>OU963898.1:15299435-25299435 GCA_902850365.2 Chilo suppressalis
GTTATTATAACAGCAGTGTGTAACGTGGTATGTGTAACTTCGTAGTCGTTCTTATACGTAATGTAAAAAGCGTCCGATAAAATCGACTCATAATAACGGGGGCCTAATTGAGCTCAACGAATTGACGCCTGCGGCCTGTGCTTGAATGGCTGAATAACTTGAAAATCAGATTTAGGATGACGCAGTTCTATCAGACATACGCTATGATAAACGGAGGTGATGGAGACTGTGGGAGAAGTAGTAAGAAGAGCTCAGATTGCGAAATCAGCTGTGAAACTCTTGGAGATGAATTTGGAGGAACAGAGGAATAACCAAAAAGACAAAAGTCAGTCAAAAAGACAAGGGCCTTGTCTTCTCGATGTTTATGGATACTTTACGATGATAGAGATTGAAATGTGGTGATGGCGGAGAATACTATGGATACCGTGGCCAGCGCTTCGCACTAACGTTTCGATCCTAAATTAACTCATTGTTGTAGATTGTAGGCTATGTGGAAGGAAAGAGGAGGGATGGACGATCACCAACACTATGGGCCGATGCTGTAAAGGAGACATGCAGACGTGATACGTCTATCTGGATGGCAGAAAACTGAACAACATGGAGCTCCTATACCCGAAAATGCCTCATGCCATAAACCTCCGTCACGAGGTAACGAGAAAGAAGAAGAAGACTAAAGGCATTCGGTAGTTACAATGAAGTGATCAACATCCGCTTGTTTTATAATAATTGGATTAAGTGCATGTGATTTAATAAATGTCGTAAAAGCTTAGTGTATAAGGATAAGGAACAGAGCTTGTTAAAGAGACGATTTTTACCCGGTTGAAAGCCGGTCGTAAACAAGCGCCCATACGCTTCGTTTATAATAACTCCAATCCTTTTAACTAAAATGTAAAAAGTAGATACTGAATTTCTCTATGGCCGGAGAGTTCAAAAAATCGTTTATCCCCTCGTCTATGTATGAGGATTATTTCTGCCACGAGTTGAGAAAATTATTTTCATATTTTGCTTTTTATCTTATTTAGTAATGGTTTTTAATTTACAACAAAGTTTTGGGCTACACAGACCATCGGTTAAAAAAACATTAATTATTTTCTATTATCGCGATTTATAGATGTACCTATTTAAAGAACTAATGTAGGTAATAATGTTGGTAGCCTTTATGGTGCAATATGAACAAATTTAAGAATAATTAAAACAAAAAATATACTATAACCATAGATAAATGATTTGTCTCGCTTCACTCGACTAGATACCGCCGGCGTACTTGTATAATGCGGCAACTAAAGGCTACCATACACAGGCGCGCCCATCCGCCGGATTTGTCGCTGGCGACAAATCCGCGTGTGAATGTATTGGTGAGTGCGGCTCGCGGCTCGGCGCGGCGCTCGCCGTCGAGAGACGCGACCGCCGCGCCGCACCCCGGCCGCGCCGTACAAATCTGTACGTGTGTGTGCTTGCACAGATTTATCGGTGAACTTGTCAGTCATTTGTAGTGCGTGCACGCAGAACGACCTCTTAACTTGTTAATTCTGTATCACGTCTGTATCACCTTTTTGACGTTTATGCGATACTGTTTTAAGTCAAAAAGTTGAACATAATACGCATTTAAGTTGATATCAAGTTAATATCATTTTAAAGAGTTGATCATAATACGCTTAATTTGATGTCATTTTGATATCGCATTTCGGAGAGCATAATACGTAATGTGAAATTGACATCAAAACAATATCACAATGAGCGAACATAAAGAGCTAATTGTATCTCTTCTATAAGGGGTTTATCTCTTCTACGCATGTCCTCGGCATGAGCTCGTTCTAAATAGTCCATTACTAACCCGAAACGAGCCATTTTACTCTTTTTTATTAAAAAAAAAGGAATTTGATACAGAAAAACCACCTCCTAACTTGTTAAGTCTGTATCACATTTTTGACGTTTATGCGATACTGTTTTATGTCAAAAAGTTGAACGTAATACGCATTTATGTTGATATCATTTTAAAGTTGATGTCGAGTTGATGTCATTTTGATATCGCATTTTTCGGAGAGCATAATTAATGCGTAATGTGAAATTGACATCAAAACAATAATAACAATATCACAATTAGCGAGCATAATTGGCCTGTAGTTGTGTTGTTTGTATCACGAACGAGTAAACGAGTATAATAACATGTCGTTCGGCGATCATAAAGAGTTTTGGCAAGTATTTATCCTGCTGTTTAAAGAGAAAACTAAAGAGAAACAGGTGGTTTACAGGTCTGAATGCATTGCAGCAATTTTAAATGAGTATATTTTGTTCGTTGTTTCAGCCATTCCTTTGTTCAAACGCGCTTTTTCTTTTTATTCTCCGTTAAAAGTACTGCACCGATTACTAAAGTGACTTTTGTGCGTTTGGAAAGCACCGGTGGCATGGTAGGGTAGGGAAGAACGATACGCGCGAGGCTCACCAAAGTACACAAGCGACTGGACTGCAACTCGACGCTCGTGTAGTGTGTGGGCAATGACGGATTTGTCCACGGATGGGTTCGGCTCGCGGTGCGTGTAGTGAATGGTGGGCTTAATACTATGCCGAAATCGGCATACCCGAGCATTCACCGTGTCAGTCACATTGACAACTGCGCTTTAGGTGTTAGTCCCGAATATTTTAATCAATTTACAGCACAATCCGCAGCAAAATGCCAGTTTGTGTTGTGAAACTTTGTAAGAATAATAGTTCAAAAAATAAAAAGGACACTGGGATCACATACCATCAGTAAGTATTTTATAATTTCGATGTAAAATTTCATGAAAAATAAACGTCATTTAGTGTTGCCAAGTACGCAATAAAAGTCCCTATGGTTGAGATTTTTATAATATGAATATACTGTTATATGACCCATTTCATTTGACCTCTTTATGAAATACAAACTATTCGTGTCAGTGAATCGAAAATATTTGAAAATAAATCAGGGGGGGTAAAGAAATAGACCAGGGTCGATAATTTTGAGACCAAAAAAAATTATAGTAAACCCATTAGAAAACGTAGAGAATATAACAAAAATAAAAGGAAAAATAAATTATGGGCGATGTGAGGTCGGGAAGGGGGAGGGGGTGAGTTTTAAAGGTATAAAATGGTTAATCTCGATTTCCGGTATAACTGCAAGTCCTATGAAAAAAAGTTAAATGGCAAAGTTGTAGGTAATAAAAAAATCTATAACTTTTGTAGAGTCCGACAAGCGAATCGTGGCACAAGCTCGTGGCGGTAAATTTAAAAATCTCTCATATGTTAACCCTGAATATAGTGAGAAAAATCATGTTGATACTTGAATTTTTCCATATTTTATGATACCTATTTGAAAAACAAAATAATAATGAAGAGATCTATTACGAATAGCACCATATAAACAAATGATTCAATTGGTCATTTATCTGAGACATTCATGCCTGATTCACCAGGGCTTGCAGTGTAGACATGTCGGTGATCACTAATGTGGAACAATCCGTACTCTAGCGCCGCCAACCGACAAAAAATTAATTAAAGTTTTTAAGAAATAAGAAACTAAACAAGTGATATATGTTTCTATGAAAACACATTATCAATTTAAAAATATTATTCTTTTTAGTGTCTCGAAAAATAAATTATAATCAATGGAATAGCTTTATTTTTAAGCGGCGCTAGCATGCCAGTCGTTCCACCTTATTAATACATTAAAAACGGATATACACAAAATGAATAAAAAAAACATTTATTTATTCTGAACCATAATCAAAATCTCATCATCATCATCAGCCTATTAATGTCCCCACTGCTGGGGCACAGGCCTTCCCTATGGATGGAACAGGGAGATTGGGCCATGACCCACCACGCGGGCCCAGTGCGGATTGGTGGGTGCTCACGACTACAAATGCAGCCGGGACCAACGGCTTAACGTGCCTTCCGAAGCACGGAGGAGCTCGAGATAGTAAATTTTTGGTCACCCATCCAATGACCGACCACTGCGAAAGTTGCTTAACTTCAACGATCGCAGCCGAACGCGCTAGCCACCTGCGCCATCGAGCTCCTCAAAATCTGACTCTAGAAATTCAATGCCTTCAGATGATTTATCACTTTCACTTTCATCATCACATACTCTGATGAGAAATGGTTCAAGTTGCTCTTCTGTTCTTCGGTCTTTAACTTTATATTCATTTTCAACATTAATTACATGATCTGTACATTTCTTCCAATCAGCTGCTGTCACAGTGGCAAAACATTCTCTTATTAAATTTTCTGTATGAGCACCTGGCACACCTAAATTTTTACTTGCTATTTTCCTTTTTACTTCAATTGCATTAAGGTCGCAATGGTAAGGTGGTAATTTGAAAACCTCATGTCCGTGCTCTTTTAAAAGTTCCTCAGCTTCATACAAGGGTGCAGGTTTGTTTTGTTTAACAATACACAAAAGTTCAGCCTTTGTGAAACTTTCTTCAAAAGGAATGCCATTATCACTGAGCCACTTCTGAATATCAGCCTTTACATTACTCATCGTTGGGGCCTTGTTTATTTGTGTAACGTGGTAACTCGCATTATCCATAACAATTACAGAATGTTCTGTTAAATTAGGTATCAGTTTTTCTTCCAACCATTTCATGAAGTCGTTACGGTTCATGTCATCATGATAGTCTGCCATTTTAGATTTCGTGCTGAACACTAGTAACCCATTTGGCACAAAACCCTTTTCAGATCCAGCATGAACTATGATGTATCTTTTTCCTGTAAACATAATAAAATTAATAAATAATAAAACATCAATAAATCAAACAATTTTGTTAATAGTTTTAAAGGTTCTGACGCATGCTTACATTCATCTAAACATATTTTCAAAGAAAGAAACCAGATTAAGTCAGAAACTTAGTATACAAAAAATGACCTTTAGAAATTTTGTCAATTACTCCACTTGTTGACGACCTCCGTTGCCGAGTGGTTTGTACGCCGGGTTTCATGGCGTCGCCGACTCGAGAGGTCCCGGGTTCGAATCCCGGTGGGGGCAGATGTTTGTGTGATGAACACGAGCATTTGTACTCCAGTCATGGATGTTTAATATGTATTTATATATATAAATATACTTATATAAGTAAAGTATATGTATTCTATCCGTTACCCTAGTATCCCATAACACAAGCCTTATAGTGCTTACTTTGGGGCTAGGCTAATTGGTGTGAGCGTTGGAAATATTTATTATTTATTTATTATTTACTTGTGCTCGGACCTTGCTAAGATTTTTTTGGTCTATAATTTTGATGTATATTCGTTTCATCTAAATAAATTATTGTGTTTCCCTCTTGCCGTTTCTGATCAATAGTTCTGAGGTATTTGTGTCTCCAAGCCGAAATTTCAAAATTTTCAATTAGAAGAGACCGTTCGCTTTTATTGCTCTTGAATTCAAATCCATTTTTTAACAATATTTGTCTTAATGTTTCACGGGATCCTATGAATCCAATGGATACTCGCAGTTCTTCTAATAGGGTTTTTATTGTTCCTTCCCCCCGGACCGCCGTATAGTGCTAACATGTTATTAGTTCTGTTACACTTTCAAAACAAAAATAATATTACATTCTGCAAAATTAAATGAAAACAAAATAATAGGAGTGCATGACTATTGAGGAGGTGAAGCAGCAACAACACAGCGCAACGCGTAAGCCTATTTACAAATCAATTACTAGTTTACATCCCTCCTGCGTGTGATTAGTCGCACCTCTCCACACGCCGCGCCCACTACGCGTCGGACAACGGCCCTCCTGCGCCTGATTCGCAAGACGCTGCAAGCCGAGCCCGCTCCGTGACGTAATACAGAAACCGGTAACAAATCCGTACGCTCATTAGTATTGTCTGCGCAGTCACTGCTTTGTGTATACCTCGGTTAAGTTTTACACATCTCTGCTATCCTAGTACTTTATGAATACGGAAGATAACACAAACGTTATATTGGACCGCGACTTGCCGATCTCGTTATCGGACGGGGACGGGTCGCCGTAATAACTTTGTAACTCAGCGCTCACAGAGGAAAAATGTTAATAATGACACGAATACATCATTGGGTGACCAGTTTAACATTTTTAGGGATGAGATGAAAAAACTTATGACAAGTTTTACAACGTCCAGTAAGCAAGAACTCAAGGATCTCAGTACGATTCTCAAGGAAATTAAAGAATCTAATCACAGTATTGAGAGTTCTATTGCTTATTTAACTGCACAAAATGAGGAATATAAGAATAGAATTGCATCATTAGAAAATTGCGTTAAGGAAGACAGGAATTATATTGTGTTTTTAGAGGAAAAATTAGAAGATATCCAAATTGGAAATCGCAAAACCAATTTTGAACTGAAAAATGTTCCGAAAAAACCTGAAGAAAATAAACAGGATTTGATAGATATGGTTGTTTGTTTCTCGAATACCATAGACTACAAAATAAATAGAAGTGACATTAAAGATATTTACAGATTACGCGGAAAAAAACCAGATCAAAAGAATACCTCAATAATAGTGGAAACTACCTCTGCTTTATTAAAAGCAGATGTCCTAAAAATGGCTAAATCATTTAACAAACGGAACAAGACAAAACTATGTGCCAAACATCTTGGATTTAAAACCAACGAAGACACACCTATCTTTTTGTCAGAACACCTAACAGCGCGAGGGTCTCGTCTTCATTATCTGGCTCGAGATTTAGCTAAATCCAAGGGGTATAAATTCTGTTGGACTGCATATGGTAAAGTATACGTGCGTGCTGAAGAAAAATCACCGACTATTCTTATAAGGAGTGAAGAACAGGTGCACAGTCTGCTATCAAAGGATTGACTATTTATTGGTAATGAAGGTATTTATGGCTTATTGCTGTACAAGGCTTTTGATCAGGAATTGCGCGGTCTACTGTTAAAATTTTATAATTATTTTCTTTATGTTAACTTGTTGCTTTTTGTATTGTATATATTTCTTTTGTATTATGCTTTTCTGTGCTGTTTTGTAATATTTATAATTGACTTTAGTAACATGGTGTTCTGCATATACATGTTGCTTTTGCGCTGAATATTATTGTGCTTAGGCGAGTGTCACTCGCATAACTTGCTTACTGTTTGCTTGTATAAGTTTGTACTCCTGGTCTACAAGATTACGCTTTTTGTACACTTAAAATCACATACACATTTAAACCTATTTTATAGCATTTATATTCACATATACACACACATGAAAACACACACTATTACATATTTATACTTACATAACTCTTATAAAATGACACATTACTTTAAACATACTCATACTAACAGATATACAAGTGCTTCTGCTTATATAACTCATATGTTTCACGATGAAACTACTATAATTTTACTGCTCAGCTTGATTTATCATATCCTATATATGGACTGTGACTGCTATATTAAAATAACAAAAATAACCTATATTAAATTACTTATATTTGATTATCTATGGATTACATATGCTGTGGCGACTCGTTTCATTTTATTTTATTTAAATGTGTGACACAGTGCAAACAATTCATGAATTAGATGCACTAAAGGTGGCTAGGTCTTTTGACTGCGATGTCTCTGAACTAACAAAACGAATTTGTATACAAAAATGCGATTTTACGATGCTTTCTCAAAATATACGAAGTATATATAAGAATCTTGATGATTTCTTGTTGACTATATCTCACCTATCACTAGATGTAGACGTAATTACTTTGAGTGAATGTAGAATTGATAAGAATAAGCCTATATCACAAATTCCAAATTATCAATCTTATTTTACTAACATACAATTGAATCAAAATGATGGAGTTGTAACTTATCTAAAAACACATTAAAACACAAAGTGCGTGAAATAAAACTCACTCAAGCTTCTTGTCTTCAACTAGAGATTTTAAATAATACTATTTTGTGTATTTATAGATCGCCTTCTAATGTTAATGCAAATCTTTATATTATATAATTCTTCTGTGAGTGTGTATGTCACTGAACTTCTCTTAAACGACTGGACCGATTTTGATGAAATTTTTTGTGTGTGTTCAAGGGGATCTGAGCATGGTTTAGATTCACAATTTTGTCCGCTGGACAACAACTATTTTTTTAGGGCGGTACGAAGTTCGCTGGGTCAGCTAGTGATTTTATAAGTAGTTTGGGTACTCATTTGGACTCTCTGAATTCTTGCAAAAGTATAGTAATAGCTGGTGATATTAATATAAATATTTCACTTAAACCCATAGAACCACCACACGAACAAAGGAATTGCATTGATTATCTAAACATGCTTTCATTTCATGGTTTGCTTGCAGGTCATACGATACCTACTAGAGGCAAGAATTGCTTAGACCATTTTATGTTAAGAATTAATAAAACTAAGCTCCGAGCCACTATTACTGTGTTGCACACAAGCACCACAGATCATTTTACAACATTTCTTACAATAGCAAAACTCAATGATCGCCAAACTACATGCAAGACTTAATGTCAATTATGAAGCCGCTTTGAAGGGCCTTATGAATAAAAATGTTACAGAATTATTATATTGTGATGATCCTGACATAGTCATTAATAGTTTGATATTAAAATTAATGGAGACCGTTAAAGAGAACACTGTTATTACAAAAATACCAAGAAAATATCGTAATATAAAACCATGGGTCACACCGGGGATCTTACGTTGTATTCAGAATAGAAATAAATTGCAAAAGAAAGTAAAAGATGATCCTTTTAATGAAACAAATAAAATTATTATATAATGCTCTTCTTAAAAATATCAAACGCCAGTATGAGAGAGAATTATTGAATAAATCTATTAATGATAATAAGTTGCTATGGAGAAACATCAGAAACATCACATATACAAGAAAATAAACTCTGATTTACTTAATATTAAATCTACTCCTGCAGCTTCTGCCAATCATATTAATGATTTCTTTGTAAATATTGGTAAAAACTTGGCGCATCAAATTCGGCCCTCAGATGTGGAAAGTAGTAGCTATTTGAGTAACTTACCAAAACAGTGTAACTCCTTTGTTCTTATGGACACACTTATGGATGGGACGGTATTCCAACCAGTTTTATCAAATACGCAAGATCATATGTAGGCTTGTATCGTATTTTAAGAACCGGGTACAATGTGTTGAAGTTCAGCACAAATGTTATAACAGCAATCAAATAAAAAATGTTCGATCCGACGAAACAGCTGTGACGAAGTCTATACCACAGGGTAGCGTCATTGGATGCTTGCTATTCCTTTTGTATATCAACGACTTACCTAGCATTTTTGATGAAGACAGTATATTGTTTGCTGACGATATGTCGTTTATATTTCCTGTATCTGACGATAGAAACCTTAACCATAAATTAGACATAATCTTGACAAAATTACTTCTTTGGCTAAATGACCACAACCTTAATATAAATTTTGAAAAAACTAAAATATTGGTATTTCGACCATATCAAAAGAAACCTCTTAAAATAAACTTCACAACACGGGGTAGAAAGATAGAGCATGTAAACAATTTTAAATTATTAGGAGTTAATATAGACTGCAACTTTAACTGGAAAAGTCATATTGAATATATATCAAATAAACTATCCAGATTCATCTATGCACTAAATGAGTTAAAAAGATCAACTGATACACACACTGCCAGAATAGCTTATCTCGCATATGCACAATCATGGTTGCGATATGGCATACCTATTTGGGGAAACAGTTCGGGTGCTCCTAAATTACTTACGCTACAAAAAAAAATTATAAGAATCATGGCCAATATAGATACAATGGAAAGCTGTAGACCATTTTTCATAAAATATAAAATACTAACTGTAACGTCTTTATATATCCTGGAAGCATGTAAACTAGTAAAAAAGAACCAAAATATTTTTGTAAATCGTAAAGATAATTATACTGGATCAACACACCTTAGAAGTAGATATAAATTTGTAGTACCAAAAACTACGCTATCAATAGTTGGATCAGGGCCGTATTCAATGGCGATTAAATTGTACAACGAGTTACCAAAGCATATTAGACAGATAGACGAATACGATAAGTTTGTTACAACCTTAAATGATTACCTTGTTAATAAATGTTTTTATAAATTATGTGAATACTATAGGACTATTAAATAATTTCAAATATTAAAGACACCTTGACATGCTGATTATTATTATTCTTAATTATTATTGTTAAAATTGACTTGATATTTATTTGATAATTGTTAATATACTACTACTTATAATGTTGACATAAATTTAATTTTAGCTATAAGTTCAATATTGTTATGTCCTAACAGGACTCATGTGTTTGTACCATATAACAATGTTAGACCTTATTTACCACATGAAATGCAATAAAATTTCTGATTCTGATATGTTGTTCCAATTATAACTCATTTTGCTAATCTGTGTTTTAAAAAGGGGACTTTCCCGTCGGTACTGAAACGGTCAATAATCAGTCCAGTTTATAAGGCTGGGGATAGAGACAGTGTTAATAATTACAGACCAATCTCTGTGTTACCTGTAATTTCTAAAATTATAGAAAAACTGTTAAATACAAGGCTGCTTAGCTATCTAAATAAATTTGACATCTTATCACCATCTCAGTTTGGCTTCAGGCGAGGGAAATCAACTGAAGATGCAGTTTTGGCACTTACATGTTAGTTACTGAGCAGCTCGATGCTCATAAAAAATGTATTTCAGTATTTTTGGATTTACAAAAAGCTTTTGACACTGGATCTATACCCATTCTGGTGAGAAAACTGGAATCGATCGGACTGAAGGGAGTTTCACTTGAATTGTTCAAAGATTACTTGTCGGATAGGCGGCAAAAGACAAAGTTAGATTCCTTCACTAGTGATGATGCAGCAGTGACATATGGAGTGCCTCAGGGAAGTGTCCTTGGACCTACATTATTCCTTATTTATATCAATGATCTTTGTGCCATGAACATTAAGGATGCAAAAATTTTGTCGTACGCTGATGACACTGCAATTGTTTTTAGTGCAGACTCTTGGGATGCTGTAAGGGAAATAACCGAGAGCGGCTTGAAACAGATAAGCAAGTGGTTACGTAATAATTTTCTTACACTCAACACTGCTAAAACAAATTATATCTGTTTCAGTCTATATAATGACGGACAACCAAACAATGATTTTTGTTTAAAGATACATGACTGTAATTTTAGAATAGGTGGAGTTAATTGTAACTGTCCGGTTCTTCAAAAGGTTGAGAATGTTAAATATTTGGGTGTCTATGTGGATCAGAGATTATCTTGGTATCAGCATTTAGAACATGTAACTTTAAGACTCAGAAAGCTTACTTGGATTTTCAAGACACTCAGGTATATAGTACCAGTCCCAAAAAAGGATAAGGGTAATTGTGGTTCGGTAAGAGATCTCCTTAAAGAAATTTATGTTTCGTTGGCCCAATCTATATTGACATATTGCATACCTGTATGGGGTGGCGCAGCCAAAACGCGTTTTATTGATGTTGAGCGCGCTCAGCGAAGTCTCATTAAGGTCATGTATTTTAAAAAAAGGCGATTTTCTACTGAGTGCCTCTACAAAATTAGTATTTTATTATCTGTAAGGAAGCTGTACATAGTTCATGTTATTCTAAAAAATCATAAGTCTCTAACGTATGACCCTAAGATTTCAAAAAGAAGAAGGAAAGACATTATTATACGTGCTCCTAGAACCAACACTTTATTTGCTAGCAGTCAGTTCAATAGTCGATCTATACACATATACAACACCATTAATAAATATATTTATGTATATGATAAAATTTATTATCAATGCAAAGAGCTACTGATAAAATGGTTAACAGCTAAAACACATGATGAAATCGAGATACCTACTATTAAGCAGAACCTAGTATTCTTGCACACACTAAGACACATATACTGTAACAATTTTTGTTATCACCAGCTAAATCAGGGCTTTCTATGAGACTCGAAATTAATTAATTTATAATCAGGGCGCCGTCTTACTGTTATTTGAGGGAGATAAAATAAAAAATCAATAACCGCAGTGAACAAGATATGTATATTGTTAATATTCAGTTCAATTTTCAACATATATTAACACACTTAACATTATAAATTAATATCTTTGAAGATGGCTTTTATAAATTTAAGTATTGAGAATCAGTGACGAACATACAGTCAAAACAGGTGTACAGTTATATTAATGTTAATATTCTAAGGAAACATTTTGTTTTAGCAAGTATCGTACATACAAATATATTTATATTAAGATTCTAAAGAAACAATTCGTTTGGCAAATATGAAGCTACTTTCGTTAATGAATCTACAGTTTACAACAATAAATCTTTTATTATGTTCTAACAATCTGAAACTTTGTACTTCGGAGAATGCACTGGTTAAAGATTAAATAGGTTGAGAGTTTACTTAGCTTTCAAGATCTTGGTACCATCAAGCGATTCAGGTATCCACGTGGGTTGTAACAGAATCTGCTGTCATCACATGTGCTCTTTTTCGATCAAGATTGCATTCACAGGCTCATTTATATATACATAGCGTACTTCTTTATATATGTATATCCAAGGAAATTCCAAGCAGGATTAATTAATTGTAATTATCGTATACTGTTTTTTTAATTAGCCACCTTAAAGGACCTAGAAACAATTACACATATTTCCTATAGTTCAATAAAAAAACCTAAATTGACCTACAGCCTAACCAGTTAGATATATTGGACTTACCCGTTAATCCGGGGAAAATATATTAATTAATTATGCACTGACTATAATTGCCAGTCACTGTGCAATTTACTAGATGTTCCAGTGTTCGGTTAGCAGACAAAAGAGAATGAAACCGTCTGCGCAAAGCTATTTATAGTGGCATAGGATCACGTGAACGGCGTCCTAGCAAATTTCTCTCAAATCACCATATTTGGTGCGAGGAAACGACAGGACCGGTTAGGACGGCTCCGCCCATCTCCCACCAAGGAACTGCTTCCAGAACAATAGCTAATCACGCAATCAATGCGTGTAATTTTATTTAACACTATTACATACAACTCCATCTATCTCATCTTTCAAATGCAACTATCATTTTTTTTTTATTCAGAATATATTCCGTGCTTCTTTAAAACCAATTACATTATTCGATGATGAATACGTATGGTGATAGAAGGCGCTTTGATTAATAATATTTCTACAACTTAATATTATAAAATTATATTGCTACAATACACTCACACACACACTACACCAACATACACACACACACACATGCATACAAAATACAAACACTCACTCCCACATTTACAGTTATGTAGGCATTAACACCAAACGTCTAAACTAATTAGATCTTGGTCATGGTTTGTTTAGATTTTATTGGATTGTTATAATTATCTATTTTAGGGAAGAGCTGTATCTCCTGACACAGGCTATTTAAGCTTAAAAGGAGATGCAGGTCATTAGTTTAAGATCACATTATCAAAATTGTTTAAGCCAATAAAAAAAAGTTTATTGTTGGAACTTGCTTTTTAACACAATAAAATTCATTTATTTTACTCCGGATTGCGCATATGTCAAAATCATCTAAGTTTGAAACACGGGGTTGACGAGGGCGTTTTTTCCTCGTGTTCCATTTTCCCTGGTTTAAAGAACCTTCCTTTTTTATTCTTCTCATTGTATTTACACTAACATCTGCAATTATAAAAGTATAATTAGGTTAGCTAGCCAAGTCTATGTACAAGTATAAAATATGGCGCAAATAAGTATATTGAAAATTACCTGTTAGAGTAGACAAATGCGTTAAATAACTTGATTCAGAGGTAATAAGATCTTTATTCTCAATATCTTTGAGCTCCTTGACTAAATCTTTGATTTTGCGTTTAATGTCTTCGTCATCCGACATACCTTCAAATCAGGAAAAAAATATTTAGTACCTTCTTACCTTTAATGCAATAATATACCTACTGCCCCGAAAGTTATAAAGTAATTTAAAAGAAAAGCACCTCTCCTTATTTGAATGTACATATAAGTTACAAAATGTGATGGCTATACTTATTTGCAGACGAAACAATTTTGTCCAAAAGACGTATTTTTTCCTCCACACGTCGGCTTGTTTCAGTTTTTCTTTGTTCATACTTGTTTATCATACTATATAACAAACTCCGAACACTGCTTTTAATAGGTTTCGACATTTTTCAAACCAAAAAACGTATAAATATCACACCACAGCAAGACGTAGAGGTTATGATAATTTAAAATGACATATATTTTTTCTACCTATGACAGTTAACAGTATTGCCATTCGTAATAATTCTTGTGCCACGACTCATTTGTCAGACTCTATTTTTCACATAACCGAGTTTTTGGTTTTTTATTTTTTGCAGAAAAAAGTTTTTCACGAAAATTAGTGAAAACATACCTTTACGGATGTGTACCATGTACGGATTTTGTAATTAGTATTGTGCTGTGGATCGACAACAGCATAAAATATTTTCCCTATTACTAGGGTAGCAGTTGAGCAGCTGGCTACACTTTTTTTGACATACGACACCGTCCTTGCAAAGTGACATAAAATGCGATTCAACTAAGAACCCACCCCAGTCGATCCTGGGCGCCATATTTTGACGTCATAGCTGTCAATTCAAACCAAATAGGTAGAGTGAGCGAAAAAATGTTGCTATTTAATGAAACTTATTTACTAAGATTAAGTGAGACAAAACATCAGATTTTTTAACAAAATTAATTTACTAAGGTTGAGAAAGAACAAAATCGATTTTGAATAGTATGTCCTTATTAAGACTGTGTGATATAAAACATTAATAAGAATCTAGCTCTTCAATTTCGATCAACTCTGCATTACCGCCGGAGAAGTTATGAATAATCATGCAAGTCACATACGAACATGCATCCTATATGTAAACGAAAGTTTTAAATCGAGTTTTTGAACGCAACATAAAGTGACATTTGGTTGACGATTTAGGTTATCAACCATTCATAGCCAAAGCTAAATAAATGAAAAAAAAGCAACTAATATTAATTATCAACATTTGTTATTGTTTGTTTAAATATGTTTGGTTTTTATTCTAGAATCAGCAGAGTGCTAAAAAAGTGTTCCGAGATTTTTTTGCAAACCGTACTTTTCAGGCGACATTTGACAGATGGAGGTCATTGGCTTTCCTATTCTTATTTGAATCGCATTAAACACACACTACAATAATGAGTTGCCGCTTAACCGGAGCTGTTGTTTTTTGATAGCGCGGTATCTAGTGGAGTGAAGCGAGACCAATCATTCATCTATGACTATAACAATGAACCTAAAACTAAAAACCTTAAAAAAATAAAATATAATAACTAAAATACATTATTAAAAGGAGTCCCTTTAGGCAAGGTTCCGAAGATACTGGCAGCGTTCTCCCTTTGGATAGCTAGACTAATTCTTTGTCCGAGGTATCTGCCAGCTCTTCGGTCTCCGGTGATGTCGACTAATGTTTTTGCTATTTCTTTAAAAAGCCTTATAGCGCTAGGACCCCCCGGACCAAGGGTCTCGACACCGAATGGTACAAAATCATATTCGGAGCCTAGACCCCTGTATTTGCCTGCCTTAGCTTTTTCAGCCGCTTCACAAGCCGCACCAGCTCTGTTGTTGGTTTCATGTAGATGGGAAGGGGCCAGCGTGTCTGAACATTTGTATTTATTCTTTTCTGTTATCGCGATTTATAGATGTTATCTTTTTGAACTCGCGCAACTTATGTGAATCGGCTATATGCGGCGTTTGAGGGAGGGGGGGGGGGGGAGCCTCTAACGCCGCCACTGATAATAAAGCAGTAAATGGCTAGGTGACTATCACTTTCATCTGTCGAAAACAGTTAGCGAATAGTCCCACTAGTGGCATTATTAAGATAGCCAGACTAGTTTTTAGTTTTGTAAAATGGCAACCCTGGATGGATGGGAGCTTGGAAAGTTTGGTAAGGAATGTTAGGTCCTCTATAGTATAGAGTTTATGTAATATCCATCTTGCTGGAACCAGCATGTTTTTAAATCGTTACACACGTAAAAGAGATCTTGGATCTCTTTTACGTGTATAGTGATGTCTTGCACGTTGGATCAGATAACTTGCTCAGTAGTTGGCTCAAGCAAGATTGATACGTATTGGTTTCCCGATTGGTAGAGAACTTTATTTGTAAAATACTAATCAAGTACTATTTGTATTTACTTTTATTATTCATTGCTTGAATATACCATTCAGGTAAAATAGAGCTATATTCATTGTTACATTCTGAAACAGTTATAGGATCACACCCATGTAAATCAAATATTAATGACATTGTTTCATTGGGATCCAAATGAATTCTGTTAAAAGTAAACCTCACAAATGATAAAAAGTGTTGTAAAAACTTTTAACATCTTTCTGGCTGCCGCTCATGCTGAAACAATAAAATTAAAGTGCTATAATTATCTTTTTGAAATAGTTTTATTTTTTATTGTATCAATATTATTTACTATGACTTAATTTCTTACTTACTTTGCAATACTTTGGAATATCCTCAGTGTTATAATAATTTAGTGACGTAACAATCCCATGATCATCTCGATAGCCCACAAGTAAACCACGTAAGTTTGCTAAATAGCACTGGCACCAACATCTTAATAATTTATATTTTCTGAAAAACTTTGTTTTATTAGTCATTAATAAAGAAAAACAGATAAAAGTTAGAGATTCAGCAGAGATGCAGACAACCCGATCTCGAGACAGGCTAAGCAATTTCTAGTGTATGTAGGTAATGAATACTAATAACTAAACTTACTTAAAGGTTTGCTCTTGCCTCTTGCTTTGTATTATTCTATTTGTTTTTAATTCAACATATGTATGCTGTTTAAGATAATTTAAGTTGGTTTGAAAGTCTGTTGTATTTGGTGGAGGTAAAACTGTGCCATCAGTAGCGATCAAGCCGTCTATCTGTGCACCATACAAAAGTGTATGGTCTCCTAAATTAGTTTTATAGTATAATGTAAACTCCTCGTTTTCTACAACTGGCCTTTCTATAATGGGATTAACACCAGGAACATCTAAAATAATATGTTTCATTAAATAAAATATAATTCCTGTGTATAGTTTGAGAAAAGGTGATTTAGTTAAATTTAAACACCAATCCAGAGTTGCAAACCTAACCTGCCAGCATATATTGTTCGAATTTATAACCCCATGCACAGAAACGGCCATCTTGTTGGTTGCGAGACAACCTTTTTTTCTTTTCAAGAGGAGTTTCAAGGGAGCACAAGTAAATAGATTTATTAAATAAACAAGCCATAATTCTAATATGTTCACTGTTGAATGCATTACACATTACGCTAATTAAAGTTCTTCTGTAAGTAATGAAATTCTGCTCTATATTATCAATGAAATTTATATTTTGTTCTTTATTATTCATAATGAACTTGAGTAATAGAGTTATATTTTCATCGTTGTCATCGGTAGTTCTTTTGATGGCTGTTTTTATTCCATGGTTAAGGTTCAAGTTTATTGTTTGATTTGGAGGAATAAAGTTAAGAAACTTCAGTTGTGATAAATCGGGCAGGTATTCTCGAGACACATCGACACTCATATAACCGATAATTTCCGGGCAACTTACAACACAATTATTATTACATGGAATATTCATTTTTCAAGTTGTTTTTTTTTTTTTTTTTTTTTTTTCTAGTTTTATTCTTCTCTATTGAGAAGTTTTAAAATAATCATTGACAGAAAACAGAATGTAGGTTTTTTTTTTGGTTACGTTCTCCCTCTTCAGGGAAGGCAAGGGGAACAATGCCCATACAGACTAGTCTTAAGTTAAATTATTCTGTTTTTCTTTTTACATTAGAATGTCGGTGTGACGCATTCTAATGTTTCTTGAAGTGTTTGGCACGAAATGTATCGAGCTGGCTTTTTCGATAAGCTTCTGTGAGGTAGTCTGTAGACAATAAAATTCTCACGTCCACTTGAATAGCGTATATTTTGACGATTTTACTAATTCTTCAGTTACGCAGACAGTTGTAACACAAAATCACACCAATTTTATTTCACAATATCCACTATGAACGAATTTAAGAATAATTAAAATAAGACGCCAACCACACTCGATGAAATCCCGCCAAAAACTCGTTTTTTTTTGTTTTATTTAATGTAGGTTTTTTTAAATTTATTAATGACCATGGATCAGTGTTGCCATGTCCAAATATTAGTCGACGGTGATACACCCTTAGAGCATTTATAGCTGGAGAGAGCATGGACGGGCGTACCCCTACGCCAAAACGTTATATAAAACTAGTTTACGCGCGACCGCTGTCGCGACCCTCTTGGGGGCGGGGCTGCCACATGCAGCCCATATCCGTGATACAAACGTATCCACCGTGGGTCGCGAGATTTTAGACGATAGACACGTGACAAAGGGAGAATCGAGTGACGAAGGGTGATTACTTACCACAGATTATATTGTATGTACCTTCAAGCACCAGCGAATGTCCGTCCATTCCTCTCATCACTTTCTTAATCCATCTGTAAGTATAAATAAAATTATGACACCACTGCGTGGTGCCACTAAGTCCCGGAGTCACACCATTACAACGGTATGATTCCAGGATTCATAGAACACATAAATATTGTCATAAATGAGTATCGAGATTATCTGTAGGTCAATTACCCATGTTAACTCAACTATCTACGTTAGCTGTCTAAACGATGCGGAAATTTCCTAACATGACTCTTTGCTATGTATGTCCTACGCTCCTGCAGAGCGGTGTGAGCATGAGAGCCAAGGCCGTCGCCTGCTCCCCACGCAACCCGTGCATGTGTGCGCCCACATGCACATGCCGCGTCGCCCACTTATATGGCACTACTATGGAACGTCTTTAATCTGGCTCAGCCACTATTCCAGCTCCGTCCAGACATAGCGCTGCGCATGCCATAACTCTCTCTTGTGCCCCTCGGTAGGGTACCCTAGGACTTGCCTCCTGCAGAAGCACAAGCCCTCCTCTTTTTATATTGTTACAATTATGTCAATGCCACAGGCGTTTCACGCCCATACTCTCCGGCGCTTTCGCCGTGTGAGAGAATATCTCTTTACCGTGCCGGTACCCACAGGTACATAGGTTAATATCAAGTGCGCAGGTAAGCGCTTATTTTCACACATACAAACTTTTCATGAGATGCAAACCGGCTATGATTTATGTGAACTATTCTACTACTTAGCTTTCGTTATATTCCGTTGGTTCTCGAGCTCGTAGACAGGCACGCATCAGGTAGGCACATTTTTATGGCACATAACAGTTATTAAATATAGGTATAAGGTAATCACAGTATGTTAGTTAAACTAGCACAACAAACAAGAAGAAGAGAAAAAAGCAGCTTACTTGACATTAACATTAGAATAATAGCGGCAATTGATATGTGTTGCCACCTCAAACATCGCGACTGGTGTTGCCGTCGCGACTACTGCTACCGTAGCGGTCGCGCGTGAACTAGTTTTATATAACGCTACCACTTTGGATCGTTCCGCAGCAATCTGCCACTTCAATATTGCTGAAACATGGTGTTTCCTATCATATGAAAGTATTTTTAAGTTCCAAAAAGTTAGTATTCTGGTATAAAATTAAATTAAAAGAAAAGGCGCGAAATCACGAATGAATGACAAAAATAATAGGTAGAAATTCATAGTGATGTGACGAAAAATGAATGAAATGAATGAATGGTATTTTTTATACAGGAAAATATTCAACCAGATTTAATTAAGTGTATCTGTCGATACAAATAGCATGTTGATAAAACAAATATACATCGACAGATCTTATATAAAAAACAAATATTCAATCATTCACGATCTATAACTTAATCAAACAAAGGTGTCGATTCTTAAAATTCTTTCTCTAAGCTTAAAACTAAATTTAATATTAGTATCTCCTTTTCATTCTGTATAGAGGATGACAAGGATACATTTGTCAAATTTAAGTTTAGAGAACGCTTCCACATTCGACACCAAAATCTTTCTTTCGACGTTCAAATACGATAATATGTTTTAAAAGTACTTTATATCGATGCCGGTAATAGCCATATAATAATTATAAAAAAAATGTGTGCGTGTACTAGTGTACACACGTAAGAAGTGAAACTTCTTTATGGCCTTATTTTTCGAAAAATGATCTACATGCAACTTTCCAGAAATTGGTTAAATAAAGTTAAATTAGATAAAGTTTAAACAAAAGGATTTTATTATCATAGATATTATCATAGATAGCGATACTCGCTCAGCGGTACTCGCTCAGCGATACTCGCTCAGCGATACTCGCTCAGCGATACTTGCCCAGCGATACTCGCTCAGCGATACTCGCTCAGCGATACTAGCTCAGCGCGAGTATCGCTGAGCTCGGTTAAGCTGGCTTGGCTGTCAAAAGCCGTGCGAGAGCATTTTAACTCAGGACTGCCAATTCGTTTCTAGTTTCTACTCGCTTATCGTTCATCGTCGGAGGTGGAACATGTGCCTTAGATTACTGAGCCGTGTAATCATAACAGTTTCATAGGCAGTAATTTGTATTCATGTCTATGATAATAAAATCCTTTTGTTTAAACTTTATCTAATTTAACTTTATTTAACCAATTTCTGGAAAGTTGCATGTAGATCATTTTTCGAAAAATAAGGCCATAAAGAAGTTTCACTTCTTACGTGTGTACACTAGTACACGCACACATTTTTTTTATAATTATTATATGGCTATTACCGGCATCGATATAAAGTACTTTTAAAACATATTATCGTATTTGAACGTCGAAACCGTCGTACCGCTGAGCGAGTATCGCTATGCGAGGTTGGCTGAGCGAGTCTTATCTTTAATAACTATTGTCACTCAGCTACAAACGAGTAGAGAGAGTTCTCGCCGGCGACAGTGTGCTCATTCAGCCACAACTATTAATATAAAAAAAGATGGCGCGTAACGGAAAAATGTGACGCGTAACCGAAAAATGTGACGGTAAATTTTTTTCCAACGCCGATAAAGAAGTTTCACTTCAACAATAATTAAGTGTCGATTCTGGCATGCATAATTCTATAACTAATTTTAACATTAGTCACTCCTTTTCATTCTGTATAGAGAAAGACGAGTATACATTGTTGTCAAAAATTTAAGCTTTAGAGAATTATGCCGGAATCGATACCATAATTAACTTACTATTTTTTTTGTGTTTGTTTATTGGCGATACAATGGTGTCGATTCTGACATGATTTTCTAAACTAAACTAAATATAACATCAATCTCTCCTTTTCAATCTGTATAGAAAATGACAAGGATACATTGTTGTCAAATTTAAGTTTAGGTTTAGAGAATCATGCCAGAATAGACAGCATTGATGTAAATAGCGTATAGGTAGAAGAAAGTGAATCAAATTAAGTAATTAGTTATCAGGTCAGCTGCCCACATCCAGCGACTTTTATTACTTTTAATTAACAAACTTTTTAATAGCTTTCAAATGTCAAATTAAGAGGAAAATGCCATTACACGAGGCCCTACATTTTATTTAGTTGCACCGTGATTATTATCGTGTCGTGAAAAAAAAATAACGTTTACGATATACTCACGAACATTTGTTCATGGATTTTGCGATTCATATTTCTCTATAGTCCAGGAAATTAAAATTTATATTGTTAAGGTTCTGTATTAAAGAGAATTTTAGGCTTTTTAGGCAAATCGAATAATTGTTTTCGCCATAACTTATATTTTTTTTACTAGAGTTTTTAAAACACAGTTTCTTTTATATGTAGTAGCGTATTTTATTGTAATCCACAAAAGTGGTACCTGATTACTATTCATCTGGGCCGACATATAATACAACTTCAGGACACTCAATTTCCAGAAACTTGGAGTTCTATGGAAGCTGTCTGGTTAATACAGATAAGTTCTTTAAGGTGTCGGCGAGTCACAAAATCGATCTTTTAAGTTTCCATTAGGACTGCTTAGTCCCAAAATCTGAAACTTTAATAATATTCTTAGATCTCGAGAAAAATGTTGTATTCGTAATCAGCTCCATTTAAAACTATGAATTCGATAAATACTCATATTAAACTTATTTGAAAAAAAAACTCCGTCTGATCAAAAAGTTCATTTAAATAAAAACATAATTAAGAAACAAAGGTACTTTAAGATTTTTTTTGTGATAGTAACGGTTTTGGATAAAATAATTTCTTCATATTTAAAAAAAAAGAAAAATTTGTCAAGATTTGGAACAAACACATAGCGTTAAATTTCTTCAAATGGTCTGAAATGTTTCACTATATTTAACTTATAAATCACACTATATTTAACCTATAGTGTGGGGTAGAGGGGATCATTCTTGATTTTTTTTCCAAATAATATACTCAATACATTATCAGCATTAGCCTATTAATATCCTCACTGAAGGCGCAAAGTACAAGCTTCGGCAGGAGCTCGAGATAATAAGTTTTTTTGACACCCATCAAATTACCGACCATTGCCAAAGTTGCATAACCTCCACGACAAGGCCGGATCTACCATATGGCTTATTGGGCTTCAGCCCAGGGCCCCGTGGATTCAAGGACCCCCCAGCTAAGTCAAGTCAAAGTAAAAAAAACGATAATCCGAAAGAATCCATAATTTTATTAAATTAAACAGATCTTATGGTTTGCAGCCCTGCGAATCCTGCGATTTATCAAACCCATTCATTTCAAGTCTACGTTCAGGTGTTAGTACTTCGAACTGACAGTTAAAATTTTCCGCTGGTTAACACGTTCATTTCAATCGTGCTGTGCTGTTTCCCATCCCAGACTCTGTCTCTATGCTATCTTGCTAGAATTATTTCCAAGTTCTATATTATATATTATTTATCATTTTTATTTAGTATTTTCAATTATTTTTAACTATTAGGATAGAAAGAAATAGATTTTTGTTTCGGAGGAATGTAGCGGATCGTGGTCCAGATTGAATGTGTAATGGCCGCCTACGGGTTGGCAACTCTGACTCCCGGTATGCATCTTTATCAAACGGGACGAGGATTTCACCGTCGATTTTGAAAAAAAAAAAATGCAAAACATTGATTTAGAAAGCACACGTAAGGTTATTGACTATTATAGTGATTAAAACTAGTTTTTACGGGTTTAGTTTTAATGCACGAAACTTTATTTATTTATTGACGTTTCGTAGGCTTTCCAGGCTACGTCGTCAGAATTAAACTTTTATTTAATTTGTCGAGCTACCTTCGAAAGACTTTTATTGAGCGTTCGGTTATTTCATTGTTCGATTTTTAAAGTTTTACTGATGTCGATTCTGGCATGATTCTCTAAAGCTAAACTTAAATTTGGCAACAGTGCATCCTTGTCATTGTCTATACAGAATGAAAAGGAGAGACTGATGTTAAATTTAGTTTTAAGTTTAGAGAATCACTCTAGAATCGACACCATTGTCTATGTATGAATTTATTATTAAATTTACTTAATAAAGTATTTTATTTAAATGCTTTTTTGTAATTTTGAGTTTATTTATTTGACCCTAACTACCGTAAACTACCATCGGTTCCAAAATTGGGAGACCTTTCTGAGAAGAACCGGCGAAACAAACTCAAAAGAGGCTTTCTATCTCCTTCTTATGTTAAATTATGCAAACAAAAAGAACTAATAGTATCTGATGGTCTTGCAGTGTGTGCTCGGGGTTGGGATTTTATCTCCTGTATAATAGGTTCCCAAGCTGGTGGTATATACCAACCATCTTCCCTATTGAAATTTGGATATTTTTTAATCTCAATAGCCTCGCGCATCATTCGAGGAATGAACCGCCGCTCAGCTGCAAGGATCTGTGGTTTATCAAATCTAATGTAATGGTTTGGTCCCCCTAATGCATGTTCACACACTGCAGACTTATTTTCGCGCCTATGTTTCATATCTGCAATATGCTCTTTTACCCGAGTCCCTATACTCCTCTTTGTTTGCCCGATGTAGGAGAGCCCACAGTCGCATTCAAGTTTGTAGACACCAGCAACTTGAAAGGGTATATTGCACTTGACCGGTCGTTGAAACTGGTTGATCTTCTTTGGCGGTTTGAAGTATGTATTGATTGAAGCACGCTTCAGAATCCTCCCAATCTTGTCAGTGACTCCTTTCATGTAAGGTAGTATAGCAGGTTGTCGGTCGACTGTGTTAGGTTTGGCGCGACTGTGACGGCGACGTGGTACATTCAGGTTATTATCCTTCAGTACTTGCTCGACATGCTGAAGTTCAGCTGCCAGGTGTTGTTTGTCACAGACACCCCGTGCTCTCTGAAACAAAGAGTTTCCTACGGCAGTTAATTGTTGGTGTGAGTCACCATTGAGGTACCTATCAGTATGAGTCACTTTACGATACACAGTATGGCTTAAACTTTGGTCAGGATTCCTGATTGATAAAATATCTAGAAAAGCTAGTTTACTATCTGCCTCTAACTCCACAGTGAATAGGATTTAAAAAGGCAGAAATTTGATCTGTTGGGAGGATTGTGAAAGTATCATCTACGTACTGCTTATATAGCCTGGGTGTGACAGGTGCTACGCTGAGAGCCCTCTTCTCGAAGTCTTCCATGAAAATATCGGCGACAACAGGTGAGACAGGGGAACTCATTGCAACGCCCTCCATTTGTACATAGAAGTCTTCCCCCCATAACAGGTAGCCAGATGTAAGGCAATGCTCCAGTAATACTGCATATTCTATAGGCATATTATTTTCAAGTAGCTTCTTCTTAGTGATTTCAATGCACTCCTGTACTGGTAGGTATGTAAATAAGGACTGAACATCAAAACTGATCATGATTTCATTGTTCATGAGACGTTGATCTCTAATCTCATTGACAAATTGGTATGAATCTTTCACAAAGGCTGTTGTGTTACCTCTCAGTGGTGAAAGTAACTTTGCTACGTGTTTAGCCAAACGGTATGTTGGTGAATCAATCTGGCTTACAATCGGACGTAGCGGAGCATTCGGTTTGTGTATTTTCGGTTACCCATACAGTTTTGGTGGTTTGGGACATGCAGGAATTAGGTAGTTGATGTCAAGATCCAACGTTTCGGAAAGTGATTTGATGAGTTCACTTGTCTTTTTGAGAATCTTGGCGGTGGGATCACTCTTCACAAGTTTATATGTGTTCTCATCCGATAGAAGTTGTAATATCTTGTCGTTGTAATCTGACGTATCCATTACTACCGTGGCGTTTCCTTTATCTGCA
Source organism: Chilo suppressalis (assembly GCA_902850365.2). Taxonomy (NCBI): domain Eukaryota; kingdom Metazoa; phylum Arthropoda; class Insecta; order Lepidoptera; family Crambidae; genus Chilo; species Chilo suppressalis. The sequence continues at coordinate 15,324,639 of OU963898.1, forward strand.
CGAAGGATAGTAAGTTCTGGCTTAGTTCGCAAGTTCTTTAGTGCAAGGTATACATCACGAGGAAGGTTTGATTTCGGTGGTTTGCTTCGTCTTAACACTGATGAAATGTCTTGACGCAGCGCCTCCATGTCTTCCTTTCTCATGTTGTTTTTCACTAAGCAATCCTCTACGTTGCAGATAATTTCTTCGTACGGTATCCTGCGTGGTGCTACAGCAAAATTCAGTCCTTTCTCCAAAACTTTTAAAGTAGGTTCGTCCAAGTTTTGTTTACTTATGTTGACAACTGCTTGGGTAGCGTTCGCCTTGTCTGTGGTTCTGACAGGTGCGTTTCGTTTTTCCTGAACGCGAGATAGTCTTTGATATTTATCTATTTGTCTATGTTTGCACTCGTTGAATTTTGACGACTCGCGATTGTTAAGTATCAGAATGCAATTATGATAATCCTCCGATGACAATTGTTTCCTCAAATCACTGGACAAAACGTCAATGGTGCCGTTGATTTTATATAAATCCGAACGATGCCCTTCTATAATCCTTCGAAGTAGCTTTTTACTTGCCTCTTGTAAGATCTTGGCGCTCCCACGTATGTCCTTTTTTGGTGTGATTCTCACACAAGGTGGGATGAGATTGTGGTCTCGGCATCTCTTCAGGAAATTCAACGATGTTAGTTTCCTTGCGCGCTCTGTCTTCAGACCTTCCAATCGGCGGATCTTATTAGCGGTTTCCAGCCCGTACTGGTTAACATATTTGTTTCTTGGGTTTTCACGCACATCACTTATTAAATAAAACTAGTTTTTACGGGTTAATGCACGAAACTTTATTTATTTATTGACGTTTCGTAGCCTTTACAGGCTACGTCGTCAGAATTAAACTTTTATTTAATTTGTCGAGCTACCTTCGTAAGACTTTTATTGAGCGTTCGGTTATTTCATTGTTCGATTTTTAAAGTTTTATTGTCTATGTATGAATTTATTATTAAATTTACTTAATAAAGTATTTTATATAAATTCTTTTTTGTAATTTTGAGTTTATTTATTTGACCCTAACTACCGTAAACCATCAACTACAAAAAAATATCCAAATTTCAATAGGGAAGATGGTTGGTATATACCACCAGCTTGGGAACCTATTATACAGGAGATAAAATCCCAACCCCGAGCACACACTGCAAGACCATCAGATACTATTAGTTCTTTTTGTTTGCATAATTTAACATAAGAAGGAGATAGAAAGCCTCTTTTGAGTTTGTTTCGCCGGTTCTTCTCAGAAAGGTCTCCCAATTTTGGAACCGGTGGTAGTTTACGGTAGTTAGGGTCAAATAAATAAACTCAAAATTACAAAAAAGAATTTAAATAAAATACTTTATTAAGTAAATTTAATAATAAATTCATACATAGACAATAAAACTTTAAAAATCGAACAATGAAATAACCGAACGCTCAATAAAAGTCTTTCGAAGGTAGCTCGACGAATTAAATAAAAGTTTAATTCTGACGACGTAGCCTGTAAAGCCTACGAAACGTCAATAAATAAATAAAGTTTCGTGCATTAACCCGTAAAAACTAGTTTTATTTAATGAGTGATGTGCGTGAAAACCTAAGAAAGAAATATATTATAGTGATGATGTGGATGAATATTTAGTCAATGAATGCATCCAATTAAAAACTAATTTGCTTCAGTCTACTCGTCTTGCGTAGACATTTTCACGATTATTTATGAAAAGATGCTAAACAATGTGAAAAATACATTTAACCTTACCAATCATAAACTGTGAAGCCGAGCGCTTCTTTTCTAGGATGGCATATATAGAGAATATATACAGAACGACGATGTCAAACTCACGACAACCATTAATCTGTTTTGTCCATAAATGTTGATTTAACTAAATCCTAGAATGTGAGGACAGAATTAAAGAATTTGCCAAAGGAAAGTGCAGAAATGTTATAATTTGTCAATTTATTTATGGTTGTATAACACTAAGTCATAATATAATAATATAAATTAAATATTTTACTGTCTCTTTTTTTTCTATACTTTGAGTAATTAGGTGAGCCCCTAAGCAGTATTAGCCCAGACCCTCCTAAACTCACGGTCCGGCCCTGCTCCACGATCGCAAGCCGAACGCGCTAACCACCTGGGCTGTCGAGCTCCGTACATGCGTACTCAATACGTATGCCATCAAAATCATAACTTGTAAAAAACCAAGTCAATCGCATGAAAACACAATGTATCTCCCATAGTGCCGCTGTTTTCGCTTGACTTGGCGGGGACACTGCCATGCCCTTAGATTCCTGAAATATAAAGGTTAATATTTTTTTTATCATTTTGTATATATATATATTTATATAAGCGTACGCTAGCGAAGCACTCGTTGAAAACATGGGATTGATCTTTGCTGAAAGTTGGAACCATTGAGGTTTTTGTCTAATTAATGACACATGATAAAATTATTGACTTCGTAAACCACTGAGGAAAACATTATCAGTAAAAGATATAACTTTAATTCACTGATGTATATTAATTCGCTATCCCCATTATATTAAACAAAGAATGGATAAGCTTGGGTCAGTTACGCGGTGTTTGTGACAATATACTGCGTTTGCTATTATTAAGGGTGTAAAAGTAATTAAATATAGGCAGGTTATCCGATAAAAGGCAGCAAAATCAGTTGGAAAGATTTTTTGCACAGCAACGTAATTTGCAAAAAAATCATAAGTATTAAAACTATAAATAAGCTTTCAGAAAGATATTTATAAATGAAACATTTTGTTTTCATTATAAACATACATTATGTTCATTCATCAAGAACTATTCATTCAAATATAGTTCATTCTTTTTGTGTCACATCCCTAATTTTGTGTTGGTGTACGCTCGAACAATTGCATAGTTACATAAAAATTGTTAGCGTGTGTGCGTTTTTTTATTTGTGTGACGTAATTTTTGAAGGTGCGTTTATAGCAACAACACGCTCGTGTTTGTGGGAGTATAGCATATTTTCATTAGTGTGCTTTACGTGTGTACCTCGTCCCGCACCAAAAATGGTGAAAAATTTTGTTTGGTGAGTGAACGCTATGGCATCTCCTGGTATGAATGCTCTAAGTGATACACCTGAAAAACTACGGTAGATTAAAAAAAATACGGTGATAGACCCTGGGGAAAAAAGGTGTTACAGTTTGTCTATAAAGTCGTGACATGAATGTTTGAGGAACTAACATTATTCATGTGTCTGGCAACACCAAACTTATGTACATCAGCTGTCATCGAGTTTCAGTTGTGGAACAGTTTTCCTTTTGTATTTTTTATTGTTTGGATTAAACTGTAATAAATTAAGACGAAACTACGCAAAAAGGTATAAAAATGAGTAAAGTAAATCGGAGTGGCACGCGGGAAGGGATTTTTAAAGTTTTCCAGCGATGTTTCGAAGACTACCAAGCTGGACGAATTTTGTGGGATTTGGATGATGTTTATGGGCGAACAGCATCTATGACGGGTATGTAATCGTGTAACTATTTGTTTGTAATCTGCCTAAAGTTACAAATTTACTTAATTTACGATTTTGAGACCAAAAAAGGCATTGTTTACATTGCACATTTTTAGGTTAGATTGACATTGTAAATAGGTAATATTGTAGTACGACCATTTCTTTTGATACGTGGTTCAACTCGGTCAGGTTTTCTATCAATTTTGAATTAATTGCTTCATGTCAATAAGTTATTGTTTCTATTCCGTTACATATTTTTTTACCTTTTTTCAGGAATATCAGAGAGTCGGATAGTCAACGAAGGTTTTAAGAATGATGGAAAGTTTGAAACTCCTCGGAAAACAGGCAAGGCCGACCAAAGAAAGAAATGGTCACATAAAGAACCATGGCCAGATGCTTTTAGTGAAGATACCTATCACTAATTTTATTAACTGCACATTTACAAATTGTTTCTCTAAATAAACTTTTTATATACTATAAAATGATTTTGAAGTGAAACTTCTTTATCGGCGTTGGAAAAAAATTTACCGTCACATTTTTTCGGTTACGCGTCACGTTTTTTGGTTACGCGCCATCTTTTTTTTAAAAGAGCACTATTTACCTCATCCGAACAATTGCTTCTTCTGTCAACTTTAAAAAAAAAAAGTATCGACAGCAAATATTCGTGTTTCACACAAGGTAAGGTAAGGTGTAGTTATACCCCTTTAGTGGGTGAGTTTTTGAAAAATCTTAGCGCACGCCTATATATATATTTCTGGAAAGTTGCATGTAGATCATTTTTCGAAAAAAATAAGGCCATAAAGAAGTTTCACTTCTTACGTGTGTACACTAGTACACGCACACATTTTTTTTACTATTATTTTCTTAACAAGTGTGTTAAAAAACGTCGTATGATGAATCTTGTGTGTATTGATGATTACCTAACGGCTCTGGTCTCAATGGCACCTCAGCGGTAATCGCCAACATTACACACTTTACACTATAAAGTACTATTTTATCTATAATAATTTTATTCTGATTCAATTAAATATGCTTGGCTAAACTTTTTATAAGCATAGGTACCTACTATATATAAAACAGAAACAAAATACGACTGCATAGTATGTCTTATTAATTACCTATTTTACTTAAATGAACTGCTAGTATCAAAATCATTTTGGTCCGACTGTATAGGGTTGCTACATGCATACTAGTGGCGCCATCATTTAATGTCACGGCTTTATAGACAAACAGTAATTACGGTGCAATAACTTTAAAGAAATTAATTACTTCAGAGTTAAAATTAAGTTATATTAAAAAATAAGACACAAAATGACACCGCAAATGTATTCATCTTTTTCATAGTATCTTTACCAATCACGGAATTCGGGTTTCACTAACCATTCTTTTACGATTTTTTTTCTTCGGCGCTTCCACTTCACATTAAGAAAGGATCATTCTCACTCAATTTTCTAAGATCTAGATTTAAAAAAGGAAATTAAAAATGTTAAAATCTTGAACACTCAACAGAAATAAAACAGCCAGACAATAATAAATGGATGCAAATAGAATAATCCAACCAAATGTAAATCTTGTCCTAAGAATTGTACAATAAATGTATAGTGTGCGTACTTCATTTGATAGTATTCGAAAGAACGTAGTGCAAGGGGAATTCCCGGGTAAGAATATAAAAGTGCGTAGGGAATGAGTTACGTTCACAGTCACAGCCATTATTTTGTCGTTCGGAGGTTGCGTTTATAAACTAAAATGTGAGCTTGCATTTGCGAATGTCAAGAAATTAATTTGTACTAACATTTATTGACAAATGCAAATAACGGTAGATTTTATCACCGTTGTTATGCTCTAACAGTAGGTGGTAGGTTTTTGCTGAGTACGGTGCATTTACCGTAATAGGGTATTTGACAGTATTAAAAATAAAGTGCCAATTGTTAGCATATGTATTTAGAATGAATATTGGCAGGGGTTTTTATTATTTTTACAAAAAAAATATTCATAATTTTACTAAAAACCCTCGAAAAAGATAATAGTTTTCATCATATCTATTGTCACGGGACCCAAAACGCTTGGGATTGGCGGAGCCTAAAATGACGTCACACGCATGTAAACTTCCCGTTAAAGTGACATTATATTGTATCGTTTGACGTTTTAATAACAGTCGTGTGACGTCACACACTAGTAAGACGCCGTATTGTCCAGAAGAGGAGTTTTTGATTTGGGTTATTTTTACTGAAATACACAACAGAATGATGAATATCCACTTTTTACGGACTCCATAAACATTAGTCAATAACGTGAGATAGTTTTTTAAAACTTGTCAAATAGGTACCCTATCACGGCGCACATGGCATCACTGCCATGGATACACGCCTTCAGCAGGCCAATTATGCTCGCTATTTGTGATATTGTTTTGATGTCTATTTCACATTACGTATTATGCTCTCCGAAAAATGCGATATCAAAATGACATCAACTTATGCTATGATGATGATCAACTCTATAAAAATATATCAACTTAAATGCGTATTACGTTCAACTTTTTGACTTAAAATAGTATCGATAAACGTCAAAAATGTGATATAGGATATGATATTGATATGATCTTGATGTGACATAGGAATGTTTCATAATACCATCTAAAAACAATGTCAACTTGGCATCAACATCATATTGACATCACATTAGAATTTTATTACTGAAGCATAATTGACCCGCTGTATACATCACACTATTAAATTATTATTACTTTATAGGCGGAAGTTTGTGAGTGCGTACGTTTGTTACTTCTTCACGGCTGGAGCGATTTTAATAAAATTTTGGTATGGACTTAGCTGACAGCCTGTATTAAAACATAGGCTACGTTTTACTGCGTAAAATATCCCTTATAAACCGCGGGTAGCACTGCGGAGCACAGCTAGAAGTAATACAATACAATGAAGATTTAGAAGTATAAAGAAAGAATTTGAAAACAACAATTGAGGAGCTGGCGAACAAAACGGTATAATAACATAAAATTAAATTTTACAGGAGCTGTATAAAACTGAATGACATACCTCCAGTGAGCTTTTGCCATGGTTTTTAATTTATAAGTAATTTTAACAATGTTTTAGGCGGTTTTGATTGAAAATTATTTGAGATACAAATTCAACGGGCCGGAAACCTACGTACTGTAAAAAAAAATAAGTTTGACCAGATGCGTAATTATACCGTTTCGTTCGTCAGCTTCTCAATTATAACTTCATGATGAAGTTTAAGAACTTCGTTCTATTTAATTATGTACAATATCAAAAATAATATATTGAAAACTTAATTTTATCTACAGTATTTTCTATAAAATTAAGTAATGGTAAATAAAAATCTGCGTTACTAAACAATTCCTGAACGCGGTGGGGAATGCATGCATATTTTGCGTTGATGCCAGATTGAGGGGATTCCCCCCAAATTTGGGGGGTTTTTAAAGCGATGGGAGAAAATATTTTTGGGGGCATTAATTGGATTTGATTGGAAGAAATTTGGGTTTGGGAGAAATGGGGGTTTTTAATTTATATAAAAATATAACCACTTCATAAACTTTTAATCTATAAAAAGTTGCCAACAACAGTCTCTCTTTCTTATTCTGTATAGAGCATGACAAGGATAGACTGTCGTCAAATTTAATTTAATAGGCTTAGAGAATCATGCCAGATTCGGGCCCACTGAACTGTATTCATTCAGTGAGCCTGATTCGGACCCCTAAGTCCTAAGCCCACATAAAAAAAAACTCTTTGCCCGTCCCAACAAGGACAAATTGACAAAAAAAAGTATTCTTCGGTCCATTTCATCTTGCTCAGTCGGTCGGTCAGTCAAGTTATGCAAGTCAGTCAGTCGTTAAAGGTCACAGTCACAGTCACTATTATTATCTTCAATTTTTAGTAATTTGTCCTTTTAATTGTTTACACCTTGGTAAAATAATGGCATTATTAAAACAAAGTTATTTATGAAGATTAACAAAGGAGTGGGAAAGACGACGCGTGCGAAGATGTTGATCCAGTAATGGATGCTGTTGCAAAAATACATACCTTATAGTAAATATTGTATTTTTAATAATATTTCGCGTGGTCTTTTCTTCAAAAACTTGTAATTTGGAGGGATTTCGGGTAAGTTTTGGGGGGAAGCCGAAAATGCGAAATGGCTGTCTGGTAACACTGCTTGCTGCTGCTTTTTTCCAAAAGAGTATCAAAAGATCCAAGGAAGCCCGCCCGCCCAACCTTGGTGGAATAACAAAATCGTGCAATCTAGGAAATTCGTTACTACAATAAACAGGCTGAGATTTGGTCATGGGCAATTTCGCACTCACCTGCATAGACTGAAGATGACAGATGATCCAAAGTGTCCCCATTGCCAAGAAAATGAAGACCTACAGCACATAATTTTTGAATGTAGACGGTACGGACTACAGCGTCTAATACTTGTTGCTGAACTTGAAGCAATCGATAAGGTCGTCCCTAATACGTTGCAAGACTTACTTAACGATCTCAAGTATTTCAAGCCACTATTCAAATTCATCGTAAATACTGTAGACAAAATATAACAAGGAAGAGAAACAGTTTACTGTGGAAGTGAAAATTATGATGTGATGTGATAAACTCAATGACATTCTGTTAAACGTGACAGTTGTTTTGTTTACTTTGTTTATAACATGTTCAACGTTTGGCTTAAAAAGGACTAGAATCCAGAGCCGTAAAACATATTAATAAAAAAAAAAAAACTGCTTTTTTCCATATTTACGATTGAATGTGAAGAAATATGTAATATCCGTGTCAATAAATTACCTTTACTCCAATGGAAACTAAATCCAGTATAATTAAATGTCACAAGTGTAGACATATTTTACTAAATGGATATAAAGAAAAAAATGTAAACAAGTGTGACCCAAAAAAATGTAGCAGTTATAATTTGCGCAACTTTATTTATCTAGATGATGATGAAGTGCCGGATTGGATAAAAATAAAAGTAGAAGAAGAGGAATGGACTAAAGGTAAATTACACTGCTGTACTTGTGGCTTTAAAGTTGGTTCTTTTGATTTCGTTTCTGGTAGAAAATGTAACTGTGGTTCAACTATATTACCATCAATTCATTTTGTTACCAGTCAAGTGGACGCACCTGTAGAGCTACACTTCTAAATTACTTTCACTTACTAAGAACTATTGTAATTATTTTGAATAAACATACATGAACTAATTTCTGACTTTAATTTATTTTCATCAAAATGATTGTAGTATTAAACTTATGTAGGTAATCAGTCTAGTTGTGATAAACCTGGATGACCTTTTTGACTCCATTGTGTAATAAATAAATATTTCCGACACTCACACCAATTAGCCTAGCCCCAAAGTAAGCACTATAAGGCTTGTGTTATGGGATGCTAGGGTAACGGATAGAATACATATACTATACATATATAAGTATATTTATATAAATACATATTAAACATCCATGACTGGAGTACAAATGCTCGTATTCACACAAACATCTGCCCCCACCGGGGTTCGAACCTGGGACCTCTCGAGTCAGCGACAGCCATGAAACCCGGCGTACAATCCACTTGGCCACGGAGGTCGTCTAATAGTTAATAGTTTCCGTGTAGTGTAGAAAGTTCTTTGTTACAGTTGGGTTTTGCAGCAAAAGTACAAAATCTCAATTCATATGTATTTCAAAACTCTATAAACAAAATTTTTTTTGTGTTCTATAATTGTTTGTTATTAATAAAGGCTTTTATAGAAAATCTTTACTTCTTAAATCTAATAATTAAAATTGAAAATTAATGAGATTATGAGCTTCACCCAGTGATTCTGCCGAGGAGTGTCCCAGCGGTCATTTAACATCTCAGGAGGCTGTTTGTACTGGAGCAGATCATAGTTGGGAAACTCTACAGGGGTAAGTAAAGCTATCCATAGGATTCTTGAATTTGCAAAAAGTTCAGGTCTGGATGCAATGATTCTACCTTCAGCTTCGTTCACAAGCTTCTGTCCAAATGACAGATCTGTGGCGAGCACTAGTCTTTGTTCCACTCAATGGCCACCCTAATACCTTCTGTATTAAAGTGGCGTATGTTGCGAGACAATGACATAGAGATCTTTTTATATTGATACCCGTAAGTTGGTGCAGGATATTAGTCTGAGCTCAAAAAACTTCCAAGGAAGAAATAGGCAGTCTCGAGTCTTCTTTAGTGTTTCTAAGCGAACAAATATCGACTATGGAACAATCTATTAAAAAGCAAGATAGTATCATTAAGGGTTTAGAAAATACAAACCAAGACCTGATTAATAAAAACAGGAATCTCAAACTAAGAATGAGTGTTGTGGAGCAATCAATGAATACAGTAGAGCAGAAGCGCCTTTCAAGCACAATGGAAATAGCTGGTCTACCACATGTACCGAATCCGGTGCTAGCAGTTTACTCATTATTGTGATAATTTTTGCCATTCATTCGTTCGACAGATTCATCAAATCATGATGGTATTTGTCTTAAATACTTATAAGACTTGTTTGTTAGCATTCTTATATACTTTAATAGTGACTTAGATCTCATTTCAGTTAATTGTATCTATTAGATATTATAGTTACTTGATAATTAATATTACTACTTAAAACAAAACATAAAACTGACTTCAAAATCGAAAATGGAACTAAAAAGTAAAAAATAATATCTGGTTTATGATTTGGAAGTCAGGGGGGGTCAAGATTGAAAACTTAAATAGATTTTCATTTCTCATCGGTGATAATACATCCTTCAATTTAGTGAATTAATGAAAATTACATCGTCCAAGTAAACATTAACACAATTGACGGAGAAATCGGTGAAGATGCATAAAAGACATCGTGCGTGCCTTTGAAATTTGAAGGTTTTCTCGATTTCCCCAGATTCCGCAATCAGAACCTGACTTGGTTCCAATGGGACCATATCGGAAGTGCACTCTTTTGAATAAAAAAATAATTTTGGAAATAGGTCCCCAATTAACGGAGTAATCAGTGAACATACATAAAAAAAATATACAGTCGAACACAGAACCTTCTTTCTCCTTTTTTGAAGTCGGTTAATAAATTGATCTATCTGTGAAGGTGTAATCTAGAAAGATTGAGCTACTCGTTACGCCGTAAAATTATTACTAGTTACTCTTACACTACCAAAATTTTAATTGTTTTCTTGTTGTCTATTTGTCTTATCATTGGTTAGGAGATAAAGTCGATTCTATATATGTATTTGTGATTTATTTTTTATGAACTACCTACACCTAAGTACAGTGACACTTGATTAACTCACTTATTTTGTACGAAAAAGCGAAAATCATCCTGAATTGATCAATCCGGCCGGATCCGGCTGGATTGATGGGAATCCGGTCGTATCCGCCCGGACTGAAAATGACGCCGGATTGCAATCCCTAGTCACAATGTTAATTTTAATTCATTTGTGGTGAGGGTGCCGACGGAACATCTAGCGACTTTTATGAAAGAAGAACTTTGGTCGAAGGGTGTTGTGTTCCGGCGATTCCGTGGCCGGTTACCTGATACCACTACGCGTAACACGTCGCCGTCTATACGTGTTAATTAAGTGTTTACTAACATGGTTACTTATTTTATTTACTAACAATAATGTTTTATATCTTAATGTATGTAAGACTATAAGGTATTTATCTATGGGACTATGTAGCCTGATCATAAATAAAAAATACTCGTTATTCCTGGGATTTTCGAGACCGTGGACGAGTATAATTTTTTCGGTCCCGGGAATCAGAAATGGTCCGGGACTGAAAGCCCTACTTAACACATAATATTTTTATGTAGGTAGTGTTTAGTTATATGTTAGACTTCCCGCCCGCGGCAGTTAGTTTATCGAAGTACCCATAGAAACTTACATTAACGGGATAAAAAGTATGCTTTCTCAAATATACAGGGTGGTAGATTACGAGATTCCTCGCACTTTGGGGTACCCGAAAATAGCCCATGTTTGTTCCGCGAGTTTTCTTAGTTTTCGAGTTATATTTTTTTTTGTGTATTTTTAATGATTTCTGCCAGCGAGTTTTCTAAAATTCTTATCTTTTTTCGTAGTAGGTATTTTGAAGTCTTTTTTGTGACATTATCGTCTTGAATGTTGTTTTAATAAAAAAATAACTCAACTTCCTGCAATTACTTAAAGTTACTCAAAAAAGGCTTGAAAGTTGGATCTTTAGTTTTTCGTAGGATTTACTCAAACGTTCAACGTCAATACAAAAAGGAGTTTCCATAGCTTCTGGCTAAAATTAAAAACTCCGCATGCTTCTAAACTACTAAAAATCATAAAAAAAATGTACTTAATCAGCCTATTTTTGTTGTAAACACGATTAAAGCATTAGACATTATTTTGTCTACTTTTTTCATTGTTATGGTAAATTAAACCTAAAAATGTAATTTCAAATTTAATTTAATTGAAATTTCTGTAAAATAACTTTAGCATGTCGAATTTTATAATAATTTCGGTTTCACCACTAAGATTTAAAATGTGAGCAAGAATAAAGATCAAAATGGCTAGTTGGGAAATTACCTGTTTTTTGATACAAATAAAAACCACAAATTACTGAAAAAATACTATTTATTACAGTAAATTTTCAAAACTCCTTCCTCCAATTTGAATACACAATTGACAATGTCTTAAAAAGTTATTTTTTAATTGTCTGAAGCTACTTGAATATTCTTGCTTTATTTTTCTTTCCGCTTCTGTAAGTTTTTGTCTCAATTCTTGTTTGCATTTTAAATCTTAGTGGTGAAACCGAAATTATTGTAAAATTGCACATGCTAAACTTATTTTACAGGAATTTCAATTAAATTTAATTTGAAATTACATTTTTAAGTTAAATTTACCATAACAATATAAAAATTAGATAAAATATTTTTAATATTTTAATCAAGTTTCAATGATTTTTAGCCTATCCGCCTTCAAAAGCCAATTACATCAAAAATAGGCTGATTACTTTTCATACCATGACTTAATTTTCTTATCCTACAAAATTCGTCCTCCCAAAATTAAACCCAAAGTCATTCTTCAGCGTAATTTTGGTGGTATGGATAGGGAAGCGTTTCTTATTGACGCTCATAATACAGATTGGTCGCCAGTAACTGATGCGGAGTCTGTGGACGAGCAAGTTGAGACCTTTAATTATATAATTACTCAACTTTACGACAAGCACGCCCCTTTTCATCTCATCAAGCTTAAACATGTTCCTGCACCGTGGCTTACCCCAGATATTAAAGAACTTATGCACAAAAAGGATGTTGCTAAATGCAAATACAAACGCCGTTCAACAGATGCAAACAAGGTTAACTATGTTAGAGCTCGTAATCACTGCAATTTGGTGTGTAGGGATGCCTTACGTCGCCATATTCATGTTTCCGTCGATAATAAAGATCCAGCAAAAGTCTGGAATTTCCTCAAGTCTCTTGGAATTGGTAAGTCCCGACAAGAATCTATTCCTAGTAGCATTAACGTTGATTCACTCAACCTTCATTTCTCTTCATGTTCTAGTCTCAGTGATTTTAACAGGACTAATACTTTAAAGTTTCTTTCTTCGTTACCAGTTCCTGACTACTCTCCTCTTGTCTTTACTCAATTCACTGAATGTGACGTTAAGAAAGGTATGCTTTCTATCTCCTCCAATGCGGTGGGGAACGATGGCATTAGTCGCAACATGTTAGTACCAATCCTAGATATCATTCTTCCTATCCTTACTTTCCTATTTAACAGTTCGATTTTCAATGCTGTCTTTCCATCAGTTTGGAAGCAAGCCCAAATTATCCCACTCCCTAAAAAATCGAGCCCCCAATCCACCGCCGATTTTCGCCCCATCTCTATCCTACCCTTCCTATCTAAGGTCCTTGAACGCCTCGTCCACAACCAATTTAATATGTTCCTATCTCGCCACAACCTTTTTAATCCTTTCCAATCTGGTTTCCGTCCCGGCCATAGTACTAAGACTACCTTGCTCAAAGTGACAGATGACATACGCCTTGGGATGGATAATGGTTTCCTCACGGTATTAACATTGTTGGACTTCAGCAATGCTTTTAACACCGTCAATTTTGACGTTCTTTTGGCATTGCTGCGCTCACTTAACGTATCTCCATCAGTGATTGAGTGGTTTCACAGTTATCTGTATGGGCGCAGGCAGCGCGTTTGCCTTGAGGAGAAATTTTCTTCTTGGAGCGACACGACTGCTGGCGTTTCGCAAGGCGGCGTCTTATCTCCTCTTCTTTTCGCTGTTTTAATCAACTCCGTCTCTAATAATATTTCTTCTTCCTACCACCTATATGCAGATGACCTCCAAATCTATCGCCAAGCATCACTTGGTCAACTTGGAGATGCGGTACGAGTCACTAATAGCGATCTACATACTATATCAGAGTGGAGCAAATCCTTTGGATTGCAACTGAATCCCTCTAAAACTACTAGCATAATAGTAGGTAGTTCTAGGATGATAGATAGAGTAGAATGGCAGTCTTTACCCAATATCCAGCTGGCTGGTGAAATTGTCCCTTTTAGCTCGTCGGTAAAAAACCTGGGGTTGACTTTCGATAATTGTTTGAGCTGGGGTCCACAGATGCAAGTGGTCAGCCGCAAATTGTTTGCTTCAGCAGCTTCGCTTAGAAGACTATGTAATTTCCTACCCATCACTACTAAAATTACCCTAGCACAGTCGTTGTTGCTTCCCATTCTTGATTATGCTGACGTCTGCTATCTTGATCTTACCGAGGACCAGCTAAATAAGCTTGAGCGACTTCAAAACTTTTGCATCCGCTTCATATTTGGCTTGCGCAAATATGATCACGTTTCTCAATTTCGTTCGCAACACAAGTGGCTACCAACTGAACTAGATTTGTTTATTTATGTGTATGTATGTATTTATTTATTATATATTTATATTTATGTATGTATATAATTGTATATATTATCACCTATATCACTCAAGTGATTTACACCGCCGTCTCTCCCACTTCCTTCTAGTCCTCTCCATCCAAAGGTTGTCTGGAAGAGATCGCTCTAAGCGATAAGGCCGCCCATTGTTACACTAGTTTTAATTGGTTATGTACTAAATTTAATGTTATATGTGGTGTACAATAAAGTGTTTTGTATTGTTGAACGTTTGAGTAAATCCTACTAAAAACTAAAGATCCAACTTTCCTTTTTTGCCTTTTTGGAGTAACTTTAAGTAATTGCAGGAAGCTGAGTTATTTTTTTATTAAAACAACATTCAAGACAATTATGTCACAAAAAAAAAGATTGCAAAATACCGAATACGAAAAAAGATAAGAATTTATGAAACCTCGCTGGCAGAAATCATTAAAAATACACAAAAAAAAATATAACTCGGATACTAAGAAAAATCGCGGAACATACATGGGGTATTTTCGGACACCCCCAGGTGCGAGGAATCTAAAAAAAAATTGTATACAGGGTGGTCCAACTAGTGACAGTTGGACCAACCTGTATACTCCCGGGAACATCCATCGGCCCTCTTAGTGTTATAATTTACAACGGTCTGTAGCAAATATATGTTTATGGTTGAGGAATAACTTAAAAACACACAAAAAGATGATTACTAAATCAGTTCAATCTAAATCGTTACTCCACAACTAATCGCGTAGGTAAATTTTTTTTGCTCAATGTAACATTTATTTTTAT
This sequence comes from Chilo suppressalis, assembly GCA_902850365.2. NCBI lineage: Eukaryota > Metazoa > Arthropoda > Insecta > Lepidoptera > Crambidae > Chilo > Chilo suppressalis. The sequence goes on from OU963898.1 coordinate 15,339,809, forward strand.
CTAGGGACTGCCAAAACTTCAAATGCTAGTTTGGCCGATAGATGTGTCCAGATGTGTAGTTAATTAGACCAAATTTCATCAAATCCTTTTAGCCGTTTTGGTGTGATTGAGTAACATACCTCCAAATTCTATTTTCACATTTAGTGACAGATGACATACGCCTTGGGATGGATAATGGTTTCCTCACGGTATTAACATTGTTGGACTTCAGCAATGCTTTTAACACCGTCACATGTTATAAAACATAAAATAAGTACATCCTGCTATAACTATAAATGTGAAAATAAAATTTGGAGGTATGTTACTATGCAGGATGTACTTATTTTATGTTTTATAACATAAAATAAGTACATCCTGCTATAACTATAAATGTGAAAATAAAATTTGGAGGTATGTTACTCAATCACACCAAAACGGCTAAAACTTAATCAGCCTATTCAAATTATTATTAATTTGAATTGAACCCTCGTAAGTTTATTTAATTATATTTATTTCTGGCGAACTTTTCCTACCTTGTAAACTTTGTAATTATATCCTGAGATTAAAGGTTGCCTGAAAGTCATTTCTAGCAATAAGGCCTTCGCGAAAATGAAAATAAAATTTGGAGGTATGTTACTCAATCACACCAAAACGGCTAAAACTTAATCAGCCTATTCAAATTATTATTAATTTGAATTGAACCCTCGTAAGTTTATTTAATTATATTTATTTCTGGCGAACTTTTCCTACCTTGTAAACTTTGTAATTATATCCTGAGATTAAAGGTTGCCTGAAAGTCATTTCTAGCAATAAGGCCTTCGCGCGCATAGCTTACAACCTCTCCATGGAATTCTATTGTTTTTTTGAGTGTGAGCAAAAGTTTCGTACCTATCTATTTTTTATCTAGAAACTAAATAAAAACGTTTTTCTTATAAAATATATTTATAATAATTATGTAACAACAATACGAGTAGTATTCATGTATTTATTATTCCACCACCATAGCTGCAGTTATGGACTCATTTACTTCAATATCTCTGCATTTGGCCGCTTGTAACTCTTTTCTTGTCTGAAACACAATAAAATCTTTTAGGATTGTAACACGAGTAAACGACGATACGTCAAAAAAACGTACGGTGTCGCAACGCACAAGGAGAGGAGGAAGGCGCAGTATACGGCTACTACACTACTCAATTATTAGGGTAGCTATTATCATTAGTACACCGGCCTATCAATCGGATCCAAACAGTCTCAAAGTAAAATTCGTCTCGGTTATACGTCGTCGGTATGGTTGCCTTGATTAAACTTTCATAAACTTCTCTAAATCCTTCGGCCTTAATTGAATTTAAAGTCAAATATGTAAAAAATCACCAAAAAAAATTTACTACTCACATAAATACAATACAAAGGTTACCAACCTAAGGTTAGATAAATTTACCAAATTAAATGTTTTGTTGAGGATCATTTACTATATTTTTGCTGATTATTTTATTGTGTGTCTTATTTAAATAGGTTTTGATTTCTTTTTAGCACAAAAATTATAGATCTCATTTAAAATTAAGTAAAGTTAAACTAATTCGACTTCAAAAACGTACGTACTATACGCTATCAGGGCGTCGACTGAGATCCCTTACTGCCTAAAAACTATTTTACTACCCGATTGTGAGGGCGTAAGGGAGAATGGGACGCGCCTATCGCCGTAGATCGGGTCCCTTACTACCTAAATCTTATTACACCACCCTTAGTCAGGGTAAGGGTCCCTTAAAATTGGGTAGTAGGAAAATTGAGCAGAAACAACGCTCGTGTGACATTCACTGCGTTGAAATCTTAGATTAAAACAAAAAGGGTAGATACGGCACTAGCCTCACAAAAGTGATCCGCATAAATTGTGGGCCACGACCCTAACCGCTTTAGTCACAACTTGACATACAAAGACGTACATGTGAACACCAAAAATAAATATTGCTAATATTTTGTGTTTATATGATAAAACAATGCCTAAGTGTGTTTTTAAAAAGTGCTCAAATTGCTCAAGAACTAAAAAAAACCCACGGCATCACTTTTCATTCGTAAGTACTATAAAATATATTTTTTCATAAAAATTGCTGTTTGTTTTGAATCTTATTCGATAGTGACGTCGAGTACTGGTCGCGTGATTGGTCGGTAGTGCAGTGACGCGGATCTCGCCGTCTCGTTCGCGCTGCCGCTGAAACTTAACGTGCTGTTTCGTTCGGGTTGGTAAAGCAGTGACGCGGATCTCGCCGTCCCGTTCGCGCTGCCGTTGAAACTTAAATTGCTGTTTCGTTCGTTCGATTGTATCTTTACAAACAGGTGGATGGTGGACAGTTTTTGTTTGATCCAAGTATGAGCGTACCGTATCAACCCTTGTTTTAATCTAAGGTTGAAATCATTGCGTTGCGACACCGCAGCATTGACGTAACGCCCGTGTGGCACCTCGCTACTTCGTTCATATTGAAAAGTCAATATGCTAAAGATCGGTGAAAAAATGCAAAAAACACAATTATTGTACTTATTGTCGGTTTTTGACAGGTATCAAATCAAAAACAAAATTCGTTTTAGGCAATGATATATTATTAATAAATAAGTTATGTTAATAGTAATTGCGTTTAAAATTTGTTCCAAATTCAAATGTTGTTGTGCATAGAGTAACATTTATTAGTCGTCAAGACGCTCCAGTCCAGTCTCCTACAGTCTTCGCAGCGTACGCGCTATGACATACTAATAGTTTTCCAATTACAGCATAATGCGACTCAGTAGCACACAATGCCGAATTATGCTGATGCATAATTGGAACGTGAATTAGTTTTCAAATGCACCAGCAGAGTGCGCCAAGTCAATGTTTGTACCTCATCCATACTTATATTTATTTTTTTAACACAGTTTGAATTAACTTTGATAATTTTAAAAAACTACAATGAAATATTTTTTATACATATTAGTTTTATATAATGTGAATTTTTCAACAATAAATAATATTAATAACGATAATATTTAATAAAACATTTCGATCAATGCCAACTTAAAGAAAAAACACTTGTTAATTTTCTGTCACTGAGTTGGTAGATTGCAAGCATCACACGAAAACATTACTTTTGAGAGTGCTCGATTGTGCGAAGCGTTGCTGTAGATGAAACATTCAACGATAAACAGTATGCCGCATCATGCGCTCTAGTGCTGTAATTGGAAAACTACCAATATCTGCTCCTATACAGGTGGGTGACAGGAAAACTCGACCTATTCCTAACCCTAAAAGGGGTTATACTAGAAGCCATTGACAACAAATTAAGTCCAGTGAACTAGGGATCAAAAAAGGGAACTAGGATTATTTAGAAATTTTCTGACTTGATACCAAACCCATTAATTGTGAGTAAATTACTCCACTCTGAACATTGAATTGATCTCCATTTGTCTTTACTCAATTCACCGAATGTGACGTTAAGAAGGGCATGCTATCCATATCTTCCAATGCGGTAGGTAATGATAGCATTAGTCGTAATATGCTGATACCTATCCTAGATATAATCCTTCCTATACTTACCTTTCTTTTTAATAGCTCATTAGCAAACGCTGTTTTTCCATCGGCTTGGAAAGAAGCTCAAATCATCCCTTTGCCCAAAAAATCGAATCCTCAATCTTTTGCCGATTTTAGGCCTATTTCTATCCTTCCTTTCTTATCTAAAGTCCTCGAACGTCTCGTCCATAACCAATTAAATATATTCCTCTCTCGTCATGACCTTTTGAATCCTCTCCAATCTGGTTTCCGTCCTGGGCACAGTACCACGACTACCCTCTTGAAAATCACTGATGACATACATGGGATGGATCAAGGTCACCTAACGGTACTGACATTATTGGACTTCAGCAATGCCTTCAACACTGTAAATTTTGACATTCTTCTGGCGTTGCTGCGCTCACTTAACGTATCTCCATCGGTGATTGAGTGGTTTCGCAGTTATTTGCAGGGACGCAGGTAGAGGGTTCGCCAAGAGGAGATTTTTTCCTCATGGAGCGACACTTCTGCTGGTGTTCCCCAAGGCGGCGTTCTATCTCCTCTTCTTTACGCTATATTTATTAATTCTATTTCCAAAAATATTTCTTCTTCCTACCACCTGTATGCAGATGATCTTCAAATTTATAGACAAGCCCCTCTCGGTCAATTATCTGAAGCAATACTGGCCACCAATAATGATTTGCGACAAATTGTGGAGTGGAGCAAATCCTTTGGACTAGAGGTTAATCCCTCCAAAACACAATGCATTATTATAGGTAGCTCAAGGATGACTGCCAAAGTGAATTTGCAGTTACTTCCTAACATAACTCTAGCTGGCAACAGTATTCCATTTAGTGTTTCTGTTAAAAATTTAGGAATAATCGTCGATAACCGTTTCAGTTGGGATCCACAGTTACAAGCTGTTAGCCGTAAATTGTTTGCTTCAGCAGCTTCGCTGAAGAGACTCCGTAATTTCCTTCCTATCGCCACTAAAATTGCCCTAGCACAGTCTCTGCTACTTCCTATTCTTGATTACGCTGACGCCAGCTATCCTGATCTCACGGAGGACCAGCTTAACAAGCTTGAGCGACTTTAAAATTTCTGCATTCGGTTCATATTCTGCTTACGCAAATATGACCATGTGTCTCAATTCCGATCACAGCTCAAGTGGCTACCTATTCGACTTCGCCGGAATACTCACATTCTCACACTTCTCTACAATATATTGTTCAATCCTTTGTCCCCGCGCTATCTCAAGGAATGCTTTAATTACCTTCATAATTCGAATGCGTTATCTCTTAGGTCATCAGAAAATTTAACCCTAAAAATTCCTACCCATGACACGACCTTCTATGGTCGTTCTTTTACCGTCCAAGCTATAAGCCTATGGAATTCTCTTCCAGTATCCATAAGACAAGCACAATCTATTAATATCTTTAAAAATCTTGTTGTGAATCACTATTTGTCGATGTAGCTGCATTTTTATCTCTGTTGACTGGACTAAACCTATATATGTGTAGTCTATGTATATATATGTAATATGTATAGGTATATAATATGTATATATTCGCTTTTAGCGATAAGACCGCCCATTGAAGCACTCTTTTTTTTTACAATTGTATTGTCTCTCATTTCTGTTCTGTGTTGTGGTGTTTTCAATAAAGTATTGTGTATTGTATTGTATTTAATTGATACTTTTCTGAAAGCTGAAAAATTTGTGATAATTTTGAAAAAAAGCGTTTATGGTAATCTCAATAGTAATATTTTTTATTTTTCACGAACATCGCCGTAAATTATGGGAAAATAACTGTATAATTTATTTTTATCGAAAAAGCTGTTTTTATTAAAATCAGCAAAAGGGTGCTGTAGGGCAAACTTTCATTTTGATTTGTAAATGAGTTCAGGTCGAATATCAATAGTGTTACTCTTCACTGTGAATAAAATTCAATGTTGATTGATATAGTTTTATGTGGTTTAAAAAAACTGTACCTCAAAAAATTATAATTAAATGTTAAGAGTGGAGTAGTTTATTCACAATTAATGAATTGTGAATAAACTACAGCACTCTTAAACATTTACATCAGAAAAAAATTCGACCCCTCTCAAGAAATAGGTCGAGTTTACTATTACCCTGTAAAATATCATTGGTTCTAAACTTTTCTATAAAACAATTTTGTTTGAGATGAATTAAGGGTTTTTGATATTGTTGCTTATCTTAAATTACTTTAGTCATTTATTTATTAGAACATACCTCAGGTGTGATATTAGGATGAGATTGTTTCCGAAGTAATTCAAGCAAGGCATCTCTCTGTTCTGTGGAAATGTCAGCCTTATAACGTTGTACAAAAGTCAAAAGTGCTTGATGCCACAATACAGGCAAATTTCTTGGATCCCTCTGAAACCTAAAATTGCAATATTTGTAATTGCTTGTACAGTCAGCATCATAAAGACCGAAGTGTGAAGACTGATTAAAATTATCTATGGTACTCAAACTAAATTTTATATACGCTGACAAATCTTATTGTTGTCGTAATCGTCCAGTGGTCAATATTATCTAAACAACACAATTCCAATATTATGTAATGTGTTGAGCAAACTAAATAGTTATACTTATATTCGCAAATAACTATTCAATGGTATCCTAAGCACAAAGTTATCTTGGTAATAAAGGAAAGTAAACATTAAATCAGGAGTATTACGATTTTATGTTATTTTCAGGTTTTCATTTAGTGCCTGACGTAAATTACGCCTTTTTTTTAAGGCAGATTTAGGCCGCGTTCACTTTAGCACACTCATCGACCCGGAAGCGGATCGATACTTACTCGCCTTTCGGCTTGGCGTCAACAAACGTCCACCTAACATATGCGGTTAAGCACCAATAGTATGTCGACTCGGTTACGACTAGGCGACGCCGCGTTTACGACTAGCTGACCACTAGTTGACGGCTAGGCGGGACCAGTTCAATCAGATTGAATCTTAATGTGAAGCCACAGGAGAAGCGTGGACGAAGAGACGTAAGCTAGCCTACGGAGAGTTGACCACGCCTCGCACCGCGGTACGGGAGCATGTGCCGAGGATTACGTTACGATTCTGATCAGAGTGCGTTACAGCAGGGCGTTTCATAAGAATACTGAACGGCTCGAGTTGATACGTTGACGATCCTATTCCAAGTTGATATATGTGCTTACACTTTAGTGTATTGTTAGGAAACTGAATAAGTATGTTTAGTTTTATAAAAATATATAGTAAATATATTGATTATATTTCCTATATATTCTAAGGTATTATATTTATAGATAAACAAATTCACAGATTTACCTTAAAAAGTGGAACACAACTGAATCCACCACACGATATGGAAGTGCGTATTTTTTGTCAAATAGAATTCTTAAAAATATTGAATTAGCTCCAGTGTAATCCATTTCAGCTATCTTTAACATTGTAGCGCTAGAGTGTAAAACAGGTACTGAATTTCTAGCTAGAACTGAGCCAACAATGATGGCTTCACGCAATGTGCAATCTCCAGCCTGAAATATTAATGTATTTTAAGAACAGGAATTATATTGATGTTAATCATTTGAAACCTATTCATTATTTGCTTACTTACTTCCAGTAGCGGTAGCAATATTCCCTTCATGAAAGCACCTGGCTTGAAAAGGGCTTTTCTCAGAGCTTGGTACAAATGAAAATTAAGTCTTTTGTACTCTGCTAAATCATCACGAATGCGAGGTAAAAGAACTAAATTATAGAATCTCTGGGCCATTTTCTCTTTAAGATTTGAAGCGAAAATCCTTGTTGCCTATAAAAGATAAACAATTAAAATCTAATTATTTATTATAGAACCACTTAGTAAGACATAGATTCTCCTTGTCGGATCTATTGCATGGTAAAAAGGAGAAGTACAGAAACAAGGTTTTTGTAACCATTTCTTAATTCATAGTATTCCGAGCTTAGTTCTTAATTCATAGTGAGGTAGTTGGAATTTGTGTTGGTGGTGAAAGATTACTCATCTGAGATCGAGGTGTCATTTCTATGCTTCAGCCCTGGGAACAAGGGCAATGTAACCTGATCGGAACGTTGCCGTCGGGAAAGAGTACAATAACAATAAATAATGTGCGCATGTTGAACCCGTTAAATATATTAGTTTATTTTTAAAGCGTGGTCTTTTAGCATCTCACAAAACAGTGAGCTCTACTAAAGGTACTTAACTACCTACACGCTAAGGGCCGGCGCTCACTGACGGCGTGGCACGGCAGGTTGTGTTGCGGCATTTCGTTGCAACTTGCTGAAAGCCCAACCACCATTCAGTTTTTCAGCGCGCGCCAGTGCGTTCTCTCCCTCCCTTGCCACCGCGCACCTCATGGGCTGCGCAGAAATGACCACTACACAAGTTTCAACTAGCTTAGCAACAACGGAATGAAACGTCATGCTGCAGCATCCCGCGGTACGTCGCATCATCGTGGTATTGAAATAAATTGACACGAATTCCATAATCAAAAATAAGATTAAAAATAACTTGATAAAATCCTTTGTCATGACACGCCGTGCCTTGCCGGCAGTGTGCGCCGGTCCTAAATCCTTCTCTATTTTGCTTTCCAGCCACTGATATATTTTTCCTAAATTCATAAAATCAGTCATTTTTAGAATTAGACATTTATAGAATTGCACATTCTGAGAATTGGTCAATTACAGACTATGTAATTATTTTCAGTAATTAAAATATTTACCTGATACATAGCTGCTGCAGACCATGATGTTGGTTCTGTGAGGTACAGTATATGCTCCCAATTTTGGAGATGTGGTATCATTTTGAATGCCTTAGGTAATTTTCCTGAACGATATTTTTGTAGAACATCTCTCACACCTTCATACATTGCTTTAATCCTGTAAGGTCATAAAGGGTTAATTCTGACATGATTCTCTTAAATTTTAAACTGAATTTAACAGCAGTCCCATGCTATTCATTTTCTGTAGCATGATTAGAATAACACTGCCCATGGGACATTATACCTAACGTTAACTGAAATTATCACTGCTTAGTTTAAAAACTGTAACAATGCAGAAAGAGATAGAATATTAAGCCATAATGTTTCTTGCTAATAACAGCCACTGAGATTGTGTTACATTACCCATTTTATGCATTGTGTTTCTGCTAGTTGAGCTGAATGTAAACTTAAAATGTTTTTTTAACAAGCAGTTAGTATATAATATGAAAGTAATAAATAATAATAATACAGTGTGGAATTTCATAACAAGATCCTTATATTACTTCTTTTCATAAATCATACTGGTTGTAAGAAACTACGAAAGACCCGCTAAAGAGGTGACTTTGTTGATGATACTTGACGCCAACTACATTCAGAAATATTCCACTACAATATATGTTCATAGGAGGAGTTGATAACAGATTGCGACACAATAATGCTTACATTAAGAATTGATATTTTCATAAAGGTTACAAATAAAAAGTTAATGAAAATAGTTTCTTATAATACTCCATTGTACAGAATACACCATTGACTTGCACAATTAATGATGATGATGTAACTAATTATTTTTGTTTGCACCATTAATCCTACAGCTTTGTCACACGGATGGAAAGTTTATTAAATATTGAAGATAGGATATATTACTGAAAGATGACATAATTTTATTTTTAATATTGACTAGAACCAAGGGCGTACCCAGGATTTCAGCTAGGAGGGGGCAGCTCATACCTGTTTCGAGAAGATGGTCGGTCGGGTATATTGAAACAAAAAAACATGAAAATTGACTTTTATTAATTAGTTTGATTATGACACAAAACAAAATATTAAATATGTATAATAATCATAATACACATATATAAATTTAAAAGTAATCTCGGATTTGCCGCCGAATTTCTTTTCTGTTTTCTTTTAAATAATTGCGATGTACGCTCATCAGACATAAACCCGTAAGCCTTTCTTCACCCATGGTGCTTCTAAGCCACGTTTTAACTCTTCGAAGCGTACAGAAGGACCATTCTACGGTCGCCGTGGTGCATGGGATAATGCTTAAAATAATCAATGCCTTTCTGACAGCAGGGTAAAAAATATTGGCTTCGTTGAACAGATCAACTACTTCTATATCCCTTAATTGATCATCTGATAAAGCATTCTTCATCCATAAATTATGCCAAAGGTTCAGTTCTCCAGATCACTGGAGAACTGAACCTGGATATCAATCCAGGTTATAAAATTCTTGGAATGATTCTGCGTTCTTGTGTAAGTCTGTAATGCTGGTTTTGGTCATATACAAGGGATGTAGCTTACTTAAAGCAAACGCCGGAGTATTTTCTTCGGAGAATCGAATATTCAACGATGAAATGAGTGAATCAATGTATGGTATTATCAGAGAACGCCGCCAATATTCGTTATCATTGTCAGATGGCGGATTACTTCTATGTGTTTGCTTATGAACAAGACGTGGAACCGAAATTTCTATGTTCAAATCCATTGCAACAGCTCGCGCTTTTTGAAGCATTTCATTACTTATTTTATCAGGAAACTCGCGGTCATTTTTGAGAATGTCCTTGATAATTTTGATGTGTTCCCCCACCGAGATCATGTCGATCGATTTAGCTTGCAGTGCGTTAACTACTGGTTCTAAAACTGCTGAATATTTGGCTATTGTTTGTAGAGCAACAATAAACACTGGTTATGTAACGGCTGAATGCAACTGATATGCAGATTTTCTGGTGGCATAATTTCCCTCTACGGATAACGTTTCTAGAGATTTCACAAGCTCTGGAAAATGTTGAGAAAACTTTCTGATTGATTTATATTTTTCGGACCATCTCGTCTCACACAATCGTGATAGGTTTGGAACGTAGTTTCGACGAGCAGTCGATTCTCTGAAAAACGTTATAACATCCTTAACAGTGGCGACAGTATTTCTAATTTCTGGCACTGCGTTCGCATCATTCACAACAAGGTTGAGTTTGTGACTTGAGCAATGAAAATATAAAGCACGAGGATATTTTATTTCTCAAAATGGCTTGTACGCCACCCTCTTTCCCTGCCATTGTAGAACAGCCATCGAATCCAAACCCTACGCAATCTTCTGTTGGGAGGTTAGAACTAATCAAGAAATTGTCAATTGCTTCGGCAATTGCTGAAGCATTTTGTACTTTTAGTTCAACGAATCCTACAAATTCTTCTCTGATTTTCCTTTTGCTTTCGTCGTAGAACCGCACGCCTATTGATAGCTGTTCTTTCCCAGCTACGTCTGCTGTTTCATCAGCTAAGACTGCGTAAGCCATGATCTTCTGAACTTCACTTATTATATTCTCCTTAATAACTTCGCCACATAAATTAATCAATTCGTTTGTATTTTTGGCGATGTGTAAACTGCATTGCGACGGCACTTTTACAGGTGACTCTTTAATTTGTCGTCCCCTGAATTGATTCTCAACTTTAATAAATCTAATAAAACGCCCTCATCTGCTTGTTTTCCCCTAAGAGGCATATCATGCGTACCGCAAAATACTACACAAGAAATAATTGATGACAATATTTGTCTGTTTTCATCGATTGCTTTTTGGTGTCCACTTTGCAGTTGGATGTCTACAGGAACATTTTCAAGAAAATTTTTTGCAGCATTTGTCGCTGTTAGGTGAAGGTTGGTCGTTGCATGCTTTCGGCAGTCTTCATGCATATTTTTGAACTTTATACACTTCTGAACACATCTATTGGCCCACCTTGTATTTTCAGTTTCGTTCGGTCCTAGCTAAAATTTTATATTAGGTCGAGCAAAAAGTTTTTATGCAGTTTTGAACCTGGCACATTCACAATTTCATTCAATAGTCTTTTTTTGAATTTCGAACACAGAATTTAAAGAAACAAAAGACAATTTGGAGCCTGTTTGTTGATATCAAACAATCGAATACTAAGAAAACTTGGTTTTATTGGTTTAGTTGGATTTAATTCTTGAAAAAGTGATTGATATCTTTGGTTTTGCAAAAAACATTACTTATTCTTAACATTAAGGTGAGGTTTTATCAATAATCTATGGATACTTCACCTGAAGTCGCCGGCCAAGCTGTGGCACTTATTCAGGCCGGACACAGCCAAAGAAACGTGAGTGCTCAACTTAATTTAAGTCGATCTGCGGTCCGAAGTGTTTATCGGAGGTACCTAGAGACTGGCGGCTTTGTTCGTCGCCAAGGAAGGCCACGATCTCGGGTCACAACTGAAAGGCAGGATCGATTCATCGTGACGACCAGCTTGAGAAATCGTCACCTTACCTCCATTGAGATACAAAAACAAATTCGCGACTTCCACGGAGTATCTGTGAGCGCTCGAACTGTTCGGAGAAGGTTAAAAGAACGCGATATGGTACCACACAAGCCAGCTAATGGGCCCAAACTAACGCGAGCCCACCGAACAGCGCGCCTTCATTTCGCACGCAGTCATTTAAATTGGACACAGCAAGATTGGAGCCGTGTACTCTTTTCTGATGAGTCTAAAATTGTGTTACATGGCAATGATGGAAGGAAGAAGGTCTACCGACGTAAGGGAGAGCGTTTCGCACAACGCTGCTTTGAAGAGAGGGTTGCTTATGGCGGTGGCCCATGGACTGTCTGGGGCGGTATATCCGCGAGCGGCAAAACTCAACTTGAGGTTGTTACAGGACCACGGCTGCCAACATTAAATGCTGAAAGGTACATTCGTGAGTGCTTAGAACCTCACGTGATACCATACGCGGACTATGTGGGCCCAAATTTCCTTTTTATGCATGATAATGCAAGAGCCCATGCGGCCGGCATCGTCAGGGAATATCTTCGGGATGTGAACATCACAGTTATGGACTGGCCAGCCAGAAGCCCAGACATGAACCCCATTGAGCACATGTGGGACGAGCTAAAAAGACGTGTTAGGGCTCGTCAGTCAGTTGCCCAGACGATGCAGGAGTTGAAAACTGCCATAGAAGAGGAATGGGAGATGATCCCTCAAAATTTCATAGAGCGGTTGATAAACTCTATGCCTAATCGTATGAGAGCTGTGGTAGATGCCCATGGAGGCAACACGCGTTATTAAATTAAACCTTTATTTGATAAAACATGTTTTTTATTAAAAAATCAATTGCCTTTAACAAGGCGCATATCCAGTCGGATACTCTGTCGGAACAAGTCTGTTAGGCGTAGCTCCATGTCGTATGGTATTCTGAATTCAAATTTAAAACAATACGATCGAAAAAGATGGTAAAATGTATCAGGTTTAAAACTGCATCAACAGTTTTTGTTCAATCTAGCAATCATATTTCGGTAGGGGCCATCGAAACCTAAACTCTAAGGTGGGCCAATAGATGTGTCCAGAAGTGTATATGGCCTGACCTTAAATGATCCCAAAATTCCTCTCACAGTGCTGATGGGCGGAGGGAACAAAACACAATGCTTACAAAGAGCGCCTTTAAGTCGCTTAGAATATACTAGTCATGGTGCATATTGATCCAACCAAGCATTATTAAATTTCCTTTTCAAATGGCTTGCATCACTTTCAAAATCATAATTTCTGGGCGAGATCCAAGGATGTTGTAACAACTCCCTTTTCTTTTCCGTCGATAGCTGAGTAGCCAACCCAACATAACGACCCAGATCATTTTCATGATAGCCATCGTCCACTATAATTTCAGGATCGACGTTGACGTCATAAGTTTGCTGGGATGTCGATGGAGAAGAATAATCGGCAACAGATATATTTACAGGTTCTGCTGGAGAATGTGACGTTTGTCCAATGTTAGCATGCAATGATCTTGGTATTACATGGGTTTTATCTGGGTTTTATCATGGTTGTCATTTTCATCGCTTCCTCCACTGCTACTATCACGACCTTTTTTTCTTTTTTCCCGTGTTGTCCCTAAAAAAAAGGATACACAAACATAATTACTCTTACGGTGTTTAGGCATAGAACGAAAAAAATAATTATGTACCAAGTTTTTAAAGCGGACTAAACAGTATAAAATAATATTTTCTAATGCCGTATAAATTGATCTAAGCATTTTAAATTATAATTAAGCATAAAAAGTAGCAGTCAATGAGAAAGCTCTTCTAACATGAGATTTCTCAACGACTGGTACTTTTTACACTTTTTATCATTACCTATCTTATTTTTTTTTTTGCACCCCACGTTTTTCGTTATACCTACAGTCAAAATTTCAAGTCTCTAGCTCATCCGGAGATCGGGAAGTTAGTTTAAAATCAATTGCCAGATTTGTACCGAACAGACAAACAGACAAGAAACGGACCTAATAAAAACGTGGTAATAAATAAAGATTAAGATACCTATAAAAACATCACATTCAAATATCAATTACTTCCTATACACTTACAAGAGAGCCCCCCTTAAACAAATCAAATAATCATATTAGGTACATACATATGTGTTGTTTTGACTCACCTTTTTCAAAGAAATTCCTGATATCCATTTGATGGAGTAAATCTTTCCAGTTGTTGCGCAGTAAATGTAAATCTCGTGTCGCCGCAACTAAACTATAAGACACTATTATGGCGCATTAAATATTCGCTCGTATTAAACTCTGAACTAAATTGGATTTTATTCGAAATTTCGAACTGAATTGCCTTGCTCTGCCTCACGATCGCGCTTATATATTCAAATATTCTCGCTCCCGAAATACGTAGAAAATACTCGACTCTGTTGCCATCCTTGTCTCATACTTACTGTCTTTACTTTCCAGAATAGTCCATGCTAGAACGTTCTTTTTTACTGGAAAAAGCACTGTCGAGTGTCGTCGTCCGTAACTAGATAGCTAGACGTTGTTTTCTCCAAATTATATTCGGCTTTAATCCTAGATGGCTCTGATTATCTCGTCGGGAGCGGAAACTACGAGATACGACGGTTTCGCGAGAGATATAAATTATATTGCGTTGCTATTATATCGAATGTTGTAGAATATTTAATTATAGATAAAAAAATTAAATCAAAATATCTGACTGAAAAGATGTTTTGTTTCCAACACTTCATTTTGCGCAGAGTAGGTAACACGATTTTAATTCCCACTTGCCAGGAAAATTGACGTTTATTTTATCTTCTACCTGCCCCTACCTGGGTACGCCCATGACTAGAACTGCATTCACAATTTTTATAAAAAACTCATTGTAGAATTGGGAATCAAACACGTGAAATTAGAAAAAAATATACACGACGTATTTTATGATAACCATCAAAAGGGTTAATCATATGGATTATTTTTGCCTAAATAACATATCATTTTAAACGAAAGGAAGATCATGAAAATGGACGACATATAACATTCTTGTGTCACAATTTTAGTTTCCATACTCCTCCGAAACCGCTTGACCGTTTTTAATGAAATTTTATATGCATATTCAGTAGGTCTGAGAATTGGCTACTATCTATTTTTCATACCCCTAAGTGATAAGGGTAATATTTTTTAATTTTTGGACAATTTTTTTACAATTCTTGTTTTATAATGTAGCATTAATAAATACACACAGTTCAAAAATTTCACCCTTCTACTAGGTTCATCAGTTCACTGGATCAGTTAGTATATCTATGTATTACTATTAAATAGTGAGATGATGATGCAATCCAGTATCCGTTAGATACAGAAATTCTTTATAACTGCTATAAAATTTGGTTGTAGTTATTTACTTAATATAAAACAAAACTTTCAATTGAGATTTCATACCTAGGGTCAATATTCTGTAATTTTAAAGTTTCAACATCTGAAAACTGTGACTGCAGTTCTGTTTGTTTATCAGTAATTTTGTCTTTTATGATATCTGCTAAGTTCCGGGTTCTTTCTGGTTTATCCAACATAAACTTTTTTAATGCTTCTTCGTCCTCTGCATTAATTTCAAGGTTGTCATAATAATTGTCAGGTTCCAGGTCATCATGGTCTGAGGTTGTGTTGTCATCAGAATCAACTTCTGCAATGAAAACACAATTTTAAATAAATATGTAGTAATTTTTACTATTACAAAGGGTTTGAAATGCATATTTGAAATAAGGGCAAAGAATTGGCCTATTATGGCATACTGTATGGTATCATATGAGGTGGTGTGGAACCTCGCTGGGATGCCCCTGTTTTTTTGCAGTGCAGTTGGTAGTGCAGTTGTGCAACAATGTACCAGGATCTCAGCAAGAGAAAGGCGAAGCATGCCATTGTGGAGGAGGTGGCGCAGGTGAGAAGTGCACGGGAGTTGTTCATGGAGTCGGAAGGAGCATCTAAAGGAGTGGTTCTTAACCTTTGGGACCATTTGTCGAAATTTCTTTCTTGCTCCGGATCACCATTTAAGATATGTTGAATACACGGTAAATTTTTAGTTACTCAAGAAACTTAAAAATTGTGTAAATGAAAATAATGCAAACAGTTATAAACAGTAAACATAGTACACTCCCATAGAAAAATATAAGATACCTATTATGGAATTATTATCCATTTGAAGTATGTAGATCCTAAAATTTGTTTAATTTGAATCAATTGTCACAAATAAAATTATTAAGGTTTCACAATTGCACAATTAGTGAGTTAGTTTATGGAGGCTTGGGAGAGGTCGCAGAATGTCCTTGGAGTGTTCTGCGACTTATCCAAAGCTTTTGATTGTGTTCGATGCATTGTAATCGAACACCAATAATTTAGCCTAAGACCGCTTTAATTAGGTTAACACACGCGTCAATTGATTCAGTGCATTTTTGGTACCGAATGAGTCGGGTGCATTCATCAAACATTAACATTTTCAACATACGCGTAAAAACATTATTATCATTAACGTTAATTTTAGTGTAGTTTATAAAGAACTATATTGTGGACTTCATAATAAAACATTATAATATATTTGAACTTCCTCTTTTACTCCAAACATTCACCGTTATCTAGTGCAAGTCGGAACATGGTCCTTCGAGTGACCTCGCGAATCGGTTAAATATCTTCGTGAGTGTAAATGAACTAGTGAACACTGACCTGTCTGGATTGCGGTGAAATATAGTGGTGTTCCAGGAATACCAATCATTATCAGGCTTGGATTTATATCCAGGCCTCTCACCATACACCAGGAGCAGCATCAAATAACAAGTAAGATCTTTCTTATTTTTCTCTACAACAATGGAAGACCTTATTGAAAACCAGAACCAGCTGATGACCGCTATGGTCTGCAGCTCGTCAGAAACATCAAAAAAGATGGGGCAAGTCGCAAAACTGCCCTGTATATCAAGCAAAGAATACAAACTCTGGACAGTTATTGGCAAGAGTTTGAACTTAACCATCTCAAAATGAGTAAGTACGATGAACGTGACTATACATACTTTTCGGAAGATATGTATGCTAAAACTAAAGCTTATTATGAAGAAAAAAGACAATGGATTTTGGAACATCTAGATATAGAAACAAAGAAACGAGTAGAGATGCAGAGTGAAACAGGTGGGTATGAACAGGAGATAGGTGAACAAGGAACGACGAGTCAAAGAGAGGCAGAAGTTGGTGACTCTTCAAAACAGCGCGATAAAGACTACACATTAACGAGATGTCAAGGGAATACAAGCAAATTGGACGAGATGTTACGTAAGCAAACAGCAAACTTCAAGGCCTTTAGAAGAACTGCACAAAACATAGAGTTGGAAACTATATCTGATAAATGGGAGTTTTAAGACGTCCTCAGAACATTACAAACTCGCTGGACGGCAATAGACTCTTTACACTGGGAGCTAGACAGCGAGTTATGCGGAGAAGATCTAGAATATGAACTAGCATTTAACAAGTATGAAAAAGAATATAACAAATTGAAGAAAGAAATTAACAAAAAGATGTGGGCAGTAGCGCACAGAGATAAATCTACACCGCAGTTAGATATTCCCATTTTCAGTGGGAACTATAATCAGTGGGTGTCTTTTAAAGACCTGTTTAACGAAGCTATTCATAACAACCCTTCGTTATCACAGGCTCAAAAGATGCAGTTTCTAAAAAGTAAAGTTCGGGGAGAGGCAGAGCGCATAATACAACATTTACCCATCAGCACTGATAATTATGCAGCATGTTGGGAGCTGCTCAATCACCGTTACAACAACAAAAAACTGATTTTTTCCTCTCATATTAACATATTACTCAGCATCCCCAATATGCAACATCAATCAATGTCACAAATTAAGAAAATGCATGATACAACTCTAGAATGTTTGCATGCCATAAAGAATTTAGGCGTGGATATTAGCACCTGGGATCCACTTTTGGTACATCTTTTGTCGCAAAAATTAGATACCGAAACATATAGTGAATACGTAGAATCCCTTAGCAATGCCCGAGAGCTGCCCACACTACAAGACTTTCTTGACTTCATGGAAAACAAATTTACTCATCTCGAGTCTTCACGCCGCAAACAAGATAATACGCATCAAAAATCATCTCAACAAAATTCATACAATAATCAAGGAACATCGAATGTAAAACGGCCATATTATAATTCAACATATAACAATAATATAACAAACAACGGAAATAAATCGATTGCGAAATCTTTTCATGTCTCCGGTATCAAATGTCCATCATGCAGCGGCGAACATGGCCTGTATAATTGCAAAACATTCCTAGAAATGCCAAATGAACAAAAATTAAAATCGGTAAATAAGTTGAAAGTTTGTATAAACTGCTTATTCAGCCACAATGGAAACCGATGCATTTCTACGCGAAAATGTCGAAAATGTGCTAAGCATCATAACACTATTTTACATGATGCACTACAGCATCCGTCAACATCTTCCGGCACCACATCTAAGGTAGCTCAAGAAAACATATCTAGTACTTCGAATGTTTCGTAATCGCAGGATAATTGCTCGGAAATTTTACTTGCAACGGCGTTAGTGCGTGTAAAAGGAGATAACGGCATTTTTTATAACATGCGCGCCCTAATTGATCAGGGTTCGCAGATTTCAATTATAACAGAAAAAGCAGCCCAACTATTAAGTATTAAAAGAAAAAAATGCCAGTGGTCTATTTTTGGCGTAGGAGAAAAGGAAAATCATTGCAAGGGCATGATAAACATACAATGTACCTCTATGTATAACGATTACTCATTTGACTCGGAGGTACTCATAATGAATAATTTGATTAAAAATCTACCCAATAAGACATTTACTAAGCCCTCGTGGTCATTTATCAAAAATATAAATTTAGCAGATCCAGAGTTCTTTATTAGTCGGCCGGTAGACTTATTATTCGGGGCAGATATTTACTCTAAGATTATGCTTTCCGGAATAATTAAGGGGGAGGACATGCAACAGCCCATCGCTCAGCAAACACACCTAGGCTGGCTACTATGCGAGCCTGCAAAAACATATCAGTGTAATGTTATTCTGAACAATTTAGAGGATATAAAAAGATTCTGGGAAGTAGAAGAAATTAGTGAGCAAGCCACTTTATCCGTAGAAGATCAAGAATGTATGTCATTATTTTCATCAACAACACAAGGTTACCGTTCAAGGGTAATTTTTCACAAAAACTTGGGCCAACAAAAAATATGGCAATTGCGCAATTTTTGAACTTAGAACGCAGATTTGAAAAGGAACCGCAATTAGCTTATGACTACAAAACATTTATGAATGAATACTTAGCCTTAAATCACATGAAACTCGCTTGCGGTAACAGGACACTGGAATGCTATTTACCGCATCACGGAATACGACGCATTGAGTCAACCACAACAAAATATAGAGTCGTCTTTAATGCATCTGCCAAAACAGAAACAGGATATAGTTTGAATGATTTTATGCATAAAGGGCCCAATTTACAACAGGACCTCCAAACCCTATTATTAAAATGGCGACAGTATAAGTATGCATTTACTGCCGACATCGAGAAAATGTATCGGCAGATATTAGTGCACGAAGAAGACCAAAATTTACAAATGGTGGTCTGGAGGGAGTCAAGAGAACAGCCATTACAATTCTATCAATTGACCACGGTCACTTATGGTACAAAAGCTGCGCCATTTTTGGCCATAATGACATTGATAAGATTAGCATCTGACGAACAAATCAACTTTCCCGAAGCATCCAAAGTGTTAGAGACCTCTTTTTATGTCGATGACCTTGTCCACGGATGTCATTCGATTCAGAAAGGTAAACAACTTATAACTGACTTAAGAACATTATTAAAAGCCGGCGGCTTCAATTTGAGAAAGTGGGCCTCAAATGAACCGAAAATCCTTCACGACATTACTAACCAACATATCATATCTAACGAAGTTTTCAATTTCAAAACAGAAAACACATCCAAGACACTCGGATTATGTTGGAATTCCGGAGAAGATACATTCACTTTTCAATGCAACATATCACTTCAACAAGTTAAAAAACTAACTAAAAGAAAACTTTTATCCGAAATTTCAAAATTATTCGATCCTTTAGGCTGGCTAACACCTCGACAAAACTGAAACTATTATTTCAAAAATTATGGAAACAAAAATTAGAATGGGATGACGTCGTTAACGAAGAAATCAGTAAAGAATGGAATAAGATAAAAGAGCACCTCCATATAATTAAACAATATGTGATACCTAGATGGATTAAGTGTTGCGAAAATGACGTAATAGAATTGCACGGGTTCAGTGACGCGTCTGAGGACGCGTACGCATGTGTTGTATATGCGCGAATCAAATACACTTCAAAAATAACAATAATTTCTGCGAAATCTAAACTTGTACCGAACAAAAAAACATTAACTCTGCCAAGATTGGAGCTAAGTGGTGCTTATTTACTAGCCAAACTAATGAGTAAAATCAAACAAGCATTATCACAACACACTCTGGAGCTTTACGGATGGACGGATTCGATGATTGTGCTGGGATGGCTCAATGGTGAGCCTAATCGCTGGAAAAGTTTCGTAGCCAACAGAGTACTCATCGAACTCATCATACAGAAATAATCGACCATAATAACTGGCGATACGTCCCATCAAGTGAAAATCCAGCGGATGCTGCAAGCAGGGGCATGTACGCAACACAGCTGAGAGATCATTCATTGTGGTGGCAAGGACCTGCATGGTTACCATCTTTCCAAGCAAAAGAACACCAAAAACCAGTTTATAGAACAAAGGAAGATGAAAAATGCAGACAGATTAACATTGTTCAAAAAGAAGAATTTACAAACATTATTGATAAATTATTAAATAAATATAGCACATTCATAAAAGTAATAAAAGTCTTGGCATGGATACTCAGGGCATTGACACCCAATCGTAAACAATACCCTAGATATCTCACATTACAAGAACACAGAAAAGCAAAATTATTAATTGTAAAACATGTGCAACAAACTGCTTACGGAACAGAAACGGAATATTTGCGTAATAACAAACAATTGAACTCGAAAAGTGAAATATGGAAATTGAAACCTTTTATTGATCAGTTGGGAATTTTACGTGTTGGAGGACGCTTAGAAAACTCTATCTTGAACCCGGAAGCAAAACATCCGCAGATAATTCCTCAGAGATCAAAGTTAGCAAAGTTATTAATTGACCAAGCACATCACTTAACATTCCACGGTGGACCATGTCTCTCTTTGGCCACACTGAGGCAACAGTATTGGATCACCGGGGGTCTCAACGTTATCAAAAAACAGCTGCGAGCCTGCATAACCTGTAGAAAACAAAGTCCAAGAATGGAAAATCAAGTGATGGGAAACTTACCTGCAACAAGATGCAACCCCGCAAAACCCTTCTATCATACAGGGGTGGATTTTACAGGCTTTGTAGAAATAAAGCTGAACAAAACTCGTGCAGCAAGAACAACAAAGGGTTATGTAGCTATTTTTATATGTATGGTAACCAAGGCCGTTCATATAGAATTAGTATCTGATCTTACCAGCTCTGCATTCTTGGCTGACTTACGGAGAATGGTGGCAAGAAGAGGCGCTCCCTGCCATGTTTACAGTGATTGTGGAACGAATTTTGTAGGCGCAAACAGAATTATTCAGGAAGAACATCAACATTTGCAAAATATTTTTAATGAAACTTTTTTTAAGGAAATAACATAAATGTCCATAGAATGGCACTTCAACGCACCCTCGTGGCCCAGCGCTGGAGGTTTGTGGGAGAGAGCAGTAAGGAGCCTCAAGTTTCATCTAAGGAGAGTTGTAGGAGAGCAGAAATTAACATTTGAGGAGTTTTCCACCATACTCACACAAATTGAGGCATGCTTAAATTCACGCCCGCTCACCAGTTTAACTGAGAACATTGATGACCTTGATTTCCTTACTCCGGCTCACTTCTTAACTGGACGTCCGGGATTAACAGTTATACAAACCCCAGAAGATGCTAGAACGAGATGGCACCTTACAGACCAAATTTTCCAAGAAATATGGAAAAAATGGAAACTGGAATATTTAAGTCAATTAACAGTTAGTAAGAAATGGCTACGGACACAACGAAATATGCAAATCGGCGACTTAGTAATAATACAAGATGACAACTTACCACCAGGAAGATGGGCAATGGGGAGAGTTATTGAATTACACCCCGGCAAAGACGGATTAGTAAGGGTTGTCACCTTAAAGACAAAAAATGGGACCTTAAAAGGCCGATCGTTAAGTTATCTATTTTACCCATGGAGGATACCCAGTCAACATCAGAGATTGATAACAAAAATAACAATAACAAACAATGCGAACAAATGCAACCACAACAAAATATTAAACAAACATTAAAGCCAGGGGCACGAGGCAAGCTTACAAGTGTAGCCATGGCTTTAGTAATATTTATGACACTATTCGTGCCCTCGAATTGTTCAAGTAACATCACGGAAATTGATAAGAAACAATCTCTTTATTTCGATCCTCTATTTAAAATGCAACTGATACGAGACAAATGGACCCTAGTGGTTTTTATGATATGGCACCATATTCAGAAGGAATAAAGGCGTTCGAAAAAAATTATAACTACATAGATACCACTTGCAGTTCAATCGATCGAAAAAACCAATGCAACTTAATAATATCTCAATTACAGCACGAGTTCTCGGAAATAAAATATTATAACGAATTACTACTTACGCAACACTTTGACGCGCATACGAGGAGGCGCCGGCGCCGCGGCCTTATCAATGGTGTAGGTTACCTGGCGAACTCGCTCTTCGGCGTATTGGACGAGCGTTTCGCAGAAAAATATACCAATGACATTGAGCTGTTAAGAAAAAACCAAGCACACCTTAATGCATTGTGGCGAAATCAAACATCTGTGGTGGAAGCTGAGTATAACCTACTGAAAAGAACAGAAGAAAACATCGCCAAACAACACAAAACTATAAACAAACACTTGAATAGTTTAGATTCATCGGTGAACACACTACAAAAGGACTCAAACTCAAACTCTTTATTTGCAAACTAAGTGTTACATAAGTTATTAAACATAATACATAGCATCTTATGACTTAGTCACCTTGTACAGGTATAACAAATAATATATAATTAAACATTTAAATTATTATTATGATATTATAAAATTGTAACATATTTAATTTGGTTTGGGTGATACCATCATTAAACATAATTTAACAAAACAAAAACAATAGAAAAAAAAAAACACAAATTAATTAAATTTATTAAAGTATTCTTCGATAGAATAGAAGCATTCATCGGTTAAATATTTTTTTAATTTTTTGTGAAATATAGGGAGTTCCTGTTCATCCCGTATTTGTGATGGTAATTTATTAAATATTTTTATAGCCATATGATAGGGGCTGGTGTTTAGTCTACAGAGATTAATCTTATCACATATACCCAAGATTTTACTTTGTCAGCATTTATTGCTAATAACTTGTTGAGCCACCTAAGAAGAATACAAGAATTTTTGATAGACACCCTAACCGATATTTATCAAGATCAATTCGACCGGCATTTATTAACACCCCAACAGCTGAAAAAAGAATTGAATGTCATATCGAGTCTTTTAACTAGTGATATCACCCTGCCTCTCGAGAACGGACAAACAGATATTCGTGGACTCTATAAGTTAATGAAAGTCAATGCAAGAATGACGGAAAAATATTTCATTTTTGAAATAAAAATCCCTCTTATTAGTCGAGATAGTTTTGATCTGTATCATATTATAGCCTTGCCTCAGAGGCTGAACAAAGGCATGGCCAGCGTTATTCCTACAGCTGACTATGTGGCCATCAGTTTACAGAAAGATACATACCTACCTGTATCCAGTGAAGATATCCATAACTGCATAGCGAGAGACATATATACATACATATGTTATCTGCAAAGTACAATTTATAAAATGAAAACGGATCGTGATATGTGTATAAAAGATGAAACAAATCAAAAGGAATGCAAGATTAGCATCCAGGCTTGCCAAAATCAATGGTTCAGCTTAACAAAACCGAATACTTACTTATATTTTTGTTGTGATCAAAATGTGTCCTTTGCGAACCTTCTGCAACGATCACGTTACATTACATAGAATTACGCAAACAAGTATCATAAGCATAGATGATTCATGCGTAATAAAAACAGACAATTTTACTATTTATGCACATAGGAATAGAAAATCTACAGTAAAAGTTGAACGAGAAATTGAAATGCCAATTATAGCACCCATCAATCATATTATTAACTTAACATTCGATAAACAGGAAATAGGTAACGAATCAGAGATCTGGAATGATAAGATCGAAAGAAACATAGAAGAAAAAATAAAAACATTGAAAGAAAACGAAAATACGCTGGATCAAGACATATCCTATCATGACATCCACCACTATACACTGATATATGGCATCATGATAGTGGTAAGTTTAACAGGTGCCATACTGTTGTGGCGCAGACTGTGCCGCCGCCGCCAGGTGCCCGCGCCGCCGACACAGCCGAGTAGTAGTGATCGTATAAGTGATGTGAGAATTTCAGTAAGTAATAATAGTGAAAGTGAAATAAGTCGCGTGTGTAAGAAAAATAAAGGGACAACCCCTGTGTTAAAAAAGGTGATGTTTAGTGCAGACTCTGTGTAAAAAGTTCATAGAGACAATAATTATATTCCTATTATGTTGTTTATTAAGAGTTGGTATTTTTATTTCACTTTACTAACATAGATTTAAGTAAACATTGTATCATCATCTTGTAACTTTAATTTTTTTCATCTAACAAGCACATCTCATGAGAGTCATCTTTCCGGTCGGCAATATGTTCGATGCATTGTAATCGAACTCCCATAATTTAGCCTAAGACCGCGTTAATTAGGTTAACACGCGCGTCAATTGATTCAGTGCATTTTTGGTACCGAATGAGTCTGGTGCATTCATCAAACATTAACATTTTCAACATACGCGTAAAAACATTATTATCATTAACGTTAATTTTAGTGTAGTTTATAAAGAACTATATTGTGGACTTCATAATAAAACATTATAATATATTTGAACTTCCTCTTTTACTCCAAACATTCACCGTTATCTAGTGCAAGTCGGAACAGATTGCGTTGATCATCACACGCTGTTATTGAAATTGGGTCATTATGGAGTCAAAGGTACTGCATATAAATTGATACAGTCGTACCTCAGTTCCAGAATACAAACTGTAGAGGTAAATGGTGTTAGATCATCTGGAAATGGGCGTTCCCCAGAGTTCAATTTTAGGACCCTTCCTGTTTCTAGTATATGTAAATGATTTGCCATTTTTTGTGGAAAATTTGTGTGAGATTGTATTATTTGCTGATGACACATCTTTATTATTTAACGTTGACAGGCGCAAAAACAACTATGACGATGTGAATAATGCTCTCTTGCAAGTTCTGCAATGGTTTAATGTCAATAATTTAAAGCTAAATGCTAATAAAACCAAGAACATTCAATTTTCCTTACCTAATGTAAAAGTTGAGCATATTGGAATTAAATTAAATAATGAAAAATTAGATTTAGTAGAATCGACTACATTCTTGGGTATAACAATAGACTCAAAACTGCAATGGAGTCATCACATTACGCTTTTGGTTGGTAAACTTAGTTCAGCAGCTTATGCCATAAGAAAGATAAGACAACTTACTGATATAGATACTGCCAGGATTGTATATTTTAGTTACTTTCATAGTATCTTATCATACGGCATTTTACTCTGGGGAACAGCAGCTGATATTGAAAGTATATTCATTTTACAAAAAAGAGCTGTGAGATCTATTTATCAATTGAGTAGCCGAACATCTCTTAGAGAAAAATTTAAAGAAATTGGCATTTTGACTGTTGCTTCTCAATTCATTTACAATTGCATACTCCTCGTTAAAAATAATATCAATTTGTATATCAAACACAGTAACGTGCACAATTTTAACACTACGAATAGAAACAGGCTTGCATTGCCACCCTACAGGTTACAGAAGGTTTACCGATCTTTTATGGGTCAAGGTATACATTTTTACATAAAATTCCTGATGCTGTTCTTGAGTTACCCATAAATGAGTTCAAATGTCACATTAAAAGTTGTTTACTTAAGAAAGGCTATTATACTATTAAAGAATACTTGAATGACAAAACTGCATGGCTGTAACTGCAAAATTGTTCTGTATTTGTTTGCAGTGTCGTACAGATAAATTACCTTAACTCTAAGTAACTATTTTGCAGTTTGGTTTGAGTGGTTATGGGTAGTCATGCTCTCTTAAAAATCTCTTCGGCGGTGTCGTGTGAGGCGGGTCGTTGCGTTCCCTAAAATATGGTTGAGGGAAGCGATGGCTGGTTCATGCGTCATGCTTGTGAACGGGTGCTGCCAGTGGAGATGAGTCTGCTCTATGCTACTTTATTATTATTATAATTAACTATTTAATTTAAATTTTATTTGTAATTGTATTTATACTGTATGGCACAGCAATCTAAATCAAAATTTAGGTGAACATTTATTATTTATGAGATAAAGATTTAATGGTGGTGTGGATTCTGGCATGGTTCTCTAGACCTGAACTTTGGTTTTGCAGCGGTGTATCCTTGTCATTCTCTATACAGAGTGAAGGGGGGGCACTGATGTTGGGTTTGGTTTTGGGTTTGGAGAGTAGTGGCAGAGTCGACACTAGTGTTTAGGTAATCACATGCATGTGTCCTACAGTTGTGTTTATAGTTTTTTATAGTAATGTACACTGGTACTTAATTTTTTTTCCCTATTTTGCTATCTAGTATCCATATGTGGTTATGAGTAGTCATGCTCTCTTAAAAATCTCTTCGGCGTTGTTGAGGCGGGTCATTACGTTCCCTAAAAAATGGTTGAGCAAAGCGATGGCTGGTTCATGCGTCATGCTCGTGAACGGGTGCTGCCAGCGGAGATGAGTCTGCTCTTGCTACACTCTTGGTACTATTAATCATTGAATTTAACTTAAATGGTACATTTGTTTTTATGCCTAAACAGTAGGGCACGGCATTTCTAAAATTTTTATTTTTAAATCTGTTTTTTATAGTTTTTATTTTATAGTCATAATTGTTTTATCATTTACATTTGTAATGGAAAGTGACTTCATGAGTTATCTCATATTGAAGTCATTTTTCAAATTGACGACTCTGTATATAATACAGGGAGAAAAAAAACAGCCCTTGCTGAGTTTCTTGCCAGTTCTTCTCAGTACAAGGTCTCCCGCCGTAGATTTGCGAACCGATGGCGTAGCTTTTCGACATTCACAAGTGCTTGTAACAGCCTAGACTGAATAAACAATATTGAATTTTGAATTTTTTGAATTTTATGAAAATATTTTCTTTTTTCAGAAATATAACTTAAATTGTTGTCTGAATCAGGAGTATTCTCAAGTAACTCAAAATTCACAGGGTATATTCTTTGAAAAAGTAGAGAATTATATTTAAATTACATATTCACACAAAATATAGAATTTTTGTCAGGCTTTACTTTTTCTTCTTCATATTTAAAGGAAAAATTTATGAAATGTTTTATTGATATAAAGATACTTGACAGGTCTGTACAGGCATGTTTAGCTGCAATGCAAGTGAGGGCTGACGGCAGGATGCACGAAAAAAATTTATTGAGAAAAACACTAATTTACAACAAACAGAAACTGTCTGAACATCTATTTTTCTAAACAATAAATATTCGACTGCCATTATAACAATATTTACTCATAATTGATGTAAGTAATTAAATTAAAAATGTGAATTAGCTTACCGTGAAAGGATGTAGGCAACTGCAGATGTTTAAAAGACGAAGAACCAGCATCGTCATCTAGTTCGGCCTGTTGTCTTCTAGCAGCTTTAAGAATCTTCTTTGACAAATCTGCTGTGACGAACTGTAATTATCACTTTCATGTAAATAAACCAAATCAAGGCAAAATAACACTAATTTATTAAACTTTTTATAAACCTCTTCATCATTCACTTGTCTGTTACGCTCTTTTGTTCTATTCTTTGTCTTTAGTGAAGTAACAGCTTCTATTTGGTCCGCAAGAGATACATTTTTCCCCACTTGTGAGGGTTTTAACTTTTTAACTTTTCCCATTTTGTAAAGATTTATTACCAAAAGGACCACGTTTTCTTTCTTATTCCAAACAGAAATGACAGCCACAGGAGGAGAGGAGAGACTATGCACAGACAGATTAACTATTTTTTTTTACTTTATAGTCTGCACTGTTTGTGCATTAGCCACATACGAATGTAAAGGTAGGGAAAGGGTGTACGCTAGCATGACGGACACGTCATGACAAAATTTTATATTTTCGACTTAATCTGTGCTTTTTTCACCAGTCCAATTCTATTCTCTATGACCTTTATGTTTTGTTTGTTTGACGTTTTGAGTATTCCTCCAATCCATTTATTTACGATTAATGTAATTTAGCTAAAAAGCAAGCATTTTTCATTAATAAACTAAAGTAATTATAAAATAGACCTCTTCATTTAAGCTATTTCTATACATATTTGATTGTTTGATATTTTTTAATTCCAGATGAATTCAGAGCTGATCGCTAGCGCTACACCACCGTCAGTTTCATGGGCACAAAGAGCCACTCGCGTGCTCTTAACTTTTAATGTAGAATGCGATAAACCTGAAATTAAATTTGACAGTAGAAAAGTTTACTTTAAAGGAATATGTGCTCCTGATCAAATAATACATGGAATTGAAATACCTCTATTTGCTGATATTGATCCAGAAAAAAGTGTATATGTGAATAAAGGTCGATTTATTGATGTTGTTCTCATAAAACTGAAAAATGATGAACCATTTTGGCCCACTCTCACTAGTGACAAGAAGAAGCACCATTGGCTTAAAGTAGACTTTGAGCGCTGGCAAGATGAGGATGAAAGTGGAGATGATTGTGATGTGAATGATATGTTTTCAGATATGAAATCTGGAATTGATTTTGGTGATGATAACGAAAAGGATGAGTCTAGCTCAGAGGAAGAAGAAGATTTACCTGATATACAATAAAAAAATATTATTTTCATAGCCAAAGACATCTTTAGAAATTTGTAACAATTAAGTGCTTCTAATCTGAAACTGTACATTTATGTAATGATTTTTTATGATTATATAATAATTCTATATGTTCACTGTTAATTATCATGTGCAGAGTTCAGTGGCAGCTAATGTGTTAGAATTACATATTAAAATTTGATTGCAACTGTTAAGTTAATTAGTGTTAACTCCACTAATATTTGTTAATATTTTGAAAATTGTACCATTTATTTTAGTAGTTAGCTATAATTTTGAAATATAATTGTTGATATGACATCAATTATATTTAAATAATAATGTGGTTCTTATTGATTTATGAATGAATTTAGTGGAAATTATTGTAAAATGATAAAGCCAACCAGTATATAGATATTATCATATGGTCCATTTACCCTTAATTAAGGTATTCTTACATTCCAGAGAAATCAGTAAAATTTTGGTATTGGATTAATTTAAGTATGTTAGATGAGTTGTAGAAATTTTCAAAATAATTTGCATTATGAAATGAAAAATAACTAGAATCTGCACTAAGATGAAAGGGACAATTTCACAGCAATTATGTTAGCAGGTGTAAACAAATTAATGTCATAAATGTGTCTAGACCAGCCAACAGTGACAAGTATAAACATTGTCTTCTTATTTATGAAACTGTCAATCACTTTTTACAAGCATATTTATGTATTATTATTTCTAAACATTTTTTTTCAATAAATCATATATTCCTACTTTATCTCAAACAGGTATATCAATACCACTCAAAGGGAGTATACTCTATTGAGAGTTGTGTGGTAAAATTCAAGATTTTACCACATAACTTCCTTTTGATTATGCTGAAAACCGGTTAAGACTTGTGAGATATGGAATGACTGATGATGAATGTTTAAAGTTTCGTTGCATTTAAGGAGTTATAGTTTAAGATAATTAAGATTTTTGCATCTTTTTTATGAGGAAATGATGTAACCACAAAAATGTTGCTTTACTTTTGAGTTATTTTTTTTTCCTTTGAAATGCAAATGGTTTATGATAGGTGCTCACTTAATGGATTTTAGTTTTGTCAATAAAATATCAATTAATTTAAAATGGTATTTTAAAAATAATAAAATCAGTTTAAAATAACCTGTATTTATATTTTTCTTTAGATACATCTTAACAAGACAGATATATGGTCAAACATGGGTTAAAATGTAGGATGATATTCGAAAGGCCGGGATTCAACAAAATAATAAATTTTGGTAAAATGCTACAATATTTCAGGTGGAAGTATTTGCCATCATAGAATGTGCAGAAGCCAATCGTCTACGAAACTACACAAACCGGGCTATATATATACAGGCTGTGACAAAAATTCAAATAAAGCTCGAAGTAGATCATATAAGGAATCTTTTCTAATTTTTTTAAAATACTTGCATCAAGTTATAAGTTTTTATAAAGACAGTTATTTTTAATGATTAATAAAATTATCTGTTATTTTAAGACAGGTCACTAGTTCGAGGATCATTAAAAATAACAGTTTTTATAAAAGGTTAAAACTTCATGCAAATATTTTAAGAAAATTAGAGAAGACTCCTTATATGATGTACTTCAACGCCCTTCAAGCTTTATTTGTATTTTTGTAACACCCTGTGTATATATATATATATATCTTTTCAGATAGCCAAGCAGCCCTCATCATCATTAATTCGAACATGATATACTCGAAACTGTGTTGATCGACGACGCTTGCTCTCCTGAGGCAACGAAAATCTACACCGACGGAAGCAAACTAGAAAATGGCAAAGTCAAATCAAACAACCCATAATTAAAAAACTAAAATTGCACGACAGTTGTTCTATTTTCCAGGCGGAATTACTCGCCATTGAACAAGCGATGCATTGGATAGTCGACCATAAAATTATGTCCGCCGTTATAGGTACTCTCTGACAGCCACTCAGCTCTCCTAGTCCCGGAAGACAGAAATACTACCAATAACTTCGCTACTAACATACATTCTCTCATTCATCTACACACTGGCTGCGTGAAATTTGCATGGGTAAAGGCACATGTCGGTCTTGATTACAACGAGGCAGCTGACATCGCGGCCAAAAGCCCCGCAAACAGTCACAAACTGACTTTGCCCAGTTCCCTATAAGCTATGTCAAATTGAATACACGAAATGTAATCAGAACCACCCACAATGACCGATATAAAATCTCAACTACTGGCACACACACAATTAATCTGCTTCCCGATCTTGACTCAATAACGGAGCTCTTCAGTCATATCGAGCCTTCCTTCCACCTCACACAAATACTTTCCGGCCACGGCTATCACCGTCAGTACCTACATCGGTTCAAGATAGCCGCAACTGACAAATGCAACTGTGACTCGAACAAAATCCAAACGCTTAATCACTTAATACAGGAATTGCCCCCGCTACACACGTACGCGGGCGGAACATACCCGCCTCTGCTCATACCATCAAATCGATCCTTATACTATAACCGAGCTCATGCAAAAGAAATCATGCTTAAATTCATTTATCGATCTATGTAAAACCATCGTAAACACACTGAAAGAATATAATAACAGCTCACACTATAAACTCCATTCCTAAAACTACACTCTATCTAAAGGACAATGTTAAAATTGGCCTAAGAACCAACACCAATTTGGCATTTATGATAATTCTTAGTATATTTTTTGCGATAATTATCAGTCTTTAGATTGTGACGGACACTTCCAGTTAAGTAAGCTAAATTAAAAAGTTAAAAAAAAATCTGAGACAATAAATACCATTTTATGTGTATAATCTGTGGCAGCGCTGCAAACAAAACACTCGTTCTTCCTAATGCCGGCACTTCACTTGGCTATTCGTATTTGCTATTTTAAAACATGACTTCAGTGTGTCCTTTTCATTCCTTATTAAGCATGACAAGGACAAACTGTTGTCAAGTGAACCTGAAAACTTGTTACTCTGTGGTTGTGGAGCATGCAGTTTGCATTCGTAGTAATCTGTAGCATTCGTGCATTCCAATGAGTAGTTTAATATACCGGAATGTGCATTCTCGTTTTGGATTACCTGTTGTGTGTGTTTATTTGCGATTGTTTTTCCTTTAATTTAACTATTGCGGTTATCTAATATGGCATCGATGTTACCAAAGAGCAGAGCCCTTATTACCAAGTGCTAGTGAACCTGTGCCACAACATCCTGAGAGGATCATACTGCCAAATTATTCAAGAACACCTAATACACATTCACGATGCATATTTACACAATATACATGTGATATACAAATACAATAAACAATATGATACAATTATGTGAAAAATATTCAATAAATAAGAAGCAAAACTACAGTTTTTATCCCGGCTGCGCAATGCAAGAGCGCGAAGCGCGACGCGCAGACAGGGTATAGTGTTTAACAGTCTATTTAAGTATGTTTGTTCCTTTGTGGCACACTAGAGACAAAACGCGTGGACCGATTTTGATGATTTATACATCAATGGATTCGTCTTAATCATGGGAGTGCTACTAAAGATATGATAATAATCAAAAATCAATATGGGGACAACTAGGCGCCATATTGTGAGAAAAAAAAAAGTTGCCGAAATATGTCGATTGGGGTATCATTGTCTAGATAATCAAAAATCATGTTTAGGTTCCTTACACCATATTTCATTTTATATGATTGTTATGATCCACAACGCTTTAAAGTTGTATATAAAACCACTCGCGCTTTTAATTTCAATCTTACGTTTGTATGGATCTTTGTAACTCTTTCACTCAAAAAATACTAAATGGATTTTAATCAAACTAACCAATAATAAAGCTCATACATAATGATAGCAATATAGATTATAGTTTATGTTGTTATTGAGTGAATTGGTCAAAATATAACAATAAGAGTCACGTGAGACGGAAAAAATCTCCCATCTGCGAGCCATTTTGGCCTGCACTGCAAAAACAATAAAAGTTACATGAATAAAATGTATGGTGGAATTTTATCTTTTATATAGTTCTACAAAAAAGTCTAGGACAGCATATATCTATTTTTAATGTGTAAGCCATTATACCTAAAATAGTGAATCAAACATAAAATAGGTATTATTTCAAATAAATTTCCAAAATACATATTTTGTATAAACAAATTATTTTTTATCAAAATAAATACTTTTATCGCTTTTCATATTTAAAGACGATAAACTTTGCCTTTTACTCTCTGTAATTTCGACAAATATTTAAAAAGTTACAACGATGTTTGGAGATATTTAACCGCTGCTCCCCACTAGCGGAATAGAGAAATTAAAGGACGATACTTAAAGGACGAACTTATCAGCACTATATTTGGAAAATATTCACAATTATAAAATACAAATTTACGGACGAAATTTTCTATCTGAAGTCTATTTTAAGAATGACCATTAAAAAATTAACAGAATATATCAAAAAGAACATAATTATAAAACTTAATTTCTAATGTGCCAGTGCCTATGGAATATCCATAGACACTGGCTGTATGGTGACATGGACCAACCCCCTACGGAGTAAGGAAAAGCAAGGCACAAGAAAACAAAGAAACAAAAATAAACTACTACTTAAGTAACAAAATCATCAAATTTCTTAAACCTAACGTGTCTTCCTGTCCGGGTTTTATAGGGTTGGGTAGAGGTGGAAGCAGGTCCTGTGTCTGTAGCTTTCGGAGACGGTTGGACAGGAACTTGCAGCTGACGTGCCGGTTGTGCGGCAGCACTAGGGTGTGAGTGACCCTTGCAGTTGGCGGGTTCGGCGTCGATGTGAGCAGGCTTGACCCGGTCGATGCTGACGGTGGCTTCTCTCCCATTGACAAGAATTGTAATAACCTTGTCCTTCTTCTTCAAAACGCGATGTGGCCCAGAGTACGGTGGTTGCAGAGATCTTCGGCAAGTATCGTCGCGCAAGAACACGTGAGTTGCCGTGGCCATGTCTTTAAAGACGAAAGACGCAGGCTTGGTGTGACGTGATGCGGAAATTGGCCGAATGCTGTCCATCTCGAGTCTCAATTGGGACACAAAATCTGCAAAGTCTGCAGAGTTCGCTGGAGTTGGAGGAGGAACAAGAAATTCACCAGGGAGGTGAATTTCTCGTTCCTCCTCCCGTATACCAGTTCGGCAGACGAAGACTTGATGTCTTCTTTGAACGCCGTCCGCATGCCGAGCAAAACAAGTGGCAGAGCCCGGGTCCACGTTTCCGCGTAGCACATTAGGGCTGCCTTCAGTTGCCGATGAACTCGCTCCACCATGCCATTAGCCGTTAGTAGTTATAGTTGCAACTTTAAGGTTAAAAAGAGAAAAGTGATTGGTTGGAATAAACACGTAAGTGCAGCGCATATTGATGCAAGGGCAAAGTTTAAAGTATGGGTCAGTTATGGTAAACCTAGCTCCGGTCTGGTGTGGAGTGAGATGCAAGAAAGTCGTAAAATTTTTAAGTCTCGATTGAAATGGTGTCAGGACAATAGAGAGCAAATTAAAATGGACATACTTGCATCACACCACACCACGAAGGATTTTGGTAATTTTTGGAAAGCCACTAATAAATTGAATAATAGGCCTGGCGTTCCTGTGAGTGTAAATGGTGTTAGTGACAGAAAATGTATAGCAAACATGTTCAAAGAACATTTTATTGTAAAATCGCCTTTGGGGCCATCAGTGTCTTTATGCAGCGGGGGTTGTCAAGGCCGGGAGTTAAGTACCCGAATTACAGCCAAGGATGTTAGAAAAGTTATTAAATCTATGTCTCGAGGAAAATCACCCGGTCATGATGACTTAAGTATTGAACATTTAAAGTACGCGGGTACTCATCTTGCCAGAGTTCTAGCGATGTTCTACAGTTTGTGTTTGGGGCACTCTTATCTACCAGCAGATATGCTGAAGACGGTGGTGGCACCAATAGTGAAGTGTAAGACTGGGGACATAAGTGACAAGGACAATTATCGTCCTATTTCGCTGGCGACTATCGTATCAAAAGTGCTTGACGGTCTGCTGAATACTCAACTACAAAAACACATATCGATTCATGATAACCAGTTTGGCTTTAAGAAGGGTCTTTCTACCGAGACTGCCATTTTGAGTTTGAAGCAGACCGTGAAGTATTACACGGATCGTAATCGGGTGTATTACGATCCGTGTATGCTTGCTTCCTCGATCTCTCGAAAGCATTCGACCTGGTAAGCTATGATATATTGTGGAAAAAAACTTGAGAGCACTTCAATGCCACATGAACTTGTACAAATCTTTAAGTTTTGGTACTTGCATCAGGTCAATGTAGTTCGGTGGTCGGGAGAGTACTCTGAACAGTACAGGTTGGAGTGTGGAGTGAGGCAGGGTGGGCTGACCTCGCCAACGCTATTCAACCTTTATGTGAACGCACTGATTGGGGAGCTCAGTGGCACACACGTAGGTTGCCACATACAAGACGTTTGCCTGAATAATATAAGTTATGCAGATGATATGGTGCTGCTGAGTGCTTCAGTTTGTGGGTTGTCGAAGTTACTTGCCATATGTGAGCGGTATGCCCTTAGTCACGGCTTATTATACAACGCAAAGAAAAGTGAATGCGTGGTCTTTCGGGCCAGAGGGAAGTGTCCAGAGAATATCCCACCCATAAAACTGAACAGTACATCATTAAGAATGGTGGATCAATTTAAATATCTTGGACATTGGGTGACCTCTGACCTGAGGGATGATACTGATATTGAGAGGGAACGCAGGGCACTGGCAGTCAGAGCCAATATGATTGCTCGTAGGTTTGCTTGTTGTTCGAGGGGTGTCAAAATAACTCTCTTTAGAGCATTTTGTACGTCCTTCTACACGAGCAGCCTATGGATTAACTACACCAAGAGACAGTATAGTGCTCTGCGTGTCCAATTCAATAATGCGTTTAGGGTGCTGTTAGGGCTGGCCCGTTTTTGCAGTGCGTCAGGGATGTTTGCACAATACGGCATAGATTGTTTTTACACAACGATTCGGAAGCGGTGTACGTCCCTGGTGCGAAGGGTGCGAACAAGCCAGAACAGGATCCTGCAACTATTTTCTGAGCGTTTTGACTGTCAGTACATGAATCATTGCTGCATGATACATGTATTGACTTATTAACTTATTTAGGGTGATTGATTTGAATGGAATAAATAATTTAACTTAAGATTTTAATTCATATTTAATTTTATATATAATAACTTGACATTATTATAATAATATTATTATTTATTTTATTCTATCAATTATATGTTTTTTATGATTCAAATAATTTGTATTCTAAATAATTCTAAACAATCTGTATAAGTCTTTGTTACTTGAATAAATAAATTTATTATTATTATTATTATTATTATTAGCACAGGGGTGGTAGCTAGTGGTGCGAACGCGTTTGGAGCCACAAAAGCGCATAAGCTGTTGGAACAATGATGACTCGAATTGACGCCCCTGATCAGTGGTAATGACACTAGGCACCCCGAATCGTGCAATCCACCCCAGCATTAATTTCTCGGTAACTTCTTCCGCCGTTATCGAAGACATCGGCCAAGCCTCTGGCCAACGGGTTGATTAAACGATCGATAGCCGTGACGCCTTGTTTTTCTGGCACTGAATGCAGCACCGTGCCCACTCGCGGCAATCTCTGTTTATGTTTGGCCAAACGTAGCGCTTAGACACCAAACGAGCAGATGTTTGTGCCCCAGGGTGGCTCAAGTTGTGACAGCGGTCGAAGGCGGCCCGCCGAAACTGCGGTGTTAAATAAGGTTTCGGCCGACCTGTCGACGTGTCACAAAGCAAGGTGACGTCGGTACCAGGGATCGGAATCGGTTCCAATTTTAAATTCCACGCGTCTTTCGATTCTGCTAACTCCTCGTCAGATTGCTGTGCCTGCGCAAAAGCTGTGTAGTCTTGCTCTAAGGATACAGCGTTAATGCGAGACATAGCATCTGCCACTACATTGTCCTCCCCTTTGATGTGTCTAATATTAGTCGTAAATTGACTAATAAATGACAGTTGGTTCAATTGGGGAGGGGGAAGTTTATCCCGGCGTTGTACGAAGGCGTACAGCAGTGGCTTGTGGTCAGTGTAAATGGTACAGTGTTCGACCTCTAAGATATGCCGAAAATGCTGTACGCTTTCATACACTGCCAAGAGTTCCCTATAATATGCAGGCCATTGCGACTGCCGAGGAGTCAGCTTTTTGCTGAAGAAGGCAAGAGGAGCCCACTCACCGTCGGTCTTCTGCTGAAGGCAGGATCCGACATGGACGCTAGAGGTGTCAGTGAAGAGGCCAAGCTCGGCACCACCCACAGGGTGTTGAAGAAGAGTGGCGTCACTGAGGCTTCTTTTGCATTCTTCGAATCGTTCCAGTAACTCGGGTGTCCAAGGGAATGGTTTCGCAAATTTGCTATTTGTAGAGACAATGGCGTCTATTAATGGAGCCTGATATTTAGCGGCGTGCGGTATAAAACGGCGATAAAAATTGATCATGCCGAGAAACCTCCGCATGCCTTGGACTGTTTGGGGTGGGGGGAAATTTAAAAGATCCTGTACACGGCTTGGTGGTGGGCGTACGCCTTCGGCGTTCACGACATACCCAAGAAATTTAACCTCTTTGGCACCAAAAGTACACTTGGAGTTGTTGATAACCACACCATACTCCTTGAAGCGGCTGAAGAGGATCTTGAGGTGCTCCTTATGGCAGCTGCCATTAGGGGAAAAAACAAGCACATCATCGACATAAGGAAAGCAGAAATCCAGACCCCGTGTGACCTCATCGATAAACCTCTGAAAAGTTTGACCAGCGTTTCTCAAACCAGAGGTCATAAACGGAAATTCGAAGAGGCCAAACGGGGTGGTGATGGCTGTTTTGGCAATATCCTCTTTAGCAACTGGGATTTGATGGTAAGCTTTTACCAGATCCAAGGTGCTGAATATGGTTGCCCCACTGAGGCCGTTCGCGAAGTCGTGAATGTGCCTCACCGGATACCGGTCTGGAATGGTCCTGGCGTTTAGACTGCGATAGTCACCGCAGGGACGCCAGCTGTTGTCATTCTTCAACGTCATATGAAGAGGAGAAGACCACGGACTGTCAGAAGGTCTTGCTATACCCAAGCGCACCATGTCTTCGAACTCTTTTTTAGCGGACGCTAGTTTCTGCGGAGCGAGATGGCGGGGACGACAGGAGACCGGAGGACCATCCGTGGTTTTAATAATAATGGAGGGTATTGTGCTTGACGACTCTCGGAAGACCAGGAGGTTTGGTAATTTCCGGGAAATCTAAAAGCAGAATTTTGAACTCGTCGTCTTCCGAAAGTACTGCCTTAACACTGGGTTGTTCCGAAGTGACAACAGCTGTTACAGCCGATAAGCCGGTGGTGCCATCAACCAAGCGTTTGGATCGGCAATCGGGAAGCAGGTGGTAGTGGAACAGGAAGTCCGAACCGATGATGGCTGTGTTAACGTCGGCGACGACAAAAGTCCACACGAAGCTACGGCGGAGACCAAGGTTGAGCGAGAGGCTTACAGTACCGTAGGTCTTGATACTCCCGTTCGCGGCGCTGAGCTCGTAGTCGGTGGGATTCCTCGGTCTAGTGAGCCAGCGGTAGGGGTAGCAGCGTAAGTCGGACCCGGTGTCAATTAAAAACTGCCGCTTCGTATCTTTGTCCGTGATGAAGAGGCGGCGGCCAGAGCTTGAATCAATTTCACAGTCAGTTGCCGCCTTTACTGATTGCCCTCCATGTTTTCCGCCTTCCAATTACAAGGGCTGGTGCACCGGGCTGCCTTCGTACCAAACTTCATGTGGTACCAACAGGTTTTGCGTCTCTTCGGAGTAGCGCTGCGCGAAGACCTACCCGTTGAAGAGGAGCGGGCGCGGGGTGGACGCCGGGATTGGGCTTTGTTTAGAGCAGCTACTGATCTGCTCAATTCATCGATTCGCTCCATCATTGACTTCAAGGTTTGTTCCATGCTGGGAGCGGATGACGTGCTAGCAACAGCGCAAATACCCACAGAACCCGGGGATATTTCAGTTATTTTGTCCGCTAGGTCAGCAAGCTTGTCCAAACTGAGGTCAGATTGCGCGGCCAAAATAACCTGGACTTGGACTGACAGACGACGAAGCCACAACTCCCGAAGCAAGTTATCGTCCGTCAAGGAAGCCCCAGCTAACGATCGCAGGTGTCTAAGAAACTGAGAAGGCTTTTTATCACCAAGCTCCTCGATGCTGAGAAGCTGCCTGACGTGCTGCTCTTGCGATGCTGAAAGTCGTTTGATAAGTGTTTCTTTCAACAGCTGATATTTTCCTTCCTTAGGTGGATTCGTAACAATGTCCTCGATCTCCGATGCCAGTTTGTAGTCGATCTGGCTAAGCAAGTAACTGTACTTGGTATAGTCAGATGTTATCCCTGCAAGGTGGAATTGCGCTTCTGCATGGCCGAACCACACAGATGGTGCGTGAGACCAAAATGGAGGAAGCTTAATTGAAATCTTGCAGACTTCTGCCGTAGTAGACTGGGCTGGAGAATCCGGGAGGTTTTGGTTCCGTTGCATCGTAATTGTATCCATTTGTTGTTGCCTAGCTGCGGTTAATTCCGCTCGCAGGCTCTCTAATTCTGCACGCAAATCCTCGGCCATATTGAAAACGGTAGAACGAAAGCTATAGACAGGTGGCCCGAAAGTAGGTGTCGAAAGATTCAAATCTCGGACAGGAAAACACGTGCTTAGGAGACGGGCACAAAACTTACGTGCTAAACAAAAATAAAATTAAAATATTAATTTAAAATTCCTTAAAAAAACATTGCATTTATAAAAGTAATATTTACATATTTTTTTAAATTAGGACGTAACACAAAGAAAGAATAATACTAAAAGAATAATAACACTGTCTTAAATGATGACGCGATAAAATGTTAACACGGCGTCACGTCACGGGGCTCTCGTCCCAGAATATATTGGAATCTGTGGTGAATATCCAGCGTGTGCCGGAATTGCGAGCGATCGTTGATGCGTTGACCGCCGGCCGTAGTAAAGATAGTGGACTCACCTCATAAAACTCACCAGTGGACTTGACACTATTATGTACATACGAGTAAGTTTCCAATAATACGGAAGGCCTTTGCCTCGTAACTCCAGTTCGTCTTATTTATTTCTTCACTTGTCGGGGTCACCAATTTGGAGATATTTAACCGCTGCTCCCCACTAGCGGAATAGAGAAATTAAACGACGATACGTCAACTTATCAGCACTATATTTGGAAAATATTCACAATTATAAAATACAAATTTACGGACGAAATTTTCTATCTGAAGTCTATTTTAAGAATGACCATTAAGAATTTAACAGAACATATCAAAAAGAACATAATTATAGAACTTAATTTCTAATGTGCCAGTGCCTATGGAATATCCATAGACACTGGCTGTATGGTGACATGGACCAACAACATAGTGCAAAGTCGCCACAGATGTTACGATGACAAAGTGATAGCGCGTTGTGACAGTGTCTAATCCTATACGAAGTACTTACAATAAAACTGTGATAAAGTTCCTTCTTATTAAATGATGAAAAATAAGTTATCATAATAGGTACATTTATTTAAATTTAATGAAAAACTGAGTTTGCAACGGTTTTCAAAGTTTATTTTAACGTCTTATTATTCTGCAGATAATTCTGAAAAATTCGTTCCATAACTAACTCATAATGATCATTCTTAATTCTATTTATTATTCATATAAATAAAAGGCTGTATAAAATCTCAAGTTGGTACTGGTTTTTAGTTACGGTGCTACGATGAGGCTTCTCCGCCATTTTATTTCATTTGTCATTCGCTCATTCGGCTTCTAACTTCTGTTTTGAGTGCACGAATAACTTTGCCCACTGCGAGTTGTTTTAGTTATCATTATTGTTAAATTTTTGTTACGTTATGTTTGTTTTTCGTTATCTACTTTTTCTTAATCGTGTCAGCTTTTTTTTGTTTGTTACATTGAAGACATGGATGCTCAGTTGAGCATATCACAAGATGGAGATACATCTCTATCTCCTAAGAAAAAAAGGCCACGTGTAGCTCTAAGTGCAACCGAGAAACTTTGGGTCAGAAACGTTTACAAATATGTGTTTAAAGTGAAATCTACAGAATCAAACATTGAAGTTCCAAATACAAGTGAATGCGTCAACAAGGTGGCTGAAGTCTAGGGGAATATCCGTCCGCACTGTTTATTTTGTTTTAAAGGAGCACAAGGAGAACGACTGTAAATCACCAAAACCTCCCGATAAACCTGGCCCAAAACTTACATTTAAAGAAAAACTTGATGATTTCACATTCACCGCACCGCTAGACGAATTCTTTCATAGAAATGAAGTACCCACCATCGCAAAGGTTAGTGTACCTGTCATCACTAATCTTTTTATTATACGTTAGGTAGGTATAATATGTTTTCTGCCACTCCATCTATTTCATTGAATCTAATTGGTTAAAATTCCACAATTTTAACCAATTAGATTCAAGAGTGGCTGACCACTAAAAATATTACATTTGAAATTTTGAACCAAATATAGTGAAGGCCACTCTCATAGATATTGTGAAACAACAAAATCATACTGAGAAATATGCCGTGGACGAGATTGCTGCATAAAAAGGTTTCAGACTTTTAAGACTGCCCCCTTATCACTGTGAATTGAACCCCATCGAGTTGGTTTGGGCTCAGGCAAAGGGGCACGTCGCAAACATTAATAAAACATATAAAATGCAAGAAGTGAAAACTTTATTCCAAGAAGGAATCAACAAAGTGACACCGGTTAAGTGGAGTGACTGTGTGTCTAACACTATAAAAGAGGAAGACAAAATGTGCCACCTCGATCATATTATTGATGAAATGACAGACAGATTTGTCATTAGTGTGACCGAAAGCGACAGCGACAGTGATTCCGAAAATATTTGATTAATAAATAACATTGTTATGACTTTTTGTTTAATATTGGATGTACGTCCCGATACTTCCAATGAAAAAGATCAATCATTTACTATAGTAATAATAATAGAATAAAAAATCATTACAACTTAATATTAAATCTCTTAAACAAAACCAATCTGATCAATCATTTATTGAATGATTCACTTACTCACTTAGCTACATCCCTATTTATTTTTCTTCAAAAAGCGGTAACCCACAAAACGTCATTTTACTGCAGCTAGTAAAAAGTTCTACTTTAGTATAGATAGTTAGGATAGTAATATTTAACCTCTGGCACTGCATGATGTGAATTATGTAAGTAAAACAAATTATGATACAAGGATATGCACTGCATTTGTGTATATCACAATCTTAGAGTTGCATACAGCTACTGCCAATTTTAGATAGTCGACGAATGATATAAATGATTTTTTTATTTACTACTACAAACAACATAAGCAAAAGATGACTTTTTGAATAAATACGGAAAATAAGTACTAGTTAAGTATATAATTTACATTCATTAGATATACGGATAAGGAATTGATTTAACTTTACACATTATTGCAAAGATTAAGGCCCATAAGGCCTTGACCCTGATGGTAAGATGCCGATACCATCTTATAATCCTAACTAAAAAGTGTAAAATAAAAAAGGTAAATTTAATAAATCAAAAAACCCGTCTGCTGAAATATTACTTCAAATAAAAACTGAAAAGAAAAAAAACCAATCCCAGTAGTCTAAAATTCTGTTAAGTAAGGAACAAAGCTACTTTAACAGTCGGGACCAACCCATTTTTGAAAAAAATTGATCCATCCTTGAATATCTAATGGGTCCCGACTGTTAAAGTAGCTTTGTTCCTTACTTAACAGAATTTTAGACTACTGGACTTGTTTTTTTTCTTTTAAGTTTTTATTTGAAGTAATATTTAAGCAGTCGGGTTTTTTGATTTATTAAATTTTTATTTTGTTCATGATTCCTCCCTAACCAAGTTTTTCCTAATAGTTATTTTTAAAAATCGCACCGAATAAAATGAATTAGTTGTAATATTAATTTGACTTCATACTG
This sequence comes from Chilo suppressalis, assembly GCA_902850365.2. NCBI lineage: Eukaryota > Metazoa > Arthropoda > Insecta > Lepidoptera > Crambidae > Chilo > Chilo suppressalis. The sequence goes on from OU963898.1 coordinate 15,382,723, forward strand.
AGTTCGTACTAAATTCATAGGTTGACCTATATTTCATTGAATATTAAACATAACCTCAAAAAAAAAATTAGTTCTCAGAAGTGTCCGTCAATAATCTTTGTTTTTACAGTCATTTACTTACGATTTTGAACCTAGAAAATAATATTTCATGATTGTTGGTTCTTAGGCTAACTATGTATGGATGCTGAACAATATCCTTTATATAACTATCTCTAATCTAAAATATCAATTGACTTATTACAAGAAAAGAAACAATACAATACTAACTTACCCTAATGTAAATTACATAGTAAAATGTAACTTATAAAAGTCTCCTATGTTTTTCGTATCAAATAGCGAAAAACAAACATCTTTATGCTAAAATGCTAAACCATCTAAATAATCTGATTCAAATAAATGTTCTTTGGTAACTCGTATGTTTGTTTATGATAATCTCAAAGCTACGGATCCGAATTGGATGGGGGTTTTGGCATATAAATGCGTATTTATCTGAGAAGGTTTTAGTACATAATTTACTAGCAATGTCCCACGGTCACACTAATTAGGCTTGCCGAAAAAATAAGCTTTACTTGAAGTCTATACCAAGGCATGCGTTTATCAGGGAGATCATCATAATAATAGCGATCGACTTCAAATATATCAGTCGGTAAGTAAATCTTATTACTTACCGACTGATATATTCTTATTAAAAATATTCCTGTGCCTTTATTGAACCTGTGCGCGCATTTATTAATAATATTTGCGTAATATTAATTCCACCCTGCCGGAAATACTTATCAAGATACGAAACGCGAGTGATAGGCTGTTGGCGCCAGTTGATTTATAAAACACAAAGTAACTTGATGACATTTCTTAAGAGACGTACTGATGGATATATTGGCCAAAAGTCAAAAGTATTGTCACCAACCGATTTTGAAACGTTTTTGAAGGTAGCTCCGCAAAGTCAGTGTACTTGGCAACAAAGGTCAGTTAACCTTTATAACAGTTACTAACAATACAAGTTTGGATTTTCGTCGTAGTTGTGTTGAAAAACGTCGTATGCTGCTCGTGTGCATTGATCATTACACATTCAGCTTCCTTACCGAGTTACAATAATGTATGTTATGTCAGTAAATATAAAACGAAGAAACCTACGCCTAATCGTATAAGTACATAAAAATATTGAAATTCGTATTTAATTAAGTTCATCTTTAAGTATTTTATGAGCTACATTTATAATCTGTAACATATTAATTATAACGTGCAATATTTTCCTTGTTACTATTACTTGGGTAGCAGTTGAGCAGCTGGCCACACGATTTATGACATTCTATAGCATCGTTGCAAATTGTCATACACACAATGTTGCCGCATTTACGGAGCTGTTGTTTTTTGGCAGGGCGGTATTTAGTCGAGTGAAGCGAGACCATCATTCATCTATGGACTGCAGTTGCATAGAATAATTAGGGGTCTGGCAAACATATGGACGCTTTTGTTTTAGATAACTTAACACTTCGACGTACCTGTAGTCTACTTGGCACCTTTGGGGAGACTGTAACACCGCCTTAGTCTCAATCGAATCGATGGCTTTCTCATAGTCTACGAAAGCCTAGTGGCAGATATTATACTCTTCGGTCTTTTGTATGACCTGCCGCAGCCAGCGTATGGGTGTGGTCTATGGTACTAAAGCATTTTCGTTCAGCGCGCGATGAGTTTGCTATATCTCCGCCTCCACTTTTCCACATTTAACCCTCTGAGATGCGTGCGCGCGTTCCTTTTAACTTGCACTGCTTGTAGTGAGTAGTTGTAGTTAGAACGTAGCAATTAAGCTTCTTTGACGCAATAGTTTATTAAAGCGTGTTTTATTCCATTTAGTATTGCCTTATTATATGAAGTGTCTTATACTTAGTAAATAATTAAAATAAATGTATTAAAATACCCGAAATGCCGGGTTTAAAAAATTAAACCACCGGGTTTTTTTGTAATCCTAAAAACCGGGAAAATCCGGGGTTTTCCGGACCGGGTGAACCCGGGCTCGATGCCCTACGTAGAATATTAAACATACTTATGTTGAAATCGATCGAAGAAAATATAAAAAAAAATATCCATGTCTTATTGTGTGCGAGTTAATTATGTACTTAGGTTCTTTCAGGATTCGCCTCCTATAAAGAACATGCAGTTCTATTCTGTAAAATTTTCCGCGCGGATCCAACGTGGATCGGGGCGTTGATTTACATAGGAACCGCCGCGTGAAAATTTTACAGAATAACACTGCATGTTCTTCATAGGAGGCGAATCCTGAAAGAACCTAAGTACATAATTAATTAAATACGTAAATGAAACAACAAATCGCATGTGCGTGATATTTTATTTCACTGAACTTGTTTCACAAAATTTGCGCTGTTCAATGAATGCAACGTTCGAATAAACTATGTGACTAATGTGCTTTCTTCATTATGACCTATAAAGTACATGTTTATACCCAGCATGTACCTACAGTTCGTTTCATCATAACAATAGTCAACGAATAATTATTAATTATATTGTATAAAAGTAGAATAAAGCATAGGTAATTAAATACAAGTTTCTTCAAATGAATACATATCTATTTATAACTTGTTCTTTGGGTAAGTGCTCAGAAAACTTCTGTTAAATTAGAATTTGGTTTTTTAGAAAGTATTTAGAGTAAACAAACGTTTCTCTCGATAGAAAAATAAAACAAATTAAGACTTGTTTAAAAAGTGATCAACAAAAAATTTATTGCAGGCGATACAGTTTCAAATTATTTAACGCAGGAATATTTAAGTCAAGTGATGGCTTGCCTCGTTGAAAAGTCTCAATTGAATAAACAATATTTAAAGTAAAGATAAACATGAACCGTATTATTGAATTAGAATTAGGTACATATTTAACTCTTTAATAAAGTCAGATTTAATGCTCACCACGAGAAGGATCTCTTGGTAGGCACGAGGGCTGTTCAAAAAATAAAGTGAATTTTGTGACTTTTCAAAAAGTTTTTTTTTTATGTAATCCCAATCAAGGAACAGGAAGAAATCGATGATGGGCCAAACACGTCTAGGGAAAGCAGCTGTCAAAAATTAATTAAACATTCAAAATTCCGATTCTTTTATCATAAGTGAGGGATAAAAGTACCAATATAACGTCATAAAAAATAATAAAATAATAGCTCGCGGAAGTCAACAATTCGAGATACTTTTTGAACAGATTTTGTATATTAACAATTTAACATAAGCAATAGTAAAGTAAATTAGGCAGGTACCTAATCATAAGTAGGTAGGACATAATCAACCTATTATAGGCCAGACTTTCATTGCAAAGAACCTATTCACAGTTCAAACTATTGTAAAGTATTATCGCAACAATTACTTATGTTTAATTGGCTACTTATTTCTTCATTTATCGGTTGTTTAAACACGCATCATGCTTTAGCACAATATTTTGTAAATAACGTAATTTAGATAACTTTATTTGTATGATTAACGATATTAAATCAGAAAATTCAAAAGATGCAGTTTCATTATGGTAAACTTGTTATTTATACATTCTATTAAATGTTGCTCATTAAGAAAATAATCTATTTGGAAAAGTTTTCAACTCGCTTGTGCTATTTTTTCAAGGTCGAGCTAAAGCGGTTCTAGCCAATAAGCGGCAGATCACAAATTTTCGATTGTGCCTTTATGTTCATTCCTAATTATGTGGTTACGTGATAGATAGCCTCGATTACAGGTTATAAAATAAGAAAAACCAAATATTTTGTAATATAGAAGATATATAAATTTCTAGTTAGTCCAAAGTTATAGATGGTTATAGGTCTCGGCACACAAATTTATTTTGAGCCTATTCTTTATAATAATTATCAGGCATACGATAAAAGGCGAATGGATAGTTAACAGAATGTATAAATACACAGCATGCATTTTTTCATAATTAAATGCGCTTATTTTTCAGCTTAACAATATAAAATTTTGATCACAGACAAAATTACATAATACGATAAACGCATTCACATTGCGCTTAATGTTGTTGAAATATAAAATACTTAACTTATCGTTACGTTATTCTAATATAATTGTGAGATTATTAAAAGCTGAAACAACCAGTTTTCTGTGACTAAATTATTTCAAGGCAACAATTTTCAAATGATTTAAGCGAACATATTTTCGCAAGGTGGCGACTTATATATATTTATTATTCTAGTTAAGGATATTTAACAGCTAAAATTTCATGAGTACTAGTTTTTACAGTATATAAATTTCTATAACATAGACACGATGTTATGTTTCGTATTAGAAAGACAAAGATCTGACGCGATGCATTATTCTCCGTTGATCAAAATTATAAGTACTTGCTGTACTGTAGATTTCAAAGGTGATTGTACATCATTGAAATTATTAATTTAAAATCCACAGCTCGGATACTTTTCAAAAATGCTACCTAATTTACTTTAATTTTGTGTAACTGGTATCAGGCAATGACGAACAATGAGGCAGAAAGCTTACTTAACTAACACACGATGATTCGACACTGTTCGGTTTACGAATAAGTTACCGAGTTATCGTTGTTTATTTTAATTAGGGGCGTGATCTACAGGTATTAATCCTGACTTTACATTTGTGATTCTGAAATTGTAATATGCTAGTAAAATTTGATTCGTCGCAATCATAGACTTCAAAATCGTTAATTTCAACAACGACCTACTTCTCTTCAGTCTTATCATGGTCTAAACAAAAATTTCACCTGTAGAACAAACTCATTTTCCATCTGAAATCCACGGTGTGATTTAAAATTAGAACACGAATTTCAAATTACATCGGCGAATTTCGCGGTGAAAAGTGAGTTTGTTCTTACAGAATAGCACTGCTGAGTTACTGCTGTGCTGAGGTAAGTATTTCGAGTGAAATTTCTTATAAAATCCATACCATCTTAAATCGTACACATGACTATAGAGCTCTGTACATCAATGTTTCGGTAAGTATATAAATATATAAATGGCCTTATCAGTACATTTATTGTGCGTTGTAAAAACGCTCATTTCGCAAATCGCAAAAGTATTTCATGTATGGCACGGATACCCGAATCCTTATTGATTTTACGTTTTTTCATTTATTTATAATTCGAAGTTAAAGCAGCAATAGTAATCCACATTTAGTTAAAATTTCAACTGTTACTATCTGTCACAGTTGTTGTTATGATTGAGCCTGCTGAACAACAGATAAAGACAAAAGTAATAGGTACTTTATGCGCAATCTTTTCCTAATTAAGTACGTTTCTTCAAAAATCTAATCGAGCCCTTACCGCCAAATTATCGTAAGCGACACTCGCCAAATTATCGTAAGCGACACTTTTGTCGAAATGCGTTTTTTGTGGAAACTAATATTTTAAACCGTAACGGACCCATCTCTGTTAATATTTCCCTCTATTCTTCCCTCTATTATATTATAACGGTGTTCTTTTGGAGGGAAATATCAACAGAGATGGGTCCGTTACGGTTTAAAATATTAGTTTCCACAAAAAACGCATTGCGACAAAAGTGTCGCTTACGATAATTTGGCGAGTGTCGCTTACGATAATTTGGCGGTAAGGGCTCGTAATGTTATGTGCAAACACGATTAGGTTGTAGCTACGCAATATACTTAGAAGCATATAATATAAAGACATATACCCAATGTTTTATTTGTTTTATAATAACGACAAATCAAATTAACAAAATAACATTTACCAAGTCAATGAAGAAAGGATATATTATAAGTAATTTTTGTGTATTTTAGCTTATTTAATATTTCATAAAATAAAATGTAATAATATGTAACGAAGAATTATTTGTCATCCTAGAGATAAAACGCACTTAGTAACGTCAAAGATCCTTATTATCTAACTTAAAGTTATCAATAAAACAATATACACCCTGTGCTTAAGCGCTATTAATAAACCTTCAATAGTATTTAAGTGTTCAATCATTAATTGCGATAAATCAAAACAATAATGGAGTGTAAGGAACATTTTCGTAGAAAAAGATCCACTCGGTCCAGAGGCCATATTATCAACTCCTAACGTCAGGCAAGTTCCATTGTTAAAGTGAGACATCACATGCGTGCGCGCCTGGAGTTATGTGTTCATAATTATCAACTCCTAACACCAGGGGGCCAATTATTAGGCCTTTGAAAACCTTCGGGGGTCAGAAATAACAATATGAAATCGTAAGCGATAGCGATAACCATAGCAATCCTGTTAGGCGATTGACCCCCAGGCAGGTTCCATTGTTAAAGCGAGACATCACATACGCACAGTAGCGCGACATCCCACTTCAATCACTGTTTTTGCCTGGCGTTAAGAGGGGGGGAGGCGGGCAATGCTTTTTCCATACAAACGTTCTCGAAGGATTCCTCCTTGAATCACTAAAAATTGTAATTATGATACAAAAAATTTATATTGTATTTCGAAGAAACTCGAAGCCCTCAAACATGCCAAAATAAACAAATTATTATCACCACTAAAGACGTCTAGCGTGGAGATTTAATAAACATTTACATAAAAAGCAAAACATAGAGGCATAGTTTAACTACTTTTTATTCTACGGGTAAAACTTCTACGTATGTTTAATTTTCGAGGAGGAAATAGTCTAGAGCCAAACCTAGAATTTTGCATTTTAGCTATTAACGGGATTGTTACCATGTGCCTTGTTTTTTATGAGTTTCCGATCATCATCTACCCGCAATTACTTCAGTTACTCCGTGATCATGGTGCTTGCAACAGTGCCGAAATATCGGAGACTCATAAAAAACAAGGTACATGGTAACAATCCCGTTAATAGCTATAATGATAGTGACCATGAAAGTTTAAAACAATATATAGAATTTTGCAATATTTATATGTAAATTTCAGCGTTAACTACTGTTGTCCCTATCGCACGGTATTTGCCAATGCGTGATAGCAATAGTTTTTTCAAATACCTATTTCTCAAATGTCTCTCAACTCGCGTCCGCTCTTATACGTTCATAATACGGCCTCAGGTCTCGGCTGAAACCATTTTCTAGGTAAATATTCTTTAAATTTAAACACCCACCAGTTAGATGGTAAAAAATAATAATTAATGGAGTGGTCATTTATTTTAAAATATTTAATTCGAGTATAAATTGTTAGAACCAATTATATAAATGTTACTTATTTTATTGCACAGTAGCTTGCTTGTTTCATCTGCGGATGAAGAGTTTCATTTAAAATTGTATTTTTAATTAGCTTTTTTACAGGCTCACAACAATAATGTTTTAATTATTCACAGTTTAAATTGCAGTGCAGATGTTGATCTTATAAGTATTTACGTAACGGGTAGGTACCTACGCGGATACATTTTTATGTAATTGATAATCAAATGTTGCTGTCTTTTCTATTTACACGGTACTATTAATTAAATAACTTTGTTTTCATGTCTACTAAGATTCACTAAGCGGTATCTAATAGGTACCTATCGATTAAATAAATCGGCCCTTTTAATCAGTGATAAGTAAGTATGTAGTTACATATATATATTTTGTACAACAAATTAATTGGAAACCCAAACAACAAATTAATAAGGTCGTCTTCCCTTAAATATAAAAACATATTTTTTAACTTTAGCATAACAAATCATCAGGATCAATTTATTGATATTCGATAGGTATGTTCTTAGCAGTATGAGGTTATCTAATATGTAATAAGTATTTATGAAGACAAAGTTCTATTTCTACAAAAGCAAATATTAAATGTTCAAGGACCTATGTGCACGGCGAGATAATTTAAAGCAAAGCAAAGAGAAATTTTCGCTATAACTATATAGTTTGAGAACAATATTTTAACTGGGAATTGACCAATTTACAAATCTAATTAATCTACCTACTAATATTTACAAACATATCGTATCGCGCTTAAAATTATTTGAACGATAAAATTATTGTAAATGATATAAGTATTTAGTAATTAAAATGTGCGATTTTTCTTATTTTTCATCTTTAACAATTAAATTCATTGAATGATTCTGGCGTAATGTGAAATAAAACCACATTCTAATCGTTGTCTATGCCAAACTTGTGCGTTGCTATTTTATGAGATACCTGTTGTCGGAATAGAGAGATATTGTTAGAATATAAGTGGTGTCTTCAAATTATTTAGTACTGCCGTTTAGTACTTTTCTCCAAATAAGTAAGTAAGTATATTTAAAGAGGTTTTTACTAGAAATTATCATCCATTAGTAGGAGAGCTACTGAACAATTCGAGTAACGGTATGTCTGTAAGGGTAGTAATTCTTATGGTGACAGTGGCGTAGCATGGGGGGGGGCGGGGGGTGCGGTCCGCACCGGGCGGCACTTTGCCGGGGGCGGCGCTGCGGAGGTGGCAGATAGAGAAAAAAAAATATATAAAAAAAGTGATATTGTGATAGTCTACCTTCTACTCTATGTCAAAAAATGTTAATTTCACTCTTAGGTTAGTGTTATTCAATAAAAGTACTCTTTTTACCATGCCTCAATTTTTTTATAATGGATTGCAAAAATAAGAGGGCGGCAAATTTGGAATCCGCACCGGGTGCTAGTGACCTATGCTACGCCACTGTATGGTGATGAGTCATAGCACGCTTAGTACGGTAAGCATCGCCTGGCCCGCCTCAGCCCTGCACGTCATCAAGCACTATATATTTGAATTTGATTTGACTGTTGAATTTGTATTGATTTTGCTGACCTAGTAATGATCCTCATTAATATTAGTGTATAATTGAAATATTAAACTTTAAAGTAATTCATAATATAAATCAGCAAAATTCTTCGTAAGATTGTTAAATACGACTTCACGTAGATAAATCGTTGTTACAGCTGACGAAATTTTTCGTTCTATATTCTTACAGAAAATATTCTTACAGAAGCAGATATACTACCCTCCAATTTCACCTTAAGATAAACTGTCTCAATCGCACCACTGAGTTCACGTTACGTCTCTTACTCGCACTTCCATAGCATCTTTTCCCTCACCTGTCAAGGACTTATGCTAGCCAGAACCGCCTGTCATTATACCTACTTACTTTAAATCGCTTAGAAGATATTAATAAATTTCAACTTTACGTAATAAAGTTTATTTTAATTTATATATTACACACCATTCAGTTCACCTGTCGGGTACTTATTTATGCATATCGAAAATTAATTAAACACAATGGTATAAAAATTTCAAGCTTTTTATATATTATAATTTCTTTTTATATATTTTGCCGACAATTTCAAAAATATTGTGCTTGATGACGTGCAGGGCTGAGGCGTGCCAGGCGATGCTTACTGTACTAAGTGTGCTTTGACACATCACTATAAGAATTTCTAGCCTTACAGACATACCGGTACTCGCAGGGTTCAGTAGCTCTTGGTCTATATGGCCAGGTTGGAATGAAATTAGCGATCTTCGCTATCCTGCAAATGTACAGCCCATTAAGCTACCGAGCCAACGATATTTAATATCGTTGTATCGAGACCATAACAGACGCTTCGAATTTCTTCTAGTACCTACTTTTATCGTCAGCGTCACCAACTCACTTTGTAAGTCAAACGAAAAAAAAAATATAGTTTGCATCCAATATTCGAGAGAAGAAATAGCAGTGTATACGAATATTATACTTTTTACTTAAGCATTAAACTGCTTCATACATTATTATATTTTTTAGGCCTTAAAGCCTATGGGCGAGGCTACAACACTTCGTAGCGGAGTTGCATAATAGAAGTCTACGACGTCGTTCAACGCATCGCAGAAATGTCCGTTACGCTGCCGGCCATTGTAAGGCTTTTTTGCGATGCGACGTCGCAACGGAGTGTCGTGGCCTCGCTCTAATATATTAGGAGAAATTCAACACATTCGTTATAGGTAGTCTCGGTAGTATAGTAGTCGGTATATTGATCTGGGCGCTGGATTGATCCCATTCGAAACCTGGTTCGAGTTTGTTTTCTCTAGTTTTTTATTTAGAAATGTACCTAGCTCACCACAATACTTAAAAAATATTCAGACTTATTAATATTAGAAACATACATAAACATACACAGGTTTTATCAGAAGAAGTTAGGGACTCACTCAGGTAGGTAATAATTATTAATTTGCATTAAACGATTGCACCGACACCATTATTATTATTCAGGAATAATTAACTATTCATAGGCGAGCACTTGTTTGTAGTCTTTTAACTGTATGTACCTCTCTATAATTTACCCCCGTCTACAGTAATGATTATACTTTATAGTTATATTTAAATAGTAAAGAGTCAGTTATTACACTGATATAAAAATAATAGTGTCTGTAAGTCCGGCGAAATAATAAGGAAAGGATATTGATTTTGAAAATTTAGCTAAACTGGAGTTTTGTAAAGCTGAATATAATATAATACATTTATTAACGTTAACGTTCACGTGATAATAATTTTTACCATTGGTTTTATTGTGATTTCCACAACGTTGTCGTATGAATGGGTCATTTTGAATACTCGATTGTCGACAATTTCATGTAAATATTTTTGTATAGTAGGTAGCTAGAACATTTACTGTGTTTTATGTTTCACTTATTGTGACTGTTATAATGGTCTGTCTATAATATAAGTAACCACATAGGTAATATAAGTAGGTATGTAGCACTATCTGAATTTGTTTTAAATTTTATGATTTACTTACACAATAATAATCGCGATTTACTTCCTTATAAGTATCATGGCGGCTTTTATTATTGCTTATAATGATATATGGGCAAAATTCTTAATTTGTTACTACAATAGGTAGGTACACATCAAAACACAAAGTCAGAAAGTTGAGCCATGTTAACAATAAATTACACAAGTAAATAGTGTAAACAATGAAGGTATTTAATTTATACTTAGTTGGAATGTTTTCATTATTAACACTTTGATGACATAATTCTGTACATTTTTTTTATTAGTAAACGTTTTTTTCAAACGTATACATATTGTCAAAAATAGAATGAATAACATTTTGTATAGCTACGCATCATCAAAGATAATGCTTTGGTATAAGTACCTTAATGCCAAGTGAACTTCATAAACGCACTTCCATTAGGAGTTTCAATAATAGTGAACATAGTAGTGCAAGACATACCTAGCTACTATGTAAAGGCAAGGAGCAAGGACGGGTAGAAAGCGTTTATCATTACTCTCTTCTGGAAATACAGTTCATGGTAAGTATTACGTAGTCTTTCAGTCTTATAACCTCAACCTGAAACTGCTGAGATCTTAAATAAATTCCGATATTGAGATAAACGCGTATCTGGATAGTCCATCTATCGATGTAAAATATTGAACGTGATTGTAGAATAATACTGTCAGATAGTGCTATTGTACAATGAAGTACCATACTCATACATAATATTCAATAATGGCTTATATTAAAAGCCCATAAATTACATAAAATTAAAGCACCCAATATATCCATCACTTATTGCATTTCGAACCACTCGTGCAACTCACAATAGGTACTAACATCGACGCTCTGAGTCCTTACAGCTCTCTAATCGATACCGGCTGTCTTCTAGTATTTACTAAAGCGATCATGAAACATTTAAATACGAACGGACTCGACACGGGCGGGGCGGTGCCCGGTCGCGATATCGCGAGGACGTGTTTGTTAATTTAGGCGTTTAACGAAAGTATATAAAATTGGTCCATGCGTCGGGTGGGGCCGCTTTAGAGGAAAGTTCGGGCGTCGTCGAGGCGGACGCGCGTGATGCGTCGGCAGAAGTGGAAGTGCGCGCGTGGCGGAGGGCGGGTGGCCACGTCGAGGCCGCGCCCGAGCGCACCCAGCCCGCCGCCGCCACCGCCGGCGCTGCCACCGCCGCCGCCACCGCCCGCCAGGGACCCGCACGACGCGGACTCTGCGAGCGAGCGTGTCGACGGCCGAGAGCGGGGAGCGCTCGTCTCGCCTGCCTCACACTACCTGCACAATATTATTGTAACAGATGCGTGACAGTCTAGTTTAGGCTCTCATGCTTAGTTATCCCACATCTGCATGATGAAGCTTCGGGTGGCGTTGGTAATAAAATGAGCTAAAATTAGTGTTCGAACTTAAGACACGACTTCTAGGTGTTTTTATTTTAAGTTGTGGCTATTTGACAGTATGAAAAATGAAGTATCAATTATTGGTTGCTGTTCAAGTTTCCATACAAAATTTGACATTGACATTTCGGTTTGCAAACTATTCGAATTCGATAATGGTTCGTGCTAGGGGTACAGATCTATTGTCGTGGCCGCAACGCCTAGGATTAACGATGCTTAACATGATGTCACTTCCTTGTAAACTATACTTAGTTATTTAAGTACAATAAAGTTATAATTGGTTTTTGTAAGTACCTGTAGAAAGAGTGTGAGTGAGGGGGCGGCGGCAGGGCTGGTGGCAGGGGCGCGTGCGGTTCGGACGCGGACCGCTGCACGCCGGGCGTGCGGTCCCCGCGATCGCGCGCGTACCGACCTCGCTCACGCTCCCGCTCGCCGTTCCAGCTCCACTCCCACTGGTTCTGGACATTGGTCAAAGAAATTAGAATCTACTAAAGAAGAATGAATCAACACGAATCACTACTTTTTTTCGGAACGTAGCGGAGGTTCTTTTCGGACGGCATGGACTAGGCGGATGGGGGCTAAGCGAAAATTAGTATAAGATTTTTCCGTCACACTCACGACAACTGTACTTATTTTTAAGTTCGTTTCAGCCGAGTGTTCCACGACACTCATGTTTACTATTTTTATTTGAGATGAGAGATAAGAGATGTTGTTTATCGTAATAACTACGCTGCCCGAAAATATGGTAAAGGCAAGCGAATGAATTTGAGAAATCCATGAAATTAGCGTTACTAAAGTTAATATTTTATAACAAAATAATTTAAGTACATTACTTTGCATGCTGCCATTTCACTACTAGAATTTGTGTTTATTGCAATGGAAACTTAGAATGTACTCAAAAGTAAATTAAATACACCTACATCATTAGTTTGCGGCACCGATAACGAAGCTTTAGGCAATGGCTGCGCAGGAGTGTGTGCCGGCTGCGTGTTATGGTGGAGGGGGTCCCGCGCTTGCAGCAGCTGCAGGATCCGCCGCACGTCGGACGTCAGACCCGACTCAAGCATTGCCACGCGCCGGCTCAACTCCTCCAGTCTTGTTAACACCGTCGCCACCGATGCCGCTGTTGCAGCAGGGCCAACGTTCTGATACTGAGGCGATACGGTTTCCTTTAAATGAAGTATAAAAAATAAGTTAATCTTTAATGTGATCCAGTGGGTTTCATCCGTCTGGGGGTGCAGCCTTGACCAAAGCTGATACAATAGACTAATTTAAAATAGAACAGTTAAGGTGGATTTTGGTCAGCTGGCGGTAGGAGATTTCAGAATACATTAAACAAAATATGGAATTTGACCACCTATGTAAGTCATATTTACAGCTGATCATTGTGTAATAAACCATGGTAGCAAGACGTGTATTGGGTATGAAAGACACACCTGCGCTTGCGTTCTTTCGGTGACAAACGTGAGAGCGGCAGGTCGTCCAGTTTGATGAAGGTTGACTGCGGAGTGCGACGCTGAGCGTGACGACGGTGTGCGCGCAGCAGAGGAAGGTACGGGCGCGAGGATATCGTCGCAGGAGACGTGAACGGGCGCGGGCGGGCTGGGCGATGTGTTGGTGTAGTACGAGCTGGGGTTCGTTCCGGACTCGAAACTAAAAAGACGTGGATTGGGTATAAAAGACGCACCTGCGCTTGCGATCTTTCGCTGGCAAAAGCGAGAGCGGCAGGTCGCCCAGTTTGATGAAGGTTGACTGCGGAGTGTGGCGCTGAGCGTGACGACGGCGTGCGTGCAGCAGAGGAAGGCGCGGGCGCGAGAATATCGTCGCAGGAGACGTGCACGGGCGCAGGCGGGCTGGGCGATGCGTTAGTGTAGTATGAGCTGGGGTTCGTGCTGAGACTCGACACTGGTAGCGTGGCGCTGTGCGCCGGCGTGCTTACGGCCGGCTCGCCAGCCGCTTGCCCCGTCAGCGGTGACGTATCGTGCAGAGGCCCCACCGACGATTGCCGACGTACTGCTGCCCGACCACGGTATGTTTGTGGCGTTGATTGAGCTGAAACCGTGATTGGTACTGTTTATAATGAATTTAACGTTATTTTATTTATTTTGATTTTAAAACTGAACTAATCACTCACAAAGTTATGCATACTAAATCTTAAAAGTTATGCATACTAAATCTTTCATGACTAATGACCTATCCAGCCGCAGGTTTCATTCGATTTTTAATATGACTTGATTTATTAATTAGTTATCTTGGTGCATTTAACTATTTTCAACACAAAAATTTTATAAATAAGGCTGAGCGCAGATTAGAGTCACGGCAGTTGTAAAAAAATCTTGTCCCACTTAGACAAGACAGCTTTAGGCTGAGCGCAGATTAGAGTCACGACAGTTTCAAGACAGACTATTGCTTAACAAAAATTATGAAGATGCGCACATTTGAAACGAGACGTCTCATAAACAAAAACGTCTTATGTACACAGGAACTGTACAGCGACAAGTCTGACTAACGACTGTTCTCTTCCCTTTGTAATGTATGCGAGGGTGCATATCAACGACAAAACTGTCTAGCGATTAGAGATGACAATCGATGCCAAAAAAAAAGTATACAATACATACGATAAGATAAGTAATATGCGGTTCATAAATTTTAACAAATTATCAAAGGTTTTAAACATTCATTCGAAAGTACTGGAAAAACCTTCTGTGGTGGTGCCTTAATTTACCATACAGTAAACAAAATTTCCCTTTTATCAGCCTTTCACTATATGTATATAGGGTGTACTTAATATTTACGTCGTCTGCGCCACCGTTTTGCAATTGCACGTGTAACTAGGATACTTATAACAGTAGCTTCGGTAAAATCTATTGCGATACTGATGAAATGGTGTGTCATAGACAAAACAGCTTCGTCTTGGTGTGCGCCACGTGGTAGACATAACTGTGTCTTTTTAAATTTAAAGCTGTCTTGTCTATGTGAGACGAGATTGTCTTACAACTGTCGTGACTCTAATCTGCGCTCAGCCTTAAGTTCAAAAGGAAACACTTGTGTATACCACGTGCAGTTCTTGTGTACATAAAACGTTATGTCTATGAGACGTCTCGTTTGAAATGTGCGCATCTTCATAATCTAAAGATAAGTTTACTAGAAAAAAATCCACGTGGACCAGGCAGCGGACGGGACTCGAACCCGCATCCTTCGCAATCCGCGCGAATGCACTGACCATTATACTATTAGGCCCTATTAGCCGCGTCGAAATTTTCCTAGCCTTAAGCTGCAAGGCAGCGCCATCTCTTCGCATTGTAGGTAACCCACAATGTCAAATGAATACTTTTTCAAGTATTAAACATTTGAAAGAAGAAATAGCAATTATTAAATAAAACTAGTTTTTACGGGTTAATGCACGAAACTTTATTTATTTATTGACGTTTCGTAGCCTTTTTAGGCTACGTCGTCAGAATTAAACTTTTATTTAATTTGTCGAGCTACCTTCGAAAGACTTTTATTGAGTGTTCGGTTATTTCATTGTTCGATTTTTAAAGTTTTATTGTCTATGTATGAATTTATTATTTAATTTACTTAATAAAGTATTTTATTTAAAATTCTTTTTGTAATTTTGAATTTATTTATTTGACCCTAACTACCGTAAACTACCACCGGTTCCAAAATTGGGAGACCTTTCTGAGAAGAACCCGCGAAACAAACTCAAGAGAGGCTTTCTATCTCCTTCTTATGTTAAATTATGCAAACAAAAAGAACTAATAGTATCTAATGGTCTTGCAGTGTGTGCTCGGGTTTGGGATTTTATCTCCTGTATAATAGGTTCTTAAACTGGTGGTATATACCAACCATCTTCCCTATTGAAATTTGGATATTTTTTAATCTCAATAGCCTCTCGCGCATCATTCGAGGAACGAACCGCCGCTCAGCTGCAAGGATCTGTGGTTTATCAAATCTAATGTAATGGTTTGGTCCCCCTAATGCATGTTCACACACTGCAGACTTATTTTCGCGCCTATGTTTCATATCTGCGATATGTTCTTTTACCCGAGTCCCTATACTCTTCTTTGTTTGCCCGATGTAGGAGAGCCCACAGTCGCATTGAAGTTTGTAGACACCAGCAACTTGAAAGGGTATATTGCACTTGACCGGTCGTAGAAACTGGTTGATCTTCTTTGGCGGTTTGAAGTATGTATTGATTGAAGCACGCTTCAGAATCCTCCCAATCTTGTCAGTGACTCCTTTCATGTAAGGTAGTATAGCAGGTTGTCGGTCGACTGTGCTAGGTTTGGCGCGACTGTGACGGCGACGTGGTACATTCAGGTTATTATCCTTCAGTACTTGCTCGACATGCTGAAGTTCAGCTGCCAGGTGTTGTTTGTCACAGACACCCCGTGCTCTCTGAAACAAAGAGTTTCCTACGGCAGTTAATTGTTGGTGTGAGTCACCATTGAGGTACCTATCAGTATGAGTCACTTTACGATACACAGTATGGCTTAAACTTTGGTCAGGATTCCTGATTGATAAAATATCTAGAAAAGCTAGTTTACTATCTGCCTCTAACTCCACAGTGAATAGGATTTAAAAAGGCAGAAATTTGATCTGTTGGGAGGATTGTGAAAGTATCATCTACGTACTGCTTATATAGCCTGGGTGTGACAGGTGCTACGCTGAGAGCCCTCTTCTCGAAGTCTTCCATGAAAATATCGGCGACAACAGGTGAGACAGGGGAACTCATTGCAACGCCCTCCATTTGTACATAGAAGTCTTCCCCCCATAACAGGTAGCCAGATGTAAGGCAATGCTCCAGTAATACTGCATATTCTATAGGCATATTATTTTCAAGTAGCTTCTTCTTAGTGATTTCAATGCACTCCTGTACTGGTAGGCATGTAAATAAGGACTGAACATCAAAACTGATCATGATTTCATTGTTCATGAGACGTTGATCTCTAATCTCATTGACAAATTGGTATGAATCTTTCACAAAGGCTGTTGTGTTACCTCTCAGTGGTGAAAGTAACTTTGCTACGTGTTTAGCCAAACGGTATGTTGGTGAATCAATCTGGCTTACAATCGGACGTAGCGGAGCATTCGGTTTGTGTATTTTCGGTTACCCATACAGTTTTGGTGGTTTGGGACATGCAGGAATTAGGTAGTTGATGTCAAGATCCAACGTTTCGGAAAGTGATTTGATGAGTTCACTTGTCTTTTTGAGAATCTTGGCGGTGTAATCACTCTTCACAAGTTTATATGTGTTCTCATCCGATAGAAGTTGTAATATCTTGTCATTGTAATCTGACGTATCCATTACTACCGTGGCGTTTCCTTTATCTGCACGAAGGATAGTAAGTTCTGGCTTAGTTCGCAAGTTCTTTAGTGCAAGGTATTCATCACGAGGAAGGTTTGATTTCGGTGGTTTGCTTCGTCTTAACACTGATGAAATGTCTTGACGCAGCGCCTCCATGTCTTCCTTACTCATGTTGTTTTTCACTAAGCAATCCTCTACGTTGCAGATAATTTCTTCGTACGATATCCTGCGTGGTGCTACAGCAAAATTCAGTCCTTTCTCCAAAACTTAAAGTAGGTTCGTCCAAGTTTTGTTTACTTAAGTTGACAACTGCTTGGGTAGCGTTCGCCTTGTATGTGGTTCTGACAGGTGCGTTTCGTTTTTCCTGAACGCGAGATAGTCATTGATATCTATCCATTTGTCTATGTTTGCACTCGTTGAATTTTGACGACTCGCGATTGTTAAGTATCAAAATGCAATTATGATAATCCTCCGATGACAATTGTTTCCTCAAATCACTGGACAAAACGTCAATGGTGCCGTTGATTTTATATAAATCCGAACGATGCCCTTCTATAATCCTTCGAAGTAGCTTTTTACTTGCCTCTTGTAAGATCTTGGCGCTACCACGTATGTCCTTTTTTGGTGTGATTCTCACACAAGGTGGGATGAGATTGTGGTCTCGGCATTTCTTCAGGAAATTCAACGATGTTAGTTTCCTTGCGCGCTTTGTCTTCAGACCTTCCAATCGGCGGATCTTATTAGCGGTTTCCAGCCCGTACTGGTTAGGTTTTCACGCACATCACTCATTAAATAAATAATAACTCTTTTTGTTTGCATAATTTAACATAAGAAGGAGATAGAAAGCCTCTCTTGAGTTTGTTTCGCGGGTTCTTCTCAGAAAGGTCTCCCAATTTTGGAACCGGTGGTAGTTTACGGTAGTTAGGGTCAAATAAATAAATTCAAAATTACAAAAAGAATTTTAAATAAAATACTTTATTAAGTAAATTAAATAATAAATTCATACATAGACAATAAAACTTTAAAAATCGAACAATGAAATAACCGAACGCTCAATAAAAGTCTTTCGAAGGTAGCTCGACAAATTAAATAAAAGTTTAATTCTGATGACGTAGCCTGTAAAGGCTACGAAACGTCAATAAATAAATAAAGTTTCGTGCATTAACCCGTAAAAACTAGTTTTACTTAATGAGTGATGTGCGTGAAAACCTAAGAAACAAATAGCAATTATGTTATGATTTTATTTATTTTTAAGCATCGAAATTTTCCTAGCCTTAAGCTGCAAGGCAGCGCCATCTCTTCGCATTGTAGGTAACACACAATGTCAAATGAATACTTTTTCAAGTATTAAACATTTGAAAGAAGAAATAGCAATTATGTTATGATTTTATTTATTTCGACGCGGCTAATAGGGCCGTGGTAGCATAATGGTCAGTGCATTCGCCCGGATTGCGAAGGATGCGGGTTCGAGTCCCGTCCGCTGCCTGGTCTGCGTGGATTTTTTTCTAGTAAACTTTTCTTTAGATTTAAACATCTAGCAGTTAAATGCTTAAAAATAAATAAAATTATAACATCTTTATTAATTTTTAAGCAATAGTCTGTCTTGAAACTGTCATGACTCTAATCTGTGCTCGGCCTAAACTTATTCTATAATTTATATATTTCTTTTTAAGATAAGACTTTAGATTTATTTATTTTTTTATATAAATTTAATGTACAATTTTGCAGTTAATAATATTTAAATAAAAAGATTTTTAATTGATCGTAAAATCTGAAAAAAAACCCACATGTTTTTTTAATGTCTGCAGAAAAATCATGCACTGTTAAATAATGTTTACTTACAATACTTGTTGTGGAGCGGCTGGTGTGTTTTATGATGGTAGAGGTCTGGGAAGCTCCGTTTTAGTTGCGCTAGCATGCCTGCACACAAGGGCCGCGCTCAGAGCCAAGCGACGGGGGCGAGGGGTAGGTTTTATCACAACAAAAAAAATATATGAATATTCTATCCATTCCCTATTAAAGGCAGTTTTCCAAATTCGTTCCCCCTCGCCCACATCACCGATAAACAGGAGGAAATAAATATTACGTAAACAATAAGCATTGGTCATGCTGCTTTAAATGAAATATAAGTTTTGACGGTTACCACATGTGTCCTTTCAAAACTTAATGGGATTTCGATAGTTTCTTTTTATTCCATTATTTATATATGAAATGAATATTTTATTTCACATTTAACAGAAAGTTATAAAAAATAATCATATCTTTGGGTTTCACATTTTTGGAACGTTTAGACTTAAAAATAAGTCCAATCCACAGCTTGAAGCATCAAAGGAACTTTTTGTAAAATGTTAATAAAATTTATGATGGGAAACCTAGCTTGTATTCGTTCGATATAATACTTAAGTGAGAAATTTGGAAAATAACTAAGTATAGAAAAATATTAGTTAATAGAGAAACTGAACAAAAAAGGATAACGATATTCCAAATTATTTGAAAGGGAATTGCACATAGCTCATTCATATCTATTATGTGTAGCTCTACTCTATATAAGGAACAGACACTACAGAACGCTCGTCTAACCTTCATTTTTACCACCGTGTACCAAAGCATTTATTTACACGAGCCGTTTGTGGTGCATGTTGGAAGGACATGTTTAGAATTTAAAAAGTTTAAGAGATAGGCAAGTATTTACTTTCATTCCAGAGTAATAATGCAGTTGTACTAACCAGTGATGGAGTTAAGAGTTGTCGATCTCTGTTTACTAAAGTTGAAGTTAAGGGGAGTGACATCTTGTCCAGCTTTGTCGGTTGAAAATTCTAATATACCTCGACTTGGAGGCGACTCTGTATCGTCGTCGCTACACTGAGAGTCCTGAAATATAGAGTCATGCTTAATATATATGTTTCAATTAAAAAAAAATACTAGAAAATATTTATGGTCCGGCAGGTTCCAGACAGGATGGATCTAGATCTATTAGAAAAGGCGAGCAGTATAAAATATTATATTATATAACTTCTTAAAAATACTTATTATTTTTCTCAAGTTTTGTGATCAATAGCAGTTCGTCACAGTTCACAATATTCTCAATTCTACCCTAATCTGTGTTTCTAGACACATATTTATTATTCTTATTTTTAATTACTTTTCGATAGAAATCTATAATGTTATTTAAAATAGAGTCCGATTAGTCCTTTATTTTTATTCAGTCTATATATTTTTAATAAGTTTTAATAGCTGTCAAGGCCGTAGCCAGAGTTGTGTTTAAGGTAGGGCAGCGGTAATTCAATGTAGGGCATAAACAGGGGTATGCCACTCTTCACAGTCTGCCGCCCTGTTTTAAGGTAGGACAATGGTATTTTAAGGCAGGGCATTGCCCTATAATGCCTCCCCCCTTAAGCCCTGTGTTCATTTAAGTGGGTATGGAGCCTCGGTCATATCAGCAAAAGCTTGGTATCAGCCGTATGTTTGTATATCGTACTATCAACAGATACAACAACACTTCGTCTGTAGAAGACCAGAAAAGATCGGGGCGGCCGCGTGCTGTTAGAACTACAAAGCTGTTACAAATGCTGTATAAGTCAGAATTCGGCGAAACAACATTATGAAGCAAAAAATATTGTCGCGAGAAATGAAGATTCCCACTAGGACTCTGTCGCATATTATAAAAAAAAAAATTATTTGTAATATTTCAAGTGAAAAATCACCAGGTATAGATAAAATTAGAATGAAAGACTTAAAATATATTAAAGAAAAAATCAGTCCCGTATTAGCTCATTTTATAAATATTAGTATGGCAAAAAGTATTTATCCAAATCAGTTAAAAAGTGCTATAATAAGACCTATTTATAAAAGTGGAAGTCATTATGAGTTTACAAATTATCGTCCAATAGCAATATTATCGGCTATAAATAAAATTGTTGAGAAGGTGATAGTTGGGAAAGTATGTGCATTTTTAGAAAATAACAGTTTGTTGGCGAATGAGCAGCACGGATTCAGACGCGCGCGTAGTACGAAAACAGCCTTAAGTAACTTTGCTGAAATAATTAACGATAGCCTCAACGATGGAAAACAAGTGATAGCGCTGTTCATTGATTATAAAAAAGCTTTTGACACCCTGGATCATGACATTCTTCTCCAGGCCATGGAGGAGTGTGGAGTTAGTGGTCCTACTAACCAGTGGTTCAAAAATTACCTAACTAAAAGGACTATGCGAACAATGATTAACGGAATCACTGGAGAGGAGTCCAAGGTCACCTTGGGTGTACCAACCGGTTCAGTTTTTGGACCGGTTGGGTACGTGATGTTGGTGAACAGTGTTGTTAATGTCATAAAACTATGTAATGTATTAATGTATGCTGATGACATGTGCCTATTATATGCTTCAGAAAATATAAACGAAGCTCGAAATGCAATTCAGGAAGATTTCGATAATATAGTCAGGTGGGCGCATGACAACGGCATTATTATAAACATAAATAAAACGAAAGCGATGCACATATGTTCCTCTTTCGCCAGAAAGTCTAATCGTATAAATTACAATAATATAGGAATCGAGGGACATACATATGACTGCTTGCACAAATAGCACAAATAGCTGTGAATGTAAACCTTTAGAATATGTTGTCAATTATAAGTATCTAGGGTTGTTAATAGATAAACATTTTCATTTCAAAATGTATATAGATACATTATGTGGGAAAATAAGATCTGTTTTAAGTAGATTTTATTTACTGCAATATGCAGTAAACAGGCTAACACTTCGTGTTGTATATTATGCCTTAGTGGATTCGTTGCTGAGCTACGCTATAGTTGTATATGGTCGTACCTATAAAAGCTACATAAGAGGTCTATATGATTTACAGACAAGATTAGTAAAGTATCTAGTTAGTAAAAATGATAAACATAATTGTAAAGGAAACTATAGAATGTTGTATTCAGTGACAAAAATACTACCGATAGATTTAAAAATCAAATATCAATTAGCTGTAGATTTTTATTATGATGACAGGTTTAAAATCCCTGTTGCAAATAAGTATAACACCAGAGGTGTCAGAGGGGGTAAATTAATAATACAAAGATATAAAAACTGCTACGGTAAAAGATTAAATAGATATTTGGTGCCGATTATGTACAACGAAATGGCGTGGCTTAGAAAAGAACCTAAGTTTACAAAAAAAACTTTAATATCTAATATAAAAAATGTGTTACTAAAAACTATATAAAATATTGTTGCGGTGATGTGGAATGGTGTGATATATATAATGTCTGGTTCACTGTCGTATTGCTGCTGTTGTGTATATGTTTTGTTTGTATTATTATTTAGATTGTAGTGCACTTGTAAAGTAATTAGTTTTAGCGCAGTTACTTGCCAACAAACTGTTCTCAGTTTGGCAAGATTTAATGTTTTGTTATCAAGTGTACCCAAAGTAAATACAATAAATCAAAAAAAAAAAAAAAAACAAGACCTGAAGCTCGGTGCTTATCGTCGATATACAGGCCCTAAATCAATCTTCACAATTAAAGAGAGTGGATCGATAAAAACGCCTTCTGTCGCAATACGCAGGTGAAAAACACAGATATATCCTCTTTATTGATGAAAACATTTTCACACATTGAAGAACACTACAATAAGCAAAATGATAAAGTACGCTCACAGTACTAAAGAAGCTGCTCAAGTGGTCGGAAATGTACAATGTAGGTCATCATCCTGCGTCAGTGATGGTTTGGTGGGGCGTGTCTTATCAAGGAGACACAAAACTACATTTTTGTAAAAAAGCAGTGAAAAATTCAGTCAAAGTGTATCAAGATACAGTCTTGGATCATGTTGTGAAACCTATCAGCAGTACACTTTTTAAAAACTAACCGTGGACTTTCCAGTAGGATTCTGCACCTGCTCACAAGGCACGAACTACTCAAGCCTAGCTTGAAACCAACGTTCCGGTCTTTACAAGAGCTGAAGACTGGCCCTCATCTAGCTCAGACCTCAACCCTTTAGACTTGGTCAGTTTTAGAAGACGTCGCCTGCTCTAAACGGTACGGTGACATTGAGTATCTTAAAAAATCTTTGGAGCAAACAGTGGCGAAATTTCCTTTGGAAACAGTGCGTAAATCCATCGATTCCTGGCCAAACAGATTAAAGGCCTGTATAAAAGCCAAAGGCGGTCATTCGAATAGAATATTTTTTATTTTTAGCTGGTATTTAATAAATATGTAGGTATACTTTTTAAAAATATTACATTAATTCATTAAAAAAATGCATTTTCATTTGTAACAGAACTTATAATTGGACTAGGTAGTGTAGAGTCATGGGTATGATTCTTATGGCTATAAGTCATCGCTTCAATTATAATCCCAAATACGTAAATACGATAAAAAAAATATTTTACTCAAAGTGCTTACCACTTTCTCAGCGAAGGTCTCGGTGTGTGGACGACGTGTGGTGCGCGCGTAGGCCTCACGCAGCAGGCGCGCGTCGTTAGGGTTCTCGTACTTCATACGCCGACGTGGTTCTATGCCGCCGAGTTCCTCCTGCGATGGAAGAAGTACAAAATTTACATATTTTTATAAAGCAAATACAAAATATTTTGATTTTTTTCTGGACCATACTAAATATGTAGGTATAAATTTTAATGATATTACATTACTTCACAACAATATCAAACTAAAAACTTATCATATAAAATTAACCCTAATATATATATATATATATATATATTCACAAGAAGAATATCGTCGTTGCGACTTTAAGACCTCCCATGTGTAAAATTCTTCATTGCGAGATATTCAATAAAAACTGTCTACTGAAAAAAATATAAGGAAACTAAATACAACAAAAAATACAAGTGATAACTGGAGGGTCTTATGATTTTTATTTTGCTCTTGTCATTTTAAATAAAAAACGAAATTGTAGTAAAAAAATAAAAAAACAATTCAATGTGACACATAAGAGGTTTTGGTTGCGGGTTTTGTATCACATTAGAGAATATAAGTATGTAAAAGGGATTGAGATTGAAAACACAAGACTTTTAATTAAACAAGTTATTTGTTTTTAATATTTATCATTGCAATGACAATAGTATATAATAGTGGTTTTATGTATTGCTCAATAGTGGAGTGAACACTGTGCATCTCCATCATGGTGTGCCCTTTTTTATGTTTAATAGGCAAGGCGTTTGAGCAAAATCTCGCCTGATGGAAAGCAATGATGAGGCCTAGGATGGTACACGCCTGCCTTGAAGATGCCTGTTCACTCTGGCCTTGAAGATTTCCGGATTATATTGGTCCGAGAGGAGTTCCACTCCCTAGCCGTTCGCATAATGAAAGCGGAAGTAAATCGCTTCGTGCGAATGGGAGGAACTTGGACAACATAAGGGTGAAAGCCCTCGCCGCACCTGGTCGTTCGGTGGTGGAAAGGGGAAGGGGGAATCAAATAGTGTAGTACTTCCGCACACTCCCCGAAATGTAACCGATAAAACACCGAGAGGCAAGTTACACGTCTTCGGTGGTCAAGGCTCTGGAAATTAGCGACGAGCGATCAACGAGAGCGTCATTGCCTATGAGTCTCTTCACACGGTGTTCCACCGAGTCCAGTGCATCCAGCTGATACCGAGAAGATCCATCCCAAAGGTGACAACAGTACTCCAAGCAGGAGCGAACTTGGGCTCAGTAAAGGTTAAGGAGCTTCTCAGATGGAAAATATCGCCTGATCTTTGAAAGTATTCCAAGTTTTTTGGCAGCGCTTTTAGCAATGGACTCGATGTAGCGACCGAAATTGAGGCTGAATGAGATGTCCAGACCTAAGTGCTCGAGATGGTCTGTAATCGGCACGGAGATATTTCGGAAAGTCGGAGTCAGATGGAATGGACTCCGTTTCGCCGAGAAGAGATAGGCTTGTGTTTTAGAGGGATTGAACCCAACCAAGTTGGCTTCACCCCAGAGGAAAACAGCTTCCAGGGTTGCATTCACTCCCTCCACCATCGCCTCCCTTAAAGATTGGACGTCTGCATTGACTTCACATCAGGCAGGTATCTCTCCGAGACTGTGCTGTCGTCTGCATACCTAAAGATACCGCGAGTAAGGAGAAGATCATTGATTTCCTTTCTCTAAATAGAGTTGTTCGATATTAAATTGCCTTCGTTGCCAAATTATTTGGGGCACTCGACAAAATTCGGTTTCTGTTCTACAAACATAAAAATAATAATACACTCAATTGTAGTTGGTAAATTTTGACAATGGTCTATTAAGCAAGATGTAAATTCATTAGCAGTTACATTACCATCTGCTTCGTGCCAGCAGTAAATTGATATATTTTTATATAAAACATCATAAACAGTGAAATTATGACATTGTAACTTCAATTTATAGTACAGGGCACTTGCCAATAGCTTTGGAGCAAGCAATATACTTTGCACATCGACTGTTATAACCACAATTTAACTATAGAGCGAGAACCCGTCGAAGCTAACGTAATTTTTATATTACTACCCCCATCTAACACCTACAATCGGCAAATAATCACGCGATCTATGCATCCCTCTCATTCCAGTTAGTTATTATACATATATTGGTTAGTTAGTTCGAAAATTTGACCAATAACAATTTTTACCTATCTAGCACTTTTACACATAAGATATTATGCCTACTTTACTTGAGCAAGCACTTAGGATATATTGAATAAAGTAAATAAATATAAATTGAAAAGACTTATTCACATGAGAGTTCTTGCTTTCGATGTATAATCAATATTATAATATATACTTACTAGAATAAATTATTATGACATCTACTACCTATCCTTACCATTATCTAGTCATAATACTACCTGCGTGATCAGTATAATGTATTTGTTTCCATTCTAAGCACTCTGAAACTTATTTATTCTTTGGAACACCTGTACTGTAAAATTCGAAAATCAAAGTTCGTCTCGTACCGTCTCGCTCGCTCATATTATTAAATAGTATTAGCGTGAGTGGGACGGCACGACACGAAATTAGAATTTTGCATGAGTATACCTAGGCCCTGTGGCGGCAATCAAATAGTGTCAAATGTTGTGATTTCGGCGCGGCGGCAACGATTGTTGTATGTGATTTTAATAGAAGCCGCCGGCGCGTGTATCATCACCATGTAATTCCGAAAAGCGGCAAATTTCTGTGAGAAATCAGTACAAAGCCTTTGATGCCGCATTATCAAAGTGCCAATGGTTAAAACAAAACTATGTATGCACTCTGTTTGATTTTAATGGATATTTTTTTATTCGCTATGTATGTTTATGGTATTGGTCATAATGCGCATAGGTCCAGTTTTTCATAATCTTTGATACAGTTTTTTGCGTCTCATAGAATTCCTAAGCGTACCTATACACCGAACTGTTATACCTAACTACTCCGTGAAATAGCGCTAAGTCCTAGCTGACGTTAGGGTCGTGGTCGGCTGACATGAAGCGGTTTATGAAGGATATGTCTAATCGACTGATTCTCTCTTCGGGTGATCAGAGGGCTGGCAGCTATTTCGCGCAGAGAATCAGTTTAGTTATTCAGCGAGGTTCTGCAAATAGTTAAGTAAGTACTTATCGTTTAGTCGCTTCAAAGAGTACGTAAACTAGGCAATCTTTGGAATACCTCAAGAACAGGGCAATTCGTTTTCGTGTTTCGTTTCGTTATTGTTGTTTTATTAAAACGGGCTTTATAAATTCGTCCTTTTTAACCATGTGTTTCATGATTTTTAATTTGTTCCTCAGTCAAAATATGGATTTTCAGATAGGATTTTGATTAATTGCAGTTATTACAGACACAAGGACGGTACTGTACGCAAACCATTAATTGCAGACACTCAGATTAAAATAAATGATACGTACGTATAGCGAAAGTTGCGGGCTTGAATCTCGTCTGCTGCCTAGACCGCGTGGAACTTGTCTAACAAAATTTTCAGTAAATTTATAAAAAAAAATGTTAAATATTACTGACATCACGCATGTTGTAAGTGATCTCCAGATTGTTGACGAAGGAGGCCCGGAACTCGGGATAGAAGTCCAGCACGTCGAGCAAGTCGTCCCTGTGCACGCGGTGCAGGTCGCAGTATGTGAGCGCGCGCACGCGGCAGTTGCTGCGTCCCACCGTCGGGTGCACGCACGGGTTTTCGCCAAAGACATCGTCCTTCCCTGTTACGAACATTCAGATTAACAAAATACCTACTATGGAAATTAAACAGCTGTACTACCCGCTCGATTCAAGTTGGCCGTCGATGACCGTTACAAAATGTGTCATAGGCCACTCCAGGCCAGGCACGTCGACTGGTAGGTACCGTCAACTAATAGGGTCGGCTAGTAGGGTCTGTCTAGGAGCGCGGTGCGGTGAGGCGGGGAGGATTAGAGCGGCCTACTCAAAGCGAACGCATAGTAGGTAATACCTATCGTAGTCGAGTCGCATGGTCGCTAAAAGGCGTCCGGCATTCTATCGGTGGAAGTCTAAATTCATGCACTACACTACAGCACTTTATACTTTTGTCCTTACCTAGAATAGCCATGACAATATCGTCTTTCAGAATTTCAATCGAGCCTCTGGATATGAAGTACAATGAGGTCAGAACATCACCACGATGAACTAAAGTTTCACCAGGGGGTGCGTGCGTTGTTTTAAATCTTAAAGATAGAGCCCTGTAAAAATAAGGAATGTATGCTAAATATAGAAAAATATTTAGATAAATCACTGTGTAGTAAATTTATTAAACAAAACAATTAATTATGAGGTTAATTTATTTACCTAAGACAACCTGGGCTAGCTCCTTCAAATGCAGAACAGTTAGCTAGTAAATTACGATTAAGATGCAGGCAAATATCAGCCTGCAAACATTCAGGGAAGCCCTTCAAAACACTAGAAGTATCGATGCCGTTAGTGTAGCTCCAAGCGTGTTGGAAATATTCCTCTAGGCGTTGCCGGAGAGGATTTGCAATCTGGGGAAAAAGTATTTCATATTTAAAAAAAATATCAGGTATATTGTGGTACACATCCTCTTCTCCTTCGTCAGATGTTTTGTAAACCCACCTGGTGAAATCGGATGAATTCACGTACTCTCAGAATCTGTGTGTGATATCTAGCTGTTCCTGAATACAATCGTTGTATTATCGCTGACACATTACCGAAGATACTAGCATACATGAGAGCTGAAGAGAAGAATTTCTATTTAGTAATGAACTGAATTACGTATGTAGATGTATTTAATGAACAACAATAAAATTATACTGACATCCTACAAGCATGACAAATATCGTAAATCCTTTTTCCATGTCGGTGTTAGGTGCGACATTTCCGAATCCAACGCTTGTCAACGAAGTGCACGTAAAGTACAAGGCAGTGATGTAGCGAGATCTAAAAGATATAATGAAGTAGGATTAGTATACTTATGTTACAAATCATTCGGTGATTGTTCTTAAGCAATGGGAGAGAGCATCATAAACACATCGTGGGATGAGTGAGATATTTAATTAAACAGAACAAATACACCACATACTTACTCGTAGATACAAACAACTTAAGCGATTAGAACTGGTTTAATAAATTTTACTTCTGAAAAAGAAAACTCATGCGGCTTATGGTGCCAACTATTAGAATCTATGAGATTAATATCATATTAAAAAAAAATAAGGAGTAATAAATACACAATAACATGTAAAAAGAGACAATTTATGTCCTAAATTGATGAGTTTTTTCAGTGTGAATTATGAATGATATATTACCTCATGGAGGGGCCCGTAGAATTGTCATAAGATGCTTGAACATCATTTGCAAGCGCGTCCAGCCATCCAATAGGAGCATGTAGCTGCGGTCGTTCCCAGCTACCAATAGCGTACCTGTATCATCAAAAAGATATTTCGTTAACACAATGAAAATTGCGATATGATTGGTTACGGAAAATGTCGTGAAGCTCACCACAAGCATGCCAGCCAGTGTGCAATAAGCACAAACGTGGCCATAAGAAGTAGAAGGACGGCAGTGCCATATTCGGAGTATCTGTCAATTTTGCGCGCGACTCGTACGAGCCGCAGCAGGCGTGCGGTCTTCAGGAGGCCGATCAGCGTCGTCGTCTGCAACCACCACAAGCACTGCTCAGAACGCTCCGCCCCAACAGCACCAGCGCAACTTAGCCGCAACTCAAGCAGTTTATGATTCGTTTGCTTATACTAAAATAGCATCAACGAGGCTTCATAGCGAAAACCACGCTAACCAAGCAAAAGTTGCCTATGAATATGCTTCAGAGCTCAACCAAACTGAGATAGACTTGGCGGTTAGTATTACAAGCGATTATTGGAAAACTATAATATTAGCTGGCTTCTTACAGAATGCGGTGCATAATTATATGTAAGTAAATTTTAAGACCGAAATTGGTATTTTTGTTAAAGTTACAAATAATTATCTTTTTTTGAAGTCTTGTAATAACTTTGTAGTATTTTCGTATAAGTGTAGAGCTAAAAATCAAACAGGTACTGTTACTTAAATGTACTGTAATAATACATGAACATTTACAACTTGACACCGTGATTATTTTGAAAACACACTGTGCATAAGCCAATGAATGATGACTTTAAAATATTACCTGGCAGAGAATCCTCATTAGTAAATATGTAATTATGAGGCACATGTATATTTAACTGGAGCGATTAGTATAGTACCTATATAGGTTCAGAGTTTAAACGTAGTTAATGGTTGAACATAGACTGTGACCAAACTGCAGAAATAATTTTGATTATTTAATAGGGTGCACTAATGAAATATTTACCTATAAAGATATTGGCTTAAAACCTTACCACAAAAGAAAACAGTTCAGTCATGAAAAGGTTAATTTTAAATAACGATTAGACAGACATTCTGACAAATTTTATAGAATGCTAGTACTTAAAATATTTTTGTATAAAGTACATTACATTCTGATTCTTCATTTAAATTCTCATTATTAGGTATACTTATTGTGCTTGTCTTGTTTGTATCTATTTGTCTCTATTGAAGATTTTTCTGTCGTTATATTATTTTTGCTTGAATTGTATTGAGCTTATATACATTGTTAGATTTAATAATTTGTCGTTTAAGTAGTTGATAGATTTTTATAATCATTCATAAATCATATTTAATGTGACTAGCAAATGACCTCGTATAACCTAGTACAAAAAACCTATTCCTATAACTTAGTCATAGTACCTTTATATTTCAGTGAAGTTGTTAAATTGTTATGATATGCATAATGTTTACAAATAATGAGAAATAGGATTGAGGTTGGATGATGAGTGAACCAAACAAAAGAGACAAGTGTTTAAAAAAATAATTTTATTACAATCAAAAATCAAAACAATAGAGGGTATTAATTTCTAAACAAGAAAACTAACGCAGTAAACATTCAGTGTAAAATGATTAACAAACATTGATTGAAAATAAAAAATATAAGTGAATATTTTGGTTAAACACAGTTATGACTTTTATATTCTTTGTTTTATGTAAGGTGGGTGCTATAAATACAACATGGAAGTTGTAAGTATGTTGGGGACCTACATAACTCTGTGCGGAATGTTGTGAAAACACTAAGTATCCATTAAAGACTTTCCCTGGGAAGTGTGAGCGTATAATTGCTAACAAGCTGTAATGTGCATATCGTGATTTTTGCACCTTAGCTATGAAAAGCCAATGAAATGTCCCGTTCCAGAAAATCTAAATATAAATCATCATCCTCTGTACCATAATTCGAAACAAATTCATTTCATGTATTAATTACTTGAAGATAGAGTTGAATTACGTACCTAGATATAGAGAAGCTTTATAACGAAAAAATCAAAAGCTTAAAAATATGAAAATTCTTAAAAAAATCCTTTAATATAAACGCAATTGTGACATTCACCTTGGCAGCTTGTGAAAATCTTTACCACCGCAGTCTGCAGTTCTAACTTTAAGCTGACTACGATGTTGTACGGTTTTGTGCTAGGAAACTTAGAGCTCTGTCATAATGTAGGTATTCCATTAAAGTAATCTATGGTAAAGAGCTACAGTTGGAATGCTTCGCTACGTTTATACTGCCTGCTAATTCATAAAAATGATGGTAGGTAATACTAAAGTCGCTCTTCAGTTTTTATCATTGGGCGGGCAAGCTCGTGATATATTATGGCAGTGAGCTTTTTGAATGATCAGCACGGTGTAGTTTGAACATGATCATAACATTATTTGCTTATGGGAAGCGTCTTTATCTTCCATTAACGCATTCGCATAGTGGATTGAAAATGGCTAGTGGAAATCAATTGATAAAAATGTCAACTAAAATGTAAGAAAATCGAGTGGCAGCAACAAAAAAATAGTTCACAAAGATGGTATACCTCATCACTTTCCAGCCCCTGCTGTAACAAGAAATGGTATAAAAGATTCAATACGCACCCACCTTCGGGCTCTCCATACCGTTATTATTTAATAAAATAATAAAAAGAATACACTTTATTTTAGGAAAATAATTAGGTAATTATAATAATAATCAATGATAAGTAATTTAACAAAGAAAAGTAGCAATTGATATGAAAAACTAAAAACAATGATGTGATTTCTTTAATTTTGATTATTAATTTTGAATAAATAAAATAATAAATAGCTTATTGTTTTGATAACGCGGCATCTTTAAGCGACACATTATGATGGCGGTAACCTGATTCTATCGTGATTTGCAATAAATGCATTCCACTAGATAGTGTAAATAACGTGAATCACTAAAAAAATTGCCAGATGTAGATACATTTGTCCGAAATTGAATTTAAATATTAAATCGCGCACACTGAATCAACGGTAGAGAAGCAGCATTTTGGAGTCACAGAAGACCTAAGTTGAACTTAATACCTAATATCACTGTCGCTTTTTCTTATGATGGTGACACTAATCTTTTCTTGCTTTTTTAACTGCTATAAAGCCGAATACAAATTAAGTACATATATAAATCTTGTCTTAAATGTCGCTTTTGGTTCAAAAGCCTTACAAGTTTCGGACAACTGATCGTCTGGTGGACTAGGTATAATAATGAATAGCACATATTCAAGCGATCATCAATAAAATAGTAATTGATCCTAAAATAAATACATTTGGTAACCTAACCTAACCTTTAGGTTACCAATTGTGTTGTTTAGGTGATCATTTATTATTTTTTTTGATGATCATTTAAATATTTCCCATAAAAGGTAAATTATGCATTAACTGGTATAGTTTAACACTAAGTTGGGTCGTGTGACTGTGAAATGAGATCCGACAGCGGGGGGGTATGTTGGGAGTAAAAGCAGCTCACTTCGTCGGTGTCGGTGCCGAAGAGGAGCAGGTCGAAGGGGATGGCGGCCACCAGATCGATGACGAACCAGCCGCGCAGGTAGTGCATTGCGATTTTGGCAGGGTCCGACTCAACCTCGTCCGCCGCGTTAACATACGTCGTCCGGAAGTTTATCAGGATGTCAATTATGAACGTCACATCGACTGAAAATAAAACACTGTGTTACAATAGACGGTTGGATTGTGAAAAAAACCTAGTAATATAGTTATAAATTACCTATACCTAGACATTTGGTACATTAAACTTATATATACAAAATTCAAATCTTTTTTGAGTCCTTTTTATTTCGAAAGTACATCTTGTGTGCTTAAAAAGTTATTACCAGTTTAAAAGTGTAAAAGTTACTTATTTTTGGCAGACCAGTGTGTATATATAGAGTGATCTTTCTTATTGTATTGTATTATATAAATAATAAATAAATAAATATTTCCATCACACACACCAATAATTAGCCTAGCCCAAAGTGTGTTATAGGATGCTAGGGTAACGGATAGAATATATATACAGTACATATATAAGTATATTTATATAGAAATACATATTAAACATCCATGACTGGAGTACATGCTCGTGTTCATCACAAAAACATCTGCTCCCACCGGGATTTGAACCCGGGACCTCTCAAGTCAGCGACACCATGAAACCCGGCGTACAAACCACTCGGCCACGGAGGTCGTCAAGTATAATTATATGTATTGTATCAAACGCAATAAAAGACTTCGTCGGAGGGTAGACCGATATGTCTGCCAATAACAGCCTACCCGCAATTACTTCAGCAACTCCGTGATCATGGCGCTTGCAACAGTGCCGAAATATCGGAAACTCACTAAAAACAAGGTACATACATGGTAACAATCCCGTAAATAACTTATATTACTATAATGTTAGTGACCATGAAAGTTTAAAACAATATAGTGATTGTTTATTTTTAAGATAAGCAGATATGAAAATATGTTCTATGCATACATTGTGGTACTTATACTTACCTACAAATGCGATAAATTGATGATTTTTATTTAAAATTCTTTAATGCGATTTAGAAATATTATTTATTTCATGTACATTAAAAAATATGAATATTCAACTATAG
Source organism: Chilo suppressalis (assembly GCA_902850365.2). Taxonomy (NCBI): domain Eukaryota; kingdom Metazoa; phylum Arthropoda; class Insecta; order Lepidoptera; family Crambidae; genus Chilo; species Chilo suppressalis. The sequence continues at coordinate 15,416,515 of OU963898.1, forward strand.
ACAGTAAAACATATAAATACCTATCATATCGATGACGACGATAGGGTCTTCGCCGAAGCTGCGCGAGCGCTTGTCAAAGTCGGGCTCGTTGAGTTGGAAAGCGGCGACATAGGGCGTGAATATTGCAGTGTAGATCACGAGAATAAGGATCAGCCAATCCCAAGCGGCCTGAAAAAGCACAGAACCGTTATTATACACAGACACGCAACTCGATGAAATTAAACTCCTAAAAGAAGCATTGATAGTATTTGCATTTATTTATTTTTAACAAGGAAAGTATTGTCAGACTATTATGGTTTTGATTGAAGAACGAAGAAAATTAATTAATGTTACCCAGACATGGAACTAATATTTCAACATATATCTTTAAGAGTATACTAGGTGTGAAAATATTCCGGTATGGAGAAATGAAATAGTCGTATACTATTATACACACATCAAAAGTGTCTAGGGATCAAGCATTTTTATGCGGATTTCTTGAGATTGAGATGTGGCTTTGTAATAAATTTATGATTTTATAAATTTATATGGATCCTTTTTGGTGCATTTCATAATTTGAATCAGGAACTGTGAATCAAATTCGAGTAAAAGATGAAAATCAGCTGTCAATATTTTCCCTATAAAAACATACAACGCATTGAAGACATTATTAGTGCTACTGTTTCCCTACTACTGATTAAAACCAACGTTATTATGGAGCGGCGACGTCATTTAAGCAGGGAAGAAATGCTCAGAGCCGTGGGAATGATAGAAGCTGGTTCCCGGCAACGTACTGTGGCTTTAGCTCTGAATACAAGTCAGAGTGTTATCAGTCGACTTTGGACACGATACCGAAGCACTGGTACCGTGGCTGAGCGCCATGGAGGACGGTATCGCTGCACCACACGGAGACAAGACCGATACATTGAAATCTTAACTCGAAGAGCTCCAACAATAACCGCCATGATGTTAGCCGTGAGGCTTCATCACTCTTCAGGGAACTTAATTAGCGACCAAACAGTCAGAAACCGCTTGCATGAAGTGAACCTTCATTCCCGAAGACCGCTACGGGTACCACCTATAGCAATGCACAATCGTAGGATTCGATATCAATGGGCTCTTGAACACAGAAATTGGGCAGAAGAACAATGGCGTTTCGTGTGCTTTTCTGATGAGTCTCGTTTTGGTATGAGACCGGATACAAGACGTATACGTCACTGGAGAACCCCTGGACGCCAACAGCGATTAAAATCCTGCCAGGAAGTCCATCCTTATAGTGGTGGAACCATCATGGTATGGGCGGGTATTTGGATCGGCGGAAGAACTGAGTTGATTTGGATCAGAGGCAACCTCAACGCTCAAATTTATGCTGAGACGATTGTATCAGACGTCATCGTTCCTCTACAAGTGCAAATCGGTCCCTTATTTCTGTTAATGCATGATAATGCACGACCGCACACCGCAAGAGTTGTAAGACAGACTCTCGCCGCAGCTAACATCAATGTCCTGCCCTGGCCTGCTCAGTCGCCAGACTTGAACCCGATTGAGCATGCATGGGATATGCTACAGAGAAGAGCTCTGCCGAATATGGAGGGTATCCAGTCGCAAGAAGACCTTTTTTTGTTGTTGCAACGAACATGGGCGGCCATTCCACAGCGTGATTTGGATGAACTCATTTTGAGTATGCCAAACCGATGTTCTTGTGTTGTTAGTGTTCGCGGTAGAAATACGGATTATTAATTGTTTAAGTTACCCAATAAAATTTTACAGAAAACTGTTATTTCAGTCTTTTTTTCGAACTTTTGTGTTAGTGGTTCAAATGTCAAAAATCCCTTTATTAGGAAAATGGCAAATTTCTTTATTAATGCAAAGGTGACTTGGTTTATCGTTACTGTGACAAACGAAAACACTTTATTTGATGAATCCTTAAAGAAAATTTTAATTAATATCAATCAGGAGAAAAGTTATTGCAAAAATATATGTTGATCCCTAGACACTTTTGATGTGTGTATATAGAGTAAGATAAGTTTTTATTATCTGCATACATTTCTTTATCAGAAAAACACATACAGCTATTTTTAAAGGAATAATCCTAATGCAATAAGTTACTTTCAAAAATAAAATAAAAAAAGTAAACATAATTGTATCAAAAAATAACAATAAAAATAATTTAATTTTGTCTATACTAATATAATATTATGAAGAGGAAATATTTTATTGTTTCTTTGTATTGAATAGGCTCCGAAACTACTGGACCGATTCGAAAAATTCTTTCACATTTAGAATCCTTCATTATCCGTGATAAACATAATAAAGCTATAGAGTATTTTCAAAAAAGTTAGGATTCCGTATGAAAAATTCGATAATGTAACCCAACGTGTGTACAAAAAAATACCAAAAAATAACATTATGTCGCGTACGCTGCGGAAGTCATTGACAATAAATCAAAGTGATGTACTAAAGTTTTATAGTATATATGCTGTCGCTTTTTTACAGAACTTTTGAAAGGGAACGTTTCCGTTAATCAAGATTTTTGTGTAACTTTAACCGTTTACCAGCGCACGCAACGGAATCTCACAAATGGAATATTTTTACCAACGGTATTAAATACCCTAGATCCACCACGTGCTCTCAAAATGTGTCCCATTTAAGAAGTGCTTGAACACGACTCAAGCACTTTTTGGTTCATAGTCCCGCGTGGACGGTTGAAAAGTCAAGATGCCGCAGAGCTCCTTGAAAAAATGCGAAATAAATACTTATAGTACGTAAAGTGTATAGTTTTTTTTATCGAAAAATAACACTTTATGAAATTGATTAGAATCAATGTTTGTTAATTAAACGCATTTAAAGCAAATTTTGTTCTAATACTTACTATAAACCAATTTAATTGAAAATATTTGTGTTTTTCAAATGCATACTCAGTAATATAGCATTCTCTTTTCCTCGCGGTTGGTACCTGCTATTATATTGCTTACAGCGCATTCAGAATATTGCGCGTAGAATCAAAGAAATAAGGTCTATGTTCTTTCGCATATAGCAATAAGTGGTAAAATTTTACGAGCTTGCATTTCAAATTGTCAATCTCTTTGGCGCATGCGTTTTAATTAAGACCTTATACAGTATGCGTTAAAGGCGACTTTCAATGTTTAAATAATTATACCTTATATTGTTTTTGACTACGCGATCATCTTACGGAGTTCCGTGGATCGTCAGATGTACCTTTTGGACAGGTTTCGGCCACGATTTTGAACCGACGAGCAGCGGCGGCAGGGTGTGGTGAAGAAAGGGAATACCTCCCACTTTTTTACTACGCTCTTAACTGCGTGCGGACTGGATGGTCGTACTGAGGGTACTACATAGTAAAGAAAAATAATTCTCGGAGGCGATACCATGACAATTCAGATCGAACTTCACTTAGGTAAGTTCGTTTGATCATTCAATTATTATGAAGAAAGTCATTGCGTATAATACAAGCCTTTGAACAAAAACTATAGTCTACACTACAGCTCTACGGTACTCAGCGGTTATCTAGTCTATATACTTATAATAAATCTGTAGAGAGGTCAATTCTGTACATGAAATATATTTTCAAAATAACTATCAGGGGGTGATTAGTGATCGATACTGATGCCAAAAATGCAATCAGTAAAATTTTTGTCTGTCTGTCTGTCTGTCTGTGTGTATGTTCCTTATAGAAACAAAAACTACTCGACGGATTTTAACGAAACTTGGTACAATTATTCTTCATACTCCTGGGCAGGTTATAGTATACTTTTCATCATGCTACAATCAATAGGAGCAGAGTAGTGAAGGGAAATGTTGGGAAAACGGGAGAAGTTACTCCATTTTTTAAGCTTCCGTCGCGTGTGCAGCCTTAATGGTTAAAGTTACATAGAAATCATGTATGACGGAAATATTCTATATAAAATTGTCTAAAAAATATCCTGCAACAGCATATGTCTATCTTTTATGGTTGACTCACAATAACACGTGTAACTCCTCATAGCTTAGCAGTTCGGAGCATTCTGATTATATTTGTTTACTCTTACGTTTATAATACTCTCACTCATCCCTAATTTAAAAAAGTTAACATTATTACCTATTCAATAAAAGAGAATCATAGAAATCGGTATAGAAACACCAAACTTATACATGAAATAAGCCATCGCGCCGTCGCACGTGAATACTGAATCATGCTATAAGGATTATTTTTGTGTAACGGTTGCCGCGCTTGACACGGGTCGCAGCGGCGGTAGGCTATAAAAAGGCGGGAGGTCCGAAAGCGAGCTTCCCCGCTCCCCCGATCCTGAGAGACCTTCAGTCGCTCTGTCCTAAACCGATACGGATGCACATCAGAGTGCATCCGTCCTCTAAGCGCACTATGCAGTAATATTTGCTAAGGCAGCGCTGCATCATCCCCTTCTCAGAGGTTGATCGCATAAGATGAAGCCTGTATGGCCCCTAAGGCCAAAGCCATCCCCCACGGGTGTGTTTTAGTCAGTAAGAGTCTGACATAACCCTACAGCCGGCTGTAGGGTATCCATGAGGATTTCACACCCGCTCGCCCGCCTGAGAGGAAACAAAAAAAAAAAGAAAGCGAGCTTCATTCAATATTTGGCTGTTGATGCGTTCAGAGCGTTCGACCTTATTGACAGACAATAATTGATATTAAGAAACCGTGCTTATCTTAGAATAAAAACCAAACATTTGTAAACAAAATTAGCAAATAAATCATGTAAAACGTGTAGAAAATGAGTACTGGAAAACGGAAATATGAGAATTTTAGTTTGATTATAAATACAGGTAATAAAGTCAAAGGTGACTGACTGACATAGTGATCTATCAACGCACAGCCCAAACCACTGGTCGGATCGGGCTAAAATTTGACATGCAGGTAGATGTTATGACGTAGGCATCCGCTAAGAAAGGATTTTGATCAATTCTACCCCCAAGGGGATAAAATAGGGAATGAAAGTTTGTATGAAACTTTGTCAATTTTAAACCGATCGGGCTGAGACTGCATGTAGGTATAAGAAGAATCATAGATGAATGTCATTGTGTATAATACAAGCCTGAGAACAAAAACTGTAGTCTACACTTCAGCTCTACACCGAAGCGAAGCGAGGGCGGACCGCTAGTTATAAATAAATTAACTTTAGTAATATTTAAAAAAACATTTCTCATAAAATCTCTATAAAAAAATTACATTAACACCGATCTTTTAAATAAAGGCTATTGGACAGTAAAACAAATCAATTTTTACGCCAACTAGATTCAAAGTGTGCAACGTACGCGTCAAAGGTGCCTTAGCTAACAGATTAGTTAGTAGACATCATATATAAATGATTGTTCACGCTAGTAGCGAGACCAATCATTTATCTATGGTAGAAATCAGCTGCGTTTATAACATTTGTATAAATAATTTGACTCGTATTATCTCATAAGCCAAGTATCCATAAGTAGACGAGCACAATATTATAGAAAGTATTAATAAACATTATTTTTCTCTCCTGTGGCTGAATCGATCTGCATTTCAGCCACATGAGCTTAATTATTGCCTATGGCGTGTGGAATAAAAGTATTTTGCCCTTTTGCGTGTTCAATGTAAATGAGGCCATTGCGACAAAATAGCTAAATATGTACCTACTTAATTATTTTTTATGTGTTTTCTTTTTATTGTAATAACTTTGGATACAGAAATAATGTGTTCTGATAAGTTAACTTTACGCTTCTTAACTTAATTTATAAGTTTTTGTTTATAACGATCTTTCATTATATTAGGTTTCAGACTAATTTACATTAAAGTGTATAATCTGAACTTATCCATTATACACAGTCAGGTCATAAGTATTGTCACACAGTAAAAACTTTTCTTTTAGAATGCTGGCCACAAAAAAGTTTCGAATTGTTCATGAAAATAAAAATGTATTTTAGAATTCTACTCATTTTTAAATATGGAGTGGACTCTTAAAAATGACCGTGTTGCAGTTATTGCGTTGCATCGTTGCGGTTATGCGCCAATTCAAATTTTTTACATACTGAAAAATTTGAATTGAACCAAAAGATTCGTTTATCGTACCATCAAACGATACAATGAAGACTCTAGGGTGTACGACAGGTCAAGAAGTGGTCGCCCGCCGTCTGTTAGGACTACAGCAGTGATAAAATCTGTGAAGGCGCGAATTCAAAGAAATCCCAAACGTAAGCAGAAACTGTTGGCCCTTCAGATGGGGTGAAGCAGAACCACGGTGAAAAGGGTGTTAAATGAAGACTTAGGGCTTCGGGCATATCGAAGAAAAACAGGACATCATTTGAATGCTTGTCTAATGAACCTGAGACTGAAGAGATGCCGCGCTTTGTTGAAACGGTACGCGGGAAAAAAATATCGGGAAATTCTTTTTTCGGATGAAAAAATTTTTAGCGTTGACGAGAGCTACAACAAACAAAATGATAAGGTGTACTCATTTTCCATCCTCGCTCATGGTATGATTGGGAGTTTCTTATTGGGGCTTTACAGAGGTACATTTTTGTGAGAAAGGTGTAAAAACGAATGCAGTTGTGTATCAAAATACAGTCCTGACGAACCTTGTGAAACCTGTTTCTCATACCATATTCAATAACAGGCACTGGGTATTATTCCAACAAGATTCGGCGCCAGCTCATAGAGTGAAGAGCACACAAGACTAAAATCGAGCGTGAAATCGACTTCATCCGGCACGAAGACTGGCGTTCCTCCAGTCCAGATTTGAGTTCGTTAGATTACAAGATATGGCAGCACTTGGAGGAAAAGGCGTGATCAAAGCCTCATCCCAATTCGGAGTCACTCAAGACATCCTAGATTAAGGCAGCCGCCGATATTGACAAGGACCTCGTTCGTGCAGCGATAGACGACTGGCCGCGCAGTCGTAAGGCCTGTATTCAAAATCACGAAGGTCATTTTGAATAAACTTTATTGTCATAAGAATCTATATTTTGTTAAGTTCATTTTGGTATATAAATGGTTACATAAATAATGAATAAACTTGTTTCAATTATTTTATATTAAACATGTGACAGAATTTATGATCTAACTAGGTATAATATTATGGATACGAACAAACGTACGAGTATCTTTATTCACCCGCATTGTTCCCAATTTATATGATGTCGGCGAAATATAGTTTTCACTTTCATTCTTTGTGTTCATACATTATCTCAACATTCACGTATTACTGTAGTATTTTTGACATATCATCTTACACATAGGTATAACCCAGCTCGGTAAGAAAACCAAAATACTTATCCTCATCCATCCTTTTCATTTGGATCGTATAGGTATTTTGATGATTTACCAGAAAAAAATCCTTTAGGGAGCGAAAAGTGGTAAATAAATCTGAAAATCATGGAGGGGGAAAAACCGTGACGGCTAAAGAAGAAGAATGTCCATTGTTTTGATATAAGCATAGTACCTACCTATACTTAAAAAATATTGCCTTCAAAGACATCGATTCCCTTGTACTTGGAGCATTTCCAAAACTACAGGTAATAATTATGCTAATCGTGTTATCACGTAGATTCAGGCCGTAAATTGCAATCAGACATGTTCCAATTTGTGAGGCGGCTCTCAATTTAAACACGTCCATTTTTACCCGACTGCCAAAGAGGGAGGGTAATGTTTAGGGAGTGTATGTAAGTATGTATGTATGTCTGTTCCTTTGTGACCTCCTGTAGCCTAAACGGCTTGATGGATTTTGATGTATGAGGTATCGTTAGATTTGTCTTGATTACGGGAGTGTCATAGGATACATTTTATCCTAAAAGTCCCACGGGATAAAGACATAATAATATTTTTTCTAAATTTCCCTTTAAAAAAATATGTATGCGGTATCATTAGATTCATTTTTAGACTGTCTTAAGGTACTTAATAATTCCCGCGATATTAATTCCCTTACTGAAGTAACAAGACTACGGTATATACCGTCTTAAAATACTAACTAACTAAAAAGTGTGAAATAAAAAAGGTAAATTTAAAAAATCAAAAAACCCGACTGCTTAATTATACTTCAAATAAAAACTGAAAAGAAAAAAACAAGTCCAGTAGTCTATAATTCTGTTAATAAGGAACAAAGCTACTTTAACAGTCGGGACCCACTGTTGAAAAATATTATGTATTCTTGAATATCTAATGGGTCCCGACTGTTAAAGTAGCTTTGTTCCTTATTAACAGAATTATAGACTACTGGACTTGTTTTTTACCCGACTGCCAAAGAGGGAGGGTAATGTTGAGGGAGTGTATGTAAGTATGTATGTATGTCTGTTCCTTTGTGACCTCCTGTAGCCTAAACGGCTTGATGGATTTTGATGTATGAGGTATCGTTAGATTTGTCTTGATTACGGGAGTGTCATAGGATACATTTTATCCTAAAAGTCCCACGGGATAAAGACATAATAATATTTTTTCTAAATTTCCCTTTAAAAAAATATGTATGCGGTATCATTAGATTCATTTTTAGACTGTCTTAAGGTACTTAATAATTCCCGCGATATTAATTCCCTTACTGAAGTAACAAGACTACGGTATATACCGTCTTAAAATACTAACTAACTAAAAAGTGTGAAATAAAAAAGGTAAATTTAAAAAATCAAAAAACCCGACTGCTTAATTATACTTCAAATAAAAACTGAAAAGAAAAAAACAAGTCCAGTAGTCTATAATTCTGTTAATAAGGAACAAAGCTACTTTAACAGTCGGGACCCACTGTTGAAAAATATTATGTATTCTTGAATATCTAATGGGTCCCGACTGTTAAAGTAGCTTTGTTCCTTATTAACAGAATTATAGACTACTGGACTTGTTTTTTTCTTTTCAGTTTTTATTTGAAGTATAATTAAGCAGTCGGGTTTTTTGATTTTTTAAATTTACCTTTTTTTCTTCATTGTACTTTAATATTAGAACTGCATCATAGAGCAACTATGAATTTTGCTCGGATACAATGAAATGGACATAATGATGGTGGTAAAAATATTATACAGTTATAATACAGTTAGGTGGTAATTATTTTTTAGAGAACCGCACCTCAAAAATGAAACAACAGGATCCTTATAGGATCATCGTCAGTATTTGTTGTCCATCTGTTTGTCAGTCACGACCCATTATCATGGGAAGGCGTGGAGGTCTCGAGTTGAAATTTAAACCATATACTCAAATCTACGATTCCTTAAAGCTGTGAAAAATCACACTTCTAGATTTATGTAAAAAAAAGATATGGCCGTTTATGTTGCGTACCTACTAATTTGTACGGAATCCTCGGTGGGCGAGTCCTGCATTTGTCCGGTATTTATGTGTAACATATCCTATATACGCTTTCGATTCCAAAGTATCACTCTCGTCGTTGATTACCCTGACCCCATCTCCTACCCCCTGGGGCCGTGGAAACTTACTCATACAAAGTATCACAATATCTTGACAACACCACGAAACTTTACGGTGCACTGTAATATAATATATATAATTTACCTTTTTTATTTCACACTTTTCTAGGCAATCCATTTGCAAGTACCTTGCGGTAGTCTTAAATATTGATTTGTTAATAATTTGATATAAGAGACCTTACCACTACTACCACCAGGGTCAAGGCTAAAGATGTGCCTCAAGTTTCGCAAAAATGTGTAAAGTTATATCAAATCGTTACCTATATATGTATTGCATGGAATTTTTTACAAAATTAAACAAAATTTTTGTCTGTCTGTCTGTCTGTCTGTGTGTATGTTCCTTATAGAAACAAAAACTACTCGACGGATTTTAACGAAACTTGGTACAATTATTCTTCATACTCCTGGGCAGGTTATAGTATACTTTTCATCATGCTACAATCAATAGGAGCAGAGTAGTGAAGGGAAATGTTGGGAAAACGGGAGAAGTTACTCCATTTTTTAAGCTTCCGTCGCGTGTGCAGCCTTAATGGTTAAAGTTACATAGAAATCATGTATGACGGAAATATTCTATATAAAATTGTCTAAAAAATATCCTGCAACAGCATATGTCTATCTTTTATGGTTGACTCACAATAACACGTGTAACTCCTCATAGCTTAGCAGTTCGGAGCATTCTGATTATATTTGTTTACTCTTACGTTTATAATACTCTCACTCATCCCTAATTTAAAAAAGTTAACATTATTACCTATTCAATAAAAGAGAATCATAGAAATCGGTATAGAAACACCAAACTTATACATGAAATAAGCCATCGCGCCGTCGCACGTGAATACTGAATCATGCTATAAGGATTATTTTTGTGTAACGGTTGCCGCGCTTGACACGGGTCGCAGCGGCGGTAGGCTATAAAAAGGCGGGAGGTCCGAAAGCGAGCTTCCCCGCTCCCCCGATCCTGAGAGACCTTCAGTCGCTCTGTCCTAAACCGATACGGATGCACATCAGAGTGCATCCGTCCTCTAAGCGCACTATGCAGTAATATTTGCTAAGGCAGCGCTGCATCATCCCCTTCTCAGAGGTTGATCGCATAAGATGAAGCCTGTATGGCCCCTAAGGCCAAAGCCATCCCCCACGGGTGTGTTTTAGTCAGTAAGAGTCTGACATAACCCTACAGCCGGCTGTAGGGTATCCATGAGGATTTCACACCCGCTCGCCCGCCTGAGAGGAAACAAAAAAAAAAGAAAGCGAGCTTCATTCAATATTTGGCTGTTGATGCGTTCAGAGCGTTCGACCTTATTGACAGACAATAATTGATATTAAGAAACCGTGCTTATCTTAGAATAAAAACCAAACATTTGTAAACAAAATTAGCAAATAAATCATGTAAAACGTGTAGAAAATGAGTACTGGAAAACGGAAATATGAGAATTTTAGTTTGATTATAAATACAGGTAATAAAGTCAAAGGTGACTGACTGACATAGTGATCTATCAACGCACAGCCCAAACCACTGGTCGGATCGGGCTAAAATTTGACATGCAGGTAGATGTTATGACGTAGGCATCCGCTAAGAAAGGATTTTGATCAATTCTACCCCCAAGGGGATAAAATAGGGAATGAAAGTTTGTATGAAACTTTGTCAATTTTAAACCGATCGGGCTGAGACTGCATGTAGGTATAAGAAGAATCATAGATGAATGTCATTGTGTATAATACAAGCCTGAGAACAAAAACTGTAGTCTACACTTCAGCTCTACACCGAAGCGAAGCGAGGGCGGACCGCTAGTCAATAATATATTGCAAAGAAAGCAGTTTTATTAATATAGCATGAAAGTAAAATCTTATCTTTCAAACATTTTCCTTATACACAAAGACAAGTGAAGATTAAATAGCGCGAACTGATGAATTTGTTTCTTGTTTATTTTTTTGTTTTACACACAACTTTTTCTCTACACTCCTCTACAACAGTGTAGTTGGTGTTTTAGTTAACATTGGTCGCCAGTGTTGTCATTCATGATTTTGTGAGTTACTAACAAATTATTGAGGTACGCCAGCATTAATGGGTTCCGTGACAGAAAAGACGCCGTCAACTTCGACCTGTATGCTGCATTTTGACAGAAAGCTGGCAATCCATTTGCATAACTCATCGCAGAGTCCATATGAGGGATGCTTAGACAGGAGTACCTTGTGCCAGACCCGATTAAATGCCTTAGCAACTTAGCACTTGCTCCCATTGGCCTCTGCGCATCGATGCATTAGGTAAAGGAGTAAGTCTCTAGCTGACCGACTACATCGAAACCCATACAGATTGTCTTTGTGTTGACTTGCGAGTTATAATGTGCTCCATTACATTGGAAAACAAAGAGGTAACAGCAATGGGTTAGCAGTTTGATGGGTCTGAATGGTTACCATTTTTTTTGGGACGGGTTACACTAAGGCTACTTTCAATGAAAAAGGGACTGTGCCAGTGGCCTAGGAGTTTGAGTAAAGGCGAACTAGTACTGGGGACAGCTCACGTTTTTAGTACGATAGCAGGGACTGCATCTGGCCCACTGGACTTCCGGATATTGAGGGAATGAAGAGTTCGCCGCATGGCGCTTTGACTAAAGCAATAGTGTTGGTGGTACGTATATTTCCCCCAACATTGAGAATCGAATTCGATGCAAAGAGTGTGTCCAAAAGATAGGCTTCAAAAACAAAAACCAAAACACATTGAATGCAGGCTCATGCGTAGCAACTCACAGACAGCATGTTACAATATTTAAATAACAAAGTTTCATCTCATTCTTATTGTTGTTTTACATTGGATGACATGTCTTATGTGCTTGTAGATTAGAAATCCTATTGTTTTGGCAGTCATTCTTTTCGAAATAATGCTAATTTGTTAAAGAAACGCTCTCAATCTAGTCACAGACACGTTCAAACTACGGCTAAGTATCTTTTACTAAAACGGATACAAGTGATAGTTTACAAATTAAATTAAAAGACTTCTATTTTTTATACACACGTTGGTATCTTTTTAGGGTTCCATGCCCAAAGGGTAATAATGGAACGCTATTGCTGTCACTCTGTAGTTTCTCTGTCTATCCGTATGTCACGGGTCTCTACATCGTAAACGGAATGAGTTACGATACTGAAATTATGGCCTATTAATCAGAACGCTTGCCCAAGCCGATTATGTAGTTAATTAAACAGCAAATACTGTAAACGCCGATTCATAATGTACTTTGAAAGTTATGACGAAAACAAACAGGTGATTTTTCCCTTCGCGGTCTGTTGTACGGAATCCTTCGTACGTGATACCGACTCGCACTTGGCCGGGGTTTTTCTTTTTATGTTATAGGGGGCATACGAGCAGACGGCTCACCTGATGGTAAGTGATCACCGTCGCCCATGGACACTTGCAACACCAGGAGTATCACAAATGCGATGCCGGCCTTTAAGGAAGGAGTACGCTCTTTTTTTGAAGGTTCTTGGGTCGTGTTGGTCCTGAAACACTGCTGGCGACAACATATTCCACAGTTTTGTCGTACGTGGTAAAAAATTTCGACAAAAACGCACGCTTGTGGATAGCCACGCATCAAGAAGATGGGGCTGAAATTTTTGTCGCGATGTACGATGGCGAAATGCAGCAGCTGGAATTAATCCGAACAATTCCTCAGAACACTCCCCGTGATAAATGCGATAGAAGATGCAGAGCGAAGCTACATCCCTACGCAAAGCCAAAGGATCAAGCTGATCGGAAAGGTCCTGGTCGTCGACGATTCGAGCCGCTCGGCGCTGGATGCGATCCAAAGGGAGAAGCTGGTACTGGGGTGCCCCCGCCTTAAGATGAGAGCAGTACTCCATGTGAGGCCGAACCTGTGCCTTATAAAGCTGCAGTCGGTGGGCCGGTGTGAAGTACACTCTCGATCTATTGAGCACACCAAGCTTCTTAGAGGCCAATTTGGCCTTGCCCTCTAAATGATCCCGAAACTGCACGTCACTCGATATGTCAACGCCAAGAATTCCAATACCAGCTGAGGCAGAAAAAGAGGAGATACGACAAATGGTATTTTTTTTGCGGTGAACGCGCATACTTGTGTCTTCGTAGGGTTAAATTGGACTAGATTAAGTCGGCCCCAATTCGTTACTCGGTTTAAAAGTTTCGACTTCAGACACAAGTTTGTTCCGGCACTCGATGACGTTTTCCCGAGAAATGATGGCGCGGCCGGTATATAGGGCATCACCCGTGCTGTCGTCTGCATAGCAATGAATGCCATCAATTTAAAGCATATCATTGATATGAAGAAGAAACAGTGTAGGCTATAGCACACAGCCTTGTGGAACACCAGCGTTTACGGGTTTGGAGTCCGAGCATGCACCGTCGACTGCTACCTTGATGCTCCTGTCACCAAGAAAGCTAGTGATCCAAACGCACAGGTTTTCAGGAAGCCCATAAGAAGGAAGCTTCGAAAGAAGCGCTTTGTGCCAAACCCGATCGAAGGCCTTCGCGATATCCAGACCGACCGCCAATGCTTCCCCCTTGGTCTCGATCGCCTTTGCCCAACGATGAGTCAGGTATACTAGTAGATCACCAGCCGAGCGACTCTGACGGAAACTGTACTGGTGGTCACTGATCAGCTGGTGGTCCTCTAGGTACCGCAGGAGCTGGCAATTTATAATGGACTCCATTATCTTGGAGAACAAGGAGGTGATGGCTATAGGCCTATAATTAGTAGGGAGTGAGCGGTCGCCTTTTTTAGGAATCGGGTGCACTAAAGCTGTCTTCGATGAGTTCGGAACGACACCTAAAGAGTAGGAGAGCTGGAAAAGACGCGTTAGTACCGGAGCTAACTCAGGAGCACACGTCTTCAGCACAATAGGTGAGATTCCATCAGGCCCGCTCGACTTGTGGATGACAAGGGAAAAGAGTGCTTTACGCACTAAGCTTTGTGTGAACCGGATCTCCGGCATAGAGCTCTCACACCGCGGGATGGTCGGCGGTATGTATCCCCTGTCATTTAGAGTCGAGTTAGACGCAAAGAGTGAGCATAAAAGATCCGCTTTCTCTTTTGCAGTATGGGCCATCGATTCGTCGCCATTGTGCACTGGTGGAAGGGATGGCTTACAGAAATTTCCATCAACAGCCTTGGCAAGAGACCAAAACGCGCGTGTTCCAGAGGGAAGTTTTATTAATCTCTTGCCAATGCTGCTAATGTGCTCCGACTTCGCTCTGGCAATTACTCTTTTGCAGGATCTGGAGGCCAAGTTATACTTCTTTTTGAGATCGCTAGTGTTGTTATCCCCGACCGCCGCTGCGTTTGCCCAGGCCTGATTACACATCTGTTTTTGGTGAGATGCCAGTTTACAGTAGTGACCAAACCAAGGCTGGGATTTGCCACCAATGGGAACCACAGAGGAAGGAACAAAAAGTTCCATACCCTGAAGGACAACATCGGCGACAGAATCGGCAGCGACGTTGGGATCATTCTGCGAGAAGCAAACCTGGCCCCAAGGGTAGGATGAAAAGAAAGTGCGCATCCCATCCCAGTCTGCTGACTTATAGTGCCACACACGACGACAGCCAGCAAATTGCGGCCGCGGTGAGTAAGTGAGTGGCACCATACTCCGGATTAGACAATGGTCCGAGGAGCCAAGAGGGGCATCTATGGACACTTTGTAATTATCCGGATGTGAAGTCAGCAGAAGGTCCAACAGTGAAGGTGTATGGTCTTCGACATCTAGGATTCGCGTAGGCGAGGTGACCAGTTGTGTCAGACCACAGGCCAAGGCGAAGTCGTGAGCAGATCTGCCTGCATGATCGGTAGTGGGCGATCCAAGCCATTCGGAGTGGTGGGCATTGAAATCGCCAAGGATCACAATTTCAGATGATGGGATCTGCTGAAGCACGGAGTCTGTAGCCACCTGGACGTGATCATAGAGTCGGTCAATTTCGGTATTTCCGCTATGGGACCTGTAGAGGCAGGCGTAGACGCGGGGATGGTCATCGACGTCTACACGCAACCATAAGATGGAGAGGTCCCTACCTTCAAAGTTGCTGAGGCGACGGAAACTGATACCCTCTCCAACGTACACACAAACCCCAGCCCGTGGTACAAAGGAATGTTCCAAAGTATGCCCAGGGTACTGGAGGTAGGAGTTGTCGGCTGGAGAGGATATCTGCGTCACAGTCAAAAAAAGCAAGGCCGGCTGCACTGTCTGAAGGTGGTAGTGAACAGCATTAAGGTTGGAGTGTAAGCCCCTGATGTTGCAGAAATCCACGTTAAACATGGCAGGGGGTGTCGTATGACGCTTGCTCTGGCCTCGAGCAGTTTCAGTAATGAGTGTGGTTTCGCCCTCCCCAGAATACGAAGGGCAGCCTCGACGTCCACGTCCAGAAGGAGACAGTTCTGGGCATGGACGTCTAGAGGGGATCCTCCAGCGTGAAAACAGCTGGTACCCCCCTGAGGTATTATCCTATTTAACTGCGCCATCATGAGGAAAGGGGGGGGGGGGGGACTGGGCCTCCGGTAGCCTCACTCACTCGGCGAAACACAGCACAAAGTACTGCTTCTCGCCGGTATTCTGTGAGGTCCTGGTATTCCTCCGGTCGAGCCGGCCCATTCATGCAGTAGCCTAAGCTACTAATGGGCCGGCTGATTTTCGTCACAACTTACAACTTGTTGGTTAAATACAGCTTTTAGAGCACCATATACTAACTAGTTTAGTTTTGAGAATCACCACCTATCTAAAATGGTCTCAAAATGACGGACCCTATTTCCTTGTTATTGAAAATAAAAATTATATGTCCTACTCAACGCGTTCTAGAGAATGATGTGTCACACGCTGAATTAAAGATGAAAAAAAAATACTTACCTTGTAAGGAGAGTGGTGGAGGATAGTGCAGGGATGTGAAGGCTGCGTTGTCCCTTTGGGCCCCGTCGCCCCCAGCGATAATACCTATGAACAAGTTTAGTACAGTGTATCTATTTTATATATATATTTTTTTATTCAATTTATGTTTATGTTGTGCGTGTTTACAGTGTAATAAGTGTTGATTTTTATAGAGTGTTTGTAATGTGTTACGATTAATACCACTATAGCTATTATAAGATTGCAAGCGGACGCGAAAAACGTGGTGCTGCCCGCCAATAGTTATTTATGCAACTGTTGTATAATGACGGGTATGACTAAAGGAATGTGGGTTTATCACAAATGTGTTTTAATACCTAATTATAAGTAGTTGCACACAAGATTTTATCTACACCCATGATAACATGAATCCTCCATAAAAGATTTTGATTCCGTGGAGCGTTCTAAGAACTTAAGTATCATGAAAAGGTTCAACGCTGTGGTAGTGAAACACACGTCAATGGCAATGTTCTTTTTTTTTTAATTTATACAAATACATGCATCGAGCAGTAAAGTGTCTGTCTGATGAGTAAACCCCTTGGCAGGCGGGAAAGGATCAAAACAGCGAAGGAGTGTTATTATGAAATTGAGTACATCATTATCCATAGGATATTGGATGTTTTAATTTAGCTATTCTAATTGGTTTATTATCTTTTATAGAGGATGTAAAGCATGGATGTATATAAAAATATTTAAAATATCCTAAAACCCGACTGCATCGCTATCCACGGGTAGAGCTGATGTAAGTAAGTAAAGTTCTCAAGTTTTCTGCGTAATTTTCTTATTTATTTTGTAAGACGTTTATTTCCTAAAGAGTTAACTCTTTAGATACCAACTTACAATTGTTGTTAAAAAAAATGTTTCTTTGTATAACAGATCGAAAGTTAATAAATTAAAGGAAACAATATCAAATCCGTGCAACCTTTTCCGTCTTTATGATTAATGTTAATCAGCCAGGTAAATATTACTGTTTGATATCATCAGATGACGCATGGACTGTATATTCACTTGAAATATGGGTATATTATGTTTATGATTAGTTTCTGCAATCTACACAAAAATTGAGCCTATTCGGAATTAGGGAGGAATAATAAATTATAACAATTTCATACACGGCATCTGATCTGACACACTATTTAATATCGTGCGATCTAGCATAAACCTATTTCTATATTTTTCTTTGTAATAGTAGCAACTAGAGATGTGTATTTAGATTATTTCCGCATAATCTGTACATACATGGTGTAATCGGTATACATACATGGTGATCTGCTTTGGTGGCTAGAGTTTTATCTTTGAGAGCGCAGACAGACTGTCGTTATTAAGGGTTTTTGTTTATCTTTCATTCTTGTAACATCTGGTGTTCCCCATCACACCTTGGACCTTTAATTTATTTATCTACGATATCAATTCAATGTTTAATTATTCGTGTTTCATACTATACGCGGATATGATGACATAAACATTTATAAAACTACTTATTTAATATTATTCAGACTGTTTTCCTCTACAACAAGATTTAAATAATTTGATTTCTTATTGCAATAATAACTGTTTGTATTTGAACGTTAATAAATGTTTTATTAAAAGTTTTACAAGAACTATGTTGGGAAACATTCCAAACCCGAATAAATTACTACGCCTACTACAAATAAATTGGTGTATTGTTATGTTTCAATACACTTATTGCACTTTACAAATGACTTGGTTTAACTTGTAAAAGTTAATAAAAACTCAATACCGTACGTAAACTCTTAGAGAGTATCATGTTTTACGGTTTCTTTTTTCGTTAATAAAGATTTATCTTATTATTATTTATTTAAATATTACAATAGATTCCTAACGGTCCATATTCGTGTGTACAACGCCTCTGCATTGCATTAGTGTTCCGGCACTCCAAAATTTAAATATTAATAAATTAAAAGTTGCTCGTACCACTGTTATTATAGGTTGTGCAGTTGTTAAGTAGGAAGGGGAACCTGGGGAACGTATCATAAAAATACTAAATTAAGAACACTTAGGTCTCCTAACTTGGTGTATTTGAATTCAGAAAAATATAAAATACAAATTAAATATAATCAACCAATCAAGTCTGTGCCTGAATTCAATCTCTCTGGAATCTTTGATGTGAGACAGAAGGTTCTCATCTTCGAATCTTTAAAATAATGAAATTTACTTTTAATACAACTGTCAGCCGTAGGCATTACATAAGCTAAGAGTTTATACAAGCAAGGAGGCCGTAACGCTACGGGCGTTACAGTACCAGTACCAACATCTTGTTATTCTTGAATTTTGTTATTTTGAGACTTATTTTAGAGGTAATATGATTAAAGACTCAACCATATTCATTTTGAATAAAGAGTGATCCTTAACAAATTTCTATTTTTACCCGACTGCCAAAGAGGGAGGGTAATGTTTAGGGAGTGTATGTAAGTATGTATGTATGTCTGTTCCTTTGTGACCTCCTGTAGCCTAAACGGCTTGATGGATTTTGATGTATGAGGTATCGTTAGATTTGTCTTGATTACGGGAGTGTCATAGGATACATTTTATCCTAAAAGTCCCACGGGATAAAGACATAATAATATTTTTTCTAAATTTCCCTTTAAAAAAATATGTATGCGGTATCATTAGATTCATTTTTAGACTGTCTTAAGGTACTTAATAATTCCCGCGATATTAATTCCCTTACTGAAGTAACAAGACTACGGTATATACCGTCTTAAAATACTAACTAACTAAAAAGTGTGAAATAAAAAAGGTAAATTTAAAAAATCAAAAAACCCGACTGCTTAATTATACTTCAAATAAAAACTGAAAAGAAAAAAACAAGTCCAGTAGTCTATAATTCTGTTAATAAGGAACAAAGCTACTTTAACAGTCGGGACCCACTGTTGAAAAATATTATGTATTCTTGAATATCTAATGGGTCCCGACTGTTAAAGTAGCTTTGTTCCTTATTAACAGAATTATAGACTACTGGACTTGTTTTTTACCCGACTGCCAAAGAGGGAGGGTAATGTTGAGGGAGTGTATGTAAGTATGTATGTATGTCTGTTCCTTTGTGACCTCCTGTAGCCTAAACGGCTTGATGGATTTTGATGTATGAGGTATCGTTAGATTTGTCTTGATTACGGGAGTGTCATAGGATACATTTTATCCTAAAAGTCCCACGGGATAAAGACATAATAATATTTTTTCTAAATTTCCCTTTAAAAAAATATGTATGCGGTATCATTAGATTCATTTTTAGACTGTCTTAAGGTACTTAATAATTCCCGCGATATTAATTCCCTTACTGAAGTAACAAGACTACGGTATATACCGTCTTAAAATACTAACTAACTAAAAAGTGTGAAATAAAAAAGGTAAATTTAAAAAATCAAAAAACCCGACTGCTTAATTATACTTCAAATAAAAACTGAAAAGAAAAAAACAAGTCCAGTAGTCTATAATTCTGTTAATAAGGAACAAAGCTACTTTAACAGTCGGGACCCATTAGATATTCAAGAATACATAATATTTTTCAACAGTGGGTCCCGACTGTTAAAGTAGCTTTGTTCCTTATTAACAGAATTATAGACTACTGGACTTGTTTTTTTCTTTTCAGTTTTTATTTGAAGTATAATTAAGCAGTCGGGTTTTTTGATTTTTTAAATTTACCTTTTTTATTATCCATACTTATTTCATATACCTATTGGAAATCAAACTGAACTGATACCTTGTACAGGTTAGAAACAGGCAAAATTCAGCGATTACGAATGTTAGTCACTACTAGTTTTGTCTATGTAGAAAACGAGAGTTAATCAGACGAATTGAATGAATTAATTATAAAATCACGTGGAAAGGTCAGGGAGATGCGAATGAACTACATTAATCATTCCTCACTCATCACTAACACCGACTGCGTATGTTGTAATATTTCATAAGGTACATATTGGGTTATTAGTGTGGTGGTGTCCCACACAAAGAAAACTCAGTTATCGAATACTGTATTTCATTGAAACAGACTCATTAGTAATAAGTTTCTATTAAAAGCCTTTAACGGATTCTATAAAAGTATTGTCATTTCTTTTCTTCGATTGCGATCATAACTTTTTACACATAAGGCAAAAATAAAAACGGTTAGTATTCCTTTTCGGAATATTTTATACTGTCATATCAGGCAAAGAGATATATGTTTACCTCCTTGCCGATGGCGGGTAACCCGTTGAGGCCATTACAGGGTGGTTCAAGGCGTACGACGCTCTTGCGGGAGCCGCGGAAACCGGTGTCGCGCACACGAACCGAGGAGCGCCAGGTGGACGGCGCATCGTCGCGGGAGCCGCGCGCGGAGGCGGCGCGCCGCGAGGTGGTGAGCGCGGCGCCGGATCCCAGCCCGGACCCGCCCGGCGGCGTCACGATCAGCGGCATTTCGGGTGGCCCGCGCTCCTCCATGCCGCTGCCGTGCCAACGCTCTCACCGGAACCCGCCGTGCTCCGACGCCTCCAGGTGCTCACATTCCAGCACGGCCCTCTCGAACGCCGACGCTGACTCCAGCAAAGCTATTGCCGTGTTTTGCATAGATGCTTGATATTCGTTCACCGACAATTTAAAAATTCCGCACTACTGAGACGGATTTTATGTTTTCTAATGGATTGCGAGCGTATTCTACGAGAAAATTATTCGTATGAGTACTATGGTATGGTTTAATTTACATTCCATGATGCCATAAACAGTTTCGTTTGGAGAGAACTCATTAATCGTTTTAATTGATGAAAATCAAGAAACTAGAGGTCTGATTAAAAACATTTAGTTTTATCCAATGAGCTTACTGGTGCCACCGTGAATTCACAAACAGAGCTCTATTCTAACAGTATGAAAGACGGTACGCGAACATTTTCGCATTGACATTTAACGCTAGTGAGGGGTTTCCGAAAACGTCCACCAAGACATTCATTGTAGTTCAAAACACAGCGAAGAACCGGCATAGAACTCGAGGCTGAAAGCGAACGAGGCCGTGCCTTATTTAAGACAGTATGTCAATGGGCGGCTGGATCTTTTCATCTATTCACAAGAGTTAAAGCGACATTTCTGTTGAATGGCAACAACAAATGAAATATGATGTATTATGCGAAGCAACGATTTAAGACACTTCCTTTTTCCGCACTCAAACAGGAAAGAACAAAAACACAATGGAGTTATTCCAAAAATAGCGAGAGAAGCATACCGGATAGCGAGAGATTTTATATTTTTCCACTATTATATAAATTGGCATATTCAGCATATATTTGGTAAAATTTTAATTATTTTATTTCAGTTTTAACGGACATATTTTTTTCTATTTGCTGAAAAATTCTAAATAAAGTTTTAAAATAACCTGTAATTATTAATAAGGTTTTATTTTCTTTAATATATATTTATATTATAAGACTGTAAAATGTTTGTTTGTTATTATGTAAAGTGTTGTTATGTAATGCATAATAATTACAATATAGATGACTTATGTGAAAACAGGTATGTCTCTTTGCAGAGATTATGTGACTTAGATTATTTTAGCTATAAAATCATTCAAAAGCATTTGACTATTCAGTGCAGCAAGACCATCTAATTGTATGATCATCAGCCTCCATACCCAACTACTAAAATTATTATTTGTATTAGAATTCGAACAAACGTTATGTAATGTTGAAAGTTTTTGACTACGGAGAGGAAAAAGCTTTATATATACCTAGGTAGGTAGGTGTCAAGAGTTTCAGTTTTGCGGAGAGACATGTATGTATGCAGCCTCTCAGGGCTTTTCTATATATGAGTATGCGGAGGGAGGGGCCGCTTAATATACATAGTTTTTAAGTCACGCAATACACATTGGCTGCGCTCAAGGCATTTATTTTGTACTCTCCGTTGAAAAATCAGTGAAAGCATGGATCATTCAAAATGGGTATAATGTAGTAGATGATATATTTTGCTCTTAATTCAACTACATAATGATTATAAACTCTAAATTACTGTTGCGACAACCAAGCTGTTAATTCTTTTATATTAAGAGCCTAAATAAATAGCCAGCAATGTTGAGTAATGAATGATATATTGAATGTATCAGTAAGGCGTTGAAATTGATCAAGATAAGACAAAATGCATCGCATGTGATATCAAACTACCTTCCTACAAAAAAGAGAAAATTTACGTAGTTTAGACAAAGGAAACCATACCATGGTAGTCATAACTCCAAGCATGGATCGCGTTTTTCACAATAATAGCAAAATATAGTAATAAATAACTAAAACAATATGAACCGGCTAAAGCTCGCAACGAAAGGAACACCAAGAAAAACACCTTCGCAGAATTGACGCACAGTTCACTGACAGAACTAAGCATAGGACGGCACCACAATATATTTAAGGTGATCTGTACAAAAGAATATGCACGATATCCGATATTTTTAAATGCATAAAAATACAAATAAATTAGCTCTATCGCTGCGCAAATAAATCTTTAAATATTGACTGCAAATGATAATAATAGCTTTTACTTTTTAATGCAGTCGATCGATTAAAACGCTTGACTGGTTAACAACGTAACGTTTCTACATCGTCTGATGTAGGGCGTTTTGTGTTTCAGGGAGATACGTATCGGATAAGGATCGCGTTTACGTTCACTGAAGGCGGAGGCCTAGGAACGATATTTAGATAACAATTCGATGGCAGTGTGAGAGGCGGCTGAGTCCGCAGCGTGTTCGCGGGACGTAAACTGGGCCTGGCACTGTGCGGCGCAACGCAAGAGGTCGCTTTGCGCGCGTCGCCCCATACTCCCCGGTGATGGCCGAAGGGTTCCGAGCGCGCCCGAGCTGTGTGACCTCGCACAACCTCTCCCTCTACTCATCGAACATTTCAGTTGGAAGGCATGGTGTCGCCCTGTCGTGCTGCTGTGTAATACCAGACACATTACGTGACTGCTCGATATTAACAGCGAATAATATACACGAAAAGTACCGTTCCCTAAAATATAACTCTTTTAGGTGCCAATCAGATTTGGCTGACCATAACTGTTTTTTTTGACTATATAAGTACGTATATGGTTTCAATATTGAGAATAACGCAAATTACGTAATTGATAAGAAAGAAACTAAAGACAACAGTTGCAGTAGTAAAACAAAGCAATAAAAGCTCTATTTAACGTTGTCTTGTATCTTGATAATAATTACGACTGCAGGATTGCTACGAAGATGCTACGCCGTCGTAGCAAGGGGGATTTCGTGGAATGCGGCACAAAGAAGTCACTAAAACGAATTAATAACGTTTAATTTTTTATTGAATAAATTATCGCAATAACAGATTAACTCAACGCTTTGTTTATTTCTTTTGTCAAAATCAATCGATGGAACATAGTTTATATAGTAGTAAGTACAGTCAATCTGTAGAAAAAAAAATCGTTTCAGTGAAAAAATAACCTAAAGGGTAAGTCTTGTTTTTTCTGTTACCAAATGACGTCAGTAAGCCACCTTGGCGATGGGCGTGTTCAACTCGTAGGCGTTTTTTGAAAAACTCAAAAAAACCCTCAAAAAGTTTTTGAAACGCATTTTTCTTGTTTTGTATGCATGTTAGAAACTTTTTTTTTTCAACTATAATTGTAGAGGGCGTTGAGTGCTACAATTTATGTCATTGTTGCAATCTCGCACAACAAAAAATGCGCATTGTAGGTGGCGCTAAAGTCTCATAAAAAGTGTTTTTTCACGTTTTCACCTTGAAAATATCATTTTAATGGAAAACTTTAAATTAAAAAGTTATTCCGTACATAATTACCAACAACTTTTGTATAAACAATTTTTTTGTATAACTTACCGTTTTCAAGTTATAAATTGCGCAGGTATGAAAAATCCAATAGAGCGGTTTTGGGCAGTTCAAGTACACATTTGCAGTGCACATTTCAATGTACGTTTTACTATTTTATTTTTCATGATTGTAATAATGAAAAGAAAAAGTCTCCATAGGACCGAAAAAAATACCGTTAGTAGTAAAAGTGCACTGTGTTGTATACATAGCGCTGTATTGCACTGTAACTTGAAAACTGTACGTATTTTAAAAAAAATGTTTATACAAAAGTTGTTGGTAATTATGTACGGTTTTTTGAGTTTTTCAAAAAACGCCTACGAGTTGAACATGCCCATCGCCAAGGTGGCTTACTGACATTTGGCAACAGAAAGAACAAGACTTACCCTTTAGGTTTTTTTTTTCACCACTCAACCTACAGATTGACTGTACTAATAGAGTAATTGTCTATAAAGAAGTTTTTTATACTACACCTGCTTGGAAAGTGCTTTATTTTTGTTTAATAACGAAGCAGAAAGGACCACATTACTATGATACTACTAAGCGGACTGGAAAAGTGTATGGAAATCCACTTTAAACGCGCTAAACAGGCAGAAAATTCTATGGAAATTCATTGTTAACGTTCTATGTTTTTTTATTTATGTTCCGAGAAGTGGTCAGTAGGATTTGCGGTCTTTTTTTTAACATTACTCATACTGTTTGTTTTCTGAATTATTTTGAAAATAGAACAAAAGGTAAAAGGCGCGCTGGTTATTTTATTTTAAGTAAATTTTTAATTGGTTTTCTTATCTACTTGAGACAGCGTATATAATTGATAATGCAGATTTATTGACACCGCCAGAATTAAAAGAAACAACTTAATCAGTCATTGAGAACCTTCACCCGTGAAATCAAGAAACCAATATAAGCTCCCATGCAAAAGTTTTGTAACTATTACAACTTTAATATAAACTGCAATTAAAGGATTTGTCTTTACTTCCTCGCAGGTATAATTTAAAGCACTATGTATCCCTCGAAAGAAAGTGTTATTCCTAACCTCCTCCTTGGCCTCAAACAATGTACTATTTTAATTGACTGAGTTCGACATTCATTCATTCACTAAAAATCAAATCTAACGCGAGCGAAACCGTGGGCAAAAGCTTGTTTACAATACGTCTGTTCACTATGAGTGGGAGTATCTTGGCTCCTAATACTACTTCAAACTTCAAGGCTCTTCTTTATATCCATACTTGTCGAAGTATGATTGCGCAATGCCTGACTCACCAAAAATGCCCGTGGTTTTTTTTTGAATCAAGTCTTTTTTTGGCAGAGCCGGTCTCTTGATACCGTTGCTAAGTCCTCTGTACAGTTGAATGACTCTTTAGCCGAGACGTAAGATTGAGGACAAATATTTAAGGAGCGCTATTATTTTACCGGCCCTTTTTCAATATGAAATAGTCTTCTGCAGGTAACATGGTACATATAATTTACAGGTATTATAAGAGTATATTTTGATTATTCGCTACATGTTACACCGAAACTGGCAAAGAAGTTTTGTAACATAAAATTTACAATCATTCCTTAGTTATAAAAGCGATCCCGGATTAGCAATTTACATTTCAAAATTAAAGTAACGTTGCGTAGTGTTCCAATTACAAAATGCTACAATAAATAATTAATTCTAATGTCAATACTAAATTTATAAATTTCAATACTAAAGAAATACCAATTCTAATGTCAGTCTCGAAGTTAAGTTCTTAGGTCAAAATATTCTTTATTTGAGTAGAAGCATCTATTCACTAATGATTTTTTCAGCTTTTTACCCGACTGCGCAATGCAAGAGAGCGTAGCGCGTTGCACAGACAGGGTATAGTGTTTATTAACAGTCTATATATGTATGTATGTTCCTTTGTGGCACACTAGAGACCAAGCGCGTAGACTGATTTTGATGATTCATACGTCAATCGAGCCGTCTTAATCACGGGAGTGCTACTCAAGATAGTAATCGAAATTTAATATGGGGACAATTAGGCGCCATATTGTGAGAAAGAAAAAAATAAAAATTTAACGAAATATGTCGAGTGGGGTATCAATGTCTCTAGATAATCGAAAATCATGTTTAGGTTCCTTACACTATTTTTCATTTTATATGACTGTTTACATAGCATCTACAATGATTTAAAGTTGCATATTAACCACTTGCGCTTTTAATTTCGATCACGTTTGTATCGAACTTTGTTACTCTTTCACTCAAAAAATGCTAAATGGATTTTAATGAAACTTAACAATAATGTAGCTTATACATAATAATAATATATAGACAATAATTTATGTAGTTATTGAGTGAATTGGCCAAAATATAACAATAAGTGTCACATAAGACGGAATGTAATCTGCCATCTGCGAGTCAACTTGGCCTACACTGCAAAAACAATAAAAGTAACATAAATATAATGTATACAACGCTATGGAAATTTAATTTTACGCCATTATTTTAATCAAATATTTTAAACTTTGCTTTGGTGATTGTATAATTATTTAATTTAGCGATCTAAGGCAGTTGCCACTAGGGATTGCAATCCGGTGTCATTTTCAGTCCGGCCGGATACGACCGGATTCCCATCATACATAAATCAGGATGATTTTCGGTTTTTCGTACAAAATAAGTAAGTTAATCAAGTGTCACTGCACTTATATGTACGTAGTATATGTCACTGCACTTATATATATGTACAAATATATAGAAACGACCTTTTTCCCTAACCAATGACAAGACAAATAGACAACAAGAAAACAATTAAAATTTGGTAGTGTAAGAGTAATTAGTAATAATTTTACGGCGTAACGAGTAGCTCAGTCTTTCTAGATTTCACTTTCACAGATTAGATAGATCAATTTATGAGTAACAATATTAATTATCAAGTAACTATAATATCTAACAGATACAATTAACCTTACGTAATTAACTGAAATGAGATTTAAATCATTATTAAAGTATTTAAGAATGCAAAAAAACAAGTCTTATAGGTATTTAAAACAGATACCACCATGATTTGATGAATCTGACGAACGAATGAATGGCAAAAAATATCACAATAATGAGTTTAGAACTCTTTAGCTTAATCAACTTACGATAAATAATTCTTTTAATTAATAATTGTAAGAAAATAAAAAAAAAGTATTAAAAGAAAATCAATATTGATTTTGAAAAAAATATTGTAGAAAACAAATATTGTTAAATATTGTTAATTGCGTCATCAGCTAAACGACTTCTAATAGAGCTGCATATTATAGCCTGCGGCCGAAAAGGCCCTTTCAGCTTCTACACTTGTCGGCTTTATTGTAGTACCGGATCCGGTTTTCGGATCCGGTATATTGGTACCGGATCCGTTTTTCCGGATTGGAATCCCTAGTTGCCACTAGTGTCCTAAACAACAGACGGGAATTATTGCTTTCGTCAACCTGCAACATTGACGTCATTGATTGGTATTATATAGATAGTCGACGAATAAAAGTAAATCAATTTTATATTTACTCCTAAACTACTTAAAAGAACATAAGCAAAAGATGACTTTTTTATTAAGTAGTAGTTAGCTATAAAATTCCCATGCATCTAATGCATGTACAGGGTGGTCCAACTAGTGCCGTCAACAATCCGAAAATACCCCATGTATGTTCCGCGATTTTTCTTAGTTTTCGAGTTATATTTTTTTTTGTGTATTTTTCATGATTTCTGCTAGCGGGGTTTAAAAATTCTTATCTTTTGTCGTAGTAGGTATTTTGCGGTTGTTTTTTGTGACATAATTGTCTTGAATTTTATTTTATTAAAAAAATAACTCAACTTACTGCAAATACTTAAAGTTTCTGCGAAAAGGCTCGAAAGTTGGATCTTTAGTTTTTAGTAGGATTTACTCAAACGTTCAACTTCAAGTTAGAAGTACAAAAAGGAGTTTCCATAGCTTCTAACTAAAATTAAAAACTACGCATGCTTCTAAACTACCAAAAATCATAAAAAAAATGTACTTAATCAGCCTGTTTTTGTAAGGCGGATAGGCTACATATCATTGAAACATGATTAAAGCATTAAAAATATTTAATCTACTTTTTATCATTGTTATGGTAAATTTAACTTAAATTTAAATTTAATTTAATTGAAATTCCTGTAAATAACTTAAGCATGTGTAATTTTACAATAATTTTGGTTTCACCACTAAGATTTAAAATGCGAACAAGAATTGAGACAAAAACTTACAGAAGCGGAAAGAAAAATAAAGCAAGAATATTCAAGTAGCTTCAGACAATTAAAAAATAACTTTTTAAGACATTGTCCATTGTGTATTCATGTTGGAGGAAGGAGTTTTGAAAATTAATGTAATAAATAGTAATTTTTCAGTAATTTGTGGTTTTTATTTGTATCAAAAAACAGGTAATTTCCCAACTAGCCATTTTGATCTTTATTCTTGCTCACATTTTAAATCTCAGTGATGAAACCGAAATTATTATCAAATTCAACATGCTAAAGTTTGAAATTACATTTTTAGGTTTAATTTACAATAACAATGAAAAAAAGTAGATAAAATAATATCTAATGCTTTAATCGTGTTTCAATGATTTTTAGCCTATCCGCCTTCAAAAGCCAATTACATCAAAAATAGGCTGATTAAGTACATTTTTTATGATTTTTGGTAGTTTAGAAGCATGCGGAGTTTTTAATTTTAGCCAGAAGCTATGGAAACTCCTTTTTGTATTGAAGTTGAACGTTTGAGTAAATCCTGCTTAAAAGTAAAGATCCAACTTTCAAGCCTTTTCTGAGTAACTTTAAAGTAATTGCAGAAAGTTGAGTTATTTTTTTATTAAAACAAAATTCAAGACAATTATGTCACAAAAAATAAGACTGTAAAATACCTACTACGAAAAAAGATAAGAATTTTTGAAACCTCGCTGGCAAAAATCATTAAAAATACACAAAAAAAAAATATAACTCGAAAACTAAGAATAATCGCGGAACATACATGGGGTATTTTCGGAAACCCCCAGGTGCGAGGAATCTAAAAAAAATTTGTTGACGTCATTAGTTGGACCAACCTGTATGCATATAGGTAACGACTTGATTTCACTTCACACATTTTATTGTTGCCCATCTGTGGCCTTGACCTAAGGTGCTAAGGACTCTATATTATTAAGTCTTTATAAATCAATCGTTTAAACCAACGCAAGGTACTTAATAATTCCCGTGATACTAACTCCTTTATTTAAGTGACAAGACTACGGTTTATACCGTCTTATAATCCCAACTAAAAAGTGTGAAATAAAAAGGTAAATTTGTATTGTTATGTATGGAACAAAGCAACCATAACAGTCGGGACCCATTATTGAAAAAAAAAATATCCATTATTGAATATCTAATGGATCCCGACTGTTAAAGTAGCTTAATTCCTTACTTAACAGAATTATAGACTACTGGACTTGTTTTTTTACTTTTCAGTTTATATTTAAAGTAATATAACTTAACGATATCATACGCCGGTCCCTTGCCACCGTCAACGTGCCAAGTCTACTTGAGCCAACTGGTATTGCAAGAGACGATGGCAAGAGACCGGACGGTATGAGTTTGATTCCATGGAAGATGGGTCGGGTGCTAGTATGGGATGCAACCTGTTCAGACACGCTGGCCCCTTCCCATCTACATGGAACCAACAACAGAGCTGGTGCGGCTTGTGAAGCGGCTGAAAAAGCTAAGGCAGGCAAATACAGGGGTCTAGGCTCCGAATATGATTTTGTCCCATTCGGTGTCGAGACCCTTGGTCCGTGGGGTCCTAGCGCTATAAAGCTTTTTAAAGAAATAGCGAAAAGATTAGTCGACATCACAGGAGACCGAAGAGCTGGCAGCTACCTTGGACAAAGAATTAGTCTAGCTATCCAAAGGGCCAGTATCTTCGGAACCTTGCCTAAAGGGACTCCTTTTAATAATGTATTTTAGTTATTATATTTTATTTTTTTAAGGTTTTTAGTTTTAGGTTCATTGTTATAGTATAAGTAATATTATTTATTATAGTAATAATATACATTAGTAGGTTTTTTGATTTTTTAAATTTATCTTTTTATTTGTGAATGCTTTGTAACTCTCGTTTGTATTTTGGTATATGGTTATATATAAGCGATGATACCTTATGACGCTTGATGACTTATCACCTTATTTATTAATAATACACACACACAAGATATTTAATACTTTCTGATAATCTATAAAATCATAAAGTATTCAATGTTTTAAGGAAAATCAAATTAATTCATTTGCACTATCAAAACGTTTTAGTATAAGCAATTGACGATTTAATATTTCGCGTCGTTAATTAACTAATTTTTAATTTATAATATTTTTTTATTTGTTGATAACTTTTTTAATGCCTTATATATTTTGTCCATGGAATGTTTGTACATTGTACTTTTTAAGTCTGGACAATTATGCATTTTATTAGTTGTAGAAAGAAGACTAGAGGAGGCCTTATACTGAAAATCAGAGTTCCAATATTTCTTTTTGAGCAGAAGAATCTAGAAATCTGTGTGTTTATTATATTCGTGGCCATTGGAAGTATAATTTATTAGTGCGTCCGCCCAGATATAGGCCAGGGCGAATGCCTCTATAAAAGGTAAAACGTAAATAGTTTCTAAGAAAATGCAAAAATATCACGTCGTCGTCGTCGTTTATTCATTTATCTGATTGTATTATAATAATATCTATAGATTATCTAGAATCATGACGACGCATAGACATTTTCTGAGAAAAAAATCCATAGTGATGTATATTCTTTGTATACAGAACGTAAAGGTTTTAAGATTCAAAAAAGCACAACTTTTTTTGTGTAAATACAGAACTTGTAGATCCTTAATTTATCTACAAGATTGCTATTTTTTTTTTCAATAAGAGCTGTAGTTTTTTTAATAATCGCGAAACACCGTTTACCCCCCTTAAAAACTACCCCACCTTTCCCGAGCTTAAATCACCCGTAATTTTTTTTCCTCTTTTTAATGTGTTTCATCCTATTATGACTTTATTTATTCTCACGATGATCAGTCCTGGCCTCATAAGGGTGCTGGTTGGATTCCTGTCTGATGCCTGAACCGACTAGAATTTTCCCTAATAACATTTTCTTTAAAGGAAGGAATTCCCTTCTTTTTAATCAACTTCAAAAAGGAGGAGGTTCTCAATTCGTCATTTTAATTTATTGTTGTTCGCGCATATCTCCTAGATTTGAAGAACAATTTTGATATTTTTTTTTGTTTAAAAGAATTTGTTAGGGAATTGGTTTTTTATGTAAAGATCTGATAAATATTTTCGAAGATAAGCAACGGAACTCCTTAAATACGTACAGTACATATATCATGTTTGGTTATATTACGAAATATTAGTTTCCATAAATACTACTTGGGTTGGCACAGCGTGTTTTTTATATAACCAAATACAAACAAGGAGAAGAATTTAAACGAATAGTACTTATTAAATGTCAGCAGTCAGTCAAAGAAAACACCTGCACTTCTCATAAATTGCTACAGTGAAAAGTCGATGGCTAGTTATAAATAAATAAATGTTAGATAACATCACATGCATTGTTTTAATCGCAGTGTCACGGAAAAAAATTAAAATCCGTATAATTTTATGTCAAAAACATCTAGAGCCGAGAAATCCATCTACACAGGTAAAACGATCGCCGTGGTTTATGAGAAAAAGCTATAATTGTTGCATCCTGAATGACGAACTTCTGCATAATTTTAAAGTTTTGAAGTTTTTGCATATTTCAAGGGAAGGAACCCCTTTGGCTCCTAATGTTACGCAATAGGTAACAAGTTTATTTATAGGAGTTAAGATATTGAGTCCTTGAACTCTCGCGTGCTAATGGTGTTGGTGGGCCCCGCCTCTGTTGTTAGATTGCTACTATGTAGCGTAGATTGAACACTCGCATTATAGGCCAACACTTTCGCTTAAGTGTGCGCTTGACCTAGCCGTGTCTTACTATCCGGTGGTATCTGCACCGGTCGCTCTTGTAGGTAACAAGGCATGGATAGAAAACGAACCTTGGCATAATTTCAAAAAAATAATAAAAGCGATTGAATATTCCCCCTGATTGGATCGCACGAGAACTGGGTTGTAAATTGGCTTGGTTTCGTTTTACCTTTAGATAAATTATAAAATCAAATAACTAAGTAAAATGTTATCAATATACGGTTTGATTTTTTTACATTAATGACAGTTTATCATTTGATTGTATAGTATAATTTTTTAAATACATATTTTTTAATTGTAGTGATTGTATAATGCGCTAGTTAAATTTGATGACTAAAAATTGTTACTCAATCCTAAATATTTAACCTAGTAGAGCGACGATATTAAAAACCCATCAAAAACCCAAAAAAATAATAGTAAAGAAGGTTTTTAACATCGTTGTAGTAGAGGTTTCACCTGTGGTTTCACGAATATAAACGTATAATACTGCATTATGGCAACTAGTTAGCGGGGTCAAAGAGAATTTGAAATAGAACACGGGCATAAAGCCCGTAGGCATAAATCACATTTTCCTATGATTTTGAAATATTTAATTTTGTGCTACCCATTCACATTACGTAATGTTGTGATATATAATTTGGACGATTCAAGAGATTTGTACTATACATCCAATTTAAATAAAGATATATTGATTTCTGATTTAATGAAAATGTTGTTAGGCCAAAGTTAATATTATCCAATTTGGCTCCAATAATATTTTTATTATTTCTCGGACTATTAATTGATAGACGACCATCAATTTATATCTTCGTGCGTGCTTCGGAACGCACGATACGTCATTCGTTTTGGTTGCAATCTTTAGCACCCACCAACACGCCCGCAGCCCGCATGGTGGGTCACATGGCTCGTCCACCCTATTCCATTCATAAGTACGGCTTATGCACAAAAAGGCAGGTTCATTGCTCCAGGGGAACGCGATAGCCGCAGAAGGGTCGTGAGGGATTTACTTGATCGTGGGAACTATCCGCTGATTGGAAAATTAGTAGATAGGGTTGTTTCTGTTTTTAATTTGATTTAATAACAGAGTTAAGTTTTAATACACTAACACATGGAGTTGAATTATGCTTCAGTAGTTAATAGACTGACGATGATGGCATAATGTTTGTCGAGTTCACTGTTTTTACTAAATGCTTTTAAAAATATAATAATTCGAACATACACAACTTTTGCCACAAAGTAAAAAAGTAGCTTATTAAATAGATTCGGTACGAGCCACCAGGGTAGGCCAGGAAGATTGCACATACGGCATTGTATGTGGTGCCCAAGGCTTAAAGCCAAGATTGTTGGCAACTTTACAAGACGAAACAATGTATCAAGAATCATAATGATAAATAGGTAAGTATATACATACCATTCCATTCTCACACGAAGAGTGTTTTAATGTCACTATCAAAGTTGAAGATCTCCGTGGCTGAGTGGTATATACGGGTTTCACGGCGTCGCCCACTCGTGAGGTCCCTGGTACTCGTGAAGGTTTGAATCCCGGTGGGGATAAATGTAAGTATGATGAATACAAGCATTTGTACCTTAGTCATGTATGTTTATATATATTTCTGGATAAAATATACTTAAATGTATCAGTATATATTTTCTATCCGTTAGCCTAGCATCCCATAACACAAGCCTCACAGTGCTTACTTTGGGGCTACTATAATTGGTTTATAAAAAAAAGTGTTTAACCGTTTGAAAATGGATTTAGTCAAATCTATTTATTTCATTTGCGTTCTTGTTGTACATTTTTGGTCTTAGATTATTCTAGTCAAAAAACAAGAACCCTATGCAGCGCATCGCAATTCTCTTCTGAACTAATATTATTATAAGAAAATATAACTAGAAATAAATCCACGCGGACCAGGCAGCAGACGGGACTCGAACCTGCACCCTTCGCAATCCGGGCGAATGCACTGACCACTTATGCTACCGCGGTCCTCACGGACCGCGTCGAATTTCTTCTAGCCATTCTTAAGCTGCAAGGCAGCGCCATCTCTTCGCATTATAGGTAACCCACAATGTCAAATAAATACTTTTACAAGTATTAAACATTTGAAAGATGAAATAGCAATTTTAGTTATAATTTATATTATTATAAAGCATGTAACTGCTTGATGTTTAAATCTAAAGAAAATATAACTAGGAAAAATTCCACGCGGACCAGGCAGCGGACGGGACTCGAACCCGCACCCTTCTCAATCCGGGCGAATGCACTGACCAATTATGCTACCGCGGCCCTCACGGACCGCGTCGAAATTCTTCTAGCCATTCTTAAGCCAATAAGAATGAGAGAGAATTCTATTTCATATTGCAAATTTATCAACATTATTGTAATTGCAAGATATAATAAGAGTGGCATCGTCCGCAAGTTGCACGATTTTGTGTGACACAGTAAAGGGGAGGTCATCTATGTACGAGAGAAAAAACAAACAACCCGGTGCACTTCCTTATGGTATTGATCCAGGGCAGTTTCTATTGTAGAGCTAACGTACTCCAGATCGCCACTTTCACTTTAATGTGATATTTGTGTGAATTGTCTCCTGTTTTCTAGTTAAGGTGTGAACCACTTCCTTGCATGTCCGCGTATTCCTTGCGACTCTAGTTGCTTCAAAAGCACACCGTGCTGGACTCTATCTGGCTTTTGAAATGTCCCTAAACAGCGCCACAACACATTCATTCCTGTTAAGTCAAGGGCGGATCCAGCTTTGGCGCCAGGGGGGGTCATATAGTCGTGGTATATTAAATATTGAAAGTACTTAAATAACATACTGCTAGGTTTGGTCCATCTGTACCCAGCCCAGGGGGGGGGGGGTCATGCGGGGGGGGGGGGGGGGGGGTCATGCGGACGGGGGGTGGTACGGTGGGCATTAGGCCGCGTACTCAACCCCCACGCGCGGGCCTACCTGTGCACGTCTGCGGGGTCCCCCTGAGACCCCTGCCGTGGAGCCCCGGCTAGGCCGGGTGGCTGCTAGGTGCGGAGACGCGGAGGAATCCCTAAACGGGGATCCCGCGGCTTCGCGCTAAGCAGCTTATAGGGTATTCGCAGGACTTTTTTAGCGGATACTATGCCGTAAAGCGCCCTTAAGAGTTGCGGGGTCCTCGGTGGACAGCCACTGGGGCGCCCGTAAGACTTGCGGAAGCCAGGTGTGAGGTCCGTTCGGCGGTGTGCCTCTTAAAGGCGCCGTCGTCTGTAAATAGCATTTTTTATAGAATGTAAGAGGAGACACAAATTCATCTATGCAATTCGCCATCAATGTAGCTGGTGTTTCATTATATCCACAAGTGTTAAAAAAAGTTGACCTCTTAACTTTTGCTTCCGTGACTATATCTGAATAAAATGTGTTTTCTAATGTTTGTGTATTGGGGTTATGACGATTTTTGTTATTTTTATCTTACCGATACTTGTATAATACTGATTGAACATATAAGCTACTGTCTTCGGACACGATATTATTTAAGTATGGTTACTTCATTTTATGTTTTGTTGTGTATGGTTAGTTACTTGTTTCGTTTTTTCATTTATTATACACCACATTGTTTTGTACTTATTTTTCGATGTTGTAACTTTATTTATGAAAGTTTCGTTTTGTTGTTGCAATTATTTTTTCAGTATTTTGCTGTATAGTTTTTAATATACTTTCAAAATGTTATTGAATTTAATTGTTAGACTACGTTGTAAACGCTTGTTGTAGCAACATTTTTTAATTCCCTTAATGATCCATTACGTTTATTTTTTATTTTTCAATTTTTTTTTTCTTTGTGGTAATAGTAGATTATGCACCAAGGGGATAAAGCAGTGTCTTGCGTCACGGGCAGCATATTGGATCCTGAGCGTAACGAGGGACTCTAGAGTTAACTCCCGAGCGTAACGAGGGAGTTATGTAGAGACCTGAGTGAAGCTAAAATTAGCTGATTTTCAGGTCGCTGCTACGCACTGACGGCTGATTAAGAGAGCGTTTAGGCGATAAGCAGCCTTGGTATGCCACCAAAAAATAATTAAATCAATGACAGCTCTTTTCTGTTTGATACAAAATATTTATAGTCCAGTCACCGTTGACAAAAATCGCGTTGTTAGGATACTTACCTGTAGAAAATAACTATAGAAAAAACACGAGAGAATTTTCTTAAAATGTAGCTAAAATTACCTCTTTCCTAACGGAATGTTCTCCACATTTAGTTGCAAAGATTTGATTCATGAACAGCTGAACTTGC
The DNA here is from genome assembly GCA_902850365.2 of Chilo suppressalis. Lineage (NCBI taxonomy): Eukaryota > Metazoa > Arthropoda > Insecta > Lepidoptera > Crambidae > Chilo > Chilo suppressalis. The sequence continues at coordinate 15,452,854 of OU963898.1, forward strand.
TGGTAAATGAGGACAACAGGCACAATATATTATTATGTTTTTTATATAACTATTTATTTTTGATCAACATCATGTGCACGACACACCTGTCTGTCTGTCTTCTCTCGCCCGACTACTCATTCATAACAAGTTTTTTGCTTACGCGCTTCAGGATGATTGAAGTATATTGATTTTCATTTTCATTTCATAGATCACTCACATGTTGCTTTGATTAAAGCTTGGATTTTTATCTAGAAAAATATTATTTAACTTAAATTTGTAGTCTTTTTCACTATTTATTAGATATTCTTGGAATGATACAGCATTAGATATAGGTTTAAGAATTTTTCTTTTTATCAGATTTCGTGTTTGTATGTTATCATTTGGGTAAGTAATGATTTCATGAGCATATTTTCTTTTAATATAGCGTATTTTACTTTTTATCACTGCCGTGTATAGGGAGAATATTACAAAATTTAAAGAATCCTTCCTACCTTTAAGTTTAAAAAGTTCTACGGTAACAAGTTAGTCCATATGAGTATATCGGTTCAACGATTGGGATTTTATATTTAATAATTTGGAATTTGGAAAGCATTATTCGCATATTGGTACATATTGATTCTATGTATTGTACCCGATTAAATTTATCATCTATGGTGAGCTCCAGATATTTTTGTTGATTTACTTGTTCAATTTGCTTGCAACTACATGACACTACAGTTTTGCATATAGTCGTGATTATGGACAATTATACCTTCTTGTTTTCCGCGGTTATGAAAAGAGTGAATATGTATTAATTTTGTCTTCTGTGCATTTAAAACCAATCCCATATCGTATGACTTTTTTTAATGGGGTCATATCGTTTTATAGCATTTGCCGAGCAGTTTGTATATAGTGGTTTGCCGCTATGAAACAAGTGTCGCCATCGAATTGGTACACACTGCATTTTGTTATCAAACTATTTAAATCATTCACATATGATGATCCCTGAGCGGTTCTTTTGAAATATGTTTCAGATTCAATGACCTTATTCTATCCATACCAGGAGATTTCTTATAATGTTTTTTTGCAGTATACCATAAATTATGCTATTCGTCGCTGATTCAAAACGCATAGAAACATTTTTAAATTTATTATATTGTTTTGGATCTAGCAAGTAGCTTTTACAATTAGGAAGTATATCACTGTCGTTTTGCTGAAAGTTTTCTTGAGTCTACCCGAGTCAAAGTTATATATTCTACCCTGGTAAACTTATATCTGTCGTGTAATTTAAAATGGAACGATATTTTACTCCAAAACATGGCTACTAAGGAGGGAATTTATTTAAATTTGGATCAAATAAACACTTTAACGCGGGAACACTTTAACAAGAGTTTTATTTAAATTTGGATAATCAATAATCAAAATCATTTATTCAGTTTAGGCTGTTACAAGCACATATGAATATCTAGAAGCTACGCCATCGGTTCGTAAATCTACGGCGGGAGACCTTGTACTGAGAAGAACCGGCAAGAAACTCAGCAAGGGCTGTTTTTTTCTCCCTGTTTTATCATTTACAGAGTCGTCAAGTTGAAAAATGACTTCAGAGATGATTCATGAAGTCACCCTTCATTACATAATGTGAAATTATACATTAATTGTACACCTGCATTTTGATTGCTGTGTCACACAGTATAAATACAAACAGAGTTATTTATAATAGGTGTAATTAAACATTTATATCTTAAATATCAAAGTAGTTAGGGCAGACTCATCTCCGCTGGCAGCACCCGTTCACGAGCATGACGCATGAACCAGCCATCGCTTCGCTCAACCATATTTTAGGGAACGTAACGACCCGCCTCACACGACACCACCGAAGAGACTTTTAAGAGAGCATGACTACCCATAACCACCTATATCAACCACAACATATTTACTTAAACTTAAAGTCATTTATCTGTAGGACACTGCAAACAATTACAAAGCAAAAACAATGGAGAAATCATGACCACGCCGTTTTGTCATTCAAATCTTCTTGAATAGTCTGATATTCTTCCTTACGTAATCAGCTTTAAATACAGCTTTTCAATAAAAGTATCATCAACACATGATCCATAATATATATCATATAGAAATACCCGTTGGAATGGTTGGAACAGTTCAAATAAACACTTTAACTAATTAAAACTTTATTTGAGAAAAGTACTATACAAGCCTTGGCCATAACTAGGCATTGATGTACTTACGTATGTTTACATGTTTGTCCATCAATGCCTCTTTTGCGGGCCGCTGCAGTAATGTACTATAACTTGCCAAGAGTAAGTCTAATATTACTTTTTTTTTGTAGGTATCGTACAAAAAATCGTATTATTATAGATATTTCAATTCGGGTTACAGAAATATTTGAAGCAATGATAATATAACCCCATTCTTTTGAGATATTGCCACTGCATGGTGTCTGGGGTTTGGCGCCTATGGCATCGTTGGCTGCTGCTTTTTGTTGCTCCAAGGATGTATAGCGCTTGCAGTCAGTGCTCTTGGCCATTTGCCACATGAAAAAGGTTGTTCCAAGATTATTTATTACCATTCCACGAAGTAGGTTAAATAAATATAGCATTGTTTCTTTACTGAGACTGTACGAAAAATTACAACAATAATAAATCAGGTTAAATATCTAACAATAGTAAAATCTGGTAATCAAAGAGGTAGTAAAGAGAACGAGTTTGTAATTAGTAGTGAATATAGTGTTAATTTACTATGGTTATCAAATCGGAAAATCCACTATGATATCTTTATTTTGGAGTTCAACGATACTACCGAAATCCACAAAGATGTATTTTTCCGTTAAAAATAACCGTTTGAAGAAAATAATCATGAGTAAGGATGATGAACGATATTCATTAAGGATATCTTAGAAGTAACTATTTATCATTTAGCCTTTATTTGGTTTGGACTTTACTCAGTTTTATCTAAATCATTATAGTACTTACCTAAAGTAAAAAATATGTGAAACTAGCGGCCGCCCGAGACTTCGTCCGTGTTAACTTTAGTTTTTTTGAAAAACCCACAGGAACACGGAACTTTTTCGGGATAAAAAGGATCCTAAGTCTCAATCCAGGTCATATTCTACATGCGTAGTTGCCTAATTTCATTCCAATCAGTTCAGTACTTTTTTGCGTGATTGAGTCACAAACATACATACATACAAAATTAAAATATTTTTTAAGTAGGATCATGGACGAGAAAACATTAATGACTGTCAAAGATAATTATGCCTATTTAAGAAATCAATCTCGAAAAACGTTTTGGTAGCGGTAGGTATGAACAGCTGCATCACTCAAAACGATTCGTATATACATTACTTTAAGGGAGCAGTTAGAACGTCTCAAGTTAAAGTAGCGCATTATGACTAACGAAAAAAGAGTTAAGAGCAGAAAGGCTGGTTCGTTTACACTCATATACTACACAATATTCACGGAGCAATAATCGGACCCAGCGTAATGTGATAAGAGAATAAATGTAATAAGAGAATATAGGATTACAATGTTAGGGTAAATAGTGCGCTGCCCAGAAACACTAAGTTACTCTCGATAACGAAAGTGGAAAATAAAATGGTCGAATATTGGGTTTAGTAAGCTATGGAAACCGCTTACCATCAGGCGAGCCGAATGCTTGTTTGCCACCGTTTCCTTCCATGTCTAGAAAATGCGTACCCGAAATCCTTGCCCACCCGGGAGAAAAGTGAACAGGGCTCCGAAGGCTTCTCCCTGTCATTTCATCTAGCTCGTGGGTTCGATGGAATGACAGGGCCCTATCCTGTAAAAACCAGATAGTACTCCTGCACCGGTCACCTGACTCGTACTATGAGGACCGAGGTCCCCCGAATGCGGGCGTTGTGGCACCCCTTAGAACTGGCCATGCTCGTTTGCCACCTAAGTTGAATTAAAAAAAGTAAATAGGTAAGGGTGCAGATACTTACCACTTTCTCTTCCAGTATATCATTATTGTTGTTGTTGCTCCCATATTTTAAGGCACCGTTTTCCATGACCACAACTGATCGTCGGGTTTGCGTTGATTATGTTTTTTCACATATGTTTTAAATTATTTCCTCATTGTTATCATTTAAATTCATCTTTTATTACAGTTTAAATCACTCTAAACAAAATCCCCTTAAAATAACTTAAATAGATGTTATAATGGTTGTAACTAAAGAAGATACATTTGTACTTATACCGTTAGACGAGTGTGAAATTATGTATGTATCGAATGATAGTCTGACCAAAGTATCATATGTGCTAAACAAGAACCTATTGTAGGCATTTAGGTCGGCGACAATTTAAAATTACTAAAATATTGATTGTTCGTAGTCATAACGTCGCGGCAATAATACAGAATAGCTGACACAAGTCGGTTTATTAAGCTACCTTAAGGTTTCAATTCTGAGTAACATTTTCTAGAGTACCTGACCGTACCATGCACGTTACAGTAAAGATAAAAATAAGTAAAGTCATGGTTTTCCCATCCCAAAAGTCACTATTTAGATTATTGAGCGGAAAAGAATCAAATCCTTTATGTATTATCTGGAATTGCATCTCTGAATGCACCCACTAACAATCAACTTTTGCTTTACTTATTTAGCTCACATACAAGTATTGTCTAATCTCTCGAAACTTTCGAATCAAGTAACATTAAGATAAGAAGGAGTTACAATTATGTAATTATAATAAGTGACCGTTGCTACGTTACTTTTCTTTGTAAACACATTTCTTTGTTCGATTATTATTCACGTCGTTTTACTCGCAATATTTAACAACTTTCAAGTGAGCTACGAGATTCGTTTTATGAATTTTAATCAGCATATTGTTTTGTTGTCACTGGCACTGCACTGGCGGATGTGAAAGTTTCGAGTGTCGTCGTGTTAGGCGCGGGGAGTAGGATGTGAACGGGCATTCGGGCATGCGGGGATGTCCTCGAGTAGGGGCATGGTGCAGCCGGGCGGGCGGCGCGAGGGCGGCGGAACACTGCGGCGCGGCGGGCGGCGGGCGCGGGCGCGGGTGCGGGCGCAGCGCGGGCATTCTCGTGCCTCCCGCCGGCCGCCGTCCTCCGCCGCACACCATCGCACCACGCACCATCATTTATTATTGACAGAGGACCTTGGTCTATTTACTAATTTTCTTTCTTCTTTGCATACTGAGGTTTAGTGGGTCAATGGCTAGTTGGTGTTACGTGAACGCTCGATATGCTGACTATATGCACTGAAAATTTGATGGTGATATGGCTGTTAAACTACTAATACCCCAAATATGATTAAATAGTTAACACCTCTTGTAAACGTTGCCTGCGTACATTAACTACAGTTATAACGACATACGGGGTCACATTGACTATGTAGATAACTTATTGTTCGCTCAGCGTGACTATCACATTTATTTTCTTCGTGTTACTACGATTTAAAAACGTAAAGATTAATGACACCGAAACCACTGTTTATTCCATCATGATTTTATTATAATTTGCCGGCTTGAGAAAGAACTGGAAAAAAAACTTTATTCCAAGATACTTATATACTTGTAAACCAGCAACGTTCGTTGTTGTATGGCAACTATATTTAATAGATATTAAATACAGCATGATTGGAGGGTAAAAAAAGAAACAGTTGCTCATATTAATAGTACTGAATAACAATGATATCGTATTTCTCTTGTTCTTTTTTCATATTTCTGGAGCAAAAAAAGAAACTATTCACATAATTTCTACAAATATACCAAAAATTAAGGTCAACCTAAAACCTATTGGATATTAAGGAAATGAATGCTACGGCAACCACTATCATTCTTGTCTTGAGCCATTCAGCTAATCGTATTAACGGCATCTAATCGCAGTGACGTCTGTGAACTACCTATTAATTTATTGATTTACTTCTTGACTCGTTTGTAAAAAATAAACTTGGCAAATAATCGTTTTTAAACGTTACAAAACCTTTTTTTATTTTATCCTGTAAACAGTTGAGTCATGGTTACTGCTCAGTGCAGTTTGATTTTAATAAAGCTTTTAATACATTTCAGTGACAGCATTCATTTAAGTGCAACGGTATCGCAAGTATTTACTACTAAATTTTAGGCTACTAGCGGCCGCCAGCGACTTCGTCTGCGTAAACTGTTTTTTTAAACCCACAAGAACCTGTCATTTTTCCGAGATAAAAAGTATCCTTCGTCTCAATCCAGGACATAAACTATATGCGTACCATACGAATATTTCCGTTCAGGTGTTTTTGCGTGATTGAGTAACAAACATACAAACACACTAATAAACATTTACAATATAATATTAGTAGGGTAACAGGGTTGTAGCCGTTTATTATTACACCTATATGCTTGTTTTCGTATTTTATGCACATTGTGTTGAGGTTACATTGTACTTATATATTTATTTATGATTTTGTGTAAATAACGTATTGTTCGCTAGAATGTATGAATTGAAGTGTACTACGATATATAGCTGTTCTTCCAAATACTGCTAGAAAATTAAAGTAAATAAAGTCGTTCATTACTGGTATGTTAAGTTTCACTTGATTTCAAAAGAAAGTATTGAATTTGATTTATGAGTAGGTATGTAGTTACCCTATATCATAAACGTCATCGAGTCACGTCTGTTGTTGACGTATATTACTACGTCATTCATGTGACGGGCTTTCACAAAACATGGTAGCGGGCATTGTTTGCGAACGAACCATCGGGACGAGTAAGGTTGGGCTGACTTGCAATTTCTGTGATATTGTATTGGCAGAGGACGACATAATGTTTGATTTATATAGACTATCCGATCTTGCGCGCATAGGACGTATTATAACGGCTTTTGATAAGTTAAAAATATTTCGGCCTTTTGTCTTTTCTTTAATTTTTAAGTCATCTCAATAGCCAATGGATCAAGTAGCTTATTAGTTTGGTAAAACAGTTTTGTTTTATTATTACATATTGCCTGATGATAATATCAGATCGTCTGGTTTGTAATCGCCTTTGACACTTTTCGTTGTCATGCTAGCACTTCTTGGCTATTAATATTTGCTTTTTTCCTAATTTCGGATCGAATCGAATTGCCAAGCTGAAGTGGCAATGGGCGGGGCAGGCCGTAGAAATAATGGAGGTTGGGGTACCAAGGTGTTTCAATGGCGACTTCGCACCGGGAAGCGCATCGTCGCTAGACCTCGCACCAGATGGACTGACGAAATCAAGCGAGGGAATGAGAGTAGAGGGACCCTCTTAGGGCCTAAGAGATTTCCATGTTATGTTAATTAGAGAGCAGTATATCATTATTACGCTCTTTAAGGAATGGGAAGGAGACTGCTGTCAAATTTATAAATATCAATACTACTACAATTTATAGTGTCACAAGCACAGACACAGCTATTGGTGACAGTAAATATATGATGGGATAGCTCATACTGAGAAGAAGAACTGGACAGAAACTTTTAATTGGTAAATAACAAGAAAAGAGACTTCATCATTATCAGCCTATCAAATATCCTTACTGATGCACAGGTCTTCCTATGATGGATTGAAAGGGAGAAAGGGCCATGACCCACAGCCCCTAAGCTAAGCTGCGGACGAAAGGACAGATAGCGAAACACAAGGTTCCTTTTTGACTTGCAACTCTAAAAAAAGTATAGTAGCATAGTGCAGACATTAGTTTGTTAGTTTGCCCTCACTCGCAGCACCAATCCGCGAGCATGACGCATGAACTTCGCCATCTCTTCGTTCAACTCATATTATGAAACGACCGCCTCATACGACCCCACTCATAGATTTTTAAGAAATTACGACAATCCCCAAACAATTCTAGAGCACAAATATTGTAATCTTTGAGTAATATTTCAATTGAATATTTCAAGTTGTGTAATTTTTCTTTGTCATTCTGTGCATATGCGAAGATCGCGAAAATATATGAATTGTATTACTATAATGCGATAACAAGTTATGTGATAAACGTGCTTGCGATATTATAGGTAACGTCAGACTCAGCTGACAATCGAAGAAAATAATACTTTATTGCATATTAGAGTCTATAATTCCATGTTTTGTTTTTAGATTCAATGGAATTATACTAATATTTATTACTATTTGTGACGGCTATAAACTGCGAATAATACGTATAACGATGATTTGCAAAAATTGCTTTTGAGATTTTATAGAATAGAGGTATTTGGTAGGTACCTAAATACTACAATTACCTATACGATTAAGAAAATACAAATAAGCTTAAAAATATAATCCGGTTAATTACTCGTCGTTTACTTGATAAAAAATTAATTAACAAAATCGATCTATAAAATATTTTTGAGAATGCATTTTTAGTGACGTCACTGGTAAACTAAAAAATGATTTTAGAATTCAGTTCAAATCGTTTATTTTTTAAAACTTAATTATTGTGTTTTCATGCAATTGAAAGGGCATATTTAAGTTATCCATAGAAGCCTGCTGCGGTTAGACTTTGACCTTTGTATATATTCTACAAGCAAATCTCTTTCGTGTTGGGGCTCGGATTCTAGAGAATACAATGGCCATGAACATTCCAAACTGATTTCGTGACTTTGATCTTCTTCGGACGAGCGTGCGACGGACTGCAGTGCTCCTGGTTTATATATTTAAAACAATAGCCTCATAATATATCTAAGCCACTGGCTGTAAACCAGCGTCCGGCATTCTGTGTCATGGCATGTGCTGAGCTGGTGACTTTTTTGCCACTGTAACACTATTTTTTTAGACTGATGCTTCGTTTGTAGGTTGTAGTTTACTACAGTTGAAAAACAAATATGCTTTCTTATTTATTGTTTCTGGAATGGTGAGATCGAAAACACTACTAGGGTTTTCATCTCAAGGCTCCGAAAATTCTTTTCAAACATTAATTTCGAGGAGCTCCATGGCGCAGGTTAGTAGCTAGTGTATTCGACCTGCGATCGTAAAATTTAAGCAACTTTCGCAATGATCGGCCAGTAAATGGGTGTGCAAAAACTTATTATCTTGAGCTCCGGACGACACGTTAAGCTGTTGGTCCCGGCTACATTCGTTAGTACCCATTAATCCACACTGGGCTCGTGTGGTGGGTGATGGCCCAGTCTTCCTATTCCATTAATAGGAAAGGCCTGTGCCCCTGCAGTGAGGACATTAATAGGCTGATGATGATTAATTTCCCTCTTTGTTTCTGCGATGATGCTGCTCACTGACTTTTGAGAGGTTCAAAAAGTATTGAATGTATGGCAGCTACGGATTTCTTGGTCATCTCTGCTAACGAACAGATTTTTATATGAGCATCTTTGAGTACAAATACTCGACCTTTCCTTTTTTTGGAAATAACTATCTCTAAAATAATTTTAAACTACTAATCTTGGCTTCATCTTCATTTTTTACACAGTTAATAGATTTGAATGAATGATCAGTGTACCAATGATCTCATTCTGAATTATGTAGTTTAAGTCATCTACATCTTAATTCTTTGCCGCCAAAATTGCTCGCTCACTTACCCATTCATTATTTTTATGGTTAATAGTGATGTTTGGGAATACTTTGTTGATGAGTTCATCTTTCGATGAGACAAAGTTACAGCAAGCTGAGAAAATGAAACTCGACCATTATCGATCAAAATCTTCAGCAGATGTATCTTCCAGCAATGCAACTCTCATGTTAATCTCAGCAGAAGTTTCTTCACTTAGCGCCATAGATTCGATGATTTGAGGCAAGCGTTTATTTCGGCGGCAGCAGTTGATTAATTGATTTGATGAATTGTTGATTATGCAATATAACATGTCGGTTCTTTAATAGTTTGAAGATTTAATAGCAATTTAATGCAGAATGAGCCGTACGGCATCCTTCCAACAATGTGGCTGCTATTCCAGAAGAAGCAACTGCAACGGCAATGCCGGATCTCGCACGAACAGTGCCTAAAACTACTGACATGAGGAATGTCTTACCAGTCCAGTCCAGTACCATCATCAATTGCCTCCATGATAGTATCATAACTTCCATTTGTTGGGGATTTCTTATTAAGGGTAACACCTATCTTGCTGTCAGCCATTCGGTTTCTGACATTTCAATATCGATTGCTGTACCGGCCGTGCACTCCCTCACTCTCCGGGTGTACAGCAATTTTTCGATTATGTCAAAGCGAAAAAATAGTGAATAATTTGACTTAAAATTATTGAATTACCTATGTATATAATTGAATATATAAACTTTTTTTTAAAGGAAAACAAAGAAAACCTGAAAGGCTTATTGGCACATACTATTTCCTATAAAATTGAAAAATCACAATGCAATCTTACTCAAGATCTATTTAATTATATGTAAAAATATTGCCTTTATGTATAAAACGAATTTATCTGGTATTTCCTTATCACATATATAAATTGTGATATATCTCTTAATTTTATTTTGCGATATAATTTTTATCTACCTCATAATCTGACTTAATATCTAACACGCCAACATGGGCCCAAGGTGATCTGATGATGATGATGTTTGCGTTTGTTATTTATTTGTTTTTATTTGGCCCTTTTTACGAAATGATAGTGAAGTGTGAATCCGGCTGACTAATATTATTTCTTCATATTTATATGCAAGTGAATTGCAATGTACATTATAATATGTAATAATAATAGTAGCAGATTGATTGAAACGCCAGGCAGTGCTCATCGATATCACCATCCCACATGACGAGAACCTCGTAAAGGCCGAGAAGGACAAGCTCAGTAAGTACCTGGACTTGGCCCACAAGGTAACCGCTTTGTGGGATGTGGATTCGACGATCATAGTTGTTAGTGTGAACGGTCTCATAGCGAAGAGTCTCGACCAATATCTAAAGAGCCTCTCGCTAGATGGTTGGGTCAAGGGGCAGATGCAAAAGGCAGTACTCCTGGACACAGCGAGCATCGTCAGGCGGTTTCTCTCTCTGCGGCCCTAACCACCGGTAGCTTGGACCTAGTCCCGCTGCTGGTGGCCTTCTAGGTTATGTTTTTTATATGTCATTTATTTTTTACTAGAGGTCGCCCGCGACTTCGTCTGCGTTAACTTAGTTTCTTGAAAATCCCTCTGGAACCTAACAGTTTTTCGGGATAAAAGTAGCCTATGTATTAATCTAGGGTGTCAGCTAACTCCATACCAAATTTTATTAAAATCGCTCCAGCCATTTAGACGTGAAGAAATAACAAACATACACACTCACATACTCACACACTCACAAACTTTCGCCTTTATAATATTAGTGTGATTTACGTTTTTGTACAACTTTTATATCTATTTTATAAAAAACCTAACTGTTAAATTAAATTAAATAAATGAGAATAATAATAGTAATTAATATTAATAATGAATATACTTCTTTTGATGTTTATTATTTTAGATTCCTCATATCTTGTGTAGGTGTGTGGATATTATAATGAAACAGCGATTTAATTTATTTATTTTGTATCAATTACTTGTTTTTTGGTCGGTTTTATAAGCTGCATCCCAAACTTCGATTAAAAAGATTGTGTGGTTTGATCAAGAGGTTTTTAATATTTGATTTTACGCGCTAGTTACTCGGATTTGTAATGTAGAAAAACCCTACCCAAAAAAAAACTGAATTGAAAATGTCATGTAGCTACAGTGACCTAAATTACAAACTATTAGTTCTGCTATTTTGTTAGGAATAGAACTAGATACATCTGAACTGAATAGTAAATCTACAAAAATATTAAACAAAATTTCCAAAGGAGTAACTCTTCCAATTTTGTCAGATTATTTATACTGCAAAAAGTTTATTTAGGGGGTGTAAGGTTTTTTTCGTTACGGAATTTCTTGATTCGGTCGCCGCGCTCAAAGACCGCGACTAAATCTATGCAATAGCTTAAAAATGTATTTTCTTCGCAATAAAGCTGCCAACTGGACGTCCTCATTAGATAATTATTATTATAATACGATGAAATAAAATATTTCTATGTTTCGTCCAATATATTGAAAGTCAAAAACCTTTTCAATTTATTGTTTTCGTCTTACGAATTTTGTCCACGTGACCTAATCAGGACGTCAGGACTGACGCGATGAGGCCACGTATCCTGACACGAGTTTAACAGTTTTTGCCCATTACAAAAAAAGTGTACAACGCCGCTAAAGAAGTTTTCACTTCAAAAAATGTATTTTCCTTCCAGTCCAGTATAACAAACAGGAATAAAACAAATGAATAGCTGTATAATTTTATCCATACGCGAACATAAAAACATCAACAACATTGTATGTCATAGGATATTGTTTTGATAACTATTAACAGGTTGTGATTACAACTTAGTTCGAAATAAATGTGACTAAGAAGAGTTTTGTAATATTCCCTGACTGGAAGTTCTACCATGTTCCACAAGTAAGCACGATCCCTCCCCCTCACGTCGCTTTGCTATTCACCACTCCCTCAACAGTTGTAATGAAAAAATAATTGATGGTAACTAACCACCATAATATATGTTATAATATTATGTTAATATGATATTAAATCGTATTTGTACTTAGCACACCGGACAAATTCCTGCAATTTATGGCGCGCTTTTAAGCTCTGTAACTGTTATTTTTGATATGAAATCAATAAAAAAAGTATTTACTATCACTTGCACGGTTTAACTACCGAATCCTCATATGTGAGAGAGAAAATAAAATTCAATGTGAGGATGCACTTACCACTTCTGATTTGCAAGGAAACTCCTTAAGAAACCAGCAATTTATTTATTCAACTCCAAATAATCAGTTCTGATAATAATAATTACAAAACGGATTGAGCTCCATAATCCACAAATTATCTCGACAGAACGCCACTACACACAAGATTGGTCAGGGAAGCGATTGAAATAACCAAACACAAGAATTTCAATAGTGGGAATAGGTTTAAATTGTCAAATGTCTGGAATCTAGTGGATCGTATGTATACCGCATACTTATACCGCAAAAAAACAATTTAAAACAATATATAGTATTACACTTATCTACCAATAAAGGTGCGAAATTCTTATAAGCGGCAGCCATCTCGACGTGATCGTGGAAGGAACTTACAGCTTGGTGCTAACAGCAATTATGATAAAAAAAATTGCATCCGATATTTTGATGCAACAGAAAATTACTATGAAAAAGCTTAATTATAACCGACAATATTTTCTAATTATAACTTAAGATAAGACTTGTAGTTAAACAGTAAAACAATCAATACAATTCTATTTGTGGATTTCGAGAAATGTGTGGACAAACACGAATTAAATCGATCCACAGTGTATACTAACGATAACACAAAAATAAAAATTTAGTGTTTCCGGAATTAAAACAAAAGCTGTAATTTTGTAAATAGTTACTTTTTAAAATAATGTGATCTATCTGATATTATTATTACAGCATTTTGTCAATAGGTCTTGTAGATTTCAGACAATGCTACACCTAATATAAATATACGTATGGTTCAATATAAGTTGAATACCCTTGACCAGTGGCCGGGAACTCAGATTTGCATATGAAAATGGAAAAAGCGCTGAAAATGTTTAAAATCCCGTGCGTTCTCTTTAACCCGCCATTTCCGAACACATCGACCAACATTGCGTTTTCATTTGTTTTGATAAAAACTTATTACTTACACTTCATATTATGTGTTTACGTAATTTTGGTTACCTACATAATAAATCTACCCGTCCATCGTTATAAAAGTCAAACGTAAAAGTTTTGTAAACATAAAAATATGATGAAGTTTGTTAAATAAAGAAAATTCAAGATTTTTTTATGAAACAAAGATGCAATTTTAGAATATAATGGACTGCGAAGATGAGGGACTTTTGTTCGAGGATAAGAACAAAAGCTCGTGAAAAAATGTCCACCGAAGACTTGTCATGAACTCAACGCACACAAACGGTGTGCGAACATTTGTTGGTAGAAAATTTAGAGAAGCTATGGAAGTAAATATTCTCAAATTACACACAACACAAAAGAGAGTACATCTCTTTAAATCGGATCGAGCGCGCAACGCGGACAAAAGTTCTCTGTGAGCGTTGCTGAGCCTAGTCACATGAGTTCTACTTTTTCCGGGGACACCCCGTACTTTTTAAAGTGCAATATCTCAAGGTGCTGTTCATGTCATTGACCTAAGCCAGAAAAAAACAGAAAGCCTAAAACAGAGCCCTGAGTTGTACCTTGCATTACCTTGCTGTAGGAATCTTGGATTTTAACACAAAAAGAACATTCCCGCAAGTAAGTATGTAATTAGTTATTTAATTTTCCCCCGTGTTTGGACAATCCGGACACCATCAATGTTTACTTTCTTAGTGCGCCGGGCCGCAATGCAGTGTCAATGTCACAGCTGATATTTTACGAGCACGAGTAGAGTTACGAGTTCATAGACATTCTGCGGCTACGATATCATTGATACCGGTTGGTGAAGATACAATAATGCAAGTCATCAAGAGGCTTCAGTCCAACGCACAGGGCTGTGGTGGTATTTCGTTGGAAATGCTGTTATTCACCTCGCCAAACTCGCTATTTGGAGCAAGTCTAATTGCCTTGTCCTCAACCCCAAGAAGTCTATATTCATGGTATTGGGGAGCCATGTCACGGAATGCGTTCGTGGTTGTTTCTATAGGCTTAAACTGCTATATACGATAAGACCGTATTGCCACGAGCAGCTTTGCATCAATCTCTGCGAATCACTTATACTATCTAAGTTAAATTACTGTGACACTGTGTATGGCCCCTGTATTCTGCTAGGACAGCTAAATTGGTACAGCGTGTGTAGAATGCATGCGTACCTTTCTGTTTCTATGTACCTCCACGAGCACACGTCACACCATTTCTTAATAACTATAATTTATTGAAAATGGAGGCACGCAGAAGACTCCATCTCTCCAATTTGCTATTTGGTATCATCAAATCCGGTAAGCCAACTTACGTCTATAAAAAAGTTACTTGGGCCCAAGATCATAGTGCTTATACAATAAGAGCTTGTAGGCCGAGCTTTACGTGGATCCTTTAGGTTCGCCGCCACGCGGTGCTGGAACGACATCCTGCGCGATCTGAAAACCATTGGTTAAAATACATCTAAAGAAACATCTTTTAACACTTCAGCTCAATAGTAGTTGAATATTTTAGACTTGTATTAGGTTCTGGGGGTGTGTAACCGGCGCAGTGTGGTTTGTTTTTGTAGGAATTTAAGCATTGGGGATTGTTAAACAACAATGTCATTTTCTATTCGTAGACAAGACCTCATCTTTTTATTAAATACGTGGCACGAGAACCCAATCTAACCAACGTGGCGTGTACTGATTATGTACTAGTTACTTTACTACGTGGCGTAATGCGTGGCAGTCATGGACAGTGCGTGGCAGCCATTCCTACAGATTAAGTAAGTACTAAAACTGGCACACACAGATGATAGCGATCGCGTTAAGAACATGCACACAGAGCTTATGTCAAAACTTACGTTGTCTAAATTAATTAATTAATAGAATGTACAGACATTCTATGTCAAAATTTATTAATCAGGGATAAGTCCTTGTGTCAGTGTAAAGGAGATTGCTCAGCTTCCATACATGTTTGGCCTAAAAACCAATAACCATGAAAAATTGTTTCCTAGATTCGAAATTATATATAAATTACCGTAGAAACGAATATTATCGACGGCCACTCCTGAGAACTTCTATAAACCATATACACTGAATGATTTTGAGGTTATGTTTGCAAATAGGCACATAGGTATTAGAATAATAAAAACCAAATAACTTATATAGGAAAATAGGGCAATCAAGCCAAGTACCGATATTATGTATTAGATTCAGGTATATAGAGCATGTAAAATAACAGATAATTGCCTGTTTTTAAAATTAATGCACAAGAGTAAGTTTTAAAATCATGATTATGCCATTGCGACTTTCAGAAGCAATCTTGTTTCATTTGACAAGTGTCTAACACTAATTACACTAACAAAATGCATGTCAAGGAACTGGTACCTGCTTACCTATGTTATGAGAAACATGGAACTGTTATCATAATTTTATAAAAACCAATAGGATATTTTCTTAGTAATAATTAGGTTTATAATGGTAAAAGGTAATTCTAATGTAATAATATATTGCGTAGGTTCATGATAGTTCTGATCAAAGTGTGAAATATGTATATTCCTGACATAGCTTAAATATTCTGATAAGGTAAATTAATGAAATAAAACAACTTAAGTACTTTTTATGTTGCGTTTAATATTACATATCATCTACATTTTGAATTAAAATATCATCGAAATATTTTATCAATCTTTACAAAATAGATTTGTTTTGATGTTATATAAACAACCTCGATCAGTCTTTGTGAATGTTACTACACCCATAGCCAATAAAAATGATTCGTATGGTTTTCCAAACCGGTAAAAATAGAAGTCCTTTTTTAAAATTAATATATTATTTAAAGGTGGCCGTTAAAATCTAATGACTGTAAAATAAAGTATAAATTACGCCAAGAATTACTGTATATGTCAATATTTTATTTGCATTTAGGCCAATTTGACCAATCTCCTTTAATAGTTAACGTCCGGTAGATGGTTTATTTACATTATATACTTAGACATATTTATGTATAAATTATAAGTATACAATTAATCATAATTTTAGTCATATTAATATATATTATATACATACTCTATCGTGATAGGGGTTTTTATTGTTCTGTTTTTCGTGTTTACTTGGTTTTTGAATGTTTCACGAACCATTAAAGCGACCTAGCACAGGCCCTGCCAGAATACCAGCGCCGACATGGTGTGAAAAGTATTTTCTTTTCACACTATGTCAGCTTATGCTGAGGCAGGGTCCTGGTTAGCCTTCTATAGATGAACTTTTATAGTTGTCATATATATGCTATTGTTATGATGGTCAATAAAGAATTTTCCATTTCCATAAGTATCTAATTGATTGAATCGATAAAGGCATTATAAATACTTTTTAACATGCAGCAAAATGAAACATGTTGAAGTCATTCGTATTCCAGGCAGTGAGTTAATTTTGTGTTTTGTGGGTCTGTCACAAACCCTGTAACACCTCACGTACGATGTAACTGCTCCGTAATTAGCCTGGTAGTAAAAACTGACGAGGGGTTCTCTACGCCGTTTGGCCACGATGGATACGGAAGCCTCAATCATATATTTATACATATAACGAGATACCTTCACATTTCTATTGGTTTGATGACATTGTAGTGACACGCGATTGAAAACCTATGAGGAATATTGTGATACGAGTAATCTCGACCATCGGTCATGCTGTCAAAAATTTATCGACGCTAGACGCAGACTGGTCTAATCATCAATCTCCAACGAGAGAATTAAATGCTGAACCAGAGTAACGGAAAGATGAAACTTTATAGTTGAAACATTATTGATTGATCCTAGATTAGAAGAAAGGAAGCAGATGCAAGTTTTACTTATTAGAGAGTATGAATTGAGTAGACATTTTTTTAATCACTAATGTGTCATGCATATTTTATTCGTAGGGAAAGACTGTGCTCCGGCAGCGGGGAGTTGGGACATTAATAGGCTAATGATGTTGATTTATTTTGTTACCACGGTTATTTACCAAATACTATCTAAACGATTGTTTTAATTGTCATTTACTCGATGAGTTATTTGGCCTATTCCAAAACTTAGTTTAGTTTTATAATAAAGTACCTACAGCTACAATTTAGAATCACCGTATGTATTAAATTAAGAAAATAGACTTTTAATTGACTTGAGAACGTACTTACCTTGTCTACGTAATTATGAAACTGATATGAACGTTAATTCAGTGCTTGATAAAACCCGCGTCGCTCAAGGTTCTCTGTTTAGCTTGGATAAATTTATTATTTTAATTTAATTACAGTATAAAACTTGAAAACATTTTATTACTACTTCAGTACTTTGAGAGTTGTCGTGCGTTCATAATATATTATTATGGTAATGGCTGCAATGGAGTGTGATATTACAATAAAAAGAGCATCTCGATTAAATTTATAAATATAAAAAAAACAAATAGTTTGTGTTATAGCAAACGGTGAAGTGTGTGTGTGTCCTAGTTATAAAATAAAAACTTTAATAAAAAATAATTAAATAAAACAATGGGTGAGAAAAAACAAACGAATGGCTACATGCCAAAGACACAGGAAAGCGAAAGTAAAGATTCACCACTACAAAAGGATATTCCTGGCTTTTTATCCCGGTTTTTCTTTTGTTGGATGATGCCATTATATTACAATGGTATGAAGAGGGACTTAGAAGAATTTGACCTAGTTCCTGCAAAGCATCGATACGACTCTAAAGTAGTGGGAGATTTATTAGAAAGGTAACAATTTCAGGAACAACATATTTATTATATTCAGTGTATTTTGCAATAAAAAATCTAATCTTTACATAAAAATACACAGTTTTGCGCAACACTGCAACATTGGATAATATTAAGGGGTGTTAGAGTTTTGATGAAGACTAGTGGGACATTTAGTAGTAGCTCAGAATACATTAAAGTAAACAACTTGGCATGGGTAAAATGTATTGTAGCGCTATGAATTAAAGCTTGTGTCATAAGATTAATGTAGGTTTTTATTGTTGTAAGAATTCTCAAAGTTGGTTCAGTAGTTCCAAAGACGACTTCCTACAGACAAACTTATAAACTTTGCCTCTTCATAATATTAAGTATAGCTTATAGCTAGCTATATAAGTACCAATATAAATATCAGCTCAATTAAGTATTAAACCCTTAGTTACAATTCTACGCTACATAGTATACATACATGGCTACAGTAAATAATAATCATGACGTTCTTCGGATACAATAGACAGTGACAGGACAGAGTGACAGGTAGCCTATTATTTACGTAGGTTTCCGAAAAAAACTAATTGTGTTTTGGTAGACTTCATTCAGTGCGATGCATATTCTTTATTTGATTATGTCACTGAACGTAAATTTTGCCAGGTTGGATCAAATAAGATTTTCATTGGATTTTATTGTAATAACTAGCTCTGCCCGCGACTTTATACGCGTGATGTAGGAAATAACAATATATCGTACATAGGTTCCTGTACTTTTTTTTGGTGAAATTGCATTTATTTAGGCATGGAAGTTTTTAAACGATATAAGATGCGTAATTATCTGTGACACTCACACAAATATTCCTGGGAAAATGTACACGCAAAAGGTTACATAGAAACTCTTGCCGCCGCCTCTTGCAGCCTGTCGCCCCGGGTAATAGCCGTCTTGCTCCTAGAGTAAATACGGCCCCTGCTTGCAAAGGGTAATGCAATATTGCAAAAGATCTAGCAAGCATGGCCAAGGACTGTGAAAATCCCATACACAGATGAAATGAGTATGTAACTGGATATTAGAGATTGTCGCTCATATGCAATAGTAAATTAAATTATCCCCAAAAGCATTTTTGCAGAGTATCAATTAGTTCTACTCAAATTAAACAAAACGGAGTTCTATAAACAGGTATCTAATTCATTATTTTACTTGCGTTGCTCAGATTCTCGTAGAATTTTCAGGAGAAACTTTTGAAACCACTCCAAAAAGCAGCACAGTACCTCTTATGGGACATTTTGCCTTATTTATATCTGGCAAGGTTCGTTACTTTGTGTTTTACACAGCGCTATTGTTGATAATTGTATTACACACATAAATAATGGTGTAGAACACAAAATTAAGCAACTTTCTCTATTTCGATCATAGGATGGGTGACCAAAAATTTATAATAAGTCAGACTTCCATCAGCCATTTCATTCAAATGTTATTAAATTCGCACATGTGTCAGCAAGAAGAGCCGCAGAAGATCGACTCGTTTCGATTCGATCGATTGTTTCTTTCAATTTCTTACTTGCTTTGTGCATTTGTTATTTTTGCAATTTAGAAAAATTGGTCTGATTTTACATCTGTGGGACGTAGCGCTATATTATTTTGTACCATTTCAGCTGATTTATATCTGATAACAAATCTGCGATGATATTGGTTTTTGTACTATGTACAGTTACATTTATCACACTGTCGTCGTGATTTTCTACGTCTTTTATAGTCGTTACGTCAGTATACACAAAAATACCGAAAATAAGAATAACCTGCAATAGAAACCAAGTATATTATAGCTTGCGTTCATCAAAGGAATTTTCTTTAAAAAAAGACGTTAATAGTATCAAGAGTAAAACATACTTTCAGGTCCAGATACACACTGTCTGGTACTTAAAACGAAAACATTTTTACGTTTGATGAAAACTTTTGAATTATTACATTTGTATTCATCTGACTGTCTTTTGAGCACTGAAGTCAGGTTTAAATTCGGCTTAAATTTTTTGGTGAATTCGACGAAATAAGCCAAAGAAGCATTTCGGATTTCTTTCATACTTCCATTGGACAAAATTTTCTTAAATGTCAAAATGTTTTTCTTTCCATGTTGGCGGTAATAAGTTTTCGATTACGGCTCTTGCCGTTCCTAATTTTCAGGTGGTGTTGCAGTAAGTTAAGCATACTCATTTTCTATTCATTCACTGGAACTCAATTCGTCATATAGAATTACTTTTCAAAATCAATGACAAACAACGAACAACATAAACGTTTTAGTATTGAAGTGTTTCTTTTTGTTTTAATTTTCAACAATCATTTTTCTATATTCAAGCCAGTTCGAAATTTAAATAAACCTTTGATTAGTACCAAACCTCCTTGGTTGTCATGTTTCGGAGTAAAAGATCGTTCCATTTTTATATTACACTACAGATAATAGTGCAATTGTTAAATACATAAACCCATGTATTTTATTTTGTATCTATTTCTCAAGTTAATCGTAATAACTTTATTTCATATTTCACAACACAACACAACACTATAAAATTCTGTATACACATATAAAATAAATCTGCATGACTGTTTGTTGCCAGAATAAATGAAAAAAAAAATTAAGAGTTTACTACGTAATTTATTTTGCCGCTAAACCACGGCAGTTATGAATTTTCGTACAACTTTTGCCGGCCGCTGCTCGCTTTTATTTGGTGCGGACAGCAATTTCGATGCATTTCAAAGATGCTTGAGAAAACTGAATGTATGTATATTTTAGTAAATTTCAAAATCCAAAAGTTTTTTCGTGACTGAGTAACAAACAACCAAATAGTCACAATTATAAAATTAATAGCAGGTATATTAGGATGAACCTCTCCGCTCTTAAACGGTTAATGACCCTACTTCTGTTCGATGATAATGTGACAATAAGTATTGAATTATCTTACTGCTTATCCGGATAACTGAGTATGTATTTGTATCAATGCACTTGAAAACCAGATAATAGCTTAGACCAAGCGTAGTTACCCATCACAACACGCAAGAATGAACCATACAGGTAGAAAAGTTTAAGGCAAGTTTGAATAGCATCTCATCATAATCATCACTCATCACAAGAGTGCAGTCTCCGATCCAGTAACGTAGGTACTCCAATGCGTTATTGGAGCGTTGAAAATGAGTATCTATACGTTTTTTTATATATTAGAATTCAAGATGTTTTTATTCTATTTTTGATTATTTTCATAAATATATATTTGTTTACAACCAATAACAATGTAACAATGTACCTGTAACTCCTATTAATGTAATTTGTACAACATTTTGGAACAAGGTTTCTTTTCGGAGGGAACGTTATCGACCTTATTCGGCTCGATTATTATAAGAAAAAAATCTCATTTTTTACTATATAAGACTTCCATAATTAGGCTACAACTACCGTCAATAATAATGATTTTATCATTACGAAGGCGTTAACTCCACCTTACAAGCTAGATCGAAATTTAAATAAAAACTTTGATAAATTACGCCATGTTTCGGTGTAATAATAGTACATTATTGCAGCGGCCAGCAAAAGAGGCATTGGTGGACGAACATGTAAATGTGGGCCGAGGCGAACCCAAGGTACACATACGTAAGACCATCAATGCCTTGTTGTGCTTAGCCACAACTAGGCATTGCTAGGCTTTACTCAAATAATGCGCGGAAATTATAAATTTTCAAAATCAAGCCCGAATAACAATTTTCCTTTGTTAAAGTGGTCATTTGTTATTTTTTAATAAACATCTTTCTATTTGCAAGTTCATTCGAAATTTATACAAAACCTTTAATGAGATACCTTTTTAACGTTCTCCCTTTTTAGGGAAGGCAAAAAGAACAATGCCCATACATCCTAAGTCTAGTCTTCAGTTTTCTTTGTTCGTTTTTTACAATAGAATGCAGGTGTGACGCATTCTAATGATTCTTTGAGTGTTTGGCACGAAATATATCATAATCACTAATTCTTCAGTTATGAAGACGGTTGAAACACAAAATCACACCAATTTTATTTCACAATATCCACTCGATGAAATCCTGCCAAAAACACTCGATGAGTTACCTCCTTGGATGTAATGTCACAGAGTAAAAGATCGTTCCATTTTTAAATTACACAAAAGATATGAGTTTACTTTGTAATTTATTTGGCCGCTAAACACGTCAGATATGGATTTTCATAAAACTTTTGCCGGCCGCTGCTCGTATGTATGTGGCCAGTACAGCAATTTCGAAGTTAGAAGAAGGTTGTCAAAATAATGCTCACATTTCCAAGCATGTTTGACAAAAAGAATGTTTCATTTTTAAATGGCACGACAGATATGAGTTAACAATGTAATTTATTTGGCCACTAAATCACGAATAAAATGGATTTTCATACAATTGGACAGAACAACAATTTCGATTAATCTCGTAGAAGGTTGTCAAAATAATGGTCTAATTTCCAAGCTTGCTTGAGAAAATTGCATTTAACTCCATTCCTACTTTGTGTAATGTTATACAGCAAGTCGATTCAATGCAGATGTTTTATTATCATTTTTCTTATTGTAACAGTATCTATGGCCACTATGGTCAGACCAACTAACTGAAATAGGTATTATGTTATTGCATAAAATAATAGATTGATAAGTTAAATTAGAAAATATACATATTTTGTTTTAAACTTACACGGTCTCTAACATTATAAGATTTTTTGTTATTAGCGGGATTGCTACCGTGTACCTTATTTTTTGCAAGTTCCCGATATTTCGGCATTGTTGCAAGCTAGTCCTAAATATTACGTAATCCGTTTCTGTCAGTATAATCAGGAAAATAAAATTTTACTTTACAGACCACTCTTATCTTAAAAACCAGCCAAGTGCGTGTCGTGCCATTCGCAGTGTAGGGTTCCGTAGTTGCCTGTAGTCAATATATTTGAAAACAAGTCTTTATTTTCTGTATAGAAAATTAGAAAAACCGATTATTATCAATTTATGTACTTTTCTCAACTAAAATATCAAAATCAAAGTCAAACTGCGTCTCAAACTTAAAATCAATTAGATTTTTTTTTAATACGAATGATAACCGCCGATTTTTTATTTCCTCCTAGGCGGGGGAGTGGGTGTGAAATCCTCATGGATACCCTACAGCTGGCTGCAAGATTATGTAAGACTCTTACGGACTAAAACACACCCGTAGTTCATGCTTATGGCCAGAAGGGCCTTACAAGCTTCATCTGAAGCGATCATCTCCTGAGAAAGGGATGATGCGGTATAACCGTCGATCTTTTCAAGTGCTTTTATGCCTTTAAAAAAACGTAACGTTAGCGCGCCTTAGAAGCCGTTGCCGTTGGTACTCGCGGTAGCGTTGTGGACCTAAAGGTATCAAATCTATCTTAACCGTTATAATTTTTCATTAAAGTTTATGAAAAGAACTATTATCATGAATTTTCCCAGGTTTTTCAAGCCAATAGTTGAGCTTTTAAAGGGGATAACACATTACTCGAACAAAACTTAGCACTTTAAAGTTAAATACATATGCCGCAAACGGATCCCTAAATCAAAAATTAGTCTTAGAAACCCCTAAGTTATTTTAAAGGATATATGCAACGATATCCCACGCGATGGGGTAGACGATGAAAAAAAGGATGTCAAAATTTTATTCTACCATTCTGTCGACGTGACCGATAAAAATATCTCCACAAAATTACAGCTCTCTAGTGCTAATAGTCTCCAACCAAAACCGGGGACGGACAGACGGACATGACGAAACTATAAGTGTTCCTTGTCAGGACTACGTAACTCTAAAGAGGCGCAGGTGTTGATAAAATATTTGTTTTATCAAGATAGGCAGATACGTGATATGAGTAGGTAAATGTATTGATTGTGCAATCGTTTTAAGTTTTGCGACATTGACGATTAACAATCCTGTGTAATTATTACGTCAATGATATCATTGTTCTGGCGCTGTAGACAAACAAAAAGCCATCTTTCTATAAGAGCAAACACGACAAACAGTCAACCTTTGGGAAAAAAGAAAAACGCGAACGGCGGTATAAAGCTAAATATACACATAAATAATGATATATTAAAAATATATACGAATTAACATAGATACATATATAAATACATACTACGAAAGGAATACACATATACATATACATATCACAATTATATTTATATATATATTTAAATATATATAAATGACATGATGATGGTTTACATTTTGACTTGTTCATAAAATATTGGTGTTAAATATTCTTTGGTGATTGGTATGTTATCTAACAATATCCACATTCCTAATTACTGATTAATACGCTATTTTGGTCCCTGTCTACCTAGCTCTTTTGTAAAAAATGTATCCTACCGACCAATCCGCACTAGGCCCAGTACGGAATAGGCCCAAGATGGTGTGATACCAGTGCGGAATTGGCCCAAGGCGGATTGGTTACAACTCAGAATGGGCCCAGTGCACACGCTCCCGGTGTATCGTCACCGCTCCCGGTGTATCGCTATCGCTCCCGATCCATCGCACACGCTCCCGGTCCATCAGCCACCAAATAAAACTTTTAACCAACCACCGCCATCAGTGGTTGCCCACCACGCTCCCCATCTTGCTTCCCGCCCAGCTGCCTAGCTTGCTACCTAGCTAGTTGCTTAGTTAGCTGCCTTGCTAGGCTGTGACATTAAAAGTTTTGTCAAGCCCTCATCCGCCAAACAGTCCTAAAAGGAACTTCGTTCCAAAAATTAAGCCGATTTAATGTAAACGAAACTACAAGAAGTAAGAAAATAAATCTTATTCTTAACGGTAACAATAGTACAATGATGAAATGAATCATCACAAAAGTTTACGTCGCGCAGTCTCAATACATACCTATATATTACTACCCGCATCCATAGGGATGTACTTAATCCCCTTTCTCAGCCTCCGCCGCCGCTGCCCGTTACCGCATCAGTTATTGCCCCGCCTTCGCTAGAAGCTGCTAATCCGCAGTCAGTGACCGTTGCATTCTGGATCAGCTTGCAACACTATGGGGCACAGTTCGAGTTCCGTCATCCCAGAAGGTGCGAGGAGTATAGCAGCGGGCGGATTATATTACTCCTTTCTTTCTCTTACACGGCTCTGAGCTGGTACTGGCTCTCTTACTTCTAAAGTAAAAGTAAATGTACACATAAGTGTAGTCCGTTACTTCTGGTGATCACCGAGCTCAAGTCGCTTAACATCTGGTACCTTGATGATTAGACCATTGGGGGAACACTAGAAGAGGTGAAAAGGGACCTATCTTTCTTATAACCTCGTCTGGGGGAGTTAGGCCTGGAAGTAAATTCTGCCAAATGTAACTTTCCCTGTACTTCAATGTCATCATCATCCTTCTCGTCTTACACTTATTTACTTCCGGGCCTCAAGGAGCTCAATAAAGGTCCATTTTATTTGCTGGGTGCTTCTGTTATTCCATCTGCATTTCCGGAGGCACTGAAAACTCATATGGATGTTCTCTTGCTCGCCAGCGAGCGTATAAACGTTACTCCGCTCTACTCTTTTTGCGGAAGTGCTTTGCCGTCCCACAGATAACAACTCCAGACGGCCTCGGTTTGTATGTTCCGCGACGATGTTGGTTCTTTTGACGCTGTCATAGAAATGCGAAATATGATAATGTGACATTATCAATGTCTCCCAGAGTGGTAACCACTGGAAACAGACATCTTAACTAATCCTATACGGGGTTAAAGGGGTGCGGCATGTTCAAAGTCAACTTCTTTATTTGCCATTAAACAGGCTGGCTGCTTTAAAATGTTGATTGATGTTCATAAAAATATAAACGAAGCTTAGCTTTATTAGCTTTTAAGTCTATTTAGCCATTATGTTATAGTCTTCAAAAATACCTGTCCATTTATGTTTATATTAAATTTACCCTTTATTTATATGTTATTTATTATAAAATACAAATATTAAAATTTCACTACTTAATATAACACAAAGTGCCCCGCGCCGCGTCTGATGTATATCTGTGCTCTTGCGATGATAGAATAAAACTACTGAACTGGTTTGTCATGCGGCTATTAAGTACCTACTATCATTTAGACAATTTCTCACGAAGGGTTTATTATTATACTCTTTATTGCATCATACGGTTCAAAACAAAGTCAGATACATAGTCAGCAAAGGTGGGCTTATCTCTAAAAGAGATCTCTTCCAGCCAACCTAGGTGCTGTCGGAGATTCCAAACTTAGCAGGATTGTTTTCATAATAGAAGCATGATTAAAAAAAAATAACACAAACGAGTGTTTTTTGTCCTAGAAAATGGTTAGAAGAGGAGGCCAACGCGAGAGCAGCTGGGCGCACGCCGTCTCTAACGAAGGTGTTAATCAGAACCTTCTGGTTGAATTTCATTCCCGGAGGAATCATGCAGTTCCTTTGTGTTGCTATCAGGTAATATTTTTTTAATAATGTATGAAATTCGAAGATACTTTATAGCTTTACACCGTCACGTTCACCATACGTTATCATGAACAGGGTTGTTATGAATGTGAAAATGTTGACAACCGCGGATGCGGACTGATGAGGTTTATTAGAGATTCATATCCGCGGATCCGGATTTCAGGATATTATAAAGATATTCTAATTTAAAGTTAATAAAGCAAATGTAATTCAATTAATTTTTAACATTTATTGATTCATATTAATTTTAAGAATAAAACTAAAACATTTTTCAAACTCATTTAATATCGTTTTAGGAACGTGCCACTCTGGCTCCGCCCACTTACTTCAGGTGTCGTTACTTGTTGATAATTTATGAATCTGCATCCGTAAATCCGTAAAAGATGTCGGAAATAATGCGAATATTCCGCATTTGCGGATGTGTTTATCCGTAACACCCTTGAGCATGCAACTGAAAACTGCTGAGTAATTTAATGATTATTATTAGAATAACTTCAAAGTTAAATGAAAGTTTGGGCTTATGATAGGTTTAAGGTACGTGATAAAAACACTCACTCTTGGCGAGATTTCTAAGAGGCGCGTAGCAAATGTCAATATTATGTGTGCAATATTATCGATAAGATTTGAACGATCATTAAAATTACTAAAGTTAGTCCGATTTAAGTGATATATTTTTGATGCCTTTTAGCACAACACTACTTCTATTTTCTTATTTTCAAAAGAAATGTTACCTTTGGAATATTGTTGAAGGTCAACTATGTGAATAATATTTTACATTCCAAACTTTGAAAATGGAGCCCACTTTTGTTCTATTTAATTGGCTTTATTATTAAACCAGGCAGCGGACCCTGCGACTTGGTCCGCGTTTAAATGTGTGTTTTGAAAATCCCTTAGATATTTAACAAATTTTCCGGGATAAAAAGTATCTTTTGTCTCTCTCCAGGTTATAAGCTGTCCGTGTGTTAAACTTTATCCAAATCCGGTCAGCCGTTTTTGAGTGATTTAGTAACAAACAGTTAAACACAGGAACTTTCATATTTATAATATTAGTAGGATTGACAAATATGTAGGTTTATATTTGTTGAAATATATACCTATACGTTTAAGCTAATAAATTGTTTGAACTGAATTAACAGCATTAAGGTACATTAATTATTTTAATTATTAAGTACATTTAAACAACACTCGGCCGCCCGCGATTTCGTTCGCTTTAACTCAATTGATGCTCCGTCGTCATACATGTGGCATTAGATATTTTTAGGCATAAAGGAAATTTGTAGAGGGATCATCCATACAATGTCGTTGAGAGCAACTGAAGGTCACAGCTCATTAAATCCACCCGGTACCCGACCAGCTACGCCTCACCTCGTGTGGTTGATATTCTTTGTATGGATTCCTATGGGTATACGCTCACTACAATAACTCCATACCGTCACCTAATCGTCTCGCTCACAAAATGTTCGCGCGCGGCGGCGGGTGGACAACGAGTGTACGTGGCGCTACGAGGTGGTGCGGTGCCGGGTGGCTCTAATGAGCGTGATCTTTATTGTTATTATTTGTTCGTTATCAGGACGATGACGCCGATTCTGTTCGGACTGTTGCTGCAGTATTGGTCGGTGAACTCAACTGTGTCACGAGAAATGGCCGTGATATACGCAATGAGCATGATCGCCGGCAATTGGGTGGCTGCTTTCCTTAATCACCATGGCAACCTGTACTGCCAGCAGTTTGGCATGATGCTTCGGGTTGCTACCAGTTCGCTTATGTACAGAAAGGTAAACACCCCGGCAAATTTCTTCAGCATAAACCAAAGACTATGAGACCTGCGCAATGTTAACATACAAAAACGTTTTCTCCACAAGTTTGTTTGTTTATGTTTTTACTCCAGATGTTTGTCCTTACTTATACTATACATGCAATACTCCGAACAATGGTACTTGGTATAATTTGTGTCTGTCTAAATGTCAGTTTCATATAATATAAGCAAGATCACAGACAATGTCGGATCCTTTCGCTTAACATATAATTTTAATTCCTTTTTAAAGCTGGAAGTTAGAGCTAAAAGTTAATAAATTCATTCTTAGTATACCTAAAATAGGGAATATCGAAAGAAACTACATTTTTGACGTGACAACGTCTTAAATTAGGTTGCGGCTGGGAGTCACTTATGAAAAAGTGTAACGCTCGGTAACGTTACGATGAGTCTCTCGTGTTAAGTTTAAGTTTACATGTACAATGTTTTAGTAAACAAAATATATTTCTATAGTTAAAATTTGTGCAATTCTTATTTTCATTCAATTCCTTGTTCCTATTGTGCAATTTAATTATATTCATATCAATAAATATTCTACCGAGAAAAAGACGTTGTCACGTAAAATCTTCGCCCGTAAAACCGACTTTACAGGCAACCATTTTTTTATGTAAAATAATGTTAAACAAGCATAAGGCATTCCTGATGGTAAGCAGCTACCATAGCCCATAGACGATTGCGATACCCGAGTATCACTCGCTCCGTTGCCTAATGCAACCCCTAACCCAGGAATGGGAAAACTTTTTCCTTATCATGCCAATACTATCAGAATTTATGGTAGGCCAAGTTCATGCTCGGGCCACTTACGATTTGCGTACCCCTCCACCCCTTAGAATTTGTAAATTATGAAATCAAATATAGCTCAGTAACGAATGCCCCTCACCCGCAGCTCAGCAGCAGTAGTAACAGGTTCGGCAGCTGGTCCATGCCAGAATACGGCAAAATTTTATTTTTTGGAGTGAACCTTTGTTTATTTTTCGATGTTCGCGGGCCGGATTTCAACAATTTTAGGGCCGGAGATGGCCCGCGGATCCTGATTTGCAAATCCCTACCCTAACCCGTGGAGCCTTGTATCCTTACACATAAACAAAAACACAAACTACTAAAAGAAACTGTCATTTCACTGTGATCTTCAGTAAGGTGTGATAGATACGGACGATCCAATTCAAGCACCACGACCTACATCTCCCTCGATATGATAGATAAATGAGTTCTACTCTTTACAATCATAATTTTCTCCTATTATTTTTTCTTATCTAAATACGTTAATACTTTACAAACACATACAGTCTGTAGTATTGTTAACTCTGCACATTTTAAAGATAAGTGACATTAAACACTATATAGATATTAACCCCACTATGTAGGTACTTATAGAAAGCAATTAAGATTGACTTATTGATAAAGTGCTAAACTATAGTGGTATAACAAACCTAAACCTCTAATCTAAATCATATTATGTATATACCGAACTTTTCCATGACGTTGTTGAATATTTTTCTAAAGAAGTGGTGCGGCGTATTAATTTGTTTTACTTATATAATTGTGTTCGTTTTACTATTTAATTTTATAAATTTTTGGTTTGTTTTTTATTTTATGATAATTTTACCAAGTTAACATGAGGAGTACTTGGTCTATCCACGTGACTATGTTGGCATTAACTTCATATATTATTTTACATTTGAAACCCATTTGTATACGTTAAAAAACGACCGCGTCACTGACTGAACTTCTAAATATTTCTAGTTAATAAACAATTATCAACCAAATTAGCAAAGTAAAATGACTTAGTCTATTTATACAATATTACAGAATGGACAAAGATGTGGCTCTTCTGCAGATCACCGTTTTACTTAATACAAAAATAACTTAAGCACAAATAGTAATATATTTATATTTGTTTCTTAGGTTTTCACGCACATCACTCATTAAATAAAACTAGTTTTTACGGGTTAATGCACGAAACTTTATTTATTTATTGACGTTTCGCAGCCTTTTCAGGTCTGCATCTTGTCAAGATTATTTAATATATTTATAACAAAAAACCTTATAATAAGCTAAAATACATTATTTTAATAATGGAGTCCCTTTAGGCAACGTTCCGAAGATACTGGCAGCGTTCCCCCTTTGAATAGCTAGACTAAGTCTTCGTCCGAGGTAGCTGCCAGCTCTTCGGTCTCCTGTGAAGTCGACTAAACTTTTTGCTATTTCCTTAAAAAGCCTTACAGCGCTAGGACCCCACGGACCAAGGGTCTCGTACCGAATGGGACAAAATTATATTCGGAGCCTAGACCCCTGTATTTGCATGCCTTAGCTTTTTCAGCCGCTTCGCAATCCGCACCAGTTCTGTAGTTGGTTCCATGTAGATGGGAAGGGGCCAGCATGTCTGAACAGGTTGCATCCCATACTAGCACCCGGCCCATCTTCCATGGAATCTTACTCATACCGTCCGTCCGTCTCATATTTAGTTAATGTTCATAATAATGTAAGACCTTATTCTAGTTATCAGCTACCTACGAGAAATCAATAAACATGGATTTGAAATTCAAAATTAACATTAAATGAAAGTCAATATATAATTCAAATTGTAACGTGGTAGACCGCTCGGGTTTCTACCACCCGGAGTGGGGTTATCTGTAATCGTTTTCATAGCGTTTTCCTTCAAAATTGCGCTCCCGCAGCGCGGATATTGATATCATGTTTGATGACGATTTCTTTGTAGTTGATGCGTATGAACAACGCTTCCTTGGGGGATACGGCAGCGGGCAAGGTAGTGAACATCCTGTCGAACGACATGCAGAGGTTCGACTTGGCGATGCTGTTCCTCCATTATGTGTGGATCATCCCGATCCAGATGGCTGCCGTGTGCTACCTGGGTTACATGCAGGCGGGGCCGGCAGCTCTTGTGGGGTTGGCTGCTATAATCGTCATAGCCTTGCCTATTCAAGGTTAGAGTAAAAAAAAATTTTTTTAATAAAGTTTTGACGACATTCCGTAAATGTTTAATTCAGCAATATTTTTAGAAGTAGGTAATTGCAGGTACCTATCTATTTTTAGTGTTTAAAAACATTATGTCGTTGAAAACAATACTAATTACATGTGAGTGCCCCAATGATTTGTAATAAACAAAGGATTAATTTCTCAGTAATTAAAAATAAAACCTAAAGCACAGCCTGCAGATTTTAGTAAATTCCACTCACCATTCCAATAGGCAGCAATAAACTCTATAGACATTCTTTTATTTTCTTTTTGATAACGACGTCCTATCCTACCTATTTGAAGTACAGTACCCCTAGCACGAACCATTATCGAATTCGAATAGTTTGCAAACCGAAATGTCAATGTCAAATTTTGTATGGAAACTTGTTCAGCAGCGCCAAAAAGTACTTAACGAAAATTAAAAATCAGTACACATTTGACAATGACATTTCGGACTCGAAAACGTTACGAATTCGATATTGGTCCGTGATAAGGGTACCGTACCCTTAGGGGTACAGTACCCCTAGCGAGTGCGAAATATCAATGTCTAATTTTGTATGGAAACAGCAGCGCCACAAAGTACGTAACAAGAACTAAAAATCTGTACACACTTGACAATGACATTTCGGACTCGCAAACATTACCAATTCGATATCGGTTTGTGCTAAAAGACAGTACATAACTCGATATTTTATTGATTGCAAATGGTTTGTGTCATAGAAATAAAAATAACTGTAAATTTATGTAAATGATAATATATTCGTGCGGCATGCTGAACATTTAAGTATTTCAACCTTCAATATATCTTCAATATCTATTATTGTATAAATATTTGATAGTAATCGTACTTAACTAAACTGTATTATTTTTAGGTGTTCTCGGTAATTTAATTGGCAAATTAAGATTCCGAATTGCGGAAAAGACTGACGAGAGAATAAAAGTGATGACAGAAGTTATTAGCGGAATTCAGGTAAATCACTATCACACTATGAAAAACCTAAAATGTACTTGTTCGTCTAATAGGTTATTAAATGATGTATCTTGAAAAGGTGACCAAATTATTGAATTGAAATAAACTACAAAAGTAATTCATGTGTTTCTGGGCCTTCGAGAACACTTGCCAGAAATCATCATATATGTAAGCACTTAGGAATTTAGCATAATGATTATTAAATCTAAAGAAAATTTTACTAGAAAAATTCACTCGGCCCAGGTTTAAAACGGGATTCGTACCCGCATATTCCGCTAAACGGGCGGACGCACTAACCAATTATACTACCGAGACCTTACTGGTCGTGTCCAATTACTTCTAGTATTTCTTAGGCTGAGATTGTAACCCACAATGTCAAATGAAAATACCTTATAAAGAAATAAACATTTGAAATTAGAAATAGCAATTAATAATTTGCGGAAGATCGTTCGGTTCGAATCCCGTCTGAGACCTGGACTGGGTGGAATTGGTGCTAGGAAAATTTTCTTTAGATTTAATCATACAAATAGCAGTTTAATGCTGAATAATTAAAATATAATAATGACTATTACTTCGCGTGTTTACGTCAATCTAAGCATTCTTATTTATAGGCTTGTTGATTAATTCTGTCACTTCAGGTCATTAAGATGTACGCTTGGGAGCTGCCGTTCCAAAATGTGGTTGGTGATAAGCGTGCTGCTGAGATGAAGGAAGTCAGGAAAGCGTTATTCTGCAGGACCATATTCTTGGGTTTCATGATGTTCACTGAGCGCGCTGCTCTCTTCATCACAATCTTAGTATTCGTGTTCTTCGGAAACAGTATGACTGCCAATGTTGTAAGTATACACAAACATATTATGTACCTGTTACTGTAAAAAGGGGTTTCCTAGCAAAGCGTATGACCCGCCTGACGGAATATCCCTGCCATTGCTTATGGAAGCTTGTCACTTCTTATACTGTCACGCGCCCTTTTTTTATTCTAACCCCATCCCCAACTCCATGTAGCCATGCAACATTAGACACTAACAGAAACACACCACCAACCAAAGGCAAGGCTGAAGAAGTAGATCATCGATCATCATCATAGAAATCGAGAGGGGAACCGCTATGCCCTTATCTTAGTGCTGTAAGGGTTTAAAATATCGTTACCTGTAAACACTGACTCTAGATATTGCAAAGAACATCTTAGTTTAACATAAACAAAAATGTATTATTGTTGATTACTTATAATTTATATCTGCAAAGTTAAATTTGAAATACCTTGCTAGTCAGTAGCAGTTTTTGTAGCCAACTGTACTGGCATCGCTAGGGACATCCCACGGTAGATATGATATTGCCTTTGGACGTATTCCAATAATGATTTATGTGACTTCTGGGAAATTGATATTTGTTAGACGAGTACTAATATTGGTATTTGCTTCCAGATCTACCCTTTGCAGCAGTTTATGAATGCGGTGCAAATCAACGTAACGTTGATCTTACCATTAGTGCTTGCTTTTACTGCTGAGCTTGTCGTTTCTATTAAGAGAATTCAGGACTTCCTAGTGCTCGGTAGGTTATAATAAGCGGACATAATTTCTTTAACTATTAATTACTAACCAAACATAGAGCAACTCGAAAGGGAGTAGTCATAGCGACTTAATAACGTTTAAATCATTCTGCCATTTCTTGGGGGGGGGGGGGGGGGGGTACAAATTGCATCATGCAGTACATGCGTGAAAAACAAAACTGTAACACAAATAGACAATGACAATATACACGTTTGTATGCCCAAATTTTATGTTCAATTCGACAGAGGAAATTTCCCCTCCTAGCCGCGTGGGCCGTGTTGGTCTATGTAAACAAATAATGAAGGAATTTCAAGCTAATTTATACTTATTTAATACCTTTCATACTGGTGTAACTACAAGTCAGGAGTTAATAATAGTATGTGTTAAGAACTACTGTGTTAGTATGTGTTAAAACTTATTATATCGCACTTTATACGCGTTCAAAAAGTATAGTATTATTTATCTTTAAAGGTAATTAAAAGTTTAAATCTTATTTGGGTATTGCATTTTATTTTCAACGTAATGAAAAAAATCGCGAGTTTTATTGATTTATGTTATCTGTTATTTTATTTGTTGTATGACAACAATTGTTTATCCACTGTTATATTGTACGGTTATCTTATTAGTACTCTTTAATTTACACTTTACAATTATGTTAATCTTCTCAATTTTATCTCTATTTCATTATCTTATATACAAATTTGTCTGTAGTATTTATTTAACTAAATTATGATTTCTATAATTAGTTACTTACCAACACTCAAAGTGTAAAAAAGATGGAAAGAAGCATTTTGATGACATTTTTGATCTTGTTTGGTTGCAGAGGATCGCCCTGACTTGACGTTGCATGCGCTGGATTCACCACCAGACAATTTGTTCCGCAATGTCGCTTCTGTTATGGAAAAGTCTAAGGGCCCTGTCAGGCCTCTTTCATTCCAAATGCACTCTGAATTCCTCGATGCTATGGGTAAGAATACTACAATAACATTAGTCAATACCTTGTACGTTTATCTTCTCATCTTGTTTAAACCTTGCAATCAAAAAAACAGAAATTTCTTGTAATTTCATCTCCATATTTTTTTTGATGAAATAAGATTTATTTGTATCTTTAGATTTGATCATCTAGCAGTTACATGCTTCAAGTTCAAATATAATACTAATATCAATGTGCATTATTTAGAAGGAGCGCAAGCGCAGAAATACAATCGTAAGATGCGTCGATCGATCTCGCAGCCAGGGTTGGAAACAGCGGTGGAGTTGCGCAACGTCACAGCCTGTTGGACCCGGAACACAGATATTTGCGCCCTGAAGAATGTATCTCTGAGGATCCGAAAGGCAAAACTGTGTGCTATCATTGGTCCTGTTGGTTCTGGAAAGGTAGCTTATATTTTTTATAAAAAACAAAAAGTTACAATAGTTGAGCAATAGTGCTTGTTTTATGTTTTACATTTTCTTCTAATCGAACATGGAATTTTGGTGGTGATTAAAAACTAAATTATATTTAGTTAATAAATTGTACAAATATGATCCGCATTACGGCAGGAGTAGGTACTTTATAATCTTCTTGTTTATAATTACATAGTTGAAAAGAAGTGCCTAATGTTATCCTCTAGAAATAAAGTGATTATTTGGATAAAGGAAATACCCATTGATAACTTTATGACAAATGATCAAAAATGAAACATCAACAGATTCAGCGTTCTATACCTTTTTTTTATTATAACGTCTATCCATTGAAACTAATAAGTCATTGATAATGCTGTCGAGATGCTGCCTTCCGCGGGCCTTCTGAATTACGCATATGTTTCGTTAAGTATTACAAGATTGCCGAAAATGGAGTGTAAGGTTTAAGAGTTCATGTATGAATGTGCGTGTTTTATATTCCATCATAAAATTCCTCTAAGATTAAATGGATATGTTCCGCAAAACCACCGCCAGGCTTTTCTATTTTTAATTATTATTGTAATTGTAAAATTTGCAAGATAAACTAAAAGCTGCAATAATAGAAAGAATAAAGTTTTTCTATGTGACCTTTCTAAGACAACTTAATAAGATGAGCTAGAAAAGCTTTTGGGCGCTCAATAGCTTCTTGCATAGTAAGAATTGAGGAGATTTTTATTTCCATTTTGCAGTCTTCATTACTTCAACTTCTACTGAAGGAACTACCTCCTGCTAATGGGTCGGTGTCTATTTACGGGAACCTTTCATATGCCAGCCAGGAAGCGTGGCTGTTTCCTAGTACCATAAGGGAGAACATACTCTTCGGATTGCCATATGACGCTGAAAAATATAAAAGGGTAAGCAAGTTTACAGCAACAACACAATCACCTTCTCAAATCAACAACACCAATATAAAATCAATTAAAGATCGTTAACGTGTATTCTAAAAATCAGTAAATTATAATTAACAAACAAAATAACGTTAGAAAGTTAACTTTTCCAAATAAAATAATATAGAAATCAAGCAGTTAAATAAGCTTGAATCAAAATAAGATAAAATTGACTTTAGTAACGAGCTAATATTATTTTGAAATTAAAAACCGGCCAAGTGCGTGTCGTGCCATGCGCAATGTAGGGTTCCATAGTTCCTCGCCGTCACCACAATATATTTTGGAAAGAGTCTATATTTTAAGCAATTGCTTTGTCTAAGTCACATTTAATGTTTTCTTCTAAGGATTTTTATTAGGTTAGTAATTTTCATAAAATACATAAGTTGAACGACTATTACTCTTAAAGTAACAAATCTATTTTTACCGTTATAATTTTTCTTAAAAGTTGATGAACAACACTATTATCACGATTTTTTCCAGGTTTTTCAAGCCAATAGTTTAGCTTAGATTGGGGGCGGGGGGCGCCCTAAACGAACAAAAGTTAGCACTTTAAAGTTTAATATTTCGCCAACGGATCCCTTAAATATTGAAAAATATTTTATTCTACCATATTGTCAGCATGATTGTTATACATATATTCGCAAAATTACAGTTCTCTAGTACTAACAGTCTCCAAGCAAAACCGGTGATGGACAGAAAGACGGACATGACGAAACTACAAGTGTTCCTTGTCTGGACTATGGAACCCTAAAAAGCGGATTGCAATCTAGTCGTTATGAGAAGTGGTCAAATAAAGATTTAGTACTTTTACGATCTAGTCATTAATTTATGTGGCAAATAAAGATCCAGTAATTATGCAATGTATTCAATTGAAGATCTAGACAAAATTATATCTAGTCATTTTGCGATATAGTCATTATTGGGGTTAGTCACACTGAAACATAGACAAACTGAGATCAACCCAAAAAGCAAACGTGACTGTTGTGGAATACTCGCCTTGGTTGGAACGAAGTCAAAAATAAACTAAGTACACAACTACACACATCAAAAGTGTCTAGGGATCAACATATATTTTTGCAATAACTTTTCTCCTGATTGATATTAATTAAAAATTTCTTTAAGGATTCATCAAATAAAGTGTTTTCGTTTGTCACAGTAACGATAAACCAAGCCACCTTTGCATTAATAAAGAAATTTGCCATTTTCCTAATAAAGGGATTTTTGACATTTGAACCACTAACACAAAAGTTCGAAAAAAAGACTGAAATAACAGTTTTCTCTAAAATTTTATTGGGTAACTTAAACAATTAATAATCCGTATTTCTACCGCGAACACTAACAACACAAGAACATCGGTTTGGCATACTCAAAATGAGTTCATCCAAATCACGCTGTGGAATGGCCGCCCATGTTCGTTGCAACAACAAAAAAAGGTCTTCTTGCGACTGGATACCCTCCATATTCGGCAGAGCTCTTCTCTGTAGCATATCCCATGCATGCTCAATCGGGTTCAAGTCTGGCGACTGAGCAGGCCAGGGCAGGACATTGATGTTAGCTGCGGCGAGAGTCTGTCTTACAACTCTTGCGGTGTGCGGTCGTGCATTATCATGCATTAACTGAAATAAGGGACCGATTTGCACTTGTAGAGGAACGATGACGTCTGATACAATCGTCTCAGCATAAATTTGAGCGTTGAGGTTGCCTCTGATCCAAATCAACTCAGTTCTTCCGCCGATCCAAATACCCGCCCATACCATGATGGTTCCACCACTATAAGGATGGACTTCCTGGCAGGATTTTAATCGCTGTTGGCGTCCAGGGGTTCTCCAGTGTCGTATACGTCTTGTATCCGGTCTCATACCAAAACGAGACTCATCAGAAAAGCACACGAAACGCCATTGTTCTTCTGCCCAATTTCTGTGTTCAAGAGCCCATTGATATCGAATCCTACGATTGTGCATTGCTATAGGTGGTACCCGTAGCGGTCTTCGGGAATGAAGGTTCACTTCATGCAAGCGGTTTCTGACTGTTTGGTCGCTAATTAAGTTCCCTGAAGAGTGATGAAGCCTCACGGCTAACATCAGTGCGGTTATTGTTGGAGCTCTTCGAGTTAAGATTTGAATGTATCGGTCTTGTCTCCGTGTGGTGCAGCGATACCGTCCTCCATGGCGCTCAGCCACGGTACCAGTGCTTCGGTATCGTGTCCAAAGTCGACTGATAACACTCTGACTTGTATTCAGAGCTAAAGCCACAGTACGTTGCCGGGAACCAGCTTCTATCATTCCCACGGCTCTGAGCATTTCTTCCCTGCTTAAATGACGTCGCCGCTCCATAATAACGTTGGTTTTAATCAGTAGTAGGGAAACAGTAGCACTAATAATGTCTTCAATGCGTTGTATGTTTTTATAGGGAAAATATTGACAGCTGATTTTCATCTTTTACTCGAATTTGATTCACAGTTCCTGATTCAAATTATGAAATGCACCAAAAAGGATCCATATAAATTTATAAAATCATAAATTTATTACAAAGCCACATCTCAATCTCAAGAAATCCGCATAAAAATGCTTGATCCCTAGACACTTTTGATGTGTGTATATACTCGTATAATACGAAACAACAGACGGTTGTGATGGTGAGTTACAGATGGGCAAACAAGTTGCCACGTTTAAAAATAAGAAATCTTTATTACTTACTTTATGAAAACACGTCTTTATGAATTAGGAAAGAAAAATAGTTACCAACGAACGTTGTTTGTTTAGGTTTGCAGGGCTTGCTGCCTCGAGAAAGACTTCAAGCAATTCCCCTATAGCGATCAGACGTTGGTGGGCGAGCGAGGGGTGTCCCTCTCGGGGGGTCAGCGGGCCAGAATCAATTTGGCTCGCTCCGTCTATAGGGAGGTATGCACATTTCCCTGTTGGGTCTACTTTTTATTGCAGAAATTTCAATGTCATAATATTATTATGCATATTAGCGTATGGCATTAACTTCATTTCGCAAAACATAATTTGCTATTCACTTATTTATCAGACATTCAAAACTCATAATTTTATCAGCCAGAATCATATTTTGAGATAACTATAATGTCCAAAATAATTAAACAGCAGAACTATCATATCGCAGAAAGTTCACGGTCAGAATCTTGTTTGGCATTCATTTTATTCACCAAGTAGCTGGCTTAGTATGGGTCACAACACTAACCTAACCTAACCCACTGACCACAAACACCGAATCTATCTTAAATCAAAGTGAAGAAGTTAATGAAATTATGCAGAATAAAATTTTGACAAAGAAATTATGCCTGAAAATTTAACCATCTTAAATGTATATCATTGCGAATTGGGACAAAAATAAACATTCCGGCAAACAATAAATATCTTTATTAAACATATAGCTTGAAAATATCTGTCATAAGAAGATTATGCCCAGTGTGTTACAATGCAAAATATATTCGCAGCAACAAGATTCTGCCATACAGAGGGAACCCTTCTTTGTTTGCTGCACAAACACCGGTTCATAACTTAATAACACGTTCTTCTCTTGTTTGTGCTACGGGTGGAATTTATTTTTGGTCTGTCCACAATATTGTTTCCGAGAGTTATACGTAACGTTATGATAGATCATGTACGAGAAGTTATTACTTAATATCTTTACTTACTACTAGTTAGTTACCATACTCCTCCGAAACGGCTTGACCGATTTTTATAAAATTTTAAATGCATTCAGTAGGTCTGAGAATCGGCTACTATCTATTTTTCATACCAAAGTGATAAGGGTTGTACACCCCTAACATTATTTTTTTTTGGACAAAAAATCATAATGTGGCATAAAGAAATACATATAACCCTAAATTTTCACCCTTCTACCACAAGCCCCCTATTTTTATGGCGGCACGAAGTTTACTGGGTCAGCTAGTAATGTATAAGATATTATTTTCGCCAAGGTAACTATATACGTACACTCTTTGTGAATCCTCTAATTTATAATAGGAACCTAAGCAGATTAATCGCAATTATTTAAGATTATTTTAAGTGTTGTACACTTCTGGACACATCTATTGGCCCACCTTGTATTTTCAGTTTCGTTTGGTCCTAGCTAAAATTTTATATTAGGTCGAGCAAAAAGTTTTTATGCAATTTTGAACCTGGCACATTCACAATTTCATTAAATAGTCTTTTTTTGAATTTCGAACACAGAATTTAAAGAAACAAAAGACAATTTGGAGCCTGTTTGTTGATATCAAACAATCGAATACTAACAAAACTTGGTTTTATTGGTTTACTTGGATTTAATTCTTGAAAAAGTGATTGATATCTTTGGTTTTGCAACAAACATTACTTATTCTTAACATTAAGGTGAGGTTCTATCTATCAGAAATCAGAAATCAATATATCTTTATTCAAATTGGATGTATAGTACAACACTTTTGAATCGTCCAAACATTTTTTTCCCTACCACTCGTTATTGGACATAATTTTTAGCTGCGGAGAAAAACGAGCGAAAAAAACTCCACAACATTAAAAGAATAATGTAACAACATTTACAAATCATTATGTTGTTGCAACGTCAATACAATCATGATTTATTTTATATAGCACACCTGTTGGAATGATTGGAATAGTTCAAACCCAAGCATTTTTGTCTGTAATATAATCAGACACTTTGTAATAAGCTTTTTTAATAAGTGCTTTTTTTATCTCTTATCTTTGAATTTATTTATGCTTAACTCTTGGATATTGCTTGGGACTTTATTGTATAAGCGAACACAAAGACCTTCAAATGAATTATTGATTTTGTGAAGTCTAGTAGCAGGTAAAGTTAGTATATTTTTGTTTCTTGTATTAAGTGTGTGAACATCACTGTTTTTAAGAAATAAATTAATATTTTTTCTTACAAGTAATAAATTTTCGTAAATGTATCGTGATGCGACTGTCATTATACCAAATTCTTTAAACCTATCTCTAAAGCAATCCTTAACTTTAAGATTATAAATTGATCGAATAGCTCTCTTCTGCAGCACAAAAATAGTTTGAATGTCGGCGGCGTTTCCCCACAATAAAATTCCGTACGACATTACACTATGGAAATAACTAAAGTATACTAATCTGGCCGTATCTACATCCGTTAACTGGCGTATCTTCATTACGGCATATGCTGCAGAACTAAGTCTATTTGACAATTTATCAATATGTGGGCCCTATTGAAGCTTAGCATCTAAAGTAATCCCTAAGAATACTGTGGTGTCTATAAGGCCCATATTCCTATCCTTTACATTCACACTGGTTTTTACCTGTTTTACATTAGGTAATACAAATTTCATACATTTCGTTTTTCCTTCATTTAGTAATAAATTATTAACATTAAACCAGTGGACTACCTTAGAGATACAACTGTTCACGTCGTCAATAACTGTTTCCTTACGTTTG
Source organism: Chilo suppressalis (assembly GCA_902850365.2). Lineage (NCBI taxonomy): Eukaryota > Metazoa > Arthropoda > Insecta > Lepidoptera > Crambidae > Chilo > Chilo suppressalis. The sequence goes on from OU963898.1 coordinate 15,494,647, forward strand.
AGTTTAAATAAAAGTGATGTATCATCCGCGAACAATACTATCTCATGCTTATCTGTAACGTAGTAAGGCAAGTCATTAATATAAATTAAAAATAAGAAAGGACCAAGGATTGAGCCCTGCGGAACACCCATTTTAACCAGTGAACCCACAGACTTATTGCCGTTAATGTCAACCCTCTGAATCCTATTCATCAGGTATGACGCAATAAGATCCAGATCGGTATCTCTAAATCCATAGTGGTGGAGTTTCCTGAGTAATGTTTCATGAAAAACGCAATCAAAAGCCTTGGACAAGTCGCAAAACACACCTAGAGCGTCCTGCGAGTTCTCCCAGGCGTCAAAAATTTGTTGTATAAGTTCAACACCGGCATCGGTTGTTGAACGACCCCGTGTAAAACCAAATTGTTTACAGTGAAGTATATTATATTTATTAAAATGTGATTGCATTTGATCTAACATGATTTTTTCGAAAATTTTACTAAAGGTGGGTAGCACAGAAATCGGTCTAAAGTTTGTGGGGTCTGATGTACTTCCCATTTTATGCAAAGGAGTTATTTTACTGTATTTCATGAGGTCAGGAAAAACACCACAGTCAACACAATCATTAAATATGCAAGCTAGAATAGGAGCTATTGTCTCAATTACCGATTTAGAAACATCAACGGAATTGCCCCACAGATCCGCGGTTTTCTTTTTATTTAATTGGTGAAACGTTTTAATTACATCTTTAAAGTCAACATGTTTAAAATGAAAATGACTAGTACAAGGTTTCACGTTTTCTCTTAAGATTGATTCGGCAGCAATGGGGGAAGAGTTCAAAGATTTAGTTGTTGAAACTGGAATATCAGTAAAGAAACTTTCGAAAGCTGTAGCAACTTCAATATCTGAAGTAACCCTTTTATTATCAATATTTAAGTTATAATTATTATTGCGAGTTTTGGATTTTCCAGTTTCATCGTTTATAATATTCCATGTCGTTTTGATTTTGTCATTACTGTTCTTAATCTTTGAACTTAAGTAATTTGATTTTGCTAAGCGGCATACTTTTTTAAACAATTTAGAATAGTTACGAACATTTTTTTTTTAATATTTTTTTAATATTTCCAACACTCACACCAATTAGCCTAGCCCCAAAGTAAGCACTATAAGGCTTGTTGTTATGGGATACTAGGGTAACGGATAGAATACATATACTTTACATATATAAGTATATTTATATAGACATACATATTAAACATCCATGACTGGAGTACAAATGCTCGTGTTCACCACACAAACATCTGCCCCCACCGGGATTCGAACCCGGGACCTCTCGAGTAGGCGACGCCATGAAACCCGGCGTACAAACCACTCGGCCACGGAGATCGTCAATGCATGAACATGCTCTTTAAATTTTTCACTAGTGTTACAGTTTCTTTCATTATAAAGTTCATAAAGTGTCCTTCTACTTTTATGAATTCCAGGCGTAGCCCACTTAGTAAAATTTACCGCATCATTAACACAAATTTTTTTGGGTACAAAAACCTTATTAAATTCAGTGCAGTATATATTAAAAAAATCATTATATAAATCATTTGGACTGTCTTTATATTTTAGATAACACAATTTTCTATTTAATTGAGTTTTAAAACGTTCCACACGATTAGCAGATTTTGGTACAACAGTGATGTGTTTTTTTGTCACCTGCTTGAGCTCATATGGAAATGTAATCAACTGGCCACAATGATCACTATCTAGTTTATTAATAATTTGTTTTTTCTGTGGTATGATATCTGTATATATATTATCAATACAAGTGGCCGAAGTGGCAGCTATTCTAGTAGGCTCAATGAATAAGTTTTTCAGATTGTATGATTGAAATATTTTTTTTATTTTAGTACTCGAACTAGATTTTTCTAATAAATCAATATTGAAGTCACCACAGACAATCAACCGTTTGCCTGTAGTGTAAGTTTTCTTAAGAGCTTCAAAACAATCATACAATGCTGATGGAGGTCTGTATACGCTCAATACAACAAACCGGTCCAGTTCCACACAGGCAATTTCTATTGTTCGCTCAACCGAGAGGCTCACAATATCTCTTCGTTCCTTAAATTTTAATTTTTTATTCAATAATATTAAAGAGCCACCGCGAATTGCATTTTCTCGATTGAACAAACTACCAACCTGATGATTATTGAAATTAAATATATTCTGACTTTTGAGCCAGTGTTCTGTAATACAAAAAATATCTATATTATTACAATTCATGAATAATTCAATTTCTAAGTCCTAAGTCATTCCTTGAATATTAAGATGCACCAGGTTGATAAAACTTACATTTTTTGCAATGTTTTTGGATGGGTTTTTTTTATCTATATTAACAAAACAATTATTTTTATTTACATTATTATTTAATGTGCAAGAAGAATTATCTTTTGTCTGATTGGTTAATTTAAATATTTATTATGATTTTGGGTGGTTTCAGTAGAATAATTACTGATTGTCATGTCAATAGAATATTGCTCAATAGGACCAAGTTGTTTAGCCAAATTCTTGGCTGACATAAAAAAGAAATATGATAGCGACTTAGCTACCTGTCTTTTAATAAAAAATTCTAACATAATTGTTAGAGTCAATCAAATGATATTTATTGCTTTTACAAATTGTATACAAAAGCATATTTAATTTGTATCTTAACAAATTTTCCTCCTTTGGCAGACTGTTGCAGTAAGGCAATGTGAACAATACAATTTTTTTCACATTTAATGCATTTAAATCTGTCACATATTTTATTAATAACTTTTTATTCAAATTGCCTCTATTTCCTATAAAAAACAACAAGGTGTGGCATTTACTGTAGCTATGCTTACTTGCCTTTTCTAAAATATCATTATCAGAGGTACCAGGCATACAGTAATTTGTTATTGAATGTCCCATTTTAGATAAAAGAGGGCCCATATTCTTCCCAATTTCATCACTAAACATTATAATATTGTTATTTTTATTACCTAAAGATGCATTTCTTGAGTGAGTTACTTTCACTGGCGTCAAGTATGTACCAATTGGCTGATGTTGGGAATCAACAGATATAGACTTTTGTTGTAAAGTGGAGGAGTCACAATTGAGCGATGATTGAGTTCCCAACTGTTTACAGTCACAAGTGTGATTGTTAGTTAACGAATTAAATCTTTCATTATTGTAATTACATAAATCAATTAACTCATTCATGGCCTGCATGTGTTCCTTCATTTCACATTGTGCTAATTTATATTTTTTGGTTACACTTGAGAGACAATCTTGCAGTTTATCTATTTTACTTTGTAAAATTTGAGTATTTTAAACAAATGTTATTATATTTTGCAGAATAAATGTCCATTTTATCAATTAACTGTAATCTCTCCCTGTTTAATTTAACATTTTTTATAAAGAATTTTTGGATTTTTTATAAAGAATTTCAATAATCTATGGATACTTCACCTGAAGTCGCCGCCCAAGCTGTGGCACTTATTCAGGCCGGACACAGCCAAAGAAACGTGAGTGCTCATTTTAATTTAAGTCGATCTGCGGTCCAAAATGTTTATCGGAGGTACCCAGAGACTAGCGGCTTTGTTCGTCGCCAAGGAAGGCCACGATTTCGGGTCACAACTGAAAGGCAGGATCGATTCATCGTGACGACCAGCTTGAGAAATCGTCACCTTACCTCCATTGAGATACAAAACCAACTTCGCGACTTCCACGGAGTATCTGTGAGCACTCGAACTGTTCGGAGAAGGTTAAAAGAACGCGATATGGTACCACACAAGCCAGCTAATGGGCCTAAATTAAAACGCGAGCCCAGTCATTTAAATTGGACACAGCAAGATTGGAGCCGTGTACTCTTTTCTGATGAGTCTAAAATTGTGTTACATGGCAATGATGGAAGGAAGAAGGTCTACCGACGTAAGGGAGAGCGTTTCGCACAATGCTGCTTTGAAGAGAGGGTTGCTTATGGCGGTGGCTCATGGACTGTCTGGGGCGGTATATCCGCGAGCGGCAAAACTCAACTTGAGGTTGTTACAGGACCACGGCTGCCAATATTAAATGCTGAAAGGTACATTCGTGAGTGCTTAGAACCTCACGTGATACCATACGCGGACTATGTGGGCCCAAATTTCCTTTTTATGCATGATAATGCAAGAGCCCATGCGGCCGGCATCGTCAGGGAATATCTTCGGGATGTGAACATCACAGTTATGGACTGGCCAGCCAGAAGTCCAGACATGAACCCCATTGAGCACATGTGGGACGAGCTAAAAAGACGTGTTAGGGCTCGTCAGCCAGTTGCCCAGACGATGCAGGAGTTGAAAACTGCCATAGAAGAGGAATGGGAGATGATCCCTCAAAATTTCATAGAGCGGTTGATAAACTCTATGCCTAATCGTATGAGAGCTGTGGTAGATGCCTATGGAGGCAACACGCGTTATTAAATTAAACCTTTATTTGATAAAATATGTTTTTTATTCAAAAATCAATTGCCTTTAACAAGGCGCATATCCGACTTGTTAGGCGTAGCTCCATGTCGTATGGTATTCTGAATTCGAATTTAAAACAATACGATCGAAAAAGATGGTAAAATGTATCAGGTTTAAAACTGCATCAACAGTTTTTGTTCAATCTAGCAATCATATTTCGGTAGGGGCCATCGAAACCTAAACTCTAAGGTGGGCCAATAGATGTGTCCAGAAGTGTATAATTTTATTAAGGTAAAAGGAATTTCCGATATTTAGACAGCTACACCATACTTCTGGACCCAATTCCCTTCTCCGTGGAGTCTTGGATACCTCGCTCATCGACAGTTATACAACTAAATATCTGTGACAACAATATACCAAAAGGTACACTGTAGAAAAGTGGTAGAGATAAAAAGTTCAAGATTATTTTCCCAATACGGTTACTCCAATTTGAGCGGGAAAATCGCTATACTCTACCCCTCTTGAACCTTCTTGCTAGTACAGTATACCTAGTCCAGTCATATATTCTGTTACAAATGAAAATGCTTTTTTTGTTTATTGAAGTAATGTTATTAAAATTTATACCTACATATTTATTAAAGTCTCAGCGAAAAATTAAAATATATTGTATTCGAAATGGCTACCTTTGGCTTTTATACAGTTCGTATCTGTTTGGTCACGAATCTTTGGATTTACGCACTGTTTTCAAGAAAAAATTCGCTGGTACTGCTTGCTCCAAAGATTTTTTAAGGGACTCAATGTCGCCATGTCTTTAGAGTAGGCCATGTCCTCTAAAACTGACCATAATTTGAAGACTAAAGGGTTGAGGTCCGGGCTAGATGATAGCCAAACTTCAGCTCTTATAAAGCCGGAACGTTGGTTTCAAGCCAGGCCTGGGTAGTTCGTGCCTTGCAACCAAGTGCAGAATCCTACTGGAAAGTCAACGGTATAATTTTAAAAAGTGTTTGTGTAATGATTGCTGAGAGGTTTCACAACATTATTTCATCATAATTATATTAAAAGGTTTCATTTCATTTCAACATGATCCAAGACTGTATCTTGATACACTTTGGCTGAAGTTTTCACTCCTTCTTCACAAAAATGTAGTTTTGTGACTCCTTGATAAGACACGCCCCACGAAACCATCACTGACGCAGGATGATAACCACGTTGTACCTTTCCGACCACTTGAGCAGCTTCTTTGGAACTGTGAGCGTACACTTTTTCATTTTGCTTTTTGTAGTGTTCCTTGTTCGTGAAAATTTTCTCATCGGAAAAGTATTTCTTTTTCACCTAGGTATCGTGACAGAAGGCGTTTTGATCGATCAACTCTCTTTAATTGTAAAGATTGATTTAGGGCATGTCCTGTATATCGACGATAAGCACCGAGTTTCAGGTCTTGTTTCATAATATGCGACAGAGTTCTAGTGGGAATCTTTTTGATTTTGACGACCTCCGTGGTCGAGTGGTTTGTACGCCAGGTTTCATGGTGTCGCTGACTCGAGAGGTTCCGGGTTCGAATCCCGGTGGGGGCAGATGTTTGTGTAATGAATACGAGCATTTGTACTTCAGTCATTTATGTTTCATATGTATTTCTATATAAATATACTTATATATGTACAGTATATGTATTCTATCCGTTACCCTAGTATCCCATAACACAAGTCTTACAGTGCTTACTTTGGGGCTAGGCTTATTGGTGTGAGTGTTGGAAATATTTATTTATTTATTCATATCTTCATTCCCTGTGATAAGATTTTTTTTTCCTAATGGGGTTTCGACGGATACTGGCTTTAACAGCAATAACAGCCGTTATAGATCTAACAGCACGCGGCCACTCCGATCTTTTTTGGTCTTCGACAGACGAAGTGTTCCATATTATACACCCCATTCCATATTATAATTTGATAATGAACACGAAAAAATATGTGTAATGGCGCTAAATCATAAGAAGTTATTTAAATAATACACGTGTTCAAAAAGTTTAAAAAAAGAAAAGTTTTTATGTCACAGTATTTATGGCCAGACTAGTTAGTATTAGTAAAGTCGACTGCAAAATATTTAAATGACACTGGTATTGTTCAATTATTTTTGTGGGGCAATAATCAATGGCTTTTTTCTCTGGTTATTGATATGTTCCTTGTATTTCAGGCAGACCTCTATTTGTTGGATGACCCGCTATCAGCTGTGGACGCGAACGTCGGTCGGCTCTTGTTCGAAGGCTGCATCAACGGATACCTGCGCGGGCGCACGCGAATCCTTGTCACGCATCAAATACACTTCCTCAAGGCGGCCGACTACATCGTCGTAATGAACGAGGTAAATGTCTCTAATTTACTCATTACTTGTAGCTGTAAATGTATTGAGAGCTTTATGATAATCAATTGTTTAGTGTTTAGTGTGATTTTAATGTTATTTGATTTTGTACTGTGATACGCAGGTAAATTTTTGTCGTCTTTTGGCCTGGCCATAGGCGCCAGCTTGATGGTCTTGTGCAATTTTCCGAATTCTAAGGTTGAATTTTCCGGATAATTGAGAAATAGGACGTATTGATTGTATCGGGATACAATTATTAAATGAAAACTTATTTATATAAGTCATATTCTTTCTATTTCTTTAACTTAATTGTTGTGTTAAAAATAGGGTCAAATAGAAAATATGGGCACCTTCGATGAGCTGATACAATCTGGTAAAGAGTTCTCATCTATGCTGGCTTCCCTGCAAGAAGGCAAGGATAAGGACGGAGATAGCGTCGGTTCGGGAGTTGTAAGTGTTTATTTTTTATTTTATTACTCGGTAACCAAAAATAAAAAGATTATAGTAAAAAAAACTAAAGGTGAAAAGGTTTTAACGCATGGTCTGGTTCAAAAATATATAATAATAAGAATATGAAAAACGGTTATTTTTTACAGCTTTTTAAAAGGCCCGGTTACCGATGACATTTTTCACATTCACATTAAAAGTTTCACATTCGCAGTAAAACAGTGCGAAGTTCGTTCTTAGAATTTCTCCAACATTAAATTTAAATCAACCGACATCAAATACTTCGAGATTTATGCTCTTCGTTGAGGGAATGAGGTACCAGTCTATTAGAAATCTTCAAAACTTTAAGATGTTCATACAGTAAGGTGAACATAGCTTGTATACCTACCAATGTTCAGTACAGCCTAATAATCTGCCAGTGTGTAATCACTAGCAACTCTTTGTTCCAAGTAAAAGAAGAGTGACACATAATCTTAAAGAACTAAGTACGTACATAAATAAGTGACCAATGATTTACCATTGAGATATGTGTTGAAATTAACCGACAGGTAATTAGCGATCTATTTATTTTCTCTGCGGCTTGCATTGTTACATTTTTGGAACAGCCATAAAGACGTATTGATATAATAAATAAATATTCTCATGATATAGACTATTTCTTAATCCAACTTAACTGAAGTACTGGACACATTTAAATCTGACTTAAGACCCCATCCATCCCCTGTTGACCTCAACCTGAATCGAGGTTGCCCCGAGAATTTGTTGGAAGTAATAGAAATTCCTTAGATGTATCCGGGAAATAAATCGTATAAACTAATTTCGAAAACATGTTAGTGATTTTTTAAAGGTTTTTTTTAAATAACGTGGATTTTGATTGAGGCCAGTGTTATTATTATAATACAGTCGAAACCGGATATAACGACATTGAAGGGACCATATAACTTCGGACGTTATATCCGATAGTTGTTATAAGCAATATACACAAGAAGTCACATTATTGTCATGTATGTATGTAGTATGGTTAAAGATAAAGAATATAAGCCTTTTTTCAAATAAAATACCGAAAAGAGAAGTAAAAAAGTTTATTGTTTAAAAAATTGCAGAACCTACAAGCATATTTTGTCTTGCTGGAACAAGTAAAACGGTTGGTCGTTATAGGAGATGAATATCGATATATGAACTTTATCAATATTCATCGACTTGCCGGTTTATTTTATTTCGTTATAAATATTAGGTAAATAAATAAATAGTTAGGTATATTGTATTTCGTTATATCCGGTGTTATTATAGACAGTTTGTTTGAGGATTTAAATAGGGTTTCAGCCGGGACCTTGCCAATTGGTCGTAATAACCGACCGATCGTTATAAACGGTGTCGTTATATTCGGTTTTGACTGTAATTATTTAAACTAGAAAATGAATAAATAATTACGTTCGATTTATTTCAAAACTAAAAAGCAACAATTGATTACTAATATTTGTTGTATTGAAAAACGTAGAATAATATTTCAAAAGAGCATAATCATCAAAATACATTAATATGCTCTTTTGAAATATTACGCCACGTTTTTTTTGTTTCATGTATGCAAAAGACTTTTTGATTTTATTACATACTTTACGTATTAACTAATCTTTAAAATTTAGAGCATTGAGGGCAAAGAGAAGAAAGGTCTGCCAAGATCAATGTCAGTAACTTCAGAGGGCGAAGAAATGACAGAGTTCGAGGCGCAAAAAATGCAAGCGGAGGAGCGCGCTTCTGGTGACCTGCGGTGGGAGGTGATCGTGGCGTACTTCCGCTCAGGCGGCAACATCTGGTTCATATTGTTTACCATATTCATGGTGCTGCTGGCTGCTGCTGCAGCCGCCGCTGTGGATTACTGGGTTAGCTATTGGTGAGCAATGAATATCAAAACTTGTACCTTTTTCGTGTGGCTGTGTTTTTTTTTGAAGTGATTGCGTTTTTTAGTTATTTTTGTAATTCTATCGAATTATGCTGTTGTTTGTTACCTTGACGGCCTACTTTAAAATTAAAAACGATAAAAGGATCGAAGATGACCATTCAATTGTTTATATTTAAGACCTTAACGCGTTTAGAATGTTTTTTTCCAGTAGATCCTCTGAAGTCTCTGCATCCCGAATCCCTAATTTACTGCCATTTTTTTCTGAAAACTTAAGTGGATTACTTATATTTAAAAATAAAAAGCGATTCTTTAATTTTTAGTCAAATAAATAAATTATTAATTTTTAGGTCAAACAGCATGGCAGCATACGAAGAATCCCTAGAGGGAGAAGCACCAGGTGAGTCTTTTAATGATTTTCGTTAAATTTAATTTCTTTCATTCCCCGGACAATAAAATTATTGAATGAGCGAAATTTTCTCAGTACTTTATAGTATATATACATATAACATGGTCCTCTTCAAGGGAGGCTTGAATAGAGTGTTCTACAAAAGCCAACAGCATGGCTGTGCCGCTGGTATTGCTGATATCCATGGGCGACGGTAACCACTTAATATCAGGTGGTCCTCCGGCTAATCTGCCGTCAAAGGGATAAAAAAAATCAGATGTTATCGAAAACAATTGTTTATATTTTATGAATGTTTCACAAGTTCTAATTTTTTTTATTTTCTCTCTATTTTAGAACCTGGATTAGACGTACAAGTTGGAAGGTTCACAACTGGGCAGTATTTGATTATTCATGGTTGCCTAGTACTTGTGTGTATCCTGCTCACCAAATTACGTGTATTCCCCTTCGTGGCACTTTGCATTGATGCCTCCAAGAATCTCCATAACTTCATGTTCTCTACCATGATAAAGGGAATAATGCGTTTCTTCGATACCAGTTCTTCAGGTAAACACTGTAACAAAAGAATTTTAATCAAGTTAATCAAAGATTTATGTTGCTAGCTTATCTAATTTAATACTTGTTATTACCAGGTTTTTTAATACTACAGGAACAACATTGATTAATTTAAATAAATAATGTTCTGTAGACTTACATTTAAACACCTATTTAATTTTAAACTAAGAAAATAACAAAAAGGGGTTGTTTTTTACTAAATTTAAAATATTGTTTGTCTTCAAGTCTCCAATGATAAATTTTGAAAACACCTACCCAAAAATTTGTTATACAATAATAAAATTACTCTTCTAGGTCGTATACTAAACAGATTTACAAAGGATATGGGAGCTCTGGACGAAATTCTACCAAGAACTCTCCTGGATGTGCTCCAGATCTACACCACCTTATTTTTCATTTTGATACTGAATGCTATCGCCCTATACTGGACACTGATACCCTCCGCTGTGCTGCTTTTGCTCTTCGTTTTTATGGTCAGGATCTACTTGAAGACTGCGCAGAGTGTCAAAAGATTAGAAGGAACTAGTAAGTTCTTGCCTATCTATCAATCAAGCATTTATATAAGTGGACTTTTTAGTCATCATTTGATTACATCGGTATATTATATCTACCTCATATTGGAGCGATACATGAACGTTTTCTTTTTAGCTAAAAGTCCTGTGTTTGGTATTGTGACGTCATCCCTCAACGGAATCGCTACTATCAGATCAACTGGAGCAGAGAAAAGACTAATCAAGGATTTTGACAATCATCAGGTACACATATTGCGCATTTTTTCGATTATCGAATACATTTTCGAGTCAAAATAAGTCTTGTAATGTGAATCGTACTTATTAACAGGACTTGCACACTGCTGCTTGGAATGGTTATCTTTGCGGAGGTAGCTCTTTTGGATTGTATTTGGATTCCATGTGCTTGATCTACTTGACAACTGTGATATTTGTCTTCTTATATATGGACTTTGGTAAGTAGATATTAATTACCAATGACAAATCAAATTTTATTTTGTATATTTGTGATAAGGAAACTGATATATTTACCTAATCCGGTAATCCTACTAATGTGCCCTACTAACGGGCATCACTAAAAGGAAAAACCTGCAGTCATAACAAACTTTGAAACTACAGTCAACCACAGGTCAACTTGTATAATGCCTAATTTTCTCCAACTGACTTTCTGAATACAATATATTGAGTCCGTTCTAAATAAATTTCTATCAGGGAGAGTTACGGGCCCTTACCTCTCGAATTAGAGCAGTATTTAGCTGAAGTGACCTTCTGAAGACTGATTCTCAATTAAACCAAAGCACCTCGGGGTAAGAAAAAGTTTATGGCAGTCTTTTCCAAGGTGTAGGGGTTGATCCCGATAGAGGTTAAAGACCCGCCGGACCATTTGTACCATTAGGCAAGTACCATTGATGGTACAAATGACTCTGATTTATCCCACTAGGACCATTGATGATACAAATTAGAGCGATATATCTCATAGTGCCCGCCGGACCACTTGTACCATTAGGCAAGTACCATTGATGGTATAAATGACATTGATTTATCCCACTAGGACCATTGACGGTACAAACTAGAGCGATATATCCCACAGTACCCTTCGGACCACTTGTAGCATTAGGCAAGTACCAAGTAGCACTGATTTATCTCACTAGTATCATTAAAACATACAAGTATAATACCTAGCGTTACATGCATAATAATTAAAATTAATACGAGTGGTCCGGCGGGGTTGGATGCACGTTGTATATAAGTCACATTAGCTACCTTTGAAATCGGGCGGTGTGGAGTAATTGTCGAATTGAGTAATGCTTTATCACCGGCCTATTATGGAATATGCGCATAATTGCGCTCGTTACAACTTCACAACTTTCATTGAGTTCAACTACATTATAACTTCGACAATTGCAGACAAAACGCAGTAGCCACTTTTCCATTGTGTTCCTCCAATGACTAAACTATTGGGTATTATATGAAGTTCCTCCTATGTCTACAAAATTGGGTTTTATTGCATAGGTGATATAATAGCCGTGGGCAGCGTCGGTCTGGCGGTGACCCAGAGTAACACGCTGACGGCCATGCTGCAGCACGGGGCGCGCATGCTGGTCGAGTTCATCGCTCAGCTCACCAGCGTGGAGCGGATACTCGATTACACCCGCATCGATACCGAGGAGAACCTCTTTGAAGGCAGTAAGTGCTTTAGTTTTATTGCTTAGGCGATATAATAGCCGTTAGCAGCGTCGGTCTAGCGGTGACTCAGGGCAACACGCTGACGGCCATGTTGCAACACGGGGCGCGCATGCTGGTCGAGTTCATCGCTCAGCTCACCAGCGTGGAGCGGATTCTCGATAACACCCGCATCGATACCGAAGAGAACCTCTTTAAAGGCAGTAAGTTCTTCAGTTTTATTGCATAAGCGATATAATAGCCGTTGGCAACGTCGGTCTGGCGGTGACTCAGAACAGCACGCTGACGGTCATGCTGCCGTACGGGGCACGCATGGTGGTCGAGTTCATCGCTTAGCTCACCAGCGTAGAACGGATACTCGATTACACTCGCATTGATACCGAGGAGAACCTCTTTCAAGGCAGTGAGTTCTTTAAATTGTTCACACGATTCAGAATCTATTTGCGAGGCGAGTTTAGCTCAGTGATTCGCTTCGATTCCTACTGTAGGGACACAATATTGTCAACGCAGCATTTAGTGCACGGGTGGTGCGATGATGAGCGGTAGAGCCAGTCGCCCTCCGTAGCCCCCTTTGCTCGCACGTATCAATTTGGGTATCTAAGATAAGTCATATAAAGGTTGTGTAATAACCATTGTAAGTGGGAAATAAAACTAGTGTTTTTGCATATATTGACTTTATTATTTCGTCTAGACCAACTCCTAAAGTACAATGTTGATCATGCACGTGCCTTTATACCACGTCTCGTCAGTCGTAATAAATAATGTTTTTATTTATCTAGTTCGTTAATAATTAAAGCTTATAAAGAATTCTTTGCGACACTACTTAAAAAGTACAATATTATAATAGTAGTGGTAGTGTTTATTATGAGTCCATTGCTTTTAATTTATTGAAAAAGAATCTGGTAGGAACCGTAAAGCTGCGTACGGATAGCGCGTTCCAGGATACGCACAGTCGTCAATTCGTACCCTGGAACGCCATATACCTGGAGCTACATGTGGCGTCCATGAGTTGCCAATGAGTATGGAGAGCGCGTTCCAATTTACTGCAGTGCACAATTATATTACTTATTCCACTCAACAATATTTTTTTCCCTCAGAAATTGTGTCGATACCTACATGGCCATCTAAGGGAGAAATTGTATTTGACAATGTTAGTATGCGGTATGCACCAGATGAAGCACCAGTCCTCAGAAACCTGAACCTTTTCATTCAAAGCGGTTGGAAGTTAAGTATCATGCAAATTATTTAAAAAAATACCTTAAGTTATTCCTGACTGAATGAAATTAGATTTGGCTAAATGATGACTAAACGTACCATATTTAATTTCTTTATCGTATGAGATTTGCTTAACTCCATTGTTGTCAGTGTGTCAGCTTACCGTCAAGTGGCTCATATTTGTATTTGCCGCTTTTTTAACACCAAATAAACCTTCTAAAAATATAATGGCTATCATATATTATTATTATTAGCTACTTACTACCAAATGTATAAATTAATAGGTGTTATTATAAAAGTAAATAAAATTGGTATTGAAGTTTTGTATTGAATATAATTATGTGTATAAAACGCGAAAGTATAGGGGGATATTAAAAATTATATTATGGTTGTATTGTTCTTAGGTGGGCATCGTAGGCAGAACTGGTGCAGGAAAATCTTCTTTAATATCGGCATTATTTAGGTTCGCTTTCATTGAAGGGAAGGTCACTATTGATAACCTGGATACAGCTTTAGTGGCTAGACAGGTATGTAGAAGCATTAAAATGTCTCTATAACATTAATTTTTAAGAGAGGTAGGGCAAAGCAGATTTTCCACTCGAATTGGAGCGCCCGTCTGGGGAAGGATCCTCTACCTTACAGAAATTTGTAGTAACATAACACTACGTTTTGGCGGTGTTGTGTTTCTGTTGATGAGTAAGGTTCCAGGGCTCCACGTGTAAGGGACTGGGTCAGGATAGGCAGCGGTTCCAGTGATATTTTTGATATCACAAGCGTTTCTAGGCTAAGGTGGCCGCTTACCACCAGGCGGACTCAACATAAAAAAAACATAAAAAATATGTGAAAATGCTTTGTATAAAATGAAAAAAATTGTGTCGTTATTTTATAGCCTATTGTTGACAACAACTACAACATAACGATTTTTTCAGAATCTTCTATCTAATATTATATATATATATATATATATATATATCCCGTATGAGAATTGTAATAAGAATTTTATTAGATTGAATATCTTTGATATTTATGATATTTGTTCTTATAATTCCTTCTGTAGTTATTTTTTATAGAAAAGTTTATATAGGATCAGAATAAAATTTGAATCGATTTATTATTTTAGTTTTAATATTTGCATTTTCTATAATTTTATTAATTAGTCCTAATTATTTTAGAATTTTATTAGGTTGAGATGGTTTAGGTTTAGTTTCATATTGTTTAGTAATTTATTATCTATATATATATATACACAAAATGTTTTGTTGTTTGTTAGGGGTTCCTCGTTAACTAATATATTACATAGAAATTAAAGTTTAAAGCCAATTTGGAAGCCTGGATTGGGATAATTTGACTGGATACTAATTTATTATTGCAAGAGAATTACTTAGATCCCTAGACAATTTTGATGTGTATATCATACACAAGTTTAAATAAGTTAACGTAGCCTTCCATAACATAATATTATAATGGAACACGTTCTCTCAATCCCCAAGGATTAAACGCAGCATACACTCAAAACATTACAAGAGAAATATTCGGGTTGAGATACAAACATAGAGAATTGGGAATGTTAATAAAAAAGTAAATTTTGAAAATAAATTGCAGGAGCTTCGTTCGAAAATCTCTATAATACCTCAAGAGCCAGTTCTATTTTCCGCAACCATCAGATACAACTTGGACCCTTTCAATATCTACAGCGATGCTGACCTGTGGAGATCTCTCGAACAGGTAAACAAATTAGGTTAACACTTAAGTCGTATACCGGTTACTGCATCCACCCGGCTAGCAGAAGGCGCAGGTTCGAATCCTGCCTGACACCTGGATCTGGATATTCTAGTAAAATTCTCATTAGATTTATTAATCTATTAGCTAGTGCAAAAATATATAAAATTTATAATAAATTACCACCAATGTATGAACGATTTTAATTTTACTGAAAGTTCATCCCAAGTCTTGTACAATGAACTAAATTAGCTATTGGTTACGGCATCTTGATTATTTTGCAGGTCGACATGAAGTCGGCGGTTCCGTCTCTAGATTACAAAGTGACAGAAGGAGGAGCTAACTTCTCAGTGGGCCAGCGGCAGTTGCTGTGCCTCGCCAGAGCAGTTCTTCGGTCAAACAAGCTGTTGATTATGGATGAAGCGACGGCCAATGTAGATCCTCAGTAAGTATTTCTGCAAAAAAATAAATAATTTATTGAAAATATTATTTGAATTAAGGCAGAAAAAAATTGTAGAACTCAAAATGACTGCTTCAGCAAGAAAATATTCTCTTCTTCCATTTACAAGTACCTACTAACTAGATATTTTTCAACAGGACTGACAATTTCATTCAGCAAACCATCAGAACACATTTCGCTTCGTGCACAGTTCTCACGATCGCTCATCGTCTCAACACTATAATGGATTCCGACCGGGTTCTGGTCATGAGCGCAGGACAAGTGGCAGAATTCGACCACCCATACATTTTGTTGTCTGACCCTAACAGTCAACTGACCTCAATGGTCAAAGAGACAGGAGAAAAGAGTGCCGCCCAGCTCTTCGAAGTAGCAAGAGAAGCTTACTTTTTGAGCAATATGAAGGAAAACGCTAGATGATTCCTTAATTATTACTATTCCGTCCTTAATTTCCGAATCCCAGTGTAAAACAGTCGAAATACTTTTCTAGCATGAGTATTTTAAAAATCTTTTGTTCTCGTCCAATCTCTACTTAATGTCTTAAGTAAAATAAGTTCCATTATGATAATTACCTATATTTTTGTACACGAAACTTTTTGAAAAATAAATAAGACAATATTGCAAGTACCATCTGGGCGATTCAGGGCCAGATAAAAACAGTATGTTTAAGTGATGTGTAAATATTTCTTTTGTAAATATTTAATAATTTTTCATTTTCTAAAAATACAACACTTAAATCTTTGGGTGGGAAATGTCATATACACTTGTCCCACCGTAGACGATTAGAACAAACAATTTTTCCTATAAGTAACCAACCACGTGTGCAAAAACGCGTTTTGTGAAAATACTCGGTATCTACCCCTGTTACACACAGCTGATAGCGGAGGCTGTATTTTATTGTCACTAACATTATGCTAAGTAATAATAATTAACGGGATAGCTTCCATGTACCTTGTCTTTTGTTTTTGTGAGTCTGATTAGATACTTAACAGTGCAACAGTGCCGGAACATCGGGTACTCACAAAAGATGAGGTGTTATATGGCAGCAATCCCGCTAATTACTAAAATAAAATTAAAATAAACTTTATTCAAGTTGACTTATTTAAAGCTTGTTTCTTAGGTTTTCACGCACATCACTTATTAAATAAAACTAGTTTTTTACGGGAATCAATTTTTTTTTACAAAATTAAACAAAAGTGATTTCGACGAAGCAGTCTGTAAAGGCTGCGAAACGTCAATAAATAAATAAAGTTTCGTGCATTAACCCGTAAAAAACTAGTTTTATTTATTTAAAGCTCTTTGAAACGTCCTTATTTTTTTATCCTACTATACCACATGTTCAGGTATAGTTTTCCAACTGTTTTTGTTTGTGTAGATTTATATCACGGTGACATAAATTAAGAGTATCATAGTAAGGTGATATTGAGATGTTTTTCTCGGCACAATCAAGATTTGCTGAAAAAAAATTCTTTGTGATAGTTCATCTATGCAGTTCAGTGGATGAATTGATGTAAAAGTTCATTTAAATATCTCTATTAGTAGGTAAGTATTGATAGAATAGGCGGGAGTTTCCGGCTGAATATTTTTATTGCGAGCAATGACACCATCATCAATATCATCAATATACAGAAGGACAAGTAAGTGTTGATCTTTACTTGCGTAGAGTTAGAAAGGGATGTCGTTATGTGCTATATATAGCGACATCCCTTTCTAACTATGCTCAAGACTAGATTAATTACTGAGAATTTTTCTACAATACGAGCCTTAATGTCGAAATTGTTATCTACCTATCTAACTAAAATACTACGTATTTTATTGATATTGGTACAAATAACTTACATGGTGTCAGACGTAAATAACAAAGTAAGTTGGTCCTGGGATGCTGGCATTTAAATAAACGGTATGCTAAAAAGCATGCTATCAAAAGCAGCCCTATAACAAATCCCTTTCCTTTGTGATCATAATAATAAATCATCCAAGAGTCATCACTGCAGTTATCACAACAACCAGCCATTTTTCTTTAAGATTGATCATTATTTATTAATTTTCCTCCATTTCAACATTTACGTAATTTGCATGGCTTTTAATTCTTTGAAAATTCAAGAAATAATTTTTGAAAAGCTTTCCACTAGCACTAAATACTCACGATTCAGAGACATTATCTCTGCTTTTACACTAATGTCAAAATTAACAAAGAGATTATAGATTTCACAAGATTTTAGAAAATTTCCTTGATCGAAACTTTGATATCATTATCGAAATTCTTGATCCATGTTGGTTTTCATTAAATAAAATCGCGCTGTGAAATTTGCAATTGCGTTTTACATACAATTTAACATTATACGCAAGTTTGGGTCCCGTGAGTCTTAGTCTAAAATTTCTAAGACTTTACGGGGGACACGTGTATTCAATTTCGGCCGGCAAGTGAGGATGGCTGGAGCGGCAAATGTTTTTGCCACATCAGCTATTCTGGCAGCTCACAATTGATATCAAGTAGGGAAGAGTAATTTGCTGGGACTATAAATTACAAAATCTACACAATCACGTGCGAAAGCGCTGAGTTATACTTATAGAAAGGATCCTCTACCGCTCAAGCTACAGATTGTAAATGTTGTAAGTATATTGGCCTAAAATGAAAATGCAAGTTTGAATTTAACATACGCAGCAGAAAGTGCGTTTGATTTGTCTTGCGAAAGGGTAGTTACTAGATGAAACATAGATTTATAATTATACACTAGTGTGTGCCCGTGACTTAGTTTGTGTGGAATAATTGGTTTGCCATACAAAGCTATTTCCTTTTCGTATCTTAAATTTATTAAGACTTCCTTTATGTAAGTATATCTCCTGTATTTAATTTTGCACCGTTCTATATTTATTGATATTATTATTCCTTTTCCACCATAGGTTGCCTGAAACAGATAGCTGTTTAGCAATAAGGCTGCCTATTGTGTAGTACTCTTACTTCTGTTTTGCTTATGACTTTGTTGTGTGCAATAAAGAATATTTATTATATTATTCCTTCCCTCTTTCACTCCCTTAAAGGAATATTTCTATAGGATTAAAACTATCCTATGTCCTATCCCGGTATACAAAATCTACGATGGTTTAGTTGTTTAAGCGTGTGGTGTAGAAGTAACAGACACACAAACACACTTTCGCATTTCGTCTGCTTAACATGTAAATTTGCTATCTCCACTTTATTCAAGGAGTTGCCAAAACGTAAACGATGTGTTCACATTAAAGGAAACAAACGCCATTGTTAGATAATTTTTGACCAAAAGTGGAGTTAGCAAAATGTGATTTAATAAAGACAAAAAATATCGTTACTGGATTGAAGATCGATGGCGAAGTCGTTAGCACGTATGCGGTTTGTGATCATGGAAGTTTTTTTTAACAATTTTCGCAATAGCCTCGCTCTTCCATACTTTGGAAAGCACGTGGAGCTGATTAAAGGGTCCGTGGTCTCACCGGTTTGTCCTACTGGTTCTCACCAGTATACCACGGTATAACACTATGTACCCGTGGTCCTATCGCGCTAGGGCGATTATTATGGTATCGATAAAACATAATAAACACCGATAAATTACTTTTGAACTCCACACTTCTGATCAGTGAATGGTTACAAGGATCATCATAATCATCATCATCAGACTATTAATGTCCCCACTGCTGGGGCACAGGCCTTCCCTAAGGATGGAATAGGGAGATTGGGCCATGACCCACCACGTGGGCCCAGTGCGGATTGGTGGGTGCTAACGACTGCAAATGCAGCCGGGACCAACGGCTTAACGTGCCTTCCGAAGCACGGAGGAGCTCAAGATAGTAAAGTTTTGGTCACCCATCCAATGACCGACCAATGCGAAGGTTGCTTAACTTCAACGATCGCAGCCGAACGCGCTGACCACTTGCGCCATCGAGCTCCTCTATTTTTAGGAGAATATTATTTCTCTTTGACATTGTCAGGAGTGTTTTTCTTTACTAGTTTTTGAACTTATACAAAATGTTTTTTTTCTGATTATGAAAGTTAAATTTCATAAACGGAAAAAAGTGCGAGTATTACTTCTTGGGTGAAGAGATACCTAAGAAGTAATACTCGATGATTATTCGATGGGTATCGTTATTATGAACAAAACAAATATTTTTTAATAATTGTACAATATGGACTTGCTATCAGAAGCGAATATTAAAAATTTACTAATTATTTCATTATTAACTTAATACACCAATAATAAAATTTTATAATGATAATATCATTTCATTACTTAACAACTAATTTAAATAAAATATCTATTTACCCGGCTGCGCAATGCAAGAGCGCGAAGCGCGTCGCGCAGACAGGGTTATGTGTTTCTATATATGTATGTTTGTTCCTTTGTGGCACACTAGAGACCAAACGCCTGGACTGATTTTGATGAATCATACATCAATCGATTCGTCTCAATCATGGGAGTGCTACTAAAGATATGATAGTAATCAAAATTCAATATGGTCAAAATTAGGCGCTATATTGTGACGAAGTAAAAAAAATAAGTTGACAAAATATGTCGAGTAGGGTATCACTGTCTAGATAATCAAAAATCATATTTAGGTTCCAAACACCATTTTTCATTTTATATGATTGTTAAGGATCTACAACGCTTTAAAGTTCTATATTAACCACTAACGCTTTTAATTTCAATCTTACATTTGTATCGATCTTTGTTACTCTTTCACCTAAAAATACTGAATGGATTTTAATGAAACTTAACAGTAATATAGCTCATATATGATAATTACATATATATAATAATTTATGTAGTTATTGAGTGAATTGGCCAATATATAACAATAAGTGTCACATAAGACGGAAAAAAATCTCCCATCTGCGAGCCATTTTGGCCTGCACTGCGAAAACAATAAAAGTTACATGAATGTAATGTAGAGTGAAAATGTATCTCTTAAATAGTTCTAAAAAAAGTCCGTGACACCATATATCTATTTTTAATGTGTAAGTCATTACCGCTAAAATAGTGAATCAAAACAAAAATATTATTTGATATCTATTTCCAAAAATGCACATTTTGTATAACAAATCATTTTTTATCAAAAAAAATACTTTTATCGCTTTTGATATTTAAAGACGATAAACTTTGCTTTTTACACTATGTCATTTCGAAAAATATTTAAAAAGTTACAACGATGACAAAGTGATAGCGCGGTGTACTATGTAAAAGAAAAAAAATGGGCTATTCGCAGTATCTGATCCTATACGAAGCACTAACAATAAAACTGTGATACAGTTCCTTCTTATTAAATGATGAAAAATATCTTATCATAATAGGTATTTATGATTATTGAATTTTAATGAAAAAACCTGAATTTTACTGTTTTTCATTTTTTTAACGATATCACTTAATGTTACAAAAAAAAAGGTTTACTTAATATAATGACAAATAACCCATTTTTCGCTAGTAAGTACATACTTATTGGAATCCCTATATTTATTAATCAGCTCGCGATAATATTGGTTTTGTAATAATTCTACAAAATTCAAAGTAAATAATGTAGATTTTTATAGGTAAATCACCCCTTTCATCACCCTACGCCAATAAGTATTGCGATGTTGTAGCTAAGAACCAAGTTCCCATCTACTTCTATATGGGAATTCATTATATTCGATTTAGCTATTAGGGCACACTATTGGGGGGGTAGAGTTATTCGCGTCCGTAGGAACTACCTAATCACTACCCTACACGTGCCCCCCGGGTGGTGCGAAATGAATAACAACGCCGGGTCTCGGGCGGCGGTAAATTAACCCGAGCAAACCAGCCAAACCAGCTTGGTCTAACAGTGAGAGTAGGAAATGACTCCCACAAACCGCAACCCTGTGAACGCTGCCTGCAGGATCGGTCTTGGCTTAATTGCCCGGACTACGAAGAAGACAACTTCTATAAAAAATTACCCTAAGTCTACGGTGAGATTCGTGCCAAAAGACTGCATGGCTGGTGGGAGACCAGTCGCTAACGATCCACATCGACGGACCTGGCAAACGTCGTTGTATTAGCCTTCTAGGGAGAATAGGCGTCACCTTCCTAGCGACCTGTTATATCGGCCTTACTCGTAGGAATAAAATGAACAAATCAAATACCAATAATCAGCAAACTTTATCAAACTCTAAAAAAACGACTAACCCTAACAGCATGATCCAACAAACTTTGCATGAAAGTATATTTACTCGGAACAGAAGCAACTCGACATCGTCTCTGCCAACAAAGCTTAAAGACTATACTACAACCACTAAAACAAGGAGAAAGGCAATCTGGATCCACAGACCGAGACCCAATCGGCTAGTGACAACATAACCTCAGACCATGAAGAATGGCAAAGGGATGAAATTCCCAACAAAAGAAAGAAAAGGAAAGAAACTAGTCCAATTCATAACGACGGGAATAAAAAACAGAAAAGTTCCCCAGACTTTGTGATCCCTACACGCAATAGTTTTGAACTACTTGATGTGGAGCCTACGTATAAAACCAACAATACAGAAAAGGTATATGTACCAAAACCAGAACCCATCTTTATTACGGGCGTAATTAACGTAAATTCCCTTAAGGATGTACTAAACCAATTTGTGAAAAGCGACCTCTACCTTATGACCACACTTAGATCTGGACACGTTATAAAAATTATACCTAAAGATATCTAGACATACAAATCGATTCGAGAGAACTTCATTGCCAATTGTATCTCACACTATACTTGCCAGCTTAAAAGCGAGAGAGCATACAGAGTAGTACTACGCGGACTCCATGCATCAGAAAATACCACAGAAATTTCAAAGGAATTGCAAGAAATTGGACATGAAGTGAGACAAATAGTCAATATCAGAAATCGAGCTTCAAAGGAACCGTTGCCTGTATTTTATGTCGATTTAGAACCAAAGCCAAACAACAAAGCCATTTTCGACGTAAAATACTTGAATAATATGAAGATTACATTTGAAACCCCATATAAGAAAAAGGAAATCATTCAATGCAAGAGATGTCAGAGATTTGGGCATTCCAAGAACCAATGTTTTAGGCCCTATCGCTGTGTCAAATGCGGCAGCGCTCACCCTACAACGCGCGAACTGTGATGAAAAACACCCCGCTAGCTACAAAGGATGTAAAGTGTACAAGCAGTATAGAGAAAGAATTCTTAAATTAGACTCAAAAGTAAAGAACTCCAAAGAAAAACCATTGTCTAATAATATAGAGATCAAAAACCCGGATCCCTACTCGGGTTCTAAGCCAAACCGCACGAATAATCAAAACTTAATTAAAACCTATTTAGAAGCAACGAAAACCAAATTACAATATTCTCAACAAGACACAAAGAACGACTTGGCCGACCTTACTGACCTAATGGACATAATGTTTGAAAAACTACAACAATCAATGTTAACAATGATGGAAAAAATCATGGACAAAATGATGGACCGCATGGTCCAGCTAGTCAGCAGCCTGGTTACAACATGACCCGAAACCTCCAAGTAGTCACTTGGAACGCCAACGGCTTGACGGAACGACGCCAAGAACTAGAAACTTTCCTCAGAACAGAGATGATTGATATTGCACTAATCTCTGAAACAAGAATCACACCGAACACACACATAAAATTTAATAACTATACAGTGTACACAACCAATCACCCAACTGGGAACAGCCATGGAGGAACAGCAGTAATTATAAAAAGCAACATTAAACACTATCCCATAGAGGAATATCGAACAGAAAAAATTCAAGCAACTTCTATTAAACTTGTAGACAGCAAACTAGAAACGGTATTCTCCGCTGTGTATTGCCCTCCAAAACATACAATATCTGCCAACGACTTCACAAAATATTTTTCTACACTGGGTAACATATTCATATGTGCTGGCGACTGGAATTTTAAATTGGGGATCTAGGCTGACCTGATCTAGGATGAAAACATTTAAATTGGGGATCTAGGCTGACCAATACTAGAGGAAGACAACTTTATAAAGCCACAGAAGAAATGAAGTTAGAATATCTTTCCGGTGGAGAACCTACCTATTGGCCTACCGACAGACAAAGAATCCCAGACTTATTGGACTTTTTTATTGTTAAAAACATAGATAATAACTACTTAAATATAGAACCACGAATAGATCTGACCATACACCAGTTATACTAAATGTCACTACAACAGTTAATTTTGTATCACCGTCCCCAAGAATATACAACTCGAACACTACAGACTGGACAATCTATAAAAATATAATCACGACAGAGACAGAGCTAAAGACCAAAATTAATACAATAGAAGATCTTGAAAGACAACTGGAACAACTTAATATGACTATCCACATTGCTGCCCATTCTGCTACTCCAAAAAGGACAGGTAAAGGACAACCTCTGAAACACAACTCATATCCAAGGGATATCAAAGATAAAATACAGGAGCGCCGTCGTTTAAGAAGAATCTGGCATACTGCAGGTTATCCAAGTGATAAAGCTGCATTCAATAAATTCTCAAATGAACTCAAAGTTCTTATCAGCACGCTAGAAAATGATAACATTCAACACTATCTTTTAAACCTAGATGCAACGAAAGACACAAACTACTCGCTGTGGAAGGCTACCAAGAATCTAAAGCGCCCGAAAATCCACATATCACCTATCAATAATGAAAAACGAGGATGGGCTAGATCAGATAAAGAAAAGGCAACAATCTTTGCGGAACATTTGAAAACAGTTTTCCAACCATTCCCTGAAAGCAATCCCGAACAAACTGTGGAAATCAGGGAAACCTTGAATCTGCGAATCAAATGTGTCCTCCACTAAAAAGTACCAGCCCAAAAGAAATTGTGAAAGAAATAAAGAATCTCAAGGAAGGTAAAGCACCTGGCTATGACCTTATTGATGCCACATTACTTAAAAACTTGCCTCATAAAGGTGTAATGAAATTAGTTAACATCTTTATTGCCAGCTTAAGACTCGAACATTTCCCTGGGCAATGGAAAATTGCACATGTAGTCATGGTACCGAAACCCGGTAAACCTCCACACGAAACAAATTCCTACAGACCTATCAGCCTGCTACCAGTTATTGGCAAACTTTTTGAGAGGATTTTGATTAACAGGATGAAAGAACATCTAAGTTAAGCATTACCGAACCACCAATTTGGATTCCGGGAAAACCACGGGACAATTGAACAGGTACACCGTATAATTGACACCATTAGCAGATGCGTTGAAAACAAATTATATTGCTCTGCAGTCTTTTTGGATATCAGCCAAGCGTTTGATAAGGTATGGCATGACGGCCTCCTGTTCAAGCTAAAGAAGCAACTCCCGCATTGTCTATTCCGAATACTTAAATCCTACTTAGATAGAAGATGTTACCAAGTGAAGTACGGCGATGATCTCTCAGAAGTGCACGAAATAAAATCAGGTGTCCCTCAGGGCAGTATCTTGGGCCCTATACTATACCTCATTTTTACAGCAGATATCCCAACAACTGACTACACCACGACTGCGACATACGCTGATGATACGGCGCTACTGTCGGCTCATAGCAACCCAGAAACGGCATCATTACAGTTGCAAAACCACCTGACAGAAGTTGAGATGTGGCTGAAGCGTTGGAGAATAAAAGCCAATGAGAGCAAATCGGTACATGTAACATTTACACTTAGGAGAGAAACATGTCCACCGGTAACGCTAAACTGCAAAGTTATCCCTCAAGATAATAACGCTAAATATTTGGGCATGCACCTAGACAGAAAACTTACATGGCAAAAACATATTTGGACAAAGCGCAAACAACTAGATGGAAAACTGCGGTCACTGTACTGGTTATTGGGACGCCAATCACAACTAAATCCTAACAACAAGATGTAAGTGTACAAAACTATCATAAAACCAATCTGGACTTACGGAATACAACTGTGGGGAACGACCAGCAACAGTAATATAGATATCTTGGAGAGATTCCAGACCAAAGCTCTGAGAATAATGCTTGGCATCCCTCATTGTATAAGTAATAGATACATATACCTAGACCTCGGCCTCAAAACAGTTCGGCAGCAAATAGCTCAAAACAGTCTGAAATATCAGGAGAAACTGACCGTCCATGTAAACAAACTGGCACACGCTCTCAGTGGAGAAGACGCTCTTCAGCATACCCGGCTAAAAAGAAGTGATATACCGACCCTACATAAAAGATTTACCACCTGACATCAAGAGAGTCGTGTAAAAAATATTCTCACACAAGTATGGCTCTTGAAGAAAACAAAAACAGAGAAATCAAAGAAAGACGTGGCTTATTGTTGAAAAACAGATTGCCATGAAGCAGACATCATCAAAAATAAAATAAAAAATTAGGGCACGGAAGCGCAACAAACAAACTCACTTTCACATCTATAATATTAAATTATACTTACTAGTGATAGACCAGGGTCGATAATTTTAAAAATAGTAAAAAGTGAAAAAAAATTATAGTAGGATGAAACCCATTAGAAAAGGTAGAGAATATAACAAAAATGAAAGGAAAAATAAATTACGGGCGATCTGAGGTCGGGAAGGGGGAGGGGGTGAGTTTTTAAGGGTAAAAAATTGTTAATCTCGATTTCCGGTAAAACTGCAAGTCCTATGAAAAAAAGTTAAATAGCAAAGTTGTAGGTAATAAAAAGATCTACAACTTTTGTATCGACACTTTTTTCACATAACCTCAAAATTTATGTGAAAAATGCGAATAACCGAGTTTTTGGTTTTTGATTTTTATTTTTTGCAAAAAAAAATATATTTTCATGAAATTTGGTGAAAACTTACCTTTGTATGTCCCAAACATACAGTAATTTTTTTGATTTAAAATATTCATTTTTTCACCTTATTTTGACTTAATATCCAAAAAGCACCCTAATTTTCAATCGAAAATTCTCACGTCAAAATATCTGCTTTTTTAAAAAAGTTGGGGTGTTTTTTTGTTTGTTGAAATCTCTACTTTCTGATGGTATAAAAAAATATACACTACTATGATAAATGTTCTCAGAAAATGCAAATTAATAATGAAAAAAACTCGAATCCGAAAATCCTATTTTTAATACCTACTTACAACAACTATTTTTGCATGTTTTATGGATTTGTAATTTTTCTGTTTATCAATATAACATGAAATCTTACGTTTTTTGAGTAATTAAAGTGTAAATTTTAATAAATAGTTCAAAATTATACATAATGATTCAAATCAATTTTTCGCATTGGAGTTTTTTTCATTATTAATTTGCAGTTTCTGAGAACATTTACCATAGTAGTGTATATTTTTTTTATACCATCAAAAAGTAGGGATTGTAACAAACAAAAAACACCCCAACTTTTTTAAAAAAGCAGATATTTTGACGTGAGAATTTTCGATTGAAAATTAGTGCTTTTTCGATATTAAGTCAAAATAAAGTGAAAAAATGAATATTTTAAATCAAAAAAATTACTGTATGTTTGGGACATACAAAGGTAAGTTTTTACCAAATTTCGTGAAAAAATATTTTTTTTTTGCGAAAAATAAAAATCAAAAACCAAAAACTCGGTTATTCGCATTTTTCACATAAATTTTGAGGTTATGTGAAAAAAGTGTCAATACAAAAGTTGTAGATCTTTTTATTACCTACAACTTTGCCATTTAACTTTTCATAGGACTTGCAGTTTTACCGGAAATCGAGATTAACCATTTTTTACCCTTAAAAACTCACCCCCTCCCCCTTCCCGACCTCAGAGATCGCCCGTAATTTTTTTTTTTACATTTTTGTTATATTCTCTACCTTTTCTAATGGGTTTCATCCTACTATAATTTTTTTTGGTCTCAAAAATTATCGACCCTGTTCTATGATCCACCCGGGCAATGTACGGGCTAAATTTATTTATCGGGATAAAATATAGCCTATGTCACTCGGACAAAATGTATTTAAATAAAGAAAAATATAATAATAAATACCTTATGATGAATTAATATTTGAAACCGGTTCAGTAGTTTGACAGATTATTCGTTACAAACATACAAATCTTGCCTCTTTATAATATTAGTATAGATAGTTAGGATATGATAAGTATTTAATTGATGAAAAAGATTTAAAAATAAAGTAAGTAATAGGTTTATTTGATTATATTTGTAAAAGTTACTTAGCATTTGTGCTTAACAGTGATACGTTATTCGGTATTTTTTTAAACAAAAAAAAAATTGGAAAATAATTGCCATGATTGCCCTACTGGGAGTAGTCTTCATTCAAGCTTTACACTACCAATAAAAAAGGTAAATTTAAAAAATCAATACCTGTTATAACAATACCTGTTATAACAAAACATTAAAAAAAAAAAAAACAAGTATCAAATGTTGAAAAGAAAAAAAACAAATAATACCTATATAATAATTTTACAAATGTCAAAAATTTATATTACATCCGCGTATTAAAATTAAGTTAAATTACATAATTGAAATGTCAAAATATCAAGTTGTCAGTAAAAAAATCCTTAATGTCATAAAAGCATTTGTCAATCAAAAGTTTAGACAATACAGTTTTGAATTTAAGGTCGTCTAACTTTTTAAGACTATCAGGCAATTTATTATATAGCCGTGGAGCCATGGTTACTACACTCTTCTCCATCATAGCCGTTTTACAAGGCAGAGTACGGATATACGGCTTTCTTGGGCGTAGGCGGGAATCTTTTTCAGGCTCTATTACTTCAAACAAGTTTGGATTACATTTAATAAATGTACAGCATTCAAAAATATAGAAGCTAGGAAAAGTTAACAGTGCTAAAGATTTGAAGAAAGGTTTGCAACTTTCTGTGGGTTTCAGTCTACATATTGCTCGAATGCACTTTTTTTGGGCTCTAAATATAATTTCTCTGTAAGAAGAATTGCCCCAAAAAATAATACCATATCGTAGTGTTGCAACAACATAGCTATGATATGCCATAAGCAATGTCTTTCGATCAACTGACTTAGACAACATGTACAGGGCATATGAGAATTTATATAATTTTTTACATACATCTATGGAATGAGATTCCCAGGTCATATTGCTGTCAATATGAATCCCCAAGAATCGAGCAGTGTCTGTTCTATGGACATTTACTCCTTTAATTTCAATGTCAGAGATAAGAGTAGGTTTTCTTTGAGAAAAATGCATTATGTTAGTCTTCTTTAAATTAATTATAAGATTGTTATTGTTTAACCAGTTTATTACGTTTGTCACAGCACCAGATATGTCATTACTATAGTCAATGTTTTCATTTCTTTCAATAAAAATGGTACTATCGTCAGCAAATAATATCATAGGATGACTAGTACAGTTTATGATGTCATTAATATAAACTAAAAACAATAATGGCCCTAGTACGCTGCCTTGAGGTACGCCATATTTAACAACTTTGTTTTTTGATATATATTTCTTTTCTTCCCTGGTAGCGACACATATTTGTGTTAATTCAGTATATTGATCTCGGTCTTCTAAGTATGATTTTATAAGTTTAAGACAGTTTCCACGAATTCCACATTTTTCTAGCTTGTAAAGTAGTAACTTGTGATCTACACGGTCAAACGCCTTCGTCATGTCCATGTACACAGCATCAAAAAACCCGACTGCTTAGTTATACTTCAAATAAAAACTGAAAAGAAAAAAACAAGTCCAGTAGTCTATAATTCTGTAAATAAGGAACAAAGCTACTTTAACAGTCGGGACCCATTAGATATTCAAGAATACATAATATTTTTCAACAGTGGGTCCCGACTGTTAAAGTAGCTTTGTTCCTTATTAACAGAATTATAGACTACTGGACTTGTTTTTTTCTTTTTTATTTGAAGTATAACTAAGCAGTCGGGTTTTTGATTTTTTAAATTTACCTTTTTTTTAGTACAGATATTTATCGATACCATATTAATCGCCCTAGCGTGGTAGGACCACGGAAACATAGTGGAATACCGTGCTTCTATCGGCAGGACAGACCGGTAGAAACACCGGCCCTTAACCGTTGACCCGTTGATGCCGGTTGTATCTGTAATCGTTAGCTCCTGCGTGGTTACTCATGACCCATTCTCCCGATTTTATCTATAGGGAAGGCATGTGCCCCAACACTATAAGGACGTAGCCTGACGATAAATTTTACTTACATACTGAAATGCTTAAATTTTTCCTTCTTTCCTTTTGTAAGAAAACAAAATAATCTTTTGAAAACTAATGCTACGTAAACAAGAAACACAATAAGTAATTAGTTAAATCTCTTTTGATTACAGAAGAATAGTGACTCATTGCCTGGCTATCAGTAATTTTAAAAACAATCATGTGCTCACAGAGCTATATGATAGCAAAGTGTTAATACCTAATATTCGCAGCCTTATCACAAAAAAATAGTTACAGGCGCTTAACTCGAATTTAAGAAAATGCCACACAAAGTTTGCCTACGGTATGATTAAAAACAATACCTAACTTTTTTGTGGTACAAACCACCTACAGTCGAGGCTCGAGGGTGAAGGGTGAGTTAAAGGGTGAATAAGAGTATTATGAAATATAGATGGGTGCTTACTGTTTTTTATTTATTTCACTAGTTGTTGCACAGGCGGCATCGGTACAAGGACCAAGAGAGGTAAACGATAATCATTATCAGCATCGCACTAATGTACAAGACGTGTGAATTGCTGAATATTGAACTGTCACAACAGGGTTCCGGTCCGTCACAACAACCCATTATTCACCTTCTTCTAAAACTTGTTTTATAAAATTATTTTTTATCCATTTTTAATGTGTTTTTAAACTTTAGGATTTCATAATGGCAAAAGAACTTGAATAGTGGCGAACGGGCAAAGATTTAGATTTTGTGCACAGACTAATTAGATTCTACGATTTTGTGCCATTTGCCACGATGACGGTCAAATCTTCATGATCAGATGATCATCGATCATGAAGAGCATATT
Organism: Chilo suppressalis; assembly: GCA_902850365.2. Classification (NCBI taxonomy): domain Eukaryota; kingdom Metazoa; phylum Arthropoda; class Insecta; order Lepidoptera; family Crambidae; genus Chilo; species Chilo suppressalis. Next base: position 15,525,267 of record OU963898.1, read on the forward strand.
CATGAAAAAAATAAGTTTGTAGTAGAATCGGAGAGTTTATAATGTTTAAGGCGTGACGCCGACTCGCAGACACAACAAAAGCAAAACCTACGCGACATCATGCGACAGAGTCGCAGCATGGTATTACATATCATTACCATATATTTATTTCTGTTTGTATAATGTCTATTGAAGCTTAGCATAACAAAAATTTACTTGTCTCAAAAAAGAACAGGCTAGTTTACTCCTGTCGAATTGTATTAAATAAATGTTTATTTCTTAAAGTATTTAGTCTAAGGAACCTTAATATATCGATTTCACTTCATAAAAGAAGAAGATTGCTGTAGAAATTTAATTTTAAAATCATGTTTTTTTTATTATAAACTCAGTTAAAAGTAATTTTCTACGTGTTTACGAGTTTTTGTTTACCACAGCACAGTGTTTTATGGAACCAAAAAAATTTACGTGTTCAGGTTCTTACATAAATAGATTATTTATAACCTAAAAAAGGCATGAGTTCAATTTACAGAAGTCTAACTCAAATACTTTTTGAGAAAAAAAATCATGAACTTATCGTGACCTTCGACCTATGAAATCTAGAATATTTTTTTATAAAGTGAATATTAACAATATATTTTTTTAATAAGTATGTGTCAATCGGGCATAATCAGAGGCGTATAAACGCGTTTCTTTAGCTTAAAAAAATGCATTGGTTTGGGAGCAGCATTTTTTTTTGTATTTTGTATTTATTGTTTTTTCTCCCTAAAAACGTAAAAGTGGAACTTAGAACTTAGACAGAAATAAACCTACGGATGTGGTCTATCATACATAAATAAGCCACGTGTCACTTTTGCGGCGTTTAGAAGATATTAATTTTTAAATTTTTATGCTAGGGTTGACACCGAGTGTTTTATAGAACCAAAAATATTTACACCTTAAGGTTTTTGCATAAATCAATTATTTAAACCCTAATAAAGGCAAGAGTTCAATTCCCAAATCACTATTTTAAGTAAAAAAAAGATATGAAGTAGAAAAGTTTTTGAAATTTGCGCATGAAAATATTAACAATTTAATTTCCTCAAAAGACGGTTCCATATCTGTCCATGAGATATTTGCCACTTGCTAAGGAATTATTGATGGCATAATTTTGTAATTTTATTTTATTTATAAGTGTCCTAGTTTCCAAGAGTTTTTTTAAATTTCGATTATTAAATTTTTTCTCCAAAAATCGGCATAAGTGGAACCTGGATTTAGTACAGAAAGGTTCTATAAGCCAAGTTCTATCACCCATAAAAAAATGAAGTTTCACTTTTGCGGTTTTAAGAAGTTATGACAGAATTTAGATAAAGGTCAACTTTCATGATCTAGGGTTGAAAAATATGTCCGTTTTTATAGTTGGCACCCGATGACAGTAACAGTTCATAAAATCCTCATGCACGGTGTAGAAATTATTGCGTCCAGTGCACTGCCCATCGGTATGCTATCTGAACAAGCAGCTGAGTCCCGAAATAAATTCTAGCGTTCAGACAGAGAGCATCATTGCCGAAAAATGAACAGGAGAACCACAATGACGGACCTCTTTCACCGTGCCCTAGAATCATCAGACCCGTTTATTTCTATGGCAAATATCAGCCAACGTCGAAAATATTCTATGCGATTTCCCTTGCCTTCAGCTGCTTGCGAGCTCTTACAACCAATTGATGCAGATCGATTGCCGTTATTCGAAGCAGAGGAAGATGCTGAAGATGAAGATTTTTCGAACGTCGCAAATGAAAGCAACCTAGAATTATTAAACGAAGATGATTTATTTGTATAAAAGTTAAAGTAGAGGTGTTGCATAAAGAAGGTGCCGGCAGGTGATGACACTATCCTAGATTGATTTTAAATGTGAATGAATTTCTAAATCCAAAATTTCATCACAATCGTTATATCCGTTTCCGAGAAACCAATTACATACCAATATATTTATATAGGTACATACAATAATTGCTCGTTTATAGTATAGGATGTGTGTTAAATTTTTTCAAACAACATAGTTTATTTTTTCGTTGCCATTTAGCGTGTAAGGCAAAATTAAAATGTGGTCGTCAAAATTAAAACATAAAGTATTCCTACATTATCACATCTACATTAGGTAGGTAGTATATGTAAGTATATTGTATTCGTCTATAAGTACAACACTTATTCAATTATAATATAATATAATTTATTCAATTGATTGACGGTATTAATAACAAAAAAAAAAACCATTTTCATTTAACTCATAGTTGACCTTTGTGACAACCCTAGATCATGAAAGTTGACCTTTATCTAAATTCTGTCATAACTTCTTAAAACCGCAAAAGTGAAACTTCATTTTTTATGGGTGATAGAACTTGACTTATAGAACCTTTCTGTACTAAATCCAGGTTCCACTTTTGCCGATTTTTGGAGAAAAAAATTAAAAATGGAAATTTAAGAAAACTATATTTCTTGGAAACTAGGACATTTATAAATAAAATAAAATTACAAAATTATGCCATCAATAATTCCTTAGCAATTGGCAAATATCTCATGGACAGATATGGAACCGTCTTTTGAGGAAATTAAATTGTTAATTTTTTCATGCGCAAATTTCAAAAACTTTGCTACTTCATATCTTTTTTTTTACTTAAAATAGTGATCTGGGAATTAAACTCTTGCCTTTATTAGGGTTTAATTAATTGATTTATGCAAAAACCTTAAGGTGTAAATATTTTTGGTTCTATAAAACACTATGCACAGTTCACGTCATAGCATAGATAATCTATAGACTAAAATGACCGACAGCGTTTTTGTATGTCCATGAAAAGTCTATTTTAAAATTAAAGATTTGTAGCTTTCTAGGTTTAAAAAAAATACAATACATTTTTTTCGGTCTAATAGAACATTTATTAACCATTTAAAACCTTTTTCCAAAAAGGGTCAACTAGCCTATTAGTCGCTTTACAAAAATGTGATTTGACGTACTTTCACTTAACCTTACCAATCGTTTTGTAATGGTTCTGAATTGCGAGTTTGACTTACACTAGACGGTTTTTTATGGACCGGAAGAATAAAACAGCAATCAACTTTTCTACTGTGTGCTTTATTACAAATATTACAAAATTGATGTTGATTATTCTATACATACTTAGTAGGTACTTATATCTTTTAATCGTTTGAACCTAATCTTATTTTATCAAAATTAAATACAACAATTAGCTATACTACACTACTATCATTATTATTGCACAATATTAAGGGCAGTCACTTTCTTTTTGTGCAAATGACGACACATTTGCATTAAAAAGGGGAGATTAAAAATATTGTTTTTCGTAGAAGGGTTATGAAATTGCTTCACGCCACTTGATGTTAAATGTAGAGTCCGGCTGAGGGGAAATGTTCGGGCTGTACCAACCACTTTCTCTCTACCAAGCTGAACCCGATTCCTCATCCCTCTATCCAGAGGTTTTCAAAATTATTTTATCTACCGCCCACTTTTAGAATTTACTATTTCCTTAAACTTGTTTAAATTTTTAAAACATTAGAAGAAAAACACAAGCCATCTGCAAGTCTCCTGAGCCGCTTTATCACCCTACAATTTTCTATTGCATCATTAGCGGCCCTTTATAGGTTAGCAGTGCCAACTTTGTGAAATACTGCTTATCCAATAGAGCCCTTATAACCGTGCATTACCCATGGTCAGTGCCGTCTTTGTCCTATTGGAGGCCCTGGGCATATTAGGATAATGAGGCTCCTATGACCCCCGTTTGGTGATCTAACAGGAACTAGGGACTTTGTATTTGATCTGAGGTGGGCTCCTATCGATCGCGGGGCCCTGGGCACTTGCCCAAAGTGCCCACTGGAAAAGAGGGGTCTGCTCATGGTACAGTTCGAATAGTCCGGCTGTCTGGATCATGGTTATTTTTTTTAGAGTAGTACAGTTAACCGGACTTTGGTAAAATAAATACCATCCCTGCCCCCTAGCATTAGCACCGCGATATGATACATATCGCGATTTTATCACGCTTTATTGTCAAATTACTATGGAATTTGACAGTAAGAGGTGATAAAAAACGAGATATAATGTAAATTATGGTGCTCACGCTATAGGGACAGGTACAGTTATCTGTACCACGAAAAAAATACATTCTCGTGTGTCCTGGTAAATGAACCACGGAATAAATATGTTTTTTCTGCTGTACCACCGAAAAAAATATTCTTATTTATTATAATAAAAACATAATAATTACGATTTTAAATATCTTACTTAAGTAAACATGAAAACAATAAAATTGACTTAATCGGAAACCCAATGCAGGGAAAGAATAATCAATAATAGAATTAAAAGTTTCATTACAAAATTCCTATGGCCATATTCCATGGTACCATATTATTGCATTGTCACCAGACTTACATAAGCATACCATATGTCAGCTGAATCAAATAACAAGCAGTGGTCGAAATATGATTTACAAAATTTTAAGCTACATACGAAAAATACAAGTTAATTAATTATAAGCTTGTAATAAAGCAGGAAGGCTTTAGATCGAAATCACTGCATGTCACGTGTTTAGGTGCTAAGGATCGAAAAAACAAAAAGAAACGGTTACATTACATAAATCTTGATTAACTAAAACTAGATTGAACCCATATTAAAACATCAATATTCATTTGACATTCTTGTCAATCTTAATTAAGTTTAAGTTAAATCGTGATTTAGCAAAATGGGTGCAAGGGGGGCCTTACCTTAGTCCGGTTAACTGTAATATCGCAATAATAAATTAACCGTGGTACGATGGTCCACTCGGCTGTGCTATGGAATACAAAAATTTTCGCCTGTTCGGTCTACTGTACAATTGTTAAGCAAAATTGCCACTAGTCCGGTTAACTGTACTACTGTAAAAAAAATACCAGTAGTCCAATCAACCGAACTATCCCAACTGTACCACGAGCAATGCACGCTTATAACGTTCCTCACCGAAAGATGAAAATATTACAAAGTAGTGTTACTTATTGCGGTACTTCTCCAGAGCCCTTTAATACGAGAATACGAGCGGAAAAGTTACTGTGCCCTTACACTCGTAAAATAAATAAGAACAGACGGAACACAAGAGAAAGGACCCTTAAACAAGATATTTGATTTGATGTCTTGATTTTTAACAAGGTGAAACAAAATAGTGCGACAAAGTCAAAAAGTAACGTAGTGCTGTTCTGTATTATGTTTTCGGGCTTATAACATTTGCTGTCTGACCTGGTTGTTAGGTCTTATAATCGAATATTCGGTCAGACCAGCAAGTTTACGTCAAATTTGAATTAATAGGCTGTATGGACATTTATCAAGAATTTTTTAATATTTTACTAATATTAAGACAATTTGTTATGCCCGACAGGCATTAAAAATCTATACAGCTCCATGTATTTTAATTTACAGTTTCCTTAAAAAAAATATCTTTGATAACTTATCAGCAGTTTGAGTATTAAAAAATACACAGCCTCTAATCAGTTCACTGTGGATTATCCTCGATAAACTTAGTTTTCGCAATATCATTGAGAACTTTTCTCATACTATCATTTGTTTCTTTTACTAGGAAATTCAAGTGGCTATCAGGTTTTGAAAGCAATACATAAGGCCAATCGAACTCGACGGCTTGACCCTGGTCCATCACCAGTACACGGTCCGAGTCCATTATGGTGATGAGGCGATGGGCGATGGTGATCACAGTACACGCAGCGAACTCACGACGAATAGTCTTCTGTATGAGGGCATCGGTTCTGCAATAATAAATTTGACATGATTCAGTTTTCCGCACCTGCGGCACATTTTCCATCTAGATAATATTTTCACGTGTCATTATAGCCGTTAACTTTTATCGGGCACTGGAGAGTTGAATATTGGCTGCACGAGGTATGCCATCACAAATTAAGCCCTAACTTTTTGCGATCCTACTGTGAAAAATTTAAAGAATGTAACCATCCATTAGTGCCATTAGAATTTACAAGTTTTTATTTTACAACTACATTAACTACTATACTAAAGAATAATCACATTATAGAGGACTTATACTTACTGAGGGTCTACATTAGCTGTAGCTTCATCCATGATTAAAATTTTATTGGAGCGTAGCACAGCCCGAGCTAAGCACAACAGTTGTCTCTGCCCCATAGAGAAATTGCTGCCTCCCTCTGTTACCATGTAGTCCAGTGCTGGAACTGCCTCCTTTAGTTCTACCTATAGTTCAAAACGATTTTTGTTATATCTTAAAAGTATATTTTTAATCAGTTCTTTAACTGGGACCGCCTACCGAGTCCTACAGATTTTAATACTATTAAATGTAGTAGAATACAGTTGCGTAGATATGTAGCTAGTGTGGCGGTTTCAGAGATAAGATATTATGTGCTGTACATGTATTAGTCTTCATATTGCCAGTCTAAAGTTCTGAGAATCTAAAATAACGAGATGGTCCGTTTAATATATTGTTCATTAATATTTCAATGATATTATAACAGTAAGCTCATGCCTGTTGCATGGATTTTTGGCAAGATTACGCACTGTATGAATACAACACTACTTCAAAATAAAGTTATTTGGCATCATCTGTATGGTAGAGAACGAACGAACTGACGCTCCAGCTCCGTGTACAGCTTGTACGTAGTGTTCAGTAATATTTCATTACATTCATATTACAAACTTACCTATGCCAAATTACTAGAAATTTAATATAAAAATTAATCATTTACCTGACATAAATAAATCTATAAAGAGTGATTACATGTTATACCAAACAAAAATCATAATTTAGCGTGCCACACCTGCTCAAGGGCTCGCCATATATCATCGTCACTGTACTTGTCGAATGGATCCAAGTTGTACCGGATAGATGCCGAAAATAATACCGGCTCCTGTGGTATTATTGATATCTTGGATCGCAATAACTGAAGCAAAAAACTGAATTTTATTAACCATAATAACTTTAGGTAATAAATAATAAACACGTAAATAATTGTATTGTTCCCCCAAAAACTTATAAAATTACTCACACATTTATCTATAAAGTAATTAGGTATTGATAAGAATGTTAAACAGATTCATTGATATTAAACTTGTAGGTACATACCGATTTAGCAATTCCGAATGTATCGATTCCATCTATTTTTATACTGCCTTCGATGTCTGTTAGCCTGAATAGGGCAGATATCAATGAAGACTTTCCGGCACCGGTTCTTCCCACAACACCAACCTGTGATTTAAGTTAATGAATATTAAACAATAGAATCCGATTTTCAATTTTCTCGAAGTAATTCTTAGTATTTTCTATACCTTCCATCCGCTTTGGATTTCAACATTCAAATTCGTTAGCACGTAGGGATCCTCTGTGCCGTATTTCATAAATACGTTTACGAATTTGATTTGTCCGGTGGCGGGCCAGGTAGATGGTGGCACAGTAGCTGTATCAAAACGGAAATACATGCATATTAATACCTACAATCTAACGGCAATGGCTTACGAACAACGATATTTTAATTTCATTGTTTAGAAGATGAGAAACTGATTTCAGTAGTAAGATTGATAACCAAGATGTCAGTTGCTTAATATCGGCTTTAAAATAAAATTTAAGTACTTACGTCCTTCATCCATATATTGTTCCTTAGGCAATTTTGAGTATTCAAGGGTTCTCTCGACGGAGGTCATCTGCGCTAGAAAGTCAGCTGTGAATCGTGCCGCCATTTGTAATAACATTGTCAACACCATCGACTGACTGACTGCCAGCCCAGCGCTTCCCACAGGGATCACACCATCTTGAGAGAAATAACATTTATAAATATACACACTTAAAATAATTCTAAGTAAAAAAGGTTTTAGAAAAAAAACTTACCAAATTCAAATACTATGAATATAGTCATAACTAGGCCAAGATATACCAAACATAGTGCATCTAAATACAAGCCAAATGCTGAAGAACCACCGAGGAAAGTGTAGAAGGCACTTGAATGCAGATTCTGAAAATTTATGTAAAACAAGTTAAAATGTGAAGGCATTATCATTAATTATTATAGTAGTATTTAATATACCTGCGCTTGATCGAATTGTTTTTGTAATCTATGTTCTGCATTCGAACTCCTGATAGTCGACAGTCCAGATATGGTTGAATTAATCATGCCGAATACAGGGCTTTTGGCTGTTGATAAGAATAGAATACTCTTTATTTGAATTAAATAGGGTTGACAAAAGGTGTTTGCATATAAAGCATATGTTAAAAGCTAAGAATCTTAAACCTATTTAGCAATATTAATAGCATGCAAAAAATTCTAACATTTTAAAACATAATACATCATACACATATCATACAGGTCATATTACAGTATTCTCATTGTAAATATCATTCATTTTATAACAAGAATTTATCATTATAATTTAAATTCAAATGTATGTCAATATTTATGACAATTCCCATAAAAACATCTAGTCTTTATGTATAATTTACTTTGAATCGTATTCATACATAGCACACTTAAGCTATCTCAAAATTTATATAGCGTGGGCCTAGATGTTGTTCCCAAATATGATGTGAAAGGTGGTAGACAACCCATCGTCTACAACACTTCCCAAAACGTGAGTGAGTATTGTGCACCAGATACTTGTACAAGTTACTAGCTTGTTCTTGTACATGGTGCCAATGACTGGAGCAAGTAAAGACAAGGGCTACTTGCATAAGCAGTACGCACAAGTTATTTGCTCGTAGTCGAGAGCTATGTGCATGCTATTCACGCGGGCGGCAAGCTTTAGGAGTTGAATGAATCGCATTATCTCGACGAATAAAAGTTCTTATCAAATCGTTTGTTATTTTTTTTACATTCGTTCTACTAATCTAATATACTCATTATTGGTCCCGTTAGAACAAAATTATTCACCTAACAGAAAAACAATTATTTAAACCGAGTCATTCGACCCGAACATGTCTTTGCACGGTGTTTTCACGATCCATATAACCTGAGCAAGTACCTCAACACGCACAAGTTACTTGCAACGTGGACAAGCACCCTTAAGTTGACGGTTTTCGCTATTTGCACAGAAGTTAGGAGTTAAACTATCTCAAGGAAGGAATGATCGTCTCAATACTATAAGTCAAAAAAAATTTTAATTTGTGAATTGCAATAGTTTTGATGAATTTTTGCACTTACTAGTTCCCTCCAACCGTTTTACAGCCTGAGCAGCTTGTAGGTACCACCTTAGTAGCAAAACAAATAAGACCACAAGAAATGCCGTTGGTATAAGTGTCCAGGGTAAAGCAATAGCGTTTAGAACCAACACGCTGGACATGGCCAAATACATTTGCAGGGTCTCAAGTAAACTTCTTGGGAGGAGCTCATCCACAGCACCAAGATCTTTTGAAAATCTGTTTAGTGCACGACCTATTTGAAGGAAACAATTATACTATTATATTAAAGTTAATGCATGCATTAAACTGCAAGTTATAAAGTAAATAACTACGAAGAGATAGTATTTTAGAGAAGGTATCTTATTTAAATTAAAAGTTACCGGAAGGACTTGTATCGAAGAATCTCTTTAACGCCTGGATAAGGTTGTGAAATATGAGGTCATGGATGTTTTGCGAGGCACGCATTGTAGCAATCACAAAAGTTAGTATCCGCAGCTGAGAGAACACGATAATGCCCAAGATCACACTACCGTAGATGTATAGATATTGACCCGTAGTCAACGAACCCAAACTAGTGCCAAGGCCTGGATCTAGAATTTGAAAGAATGTGTTGACAAAATATTAACATTTTGTAGTTTAGAGAGACAAATTAATGTCATGTCATGTGGACTTATTTACCTGGTATTTCATCTTCAGGCACCGTTTGAACATATGCGTCAACAGCGTTGGTACTAAGAAGACATTAAATATGTTTAATCTAATCAAACATAGGTACATTTAGCCAAAAGCATATCATTTGAATAGGGATAGACTAAGATATCTCAAAAAGCAGCGTAAAGCAAGTAATTCAAGACTATAAGTAGATCTTACAATGCACTGAGCCAATAGTCAGTGAAAGTGGCAGCTGCTTGTGTCATGAGTAGCGTCAACACAGCGAGCATGAGTATTGGGTACGATTTAACCAACGAAAGATACTGCGACACCACTGACCACTTGAGGTTACCCTTCGCCCTCTCTTCTGCTTCCAGTACTTGTTCTATTTCATCCTCTGGATTTTCCTCGCTTCTTACAGATATACCACGATGCATAGATGGCCTTTTTTCATTCTAGTAAGAAGTTAAGTAAATCGTTACTCCTTTTGAAATAATAAAACTCAGATCTCAAAGAAGATCTAATCGGGTGCATTAAATATACCTATTGAATAAATTGATTGTCATATTAAAATAATATCCACTCAACTTATATACCTCTTATTTTGTACTCATACAGTTAAGAGTCGCACGTGCTCAAAAAGATAAAATATTCTGATCAATACATACGTTTCCTTCTTTCCCAGTATCATCGCCCTCCTGTAATTCCTTCAACAGTAACGAAAAGTCTTTTCCAGATTTCACTAAATCATCGTAGGTGCCCATGTTTTCTACAGCTCCCTACACAAAAAGGATAATCGTTATCTATTCGTTTAAAAAAGAAACATCTTTTTAGATCCGACTAATATCCTACCTTTATGCTCTAAGATTCCTACTAATATTATAAATGTGAAAGTTTGTGTGTGTGTGTTACTCAATTGCGCAAAAACTACTGAACGGATTTGGATGAAATTAGGATTAAGACATAGAACACTTTTTATCCTAGAAAATTTTGAAGTTCCTCTGAGATTCTCAAAAAACCAAAGTAAAGCGGTTTAAGTAGCGGGCGGCAGCCACAAGTCTAAAATAAATACTTCGTGGATACTTACATCTTTCAAAATCACAATCCAATTTGAATCATTGAGATAATGGATTTGATGTGTGACCAGTAGGCAGGTTTTCTCACGGAGGTAGCCTCGTATGCAGCCTTCGAATAGTAATCGGCCCACATTGGCATCAACTGCAGATAACGGGTCGTCGAGAAGATAGATATCAGCCTAAACCACGAGAAAGTTATAATTAATTAAAATGTAATATCAATTTTAACAAAAAAAATGAAACTGCCCGAGTTTCACTTCCACTCAGGCTGGAAACGAATCAGCGAACTTCGCTTGTCTGGCGAATGCGAAGTGTACTTTGCTATACAAAGTTCTAAATAAATAAACACGACCTTTTTCTAAATTTTATTACTCTACAATGTAGGAAAATACTAAACATTTGGAACCATAAAACGAAATAAATTAAAAGTTTAAATTAAATCAAGCTTAGATTCTGTCTTAGTTTTTTTTAATTTAATCTAAAATTAAAAGCAATGAACTAACATCTCTGTAGACTGCACGAGCAAGATTGATGCGAGCCCTCTGTCCGCCAGAGAGAGTGACTCCCCTTTCACCCACCAAAGACAAATCTCCGTATGGGAACTGCTTAAAGTCGGGTACGAGACAACATACGCGGCATACCTGAAACAAATTAACAAGAATATTTTATTTATAATTAATGTGATCTTTTATTATTTAAAAAGAATAATAAATAAGCATACACTTATAGCCACCAGACAACAGACGCTTGGGACACCAATGGAATCATTCGCGCATTGCCAATACTGAACTCATCGAAATTTTCTGGCAACCTTCTTACTCATTGCGAAATATTTATTTAAATGCGAGACTTTTGAATCACTAATGTTATTTGGGCACATTTATCTATTAGCAAAATTTTGTAGTAACAGCGAGACGGCGGCACGACCCAATATTTTAGGTTTTTCATTCCAAGAGGTTTTAGCATTAAAATTATTTTATACAGGAACGTTAATATTAGTCTTACCTCTTTGTACTTTGTTGCATCGTAAGGTGTTCCAAATAGAATATTATCTCTTACTGTCCCTGGGAACATCCATGACTCCTGACAAGAGTATGACACCTTCCCATTGATGGTCATTGAACCTGACTGCGGCAGCAACTCATTTAAGAGGAGTTGCAGCAGTGATGTCTGTTATAATAGAAGAAAGTTATAAAAGTTTATTCTGAATCATCATCAACACTACCAATTATTAAAAAATAACATAACGGCATAATTTTTAAATAATATTATGTATTTATAAGGCAACCATTACTCACTGAGCTTAGATTTATTAACCTAAGGGATATTATTAATCTGAGTGGTCTATCGACACTCGACCCATTGAACTGATAGCTTTGGAATTTAGCACGCAGATTGTCGCAGATAGTTAAAATAACATAAACAAATCCGCTAATATAAAGGAGAAACAAGATTATTGGTACTAAATTAGTGTAAATTACAGGATATTATTTACAAAGAAGTTCTATCGAGGGAACTACGTTATCTCCGATTTTAATTCGAGCGAAACAGCGGACAAAAAGCAACAAAATAAATCTTCGTCATATATTTATTATCATTTTGTAAAGATTGGATAGGATTGGGTATTTTCTATTTGATGAGCTGTTTGCGTTTTAATCATGATAAAATAAATCGATGACTTTGCAATAAAAACCTAGGTCATATCATTCTGAATACATATTATATACATACATACTATCATATGGTGATAAAAGAAAATTATTGTGATAGGTTGCCTCAATGGTCTTATCTTCAAAATTTTATATTACTGTTATTACCTTTCCTGACCCAACGGGCCCGATGATAGCACATAGCTTGCCAGGGCGCACACGAATCGACAAGTTTTTCAAGGTTGCTTCCTCAGCAGTTACGTCCTTCCAAGAAGCAGTTACTCCAGATAGTTCTATAGCAAACTCACTAGGTTTTGCTGACTTATTGACTTCTGTATGAAGGGGAATTTCTCTATTTACTTAGTTCTTTTATAATTCAAGAATTTACCGCAAAATATGCCTTATCACGGTTAATACCGTGATTAAGCAGTGAACGTAGTTTTGTGAAATCACAAAGAAAAGAAATCATAATATAAGGCGGCGCGTAATAAATACTACTAAGCAGAGATTCGTTTGCAGGAATTCGTAGACAGCTATGTATACTTATGCTATATGTTTTGATTTTTCAAATTTGAATTAGTATTAACCTTTTGATGATTTGACCTAGTAACCTTATAAGCTAAATTCAATTATACTAGAACTTCTTACCGGTATCCCGTTCCAAAACGCCGGTTGCAGCATATTTTTTTGCAGTGATCATAGGGTCTAAGATAATTTCTTTGCCACCAAAAAGAGTTCTGTTAAGAGCTCCATTGCTTGTACCATTTTTATGACTGAGAGCTTCTCTTTCATCTGCATCAAATTAGGATGGGTACACATGACATATTTTTATTGCACAATATTTCTCAGATTTCAAATGTTGAAAAATGGCAATCAAATACTAACCTAATTCCAGGAAGGTTTGTATTCTTTCCAAAGAAACTTTCATCTCGGATAGTGTTGCTATGGCAAGTGGTAAAATCAGTGTTAAGTTAATAAGAATAGTGCTAAGGTATTGCTGGATTGGATAAACCTGGAACAAAATTTATTTTAAACTAGCAGATGCAACAGATGTTGTCCTGTCCGATGAAAATTTCAAAAATATATACATACAAATATTCAATTAGAATGTAAGCAAGAATAAAAAAAATCTTGTACAGTGAACTTTATGGATACCAATTTATTGTTGTTATTTTGTGTGGATCTCAGTATTCAAAATAATGTTAGACACAAATATACAAAAGTCCACGGTACAATTACGAAAACTTCCCATTAGTCAATTCATATTAGCTTTAACAATAACGATATAGATAATATTTAGTAACAGTTATAGGCGTAACATACCGTAGTAGCAGATATCATGCTCCCAGAAAGCGTGAGAGTCAACACCGTAAAGAACATAATCGAGCGCTCCGTGAACAGCATGAAACCGAGGAAAACGCTCCGTATAAAGATGGCCTTCCTCAGGGCACTCATTTCGTGCGCCCGCAGCGCTCTCACTACTAATTGAAAGGGTTTCTCCCAGGCGTACATTTTAATGACCTGCAAAGAAAACATCCTCTTAAAATCTTATTAAAATAAGAGATTAAGACGCCGTCGTCTCGGTGCGCCGTCAGATGTCGTTTGAATAAAATACTAAGCATTTAAATAATTTGCACCACCTATGGATTCATAACAATGTCACTCATAGTGATTATATCACCGGAAAAAGGAATAATGTTTGGTTCCTGGGGATGAAAAAACAAAAACCGTACCACAAGTACTTCTGAAATGTTTTTTCTTATAGGAATCCCTCGGCCCTATAGTCGATATAGGCAAAGTTAAAAGTCTAGTGAAAGTGTAAAAAATACAGTTACGAAAAAAGAAGCTGAAATAATGATAGCAACAAGCAGCTGTAATAAATGTTTTAATGTAACATTTTAATAAATATTATGTTTTATTACTCATGTCATAAGGATTGCACTACAAACAGAAACTACCTTAATTATTTATGGAGTTTTCAATATCTGTCGTATTTCCCAATCTAATTTCCCAATATGGGAAATATGCGTAAATAGGATAGATTGTAATCCGAAGATAACTAACCTGAATTCCGTTAATGATTTCGTTCATTAATTTAATACGTTTGTCGGTCCTCATGGCTACTTTGCGCCTGACAGAAGCGGTTAGTTGCGTGAGACAAGCTGTAAGAAAATCATAAATAACTTATTACGATTGATTTTTAGTTCCTTACCCAAAGTGTAAAAGTGGAATCCTTTTGCTGTCACTCTGTTGCCTGTCTGTCTTTGCATCTGTCCGTATGTCTCAGGTCTCTAGATCGTAAATGGAATGAGATACAGAACTGAAATTTTGACTAATGCTTTCCCAATGCCGTATTTAGTTGAAAATTAAATTGAATTATTTTTCATCATTATACTTAAAAAGGGGATAGAGGTGAGCCTCAAAGTTTTTCTTTTTAGATCATTTTGTTACGGGATCTATAATAAAATCTAAACTATTTAGAAATGTGAAATTTTAGTATATGATGACACATATTATGCTTTTTTTAAACAACAAATACTGAAAACGCTCATTCATAATGTTCTTTGTAAATTGTGACGAAAACAAAAAACTGATTTTTCTTTTCGCGATTTGTTATACCTATGATATGCTTCGTGCGCGAGACCGACTCGCACTTGGCCGTTTTTTTTTCTTATTATACCTATATACGCTATGGTACTTTCAATTGTGTTATTTACCAATAAGCGAAAAGGAGACGGTTCAAAATTGGTAGTCATTTTCCGGCGGCGATGCAACATTTATATCATTTGAAAGCTTGTTTTATGTAATAACAGGAACAGATAATTATGTTTATTTATTTATACCCGATTAATTTTAAATCGTGTTTAAAATTGTAACTGGTCACCCAGTCGTAGGTAACGTCAAATTTTTAGTCTGTGGCAGCTTTCAAAGTCAACTCGAACACAACCATGCATGATATTCGTGAAATCGTGATGAAATGATTGTAGCAATTTATGATTTATTCTTCTTGAAATAAAATACCCTCAAAATTATTTTATTTTATTTATGTATTTTCGGGAAACTTACAGCTAATACATGTTTATGAAACAAATATAATACTGAAGGCCATTTAAAAGGTTCCACTGATAGCATAAAACAGCATAGATTTAAAGAGTGGGCGGATTTGACTTATACACAATTTACAACATACACACACAACTAAGACATATCCACATCATTGAAGAAATTTTGTGTAAGTAACCGCTTGGCCTGACTTACAAGTTCATTGTATACAAGTCAATATCGCAACATTTAATAATTTCATTGAAACACCTACTTGCTCTCGCAAAGTATGAATTTCGTCTATAATTTGTTGTCGCCTAAGGGATATTGCATATTGCAAGCCCTCCTGCCTACTATGTATGGAACCTTAAGGCCTTTACGTGCTAATAACCGGAAAGTCAACAGAGCCGTTGGCAATATTCAAAAGATAGACTATCTCCGCAATGTATCTTCTTTCGCGTAATTGAAGAATGTGAAATCGTTGACAGCGCTTTTTATAATCAGCAATGTAAGTTTGCGTTCTGAACTATAAATAGTGCAGGAATCTTTTTTGTATCCTTTCTATACGGGTAATGTAAACGTTATATGTCGGGTTCCATATTGTGATGCATACTCCAGATGACAGCGCACGTACGCACAGTATAGGATTTTAAGTTGAGTTGTTTTTATTGAGTTAAAGCCAGAGGAGATGCGTAAAACAAAATCAAGTTCCCTAGATGCTTTATAGATGATATTATCAACATGTGTGTTAAAAAGTAATTTGAGTCAAAGCTTACACCGAGATAACTAACGCAGTTCACTCTTGAGACTTTTGAATTAAGTGGCTTATAATCAAATATAAATGGATTAGGTTTGAGTGCATAAGAACATACGTTACATTTTGAAACATTCAAGTCAAGTTTACATAAAATGCAATATTTTTTTAAGCGAGCACCCCTGCGGAACCCCAAAATACCTAATATTATTATGGGAGATGAACAGAATTATTATCACTGCTTTAGTTACCTATTGAGAATAGTTATTTATTATGTTAGTGCGGTAAGTTGGTTATTACAAACGAGTAGACATCGAGGGCTTACCTTAGTCACGAGTTTGTAAATACCAATTCCGCACGGATGTCATACAACGTTTTTCAACATTTGCGATAAAACAGCACCTTTAAGTAATGAAACAAACTTTTTATAATCACAAAATGGCGTGCAATGAAAGTTAGAATTACATCTATCACCTCTTCTCTTTTTAGTATCAAAGTGAAACAAAGGTTTAGATTAGAAGAGTTTCCAAGGAGGTTCGACCGAATAAAAAAACCCCGTAAAGGATACGCACGGCGCCATGCATGGGAGCGTGCGGTAATTTTTTTTAACGCACGCTGCGATGTATGGCCCGTAATTTTAACTTTCAAACAATGTATACAACCTCTGTAAATGCATTTGTTGGGCTAATTTGGTGCAAAATATATTTGATGCTTTGGCAACAAACAGTAGATAAATAAACTTGCCATTTGCTAATCAATCAATAAGTATGTCATTATAAGTTATAAATATTATTTATAATAAAAACGGGGATAAAATAAATTCTAGTTTTTTGTCAAACGATTTATAATTATGTGCACTACATGTCATAAAAATTTGGAGTCTGCCGGAGACGCACTACCACCCTCCATACAAATTTGAACCGTCTCCCTTAACTTAGTTTATTATGGAACAACTCAACCCAAAAATGCAAGTAACAAATGCAAGAACTCTTTCAACCAATGACAAAGTAGAATTTTTTATATATTTGAATTACTACGGAATAACGTGAATTATGACCTACCCACGTTTCGTCATTGGAATACATTGGCATTATCATCAGAATGACTTTACATACAGGCACATTCATTTCAGCCCTCAAAACTAAATATTTTCACACACATCCGCCGGCTTTCACGGCTTCTGTTTGACATCACCATTACAATATACTAGATTGTTGAAACGCAATACATGTATGTATGAGTAGGTACTTTGATCACACTATATTAGTCGCTCAATGCAAATAAATTTGTTAAATTGTGTTTGAACAAAATGTTTTCAACGCCGGCAAGGTGAGATAAGCATTACTTGTAGATTGTAAAATGTGGATCCTATTGCTGATAACGGTGTGGCGATACGATCATCGTCATTAATATCTAGTTAGGGTGACGATGCAGAAATCCATCGACCAAATTGAGACCCATTAAAGTTAACTTGTGTTGTTTAAATTGTTTGATATGTCAAATTGATTTTCATCAAAATAGCGACTGCTATTTTAATATCTAATTTTGATGAAAATCAATTTGACTGATGATGACTGACTAGTCATATTCAGTCATATCGGACAGAAAACAGACATATAAGCTTAATAATTATTTAGACCGAAAACGAAGCTATGAAAATTAATTTTGGGTTACCAGAGAAACTTAAAAATAGTAAAGGTAAATAAAATACACTTATTATTAATACATAGTTATAAACAGTTAACGTATTACACCCTATACAAAAAGATTCATTTATATCGTTTACAAAATGTGTAAATAACATTCCTATAATGGAATTATTATCCGTTAGTTTATTACTTTTATTTAAATTAATTAATAACAATGAAATAAAATTGTTAAGGTTTAATAATTGTACAATTCGAAAAAATTAAGTAAGATTTTTTTTTCAGAGATATAACCTAAATCGTTGTCTGAATTAGCTAGTAAAGTTTTAGGTAACATTTTTCAGGTAACTCAAAATTCACGGTGAATAGGTAGTCAAGAGAGGCAACTGTCGATCGACTTAATATTTCCCTTGCCCACCGTTAATATTGATAATTATTAACTTAAAGAAATTAACAATTTCTGTAAAAATTCGAATACGGATTTTAATTTAAAACAGTGATTTGATTACATTATATCCAAATTCTTATGCAAAAAAAAACACAAAACACAACAAACCCCTGCTAAGGGTTCATTCCGACTATTATATATATATATATATAAATATTAAGCTTAAAAGGTTTTCAGAAATATCATTAAATTTTAAGATTTATACTCGACGCTGCAAAGCTGTAGTGATATATCGACCTTATTTCACTGCGTACGTTCAAACCATACTTCAAGGAAATGGGTCCAAAATTAAAGAATCTGACTGTACAGTACGCTAAAGAATTTCTTAGCATATCACCATAATTATATACAAAGTCGTTGAAAGATTTTTTTTTTGAAGTTATACTTCTGTAGGCGCGTTATGAAAAAATTATGAGAGTGAAATTTTAAGATGCGCGCGCATCACTGTAACACAAAATTTTAACGCGTTGGTCGCTTTAGCGACCAACTTCATGCGTTACTTTTGTGTTTACCGCACATTAAGAAAATCTACCAACAAAATAGAAATAGAATCTCTATTTAGTGGGTGCTAACGACTGCATTGTGAAGGCCTATCAAAAGTATTTATTAATCTGGAACAACGGAACCAAAGCGCGATTCAGGAGACTACAGCGCCATCTCGTGACCATTGGTGTAGTAGAACCAAAAACCACATCTTTATTTTTTGTAATAAAGTAACAGTTATAGGTCTTCATATTTATAATATCAAAAGTATTTATTAATCTGGAACAAGGGAACCAAAGCGCGATTCAGGAGACTACAGCGCCATCTCTTGACCATTGGTGTAGTAGAACCAAAAACCACATTTTTATTTTTTGTAATAAAGTAACAGTTATAGGTATTCATATTTATAATATTTATCCACATGTTTCTAGTTTGTATATTCGGAATACGTGTTTGAGTTTCATACAAGTGCAAATCACATAATTATGTTCTAATAAATTATATTCAGTAGCGATTTTAATTGAATATTTTGATTATTTATTTATTTTTTCAAATTAAAACTGAACTTTATTGACTGTGTCCTTTTTCAAGACTTTTTATTAATTTATTGTAATTAATTATTTGCATGCAATAAAAAACTAATTTTAAACGATGCCAAAGAAGGATAACTTCTCACGCGCCTACATAAGTACACGCACCCATTTTTGTGATTTACTTAAGAAATCATTAACTATACCATTAGAGAGGATATTAATATACATTAAACCTCATGGGAAATAGGTGTTTTTTTTGGGTTCCGTAGTCCTGACAAGGCACCCTTATAGTTTCGTCATGTCCGTCTGTCAGTCTCCGGCTTTGCTTGCAGACTATTACCACTAGAGAGATGTAATTTTGTGGAGATATGTATATCGATCACGCAGACAAAATAGTAGAATTAAAAAAAAAAAATTAGGTAACATGTAACCCCATCGTGTGAAATATCGTTGAATAGGCCCTTTAAAATAACTTAGGGGGTTCAAAGAGTATTTTTCGATTTAGGGATGCGTTTGCGAAATATTGAACTTTAAAGTGCCAAACTTTAATTTTTTAGAGCCCCCCCCCCCCCCCTTTAAAAGCTAAACTATTGGATTTAAAAACCTTGAAAATTCATGTTAATAGTGCTTTTCTTGAACTTTGAAGGAAACTATAGCGGTTAAGGTAGATTGGTTAATTTAAGAGTAATAGTCGTTCAACTTTGGTTAAAGAAATTTTCTTACGTATTGAAAATTCCTTAGAAGAAAACAATAGTGTCATAGATGAAGTTATTGTAGTGTAAAACCTTGCATAGCAACAACATCTAAAAAATATTTAAAATCCACAATAAAATCTCATTAGTTCCACAACGGCTTCCGAGTCGCTCTAACGTTGTGTTTTTATAAAAAGTTGAAAAGATCAGCGGTAATATTGCATCATCCTTCAGATGAAACTTGTAAGGCCCTTCTGGCCATAAGGATGAACTACAGGTGTGTTTTAGTCAGTATGAGTCTGACATAACCTTGCAGCAGGCTGTAGGTTATTATTCGTATAAAAAAATGAGTTTAAGACGCATTTTCAGTTTGAGTTAAGTATTACAAAATAAAGACTCATGCTCAAATATATTGTGGTAACGACAGGCAACTACGGAACCCTACACTGTGTGTACACGACACTATTTTCTTTCTAAAAAAAATCTAATTAAATTCTCACCATGTATCAAAATACTTACCTTGGATTGGTAAAATCATGATGGTGACACCAAAGAGTCCGACGAATGGTGCATAGCCCCCCACACCCCACAAGAAATACAATACGACGGCCACTTGTATGGGAATGATCCACAAGTAATGCATAAACATAAATGCGAAGTCAAATCTTGCCACGTCATTGGACAGCAAGTTGACGAGCTTGCCACCTGCCACTTCGCTTACGGACACTTGGTTGAGGCGTAGAAGCTGAAAAGGTTATGTCAAAATGTACTGGACGGGACCAACCGTCCATATGTGCATACGAGAGAATTGAAATCGTCTTTAAAGAAATAAATCTTTGTAGTTTTGTTTAATTATTATTTAGCGTGTAATCTGGAAAACTTTTCACATATGTCAGTAAGGTCAACTGTCGCCACTTGCTCATCAACGGATGTGAGGCCAAATACTCGATTCTGTAACACGCAAACTCACTATTCATTTGGTGAATTTGAATATGTCACAATTGTGAAATAACTATAACTGGCTACTTAAATTAGTAGAATAAGGTAATCTATACTCGTATATATAAAACTCAAAGGTGACTGACTGACATAGTGATCTATCAACGCACAGCCCAAACCACTGCACGGATCGGGCTTAAGTTTGGCATGCAGGTAGATTTTATGACGTAGGCCTACGCTTAGAAAGGATTTTGATCAAGGGGATAAAATAGGGTATGAAACTTTATCAATTTTAAACCGATCGGGCTGAGACTTTGTATGCAGGTATAAGAAGAATCATAGATGAATGTCATTGTGTATAATACAAGCCTGAGAACAAAAACTGTAGTCTACACCGAAGCGAAGAGAGGGCGGGCCGCTAGTGTTCAACTAATCTTAAAAATTGGAGCTGTCGAACTCAAGTGAGATTTTATTTTAAACAATTATTCTACATCGTACTAACCTAATTTTGTTAAAAGATAATAAATACTTTATTGATAATCGTTTAAGTAGTATCAATATTGATCGTATCAGACGACCTACGCAAGAACTGAACGTGCCTTCATGCCGTGACCTCGTCATCATCTTAGGTCCTGGCTCAATTTAAAGTCAGTTCAATAGAGAGATGAATATTTACTATACATATTGATCAATCTAACAATATCAATATCTCTCATGAACTAAGAACATATTAATCAAACTTACGGAACTTATACCTGAATGCATAGGGTATCACATATCATATTACACATATAACGGATTATATTAAATTGAAAAATTGTTTTATACAGATTAGCTTACCTTTCTGTAAAGCAATGCGGAGCAGGCAACTTTGATTTTCAAACTGAAACTCATGACGAAAAGGCTGTTATGATGCTGGCACATCATGGTGACGAAGTTCAAACCCAGCATGGCGAAGGCGTACATGCCCGCGTCGAAGGAGGTCATCTGTGAATCCACAGTCCAGAATGACAGCAGCTGCCCGAACAGCATGGGTTGGACTATCCTACATCAATGAAATAAATCCTAGTTATCATCATACAAACATGTGCACCATTAACGAATGATCTCACTGAAATTATTAATAATACTTTAATTTGGATATAAACTATTTCCTAAACAATTCCCGAGGTAAAGGAAATAGACAGGTAACAGTGACACAGTTATCGAAACAGCATCAACAATAAATCAATTCTAGCAAGAGTCACGTTTTTATAATTATAACTTAAGCTGAACTGCACTATAGTTGGTTCAGCCGTTCAGGTGCCGGAGCGAATATGAGATTACAATATTGAATAAAGTATTAAATTAATCAATCATACATAGACGACCTAAAGAAAATATTTACCTGGCAGCGGTTATAGTGGACACGTATATGGCACCAGTCATATACTCCAGCCAGTAAGCATTCCGTAACGCAACCCATAATGAAGGCTTTCTGTTTTGTCTTTCAGCTAACTCTGCCTCCGCTAACCAAGACCTATTTAAAAAGATACAAATGAATATTATATTATAAAATAATTCCAATCCTACTTTACTACTCAAACGTAAAGTAAATACATTTGCACAAAAAAAAAACACCCTATGATGTTTTAAAGTTATAGATACGTCATACACTTCCATTTGAGCAATATGAAAGTCAGGCAATTGCCCGACTTGCATTCAGTCGGGTCGGGCACGCTCTATTGCCGCAGCTACACTACGCTACAACATGTAAATAATATTTACTAAATATTTCACGTTTTCCAGACGAAAAGCCCTATGTGTATTTTCAGATAGTACCTACAAAAATTACACGGGTGCCATAGAGACAAGAAAAACGTGTCATTTCATTCGTAAGTACAGTTTAAAAAAAATAATGTAAAAACTTTAGTGATTACTTATTTTGACAGTTGCTGACACCATTGAGACATGGACGCTAAATAGCCAGATGTAATATGCTTTATGCATGAGAGTATAAGAGCCCGCTTAAGTGCTACTACTATTCTATTGGTGGCAGTTGCCAAGGGAAGTCGGGGCGCGGATTATTTGTGCCATTTTAAAATGCAATAATGTTAGCGTATAACTTGTCTTTATTGTAAACGTCATTGGAATCACCTGAAAATCAACGAAATAATTAAATTCAAAGAGACGATATGACTTTTTGGATTATTCGCAAAAATGAGTAAAAGCTCAAAATTTTTTAATGAATTTAGCAATAAAAAAAAAGTTTTGTCACTTTATTCTAACTTTAAAAATTACCTAAAATATAAAATTATTGAAGCAACCGCAGTTTCTCTAACATAACACTGTAATGCAGTACTGCTAAGGTACTGTAAGAATTGGCAAAGTCGATACTTACTTTTCTAATTTGTCGCCTTGTTGTTTTGAATTGTAGATTTTACTAGGCACGATAAGATCATCCTCAATGACATCTCTTCGGTTTCCAGTTACTAGTACTGGACAAATCCACCAAAAAAATATTCGAGAAACTATATTTGGTTTTTTTCTTTCCTTGTGGAAAAAATTTTCACTTGGTTTTTCCATTATTCATAAAACAATAAAATTGTTATCCACTGCACACATTAAAATATTACAATCAAATTTAAACAGAGATTTCTTACTTATTTAATTATTTTTGAATATAATACCTATATCAAGACCTCTTGATACAAAGTTTGAATTAAGACTGCATAATCAATATTGGTGAAATTTTGTAATAAAGTATGCGATAACGATTATTTATATTAAGAGATAAAAAATATTAGCCGATCGATTTAATTATTTGTTCTTCATCAGCTGTAGCTTCTTCATTTTCTAGTCTTTAAAATGAGGAGGAATAATAAAAAAAAACCCGCCCATGTGCTCCGTATATTTAGGATTCCGTATCAAAAGTAGAATTTAAAAAAAAATATCATTCGTCATTATATTGGTATATGTAAAAATGCGTTATAATAAACAAAATCGTAGGTAATTGCGATGTTAAAAATTATTTAGGAATAAAAATTAGAAAATAAATTTTCGGCGCATCAATCATTTTTTACCTAATTCAGAAAAAATAAATACAACTATACTATTTGAGCTAACTAACTAGGTAAAAAAATCATACGCAATTTAGCTGTTTTAGTCCCCTAAAAATATTTACAAATATTTTGTGACAGAGAAGAATCGTGGTCCCGATTTAACCAAATGAGATTTCGTCTATTTATTCATTTTGAAATACTATTATAATAGTCCAATTTTATTTTTGTGATTAGAGGAATATGAAAACGATTTAAAAAAAAAACAGATTATCGATACTAAGTATCTATTCAAGTGAATTATTTCACACAAACCAAATTGAAATTACATTGAACTTGACTTTTTACTTTAATAAAGGAAATAAGAATATTAACTTGAATGTGTTGAGCTACAGTCACTTAGGCTATTATATCGTTTAATATGGAAAACAGCCTTAGTTTAATCAAGATTGTTGGAGAATATAGTCATTTATTTCCCAAATAAGAAATATATGTTTATTCTTAGGATCATAATAAATATATTGTGTTGATTAAAATGTTTATTTAAGTGTGGTTAGAGTGAGAACGGTCTCGACACATGGCGACACACAAGTATAGATCTAACCGTACTAAATGTATGAAACCGATTGCGTCACAACACAACACAACAGATAAGTATATTTCGGTTATAAGAATAGTGATGTTACATGTAGGGCAATATAAAATATGACAGACGAGCACCTTAAAAGTTGAATTTGAAAGTGAGCACACTGACTATGCATTAACAGCAAACAATTTTTTGTGCGGTCTATCTAATCTTAGAAGATGCGCTATAACCGATGGTTTGTGTGACGACAAAACTTTTGAATTGTATCTAAGTATAAATTATAATGTAGTAAAATTTTAGGAATATTGAACTGCTAAGCTTAAATTTAAAATAACAATCGAAGTAAAGAGACCGATATACAAACTTTTTTGTTAATAATCTTTGTATTTTTTTGTTTTTGTTTTGTTTGTCGTTCAATAGTTATTGAGTTTTATATGAATTTAATACTAAAATAATTTTATTGTAATAATGTATTTAACAATTTGTATTAGTTACTTTTTCTATATTCATTTGTTTGAGGTATTTTTCACCAAATTTTATAACAAAACCGAGAGCTGCCTGCGTTCATAATCAGTCTCCACCGCGCGTTGGTGCCGTTCGGACCCAAGGTCCACGTTGTTTATATTCCACAATATCCGTTTTTGAATGTATAGTATCATCCATTCGATTGTTATGGCCATGTATAACAATCGATTCGCACTGACGCTTTATCCTATTGTATAAGTTATTTTTTACCTTTTTTGTACTTATTCATTTTATGAGATTCTTCGTTCATCTCTAGCTATGTAGCAGTAGCTATACAGTCTTTTTTCATGTTTTGTGCTAAAATTTTAATCTACCTGTTAACCACATTATTGATTAGGCCCAAGCGCAGCAATAGCAGCTGTGACTTCAGATACTAATATGGGAGTTTCTTAATTTACGTTGTCGCGTGAAATTAATCAACATATTATGCGATGGAGCATGATTATGGTTTTTTTGTATAATTCCTCACAATATTTGCGCCCTATTTTAATTTTGATATTGCGTCCAAATCATGATTGGTAAAATGGTCTTATTTCATTTCATTTCCCAGCTATTAGGTTTCAGTTGTTTTGAGAGAAGCTTGACTTTCTTAAAGGGATCCTAGATTTACGTTTCAACATATGGTTTTCGATTTCCCAGACACGACGACATGAAAGCTGTACTATACTGCTTAGCTCTGAGTATTTCTCACAATATTGTTAGACAGTTCTGTAATTTGTGCCATACTAACGAATTATTTTCTTGGTTGATGGCCTAGCCCCCATCCGCTAAAACCATGCCATCCAAAAAGAAATATCGTTCCAAAAAATTACAACATTACTGTATAATAAATCGACTAAATGAATGTGGTTATTTCGGTGTCAGACTTCGGTTATGGAACCTTTTAATCACGATAATTTATAATAGTTTATCCAATTCAAATCATATAGGTATATTTTTAAACAATATTTTTTTGCCCTGTCTATGCTTGTTTAAGTCTACGTAGAGATTTATTCGAGAGACGGAGAAAGAGTATCACTCCCCCTTAACAACGCAAGCCACGCCCATCACTGAATTTTTCTGACCCTAGTAATGCCCTTAAAAAAATGTCGCTAATCGTATGTATGTTTCGATACTTGAAAAAACTATGCACGAGTATTGGTCTGTACACACATCAAAAAAACTTGCAAAAGCTGATATATTTTCAAAATTAACTTAATCAAGAGAAAATGTTAACGTTATAATTTTTTTTATTTTTGAAAATACACTTTATGAAATAAACAAAATAAAACTAATTTTATTTTTTAGTATAAAAAAATTAATAATTCTTTAAGAACTTTGATAGAAATAAAAAGATAACCACACTTCTTAAGAGCCCTTTTACAAAAATGCACCGCTGCCTTACTGATCAGCGCGTAGGTAGATTTGCACTAGTATATATTGCATTTTAAGGGTGATGTTTCGAGTCTTATAAAATAATTATTAATGAACTAATTATAAAAATATATACATATTTCAGTAGTTCAATGATGTTAGTTTAGTTTTATGAAAGTTTTTGATAGTAGTTCTATTTAATTCAATATCAAAATACGAGGTAAACCTGCATTATTTTTTAGAAAAACTCACGGAGGTTAGATGTTTTTTTTTTTTGATAATTAATGAAATAGAAAATCAAAATTCTAATACATTATGTTACAACAAAAACATAGTTCCGATGTCGTAGTAATTAATTTGTAAGTAATCTCTTAAGAACTTGAGATAAAGCCGAGTTGGGGGATAAAGCCGAGCGCGTCCGTGGGCTTTAGCTCTAGATACCCACACGTGTCCCCTGGGTAGCGCCAAATGCTCGGCACATCACCGGTGGTAGGTTTCGACCGTGGCTGGTAACCACCCTCTAGGCAAAGCCGAGCCGCCAAACGACTTCCATCGTGTTTCGGCTCGATGCCTGGTGTTGCCGTTTTGGGGGGGGGGGGGGGTCCGAGCAGTTGCGATGTAGAGCTTGCCGGCTTCGGTGCTGCGTGATTGCTGCGCTGGGTGGCTGATCGCGGAGGGTAGCGGGATCCTAAGCACGGTTCTCCGCTGGCCGACCGCAGGTAGTAGGGGGCCCAAGTAGTAGGAAAGCCACCTACGAAAGGCTGCCCCGCCAACTCGCGAAAAATCCCAGGGTGCGCCATCGTGCCGGTTGGCGACCGGATGCGAGGGCCCGATGGACACCTTTGGGGGGGTTAGGGCGTCCCCGCGCGCTCCAGCTCAGTCACTCGTCTGTGTGGCGTCATAACTGCATCGCTTGGCAGTAGCTTAACAGAGTCTCGCTCATCTGTCCCCTTCCTGCCTGTTCACTCTCTTCTTATGAAAAAAATATGAACGTTAAAAGAAAGAAACTGGCGAAACAGCGGATGCACTCCCTCGCACTAAAAGTGCACCTTGCTAACATCCGAGGATTGCACTCAAATATCGATAGTGTCCATCACCACCTTGAGACCGATAAACCACATCTGCTGTTCCTCACGGAGACTCAAATAAGATGCCCGACTGACGCAGCTTACTTGCATTACCCAGGTTACATCCTGGAGCACAATTTTAAATCGCGCGCTGGCACCTGCGTGTATGCTCGTGATGACATCTGCTGCCAACGTCTCCGCAACCTTGAGGATCCCAGTTTCTCTACATTATGGGTGCTGGTGAACACAGGTATAGAGCAAATACTCTATGCCAGTGTTTATCGGTCGCACACAGAGAACATGGAGACAACCAGGTTTTTTCAGTACCTCAGCGCCTCCGCTGAAACAGCCCAGCAAAGGTACCCAAGTGCGCAGCTAGTCGTTCTGGAGGACTTTAACGCACACCACCATGAGTGGTTGTTCCCGTTCCAGAAAACCGACCATGCCGGGAGATTAGCGCACACATTTGCTATGTCGCTAGGTCTCTCCCAGCTTGTGAAGGGCGCTACACGTGTACCCGATATTGATGGCCACACACCAAACTGCCTGGACCTTCTGCTGTCAACAGACCCGGACCGTTACCAGGTGGTAATTTCGTCTCCTTTAGGGAGTTCCGACCACTGTTTGGTGAAGTCCGTATCAGTCTACTCTCCAAGCGACCCGGAACCTATCGGAACTAGGCGTGTTTGGCGATATGGTTCAGCAGACTGGGATGAGATGCGGCATTTCTTTGCATCTTATCCTTGGCGTCGCACTTGCTTTTCTTCGGACGACCCGACTTGGTGCGCGGATGCCATTGCTGACGTGATGCGTCAGGCTATGGAGTACTTTATTCCATACTCTGACGTACCGCGCCGGTTTAGCGCCCGCCCTTGGTTTGACGCGGACTGTGCTAAAGCAGAGGCGCTTAAGCATTTTGCGTATCGCTCCTGGGCGGATGCTCGAGCCCGCAAATCACCAAATGTTCGAAGTCTGAAGAAGGCCTTTAACAGTGCCGCCAAGTCCTGTAAAGGTGTTATCCGCAAGGCCCGCTTCGATCACATTGGCCGTATAGGAGCCAAATTAGCCTCCTTTCCATCCGGAAGCAAAGCTTTCTGGTCCCTAGCCAAAACAGTCGAAGCCAATTTTTGCCGGTCGTCGCTGCCGCCTTTAATTAAGCCTGACGGATCGCTGGCTCACACCTCCAAAGAGAAGGCTGACTTGTTTGCCTCTATATTTGCGAACAACTCACAGCTAGCTTCCTCAGTGTTCTTCTACCATGTTGGAAGTTCGCATCCCTCAGAAAGAGGTACTCAAAGCGCTAAGCACTCTAGACGTGAATAAAGCCAGTGGGCCGGATGGCATTCCAGCTATTGTCCTGCGGAATTGTGCCCCTGAGTTGTCTCCTATTCTGACTCGCCTATATCGCTTATCCCTTGAGATTGGCCAAGTTCCGAAAACCTGGAAGCTTGCCAATGTCCAACCAGTGCCCAAAAAGGGTAGTCGTGCCGACCCTGCCAACTATCGACCTATTGCAATCACCTTCATACTCTGTAAGATTATGGAGCGTGTATTGAACAACCGTCTCCTCGCTTACCTCGAAGATAACGATCTCCTCAGTGACTGCCAATTCGGTTTCCGCCGTGGGCGATCTACTGGGGATCTTCTTGTGTATGCTACCCACTTATGGAGTGAAGCCATAGAGAAACGCGGCGAAGCTCTCGCCGTTTCTCTTGATATTTCTAAGGCTTTTGACAGGGTCTGGCATGCAAGTCTCATTGGCAAGCTTCCATCATATGGAATCGCTGTCGGACTTTGCAACTGGATTGCGGATTTTCTGGGGGGCAGATCGATACGAGTGGTCATTAATGGCACATCGTCGGATCTGCTTGGTATTAATGCCGGTGTCCCCCAGGGATCTGTCCTCTCCGCAACTCTTTTCTTGCTGCACATCAATGATCTGCTCCTAACTCCCGGTATCTTTGGGTATGCAGACGACAGCACAGTTTCGGGGAGATATCTGCCTGATGTGAAGTCTGATGCAGATGTCCGATCATTAAGGGTGGCGATGGTGGAGGGAGTGAATGCAACCCTAGAAGCTGTTTCCCTCTGGGGTGAAGCCAACTTGGTTGGGTTCAATCCCTCTAAAACACAGGCCTGTCTCTTCTCGACGAAACGGAGTCCATTCCATCTGACTCCGACTTTCCGAAATGTCTCCGTGCCGGTTAAAGACCATCTCGAGCTCTTGGGTATGGACATCTCATCCAGCCTCAATTTCGGTCGCTACATCGAGTCCATTGCT
Source organism: Chilo suppressalis (assembly GCA_902850365.2). NCBI lineage: Eukaryota > Metazoa > Arthropoda > Insecta > Lepidoptera > Crambidae > Chilo > Chilo suppressalis. Next base: position 15,555,170 of record OU963898.1, read on the forward strand.
AAAACCGCTGCCAGAAAACTTGGAATACTTTCTAAGGTCAGGCGATATTTTACATCTGAGCAGCTCCTTAACCTTTACCGAGCCCAAGTTCGCTCCTGCTTGGAGTACTGTTGTCACCTTTGGGACGGATCTGCTCGGTATCAGCTGGATGCACTGGACTCGGTGGAACACCGTGCGAAGAGACTCATAGGCAATGACGCTCTCGTTGAGGCTAATCTTCAGAGCCTTGACCACCGAAGACGTGTAGCTTGCCTTTCGGTGTTTTATCGGTTACATTTCGGAGAGTGTGCGGAGGTATTACATAATTTGATCCCCCCTTCCCCTTTCCACCACCGGACGACCAGGCGCGGCGAGGGCTTCCACCCTTATGTTGTCCAAGTTCCTCCCATTCGCACGAAGCGATTTGCTTCGGCCTTCATTATACGAACGGCTAGGGAGTGGAACTCCTTGCCGAGGTCTGTTTTCCCGGACCAATATAACCTGGACATCTTCAAGGCCAGAGTGAACAGGCATCTTCTAGGCAGGCGTGTACCATCCTAGGCCTCATCATCGCTTTCCATCAGGTGAGATTGTGGTCAAACGCATTGCCTATCTAGCATAAAAAAAAAAAAAAAAAAACTAATTAATTGAACATTATTGGGAGATCTAGGCGTTGGAAGTTGTGCATATTATCGTTTTTTCCGTAAACTAGCTGCAGTGGAACGATCAGTACAAAAAAAGGAAAATAGTATTTGCAAATATTCTACATTAACTTACAATAGGAAGAATGAATCTACTGTTTACTTAGGTATATTGGAAATTGTCAAAATCTTTTCTGAACGGTAAACGAAGCGCTCAAAAATTACGATATTTTGCAAAAAATATGAAAGGGCTCTTAAAACCTTTTATTAATAAATTGTTGTTTATCTAATACAAAATAACTCCTCCTCTGGCTCGAACACATGCGGAGATCCTCCTGGGCATGCTGAGGATCAATTTTTTCTGCATTTCTTGTGGTAACCTGTCCTATTCTTGGACAGCTTGGCTGCCGGTTTCAAACAGCTCGCTGAAGAGCATCCCACGCGTGCTCTATTGGGTTTAAGTCAGGAGAGCCGGCAGGCCAGTCTAACCTTGTGTTTTCGTATTCTCGGAGAGCAGCATTGACTCGTTGAGCTCGATGTGCGGGCGCCTTACCGTCAACCAGTACAAATTGGTGTCCATGGTTTACTCAGAAAGGTCTGACGATTCCATCAATAGCGACGGTTTTGTATCTGTCTGCCGTCATGAAGCCTTGATAAGGGATTAAAGGCGTACTAGCCCCAATCATAATACCACCCCAAAAGGACACTGATTTGGCCGTTCTTTGCCTTTCAGAGTCTCCAGGCCTTCTCCAAACACGGACACGTCGGTTATCTGGATGAGTACTGATTCGCGATTCGTCAACGAAGAGGCAGTTTGTTTTCCTCTTCATCTTCTTCGTTTTGCCGGAGCCTAGCCTAGCCCACTGTAATTTCCGTCGCTGACGTTCCTGTGAATTCAAAGGTGCTCGTAATCCAGCCTTGTGTAAGCAATTCCGAATGGTCTGAGTGCTAACTTCAAGTTCGGAGGCGGCCCGTATTTCTGATTTTAATTTAATGGCGCTTATTGTTGGGTCGCGGGCTACCAGCAACCTGATGTAGTGCTTCTGCGCAGCTATCAAAATAGTTGGGCGACCGCAGCGGGGTTCATCAGGTAAATTACCCATGCTGTGGTACCTCTGCAACGTGGTTACTACACAGGATTAGGATATTGCAACTCTGCGTACTATTTTTCTCCTAGAATAGCCTTCTTCCCTCAAAGTTAAAATTCTGGCTCGTAAAACAGCTGATAATCCTCGTGGCATTTTTTAATTCACAACTTTCCGTTTAAATATTTAAATTCGATAATACCGACTCAGTCAGATTTCTGAATGAGTGTCAGCTTAGATTGCATGTCTTTTTATATGGAAAAACAATTGAATTATTTTATTGTTTTACGTTCTAATTCAAATTTTAAATTTTAGAATCTTATCAGAAAATGAAATTACAAAAAGTCTTCTGTAACACAAAAAACAATCTATTTTTCAAAGTGATCGCATTTTTTTTTATTTTGTGTATGTACTTGAAATCCTTTGTATTCTTTATGAAATTATAAGAGAGTAGTTTGGGTTCTATTTTTACTGTTGGTTATGGAGTTATTCTTATATCGGGTTCACAATAGGGAATTTAAATTGATCAACTTTTATCGTTCCATTGCTTTTCTTTAATTAGAGGCACTCAATGCCTCAATTTGATAGAAAGTCTGTTTAGACGGACTACTAGTCTGTTTAAATCACATACAATTTAGCAGTTCATTAACTAAAATCTTCTCGTGCGAACCCGGTATAAGTTGAAACAGCGCGATCGATTACGATTTCGCTACATTTTGCGTCGTGTATTATGGTTGTTTTATTCCGACAACAATTGTATTGTATTTATATTTGAATGACCTATGCAATAATAGCTCGATGACGCAAGTGGTTAACGCGTTCGGCTGTGATTGTTGAAACTAAGCTACTTTCGCTGTGATCGGTCATTGGATGGGGGACCAAAATATAACTACCTCGAGCTCCGCCGTGCTTTGGAAGGCAAGTTAAGCCGTTGGTCCCAGCTGCATCTGCAGGCGTTGGCACTCACTAATCCGCACTGAGCCCACGTGGTGGGTCATGGCTCAATGTCCCTGTTCCATCCGTAGGGAAGGCCTGTGCCCCAGCTGTAGGGACATTAAAAGACTGATGATGATGAAGCAATAACAGTGGGAGTTCTCATTTTACGTGTCTACCCTGGAATTGTTTACTATTAACCCATCCTTCACCGCTTATATCAGCCAATCATGTAAATAACTATTTTATTAATATGGGAAAAGACCTTGCAGAACGTCACCAACCTCTAAATATATTTTCTCAGTCACTTAACGCTACCCCTAGTAGGAATAGTTTTGTTATGTTAGATACCGACCAACAAGAAATTTTACAAATAATTACAAATTTGAAAGATGACAGTGCAGTCGGCTTTGATAACATTAGGAATAAAATCCTCAAAACTTTTAAGCATATTTTAATACCACCGTTAACACGCATTTTTAAAATCTGCTTTTCGCAGGGTATTTTCCCACAATGTTTAAAAAAAGCAGTAGTTACTCCCGACTATAAATTTGGATGTAAAGATCAAGTAAATAACTATAGACCAATATCAGTGCTTCCATCCTTATCAAAACTATTAGAAAAAAATATTAACAAAAGGCTTATTGACTACCTGGAAAAAAATAACTATTTGTCACCTACGCAATTTGGTTTTCGGGCAAAGTTGTCAACAGCAGATGCGGTGCATAACCTAACTATATTACTCAGGAATTAGGCAAAGGAAAGCATACTTTAGCTGTTTTTCTTGATTTAGCAAAAGCGTTCGATACCGTTTCAATTCCGAAGCTTCTAAAAAAGTTGGAAGCATTGGGTATTAGAGGAACGCAGTTTAAACTGTTTGCAGATTATTTAGACAATCGATCTCAATGCGTTAAAATAGGAAATATTAAAAGTGATTACCAGAAAATGACCTGCTACGGTATTCCCCAGGGAAGTATAATCGGCCCTACCCTTTTTCTCGTTTACATCAATGATTTATGTAACCTTAATTTAAAATGTGGTAAAATTATATCTTACGCCGATGATACGGCCTTGATTTTTAGCGCTAATAGTAAGTCGGAATTATATGAGGTAGCTCAACTTGGTCTTAATGGTGTAAATAACTGGCTTCGCTGCAATTTACTAACACTGAATACTGACAAAACCAATTATATTCATTTTTCTATGCGCCAACCTTGTCATGGGTTTACAAATCCTAACTTATACGCACACCAATGCCAATATCCTTCAGTCAATATATGCGATTGCCCTTTAATACGGAACACATCCCATATAAAATATCTAGGTATCTTAATTAAAGACACATTATCTTTTAGACAGCATATTGCAAATCTAGTAGTCAGGATCCGTAAATTAATGTATATTTTTAAAAAATTACGTACCATTGCAGGTCCAAAACTAATTAAACAGGTATATCAGGCCTTATGCCAATCAGTAATTCAATATTGTATAACTTCATGGGGTGGAGCTCTCAAAACTATTTTAATCCCTCTCGAGCGAGCTCAGAGCCATTTTAAAAGTAGCCAATTCACTTCCCTTCTTATATCCTACGCATCAACTTTACAAATACTGTAATGTGTCAACTGTTCGCCAGCTTTTCATTATGCACACCATATTAAAACAACACACAATTTCACCTTTTTGCTCTGATATCACTAACAAAAGACGGAAAGATATAGTCTGCATCTGTACACATGATTCAAAATACATCTTTTCACATACATTCTCTACTTTCCTAAGTCCTTTCTTATATAATAAGTTAAATAGAGTGTTAAGTATTATACATTAAACTATTTTAACTGTAGAAATGAAGTATTTAATTATTTGCACAGCCTGACATACGAGCACACCGAAGAATTACTTCTTATTTGTAAATAAATGAACGTAACTCCATAATTTACATTTACCAACATTTGTACAATGATTACTTTAAGTTCTGTTTTAATTAATTTGTTAATTTATTAATTATTTAATGTATTATTTTAGATCATAAAAGCCTGAAATACAGGTACAATTTTAACTGTAACCTAGTTCAGGCATCCATTATTTTGTACTTTATATTATTATTAGTATTATTATGCAATGTATGACCTTATTTGAATAAAGATATATTTATTTATTTATATTTGTTTGGATTTTACATCTGACCCTTTAATTAACTAACGTCATCAAGAATTGCTAGTTGATTACGTTAAGTGTGTCTTGCAACTAACAAAAACAATAGGACTATTTAGAAACTGTCAGATCACTTATGTACAGTCGTGCACTCTCATAAACATATACACATGTACATACAGACACACACGCACCCACATATACATACACACACATATACTTTTGATTTTGTGAATGAATGGTAAGATAAGATTGTAATTTTTATTGATTTATATGTATTATGGAACATACTGGGGGTGTAAGGGGTTCTAAATACACCTGCAAGAACCCAAGCCAACCTCACCTTCACGCGGTGCACCCTGTTGACCAACAGACGAGGCTCTGGCAAACCGACCGATGGCGGTATAACCATCCAACGACGTAGGGGAGGGAAATCTCACTGGTGACGTGCAGCAGCGTCATCAGTGAATTAACCTACGTTCTGCGATCGCCAACCCGCCTGCCCAGCGTGGCGATTATGGGCAAAACCTTCAATGCAAACAAACCACAAGCCACGGCCCCCAGTTCCCGGCAGCTCCGCTATTCCTGGGCACGGTGGCGACCACGGTGACGGCGGGGCAGGGGGTGCCAAGAATCTCCGGGCTACGGGAGGCCACCACAATAGACTGACCCTGGCAACGTACAACGGACGCACGCTTCGGCTTGACTCGCATCTGGCGCAACTCGAGGTGGAACTTGGGAAGATTAGGTGGCACATTTTAGGGTTAAGTGAAGTCCGAAGAGAGGGGGAGGACACCATAACGCTCGAATCGGGCCACCTAATGTACTTCCGTGGGGGAGACCAACAGTCCCAAGGTGGCGTTGGGTTTTTGGTGAATAAGTCCCTTGCCGATAACGTTGTGGAAATGTCCAGCGTGTCGAACAGGGTAGTGTACCTCATTATAAAGCTCACCGAGAGGTATAGCCTCAAGGTGGTGCAAGTGTACGCACCGACCTCGACACACTCTGACGACGAAGTGGAGGATATGTTCGATGATATATCGAGGGCCCTCCACTCCACTACTAAGACCCACTACAACGTTGTTATGGGTGACTTCAACGCTAAAGTGGGAGTACAGAATTGCAGCGAATCGGTAGTAGGATCCCATGGATTTGGAAGCAGAAATCATAGGGGGCAAATGCTCGTCAACTTCCTCGAACGGGAAGGGCTCTTCTTGATGAACTCTTTCTTTAAGAAACAGCCCCAAAGGAAGTGGACGTGGCAAAGCCCCGACACTATGACTAAAAATGAGATCGATTTCATCATGACGGACAAGAGGTATATATTCAGAGACGTCTCCGTGATCAACAGGTTCAATACAGGTAGTGATCACCGACTCGTCCGGGGTTCTCTGAATATCAACTTCAAGGCCGAGCGCGTCCTTTTGATGAAATCCAGGCTCCGACCTACTCTGCTCCAATCTATAACAGGATCTGAAACCTTCCAGTCAAATCTGGAGAACCGATTTGCTGCCGTGGAAACCACATCAGACGTAAACCAAAACCTCGAAAATGTGGTTCGGATCCTCAGGGAAGAGGGTACGAGATTATGTGCAACGCAGCGTAAGGGTAGGAAGTCAAACCTTTCCGAAGAGACTTTAGGGCTAATGAAGGAACGACGTGAAAATCCACCCGTCACTTCGTCAGCAAAGCGGACTCTAAACCAAGAGATCAGTAAGCACGTACGACATGACCTCCGGTGCTCCAATACTCTCTCGATCGAGAGAGCGATCGAGCAGAATCGAGGGTCCAAAGTGTTCGTACAATCTCTTGGAAGAAGTCATCTGACGAAGTTGACCACACCAAGTGGGGAAGTTGTTGCTTCAAAGCCGGCAGTCCTTTCGGAAGTGGAAGACTTCTACGGCCAGTTGTACGCATCACATGCATCTCGACCAGATCCCGGAAATGAGGATTCTAGAGCCACATTAACGCGTCACTTCACCGAAGACCTGCCAGAAGTCAGTATTGGCGAAATTGAGATTGCTCTTGGGCAGCTTAAAAATGGAAAAGCCCCTGGAGAGGATGGTGTTACAACAGAACTCTTGAAAGCTGGAGGTAAACCCGTACTGAGGGAGCTCCAAAAGCTTTTTAACACTGTCCTGTTCGAAGGGAGAACTCCGGAGATGTGGAGTAGGAGTGTGGTCGTCTTGTTCTTTAAAAAGGGGGACAAGACCCTACTCAAGAACTATCGACCCATATCCCTTCTAAGCCACGTCTATAAGCTGTTCTCAAGAGTGATCACGAACCGTCTGGCGCGAAGACTTGATGACTTCCAACCACCGGAACAGGCTGGGTTTCGGAGCGGATACGGCACCATAGACCACATCCACGCAGTACGGCAGATTATACAGAAGACTGAAGAGTACAATCAGCCTCTGTGCCTAGCATTTGTGGACTATGAGAAGGCCTTTGACTCGATTGAAATCTGGTCTGTCCTGGAGTCCCTGCAGCGTTGCCAAGTCGACTGGCGATACATCCAAGTGATTAGATGTCTCTACGAAGCCGCCACCATGTCTGTCCAAGTACAGAATCAGCAAACAAGTCCCATACCGTTGCATCGTGGAGTGAGACAAGGGGACGTTATTTCCCCGAAATTGTTCACTAATGCAATGGAGGATATGTTCAAGACGCTGAACTGGAAAGGCCATGGCATCAACATCAATGGCGAACGCATCTCTCACTTGTGATTTGCAGACGACATCGTCATCATGGCAGAAACCCTGCAGGACCTACAAAAAATGCTGAATGACCTAGCTGACTCTTCCATACGCATCGGCCTACGGGTGAACTTGGATAAAACCAAGGTCATGTTCAATGAACATGTTCTACCGGAACCGATTGCAATACACGGTGCCGTTCTCGAAGTTGTTCAAAAATATGTATACCTCGGGCAGACATTGCAGTTAGGTAGAAACAACTTTGAGGACGAGGTGAATAGAAGAATTCGGCTGGGTTGGGCAGCGTTTGGGAAGCTACGTCAATCAAGTCTTGACATCGTCGATCCCACAGTGCCTAAAAACGAAAGTCTTCAATCAGTGCGTCCTACCTGTGATGACATACGGAGCCGAGACGTGGACACTGACGGTACGGCTGGTCCACAGGTTCAAAGTCGCTCAGCGCGCTATGGAAAGGGCTATGCTCGGCGTTTCTCTGAAGGATCGCATCAGAAATGAGGTAATCCGACAGAGAACTAGAGTTATCGACATAGCCCACCGGATTAGTAAGCTGAAGTGGCAGTGGGCTGGCCATATTTGCCGAAGAACCGATAACCGTTGGGGTAGACGAGTTCTGGAGTGGAGACCGCGTCTAGGCAAACGTAGTCAGGCGGACGTGGACGTCCTCAGGCACGGTGGAGTGACGATTTGCGCAAGGTGGCTGGCAGGAGCTGGATGCGAGTAGCCCAAAATCGATCTGAGTGGCGTGCAATTGGAGAGGCCTATGTCCAGCAGTGGACTAGGATAGGCTGTTGATGATGATGATGATGATGGAACATACGTCTCTGTATCTGTAGGTGGTCGCTAATAGCTGTAATACAGTACTAGAAACAAATATAGCTATTAACGAACCTAAATCTATATATACCTAGTCGGGTCATAAATTCTGTCACATGTTTGATATAAAATAATTAAAACAAGTTTATTTATTATGTTAACATTTATATACCAAAATGAACTTAACAAAACATAGATTGTTATGACAATAAAGTTTATTCAAAATGACCTCCGTAATTTTGAATACAGGCCTTCAATCTGCGCGGCCAGTCGTCTATCGCAGCACGAACCAGGTCCATGTCAATATCGGCGGCTGCCTTAATCAAGGATGTCTTGAGTGACTCTAAATTGGGATGAGGCTTTGAGCACGCCTTTTCCTCTAAGTGTTGCCATATCTTGTAATCTAACGGAGTCAAATCTGGACTGGAGGAGGGCCAGTCTTCGTGCCGGATGAAGTGAAGGCGATTTCACGCGCCGCCAGCCAGTCTTGTGTGCTCTTCGCTCTATGAGCTGGCGCCGAATCTTGTTGGAATACCCAGTGCCTGTTATTGAACGTGGTATGAGAAACAGGTTCCACAAGTTTCGTCAGGACTGTATTTTGATACACAACTGTTTTTACACCTTTCTCACAAAAATGTACCTCTGCTAAGCCCCAATAAGAAACTCCCAACCATACCATGAGCGAGGATGGAAAATGACTCGTAGAGTCTTCATTGTATCGTTTGATGGGATAAACGAATCTTTTAATACAATTCAAATTTTTCAGTATGTAAAAAATTTGAATTGGCGCATAACCGCAACGATGCAACGCAATAACTGCAACACGGTCATTTTTAAGAGTCCACTCCATATTTAAAAATGAGTAAAATTCTAAAATACATTTTTATTTTCATGAACAATTCGAAACTTTTTTGTGGCCAGCATTCTAAAAGAAAAGTTTTTACTGTGTGAGAATACTTATGACCTGACTGTATAAAACTAAAGGTGACTGACTGACATAGTGATCTATCAACGCACAGCCCAAACCACTGGACGGATCGGGCTGAAATTTGGCATGCAGGTAGATGTTATGACGTAGGCATCAAGAAAGGATTTTGATCAATTCTACCCTCAAGGGGATAAAATAGGGAATGAAAGTTTGTATGAAATTTTGTCAATTGTAAACCGATCGGGCTGAGACTTTGCATTCAGGTATAAGAAGAATCATAGATGAATGTCATTGTGTGTAATACAAGCCTGAAAACAAAAACTGTAGTCTACACTTCAGCTCTACACCGAAGTGAAGCGAGGCCGGGCTAGTTATACATGTAACTTTTATTAGTTCCTAAAAATATATTTTCATTTTCAGATACCGGTGTAGGTTATGTAACCTCACATCATTTGATTACTTCTTCGATCGATCGATCGATCGTACTAGCGTACAGACGTGCTCATCGCGCTTATAAAATAAATTAACAGTTAAATAATAGTGACCTAGTTTAGATAGTGATTAAGCGTATTATGAGGTTACGCTCAGTGAGTGACAATTATACGTGCATAAATTATAATAATGGACATAAATATTTAGTGTAAGTTCTTTTTCATTAATTATGTCAAGTGAGAGCCCCTTTAATCGAAGCGGCATTACTCGGCGTACTCCTCCCCCAACGACGCCCAGCCATCCAACTCAAGACCAGGATGATATGGATACCTTAAAAATAGTATCTACTCCGGAAATACAAAACTGGCTTACCTCAATTGAGCAATATTTACAAGAAGTATGTACCATATCGAATGAGGGAAAACTAGTATCTGACCACAAACTTAGGATTAATAATCTCTGTCGAAAAGTTGGACATGGAGTTGCGCAAATGGCTGTTCAATATCAGTCTTTAAAGCAAAAGGCGATATCAACTCACTCTAATTTGCAAATTTTAAAGGAAAACCATGACCTCTCAGCTTGTCTTACTGATTTTAAAAAGACTATACAGGAATCCTGCACTAAATCTGCTACAACAAACACGTCTTTTGCAGACATGGTAAAAAAGGGATCCAACAACTTTATTCGCCCTAGCCCTGTCAGTTCTGTGGTAATCTACCCAAGCAATGCTGCACAAAGTAGTGACGAAACAAAAAATTTGGTCCAAAAAATTATTAGCCCTGAGGAGATGAAACTGAAAGTACGTGGTCTTCGTAAAGTAAGAAATGGAGGAGTGATCGTCAGCACTGAGACCAAAGACGACATCCATAAATTGAAAAATTCAGTGCTGTTAGCAAACTCAGGCCTGACTGTTGATGAGACCAATAAACGCAAGCCGCGTATTATAATCATAGGAGTACCTTCATCTATGACTGAAAGTGACGTCTATAAGTGCATCTACGAGCAAAACGTAGCAGAATCGTCATTAAATATATCTAGAGATACTTTCCTGAACTCTATAAAACTGAGCCACAAATCAGGAAAACTAGATGCAGACACCTGCAACTATATTTTAGAAGTACCTGCTACTATACGCAAAGCCTTAATTATACAGGACAGACTTTTTATTAACTGGAATTTTTGCTCGGTACGTGATTTCACACTTGTAACTAGATGCTACAATTGCCAGCAATATGGCCATGCCGCTAAAACTTGCAAGGCGACAGCTTCTACCTGTGGCCACTGTGGCGAAGATGGCCATTCTCTCAAAGACTGCACAAAAAAAGCCGATCCACCAAAATGTGCCACTTGCGTTAAATTTAAAAAACCGTGCGGCCATAGGACCGGAGATGCCGAATGTCCAGCTAAAAAAGCTGCCGAAACTAGGTACATTAATACTATTGATTATGAAGGCGCCTAGAGCGCCACTTATTTGTTATAATTAGAACTTTACTATGGACATTAATATAATAAATGAAATAGATGATCTATCTATGTCTAATTCATGTTTATGTGAAGTCGAAGAGTGTAGACAATATCTGACCGCTTATAAAAACTCATTAACTGTACTCACCCAAAATATACGTAGTATTTATAAAAATATTGATTATTTTGATATTTTCCTCCATAGGCTTAACTTTGTTTGTGATGTAATTATACTAACCGAGTGCTGGTTAACAAAACGGAACGGCAACCTACCAACAAGGCCAGGTTATAACTTATAGTCAAAATAATCACAACCAAAATGATGGAATAGTTATTTATGTTAGAGACTCCTTGCAAGTCACCCTCGAGGAACCAGCTCTTCAGGGTTGTAGTTGTTTGTTGGTACATATTAACCAAGATACAGTTATTGTCGCAATATATAGATCCCCATCTGTCACAAACATAGATAAATTCAACGGAAACTTAGACCAGATACTTCAATCATTAACATCTTTTAAAAATGTAATAATTACGGGTGATATTAACATAAACATTATACCCGACATACATGATGCTGGAACCCAAGATTATCTCAATCTATGTTCGTACCATGGTTTTTACCCAGCCCATACATTACCAACACATCAGAGTGGTTCTTGTCTCGACCATATGATGATAAAATCTAGGTCAACATATCTAACACTTGTCACAAAAACGCCGCTTACCGATCATTCCGCTGTCTTACTAACCTTAAATTTATCGCTGCCTAAACTGAATCATAAACTAGTAAAATCTAAGTTAAACATAAAGAAACTCGAACACGATTTATGCAAGCTTGACTTTGCCCCAGTTTTTCAATCGACGGACGCGAATGCATCTTTGTTGTATTTAATTAATAATGTTGAACAAGCAATATTACATAATACGTCTGTAGTTGCTTCAAATAAACAATATCAAAATATCAAACCTTGGATAACCCCGGGTATTATTCGATGTATAAGACACAGGGATAAACTTCATATGAGGACAAAAAAATATCCCGATAACCTCACATTGCTAGTTATCTATAGGAGATACAGGAATTTCGTTAATAATCTTTTGAAAAAATTAAAAGCAAATTATGAAAAAAATGAACTACTCAAAGCAGGCAAGGATAGCAAACGCCTTTGGAGACATATTAAAAATTTTACCTACACTTCAAAAAGGCACGAATCGTGTTCGAGTTTACTATTAACCCATCCTTCACCGCTTATATCAGCCAATTATGTAAATAACTATTTTATTAATATGGGAAAAGACCTTGCAGAACGCCACCAACCTCTAAATCTATTTTCTCAGTCACTTAACGCTACCACCAGTAGGAATAGTTTTGTTATGTTAGATACCGACCAACAAGAAATTTTACAAATACACACATCAAAAGTGTCTAGGGATCAACATATATTTTTGCAATAACTTTTCTCCTGATTGATATTAATTAAAATTTTCTTTAAGGATTCATCAAATAAAGTGTTTTCGTTTGTCACAGTAACGATAAACCAAGTCACCTTTGCATTAATAAAGAAATTTGCCATTTTCCTAATAAAGGGATTTTTGACATTTGAACCACTAACACAAAAGTTCGAAAAAAAGACTGAAATAACAGTTTTCTCTAAAATTTTATTGGGTAACTTAAACAATTAATAATCCGTATTTCTACCGCGAACACTAACAACACAAGAACATCGGTTTGGCATACTCAAAATGAGTTCATCCAAATCACGCTGTGGAATGGCCGCCCATGTTCGTTGCAACAACAAAAAAAGGTCTTCTTGCGACTGGATACCCTCCATATTCGGCAGAGCTCTTCTCTGTAGCATATCCCATGCATGCTCAATCGGGTTCAAGTCTGGCGACTGAGCAGGCCAGGGCAGGACATTGATGTTAGCTGCGGCGAGAGTCTGTCTTACAACTCTTGCGGTGTGCGGTCGTGCATTATCATGCATTAACTGAAATAAGGGACCGATTTGCACTTGTAGAGGAACGATGACGTCTGATACAATCGTCTCAGCATAAATTTGAGCGTTGAGGTTGCCTCTGATCCAAATCAACTCAGTTCTTCCGCCGATCCAAATACCCGCCCATACCATGATGGTTCCACCACTATAAGGATGGACTTCCTGGCAGGATTTTAATCGCTGTTGGCGTCCAGGGGTTCTCCAGTGTCGTATACGTCTTGTATCCGGTCTCATACCAAAACGAGACTCATCAGAAAAGCACACGAAACGCCATTGTTCTTCTGCCCAATTTCTGTGTTCAAGAGCCCATTGATATCGAATCCTACGATTGTGCATTGCTATAGGTGGTACCCGTAGCGGTCTTCGGGAATGAAGGTTCACTTCATGCAAGCGGTTTCTGACTGTTTGGTCGCTAATTAAGTTCCCTGAAGAGTGATGAAGCCTCACGGCTAACATCATGGCGGTTATTGTTGGAGCTCTTCGAGTTAAGATTTGAATGTATCGGTCTTGTCTCCGTGTGGTGCAGCGATACCGTCCTCCATGGCGCTCAGCCACGGTACCAGTGCTTCGGTATCGTGTCCAAAGTCGACTGATAACACTCTGACTTGTATTCAGAGCTAAAGCCACAGTACGTTGCCGGGAACCAGCTTCTATCATTCCCACGGCTCTGAGCATTTCTTCCCTGCTTAAATGACGTCGCCGCTCCATAATAACGTTGGTTTTAATCAGTAGTAGGGAAACAGTAGCACTAATAATGTCTTCAATGCGTTGTATGTTTTTATAGGGAAAATATTGACAGCTGATTTTCATATTTTACTCGAATTTGATTCACAGTTCCTGATTCAAATTATGAAATGCACCAAAAAGGATCCATATAAATTTATAAAATCATAAATTTATTACAAAGCCACATCTCAATCTCAAGAAATCCGCATAAAAATGCTTGATCCCTAGACACTTTTGATGTGTGTAATTACAAATTTGAAAGATGACAGTGCAGTCGGCTTTGATAACATTAGCAATAAAATCCTCAAAACTTTTAAGCATATTTTAATACCACCGTTAACACGCATTTTTCAAATCTGCCTCTCGCAGGGTATTTTTCCACAATGTTCAAAAAAAGCAGTAGTTACTCCTGTCTATAAATCTGGATGTAAAGATCAAGTAAATAACTATAGACCAATATCAGTGCTTCCATCCTTATCAAAACTATTAGAAAAAAATATTAACAAAAGGCTTATTGACTACCTGGAAAAAAATAACTATTTGTCACCTACGCAATTTGGTTTTCGGGCAAAGTTGTCAACAGCAGATGCGGTGCATAACCTGACTAACTATATTACTCAGGAACTAGGCAAAGGAAAGCATACTCTAGCTGTTTTTCTTGATTTAGCAAAAGCGTTCGATACCGTTTCAATTCCGAAGCTTCTAAAAAAGTTGGAAGCATTGGGTATTAGAGGAACGCAGTTAAAACTATTTGCAGATTATTTAGACAATCGATCTCAATGCGTTAAAATAGGAAATATTAAAAGTGATTACCAGAAAATGACCTGCTATGGTATTCCCCAGGGAAGTATAATCGGCCCTACCCTTTTTCTCGTTTACATCAATGATTTATGTAACCTTAATTTAAAATATGGTAAAATTATATCTTACGCCGATGATACGGCCTTGATTTTTAGCGCCAATAGTAGGTCAGAATTATATGAGGTAGCTCAACTTGGTCTTAATGGTGTAAATAACTGGCTTCGCTGCAATTTACTAACACTGAATACTGACAAAACCAATTATATTCACTTTTCTATGCGCCAGCCTTGTCATGGGTTTACAAATCCTAACTTATACGCACACCAATGCCAATATCCTTCAGTCAATAAATGCGATTGCCCTTTAATACAGAACACATCCCATATAAAATATCTTGGTATCTTAATTAACGACACATTATCTTTTAGACAGCATATTGCAAATCTAGTAGTCAGGATCCGTAAATTAATGTATATTTTTAAAAAATTACGTACCATTGCAGGTCCAAAACTAATAAAACAGGTATATCAGGCCTTATGCCAATCAGTAATTCAATATTGTATAACTTCATGGGGTGGAGCTCTCAAAACTATTTTAATCCCCCTCGAGCGAGCTCAGAGAGCCATTTTAAAAGTAGCCAATTCACTTCCCTTCTTATATCCTACGCATCAACTTTACAAATACTGTAATGTGTTAACTGTTCGCCAGCTTTTCATTATGCACACCATATTAAAACAACACACCATTTCACCTTTTTGCTCTGATATCACTAACAAAAGACGGAAAGATATAGTCTGCATCTGTACACATGATTCAAAATACATCTTTTCACATAGATTCTCTACTTTCCTAAGTCCTTTCTTATATAATAAGTTAAATAGAGTATTAGGTATTTACACATTAAACTATTTTAACTGTAGAACTGTAATATTTAATTATTTGCACAGCCTGACATACGAGCAGACCGAAGAATTACTTCTTATTTGTAAATAAATGAACGTAACTCCATTATTTACATTTACCAACATTTATATAATGATTACTTTAAGTTCTGTTTTAATTAATTTGTTAATTTATTAAATATTCTATGTATTATTTAGATCATAAAAGCCTGAAATACAGGTACAATTTTAACTGTAACCTAGTTCAGGCATCCATTATTTTGTATTTTATATTGTTATTAGTATTATTATGCAATGTATGACCTTATTTGAATAAAGATATATTTATTATTATTATATTATTATTATTACATCAACTTGAACTCTGGTAGCTCTGCTCCTGATTGGCAAATGTAACAGAAATTGCAGTGATGCATTGCATTGCAGTGATCTCATAAAAATAATCTTTTCAATGACACCATTTTCATAGATAGTATATTCTAGACAACGCCTGTTATGGGGTTCTTCAGGGAAGTATTTTAGGCCCTACTCTATTTTTAATGCACATAAATGACCTGTGTAATCTGAAATTGGAAAGTCTGAGAATAATTTCTTATGCAGACGATAGTTTAAATATTTTCTTCTGAGGTAGAAGTTCACAAATGTACACAAAAAGGCTTCAACATTGTTAACAGCTTACTGCAACAGCATCTTCTCACACTTATGCGCAAAGCCATGACTGCACCAATAATCAGAAAATTGTGAAAAATTCTTTATAAAAGCTCTTTATAGTGTTTCCAGTTTTTACCGAAATGCTTTTGTAACAATACTATTATGTGTTTAACTTTCTGTCTCTTCGGCTAATTTCTCATTTTATATCACATCTTATAATTACTTACAATTTGGCCAATATTCTTTTTCGATAGTTGTAGATTTCCCGAAAATTACGATAAACTCATTTTCGATCATAAAAGGACAAGAATCTTGGCGACGCATTTGCATATTCGAAAACAAATTTCATGAGAAAATCTGATATGGATTTCATACTTCGACGACCTCCGTGGCCGAGTGGTTTATACGCCGGGTTTCATGGTGACGCCAACTCGAGAGGTCCCGGGTTCGAATCCCGGTTCGGTTAAATGTTTGTGTGATGAATACGACAATTTGTACTCCAGTCATGGATATTTAATATGTATTTCTATATAAATATACTTACATATGTACAATATATGTATTCTATCCGTTACCCTAATATCCCATAACACAAGCCTACAGTGCTTAGTTTGGGGCTAGGCTAATTGGTGTGTGTTGGAAATATTTATTTATTAAATATTATACTGTTCCGAATATTTTTCAGTTATTACGATTTTAAAGGCATCTGCCCGGTCTAATATTACACTTTAATATTTATAATGGGTACTCAATTTAAATTCGTAATATTGGGTGGATTATCTAAAATGCACTTATAATAGTGTAAGCATTAGAACTCACAAGGCATTAACCCTCAATAATTAAAAAAATCAAAAGCGGTCATTAAGATAATCCTATAATGACTTACTTAATGCAAGTTCATGGTACGAGTCTTTAATCACCAGATTCTGGAATCAAGTCTTAATAAACCATAGAGAAAACATTATACTGAGTGCCTAGATCGGAGATTTTTTCTGGAAATAACACTAAATTGGTTAAAAAAACTTGCTGAAAAACAATTTACTCGCAAAATATTTGAAATATTTATACAGAAAAAAGAAATGGTTTACCAAATACATATACGATGTTTACTCGTTATATCGCGTAGTTTAACTTTTAAATGTTTCTTTTTGAATGTTCTGGACATACTTTAGCACACAAAGAGTCACATGTGCACTTTGAGTGCATTAGTTTCTTTTCAATGTTTTCCACTAACATTTTCACGTGACACATAGGAACCACGTTGCAATCGCATTTCGAGGATAAGGGTCTGGACAAATTATTTGGATCATATTTTTCTTTACTTTCCGTTGTATTACAGTTCATTAGATTATGAATAGGGTGATAAAGTGAGTCGGATATCATAGCACTAATATCAGTTGCTCTTTGAGACTTAGTCTTTGTACTAATACAATCACTCCAATCAGTTCCGAGGCTTACATTGTCAACAGATTTAGAGGTTGTTGTATTAGGTATATACGTTTTCGATAAATTGCCTTTAGAAACCTTTAATGTTATTTCTTCATTGTGATGTACACTTATTTTTTCATCACACAATTCCTTTTCAGGTATTTTTTTAAAGTCGTTTGTGTTTATTAGCTCTATCCCATCTATTTCCTTTGAATGTTTGGGTACAGCATTCATAATATAAGAGTTGTCCTTATGCTGGTATGATTTACTTGTTAACGTAGTCCAAATATTTTTTATATTATCGGTATTCTTCAACACGATTGCCTTTGAACAAGAACATGGACCAAAAGTTCTATTACACGAACAATCTACAGTATAACCAATATATGGTACATGTGTGTTACAAAAAAATACACTGTAATCCAAATTTTCTTTCTTATCGGATCTTTCTGTTTGTATTGGTCTGTATGCGTTTGCAGGAAAGTGACTATGATATAGAGTTTGGTAAGATTTCTTTTTACATGGATCATTGACATTTTCTTTAATTTCAAATTCAATGTGCGACTCATCCATATCTTTGTTACTACCAGAGGATTTTTGAAAATTGGAATCAGAGCAGGAAATGGTATAACGATCTTCAAGAATTTGTTTATTAGTAATACAAGATCTTGTATGCATTCCTAAATTAGACGATACTTGCGATTCAGTGGTTCGATATGGCATCATAGATTTATTTGAAGTTCCCTTATCATAACATTTATTAAGATAAAAAAGATCACCATTGGTGTCTTTTTCAGGTACTTCAACTTGAGGCATTTCCTTAGAACTTTTTCGTGATCTTTTTCTATTAGATTTACATTTGCATATGTCCTTTAAACGTTCAAAATCATTTTCTATTAAATTGCAAACCCTTTCCAAAACTTCAATATGTTTATTATCTTCAGGTGTTTGACATAAGCATTGCACTTTCTTAATTTTCAATTTTAAATATTCTTGTAATAATACGTACGCCCTATGCCAACTTCCTCCAGTCGGGCCTCCACTAACACATTTACAAGCTATATTTAGGGTACTGTCAGAAATTACTTGTTTCACGCGTTGCAGAATAGTGGCAAATAACTTGTCTTGATCTGAAGAAGATATACATTCGGATTCACATGTGGTACTTTTAAATTCATCTAGCTTGTCTCTCAGATGCTCTTCTAACAAATGAAAAGTGTTGACTTCTAAATCCTTCGATTCATCTCTTTTACAACATATGCAACTTTCTGGTTTAGAGTTTCTTAAACTATTCGTATCTAAAGCTTTATCTTCATTTTTGCAATAATCTCCACGTTGTTTACTTAATGCATTATCAACAAAACTTTTCAATTCCTCATATTTGATACTACATTCACAAGAGCCCATTTGAGTTTGTTGGGAGCTCAAAGCTTTATCAAACTTATTATGGAATTCATCACAGAAATTAGTTACTGGTTTATCTACATTGCGTAGTTTTTTATCTGCGGTATCATGCTTTAAAGCTGGCGTATGATAAATATTAAAGCAGGTACTTTCTTTACCAACAACATCTTTTCTAGATTTATTATTAGTTAATGTAACTCCCAAAAAGGTTATACAATATTCAGAATCACCTGTAAGGAGTGTTGATGGGTTTGAAATAGGATTCAAATCCTCATCAATTACATTTTCTTTGGGGTTTATAAAGTCTACATTGTTACTTTTAGATTTTGAGTTTATTTCATCCATGTGCATTTTTGGTTTCGTGGTTAAACTTAGTAGCTTGTTTTCTGGCAGAAGAATAATATTTTCTGTAAAATCTTTTGATGAAAGCTTATTAGTACATTTCTCATTTTCACAGTCACACTTTGCGAATTTTGTACATTCGTATGGAAACTCTGGTGTGTTTTCTGTATCAATAACACATTTGCAGAAATTTTCATTACTCTTTTCTAGGTTGACAGCACCTATATATTCTGAATTAGTGTTCATTGGCAAATCACTCTGCAAATCAACGGCCCTAGAAACCTTTTGTACTAACTGTTGCGGATATGTTGGATTGCATTGGTTAACTAAAGTTTTAACCGATATATTTTTAATTATCATGGTACTATTATCTTGTTTTGATTTTTCTTTGGAAACATTGTTGATAATCTCCTCATATATACATTTTTCATCAATTGAACTCATTGTTGCTTTGTGATTGTCAGTTTTGCTATTTATCTTAAACAAATCACATTTCCACCTAGCTAAGGTATTAAGAAGGTTATCTACAGAAGTGTTTGATGGCAGTTTATGAAAGCAAGCAATGTCGCTGCGGCAGTATGAATGATCTATTTTGACTTTTTCCTCGTTATTTACAGCTTCAGATTGCATGTTCTTTACTATTGGTTTTGCTTGCTTTATGTTTGATGATTGCGGAAGAATGTCATTGATCACTAAGCCTTTGAAGGGTTTTGCTGATTCATGATCTTTCATATTATCTATGCCTTTAAATTCGGGTCTGAAATTTCTTTTAGTTTCTTTTTGGGTCCCACACAGACATAAATTTACTGCATATGATTGCCCTAGCTTTTTCAAAGGCTTAACAGGCTTACCCAACTGTATACCTAGTAACATATTTTTCTTTGCTTGTTTTGGATACATCAAATCTGACTGTTTATTCTTTAAACAATTGAGTTTCGTTGCTGGTGATCGTTTGGTAACTTGATCAGTATATGAAGCTCTAGAAATATTATGATTCTTGATTAAACTTGTCTTTTGAACTTCTTTTATACAGTTATCCTCCGTTTGGGGCTCTGGAATCTAAAATAAATACATAGAACATATTGATCATAGAGCAACGCGACGCGGCCAATAGGGGGTACCCGGTAGGCATTCACAGTCATCCCATCTGTCGATTTTCCCCCGCTGTTGGGCCAGCTCAAAACTAAAACTAGTTCCACGTCGGATATTTCACTAAACTAAATCAAGTCGCGCGATTGTATTTTAGAGAAATAAAAAATTCTAAAATGTTATATAATTTGCTGTAAAACATATCTGGAATATTAAACTTGCAAAAGGATGGTGTTAAATTTCTCATATAAGTAGAATTATTATCATATTATTTATATTGAACTAGTGTAAAACACAACATTCATATTATTTTGTTAAAATTCAATCGTCCGACTTGTTTGACAAAACGATCGACTCGCCAGTTTAAATTTCAAATTTCAGATCTGTCAAAAAAAATCTCAAGTTTCATCTATGCCCTATTTAGCGCCGTAATTTTTTTAAGCGAGTGTCGTTATTATAATTTCGTTTTTGCGAAAGAATGTTGGACTGCATTTGTGCGCATATTCCTCCCCCCGCAAAAGGCGGCAGAATGATTTTAGTAGTATTACGAGGGCGGGATGATAAGTAACTAGCCTCTACTATATAAAAAGTTATAATTTTAAAAAAATATGTTATTTTTAAATTCGTATCTCTGACCACCTGTGTTCTAAATTTGTAGTTTTGGTTGCGCGAAAATTTTATTGATTTTTGTCATTTTAAAATATATTTCGTCAACTGTTTTCAAAATGGATGAAATTGAACATTGAGTCCACTGTTTTGATTGAATTTTTGATTCTGGCGTGTAATGATGAACCCATGTTTCATCTGTTGTTACAAATCGACGTAAAAAATCGGCTTTATTACTCTGAAACCGATCCAAACATTCTTTTGAGTTTTGCACCCGAATCCTTTTTTGGTCGTGCGTAAGCAATCGCGGCACCCAACGGGCCGATAACTTTTTCATATTTAATTCCTCACTTAGGATATGATGTACCCATTCTTTTGAGATACCTGTAGTGTTAGCTATTTGAGATAACTAGAATTGTCGATCTACTAAAACCATATCATGTACTTTCACGACCATTTCCGGAGTCGTGACGCTTTTTGGACGTCTGGGGCGGGCTTCATCTTGGACACATGTACGACCGCATTTAAACTCAGCCACCCAGTTTTTTACTGTGGCATAAGAAGGAGCACATTCACCCAAAACATTGACGAAATATATTTTCAAATGACAAAAAATCAATAAAATTTAGCGCTACCAAATTCAAATTTAGAACACAGGTGGCCAGAGATACGAATTTAAAAATGACATATCTATTTTTTAAATTTTAAATAGCAGAGGCTAGTTACTTACCATCCCGCCCTCGTATGTCAGTATGGCTACTCCCCTCCTAACCGCGTCGGTCGACTGTGTTGCTCTATGGTATTAATCAATTAATCGCAAATCGATAAAATCATATCAAATCACCTTCTCATAATACCAAAATGAGGCTATAAGTACTCAACTTTCAAAATGTATATTACATGTTGACACATCAATTATAAAATACTAGCAAACCAGTGAACCAAATGTTCACCAAAACCTGATTTAAAAAAAAATGTATTTAATTAATTGAGAACTTCGGAGATTTTGTGTGGTTTCGTTTGAAATTCGTGATTTCTCGAAAATCGGAAGTGCTACGTTACTCAAATCCGGTTTGTAGTCTTATCAGACTATTCTTAACTTATAACTTAAATATTCTCTTTATCTATTTCTTACGGTTTGGCCGCTGAAACAGCACCACAGACATACGGACGGACGGACGGACTTGTCTAATAGATAAGAGATATATATTGTACTAGGGGTCCCAATAGACGTTGTCTTAAAAATATTTAAAAATCCTAAAACCTGACTTCAGGGACATTTACCGAGGCAAATTGTGAGTCTAAAACATCCAGTGACTTGAATGCATCGCTACTTAAATTTCATTAAAATCGGTCCAGCCGTTTCCCTCCATTTACACGGACAGAAGAAATATACCTTTAAAAAATATCATTAATCTCTAAACAACTTACGGAACGCTGAACCATCTTAACAATCTTGTCCTCCATAATTTTCAAGTCTTCTTTTTTTATAGAGACCTGTTAAAATAGTAATGAGTTTTCATCTGTATACACACGTGAATTGAATAAACAACATGGACATTTGACATAACAATTGGAATTTTGAACAGAAATTAATAAGTATCTTTGATAGACGTTGAAGATATGCAAAGTCTGTCGGTAAGCATTGAAGACTATTATGATCACGCAGAAAATACATAGAAATATGCTATACCTATCAAGGAAGTCTTGTTTATTGCACTATTTTACTTGTGATACGTAAGTTAAAGTATTTGATAACAAAATAAATAAAAATATTGCATAACTTACGTATTTGATAAAACAATAAATCATGATGCAAGTGAAACTTTAAAAATCATTAATAAGAAAGCTCGAGTGGGAATCGAACCCAGGCCACCCGCGTACCAAGTGAGCTTTCTATCACTGAACTACCAATGCTTATTGAGAAGGTCGGAATTTTTTAATGACTAATATAAAAGTAATGCGACTTGCTATAGATGAACGAAAAAATGTGCGGTGAATTGGTAATGTCATAAAAGTTTAGATTTAAAAATATGGTGAAATGGAAGAGTTGACCTTTTTGAGATCTTCCAATTGCGACCTGAGCTGCGCGACATTGTGGTGCGTACGACGCCAGTACGCCGGTGTTGATGTTCCGCTAGCATTCGATTGGGCACCCCCGATAGTCGGTTGCTTTACAAAGCATGGGTACACAGCCGCTGTGGCAAATGAGTAGTATTATTACTTCTAACAGTAGAATGATAATTCCATAAATCTTATAGGGCGCATTAATAGATCTCGGAAAATAAAAAAAAATCATTGAATAAATACAATATTAGAAAAACTATAGAAAAGTTTACTAGATAATTTTCCTTTAGATTTATAAATATAACAGTTTAATGCTTAAAATAACGATATAATACGATATTGGAACAACAGATTTTATTTATAGCTGTTGAACAGCTTGACGGCGCGGGTGGTTAGCGCGTCCGATCTGTGATCGTGGAAGTTCAGCAACTTTCGCAATGGTCAGTCACTGGAGGGGTGATCAAAAACTTAATATCTCGAGCTCCTATGAGCTTCGGGAGGCACGTTAAACTGTTGGCCCTGTCTGCATCTGCATTCGTACACCAATCCGCACTGGTCTCGCGTGGTGGATCATGGCCCAATCTCCTTATTCCATCCATAGGGAGGGCCGGTGCTCTAGCCGCGGGGACACTAAAAGGCTGATAATGAGGTTTTATTATTTTAACCAAGTAAATTACTCGGGTTCCCGGAACCGGAACGGTTGCTGCATTCGCATGGCGGTGGACCCGCCTTCATCACCTCCTTAGCCTTGGCTGTCAGCAGATCTGCGCGCTCCTTCAATATCTGGTCGCCAAGTTTCTCAGCCAGCTTCTGGGCTCGTTTCTCAATCACACGGTCGGGATTGCTGTCGACGTCAGCTCTGCAGCGATTTGCTACTTGTCGCAATGTGTCAGCACATGATGCGCCTACCCACTGTAAGTAACATTATGTAAATGTATGGTTTTACTTCTGTATACCTACCTGGCAGAATTTTATATGTAATGACTATTGACTAGAACAAAACCCTTCACTATGACGTGAGGGTCATGCGAACTTTTTCTAATACAACCATTTTCTTTATACCTATCAGTTTAATAATTATTACATTGATATATCTGTTTTCAAATTGTGATACTTGTAAATGTATTTATTTAAAGAAATGACACTGCCTTGTAGCTGATATACGAGTACTAAACGAAAATCGGCTCGTCCGTTACTGTACAGTAGCATCTTTGGCATTCGCCTGGACAGAAACGGATCCTGGTCCTGATTTATTCAGAGCCTGAGAGAAACCTGGGACGAGTGGTTTTTTATTGTAGTTTATTATATTTTTCTAGTGTAACTCCTTCTAGAGACTATGTAAATATACAGAATGGAAAACTACTATGGAGAGGAAACAGACGAAATTGTAATGACATCGTTTCTAATGCCTAATAGAATGGGTTAATAACGTTAAAATTAATGAGTGTTCGTGACGATATGTAGACATTTTTGATGGACACATCTACTACTTCGATTTTTAGGCTTCCGGTACGGAAAAACAATTTACTCGAGGTCAAAGGTAAAAAAAATGGGTTTTTCGCAATTTTCATCAAAACGGGTAAGTTTTATCGTAAAATTACTTAAAACAAAAATGTAAAAAAAGAAGATAATAATATCTTTAAAAAAAGATAAAATGATTCAAAGTTGTAAGCGGCACAATATGTACAAGTTCCCACGCCACCTCTGAAGTAGTATACTTACCGCGTTTTTGTAACGTGGTTTCCCCAGTAGACCTATTCCACAGTTCTGATGTGTTTATGTTTAATTGGGAACTATTGCGTAATAAGAAATATAAGCAAGGTATGGTAAAAGTGAAGTAAATAAAAAAAAATGGTTGCCTGTAAAGTCGGTTTTACGGGCGAAGATTTTACGTGACAACGTCTTTTTCTCGGTAGAATATTTATTGATATGAATATAATTAAATTGCACAATAGGAACAAGGAATTGAATGAAAATAAGAATTGCACAAATTTTAACTATAGAAATATATTTTGTTTACTAAAACATTGTACATGTAAACTTAACACGAGAGACTCATCGTAACGTTACCGAGCGTTACACTTTTTCATAAGTGACTCCCAGCCGCAACCTAATTTAAGACGTTGTCACGTCAAAATCAGAAGAAAAATTTATTTGTCCGATTCATAACCTTCAATTACTTCTGCTTGTTGTTTTTCTTCTTGATCTTCTTCTACATCCTGGGTGTAAGTGAATTGCATCAGTAGCGATGTAACACATGTCTCTTCATTATTAGCAAACGAAGTTTCTAGTGTTTGTGATTTCACATTATAACACGACTGGCCTTGAAAATTCCTACATGCCAAAGAACATAACAATCCAATTATGCAACCACATTTAGCACTGCATCCCTTTGTACAGTTGCAACAAATTGTGTTTCCGGCGCATGAAGGAGTTTGAATTGCTACTAATGTATTGTCGTCCAAATTCCAACTCCCAGTTTTTTTGGGTCTTGTTGATAACTAATCCACAAAAACTTCTTTAGCAGCGTTGTACACTTTTTTTTGTAATGGGTAAAAACTGTTAAACTCGCGTCAGGACACGTGGCCTCTTCGGCGGAAATGGAGGTTACCGAAGCGTCCCAATGACCAGACACAATCAATGTAACGTTATTCAAGGTAACCTCAACCACTGCGCCGCAGCGCAGGACCTCCTCCTGGCAACGGCGAAGCAGTGGCAGACGAATGTCGCAGTGATCGCGGAGCCCTACCGCGTGCCGTCCAGATCAAACGGGGTAGGGGATCTGGACGGCACGGTGGCGGTGGTGGCCCCGAACGAAACACCACAGGTGACTCTCCTAGTGGCCAAAGAAAGAGGGAGAGGGTACGCAGTAGTCGCGTGGGGTGAGTCTTCATTGGGGTGTATTTCTCCCCCAATAGGACGCTGACGCAACTGCAGACGGTGGAGGCGCCCGTAAGACGCGCGGCATCGGATAAAACGATTGTGCTCGGGGACTTCAACGCCAAACATATGGCGTGGGGGTCCTCGAGCGCAAATCGTAAGGGGGAGATGGTGCTCGACTGAGCGGCGCGATTGGGCCTGGTGATTGCCAATAGGGGGTCCGAATACACGTGCGTGAGGCCAAGGGGAGGATGCATAGTGGACCTCACCTTCACGACGCCCGCACTGGCCCCGCGCGTGCAGGACTGGAGGGTGCAGGGGGATGTAGAGACGTTTTCGGACCATCTGTATATACGGTTCCGAGTCTCCCCCCCTGCGCAAGGAGGGACACCCACAGTACGGGATAAGAGGACTCACTTTCCACGGTGGGCAATCACCCGGCTCAATCCGGAAAGGGCGGAGGAGACGGCAATAGTCCAGGGGTGGAGCATGGACTCCAGTGACTCCCGTGGCATCAACGAGAGTGTGGCGAGGTTTGGGCGCGCCCTTAGGACGGTCTGCAGTGCCGGGATGCCTCCTGTTAGAACTCCCCCGACCAGGACTCAAGTATACTGGTGGTCGGCGGAGATTGCGAGGCTACGCGAGATTTGCCAGCAAGCCAGGACGCTCCTCCAGCGCTGTAGACGACGCGTCAGGCGCACGCCAGGAGAGGAGGAGAGGCTGAGGGCAGGTTTCCTCCTCTGGCAACACTGGCTAAACAGCTGATTTTGAACTGTCCCTTTAATTTTATTCATTAAAAATTATAAATCTAAAGAAATTGTGCTCTAAAACCAATAATATCATTAAATAATAGTTAAATACTAAGTGCTAATATATAAAACGATTGTAAAGTGAGTGAAATTACGTAAAAATAACCTGTGACAGTTACCGGCTTTATTGTGAATCATTGTCATCTGTTTTCAAGATATTTTCTTAATTTCAGTAAGTTATTTTTACAAGTTAGATTCTAATATACCTTGACTATTACTTTATTCTATATTAGTAAAGTGTGTAAAGCATAAAATAGTCAAAAACTTTGGTAATATTTTTTTTATAAAATACCTACATATCTTTGCTATTGTTGGTTAAATAAGTCTTGTTGTATTTAAATACATACATTAATTAAATTTCAACTAAGATAATATTAATCTTATATAAAAATGATGACTCGTAAGGCTTTGTCTCGTCAAGAGGAGTCTAAATTTCAACTGACTTTGAGAGAACTCAAAGCTTCTAAGGATTTATGTAACCAACTAAACAAGGAACGCGATGACAATGAGAGGGAATTAATAGATATTTTAGATAAAAATCAAAAGTTAAAGAGCGAAATGGCAGAACTTCACAAACAGTGCATTGATGCTATTGATGCTCGGGACAGACTCCAATTCATCGTAGATGGCTTTGATCAATGTAGAAGTGAGTATGATCAAGCATTGCAGCGTATTCACATGCTGGAAAAACAACTACATGAAGCAAATAATACAATATCACTTTTAGAAACGTCAAAACACAATGTAACTGCCTCGTTGAATCAGAGCTTATTTGATGAGTTGGTAGTCAGTGCTCCAGAGATGGTTACTGCTGCAACCAATAACCAACCAATTGTAACAATAGATCTTACATGTAATGACAGTAGAAATAACAAATTGGGGGTTGTTGGATGTAATAGAAACAAATTAAAGAAATATGTAAAAATTAATAAATATATTAAAAAAACTCAAAAGTTAATTAAAAAACAAAAATTCTTTATAAAAAATGTTAAATTAAACAGGGAGAGATTACAGTTAATTGATAAATTGGATTTATTCTGCAAAATATAATAACATTTGTTTAAAATATGAAACAGATACTCAAATTTTACAAAGTAAAATAGATAAACTGCAAGATTGTCTCTCAAGTGTAACCAAAAAATATGAATTAGCACAATGTGAAATGAAGGAACACATGCAGGCCATGAACGAGTTAATTGATTTATGTAATTACAATAATGAAAGATTTAATTCGTTAACTAACAATCACACTTGTGACTGTAAACAGTTGGGAACTCAATCATCGCTCAATTGTGACTCCTCCACTTTACAACAAAAGTCTAGATCTGTTGATTCCCAACATCAGCCAATTGGTACATACTTGACGCCAGTGAAAGTAACTCACTCAAGAAATGCATCTTTAGGTAATAAAAATAACAATATTATAATGTTTAGTGATGAAATTGGGAAGAATATGGGCCCTCTTTTATCTAAAATGGGACTTTCAATAACAAATTACTGTATGCCTGGTACCTCTTATAATGATATTTTAGAAAAGGCAAGTAAGCATAGCTACAGTAAATGCCACACCTTGTTGTTTTTTATAGGAAATAGAGGCAATTTGAATAAAAAGTTATTAATAAAATATGTGACAGATTTAAATGCATTAAATGTGAAAAAAATTGTATTGTTCACATAGCCTTACTGCAACAGTCTGCCAAAGGAGGAAAATTTGTTAAGATACAAATTAAATATGCTTTTGTATACAATTTGTAAAAGCAATAAATATCATTTGATTGACTCTAACAATTATGTTAGAAATTTTTATTTGACGAAAGATAAATATTATCTTTCCAATTATAATAAAAGACAAGTAGCTAAGTCGCTATCATATTTCTTTTTTATGTCAGCCAAGAATTTGGCTAAACAGCTTGCTCCTATTGAGCAATATTCTATTGACATGACAATCAGTAATTATTCTACTGAAACCACCCAAAATCATAATAAATATTTAAATTAACCAATCAGACAAAAGATAATTCTTCTTGCACATTAAATAATAATGTAAATAAAAATAATTGTTTTGTTAATATAGATAAAAATAACCCATCCAAAAACATTGCAAAAAATGTAAGTTTTATCAATCTGGTGCATCTTAATATTCAAGGAATGATGGGTAAAGACTTAGAAATTGAATTATTCATGAATTGTAATAATATAGATATTTTTTGTATTACAGAACACTGGCTTAAAAGTTGTCAGAATATATTTAATTTCAATAATCATCAGGTTGGTAGTTTGTTCAATCGAGAAAATGCAATTCGCGGTGGCTCTTTAATATTATTGAATAAAAAATTAAAATTTAAGGAACGAAGAGATATTGTGAGCCTCTCGGTTGAGCGAACAATAGAAATTGCCTGTATGGAACTGGACCGGCTTGTTGTATTGAGCGTATACAGACCTCCATCAGCATTGTATGATTGTTTTGAAGCTATCATGGATGAAGCTCTTAAGAAAACTTACACTACAGGCAAACGGTTGATTGTCTGTGGTGACTTTAATATTGATTTATTACAAAAATCTAGTTCGAGTACTAAAATAAAAAATTTATTTCAATCATACAATCTGAAAAACTTATTCATTGAGCCTACTAGAATAGCTGCCACTTCGGCCACTTGTATTGATAATATATATACAGATATCATACCACAGAAAAAACAAATTATTAATAAACTAGATAGTGATCATTGTGGCCAGTTGATTACATTTCCATATCAGCTCAAGCAGGTGACAAAAAAACACATCACTATTGTACCAAAATCTGCTAATCGTGTGGAACGTTTTAAAACTCAATTAGATAGAAAAATGTGTTATCTAAAATATAAAGACAGTCCAAATGATTTATATAATGATTTTTTTAATATATACTGCACTGAATTTAATAATGTTTTTGTACCCAAAAAAATCTGTGTTAATGATGCGGTAACTTTTACTAAGTGGGCTACGCCTGGAATTCATAAAAGTAGAAGGACACTTTATGAACTTTATAATGAAAGAAACTGTAACACTAGTGAAAAATTTAAAGAGCATGTTCGTAACTATTCTAAATTGTTTAAAAAAGTATGCCGCTTAGCAAAATCGAATTACTTAAGTTCAAAGATTAAGAACAGTAATGACAAAATTAAAACGACGTGGAATATTATAAACGATGAAACTGGAAAATCCAAAACTCGCAATAATAATTATAACTTAAATATTGATAATAAAAGGGTTACTTCAGATATTGAAGTTGCTACAGCTTTCGAAAATTTCTTTACTGATATTCCAGTTTCAACTATTAAATCTTTGAACTCTTCCCCCATTGCTGCCGAATCAATCTTAAGAGGAAACGTGAAACCTTGTACTAGTCATTTTCATTTTAAACATGTTGACTTCAAAGATGTAATTAAAACGTTTCACCAATTAAATAAAAAGAAAACCACGGATCTGTGGGGCAATTCCGTTGATGTTTCTAAATCGGTAATTGAGACAATAGCTCCTATTCTAGCTTGCATATTTAATGATTGTGTTGACTGTGGTGTTTTTCCTGACCTCATGAAATACAGTAAAATAACTCCTTTGCATAAAACGGGAAGTACATCAGACCCCACAAACTTTAGGCCAATTTCTGTGCTACCCACCTTTAGTAAAATTTTCGAAAAAATCATGTTAGATCAAATGCAATCACATTTTAATAAATATAATATACTTCACTGTAAACAATTTGGTTTTACACGGGGTCGTTCAACAACCGATGCCGGTGTTGAACTTATACAACAAATTTTTGACGCCTGGGAGAACTCGCAGGACGCTCTAGGTGTGTTTTGCGACTTGTCCAAGGCTTTTGATTGCGTTTTTCATGAAACATTACTCAGGAAACTCCACCACTATGGATTTAGAGATACTGATCTGGATCTTATTGCGTCATACCTGATAGATAGGATTCAGAGGGTTGACATTAACGGCAATAAGTCTGCGGGTTCGCCGGTTAAAATGGGTGTTCCGCAGGGCTCAATCCTTGGTCCTTTCTTATTTTTAATTTATATTAATGACTTACCTTACTACGTTAGAGATAAGCATGAGATAGTATTGTTCGCGGATGATACATCACTTTTATTTAAACTCAAACGTAAGGAAACAGTTATTGACGACGTGAACAGTTGTATCTCTAAGGTAGTCCACTGGTTTAATGTTAATAATTTATTACTAAATGAAGGAAAAACGAAATGTATTAAATTTGTATTACCTAATGTAAAACAGGTAAAAACCAGTGTGAATGTAAAGGATAGGAATATGGGCCTTGTAGACACCACAGTATTCTTAGGGATTACTTTAGATTCTAAGCTTCAATGGGGCCCACATATTGATAAATTGTCAAATAGACTTAGTTCTGCAGCATATGCCGTAATGAAGATACGCCAGTTAACGGATGTAGATACGGCCAGATTAGTATACTTTAGTTATTTCCATAGTGTAATGTCGTACGGAATTTTATTGTGGGGAAATGCCGCCGACATTCAAACTATTTTTGTGCTGCAGAAGAGAGCTATTCGATCAATTTATAATCTTAAAGTTAAGGATTCCTTAAGAGATAGGTTTAAAGAATTTGGTATAATGACGGTCGCATCACAATACATTTACGAAAATTTATTACTTGTAAGAAAAAATATTAATTTATTTCTTAAAAACAGTGATGTTCACACACTTAATACAAGAAACAAAAATAAACTAACTTTACCTGCTACTAGGCTTCACAAAATCAATAATTCATTTAAAGGTCTTTGTGTTCGCTTATACAATAAAGTCCCAAGCAATATCCAAGAGTTAAGCATAAATAAATTCAAAGATAGTATAAAAAAAGCACTTATTAAAAAAGCTTATTACAAAGTGTCTGATTATATTACAGACAAAAATGCTTGGGTTTAAACTGTTCCAATCATTCCAACAGGTTTTCTATATTAAATAAATCATGATTGTATTGACGTTGTAACAACATAATGATTTGTAAATGTTGTTACATTATGCTTTTAATGTTGTGGAGTTTTTTTCGCTCGTTTTTCTCCGCAGCTAAAAAATATGTCCAATAACGAGTGGTAGGGAAAAAAAATGTTTGGACGATTCAAAAGTGTTGTACTATACATCCAATTTGAATAAAGATATATTGATTTCTGATTACCAGGCCGCCAAGAAAGCGTTAAAGGAGGAGATACTGAGGTCAAAGGAAAGGGCGTGGCAGGAGTTCCTTGCCGACCTCGACAGAGACCCGTGGGGGCGCCCGTATCAGATGGTTAGGGGCAGAATGGGCTCCTTCCACCGAGTCCTTCGATCCGGAGCTCCTCGAGAGGGTCGTGTCGGCCTTGTTTCCGGAGTCAGTGCCAGAGATACGACCACTAATGACCCCTCGAGACGTAGCGGACCCGGATCGAGAGCCGCCGCCTATAACAGCGGAGGAGTTGGAAAAGGCCTTGGACAGGCTTCGTGGAAAGAAGAAAGGCCCCAGGTCCGGACGGCGTACCGGGCCGTGTCCTAGCAAGGCGAGCATTTAGTCTCAGTCATGGACTCGTGCTTGCGGGAGGGCCGGTTTCCGGTCGCATGGAAACGGGGCAAGATCTGCCTCCTCCATAAGAGGGACCGGCCACTTGACTCCCCGTCGGCTTATCGACCCGTGGTCCTGCTGGATGAAATCGGTAAAGTCTTTGAGAGGATTCTCGCAGACCGAATCATCCAGCACTTGGACACCGCGGGTCCTAACATGGCCGGGAGCCAATTTGGCTTTAGGAGAGGTCGCTCCACAATGGATGCGATCACGGAGGTGAAAAGGGTGTCACAGGACGCTGTGCGCAAAGGGGAGAGAGTTATTGCGGTGTCCCTTGACATTCAGAACGCATTCAACTCTCTCCCCTTTGAGGTGATCAAGGTGGCCCTACGCTACCATGAGCTGCCCGCATACCTCGTAAAGGTAATCGAAGACTACCTAGAGGAGCGGGTGGTTCTGTATGTTAGGGTTGATGGCGTGCTGGTGGAGAGGAACATGGTCCGCGGTGTTCCACAGGGGTCGGTCCTCGGGCCGCTCTTGTGGAACATGGGCTACGACTGGGTTCTTCATGGCGTCTTTAGGCCCAGGATAGGGGTAATCTGCTACGCGGACGATACTCATATCCTGGCCCGAGGGAGGGACTACGGGGAAGCCAGTCGGATGGCCGGGGTGGGGGCGGTCATATTAATGACCAGGATCTGGCGACTAGGGCTTGACGTGGCGGTCTCTAAGACGGAGGCCTTAATTTTCCATGGCCCACAGGCCGGGCCGCCACGTGGGGCTAGAATCTGGGTGGACGATCTACCGGTTCAGCTAAAACCGCACATGAGGTAATTGGGGCTAGAGCTTGATGGTAAGTGGCGGTTTGACCACCAGTTCAGGCTTCTGGGCCCGAAGCTGGTTAGTGCGGCGGCGGCTTTGGGCAAGATCATGCCGAATGTGGGTGGCCCCGGTAGCAGTTGCCGGAAACTGTTCGTTGGTGTGATAAGGAGTATGGCCTTGTACGGTGCACCGGTGTGGGCTGATGCCCTCAGTGTGGCCACCCGTGCAGCACGGGCGTATCGTACGACGTCATACGAGGCGGCGTGTGTTATCGCCGGGATGCCCCCCTGGTACCTGGAAGCGCAAGTGCTTGCGCAAGTGTACCAGGGGAGGGTCTCGGCGATAGCGAGAGGGGAGCGTGCCACTATTGAGGAGGTGGCGCAGGTGCATAGGGAGGCAAGAGAGGTGCTGATGGAGAATTGGCTGGGGCGTCTCGGCAGTCCGACGGCGGGCGTCAGGACGGTTGAGGCGATCCGTCCAGTTCTCAGGGAGTGGGTTTCCAGACGGTCGGGGTCGCTAACCTTTCGTCTGGTGCAGGTGCTTTCCGGGCATGGATGCTTTGGAAGGTACCTGCATCAGATACAGAGGGAGGCGGACCCCTCGTGCCACGAGTGCGGTGATGCCGTGGACACAGCTCAGCACACCCTGGAGGTGTGCTCGGCGTGGACTCGGCAGCGCGGCACTCTGATTTCGGTCCTGGCAACGGACCTCTCACTGCCCAGCGTGGTCAAGGCCATGCTGGAGAGTGACAGGTCCTGGCAGGCGATGGTGGCTTTTTGCGAAGACACCATTTCGCAGAAGGAGGCTGCGGAGAGAGTCCGCGAGGAACAGGCCCTCGTTGGCTCTCTCCGGAGCAGAAGGGGGGGAAGAAGGAGGAGAAGACCAGCGCATCTCTTGCCACCCTAGCACGGGGGATGGCCTTATTGAAGGCCGCGGGGGGGAGAAAAGGTTCTTTTCAGGGCCGGGGATTGCTGAGTCCCTTTAGGGCTCAGAGCGGGGAAACGGCCCTTTTCAGGGCCAGGGGGTAGGAGCATCACTCCACAGTGATTCTTAGCAATCACTGCTAGTGGCTGGTCGATGCTCAAAAGGCCCTCTTCAGGGCCAAGGGGGGACGAGAGAGGGCCGGAGAG
The DNA here is from genome assembly GCA_902850365.2 of Chilo suppressalis. Lineage (NCBI taxonomy): Eukaryota > Metazoa > Arthropoda > Insecta > Lepidoptera > Crambidae > Chilo > Chilo suppressalis. Next base: position 15,589,524 of record OU963898.1, read on the forward strand.
AACTACGCTCTCCCTCCCACTCTCATGAGGGCCGCGAGTCTGTCCTGAGGGGGCCAGGCTTGCATTGCACAAGCTCTCTGGATGTTGATGCCCCTAATACTCCGGGGCATGTTCATCGGGGCGGGTCCGCTTGCGGACAATCACCTTGCGGGTGGGCGGACTATTCGGAAACGGATACCGCCACATCACTCGCACTCCCGGTGCAGGAGTATTGGCTAGTTTTTACGGTCGCCCTTGTGGCGGTCGCCTTCTTGGCGAGGGCCCCGCTTGCTTCTCGGAGCACTTGTGTTCCCTGAAGCGGCGGAGAGGAGTCCCCGATAGCTTCGTCCGCAACCCTCGGTTGGCGAAGTATGCGTAATGCATTTTCTAGATATTAAAAAAAAAAAAAAGAACACGTGGCCTGCCGGCATGCGGCACTCCCGGAGTGCAACCCGTCGTTTTTTTTTCTATGTACCGGAACGATGGGGTATTTTGATATGTTATTTTTAATTAAGTTTTGAAGAATTGTACTCACTTTCAGCTTGATGTGAATTTATGTACCTTCACTCTTATTTTTCTGTCTAATTTGACTGGTCTATATCTTCAAAAGCTAGTATTCCAAACATATTTATTTATACATATAAATAAAAATAATATTTGGAAAAGCAGGCCAGTACTTCAATCGTAATAAAAACAAAGAATGAAGTATACAATATTTATAAAATAACTAGCTGACCCAGCGAACTTCGTACCGCTATAAATAAGGATGAAAATTTAGGGTTGTGTGTATTTTTGTATGATGTATCATAAAAAATAAAAAGAAAAGATTTTGTCAAAAACAAAAATTAAGGGCATTAAGGGGGATGAAAAGCAGATGTTGTCCGATTCTCAGACCTACCCAATATGCACACAAAATTTCATGGGAATCGGGAAAGCCGTTTCGGAGGAGTTTAACCACAGACACCGCGACACGAGAATTTTATAGAAGTCAACAATAAATGTTGATTTTGAAATACTTACCTTGGCGTGGTATTTCTCTATTGAGGTGGCTATCGCAATATCCAACTCTCCAACTAGAAGCTTTGAAAAATAGTTTTGGAGGTTGGTCTTTATGACGCTGGCTTTGTCCCAGTTATGTTTATCCTCTAGACATTTCAGCAGCTGGCACGGCATCTGAGCACAGCATCCACCGAGCTCAGACTGCAACCCTCCGAATAGATCCGACAGTAAGTTTGTTAAAAGAGTGGTACGAAGCGAAGAACATGAACAAGATTCCTGCAAAAGAAAAGGTAATCAACATCTAACCGTTGAATTCTTCGATCCTGCAAATTTTTAGTACAATAATGTTGTAATAACTAGTTTGCTATAACTATTATACTCTTTATTGTACACAAAAATTGTAAGATACAAAACATAAATATGTGAGCAAAGGAGGGCTTATCTCTAAGAGAGATTTCTTCCAGCCAACTGTAGTGTTTGTTTTTAAACAGAGCGTGACACTGACACACGTAGGACAGCTGTTTTGTCTATGATAGCGAACCGCTTACGTCAGCGTAGCTGTCAAACTTCATTGATTCGGTTGGTAGCCTTGAGGGAAGAGTCGATTTTTCTATTCGACTAAAATATTCGCCTTGAGACTTATAAAAAAAAAGTAATCAGGCAGTGAATCTCTGTGGGGGCGCGTGGATGAATGGATGGAGTTTGACAGTTGTTGAATTTTGAATAGTCTTTCCCAGATCGATTTGAGTTCCTGTTCGGGCGCCACTTGTGATGTTAGATTCTCCTCCACGGCCCTCTTCTGAACTCACTCAGAGCACCGGGGGAACAATGAAAGAAAACCAAAAAATTAAGATAATGTTATAAGTATATTTTATCCACTTTAGATACCAAAGCATAGGAATTCAGTAGTTCTAAGTTATTGCTTATATAAATCAACAAGCCTAACTATGTTTATTATTTATATAATAACTATGTTTCACTAATTATAAATATCTAAGCTGAATACAGTAGTTCAAAGTTAATGTGTATATAAACCAACAAGTTGTCATGAAAGGTTATAATTATATGAATATCAGACATTCATAACACTTTACCATGTACTTACATGAATTCTCAACTATATCTAATATATTTTATCCACAAATACCACATAGAATACCACACTGAATAAGCTATTTAGTGGATTTCAGAGGTTCTACGGCTCGTTTGATCGATATTGGTGACAAACTTAGTTAATTCTAGTTCTCAGTGAGATAACCAGTTATATAGATATATGTATATATATGGAAATGGGTAAGTCGGGGTCCAACCTCGCCTGGTGGTTCTTCTCCACGCTCACCCGGGGTTAGTAGAGAAATACCTTGATTATGATAGGTTTAGCTGTGTATAATCTGTCTGCTGTTACGGCCGGGTTACATAAAACCGGAGAGCGGCTGGCAAATAAACTCCCGCGTCCCTTCTGGTCCGTGTACAGAAAAAAAGTCTCCTTGTTAGTCCTCCAGTATTTCTTGAGGGGAACGTACAAGCCTGAAGTTCACATTGAAAAAAAATGATCAGATATGGGGAAAACACATAGATTACCACATCTGTAGTGGGTGAGGGAGTGAGGGATATTCACGGTCAATGTTTACACTTTAAAATTTGAATCACTACATGACTGGGCCCGTCCCACCGGGTTGAAGGAAATCAATTCCATGTTCTAGTGAACATATACACTAACTTGACAAGAATGATTAGGTATATTTGATGACAAGAATCACTATATTGTGCATAATGCAGTTCAATTAGTGCTAGGAGAATAAATATGAGGTCGGATGATAGCTTACCGTTCGAAATATGAAACTATCCGTAAGTATTTGTTTCCTATCACAAGTTACCGCCTTATTATTGCAACGCCTTGCGAAGGTTCGTGTTCGTCCACCTACGATACAGAATATCAACAGAAAGGTTATTTTTCACAGCCCAAACTTGCAGATTATGTAGGAAAAAAGAGTTACTCCAATATACCTGTGAAATTCAGTTCGGTTAGCGACTCCGCGCTTTTTCCGCCAATATCCTTCAGGATATAAACTTTTCGGATCTATTTCACGACTCCGACGACTATAATATGCCTTTTAATATACTTTGGGCAGAAGAAAAGATGAAAAGTTAACTGTACCACAAACAGATTGTGAAATTTTAAATGTTGTTTTGACAATTGCTCATAGATGATAGACGGGTCGTCCACTCCCAAACATGTGTCTATGATTTGTTTCCCACTTCAACTGAAGGCAAAGGCCACAGTCAAACAGACAGCCGCCGCATTCGAGACGAACCGAAGAATAAACTCAAAACTATATACCTACGCTCGCCGTAAGCTGAGGAAAAGGGAATACCTACCCAAATCAGCGAGGAAATTCAATTTCGAGTAAAATTCAAAATCGATTAAAAACAGCACCCGATAAGGAGGACTCAAATCGATCTGGGAAAGACTATTCAAAATTCAACAACTGTCAAACTCCATCCATTCATCCACGCGCCCCCACAGAGATTCACTGCCTGATTACTTTTTTTTTATAAGTCTCAAGGCGAATATTTTAGTCGAATAGAAAAATCGACTCTTCCCTCAAGGCTACCAACCCAATCAATGAAGTTTGACAGCTACGCTGACGTAAGCGGTTCGCTATCATAGACAAAACAGCTGTCCTACGTGTGTCAGTGTCACGCTCTGTTTAAAAACAAACACTACACAACCAAGGTTTAGTGAGAGAAAAAAGTAAGCGGGTGTAGAGCTGTGCACTAAGTACTTACTTGCAGATTATAAACCTATCTAAGACTACATACATAAATATATATTCATATGTATATACACAAATACTTACAATAAATATATACATACACACATACATATATAAAATAATAAATACACATTACATGAAATTATGTTAAGATAAAACAAAGAGTGGAATAAATAGACAGCTAAAAGTGTGAATTTATTTTCAGAAAGTGCTCTTTGACTTTTGCTTTAAAAGAGACAATAGAAGGACAGTCTTGAATACTTGAGGGAAGTCTGTTCCAGAGTAAAGCAGAACGAACAGAAAAGGAATGGCAAAAGAAGTTGGTATTACTTTTTGGTAGTTCAAGTGTCTTCGTGTTGCAAGGTCTTGCAGAGAAGTCTTAGGACGAGAAGGAGGAGGAAGCGTTTTGAAACGGGAAACTAGGTAATGAGGACAACTAGGATCTTTGAGGATTTTAAACAAGAATGATAGGATATGCATATCATGTCGAAGACGAATGGGAAGTCATTTCAATTGAGAGCGAAAAGCAGAAACTCGGTCATATTTACGCAATCCGAATATGAAACGAATTGCAAGATTTTGGAGACGCTCTAGATTATTCAATTGATCTTCAGTTACATTCTAGTAGCAAATATCGGCGTATTCGAGAATGGGGAGAAGGAGTGATTGCGCCGCCATAATTTTGGTTTTGAAGGGAAGAAAAAATTTAAGCCGCTTGAGGGAGTGAAATGAGTAGTGAATACGTTTACTGAATTAACTAATATGTGGGGACCATGAGACCAAACGAAGCAGGTCCAGTTTTGAATGGATGTTAGATTAGGAATCTAAAATCTTTAAAAAAGTAATTAGATTCTATTAATGGGTATGGTCTACAATGACATACGTTCACACGGTTTTTCACTTAGCTTTAGCCGTTGACAGTAGCTAGTTCAGTAAAAATGAAAAGTAAGACCGGTATTCTATATAGATACAAAAAAAGTCCTCTGTAGTGCGACAAATCCTAATGTTCTACATATATAATCACATAATGTAAAATCTTTACACGCAAATATTAGTGGTTGTATAGACAAAACCAACTATTGTTTATTTTTTACCGAGAATTTTTCTTCCGGCATACACTTGCATAATGCGACCAATGACGGAGTCCGCTTTACTTCGACTTCTGCATCCACCGGCAACTTGCACTGACACTCCATAACCTTTTCCTTGAGCTCGCGCAACTGCTCTCTCTTCTTGTTTAACTCGTCCATCTTGTTTTGCGTACCCTTATTGCACAGAGCCTGACACCCTTCCAGGTCTTCTATTATTTCCATTTTTTCTCGTCTTAGTTGTTCCAGCTATGACCAACACATAATCATAAACTTATAGATGTCATATGTATAGAAATATCGAGCCATGACGCCGACTCAGAGCAGATTGTGTTGGGTGCTAACTACTGCAGATGTAGCCGGGACTAGTAGCTATACGTAAAAGTGCCTTTCGCAACTCGGTGGGGCTGGAGATAATTTTATTTTTGGTAAACAATTAAATAACCGGCCATTGAGAAAGTTGCTTTAACCTGTACGAATACAGGCGGAACACGCTAACCACTGCGCCGATGATGACGACGAGTTGCTGATAAGAGCAATATGTAACATAGTTTATTTAATGCTTATTGCTATAAATTAGTAAACAGCGCATTTCATTGTTAGCCAGTCAACCAGTCAGAATCTCGTATATATTTGTTTTTTACTTTCGTGGTCACTAAAATTATAATCATTGATTCTCGAATCTCTACTTTATCTACCCTCATCATACTACACCTACACTAGTAACTTTCCTCACTGGTGAAAGTATATCAACTGTTACATTATTTTTTAACAGCAATAATGACTCCAAACCACTACCAGGTGTGGCGTAGCTATAAAATAAAATGCTATGGGAGTAATTTGTCGTTCTGGATTTATCACATCTTGGTTTGATGATCTGAGAACTCCCTTGTATTGTGGCGTCCATTGATGTAGGTAGAAACGTTTACTGCATAATACACAGTTCAATAATTAATAAATGTTCTGCATACCTCTTCCTTTATAAGACCATTACGCTCGTCTTCTTCAAGGAGTCGTGTAGATACAGTGGTGATCTGATCCCGCAGAGCGCCGAGTTCAGCATGTATGGTGCGCTCTGCCTCATAGGTCAAAGCACGAGCAAAGTCTACTTCATTCTCCATGGTTTGCAGTCTACCACGGACCTGTTCCTCCTTAAACTGGAAAACGAATTGTCATTGGATAGCGTGAATTAACTCAAGATTCATGACACTTAGGTTAGTACTACATGTACTGACTGATTCCACGATTAGTCAATAACATCTTTGAAGATTATGTCAGGAGCACAACAGTGGCGGACTAACAGGGGGGCGGAAGGGGCGGCCCGCCCCGGGCCCCCGATCTTGGGGGCCCCCAAATGCCTCCGCGTTACCCTGATCAAATCCTAAACAAGACTTTAAAAATGTGCTTAGTACCTACATAATTTCATCAAGATCAAAACACTACAGTAATCTAGACCTTTTCGCGGTACAAATATTTTTTTAACTTTGCTGAACGCGTCCAATACGCTGGGGGAATTCCCGTCTTTGTAGCGGGTACTTCCTCAGAAATCCCTGAATGAATGAAGTGCAAATAATTTAGGGTGTATTCCGAAATATACACCAGTACGCTGGCCAGCGGTAATGACGTCATGATTTCGACGCCATATTGACAAAACTACTACTACACCAGTGCAATGTGGCGTCGAAGTCATGACGTCATTACCGCTGGCCAGCGTACTGCTTTATATTTCGGAATACCACCCTTACTCTTTTACGCACACATTTACATTCACTACATTCTATTTAAGTCTAACAATATTTGCGGTCTACAAAAATGACTCTGGATACAGGAATCACCGAACTAAACGCCTTGAATAAGTATTTAGGTGGATCATCAACATCAATAAACCAGGAAAAGTGAAGGTAAAAAGAAAGATGCCGGGTGAATCAGGTCATGATGCTGAATTATCAATTCAAGCAGAAATACGTCGGTCAATGTATGAATGCACAGAACGTTTTATACAAGAATTTTCAAATTGGGCTATTAAACAAATCAAAAATATCTTTCAAATTATTGAAACAAAGTTTATGCTAGAAGTTTCAGATGACGCTCTGGCTGTAGCAGTTGACAATCTGATACAAAGTTATGGTGAATTTGACAAGACTGGTTTTAACGAAATAAACATAAGAATCTACCTTTTTTTTTAAAGCTGGGAGCTTAATTCATTTTTGCCGCCCCGGGCCTCTGACGGGCTTAGTCCGCCACTGAAGCACAACAAAACGTGTTTTTTTTAATTTCATTATATATTTGTTATGTGCAAATTATTGGGAAACTGCACCGTGCCAATGACTGACTTCATTTTATTTTTATTCTACACATCAATAATATGTAGCGATCGTCTTAATAAAGGCGAACATCAAATAATTGTACTGTGACGACAATTACTATGACGACCAGAATATATCAGTCAACTTTAAGAATACAGCTGTTGGAGATTCTGGTCCAACTGCGTTCTCTTAGTTCGCCAAACCGTGCAGCTTCCTTACCGAGCTGCAGACGTTTACAGGTGCTGCTACACATCTCTTTACCAAATGTCTCAAGAAAATCTTACCTTTTACAAAATGATTATTAAAACAGTTTCAAGATACCTGAAGATCCCTGTCAAGCTGTGCGCTCTTACACTGCAACTCGGCAAGTTGAGCGTCGACACGTGCAGCTTCTTCGCTGAGTCTCAGTCGCTCACAAGCGCTATCACAAATTTCCTTCTCAAGGTTAGTAAGAAGCTCCCGCTCTTTCTCTGCGGCATCACCCATTCCTTTCAATTGTTTGGCTAAAGTCATGCACGCAGTTTTAAAGCCATTACGCTCTTGTATCATTTTCTGGATCTAAGAAAATATGGTTTTGATTAAACATACTGAGATTGAGAGCGTGAGGCTCTACAACAACAAAAAATATTAAAGACCACGTATTTTGAACAACAAAAAGGGAACCTAAATTATCGGACTTCTATAATAAAATAAATGTCTTTTGCCTGATATGATCGACCCGAAAAAAGTCGATCAATGACAATTACGGATGTGCGATTTTAAAATTAAATAATTACTTAAAAGTTCGCTTGTTTTAATTTATTACAACGATTAGATTAAAAAAATGAAATCATAAATAAATAAAAGTATCAAAATGATTCGTGCTAAATGTTCAGCGCTCGCGTGTTATCTTTTACCTAGGTAGTATCATTAACAAACATATTCCATTAACGGCTGTTTACCCGGGGTTTTCTACGCTATATCGAAAGCCAGTTGATCGGTGACAATAAATCGATATCCCGATATATCGGATTTCGGTTAATTGTCACCGATCAACTAGCGGCGTAGAAAACCCGTTACCCTCTCAATTGAAATTGTACTGGTGGCGCTGCGAAAGGCATCCGCCTCACGCAGGTCTCGCGACGGATTGAACGGGTCCCGCGACGGGTTGAATGGGTCCCATGACGGGTTGAACGGGTCCCGCGACGGAAAACCTGCTTTAGGCAGCCCGCTTTAGGCAGTCCGCTTTAGGCAGCGCACGCCCTCAAAACGTTTGCTATCAATGTAGATATTTACATGTTTAGTCATATCTTCCTCCTTTTCTTCAGCACTTGCGAGTCGCCTCTGATAGCCCATTTCTAAGTCTTTCCAAGCCGCCTCAGCTCTTTCAAGAAGTTCTACGCGCTGAGCTTCCCTGCGTGCTAGCCGTTGAGCTCGTGTGCGCAGTTCTGCCGTCTCCTTGTCAAGCTTCGACAATCGTTCTAAACACGCTGAGTCCATACAACAAATCTGTAAAAGATATTAGCATATTCACAGACGTACTTGATTGAAGAATAAAAGTACGAGTATATTGGTCAACATACCGCATCAATTTTATCCATTAAAGGTTGTTCTGGTTTTTTCTTGGGTTTAGGCGCACAGTGATTGCAAGTATCCATGCGCATGATAATTTTAGTTTCCACTGGCAATTTTAGTACAGGACCTACAGCGTCATGGTAGGTAGAATCATTATTGCTGATGCTAGGGCTATTGTAACTGATAAAACTGCCTGGGCTGAGACGTTTATTAATTTTATTTGCCAAAGCATTTTCTTCATCTTCTAGTTTTGGTTTGTCAACCAACTCAATATCTTTTCTTTTAGATTCAATAAATCTAAAATGAAGATAAATCATTAAAGGTCATTAGATATTAACATCGCATTTTGTTTTTACTTCAGTATAAAATACTACTAGAGCCGATATGATTTATGACCTTCTTATGCTTAGTATGACATTTAATTGGCTGTCCCGCATCTTATGAATATTTGCATGTCTAATAGCAGCATTAGACCTGCATAAACTGGGCTGAAACGACTCTCGCATTGTATAAGTCATTCAATTAATGTAAATTTAATAATTAAATACAAACACGGGACATCGAATGTTGCATGTGAACCATGACCGTTTTCATTTTACGATCAGTAATTTAAAAACAACATACTTTTTGTAATTTCGTTATTTTGTATCTCGTGTTTAGATGATGGCTATACAAAAAAAAATAAAATGAAAAATAATTAATAAGAAGATATAAAATACATAATTGTAGTAGATGAGATATATAAATCACATTTACTTCAATATACTTATCTATCCATACTAATATTATAAATGCGAAACTGTGTCCGTCTGTCTGTTACGTCTTCACGCATAATCCGCTGAACCGATTAAGATTAGAACAAATTTGGTACAGAGATCTAAGTCCCGGGATAGGAGATAGGATAGTTTTTGTTCTAAAAATCATCCTTTAAGGGGGTGAGAATTTGTATTGAAAACCAATTTATCCACGCAGACGAAGGAACCCACTAGTATAAAATATAATTATGTACTTATGTATTGTTGTTTAATATATTTGTAAAATACTTGCATACTTAGTTTATATTACATATAGTAGAACAGTAATACAAAAATAGTGGGTGTTAATTCTTTGAAAAGCGTTCACCGCGCAACTTTCGTGGCGAAATTTCATATTGTTTTTAGAAAAAAATTAATTATTTCTTTACAGATGACGCAATAATAAGATATAATATCTATGAAACATGTAAATTAATACATAATTCACCGTAATATTTAATTTAGAATTTTCGGATCTACGAAAGTTACGAAACGATCTTGCCGCTAACAAAATAAGAATAAATTTCAGCTATAATGATCTACTGCTAGTCCGATAATGCGTAGAGTAACTAGTGCCAACTCTGGTTTCGCAAGGTTGATAAAAGTTTTTTTCAAGATTAAATGAACTGCCAAAAATCATTGTATTTATGAGTTTCTGAAGATAGTTTACTACTTATTATTATATATGCGTGTATATAATAGAAACAGACAAAACTATTTTAAAGCTAAAAATAATTTTCACCATACCATGGTTAATCATTTTCGTGGGCAAATCGCCACGAAGGTTGTATCACGAAAATAAAGATAATTAACATATCTCGGTATATTTGTTGAATTTGTAGACTTATCCAAACATATTCTACATTATGAACAATTATATAAAATAATAATTAGCATTATTAAACATTGTTTAAATATCATCATTTTGACATACAAAATATACGTAAAGCTTTGCAGACCAAGAAGTTATTAAAGGTTTTTCCAAACGCGTAGAGTATGACACATGAAGAACAGCGTTTTTACTTCCGATTCCTACCTTTAAAACTTATTAAAATAAATATCCCTCATTTTTATCGTAATTGTATACAGATATAAATAAAAGTTAGGAATAACGAGTGTGTAACCGCCAAAAACGGGTCCTTGAAGAACTACCCGGGTGCCCGAGACTTCGTCTGCGTATACTTTTTTTTACCATACAAACTTCCATCCCCCTTTTCACCTCTTTGTATTTGGTTGGTTTTTGGAATAGAAACTATTATATGCAATTATATTACATATACAATAGAATATCATTGATTCTATGTCCTTACCCGGACTCAAACTATCTCTGTACCAAATTTCATCTTAGTCGGTACAGTGGTCTGTGTGTGTGCGCAGACAGACAGACTTTCGAATTTGTAACATTATTATGGATCACCTGTAAAGTATTTTAAACACTAGAATAAGAAGAAATTTTTCGGCGTAGGTTTATGAAATTTTCAATCTAGTCATCTAGAGACGAAAATTATATAATTATTGTTCTTACGAATATAGACTGTCGGTTCCGTTATGGCCGAGCTGTTGCCAAGCTAGGATCGCACACATAAGGTACTGATCTTCGGGTTCCTGAGATACGTTTACATTTGATCCTCTGGCGTTGCTGCAAAGCCGCTCCTGAGTAGCCCGAATAGCAGACTATGAAATGATAAATTGCTTTTAGTAAATAGAAGGAGCTTACACATAATAATGATACTGGTAAATACAGTACTGCCAAATTAAAAATGTGTATACAAATCTTCACTAATGGTCGTTTCATTCGGCATTTAAGTCATTGGTAACAGCTGCAACTTTGTTGTTAGCACCCACCAACCCACTTTAGACCCGTGTGCTGGGATAAGGTCGGTTCTATGTTATACTGTATTTGTTATATTTTATAACTATACCTGTAAGTCTAGAAGAGGATTCTTTTTCACTACTTTAGAAATATTCCACATAATAAGCGTTCCCATTGACGTCTGTCGAACCACTGATGGGTCATATCCGCGTACATTGTAACCCTCAAGAGTCTGGAAAAGAAATATCATAAAAATAGTGTAAAACTAGCACGTAGAGTTTGCCGTGTTTTAATTAGAACCGCATTGACGCAAATTCAAGCATTTTCTCTTAAATCATCAATAATTTATTTATTTTTGATTCAGTTTATAAACTTAATCAACCAATTCGAATGCACAATAAGCAGTTGCTTCAGAATTCTGAGTAGTCGAATAACGCATTAATTTTTCTAGCATCACGGTTCAATGTTCAATCTTTCTAAATAAGTTGTCCTTTTTTCTACCTTTATGATGTCTCACAGTAAGATAGATGATGAGCTGATACGATAGAGCTATGAAACGCGCCAACCACTTTCAACTGATCAACCTGAACCCCTGGCCCCAGGAACTTTGGTAACCCTACTAACTGTATGAATGCAGCATCACCGAATAGGTTTTGAATATTGTAATGTATCTTTATAGAAGTCTTGTGTTTCAGCAGTTTAATAAATTATTAGAACGCGTTCCCACTATGTCGTGACTAATAATTTTTCGTTGGACGAGCATCGTATCTAGCTATTCCCATTAGATCATGACGACATTTTTACGCTTCACTACGGCGTGGCTACGATAGATAGTCGCAACAACGACGATTTGTTGTCACGTTTTCGATGTGTAACATCTTTCCTCTCGCTTTCCTGCAATTTGTGGGAGTGATTTCGTGAAATGGGACGGAAGTGTATAACAGGAAGTTGCTATTTGATTTGATTTTAGAACGTATGTTATTCTTTTTGTAGTAGGTTTTATTTCTTATTTTACTAATATAAGGTTAGGTTTCAAATGTTACAAATCATACGCGACTACTGTAAGGCTCGCTCGTTTTTTGAAGTAACAACGTCTTATAATTCGATGGAGCCGGCTGTACGCACGAAAAAACATGACTCATGCAGCGTTACCTCAAGCGACAAAGAGGCACAATCGGCCACCGCATTCGGCAGCGTTCGACATCTGCCTATCTCCTACTTGAGTGAGCGACGTGTCCGCACGGACAGCTGCTATACAATAATACAATTACATGTTTTCGTCAAGTATGAAGTGCAGTGAAAAGTGAATGTGGTGTCAATTGTTTATAACAACGATAAATGCGGCGATAAAGGTCAATGATATTTACAACTTTTAATCACACATGTTTAAAAGTTGTAAAACAATTGCTCAAAGCACATTCATATTTGTAAAAACTATGTATATTGTAAAAAAACGTTGTCACGTTTAACTATCGTCAGTAAACCGACTTTACAGACAACCTTTTTTTTTCGTTTTACGACTGTCGGTATAGTGGTTCCTATTGACTTATCAGTCAGTCATCACAGCAAAAATAAGTCGTGGATAACAGTTAATCGTATCGTCCTATAGGTGAAAACCTCCATTAAAATTTACAAGCCACGACGTTTTATACGACTCGATAATCTGCTGTCTTTAGAAACACTAACATAAATGCTAGTTTTGTAGTTTTTAACGACAGGAATGGAAACATAGTCTGTGACTAAGATCACCCGGTAACAATAATTTTAAAAGTAGGATACGATAGTACCAAAAAATATGGCAGACTAGCGGCCACTCGCGACTTCGGCCGCGTTTACTATAGTTTTTTTGAACAAGCCTCAGATACCTTACATGTTTCCGAGATAAAAAGTATCCTATGTCTCAATCCAGGTCATAAACTATATCTGTACCAAATTTCATCCAAATCCGTTCAGTAGTTTTTACATGATTGAGAGTAAGAAACATACAAACGTTCTCATTTATAATATTAGTAGGATTCTACTCTCACTGTATGTCACGGTTTTACATAAAGATCAACTCAGACTGTAAATTGTCAAAAATAATGGTTAATTTTTGCAAACTTAAAATAACTCTATCTTGCTTTATGGTTCAAAACCCTGTGCTACTGAGTTTGAAACATATTTGGAAGCGGTGCTTTTGCGGCAGTAAAGAGAAATAAATGTTGTTTATTTTTGTAGTTTGTAAAAACTATTGGTGAATAAACTTTAAGTAGAAAATGTATGTGTAAAAGGCCTATACTCTTTATTCCCTCTTACATTTCTATCTTAATTTTATGAGCGTACATGTAACAAGGTAGTTGTAATGTAAAAGTGTAAATAATATAATTCATTTGACAGAATTAATTGGGAAACTTATCAAATAAATAAAATGTGTGAATTATAAACGTAGCTTTATACTGTTTTCTCTTTTACCTGATCCATAATCTTTTACTTCCTGTCTCTCCTAATGAGAGAGCTTATACGTTTCACTTGAAATATATCTCCACAAAATGATTTTAACAACCTTAATAATATTATGTGTTTTAATTTTTCTATAATTTTTTACACATTTTGAAAGAATGACAGAAATTTAGACAGAAAGAAAATCATAGAGAAAATAATCATTAATTAGGTTCTTTGCATTACAGAATGAAGCTTGTTTGTTGCCTACTGGCATTTGGTATATACTAATTTTATTTAATTAAATTGTGTTACGATTCGCTGTGTTTCGCTCAAAATCCTCCTAATTCCATGGTTTTCCTGCTTACACATTGCTTTTCATGACATCATTATTAGGTAAAAATGTTATAGAGCTCTGGGAAAGATATGTGAAGAACTTTCTATGGACTTTAATCAGTTCGTTTATGCTTTGTTTAGTATTTCCTAATCTGTAATAAAAAAAACCTTGACGTGAATTACATTCAATACTAACTGTGAATACTAATAAATACGTCATATTAAGCGATTCTCAGTTGGGTTTATCCTTTTTGACGAGTAATGAATGGCGCAAATATTTAGTTGAATCGAAAACATTAACAATAGTCAGCGACATGCAAAAAACTTCGCGGAAAATTTACGAGAGAACACGCAGATTGAAGCACCGGAAATTCAGGCAGTTTTTTTTATATTCTGTAGTGCTATGTGTACTAGAATCGTGTATATCTAAAATAGTAAATTATGTTGGATGTTTATGCCAAAACAAGCGAATAAAGCAAAGAAAAAATATTTTCAAGTGCTGCTTGCGCTTTATGCAGAAAAAGATGTTGACTAGGTTTTTTAATAAAAAGAAAAAAGTCTTAATGAATATTATCCTCGAGTCATTAGAAGTTGGATCACATGACGGTCGTTATACTTGTAGGTAATTACCAGGCACTAGCATCGTCAAACTTGTTGAGTTTAGACGCGTTGAGCCGGGGATAAAAAGTGGGAGAAGCCGGCGCCCCGGCGCCACAGGCCCCGCCGCTAACGGTGCAGCCTGCCAAGTACGACCATGGTCGGGTGCTACTTATAGATGCTGCTATTTATAGACCTCGTCCTACTACCTGCCGCCTCGCTCACAATCCTGATGTGGAAGCCTCACCTTCTAATTAAATACATACATTGACATGGATTTAGAAAAAAATTAGACTTACGTATTTTAATTTATCACGAATCCCTCTCTTCATTGTTTCGTAATTGTTCGACTTCTCTTTTTCCAATTTAAAGGAAATGAATATAATGGAGATTGCTCAAATTGGCCCAAATGCAAAAAAAAATTGACATAAACGGTAATTCTGGGCGTAATTTATAATTTAATTTACAGTCATTAGATCTCAACGGACACCTTTGTATAAAATATATTTACTTTAAAAAGTGTTGCGAATTCTTGTGTAAATAGCCTTTTGTTAATATTCTCTTTTGTACATATTTATAGTTTTATAATCTTTTTGGTTTAAATGTAAGAAGTAATCTTTTTTTTGTTAATCTCTAATAATATTGTCTTTTCTTTTTTTTGCACATTATATATGTCAGCACTGGATTGAGCACTACTTATTTTTTCTCTCCTTTTAAGCTATCGAAATTTCCTTCACATTTATTTTTGGTTCTTCTCCCGTTGAATTTTAAAATATTAGAATGCTAACCAGAGCTCAATCCATGTTGCTGGCAAAGGCTCAACAAAATCCGCGAGAGGCGCCCTCAGATGTGCCTTTAGTGGGCAGGGTTGATCAGTCCCCTGTTTCGGACCTTTCTTTGGTCAACGCCACTGTTTCGCCCACAGCACACAATTCTGACCCAGCAGCACCTCTCACTGATTTTGCTTTCCCCTCTACGAGCCCCATTTCTAACAACAACATAAGTTCCAGGTTTTAATCTCAAGCGTCGGGATCTTCGCGGTCGAGAGCCACCATAAAGGCCCATCGGTTGGCCGCGGAGGCTGAACTTGCCCGACGGCAATTCGAAAAAGAGCAGGCGCTGGAACATAAGCTGCTTTCTCAACAAAAGGCTGTGGAAGAGATAGAGCTACGTGCCAGCCTTGCTGCGCTGGAGTCCGAAGACAACTGCTCGGTTAGTCGTTCTCGTACTCAATCGTGGGTCAATGACCAATTTAATCATGGTTTGGCAGAGAACCGTGATCTCCCTGCCTATAACGAGATCACACACCAGGTCCCTACTTTCCAACCATGCCATGATTTCAGTGAGCACGGCTCTTGTATTCCCCTTCCAGTTGACCCAGTGAATACGAAAGCCAATACCATCATTGCGCCCGATTTTGTTTATTCACGAAGTTTAGCTGAGCCTAGTATGGAAGTAAAAAATGTACAAAATAATTTTTCGATGCGCGATTTTACAAAACCAAATATTCCAATTCCAACCAAACAAACAAATCATTTGTCAAACCAAAACCATGAAAATACCGAACGTCAAAATTTTTGTAAAATGTTTGAAAATTCGTATAATTGTCATAATAATACCAGTTCCCATAGATGCGTTACCAAGTATAATATCGAATTGATACAATTTAGTGGTAAGCCAATCGAATGGCTCATGTTTAGCAGAACGTACCGAGATACTAAACACCTATTCTCTAATACGGAAAATCTCGCTCGCCTGCGAGGCGCTTTACGTGGCTCTGCCTTTGAAACAGTGTCATCGTTATTATACACCGCTGAGGATCCTGATCTCGTGATGGACATGCTGCAGCAAACTTTTGCGCAGCCTGAAACCATCGTATTACACGAGATGATGATCATTCGCGCTTTGCCTAGAATAAGCCATGACTTAAGAGAACTAAGTTCGTTTGCCTCCCGTATTAGAAATTGTATTGCTGTTATTATTAATTTAGATCAAAAAGAGTTTTTATATTCATTCGAGATTTTTTACACAATTTTAAACAAACTTACGCCTATTTTATACAGCCATTGGAAAGAGTTCGCATTTCGTAACGGAACAAACCGTTCTGTATCCAAACTCGAACTGCTTTCTGAATTTTTGGACATTGAAGCGCTAAAACACAGTCGATTCGGTCTCATGCTCGAATTTGCTAGGCAAACTAGGCCTTTTCCAACGACCAATAGTGTTGTTCGGCGCGATAATATACACACAATATCTGCGCGTAATATTGAAACGTGTCTTTATTGTAACAGTAGGCACAAGCTTACAGACTGCAAAATTTTTAAAAGTCTTCCACTAGATGATAAGTGGACTTTTTTACGCCAGATCAAAATCTGTTTTAAGTGTCTCAAGCCAAAGTCACATCGTTGGAAATTATGTAAGATAAAGCGCTGTGGTGTAGACGGCTGTACACGTTTTCACCATCCTTTGTTGCATCCGCCTACACCATCACCTCAAATAGCACACACCGATACACCTACCGATGCCCAACATACTTGCCCAATTATTAATGAACAAGACGAAGTTAATAAAGTCACAGACTCGAGTGCTGGCGGTGTTGTCACAGCCAACGCAACCAGATCTTTGTCCGACAGTACAGTATACTTAAAAATAGTTCCGGTCGAGGTTGGCGGACCGAACGGCAACTTTCGTACATATGCCTTACTCGACGATGGGACAACGGCAACCTTGATCGATTCCGAAGTCGCTCGCCATAATGGAGCAACGGGACCTTCGGGTTCGATCAGGGTTGACGGCGTGGCTGGCATGTCCACGCATACACCAGTACAATACGTCAGTTTTACCATCAGAGGCAAAGACAGTGCGGAACTGTTTACAGTGGATAATGCGAGGACTATTGATTCGCTTTCATCGTACACGCAAAACATTAGAAGTGAGTGTCTATCCAAATTTACTTACTTGAGTGACATTATACCGCAATTAGTTCACGAAAATGTTACGCCGAAAATTCTAGTCGGTGCAGATAATTTGTTTTTGTCTGTTACTCGGGAAATTAGGGAAGGTACTAAGAACCAACCTGTTGCAACCCGCACTGCTTTAGGCTGGGTCTTGCACGGAAAAATAAACAGTGCTTGGTTAAATCATATTTTTGTTAACAAAACCCTTCTTTCTGATAATATCAGTACAGATACTACTATGGATCAGCTTGTCAAAGAATATTTTCGTTTGGACTCGATAGGCATAGCTAAAAATAACGCATGTTACAGTGATAATGACAAACATGCTCTAAAAACTTTAGATTCAACAGTTAAACGACTTTGGTCTGGTAGGTTTGCGGTAGGCTTATTGTGGCGAAAAGAAAAATTGAACGTGCCTGATAGTTACCCTCATGCACTTTCAAGGTTTCTTGGTATAGAAAAGCGAATGGCTAAAGAACTCGATTTTAAAAAAGCTTATTTGTCGTTTATGCGAAATATACTAGATAAAGGTTATGCAGAAGAGTGTCCTAAAGACTCTTATCATGACTCTTATGACAATTCGTCACAAAACAATGCACATTGGTATCTACCACACTTTGCTGATGTACATCATCAGACAAAGAAACTTAGGATTGTTCATGAGGCCGCCGCAAAAACTGCTGGTGTTAGCCTCAACCCATTTTTGCTTCCCGGTCCGGATCTTCTGCAGTCTCTAGCATCTTTACCTCGTCACCTCTAGCACCATCATTCCGCGTTGGTATAGAAGTGGATTTGCAGAAAAGGACGTCGCTGACAGGCAGCTTCACATCCTCGCTGACGCCAGCGAGGAAGCTTATGCCTGCGTTGCATACTGGCGTTTTACATTTTCAGACGGGTCTGTGAAGCTGTCTCTTATTGGTGGTAAAGCGCGTTTAGCACCTCTTAAACCCACTTCGATACCTCGCCTTGAACTGCAGGCAACTCTCCTTGCAGCTCGGTTTGCCGATGCTATCAAATCTGGTCACAGAATTCACGTAGATTCCGTTTTATTTTGGAGCGACTCTACAACCCTGTTGAGTTGGATTCATAGTGATGCGCGGACATTTAAGCCATTTGTTGCCAATCGCGTTGGCGAAATTACTGAGATTTCCAACCCCAAGGACTGGAGATATGTGCCAGGTGGTTTAAATGTCGCTGACGACGCAACAAGGTTGAAGGATAAGGGCACTGACTTGAAGCGATGGCTCCTTGGCCCTGATTTTTTACTGCTGCCCGCTACTGAATGGCCCAAGGAACCATCAGCTCCTGAATCCTCCATTGCTTTAGAGGAACTGGAGCCCTGTAAAGCAATGATTGGACTAACGCAACTGGATCAGTTACCTTCACCGGTAACTCCAGAACCCACACGTTTTAGTATGTGGTTACGGTTCGTACGCGCGACCGCACGCACTCATCAGTGCGCCTTGAAGTTTCGGTCCTTCTTGAAAAGTTTACGTCCAAATTCAAAATTACCACTTAACCAATCTTCTATCCCCTTAGCGTTTCCACCTCTTACCGTTCTTGACATCCAGAATGCAGAAAGAACAATATTTCGAAAGTCGCAGATTGACAGTTTTGGCGAGGAAATACGGCTCCTAAGAAACTCCAAGCCATTACCCATATCGAGCAAATTATACAAACTATACCCCGTGCTTGACAAGAATGACCTCCTGCGTTTAGACAGTCGAATTCAACGCATGGAAGACCTTGAGCATGATATTGCGTCACCGATTATCCTGGATGGTCGCCACCCAGCTGTTCGTCTGCTCATCCATCACTTCCACACCAAGGCTGCACACTGCAACAACGAGATGGTGTACAACGAACTAAAGCAGCACTTCTGGATATTTGGATGCCGAAACGCGATCAAAGTTTTCGTGCAAGCATGTCAAGCCTGCAGAAAACGCCGAGCAAAACCATGTTGTCCACCGATGGGCGACCTTCCTTCTGTTCGCCTTGATCACCACAAGCGGCCTTTCACCAACGTGGGCCTTGATTATTTCGGTCCTATCGATGTCACCATTGGTCGTCGCAGAGAGAAACGGTACGTCGCGTTGTACACGTGCATGACAACACGCGCCGTCCACCTTGAGGTCGTAAACTCGCTCTCTTCCGACTCAGCCATTTCAAGTTTACGAAGATTCATCGCTCGTCGGGGAGTGACGTCGAAAACTTGAGTGACAATGGTACGGCCTTTGTAGAAGCAAGCCGCCAACTCAGAGAATTTTATGGCCAAGCTGTGGAGGACTTTGCTGCCAACACCAAAATCGAGTGGTGCTTCATACCTCCAGCCTCACCTTTTATGGGCGGTTGCTGGGAAAGGCTGGTCCGTACCATCAAGACAGCGCTCTCTGTGACCCTTAAAGATAGAGCCCCAAAAGAAGAGCTGTTGACAACGCTATTGTTAGAAGCCGAAGCTCTCGCGAATTCGCGCCCACTGACGTACGTCACGCACGACAGTACCATAGAAAGTTTGACACCCTTTCATTTCCTGATTGGCGCCTCCTCGAACCAGCAACTGCCTTACCCATTGGATGACAGTGTTTTCCACCACAGAAAAGAATGGCTGAAGGATATACGACTGTCAGAACATTTTTGGAGAAGGTGGCTGTGAGAGTATCTTCCGAATCTACGACCACGTCATGCTCAGAATGCTCACGAGAATCTTGCAAGACTGTCAGAACATTTTTGGAGAAGGTGGCTGCGAGAGTATCTTCCGAATCTACGACCACGTCATGCTCAGAATGCTCACGAGAATCTTGCAGCCGGTAACGTTGTCCTCATTGTGGATTACCAAGCACCTCGAAGAGCCTGGCTTTTGGGGCGCATTTTGCAAGTATTTCCTGGAGCAGACGGAGTCGTTAGAGTAGCAGACGTAGAAACCAAAGGTGGAATGCTAAGGAGACCGGCCAAAAAGGTCATTCGCCTTTCCTCCCACCAAATGGTGTAGCTATGCTACACGGGGGGACTATGTTGCGAATTCTTGTGTAAATAGCCTTTTGTTAATATTCTCTTTTGTACATATTTATAGTTTTATAATCTTTTTGGTTTAAATGTAAGAAGTAATCTTTTTTTTGTTAATCTCTAATAATATTGTCTTTTCTTTTTTTTGCACATTATATATGTCAGCACTGGATTGAGCACTACTTATTTTTTCTCTCCTTTTAAGCTATCGAAATTTCCTTCACAAAAAGGACTTTTAATTTTACCGGTTTGGAAAACATACGAATCATTTTTAATGCCTATGGATGTAGTAACATTCAGCCAAAGACTGATCAAAGTTGTTTAAATAACATCAAAACAAATCTATTTTGTAAAGATCGATAAAATACATCTTTTTTTCTATTACACTGTGGTATTAATATCCACAACTATATTATCATTTTCACTACATGCAAATGTGCTCAGACAATTATTATAGATGGTAGGCGACATCATGAAGTCTATTGCCATACATTTTTCGCCAAACACCTCCATAAACACATTATAATCTGTATATATGTTAGACTTTAAGGTATCTATGTATGGGCCTATGTTGCCCGACTATAAATTAATAAATAAATAAAATTATAAGGTGTGATACACTAAAAATCTAAAATATGGTTATCTTAAAAACATAACAAAAATAATGAAGCTATTGAATATATGGCTATTGAACCTAAATCTCTTAGCTTTCTTTGGTTAACGAGAGTTTAAAAAATCTCTCTAATCTGTGGCTCATTCACAATCATCACACAGTTTCTGTCACACAGAACCATTATAACCGGAAATGCATAGATGACACCTGATTTTAACTGTTACTCTTATGCATTAACTTTAAAAACAGGCAACTATCTAACTATTAATCTACATGCTCTATATACCTGAATCTAATCCATAATTTCGGTACTTGGCTTGATTTCCCTAGTTTACTATATAACTTAAACAACATATTAAAATAATAAAAAACAAATTTATAGAAGTTCTCAGGGGTGTCCGTCAATAATATTCGTTTCTACAGTAATTTTTATATAATTTCCAATCTAGAAAACAATTTTTCATGATTATTGGTCTTTAGGCCAAACATGTATGGAAGCTGAGCAATCTCCTTTATTAGCTTTTTCGATGTATATGCACACATACATGTGTCAATTTGTATGAGTTATAAAGCGTATTATGAAAAGATAAGTACAAATATTTTTACTTATAAGGGAATCGTTACAATTAATTTATAACGATAAACATGTGACTATTTACTCCAAGCCATATAACACCCCAACCTACAGTCTCTGTATAACTTTTTGTGCTCACGGTTGTCTGGAAGATATCGCTCTTATCGATAAGACCGCCAATTATAATGCTTTTGTTAAGTTTATTGTTTGTTAATGTTATGGAATTATGTACTTGGTGTTATATTAAAGTGTTAATCTATCTATCTATCAACTATCTATGAACAAATTTATACATATATTATGACGTAAGCATGTGTACTTATCAATTAAGTAGTTGGTAACAGAATTGATTACTTCCATCTTTCAAAGTTTTCAGTATCTATCAATATTTTTCATAACTATAGTATTTTTCTTTTACTTGCAGTAAGTTTTTAAATTCTGGTACATCTCATCACTGAAAAGCTACTAGAAAGTATAAAGAATATATACACAGCTATTTACATCACTTCATGTCATATTTTTTACTTGGCTGGTAGAGCAACAAAGTTGTGACAGGCAATAATACCTACATCAAACATCACTCCTCTACCCACACTTCAAAGATATACAATAAACTAGCTGACCCAGCGAACTTCGTATCGCCATAAAAAAAAAATTAAAAAAACATTGTCCAGCGGACAAAAATTGTGAATCTAAACCATTCTCAGGTCCCCTTGAACACACACAAAAAATTTCATCAAAATCGGTCCAGTCGTTTAAGAGAAGTTCAGTGACATACACACTCACAGAAGAATTATATATATAAAAGATATATAAGATATACAAGATATATTTCTGTAATTGGTTGAACCGAACCTAAGATACTTACCATAGAATTCTGTGCTCTGTGTGTGTGTGCCGAGATGGTCTCATCTCATTGCAATTCTCATCTGCAAAATCCCTAATACAAGTTATCAGTTCACAGATCTGCGCATGAAGATAAAATAAAAGAGGTAAATAATCTTAGATTAAAACAAAAAGGGAAGATACGGCACTCGCGGCTCAAACCGCTTGAATTGGGGTTATTACCACAATTCGCTTTAGTCACAATTGGACATGCAAATACGATGCATATTCACTCAATACAACAATATTGCGTATATTTTGTGATAAAAAGATAAAACAATGCCTTCGATGCTTTTATAAAGAACACAGATACTTCAAGATTCAATAACAAAATGCTTCGGCAACAGTCGAAGTCGAGTCAAACGAAATTTCGGTAACGACTCTATTTCATTTTCGACCACGCACATAAAGTTCGGAATCACAAACAATTTTCGTGAATGAATGGAATGAGTCACGTTTGTCAGTTTTTTTATCTTCATTTTTTAGATAGTATTAAAATTCAACTTTTCGTTTGAAAGTTAGAGTAGGCTTGGAGAATTTTATTGACAAACTATTTTCCGACGACCGAATTTTCGAAATGAAAAAGAAACAGATTAAGAAACATGCGAAATTTCGTTTTTCATTTTTTTAGAGTAGATCGCAGTTCTGTCTCGCTCGCTCGATGGAATGTTTATAAGGTCTCCCCGACTCCCCCCCCCCCCCCCCCCACTAAAGATTTGAGGCGGAAATGCATGTTTTTTTTAATTAACCTAACCTAAAAATTCATAATTTTTTAGGATGCAAGGACTAGGGAAGTAAGAACCAGTACTTCTGCCTTATCTATGGCGCTGCGGGAATAGCAGCCCCTCCAGGGGCAGGGGCTGCTCTCCCTCCGCGCATCCGGGCCTTAGATTAAAACAAAAAGGGGAGATACGGCACTAGCCTCACAAAAGTGATCCGCATGAGTTGTGGTACACGACCCTAATCGCTTTAGTCACAACTTGACATGCAAACGACGTACATGTGAACGCCAAAAAGAAATATTGCTAATATTTTGTGTTTATATGATAAAACAATGCCTAAGTGTGTTTTTAAAAAGTGCTCAAATTGCAAAAGAACTAAAAATAACACCCACAGCATCACTTTTCATTCGTAAGTACTATAAAACATATTTTTTCATAAAAATTGCTGTTTGTTTTGAATCTAATCGGTAGTGACGTCGAGTACTGGTCGCGTGATTGGTCGGTAGTGCAGTGACATGGATCTTGCCGTCCCGTTCGCGCAGCCGTGGGGTCAGTTTTTGTTTGATGCAAGTATGAGCGTAACCCCACCTCTCTACCCTTTTTGTTTTAATCTAAGCTCCGGGCTCTAAAAACTAGACATGGGCGTTTTTGGTTTTGAACGCAAACGGATATTTATCGGATTTCAGATTTCAAAATCGATTTTAAAATCCGTTTTTAGATATCCGATTTCAGATGTGCCGAACTTAGACAATTCACTAGTTTGTGTTATGATTTGGTTTTATTAGCTAACGACAATCACAAACAATTAATTGTACGAAGCAAGGATACTCGTAGATTTGTTAGGACTAGCAGAAAAGTTATCTTTACGGTTAAAAGTAAAACTTTTGCGGCACATTTAAAAATCGGCTTATATACAATGATTTCTTTTTACATATTTTTTTAGTATTTTTTTTTGTTTTTCTGTTTGTTTTTATTATTTTTCAAACCATTTACAAAATCAAACCTAATTACTTCAGGTTAGCATTCAAAAAAATGTCAGTTGCTCGACTTTTGATGTTTTTAGACGACATCTTTTTCAGTAATAAATAATCCCGCCTTAGAGAAGAACAATAGATTTCCGTAAACAGCAAACCGAAATCGGACTTCCGAGCTCGAAATCGGACTTCCGAAAACGAAAGCACGAATTTCGAATCCGATTTACATTTGGATACTTGTGGTGGTATTAGATCGCTAGCGTTTTAGTTCGGTTAGATTTCTGAAATCGGATTTTCTTGTTGAGAAATCGTTCGGTATCGATTTATGTTTGAAATCGGATTTTGGATTCGTTTTGATATATCGGACGCATGCCTACTAAAAACACTCTAGGGGTAGGGCAGTCCAAGAACACGGTGTGTCGGGGATAACCAAGTCGGTTCTGAATTAAAGATTGTTGTAAAGCCACATTTACCTTTTTGTCTAAGTGTTGAGCCCATACTATTTTTTATTTATCAAGTAAATAATAGCAAATATATTTTTTACCGACGAACAGAAAGACTGCCTGACGGATCTCAAAACAAACACAAAATGGCGGTAAATTGTCACATTTTCACAATAGCACCAACATAATAAACTTATTTTTACCATAGACAACGAGAAACATGTTATTTTTGCATGAAAAATGGCAGTACTGATCAAAATTGCTGTCAAAATTGACTCAAAACCTACAAAAATATTAATTTACAATATATTTTATTCTCTAGTTGTATTCGTTTCCACCTAAAAAGATTTCGTGTACGTGTTTCTAATAATTAATACTTTGTGTGACAAAAATTTCAGCTCGCAACTCAACCACAGCTAATGGAAAGCTGAGCCCAGACGTTAAATGTCTCTTATTAGTTTAAAGTAAATGGTATGCAGAAGATCAAAAAGATACTGGCTGAAAACAAAAATGGGCTGAATAAAACCGACTTGGTGAAAAAAATATCCAATGGCGCGCATTTCATACTTTGTTACTTCATTGGTAATATGGCTTAGTACCTTCGCCTGCCCCTATAGACGAAATTATATTACTGATACTTTGTTACTTCATATTTAGCAAGGAAAGTAAAAAAAATGGACAGCGATAGCGATATGAATTCAACTCCAGAAAGTATAAAAACCGCTGCAAAGGACAATGTTAAAATTGGCCTAAGAACCAACACCAATTAGGCATTTATGATAATTCTTAGTATATTTTTTGCGATAATTATCAGTATTTAGATTGTCACGGACACTTCCAGTTAAGTAAGCTAAATTAAAAAGTTAAAAAATAATCTGAGATAATAAATATCATTTTATGTGTATGATCTATGACAGCGCTGCAAACAAAACACTCTTTCTTCCTAATGCCGGCACTTCACTTGGCTATTCGTATTTGATATTTGAAAACATGACATCAGTCTGTCCTTTTCATTTCTTATTAAGCATGACAAGGACAAACTGTTGTCAAGTGAAGGGCCGGCATAAAACTCGATAATCTGTGGTTGTGGTGCAGGCAGTTTGCATTCGTAGTAATCTGTGGCATTCGTGCATTCTCGTTTCGGATTACCTGTTGTGTGTGTTTATTTGCGATTGTTTTTCCTTTAATTTATCTATTACGGCTATCTATCATGCCATCGATGTTACGAAAGAGCAGAGACTTTATTACCAAGTACTAGTGAATCTGTGCCACTACATCCTGAGAGGATCATACTGCCAAATTATTCAAGAGCACCTGATACACATTGACGCTGCATATTTACACAATATACAAATACATGTGATATACAAATAAATACAATATGATAAAATTATGTGAAAATAGTCAATAAATAAGAAGCAAAACTACAATTTTTATTATATTCATGCTTCCTACCTAACCAAGTTTTCCTAATAGTTATTCTTTAAAATCGCTCCTAATATAATGAATTAGTTGTAATATTAATTCACTTCATACTGAGTTCATAGGTACTAAGTTCAAAGGTTGACCTATGCTTCATTGAATATGAAACATAACCTCAATTTTTTTTTGTTTTCCTAATAATTTAAGTTCTCAGAAGTATCCGTCAATAATCCTTGTTTTTACAGTCATTAACTTGCGATTTTGAACCTAGAAAATAATATTTCATGATTGTTGGTTCTTAGGCCAACTATGTATGGACGCAGAACAATGTCCTTTGGCCGCACCGCAACCGCACTTTGCCTTTATATTATGTGGATGAACGATAGACGTGTAAAATCACTGTCTTAAAATGTGTTTAAAACGTATTTCAGTGAGATTTCCAAAAATATTAAACCATTTTCATTGTAGTTTATATAATTTCAATGTTAAAAAACACAATTAATTTAATACCAAGAACAACATGGATATAAAATATTTATCTAAATTAACATCAGAAGTGGCTATCAGATGGGTACATGAACTTTACTCCTATGTGAAAAGTAAAAAGTCGTAAATGCTCACGGAAACATTTGCGAATGAAGAATCTGACATTAAATATTTAGCAACAAAGGTAAATTTTAAGTATATAATCTAGACGTTGACACAATATTATGATCGGTATACACCGGATTGGAAACACTGTTCAATGGAAGTGTTTATAGAAATACATGTCGGCTAAGTAGAATAAGTAGTAGCAATGTATTTAATTAAAAACTTGCCCTAAATAATGTAGATACCGGCCATTAAAATAATCGATTGCCTACTAATTAAGTGTTAAAAGGGATGATGAAAGGCTGAAGTAAACGAAATTATAGTATCAGTTCGATTATCATATCAGTATTATCAGTTAGATTATCAAAAAATAATAGATCACTATTTTTTTCTTTTGCTAACCCACCAAAAAATTACAGCGTGCCAAAGTTTAGAAGTGGGTGAGACGTGACGTCCATCGCTACTTTTAAGTAAAAATTGTACCAAGACAAGACGTCATGCGACATTTCAATCCCGTCTCATACCTGGCCGGCGCCGGCGTGGATGTTTTTCTAGTAATAATATTAGACTGATACATTATGCGTATAAAGAAAAAATACGTGTCAAATACTTTTCGATATATTCACCATCCCCCTATTTGTGTGTAACGTCTAATTTTAGTCTTATAAACGGGTTGCTCCTCTCATATTTGGTAAAAAATCCGTGCTTGCAGAAGTTTTGAATTAATGTAAATCACAATTAACAGTATTGACACATATCCAGATGTAGTTAATTAAACTTGAGAAAATGTAAACAAAAAAAGACCGTCAATTTGTAATACATGACGTTAGTTTATTTTTATGTTTTTTTTTACTTAATAGTTACTACGTAACCTATAGTTTGTAACAAATCGGTTTTGGTTTTCGCCGAATCATTACTTTTACAATGGATTAACTTTAAAGAAAGGAGGGCGTCAATCAATATTGCAATCCGTTATATCAACAAGGCCAGATACAGCGTATAGTATGAGCGTTTAATGTTGGTTTTTTCCAATTGGTTTGCTCATATATCCACTCTCAACATGACCACGTGATGGATGACCACTTGCACGGCGAGTACACAGCATGAAGGCCCCGCGGCTCTTGTTTACATATGCAATTCTGGTTATTCTTAAATCTGGGTGACTGATTTGAAACCAGTACGGGCAAAGATTCAATAAACATTTTTACTCGTTCATTCATGACAGCAAACAGTTACCTTCGCCGGAAAAAAACACTGCGCTGAGTAGAGGGAGAACTATATGTTAATACTCTTAGGGGTTTCTTTAATTAATCATATAAGAAAGTATGTAGGTCACTTATAGCAGATATTTGCAATATTCTTGAAGAGAGATAAAAATGGGATTTATGACAAGATTGAAAGCTATTCTATGCATATAAAGGAATTCTGCACCTATAAAAGTTAGCAATGCAGCTGATTACATAGGAAAAATTCGGGAATTTGTAGTGTAATAATATATCAAAAATATTTAAAGCTGTACTTAATCCCCGTATCACATAGTAATTAATGAAACAAAATATAAGTCTGGGCGTTAGATGGTCGCTTGACGCCATTTGCATTGTGCAACCGATAAAAAGTGAGGTAGCGTCATCAGCCTATTTGGTGTAAATTTTTGAGAATTAAGCAACCTATTCCCCAAACAGGAAAAATCTAAGAAATTATAACGAATACATTATTGATTTTATAATAGTGTTAGGAAATTTCAAAACGAAGGTTGAATGCAAAATTGTTTGTTATTTTGTTAGTTAAATTAGATAGACGACGAAGTTCGGGCCAACTACTTACGTGTGACAAAGCAATCGGCCGTGGTGAGTGGTACGTCAATGGAGAGCCGTATTGGTGATATTGTGTCCGGCGCATTGTAAAGCCCAAACTGGTGACCCCACGGCCAACTGCACACAACAATGTCAATAAGAATCATGTGTCACGCCGCCGCGCTGCCGCCGCCGGTATATGTATTACGATGATACGATTCGTCGGAAGATCACAAGAAGTTTTAGCAACGAAAGTTTTGGTTGTTAATAGCAGAATGATATTTTTAATATTTTAATGGGAGCTTAACCATAACTAATAAATAACTACATGGACTTGACCAGAACTTGTAAAAAAAACGCACTTTTAAGGTGGGACAGTGTGATGGTCAGGAAAGAAAATTCCCCACCTGAAGGGAATACCATGAGTGAAACTTCCAAAGTTCCGTATTTAGATAAGCGATATCTTTAGAAGCTGTTATCTCAAAAATGTAAATGATGAAGTAGGTAATAAATATATATCAATGAAAAATCATTCAGAAAGGGCATTTGCAATTTTCACATTCGAACTTGAACTTTATTACAGTACAAAAATCATTTTCTAAACCCTACATATAATCTTTAGCTGCTACTCTTTTAGCCACTCTAGTCCATCAGTGTTTGAAAGATGTCGACGTTTGAGGTACATCTGTGTACTTTTTTCACTCTTTGTCACAGGACCCAATCTGTTTCGACATCTCGAACTTGAAGAACGTTTATACAGACTGCGCGTGTTGAGCTTGTGTTGAGTTCATAACTAGACAAAACAATAGTTATGAACTCAACACAAGCTCAACACGCGCAGTCTGTACATACTAAGTAACTTTAAACTTATAATGGCATAAAGCCAAATGTTATGGCTGACAAAACATCTTCTCTCTGATAATGCTTAACTTTAAAATGTATTAGACGTATGATTATGCACTCTCTAAGATGAATCTGAGAGTTCATAGACCCTGTACGATAATTGAGTTCGAAAACATTATCGTTTCCTTCAATAGCTTGCCAACTAGGTAGTTATTTAAGAAAAATTGCTTTTGGTACGATTTTTTTGCTATAATCAACAACGGCATGACTGGTTGCGTGGAAATATTGTTTCCCAGAACCGTCGCTCGGCTCAACCGGTACGTATGTCTCACTATAAATTATATTTTTTTTTTCTAAGTATTTTCATAAACTTTACGTCACCCTCGCTTGGTACTGGGCTGGTCTTTTTCATATTTAGGGGCAGCTACTTTAACAAAAGCTTCCAAGCCTGTATCATTACGTTTTGCTCTAGATAGACTGGACTTAGAAATTTTTAATTTATTCGCCGCAACTGTCACCGATGTTGAAGTAGCCTGTTTAAAAATGTTTTTTACTCGGATTATATTTCTAGATGTTCACTTGGCCTTCTCGGAATGTTTTCAAAAGAGACTGCTCTTCCATATCTTGGTAGTGTTTTATTATTCTGTACACTAACAGAAGAACTAGCTTCTTGCTTCCTCTCGAATAAAATGCGTACTGTCTCAGATTTCTCACCGCACCACAGAATTTCGTACCGCCTAACAGTCTAGCAATCTTTGATATTTAGCTTAATTAAATTAACTAAGCTACCTACTTCATAATTTTACAACGAAATAAAACAAATACAAACAAGTTCAATAGTTAATTAAGAATAGGGATGATGAAAAACCTTTTTTTCTTTGTTTATCAGGTAGATTATCAAAAAATATTCCTCTTATTTTTTCTTTTTGCACATAATAAAAGCATTCCAGAGATAACAGATCTTTATTTATAAAATGGCCGCTCTTCCGTGCTGGCTACTTCAAGTTTTTTTTCTTTTTTCACTAGGAATTCAAATTACTTTTATTTTTAAAACATGAAATTATTTTTTGAAAATTTGTCATTTGTTTAATGGTTTACATTCTGTTTTCAGCGCATAAGTACGTTTTTCGTCATCACGGATACATTAAAACTTCGAGTGATTACCTATGTAGTACGAGTACCGTCGTACCAGCAAAGCGGTAGAAGCGGCACGCAACATCAACGACGTATACAGAGCGAACAATAGCACCACTCGATATTAGTTAGCCCGCTTCCGAAGCTGCTTTCCGGAAATTTTGACCTAAGAAATGAACCCCGTGGTTAATCGAAAACTTTAGTCGACAATTTTATTACGAATAAAAAGGCTATTGTGGAAGCTGATGATTCACAATCAACAGCTGAATTAAGAGCAGCTTTCGATGTTATCATCAGGGGGTAGCGGGTTAAGGGGGGTCTGGCGGCCCCCACCGAATCTGGTAAAATCGTTCCAAAAATCTTGAAGACGGTCAAAAAACAAGCATTATAAGCTTTTTACCGACATTACAACCCCAAACGAAAACGCAGTAATGGCGAAAAATATGATTTTTGTAATTTTTATTTTTTTAAAACCAGTTTAATTTAGTTTTAAATGGTTTAAATGCAATTAAAAATTTGTGTTTGTAGTGTGAAAGTCCCGTGAATTTTTTCAGATTTTTTGGTCAAGTAAAAACATGTGAATTTTAGGTTTAAATGCGAAAAAATCGTGAAAAACGCGTCATTTACAAGATTCAACCCTTTTATTTTTAGGGTTGTTTTCATTTTCCCGAAGGGTGCTGTATAGTATAGATAGCGGCAATCACCCTCTTTCGAATGCAGGCAATTGGACTCAATTTGGTCAATTCTGGTGAGCGGGGCGATTTTTTGAAAAAAACTCGAATTTTCAACTTTCGGTAAATTACGGCGCGTACTTGGTATAATGCGTCTTTGCTATAAAAAATACATCTCTATAGTGGTTTTCGAGGTCGCTGATCACAAATTTGATTGAAAAAAATTTTTTGACAACAAATTCACCCATAAATATTTATTAACATAATGATAATGTAAAAATATTAATGAAAGATTTTTTTTTAATTTCTCTCAACAACTACATTATCAAACCTGTTTTAATAAATATTTATGGGTGAATTTGCTGACAAAAATTTTTTTGACATCAAATTCGTGATCAGCGACCTCAAAAACCCCTATAGAGATGTATTTTTTATAACAAAGACGCATTATACCAAGTACGCGCCGTAATTTACCGAAAGTTGAAAATTCGAGTTTTTTTCAAAAAATCGCCCCGCTCACCAGAATTGACCAAATTGAGTCCAATTGCCTGCATTCGAAAGAGGGTGATTGCCGCAATCTATACTATACAGCACCCTTCGGGAAAATTAAAACAACCCTAAAAACGTTTAATTGCATTTAAACCATTTAAAAATAAATTAAACTGGTTGAAAAAAATAAAAAATTACAAAAAATCATATTTTTCGCCATTACTGTGTTTTCGTTTAGGGTTGTAATGTTGGTAAAAAGCTTATACTGCTTGTTTTTCGACCCTCTTCAAGATTTTTGGAATGATTTTACCAGATTCGGTGGGGGCCGCCAGACCCCCCTTAACCATTTGCGTCAAATTTCTTTTCATCAGACAATATTTTGACGCCAATTTTTAATAGGGTATCTTATTAAAAACATGGGTATAATTTTAAGCAATAATTTTTTATTGCAATTTGTTTAAGTCTATGTAGATTTTTTTTCGGAAGAAAGAGTAAGTGTATTACTCCACCAAGCATCCCCTGAACAATGCAAGCCACGCTCATCACAGTATGTTTTTTAGCACTGATTAACCTTAATACTGGTGTGAATGATTGGTTTGATGATCGAGAATACACGAAAATTACACATTATTCGAAAGTTTAAAGGAAACTAAGTAACAAACAATTTATTTAAGACAAAAATGCGGACAAAATTAATATATTATTCATAATCTTATTTGCTTATGGTTGTTTACAATAATACAAACTTGTCATAAGTGTGTAACAATGATTTCATTTCATTGAGCGCATAACATTGACATTTTGAGATTATCCTTATCTTCCAATTATGTAAATTTAATAATATACAAGCACTTTCCAAATCTCGTCGAAGGATATCCACTGAAATATTCCATTCGTTAATGCAACTATCATCGTCCCCGACCGCTTCTCCTATTATTTTTCTTACGTAAGGGTAGAATCTATTAATATAGATCAGCGGCAACCACAATCATAGATGCTCACGTAACGATCACGTGGCTTACTTATGTAAAAATTATAGCGACAACCTTGCGATAGCAAAGTATCATTGCTCCCACCGTTTCCAAACCTGACCCCATCCCATGTCCCGTAGAGACGTAGGTCTTTACTTCTGCCTTTACCTTACTCATCGACAGTTATTACACGGTGATCTTGTCTAAGGTAGAGGTTACTTCTCCGGACGGGCGCTCCAATTGTAGCGTCAAATCTACTATACTCTACCACCAAGAGAAACACGTTCGTCGGTTTTCTACGGTCACTTTCATTGTATACAACGGAGGACCGAAAGCGATGACGAAGTTGATTAATAAGATTGGCCACGACTGAATTTGATTTTGCAAACTAGCTTAAAACAGTCGATATGCATTCATCCCTAAAAGCAGTTTGAATGCGAGCAAGACTGCTTGCTACACTAAAAAGTAAGTAAATTGTACTAATTGAAAAGTAGAAAATTGTAATAAAGAAACTTTCACAAGTTAAATCCATGTTAACCTAAACAAACACACAACAGAAAAGAAAAAATGAATGAGAAAATATTACTAATCTGAGCAATAAATGACTCAAACTAGCCCCATGGGGCTAAAGACACTACTGACAATAAAATACTGAACAAATATTGATAACTAAGACAAAAATCGAAAGCTTAATCAAAAAGTAAATTCCCTTTAAAATTACGCCCTAATTTAATCTTATAACATGACATGAATGCATGAGATTATAAAATAATCAGTTTTTTCAATATATTTAACATCAAAGTCAAAATATTTTTATATCAATTGGATGCAAAGTACCAAGGTAGTGCCTACATCTGTTATTTTTTTTTCTACCGCTTATTATGAACATATTTTTTAGTTGCGACAAAAGCTTCCATCGATCAGTATGTATTAATAATTGAAAAGGCTACGAGGGGTGTGAGGGCGGCAGAGTGGACAGTAGATAAGCTACCAGCAGAGTGCTACGTGTTACGTTTATACTGTAAATAGTAGCACGCGCTCCCTCAGTAGGCGGAAGATTTGCGCGTCGCACGCACCTCTGCATAGCCCCGCGCGTGCGCTCCGGTCACCGTCCGGCAGCACTGCTGCGTCCACGAGTTTGCATTTAAAATGTCGTTTTTCACGACCAATTGAATCAGTGTTCGAAATTTGGACTGAGAATATTAGCTCAATTTAATTTTTCAAATATATTTTATTATTTTGTAATAAGAACTGTCAAAATGGTTAGTGGCAACAAAGACCCAAGCGACCCGAAAAAGATTCCGCCGAAGGAGAGAGTGAAAAAGTCCAATAATTATATTAGAGCGAATTTCTTCTCGCGAGCATGGTTCGTCTGGATGATGCCCACGTTCTGGCGGGGCTACAAGAGAGACCTCTATGACTCCGATCTCACAAAACCCAAGGAAAGCCACCACTCTGACAAACTTGGGGATCGCTTGGAAAAGTAAGTACCTATTTAAATACTTATTTTTTAAAATATTAAATTTAAATTGATATAAGTTTCCATTTGGAAAATATATAACATATATTTCTGAGTAAATTTTAATTTTATAAATCATAAAAAGCACTCATATTTAGTTTTTTTTAGTTTCGTAATAAATTAAGCAGTACCTCTAAACATATCCTTAAGTAAATGAAAGTCTCAAAAACTTTAGTTACTAGAATTAAAAGTATAACTCAAAATAAAATATTTTTCTAGACGCAAAACAGCCCTTATTCCAAAATTAATAATATGACTTGAAAAATTCAATAGTTACTGATATCCTAACAATCCTATCTATATTCCCCTAATTGGCAAAACTTAACTCCAATTCTTTTCATTTCTCTCGTTTTGCAAATACACAAATAAATTCCTCATACATAAGAAATAAAAAAGAACAAATATCGTGTCGTAATTGTAGGTTTCCAAGACTTTAAGTATTCCTCGCTTATGTACATGATCAATTTACAAATGCTGACCTTTAAATCGGCAAGGTAATTTGCAGAAATAATAATGAAACAATTGGTACTCACTTAAGACTACACTTGAATTTTTAAGTAGGACCTACATACGTCAGTTATTGAGCAAGCTATTTAAAATTATCAGACGATTTTCTGTTATGTAATACCAAGTTTATTCGTGATCTCATGATGATGATATCAGTCGCTGAAGTTAAAATTAATAATTTTAACACGTATAAAATGTAAAATCTCGTTAAAACGCATTTAAATCTTTTAGTTCCTTCACTGAGTTGTATTGTTCGTTTGTTTTAACAGCGAACGTAAACTTAGTGCACAATCTCGTGGATATTGCTTAAACAAGGTTCTTACCACAGACATTACTTTTTACAAACCAGTCGGGACGCATTTCTATAATCGTGTTTTTCATTTTTAGAACTAGTGCTTATTTTAAACGCAGCAAGTGCAATTAGCACGATGAATTACTCTGCTCGGTCGAGCATATAGAATCGAAGCAGTCTAGTACTATTTTCAAATTCATATTTTTAACTTTTACTTGTTTTTCCTTTTATTCTTAACTTTTGCTGTTATAATTGCATTCAATTGTAAAGATAGTTGAGGGGGCAGAAAAACGACCGCTTTTTGCACCCATATCTCACCAGCCTATACAAACTTGAATTATTTCCGTTGGAGCCCATTTTTTGATCCCATTTTTAAGATATTAACGATGGGTCCCATTTGCGGTTATAAACTGCCACACCAACCATCCTAACCTTGCCGGCCTGCAGAATGCTTCTTCACGCCTCTATTAAAGGACCCCAGATTGTAGGAAGAAGGGAACACGTGCGCGGGTAAAAGAATTTCACTTGCGAATAGTACGACAAAGAATGAGTCACCAAATTTCTTTGTTTGTGCAGGAATAGTGGTGAGATTAATTCGGTATCAATGTAGGCCAGTGCGCTTGGTCCTCTGAAGAAACGTTGAACATTTTGTACAACAAGCGCAGTTGATCAGGCGCCGCGCCTTGCTCAGGATTCTAAGTTTTCGTTAAGCTGTTTTGATCACGGTTTCGATGTAGTCTTTTGGATTCAGGTCTGAGCGAACTTTTATACCGAGCATGGTGATGTTGGTTTATTGTACCAGTGTTGTGCCCTGAAAAGAGGGAAGGGGAAGAAATAGCGATGTTTTTGCCGTAAAAGAGCAAACCTGGGTTTTCTTGGCATTGAACTTAACCCTATTCTGAAATGTAGACCAAAAGCTGATTGCTTTCAGTGACAAGATTTTTCCGTTTCTCTTTGGTATCCGCCTGTACAGCCGCTGCATGTCCGAAGTATCCGCAAGCACTATACTATCGTCTGAATAGCAATGAATATTCCCAAGAGGAATTAAATCATTGACATACAGCAGAAAGAGTGTGGAGGATATTTAAATATTTTCAACACTCACACCAATTGACGCATTGCTTTCGAAAAATACCTTTACACTCATTTTATTATAAAAAAAAATGTTGTTGAAAGTACACGCTTTTCATTTTTTTAGGCATTTGGGTTCCAGAGTTTTAGGGATTCATCGATAATAAAACATAATTATTTTGAATTTTTCTAATATGGAATCCCACGCCAAAAATATGAATATGCGTTTCAAAAGTGGGCTCCAACGACAATAATTCGAAATTTTTCTATACCCCTAGAGTTTTCACCCTTACTACATAACTACATTTTAAGAATGTGTTTTCTTTAGATGAAATAACTTTCAATTATTTCATAACTTTCATTTCATTTCATAACTTGTGCAATTTTGAATATGATTATTATTTTCCAATAGATTAAACTATGTGTTGGGAAAAAATTAGGAAACCTCTTTAAACCATAAGCCTTATTATGAATTTTAAGAATCTTGTTTTTGAGATTTTTTTTCTATATACTACTACTACTGGAATCACTACTCTAATCCCCATTTTTAAAAAAACTATAAAAATATTATATTGTAAAAATAACACTAAAAGTAGCAGTTACTACCTTGTTCTTACTCATTGATAGGTATTATTTATCAAACTCAAAAGTTTTCATGACTTTTTTAAACATTATCGTTATAAATTCTAACCTTTTAGTATTTCTTTCTCAATATAAGGACATAGCAATTCCATACACATTATAATGTCTACTTTAACGATATGCTAAATCGTTACCAGTACTCGGCGTTCATGACGTATTCCGCAAATAAAGTTCATGATTAGCACGACTCAGAGTCACGACATGGTATCTTCACAAGCATTCCTGGTACACTTGTGTTTGGCTTTGTCCCACTTGTGTGTATTGGAGTATTTGAACACCACGTTATCACGCCAGCACTGGAAATCAGACAGGTGCTCATGTTATTAAATTTGACAGCTAACGATAGCTCGCGTCATTCTAGTGCCCCCAATTCTTGGCAACTCATTCGTCATTCAATGGACCTTTTCTTTTTATTAGAAAGCGGAACTCATGTCAATAACACTAATATTAAAAAAACAACACTGTACTCAAAATCCATAAAAACGTAATCGGACATAAATATTCTTTTTTTAAATTTATTTTCTGCATTTTTCTTAGCCAAAAGTTAAAGCAAGTGTTTAAGTGTATGTACTTACACGATGTAAAATTAATTTAATTTTTCATTTGAAAAGTATTTAAAATAGCACCATACTATATCTTAAATTAATGTTTTACTACATATACTTTCTTAAAACATATAACACACACAAAAAATCAGAGAAATTGTTATATCACACTTTTTAATTTATATTTATTCTCTTCTAAACCATGTTAAACAGGTTTGTGGTGTAAATTAGTCCAGGTAAAAAAAAAACAAGACTAACTGCAGGACTATATTGTTTCAAGTCAGTGATATATATCACGACAGGTTTAGGTGGCGAATGTCTGGAATACTAAATTCGCGATACAAATAAAAGCTCTATGTGAGTACCATATTTTTGCACTACACCACATAATAATAGTAACACATATTAAACATATGTAGTTAAAATATATCTTCTATTCATAAATACACAATACTATGCAAAATATTTTTTACTTTTGAAATTCAGGTTTAGATTTTGCGAAAGACGCAAGTTGCGGATGTGGCTAGTCCCGAATATATAAGTAAGTACTATAATTTGGGTTTTTTGATTAAAGGAACACAAAAAAGCGCGCTTAATCGTTTGACGTAGGTAACTAATGTTCCAAGTTTACCGCGCAAAGCATTCTTAGGAACGAAATGACTTACGGATTATCTATTTTACCCGACTGCGCAATGTAAGAGCGCGAAGCGCGACGCGCAGACAGGGCATAGTCGTGGCATAGTGTTTAACAGTCTATATATGTATGTACGTTTCTTTGTGGCACACTAGAGACCAAACGCGTGGACCGATTTTGATGATTCATATGTCAATCAATTCGTCTTAATCATGGGAGTGCTACTAAAGATATTATAGTAATCAAAATTCAATATGGGGACAGTTAGGCGCCATATTGTGAGAA
This sequence comes from Chilo suppressalis, assembly GCA_902850365.2. NCBI lineage: Eukaryota > Metazoa > Arthropoda > Insecta > Lepidoptera > Crambidae > Chilo > Chilo suppressalis. The sequence continues at coordinate 15,627,765 of OU963898.1, forward strand.
AGAAAAAAATAATTTGATGAAATATGTTAAGTAGGGACATCATTGTCTAGATAATTGAAAAGCATGTTTAGGTTCCTTACACCATTTTTGAATTTTGTATGACTGTTTAGGATCTACAACGATTTAAAGTTGTACATCAACCACTTACGTTTTAATTTCAATATTACTTTCTTAGTCTTTTTTATTATCTTTGTATGGATCTTTGTTACTCTCTCACCCAAAAAATACTGAATAGATTTTAATAAAACTTAACAATAATATAGCTCAGACATAATTATAACATATAGATAGTAATTTATGTAGCTATTAAGTGAATTGGCCAAAATATAACAATAAGTATCACGTAAGACGGAAAAAAAACTCCCATCTGCGAGCATTTGGCCTGCACAGTATAAGTTACATAAATATAATGTATTGTGAAAATATATCTCTTCAATAGTTCTACAAAAAAGTATATATCTATTTTTAATGTGTAAGCCATTATCACTAAAATAGTGAACCAAAAATAAAATCTTATTTGATATCCACTTCCAAAATGCACATTTTGTATTAACAAATTATTGTTTATCAAAATATCTACTGTTAAAGTAGCTTAATTCCTTACTTAAGAGAATTGTTGAGTACTGGTGTTGTTTATTTCATTTCAGTTTTTATTTGAAGTAATAATAAAGGATTGTTACCATGTACCTTGTTTTTTATGAGTCTCCGATATTTTGGCACTGTTGCAAGCGCCATGATCACGGAGTAACTGAAGTAATTGCGGGTAGATGTTATTGGCAGACATATCGGTCTACCCTCTGACGTCGTTTTTTACTGCGTTCGATACCCCTACCATTATAGCTATTAACAATCCTGTTAATAGCTATAATGTTAGTGACCATGAAATTTTAAAACAATATAACAATAAAGGAGTCGGGTTTTTTGAATTTTAAATTCACTTTCTTTTTTAATTGAAATAGCCGTAAAGGACTCTTCAAAATGATCATGGGCATGGTAACTTCTATATCATCATCATCATCATCAACCCATGTTCGTCCACAGCTGGACATAGGTCTCCCCTAATGCACGCCACTGCTCCCGATTTTGTGCTACTCTCATCCAGCCCACTCCAGCCAGCCTACGAATATCATCATCCCATCTTGTCTCAGGGAGTCCTACACTACGTTTACCGAGTCGCGGTCTCCACTCAAGAACTTTCCGACTCCAACGTCCATCAGTTCTGCGGCTAATGTGACCAGCCCACTGCCACTTCAGTTTGCTAATTTGGTGGGCTATGTCGTTGACTTTGGTTCTCTGTCGGATTACATCATTTCTGATGCGGTCCTTCAGGGATACTCCGAGCATAGCCCTTTCCATAGCTCTCTGAGCGACTTTAAACTGGTGGACTCGTCCAGCCGTCAGTGTCCACGTCTCGGCGTCGTATGTCATAACTGGGAGGACGCACTGGTCGAAGACTTTCGACTTGAGACATTGAGGGATGGGTGACGAGAAGACTTGACGAAGCTTACGAAATGTTGCCCAGCCTAACTGAATTCTTCTATTGGCTTCTCTCTCGAAGTTGTTTCTGCCTAATTGGAGCGTTTGTCCTAGATAGACATATTCCTGAACAACCTCAAGAGGTACTCCATTAACAGCAACCAGTCCCGGATCAACGAGCTCGTTGAACATGACCTTGGTTTTATCCAAGTTCATCCGGAGACCGATGCGTTTGGAAGATTCAGCCAGGCTGCTCACCATCTCCTGTAGCTCTTGCAGGGTTTCAGCCAGGATGACGATGTCGTCCGCGAATCGGAGGTGTGAGATGTATTCGCCATTAATATTAATTCCATGTCTTTTCCAGTTGAGCGTTCCGAACATATCCTGCAGCGCAGCGGAGAAGAGTTTCGGGGATATTACATCCCCTTGTCTCATACCACGGCGCAGCAGGACAGGCTCGGTCTGATCATTCTGGAGTACGACGGACATATTAGCGGCGTCATACAGACAACTCAGCACCTCGATATATCGCCAATCAACTTGGCACCTCTGCAAGGCCTCAAGAACAGACCAGGTCTCGACGGAGTCAAAAGCTTTCTCATAGTCCACAAACGCCATGCACAGAGGCTGGTTATACTCTTTGGTCTTCTGTATAATCTGCCTCACTGTGTGAATGTGGTCTATGGTGCCATAACCCCGTCGGAACCCAGCCTGCTCCGCAGGTTGAGCTTCGTCAAGTCTTTGTGCAAGGCGATTCGAGATGACTCTTGAAAACAATTTATAGACGTGGCTCAGGAGTGAAATTGGTCGATAGTTCTTCAGTAAGGTCTTGTCGCCTTTCTTAAAGAACAATACGACCAAGCTCCGGTGCCACGCCCTTTGAGTTCTCCCGGAGAAAAGAACACAGTTAAATATACGCCGGAGCTCCTTCAGCACCGGCTTGCCGGCAGCTTTCAGTAGCTCGGTTGTGACTCCGTCCTCCCCCGGGGCTTTTCCATTTTTAAGTTGCCCAAGAGCCGCCTCGATCTCCTCTAGGTCGATGTCGGGGAGATCCTCCGTCACATGGCGGGTTAATGTGGCTCTTAAATCTCTCTCATCCGACGTAGGGTAGGGCGAGTGCGACGTGTATAACTGGCTATAGTAAGTATAAACTTCCGAAAGAATCTCTGGTTTCGACGTGACGACTTCTCCACTTGTTTTAGTCAACTTCGTAAGGTGGCTCCTTCCAAGCTGTTGTACGAAGACTTTAGACCCCCGGTTCTGCTCAATTGCTCTCTGTATCAAGAGTGTATTGGAGCGTCGGAGGTCACGCCTTATCAGCTTGGAGATGGACTTATTCAGAACTTCTATATAACTTTTAACAATATTTCTGCTTTTGCTTTTACTCATTCCATTATTACATTATTTTCTGCAATAACAAATGAGTTGTAGATATAAAAAATCGAATCCAAAAAAGGTTCATGTGCTTATGAATCACTAACATGCATCCGAAGGGTTGTATCGTTGTGTTACATGGAAATGCAGTATTAATTTGTAATAAAATTCTTGTTTGAAATAAGAAGATTACTTTATTCATTCCTTCAATCGAAATAAGGTTGACAGATCGCATAACAATAAACTCATAATAGGAACAAGAACGTGCTTTTTCTTTTTATAAGTACAACTAAGTACAATTTAAAATATTAAACGTAGAATGAAATAGCAGATTATCGAATCCATGGAGATGCTCCCTTGCTCCCAAAAATTAATAAGTCAATTAAAATTTTCGTTGCATTCGCACTTCTACAATAGCAATATTTAATGTAGATTTAAAAATAAATAATCTTTCATTGTTGTAAGCTTAATATTATTGGAGTAGGAGGTAGGCTTAGTGTTGCTTAATCGTACCGCTTTTCGGCTTCTTCTTCCGTCTTTTTAACTGTGGATCAGCGTTCTACTTTTATCCTACTCGGTTCCGCTTTTTTGAATTTACTAGAACAACCTCTATTTTTCTCACTCATGGATTCCACCATGCATTCCTTTCTAACTTTTGATTTATGAAGTAAGGAATTTGTGCAAATCGTAACCCTACCGCTTTTTTAATTTCCTGGCAGCACCGTAGGTGCTGACTACCTACCTAGAATGAAAACTGCTAAAAATTTTTGCTTACATCAAAGCATCTGCTTACAATTTTTACTTACAGCAAAACGAGGGGAAGTTACTAGTTTATAGTTGCACTGCATGCAACAATGGGATTGATTTTTGTTTGCTTCTAAATCTAATTTACATTAAGTAGTCAAGGTTTTTTTTATTATTTTCTGTTAACTATTTAGAACGCATCGTTGTATTTTAAATTAAAAGTTCCATATTTGTAAGAAATGGGAGAAAGGCGCGTCTATGGACAACCAATAATACCTATAGATTTAGAAAATGTTGATTGAAATTTGAAATGCACCTCAAAAATTAATGTTAACCGCCAATGAAATATCTCTGAAATGTATGAAACAAAGAAAAAGGACACAGAGATTAAATCCGCAGCGTACAAATTGCGTGACTAAAACCAATGGTACGATTGTATTTAACACGTACTAACTTAAACAAGTTTTGAAGTATAATAGTACTCAGTCAAACAAAAAAAACATACCAGGAACACTTTATCTATAAACAAGAAAAATCTACAACTTTTGAAAATATTTTCTCAACTCTTTTAAATATTTAATTGTTCCAAGAAATATTAAAAACAATTGAGAACTTTTTTATCACATAACATTAAATAGGTACAAAAGATTAATCGTGCTTGTATATAATTACCTACATAATCGTAAGGGATGTGGCGTTTCATAGTAAATGTGTCTATTCATTAATCATTATAACTTGAACTATATAGTTTCATATATTTCGATCCAATTAAAATCAGTGGAACGAACACTTAAGTCATTCATTATACTAGACTTTATGCGAGCTATTAGACGAAGGTATTTTGAGGTCGAGTTCGACCAGCAGTTCTCATTGAGGATCGATATTATTACGTCGAATTACATTATAATTTATTCTTTTTACAGCTCCTTATAAGCAACAACGCGGAATTATTCTGCTGAGCGATTACGTAGTAACGAAACACATAACTTTTAGTAAAAAGAGCTTTAACCACTTATCATACGCGGCAATAAAAAGATGAACGTGTTATTGCCCTTAACTTTTATCTGACAAAAAAAAACCATCAGTATACTTCGCGATTGCAGATACACAACTGGACTGGAATTACACAGCACAGTGGTTGAGTCATACATATAGCAATCTTGTAGGTTCTATTTAAGTAGCTAGAGAAGGTAGATCGCATAGGCGCCACATTCCTGTTCTGGGCCGACTATTTTTTTAACACGTGATTCTCATTTATCGAGTCTACGACTTGCACGTTCGCGTTAGGAAGTAAAAAATTAAGACCATCCTTCATGGGCCGGCTATTTATACAAGCCGAGGAGATTAAATTACCCGATCATTAAAGCTCCGGCGCCAAGCCTAGAGACAGGGGTATGCATTGCTGTGGTAAATATAGTTAAGTGCTAATACAGCTAGGTTAAGCCTTTACATAGATTTGAATCTTTCTACTCTACACTGATATATGAAATTACTTTTACTTACATATAATTAGAATCTGCTGGTAACTTTATGTTTTTTTGACGCGATAAATATTATTTCGCGGATAATATAAATTATTTTGCTATTAATGTGAATAATAAGGTACAAACAGAGTTTCATTAGCACGATAGGCACACAATAACAAATCTTGCTGCTATGCTATTTCGTATTTTCCATAATTTATCCTAATTAACACAAACCCCATTCTGGCAATTAGAAAACACTGACTGAGGTATATTTACAAAAGAAAACATTTTCCTAAATGCAAAAGTTGGTATCTTTCATCTCAGATATTTTAGTAAGTTTACGTGAAACGAAGCGCTAACATTTAAGGCAACTTTAAACCACAGAGGTCTTTACTAAATGACTTTTTGTGCTGGCGTCGGTATAATGGGCTGGAAATAGCACATCCATCCGACAGGAACTTTGTATCTATTTTAAGACTCAAGTAATGCATCGGTTAGTTACAGACCTATACAGCCTCCTTAGATTCATCACGCCGCCCGCCGAGGCTTTAACGTATACGTGACTCGGTAATAATGAGGGAATTGACTAAAATACAACAACATTATCTGCAATTTAAGTTGCTTTGTTTATAATTTGAACTTGATCTTTTGAAATGAATGCAGTATGACATCAGCAATCTACAATAGCAATATTTAATGTAGATTTCCGTGACGACCTCCGTGGCCGAGTGGTTTGTACGCCGGTTTTCATGGCGTCGCCGACTCGAGAGGTCCCGGGTTCGAATCCCGGTGGGGGCAGATGTTTGTGTGATGAACACGAGCATTTGTACTCTAGTCATGGGTGTTTAATATGTATTTCTATATAAATATACTAATATATGTAAAGTATATGTATTCTATCCGTTACCCTAGTATCCCATAACACAAGCCTTATAGTGCTTACTTTGCTAATTGGTGTGAGTGTTTTAGAAAAAAAAAAAAAAAAAAAAATGCTGCTGTCACTGCTGATTTCCCAAAATAGAAGTTTCATGATAAAACATTGGTAATAGGGTAATAATATTACCTAATTGAGCGAAACCAGGAAATAAGTAATAATTAAGTATCATTATTTATCTTTATTGACAGACATACTGACGGATGGACGCACAGACGGACCCATGGAGAGACGGACGGTTCCGTTTTTTATTATTTTCAGGTACGGAACCCTAAAAAACGGAATGTAAGTAAAATATACTTAATTACGATAGGAAATGAGCTCGATAAGACTGGATATCATGTTTTCGACTAGAGTGAGTTTATGTTCAAATTGTGTGATATTGCACGCACATGAGCCAGAAAGTTTTTTTTTTAATATAGAAAAGCACCCGTTTTGTAAAGTTATTAGTTTATTTTGAGTACGATCTGTTACTAAAGCTTTTTTTTTAACTGTTAAGTCTTTAGGCTTTTTTTTTTAATTGTCATCAGCCTTCCTTAATTGTGCAAATTTTCTATTAAATCTAAAGTTTTCAAGTTCGTGAAAATCACGTTCAAAGATTTCTACGAAGTTACATAGGTACTGGTCTAAACGATGTAACAAGTTTTTTTTTAAATATCGAATATATCAAATTCTCGTGTCATTCTCGGGTTGTCGTGTAACAAACCTAGATGTAACAAAACTCCTCCGAAACGGCTTGACCGATTCTTTTGAATAGGATGTCAACTATATTTCATATCCCTAGTGATCCACCCCAAAAAAGATTTTTAAACATTTTTTTTTATGTTTTGTCGTCAAAATATCTAAGGCCTTTAATTTTCATCCTTCTACTACCAACCCTCTTTTTCATCCTTTTTCTATTTTTATGGCGATACGATGTTCGCTGGTTCTGCTAGTGAACTATAATCTATCATTAAATTAAAATAAATTAAATAATTTATATGATTTGATTGTTTTTATTTGATTCTCCCTTAATTTTCCCGACTTCACTAGAAAATATAAGACAAAGTCCTCCGCTGCGTCGTTCTGTCTTTATTTTCGCGATTATCTCAAAAACTACTAAACGGATTTTCGTGCGGTTTTCACCATCAGCTAGTTTGATATACCAACTTATAAACACCCAACTGTGTCTATACCCAAACAAAACGAGGTTGGGTCACTAGTATTTTATAAAGGAGATTATTATTAAAATAATCACATGTATCATCAATCTAGAAAAATCCCTTGCTTCTATCGCGCGTATTACCTAATGTTTATTTTCAACAGCGTAGGTCACGGTTACCCTGGCCACTTATGTACACTTATTTAGAGTTCATGGTCTACTGTTGAAATAATCGATCGTGTACATTTACGTTGAGGAAAAAGAACATAAAAACAAGTTTAGTTTGTGATACCATCCTAGATCCCTCAATCATCAAATTCACCTGATGTTGATTGAGCAAAAGCGAGCTTGCGTGATCTCCACGAACAGAATAAAAAATATTCTTGTTTTATTTACTATTGTTGAAATAGTCTATAAGTTCTTCTTATCGCCTATTAATAGTATGACCACTTTCAAATAATAATGACGATAAGAAAGCACCATAGAGCAATACGGACTTTCATTATTTTACATAAGAAATGTAACACATTTTTTGTTGTAAGTTTGATGCTCCCAAGAGTTCTTTTGCATCAAAGAATTGAAAAAAAAAATCACGAGCTAAGTTGTATTGCAAAATCTATCTTTGACCTATTTCGAACTTTTTAAAGTTAATTATTGCTTTATCTAACAAAAATCTATATATGAAGACGCTGTTTTTTAAATTTCTCGACAGTAATGTAAAATCATGCAGGAATTCACCCTACGCTGCACAATTTTTATTATTATCTCTTACAATAATGTAGTAAACGAAATGAATGACCTTTACTATTAAAATATGTTACTTAGAATATAATTCGTTGATTACATAAAAACTTTTTCATTATTAGCTACGTACACACTTCCTTGTGTAACTTTTTATAGAATTAATTTGAATAATATACTTGTTAACATTACATCTATTTATAGGAACCATTAATTATATCATAATAACACACCAGCGTAATTAAAATGTAAAAATAAATATAAAATATCACCTCTCACCATAACCATTGAGTATTGTAAACTATTCAAATGAAGGTTAAACTTAATTCAAGAAATGTATCCAGTTAAGAAATGAATTGTAAAATGGATCGTCAATTAGCTCTGCCTTTGAAAGTAATGTTGACCACAGATGTTTACACATGACACGATGACAATATTTTAATTTAGAAAATATTAAACCAAAACACACTTAAGTATATTAAACATGAGTAAAAATATATTTTACTTTGACTGCAAGGGAATATAAACCAAGCAGCTAAGTTTAGCCACGTAAATAATACTATCTGTCCCAGCGAACTTCGTACCGCCATAAAAAATAGAGGTTGGTGGTGGAAGGGTGAAAATTTAGGGTTGTACGTATATTTGTATAATGTATCATAAAAAAACAAAAAAAATGGCCAAAAAAATTGGCAAAAACGGACCGAACTACCGGACGTAAAAAAACTGACTTTTCCCCAACTTTTTCCATAGAAACTTTAACGTTGGTGATGCGAATATGTCCAATTTCTTGCTTGGGGTACAGTTGCGTTTTTTTTTAAACGGTTATCCCCAATTCGTATCAGGACTTTGTTTTTCTTTTTTGTTTTTCTATTTTTGTTTAGTTTTTTATTTCATGCCTCTTTTGCATATTTTAGTTTTTCAGTGCTTTTTCTTTTGCACTTATATCTTTATCCATTACAATTTCATTTTTCAACAAATTTTTAATTTCTTAATCTCTATTACATTTTTATGCTTTCTTATTTATTCTATTTACATTTTATGTTTTATTACTTATACACACACTTGTTTCTTAACACTATTTTACATTTCTCTGTCCATTTCGCCCTCTACTTAAATCTAATATTTACAAATACTTACGATTTTACAATGAATAGGTACATTTTTATACTAATCATCTTTGTTTCAAAAATTACCCTTTCAACTATGCTCTTACTGAATTTAATAAATATTTCCCTGTCTTTGCCTTCCATCATAATTACCCTTAGGTTTTCCTTATTAAGTTTTGTGTGTAATGCTGTTTGTGCGTCGTGTCTTTCTCTGTTGTGAAGGGGCATACTAAGAGGACGTGAAAAATGACCTCTTCGGTGTCTGAGTCACAAGCGCATCTCCGGGTGTCCTTCTTTTTAAACCTATGGAGGTAGGCGGAGAAACCTCCGTGCCCGGTAAAGATTTGTGCAGCTATTCTATCAATTTTCATCTTTCTTACGACACCGAAGGCACTCTCCCCGCAAGGGAAGAATGCCTTCGTTGTGGCCACCGTGTCCTCGCTCTTATACTTGCTGTCCCATTTAACTTTCGTCATTGCGCGTAAATGTAGCTTGACGAAAGAGATGGGACAGCAGTCATAATACGATTTGCACTTCAACCCGAGGGCCGCTCCCTTCGCCAACTGATCCGCTCTCTCGTTTCCGATCACCCCGACGTGGGCCCTGATCCAAAACAGGGACACAGTTTGTCCGCTGAACACGGCTGCCTCCTTCCATCCCTTCCCTAGTACACACTCCGTGGCTTGGAGAATAGCATGCAGCTCGGCTTGCAAAACTGTACAGTATGGCTCCAGCTTAAACTTTCGGGAAAGGACTTCTGCCTGCCCTTTCCAGCAGGTCAGGGCGGCTCCCACCTTTCCCTCCAGTTTGCTGCCATCTGTATAGATCTTCACAAGACCTTCTGCCAGTTTGCTATCCTCCTCCTCGTTTTCCAAACATTCAAACCCTATCACTCTGCTGATACCGGGATGGTCCGATTCCATGAAAGACACCCTTTTCTCCACCTTTCTCCCCCTTAATATTTCCTGGGGTTTCCCTCACTTTGCCTCATAAAGCTGGGATGCTTCATGGACCCTAAGGTCCAGCGGAAGCAGCCCCGACAATATTAAGGCGGAGTTAAGTGACACCGTTTTGTAGCATTTTGCTATTTTTTGTGCGAACCCCCTTTGCACAACTGAGAATTTCTTTTTAGTCATGATTTTATCAGCTTCCTTCTGCCAAACACTCGCCGCGTAGAGGATAATCGGTTCTATGACCGCTATATAAATAGTCCGAATTATTTCTGGTTGGAGACCCCAAGTCGTCTCAGAGCCGCACGCTCTTTGTATACCTTTAAATATATAGTTACTATAGTTTACTGTCTATTTTAAGGCCAAGAATTTTAATTTCATTTGCTATCTCTATTTGAACCCCCCCCCCCCCCCCCATGGTCAGTAATGGCGCGTCGAATTTTAGCTTTTTTGTGATAATCATGGCTTTGGTCTTTTGTGCCGCAAAGTTTAGCTTGTTCGACGCGCCTCATCTCCTGACCAGGGAGAGTCCCATGTTGCCCTTTTGCTCTACCGTCTTGGAGTCTCCTCCGTCTACCACCAGAACAATGTCGTCGGCGAATGCTTGACAGTAGACCCTGGCGTCGGCGAGCCCGTTCAGGAGAGGATCCAGTAAAACATTCCAAAATAAGGGGCCTCCTATGGACCCCTGTACACATCCTTTGTTTATTGCTTTGCTGTACTCCTCTCCCGCGTATCTCACTGTCACCGTCCTGTCCTGAAGGTAGCTGTCTACTAATTTCCTTAAATTGATTGGGCAATTTAGATTTTTAAGTTTGGCAACGGATTCGCGGCCACCACGCGTCGTCAAAGGCCCCCTCTATGTCCAGCGATATCAGGGCCACAATTCTCTTTTCTACCAATTTGCCTCTGATTCGCTGGATCATATCAAAGAGGGAGTCCTCTGTACTGCGCTGCGGCACGAATCCGTACTGCCTCGGGTTAAGTTTGGGCAGTATATGCCATTTTAAGCGACGCACTAACATTTTCTCCAAGATTTTCCCTAAAACAGGCAGCAACCCGATTGGCCTGTACGATTTGGGCTCCTGATAGTCATCCTTGCCGGGTTTTTTTAGCATGATGACCGTTGCTTTTTTCCATCCATGTGGGAAATAAGCCAGGGCGAGGCATTTATTGAAGATCACGAGAGCTGTGTCGCTATCCGCTTTTACAGTCGCTGCGCATATGTCGGCCATGAACCCATCTCCACCCGGAGCCTTTTTCGGGTTAAATGAGTCCACGAAGTGCACCAGCTCGGCTTCCACAAAAGGGGGGTCATGAACGTCATGTTCATCCCCCTCATTTGCTTCCGCCGCACTGATTCGCACAGTCTTGTGGATCTCATTTTCCCCTATTTCAGTGTCATCCGGGTAGAAGGTCTCCGCCATAATGCGCACCGACTGTTTGGGGCTGGTGGTGATGCCCCCTCTCGCGATTGGCAGATCTTCGCCTTGCGCTCTTGTACGGCCTATTACCCTATAGATCCCATCCCACATGGATTCCCTATCTTGTTTTTGACAGAATTCCTTCCAGCTTTTTACTCTGGCGACATCTATTTCTCTTTCATACTTTTCTTTCGCTTCTGTGTACTGCTCGATCACCCATGTTTTGCGACTCGGTGCTGCCCATTTTATTCTTCTCTTCAATCTGTTCTTTTCTTTCTTCAATCTTTCAAGCTCGTCGGACCACCACACAATCTTTATTTTACCTGTTGCTTTTCTTAGTTTAACATGTTTGCTACAATTTGATTCTATTAGTTTGGTGTATTTTTCTATTAACATTTCTAATTATTCTGTATTTACTATTTTGTCTATTTCTATTTTATTCAAATGATTTTCTTTAAGTAATTCTTTCATTTCTTTTTTATAGTCCACCCAACTTGTTTTTCGGGTGTCGTATTTTCTTGTTGTTTTGTTGAAAATGAAAATGAAAATGAAAATGAAAATGAAAATGAAAATGAAAATGAAAATGAAAATGAAAATGAAAATGAAAATGAAAATGAAAATGAAAATGAAAATGAAAATGAAAATGAAAATGAAAATGAAAATGAAAATGAAAATGAAAATGAAAATGAAAATGAAAATGAAAATGAAAATGAAAATGAAAATGAAAATGAAAATGAAAATGAAAATGAAAATGAAAATGAAAATGAAAATGAAAATGAAAATGAAAATGAAAATGAAAATGAAAATGAAAATGAAAATGAAAATGAAAATGAAAATGAAAATGAAAAGTCATTTATTCAGTCTAGGCTGTTACAAGCACTTGTGAAGGTCAAGAAGCTACGCCATCGGTTCGCAAAACTACGGCGGGAGACCTTGTACTGAGAAGAACCGGCAAGAAACTCAGCAAGGGCTGCTTTTTTCTCCCTGTATTGATATATACAGAGTCGTCAAGTTGAAAAATGATTTCAGAGATACATCTGAAGTCACCTTCCATTACATTATTAAGGATATAGATATATAGTTACAATAAATTTTATATTTAGTATATAGGAAGCGGCATTAGATAGGTACCATATTACTGTTTCAAAAACTGACTCATACCCATCAAATAACAAATTACAAGAAACACTATGTCCATGCATTTCGATCATTTAGATAATCATTAACTTTATAATAGCCCTTATTCATAAGAGTATTCTTAATCTGAGATTTAAATTTGGTTAGTGGAAGCTCAATCAGATCTTGGGGAACTTTGTTAAACAATGCAATACTACATCCCAGAAATGAACCTCTTGATTTTTGGAGTCTGAAACATGGAACGGCAAGTTTGTTATTATATCTCGTGTTAAAGTTATGGGTTTGACTTTTTTTTGTAAATGCGTCATAGTTTTTTCTTACATATACTAAATTTTCATAAATGTATTGCGATGCCAGTGTTAAAATATTAATTTCTTTAAATTTTTCTCTAAGAGATTCTCTTGCCTTTAAATTATATATGGCGCGAACAGCTCTCTTTTGCAGTACGAAAATACTTTCTATATTAGCAGCTGAGCCCCACAACAAAAGGCCATATGACATAACGCTATGAAAGTAACCAAAGTAAACCAATCTTGCCGTTTCCACATCAGTTAGAAGTCTTATTTTTTTAACAGCAAAAGCCGCAGAGCTCAGTCTACTTGATAAGGCATCAATATCAGGATCCCATTGCAAATGCGAGTCTAAAGTAATACCCAGAAACTTTGTAGAATCCACTAACTCTACAGGCTGGTCATTTATTTTTAAACTAGTATTAACCTGCCTCACATTAGGTAAAGTAAACTTAACACATTTTGTTTTACTAGAGTTTAGTTTTAAATTATTTACCGTAAACCAGTGAAGGACTTCAGAGAGAGCACAATTTACTTCGTCATAACAATCATTTCCTCTCCCAGCTTTAAACACTAAAGAGGTGTCATCAGCAAATAGTACTGTCTCACACAAATCTCTTGTAAAGTGAGGAAGGTCATTAATATAAATAAGGAAAAGCAATGGGCCCAATATTGAACCCTGGGGCACGCCCATAGAAATGGGTGCTCCTGTAGACTCAGCTTGATTTATAACCACTTTCTGAATCCTAGCAGAAAGATAAGACTGTATCAGACTTAGTGAAATATTTGATACACCATAATGCTTCATTTTATTTAACAATATTTCATGGCTAACGCAGTCAAACGCCTTAGATAAATCGCAAAAAATGCCAATAGCATCGTGCTTACTCTCCCATATATCAAAGATGTGTTTGAGAAGTGCAGTTCCAGCATCAGTAGTACTTTTGCCTCTAGTGAAACCAAACTGTTTTAAATGAAGTAGCTTATTTATAGAAAAGTGTGCTAGTAATTGGTTATAAATTATTTTCTCAAATACTTTACTTAGCGCTGGTAATACAGATATAGGCCTAAAATTGCTGGGATCTGATTTGTCACCAGCCTTAAAGAGAGGGATAACTTTAGCACATTTCATTAGATCTGGAAACACTCCCTCATCAATACATTTGTTAAATATAATGGCCAGTTGTGGCGCAATGACAGTGATAATCGGTTTTATTATATATGTTGATATTCCCCAATAATCCTCTGTCTTTTTAATTTTAATTGAATTAAAAGTTTTTATAATACAATCACTACTGATATGTCTAAAATGAAAATCATTACTGCACTTATCAACACTTGACTCAAGGAGGGTCATTGCTAACCTAGAACAAGAATTAAGATTTCTAGTTGTTTCAAATGGTGCACTAGAAAAGAAATTTTGAAAAGTGTTTGCAACGGCATCATCTGTCCTAATAGTCTTATTGTCTATTTTTAAAGAATATGTGTGTTCATTAAATTTATTTCTTCCAGTTTCATTATTAATTATATTCCAAGTTGTCTTTATTTTATTATCGGAAAGACTAATTTTTTTAGATAAAAACTTAGACTTTGCTATGGCACACACCTTTTTAAAAGTTTTTGAATAGTTTTTGACATATTCTATAAACTTAGGATCAGATGAGGTTGCCTTGAGAGCATATAATTGATGCAACTTATTTCTACTTTTGTAAATACCCGGTGTGGCCCAATCACTAAATTTCTTTTTAGAGCTATGGCATTTAATTAATTTGCGTTTAAATATTTTATTGAATTCATCTTTAATTAAATTGAATAAATCTTCATACAAAATATTATTATTATTACAAACTGGTAAGTTCGATATTTTGTGATAAACGTTATCTTGAAATTTATTTATACCCGTTTGTGTAATTGGTCTACAAGTTAGGTCATGTTTGGGTGAAGCATGATGGTGTTCAATAGAGGCTAATTGTCCACTATGATCAGAATTAATACAATTTATTATTGATTTATTAAAAACATTTCTATTACAAAAAATATTATCCAAACAGGTTGCTGATGCATGTGTGATGCGGGTAGGCTCAAAGAAGGTATGCTTCAAGTTATATGATCTAAATAAGTTTAGAAACCTACTCACTAATGGACACTTAACTAAAATGTTTATATTAAAATCACCACACACAACAACCACTTTATTACATTTACATACTATATTGAAAGCGTCTTCCATAGCGGACTCAAATTGAGTGTAATTCCCAGATGGGGGTCGATATACACATATTATGATCATTTCTTCCAGTTCCACGCAAGATAGTTCAACATTACGTTCAACTGAAAGTGAAACAATATCTGCACGTTCTTTGTATTTAAGATTATTCTGTAAGATTATGAGAGAGCCTCCCCTGATAGCCGATTTCCTACAAAAACTACTAACAACTGTATAATTATCTAAGCCTGTAACTAATTCATAATTTCTGAGCCAGTGCTCTGTAATACATAAAATGTTTATATTCATTGTATTTAAAAATAAGCATAGTTCTAAGTCTTTACCAGAAAAGCCTTGTATATTTTGGTGAACAATATTTAGAAATTTAGACTTTTCCTTGGTCATGATATAGCTAGAGAGCTCCTCTGTTGTCTTACGAACTAATTTAAATTACAATTAATGTCAGTATTTGGAACAAATTCCAAAGTCTGATCCACATAATTATGCTGCTCAATAGAAGCAGTAGTGTTAGCCAAGTTTTTGGCTATGTGTGTAAAATAAAATAATAGCGAAGAAGCTATTTGTCTCTTATGGTAATATGAAAGATAATATTTATCTCTTGTCATTTTAAAATTATATATTAATTTATTTATATCAATTAAATGTACTTTTTGACCACTATACTGAGACATGGTACTTAATGTCAAATTTAGCCTGTACCTAATATTATTTTCTTCACTTGATAGACTCTTACTATAAGGAAATGTATACATAACTATTCTATTTACATTTAGAGAACACAAAGAGTTATAGTAAGTCATAATGTCATTTTTGCCAACATTACCTCTATTACCAATTAAAATAATTAAACTTGTATTTTTGTCAAGTTCAAGAGTTAATATTTTCTTCATTAATTGGTGCATTGTGACACCTGGCAAACAATAATTAATTGTATTTTCACCCAGGTGTTTTTGTAGTAAGCAACCCAGATCTTTACCAAATTCGTCACATAACATTATATACTTATGAAAGTTTCTCTGCTTAAAAGAATTACATCTAATTGTGGTCTCTGAGTGAACAGATTTATTAATCAAGGACTCACATACTGGATCAGTGTCATTTTCTTCAGTAATGCTCTGATTCGATACCAAAGAGTGACACTTTACAGGTGTGTCTTCGTGAAGGGAGGGGTTAGATAGACACTTTAAGGCCAGAATGTATTCATCTATCTGTTTTCTTGAGTTATTATAATTCTGAGTCATTTTAGATAATGATTGTTGAAGGCTTTTTAACTTAATATTCAATGACTCCATATTTTGTTCATATGTTAATCTATTTTCTTCAATTATGGAACGGCAAATATCTAATTTTTGTAGTAACTGTGTACGTTCTTTAACAAACTCAATATTTCTATAAAATGTTTTTTCTTTATTTATAAGTTTCCTAGTTTTTAAAATATACCTTCTGACTTTAACATATCTTTTTAATTTGTTCTTACTAAGCTTAACAAGTCCCTTCCCGGCAGAACATTGACATGAATTGTCAGAATTCAAATCATTTACACAGGGGTTAGAGTTACATTTAGAATAGATGGGCTGCTGGCACTGCATTAGAGGTCCTCCGGGTGATGCCATCAGTTCCTCATAAAGACTTTGGGTATGTGCTGACTCTTGAAGCTGCTGAGCTTCCATAAAATGCGCTATTTGGGTATTTGCTGCACTTAGCTCCTTCTCAAGGTCAGTGATGCGTTGCAGAGCCCTCTCATAAGTGCTGAACTGCTCATCATAGTGGCTGATGGTATCATTCAAATTGTCTCGTTGTAGTTGGACTTCTATGTGTTCAGTATGAAGATGCGATAGTTCACACTTAAGCTGCGTGTTCCTGTCTATGACCTTTCTAATTTCTTCTTCATTCTCCTCACGTTCTTGAAGTAGCTGACTACAAGTCTCCTTTGCATGCTTGAGTTCTTCAAGAGCATGCCTCAGTTGGAGCTCTGTGCATTGAGCTGCAGCTTTGCGGGTCATCATTGTTGTAATTAAGTTGTAATTGTTTCTTTATAACCTGAAATGAGTTAGAAAAAATGTGAGTTTGCTTCAGAATTACTTATTATTATATTTTATACTGCACAGTTCCCAAAAACAATTTTATTTTTATTGTTATTATGTGAGGGTAGATAATAATACAGAATTAATTAATAAACTGCTTTTCTTATCTTAATTGATAGACCAACTAAATGGATAATATTCGATATCTATTATATATTAGTAAATAAGCACTCAATGTTAAAAAAGGTTGCTATGTCTCATTAAATTTTCCTAACTGAATAAAGCAACAAATATCTCAATATATAATAACAGCTAGTACTATGATATAAGAACAAATTACACAGCAATAGGGTTCAGACAGTTATTTTCAAATGTACTGTTGTTAGTGTATAGCTTGTGAAGAGTAAGAGAGGGTGTATGACTGGAGCAAAAAGTCACCATCAAATTTTGCTTCCACTATTATGTCAAGCAAAGAGAGGTTTACTGTGCTATTCGTTTTGAATTGTGACGTTACTCACTGATTAAGTGAGTTATGTGCAGTAATTTGTTGAGGTTTTCTGAGTTGAAAAACTAAATTATACACTTTCATTAATCGACAATGACACTCTTTTTTATAGAAAATACTGAAAAAATAAAATGTACTCCCCCGGTTTATGATGCAGCATGTCACACTATTGTCCTTTTTCGTAATTATTCTTGAATATTACAAGTTTTTCTTCTTGATTTTGACAAGTAGGTAGTCGTTACAATATTTGTGTTGCAGTATTTTAAATGTTTACTGTCCAATTCTTGAGAAAACAATTCCACACAATATTTACTATATACACTACACTGTGAATCTATTTTTAAATAGAAATAACACGAAAAACCTAATTATTGATAATTTTAAGCTGATACAATTTTGTTATTATTATTATTATTACTCTGACTGTTATCTAATTTTATTTTGAAAGATATTGTGTTGTGGTCCGACGTTGTTACCTCATCCCTCACCTTCCATTCCAGCACCTTGTCCAGCATGTCTGTCGAGCAGTACGTTACATCCACGCAACTCTTGTATTCTTTTCCCCTACGCCATGTCTGGAAGGTCGGTCTGTCCCCTTCGTTTAGAATATGGAGTCCCAAATCTTTTATTGTTCCCGTCATTTCTTCCCCTCTATCGTCACTTCTTACGCTTCCCCACCATTCATTCCATGCATTTTCGTCCCCCCTATTATTATTTTACTTGTTGCTGTTTTTCGTATGGCGCTTTTTACTTGAGCCATATACGGGCCGATATCCACGTCCGGCTCGAAATAGTAGGAGATCACACCGAGTTCCCATTCTTGTGTTGTGATTTTTATTACCACAATATTTGTTGTTATGAGGTCGGGAAATTTTTGGATTTTAATGTTTGTGTTAAAGACGGCTATCGCCGCCTTGTTTACTTTCCAGACCTCTGGTGTTGCCTGGATGAACCTTACCCCGGTGTGACCCCCCACTACTCCCGCGTTTCCCGTATATGGCTCCTGTATCAGCGCCAAAAGTATTTTTGTTTTGGCAGCCTCCAAGATCAGCTCGCTTGTTGCGTTTCTGCTGCGTTTGAGGTTTGCCTGGAGGACGCCATATGTCTCATCTTTCTTTCTCGACTCATCTATGACCACTTTAGCAATACTATATTCTGAGCTGAAGGTGTTGTGTTCCCTATTATTATATACAGGTACAGGTACAGTTGCGTTAATGATGATCGACTTGCACATCGCTTACGATAAACATTGAAAGACATCTAATATATAAAATTCTCGTGTCACGGTATGCGTTATTGAAAGAAGAAGAAAGAAACAAACAAAGAAAAATAAATTTATTTGAGACAAAACAACAGCAAAAAACATATATTGTTTGTTTAGTTGTACATCGAATCATAATTTCACTAGTAGGTACCATTGATGGAACTAGCAATACAACAGTATTCATGAATGATACAATTTATCCTAAATTAGTGCCACTAGTAACGTTGATGGTACTAAGGATAAAAAGTTGTATCACTTGTACCATCAACTGTACTAGCCAATGGTACTACTGAAATAATGATGATGAGCGATGACTTTAAGATTCATCCTCGTTAATTGATTCAACAGCTTATACCTATTGTGTTAAACGTAACGTATCTTCAATAATAAACTACTTAGCTGTCCGACCGCTATTGTGAATACATTGCCTGTTCCTTGATAAATAGCATCCCAATATTAACTTATCCTCCAAAAGCGATATACATAATTCTGAAAAAAGGTTGAAATTAACAATCTCCATACAATGCATTCCACTAATTTGGGGAGTTTCCTACAGCGCTTTCTTAGCTAATCTCTTTAAAGTGTTTCTAAGTATTATCACACAAGCTTTCATCCCCGTTTCAAATCCTCAGGATTGTGAAGTTCCAAAAATACTGTCACTCTATTTTTCTGAATTCTCAACATATCTTAGAAGTCTAATAAAAGATAAAGTTCGATACCGAACTTTAACCCCTTGTCCCACCTAAATTATTCATCGTGAGATAGTTTTCCAAATCATGATTATTCCAGAACACAAAATTCTTCACTCCATGAGAGGAAATCACCTATAATAGAGGAAATAAGCCATAATTCACCGAACGTAAATTTTTCACTTTGGATAAACGTTTTCATAACTTTCATCACATAAAAGTAGAACTCATGAGAAATCAGATACAAAACAAAATACGAAAAGTCTTCCACTTTTTTTTAAATACGTAAGTGAGGGTTACTTTAGCTCGGGCGGGTAACTTTGTCCCAAATCAGAAAAAATATTGAACTTGCCGCCCCATCACTCTTGGGTGACCGTAATAGTTCCAGTTGAATTGAAAATCACAGATAGCCATATAGGCGCGTAGTGTGGTGTTGTTTTACCGACATCGTTCCTGTATCAAGTTGTCATTGTAACGCGGGATTTTTTGTAACTGAAATAGTTCGCAAGTTCATGCGCAAACTGTGGTTTTCGGTAAGTTTACTATTTTTTCTAAATTTAAAGTTATATTTTTTATTTCACTAAATTTGTGTATTCAGTATGCTAATGGTGATCTGTTATAAGGGTTCCTTAACCCCAACATGGTTTAAAATGAGTTTTTTTCACAGAGAAAACTCACGGGCTAAAGTAACCCTCTTTAAGGCCAACTTTGACCCAAAATTAAAAAAATATATACTAACCCTTAAATATTATTTGTTCCTATTTTCGTATGATAACTTTGTAACTTATACTTTAAAGTTCAAAATGGCAAGATATAAACGTGACATATTCATCACAAAGAGAAGCTACAATTTTATTTGAAAAATAAGTGCACATTTTAGGTCAAGGTAACCCGCAGTTACTCGGTATTTTTAAGTTGGTCAGGTCGAAATTTCCCGAAAATTCAAGAACAAATTTATAACTCGAAAACTATAATGAATCGCGGAACATACATGGGGGTCATTCAGATACCCCACGATACGAGGCACCTAAATTTTTTTTGGACGTCAATCAGCTGTTATCAACTAAGAAATTATTTGGAAAACTCCTAAAGTTATTCTGATGTTTTCACCTCGTATCCGTGTGAAATTTCATTTTAATTTGTCAAGTAATTTTCTATATTTCGTCCTTTCGAAGTATAGATTGAATAAACGTGTTAAACATTTAAGTTTAATTTCTTTCTTGTAAATGAAGTCAGTATTGAAAGTACCATTACAATAATATTGACTTTGAAAGTACGTCGACGGGTGGGTCTATAACAACTTTGCACAGTGTTTAAGGATGTCAATAGTACTTTCTTATATTGTGCAAGATCGGAGTATTATTATTACTGTAAAAGTATTAATAACAACATCTAAGCTTGTCACCTTATGACACTATACTTGTCAAAATCTAAGTTATTTTGATGCTATAATGACAAAAAAAACCATTTGTAAAAACAATAAGATTTATGATACCTAACTTTTGTTACGGTTTTTTATTTTTCTAATTGAACAATATTTTTTTTGCGGACATATAACCTAAATCGTTGTCTGAAATAGCCGGTAAAGTTTCTCAGGTAACTTAAAATTCACGGTCTATATCCAACTTAAACATTACTCTTAAAACATAAAACACCTTCCTACGTCAAAATCCACGTGGAAATAATTTAAGATCCTGACCGAAGTCCACAAAAGTCAACCAAAGTTTTCAAAGGTTGGCATAGTAAAAAAATAAGTAGAACTGTTCTCTCTTGATGTTGTTAAAATAATATATTGAAGTACTTTACCTACTACATCTTCTATCACCGTAGCTTATGTAACTTCCATTCCTTCCATAAGCTTCCATAAGGTAGCAATAAAATATTTAAATCAGTTTTCCATGTTGCGTAATATGTACCTACCTATATATTTTGAAAAGGGCCATTTTAGGGCTCCGTACACAAAGGGTGTCAGCGGCACGCTTTTACTTACTAAACCTCAGCCGATTCGTAATAGGAAAACAGTATAAACTTCATAGAGTGCGAGAGTCGCTTTAGCGACCAACTTCATTATGTTAAAATTTTGTGTTACACTGATGCGCGCGCATCTTAAAATTTCACTCTCATCATTTTTTCATAACGCGCCTAAAGAAGTATAACTTCAAAAACAAACTTGAGAGTACGAGATTTTTTCGGCGTTTTTTATTCTACCGTTATATTTTGTACCATGATACGGAACCCCTGTATATACCTACCTATGATATCCAAATGCATTTGATCGATTTTCTGTTCCAATATTCATACCGACGTAAGCACCAAGCTTTCTCATGCGTCACTGAAGGTGTAATCTACAGCTATACATATAAAATATTGTTGAATAACATTAACATAAAAATTTTTTAGTAAATTTGTAATAAGTGGTCATTCATCTTCTTACTGATACCGAGAAATTGAGCCAGAAGCAGCGTTATCGCAGTCGTTATAACATTAACAATAAACTAAATGCAGTCGTTATATTAATCACACTGTCACAACAAATGAATCGACTGGCGGCTTTATCGAGTCTCATTTAATGATGTTAACTGCAGTCACTTTGAGTAAATAAAATAACGGTATTCGGTAATCTATTATATTAATACTTATATTAGAGGATTAATTATAATGCGAATATCAATTTGAATATAATGGCGAATTGGTCATTTACAATAATATTACATTTAACTTGACGTCCTTTTATGTAACAAAAACTAGAATAGAATAGAATAATTTTATTTATTTGCGTTTGAACAGGGTAATCAAGGTCACAAATAGTTACACATAACTATACTGTAGGTTTCACCTATTCAGCTTTAGACCGTAGCATGCAAATTTACATAAGTTTTTTTATCAAATTAAGTAATACTAACAATTAAATAAAAATTACTTAACATGTCACAGAATAAATAGTCAAAAATATAAAAATTCGTTTAAAATCAGGTCATATTAGAATGTGAATCAAAAATATAATTAAATCAGTATATGGCACTCAAAATCTCATCCACCAAAATTACTATTATTTATATATTAGCGATTATAATTCAAGAATTCCTGGACCGAGTAGAATTTACGTTCAATGAGCCATCTATGTAGTGTTATTTTAAATCTACTGAAAGGCAAATCTCTTATTGAATGTGGTATATTATTAAAAATTTTAATGCACATATAACAGTTCTTTTTACCCGACTGCGCAATGCAAGAGCGCGAAGCACGACGCGCAGACAGGGTATAGTTAAAACGTGTGCTTTTCGGGATGGTATCAATTACTAACCTTTTACAATGTCTTGTATTTGTAGGAAATATCTCACGGGCAGTTTTAAACTAAAATTAGTTCTTAACAATTTAACAACGTAATGTCTTTTTTTACCCGACTGCGCAATGCAAGAGCGCGAAGCGCGACGCGCAGACAAAGTATAGTGTTTAATAGTCTATACATGTATGTTTGTTCCTTTGTGCCACACTAGAGACCAAACGCCTGGACCGATTTTGATGATTTATACATCAATCGATTTGTCTCAATCATGGGAGTGCTGCTAAAGATATGATAATAATCAAAATTCAATATGGGGAAAATGAGGCGCCATATTGTGACGAAGTAAAAAAAATAATATGACAAAATATGTCGAGTGGGGTACCATTGTCTAGATAATCCAAAATCATGTTTATGTTCCTTACACCATTTTTCATTTTATATGATTGTTTAGGATCTACAACGCTTTAAAGTTGTATATTAACCACTTGCGCATTTAATTTCAATCTTACGTTTGTATGGATCTTTGTTACACTTTCACCTAAAAAATATTGAATGGATTTTAATGAAACTTAACAGTAATATAGCTCATGTATGATAATAACATATATATAATAATTTATGTAGTTATTGAGTGAATTGGCCAAAATGTAACAATAAGTGTCACATAAGACGGAAAAAATCTCCCATCTGCGAGCCATTTTGGCCTGCACTGCAAAAACAATAAAAGTTACATGAATGTAATGTAGAGTGAAAATGTATCTCTTAAATAGTTCTACAAAAAAGTCCGTGACACCATATATCTATTTTTAATGTGTAAGCCATTACCGCTAAAATAGTGAATCAAAACTAAAATATTATTTGATATCTATTTCCAAAATGCACATACCCAATAGATATTCAAGAATACATAATATTTTTCAATAATGGGTCCCGACTGTTAAAATAGCTTTGTTCCTTATTAACAGAATTATAGACTACTGGAATTGTTTTTTTCTTTCAGTTTTTATTTGAAGTATAATTAAGCAGTCGGGTTTTTTGATTTTTTAAATTTACCTTTTTTATTTCACACTTTTTACTTTAAACAAGTATGATCCATATAGCCAGTATGGCCACTCAAGAAGTACTATTAGCGTTTCCTTCGTGCCTTATAGTTATTTTGTAAAGGTGTACTTGTCATGGTTAAGATTTTTTTTTTTACATTTATTGGAACGAAGTTCCTTATCGCACGGTACGGACTTGGCGGATAGGGGCTGTTGTAATAATAAAAGGGTTACTTTCTAGTTCCAATTAGTTTAATTTCCAGTAATCACATTATTTGGTATGTATAGTGACAGCGCCATTAAGCCTCACTCCTCTCGCTTCTACCTGTCACATCTGTCAAACCATTCCTCTACTTCACATGGCATAACGCTTAGGAATGGATTCCTAAGCGCTGTGTCATGTGTTAGCGTTGTATAGCAAAAAGGGAGGATGTTGTTCCAATTTAAAAATGAATAGAACACAATCTTTTCATAATGAATCCATAAAAATGACAAATAACTAAGATATTATAACTTAATCATTATAATATCTTATATGGACGGAGTCCATATTCATTACTAATATGACCTAAATATTTTATTTCTTTTACTACAAGTACACATTTTTTCTTATTTATTATAATACCTTCTTCAT
The DNA here is from genome assembly GCA_902850365.2 of Chilo suppressalis. NCBI lineage: Eukaryota > Metazoa > Arthropoda > Insecta > Lepidoptera > Crambidae > Chilo > Chilo suppressalis. Next base: position 15,652,217 of record OU963898.1, read on the forward strand.
ACAGTCTGTCCAATACTTACTTTGATGGGTCTGGTTTTACAGGTCATGGATTACTATCGTTTCTGCATGGACCAAAATATAATCAACATGTTTAATCACAGCATGCAGGTGATTCTATATGTTGATTATATTTTGGTCCATGTTTCCTATTTTTGTTTTAAGGCGAGATTAGCCAGTTTTTACGTATTTGTTTGTTAATAGAATGTGGTGACTCATAAATTTTGTTACCTTTATTTAAGGAGTATTTAATTGTCTATTAAACACAATTTATTTTATTAAGCTAGCATTCTTAGTTTGCGAGATTTTTAGGATTTTTAAGTGACCCGGATTCATTGCTTTCGAGTGTATATTCCCGCTCCTTATACTTCAATGTGGCTACTCAAATCCATCCTTAAATAGTCAACCTTGTTTCAAGCTGGTCCCTTTATATTTACTTAACATGAATGCAAAGTATGTGATTTACTGACAATTTGCTCTGGAATATTTGCTATATCTGCTTCTGTATCAATATAAAATTTTAATTTACGCTTAAATATATTATCATGATAAACATAAATATTTGCAACACCATGCAAAATGTCCCACTTTCTTACATTTTAAACAAGTTGCTTTCACCGCAGGACACTGGTTATTATTTTAATGGAGGTTTCTACCGCAAAACCAACAAGTTTTCTTGATTCTATTAAACTCTAGGTAATCCATTTTCCATACTGAAACTAGCGTTTTCATACATCTCACATTTCTTGCCACTGTCACTGCTTGCTCTAAGGTTAAATTTGCGTTAAGTAACATTTTTTCTCATGCTCTCTGGCTACTGATTCCAACCATAAGCTCTAATCAACTCATCCTTCAAATTGCCAAATTCACCTTCTTTTGACAAAACATACAAATCTCTTTTAAATTCATCCAGTAATTCTCCTGTAACTTGACCTCTACAATTAAATTTATATCTAAACCACGTTTCTGTTTTGGTTGAAAATGACTGTCAATACTGTTTGGAACTTCTTGTAATTTCCAGGATGAATTCTCATCCTTGATTCCTAACTGCAATGCCAAATCTTCAGCTTGATCGCCCATCGGAAAAAGAAGCTAATGTATGTTCTCTTCCTCTGACTTTGAAGATGAATCCGATAGTCTTAAATCTCTTTCTCCATTTCGTCTAATATTCTGGTTTAAAGTCGAATGTTGAACAAATATTACATATTTTTAGCCCCATTGACAAATCCGATTCTTCTTTTGTGCTCATGCTGCCACTATATGGTAATAATCAAAGAGTTACTTTTTAATTTCAATTAGTTTAATTTCTAGTAATCACATTTTTTGCTATGTATAATGAGCGCGCCATTAAGCCTCACTTCTTTAGCTTCTACCTGTCACATCTATCAAACCTTTTCGCTACTTCACATGGCATAACGTTTAGAAATCTAACACAACAGGGGCTAGGCGAAAAAAGTGTAAGTTTTTCCGTCCGTCCGCCCGAGTCCGACCGTCAGCTGTATAGCGTATAGTGTGTAGCTGTGTGTTTATACCTATGTTTATTTTTAACTTCGTTCCAACCGACTGTTCCACGACATTCACGTTTGCTTTTTATTTAAGTAATGCTTAATTGCACAATTAAATGTACAAATGGCGGACTAAATGGCACTAGGGTAGCAAAGATCAAAGAATATGATGCGAATAAGAGCTAAACATTCAAAAAGTCATTGCTTAATAACTTAAGCAATGACTTTTTGAATGTTTAGCTCTTATAACCTCTGAGGGAGAGCTCTTATAAGAGGTAACCCTCTTACAATGTTCCGTCTTTTAAATGCTATTCACCCATCAAATATCGGCAAAATAAACAAAAAATCGTAATAAACAATCAAATATATATATGTTTCTTAGCATTTCACGCACACCACTCATTAAATAAAACAAGTTTCAACGGTATACATGCACTGAGTTATAATTCTGACGATGCAACCTGAAAAGGATGCAAAACGTCATAAATAAATAAATCAGTGCATCAATACCGTTGAAACTTGTTTTATTTAATCAAATATATGCCATTATTATCGCTTGCGCACTAACATACGCTGGTGTTTATATAACTTTTATTCATGGGCATTTCACAGTACTTACAAGCCGATCAACCAATTCAGACAGTTTATACTTTCTCTACTAAATGTTAAATGTTTCGCCTGGCAGATCATATTGTCGACTGTGTGAATTTAATGAATATTAATCAATAATCCTCGTACTTACGTCAATTTTTTTTATTGCAATGTCGTATATTTGCGATTGCCTTAATAGGAAAAGTACATGGATTTTCCAAAAACGTGGTCACCTACTCCAAAAAATAAACGGATTTTTACTTTAAACTTTAATTGAGTTGAACCTTGTACGTTTATAAAAAAAGTTCGCAATGAGTCAATTAGGAGTTTCTGTCGTTCGCCGGCAGAGGCGCCACCTCCTTAAGTGGTAAGAGGTAGACACTGACTGGCACTGGCATTTTGTAATGCAACATTCGAGATATTCGAGAAACTTACACAACTGGTACTGTGACTATATTATGTATAAAAAGCTTTTTCTCCTTCAATACAATTTAATACATACGTTTAGAAAAATATACAATCGTCGTTGTTTGTGCATGATTCCTACAGGTATTGAAGTTTCACAGCTTTTCTAGGATTTATTTAAAGCAATACCTTTTTCCTAAAAGTAGTTGGAGTCAAAGGTTTTTAAAAACATTTACCATTATTCACTCAGAACCTACTCTAAATATTATAGATATACGTTACCATCACGAATGAGCGGGAAACGCTGAGTCAACATTCATCGAGGCGTTCTGACGATGTAAGTTTGTCGTGAATAGGTTCACAAACAGGCGCTACTTCGCACGAACAAATTAGTGATAATAAAACCGTAAAACAGATGATACCACTGTGCATATCGCAGTATACACGATACCAAGAAACGGGGACAAACACCTCCATATAAGTTAACATCACCCTATTATCACTTAGTAAAAATCGATGACATCAATTTTATTATAGTAGGAGATCCGTCTTGAATATTTGAACAAGTATTCATGAAATTATTGGTGTGACCTCTATTGTAAATAAAATTGCAAATAACAGGCTTCAACTAGAATCTAGTTTTTAATAAATTGTAATCAGTAAATTGACAGTTTTAACTGTAAGGTAAAGTGCAGCTGACCTACATGAGCTATTTTAATTATCAAACCCTGACAGTACTTCAGTAGTACTTTATTTTTCTGTCTTCTTTAGATACCTAGCCATTATTATTAATATCGTCGTATTGGTAATTGCAGAGTTATTTTTATGGACTTCTCTTCTTGATATCTTCGTTATCACAAGGCTTTAACATGCTTGCACAGGGTCACATACAATCTTACTACTGGCCACGTGACGCCACTACACGCCACATCATAAAATTAGAATAATCTGTGTCATTGTTGAAACCAGTATTATCAATTTATTTGGAAACCTCAATATTGAACGATTGCAGTAAAAGAAATATATCTTAATAATTGGTTTTTAAAGGAGATTGCTCAAATTGGCCCAAATGCACAAAAAATATTGACATACACGGTAATGTAATTCTTGGCGTAATTTATAACTTAATTTATAGTCCTTAGATTTCAACGGACACCTTTGTATAATATATTTACTTTAAAAAGGACTTTTAATTTTACCGGTTTGGAAAACATACGAATCATTTTTAATGGCTATAGGTGTAGTAACATTCAGCCAAAGACTGATCGATGTTGTTTATATAACATAAAAACAAATCTATTTTGTAAAGATCGATAAAATAAATCATTTTTTTTTATTACAGTGTGGTATTAATATCCACAACTATATTATCATTTTCACTAGATGCAAATGTGCTCAGACAATTATTATAGATGGTAGACGCCATCATAAAGTCTATTGCCATACATTTTCGTCAAACACCTCCATAAACACATTATAATCTGTATATATGTTAGACTTTAAGGTATCTATCTATGGGCCTACGTTCCCTGACTATAAATTAATAAATAAATAAAATTATAAGGTGTTATACACTCTACAATATAAAATATGGTTATCTTAAAAACATAACAAAAATAATGAAGCTACTGAATATATGGCTATAGAACCTAAATCTCTTAGCTTTCTTTGGTTAACGAGAGTTTAAAAATTCTCTCTAATCTGTGGCTCATTCACAATCATCACATAGTTTCTGTCACAGAGTACCTTATTATAACCGGAAATGACACCTGATTTTAAAAGTTACTCTTATGCATTAACTTGAAAAACAGGCAACTAACTAACTATTAATCTACATGCTCTATATACCTGAATGTAATCCATAATTTCGGTACTTGGCTTGATTTCCCTAGTTTACTATATAACTTATTTGTTTTTTATTATTTTAATATGTTCAGTTTATATGGTTTATAGAAGTTCTCAGGGGTGTCCGTCAATAATATTCGTATCTACAGTAATTTATATATAATTTCGAAACTAGGAAACAATTTTTCATGATTATTGGTCTTTAGGCCAAACAAGTATGGAAGCTGAGCAATCTCCTTTACGCCCTAAAGACGATCTGTAGGGAAATAAGAAGACTTCTCATTACGTGGTGATTGATAATTTTTCTTTGTATTGATTGATTTGTATCAACCAATGGAGAACTTTTTGTGATTCCTTTTCATAAAAAAATATAAGGCACCATACATAACTCTTTTTGAAACACTGCAAGTAAAACAACTAAAGAGTTTACAATTGCCTTTGGCAAAGCTTCCTGTGTAATTCCCGACGTTCCGCGTAATGGTGATTAGACATACCTCCTCATTGGGTAATGCGGCCGGTGACGGCACTTCGATAAGCGTCTCGGACACAGGAACCTCTCATTAACCAATTCAACGACCAACCAAGACTTTGGACCCATTCGACATAACGCATCGCAAAATGTGAAAAACAGGTTTGATAACATCGCACCTTTCTCGTGATTTCATAAGCACCCGAAGGTACCGATTAACCAATCGTACAGCTAGTTTTAGGTACTGAATACTTGCGTATTCTACTCTGACAGGTAGTAGGACTGATGTTTTTTAGAGTTCCGTGCCGAAAGGGTAAAAACGGAACCCTATTGCCGTCACTCTGTCGTATGTCTGTCCGTATGTCACGGGTCTCTAGATCGTAAACGAAATGAGTTAACTGATATTTGATTAGAATGCTTGCCCAAAGCCGAATATTACGTTAAAAACTCTATTAAATAAGTTTTCATTCATCCCATACATGAAAAGGAGGCGGTTTTTTTCCCAGCATGTGACACATTATTGTCTAGAGCTCGTTGAGAAGGATATAAATATGATATTTATTATTTTCACTAACAAATAAATAGTTTAAATAAATAGGCTGTCAAAGTTGTAATTTTTAGACCATTTTTGTTAGAGATCGTCCATTAATCGCGTGAGGTTAGGAAGGGGTGGGAGGGAATCAGTATAAAAATCACGAAATATTACAAAGGAGGAGCGGGGAATACAACGAGAGTATTATATATATATTTTGTGTGGTAGTTTTATTATTGTTTGTAGTATTTATTTTGTGTGGACTGTAATGTTCAGGTACATTGAAATTCATGTCACAAGCAACCTCATGATCCATGTGGCTTCATGAAACCCTTTGAAGCATATTAAAATTTTCTTGTTATATTTTAAAAACAAATGTCACTTTCGAGTTAGTTATGTTTTTTGAATTGTCAGTTTTTTTTATTATTTTTAGACACCGCTTATAATTCTTTTCAGCCATAGCGCTATGTATATGTGTATCGATGGACATAATACGCAGAAATGCACAGTAGATATTAACAAATAATTGGTATAAGATACTTTAATTTAGTTTTTTTTCTATTTAGCCAGGTAGGCATGTATAATGAAAACATTTACTATTATGATTCCATAAGATATATAATAACTGAGTTTGCAAAATCATGGTAGAAAGAGTACATAATAAGTATTAACAAAACCAGCCAACGCTGTGAATGAGTATTAGGTCGTATTGTTGTTGAATGGCATTGATCAGTCATTAGTTACACGACACCTCTAACACCATCATTTGTTATTCTGTATGACACTGCATTATCAAATATAAAATAAAATGGACAACATTTATTAGTTTATGTAAAATATTATTAGATTTTACACTGGAATTTGTCATTTCAATGGAGATCTCTGTTTTCGTAGATGTTCTTATTTAAAATCCGCTCAAAATAAAAAAAGCTGATGCTGCTATATAGATTTAATTTCATCGGCCAGATCATAAAATAAATATTATTAATAGAAATCTTTTTAAGTGTAAACCAAGTAACTGTAAGTTTTCAGATATCTTACTTAGAAGAAGCACTAGGTACTGATAAGTACTCATATGGTGTAGCGAATCATAAACATAAATCGATTAGGTAATTAAGTTCTTCATTTGCAGTATCACTGAATTCATTGTTTGCGAAGGTTTTATTCAACTGACTCACTTCCTTATAATATTCCTAAGAACATTAGAACAACATAACAACTGATTCCATAATTTATTATTGAATAATGTGTGTGTGTATTGTACAAAGAGAAAGACCAAAACTGCTTACTACATCTGTTCACTGCGTGATGCACGTCTTAGCATATCCTATATACAAATAAGTAAATATCTGATCATGAAAGGGTGTTTGCGTCATAACAACGGTGTAATGTTAGCACATCGCCATTGGGCCATTGTAATCGCAGGTTATATACAATGGCCATGTCTTTAACGCAGCTGCATGCGGCGTGCATCTTTATTATTTACACTGCACTGGCGTCTCACAGTAGTCGTTGACCCTAGACGGGGCGAGTTTATTCGCAATGGATGACCTTGTCGCACAATATCCAAGCTTGTATCGCTAATGTAATTTTTATAACAATGACGTTAAAGTTGACCAAGTATAATGTAACACTTTACGTGGCGATGAGTGTACACGAGATCACGCGACAGTCAGAACCTCCTTGAAAACGAGGACGCATCGGTAAATGAATATTTATAATAATTTTTATAGAAGCTACTTATATGAACTTAACATTATGACAATATACAAACTAAAGTTAGAATTCATTAGAACCTACTTACTGGATGTGCAATAGAAAAGTAATAAATAAAATTGTACGTAGATAAGACCCATTTATTTCTACAAATCTCATGAGGTCCGTGGGTTCATATGATATAATAAATAAAAATTATTATAATTCATTTTCTTAGTCAATATTTTTACAATCGTTACTATGTTATTGCTTATAATTACAATATATTACATATTATGCTCATTTTATAACTCGGATGCAAAAAACTTGTATGTCATAAACAGACTTAAAATTCAGTGAAAAGACAATTTATAGCCTGTGAAATACTTATGTTGTTAGCAGTAACCATTTTATTCTCCACTAAACTCTTTAAGTACTTACCAACTCAATACAAACAAATACATTTAAATCCACACCGAATTATTACTATTAAATTAATGAAGATGTGACCTGCGTTTTAAAATCAGATAATGGCTCCTCAATCCATACATTATTAGATTATGTTCAAATAGTTTCTGCCCTTAATATATTTGAGATCTACAAACATCGCAACTTCAACTTCAGAACACGAAGGTTTTATAAATACTTATGGGGAAAAGTTGTACACGTTCGTACCTACCTACTTCTTATCAATTGTCTAGTAATTAATCATAGTAATTATATATAAACTATTGAATATTTTAATGTTTGACGCAAATAGTTACTTATACCTTTAAATGAAACAACAGATCTTATGCCATAGTACCAACCTATAAATTAATTGCATTGTGCGCAATACAACCTTTATGGAAGAAAAATTAAAACATTCATATCACAAAATATACATTAATTGTTATTGTAACGTCAATGTGACACTGTATCTGCTACTACAAATACATTGATTCCAGTTAACACATTATTCATTCAATTACTAGGATATCATTTAGGTATTATATACCCAGTATGACGTCTTAACATTTTTGCTATGCTATTTAACACTAATGCTATGAATATCCACAATACATTTCGTCCGAAGATTTTTTTGTATGCGGTTTCAGTAGTTTCAAATAATACAACCAAAAATCGGTAAATGAAGCTAATGGAGATGGAATAAGAAGTTTATTGTAGGTACGTATAAGTTTTTGGAAATTCAACTCTGCAAATTGTCAAATTTTCATACATGTTTCACGAGCTGTTTTCACATCTAAAGGATAAGAGTAAAAGTAAACTTTTGCTGTCTACAATTTTTTACATTTCTATCTTGAAAGTTAAAGAAGTTTTGTACGAACTTTCATTCCTTAGATTAAGAAGTGAACTTATTATGCAAAATTTCATGCACCTTGACCTAGCGATTTCGGCTGTACGTTAGTCAATCAGTTAGTCATGTTATTATTTTGTATTACATATTATATTATTCTAAATATAATTTATTAAGATTCACATTAAAGACCCTATAGAGATTAAATAGGAGCACTTAATTATAGAAATTAAAGCAACGAAGGTATAATGAACAAGAAATAGCCGGACTCGAGAGGAAAATATTCTACAATCATTTATAAATATAGAAAAAGATACTGTTTGAAAATCGTAATGGATTTTTTCTGTGTAAGTCTTCCAAATTATATTAAAGATAACAGCTTCAAATAAACAAGTACATAAATATGACATAATTTGGTGTCTAAATTATTTAATTTTTACCTATCTTTGTAGCCAAAATTATTGAATTCTTTAAATTAAACCGCGATAATGACAGTAATATATTGTGATGTATAGTAATAAATATTTATATACACAATACACAAGTTATCAAACTTGAAAACTTGTTTATAAAGCAGAAGAAGTGCATCAGCCCGCGAGTTATGCAGCGTCCTCGGCCTGTATGCAGTCACCGTTGAATCAAAAGCTTCGCTTCCGTAACCTTCGAATGAAACAAGTTCTTTTGTTTACGGTGTACATCCTCTTTAACTTGCATATTTTATTTGCTAAATCTTATATTTTTTAATAAAACTTGTACCGTTCTTTCTACGTATACCTATGTATGTAGTGTAGTTAACACGTAGGTCGGATTATTTTTGTACTTTAAATGCATGTATGTATCAAGTTTCACAAAAACTTTTTGATCTTGCTATCCTATTAATTGGACGTAGTTACGCGAAAACGTTCCAACCCACAAGTCACTCGAAAATGAGTTACCATAACCAGGGTACTATTTTTGCCATATTACATCATGTGCACACAAAGATGCTAGTATTTTTAAGTTAGTTTCATCAATAAAGTTTAACCCAAATGTTCCAACCCACCATTATGCCAAGGACGTGTACTCAAAATAAAGTAAAAACATTACATGCATACTGAAACATATTGTTAAAAACTCTTAATAGAATAACATATCGTTATAATGTTCCACTTGTCTTGGAACATTATACTAAATTCATAAAACGCACATTTAATGGTTTCTTAAATGATCCATGTGGGTTGGAACGTTTTTGCAAAATCTTTATACATTTTTTATTTCTGCAAAAATGTTCCATGTAATTTGAAACCTTTTAGATTAATCCATACTGTTTTTTTAAGCTGCGAACACTGTTCTAAATAAATTGAAACCTATTATTATAATATATTATTTTAAAATTTTTAGCTATAAACAATCCACATATACTTGATCCATTTTTGGTATTAAATATGTTCTAGAGAAAAAGATATTTTTTACCAAAATAAATAACTATGGTATATTTGGACGTAGTAACGCGAAAATGTTCCAACCCACAGCAACCCCAATTTGCAATTTACACACTTTTTCCCTGTAATTATTTCAGGCAAATACTATTGGTTTAACTATGGAATGCCAAACTGATTATTGAATGATATGCATATTTTTTGTAAATACATAATACAAGGGGCATATAAATAGGTAAAACGAGTTTGAAATGTTTTTGCTAAATTAATTTTGTATGAACCTTGTTAAATAGCAATTATGCATAAACTTTCCAAAACGAATTTAAGTGTATTATTTTATAAAAATAAACCAAAAAGAAATATGTAAAATAATAAATAACAATGAGGAACATACAAAAACAACAAAAAAATATATTTGAAAATGTATTACAAAAAAATAGAACGTGATCTTTTGAGCTTAGAACCTATGCCAAAAATTTGTTGATATGGATCCAAAAGTTATCAAAAACTTATATTATAAACATTCAATTTTCATCATCGTATTCTATGATCTCGAAGTCCGGAACTCCACCAAACCCATCAACATCATCAGTGCTTCTTCAGAACTTTGAAGCGTTCTATAAAATTGAAGGCAATCCTCGGGTATGTAGTGGTACATGGATTGTAAGTCCACTAATTTCGCTGGAGCAATCGGTTTGTCGTTAGGCCACAATAAGCAAAAATCAGATTCTTTTATGTATTGCAGTTCTCGTTTTATTCTTTTATCAATTTTCAACTCATTGAAATCGTCTTCCATCGTAGACCGCATAAAAATAGAAAACATTTTATCTTTATCCAACTTAATTTCTTTTGTATGTAGCCAACTAACTTTAGATGAGTCTGTAAACTTCTTCCTATTGATAATCTTCTTTTCCAGTTTAGTTGTACTAAAAAAATCAGTCTTTGTCATTTTGTAAACTTGAAGAGGTTTAACTTTTTTACTTAGTTCTACAATAGTGGTATCCATAGTGCATTTAATGATACTGGGCATTCTTATGTATTGGTAGAAGGAGAGGTAGAAGAGGTGCACAGGAAGTGGATTGCCTTCAATTTTATAGAACGCTTCAAAGTTCTGAAGAAGCACTGATGATGTTGATGGGTTTGGTGGAGTTCCGGACTTCGAGATCATAGAATACGATGATGAAAATTGAATGTTTATAATATAAGTTTTTGATAACTTTTGGAACCATATCAGCAAATTGGCATAGGTTCTAAGCTCAAAAGATCACGTTCTATTTTTTTTGTAATACATTTTCAATTTTTTTTTGTTGTTTTTGTATGTTCTTCATTGTTATTTATTATTTTACATATTTATTTTAGATATATTTATAAAATAATACACTTAAATTCGTTCTGGAACGTTTATGCATAATTGCTATTTAACAAGGTTCATACAAAATTAAATTTAGCGAAAACGTTTCAAACTCGTTTTACCTATTTATATGCCCCTTGTATTATGTATTTACAAAAAATATGCATATCATTCAATAACCAGTTTGGCATTCCACAGTAACACCAATAGTATTTGCCTGAAATAATTACAGGGAAAAAGTGTACCGCTAAAACACAAAATTGCGTTTATCTCAAAATGGGGTCGCTGTGGGTTGGAACGTTTTCGCGTAACTACGTCCAATTGTTATAATGAGAAATTTCAAAGTTATTAAGTTTTCTGGTTTTCCGCTTTTAACCAGTTTTTTGCTGATATTTATTTAAAATAGAAATAATTATCACCTACCTTATTCCTTCGATCAATTCCAGAAGTATATATCTGAGAAGGTTGTGTTTAAATTATAGACAGATCAATTGAGTCTTTTTGAGAAATTTAAAATACCGTTTTGAGAAAAACGCATTCAATGTTTCAAAAGACGTTTACACATACTTACTTATAGATATATAAGTCATCTTGTACTTACGCGTATCTTCAAGAATATTTGCCAGATTAAATTGAAATTTTTAGAGAATATACTCATATATATGTATGTATGTTCCGAAAATGCTTTTCTAAAACTTTTTAACTGTATAAACCCCTTAAAATAAAAGTGGAGAGATTTTTATGAAAAAGTGTGATTAACAGTATCAAGTTAGCTAATGCTTGGATAGTTGTAATTTGTCATTTACTAATTAACTTGTTTGGTGTTAATTATTGAACTGTTCGATTCTACAAGATATAAAAAGCCATTTATAGTCATCTCATGTAGGTTTTTTTTTAAATAACCTAAACCAAAAACTAAATTTTTGTTTTGAGTAGCTCAATGGCGCAGGTGGTTAGCGCGTTCGGCCTGCGATCGTGGAAGTTAGGCAACCTTCACAATGGTCGGTCATTCGATGGGTGACCAAAAACTTATTATCTCGAGCTCCTCCGTGTTTCGGAAGGCACGTTAAGCCGTTGGTCCCGGCTGCAGCTGCAGTCGTTAGCACCTATCAATCCGCACTGGGCCCGCGTAGTGGGTCAGGCCCAATCTCTCTATTCCATTCTTAGGGCAGGCCTGTGCCCCAGCCGTGGGGACATTAATAGGCTGATGATGATGATGAAACTAAATTTATTTTATAATTTTTATTAAGAAAAATATAATTAGTATACCTATCTAATGGCTCCTAGTCATGTCATTGTAAGAAAAGTACCTAGTCATAAAGGTCTCTTGCAAGTCAATAAATAATATTAATTATATTGATAATGTTTTCCTTTATTTAACTGTTTACTTCCTATCAGTTATTGCAATTCTATTTTTATACTAGTATAGTTGGTAAACACACGGTCCATCTGGATGGTAAGAATTCACCGTGACCTATTGAGACCTTCTATTCCGAGGGTATTACTTACTAGAGTAATAGAAAGATAAATAAAAGTTCAAGGACCTGAAAAGAAATATATATTTTCATTAATATTGCTAGATATTTCATTGTTCACGAGGTGAGAAAGTGACCGATTACCAACGAGGGTGTAGTTTTAGCTTTAATACACCCCAATGGGCATATCACTTTCCTTCAAGCGATTCATAGTGCTTCATACTATACCTACTTACGAGGAAATAAAATATTAATTCTTTAATTGAAATTTCTTTTAAAGTTGTTACAGTTACTAAAACTTAATGTAATACTTTTGCCTGGGAGCTTTATATTGGTGTCTTGATTTCACGGGTAATAGGTTCTCAGTGACTCCTTGGGTAATTTCTTTTAAATCAGACGAGGTCAATAAATCTTCACTATCAATATTTAATATACGAGTGGATACCGTCTCGATTAGCAAGAAAAACAAATTGAAAACTAAGTAAAAATGCTAAAATCTGCGCTCTTTTTAATAATCTTTCAAAATTTATTTTCATAAAGGTTTTTAGTAATTTATATTTTAAAATTGCTCGTAGATACAGTAACAAAAACGCATCCATAGTCATTTATTCATTGACACCATTCTTATGAGCCCAAACACGCTATATCTGCTGTAAGTAGTTGAGTTGAGTACTAGATACTGCGCCATCACCTCGAGGTTACAATATCTTGGAAAAAGCACCAAAATAAAAGTTCATCATAATCTAAATCAATAGTAACTGCGAAAGTTTTAGGACCCTTTTCCCAAACTTTAAATGAGCTGATGATCTCCAAACCACTAAACAGATCTTGATAAATTATAATCTTTATTGCATCAAATATTACAAAACAGAAAGTCAAATATATAGTTGGGCTTATCTCGAAAAGAGATCTCTTCCAGCCAACCTAGTGGTGTCGGAGATTCCAAACTTAGCTAAGCACCATCTCGATTATATCAGCTTTCGAATAAAAAACCGCATCCTTATCGGTCCATTAGTTTAAGATCTACGATGCCACAGACAGACACACACACAGACACGGAAACTTATAACGCCCCTCTTTTTCCGACGGGGGTTAAAAAATAAACAGTGACAAAGTTAGAAAAAACTGAGTGCAATGAAACATCATTCCTTATAATTATGTATAAAATAATTTGACTCATAGCAATATTTTTTAACCAAATGTTGAAGCTTGGTTTTTCATAGTCATACCTCCAAAATCTTTTCATAGTCATTCTATCCCAGTGCTTAATGGTTGGGTACGTTAAATTGGCAAAAATATTCAACAGAAAATCACAGACGGCTCGCAGCATTAATTTGTTCGCAAGCAACAATTTAAGATTGTGTAAAGCTAGATTGCAAACACTAAACAGGACAAGGCGATACACTTCAACGTCGCGTGTTCATTACTATCATTAGAAGATTTTCATTAAATATTGAATTGCTTGGAACATAATTTTCTTACATTTATTTCCCATCTTTCAATTACTTTTGAAACTTCATATTTAAATCTGTCAATTCAGTTAGGAATTAAACTTAAAAACTGAAACTAGTTTAGAAATTACATGCGAAGTACCTACTAAATAATGTTATTATTTATTATCAATTATTTAAACTTACTTTTAAACGTATTTTATTTGCTTTCATCGACCAAAATGTGCATTTCTATTCATATCACAGAGACACCTCAGGAAAGTTATGAAAACAAAGATAAAATTATTTTCTTTGATACTGTTACAAGTATTGTGTACTAGCGCGTTTAAATGTGATTTTATGGTAATTTAATGTCAGGCTGACATGGAACCTACTCTTAAAGTGCCAACAATTGGGTAGTTCACCCTATATTATAAATGTTTTCTTGTATTAATATTATTCAAAATAATTAAAAGAAATTGGATCGATATCGCCCACGGTTATTCTAATCAAATCGTCATAGTTCTAAATCATTTTTACCCGACTGCGCAATGCGAGAGCGCAATGCGTGAGCACGAAGCGCGACGCGCAGACAGGGTATTATAGTGTTTAACAGTCTAAAGTATGTAAGTTCCTTTGTGGCACACTAAAACTAAACGCGTGGACCGATTTTGATGATTCATACGTCAATCGATTCGTCTTAATCATGGAAGTGCTTCTATCTCTATAGGGAATCTATTTCTCTAGGGAAAATCATCATAATCGATTTAGCTTTTAGGGCGCGAAAGCGTAGCAAACAAACTCAATTTCGCACCTATAATATTATATTATACTAGTGAGGGCGAAATTTTTCAAGTAAAAATTTTCTGTATGTTTATAAATCAAGCAGAATATCCAACGATTTTGAGATTAATTATTGAAAATGTAAAAAGTAATGTAGCTACCTTATGGTGAATGAATTTGCGTAATCGGTTCAGTAGTTTGACAGATTATTTGTTACAAACATACAAGTCTTGTCTCTTTATAA
This sequence comes from Chilo suppressalis, assembly GCA_902850365.2. Lineage (NCBI taxonomy): Eukaryota > Metazoa > Arthropoda > Insecta > Lepidoptera > Crambidae > Chilo > Chilo suppressalis. Next base: position 15,667,254 of record OU963898.1, read on the forward strand.
TATTAGTAAAGATAATAAGAATAATATTTAATTGATGAAAAATATTTAAAAATACACTGAGTAATATGTTACTCAGCATTTTTGGTAAAAAGTGGTCCGTTATTCGCTAATTTATACATAGGTACTTATTCTTATTTTGTTTATAGCCAATTGCAATAACTACTAGGCTAGTAGCAGCCTGATTGATAGGTGGAAGTACTCTTTATTCGAGCTTTACACTACAAATAATAGACCAAAGGTAGACCAGAAAGTCCTGCGACCTGTAACTGGTGAACGCATTAAAAGAGAACGCCGAAGATATATCTCATATGTATAAAATTCTCGTTTCACGGTGTGCGTAATTGAACGTATCCGAAATGGCTCGACCGATTTTCGTGAAATTTTATATGCATATTCAGTAGGTCTGTGAATAGGACAACATCTATTTTCATCCCCGTAAATGTTAAGGGTGGTCCACCCTTAATTTTTTATATTTTTTTGGCCATATTCTTTTGTTTTTATTTTTTATGATACATCATACAAAAATACATACAACCCTAAATTTTCACCCTTCTACCACCAACCCCTATTTTTTATGGCGGTACGAAGTTTGCTGGGACAGCTAGTCTAATATGTATTACCTTATTTGCCAACATTTGAGAACATGTAGTGTAAGTTCTCAAATTCACTACTTAATTATGTATGATTAGGCTCATTCACAAAGTTGACAATGCATTAATTGGACAAAAATAATTTATCAGACAAGTCTGTCGAGCAATTCTGAAATAATGTACCGCTAAACATAAAATCAATATTTTTTTCCAGTAAAATTTTCTTTAGATTTAAAGATCTAGCAGTTAAATGCTTAAAAAATAAAAAATATCCGAGAACATACTAGAAGAAATTCGACATGGATAATTAGACCCGCGGTAGCATAATGGACGGTGCATCTGCTCGGATAGTGGAGGGTGCGGGTTCGAGTCCCGTCTGCTACCTGGCCCGCGTGAAATTTTTTGTAGTAAAAGGACATTGTTCAGCGTCCATACATAGTTAGCCTAAGAACCAACAATCATGAAATATTATTTTCTAGGTTCAAAATCGTAAGTAAATGACTGTAAAAACAAAGATTATTGACGGACACTTCTGAGAACTTAAATTATTAGGAAAACTATCATTTTTTTTGAGGTTATGTTTAATATTCAATGAAACATAGGTCAACCTATGAATTCAGTATGAACTCAGTATGAAGTGAATTAATATTACAACTAATTCATTTTATTCGGTGCGAAATTAAAGAATGACTATTATGAAAAACTTGGTTAGGTAGGAATCATGAATAAAATAAAAACTGTAGTTTTGCTTCTTATTTATTGACTATTTTTCACATAATTGTATCATATTGTTTATTGTAATTATTTGTATATCACATGTATATTATGTAAATATGCAGCGTGAATGTGTATCAGGTTTTCTTCAATAATTTGGCAGTATGATCCTCTCAGGATATTGTGGTTGTGGCACAGGTTCACTAGCACTTGGTAATAAGGGCGCTGCTCTTTGGTAACATCGATGGCATATTAGATAGCCGAAATAGTTAAATTAAAGGAAAAACAATCGCAAATAAACACACACAACAGGTAATCCGAAACGAGAATGCACTTTCCGGTTTAATATACTACTCTTTGGAATGCACGAATGCCACAGATTACTACAAATGCAAACTGCATGCACCACAACCACGGAGTAACTTCACTTGACAACAGTTTGTCCTTGTCATGCTTAATAAGGAATGAAAAGGACAGACTGATGTCATGTTTTAAAATAGCAAATACGAATAGCCAAGTGAAGTGCCGGCGTAAGAAAGAAAGAGTGTTTTGTTTGCAGCGCTGCCATAGATTATACACATAAAATGGTATTTATTGTCTCAGATTATTTTTTAACTTTTTAATTTAGCTTTCTTAACTGGAAGTGTCCGTCACAATCTAAATACTGATAATTATCGCAAAAAATATACTAACAATTATCATAAATGCCAAATTGGTGTTGGTTCTTAGGCCAATTTTAACATTGTCCTTTTCTTAAGTTTTACACAAATAGAGCAGTTAAATGCTCAAAAAATAAAAATGTAACAATAAAATCATATTTAATTTTCAGACAAGCGTCACAGCTCTCTTACGCTCGGTTGCAAACAACTAAGAAAAGAATAGTTTTCAATACAGAAATAGGTACCGTTTTCAGCATTTTGTAGTGGTTTCTGGTGGATTTTCCAATAATTTTCTTTCATCAAGCTCCCTCAACCTTAGCCAACTCAAACCTCAGTCCTCAAAATTCTGAAGAGAAAAGGTAGACCGCTTAACTGAGCCCTCGCCTGCGGGATAAAGGGTGTGAGGGAGGACGAGAACGGGGTCTTAGTTAAGCGGTCTACCTATAGTTCACAAATAATGCTCCGTCATATACATGATAATTGCATTATATAATAAACCAGTAACATTTATGAGCAGTGAGCACCGGTCGGTATAATTTTTGTATGTTCCGTGTTGTATGTTTTAAATTATACTTAGGTAATATTAAGATACTATTATATTTTCTAAATTAAATGTTACATCTACTATCAATAAAGTAAAGTAAACCATTGACATTCCCAATAATTATGAAATAAGGCTAGTTTATGACGGGTGAACAGAATTCATTGTACGCAAATATAGCTTTATATTTTTGTTTCGTAATAATGTTCCGATTGGTATTAAACTTGAAAATAATACCTAATAATTCAATTCTCTAATAATGAAAAGAAAATGCCAGTAGCTTTTAAATTGTCACCAGTGTACCCAGCCATGACTATACTCAGTTAAGGTTTAAGAATAATAAGATTAAAAAGTTAACAACATAGTTTAAAAGATAAAATAATTTAAAAATTCAACTAATTAACATATTAAACTTAACTGTCACGTGATTAACAATGAGTCATGTCTAAGCAAATGGATATTTACCTATTCTCTGCTCACAAAGTTGACAAAACAGGTTTAAGTACAGCGATCTCGACTCCACAGTCCCTTCGACGTGAATACAAAACATACTGATAAATTAGAATGAAACGCAGTTGATGGTTGCAATAATGCCTAGTTATTTAATATGTCTGTAGTGAAGCTGTTTTTTTTCATTAATGTTATTTTAATAGTGTAGTAGACAGTCAAGGACATTAGTATGCTTCCACCTCTGGCCTGGTTGATTTTATTCTACTTATTTTTGAGATAATATTATATCTTAATCTTTTGACAAAAGCTTCGTGTAATGCAGGTGCTCCTTGTAAAGCTCAGTTTTTGGCATTATTGAAATAAATAGAATACTACTTAATACCACTTACATCAAAATATTATTCATTTATTTGTAAATAAAATCACATTACAAAAATAACATATTTGATAAATTAAAACAATCTTTAAGAAAACATTTGTTTTACAAATACTTAGCTATGCAGGAGACCTTTTTAGTACTTATCTTTCCGCGTCATTAAAACATAATTTATCTATCATAACAAAAATATGCATAAATATATGTGCTATTTTACTTAACATGTGATATTCTTTGGTAATCTGCCTATTCTTATGTTTTCTTTTTGTAATAAATTGTACCGAGGGCTCTCTAAGGTTTAGTAAAATATAATCAACATAAAAGATAAAAGTCTTGAAATTAATCATTTAAGTATCTTTTAGTCATTATTCTAACAACTATCTTTGATAATCACAATGTAAAAAATAACATATGAAAAATATTTGAATGAAAGGATAGGCAATGACTTATCTATTTTACCATACATACATCATACTCATCGTAGTGATTAATAAACTTCTAAAACAAGACATTTTGTATTCAAGTAAAGGAAGAAATGATAAAGTTGAATCTTTAATTTATATTCAAAAAAGGTGATATCATTCGTGCTAAATACCTATTTGCATACCTAGTTTACAATCAGTATATTTGTATGTAGGTAGGATAGTGGGTAAGTACAATTGGTAAGGTCAAGCACATAAGAGGGGCTTGTTGAGAGCATGAGAGAAAATATGATTTTATACTAAGTAGGTAAACAAACAAAGTTTCTTGTGGAACCTGTTTGTAGCCGCCAGTTAAAAAGTTAACTTAAGTTTCTGTTGGTTATCCATAACGAAATAAATTTAAAAGAAAATTTCTCTAAATAACTATGATAATACATATTTCAAGCACTGTTATTAATATTATTTGAGATTTGGGGAATATGTAATTCCTGGCGTAGTACTTATAGTACCTACTTATCTCTTTTAGCCTGGGAGCTTTCAAGAACTTCGAAATATCCCCTTTTTAATGAGCTTTGAGAGACTCGATCTCTTTCGCGTCAATATGTCAGTCTCAGATGATCATTACTTAAGTTTAAAAAGTTTAAAAATCAGTCAGAGAGATGTTAAAGTGTTCGATGCTCCCGTTTACTGGTTGCGCACTATGTGAAATATCTTTATCTTCCCACAGGAAATGGTTAGAAGAGATAGCATTAGCGCACAAGAAGGGGCGCAAGCCGTCGCTTCTGCGTGCTATGACAAAGGCCTTCTGGATGAGCTACGCGCCGTCTGGAATAATGTTCCTGGTCCAGGCACTCGTTCTCAAGTGAGTAATAATAATTGACGTTATCATTGCATTAGGCACATTAAGAAACAGCTCTGGTTTAGCCGTTAAACGCAGTTTTTTTCCAACAATTCATGCGCAATACATGTAGTCATGTACAGATGATCATATTCTTATTTTAAGCACGTCTATCACTGTTTATTTGGGAATATTTATAATTTGAACTTTAGCACATTGGAATTAAAAAAACTGTGATAAACAATTTTAAGTTTATTTAAAGACATTGAGCCCATACATACGCGTATAAAGTACCTGCGCCTTATTTTATTTTGCTAAAACTCTTTTCTTTGAACAGAAAAATAATGTATTTTTCGTTATATTGTTAATTTAAGCATTAAACTGCTAATATCTTTTTCCCCAGGCCATTCCAACCCGTAGCGTTGAGTATGATGTTGACCTATTGGGAGCCAGGGTCCAACATGACGTACGAGCAGGCGATTTACTGCGCGTCAGCTGTCATCCTCATGTCGTTGTTCATCGCATTTCTGAACCACCATGGAACCTACTCCACCCAGCAATTCGGCATGAAAGTCCGCATAGCAACCTGCTCCTTAATTTACAGAAAGGTCAGAGTTATTTAATTCCCCAATACAAATTCTAATACACTCGACAAATAAACCGATAGCATTGTAGTTCTATAACAATTTTGCGAAAATCAATTTTATAAACCGAAACAATACTGTCCAAGCATTGAAATAAAAGGTCTCACGCACGTAAACTACTCGCATAACTCATTTAACTGTGCTTTGTTGAGTATTTTCGGTATCGAGGTACCTATTTACCTAAGTATAAATATCCATCATGTAAAAAGTATGTGCATAGGTAAGAGTAAGTATTTAAACTCGATTTCGAATTTTGTAGTAGAATACGACACTTAAGTTTTCCAGTCTAGGCTGCTGTAATATCATGCACTATTGAGTTTAAGCAGAATTGCTATTGCGTTAATAGAACACTCCTCCTCAGTAATTTTTAATTTCAAATGTTTCAGGTCATGCGCATGAGTTCTGGTGCATTGGCGCAAACTACGGCTGGTCAAGTTGTCAATCTCCTCTCGAATGACGTTAACCGTTTCGACTACGCATTCATCTACGCTCATTTCATCTGGCTGCTGCCCCTGCAAGTTGTGGTCGTGTGTTACCTCATTTACATCAAGATCGGATACGCTGCGATCGTCGGAGTCGTCGGTATCGTTTTACAAACAATACCAGTACAATGTGAGTTGTTTTCTTAACGTTAACTCACGAATTGCAAGTAGTGAAATTGTTTTTAAAACAACACAATAGGGATGCTGACGGAGTTAAGTAAACCAAATTCTATTTAGTGCGTCAGTTAGATTATCAAAAAATTATGCACTTCTATTTTTTCTTTTGTCAATCAACCAACAAATTACAAAGAAAAAGCGCGTCAAAGTTTCACAGAGTGGGGCCTGTGACGTCACTAGAACGTAGACGTAGACGTAAGTGAAAATTGTACCAAGACCTGACGTCATGTGACAAAAATACCTGTCCAATACATTTTGATTATTTACCTGATAGACAAAGAAAAAAGTTAGTCGTCATCCCTGTTAATGGATGATGATATTTGCTCTTGATCAACGCACAGTTTGTTGGACAAATGTATTGTCTACTTTTGTCTACAAATAAAAATAAAAAAAACACCAAATCATCTTTAATGTTCATCCATGCAGTTTATTTAACTTTTTTATATCAAATATGTTTATTAAAGGACAATGTATTATGCCCCTTAGCGTATATGAGCAAACTGGCAGCCAGACTCAGGATGAAAACCGCATGCAAGACGGATGAGCGCGTGCGCATTATGGACGAAATAATTAGTGGCATGCAGGTATGTTAAATGATTTTTAATTACTTATAATTAATTTGTCTATCATGACTAAATGGTTGTTTCAATTTCATAATTTAGTAAATAGATTTTCATAATGCAATGCAATAGGCCATTAACAATAACTGTCACTCACGCGTATAGTGATAAAATCATGCTTCCTCCATCATTACACTCTAGCGGAGCGGAGAGCAAGTTCCGCTTGAAATTACGCTAATAAAAAATTTAAGTACCAAAGTACTTAAAAAATGCTAACTGTGAGCCGACCACTGCTAACAGTACAGAGACCCGAGCTCGGACTTTGACGGCTCCGTAATCGTATCATCATCGTAAAATGTTGTATGGAAAGAGCCAGAAAGATCCCGTTTGTTCTTACGTCCGGTAGGGGCACTGCTTAGTTTTAATAGACTTTGACGATACGAAAGTCTAAGACAGTGCTTGGGTATCTGACTTTCTTGTAACAAATCACGCAAAGTGAACAGTTAATGTTATTCAATTGCAGAAAAAACAATCTTTAGTATTTATAAACACACACGTAAATACATATATAAAATATTCTAATCTTCATTAACTTGAATCGGTTCAATCTACTTTAAACTTACATCGGTCACTTAATGTACCTAACCCCTTTAATTCGAGCTGTTGTGTCCGTATTCCGGTTGGCAATCACGAGCACTATGCACACACAATATGGCTAGAATAAGCTGGTTATCTGGGGTTATCATTATCAATCACATAATACACATTCAATCTGTTTGGGATATATCCGGAGCGCGGTTGTACAACAATATACCCTCACATATAAAAAATGTTGACTCATTTTATACATTTAAGAAAAAATTAGCTGAATACTTCCAACTCAAAATATAGGTGTAAATAAACTTACTACCTATTGAATGTATAAAATGGTGCCATGTACCTACATTCTTTAACCTATGTTATTACTACTTACTACATTACAATGACTACAATTTTTATAATATCTACCTACCTAACATGTACAAAACTTAAATTTGTAAACTTATACCTACATATTTACATATAATTATCACAATTAGGTACTACTACACTAGTTATTCTTACTACTTATTTTATTATTATGTGTACCTACCTACATTTAATATGACGACGACGAACCACACCTAACTAATGTAAAACCTAACAAATGTTTGTCTTTGTGAATAATAAAGATCTTTAAACCTTTTTAACCTTATTTATATAGGTACATTATATTATGATAAGTTCTTAAAATAATTTAATTTTAAATGAAAGATATCAAAAGCATTTTAATGGAAACCTACTAAGCTTCCGACCGCGACTTCGTCCCGTACCCCGAGCACAAACTTTCGCAGATCCGTATTTGTTTCGCCATCGCCAATGTATTTTTGGAAACTACGCATCCGGACGTAAGAATAAACTAGGTTCTTCCATAGAAACTTTGACAATTACAATACGAATACTTTCTCGCTAGTTGTTTGTGCGCGGGGTACCGTCAACTTTAGATACGCATAGCTTTCTTATTTTTTTTCCCTAAAAATCTTTTACCAAGTTTTAGAAAACTTCATAATAAAAAAATCGGTAAAGTTTGGTTTGGTTTAGTTAAATTTCATATTCGTTTAGAGCTGTAGTTTAGGATATAGTTTTTGTTGGCAGCTTGTATTTATGATTTTCTTCATATAATTAAATCTTTCATGATAATTTATAATTCTAATAGTGAAAATTTTGTTGTGTAGTTTTTTTAATAATAATAATAATAAATATTTCCGACACTCACACCAATTAGCCTAGCCCCAAAGTAAGCACTATAAGGCTTGTGTTATGGGATGCTAGGGTAACGGATAGAATACATACACTGTACATATATAAGTATATTTATTTAAATACATATTAAACATCCATGACTGGAGTACAAATGCTCGTATTCATCACACAAACATCTGCCCCCACCGGGATTCGAACCCGGGACCTCTCGAGTCGGCGACAGCCATGAAACCCGGCGTACAAACCACTCGGCCACGGAGGTCGTCAAGGAGGTGGAGGTGGAGTCGAGGAGGAGTTTTTGGTAGAACGCGCTAATCTCAGAGAATATTGGTCCGATTTGAAGAAATATTTTTGTTATGCATAGTGCATTTATCGAGGAAGGCTCTAGGTTATATAACATCACGCTACGATGAGTAGGAGCGGCGTATTGAAAAGAAATGTTGCAAAAACGGGTAAAAATGTTCCATTTCTGAGCTTCCGTTGCGTGCGCTGGGTAAACAGTTAAAGTTACACAAAAAACATGTATGACGAAATTGTTGCTCTTTCTAAAGTAAAAAAAGTCTGCAACAGCATATGTACCTTTTAAGTTTGACTCAGTATAACCTTTTTCCTCAAATTAACGTGGGTAAAACCGCAGTGGACCTCTAATTGTGACATAACTGTAATAGAAATTTTCAAAGCGTTCCAGTAGTTTCGGAGCCTATTCAATACAAGGAAACAAACAATGGAATCTTTCCTCTTTATAATATTGAGTACAGATTAATACAGTTTGTTTTTTCTTAAAAAACATACTGATGTTTTGTTACAGGTCATCAAAATGTACGCCTGGGAAAAGCCATTCGAGCAAGTGGTAGCTTTAGCTCGTAAAAACGAGATCAAGTGCATCACTTCCGCTTCCTACTTGCGCGGTGTCTACCTCAGCTTCATGGTGTTCACGGAGCGCCTGTCTCTCTACATCACCCTTCTCTCTTACTCCCTATTCGGGTATCAAGTCACTGCTGATATCGTAAGTTCAACATATTTAATTAATCATCAATAATTATTTATTAGAGATGTCTCGCCTTTTCCAATCATAAACTGTCGTGAACCCATTCTAGGCAAATTATTTCAAAGCACTTAATGTTTTATGTGAGTCAAATCAAACTGCATATTATATGTATACAAGTGGATGTGTGAATTCTGTTTATAGTTTCCACCTGCGTAACTCTCTCACAGTTATTATCACAATTGCGCAGGTGCAAATTCTTTACTTCGCAATATGCGCGTTAACTAGTTTTCCACTTTCTGGATATGGTATGAAACAAACATCAAAAAACTGTTGATAGACTTAGATAATAAAGAAACCTTTGAGATATTTAAAGTCTTTAGAAAAATAATTTTATTTATTTTTTTAAGCATTTAACTGCTAGATGTTTAAATCTAAAGAAAAGTTTACTAGAAAAAAAAATCCACGCGGACCAGGCTATGTAGGCAAAAGTATTCATTTGACATTGTGGGTTACCTACAATGCGAAGAGATGGCGCTGCCTTGCAGCTTAAGGCTAGGAAAATTTCGACGCAGCTAATAGGGCCGTGGTAGCATAATGGTCAGTGCATTCGACCGAATAGCGAAGGATGCGGGTTCGAGTCCCGTCCGCTGCCTGGTCCGCGTGGATTTTTTTTCTAGTAAACTTTTCTTTAGAAAAATCCCTGGTGAATTACGTTAACTTATAAATCAACCGGATCATCCTTATGCTCGGAGTATCCCTGAAGGACCGCATCAGAAATGATGTAATCCGACAGAGAACCAAAGTCACCGACATAGCCCACCGAATTGATTAACTCACGTCCAAATATTACCTACATTATAGACATTTTCAGGTATTTCCCTTGGCGCAATTCTTCAACACTCTACAAGGGACCCTATCGATTATAATGTCGAACGCTGTTTCGTTCTTAGCTGAGGCCATGATATCGGTGCAACGCCTCGAGGCGTTTATGCTGCTCGGTATGTCAGGCCAGGATTCGGTTCTCTCTTGTCTCTCCCTATTAAAACTAGCTAGTCCGTTATATAACAATGACTCCGCGCTATCATTAACAGAATAATGCCTGGCCTACACTTCGCCATTGCTTCTCTCTTTCTCTTTCTCGTCTTTTTCTTTTCCTAAGCACTTGTGAGTCCTAAACATAGCAATGACTCAGCACTTTGCATAACATAATAATTTCTTTCTTCCATAATTTTTTAACTAATTCCACAGGCACAAAATTTTTTTTTAGTTTTTTTGCACAATAATGGTGAAGGTAATAATTAACTTAACTGAGTTCAATTGAACAACGATTGTAACAGAAAAACACTGAGGTGGAGCCAAATGGGTCATCTGCCTAATAAAAACATGGGCAACTGATTTCGTTAATTTCAATTACCTGTATTTACTCGTCAGCATCGGAAAGAAAATTTAATGAAGATACATATTATGGTTTTCGCAGGCTTTCCCTTTGGCTCAATTATTCAACGTTCTTCAATTTACACTATCAATCTGCACGCAGTCTTCTCTTGCTCAAATGATGGAATCACGTACGACTATCAGACGTATTGAAGCGCTCTTATTGTTGGGTATGAGACAAAAAATACTGTACGTTATGGTGGTACCAATATGTTTGTTTAATGATATTATGTAGAATGACTACATGACATTTGATTTTTACGGGAATAATGACAATAAAAACATGATGACTACTGACATTACAAAATAAATTAAGAAGCCAATATTCCGTTAAACTAACATGCATGCTACACTATCTCCGGTTTCTAACAACGCTATTAAACATATATTATTACTGAATTATTTAATAATTAAACTAATGGGCTATCGCATCAAAAATGAAATATGAAATAAGATAAATATTAACAAATATTTTGATAGAATGCTAATTTCCTAGGAAAGTTCCTTAAATATTTTATCAACATAACTTCTAACTTCTAGTAGATTTAGTCAATTACCTAATAAATTCCCTTTAGTTTTCTTGTTTTCTTTTGTTATTCATTGTTTATATGATTTTTTTGTTATACATAATTTCAGTTCTAATAATATAATTGATATGCCCTTTCAGGATCCATATGTTGACTTGACTAACACTACCAATCATGTATATCCGTATAAGATGCAATAAATGAATAAGTTAAAAAATCTATTCAATAGTACTCAATTAATTTTTTATGTAAATAGGTAGATGAGTACTTTCAATTACAAAGTAACAATACTTAATATTTATGCTATAGAATAATCATGCAACCATTCTTTAAGCACGACATTCTTGTAATTTACATACATACTCATACAATGTTCGTTCACAATTCGTATCAGTAATGAAAAAGCTTAAAGTTAAACTAATAATTATTTAGTTTAACTTATTTAATCAATCATACCAATCAAATTATTGATTTCCTTTGAAGGAGAATGCCTTATTTACTCGCCTTTATATGAAATGCGGTTAATGAAGAATGTTTATTAATCACAGATGAACGTGAGGATCTGCGCAGCGTCGCTAATGTTGACATAGCAAAATTGGTGCAAAGTGTAGAAAAGAAAAAGATAAAAAATTTGAGCGAAGAGGACCTCTGCCAAAATACTTTCAAGAAGATCGATGAAGAAGGCATATTCAATCCAAGTACGTGAGAGTTTTCGATCAATTAAATAAACCTTAGAAGGTATTCATTCCTTACCCCCTTTATAACTAGATGAACATTATTGAACTATGAAAACGCTTTACTCCTTAAAGAAAGACCCTCACTTTTTATTGGGTAACATCCGCTATAATCATTCTGTTCGTATAATGCTGCTAGAGTAAGATCCCAGAGCCCCCTGTAGAAATACACTAAAGGTGTATTCCTCACCTACGTTAAAGTAGAAACGCTCACATCATTTTCAATTATAATAAATAGCCTACATACCAATTTACACATTTCTGTTACCTACTTCATAATTAACGAAGTTTCGTACAAACTTTCATGCCTTATGACATATAAGTACTTACCTACTTATTTCACAAAACGTAAACTATTTTTTACCATAAGCTGATTAACAAAGGACATCGACGAAATCGGCCCTAGCATGCCCAAAAGAATGTCCTTCACTATTATTTTTTTAACTTATTAACAATTAATCACAGTAAACGGACAATCTGTTTAAAAAATAAAAAATAATGTTCTGTTACTAGATAGTACAGTCCATTCATCCTAACTTGTCCTATTTGGTAAACAATCTTGGCACTCCTTTTTTTGAAAATACAGCATTAAAAATCAACTGATAACTGGATTCAATAAGTTTAAGTCTATAATAACGATTTATTTTAATAGTTTATTGGTTTCGTTAATATTTTATTATTAAATGGGTGATTTTGATAAAAAGTTGTGCCAAGTTGATCAACATAAAAATAGAACTAGGTACCTTAGTTAATAATACTTATTACTAGTATTTATGTTATATTTATAAAAAGATTATTTCTGAAATTATGTAAAGTTAGTTTATACTCCCATCCCATGTAATATCTGTTTATTTTTATGAAAATCATGATAACCAGGTACATACCTAATTACCGATAGTAAAATATAGAAACAGGTAAATGGAAAAACTTAGAACATTTTATATGAAAATAAATCTATTATTACTACAGGTAGGTATAGGTATCATAGGTGCCAACTGCCAACACTCATAAATCAATATGAACATAATTATTTTTTGTTACTAATTGCATTTTATGTTCATTTAATGCATATTATTAAATCATATTATTAAAATGCTTACATAGAGGTAAACACTTAATCTATTCAGAATATATAAAGTGTACATCTTTTACGATTAAGTATAACTAGAGGTCGCCCGCGACTTCGTCTGCGTTAACTAAGTTTCTTGGAAATCCCTCTGGAACCTAACATTTTTTTCGGGATAAAAGTAGCCTATGTGTTAATCTAGGGTGTCAGCTAACTCCATACCAAATTTTATTAAAATCGCTCCAGCCGTTTAGACGTGAAGAAGTAACAAACATACACACTCACATACTCACAAACTTTCGCCTTTATAATATTAGTGTGATAATTGTAACCTCAAAATCTAATACATTCTGTAGTAGGCCACGGTTCCTCAAGTTGTTCGTATCTCAACAAATGCCTAATTAGAGTTTATGAATGATTCCGAACACAACTAGCATTTCCTCATTGCTGGGCGTTCTAGGGCATTCAATGTATGGGGAACAAGCAATGTCCTTTTCATATTTCTAACTTCAAAAATTAGAAAGTTTCATACAAACCTTAAGATGTGTATTTGAATTTCCATAAATCCCCTCTTGCAGCTGCTCACGCGTCACCAAAGGAACCACTGCGCGAAATTTCAGACTTTTCGACTTGTAGACTTATTAGAGTTTCGGTTGTGTATCCATCAATCTGTCAGACAGTTGTTTTTCTTCTTGTATACCTATAATATATAAGATGATGTTTCTGTCCTATATCAGGCTTCGACTGCAACGAAAAGGGACCCCTGAAGCAGGCGTTAAGCTCGTTGAATCCAGATGTGGGCATACAACTCCAAGATGTTTGCGCCAACTGGACTGAGGACGGACCCGTCACTCTACGTAACATTAACGTCACAATCCCCAAAGGCAAACTGTGTGCTATCATCGGCTCCGTGGGCTCTGGAAAGGTATAATATAAGTATTATTAAAAGACTACATATTATGACTACTTTTTACAGACAAAATTTATTGTATATCATTTAACTGCTAGGCTTTTACCTTGAAGGATTATTTTTTTGTAAAAATAGTCCTCTCGATTTGCTTTTGTTATCTATTTAGTATGTTTTATTTTCAGAGTTCTATACTACATCTTCTCTTAAACGAACTAAGAGCGACAAGTGGTCGAATATACCTATCAGGACCTCTGTCTTATGCAAGCCAAGAACCATGGCTCTTCGTGGCTACTGTCCGCCAAAATATACTATTCGGTCTGCCATATAATTCTAAAAAGTACAAAGAAGTAAGTAACGTCATACCTACCTAAGGACCTTAAAAGTGACTATTCTAGGATGAACTTATTATATTAACGAGATTCTGTACTAAATTCAAATAAATCTAAATATTTCTCAGGTTGTAAGAGTTTGTGCTCTGCAAAAAGACTTCCAACAGTTCCCACACGGTGATCAGACCCTCGTCGGTGAAAGAGGAGCGTCGCTCTCTGGTGGTCAACGAGCTCGGATTAATCTTGCTAGAGCAGTATACAGACAGGTAACTTAAATAAAACAACATTTTATTAATTAGATCAGCGAAAATCGTAATTCGCAATTTTATGTAAATGTTAGTAATTTTTCCAACAATTAGCATAGACCAATATGATCCATGATATTAGTGACAGTGAGAACTGTTAATAGACCAGGGTCGATAATTTTTGAGACCAAAAAAAATTATAGTAGGATGAAACCCATTAGAAAAGGTAGAGAATATAACAAAACTGAAAGGAAAAATAAATTACGGGTGATCTGAGGTCGGGAAGGGGGAGGGGGTGAGTTTTTAAGGGTAAAAAATGATTAATCTCGATTTCCGGTAAAACTGCAAGTCCTATGAAAAAAAGTTAAATGGCAAAGTTGTAGGTAATAAAAAGATCTGCAACTTTTGTATCGACACTTTTTTCACATAACCTCAAAATTTATGTGAAAAATGCGAAAAACCGAGTTTTTGGTTTTTGATTTTTTGCAAAAAAAAAAATATTTTTTCACGAAATTTGGTGAAAACTTACCTTTGTATGTCCCAAACATACAGTAATTTTTTTGATTTAAAATATTCATTTTTTCACCTTATTTTGACTTAATATCGAAAAAGCACCCTTATTTCCAATCGAAAATTCTCACGTCAAAATATCTGCTTTTTTTTAAAAAATTGGCGTGTTTTTTTGTTTGTTGAAATCTCTACTTTCTGATAGTATAAAAAAATATACACTACGATGATAAATGTTCTCAGAAAATGCAAATTAATAATGAAAAAAACTCGAAGACAGAGATTTTAACAAACAAAAAACACCCCAACTTTTATAAAGAAGCAGATATTTTGACGTGAGAATTTTCGATTGAAAATTAGGGTGTTTTTTGGATATTAAGTCAAAATAAGGTGAAAAAATGAATATTTTAAAACAAAAAAATTACTGTATATTTGGGACATACAAAGGTAAGTTTTCACCAAATTTCGTGAAAAAATATTTTTTTTTGCAAAAAATTAAAATCAAAAACCAAAAACTCGGTTATTCGCATTTTTCACATAAATTTTGAGGTTATGTGAAAAAAGTGTCAATACAAAAGTTGTAGATCTTTTTATTACCTACAACTTTGCCATTTAACTTTTTTTCATAGGACTTGCAGTTTTACCGGAAATCGAGATTAACCATTTTTTACCCTTAAAAACTCACCTCCTCCCCCTTCCCGACCTCAGATCGCCCGTAATTTATTTTTCCTTTCATTTTTGTTATATTCTCTACCTTTTCTAATGGGTTGCATCCTACTATAATTTTTTTTCACTTTTCACGATTTTTAAAATTATCGACCCTGGTCTATAAGGGTATACAAAACTTTGGACGCATTTGATTTCTAACTAATAATATTAAACAAACATTTGACTTGATTCACCAAACTTATAACTAAAAGCAGCAGTCTCTCCTTTCTCTTTTCATTCTTTATTAGAACACAATATTATATATTGCTTTCAATATAATTTTAGTTATTCGATAAACGACCACAAAAAATCGTAATATCTATCATATCGTGTTTTAAATGAGGTAGGTATAGAGGTGTTTTCGCTCAAATTAGAGCACCCGTCTGGGGAAGTTACCTCCACCTTACAGAAGACTACAGTAAAATAACACTACATTTTGTTGGTGTTGTGTTTCTGTCGGTGAGTAAGGTTCTAAGGCTCCACGGGGGATTGGGTCAGGATAGTCAAATCTATAGGTTATGGTGGCCCCTTACCCTCAGGCAGGCAAATGATTGTTTGCCATCCTTTTAATAAAAAAAAAAAGAAAATCGCGGTGCATCATGTTAGGGGCCGAATTAGACCCATAAACATTTAGGTTGTTCTCATATCACTGATGATAATTTTTAGGCTGATGTTTACCTCCTGGATGACCCACTGTCTGCCGTGGACGCTCACGTGGGCCGCCAGCTGTTCGACGAGTGCATCGGCGGCTACCTGCGACACACCACACGAGTCCTGGTCACCCACCAGTTGCACTACCTCAAGGACGCTGATTATATCCTCATTATGAATAATGTACGAGTCTTCATTATCGTAAATTTATTAGTTGCTTCGGAAGGCACGTTAAACCGATGGTCCCGACTTCGTCTGCACTCATCCGCAATTCGCATTGGGCACGCGTGGTGGTTCGTGGAGCTTTCTCTCTATGCCATCCATGGGGAAGGCTCGTGCCCTCCAACCATTGTTGTCTGTGTCCCAACTGTGGAGACATTAATAGGCTGGTGATGATGAATACTTGCTTTTAATAAATTATTTTTATTTAAGCCTTAAACTGCTACAGAAAATGTTTCTAGAAAAAAATAATACTGCCTAGTTCGCAATTCGAGTAGCAAAGCAGTCATTACATTCACTCAGAAGGACGCTGGTTCAATTCCAGCATGATACACGGGAAGAGTTAGTAATACTTTTCTAGAAAAAAAAACGGTCATGTGCTGTTCACATGCGATAGAAGTGAAACCTATAAAAATGTGAACACGTAAAAGTCCTCCATGAACAGCATAAGTATTCTGTAAGATGCAATCTCACTTACGATCTCATTTAGTTATTATACAAAATTACGGATACCTCTCTTGTGTCAAATACTCAACTCCGTTTCATTGAATCTCATGTCACAACGATACTAAAGAAGTTTTCACTTCAAAACTTAGATCTTGAATAGCTACATTTAAGAGAGCGTTAAATTAGCAGAATAAATCCAGTTATTAACAAATCTTGTTAAATCCAGGGTGCCGTAGAAGCAAAAGGAACTTACGATGAACTAATGAGTTCCGGCCTAGACTTTGCTAAATTACTATCTTCCAGCCACGATGAGAACGAAGACAAAAAAGATAAGCCACCTCCAATGACCAGACGAACTTCCTCGAGAGTAAGCAATATTAATTATATCCTATATGTAACAACAAAATCTGTGTTCAATCGTATTTTTGTGTGATCTTTCTTCTTCTAATCTTCACGATTTGATTTTCAGTTGTCGACTACTCGTCGTCCTTCGATAACAGAATCAATGACAGGCTGTGATATTCCTGCTCAAGAAATGGAAGAAGAGGAGCGAGAATCAGGATCCATGGGCTGGCGTGTGTATAACGCTTATATGAGAGCTGGAGGAAAAACCGCCAGACTCGCGTTCATGGTCATACTTCTAATAGTGGGACAACTCTCCGCCACGCTTTGCGACTACTGGGTTACTTTCTGGTGAGTCTTTGTACTTACATATTTCATTAAATAATTTATTAAAACTTAATTTAAACAAATAAATTTTGATACACAGGACAAATGAGGTAACACGAATGAAGGAGAGAGAAGATAACACCACAACCAAAGATTACGACGGGATAATTATACCAAAAAATGGAACGTTCGACTTTTCCAGTTACTTTGCTGGTATTGAACAAAGAGCAGGTAATTGTTTTTTGCAAATTTCACTAGGAAATAATTTAATTTTGTTTTTATAAAATACTAGTGAACAAAAAAAATGTCTAAATATTAATTTACTGTTTTAAATACTTATAAAATATGAAATTTTGTATGTTTGTTACTCAATCACGCAAAAACTACTGAACGAATTTGAATGAAATTTAGTACGAATATAGTTTATGACCTGGATTGAGACAAGGATATCCTACTAATATTATGAATGTGATAATTTGTATGTCTGTTACTCAATCACGCAAAAACTACTGAACAGATTTGGATGAAATCTAGTACGAATACAGTTTATGACATGGATTGAGACAAAGGATATCCTACTAATATTATAAATGTGAAGGTTTGTATGTTTCTTCCTCAAACACGCAAAAAATACTGAATGGATTAAAATGAAATTTGGTTGGATCTGAATTGAGAAATAGGATACTTTTTATCTTGGAAAAATGTTGGTTCCTGTGGGATTCTCAAAAAACTAAAGTTGACGCGGACGAAGTCGCGGGCGGCCGCTAGTTACTTACTATAAACTTCTTTACTATAGATTTGGAGATCGAAGCCAACATCGGGCCCCTAAACACGGTCCAGTACCTGTACATTTACTCAGCATTGATAGTGTGCTGTATCTTCTTCATCACTGCTCGCGCCTTCATGTTCTTCAAAGTGTGCATGACCGCCTCCCGCAATCTGCATAATGATATGTTCCACTCTTTGCTCAGAGGAGTCATGAGGTTCTTTGACACCACCTCTTCCGGTAAGTGCCAAACTAATCTATCTATACTTATAATAAATCTGTAGAGAGGTCAATTCTGTACATGAAATATATTTTCAAAATAACTATCAGGGGGTGATAAGTGATCGATACTGATGCCAAAAATGCAATCAGTAAAATTTTTGTCTGTCTGTCTGTCTGTCTGTGTGTTTGTTCCTTATAGAAACAAAAACTACTCGACGGATTTTAACGAAACTTGGTACAATTATTCTTCATACTCCTGGGCAGGTTATAGTATACTTTTCATCACGCTACAATCAATAGGAGCAGAGTAGTGAAGGGAAATGTTAGGAAAACGGGAGAAGTTACTCCATTTTTAAGCTTCCGTCGCGTGTGGAGCCTTAATGGTTAAAGTTACATAGAAATCATGTATGACGGAAATATTCTATATAAAATTGTTTAAAAAATATCCCGCAACAGCATATATCTATCTTTTATGGTTGACTCACAATAACACGTGTAACTCCTGATAGCTTAGCAGTTCGGAGCATTCTGAATATATTTGTTTACTCTTACGTTTATAATACTCTCACTCATCCCTAATTTAAAAAAGTTAACATTATTACCTATTCAATAAAAAAAGAATCATAGAAATCGGTAAAGAAACACCAAACTTATACATGAAATAAGCCATCGCGCCGTCGCACGTGAATACTGAATCATGCTTTAAGGATTATTTTTGTGTAACGGCTGCCGCGCTCGACACGGGTCGTGGCGGCGCGGTAAGGTATAAAAAGGCGGGAGGTCCGAAAGCGAGCTTCCCCGCCCCCCTGATCCTGAGAGACCTTCAGCCACTCAGTCCCAAACCGATACGGATGCACATCAGGGTGCATCCGTCCTCTAAGCGCACTAGCAGTAGTATTTACTAAGGCAGCGCTGCATCATCCCCTTCTCAGGGGTTGATCGCATCAGATGAAGCCTGTAAGGCCCCTAAGGCCATAGGCACCCGCCACGGGTGTGTTTTAGTCAGTAAGAGTCTGACATAACTCTACAGCCGGCTGTAGGGTATCCATGAGGATTTCACACCCCCTCCCCCGCCTGGGAAGAAACAAAAAAAAAAAGAAAGCGAGCTTCATTCAATATTTGGCTGTCGATGCGTTCAGAGCGTTCGACCTTATTGACAGAAAATAATTGATATTGAGAAACCGTGCTATCTATACTTATAATAAATCTGTAGAGACGTCAATTCTGTACATGAAATATATTTTTAAAATAACTATCAGGGGGTGATTAGTGATCGATACTGATGCCAAAAATGCAATCAGTAAATTTTTTGTCTGTCTGTCTGTCTGTGTGTATGTTCCTTATAGAAACAAAAACTACTCGACGGATTTTAACGAAACTTGGTACAATTATTCTTCATACTCCTGGACAGGTTATAGTATACTTTTCATCACGCTACAATCAATAGGAGCAGAGTAGTGAAGGGAAATGTTGGGAAAACGGGAGAAGTTACTCCATTTTTTAAGCTTCCGTCGCGTGTGCAGCCTTAATGATTAAAGTTACATAGAAATCATGTATGACGGAAATATTCTACATAAAATTGTCTAAAAAATATCCCGCAACAGCATATGTCTATCTTTTATGGTTGACTCACAATAACACGTGTAACTCCCGATAGCTTAGCAGTTCGGAGCATTCTGATCATATTTGTTTACTCTTACGTTTATAATACTCGGTATAGAAACACCAAACTTATACATGAAATAAGCCATCGCGCCGTCGCACGTGAATACTGAATCATGCTATAAGGATTATTTTTGTGTAATGGTTGCCGCGTTCAACACGGGTCGCGGCAGCGGTAGGGTATCAAAGGTCCGAGAGCGAGCTGTCTAAATCTGTTTTCTGCGTCGCTCCCCCCCTGGGGGACGATCGCTTCCGATGAAGCCTTAGAGGCCTTCCCGGCCAGAGGCAGCCCCTACGGGTGTTTTTTAGTCAGTACGAGTCTGACATAACCTTGCAGCCGGCTGTAGGGTAACCATGAGGATTTCTCATCTGCTCCCCCGCCTGGGAGACCGAAACCGTGCTTATCAGCGCGACTTTTAGTCTTTAAATAGTTTATTTGAATTTCTTTTGTTGTTATTTTGTAAAACAGGTATTAGTTGTTTTGGTAGTGTTTAAATATTCGTTCAAATTAAAAATTATTAAGCGTAGGTACTTTTATTAATTAAAGTAGTTATAAGTTTTTATTTTTAAGTGAAGGAGGTATTGGTAGATAGTATTGCACACGCGTTTCAGCTTTATTTTCATTTCTTTTTTGTTGTGAGTTGTATATATTTCTGGTTATAATTCTATAAGAATATTTTAGTTCAAATAGTCACTTAGATTTTATGTGTAAGGTAGCTAAAGTATTCGTTAAAAATATTCGTTCAAAGTGTAATTTAATCATATAGGATGAATGTACGATGGCCCATCGAAAAGCAGTAGAAGCGGTAGACAGAACTTTAAGAGATATAAGACAAAATGATCGACCCATGGGCGGTATCACAGTTTTATTTTGTGGTGATTTCCGACAAACCTTAACGGTAATACCACGGGGAACCCGAGCTGCTGAGGTTAGGGCTTGCCTGAAAAGCTCTTATTTGTGGCGTGATATACAATCGGTGCATTTGACTATAAACATGCGAGTGAGAACTGTAGATAACCCGGATGATCGTGAATTTTCTGATATATTATTAAAGAAAATACCTTCACCAAAGATACCTATCCACTGCTACACCAAGGAAAACTTATTCTGACGCCTGAGTTATGTTGTATAGTGCAATCCCAACAACATCTTACATCGTCAGTTTACGGTGACGTAACAAATATATTAAATAAGAACAATTCTTGGCTATGCGAAAGGTCCATTTTAACTCCTCGCAATGACCAGGCATCTGAGATTAATAATAAAATACTGTTGAATATCCAGGGGGAAAGCAAAGTTTATAGTTCAATAAATAGAATGGCCGATGTACAAGAAGCCACTAATTACCCGATAGAATTTTTAAATTCTTTAAATATGCCCGTACTTCCTTCTCATGAAATTTGTTTAAAAATTGGCATTCCGATTATTCTGCTCCGAAATTTAAGACCACCACAAATTTGCAATGGAACTCGGCTTAAAGTAACCCAGTTGCAACAAAATGTAATCGAGGCTCAAATTTTAATAGGTTGCGGTGCAGGAGAAACCATCTTTATTCCCAGAATTCCCATAATACCAAATAATTTTCCATTCCAATTTAAAAGAACGCAATTCCCAGTATCGGTGTGTTAAGCAATGACAATAAATAAGGCTCAAGGGCAGACCTTTCAGACCAGTAGATCTCGGTGTCAGTTGTTTTTCACATGGTCAGTTATGTCGGTCTTTCCCGGGTTAGCAGTCCTAGAATTTTTTATGTTCACGTTCCGGACGGGACAAATTTCAACGTAGTCTACCCGGAAGCTTTGCGCTGAAGTATTTTCATTCTATATGTACTTAAGACTCATGTGAAAGCGATCTAAACAATATTACCAATACATTAACATAATAACATACAAGGAGTTACACGCTGATGGTCTCGGGGCACAGTGATAATAATAATATTCTGCGGTTCCTTATTGCGATATTTTTAACAGTATTATATTTCCCTACTAAAATACGAAAGTTAATCTGTCTGTCACATCAAAACCACGGAACCCTGAGGAAGGACATATGCTACTTTTTTACGAAAAACGACGATAACGCGGATGAAGTCGCGGGCAAAAGCTAGTATATTAATAAAATGGTAGGAAAGTCAAAACTGTACATTGAATATTTTTTTAAAAAGAATACTTGGGGTGTGATCTACAATTGATACCGAAGTCATTAGTTTTTAGAATTTTTGTCTGTTTGTCTGTATGTATGTCCGGGATAAACTCAAAAAGTAAAGTAAAGATTTACTTCAAATTAGGCACGAATATTATTAAGAAGTCGGGTCAACATATAGGCTACATATTATCACGCTATCACCTACGGGGAATGAGCAGTGAAACTTTATTTCTAACCAACTCCACGCGTGCGAAGTCGCGGGCGGCCGCTAGTATCAGATAAAAACTAATAAAGTGATCAGTAATCACTTTATTCGTTGATATTAACAATTTATTATTGTCCTTTTTCGCGGGATCGTTTACAGGCTCCGTGGTCCGTAACGTATCTGAAAAGTGTAGAATAATTAAAAGAAAGTTAATAAATCGCACTTAACCCATTCATAATGTGTTGTCCAAAAGGGGTGATAATTGAATCTCTCGTACTCAGTCTACCATGCTGTCGTATTCCACACAATTTTATCAAATGCTTGGTTTTGCGAGAAAACATACAAAATACTATTAGCGCAAGATCCCAAGCCCACCAGATCCTACAATTTTTTTATGGACAAAATTTCGGGTAATCGGTACGATGAAACGTATACATACCTATTTGCTAATTTGTGTTGTGAGCCATTTCTCAGGTATCAAGTGGCACAGATTCTTAAACTCACTTTTCTAACAGTTTGAAGACTGATTCTAACATTGTAGAGAATATTGTTAACGTTGTTGTGAGTGAATTTTTACGTACACTTGCCAGCTGATACCTGGCATTTGCCCACAGCACAAGTTAGCGAGTTCATTATACACACTAATACTACTCGATTATCCTATTTTGTCCATCAGAAAAAAAGTAAGGTCTGGCAGGCCTGGGGTCTTGGACTATTGGCTTAATAATGTAAAATCGTATAAGAAGTGCAGCCTTTAATTGTATACGTTTTTCCAGGTCGTATACTCAATAGATTCTCCAAAGACATCGGCGCTTTAGACGAACTTTTGCCACGTTTTCTACTGGAATGTATCCAAATCTACCTCGTGATGTTCAGCATTTTAACTCTGAACGCTGCGGCGCTAGTATGGACCTTACTGCCCACCACCATCATCCTACTTCTATTCTATACTATATTACAAATTTATCTGAAGTCGGCGCAATCAATTAAGCGATTGGAAGGCACGAGTAAGTATGAAAATTCCAATTTATGGCTACTGGCACCAGTGCCAAGTATATAAAATCATTTCGTGAAGGCGTAGCTTTCATAATTTATATAGGTCGTTTCATAGTTTTACAGTATCGTTTGTGATTTTAAGTGTGAGTTAATAAATGTTAAGAAAAAAAGTTAAAGCTTACCATATGATTTCATTTTCTCGAGTTTAAGTGCAACTTTTGCGAAGCGTGATTTTAAGTGTAACAGAATTTTAAGATTTTATTTAAATGTGAAATGTTGCAGCTCGCAGCCCTGTGTTTTCGCACATGTCTGCAACACTCAACGGCATAAGCACAATCCGGTCATCGGGCGCTCAACAGAGGCTCATCACAGAGTTCGACAAATTTCAGGTTTGCATAATATATATTACCGTTTTTATATTACCGTATTCCATTCTGTGGTTTAATTTGTAAAAGCTTTTATTTTGATATATAAATGAATAGCCCTTCTCTATCGTAACTTTAATTAGTATTTTTAAATCAATTCGCCAGGATATCCACACATCGACTTGGAGCAGTTACCTGGCGAGTGGTGTGACACTCGGCTTTTGGCTTGATTTCATCTGTGTGCTATATCTTGCTATAGTGATCATTGCATTCCTCGTGATCGACAGCAGTAAGTATTATCATTGTTTTCTCGTAGGTAGGTTACAACTTTTTGTATAACTAACATTTAAAATAGAACTTTATTTGGTATTCACTGCCTATTTCTATAACGATCGCATCCTTTTGCAGTAATTGCGACACCATTGCACAGTGAATGAGTTTTGGCATATTCATATTTTTTATTTTATCCAAAACTTACCAGGATTCAACAAATATTATGATTGTACTTATTCAAAATTATATAAATAGAGTAGTAAGTGAATATTGTTTTTGTTATTTTTTCAACAGAAACTATCTTCTCGGGCAACGTCGGTTTGGCAATATCCCAGACGCTCATTTTAACGGGCATGTTACAATTCGGCGTCCGACAGACGGCTGAAGTAATCTCACAAATGACGAGCGTGGAACGTATCCTACAGTATACGCACATTGAGCGCGAGAGTCAGTGGGAAAAAGGAGGTGAGTACTGAAAAACTAGGAAAATAAAACAAGTTTACTACGGGTTAGATGAACTAATTTTGTTTATTTATTGACATTTCGCATTAATAATGACTATTTTTTCTTTGTTGAGCTACCTTGGCCAATAAATAAATAAAATCAGTGCATCTAACGCATTGAAACTTGTTTTATTTAATGAGTAATGTGCATTTTCATGCACATTACTCATTAAATGATTATTTCTTAGGTTTTCACCTAAGAAATAAATAAACTAGGAAAAATTAATTCATCCATATTTTTATAGAAGTCTCGAGACTAACTCCACATCAATCGCACGCACCTTCTGTTTTTAAGATTATGGGATGCAGTCTAGTTATCTAGTACTTACCTATAGTTGAGATACGAACCACCCTCACGTTTACGTTTACGAACCAGCCTCAAACCTGTTCCCAGTGCCGTCTTTGACCTATTGGAGGCCCTGGGCATATTAGGATAATGGGGCCCCTATGACCCCCGTTTGGTGATCTAACAAGAACTAGGGACTTTGTGTTTGTGATGTGAGGTGCCCAACTATCGATCACGGGGCCCTAGGCACTTGCCCAAAGTGCCCACTGGGAAAGACGGGTCCGCCTGTTCCCCTACCACGTGTATCTTTACTCTCTTTTAAGACAACGACATTATAAAATAGAGATATTTGTCTTCAGTCTCCAAAGATGTATGAGGAGCATATTTATTTATTACTTACACATGTGAGAAATACACTTTTAAAAAACTATCAAGATACAAGACGGCACACCCCAGACCAGAAGAAACAAAGTCCCTACAGTTATTTTATTTCTTTTAATATACCAAGCAATGTGAAAGATGTTATGTGTGATTTATTTTTTAAGGAACTTTCAGTTTACGTATTTATTTACTTTTATTCCAGAGCGTGAGACACCTAAAGGCTGGCCATCACGCGGTCGCATCGAGTTCCGCAATTGTTACATGAAATATACGCCTGAAGATCTACCCGTACTCAAAAACTTGAATTTGGTCCTTGAAAGCGGGTGGAAGGTAAGAAAGGAACAAAACCATTTTTTTCACATATAAAGTGATGCGTTTGTATTTAAAAAAAAATGTAGGTACGCCTCTTTTTAATTATTAGCTGAAAGAAAACCTCACTATGGATACGAAATTTAGCCACCTTTTATATTTCAGGGCTAATTAGATATTAGACGTTATCAAAATACGCATTTAGAAATACGTAAATACTTATGTTACACTAGTTTCTATCAGCTATCATATTAATATTATGAATCCGATTCTAATATTATTTTGTTTACACCATAGTATTAGGCAGCTAAAATCACATAAAACATAATTATTTTTTTAAAGTATATCGATGATGATAATAATAAAAAACATCCAAGTTAGTAGGTTTTGAAACAAACTTTAACAAGTACCAAAAAGGCCTCTATTCAAATGATATAGATACCTACAAAGAAGTCACTTATTCATTTATGATGTTGTTTCTTTATAGATTTGATTTAAATTTATTAACATTATAATATAAAACAAACGTGTATAAGCTTTTGTAAAGGGATTTAAAGGATTGAGATTAAGGTTATATGAATTAATAATATTTTTTATCCCAACTATAATCTACGTATCTTCCATAGGTGGGTATTGTGGGACGAACAGGCGCTGGCAAATCGTCTCTCATATCGTCGTTGTTCCGCTTAGCCATAGTCGAGGGCGAGATCCTCATCGATGACGTGAACACTGGACATTTGGCTTTACAAGTAAGTCAAAGTTTCCATATTATCCTACTATAGTATATTTGTATTGTGGGTAAACGCATAATAAAACTTGTTACTGAGTCAGTCTGTCATCGCCGATTAAACGTTGTATTACGTACTCCATATTTTAGTATTTAATGTCCTTTAACTCCTCAAATAGGACATATTGGCGACGAAAAGTACTTCACGCGTGTTCAGAAATTAACAGTGAATAAATTGTTAGCAAAATAATAATATTGGGTAATGGAAGTTCAATGTTCGGTGGCAGCCTCACATTCGACCACAGGGTTCAAGAGTGGAGCATATTTAAAAGCAGATTTACACAGTTTTGTACGGCGAACGATATTGATAACGACACCGACAAAGCAGGAGTAAAAAGAAGACCTTTGCTTCTAACTACCTTGGTGGAAGATACCTACCGCGTTGTTAATGATTTGGTGTTTCCGTCTTCATTGGAAAGCTTGGAGTTTCAGACCTTGATACAAAAATTGGACAGCCATTTCTTATCCAAAAAAAGTACCTTCGCAGAGAGATACAAATTTTATAAGGCAGAACAAAGGCCAGGCGAGGATTTATCTGAATGGGCATCGCGAGTGAGGAATTTAGCTTAGTTTTGCGGGCTCAAATCTGAACTTGAATCTGCATTAAGAGATCGATTTGTTCTTGGGCTAGATATAAAGAAATACTAAAGAAAAGGAGAAGCTATTTACGGAAAGCATCGAGACTTTGACTTTCCATAAGGCATTAGAGTTGGCTCAAAGCGTACGTTGTGCGCGGATGGCTTTGCAAGTTGCGAGTGTATGGAAAGTGGTATGGAACAGTCGACGTCAACGCAGCCAGTGTTCGAGATACGTGCCGCAGCGCGCGGCCCTACCAGCGGCGTTATGAAAACATCTCAAGCTAAACAGAATAAGTTTTGTGCAGTGTGTGGCTATCGTAATCATACAAAAGCCGAGTGTCGTTTTATTAATTATAAGTGTCAAAAGTGTAATCAACAAGGCCATTTATAACGCATGTGCAGTTCCAAAAAGGGAAATAATTACTTTATGGATGCGAATGATAACGACATATCAGAAGGTAAACATGAATTATTCAATATTAAATGTAAAAACGGTGACCCTATGCAGCACGTTGTGTCAATAGGCGGCCGGCCGGTGTTATGTGAGATATATAGCGGGAGCGCGGTCTCCATATTGCCAATTAGGTTCTATCGTACATATTTTAAAGATGAATATCCTATGCATGCGTCTCGTGTAGTATTAAATTGTTATAATGGTAGAAAGATTTCTCCACTCGGATACATTATAATTCCCGTACAATAGGAGAATATTCTCAAGCACAGTAGATTTTTTTATTATTGATACGGATATTGCAAAACCAATTTTATTAGGTAGAAATTTTATATGCGAGTTCAATCTAGAATTATGCACGGTCAATTGTAACAACCTTACGACCGATAATGATTTGGCACAACAATTAAAAATTAAATTTGCTAAATTGTTTACAGATGAATTGGGCACATTTAATAAGTATAAAATTACATTGAAAGTTCGACCAGACTCGCAATTGAAATTTTTTAAGCCTCGTACGGTCTCGTTAGCACTGAAAAAAAAGTGGAATTGGAATTGCAAAGGTTACTAGATTTAGGTACTAGACCGCACTATCCGTGCGGTGACGGAGAAAGAATACAACTCACCGCCCCTTTTCTTCCCGTGGGTGTCGTAAGAAGCGACTAAGGGATGTCGGAGCTTCCATCCGCTCTTCTGGTGGGAGGGTGCCTAACACCCGCCTGGTTTGTTACCACCGTGCGCATGGTGAAAAACCCGTGAAGTGCTTCTCGCGCGTTTCGGGGTCAGCCAGCGTACAACCAGAGCTCGAGTGGAAGTTGTCGCGAAGGATTCGGTCCAGGGGAGGCATCCGTGGAACCGATGCCGGGAGGACTGCATCGACCCGTCGGCCAGGGAGACCCGTAGAAACGGCTGTCCCGCTGGCCGCCCGTGGCACAGTACAGGGGCCCAAGCGTTCCTAACCAGTTCGCGAGGCTGCCCCATCATGTCACGCATAATCTCGGGGTGGACCGTCGTGCCGGTTGGTGACCGGGGCGTGGGGTCCCGGCGGTCACTCCCGGGGGGGTGCGGGGGCCCTTCCGTCCGGCGGGTCGGCGCATCTCCACTGCAGGCAGTCAATCGGGAAGACAAACCCCCCTTATTTGCCCGGACTCTTCGCGACGGCGTCCGCTCGTTTTCGCGTCTCTTTTTTTTTTTTTTCACTTCCACCATGGCAGCCTCAATAACAAAGTTTGGACGTACAGCGGTGCACACCCCCCCGCCTTCAACGCTGTTTGAGGTCGAGTTCTGCAACATACGCGGACTCCACTCTAACCTCAACGCTGTCCACCACCATCTCGAGACAGCACGGCCAGCATTGTTGTTCCTGACGGAGACACAAATACTTCCGCCTGCTGACACAGGCTACCTTAATTATCCCGGCTACGTGCTTGAAGAGTCCTTCAAAGCGAAAGCCGGTGTATGCCTGTATGTTCGGGCGGATGTTTGTTGTCGCCGTCTCCGCTGCTTGGAAGATCCCTCCTTCTCCATGCTGGGGGTACACGTCGACTCTGGCCCCCGGGCCAGAGTCTACGTGTGCCTCTACAGATCCCACACCGGCGATGTTGAGACAACTCGACTTTTTGAACACCTTAGTCGGGCAGCAGATGACGCGCAGGAGCGATTTCCCAATGCAGAATTGGTGTTTTTGGGGGACTTTAATGCTCACCACAATTTGTGGTTAAGTTCTTCCAAAACTGACCATGCAGGGATCTCTGCTCACACATTCGCTCTCACGCATGACTTGAAGCAACTGGTTGATCAGCCCACCAGGATCCCAGATATTCCAAGTCAAGCGCCTTCTTTACTGGACCTTCTGCTCACGACCCATCCACAGGGCTATCAGGTTGTGGTAAGAGCCCCCCTGGGCTCGTCGACCACTGCCTGATATCTGCCAAAGCACCACAGGCCAAGCCTCCGCGTCCAGCAGTGGTCAAGCGCCGTATCTGGCATTATGGGTCGGCAGATTGGGACGGTATGCGTGATTACTTTGCGTCCGTCCCTTGGAAGCAGCGCTGCTTCAGTGACAGGGACCTATCGGGCAGTGCCGTTGCCATTACTGAGGAGATCATAATGGGTATGGAATACTATATTCCTCATTCTGATCTCATCAGTAAGGGCACACGTAACCTCTGGTTCAATCACGACTGTGCTGAAGCTGCTTCGCGTAAGCAAGCGGCATATCGTACTTGGATCAGAGGCCGCGCTCTCAAGGATCCCGGGGTCGATTCACTCAAAGCAGCCTACAATTCTGCTTCCAAGGCCTGTAAGAAGGCTTACATCAGAGCGGATGCCCAGCGTGTTGCACGTGTTGGCCAGAAACTTATAACGCATCCTGCGGGCTCCCGTAGCTACTGGCGTTTGGCCAAGGCCGTGCAAAAAAACTTCTGCCAGCCCTCGCTGCCACCTCTGAGATGCCCAGACGGAACACTAGCTCATAAGCCGCAGGAGAAAGCCGATTTACTGGCAAAACTCTTTGCGGCTAACTCCCGAATCGATGATTGCAATGCACTGCCACCATCATTACCTCACTGTGGCACAACGATGCCTGATATTAAAATCAGGCAGCGTGAGGTTCGTGCCGAATTGCAATCACTCGACGTCCGGAAAGCTAGTGGACCTGATGGCATCCCAGCCGTAGTACTTAAAAAATGGGCAGCGGAGTTGTCTCCCGTGCTCACGCGCTTGTACCAATGCTCGTATTCTTTGGGGCGTGTGCCGGAGACTTGGAGAGATGCTAACGTGCAACCGGTGCCCAAAAAAGGGGACCGCTCAGACCCGGCAAACTATCGGCCAATAGCAGTCACCTCAGTTTTATGTAAAGTTCTAGAAAAGGTCCTTAATAACCATCTGACCCGCTACCTAGAGGATCACTCCCTGATTAATGATCGTCAATATGGATTTAGACCGAAACGATCGACGGGTGATCTTCTAGCGTACTTAACTCATATCTGGGGTGAGGCTATCGACAAGCGTGGCGAGCCGTTGGCTATCAGCCTTGACATTGCCAAGGCGTTCGACAGGGTCTGGCACAAAAGCCTTCTCTCCAAGCTTCCGGCATACGGTCTGCCAGCCCAGTTCTGTTCTTGGGTAGCTGACTTCCTGCATGAGCGTAGAATTCGTGTCCTTACGGATGGTAGCAGTTCGCGGTTCATGTCAGTGAATGCCGGCGTTCCCCAGGGCTTCGTCCTATCCCCCACTCTCTTTCTGCTGCATATCAATGACTTGATTCCTCTTGGAAATATTCATTGCTATGCAGACGATAGTACAGTGCATGCGGGGTATCTCGGACAAGCAGCGGCTGGGTACGCAGTAACCAGGGAGAAACGGGAAAATCTTGTCATTGAACTCAATCAGGCTTTGGACCACATTTCCGAATGGGGTACCAGGAACTTGGTTGGGTTCAATGCCAAGAAAACTCAGGTTTGCGCTTTCACGGCAAAAACATCGCCATTCCTTCCCCTTCCATCTCTTCAGGGCACAACACTACCGCTGCAGAGCAACATTTCCATGCTCGGTATGGAAGTTCGCTCAGACCTGAATCCAAAGGACTACATCGAAACCGTGATCAAAACAGCTTCACGCAAACTCGGAGTCCTGAACAAGGTGCGGCGTTTTTTCACGCCCGATCAACTGTGCTTGTTGTACAAAACGCAAGTCCGGCCCTGCGTGGAATATTGCTCGCACCTCTGGGATGGCTCCGCCAAGTACTTGCTCGATGCTTTGGATAGGTTACAGCGGCGCGCGATCCGCATCATAGGCGATGAGGAGGTGACTAAACACCTTGAGCCTCTTCAATTACGCCGTGACGTGGCGTCACTAAGCGCGTTCTATCGTTTGTACCACGGCGAGTGTTCTGAGGAGTTATTCTCTCTTATCCCACCTTCCCCTTTCCTTCAGAGGACCACGCGCGCTGGCCTACGTTGTCACCGTCTTACTGTGGCCACAATTCCAACGCGTACAAAGAAATTTGGTGACTCATTTCTTTGTCGCACTATCCGTAAATGGAATGCTCTGCCCGCTCACGTGTTCCCTCCCTCTTACAACCTGGGATCCTTTAAAAGAGGCGTGAAGAAGCAACATGCAGGCCGGCAGGGTGAGGATGGCTGGTGTGGCAGGTAGAACTGCTGTATCAGCTATCTTCGCGTCTGGACTTCACCTTCACTTAACATCAGGTGGGGTGGAGTCATTTGTCGGACCTAACTATAAAAAAAAAAAAAAGGTATTTTAGAAAAGGTGGATCACTCAGATGTTGCAACCCTATAGTGCCGGTTTTGAGATCTGTCGGGGATATTAGAATCTGTGGTGATTATTCAGTTACACTTAATAAAGTGCTATATTGTGATAGTTACCCCTTGCCACGGATTGAAGATTTGTTTGCGAAACTTCATGGTGGGGTGGAATTTTGAAAGTTAGATCTTTCTAGAGCTTACAATCAACTAGAGCTTGATAGTTCTAGAAAATTGACTTGAATTAACACACATAAGGGTTTGTTTTGTTATACTCGATTAGTATTCGGTCTCTCTAACGCTCCTTCTATATTCCAAAAAGTATTAGAGCAATTACTAGGTGATATAGAGGGAGTTTGCATATTTTTAGACGATATTTGTATAACGGGCTCTTCAAAAAAAAATCATATAGATAGATTAGAGCAGGTTTTATCAAGATTACAAGGGCTTAGATTGAAAGAAAATAAATGCGAATTATTTAAAAAGTCAGTACAATACCTAGGATATGTAATTGACAAAGAGTGTCTACATAAATCACAAAGTAAAATAAATGCAATTATAAATTGTGATTTTCCAAAAAATACAAAGGAATTGAAATCATTCCTGGGATTAGTAAACTGTTATCGCTGTTTTGTTCCAAATACGTCAAGTATATTGGGACCATTATATTCACTCTTAAAGAAAGGCCAAAAATGGGAGTGGGGCGACAAGCAAAAATATGCATTCAACCGCATCAAAAAAGAATTGAGTAGTGAACAGTGTTTAGCGCATTATGATTCCGCGTTACCGACTATAGTGACAGCGGACGCGGGCCCGGCGGGCTTGGGCGCGGTGCTCGCGCAACGCCAACGCGACGGGCGCGAGCGAGTAGTAGCGTATGCGTCTCGTTCGCTTACCAAATCAGAACGAAACTACGCTCAAATTCAGAAGGAAGCGACCGCTATTATATTCGCAATAAAAAAAATCACCATTATTTGTACGGTCGAGATATTCCTTTCATATTGCGTACAGACCACAAACCACTTCGGTCAATTTTTGGCTGCAAGAAAGGTGTCCCTGAGTTGGCAGCAAATCGATTACAAAGATATGCTTTATTTTTGTCAGCTTATAATTTTAACATCGAATACGTAAAGAGTGAATCTAATGTGGCAGATTTTTTATCACGGTCTATAAAAGACTGCAAAGATTTAGAAATTCTAGATCATACCGATATCGATAAAAACTTTTATATAAATTTTATTTCGGACTATGATTTAACGCCTATAACAGTAAAAAATATTCAGGAAGCGACATCACGAGATCCAGTTTTACAGAGAGTAATCGATTTTATCAGAAATGGTTGGCCTAGAAATATAACAAATTCTAGTTTACGGCCGTATTTTTTATACCGTTTAGATTTGTCATAAGAAAAGCGGTGTATCTTACGTGGTCATAGAATAATTATACCAGAAGTTTTAAGAAAAACAATATTAAATGAATTACATCGCTCACATTTTGGAGTAACAAAGTCAAAAAGCAACGTTAGGCAGCGCATGTGGTGGCCCCACATTGACAAACAGACAGAAGAAACAATAGGGTCTTGTAAATTGTGCAACACTATCCGCGACGCGCCGTCGCGTGCCCCTCTGGCGCCATGGCCGTTTCCAAAACGTCCATGGGACCGAGTTCATATTGATATGTTTTACCTCAATAACAAAAACTTTTTTATCTCAATAGATGCTTATTCTAAATGGGTTGAATGTTTTTACATGTCTAATACAAACAGTGATGCAATTATAGAAAAGTTGTCAGAGATATTCAGTAGGTTTGGATTAATTCGTACGTTAGTTTCAGATAATGCTACTAATTTTTGCTCACAAAAGTTTAAAGAATTTTTCTTTCTAAATGGCATTAAACACATCACGATTGCACGGTATCACCCGGCATCGAATGGGCAAGCAGAAAACTGTGTAAAAACTGTAAAAAAAGGTTTAAAAATCATTATGTCACACGATCGATCACAAAAATCAATAATACAGGAAATGAACAAATTTTTGTTTGATTATAGGTATTCTGCTCATTGTACTACCGGTTTTACTCCAGCTCAATTATTACTCGGCCGCCCATTACGGTGTTGTCTCGATCTGTTGAGGGTCACCGAATCAATGGACAATTTGGAAAGTGAGATGTCGTTATCATCCGTAGCACATTCTAATGTACTAGAAAAACAGATCTCACAGCGTAAGTTATATGGAGGTCATCGTAATAAAACATTTTCACAAGGAGAAATAGTATTAGTGAAACAATATTATAACAATGGGAATAAACATGAATGGAAACTTGGAATTATTAAAGAAAGAATGGGTACTCAAATGTATTCCGTAAGATTAAAAATTAATAATAACATTGTGATAAAACATGTTGATCAATTATTGCCATATAAAGGTAATACGGATGCAGTGGATTTTGAGGATGTTAGTAACTATGGGGACTATTCCTATTCGCCGACAGAAAATGTGGGGGAAGGAGTTTTATTAGAGAACGATGATGCCGTAGATAATTCTTTTTGCTCCTTGCCTGGAGAAGAACAGGAAGTCACCGGCGATGGTGTTCCATCATCGCCGCAGGCAGAACTCGTTGATGAATCACCACTCACCTGCAACCCCACTAGGCCTCTAGACATAGCACCCCGACCTGAACGCCTTGTTCGATCAACCCGGACAAAGAATCCTAATTATAAAGTGTAACAAACTATTATTTTTGTAATATTGGTGGAGGGGTATGGTATATTTGTATTGTGGGTAAACGCATAATAAAACTTGTTGCTGAGTCAGTCTGTCATCGCCGATTAAACGTTGTATTACGTACTCCATATTTTAGTATTTAATGTCCTTTAACTCCTCAAATAGGACACCTACCCATTACCAAAAATCTAATATAAATATACCTATATGTACAACATCTTCATAATCGTTAGTCAAAGTCAAAGAAGTCAAAACAACTTTTGTGTTATTGATATAAGTTGAAATCAGAAAACAAACCGTACAACTTAACGTAAAAGTAGAGTTAACTATAAAGTTTAGACTTAACCATATTATTTAAATCTCTTTGGTAAAACCTTAAAATTGCCTTAAAACAGAAACAAGTGCCGATCTTTGGGCAAAATAGAAAATCCCAATATACCCCATTCTTTATCGAAGAATGCGTGCGATTCTCATGATAGTGAGAATTCCCATGACATTTT
This sequence comes from Chilo suppressalis, assembly GCA_902850365.2. NCBI lineage: Eukaryota > Metazoa > Arthropoda > Insecta > Lepidoptera > Crambidae > Chilo > Chilo suppressalis. The sequence continues at coordinate 15,702,338 of OU963898.1, forward strand.
AAAGTTCTGTTAAACATAGTCTAACACCGAAATATTATTGCAGGAGCTGCGTTCACAGATCTCCATCATTCCTCAGGAGCCTGTATTATTTTCGGCCACAGTGCGATACAACCTGGATCCTTTCAACAACTATGACGACGATCAACTCTGGAATGCACTCGAAGCTGTATGTTCAGTCTAGATTTTTCTCATACAAGCGAATATTTCGTGAATTTTCTTTCTATTTTTTAAATCGTTGTATTCCGCGAACGAAGAAAATTAAAATTTTGCTTAACCTCTAACTTATGTTCATCTTCAGATAACGAGAACGATATTCTCTTAAATATTATTTTGTCTGACACGCTCATTGTTTGTAAGTAGATATGAACGGACCTTTACAGATACCAACAAATATAACGTTTGTTGCACTTTTTGAAGTGAAACTTCTTTAGGCACGCTTCACTTGGGGGGTAAACTGGCGAATGTGTTACGATTTTGTGTTACGATTAGTGTAATCGGTGGCTCATCGGTAAACAATGAACAATACCCGTCACAAAATACATGAATCTAGCTTAATCTTGCTTAAGCTTGCTTGTGGATGATAAAGGACCCAGTGCGGATTGGTGGGTGATAACGGACCCAGCGCAGATTGGTGGGTGATAATGGAACCAGTGCGGATTGGTGGGTGATAACGGACCCAGCGCGGATTGGTGGGTGATAATGGACCCAGTGCGGATTGAAATGAAATGAAATGATATTTATTCAGACTAGGCTGTTACAAGCACTTGTGAAGGTCAAGAAGCTACGCCATCGGTTCGCAAAACTACGGCGGGAGACCTTGTACTGAGAAGAACCGGCAAGAAAATCAGCAAGGGATGTTTTTTTCTCCCTGTATTGTTATATACAGTGTCGTCAAGTTGAAAAATTACTTCAGAAATACGTCTGAAGTCACTTTCCATTACATCATCTAGAATATAAATATATAGTTACAATTAATTTTATAGTTAACATTATATGTAGTATATAGGAAGCGGCAATAGATAGGTACAATATTACTGTTATGAAAAATGACTAATACCCATTTAATATCAAATTATAAGAAACACTATGTCCATGCATTACGATCATTTAGATAATCATCAACTTTATATTAGCCCTTATTCATAAGAGTATTTTTGATCTGATATTTAAATTTAGTCAGTGGAAGCTCAATCAGATCTTGGGGAACTTTGTTAAACAATGCAATACTACAACCCAGAAATGAACCTCTTGATTTTTGGAGTCTGAACATGGAACGGCAAGCTTGTTCTTAAATCTCGTGTTAAAGTTATGGGTTTGACTTTTTTTTGCAAATTCATCATAGTTTTTTCTTACATATATTAAATTTTCATAAATGTATTGCGACGCCAGTGTTAAAATATTAATTTCTTTAAATTTTTCTCTAAGGGATTCTCTTGCCTTTAAATTGTATATGGCGCGAACAACTCTCTTTTGCAATATGAAAATACTTTCGATATTAGCGGCTGAGCCCCTTTGGTTTGGTCTGATTGGTGGGTGATAACGGACCCAGCGCGGATTGGTAGGTAATAATGGATCCAGTGCGGATTGGAAAGTGATAACGGACCCAGCGCGGATTAGTGGGTGATAACAGACCCAGCGCGGATTGGTGGGTGATAATGGTCCCAGTGCGGATTGGTGGGTGATAAGGGACCCAGCGCGGATTGATAAGTAATAATGAATCCAGTGCGGATTGGAGGGTGATAACGGACCCAGCGCGGATTGGTGGTTTTTTTTCTATCAACAAATCTTCAGGTTAAATTTATGATTTTCAGATCATTGGAGCTAAAGAAGTTTCACTTCAGTCTTCTGGTCATAAGCACACTCGTTTTTTTTTAATTTGTCCTAGGTATTTACAGATTCTTTATGGAAAGCAATAGCATACACCCTGGTAAACTTTTTGAGCATCAATCATGAACAACGGAACCTGCGCTGTAGCAATTTTACATACAAAAACGCCTACTGTGTCAGGTTATTTGTCTGTGGTGTCCCACGGCATTATCACACGGAGGGGAATATTTAATATTGACAATAGGATATTTAACTGAAAGAAGACATCATTTTATTTTTAATAATAAGTAGAACTGCATTCACAGATTTTTTTAAATCGCCTGCCCAAATGCCTGGGAATGAAACTTGTGATATGTGAAAAAAACACATCACACACACACAAATCGGAAGGGTAAATTATAGGCATTATTTTTTCTAAATAACAAAATATTTTCTCATTTCACGAGAATGATTCCCGGTTGTGGCAGGCGATTTAAAAAAAACGGTGAATGCAGTTCTACTTATCATTAAAAATAAAATGATTTTATCTTTCAGTAAAATATCATATCTTCAATATTTAATATACTTTCCCTCCATGTGACAATGCCGTGGAACGCCCTGTATACTCATCATAAAAGTATAAGCAACATGAACTGTTTTGAACTTTTGTCCTATTTTTATACATATATTCCTTTGTTAATAATAATCATTTATTAGTGACTAATGCAAAATAAACTTTTGAATAAATTATATACATCTTGACGATAACGTAAAAGTGCAGTTTGTGAAAATGATGCATGTTGCGTAGACTTCTATGATGTATGTGTGTACTAATAAATTATTATGAATGTATATCCAGGTGGATTTGAAGGAAGCTGTACCCGCGCTGGACTTCAAGGTGTCAGAGGGCGGGTCGAACTTCTCGCTGGGGCAGCGGCAGCTGGTGTGCCTGGCGCGCGCCATTCTGCGCGGCAACCGCATCCTGGTGCTCGACGAGGCCACCGCCAACGTAGATCCCAAGTGAGTCCTATTCCTTGCGTCTAGTGTTCTCAATGCTAAGGGTCGTGAGCTCTCTGAATAACTTATCGCTGGTGCAGCGGCTGCTGGTGGCTCAACGAGGCCACCGCCAACATTTTCCCAAGTTAGTCATTACCTACATATCATGAATACCATCGAAAGTTCGTCAACCGGAGTAGAATACCCGGTGCACAAATTATTTTGAAAAGAATTTTCGCTGAAAGTCATACTTCGATCTCGACACATCCAGACGACAAAGTGGAGGCTGTGATATCTCTAAAGCCATAAAGCAATAGCATTAACTGTGATGGGGGACTACAACTATTTTAACAACAATACATTTTCGTATTTTAATAAGCCTGCACCTGAAAAGTATTATACAGAATGAGCTTTTCAAACTCGCTTATAATCCATTAGATTGTTCTGTAACTGGTATCCATCACCAAATACACTATGAAAATCTAATAAATACAGAATTAATTTATAACTGATATCGGCACCCTTTGGGCGACGCGACTTGTCCTTTGACATTATTATTGTCCGCATGCTTTTGAATACCTATACTAGTTCTTGTTATGTATGTACTACCAGCTAATCTGATACTTGACCCACCATAATGTTATTTTCTTACAACTATTGCATAATAATAAGCTTAACGTTCACAAAGAAAAAACACATACACAGTCAGGTCATAAGTATTGTGACACAGTAAAAACTTTTCTTTTAGAATGCTTGCCACAAAAAAGTTTATTGAATTCGAATTTCGAATTGTTCATGAAAATAAAAATGCATACTTTTTAGAATTTTACTCGTTTTTAAATATGGAGTGGACGCTTAAAGAAGACCGTGTTGCAGTTATTGCGTTGCATCGTTGCGTTTACGCGCCAATTAAATTTTTTGACATACTGAAAATTTTGAATATAACCAAAAGATTCGTTTATCGTACCATCAAACGATACAATGAAGACTCTAGTGTAGATGACAGGTCAAGAAGTGGTCGCCCTCGGTCTGTTAGGACTCCAGCAGTGATAAAAGCTGTGAAGGCGCGAATTCAAAGAAATCCCAAACGTAAGCAGAAACTATTGGCCCTTCAGATGGGCTTAAGCAGAACCACGGTGAAAAGAGAGTTAAATGAAGACTTAGGGCTTCGGGCATATCGAAGAAAAACAGGACATCGTTTGAATGCTCGTCTAATGGACCTGAGACTGAAGAGATGCCGCTCTTTGTTGCAGAGTTTTGTTTGTTTTGTTTTACAAAGTTTTTTTGTAAATATCAAGAAATCCAAAGCATTTCTGTTATATTTACGATTTTAACAGTGATTTCGAAATTCAAACTACTAGATAAACCTCATTATTAGAATGCCCTAAGTGCAAACGCATTCTCTATAAATGCAAACATGTCTTTATTTACGCGAATTATCTGGCAAGTGGGTCATGAATCAATACGTTATTATATAAATAAATCAAGACATACAGTTGAAAAGACGATATAGTTTCACGGTATTTTAAAAGTGCTTTACCGATGTCTTTAATTATAATAGATATTGAAATAATGGTAACTATTGGTAACCAAAGATAAAGTTATTAAGTAGATACATGGTCGAATATTAGTAGGTTACCTTTCGATAATCAAGGTAGACTGAATGATCAGCGGTAGGTAGTAATCGCTTATCAAACATGATTTTGAAATATTACTTAATCATTTATATTAACATCTTACAAAATAACGCGCACTGATAATGCTTTTATTTTAAATGTATCAAAACAACCTTTATTATTCAATTAATTCATGTTTCTAACTCTATCTTTATCTCGTTAATTACTAAAATTTTTCTTTATTCATTTTATACAATGACGTAAAAACTTCTTAGATTTTATATAACTCTAATTCCCTGTGATTAATATTCTTTTCCATTTTATATCATTCTAAGGTGTCGTAATATATTCCCTTCTAGTTGCGCATTTTTAGCGTTGCGTTGCATACCATTTTATCATTGCCATTCCCAAAGACATTGTACTGTAAAACAGCCATAAAAATGAATGAATGAAATGAGCGTATTTATTACAGTAGCAATTTTATTTACAGAACCGACGAATTCATCCAAAGAACGATACGGAAGCGATTTGCTGAATGCACGGTGTTGACTGTGGCTCACCGTCTGAACACCATTATGGATTCGGACCGCGTCATGGTTATGGACGCGGGACGCCTGGTTGAATTCGACCACCCTTACTGTCTGCTCAACAACCCAAACTCACACTTCACCAAAATGGTGAACGAGACTAGTGACAAAATGTCGGCACAACTTTACCAGATCGCGAAAGACACATACATAAAAAACGGAGGTATCGTGGAGTAGCATACGAGTGAGAGCATATCGATTAAATCGTTATTTATGTATTGATAAAGCATGTGCATATCGGCGATGGATGTATTATAAAGAACGGAATTTGTGATGAATATCTGTCGAATCAAGACATTATTTGATAATCTAAAGCTGTACTACTGATAAACGATAATCGCTGTAACACGAACTTCGTTGTGTCACATGAATATTAGCGTACTTGAGCGTACTACAATATAGAAACTATATAAAGCATGGTGCTCCCACACCTGCGCGACGAAGCTTCGGATAGCTTTGGTACTAAATTTAAGTTCTGTCATAATGAATTAGCGGGCTGCGGCTCTATGGATGCATTGAGACGATAGCTTGACTGGCGATAATTGGACTGTCTAAAAGAGATTGTGGAAAACGATAAATTTGGATAGCTAGAGGAGCGTACTTAATTCAAAGTTCGAACGCAAATTTAAGCGCATTTTAATACCTAAGCCAACCGAAACTTCGTCAGGTATTAGGTGTGGGATAAGCATCCAGAGTGGGCGGACGGCGATGACGATACGATATATCGAAAGACAATTTTAAGACTAACAGCGCGGAGTTCCGTATTCGTTAAATTTAATGTCTTAACTGATTATTAAATAAGTTTATTTATAATTGATTTTACATTTGTTCCAAAGCCGTTCTATTGATCTATTGATAATATACATTTATGATAATATATCCGACTGATACACACACGCAGCCTAACAGTTAGATAATTTGTCAAATACAAGCAAATGTGAATAATATTTTGATTAATTTGTAAGGTATGTTTCACTATTGAAATGTAATGTAATATAAAGGTATACCTAAGTGAATGATTCTGTTGAATTTAAATGTATTGTGCTGTACTTCGGAAATTAGTGCAAAAACTTTCATAAAGTAACTTACATAATTCACAAAGTAACATTTAATTTTAATTATTAGATCTGATAGTGTGTCTTGGACAATCTAAATTAACTGCATTTCATTTACCGCGATGGGATGTTACAAATGATGTTCGCTTTACAGTTAGGTACGCATTTTCAACCTAATTATAAACCTAGCAATTATTTACGAATAGGCTATAAGAAAGGAGATTGCTCAAATTGGCCCAAACGTACAAAAAATATTGACATATACGGTAATTCTTGGCGTAATTTATATCTCATTTTACAGTCATTGGATTTTAACGGACACCTTTGTATAATATATTCATTTTAACAAGGACTTTTAATTTTACCGGTTTGGAAAACATACGAATCATTTTTAATGCCTATGGATGTAGTAACATTCAGCCAAAGACTGATCAAAGTTGTTTAAATAACATCAAAACAAATCTATTTTGTAAAGATCGATAAAATACATCTTTTTTTTATTACACTGTGGTATTAATATCCACAACTATATTATCATTTTCACTACATGCAAATGTGCTAAGATAATTATTATAGATGGTAGGCCACGTCATAAAGTCTATTGCCATAAATTTTTCGCCAAACACCTCCATACGACATTATAAGGTGTCTTACACTAAAAATCTAAAATATGGTTATAGTAAAATAATGAAGCTTAGCTAACTAAATTAACGAGAGTTTAAAAATTCTGTCTAATCTGTGGCTCATTCACAATCATCACACAGTTTCTGTCACAGAGTACATTATTAAACCGGAAATGCATAAATGATACCTGATTTTAAAAGTTACTCTTGTGCATTAACTTTATGAACAGGCAACTATCTGTTAATCTACCTGTTCTATATACCTGAATCTAATGCGTGATTTCGGTACTTGGCTTCATTTCCCTAGTTTACCATATAACTTATTTGTTTTTTATTATTTTAATACCAATGTACCTATTTGCAAACATAACCTTAAAATCATTCAGTGTATATGGTTTATAGAAGTTCTCAGGGGTGTCCGTCAATAATATTCGTTTCTACAGTAATTTATATATAATTTCGAATCTACGAAACAATTTTTCATGATTATTGGTCTTTAGGCCAAACATGTATGGAAGCTGAGCAATCTCCTTTGATGAAATTTAGATCTTTGTTTGTATTTTATTTTAGGTTTTTGTTTGTATTTAAGAAATGTCTCTTTAATATTGTTGAATGTCCGACATTAATAGTGCATGAGAAGTTAAAAACAATAAGTTTACTATAAAATATCGTTCTGTAAACAACGCACATAATGAAATTCAGGGTAAAAAAGAATTTACGACAAATTTGTGTTAAGAAAATAAGAAGACGTATTTTTATCCTTTTGCATTCGAAAGTTTTATCCTATAGACTTAATATGCCCGAATTCGGCTAAGCAGGGTAATTTTTTACTGGTTTTAAGTAACTAAGTAAATGATTCGTCATTAAATACTGTGCTATGATGATCTTTGTCCCAACACCAAGTTTATTCATACGTAAGTGACGATTTGACATGTTTTAATTTATTTATTATACGTACCTAAAAGCAAAACATCATAGGTACCTACTTTATTAGTTACTAAACAATAAAAGTTGCTTCAGTGTTTTTAAAATAACATTATGCATTTATTAGTAAGAAAACAATTTATTCATTTACTCACAATTGTTTAAAATTTTATGTTCACATATAAGAAAGAACAAGTTGTAAAAGCATTGAAACATGACAGATCGTCTTTTAGATCTTGCTGCTAACGGCACCTAAATAAATAAGTTCGTATATTTTAAGGAAAGCATAGAAACTGTGTTATTTATTACGATAATAATTTGTGATAAGTCGTAACTATATCATTAATATTTGAATGTTAATGTGCCCCTACCATTGTGAATGCCATAGAGGTAAATCCTCGAACAAAATAAATTAAATATAACAAAATCGCGGTTTGATTAGATACTAGTTATTAGTCGGTAATCCCGAGATACGCCAACATATCGAATAACCGGTATCTGTAACCATTTCATCTAATATATTAACAACAGACGTACGTTCGGGTCGGGTGACACATACGGTAGGCGTATCCAGCCAGTGTTTATTTATTTAGATATTTTTTATACCTATAAATAGCCCAAAAGCCCAACTTAAAAATCATCAAGGTTAAGTTATCCAAAACTTTCGAATCTCTTCGGCTTTGGCAGTAGTTACTTCTGATTAGCTATGTCAATTTAACGTAAGATTTAATAGTCCCAGTCATATACATAAAAATATGCTGTGGTCCCAGTGTTCTTTCCTTCCTCGTATACCTTTACTTTTAATATAATACAACTCAAAGACAGAATGCTGTCTGCTTAGTAGGGTAATTAAAGTACCTATTGGGTATTAAGATATAGTCACGTTATATTGATTTAAAATATAAACACAAACAATAAATAATTATCAAATTTAATGAATAATAACTTTCTTTCGGCTTAATACAAAACTGTTGTGTCGTTTATGTTTCAAAAGCTGATGATTTCGTTGTACCCAAAGGACTCGAGATATTGCATAATATTTCTGATATTGCTGTTGATGATCCTGATAGCGTCGTGTATACCGTTACGAATGTTGATCTCGACCACTTTGATAATGATGTTGTCAAAGATCCTTGTGAACACGGTGATTACAGGGTTCACCAGCCAGTCGGTCAGGATGTTGCCAGTAAGCCGCACGCGGAGCCGGCTAGAACAAATTCATGATGCAATCTTGTAACTAGAGCTACCAAGTTTGTCATCACGCAGATATACTGCACGGATTACAAACGTAGATTTTTATTGCACGTATTTTTTTCTAATTGCATTTAACTCAAAGCGTATTTTGTAATGATTTTGCATTCGTCCTAAGTTTTGCTTTTTATGAAAATCATATCCATCCTATGTCCATGTGTCCAGCGGTAATGGCCGGTTTATATGATTCCAGTGTGCGTTCGAATCGAGTAATCCATTCCTACTATTCGAGTGTTTTGCATTGTTAACACGATTCCAGTATACAGAATGTTTGGAAAATGAGTGCAAAGCTTTAAAGGAAACCTAACAGAGACCATTTAGACCCATTTGAGCCATACTTGTCTTAGACGAAGCCTGACCACTTTATTATTGATATTATTTATCGAATTTAATGAAAAAAACCTAAAAGTACACAAAAAATAACACAAACTTTTTGTGTTTTTTTTTTTATATTCAACTAATATAATAAAAAAATAACACAAAAAGTTTGTGTCTTAAACTAAAAATTTTGTTTTATTGTTTTGCTAAAAAATACCTTTCTTTAATCTCAATTTGGTATGTAGGTCCTAGTTTCGATGATTTATAAGCTATCCACATAAATTATTCAAGATTCATTATTGAGGATTCCGGTGTTCCAATATTCAAAACTGATCGAGAGGTCATCTTTCAGCAGGATGGTTCTCCAGCCCATTAGATTTTAAATAATAATAATAATGCTTTATTTCTTCTCCTCACAATCCAAAATATAAGAGAGCATTTAAATAATTGCTTCCCTGATAGCTGGATCGGCAAAGATGGCCCAATCACTTGGTCTGCTCGGTCACCCGACCTTACTCCAATGGACTTTTTCGTGTGGGGTCGGGCCAAGGAACTAGTTTACACTCATGTGGGGATAAACACAAAAGAACAATTAATAGAAATAATAAATGCAGCATTTCAAACGATGAAACAGGAGATGATTTTGAAAATAACGAAAACGGAAGTAAGACAATGGGTCCATGCGTGTGTTGGAAATCGCGGCGAACATATTGAATACGAAAAATAAAAGATTTCAGTTGAAAATTTGTTTTTTAATTTCAAATATCTGTAGAAATTGTTTGCTGATACAGATGTTTTCAACATGCTTTCATAGATTGCTTTCACATTTTTTTAATCAAATAAAATCAAAACGAATTCATTTACCATTTCAGTTTGCCATTATTTGCAACTGTGTACTTTTAGGTTTTTTTCATCAAAATCGATAAAAAATATTAAAATGAAATGGTTAGACTTCGTCTAAGACAAGTATGGCTCAAATGTTTGTAAATGTTTCTAAATATTCTCATCTTCCAAACAGCCTGTATAACAAGATATAAGATTGAAGTTAGCACACGTTCACGTAAAAATTTAAATAAGCATTTAAAAAATATTTCCTACAAATGCTGACTGAACAGATGTTAAAGACGAAATGGTCAAAAGACGTGTTTAGGTTCGACGGTGGGCTGCTGATCTGATCACAGTGATCCTGGAGGATCTGGATTATTTTTAAAACTGCTTTGAAACGAGAACCCGAAAGAATATAATTTCGAGATGCTATATACTGAAAGTAAAATTTCAAAATCGAGTCTAATCTCAACAAGAAAAAACGTCGTTGCAGACATCACGCAAGCTGCCAGTATACTGGATAGATACTAAAATGGTCGATCATATCATTCCAGTAATATTCCAGTTAAAAAAAATATAGTGGGGATTGCTACTGAATATTAAAAATAGAAAACCATTCTAGTCGACTAGAACATATTTTTTGTATGAATATTGCAAATTGACCGACTGGATTACTGGATTCGAACGAATACTGGAATAATGTAAATAGGCTATGACGCTAGGTATTTAAATTCATAGGCATAGGATTTCGTATAAATTCCTTGTTTTTTTTTATAGACAAAAAAAATGTAAGGTAAAAAATTGAATTTTTTACTTATCATCGAAAGTATTACTTAGCCAACTTCCTTAGTATTTTATAGCTAGAGTTATTTGATCAATCGACGATAATTGATGTATTATTTATTTGATATCATTACAAATCACATCCAAGTATTTCTGCAGCGCGCACTTGCATGTGTTATTTATATACCTAGAGTAAGATATAATCTTGATTGGATAGATATAGGTAGACATCTCTTTTATTTTTTCCTTAGTATTTTATAGCTAGAGTTATTTGATCAATCGACGATAATTGATGTATTATTTATTTGATATCATTACAAATCACATCCAAGTATTTCTGCAGCGCGCACCTGCATGTGTTATTTATATACCTAGAGTAAGATATAATCTTGATTGGATAGATATAGGTAGACATCTCTTCATTCAGGTAAAAATGATTTTAAACATCGGTATTATAAAGTACCCCTCTTATAACGAAAGTAACTTTTCTTCAAGTTCCTTATGTCTGTTGTTAACACAATAGACATAATGAATTTGAATAAAAAGGCCATTTACTAAATAAACAAAGCGATAAAGGACACCCGGCATTTTGTGCAAAAGTTGTATACTTTTTTAATTTTTTTATCTGTGTTTTATAATTGGGTAACGTAGTCTGGCAATATTTGTCATCAGCAGCTAGCTGTCAATGTCAAATACGTAGGTTTGTCAATATAACCTCTATATGTAGCCGGGTCGTCAAGGGAAATAACAGATAAAAAGGCAATCACAGCAGATAACATTCACAATCACAGTACGCGGGAGCGGATGCGAAATGCGAATGATTTTTTTGCTTGTATTTTAGGATTGTCAAATTGACATTTGGTTTTTTTATTTAGAAAAAGCAAAGGAATCATGGTTTTTACAGTCACTTGAGTAATATTTTGAATTAAAATTCTGTCCCTTGAAGATTTAGGGTTTCCATTAAAAAAATATTAATCATTATATAACTTCTTTCCACGATTCACTTAAAATAAAGCAAAAGTAGTTTTATGTAGCAAATAATTTTGGCTTTATTTTGAGACCAAATTCAACTGTATACAAGTTAGGCATTTTTTCTATGAAAAGTGCCGGGTCTCCTTTTCGCCATATAGTACAGTCAATCTGTAGGTTGAGTGGTGAAAAAAAAACCTAAAGGGTAAGTCTTGTTTTTTCTGTTGCCAAATGATTTATAAACATTTTTTTTTGTATTACTTACCGTTTTCAAGTTATAAATTGCGCTCTATTGGATTTTTCATACCTGCGCAATTTATAAGTTGAAAACGGTAAGTAATACAAAAAAAAATGTTTATACAAAAGTTGTTGGTATTGGTACAACTTTGCCATTTAAAGTTTTCCATTAAAATGATATTTTCAGGGTGAAAAAGTGAAAAAACCCTTTTTTTGAGACTTTAGCGCCACCTACAATGCGCATTTTTGTTGTACGAGATTGCAACATTGACATAAATTGTAGTACTCAACGCCCTCTACAATTATGATCAAAAAAAAAAGTTTCTAAAATGCATACAAAACAAGAAAAATGCGTTTCAAAAAATTTTTTGACGGTTTTTTTGAGTTTTTCAAAAAACGCCTACGAGTTGAACATGCCCATCGCCAAGGTGGCTTACTGACGTCATTTGGCAACAGAAAAAACAAGACTTACCCTTTAGGTTTTTTTTTCACTGAAACGATATTTTTTTCGACAGATTGACTGTACTAATATCTTACATACTCATTCTGAATTGATTGAAATGAATTCTGTATCTAACGAAATATAACCGCTACAGTGCTTTAATCAACAAAACTTGTTCACCGAAGCCATTGTGTGTAAAGTGTTCGATGATGATGATGAAAAGGCCTTCGAAGTGACTTGCAAATATAAAGCTATTAATTGAAAAAAAAAATTTTTTTGCAAGTTGGAGGTGATTGTCATTTATTTTTATTTTTTATTTATTTATTGAATTTCACATTACTATAAATAATAACAATACATTTAGCCAGTGCTACAAAAACCTGTGTAGGTTTTACCGAGCACTGGGATTCGTCATCTTTTAGATCTTTTTTTTTCGCATCTGCATCTACCCTCTTTCTACGAGTTGTCGGCGGTCTCCCCGAACAAAGCAATGAGTTTATTCACACGGGCGGGTTCCCCATCAGATTTTACTAAATACTGTTACTCTATTATGGTGTTGAAAAACATTAAATTTTATTCTTGATTTAATAACTGTGAGCAATAATATCCTTTTAGTACGTTCTTAATATTAATTTCACTAATTTCTTTTTTTACATGTATTGGTAATTCGTTAATTAACTTGGGTATCTGAAACTGTAATAATTGCCTACCATAATGATTATTGTATCTTGGGATATTGAATGTAATGGCTGATGCACTACGGGTTTGCTTACTGTGCTGCTTTATAATACGAAAGTTTTCATTAAAATAGTTTTCTGAGATCAGATTAGATTTGACTTGATCGTGTACAGGCAAAACGTTACAGTGGTAGAAGAGTTCATTTATATTGTTTTTGAATTTAAGTTCTGCTTAGGTAGGCACTACTGAGTTTTAATTACCGCGCATTATTTGAGAAAATTACTATAGAAGTCTTGGCCACAACTAGACACTGGACTTACGTACATGGGCCGAGACGAAGCCGAGGTTCATTTACACGTTCGTCCATCATTGCCTCTTTTGCTGGCCGCTGCAGTAATGTACTACAACTACGCAAATATAGCTCGCGGCAATCTTTCTAAGCAAAACCACAGACAAATAAACTTGCGCAGTACATGTTTTTGTAGGTAAAATTGCTACTGCTCAGTCTATGATCGTTATTCAAGAAGTATGCGGAGATGATTACCAAATATATCTAAAATTTGCAGTCAAAAGAAGTCTTTGTTCGATAATGTTATCTTACCCTATATCGGTGAGTGAGAATTGTTGGAGGTGAAGCTCGTCGTTATTGAAATCAATGAGTAAATCGAAGATCACCACGAAGCGGTTCAGCGAGCCGATGATACCACCAGTTGGACCGATTCTCATCACTTTCACCAAATATTTGTACACAAACTGCAAAAAAAAACAGTCATTGTATTGGTAACGCTAAATCTCTCCATAATTTTTATTAAGTTTCATCATAACCCATGATGAAAATCATGTCTCTCTTATTGGACTGAAAACAGAAGAAAAACAGAATGCGCCAGTTACTGCCTTTTCCAGTGCAGATAGTAAAGCAAAAAGTATGTAACCGCGCGCCCAAGAAGACGGAAAGCGTCATTTCTGTTATAGGCATTACTTATGACATAACTACTATCTGTCGTGTTGTGTTATAACATGACGCATCAGAAAGCTATTTGTTTCTTACATTTAGTATGGTTAGAGTGAAAACGGTGTCGACACATCGCAACACACAAGTATAGTTCCAACCGTACTAAATTTATGAAAGCGATCGCGTCAGATCGCGTCACAACACTAGACGACAGATAAGTATATTTTTGCTTCTTTTCGACTACAAACGACAAGGTGTTGTCAAAATCTATGCGAGAAATCAACATTGGCAAGTTTAGGGAAAATACATTCAAGGTGACGGGAGCCGATCTTCTGGCTACTTTATATCATGTCGTAAAAGTTATAGATTTTTATAGCTTTGCCTATCGACGGAGAAAGTTTTAAAAAAACTGTTATGTAGTTATAAGGCCGCGGCCGCACTACTAAGGTGACTGCGACGCGACGGCGATTTCGTGAAAACTAGCTCCCATACATACATGGCAGTGGCCGCACTACAGACGTTTCTGTTTATATTGGGCCGTCGTCGCATCGTCGCGTCGCCGCGTCGCGTCGCTTCGCTTCGCTTCATTCACCGTTGCCGTACCAGTGCGACCTCGACCTATGGCTACAAAATGAACTGGCGATATGTCCCTATAGTTACCGGGACGCTTACGACCAATACCATAATATATAAATCTTTATTTAAGAAAAGACATTACATAAAAACAATCAATCAGTTATATGGTGTCGTCAAAATGTAGCCGTAGTAAATAGAAACCTGTGCCTTTGATCTGTACGTATATCTTTTATAAACTTTTACTAATAAACATCGATACTTTTCGTCTTTTGCTTTCCGGCATTACTTTTATTTAGTAGTCGTAGTAAAGGGATAAAATTAGATAATTAGCTTATTTCTAGATACCGAACTGGCGACGCGTTCATGAGAAAAGAGGTAGTAACTTTAAAATTTTCAAAAATATTTTTTATTATACGATGTTACTAAAAATTTACGGTTTTCGCAATTTTTCCTTTATCTGTACTCGTATAAGACGTTACTTCGTACCGAATTTCAAGATTCTAAGTTCACGGGACCCTATAGGTTTTGTTTCCCGTGTGAGTTTCGAAAATTTGCGGATATTTGCGGCATAAACGGCTGAATCTTTTGATTACTTTGGCTTAGAAGTTTGATTTTTTCACAGCTCCAAGGGACAGTAGACATGAGTGTTAGATATGAATTTCAGTTAGTTTGATACCTCCAAGCGTTCCTGAGAAAAACGGTTTTGACAGACGGACGGACGGACGGACAACAAAGTGATCCTATAAGGGTTCCGTTTTTTCCTTTTGAGGTACGGAACCCTAAAAATAAAATAGAGAAATTTCCTACTTCTAGGTTCCTGAATTGTAGTTGAACACGAACACGCAGCATTTTGGCGAAGTAGTTAACCCTCTGGTCGCCGGAGCGGGCCACGTTGACGAGACCAGTCATGTAGCCATCGTGGATTCTCAGCCATGCGCTGTAGGTAATCAGCACTGGTCTCTACAAAAGAAAATATATTCTAATAGACAGACTGAGTAGTTCACAAGACGCCATACTATAGATACCTACCCGTTCATCACTCGTCAGTCAGCGAAGCTACTTTACGACACTATGAAGCAAGATCTCAAAACAAAACATAATATTCGTAAGTATGTTCCTAGTTAATGAATTCGACAAATTATTTATACCATATAAATTATAAAGCAGCAGTTAAAAGCGAACTCTGAGAATAGTGTCTATATACATACGACTTCGAAACCCTCCTCAACATCTGGCAGGCTCATTGGGTCAAAACCATGCTCTCTCATGAAGGGGACTATCATATGAATAGTCTTGTCAACATAATCGTTAACGTCCGCGTGAAGACCCAATCCATCCCAGGTCCTTCTGTAAAGAGGAATTAAGTACCAATAATATTATTACTACTGGCTACAGCTACAACCTTCATCTCCCGTTTTTACCCCAAATAGTAGGAAGGCCAAGCCGGGATTTGTGATTTACTCGAGCGCGACAGATTAACATATGGGGGGCTACCTAGCACCTTGTAAAGTACTCCCACCATACCTGAGCCCTTTATATAGGGTCGAACGTATAGGACAGCAAAAAAAAATTCAACATTTGGCCTGACTTTTAGTCGTGTCCAAAACGTCAGTCTTTTGAATCGGCGCTACTGAAGAGATCACGTGACATTCCGTCTCATATCCCTATCCTTGTCTACCCTTACTTCGGTCACACCCACACCTTGCAAACCGGCAGATTTATATTATTCCGTCATCAGAAACCTTACGTGAGTTAGCTCCAGAAGCTCCTATTCAAAACACTGACGATTAGGTCGCGACTAAAAGTGATGTCCAATAATTGAAATTTTTTTGCTGCCCCAGACGGTAGACTCTTTATAAAGGGCTCAGGTATGGTGGGAGTACTTCACAAGGTGCAAGCTTGTCACCCATATGTAATTCTGCCGCGCTTGGGTAAATGCTGAAACCCCGCTTGGGCTTAAGTTATAAGCTTACCTGGGTTTGAAGCTGTAAGTTTAGTCTTTTTCAACCCCTCAGGGAATGAATTTTCAAAAAAAGACATTGAACATTCATTGATTACCATAAGCTGAATATATATAGGTACTACTGTAATTATCCGGTACCTATCTCAGCGCCATAAAGCACAATGAAGATAGAAAGTTAATTTTATATGAAAAATTATGTCTACTTACTCATCTTTAAGGAGCTTTGTTTGGACCGAATTAGCCACGTTGCTGGCCTCTGCGGCAGCCACCAATAGGGCTAACAAAATAGCTGTGCACTTCTTGTTCATTCTAGCAACAATCACTGCTGACTATAGCGATTGAACGTGGTAACTTGTTTTATACAATATTTAACTCTAACGATAATTATAAGTATAATATCATATCATGACAATTATTACAAATCAGTGGAGATAATCTGCAGATTAAAAACTAATAATTATGATAGGTAGGTGCGACAAAAACAAGCTGCGGGCTAGATAATAAAGACAGAAGACAAGAAAAAAAAAGATTAAGACATATGAACTATGAAATATATAACTATGAAAGCAATTAATCTATTATCCAAGGTATTAGTAGTTAAACTACGCACCCAGTCAGCGCATACGTAAGGAAACTTCACAAAAACAATCAACGGCACTATGGCCTCTGGCTAAAGCCAACGCGCTCCTCCAAATGGTCAAAAAATTATTTTGATTTGATTTAGGTATTTTTGTACTTATTGAGCATTTTAACCTCCTTGCCTCTACCACCTGACGCTTTAAGCGATAATTTATTGTGTTATCTTCACCAGCTGGCTTGGTTGATGTTATAATCAAAAGTTGATTACTAAGATATATATATATATATATCTATCATCTTGCTGATCATGTTGCGTCTTATATGGCGATTTTTGCTATTGATCCTGCGTCCGACCGACTTGATGCGCCCGGTATACGGACGCAAGATTAACCTAGCCTCATTTTTTGTGCAAAGATGTCTTTTCATGCGTAGAATGCATGGGCAAAAATTTGGCGTGGACTCAATTTCATCACCAGAATGCTTTTTAACGTATTTCATAGTTCAACCATTGACCGTGCGGAATTTGGAGGGCGCTACCGTGCAGTGTATATTTTGCAATGTATATTTCGGGTTCAATTTACAGATTTTATTGCGTCTTCCTGTATATATTTGAAAAAGTTTTTATCAATTCTCTACGATGATCATCATGCATCCAGTAGGTATCTTTATTTGCGAGATCGCGCGACACAGGGAGCCGTTTCGGGTGCATGGGAGAGACGAAACGGGGCGTCTTACAAGTCGCGTGTGTTTGTATACAGATCCGTGCTCCGTGAAATATATCGAGCGGCAGCGGAAGGTCTAAAAAAAATCAATTTATTTTATAAAACTTATAATTAAATACAATTACAATAAAGAAATGAGACTCGTCCGATGGTAGGTACAAGAATGCCTTGCGAAATTGCCACGATGAGGTGATCGCTGCCGTCCGCTGGTCACGTTGCGCGGCGTCAGCGACTCGTGCACTTGGTGTCGTTCATGTTCATCGAGGTCGTTGCTTAATTGGCGAATTCCCTATACTAGCTCTGCGTAACACCTCCCCCCGTAGTACAGCGACTATTGAAGACTTTTGTCGTAAATTGAGCTGGAAGCTGCTTTGCATCGGATCTTGACGCGCTGGGAATAGCGTAGACTCTCGGAGTTCTGGGATGAGTTGCTTGAGATTTATCTGTTCCATCTTTAGCCTTTCTTAGGTACTGACGATACACTATGATGCCAATTAGCACACATGCGCCGAATAGTAATACATACATTGGGATAGTTGTGTGATACAGACTGTATTCGTTGTAGCTGGCTGGTTGTAACGGAGTCTGTAATGCTATCTTAGAATTGGCTGCGTGTAGATGATCTAATCTAATTGAGGTCAATTTGAGTAGAGGTATCGTTGGTGATATGAAGTTAGTTTTCTCTGGAAGGTCCATAATCTTCATAGCTTGTCCTTTTATGCGATCCTTAATGTTGGTGATTAGGAACTCCGGTGTCTCGACGTAGCATTTGTGCGGAATCATAATGAGGTAGCTACCTTGGAGTATCCGATGTAGATCTTGACCGCAGGATAGATGTACCTTTGTTGGCTTCGGAAAGCTGATGGTGTAGTGTTTGTCGTCGAGCTCCTCGAAGGCTGGATTTTCCAGTGAGACTGTAATCGGGTTACATACGGGACTCCTTTGTTGAGTGATGATGAGTTGGTGAATGCATTCTGGAGATGATCGGCTTCCCTGGTTCTGCATCATTTCGCATAGATACCCTTTGCTCGTCTTCGGGCATTCTGCCTCTATGTATTTGAAATCTTTCGAGTGTACAGCAAGGAATGGGGACAAAGGACTAAGGATCTCGTGATTCTTATTTGGTATAATAGATAATTTATATAAACTATAGATATCGGGCATAATAACGGGGAATTTATATACTATAACAATATTATTTCCTACATAATACGAACCTACTTTAATTATATCATAGTATTCTCTAATATCTAAATCTATTATATAACTGTTACCGTACAATGCTTTAATTTTACTAATTAGATCTCGAATTGACTCGGGGCTTATAAGCGAATGGTGCAACATTGAACTTTTAATAAACGCTAGGTTACTTTGCAATTTGGTTATCTCTTGAGATATCGAGTCGACGTTATCTCCTAAGATGAGAAATACTTGGGCTAAATGTGCATACTTTATTAAGTCGTGATCATTAGATGCTAAGCTATTCCTAATTTTGTCAACGTATGTTTCAATTTTATTCTGATTGGAGACTATGCTATCGATAACCTTTGAATATCGAGATGACCATTCCTTCGTTAAGCTTACATGGTTGTTTAATTCAGATATTATAGCGTTTTCTTTATCCTGCAGGCTTTTGATAGCATTATTATAATGTAACGCATCTGTATAGTCTAGGTTACCTGTTATACTTTTTACTACAGACCCTAATCCGTCTATAAGCCCTCTTTTAACACGGTTGGTTTCAAAAGTTAATAATTGCTTAGATAATGTTTTGAGTTTACTTTTTAAATAGTTAATATGGGGTTCGAATAGCGAGGAAGTGCTATTATTTGTTAGATCGGGACTGATACTGACAATTTGATCATTTATAGAGATTATTTTACTTTGTATATCTTGAAAATCTACATATTGTAGGAATGAATGGTGTGCAGATACGACATTAGCAGGGCCTAGTTTGAAAGGTAACAACCCGGGTCCATCGTCCAGACTCTCAAGTTTTATCTCCTGCGTTAGTACTGGTTGTAGGAAGATCAGTAGGGCCAGTAGGATCCTGTAACAATTGCGCGGTTTTAGGTACTCGTTTAAGACGGGATTTGGCGACAGGGCCACGTTTTTTCCTAGTGTATATATGTATCGGGAGATCTGCCATAACTACATCCTTAGTATACCGTGGAGCAAGCTTCTGACGAGAGGCAAACGGATTCTGTATAAAAACCTGTTGCTCAGGGGAGTACTCAGCCTCGACTTCGCGACCTTTGTTTCTATTCTCCATTATCTCCTGACGGTGTGAGATGCCAGATTCATGGATTAGATTATAGACTTTTTTCATCTTATTTCTATGGTCCGTAACATACTGTTGTAACAAATGTGTTGTAAGATCTATATCAAAAGGGTCGCGCGGATCGAAATGACCCGTAACTACCTCGATTGGTCTGCATTTGGTGAAGCTGTGTATGGTACTATTGTAAGCCAGAAGGGCGTATGGCATGAGATTTATTACTGACTCGGACTTTTTATCAATTTTTAGAATGCGGAGATGTTCTAATATAGTCGAGTGAAACCTCTCTACAATACCGTTTTCGTTAGGAGCATGCGGTGCTACGCGGTGATGCTGAATTTTATGTAATCGGGAGAATTCTGCAAAAAGTTGATTGCTAAATTCGGGACCATTATCCGTAACCAGAGTAATTGGAAGAGAATGATGCGTACAGTACTGTAATAGTGCTTGCACGACACTAATAGCTGTTCCGTCTCTCAGATAGTAAGCTTGTCCGTATTTGGAGAAAGCATCTACAATAGTTAGAAATTTTTCGCTTTGGATTGTTAGTAAATCTAGTTGAACTAACTCGAACGGCTTGGCTGCAGGTGGAACTATACGATACTGTTGCTTGATGGGGTTGCGGTCATACTTAGCTTGACCGCAAACTGTGCATTCATTGATGAACTTTACTATCTGCTGACGCATTTTTGGCCAATAATACTTGTGAGAGAGTGCTAAATAGGTTTCATTGATACCGCGATGGTTAGTTTTACCATCATGATATTTATTAATTATATCTTGCTGTCTGAGATACTCTCTGACGTTTTCTAGTTCGCGTTTGGTAAGCATTAAATTCATAGCGGAATTCTTAAAAGTTTTTTTGTATAATAGGAACTATTGCGTACATGCTTTCAGGCGGATTTATCAACAGACCGGTCTTAATTTTTGGATGGACATATTCTTTAATAGCATTAGTTACATCTGTTTCGAGATTTGACTCTGAAAGCTGAATAGATATGCGTGTATGTGTCTCAAAAGGCTTCGTTATTTTAGTGCGCCCTTTGATGTCCCCAACTATATTAAGAATTATCTGCTTAGAGAATTTATTCAGGGGGTCATCTGTGATTGGGACTTCTAATATGGGATTTTCTTCTTCTGTATGTACTGTGATGATTCTGGAATCATCCAAGCCTGGAGCTGTGATGGTTCTAGAATCATCGAGAGAGGGAGCCTTTTCTGTAGGGTTTACGACAATAGAGCTAATTTCGTCATTATTTATAGACAGGGCATCCGCGTTGGTATTAGATTTGCCCTGTTTATAAATGACTGTGAAGTCGTATTCACTTAATTTTAAACGCCATCTGGTTAGACGCGAGTTGGGCTCTTTTAAGTTCATCACCCATTGTAAGGGCTTGTGATCGGTTAAAATTTTAAATTTACGGCCAAACAGGTAGGGCCTGAAATACTTTGTGGCCCAGACTATAGCTAAAAGCTCCTTCTCAATGGTACTATAGTTAAGTTCGCTTGAATTTAGCGTTCTAGACGCGTACGCAATGGGCTTGTCGGAGCCTATGGGACCCTGGGATAAGACAGCACCTATAGTTACATTTGAGGCATCAGTGGTTAACAAAAAATCTCTAGAAAAATCCTCGAAACAAGTGATATATTTTTCATCTAAAGTTATTTTGACACCCTTTTTTAAGCATTGTGTAAGAGGTTTGGTTAACTTAGCAAAATTCGGAATAAACTTTCGGTAATAACCTAGCAAACCGAGGAAACGTTTGATCTCCGTGGTCGTTTTGGGCAGTGGATATTTTTCAATGGCCGCAATTTTACTAGGGTTTGGTTTAACACCATCTTTGCAGATGACATGACTCAGAAAATCGGTCTCCAACTTTAAAAATTCAGATTTATCTATCTGTATTTTCAAGTTGGATTCCCGTAGTTTCTTAAACATCTTTTCGAGATTGACCATGTGTTCCTGCAAGGAAGTACTATATACCACGATATCTTCAAGATATACCAGGCACACTTCGTTCTAAAGGCCCCTCAAGACATTATCCATCACCCTTTGAAAGGTTGATGGAGAATTCTTCAAGCCCATGGGCATCCTCAAGAATTCGTAGTGGCCATTCTCTACATTAAACGCGGTCTTGGGTATGTCTGCAGGGTCCATCTTTACTTGGTAAAATCCACTGGCCAAATCGAGGGTAGTGAAGTATTGACACTTACCCAATTTGTCCAAAACATCTGTGATGTTCGGGATTGGGTATTTGTCATCAATAGTCTTCTCGTTCACTTTCCTGAAGTCCACGACAAGCCGCTATTTAACCTTGCCTGATGCATCCGCCTTTTTGGGTACTACCCAAATAGGGGAGCTCCATGCAGATTCCGAGGGTCTTATTATGTTTTGCGTAAGCATCTTTTCTATTTGGTCTCGGACTTCTTGTCGATGGACGTAAGGATAGCGATAGCTTTTAGTGTGTACCGGCATTTCATCTGTGGTTCTTATTTTGTGCTTTATCTTGTTGGTGAAGGTTAAAGGTTCACCCTCAAGGTAAAACACATCCGCATAATTTGCACAAAGATGACGTAAATTAGCTATCTCTTCAGCATTCAGATGATCGGTACGGAGACGTGATAAAACTTCGTTAACGCGGTCAGGTGAAATATCGGTACTCTCAAGTTGTATATTAAATATCTCTGCAGATGCAGGACGATCCATAGAAAATATGACGTCGTTAGGGGAGGAATTTGTGACTTCTACCCAGCCTCTATTATTTTTAACTTGAGTTAAACATTCGGAAATTAGGCAATTACATATAGTTTGATCATTCACAAGTACTTCCCCATCTTGACTATTTATAGGTAAACGAATTAGATTTGAAGTATTAGCGGGAATAATTTCTTCATATAGATTGGCATTACGTGAGTCATACATTTCTATGGGTGTCGTTGCACTGCGAGTACTAAGGAACTTATTTTTTAAGTTAATGTTAGACTTCCACACGTCGAGCAAATCAAACCCTAACAAACGATGGTTTGTTAGGGTTTGATTTGCTCGATGATAAAGTAGTTGTGAAAATCGTAAATGTATAATGTAATGTCTCCCGGTTCCTTAAATTCAGGGAAACAAGGTAGAGTGATTGAATGGTCGTTTTTACTGGTGGCGTGAACATTAGTAACTTGGAAGGGTTCGTAATTCAACGGTATATGGCTAAAATATTTTTGGACAGCTTGCGGGCTAATAAAGGATTGATTTGCTCCTGTGTCAATTAAAAATTTCAATGGGGGCTCGCTTATCTGAATATACCCAAGTTGTCTTTGTATGTGAAAGTTTACCTCTATTTTAGTGTGTCTGACTTGGACATCTTGTGAAAATTTTCCTGGTCAGACACGGGAGGCTGTTGTTCAACTACCTCTACTGGGTGACCTTCACTTTCACTCTCAAACCATGACGGTTCTTCCGTCCTACAGTATTCGTTATACTGATCATAATTATTATATTCGGGATAATAGTGATCAACGTGGCTATAGTCATATTCATAACTAGCTTTTGCCCGCGACTTCATCCGCGTTATCGTCGTTTTTCGTAAAAAAGTAGCATATGTCCTTCCTCAGGGTTCCGTGGTTTTGATGTGACAGACAGATTAACTTTCGTATTTTAGTAGGGAAATATAATACTGTTAAAAATATCGCAATAAGGAACCGCAGAATATTATTATTATCACTGTGCCCCGAGACCATCAGCGTGTAACTCCTTGTATGTTATTATGTTAATGTATTGGTAATATTGTTTAGATCGCTTTCACATGAGTCTTAAGTACATATAGAATGAAAATACTTCAGCGCAAAGCTTCCGGGTAGACTACGTTGAAATTTGTCCCGTCCGGAACGTGAACATAAAAAATTCTAGGACTGCTAACCCGGGAAAGACCGACATAACTGACCATGTGAAAAACAACTGACACCGAGATCTACTGGTCTGAAAGGTCTGCCCTTGAGCCTTATTTATTGTCATTGCTTAACACACCGATACTGGGAATTGCGTTCTTTTAAATTGGAATGGAAAATTATTTGGTATTATGGGAATTCTGGGAATAAAGATGGTTTCTCCTGCACCGCAACCTATTAAAATTTGAGCCTCGATTACATTTTGTTGCAACTGGGTTACTTTAAGCCGAGTTCCATTGCAAATTTGTGGTGGTCTTAAATTTCGGAGCAGAATAATCGGAATGCCAATTTTTAAACAAATTTCATGAGAAGGAAGTACGGGCATATTTAAAGAATTTAAAAATTCTATCGGGTAATTAGTGGCTTCTTGTACATCGGCCATTCTATTTATTGAACTATAAACTTTGCTTTCCCCCTGGATATTCAACAGTATTTTATTATTAATCTCAGATGCCTGGTCATTGCGAGGAGTTAAAATGGACCTTTCGCATAGCCAAGAATTGTTCTTATTTAATATATTTGTTACGTCACCGTAAACTGACGATGTAAGATGTTGTTGGGATTGCACTATACAACATAACTCAGGCGTCAGAATAAGTTTTCCTTGGTGTAGCAGTGGATAGGTATCTTTGGTGAAGGTATTTTCTTTAATAATATATCAGAAAATTCACGATCATCCGGGTTATCTACAGTTCTCACTCGCATGTTTATAGTCAAATGCACCGATTGTATATCACGCCACAAATAAGAGCTTTTCAGGCAAGCCCTAACCTCAGCAGCTCGGGTTCCCCGTGGTATTACCGTTAAGTTTTGTCGGAAATCACCACAAAATAAAACTGTGATACCGCCCATGGGTCGATCATTTTGTCTTATATCTCTTAAAGTTCTGTCTACCGCTTCTACTGCTTTTCGATGGGCCATCGTACATTCATCCTATATGATTAAATTACACTTTGAACGAATATTTTTAACGAATACTTTAGCTACCTTATACATAAAATCTAAGTGACTATTTGAACTAAAATATTCTTATAGAATTATAACCAGAAATATATACAACTCACAACAAAAAAGAAATGAAAATAAAGCTGAAACGCGTGTGCAATACTATCTACCAATACCTCCTTCACTTAAAAATAAAAACTTATAACTACTTTAATTAATAAAAGTACCTACGCTTAATAATTTTTAATTTGAACGAATATTTAAACACTACCAAAACAACTAATACCTGTTTTACAAAATAACAACAAAAGAAATTCAAATAAACTATTTAAAGACTAAAAGTCGCGCTGATAAGCACGGTTTCGGTCTCCCAGGCGGGGGAGCAGATGAGAAATCCTCATGGTTACCCTACAGCCGGCTGCAAGGTTATGTCAGACTCGTACTGACTAAAAAACACCCGTAGGGGCTGCCTCTGGCCGGGAAGGCCTCTAAGGCTTCATCGGAAGCGATCGTCCCCCAGGGGGGGAGCGACGCAGAAAACAGATTTAGACAGCTCGCTCTCGGACCTTTGATACCCTACCGCTGCCGCGACCCGTGTTGAACGCGGCAACCATTACACAAAAATAATCCTTATAGCATGATTCAGTATTCACGTGCGACGGCGCGATGGCTTATTTCATGTATAAGTTTGGTGTTTCTATACCGAGTATTATAAACGTAAGAGTAAACAAATATGATCAGAATGCTCCGAACTGCTAAGCTATCGGGAGTTACACGTGTTATTGTGAGTCAACCATAAAAGATAGACATATGCTGTTGCGGGATATTTTTTAGACAATTTTATGTAGAATATTTCCGTCATACATGATTTCTATGTAACTTTAATCATTAAGGCTGCACACGCGACGGAAGCTTAAAAAATGGAGTAACTTCTCCCGTTTTCCCAACATTTCCCTTCACTACTCTGCTCCTATTGATTGTAGCGTGATGAAAAGTATACTATAACCTGTCCAGGAGTATGAAGAATAATTGTACCAAGTTTCGTTAAAATCCGTCGAGTAGTTTTTGTTTCTATAAGGAACATACACACAGACAGACAGACAGACAAAAAATTTACTGATTGCATTTTTGGCATCAGTATCGATCACTAATCACCCCCTGATAGTTATTTTAAAAATATATTTCATGTACAGAATTGACGTCTCTACAGATTTATTATAAGTATAGATAGCACGGTTTCTCAATATCAATTATTTTCTGTCAATAAGGTCGAACGCTCTGAACGCATCGACAGCCAAATATTGAATGAAGCTCGCTTTCTTTTTTTTTTGTTTCTTCCCAGGCGGGGGAGGGGGTGTGAAATCCTCATGGATACCCTACAGCCGGCTGTAGAGTTATGTCAGACTCTTACTGACTAAAACACACCCGTGGCGGGTGCCTATGGCCTTAGGGGCCTTACAGGCTTCATCTGATGCGATCAACCCCTGAGAAGGGGATGATGCAGCGCTGCCTTAGTAAATACTACTGCTAGTGCGCTTAGAGGACGGATGCACCCTGATGTGCATCCGTATCGGTTTGGGACTGAGTGGCTGAAGGTCTCTCAGGATCAGGGGGGCGGGGAAGCTCGCTTTCGGACCTCCCGCCTTTTTATACCTTACCGCGCCGCCACGACCCGTGTCGAGCGCGGCAGCCGTTACACAAAAATAATCCTTAAAGCATGATTCAGTATTCACGTGCGACGGCGCGATGGCTTATTTCATGTATAAGTTTGGTGTTTCTTTACCGATTTCTATGATTCTTTTTTTATTGAATAGGTAATAATGTTAACTTTTTTAAATTAGGGATGAGTGAGAGTATTATAAACGTAAGAGTAAACAAATATATTCAGAATGCTCCGAACTGCTAAGCTATCAGGAGTTACACGTGTTATTGTGAGTCAACCATAAAAGATAGATATATGCTGTTGCGGGATATTTTTTAGACAATTTTATATAGAATATTTCCGTCATACATGATTTCTATGTAACTTTAACCATTAAGGCTCCACACGCGACGGAAGCTTAAAAATGGAGTAACTTCTCCCGTTTTCCTAACATTTCCCTTCACTACTCTGCTCCTATTGATTGTAGCGTGATGAAAAGTATACTATAACCTGCCCAGGAGTATGAAGAATAATTGTACCAAGTTTCGTTAAAATCCGTCGAGTAGTTTTTGTTTCTATAAGGAACAAACACACAGACAGACAGACAGACAGACAAAAATTTTACTGATTGCATTTTTGGCATCAGTATCGATCACTTATCACCCCCTGATAGTTATTTTGAAAATATATTTCATGTACAGAATTGACCTCTCTACAGATTTATTATAAGTATAGATAAGGATTATAGTCGTAATTGAATTCGTTAAAATTTACTTCGCGGCTCTTAAAGTAGTTGCTAGGCGGTGGGTTTCCGAATTTTCGCCAATCGTGCCCTGAAGGGGGTAATGGCTTTGATACAAAGTAGCTAACGCCACTCATTGGACGCGGGGCACCGAATTTAAAATTTTGTTGCTGCGGGGGCCTATTAGGCATTCTAAAAACGTTACTCTGGGGATTGTAATTTGGTGGTGGAGCCCTAAACATCTGCTGAGTTCTACTGGGCCCGTGTGGTTGATTTTGTTGCCAATTCGGTTTCCAACCTTGCATTTGCTGGTGTTGCATAGGTGAAGGCTTGGACGGTCCAGGAAGATTCATCATTTGATGTCTGGATGAACCGGGCATGTTAAATATAGGCATTTTTTGAGCAAAGTTATTTAAAGGTAAGTTAAAACTACTCCTAGGGGCTTGAGGCTGATATTCTTTTCTACTGGACCCTTCGTTACGTTCCTGCATGTAAAGTGTGTTAAGCTCGTCTTGCACAAATTCGAGAGCCTGTTCTATAGTAGCGGGGCGCATACACCTGACTCTACATCCTAAGGGGTCCTTTAATCCGCGGAGATACGCTTGTAGAGTAAGTTTCTTATAAAGTGTACGTTTCGCCTCGATTGTAGTACTAACGTTCTCATGAAGGGTAACATAAGTCATTATAGTGCTACACAAATTTTGACATCGCTCATAAAACTCCTGTGGGGTACTTGACCCCTGGGTTTGCATAGACAGATCATTATACAGGGCAGTTTCGAATACCGTCCCAATTTTCGGGAATACCACTAGAGTTAATAAGTCTAGCCGCAGGACCTGTTATTTTGTTCAAAATGCCGTTAATAAGAGCCAAATTGTTTAATTCGTTACCTACAGTCACTTTGAAATGAGCGATGACCAACTGGTCGCAAATATTAATAAAACGTGTTAGTACATGGGGGTTGCCGTCAAATTCGGGCACCAGCCTTAGTGATTTGAAAATAATATCTATGGGGTCGTTAGCCATGACTGAATATTCGGGTTCCTGGTGCTGATTCTGATCCTGATCTATATTTCTAATTTGGTCCATGTAACTACTCCTACTATTTCCTAAATTTCTATTATCACGGGGAGCTCGTGGATGAAAAATTTTGTCAGATTAAAAGTAACACTATATATAAAACACTATAAGAAAATTATATACGTATAAGACTAACAGGACAATCCTAACATAAAATAAACTAAAAATATATGAATATACTAGGACACAAGGAAAGCACTACTTGAAAGATTCAAGGTACTTACAGCATTGTCTGGTATCTTTTTCTAGTTGAATCGATGATTGGATTCCCTCCTGCTGCAGCCCGTAGTAGATTCGGAATACCCGGTTCGCGGCGCGATAGCCACTCGGGCGGCTTAGGGTTTGATAAAATAGGATAAATCTACTCTAAATACCCGGTACCGACCCGTGGGTATCCTACCGACTGCGCCAAATATATCGAGCGGCAGCGGAAGGTCTAAAAAAAATCAATTTATTTTATAAAACTTATAATTAAATACAATTACAATAAAGAAATGAGACTCGTCCGATGGTAGGTACAAGAATGCCTTGCGAAATTGCCACGATGAGGTGATCGCTGCCGTCCGCTGGTCACATTGCGCGGCGTCAGCGACTCGTGCACTTGGTGTCGTTCATGTTCATCGAGGTCGTTGCTTAATTGGCGAATTCCCTATACTAGCTCTGCGTAACACGTGGACTCTTTAAACACGTAGCCGGGATAGTTGAGGTAGCCTGTGTTAGCAGGCGGAAGTATTTGTGTCTCCGTCAACAATGCTGGGCGTTCTATCTCAATATAGTGGTGGACAGCGTTGAGGTTAGAGTGGAGTCCGCCTATGTTGCAGAACTCTACCTTAAACAGCATTGAAGGCGTGGGGGTATGCACCGCTATACACCCAAACTTTGTTTCAGAGGCTCCCATGGTGGAATTGAAAAAGAGACGTAAAAACGAGCGGGCGTTGTCGCGAAGAGTCCGGGCAAATTAGGGAGGTTTGTTTTCCCGAATGACTGCCTGCAGAGGAGATGCGCCGACCCGCCGGACGGAAGGGCCCCCGCACCCCCCCGGGAGTGGCCGCCGGGACCCCACGCCCCGGTCACCAACCGGCACGACAGTCCACCCCGAGATTATGCGTGACATGATGGGGCAGCCTCACGAACTGGTTAGTAACGCTTGGGCCCCTGTACTGTGCCACGGGCGACCAGTGGGACAGCCGTTTCTACGGGTCTCCCTGGACGGCGGGTTGATGCAGTCCTCCCGGCATAGATTCGACGGATGCCTCCTCTGGACCGAATCAGTCGCGACAACCTCCAATCGAGCTCTGGTTTTATGCTGGCTGACCCCGAAACACGCGAGAAGCACCTAACGGGTTTTTCACCATGCGCACGATGGTAACAAACCAGGCGGGTGTTAGGCTACCTACCATCATAAGAGCGGATGGAAGCTCCGATATCCATTATTCGCTTCTTACGACACCCACAGGAAGAGAAGGGGCGGTGAGTTGTATTCTTTCTCCGTCACCGCACTGATAAAATTGGTCTTAGTGTTAGGCCGTGTAGAGATAGAAGCATGGCTCTACGTGCGATCTGACAACTTTTTGTCCGTGCAAGTGATACATGATACCGTCTTGGCAACATTTTCCATGAAAATGTTTTGGTGAGATCTTTTATTCAGTTCAGGCTTTCAGGCACTTGTGTACGTCAAGAAGCTACCCCATACAAATCTACGGCGGGGGGAGGGGGGGGGCGGGGCTTGTACTAAGAAGCGGCAAGAAACTCATCAAGAGCTTGTTTTTTCACCCTGTAGGTATTATTTTAATACAGAGTCATCAAATTAAAAAATGAGGTCAGAGATAATTCATGAAGTCGTTTTCTATTACATATTTAATTCTTTATTTCGAGCCTACCTACTTCGAATTAGTCTATTTACACCAACTTTTCTTATTCTCAACAAGGCTGGGTGGCTTGTATTGCTTTCAAATAACCTTTATACAAGGATTTATTTAAACCTAACTAATTTTTACATTGGGAAAATGAATAATACACCTAGACTTGCAGCCAAGCTCAGTGTTTGATCATAAGCCTACCCACTAAAAACCTTACAGATCGCCATTGGACAACTCTTGGCAGTACTAGCATCAGGCAAGACAACGGAACGGACAGTATTCTAAGTTATCCTTGGTGGAACCCTCCAACTCCGTTGTCGAAGATGTACACAGAGCACGACTATATTGTCGTTGGGCCCGTAAAATACAGTGTCAAGGGACCACCAAGCCCGAATCCCACCGGTAATCTTGAAATTCCAGACCAGCTGAGCTAAAAAAGTTATCTTAAATATGATCATGACTTTAATAAATAAAAATATAAAGACAAAAGTTACGGACCATTGTAAACTTTAAGATATAATAAAAAAAAGAACTTCCCTATCTACCCGACTGACCTGTGTAAATCTCAAAAATAACGATCAAGCTTTAAACAATTATAAGTAATAGTAGGAACCTATTTACTACTCCCAAGACAATATAAGTGCTGGTGTTCCTGGAAGCCGGTGGACTAGCAGGATGAATATTGTTGATATACAGTGCCTACAGTATCCGGAACTAACAACTCTCTTTTTTAAAATTGAGGGACGTAACTTTGTAAAAATAAATCGTATAATGCAGAATCAATTTAAACATAAGTTTGGACGGAGGTAGGAGCATTTAAGCAGTGCATAGAAGGTATACGTACATATTTAGTGTGTTGTATGGTTATGGTGGTGAACGGATGCCCTAAATTACCGGAAAATATTAAAATCGAATATTGGCATTTTCGCATATATTTTAACGCAATTTCGCGTAAACCTAAGAAATTATAATAATAAAAGCTACTTAAATACGCATTTAAAACATTCAAAATCGCGTCGAGTACAGTGGACGCCGCAGGGTGGCAGTTTGTAAAGATGCAAGAAGTCTTTGAAGATGTAAATATATATATACATACATATATACATATATATATATATATATATATATATATATATATATATATATATATATATATATATATATATATATATATATATATATATACATATATATATATCTTTTTCTTTTATCACTTCTTAACAACTTATGTCGTCAGCAATAACAAAGCTTTAAGATATAATTTATTAGGGTTAAATAAAAGAAAAACCATAAGTTTACTTACAAAAAAGTTTATTTGAATTCCCTTTACCTCCAGTAATCCATTATTTTAACGTAAGAAATATGTAGGAAATCCTACCTTCTATTCTATTTTTGTAAAGGCTGGCTGTTGTCTCCTTAGACAATTCTGCCAATGTCAGGGTTGAGCACTTCAGATGATCAGTTTTTTTTTGCAGTTTTACGCATCTTCCACTATTGGCAGGTATAGACGACACAATGACAAACACAACAGTTACAGATAAAAGCATTAGTAATAAATGGGAGTTTAAAGTTACAATTTAATTTAATTGATGTGTATATACTTGGCAAGGACTTGGATGAAGGGAGAGTCTACCATGGTAAGTTTACATTCACAGGGCGGGGGATATTTTTAGGCAGTATTGATTAAAGGGAGATGATATTTTTTAGGCAATTGAAAAATATGTGATCGACGTTTCCTTCGTCAAGACCACATTCGCATAACTAATGGTCCCTAACCCTAATTTTCTTTAAGAAGACGGCGGTGCATATGTGACTAAGACGCAAGCGAGCAATGGTAGAAGTGGAGATTTTATCAAACAAGCGGTATTTAAAAAACCACGGCTTAGAGTGAAGAAAAGGCTGCAGACTCCTATAATGTTTCCCTTTGAACTGTGAGGAGTCCTCCCAGTGTGCAGACCATA
Organism: Chilo suppressalis; assembly: GCA_902850365.2. Classification (NCBI taxonomy): domain Eukaryota; kingdom Metazoa; phylum Arthropoda; class Insecta; order Lepidoptera; family Crambidae; genus Chilo; species Chilo suppressalis. The sequence goes on from OU963898.1 coordinate 15,734,683, forward strand.
CGCGATATGATTCGGCTTTAGCTTTGCTTCTTAGATCTTGGGCAAAGTATTTATCATAGGTTGGGCAGCCCATCGTTACAGCCTTTTGCAAGGCTGTCCGCTTTTTCGTTACCTTTAATGCCAGAATGACCAGGGATCCATGAGAGAGCCACATTTATATTTTTGGAACGGCAGTTAAACAGAAGTTCTCGGATTTTTAGAGTTATACAAAAATTTTACCTGGCACGTAAAGGGAATTTTAAAATACCATCCAAAACACTTCGGGAGTCTGTGAAAACTATTGATTTGTTAAGTTTTTCAGAATGGGCTTCAATATATTTAATAGCTTCATATAAAGCAATGGCTTCTCCCGAAAAGGAGGACAGTTCTGCATGGCATTTAAAGCTTAAAATTATTTGAGAGCGAGGGATCCAAACAGCAGCACCTACAGCTTCTCCATTAGTGGTTTTAGAGGTATCGGTAAAAATCGGGTTCCAGTCAGTGCATTCTTCTGCGATAGTTTTGTTAAAAATTTTGTCGGCGCCAGGTTCGTTTTTGTTAATATTAAAAAAGTTTAAAATGTTTGCTTCGAATATAAGTGTCTCATAATTTACATTAACTGTTGGATTTTCGGGAAATTGTGCCATAGGGGGGGACCATTGACCAATTTTGCTTAACTGTTAGCTAAGCAGGGCGTGGTTTTATGTATCCAGTATTTAGAATTAGTAGAAAGCTGACAAAGTCGAGAAAGCAGTGGGTGGTTAGTTTTCAGCAATTTTAAGCAGGTATCGATCTGACAATTATTGTCTACGGAGATTAAGAGGAGGATCCCCAGTTTCTACCTGTAGGGCATTTGTCGGAGAAGATCTCATTGCACCTGCGATTATGCGGAGATACCTAGACTGTATTTTGTCCAAGGAAGAAAGGGAAGTCTTATTACAGGGTTCGAGTAAGAAGGTACCGTAATCGAAATAGCTTCGAACTATTGCGTTGTACAGAAGTTTTTGGCAGTATGGATGAGAACCCCACCAGACACCGGAGAGGGCTCTGAGGACATTAATGCTTTTCTCACATTTATTATTGATAAAATTGAGGTGAAAGGCACCAGACAAACGAGAATCTAATATAAGGCCTAAAAATTTAGTTTCGTCTGTGCATGGTAATTCTTCCTCGCCCAAGACAATAGGGGCGTAGGGAATTGTTCTTTTCCGAGAAAAAACTAGTATATTACTTTTGGGCGGGGCTAAGGATAAACCATGTTAAGTTAACCACTCATTGAGATACCTGAGAGCTGTATTTAGTTGAATGCAGTCTTGAACAGAGTCTGATGCGGAATATAGAGCTATATCGTCGGCACATTGCTCGATGTCACAGAAGCTCTCAACACATTTTTCTAGGTCTGCTGTATAGAAGTTATAGAGGGTGGGGCTTAGTACTGATCCTTGAGAGAGCCCTCTCCAAACCATTCTAGGTGGAAGAAGACAACCCTGAAGGCGAACTGAGATGGAGCGTGCAGAAAACATGTTAAATATGACATTGATCATCCTCAAAGGAAGACCCAGCTGATGCATTTTCTGCCTGAGTCGCGGAAGAAGTACAGAGTCATAGGCTGACTTGACATCAAGAAATACACCGACCATATCATGCTTTCTAGAGAAGGCGAGGGGAGCATCCGAAATGAATATACTAAGATTGTCCATGGTACCCATGCCCTTCCGGAATCCGTACTGTGTTTTTCCTAAAATATTATTATGTTGGAGTATCCATTCGAGACTTCTTTTAATGAGTAGCTCCATGATTTTAGCTAGCACCGAGGCATAGGGCAATAGGTCTATAAGAATGCGGATCGTTAGGATTTTTATTTGGTTTTAAAATTGGGATAATTATTTGGTGCTTCCAGGAGTCAGGAATTATGCCTGAATCATAAATTTTGCGCGGAAATGGAGCGCCAGAAAAAAATACTTTTGTTTTCGGACCTTTTTTTAATAAATGAGTAGGGTATCCCGTCTATCCCAGGCGAGGAGTCACGTAAATGAGTGAGAACCGAAGATAATTCATTAATGGAAAAAGAGTCATCCATATGATTGTGCAAAGATATTGAGTAAGACAGGGGAAAATTGTTGTTTTCATAAAAATCTTTATCTGGGATAAATGGAGGTGCCAGTCTATCCATGAATTCCTCGATCCAAACAGAGGAAACTTTTGAAGACCCGAAAAAGACCCTCTAAATTTTTTAATATTTTTTCACATTAATGATAGTGGTCCTTGTGGAGATATGTTTTCGCAAAACTGACGTTTTTTACCCCTGAGAATTTTTTTGGAACGAGCTTTAACTCTTTGGAAGTTTAGGTAGTTGTCAAGGCTTAAATCATTAAGATATGTCTGCTCTGCTTCGTTGCGTTGTGTAATAGCCTGAGGACAATCAGAGTCCCACCAAGGTGGAGAGGATCTATTCCGGCCAGGTTTTTTTTCAGACGGATTGATAATTCTGCAGCGGAGAGCAAGGAAGAAACAAATTCATTGTAATGGTTATCAAAATTTGAACTATGTAAAGGAGGCAATCTTTCTAATTTTGAGTCCAGTATATCGCGGAATCGGGGTCAATCTACTTTTTCAAGTTTAAATTTACATAGAGGAGAGTAGGGATCAGAAGATATTTGGACATGGGTGATCACTGAGGTGATCACTTCCATGAGGAGAGGAGTGAGGTGATCACTTCCATGAGAACACGCTAAGACGCGCCAGATAAAACTTGTTAAGAGGGAAGGGGATACAAGGGAAACGTTAACGGCGCTAGGGTTTTGGAGAGGAGAGGTGCGGCGAGTAGGGGAGCCATCATTTAGAAGGCAAAGATTGACGTTATCCATTAAGGCTAAGAATTGGGAAGACAGTGAGTCGCATAAAAAGGATCCCCATAAGGTATGATGGATGTTAAAGTCTCCCAGAAGTTTAGTAGGGCCCGGGAAAGAGGTGAGGATATTCTCTAAGAAGTCTAGAAAACTAGAAGAGGTGGTGAGGGATATACACAGAAAAAATATTAATACCAGTGATGCTTACACCTGTAATATAGAAGCCGGAGTGTAGAGGTATGGGGATAGAGACATAGGTCCATCCATCCATCAAGACCATCATCTCGCAAGCATGTAAAGCCTGCCAATAAAAACCTACAACTTTTTTTAAGCCATGTTTCTGCAATAGCAAAAACATGTATTTTGTAAAGATTATCTAGATTAATTAATTCATTTTTTTTATTTTGTGTAATTCTACTGTTCCACTGGAGAATTTTTAGGTCCATTATTAAGGGTTGTATATAGAAATCGGTACAGTATTCCCGAGCCATTGTACGGTAGGATATCGTTAAAACAGGTTAAACAGTTGAGAAAGAGTTTCATTAATAGATCGGCAAAGTTGTCATTGGCAGATTCTTCATAGTCTGCTTCTGCAGATGTATTGAGAACACAGCCATTACGTTGGCTGGATTTAGGTGTGCTAGTGATATTTCTATGGGCTTCAGTATCATAGCCATTACCCATAGCTGGTTTCGGAGAGCGTGGAATGTGTAAAGTTTTTTTGTATTATGATACAGATGGGCGGTGAGATGAGGCTGATCTTAATGTATCAGCAAAGGTGCGACGAATAGGGCGGAATCGGAGGGACGCTTCGGAATATGGGATATTTTCCTCTGCCATGACTAAATTAATTGATTTTTGCATACTGTTCTCTGGGCAGCTAAAGCTTGTGGCCATATGGGGGCCCAAACAGAACATACATGAAACTTTATCTTCTGGGACTGAGCAAGAGTCACCAGGGTGATTTTGGGCACATTTATAGCATCTTGGCCTTGATCTGCATTGGGCCTTAATGTGGCCAAAACGACAGCAGGAGTTACACTGTATTGTCGGTAATTGGTAAATTTCTACAGGCAGGGAAGCATTGAAACAGTATACTTTCTCAGGAAGCTTCTGTCCTATAAATGAGATTACTACTGTCTGAGTTGGGATCCATAAAGTTTCACCGTTTTGGAAAGATTTTCTGTTCAACCTCCTTGCTTTAAAAACACGGGAATTAATCTGGGGACATTCAATATTACAAACTAATTCTTCCGTGGACCAGTCAACGGGGATGTTCCGGACTATGCCCTGACGAGTCACATGAAAGGAGCGGATTAATGCATGCAACTTATGGTCATTCAGGATAGGGTTTGTGATGAACTTTTTTGCAGAGTCAGCATCCATGAATTCCACCAAAATTCGATTGCGTCCTGATGATTTTATACCTTCCTTTACAATGCCAGAGACTCTGTTTTTATGTAGAAATTGAGCAAACTTAAGCAGTCTCATAGTAAGACCAGTTGCTGGGTCGGGTTCAGTTCTAGATACATGAACAATGAAAGGGGCCATATCTGTTTGAGAGTATGTGAGTTTAGAACCTTCTGCAAACTCCGGGATGATATAAGAATGCTGATTGGGAGCACTTGGAATGACCGATTTCATTTTGGCCGGGCATATCCGTAGTCTCAGGACATGTTCTCTTACGAGAAATAGGGTCTATCATTTTGGCCATCGCGACCGCCGCCTCCGTCAGGGGGCACATTATCAACGTCCATCTACGCTACAAAACACGCCACAAAACACTTACCAGTATTAGTAAAACACACGCCACGTACAAAAAACACAAAATATTAGTCAATCAACAGTAATTCCTTTACTTTTATAAGAAAAAATAACCCCGCACGTGTAGTAAACAAGTACCCGACAAGCAGAATCCAAATCCTACCTTATAACGCTGTTTAAAATTAGGTGTTCAATATTAAAATAATTATTAACTTAATAAATGGACGTACAAAACGCTCACACATCCAAAATCTTTCCTTTTCAATATTAAATATGATAACATTCCAATAAACAGCAATAAGTATTTAATAATAATGAATGGACCACATAAATTTATTAAAATTATCAATAACTACTAACATTAAAGATATTCAACAAGTATCGAAAGAAATGAGTAGAAACAAATAAGAATAAATACCTATCAATAGAAGGTACAAACACGGTCACGGCCGCGTGAACAGCTTTAAGGCCATTTTGCCATGCACTCGTTTTGTACGATTCGTTAGTGGGCGGTAGCGATGGGCGTTGAATTAACGAACGGTTTAAATAGACGGTCTACGTTCAATCGACGCTTCGACGGTCTACAGTTAATTCGTTAACTAGTTGAATTCATAGACTGAGAGTCCACAGCGTTCATATCTACTGACAAAGCGTCGACGACGCATAAACGTATCCGGTTTACCCGTTACAAGTCCATACTTCGTTCATTCGTTGAAATAAAGCTATTTGAAACTTAAGTATATGGCGTAGGAGTTGATATTTGTTCATTTTTTAACTAGAGTTGTTAGAGTGAAAAGGTAAGAGTATTTTTATATTGCGTGAAAGAGTACGTCGATGGATCTGGCTAAGGCCCCGTTCGCACGAGCGCTTTTTTACCGGGCGTTAAAAAAACGTTTAAATGGCACAAATGGAAACACGTGCATTTATTCACATGAAAGCGTTTTTAAAGCGCGGCGCTTTTTTATCGAGCACTGTCGGATTTTCGACGTTGAGCGTTGGACATTAAATCGAATCGAGCATACGGAACTTCGTGTGTCTGTTCCGACGGGCGTTAAAAAAGCGCCGATACACTCAGGCGGGCAGTTTCAGTTGGTCGCGGGCTCGCGTACTGTTTACACGTAATTGATTTGATTGCGCGCCATTATGACGACGTGGGTGCTGGATCCCGAATTGTTAATTTTAGAGGTCGAACCTCGTCCCATTCTATATGTTAAGTCACTGCCTGAGTATGCCGTATAAGCCGTGCCGTATAAGTCTTTAAAAAATGACACTTGGGAGGAAATAGCAAGTAAATTGTCTTATGACTGGGAGTCACTTGCCAAAGCAGAAAAAAAAATTGGGATAAAGCCTCAAGTCTTTGTAGAGCGACACAAACTGCCCTTTTAAATATCTATTTTCAATAAGGGGATGCACCCAATAGGATTTATTTTTCCTTTTTTGCCTTCTCACAAATGGCTATTGCTAATAATTTTGGATTTGAAATCATAATGAATTTATACGTGCACACCGCAGCGAGTATTATTTAAACTGATTTTTAAACGTTCGTATGAAAACAACTATTGGGAACGTTAAAAAAGCGCCAACGTCGGGTTTTAACGCAACGCTTTTTAAACTCTCGTGCGAACGGGGCCTAAACGATGCAGTGAAGGATGAACGGGTTTATAATAATGGTTTTCCTCAAGTATTTGCAGTTTTGTTTATTAAAATTTGATATCAGTGTGTCGCGAGGACAAGGTGAAGGGACACGTGAATGTTTATGTAATGAGTTTAATTTGTAATTTATTTTGTAAACATTTGAATGACTATAATGTAAAGTGAATACTAAATAAAGACCTCGTCGTCGTTGCGTCGCGCCCGTAGACCAGTCACCGCGTAGTTGATATGAACCCTTTAAAGCCTGCCGTTATCACGTCAACTAGTCGAAGAATTCAACTAGTTGATCGACTAGTCGATAGACGGTAGTGGACGGTTTGGTTTCGTCGACGAAAAATACGCCGACGACCCACCTCTAGTGGGCGGGCTCTCGACTTTTTATGAATGAACAGCAATAGTTCGGTTGTGTTGTGATGAATGTATGCTCATGATATTACATTTTGTTTGGAATTCGTAAATGATTTAATGAATGTCCTCTTTTCAATTACCTACATAATTAAATCCGGAAACAGTTGTAATCGTTCGTGCTATTCACGAGGTAAGAGTTCTGTAGATTATTTAACAACTTATTTATTTATAAGAATCATAACTCCTGAATAATAAGAATCATAACTCCTGAATAATTCAGTGATATTTTATATGTCACTAACGGCCGCACTCAAAGAAGTCAATTAAAGGTAATGCTTCATTAAGTCGCGTGTTGTCTTATTTTGTTTTACCAAGAAATTTTGTTTCTACAAAGAAAGTGACAGCATCAACTTTAATTTAAATTAAAAGTTTAAATATGAAGGTGAAATTTTACACGAAAGTAGGTAATTATTAGGAGTCGTTGCCTATAAAGGATTTTAGGAAACTTCCTTAAAATGGGCATAAATATGTATAAATTAAAATTAAAAAATTTAAAGTTGTTCATATCGGAGTTGGTAATTAATCAGGCTTCTAATTACCTGGAAAAATAGAAAATGGTAGTATTTTCTAATTTATACTCTAAGGGGTTACAATGTATGATCAAAGTTTTGTTCTGCGCGTGCGAAGCCGCTGACGGAAAGCTAGTACCTATTTTTACAAGAGCATAATAAAAATAAAAGAAATAATTATTAAGCTCATTCTATTTGAGAGTAAAAAGGTTATAGGTTTGATTAAAATATGGCTATACCAGATTCATGAATTCAATATTAAAATCGAAACCAAATGTAAAATTACGCGTATGATTAATGTTGTTGTTTTATTATTTCTTTATTTGGTCCCGATATCGCACGCGCATCACAGAAATCCCGAGATATTGCCAAACCGCTGGCTGGAGCTGTGTAGCGGCATAGAGCAACGTCGCGCATAATATTTCGTCTCGCTCGCACTTACGGACCTTACCCGGCGCATCATCCATAAGACCAGTTCAGTGCGAGCAAGAGTAAATATTATGCGACTGCCACGAGCGTTGGTGTTTAGAATATATCTCTCTCTTACTTTTGACTATTCTCATTTGCCTCAAAAACCACATGTATTAAATTACAACGAACGAACTCTATCAAACAAAAGAAGGTGATAAGTTGATGATTTTATAAAATAACCTTTTTTATATTATATCTACACATATAGAATAAATAGGAAATGACTTCTATATTTTATCTTGAATGGAGATTTACATCTTATGTTTATTTAACTAGTAATTACAATTTCATTCTATGTTATTTTTTTATTAAATAATTGTCTGATCATATTAAGTTAATAACATAACTAAAAACTCTTTAAATATAACGTTACTCGTATGAGCACCCTCTTTTTAATTTTATGTTTACTTATAACTTATATTTTATTTTAATTTTTATTGTTATAGCGGCGGCAATAGAAATACACATTCGGGGAAAATTTCCACTCTCCACCTACGTATTACCAAAGAAAATAATATACACTACGTATTACTGTCCATACAGTCCGCTGACAGACGGATGGATAGATGGAAAGCGAAGGCTTAGTAATAGGGTTCCTTTCACCCATTGGTCACACTTTGGTCGCGATCCCAAAAAATAGATTAATAAATTAGAACGTAATCATCACTACTACAAAAACAGGGAGCGATAATAATTTTTACCAGCAAAATAGTCTATACACTACACTTGCTTTAAATCTTTATTAATTTTAAGTATTTGAGTAGTAAGGCGTTTTGAATAAAATACTATTTTAATAAAAAAAACATTTATTTATTTTTAGCAACAATAATAATAAATTTGTAAAATCAATCAAAAAAATAACTTACACTTAACGATAATGATCACCGTAATAAGGAAGATCTAAGGACGTGACAAAATATGAATTACCTAAATAAATAATATTGACATGACGATTTGTCATTGTTCTATATTTAATTTTATTTGTCAATTTATTTTAAAAGCCCTCTAACAATTTGCTGTGTCCGAAAAGGGCAACTAAGTTTGAAAGCACTTATAATGTAATTTTCCATTTAATGTATCTGTCGCAGTAAGATAGATATATCTACACTTAGTTTGCAATAAACGATTGACTATTGCCATGTATTGTATATTCGTAAGTAGCTACTTATATATAAAAAATCTCTCTTATTACATCAGTCAACACGAATTTTGAGTCTGAGTTCTGTGTACTGGATTTCTTTTTATTCCTTATATTAATGTAAAACAAATCATACTCGTTTGGAATATAAATAAATAACAGATAATAAAGGAAGCAAAACCTTTTTTTAAATATAAATAAATAAATATATACAACACACACACCAATTAGCCTAGCCCCAAAGTAAGCACGATAAGGCTTGTATTATGGGATACTAGGGTAACGGATAAAATACTATGTTATTCTATATATTTATATAGAATAACATTTTCAAACATCCATGACTGGAGTACAAAATGCTCGTATTCATGACACAAACATCTGCTCCCACCGGGATTCGAACCCGGGACCTCTCGAGTCGGCGACACCATGAAACCCGGCGTACAAACCACTCGGCCACGGAGGTCGTCAAAATATCATATTATATAATTGATATTTATAATTTACATAACTTTTGGTTATAATTGATACCCTGGTAATATCAATTTAAATAAATATAAACTCTGAAAACATAAACAGTCTGATACTACGGTACAAGTAATTAATATAATGATGACTTTGCAAATTGGCTGTCAAATATTTTGTTGCTGCACAATTCGTTTTTATGAGGCGCAAAAATATTTGAGGCCATTCATATAAAATCCGTTTAAAACTAATTAAATACTGCAATCACAGATTTAAAAATATATCCCACCAAAAACATAAATGTGAAATGATAGCCAAGTTCAATATGATATATGGGTCAGGCCGTAAATTTTGCCACATTAGTTATAACATAACTCTCCGCCACATTTTAAAAAAAAAGTACGGTAATTACATTTATTTCAATAACAGAATCATATTTCCTCACAAATGGTGAATCGCGATCAATTAATATATTTAAATATCTTCAAACCCTTAGAAATTTATAAAATATTTTGCTACAAAAAGCGATGAATTTTTCGTATAATACGCTTATCCGTCCCGGTAGAGGTGCACTTTGAGCATCAGTAAAATCAAAAATAAAAATCTTTTTGATAGTCTGTTTGCTTTTACGCTATACAATAATAGTTAGCTAGCCACATTTTAAATATCGTTTCGTATTACCTAAGAAATTACATAAATTTTCACTCATTTTCGAAAAAAGTTAAAATCCATTCCTTTGCGCTACTTTTTATTGCACAACTAATAAATGCCCATTTGGTTGTGTTTAAAAAATAGCAGTATTCAAGTCTGAGTAGTGGCAACACCGAACAAACTTTGTCTATGGTCAATACGCTGTCAGCGGCCATATTTTTTCAGTCCAACATCAACATCGTTTGAAAGAAGGAAGTGTCATATTTTTTGCGGAGAGTGTTTTTTGCTATATCACGGTAACTTTTTGATTTATATCTATACTTATTATTGCGCACGATTTAATGAAATGTTTGACATCTTTCAAGGCTTAATTTACATTAAAAATAGCTTATTTATCAAGTCATAATGGGTTTTGTTTGCGCGACAGTTGCGCAAAAATGACTTTATGCAACTTTGCGATACCAGGGGCGTAGAATTTGCGCTACTAATTTTACGCTACCAAATAAAGGAGCTTACACACATAGGCTTTGTAATACATATTATTATTACCTTTTGTAACATTTGTGTTTTTTTTGAGGTTTCGATTTTAGTTCCTGTGAAGGAATTGTATTTCTAGCAACAGAACTCTCCGCTTTTTTGTAATACCTTTTAAGACTTAAAGATAAGAGTAAAAGTTGACGTTTGTCATACTTACCTATTAAAAGTGTGTTTTATTTTGTAGCACTGTCCTTACGTTACATATCTATGTCTATAAGCCATTTTGAGAAAAAAATATCCTCGTGCTTTATATTTTCATTGCTCAAGTCACAAACTCAACCTTGTTGTGAATGATGCGAACGCAGTGCCAGAAATTAGAAATACTGTCGCCACTGTTAAGGATGTTATAACGTTTTTCAGAGAATCGACTACTCGTCGAAACTACGCTCCAAACCTATCACGATTGTGTGAGACGAGATGGTCCGAAAAATATAAATCAATCAAAAAGTTTTCTCAACATTTTCCAGAGCTTGTGAAATCTCTAGAAACGTTATCCGTAGAGGGAAATTATGCCACCAGAAAATCTGCATATCAGTTGCATTCAGCCGTTACAAAACCAGTGTTTATTGTTGCTCTACAAACAATAGCCAAATATTCAGCAGTTTTAGAACCAGTAGTTAACGCACTGCAAGCTAAATCGATCGACATGATCTCGGTGGGGGAACACATAAAAAATATCAAGGACATTCTCAGAAATGACCGCGAGTTTCCTGATAAAATAAGTAATGAAATGCTTCAAAAAGCGCGAGCTGTTGCAATGGATTTGAACATAGAAATTTCGGTTCCAAGTCTTGCTCATAATCAAACACATAGAAGTAATCCGCCATCTGACAATGATAACGAATATTGGCGGCGTTCTCTGATAATACCATACATTGATTCACTCATTTCATCGTGGCATATTCGATTCTCCCAAGAAAATACTCCGGCGTTTGCTTTAAGTAAGCTACATCCCTTGTATATGACCAAAACCAGCATTACAGACTTACACAAGAACGCAGAATCATTCCAAGAATTTTATAACCTGGATTGATATCCAGGTTCAGTTCTCCAGTGATCTGGAGAACTGAACCTTTGGCATAATTTATGGATGAAGAATGCTTTTATAAATGATCAATTAAGGGATATAGAAGTAGTTGATCTGTTCAACGAAGCCAATATTTTTTACCCTGCTGTCAGAAAGGCATTGATTATTTTAAGCACTATCCCATGCACCACGGCGACCGTAGAACGGTCCTTCAGTACGCTTCGAAGAGTTAAAACGTGGCTTAGAAGCACCTAGGGTTAAAGAGGCTTACGGGTTTATGTCTGATGAGCGTACATCGCAATTATTTAAAAGAAAACAGTGAGTTTATTCAAAAGACTGTCTTAGACAATTTTTTTTTTTTTATAGTTAGGTCCGACAAATGACTCCACCCCACCTGATGTTAAGTGAAGGTGAAGTCCAGACGCGAAGATAGCTGATACAGCAGTTCTACCTGCCACACCAGCCATCCTCACCCTGCCGGCCTGCATGTTGCTTCTTCACGCCTCTTTTAAAGGATCCCAGGTTGTAAGAGGGAGGGAACACGTGAGCGGGCAGAGCATTCCATTTACGGATAGTGCGACAAAGAAATGAGTCACCAAATTTCTTTGTACGCGTTGGAATTGTGGCCACAGTAAGACGGTGACAACGTAGGCCAGCGCGCGTGGTCCTCTGAAGGAAAGGGGAAGGTGGGATAAGAGAGAATAACTCCTCAGAACACTCGCCGTGGTACAAACGATAGAACGCGCTTAGTGACGCCACTTCACGGCGTAATTGAAGAGGCTCAAGGTGTTTAGTCACCTCCTCATCGCCTATGATGCGGATCGCGCGCCGCTGTAACCTATCCAAAGCATCGAGCAAGTACTTGGCGGAGCCATTCCAGAGGTGCGAGCAATATTCCACGCAGGACCGCACTTGCGTTTTGTACAACAAGCACAGTTGATCGGGCGTGAAAAAACGCCGCACCTTGTTCAGGACTCCGAGTTTGCGTGAAGCTGTTTTGATCACGGTTTCGATGTAGTCCTTTGGATTCAGGTCTGAGCGAACTTCCATACCGAGCATGGAAATGTTGCTCTGCAGCGGTAGTGTTGTGCCCTGAAGAGAAGGAAGGGGAAGGAATGGCGATGTTTTTGCCGTGAAAGCGCAAGCCTGAGTTTTCTTGGCATTGAACCCAACCAAGCTCCTGGTACCCCATTCGGAAATGTGGTCCAAAGCCTGATTGAGTTCAATGACAAGATTTTCCCGTTTCTCCCTGGTTACTGCCTGCCCAGCCGCTGCTGGTCCGAGATACCCCGCATGCACTGTACTATCGTCTGCATAGCAATGAATATTCCCAAGAGGAATCAAGTCATTGATATGCAGCAGAAAGAGAGTGGGGTATAGGACGGAGCCCTGGGGAACGCCGGCATTCACTGACATGAACCGCGAACTGCTACCATCCGTAAGGACACGAATTCTACGCTCATGCAGGAAGTCAGCTACCCAAGAACAGAACTGGGCTGGCAGACCGTATGCCGGAAGCTTGGAGAGAAGGCTTTTGTGCCAGACCCTGTCGAACGCCTTGGCAATGTCAAGGCTGATAGCCAACGACTCGCCACGCTTGTCGATAGCCTTTCGGCGGCAAATCCAAGAAGATTACTTTTAAATTAATATATGTGTATTATGATTATTATATATATTTAATATTTTGTTTTGTGTCATAATCAAACTAATTAATAAAAGTCAATTTTCATGATTTTTTGTTTCAATATACCCGACCGACCTTCTTCTCGAAACAGGTATGAGCTGCCCCCTCCTAGCTGAAATCCTGGGTACGCCCTTTTGGTAGGCACCAAGGACGTTATATGTCCTTGGTAGGCGCTTGCAATGTTGCCAAGCCGCTAAAAGGAATCTAATAGAAAATGAAAAAGCAAATTCAGCTTTATGACTGATGAGCGAGGACTCGTATTGTTTGTGCGATACTAAAAGAGACAGACAGCGTCCAAACATTACGCGCGACGTTGCTCTTCGCTTCGCTGTGTCGCGCGCGACGCGACGCCAGCAGTGACACTACAGCGGTTTGGCAACACTTCGGAGTGTCTGAGATTCAATATCTATCAGGAAGAACAAAATAACACAACGTAATTTTGCAATTGATTTTCGACGTCTAATTAAAAATAGTTATATAGAAACGTCAATAAATAAATAAAGTTTCGTGCATTAACCCGTAAAAACTAGTTTTATTTAATAGTTATTTGCAACAAGCCGTGAAATAAATCTATCTCAAACAGAATTTATGATTTTGCGTTTATTTCTTTCTTCTTATCTTTTTAAAATGAGTTTTTAACTATCTATATATATTCGCAATTATCTAAAATTTAAAAATATGATGCCACGTTGCCTTTGATTAACTTGCAATATTAAAAACGGGACTCTATTACTATGACTCCACTGTCCGTCTGTATGTCTGTCACCAGGCTGTTTACTCATTAACCGTGATAGCTAGACAGTTGAAATTTTCACAAAAGATGTATTTCTGTTGCCGCTATCACAACAAATACTAAAAATAGAATAAAATAAATTTGGTCTATATTAATAACGGCATCAGATAGACGCTTGAAATATTCACAAAATATTTAGTTGCATATTTACTTTCAAATTAAATAGTAGATTGTTAACCGAGGATGGAAAGAATCAATTCCCGAGGTATTTAGACTATAGTCCGAGTAGAAATTGATTCTTTTACCCGAGTTAAACACTGTACTTTTCATTTCGAATATGAGGAAAATGAAACTAGTTGTTTATCAAAAATATTTATTCATAAATAGGTATATGTATACCATAAAATAAGAAGTAGCTATTTAAAATTAATTTTTATATTAGGACAATTAGTGAAATTTAAAGTAACATTCTTGTTTGGAATGTTTATGCTGTTTAATATTTCTTAACTATTTGTGTAAACTCTTCTTGTACTACAAACGAGCGCTCAATATTTGTTTTTTTGTTTTTTGTTTTAGTCAGTTTTACTAGTAATAATTGGCCTTCACTTTTAATGTCCTTAATTGTCAAATTGGTGAGTTCACTGCTTCTGCAAGCGCCGCTTATACCGAATACCAATACCACCTGTGAAAAAAGTATTTGGGTAATAAATACGTTCATTTTTAGAATAAATTATAAATACTTAGGTAAACTTACCTTTATTGCCAAATAAAACTCGAAAATTATGGAATGTTTTCAAATTTACATTATTTTTTACACTAAGTGTACTCTTGAGCATTGAATATCGGCTCCATAGCATAGAAGGCTGTAGTTTGCTAGACAGTCCATTAAAATATATAAGAAATACACTTTCGGAAAACGATTTTATATTCTTCTCTGCTCGCCACTTTATAAAATCATTGTATGTATTCATATAACTCTCTTTTGACATTTCTGGCAAAAGATTCTCTATAACACAATTTGCCTTGTCTTTAATTGAATCCGGTGTCAACATTTCTGAATCGCTTGAACTCATTTTTAATATTCAAAGTTGGATTGCTCTGTTTTACTTAAAAGATTATTATTCCTTTTTTATTCCGTCACAGATACATAACAGTTTAGTATCCCGCCAATAAATATGTCGACTTTTTAAATTTAAATATGGAACAGCGTAATGTTGCGGCTTATTCCGCTCAAAGAAGTTTGTGCTAAGTTCACACTGGCTGTTTAGAAAGTCACATGGCCGCAGCATTTTTTTTTTACATAAAATCTTCACACCTGACAGTAGTTCTATTTTTAAAGTTCATTCCGGCCCTTAGGCGGGAAGTAATTTGTATGAGTTTTTCCCTCTCTAGGGAGGGAAGCAGCATTTTCCACCCAACAAACAGATCAAAACAACACCACTTTCCGAGAATGAGAAATGAAAATAATATTTAAGGGGGCTTCCATACAACAGACGTGTTTTTGCCGTTTTTTGCTCGATATTATAATATAGTGTCTAATGTTGTATAAATAATGGCACGGAACCCTTCTTGCACGAGTCCAACTAGAACTTGGCCGGTTTTTAAGTTTATCGTTGAATTTAAAACGACAGTTTGTAAAACAAAGTTACTTTTTCGATAGCTAAATATTTCTCAATATCACTCATTATATTGTCTATCTATAAAAATATAGGTATTTCTATAAATAAAATAATATCAGCAATCTATTAGAAAAATTAACAGTAGTTTAATAATACGTTTTCTTACCGTTAATCCGAGCTCTCTGGAGATTTGACTAATATTCAGCCCTTCTTCGTGCAAAGCTATTATGCGACTCCTCTCTTGTATAGAGAGGTTTCTTGAAGACATGGTCCAAATTCTCGCCAAAGTCATGTTATGCAAACAAATGTCCAGTTTCTAGCACGATCGTTAAGTAAAAACAGGTATCAGTCCAAAAATAATGCGAGGGTCAAACGTAAATCGAACAATCCAAGAAGCGTCAACAATAAGCGAAATGCAAAAAGCGACTAAAGTAAACAAATAAACATTGTTGTTGCATCATTCATTCAGCGCACCCAGCGCGCAGAGCAGCTATGCTATAGTACGATTATTAATGCCAGTCAGTAAAATGACATTTCCAATGTTGCAGGTTTTTTGTCCCAAATAAATAGTGATGTGGTAGAATCGAGTTTTTACAATTAAAAGTTAGTCGAGGTTACATTTTTTTTATTCAATACCAAATTGCATTTATATAATATATAAATAAAAATATGTAATTTACGGTAATTAAATAGAACACATACACGGTAAGTAATTTATTTAATATTACATAAAACACTATTGTATTAAGTTAAATATCTCATTGTGTTGACTCGGTGAATTTTTGGTCATTGGAAGCACTATGGTCATCACTTGTCGCGCTATGGACGCCATTTTGTTTTTCATTCTGCTCCCGAATTCCGATGGTGTCAGAAGTGTTTGGTGTCCTCTGCAATTTCTTGTTTATTTCTTACTTGTTAACTTGTTATTTTTTTTGTTGAGTTTTGTTACGTTTGTTTTTGTTAACGTTACGTTTTTGTTTTGTTACGTAGGTGTTTGAGATGGATCCCCAACCGTCCACCTCTAAAGAAAATGTCTCCCTCCAAAAAGAAAAAGTCGATCATTTGTTGTGAGTGAGAAACAAATGGTTCTCAATGCTTATAATTATGTATGGAATCAAAATGCAACAAAACCTTTTGCTGTTCCAAAGAAAGATGAGTGTGTGAAGACAGTATCTCAAATTTTGGGAATTTCGACTAGATCTGTGTATCGGATACTGAAAGAAGAAAAGGAGAACGTTCAGTTATCAAATAGGAAAAAATCTCTACCCAAACTGACATTCAAAGATAAAATTGATGATTTTGACTTTTCGGCGATACGTCGTAAAGTTCACCAATTCTTTTATGAGAAGGACCCTCCAACTATTGCCAAGGTATGTAAATCTATAAAATTATAATACAATACAAAATATATAATTGTACATCATACATACATAATAATAATTAATACACATTGTCATTGTCTCGCTGTTGTTTACAAAAATTAAATACTTGTTATATTTTACAGGTTCATCAGGTTGTAAATGATGACCCTAACCTACCAAATATGTCAAAGAGTACCATGCGAGCAGTTTTAAAACATTTAAAATTTAAATATGGCAGTCGCAAACGTCGCAGCTGCTTGACAGACCGTCAAGACTTAATTGTGGCGTAGACGGTACTTGACGACAATCAAAGAATATCGGAGACAAGGAAAAATAATTTATTATCAATATGAGACCTGGATTAATGAAGGTAATTGAATATTTTTATTTACAACTGTATTTTGTGATTAGTTTTTCAGTGTCAAAATGTATTTGTGTCAGTATTATATTATTTATATGATTTTGTGTATTAACAGGTCATACAACTGGTAAAGTTTGGGTGGATACAACAATAGAATCTTCCAAACAAGCGTTTTCTAAAGGTTTGACAACAGGCCTAAAGAGCCCAACTGGTAAAGATCGACGCCTAATAATTTCACATATAGGCAGTGATGAAGGTTTTGTAGAAGCCGGTTTACTTATTTTTGAATCGAAGAAAAATAGTATGGACTATCATGAAGAAATGAACTCGGAGTGCTTTGAGGAATGGCTTAAAAGCATTTTGCCAAATTTAAAGCCAAATGCAGTGCTAGTATTAGATAACGCACCATACCTTTTCAATTCAAGAAAAGTCGAGCATATCCCCACTTAAAACTGGCGGAAGGCTGATATTATTGAGTAGTTGGATGAAAAACAAATTCAATATCAACCTACAATGATCAAGGCTCAATTAATAGAAATAGTAAAATTACGAAAAACTAATTACAAACGCTATGCTGTGGAAGAGTTAGCCGCTGAATACGGTGTCACAATCCTACGTCTGCCCTCCTATCACTGCGAGCTCAACCCAATAGAGTTAGTTTGGACTCAAGCTAAGGGGTATGTCGCCAGGAACAATAAAATTTTAAAATAAAAGACGTAAAAAAATAATTGAAGAAGGTCTGAAGGAAGTGACACCTGAAAATTGGAGACAGTGCATCAACCATGCCATAAAAGTTGAAGACAAAATGTGGCAACTCGACCACATCATAGATGAATCTGTGGATTCATTTATTATAAATGTACCTGATTCCGATTCTGAATATACCGATTCAGAATCGGAGTCGGAATCAATATCAACTGTAATGAATAAAAACGTATAAAATGACTTGTATTGTTTTACTTAATTCCTCTGAACCTCTTTAAACATTTTTTCCAGCTTTTGTAATAATGTTGTAGTGAGCAATTTTAATATGCTGGTAAGGTCCATATTTCTAAAATCATATTATTTCAAAGGGTATGTATTACATATTTACAATAAAAGAAAACTCTTTGATACCTAATAAAATAAAGCAAGACTAAATGTCTAAGGCTATTGATCGCCGAACATCACTATTGTAGCGGGTCACCCTTTTTTGTATCAGTGACAGTTGCACTTGTCATTTTATTTGACAATGAACTGAGTCGAATTAATAATCGTACTTTAATTGGTTATAGTAAAATACTACGACCAATCTGGATGGGCCCGTAAAATCACTCGTCTAGCGCTTGCACAGGAAAGATTTTTTGAAGTGGTCAGGCGCCGGTGACCCTCACTGTACATTTGAGGTGTCAACTGTGGTGCACGTATTTGCTGAGGCTCCTTTGGATAAATTTAAAAACACCAAAAAAGTTACAATCTGCTTGTGCAAGTGTAATCATTTGTTTATTTATAACAAAAGTTACAGAAGTGACAATAAATACTAGAAAAGAGTGCAGTGGTTCTGTTTAAAATTAGCAAACAATGTCTGTGCTGTGGGGTATTTGATTAATTTTATCAGAAAATAGTAAAGAACTATAGACTCCTCTTCGATAGCAGAGTGCGTACGCTACGAACAGAATAAAATATTCGCCATTACTTCATAGAGTGGAACAGCACAGTGCATTAACTTTTGCCTCTGCGCTAACGTTCTGTTATAACCCGACTTAGCAACCAAAGAATGCTTATTCAACAATAATGAATATACTGTAATTTTCCATAGAATTAAACTGCAGAGTTGCATTAACGCAGCCCTCACATTATTCCATCAATTCCCACAGTTAGTTAGACTTTGGCAACGGGAAAGAACGGTCCATCCGGGTAGCTCAGGACTTGGTACTCGAGTTCGCGTGTGTAATTGTGTATTTGTGATTCTAAAATCAATTAAATTCTATCCGGGAACTTTGGGTTTTTTTTAAAAAGACGATCAGCGCCGGCCGCCTAACAGTTCGACGCATCGCCGAAGGCCGTCGGTTCAAATCCAGCACTCGTAAAAATATATATTTTTATTCTTTTTTCTTTTTATTATTCAGGACCCCGGCACATTTTTTGAATTTGTAACTATATTTTTTGACTGTATTTGTATATATATATATATATATATATATATATTTTGTTTGAACTTACAATGGTGAATTGTGGGGCGTGTGGAAATGTTTTGCCGCCGGCAAATGCGGTTGCATGCTGTGCTTGTCCGTTGAAGGACCACAAGGCCTGCCGCGCTTCTGTTGCTGCACGACTCGACTTCGACTCGATTCTTTGCTCAAAACAATTACAGTGTTGGAGCAGCGTCAAAACAAGCACGGAGACGCTAGTGTGGATTTGGAGCGCACTATATCTGAGCTGCGTGCTGAGTTAAACGACCGCGATCAGGAGGCCTTGGTGTCTGACTTGGAGATCGGTGGTTGCCTGAAGAGAAGGGCATCAGCGTGGAGCAGAGTGTCGCCATGCTGGCCGTACGGCTCGGGGTAACTCTCGACGGGCGAGACGTGGTGCTTGCGGAGCGTGTGGGTGCGCCGCCTTCTGAAACGCAGGGTCGCCCGCGCCGTGTGCTGGTGCGCCTTGCGCGCCGCCAGCTACGCGACGACCTCCTGACGGCTGCGCGTGTGCGCCGCAAAGTCACCGTTGTGGAGGGCGAGTCCCCGACCACAGCTGCGAGGGACGTCGCCCCGGTCACTGCTGTGAGGGATGGTGCTTCGGTCGCTGCAGTGGAAGGAAGCGCTCGTGTATACATACATCAACGAAAGGCTCACGCGCGCCAATCGACAGCACTTCCATAGGGCCCGGAAGGAGCGCCGCAGGCTCAATAGGCGGTACGTTTGGACTAAGCGGGGCCGCATCTTCGTTCGCCAGGGGGAAGGCAAACAAGTCTTCCAGATACGGAGTGACGAGGATCTGGTGCGTGTGTTCGGGCCTGCGCCGGCAGGCGGACAATGACTCCAGGAGGATCACATATTTTATTGTAATATAAAATACATTTTTATCTACCGTATATTGTTAGTTATATTAAATATTATTAATTTTAGTTCCATTCACTTTAAACAATATTGTATGCCAAGAGAAATGCTTATTGATTGTATATGTGATGCAATTTTGGTTGAATATTTTTGTTATAGTGGTTTAAAGATCGGACCTGAAGGTTTATTGGTTTGGAAACAGAATTTTATTTTTGTTTACAGTCTGTTTTTATGTTTTTAAAAATATCTTTAAGTGGAGTTCTATTTATGAATTAGTTATTTATTTTATCCCTTTAATAGTTGTACAATATGAAAATCGATATAATCTTAGTTCGAGTCATTACATGAAATATTGTATGAGTGGAAAAATGCTTACCACAGAAAGTACTGCAGATGCCATTTTATCTTTTTATTATTGCCAAACTGGTTTAAGGTTATATGTATTATTAATTTATGAGCACACAGACTTCTTTTTGATGATCTGCCTTTGTTTTTGTAAAAACAAAACAAATACGAAAAAAAGGTACTGCTATTTTGTAGTCAAGTGAAATTTAAGCCTGAATTGAAACCTTTTATACACAGCTTACATGTTATAACATGATTTAAATCTTTGGTTACAACAAGGAAAGGTACCGCTGCGTTGCCACTGCCTTCGTTTTATGTCTGGCAGCATTTTATATATTTCTATCTTGTTGTGTGTGTTATGTCTTATTTCTATGTACCGCTATGGAACACAATCCGTTCTTATCTAAAGTCAGTGAAATATGTTGAAAGTCACGTGCCTAAAAGTACATTTTTATTTTTACCTCGCATGCTTTGGCTATTAAGTTTAAAGAGTTTCTTGAATAGGCGACATCTTGCAATAGTAAAACAATATCTGAATAATTCCTTAGTTATATCTAGAATAATCTCTTATTCTTTCGTGTTTCAGTTCATCGAAAATAAACATTTGACAATTGGTTTCTTGAATCCTGGTTCTCTCGGTACACGGCATAACGAATATGTAGTTGCTTTGGAGAGTCGGTTGGTGGATGTCATGGCTATAAATGAGACTTGACTGAAAACAGGTGAAGAAAAGCGTGCGCCAGCTCCAGCTGGTTATAGACTGCGACATATACCACGCCCTTCAACCGTGCGAGAGCGCGGTGGAGGTGTCGGTTTTTACATTCGGAGTGGTATATATGCTCGTGAAATAAAACCTCCACATACTAGCTTAGTGGAACAAATGTGGATAAGCATCACACTGAACGGTCTCAAGCTCGTCATCGGAACGGCATATCGACCACCGTGGTTGAATGTGGACACTTGTATTGATGCGCTTACACAGTCAGTTAGCATGTTTTCTAAATTTGATCATATTGTCTTAATGGGGGATTTCAATATCAATCTGCTAGCTTCCGATGACCCGAATGCTAAAAAGTTAAAGTCATTTTTTCAGTACTCAAATTTAGAACAATATATTACTCAACCAACCCACTTCACTAGTCATTCTGAGTCTTATTGACCTCGTATGTAGCACCACAAAAAAATTTAATATTTCAGTTGATTATATCCCCGACATAAGTCATCATGCTTTTATCTCATTCAAGTTACGTCTTAACAAACCTAAATCGTCTCCTAAGTGGATATGCTATAGACCACTTAAAGATATCGATTTGGATGAGTTTAACACCCTCCTAAATAATGTGTCTTGGGAAAGAATAGTCAGTGGTGATATTGACGAAGCAGTTATGTCCTTTAATGCTTAAATCTTGCATATTTTTGATACCTATGCCCCTGTTAAAAGGTCTTATGCGAAACATCAAAACTACCCTTGGATAACATCAAGTGTAAAGCAAATGATGAGGCTGAGAGATGAAGCTCACGCAAAATGCCGTATTACAAAACAAGATGCGGACATAAATATTATAAAGATTTAAAATCGATCGCTAATAAAGCTATGTATACTGAAAAAGCCGCATTTTATCGGCAACATATTAATACCCATTACAACAATTCCGGATTGCTGTGGAAAAATGTAAAAAAAAAAAACATTGTTGATTTTAAGAATAAAGAAACTCCAATACCTTCTCATATAAGTAACCCAGATCATATCAACAGTCATTTTCTAAATACACCGGGTAAAGATGCAGTGAGCATCTCGGACCTTTCATATTTTAAGCATCACCGCTTTAATACTTCGTCTTTTAGTCTTCATACTGTTGATGAGTCAGAAATTTTAAAAATTATTACTAGTATTTCAACTAACGCAATGGGCGCAGATGGTATAACTCGTGATATGATTTATTTAACATTGCCTCATACTCTCCCAGCAATAACGACATTGGTAAATAAGTCCATTCAAAATAGTATTTTCCCTACTCTTTGGAAAGAGGCTCTCGTTAAACCGATCCCGAAAAAAACCGACCTCAATGATTTTAAGGACCTTAGACCGATCAGCATTCTTCCTTTTCTATCAAAAATTATTGAGAAAGTCGTGTGCCAACAGTTAACGGTGTATTTGTATGCAAACGGTATTCTACCTAAGAAGCAATCTGGATTTCGAGCTGGACATAGCACAGCTACGGCTTTGCTGGATGTTGTTGATGATATTTTGTCAGGACAGGATACGGGAAAAGGTTCCATATTGGCTCTTCTGGACTTTTCACGTGCCTTTGACACAATCAATCACAATTTTTAATGTCTAAATTATCATTTTATGGCTTTAGTAGTAGTGCATTAAGGTGGTTCTCAAGTTATCTCTGTGGGCGTTCACAGCGGGTTGAGGTGGTCGATGAATGCGGAAATAAATATATTTCAAAAACTACCCCTCTCAATCGAGGTGTACCACAGGGCTCAATATTGGGTCCTCTTCTATTTATATTATATAGTGCAGATATGACAACTTCTATCAAAAAGTGTAATTACCATTTGTATGCAGATGACTTGCAAATTTATCTGTCTTTTAAACCTAGTGAAACGTTAGTTGCTGTAAATCAAATTAACGAAGATCTTGAGGCTATTGAGAAGTGGGCCCATAAAAATGGCTTGGTTTTAAATCCACTTAAATCTAAATTTCTTGTACTTGGTTCTAATATACAAATAAATAGTATTAACAGATTTAATCCTGTAGTGAAGATAGGTAAATTGATCATAGAGCAGGTAACTGAAGCGCGAAACCTCGGAATCCTTATGGACAACAGGCTTCGTTTTCAAAATTCAATTCAAATTAAAAATTGTTTTATTTATTCACCATACATCTGGTTACATAGATAAAGGTAGGCTCTTTTTTTTAAGTGTAAGACACCTGTACCAAAAAGAACCACTCTTCCATAGCAAGTGTTACATTATGGTAAGGTCATTAATTTTATTAAGATTAAATATATGTGACATTGAGCAGCGTATAATAGTGACGAATAAATGTTAAGGTTGGCATACACATGCCAAAATATTAAGATTAAATTATGTTGTATAACGTAATTGCACCAATTATGGACACTTTAAGGATGAAAAGGTGGGTTTTTGCAGGATTATTCCTAATATATCAGGATTTTGTTTAAACATCAATGTTGAGCTTAATGTCCGTCTTTTTTCCTTTATGCTTATGCCGAAAAATTTAGAACTAACCGCATAAAAATGAGAGATATCATTAAAATATAAACACGGTTTTTTAAGCTAGTAATGGACAAGGAAAATCATTTAATGGACATCCAGTGATGAACATGCACCAAATATGGACATCTAATAATGAACACAATTTAATAATGGACCCCTACTAATGGACCAGCTCGTTGAATTTAGAATAAGAAGTAGTTCCCTATATCTAAGTAAATAAAAACATCAACAATTTTATAATCAACTAGACATTTATTATATTTTTATTTTGTAAAGCATTTATTTGCTACATTTTAAATCTAAAGAAAATTTTTACTAAAAAAAATTCCACGCGGTCCAGGCAGCAGACGGGACTCGAAACTGCACCCTCCGCTATCCGGGCAGATGCACTGACCATTATGTTACCGTGATCTATGCCTTGCAGCCTAAGAAATACAAGCTGAAATTACACGAATGGGTTTAGTTAGTATACATACATACACTCTCGAAAAACATTACCCTCCTTTCTTCGGCAGTCAGGTAATAAGTTAGAATAATAAAAACGAGTGGATACCTACCTTTATTTGGTGGCGTAGAGGAGGTGACGAATATCTACGCTACCGTTGGCGTTGAAGTACCAAAATGGTGGCGTATTTCTACTTCTACGCTATCGTCGCGTTGAGAAAACCACTTATATCTTTGTAAATAAAGTATGATTTGAGTTGCATTATAGCTCCAAACATGGCTTTCACTTCTACTAACATGATGCACTATTTGTTTTTCGTGTAACAAACTTACTTTTTTATGCACAAAAATCTTACCTTGAAAAAATTGTGTACACAAACTACACCAGACGTTCACATGTCAACTGTCAAAAATATAGCCGCTCATCAAGCCGCTGTCCACAGATTACAGAAACTCAGTGTTGCCACTTCCCGATTTGAACTTCACCGATTCCTAAAGTTTAATAGAACATGGAGAATAGTTGGCGTTGACAAAAGTGGCGTATAAGTACAGTTTTTGACGAAAACTTATTTGAAATCATTTTCAAGGAAATTCTTAGGATAAACGTTCCTAAATTAAAAGCACGGATAGCTATTAATATAAGTATTCTTATAGTAAAAATTCCACGCGGACCAGGCAGCAGACGGGACTCGAACCCGCACCCTTCGCAATCCGGGCGAATGCACTGACCAATTATGCTACCGCGGCCCTCACGGACCGCGTCGAAATTCTTTCTAGCTATTCTTAAGCTGCAAGGCAGCGCCATCTCTTCGCATTATAGGTAAACCCACAATGTCAAATGAATACTTTTACAAGTATTAAACAGTTGAAAGAAGAAATAGCAATTATAGTTATAATTTTTATTATTTTTAAAGCATGTAACTGCTTGATGTTTAAATCTAAAGAAAATATAACTAGAAAAAATTCCACGCGGACCAGGCAGCAGACGGGACTCGAACCCGCACCCTTCGCAATCCGGGCGAATGCACTGACCAATTATGCTACCTGCCTGGTCCGCGTGGAATTTTTTCTAGTTATATTTTCTTTAGATTTAAACATCAAGCAGTTACATGCTTTAAAAATAATAAAAATTATAACTATAATAGGCTAGTTGACCCTTTTTGGAAAAAGGTTTTAAATGGTGAATATATGTTCTATTAGACCGAAAAAAAAATGTATTGTATTTTTTTGAGACCTAGAAAGCTACAAATCTTTAATTTTAAAATAGAATTTTCATGGACATACAAAAACGCTGTCGGCCATTTTAGTCTATAGATTGTCTATGCTATGATGTCAATTATAGTAAACAAAAACTCGTAAGCACGTAGAAAATAACTTATCTGAGTTTATGATAAAAAGAACACGATTTCTAATAAATACCACGAAAAATAAAGTAATTATCATTATTGTATTGTACGAGAATATAAAAACACATCCTTGAAGACTCCAGGAATGTTATGCATTAAAGTGCCGAAAGAATTAACCTACGCAACTTTATTACACTTATTCATATGTTGTATCAGTTTTATGTTTATTACTACATTGTAATACTAAATGCACTGTACTTACATAGATGCCTTGTCGTTTCTCTGCTCCGCAGAGCAAAAATGGGGGTTTAGTGCAAAAAATTCACCAACCATCAATGCGTCAATTCTTGGCAGATTTGTGCTTTCTGCTTTCACAAAGCCGGCATCCATAATTAGTTTTGTCAAAAAAAAAGTAAACGGAAACTTTTCTAAAGTTAAAAGTGTTTTAAGATAAATTTATTCAGACTAAAGAATCCACCCACAATAACACGCGAATGACATTTAGTTGTTTACTGAAAGAGACGTCACAATCATGGCGGATGTGGCGAACAGCGTTTTTAGTGTTTAAAAAATATAGACTAAAAAATATTTTTTAAAATTAAATTTCTACAGCAATCTTCTGCTTTTATGAATTGAAATCGATATATTTAGGTTCCTTAGACCAAATACTGTAAGAAATAAACATTTATTTAATACAATTCGATATGAGTCAACTAGCCTATTGCTATTTCTTCTTTCAACTGTTTAATACTTGTAAAAGTATTCATTTGACATTGTGGGTTTACCTATAATGCGAAGAGATAGCGCTGCCTTGCAGCTTAAGAATAGCTAGAAAGAATTTCGACGCGGTCCGTGAGGGCCGCGGTAGCATAATTGGTCAGTGCATTCGCCCGGATTGCGAAGGGTGCGGGTTCGAGTCCCGTCTGCTGCCTGGTCCGCGTGGAATTTTTTCTAGTTATATTTTCTTTAGATTTAAACATCAAGCAGTTACATGCTTTAAAAATAATAAAAATTATAACTATTCTTATAGTATCAGCCATGTCTCAAAAACTGACATACTTTTTGCTACTACGATAGTTAAAGTGCACCTCTATCTCGGCGGATAGAAGTTTTTATGTAATTTTACTACCTTTTTTCAGATTTCATTCGAAATATATTTTTTGTTTATTATCTGACCTGAAATAATCATAATGTCCACTTGAGTCACTTTGTTGCTTAATCCAAAGCCGTCATCGAAAATCCGATATCTATAATACTTTTCAAAATACTGACCGCGGAGAAAACAGTTTTCAAAATCAGCAAAAAATGGCGGCCTGACCCATATTATTTTGTGAGTTACACCACAGAGCTAGTTAAAGTTAAATGGTTTACGTTAAAATAAGTTGGTGCAACTCACGATAATCAAAGCACTTCTAAATTAAACAAAAATACAATTTAAACTAAGCGGGGTGTTTATGCATGTGTGTTTGTGTGTGTGTGTGTGTGTGTGTGTGTGTGTGTGTGTGTGTGTGTGTGTGTGTGTGTGTGTGTGTGTGTATGTGTATTTGTATGTGTATATGCGTGTGTGTGTGCGCGTGTGTGTGTGCACATAAGACATAAATATAATATATACATATATATTCATACTGTATTTTGAAGGTTTTTTAATATAAAATTGTTTTTCTATACTTAAAATATCTAATATATAAAATTCATCGTGTCGCGGTGTTTGTGGTTAAACTCCTCCGAAACGGCTCGACCGATTTTCGTGAAATTTTATATGCATATTCAGTAGGTCTGAGAATCGGATGTAATCTATTTTTCATCCCCTAAATGTTAAGGGTACCCCCCTCCCATTTTTTTTTCATTTTAGATATTTTTATTTTTTTATGATACATCATATTTATTATATTTTTATATTTTTATTTTTTGTGGGAAATAGAGGCAATGTGAACAAAAAATCATTGATCCAATATGTGAATGAATTGAGTTCTTTAAATGTTGAAAAAATTATATTGTTTACATTGCCCTATTGTAGGAGTCTGCCAAAGGAGGAAAATTTATTAAGATATAAATTAAATATGCTTTTATTCACAATGTGTAAAAGTGAAAAATTTCATGTTATTGACACTAACAATTATGTTAGGAATTTATATTTGACCAAAGATAAATATTATCTTTCTAATTATTGTAAAAGACAGATAGCTAAGTCGCTATCATATTATTTTTATATAACAGCCAAAAACTTGGCTAAACAAATTGCTTTTATTGAGCAATGTTCTATTATTAACTTGACAGTCAGTAGCTCTTCTACTGACAAATTAGTAAATAATAATTATTGTTTAAATTAAATAATGAGACAAAAGACAATTCCTCTTGCATATTAATAAATAATAATTGTTATAACTTTCATAAAAATATTAATTTAACCAAAAAAAATCCATTCAAAAACTTAAATATCAATGTAAACTTTATCAACCTGATGCATATAAATATTCAAGGAATGATAGGTAAGGACTTAGAAATTGAATTATTTATGAATTGTAACAATATAGATATATTTTGTATTACAGAACATTGAATTATTTATGAATTGTAACAATATAGATATATTTTGTATTACAGAACATTGGCTTAAAAGTCATCAATTCAAGTTTAATTTTAATAATCATCAGGTTGGTAGTTCGTTCAGTCGAGAAAATGCAATTCGCGGTGGATCTTTAATTTTATTAAATAATACACTTAAATTTAAGGAACGTAAAGATATTGTGAGCCTCTCGGTTGAGCGAACAATAGAAATCGTATCTGTGGAACTGGACCGGCTTATTGTACTGAGTGTATACAAACCTCCTTCAGCATTGTATGATTGTTTTGAAGAAATTATGGATGAAGCTTAAAAAAAATTGTCATCACTGGTAAACAATTAATTGTTTGTGGTGACTTTAATATTAATCTATTAGAAACCTCTAGTTTGAGTATTAAATTAAGAAATCTATTTCAATCATATAATCTGGAAAACTTGTTCATGGAGCCTACTAGAATAACGGCCACTTCGGCCACTTGTATTGACAATATTTATACGGATATAATAGGTACCACATAAAAAAAGAATCGTTAATCAACTAGATAGTGATCATTGTGGTCAGTTGATTACTTTTCCACATCCAAATAAAAATGTAACCAAGAAATGTATCACTATTGTGCCAAAATCAGTTAATCGTATACAGCGTTTTAAAATTCAATTAGATAGGAAGTTGAGTTATTTAAAATATAAAGACAGTCCAAATGAGTTGTATAATGATTTTTTTAATATTTTTTGTAAAGAATTTAATGACGTCTTCGTTCCCAAAACCATATGTGTTAGTGATGCAGTAACCTTCAGTGAGTGGGCCACCCCAGGCATACATAACAGTAGAAGAAAACCGCAGCATTAATACTACTGAAAGATTCAGAGAGTATGTACGTAATTATTCTAAGTTATTTAAAAAGGTATGTCGCACAGCTAAATCAAATTATTTAAGTTGTAAGATTAAGAATAGTAATGACAAAATTAAAATGACATGGAACATTATAAACAATAAAACTGGAAAATCTAAATCTCGAAATACCAGCTTTAATTTAAACATTGAAAATAGAAATGTTACATCAGATACTGAAGTTGCTACAGCATTTGAGAATTTTTTCACTGATATTCCAGTATCAACTACAAAATCCTTGGACTCCTCCCCCATTGCTGCTGAATCAATATTAAAAGAAAACATAAAACAAGGTACTAGTCAATTTAAATTTAAATATGTTAACTCTAAAGACATAATCAAATATTTTAACCAATTGAATAAAAAGAAAACCGCGGATCTGTGGGGTAACTCCGTGGATGTTTCTAGATCAGTAATTGAGACAATAGCTCCTATTCTGGCTAGCATTTTTAATCAATGTGTTGACTGTGGTGTTTTTCCTGATCTAATGAAACATAGTAAAATAACTCCATTGCATAAATCGGGTAGCACATCTGACCCCACAAATGTTAGACCCATATCCGTGCTACCCACCTTTAGTAAGATTTTTGAAAAGATTATGCTAGATCAAATGCAATGATATTTTTATAGTAATAACTTTCTGCATAGTAAACAATTTGGTTTCACAAGGGGTCGCTCAACAACCGATGCCGGTGTTGAGCTTGTACAGCAAATTTTTGATGCCTGGGAGAACTCGCATGATGCACTTGGTGTGTTTTGCGACTTATCAAAGGCATTCGATTGCGTTTTTCATGAAACATTGATCAGGAAACTACAGCACTATGGATTTAGAGATACCACTCTGGATCTTATTGTATCATATTTGAGTGATAGGGTTCAGAGGGTTGACATCAATGGAAAAAAATCTCCTGGTTCGTAGGTTAAGATGGGAGTTCACCTCATCTTCATTAGCATCCATCAACACAAAAGATGAAAAATGCGATGGTGCGAAAGTATCATAAATGGTTGAGGCTGTGTCGGCAGTTTGAGATATAGCATTAGCTAGGTTTTTCCCGATATTACTAAAGTAGTCGTTAACGTAATTTACTGAATCTTGTGGGGTAGGTCTTATGTTTAACAGTTCTGTACCAATATATCTTGAGGGCTTTAAAGTGTATAATAGAAGAGACCGTTTCCAGAAGTTTTTAGAGCTTCCTTTTGATTTATTGATGAGTAGTTGCCTATCATGATTTCGTTTTAGTTTTTTTATTAGTGAGTTGCAAAAATTTCGGTATCGCCTATAGGTGACTCTTAGTATATCATCAGTAGGATTAGAACGAAGTTTATTTTGTAATTTGTTTCTGTGCCTATACATCGCAGAATTTCCGGTGTTATTTATGGTTTAATAACAAGGTCCTTTTTAGAAATACATTTTACTTGTGAGTTTTCCTTTAAAGACTCTGTTATATTATTAATTAAACTATTTGTCACTATCTCAGGGTCACTGCAGTCAATAAGACCCATTAGATGTTTTCCCCTCAACGCGTGTAATGCCTTCTCAAAGTTAACTACTAGTTTTGTTTTTTTATCCTTTTTTTTTATTATTTTGACTTATGAGGTGCAGTAGAACCATGTGATGGTCCGTGATAGTCGTATTTAGAACTGCGACCTGAGCTTCCCCAAGGTCCCATTTTTAGGTTTTTCGCATATATCTCGAAAACTATGCATCCTAGCGACATGAGACTTTTACAAAAGTGAAAGCTGATTAAATTTGCTACAAGTCTTATTCAGTCAAATTTTTTGATATCTTGTATAGTTTTCGAGATATCCGCTCTTGAAAGTCTGTAATTATGGAAAAAAAATTTGCTTCACATTTTTGCTCTATTTGACCGGATAACTCTTCAACAATGCACCCAAAAAATAAATGCCGGCCGTAAGGTTGTAGAGCATTAAATTATCTTCAATAATAGAAACAATTGCCTTTTTTTTATTTAAGGACAAAATTGTTAGGGTAGTAGACGTATGGGGGCGGTACGGTGGGCACTAGGCCGCGTACTCAGCCCCCACGCGCGGGCCGTCCTGCGCACGTCTGCGGGGTCCCCGCGATACCCCGGGAGACCCCTGACATTTGAGGCTTGCTTTTTTGCAGCCGCACTTCGCGCATGCACAGTCAAAAAATCATATAATAGGTAGTGTTGGTCGTAAACATGGCCCTCGGCGGTGTAGACACCTACTTATTTAGGCAACGGCCAACACTGCCAGTTTTCTTACCGGGCGAGGCAGGACACCCCCTTTAGTCAATACGTCTACTACCCTTTTTTTTTTAAACGCAGGCAAAAAATACTAATTACAGACGACGGCGCCTTTAAGAGGCACACCGCCGAACGGACCTCACACCTGGCTCCCGCAAGCCTTACGAGCCCCAGCAGTGGCTGCCCACTGAGGACCCCGTAACCCTTTCGGGTGCTTTACGGCATAATATCCGCTAAAAAACCCTGCGAACACCCTCTAAGCTGCTTAGTGCGAAGCCGCGGGATCTCCCTAAACGGGGATCTGCTCGATGGCGCAAGTGGTTAGCGCGTTCGGCTGCGATCGTTGAGCTTAAGCAACTTTCGCAGTGGTCGGTCATTGGATGGGTGACCAAAAATTACTATCTCGAGCTCCTCCGTGCTTCGGAAGGCACGTTAAGCCGTTGGTCCCGGCCGCATCTGCAGTCGTTAGCACCCACCAATCCGCACTGGGCCCGCGTGGTGGGTCATGGCCCAATCTCCCTATTCCATCAATAGGGAAGGCCTGTGCCTCAGCAGTGGGGACATTAATAGGCTGGTGATGATGATGATGATGTTTTTCTGGTTTTATTTATGTATTTTTGCTATTTTTACCTCAAACTAAAAATGTACCCTCTGCTACCATAAGGCGCTTAGCAGACGACGGGGCGGGGCGGGCATTTTGTCCGCGAAGCAATAAAGACCGCGTCTGCCCGTCGATGTCTGCGGCTGCCTGCGCCGCGTACACAAAGCACACGACGGGCAGAGGCGGTCAGTTTAGGACGTTTGTTCTAGTGAATAGTCCATCACTAAAAAGCGCGTGGCGCGGACTGATCTGACCGCCCCGCGCCGCCGTCTGCGTTACTGCATATAAACTGGTTTGTATGATCCACGGCGGGCAGCCGCGGACATGCCGCGCCGCCAGTGCCCGCCGGGCACCTGCGGCGCGGTCTTTTTGCCCTCTGTGTGCGTTTGAAGTATAGGATTCACTTTGTGCTATTATTCGCGGCGAAATTGACCGGCCCGCCCCGCCCCGTCGTCTGCTAAGCGCCTAAAGGCCTACGCAGACCGGGACGGCATGGCAAGGGATTTAAATTTTTACTAATGGACATTCAACCGTACTGTTACAGAAATACGACATAAATTGCTATGCTTTAAAATGATGCCGTGGCATTGAAAGGGATTTTATCGCACGGCATTAAAGGACGTGCCACAGGCTTCCGTGGCGGGATGCCATGGCATAGTGCGGTAGGCAACGGCATGCCACGGACTCCGGCGCTCGTAGTGATATACTGCGGGGTGCTGCGGCGGGTGTAGAGAAGCGGAAAATTCACCCTTTGATTCCTGTTCTTTCCATAGATTATCAACCCAAAATCTTTTTCTATCCCTATTATCAGCCTATGCACCTACTTCTTCATCTGCAATAATCGATATCAACACCAAATCCCAATCTACCATTTTAAAACTGAGGCACACCAACACTCGATCAAACGCAACTGAAGACTAAAAGTGTATCGGGCAGCAGGAGTCGCTGAAGCGTGCTTTGTCTTGCCGCGGAACGCCGTGGCATAGTGCTGGAATGCCGCGGTATCTAAGCGGCCAGTGTGCGCTGACTCACGGCAAAATCCCTTGCCATGCCGTCCCGGTCTGCGTCAATTTGGTCAATGTTTTGCCAATTTAATAGCAAGTGTTATACCTTTTTGAATAGCTAAAGAGACGTAGAAGTTTTAAAATTATTTGCAGAATAAGTTCCATACATGTTTTTTTTAGGAAAGCGCTTCAAAGTTAACAACACTTGGTGAAAATTCTTTAGTTATAACCGTTGTCGAGCAGTTTTTTTAAGCCGTTAGAAGTAAGTTCACTTTTTATTCATTATTTTTATTGCTTGACATGTCTTCTAACTAGATTCATTAAAAAATCGGACCTTTGGAGCTCTAATTTCAAAAAATTCGACAGTAACCCAAAAAATATAGGATTTTTTAAAAAAATCTTTAATATCCAATATCTCCATAACGGTTAAGTTTTGGACACCATATTATAGGACCAAATCCATCAGAAATGACCTGAATAATAATGTCCTTCAATATTCAGTACGACTTTCCCTGTAACCCTGTATATAGTTATGTCTGTTTAATAGTACAGGGATATTGGGTGGGCTGTAATCATTTGCGCGTACTTGTGATTTGTAAAATATGTGTATAGTGTTGTCGAAGAACAAAGTGTTGCGGTGATATCGCTTATAAAAAAATAATATGAGTTTGTTGTAAGTTAAGTACCCCAAGTTAAGTCAACTAATAGCTTTAAAGTATTTTTATTTATAAAGAAAATTATAATTGTGTTTTTATTTGTAAATATCATTGTTATCATGGAACAGATATATGTAGATTTAATTCTTTGAAAAATCCTTTGTGAATTATTATAATATGGTAGGTATATAGATAAATATATGTAAGTAGTACTAAAGTTTTTAATATTTTTAATTTGTGTGCAATTTTTAGTGTGTGTAGTAGTGTGTATAGAGTTATGTGTGTTTGAAAGAGTATGTGTATTAGGTGAGTGGTATATATATGCTTATGTGTATTTCTAGTGCAATAAATGTTTTGTTTTTCTGTAGCCGCTTTGTTATTAAAATAAATTTAAAAGAGAACAAAAATATTTTGACTCTTAAAGTAATAAGACAATAACATAGTCTATAAAACGTTAACAAATTACAATAATCAATCATATACTCTGAATTTACCTCAATTTTTATGTAATGTTTAACTTAGGTATGGATTACTACTTATCATAGTTTTAATTAAGATATCAAGCTTACAATATACAATACTAATAGTAATTAAGTTGTATAAGGTTGCCAAACAGACCCTATTCTTAGAATAGAGAGAGTTAACAAATAGCAGAGTAAACAATAGGTGTATTTTAGTTATAAAAGCTAGACAGCCAGCCTGAAAGAGAAGATGGACCTGGGCTTCCGATTTAATAGAAATGATTGGAGAGTTGTCCGTTTTGCGGACATACACTCTGCCATAAGCGGTCCAGCAATATTTGTATGATTTGGATTTGGCTAGATCCCGCGCGAGAAAATACAATCGTGAACCTCTAGCTGTAAGTTGTTCGGACACATAAATGGGTGTGTCTTCCTGGACTCGAAAGCCCAAGTGTTTTGCACATAGTTTAGACTTAGTTTTAGTATTGATGGTTTTACATAATTTGATCATATTAGTCTTAATTAGGGTAGACGTTGTTTCAACAATAATAGTTGCATTTTTTTCCACCTTCTTTCCGTAGATCCTGTAAATGTCTTTAATATCGTGTTTATTTAGATTACCGCCAATGCATGTAGATAGGGCCAGAACCAATCAATCAGGTCCTCCTTTGTCTCGTTTGTTTTTTAGGAACGTTTTTTATTTCCAAATTAGATTTGCGCCAAGCCATTTGTAGAATTTCAAGTTTATCTTCCAGTAACGTTATGTGTTCTCGATTTTCTTTATGTTGTTGTTCTAAGTCCACTATCTTATTTGACAGTTCTATATTTTGACGTTAACAAAGCAATTGTATTTTCAATATTTGTATTTGTTTGTTCAATTTTTTTCAAAGTTGGAGAAATGTTTTTAGGTTCCTCTTGTTGTGCCAAAAAAATGTTTTAATCATTTCTTTTATTTCCGACTTAAAAGCATCAAGGTCACTCATTGTCACACTCCTACAGCTCCTATCACGACTAAAAACATAGTTTGGAGGAGTAATGTTAAGGGTTGTGTCATTACTAGTCTGATCTAGTTGTAGGTCCGAGTCACAGACGGACATATTCGTTGCGTCTTGGTTCATTGTACTAGGCTACCATAGATTCAAGGAAGTCGGTGTTCAGTCGGTGTTTTCACAATCATATCTTGGAAACAGCGAAAAATTGTTATTACAGGCTTAAAGTGTTGTATCAGATTAGAAATTTTTTGAATGCTGACTTAAGAATTATGCTTTGTGAAAGTTTAATACTATCAAAACTTAACTATGCTGACACAGTAATAGGCGAATGCATGTTTGGTTACACTAAAAAATTATCCAACGCATCCAAAATTCATGTGCACGCTATTGTTTTACCATTCCACGTAGGGCACATATTACACCTTTTCTAAATGGAAGTAATCTCATAAATATGCAGTCTAGACGATCACTTCATTATACTTGTCTTCTATTTGGTATAATAAGAAACACAAAACCTTCATATTTGTCAAAAAATTAAAATTTTCCAAGTATAGTATAAGTATTAGAACTGCTTCTCTTCTAAGTTGTCCGAGTCATAATACAGCTGCATTTCGTGGGAGTTTTCACTACTCCTGTACGAGGTGCAGGAACAATATCCCTGCACCCTTTAAAGATTGTGCCACGATACGTACTTTAAAATATAAATATAAAGATTATTTAATTAAAATGCAAAAGGACACTTATTTAAACCTGTATGTATACAAATTTATTGTTAGATATGTATTTATCATTCATGTGTAATATACTTATACATGGTATTTGTGTAGATATATGCATGTATATGTCCCTGTGCTTTCATTTTATATTGTGTTGCGTTCCATTTCATTATAGATTATTATTGCCCATTATATATTATCCACAGTTGTACACTCATAAATAAATTTTATTTTTGCGCGTAGCGGGTACCTTTACTTAATATTAGTAGGTATCTGCGGAAGACCAGCATCGAAACATCGTTAGATGCTCCGACATTATGCTGAGTAGATACCTTTTCAGCACCATGGATATTACTTGTGTATGTATAATGTATGTTGTCAAAATGGTCATGGTACTGAATAAATATTTTTTCTTTCTTTCAATAAGATTATGGATACGATTACACTTGGTAATTTACCCCGAATACGAGTGCTGGAAATCGGATAAACGACTAAGTGTGAATGAACGGAAAATACGCCCGTATCCATTTCATTCCAACTAGAACGCGGGTGTAGGGTTGTTTGTCCGTGTTCCAGTACCCGAAAACAATGTAAGCTTCGGATGCCCGAATTCGAGTAATTTCTTTCGTTTACCTGAATACGGGCTAGCGACTAAATTAAATTGCGCCATTAGAATTACCGTTACTCTTAAAGACTACCAGGTACCTAGCTATATATTGTTCAGTCCCCGTAACATGAGCACTGCAATTTACATTATATCACGTTTTTTTATCTTGTTTAACTTTCAAACTCCATAGTAATTTGACAA
Source organism: Chilo suppressalis (assembly GCA_902850365.2). Taxonomy (NCBI): domain Eukaryota; kingdom Metazoa; phylum Arthropoda; class Insecta; order Lepidoptera; family Crambidae; genus Chilo; species Chilo suppressalis. The sequence continues at coordinate 15,771,232 of OU963898.1, forward strand.
TTGAGCGTGATAAAAACGCGTTAAATATCATATCACGGTGCTCATGCTAGGGGGGCACAAATAACATTATATCACGTTTATTATCGCGTGTAACTGTCAAACTCCATAGAAATCTGACAATTGAGCGTGATAAAATCGCGGTATATGTATATCATATCCGGTGCTGATGCTAGGGGGGCTGGTGACTCCACTGAATTCCATTTTCCGTAATACGAATTGCTATAAATAAATTTTGCAGGGTGTGCATTAGCACATCCCACAAAAATTGTGAAGTTGCTAAAGCTATTTAACACTTACTTATCAGTACTGTGGATTGTGGTTGTTAAGTTTTTTGTAAGTACGACGGTTTCAGATTCTATGCATGCCTACGGTCAAGGCGGACTATACCAGAAGAGAGATAAAGGCGCTTCAAACACCCATAAAAAATATTAAATTATCACCAAAAAAATATAATTATTAATTAATTATACTTTGGGTTACTTTGGGTTTGTATTTGTAATTATAAATTAATAATATTAATTTTAGGTTAGGTTAGTTGGCAGTTGTATTTTTTTGGTAAACATTTATTATTTTTAGAGGGTCATTTTACCGTAACCCATAGAAGAAAAACCCTAAATATAAAACAAGAAGTGCTACAGTCAGTCAGTATGATTCACAAATAAATAAATATATAAAAAACTTTGCTTTTCTGCAATGAGCAACAATCGACCTAACACCGAGCTCCGCAGGGTCCTTCTTCACCACGACAACGCGCCCGCGCACTCTGCGATAAAACGAAGGACTCCCTGGACTCCACACTCCACACCAGTCAGAGTCTTGGGACACCCTCCTTACAGTCCTGATTTGGCTCCGTGTGACTTCTTTTTATTCCTTAAAATAAAAAATAGCTCAAAGGGATATAGTTTTCATCTAGCTAGCAGCGTTTGAGAAGCCCGTGGAAGAGGTGTCTGCGGAGGACTGGAAAAAACTGGTTCAGACGCTTGAAGCTTTGTATAGAGACTGGTGGACAGCTCTTCGAAAAGATTTAATAAAAAAAATTAATAGAAGTTAGTTTTTTAGTTTCTCAAAACAAACAAATATAAAAAAAAGCTTTCCGAGTGTCCCACGAACTTGACTATTTTATAATTCTACTTATTATACTCTCAAGAATTGTCGATACCCATAACTTACTTACATACTTTATTGATCTTGATATATTATTTGAGAGTAAACAGTCATTTTTAAAAATCCTTACTATAATATTATAAAGGAGAAAGTTTGTTTGGATGGATGTATGGATGGATGTTTGTTCCTCTTTCACGCAAAAACTACTAAACGGATTTTAATGAAACTTTACAGTAATGTAGCTTATAGATCAGAATAACACATAGGCTATAATTTATAAAGATATTGTGTGAATTGTCCAAAATATAACGATAAATGTCATTTAAGTCTGAAAAAATTCTGCAATCTGCGAGCTATTCAGGCGTGTAAGGATAAAATTGTCTAAAAAATATCCCGCAACAGCATATGTCTATCTTTTATGGTTGACTCACAATAACACGTGTAATTATATAAATAAAGTCATTCTTTATAGCACAAGCCTGAGAACAAAAAGTATAGTTTACACTACAGCTCTACACCGAAGCGAAGCGAGGGCGGGCCACTAGTTTATTATAAATATAAAACTAGTGAACACTTAAATAGTAAACAGACAGAAATGTATAGATTCGTAATAATAATATTTAAGTATCTAGGTAACTACCTACTTACTATTAACTAATAAGCATACAAAGTTGATACCAGTGGTTAACCATAATTGGTAAGTCACAAGAACGTAGTACATAGGTAGATGAAAAAATATATTTACATAATTGAGCGTTTATTTAAATGCAAAATATCATTAAAATTCAAGGAGTATTTTGTACATTGTCTACCTGAACCCGTATAATTAGGAAAACAGACTAATTTTTTAACCATACATACAGCTACGGAGGTCATACAAATAACAAAAATATTTAACTGTTAAAACCCACAGAACAGTAAATTTCTGTTCTATGTTAAAACCTATTGTTACGAAAGTTTAATAACAATTGAAAATGCTTTGTGAAATCATACTTATATCTACAACCCGACAACCCAGAGCTAATAGTTTTGCCATTCCTTTTTACTTAAATACAAGCCGAGACTCAATTTAAAATTATATTTAGAGCACGTATTGACGTGCTATTAAATACTACGATTTCCGATAGATTATTGAAATTATCGAAATCGTGACAAAACTACTCGTAGTAGAGACTCGTTTTTCAATATGTATAAAAATATATATTTTTAAGTCCAACCCCATTTTATTAATAAATTATGTTTAATTAATATAATTGTTTAATAATTACATAGATTTATGTTTGACGTCGCCCAACACTTTCCTTCTCTGGGCCAACATGTGTGAGAACAGATAGGGGAAGAACGGAATATAAAGGAGCATGTACACAATCAAAAAGTAATAAAAGTTGAATATGTAGTTCCACGAGTTGGGCATGGAGGCCGTAAATAGCTTCTTTTCGTGCACTTCATCTAGAGAGTGGTACATGCACAGCAGCTCCCCGGTTATACCGAGGGGGTACAAAATCAGGAATGTAGAATACCTGAAAATAAAAACTTAGTATCATTTTCAACCACTGATTGTACTTAGGAGATGTATGTACTCTTAAAATCGATTCTTTGCCGTGTCGTGTCTGCACGATCGTTTAACTCGCTCGCTATTTCTTATTTCGAATGTTCTATACTTTTAAAAGTAACTTATTTAACATTGTAATTGACTGCAATGTAAAGAGGTTGCCATGCAGTTTAGGATATAAGTAATAGAAGTAATTTGACGTGTTCATTAAGATCTTGATAGCAAGCAGTTAGTGCATTCGTTCAGATTGTGAAGAACCCTGGTTTGATTCCAGGTCAATACCTTTGTACTTACTTTATTAATTATAATTTTAAATACGTATATAATAAAATTTTCGTGTTCATAAGTATTTATATTTCGTTTTTGTTCAACTATCAGTATACTTACTAAAGGAGAATGCTCATGGATGTATGGACCGCCGTACAATGGTTGCATCAATACCAAACAAATGTTAAATGATCGTTTAATATTCAAATTAGTATGACAAATTGGAATTTTGAAAATAAAAACAGGGGTTTTAATGTTATTGTAAAAAATGTGACATAACCTCAAATCCTTAATAACTCCTATTTAAAGTTGGTTTACAGCTATTTTGGGTACTTTTTTATTCTGTTATTTTTGATCAACTTAGTCTTTCACTGTTTTTCCAACCTACTGCATAGATTTTCATGACAACACAGATTTCAGTGATGGCAGATTTACGTATAGGTAAATAAAAACATTAATAAGACACTTTTTATTAGATTACATATATTAATTGTACACATTATATTTGAATTACCAGTATATTTCAAATCAACATAATCTTCATGGAAAAAATAATCTAAATAAGGCGCCAGCGCAGTAACATCATTGTAACGACCCCAACTTAAAAACTAAACTACAGTCATTATGTGGTCCTAACAGCCCACAGGTTGTTTACCAATGAGACAGCTGCAATAATAACCTTTTATAGCCTCTAATGTGTCTGCCAAAGCAGCATCTCTACTGATAAGTATATATGAGTTATATGTACGCTGCTTAAGTATCCGGATTTAATCCTACCTCTTAATAAATAATTATTTAGACCTAAAACAAGAGGAATATCATCTACAAACAAACAATTTCTAGCTTTTGTCTTACAGCATTCTAATGTAGCTCCAGGATTATTGAAAAGAGTGGGCAATCTTTCGTTGCTATCAGCAGTTCTTAATTTAACTAAATAAATACAAAAGGCTATAGAAGCGTTTGGCACTTGATCTGCTAGATTGGTCATACAGTTGAGCAAATTATAAAACTGTTCAGAGTTCATACCAAGCCAATAATGACATAAATGAGGAGACATAATTGAAATATTAGAAAAATCTAATTTGTAATTGGCTGATCGCTGTATCATAATCATTACATTATCAAACTGTGTGCCAGTAAAATCTCTTAATTAAGATGTTAATTCATTCCATGAACCATAATTCAAATAGTGATGACAAACACATGCACCAGCTGGTATGCACAATTTATTATTATACAATAAGAGATTCCTGATGGTAGATGAAATAAGTAGACATTCAGGCTCTAAACAATTTTTAAAGACACAGTGACCAGGAGAGTTAGCAGCATGTATGATGATGATGATACAATTTTTAGAGTCACTTGTTGAACTGCTTCTAGTCTTGGTTGTGGCAGAGGAGGTGGCACAGGTATAGAACGATTGCCACTTAATGTAGTATCTCCAAGAGTAAGGCGATTTGAATCATGTTGTTGTTGCTTTTGTACTTGTTGAGTTGCTGATCTCCAACATGCAGCACATACATGTTCCATTCTTGAGATCTAAAATATAACATTAATAAGAAATGAATAATTAATATGGAAAATTCCTTTTTGTTTATTTTAAAATAACAGTTTGATAGGTCTCAAGTTAACTCTTGCAAGTTATAAAAGTAAAATATGATGTCTACAAATCAATGTAGGAATTTCTGTATTCTCTCATCATCTATTAGCTGTCTAGTGATAACAAAACAAATAAAAGAAAATCTAAATGTTACCATGATTACTATAAACATTTTAGTTCTAGATTTGTAATTATGTATGATATGCAATAATAATACACAGTAATAATAGTTTTCTCATAAGATTGTGATAGTAAATGATTCCTAACCTAAGTATCTAGAACTGTCATTACTTTTTTAAGAAGTCAAACAAAATAGTTAATATATATTTCATACAGTTAGTTGCACATGACATTAGACAAACAATATTAGCTCACCTGAGTAGGAATTATCCATGACTATACTATGTTGAGGGCTAAACTGTTCTTCTACAAAAAAATATCAAGTATCACCTCTTGGGCCCTGGAAATACAGTTTTACAATACACTGGTTTAACCAGTCAAATAGTCTAATCGTCATCGATTCCTCATTTGAAGTAGAATACATTTTTAATGTTCATAATGCGTGAGTAGAGAACACTACAAACACACATACGGTAAATAAACGTCCTGTCGTGAATGCACTGTTTTTTTCCTGAAAACGTCTTGCCTGTCTTAACAATTCAGAAACAAAATCGTTTGATACGTTCACACGTAAGTAATCATTATCACTTCACAATTTATGTAAAAAACTCAATCAACACAAAAATAGGAGTAACAACAAAACATTTGACAATTCCCCACTCATTTGCATTTGCAATAGGGTTATAGGGTAGGGTGATGATGATCTGACATTGAATATACGAATAATCGTTGAATTGAAAAAAAAATGATTTTGTTTAAAATCGATTTTACGCAATGAATAAATCAAATCAGATACAAATAAATCCAGATTCAATTAATTAATAAACAGCATAGAAATAAATATAATTACTAGTTACTACTTAGTTAATGATGAAATCGACAGTTAGGTGAGCGCCTTCTATAAAAACAACGATTAATGATTTCCGCGGAATTAACCTTCTTTAACATTATTAATACGTGTCGATTTTTTAAACTTAGATTCGAATACCCCGGCTACACGTTCCGTCTTACCTAAGAGCATGCCTGCACAGATTAACTAGCCTCTCTTTGTCGTCCGTCCCTCTCTAACTTAGATACTTTTATGGACGTAGAACAGGACGCGGCACAAGCCAATGTACAATTATTGTATTTTGCGTTATAAGGCCTTTAGACTACGTAGGCAAGACAAAGCGCTGGGTAAGCACGTGACTCTTTTTGTCCGACTACCTACATGCTCGACATTTTATCATTTTCATCTCTATGCTTAACACGTTACATTCAGTAAGTAGACACTACATACAGCAAGGGACGTGATAGGAAAGTGTCGAATTAAGCCAAGCGACGGATTACTGAAAGCGACGTATTAAGCATAGAGACGAAATAGATAAATGACGATTTGTCATCGCAAAGTTAAGACAATAAAAACGTAATATCACTATTAAACAATAATTAGTAACACGTGATTTATTTGGTTTTTGATGGTCCACTCATCGGTAACAAAAACAACAATCGATTATAATGTATAACTAATAGGGTACTATGGCATCACTATTTTTACGATAAATAAACAAACGTCAGATATCCGGCTCAAAATATAAACAGTACTATAACTAATATTATTTCTAAAATTATTCCCTGTTCAAAATAGCCATTCTGATAGACCATCGTACGTATAAATTAAAGAAAATAATTATCATAATAATTTTATCTTGAGGCATGAGACAAAGCTGTACCAAATATGGGCATTCTCCTTTTACATTATATCAGAAAACTTTGACTACGGGTTTTAACAAGTTGAATGGCAGCTGAATGGACGCGCAATCTCAACTACATAAAGTAAACAATTATTTTTCTTGTTCCTGTACTTATTTATTACATTCTACACATTTACAAATTTTCCAGCAAAGATATTTTTTTCTTAAGTAAATACGTGGTACCATATTTCTGATAATTTTAATTTTATTTTAGGCCAGCATACATTCATATCATGATTACTTGCATAGGTACTTATTAAGTGTTAGTATCGACATGTGTACAATTTAACTACTTACATAAGTTAGACGTTCCATCTAAGTGTTAGCAAATACGTATGAGAATATATACTAATTATGTCAAATTTAACATTCCATTTCATATTTAGTTCATTAATTCATGCAAATTAAATTTCCGCAAAAACGTCAATGTTTGTGGGGTGGCGTTTATCAAATGGAGTCCGTAGTAGGATTAGCGGATGATCACAGTGACGGACCAGGCGAGCACGCAGAGCATCAAGCCACGCCTCCTTTTGTCGCTATCAGTATTCCGAACACTAAGAACACACGCGAATACACCCTGAAACCTTACTCACCAATAAACACATAGCCTGGTCGCGGCGGGCTGCCACAATTCCTCTCTAGTGCCTAAGGTTGAAATTAAAATTACCTCAAAAACGTCAAAGTTTGCGGGGTGCTGTTGACTAAGTTGAGTCCGTAGTACGAGTAACGGATGATCTCAGTGATGGACCAGGCGAGAACGCACAGCGGCAGTCCCGGGCTGGCGGCGCCGCCGTGGGTCGTCATTAGTATTCCGAACACGAGGAACACACGCGAGTACACTTGCATCACCACCACCATCAGCCCCGACGACACCAACCCGAGTAGCGAATGCAATATCTGGAAATCACACTCTGTGTAGCAGTTATTCTTAAACTCCGCACTTAGGTACGTCACGGATATGGTTACTATCGATCATCGTCCAGATTTATCCTGAAGAGTCCGGATTTTTATACTTATGCACAATGCGCGGATTTTGACCGGTTTCCATATTTGCACGGCTTTTAACGAGTTAGTATTTACAAAATGAAAAGTTCATAAGAAATGCCTAATTAGTATTTATTTTACAAAAAATTAACGATAGCTAACACCTGAGGCACAAACACGAATTTCAGCTCAGTAATCTTATCGCATACTGAAATTTTATAAGAAAACTAAGCAGCGACGTAAGTTAAGACTAGTTTTTTCCATACAAAATTGACTATGACATGCTCGGCCTCTGACCACTATCAGAATTTTAAAAATTCCACCGACCCCTATGAAGCAGCACATGTTTTATGGGATGGTAACCCCATCGATACAGAATACCCATATAAAAATAAATAAATTAAAATATACGAGAAATATATAAAATAGCAGGTTTGATTGGGGTCCCGCACCACTGACCGACTCCCTGGGTTGAGATTTCCATGACTTTTTTCTCCCAAAATGGTGTCGCAGTCTACTCGCGATATTGAGAGCCATCAACCACGCCTGGTTGGATATGATTTTAACGCCACAACCATACAGATTAGGTGATGATCCATGTCCCATTAGGGTCGTCTGATTTGTTCTACAATCTCCTTTGCGTGTCTCATACACTCAATAGGTAATGATTCTGGAAAACAGCAGAGTAGGGCAATATAAGTTGGCAAATTGGGATGATTTTCGTGTATAATTTGCGTCCTAACCTACCCGTGGAAGCGGCTCTGCTTTTCCTCCAACAACCTTGACACTTGTGCCGATTGAGTAAGTGACATAGTACTTATGGGGACGGATTTAGTGATTCCAAATATATAAATAAAAACTATAAATAACCGTGGAACTCGCTGCCAGCAGGAATCAGAGACAGTCCAACTGTTGCTACATTTAAAAAACGGTTGAAGGAACACTATCTATCCTCTTGACTCACTGTTTCCGAACTGTATTGCTTCTCCTTTTAACACTTGTATATTTCAATTTAGTATATATGTTTATTAGTATGTCTATGTAGATATATATGTAGGTTTTGTTTATGTAAGTAGTGTATTTTGTTATTTTTATTCAGGAGACACACACTGACGACCTTTTATGTTTTTTCCTTTCGCGGGCCTGCTGGAAGAAATTTTAATATGAAATAAGCAGTGCCCTTGTACAAATTTCTTGTTCCTGTTCTTATCTATTTTATTGTGTGTGTACTAAATTAGTAAATAAATAAATAAATAAATAACCGTCGGTGGCTGCAGCCGCCCTTGGTTTAACAAGGTCAGTGTAGACGCTGCGCGTGCTAAACAGTCGGCATATAAATTATGGAATTAGGCTAAAAATATGTCAGGCTCCGTTATCATAGGGAAAGAAACAAAAAAATGCCGCTTCGAGGTCCCACAAGGAGGCAAGAGAGAGTGAACTTCTGGTCAAACTCTTCGTTTCCTACTTGACTTTGGACGATGGAAGCTATGCCGCTAATAATTCCCTATTGTGGAAGTTCTATGCCAGAAATCCGCATCATCCAGCGGGCGCTTCGGCTAAAACTTATGCAGTTAAACGTTCATAAGCCTGTGAATATCGTTGCACGGCACTGACAAGAGCAACCACCCCAATGTGTAATAGCGTAAACATTTATAATTTTGAGAAATAAAACATAACGTAAACCGTGTGAATTAATTTACATCAGTGTACTTATTTGTCTTACCTCTAATAGAGCGGCTCCTTGGAATATTATGACTGGCCATTTTATTTCATTCCAAAATCCATCCAGTGTACCACGATTTAAAAAGTACACTACTGACACCCATAGAAGATATGTCCACCTGAAATTTTTACGTAAATTCTTGTAATAAAATCTACGTACCGGCGTGACGGCGCGCAAAAAAAATACCTAGATGTTGTAACTGATGAAGTGGATCAAAATATATGTATAAATATCTCTGAGACAAAAGGTTTCCATAAACCAATGTTTCCAAAACTTTATATCGAGAGTAAAGATGGCAGGTGTAACCAGAATGAGTAAAAATTTCACATTTCAACCTAAATTATTAAATTCATCGGTACTCTTCCATTTATTAGTATAATAATGCATTCATCAAAGATTAGGAATAGCTACATGTTTTTTAATGTCACTTTCTTATAAATTATAGTTTTATATGCATTTTAAAATTTGACATATTGAAAAAAATTATATGGTTTGTTTACCTTTTGTCTCAAAAGAAAGTTATAAAGTATAATTTCTTAATTAAATCATTCAAAGAAAAACATTTGACGATACATAATTTCATTAATTATGATGAACATAACACATATTCGTAAATCGTAATAATCTTAGGGACATCAAAATTTGCATTGCTTAGAAAACTACCTATTCGTCATTCTTGTTTGCGATAGCCGCGTCGGCTTGCATTACACACTCAATAGGCCCGTTATAATTTCTATGAAAACCAAGCAGCGACATATAGCTTTTTTCCATACAAAATTTGACGATGATGATACGTTACGGAGCTGTCAAAATTCGTTCTTGAGCCTAAATTGCCCAACGACACCTAAGCTACTTTAGTAAACTGCCATAAAAAAGTTGGTCTGTAAATATATCCAAAAAAATTTACTGTGTATCGTTAATACATGTACGGCCAGTATAGATAAATCAACCTCCAGTAAAAATTTATTTAGGATAATCAGGCAGGTTCCGTTTCTGATTAACAGTTGTTATTATAATCTTCATAATGAAAATATCTTGGCAACAATGCTCTAGTTGGTACCCTTTTACTGGAGTTTGATTAATAAAAATGGCCCCTATAATAGACCCATCTCTTACTGAGTTTGATATTTGAAACTGACCGTAAGTCGTCGACAAAGCCCGACGGCAACAAGTTATCGACATATACATAATAGCATAATATACATTAATATAACTATTAGTCCCGGCCTGGCTGCATCTGCAGTCATTAGGACCCACCATTCGCACTGGGCACATGAGGTGAGTCACCGCCTAATCTCCCAATTCCATCTATACATAAGGCCTGTGCCTAAGCAGTGGGAACATTAATAGGCTGACGATGATGACATATATTATTCTTAATAATGACAGGAAGTATTTTGGGTATCAGATAGGTAAGGTCTCTTCTGGGAGAGAGCGAGAAAAAAACTTAAGACTTGTGATGTTGATTTCTGCTCCACTGCCCTCTTTTACTCTACCTCAGAGAGCAGGGGAAGCAATGAAAGAAAACCAAAAAAATTCAAATAATGCTATAATTATATTTCACCAACTATGGATTCTAATTAATACAGTAGTTCTAAGTTCTAGTTTATATAAATCGCCAAGTTGACATGAAACCTTAAACTATATTTCACTAACCCAACATGTCACAACGAGGCTGAATACAGTAATTTTAATGTTAGAGTTTATACAAATTTCCCCAGTGGGCAAGAAATGTTATACTATATTCTACCAACTTTCACTCTCCTAACTGAGCTGAATATAGTAGTTTTAAAGTGAGAGTTTTTATAAATCACAAGTTAGCATGAATCTTAGAATTATATAGACATCAGACATTCATAACAATCTACCATGTACTTACATAAGTTCTTAAACTATATCTAATGTATTTTTATCCACTCTGCAATGGACTGTCCATTGAGAGACCACAAAGACTAGACTTAATAAGCTATTTAGTGGATTTCAGAGGTTCTACGGCTCGTTTGATCAATATTGGTGATAAACTTAGTTAGTTATGGTTTTCAATGAGTCAACCAGTTATAGAGATATATATATATATATATAGAAAGGGGTAGGTCGGGGTCCAACCTCGCCTGGTGGTACCCGCTCCACGCTCGCCCGGTGTTAGTAATCAAAAATACCTTGTTTAGGATAGGTTCAGCAGTGTATGATCTGTCCGCAGTTACATGAAACCCTAGAGCGGCTTGCAACCTTTATTGGAATGATCTCACGAGTCCCCTCTGGTCCGTGTACAGAGAGGGAATCTCCTTGTTATTCCTCCAGTATTTCTTGAGGAGAGCGTACAAGCCTGAAGTTCACATTGAAAAAAAATGATCAGACATGGGGAAAATACATAGATCATCTACATCTGTATCACTAGCGGGTAGGGTGAGGGATATTCACGGTTAATGTTTACATCTTTTGAATCACTACATCACTGGGGCCCATCCCACCGGGTTGAAGGAAATCAATTTCATGTTCACTAACTTGACAAGAATGATTAGGTATGTTTGATGACAGTAATCACCATATCATGCATAATGCAGTTCAATTAGTGCTAGGAGAATAGATATGAGGTCAGATGATAGCTTACCGTTCGAAATATAAAACTATCCGTAAGTATCTGTTCCTATCACAAGTTCTGCCCCGCCTTGCGAGATTCTATAACCGTCCACCTACGACACAGAAGATCAATAAGAAAGGTTATTTTTCATAGCCACAACTTGCAAAATAAGTAGGAGTAATAAGGAGTTACTCAAGATACCTGTGAAACTTTATCAACCCGAATTACAGTTCGGCCAGCGTCTCCGCGCTATTTCCGCCAATATCCTTCAGGATATAAACTTTTCGGATCTATTTCACGACTCCGACGACGCGGTAATGGTCCTCCTTATAAGATACTTTGGGCAGAAGACAAAATTCGAATTACTTTTCCGAAAACAGAATGTGAAATTTTTAAATGTTGTTTTGGCAACCGAGCATAGATGATAGACCGCCCACTCCCAAATATGTGTCTATGATTTGTTTCTCTCTCCAACTGAAGGCAAAGGCCACAGTCAAACAGACAGCCGCCGCATTCGAGATGAAACAACGAATCAACTCAAAACTATATAACTATGCTCGCCGTAAGCGGAGGAAAAGAGAGTACCCGCCTAAAACAGCGAGGAAGTTCAATTTCGAGTAAAATTCAAAATCGATTAAAAACAACGCCCGATGGAGAACTCAAATCGATATGGGAAAAATTATTCAAAATTCAACAACTGTCAAACTCCGTCCATTCATCGACACGCACCAACAGAGATTCACTGACTTATTACTTTTTTTTTTTATAAGTGTCAAGTCGAATAAAAGAAAGCAACTATTCCCTCAATGCTACCAACCCAATCAATGAAGTTTGACAGCTACGCCGACGTCAGCGGTTCGCTATCATAGACAAAACAGCTGTCCTACGTGTGTCAGTTATTTAAGTGTCAGTGTCACGCCCTGTTTAAAAACAAACACTACAGACTGTATGACAAAAATATAGCAATAAAGCAAAATTAGAAACGTATTGTAATTATAATAATTATGTGGCTGTTTTACCAGAGTGCTTTTAAACCAACAATCTACATAAGCAAATACTTTATATTTTCAGAAACAAATACGTCAAAATGTTAAGAATAAGTTCATAAATTAATTCTGATTAGTAAATCGAAGAAATAAAACAGCTAAGTAGTAATCATTACTTGTAATTTATTATGTGCATTTTATACAAACCAGAGACCTTAAGATTAATTATGCACATCCATTATGGCTAAAGCACCAACTTTAATCAGTAGCTACAATTAGAATAATTTAAAATGTATTATATAGTATGGGAATAAAGTAGGATTTTTAAATAATTGAGATTAAAACAAAGGTTGTGGGATTTAATAAATAAATAAAAAACCAAGACACACCAAATTAGCCTAGCCCCAAAGTAAGCACTGTAGGCTTGCGTTATGGGATACTAGGGTAACGGAGAAAATACATATACTGACTGATACATACAGTGGTAGTCACATAATTAAAGACACCGCCTAATTAACCACAAAAAACTTACTTATGGTACTAACATTAGCTAATATTTGTTTTTAATCCAGTTTAATTGTTATTAAACCATACACTACGTTGTATTCTTACAATGTGGGACAATAAATAGTTGTTTTCGTTAGTAGCGACACTGCTCATTATGGGAACGTAACACAAACTTTTTTAACGTATTTATAGCTGGCCAGCTAATTAAAGACACTAGATTTGCTTAGAAGAAATAGAAAAAAATACTGTTATTATTGAAATTATCTTTATTAAACCACAATTTTCCTAACACATTTAGAAAACTTTCCGGTACGTATCAATATTTCGTCGCATGTCCTTTGGCAGAAATGACAGCACGACATCTCTTGGGTATGGAAGCGATATTTTTTTTACAAGCTTCCACCGGAATTTGCTTCCAAGCTTCTCGAAAAGCTGTGTAAAGTTGATCGATGTTTGATGTCCATTTTGTCGCAACTGTTTTCTTCACCTGGTACCACAAGTTTTCTATTGGGTTTAAATCAGGACTGTACGGGAGCCAATCCAAAACTGTCACAGACTGGTTCCTTAAAAAGACTTTTATTACTTTTGCAGTGTGTTTCGGATTATTATCCTGTTGGAAAGTCCAAATGACCGGTAAATTTTGCTCGGCATAGGGCAGCATGGCTAGTTCTAAAATATTCTTGCACGGAAATTTATTCATGTTGCCTTTTATTTTCCTGACAGGTCCAACACCAAGTCCTGAGAAACAGCCCCAAGCTTTGATCTTTCCGCCCCTATGTTTAACTACTTTCTTGGTATACTTTGAATCCATTTCTTTGTTCGGGGGGCGTCTAACATATTGTTTTCCGTCAGAATTAATCATATTAATTTTTGTTTCATCAGAGAAAAGCCCATGTTTCACATATTGTACATATTTTTTAACAAATCTTGCCTTAACATTTTGCTTTTTCAAAAGTGGCACTTTCCGTGACACTCCTCCGTACAAGTTTGCCTCAACAACTCAACTCCGAACGTATCAGTTCTGATCCCTTGAACGGATCTTTTTTTGCCAACAACACCTTCTTGGAGTCTTCCTACAGAGTAGTTTTTCTTGGTCTCGGTTTTCTTGGTATGTTTTCGGTCGTGTTGAACTTCTTGAAATGTTTTATAGCATTCATAACCATGTCCATAGAACAGTTCAAGTTATTTGCTATTTTTCTGTATGAACAATGTTTATTATGAAAGTTGAAAATAATCTTCCTAGTGGACGAATCGCAACTCTTGTTTTTCCCATATTGCTGGGTTAAAAACGTATTAATTTTAATTAAAAAATTAGGTTTTATATGTAGTAATATCGACGTTTCATGAAAATACGCGTCAAACGCGCGTTAGCTGGCCAGCTACAAGTACGTTAAAAAAGTTTGTGTTATGTTCCCATAGTGAGCAGTGTCTAAACTACTCACGAACACAACTATTTTTTGTCCCACATTGTATGAATACAACGTCGTGTATAGTTTAATAACAATTACACTAGAATAAATACCAATTTCAGCTAATTTTAGTACCATAAGTAAGTTTTTTGTGGTCAGTTAGGAAGTGTCTTTAATTATGTGACCACCAATGTATCTAAGTATACTAGCTGACCCAGCGAACTTCGTACCGCCATAAAAATAGGGTCAGGTGGTATGTAGTAGAGAAAATTAAGGGTTGCATGTTTTTTTAATACATTATAAAAAAATAAATATTGACCAAAAAAAAATTTTGGGGTGTGTAACGTAGTGTTCTATCAATTTCCTGGGATAACATTCCTCCTAACCCATATGAGAACACTACGTTACAATACCCAAGTTTGGATTTTGGCGCGAAGGCGCATTGTAGGTTTCAGAACATTACGTTACAGGTGGACAACCATTATCACATATGGATATGAAAAATAGATAATAGCCGATTCTCAGGACCAACCATATATGCATATAAAATTTCATAAAAATCGGTCAGGCCATTTCGGAGGAGTATGGTAACTAACATTGTGACACGAGAATTTTATATATAAGATTTATATAGAAATACATATTAATCATCCATGACTGGAGTACAGTTACTCGCATTCATCACACAAGCATCTGCCTTCACCACAAGCATCCCCACCGGGACTAGAACCCGGGACCTCTCGAGCAGGCGACACCTTGACACCTGGCGTACAAACCACTCGGCCACGGAGGTTGTCGTCATTTATGTACACCTTTATGAATGTAAGTAATTTACGTACGCCTTTATGAAAATCCATTTTTTGTTCTTTCAATTTTACATTCAAAGTTCTAGAAGGATTGTAAAATTATTTTAAAACATTTTATGAAAGTGTTATTTATGCAAGTAGGTTATCACATAACTTTTGGTGTATATTAATTTCTAATGAAGCATGAGGCATTTAAATTCCATTATGTTTTATCAATACAAAATATCATAATTATAAAACAGAAGGTTTTGTCATTTAAAAAACAACGAAATTAAATACCCTAGATACACCACGTGCGCTCAAAATGTATCCCAATAAGAAGTGCTTGAACACCACCACAGAGATCCTTGGAAAAACCCGTGCATAATAGTAGGTAAACTGTCGTTTTTTGGACAGGTATCTAATCAATGTTAGTTAATTTAACATCATCATCATCATCAGCCTATTAAAGTCCCCACTGCTGGAGCACAGACCTTCCCTATGGATGGAATAGAGAGATTGGGCCATGACCCACCACGCGGGCCCAGTGCGGATTGGCGGGTGCTAACGACTGCAGATGCAGCCGGGACCAACGGCTTAACTTGCCTTCCGAAGCACGGAGGAACTCGAGATAGAAGATTTTTGGTCACCTATCCAATGACCGACCGCTGCGAAAGTTGCTTAACTTCAACGATCGCAGCCGAAAGCGCTAACCACCCGCGCCATCGAGCTAACACTTATCATTATATTGTTATCTAATGCTATATTATTAACAGCGCATTCAGAATTGCACGTAGAGTCAAATAAATAAAGTCTATATTCTTCCACATATAGCAATAAGTCGTAAAATTTTACGATCTTGCATTTCGAACTATCATAACTCTTTGGCGCATACGTTTTAATTTAGACCTTATACAATATGCATTTAAAGTGACTTTCAATGTTTCAATAATGCCTTATATTGTTTATAGCGATCATCTTACGGAGCTCCGTGGATCATCCAATGTATCTTTTGGACATGTTTCGGACACGATTTTCTTCGTGCTGTTGTATCTAGGTATTAAATTTTAATATCGTTGATCTAGTGCAGGGGGGGTCTCCAAACTTTGAAGCCTTAGGGCCATAATATTTTTTCAGTTTGTTCCAAAGGTCAAAACAATTTTATTTAGGCTTTTTTGCATTTCAATTACTATTGATTTTGTATTCAGTATATAGTGGACACGTATCTAGTGGTGAGTAGTGATACTATGCAGGTACCATTTATTTCTGCTACCCATTAACAGGTGGCATATTTGGGAATTTCCGCATTGGTTCGAGAAAGTTCTGTTTCTGAATAGTTTTATCGATCACTTCTAGATGGCAGTAATTGCATAAGTATAAAAAGGCTAGCGGCGGCATTGCGAATCAGTTTGCGTAGGAAAGGCGAAGGAAGCGAAACTGCCTATTGTGAATTAAAGTAACACCCGTGCATAAGTAAGAGTATTTTGATTAGACTTGTTTTATGTGTGATTTATTAGTATGGAAAAGAAGTGAAAAATAGACAGTGAATTCAGAACGTTCCAAGATAAATGGAACTTTCAGTATTATGTGATTTTAATAATAAGGCGCTATGCTATATCTTAGTTGTAATGAAACCATAGCTGTTCTCAAAGAATATAATATTAAACGTCACTATGAATCAAAACATCTTCAAAATTACTCTAAATATACAGGAAATTTGCGAAAATTTGAAGTTTTGAAGCGCGGACTGAAATCGCAGCAATCTTTGTTTACCAAAGCAAACACTGAGCAAGAGTCTGCAACTCGCGCCAGCTTTCGTGTGGCTCTTGAAATTGCAAAACATAGAAAACCATTCACCGATGGAAAAATGATAAAAGACTGCTTGATTGCAGTAGCTGAAGAAATATGCCCCGAAAAGGTAAATTTATTGAAAGGTGTCAGTTTGTCAGGACGCACCGTGACTCGGAGGGTGCAAGACATCGCAAAAAATATAACATCTTAACTGCCTGACAAAAATGGACATCAACGGATGTATCATACTGCTCAGGTGTTGATTTTTATTCGTGGAGTAGATAAAAGTTATGATGTATAATGTGTATGAAGAACTTCTTGATATTAATAGTATTCACGACACGACAACTGGGACAGATATTTTTAAAGGAGTTGAAACTACCATTAATAAAAAGAACCTTCGATGGAAAAACTTGAAATCTATCACCACCGATGGAGGAAAGAATAAAGGAATGGTGGCACTTGTGTCAAAAGCAGGGGCGGACCTAGGGCGGTGCGAGCGGTGCGACCGCACCGGGCGCCGTCATATGGGGGGCGCCGAAAACGGCCGAACGCCCGACTAGGTACCGATCGACCTGCGCGGAAGCAAATCGTATTGTTGTCCGGCGAGTAGCGACGAGCGACGAACGGGTAGGCGGTGAGGGGAACGGGTTAATTGGCTTATTTGGAAGTAAAGTTCGAAATACAATTTTGACTATGATTAAGTCATCCAAATACTTTTCTATCATACTGGACTGCACTCCTGATGTAAGCCACGTTGAACAATTATCAATAACTTTCCGTTTTGTTGACACTACTGGCGAAGAAGTGAAAGTACGAGAGTGTTTCGTTGCTTACAAGCCGTTAAGTGACTCTTCAGAAGAAGGGCACACTAGCCTTTTTCTTGATGAAATTGTGAGTGAAGTTGACTTGGATATGAACGATTGTCGAAGTCAAGGGTACGATAATGGCGTTAACATGGTAAGAATAAACAAAGGTGTCCAAACCAGAATTCTGAACCAACGTTCTCGAGCATTTTTTAACCCTGCCACAGCTTGAATTTGGTGGTAGCAGATGCAACTAAATCATCCGTTAAATTGGTCTCTTTATTTGGATTTCTCCAAAGACTATTTGTATTATTTTCTAGAGCAACAAAGAGGTGGGAAGTCATATTCAAACACATAGAAGGACTATCACAGATAAAAGTTTGCGAAACTCGCTGGGAGAGTAGAGTTTATAGCCTTGCTTCTGTTCGCTACAGTTACTGTTCAGTTCGTGATACTCTTTTGAATCTTCACGAAGAAACGAATGATTCAGTTGCTGCATCAGAGGCTTCGTCACTGATTCAGAATATGGAGCAATTTGAATTCTTAGTTACATTGGTAGCTTGATATGATATACTGTTTCAAGTAAACATTGTAAGTAAAGCTATGCAGTATGAAATTATGGATTTATCGAATGCATCGCAATTGCTGAAAAACTACTCGGAATTTGTGAAGCAATACCGGACTTATTCGTCTGCTCAAATAACAGCTAAGGAAATAGCTTCTGAGGCTGGTATAGATCCCACGTTTAAGCCAGTCCGATCCCGGAGAAAGAAGCGATTATTTGAGTATGAAGCTGCAGATGAAACACCAACAGATCCCGAAGAACTGTTTAAAATTAACGTCTTTTACCCTATGATAGATACAATTGAAAATGCATTGGTCAATCGGTTTGGACAATTATCCAAATTCAATGATACCTAGATAACACTTAAAATGTAGAAAGTTGCCAAACCTTTTGTTGTTTTTCGAAGTAATCTCCGTTCCTCTCTACACATCATCGCATTCGATGGAACCACTGGGAAAAGCAGTGGGCCCATTCTTCCTTAGGAGTCTCTTCTATGGCATTTTCGTAAGCTTTCACCGCATCTTCAGGGCTCGTAAAGCGAATACCTCGAATTTTATCTTTAGTTCTTGGGAATAAATGAAAGTCGCACGGCGCCAGGTCAGGACTTTATGGCGGATGACTCATTATCTCGACACCTGCCATAGTCAAATATTCAACAGTCCGTTTTGCGGAGTGCGCTGAAGCATTGTCATGGTGAAGGAGGATCCTGCTTCGAGGGCGCGGTCGATTTTTTTCCAAGACAACGGGCAAACAGCGATTGACATACCAGTCTGCAGTAACTGTCCTTCCATCTTCTAGCACAACTGTCGCGAAATGACCTTTCCGACCAAAGAATGAGGCAATCATCTTTTTTCCTTGACTCCTTCCTTTCTTTACCTTAGTTGGCCGATCCCTGAAAGAAAGCACCCACTGAGCTGATTGTCTTTTGGTTTCGGATTCGTAGCAATATATCCAGCTTTCATCACCTGTAACGATGTCAAATACAGCATTTGAGGCACCGCCGTTGAACTTATCTAACATTTGGCGACACCAGTCCATGCGAAGGTGTTTCTGGTCGTCGGTTAAAGTATGGGGAATCCATCTGGTACAAAGCTTCCTGACGCCAACTTTCGTGTAATATTTATTGAACTTGACTCATACCTAGCCTTGCCTAGGCTTGCCCGTATCTGCTGATAGGTCACTCTCTTATCTTCCTCTATCATGCGTCGTACAGCACTGATGTTATCTTCAGTAGTCGCTGTTAAAAGACGTCCCTCAAGTGGATCGTCATTGAGATAGCTACGTCCACGCTCAAAGTCGTTAAACCAATTGTAAATAGTGGCACGAGATAGGGCTTCATTAAGAAATGCTAATCGCAGCCTATCATAGCTTTGTTGTTGAGTAAGCACACAACGAAAATCATAATAAATCATTGACCGAAAATCTCGCGTTTGGTTCATTTTCACGTGTAACAAGAGTTTTAGATTTGCCGCCAATTCACAAAAACAAATTAATGCAATATACTACCTTAAGTTGCCAGAGAGTTCTAAAATTGAAATTCAAAAAAAGTTTTCATTAGCAATGTTTCTAACTGGACAGTTCTAAACTTTTTCAGTGTTACCCACGTACATAGTATTTTTTTATAACATCAAAATAATTCCTGATGTCTTTATTAGAAAAAGCCTGTGCAGATTTGCAAATGATTTTAACCGATGGGGAAAAATGTGATGTGTCTAGTTGCGAATTGGTTGAAGAACTTTTGTGCCTGAACCCATTTTTAAAAACCTTGAATCAGCAGAGCTAATAAAAGTCCTTCAACATTTAAAAAAAAATGATTGACAGGATATTTTCCCGAATATGTGGACAGTGCTTCGGATTTTGCTGACCTGAAATTAAAACTAATTATAACGTAATTACCTTCGACAATGTGTCGAGAAAGACTGTCAGATCTTGCAATTCTATCAATAGAAAATGACATTGCCCAAGGATTAACTTATTCCGGTTCAATAAGAAAATTCGCAAGCGCAAAGGCAAGAAAAGTGATTTTCTAGTTTTTAAGAGTTTTTAATTAAATAAATATGTATAGTCAAACTAATATGTTTCCTTTATTCTCTTCTCATCAAAAAAATTTACACGGAATAAAGAACATAAATGTAAAATTAAACATGTATGTTATTTTTTTCGTGTCTATGTAAACTGGGGCGCCACCATAAGATCTCGCACCACCGAAAAGTTTAGCTAAGACCGCCCCTGGTCAAAGGCGTAGAAAATGATGACGGTTCAAAAACATTTAGTCTTACACTGTATCATTCATCAACAGTGTTTGTGCGGACAATGTTTGGATTTGTCTGTAGTTCTAAAACCAGTCATATCACTTGTTAACTTCATTGGATCCACAGGACTGAATCAACGACAATTCCGCGAGTTTATTGAAGAGATTGGAGAAAATGACTTGCCATATCATTTTGCCGTACGCTGGCTTAGTTGCGGAAAAGTCCTTTTTTGAACTTCGAGCAGAGATCGATTTTTTTTTAATGAGAAGCATCGATCTTTAACTTGGTTATATATACCTGCAGCTACTTTACAATTGATATGTTTTTTTTAAATGATGTCCGGAATATTTCCTATATTTATTCTACATATTCCAAGAAATCATTACTAGGTACTACTTAAAAAGTTTGTAAATTATCCTTACTATAGTGAAGGTATCTACTTAATTCAATCAAATATTCACAATACAAATCGCACGTTTAAGCACGGCTTATTAAAAAACAATTCACACCGTTCGGTCGTCCCTGCGGCGCATTCGCGACTGGATGCCCACCGAGTGTCGCGCGAACTCGAGTGGCGTAGGTATGACACGCTTTCCGACCGTTTGTATGAAGATAGAATACTGTATAATGCGATTCAAATAAGCATAGGAAAGCCAATGACCTCTATCTGTCAAATGTCGCTTGAAAAGTACGGTGTGCAAAAAAATCCTGGAATCCTTTTTTAACACTCTGCTAACTCACGAATAAAAACCAAACATTTGTAAACAAACAATAACAGATATTGATAATTAATATCGGTTGATATTTTTTTTTCACTTATTGAGCTTTGGCCATGAATGGTTGATAACCTAAATCGTCAACCAAATGTCACTTTCAGTTGCGTTCAGAAACTAGATTTTAAACTTTAGTTTATCATAACATAACATGCATCCTGCATGTTCGTATGTCACCTAGTAATAGTGCATGATTATTCATAACTACTCCGGCGGTAATGCATAGATGAGTGGAATAGAAGAGCTAGATTCTGATTAATGTTTTTTCTCACAGTCTTAATAAATAAATATTATTAAAAATTGGTGTTATTTTTTCTCAATCTTAGTAAATAAATGTTATTTAAAAAAATCCGATGATTTTTCTCACTTAATCTTAGTAAATAAGTTTTATTAAATAAAAACTTTTTTTGCTCACTCTACCTATTTGGTTTGAATTGACAGCTATGACATCACAATATGGCGCCCAGTCGGTCCTATTCTTAGTTGAATCGCATTATATAAATATTATTACCGTGATAATAACTAGACAAATGAATTTTTTACAGATGGTATATTTATATTGTCCCTATAACATCAAATACTAAAAATAGAACAAAATAATTAAAGTTATAAAATTGCTCCCACCCAGTAAACATTTTATTTTTAATATTTAGCTGCATATTTGCTTTAAAAATAAATAATTAAAATAAAATGATTATTTTTGTGACATGTGTAACATGTTTTTTGCAGTTTTTGCTTGATATTATAATAAAGTGTCTAATGTTATATAGATAATGGTAACTTGCACTTGGGCAGTTTTTAAAAACTTTTCTCTTTGAAACTGAAACAATTCTTTACATTTCTTCAGTATTATCTCGGTGCTAGTAGTTTACACCTCGATAAAACTGCAAATAGAATGGCATTTATTAATTTATTGTGTTGTTGTTTAGTGTTTATTATTTAGGTTTAAGGTTGTGCATAATGTTGTTGATGCATTTATTATAGGCGATTATTTTTTATATTGGCTGAAATTGAAACTGAAAGCCTGCAAAGTGCGTGTTGTGCCACGCGCGGTGTAGGGTTAAGTAGTTGCCAGCCATTACCACAATATATTTCAGAAGAGTACAAGCAATTACTTAATGTAATGGAAAACTTTTTCAAAACTGTGGTTTTTGGTAAGTTTACTATTTTTTCTAAATTTAAAGTTATATTTTTTAATTAACTTAATTATTTTTGGGCATAAACATCCATTAGTGTATTCAGTATGCTAATGGTGATCTGTTATAAGGGTTACTTAACCCCAACATGGCTTAAAATGAGTTTTTTTCACAGAGAAAACTCAACGAGCTAAAGTAACCCTCTTTAAGGCCAACTTTGGCCCAAAATTAAAAATATATATATTAACCCTTAAATATCATTTTTTCCTATTTTCGTATGATAACTTTGTAACTTATACTTTAAAGTTCATAATGGAAAGATATAATAATAATAATAATATAATAATAATAATATAATAATAATAATATAATAATAATAAATATATCTTTATTCAAATAAGGTCATACATTGCATAAAGTACAAAATAATGGATGCTTGAACTAGGTTACAGTTAAAATTGTACCTGTATTTCAGGCTTTTATGATCTAAATAATACATTGAATGATTAATAAATTAACAAATTAATTAAAACAGAACTTAAAGTAATCATTACATAAATGTTGGTAAATATAAATTATGGAGTTACGTTCATTTATTTACAAATAAGAAGTAATTCTTCGGTCTGCTCGTATGTCAGGCTGTGCAAATAATTAAATACTACAGTTCTACAGTTAAAATAGTTTAATGTATAAATACCTAATACTCTATTTAACTTATTATATAAGAAAGGACTTAGGAAAGTAGAGAACCTATGTGAAAAGATGTATTTTGAATCATGTGTAGAGATGCAGACTATATCTTTCCGTCTTTTGTTAGTGATATCAGAGCAAAAAGATGAAATGGTGTGTTGTTTTAATATGGTGTGCATAATGAAAAACTGCCGAACAGTTAACACATTACAGTATTTGTAAAGTTGATGCGTAGGATATAAGAAGGGAAGTGAATTGGCTACTTTTAAAATGGCTCTCTGAGCTCGCTCGAGAGGGATTAAAATAGTTTTGAGAGCTCCACCCCATGAGGTTATACAATATTGAATTACTGATTGGCATAAGGCCTGATATACCTGTTTAATTAGTTTTGGACCTGCAATGGTACGTAATTTTTTAAAAATATACATTAATTTACGGATCCTGACTACTAGATTTGCAATATGCTGTCTAAAAGATAATCTGTCGTTAATTAAGATACCAAGATATTTTATATGGGATGTGTTCTGTATTAAAGGGCAATCGCATTTATTGACTGAAGGATATTGGCATTGGTGTGCGTATAAGTTAGGATTTGTAAACCCATGACAAGGCTGGCGCATAGAAAAGTGAATATAATTGGTTTTGTCAGTATTCAGTGTTAGTAAATTGCAGCGAAGCCAGTTATTTACACCATTCAGACCAAGTTGAGCTACCTCATATAATTCTGACCTACTATTGGCGCTAAAAATCAAGGCCGTATCATCGGAGTAAGATATAATTTTACCACATTTTAAATTAAGGTTACATAAATCATTGATGTAAACGAGAAAAAGGGTAGGGCCGATTATACTTCCCTGGGGAATACCATAGCAGGTCATTTTCTGGTAATCACTTTTAATATTTCCTATTTTAACGCATTGAGATCGATTGTCTAAATAATCTGCAAATAGTTTTAACTTCTTCTTCTTCTTCTTTTTAGAAAATGGCGGTGCACTTTTGTGGATTTCGCCAGACTCGAGTGATTCAGCTTGGTTGTTCAGTAGGAATTGACTTTGCTTTTTTTTTTAAGTATGTTGTGAAAGCACAATATGTGAAAGGAGTAAACAATATACTTGAATTTTTGTAATTGGATATCTGTTGTCTTATCTGAAAGGTAGAGACAAACACAAAAAAAAAAGTCAGTAATGTTAGTTGGTTAGTCCAGAGACAAACAATTACAAGCGTATATTATTTTTGGATATATATTCACAAAGTAGGATAATGAAGGGAGAGTTAACATAGGTTAGGAGTGTTTTAAAATTTATAGGTTTGGGAATATATGGTGGAAGGATGTCATAGAGTGAAACCGGGTATTTTGGGCAACTAAAGAAAATATGTTCGGTTGTTCCTTCATCCAGCCCGCATTCACATAGTGAGCTGTCTTTAACCTTAATTTTGGCAAGGAAGACGGGGGTGTTTACGTGCCCTATTCTTAGTCTGCAAATGGTCGAAGTACACGACTTTGAGGCATTCTTAAACTTGGAAAACCAAGGTTTACTTGGGATGATATCTTGGATATCCGCATAATGTTTTCCGACCGTCTTGCTGGATAGTTTCCATTGAGAGCTCCAGGTGGTTCCCATCCGAAGCCTAGCTAGGGAGGTCAAATCATGGGAGAAAACCTGGTTGTAACTGGGGCTTCCCCGAGTTATAGCGTCTTTTGCAATTAAGTCTACAACCTCATTGCCATCTATACCCGCATGGCCAGGGATCCACGCTAATGCGACTCTTATTCCTTGTCTGTGACATCTATATAAAGCATTTCTAATTTTAAAAATACAGGGGTTTGTTATGTTCCGGAAAGGGTTGGACATAATTGCCTGAAGACAACTTTTAGAGTCTGAAAAGATAATACTTTTATCAAGTTTATGTGATTCAATATACATTGTTGCCTCGAGAATAGCTATTGCTTCTGCAGTGAAGATTGAAGTGTGGGGAGGACATTTAAAGTTTAGTATAATTTTGAATTTGGGAATCCAAACTGCTGAGCCTTCAGAATCTTCGTCGGAAAGTTTTGAGGCGTCTGTGTATACCTCCAGCCACTCTACCCAATTCTTTCTAATTAGAGCTTGTAAAACATAGGAGTGTCCTTAGAGATGCCCCAGTCTAAGGAAATGTCGGGTTGAAAGACTACAGATGGAAACAAGTTGTCAAAGAGAGGATTTGAAACACACTGGTATATGGGGAACGGAAGACGAATGAACGAGAGAAAGCTATTAAATAAACAGGGTGGGGATTTATGTTTCCAGAATTTATTGGACGAAATGAATTCGGAAAGTTCATGGAGTTTCCCTATTAAAGGGTGATCTCTGTTCTGGATAATTTTATAAAAGAATTTATCAGCTAAATATTGTCTCCTGAGAGACAGTGTAGGGTCCGTACATTCCACCTGTAGGACGTTGATAGCTGAAGACTTTTTAGCTCCCAGAATTATGCGAAGACACTTAGACTGCAACTTATCTAGGGATTTTAGTGAAGATTTTAAGCAGGGTTCCAGTAAGAAAGATACATAGTCCAAGTAGCTTCGAACTAGGGCGTTGTAAAGTAACTTCTGACAGAAGGGATGGGCTCCTCACCAAGTTCCCGACAGAGATCGAAGAATATTTATATTTTTTTTCGCACTTTTTAACTACATGGGCGATGTGATAAAATCCGGTAATTTTTGAATCAAGGACCACTCCAAGGAACTTGGCCTGGTTTTTTAATGGAATGGTTTGACCTTCAAACTTGATAATGGTATTGGGAGTATTTCTGGAGCGAGTAAAAATTACAATATAACTCTTCATAACTGAAAGTGAAAGGCCATGGTCAGATAACCAATTATCTAAATATGACAAAGCCATATTGAGGCGGGACTTGGAAGCTTCATGGTTAGAATCTGAGACATATAGACATATGTCATCTGCATATTGCAGGACGTTACAGAATGAGTTAAGAGAAAGTTCTAGATCGTATGTATATAGATTATATAGAAGAGGGCTTAGGACAAACCCCTGGGGTAGACCTTTCCAGACTGTTCTTGGTGGAAGAAGAGAATTATTTAAGCAAACTTGTATTGAGCGTGCAGACAGGAGACTGAATATTATGTTTATAAACCTCACGGGGATACTCAGCTTTAGCAGTTTTTGCCTGAGTAGCGAAAGCAGAACATTGTCATATGCAGATGACACATCTAAGAACACTCCTGTTACATTCTCGTTTTTAGATAGGCCGATCCAGATATCAGATAGAAAAATGCTAAGGCTGTCCATGGTACTCATACCCTTTCTAAAACCAAATTGGCTTTTAGCCAGAAGACCTCTACTTTCCACAATCCATTCAAGTCGGTTTTTAACTAAGTGCTCTAAAATTTTGGACATAGTGCAAGAAAGAGCAATGGGCCTATATCCGTTCGGATCATTGCTGAGCTTTCCAGGTTTTAGAATGGGAAAGATGATTTGGGTTTTCCACTCTTCCGGGGGAATCCCTGAGAGAAAAATGAAATTAAGGATATTCAAAAATAGGTCCTTGGATGTTAAAGAACTGTTGATAATAAAGGAATATGGAATACCATCAATGCCTGGAGAGGAGTCCCTCAGGCCGTTCAGTACGGCAGAAAGTTCCTCTACAGAGAATGGTGCATCAAATTCTGTTAAGTGCGGAGGTAAAGGGATAAGAGAAATGATTGCTTCGCTACTAGTGGGAACTGACAGTGGAGCTAATTTGTTTTGGAATGCATCCAACCACTCTGAGGGATCATTAGAGGAGATGTTAAAAGCGTCGGACATTGAACACCTAAATCTCCTAACATTCCTCCAGACCATAGAGGGAGGAGATTTAGGAGAAAGGGCTTCGCAGAATCTATGCCAACCAAGCCTTTTTTTGGTCTTAAGAGTTTTGGTAGCTTTTGCTGCAGCTGCACGGTACTTAATGTAATTAGATTTAGACGAGCAGATGTTATAGTCCTTTTCAGCGCTCTTTCTCTCTTTACATACTAATGTACATTCGGAATCCCACCAAGGTGATTACCTTTAAAATAATTTTTATATGGAAATGATTTTTCTGCTGCTGATAGCAGACAGTCCCTAAACTTTGTATATAGAGAGAGATAATTGTCTGCGTTGACTGCAGGAAAATGTTGATGCTCCTGGTCCAAATTATGTTTGAACAAGGACCAATCAGCTTTGGACAGATTATATTTTATTCGAGGTCGGGGACGGTTACCTAAGGATAAAGATTGTGTTGTGTCATTTGCCCCAAAAACGACAATTGGGAAATGATCACTTCCATGGGTAATAGGAAGGATTGTCCATATCATAAGTGATGCCAAGGATGGTGAGCACAGAGTCAGATCTACTGCACTTCTAACATTTTGAGATGGGTATACTCTGCGGGTAGGGGAACCGTCATTTAAAATACAAAGGGAGTATGTGTCACAGATATCTAAAAAGGATGAGGATAAGTGATCGCAATGGTAAGAACCCCAAGAAGTGTGATGAATGTTAAAATCACCTAAAATCACTATTGGGTGAGAAAGGGACAGAATAAGCTCATTCAATTCTGCCAAATTTGTATTGTTGCGATGTGGAATATAAACTGACATATAGGTAATATTTTGTACTACTACCGCTACTGCGTTCACATGTTCACTGTGGGATGGAAGAGGTTTATGGGAAAATGGAACAGAATTTGAAACGAGAAGGGCTGAA
Organism: Chilo suppressalis; assembly: GCA_902850365.2. NCBI lineage: Eukaryota > Metazoa > Arthropoda > Insecta > Lepidoptera > Crambidae > Chilo > Chilo suppressalis. The sequence goes on from OU963898.1 coordinate 15,799,323, forward strand.
CCGCCCTGTCCGTCGCTTCTATCATCCCGGAAACACACAAAGCCAGGGAACCGAACCCTCTCGCCCGGCTTGCGTCGCATTTCCTGAATGGCAAAAACGACAGGAGAATATTTGTTCAGAAGGTGAAGAATTTCATTTTCTTTATTTCTGCTACTGCGACAATTCCATTGAAGGATTGGAGCCATTATTATTAATAACAGATATAAGGTTGAGAAGCTGAGACAGTTGGTCTTGAATGTTGTTCGGTAAGCCGACATCACTGAAACGGCTGAGAAAATTTATAATGGTGGAGATAAGAAGAGACATGAGGTTATCTTTAGGGACGGAGGAATCGTTCGAATAAGCACAACCGTTGGGCAGCTGGGAGGTAGGAGTCTCCACAATGCTTCTATGGAGGTGTTGATTGTAACCTGCACTGAATGCAGGAAGGGGGCGTGGTCTGGATTGGGTGATCGTTTTACGATACGATGTAGACTGGGACTGAGACAGTAATGGGGGGGGAGGACGACAGGGAGGAGGGGTTGTGTTGAGACCATTATCATTACGAGCAGTGTCAGCAAATGATCTTCTGACAGGAGAAAATCTAGCGGAGGCTTCAGAATAGGACACATTTTCCTGCGACAACAATTTTAATTTGCCTCTGCCTGGTGCTCAGGGCAGGATGAGTCAGTCGCCCTATGCTGGCCAGAGCAGAATAAGCATGTAGGTGTATCCTTGTTACAGGTTATACCCTCATGCGGTTGGGCACAGATGGAGCAGCGGGCCTGGGACCTACATTGGGACTGTATATGTCCAAATCGGCAACATTTGTTGCACTGAATAGTGGGAAGTACATAAGTCTCAACTGGAAGAGAGGTGTAAAAACAATATACATGTGAAGGTAGTTTTTGTCCAGTAAATGTTAAAACGATTGACTGAGTGGGGATCCACTCCGGGGTATTATTAGAGAATATTTTCCTACAGAGCCTACGGGCTTTAACTATTTGCCCAAATCCTGGTGGGATCTCTAGGGAGTCCACTAGTTCTTCCAAGGTCCATTCCACTGGCACTTGCCTTATTACACCCATTCTAGTGATACTATAGCTGGGAATAATTGCTTCATAACCAGCATTAGCAAGGGCAGCATGGTCAATAAAAACATTTGCGTCCGTAAATGTCTTAAATTCTACTGACATCCTGTTTCTACCTACCCGCTTAACGCCATCTTTAACTGCATTTTTAATTTTATTTTGAAATAGGAAATGTCCTAGTTTGAGGGGTCGTAAGACAGCACCAGACGAGGGGTCTGAAGCTTTTTTGCCCACATGGACCAAGAACGGGGCACAATCCTCCTCAGAATACTTAATTTTATTGTTAGAAAAACGTGGGTTAATGAATGTTGTCTGAACTGACGCATCTTGCGAAACGTTCGATTTTCTTGGAGGTTGTGAAGCAACCTGGTCTGTAAGTGCACGTTTTTTAGGTTTTTGCGAGCTCGGGAGATCGGATGAGAACAGAGAGACCGATGGTATGATATCCTCGAATTCGATGTCGCCTCCACCGGGGTCTGGCGGATCCGCCATTATGACTATCTTATTTTAAACCGAACAAATAGTAAAAACTTACCGTGAACTATACAGTTAAACCCACCACCACAATAAACACTTAAAATAAGTCAACAGGGGATTCAAATATCCTAGAAACTTGAAATTTTCGCTGAGCAACAAAAACACATGTGACTAGCACACACACTGACAGCAAAGTCCATAGTTTTAACTGCGTTCCTCTAATACCCAATGCTTCCAACTTTTTTAGAAGCTTCGGAATTGAAACGGTATCGAACGCTTTTGCTAAATCAAGAAAAACAGCTAGAGTATGCTTTCCTTTGCCTAGTTCCTGAGTAATATAGTTAGTCAGGTTATGCACCGCATCTGCTGTTGACAACTTTGCCCGAAACCAAATTGCGTAGGTGACAAATAGTTATTTTTTTCCAGGTAGTTAATAAGCCTTTTGTTAATAATTTTTTCTAATAGTTTTGATAAGGATGGAAGCACTGATATTGGTCTATAGTTATTTACTTGATCTTTACATCCAGATTTATAGACAGGAGTAACTACTGCTTTTTTTTTGAAATTTGAAAAATGCGTGTTAACGGTGGTATTAAAATATGCTTAAAAGTTTTAAGGATTTTATTACTAACGTTATCAAAGCCGACTGCACTGTCATCTTTCAAATTTGTAATTATTTGTAAAATTTCTTGTTGGTCGGTATCTAACATAACAAAACTATTCCTACTAGTGGTAGTGTTAAGTGACTGAGAAAATAGATTTAGAGGTTGGTGGCGTTCTGCAAGGTTTTTTCCCATATTAATAAAATAGTTATTTACATAATTGGCTGATATAAGGGGTGAAGGATGGGTTAATAGTAAACTCGAACACGATTCGTGCCTTTTTGAAGTGTAGGTAAAATTTTTAATATGTCTCCAAAGGCATTTGCTATCCTTGCCTGCTTTGAGTAGTTCATTTCTTTCATAATTTGCTTTTAATTTTTTCAAAAGATTATTAACAAAATTCCTGTATCTCCTATAGATAACTAGCAATGTGAGGTTATCGGGATATTTTTTTGTCCTCATATGAAGTTTATCCCTGTGTCTTATACATCGAATAATACCCGGGGTTATCCAAGGTTTGATATTGTTTATTTGAAGCAACTACAGACGTATTATGTAATATAGCTTGTTCAACATTATTAATTAAATACAACAAAGATGCATTCGCGTCCGTCGATTGAAAAACTGGGGCAAAGTCAAGCTTGCATAAATCGTGTTCGAGTTTCTTTATGTTTAACTTAGATTTTACTAGTTTATGATTCAGTTTAGGCAGCGATAAATTTAAGGTTAGTAAGACAGCGGAATGATCGGTAAGCGGCGTTTTTGTGACAAGTGTTAGATATGTTGACCTAGATTTTATCATCATATGGTCGAGACAAGAACCACTCTGATGTGTTGGTAATGTATGGGCTGGGTAAAAACCATGGTACGAACATAGATTGAGATAATCTTGGGTTCCAGCATCATGTATGTCAGGTATAATGTTTATGTTAATATCACCCGTAATTATTACGTTTTTAAAAGATGTTAATGATTGAAGTATCTGATCTAAGTTTCCGTTGAAATTATCTATGTTTGTGACAGATGGGGATCTATATATTGCGACAATAACTGTATCTTGGCTAATATGTACCAACAAACAACTACAACCTTGAAGAGCTGGTTCCTCAAGGGTGACTTGCAAGGAGTCTCTAACATAAATAACTATTCCATCATTTTGGTTGTGATTATTTTGACTATAAAATAAGTTATAACCTGGCCTTGTTGGTAGGTTGCCGTTCCGTTTTGTTAACCAGCACTCGGTTAGTATAATTACATCACAAACAAAATTAAGCCTATGGAGGAAAATATCAAAATTATCAATATTTTTATAAATACTACGTATATTTTGGATTAGTACAGTTAATGAGTTTTGATAAGCGGTCAGATATTGTCTACACTCTTCGACTTCACATAAACATGAATTAGACATAGATAGATCATCTATTTCATTTATTATATTAATGTCCATAGTAAAGTTCTAATTATAACAAATAAGTGGCGCTCTAGGAGCCTTCATAATCAATAGTATTAATGTACCTACTTTCTGCAGCTTTTTTAGCTGGACAATCGGCATCTCCAGTCCTATGGCCGCACAGTTTTTTAAATTTAAGGCAAGTGGCACATTTTGGTGGATCGGCTTTTTTTGTGCAGTCTTTGAGAGAATGGCCATCTTCGCCACAGTGGCCACAGGTAGAAGCTGTCGCCTTGCAAGTTTTAGCGGCATGGCCATATTGCTGGCAATTGTAGCATCTAGTTACAAGTGTGATTGTGATACCAAGCAAAAATTCCAGTTAATAAAAAGTCTATCCTGTATAATTAAGGCTTTGCGTATAGTAGCAGGTACTTCTAAAATATAGTTGCAGGTGTCTGCATCTCGTTTTCCTGATTTGTGGCTCAGTTTTATAGAGTTCAGGAAAGTATCTCTAGATATATTTAATGACGATTCTGCTACGTTTTGCTCATAGATGCACTTATAGACGTCACTTTCAGTCATAGATGAAGGTACTCCTATGATTATAATACGCGGCTTGCGTTTTTTGGTGTCGAATATAAACGTGACATATTCATCACAATGAGAAGCTACAATTTTATTTGAAAAAAAAGTGCACATTTTAGTTCAAAGTAACCTGCAGTTACTCGGTACCTCGAAAAACCATGATGCAAGTGTAACTTTAATATCAATAAAAAAACCTTCCTCAGCTGGGAATTGATACCCATGTGTCTGGGTAGCAGGCATACTTTCTATGTGTGAATTTTTTTAATAACAATTTAAAGATATAATACAACATCCTTCAGATTTTGGCCATGTAAAAAAGGTTTCACCTAAAGTCCGGAGGTACATGAAAGAAAATCATTAGTTTTACGGTAAAAAGATATTCTTACCCGAGTGTCTGTAATCCATTGTAAGATAGAAGATACAATTTGCCGATTGCCGAAAGTCCTGAAGTCTTCGATTTCTTTGAGGTTTTTTCAGACATTTTTATTAGCTACCAAATACTAAAATCCAAGGTATAATAAATATAAAGGTACAGTTTTATGCGCGTGTTAGTATATATTATTAGTCGGCAGTTCCCTATTACACTACGTATACTTAATTCCAAAGGTTGTTTGAACCACTGGCACGGCACAATTAACTTTTGTAATCGAAACAGGGTGACGAGCCTCGATTCCGATTCGATAGCATCAGGAATAAATAACACCACATACAGCAAAAACCAAACACATTAGCACTATCACAAAACTTTATTTCATTTACGTCACACACGTCATGCCAATATGCCATCCGTCAAGGCACGCCAATATGTCATTATGACAGCAGGCTGTCCTTATCATGCACTATAGGGAGTAAAAAAGAGAGACTGTGGTCTAGAGTAAAAACAAGAATAGCCATGTCATGTTGATTCCGGTTTCTGGCATTGTTGGGATGACGTGATTAGGCTTGACTTGAGTAAATACTGGAACTGCCATACCTTCGAATAAAACGTGCATATCTACGCAGTACAGGTGTAAAAGTAACGAAAAAGCGTACCCTTATGTATTCGTAATACTCGTTACTATAGTATCGTTACGTTACTCGTTACTTCTCATAAAAAAATCGGTTTTACTATTTTGAAATTTTTAACCGTGCGCTTATGTTATATCACAATAACATCGCAATCCATTATTCATCAATTAAAATGATAAAGCAACAAATAGGTGTCGAAAATTATTGTATTGATAATAATACATAAATAGCATTCTAACGATAAATCAATATAAAAATAGTTTTGCTTAGAATGAAATTAAATATAACGAAAGAAAGAACTACAACAAAAATCTTTTGTTCTGAAAATAAAATTATAAAAAAAATTTAAACGAAATCCATCAAGTTGGCTTTTTCGATAAGCTTCTGTGAGGTAGTCAAGACGACAATAAAGTTCTCGGCTCAGCTTTCCATTAGTTGTGGTTGAGTAGCGAGTTAAGATTTTTGTCACGGAAAGTATTAATTATTAGGAACACACACACGAAATCTTTTTATTCGAAAACGAATAGAACTCGAGAAAAAAAAAATGGGTGCGTGTACTTATGTAGGCGCGTGAGAAGTTATCCTTCTTTGGCATCGTTTAAAATTAGTTTTTAATTGCATGCAAATAATTAATTACAATAAATTAATAAAAAGTCTGGAAAAGGACACAGTCAATAAAGTTCAGTTTTAATTTGAAAAAATAAATAAATAATCAAAATATTCAATTAAAATCGCTACTAAGTATAATTTATTAGAACATAATAATATGTGATTTGCACTTGTATGAAACTCAAACACGTAATCCGAATATACAAACTAGAAACATGTGGATAAATATTATAAATATGAATACCTATAACTGTTACTTTATTACAAAAAATAAAGATGTGGTTTTTGGTTCTACTACACCAATGGTCAAGAGATGGCGCTGTAGTCTCCTGAATCGCGCTTTGGTTCCGTTGTTCCAGATTAATAAATACTTTTGATAGGCCTTCACAATGCAGTCGTTAGCACCCACAAAATAGAGATTCTATTTCTATTTTGTTGGTAGATTTTCTTAATGTGCGGTAACTTCATGCTGTTAATTTTTTGTGTTACAGTGATGCGCGCGCATCTTAAAATTTCACTCTCATAATTTTTTCATAACGCGCCTAAAGAAGTATAACTTCAAAAAATTGAAAATTAATATTTTTGTAGGTTAAAGTCAATTTTGTCAGCCATTTTAATCAGTGCTGCCATTTTTCATGCAGAAATAACATGTTTCTCGTTGTCTATGGTAAAAAATATGTTGATTATGTTGGTACTATTGTCAAAATGACATATGTCCCGCCGTTTTGTGTTTGTTTTGAGAAACTTAGAAAAAAAGGTAAATGTGACTTTACAACAATCTTTAATTCAGAACCGACTTGGTCAACCCCGACACGCCGTGGTCTTGGTCTGCCCTACCCCTAGAGTGTTTTTTAGAGCCCGGAGGCGCGTAGGGAGAGCAGCTCCCGCCTGCTATGACAAAGCCGCAAGCATCGAACAAGCCGAAGGTGTGAAGGAGAGTAATGCTTGTGACTTTGTCACGCAAAGGCGGCGGGGCTGCTATTCCCGCAGCGCCGGAGATAAGGCAGAACTACTGGTTCTGACTTCCCTAGTCCTTGCATCCTAAAAAAATATGAATTTTAGGTTAGGTTAATTAAAAAAAAACATGCAATTCCGACTAAAATCTTTAGTAGGGGGGGAGTCGGGGAGACCCCCTCCTCCCCCCACATCAAAACTACCCCGAAATTCCACCACAACTAATGGAATTTAGTACCGTAACACAAAATAACACCAATTTTATTTCACAATAGCCACTATGAACGAATTTAAGAATAATTAAAATAAGACGCCAACCGCACTCGATGAAATCCGGCCAAAAACGTTTTTAAATTCTCCGAATATGCTCGAGCATGCTTAAAACATACGATCAGCAAATGTTTCTATACACACATCAACTGTACTTGCATAAACTGAAACATATAGATAGTCATACTACGAAAAATGCGAATAACGAAATTTATTTGTATGTAACGTTTCGTTACTCGGTACTAGATGGCGCACCCGTTACTCAGTACCGAATACATACGGTTTGCTACAGCTCTAGTGGTTAGAGTTTTCATAGATTTTATTGATTTGTCATTCATGTGATTGTTACTTTGATACACTTTATCAGTTTGTTCTTAGATAATTATTGTAAGAAAGCCTTATATGTACAGCCATCGGGAATTACCAAAGCAAATAATAATAGTTTACCCAAAATAAAAAACAAACCTTAATATGATACTTGGTATAATTAGCATATTATTAGGCAACTAGAACAAGAATATGAAATGTGTTTATTACGAGTAATACGAATAAATATACTTAACTCCACGGACCTCTTAACTCTCAAATTGACTTTAAATCATGCCATAAAACTAAATTTACTTACCTAACCTCAACCTATTGCCATTGTTTTATCAATTTAATGCAATATAATTTATCCAGCTTGTGTAACATTTAGATTACCTAGATTATGCTATGCTAAATACTTACATCAAAAAGATCTTCACAATAGTAATAGTTCGCCACTTCTTTAATTGCGTCCGGAACAATTTCACCGTTCTCGTATTCGCTTAGGTCACTATCCGAACTATCCATTTTCGACCAAAAGATACAATTCTCGCGGAATGAATTATAGCTAACCGTTTCTCCTTGTTTTGGCTGTCACTGAAAATTCCTAACCTATCGCTAATTTGTCATTTGTTTGCTGTGAGTTTTTAAGCTCCAAGTTACATTTAAATGTGTTTCCTTTTATTTTTGAAGTTATACTTCTTTAGGTGCGTTATGAAAAAATGATGAGAGTGAAATTTTAAGATGTGCACGCATCACTGTAACACAAAAATTAACAGCATGAAGTTGGTCGCTTTAGCGAGCATACTGTTTGTTTTGCACGGCGTGACGTCATTCAAGACGCCATGACAGTCATGAGCGTTTTAGAGGGAAAATTAAATATTTTTGTTAAAATTCAAAATACATATTGTTAATGTATTATTTTATTTAAAATAATATTTTTTGGGGTAAAATAATTTCTTTTATTTCATCAGGAGTCCAATTATGTGGTACTCCACGCACAAGACCCATTCGGGTTATGTTGAAAGAAGGCACAAAAGCTTTATAATTATTGTCTTGTAATCTCGTATCACTTAAGAAATAATTAGCAGCTTCAAATTTATTAAAGGCAAGGACAATACGGTTTCTCCCAATTTTTTTAACACTGCCATCTACTATGGCTTGAAAGTTATGTTTTTTAAGAAAATAACCAAAATTCACAGGGTGTAGGGTGGAGGAGTCATTAAAAGCTGTCTGCTCACGCTGGACATGCATAGGGTTGCCATCTCTAAAATGTGGCATACAGGATAAGACGCGTGATAACCCCGGATTTTGGAGCCCAGAACCCGGACAGACCAAAAAAAAAACAGTTAAAAATGTCACAAATCAACTTTTTGAAGTTATACTTCTTTAGGCGCGTTATGAAAAAATGATGAGAGTGAAATTTTAAGATGCGCGCGCATCACTGTAACACAAAAAATTAACAGCATGAAGTTGGTCGCTTTAGCGACCAACTTCATGCTGTTACTTTTGTGTTTACCGCACATTAAGAAAATCTACCAACAAAATAGAAATAGAATCTCTGCATTGTGAAAGCCTATCAAAAGTATTTATCAATCTGGAACAACGGAACCAAAGCGCGATTCAGGAGACTACAGCGCCATCTCTTGACCATTGGTGTAGTAGAACCAAAAATCACATCTTTATTTTTTGTAATAAAGTAACAGTTATAGGTATTCATATTTATAATATCAAAAGTATTTATTAATCTGGAACAACGGAACCAAAGCGCGATTCAGGAGACTACAGCGCCATCTCTTGACCATTGGTGTAGTAGAACCAAAAACCACATCTTTATTTTTTGTAATAAAGTAACAGTTATAGGTATTCATATTTATAATATTTATCCACATGTTTCTAGTTTGTATATTCGGAATACGTGTTTGAGTTTCATACAAGTGCAAATCACATATGTTCTAATAAATTATATTCAGTAGCGATTTTAATTGAATATTTTGATTATGTATTTATTTTTTCGAATTAAAACTGAACTTTATTGACTGTGTCCTTTTCCAGACTTTTTATTAATGTATTGTAATTCATTATTTGCATGCAATTAAAAACTAATTTTAAACGATGCCAAAGGATAACTTCTCACGCGCCTACATAAGTACACGTACCCATTTTTTTATGTCGATCTAGGCAAAAGAGCTAGCAGTCTACCTCATAATAAGTGGTCACTGCTGCCCATGGACACTTGCAGCACCAAGGGCCACTCATGCGTTGCCGTAATTTTTTAACCCGGACTACAAATAAAACCCCGCCCGGACGCTCCCCGGACGCCCCGTAAACTAGGACAAATCCGGGGAAACCCGGACGGATGGCAGCCCTAGACATGCACAATCAGCAGCATCAGCCTATTAATGTCCCCACTGCTGGGGCACAGGCCTTCCCTACATGCACAATGAAAGGTGGAAAATCATTTTTGTCATAAAATTTACGACTATTCACAGGATTACTCACATCAGGTTGAGGCTGACTTATGTTATTCCCTTTTAATGGGGGTACAGTATGAGGGGTCGTTTGTTTATGATTAGTAATAGCAGACTCGATAGAACTTTCAGAATCTACACAGAGACATCCTACATTCTTTCCCGCCATTTTGTTTTTCCGCTTTTTCTTATTACAAGTTTTGCATATTTTAATACATTTACTCCTTTTCCTAGTCGGCGGAGTAGTCCAATCTACTTTAGTATTGACTGTTTGGTCAGTATCTACACTTGATTCGCCTTGACTCATAACTAGACATGGGCGTTTTTGGTTTTGAACGCAAACGGATATTTATCGGATTTCAGATTTCAAAATCGATTTCGAAATCCGTTTTTAGATATCCGATTTCAGATGTGCCTAACTTAGCCAATTCACTAGTTTGTGTTTAGATTTGGTTTTATTAGCTAACGACAATCACAAACAATTAATTGACGATATTTTGAAAACCAACACAAAACTCGTCTAATCAATTAAAAAGACAACAGTTAAAAAAAAATCCAAATTAAAACTATCAATTTAAATAATGTGTAGGTACCCAATTTACTAAGTTGACTTATTATTTTTATCTTTATGAACTCTACTTAACTCCAATCCAGTCTTAACATACACGTAATTAATAATTATCTAAAACCGCCAAACAAAAATCACTGACTGACACGCGCGCACTTGCATATCAAGGTTAAATTTGCGCCTAAACGAAAGCACCAAGTTTTTGTAGTAAACAATCGCACACTAAGCTATAAGCCAAAATACATCACCTCACAGCCTAGTCACGCAAATATAGTCTTTAAGTACTGTGTCGTAAGACTAAATTGATCGCACATATTCAATGGCAATAGATTTCCGTAAACAATAAACCGAAATCGGACTTCCGAAATTCGCGTCATCTACTCCGCTTTGTTACGATTGGTAAGAAAGAGACAAAGCGAATTTTACTGACTCTCGAAATTGTGAACAAATTCGCTTTCTCTCTTTCTAACCAATCGCTACATAGCGGAGTAAAAAAGATGGCACGATTTCGAATCCGATTTACATTTAGATACGTGTGGTGGTATTAGATCGCTAGATCGATCGTTTTGGTTCGGTTAGATTTCTGAAATCGGATTTTCTTGTTGAGAAATCGTTTGGTATCGATTTGTGTTTGAAATCGGATTTTGGATTCGTTTTGATATATCGGACGCATGCCTACTCATAACAGTCACATTATAAGCGACAGAGGGAACCGCAAATTGTTCTGTATTAGAAATGGATCCCCCCGGGTGAGGGGGTTCCTTCATTGTATATATTATATTATGACTTACCAGGCGATGAAGTAACTAAAAATACACTACACAAATATAAATATACAATTAAATATAACTACACTACTCAACTGGTTGAAAAGTATATGATTAACCACTTTTTAAAAGAACAATGCCCACTGCCCATACATTCGAAAACCTGTCACTTCGGTTTTTTCTTTATGGATGTATATTGACTGTTGAGGTTGTTAATTAATTATTACAATCTTCTGAAATAATGTTGCTAATTTGGTTTGATTTGGCAATGAGGAATAGAAGTTATAACGAAAACTAATTCTGAGGTTATTCAACTGCTGAAGATGTCATTTACTTACTCTGTGGTTACGAGATTGATTATAGATTATTTAATGCCGGAACTTCACTTGGCTATTTGTAAACTTGACAACAGTCTGTCCTTATCATGTTTTAAGGAAAGAAAAGGACAGACTGAAGTCAAGTTTACATGAATAGCCAAGTGAAGTGCCAGCATAAGATTATTCATTTGTGTGCTGTCACAGCTGTGGTGTCTTAGCCCAGCTAGGTATTTATTTCAATTCGCTTGTTTTGTTTGATTGAAGCTTGATCTGAGGATTGAAGAAAAAAGGATTAATATCATAACATGTATCATGCTGAGGTGTCATCCTTATAATATTGTCTTTGGAATTAAACAAGTTTTTTTTTATATTTAATCAATAATTCAGTTTCAATTATTTTATTGAAATAGTAGGTACTTAATGTCTTAGTTTCTGCAAGCGAATGAATAAATGATAATCTTGACCTTTACCTAATTATATCTATAGACATCTAAGACATTTAACTATGTATTATTTAAATCTCTGGTAGACAAGTATATAAGTAGGTAATAATCTAAAATAAAATTACAATACCTTCCATTAATTGAGATGATTGGTACTATGAGCAGCTGTCATTATTGCTGGCATTTTTTCGGAACGAATTTCCTTCTCATGTAGTCAGCCGAAGAGATGATGGAGTCCTTACTATTTCGGTCATGTTTCACTAAGAAAATGGCCAGTCTTTGTTAAGAACGGAAAGAAACTTTAAATTAAAGCCATGCCTTTTAAATATTACTATCGACACGATTCTAGCGTCATTCTCTAAACTTAAAACTAAATTTTACATCAGTCTCTCCTTTTCATTCTGTATAGAGAATGACAAGGATGCACTGTTGTCAAATTTAAGTTTAGCTTTAGAGAATCATGCCAGAATCGATATCATTACCATTTAAATACGGTATTTACCGCATGGCTGGCAACATTGGCAAGGAGAGTGCGAATCTACATTTAAGCTGCGTTCATAATTATGTCATTTTACTTTGATACAATACTCTTCCCTAATGGATGCGTTCGTGTGATAGCAAAAAATGTACCTACATAATGATTATTTTCAAAAATTATTTTTGAAAAAACTGTATTGTAGTTTTTGTTGATATTTTGATTTCGTAATAAGCGAATAATTACCTTTTTTTTGAGGTATGTCACATAATTATACATGCAAAATTTTTTTACAGATTTGACAGGTCACAAATGGGCATCCTTCTTTAGGCAACTGATAAAATCTGTGATGTCAATATGATGTTGATGCCAAGTTGACATTGTTTTTAAATGGTATTATGAAACATTCCTATGTCACATGAAGATCATATCAATATCATATCCTGTATCACATTTTTGACGTTTATGCAATACTGTTGTAAGTCAAAATGTTGAACGTACTACGCATTTAAGTTGATATCATTTTAAAAAGTTGATCATAATACGCACAAGTTGATGTCTAGTTGATGTCATTTTAATATCGCATTTTTTGGAGAGCATAATACGTAATCTGAAATTGACATCAAAACAATATCACAATTAGCGAGCATAATTGGCCTGCAGCGGGTCAATTATGCTTCAGTAATAAAATCCTAATGCGATGTCAATATGATGTTGATGCCAAGTTGACATAGTTTTTAAATGGTATTATGAAACATTCATACGTCACATCAAGATCATATCAATATCATATCCTGTATCACATTTTTGACGTCTATGCGATACTGTTTTCAGTCAAAAAGTTGAACGTAATACGCATTTAAGTTGATATCATTTTATAGAGTTGATCATCATCATAGCATAAGTTGATGTCATTTTGATATCTCATTTTTCGGAGAGCATAATACGTAATGTGAATTAGACATCAAAACAATATCACAATTAGCGAGCATAATTGGCCTGCAGGTACTTAGACAGCGGCACAATATGGCGGACAAGGCACACGTCTCACGTCACGAAAAATGTTGCCAACATAGCGAAACTGTTTTGTATAGAGTTGGACTGCTCTCATTGCATACTTTAGACAAAGACGCCATTATGTAAATTTTTTCGTCTTCCAAAATTATACATAACTAAAAATCTATATGTCATTGCAACAGTTCCATTAAATAGTCGATACATCAAATCTGTCTGTCTGTTTCTTCTTCACGCTGTTTTCCTAGTAATTTAAGACCAATGTTTTTAGGTAGACTTTGTAGGAATAAAAGTTTACTTACTCTTTTTGCCTTTCATTCTGTTTCTTTGTTGGCTATTTGAGCAGCCTTTAAAAATAATCTTTTAGATTTTACCAAATTTCTAATTAGATTTATTTGAATCAATTTATATAAAAAAACATTGTTAAGGTTTCTTAATTACACAAATTATAGTGACTTAAGGTGGATATTTTTTTTCGAAAAAAGTATTTGCTTATAAAATATAATCTTAATCTTTTTCTGAAATAGCTAGTAAAGTTTCTTAGGTAACTCAAAATTCACGTATAATATAAACAGGACAGCACTGTTACCCGGGTTAGGAAATCGGTGATTACAAAAAATGTGCCCTTAAGAGCGGTCTTCTTCATCCAGATTGAAGTCCTTGCTGTGTGGTCTGTGAACCTCACAAGAATAGGACGTGGGCGATCCTCAACTCGAGCCCCAAGACGGTGACAAGCCTTGAAGTGAGAAGGTCCAACATTCTCAATAGAGAGTTTCTCCTGAATTAGTTTAACTATGAGATCATTATTGTTTTCCTTGGTTTCCTCTGGCACACCATAAAAAAGCAAACTTTTGCGACGCTGTCTAGCCTCAATGGAGTCAACAGAAAGAGTAAGGTTCAGTATTTGCTGTTGAAGGACACTAAGATGCTTGAAACAGTCTCCCTGAAGTTTCTGAACTCTTCGTAAAGGACACCAACCGAAGACATCTCCGTTGTTGATTTCAGTTGTGCCTCAAATTCTGTCATCTCCTTAAGGAGAATGGATTCAAGTGACTTTTGATTATTATGTACATCACTCAAAGTGGCCATTTTCAAGTCAGTTGAGAAAAATAATAATGCAGTGCAAAGAAAAATGTTAGCCGGCAGTGAAGTGCAGTTAAAATTAGATTTATTGCATGGAGTATGCCACTAACAATATACAGTGACTATTATTGTATTAGCTGCTAAATTTGAACTAAAAAAGTAACCAAATGATACTTTTACTATTTAAAATTAAAATAAAAAGATGATGATTTTTAGAAACGTCTAGTTAATTTTACTCCTACCGCCGAAAAAAAATAGAATGAAAATCGATTCACTCAATATATCCTATGGTAAATATCGAATAAATTCAATATATCGATATTAATTGAATATCCCTAGTTTAGATGCTACAGTCGCACCGCAGACCGCAAGTGTCATTGTGTGAGGACGTGTTGTGTCTACGATTCCGAATTACGCGAGTGTGCGATGTCGGCGGTAAAAGAAAAAGAAGTTAAGAAGTAATGAGTAACATAATTGAATTGTATACACATATGCCGTATCTTTGGAACAAAAACGATAAAAATAATATTAATATTCTTTCACCCACTTTTTTCGTTTTTTACTTTATTTTATTTTTATTGAGCCAACTGCCAGGCCTACGAGAAGACATATTTTTTGTTGCTGTGACAGGGCTGGAGCAATTACGAAAAAGTCCGACTGAATTCGCAGCGCGCTTGTAACTGACTGATTCAGTAACTAAAATAGTCAAGTGTAATCAGAAGCTTCTAATTAGCCTCCTTTTTAGGATCCTAACTAGATCGTCTGAATTTAGTCAGGTGGAATAACCGCTTAACTTAGAAGCGGCTGCGGAACCCATGGATATATCCTTAATGTTGTTGAAGAATATATAGATATGCACAAACTACGGACTCTTAATATACTATACTATTACCTACTAAAATTATAAAAAAGAAAAAAATGAATTTTAAAAGTAACAATATAAAACCAAAATTAATAAAAAAGAAATAAAAATTACACTGCCCTATCAATCGAAATCTCGGTTGGACGTCGTCGCTAAGGCACCTGATGCATTCTGACCAAATTTTTATAAATTTCTCTAAATCCGCTTTTTTCTTTGTTTAAAGGGAAATATGTAAATGACCGACAGCAATTTTTTTAAATTTTCACATAAATTAGGTAACGCTAAATTATCCAATTGTATAACTTTGAGGATCAATGACTATATTTGCTGATTATTTAAAAATGTGCCTTATTTTAATAGTTTTTGATTTCTTTTTGCCATGAAAATTATAATAATTAAAAGAAAACAGTTATTTCTTCATTAGATGCCATCGCGCCAGTAAACTAATTCGATCGACTACAACAAAACATCCCTACTAAACTCTCAGGACGTTCGACTGAGCTGCTTAAAATGGCTATTACACTACCCAATTTTAAGAGTCCTATCGAAAGGATATGCTATGTCGTTCTCTAGCTAGGGTAGGAAATTACACCGCCATATCAATCGGACTCTAACTCAGTCTGAAAGTAAAAGACATCTCGGTTGAACGTTGTCGTTATGGCACCCGATGTATTCTGATGACATTTTTTTAAACTTCTCTAAATTCTTCGGCACTTTTGTCTATATTTAAAGAGAAATATGTAAATGATCATCAAAAAAAAATTTTTTATAAAATTTTTGTAGTCACGTGTGCTATACGCTCTCAGAGTGTCGACTGAGTTCCTTTACTGCATAACAGCTATTTCACTACCCGTTCGTCAGGGCGTAAGGGAGATCGGGACACGCTGATCGCCCTAGATCGGGTCCTGTATTCCCCAACTCTAAATTACACCACCCTTGGTCAGGGTAAGGTAGTAGTAGTCCCTTAAAATCGGGTGGTCTAATATCCATACAGTAATGATTTTGTAACCATATAAACTGTATGGGCTAATTGTTTGCCTTCCAAGATAGAGAATTTAAAAAAAAGTCCATAATGACGTGACGTGACAGAAAATGTCAAAGTGAAATTATTTCTCAAAATTCACAAAAACTGATGAGAAATTAACTCAATTTCTATAAATTAAAGAAAAATCAATTGGTCATTGATTTATGATTATTATTAAACCAATGCCATCATAGTAAATAAGGTATTTGAACATCAACATGTTTAAAAAGCTAAAGGATAAGCTCGCAGAAGAAGTAAAATCTTCGCCTCAGAGAATCCAACAATTCGCACAAGCAGCTCAGGTATGTCAATCTTTTGGTAATTCATTTTTTGGGCGATTTAGTTTGGGCAGTTTAATTTATTTATACCTGCAATATTTGCAATCTTAACAATATTCAACTGAAATGCACATATGTGATACATTACAATAGAAGATTGCTGTGATTTTTCATTTATAGTGCTATTGTGTTTTTGGCGTTGAATAATATTTCCAGTTACAAAGGGTGTGGGAAGGGGTCAGGATAGGCAACACAACAATGATTGCATCACAAGTGCCTATAGTCTACTTAACATTATCTGATGGTCATATGCCTGTTTACTATGCTCATTAAATAAAAAACACTCATATTCACATTACTTTCTTATTCAGGCTGCAGTTACATCAGCTTCGAGCAGCATTTCAGATATTACCAATAGTGACCTATTTTCAATTGGTGATAATGGTAAGTCAGATTCAGTCTGAATTTAAATGAGTTGTTTGTTTAATTACATATAAGCTCAGTCAAATATAAATAATTTTAGATTACATTTTAAAAATTTATAGATTTTCAAACTGACCCCTTTTTATATTGTTTAAGTACATCTAAAGTAATTTAAATATTTATTTTTACTTGTTAACCTATCAAATGCTTCAGGTACTTAATTCCATTATATGTAATTGAATTTCGGGGTAATTTGTAGGTGGGGAGGGGGGGCTCGCCTCGACCCCCCCACCATAAAAGATTTTTGGCGGAAATGCAGTTTTTTTTTACCTAACCAAAAAATTCATTATCTGTTAAATGTAGTGGAATTTCAGGGGGATAGGTATTAGGGAAGACCCCTTAGAGGGAAGGGTACCCCCCCCCTCCCGGCGTTTTTTTACAGAAATGATAATTATAAAAAAATAGAGGGGTTTTAGAGGTAAAACTGTACTTTCAGGGCCTAGAGGTGATATTTGATTTTTTTGTAGAAAAAGTCTCTATTAACGAAGTTTTCTTTCTGGCGCTTCGCCGGCCGCTGCACTGTGGAATATTTCGGTGTGTTTCGGATTAAAAATCTGTAACTCCGTCAATTTGAAAGATAGACTTATAAAATTTTGCTATAATATAAAGTGATACATAAGGATTCATATAAGTAATGTTTGATGAATTGGAATTATGCGTATTTTTTTTTAATTAAAAAAGAAAAGTTACAAAATTATTTAAAATAGTATTATTAGTATTATTTATTTATTGAAATATTTTTTAGAAACATATTGTACGTCTATTTCTTAACGCTAGTTACTCTATTAAGATAACTATCATATTATATTGATAATATAAAATTAAAAATGGTAAAATATTTTTAACACTACGCTAACATACAGAAACAAATCAAAATTATCGCAATATATATTTCTTTTTTTTTGCTCAGCAAGATTGACATCTTACACCCGGTGAGCTTCAGGATCTGAAATAAGTTCATTAACCTTGAGAAGGTGAAAACCTTGATACTTGAAAGTATCTTCATCGAGCTCCTTTACATTTTTTGCATATGGTTTTCTTATGCTCGTTATATATGGATCTGAAGTGTAAAGTAGTGTATTAAACACATCTTCGTTTGTAGCTATTCGAGAGCATTTCCGAGCATGGTGTAAGCGAAATTTTTTATAGTCCTTATTGCGAGATTCTTGAGCATCTTCTGAAAGTTGCCCAATTGGTAATACTGCGAAATGGTTTATGATACTCTCTCCGTGAATTAAAATTTTGTGGACAGATGATGGCATGTAATACCAACTATATTTACTCACGTATATTCTTGCAGTTTCCAGAGCATAATTACCAAATTTCTTACTATCTACCACTATACCAGATGACAAAGCCTGCAAAATAATATATAACCGTTTAATTAAATCAATGTCAATCCCTGTGATATCAGCAGAACAGGCAGCATTGTAAAAAAATCTCCTAGCAGTATTGTCATCATTACTATTTCCCGTCCCCTGTCGTGGTTTATCGATATTTAGACCCAACTCTTCACGAAATCGCTTTTGTACTTCAGCCTTTTTGTCTTGTTTGAGTCTTTTTTTTTCTTCGCTTGTAGCAGACCACGTTTGGAAAGATAGATTATATGATATGTGTAATATCATTCCCATGCAACGAATCCAGGCATGTAATGTGGATAATCCGTATTGATAAGCATTTTCATTTTCAGGCCTAGCTATTACTTTCGTTAAATCATTCATTTGTCTAGGAGTTGCTCCGCATATTGTACATGTGGAACTAGAAGGCGTATCTGTTAAAACTTGTGCCACTTTTCCGTCTATCATCATCAAAAAAAGTTCATGTTTGACTTGGACTCCCATGCCTTCTATATTACTTATTGATGGAAGCAAAGTTTGTATTTGATTTTTTATTTCATCTACAACCGATTTAGTTTTTTCTGGCGTTTCTTTGCAAAATTCTATAGATATAGGCCGACAGAAACGAACAGATGAAGGCACTGAAATGAAATGAAAAGTCATTTATTCAGTCTAGGCTGTTACAAGCACTTGTGAAAGTCAAGAAGCTACGCCATCGGTTCGCAAAACTACGGCGGGAGACCTTGTACTGAGAAGAACCGGCAAGAAACTCAGCAAGGGCTGCTTTTTTCTCCCTGTATTGATATATACAGAGTCGTCAAGTTGAAAAATGACTTCAGACATACTTCTGAAGTCACCTTCCATTACATTATTTAGGGTATAGATATATAGTTACAACAAATTTTATATTTAGTATATATAGGAAGCGGCATTAGATAGGTACCATACTACTGTTACAAAACTGACTCATACCCATCAAATAAGAAATTACAAGAAACACTATGTCCATGCATTACGATCATTTAGATAATCATTAACTTTATAATAGCCCTTATTCATAAGAGTATTCTTAATCTGAGATTTAAATTTGGTTAGTGGAAGCTCAATCAGATCTTGGGGAACTTTGTTAAACAATGCAATACTACATCCCAGAAATGAACCTCTAGATTTTTGGAGTCTGAAACATGGAACGGCAAGCTTGTTCTTAAATCTCGTGTTTAAGTTATGGGTTTGACTTTTTTTTGCAAATGCGTCATAGTTTCTTCTTACATATATTATATTTTCATAGATGTATTGCGATGCCAGTGTTAAAATATTAATTTCTTTAAATTTTTCTCTAAGAGATTCTCTTGCCTTTAAATTATATATGGCGCGAACAGCTCTCTTTTGCAGTACGAAAATACTTTCTATATTAGCAGCTGAGCCCCACAACAAAAGGCCATATGACATAACGCTATGAAAGTAACCAAAGTAAACCATTCTTGCCGTTTCCACATCAGTTAGGAGTCTTATTTTTTTAACAGCGAAGGCCGCAGAGCTCAGTCTACTTGATAAGGCATCAATATGAGGATCCCATTGCAGATGCGAGTCTAAAGTAATACCCAGAAACTTTGTAGAATCCACTAACTCTACAGGCTGCTCATTTATTTTTAAACTAGTATTAACCTGCCTCACATTAGGTAAAGTAAACTTAACACATTTTGTTTTGCTAGAGTTTAGTTTTAAATTATTTACCGTAAACCAGCGAAGGACTTCAGAGAGAGCAAAATTTACTTCGTCATAACAATCATTTCCTCTCCTAGCTTTAAACACTAAAGAGGTGTCATCAGCAAATAGTACTGTCTCACACAAATCTCTTGTAAAGTGAGGAAGGTCATTAATATAAATAAGGAAAAGCAATGGGCCCAATATTGAACCCTGGGGCACGCCCATAGAAATGGGTGCTCCTGTAGACTCAGCTTCATTTATAACTACTTTCTGAATCCTAGCAGAAAGATAAGACTGTATCAGACTTAGTGAAATATTTGATACACCATAATGCTTCATTTTATTTAACAATGTTTCATGGCTAACGCAGTCAAACGCCTTAGATAAATCGCAAAAAATGCCAATAGCATCGTGCTTACTCTCCCATATATCAAAAATGTGTTTGAGAAGTGCAGTTCCAGCATCAGTAGTACTTTTGCCTCTAGTGAAACCAAACTGTTTTAAATGAAGTAGCTTATTTATAGAAAAGTGTGCTAGTAATTGGTTATAAATTATTTTCTCAAATACTTTACTTAGCGCTGGTAATACAGATATAGGCCTAAAATTGCTGGGATCTGATTTATCACCAGCCTTAAAAAGAGGGATAACTTTAGCACATTTCATTAGATCTGGAAACACTCCCTCATCAATACATTTGTAAAATATAATGGCCAGTTGTGGCGCAATGACAGTGATAATCGGTTTTATTATATATGTTGATATTCCCCATAAATCCTCTGTCTTTTTAATATTAATAGAATTAAATGTTTTTATAATACAATCACTACTGATGTGTCTAAAATAAAAATCATTACTGCACTTATCAACGCTTGACTCAAGGAGCGTCATTGCTAACCTAGAACAAGAATTAAGATTTCTAGTTGATTCAAACGGTGCACTAGAAAAGAAATTTTCAAAAGTGTTGGCAACGGCATCATCTGTCCGAATAATCTTGTTGTCTATTTTTAAAGAATATGTGCGTTCATTGAATTTATTTCTTCCAGTTTCATTATTAATTATATTCCAAGTTGTCTTTATTTTATTATCTGATAGACTAATTTTTTTTGATAAAAATTTAGCTTTCGCTATGGCACACACCTTTTTAAAAGTTTTTGAATAGTTTTTGACATATTCTATAAACTTAGGATCAGATGAGGTTGCTTTGAGAGCATATAATTGATACAACTTATTTCTACTTTTGTAAATACCAGGTGTGGCCCAATCACTAAAATTCTTTTTAGAGCTATGGCATTTAATTACTTTGCGTTTGAATATTTTATTACATTCATCTTTAATTAAATTAAATAAATCTTCATATAAAATATTATTATTATTACAAACTGGTAAGTCCGACATTTTATGATAAACACTATCTTTAAATTTATTTATACCCGTTTGTGTAATTGGTCTATAAGTTAGGTCATGTTTGTGTGAAGCATGATGGTGTTCAAGAGAGGCTAATTGTCCACTATGATCAGAATTAATACAATTTATTATTGATTTATTAAAAACTTTCCTATTACAAAAAATATTATCCAAACAGGTTGCTGATGCATGTGTGATGCGGGTAGGCTCAAAGAAGATATGCTCCAAGTTATATGATTTAAATAAGTTTAGAAACCTACCCACTAACGGACACTTAACTAAAATATTTATATTAAAATCACCACATACAACAAGCACTTTATTACATTTACATACTATATTGAAAGCGTCTTCCATAGCGGACTCAAATTGAGTGTAATTCCCAGATGGGGGTCGATATACACATATTATGATCATTTCATCAAGTTCCACACAAGATAGTTCAATATTACGTTCAACTGAAAGTGAAACAATATCTGAACGTTCTTTGTATTTAAGATCATTCTGTAAGATTATGAGAGAGCCTCCCCTGATAGCCGATTTCCTACAAAAACTACTAGCAACTGTATAATTATCTAAGTTCATAACTAATTCATAATCTCTGAGCCAGTGCTCAGTAATACATAATATTCTAATATTCTTTGCATTTAAAAATAAGCATACTTCTAGGTCTTTACCAGAAAAGCCTTGTATATTTTGGTGAACAATATTTAGGTATTTAGACTTTTCCTTGGTCATGTTGTAGCTAGAGAGTTCCTCTGTTGTCTTAAGAACTAATTTAAATTACAATTAATGTCAGTATTTGGAACAAATTCCAAGGTCTGATCTACATAATTATGCTGCTCAATAGAAGCAGTAGTGATAGCCAAATTTTTGGCTATGTGTGTAAAATAAAATAATAGCGAAGAAGCTATTTGTCTCTTATTGTAATACGAAAGATAATATTTATCTCTTGTCATTTTATAATTATATATTAATTTATTTATATCTATTAGATGTACTATTTGACTACTATACTGAGTCATGGTACTTAATGCCAAATTTAGCCTATACCTAATATTAATCTCTTCATTTGATAGACTCCTACTATATGGAAATGTAAACATAACTATTCTATTTACATTTAACGAACACAAAGAGTTATAGTAGGTCATAATGTCATTTTTGTTAATATTGCCTCTATTACCCATTAAAATAATTAAACTTGTATTTTTGTCAAGTTCTAGAGTTAATATTTTTTTCATTAATTGGTGCATTGTGGCACCTGGCAAACAATAATTAATTATGCTTTCACCCAGCTGTTTTTTTAATAAGCAACCTAAATCTTTACCTAATTCGTCACACAACATTATATACTTCTGACAGTTAATCTGCTTAAAAGAATTACAACTAGTTGTGATCTCCGAGTGAACAGATTTAGTGATCATGGACTCGCATACTATATCAGTGTCATTTTGTTCAATACTACTCTGGTTTGATACCAAAGACTGACATTTAACAGGTGTGTCTTCGTGAAGGGAGGTGTTAGATAGATACTTAAAGGCCAGAATGTATTCATCTATCTGTTTTTTGGAGTTATTATAATTCTGAGTCATTTTAGATAATGATTGCTGAAGGCTTTTTAACTTAATATTCAATGACTCCATATTTTGTTCATATGTTAATCTATTTTCTTCAATTATGGAACGGCAAATATCTAATTTTTGTAATAACTGTGTACGTTCTTTAATAAACTCAATATTTCTATAAAATGTTTTTTCTTTATTTATAAGTTTCTTAGTTTTTAAAATATACCTTCTGACTTTAACATATCTTTTTAATTTGTTCTTACTAAGCTTAACAAGTCCCTTCCCGGCAGAGCACTGACATGAACTGTCAGAATTCAAATCATTTACACAGGGGTTAGTGTTACATTTAGGATAGATGGGCTGCTGGCACTGCATTAGAGGTCCTCCGGGTGATGCCATTAGATCCTCAAAAAGACTTTGGGTATTTGCTGACTCTTGAAGCTGCTGTACTTCCCTAAAATGGGCTATTTGGGTATTTGCTGCACTTAGCTCCTTCTCAAGGTCAGTGATGCGTTGCAGAGCCCTCTCATAAGTGCTGAACTGCTCATCATAGTGGCTGATGGTATCATTCAAATTGTCTCGTTGTAGTTGGACTTCTATGTGTTCAGTATGAAGATGCGATAGTTCACACTTAAGCTGCGTGTTCCTGTCTATGACCTTTCGAATTTCTTCTTCATTCTCCTCGCGTTCTTGAAGTAGCTGACTACAAGTCTCCTTTGCATGCTTGAGTTCTTCAAGAGCATGCCTCAGTTGAAGCTCTGTGCATTGAGCTGCAGCTTTGCGGGTCATCATTGTTGTAGTTGAGTTGTAATTGTTTATATATAACCTGAAATGAGTTAGAAAATGTGAGTTTGGTTCAGAATTACTTATTATTATATTTTATACTGCACAATTCCCAAAAACAATTTAATTTTTATTGATATTATATGAGGGTAAGATAATAATACAGAATTAATTAATAAACTGCTTATCTTATCTTAATTGATAGACCAACTAAATGGATAATATTCGATATTTATTAATATTTAGTAAATAAGCACTCAATTTAGTAAACAAGCACTGGATTTTGCTATGTGATGGCGCCTGATTCCACGTCAGTTAATCTGATAGGCACAAAAGAAGTAATAAATAAATTTGCATCGGAAATAAGTTCAGACTCCTCTGGTAGTGCTTGCTTGTACTGGCTTTGTCCAGATGACCCATCACAACCCCATCTGCTATACAAAAGTAAATGTTTTTGTCCATTCTTGTAAACCTTATCTATTGATAAAATTCGAGCTGCAGTGTGATCCAATAGATCTTGAACTCTCAATATTTTTGCATAAGTATTTATGATTTCGATTGTTGATGATGGTGGATAGCACATCTGTTTCATTTCCTGTATTTTATAGTATGGTGGAAATAAAGAACAGTTTCTTTCATCTGTAACGTTCCTGAGATACAGATATTGTGCCTTTGTTAGTTCCAAGTTGATGAAGACACTTAATGCTTCTTCATCTGTGAGCCCTTTAATTATTTTTGCATCATCTAATTGATTTATAACGAAAACCTTTTTCTCTGCATCAGCCAACCTTAATTTTTCAACAACTTTTGCTTCAATTCGTTCTCCTATAGAACGCAATCCTTGAAGATATGCGCTTAGAATGTGCTCCAAACCATATTCATTTAGCAAAATGGTGTTTTTTCTTTTTTTGCTTGATTCTGAAGAGTCTCCATATGACACACACGGTCTTCCTCGTTTACCAGAAGAAGTAGACGGTGTAGAGTCTGTTGACATGTTTTCTGATGTTGGTATAGTTAACGAATATTCAGAATCCAACCAATTGGTGTTCTTTCTTAAAAAGGTATTTTTATTGCGTCCTGCTTCACTCCAGCGTTTATTAAACGAAGGGATGACATCCCTTTGAATATGGTCAATAATAAAACATATATTGACATCCGAAATTTGTTTTCCTTCCAAATATGTTGAAAGTGCCGCAGTCGTTTTTCCGCCTTCTATATAAGACACTATTAACTCACGTTTAGTACAGTTAAAAGTAGACATGTTGAATAATGAAATAACCGTACCTACTAGAGTACGTAGACGTAAAGACCACTGAAACGGTAATGGAGACATATTTTTTCACTGCCCTTTTTATATTGTTTCAGAATGTGGGAATTATTTCAGATATCTATTTTCTCACGGAAAATGACATCGAAATGATAAAACCTACATAACAATTATTAAATAATTAATTCATAAAATGTACCTCATCATCATCATGTCAGCCGTATGACGCCCACTGCTGAGCATAGGCCTCCCCCAAGGATCTCCACACCGATCGGTCCTGCGCCACTCGCATCCATCGGCTTCCCGCGACCTTCACAAGATCGTCGGTCCACCTTGTGGGGGGTACCTACCCACAGAGCGTCGTCCGGTGCGTGGTCGCCATTCTAGAACCTTTCCGCCCCAACGGCCATCGGTTCTTCTTGCTACGTGTCCCGCCCACTGCCACTTCAGCAGAGCCATCGTTTGAGCGATATCGGTAATTATGGTTCTCCTACGGATTTCCTCATTTCTGATTCTATCGCGTAGGGAAACACCAAGCATCGCTCTCTCCATTGCTCGCTGCGTGACCTTGAGCCTTCTTATGAGACCCGCAGTAAAGGACCACGTCTCGCTTCCGTAGGTCATCACTGGCAACACACACTGGTCAAAGACTTTTGTCTTGAGACACTGAGGTAATTTGGACGCGAATATTTTTCGTAGCTTCCCGAACGCTGCCCATCCGAGCTGGATACGACGAGAGATCTCTTTCTCAAAGTTGGACCTACCTAACTGGACTGTCTGTCCTAGGTAGACGTAACAGTCGACAACTTCGAGTGTAGTGTTCCCAATTTTGACTGGAGCGGGTACTACATAGGCATTCGACATAATTTTCGTCTTCTCCATGTTCATCTTAAGACCCACTTTTTGGGAAGCACTACTAAGATCTTCGAGCATCGTGTTAAGATCTTCCAAGGTCTCAGCCATAAGAACTACATCATCGGCGAAACGAAGGTGCGAAAGGTACTCGCCATTGATGTTAATGCCTCGTCCTTTCCAATCCAGAAGCTTAAAAATATCCTCCAATGCAGCTGTGAACAGTTTCGGAGATACCACATCTCCCTGTCTCACGCCTCGCTTCAATTGGATAGGATTGGAGCTCTGGTTCTGTAATCGGACTGACATAGTGGCGTTTTCGTAGAGGTACTATAGAGTTCTACCCAGAAGGGATAGAACCTGGGAGCGTAGATGTTAATTGAAAGATACTGATAGAGATAAGTTATTTATTTTGTTTTATCATTCAGGCTAATATAAAAGTATTTTATCTAAATACGAGAGGAATTCTTGGCGCCTGAAGATCTAATCTTGAATGGAACCTTCTATCAAAAGACAGACGATTCCTTATTTCAAATTAAAATCATGACATTTACTTTTTAATATAACTGCCAACCGTAGGCATTGCAAAAGCAAAGAGTTTACTTAAACAAGGAGGCTGCAACGTCTCGGACGTCACATCCCTCCGGCACCTCTAAAAAAAAAATTGTTTTGTCATACCAGATGACCGAACAAAATTTTTTTTTCCTACCTACTACATCGAGAGGGTTCGACGGTCCTATCTAAAATCCCTACCTGCTTAAGGACATAAATACAACTGGGAGGTGGCCTTTACTACAGACTAGCCCTCACAATAAGTTTGCAAAACTTGCAAAAAAAAAACTTTACGGGAAAAGAACCCTAACTGTTTGCAAAGTTTTATTGCAAAGACTTTACGGGAGCAAAACCTTAACAAAATCCCTCGCACATCTCCCTCCTAACCTTAACTTTACTTTACTTTACATCGACATCAGTCGGCAAAAACAAAAAAACAAAGCTAACCCTAGCTATAACTTAAATTACTCAAGCAATTTTTTTTTATCCCATCTATCAGCAAAACTTTACCCTATCCCATTTATTAAACCATTAAATATCAAGAAAATTTATATTTTGAAACTTCATTACTTCCCATACTAAGTAGATGTACGAAACGAAATTCAAACTATTTCCTAAGATTCGTAAACATTAACTGGATTTGAGCAAAACCTAAAAGAATTTATAATTAATGTTTACTTTCGTACATCTTTAATAAAGATACAGACGTGGTCCACCACTTTATTGTCTTGTACTTTATTAGACACCCATGATACGCAAACGTAATAGAAATTTTGGGTAAGGACATCTAGCATCAAACAAGATTAAACCCAATTCCCATGGAATACTAAGGGTTCCCTACCCCCAAGTCAAACTACTACAAGTGACGATTTTGACGAACGCGACGCGACCAAATTGAAACGAAAACGACGCGAATTCGTAGAGGGTGTCTCCATCATCTTCAGGGTGGATCATCGTCAGTATCGCTGACGTCTGCATGAGCGCCAGCCTGCTCTCTCTCGGGAAGTCCGCATCATGTGGTAGTACATAAAACAATCAAGAAAATATTAGTAAAATTCTTTACACCATTTTTCTTCAGTCGGGTAAGTTAATATTCATGAAAACATTAAGTTTATGATAAGTCTTTATACCATCTTTTCATAGTTGGATAAATTTTCAAAACATAACATTATTATTCATTTATTTATTTTTTAACCTTACAGGGAATCGAACCCGTTTCCTTTTTTATAATAAGGGAATTTTCTTTATGGACCTATATTATCCTATTATATATTATTAACTATATATATTCTATCCTAATGCTGAATTAATCCTATCAATGATCATATTCAAAGTCAATTGAATAATTCCAAGTTGAACAGAGAATCGAACCTGTTACCTATCATTCTTATGGTTATTACGATATCAATAATCCACCTACTCAACAAATTACACTAAAGCTAACAATTAAAAGAAATGAAAATACTTTAATGAAACTAACTATTGATCTGTCATAAACAAAATGTGTAAAAGTTCCTTATAATGTGTGTATTGAAAAAATTTCTAATAAAATGACAAAGTTATATTTAATATGCTTTTGAAATAAAATTCTAAAATAACTATTGTATTGAACCTTATTTACATACCACCATTGCTTTAAAACATTCATATAAACAATAAACTGAAATAAAATCTCATTAGTAACACATTATTATTATTGTACTATCAACCTATTCGGCATAATATAAATTTTCATCATACACCGAATTATCACTATCATTTTCTTTATTCATTTGCATATATTGTCTTTTAAACTTGCACTTAATATGTTTGATTATTAATTGTTCATTATAAAAGTCTACTATCGCATTATTTCGAAGTAAGAAATCCTGTCCTAAGATGAGGTTATGCCTAATATTCTCTACCACAAGAAAATCGTGAATGAATAACACATTGTCTATCAATAATTTAAGGTTAACTTTCCCTATAACAGACAATTCTTTACCATCGACAGCTTTCAACTTCATATCGCTTTCATCAATTCGTTGATGAATTCTATTAACTGTGTCCTTCGACACCACAGACACTGCAGCACCACTATCAATGAGCCCTACAAACTCCTTATCACGACACGTTATATTAATTAATGGTTTGGACTCACTTGTATACTGACTGTTGTTTTCTGACGGCTGTGAATGGTGAATTTCTTTATCAGCCATCTTCATTGAATCTTCTTCATAAAAAAATTTCTTCATTTGCTTCTTCTTCTTTGTTTTTTTCTTTTTTTTGTTCAAGTTACTGGAACAAAAAGTGCGGGGAATCATGTGTTCGGGAGGGACAATGGGATGAGAAAGGACACTTTGGGAGGAAATGAAGTTGATTTCCTTCTCTTGTTCTTCTTCATGCCTTATTATAGGCGAAATTTTCGCCGCTTCGAAGTTTGTCATTGGTGTAACAAACGATGGTTGGATCGGCAGATTCCAACAAATTTCGGCACTTTCGTCTCCGAAAATATCCTGTGCTTGACGTAAAATATTTTTTAAATGTGTTTTATCACTATATAACTGAAATGCGAAAAGATTTTTTGTATTTAAATTCGCATTTTTCAAGAACTCTCTAATGAAACATTTGTCATCGATGACAGCTCCCGCTTTTGTGGCCAGCTCATCCAATACATAAAAAAAGGTCAATGGCTCTTCTGACAAGCCTTGTCTTCGTGAGAAAAATTTTTCCAACGCATTTATCGATGATGGAAATTCATCACAAATTTTCTTTTCTAGAATCTGAAAATTCTCACAAGACTCGTTAATTTTTTTATAGAACAACAATGCAGGTCCACTTAAATATGCCGACAACACAACTCTTTTTGTATCCTCGTTGAAATTATTGATGGCGGCGATGATATTAAATTGACGAAAGAAATCGGTTACATCACCTTTTCCGTCGAATGTGGTCCTGGTCTCCATCTTCATAAAACTACTTCTTTCTTGATTTAAAATTATTTTTCACTCGCGGTACTTGAAACTACCCGGCGCCTCCACCATATAGAGTTCTACCCAGAAGGGATAGAACCTGGGAGCGTAGATGTTAATTGAAAGATACTGATAGAGATAAGTTATTTATTTTGTTTTATCATTCAGGCTAATATAAAAGTATTTTATCTAAATACGAGAGGAATTCTTGGCGCCTGAAGATCTAATCTTGAATGGAACCTTCTATCAAAAGACAGACGATTCCTTATTTCAAATTAAAATCATGACATTTACTTTTTAATATAACTGCCAACCGTAGGCATTGCAAAAGCAAAGAGTTTACTTAAACAAGGAGGCTGCAACGTCTCGGACGTCACAGTACCTTAATACCTCGACATACCTGTAGTCTACTTGGCACCTTTGGAGAGACTGTAACACCGCCCAGGTCTCAATCGAATCGAAAGCTTTCTCATAGTCCACGAACGCCAAACAAAATGGCAGATTATACTCTTCGGTCTTCTGTATAACCTGCCGTAGCGTATGAATGTGGTCTATGGTACTGAAGCCTTTGCGGAAACCAGCTTGTTCGGGAGGTTGGAAGTCGTCAAACCTGCGTGCGAGACGATTCGTAATGACTCTCGAAAACAACTTATAAACATGGCTAAGAAGCGAGATTGGTCGATAGTTTTTCAAGAGTGCTTTGTCACCTTTCTTGAAGAACAGGACAACCCCACTTCTGGCTCATGCTTTTGGCGTTCTGCCTTCAAGGATGATGGAGTTGAAAAGCCTCTGGAGGACTTTAAGTATCGGCTTACCGCCCGCTCTCAGAAGTTCTGCTGTGATTCCATCATCGCCCGCCGCCTTGTTGTTTTTAAGTTGTTTGAGAGCCATACTAATCTCATATAGGCTGACGTCCGGGATATCTTCAGTGTAGTGTCGAGTAAGCTTGGCTCTGGGGTCTCTAGCCTTGCTTTCAACAGGTGCTTGCGTGGAATATAGCTGTCCATAGAAACTCTCAATCTCCCTCAGGATTTCAGCCTTAGACGAAATGATGCTACCGCTGTCAGTCTTCAGCTTTGTCAATTGGCTTTGCCCAATAGACAGATCTCTCGCGAACACTTTGGAGCCTTTGTTGCGCTCGATAGCCTCTTTGATACAATGTGTATTAAATCGGCGAAGATCGCTCGTCAAGGACTGTGATATCTGTCTATTTAGCTGCCGGTACTGACTTGCATCTCCTGAATTCTGTAGTCTCATTTCGTTCCGCTGTTCCATGAGTAGGAGAGTTTTGTCAGTGAGTTTCTTAATTTTGGTACGGTGGGCTTTAAAATACTTGGACCCTACCGTACGGACAGTATCTACCACCGTGTTGTTTAGATCGTCCACATCTAGGCTGTTCTCAAGGGATTCGAAGCGGTTTTGAAGCTCGAGTTGAAAGCTCTCGGGGTTCTGTAGTTGTGCAGGTATTGGTCGGAGCGTCGACTTCATCATTCGAGATCTTTCGAGCTTTATGTTGATATTCAATGTGCCTCGAACTAACCGGTGATCACTTCCCGTTTTAACGGCGTTAATCACAGAGACATCATTGAATATTAGCTTTTTCGTCGACATGATAAAGTCGATCTCGTTTCGGACTTTACCGTCCGGACTCATCCAGGTCCATTTTCGATTTTGGGGTTTCCTGAAGAAGGAGTTCATCATATAGAGGTTCTCCTTCTCCATAAAATCTACTAACATCTGTCCTCTGGCGTTCCGTTGTCCAACTCCAAATTGCCCCACTCTCAACTCATGACCGCAACGCTTCCCCAACCTTGCGTTAAAGTCCCCCATCACAACCGTGTAGTGTGTTTTGTAGCTATGCATGGCTTTAGTGATCTCCTCATACATAGCTTCCACTTCGTCATCTGGGTGCGTCGAGGTCGGCGCATAAACCTGAATGACATTCAACGAATATCGTTTAGATATTCTGAGTATCAGGTATGCTACCCTGGTCGACACACTTCCGATGGTGATGACGTTGTGGACAAGGGACTTGTGGACGATAAACCCGACACCGCCTAGGGACTGTTGATCGCCCTCCCGGTAGTATAGCAAGTTACCGGAATTGAGGATTATCGAGTCCTCTCCCTCTCTTCGGACTTCAGATAATCCAATAATATCCCAACGTAACTTACTAATAGCTTCTTCCAACTCTATTAGCTTAGCATCGGTCCTCAGTGTGCGCGTGTTGTAGGTTGCCAGGTCGAGTCGTCGTAGGTGGTAGCCGGATCTTACCCGGGGATTCTTAGCACCCCTTGCCCCGCCGTTACCATAGCTGCTACCGTGGCTAGGAATAGCAGGGCTGCCGGGGACGGGGGGCCAATCTTTAATTGTGCTACTCATTTCTTGGGGGGGTTTTGCCATAATCGCCACGCTTGGCAGGCGGGTTGGCGATCGCAGTACAGCCAAGATATTGTAACAAGACGCTGCTGCCCGTCTTCTGCTGGCTGTGTTCCCTTAGTCGCCTTTTACGACACCCACGGGACGAGAGGGGTGGTGCTATTCTAGGCCGGCACACACACGGCAAAAATGTACCTCAAACTATTGATAATAAAAGTAAACTACGAAACCGCATTTGATAGCGATTTTCGTTCCCAGACTAGTAATCGATTTTTTTACATATCTCCGAAAACCGCAAAAAGCCGCAGCTAATTTTTTTATATGTTTTAGATGAGTAACTAACCTATAATTTAACATTAAATTCAAAGCATCAGTAAACAACTCTAAATGTTAAAAGATTCGACGAAGTTGAGGAAAAAAAAATATTTCTCCATTTTTTCTTTAAATTGGTTTTTAAATTTATATTCGTATTAAAAACAATCAATTGTATTTATTTATAACCTCTGATAAATGTGCTTTTCAAAAATATATAATACCTTATACCTTTCATTTCAAGTTTTAAAACTATTTCACGTTGAAAAACATAAATGAAGAACTTAATATTTCCCAGCTGCCTAAACGTTTAACTTTGCTACATGAAAAAAAATACTTTTACGAAATAAAATAGGAATTACGCTGCAGAATATTAAACTTCGACTTTTGAACTATTAAATTATATTCATATATTACCCAATTTCAATCAGTAATAAAAATCAATTTTGATATGCGTTTGTTCTACCATATTCCACCGTGCGCTGTCGCGGCACGCTCGCTTCGCTCGCTTTCGTCACAACACTAACCTAACCTAGTGTGAAGTATCACCACACAAGCGGCTCATTAGTTCAAAACTCGCACTACACTCGACTCTTCAGGCGAAGGGACAGCTGAACTCGAGGCCGAAGGCTTTGAGGATGCCATGGTAGTCAGACGATGTTAATATCAACAGGAGTACGAAAAAGCTCTCAACTGCGACGAACACAAACACTGACTGACAGATCTCATTAATTAACAGGTCACATTTTGACAATAGTACCAACATAATAAACTTATATTTACCATAGACAGCGAGAAACATGTTATTTTTGCATAAAAAAATGGCAGCACTGATCAAAATTGCTGTCAAAATTGACTCATAACCTACAAAAATATTAATTTTCAAAATTTTTTTTCTCGAGTTCTATTTGTTTCCGCCTAAAAAGATTTCGTGTACGTGTTTTTAATAGTTAATACTTTGCGTGACAAAAATTTCAGCTTGCAACTCAATTACATATAATGGAAAACTGAGCCATGCCTCATCTTGTGTTGTTATTGGTGAACCTGTAATATGCTTTTTCTAGATATTTTGATGTTTTATTTTATTTTTATTCTTTTTTAAACCAAATGTTTACAGACGTTTATCTATACTATTGGGTATTAAGTGGGGTATTTAATATGTGACAAATTAAGCATCTCTTATCTATTAGACAAGTCCGTCCGTCTGTCTGTGGTGCTGTTTCAGCGGCCAAACTGTAAGAGATAGATAAAGAGAATATTTTAGTTATAAGTTAAGAATAGTCTGATAAGACTACAATCCGGATTTGAGTAACGTAGCACTTCCGGTTTTCGAGAAATCAGGTTTTGGTGAACATTTGGTTCACTGGTTTGCTAGTATATTTTAATAGGAGTGATGACAGGGTAAAATAACATAATTCTATTTAGACCATCAGTTACTTTATCAAAAAATACTGGACACATTTTTTATTTATACAATTGACCAAAAAATTACAAAGATAAAGTGCATCAAAGTTTGGGAGTGAGGGGCTAGTGACATCATGTCTTAGTAAAAGTTGTACCAAGACGTGATGTCTTGCAACATTTCAAATCAATTTATCTCAGTAATATTTTGATTATGTGAAAAAATATGTGTCCAATACTTTTTGATACTCTACTCAATGATATTAAATACCCTAGCTACACCATGTGGCTCAAAATTTGTCCCAATCAAGAAATGCTTGAACGCCACTCAAGCACTTCTTGGTTAACAGTCACATGCGGACCATTGAAAAGTCAAGTTGCCACAGACCTCTGTGAAAAAATAAGATTAAAATACTTTACATATAATAATTTAGTGTTGTTTTTCAACAGGTATCTAATCAATGTTAGTTAATTTAAGGCATTTGAAGCAAATTTTGTTCTAATGCTAACTATAAACTGATCTAATGAACCAGAAGTGAAATTGGTTTTTTTAAAAAAAAGAACGGCAATGGCATAAACTTTATGATTTTAATTAATTACACATTAAATAATTGAATTTATAGATAGCCCTAAGTATCGATCCCAAGAACGTCCGTCGCCTCCGAACGCTCGAGCAAAAGTGAAGTCCCGCACAAACGGCCCCTCTCTCATAGCAGTTTCCCGCCAAGCCCGATGACAGGTCACGTGATCAGTCGTCACAGTGACGTAGCGGCTGTTATTCCTAAGAATGATTTATTAGAAAATATTTATGATATTAAAAGGCATAGTCGGTTCTATATATCTTATCTTTTTCTGTGAATCGTCCAATGTACCTTTTGGCCAGATTTCGGGCACGATTTTGTTTGTGTTGGTGTATCTAGTGTATTTAATATTGTTAACTGTACCTAATATGCAAAAAAAAGTTGGTCATCATCCCTATTACTAATTTGTGACATATACAAATGAAGAAGTTTATTTCTTTTAACTTGGCAAGTTATTCTATTAACTTTGACCAATTAACTAAATATGTTAATAATTATTATTTATTTAAAAAATATTTATTTTATTTATTTAATAAAATATTTTTGATGGTTGCTTTAATATAGATAGCCAGTCAAGTCGGACAATGAAACCTTCAACATCTAACAATCTGTCAGGTTCATTCCATGAAGTGTCACTTCCTCAAACAGCAGCTCTCAGTGAGTCAGACTCGGTAGACTTCTTATCTGGTCATGAAATGGTAAGATATTTTTTGACACCTGTGTTACAAAAATGTAAGTAGGAGTTGTGGGTCAATTAAACTTTACTTTGACAAATAAGAGTTTAATCTTAACTAGTTGCCAACCAAAGTTGTACATTGATTTCTTTGTTTGTTTTTATTTCTATCACTTTCTTTGTGATATAAAATAATAAACGTCTTGTTAATGCTTATAAAGCATGTCTCTGTGTCCGGTAGTATTATATGCCTAATACCTATATAAAAATCAAATACTTATTACAGTTCACTGATTAAAAAAATTCAAAACTACCTTTGTTCATATTTAAAAACAAGCTTTTGTGCCCCTTTCGCCGTTTTAGAAACTAAGTTTCGCAAGTGGTTATCAAATAAGGAAAAAAATTGCTTATTTGAAAACATTTGAAAAATAAGAAAAATCTCCTTACAACCTTAGTTTCGAAGATGGCCAAAAAGCTGTGAGCAGACAGCAAAATCTATGAGCCTTCAGGTTGCTTTTGTTCACTTTAGTAAGTGATGTTCGGCAGTGGGCATTGTCAGGGCCGGATTTAAGGTAAGGCAGGCAAAAACTTTTGAAAGGTTGTGGCTCAGGGAACTACCACAAGAAAGAGTCCCCCCAACAGAGATAAAATAAAACTAAATTTCGACGGCTCACCAACCAGGGGCAGGGTTGGGATGCAAATTGGAAGTCCGTGGTGCCAGATTTAAAACAAATAGGTGCGCCCAATCCTTTGTTGGGTCAGGGCGTCCACACCTATAAATCTGTCCTGCCCTGAGGATTGTAATACAGCATCATTTTTAATCCAACGGATTATTTGCTGGATTTAATTCAGTCGGATCCTGGATTCCATATAGGCTTTATTTTTTTTAAGAATTCAATATAAAGTATGATGCCTTAAAAGGACTTTTTTTTACCGGGTGAAATAGTTGCCCTTGGTCACGACCACACCTTTAAAACAACGGAGGTGCTTCCCTCTTCGTTAAATAGCGGTTAATAATGCAGATTAAGAATAAGAAAACTCTGTAATGGGCTTTTAAATCCTAGCGTATTATTTATACTCAAGCAACAAAAAAAACGCGGACAATTTTATTAAAAAGATAATTTATTTATGGTATATTCGAAATAAAACTAATCAGTTATTCTATATCTATATCATGCTCATCCTCCATGATTATGTACAAATCCGCACTCACTCGGTACCTATTTAAAAATACGAGATCGAAAAACGTGCGTCGTCTTAAACTTGCAGCGGGCGCACCGCCCGGGCATATGTCCGGTAAATGATCAAAAACCCTTCGCCCGCTTAAAAAAAACAACGGGCCGGGGTGAGTCGTCGTTAACAAGAATTGTACGGCCTGGTTCGTGACCTTTCGAAAGTTTTATAACTCTGTTGTGGGGTTCTCGGGGCAGACCCGCCTGCCCTTACTTTAATCCGGTCCTGCAAAAAAGCATCATATGATTTAAATTTACTAAAAAGGCGGGGTGGGGCAGCCTGCACATAGCGATTAAACAAATGGGATCGATATCTATATTGATCAAGCAAACGCGCGGGCATATAAACCTCTCTGCCCCATTTGCGTTGACCCTAATGAATGGTTATTTTTCTTCTGTCGCGAGAGACCGAAACCACGCCGGATCTTGCTGGATTGCAATCCCTATTCAAAAAAAACGAAAATTCAATAACAATAAAACTTTTTATTATTTCAGGATAATCAAAGGAAAAGGCGACTCTCAAATAGCTCATTCGCAAGTGATGTATCATTTAGACTTCCCAGTTATGAAAGTCCATCAATGTATCATCTACAGGTTGGTTCTTATTTATTTTTGTGATATTTATAGGTATTACTTAGTCATTAGCAAAATATTCAAAAATTAATTTTGTATTTTAGTCAGATATGGAAGTGTCAGCAAGTGAAGCTGAAGAAAGAGTTATATCTTCAGGAACAGTAAGTCTTGATCGTGTTACAAAAGAACAATTATATGCCGCATACCGCCGTACACAAGATCGGTATACAAAGTATAGAACTCAATACGCAGACCTTGCCCGCCATTATAAACTCTTAGAGAGAGAAAATGCAAAAGCAAGAGTAAGTTTATTTATCAACATTTTGTTAATTAACTTTAAATGTATAAAAAATATTTAGGGATTTGTCGTGACTAGGTAGGTAGTCGCTATAACTAACAATTTTTGATTTAGATTTTTTTACTGAAATACACAACAGAATGATGTGTGCTTTCCCAGTGGCCACTTTGGGCAAGTGCCCAGAGCCATGCGATCGATAGGGGCCCACTTCAGATCAAATACAAAGTCCCTAGTTGCTGTTAGATCACCAAACGGGGGTCGTAGGGGCCCCATCATACATCATCATCAGCCTATTAATGTCCCCACTGCTGAGGCACAGGCCTTCCCTGGAGGAGCCCGATAGCGCAGATGGTTAGCGCGTTCGGCTGCGATCGTTGAAGTTAAGCAACTTTCGCAGTTTTGGTCGGTCATTGGATGGGTGACCAAAAATCTTCAATCTTGAGTTCCTCCGTGCTACGGAAGGCACGTTAAGCCGTTGGTCTCGGCTGCATCCGCAGTCGTTAGCACCCGCCAATCCGCACTGGGCCCGCGTGGTGGGTCATGATCCAATCTCCCTATTCCATCCCTAGGGAAGGCCTGTGCTCCGTAGGGGCCCCATTATCCTAATGTGTACAAAGCCTCGAATAGGTCAAAGACGTCACTGATGATATGTATACTCTTTTCGACTCCATAAACATTAGTACATAACTTGAGATTGTTTTCTAAAACTTGTCAAATACCCTATTTAGAAAGACATACACACACATTCAAACTAGATAGCACTATAGTAATATCGCAGCCGTCTGTCTGGTTGAATTATCCAGATTATTGACTGCCCATAACTTTCATTAAACGCCGGCATCTAATTTGATGGCTAGGTCGACAGTTAATTTAACTAGAATAATTCATCATCTAACCGTTTCGCTGAAAATTACTGACCAAGATAACTGCTTAACAACATCACATGTTTGTTATATTATTTAGTACTTACTCATTTGAATAGTTTGTTGTGTTATTCTTAAAAATAATTATCAATCGTTATTATTGTGGTTTTAGTTCTTATATAAATATATTTTTACAGAGTGTACTTGTAGAAACTCAAGATAAAGCTTTAAGAAGAATTTCTGAGCTAAGAGAACAGTGCACTCTCGAACAAAGCGCAAAGGTATGTTAAAAAAATATATTGTTTTAAACTTTCATGGTCACTAACATTATAGATATTAACGGGATTGTTACCATGTACCTTGTTTTTTATGACTCTCCGATATTTCGGCACTGTTGCAAGCGCCATGATCACGGAGTAACTCAGTTACATGGTAACAATCCCGTTAATATCGATATGTTAAAAAAATGTACTTAAATAAAAATAGAAAAGTTTTTTTGGATACTACTTACTTACCAACACTATACCTTTTTTTCCAGGCACATTTAGAAAAAGCATTACGCATCGAAATTGAAGAAAAAACTTTAAAAATAGAAGCACTTTCGACAAAGATAACTTTACTTCAAAATATGAGTGAAGGTGGTGCAGAAATTAAACCGTCTAACCTAGATCCTATTGATATTGAAAATGATGTCCAGTTAATTAATTTATCTGCAGATAACACGGTACAGCAAGAAACAGAGTTGTCTTCAAATGAAGTAGTTTTAAATAATAAAATAGAAAAAATGGAACAATTAATAAATAAATATAAAGAGTCACTTAAGTCAATTAAGGAAAAAAATGCACATTTAACGACTGAACTCAAAATATTATCTACAGAACTTGACAATAAACAGAAAGAAATTGAAACTCTTACTGCGAGTGTGGCACAAATATCCGAAGCTAATCAGAAAATACAAGAACTGAATGTAATCAACGAAGAATTGCAAAATAAAATTAATTCGTATGACTTTAGCAAATCGAGAGAAATTTCCACTCTCGAATTGGACTTACAAAAATCTCAGGAAGAAATAGGACAACTGCAAAGTAAGATAGAAGTTTTTAGT
Organism: Chilo suppressalis; assembly: GCA_902850365.2. Classification (NCBI taxonomy): domain Eukaryota; kingdom Metazoa; phylum Arthropoda; class Insecta; order Lepidoptera; family Crambidae; genus Chilo; species Chilo suppressalis. The sequence continues at coordinate 15,838,220 of OU963898.1, forward strand.
AAAAGAGAAGAAGAATATGCCATCTCGTTAGCAGAAAATAAGTTAAGCATTCATAAGGAGTTGGAAGGTAAAGAAGCAGAAATTAAACGATTAAAAGATAGTTTGACTGAAACTAAAAAAGAACTACAATCACTGAATATTATTGCTAATGATTATAAAACAAGTATAGCCAATTTAGAAGAAGAGCGATCTAAGTTAAATAATGAAGTTAAGGAATTGAACACAAATAACTCTAAACTAAAAGAAATAGAAAGTCAATTTCAGATATTAACTCAAAAATGCCAATCACATGAACTGTTAAAGACAAAAGTAGACGAGGAATATAAGTGTCTTCAATTGCAAATGAATCAAGAAACTGCAGAAAAGCTGGCAATGATAGACAGGAACACTTATTTAGAGAATCGCATAACTCAATTATCGGACGAAAATTCTAAAAAAAGTAATCATATTCGTCATTTAGAAATGGAATTACAAAAAATTATTAAGATAGAAAAAGATTCTAAACAACAATGTGATGAAGTGGAATTATGGAAAGCTAAGTATAGTTATTTGGAAGGTGAAATTCAAGAAGAAAGAGAAGAATTAATAAAGTTACAAACTGAAATTGAAAAGCTTCTTGCAAATCATGAATCGGTGCAAAATAAAAATTCTGAGTTACTCATCATTTTGTCAGAGACAAGGTCTGAAAATGATTGCCTACGGCAAAAATTTAATTTTATCAAAAAACAGTCTAAACAGCTAATCAATGAAGTAAAGCTTTTACATAAAGACATGAACTTTATAACTGATACTGTCAAGTCCTTGAAGGATGAAGTAAGTGAAGTAATGATAACCCAAATTAAATCTCAAATTGTTGAATTAAGTTCCGTTTCGGAAGTGTATGGCAATAGTAAAGATAGATATGATAACTTAGAAAAAGACAACATGAAACTGAAAGAAGAATTACTTAATGCCAAGGAAATGTATAAAACTGTAGTTCAAAATATGAATACATTGAAAGACGATAATGACAAATTAAATACATTGATTCCTAGTTACGACTCGAAAATTTCTTCACTGGAAGAAGACAAACTTACTCTTTCCAACAAGAATGTTCATTGTACAGATGAATTAGGTAAATTAAAACACGAAAAAGAACAACTAATGAGTAAACTTCAGGAAGTGGAAACCTTATGTAATCGGCTTCAAAATAGCATAGACCATGATAAGAGCCAATATTTAACGGCTTTAGATAAATTAAAATTACTTGAAGATGAGAAACAGACACTCCAAAAAAGATTGAATAATCTTGAAAAGGAAAATGAATTAATAAACATTGAAGTTGAGAAATTAAAGTTAGTGCACAAAGATGATATTGCACGCATTGAAATGCTAAATACCGAAAAACTTTCATTCAATGAAAAATCTATTGAAAATAAATCTACTATCCAAAAACTGGAACAAAAAGTGCAAATACTCTTGCATGAAAATGGAATTTTAAAAGATCAATCTGAAAGCATTGCTAATAGTCTTAAAGAACTAGAACTAGAAATCAACGAAGTTCGTAAATCGCATACTAATATCGAAGCTGAAAAAGATCGCCTCAGCTCTATAATAGAAGACTTAGAAAAGAGAGAACAGCAGCAAATCAAACTTTCTTTGGAGAACAAAGATACTCAAACCCAAATTGTTTCTGAATCTGAAAATATTAAATTTGATAATGAAGCAGCTTTTTCAGTGGAACAAAATGAAACTGCAGAAGCCAAAAATAATGATTATATTTTATCTCTACTGAGTACTGCTGAAGCACTTAGTACAAAAAATGCAGAATATGAAGAAGAAAACAGATTGCTTAAGGATAATAACGTGTCTTTAACAATCAAACTAAAGGAGCTCAATAGTAACATGAATAACAATGGTGAGAAAACTGAAGACAATATGACAGAAAAATATCTAACAATTTCTAACAAATATGATTCACTTAAAGAAGACAATAGACGATTACAGTCTGATATTGAAGGTCTCCAAACGTATTTAGCAAAAATTTCAAAAGAAAATTGCGTTTTAAACGATAAAATGCGGGAATTAATAGCCACGAGTGAAAACTCCTTTGGAAAAAGCAATATGAACTCAATAGATAATGAATTTGTAGAATCCAAAAATGAACTTGTAGAATGCAAAGAAAAAATTGATGATTTAATAAGAGAAAACACTCTATTGGTTGAAGAAAATCTCGAATTGAAAGATCAATTACAATCTCAAAATTTCACCGAACCAAAACAATCGTCCGACATACAAGAAAATAATTCCGTTACAATAGAGAAATATAATAACTTATTAACTAGTAAAAATAATATAGAAGAGAAATTTATAAATCTAGAACAAATAAATAAATCTGTGAATGGAAATATGCAACAATTACAGAACAACAACGAGAAACTTAGACTTACTAATGAAAAACTAGAACGCAGACTAGATGAAGCTTTAGTAAGCTTGAGACATTTACACTCTTTGCAAGAAAATACGGAGTTGGAATATTTACGTAATATTCTTTATGAGTATCTTACGGGCTCTGGTACACATTCCATAACATTGGCTAAAGTTTTAGCAGCAGTAGTGAAATTTGACGACAAACAAACACAAAACATTCTACAGAAGGAAAAGGAAAGGCAAGGACTTGTAAGTACTCACTTCTTATAACATTTAATAGTAAAAGATCAAACAGAAACTTATACTTTTGATATGTTTTCTTACGAATTCTATCAGTACAAATACACATGTATGAAATTGTGCATATACTTATAAAAAAGGGCTATTCACTGACTGATCTATTAACAGAGTTCAAACCACTGAACTTTTTTGGTTGAAATTTGACACGCAGACATATAGACATATAATTTTAAAATTCTTAATTAAAACATAGGTACTTTAAATATCGCTATTTGAGTCACCCGAGTTACACCGGCCATAGCATGAAGCGTCTTATCAAGAATAAATTGTTTCAAACTATCAGGTTTAATCTAAAGACAGACGGGACTCTGCTATTAGATTTTTAAACATCTAGCAACTAAATGCTTATAAAATAAAACATATGTATCAGTTTTGCTAGGTACCTTCATATAATATTTAATGCCACGAAGCTTTATTGGATGTGTTCGTCAATAGTTAGATATCTATTGAAGTAAATTAAATAATTATAAAACTACTTTTAAAGAATTATGAAGTTTCGTAAGAATTGCCTTTAATAGATGTAAATAATAAAAAAATGTATTATTATATTTGTAACATTTTTTTTTCAGTTGCGGCAACTAGGTCTATTGTGATATCAAATATTCTTGGAAGAGTAGTGCACTCTTTTGAGATATATTTCGTGTATCAGTTAAATACTGCAATCTTTGGTATGATCATTTGCCATAATAATATAATACATATACATAACAATTGTCATTGGTTAATAATGTAATGAACGACGTTTCAACTGTATGTGTAACAAACGTGAGTATTTTTCCAACGTTGTACCGATAAGTATAACACTTATCTTAAGTCGGCTTTATGTTAACACCCTGATTGCCACACTCAGGAACGTTATTTAAATGTAATGCTTATCAGATTGAGATGTTGTCTTATCATTTTACTATCACATAGAGTGACAGTTAAAGGATATTGGGCAAAAATGTATGGATGCTGCACCCACGTCGGCCACGCCTTAAACTACATTTGTTTGAAAGGTATTATAGTCATGATCATCTGTGCCAAAGCGCATCAAATTCCATCCCCCCCGGGATGGAATGGAATCTTTAGTTATTTTAAGTTAAATAGGTACAAGTACAATAACGAACGAACATTATTTAGTTAGTTCGATCTTACATAGAGGGCTCAGGTTATATCAGGGTACTTTAGAGGGTGCAAGTTGCCCCCTTATGTTATTCTGCCGCACTAGAGTAAATTCAAAAATACCCGTTTGGGTTGGGTTTTTTCATACAATCTCTTCGTTATAGTAAATTGTCAGAAGACAATATTTTATAATATAGAAAGAATACGTAGAAACGTAAAACGGAGAGACTAAAAATTACACAAACTTGTCCACGCCTCGGAGAAAACATGATTCCAGTTCATCCATACTAATTAACAAAACTGATAAAAATATTCCAATGTCCAAAGCGTGTTAATTAAAAACCAATCAAGTGCACAACGAAGTAAGACGAGAGACTGCATATGGGTCGACTTGTTGCAACTGCAAGTCCTTCAATCCCCGTAAACCGTTTTGGGGTGTCTCAGTAAGTGCAAGTGCATGATAGTCGGCAGGCTTTGTCGTATATCTGGTTATTCATTACGATATAGCACATTATTATGGTTACTGATAATATAAAATGAAGGTACTATTAAATTAATTGATTTAGCTAATTAAATATGCCCATGTGTCATATCTGTCAATTACCAGGATATTTTTTTACGGTGTAATAATAAAAAAGGCTAATTTTTCATAGCTCTTTCGATGCATACTAATTACATTGTTGGCGGAGCTGGAAGTTTTTTTGCCCATTGCCCTTTAATAAAACAAACTAAAAATTGTCTTTATGTCTGTTATGACCCGGGCAGACGAAGAACTTTCGTCCGCTGAGAACAAAAGTCCCTCAATCGTCAAGACATGTCACGTACTCAACGCACACGGTGTACCAACATTTGTTGCCGGAAATTTAGAGAACCGCACGCTATGGAAGTAAATGCTCTGAGATAACGTTGTATTTTAATGTAATTTACATGATTTTTTAAAAAAAAGGGAGGACGTTTGAAAAGGGAATACTGAGTCCAACTCTTGAAGTCGGATCGAGCGCGCAACGCGGACTCAATTTTGCTGTCTGCGTTGCTGCGCCTAGATGTGATTTTGAAGTTTTATTTTTCGGGGACACACGCGTTCTTTTGTCCAGTTCGGTCTCTTTGATGTCCTCACGCCAACCCCCATATTCCAAAACGCGTAGTTATATATCACGTGTATTTTCGTGGTCCGAGGATACTTTATATTAAATAATGTTCATGTATTAGTCCAAAAAAGTTTTTTGCATTTCATTCATTATTTTTAAGTCAGTCAAAAACAACCTGTAACTTTTCTGTCTACCTCTCAGCGTAATTATTGTAGTCTTTAATTTTCTATAATAAAATTAGATAATAGTTATACCTGTATTTATAAATATTAAAAGAAAGGTTCTTTGTAAGTACTAAAAAATACACAATAAAGGGGCCGAGGGGAGGGTTTAGTCTTAAATCTCACCATGTATCACCAAGCGGGAGGAGGGGGTTAAAAAATGTAAAAAAACATCACGTGATTAATGGACGGCCCCTTATCTAAAGAAACCATGTGTACAGTACCAGGCCATTTATAAGTCGAATCGTGCTTTAGGCTACCTACGGCTTTGTAGAGCGTCATTTCTGTCACACGTAACACTAACAGTCCGGTATGTATTAAGAGCTGCTAAAACTTTTTTGTTTTTTTTATAAATCAAAAATACAAAAAAAACATGTAGGTAAAAGACAACATAATATGTACTATTTATGTTAATTTATTTATTTTAATGAAAAACTATAATTTTTATTTCCAACCAAATAACAAAATACAAAAAACTAATAGATATGCGAAGCCTCTCCGTGTCATTTTACTAATGAGATTCTAAATTCTCAATTCCTTCCATACTATGTGAGCTCTCAACCTCGTCATTGCTGTCACTATCGCCCGTATTTATCACTAGCCAATCAGTATAATTGTCTAAATGATGTTCAGTTCTTCGATATTCGTTTTCACATTTTATTGCGTGTTCACAAACTTCCACTCTGAGTTGAGAGCTCCAATCATGTTTACTTTTTCAGTCAATAAATTTTTCACCGAATTCAAATTCATATCCACATTTCTAGCGGCTACATAGCCTTTTAACTGAGATCATATATTTCCAATAGGATTTAAATCCGGGTGATATGGCGGAAATCGCAACGTAGTGTGCCCATGTTCTGCAAGTATTTTGCCTACGGAAAACTGTAAAATTTTCCTTGTGGCGACATATAATAGCATAAATCTGTGGTTTCGTCAAATTTGGATCAACTGGAATGTTATGTGTGTTTAACCAGTTTATCATTTGCTGTTTTATAGTGTTGTAATTTGGGGTTCTCTCTACATATTTGTTATGATAAGTTGCGTTGTCGATAACCAGAACGGAGTTATTTGGTATATTTTGTATTAATTAATTAAGCAGCCATTTCTCATAATTTTCATTATTTATCTCTCTGTGGTAATCACCTGTGGTACAGTTTGTCTATAAAGTCGTGACATTAATGTTTGAGGAACTAACATTATTCATGTGTCTGGCAACACCAAACTTATGTACATCAGCTGTCATCGAGTTTCAGTTGTGGAACAGTTTTCCTTTTGTATTTTTTATTGTTTGGATTAAACTGTAATAAATTAAGACGAAACTACGCAGAAAGGTATAAAAATGAGTAAAGTAAATCGGAGTGGCACGCGGGAAGTGATTTTTAAAGTTTTCCAGCGATGTTTCGAAGACTACCAAGCTCGTCGAATTTTGTGGGATTTGGACGATGTTTATGGGCGAACAGCATCTATGACGGGTATGTAATCGTGTAACTATTTCTTTGTAATCTGCCTGAAGTTACAAAGGACATTGTTCAGCGTCCAAACATAGTTAGCCTAAGAACCAACAATCATGAAATATTACTTTCTAGGTTCGAAATCGTAAGTAAATGACTGTAAAAATGAAAGATTATTGACGGACACTTCTGAGAACTTACATTATTAGGAAAACTAAAATTTTTTTGAGGTTATGTTTAATATTCAATGTAACATAGGTCAACCTATGAATTTAGTTTAAACTCAGTATGAAGTGAATTAATATTACAACTAATTCATTTTATTCGGTGCGATTTTAAAGAATAACTATTAGGAAAAACTTGGTTAGGTGGGAATCATGAATAAAATAAAAACTGTAGTTTTGCTTCTTATTTATTGACTATTTTTCACATAATTGTATCATATTGTTTATTGTACTTATTTGTGTATCACATGTAGGTATATTGTGTAAATATGCAGCGTGAATGTGTATCAGTTATTCTTGAATAATTTGGCAGTATGATCCTCTCAGGATGTTGTGGCACAGGTTCACTAGCTCTTAAGGTAGGTAATAAGGGCTCTGCTCTTTGGTAACATCGATGGCATATTATATAGCCGAAATAGTTAAATTAAAGGAAAAACAATCGCAAATAAACACACACAACAGGTAATCCGAACGGGAATGCACTTTCCGGTTTATTATACTACTCTTTGGAATGCACGAATGCCACAGATTACTACGAATGCAAACTGCATGCACCGCAACCACAGAGTAACGAATTTTATGCCGGCCCTTCACTTGACAACAGTTTGTCCTTGTCATGCTTAATAAGGAATGAAAAGGACAGACTGATGTCATGTTTTAAAATAGCAAATACGAATAGCCAAGTGAAGTGCCGGCAATAGGAAGAAAGAGTGTTTTGTTGGCAGCGCTGCCATAGATTATACACATGAAATGGTATTTATTAAGACCGACCAAAGAAAGAAATGGTCACATAAAGAACCATGGCCAGATGCTTTTAGTGAAGATACCTATCGCTAATTTTACTAACTGCACATTTACAAATTGTTTTTCTAAATAAACTTTTTATATACTATAAAATGAGTTTTAGTATTATTTTCTTAACAAGTGTGTTAAAAAACGTCGTTTGATGATACTTGTGTGTATTGATGATTACCTAACGGCTCTGGTCTCAATGGCACCTCAGCGGTAATTACCAACATTACACACTTTTACACTATAAAGTACTATTTTATCTATAATAATTTTATTCTGATTCAATAAAATATGCTTGGCTAAACTTTTTATAAGCATAGGTACCTACTATATATAAAACAGAAACAAAATACGACTGTATAGTGTATCTTATTAATTACCTATTTTACTTGAATGAACTGCTAGTATCAAAATCATTTTGGTCCGACTGTATAGGGTTGCTACATGCATACTAGTGGCGCCATTATTTAATGTCACGACTTTATAGACAAACTGTATCTGTGGATTTATATGTTAAAAAAGTTCCGGGAACAAAACCTTTTTCGTTGCCTGCATGAACTATTATCAACCGTTGACCCTTTGAAATTGGCTTCTTTACTCCTATTTTTTTATCATCAATCCAACTTTTGCCTTTTATGTGGGATGTATGTATGTAAGACTCATCCATATAAATTATATTTCTTCCTTCATTGCAAAAATTGCATATTTTATCTAGGTATTCAATTCGTTTGAGTCTTACATTATGTTTTTCCATTAAAACTTTTCTGTTATCTTCCATTTTAGTGAACCGAAATCCCATCTCTAGAAGAATTTTTCTCAACGTCTTCTCAGATCCATTATAGTTAATAGCCTCAGATAATTTGATTTCCAACGCTTTAATTCTCGGCAATTCATTAAACTTTTAGTGAAAATCAGCCACATTCTTCGAACAACATCATAATCAAAATTATCCAAATCCAAGCGGTGTTGCTTTTTTGGTCGCCCTTTTTTGGGAGTACTAAACTTAAATGAAGTGGAAAGTGCATCAATATCAGCTTCATTTAATATATTTCAGACAGTTTTTCTTGAATTTCTAGTAGCACTCGCAACTCGCTCTTGAATCTTCATAAAATAATTACTGCCATCATCATCCTTATTTTTTTTACTTTCACGAAATATTTATACACATTGTAAACAATTAGCGAGACTGTCCGTGCAAAGGTTTCCCACTTTTTATTTTAGATGCCATGAATATTTTTTTGTTGTTGGTTTTAGCAACTGTGTATATTTAAATATATATTTGAAGAAGAACGCGACTGCTCTTTAGCGACGTTGAACTACGACTGACAAGTCAGCGACTAAACGTCAGGTTGACAAGGGTGACAGAGACAGCGCTATACGAAGCTGAAGCTAGCCGAGTATCTCTTTCTAAAGCACGATGCGACTTATAAATGGCCGGGTACTACACGTCGCTTGGCCGCACACCGGGCCGGCACGACTGATCGTTGCGGCAACTTACATAAATAGTTTGCTATGAGCGCTCGCGCACGAGTACTGCGACCGCAAACGGGGTCAGGCCGCGACCAGCCATTCTAAACACGTTTCGTATCATTCCGCAAATTTGTGACGTCTTTTTTGTAACGAGTTTTAAAGAATTATTTATGAATAAAGTATAAAAATACCAGCACTGTGGCCGTTTTACGGCCAGTCGTGGTTGTGACCGCGAACTCGGCTGCAGCCCAACCGTATCTACTGCGATCAAGGTTGCAGCCACACGAAGGCCGTTGTCGTGGCCGTCTAGTGCTCGGGGTGCCTTATGCCCACTTCCAGCAAATTTGATAAATCTCGATTCAACTTAAATTAGATTTAACTCATAGAAAAGTGTCAAAACAAAACTGTAAATTTAACGCTTTTGTACTTGTACGGGCTATCTGGTTTTGGTTAAAAAGTTAAATCGAGATTTAGCAAAACAGAGCCACTTACAATAAAATCGCTAAATCACAATTCAACTAGAATTAGATGCAACCCATACAATAATGTCAAATTGAGTTTTAGTTGAAACGAGATTTAGGGAATTTGCTGCAAGTGTGTCTAAATGTTATAACTATAATTAAATATAAAGCTTCTTTTTATCTATCATAAATATTGAATTTCTGTATTGGATTCCAGGATATGTAATAGGCTAGTTGACCCTTTTTGGAAAAAGGTTTTAAATGGTTAATAAATGTTCTATTACACCGAAAAAAAATGTATTGTATTTTTTTGAGACCTAGAAAGCTACAAATCTTTAATTTTAAAATAGAATTTTCTTGGACATACAAAAACGCTGTCGGCCATTTTAGTCTATAGATTGTCTATGCTATGATGTCAACTGTAGTAAACAAAAACTCGTAAGCACGTAGAAAATAACTTATCTGAGTTTATAATAAAAAGAACATGATTTCTAATAAATACCACGAAAAATTAAGTAATTATCACTATTGTATTGTACGAGAATATAAAAACACATCCTTGAAGACTCCAGGAATGTTGTGGATTAAAGTGCCGAAAGAAATTAACCTACGCAACTTTATTACACCTATTCATATGTTGTATCAGTTTTATGTTTATTACTACATTGTAATACTAAATGCACTGTACTTACATACTTAGATGCCTTGTCGTTTCTCTGCTCCGCAGAGCAGAAATCGGGGTTTAGTGCAAAAAATTCACCAACCATCAATGCGTCAATTCATTGCAGATTTCTGCTTTATGCTTTCACAAAGCCAGCATCCATAATTACTTTTGTCAAAAAAAACAGTAAATGGAAACTTTTCTAAAGTTAAAAGTGTTTTAAGATAAATTTATTCAGACTAAAGGATCCACCCACAATAACACGCGAATGACATTTAGTTGTTTACTACAACAAGAGACGTCACAATCATGGCAGATGTGGCAAACAGCGTTTTTAGTGTTCAAAAAATATAGACTAAAAAATATTTTTTTAAAATTAAATTTCTACAGCAATCTTTTCCTTTTTGAAGTGAAATCGATATATTTAGGTTCCTTAGACCAAATACTTTAAGTAATAAACGTTTATTTAATACATTTCGACATGAGTCAACTAGCCTATTTTATCGCGTAGCTTTTGTATATTTTACTCGATGACGCGACTCGCAACGATGGTATCCAAAATCTAGACAAATTGTGCTACAGATTGCGCCACTTCACTGGCAAAATTATAATTCATTCTCTATCATAAATGGCACTCCCTTTATCATATATTGAGCCCCCAGCCAGGTGTACCTGGTCTACATAGGATATGAATAATTAGGCAACAATGTTTTATTTCTAAACTTAAGTACCTATGTCATAGTTATAATTTTCCAAAATATCAATTTCTCCAATTGACTTTGAGCTTTATCTTTATTAGCATAAGATTTACAATAAGTACATAGAGTGAATCTTGTTGTGTGGCTGCCTGTACATTGTGATGCGAAAAGCATATTTTCCTCGAACTGAAAGCTAAAATAAAGAGAAATCAAGTCGATTGTAAAAAATAATAATTACAAACGTGTCTTAAAAACTGTCATAGAGCAGAGAGATGGCCAGGAGGGGAGCAGGTATACACAGCTTTACCCTCTGTCAAATTGGCCATAGTCACGATATGTATGCAGGAGTTGGCGGTATCATTGTTTATGTGCGATCGTCGTAATTAAAGTTTTATTTTTTACGCAATATGTACGTTAATCTACATTTATGAGCACATTCCCCCTCACCCCACGCAAGCAAAAAATGACAGAACGATTAGAATAGTAAGTTATTATAAATATATATCATTGCTATTACTACTCCCTTAGGCATTGCCACAGAACACAGAAAGAGGTTAGAAGGGTGATGAGCGATCGCCAGTATGAAAACCGATGTCGCCGGCTCGCCCCCACTACACTTCCAGCTAACAGATAATAAGCCAATCAAACGACGCGACATCAAGCAACCGAACGAATCAGCGCATCACAACACACAACAGCCGTGTCTGTGAGCGTTCATTCGTTCACACCGATTTTTCGCTAGAGGTGAGCACTGAGTCGATGAAATATTATCGATATTAAATATGCCAAGTGTGAGTTGGACTTGACTTGATAGTATGGTAATTTTTGTATCCTGTCAAAGTCAGTAAAAATACAGAAAAAACAGATAGTTATTTATTGACCTTGAAACAATATATATTTATTTAAAAGGTGACGCTTTGTTTCTTTTTGAAAGTTATTTTTCAATAAGAAATGTAGACGGATATCTATGTATTTTTCAATTACCACTTTCATTAAATCTGTTACGTGGTTAGAATATGGGAATTCACCGACTTGATGAAATGATATGTCATCAAATAATGAAGTGCCAATAAACTTTTTTATTGTTTTTGGACATTTTTCAAAGTATCTGTATGTTGTCGTATTACAGTTTCTGCACTTTCGCATATTTTTATTACATCACCAGACGGATATATCAGGCCACCTTTATCTTTTACCAAAATAAATTTATGTAAATTATTACTTGTATGTGATATTAGGGCTCCAGTGCAAATATCACATTTGTTTTTTTTATTAGGACATGAACAACATTGCCTGCTATGTATCCAATGACTTGTTTACTGAAATCAGTAAAATTTAGTTCGGTAATAGAGGGTCACCCTTAAAAAGTACATAAGCATTAGCTGTAGCGGGCTTTTTTATAAAACTTTTAAAGAAGAACAATTCCGGTATATATGATTTTTGTGTAACTTTTACTGTTTACGCAGCGTACACAACGGATTCTCTCAAATGGGTCTTTTCCATATTTTTTTATTGGTGCTCCGCTCCTCTTAGCCGTATTATTATGTTTTATTAATCTATAGCCTTCCTCAATAAATGCACTACCCAACACAAAAAGATTTTTTAAATCGCATCAGTAGTTCCTGATAAAAGCGCTTTCAACCAATTAAACAAACAAACTATTTAGCTTTATATTTATATTGTATATACATTTACAATCAGCTTTTATTTATTTATAAAAGTTACTTTAATTCCATTATTAGGTGCTAAAATTCCATCGATAAAATCTATCGACAATGTAAAGTGTACGACGCAAGACACCACTAAAGTTGTGGTAGTTTGTACCTACTGTGTGCAATGACCTTGTACTGCATGCGGCCACGTGCAGCGCTTTGTAGTCCATGCGTCATTCTTGCTCGAACCTTACTACATTACGTGTTTTGAACGTCGTCGAAAGAATGACGAGCGTACTTTGTCAGCAATGAATATTTTTATGAAAATATATATGTGATTTATCGTATAATTAGTATTTCACGAATTTTTACTAAAATATCAGTCTAACTAAGAAGTTTTATACATACCGATGAAAAGAAATTCCTGCTTTAGGTAGATTTGATGTTTGACTCCTTGCTTTGCAAATAATTACAGCACACGAAGGCATATCTTTAGCGATAATCACAATACTCTCTCACTGAATGTGCGCGAGCAACTAAACGACGCGATCGCGCGTAACGGTTAGGTTATGAGCATTTGCTCATAACTGGGACGCGCCTGCCCCGCCCACAAGGCCATTCTAACCTCTTTCTCTGTTCTGTGGGCATTGCTCTATGATACTAAGTCATTGGCAGTTTGTATGTAGTTTTAGACAAATATACACTCTACACTGGAAATCGAACCACTGCATCGGAACTCTTAATTGAATTTTCTTATAAAGTATAAAATTTACAATTATCAGAATTGTAATTATGTTACGTTGTAATTAAAATGAACTTAAAGAAAAGAAACAAAAATGGGTCCATTCTTTTATATTGGATCGAGCGCGCAACGCAGAATAAAGTTCGCTGTGTGCGTTCTGCGCCTGCAGTCACGCGAGTTCTATATTTCCGGGACTACCGCGTAGTTTTGTCCTGTCTGGTTTCTCGGCGTTCTTAGGCGGTACGGAGAACTTTTTGTACGTAAGCTGGACTTTTAATTCCTTGTGTGCGTTTAGTGCGCATACTCAGTAGTTCCCAGATGTGTCGCTACTGGATGTAATTTTCACATTGGCGCCTGTGTGCTGCACACCGCATATCGCGCACCCCCGCCCGGTCCCGTGCCAAGCCTCACACGGTTTCGATCTGATAATACGGATCAGTATTTCCGTTGTGCGTGGATTTTTTTACTGGTACCGGAATACTGCCATATGTGTAAACTACATACGCCAATAGTGTATACGTTACAACGGCCCAGTAAAACGGAGTGCTGCATATTTTCTCACATGAGTATTTAGTACTGGATCCAAAATACTGTACGACGACCTCCGTGGCCGAGTGGTTCGTACGCTGGGTTTCATGGTGTCGCCGACTCGAGAGGTCCCGGGTTCGAATCCCGGTGGCGGCAGATGTTTGTGTGATGAACACGAGTAGGTATTTGTACTCATGGAGCAGTCATGGATGTTTAATATGTATTTCTATATAAATATACTTATATATGTACTGTACATGTATTCTATCGGTGCTTATTTTGGGGCTAGGCTAATTGGTGTGTGTTTTGGAAATGTTTATTTATTTATTGTATCGTGCGTGAACTCGCTCAAACGACTACATACGTCGACAAGTAACGGACCTGTTGAACGGATCGCTATGTGTACTTACTGGGTGCATTTGCTTTGCGATCAATTTTTGCAGACAAGAAAGTCCGCCGACAAAAGTCCCTCATCCGCGCAAGCCATACACTACACTTACACTGACTAACATATTGTTTCCCACACAGTTCAAATCCGCTCTCGCATCAAAATGTATTATTTTGATTTCATCTTTAAAATCAACTTATTTTCTGGGTTATGTATGTCTTAAATAATTAATGTAGAATAAGTTAGAAATCAGATGTAATAAAAACCATATTGAAACATAGAAAATAATATGTGCTCTTTAAAAAAAATACTATACTGTTTTCGTTGTAATTGTAAATTAATATTTATTTAAATGTACATAATAGATTGTACATAATTTTATTAAGTTATCCAAATTTGTAATACAAGCACTAAATTAATGCATATTCAATTGTACCTTTTACTATTAAACAAATTATTATTGTAACCGTTATTTATTATTTTCGTTGACGGTGTTTATGCAGAGCTGTAAAAATAAGTCTAACTCGTGCCATTTAAGGAAGGAATCGCAAATGGAGACACGCTATCCTCTCGCTATCCTAAGTAACGTACGAGAGAGCCTATGTCTTGCGTCGCCATTTTTTATTCCTTTCTTTCGCTAAATCTGTACTGGAAGTGTGTTTGGATGATACATGACATATAATGGTTACTAGGACATTGGTACCTAGTATTCCTAGTATTAATATTGGCAATAAGTTGTTTCAGAATCTTTTATAGAGGATTTAAAGCATGGGTATCAATGATATAATAATAAAAAAGAAACCAGGGCTGGGAATACCGTTAAAAATTTGGTAACATTACTTTTGTTGAGCAAGGGTAACGATACTCAGCAAATAACGTTACTTCGGTAACATTGTACATAGGTATCTGTTAAAACTTTTATTGTTACCAGTCTTTTTAACGTTTGATGAAACGTTAGTACTTTTGTATAATTTTACCGGTTAGGATCGTTCGTAACGTTCATTACCTATATTAGTAACGATATTTATTGCGTTTCTATTTATACAATTCTAAAAACCACTAAGTATTACTTGCTTCTAAGGCTCTAAGCAAGTTACAATTTATGACACATTAAAACACTATGAGAAAATAACGTCGGAGAAGTAAATGGTATCTTTAAAAGAATCGTTATTATTAACGTTAAAATGTCGTTGTTACTTGATTACCGTTATAATACGGTTACGTTCTGTTAGCTGTTTACCGTTAACAATTTCACCGTTATCGATATTTCCAAAATAAAATAACGTTATTTCATGATTTTTTAAAGTGAATTGGTAACCTTAACAAACCCTCCCAGAAGCAGATATTATAAGCGCGCACGCTGTGAAAACTCAAATATGTCCCAATTAGGCGTCTCGTCTCAATCTGCGTCGAGCGCAATTACGAGCGTACCGCACCGTATATACGTCCTAGCAAAAAAAAACAACGACGGGTTGCACTCCGGGAGTGCCGGCAGAAGTGAAAACTTGAATATTAACGTTGTGCATTTTGATATTTTGGAATGGTTAGGGAATAATTTTGCACGAATTGCTTTAATTATCAGTGTAAAAGTACTATCATTTATGTGGTAGAATACAATATTTATTGCACTATCGTACACAAACATGTCAATTTATATTACATTAAAAAGTTTATCTCTCAGAAAAATCAACTTACATGAATCACATTTAAGTGCACCTAGCGACATCTATTGTAAAAAAAATGCATTTTCTTCGAAATAAAGCTGCAACCTGGGCGTCCTAGATACAGACTTATTATTATAATACGATAAAATATATTACTATGTTCCGTCCAATATATTTAAAGTCAACACCTTTCCAATTTTATTGTTTTCGTCTTTCGAATTTTCGATTAGGTCACGTGTCCTGACGCGAGTTTAACATTTTTTACTCATTACAAAAAAAGTGTACAAAGCCGCTAAAGAAGTTTTCACTTCAAAAATTACAAAGACAAAAAATAAAACGAACTTCAAAATCGAAAATGGAACTAAAAAGTAAAAAATAATATCTGGTTCATGATTTGGAAGTCGGGCGGGTCAAGATTGAAAGACGTATTATTACCGATCAGAAACGAAAATAAATCTATTTAATGTTTCAATCTTATCCCCGCCCGACTTCCAAATCATGAACCAGATATTATTTTTTACTTTTTAGTTCTATTTTCGATTTTAAAGTCGGTTTTATGTTTTGTTTAAAAAAAATTTTTATCCATTTTAGTGAAAATTACATCATCCAAGCACAGTCTATTCAACAGAATAGACGGAGAAATCGGTGAATATGCATAAAAAACATCGTGCGTGCCTTTGAAATTTGAAGGTTTTCCCTCGATTTCCCCTGATTTGGTTCCAATCGGACCACCTCGGAAGTGCACTCTTTCGAATAAAAAAAGAATTTTGGAAATCGGTCCACAATTGACGTAGAAATCGGTGAACATACATGGAACAAAATACAGTCGAACACAGAACCTCCTTTTTTGAAGTCGGTTACAAATGCCATGGTGTGTGTTAGGAGCTCGATGGCGCAAGTGGTTAGCACGTTCGGCTGCGATCGTTGAAGTTAAGCAACTTTTAGTACAGTCAATCTGTCGAAAAAAATATCGTGTTATAGAGTTCTCACGAAGCTCGCGTCACCGGGTCCCATTATTATGTGTGATAAGGATTGACCGTCATGCGTTGTGTGTTTTGTTTACATTAATTAATTACTTCTGCGTAGTCTTAACTTTTGTATAATTCTTTGTTTCGAGATTGTGTTAGGGACCCGGCATGTAGTTTTTTTCTTTCCTGTTTTTAATACTGGTGACTGAACACGTTACTTGAAATATAACCGCATTTTAATTTCGCCACCCTGACCCAACTTCTGTTACACTTCAGAAGTGGGATAAGGACAATGTCTGGACCTTACATTCGTGGTCTCGGCAAGCGCCACCGCAGAGATTCGACTTCATCGTCGTCGACGGAAGAAGACAATGAAATTTTTTTCTGTGAAGAACAACACATAACGTCGCAATCCAACAAGAGACTACGAGTTACCCAAACTGATGCTGAAGTAATACCAAAGTTTCGCCCGGAAGACAAATCAAGCAACATCAAAAGCTGGTTACATAAGATTGACCAACTCGGAGATATTTATGGCTTGAACAGTAAAGATCGCCAATTCATAATGCAAATCCGCCTTCGCGGCTCTGCACGAGAATGGTATG
Source organism: Chilo suppressalis (assembly GCA_902850365.2). Taxonomy (NCBI): domain Eukaryota; kingdom Metazoa; phylum Arthropoda; class Insecta; order Lepidoptera; family Crambidae; genus Chilo; species Chilo suppressalis. Next base: position 15,855,646 of record OU963898.1, read on the forward strand.
ATGACCTAGAGGACTACGATTTGACTTGGCAAGCATGGAAACAAGCACTCCAAACCGCTTTTCCACGATTAACTGACTTTGTAAATAGACTGGAAGAAATGTTAGCAAGAACGAAACTGAAATCGGAAACGATGACTAAGTACTACCACGCGAAATTGTCTCTACTTAAAAAGTGCAATATTTATGGAGAAGCGGTAATTTCTTGCATCATAAGAGGGTTACCACAGGAACTGCAAGCGAACGCCAAGGCATACCAATGTGATACGCCTGAAAACCTATATTTTGGCTACTTATCATCACTCGAAAACTACAACCGAGTTGAAGCTGCTGGTACCACACGGAAGTCTACTTGGAGAAGAGGTACCTACGGGAACAACAACTATTCTGCAACAGCAACGAACAAAGATACGTCATCGGGTACAACAAAACAGCTACTACAGAAGATTTGCTACGTGTGCCGAAAACCAGGACACGAGGCTAGGGACTGCACGGCTTCGCCGCGACGCTGCGAGGTGTGCAAGCGCGTCGGCCACGTCGCTGCGAACTGCTGGTTTGCTGCAGGGACATCGCGTCAACAATCAAATAAGGTCAGTAGTGTCATGGTTATTACTCATAATTTATATAGGGATTTATATAAAAGAATTGTGTATGTTGACGGAAATCAAATTCTTGCTTATGTAGATACAGGCAGTAAATTAAACATTATAACAACTACACAGGCAGCAATTTTAAATTTAAAAATAAGTCCATCTAACGTCGTTATGAAAGGATTTGGAGACTCGTATATTAAATCAATGGGTACATCATTTATTAATGTCGAAGTAGATGATATCATATTAAAAGGTGTAGTTGAAATAACAGACTATAATTTTGGAGACATAGATTGATTATCGGGCAAACAATGATTAATGTTGAAAATGTTAGCTTAGTCACGACGGCAAAGTCTGTGAGATTTTTATCTACGTGTGGCTTAGAAAATCTTTTATCAAGTATTAAGTTAAGTTCTTTTGACTGTGTTTCAAAGTTTCCGATTTACTTGAAATATGATACTGTTTTACCAATGCGAGATTATGCTTATGTAGAGATTGTAGTGGAGTGTTCACACAGTGAATACGATGTTACACTAATGACTCAACCTGTTTACTATCAATTAGGGAGTCTATCTTATTTTATTCCACAAGTGATTATAAGTTCGAGACAATGCTTCTTAAAAGTTATTAATGTAGGCGATGAATCTATTGAGTGGGAGGCGAACAAATTAATTGCTAGAGCAGAATTAATATCAGTTAGAGATTTTAACAAATCATCTTTCATTCAACCAGTGAACCAAATAGATGAATCTAAAAAGAGAGTTCTTACAGTAACTGATATAGATGTTGGACAACTAGATGATGTGCATTTGAACAGACTTTTACTTACTCTAAATAAACATATAAATTCATTTGCTTTTTCTACAAAAGATTTAGGTTGTACTAGTTTAATGGAAATGCATATACAAACAACGGTAGATCGACCAGTTTATTTTAAACCATACCGTCTCTCGCACAAAGAAAATGATATTGTAAACAGTAAAGTTCAAGATCTCATTGAAGCTGGTATTATTCAGGAGTCTGTGTCAGATTACGCTAGTCCAGTTGTGTTAGTTAAGAAAAAGGGGGGTGATTACCGGCTCTGTGTTGACTATCGTGCCTTAAATGCACGAACCGTAAAAGATCGTTTTCCATTACCTCATATTGAAGATCAAGTGACACGTCTAAGTGGAAAATCATTCTTTACTACCCTTGATCTTGCGCAAGGTTATTACCAGGTTCCTATGGCTACAGATTCTGTGCATAAAACGGCTTTCGTGACACCTTCGGGGCAGTATGAATTTTTGAAAATGCCCTTTGGACTTGCCAATGCTCCGGCTGTTTTCTCTAGATTAATACGCATGACATTACGAAGTGTTCGCGAAGATATAGCCTTATATTTAGATGATGTCATGATTCCATCTATCTCAGTAGAAACAGGATTAGTAATATTAGAAAAAGTGCTGCAGTTGCTCGAAGATGCAAATTTAAAATTAAACTTAAGTAAATGTTCATTTCTCAAAAGGAGCACTAATTATTTAGGATATGAGGTTACAGCAGGGACGATACAACCAGGTCAAGCTAAGATAAATTGTGTCGCTCAGTACAAAGTACCAAGAAATGTACATGAAATAAGACAATTCATTGGTTTGACTTCCTATTTTCGAAAATTTATTCGAGGCTTTGCTGAAATTGCCCGACCATTAACAGAATTAACTAAAAAGAACATCGAATGGCGATGGGGAAGAGAACAGCAACAAGCCTTTGAAACCTTAAAAGAAAGACTAATAGAACGTCCGGTTTTAGGTATTTATGATCGAAATGCTGAGACAGAATTACATACCGACGCAAGTAAATTAGGTTTAGGAGGAATACTTGTGTAGCGTGGAATACTTGTGTAGAGTCACAAATCAAGATGAGCAGTTTTATCATAGTTACGAGCTTGAAACACTGGCTGTAGTCGAATCACTGAAACAATATAGAATTTATGTGACGGGTATACATGTGAAAGTAATCACGGATTGTGCCGCGTTGCGTACAACTCTCCTTAAAAAGGATTTAATCCCCCGAATTGCCCGCTGGTGGCTTACTATTCAAGACTTTGATTTAGAAATAGAATATCGTCCAGGCGAACGAATGAAACATGTGGATGCCTTGAGTAGGAATCCGGTGGGTAAAACAGTATTGTTGATTGATGATACGGATTGGTTACTGACCTTACAGCTGCAAGATGATAATATTCAAAGTATTATGACTCAGCTACGCGCGGATACGACTAACCGCGATATCACAAATAACTATGTAATCAAGAACGATCTTTTATACAGGAAGACGTTGGCAGGTGAAAGATTCGTTATACCGATTTCGGCTAAATTTAGCTTGCTACAGAAATTTCATGATCAAATAGGTCGCCCAGGTTTTAATAGATGTGAGCAAGTTATTAAAGAACAATTCTGGTTCCCAGGAATGACGCGTTTTATACGTAAATACGTAAGCTCTTGCTTACGATGCGCTTATGGAAAAAGTGAATATGGCAAGCAGCAAGGAGAATTGCATCCTATTACCAAGGAACCTATTCCTATGCACACATTGCACGTTGACCACGTCGGCCCATTTACTAAGACAAGGAGAGGATACAACTACATCCTTGTAGCTATAGATTCGTTTACCAAATTTGTGTTTTCCAAACCTGCAAAAAGTTGTGGTTCTATTGAAACAGTAAGACTCCTTAAAGATATTTTTAATTTATTTGGGTTTCCCCATAGGATCGTAACTGATCGAGGCAAAACTTTTACGAGCAGATATTTTAAGCAGTTCGCAGAAGAAGTGCAGTTCAAACATATTTTGAATGCTATAGCTAGTCCACGATCAAATGGACAAGTTGAGCGAGTAAATCGAACTCTCATTGATGGTCTTAATACAATGTCAGAAAGTGAATGCGTTTGGGATGAAAAACTGTCCGATGTTGTATGGGGTATTAACAATACTCCTAATGCAACTACAGGTATTGCACCCTTTAAACTCATGTTCGGTTATGGCAATTCGCGTCTTCCTGCATATCCTAATTAAAATTCCGATAACTATAGCGCGCAACAAGAACAATTAGAGGAACGTAGAGCTACAGCTAAATTACGTATTGATCGTAATATGACATTAATGAAGAATAAGTTCGATGTTAAACATAAGAAATGCAAAAAGTATATTGTTGGACAACTCGTTTTATGGAAAGGAGGAACAACTAAAGATCCTGCTTCTAAAGTTGCGAGAAAACTTGAAGAACTTTACTCAGGGCCTTATAAAATTTGTGCAGCTGACCACTCTCTAGACCGTTATACAATTACTAGTATAAAAGGAATGAAAGGTTATAGGAAATTTAATGCCATAGTTGCAGGTGAAGCTCTTCGACCTTATAAACCTACAGTATCCGATGATGATAGTACTGATAGTGATCATGAAGTAGATAGAGATGATCTTATTGATTTGTTAGAAAGCTAGAATTAAAAGATTACGATTTGAATATGAATGAAAAGTAGGTACTTTAGATTATCCACAAATATAGTACTATAATTTTATGTATCAATACCTAAAGTTAAAATAAATAGCAGCGAACAGACTTTGTGTTGTCTCTAAAAATGTGATTTAAGGTAGATATCTCGATTATCACCTAATTACCATAACTAGTATTGGTGGAATATGTGCCATGACTGTAAGATTTAATTATAAATCTAGCTAGATTATCGCCAGCCAGCTGGCTGTGTGCAGAATCGTCTATTGGGAATAAATTCTTATGTCTAGAAAAAAAAACTACACTTTGCAGGGTGCGAGTATTATGTGAACAGATTTTACTGTGTATTGATGAAATCTATGCTATGTGAATAGATTCTACACTGTGTGAATATACTCGTACTGTATGAATAAACTCATACTGTGTAAATAGAGTCTTAACTGTGTGAATAAACCATACTAGAATCGACACCACTGTGTGTATATACTCATACTGTGTGAAGAAGTTTAATCAAGCTGTGTGAATAGAATCTAAGCTGTGTGAATAGATTCTACGCTCTGCGTGATAAGACTCATACTGTGTGAAGTAGTTAAATCGAACTGTGTGAAATGAATCTAAGCTGTGTGAAAAGATTCTACCCTATGCGTGAATAGACTCTTACTGTGTGAAGTAGTTAAATCAAACTGTGTGAAATGAATCTAAGCTGTGTGAAAAGATTCTATCTTATGCGTGAATAGACTCATACTGTGTGAAGTAGTTCAATCAAGCTGTGTGAATAGATTCTACGCTGTGCGGATAGATTCTACAGTGTGAAAAGTTCTACAGAATGTAAATGATAGAAGAAATAACGACCGCACCTAATCACTTTAGAGCGACGATTACGATTGGTTACAATGAGGCTGTGTGAAACTGAATACACACTCAATTTAACCAAATTTTCTTTTACATGTAGCTGCGTGATTCTTCATCTGACAATGTGATAGATAAGTAATATAAACTCATCTAGTCCTTATGATACTGCGTGTGTTAATTTTGTTGCAGGCTCCAGACAACAGCAATGAGGGACCACGTTAGACGCCATCGTGTGGACACCATGCGGTTGCAGGATGGCCGAGTATTATAGAATTCTCATGAAGCTCGCGTCACCGGGCCCCATTATTATGTGTGATAAGGATTGACCGCCATGCGTTGTGTGTTTTGTTTACATTGATTAATTATTTCTGCGTAGTCTTTAACTTTTGTATAATTCTTTGTTTCGAGATTGTGTTAGGGGCCGGCGTGTAGTTTTATTCATTCCTGTTTTTAATACTGGTGACTGAACACGTTACTTGAAATAATACCGCATTTTAATTTCGCCACCCTGACCCAACTTCTGTTACAATCGTTTCAGTGAAAAAAAAACCTAAAGGGTAAGTCTTGTTTTTTCTGTTGCCAAATGACGTCAGTAAGCCACCTTGGTGATGGGCATGTTCAACTCGTAGGCGTTTTTTGAAAAACTCAAAAAAACGCTCAAAAATTTTTTGAATCGCATTTTTCTTGTTTTGTATGCATTTTAGAAACTTTTTTTTCAACCATAATTGTAGAGGGCGTTGAGTACTACAATTTATGTCATTGTTGCAATCTTATACAACAAAAAATGCGCATTGTAGGTGGCGCTAAAGTCTCAAAAAAGTGTTTTTTCACTTTTTCATCCTGAAAATATCATTTTAATGGAAAACTTTAAATGGAAAAGTTGTTCCGTACATAATTACCAACAACTTTTGTATAAACATTTTTTTTGTATTACTTACCGTTTTCAAGTTATAAATTGCGCAGGTATGAAAAATCCAATAGAGCGGTTTTTGGGCAGTTCAAGTACACATTTGCAGTGCACATTTCAATGTACGTTTATACTACTTTTTTTTATTTTATTCTTTTTTCAATGATGAAAAAAAATATTTTAACTTTTGTATAAACAATTTTTTTTGTATTACTTACCGTTTTCAAGTTATAAATTGAGCAGTTACGAAAAATCCAGTAGAGCGGTTTTTGGGCAGTTCAAGTTCATATTTGCAGTGCACATTTCAATGTACGTTTATACTATTATTTTTTTTATTTTTATTTTTTCAATCATGAAAAAAGATAAAAAATAGTAAAACGTACATTGAAATGTCCACTGCAAATGTGTACTTGAACTGCCCAAAACCGCTCTATTGGATTTTTCATACCTGCGCAATTTATAACTTGAAAACAGTAAGTAATACAAAAAAATTGTTTATACAAAAGTTGTTGGTAATTATGTAGGGAACAACTTTTCCATTTAAAGTTTTCCATTAAAATGATATTTTCAGGGTGAAAAAGTGAAAAAACACTTTTTTGAGACTTTAGCGCCACCTACAATGCGCATTTTTTGTGGTACGAGATTGCAACAATGACATAAATTGTAGTACTCAACGCCTTCTACAATTATGGTCGAAAAAAATGTTTCTAAAATGCATACAAAACAAGAAAAATGCGTTTCAAAAAATTTTTGAAGGTTTTTTTGAGTATTTCAAAAAACGCCTACGAGTTGAACATGCCCAACGCCAAGGTGGCTTACTGACGTCATTTGGCAACAGAAAAAACAAGACTTACCCTTTAGGTTTTTTTTTCACCACTCAACCTACAGATTGTACTATTTCGCAGTGGTCGGTCATTGGATAGGTGACCAAAAATTACTATCTCGAGCTCCTCCGTGCTTCGGAAGGCACGTTAAGCCGTTGGTCCCAGCTGCATCTGCAGTCGTTAGCACCCACCAATCCGCACTGGGCCCGCGTGGTGGGTCATGGCCCAATCTCCCTATTCCATCCAAAGGGAAGGCCTGTGCCCCAGCAGTGGGGTCATTTATAGGCTGATGATGATGATGTGTTACGGAAGTGTACCTATTATGACTCCAAAGTAAACAAAATACAAGGGATCTCATGTGTCAGATGTAGATAAATAGGTATTATAACTCTTTTCTTTCTCGTAAATCACTCTAAATATTTATCTTTTTAACACGAAAAAAGGGGTGTTATAAGTTTCACTTGTCTGTGTGTCTGTCTGAGTATCTATGTGTCAGTCTCTTACATCGTAGCTACTAAACGAATGGACCGATTTGGATGCAGTAATTTTTAATTGAAAGGTAACAATCAAGATGGTTCTTAGCTATAATTTATGAAGATCTGTTCAGAGGTTTGAAGATCATCAGCTCATTTCCCATTTGAGAATAGGGTCTTACTAATTTCACAGCTACTATTTAGAATTTGGTGCTTTGGGTTAAATTTCCAATTTAATTGTTTTCTATTTAGAGTTAATTTTAAATATTTTTTTTTCGAAATGCTAAGATATAACTTTATGTTCATTTTTATTGGGGGTGACAACTGGGATTAGCATACAACTTAGATTATAAATAAAAGCATGTTATATTATCAAGTATATCAATCTATAAAAAAATTAATGCTCCTCGTTGTCACTACTATCACAATCGTCTTCACTGGAAAAACCAAATTCATCCTCTAATGAGACCTTGTCAAAATCATTTAGTAATTTCTCACATTGCAATTTCAACTCTGGTGTTAGTTTCTGTTGGCCATTCTGGTGTTTATTAATAAACCTGAAAGAAGTTAAAGATAAGTAGCCATGGGGTTATTTGCCTAACTTTTTAACGCTATGCCCCTTCAGTATCAGTGTGACAATGAAATTTCTCGAATAAAAAGAATTGCTAAAAGCGAAAATGTCACACAGGCTCTCACGAAACAATTGCATATTGTGGTGTCATTACAACGCTTTTGTTCAGTTTTAAAAATTGTTTACTAGGGGGAAAAGACGTTTTGCAAAACGAATAGTCAAACACAATGTAATTAGAAAATATAGTTTGATCAATAACTGATTGAGAGATGCTATTCAAAAAAATTGGCCCCTCAGATTTGTCCGTGATGCTAGCGTACTCACGATCAATATATGATTTTTCGTTACCTATGCCATTAAATATTGCGTAAATAGTGCCAAATTAGTGTAAAAATAAAAAAAATAGTGCCTCTTTAATTTAAGAAATAAAGACCATTTTTACTGTTTACGCTAGCATGACGTCAAGCTAGCGTACCCATGGCCGTCCCCAAGAACGGCATATGTTTAAGCAACGAAATTGACACACAAAAATAGTTCGCAAATAGTGCCCTGGCTTTACAAAATTTCATAATCAATACTCTTAAAGGACCAAACATATTGAACTGAACATTCTTAGCTGGCGTCAACCTGGCGTACCCATAATAGTTCTCATAGAAAATTAACTTTTCTCGTTATCAATGCTATATGTATAAATAGTGTGTCAAATAGTACCTGTAACAGTAAAAGTATTTTATGTGAATTCACAGTAAAACAATATAAAAAAAGCAATTAAATTATTTTCATATACCTATGAAGTATAGTCATGTACAGAAGTGATAATATTTTCGTAGTATAGTCGGTAAGTAAGGTACTTAGTAGGTAGGTAGGTTGAAATTCTTATATGAATTTATGATTGGTGAATTGAAATAAAATACATTTTAATAAAAGTACGTACCTATTTGTTTTAATAAAAATATATTTATATTTATGATCACATTATATTTAGTAACAGTTGAGTAAGTATTCTCACTCTTTTGTTTAGGTACTAACAATTTTTCTTAAATGTAAAAAATAATTGTTTAAACTTTAACTATAATGAGTCTCTTAGTGCATAAATTAATTTTGTGTGCAACTGTACTACAATACATTTGTTCCTAGAATTTAACATCCTCTTTGAGTATTGTTGTGTTAATTCACATAAAATACTTTTACTGTTAGAGGCACTATTTGACACACTATTTATACATATAGCATTGATAACGAGAAAACCTCATTTTCTATGAGAACTGTTATGGGTACGCCAGGTAGACGCCAGCTAAGAATGTTTAGTTCAATATCTTTGGTACTTTAAGAGTATTGATTATGAAATTTTGTAAAGTAAGGGCACTATTTGCGAACTATTTTTGTGTGTCAATTTCGTTGCTTAAATATATGCCGTTCTTGGGGACGGCCATGGGTACGCTAGCTTGACGTCATGCTAGCGTACACAGTAAAAATAGTGCCTCTTTACTTTAAGAAATAAAGACCATTTTTTTTATTTTTACACTAATTTGGCACTATTTACGCAGTTTTTAATGGCATAACGAAAAACCGTATATTGATCGTGTGTACGGTAGCATCACGGACACCCTCAGATCAATACCGCATACACACCTTAAGATGGTACGTCGTTTTCTCTCTGGAATACCTTTTAAAATTACTTGAACATCTGGATCAATTTTTTCCTCTTCTAATGGAATGTCCTAAAATAAAAAATAATATCATATAATAACGTTGGGGAAGTCTTTTCGCATTAGTTGTTTTTTTCTGTTCACATATTTTACCATGGTAAGTAGCATAGAAATATAAAAAAGAGACTTTTATCAACTAGTACTTAATCTACAGTATGTATGAACTTGTAATAAAATCTCTTTGGCTATACCATTTGTATCTGGCTGGCTTTGGTATCATTAAAGTTTAAATTTTAATGAAGACATTTCCAAATTCAAATTAGAAAAATGTGTGATTTTCTTACTGTCAAGATGAGTATCTAATGGAGAAATTCGATACATTTTAAAATTTAACTACAAAAAAGGTAAAAAACGTGACGCGTAACTGAATAAAAATGTGACGGTAATTTTTTTTCCAACGCCGATAAAGAAGTTTCACTTCAAAAATGCAACGCAAGCCGCGAAAAAAATTGTGATGTTTATGGACCTAGTGCAGTGTGTGTGAGAGTAGCACAAATTTGGTTTCAGCGTTTTCAATCCGGAAATTTTGATGTCAAAAATGCACGTCGCTCTGGTCGCCCTGTTACGAATAAAATGGATGGCATTTTTTGAAAGAGTGGATGTAAGATCGGCATATCAGTAGTTACGAAGTAGCTGAAGAACTGGGAATTGACCTCAATAGTTGTTCATGCCAACCTTAGGCATTCATAGTTTATAGATTTAACTTTTCATTTCTACCCACGTTTAGTTTATAAGAGTTACCGCTCGATATATCGCTGCATTCTACAGTCTACGAATTGACGGCGACTGAACCAGGTGCGCACTCGCTAATCTTGGTTTTCCCGCTTTCTGGGACTTTCTATATTCGAAAGACTGCTATTCTTAGGGTTTATACTCTTTATGAACCTACCGCTCGTGCTGTGAACATAGTGCTGTGTTTTTTAGTGCTTAACACATACACTGTTGTGAAGTAAACGCTAAATTATCCGCTGTCTTGGCTGATATTAGCCGAGGCTGGTCCTTCATTATCTCGCTAAATCGTCGTGGCTGTTGAGGCTGAGGAAGAAGTCTGCAGTGACATTACCCGGGTAGTGGCGGGTCAGTGCGGTTGCTGAAGGTGAGTTGCTGTTTTACTTTCGTGGTAGTAGTGTGCAGCGATTCCCGTAGGATATCTATCTCCTCTTCAACAGATAAGTAAACTTACACTACCTATGGTGATACCCAAATTAGTGCTGGGTAGAATCTACGAACCTTATTGCTAGGTTTAGAAGAGCCCACAATAGTTTTGGCACGTCTTAAAAAAACTGGGTACACAAAAAAGATCGACATTCGGGTGCCTGCCTCACGAACTCACTGAAAGAAATAAAATGAACCGTGTGCTCATTTGAGATTCTTTTTAACGACGTAATGAAACCGAACCATTTTTTGAAGAAGCTGATAACTGCTGATGAAATGTGGATCACGTAGGTACGACAACAACGTGGTAAAAAGGTGAAAGGTCGGTCAGACCTCACAGACTCTGGCGAAACCCGGGTTAACTCGCAACAAGGTGATGCTGTATGTATTATGAGATTGGAAGGGCAATTTTCATTATGAGCTGTTACCGACAGGCTGGACCATCAATTTAGAACTGTACTGTGAACAACTGATGAGATTAAAGGAAGAAGTTGGGGTCAAGCAGCCGGAATCAATCAACAAAATGGGTAGGGTTTTTCAACATGATAACGCTAGACCTCGCACATCTTTAGCCACTCAGAAAAAATTTGCACCCTCAGATATCAACCTGTTTCGGTCTCTTCTGAATTCCTTAGGCAGTGTCAAGTTAACATCACGAGAGGGCTGCGAAAACCACTTGTCGCGGTTTTTTTATCAGAAGCCCCAAAATTTCTATAGCAATAAGATCATGTCCCTACTTACAAGATGGCAAAAAGTTATCAAACAAAATGGCACCCACATACTTTAGTTAAATGTAAATAAACTTTATTAAAAAAATTGGATTTTCATATAAAATGCGAAGAAACTTTTTCCCCGACCTAAAAATGTTTCAAAACAACCAGGACCAGGGATTTTGCTAATATCAAATACCGTAGCCGTTTGTGTACAGGCCTAGAATAGCAACAGTGCCATGGATGTTCTTAGATTAAAACCAAAAGGTAAGATATGGTATGCTCATACTAGAATTAAACAAAATATGCTCTTGTTCAACTACGTAAGCATTCTCACTTCTGTAGAAAACATTCAATTGAGCAAATCGTGAGTCCGCGTTCCTTGGCAGTCGACTGCGTGTTCTTTTCTGTCTCAACTAAAATGGCTAAGCTTTATTGTTGTTCTTTTCTTGATAACAAATGGCAAATGATGAAGTAAAATTCACGACAAACTGATGTTAAAAAAAAAATATAGTTTTACGAACAGTGATGCTGTAGCATTTGTTATTTGATCTTGAACTATTGGTGTTCTTTATAAATGGCATTATTTTATCATTATAACACAGAATATAAGCAATGGGTGAAATTGAATGTTTTAATGAAACTTGGTGGAAATGTTGGGTTACGTATATAGAGTACCTCTGAATTTTTCGGATTTTTTTTTGCGTATTTTTTTTCATGTATTTATTTTTTATTTGTGTATTTTTATGTCCTTTCCTCTTTTTGAGTAGTTATTCATTTTAAATAAGCATACTTACATATCCAGTGAACAGTACTGAAAAACAGTAAAATTAACCGCGGATCAACGACCGACCGCGCCCGCCAGCCGTTGAGTGAGTAGGTAGGTACACAGAGCTCAGCAGACTCCTTTGATTCCACACAATACAATAAAATCATCTTAGATGCCTTTATTGAAATAATATTAATGCTATACACGTAATCCAACAATCTCACGAAGTTTCATTAAAACATTCAATTTCACCCTATATTGAGTGCCCATGTAGCGTGTTTGAATGTTGAATTATGACTAAAGCAAATTGTGGTCAGGCACCACAACTTTTGACCCGCAAGTGCCGTCCATCCCGTTTTGTTTTAATCTAAGTGGATGTTAAATAATGTGACTAAGGAAGTATCTAGAGTATAGGCAGCAGAAGATAGGCAGTCTCCTTCCAAAATCTTGGCTATACTGCAATCAGTGAATTGAAGAAACACATACCAACATACATAAATTAACAACACATACAAATATAAACATTGATCAAAAAGTCAAAATCTACCCTCCAGCAAAGATTTGACCTTTGTTTACTTAAGTATGGTTGACACTGTAACGTGTTAAAAACGTTACATGGATCTCCTTCGCTCGAAGAGCGAGATAGAAGATTTTTTTGGTTGTCTCTCTGGTCGTTTTTATCTCGCGCCCATTTTCTGTAATCTGTGCACTTTTGAATAATTATGTTGCTAACTTTATCAAGCAGTAGGCTGAATGGACGTTGTTCTCTTTGCCTACCGGCAAGAGAAAACAAACTTAAGAAAAAAACTGTCACTTTACTTCACGACCAAAATTTTTACGTAAAACATGTAAGAATCGTAATCGTAATTTTTAACATGATAATTCATTAGATTGTCAGTTGTTTTTAATGGTAAGTGTTTTTCCAAATTCGAAAAGTGTTTTAATTCATATATTTCAATGATTTACATGAGGATTGATTTTGTTTACAGATGTAACATTTTGCACCGTTTGCGCGGAATGGCGGACGACCTCATTCCAAGCTTAATTTGTTTGTAAAACGGTAAGAACCTTAGTGATTCCCTTAGTTTTACATTTTTTCCTTTGTTGTGAGCCATGTGCTAATCTGAGGAATGTTTGTTTTCAGCGAAAAGCGTTCTTTTTTTACTTGGATTTTTTATTTGGATCTCTTATTCCAATTTCAACATTTCCCGTGATGGGGAGGTGAACCCACGGGATGTAAAAACCGCCATCCCTTAAACATGTGCAACACCAGACATATTTAACTCCAAAGATGCAACGAGGTCGGTAATTTTCGAAATTCATAATTGTGTATCGGCCCCCCATATTAAAGGTAACATTTTCACTTACATCTTAGTCTTAGTTTCAAAATTTAGCAGTAATTCTTTCGGACCAGTAATTCTGTAGCATATTTAAATAAAATTGACAACCCAAAATGAATATGGATTTGCGTTAAACTCCCCTTGCTATTAATAGTCCAATGTTTTCCCGGCTAATATGGTTTAATAATATGGTACAGGCCTGGCGCCCGAGTATTCTTTTTTAATTGATTTCGGCCTGCCCATTCAAAAATTTATTATTTTTAACTTTTACATTTGTCACCATTTTTTTTTTTATATTTTTAATATTACAATTGACGCCAGCGCACAGGGACTTGGTTTATGCAATCCATTTCATTTTGTACCTATAATAGTAGTCTTGTCTGGTTGTTTGTAATCTTTATTATTACATTTGTGATATAATATAGCTTTTGTACTTGAATTTTGATACATAAACATAGATTTTGTTTGTAATATAATTACAATTTAACTTAATGTTTTGGATGGTTCGTGTTAATATTAACTTTTCATTTAAACTACTTGTTTTGAACTTTATTTCATATTTGAAATGTTCTATATACGTCTGTAGTGATGCATCACATAATATTTACTACTTTTGTATGTTAATTTAGTATTTTGCACATGCAAATTTCTTAGAATTCACTTGACTTAAAAACAATTTTGGTTTTTACCAATTGATGCATATTGCATATAACTTAAACTTTCATTACCTTGTTAACTATGATCATTGTGTTATTGTTTTGTTATTTACATTTGAATATGCAAATTTGTAAAGCTTTTTGCTATATATATATATATATAAAAAAAATTAGGACTTTTTGTTCGAACATTTTGATAATTTTCAAATACAAGTTTCTTAATGATAAATATAACTGTTCCACAACTTGTTTTGAGCTAGTATAAACATTATTTAAATAAAACATAAATAATAAAATTTAAATTTTATAAATAATAACATAAACTTAAAATAATTCAACATTCTTTGAAAAAATTAAACTAAATATTTTGAAATACTTTCATGACTTAATGAAGCATTGTTTAAATAATAATAATAATAAACTTAGTCATAATAATATTGTAAAATAACTTTTGATGTTTTTGTAACTTAGATATTTTGACATTTTGTCATAAACTTATTTCAGTTAAAGTTAATATGTTTTTATATTAACAATTTTAAATAATTTAATTTAGTTACTTAACTTAAGATTTAAATATCTTTCACCAGTTGTAAACTTGCTGCATCTTGCTTTATCTTTTAAAGGATTTAACTTTACATTTACTTTGCGTTAACTGCGTTTATAATTTCACTGCTATTTTGACATTTTGCGAGAATGGAAGGTGACAAACTTGCGTTATCTGCTGCCTTGCCGCCTAAGGAGCAACTTGTTTCTTTTTGCATTGTGATGCTAGTTCTGTTGGTATTGGTAGTGTTCTGAGTCAAGAAGATGATAACGGTGATCAACATCCTATTGCTTTTTATTCTAGATCTCTTAATAAGTGTAAACGTAATTATAGTGTGACTGAGAGAGAACTTTTGGCAATTTTAGATTCTATTGAACATTTTAGGCCGTATATTGAAGGAATGAAGTTTACCGTAGTAACGGATCATGCTAGTTTAAAATGGCTTTAAATTTAAATAATCCTTCTGGTCGTTTGGCTAGATGGGTTGCTAGAATTTCACAATTTACATTTGATTATAATTAATAAAAAAAGGTTCTTTGCATGTAGTTCCTGATACTCTTTCTCGTTATGATATAGCTGCGTTGACTGTAAATTCAAATCGTATTGTTTCGCCTAACGATGACATCGTAGATCCTTGGCATAGAAAGATTTTTGTCAATTGTCAAAAATTCCCTTCTAGACATAAAAATTTTAGAGTAGAAAATGATACTTAGTATAGATTTTGTAAATCAAAATATAGCGTTAATAATAATTTAGATTGGAAAATTGTTGTTCCAAAAGAACATATTTTAGATACTATTAGAAATAATCATGATTTATATTCGAGTCATTTAGGAATTCATAAAACTTTGCATAAAATAAAACTACATTACTTTTGGAAAGGTATGTTTAATGATGTTCATAAATATACTAATAGTTGCGATATTTGTAAAGCTTATAAGCATTCGACTTCTAAACCACTTGGAACTATGATTAATCCCAAAAAAGTAGATAGACCTATGGTAATGTTAAGTATGGATTTAATTGGAATCTTACCCAAAACTTATTCTGGTCATAAATTTAAATTATCTGTAGTAGATGTTTTTACAAAATATTGTTGGTTATTTCCTTTGGCTAATGCAACGACTAGATCAATGTGTAAGTTCTTAGAAAAAGATATCTTCCTTAAGTTCGGATGTCCAAAACTAGTTGTATGTGATAACACTTCTAGAAATTTTGTAGATTTTCTTAAAGTTTTTAATATTGATAGAATATTTTATAATACTTTATATACGCCTCAGAATAATCCAGTGGAGCGTTATAATAAAACGGTTGAAACTTGCATTTCTTGCTTCGTTCGTGATGATCATAGAACTTGGTCGAAATTTCTTCCACATGTTCAGTTAGCTTTGAACAGTAGTGTTAATTTGGCTACGGAGTTCACTCCGAATTTCCTAATGTTTGGTAGGAAGTTAATTATTGATGCGTCATTGCACCGTTTTAGTAATTCTTTTGATAATTTAACACAGATCGATGTTGTTGACCGTTCTGCTTTTGCTCATTCACTTTCTTCAGTTGAAAGTATTTTTGTTAAAGTTACTGGAACTTTATTTAAAGCTTATAAACGTAATGCTTCTTATTATAACAAGCGTCGTGAAGTCACTTCTTATGATGTAGGTGATATTGTTTGGAGGAGGAATTTTGTTCAATCTAGTGCTGCTCATTATTTTTCGGCAAAACTAGCTCCGAAGTTTATTAAATGTAAGATTATTGATAAAATTTCTAATAATGTTTGTTTTGAAGGATTTGGTTAAAGGTACTTCTGGTCGTTACCATGTTAAAGACATTTTGAAAATTTATATTGTTTAGCTATTGTTTGGTTAGTTTTGTTAAACATAAACAAACCTTTGGGTTTTAGGATTTTGTAACATGAGTGATTTTGCGGATTTGAAAGTTTATTTAACTGTGTGAAGTATGCTAGGCTTTCCGCTTGTAAGATGATGAATGATAGTGGGGTTACTCAAATACATTAGACATTGACTTTTTGGTTTTTATTAAATTCAAGTTTTGCCATTGTATTTTTTGACTTTGAAATTTTTTAGTAAAATTTAAATTTACGTAGTATGTCTACTTGTTTTCTGCATCATAAGATTTTATAACCTTTTGTTTCGTGCAGATGTTTTATCTGTATGGACACATTTTTTATTAGGATTTTATATGTCCTTATTTGTTATTTTTGTACAAACTTATTTGTTGGTACTATAGTTGTGTAGTGTTTCTGCATGTTTGTTGTTTTAACACAATTTGTTTTATGTAGAAGTATGTGTGTGTGATATTTGTTACACCCGGATTTGACATTTTGGGATCCCCACCTTTTCCTTGGATTTGACGTCCATGATTTTGACTTTTTCGTTAAATATTTTTGACGATTTGTTTGGTTTACCACTTTGTTTTGGTAATTTGTTTGCCCATATTTGTGGACATCATTTGTTTTGTTTTTGCACATCATGTTCAGAAGTTCGGTGGAGTTGTGCCGATCATGAAGTTGCAATTTCGACTTTTTGTTCAACATTGTTGACGCTTTTTTGGTTTTGCCATATTGTTTTGGTATTTTGTTTGCCCATATTTATGGACATCAATTGTTTGTTTTTGTGCCTCATGCTCGGGAGTTCGGTGGAGTTGTGCCGATCATGTAGTTACAACTTTTGTTTTGGGTGCTTCATGTCCGGAAAGCCGTTGGTGTTGAGTCGGCCATGAATGTCACGTTTTGGTTTTCGCCAAATTTTTTTTGCTGTTTTGACTTTCGTCACTACATTTTTTTTAGTCGAACTGTTTGTTCTCGACGTCTTTTGCACATCATGTTCGGAAAGCCGGTGGTGTTGTGCCGACCATGATTGTGACTTAAATGAGTTAGTGTCAATTTTGCCACTAATCTCGAATTTTTTTTTGGGATTTAACTAATAGTACTTGCGACTTTTTAGTATAGCAGTACTGGGGTGGGATTTTTCTAGAGTCTGCGACATAGTTGTCTAACAGATCTCCCAAGAGTTGGTAGTAGGAGTAGATTGTAGTTTTCTGTCTGTGACCTAGTTGTCCAACAGACCTTCAGAAATTAATGTTAAGAGTAGTAGAGTAGTAGTTTAGGAAATTTTAGGAGTCTGCGATTTTAATATCCAACAGATCTCACACGGGTTTAGGTTTTGAAGGAGTTTTAGTTTAGGAAATTTTAGAGTCTGCGACTTAGATGTCCAACAGATCTCACCAGGGTTTAGTTAGGGTAGTTTGGATTAAGAGAATTTTAGAGTCTGCGACTTTTATGTCTGACAGTTCTCAATAATGATGATGATAGTGGTTGAATTTTTTGTAGTAAGCTTTGCATGCTTTTATTTTAGAGCATTTTGCTTTAGGTTTTTAATAATTTTGGGTCTGTGACTAATTTAGTTTAACAGCTTTTGTTTTGAGACTTGTGACTTTTTGTCCAAGGACTCTATAGTTTGATGATGTTTTGGTATTTGGATAACTTTATTTGAAGTTATTTTCTTTTCACTTTGGGTTTTCGTTTTCATCCATAATTCAACGGATTTCGTTTTGGCTTTTAGTATTTGAACTTTAGCTGTAGTTTCTTCAGCCTCGATTCTCGATGCTTTATTCGGGGAAGGGTGAAATGTAACGTGTTAAAAACGTTACATGGATCTCCTTCACTCGAAGAGCGAGATAGAAGATTTTTTGGTTGTCTCTCTGGTCGTTTTTATCTCGCACCCATTTTCTGTAATCTGTGCACTTTTGAATAATTATGTTGCTAACTTTATCAAGCAGTAGGCTGAATGGACGTTGTTCTCTTTGCCTACCGGCAAGAGAAAACAAACTTAAGAAAAAAACTGTCACTTTACTTCACGACCAAAATTTTTACGTAAAACATGTAAGAATCGTAATCGTAATTTTTAACATGATAATTCATTAGATTGTCAGTTGTTTTTAATGGTAAGTGTTTTTCCAAATTCGAAAAGTGTTTTAATTCATATATTTCAATGATTTACATGAGGATTGATTTTGTTTACAGATGTAACATTTTGCACCGTTTGCGCGGAATGGCGGACGACCTCATTCCAAGCTTAATTTGTTTGTAAAACGGTAAGAACCTTAGTGATTCCCTTAGTTTTACATTTTTTCCTTTGTTGTGAGCCATGTGCTAATCTGAGGAATGTTTGTTTTCAGCGAAAAGCGTTCTTTTTTTACTTGGATTTTTTATTTGGATCTCTTATTCCAATTTCAACATTTCCCGTGATGGGGAGGTGAACCCACGGGATGTAAAAACGGCCATCCCTTAAACATATGCAACACCAGACATATTTAACTCCAAAGATGCAACGAGGTCGGTAATTTTCGAAATTCATAATTGTGTATCGGCCCCCCATATTAAAGGTAACATTTTCACTTACATCTTAGTCTTAGTTTCAAAATTTAGCAGTAATTCTTTCGGACCAGTAATTCTGTAGCATATTTAAATAAAATTGACAACCCAAAATGAATATGGATTTGCGTTAAACTCCCCTTGCTATTAATAGTCCAATGTTTTCCCGGCTAATATGGTTTAATAATATGGTACAGGCCTGGCGCCCGAGTATTCTTTTTAATTGATTTCGGCCTGCCCATTCAAAAATTTATTATTTTTAACTATTACATTTGCCACCATTGCTTTGTATTTTTTCTATTACAACACAATTCTTAAGAAGTGAATAAGTATTATAGTCCCAAATAAAATTGTAACACGAGTTTATGAAACTTGACATAATATAATGCTATGTTGTTTATTTTCTAAGTGTAATTGAAAACATACTTAGCTGATAGCCAAATTTGATAAGAGTTCAAAAGATTTTTTGATTCTAGTTTTATCTGATTTGGTCTTAAAACGCACCCTGTAATATGCTAAGCAATTAATTAAGTAGTGATCTACAGTTTAATCTAGCTTTGCGTAATTTGAGTTTAAATGCTGCTTGGGCCGCATTCTATAATATGGGCCTAAACTTGGTTTTGGATCATTAATTTTTATTAGATGCCTGTTTTTGTTGCATTCAATGGAAGCCAATTAAAAAACAGATATTTTTTAAATATTGCCCCTAAATTACTAGAAATTATTTTAAGATACTCATTGTTTTCTTTTATGAAAAGAGTAAACATAAATATAGAAATGTGTACATATCTTTTACACATGGAGATTTATTACTAGTGTTACCCATTATAAGACTTAAAATATAATAAGTTCCTAAGGTGCTGACCAAGTAAGTGACACCATACTGGGCACTACTGGGCAGTGACTTCACATTTATATTACATTGCCACAGTAAATAACATTAATGGAAATGTACTGAAAGATTTTTTTCTCAGCATATTCGTAAAATGAAAGCCTATAAATAAATAAAAAACAAAAGAAACATTTTTTCTTATCCAAACTAGAGCTGGGAAGCATTCAATAGCTACTTAATAGCAAAGATACAAGAGATACTTGTTTTTTGGAGTAAGCTCTCTGAATTAAAGGAAAATATTTTTTTTCATAAAGGAAAACAAGGTTGAACAGAGATGAACCTTGTTTTCCTTTATTTATTTATTTAAACTTTATTGCCACAATTACAAAAATGGACAAAAGGCGGACTTAACGCTAAAAGCATTCTCTGCCAGTCAACCTTTAGGCATAAAGAAATCCACGAATGCGGCTATAATAATAAAAAAAAAGTGATTTACTTTAAACATACACCAGTAAAAGTAACTACATAAATATTTATTTAAAAATAAACCTAAATATACATGCATAGAATACATTTAAATATATTACTTATATAAATATTTATAAAATATAAATATATATATATATATATACATACACATACATAGACATAATTATTATTAACACCGTTTATAAAATATATTGATGATGAGACTGTGAAGGGAAATTGTGAGTTAAACTTAACGTTCTTAGCTTTCTAGGAGAAGTTCATGAACTTTCTTCTTAAAACTGCACCTAGTAGGTGACCTTCTAACGGAGTCAGGGAGGCTGTTCCAGAGTCGTGAAGATTGGAGGGCAAAGGAATCAGACATATAGCCAGAGTGAAAGAGAGGAAGAGATAGTGCAAGAGTATCAGTAGAACGAAGTTGAAGTACATGTGAGTCACAAAGATATTGAAATTTGGATCGTAAGTATTCTGGAGAGTGAGGGTTGAACAGGATAGAATATAGAGTACACAGCATTCTCTGCTGCCTTCTTTGACGTATAGGAAGCCATCTAAGTTGAGATCTGAACGCCGATACGTGGTCAAATTTACGCAGGCAGAAGATGAAACGAATGGCATTGTTGATGAGACGATCCAATTTGTTCAGAAGATCAGCATTCAGATCGGGATAGCACACATCAGCATAATCAATGAGCGGGAATATGAGAGATGTTACAAGCAAAATTTTTGTGTTAATGGGGAGAAAATTCCTAAATCTGTTTAAAACACGAAGTGAGTAAATTACTTTGCGACTTACTTCGGCAATTTGTGTGTTCCAGCTAAGAGAAGAATCGATGTAAATGCCAAGATTTTTGACACTTGTGCTAAACGGAACAATCGTGCCCTCATACACGACAGGCTGGAGAGACCCATAATCAATTTTGGCAATTTGTTTAGAGCCACCTACGATAATGGCCTGACATTTTGATGGATTTACCTTAATTCCAAAATCGACGGACCAAGCACTGATACGTTGCAAGTTAAGGTTTAACGTTTCGATGGCCATATCAACATCCTCAGCCGACGTCTGAGTATAGATTTGTAGGTCATCAGCATAGAAATGGTAAAAGCAGCCAAGCGAGAAGGAAAGGAGGTTAATAAAAACAGAAAAAAGTAAAGGAGAAATTATCCCACCCTGGGGTACACCAGCAATTAAATCGTTCCAATTAGAAAGATTTTGCTCAATGCGAATCGCTTGTTGACGGCCACGAAGGTAAGAGGAGAACCAATCCAGTGACTTTGATGAGAAGTTAAGGGATTTAAGGATGGCGAGGAGAATATCGTGGTCAACCATGTTAAAAGCGTTGGAAAAGTCTATGAGTACTATGACTGTAACCAACTGTTTCTCCATGCCCATCCTGACATCTTCAGTAACTTTGAGCAGAGCCGTAGTAGTGCTGTGTCCAGGACGAAACCCAGACTGAAACGAAGTGAGAAGATTATTGGAAAATACGAAAGAGGATACTTAGTGATGAGCAACGGCTTCAAGAACTTTAGAAAGAAAGGGAAGGATGGAAATAGGCCTGTAGTTACTAAGTAGCTGAGGAGACGAGACTTTCGGCAGAGGAAGAACGAAAGCTTTACGCCAAGCTAGAGGAAAATCACCGTTGAGAAAGGAGTAGTTAATAATGTGTACAATAGCTGGCAGTATATAATCTAGAATGTTGACTATCATTTCTCTGCTGACGTCATCCCATCCAACTGCTTTAGATTTGATAGACAGAATAATTTTGCGAATATCATCAATTGTCACTGGAGAAAAAGTAAAGGAATCAGAAAGAGATTGAGCTCTGGAAGTAATAGTATTGATAGCTTTATTCTTAATATGTGGGTCGAGAGAATTGGTTGTGGAAAAGTGATTATTGAAATCGTTAAGAGAGAATGGATAGGAGTCAGGTTGCACAGAACAATTGCCCAAACCTAAAGAACGGAGAAACTTCCATACATTCGCCGAAGATGAGTTGCAGATATTTTCATGAAAATATTCTCGCTTTGCTGCCCTCACCATTCTGTTGCACCTATTACGAGCTGTCTTATATAAGGACCAGTTTTCCTCCGACCTGTCACGCTTGAAAGCACGGAATGCTCGATCTCGTCGCGTCATGGCTATACGGACACCTCGACTAATCCAAGGAGCGGGAGGTCGCTTAACTCTAACAGGCTTTAGCGGAGCATGGGCATCGTAAAGTTTGAGAACACATTGGTTAAAGTTTGAAACTTTCTCATCAATTGACGAAGCACCATACATCGCTGAGAAATCGAGCTTAGAAGCATCCCCCCTTAGTCTATCAAGGTCCAGTCGAGCAAAGTTCCGCATCCACACAACAGAAGGTTTAGTTTTTGGTGGTTTTAATCTATACTGCAAAAAGATTAGATCGTGTTTTGAAAAACCAGGGGCAGTAAGCTGACCGTGATTAATAACGAAATTAGGGGAAGTTAAAATTAAGTCAAGCCATGTGTCATGAGAAGTGGTATGATGTGTTGGCCTAGAAGGCAGAATGGAGAGATTAACGGACTTGACAATATCAAGAAGTTTAAGAGAGCGAGATGAGCTACACATTAGATCAGTGTTGAAGTCACCCATAATTATGTGATGTCCGTATTCCGAGCAGAGTGGTTCAAGAACAGATTCAAGCTGAGAGAAATAATCAACACCGGGGGGAGAATAGACGACGCCTAGAACAACTTTCACTCCCTTGATAGAAACTTCTAGGAAGATGTATTCAGCAGAACTGGAGTAAAGAGAGGGAGATGAATTAAGAATTTTATATGGGATGCCATGACGTAAGTATATGGCAACACCACCACCGCCTTTGCCAGTACGATCATTGCGGATTAGAGTGTGCCCAGGAAGTGAGAAAGAAGAAGAGGAAAGACAGGGTTTTAACCAGGTTTCTGAGATAAAAATGGCGTGAGTAGTGGCAGAAGAAAAGGTTTCAATGAAATCTGAAAAATGAGAAGGTATGCTTTGCGCATTTATATGACACACGTTAAAAGAGTGAGGTAGATTTTGGAAAGAGTTGTGTAATAATGAACCCAGTGTTTCCGGTTCCGAAAAAGAAGTAGAAGAAGAAAAGCTAAGGTCACGAGCGGAATGAAAAGAATCATCATCATCAGACATTAAAATAAATAAATATAGCAAATAAATAAATATATAACGAACTAAAAACACAATACAAGTAAAAACAAATCAATTAATTACACAAAATAATACTATGACTGTCCTGCCGGTTGCTTGACATTTACAAAACATAAAAATTGATACAATGACAACAGGCTGACGTTCAGAGCCCACGGTCCAGGTACAATAAATGCAAAATTAAAACGTCAGGGTATGAAGTTGCACCCAGATCGCAGGCACCGAACGCAGCCCGAGCGGGCAAAATACCAATATGCCAGGGCGATAAAAAAAAAAAAAAGTTTCTAATCATTGTTCAGATTCACAGTGACGTCATGGCTCTTTGCCTTTCTCAAGATGGGAAAAAAGTTTAAAAACAAAAAAAAATTGACAGTGACGTTTTCATTACTAAAGTATTTTAAATTTAAACAAAGTGAATTGAAGGTACAATAAAAAATAATAACTATTTAGACACCCAATGTTAATACCTGAAATAACAAACAAACATTTAACAAAAACTACATTAAATAAAACTAAAAAAGAAATCCATATTAGAAAACTAATGGTGCAAAATAGGACAATGGAAAAACGAACTACTTTACTTTCTCGCCCTGGCTGCTCGCTTGGGCTTAGAACGAGACTCTGGGGAGAGCATTGGTGTTGGTGACCCAACTTCAGTTGTTGACTGCTGCGACTGCGAAGCACTTTCCGGCTGCGGCTGCTGCTGCGGCGGGGAGTAGTCCTCTGTCGCTGATATAGACGACAGATCGCCTTCAGTGTGCAGTCGCTGTTTCGTTCCGTCATTCAGCTTGACAAAAATGTTCCCCTCGATTGACCAGCACCTCTTGATCCCAAAACGTTTGCGAGCACGAATGAAAAGTGCTTGACGTTGACGTGTTAGGAACTCGGATAATGTATGCGGAGTACCCTTGAGTGCTGTCTTCTTACTCCAAACAGTAGATTTGATGGAAATATCCGTGAAACGCAGTAGCACAGGGCGACATTTCCCCTCTACTGATGCACCACCGAGACGATGACAAACACGTAATTTATCTGAGGTCAGATCCAAGCCCATCTTGCTGTTCAGAAGACATATAATGAATTTGGAAACATCTTCAATATTCTCCGGTATGCCGCCAACGAGAAGATACTTCCTGCGATGCCTCATTTCTATGTCATCGACAGATTTGAGAAGCTGTGATATCTGGTCTCGCAGTAACGTCAACACAGACCATACCTCAGACTTGAAGTCATGGAACTCCTGTCTTAGTTGTGTAAGAGAACCATCATCCTTGGGCTGTGAAGAAGAATTCCATTTACTCTCCAGCTCGTTCATCCTTAGTAAAAGTTTTGTTTCCAAAGCTTGCTGAGTCTCAAGAACTTTTGCAATATTGGCCATTGTTCAGTGAAAATTATGAGTTTCTATAGTGTTAGTGAAACCGGTCAGGACAGTTGGGTAAAACACTAAAAATTGCACATACACTGAGGATAATAGTACACAATGTAAATAGTGTTAGATACTTTAAGAATTTACTGTAAAGGATCCTTTAAAATAACTGTAAGTATTTTTAAATAAATTTTATATTGGAACAGTGTCTTAAGTGTTTTCACTCCTACCACCGAAAAAAGGCGGTTATTAGCATAAGTTATAAAAATAATTCAGGTGTATTATGATTTTGAGGTTAATATTTTGATCTGAATTACTTAAAAAATACTGATGACTATAATTAAAGCAACAGCATAAGTCTAATCATATTACAATATGTGAAGTCTAAGTGCAGCACTGAAATTCTATTGAAAGGAGATGAAAGCTTGTTTTATATAATAACATGAGCAGATAATATTATTTTCTTATTCATCCTCGATAAACTTTATATCATGTTTGAAAGTACACCCTCCGTCGTATTTGAACTGTCTCTTTTGTTGGTGTCAACCCAAGAAAAGAGACAGTTTATATGACCCTTTTTAACAAAACCAGGGGTAAAACTGTACTTCCAGGGCCCAAAAGGAGATACTTGTTTTTTTTTTGTAGAAAAGGTCTTTTTAACAGATTTTTTTTCTGGCGCTTCGCCGGCCGCTGCCGCGGCACGCTCGCTTTGCTCGCTCGGCTCGCGCGTTATGGTCACAACACTAACCTAACCTAACCTAGTGTGAAGTATCACCACTTGATAAGAAAAGTAAAAAAATTCAATATTTTTTTCTAAAAAACTACCAGTGCATAAGTGTGACATTTTTTTAATAATGTGGTTAACAGAAACCTTTTTAACAACAAAAATGCAAAATTTCAACCAACAAAACTGTGAAGTTTTTACTTTTGGGCCCTGGAAGTACAGTATATCCAAACCAGGGGCCAGAAAACATAGTAAAGTCAGCTTCTTGTATGGAAAATACTCACATGTAAAGATTTTGTGCATTTAGCACATACACTTTTATTGGAGGCACATTTATTACATAAAAGATGGTAAGCATGTTTAATTGCTTTTTCTTCACAACCTTTGCATTTTCTAGGTGCAGTCAGTGCTTTGTATTTTTTGTATTTAATTTTCCATCCAATTATATCTTTGCATCTATTACACACTCCTGATATTTCTAACGAATTTAACAATTTTGTTTTGTGGCTACTGTCATGTAAATCATTTTTAAATGCCGTCTTGTTTTGATACTTCTGTGGTCTCTTTCTGGATGAATTACCTCTTGAAGTACTCATTTTCAGTTGCAGTAAATTGGATAATGGTTTGATAGTATGACTTGCTGTTAATAAGAAAGGCAGGGCTGGCACATTCCTCGATGTCACATTAGATATACTTTAAATCCGGGGAACTACACAAAACTAATTTCAAATAACTTAACTATTTTAATCAAAGCACATTACCATAAAAATAACCAACCACATGTTTTTTTTTTTGGTTAATTTGTCCCTGTTGGGACGGGCAAAGGATTCTGAGTCCATACAGCCCTGTCTGTTAACTTTTCTTTCTTAAAGTGTTTTGATTGTAGCTTTTATAAATTTGTATAAAGGAATGTAGGTGTCTTTATTTTGTAAAAGTTTTCTCAAGTCGCGCGGGATGGTTTCTTCGCCAAAAGTACTTCGAAGGTCTTGAAGCAGCAAATTTCTCTGTACTTGAAATGAACCGCAAAAGAAAAAGATATGGTCCAGGGACTGATTATCTTTGTTGCAGAAGTTACAAACAGGTGAGCTGACCATCTTTAGCCGGTACAGGTGATCTTTAAAAAGGCAATGACCTATTCGAAGTCTGCTTAAAGTGGTATAAAAATCTCTTGTTCTGTACTGTCCTTTATCAAACCAGGAGGCACGTATGTCTTTCTGAATTTCTCCAAACCATTTTCCTTTCTCTTGCAGAGATATCTTCCAGTGGTCGAGCCATTGGGTCTTGATTTCTTGTTTGAGGTTAGGCATGAGATCTGTATATGGTACAGCTATATCTCTCACAGCACATCTGTCGTTTCTCACTACAGCAGTACAAAGAGCATCAGCATCTTCATTTCCATGAACTCCGATGTGTGAAGGCGTCCAAAAAAAGGCCACTTTAATATTCTTCTGCTGTAAGTTTCGTATTTTTTGTTTAAGATTTTCCCGTTTTAGGGAAGGCAAAGGGAACAAAACCCATACAGTCTTGTCTTTAGTTTAATTAATCTCCTTTTTCTTTTTACATTAGAATGTCGGTGTGACGCATTCTAATGTTTCCTGTTCCTGTTCCTTTAGGGTAGGAGCGCTGTCGCTGAATGCATTTCGGAGCCTGTTCCGACTCGAATTTTATATGCGCGGACTGAGCTGGCCAGCGATCCATTACCTCACCCCCGCTATACTTTATTTCTCATTTATTCAAAATATACATTGGTGCGAGCTTAAAACTATATGTACATATATTAGGCATACAAATAGGCATATTTAAGCGCAGTTGGGCGTCCGTAAACATCATATTTTAGCTGTGGCGCGCAAAAAATAGGTCTCTGCGATATTTATACTTTCCCCCTCCATTTTTTCCAATAAGAATAATCATAAACAATGGCTTTATAGCCCTATAAAGTTTAGAAATTAAAAGGTCTGTAAAAACCTATTTGGACTTATTTAATACCTAACTATCATATTTTATTCTATAGGGCAAGTGAAAACACACGTAATAAAATCTTTATTGTCAAAATTATACCTATAACTAACTTAATATTGACCAAAAACTATATCTAACATTCGCCTTAATTATGCCTAAACTATTATGGTAATTTATATAAAACTTCGCTATCCTAATCCGTTGGCTACCTATTATCTAATAAAACATAGCAATTCAAACATAATAACATAATATTTCCGAAAGCTAACAATTCATACAAAATCTTATAAGACTGATAAAAAGAGACAGCCTATCGTCCCTATTTTTCTCCCTATCGTTCCGAACTATCAGATTCTAATACAGTTTCTCAGCGCCACCGCTTGGCGTCGTCGTGGCGATCGATTAGGCAAATTCTTATAAGATCATCGGTTAGAAAGAGACAGAATAACGTTTTGAACTATCAATTTTACAATTAGTTAATATGGGCAAAATTCTCTATTATAACAATATTCGGCTCATTCTAACAAAACGACAATGAAATAACGTATTTAATGACCGTACGAATCTGTTACATGTGAAATTGCACTTAAAGACACATTTTTCAATAGTTCACAAATCAGTCTTGTTTCGATGTTTCACCGCACACGTAAACTTTATTTCTTGCTATGTCTTGTTGTTTCGATCGTTAGGCGGTCGTCTCGTACATATACTGTACATATATGAGTATATTTATATAAGTAGAAATACATATTTAATATCCATGACTGGAGAACAAATGCTCGTATTCATCACACAAACATCTGCCCCCACCGGGATTCGAACCCGAGACCTCTCGAATCGGCGACACAATGAAACCCGGCGTACAACCCACTCAGCCACGGAGGTCGTTAAGAATTGTATTACGAATTCAATGCAATCGAAGGTCTTAAATAAAATAAGAATAAATCTGAAAGTGGCAAAGAAGATACGATTCTAACTAACGTGAAGGCACCAATTATGGACAGTTTAAGGATTTGATTTAACATTTTTTATAACTGTTCATAATTTTGCAAAGCTACAATGTCATGATTATAACCAAATTGTAGGTCAATAAACATGCTTTATTACACGTAGATAAATGATTTATATAGTGCTATTGTTTCTGATAAAATAATGGAGAACTTAAAAACTGACAAAAACTCCATTTATAGACGGCACATCCCCAGTGACGGACACTCAATGTCGGACACTCAATGTCGGACATGAATCCGATGTTGTACTGTTGGACACGTATCCCATGATGAACAACCAATGTTGGAAGGTTATAAGTTCACTAATTCAAAATAAAATTGTTTTAAGAATTTTAAAGTTTATTAATAAATAAAAATAAATAAAGAGAAAACCTCAACTTTCAATAGACAGATTTTCAAAGTAAAAAGTAATTTTATATTTATTTATAATAAATTAAAATGTCAAATCAAGTAAAATCAACTACAGCAGTAACATTTCACTTATAACGGTCAAAAAAACTTACGAAGTATCCTTGTAAATAAGTCCTAAAAAAAGCAGTTAACAACTTAGGTGTCTACTCTTACAGGCTACACAGTCTATTTTTTTCTTTATATTATCTACCTTCTTTAACAATCACAATCTGAGAGATCAAATTTAACCCTGTCTTACCTACCTATTAAATAGGAAAATGGCTTTAAAAATATACACAATTCAAATAAAAAATTGACAAACAAACGAAGAAAAATCTTAAAATCTAATAAGTCTCAAGATCATATACTTAAATGTTTTGCCTAACATAAAAACAATACAATACACAAATATTATAAACTAGTGGCCCGCCCTCGCTTTTCTTCGGTGTAGAGCTGTAGTGTAGACTATAGTTTTTGTTCAAAGGCTTGTATTATACACAATGACCTTCTTCATGTATTGGACAGTGCATTTATCAAGGAAGGCTATAGGCCTATTACCAGGCTTGCTACTTGACCAGTAGCAGCGGAGCATCGTTGAAAAATGTTGCAAAAACGGGTAAAAATATTCCATTTGTGACATTCCGTTGCGTGCGCTGGGTAAACGGTTAGAGTTACACAAAAATCATGTAGGACGGAATTCTTTCCCTTTAAAAGTTCTGTAAAAAAGCCCACGACAATCTATGTCTATATTTTAAGTTTGACTCACTATAAACCGATTTCTTCAAATTAACGCGGGTGAGACCGCAGGGGACCTCTAGTTGTGACATAACTGCAGTAGTTAGACATATTTAAGTCGTATTTTTAATTAGACGAAGTCAACTGACGTTTACTGTGTTGTCAGTTTTTGATGAAATAAAAATAGTGTTGTAACAAAGTGAATGATTGAAAAAACTCCTGAATCAATGAAATTGCCTCGATTGTCTAGTGAAAACTTAGTATGCCGAACTGCCGATATCGGGTACGGGGTTCGAATTTTAGTCGTGCTTTGTACATACCAACGAGTTTTCGACGACTATGGTTCCTATAGTATTTACCTATACTGAATACCGAGTGTTTTAAACATTAAGGAAAACATTGCGAGGAAACTTGTAAGACTGTCCCATTTTCAATATATCATGTAGTTGAGATGTATATAATATAACAATTATAGGTAGGTAATGAAAATAAAAAAACATCGCTTTTTACATAATTTGTTTTTATTCATCATCAGAAAAAAAAACATCACTATCGCTTTCGGTAACATTAATTATAAATCTGTCTGAAACATTGTCGATCATGAGGTCGAGACCATACATTTTCTCTTCTTCTTTAATTATGTGAGACACGCAGCTACTCCATTTTTCAGGTGTGATATGTTGAAGTCCTTCTTCAAAAAGTTTTTTTACTTCTGTCATTTTGAAGGTTTTGTTATGTCTTGCAACATATCCTTTAGCCTGCGCCCATACCAACTCAATAGGATTAAGCTCACAATGGTATGGGGGCAGACGTAAAACAATTATCCCATGCTGCGCTGCCATCTCGTCCACAACATACTTATCGTAATGTTCTTGTTTGTGCTGCAGTACAATGTCTATAAGAGTAGCTTTAACCATTGTTGCTTCGAAAGAAATATCTTTGCTCGTTAGCCACTCTTGTATTCTAAATTTAGTCCAAGACATTTTAGGCAGCGATTCAAGTTTCCTGGAGTGGTAGGGGGCATTATCCATCACTACTACGGAATTTGGTTTTAGTTTTGGCAAGACCCCGCTAAACCACTTCTCAAAGGAATCGGCATTCATCTCTTGATGATAATCTTCAGATTTTTTTTTGGCTTCAAATATCAATAAACTGTCTTCTACGAATCCTTCTTCCCCGCCTATATGGCCGGTAATTAATCGTTTGCCCTTTCCTGAAGGCTGTTTTAAGCCAGTGGTCAAGCCATCTAGGAAGGCCTGGCGGGACGATAACACTGTCTGGTCAATCCATGCCTTCTTCGGTGCATGACCTTCAAGATAGTTAAAAATATCAATTAATTATTGAAAGTACAATTTAATGTAAAGAAAACAGAAAATTGTAATTACCTTCGTTGATCCAGGTTTCATCTTGGTAATAAATATACCTTCCTTCCCTTCGATACTCTTTAATTTTTCGAAGGTATCGCTGGCGCCATAAAATAATATCCTGTCTGTCAATTAAAATGCTTTTTCTTGATTTTGTGACATATTTGAAATTTAAATGTTTCATAACATTTCTTAATGTACTCCAAGAAAAATTGGGTAAGTCTGGGTCTTCATTGACAACCTTAAGAATCTGTAAAGTTATAAAAAAAAGTTTTGATTAAGGAAGTCTACGCAATCTAATACTTTGATTTTACAAAGAATATTATGGTGGACACAGAATACAATGCAGTAGAAGGAATAAAGTTTAAGTTACCTTTATAATGGTGGGTGACTCATTTGCATAAAAAAAAAATATGTACTTTTCGTCTTATGGGGGTAAAAGTAAAATCGTCAAATTTATCTTTGAAACTGTGTTTCGGTCCACGTTTTTCGGGAGACTTAAACTGTTCATTTTCTTTGTATTCTTTTAACACACTGTAAACTGAGGTCACTCCAATTCCCAAAATGTCAGCTGTTTTCGAAACACATTCTTTTTTTTCGGGAGCCTCAATAGGTAATAGTGAAGCAGCTTTCTCCTCAAATACGTGTTTGTAGACGTTTTGTATCATTAGTTTTTCGGTAACGCTTAAAGCAATCCGTGGTCTCTTCTTTCTTGGAGACAAGCTTTGGCTTGACGTGCTTGGTTGAGGATCCATATCGTTTGTACGAAACAATATAGCAACAAATAAACACAACAATTACCACAAACACAACGTAACAAAAAACTTAACAAAAACAATAACTCAACAGCGTGAGCGCAGAAAAAATATACGTGCTATCAGACCAGAGGTTAGAAGCCGAATAACAAACAAAATGGCGACCGACGCGCGTGACGTTTATCGGTGTTGGCACTAGTCGCCGCGTCGCGCTTTCTAATAAGCCGTCAAAAAACTGATTGTAGTTACATACTACCAGTAACAGGGGGTGGGGGTAAGCTTAACACCAGTAAAACTTTCCTTTAGTCAGGGTTGGTTTAAGCGTGCCCCTTTTTCACACACCCTTCTGGCGTGTGATTAGGCGAAGGGCTTTAGGGGAGAGCGCAACAGTCGTGTAGATCCCTAAGGCAAGCCAGGTAGTCATCCTTCCCGTGGTTGCCACCCCGTTAAGCATTGCTCATCCTTTTGATGAGCAATGCAACCGAAACTACCTGACGCATTCTTCATAACATAATCGACGTTTGTGGTCACGCCGACATGGGCCGGTCATCCAAAAAACCAGGATGGCAGGTTTCAACTGACCACCCGCGTGTTTGCCGTGCGTGGAGACCCGTGCGGAGGGATGAAGGGAACCTGGAGGTTGAGCTGTAGGTAACCACCACAGTAACACACCTCTTTGGCCCTGATTTCTTCCTAAACGGGAGGCCTTGGAACTAGCCAACCAGGGTCAATCGGCTATGACCTTCCCGTTAAAAGGAAGTCAGGCGAGGTCTCTGAACCGCTGGGAGCGTTTGGCCCGGTCGCGGATCCATACGACAGTGTGGACAACCAAGACTGGTCACCGGATGTCAACCCACGGGGCTGGAGACCTATATTCCCAGGGTATCTCTGGCGTCTGCACACGACATTGTGTGCAACGTCCCCACTTTGCGGGCTCCAGGGAGGGTGGAGAGCCGCTGGGAATGAAGACGAACAACCAACACATATGGATATCTTAAACTCTAAACATATGAACAAAACCACCAAGCCCGCTGCATCTTCGGAAGCGCAGGCTACACACCCAAACACGGCAGCGTCCTCGGATGCGCCAAAGCCCGCTGCATCTTCGGAAGCGCAGGCTAAACACCAACACCCACACATGGTCGCATCTTCGGATGCGCCTAAGCCCGCTGCATCTTCAGATGCGCAGGCTATACACAGTGACACAAACACCGTCACGAGGCGGGAGGTCATGGACCTGTCTGCTATCGGTGCCGCAATCCCTGATGTTGCCCCGAAAGGGGTTGCATCCTGGAACGTGGAGGTCCGAAGTAGAAAGGACTCTGGCAAACCGCCCGTGAAAACCACCAACAGATCACTGCCACCGCCGAGGGCGCCCTTGGCTGATGTACCATCGGCAAAGGAAGCCCGCAATAAACGCCGCGCGAAAGCGCGCTTTATGGCGAGACAGATGCGCGCGTCAGGGGTTGGAGGGAGTAAGCAGCCAGAGGCCGCTGAAGAGCCCGCAAGGACTCACGCTGCCGGAGTAGATAAGGAACCCGCTAGTGCGACTGGTGCAAACCGGCCCGCTGGTGCGGAACCTGTTGAAAAAGCACTTCCGACTCCGGACGATGCGCTCTCGAGCAGCGAACTGACACGACCCCGTGGCAAACGGTCGGGACAGGCCAGAAACAATCGGCCAAAGAAGTCCAGCTCTAAACCAGCAAAGCGAGGACGTCCCGACGACACCATATCACCCAGAGGGGACACCAAAAGGCCCAGAACAGGTCCGAAAAGCTCCGCCGTGAATTACGCAGACGCATTGAAGGCCAATGACCTCTGCGTCGCCGTAATGATGGAGCCTTTCCAGGACCTAACCGAGGCACAGGCTTTCAAGATCGAGGAGAACATCGAAGACGCCCTGGACGAGCAGATCTACAAGCCATCCACCACGGCGACTCGTTCACCTGCTTTCCGTGGCAAAGCCTTCTGGTCGGAAGGCGTCCTCAAACTATGGTGCGAGGACGACTTTTCGCTGGAATGGCTGCGCCAAACAGTCCAGAACATCCGGCCTCCCCTCTCGGGAACCGTGTTGACGGTTAAACGTCAATCCGAAATCCCTAAGAGGGTGAAGGCCTCAATCATCGTACCACGCTATAAGGGCGAAAGCCTTGACCAACTAAGGCTAAGGCTGGCCGCCCAAAACCCGTGGTACAACGTAAACCAGTGGGCCCTGTACCATGCCGTGAAGACGGAGGAGAAAGAGGAGCTATTCATACTGGTGGGTATTCCCCAGGATGATGTAGCCAAACTCCTGGCAAGAGACCGACGCGTAGCATACAAGCTCGGGTCGATCTACGTCCATTTCTCGACGGGATCCGCCGACAAACCCACCACCACACCGAGTGAGCCACATCCACCAGCCACTACGTCGAACCTACCGAAAGTGACGGCGACGACGACAACAACAACACCGGCCTATAACTCGCCACCGGCCCGACAGTCCAGTACGGAGGAGGAGGGTACTGGACGTATGGACTGGTGGATTGAAGGGGAGAAGGCGAAAGAAGAGGAAGAGAGAGCGGGATGTTCGAGTCGTCAAAATGACGAACGACAACCCAGCCCCCCTCTTTAAAATCATCCAAACGAATCTCCAGCACAGCCAAACAGCCACGTCAAATCTTCGGCGTGTGCTGGAGACCAACACCGAGACCATAGCCCTCATCCAGGAACCGTGGATAAGAGGTGAGAGGATATGTGGTCTGTCAAACATCGGAGGCAAATTACTTCTGAACACCACCGTAAGTAAACCACGTACATGCATTTTTACTCCTAAACATGTTAAAACCGTATTAATTACCGAGTTCTGTTCCAGAGACCTGACTGTAATCAGGCTCCTCAGTGACACACCTAGCCTTCCCGAGGTGATTATAGCGTCCGCCTACTGTCCGGGCGACGCTGACATCCCTATGCCGGAGCTCGAAAGGCTGGTGACACACTGCGAGCAAGAAGGACTGGAGATAATCATCGCTGCTGACTCCAACGCACATCACACACTATGGGGCAGCAACGACACCAACACCAGAGGTGAGGAGTTTTCAACCTACTTATTCTCGACAAATCTAAAAATTATCAACAGAGGCTCTGAACCCACTTTTGTAACATCAAGGGCCCAGACAATTATCGACCTAACCCTCACTAGTGAGAGAATTGCCCAATTCATCACTAATTGGCATGTATCCGACGAAGCATCTTGCTCGGATCATAGATGGATTAGGTTCCACCTTCACATGAACACTAAACCACCAGACCCACGACGAATTCCACGTAAGACTGACCGCAAAAAAATTTAGCTTACTAGCTACGGCCAGCCTGAAGTGTCTCCATTTACCAGAGGTTTATAATAACCCTATGGAAATAGACACACACGTGAATAATCTAACATCAAGCTTAATCGTCTGTTATGAACAATCCTGCCCACTCACACAGCAACGCTCAACAGCTAAAAGTAAACACAACTGGTGGGGTCCTGAACTAACTAAATTGCGACACAAGGTAAGGAAAATGTTCAACAGAGCTAAAAACACCAGACTAGAACACGATTGGATTCGCTACAAGGAGGCACAGTCGCAGTACAAGAAGTGCATCCGATTCAGGAAAGCTGAATGCTGGAAGCGCTTCTGTAGCGACATCCAAGACAACAATCAAGCTGCAAGAGTGAAGAAAATCCTAAGCAGCGACCCTGAACGCAACTTAGGTTCACTCAAAAAAGCCGATACAAAAACCGACGCTGAAACCTGTGAAGTACTAATGCAGACTCACTTCCCAGGCTGTAACACAAAAGACAACCAAGAATGGGAAGATGAAACATTTGCAAATCCGGAATCAGCTGACTGGGCAACTGCACACAAAATCATAAAACCCAACACATTAACACGGGCCATCAAAAGCTTTCTCCCATTTAAAGCAGCAGGACTGGATGGCGTTTTTCCAGGCCTACTGCAATGGTGTGGTGAGTCGATACTCGACCATCTTCTACGTATCTATACGGGATGCCTGGCTTATCGGTACATACCCACCAAATGGAGAGAGGTGAAAGTCATCTTCATACCAAAACCAGGCAAAAGTGACTACACGCAACCTAAGGCATACAGACCAATAAGTCTCACATCGTTTCTCCTAAAGGTACTGGAGAGGATGTGTGACAGAGATCTGAGGGATGATGCCTTACAGCGAGTACCACTACATGCAAATCAACATGCCTACAGCATGGGCAAATCCACTGACTCCGCTCTACATAACGTAGTCAAGCAAATAGAAAGCGGACTATTACCAAAACAATCAACGTTGGGAGTCTTCATAGATATTGAAGGCGCCTTCGACAAGACTAACTTTACCAGCATTAGCCAAGCACTTGTGAGACATGGCGTTGACTCCACAACTGCGGGATGGATCAACAACATGCTCAAATATAGGGCAGTACAAGTGACTGTGAACACTACGAAGAGAGCCGTAGTGGCTCGGGGTTGCCCACAGGGAGGAGTCCTGTCTCCTCTCTTGTGGAACATTGTGGTGGATGAATTAATCTGCCAGCTCAATCAACGCAACTACCACACAGTAGGCTATGCAGACGACATAGTGATTCTCATAAGCGGGCCATTCCAGAATGTGCTGTGCAACTTAATGAGCAATGCTCTCAAACTAGTCGAAAACTGGTGTATTAAACACCAACTATCGGTGAATCCGACCAAAACAGAGATGGTCATGTTCACAAAAAAACGTAATTTGGATACTGTTAAATTACCCAAGTTATTCAACACGGAACTGTCACTGTCTAACGAGGTCAAATATCTAGGCATAATCCTTGACCATAAGTTGACATGGAACAGTCACCTAGATCATAAGATAAACAAAGCCTGCATCACATTTTGGCAGTGCAAACGACTACTCGGTAAAACCTGGGGTCTAGCACCAAAAATCACAAAATGGCTTTACACAACCATAATCAGACCACTCATCACCTACGGTGCAATAGTTTGGTGGCCTAGAACCGAACTAGCCACCGTTAAAAACAAACTGCAGCGTTTTCAAAGACTTGCATGTTCAGCAATTACAGGCTGCATGAAATCCAGACCGACAAACGCCCTAGAAATAGCGCTAGACCTATTGCCACTTGATCTGTTCATACAGCAAGAGGCAACAATGGCAGCGCTAAGAATGTACCATCTGGGCCTATGGACGGGATACCAGGGACCTCACTCCAAGATTTTGGTAAGGGCTATACAACACCAACCCCTTGTAATAGCCCGCTGTGACAAAATCCCGACTATACACACATTTGATAAGAAATATCAAATAGAATTACAGGAAGCCAACAAGGACTGGTCCGGCACAGACGAAATGCGCATATACACTGACGGATCCAAAATACCAGGATCCGGATCAGGCGCTGGAGTATTCTCCCTAGACCTTAACATCAATATATCAACGGCACTGGGTACTCACAGCTCAATATTCCAATGTGAATGTATAGCTATTACTCAGGCCGCCACCGCCGTCATCAACAGGAAAGTCACGAACTATAAGATACGCATAATATCTGATAGTATGGCTGTCCTAAGAGCCCTAGACAGTAACAGCAAAACGTCTGGGCTAGTATACGAATGTCACCTAACATTGGAGCGAATAGCAAGAGAGAACAAGGTTATCCTCCAATGGATCAAGGGACACAGCGGCTCTATGGGGAATGACGCAGCCGATGTACTGGCTAAAAGGGGATCAGCACATATAGTGGAAGGCCCTGAGCCGCTCCTGCCGTTACCCTTTAACCAAATTCGTG
Source organism: Chilo suppressalis (assembly GCA_902850365.2). NCBI lineage: Eukaryota > Metazoa > Arthropoda > Insecta > Lepidoptera > Crambidae > Chilo > Chilo suppressalis. Next base: position 15,893,234 of record OU963898.1, read on the forward strand.
CATGGGTGCGCCAGCAAACCATACAGAGCCATAACTCCCGCTGGGCCAACACCGAGGGCTGCAGGCAATCTAAGGCTATCTTCCCTAGCCTCAACCCAAGACTAACTAGAAAACTACTAAATCTCAACCGAACTGATCTCAGAGTAATGCTGGGCACTATAACAGGGCATTGCCTGCTAAATAAGCATTTACTAACCATACGTGTTACAGATAGTTCTCTGTGCAGAGGATGTCTAGAAGCAGATGAAACGGCCGCTCATGTGATCCTGGAGTGCATGAGTGTGGCAGAACACCGGGCATCAATCCTTGGGACGCCGAGGACGCTCCTAGAAGCCTGTGAGAGTCCCAGGAGACTACTGCGCTTCTGGAAGGAGCTGGGCTGGCTGAGCTAGCTAGCCCAATCAACCCTGCACGCACAATGGACCAATTATGAGTCTACGTGCGGAAACGGGGGCCCACAACAAGTAACAAGTAACATACTACCAGTAACTTATATCAGAGCACTCTTATACAATTTGATTGTAAAATATAAATAATATTCTTTCATAGTTTGAAATGATTAACTATTCACACTCATTTTTCATTAATCTGATTCAACGAGAACTGAACGCATCTCTATTACTTTAAATATGGCAACATTATTTTACAAAGTGACATTAGCTACTGTCAGTTGGCTTCGTCTAATTAAAAATACGACTAGGACTTTTTGTAGATATTGGTATCCTCTATAAAACTTTAGTACATCACTTTGCTCTATTGTCAATGACTTCCGTAGCGTACGCGATATAATTTTTTACACAAGTTGGGTTACATTATCCAAGTTTCATACGGAACCCTAACTTTTTTGAAAATACACTATATAAAACAGAAAATACACTATAGCCTATATTAAACAGTGATAATGTAGCATTCAAATGGTAAAAGAATTTTTAAAATCGGTCCAGTACTTTTTGAGCCAATTCGTTACAAACATACTTACATACAAACCTTTCCTCTTTATAATATTAGTATAGATAAAGTAAAATCTTGAAATTTAAAGTCTCAAAATCTAGATAGTCATATAAATGTCAGGCAAAAACTTCTCCATTTCAGGTACTTTGTAAAAGCCTCTGTTATTATGTTTGATAGGAGGTTTTATCACTTCAACAATATTAGTAGTTTTGTACCAAATTTTATCTGGACTTTCTGGCCACCTAAAAGTGTTCCCATTAGAATGGTACTAATTTCGAAGAGACCTCATTCTTTATTTTCTATTTTTCCGGGGAAATATTCACCCTCATACATAATGATAACAAAAGAATCCTTGTTCATATCCTTTTTAGAATTTTTCACTTTAATAGAATCTGCTATTTGAGTTAAAGGTAACTCTGATTCAGAATTACTATCTTCCGTAATAGATCTTTTTCTCTTCCTTTGTACTGAAATCTTTTTATCTATTACTTTACGTTCATTTTGTTGTTCCAGTATTTCTTCATCAAATGTATTTGATTCGTTCCATTCGCTTTCACCACTTTCAATATATTCTATTTCAGCTTCTGTGTCTTCGGATGATGAGATTTCAGGCGTCTTTGGTTTTTTAGTTCTTGTTTTATCTTTCTTTTCCTTGGCAAGTTTTTCTTTGATATTTTTTTTCTCGATTCTCTGCTTAGCTTTTAATTCCTTTTCTTCTTAAATTCTTTTTTTTTTCGGCTGCTTTTTTTTCATAGTATTCTTGCCATGCTTTGCTCGTTACAGCTGAAGGTAACTTTTCTTTTTTCTTTTTAGTTTTCTTGGTGCTTTCATTATCAGGCCAGAAAAGACATTTTTTGAATGGTGTTGGAACAGTGACACCTAGCGCATTACTTATTGTGTTTTTTGCAGGAGTTATTGCAGCCAAAGAAAGGGATCGATCAATCTTGTCGAACATATCTGGCGTTGTAATTTCGTTTAAAGAAGTCACTGTACTACCTAGTGTTACCCTTGTTGTGCCTTCGTTAGGTATTTTTTCAGTTTCTTGACATGGTATTCCTGAAATTGATGGCACTGTGCCACTCTGAGTATCGCTTGTTGTATCGTTATGGGATTTCGCATCAGATATGGCTTCATCAACTTTTGATGGCATATTTGGCGTTGGTAAGAGTGCCACTGTTTCAGAAAAATCATCTAGTGCACTGGTTGACGGCGATATGAGATCGAGTGCACTGCTTACTTGGCCGTTGTCATCGAACTCTGTTGGCATATTTTCTTGCATTATACACGTGTCACTAGATAATACGCTATCTGAAGTGGTGAAGATTCCCTATTTAATGTAGCCGGTACGGAACTAGATTCTAGCGAAACTGACATTTGCTTGTTGTGCGCCCACACTATATAGAGATTCAAATCTTCATCTAATGCCATGTTTTCGAGAATATTTCTCTCTTTATAGTAAAGACTGTTAAATAAGTCTAACTTTTCTTGACCAAAATGGGTTGTGATTTCGGTTCCCATATATTTAAAAAAATGGCTTCTTTTTTTATTTTGGTTTTCGTTTGCTAGATCAGAAACAGTATTCCGCTTTGTCAGTTTTGACATATCAATATATTGTGGACCATATGGATACAGACCACCGCCCCTAAATCCGTTTTTAATGTAGTCTGTCGTTATATTTTTTAAAGCTTTTTGAAAGACTGGAGCAAAGTTTTCCTTTTTTAATTTGTTTCCCGAATTTTCCATTTTCCACTGAATAACTGCTTTACGATAATATACTTTGAGCGGTCGGAAAAGAGATATGTCCATAGGCTGCAGAATGTGGGTTGAGTTAGGGTACAAGCCTATGATTTCTATGTCATTTTCAGAGCAGAACTTGGAGAGATGAAGAGTAAGATGTGATCTATGACCATCTACAAAAAACAAAATTGGTTTCTGGATACCTTCTTCTATCAGCCAGGGATTAAAAATTGTGGTCACAAACTCGTAGAAGGTCTCACTAGTCATCCAACCGGTCTCCGACTTTCCTATGCCCCAATCTTCTGGCACGCTGCGAGAAATTTTTTCCGGGACTCGTTCATAGGCGAAAACAATCATAGGTGGTGTTAGTGTTCCTGCGGCATTTGCAGTCAACAAGACAGTTAAATTTTCTTTTTCATCGCCACTTGCTGCATAAACATGTTTTTCCCCTCGTCTAACGAGCACTCGTCCGGGTTTCGGCGCAAGAAAAAAGGCGCTCTCATCTGCATTAAAAACTCGGCTTGGCTCTTTCAGCACTTCAAGCAATCCCTTTTCGGCCAAATATTCTTCAACTTCTTTGAACCATTTGTTTATTTGCTCTTCTGTCACTTCATTGCGTGCTGTACTGAGGTTTTCGGCTGTTCTTTCTGCTTATACCGGATGTCTTTTAATAAACGAGGAAAACCATTTCTTACCTGGCCTGTTTGCTGTGAAAGGAGTAGATTTACCTTGCACCGTAACTATTCGCTGGACGCTATCTAAAAGTTGTTCTCTGGTGATAGGAAATCTTCTTTCGGCACTTGCTATTGCCCATTTCACAAGCAAATCTTCTTCTATTGTTGTCAAGACTGTACTAGGCCCCATAGTGCATACCATGGGGCTCTTACCGGAGATTTTATTGTGGAGAGTAATTCTTGGCACTCCAAATCGCTTAGCCGCAGCAGATACTGATTGTCCTTCCTTTTGCACTGCCTCAATGGCGTGAGCCATTTGTTCAGGCTTATAATCTTTTTTAGGCGCCATCTAATCAAACAAGATATCTTATCAGAAAGTTCTTATAATCTACGAGCACTCGTGGTCCTAGGTCGTGTGAAGATGTATCTGTATACATCTAACTGCAAATAAAGGAAACACGCGCTTATGACATGCAAAAAAACATACAACTATAAAATGATGTCCATTAATGGTAAACGTGCTTTGTTTATTATTTTTCAAAGACGTATGATATCAGGCGAGGTTCAAGAGGTAATACTATTTTATAATTCACTCTTCAGTTCAATTAAATAGCCATGGACACGTGTCCATAAATGGTTTTTAGGTATCTACGAGATCCAGTAATGGACACCCCCCCCTAAATTCTTTTAAATTATCTAATGACATAATTCTCCAATATATGCCTAATACTATATGATAATCATAATATTAAAGTGTGTCCATATAACTATCTAAAAAGGAAATTGTAAACAAAAACAATGACCAACCTGCTTAACGATTTAGAAATGCGGATAAAACTTATAAAACTCGAGAGCACAATTTCTTTATTTCGCCATTTTGGAACAAAATGGTCGAAATTAATTTTCTCTGTCAATATGACAGAGAGATATTGGTTGTCTATGTCTGAAGTGTTGCCATTTCTAGAAAACTATTTGTAGTCTTATTATAAGGTTTACAAGTTTTTTTCGTCCATCATTGGTGCCGTGTCCATTACCGGCGCCACCATGTTACTGTATCTCAAATAAACATAGGATTCTGCTGTAGCCATGAGCTATAATTTTAGCTGTTATTGAATTGACTCCATTATGCCACCATTAAAGACATTGGAGCCTTAAGGAAAGCTGCATTTTGCACTGGTGTGTTAGTTGGGGCAGCTAAAAAAAACTAGGTGGATAACAGACCCAGCGCGGATTGGTGGATGATAATGGACCCAGTGCGGATTGGAGGGTGGTAACTGACCCAGCGTGAATTGGTGGATGATAACGGACCCAGCTCAGATTGGTGGGTGAAAACGGAACCAGTGCGGATTGGTGGGTGATAACGGACCCAGCGCGGATTGGTGGGGACAATGGACCCAGTGCGGATTGGAAGGTGATAACGGACCCAGCGTGAATAGGAGGGTGATAACGGAAACAGCGCAGATTGGTGGGTGGCAATGGACCCAGTGCGGATTGGTAGGTGATAACGGACCCAGCGCGGATTGGTGGGTGATAACGGACTCAGTGTGGATTGGTGGATGATAACGGACCCAGCGCGGATTGGTGGTTGATAACGGACCCAGCGCAGATTAGTGGGTGATAACGGACCGAGTGCGGGTTGGTGGGTGATAATGGACCCGGCGCGGATTGGTGGGCGACAATGGAGCCAGTGTGGATTGATGGGTGATATCAGACCCCGTGCGGATTGGTGGATGATAACGGACCCAGCGTGTTACCAGATTGAGGTTTTTTTAAGTGAAACTTCTTTAGGCACGCTTGGCTTGGGGGATAAACTGGCGAATGTGTTACGATTTTGGCGTTACGATTAGTGTCATCGGTGACTCTTCGGTAAACAATGAACAATACCCGTCACAAAATACATGAATCTAGAGCTTGGTGGGTGATAACGAACCAGCGCGTTTTTTTTTTTATATGTATTTATTTATTCACATAATTTCAGTGGTCTATGTGTGTATTTTCATCTTTGTTTTTACTGATTTGTCAGACCCAGTCCCGGGGTGACGCTATTCCATACGTCCCCGGGGGACCAAGCGCGGTTTGGTGGGTGATAATGGACCCAGCGCGGATTAGTGGGTGACAATGGACCCAGTGCGGATTGGAGGGTGATAACGGACCCAACGCGGATGTGTTTTTTTTTCTATAAACAAAGGTAAAGTTTATGTTTTTCAGATCATTGGAGCTAAAGAAGTTTCACTACAGTCGTATGGTCATAAGCACACCAAAGATTTAAATCTTTGAAACACACTCGCTTTTTTTTTATAATATAAATTTTACTCTTGGGAAAATAGTATCTTTGAGGAAACTGGTGGAGAATATAAATATATTATGGGGAATTTTGAGGAAAGCACTTCTAAAACATATGGCAATGAAATACACGTCCTTTCCATTTGACTAACATCCTGGCTAATAAGAACAGCCATTTCAAAATAATCTGTCAGTTCTTAGCAAACAAGCTTAGAACTGCCTCTGTCTTGTCAATAAGTCTATGGTCTTGTCATTATTGTTATTTTAAATTATGTGATGGAAGTTGACAATACTTGTTTATGAGATTGATGTCATTTTCAAAATGATGACACTGTATGAAATAAAACAGGGAGAAAAAAGGAGCCCTTACTGTGTTTCTTGCCAGCTCTTCTTAGTACAAGGTCTCCCACATATTTATATTATACTAGCTGACCCAGCGAACTTCGTACCGCCATAAAAAAAATTAATTAAAAAAACATTGTCCAGCGGACAAAATTGTGAATCTAAACCATTCTCAGATCCCCTTGAACACACACAAAAAATTTCATCAAAATCGGTCCAGTCGTTTAAGAGAAGTTCAGTGACATACACACTCACAGAAGAATTATATATATAAAGATATATATATTCGCACCGATGGCGTAGCGTACGACTTTCACATCATCATCAGCCTATTAATGTCCCCACTGCTGGGGCACAGGCCTTCCCTATGGATGGAATAGGGAGATTGGGCCATGACCCACCACGCGGGCCCAGTGCGGATTGGTGGGTGCTAACGACTGTAAATGCAGCCGGGACCAACGGCTTAACGTGCCTTCCGAAGCACGGAGGAGCTCGAGATAGTAAATTTTTGGTCACCCATCCAATGACCGACCACTGCGAAAGTTGCTTAACTTCAACGATCGCAGCCGAACGCGCTAGCCACCTGCGCCATCGAGCTACTCAGTAATATACAGTAAATAATTAATGTAAAGAATGTAACTTGTTTTCTGGGGTGGGGGAGGTATTTTTTTTTTTTATTTAATTTATTTAATCAAGCAATATTACAATTATAATACATATTATAGTGCAAACAAAAACCAGAAAGGTTTATTCGTGCACTACATTCACCTTTTACATCTTGTAACAATAAATAAATATAGGTTGTCACACTGTAGTAACTATCATTAAATAACAATATTTTATAAAATAAGTGGGTATGTTGAAAATAGCAAACATTGGCATGACAATTAATTTGCACTCGCACGAACCTATACCGGTTGGGTAAGTTTTTTTTTACTAGCTAAGCATACAAGTCGAAATGCAGTTATCGTAGATAAAGGATGGTCCAATTGTAATGATAAATATGACTTTTTTTATGTTTTTATTTTAGGTTCGTTGTAACGGTTGTTTTAAATGAATTATTTTTAAGTTATTGATAAAGTGACTTTTTAATGTGCGTTTTATGATGAATTGTAATGTTCGTTGCCCATATAGGTTATTTGATTTTGGAATTAATAATTTATTATTTGCAACGCCTCGAGTTAACTTTCTATGAGATGAAACCTTTTGAATATCAGTATTGAAGAATTGTTCTGTTAAGATGTTATATTTAAATTTCTCCTGAACCGGCATCAATGAGCAATAAGAGAACAATACGTGATAATTGTTTTTATATTTCTCCCTCACTTTACGAGGGACAATGGTTTTTAAATTGAGCATTTGAAGTTCATAGATGCGATGTAAATGTGATTCCGCAGTACGTCCATAACTACTCAGTCCATAAGAAATTATCGATTCCCCCAGTGATTTATATAAATATAACAATATAGGATAAGGAATTTTATGTTTAAGTATAGAAAACTTTACAAGAAGTGCTCGTAATTTATCACATACGTGTTGAATATGATCGGCCCATGTCAACCGATCGTCAATGATTAGCCCGAGGTAAGTTTGATTTTTTACAACTTTCAGTGCGTCGCAACAGCAATTAGTGTTAAAGTTATTGGTATGCAAGCAATTATGATTATGTGATACGAGTACTATAGGAGTTTCTTTTCTATTTTGACTAGTGCTAATATACATAACTTTCGTTTTAGTGTCATTTAATACGAGTCCGTTATCATGGGACCATTTACAAAGTAGTGTAAAGTCAGTTTGCAACTTTTTAAGCGCCATGTTAACATCAGGGTCAGCAGCAAGTAAACAGGTATCGTCAGCAAATTGGTACATTTCGCAAGTCTTAATGACGTATGTAAGATTATTCACATAAGTAATGTAGTGTAAGGGTCCTAATGCTGATCCTTGTGCTGTCCCTTCCGCCAAATGAATTTTATTACTTATTGCATCATCCACCTTCACCGAGTATGTTCGGTTTTGTAAGTAATTTTTACACCATTCCAATAAAGAACCACGTATCCCACTTTCCTCCAAACTATCAGCGAGCATATCGTGACGAAGTGTATCGAACGCTTTGGAGTAATCAATAAATACAATGATAACGTGTCGTTTGCTATCTATATGTTTATTAACAGAATCCGTAAAGTCAGAAAGTAGTTGTGAAGTATTTTTTCCGGGTTGAAAGCCATACTGTCTTTGTGAAATTATATTATTTTTATTAAAAAACGTATATATTTGGTTACCAATCAATATATTTTTCAACAATTTTGTCAATAGGCTAGTTTACTCATGTCGAATTATATTAAATAAATGTTTATTTCTTAAAGTATTTAGTCTAAAGAACCTTAATATATCGATTTCACTTCATAAAAGCAGAAGATTGCTGTAGAAATTTAATTTAAAAAAATATTTTTAGTCTATATTTTTTAAACACTGAAAACGCTGTTCGCCATATCCGCCATGATTTTGACGTCTCTTGTGGTAAACAACTAAATGTCATTCGCGTGTTACTGTAGGTGGATTCTTTCGTCTGACTTTTATCTTAAAACACTTTTAACTTTAGGAAAGAAAAAAACAGTAAACTTAGTTTTTTTTTGACAAAACTAATTATGGATGCCGGCTTTGTGAAAGCAGAAAGCACAAATCTGCCAAGAATTGACGCATTGACGGTTGGTGAATTTGTTGCACTAAACCCCGATTTCTGCTCTGCGGAGCAGAGAAACGACAAGGCATGTATGTAAGTACAGTGCATTTAGTATTACAATGTAGTAATAAACATAAAACTGATACAACATATGAATAAGTGTAATAAAGTTGCGTAGGTTTATTTCTTTCGGCACTTTAATCCACAACTTTTCTGGAGTCTTCAAGGATGTGTTTTTATATTCTCGTACAATACAGTAATGATAATTACTTTAGTTTTCGTGGTATTTATATAGAAATCATGTTCTTTTTATTATAAACTCAGTTAAAAGTAATTTTCTACGTGTTTACGAGTTTTTGTTTACCGCAGTTCACGTCATAGCATAGATAATCTATAGACTAAAATGGCCGACAGCGTTTTTGTATGTCCATGAAAAGTCTATTTTAAAATTAAAGATTTGTAGCTTTCTAGGTTTAAAAAAAATACAATACATTTTTTTTCGGTCTAATAGAACATTTATTAACCATTTAAAACCTTTTTCCAAAAAGGGTCAACTAGCCTATTGTGGGGAGGATCGTGATAGGCCTATAATTTTCATAGTCTTTATGACCGCCCTTTTTATATATCGGTCGAACTATTCCTGACTTTAACTGGTCGGGATACTGTCCTGTGACTATGCTAGCGTTAATGAGCTTGGAAATAGCTGTGGTTATTTTATCACCTATGCTTTTTATATCGATTGCCCTTATGCCATCAGATCCTTGTGCTTTATTTTTATTCAGTTTTTTTTATAATATTATGTACATTATCTAATCGTGCTTTTTGATATTTTATTGTGACAATTTTGGGCATACTATACGTTGATCTGTCTAATAATCGAACATTACAATTTGATGAGATGGACTTTACGCTTTGATTAAATGTCTGAGCAAAGTTGTTTGCTATGTCAATCTTTTTACACGTGCTGGTCTCAAATGCAGCATTCAATGCACTGTCAATGGATGTTTTAATTTTGCCGGTTAATCTATTTAATAGCTGCCATAGAAGCCGGGGATCTTTTTTATTTTCAGAAATTTCTTTTATTGTTAATTCATTTTTAGTTTTTTGTATTAATTTATTTGCGTAATTTCTTGCCTTATTATATTTTAGTCGTAGTATTTTATTATTTGTGTCATTTTTCCACTCAATAAATAGTTTGTCCTTATAATTGCATGCTTTTATTATTTTACTGCTAACCCATTTTATATTATTTTTACGAAAAGACCTAGAATTGTTTTTTATTTTAATTTCTGATTGAACATAACAGTTATTTATATTATTGTTAATGAAGTTATATATTTCGAAAGGACACGACATATCATTTGCAGCTTGCCAATTTATATTGAGTAAAAGATTAGTAAATTTTTTATAGTCTAATATTGTTTTGTGCGAATTGCACGGAGCATCCTGTATCCGCGGAGCGTGGCAAGCCAGCACAACCATACGATAATCAGCCAGTACGGTTCCGAGAGCGGCCGTGTACGTTTCTTGTGTGCGGGATCTCACGAATATATGATCAATGCAAGTTTTACTTGTCTTACCGTCTCTGGATTCAATTCGCGTGTAGTCGGATATCCCACACACAAGTCCACAATTGTACAACATAGTTTTATATTTATGTTTTAAAGCACTGTCGGACCTTAGATCTATATTCATATCACCGAGCAAGTCCAAGTCACAATCTGTACCGAAGTTCGAAATAGTGTGTTGTAGTTCGTCGATAAACAAATGTTTACTATTTTTCGGTGGCCGATAGTTCACTGCACACAGAACAGCGGAATATCGAAATGGTGTCGTGATTTTGAGCGTTAGGCATTCAAAGTGTTGTGTTTTTATTTTAAAATCAACTAATTTGTGCTTTTTATGAACATATACAATTATACCTCCACCTCTTCGAGAATTTCGCAACTCTGCCCGCATACTATAGCCATCGATATTATATAAACAACACAACGAATCAGATATATTAGCTTCAGTTATTATTATTACATCCACGCAATGGCTGCATGAACTGATACATTGTTCTAAAGCTGAAAAGTTTTTAATTACCGAGCGTATATTAATGTGTAAGCATAGTAAATTCGCAAAACCATTAGGAATGCTGTCCAGAAAACATTGAATGTTTGAACAGTCTTTTACCTCATACACATCATCTTCTACTGTCGAAGCCATTTTTTTAAAGAAAAGAGTAACAATAGGTAGCTTAAGTTAGTTAAGTAAGTGGAAATCGTAATTGGCGTGCCCTGTGTAAGAGTGAGCATAGTAAAGATGCTAGCTTTTTTTTGTAACGAGGCGATTGGAGGTTTTCATTTAGAAAACGTATCATTTTAAGGATCTATAAAAATTAATTTAGGGGAAATCATAAAATATCATCTGGCAACCCCGCCTGCCTGTCAGTCAGTGAAAGTTTTTGGCGGGATTTCATCGAGTGCGGTTGGCGTCTTATTTTAATTATTCTTAAATTCGTTCATAGTGGATATTGTGGAATAAAATTGGTGTGGTTTTGTGTTACAACCGTCTGCGTAACTGAAGAATTAGTGGAATCATTAAAATATACGCAATTCCGGTGAAGTGGACGTGAGAATTTTATTGTAGTGTTGACTACCTCACAGAAGCTTATCGAAAAAGCCAACTCGATACATTTCGTGCCAAACACTCCAAGAAACATTAGAATGCGTCACACCGACATTCTAATGTAAAAACAAAAAAAAGATTAAATTAATTAAAGACTAGGCTGTATGAACATTGTTCCCTTTGCCTTCCCTAAAACGGGAAAACTTCAACAAAAAAAAAAGTCAGTCAGTGACTTGCTTTGATTGAAATTGTTATTAGTCTGTGCTACAAAACCGCTAACCTGTTAATTAATATGACTCGGTTATCAACAAACACTTTAATAAAAATCGCAGCTTGGGGTGGTATCATTGTAAGTACGACTGGATTTTATTTGCAAACCGTGCTGATAGACAGGGTAAGAAATTTTGATTACTATAAAGCTGCATTAAAGACACTAAGAAGTCATGCCGGTGCTGTGTACTATTTAGGAGAACCAATTAAAGATAAAAGATTTTCAATATCTGATTCTGAAAATAATTTTTCTGACGGCCAAACTGCTAGATTTCGTGTACCCGTCACTGGCACTAAAGACAAAGGTATCTATTATTTCTGGGCAGAAAGAAATGATAACCAATGGAAAATAGTTAAAGCTGAATTAGAGCTTAAATCAAAACCTGACACTAGATTATTAGTAAAGGACAACTAAAGGAAGGTATTAAGAGGTATGATAATCTCAATATTAAGTTATGTTTGTATGTTGTTAGTTTTGAATTCAATTCAATGTTTCGATGCATTGCTTATACCTCTCATTCTCAGCTGCTGCATTCTTTCATTTCAGAGATAACTAATTGCTCCTTGTATTTCTGTAGAATGATCAGTTCCCCATTATAAATTGAGGAGCTGGAGAACAAAACGGTATAATTATGCATCTGGTCAAACCACTACATTTTTACAGTCCGGAGGTTTCAGGCCAGTTGAATTTGAATCTCAATAATTTTCAATCAAAACCACCTAAAACAATGTTAAAATTACTAAATTTATAAATTAAAAATGCCAAAAGCTCACTCGAGGTATGTCATTCAGTTTTCTACAACTCCTGTAAAATTTAATTTTGAAGTTCTTTAGCTGCATTATGAAAAATGATCACTGTTTTCGTATTTATAATATTTATCCACATGATTCTAGTTTCTATATTCTTAACATGTGTTATAATGTTATACAAAATAATGCGAAATTTATATGTGCTAATAAATTTTATTCAGTAGTGATTTAAATTGAATATTTTGATTATTTATTAAATTTTTCAAATTAAAACTGAACTTTATTGACTGTGTTGACTATCCTTTTCCAATCCTTTTATTATCTTATTGTAATTAATTATCTGCATGCAATTAAAAACTATTTTTTAATAATTCCAAAAAGAAGTATAACTTCTCACGCACTTAAGTACTTGCACCCATATTTTTATGTAATTATACCGTTTTGTTTGCCAGTTCCTCAATTAAGTACATTTCATGTAATAGGATTACAATCTTCAAGATTTATTTTCATAATGCTGCTGGCCTATTTGCTAACTTTTTAACATTAACATTGTGTAACTAAAGAGGAAATTGCATATCCATCATTGCTTTTTAGAACAAATGTCTTAGTGGAGTTATAAGAAAGCATTAATTGATCACTAAATAGCTCAACAATATCACTTCCATCTGTAAAAAGCAGTTAGCGAATAGGCCTACTGGAGTCAGACATGTGTAAAGATGAAAATTGTACACATATTTGTAAAATGTTTGAAAAGTTTCACTATTTGTTCCAAATACAGTGAACTAAGTCGTTTGCAAAGACTGAAAAAGTTGTCTTAATGATTTGTGTGAAGTACTTAAAAATCATAATTTTGCAAATATTCCATAATTGCCATTGCAAATGGCCTTTGATCTATACCTTTGCAATGTCTTCACTCTTGTCTGGGCTTGGCTTTACAAAAAGTAGCCTATATCCAAGGTCCCCGTTATCTTTTATCTAAATTCATCATAATTGTCTTGCATAAAACTGTAACAATCCTATTTGCTTTCACATATGAAGTTTAGACTCCATTTATAGTTAGAATACAAATGTTTTTATGACTTCATTGATGAGAATATATTTTATTTTTAGGTATATTACCCTAGCGAAACATCTGAAATATCTAAGAATAAGGGTAGTTAGCCCCCCATGAAGGGGGGGAATTTTTCCATATCTAACCAGCTTATCTTACAGCAACAAAATAGCAACAAAATATGCCGTTCATCTGATCTCTCTAACTGCTTTTGCCTCCGAGTTATCGCTGTGGTTTCGCTAGCGTAATATTACGCTAGCGTAACTGGCGTTTTTCCGCGAAATCATAGAGCAACAAAATCAAATCTTGCGGCACAAAATAGCAACAAATTAGCAACAAAATACTATATACCTTAGGATATGGACTTATGAAATTGTTACGCTAGGGTAATATACCTTTTATTTTTCATGTATTGTTTAATAAAAGAAAAACTTTTTCAGTTTCAAAATGTTTGTTGGGACAGCGAAAGAAAAGTTTTATTATCACAATACTTTACTATGTTTAGTAAAAGCTTTACAAAATCAGAGCACACTTGTGGATCTTCGTAATGATTCTTATGTCTGTGGTGTTATCTCTACAGTAGACGGGTGAGTTCTTTTTAGATGCCACTAGGGGTCATTAAAGTACCAATTGTTGGCATCTGTATTTAATATGAATATAAGCAGAGATTTTACTATTCTGAGAGATAAAATAATTAATAACTTTTTGTTCTATGGTCACGTAATCAAAATGCCTATAATTGGCGAAGACTAAAATTATGTCACATGCTAGTGAACTCCTGATCACATTTTTTTTATATAAATTTTACGGCCTTGGAGATTTCCATAGTGGCCCCTGATCACATTAAAATACATAGTATCATTTGACATTTCAATGTCAGTCATTGTCATATAAAAATAATAAAGGTTAAGAAAAAAATTGTTTGAAACAATGTGGATAGGTCAAAATAACATTAAAAAGGTAAATTTAAAAAATCAAAAAACCCGACTGCTTCATTATACTTCAAATAAAAACTGAAAAGAAAAAAACAAGTCCAGTAGTCTATAATTCTGTTAATAAGGAACAAAGCTACTTTAACAGTCGGGACCCATTATTGAAAAATGTTATGTATTCTTGAATATCTAATGGACTTGTTTTTTTCTTTTCAGTTTTTATTTGAAGTATAATTAAGCAATCGGGTTTTTTGATTTTTTAAATTTACCTTTTTTATTTCACACTTTTTAGTTAGTTAGTATTTTAAGGCGGTATATACCGTAGTCTTGTTACTTCAGTAAGGGAATTAATATCGCGGGAATTATTAAGTACCTTGCGGTGGTCTAAAAGATTGATTTATTAAGACATATAGAGACTTTACCAGCGGGGTCAAGGCTACAGATGGGCCTCAATTTTCACAAAAATGTGTGAAGTTAAATCAAGTTGTTACGTAAATATTTAATGTATGTAAATTTTATAGAAAACTAGCACTTATTCAAAAAAGTCATTTTTTGTTTCTTCTTTTTAGTAGTTTAGCAGTAAATATACAATTCTATTACTTTTATTTATCGACTATTTAAAATTGGCAGTGGCTGCATTGTCATGTCAAAGTCCGGCTCTAAGATGGTGATATATACAAATGCAGTGTCATATCCTTTTATATACCTACATAATTCACAGAAACCCAATATGTAGATGCCAGAAGTTAACTTCAAATGTTGTTAATCACCCTATATACAATACCCACAATGACGTTTATGTCGCAGGTTGAAGAAAGCAGTAATTCCCGTCTGTTGTGTTGGACAATGGTGCCAACTGTCTTAGATCGCTAAATTAAATAATTATGCAATCACCAAAGCAAAGTTTATAATATTTGATTAAACTAAAGGCGCATAATAAAATTTTCATAACGTTAGGTAGAGCACCATAGCAATCTCATGTAATATTAAAAAATAAATTTTTGAATGGACAGGCCGAAATCAATTAAAAAAGAATATTCGGGCGCCTGGACTGTACCATCATTATTAGCCGGGAGAACATTGGAATATTAATCGCAAAGGGTGCTTAATGCAAATCCATATTCATTTTGGGTTGTCTATATATTGAAATTTTAAATCCAAAATTACTTAAGTCCAAAAGGGTTAAATCTAAATTTAGAAACTATTATATACTGTGATGCTACTAGGAATTAAATGAAAATTTACCTTATTATTAGAATGTTACCGACCCCGCTTCATCTGATCTGGGTAGTATATGTCTAGTGTTGTAAATATGCAGGGGATGGCCGTTTTTAGATCCCGTGGGTTCACCTCCACATCACGGGATATGTTGAAATTGGAATAAGATATCCAAATGAAAAATCCAAATAAAAAAAAAACGCTTTCGCTGAAAACAAACATTCCTCAGATTAGCACATGGCTCACAACAAAGGAAAAAATGTAAATCTAAGGAAATCTCTAAGGTTCTTACCGTTTTTTCAATCAAATTAAGCTTGAGGTATGGCCATCGCCATTTTGTACGAATGATGCAAAATGTTTCATCTGAAAACAAAATTAATCCTCATGTAAATCATTGAAATATATGAATTAAAACACTTTTCGAATTTGGAAAAACACTTACCATTAAAAACAATCAATAATATAAGGGATTATCCATTAAAAAAAATGGAATATGAAATGACCATCCTTTGGTCTAAAAATGACGTCGTGAAGTGAAGTGACAGTTTTTTCTTAAGTTTGTTTTCTCTGGCCGGTAGGCAAAGAGAACAACGTCCATTCAGCCTACTGCTTGATAAAGTTAGCAACATAATTATTCAAAAGTGCACAGATTACAGAAAATGGGCGCGAGATAAAAACGACCAGAGAGACAACCAAAACAAATCTTCTATCTCGCTCTTCGAGCGAAGGAGATCCATGTGACGTTTTTAACACGTTACATTTCACCCTTCCCCGAATAAAGCATCGAGAATCGAGGCTGAAGAAACTACAGCTAAAATTCAAATACTATAAGCCAAAACGAAATCCGTTGAATTATGGATGAAAACGAAAACCCAAAGTGAAAAGAAAATAACTTCTAATAAAGTTATCCAAATACCAAAACATCATCTAACTATAGAGTCCTTGGACGAAACGTCACAAGTCTCAAAACAAAAGCTGTTAAACTAAATTAGTCACAGACCCAAAATTATTAAAAACCCAAAGCAAAATGCTCTAAAACAAAAGCATGCAAAGCTTACTACAAGAAAATTCAACCACTATCATCATCATTATTGAGATCTGACACTATCTGACCGTCTAATATTTCTCTGGTCTGCAGTCATCTGTACCATCTGATATAGTTATTTCTAACTAATTAAGTGTATGTATATATTTATATATGTATGTTTATTAATTTATATATATGTGTATTTATATTTATATATATAGGGATATTTTATTATTAGATATAATATATATTTATCGTTTATAGTATAGTATAGTTCTGTAGGATAATATTATTATTATTATTTTTCTCTAACTTTAGTAGCTCGCACTCTATCGCCAAAACATCCGTCTCATACACCCATACTGGTTGACTGGTAGAGAACGCCTATGGCATTAAGTCCGCCATTTACTGTTTTTGGTAATAAAGAATAAATAAATAAAATAAATAAATAAATCTGTCAGACATAAAAGTCGCAGACTCTAAAAAATCTCTAATTCAAACTACTCTATCTAAACCTTGGTGAGATCTGTTGGACATCTAAGTCGCAGACTCTAAAATTTCCTAAACTAAAACTCCTTCAAAACCTAAACCCGTGTGAGATCTGTTGGATATTAAAATCGCAGACTCCTAAAATTTCTTAAACTACTACTCTACAACTCTTAACATTAATTTCTGAAGGTCTGTTGGACAACTAGGTCACAGACAGAAAACTACAATCTACTCCTACTACCAACTCTTGGGAGATCTGTTAGACAACTATGTCGCAGACTCTAGAAAAATCCCACCCCAGTACTGCCATACTAAAAAGTCGCAAGTACTATTAGTTAAATCCCCAAAAAGTTCGAGATTAGTGGCAAAATTGACACTAACTCATTTAAGTCACAATCATGGTCGGCACAACACCACCGGCTATCCGAACATGATGTGCAAAAGGCGTCGAGAACAAACAGTTCGACAAAAAAAATGTAGTGACGAAAGTCAAAACAGCAAAAAAATTTGGCGAAAACCAAAACGTGACATTCATGGCCGACTCAACACCAACGGCTTTCCGGACATGAAGCACCCAAAACAAAAGTTGTAACTACATGATCGGCACAACTCCACCGAACTCCCGAGCATGAAGCACAAAAACAAACAATTGATGTCCACAAATATGGGCAAACAAATTACCAAAACAAAGTGGTAAACCAAACAAATCGTCAAAAATATTTAACGAAAAAAAGGTCAAAATCATGGATGTCAAATCCAAGGAAAAATGGGAGCTCCAAAATGTCAAATCCGGGTGTAACAAATATCACACACACAAACTTCTACACAAAACAAATTGTTATAAAACAACAAACATGCAGAAACACCACACAACTATAGTACCAACAAATAAGTTTGTACAAAAATAACAAATGAGGACATATAAAATCCTAATAAAAATGTGTCCATACAGATAATACATCTGCATGAAACAAAAGGTTATAAAATCTTATGATGCAGAAAACAAGTAGGCATACTAAGTAAATTTAAATTTTACTAAAAATTTTCAAAGTCAAATAATATAATGGCAAAACTTGAATTTAATAAAAACCAAAAAGTCAATGAGTAAAGTCAAATGTAATTGAGTAACCCCACTATCTTTCATCATCTTACAAGTGGAAAGCCTAGCATACTTCACGCAGATAAACTAACTCTCAAATCCACAAAATCACTCATGTTACAAAATCCTAAAACCCAAAGGTTTGTTTATGTTTAACAAAACTAACCAAACAATAGCAAACAATTTGCAATCTAAATTTTCAAAACGTCTTTAACATGGTAACGACCAGAAGTACCTTTAACCAAATCCTTCAAAACATAAACATTATTAGAAATTTTATCAATAATCTTACATTTAATAAACTTCGGAGCTAGTTTTGCCGAAAAATAATGAGCAGCACTAGATTGAACAAAATTCCTCCTCCAAACAATATCACCTACATCATAAGAAGTGACTTCACGACGCTTGTTATAATAAGAACCATTACGTTTATATGCTTTAAATAAAGTTCCAGTAACTTTAACAAAAATACTTTCAAGTGAAGAAAGTGAATGAGCAAAAGCAGAACGGTCAACAAGATCGATCTGTGTTAAATTATCAAAAGAATTACTAAAACGGTGCAATGACGCATCAACAATTAACTCCCTACCAAACATTAGGAAATTCGGAGTGAACTCCGTAGCCAAATTAACACTACTATTCAAAGCTAACTGAACGTGTGGAAGAAATTTCGACCAAGTTTTATGATCATCACGAACGAAGCAAGAAATGCAAGTTTCAACCGTTTTATTATAACGCTCCACTGGATTATTCTGAGGCGTATATAAAGTATTATAAAATATTCTATCAATATTAAAACCTTTAAGAAAATCTACAAAATTTCTAGAAGTGAACTGAGTACCGTTATCACATACAACTATTTTTGGACATCTGAACTTAAGGAAGATATCTTTTTCTAAGAACTTACACATTGATCTAGTCGTTGCATTAGCCAAAGGAAATAACCAACAATATTTTGTAAAAACATCTACTACAGATAATTTAAATTTATGACCAGAATAAGTTTTGGGTAAGATTCCAATTAAATCCATACTTAACATTACCATAGGTCTATCTACTTTTTTGGGATTAATCATAGTTCCAAGTGGTTTAGAAGTCGAATGCTTTTTACAAATATCGCAACTATTAGTATATTTATGAACATCATTAAACATACCTTTCCAAAAGTAATGTAGTTTTATTTTATGCAAAGTTTTATGAATTCCTAAATGACTCGAATTTAAATCATCATGATTATTTCTAATAGTATCTAAAATATGTTCTTTTGGAACAACAATTTTCCAATCTAAATTATTATTAACGCTATATTTTGATTTACAAAATCTATACAAAGTATAAATTGCCAAAGTTCTCTCTCAGTCACACTATAATTACGTTCACACTTATTAAGAGATCTAGAATAAAAAGCAATAAGATGTTGATCACTGTTATCATCTTCTTGACTCAGAACACTACCAATACCAACAGAACTAGCATCATAATGCAAAAAAAACAGCCTCCTTAGGCGGCAAGGCAGCAGATAATGCAAGTTTGTCACCTTCCATTCTCGCAAAATGCCAAAATAGCAGTGAAATTATAAACGCAGTTAACGCAAAGCAAATGTAAAGTTAAATCTTTTAAAAGATAAAGCAAGATGCAGCAAGTTTACAATTGGTGAAAGATATTTAAATCTTAAGTTATGTTGTGTAACCAAATTAAATTATTTAAAAATTATTAATATAAAAACTTATATTACCTTTAATGGAAATAAGTTTGTGACAAAATGTCAAAATATCTAAGTTACAACAACATCAAAAGTTATTTCATAATATTATTACGACTAAGTTAATTATTGTTATTATATAAACAATGCTTCATTAAGTTATGAAAGTATTTCAAAATATTTAGTTTAATTTTTTCAAAGAATGTTAAATTATTTTAAGTTTATGTTATTATTAATAAAAGTTAAATTTTATTGTTTATGTTTTCTTTAAACAATGTATATACTAGCTCAAAACAAGTTGTGGAACAGTTATAGTTATCATTAAGAAACTTGTAAGAATTTAAAATAATGTTCACAAAACATTTTAAAAATTATCAAAACGTTCGAACAAAAGTCCTAATTTTTTATATATATATAGCAAAAAGCTTTGCAAATTTGCATATTCAAATGTAAATAACAAAACAATAACACAATGATCATAGTTAACAAGGTAATAAAAGTTTAAGTTATATGCAATATGCATCAATTGGTAGAAACCAAATAATTGTTTTTAAGTCGAGTAAATTCTAAGAAATTTGCATGTGCAAAATACTAAATTAACATACAAAAGTAGTAAATATTATGTGATGCATCACTACAGACGTATATAGAACATTTCAAATATGAAATAAAGTTCAAAACAAGTAGTTAAATGAAAAGTTAATATTAACAGGAACCATCCAAAAATTTAAGTTAAATTGTAATAATCTTACAAACAAAATCTATGTTTATGTATCAAAATTTAAGTACAAAAGTTATATTATATCACAAATGTAATAATAAAGATTACAAACAACCAGACAAGACTACTATTATAGGTACAAAATGAAATGGATTGCATAAACTAAGTCCCTGTGCGCTGGCGTCAATTGTAATATTAAAAAATAAGTTTTTGAAATGGTCAGGCCGAAATCAATTAAAAAAGAATATTCGGGCGCCTGGACTGTACCATCATTATTAGCCGGGAGAACATTGGAATATTAATCGCAAAGGGGTCTTAATGCAAATCCATATTCATTTTGGGTTGTCTATATATTGAAATTTTAAGTCCAAAATTACTTAAGTCCAAAAGGGTTAAATCTAAATTTAGAAACTATTATATACTGTGATGCTACTAGGAATTAAATGAAAATTTACCTTATTATTAGAATGTTACAGTTTTAAAAGTGCACAG
Organism: Chilo suppressalis; assembly: GCA_902850365.2. Lineage (NCBI taxonomy): Eukaryota > Metazoa > Arthropoda > Insecta > Lepidoptera > Crambidae > Chilo > Chilo suppressalis. The sequence continues at coordinate 15,914,265 of OU963898.1, forward strand.
ATTACAGAAAATGGGCGCGAGATAAAAACGACCAGAGAGACAACCAAAAAAAATCTTCTATCTCGCTCTTCGAGCGAAGGAGATCCATGTGACGTTTTTAACACGTAACACTCATTTATTATCAATTTATAGTTTTCTTTTAAAGCGTTCACATATAACAGGTCAAAGACTCTGTGATCGACCCTTTTTTATTGGTAGTGTAAAGCTCGAATGAAGAGTACTTCCACCTATCAAGCGTGCTGCTACCAACCTAGTAGGTACCTATTGCAAAATGTGCAATCATGGCAATTATTTTCCATTTTTTCTTGTATAAAAAAAAACACCGAATGACGTATCACTGTTCAGCACAAATGCTAAGTAACTTTTACAAATATAATGAAATAAACCTTTTGCTTACTTTATTTTTAAATCTTTTTCATCTATAAAATACTATTATCCTAACTATATCTATACTAATATTATAAAGAGGCAAGATTTGTATGTTTGTAACAAATAATCTGTCAAACTACTGAACCGGTTTTAAATATTAATTCATCATAAGGTAGCTACATTATTTATTATTACATTTTTCTTTATTTAAATACATTTTGTCCGAGTGACATACATATATGTTATCCCTATAAAATAAATTTCGCCCGTACAATGCCTGGGTGGATCACTAGTAAGTATAATATAATATTATAGATGCGAAAGTGAGTTTGTTTGTTACCCTTCCGTACCCTAATAGCTAACTCGATTATAATGAATTCCCCTATAGAAGTAGATGGGAACTTGGTTCTTGGCTACAACATCGCAATACTTATAGGCGTAGGGTGATGGAAGGGGTGATTTACCTATAAAAATCTATATTATTTACTTTGAATTTTGCAGAATTATCGTTTATAATTACAAAACCAATATTATCGCGAGCTGATTAATAAATACAGGGATTCCAATAAGTATGTGCCTACTAGTGAAAAATGGGTTATTTGTCATTATATTATGTAAACCTTTTTTGTAACATTAGGCAATATCGACGACCTCCGTGGCCAAGTAGTTTGTACGCCGGGTTTCATGGTGTCGCCGACTCGAGAGGTCCTGGGTTCGAATCCCGGACCAATGGACAATGGGGGCAGATGTTTGTGTGATGAATACGAGCATTTGTACTCCAGTCATGGATGTTTAATATGTATTTCTATAAAAATATGCTTATATATGTACAGTATATGTATTCTTTCCATTACCCTAGTATCCCATAACACAAGCCTTACAGTGCTAACTTTGGGGCTGGGCTAATTGGTGTGGGTTTTACAATTATTTATTATTTATATCGTTACAAAAAATTTAAAAATAGTATAATTCTGAGTTTTACATTAAAATTCAATAATCATAAACAATTTTGTCCGCTGGACAACCCCTATTTTTTTAGGGCGGTACGAAGTTCGCTGGGTCAGCTAGTACATATATAGACTGTTAAACACTATACCCTGTCTGCGCGTCGCGCTTCGCGCTCTTGCATTACGCAGTCGGGTAAAAAGTACTCGTGCGCCAGACCTACCTCGTAGACTCGCCGGAAAGGCATTGCACTATTAATCGCAAGGGGTGTTGAAGCAAAATCCAAACATTGCAATTTCCAACTATTTGCCAATGATTTTCTTGAATTGCGAAGCTAGGTCCAATTATACAATTATTACATAATGGAAGAATTTTCTTTTAACAGAATAAGTATGTATGTAGGTATGTATGGTATGTATTATTAGTATGAACCCCCGCTGCATCTTTGTTATGTGTTGAGTTGAATGTATGAATGGAAGCCTCGCTCCCGTGTTATTAAATGGAGTGAGGCTTCCATTCATATATTCAACTTTTTGTATAGAATAAAAAAAGAGAATTTTATATTGGATTATGAAATAACATTTGGTCATTACAAAAGGTTATTACGTGTTCCAATATAAAAATCTCTTAAGTATAAAAATAACGCCTACACTTTTTTTGTATGAGTAAAAAATGTTAAACCCGCGTTAGGTTATACACGTGGGCTGATCGCATCATGACACACAATAAAGGAGATTGCTCAGCTTCCATACATGTTTGGCCTAAAGACCAATAATCATGAAAAATTGTTTCCTAGATTCGAAATTATATATAAATTACTGTAGAAACGAATATTATTGACGGACACCCCTGAGAACTAGAGTAAACTAGGGAAATCAAGCCAAGTACCGAAATTATGGATTAGATTCAGGAATATAGAGCATGTAGATTAACAGATAGTTGCCTGTTTTTAAAGTTAATGCATAAGAGTAACTTTTAAAATCAGTGTCATTTCCGGTTATAATAAGGTACTCTGTGACAGCAACTGTGTGATGATTGTGAGTGAGCCACAGATTAGAGAGAATTTTTAAACTCTCGTTAACCGAACAAAGCTAAGAGATTTAGGTTCTAAAGCCATAAATTCAGTAGCTTCATTATTTTTGTTGTGTTTTTAAGATAACCATATTTTAGATTTTTTGATGTATCACACCTTATAATTTTATTTATTGATTAATTTATAGTCAGGGAACGTAGGCCCATAGATAGATACCTTGAAGTCTAACATATTATATACAGATTATAATGTGTTTATGGAGGTCTTTGGCGAAAAATGTATGGCAATAGACTTTATGATGGCGCCTACCATCTATAATAATTGTCTGAGCACATTTCCATCTTGTGAAAATGATAATATAGTTGTGGATATTAATACCACAGTGTAATAAAAAAAAATTATCGATCTTTACAAAATAGATTTGTTTTTATGTTATATAAACAACTTCGATCAGTCTTTGGCTGAATGTTACTACACCCATAGCCATTAAAAATGATTTTTATGTTTTCCAAACCGGTAAATTAAAAGTCCTTTTTAAAGTAAATATATTAGACAAAGACGTCCGTTGAAATCTAATGACTGTAAATTAAATTATAAATTACGCCAAGAATTACCGTGTATGTCAATATTTTGTTGTGCATTTGAGCCAATTTGAGCAATCTCCTTAGAAAGATTGTTGACTTTCAATATATTGGACGAAACATAGTAATATTTTATATTATCTAGGACGTCCACGTGGATTATATTGCGAAGAAAATGCATTTTTTTACAATAAATGTCGCTAGGTGAGCTTAAATGTGATTCATGTAAGTTGATTTCTTTACAATAGATGTCGCTAAGTGCGCTTAAACGTGATTCATGTAAGTTGATTTTTCTGAGAGATAAACTTTTTAATGTAATATAAATTGTTATGTTTGTGTAAGATAGCGCAATAAATAAATATTGTATTCTACCACATACATGATAGTACTTTTATACTGATAATTAAAGCAATTCGTGCAAAGTTATTCCTTAACCATTTCAAAATATCAAAAATGCACAACGTTAATATTCAAGTTTTCACTTCTGCCGACACTCCCGGAGTGCAACCCGTCGCTATTTTTTTTAATTACGAAGGTTCTCACTATTTTTTAAAGAAATTAAACAAACAGGCAGACAGCCATCTCCACGGCAAACTTATGTCTACTGCTAAAATAAAATCTACATGTAAATTACCGAAATATTTAATGGAAAACCCGTTTTTAGAGATTACTAAATTCTCATCTTGTAGGTAAATAATTACGTCTTAGAGACGTTAAAAATTTTCTTCCTTTTTGTTCCTTCCAAAAGGCAAGCAAAGGAATCAGTCTAGAAGCCTTGTTAAGCCACAGAAAATAAAAAAAATGCATGGACTAGCGAAAACGATCTTATGGGAAACGAAAACAGTGAAACAACTTAAACAGTGGCCTTCTATCTCTCTCTTCAAACAAACAAAACTCATGTGACGTTTTTAACACGTTACATCGTGTGACTTATATACCACTGACCAGTGAGACACCATAATGTACAAACAAACTTTTTCGCGGGAAATGGATAATGTAATTTATGATTTAGTTTTTGTACTGAAATACACAACATAATGTTGAATACTCACTTTATGGACTCCAAAACATTAGTAAATAACATGAGACTGTTTTCGGAACTTGTCAAATACCATAAAGCTTTATAATTTTTCTTTTTTATTTCAGTTTTATGAATATTTCCATGACAAATGTAGTGTATTGTGATCAACAAGGGAATGAGTACACATTTGAAAATTTGTTTATACATGCTCGTAATATAAGATATGTGCATGTACCTCAATCAGTGAGTATTACCAATAAAGCTGTTTTAAATAAAACTATTTTTACATGGTCAATAATATTATTCTTTTTTTCTAGGCTTCAATCATAACAACTATACGAAATGAGTTGACTCAAACAAAACAGAAAGTTCCAAAAACCTCTGTTGAAAAATCTAGAAAAGCAAAGAAAGCTCTTAAGCTGCATATGGAAACTGTAGCGTCTATTTAATCATTATTATTATATTGAATAAAATTAGTTAGAAGTTAAAGTTCTTATTTCAACTTATTAAGGCTTATTCAATAAAAAGATGTTTTTTAGAATTCACTGTATTTCTGCTGAAAGTAAATTATAATAACAGCCAAAAATCACCATGACAACATAATATATTTAAAAAACTATCAAAAAGTAAAAACTTATAATACAGAAAAAACGAGCGAGCCTTACAGTAGTCGCGTATGATGTGTAACATTTGAAACCTCACCTTATATTAGTAAAAAATATATTTTTATATCTTTTTTACAAAGGGAATAAGCCATTTAAACATTTTGTTCTAAAATCAAATCAAATAGCGCGCGCTTTCGCGACTTTCTGTTACACAGTTCCGTCCCATTTCACGAAATCACTCCCACAAATTGCGGGAAAGCGAGAGGAAAGATGTTACACATCAAAAAAGGAGATTTTATATTCGGATTCACAACATGCTCCACTTTTTTTCATAAAAGGACCTTTTTAAGGGGGCGCATCAGGACCCCACCTGCTTGTCGAATATCTACCACCCTGATTATACCGTCGCGACCCGCTTACGTGGCTTCAACCACTCCGCGAGGCCAGGTTCCTTTTGGGAGAACACCGTCCCCAATAAGAACCGGGTTGGCCTGATCGACGCAACAGTCCCTGAGATACGGCGAGGAGCTAAGGTTGGTAGGTATTCCGAGACCCACCTACGCCAAAAATGATCAGCAAGCCTAAGGTTAATAAAAACTTTTTTAAGACTTTTCGCCAACCGCTTCTGCCACAAAGGTCCGAGGACGGCACTGGACAAATTATAAATATATTTTTTTATACTTAAAATCAATGATATTTTATCTATAGATATGTTACGTTCAGAGTAATTGCGTTTTAAATATGTTACAAATATCAATCAAACTTCAAAATTTCAATTATTTTTTTGTGTATAGAATAACCTTTATTAATTGTAGAGTGGACACTTGATTGAAAAGTAAGTACAATTAGGTTGGGGAAAATTTTTCTTCGCGGTTTTATATTTAATTAAAGTATGTGGGTGCCATTTTCTTCGATAACTTTTTGCCATCTTGTAGGTAGGGACATAATCCCATTGCTATATAATCTTTGGGGCTTCTGATCAAAAATCGCGGCAAGTGGTTTTGGCAGTCCTCTCGTGATGTTAATCTGACACTGCCTAAAGAATTCTGAAGAGACCGAAACACACTGCCCTTGCACCTTCAGATTCCCATCGGAATCTGAAGGTGCAAGGGGAGGACTATACGGCGGATTCATTAACACCTCCCAGTCACTCTTAATTTTTGCTGAGTGGCTAAAGATGTGTGAGGTGTATAGTTATCATGATGAAAAACCACACCCCTTCTGTTGATTAATTCCGGCCGCTTTCTCTCAACTTCTTGCTTTAATCTCATCAGTTGTTCGCAGTGGAGTTCAGAATTTGCTTCTTTGTTCATGAACAATTGCGATCTAATCTTGTAACCTGACTTAATCACTCGGAAACCGAATACGTCCCGGAGTCGATCAGGTCGACCTGTCAAGTCTACGTGATTGAACCGAATATTGATCGGTTACCGCTTTGACTTGACTTACCGTCAAGCGTTACTACCGACTTGATCACAATAATGACAATTGTGATTGACGGCACTGGCTGCGCTTGCGCTTTACGCGGAGTGATAGGTATTACTTAATAAGTTTTTCTCATTTGCGGCCGCAACATTAAAGATAAACGTGGCAATGGTGAAAAGCGCCTACATTATTACCGAGTGTGATTTTGTCCTACTATTATTAAAAGTTTTAAAGGGCCTTTCCTGTTCTATGGAAATTTATATTAACATATACAGATATAAATATTGTAACATCTGTTTAATTACAAGTTGTGGTACACGACTTTTCTTTGACGACGTGACGTCACAGACCGGCGATCACGCAAATAATATGTCAACAATAGGTACATAACTTATGAAATAATAGGTAGCACAATTTAACAACCATTAATTACGATCGAACATACATCCTTGATTATGTTTCGTCTACTAATTCATTCCTGGAATCATTGCTGTGTCTGAAAACACGATCATAAATAATATTTCATTGTAAAAAGTGTTTATCGTAATGTCTTTATAAATACCGAACCAAATTACGATTTAATGGTATCATTGCATTCAGAAAATTATTCTCATTCCATTTCACGGCTTGTTTTCAATAAATATGAAAATCTCATTTTCAATAAAAAAAAAAACAAAACCAAACGCCAAGTCACGGTAATAATATCATACAGTATTCTATCTTCATACAAACGGTCGGAAAGCGAGTCATACCTACGCCACTCGAGTTCGATGTGCTCTCGGCGTGCACCCAGTCGCGAATGCGCCGCCGCGCCGCAACGACGACCGAACGGTCTGAATTGCTTTTTATGCAGTTAACCGTGCTTAAACATGCGTTTTGTATTGTAAATATTTGATTTAATTAAGTAGATACCTACATAATTTAGTATGGAAAAGAACAAACGACGATCAATATCGTACAACAGCACAATTGCTGTTTTTGGTTGCTTGAACTCTTCAATAACACACCCAGAGATATCATTTTTTAAATTACCTGGAAAGGTGTCTTACCTTTATAGAATATTTTTTATATACCTATCTACTAGTACGTTATTTGTATCTAATATTTAGGTATTTCGGTTTTTCCATCGGGCAAAATATCTGGAATAATATATAAATAAGTGGTTAGGATGAAAAAAGAGACAAACGAGTAATCTACCTACACTCGCGTTAAAAACAAAACTACATAAAATACTGTAGGCTGGCGGCCCTACCGCGTGCCAACGCAGCGTTCGGTGTAGGCATTTATTTTCAAGGACAGGGCGGAGTCACAATACTGTATAGATAATATTACCGTGGCCAAGTGATCAAGTTATCCATCGATATAATCGATGTTTGCGTAATCCCACGCCATGGCACTACTGACTTACTTAAGACAGTCGCCCGGAGACATACCTAGGAGAAGGCTGTATCGCTCGTCGCCCAAATCAGTCCGCCGTATAAAAGGTCCTCGTGGCACCATGTTTGGTCGGCCGATTACCGAACCAGAGGGATGATATTGGCACTCCGCCATGCCCCTTAGTCTATAGTTTTTTTATGGCCTTCTGCCCGCAATATGTGTATGAATAATAATAAATAGTGGAAATATAATCTCGCGGCCATCGTGTGCGCGCGTGGTGTGACATGTGGTCATCCACGCTCTCCGGCTCTTCGCGTCTTCGGCTTCACCGATGGGCTCAAATGCCCATGAGCTCCTTCCGCCTGCGTGCTTCCTGCTGAGGACTGCGGCGTCAGCCCGTAGACCCCAACCATCAGGGTGCAGCATGCTGTGACGTCAAGGGTTGACGTCCGGAGGCATCATCGCCATCGTCGCTTCGTTCAGCGAGGGAACGTGGTACCACCAGTGATGTGTGTCAAATCGTGAGCTCACGTAGTTTCCCCTTTTGTTTTTTCGCGAGTGCACGCGGGTAATTCCCCGTCGCCACGTGTCCCATCTGGACTTTAATGACTTTGGGGTCGATATATTATTATATACCATCATCGGTAGTATATCATAAGAACTATTGTTTCGCTGCGGGCCGCCGCCATGTAATCCGCGAGATTATTTAATATAAATTGCATGTACCAAAACCGCCATCTTTGATTTGTTTTCCCACGCTACGGCCTTTGTACTTCAATAGTTCATTGCTGTAACCGAGAGTTTTATCCCGGTACCTTATCAGCTGGGTATTAGCTGAAATAACACTTGCTCGTATGTAAGGAGGTTCCGTACCATTAAATAGTAAGGTAAAGTAAAATATTTCCATTTATTTTTCTCATTTACATATAAACTAAAACGACACATTTCTCTTTTACATACGACAATGGCGCCCGAACTGGGACGAACATTAGGTTTTCATTTAAAGCGATCCCACATAGAGGCAAACTGTGCTGATGGATCAGCAGTTAAGGTCATTGGCACAATTTCACTTCCAGTTACTTTTAAAAATATAACTCAAGAGATTGAATTTTTAATTATCCCAGTCATTAAACAGGATTTTATTATAGGTATGGATTTTATACACTTATTTAAAGTTTTGAATTTTAATTATTTAAATGATCTTGAAATAGTTGACTATAACAATAGTTCCACAGAACCGGAGTCTATTAATGAGATATGTGCATTAATTCCTAGGAGTAATTTATCTTTTTCTCAATCCGCACAACTCGATAAAATAATCGAAAAATTTACATTAATTTCAACAGATAAAAAAGGATTAGGTAAAACTGACATAATTGAACATAAGATTGTGACTCAAGGCCAACCTATTAAACAAAGGTACTACCCTATGTCTCCTGTCAAACTACAAGCTCTGAATGAAGAGATTGACAGAATGTTAGAGCTATGTGTTATTGCTCCTTCGAAGTCACCATGGTCTAATCCTGTAGTAATGACTCCTAAAAAAGATGGTTCACTTAGATTTTGTTTAGATGCAAGAAAGCTTAATGACGTCACTATCAAAGATTCTTATCCGTTACTTTACATAAGTTCGATATTAGACAATTTGAAAGGAGCTCGATTCTTAACTTCTATAGATTTATCAGCCGCTTATTGGCAATTAAAATTATGCGATAATGACAATTACGATGGCACTGGTACATCTTGTCAAAAGACAGCTTTTGTTGTTCCCAATAGGGGTTTATTTGAATTTAAAAGGATGCCATTCGGTTTATCCAACGCAGGGTCTGAACTTCAACGTCTCGTTGATTCTCTATTTAGACATAGGTATGGAGAGGAAATTTTTTGTTACTGTGACGATTTGTTGATCGCAACAGGTACTTTTGTTCGCCATATTGAAATACTAAATGCAAACCGGTCTTACCATCAATTTTCAAAAATGTGAATTTCGCAAAGATGAATGAAGATATCTAGGCTATGTTATAGGAGCGAGTGGTTTACAAACTGATCCACAAAAGCTTGAATGTATCAAAAACTTCCCTCGTCCTACAACAGCTAAACAGCTACGCAGATTCGTCGGTCTTTGTTCTTATTACCGTAGGTTTGTTGCCCAATTTTCTACCATCATCGCACCCATGACAGCAATAATAGGAAAAAAGAAGGGTCGAGAACCAATAGAATGGAACGATCAGGTTGAAAAATCTTTCATAGCTTTCAAAGAAGATTTGACAAGAGCACCGGTCTTAGCCTGTCCAGACTTCTCACTACCTTTTTATATCCACTGCGATGCGTCATCGGTCGGTATTGGCAGCGTTTTAACCCAGGAAATAGACGGTATAGAGCATCCTGTAGCTTTCCACTCACGTTTACTTTCAAAAACCGAGCGAAATTATAGTACCACGGAGCGTGAGCTTTTAGTAGTAGTTGACTCTGTCAATCACTTTAGGCCGTATATAGACGGTAGCCGTTTTATCGTTATAACAGACCATAAGTGTCTTAAATGGTTAAAATCACTAAGCAATCCCTCTGGTAGACTTGCTAGATGGGCCATGCAATTATCTTGCTTTAACTTTGAAATCCGTTATAGAAAAGGCGAATTACACATAGTAGTACCTGACGTTTTGTCTAGAGTAGAAATTAATACTGTAACTTTCAATGGTCGAAACACTACAAACGACCAATGGTATAACTCTTTATATACCAATGTAGAAAGTAACCCTCAATTTCATAAAAAATATTTAATGGAAAATAATATTTTAGTGTGATTCATCTTCCGTATTAAAAACAACGTCACCTGACAATATTGGCACAGTTGTACTTACAACAATTATTAAATAACAATGTATTTATTATTTATTCGATTTTAGTTTACTTATTTATTTAGTCGGAAACTGACAACTGATATGACAAAACAATGCATGCATATTCATTTAAAGTCAGCGCTCAGAATTTGTGAAACAAATTAAAAATGTTGACAAACACTGCAATTCATCAAGAAATAACATTTTGGGGTAAATTCGAAATACTTTTCATTCATAATCATCTGCGGGGCATTTCCGAAAAAAAGTAAAATTGGTAGCTACTGTATCCTAACCTGTACAAAACAATGCCTAAATCGATAACCTATCATTCAAACAAACAATGAGGAAGATTACTTACCAAACAACAGAGAAAAAGATCTCGGGGTAATTCCGATGATTCACAAAACAATGAAACTATAGTCGCGTTAGAAAAATAAATGTTGTACGCATACGATCAGCACAAGCTTCATGGCAGGAATGACGCAAGGGAAAAAAATAAGATGGCGACCATATTCATGTTGCCAGAGCAAAAAATATTGACTACTTTGGTAGTAATTCATTATTTTCGGAATAAACCCTTTTTCACCTTTACCCCAAAGCACCTTATATTAGTCTACTTTTTATAGCTAGGTTTATCATATTCTCTTATGGGGTATAAGTAGGAATAGGATAATTGGTAGGATTTCCAGAAACACTGGCCACGTTTCTTGATTATTTCACATAGTGTGATATAAGTATTAATATTAAGTAGCGCGCAAATATAAATTTAAGGATATCCGGATTAGATCATTAAGATTATTAGACTAATTACAATACAGAGGATTTTGCTAGTCCCATTGTAACGTTACCATAGTATTATTATAATTATACAGTTCCAGTAGTTTAAACTGATTAAGTACTGTGTTTAGACATATTATCTAGATAAGCTATAGTTTTATAGGTCTCTTATAGTTATACTTAATTATAACTTTAGGTAGGCACATAGTAGAATAATAATTTAACTTTACTTATTACTATTACTTAAATATTTCCATATATTTAGATAGGTTTAATTTTTTTTACGGTTAATCCGGCTGCCTCGGTTAACTTGTAGTTAACCTCTTTTTTCGAAAAGAGAGAGAGAGAGAGAGATCAGGTCGACCTGTCAAGTCTACGTGATTGAACCGAATATTGATCGGTTACCGCTTTGACTTGACTTACCGTCAAGCGTTACTACCGACTTGATCACAATAATGACAATAATTGTGATTGACGGCACTGGCTGCGCTTGCGCTTTACGCGGAGTGATAGGTATTACTTAATAAGTTTTTCTCATTTGCGGCCGCAACATTAAAGATAAACGTGGCAATGGTGAAAAGCGCCTACATTATTACCGAGTGTGATTTTGTCCTACTATTATTAAAAGTTTTAAAGGGCCTTTCCTGTTCTATGGAAATTTATATTAACATATACAGATATAAATATTGTAACATCTGTTTAATTACAAGTTGTGGTACACGACTTTTCTTTGACGACGTGACGTCACAGACCGGCGATCACGCAAATAATATGTCAACAATAGGTACATAACTTATGAAATAATAGGTAGCACAATTTAACAACCATTAATTACGATCGAACATACATCCTTGATTATGTTTCGTCTACTAATTCATTCCTGGAATCATTGCTGTGTCTGAAAACACGATCATAAATAATATTTCATTGTAAAAAGTGTTTATCGTAATGTCTTTATAAATACCGAACCAAATTACGATTTAATGGTATCATTGCATTCAGAAAATTATTCTCATTCCATTTCACGGCTTGTTTTCAATAAATATGAAAAATCACATTTTCAATAAAAAAAAACAAAACCAAACGCCAAGTGACGTATTTGCCTACGCGCATGAGAATCCTTTATCGATGCAATTGGCACTCGATAAGCAATTGCACCGTGATTGCTCATTCATTATTAAACATAAAATTATCAATTATGGATGTTTTTGATTAACAAAGTACTCTTTTTTAGTAAATAAATTAAAATTTATAACGGTACATTAGTAAAAGTTTGATTTCGAATTTGACTTATCCATCGATAAATCGATGTTTGCGTAATCCCTCGCCATGGCACTACTGACTTACTTAAGACAGTCGCCCGGAGACATACCTAGGAGAAGGCTGTATCGATCGTCGCCCAAATCAGTCCGCCGTATAAAAGGTCCTCGTGGCACCATGTTTGGTCGGCCGATTACCGAACCAGAGGGATGATATTGGCACTCCGCCATGCCCCTTAGTCTATAGTTTTTTTATGGCCTTCTGCCCGCAATATGTGTATGAATAATAATAAATAGTGGAAATATAATCTCGCGGCCATCGTGTGCGCGCGTGGTGTGACATGTGGTCATCCACGCTCTCCGGCTCTTCGCGTCTTCGGCTTCACCGATGGGCTCAAATGCCCATGAGCTCCTTCCGCCTGCGTGCTTCCTGCTGAGGACTGCGGCGTCAGCCCGTAGACCCCAACCATCAGGGTGCAGCATGCTGTGACGTCAAGGGTTGACGTCCGGAGGCATCACCGCCATCGTCGCTTTGTTCAGCGAGGGAACGTGGTAGCACCAGTGATGTGTGTCAAATCGTGAGCACACGTAGTTTCCCCTTTTGTTTTTTCGCGAGTGCACGCGGGTCATTCCCCGTCGCCACGTGTCCCATCTGGACTTTAATGACTTTTTGGGGTCGATATATTATTATATACCATCATCGGTAGTATATCATAAGAACTATTGTTTCGCTGCGGGCCGCCGCCATGTAATCCGCGAGATTATTTAATATAAATTGCATGTACCAAAACCGCCATCTTTGATTTGTTTTCCCACGCTACGGCCTTTGTACTTCATAGTTCATTGCTGTAACCGAGAGTTTTATCCCGGTACCTTATCAGCTGGGTATTAGCTGAAAAACACTTGCTCGTATGTAAGGAGGTTCCGTACCATTAAATAGTAAGGTAAAGTAAAATATTTCCATTTATTTTTTTCATTTACATACAAACTAAAACGACACATTTCTCTTTTACATACGACAATTTTGAGGAGGCGAATAAATGTTATCATTTTAGGTACCGTTACAGTTATGGCAGATCTGGCATTATCTGAGTAGTCCAGGAAATAATTTTTAAGGTAGCGTACAGAAAAGGTAAAAATGGGACTATTACTAAGACTCCACTGTCCGTCTGTCTGTCTGTCTGCCACCTGGTTGTATCTTATGAATAGGCTAGTTGACCCTTTTTGGAAAAAGGTTTTAAATGGTTAATAAATGTTCTATTAGACCGAAAAAAAATGTATTGTATTTTTTTTTAAACCTAGAAAGCTACAAATCTTTAATTTTAAAATAGACTTTTCATGGACATACAAAAACGCTGTCGGCCATTTTAGTCTATAGATTATCTATGCTATGACGTGAGCTATGGTAAACAAAAACTCGTAAACACGTAGAAAATTACTTTTATCCGAGTTTATAATAAAAAAAAACATGATTTCTAATAAATACCACGAAAACTAAAGTAATTATCATTACTGTATTGTACGAGAATACAAAAACACATCCTTGAAGACTCCAGGAAAGTTGTGGATTAAAGTGCCGAAAGAAATTAACCTACGCAACTTTATTGCACTTATTCATATGTTGTATCAGTTTTATGTTTATTACTACATTGTAATACTAAATGCACTGTACTTACATAGATGCCTTGTCGTTTCTCTGCTCCGCAGAGCAGAAATCGGGGTTTAGTGCAACAAATTCACCAACCATCAATTCTTGGCAGATTTGTGCTTTCTGCTTTCACAAAGCCGGCATACATAATTAGTTTTGTCAATGTTTTTTTCTTTCCTAAAGTTAAAAGTGTTTTAAGATAAAAGTCAGATGAAAGAATCCACCTACAGTAACACGCGAATGACATTTAGTTGTTTACCACAAGAGACGTCAAAATCATGGCGGATGTGGCGAACAGCGTTTTTAGTGTTTAAAAAATATAGACTAAAAAATATTTTTTTAAATTAAATTTCTACAGCAATCTTCTGCTTTTATGAAGTGAAATCGATATATTAAGGTTCCTTAGACTAAATACTTTAAGAAATAAACATTTATTTAATATAATTCGACATGAGTAAACTAGCCTATTAAATAAATATTGAAGGAGTGACCACATAGAAAAATCGCGATTATTCTACACTATATTTATTAACGACAACAGCCGGCCTATTTTCTAACTTTTTGACATTTACAGTGTATAAAAATTGAGAAAATTGTATGTACATCGATGTAGATGAACAAGATGATTCCAGAACAAGTATCTTATGGCGTTATAGTAAAACAGTAGTGGATCACTAAATAGTGATTATCACTTCCATCTGTCAAACATGTTGGGAAATTATAAAGACCGTAGAAAATAAAAACGGCCTTGCATGCTTGAGAAATACTTGTGCCAATTTATTACTTTTTTTATTAAATCATTTACATAGTGTCTATGACACTCACCATTGAGTTTACATCCTCAACACGCCGCCTTATACTCATATCAGTGGCAAATAGAAAAATAAAAACATCCAAAAAGATACCTAACCTACTAGAATAACACTAACCTAACAAAACCCTATACTATTTACACATCGTTTAAAACAGAAGTATTTACAGGCTTCGTTAAAAAATCAGCTAACATCTGGTCAGAGGGTAGGTACCTACTTAACAACGACACTGCCACCTTCCACTAGTTCCCTGACAAAGTGATGTCTGATATCGATATGCTTCGTCCTAGCCTGAAACCTGGCATTCTCACACAACTTTAGTGCCGACTGGTTGTCGTTATACAACACCACTGGTTCACTAGACTCTATCAGACATACCTTCAAAAAGGAACTAAGGCCGTATACAGAAAGAAAGCCGATCGGCGCCGATCAGCGCCGATCGGCGCTTATCGGCGCCTATTGGCGCTGATCCTTTTTCTATGGACCGGCGCCGATCGGCGCCGGTGGTTATTATCCTTAGATTAAATCAATGACACGCGCTGGTCCGAATAATAAATAATTTGTATTTGAATTATTATCCTTAGATTAAATCAATCTAAGTTATAATCTTTTTATAAATCTAACTTTATCTTTTATTAACTAAGCGCTAAAATTATTTGTTTCGTACTTACGGAATGGTGACAACAAGTCTTTGTTCTGGAAGGATTGGTTGTTTATGCCAATTGCACCAATTTTTCATCAAACGGTTTTTCACTAAATCCAAAATGTAATAAAATGTTTCTTGAATCATTCTTGTATATGTATAAAATCTTTGTTCATCAAATTTCAATTTTTTTACAAATAAATGATGGTATTCTCCGAAACGTTTCCTTTCTCTATTTATAGGATGTATAGCTTTTTTCGCATTTTTAAATACACATTTTCTAACAAAACCAGATCATCGTCCGATGAGTCCGACATTTTGCTTGATCTGCTTTAATCGGCTTCCTTTATGTAGTATACGCCGATAAGCGCCGATCGGCTTTCGGCTTTCTTTCTGTATACGGCCTAATAAACAAAGCCGCCTTACAAGCGTCAGACAACACCATATATTCCATATATTAGTACTTTTACTGAGGCGGAGTATGTGGCATTGTCAAGATAGCGCAATGGTTTTCTGTGTAGGACTCTCCCAAGAAGTCACGGGATCACCCATCCTAAACAGAAATCCAGTGAACGACCTCCTATCAGTATTTCCGGCCCAATCCGCATCTACACACCCAGTAACTTGTAGACCGGACTTCTTGAAAGTTAACCGACGGTTCACAACAACAACTGGAGCTCTACTCTCTTTCTCCGAAACGAAATTTCGGCAAGGAACGAATTTTAAACGAAATTTCGCCAGTGACTACTCTATTTCATCTTCGAACACGCACTTAAAGTTCGGAATCACAAACAATTATCGTGAACGAATGGAATGACTTATGTTTGTGAGTTCTTTTTGTCTACACTTTTTAGATAACGTTTTTTACTTCAAAACAATATTACTTTATGACAACATTTTTGATTACATTAAAACAACCTCTTTTGACAGTGTTAGCCGACTGATTTGTAGAGTTGATGCAATTGAATGTATGTCAACCTAAATTTGTCGTGTAACACTTTGAAGTATTCGCAATACAATAATAAACAAAATTTGATTTATTTGTAAATTTTTCATTACTAAAAAATGTTCCTCACGCTAAGCAGCCTTAATTAAAAATACTGTAGTAGTAATTTTAGGTTCACTTTAAACAATAATCCCAAAACGAAAATGAAATGGTAACACTTTTCATTTCGTCAATTTGAGGTTAAAATTTGGAACAATTTAGTTCAAAAGTTTTGTGAATTAGAGTAGGCTTAGAGAATTTAAATGTCAAACTATTTTCGGACGAACGAATTTTCGAAATGAAATAGAAACAGAGTAAGGAACGAGCGAAAATTCAATCGAAATTTCGTTTTTCATTGAAATAGAGTAGGCCTCCTGTGTACTCAGTAGTCCGACGCGACGGTGTGAGCGATATCAGGCCTGCTACACACTACTACGTACAGGTGACAGTCAATTAGATTCCTGTAATCCAAATTACATTCTCCGGTAGCTTTGTTGGGTTTGTATTGGTCAGCTGCCATAGGCGTAGTCGCTGGTTTGCAATCCGACATACCATATTAATTGTCTAGTATCTTCTCAATAAACTGGATGAGGAATTGAGGAACTGGATGGCGCAAGTGGTTAGCGCGTTCGGCTGCGATCGTTGAATTTAAGCAACTTTCTCAGTGGTCGGTCATTGGATGGGTGACCCAAAAACTTCTATCTCGAGTTCCTCCGTGCTTCGGAAGGCACGTTAAGCCGTTGGTCCCGACTGCATCTGCAGTCGTTAACACCCGCCAATCCGCATTGGGCCCGCGTGGTGGGTCATGGCCCAATCTCCCTATTCCATCCATAGGGAAGGCCTGTGCCCGAGCAGTGGGGACATTAATAGGCTGATGATGATCTTCCCAATGTATCTACACTGTTCTAAGATAAACGTCGCATCCTTTTTGTACATATGCATGCCCAATTAGGGATGCAAACGATACATCGATGTTAGTAAAACATCGAGGTATCAGTCATAAACATCGATGTTATCATCGATGTTTTGATGAGCGATATATCGTCGATACATCGTTCACGACATTTACAAACATCGACATCGTTCTTGTCTGTTCGGATTTTCGGAATCACTGTGACGTTCGCTCGCATTGCATTGTTGTGCTGACACGTAAAGCGTAGGTGAATTTGATTATATATAATTTGATTCTTTGCCTACATACCTATACACATATTAGATTTCTTGATTGGGTGAGTAATGCACTCGTTGAATTAATTTATAAGTTAGGTTTTGATGGTTTGTTTGTTCTTTAGGTTTTTGTTGGCGGGTACGCGAAAATTGAGCGTATAATTTTAAGGTTAAAAAAAATGACAAAACGAATATAGCTTGTTGATTAAAACAGCTTGTGAATTGACAGTTCATATTAATTTGTTTATTTGCCTAATTAAATGATGAGAATCATTTTGTTATAATTTAATTTACCATCATGTAATTCTTATTTTTATTAACCTTTAAGCATCGAGCATACTTATATAGAGCGGTATTGGTATTTGTTTCAATGAAGCATCCTATTAAAAATAAAAAAATATCGATACATCCATCGCTCTTATCAACGATATTTTTGAACATCGATGTTTTTCATGCAAACATCGATTTTTTAAAATATCGATGTTTTTCAGAACGATGTTGCATCCCTATGCCAAATCCAACCAAGATCAGTCATCACAAACTGCTTATCAGTAAATACTTTTAGACTTCTGACAGATACTAAAAAAAAATACGTTATCAACATATAAGGCGATGATCACCAAGGCTCCGTTTTGGGATCTCACATAAACGCACGGTTCACATGTCAACCGCTTGAAGTTCAAATTCTTGATGAGAATTTGAACTTCCAGCGTTTCAATATTTACATTCTCTTACCCGTCTGGAACTTCCATGAAAACCGTTTCCTTTAAATCGCCATTTAGGAACGCTGTCATCACGTCCATATGGTCTACAGCTAGAGCAAACAACATGCGCAACGTAGGGTACCTCACAACGGGCGAAAACGTCTCAAAGTAGTCTACACCGAATTTTCGTGTGTATCCCTTTGCTACGAGGCGAGCCTTGTAACGTAGTACTTCACCATATATTTAAGAGGGCTGCTCTTTTCCTCTTAAATATCCATTTGGATTTTACAGTTTTCTTACCTTTTGGCAAGTCCTCAAGTGACCACCACTTGTTATCCAAAAATTACTTGTACTCCTCATCAATAGCAGCTTTCCACTGTCCGTATCTGGTCCACTGAGAGCTTCACGAACTGTCTTTGGGTCGCCATCCTTATTCAGTTTCTTCTCCGCAAGAGAGGTTGAAATGAAACTGTCTTCCAAATCACTAAAATTGCGCGAATCATCAAAATCAAACGACGACCTATTCGGAACATAGAAGTCCGCGCTGTCGTTCTCCTCTAAAATGCTTTCGTCCGAGCTGATAAGACACACCCGTTTGATTCAGTTGCGAACTATCTCCAGCTACTGTCGGTTCTTCAACCAAATCAGTATTTTCCAAAACGTTGTACTACACTGGTTCACTGTTTTGAAGTACTGTATCTTTGAAAAAATTATGTTCAAGGAACACCACCTCCCTTGAAATTTTTAGGATGCGTGATTCAGGGTCGACAAGGCGATACCTGGCGATACCCTTCCGAATCTTTACAATAGCCGACGAATATGTACATTTTAGTTTTTAAATCTAACTTACGTCTAATATTTACAACTGAATACGCCAAGCATCCGAATATTCGTAAATGGGACACATTTACCTTACGCCCAGTACACTTCTCTTCGGGAGTCGTTCCACGAACCGCCTTTGTTGGACAATGGTTTTTCAAGTACACTGCCGTGTTTGCAGCCTCAGCCCAATACTCATTTCCCAGACCAGCTTCACGAAGCATGCATCTTACTGTTTCCACAATGGTACGGTTAGCGCGTTCCGCCACTCCGTTCTGCTGTGGACCACCGTACTTCATGCCTAATACCACACGATTTTAAAAACTCTCTATAATGACTATTTACATATTCGCTACCACTATCGCTTCTCAGAGCTTTGATCTTTTTGCCAGTTTGGCTCTTCGCAAATGATTTGAATTCTTTAAAGCATTGTAAGTAAGATCTTATCCTTTGTTTTGATACAAAAACACCGTTTTCCTACTAAAATCGTCGATGCACGTCAATAGGTACCTAGCACCGCCTATAGACTTCTCTTGCATAGGCCCATAGGGCTCTTACCTTCAATGCAGCTTATACAAGGCTCATAATCATCACCATAGCTAATCCCATCTGCCATCTCACGCTTGAGCAAACCCATGCTCCTGGCGTTCAGATGTCCCAGACGTCGATGCCACGTGCTTTAATCCGCACTCCTGCTGCTTGACGCAGGTAAAGCACAAACACTTATGAATATTTGACGCAATCCGACCTGTAGATGAATTCAAGTGTACTCTTTCGTCAAGTAACTCGCTCTGACCAGAAAACAATTTTAATTTGTACAAACCACTTTCCGTAATTGCAATACATACCATATTATTAACAAAATAAATTTTACAAAATTTCTCCGACAATATTAATTTGTAACCGCCACTTATCAATCCGTTGACTGACAACAAATTATACGACAGATTCGGTACAAATAATACGTCACCTAAATTTTTCAAACCTGCTTTGACTAAATAGTTTGTATCACCACGAGCTACACGACACAGCTTTTCAATATTCGCGACTTGCTTCTTCAGCTTTCTTGCACTTAAAGCATTTAACAACTCGCTTCTTTGGTCGTCGTTTCGTCACTAAAACTGTCTCTCGCTCATTGTCAACATAACTGTTCTTGCGTGAACTCTCCTGCAACAGTTTCATCTTGACTAACTCACTTGATAGTTTCTGTGAGGGTTTGCTTATATGAAAACAATTAGTAAAATAAACATTATTATATAATTAAAGAATTACTTTCAAGCATTGACAAGATATAATATAGTAATCTTTGTTGACGTACAAATTCGTTTTTGGTTACTCTCTTTATTGACAGCATTGTGCCAGTACTCACACTCCTCTTCACGGCGCTGTAATGAAGATTAGGTCAGTCCTAACTTGCATATCAACTTTAAGAGTCGTGGGCCAGGTAAAGCCTTAGTGAGAAGATCTGCTTCCATTTCTTCGGTTTGCAGATACTCCACTTTTATTGTTCCCTCTTGGATGCACGCCCTGATGAAGTGTATCTTCAGATCTATATGTTTTGATTTAGAAGTTACCAATGCATTTTGGCTTAATTTGATATTAGCTGCTTGATTGTCATTTAAAACAGTTATGTGCTTAAATTTCACACCTAAATCCTCGAAGAGGCCTTTTAGATGGATTGCTTCTTTTGTAGCTTCCGTCAATGCGACGTACTCTGCCTCCGCAGTCGATAAAGCAACGCTTCTCTGCTTTCTTAGACATCCAGCTTATGGGCGTTCCTGCATAGTTACTTGAAAACATAACCCGAAAAAGATCTCCGGTCTACTTTACATGAACCCCAATCTGCATCGGCCATGCCATATAAATCTTGACCACTCTTTTGGAATGTAAGGCCAACGGTCTTCGTCCCCTTTAGGTACCTTAGTACACGTTTTGCGGACTTAAAGTGCTCTTCTCCGTAGTAATCATTGAACTGGGAAAGATAGCTGATGGCATACATGATGTCCGGTCGAGTTGCAACGGCAATATACATAAGTGTACCGATAAGGTTTTTGTATGGCAGATCATTTCTTTCTATCTTATCATTCTTCTCCAATTTAAGACCTGGCTCTATGGGTGTTGATACAGGCTTACAATTTTCCATGTTGAACTTTTTGAGTGTGTCTTCTATGAATCTCTCTTGGTTCAGCCTGATTCCACCATTTTCATAGGTGATATCTATGCCAATGAGCCTTTTCGGTATATGCAGGTCTTTCAATTCAAATTTTGTATTAAGGAGATCTTTAATTTCCTGTAACATCCTTGAACTTGAGGCTTGAGGCAATCAATAAATCATCGACATAAATAGCAATTATAATTTTTGCTCCTCTTTTCTCCACACTTCTCCAGGTATATACATGGGTCAAATTCAGAAGCTTTGAATCCAACATTGCCTCCCCTGCTGCCTGCTTAAGATCATACAGAGCTTTGATAAGATGGCATACTTTTCCTTTTTCATTGTTTTTTATATCTTTCAACATATTTACTGTTTTATTATACATCGTCACATCCTCATTCGTACTCTCATCGATCATAATTTCTGTTAAATATTCTTCTAAATATTCAGGACACTTCATTATGATTTTTTCTTCCAACTCACCATTTAGGTACGCTGTGGTCCCCGTGGCAGTGTGGCTGGGTCTGCTATCGGGCGCATCCTCTTGGGTGGCGGATGGGAGGCACCGGCTTCGGCCGGCGTGGACCATACCCAGCTGTGAAGACCTGGCTGGCGTCCTGGGTATCCCGGGTAGCGGCAGTCAGATCAACTCGTAACCCTGCACATTGTGGGGGGCCGAGGGCCGCCGTCTGCAAAGGAACTGTTTCCTTTGGAGGCGGGGGCTACGAGGAAGAAAACCTCTCTAAAAAATTACCCGCTGGTGGTCTCGACTGACGCCCTGGGTATCCCGGGTAGCGGCAGTCGAGTCAAGCTCGTAACCCTGCACATAGTGCGGGGCCGAGGGCCGCCGTCTGCAAAGGAACTGTTTCCTTTGGAGGCGGGGGCTGCGAGGAAGACAACCTCTTTAAAAAATCACCCGAGGGGTCTCTCGACCGGCGCCCTGGGTAGCCCGGGTAGCGGTGGTCGAGACTCCATAGGTTGAGGCGGAAACGCCATTGGTGAGGGCGGTTGCGGCGCGAACTCCGCGTCGCTTCCGGCCAACCCGTAACCCCGCACATGGTGTGGGGCCGGGGGCCGCCGTCCTTCGGGGCGGGGGCTACAAGGAAGAAAACCTTT
Organism: Chilo suppressalis; assembly: GCA_902850365.2. NCBI lineage: Eukaryota > Metazoa > Arthropoda > Insecta > Lepidoptera > Crambidae > Chilo > Chilo suppressalis. The sequence goes on from OU963898.1 coordinate 15,936,546, forward strand.
TCAAAAATCACCTTTGAAGAAGGCCAGGTAGGGTTCCCTCGCCCGGAAGAGGGAAAAATTATGAGAATGTCGTCTTTGGTTGTCAATATGTCATGCGCTCCCGTTGACGCTGGGCGCTCTGGGGTAGCTGGGCCCCAGGGTGAGAAATTGGTAACTAGCGGCTTATGCGCTCCGGCTGGCCACCGGCGCTGCGGGATTACCGGGTCCCGCAGTGGGAAATTTGTTACCGAGGCGTGTGAGGGAGAGTTTGAGGATGTTGTCATTCTGCGCCTTAGAGGAGGCGGGAACAGCGACATGGAGGAAGAGGTGGTGGACATAACACCCACGCCACCTAAAATAAACACGGCGAAGAGAGGGAGGGGCAAGGGCAAGGTTGTCCTGGGTACTCTCACCAAGCCGCCGTACCCTAAAATGGTGGAAGAAGGGGTCAGATATTGTGTCAGTGACGTGAGCACCCTAACAACGAAGGAGATCAGGTACGGTATGCACCAGCGCCTGAAATACATTGATGAGGTAATGGAGGATGAAGTCGCTCATAAGACGTCCAGGGAGAATGTCCTGGTGGCGACAAATCAGATAATTGACTTCATGGAGGTGGCTCTGAAGAAGGCAGACGCGACGGATAGGCTAGATAAGGTGGAGGAGGAGAATGGTCGACTCCGGGAGGAGAACGTGGGTCTCAGGGCGGAGGTTGAGTCCCTGAAAAAGGAGGTGGACTCACTGAAGAGGACCATGGAGAGGAGGGCGCGCCCTGCGCCACAGCCAGTCGTGTCACTGACAAGCGAGGCCGTCGAGGAGCTGAAACGCTCCCTTATGCTGTCCATAGGGGAGATGGTCAGCACTCGGCTGGCCTCCTTGGAGGAAAGGCTGCCGCCACCAAGGAGCCTCAGACCGCCACTGGCGGCAGACCGTAAGGCGGAGACCACAATGGAGGCGAGGGTGAATGAGCCGTGGAGTGTGGTGGTCGCAAGGGGAAAGCCGAAAAAGGGCAAGGGCATGGCTCCTGCAGCCGGACCTGCGCAGAGGGGGGAGGCGGTCGCGCAGGCCAATAGGGTCCCGGATCGAAGGAAGGGTGGGGAAAAGCATCGCATCAAGGTGCCGAGTACCGCCGCTGTTGAATTGAAGGTGAAGCCCAGGGCGGAAGAGCTGGGCTACACCTTCACAAACATAGTGGAGTTGGCACGGGCGGCTATTGAGCTGCCGTCCGTGGGCATTGAGGAGGGCCTGGTAATAAAGACCAGCCAGACTGGGTCCAGGCTACTACTAGTCTCGGGCCCAGATAGCAGGTCTAAAGCGGACGCCCTGGCCAGACGTATGGGAGAAGTAGTGGGCGACTACGCGGAAGTCGGTAGGCCCGAGAAAACTGAGGAGATGAGGGTATCAGGGCTCGATGAGTCAGTCACCCCAGAGGAGGTCGTGGAGGCGGTAGCCAAAAAGGGGGGCTGCTCCACCAGCGAGGTGACCGTGGGGAAAATGCACCTGGGACCGGGAGGCATGGGGGTGACACTTGTCAGGTGTCCCTCATGGGCCGCCAGAAAAGTAGCGGAAGGCGAAAAAATTAAGGTGGGATGGAGCCTTGCTAAGGTGACGGTCCTCAGCCGGCGCGCGCACTGTTTTAGGTGCATGGAGAGGGGGCACGCGGCAGCGCGATGCCCGGCGAAAGAGGACCGGAGCACCCTGTGCTTCCGGTGTGGGGCAGCGGGGCACAAGGCGGCGACGTGTGCTGCCCCCACCAGATGTGTGGTGTGCGCGGCGAGTGGTCGGCCGGCCGATCACATAATGGGGAGTGGGAGATGTGACCCGCCCGTCACAAAAGGGAAGCCTCCCGAACGATTGGCCTCTGAGGCGGCGCCCGGACGGACGCCCTCAGAGGGGGGGATGTCCGAGTAGCCTAGGCCGCTCGGACACCCCCACGAATGCTGTCGCCTGCCTTTCCCCCCCTCTTCTCCTAGGAGAAGACGTGGGGAGGCATGGGCGACCGGGAGGGGGGAGAGGGACGGGAAGAATTACGCTTCCCCTCCCGTTCCCCCCTCCCAGGAACGGCGCCCCCCCCCCCGTAGTTCTGTCCTACAAAGGGGGGGCGGCGGAGGGTTCTTGGACGGGTACGCCCAGGAGTCCCCTCCGCAGCGGATGGGGGGCGGTACGGTGGGCAGTAGGCCGCGTACCCAGCCCCCACGCGCGGGCCTACCTGCGCACGTCTGCGGGGTCCCCGTAATACCGCGGGAGACCCCTGTCGTGGAGCCTCGGCGAGGCCGAGAAGCTGCTGGGGGTGGAGCCGTGGTAGAATCCCTAACGGGGACCCTGCGGCTCCGCACTAAGCAGTATAGAAGGTATTCGCAGGACTTTTTTAGCGGATATTATGCTGTAAAGCGCCCGTAAGAGTTGCGGGGTCCTCGGTGGGTAGCCACTGGGGGGTCCGTAAGACTTGCGGGAGCCAGGTGTGAGATCCGTTCGGCGGTCTGCCTCTTAAAGGCGCCGTCGTCTGTAAAAAGATTTTTTACCTGCGTTATAAAAAAAAAAAAAAAGGTACGCTGTGGTCACGTCCATTTGGTTCAGTTTTAATCCTTGTTCCACAGCTAGACCAATGACAGATCTTATCGAACTTAATCTGGTGACGGGGGCGTAAATTTCATTATAATCCAGGCCCGGTCTTTGTGTGAATCCTCGAGCTACGAGTCTGGATTTTCTGGTAATACTATTGTCTGGTCCTGTTTTATTTTTTAGTACCATTTTATAGTCTACTTCTTTCATATCTTTCGTTTTCTTTACAATTTACCAGGTGCCATTTTTGACATGTGCTCTTATTTCAGATTTAATCGCATCGTGCCAGTATTCATCGTTCTCATCTTCATTGGAAAGGTAAGACATCTCTGAAAATAAATGACTTTCTTCGGCTTCATCAAGAACATATTCTTTTGTCCATGCTGGTGGGTGCCTGTCTCTTTTTGGCTTCCCACTCTCCGATATTTCCACAGGTTCTGCTGTGAAATGAAGTGCTGTCGTAAGATTCTATTTCTTCTTGAAATTGTGGTAAGTCCTTGTTATTATTTCATAAAATTCAACTTCCATTTGTTGTAGTTTTTTGTTTCCATTGTGTCTAACCTTATTTTCCGTTTCAGGTACCTGGTATTGCTGTTCCCCTTCATTTACGAGATTATCATAACTTTCTCTGATTTCTTCGTAGTACATTTTGCCTATTACCTTTACGTCTCTACTAGTCACTACGTTGTCATCTTCAGGTATGTATATTCTGTAGGCTTTCGAAGTCATTGAGTAACCCACAAACAGTCCTTCTTTTGTGACCTTCGAAAGCTTCCCTTTATTTTTCCTTTTGTTGAGAATAAAAGATTTTCTCCCGAATATTTTGAGGTGCCTTCCAGACGGTGCCCGTCCTACCCATTTTGTAAATGTTATGTTACCTTCTAATGCTTTAGCTGTACTGCAATTGATGACGTAGTTTGCCGTAGCTATTGCTTCTGCCCATAACTTCTTAGGAGCATTGGCTTCGATTAATAGGCATCTGGCCTTTTCTAGTAAGGTTCTGTTCTTTCTTTCGCTGATTCCATTTTGCTGGGGCGTGTATTTTGTGGTCAACCTTCTTTTGATGCCATTTTCTTTGAGAAAGTCGTCAAACTCTTTGTTTCGATATTCTGTACCATTGTCTGTTTGCAAGTGTATAATCTTTTTCTTGTGGAATGTTTCTACCTCATTTTTATATTCTTTAAATGCATTGAATACTTCATTCTTCCGTTTAATGAAATATACGGCACAATAACGGGTATAGTCATCAATAAATGTGACAAAATATTTATTTCCCGCTAGTGTTTCGCACTCAAAAGGCCCACAAACATCGCTATGGATAATTTCCAGAACACTTGTTGTATACAGATCATGCCTTGTAAACGGTAATCTCGATAGTTTGCCCTTGATGCAGGTTTCACACGTATCTAATTTTTCATTTTTGTATCCAAAACCATATATGAGGTCGTCTTTGGCCATTTTGTTTAGGTCTCTTTCATTTAGGTGGCCAAGCTTTCGATGCCATTCCATGTTGGTGTCTTCGCTTTCTATGAAGGGTGAAGCCTCCCTCAGGAAATTTATAAAAAAGAGCCCATTTCTTCTTTGTGCTGTCAATGTTCTGTCACCATTTTTCTTTATGACGTATGCTTTGTCATTTTCAAACACGACTTTATGACCTCTGTCTGTTATCTTTCCTACAGATAATAGGTTGACTGATATGTCAGGAACAAAAAGAGTGTCGGTGAAATTGCAAATTTCATTCTCAGTACTCACGGTCACCTTCCCTTTTCCTTTAATTTCTGCTGAGTATTTATTTGAAGCTAACTTTAAGCTGGCGTTTTCAGCTGTTATGCTCGTAAACATGGATTTGTCACCGCACATATGTGATGAACATCCACTGTCGAGACACCAAACATTCTTATCTGTATATGCTGTATTCAAGCACATATACGTTTTCGGCAGTGTTTCGTTACTTTTACCGTTAGGTTTTTTGTTTTCACTCCAACAAGCCTCTGTGGCGTGACCTTTCATTTTGCAGTTTTTGCAGAACATTTTATGCTTTGTCTTCTTCACGTGATAGGCTTCTGAATTTCCAGCTTGTTCGCTGCCGTTCCTGGCTTGGAATTCTTCCAATATCTTCTCTTTAAGAATTTCAGGATTTGGCAGTACATCCCTGGACTCTACAGCTATTCTAAAATTTTCGAACGAAGAAGGTAAACTGTAGAGCAGCATTATGCTTAGTAATTCTGGCGGAACTTTTATGTCCATATCAGCGAGTTTGTCCACGACGTCCATGAAATCATTTATGTGATCGCGTATATCTTGGTCTGTGGTCATTCGCTTTAAAACTAATTGTTTTAACAAAGTCGCTTTTCTGGCAGGGCCGGTACTTTGATATGTGGCTTTTAGTTTGTCCCATACTGACTTGGATGTTGTGCATGTCTTAATTTGTTTAAGCTCCGACGGCGATAACAGGAGTAGAACTTCAGCTTTGGCTTTTAAGTCTTCTTTGTTGAATGCCGACGTCTCTGCATCATTTGCCTGTGGTAACAATATCTTTTCGCCACTCACGATATCCCAGTAATCGTTTTTTATTAGCACTGCTGCGCTTGCAGACACCAAGTATCGTAATTTGATTTGGTCAATGGTTCTATATTCCGATAAGTTGTTGTAGATGCCATTTTCCATTAAATCACACTTCTGCTACCAATTTGTGAGGGTTTGCTTATAAGAAAACAATTAGTAAAATAAACATTATTATATAATTAACGAATTACTTTCAAGCATTGACAAGATATAATGGTATCAATTCTGACATGATTCTCTCAACCTAAACTTAAATTTGACAACAGTGTATCCTTGTTATTCTCTATACAGCATGAAAAGGAGAGACTCATGTTAAATTTAGATTTAAGTTTAGAGAATCACGCCAGATTTTGCACCACTATGTACCTAAATGATTTCATAAGAAAAGTAATAAACTAACACAAGTGTTTCTCAAGCATGCATGGCTGTTTTTTTTTATTTTCCACGTTCTATATAATTTCTCAACATGGTAGAAGAGCTACGGGAAAAATTAATAATTATAACAAGGATATACTGCTGTCAAATTTAAGTTTAGGTTTAGAGAATCATGCTAGAATCGACACCAGTGTCTATGACACTCACTATTGAGTTTATATCCTCAACAATACACAGTTAGCGAATAGAAAATAGAAATAATTGAATTAAAAAATAAAGTAAACATTTGAGGGGGGTGCTCCCATACAACAACCGTATTTTTTCCATTTGCTTGATATTTCAATATTGTCTAATGTTGTGTACTTAATGGTACGGAACGGAGTTTTCACACTTAACCGGTTATGAGTACGGTTGGTAGGCGACTGCAGTTCGCGTAGTATACAGGGCGTCCCACGGCTACCTCACACGGAGGGAATAGTTATTTATTATACAAGAGTGGAAAGTTCCTTTTTAACCGCGTGCTCGATTTGGATGACCGAGCAAGCGAAGGATTCTAAAGTTGAATCACGAGCGCAGCGAGTGATTCTAAATTAGAATCCTGAGCGTCAGCGAGGGAAACAAACGAGCACAAGGTGAAAAATCTTTCCACTCGAGTGCAATACGTAACTTTTCATCCCACCTCAGCGAGGAAATGACAAAATGAAAAAGAAAACAATTTATAATGACAAAATATTTAAGCAATAAAACGTGAAAAACTAGAATGGCGCGAAGCACGCAAATAAAACAAAGAAACCAAGAAGGTTCCAAATTTAAATTTTTTCACAATTTAAAAAGTTCTAATCATAAATTTGGCACCATAGAGGTTACATTAAATAGGTTTAATGACGTTTTGAATTTACAATTATATTGAGTACTCATTATATGTGATGTTCTAAATTCAAATCTACTTTGCCGCTCAAGCGAATAAAATAGAATTTTCCAGCCAGATTTCGAAGCGCAAAATTACACTTTCCGAGGTGGTGGGATGAAAAGTATATTAAATATTGAAGATAGGATATTTACTGATAGGAGACATCGTTTTATTTTTAATAATAACTAAAACTGCATTCACTGATTTTTTAAAATCGCCTGCTACAACTGGGAATCAAACTCGTGAAATTTCGAAAAAATAAACACAACATATTTTATGATAACCATTGAAATTTTACCCCAATCATAAAGATTATTTTTTGCCAAATAACATAGCATTTTAAATGAAAGGATGTCTTATTACGTGATAAAAATAATAAAGTGATACACAAACTGTATTACGTATGCATTTCTTTTTGAACTCACAATTACAATGCGATTAGCTGAAATTTGGAAAAACAATAATTTAATAATGGAACACATACATTTTCAAGCTTCTGTTCTTTTGTTTTTTGTAAGTTTCATTTTCGTTTTTTGCAATTTTTTGTTAATTTACTTACCATGGGTTATCAAAATAAAATGGAAGCTTACTTTATGAACAACAATGGTGTCAATTCTGGCGTGTTTCTCTAAACTTAAAACTAAATTTAACATCAGTCTCTCCTTTTCATTCCGTATAGAGAATGACGGGGATGCACTGTTGCCAAATTTAAGTTTAGCTTTAGAGAATCATGCCAGAATCGACATCAATAACATATTAGCTTTGCGGTGGTACCACGAGAGATACCCTGATAGAGACGTACCTTCTCGATATGTGTTTATAAGGTTAGTGGATACTTTAATTATAAATAAAATGTTAAATTAAATTACTTTTCCTTCATTTCAAATGCTATGTTATTAAGCAAAAAATAATCCTTATGATTAACCCTTTCGATGGTTATCATAAAATATGTTGTATTTTTTTTCGAAGTTTCACGAGTTTGATTCCCAGTTGTAACAGGCGATTTTTTTAAAAATCTGTGAATGCAGTTTTAGTTATTATTAAAAATAAAATGATGTCTTCTTTCAGTAAAATATCCTAAATTCAATATTTAATATACTTTCCCTCCGTGTGACGTATATTCAACGTGGTCTGTAATGCTGCTGAAAACAGTTGAAAAGGAAAGGAGCATCTTTGCAAGGCAGAAAAACTGATGTTGTCGAAAGGCACTGTTTCAATTATTATGCTAGAATGCTCATTCTCGGTACATAGATGCATTTTCCATGTTTATTTAAAAGTTCATGTATCTCAGTAACTTTTAGCGGGCTCATTAGTCCAAGCTACTTTTTTTTGCATCAGTCGGAGATCGCATTGAGTTAGGTTACCTTTGGCTAAAATGGGAAGTATAACATTGGGTTATTTAACCTGTATTGGAACTATTTCCCAGGTAATCAGAATATTTATTAAAATGTTTTTGACATAACCTCGATTTGTCATTATCCTTAAAATATTTCCTTTTTATTGTTAGTTCCCACAATCTTCTTACTTTCCGGTCTTTTGGAAACTTGTGCCTTCCGTTCTCACAACAACCAGGTAAAGCTTAAATACATAATGCTATTGAAAGAATTCAACATAAAATTGTAGTGCTTTTCTAACAGAATTAATTTTAACTTTATTATTAATGATTGTGAAAAACAGTTACAGATTACATCCTTGCAACATCGCGGAACTATTACAGATAAAATTATTTCTTTTCAAACTTATTAATAACCTTGTAGATTCACCGTTCCTTTTGCATAGGATTCGTTTCCGTTGTCCAAATAGAACTAGGTCCGACAACACGTTTGTGTTGTTGTGTTTCCATACTATTGTTCGTTCTATGTCAGGAAAGTAGATACTATGGTAATAGAAACCAGAAAGACAGTGCAGCCTACGCCGCCTACCGCAATATAAAAGGACTGCAGGCGAATAGTGAAAAGAATATCAATTTATAAGTAAATTATTTTTATTTCAAAGATAACCTGGAAGTAGAAACCAATCAGATTGTTTCCTTGTGCTTTCAGATAAATTTTGAATCTTTATTACACATGTTGGGACATAGACATATATCGGAAACGGATCGGCACCGCGTTAACTCTACCCGTTTAGTACCTATAGTATAACTTGTAATTTACATAGCTATTGGTATTTGCTATTTGTAAACTTGACAAGTCTTTCCTTTCCTTAATTTGGCAAATAGCAATTAAGAATAGCCGTGCAAAGTGCTAACATAAAATTCTATGCTCTATTCTTTAATGCGGTTCAACTAAGAATAGGACCGATTGGGCGCCATATTATGACGTCATAGCTGTCAATTCAAACCAAATAGGTAGAGTGAGCAGAAATAAGTTTTTATTTAATAAAACTTATTAAGTGAGTAAAAACACTAGTATTTTTTATGAAAATTATTTTCTAAGATTGAGAAAAAAAACAACCGATTTTTAATAATATTTATTTATGAAGACAGTGTGAGAAACATTAATTAAAATCTAGCTCTTCAATTCCGCTCATCTCTGCATTACAGCCGAAGTAATTATGAATAATCATGCACTATTACTAGGGCACATACGAATATGCACAGTGGCGGCGCTAGGCGTCGGCAACTCGGCCACCGCCGACGGCCTCGCGCGTGAGGGGGCCTCGCAAAAAAAATTTACAAGTTACCTATTTATTTTCGTTTCTCCGGGCCTGGCTTAGGTAGCCGACCCCAAACAATTCGGGGAAAAAGCTAAGCAGATAATAATGACTTTTATTAATTTCGAACACGTGCGTGATGGAAGCGAGTAGTATTCAGAATCGTCTGTCTGGCAACACTATGAATCAACAATAAAACTCGTTTACTCATACGTTATTTTATAATTTGGCTCACTTAATTTAACGGTTTAGCGAAGTAAAATAGGCCTCGCGAACTTGATGTCGCCGACATCCACATGTGGTCTAGCGCCGCCACTGAATATGCATCCTTTATGTAAACGAAAGTTTTAAATCGAGTTTATGAACGCAACTTAAAGTGACATTTGGTTGACGACTTAGGTTATCAACCATTCATAGCCAAAGCTCAATGAATGAAAAAAATATCAACCAATATTAATTATCAATATTTCTTATTGTTTGTTTGCCGAATTAGCCGAGGGCTAAAAAAGGGTTCCAAGTTTTTTTTGCAAACCGTACTTTTCAAGCGTGATTTGAAAGATGGAGGTCATTGGCTTTCCTATTCTTATTTGAATCGCACTATACACTAAACAGCACGACGAAATCCAATAAAATTGTCTCGCGGCGTTGCGGTTCTAATCCATTTCTGATTCGACATAATTATGTGCACTGGGTATACAATGGTTGGAAAATGTTATTAATATGGTCCATTATTTATGTTTTATTCGATATGACAATAATGATGTTTCATCTAAATGACAATTTGACACATTCTCATACAAAACTGACATTTCATATTAGGTTTATTTGATGTTTCATGAAAATCATGAAATAACTTCTACCATTTAGTTTTGTAAAATAAAACCGTATGAATAATAACGAGGGGAGGTCCAAAAGTTCGCGGAATGGAAGGGGAAGAAGGCTGAAGTTAAACATGAAAATTATTTTTCCTTTTCAATGTAGGTATTCTGCGTTAAACCATTTATTTAATTATTAGATCTTAAACAAATAATTTTTTTCGAAGATATACTCCGGTAAAAACTGTTTTGTGCAGTCCTTAAAAATAGACAGAAATTGTAGACTATTATTTGCAGACTTCACTTCTTCGTCATCGGTAACTTTTTCCCTCTAAGCTCTTTCTTCAGTTTTAGCAACAAATAATAATCACAAGGAGTTAAATCTAAACTATAAAGAGGATGGTTTAAAGTTTCGAAGCCACACTTGTTTAGGGCAGTCATGGCAACATGACTTGTAGACATGTTTATCGTACAAGAGGAGCACACTTGAATCTATTTTCCTCTTTTCCTTTATAAAATTACGTCATTTAGTTTTTATAGCAGTGTAGCGTAGTGTTCTCCCATTATATTGAAACCTTTTTCTTTATAATCAACCAACAAAATTCACTCAAGTCCCAGAAACCCGTGGCAACGATCTTTCCAACTGCTTATGACCTGAAACTTCTTAGGCGGTGCTGCACCTTTTTTACACCACTGCTGAGTCTTTTTTTTTAATCAGGTTCACAGTTATGAACCCTAGTTTTATCTTCATTAACAATCCGGTTCATAAATTCATCTCTGATCTTACTACACAGGGTTATAATCTCGCGAAAACACTCGACAAGCTGTTGCTTTTGAAGCGATGAGAGAATTATATATCACCGACCTTTAACATGCCAAGATGGTTATGAATGAATGTTCAAAATCATTGTAGTTGATAACGCAATATTTTTTTACGGTTAATTCCCTTTTCAAACGCGCATCTTCAAGACCTTTTTTTTGTTTTGTTGATAATATCTGTGGAGGTCGCTTTGATAGGCCGTTCTGAGCGCTGGTCATCATGAATCGAAACTCTGCCTGCTTAAATAAGTTATGCCGCTTATAAATCATCGTATTACCGGGCCAAGAGTCCCCGTAAATGGATGACATCTCTTCCATAATGATCTGCTGTGTTTTTCCAGGTTTGGAGAGAAACTTAATCATCGCACGAATCTCTATTTTCTCCATAGTTGATGCTCTCTTCTCGATTAGCTTGTTTATTCAGTGATATCTCAAACGTTTAAAGGCAAAGGCGATTGGACTGAAAATTGGTATTTATAGGTGTATTAAGACGACAAGCACTACTAAGTAAAAGAAACTTCCCGCCACCCCTTCTTCCCATCCATTCCGCGAACTTTTTGACCTCTCGTATATAAAAAACTAAAACTTGCAACGTCACTATTTTAGATCTCCTAACTCTCTAGCTACTTAGTTCTAAAATATGACTAATTATCTTTTTTATGATTTACCACAGTTTGGAAATAAAAAGTCTGGTTCTCAATGTCTGACTAGACTTTCAATTGTTATTAACTATAATTTAGACTTCTTGTTCTTTAACCATACCTATCACTACAAATAATGACAAAATAAAGGATCTTATTAAATATTTTAGAAAGAAAGAAAATGTTTTATTCAGTGACACAAATTAGTACATACGGGTTATAACACTGAATTCAGAGTTTTTAGAACTAAACGCAACATTTTTTCTTACTAGTCATACACAGAACTAACTCATCTTCATGCCAAGTTTCGAGAAGTTTTTATATTTCATAAAAGAACATGCAACTGTAGTCAAGATGGTGCACAGAAAATTGGGCTTATTTATTTAAGAAATAACCGATTTTCCATTTTATTTATATCGCGTAATAAAATTTACTCTATATAAACCAGCCGCTTTCAATTTAATATCTGTAAAAAATATTTACGAACTTACAACACAATTATTAAAAAGCTTCATTCGAACTGAGGCGAATCCCGCGAGAGACGTTCGATTCACCGCAGTAGTGCGTTTGCCTGTTATGTAAGCTATCCAAATCCTATGCGTTGTGTAAGACCTCATGGACCCAATATGTTCCCTTCTCGGAGTCGTCTCTAGCCCAAACTAACGCTCGTGTGCAATTATGACTTTAGCGCCCTCTAGTGAATGTCAGCTAAAATGTAATAGTAGCGAGAGGCACTCGGCGCATCCTGAAACCGTTGCACCTATGTGCAACGCACACTGTGCACCATAGGCAAAGCCGCCAGGCACGCTTTTTTTTTGCACTGCTGTACAGAATCAGAATACTCATTTTTGTTTCTTAGGTTTTCACGCGCATCAGTCATTAAATAAAACGATTTTAAGGGTTATATGCACTGAATTTACTTATCTGACGTTTCGCAGCCTTTTCAGGTCTGCTTCTTTAGAAATAATGATTTTTTATTTACTTTGTCGAGCTACCTTCGAAAGACTTTTATTGAGCGTTCGGATATTTCATTGGGAGATTTTTAAAGCTTTATTGTCCATGCTTGAATTTATTAGCTAATTTAATTAATAAAGTAATTTATTTAATTCTTTTTTATAATTTTGAGTGTATTTATTTGACCTTAACTACCGTAAACTACCACCGGTTCCAAAATTGGAGAACATTCTAAGAAGAACCGGCGAAACAAACTCAGGGAGGCTTTCTATCTCCCTCTTATGTCAAATTATGCAAACAAAAAGAACTAACAGTATCTATTGGTCTTGCAGTGTGCTTGGGGTTGGGATTTTATCTGTTGTATAATGGGTTCCCAAGGTGGTGGTATATACCAACCATCTTCCCTATTGAAATTTGGATATTTCTTAATCTCAAAAGCTTCGCGTATCATTCTAGGAATGAATCGTTGTTCAGTTGCGAGGATCTGTGGTTTATCAAATCTAATGTAATGATTTGGTCCCCCTAATGCATGTTCACACACTGCAGACTGATGAAACGTCAGATAAATAAATTCAGTGCATATAACCCGTAAAAATCGTTCTAAGAATACACGTTTTCCTTTAGAGAAACCTAAATTAATAACGCACGGGTATTCTTAACTTTATTCAGAATTCGCCATCGTTATTAGTAGGTGTACAACAATATTACAATATTTTGATATGATACTCAAGTAAACTACTAATAAATTGTATCTACACCCATGCTTTAAATCCTTAATAGAGATTCTGAAACAGTTAGATTTTTGCCAAGATTAAAATAACAAATGTCATAAATAAAAAAAATAATTGTAACACCCAAACGGTTGTTATAATGTGTAATATTATAATTAGGTATTAAAACACTCATGTGAAACAATTATAACACAAGGCCAATCTTGTTTTAATTACTCTCATTAAACAACAATGTATAAATAACTATAACACAATAACACCATGGACCAATTTCGAAGTTTGATAATAGGCTACTTGACACTTTTTGGCAATATGTTTTAAATGGTTAATAAAATAGAATTTCCATGGACATAAAAATAACGCTGTCGGCCATTTTAGTCTATAAATTTTCTATGCTATGACGTCCACAAAATCGTAAACAAACATTCGGAAGCACGTAGGAAATAACCTGAATCTAAATTTATATTTAGATTTCATGATAAATATAATAATTATCATGATTGAATTATACGAGAATGTAGAAGCGGATCGTTAATGACTCCAGAAAAGTTGTGGTTTTTATTGTCTAGAGCAGTGTTTCCTAACCTTTCCAATACTGCTACCCCTGTAACCTATTAGGAAAACAGATTTTACCCCCACTTTAAAATGTTATCATCAGTCCAAGAAATTCCAATTTGGCCGCTACATCTTCGTCTCTAATAATGTCATCATCAGGAGAAAATCTCGCCCCGCTTCCCACACTCAGCACCCCGCAGGCTCACTACAAGAAGGAGCGCATTTAGTAGTATTATTATATAGTATTTTCTTATTATTTAGATTTGATCAAATAATTAGGTTCTTTGTTACCCCCGAAGTATGGCTGATTTACCGGAGGGGTAATTACCCCCAGGTTCGGAACCCAGGGTCTAGAGAAATACACATACCTACACATGAACAGTCATGTTTAAAACTTTCTAAATCATGTAAATTTACCGTCTGAAAGTCATTTCTTTTAGCAAAGATCACTTGAATAATATTTAAAGTTTAAAAATACAATTTTTAAAGTTATGAATGTACCTACTAAGTCAAAGAGTTTTGTCGTTTCTGCTTTCACAAATCCGGCGTCCAGCATTAATTTCGTCAACAAAACCAATAAACGGATTTTTTTCTACAAGATGTAAGAGTTTTTAGATATATTTTAGTCAGACGAAAGACACCACAGTAATACAACAATGACGTTTAGTTGTTTACTAACACATTAACTAATTTGTTGACGTCACAATCATGGTGGATAGCTTTTTGAGTGTTTAAAAAACAGACTAAAAACTATTTTTGAAGTTATACTTCTTTAGCCGCGTTATGAAAAAATTATGAGAGTGAAATTTTAAGATGCGTGCGCATCACTGTAACACAAAAGTAACATAATGAAGTTAGCCGCGGGCGCGTTATGAAAAAATGATGAGAGTGAAATTTTAAGATGCGCGCGCAACACAATGAAGTCGGCCGCTAAACCGCACATTACTCGTAAGTCTCGAAAAAAAGCTTCCAACAAAATAGTAATAGGATCTCTTAGTCGCACATGTTGGGACGCTCGTCGCCTCTGATCACTGTTTTCATATTTATAATATTTATCCACATGTTTCTAGTTTCTATATTCTTAACACGTGTTATAATGTTATACAAATGCGAAATTTATATGTGCTAATAAATTTTATTCAGTAGTGATTTAAATTGAATATTTTGATTATTTATTAAATTTTTCAAATTAAAACTGAACTTTATTGACTGCGTTGACTATCCTTTTCCAATCCTTTTATTATCTTATTGTAATTAATTATCTGCATGCAATTAAAAACTATTTTTTAATAATTCCAAAAAGAAGTATAACTTCTCACGCGCGTACTTAAGTACACGCACCCATTTTTTTTTTAAATTAAATTACTACAGCCATCTTCTAATTTTATGAAGTGAAATCGGCATGAGTCAAGTAGCCTATTGTAGTAGAGGTTCGTAAATATACATATCTGAAATATCAAATTGAACGGTAATGTGATATAAACTGTACTTATACAATAAATTAAAGGTTTGCTTAACTTATTATGATTTATTTTCTTATCTGTAATTTTTTCTTTATTTGAAGTTTATTTTACTGTATGCAATTATTATGAATTTGTTTCTCCTTTTTAGTTTCTTTTGTTGATTCGCCAGCATATTCATGGTTGCGAGTTGTGGGTTCGTCCTCTTGTGTCTCGATGTGTGAATGTTCATTACGCACAATTCCATTATTTGGATACGACATATAAAACTTGGGTTTTGTAAATCCATATGAAATACTTTTCTCATCTTGTTGGTAAACATCTTCCGTTTTTCGCTCCTGATTTGGATATGTTTTTTGGTTATTGGAATAATCCTGTATAAATTTGTTTATATCAAAAATTTTGAGATTATAGTTTTCTTCTTGTTTTGATTTTTGAGCTCTCTCAGTGTCTTCCTTGCTTTTATGAGGAACGTCTTGTCCATTAATAATGTAATTCTGTTGCGGGCGAGGCGATGGACACGGATTCGCACGCCCATAATCTATCTTTTGTACATTTGCACTATTCTCTCTCTGTATGATAACAACTGGCTTAGATTGAGATTGTTTCGTATCGTTTCGCGAGTTGTCATTAGCGCCCGGATGTTGGAACACGTTTGAGCTTTTTGTTGTAGAATTTTGAACCGTCGATATAATCTGAGCATCGGAATTTTGACTGCACAAGAAATTAGATTGATTGATGTTCGTCAATATAGAAGTCGGGCTCGGCGAGGGTTGCATGACATTCGGTCTTTGTAACGTGTGTGGATTAAGTATAGCTGCAACAATTACATTAAATTTAGCTGATGAAACAATGCAGTTGGTACTATGAGAAAATCATCCATATCAAAGGCTGATCTAATAATGCAGTTACTACTAAGAGAAAGTCATCCATATACAAATTTGGCTGATTAATTAATGTAGACGATACTATAAAACAACATCCATATAGAAAGCATGTTTGGTTGTAATACCGAGTGGTTTATATTGGGCGAGCTGCGCGTACACCTGCTTGATGCGCTCGATGTTGATCTGCGATGCCTTCGTGTGGTCTACCATTGGTAGCGGGTAGTGACGGCCCACGATGCAGCGCGCCGACTGCTGCACCGCTTCGGGCGCAAGCCACGGCTCGTGGATGTACCGGGTCGGCATGTTCTTCAGAGCCGGTATGTATCGCCTGCATTCGATATACGAATTAGCCATGTAATGTTGTGGTAGTATTCAATTAGTACTAGACTGTCACTTTACATGGCTATTCGTATTTGACAAAACACATGGCTATTCGTATTTGATAAAACATATGGCTATTCGCATTTGCCAAATAGATTAGTATTATTATTTGACAAAACACCGGGCTATTCGTATTTGACAAAACTTTTTAATAAAAAAATTAAATCGGCTATTCTCAGTTTTCGGCGGTTGAATTTTTTTGTTAAAAACGGTTTATTATGTTACTGTTTGTATCTTTAATTTTTGTAATATACAACTCTGCGTCAAAATTTGTGAGTGAACAATCAATAATCCCCTGTTTTTATACCCTTAGGGGTATTTTTTTTTTTCAAATTAATATAGAACTTCGGGGTATACCCTTTCCAAACAAAAAACGAATTATCAAAATCGGACTACTCTGTAAAAAGTTATGCGTATACATAAAAAAAACTAATATACGCGTCGACTTTAGAACCTCCTCCGTTTTTTTCGTTGGTTAAAAATACATTCGTATTTGATAAAACACATGGCTATTCATATTTGACAAAAGACATGGCTATTCATATTTGACAAAACACATGGCTATTCGTATTTGACAAAACACATGGCTATTCGTATTTGACAAAACACATGGCTATTCGTATTTGATAAAACACATGGTTATTCGTATTTGACAAAACACATGGCGATTCGCATTTGATTAACCAAATTTTACAGTAGTCTTACCATTTAATTATGATAATACTACTATAAAATTTAGTTTTGATAAATTGAATAGCCAAGTGAAGTGCTAGCATGATAATCATTTCATTTATTAGATAAAAATCCATAGCGTAGCATTTTACTTTTAAGCTTGACAGACCCCAGACTGGACAATAAACAAATATTGCTTACACTGCGAGGCTTGTGTTATGAGATGCTAGGGTAACAGTATATGATACGGAGATAAATTTATTTTGTAGAAATTTATACTACAATAAACGGTCATGATTCGGTACAAATGCTAGTAATCATGTTTATATGATGATGGAGGACTTTCAAGGGCCTCCTTAAAGTAGATGAAAACCGGTGTACATATCCCTCCAATAATCTCAATAACGATAGGCTATGGAATGCAATCAAATAATTATGTTTTAATAAGGTAAACTACAATAGAATAACGCACTCGAAAAAATAAATCAGTTACCTGATAAAGTCGCCGTTGGGGTCAGTTTTCCTTCCAAAACGCACAGGGCAATAGCAGTGAAAGAATTGTTGGAAAAACGACGAACAAGACAACCACATCCACATGCCTGCGTTCACTGACCAATCAGCATCAAGGAGTAGCTCATCAAATACCTAGAAATAACAGAAAATAACACAACAACTTGAGTGAAAGTACCTGTATACATAAATGAGCGTTTTGTAGATAAATTACGCGTTTTTTTTTTATTATTTTATACCCCCTACTTCTATCTTTTCTATAATAATAGTAAGACACTTATACAAAAAAAAAGACTTCCGGACACATCTATCGGGCCACCCAGCATTAAAAGTTTTAAAGGTCCCAAACTAAAAATAAATGTTTTATTGAGCAAAATGTTATTACCTACGCAGTTTTGAAGCTGATTTACTAACCATCTTTTCGTGTTTTTAAAATTTTTGCTCAACCTTAAACATATACACCGTGAATTTTGAGTTGCCTGAGAAACTTAAAAATCGTTTAAATAAAGTCTTAAATTTTAAATCAGTAAACGCACTACACCTACAAAAAATATTTATTTATATAGTTTACAAAATATCCTAAATCGGCGCAAATTTTTAAATAACCTAGTAAAGAAATCCTATCCGTTTAAGTATGTATGTAGATCCTAAAAGATTTATTTTTATCAATTTAATACAGTTAAAATCTTTACGGTTTTATAATTGCACAATTAGAGAGTTAACGTGAAGACATTTAAAGAATATATTTTTTGAAGAACCTAAATTTTTGGCGGAAATGTTACTTAATCGTTGTCTGAATTAGCTATTGAGTTTCTCAGGTAACTCAAGAATCACGTGTATTTTTGCTACAGATCGACGACACTTAACACTTAGTGGGTCGATAGATGTGTCCGGAAGTACATATAACTTATAAAAATAAAATCGCTATTTATATGTTAATGTTTTAGTAGTTTGTTCTGTTATTACTAAAATTGACAACAATTATCTGATCTAGTCATTTATCATGTCATGAAAAAAGTCTGACTTAAACGCGTTGGTTGCAGGTCATACTGAAAAATTACCTCTGTGCTATTTATTAAAATAATATACGTCGTCGAAAACTGAAATGTTTTCTCACTTGCCTTCATTCCTTCCTCCCATGATATCCAGAGGTCGCCCCGTGTTAAGAAGCAAGCAACAGCGTGTCGCGCTAGGTGGTGTATCCATCCTTCTTCTCGCAACTGTATCATGATTGCGTCGATCCACGGATATCCAGTTTGACCCTTTAACAATCAACTTAGTTACTATTCACCCTATTCATAAAGTTCAAATTCATCTTACATCAACTGTGACCGTGCTTACATTAGCCCATTTTGCTAAAGCCTCTTGATTCTTCTGCCATGGTATTTGGACGCAAATAGGATTTCCTTCCATACGATCGAAGTTCGGATTCCGAGTTGCGGCGCAGTAGAAGAATTCTCGCCATAGGATCTGCCCATGCAAAGACAATGGTGGTTGAACCCTCTTGATCCTTTTGTATAGTTCCGTCAGTTGGTAGTAGAACAATCTCGTCGATAAACATCCAAACCTATGAGAATTTACTTATTAAATACTGTTTAAAATTATTGTTACTATTTTTTCGAGAAAATCTATACATACTACCAACACACCTCAGGTATGGTGACAAACCCGTTTGACTAGCAAAGAGTGATTGAGGTGTCATTTTTGGACGCCCGAATGACGCCACCCAAGCTTTCCTCTCCAAATGACGCTCCAATCTAGTCAGTGCTTCACTTTCGCCACCTATCCATACGGGCGGTTTCAATCCTTCCGTATCAAACCCTGTTAACACAAAAGTTACGATTATTAATCTAACTTGTAGATTTATCGATGAATGTAGTTTCATTGCATATTATGTGCTAACGTTAAACGTAAAAACACATGTTAGAAACGGTGTCTATTATGGGTAGTTTAACAATTTTAACATAGACGCGAACTCACCCAGTAGCAGTTCGAGTTAAATATTTACAGAAACGAATATAAGTACATAAGCAACGTCATTAAGTAAGAATATTATTCGTTAATAATAAAAACTGCTCCGGTACAGACCGCTTTGTGTCGACGCCCGGGTTTTCAACAAACAAAGATGTTGTGATCTACTCATTCTCCGATGAAAAGATGGAAACATTTCAACAGAATCGATAACCTACCCAATTCTTCGAGCGTGGGGACGCCAAAACGATCATCATGATCGTCAGCTATTGGAGTGGTGGCACCGTTAAAGCCCTGTGCCGATATGGCGGCTTCGGCGGGCGGCGGAGGCGGCATGCTAGCAATCAACGCCTGGAACTGGTGATAAGTGAGCGGTGCCTTTCCACCATTACGTTCGATGATTCTAAAATGTAAGATTGTGTCATTTTGACGGTACAAAGTAAAACATTTATTTTGTTTATTGCATTAAACTAGCAAATAATTTCACTAAAAGACTTTAACACAATAAGACACAAAAGAAGTAAAAAATGATACAAACGGATATATATACGATACAGGAAAGCATAATAATTAAAGTACGTACATTACAGATGAAGTCAGTATGTGAACAGTTTTGGGGTTAATTGCAGTGATATATTTTACTTATTCTTAATTTTAAGATTACTGCAACAGAGTCCCAACGTGCTCATACGTTATTAAACATTACTGTTTCGTGCAACTACTCAAAAAATAAATAAATATTTCCAACACTCACACCAATTAGCCTAGCCCTAAAGTAAGCACTGTAAGGCTTGTGTTATGGGATACTAGGGTAACGGATTGAATACATATATTGTACATATATTTATGTAGAAATACATATTAAACATCCATGACTGGAATACAAATGCTCGTATTCATCACACAAACATCTGCCCCCACCGAGATTCGAACCCGGGTCCTCTCGAGTCGGCGACACCTTGAAACCCGGCGTATACTTAGAGCAT
The DNA here is from genome assembly GCA_902850365.2 of Chilo suppressalis. Taxonomy (NCBI): domain Eukaryota; kingdom Metazoa; phylum Arthropoda; class Insecta; order Lepidoptera; family Crambidae; genus Chilo; species Chilo suppressalis. The sequence continues at coordinate 15,956,971 of OU963898.1, forward strand.
TTATACCAGGAGGTGCCATTGCGTTCACTCGCCGAACAAAATTTTTCACCATTTTTGGTGCGGGACGAGGTACACACGTATAGCACACTAATGAAAATATGCAATACTCCCACAAACACGAGCGTGTTGTTGCTATAAACACACACTTCAAAAATTACGTCACACAAATAAAAAAACGCACACACGCTAACAATTTTTATGTAACTATGCAATTGTTCGAGCGTACACCAACACAAAATTATTGATGTGGCATTAAAAGAATGAACGATATTTGAATGAATAGTTCTTGATGAATGAACATAATATTTGTTTATAATGAAAACAACATGTTTGATTTATAAATATCTATCTGAAAGCTTATTTATAGTTTTAGTACTTATGATTTTTATGCTCCAAATTCAATGTTTATTTTTGCAAATTATATTGCTGTGCAAAAAATCTTTCCAACTGATTTTGCTGCCTTTTATCGGATAACCTGCCTGTATTTAATTGCTCTTACACCCTTAATAATATCAAACGTAGTATATCGACACAAAACACTGCGTAACTGACCCAAGCTTATCCATTCTTTGTTTAATATAATGGGGATAGCGAAAAAATATACTGCAGTGAATTAAAGTTATTTGTTTTATTGATAATGTTTTCCTCAGTGGCTTAAAAAGTCAATAATTTTATCATGTGTCATTAATAAGAAAAAAAAACTCAATGATTTCAAGCTTTCGGCAAAGATCAATCCCATGCTTTCAACGAGTGCTTCGCTAGCGTATATATATATATATATATAGAAAATGATAAAAAAATATTAACCTATATATTTCGGAAATCTGGGGGCACGGCAGTGCCCCCGCCAAGTTAAGCAAAATGAGCGGCACGGCCGTACCACCCTTTTCTCGAAACAGTTCAGGCCATTTTCAACTCCCTATAACTTCGTTGGCGATAAAAGTAGAAGCCTGTGTTCAGTAACCAAATAGGCATTGTATAAACTCGATATATCCCAAATTTTATTGAATTTGAGCCAGTAGTTTAAGAATTATAACTAGTGAAAGTTTCTTAATTTTGTCACTTACTGACCGACCGATCATCAAAACTCTAAGGCACTTCTAGCAGACATAGAAGCTTTAAATTTAGAATACAGTATTGTTAAAGTATAAATTAAGGAAAAAAATAAATTAATATATTTTGCAATTTCGGCCCAGTTTTCTAGATATACTAACTGCATAAATAACTTTGTAATCTCACATAAATATATAGGATTACAAAGTAACATTTGCAGTTAATGAATCAGTGTATGTGTTATATAAATGTTGTACTCTATTATAATAGAGGGCGTAGATAAGTATCTAGGTATAATAATTTGGAATACCATAATTATATGATTTATATTTTAGAATAGAACGCGAATCGAATGGTTTTAGAGTTCGAATCAATTTGAATATGTTTTATTTACTTTTACTTTTTACCGTAAGACGGAGCTGTATATAGTTAGTTCACGAAATGACAGTTGCTTTTGCATTTATATAGACGTTGAACGTTGATTGGATAATTCTTAGGTATTACATTGTAATCGAACCAAAAGTTAGAGTCTAAGTCTAAATAATGCGTTGATTGATATCGGTTCTGCAGTATTCATATCTGGTCAAGCTTACGTAGCACTTTCGAGAGTTACAAATCTTGGCGGCTTACATTTAATTAATCTCGACCTCAATTTGTGAATATAAATAGACTTAGAAGCAATTATCGTTCGGACTTGAAAAAGCTTTTAACATCAAAGCCTCCTAGAAAAACCCATAGATACAGGGAGTGGGCTTTGAGAAAAGCTGTAGCTGAAGCTCAGGAAGTAGTACCGGAAAAGTAAAAGAGGAACCTACAAAAATAAAAAAGGTCACAAGACAGCTCATCAGAAGACTTGTTTGTATTCAAGAAGTAAAAGGTACCTGAAAGAAATAAGTAGGGCTATCTACAAAAAGAAATGAGATGCCATCAAAAACATAACTTGTAAAAAAACAAAGTGTCGCAACTCAGTTCTACTTCTACTTTTTATTTTCTTTCTTCTTTTTTTCCGACACTCACACCAATTAGCCTAGCCCCAAAGTAAGCACTATAAGGCTTGTGTTATGGGATGCTAGGGTAACGGATACAATACATATACTGTACATATATAAGTATATTTATATAAATACATATTAAACATCCATGACTGGAGTACAAATGCTCGTATTCATCACACAAACATCTGCCCCCACCGGGATTCGAACCCGGGACCTCTCGAGTCGGCGACAGCCATGAAAACCGGCGTACAAACCACTCGGCCACGGAGGTCGTCTAAACTCTACTACCGTCAAAAGTTGTGAGATCCATGTTATGCCAAGTCGGTTGCCAGTAATTTATTCAGTCTCTACTTAAGGAACCTTTTGTCTTTAGTTATTACGAAATTAGCTCACCTAACAACATCTTATACTGACCATATCAATATTGAAAATATTGTATGTTTTAAATAAATAAATTTACTTGGCAATCGCACTCAACAATCTAATTTAATATAATATGGGAGATACATTGTGTTTTCATGCGATTGACTTGGTTTTTTACAAGTCATGATTTTGATGGCATACGCATTTAGTACATACGTACTGAGCTCAACAGCCCAGGTGGTTAGCGCGTTCGGCTTGCGATCGTGGAAGTTAAGCAACTTTGGCAATGGTCGGTAATTTGAAGGGTGACCTTATTATCTCGAGCTCCTGTCGAAGCCTGTGCTCTGCCCCTTCAGTGGGGATATTAATAGGCTAATACTGATAATGTATTGAGTATATTATTTGGAAAAGAAATCAAGAACGATCTCCTCTGCCCCACAATATAAGTTAAATATATAGCATTTCAGACCATTTCAAGGAATTTAACGTTATGTGTTTGTTCCAAAGCTTGACAAATTTTTCTTTTTTTTTAAATATGAAGAAATATTTTATCCAAAACCGTTACTATTTCAAAAAATCAACCTCGTGCATATACGTACTACAATAATAGAGTCTATTGAAATAAGAAAAGAGATGTTTTGATACCGGGATCGCCTATATAGGATTTCGTATCTCAAAAGGAAAAAACGAACCCTTATAGGATCACTTTGATGTCCGTCCGTACGTCCGTTCGTCTGTCAAGACCATTTTCGCAGTATCAAACTGAAATTCAAATCTAATACTCAGGTCTACTGACCCTTGGAGCTGTGAAAAAAATCAAACTTCTAAGCCAAAGCAATCAAAAGATACAGCCGTTTATGCCGCAAATTTCCGCAAATTTTCGAAACTCGCACGAGAATCAAAACCTACAGGGTACTTCCCGTGAACTTTAGATCAAGGTAAGTCTAAGCTAAATTGTTTGGAAGAATTTCTCAAAAGGTAGCGGTACCTTTCACGTCACACGCCACACGTCTTACCATGCAACTCCTCGGTGTTGCGAAGAGAAGCCATTATTATTCGCTAAAAATATGTTAATTGGACGGTACGAGAACGGAAAAAAGTGTTATTTCAGATGAAACAAAAATAAATATGGTAAATTCCGATGGAAAGCGAAAATGAAAATTATAAATACACAAGGAGTATATGCAGTCAAGCAAGATGACATTAAAGTTTGTGGGGTGTTTTTCGGATGTGGAGTTGGATCCGTTCGGAAGATTGAAGATACAATGGATCAATGGCATTACAAAAATGCCTTAAGAGCACACAATGATTCCCTACTTGTACGATCATTTGCCTGTCACCTGGATCTTTCAGCATGACAATTAGAAACCCTACCAATGGTCCTTGACATTATGTAAGATACTTCGCGGCAATCGTTTTTATTTTTCAACGATTTATCATTTATTAGAAAAACAATATAAATCCTATTACACACGTGCAGTTTCATTATTACATTACGGACAAACATTTAAAATAGTTTTAAGGTATGAACAATAATTGTCAAATAATTAGAAACAACAATAAAAAAGTATAAAAACTTTTTTATACATTTTTTTAAAAACTTAAAAAGTATTAGTAATTAGTATGGTACACCTTAAAGTACTTATCTGTATTAACCAGACAGCTTCCATAGAGCTCCAAGTTTCTGGAAATTGTATGTCCTTAAGTTGTAATATATGTCGGCCCAGATGAATAGTAATAAGGTACCACTTTTGTGGATTACAATAAAATACGCTACTACATATAAAAGAAACTGTGTTTTAAAAACTCTAGTAAAAAGATAAATTAATATAAGTTATGGCGAAAACATTATTTGATTTGTCTAAAAAACCTAAAATTCTCTTGAATACAGAACCTTAACAATATAAGTTCTTATCTTCTTGGTTATAGAGAAATACAAATTGCAAAATCCATGAACAAACGTTCGTGTGGATATCGTAAACGTTGTTTTTTTTCACGACACGACAATAATCAGGGTGCAACTAAATAAAATCTAGCATTGATGGCATTTTCCTCTTAATTTGACATTTGAAAGCTATTAAAAAAGTTTGTTAATTAAAAGGTAATAAAAGTCGCTCGATGTGGGCAGCTGACCTGATAATTAATTACTTAATTTGATTTATTTTCTTCTACCTATATGCTATTTACATCAATGGTGTCGATTCCGGCATGATTCTCTAAACCTAAACAACAGTGTATCCTTGTCATTTTCTATGCAGAATGAAAAGGAGAGATTGATGTTAAATTTAGTTTTAAGTTTAAAGAATCATGCCAGAATCGACACCACTGTATTGCCAATAAACAAACAAAAAAAAATAGTAAGTTAATTATGGTGTCGATTCCGGCATAATTCTCTAAAGCTTAAATTTTTGATAACAATGGTGTCGATTCTGTCATGATTCTCTAAACTTAAAACTAAATTTGAGATCAGTCTCTCCTTTTCACTCTGTATAGAGAATGACAAGGATAGACTGTTGTCAAATTTAAGTTTAGGTTTAGAGAATCATAGCAGAATTGACACCAATGTATCCTTATCTTTCTCTATACAGAATGAAAAGGAGTGACTAATATTAAATTTAGTTAAGAGAATTATGCATGCCAGAATCGACACTTTATTATTGTTTATAATTTTTATGTGGCTATTTACCGGCATCGATATAAAGTACTTTTAAAACATATTATCGTATTTCAACGTCGAAAGAGAGATTTTGGTGTCGAATATGGAAGCGTTCTCTAAACTTAAATTTGACAAGTGTATCCTTGTCATCCTCTATACAGAATGAAAAGGAGATACTAATATTAAATTTAGTTTTAAGCTTAGAGAACCAGGCAAGAATCGACACCTTTGTTTGGTTAAGTTATAGATCGTGAATGATCGAATATTTGTTTTTTTTTATAAGATCTGTCGATGTATATTTGTTTTATCAACATGCTATTTGTATCGACAAATACACTATTAAATCTGGTTGAATATTTTCCAGTATAAAAAATACCATTCATTCATTTCATTCTTTTTTCGTCACATCACTATGAATTTCTACCTATTATTTTTGTCATTCATTCGTGATTTCGCGCCTTTTCTTTTAATTGAATTTTATACCAGAATACTAACTTTTAGAACCTAAAAATACTTGTATATGATAGAAATCACCATGTTTCAGCAAAATTGAAGTGGCAGATCGGTTTTTGCGTGGGAAAACAACATCATTTTCCATTTTTGTGGGAGCTCCGACTCACGCTGCGGAACGATCTAAAGTGGTAGCGGTCTCGCGTGAACTAGTTTTATATAACGTTTTGGCGGAGGGGTACGCCCGTCCATGCTCTCTCCAGGTATAAATGCTCTAAGGGCGTATAAACTACACGGCCACGAAGGTCGTCAACTCCGTAAAAAACTTTTACTAACTTGTCCAATTTGTATAGAGTATGTGATACTCTAGAAACAACGTTGATACCAATTTCACGGCATTTGGACATGATATTGTGATCTCGGACCCGACCGTACGGTTCCGGATCTTCCTCGAATGTGAGCTCGGTAGTGCCCCACTCGCGGAACAACTTTGGCAGGGCGTCTGCCGGCTGCCCACGCACTACGAACAATCTGGAATTCAACCGCCTTAAGCTGCAATCCAAGTCTTCCAGGCATTGTAAAAGGAATCTGTAAGAAGCAGAATTAAATGGTTAGGTAATAAAAACGTATCTTTGATTAATTAACGGTTATTCATGCAAGTAATTAAGCTCCTGTACCCAATTCCAAGTTTTTAAAATTGAGTTATCAACCCTGTCTTACGAACGAGCACGCGCGACGACTTTTGCTGACAGTTTTTGTTTACAATCTGTAGCACAACGCCAACTAGTTGTCAAGAGAGGCCTACAAAAGTACTTGCGATGATAACGATAAGTCGCAGTTCTCCGCAACAGGGACTAAAGAGTCCTTGTATATTTAGACAATTTCTGTCTCTTCATCATCATATCGTACCCCTACGACGCCCATTGCTGAGCATAGGCCTTCCCCAAGGATGTCCACACCGATCGGTCCTGCATCACTCGCATCCATCGGCTTCCCGCGACCTTCACTTGAACGACGGTCGTTCTTCACAACCACGTGAGTGGGGGCCCGCCTACTGAACTTCGTTTGGTACGCGGTGGTTATTCGAGAACCGTTCCGCTCCAACGGCCATCGGTTCTTCTCGCTACGTGGTCCCCTTGTCATTTCAGCAGAGCAATCCATCAAGCTATATCGGTTACTTTAGTTCCCATATAGATTGCCTCGCATCTGAATACATTCGATCTGGTATCAGCGTCAGTGCCTCTGATGCTGAGTACCGAGAACGATTAACGTGTCACGTCAGAGTAACGTTGGTAGAAGCTGTCCTATATTGAACAGGTAGAGCAGCACCTCTTTGTATTTTCTCCATGCTTATACCAGGGCCCTGTTTCACCAAGCCGACATGTGTCACTGACATATGTAAGCTGGCGGTTTGTTGTGGGGTATCTACCTAATGCATCGATTTCCTTAATTAAATGTCGATACTGGTTTTATTTACGCTGAATTATTCTTTGAACGCATATTCAGTGATAACAAAGCATAAATTAATTCGTTCTTTATAAATTCCCCTATATAAGAACTTACCTGATTAAGCTTTCGCAGATAGCCACTTTGTGTAACGGCGAAAACACTACAAATGTAACGCAAATCTGACACAGCCTCGTTCTCATGTCAAGAATTATGTACCGAAAATTTGTCAAATATTTCGAATAAAAAAATTACCTTTATTGCACAATATAATTGTTATAATTTTTATTATTTTTAAGCATGTAACTGCTTGATGTTTAAATCTAATGAAAATATAACTAGATAAAATTCCACGCGGACCAGGCAGCAGATGGGACTCGAACCCGCACCCTTCGCAATCCGGGCGAATGCACTGACCATCTCGAGAGATGGCACTGCCTTGCAGCTTAAGAATGGCTAGAAGAATTTCGACGCGGTCCGTGAGGGCCGCGGTAGCATAATTGGTCAGTGCATTCGTCCGGATTGCGAAGGGTGCGGGTTCGAGTCCCGTCTGCTGCGTGGTCCGCGTGGAATTTTATCTAGTTATATTTTCTTTACATTTAAACATCAAGCAGTTACATGCTTAAAAATAATAAAAATTATAACTATAATTGCTATTTCTTCTTTCAAATGTTTAATACTTGTAAAAGTATTCATTTGACATTGTGGGTTACCTATAATGCGAAGAGATGGCACTGCCTTGCAGCTTAAGAATGGCTTGAAGAATTTCGACGCGGTCCGTGAGGGCCGCGGTAGCATAATTGGTCAGTGCAGCATTAGCTAGCATAGCACATTCGCCCGGATTGCGAAGGGTGCGGGTTCGAGTCCCGTCTGCTGCCTGGTCCGCGTGGAATTTTATCTAGTTATAATATAATTGTTGTTGAAGTATGATACGCAAATACAAACAATTGTAACAAAATTCCTGTTGTTTTTATGACATATGTCAGCAGGCGCGGTCGTAGCCTGAAATTTTGGAGGGGGTCACTCATTACACTAATAAAAAAAAACGGGCCAAGTGCGAGTCGGACTCGCGCACCGAGGGTTCCGTACAAACCTGAATTTTCAAAAATATTTTTTATTATATGATGCAACTAAAAATTTACGGATTTCGCAATTTTTTCTTTATCTGTACTATATAACGTTACTTCGTACCAAATTTCAAGATTCTAAGTTCACGGGACGTACCTTGTAGGTTTTGATTCCCGTGCGAGTTTGCGAAAATTTGCAGCATAAACGGCTGATCTTTTGATGGCTTTGGCTTAGAAGTTTGATTTTTTCACAGCTCTAAGGGACAGTAGACCTGAGTATTAGATATGAATTTAAGTTTGATACCTCCAGGCGTTCCTGAGAAAAACGGTCTTGACAGAGGGACAGACAACAATGTGCTCCTATAAGTTTTCCGATTTTTCCGTTTGAGGTACGGAACCCTAAAAATAGGTATCTGGAATAAAATAAACATTATTGCACAAGACACAATTTTATTTTATATAAAATCAAGTGGAAGTCGTCTTTTTTTATTGTATTTGCGAATCGTTTGATAATATTTGAGACGTCTGGTACTATTTCCGGGTCAATGTTTAGAAGAGCTAAATCTGTTAATCGCTCTTGTAACATGTTAGCTCTCAACCACGTATTTAACTAAGTAGACAGCCTTTATCTTGAATCTTAACAATAAACCGGCAAATTACATTATAAGAATATTGTTATACAATCTTATCATGACGACGCATATCGATTTGCTAGGATTACCAAAACTACGTAGTTCGGTTCCTTGTTTCTAAAGTAGTACTAGATGTCATTTCCAAGTTATTTTGACCATCCTACGTAGTTCATAAAAACACCACTAGATGTCAGCAAACTATAAATTTATCGCTGTTAGGAGATAGCTAGAAATTTCCTTTTATTATTTGGCAAATTATTGAGATTTTTCAATTTGACCTGAGATTGGGGGGGGGGGGGGTCATGTCCCCTGTGACACCCCCCACCCCCCCCACCCCCCCCCCCCCCCTTCGGACCGCGCCTGTTTGTCAGTGATATATGTCGACTTAGTGAAATAGGGCCCTGATGGTCCTGACAAAAAATTAAGATCTATTAACAATCGGCTTACTAGATCTTAATTTTGCCATCTTGACCGTGCACAGCTGTTGGAATTTCATATAGTGAGCGGAGTGCCCCAGGTTCTTATGTAGACTGTTTACGAATGCGGTTGCTACGTGACATCTACATGTGTGTTTGCTTGGAATAGGGTAGGTACATTCATTATAATTTTATTTTTAAGGTAGCATTGTTTTTTAAGCAGCTTTTGTGTACTTACCTCCATTTATTGATTCCGACATTAGACGAGCTGGCAAACCACGGGTCTATGATGAAGACACAGCGAAATGTGACCGCATTGTTGAGGCCTTCTCTCAACGCGGGATTGTCATGAAGGCGTAAGCCCTTTCGGAACCAGTGCACCGTGTGTTTGCCGGTGGGATTACATTTTGAGGGTGTGGGCGCCAACGCCGCTGGCCCGTGAGTTCGGGCGGCAGTCGACGACGGCAGTGTTTGCGCAGCAGCAGACATCTCTACGTCGTCACCCACATGGCAATATGCTGTCCAACATACATTCATATATAATAGTAATAATGCACCATTTCCGCCTGCAAGGCGGCAAAACAAAAAGGAGTGCGATAGCATCAAATATATAAACAATAATAGTGATTTTTTCCTAACTGTTCTAATTTAATAAACAATCCATAACATTTAACAATTTGACAACATGTAACTTAGGGCATATTGGTTGATACATAGTTATGGGTGGCTATAATTAAAAACTATTGGTAAAAGTAATCATTCGTCTCATTAAACTATGTATTAAACAACGAGGCCTTAGGAAAGCATTAAATTAACTTCACTTTTCTGAGTACAGCTTTTAAACCCACAAAATTATAAAACACAAGCAGTCCGGCTCGAACGAGTAAGGCGAAATTAAAAACTATGTAAAGGACAGGGGACCCTTTAATAACTATGTAGGATGAAAGAAACGATCCTGATCAATAACACAAGAAAAATGCTAATGAGAACAATGCACATATATATTGATCCTATGAAAGCATCGACAGAACGACATCGAGTAATATCACCTCGAAAGTATCTCGCATAGGCATAAAACATCGTTAGCGTGATTTACTTTTTCTATAGCGCCATCTATTAAACATTGATGGAACTTAAGTACAAAATTGTCGCGTCTATATTAATGAGTGAGTGAGTCAAATTCTCAATCTCTCAACCCCTATATTTCACTCTAAGGGTTGAATCTTGAAACACCATGAAATACAAGTTTGAATATTATATGTATAAATTTTTTAATTTGTTTTTTGCCCAATTTTAAATTAATCAACATAAAAATAAGCCATACGAACTTTTAACCCTTATTTTACACAATTAAGGGTAAAAATTTTAAAACTCCTATCTTATTAATTGTCTAGTTAATAAAAGGTACCTATTGTCCAAAGGGCAATGCCCGCTTTGTATGAGAATTTGGCTAAACAAGGACAGACATTTTAACAAGTGAAACTATAAGTTTAAACTACCCCGAACCTTTGAATCATTATAATTTTGTATCAGTATTCTTTAAAACTAACTAAGAGCAGGAATGAATAAATAAATAAATATTTCCAAGACTCACACCAATTAGCCTAGCCCCACAGTAAGCATTACAGCTTGTATTATGGGATACCAGGATTACAGATAGAATACATATACTGTACATATATAAGCATATTTATATAGAAATACATATTAAACATCCATGACTGGAGTACAAATGCTCGTATTCATCACACAAACATCTGCCCCCACCGGGATTCAAACCCGGGACCTCTCGAGTCAGCAACACCATGAAACCCAGCATACGAACCACTCGGCCACGGAGGAAGGAAGTGATTGTATTATTTATTTATATTTCATTTTATTGTATTTTCAATGAAACTCTCCACTATATTACAGTCATATAAATTAGTCAAAAAATAAATAAAATAATATTATAAAATTGATATTTGTCAAGCACCTTATCCACACTGAGCCTATTTTGGGCATTGCCCTTTCATCATTCTAGGTTCAGGGGTTTTGTTTCCACATTGATGAGTCAGTCAATCAGATTTTTTCTTCATATAATATTGTAGATTCAAGAGTGCTTACTTTTAATTTTCAAGTCTAATTATTCAATAACTTGCAGGCATGATCGTACTGTCAAGTTTAAGTGAAGTCATGAAGAAATGTGTTTAAAAAAATTATATCTTGCTAAATTACCTGAATTTAAATTCAAGTTTTAATATTTTATTGTACTTGGAACACTGCCATTTCCATGCTCAATACATATTAAATTACTTTTTACTTTATTGTTTTGGTACATTGATCTTATTGAGAATGACAGAAATTTCATCATAAAAGAGATGAAACAAGTGAGATAGGAAATTTTGATATTTTGTATTTGTGAATACCCCTATTTTAAAAATTGTTCTACGCCAGATGGACTCCAGATATATAAAAAAAATATAAAATATGTTATAAACGTACTTCTACCACAACCATACTTCATTGGCACCATATTTGGCATTGGTTGCCTGTCCATAGCTGAAAATAGTTTTGAAAAACACATACAAGGTAAATAGGGGTGATGACAGTAAACGAAATTCTATATAGTCTGTAAGTTATCAAAAAATAAGTGACACATATTTTTTCTTTTGTCAATCACCAAAAAAATTTCAAAGACAAAGTGCATTATCGCAAGCAATTGGGAGTCAGGGCTAGTGAAGTCACTTCTAAGTAAAAATTTAACCAAGATGTGACGTCATGCAACATTTTTATAGAAGATATTTTTTTCAATAGTTTTTTAAAAAAGTTAGGCATCATTCCTATGTATGAATCTGTAATTTCATAATTTTATTAAATAGTATATTTATTAATGTTTAAGGTATAATTCTGAACAGTTAACACTAGTGGTAAAGTAACATAAAAAAACATTCACTATTTAAATTTAATTTGATTAAAAGCAGTTTAACCTCTCCAGCGGCCAAGCGCATGCGCCGTTCATCCCTACTTGCGGCGACCACCCTTATGAGAACCCCCGTGGAGTGGAAACGATTGCGTTGTTTTGGCGATTTCTCTGTTATTTTGTAAGAATTCCCTACACAAACTATATATATATATATATATATATATATTTGGATTCTCCATAAAATTTACTATAAAAGTGACACAATGCGTCTAATAATCTATTTTAATTACTTTACGGTGAACTCGGGAGATAAAGATATAAAGGTCAACCAACTTCATGCTGTTACTTTTCTGTTTACCGCACATTAAGAAAATCTACCAACAAAATAGAAATAGAATCTCTATTTAGTGGGTGCTAACGACTGCATTGTGAAGGCCTATCAAAAGTATTTATCAATCTGGAACAACGGAACCAAAGCGCGATTCAGGAGACTACAGCGCCATCTCTTGACCATTGGTGTAGTAGAACCAAAAACCACATCTTTATTTTTTGTAATAAAGTAACAGTTATAGGTATTCATATTTATAATATCAAAAGTATTTATTAATCTGGAACAACGGAACCAAAAAAATAAAGTTCATCTCGTCGCTACCCTGTACTCAGTATCTCCCCTGCACAGTGTTTTATGGAACCAAAAAAATTTACACCTTAAGATTTTTGCATAAATCAATTATTTATACCCTAATAAAGGCAAGAGTTCAATTCTCAGATCACTATTTCCATTAAAAAAAAAGATATGAAGTAGCAAAGTTTTTAAAATTTGAGCATTAAAAAATTAACAATATAATTTCCTCAAAAGACGGTTCCATATCTGTCCATGAGATATTTGCCACTTGATAAGGAATTATTGAAGGCATAATTTTGCAATTTTATTTTATTTATAAGTGTCCTAGTTTCCGAGAAATATATTTTTTTTAAATTTCGATTTTTAATTTTTTTCTCCAAATATCGGCAAAAGTGGAACCTGGATTTAGTACAGAAAGGTTCTATAAGCCAAGTTCTATCACCCATAAAAAAATCAGGTTCCACTTTTGCGGTTTTAAGAAGTTATGACAGAATTTAGATAAAGGTCAACTTTCATGATCTAGGATTGTCACAAAGGTCAACTATGAGTTAAATGAAAATGTTAAATTTTTTGTTTGTTAATTAATACCGTCAATCAATTGAATAAATTAACAACACTTGTGGACGAATACAATATACTTACATATACTAGGTACCTTCCCTAATGTAGATGTGATAATGTAGGAATACTTTATGTTTGTTCGACCACATTTTAACTTTGTACCTTACACGCTAAACGGTAACGAAAAAATGAACTATGTTGCTTGAAAAAAATTTCAAAATTCATTCAGAATCATTCAGGCATTCGATCAGAAAATAAAAGCAAATCTTGGGCATAAATCAGTTAGTAGGTGTAACTATTATTGTTACAAAAAAAACGTAGAGGTAAGCAGGCATGAACTTGTGTCTAATTGGGTCTCCAAAACACACACAAAACAAACAATTAATAGTTAATACTCAAACCCGAAAACGAAAATCGATATTCATTATAATGACTTCCGCCTTGACTGGGAATCACCATAAGCGTTCCTTTTTTGCAAATAGAGCTTGGAGCCCATAAAAATATGTTAAAGGTACTGTAGTTAGTTCCTAAAATCTACATTATTGTAAACTCGTTCAAAACTAATACACAAATTTATATTTTAAAAATTTTCGTTCGAGGTCAGGTTCGGTGTCAACCCTAGCATAAAAATTTAAAAATGAATATCTTCTAATCGCCGCAAAAGTGACACGTGGCTTATTTATGTATGATAGACCACATCCGTAGGTTTATTTCTATCGAAGTTCTAGGTTCCACTTTTTTGTTTTTAGGGAGACAAAACAATAAATACGAAATACAAAAAAAAAATTGCTGCTCCCAAACCAATGCAGAAACGCATTTATACGCCTCTGATTATGCCCGATTGACACACATTTATTAAAAAAATATATTGTTAATATTCACTTTATAAAAAAATATTCTAGATTTCATAGGTCAAAGGTCACGATAAGTTCATGATTTTTTTTCTCAAAAAGTATTTGAGTTAGACTTCTGGGAATTGAACTCATGCCTTTTTTAGGGTATAAATAATCTATTTATGTAAAAACCTGAACATGTAAATTTTTTTGGTTCCATAAAACACTGTGCCCTGGAGTCTCGTAAAACGAGAATAAATTAAAAAAATGACTGATCATCTTAAAATCATATTAAAATCATCTGTCTTGATAAAGGTAGTGGTATAGTTATATAAATATCCACACTTTTTGCTGTGCCACCGCTTCCATACAACCAATTACCTCTTAACACTTAAGGACTCGCTAATGGGTCCAGTGGACCCAGTGCCTTTTATTTTGTTGAATTACTTAATAATTACGAAGTTTGCGATGTTGCCGCTCTTAGTACCTTTCGACAATAGTATGAGGCGATAGATCTCCTTCTTAGCTGTCAGTTAGCACGCTGCGTGCGAGTGCTATGGACGTGAAAGGTGTGTATGGGTCCGTTGGACCCGGTAGCGACTAAATACGTTAGTGTTTTTTTTCATCTAGTTATTTATGTTTGTTTACTATTTTTCGTTTCATTGATGGTAGAAGTATTAGACATTTATAGCCTGACGTGCTTAGGAACTCTAAAGAAAAATAAAAGAGAGATACCTCTAGAGTTTACACAAACAAGAGGGAGACAGGATCACGAAACCTACTTTGGATTTCAAAATGATGCCACCCTAATATCTTACGTACCCAAACATGGCAAAATCGTTCTCTTAACATCCACTATGCATCATGATGCCAAAATTGATGATAAAACTGGATAAAAAAAAGAAACATGAAATAATAACTGATTACAATGCCTTCAAATGCGGAGTCCACGTAGTTGATCAGATGATTGGCACATATTCAGTGTCAAGACGAACTCAAAGATGGCCTCTATGTATATTTTTTGGGTTATTTAGGTTAGTAGTAGGTTATAGTGGACTAAACGCTTACATTATTCAAAAGGCCACAGTACCTTCTTATGACCTCACACGAAGAGATTTTATCAAAATGTTGGCTACTTGATTGAACTACATCTACGTGTAAGAATTTCTATCACTAATATTCCACTGCATGTCAAAACCCGTATCCGAAACATATTACCAGAAGTAGAACTAACTGCAACATCCAGCGTACCCTTACCAACGAGTGGACGAAAAGTACGTTGCGGTGTCTGTAACTGGAAGAAAGACAGGAAAACCAAGATTTTTTGCGTAAAATGTAATACCCCAGTTTGTGGAGAACATATGAAACAAATTTGTGAAAATTGTTATAGCTTAGTTTTATAAAGAAAAATGTAGAACTATGATGGAAAGTGATTATATACAAAAAATAATAATCTAAAGTTAGTTGATTTTGAAAGTTGATTTTGCTTGTTCCTATGATGATTGATCTCTTAATTATATTTTGTCTTAGTAGATACATAATAGTAGTATATTAAAGTGAAGAAGATTTTTTTTTAAATATATTGTTACAGATTTTACAACTTTATGTTTAAGTTTAGTCGTAAAACTATGCCAAGATTCGGTATATTTTTGTACTAACCATTTGATTAAGTAAAACAATAAATATTCGTATTTTATTAAATATTTGTTTATTTTTTGGACATTATTAATGTTATTTAAAAACACCAACCAGTTTCATTGAGAAGTTTTCGAATAAATACGTAATATTGTCTGGGTCCGCAGGACCCGGTAGCGAGTGTTTGTGTAGCAATTTGAAGCGCGGGTCCCTAAGTGTTAACTGAGAATCACCCATTTAACTTACTCAGGCATGGTTTTTCTTTAAAATCACTGAAAAACACTTAAAATAGTCTGAATACACTTAACGTACATCCACTTAACAAGGAACGGCGAACAACAAACTTACACAAATAACAGTATATTTCATATGGAAGTTGACTTAATCAATGGCTAGATAGCAAGCCCGTTCTTTCCTCTAAAATTGATATAAGAATGTAGATGATAGCAAAATGAATGATAGCTGAAAGTCGGCCCTGTGCCACATGTCTGCCAAACGACCACTAGCCGCAAATCGGGATATTGACAATTGCCGACTTTCTGCTGTTAGGTGCTTGAGAGGTTAAGTTAAACCATACAAAATTAAATTACTTAAACAAACTAATAACAGTGAAAACTTGATTAATCTAACCCCACCCAATAATTTTACCAGCAACAGAGAAAATGTCACTGTATATTATATTATTTAAAAAACTTTTCTTGAGGATTTATATAATTATCATAGTTGCATGACTGCTTAGTCCAAACTAAGCAGTCATACAAATTTAAGAAAAAAAAACATTGTTTCCCTTCTTTAGGTTGTTACAAACCTATGTTGTAATTACAAGGGGTTGTTTGTAAGGTTTCCATTTCCACATCTAAACTTTCGCAAGATTCTTACTTGCGAAAGCAGCCTCAATGCCCTTCCCCCTCGCCCAAATATAATAAACTAAGGCTTTGAATTTTTAGTGTCTCTCAAAATACTTATAATTGTTGTTACTTTTT
The DNA here is from genome assembly GCA_902850365.2 of Chilo suppressalis. Taxonomy (NCBI): domain Eukaryota; kingdom Metazoa; phylum Arthropoda; class Insecta; order Lepidoptera; family Crambidae; genus Chilo; species Chilo suppressalis. The sequence continues at coordinate 15,973,591 of OU963898.1, forward strand.
AGTTTTAACTGATAAATAAGGAGTATTTTACACTACCTTTGATGTTGAAATTAAATACATAAAATTGCTATTAAACTAAAAATGGCTAAGACTTAATAGAGTAAACTCCTTTGTTATATTGCGTTGTCAAAACCGATTGAGTAATGTTGTCAGAATAAAACAAAACTCTGTTATTATAAAAAATTGCTATTCTTTATGTGTGCCTAATATATATCGTTTTCTTTAAATTATCTTTAATTTACCTACTGCCCAGTTAGCTCCTGCTAGAAACGTACTGTGCTAAGTGGTTATGGGCTTATTTCACTGAGAAATATGGAGCTAAGTAAAATGCAGATTCCAAAACTTGACGAAAATGCGAACAATTGGATACCATGGAAATACCGTATGTCGGCGGTACTCCGCGGCATGGACGGAATTATGGATATTGTGGAGGGCATTGTTCGGAAACCTGAACGAACGGCAGTTGGTGGTGGTGACGGTGATGCAGCGGCTGTTAATGCACTGTATGAAAAACGTCTGAAGGAATACTGTACTCAGGAAAGTATTGCCTTATTATTGATAACAAATAATATATCAGATGAGACACTGGATAAAGTTATTAGATTCACAAACCCGAAAGATGTTTGGGACGAGCTACATCGAATATTTGATGGTTCAACAGATGACAGATTATACGAAACTTGTATTGAATTTTTCCAGTACAAAAAGATGGACACGGAAAATATATCAACACACATCTCCAAGATTAAAAATATTTGGCATAAGCTGCACCTAGAGTTAGCTAAGAATGAAGAAACAAGATTACCAGATTTTTTGTTAATTTGCAAAATTTTGGACACTTTGCCAGAGGAATATTTTTCGTTCAAGTCGAGTTGGATGTTGATGTCCAAAAAGGATCGTACTGTCGAGAACATCACAAGCCAATTATGCTCTCATGAAAGAGCGTTAAGAAATAGTTTAGAGGGAGAATCCAGTAAGTCCGGTGAAGCATTGATAGTGAAAACGAAAGGATCGGCACGAGCCAAGAAGGAATCAAACGGAGGATCTAAAGTCAGATGTTACATTTGTAAGAAAGTGGGACACATCAGAAAGGACTGTCCTCTAAAGAAAGAAAAAAATGGTGGTAGCATGAGTTCGGCTGAACGCACTACGAGCACCAATATGAATATCTTCAGCAGCTTTGTGGAATCCAGTCTTGATCGTGAGTCTTGGTACGTAGACAACGGGGCTACTCACCATATTACGATGCGTGAAGACTTTTTTGAGGATTTCATACACTTTGATGAACGTCATACTGTTACTACTGCAAATGGTAACGTTGTTCAAGCTGTAGGAAAAGGCTCAATTAGAATGAAAGCTAATGGTGAAGAATTCTTTCTAAGAGACGTTTGGTTTGTACCGAGTATAACAAGAAATCTGTTTTCGGTATTGGCAGCACACGACAAAAACGCATATAGCCTGTTCCAGTCGCGGGTCACTTCATGCATGTTGGAGATAGACAAAAAGGTTATAGTAACTGGACAAAGACAGATGTTTGGTGGACTATATAAGCTGAAGTGCACAGCGGTGCAACCTAAAATAATTGCATCTGTTAATGCTGTGAATAAATTGCAGTTATATCACGAACGTATGGGCCACCAAGATAAGCGACATGTGAAAAGTCTAGTCGAGCGAGAATTAGACATCAAGATTAAAGATACAGGAGAGTTATGTGAAGGCTGTTTGTTCGGTAAGGCGCATCGACGTCAGTTTGGCACAAGGATAAGAGCCAAATCGCCTGGTGAAATAATGCATGCTGATGTTTGTGGTCCCTTTCCGCCTTCTTTGTCGAAACAAAGGTACTTTCTACTCTTTAAGGATGACTACTCGAAATTTCGCTTCATTTATTTCTTAAAGCACAAATCTGAAGTTCCAGAGAAGCTGGAGGAAATGCTTGCTTTGGTGAAGACACACGGCTACGTTATTAAGGAATTGTTGACTGACAATGGTGGCGAATTTATTAACAGAAGATTTGAAAATACTTTAAGAAAAGAAGGTATTAAGCATAGACTAACATGTCCTTATACACCTGAGCAAAATGGGTGTTGTGAAAGAGATAATCGGACTGTCGTCGAAATGGCTCGAACGATGATGCATGCACGTGAAGTTTTTCCTGAGTCTCTGTGGGCTGAGTTGGTATATACTGCTGTATATATTCTTAACAGAACAGGACCAACCACAGTGGAAAACAAATCTCCGTTTGAGATATGGTTAGGGAAGAAACCTCGAATAACGCACTTGAGGATAATAGGATCAGTGTGTTACGTGCATGTTCCTAAAGTAAGTAGGAAGAAATTACATAAGAAAGCCAAAAAGTGCCTGCTAGTAGGTTACGATAACGACGATGGATACAGACTATGGCACAGAGAAACTAACTCTATAGTAAGGTCGAGAGATGTGACGTTTGATGAAAAGTCTATTTTGTCAAAACTTGAGGACGTTCAAGATCAGTCGTTAATGACGGAAACAGAGATTCAACTACGAACGAAGTCTGAAATCAGAGAAGAAGATTCCATTATGAATGATCCAGGTATGGTTGATATGGAACCTGAACTTGACAGCAATGAACGTGAGTTTGATAACGCATTCTCTCATAAGGACATAACTATTAAATCTAGGGGGGAGATTGAAGATGTCGAAGAAGTTATTGTTGAGAACGAAACAGAAGTTACTGTTGAGAACGAAACAGAAGTTACTGTTGAGAACGAAACAGAAGTTACTGTTGAGAATGAAACTGATGTTGATCTTGAATATGAAGACACTATGGAAGAATTGGTGAATGAACAATCTGATAGGGTGTTAAGAGATCGTTCAAGGCTTCGACAACCTGCTAGATTCAAAGATTTTGTCATGAATACCGAAGAACACTTTGAGCCAACTAGTTATAAAGAAGCAATAGTCTGCCCTGATAAAAAAAAATGGAAGGATGCAATGGATAGTGAAATTGATTCACTGAGAGAAAACTGTACATGGAGTCTGGAGAAGTTACCGAAAAACAGAAAGGCGATTCCATGTAAGTGGGTTTTTAAGATAAAACTGAACGCTGATGGATCCATAGATAAATACAAGGCTAGATTGGTTGCTAAAGGGTTTCGTCAAAAGAAAGGAGTAGATTACAACCAAACCTTTAGCCCTGTTGCAAAAATGGCGACGGTTCGTTCAGTTCTCAGTATTGCAGCAAACGAAGGGATGAAAATGCGTCAATTCGACGTTTCCACAGCTTTTCTGTACGGTTGTTTGTCACATGAGACAATATACATGAAACAGCCTGAAGGGTATGAAGATGGTTCGGGTAGAGTTTGTTTATTAAAAAAAAGTCTTTATGGGTTAAAACAAGCTCCCAGATGCTGGAATACCACAATACTGACTTTCTTCAAAGATACTGGGTTCCAAGTCAGTGAAGCAGATCCATGTCTGTTTAAAAAACAAAATGGCGAAGAGAAATTGATAGTCGCATTGTACGTAGACGACGGACTGGTGGCTGCTACCAGTCAAGCATTGATTGATAGTTTTCTGGAGCAACTGAAACAGAAATTTAAAATAACTATGAGATCAGTCGGTTATTTTCTCGGAATTGAGATAGTGAGTAGAGAAGATGGTTTATTGATTCATCAGACATCTTACACCCAGAAAATCTTACATAGATTTGGAATGCAAGAATGTAGGCCAGTGACGACTCCAATGATAAAAGAAGATACTCCACAAAGAGCTGAAAAATAGATGAATATTTTCTTAAATGCTATAGACAAATAGTTGGGGCTCTGGCTTACTTAATGGTCGGAAGCAGACCTGACATTGCTTTTGCAGTGAGTGTAGTTTCCAGAAATTTGGAGAAACCAACACAAGCTGCTGTAGTCAAACTGAAGAGAATTCTACGATACCTACAATATACCTTGAGTCTAGGTATCCTGTATAAAAAGGATTACAAGAAAGGCATAATTGAATGTTATAGTGATGCAGACCATGGTGGTGATACAACCACAGGAAGGTCCACGACAGGTGTGTTGTGTTTATATGCTGGTGGTCCAGTCTCTTGGCTAAGTCAAAGACAAAGCAGTGTTGCCATTTCAACAACTGAGGCAGAGATTGTTGCAGCCAGTGAAGCTGCGAGGGAATGTATCTGGCTAACCAGACTAATAAGCGGCTTGGTAGAGCTAAAGGAAGTGCCTGTACTTCAAGTAGATAATGAAGCTGCTCTGAGATTGGCTGAAAATCCGGAATTTCATCGCAGAACAAAACATATACGCATTAGACACTTCTTTGTAAGAGAGCTAGTGTCGGAAGGGCACTTACTTGTCAACAAGGTGACTACAGAGCTACAATTAGCGGATATGCTTACAAAGCCACTACCTAGACCTCGGCTCAACAAGCACTGTGAAATCATAGGTTTACAACGAGAGAAGATAATAGAGTAAACTCCTTTGTTATATTGCGTTGTCAAAACCGATTGAGTAATGTTGTCAGAATAAAACAAAACTCTGTTATTATAAAAAATTGCTATTCTTTATGTGTGCCTAATATATATCGTTTTCTTTAAATTATCTTTAATTTACCTACTGCCCAGTTAGCTCCTGCTAGAAACGTACTGTGCTAAGTAGACTGACCAATGAGTTATTTTTTTTTATTAGCTCTATATTTTGAAGAGTACCATTAGTGCATACAGAAACTGAAGTCCATTTAGGTAGAAAAATTTTTAACCAATGATTAGAAGCAACTAAACTTACATTATTACTCACCACTTAAAATGAATTAACGAATATGATACACTAAACTAAAAGACAGCGTATTTAAGAATATGAAAAGAAGTGTAACTAAAGCACTTTCTCAATGTACTACTGTAAAATTGTGTCGTAATCAATTGTTTTCCACATTAAGTCCATGGAACGCAGATATTAAGTTCAAATTAATTCTTTCTCTGATATTAAGGTAGGATACTGTGCCTCCAACAAAGATTCACTGAAATTGTAATTATTGCACTAGCTTTTTGCACTTTCTAGGACAAAATAAAATACGTAAATGGGAAGAAGCAAACAAACTCAATGTTGAATACATAAATTCGAGCAAAAGCAATAACTGTCAAATCGTACGCACGCCGCTTGCAACGTGACCAAACGTGACCACAACGTGACTTAAGTTAAGGTTTGTGTACACCAACAACTTATTAGGCGGTAAAAACAAGCATATTATTAAAAGCATTAACATGGGAAAAATAATTTTATTACGATTACTTTAAAGGTATGATTAAGTCGTGAGGTATATATTTATTACTGTTTTCAAATAAAAAACTTTATTCATGTTCATTATTCACAGTATTAAAGCAAGTGTCCGTGATGCTAGCGTACCCATGATCAATATAAGGTTTTTCGTTATGCCATTAAATACTGCGTAAATAGTGCCAAATTAGTGTAAAAATAAAAAAAATAGTGCCTCTTTAATTTAAGAAATAAACACCATTTTTACTGTGTACGCTACCATGACGTCAAGCTAGCGTACCCATGGCCGACCCCAAGAATGGCATATATTTAAGCAACGAAATTGACACACAAAAATAGTTCGCAAATAGTGCCCTGGCTTTACAAAATTTCATAATCAATACTCTTAAAGGACCAAAGATATTGAACTAAACATTCTTAGCTGGCGTCAACCTGGCGTACCCATAATAGTTCTCATAGAAAATGAACTTATCTCGTTATCAATTCTATATGTATAAATAGTGTGTCAAATAGTGCCTCTAACAGTAAAAGTATTTTATGTGAATCCGCATCACAACAATACATAAAGAGGATGTTAAATTCTAGGAACAAATGTATTGTAGTACAGTTGCACACAAAATTAATTTATGCACTAAGAGATTATCTATATATGTATTTTTACTAAAATAAATAGGTACTTTTTATAAAAAGATATTTTATTTCAATTCGAATTCACCAATCATAAATTAATATAAGAATTTCAACCTACCTACTAAGTACCTTACTTACCTACTATACTGCGAAAATATTATCTCTTCTGTACATGACTGTACTTCATATATAAAAATAATTTAATTGCTTTTTTATATTGTTTTACTGCGAATTCACTTATAATAAATTTACTGTTAGAGGCACTATTTGACACACTATTTATACATATAGAATAGATAACGAGAAAAGTTAATTTTCTATGAGAACTATTATGGGTACGCCAGGTTGACGCCAGCTAAGAATGTTTAGTTCAATATCTTTGGTCCTTTAAGAGTATGGATTATGAAATTTTGTAAAGCCAGGGCACTATTTGCGAACTATTTTTGTGTGTCAATTTCGTTGCTTAAATATATGCCGTTCTTGGGGTCGGCCATGGGTACGCTAGCTTGACGTCATGGTAGCGTACACAGTAAAAACGGTCTTTATTTCTTAAATTAAAGAGGCACTATTTTTTTTATTTATACACTAATTTGGCACTATTTACGCAGTATTTAATGGCATAACGAAAAACCGTATATTGATCATGGGTACGCTAGCATCACGGACACTTAAAGCAATACTTGACTGTGACTGATATTCATAAGAATACAGCATATTTGCTATCTAAATAATAACGATAAAATAGTTCATTTTCGTTCCAATTAGTTTTTTTTTCGTATTTAATATTTACGATGCATCTTTTGGTAACAGAAAGATAGGTCCCGGCGTGATAGTATATTTGTTTATTGCTTTCCGACATCGCTTTCATTTCACGGTTGGTGCAAAGGAGAGCTTATTAAATTTTATTATAGGTATGATGGGCTACTAAATAAATATAAAAATCTATATGGCTATGTAACTATATCGACACATTGGAAATATTTTTATTTATCTATTGAACGTATTTTCTTTAGATTTAAATATGTAGCAGTGAAATGCTTAAAATATTTATGTAAATAGTAATAAATATTTCCAACACTCATACCAATTAGCCTAGACCCAAAGTAAGCACTGTAAGGCTTGTGTTACGGGATACTAGTGTAACAGATAATATACATAATATACTGTACATTTAAAGGTATATTTGTATAGAAATACATATGAAACATCCATGACTGGAGTACAAATGCTCGTATTCATCACACAAACATCTGCCCAAAACAATCACAAAACTAATTAAAAAACGGCTTGTGAAGATACCTTTACATTTAAACAAAACTTGTCCTACCATAGACAAAAGATGTTGTCTATAGTTGTGTAGTTCCGTCAAAGCTGAAATATTTATCTGGGAAGAACTATATTCATCTTTTAAACATGTTGTGTTGTAGAGATGTCCGTTTTTAGATATTTATATAATCGATGTGCATCGGTATGTAAGAAGATTAACAAAAGACGTGGCTTAAAAAAACCAGCATCTAAGCCATAAAATTATTAAAAAAAAAAAGATTAACAAAGGAGTGGGGAAAGGATACGAGTGCGAAGATGCTGACTGCCTGTAATGGATACTGTTGCAAAAATACATATTTTGTCGTAAATATTGTATTTTTAATAAAAAAATTGCATGTTGGGAGGTTATTTTCGTCAAAAACCTGTATTTTCAGGGGATTTCGGGTAAGTTTTGGGGGGGAAGGCGAAATGGCTTTCTGGTAACACTGAGTTTTGGGGCAATCCTAGGTGTTTATGTTGGCAACACTGAAAGTTTGTTCTTTCACTCTTTCAGTGATTTTATCCTTCTTCAATGTACGTAAATTGTGATCAAATTTATAAATCTTATAAAATCTTACTAAACATTGGTGTTTGGTGCTTTCTGCCCATGGATAGATAATAAATAAATGTTCTAGTTAGTATATATATCAATATTTCAGTCTTACCATAGGTATAAGTTAATTTACAGAGAGGGAAAGGAACCATGGGTCGTGTGATACGTGCTCAACGTAAGGGTGCCGGATCAGTCTTCGTCTCGCACACGAAGAAAAGGAAAGGAGCACCCAAACTCAGATCTCTGGATTATGCGGAACGTCATGGTTACATCAAGGGTGTGGTAAAAGTAAGTACATCAAATCTGAGTGCTTAACCTATCATGTTTGTTGTGATGAGGTTATAAATTTCATTAAAATACAATGGAGCCCCGGTAATCCGGCCCCTGGCTAATGCGGCGGCACCCGCTATAATCCGACATCGTCTATTACATACAAGTATTCGCTAATTCACGATTGAACAAGTTACAACTTGTACGCACCATCACTATTGTGCTCGACGCGTAGGGTATTGTATTTTTATATTTTTTTGTAAATTCTATAGCATTAATGACGTTACTTTTATAATAAACGTAATCTTTCTATTGTGTTGTTTAATTTACTAAATTTGACATACATAACAAAGTATGATTTATAATCTTATCATTGGATCTGTAATTTGTCAGATTACAAGGTACTCTTTTGTAAAAAACTTCGGACTATAGGGGGTCTTTGGCAGTACTCTGAAATCCGACAAATTCGATAGTTCGACACTGCCCTGCAAAATGTTTGTCGGACTACCGGGGATCCACTGTGTTATTATTTTTGATTTTTTCAAATTATTATGTTCGTATTCAGGATATCATTCATGATCCTGGTCGTGGCGCCCCTTTGGCGGTTGTTCATTTCCGCGATCCCTACAAGTTCAAGACTCGCAAGGAACTGTTCATTGCCCCAGAGGGTCTCTATACAGGCCAGTTCGTTTACTGTGGGAAGAAGGCAACTCTGGAAGTTGGTAAGCCTGTTTTATTATTTTTAGAGTATTTGTAGGGAGACTCGTTTACCTAGTTTTAGCATTTATAATTGTAATTTGTGGGAGTTACTAATAATAAAATATAATTATAATTAGTATTTACAGTACCTAAAGTGATATTTGTTGTATAGTGTAGTGCTTTGTGTTTTAATCAAACAAGTTATGATCTTTGTCTTCTAGGAAATGTCATGCCAGTAGGAACCATGCCTGAGGGTACCATTGTGTGCAACTTGGAGGAGAAAATGGGTGACAGAGGCCGGCTTGCTCGTGCTTCTGGAAATTTTGCTACAGTTATTGGCCACAATCCTGATGCCAAACGTACAAGAGTGAAACTGCCATCTGGAGCTAAGAAAGTGCTGCCTTCAAGCAATAGAGGAATGGTTGGTAAGTAATTATTTTACTAAGTAATTTCTTTGCAAAACTGTCAATAATGTTCATGATGACTTTCAACTTACCTACTCTGAAATATCTATGATTACACAGAGGCTCTTTCTGAGGCATATTATGATGTATAATACAGATTGGTACTTGTTTCAAAGATTCATTTTTATTGAATTGCCATTTTATTACATTACAGGTATTGTTGCTGGTGGTGGACGTATCGACAAACCTATCCTAAAGGCTGGTCGTGCATACCACAAGTATAAAGTTAAGCGAAACTGCTGGCCATATGTGCGTGGTGTGACCATGAACCCTGTTGAGCATCCTCATGGTGGTGGTAACCATCAACATATTGGTAAGTCTAACAATAATATTAACTATTAAAATTTCACTACAATGACACTTTGGCAACAAAAACCTGGAGAAGAACACCTAATGTTTTTTATTGTCAATGTTATTAACAATTTTGTATAACACAAGTCAAATTATTAATAAATATTTATTTTTTGGATACTTACAAAGTAGAAGCACAGAAGAAGAACATTGAAACTTGGCAACAATTATCATTGATCACTTAATCATGAAACTGAAAATCTGCTTTTAGGATTAATTTAATCCCAATTGTTGCATCACTAAAATATATATTGATAAAGTAATTACAAAAAATGCCTTTCAGTTAAGTTAATCTGGTATAACAGATTATACTTGAAACTTGTAGAAAGTAGTAATCAGGGTTATCAACTCAAATAATATACAGAGAGTGCCACGATCATGCAATACGGAAGGAATTATTAAATATTTAAGATAGGGTATTTTTAAAGAAAAGTTTACTAGAAAAAATTCAATGCGGACCAGGCAACAGACGGGACTGAAACCCGCACCCTTTGCTATCCGGGCGATTGCATTGACTATTATGCTACCGCGGCCCTGACGGTCGTGTCGAATTTTCTGTAGCCTTAGGCTGCAAGGCAGCGCCATCTCTCAAATGAATATCTTTACAGGTATTAAACATTTGATAGAAGAAAAAGCAAATATAGTTATGTTTTTATTTTTTAAGCATTTAACTGCTAGATGTTTAGATTTAAACAAAACGATAGGATATTTTACTGAAAGAAGACATTATTTTAATAATTATTAGAACTGCATTCACAGATTTTTTTAAATCTCTTGCCACAATCTGGAATCGAGCTCGTGAAATAAAAATACACATGTATTTTATGATAACTATGGAAAGGATTAATCACAAGGATTATTTTTCTTAAATAACATAGCATTTAAATGAAAGAAAACTCATGTTTTTTATTCATTACATTCATTCATTACAATCATTACAATAAAAAAGACAGTACATTTTTTTTTTATATATCAAATGTGTCTCACTCTTTTAATAATTTCTCTGCCTGTTGATTTACTTACTTTGTAGGGTGAGTGTTTGAAATAACATGTAAACATCTATGTTCATTTTGTAACTCCTGCATAATGTCATACCATAAACTAAATCTTTTACATAACTCCACAAAATAGCCAGTCGAATTGTCATTGTCACCTCACAAAGAAATGCATACAAGTAGTAAAAATAAGGAATTTTGTATTATTAAATAAGCAGGTACTAAAGGTAGACAACAGGTAGTAACCGGTGTGGGGCAGGACGAAGACGGGGACCATGAGTGGTGGCACATTCTTGTCAAAATTACAATCGCCCGCCGCCCGTACCTCTCACAGCCCTCGTTGTCGTCCTCCTCACACTCTGTACCCTGCAGGCGAAGTCTCAGTTAAAAGGTTTACCTATAGTTAGTAAATACTTTGAAATAATAATGTTAGCTATTGGAAGGGCAGAAAAGTTAGAAGAAATTTTTTTCTGAACGATATTTTAATTTTATATTACCCCATTCATTTAAAATGCTATGTTATTTAGGATGGTAATCATAAAATATATCAGGCAATATATATGGCAGGCAATTTAAAACAAAAGCTGGATGCAGTTCTACTTATTATTAAAAATGAAATGATGACTTCTTTCAGTAGAATATCCTGTCTTTAACATACTTTCCCTCTGTGAGCATAGCCGTGGGACAACCTGATTATATAAGAAGATGGGTATAGAATTAGTAGTAAACGCAAAAAGTCATTATTATTCTAAAAATCTAAAAGGAACTGTCTATTTCCCTTCTACTACTAAATCATTGAATTGATTTTGATCAACTTTATAATAGATATAGTGTAGACTAGCTGCCGTCCTCAAATTAAAATGCAGCTAAATGACAAAACCAACTTTAGAGAATGGCCAAAAAACTGTGTAAACATCAAATTATTGCTTTTTTTGTAACCATTCATCACATAACGGATTTTTAGACTTAAAATATAAAAGATACAAATAGTTACTTGTAAAAGACAGATCAATATAGAATTAAAAACTGTATAAGATGCAATTTAAGACTGAAAAATCAACACATGTTTTTCATGTCAACACAACTACACATCAACACTTTAGTTTGAGGACGGCAGTATGGAGAAGTCATAGGCTAGGTAGCCTTAAACAATAACAATACAATCTCAAAAGGGGTGAGAGAGTATAGGCAAAACTTTTACTCATATAGTAATGGACAGGGATACCATCTGCTATTATTTTACCTGGCCCTCAAAATACTAAAATATGTTAAATCAGAATATTATTACTTTAGTATTTAGCCATTAAGAATAACAATACATATCTCAAAAGGGGGGAAGGTAAAACCAATTGTTTTACTCAAATATTTATGGACAGGGACACCATCTGGTAATGTAAATTTACCTAGCCATCAAAATAGGTACTAAAAATATGGTGGTTTAATCATTTATTTTTTATTGCAATGCCTGACGGCTAGTATTGAATAGCTACTAGATTATTAGAATAATGGCACAAAAAAGGAGATTAGGGAAATTTACAAAATCAAAGTTTTTAAATAGGAAAAATATGGGCCTAGTATTAAATGTTGAATGAGTTTCATTTCAGTTTAGTGATATAACTTTTGATAAAATAATTAGTTCCCAAAGTTGTTTTTTAAAGGATATAAAAAACAATTTCCTAGAATAATTTATAAAGAAAATAATATAAGGATTGCAAAACAATTGTAAATGCAATGAAAATATCGCACCTCCGGTGCGACACTGTCACTTCTGCAAAAAAATCATTTTTCAGGAGAAGCATTTCAAACTTTAACATCCCAAAACATACAATATTTAAAGTTTTTTTTCGATGAATAGCTAAGCAGTTTAAGCAAAGTTTTAAACGCTCTTCCTGAAAAGAAATTGTTTTTGCATAAGTGACAGTGTCGCACCGGAGGTGTGATATGTAAAATAAAAGTTAGTTAGGTATTTGTTTGTCAAGTAAAAATTTAAATTAGTTTAATGCCAGGTGAAATACCCTGTTATTTATCATTGTGATAAATGTTTACAGGTAAGGCTTCCACTGTCAAGAGAGGTACATCTGCTGGTCGCAAGGTTGGTCTTATTGCTGCTCGCAGAACTGGAAGAATTCGTGGTGGCAAGACGGATACGAAGAAGGAGGCATAAACTTATTTCTATACAAAATTAAAACTTTAAAACCAGCATCTATTTTTATTTTTAAACTAGTGGCCCGCCCTCGCTTCGCTTCGGTGTAGCTGTAGTGTAGACTAAAATGCCTCTTAATTTAATTATGAAAAAAAACTGAAAATGGTATATTTGCCTTTTTTAAACTTCAATTGACATCACGACGATATTAAATACCCTAGATACACCAACACGAACAAAATCGTGCCCGACGGGCAGAGGCGGTCAGTTTAGGACGTTCGTTCTAGTGAATAGTCCATCACTAATACGCACTTTTTCACTAGAACGAACGTCCTGAACCGACTGCCTCTGCCCGTCGTGTGTTTTGTGTACGCGGCGAGGGCAGCCGCAGACATCGACGGGCAGACGCGGTCTTTATTGCTTCGCGGACAAAAAGCCCGCCTCGCCCCGTCGTCTGCAAAGCGCCTAAGATTCATTTTGTTCTATTATTCGCGGCGAAATTGACCGGCCCGCCCCGCCCCGTCGTCTGCAAAGTGCCTCAGCGATTCATTTTTATATTATACATGAGTGGCGTTTTTACAAAGTAACGGAAGTTGGCGACTTTACAATTACATGCCTTAATTCTTTGAAATCACTGTCCTATCAGCCGAGTCCAAATACCTTTGCTTCTATTTTGACAAAACGCTGAGCTCCCCAGCTCAAGGGCCATTCACCCTTAGATTAAAACAAAAAGGGTAGATACGGTACGCTCATACTTGCATCAAACAAAAACTGATCCCACGGCAGCGAGAACGGGACGGCGAGATCCACGTCACTGCATTACCGACCCGAACGAAACAGCACGTTAAGTTTCAACGGCAGCGCGAACGAGACGGCAGTTCCGCGTCACTGCACTACCGACCAATCACGCGACCAGTACTCGACGTCACTACCGAATAAGTTTCAAAACAAACAGCAATTTTTGTGAAAAAATATATTTTATAGTACTTACGAATGAAAAGTGATGCCGTGGGTTTTATTTTTAGTTCTTGAGCAATTTGAGCACTTTTTAAAAACACACTTAGGCATTGTTTTAACATATAAACAAAATATTAGCAATATTTCTTTTTGGCGTTCACATGTACGTCGGTTGCATGTCAAGTTGTGACTAAAGCGATTAGGGTCGTGGACCACAATTCATGCGGATCACTTTTGTGAGGCTAGTGCCGTATCTACCATTTTTGTTTTAATCTAAGCATTCACCTAACGGGATTGCTTTGGAAAACGCTTACGATTTTATTTTGTTATTTCTAACCGCCACAGGTTTTCAAATGCCTCGCGCTCTTTTTTTTTCTTTTGCATTGTAATAACAATATTAAAGTAATGAGCGTGAGATATTTGAAAACCTTCGGCAGTCAGAAATAACAAAATGAAATCGTGAGCGATAGCGTTTTCCAAAGCAATCTCGTTAGGCGAATGGCCCCCTGGCAAACACCGATTAAATGATAACAAATGCCAGCATGTGTCCGTGATGCTAGCGTACACACGATCAAAATATGATTTTTCGTTATGCCATTAAATACTGCGTAAAAAGTGCCATATTAGTGTAAAAATAAAAAAAAGTGCCTCTTTAAGAAATAAAGATCATTTTTACTGTGTACGCTAGCATGACGTCAAGCTAGCGCACCCATAGCCGTCCCCAAGAACGGCATATATTTAGCAACGAAATTAACACACAAAAATGATTCGCAAATAGTGCCCTGGCTTTACAAAATTTAAATTAAAGGACCAAAGATATTGAACTAAACATTCTTAGCTGGCGTATAATAGTTCTCATAAAAATGAACTTTTCTTTATCAATGCTATATGTATAAATAGTGCCATTAACAGTAAAAGAATTTTATGTGAATTCGCAGTATAACAATATAAAAAAGCAATTAAATTATTTTCAAATATGAAGTACAGTCATGTAGAGAAGTGATAATATTTTCGTAGTATAGTAGGTAAGTAAGGTACTTAGTAGGTAGGTTGAAATTCTTATATGAATTTATGATTGGTGAATTGAAATAAAATACCTTTTTATAAAAAGTACGTATTTATTTTAGTCAAAATATCATATATAGCGCTTATTGAGGTATAATGTACTTCGAACTCAGTACTTGCGCAGGCATAATATTTTAGACACATGCGGTGACGTTTATCCGTCATACAAAAAGTAAAAAAACGTAAGAAAATCACACTATCTCTTAGTGCATAAATTAATTTTGTGTGCAACTGTACTACAATAAATTTGTTCCTAGAATTTAACATCCTCCTTAAGTATTGTTGTGATGCGAATTCACATAAAATATTTTTACTGTTAGAGGCACTATTTATACATGAAGCATTGATAACTAGAAAAGTTCATTTTTTATAAGAACTATTATGGGTACGCCAGCTAAGAATGTTCAGTTCAATATCTTTGGTCCTTAAGGCACTTTGCAGACGACGACGGGGCGGGGCGGGCCGGTCAATTTCGCCGCAAATAATAGCACAAAGTGAATCCTATACTTCAAACGCACACAGAGGGCAAAAAGACCGCGCCGCAGGTGCCCGGCGAGCAGTGGCGGCGCGGCTGCCCGCCGTGGATCATACAAACCAGTTTTTAAGCAGTAACGCAGACGGCGGCGCGGGGCGGTCAGCTCAGTCCGCGCCACGCGCTTATTAGTGATGGACTATTCACTAGAACGAACGTCCTAAACTGACCGTCTCTGCCCATCATGTGCTTTGTGTACGCGGCGCGGGCAGCCGCAGACATCGACGGGCAGACGCGGTCTTTATTGCTTCGTGGACAAAATGCCCGCCCCGCCCCGTCGTCTGCTCAACGCCTTAAGAGTATTGATTATGAAATTTTGTAAAGTCAGGGCACTATTTGCGAACTATTTTGTGTGTCAATTTCGTTGCTTAAATATATACCGTTCTTGGGGACGGCTATGGGTACGCTAGCTTGACGTTATGTTAGCGTACACAGTAAAAATGGTCTTTATTTCTTAAATTAAAGAGGCACTACTTTTTTTATTTTTACACTAATTTGGCATTATTTACGCAGTATTTATTGGCATAACGAAAAACCGTATATGGATCGTGTGTACGCTGGCATCACGGACACGCCATCATGACTTTGTGAGCAGAAGGAATTGGAGAATAAACTCCAACTTAACTAAATCAACTACTCGCTATACATCACAGTCGTCCGACCAATTATCACATACCTACTGGTCTTTAGCTTGGTGGCCGAGGACTAGAGATGGGATTTTACCCGGAAAAAACCCCAATGTGGGAAAAAAACCAGGGAAAATTCCCAAATGGGAAAATATTCGGGTTTTTTCATATTTAGCATCGATTTCATATGTAGCATCGAGGTAATGTGGAGATACATGTATATTTCAAATGGTAAGTACTATTACTACTAGTTAGAGCTAATCTAACTTTTCTTATTTTCATAATTCAATAAAAACGTTATATATACTCCATGCTATCTAATTAAATAAAATGAAATAAAATTAAAAAAACTAAAAATTGACGACTGGGATTTTGTTTTGTAGACTTCTGAAGACGTCTTTTTGTTGATAAATTAAACTGCTGGTTTTATTTTAGTTCCTGAATCAGGCTACACATTTTGACGTTTCTAACAAAAGGCAACAGCTAGTGTCCTATAAATAGGGATGTCGAAAGTTGAAAAAAATATCGATATATCGGGCTAATTTTTCCAAAAATATATTTAGGTCAGCCTAGCATAGTAATAATAGTTCAATACAAATTATAATTAAAGAAAGAATTATCAAAGTACCAAATTGCCGCTACACTACATGACAGTACAGTATCTCACGAAATATGACACGCGGAATAATAATGGAACGAAAATTATCTCCCTAAAAATAGACCCTATTTTCGAATGATGAAAATGCCAATGCCAGGGCCTCTCAGGTGCCATCTTTCGTAAACAAGACTAGACAGTCACACACTTCCACAGAATATAATGGAAATCAGCACAACCAATTCACCAGCGAAACAGATTTACAAATAATAGACAATACTAAATACAGCACAGATCATAAATATGTTGAATATCATTAATCTGAGATCTAGTTACGATTTTTCCAGATACGAATTTAGTTAGATCGTGATATGCCGCTAATAATTAAAAAAATATCGTTTTTGATACGAATTTCGATATTGGTTATTTTGTATCGATATATCGAATCAAAATATATCGGCAAAAAATATCGATATATCGAACAAAAAATATCGAAATATCGATACATCGATATATTTTCAACAAGCCTACCTATAAACGCTGTCGCAAAGTATGTGCGCATCGCAAAATACCAGTGGCGTGGGGTGAAAAAAAAGAAAGGTAAAACCGGACCAAAAAAAACGACTAACGCGTGAATAAGCAAAATGTCATATCTTAACTTATAAAAAAACATGCAATAAATTACTTACCTTATAATAGTGTGTTAGTACACCTTTTCCAAAACTACAACGAAATGTTAGGTATGGTGCTTGCGTTGCGTTGTATGCAGTTTTTTCATGCGACAGAACATGCTTGCAGCAGGCCAATTATGCTCGCCAATTGTGATATTGTTTTGATGTCAATTTCACATTACGTATTATGCTCTCCGAAAAATACGATATCAAAATGACATCAACTTATGCGTATTATGATCAACTCTTTAAAATGATATCAACTTAAATGCGTATTACGTTCAACTTTTTGACTTAAAACAGTATCGCATAAACGTCAAAAAAGTGATACAGGATATGTTATGATATGATCTTGATGTGACATAGGAATTTTTCATAATACCATTTAAAAACAATGTCAACTTGGCATCAACATCATAATAGGATTATATCACTAAAGCATAATTGACCCGCTGTACAGTTGTTAGTGTTCACCACCTTCACCATACATGACATCACTGGTATTATATGAACAGTCCATGTCGATTAAGATAAAAGCGGCGTTCAAAAAACTGTATAAAGCACACGTCACTCATACACAGATTATAAATAAATATATAGAAAAACAAAGAACCAAAATAAGGGAAACTTGCCAGCATCATCATCACAAATAAAAACCAGCAGAAATACCGCTAATTTATTTCTATTCTACGTACATACATAGATGTCGATTCTGGCATGATTCTCTAAAGCTAAACTTAAATTTGACAACAGTGCATCCTTGTCCTTCTCTATACGGAATGAAAAGGTGAGACTGACCTTAAATTTAGTTTTAAGTTTAGAGAATGACGCCGGAATTGGGCCCATAGTATCACGTCAGTAAGGGATTTACGGGGTAGACAGAGCCGAAGGCCATGGCCACGTTTTATTTTCGAACGAATGATTTGAGAATGAACTTAACTCATTTAATAGGAAATTCTGTGAGACAACAATCTATTTGTACTAATGCCACCACTCCTAACGTGACGACAAGAAACAAAAAAAGCAAACAAACCTTTACGGTGAAATAAAACAAACACTATACGCAACACTTGGCAAGTAAAATTTCACTACTTTCGATTCTGTTAAACTACATATATAGGGTGGATGTCCCGGTCTCAAACCAATTAAAGGAAATTATTAACTTTAAAATGTTGCTATATAGCCTAACAGCGATATTTATTGCTAGTTTATTTTTTATATTGTAAGTTACCTAGTTATAAGTTGTATTTGGGACGGAAAATATATGATTTCTTTTTGTTTATTTTATTATTCAAGATAATCGGTATAAAACTGGGATGTACCCTAATTTGACCAGCCGGCCCCAGTTGTTATCAAGATTTGTACCAGAGGTTGACCATTTATAAAAAAGTGAAATAATAACTACATTCACAATTAAAAGCAGACGTATTTTATAATCAACTTTATGGTTTGTTTTTAGGACTAATTAATAATAATAATAATAATTTATTCCCAAATTTTTTATACAATATGGTTTTACAAATACAGGCACAGGATATTTTAAAACTAAAGATCTGTGGGTACTTAAAATAGGAAAACCCTGTGACTTAAGTACCCACTCTCTTCCAGTGACACAATAAAGTAAATTTACAAGATACCACATTGATTAGAAAATATGATTTTAAATGAAAAACGAAAATTTAAGTTACATTAACAAACAAAAAAAAAAACTTTTTTAACAAGAATTAGAACCAATTTAGTTTTATTTTGTAAATAATTTTCATGCAAGACGAGTAAGGAATCAAGTCATGTGTAGTAACATCTTCTCAGTTTCTTCATAAGTCAGTGCAAGAAGAAATTGAGTGAGTATGCGTTTTAGATTACAATAATTTAGTGAATATATATTCAATCTCCGGTTTACATTATTATAAATAAAAGGACCTAGAAAAAGTAGAAATCGTTTGCTAAAAGATTTATTAAATAGTTTACTCTTGAAAATCAATTTGTTGCGACGAACCTCTCCTTTATAAGGATCTAAAGGTAGTTTGGAATGTTGGTGTATTAATGTATATAAGATGAATAATTTACGTACTGATAAAACTTCGCAGAATGAGTATAAGGCATCGGTAGGAAACAGAAACGGCTTGAATGTAGCTACTTTTAGAACTGCGCGTTGGGCACGCTCCAGTGGGAGTATAGTTGTCTTAGGAACGCCACCCCAGGATGTAATGCAATACAGAATCAAGGATTGACAAAGAGAGAAGTAAATGGATTTGAGGAGTGATGAATCAGTTCAACTGTCCTAAGTGACTTGAAAATATAGATCAGTTTGCGAATTCTTGCAGCAAGGACATTGATATGGAGTTTAAAAGATAAATTGCTGTCCAGCAAAACTCCAAGATATTTAATTTCATTAACTCGCTCGATGGACGAACAACAGCAAGAGTTTGTACCCCAACAGGTATGTGCTGTAATTGATAGAGATTCCTCACTTGGCAGATCAACCGTTCTTATAGAGTGAATGATATATTTGGTCTTCTGAACATTAAGTGTGAGACGGTTATTGTTTAGCCATTCGCAAACCATATCAAATCCAGATTGTGCATTTAGAAAGACATCACGCCAAGAATCACTAGAAAAGAAGAGAACAGTGTCATCCGCAAAGGAAAGAAGAGAGCAATTTGGAATATTAAGGGTGCAAAGATCATTCGCATAAATTAAAAACAGTGTAGGACCAAGAATGCTTCCTTGCGGTACTCCGTATTCAATTTGGAACTCACAACTTTTCTGTCCTTCAATCACGACCGCCTGTTTACGATTTGATAAATAATCTTGAAAAAGGCTAAGTTGATTACCACGTATACCAAGTGTTTCCATTTTGCGCAATAATATAGATATTGGAACGTAATCAAACGCTTTAGCCACATCGAGGAATATTGTAAGACATTTCTTACCCCTATCCAGGTTTTCAATTATTTTGGAAGTTAGTTCAAGAACAGCTTGAGAAGTAGATCGCCCTGCTCGAAAACCATATTGGTTCTGACTAAGAAGATTTTTATTTTCCAGAAATTTGATAAGACGGTTATTTAAGATGCGCTCAAATATCTTAGACAAAGTCGGAAGAATAGATATAGGTCGGTAGTTCTCGACTCTTGTGCGGTCCCCGACTCCTTTAAATATTGGATGTACTAAAGCACTTTTAAATACTTTTGGGAAAATCCCCTGTGAGATAGAAAGTTTAAATATATGAGCTAATAAGGGAACTAGAATATTACTGTTATTTTTAATGATACGAGAGGAGATTCAATCCTAACCTGCAGCACAATCAGTCTTTAAGCCACATATGATTTGGTTTATTTCCTCTTCTTCAGGGTCGATCAAGACAAATGAGTAGGCTGATCGGGGAAAAGATTGTAATGAAGTTGCATTTCTAGGGTTGGTAATGTTAAATTTAGTAGCAAAATTTGTTCCTACATTTACGAAATATTTATTGGTTTCATCAAGAGCCAGTTGAGGAGAGCTACCTGATAACAGGACACCTGACGGGAGACAACTATTTTTTAGGCAAGATACATCTCTTATAACCTCCCATAGACGTTTGTTGTTTTTTCCAGCCTTGCGCAAAAGATCCATGAAATGGGCCCTTTTGACTTTTTTTATCAAGTTGGCAAGGAAGTTGCGATATCGGGTGTAAGTTCTTTTGAGCGTTTCATTTCCAGGAGCTTTTTGAAAGTTCTTGTGTAGGCGATTCCTATTTCTAATACATCTTAATAGACCAGGCGTGATCCAGGCCTTTATTGGTTTTTGACGTTTAGGTAAGAACTTGGTGGTAGTATTTCTCTGTATTAAAACACGCAGAGCATCAGTCAAGGTCTCAGCAGCTGCGTTTGCATCAGAAGAAGTAAGAACCGGAGAAAAATCGTATTTGGAGATCTCATCTGATAACATTTTATGGTTAATTTTGTTCAGAGTGTTAGTAGTACTGGCATGTTTTTTACTTTTTAGGGAGAGGAGTATAGTGTAGTGGTCAGTTACAGAGGAGTTAATGATCAATGTTGTAGCTGGATAAGAAGTTTTAATACAAAAGTGATCCAAACACGCATTATTTCGAGTAGGTAAGTTGTGGGATGGAAGCATTCCATTTGCTGCAAGGAGATTAAGATATTCTAATGTTTTTTCACTAGTGTTAAATGGGACTATGTCTATATTAAAATTGAGATCAATAAGTAAATTAAATTAAGGTCAGTCTCAACAATCACAATAGTAATTCTTAAATCTAAATGGCACATTTTCAAATCACCATAAAATAACGAATCATAACTTCACTTAAACTTTGAACTTTTTAAACAATCTAAAGTTTTGGTTAAGTAATTCTTTGTTAATATCAAACTTAAATATTTTTTTTAATTGTTAAAAAAAGTATTTAAGTTTCATAATTAAATTCACGTAATGATTCAAAATTAAAAACTGCAAAATTAAAAAAGGAATCAGATCCAAAAAAGATACTTGGTCATTTCTGGTACTTTATATGAACCTCTATTATTAATTGACACAGGAGCATTAATTTTCTCCACTATGCTGTCATTAGCATACCAAATTTAATCTTCTTTATCTGGCCATTTAAAAGTATTAGAAGTTGATTTCACCATCGTACTAACTTCTTTACTCTTTAGGTCAATATTTTTGACAATCCCGGGAAAATACTCCCCTCGTAGTTTACTATAACATATGATCCTATTTCCTCATCTGATCTATCTTTATTACTGTAATTAATTGATCAAAGGTAAATTATCCTCATCGGAATCAGAATCAATTCTATTCTGAACTCTCTTTTTTACTCGTTTTGTTTTAGGTTTCTCAACTTTTTTCAACTCTTGTAACTTCTTTTTTTCTTCTCTTGCTAATTTCCTATTTTCTTTTCTTCTTGTTCCTTACTTTTTTCATTCCAGTATTGCATCCACTCTACTGATGTAACTGCATCTGGCAATGGCTTTCTATTGAACCTTTTATTACCACTTTTTTTTAGTGGTGATTCTGCAGGCATTGTGCATTTTTATTTCAGAATTAAAGTCCCGTTTATTATGTATATTTGCTGTTGATTGAGGATCTGAGAAGTTGCAAGCATTATTATTAATTTTAATTTCTTTTTTGGTGGCATATTGTATCTAAAACAAGAAAACAATACTCATATTAAGAGTTTGGTCAATTATAGGATTTGTATGCAGTACCAATGTCAAACCACTGGTCAACCAGTTACTAAATGGAAACGTAAGCAATTTACTCCTTTAAAATTGATAGTCGAGTTACAATTCATATTCTGGACATGAAACTGTTATAGAAAGTAAAAAAAAGAGTACCACTTCAGTGTACTAATCGTTGACCAATTGGTCAATCACAGGAGCACCTAATCAAATCATATACCTTTTGTTAACCAGTAAAATAACTCATGAAATATATCGTTTGCATTTGAAATTCATTGAAAATCTTTATAATAAACATAAAATGATTACATAAAACAATCATCCGAACAAGTTCATAAAAAACAATACAAAATAAATTAAAAGTGTTCTTACCTTTCTAAACATTATCCTTACTACAATGGCGGCTGAATGGCAACTGTCAGCAACAAGTCAAAACAAAATTAAATTGTAGCTTTCACTGGTTGTCTCTTTCTAGTCGTAATGTGATTGGTTGATTTGTATTAGAACCAACAAGATGTAGCCAACATGAAAAGAAACGCTTAATCGCCGGAAAGCTTAATATTAACACTCAAAGCCGCAAGTGGTCAACAACCGGTGCGTGGTCAACTATAGGGTCAACCATCCTACCACAGTCAAGCTAATCACTTATCACAATAGATAAATTAGCATTCGATTCCGTCCATGCGAATGCGCGCGAAATAATGGCCTCACTACGTCAGCGGGTCAATTATGCTTCAGTAATAAAATTCTAATGTGATGTCAATATGATGTTGATGCCAAGTTGACATTGTTTTTAGATGGTATTATGAAACATTCCTATGTCACATCAAGATCATATCAATATTATATCCTGTATCACATTTTTGACGTTTAAGCGATACTATTTTAAGTCAAAAAGTTGAACGTAATACGCATTTAAGTTGATATCATTTTATAGAGTTGATCATCATCATAGCATAAGTTGATGTCATTTTGATATCGCATTTTTCGGAGAGCATAATACGTAATGTGAAATAGACATCAAAACAATATCACAAATAGCGAGCATAATTGGCCTGCAGGTCAACAGAGCCGAGCGCCAGGTGTCTGCGATTGGCCGAAAACTTCAAGCTAAACGGAGCCTTAACATATGACAAATAAAGATTGCAGGCTATCTAAGATCGGGTTATATCGCTGTTATATCGACGATTGGTTGCATGTGGTAGTAATGTGTATTTGTGGGTGAAGTGCTTACATTTTATTTATTTGAAGTCCCAATAAGATAAGCGGCTTATCCAGTCTACTATGGCGCGGATCTGTGTGCGTATGCTCGATATCAAATGATTGCGTATTTTGTATCCAGCATATTAAAGAATATTTTTACAAAGCGCGCAATGTAATTATGTCGCTTGCATTAATGTATACGTCAATGTTCGCTTGTGCTTGAATGTAAATATATTAGAGTCTGGCAAAGTAAGCCGGCAGGAATCGTGTTCTAAGGAGGTTTCGCCACTGCAAAGTACCTATTTTTCGCTACATTTGTTCTAAAAATAAAAAAAAAATTTAAGATTATGTTAAATAATGAAAATACCCGTCTATTGGGTTTTTTCCCACTGCCCATCTCTTCCGAGGACAAACCTAAGCACAGAATCAATGAACTAATGATTTAGTGAAAATACCAAAAAAATATTTTTATAGCTTTTTTAACTAACTTGAAATGTATGTTTGGGTCAATTCTTGCAAATGAATTTTCAGTTATCCTCAACAATAAAAATATAGTGAGTCAAACAAACTTAATGGACTAACTATGCTGTCGCGGACTTTAGAACTTTCAAATGGGTACTATTCCTTCTAGGTTCATTTGTTTTGTGTCGGCTTGAGTTTTGGGTAGGTACTTAGGTTTTAATCTTATGATACTATGATGCGATTCAAATAAGAATACGAAAGCCAATGACCTCCATCTGTCAAATGTCGCTAGAAAAGTACGGTTGGCAAAAAAATCTCGGAACTCTTTTTAGCACTCCGCTAATTCTAGATTTTTTTATTTAACATTCATTATACATATACTATCATACATTTTTAAACAAACATTAACAAATATTGATAATTAATATTGGTTGATATTTTTTTCATTTATTGAGCTTTGGCTATGCATGGTTGATTACCTAAATCGTCAACCAAATGCCACTTTATGTTGCGTTCAGAAACTTTCGTTTATTTAAAGGATGCATGTTCGTATGTGACCTGCATGATTACTTATAACTACTCCGGCGGATGTAATGCAGAGATGAGCGGAATTGAAGAGCTAGATTCTGATTAATATCTTTTCTCACACAGTCTTAATAAAGAATATTATTAAAAATTGGTTGTTTTTTTTCTCAATCCTATAGTAATTAAATTTTATAAAAAAATCTCATGTTTTTTCTCACTTAATCTTAGTAAATAAGTTTTATTAAATATAAACTTTTTTCATGCTCACTGTAGTGTTTGTTTTTAAACAGAGCGTGACACTGACACACGTAGGACAGCTGTTTTGTCTATGATAGCGAACCGCTTACGTCAGCGTAGCTGTCAAACTTCATTGATTGGGTTGGTAGCCTTGAGGGAAGAGTCGATTTTTCTATTCGACTAAAATATTCGCCTTGAGACTTATAAAAAAAAAAAAAAAAAGTAATCAGGCAGTGAATCTCTGTGGGGGCGCGTGGATGAATGGATGGAGTTTGACAGTTGTTGAATTTTGAATAGTTTTTCCCAGATCGATTTGAGTCCTCCTTATCGGGTGCTGTTTTTAATCGATTTTGAATTTTACTCGAAATTGAATTTCCTCGCTGATTTGGGTAGGTATTCCCTTTTCCTCAGCTTACGGCGAGCGTAGGTATATAGTTTTGAGTTTATTCTTCGGTTCGTCTCGAATGCGGCGGCTGTCTGTTTGAATGTGGCCTTTGCCTTCAGTTGGAGTGGGAAACAAATCATAGACACATGTTTGGGAGTGGACGACCCGTCTATCATCTATGAGCAATTGTCAAAACAACATTTAAAATTTCACAATCTGTTGTGGTACAGTTAACTTTTCATCTTTTCTTCTGCCCAAAGTATATTAAAAGGCATATTATAGTCGTCGGAGTCGTGAAATAGATCCGAAAAGTTTATATCCTGAAGGATATTGGCGGAAAAAGCGCGGAGTCGCTAACCGAACTGAGTTTCGCAGGTGGACGAACACGAACCTTCGCAAGGCGTTGCAATAATAAGGCGGTAACTTGTGATAGGAAACAAAATACTTACGGATAGTTTCATATTTCGAACGGCTTGTACGTTCCCCTCAAGAAATACTGGAGGACTAACAAGGAGACTTTTTTTCTGTACACGGACCAGAAGGGACGCGGGAGTTTATTTGCCAGCCGCTCTCCGGTTTTATGTAACCCGGCCGTAATAGCAGACATATTATACACAGCTAAACCTATCATAATCAAGGTATTTCACTATTAACCCCGGGTGAGCGTGGAGAAGAACCACCAGGCGAGGTTGGACCCCGACTTACCCATTTCCATATATATACATATATCTATATAACTGGTTATCTCACTGAGAACTAGAATTAACTAAGTTTGTCACCAATATCGATCAAACGAGCCGTAGAACCTCTGAAATCCACTAAATAGCTTATTCAGTCCAGTCTATGTGGTATTTGTGGATAAAATATATTAGATATAGTGGAGAATTCATGTAAGTACATGGTAGAGTGTTATGAATGTCTGATATTCATGTAATTATAACCTTTCATGACAACTTGTTGGTTTATATACACATTAACTTTGAACTACTGTATTCAGCTTAGATATTTATAATTAGTGAAACATAGTTATTATATAAATAATAAACATAGTTAGGCTTGTTGATTTATATACGCAATAACTTAAAACTACTGAATTCCTATGCTTTGGTATCTAAAGTGGATAAAATATACTTATAACATTATCTTAATTTTTTTGGTTTTCTTTCATTGTTCCCCCGGTGCTCTGAGTGAGCTTAGAAGAGGGCCGTGGAGGAGAATTTAACATCACACACTCTACCTATTTAGTTTGAATTGACAGGTATGACGTCAAAATATGACGCCCAGTCGGTACTATTCTTAGTTGAATCGCATTATACTAAACTATACTTAGCCTCGTAAATAATGTGTTGTATAGGAATCAAAATGACACTTGCTTTTTAGGGTTCCGTAGTCCTGACCAGGAACCCTTGAAGTTTCGTCATGTCCGTCTGTCTGTCCGACCGAGGTTTTGCTTTGAGACTGCGCTAGAGAGCTGCAATTTTAAGGATATCAATCACGCACGCCGACAAAGTGGTTGAATAAAATTTTGATAAATATTTTTAATTTATTTATATTATTCTGTACACACAAATAAAGATACAGGAGCAATTTAATTAAAGTTAAGATGTACATGGGCTAGGGATGCAAACGATACATCGATGTTTGTAAAACATCGCGGTATCGGTCATAAACATCGTTTTGATGAGCGATATATCGTCGATACATCGTTCACTACATTTACAAACATGGACATCGTTCTTGTCTGTTCGGATTTTCAGAATCAATACAGCTAACAGAGGTTTAAAAATGATAATACTCTTAGCTAACACCTACAGATGCGATAGTGGTTTTTCAACTTTAGTTACCTTCATTAAAAACAAAGGCCAGAAACCCTCTTGTGACACAGGACTTGAGATGCGCTTTAAGTGAAACTAAACCGAACATAAAAAACGTATAAATGCAAGAAAATTCCAACTTTCACAATGATTATTATTATTCGGCACTGTTTTAAAGAGGCAGTTGTAATTAGCTGTTTTGGTAAGTTAAAAATTATAAATGGCACGTTTAATAACTAGTTCAGCAGTTAAATCTAAGTAATCTAAAAAAGTAATATAAAATAATGAAATGGATGAGTGAATTTATAACTAAGCAGGAAAATAATTAAATGGGCGGTAATAATATTGAACGAGCAAATTACGTGTGCGCAGTAAAAATCGGAATTTGTCGGTAAGAAATCTCATTCTAAGCAATTCTATAAACAATGAGGTGGTAAAAAGAAATTAAAAAAACAGTACTTAAATAGTAATGAAAAATTAAATAACTTTTGCTTTGCCTGAAGGAATTAAATAAAACAAATTGTATAATAATAATAGTAACTTTAGCCGTATAGTGCCGGCCTAGAATAGAATAGCACTACCCCCTCTCATCCCGTGGGTGTCGTAAGAGGCGACTAAGGGAAACTTCACTTCACTTCAAGCGTGGCGATTATGGCAAAATCGCCCCCCATATGCGAAACAATACGAAACGGCCCCTAGTCCCCGGCGGCCCCGCTATTCCTGGCTACTGTAGCGGCCACGGTAACGGCGGGGCAGGGGGTGCGAAGAATCCCCGGGTAGGACACGGCTACCACAACAACAGAATACTGGCCCTGGCAACCTACAACACGCGCACACTGAGGACCGATGCCAAGATGACAGAGCTGGAAGAAGCTATCAGCAAGTTACACTGGGACGTGATCGGGTTATCTGAAGTCCGAAGAGAGGGAGAGGACACGATAACTCTGGACTCCGGTAACTTGCTGTACTTCCGGGAGGGCGAACAACAGTCCGTAGGTGGTGTCGGGCTTATCGTCCACAAGTCCTTCGTCAACAACGTGCTGACCATCGGTAGTGTTTCGAGTAGAGTAGCGTACTTGTTACTCAGAATATCATCACGATATTCGATGACTGTCATCCAAGTCTACGCTCCAACCTCGAAACACACCGATGACGAAGTGGAGGCTATGTATGAGGAGATCTCTCGGGCCATGCATAGCCACAAAACCCACTACACGATTGTGATGGGGGATTTCAATGCAAAGTTGGGGAAACGTTGCGGCGACGAGCTGAGAGTGGGGCAATTTGGAGTTGGGGAACGGAACGACAGGGGCCGAATGCTGGCGGCGGAGAGGGAGAACGCCCGTCACCCGCAAATGGACCTGGATAAGTCCCGACGGCAAGGTCAAAAATGAGATTGATTTTATCATGTCGACGAAGAAGCAAATATTCAATGATGTCTCAGTGATCAACGCTGTTAAGACAGGAAGCGATCACCGCATGGTAAGAGGCACATTGAATATCAACGTGAAGCTTGAAAGATCGCGACTGATAAAATCAACTCTCCGACCGGTGCCAGCCCAAATTCAAAACCCCGAGCGCTTTCAGCTCGAGCTCCAGAACCGCTTCGAGTACCTTGAGAACAGCATAGACGTGGACGATCTAAACGACCTGGTGGTGGATACTGTCCGTACGGTAGGGTCTAAATACTTTAAAACCCGCCGTACCAAGTTAAAGAAACTCTCCGCATACACACTCGAACTCATGGATAAGAGACATGAAATGAGACTACAGGACTCAGCGGATGCATTTCGTTATAGACAGATCTCGAAGTCGTTGACGAGCGACCTTCGCCACTTTAATACCGAGCGTATTAAAGAGGCCTTAGAGCGGAACAAAGGCTCCAAAGTGTTCGCTAGAGATCTGTCTATTGGGCAAAGTCAACTGACGAGGCTGAAAACTGAGGACGGTAGTATCATTTCATCGACTCCTGAAATCCTGAGGGAGATTGAGAGTTTCTATAGGCAGTTATATTCCAGCAGAACACCAGGCGAAAGCAGAGCTCGAGATCCTAGAGCCAAGCTTACCCGACATTATACCGAAGATATCCCGGACGTCAGCCTGTACGAGATTAGAATTGCCCTCAAACAGTTTAAAAACAACAAGGCGGCCGGAGATGACGGAATCACAACAGAGCTTCTGAGAGCGGGCGGTACGCCGGTACTTAAAGTCCTCCAGAAGCTCTTCAACTCCATCATCCACCAGGGCAAAACGCCGAAGACATGGAGCAGAAGCGAGGTGATTTTGTTCTTCAAAAAGGGTGATAAGACCCTACTGAAGAACTACAGACCCATCTCGATTCTGAGCCATATCTACAAGCTGTTTTCGAGGGTCATTACGAATCGTCTCGCTCGCAGGCTCGACGACTTCCAGCCTCCCGAACAAGCCGGTTTCCGAAAAGGCTTTAGTACCATAGACCACATCCATACGCTGCGGCAGATTATACAGAAGACCGAAGAGTATAATCGGCCACTTTGCTTAGCGTTTTTGGACTATGAGAAGGCCTTCGATTCGATCGAGACCTGGGCGGTGCTGCAGTCTCTGCAGAGGTGCCAAGTGGATTACAGGTATATCGAAGTGTTAAAGTACCTATACCAAAACGCCACTATGTCGGTCCGAGTACAGAATCAGAGCTCTAATCCTATCCAACTACAGCGAGGGGTGAGACAGGGAGACGTTATATCTCCGAAACTGTTCACTGCTGCGATGGAGGATATTTTTAAGCTTCTGGACTGGAAAGGACTCGGCATTAACATCAACGGCGAGTACCTGACACACCTTCGATTTGCCGATGACGTAGTCCTAATGGCGGAGACCTTGGAAGACCTGAACACCATGCTCGAGCATCTCAGTAACGCATCCCAGCGAATGGGTCTTAAGATGAACATGGACAAGACTAAAATCATGTCCAACGCCCATGTTGCACCCGCTCCAGTTAATGTTGGAAACGTTACACTTGAAGTTGTTGACCACTACGTTTACCTAGGACACACAATCCAGTTAGGTAAGTCCAACTTCGAGAAAGAGAGCTCTCGTCGAATCCAACTCGGATGGGCAGCGTTCGGAAAGCTGCGGAACATCTTCTCGTCCAAAATACCTCAATGCTAAGGCGAAGAGACGAAAGTCTTTAACCAGTGTGTGTTGCCAGTGATGACCTATGGCAGTGAGGCGTGGTCGTTTACTATGGGTCTCATAGGACGGCTCAAGGTCGCCCAGTGGGCAATGGAGAGAGCTATGCTTGGTGTTTCCCTGCGTGATCGAGTCAGAAATGACGAGATCCGTAGGAGAACTAAAGTCACCGACATAGCTCGAAGAATAGCCCAGCTGAAGTGGCAGTGGGCGGGACACATAGCGAGGAGAACCGATGGCCGTTGGGGCGGAAAGGTTCTCGAATGGCGACCGCGTGCCGGACGACGCTCAGTGGGAAGACCCGCTACAAGGTGGACAGACGATCTGGTGAAGGTCGCGGGAAAACGCTGGATGCGGGCAGCGCAGGACCGATCGTTGTGGAGATCCTTTGGGGGAGGCCTATGTCCAGCAGTGGGCGTCATACGGCTGATATGATGATGATGATGAATAGTAACTTTTATTCGTTATTCGCAACATACTTAAGAAATTAAAATGACATAGAATTTTCTTAGTAGGAACTTAAATAAACTTATTGTATAATAAGAGCGGGCCATCCGCACTAATAAGCTCCGCCCAAGTAACGAACATTTACCTCTCTTTTCAATGAATTTGAGTTCGGGTGTCACCACTCGCTATGATCTGCCGAACTATTTATCGAACCGCTCATTCCATCATTTTTACCACTCATTTAGTTATTGGACTGTTCAATTATTTTTAGAATTGACAGTGTATGATAAAATAACCGACTAATTGATTGTCTCTTTGACTGTCCATGTTTTACCGTCGCAATAATTAACCAACCGCCATTAAATTAAATAACTGCTTTTTCAACTGATCATTATAACATCTCGAATATTTAAATAACAGCTCAAAAAATTAGTTCCCTTATTATTCATTCATAGTTTAAATGTGAACTATGTAAAATTGTAATATTATTCTGCAATTTGTGTTTTTTGAAGTGAAAACTTCTTTAACGGCGTTTTACACTTTTTTTATCTATGGGTACAAAATGTTAAACTCGCGTCAGGCCACGTGGGCTGACCGCGTCATGACACGTGGCCTGATACCGATCTGACGAAAACAATAAAATGGAAAGGTTGTTTATTTTCAATATATTGGACGAAACAGTAATATTTTCGTATCGGCGTGAAGCAGTACTTTGTGCTGTGTTTCGCCGAGTGAGTGAGGCTACCGGAGGCCCAACCCCCCCCCCCCTTTCCTCATGAAGGCGCAGTTAAATAGGACAATACCCCAGGGGGGTACCAGCTGTTTTCACGCTGGAGAATCCCCCTCTGGACGTCCATGCCCAGAACTGTCTCCTTCTGGACGTGGACGTCGAGGCTGCCCTTCGTATTCTGGGGAGGGCGAAACCGCGCTCATTACTCAAACTGCTCGAGGCCACAGCAAGCGTCATACGACACCCCCTGCCATGTTTAACGTGGAGATCTGCAACATCAGGGGCTTACACTCCAACCTTAATGCTGTTCACTACCGCCTTCAGACAGTGCAGCCGGCCTTGCTTTTACACTCATGTGTACGTTAAAGAGGGTATCAGTTTCCGTCGCCTCAGCAACTTTGAAGGTAGGGACCTCTCCATCTTATGGTTGCGTGTAGACGTCGATGACCATCCCCGCGTCTACGCCTGCCTCTACAGGTCCCATAGCGGAAATGCCGAAATTGACCGACTCTATGATCACGTCCAAGTGGCTACAGACTCCGTGCTTCAGCAGATCCCATCATCTGAAATTGTGATCCTTGGTGATTTCAATGCCCACCACTCCGAATGGCTTGGATCGCCCACTACTTCGCCTTGGCCTGTCTGACACAACTGGTCACCTCGCCTACGCGAATCCCAGATGTCGAAGACCATACACCTTCACTGTTGGACCTTCTGCTGACTTCACATCCGGATAATTACAAAGTGTCCATAGATGCCCCTCTTGGCTCCTCGGACCATTGTCTAATCTGGAGTATGGTGCCACTCACTTACTCACCGCGACCGCAATTTGCTGGCTGTCGTCGTGTGTGGCACTATAAGTCAGCAGACTGGGATGGGATGCGCACTTTCTTTTCATCCTACCCTTGGGGCCAGGTTTGCTTCTCGCAGAATGATCCCAACGTCGCTGCCGATTCTGTCGCCGATGTTGTCCTTCAGGGTATGGAACTTTTTGTTCCTTCCTCTGTGGTTCCCATTGGTGGCAAATCCCAGCCTTGGTTTGGTCACTACTGTAAACTGGCATCTCGCCAAAAACATATGTGTTATCAGGCCTGGGCAAACGCAGTGGCGGTCAGGGATAACAACACTAGCGATTTCAAAAAGAAGTATAACTTGGCCTCCAGGTCCTGCAAAAGAGTAATTGCCAGAGCGAAGTCGGAGCACATTAGCAGCATTGGCGAGAGATTAATAAAACTTCCCTCTGGAACCCGCGCGTTTTGGTCTCTTGCTAAGGCTGTTGAAGAAAATTTTTGTAAGCCATCCCTTCCACCCCTGCACAATGGCGACGAATCGATGGCCCATACTGCAAAAGAGAAAGCGGATCTTTTATGCTCACCCTTTGCGTCTAACTCGACTCTAAATGACAGGGGATACATACCGCCGACCATCCCGCGGTGTGAGAGCTCTATGCCGGAGATCCGGTTCACACAAAGCTTAGTGCGTAAAGCACTCTTTTCCCTTGTCATCCACAAGTCTAGTGGGCCTGATGGAATCTCACCAATTGTGCTGAAGACATGTGCTCCTGAGTTGGCTCCGGTACTAACGAGTCTTTTCCGGCTCTCCTACACTTTAGGTGTCGTTCCGAACTCATGGAAGACAGCTTTAGTGCACCCGATTCCTAAAAAAAAAGGTAAATTTAAAAAATCAAAAAACCCGACTGCTTAATTATACTTCAAATAAAAACTGAAAAGAAAAAAACAAGTCCAGTAGTCTATAATTCTGTTAATAAGGAACAAAGCTACTTTAACAGTCGGGACCCATCAGATATTCAAGAATACATAATATTTTTCAACAGTGGGTCCCGACTGTTACAGTAGCTTTGTTCCTTATTAACAGAATTATAGACTACTGGACTTGTTTTTTTCTTTTCAGTTTTTATTTGAAGTATAATTAAGCAGTCGGGTTTTTTGATTTTTTAAATTTACCTTTTTTATTTCACACTTTTTAGTTAGTTAGTAGTTTAAGACGGTATATACCGTAGTCTTGTTACTTCAGTAAGGGAATTAATATCGCGGGAATTATTAAGTACCTTGCGTCAGTTTAAAAGATTGATTTATTAAGACATATAAAGACTTTACCAGCGGGGTCAAGGCTACAGATGGGCCTCAATTTTCGCAAAAATATTTGAAGTTAAATCAAGTCGTTACATAAATATCTCTAATGTATGTAAATTTTATAGTAAACTAGCACTTATTCAAAAAGGCATCTTTTATTTATGTTTTTTTTATTAGTTTAGCAGTAAATATAAAATTCATTTACTTTTATTCGTCGACTATTTAAAATTGGTAGTGGCTGCATTGTCATGACAATGCCGGACGTCTAAGATTGTGATATACACAAATTCAGTGTCAGTCCCTGGTCTCATAATTTGATATATCTACGTAATTCACAGAAACCCAATATGTAGATGCCAGAAGTTAACTGCAAATGTTTTTAATCACCCTATATACAATACCAATCAATGACGTTTATGTCGCAGGTTGAAGAAAGCAGTAATTCCCGTCTGTTGTTTTGGACAATGGTGGCAACTGCCTTAGATCACTAAATTAAATATTTATGCAATCACCAAAGCAAAGTTTATAATAATTGATTAAACTAAAGGCGCATAATAAAATTTTCATAACGTTAGGTAGAGCACCATAGCAATCTTATTTATTATCAATTTATAGTTCTCTTTGTAGTTTTCTTTTAAAGCGTTCACATTTAACAGGTCAAAGACTTTGTGTTCGACCCTTTTTTATTGGCAGTGTAAAGCTCGAATGAAGAGTACTCCTAGGAGTGCAATCATGGCAATTATTTTTCAAAAATTTTTTTGTTATAAAAATACGAATCGAATAACGTTTCACTGTTAAGCACAAATGCTAAGTAACTTTTACAAATATAGTTATAATTTTTATTATTTTTAAAGCATGTAACTGCTTTTACAAATATAATCAAACAAACCTAATACTTACTTTATTTTTAAATATTTTTCATCAAT
Organism: Chilo suppressalis; assembly: GCA_902850365.2. Classification (NCBI taxonomy): domain Eukaryota; kingdom Metazoa; phylum Arthropoda; class Insecta; order Lepidoptera; family Crambidae; genus Chilo; species Chilo suppressalis. Next base: position 16,007,869 of record OU963898.1, read on the forward strand.
TAAATAGTTATGTAAACTATCTATACTAAAATTATAAAGAGGCAAGATTTGTATGTTGTAACAAATAATTTGTCAAACTACTGAACTGGTTTCAAATATTAATTAATCATAAGGTAGCTACATTATTTATTATAACATTTTTCTTTATTTAAATACATTTTGTCCGATTGATATAGGCTATATTTTATCCCGATAAATAAATTTCGCCCGTACAATGCCCGGGTGGATCACTAGTAAGTATAATATAATATTATAGATGCGAAAGTGAGTTTGTTTGTTCCGCTTCCGTGCCCTAATAGCTAAATCAAATATAATGAATTCCCATATAGAAGTAGATGGTAACTTGGTTCTTAGCTACAACATCGCAAAACTTATAGGCGTAGGGTGATGAAAGGGGTGATTTACCATTGTAATATTTTGCAGAATTATTACAAAACCAATATTATCGCGAGCTGATTAATAAATACAGGGATTCCAATAAGTATGTACTTACTAGCGAAAAATGGGTTATTTGTCATTATATTAAGTAAACCGTTTTTGTAACATTAAGTAATATCGTTAAAAAAATGAAAAACAGTAAAATTCTGAGCTTTTCATTAAAATTAAATAATCATAAATACCTATTATGATAATATATTTTTCATCATTTAACAAGAAGGAACTATATCACAGTCTTATTGTTAGTACTTCGTATAGGATCAGATACTGCGAATACCCCATTTTTTTTTCTTTTACATAGTACACCGCGCTATCACTTTGTCATCGTTGTAACTTTTTAAATATTTGTCGAAATGACATAGTGTAAAAAGCAAAGTTTATCGTCTTTAAATATCAAAAGTGATAAAAGTATTTGTTTTGATAAAAAATGATTCGTTAATACAAAATGTGCATTTTGGAAATAGATATCAAATAATATTTTAGTTTTGATTCATTATTTTAACGGTAATGACTTACACATTAAAAATAAATGTATAGTGTCACGGACTTTTTTTTAGAACTATTTAAGAGATACATTTTCACTCTACATTACATTCATGTATTTTTTATTGTTTTTGCAGTGCAGGCCAAAATGGCTCGCAGATGGGAGATTTTTTTCCGTCTTATGTGACACTTATTGTTATATATTGGCCAATTCACTCAATAACTACATAAATTATTATATATATGTAATTATCATATATAAGCTATATTACTGTTAAGTTTCATTAAAATCCATTCAGTATTTTTTAGATGAAAGAGTAACAAAGATCCATACAAACGTAAGATTGAAATTAAAAGCGTAAGTGGTTAATATACAACTTTAAAGCGTTGTAGATCCTAAACAATCATATAAAATGAAAAATGGTGTTAGGAACCTAAATATGATTTTTGATTATCTAGACTGTGATACCCCACTTGACATATTTTGTCAACTTATTTTTTTTACTTCGTCACAATATGGCGCCTAATTTTGCCCATATTGAATTTTGATTACTATCATATCTTTAGTAGCACTCCCATAATTGAGACGAATCGATTGATGTATGAATCATCAAAATCGGTTCAGGCGTTTGGTCTCTAGTGTGCCACAAAGGAACAAACATACATATATAGACTGTTAAACACATAACCCTGTCTGCGCGTAGCGCTTCGCGCTCTTGCATTGCGCAGCCGGGTAAAAAGGCGACCGCTCACTCCCTACTAATTATAGGCCTATAGCCATCACCTCCTTGTTCTCCAAGATAATGGAGTCCATTATAAATTGCCAGCTTCTGCGGTACCTAGAGGACCACCAGTACGGTTTCCGTCAGAGTCGCTCGGCTGGTGATCTACTAGTATACCTGACTCATCGTTGGGCAAAGGCGATCGAGACCAAGGGGGAAGCATTGGCGGTCGGTCTGGATATCGCGAAGGCCTTCGATCGGGTTTGGCACAAAACTCTGTTGGTTGTATAATTGTTAAATTCAAAATAAATAATGCTTACCTACAATTGTAATAAAATGTGTTTTAATGTAATCAACTGTGTTAGTCACCCCGGGACTGGGTCTGACAAAACAATTAAAAAGACACAGAAAACACAAACCAAATAACCCAGACCATTTAAATAAAGTGAATAAAACAGAATAATAAAAAAATAATAAAAAAATATCAACTGTGTTAATGCTTGGGTCAATGAAGCATCCTATTAAAAATATAAAACATCGGCCAAAACATCGATATATCGCTCTTATCAACGATATATTGTTGAATAGGTCCAACCATTAGATTAAGTAATTGCTTGTTCTCCTGAAATATATTCTGGTAACGACGGGCAATACTACGGAACCCTGCACTGCGCGTGGCACGACATGCACTTGTCAGGTTTTCAGTTTCATTTTTGGCCGATATTCAAATAATCGCCTATACTAATGCATCATCAACATCATATTATACAACCTTAATAATAAACACTAAACAACAACCCAATAAATTAATAAATTCCATACCATTTCTAGTATTATCGAGGTGTAAACCACTAGCACCGAGATAATAGTGAAGAAAAGTAAAAACTTAAGTTTTTAAATACCGGGCAAGTCGCATTAGCACACGAAGGGTTCCGTTCAACATTAGACGCTATTATAAATAGTATCGAGCCAAAACGGCAAGAAGATCACGTCTTTTTTTTATATGGCAGGACATGGTGTGTGCATTGCCAGTGTCAAAGGTAGGGAAATATTAGTAGGAAATGGAAACAGGTTGGATTTTTTTTCTTTTCTCTATGATCGGAATTTATAGGATAGGATCAGGAGTCTGAATTATTATAAAGTCTGGCAACCCTCCCACTTTCAGGTGCGTCTGGTTCCCTTATCGAATATGACATGCGGAAACCCCCCATCGTGGGAATCCCCCGACGTGCAAACCTTAACCCCCTTATAAATAAACAAGAAATAAGCTTAGACAAATAACGCCGTGTTTTGTTCATGTCACACAAATGCGATTTTTCATTCAATAAACAGAGACAAAACATGGAGTAACTAATCCAAACTTATTCTTCGTTTATTAATAAGGGAGTATGTGTGTCTGAACCATAGAGGTATAAGAATAGAGTGGGGAAGGCGGCTCTAAAAGTGTCCGTCTAGTAGAAAAAGAAAGAAGATGAGAGACGGCTAGCCTTTCTCTGCGACTGCGCAACAATACCGACCAATTACACGACTGCGCAGCGTCACAAGAGAGAGAGATAGCTAGCCTTTTCTCATCTTCTTTTTCTTTCTACTAGACGGACACTTCCACTTGTAGTAGAGTACATATCTCCCCTACTCTATTCTTATACCTCTATGGTCTGAACAGCCAAGATAGGGATGCGCAGGTGAAAAGAAAATATTTGTCATACCGAAATTGGAGATATCGTAATTTATTCTTGTAAGTAGTGTATATAAAGTATAGGTAGACCGCTTAACTGAGTCCTCGTCTGCGAGGTACAGGGTGTAGGGGAGGGAGGACAAGAACGGAGATCATGAAAGGTGCGGGCGGTGGGCGTTTGTAAATTTGACAAGAATATGCCTGCCACCAGCACCTCTCACGGTCCCCGTTTTTTTTTCAAATAAACCTCTCACGGTCCCCCTTTATTTTCAAATAAGCTTAATATTGTACAGTCGAGTATCATCATACGACGTTTTTTAACACACCTGTTAAGAAAATAATACTAAAAATCATTTTATAGTATATAAAAAGTTTATTTAGAAACAATTTGTAAATGTGCAGTTAGTAAAATTAGTGATAGGTATCTTCATTAAAAGCAACTGGGCATGGTTCTTTATGTGACCATTTCTTTCTTTGGTCGGCCTTGCCAGTTTTCCCAGGAGTTTCAAACTTTCCATCATTCTTAAAACCTTCGTGGACTATCCGACTCTCTGATTTTCCTGAAAAAAAAAGTATAAAAATATGTAACGGAATAGAAACAATAACTTATTGACATGAAGCAATTAATTCAAAATTGGTAGAAAACCTGACCGAGTTGAACCATAATAACGTATCAAAAGAAATGGTCGTACTATAGACATGGGCGTTTTTGGTTTTGAACGCAAACGGATATTTATCGGATTTCAGATTTCAAAATCGATTTTAAAATCCGTTTTTAGATATCCGATTTCAGATGTGCTGAACTTAGCCAATTCACTAGTTTGTGTTATGATTTGGTTTTATTAGCTAACGACAATCACAAACAATTAATTGTAGGAAGCAAGGATACTCGTAGATATTCGCGATTTTCCTTCATGCTTTAAATCTAGGCTTAGGACTAGCAGAAAAGTTATGTTTACGGTTAAGAGTAAAACTTTTGCGGCGCATTAAAAAATCGGCTTTTATACAATGATTTCTTTTTACATATTTTTTAGTATTTTTATTTATTATTCTGTTTGTTTTTATTATTTTTCAAACCATTTACAAAATCAAACCTAATTACTTCAGGTTAGCGTCCAAAAATGTAAGTTGCTCGACTTTTGATGTTTTTAGACGACATATCTTTTCAGTGATAAATAATCCCGCCTCAGAGAACAGCAATAGATTTCCGTAAACAGCAAATCGAATTCGGAGTTCCGAGCACGAAATCTGACTTCCGAAAACGAAAGCACGAATTTCGAATCCGATTTAGATTTGGATACTTGTGGTATTTGGTTTTGGTTCGGTTAGATTTCTGAAATCGGATTTTCTTGTTGAGAAATCGTTCGGTATCGATTTGTATTTGAAATCGGATTTTGGATTCGTTTTGATATATCGGACGCATGCCTATCGTACTACAATATTACCTATTTACAATGTCAATCTAATCTAAAAATGTGCAATGTAAACAATGCCTTTTTTGGTCTCAAAATCGTAAATTGAGTAAATTTGTAACTTCAGGCAGATTACAAACAAATAGTTACACGATTACATACCCGTCGTAGATGCTGTTCGCCCATAAACATCATCCAAATCCCACAGCTTGGTAGTCTTCGAAACATCGCTGGAAAACTTTAAAAATCACTTCCCGCGTGCCACTCCGATTTACTTTACTCATTTTTATACTTTTCTGCGTAGTTTCGTCTTAATTTATTACAGTTTAATCCAAACAATAAAAAATACAAAAGGAAAACTGTTCCACAACTGAAACTCGATGACAGCTGATGTACATAAGTTTGGTGTTGCCAGACACATGAATAATGGTAGTTTCTCAAACATTCATGTCACGACTTTCTAGACAAACTGTACTTTAAAATTTAACTAAGAATTCTATTATTTTATTTCGCTGATTTCAATTGACTTCGTGTCGATGATCCTGTTGAGGCTACTATTATTTTTAGTAAATTTTGGATCAGCTATTACCCATTTCAATTTTGTAGGACATGTATGTACTGTAGGACGTAGGGGAACTTTGTTTAATAAATGCATCGATAAAAACCTCACGTCTCTATTTTAACCCCCACAACAGATGTGAACAGAAACTTTTGACGTGACAACGTCTTAAATTAGGTTGCGGCTGGGAGTCACTTATGAAAAAGTGTAACGCTCGGTAACGTTACGATGAGTCTCTCGTGTTAAGTTTAAGTTTACATGTACAATGTTTTAGTAAACAAAATATATTTCTATAGTTAAAATTTGTGCAATTCTTATTTTCATTCAATTCCTTGTTCCTATTGTGCAATTTAATTATATTCATATCAATAAATATTCTACCGAGAAAAAGACGTTGTCACGTAAAATCTTCGCCCGTAAAACCGACTTTACAGGCAACCATTTTTTTTTACTTTGAGGTCCATAAATTACAAAATTCAAACCAAACTTTAACTCATATTGTGCCACTTTCGAGGGGGACGGTCGATTTTCTAAAAAACTCTTAGTAACTCGTACTAATAATTGTGTCCAATCCATTTTGAATTGACGTCAAAAAGGAGGAGGTTCCTTATTCGACTATGTTTTTTGATGTGTAACATCTTTCCTCTTGCTTTCGTGCAATTTGTGGGAGTGATTACGTGAAGTGGGACGGAAGTGTGTAACAAGAAGTTTGGGAAGCGTGCGCTATTTGATTTGATTTTAGAACATAATGTTCAATAGACTTATATCTTTTGTAGTAGGTTTTATTGATGTGCAACATCTTTCCTCTCGCTTTCCTGCAATTTGTGACAGTAATTTCGTGAAATGGGACGGAAGTGTGTAACAGGAAGTCGCGAAAGTATATAATGTTCAAATGGCTTATTCCTTTTGTAGTAGATTTTATTTCCTTTTTTTACTAATATAAGGTGAGGTTTCAAATGTAATCATACGCCACTACTGTAAGGCTCGCGCGTTTTTTTTCATAAATCAAGTGAGTAATGTGCGTAAAGTTAAAATTAATCATTAAAATTATAAATGAGTGATCTTTCGCTTTTGTACTAATGAAAATCAATCTTCTCCTTTTCGAATTAGATGAAAAATAAATACAATTGTTTTGTATGTTGTATGAAAAAAAAACTTCCGTAACTGGACAAAATGTTTGTCATGACAAAGTAAGAGTGTAAATTTTACTAGAAAAAAATTGCACTCGGTCCAGGTGTCAGGCAGGATTTGTACATGCACTTTCCGTTATTCAGGTGTCGAATTTCTAGTATTTTTAAGGAAACTACCATGTTGTATCATCTGTTCTTATCTTAGGCAAACCATAATTTCAAGCGAAATACTGATACAAGTATCTATAAACTTATAAATATATTTAGAATACAGCACCAGCACCTATTATATGATTTATTATTATTGTAATAAATTATTATTGTCCCGACAAAACTACTTTTTTAATTGATGTTTTTTGCAATCGGAATGAGCGATTGCTAGTATTATTTCTTCGCACGATACAGCACTACGTTCAATATCGATACTTTCAGCACCCCTAGATCCATATCGGACGGGACAAAACAAACGTGTGTCTTCAATTTTCGATCACATCGAAAATGTATGGAGAACGCGCCTTCAGGCACCCGGCGCACCGTATGGACCAAATCATGCATGTGCGGCGTGTCTACTCACTTTAAAAAAAATCCCCTGCTAATGTTATTAGATTATGGACTCTTTCCAATATTTTGGGTAAAAAGTTTATACGTCGGGAATATGTGCGAAAATTTATATATTTATTTTTAATGATTGTCTATGCATCTGAAAGGTTCTTTAGGTCAACAAAAGTTAATGTTCAACAAAAATTAAGTATAATGTGCTATGAAAGATGATGTCATATGAGATTTAACAAAAAAAATCAATTAACATTTCTTGGTGTTTCAATTACCTTTAAAAACTACAAAAAACAGTTTTTAGTGGAACATCAAAGTTTTAATATGAAAACGCAGAATGTCTCAGACTTGGCTGTATTAGCCGGATTTGTTTGCCTTCCATTTAACAATTAATTAAATCTGAGGAAATCTAAGGAACTATATCTGGCAGCCCTGTAACTTTCAGGTAACCTGATTTGATATCACTATCCGGGAAGCCGACGCAAAAACTTGATATGTGCGCCCAACCTAAGTCCCTGCTTTATAAAATCTAGTAATTTGTGGTCTGTGTTTATTTTATGATTTTTATGTTAACAACATTCATTTAAAAATTATATTCCGACCTTTGCCCAAAAATTGCTAACCTTATTGTAAATACTTTTGGTCAAATATAATTTGTTTTAAGTTTTGTTGTTAATTTGTGATGTATATATATTCCTTTTGCTATTTCTCGTTGTATTCTTCTAGATGTTCTGTTTTTGTTTTGTCTGTAAATTTATAACAAAATATGTTATTACCTACATAAGTCTATAGAATACCATTGTAGTAATTCTTTCTTGCTGATAGCCCAGGAGCCACAGACATAGATAGTATAGATGACGCATGCCGTCGCCAATGCGTGCCGGCAATTTGAGCAATGCTCAAATACGGCCCGGTCAGAGCTCAGTGCGCTTTGGACTGCGTTAGCGGAAAGTAGTCTTTGAAAATATCAAAATGCCTAATTGCGCCGTTGTTAATTGTAAAAATACGTCGAAAGTAGTTTGCAGAGTGAGAGGAGACGTTTCGTATCATCGGTAAGTAGTTGTGTTATTTATTAGAGCTGTAATTTAATTAAACCCGATGTTTTATTATTTTTAGTGAATCCTACTACGTCCAAACATATCTTCGTTACGGATCCAATTTCGTTATCCATTGCCGGTCTGTCTTTGCTAGTATAATTGGAGTTGTTAAGTTAATGCGCAATGAAAACAATACAAACGAAACAATCGCAACCGCGATGAATTCGTGGTCCAGCCACTATTCTCATTCCTCTGTCGAATTTTACAAATAGTGTTGTACTTGCATAATCGTATATTCGATTAATACGTGTAGTCGATTTTGGAGACAGAAGAATGATAATTTATTTAAGTTATTTATTTAAGATTTCCACGTGATTTTAATACTAAAGAAAAATGGATTGACGCAACAGGCAATAAAGACTGGTTTGTAGGGACAAAACACAGTACGATTTGTTCCATGCATTTTAAAGAGGACGACTATGTTTCAACGAAAAAACGACGCTTGTTCGAAAAAGCGTATCCGACAATTCAGATAGTGAAGACCACAAGTAGTGAAGAGGTTAGTGGACGAGCCGGGCCCATAATATACAATACACATGCAATGTATATACAGTATACGGTATTATTATAATTTTTTATTCCTTTCCATTTACAGGAAATAAATCAACCATCTCGTACACTGGAGAAACCTTCGTTACTAAATAGGCTAGTTGACCCTTTTTGGAAAAAGGTTTTAAATGGTTAATAAATGTTCTATTAGACCGAAAAAAAATGTATTGTATTTTTTTTAAACCTAGAAAGCTACAAATCTTTAATTTTAAAATAGACTTTTCATGGACATACAAAAACGCTGTCGGCCATTTTAGTCTATAGATTGTCTATGCTATGACGTGAACTGTGGTAAACAAAAACTCGTAAACACGTAGAAAATTACTTTTAACTGAGTTTATAATAAAAAAAAACATGATTTCTAATAAATACCACGAAAAATAAAGTAATTATCATTACTGTATTGTACGAGAATATAAAAACACATCCTTGAAGACTCCAGGAAAGTTGTGGATTAAAGTGCCGAAAGAAATTAACCTACGCAACTTTATTACACTTATTCATATGTTGTATCAGTTTTATGTTTATTACTACATTGTAATACTAAATGCACTGTACTTACATAGACGCCTTGTCGTTTCTCTGCTCCGCAGAGCAGAAATCTGGGGTTTAGTGCAACAAATTCACCAACCATCAATGCGTCAATTCTTGGCAGATTTGTGCTTTCTGCTTTCACAAAGCCGGCATCCATAATTTGTTTAGTCAAAAAAAACTAAGTTTACTGTTTTTTTCTTTCCTAAAGTTAAAAGTGTTTTATGATAAATTTAGTCAGACGAAAGAATCCACCTACAGTAACACGCGAATGACATTTAGTTGTTTACCACAAGAGACGTCAAAATCATGGCGAATGTGGCGAACAGCATTTTTAGTGTTTAAAAAATATAGACTAAAAAATATTTTTTAAAATTAAATTTCTACAGCAATCTTCTGCTTTTATGAAGTGAAATCGATATATTAAGGTTCCTTAGACTAAACACTTCAAGAAATAAACATTTATTTAATACAATTCGACATGAGTAAACTAGCCTATTCACCAAAGAAGACAAAATAAAATAAAATAATCAAAAATCAAAAGTTAAAAATAAAAAGGTTTTTATTCTGGAGACAATAATAGAATGTTTAAAAAAGAAAGCCCTCATCACTGAGGAGCAAGCTGAATCTTTAAAAGTTATAATTGTTACAACTAAGGAACTTGCATAACTGAACTAAGGAATCTGCAACAAAGTTACAAATACTTATTAAGTAGGTACCAATAAGAACAGATCATTATTATGCAAATAAAGCCGGATTTATATTTGTCTGTCGTGTTGTGTCGTGACGTGTCAGAAAGGTATCGGTTTCATACATTTAGTACGGTTAGAATTATATTTGTGTGTCGCATTATGTCGATAGATCGCGACAGACAAATATAATTCTAACCGTACTAAATGTTTGAAGCCGATACCTCTCTGACGTGTCACGACACAACACGACAGGCAAATAAAAATTATATTATGATTACAGTAAAAAATCAAGTAACTTTAGTTTTATCATTCCTCTGTCTTTGAACTCGAATTATAATCGATTAAATAATCGATATATAAAATTCGGCATTTTTACTCATATTATAACAAAACTGCAAAATACCTACATTAGCTCACGCCACATTTCTTATTTTTAATGGTTTCTGCTGAAAAGCCTAATAAGTATTACAATCAATTTTTTACGTATCTATAAACAAAAACTTACTTGAAAAGCGGTGAATTAAAGCAATAACAGTCAAGCAGACGGGATGTGCGCGCGCGACCTCTCACTTCAAGGACTAGCGGCGTACTGGCTAGTGTTGAGTAGGGCTTACAAGAGGCGGTACATTTGTCCCGGACATGACGTCAAAATGTAAGAGTGGCTCAAAATTTTAAAATGTACTACTTCACATTAAATGTCGCGAAAGTCGCGTCTCGTTACTCACTCACTCTTCGTAAGTCTGAAAGAGAGAGCGAGACATAACATTTTATTTAAGTCCTCTACGCACTATCCATCTGTATCTCTATCTCTTTTACGTGTATAGCGCTGTCCTGCATGCTGGATCCAGCAAGATTGATAGTGCGTAGAGGAGGTGCTACTCGTGCACACAAACGTAATGTCGAGCTTCTGTACGCCTCAATGTCATATTTGTACTTGTCACTTCAAATGTATTGCCGAGCTTCAGTACGCCTCGCCTCATTTGAAGTGGGACATTGTACTAGCTCAGTACAAAAAAGAGGCTACTCTTACAAACTCTTTTTCAAGTAGTGTCCTACCCAACACTAGTACTGGCACAACTCGCCGCGGCTGGCGCCTTTGAATCGTTACGCGCGGACGAATAATTCCCATCACTAAAATGCTCTTGTGCCGTCACAGTAGGTACTAAAAATGTGGCACGCGTGGTTTTCATACAATTTGATGAACTTGCGTTATCTATACTATCTATGTCTGTGCCAGGAGCCAAATATCAATAAAAAAAAACATTCAAGTAGTCCCTGTGAAATAGTCTGTGGTCAGTCTTTGGCAGTGATGCCGACTTCGCAACTTTATAGCTAGATCTAGCTATTATTTGGTGTCACACATCTACGATTTAATAAAATTTGTATCTAAACTTTTTAGCTATTTTATCTAGCAACTTTTCATTTTGTCATGAGAGATTCGTGGAATACCAAATCTTTAACGAAAAAATAAAAACTGAACGCGGCTCTATGGTCATAGATTAAGGATACTATGGTATAGGTCGTCCTTGGCAGGGAATTCCCCATTTAAATATTGCGCTACGAAAGAATGCGCTATGTATGACAGAACGTAGGTACTTAATTACTATACCAAAATGGTTCGCACAAATCGTATGTACGTATTCTACCTAGTGATTTTTTTGTTTTATGCATATAAAACTAATGCTCGCTGTTTTAATTTAATGTGAAAATGGATTTATCCTAGAGATAAAAAACATAAGCTCAGAAATACAGACAGGTTCGTTAAAAGCAGCAAGTAGAGACTCAAGCAAAACGTTTTGTACTAATTGTTCTACGGAAATTCTGGCTAAACTATAACAAACATGCTAGGACCTCAGACCAAATAAAAAGTTTATTTGGTCTGAGGCTAGAACAAAAAAATTTAGACAGAAAGTAGTTTTCGACAAAACCAGGAATCCAGCTCAGGACACCAAACCGAACACGGGCCGACTGAAGCACGGTAAACGCGCTAGGAAGGCCCGCGACAGACTTCTCTCGTCGGTGACCACCAGACAAGCGGAAGCGGGTCAGGAAGGAACCCAGGACCAGGGACAGACAGACGGACTGTGGTATGTTGGGTGATAGCGGCAGGTTATAATAAATACAAAGACGTAGATAGGTTGGTGTCCATTTATTGAAGAAGGCTTAATGGTACAAAACATACTTATTTATAATATTAGTGCACTACGTAGTTACACACACACACACTTATAAAATATAACACACAATATTATTACAAAACATCAGCATTTCACGTGGCCTACTTTCGTGTCATTCAATGTTGCGTTGTATTATTAATACATATTTATTAAATTATTTTCATACTATCACACGCCCCCCAAAAATCTCCATTACACCCCTCTCCTCAAAAAAATAAAAAAAAAGTGTTACATTTTTTTTTTCAACCACATACATTCAGCTAAATATTATCATTATAAAGTTTCGTATTATTCTTATGTACTACGTACTCTCTATTATTTTTTAATATCTTTACATTAGGTGACAATTCCTCTATTACTTCATAAGGGCCGTTATACACTCTATCTAACTTATCTCTTATTTGATTTTTTACCAAAATTAAATCTCCTTTTTTATATGATATCGGGTAGCTATTTTTATCAAATGTATTTTTTCTACATAATTTATTAGTTAATAAATTTTTTCGCGCATCACACAGTGCTCTTTGTAGTCTATGTCGAAGTTCCTTAGGATAGTCATCATAGTTATATAAGGGAGTTACAGAGTCACTTAAGTTACTAGGTAAAATACAATTTTTTCCAAACACTAGCTCGTAGGGAGTATATTTTGTTTGCGTGTGTACCGAGGTGTTGAATGAGAAACACCAGTACGGAACCCAACTACTCCAATTGCTTTTGTGACTCTCACATTGTATTCTTAGAAAAGTGCCGAGATGTTTGTGAGTATTTTCTAATGATCCCATAGTTTCATGGTGATATGCGGTGGACTGTAATTTTTTAATACCTAATAAGCTACATATTTCGGTCATAATTTCGTTAAGAAATTCTGTTCCCTGGTCTGTAATTATTTCTTTTGGGATTCCATATCTAAGGATAAAATTATTTACAAAAGCTCTCGCTACCGATTCGGCGTCTTTGCGCTGCAAGGGATAGGCTTCAACGAACTTTGTTAGGTCGCACTGTAGAGTTAGTATGTACCTATGATTGTAATCGTCAACTTGTAATGGTCCCATTATATCTAAACTAATTCTTTCGAAAGACGAATTAGGGGTAGTCGTTAATGACATAGGTTCCTTAATGTATCTATTGGTGTATTTATTTATTTGACAAAGCTTACATTTATTGACATAATTAACGACATCCTTTGTAATGCCTGGCCAAAAATAGTATTTTTTAATATTGTTTAGCATTCTATTTATCCCAGCATGCCCACTGGTGGGCAACAAGTGGAAGTCATTTAATATAACTATCTTTTCGTCCTCATTTCTGATACGCTTAACATCTTTAGTTATCAATAATCGCGGCCGACTCAACTTTAGTTTTTTAATTGTACTTGCAAGTAACTTAATATGTCCTTCATATATTTTATTTTTGATAATAAGCAATTCTAAGATATTTAACTTACTACAAAAACTCTCTAAATCTCTCGCTAACGCTTCTACAGCTGATAGCGATCGAGCATTTAGATAAATTATTGACCGCTTTGGTACATATACACAATTTCCACTTGAGGACGTAAAAACTTCGTCGTTTCCGTCATATTTGACCGAGTGACTAAAACATAATTCGATAATATCCGGTGGTGGCTTGAGAATTTCCACGGCCAAGGGGTGATCAGTCCCATGACTATGCAAATTTTCAGGCTTACTATAATTCTCTAAGTCACAGTTTTTATTACGACTATTTTTTTTTTGTTTGTGCTCTAGTAAGTACTGATACTAAGTGTTCACGCATATTTTTTAAATCATCCGATGTCACCGGGATGCGACTCAATGCGTCTGCAGCCGCGTTGTGTCGTCCTGGGACATAGCCTATCTCAAAATCATATTCCTCTAAATATAAACGAAATTTAGTTTGCCTACTGGAAGGATCTGTCATAGAAAATAAATAAATAAGAGGCTTGTGATCGGTTAGAATTTGGAATTTCCTACCATATAAATAAGGTCGAAAATGCCTCACTGCCCAAACTATGGCTAATAGCTCCAAGTCTATAATCGGATATCGCGTCTCAGCGGGCTTTAAACTTCTACTTGCGTATGCAATAACTCTATCATTCCCATTGGATAATATTGCACCTAAACCTGTTCTTGAGGCATCAGTCTGCAATTTAAAAATATTATTTTCAGAAAAATCGGGATAATCCAAAACTGGGGGTTTTATTAAAGCAGATTTTAATTTTTTGAATGCTTCGTCACAATCAGCTGTCCAATTAAATGCAACATTCTTTTTACAAAGTTTATTTAGTGGATGTGCAATTTCAGCGAAATGTAAAATAAATCGTCTATAATAGTTAGCGAAGGCCACGAATCTTCGGACCTCGTCAACGTTAGTCGGTGTCGGATAACTTTGCAAGGTTGTTATTTTGCTTGGATCAGGAAATATGCCTTTACTTGTTATTTTATGTCCTAAGTATACTATCTCTGTTCGTAAAAATTCACATTTTAAAGGGTTTAGTTTTAAATTAACTTTTCTTAAGCGTTCTAACACAGAAATTAGGTTTTTATTATGATTTTCTATACAATTTCCTATAACGATACAATCGTCTAAATAAATAAAACATTGATTATAATTCAATCCAGACATAGCTATAGTCATCAATCGAGAAAATACGCTAGGGCTAGTTTTAAGTCCCATTGGACAACGCTTCATTTGGTATATTTTATCAGCTGTGAAAGCGGTGCACTTACGTGAATCGGGATGAAGGGATAATTGGTACATTCTATCTAAATGGAAAGCAGTGTATTTTCTTGAATTTTCATTTAAATTTAATTGATAATAACTTTGGGACAAATCTAATTTTGAAAAATACATAGAATTTGATAAGGAATCTAAAATATCTGTAATATTGGGAAGTGGAAATTTATCATCTTGAATTCTATTATTTAATTGCCTATAGTCAACGACAAACCTATACTTCTTTTCATTATTTTTGTCGGTCTTTTTCGGAACAAGCAAGACGGGACTAGACCACTCCGAGGTGGATTCCTCAATAATATCGTTGTCTAACATATCCTGTATTTGTTTACGTAACTCTGGTTTTAAAGAGTGTGGTATTCTGTAGGGTTTTATATAAACAGGAGTCGCATTATCCTTTAAAGTAATTTTATGCTCCATTAAATTAGTGACTGACAGTTTATCACCTGGGAGATGAAACACGTCCGCGTACTTAGCGCAAATAGACTCAATGCTAAGTCGTTCATCTTTGTTTAAATAACCTAGGTTAAGAAGCTCAAATAATGTTTTTACACGATTTACGGAAATTTCCCTTTCCGAAAAATTACAAACATCGAAATGATGCAAACTATATACTTCTAAATGAGAAAAATCATAAATTAGGTCATTTTCCGTCGTATTTAATATTCTAATCGGGATAAGCCCGTTTCTAGGCCTCGACAAAACACCTGCAATAAATACTCCCTCTCTTATTTCATTCGCAAGGACGACACAATCGTCGGTTATATTCGTAGGTATGAACTTAATAGTTTCACACCTCGCAGGTATGTTGTGTTTATACCTGTTATTTATACACATACTTATCGATTTAGACGACTGAGTTAGGCTTAAAATGCCTTTACCATAATCAATTAACGCTAAATATTGTTTTAAAAAGTTATCACCTATTATTCCATCTGCAGAGCATGACAGGTTCTTAAATACGTAAAATTTATGTCTAAAAGTCATAGTGTTACTACTTAATTCTAAATAAATGTAACCTTCTGATATTAACCTACCGCTAACACCTCTAATAGTTAATCTTTCGGGAACAATTTTATTTTTCAAATCACTAAATACCTTAGCTAAATATTCATACTTAATTACACATAAACTGGCACCAGTGTCTATTAATAAATGTATTACCCTATCTCCTAAACTAAAAGCTACCGTACTCGAAGTATTATAATTGAGAACTACATGCTCTGTTTTCGTTTGAGGAACGAAAAAACTGACTCTCACTCATGGTTGAGGTTGGAGCTCGAGGCTGCCTTACCTCAGTGTCGAAGTACGTATGGTGGACACGGGAATAGCCTCGTGTACGGGGCTGATACTGCGCGCCTGGCGTTGACCAGCGCGCGGCCGGGGAGGGTGCGCCTCGACCTCGACCGGAACCACGGTGCGGCGCAAACGTGCGCGGCGCGCTCACATAATGCGACTGGATCGGGTTACCGTATTGAGCACGCGAGTTACTATAATAATTATTGCCAATATTTCTACCGCGGAACCCTTTATTAATAAAATGAAATGTTTTCGTGACGAAAATTCATAACTTGTTCCCCACTGGTAGAAAGCGTTTGCTCGTCTAAAGCACTACGGATTGCCTCGGGAAGAGAAAGAAATTCCTTTGATGCAATAATAATACTCAATCTAGAGTTTGCCAAACCATCGGCAAAGCGTTTTATAGCGATCTTTTCATTAATTGGTCGCAATACGTCATATTTTGAACTATCGCCATCGGCCTGTGCTAATGTCAAATTAGAGAAGATATCTTCTAGTTCATTACCGAATGCTTCTATTGACCTATTTCCCTGTTTTACATTTTGTAACCGAGACTGAAGAGCGACTGCCGATTTTTTTTGTACTAAATAATTTTTCATGTCACTGAGCAATGAATCAACTGTAGTATAGCTACCACGTAAGCGAAGTTTCGCGCTAGGAGATAATCTTGTTTTTATAACAAAATCTATAAGTGAATTTTTCGATGTCTCATCAAGTTTAGAACTATACATTTCTATACCGTCGATTAATTGTTTGGTGACATGTTCCTGACCAGTCATTATGGGAAGTAAACTAATAGCCGTTTTAAAGTCAAAGGACATTGTATCTGCCATTTTTACAGTTTTAGAACTATCGGGATCTCTAGTTGCAAAAGTAACTAATTTATTTATTTCACTATAAATTAAATGAATATTATTTACTACAGAATTAACTTTAATAAGATCTTCGGCACTTATCTCAGAATTATTAATATTAGCTTTAATTTCACACAAAATAAACTCTAATTGCAAATAAATGACATTGGCTTCTTTTAATTTAGTTTGACCGATTTCTTTCTTTCTACGTTCAGGGCCTATTTTACTTAAATATACTTTTATTTCCTGTAACTTACTATATAATTCAATTAATTTATGAGACATAACTATCTATTACTTCTAATTTAATAAAATAACTCATAATTGAATTCTAGAAATAGCAGCTAAATTGTACCTACATATATTTTCTTCCAATTCACTTGCTGACGTCACGAGCTGCGGCGGGCGGCGTTCTTGTGGCGGTCACGTTCTGCTGACATCGAACAACGTGGCCCGTGCTGCTGTTCCTGTTGACGGCCGGGACGGGGACTTCCTAATTTGATGGTCTTGCTTGCATTTCCAAGGTGCTGTGGTTGAGCTCCCTTCTCAACGAAAGAATAGCATTTCTTCGGCACTTCTTGTACAATAGGTATGCGGCAGCGACGAACAGAATGACGAATAGCGTGATGAGCAGGATCTCGGTAAGGTTCAACTTGGTCTCCGTTACTTGAGCGCTTCCACCGGCGTTTTGAGCGATGATAATTTCTTCTTTGGACTGTGAGCTGCGGCACATTGTTATTGGTAATTGGCGATGATGGTGATCTCTAATGATAAATGTTGCAAAGGTAAACCACATATAAGAGTACGGCCAAAAATATAATAGTAATTGCTACGATTGCCCCAAAAATAAGATGCTTCATAATAATTTTCAATCTTCAAACTTCTTCTTACTTGACGTTCAGTTCAGTTTCGATATCTTCTTTCTTCAATTTATTTCTATAAATTTTCTGCCAAATTTCGCAGGGTCGCCATGTGGTATGTTGGGTGATAGCGGCAGGTTATAATAAATACAAAGACGTAGATAGGTTGGTGTCCATTTATTGAAGAAGGCTTAATGGTACAAAACATACTTATTTATAATATTAGTGCACTACGTAGTTACACACACACACACTTATAAAATATAACACACAATATTATTACAAAACATCAGCATTTCACGTGGCCTACATTCGTGTCATTCAATGTTGCGTTGTATTATTAATACATATTTATTAAATTATTTTCATACTATCACAGGACAAAGGAAATGGACTGACAGACGGACAGAAAAAAGACAGACCAAGACCGGACAGACAGACAGACAGGAGGCCTCAAAGAGGCCCAGACTTGATGACACGGTGTCACCGAGGGGGCAATATAAAAAGCCCAAAAACGACGAACCGCGTCGCTCTTCTGGGAAGGTCTCCTTCGCCGACGCAGCTACTTTTGAATTGAATTTTGAAATTTCTTTATTTGTATAATAAAAACATAATGTATACACAGTTACATTATAACATGATAGTAATCGATATTAATAGACTATGCAAGGCGCCTTTTTATATCATTCAAACATCGAAAATACACTGTGAAAATCATACATAAATTTACTAATTTAATAGGGAACATCTGTGTACATTATTATTTCACTTTGCGGCGCGAAATAAATACAATATTATGCAAAATAATGTGGAATGAGGGTATTTATATTTCCCTCTAATAAACTTGAAAGTAGAACTAACAAGCCATTGCTGCAGCTATGAATACAAACGGAACAAACTCAAGATACCCACGATAGGATTGAAGCTACCGTCGAATAGTCAGTACGGTAGGGTAATTACGTTATTCGTAGTAGTTGAGGAAATAGTGATGAGGCAAACGATATCGAGAATAAGTTTTAGCATAATGCAAAGTGCACAATCGCGATTTACCAATGTTTGAAATTAACTTGTTTATATGATTTGGGTTATTATAAATATAAAACTTTTTTGATGCTTTTAGAATATAACTTTTAATTTGAGGGAAACCAATGTTTTCGTGAAGTTTGGTTAAGTTTGTACGAAAACTGGTAGTATAAGCAATTTTAATTGCTTTGTTTTGAATTACTTGGAGCTTCGAATAGTTTGCATTACAGGTACTTGACCAGACAGGGGCAGCATAAGTGATACAGGGTCGGACTAATGTGGAGTATATGCGTACTTTAGTATCGGGGCTAAGATTTGATTTCCTATTTAGGATGGGGCTTAGTGCGTTCATAGCCCTTATACCTTTAATATGTAACTGAGATATATTTTTTGTCCAGTTAAGTTTATAATCGAGCACAGTACCGAGGTAACGTACAGACCTGCTCCAGGGAATAATATGGCCATCAGACTTAAGACTTTTCGTAGGAAGTGAACGTTTCCTAGAAAACATTATAGCCTCGGTTTTGTTAGAATTCAGTTTGAGTTTCCATGTAGATAAAAAATTTGTCAGCGTCTCTAATGACCATTGGAGACGTGTAATTATGGTATCATCGTCGTCCGAAGTGGTAAAACTAGCTGTATCGTCCGCATAGCAGGCCAGATAAGTGTGTGGTTGTTTTTTAATATCATTCAGGAATATTAGAAAAAGGATTGGGCCTAAAATAGATCCCTGGGGAACTCCGGCCAGTATCGCGTGGAGTTTAGAATGATGACCTTCGAGGTTTACGAAGAATGATCGACCTACAAGATATGACTTAATTAATTTTACTAGCTGCATGGGGATGCCAATTTCAAGGAGTTTATGAAGTAACCCATCATGCCAAACCGTGTCAAATGCCTTTTCAATATCAAGCAGTATCATACCTGTCGACTTTCCTAGATTGAGGTGGTGTGCTACATGTTCTGCAACCCTCGCCAACTGTTGATGACTTTGACGAAAACCAAATTGTTCAGGGATAAGTTGATTATTAAGATAGCCCGACAATCGTTTGGCAATGATAGATTCAAATAACTTACCCAGTGCTGGGAGAAGACTGATTGGTCTGTAGTTTTTAGGGTTTTTATCGTCCTTACCAGGCTTCTTAATAGCTATTATTTTAGCAACTTTCCAGAGTTCAGGAAAATAACAAATTTTAAGACAATCATTAAAAATCTTACAAAGAAAAACTATAGCTTTTCGAGGGATGTGTTTTAATAAA
Source organism: Chilo suppressalis (assembly GCA_902850365.2). Classification (NCBI taxonomy): domain Eukaryota; kingdom Metazoa; phylum Arthropoda; class Insecta; order Lepidoptera; family Crambidae; genus Chilo; species Chilo suppressalis. The sequence continues at coordinate 16,027,914 of OU963898.1, forward strand.
ATATTGTGTATGTTATCATGACCGGGAGATTTGCGATTCTTGAGATTTTTAAGGGCTGTTGAAATTTCTCTTGGTTTAACAAGATGATCGATTGAAGATTCAATAAACTTGTCAATAGAATCGAGAGATTTGTTAACTAAAGATACAGTTTCAGGTGGACTTATCCAGTTGTAAGTCAGAAGCATATTATTGGAAAAGGTATCAGCAAGTAATTCACACTGGTCTTGTATATTAGTTGTGATGCTTCCATCGGCAAGTTTAAAGGGTGGAATGGATGTAGGTTTTCCTTTCAAGGACTTGACTACACGCCAGAGATCTGAGCTAGGATTATCAGCATGAGCCAGTTTTGTGTTCCAGGTATGGTCATTGAATCGCCTAATAATGTCTCTTATATTGGCTTGCAAATGATTGAATTGTGCAAATAAAATTTTACGAATCTGTGGGACCGTTTCCTTGAGAGCCCGCTTACGAAGACGATTCTTGTCTTTTATCATATCTTTAATATAATTGGGCAGCGAAGGAGGACCATTCCGTGTTGGCCCATGAGGAACAAATGTTTTCTGTGCTTCGATTATTAATTTAGAGAAGTTTGTGATTGCTGATTCTATATCAGTTGGGGTTTTAAGTGTGGTTGGAGAAAGATCAATATTCTGGTTTAAAAAATATTTATACCCATTCCAGTTAGCTTCGGAATATCGAAATTGTACATAATGTTTACGAGTTATGAGACCATCTTTAGAGAATATGACAGGCAGATGATTTGATGATAAACGATTTAATGCATGAATATCGTAAATATTTTTGGTAATTAACACGTCAGGATTGGAGGGAGTAAAGTTGCCACAGTAGTGGATCAAAGTAGGGGTAGAAGGAGCAACGACATCATAATCATTGTTTACCATATGATCGTATAGAACTGTACCACGATCATTGATAGTGTTACAATTCCAATAACTATGTTTACTGTTTAAATCTCCCATAATCAGGGAGGTTTTGCCAAGGGTATACAAAATGTCAAGATCATAATTTAACAATTGATGATTGGGGGAGTTGTACACAGAAACTAAAGCAACTTTCTTACCCGATATTTGAATGTTTACGCCAATAGCTTCAATCTGATATGTGGGAGAAATATCAAGAGTAGTATATGGAATATCTGATTTGATAATAATCGCTACTCCTTGTCCAGATCCATCAGCTTTCTTATCCTGTCGAACACATGTATAACCTGGAATTTCTACAGATAAGTTAGGGTTGAGTTTAGTTTCACACAGTGCAGCAATGTCAATGTGTAGTTCTCGTAAGAGTTCAGTAAATTCATTTATTTTTGTACGGATGCCATCAGCATTCCAAAATATAATACGTAGTTTATTCAGTTTGTTAGACATAGTGACCAAGATGGGTGAGTATCAATATAACCTTGTCGATCATGGAGTGACAAGCTAGGAATTTATGTTTAAGTGACTTGATAGTAGACAATATTTTAAGCATTTCTGTTGTGGTGCTATCAGATTGTTCAGATGGCGAGCTGGTCATAGTTGAATTGTTAGGTATGATTATTTGGGTATCTTGTTTATCTGTATTTGTAACCACATTTGCCCAGGAGCGCCCATCAATTTTTGCACTTCGGGGTAATGTTCTAGCTGACAAAGTAACCCTTTGTTCCTCTTTCATAGCTTCAATTGATTTTAAATAGTTTTGTCGAGCATTGCACAGTCTGTAATTAGCCGGGTGGTATTCTTGACAGTTGCAACATTGAGCAGGAGTGTCACGATCCTTTTTGGTACATTCACTTGTTTTATGTAACTCAGTGCACTTGACACATCTAGGTGGTAGATTACAATGTTTTGATGTATGCCCAAACGATTGACAGCGGAAACATTGAGTCCCAAGGTGTGTTTTGGCCTTAAATTTCCTTATTTGAACATCACAGCGACTAAGGTACTTGATTTTAAGAAATGCTGCCGTATCTGTTGAAGGTGGTAGTTGTACAAGAAATGGCGGGCAGTGTGTGGCATCATCAGGTGATTTTGTAAGTTTACGGATAGAACTGTTTTTAAATCCAAGATTGTCTAATTCATCAGTGAGTTCCGCCTCTGCATAAGCAGGGAGACCAAATATAACATATTTATATGGTCGTTCGTCTTTTCGAGCAAACGTAAAGAAAGGCATATTTTCGGAACGTAGCCCTTCCTGTAGGGCTGTATGGCCATCTGTAGAATAACAAAATACAGCTATCTTGTTGTTACCAATATATTTAAGATGAAACCCTTTGGTGTAACGAGAAATTACAGTCTTGATATATTCGTGAGTCCAATCAGTCTTTATTTGAAGATGGATAGGTGGTATCTTACTTGTATTTTTCTTGATGGTTGCATCCCGAAGCTGCGTGCTTTGACCAGATGTACTTTGATCTCTAGGGAGAACACTGTATTTATTAAACGTTTTTACAGTTGTCTGGGTTGGTTTGTACTGTGCACTGGGTGCTACCCGTTTAGGGGTTTTCCATTCCAAATCAGGATCTCTTGGTCTTTTAGTACGTAGATTGTCCAGAGCTGAGATGGAGTTAGATCTGAATATATATTTGTCCATAGTTACCAATGCCGGAATATCGATATCGATTGTTGAGAGTCGTTTCCATCACTATCGTAAAAAACGACACTTGGCGAGGTATATAGAAAAGAACACGAGCGTCAGCCACGGGTGCTGGCACCTTACTCAGCCACAGCTACTGCAGATCTGCTGGTGATTAACACCAGCAAAAAGACGGGACACATTAGTGCCACCCAGGCTGGGTTGGTCCTTAAGGCCCTGGAGGAGGCCGTTGTGGAGGAACTGCTTACAGCAGGATCCTCAACGGACGAAGCCCCAAACCTTAAGGGAAAACCCATCATTGGGGACGGCGCCCTGAGCCTCTGGTGTGAAACACCCAAAACACTGGAATGGGTCAGGAAGGTAGTGGACAGACTAAAAATACCGGGGTTAGATGACTTAGTAGTGCAGCGCCAGATCGACAGGCCGAAGAGAGTGGTTTGTGGCCTCCTCATACCGGGGACGCGAGAACCACACACAATCGCCAAGCTGCTGCGCTACCAGAACAAGTTCGCAGAGGTTGACCGATGGATCCTGCACAAGGCCATCGCAGGTGACGATAGCACCTTTTTGGTGTTCAGCACGACCAGGGACGTCGCGGAGGGGCTACTAGCTAGAGGCAGACGCCTCTGCTACTTGATGGGCTCTGTATACGTGAAATTCAGGAACCAGGGTGGTCAGTACCTGGAGAGCCTGCCACCTCTAGAGGAAAAAACATCTACTCCGGTACAGAGCACGTCTAGACCAGCCGTGACACAACAGACCATCACAGACACTCCAGTTGCAATGGAGTCCACATCTGAGGAGAAGGGGGACACAGACGTGGTTGACGAGTGGGCAGACAAACTTGGGGGGATCGACATCAGTCAGGAGGTTGATGTCGATGTGCTTCTCGCCTCAGATGGCGCCCCAACAGAAGATAATTAAGCTCCTGCAGACAAACCTCCAGCACAGTCGCACCGCAACGGCTTAACTAAGGAAGTGGCTGGAGGAGAACAACGACGGGGCTATTGCTCTGGTCCAAGAGCCGTGGATCAGATCCAACACTAATTGTGGCCTCAACAACACCGGTGGTAAGAATTTTTACAACCCAGGTAACCGCGCACCGCGGACCTGCATTGTATGTTCAAGACACTTACAGGCAAAAATAATGACACAATTTTGTTCTAGCGACATAACAACAATACAAATAATACAACAGCAAAACCCAAGTGTACCTGTCCTGGTAGTTGCTTCTGCCTACATGCCTGAAGGAGAGGAAACTCCGTCAGGGGAACTGGCTGAGCTGGTGAGACACTGTGAACAAACTGACAAGGCGCTGATCATCGGCACCGACTCCAACGCCCACCAACTGTGGGGCATGACGAAAAGCAACAAACGAGGTGAGGAATTAGTAGATTACCTATTTACCACAAACCTTAACATAATAAACACAGGTTCTGAACCTACTTTCGTAACAAGAAGAGGTAGATCTATCATCGATCTTACTCTTGCATCAAGGAGAGCAGCGGGATTGATCTCTGACTGGCACGTCTCCCCAGAGGCATCCTGCTCTGACCACAGGTGGATTAGGTTCAACATCGCGGTACAGCGTGTTACCCAGTCACCAAGACGCATACCCAAGAAAACGAATAGAAGCCAATATCGCAGACAGGTAACACGATCACTGCGACATATGCAGGCTGAAAGCTTAGACGAAACCAATAAGATAGACGAAACAGCTGAGGAATTAACAAGGGTAATTATCTCATGCTATCAGACAGCCTGTCCTCTCAGTACACCATCATCCAACTCGGATGCCAGCCAGTCGTGGTGGGGCCCCGAGCTATACAAACTGAGGAAAAAGGTAAGAAGACTTTTTAACAGGGCCATGAACACATGTGACGACCAGGACTGGGATGCGTATAAAGATGCCAAGGCTCTTTATAAAAAACGCATCCGATACTGGAGCGATGGGTCTTGGAGGAAATTTTGTTCTGAAATAGACTCATGCACCAAGGCAAATAAGGTAAGGAAACTGCTTTCCAAAGACAGACAACAAGACCTTTCACAGCTCAAGAAAGCTGATGGCTCCCTCACAGAGACAGTGGAGGAGGCACAGAGGGTACTACTCGAAATCCACTTTCCAGGCTGCATCATAGACACGACACACACCTGGAATGACACTTGCTGGACCCCCACGGAACAATCCTGGAACACTGCAATGAGGACAGTGTCCATGGGCAAGTTAAGGTGGGCCATTAACAGCTTCCAGCCATTTAAAGCAGCCGGACCAGATGGCATCTTTCCGGCGCTGCTTCAATGGGCAGGTGAAGCGCTAATCCTTATCCTGGTGCCCCTCCTGAGAGCGTGTCTTGCATTCAGATACACGCCGAAGCCTTGGAGGGAGGTCAAGGTAATCTTCATACCAAAGCCAGGTAAGGCCGACTACAACGAAGCGAAATCTTTCAGGCCAATAAGTCTCTCATCATTTCTGCTAAAAACCTTAGAAAGACTGTGTGACAGAGAGCTGAGAGATAACCAGCTTTCCACTACATCTAAACCAACACGCCTATTGTCCAGGCAAGTCGACAGAATCTGCACTACATGCAGTCGTAAGTAAAATAGAGGATAGTCTCAGACGAAAAGAGCTATGTCTGGGCACCTTTATAGACATAGAAGGCGCGTTTGACAAAACAAGCTTCGCCAGTATTGTAAACGCACTTGGCAAACACGGAGTCGATGAGACCATTATATACTGGGTAAGTAACATGCTCCGTAACAGACTAATCAGACTACAAGACGAAAACCATCTCAGAGCATTGGCGACTAAAGGATGTCCTCAAGGAGGAGTACTATCGCCTCTGCTATGGAATGTAGTCGTAAACGACTTAATTACCAAACTAAACAACCTTCACTTCCACACGGTGGGCTATGCGGATGACCTGGCAATCCTAATCCCGGGTAAGTTTGCGAGCACCGCTTGTGACATTACACGGGGGGCAATGAAGGTAGTTGAAAAATGGTGTGACGACTACGGCCTTAAGGTGAATCCAGTGAAGACAGAATTAGTCATGTTCACGAATAAAAGAGCCTTAGGCGACTATCGGCTACCGAAACTGTTTAACACGACACTAAGGCTCTCCAACGAGGTAAAGTATCTAGGAATAACCCTAGATTCCAAACTGAACTGGGGTTCACACATAGACAAAACTACTACTAAGACCAACATCATTTTCTGGCAATGCCGCAAAATGATTAGCAAAACTTGGGGACTATCACCGCTCATTGTTAGATGGCTGTACACGACCATAATTAGGCCCATCATCAGCTATGCAGCAGTAGTATGGTGGACAAAGACAAACCAGATAACGACAATTAATAAGTTAAGACGTCTCCAGAGGCGGGCCTGCTGTGCAATCACTGGCTGCATGAAAACCACTCCCACATCAGCACTGGAGACTATACTTGACGTGAGATCACTACATTTGTTTATACAACAGGAAGCTGCTTGTACAGCCACACGACTAAGCATGCTGGGGCTATGGAGGGACAACAGCTCCCCACACACCAGCATTTTAGCAGACATATACAGGTACTTTCCGTACTTTGCTGCAGTAAGCGACCTTATTCCAAAGACGTACGTATTCGACAAAAAATACAAAATTCAACTTTATGAAGACACTCCGGACCATTGTCTGCAAAAGGAGTTGAGGGTCTACACAGACGGCTCAAAAACCAACTACGGTACAGGTTCGGGTGTCTTCTCTGAAGACCTAAATATACACATCTCAACAGCATTGGGAGCCTATAACACGGTCTTCCAGGCAGAGTGTGTGGGCATCATCAAGGCCGCTGAAGCGATAGATTGTCGCAAGGTAAGAGGAAAACACATTCGTATTCTCTCTGACAGCGCTTCTGTCCTACAGGCACTGGACAACAATATAATGACATCAGGCTTAATTTATGAATGCCACTGTAAGTTGACTAATATTGCTAACGACAATAGATTGACTTTGCAGTGGATTAAAGGACACAGCGGCTCAAGGGGTAACGATGCGGCGGACTGCTTAGCCAGGGAAGGTTCTAGCAGGACGGCCATTGGTCCGGAGCCTATTGTACCCATACCCTATCGACAGCTGCGAACATGGATAAGGGAGCGCTGTCAACGACAACATAACGAATACTGGACAGAACTCACAGACTGCAGGCAAGTTAGGGAAGCCGTTCCCAAGGTAAACCTGCAGCTAACACGTAAGTTAATCAGACTTCCTAGACAAGCCTTAAAACAAATCGTGGGTATACTCACGGGTCACGGCTATTTCAACAAACACCTTTGTAATATAGGTATTTCTGACAGCCCTCTGTGCAGAGCCTGCCTGGAGGACGAGGAGACGAGCGCCCATGTGCTGCTGGAGTGCACGGGCGTTGCAAGACAAAGGATTTCTCTAATGGGAAGCCCGAAGACTATAGTAGAGGCCTGCAGTAACGTTCGGGGACTGCTGAGCTTTCTGGAGGAGCTGGGATGGCAGGACTGATGCCAATCCCCACGCAAAATAGGCACCAGATGTCGAGTTGCGGAAACAGCCCGCCGTTCTACTAAGACTAAGACTACCTCACAGAAGCTTATTGAAAAAGCCAGCTCGATACATTTCGTGCCAAACACTTCAAGAAACATTAGAATGCGTCACACCGACAATCTAATGTAAAAAGAAAAACAGAATAATTTAAGTTAAGACTGTATATGTATGGGCATTGTTCCCCTTGCCTTCCCTGAAAAGGGAGAACGTAACCAAAAAAAAAAAGTCTAAAAACTGGGCAATGCTAGTAGTTGGCAACACTGGTCTTTGGGCTGATTGACACATACGTAGTATCTCTAACTAGTCTGTGATTGACACTGTTTCGGTTTCGTGGGCACGTAAAATGTGCGTTCTGCTTCATTCATAAAAATAAATAATAAATTGTTTATACAGTAATTTAAACTAATTTTAGCAAAATAAAGTATTTATGTGGTCTTCTCTTCAAACTATTTGAGGTGCGTGGCATTTGCAGCTTGATAAACTATAGGTTCGGATTTAAAATAAGAGTTCAATTGCTGAAATTCGTAATATTATGCAACTACAACGAATTTATCTTTATCTGTCCAGCCATAAACCGTAAATTCAAAATTTATACGGCACGTATATATAATACGTAGGTGTTTTACATTTTTATCACATTAAAACCTACCTTGTTGTGGTGACATGCTGAACAGAAGAAGCAAGATAGAAGTTTATGAGTAAAGTCGTAAAGGACTTAAATTTCGGTACGATTTCTATATAAAATGGATTCAAAGGTTACACTACAAGGAACAAATCCCAGTGAGAAAGCCAACATATTCTCTAATATCTTCTTAACGTGAGTATATTAGTTTAATTTCATTTATTTCTTTTGTTCACTCATAAACATAAGTACCTATTTTATTGCCCTTGGTATTAAAACCTAGTATTTTTAGAACCTAGGATGATTTTTCTATGTCCATTGATTTCATCTAAATCAGTTCAGCAGTTTAAGCATGGAGGGGTAACAGACAAGCAGACACTTTCACTATTATAATATCAGTATGGAATATCAAAATGATAGATTGTAAAATGTTGCTTTATTCATTTTGGTGCACGTTATGTGCTTGGAATTGGAGTAAGTAAAGTTATTTGTAGGACATTTCAGACAATTGGAAAAGTAAGCATCAGAACCTTTAAACCACCATGCTACATTTTATGTTTGGAAATTATCAAATTACAATACCTACATTGATCTATCTTCCGCTTAAAATAAATTATCTAGTACCTACCTCCACAAACATTGAAAAGACATGAAATGTAAGTGCCCAGAAATTTGTCATTACCGGGGTTAAAAATTATTATTAGTGTAGCACTATATGTAGGTCATTCGGTTTAAATATGATTAAATTTCGTATACTTTTGCTCAATGAATAAAATGTTAAAATATAAAATTGTTATGTTACAATAACAAAATACTTAAAGACCAAGTTTCTAACTGTCCCTCCATACTTCTATTTATTTGGCCACAGCGGTACTTTAAAGATGTGTCTCTAAATTATGAAGAGTATTCTTGACTATCCAAGGAACCCATTATAAGATCCTGACTTGGTAAATAGGGTAACAGGAATAGTAAAAATCAGTTCACAGGAATATTTTTATCCATACACAACAAATCTAGGACCTCCTCCTTGTTTGTTTGTAGTCACTATAAGAAAAAGAAAGAAAATGGTTAAAGTATATTTAGGATTAAGAAGGAAAATAAATAGTATTTTAGAAAAATAAACAGTATTTTTTTAAAGACATATTGTTAAGCTGTGTGAACCTAGCACCCGACTTTGGAAAATAATTTTTTTTCTTAACGATTCTTGAAGACTTTCGTATGTAGTTGATTGTAGTAAAAATTATTTCGTTTGTAGTTGCTTCAAAAATAAGTTATGGGACTTCGAAAAATCATTAGCACCCAGATTTGGCCAAACTCAAATTTTTTTATTGATTCGTATCGAGAATCGTTTGTAGTTGCTTCAAAAAAAAAGTTATGGGACTGAAAAATCCGTATAATCCTGTTTCAACCGAACCCAAATTTTCTTATTGATTCTCATCGTGAATTGTTTGTAGTTGATTGTAGTGACAGAATTTTCGTTTGTAGTTGCTTCAAAACAAAGTTATGGGACTTTGAAAAATCCATATAATCCCGTTTCAACCGAACCCAAATTTTCTTATTGATTCTCATCGAGAATCGTTTGTAGTTGATTGTAGTGAAAGAATTTTCGTTTGTAGTTGCTTCAAAAAAAAGTTATGGGACTTTGAAAAATCCGTATAATCCTGTTTCAACCAAACCCAAATTTTCTTATTGATTCTCATCGAGAATCGTTCGTAGTTGCTTCAAAAAAAAGTTATGGGACTTTGAAAAATCCGTATAATCCTGTTTCAACCGAACCCAAATTTTCTTATTGATTCTCATCGAGAATCGTTTGTAGTTGATTGTAGTGAAAGAATTTTCGTTTGTAGTGGCTTCAAAAAAAAGTTATGGGACTTTGAAAAATCCTTATAATCCTGTTTCAACCGAACCCAAATTTTCTTATTGATTCTCATCGAGATCGTTTGTAGTTGATTGAAGTGAAAGAATTTTCGTTTGTAGTTGCTTTAAAAAAAAGTTATGGGGCTTTGAAAAATAATCCCGTTTCAACCGAACCCAAATTTTCTTATTGATTCTCATCGAGAATCGTTTGTAGTTGATTGAAGTGGAAGAATTTTCGTTTGTAGTTGCTTCAAAAAAAAGTTATGGGACTTCGAAAAACCGTTAGCACCTCGATTCGGCCAAATTCAATTTTTTTTATTGATTCGTATCGAAAATCGTTTGTAGTTGATTGTAGTGAAAGAAGTTTCGTTTGTAGTTGCTTCAAAAAAAAGTTATGGGACTTTGAAAAATCCGTATAATCCCGTTTCAACCGAACCCAAATTTTCTTATTGATTCTCATCGAGAATCGTTTGTAGTTGATTGTAGTGACAGAATTTTCGTTTGTAGTTGCTTCAAAACAAAGTTATGGGACTTTGAAAAATCCGTATAATTCCGTTTCAACCGAACCCAAATTTTCTTATTGATTCTCATCGAGAATCGTTTGTAGTTGCTTCAAAAAAAAAGTTATGGGACTTTGAAAAATCCGTATAATCCCGTTTCAACAGAACCCAAATTTTCTTATTGATTCTCATCGAGAATCGTTTGTAGTTGATTGTAGTGAAAGAATTTTCGTTTGTAGTGGCTTCAAAAAAAAGTTATGGGACTTTGAAAAATCCTTATAATCCTGTTTCAACCGAACCCAAATTTTCTTATTGATTCTCATCGAGATCGTTTGTAGTTGATTGAAGTGAAAGAATTTTCGTTTGTAGTTGCTTTAAAAAAAAGTTATGGGGCTTTGAAAAATAATCCCGTTTCAACCGAACCCAAATTTTCTTATTGATTCTCATTGAGAATCGTTTGTAGTTGATTGAAGTGAAAGAATTTTCGTTTGTAGTTGCTTCAAAAAAAAGTTATTTGTATATTGATTCTCATCGGGAATTGTTTGTAGTTGATTGTAGTGACAGAATTTTCGTTTGTAGTTGCTTAAAAAAAAAGTTATGGGACTTTGAAAAATCCGTATAATCCCGTTTCAACCGAACCCAAATTTTCTTATTGATTCTCATCGAGAATCTTTTGTAGTTAATTGTAGTGAAAGGATTTTCGTTTGTAGTTGCTTTAAAAAAAAGTTATGGGACTTTGAAAAATGCGTATAATCCCGTTTCAATCGAACCCAAATTTTCTTATTGATTCTCATCGAGAATCGTTTGTAGTTGATTGTAGTGACAGAATTTTCGTTTGTAGTTGCTTCAAAACAAAGTTATGGGACTTTGAAAAATCCGTATAATCCCGTTTCAACAGAACCCAAATTTTCTTATTGATTCTCATCGAGAATCGTTTGTAGTTGATTGTAGTGAAAGAATTTTCGTTTGTAGTGGCTTCAAAAAAAAGTTATGGGACTTTGAAAAATCCTTATAATCCTGTTTCAACCGAACCCAAATTTTCTTATTGATTCTCATCGAGATCGTTTGTAGTTGATTGAAGTGAAAGAATTTTCGTTTGTAGTTGCTTTAAAAAAAAGTTATGGGGCTTTGAAAAATAATCCCGTTTCAACCGAACCCAAATTTTCTTATTGATTCTCATCGAGAATCGTTTGTAGTTGATTGAAGTGAAAGAATTTTCGTTTGTAGTTGCTTCAAAAAAAAGTTATTTGTATATTGATTCTCATCGGGAATTGTTTGTAGTTGATTGTAGTGACAGAATTTTCGTTTGTAGTTGCTTAAAAAAAAAGTTATGGGACTTTGAAAAATCCGTATAATCCCGTTTCAACCGAACCCAAATTTTCTTATTGATTCTCATCGAGAATCTTTTGTAGTTAATTGTAGTGAAAGGATTTTCGTTTGTAGTTGCTTTAAAAAAAAGTTATGGGACTTTGAAAAATGCGTATAATCCCGTTTCAATCGAACCCAAATTTTCTTATTGATTCTCATCGAGAATCGTTTGTAGTTAATTGTAGTGAAAGAATTTTCGTTTGTAGTTGCTTCAAAAAAAAGTTATGGGACTTTGAAAAATCCTTATAATCCCGTTTCAACCGAACCCAAATTTTCTTATTGATTCTCATCGAGAATCATTTGTAGTTGATTGTAGTGAAAGAATTTTCGTTTGTAGTGGCTTCAAAAAAAAGTTATGGGACTTTGAAAAACGGTTGAAACGTGATTATACGGAAATAACTACGTTATTTCAAATGTAAGAACATGTATAATGTACTTTATAATTTATTTTAAAAATGTAACGGGTACGACCAGGCCTTTGTAACGGGTGTGACACTCTAGGGTTTTTCAAGTTTTATCGTAAAATAAAAAATGATTTAATCAACATTGCTTTATAAGAATCATACTAGATAAGAAAACAAATACAAATACTAATATATTTATTAAAATTTACATCATACAGTCAGCTTATAACCATGGGTCCGACATTAGGAGGTCCTGTATCATGGGCACCCAATGAATGTAAAAAAAAAATATTGCAACAGATGAAAAGTAAAATTACAGAATACAGAAACTAACTTTTTAACTACGTTATAAAGAAATAAAGTGTGTGTATGTGTGTGTGCTTGTCTGTACCTATGCATGTAGGACGGTGAGAGCCAAGGACTTCGGGTAATGCTATTCCAGTCGTTTAAGCAGGTTTTCGGATTGCATGTAAGTCATGGACAATAACCTTGAGGTGATAGTGCGCTTTGCCTGTTTCGTGTTAAGTTCTCTGATATTACAAAGTTTTGTTACCTTATTATAGATATACGGCAACATAAATTTTGGCAGGCGACGCGCGAAAGTTGTTCGTACAACAACAGTGGGCACCTTAAATACTCTCTTCTGAATCAGGGTAGTGTAATTAGGGGAGACGATTACAGCGCGATGCATTTTTAAAGCCACCTTAAGAACGTATAATTCGCTCAAAACTTGAGTTTCAGAAAAAAGTGCTTCAGTAGGGAAACGGTAAGGTTTGCAACACATTGTTTTAAGGACAGCTCGTTGGGCTCTTTTATCGCAGTATCAGAAGTCCCGCCCCACACTGGAATGCAATAACTGAGAAGTGATTCTCCCAAGCTTGTGTACACTAACCAAAGAGTCGTTGTGTCAGCAGAATTCCTGAGCAACTTCATCACATATATTAACTTTCTGATGCGAGAGGAAGTGGTTTCTAAATGCTTTTTAAATGACAGATTGTGATCCAAAATCACCCCTAAGTACCCAATACTTGCAACCCTATCAATGCCCTGACACGTGCAATTCTTAGATATGCAATCAGAATGCAAGCGGAGCTCAATGGTAGAAGCAGGCGCAGAAGATTTGGTCTTATGAAAACACATGTATTTAGTTTTGGATGCGTTTAAGGTCAGTAAATTTCTATTTAACCAGCTTTTAAGATCAGACATCCCTTTCTCTACCTTGCGGAAAACCCACTGCCTGAAATAATGCAACCGTATCATCCGCATAACAAACTGCTTCGACATCGGGGGGCAACACAGCAAGAATGTTGTTTATGAAAATAGTGAACAAGATTGGGCCCAAAACACTACCCTGCGGAACGCCAAACTCGATCGGCAATTCATAACTGATTATTTCACCCAGCCTAACACACTGTAGCCTGCCCGTAAGGTACCTTTTAAACCATTCCAGCGGTAATCCCCTGATGCCAATATTTTCAAGTTTCCTCAATAACAAGCGTACCGGGACGGTATCAAAGACCTTTGCTAGGTCTAGGAAGACGCCTATACATGTACGACCTTGATCAAGCTGATCTGCAACAAAATTCACAACATTAGCGACTGCGTCTTCCGTTGACCTTTTCTGTCTGAAACCAAATTGCTTAGTCGATAGTAACCCGTGAACCTCGAGATAGTGCTGCAATCGTTTGTTGATGATCTTCTCTAGTTTTTTGGAGAAAACAGGCAGAAGAGAAATCGGTCTGTAATTTTCCGGACTCCTCCGTGAGCCTTTCTTGTGAATGGGAATAACCATTGCCCTCTTCCAACCCAAAGGGAATGAACCGGAGGCAATGCTTAGGTTTAAAATGTGTGTTAATGGATTAAGTATCTCTGATTTTATAGATTTTATGAGAGTGGAACCAAGACCATCTATTCCAGCAGCACCATCATTTCTCAACTTCACTATTGTCCGGTCTACCTCAACCACGTCTGTCGGTGTCATAAAGAATGAAAAGGAGGCAGTTGGGCCCTTGTTCTCATGTCTCACAAGGTCCTCCAGTGTATTGTGTGTTTGGATGAGTAGTTGGTTTGCTAAACGTTTACCGACACCTGCGAAATAGTCGTTGCAGTAGTTAGCTGAACCAAAAATATCTCCCGATATAACACTGGCAAGTTCATTGGCAGACTTGCAAGAGGCCTTTGCATTGCTTATTTTGCTTATAACCTTCCAGAGTCCTTTGGGATTATTTTTGTTGGCAGCGAGTTCTGCAACTTCATGTTCCCTTTTAAGGCGTTGAAGAAGATTTCCGAAATAGTTCCTGTATCTTTTATAAACTAATTCTTTCGCCTTATCGGTAGGATGTTTTCTTGAATCAAGATGGAGCTTATCCTTGTGTCTGGAACATCTTAATAAACCAGGGGTCATCCAGGGCTTCAATATTCGCTTAGAGTGACTAATTCGTTTTTTTTTATAGAATTCTTGGCAATAGCTGAAGAGATGATATTTCCAAAGCATTCAGCAGCGGAGTCAACATTCTGATAGAGCATTACAGGCGACCAGTCCACCAGTTTGAGATCATTAGTTACCGCCTTATAATAATTTTTAGCTATTTCTCTGGTTTTTTTTTAATATTGTTACTATAAGTATTGGACACACCTAACATGCCGATGCTATGATCAGGAATGTCGGCATGTCCAACCACTCCAATGCAATCTACATTCTCGGATTTTACAAAAATATGATCCAGACAAGAGTTTGTTCTAGTCGGACGTGTTATAGCCGGAACTAAGCAAAAATTTGCAAGCAAATCACAATAATACGATGAATCGAGGTCAGTAAGATCCAGAATGTTTATATTCAAGTCACCCGCAAATATAAGTAGCCGAGAGTCTTTAAATTGTTCTAAAACCAACCCTAACGAGTTGAAAAATATAGTTTTGTTCGAGAATGAAGGAGAACGGTATACAGCCAATATGCTGCATATATTCGGAATTTCAATTACTAATCCCTCAGCTTCTATTAAATTCAGCTCCCTCGCAGACGCGTTCAATGAACATCGGACGTAGACAGTAACACCACCGCATTTGTTTAAGTTAGTTTCAGTTTGGAATACATCATAACCGGTTATCTGATCAACCAAGTGTGAACACTCAAGCCAACATTCCGTTAGGATTATCACATCAAAATCAATATTGATCTTTTTCAATGCAACTATAAAGGAGTCATGATTATGACTAATACTACGTATGTTAAAAGTTAGAACTTTTAGCCCGTAAGAGGAATTCAATGCCGACCTACAGTTTTCCAGCAGAGTGAATTCGTGGCAAGGAATTGTAAAAGCCTCATCAAGTTCGCGTACAATGTCTAAATTTAATGACGTCATTTTAAGGGCTGTAAGTTTAAATAAATTGTAGATACTATCACGAAATGAAGTATGAGTAAAGTTATGACAACATGCAAGAGGCCATCCAACAGTGATTCATCAGAAACCAAGCACGAATCTAGATTGTAGACTATACGGTCTGCTGGTGGGCATAAACAAGCAGTCAGCAGCATAAAGTGAACTGTTTGAGTTGTGAGTGTAATTTGTTGTATGTGTGTGTGTGTGTATTTAATAACGAGTAAGGAAAACAAATTAAAAAATATAATGAGTGCTAATACAGAGCATGATAATATACTAATAAGAAGCAAAGTTACACAAGAAAATACCAAGGACATGCTATAAGGGCTGACATTTTTGTAGATTTTCTGACTTTCCACTTGTGTCCTCTCCAACCTTCTCACCGAGCTCCTGAAGTGATCATATGGGTATCGGCGGTGCTTTTTCAGCTTTGCGTACATAAATGAGGCCATTGAGAACCCAGCAATAGCTGAAGTTATGCTGTCTGATGCGTCGTTGGGTTTCACGAAATAAACTACGCTGTAGTTTGCTTAAACGCTCAAACATAGAAATTTTGCTTGGTTTGCCAGTCACAATGCCTTCAGTGGTAACATTGCGCTTTAATTTAGAGGCCTTAATGAGCTCATCGCGTTTAGCCCGTCTTACCAATTTTACAACTAGTGGTCGAGGTTTCCATTATCTATTAGGGACATCAGAGCTTTTTGGAGGGCGAGGACCCACTCTCCACACACCATCAATCTCTACATACATCAAATCCACTCCGAACTTCTTAGCGACTAACATGGCGATATGAAGAGGGTTTTCCCCATCGTTCTCGGTAATACCGTGCATTGCCAATTCCCCCCTATAGTTCGCCTGCTCCTGTATTTTCATTTGCATCCTAAGTTCATCTATTGTACTGATCAATGATGATATTTCCTGATCTTTTTGTTTTACCTGATCATCTATCCTGGAGATCTGTTGTAGCAATGTGGTGGGAATATTAGTTAGCTGAGTCTTTAGCTCTTGAACCTCGATGCGCAGGAGTCCAATCTCTGAACTATGCTGCTTAAGTTCAGCTATTTCTGCTCTAAGAAGTCGAATCTCAGATAACAACTCAGAATTCGCGGTCCCACCACTGATCACACTAGAATTTTTATTATGGTTGCCGCGGCAAGTATTTATGTTGTTGAGCTCCTCCATCGTATAAGTGTTATTATGATCAGCAGAACACCGCACAGGGGTGCCCGAGTTATCACGTTTAGGTAAGCTAGTAACACATAAAGGGCAAGTCCATTTCAGCTTCATTTCATCCGAATATTCGTGAAAAGTCTGCAGCGTTATGGTAAGGCATTCTAGATCGTATAGTTGTTTATAACCATTACACTCCATGTAATCCAGACTCAGAATTGGCTTTGAACAAGCGTTACAGGTTGTAGACATTTTATGATGATACGTAAAATTCGCTTTAAAGAGTTAGGTCTCTTGATTATTATGAACTACGAATGGTAATATTCCTGGGAATATTACCATTCGTAGTTATATTATTAGTATGGCAACACTTTTGTATAGTTCAAAATGGAAAATGCAGATGTCAAATGAGTTTGGCAGTTGTCAAAGTCAATTTTCCTGCTGTCACTTGAATCTGACGTGCGGTAAGTTAGTGGTGATGAGGGTAAACAGAATATGTCGAAACTGGAGGTAAAAGAAAACCCACTTATCTTGATTATGTATTATTTTCGCAGCTGTGGCTAGTTACAGATAACGATGGTGTAGCTTCTGAATGATATGAGGATCCCTGCACAATCACTCCTAGGCCGAAAACCAAGCTTGCTCAATAATCAAATAGTGATTTCTTAACGGAGGTTTGTTTACACCATAACCTGTGTTACCAACCTCCTATCTACCTATCTTTTCTTTGATTCTCGTTTCTGCAAAAGTTGCTAAAGTGGCGTTTCGCTTAAACGCTTTTTGCTTTTCCACTGTCTAAATTAATCGAAATATTGAGTGTAGGTATATAGCTACTTTCTTGGTCCAAGGTATGAGCCGTGTTCTATTATCCCTGCCGTCCCCACCTGAATTGCGATAGGTGAACGTAGTGGTGTGTTTTTTGTAGAGTTAAGCCGTAAGTTTTGTAAATTACCACCGTGTCTGAATCACACTGTAGATGCATAATTAAACATAATTGTTGATGAAGGTTTTTTTTTTCGTTATTATTTCTTCTAAACGAGTTCGATAAAATTTTATACGCGTATTCGAGTGGTAGATAGATAAGATACTTATTTGTATGAACGGCACATATTTACAAGTATTAATGAAAATTAACGAGCAAATAATAAAAATCCAAGGTACCTTTAAAGTGTGCCGCAAAGACAAAAAAAAAAACAGGAAATGAACATGAGATTTGGTCTAAAATTAATAATTTCTTTTGAAGATTGTGCAATTTCCCACCTAATTAAAAAAAAATCCTTTTTAATTATATGTAATAATTACTCTAAATAGATTGATTAATTAAATAAAATTAAATAGGTTGACATACAAACTGATTAATTTATATAATTTTTGAAGAGCTAAAATTTTTATTTTTCTAATTTTTGAGAATATTATTATTTAGAACTCTAGATATGGTTTTTGTTTTAGTTAATAACACTATTGAATTTTAATCACAGTAAGGTAAAGTTTCATGGAAATACCCATTGGTAACCTAACCTAACCTTTGGTTATCAATTTGTATTTTTAGGTGATTTTGATATTTTTCTTTTTTTTATAGCCAGGTAGGCAAATGACTGTACCCCACCCGATGTTAAGTGGTGATAAAGTCCAAACGCGAAGATAGCTGGTACAGCAGTTATAAACTGTCACCTCACCTTGCCGACCTGCAAAACTGTTCACTGTTCGAGTATCATTGCGAAAGCGGCAAAAATAGATAAGTAAAGGCATAAAACTTTGCTCCAAGCGACAGCGGCAACTACTCTGGAAATACAGGAAATCACAATCTGTGAAGGAGAAAGTTAATTTTAAATCTTATTCAATGCGGCTTAATCATATAGGAAAATTAACCCAAAAATCACAAAATGACTTTTATATACAAACAGCAAATAATAAAACAAAAGCTAGTTGGGATATTATTAATAGATATAATTTAAATGAACCGAAGCATGACATAAAACAATTGAATATTGATGGTAATATTATTTATAACCCAAATGATATAGATAATTCATTCAATATTTTTTTCATTGACCAAGTTAAACCTGTTACATCGGACATCAGACATAATTTTAATCCACTGACATGTAATAACCATAATTCTATTTTTATGAATCCTGTTACACCATTTGACATTAATTCTATTATATTAGCCCTAAAAATACTAAAAGTACTGGGTATGATGATATATCCACTAATGTTATTAAATATGTATCTTATGCTATATCTCCAGTACAATGCCATATTTATTTATTATTAACTTATGTATTTCTCATGGTGTTTATCCTGACAAATTAAAAATGACTATTGTGAAACCTTTGTTTAAAAACAAAACAGAGACATGATGTCCTGTTACAAACCTATTTCTCTTATACCAGTCATGTCAAAATTTTTTGAAAAAGTGATCTGTGATTGTCTTTATAGTTACTTTGAAAAATACAATATACTAGCAAATGAGCAGACAGGGTTCCAAAAGAATAAAAATTTAAACATGGCTTTACATAAGTTTGTTGATGAAATAATGACTAAAGTTGACAAAAACATTCCTGTGCGTGCGTTATACATGGACCTAACAAAAGCATTTGATTACGTTGGTCATAATATATTAAAATCTAAATTAATGAGTTATGACATTAGAGGCAATGACTTGGATTTATTAATGTCCTACTTAAGCAATAGAGAACAAGCAATTCTTATTACGAGAATATGCTTTAAATCAAAACACTATGTTAAATATATGTCAAATTATAGACAGGTACATTATGGTGTACCTCAAGGCAGTGTTCTTGGGCCACCACTATTCTTAGCATATATTAACGACTTCCTCACAGTACTTACTACTTCACCTATGAAACTGTTTGCTGATGACAGCACTGTAATTTTTCCAAATAAAAGTTTATCCCTTTTAGAAACTGACATAACTATGACACTTGACAAAATTGTAGACTGGTTAAAAAATAATAATTTATTAATTAATATAGACAAAACTCATGTTATGACATTTCGAAATAGACCTAGAACTCCCGTATCAATCGACGTTGAGCATTGTGGAAAGAGCGTTAAGAAAGTGGACTCAATAAAGTTTTTAGGTATAACTGTTGATTGTAGTAACCATAACTGGAAAGCGCATATTGAGAGTGTTTGTGTTAAACTCAGTAAATTCTCCTATGTTCTATACATGCTCGGTAATGTGGTCCATATATCAACAGTATTAATAGCGCATCATGCGAATGTAGCATCTACGTTACGGTATGGAGTCATATTTTGGGGGAACTCAGCTGACAAAGAATATTCATTTAAAGCTCAAAAAAATGTATAAGGGCTATTTGTAAAATAAAGCAAACTGACAGTTGTAAACCGCATTTTATATCATTAAAACGTTTGACATTGCCGTGTATTTACATATATGAAATTGCTGTTTTTGTTAGAGCAAATTTACACTTATATGTTACTTTTAATAGTAGAAGATTCGAAACCTGACTTTGTTTACCATCTAACAAGACATGGCTTATGTCTAATACTGTCTGTGTATGGCACCTCAGGTATATAATAAAATTCCACTTGAAATTGGAAAAGCTGAAAGCTCCAATATATTTTGTTCCAAATTAAGGAATGTATTACTTAAAAAGGCGTATTATAGTATTAAGGAATTTTAAGAGGACACATCTTTGTAAATGGATCTACCTATTTGTTGATTTTAATTTGCATGCCTTGTGGCGAAATATGGAATAAGCTTCTAACGTATTATAATTTAACACCTTTGTATCACCTGTATTAGCAAATAAATAATTGATTGATTGATTGATAAAAATGCTTCTTCACGCCTCTCTTAAAGGACCCCAGATTGCAGGAAGGTGGGAACACGTGCGCGGGCAAAGAATTCCACTTACGAATAGTAAGACAAAGAACTGAGTCATCAAAGGTGGTAAAGTTGTATGAGCGACTGCCCTGGCAATGTATAAATACTGTACTTTGTAATATTTAATGGTAAATGGCTGAATATTTATAATTTCTATGAAAAACGGCTCAGGAACTATCGATAAAGTCACAATCTTGAAAATTATGAGAACTCCTACTATACTATGTCATTACCTTACTACAGTTGATAAAAGATGTTGCCAATTATTTACAGAGTCATCAATTTCGCATTTTCTTAGAATCTTTCTTCCCATTTCTCTGATTAACTCTTCACAAAAAGTTTTTTATAGCAAAAATAAAATAATTTGTTATCGTCGATCTGACAGGTTTATTTTGTCCATTTTCAAAAATTAAAGGATAAATTATCATACAGCCTTGTCTCAAGCCTGTTCAGAATAATAAAATCTTATTATTTTAGGCCTTCCGTGATTTGTTATAATAAAAATTAGGCCCAAAAAAGTCATATTTTGAAGGAGTTTAAAAATAATATTGTTTATTTCGATATACTTACACAAATATTTTTTGTGTACATTTATTGTTCATTTATTTTTATTAATTTTAAATATTTGATTATTTCTGGAAAGTTGTATGAGAATAATAAACACGTAGTAATTAATAAAAAAATATCGTAAGTGGGCTAGTGCGAAATATTTATACACGTTAAGGGCAGTTTCTTAGCCATGTCCTTTCTTTGTTGTGTAGTAATAGTGGTTACAGTAAGTCGATGGCAACGTAGGCCAGCACGCATGGTCCTCTGAAGAAAAGGTAATGGAGGGATAAGGGAGAATAACTCCTCAGAACACTCGCCGTGGTTTGGTCGGTAGCATGCGCTAAATGACATGATAAACGGCGTAATTGTAGAGACTCGAGTTTTTTAGTTACTTCGTCATCGCCAATGATGCGGGCATCGCGCCACTGCAACCTATCCAAGGCATCATAGTAAATACTTAGCGGAGCCATGCCAGAGGTGCGAGCAATATTCCACGCAGGACCGCACTTGCGTTTTGTTGATCAGGCAAAAAAAAAACCCGCACCTTGTTCAGACTCCAGAGTTTGCGTGAAGCTGTTTTTTTTATCACGGTTTCGATGCAGTCCTTTGTATTCAGGTCTGAGCGAACTTCCATACCGAGCATGGTGATGTTGCTCTGTAGCGCCAGTGTTGTGTGTTCTGAAGAGAAGGAGGAAGGGGAAGGAATGGCGATGGTTTTGCTGTTAAACCGCAAACCTCGGTTTTCTTTACATTGAACTCAACCAAGTTCCTGGTACCCCATTCAGAAATGTGGTCAAAAGCCTGATTAAGTTCAGCGGCAAGATTCTCCCGTTTCTCCTTGGTTTCTACCTGTCCAGCCGCTGCGTGTCCAAAGTATCTCGCATGCACTGTACTATCGTCTGCATAGCAATACATATTCCTAAGAGGAATCAAATCATTGATATGCAGCAGAAAGAGTGGGGGATAGTACGGAGCCCTGAGGAATACCGGCATTCACTGACATGAACTCTGAACTACATTCGTCCGTAAGGACGCGAATTTTACGCTCATGCAGGAAGTTAGCTACCCAGTCGCAGAACTGAGTAGGCAGATTGTATGCCGAAAGCTTGGAGAGTAGGCTTTTGTGCCAGACCCTGTCAATAGCCTTGGCGATGTCAAGGCTGATAGCCAGTCTCTCAGCTTGTCAATAGCTTCACCCCAGATGTGTGTTACTTACGCTAGAAGGTCACCCGTCGATCGATTTGGCCTAAATCCGTATTGATCGTGAACCAAAGAGTAATCTTCTACGTAACAGGTCAGATGATAGTTAAGGACCCTGTCTTAGAAAGGGTCAACCATCTTTCTAGTGATCTATTTTTTTGGGGTAAATTTTAAATATTTTATATTGTTATATTGCTTCCAGCACAGCTTATAGATCATTATTTTTACCCGACTGCGCAGTGCAAGAGCGCCAAGCGCGACGCGCAGACAGGGTATAGTGTTTAACAGTCTATATATATGTATGTTTGTTCCTTTGTGGCACACTAGAGACCAAACGCCTGGACTGATTTTGATGATTCATACATCAAACGATTCGTCTCAATCATAGGAGTGCTACTAAAGATATGATAGTAATCAAAATTCAATATGGGCAAAATTAGGCGCCATATTGTGACGAAGTAGAAAAAATAATTAAAAGAGAGTAATAAGGTATGAATATTCATTTAGCAAAAAAAACGACGGGTTGCACTCCGGGAGTGCCGGCAGAAGTGAAAACTTGAATATTAACGTTGTGCATTTTTGATATTTTGGAATAGTTAGGGAATCATTTTGCACGAATTGCTTTAATTATCAGTATTAAAGTACTATAAATTATGTGGTAGAATACAATATTTATTTCCAATTGTATTGTTTTCGTCTGATCCCCGATATTTTACCCATACAAAAAAAGTGTAGAATGCCTCTGAAGAAGTTTTCACTTCAAAAAAATATAAGAAAAAAGAAGGCTCAGGCGCTGGCGCATGTCACAAATTCAATTATTAATGCAAAACACACATGCGATTGATAACCACTTCCCATGTCGTATATCGTATAGTGAGACCAAACGAGATTGTGATACGGTTTTCTTTTCACGCCCGAGAAACTCTTTGAATCGGGCAAAAAAACAGACACGCTGAAGAGAGAATAGACAAGCGTGAGAATAAGAAGGCGAGAAACTAATGACATTGCCATTTCTCGGGTGTTCTCGGCGTGAGTCTACGTACGGCCTTTCTTAGCCTTTGTTTATTTGAAACTACATTTTATTTTGTTCACAAAAGTAGAGTTATAGAAACATACCCATTTAGTTACCAAAGATTCAGATTAAATTATTCTTTAAAAGAAGACAACCCTGACGTCTTCAGAAAAGGTATGAGTTACGAGATAGAAAGAGAGGCAACTTTTAGGTGAATATAATTTCCGCTGTGCGATCTAAATTGCACCTAATTGTATCGGGCCATAGAGTCCTTATTTATTTAATTGATTTTCCAAAGCGAATCTTCTATACTTGTACTTTTGACCCAAACAAACAGGCAAACAGTATTTTCTATATTTTATTTTTCTTCATCAGTAAAAAGTATAATGAAGTAAAAAGCAGTATAATACTGTTTTTAACAGTAAATTTGGTAACCTTAGAGCAGACAGACGTTGTCCTGCCCGATTAAAAATAGCCTAAACACTATACCCGATTGCAGCGTCACCTAAAAAACGATGGTTTAAATCGATTAAATCGTTCTAAGTGGCGTGTTAAGGGACATAAGGATTCATATTTATATATCTATAGATAGAGACGAGTTGCTCAAGCAAGCAATTCAGTTTTACCCTTACTAATCACCTACCTACTCGTTTTACGAAATTATTACGCACCTTACTAGTTGTTTCATTAGAATTCAGTATTGTAAAACATAAAATAGTTAATTTCCTAAGTATTAAAGTAAAAAACATATAGATTTTTAAACTCTTTTACTATTTCTCAATTTTTTTTTGCAGATGGAGTTTCAGCCTTTTCCGTCGAGGTTACAAACAGGCTATAAAGATCGAGGATCTCTGGCCGGCCCGAGAGAGCGACCACTCGGGCCGCTTGGGTGACCGGCTAGAAGAAGCCTGGCGACATGAGCAACAAAAGTGTCGTAGGAGTGGTGGCAAACCATCATTGTCACGCGCTATCATCAGCGCCTTTTGGGTCGAGTACTTATTATGCGGTATATTCGTAGGACTACTCTACATCATATTATGGTAAGTTGATAGGATATATTATAGCCTTCTTTGAAATATGTAAAAAAAAATGTAATCTTTTGAACGATAAAACCACTGCGGCATTTATCTAGCAGTAGGAAGGGATAAAACAAAGTGGAGCCGAAGTTGAATGAGAATCATAAAAGATTTTTAACGAACTCACGCAAAAGTTATTGATTTATTCAATTATTTTGGCTAGCCTTATTTCTTTTACAAATTGAAACTCGATAGGCTATGACGCAGTATAATGAAATATTAAAAAGTAAAAATATAGTAGTAGAAATAGTAAAAATGGTAAAACTGTACTTCCAGGGCCCAAGAGGTAATACTCGAACTTTTTTTTGTAGAAAAGGTTCTTTAAATATTTTTTTCTGGCGCTCGCTCGGCTCGCGCGTTATGGTCACAACACTAACCTAACCTAGTGTGAAGTATCACCACTTGGGCCCTGGAAGTACAGTTTAGCCGTAAAAATATTTGTTAATCGTAATTCTATAAGCATTTCCCATTAAAGTACTTTATTCTATATAAGTGTTATTCTGTTTCAGGCCGCTTATACCATACACTTTATCGTTATTTATTGCTTACTTCTCCGGTGAGAAAAATGCCGAAACCTATAAGTACGCACATATATTCAATTTCGCTATGAATTTCCTTTCTGCATTAACATCGATAATGGGCAGTCACATAAATTTAGCACAAGGACGTATTGGCATGAGAGTCAGAATAGCATGCTGCTCGCTTTTATACAGAAAGGTAGGTCTCGAGATTAAAAGTAGCCTCTCCTAATTGTTGTTTTAAAGTATATTTTTTGTAACAAATGGAAGACAAACAAGCACACGGTCCATGGTCAGAGGGTACTGTGGCTTATGGACGCTTGCAGGATTAACAAACATTCTTTCACCCACAGTCCGATCTTCATAGGCATACAGCCATAAAAAATCCCTAATTTTGAAAAGAACTAATGAAAGAAGACGTTTCATATTTGTATGGGACTTGGGCTAGGTCTTGTACACTATGAGCCCGCGCAGACTTCTGTGCGGGCACCGCCGAGCAGGCCTACGCGAGCCAGCGCCCTGCGCATGCTCGTGGCCCGCAATTATGGCGAGGCGAAGTTCCCGGGGAGTTTAGTGGAGTATTCCCGGCTATCTCTTTAGCCGGATGAGTCACACACACCCCCGCTCACTAGCCCAGTGGGCGGGGACGGTGCTTAAATGCATACTATATCCGCTCACGGGCCACGGCCGCAGGTGTACCCCAGGGTTCAGTGCTGGGTCCACTACTCTGGAACCTGGGGTACAACTGGGTGCTGCGAGGCAGCCTCCTTCCGGGAATGGAGGTTGTCTGCTTCGCCGACGACACTCTTGTCGCGGCGAAAGCAAAGGAGGTGGAGGATGTGGTACACCTAGCGTCGGTCGGCACATCGATGGTCGTCCGACGCATCCACCTCCTGGGCCTGGAAGTAGCCCTCAACAAATCGAGGGCCATGATGTTCCGTGGCCCACGTCGCAGCACTACTCCGGGGCTCCGTATCCGGGTGGAGGGGGTCCGAATACCGGTCGAGGGAAGTATGAAGTACCTCGGCCTGGTATTGGATCCCCGATGGAGTTTTGAGGAGCATTTTAAGCTCCTCACTCCACGGCTGTGTGCCAGTGCAGCGACACTCGGCAGGGTCCTCCCGAACGTGGAGGGACCAGGTGCTGCGTGCCGTCGACTGTATCACGGGGTGATACGGTCGATGGCACTTTACGGAGCTCCGGTTTGGGCTGAGAGCCTCAAGCCCCGCACGTCCGCAGAGGGTCATCGCGACCCGGGCCATGCGAGCGTACCGCACGGTCAGTAACAGCGCCGCCTGTTCGCAGGCGCGACGCCGTGGGACCTCGATGCACAGGTTCTGGCAGAAATGCATCGAGGTTGGGTCGAGGCCAGGGAGCGGGGTGAAAGACTTGCCCCAGCAGAGCTGAGGCAAGTCCGTTCCATCCAACGATTGAAGCCATTCGTCCGGTGTTGGAGGAATGGTTAGGTCGCCGGCGCGGCGGCCGCACGTTCCGCATTGTGCAGATCTTGACCGGGCATGGATGCTTCGTTCACTATCTGCACCGTGTCGCACGTCGGAAGGAGACGCCGCAATGTCATTGCGGCGCCCCGGACGACACGGCCGAGCACACCATATTGGAGTGCGCCGCGAGCTCATTGCGGCGCTGGGATGCGAAGCCCTCTCGCTGCGGAGCATAGTGGAGATCATGCTCCGCAGCGACAGGGCATGGGAGGCAGTCGCCTCCTTCTGCGAGAACGTTATCTCGCAGAAGGAGGCGGCTGAGAGGGAGCGGGAGGATGCTCCTCTGGCCGCTCCCTCCCGCCAAACGAGGACGGGTAGGAGAGAACGGCGGCGCGCCCTGGCTGCGCCCGTCCCATGACCCTACCCGGGGGGTACCTCGCTGATCGGCATGGTGTTGGCCGTGCCGGCCACCGACGGACCCCGTGACGGCAGCCCCCCTTGTAGTTCTGTCCTGCAAAGAGGGGGGCGGCGGAGGGAGCTACACGGGCACGCCCAAGTAGCCATCCGCAGCGGACGGGGGGCCCCCACGCGCCGGCCTACCCGCGCACGTCTGCGGGGTCCCCGTGATACCCCGGGAGACCCCTGCCGTGAAGCCCCGGCTAGGCCGGGAGGCTGCTAGGTGCGGAGACGCGGAAGAAAGAAGAGTTGCGGGGTCCTCGGTGGGCAGCCACTGGGGGGTTCGTAAGACTTGCGGGAGCCAGGTGTGAGGTCCGTTCGGCGGTGTGCCTCTTAAAGGCGCCGTCGTCTGTAAATAGATTTTTTACCTGCGTATTAAAAAAAAAAGGTCTTGTACACTATACACATATACAAATAAAGTAAATCAATAACATAGTCGTTAATTAAAATTAATTTATGCTCGTACTCAAACCCACGTCCTTTGCTATCCGGGCGAATGCACTGACCATTATGCTACCGCGGGCCTGACGGCTGTGTCGAATTTTCTGTAGCCTTTCTTAAGCTGCAAGGCAGCGCCAGTTCTTCGCATTGTAGGTAATGCACAATGTCAAATAAATATGTACTTTTACAAGTATTAAACATTTGAAAGAAGAAATAGGAATACATATATTTTTTTAAGCATTTAACTGCTAGATGTTTAAATCTAAAGAAAATTTGTGATTGTGACCGCTCTGATCGCATGGACATTATTATATTGAATACCCATAAAATGTAAGAAGTCCCAGTCGGCGAGGTTGGGGTACTTATGAAAGAAATTCGCGCATTCTCCTTTATAGAAAATTTAGGCTTACTAACAAACAACCCGTGATATTATATTTACTTTTAGATCTTGAAACTTGATCACGTCGGCATGAGCAAAACTGAAACTGGTCAAGTCATAAACCTGATGTCGAACGATGTCAACCGTTTCGATATGGTGGCGTTATTCCTCAACTACCTGTGGGTGATGCCAATAGTGGTGCCAGTCGTGTCATATTTAGTTTGGCAACACGTTACATACGCAGTATTCGCTGCCTTAATTGTTATTTTCATCCAAGTAGTATTGGTGCAAGGTAGATATTTATTATTTATCATGCTTATAAACTTATGAGAGCATTGTTAAAGATCAACAAAGTAATATTGTGATTTATTTTAGTGTACCTCAGCAATCTCCAGGGTATATACAGAGGAAAAATAGCAAAACGTACCGATGAGAGGGTGAGAGTCATGAGCGAACTTGTTAGTGGGGTCCAAGTAATCAAGATGTACGCATGGGAAAAACCATTTGAAAAAATCGTCGACAGATTGCGAAGGTGAGTACCTGTGTTAAAATATCCTTTGATTCAGTTTTTTTCCTTATTTTTTTTAACGCACCCTGCTTGTAACGTACGTATTATTTATTACTTGAAAGTATTTAAGTATTTTTTTTATTCGCTCTTAATGTTTATACGAATTTCCATTTAATTTATTTTGATATATCATATTTAAATAAGCTTTTATACTTTGTTAAGTAATATAAAGGAAATAAAGAGTAAACAATAATTTTATTCCGATAGAAATAATGAGTGTTCTTCAAATTTCTTGAAAATTAAAGCGTGTAACAATAAGAACAACCACAAAAATATGTATTTTTACTACATTTCGGTGTTTTTTTTATTTATAAAAAAAAACAATTTTCGCCATTTTGTCAAAATGTAATGTAAAATGGGACCTTTCGTATTCCTACGCTAGTGTACGAAGCCGATGTGATGATATAAACCTTTTGGTATTCCATTTAAATTGCCCAAGACTACTTTAAAAAAAAAACAATCTAAATTGTAACCAATAATTTTGTGATTTTATTTATAAATAGAAACCAGTTCCTATTGAAAAAAGCTATATTTTATTAAAATAAGATTTTTTAGTACTTGCATTGCTCATATCTCATCTAGATAGAGCCGCACGATTTCTAATAATCTCAAGGAACATGAGTTAAAATATATCAATTATTATTGCTAAGTATTACTTGCTGTTTCAATTCAGATGTTCACCACTGTATATCTTTATCACATTATCATTATCTCTTTGATTTAAAATTCATGACTGTTATAAAATAAATCAAGATTAATCAAGGCGATTTATATAGGTATATATATTGTTTAGGTATCGATTAAAGAAAACGCAATTCAATATTTTTCGCTAGTCATTGAACTTCTATATGTAATCCATACTGTATCTTATACTGTATGCCTACACATTATAAAGAAATAGCTCATCAAATATACTTAGTAATTATAACAGTAAAAAGTTGTCACATGCCATAGGCATTCCATATTTGGGCACTCCGTTTTGAGCATAAAATCCTAAGAAGAAAATAAAGATTGTAAGAATGTGCGGGAGGGCGAAGGGGGAGTGTGAGAAGACTGACGTCAAATAAAGATAGGCGTTGGTAGAAAATACTTATATTCTGATTACTATACAATATTTGTAAGAGAAATGGTATTACTGTATCCCACAAGGGTGCAAGTACATGTATACTATTATCAAGACACTAAGACGTCCCACGTGGTGGAAGCGTATAGCGTGCAAGACAATAGGCCCTACCTACGAAGCGACAATCTGGTCAATTTCCCAAGAACAACTTATACAAGTAGTGTCGGTATACGATAGCGCGATTCACATGCGTACAGCGCCATCTAGTAGCGGTCGGCGTGATGATATTTGATCCTATGATGTACCATACAATCGGTGTCGGTATACGATAGCGCGATTCACATGCGTACAACGCCATCTAGTAACGGGCGGCGTGATGATATTTAATGCTATGGTGTTACAAGATTAGTTTTAGTAAAAATCACCTGTACCGTGTCCTAAAAAATTTTCAAAGTTATGTAACATTTAAATTTAGCACAGTTTGTTTGTTATTAATAATATTAATTTAATTAACATCCTGCAGACCAGAAGAAACTAAAATAGCGCTAGCACATAAAAATAGCAGTGATTTCTGAATCGTAACTATTATAATATATTTATTTCAGGTCGTGCCCGTAGTAAGTGTTAGTAACAATATTGTTAAGCTAGGGTTAGTAAAATTACAAAATTTACATACAACACAGTATTATACACACATACATATTAACTTGGGATCCCAAGGTTTTTAACCGCACAAAAATTTGATCATTGTGTGGATACGCCCATCCTTGCAAAAAAGGTAACTCTCTATCAATAAATAAATACCTCTAGGATACCACTCCTGCTGTTAAGCAAACGTGTCAGCACAGAGGCACACCTTTTACGCATAATGGCAGTAAAGCCATCCATCCCAGCATCTGCAAACATTTTGGATGCACTGCACCGCCACGGCAACCCCAGTAGGACTCTTACGGCATTATTATATTGGACACGCAGGTTGCGTGTCCAATATAATAATGCTCGTAGATAAACAAATCTACGAGCCAACATATTGCAGCGAAAGGCCAACGACCTAATACGTTCCCTCTCCATGTCGAAGTTATTCTTCATGACGCATGATTTTACTCTAGCACTAAGGACGCCTATTGTATACTCTTTCTTCCCTTTCATGACTTTATGTTTCGTGTGTCCTTTGTTGTGTGCAATAAAGAATATAATTTGTTATTCTTAAATTAACGTAAATAAATAAGTTTACCTTTTTAGGCTTGAAGTGAAATTCATTCGCCGGACGTCTATGGTCAAGGGGTTCTCCACAGCCTTGATGGTGTTTACGGAGAGATTCATTCTTTATGCCACGCTCGTAACTTTCTTGGTGATGGGTGGTCAGATCAGGGCAGAAATTACCTTCTCCCTCGCCCAGTACTTCAACTTGTTGCAATTGGCGTGCAACATATTTTTCCCTATGGCAATGTCCTTCTTAGCCGAAACCAAAGTTTCCATCAGACGAATTGAGGCAAGAAATTTAATTTATTCTTTGAAAAATTTTATAAACGCTATGTTGAGGTGCATGAAAGGTATATTTCGTATTTCTTGCAGGAGTTCTTAAATTTAGATGAAAAAGATTCGGAGAAAGAAAAAGAAGCAAATTCACTTATAAAGAATTCACTCAACGGTCTATCTCTGAATGGACTAACAGAAAAAGAAAAAGAACTTCAAAAAGGAAAGCTTAAGCCTACGGCACTTGTGCTGGCTAATGTGAGCGCTAGCTGGCAACCCGACGCTATTGTTAACAATTTAAGGAATCTTAACCTTACTATTCAGCCTGGTGAATTCATAGGAATAGCTGGACTTGTAGGAGCCGGAAAAGTGAGTTCGGGTTCCTTAAAAGATGAATGAAAATACAAGTAAGAAAATGCATATTGATTAAACTATGATCATTTTTGTTTGACAGTCGTCTTTGTTACACCTCATTTTGGGTGAATTGCCGCCGACAGAGGGTGTTATTTCACTGGGAGGCGCTCGTATATCGTATGCAAGTCAAGAACCCTGGTTGTTTGTAGCTACAGTTAGACAAAATATACTATTTGGTTTGCCATATGATCCTGTACGTTATAAAAAGGTAAAATGTGTAATAGCGTCAGTATAGTTATTTGATTGCTATTTCTTAGTACTACAGTGTTTACCTTTAATGCTTTATAAGGTGGTCACTGCATGTGCCCTTCTTCGGGATTTCGAACTGCTGCCTCATGGAGATTCCACCCTAGTAGGTGAGAGAGGAACAAGTCTTAGTGGTGGACAGCGAGCTCGTGTTGGATTGGCTCGCGCTTGCTACAGACAGGTGCAGTAAAGACCGTTTTAATTATCTTAGTATGTTGTTGTTGTATAAACTTCTTTGGAAAGAAATATTCATAGCAAATCTGCGTAATAATATGACAAAAAGGTTACTTGATGGAAAACTGTGTAAATGCTAGTAGAATGACAAGCGTCAGGTGTGTTTTGAAAAATCTACATGATTTAAACATTTTTAGGCTGACGTCTACTTATTGGACGATCCGTTGTCTGCAGTGGACACGCACGTAGGCAAGGAGCTGGTCTCCAAGTGCGTGCTGGGTCTGCTGAGACACTCCACACGTATTCTCGTCACTCATCAGCTCCACCACCTCAAATCCGCTGATAGGGTCGTCATACTCCATAAAGTAAGTTTATTTATTAAATTAATGATTTTGTTATTTGCGAATGCTGGCCACAAAAAAGTTTATTGAATTCGAATTTCAAATTGTTCATGAAAATAAAAATGTATACTATTTAGAATTTTACTCATTTTTAATATGGAGTGGACGCGTAAAGAAGACCTTGTTGCAGTTATGGCGTTGCATCGTTGCGGTTACACGCCAATTCAAATTTTTGACATACTTAAAAATTTGAATATAACCAAAAGATTCGTTTATAGTACCATCAAACGATACAATGAAGACTCTAGTGTAGATGACAGGTCAAGAAGTGGTTGCCCTCGGTCTGTTAGGACTCCAGCAGTAATAAAAGCTTTGAAGGTAAGCAGAAACTGTTGGCCCTTCAGATGGGGTTAAGTAGAACCACGGTGAAAAGGGTGTTAAATGAAGATTTAGGGCTTCGGGCATATCGAAGAAAAACAGGACTTCATTTGAATGCTCGTCTAATGGACCTGAGACTGATGAGATGCCGCGCTTTGTTGAAGCGGTACGCGGGAAAAAAATATCGGAAATCCTTTTTTCGGATGAAATATTTTTTACCGTAGAAGAGAGCTACAACAAACAAAATGATAAGGTGTACGCACACAGTAGTGAAGAAGCGAGCAACCGTATTCCGCGTGTACAAAGAAAGTGACAGCATCAACTTTAATTTAAATTAAAAGTTTAAATATGAAGGTGAAATTTTACACGAAAGTAGGTAATTATTAGGAGTCGTTGCCTAAAAAGGATTTTAGGAAACTTCCTTAAAATGGGGATAAATGTGTATAAATTTTAAATTTTTTTTTAAGGTTGTTAATATCGGAGTTGGTAATTAATTAGGCTTCTAATTGCCTAGAGAAATAGAAAATGGTAGTATTTTCTTATTTATACTCTAAGGGGTTACAATGTATGATCAAAGTTTTGTTCTGCGCGTGCGAAGCCGCTGACGGAAAGCTACATGACCCCCCCCCCCCCCCAAATCTAAGGTCAAATTGAAAAATCTTGTGTCAAAAAGTGTCTTGTGGAATAATGTTTATTTTATTCCAGATACCTATTTTTTATTAGTGTAGTGAGTGACCCCCTCCAAAATTTCAGGCTGCGACCGCACCTGAAGCGAAGGCTTAGTAATAGGGTTCCTTTCACCCATTGGTCACACTTTGGTCGCGATCCCAAAAAAAAGATTAAAAAATTAGAACGTAATCATCACTACTACTGAAACAGGGAGCGATAATAATTTTTACCAGCAAAATAGTCTATGTCTATACACTACACTTGCTTTAAATCTTTATTAATTTTAAGTATTTGAGTAGTAAAGCGTTTTGAATAAAATACAATTTTAATAAAAAAAAAATATTTATTTTTACAACAATAATAATAAAACGGTAAACTTAGTAAAATCAATAAAAAAAAAACTTACACTTAATGATAATGATCACCGTAATAAGGAACATCTAAGGACGTGACAAAATTTGAATTACCTAAATTAATAATATTGTCATGACGATTTGTCATTTTTCTATATTTAATTTTATATGTCAATTTATTTTAAAAGCCCTCTAACAATTTGCTGTGTCCGAAAAGGGCGACTAAGTTTAAAGCACTTATAATGTAATTTTCCATTTAATGTATCTGTCGCAGTAAGATAGATATATCTATACTTAGTTTGCAATAAACGATTGACTATTGACATGTATTGTATATTCGTAAGTAGCTACTTATATATAAAAAATCTCTCTTATTACATCAGTCAACACGAATTTTGAGTCTGAGTTCTGTGTACTGGATTTCTTTTTTATTCCTTATATTTTTTTTTTTTCCTTTCTTATTCTGCATCATGGCTATCTGTTTTTAGCAACAATAAGCCCTGCTTTTGTCTGATAATTTATCTTTATTTTGTTTAAACGCGGTGAGCCTTTCCAAATTGTTGGGTTTCTTTCACTTCCTGTGGCAGAATCTATCTAAGAGTGAAGGGACACTATGTCTTTTTAATCTTGTGTGCTGTAGAGATCCACATCCACCTAGTTTTACGGCTAGTGCATTCTTGTGTCTAGATAATCTCTCTTGATATTTTATACTGTTGTTGGTGATCTCTTCTTTGACGGTTTTTATTTTTAAATCATGATAAATATATTTGTTGCTTATATAGTGTGGAATATTAAACATTGCTCTCAGTGTTTTCGTTTGGAATCTTTCAAGTATTTCGATATTACTATTGCTGGCTGTACCCCATAGCTGTATGCCGTAGGTCCATATTGGTTTCAGGATGGCTTTGTATGCTATAATTTTGCTTTCAGGACTCAGCCGTGAGTGCCGACCTATCATCCAGTATAAATTACGCAGTTTTATATTCAGTTGCTTTCGTTTAGTCCATATGTGCTTTTGCCATGTGAGTCTCCTGTCCAAGTGCATACCTAGATACTTTGCATGTTCTTCCTGAGGGATTTCTTCGCCATTTAATGTTACTGGAGGGCAAGTTTCTCTTCTGAGGGTAAATGTGACATGGGTTGACTTGCTTTGGTTAGCCTTTATTCGCCATATTTTAAGCTATTTCTCTATTTCGTAGAGATGTAATTGAACCTGTGCAGCTGCTGTTACTGGATTGGAATGTGAGGATAGAATTGCGGTATCATCTGCGTATGTAGCAACTATCGTTTGATCCATGGTTGGTAGGTCAGCTGTAAATATAGTATACAATATTGGTCCCAGTATACTACCCTGGGGTATACTCGATTCTATTTCATACAAGGCTGAGAGATCAGTATTCACTTTCACTTCAAAGCATCTATCCTGGAGGTATGACTTAATTATGTGGTAGAAAGAGTTGGGTATCGTTTTTTTTATTTTATAGAGAAGACCCTCGTGCCAGACTTTGTCGAAAGCTTGACTTATATCCAAAAATACAGCTGAACAATACTGCTTACTATCTAGCGCTCTGTTTATAGTGTCCACAATGCGGTGTATTTGTTCTACAGTACCATGGTGCTCTCGAAACCCAAATTGGTGGTTAGGGATGGTGTCTTTAAGGTAATCTTTTATTCTGTTTAACAAAATTCTTTCAAAGAGTTTTCCAGTGATTGACAAGAGACTTATGGGTCTATAGGAAGAGACATCGTGCGGTGGTTTACCGGGTTTGGGTACCATAACGACCTGTGCTATCTTCCAGTGTGCAGGAAAATATGAGAGTCTGAGGCAGGCGTTAAATATCCTTACTATTTGCACAATCCCTTTTTTTGGTAAATTTCTCAGAAGTTTTGCGTCTATTAGATCGTATCCTGGAGATTTTCCCTCTTTCAGCATTTGTATTTCTTTTAATACTTCTTGGGGACTTGTTGACATTATCGGCGGACACATTTGAAGTGCACCATGGAGGTATTCTTTTATTTCAGTCCTATGTTCTGCAGTTATTTCTGGGAATGGTTGAAATACTTTACGGAGGTGTTCTGCAAATATTGTAGCTTTTTCTGCATCTGATCTAGCCCAATCTCCTTGGGCTGTTCTAATTGGTGGTATCTGCATTTGTGGACGGTTCAGGCTTTTAGTAGCCTTCCATAGAGAGTAGTTTGTATCGATAGTAGGAGTTAACCCAGAAAGGAAAGTTTGAAGATTCTCGTTTTGGAATGCATAGATCATCTTTTTTAATGTTTCAGAGGATCTATTAAAAGCTGTTCTGTCCGATGGATATCTAGTCCTGTGCCATATTTTTCTGAGGTGTCGTCGTTGTGCTATTAAGTCCTTGATAGATTTTGGATATTCGTTGTATTTTGGTGGGAGTCTTTTCTTTGCTTTAGTTGCTGTTTTTGCTGCACTATGTATAATTTTGTTCAGTTTGTCTATTTCTGTCTCTATGTCGTTTGTCGTTTGGATTGTGGTGCTTAAATTTAATTCTGAGGTTATTTTATCTTTAAATTCTTGCCAGTTTGTGTTTCTGTTGTATATTCTTAAGGGGGGTTCTTTGAGTACAACTGTTGAGTTAACGTTTAATACGACAGGTGTGTGGTCAGATGATAAGTCAGAATAGGCTTCTATAGTCATATAATTTCGGCCGATGTTTTTAGTTACATAAAAATCCAGAAGGTCAGGTATCTTATTTCTATCTGTTGGCCAATATGTCGGCTTACAATGAGTCATGCACTCTAATTTAAGCGTTTGTACTGCTTGGTAAAGTTGTCTACCCCTAGGAGTGATGAGACGAGATCCCCAATGGGTATGTTTCGCATTCCAGTCACCTCCACATATGTATTTGTGTCCGAGTGTTGAGAAGTACTTATTTAAATCTGTTTCAGTTATTCTGTGTCTAGGTGGACAGTATACCGCAGATAGTGTTATATCTGTTTTGTCTTTAAGTAGCAGTTTTATAGTTGTCGCTTGAATTTTTTCGTTTTGGTATTCTTCCTGTACGTAATGCTTAAGGTTCTCTTTGATAATTACTGCAGTTCCTCCGTGGCTGTTGCCTGACGGGTGATTTGTGGTGTAGATATTGAAGTTATTTAATGATAAATGGGACTTGGCAGTGAACCTTGTTTCCGATATTAATGCCACATCGATTTTTTCTGTTACTAGGAACGTATAAAGTTCTTCACGACGTTCAGTCAAGCCATTGGCATTCCATGTCATAATTTTGACGTTGCGGATCATTTTGACACTAGACTTGCAACCAGCTGGACCATACGATCTATCATTTTGTCCATCATGGCAATCATGACTTGTTGTAGATTTGCGAACATACTTTCTAGTATTTCTGTTAGATTATTTGTGTTTGTTTGTCCTTCAGTTGGTTTAATACTGGTAAAATTTGAAGTCAGTACCTCTGCATAGGTCAAATTTTGTGTTTGTTTTTGTATAGGCCTTATTTTAATGTAAAACAAATCATACTCGTTTGGAATATAAATAAATAACAGATAATAAAGGAAGCAAAACCTTTTTTTAAATATCATATTATATAATTGATATTTATAATTTACATGACTTTTGGTTAAAATTGATACCTTGATAATACCAATTTAAAGAAATATAAACTCTGAAAACATAAACAGTCTAATACCACGGTACAAGTACTTAATATAATGATGACTTTGCAAATTGGCTGTCAAATATTTTGTTGCTGCACAATTCGTTTTTATGAGGCGCAAAAATATTTGAGGCCATTCATATAAAATCCGTTTAAAACTAGTGAAATATTGCAATCACAGATTTAATAATATATCCCACCAAAAACATAAATGTGAAATGATAGCCAAGTTCAATATTATGATATATACCTACCTTGGTTGTTGACTTCAATGACAAAAGAAGTAAGATCTAAATGGATGCCAAGTTCAATTGTCAGTCCTAATATTTTATAACAACTCAAAATAACATTTCTTCTTATAACTTACGATAATTATGTTGAGACCTAAGGTCTGACTTGGCTAGTTCTCTATAAATGAACCCAATTTGACATGTTTATGTGAAATAGTTTTTGAGTTATAAGGGAATCAAAAGTGGCTCCAAATGATTGTATGTAATATTACACACGGTGCTACTCGCCAGTTCTGTTAGCTTGAACTTGGCTTGACACGATACCGCTTGCCTAGATTTCAATTAAATTAGAAGTGTCATTTCTTCTAACATGAACTTTTCCTTAAATTATAATTATTACTTACTTATTTATAGTTATTATTGTTGTTAAAAATGAGAAAACCTGTTATTGTTCATTTTTTATTAAGCACCTATAAATAAGTTTCATGTACTGTAAGTCTTCCCAAATGTATAAATAAATGAATAAACTCTCAAACTTAGAATAACGCCTATTCTAAGCTCTTAAAACTTACACTTACTTAGATTAAAAAATACAGGGTTAATTTTAAACTACCGGTTACCTCGCAGTACTAGATAGCTAACATCATACACAAAAACGTTTGTTCTACGAGTTTTAACATAACTCAATACTTTCATCAATACAAATTTTCTAAACATTTTATTTTCATACAAAAAAAAATCAACATTTATCTTTGTATGAAAATAAAATGTTACGAATTTTCAAAACTCGTAGAACAAACGTGCGTTGTTGTGTATGATGTTAGCTATTTAGTACTGAGAGGTTACAGGTAGGTTAAAATTAACCCTGTATATATCACATCATACCTACATACTCTTTACTTAGTTATTATTTACTAGCTGTTGTCCGCTTCTTCCTCTGCGTGAACTTTAGAATTATTAAAATCCCTCGGGAACCTTTAATCGGAATAAAAATTACAAAAAATAAACTATACATATATGTGCTAAATTTCATCCAAATAAGTTTAGCCGTTTTTACGGGATTGAGTAACAAACATCCAAACATAAAAACTCTTACACTTATAATAATATTTACTATCGGCCCTTATTTAATATTTAGTTGCGGCACCATTGGCGTCTATGACAGCATCAAGTCGCGACCTCGTTGAATTGACTAATTTTTCACAAAGGTCAGAACCCCGTATGCTCTCCCAAACTATTACGCAGTGAGTGACGAGTGCCTCTCTCGTCCTTTCATTACGGTTGTCCCATCTTTGGACCATTATTCCCCACATATTTTCGATGGGCTTTATATCAGGGGAACGGGAGGGCCATCGCACCGTTCGTATATCGGGCTGTGCCTGGAGCCAATTTTGAACCGCGTGCGCAGTGTGGATCGGGCAATTGTCTTGAAGGAAAATCAATTCCGGTACTTCCGATTCCGGATATACCACCCGCGCGGTAGGTATTAATGCCTCTTGTAAGAGCTCCAGGTATGTCTGCCCGTTAGTCCTCCCAGAAATAGCAACAAGCTCCCCCGGACCAGCAGCACTCATCCAACCCCACATGTTGGCACAAATCCTGCCCGTACCGTGTGTTATCCACACGCCACAAATACCGCCGTCCTAATTGACTGGACTTAAAACATTTTTCATCGGCAAATATACGCCATATTTGAACGTTAACGTTACGTGAGAAATCAAAATCACGGTACTCTCTCGCAAATCGCACCCCACCAATTTTGTTTCATTCGCTTAAAATTATTTTTTTCGCTGGCCGTCTGTGATGCACTCCCGCACGCTGGAGAGTTCTTCTTACGGTACGGACGGAGCAGTCAAATTCTGGGCGTGTTCCGCTGAAATTGAAAATGGTTGCTGGGGCTGTCTTGATCGGGTGTCGAGTGTCCTTCGTCTCCGAAACGGTTCACCCATAGCCGCACAGTATTTCGCTGTAATAAAAAAATATAAATAATAACAGAAAATAATTCAATAAACACTATTATAAACTAAGATTTTTCAAAATAATACACATATAATTAGGTTTTTTTGTTCATATTTTAACCTGAATGGAATTTTATATTAATACTAGCGGCCCGCCCTCGCTTCGCTTCGGTGTAGAGCTGAAGTGTAGACTACAGTTTTTGTTCTCAGGCTTGTATTATACACAATGACATTCATCTATGATTCTTCTTATACCTGCATGCAAAGTCTCAGCCCGATCGGTTTAAAATTGATAAAGTTTCATACAAACTTTCATTCCTTATTTTATCCCCTTGGGATTTTCTTTATATTTTTTTCCGTAAGAACCTTGTACAGAGTATTAGAAAACTACAAAAAAAAACAGCCAAATCGGTCAAGCCGTTTTCATGTTATGTCGTGACAACGGAAAACGGGTTTCATTTTTATATATATAGATTTGTATTACAATTTTGGATTTATTGTATATTATTTTTGTTTAGTTTTATTTAATTTTCTTTTTACTTCATTTATTAATTTTCATTCATTTCTAATAATTTAAAACGGCAGAAGCTGTATTTTTCACACTTACTAAAATTCATAAATTACAGGTATCAGACATAATTACATATTTGAGCTAAACAAAAAAACGAAATTATTCTTTTCAGTCTACGGCGATTAGAGTAAAGCCCGGCTCTTGCTCGAGGCACTACCTATATAGGTATGACTAGGCTAGCCGCGGCAGCAACGAATAGGAGCGTTTTTAAGAGATATCTTTCGTGATACGTATTTATTTTGATGACCTGTAATGATCAAAATTTAATCTATTTAATTAATTGGATAAAAATTAATACTTTAACGTAGGCCCTCAGAAGTAACAACGTTAGAAAGATATTATTTTGTAACAATGAAGTACAAAATTAACAATTCAATCTTTAACTTCTGAATCTTCAAACTATATTCTAAATTGAATGTAAGAGTTGAAAATAATTAAATACATATAGAGTCATACAAGTCATAAGCGAAATAGTGACTAAATAAAGCAAAATCGATAACTTCGCCATTAATTTTATAATGGATAAAAAAAGTCTCAAATTATAAAAAAAAAACAGTCACGTAATTGATTGCCTTATTATCTTTTAAGTATCATGTGATTTATAAATAAAAAAAAATACATTCAAGAAAGAATATAAAATTATATTTATTATTCTAGTCTTTTCTACATGCATAGGCGTAGATCCATCGATCGGTAGCTTATTTTATAAAATTTGCAACTCCGCAAATGTTTTGTTTCATAGAGCTATCGTTGGACAAGAATCCAACAAACATACTTTTTATTACAAAACCTGACTCGGTAGGCACCAAGGACGTTATATGTCCTTGGTAGGCGCTTGCAATGTTGCCAAGCCGCTAAAAGGAATCTAATAGAAAATGAAAAAGCAAATTCAGCTTTATGACTGATGAGCGAGGACTCGTATTGTTTGTGCGATACTAAAAGAGACAGACAGCGTCAAAACATTACGCGCGACGTTGCTCTTCGCTTCGCTGTATCGCGCGCGACGCGACGCCAGCAGTGACACTACAACGGTTTGGCAACACTTCGGAGTGTCTGAGATTCAATATCTATCAGGAAGAACAAAATAACAAAACGTAATTTTCGACGTCTACTTAAAAATAGTTATTTGCAACAAGCCGTTAAATAAATCTATCTCAAACAGAATTTATGATTTTGCGTTTATTTCTTTCTTCTTTCATTTTAAAATGAGTTTTTAACTATCGATATATATTCGCAATTATCTATAATTTAAAAATATGATCCCATGTTGCCTTTGAGTTACTTGCAATATTACTATGACTCCACTGTCTGTCTGTCACCAGGCTGTTTCTCATTAACCGTGATAGCTAGACAGTTGAAATTTTCACAAAAGATGTATTTCTGTTGCCGCTATCAGAACAAATACTAAAAATAGAATAAAATAATATTCACAAAATATTTAGTTGCATATTCACTTTCAAATTAAAATAATATTTAAGGGAGTTCCCATACAACAGACGTGTTTTTGCCATTTTTTGCTCGATATTATAATATAGTGTCTAATGTTGTATAAATAATGGCACGGAACCCTTCTTGCACGAGTCCAACTGGCACTTGGCCAGTTTTTAAGTTTATCGTTGATTTTAAAACGACAGTTTGTAAAACAAAGTTACTTTTTCGATAGCTAAATATTTCTCAATATCACTCATTATATTGTCTATCTATAAAAATATATTTTTATAAATAAAATAATATCAGCAATCTATTAGAAAAATTAACAGTAGTTTATTAATACGTTTTCTTACCGTTAATCCGAGCTCTCTGGAGATTTGGCTAATATTCAGCCCTTCTTCGTGCAAAGCCATTATGCGACTCCTCTCTTGTATAGAGAGGTTTCTTGAAGACATGGTCCAAATTCTCGCCAAGGTCACGTTAAGCAAACAAATGTCCTGTTTCTAGCACCATCGTTAAGTAAAAACAGGTATCAGTCCAAAAATAATGCAGGGTCAAACGTAAATCGAACAATCCAAGAAGCGTCAACAATAAGCGAAATGCAAAAACCGACTAAAGTAAACAAATAAACATTGTTGTTGCACCATTCATAACTGCACCCGTGCAGCGCTATTCTAATTGGTTATAGTAAAATACTACGACCAATCAGGATGGGCCCGTAAAATCACCCGTCTAGCGCTTGCACAGGAAAGATTTTTTGAAGTGTACAGGCGGCCGTGACCCCCACTGTACATTTTTGTGAGAAAGGTGTAAAAACGAATGCAGCTGTGTATCAAAATACAGTTCTGACGAACCTTGTGGAACCTGTTTCTCATACCATGTTCAATAACAGGCACAGGGTATTGCAACAAGATTCGGCGCCAGCTCATAGAGCGGAGAGCACACAAGACTGGCTGTGAATCGTGAAATCGACTTCATCCGGCACTAAGACTGGCCCTCCTCCAGTCCAGATTTTAGTCCGTTAGATTACAAGATATGGCAACACTTGGAAGAAAAGGCGTGCTCAAGGCAAGGCCTCATCCCAATTTGGAGTCACTCAAGACATCCTTGGTTAAGGCAGCCGCCGATATTGACATGGACCTCGTTCGTGCTGCGATAGACGACTGGCCGCGCAGATTGAAGGCCTGTATTCAAAATCACGGAGGTCATTTTGAATAAACTTTATTGTCATAAGAATCTATGTTATGTTAAGTTCATTTTGGTATATAAATGGTTACATAATGAATAACTAAAAATTTCATAAGCTTCGTCAAGTCTTCTCGTCACCCATCCCTCAATGTTTTAAGTTGAAAGTCTTCGACGAGTGCGTCCTCCCAGTTATGATATACGGCGCCGAGACGTGGACACTCACGGCTGGACTGGTCCACCAGTTTAAAGTCGCTCAGAGAGCTACGGAAAGGGCTATGCTCGGAGTATACCTGAAGGACCGCACCAGAAATGATGTAATCCGACAGAGAACCAGAGTCACCGACATAGCCCACCGAATTAGCAAACTGAAGTGGCAGTGGGCTGGTCACATTAGCAGCAGAACTGACGGCCGATGGAGCCGTAAAGTTCTTGAGTGGAGACCGCGACTCGGTAAACGTAGTGTGGGACGCCCTGAGACAAGATGAGATGATGACATTCGAAGGCTGCCTGGAGTGGGCTGGATGAGAGTGGCCAGAAAATCGGAAGCAGTGTCGTGCATTAGGAGAGACCTATGTCTAGCAGTGGACGAGCATGAGTCGATGATGAATTAATAACTTGTTTCAATTATTTTATATTAAACATGTGACAGAATTTATGACCTGACTAGGTATATTAAGAATCCATTGATGAAGTTGACATCAAATAATAATATTTTTCTGGCGCAAATTGTATCTTGACGTCACATAATATATAACCACTTAAGCGCCTAGTAGACGAGATGTAAAATGGTAGATAATTTTATTCATGGCATTATCATAAAACAAGACAATTTAACTATGTAATTAAACAAATTACATAAAACTTATCTACTTATTCCTTCTCGTAATTATACTGTGTAATTTTAACGGTAGTTCGCTGTTAACACAAGAATTTCAAAACTGTACAATCTATATAATATAATTACACAACTACTACAGAATAATGGCGTATTATTTTAGAGTCCACTCCATATTTAAAAATGAGTAAAATTCTTAAAAGTATACATTTTTATTTTCATGAACAATTCGAAATTTGAATTCATTAAACTTTTTTGTGGCCAGCATTCTAAAAGAATAGTTTTTACGGTGTGACAATACTTATGACCTGACTGTGTAATTAAGGTGTCAGGGTGTGTCATTTCGTCAAACTATGCAGATGTAAAAAAAATTAAAGAATTATTACTTTAACTTCCTTATCCAGAGATTAATTTTCCTGCATTACTGATCTGTATGTGTTAACTGATCCTTCTCCTCTCCCTCTTTTTTATTATTTGGTATTCTGTAGAAGATCTATATTCGATGTACTGTTTACAGGCGTCACTAAAGCAAGCGCAAAATCTGTCGCTCAGTCTCTTTATCTCTGTAGAGTAAGGTACATAGATAATATCTCAAAACTCAATTTGCGTCCTCAATGTAACACAAAGCAACGTATTTCCACGAAGCTTATCGCTGCAGCGCAATAAATTGTGCTACTACATGCAAGTGGCAACGCCCCAACTACCATCGTTCTCCTCTACGTGTCCCATCCACTGCCACTTCATCAGAGCAATCCTTTGAGCAATATAATTAGTAAAGTTCTTTTACGGATGTCCTCATTTATGATTTTATCGCGTAGTGATAGCAGTATCGCTCTCTCCATTGCTCGCTGAGTGACTTTGAACCTTCTTGTCATATCCGCAGTAAACGACCACGTTTCGCTTCCATAGGTCCGCACTGGCAACACACACTGGTCAAAGACTTTTGTCGCACTGAGGTAGAGAAGACGTGGAGATTTACGTAATTTCTCGAACGTTGCTCATCTGAGCTGGATTTGACGAGAGATCTCTTTTTCGAAGTTAGACTTAACCTGACTGGACTTCTTGTCCCAGGTATAATTATGAAGTGGTCAACAACTTCGAGTGTAGTGTTCTTAATTTTAACTGGAGTCGATTACGTGGACATTCGAGATGATTTTCATCTTATCCATGTTCATCTTAAGACCCACTCTTAGGGAAGCACTACTAAAATCTTCATGCATCGTATTCAGATCCTTCAAGGTTTCAGTCATAAGTATCTACTACATTATCAGCGAAACGAAGATATGTAAGGCACTCTCCATTATTGTTGATGCTGCGTCCTTTCCACTTCAGAAGCTTGAAAATATCCTCCAATGTAGTTGGAACAGTTTCGCAGATAATACTTCCCCCCTTTTCACGTCTCGCTGCAGTTGGATAGAATCATTAGTGGTCTGGCAAACATGGAGGCGTTTTCGTATAAGTAACTTATCACTTGGACTTATCTGTAGTCTACTTGGCAACGTTAGGGAGACTAACATCGCCCAGGGTTGACGACGACAAAAATAAAATAC
This sequence comes from Chilo suppressalis, assembly GCA_902850365.2. Lineage (NCBI taxonomy): Eukaryota > Metazoa > Arthropoda > Insecta > Lepidoptera > Crambidae > Chilo > Chilo suppressalis. Next base: position 16,072,405 of record OU963898.1, read on the forward strand.
TTACTTTTGTGTATCCCTTAAAACCGGAAAAACCCGGGCTTTTCTAGACCGGGTAAACCCTTTCTCGATGCCCTAGTTGTTGTAGTATGTGCATTTTATAAAAACCTGTACTTTTAATTTTAAAGTTCATGATCATCATCAGCCTATTAATGACCCCACTGCTGGGGCACAGGCCTTCCCTATGGATGGAATAGGGAGATTGGGCCATGACCCACCACGCGGGCCCAGTGCGGGTTGGTGGGTGCTAACGACTGCAGATGCAGCCGGGACCAACGGCTTAACGTGCCTTCCAGTTTCCAGAACACAAACACTGACTGACAGATCTCATTAATGGCGGTAAATTGTCACATTTTAACAATAGTACCAACATAATAAACTTATTTTTACCATAGACAACGAGAAACATGTTGTTTTTGCATAAAAAAATGGCAGCACTGATCAAAATTGCTGTCAAAATGACTTATAACCTACAAAAACATTAATTTTCAATAATTTTTTTCTCGAGTTCTATTCGTTTCCGCTTAAAAAGATCTCGTGTACGTGTTTTTAATAATTAATACTTTGCGTGACAAAAATTTCAGCTTGCAACTCAATTACAGGTAATGGAAAGCTGAGCCCTTGTGTGAACTTATGAATGAAGCATTATGTGTATTTAAATTTCGTAAGTAAATTTTGAAGTGAAAACTTTTTACTATCGTTTTGACTTGAGATTCGACGAAACGGAAGTAGAGTATTTGACACAGATAGGTATCCGTAATTTTATCATTTACTTTAAGACACTGATAGCCGAACGGCAACGGTTTTGGAGTCGGTAATTTACTAAATTGCACTACAGCCGCTGTCAATGTTAACTCAACCTTTGTACAATGTCTACAACATTATAAGAAATAATAAATTTGCAAAATTTCTTTAAGGGACAAATTGAAAAGGAAGGTACCTTCGAGGAAGTGTCTACGTCAGCTTTGTTCGAAGAACTGTTGGAGGAGGAAGCGCCTACGGAGGAGAGTGGCCGCCCTCAGGTGCAGCGGCAGAGAACAATGTCCATCCAGGTTTGTCCTGTACTATACTTAATTTCATTATCTTTGTCTTTTTTTAGGCCTCTTTGTAGTTCTTAGGCTTCCATTTACCTTTACAATATTTTTTCGTTTTGTTATTATTGATATTCAACATAAGCACTGCTTTCTGATTTTATTTATCTTATAATTTAGTTAATTGGTATTATTAGAAAAGATTTCGTATTATCTCATTCTGTTTTGTTTATGCAAAACTGAATGTCTGGGACGTAACAAACTTTTGTTAAATCCGAAATCATTAATTAGTACTTAATTTACCACAAGCAAAATAAAAGGAAATACATAAAGAAAAGACGAAGAAATAAAACTTACTTTTGCCTATTTATTATATTCTAAACACCAAGAAACGAAACTTGTTAAAGAGAAAACCTTAATGACAGTTCTTAAATTAAAATATCACGAAACTTAAACAACATGTAACTACCGATAAGTTAAACATAAATAAATTTAACAAAGCAGCTATCTTTGTAACGCTACATAGTTTTCTCAAATAATGAAAATTGGTGTGAAGAGAAGCAGTTTCATCAATTGAACTATTTGTTGCATACATACATGTAATAAAGCATTCTTGGCTCAATCCCAAGTAATTAATACGAATAAAGAATCATCAAGAAGTCTATTAAAGCGTTGGGTTCGGAACTTCAACTAGTCAGGCGTATGTTTGTGTACGTATACTTGAATCATGGTATGCTGACGATGACGGTTGGTACAGTCAGATGCTATAATTTGGGATCTTGAAATGTGGTTTGAACATTCGCGATAAGGTTGAAAATTCTAGATAAAAATAGCATTGAAACGTCAATCGAAAATATTTTCCAATTTTTTGATATTCCTGAATATAAAGAACCCTCTTTCTGTGTATCGTTTCGACGTGAATAAGTAATAGCAAAGGACATTGCTCGTTCCCCATACATTGAATGCCCTAGAACGCCCAGCAATGAGAAAATGCTAGTTGTGTTCGGAATCATTCATAAACTCTAATTAAGCATTTGTTGAGATACGGACAAGTTGAGGAACCGTGGACTACTACAGAATGTATTAGATTTTTAGGTTATAATTATTATATTTAATCGTAAAAGATGTACACTTTATATATTCTGAATAGATTTAGTGTTTACCTCTATGTAAGCACTTAAATAATATACATTAAATGAACATAAAATGTAATTAATAATAAAAATAATAAATGCTTATATTCATATTGATTTATGAGTGTTGTCAGTTGGCACCTATGATACCTATACCTACCTGTAGTAGGTAATAATAGATTTCTTTTCAAATGAAATCTTCAGTCTTTCCATTTACCTGTTTCTATATTTTACTATCGGTAATTAGGTATGTACCTGGTTAAATAAACAGATATTACATGGGATGGGAGTATAAACTATCTTTACATAATTTCAGAAATAATCTTTTTATTAATATAATAAGTATTATTAACTAAGGTATCTAGTTCTATTTTTATGTTGATAAATACCTATGGTCGCCTTTATTGCATTTATTAAGGTAAACAATCTTGGCACAACTTTTTAACAGAATCACCCATTTAATAATAAAATATTAACGAAGCCAATAAACTATTAAAATAAATCGTTATTATAGACTGAAACCTATTGAGTCCAGTTTTCAGTTGATTTTTAATGCTGTATTTTCAATAAAAAGGAGTGCCAAGTTGGATGAACAGACTGTAGTATCTAATAACAGAACTTTTATTTTTTATTTTTTTAAACAGATTGTCCGTTAACTATGATTAATTGCTAATAAGTTAAAAAAATAATAGAAAAATAATAGTGAAGGAAATTCTTTTGGGCATGATAGGGCCGATTTCGTCGATGTCCTTTACTAGGGGGTGTGTATTGTTTCGTATTTTTTTTCATAAACGTTATGTCAGTGGCGCGCAAGGAAACATTGATGTCGTTTCTAGCATTTCATACTCATTCTGTTTACGATCTAGAAATCCGCGGCATACGAAAGGACAGACAGTCGACAGAATGTCAGCAATAGGGCTCCGTTTTTACCCTTTGAGTATGGAACCCTAAAACTAAATCATCGAAATCTGCCCATAAATGTGCGAACAACGAGGAAGAATATTGCTACGCTGGCCATTTTGCTTATTGTGAGGTCTCTGACAATAATTCACATTGTGGTTTGGGTTATTGATATGAAAATGAAATAAAACGTGTTTTCAATTTGAAATCAACTCTTGATTATGTATTAACCAGATAGGAGGTCTGCAGAATACTGCTCTTTAGCTCATAGTTACACTCCATAAGATAGACAAAGATGCATGGAAAACAGTTTCACACAAATATGAGACTGTTAAACTTATAGCTCCATCCATTAATTTATGGGAGTATTGATGATAGCGTTTGACGCCGCCCGTCGACCGACTTCGGGCACGCGCTCGGCGATCATAGATATGATTCTCGAGTCGACGACCCCTTTCTTTATTCAGATTATTTTCTCCTAAAAGAATCCTCTTAACTATATGCCTACTGATATATATATGAAATAACATTCATAGTCGGTGATTTTAATTTCCACCAATCCCCCTACAGACAAGATAACGAATAATAAGATAATCCTATCCTGGATTTTAAGAAAAGTAATTTCAGTGACCCCCTACTTGATGAAGTATAATTTTAAATTAATAGAAAAGGCGTTACTGAATAAAGTTTTATAAATGACTAGTTTTATTAATGATCAAACAACCAAACCCTAATGAATTTGTCATGAACTAATTGAATTATTCACTACTGTTTTTAACTGATAAATGAGACAGCACTTTATTTTTATTAAAAGTTTTTCTGAACATGCTTATATTTACTAGCAAAGTACCAACGTCACTTTTTTAACAAATATAAACCAATAGGAATAGGTACTTCCTTATTACTCCACTTAAATTATGCTCATCATGCTAAATAAGTAGTTGTTCTTATCACAAATCTGAGGCTGGGCTTTTGGACGCAGTAGGTACCTTTCTGCTCCTTCATGATCTAGAAGCAAGATAAACATATAAGTTGCGTGATATCAGCGAGTCTCTATTGACATTAAGATTAAATTCTTTGCAAAGATTAGTAGGCTTTTGATTTATTTAGTAAAGTTGGAATTTTTATTTAGAAAATTGACAAACCATACATTTAATTGTATGGTCAAAAATAATGTACTTTGTCGTCGTAACCTACATTGGCTTATTCTATCCATTGCACAAACACTTAAAACAATTTTATTTCGTATTTTTTTTCGATAATTACGATATCAATACGAATAACGAATACGTCGTAATGACCCAATACGATAACGAATTACGATACAATGCATCATGATTTTTATTTAAGTAATAGTATTTTTATAAATTTCGATTACAATACAAAATCGAAATTTATTATAGCGAATGATCGTACAAAATAACGATAATTCCCGATATACGATTATCGAATTTGTATCGTTGCGTCCTTACGAAAAACCACCGGTATATTTACATAAAGTTTTTCAAAACCTAATAGATGTTAATATTTATCACTAGTGGCCCGCCCTCGCTTCGCTTCGGTGTAGAGCTGTAGTGTAGAATTCGATTTTTTCTCACCTTTTAAACCTTCCCTAGACCTCCACGAACATTTCAAGACCAAGATAAGATAAATCCGTTCAGCCGTTCTCTAGTTTTAGCGAGACTAACGAACAGCAATTGATTTTATATATACATAGATAGATTTCAGAAATGTTCATTCCATATAGAAAGTAATTGATTCATTCTTAAACTATTGTTAGTTTACTTACAATAGTAAATAAATAAATAAATATCTAACACTCGCACCAATGAGGAATGCAGATTTATAGAGCTAAGGATTCCATAAAATACAGCGTTTAAAATTTTGTTCTACGACAAATATTGGCAAAGTTATGACCAAATTACTGAATGAATTTTTCGACTGGCCCGCGTGGTGGCTGTGACGTCACAGAGCTCTAGCGCTCGGCTCGCGCTAGGTTTTGTTTGTGTATTGGTTTGGTTAAACGCGTTGGTTTGGTTGAACTCGCTTATCTCAGAAACTACTGGTCCGATTTGCAAAATTATTTTTGTGTTATTTCTCTATATGGAGCAAAACATCAATGAAAAATGTGAAACGGGAAAAATATCCCTTTTGTGGACTTCCATTCAGTGCGTTGCGTAAAAAGTTAATTCTGACGACGCAGCCTGAAAAGGAAGGGAAACGTAATAAATAAATAAATCAGTGCATCCACGGACCTGAAAAAAAGACGGACGTAAGTGTTATATCAATTACCTGGGATAACATTCCTCCTAAACCATATTAGAACACTACGTTACAATACTATAATACTAATAGAATACAATTAAGGTGGTTTTGAGTTGATTTGTTGACTTCGGATCGATCCTTAATAGCCTAGCCTAAAGTAAGCACTGTAAGGCTTGTGTATACAATAATTTCATTAAAGCTTAGGTAAAATTTTGTTTAGTTAGTCCATACTTAGTATAAATCCACGGGTACATAACTGTTCGACAGATTTCATAGTATGTACCTTGACCTTTGATTGTGATAAAGCTTTCCAGACATTTTAAAGATAAGATATGAGCACAAGATGTTCTTATTTATATAGACTACAGGCACTTGTATTAATTTGGGGCCCACCTTTGGTTGAATTTCGAATAGCAAATAGACATCTCTAGATCTACTATTTTTACCGAATACGTTGTTATACTGAGCAGTTGTCTCAGCAGAAGGCGGCAAAATGTGTCATGTCAAATATGATGATTCTGATAATAACCAGTTTGTTTCCAGGGATACGTACATTCAAACAAAAATCTACTTTATTGTTTTGAAATGGGTGTAAGAAAATAAGTTTATGGTGGGTCAGGAATCAAGTTAGTTTAGCATTGGATAAACCTGATTACCACATATTAATTTGCTACCAATTTGCATCGTCATCGTGTACATTTACACATCACAATACAATTTACACGAAAATTTTAATACAAATTTATACATAACCAAAATATTTACACAAAAAAGAACTGTCTCAAGCGTCATGCGGGATTCTGAATCAAACAAAAATACGCCTGTTTATGCAGTTACAAATTGGCAAAAAAAATGTAGAAAAAATAGAGGCGCTTGTGAGCCATTTATATGACATCCCTATATAGTTGGATTTTTTTGTTTTGATACTTTATATCAAAACTACCTTTTGCCCGCGACTTCGTCCGCGTGGCGTGTTATAAAAGAGAGATTTTTTCATACAACATTTTTTTCCCGCTAACTTCCATTTTTCAAAATACAGTCATAACTAAACTTTATATTTTCTAAGCTATGCATGCATGCTAGATTGAAAACATCTATCTTACGCGGTTTAGATTTTTTCATACAAACGTTTTATCCCGCTAACTCCCGTTCCCGTGGGAATTTTGCAATATTCTGTTGCAACTAAGCTTTAAGTTTACTAAGGTACCTGCATGCCAAATTTCAAGCGCCTAAGTTAAGCGGTTTAAATTTTCCACACAAAAGGATTTTCCCGCTAATTCCCTAAGCCTAAACCTAAGCTATGTCCCTTCCAAATTACAAGCGCCTACGTTTAGCCGTGTAGGCTGTGCGTTAATATGTCAATCAGTCAGTCACTTTCTCCTTTTATATATTTAGATGTAGAAATGTATAGATGTAGTGTATTTAGCAAGAGAAAGTGAACTATATCTGTTCTTTTTATTACTACCAAAACTGTCATAAGACGGAAAGAGAAAACAACAGCTTGTCTGGAGACAATGAGCGTTTTACGACCAAACGGTCGTAACACGCTCATTGTCTCCACTTTGACTATACAATTATGCTTATAGTTATATAGTAAACAAGCATTTTTCTCAGTTAATATACTCCACTATACTTTTACAACCGGGTACAGGTCATGCCTTTATTATTAATAAACACAAATAACAAAACTTTATACCATAAGACTCTAAAATAATACGAAAATTATTGAATTGTTTCTTGGGTACTCATAATGGAATAAAGGAATAGGTGTGCAAAGCGCGACCAATGAGTTTAGTTGTTCAATTTAATACACTCCATCTACAGGTACATTCTATATTTTTGCTTTATATTATATATTTTAATAAATATGTTGTATCATATAAAGTAATTGTTTGTCTTATAATTCAAACAAAAAAGAATTTACTCGAATTCAAATGACATGATTACTAATTACGTGAAAATCACTATAAAATTTAAAAAACTGTATTTTAACACTGAATGAATTATTATTTTAGTAAAATATTACCACAAATGACTGACCATTAAATACAAAATTTTAGTAGGGTGTCATGTAATTTTACATATATAACATTTAGGTAAAACAGGGAAAACGAAAATTTTGTTTGTTTATTTATAACTTTAATTATCATATAACAATTTTCATTGGTCTTCGAAACTATCTTCTAAATATTCTATATCAGAAAAATCAATTTCCATACTTTCTTGACTAGTGCCGGGAAGAATATCATCTAGATCATCTGATTCTGAGGAACTGGTGCTTTCGTCTACAAGATTAATGACCAAAGATTCAATATTCTCATACAGAGTATGCTCTCTCTCGTAATATTCATCTTCAATTTTTTGTACATGCTGACATGAGTCTTTCCAATTTTGCTCTGTTATTTCCTGAAAGGCACGCTCAGCTACATCCTGTAATGTAAAATTATTTAAGTTATTATCTAAATGAGAAGAAAATTGTAAATTTTAAAACTGCTCTTAGAATAAACCATTTCATACCTTTATATCAATAATTCCTACATTATGAGCTGCAATTTTTTGCTTTGCTATGCCCCATATAAGCTCAATGGGATTTAAGTCACAATGATAAGGTGGAAGCCTTACTACTGTGTGCCCATTTTCACCTAATAGCTCGTCTATTTCATATATAGGTTCTACCTTGTAGCGCTTAACAAGCATCAATAATTGAGGTTTTATTAAATTCATATGAAACGAAATATTATTTATTGTTAACCAATCGCTTATTTCTGATATTTACTTACTGATAAGCGGTGGGTGCTTTATTTAACACTACAGAATGGTAGGGAACATTATCCATTACCACAATTGATGTAGGTGGCAAATTTGGCATTAGTTTTTCTTTTACCCACTTAAGAGAAGAATCCAATAAATATTAACAAATGTCAAAGATGTGTCAATGTTGCCAGGTAAAATAAAGAATTAGTTCCATTTCTACACTTTTTTGCCAAGCTGTAACACACAATATTAATCACAAAACACATACAGTTTTTAGTGATTAACATTGTGTGTTAACTGTGTGGTGAATTAAGAACTGACAAGCGTGAACTGGCATACAATTTCGAACCCCATCCCGCCACGTAACTGTATTAATGCGGTTGGAATGTTTAGAGTAAGAAATATTTCTGTTCGTTGGTTTGTGCGTAGTTTTTCCAAAGCAAAATTGACTCTATTTTATAGCTGGAGAATTCCGAGGCCGTAGCTGGGGGACAGAATCAGATACGTGTTGGCAGGAAGCAGAAATATTTTTAAAGTGCAACTTTTATTACATCATCGCCCCAATTTTCTTGTAAATCTTTAGAATGTGGCATTAAATTTTAATAATTATGACAAATTTAACCCTTATCTGGTTCTCACACAATGTTAATCATTAAACACTGTATGTGTTTTACATTGTGTGTTAGTTGTGTGGTGAATTAAGAACCGACAAGCGTGAACTGGCATATAATTTCGAACCCCATCCCGACACGTAACAGTATTATTGCGGTTGGAATGCTTAGAGTAAGAAATATTTCTGTTGTTGGGTTTGTGTGTAGTTTTTCCAAAGCAAAATTGACTCCATTTTATAGCTGAGGAATTCCCAGGCCGTAGCTGAGGGACAGAATCAGATACGTGTTGGCAGGAAGCAGAAATATTTTTAAAGTGCAACTTTTATTACATCATCGCCAAAATTTTCTTGTAAATCTTTAGAATGTGTCATTAAATTTTAATAATTATGACAAATTTAACCCTTATCTAGTTCTCACACAATGTTAATCATTAAACACTGTATGTGTTTTACATTGTGTGTTAATTGTGTGGTGAATTAAGAACCGACAAGCGTGAACTGGCATATAATTTCGAACCCCATCCCGACACGTAACAGTATTAATGCGGTTGGAATGCTTAGAGTAAGAAATATTTCTGTTGGTTGGTTTGTGTGTAGTTTTTCCAAAGCAAAATTGACTCCATTTTATAGCTGGGGAATTCCCAGGCCGTAGCTGAGGGACAGAATCAGATACGTGTTGGCAGGAAGCAGAAATATTTTTAAAGTGCAACTTTTATTACATCATCGCCCCAATTTTCTTGTAAATCTTTAGAATGTGGCATTAAATTTTAATAATTATGACAAATTTAACCCTTATCTGGTTCTCACACAATGTTAATCATTAAACACTGTATGTGTTTTACATTGTGTGTTAGTTGTGTGGTGAATTAAGAACCGACAAGCGTGAACTGGCATATAATTTCGAACCCCATCCCGACACGTAACAGTATTAATGCGGTTGGAATGCTTAGAGTAAGAAATATTTCTGTTGTTGGGTTTGTGTGTAGTTTTTCCAAAGCAAAATTGACTCCATTTTATAGCTGAGGAATTCCCAGGCCGTAGCTGAGGGACACAATCAGATACGTGTTGGCAGGAAGCAGAAATATTTTTAAAGTGCAACTTTTATTACATCATCGCCACAATTCTATTTGTAAATCTTTAGAATGTGGCATTAAATTTTAATTATTAAGACAAATTTAACCCTTATCAACAAGCAACGGTGGTTCAGTGGCAGAAAGCTCGCTTGCCGAACTCTTTTATTTTGTACTGAGTTTCGGTAGCTAAATTCCCCACACGCATTTATTGGGGGTAAAATTTTCAGTTAAATGTCTATACCACTCGAAAAAATTAAAGGCAATTTAAAAAACTTTAAGTTTTACTTGCATCAAGGTTTCATAAAGCCACAGTTTTTTTTTATATTCTGTTTTAAATTTGGTGGTTGGAAACACACACAACAACCAAAATGAACGGTAGATTTATTTAATGAGTAAAACTGAACTTGAATTCGTAGTAAATCATACTACGAACATAATTACAATCGAAATACCGAACTGCATTATACTACGAGCATTTTCAAGTGCTAAATCCATTTTGATCGCAAAATCCAAAATAGCGCTAAAACTGACAATTATATGAAACGAATTGTATTCTCAAGCTTGTATTGCTTGTACTATACTTCTATCTATAAATGTCGGATAACTTTTTTTTTAAATATTACAAGTGGCTATTTATGGAAACTTAAAATACTCATGCTCTGTGTTTTTAAAGTGTACATATGTTTACCCAACCATACGTTTTAAATTTTATGATCTTATACATTTGGCAAGGCCAAATAATGTGTTTTGATAACAGAGACGAGACAACAGCACCACATCTCTCTGACAATAATGTATATTTTGCGACTCAACATCCGAGAATACCAAATAGATATACCTACTTACGTTTTATCATGATCTTGAGCAAATGAATGTGTTAGGTAGGTACTACTCGTATCTATAGTATGTGTTGTACATTATAATTTATGATTTGACATTGGAAATTTATATGCTTAGTCATTGTGACTAGTTCTTGAATTGCGCTATGAATGAGATATCTATATCGACAGTGGAAAAGCAAAAGTTGTTTTTTTTTTGCGTCGTTCTGTTTATATTCCGTGAAGATTTGAGTATTTTTTTGGCGCCAAATCAACAAAATTTTTTGAAGATTTTTATTGTTCACAACGCTAAAGCGACATAAATTTTTGTGTGTTTTGAACCAATGGCGCCCTACTATTTGGCGTATGATTTGAAGTTTACTTGACAAAAAAAACATGGCGGGCCGAGGGAGATTCGCTTAAGCAACATCTAACAAAGGTCCAGATCATTGCCTAGCCACACTGGAACTTGATTATACACACGATACAAGTGTTAAAAGGCAGAAGCAGATGTTGGAGGCAGACAATACCACTGTACTGTTTTATTGTTCCATGCAGATTTATATCCCATAGTAGGCGTTAGAAAGATATTGTAACAGTTATTGTGGTACTTAGCTTTAGCAGCAACTAAGTCATACTCAATATGTAAAATATGAAATTTCTAATTATTATAACAGCGATATCTCACGAATGGTGTGCTGTGAGAGAAAAAGTGACTAGACCAGTTTTGTAGAGAATTGTATGATCCTCAACCTTTGTCAGACCTATTTTCACGACAAAACTTACAGTTTTCGAGAAAAATGAAAAAAAAAACATAATTTTGTACGTTTGAGTTGAATATTTTTTTTGGCAGAAGTAGGATCGAAGGGGATTTTTGACATCTCTTATCTAATAGACAAGTCCGTCCGTCCGTCCGTGGTGCTGTTTCAGCAGCCAAACCGTAAGAGATAGATAAAGAGAATGTTTAAGTTATAAGTTAAGAATAGTCTGATAAGACTACAAACCGGATTTGAGTAACGTAGCACTTCCGGTTTTCGAGAAATCAGGTTTTGGTGAACATTTGGTTCACTGGTTTGCTAGTTTTATATATAATGATGTATTTAACGTCTCTGCCAATTTTCAGCTCTATGCGAATTATTCCTAAGTTAAATGTCTATTTGACTGGACTATAAACAAAATCTTCAGCTTTATATTTATATTGTACTAGCTCTGCCCTGCGGTGTTACCTGCGGTTCATTAGGGATATTTTCCCGCAGTAAAACGTAACCTATGTGTTAATCCAGGGTGTCAGCTAACTCCATACCAAATTTTATTAAAAACGCTCCAGCCGTTTAGACGTGAAGAAGTAACAAACACACACACTCACAAACTTTCGTCTTTATAATATAAGGTATGATAGACTTTCAAAATCAGCTTTTATTTATTTATAAAAGTTACTTTAATTTAGACTTGCAACGAATATTTGGTTACTATTCGGTATTCGGCCTATTCGGCTGCTTTTATTATATTCTGCCGAATACCGAATACTTAAATAATATATTTTGTCATTGAGAAATAATTGGTAAAATGAAAAATTAAAATCGATTGATTACGTATATTTTCATATTTTCATTTCTGTTATATAATCATTCATGTCATGATGATGACATAACACGGGTACATAATCATCTCCTGAATTGGAAAAATGGAGGATTCTATGTATTTGAATTATTGTGATAATAAAAATTTAAAAGGGTAAGGTTCTCATTTCTTTTATAATCATTTATTGAGTAGTCATTGGTACATAAAACAGGTACATAATTTAATCATTTTCTGTATTAAACAAGTTAACAGTTTTTAATTTATTCAGTCATATGATGAATGGTAACATAATAGCAATAATTTAAAGATTACGCGCCGTTTTTGGCCATATCTCAAAAGTTGGTCATTTAGCCGCATTTTAGCTTGAGGCGGCAGATTAGAACGAAACAGGAGCGCGAAACAATGAAGTCTGTACAAGTTTTTAGCGCTAAAATCCAGCCGAATAGTAATAATAATAATATTCGGTCAGGGGCCTCGCCGAATATTCGGTATTCGGTATACTGCCGAATAAACTATTCGTTGCAAGTCTACTCTAATTTCATTATTAGGTGCTAAAATTCAGGCGATAAAATCTATCGAAAATGACCTTGTACTGCGTGCGGCCACGTGCAGCGCTCTGTGATCCCCGCGTCATTCTTGCTCGATCGTACTACATTACGTGTTTTGAACGTCGTAGAAAGAATAGCGAGCGTACTTTGTCAGCAATGAATATTTTTGTGGAAATATATATGTGATTCATCGTTTAATTAATATTTCTCGAATTTTTGCTAAAATATCAGTCTAACTAAGAAGTTTTATACTTACCGATGAAAAGAAATTCCTGCTTTAGGTAGATTTGATGATTGACTCCTTACTTTGCAAGTAATTACGGCACACGAAGGCATATTTTAAGTGGTAATCACAATACTCTCTCACTGAGCATTCGCGGGCAACTAAACGACGCGATCGGACGTTACGGTCAAGTTATAAGCATTTGCTCATAATTGTGACGCGCCTGCCCCGCCCACAAGGCCATTCTAACCTCTTTCTGTGTTCTGTGTCTGTGAAATATGTGTACCTACATATATTTAATTGAAGTAAGAGTTATATGAGTTATATTATTTAAACATGTACCGTGTTGTTAAATGCTCTAAACTTAGATTCAGAGTTTTGTCAACAACAATTCAGGGCCATATGATAGATGCATTTTAATTATTCCTGTTAAGGCCTGTGTAGACGACGGACTTTGCCCGCGAAGAACTTTTGTCCCTGTTTCATGAAAAATTTTGTGAAATGCAAGCTATGGAAGCAATATTCTGATATTACGTTGTATTGTAATTTACATGAAGTTTAAGAAAGGGAGAAGACGTTCTAGAAGTAAAGACTGGGTCCTTCCCTCTATATAGCGGATTGTTTTTTTTTTTTTAATGCTTAATAGGCAAAGCGTTTGACCACAATCTCGCCTGATGGAAAGCGATGATGAGGCCTAGGATGATACACGCTTGAAGATACCCGTTCACAGATTATATTGGTCCAGGAAAACAGACTATATTTGTACTGTTGAGATTGTTTATTATGCTTTCAATATAATATTGAATAAAACAATATATTACGATCTTTCTGAAAGATAATTAAATATAGTTTAAGCGTAAAGCGTTGAAAAATATACGAACAACATACTTGAAGTTAATTTTATCACTGAAAACACCTTAAATAGTAGGCTTATAAGAAATGACGCTAAGCCACAATAAAAAATAATATGATTACTGAATTTAAGTTAGTAATTCTCAATTATATGATAAATCCGTTATGATTACTTTATTTGCATTTTTGAGGATGAAATCTATAGACGCTAAAGAATTATTTCAACAAATATTTCGCCATTGTGCTTGCGGTCGTGATACTCTTTTTTGATGTATCGTATTACGGGAGTTTTATTTTTTTTACTTCATTTATTAAAATTTTACAATCAATATATATGTACTTACATCACTATCGAGCACGCAACGCGTACTAAAGTTGTGCGTTGCCACCTCTTGTCACATATTATGTTCTAAATTTTTCGAGGACTCTTGCGTACTTTTGTCTCGTTCGGTCCCTCGGTGTCTGCGGTATTTCGGGGGCCTCTTTGTTCATTGTATTTTTAATCTGTCGTGTGCGTTACTCGATGCAGTTGTAAGCGATCTATTTTAGCGGAAAAAAGTCCCTCGTCTGCGCAAGTTATTATTGTTACAATGCGGAAGGAAATATTATCAAAGATTAATAAATTATATTTGTTTGCAGTCTCATACGAGTGTCTCTACTGTAAACGAAACAGGATTTGGTGAAGAAGAACATGAAATAGAAGACGAAGAAATGATTGGAAAAGGTACTTATGAATTAAATATTTTAAAATTATTATATATTCCATTTTGTTTTTTTTTTACCGAAAGTCATAAACGTGATAAAAACGTTCATACTTCGTCTAGGACAAACATGACTCAAATGGTTCTAAATGGTCTATACAAGCTTTCCTTTAAGCTATGCACCCATTTTCCAATCACCCTTATACAATATCGTAGGATGATTTGATAAATAGAATTTTCGCGACAATCATAGCGATTTCGCGTAAACGCCGATAATCAGACAATGGCGATGACATTGCTCAATGTTACTGTTAATGGATTTTTTTCTGGCATTTCGCCGGCCGCTTCTTCTTTCTTCAGTAACATTGAAAAATGTCATTGCCATTTACTAATTATACGCGATTTATCAAATCTTCCTACAACACATATATTCTTAAAAAGTAAGGTCATTTATCTGTAGGTCACTGAAAACAATTACAAAAATAAAGGTAACAGGAGACGGCTCACAGATACATTTTTGTTTATATTAAACCATCTTACTCAATTTAGATGATTGAATATTCAAACTAAAAATAAATATCGTCTCGTACTTTGATAATGAGCGTGCGTATCATTCCAAAGTAGCATTGAAATTGAAACAGATCACGATGTTAACGTGTAAGTTCTTATCAGGTCGCGTGTCTGGAGCTGTGTACCGGAAATACTTCCGCGCCGGTGGTAACTGGTGGCTGCTCGCGCTGACCATCGTGTCCATCGTCATAGCACAGGTGGTCACCTCCGCTGGAGATCTGTGGCTCACTCATTGGTAAGTCATTGTTTGTGTGTATCATGATTTTAGTTGTAATAACATTGTTTTAGATACTTTCAAAATAGTACTTGCAGACTGCCTTAACACCAGAAACCACACTAGTCACACTACTACTACAATCGACCGCCTTTGATTATTAACTCTCGATTAATAATAGATAAAGCGTAACAGCGCAGATGACGTTGAAAAAAACATCAGCCAAATGCTGGAGTCGTATCCCGTCACTTAGGCTCGTATTACAGAATGACAACTAAGTGTTGATCTTTACTTGAGTACAGTTAGAAAGTTTTAAAATCTTTACTTGAGTACAGTTAGAATGTCACTTTGTATAGCACATAGTGACAATCCTTTCATGTACATCCACGTATATCAATGAAAACGTGTCACCCGCTAGTACATTCGAACTTTGATTCGATTTTCTTAAAAAGTATAAAACTAACAACTATCTAAATAATACTTACAGAAAGTGAGTTTCATAATGATAAAAATGAGTATAATTTTATTCTGAAGTACAGTGGCGGCGCAAGACCTAAACTCAATGTGGATGCAATATACCTTGCCATATTTCGCGAGGCCCTTTGATAGAAAAACCAGCCAAGTGCGAGTCAGACTCGCGGACGAAGGGTTCCGGATCATCATCATCTTTACAACATTAGACACTTTAGTATAATATCGAGCAAAAAACGGCAAAAAAACACTTTTGTTGTATAGGGGCCCCCTTGAATACCTATTCATTTTATTCTGTTTTTAGTATTTGTTGTTATAACGGCAGCAACAGATATATATCTTCTGTGAAAATTACAGCCTATTTAAAATTAAATATTTAGTCTTGTATTTGTTGTAATAGTTTTTTTTTGAGAAAGTTGTGATTAATTTATTGGATTGTAAAGAGGACGTGTTCCGATTAAGTATGGAATAAAATATCCGTCAAACAGCCCCCATCCTTTTTGTATAAAAAAAACCCTTGCGGCGTGTACTTTAAGATTATCCATACTGCAGGACGAGTGTGTAAACATGATACTCCTCATGCCACTGCAAATGTCACTCGCGCTGCCCGGAGCTCCCTATAACAGGGATTTTTTGTGCGGAAGTCAAAGGACTGGTAACGCGAGCGGTAGTGAGTGCGTTACATTCTGCTCCGTTATTTAAATAGGTACTATGGTGTTCTACCCAGAATGGATAGAACCTGGGAACGTAGTAATTAATTAAAAGATACTGCTAGAGATAAGTTATTTATTTTATATTATCATTCAGGCGAATATAAAGAATTTTTATCTAAATACGAGAGGTTTTCTTGGTGCCTGAAGATCTAATAATGTAAGGAACCTTCTATCAAAAGACAGACGATTCCTTATTTCAAATCTTAAAATCATGACATTAACTTTTTAATATAACTGCCAACCGTAGGCATTGCAAAAGCAAAGAGTTTACCTAAACAAGGAGGTTGTAACGTCACGGACGTTACATCCCTCCGGCACCTCTAAAAAAAAATTGTTTTGTCATACCAGATGACCGAACAAAATTTTTTTTCCTACCTACTACATCGAGAGGGTTCGACAGTCCTATCTAAAATCCCTACCTGCTTAAGGACATAAATACAACTGGGAGGTGGCTTTTACTACAGACTAGCCCTCACAATAAGTTTGCAAAACTTGCAATAAAAAAACTTTACGGGAAAAGAACCCTAACTGTTTGCAAAGTTTTATTGCAAAGACTTTACGGGAGCAAAACCTTAACAAAATCCCTCGTACATCTCTCCCCTAACCTTAACTTTACTTTACATCGACATCAGTCGGCAAAAACAAAAAAACAAAGCTAACCCTAGCTATTCCTTAAATTACCCAAGCAATTTTTATTTTATCCCATCTATCAGCAAAACTTTACCCTATCCCATTTATTAAACCATTAAATATCAAGAAAATTTATATTTTGAAACTTCATTACTTCCCATACTAAGTAGATGTACGAAACGAAATTCAAACTATTTCCTAAGATTCGTAAACATTAACTGGATTTGAGCAAAACCTAAAAGAATTTATAATTAATGTTTACTTTCGTACATCTTTAATAAAGATACAGACGTGGTCCACCACTTTATTGTCTTGTACTTTATTAGACACCCATGATGCGCAAACGTAATAGAAATTTTGGGTAAGGACATCTAGCATCAAACAAGATTAAACCCAATTCCCATGGAATACTAAGGGTTCCCTACCCCCAAGTCAAACTACTACAAGTGACGATTTTGACGAACGCGACGCGACCAAATTGAAACGAAAACGACGCGAATTCGTAGAGGGTGTCTCCATCATCTTCAGGGTGGATCATCGTCAGTATCGCTGACGTCTGCATGAGCGCCAGCCTGCTCTCTCTCGGGAAGTCCGCATCATGTGGTAGTACATAAAACAATCAAGAAAATATTAGTAAAATTCTTTACACCATTTTTCTTCAGTCGGGTAAGTTAATATTCAAGAAAACATTAAGATTATGATAAGTCTTTATACCATCTTTTCATAGTTGGGTAAATTTTCAAAATATAACATTATTATTCATTGATTTATTTCTTAACCTTACAGGGAATCGAACCCGTTTCCTTTTTTATAACAAGGGAATTTTCTTTATGGACCTATATTATCCTATTATACATTATTAACTATATATATACTATCCTAATGCTGGATTAATCCTACCAATGATCATATTCAAAGTCAATTGAATAATTCCAAGTTGAACAGAGAATCGAACCTGTTACCTAGCATTCTTATGGTTATTACCATATCAATAATCCACCTACTCAACAAATTACACTAAAGCTAACAATTAAAAGAAATGAAAATACTTTAATGAAACTACCTATTGATCTGTGATAAACAAAATGTGTAAAAGTTCCTTATAATATGTGTATTGAAAAAAATTTCTAATAAAATGACAAAGTTATATTTAATATGCTTTTGAAATAAAATTCTAAAATAATTATTGTATTGAACCTTATTTACATACCACCATTGCTTTAAAACATTCATATAAACAATAAACTGAAATAAAATCTCATTAGTAACACAATATTATAATACTATCAACCTACTCGGCATAATATAAATTTTCATCATACACCGAATTATCACTATTCCTTTCATTATTCTTTTGTATATATTGTCTTTTAAACTTGCACTTAATATGTTTGATTATTAATTGTTCATTATAAAAGTCTACTATCGCATTATTTCGAAGTAAGAAATCCTGTCCTAAGATGAGGTTATGCCTAATATTCTCTACCACAAGAAAATCGTGAATGAATAACGCATTGTCTATCAATAATTTTAGGTTGACTTTCCCTATAACTGATAATTCTTTACCATCGACGGCTTTCAACTTCGTATCGCTTTCATCAATTCGTTGATGAATTCTATTAACTGTGTCCTTCGACACCACAGACACTGCAGCACCACTATCAATGAGCCCTACAAACTCCTTATCACGACACGTTATATTAATTAATGGTTTGGACTCACTTGTATATTGATTGCAGTTTTGTAACGGCTGTGAATGTTGAACTTATTCATCAGCCATCGTCATTAAATTTTCTTCATAAAAAATTTTCTTTGGATGCTTCTTCTTTAGTTTTTTCTTTTTGTTCATATTGCTGGAACAAAAAGTGCGGGGAATCAAATGTTCGGGAGGGACAATGGGATGAGAAGGGACACTTTGGGAGGAAATAACGTTGATTTCCTTCTCCGGTTCTTCTTCATTCCTCGTTATGCATGAAATTTTCGACGTTTCACAATGAGCAAACGATGGTTGGATCGGCAGATTCCAATTAACTTCGACGCTTTCGTCCTCAAAAATGTCCTGCGCTTGTCGTAAAACTTCCTTTAAATGCACTTTATTTGTATATAATAGAAATGCGAAAAGATTTTTTGTACTTAAATTCGCATTTTTCAAGAACTGTCTAATGAAGCATTTGTCATCGATGACAGCTCCCGCTTTTGTGGCCAGCTCATCTAATACATAAAAATAGTTCAATGGCTCTTCTGTCAAGCCTTGTCTTCGTGAGAAAATTTTTTCCAACGCATTTATCGATGCTGGAAATTCATCACAAATCTTCTTTTCTAGAATCTGAAAATTCCCACAAGACTCATTAATTTTTTTATAGAACAACAATGCAGGTCCACTTAAATATGCCGACAACACAACTCTTTTTGTAACATCGTTGAAATTATTGATGGCGGCGATGATATTAAATTGACGAAAGAAATCGGTTACATCACCTTTTCCGTCGAATGTGGTCCTGGTCTCCATCTTTTTAAAACTATTTCTTTCTTGATTTAAAAATATTCTTCACTCGCGGTACTAGAATCAACGCGGCGCGTCCACCATATGGTGTTCTACCCAGAATGGATAGAACCTGGGGACGTAGTTATTAATTAAAAGATACTGGTAGAGATAAGTTATTTATTTTATATTATCATTCAGGCGAATATAAAGAATTTTTATCTAAATATGAGAGGTTTTCTTGGTGCCTGAAGATCTAATAATGAAAGGAACCTTCTATCAAAAGACAGACGATTCCTTATTTCAAATCTTAAAATCATGACATAAACTTTTTAATATAACTGCCAACCGTAGGCATTGCAAAAGCAAAGAGTTTACCTAAACAAGGAGGTTGTAACGTCACGGACGTTACAGTACCTACATAAAATGCATTCAAATAATCAAAACTACTATTACGTTAGATAGATAGCATCCACCATCTTCTACGACGAACTTTCTTTCTTTATTTTATGTCTTTGGTATCTTTTAAGTATCGAATATAGTTATGTATGTATTCATGGGCGTACCCAGCTTCTGGCCTAGGGGGGGGGGGGCAAGTCAGATTATTTAGGTCTGATCGTCCGCGGCTGTTTTGTCATACACACTACATAAACACACCTACATGAAACATTACGTATATCAAGAGTAGTGTGTAGGGCAAACAGCAGCAAATGATCCTACTTTATAGGTAGTTAAATAAATAAAAGTAAATTTGACTATGCATGCATTTTTATTTTATTTAAATCGCTTCTATTTTAAAAGTAATTTTCTAGGATCTTCTGCAAAACGGTTTATAAAGTCTTCCGTGAAAGAATCGCCCATACTGTTAACAAGTATTTCATGTACACTGAGCAAGGAAAGTCCATTTAACCTGTCTTCAATCATTGTTGATCTCAGCCACGTTTTCACACGTCTGAGTGTACTGAATGATCTTTCAATTGTAGCCGTGGCATAATAAGGCATTGCCAGTAAAATTTCTAGGGCTGTTTTCACATGCGGATAAAAACATTCCGATTGTTGGATTAATTCTGTTATCTCTAAATCTTCGAAGTCCTCCTGCTTGTTAACCCAAAAAGTGCGCCATAGTTCAGCCTCAGATGTGATTCCTTCTTTTTCATAAAATTTGGATACTTCGTCCATATATTTTCTTAATTCTGGAGCTGTAATTTTTATTATTTGAGCAGGGTGTAACAATGAAAGAGCAAACGCTGGTGAATGTTCCTTATCGAATCTCGCCTCTAATGAGGATGATAGTGAATCCAAATAGGTACGTACAATGATCGACGAAAATATTCGCTTAACGAACCAGCTGGATGATTTGCCCTATATTGTTGGCAGCTTGCTGTCCTTGGAAGACGCAGCTCAAGATTCAAGACCTTAGCAATTTCATTAGCTGATTTCAATAATTTTTCAGTGCCTTCCTCGGCAGAAAGCCTATGCTCCGCAATTGCTGTTTTAATGGTTTGAATATGCTCTGCACACTTAATTACGTCTAAGGTTTTAGACTGCAATGTGTTTGCGACGGGTTGCAGCAGCGAATTGTATTTGTCTATAATACATAAAGACAATATGAATGTGGTTTGTCCAACTGCGGATAACAATTGGAAAGCTAATTTTCTTGTCCCAGAATTACCTTCCTATGAAAGCTTTTCCAAACTATCCACAATTTCCACAAAATAGTTTTTAAACATCGAAATACTTTTATATTTATGCGACCAACTTGTTTCACACAGCAATGGAATTTTCGGTGCATATTTTTGACGCAAAACAGATTCCCTGAAAAAATTTATAATATCTTTAACAGTCCCGATGCAGTTTCGGATCTCAGGAACATTATTTAGATCGTTTACTACCAGGTTTAGCTTGTGGCAGGCGCAGTGAAAATATAAACCCTTTTTAAACGTTTCTCTGAATATTTTTTGGACACCGCCATCTTTTCCCGCCATCGTAGCACATCCATCGTAGCCCTGTCTCACGCATTTGTTAACATCAATGTTTAAGGAATTGATGAATCTATTAATTTCAGTAGCTATTGTTTGTGCATCCATTTTTTGTAACTCGACAAAACCAATAAATTCTTCCTTAATTTTTTTCCTTTTGATCGTAATATCTAAGATCTGTCGATAATTGCTCCTTCCCTGCAATATCAGCTGTTTCATCAGCTAAAATGCTGTAGGCACTCGCAGCCTTAACATCATCGACCAATTTTTCTCTAATTAGAAGTCCACATATATTTAAAATCTCATTGAATTATTATTTTTTTATCACGTCACCTACGTTTGATTTGGCTCCTTCAAAACAATAACATTTCAAATAAAATAAATGTTAGGCGCTCGCAACTTCCGACCGAAAATTACCGCATCTAGCCGAGCGTTTGAACGCTCGGCAGCAGCCCCCCCCCCCCCCCCCCTGCCCCCACCTGCGTACGCCCATGTATGTATTAGCAATAAGACGAGCGGACGATGTAATTATTTCGAGGTCTGGCAGTAGTAGTGACATAAGGCAGTAAGCAAATATCATTTTTCTCAACTCTGCTGCAGCGGTAGCAGAGTCGAGAAAAGTCGTTAATGGAATTATTGCCGGCAGCGGCAGGCAAATGTAAATGTAGCACAATATAACTAGTGCAGTAGTAATGTTATATTTTTTATTCCATTATTACTATAATGGAATGCCTATCTTCCTTTTTCAGAAGTAACTAGCTTATATTTAAACATATATATTTTAGTTTTTTTTAAGCATTTAACTCCTAGATATTTAAATCTAAAGAAAAGTTTTTAATAGAAAAAAATCCACGCGGACCAGGCAGCAGACGGCACTCTTTTTCTATTAAAAACTTTTCTTTAGATTCATATATATTTTATTTAAATAGGATGAACCAGGTTGAGGCTTATAATAAACCTGGAGCAGTAGAAGCGCGAGAGGACTTGAACTCGACCCAATTCGACAATATAACTGACGCTATAACAACCACTGTTATGCCGGAAACGACGACTACAAATGTAACAGACACCGTGATAGGTACAATACTGAAAACGGCAAAGACAATACAGGAGTTTGCACCATTTGCTGAAGACAATGATAATTCATTCTACGTTTACATATGGACTGTTGCGATCGTTGGATGCATTATTCTTACTACATGGAGGTAATATTTTTTATTTATATGAACTCTTATATAACCTTCCGACTCAGGTAGATTGGTTTAATACTCTTTATCTACACCCATGCTTTAAAACCGCTATTAAAGATTCTGAAACAGTTAGTTTATTGCCAACATTAAAACATTAAAGTCATAATTTAAAAAAACATTATAACACCCAAACGAGTGTTATAATGTTTTTTTTTAATAAATTTCATAGTAACACTCCTTCGCTTTTAAACCCCTTCTGCGTCAGGGGCTTGCTCATCAGATATCCACAATTTTCCCTTCTGGATGCGTGGTATTATGAATTACAAAAAAGAACATTGTCATTCACGCGCGCTTCACACTACCACAGCGCCGAAACTTACCAAAATCCTTTATTCAAAGTCTTGTATGCAACTGCCTCATTATACAACAGATGCATAAATAACTATAACATGCACAAAAACAATAATGATACTCTATCACTTTTACTTAAGCAATTAGTGTTATCATGAAGTTACAATACTAATCCTATCCTACTGTTTCGTTAAAACACAAATAATAATAATATGGAAGTTTTGTGTGTTTGTTCACACAATAGGGTATTTGACAAGTTTAAGAAAACGATCTTGCGTTATTAACTAATGTTTACGTAGTCCATAAAAAGTGTAATTCATCATTCTGCTGAGTATTTCAGTAAAAAAACAACTAAATCAGAAATCTTTAAGTTCCCGCTAAAACCTTTTTCTGGTCATTATGGCGTCTGACTAGCATTTGACGTCACACGACTGTCATTATAACGTCAAATGATACAATTTAATGTCACTTTGACCGGAAGTTTCTAGCGTGTGACGTTGTAATCTAGATTCATAATATGATTTCATAATTATTAATTCAGAGCGCACGAAATTGCATACATTTTTACTACTATCCTCACACAATTTGATTATTTCAGATTAGGAATTTGTCAGACTGTGTGTGGATCGCCAATCCCAGACGTTTCCGGTCGCGTGACTTGTTTTCTCAGAATAGTAAAATCGCTGCATATTGTATATATTAAATACAGATGCCAACAATTGGTACTCTATTTTTTAACTGTCATATACCCTATTATGTAAAAACACCCGAACGGATTTGGATGCATTTTAGAACACGGATAAAGTTTATCAGTATACACTCATTGGATGAAATCATTACATATTCACATTAAAAGATGGGTAACTATTATTATATCTAGTAGTATTGATCTACAGCTAGATTTTCTGGAATTCTTGTTGTAAAGATTTCTTAAGGATTATAGAATTCTAAATTTGTGAGTTTGTATGTTGGTTTAGTCACGTTGAAAGAATATCGGTAACTATAAATGACAATATAACACATGACAACCTATACTAATACTATAAAGAGGTAATGTTTGAAAGGTTGTAGGGGTAATCTCTGGATCTACCGAACCCATTTTGAAAATTCTCTTTCCAATTAAAAGTCACGTTATATGCGAGTGCCATAGGCTGTATGTACTCGAATACTAGAACAAAAATTATAGTCTACACCAAAGCGAAACGAGGGCGGGCCACCAGTCATAAATAATACCCCAAATTAACATATTTTATAAAAAGTTCCCCAGGCAGATAGTTCTAATGTCAATAGTAGTTTTTATAAGTTTATTGTGCCATTATAGCTATCAGGGTAGGCAAATTGGTATGAATGTAATGCCGGCACTTTCTTTGGCTATTCGTATTTGCTATTTGTTTGACTTTTCACTTCTATAAAGCGTGATGAGGACAGACTGTTGTCAAGTTTAAAAATAGCAAATACGAATAGCTAAGCGCCGGTATAAGAAATATTGATTTATTATGGTTAAACATTGACATTAATACCTACATCCTATTTTAGGTCGATCCTTTTCTTATGGGTGTGCATGCGCAGCTCTATAAAGCTACACAATAAAATGTTCAGCAACATACTCGGCGCCACTATGAGGTTCTTCGATACCAACGCCTCCGGTCGAATCCTGAATAGATTCTCAAAGGACATGGGTGTAGTTGACGAAATTCTACCAAGAATGTATTTGGACAGTATTCAAGTAAGTAAAATTTGTTTCACTGATCCATGCTTGATAATATGAAGGTAACCATCAGTAACCACTTTTTACAAGAAAATAATGAAATAACGCTATTGTTTCGTAGTTGTTCTAAAGGTTAAGAACTCGCGAAGTGGATATTCCCCGCACCCGGGCGGCCGCGGAACTTTTTTATTTCTCAATTACACGATACCGCAGTTTTCTGCGACCCCGCACGCTCGTAGACTAAACAAAAAAAAATTGGACGAAGCTCACCGCGGGT
The DNA here is from genome assembly GCA_902850365.2 of Chilo suppressalis. Taxonomy (NCBI): domain Eukaryota; kingdom Metazoa; phylum Arthropoda; class Insecta; order Lepidoptera; family Crambidae; genus Chilo; species Chilo suppressalis. Next base: position 16,097,476 of record OU963898.1, read on the forward strand.
GCCACAAACAACCGCGCACTCAGCGTCAGGGCATAAATTACGTCGTGAAAGGACATGGTAACATTTTGTATAAGCGACTGCCCTAGCAACGTATAAATATTGTACTTAGTAATATTTAATGTTGAATGGCTGAAAATGTATAAATTCTATTAAAAATGTCTTGGGAGCTTTTGATAAAGTTACAATACTGAAAATTATGGAAACTCCCACTACGTCATTACTAGCTACATTTGATAAAAGATATTGCCAATTATTGACAGAGCCATCAATTTCGCATTTTCATAGAAACATACCTCCCAATTCTCTGATTTACACTTTTCAAAAAGTATTTTTGAAGAAAAAATAAATACAAATAATTTGTTGTCGTCGACCAGACAGGAAATCTGTGAAGTTTGCTTTTGTTCATTTGCAAAAATCAAAGAATAAATTTTCTTACAGCCTTGTCTCAAGTCTGATCAGAAAAATAAAATCTAAATCCTTATTAACCTTCAGTAATTTTTTATAATAAAAAAATTGGGCCAAGTATTTCATAATTCTTAGAAGTTTAAAATTATTCTTGTTTATTTCGATATACTTACATAAATATTTTTGTGTAGATCTATTATTCATTTATTTTTGTGAAACGAAACAAATTTTCATTTAGGAACAGACATGAAGTCAATTTTTAAAATTTTAAATATTTGATTATTTCACGAAGGTTTTGTGAGAATAATAAAAACATAATAATCTATAGATAATTATTTAAATCTTGTGGGCGAAATAATTTTACATGTTAAGGGCAGTGTCTTAGCCATATAATTTGCAATTGCATTTTCTTACAATTTCACATTTCACGCTAGTTGCATTCCCGCAGCCTAACCGCGGCAGGCGCGGGTGAAAATAGCTCTGTGAGTTCTTAGGCATAGTCTCCACGGGCTAGAGAGGTCATGGTAAATTAAACATATTATGAACAATTTATGCAACACTCGCTATTTTTGACCCCAAAAACTGGCAAAAGCAACTCCACAACATTAAACAAACGGTAACTACATTTTACGATATGTCGTTACAGTGTCAATAAAAGTTATCAAGAATGGCGTGTTTTATGAGTACAAATATTACAAATGATTAAATTATATACTATTTACCTACTTAATAAAATGGTTTGTTCATTGTTTACGTACATACAATGATGATCATGATATGTTACAATGTACAGTCAACCACTTACATAATTTTAGAAATGAAATGTAATATATTTCCGTATGCCTTGGTTATACAGTGAGTAAGGTTATATATAATCTAGCAATTCATGGGGTATTTCAGCGTCGGTTTGATCAAACTCGTTATAATAGTTATCTTATAATCCACAGTGCGTCTTCGTCTTTGAGGTCCAATTGATTTCCCATACAAATTGCCACCGCCATTTTCACCCCGTTAAAGTATGAATCAAAATTGGGAAAAAAAACTATACTCTCTCCTTTTCCGAGACTCAACTATATCTATACCAAAGGAGATTGCTCAGCTTTCATACATGTTTGGCCTAAAGACCAATAATCATGAAAAATTGTTTCCTAGATTCGAAATTATATATAAATTACTGTAGAAACGAATATTATTGACGGACACCCCTGAGAACTTCTATAAACCATATACAGTGAACATATTAAAATAATAAAAAACAAATAAGTTATATAGTAAACTAGAGAAATCAAGCCAAGTACCGAAATTATGGATTAGATTCAGGTATATAGAGCATGAAGATTAACAGATAGTTGCCTATTTTTAAAGTTAATGCATAAGAGTAACTTATAAAATCAGATGTCATCTATGCATTTCCGGTTATAATAAGGTACTCAGTGACAGAAACTGTGTGATGATTGTGAATGAGCCACAGATTAGAGAGAATTTTTAAACTCTCGTTTACCAAAGAAAGCTAAGAAATTTGGGTTATATAGCCATATATTCAGTAGCTTCATTATTTTTGTTATGTTTTTAATATAACCATATTTTAGTTTTTTAGTGTATCACACCTTATAATTTTATTTATTTATTAATTTATAGTCAGGCAACGTAGGCCCATAGATAGATACCTTAAAGTCTAACATAATATATACAGATTATAATGTGTTTATGGAGGTGTTTGGCGAAAAATGTATGGCAATAGACTTTATGATGTCGCCTACCATCTATAATAATTGTCTGAGCACATTTGCATGAAGTGAAAATGATAATATAGTTGTGGATATTAATACCATAGTGTAATAAAAAAAAAAAATATTTTATCGATCTTTACAAAATAGATTTGTTTTTAGTTATATAAACAATTTCGATCAGTCTTTGGCTGAATGTTACTACACCCATAGCCATAAATATGATTCGTATGTTTTCCAAACCGGTAAAATTGAAAGTCCTTTTTAAAGTAAATATATTATACAAAGGTGTCCGTTGAAATCTAATGACTGTAAATTAAATTATAAATTACGCCAAGAATTACCGTGTATGTCAATATTTTTTGTGCGTTTGGGCCAAATTGAGCAATCTCCTTTCATGTAAATCGGTTCTGCTGTTTAAGCATGAAGAGTTAAAAGACAGACAGACACACTTTCGCATTTATAATATTAGTATGGATTTGAAGTGAAAGTGTGAAGATCTGTTTTTCCCACAGACTACTAAGTTCGTTGGAGTCCAATGAGAAATACGTCAATACTTCTTGATATCATAAATTGGCATTGGATGTGTCATGAGTTCTGCCAACGCGTATTTAATCTGATTTCGTATTGTCCAATGTGCCGTTGGAATGTGTCAGTGCACTACGCTACATGTAAAGGCTTTCATGATGGCCACTTAACATCACGTGGTCCATATGCTTGATTGCCACCTTTTTGTACATAAAAACCCTACACAAAGCATCAAATACCATGCGAAGGCTAGATAGATAAATACACTACAATTATGTTATATCCACGCATACGAAGCTGGGACGAGCCACTAGTGTTATTCTACTAATAATAATCTAAATTAATATTGTAAATGTGAAAGTTTGTTACTTATCACACAAAGACCTCCTAACGGATTTGGATGAAATTTAGTAAAGCAGACGAAGTCGCAGGCCGCCGCTAGTATTGCGCGGACAGTCGGCAACGGTTGCCGCGACTACACCCGCACTGCCGGCGTGCATTAGAGGGACTGGGGTCCTCAGAATGTACGCCGGGTAACCGGTGCAGGAGTATTGTCTGGTTTATAGTGGCCCTGTTCAGGGCGTTAGGTTAGGCCTTCTCATTTCACCCGGCCCAAGGGCAGGCTGTAATGAGTAGAGAGGAGTCCCACATACCTTCTTCTCGCTTTCCCGGTGGTCGAAGAATGCGTAATGCATTTCCCAGACAAAAAAAGGCCGCTGCTAGTATAAACTATTTACGGCCACTCTCGGAGACATCAAATAACTATAATGTCATTTAAGTCTCGTGTTGCCGTAGTCTATGTTGTTATCACATATAAGTGACAGCACTAACAATAATCAAAATTAAAAGTTAATTGGAGTTTTTTAATGCGACCGTTATATTTAGAAATTATTAGCTCGCCTATTTGGTTTTTTGTCCTATTATAAAAATGATTTCTTTTTTTTTTAGATATGCTTTGTGATGTTGGGTATATTGATTATGGTGGCTATCGTGAACCCGTTAATGTTGGTGACAACTGGTTTTTGTGCTATTATCATGTACTTCTGGACTGTCATCTACCTCTCAACGGCACAATCTATTAAAAGGTATGTATCTAGAAATATTACACAAGTTGTCCTGTTACAGACTCGCGCAGTAAGTACTTTGTAGCCTAAATTGATATAAAGTAACGAAAAAATTGTAATAAATTGTACCTAATTATAAAAAAGTTATTTGCCTTTTGAAATAAATATTTAACCCTAATAATAATGCTTGTATATAATAGGGCATATGCATGTAATTCAAAAAGCCTCATTTTATTTTTATATAAACTATTACTTTTGAGTTGTTTCGGCCATTAAAATTTGTTAATAAAAATTCTTTTCGAGCAAGAAATTTAATGATAAAAATTTCAAGTGCAAAAAACTTGTGGGAAATTTGAAACTCGACGAGAGCGGTTGTGACGTAAAAATATATAAGTATAACAACAACCAAACATGATGTTAACAGGATATGCCAATGTTAACGAGATTATAAGTGAGAGTGCATAGATGTCAAAGTTGCGTTCCACCTAGACACCGAGTGCAACTTTTCCCTATGACATTTGAAGAAGAACGTCCCTTAGACAAAAAACCCAGACACCCGACAGAATCGACCGCTATCTCAGCTGTTTTGTTATTTTTCCAATAGTCAAATTTTTATTTTTTATATTCAAAATCAATTTTAATACCAAAATATTGCCTTATGTCAAATTAAGAACTGTTCATCATTTCATTTACGAATTTTGTAGATAAATATGTATTTTGTCTTGCGTGAAACATGTACAAAAACATAAGGCAATAGTTTATTGTTATCAATAAAAAAAAAATATATCGTCTCGTTTCTGTCGAGTGGTCCTTAATCACAAATGACCTTTCTTCATTTTACCAAAAATGTAGGAAACATAATGTCTATTTGTTTGACGTAGGTTACATCTTCCATTCCCGGTGAAGGTATGGAACGCAGAGTTTTTTAGACACTATACTATTTTTCGAGGTTTTTTTATACTGTATAAAGGGAATGTGAACTACATAATAAAAAAAGATCATGCATATTCCCTATTGCTATCGGGCTTACATAAAAAAATATAATATAATGTAAATATGTAATTGTAGGTGAGTAATACCTAAAATTGTAATCAGGCAATAAAAAAATACTACATATCATACTATATTGCTTTTCATAATTCAGATAAATATTTGATTTGATTTCTGTTATCTGACTAGTCATTGGCGAGACGCCGACAGTAAAATTTATTACGACGTTATCATATATCAATCAATTAATTGACAGTCTCACAACCAACATAGTGCCACAATTACTTATCATACTTCTTTAAGGGGGCTTGCACTTAGGATATGTTTTCTTTAAAATACTTACGGAACTCACATTTTTTTGCCAATTCTTTGAGCGACAGAAATTGCTAAAAAGTCTTTATCTTTCCGTGACAAGTCTCACAAAATCTCGTGTTATTGAAGGTCACAAAAAATAAAAATAGTTTCCAGCTAATTATCTCTCATTCCGAAGGAGAAACATTTCTAGGATTCTGTACCTCAAAAAAAAACGGAACCCCTATAGGATCACTTTGTTTTCTGTCTGTTAAGGCCCTTTATCTCGGGAACGCGTGGAGATATCGAGTTGAAGTTTCAACCATATAAGTACTAAAATGTACGGTCCCTTGGAACTGTGAAAAAATCAAAAGTAAACATTGGTGAATGATAATATTATATATAGTTACTAGCTGACCCAGCGAACTTCGTACCGCCATAAAAAAAATTAATGAAAAAAACATTGTCCAGCGGACAAAATTGTGAATCTAAACCATTCTCAGATCCCCTTGAACACACACAAAAAATTTCATCAAAATCGGTCCAGTCGTTTAAGAGAAGTTCAGTGACATACACACTCACAGAAGAATTATATGTATAAAGATTATATTATAATAACTTATCAATAATAATTTAATAATCTTTTTAATTTAATAAAAATATAATCTAATTTAATTCTCCTAATAATAAATTAATCACGTCACGTCGATGTCGTTTCACGTTACGCGCTTTCTAGGCAGAACTGAAAACCAGTGCTTTGCTCTTAGAGCAAAGGTATCGCTGAGTTTTTGCCTTTTTCTGTCGTTGCGACACACAGTTACATACCTAGTAATTAATTGTTCTATTTTTTTACTTGAATTTGTGTGCTGTACTGATGGGAATAAATGATTTATCTATCTAAAAAAAGTTACGGGCATTTGTATGTCCGGCTGTCAAAACTATTCATGTCCTAGAACGCAAGGAGGTATCGTGTAAAAAAAATTAACCTCAGATTTACAGTCCCCAAAAGCTGTGAAAAAAATTTTACTTCTAAGGTAACGTACAAAAGCGGTACCGCTGTTTATGTTGCGTACCTATAAATTTTCTCGGCGAGTCCGACTCGCACTTGTCCGGTTTTTTTTATAAGTGACTGGACAATCAGCATAAAAGAGTTTTTATTTGTTTAGGGTTGAAGGCACGTCCCGCAGTCCTGTATTCTCCCACGTGTCGGCCAGTATAGCGGGCCTGGTGTCGGTTCGAGCGTACGGTGCACAAGAAATACTTGCCAAACAATTTGACGATAAACAAGACGTTCACACCGCTGCTTGGTGAGTAACTAACAACCTCCGTGGCCGAGTGGTTTGTACGCCGAATTTTATGGTGTCGCTGACTCGAGAGGTCCCGGGTTCGAGTCCCGGTGGGGGCAGATGTTTGTGTGATGAATACGAGCATTTGTACTCCATTCATGGACGTTTAATAGGTATTTCTATATAAATATACTTATATATGTATCAGTATATGTATACTATCCGTTCCCATAACACATGTGTTACAATGCTTACTTTGGGGCTAGGCTAATTGGTGTGAGTGTTGGAAATATTTATTTATTTTAGTACAAAAAGTAGATTACATAATTATACTCCATCGACCTAAGTCCTGGCAGTGGATTTTTGCATTAAGAATCACGGCTTATTGCTACGTAATTGAGCATCACAATGTCATAGCGTAATTACATTTGGTCGTTCGCCTATATACGGGTGCACGAAAGACTTTTCTCGAATTCGGCCACCCGAAACAATAATTACATTGTTTTCGGGTACTGGAACACGGGGAAATAACCCTGCACCCGCGTCCTTGTTCGAACGAAACGAATACGGGCGTACTCGACTCTGTTCATTTACACTTAGTTTTATTTATTTATTTATTCTTTATGCACAAATGTACAATGGCGGACTTAATGCCGTAGGCATTCTCTACCAGTCAACCATAGGATGTTGTGGAGATTATTAGTGGTAGGGTGCACAACTGAAGTGGAAATCACCTGGAAAGAAAGTTTATAAAAATAATAATATATAAACATACACATACATAAGTTAATATATTTAAATAAATACACAAATACATACATACTTCCAAAATAAATACAAAATAATGACGACAAACCACTCAATGAAACGCCTGTTCTAATAAAAAGCTTCGCAATTTGGTTTTAAAGGTATATTTACTGGGGGACATTCTGATATCTAGCGGGAGATCATTCCACAAAAGTATCGTTTTTACGAAGAAGGAAGAGTGAATAATATCGGAGCAGTGTGGTGGAACGATAAGTAAACGATTAGAAGAAGATCGAAGATTTTTACTATGAGAGGTACATAAGTACTGAAATTGAGAAGTAAGGGGGAGCATTTGGAGAATCTAGCAAAGAGAACAGGGTGGTCAGAGCCCGCATAGTTCTGCGCTGCCTAATGGGCATCCATTTTAAGAGAGATCGGAGAGATTAGTTGTTTGTTCGAATTCCATAGGCACTCGTATTCGGGCTAACGACCAAGTGTAATCGCGCCATCAGACTGATTTGCCAAAAATCTGCATAGTTTTTATGAACTGCTTCATAAGTGAAAACTCTTCTATTATATATACTTTTTCTTACTTATATCATCGAGGACACTTAACATAAATATAATTTATTAATAATGTTTCTTTCAGGTACTTGACTCTGATCTCGAATACATCTTTCTCGATTTGGTTGAATCTCATATGCAATGTGTATGTGATTGTAGTTTCATACACATTTTTATTTATGGATGACGGTGAGTTTATTACCTTATATTTAACAGTATTTAAAAATTGGCTTGAACAATGTGATAATAATTGAATGATGAATTCCGTTTATGGAATTCTACTATCTGCTTAGAAAAGAAAACATAGATGTTTACTTTACTAATTATAGGTGTTGGTAGTAGTCTGTTTTCTAGGTATTCGCGACCAAAATTGAATATGGAATTCAAGCATATACTAACAAAACTAAAATATGAATATTGATTACAAACCAATAAATTAATGTACCCACATAGTTCAAACCAATAAATTAATGTACCCAGACCCGTCTTTCCATTGGGCAAGTGCCCAGGGCCCCGCGATCGATAGGGGCCCACCTCAGATCACAAATATAAAGTCCCTCGTTCCTGTTAGATCATTAAACGGAGGTCATAGGGGCCCCATTATCCTAATATGCCCAGGGCCTCCAATAAGTCAAAGACGGCACTGAATGTAACCACATAGTTACTTTAATTCTAATTATATTTTTTAACACATGCTAGCTTTCCACGCACTTGCAAGCGGGCACCACTGCTAGTACCTATCAGTGTATTACTTTTCTAGCGCATTCCTTTTGCTCCTTGAATTTGGTATAGGCGAAGTTATGTCATCGATAAATAATGGTCGGCAGGTAAAACACGATCGGGCAACGTGGGTTTGGCCCTCAGTCAGGCTTTGATTCTCGTCAACATGGTCGGCTATGGCGTGAAACAGGCCACAGAAGTGATATCGCAGATGACCAGCGTAGAGCGCGTGATTCAGTTCACGTCGTTGCCTCAAGAGCAACATGACGGACCGTCACCGCCTAAAGGATGGCCGGAGCGCGCCAAACTCGTGTTCGAGGACCTGAAGCTGCGATACGACGCCGACTCGGAACCAGTGCTGAAGGACCTGAACATCGTCATCGAAAGTGGTTGGAAGGTAAGTTTTATTTAAAAAGTATAATTTATTACATGGCAAAATTTTAAAAAACATATCTATGATTGTTACTCAATCACGCAAAAACTACTGAACGGATTTGCATGACATTTGATACGCAAATTACTTTTTTGAGACAAAGGCATACTTTTTATCCCGGAAAATGGCAGGTTCCTTTGGGATTCGGAAAAAACTCAAGTTAACGCGAACGAAGTCGCGGGTGGCCCCTAGTGTAATTTATAAGGAAAAAATATAACCATAGATAATGATTGCTGTTCTAAAAAGCCTCCAATAATTTAACCTATTTTGTCTGCTTTTTTCTTGTATATAATTTGCTGCGGGTTCGACTCACGAGCTGACTATCCTACGGGACCGTCCAAACGATTAATACTAGTGTTGCCCAAATCCAGTCTTGGTCTTGCAGTCTTGGTCTTGTTCTTGCATTTTTGCAAGACCAAGACCAAGAAAAAGACCGCGTATTTTTGGCAAGACCAAGACCAAGACTGACCGTGCAAGACTTGAGCAAGAACAAGACTAATCCGGCAAGACTCTTGCGTCTTGCAGCTAGGACTAAGCGCTATTTCACGGAGTATTTAGGTATAACAGTTCGGTGTATAGGTACGCTTAGGAATTCTATGAGACGCAAAAAATTGTATCATAGAATATGAAAAACTGGACCTATGCGCAGTACGACCAATACCATAAACATAATAGCGAATAAAAAAATATCCATTAAAATCAAACAGAGTGCGTGCATAGTTTTGTTTTAACCATCGGCACTTTGATAATGCGGCATCAAAGGTTTTGTACTGACTTCTCAAAGAAATTTGCCGCTTTTCGAAAGTACTTGTGATGATACACGCGCCGGCGGCTTCTATTCAAAATTCAAAAATTCAAAATTCAATATCGTTTATTCAGTCTAGGCTGTTACAAGCACTTGTGAATGTCGAAAAGCTACGCCATCGGTTATTGAAATTACATACAACAATCCAACAATCGTTGCCGCCGCGCCGAAATCACAACATTTGACACTATTTGATTGCCGCCACGGGGCCTAGGTATACTCAGGCAAAATTCTAATTTCGTGTCGTGCCGTCCCACTCACGCTAATACTATTTAATATATGAGCGAGCGAGACGGTACGACACGAACTTCGATTTTCGAATTTTAGAGTACAGATATTGTTCTTTAAAATACAGTCAATTGTAATTAATTTGTTTTTTACATGTTTTAGCACATGTAAGCTTATAAAGCGTAAATGTTTATTAAGAAACAGTTACTCCCATGGAAAACGGCATAATTATAGCTCAGTTGATAACCATGTGGCAGTTGATTTTTCGAATTTCTTATCAAATCTTCAGACATTTATTAATCTGATTGGTCTTTACTATAGCTATGTTAATTCAAGCTCACAAAGTTCCAATTCTAATACGTTTTTCTAAGATCTAAAGTAAACTTTAATAAATAGCAATAGTCTAATAGGTAATTGCAAGACTTGCAAGACCAAGACCAAGACTGGGAGCGCAAGACCAAGACTAGGTGTATTGGCGCAAGACCAAGACCAAGACTGGCTAAGTCTCGTCTTGTTCTTGCATTTGGGCAAAACTAATTAATACCATTAAACCATAGGGCTAGTGAGTGCCCTACTAGACCGGCGTTTTGTTTGCGACCTCCATTCAATGAACTTCACATTATCCTCACGTCTACAGACCTAGCCCACCAATTTCGTATTTTGTTGCGAAAAATTATATGAACCAAGTCGGAAAATATTTACGTTCTCCGAATGACCTCATTCTAATTCGATCACTTCGTGATATGTCCAGTATTGAACTCACTATGTCCCGCTGCGCCACTTGAATTTAATGGTAATTGGTTTCAATTCGAAAGTTATGTCAGTCTACACTCTGTAAGTATGCACTGTTCTTAGACACGGCACTTAAGAAAGAATGAAATATTTATTATTCTTGAAAACATCCTTCATTTAGCCAAATCCTTATCTTACCGTTATGTTGACTTTAGATCTCAAGGAAAAAACGGTTTTTTTAAGAAATTGATTTGCGTATATGTGTGGATAAAACCACATAACCTAGAAAGTTAGAAGGGCCTTGTGGGCGGGGCAAGCGCGCCATAGTTATGAACAAATGCTCATAACTTGACATGTACTTGCGATCGCTTCGTTTAGTTGCTTTCGAACCCTGGCTGAGAGAGTATTGTGATAAACGTTTAAAATATGCCTTCTTATGCTCTACTTACTTACAAAGTTAGAATTCAAGTATCAAATCTATCTAAAAATCGTAAAATTTTACGAGCTTGCATTTCAAACTGTCATAACTTTTTGACGCATGCGTTTACTTATACAGTATGCATTAAAGGTGACTTTCAATGTTTAAATAATGCCTTATATTGTTTTTGACTGCCCGATCATCTTACGGAGCGCCGTGGATCGTCCAATGTACCTGTTGGGCAGGTTTCGGGCACGATTTAGTTCGTGTTGGTGTATCTAGGGTATTTAATATCGTAGTTTGTAATATATTCCGTATCATACATCTTACAAAACATCTTTTATCGGTTCTTCGTTCGTCGGTTTTTCGATTTCACTGAATGCGGACAACTCAGGAGTCAGGACTGATCAACGTGATCTTTGCGGGAGACCTACATGCTCAGTAGTGGGCGTCGTATGGTTGAATGATGAAAGCCTGTCATAATAGAGCAATCTTATATTAGTAGATAGAAGTTAAATGCGTCTCGGTGTAAACTAAACTAAAATAAACTGCATAAAATTTCTTGATCTACCGAAACCATTACCTTTTTTTGGGTTTTATAGGTAGGTGTTGTCGGTCGTACGGGAGCTGGCAAATCATCACTTATATCAGCTTTGTTCCGGTTGGCGCCCATCGAAGGTCACGTATACATCGATGACGTCGAAACTGGGTCAATCGCCCTGAAGGTAAGGATTTAATCAATCTTATGGACTGCGCAGGCGGGGGACTTTTGACCGAAAAATAAAAAATCGATGAGGACTTGTCACGGACTCGCCGCACACGGTTTGCGAACATTTGTTGCTCAAAATTTTTGGTAAGCGCATACTATTGATGAAAATATTCTCACTTGCGTTGTGTTTAAATAACATGGAGTTTAGAAAAAAGAGAAGCCTGGGTCTATCTGTTTAAATCGGATCGAGCTCGGAACGCGGGCTACAGTTCGCTGTGTTGCGTTGCTGCGCCTAGTAACATAGTTCTATTTATTTCGGAGACCCGTGCTCTTCCGGTCTCTCGGTTGTTCGGGAGACTTTTTGTACGCGGTACTATTGATCCCTCGTGTGCGTTACTGCATGCATTTGTAAGCGATCTATTTTGGAGGTCAATAAATTCCACGAATAAAAGTCCCTTGTCTGCGCAAGCATTGATGTATTCGATTTTTTATGACGACGCATTATTTTATTTCGGAACAAAACTTAATGAGCGTATATTGTTGACCCTAATTTTTTTTAATTAATAACAACGGTTTATAATACTCAGGAACCACGGATGTCATGTACATAAAGAGAGCATCAAGATTATTAAATGTTGCAATTGTTTCAAGGTAAAATTTATAAATTTTGTATTTCGCAGGAACTAAGATCTAAAATAGCAATTATTCCTCAAGAGCCAGTCCTGTTCTCAGCCAGTTTGCGCTACAATATGGATCCGTTTGACAAATACACAGATGCAGATATTTGGAACGCTATAGAGCAGGTATTGTTCGTTAATAATAGTCTTAATGTTATGTTTATTGATAAATATTTGAATTATTTAAACAAATTCATTGATATAAATTCTAACTTGCTGTTATCATGTTTGCAGTAATATAATGTTTTCACGTTAATCTTATTAATAAGGTTACATTGTAATAGATAGAATTTCTATGTGAGACTAGCTATTCTGAGCCTTATTTCATTTCAATATGTTTGCTTTACATTTGCTCTGTACCGGCATGCTTTTACGTTATACCATTATGTACACTTTATGTCAATATTAATGCTCCATTCATTGGTATTTTACGGTTTAAAATAGATTCGTTAATTAACCATTTTTAAAACCCTATGTAATGGTCTGTTTATGGGTTAATGTGTTGTATTCTTTTTATGTTTAGTACTTTACAACCATTCCAACTAATTGATATTTACGGAGGCTAGTTTGTACTATTATTTTTTGTTTTTTAAAGTTGAATGAAATTGAGCCTGATACTGTAAATTTCAAGTCGTCCTACCGCTAACTTTTTTGTCTTTTACAATGTGGCACCAAAAAGCGAATTGCAAATTCATGGATGCTTTTCAGGACATGTCGTATTCATAAACAAGAACAAGTAATTGCTTACAAGTAATTACAAAGTTACCAAGTCATGCGTATGACACTAGAATAATTCTTCAATAAAACAAATGGTGACTTAGAAACGAAAATGGTGAATATTTTTTTTTTTTTACAACACACACCAATTAGCCTAGCCCAAAGTAAGCACTGTAAGGCTTGTGTTATGGGATACTAGGGTAACGGATAGAATACATATATTGTACATATATAAGTATTTTGTTTTATAGATATACATATTAAACATCCATGACTGGAGTACAAATGCTCGTATTCATCACACAAACATCTGCCCCCACCGGGATTTGAACCCGGGACCTCTCGAGTCGGCGACACCATGAAACCCGGCGTACAAACCACTCGACCACGGAGGTCGTCGTATTTGGTTATAATTAGCGCCATTAAAATAACGGATCACAAATGACGACGTAATACATTCTGTTCCTCTCGCATATGTTCTCCTTAGTAAAGTGCGAGAGATACGGAATGTCTTGCGTCGGCATTTTCGATTCGTTTTTTTAATGGCACGAGTTCTCATTTTTGGCAGTTCTTACATGACCAATTTCTTATGTATGAAATGAAAAAATGATGCTCAAGTCATTACTTAAGCAGAAGTCATGCAAGTATAATTTTTGTTTATAAATTTATTTATTTTTTGGAAGAGCAACAGCTATTAATAAAAATAATATAAACTTAAATAATAACAAAAAGCCAAATACAGGTCATCACCAATAAAAATACATTACAACATAATTAAACACACTTAGCATAATAATTACAAAAAAAAACATTGTACAATTGCCTATTCATCAAAAACTACACTGTTCAATACCAGCCTGTGATGGAACGATCAATACGTCGGTTAGTGGTGTTTGGATAAAGCAATAGTGGATCAGTAAATAGCTCGATGGCTTTCACTTTCATCTGTCAAAAACCGTTAGCGAATAGGCCTCCAATTCGCGGAATTTACGTTAAGCCGTTGGTCTCGACTGCATCTGCAGTCGTTAGTACCCACCGATCTATACTGGGCCGCATGATGGTTTGTGGCCCAATCTTCCTATTCCATCCATGGAGAAGGCCTGTGCCCCAGCAGTGGGGACATTAACTAGGCTGGTGATGATGATGGCTATGAATTATTTGTTTGCGCAGGTGGAACTGAAAGGCAGCGTAACGTCTCTATCGATGGCGGTGGCGGCGGGCGGGAGCAACTTCAGCGCGGGCCAGCGGCAGCTGCTGTGCCTAGCGCGCGCCGCCCTCGCACGCAATCGCCTGCTCGTGCTCGACGAGGCCACCGCCAACGTGGACCCCAAGTAACACCTGCCCACCCACCTACCTTCACTACAGGCAGTGCACAGTCTCTGTGACCTTCAGCGCGGGCCAGCGTTAGCTGCTGTGCCTGGGGCGCCGCCCTCGCACGCAATTGCCTGCTCGTTCTCGACGAGGCCACCGTCAACGTGGACCCCAAGTAACACTCGCCCACCCACCTACCTTCACTACAGGCAGCGCGCAGTCTCTGTGACCTTCAGCGCAGCCCAGCGGTAGCTGCTGTGCCTGGTGCGCCGCCCTCGCACGCAATCGCCTGCTCGTTCTCGACGAGGCCATCGCCAACGTGGACCCCAAGTAACACCCGCTTTTTTGCACTCCGAACACGTATCAACAAGTGGTCGGCACTGCCTAAATATTTGCCTGCGAGATTATTTATCTGATTTATTAGTCAATGTGTTGTCAGGTATATTTGTCTATCGTTAGGCGTCTAGGGGCTGTGTAGCCGGTGCCACCCGCCGACCTACCTACCATGTGTTTCTATCTAGCGAGGCCACTGGAATTAGACTTAAAATAGTGATGGTAATGTTTTGCTTGTTCAATGTTCCCATGAATTTATTAACAACGTTCAATGTTCCTCAACCGTTTTGATAGAAATAATGTTAAACCGCCTATACCATCCAGGCAGCGTTGCCCTCGCCTGTTTTAAGCTCGGAGTACGTAAAAATAACCTATATATATATAAAAATAAAAATGTACCTCTCCATTCACGTATTAACTGTAACGGATCTTTAATAGTACAGAAGAAATTCAACAAGAATATTTTGTCTATCCAGCAACCCATCTACCTACCCTCACTACATATAGCAACATATCATATTTGTGGAGTGCGGTGGCAGAGGGCGAGGTCAATTTCAGGGCGGAAAAAAATTAAAGGCAAAAAAATAAAAGACTAAATAAATCTTGGCAGTTTTTTTAAAGTGGATTTAAGGAATTGTATTTCTAAATGTAAAATCCTTTATTCAGAAAAGAATCGACTACAATTCAAGTACATAGGTACAAGTCTCGATATTAAGTAAATTCGATAAATTGTTAAATCTTCATTTCTTTTAGTCACATTATATACTTAGATTTAAACTAGATAGTTTAGTTCATCGATGTATTCATTTATTTGGCAACAACATCATTTTATTTTTAAATGACGTACTATAGTAATTATCATATCGATACATTCATTTATTTGGCAACAACATCATTATATTTTTAAATGACATACTATAGAAATAGCTGTAATTCTCTGCAGCTTTCGGTCAGCGATCATGAAAGTTTGCAACTTTCGCAATGACCGGGTTTAGGATGGGTGATCAAATATTAACAATTTTGAGCTCATCCGCCGCCGCATCAGCAAACTTTAGAACCCAATAATGCGCACTGGGCTCTCATAGTGGGTGGACTTCATAAAATATATTAAAGGTAGAAGGTACATTTTGGAAAAAATCGGAAGAAGTTTGGTCAATTTGTGCAAACAATATTGCGTCGATGTTTCAGTACCCCTAGCACGAACCAATATCGAATTCGAATAGTATTCCAGTGTGAAATGTCAATGTCAAATTTTGTATGAAAACTTGAACAGCATAACACAACACACGTTACATAACGAGAACTAAAAATCCGTACAAATTTGACAATGACATTTCGGACTCGCAAACGTTACGAATTCGATATTGGTTCGTGCTAAGGGTACAGTACACTTAAGACTTAACCAATTTCGTTTACTTACAGCACCGACGCATTGATTCAGAAGTCCATACGTAAACACTTCGCGGATTGCACAGTTCTCACCGTGGCGCATCGTCTGCACACAGTGGCCGACTCTGACAGAGTTGTCGTAAGTTACTACTAATTTTTTTTGTAAAAAGAAAAGAAGAAATACCGATTATCTTCGTCCTTGTTCATAAGTATCTTGTAGTTCCTATTAAAAGATTGTCATAGTTTTACGGGTAGAGGGTTTAGACCAGGAAATGAAGCATTTTGGCTCGCAATTTTTTCGTGCACCATGGATTTACTTGAAATTTTCACAGAAAGAAGAAGGTAGGGAATAGCTCAAGGATCATTTTCTATATCATGCCGCTGTACCAAGTGCCTTGGGGATGGTTGCCACCACATCTCGGGGGTGGAACTATAGGAATCGACGGAAAAAGTAATGCTAAGAAAAAAAGTTTTTTTTCTTATTATTAGCTTTTTCGTAAAACTAATATTTTTTGAGTTATTCAAAGTTAAAAGTAAGAGTTTTTTGACGAAAATATCGACGTTTTTAAATGTTTTTTTGCGAATAACTAAAAATAGGTATGCACCTTATCAAAAAAAAATTAAGAGAGCCAAATTGTAGCTTTTGAAAAAACAAAAAAAACTGCTTTTTATAATTTTTCTACGAAAATAAGGACAAAGATACAGCAAATTAATGCTTAGCTTTTTTTGTCAAATGTATAAATTGGAAGATTTAAAGCTAAATAACGAGAAAAAATTGCATCATTCGAAAAAAAGCTCAGTCTCACAATCTTTTTTAAAGTATTTAATTAGAGCTTTCAAAAAAATGTCTCTAGCATGAGAATTGACCGACTTAATATGTTAAAAATAAGATCGGTATAGATCGCGCTAATCTTCTAGTCTGCTCTGAACACTGCACAATTCGCGTCGTAGTAACACAGTACAGGTATTTAAAGGGACGAAGGTTGTGTTTAGGGCTGTACACCTGCGCGAAACAACTTCAGAGCGGACTTTGCGTTTGGCGATCGCACCAAACTTCCAGTCATAGATACCCGCTTTTTTTACGAAAAAAAAACTGAAAACAACCCCCAAAGTACCCCCTAATTAAAATTGATCGCCACCCTTCTGTGATTCTCTTTATATATGAACTACTAGCCGTGCCCCGCGGTTTCACCCGCGTTTTTCTCGTTTCCGTGGAAATACCGAGATAAAATATATAGGTACCAACTCTTAACATCTTACACACGTGATAACTTTTAAACGAAATATCCTATTGAGATGAAACAAAAAGTATTTTACTTCTACATAAATACTCTTGATAACATAATGCTTAATTTCGATAATATTAATATTACGATACATATTTAACGTAGTTTTTTTTTCTTCAGACGATGCTAGATAGCTAGATATATGTTCTTGCGGACTTTTTTGTAGGTCTTAATGGGATCTACAAACCCGTAGTACATCATTTTGTTCTATTGTCAATAGTTTTTGCAACGCACGCAAAAATAGGTTTTCGATTTTACACCTTGTGTTACAAAATAGCAATTTTATTACGGATCCC
This sequence comes from Chilo suppressalis, assembly GCA_902850365.2. Lineage (NCBI taxonomy): Eukaryota > Metazoa > Arthropoda > Insecta > Lepidoptera > Crambidae > Chilo > Chilo suppressalis. The sequence goes on from OU963898.1 coordinate 16,115,132, forward strand.
TAATTTTAAATATAGCCTATAGCCTTCCTCGATAAATGGACTACCCAACACTGAAAGAATCATTCAAATCGGACCAGTAGTTCCAGAGATTAGCGCGTTCAAACAAACAAACAAACTCTGCAGCTTTATAATATTAGTATATATTAATACACCCACGAAGTTTGACCAATTTAAAATGCCTAATTTAAGAAAAAAATGAAGTTTAAAGAGAAAACATTTTTTTTTAATTTCGCGTCTTTCACCATTTTCTTAAAAATATCTCCCAAAATACTAAAGATACGAAAAAAACGAAAAAGTACTAAATTGAAGCTTTTTTAATGACAAAAATTTCCCTGTATGCAGATTTTTTGTACAGTGAATATTCGGCGAGATATAGCCGTTTAACACCTACATTTACGATCGAATATCACCTTATTCAAGCGCTTTAAACTCTTCCCATTTCAAAATTAATAGATTTTAAGTAATTTAATTCACATAGTCTTTTATGGCTCTTGAAAAGCCCTACAAAATCGTTTCTGAAAAAAAAATATTCTATCACCTAGAAGGAGCTATGCTTAAAAAACCGAGCATATTTTTTTTTTCAAGGGTAGATTATAACAAGGGTAGTTTGAAAGATTATGAAATTGTATCTTAATCATAAAACAATCATTATTAACTATTTTTAACCATATTTATGTTTTTGATGTTATTTTATAATTTTTGACAATAAGGGATAGTTTTCGCCCCTAAAAAACAAACACTGTACAACGACACAATATAGAAAATGAACTAGTGGGTGAAATAAGCCTAATCCCAAATTTTTGTATAAATTGGTGCTGGACGAAAAACAAAGGTTTTACCATTTTTTTAGCTTCATTTCCTCGATTAGATGGAATTATTTTACAGAATTTATGTGGGCAACGTTGCTATCGAAAAATTCATGATGGGTGCTGTTCCTGAGGCCCAAGCACGAATTTTGAAAACTAATCAGCGCCCTACCGGACGTAAGAACAAAATAGCTCCTTCCATACAAAATTTGACGATGACGATACGATTACGTCAAAATTCGTGCCCCGTCACGGGGCATCTGTTTCTCATCACTCTCTTAGCTCTTCGAGTATCCGGGCTAGTAAGAAATGTTCAGTTATCCAAATCGGCTCCTTTAACCTAATACAATAAGCATAACGCTTTCAATGGGTGTCGCCAATCGCCAATAATGACTTACGCTGGCACTTCAACATGGCTATTCGTATTTGCTTTTTGCAAACTTGACAACAGTCTCTCCTTTTCACTCTCTAAAGAGTATGATAAGGACAACCTGCTGTCGAAATAATAAATAGCGAATACGAATAGCCATGTGAAGTGCTAGCATTAGATACAAAATGTTTGTATCCATTACACTTCAAAGGGACTTTGTTTTTACAAACGCAGGATATTTGGAGCAAAGTAAATGGTGTGCCTTTGATGCTTCTCCCACACCTACGGATAGCTTTGGTACTAAATGCGCTAAAATTACGGTTCGAAATTTAAATAAGGTCTGTCGTAATGAATTAGGGACTGTGCCGACGATAGCTTGACTGGCGATATTATAATTTGAACACGCGCAAAACGCTATGGTTGTGGAAAACGATAAATTTGTATATGCAGCTAAAGGAGCCTACTGAATCAAAGTTCGACCGCAAATTTTAATTCCAAAGCCACCCGAAGCTTCGTCACGCAGGTGTGGGATAAGCATGAGTCTGTTTAAAACAAAATTGCATGCGTATTCAGGTAATGGATGCAGGCCGCATAGTGGAGTGTGGGCATCCTCACGATCTCCTTCAAATACCTGAAGGTCAGTTCTCTCGAATGGTCGAACAACTGGGGCCCGCCGCGGGACAAAGTCTAAGGGAAGCGGCTGCGCGGGCGCACGCTGAGCATATCAAGTACGTAGACGACGACACCAACCAAATACGAACATTCAGTACACAGTAACTATCTGCATAAACTACCAAGATATGAAGAATAGGAAGAAGCTCATGCTTGTTTTATACTTTTTACCATATTGGTTTATAATACTTTTACTATTAAATAATGGAAATCGAATTTATCGTATAAGAAGAACCAGTGCCGCGTCACAAACTTAGTTATAATGCCTTTATATATATATATATATATGGCTATTTGTAAATTGACAGCAGGCTCTTTCTAATTCTATCCTGTAAAGGATCGTTAAATTGCGTTAAGCACTCGGAGTGCTTACTATCCCAGGGTCCATACATGAAGGGTCCGCTTCCCTCTGGACACGGTGCAGATACTTTCCGAAGCATCCGTGCCCGGAAAGGACCTGCACCAATCGAAAGTCCACCCTCCCTCCCTCTGTCCACCTATCAAAGTTCGTACTTGGGCCTCTGCTTTCAAGTTGAGTAATAGCAAATAGCCATGTAAAGGGAGTTAATATGTGTTTAATAATATGTAGAGTTAATATGAACCGCACAGAGTTTGAATACTTAAAATTAATGTACTTAAAACTATATTTGTTGTAGGCGTTGGTAACCTGTTGGTCTTTTTGTACCAACCATAAGACGGCCAACCTGATAATCGGAAATGTTTTAAATGTACCCAGTTATTTATATTTACATATATTCTTACTTGTGGTTTTATTATTTATTGTAAACCGTGCTGATGCCTGTTTTATAACTTTTACCGTATTGGATTATAATAGTTATACTATAAAATAATAGGAAAAAAATAAAATCGAACACATTCCTAGTTACAATCATCTCAGTGAATTAATGTTATCTACCCAATGATTCCAGACAACTTTATTTTTAGAGTTGATTTAGACCATAATTTAAGAGCTGTACTTAATTTACTTTCTGCCTTTTTTATTTGATATAAGTGCAATTTACTCAAACACACCTAAGTACTTAGTGTATTTTATATATATTTTATAACTCGAGATTATAATATGGTGCCAATTCATAGCACGAGACATACATAAATTACTCAATATACTATTTACTCAGCAACACTTTTCAATAAATTTCTTTATACAATATTTAATTATTTCTTTAAAGTTATACACAATTAAGTTCTTGACTTAAGAGCCCTTTACAAAATTGCGCCGCTGCCGTACTGATCGGCGCGTAGGTAGATTTGTACTAGTATATATTGCATTTTACGGGTGATGTTTCGAGTCTTATAAATATATCCATATTTCAGAAGTTTAATGATGGTACATTAGTTTTATGAAAGTTTTTGATAGTAATTCTATTTAATTCAGTATCAAGATGAGAGGTAAACCTGCATTATTTCTTAGTAAAACTCACGGACGGGGTATCGAAGGGGGTAAACGAGGGGTTTAAAAATTACGATTATTTGCAAAAAATGTGAAAGGGCTCTTAAATACGTATTATAATGAAGAACTCACCTATAATAGTAAATTGAATTTTGAGAGCTGGTAATGCTTTCAGAAATATGAACATTCATTTCTATGGAAAACAGGGTGCCAACTATGATGATACCCCTTTTTATTTGAAAGTTAGTCACAACACAATTCTACAAGTGATTGTGATTGCACCACGTTTGCTTCTGCTGGACTTGGACCCACACCCAGTTTTATAAAATAATTTAATCCTTATAATTTTTATTATTTTTAAAGCATGTAACTGCTTGATGTTTAAATCTAAAGAAAATATAACTAGAAAAAATTCCACGCGGACCAGGCAGCAGACGGGACTCGAACCCGCACCCTTCGCAATCCGGGCGAATGCACTGACCAATTATGCTACCGCGGCCCTCACGGACCGCGTCGAAATTCTTTCTAGCTATTCTTAAGCTGCAAGGCAGCGCCATCTCTTCGCATTATAGGTAAACCCACAATGTCAAATGAATACTTTTACAAGTATTAAACATTTGAAAGAAGAAATAGCAATTATAGTTATAATTTTTATTATTTTTAAAGCATGTAACTGCTTGATGTTTAAATCTAAAGAAAATATAACTATTTACTACTAATTTAATCCTTTTAAAAGTATGTTAAGGACAGACTGTTGTCAAGTTTACATATTGCAAACATGGATAGCCCAGTGAACTGCCGGTATTAGACAGTAAATCGTGTGCCTTCGTGTTCTTAAGTGCCTAATAGACATTAACACAATATAATATTTTGTCGAGATTATGTATACCTACTTAATATTTGCATTGTTTTTTTATATTTTTGCTGACTTTTAGATTTTATGGTTATACACAGAGGCATTTACTTTAATTAAAGTTTGATAAACACACACTTTATTTGTGATGTAATTACTTTATAAGAATAAAATTTAATATAAATCTGAAATCTTAAGTGTATAGCCACTAGGTATTTAAAGTTTGTCTGAAGGTGCTCTGTTATATTTTTTTTTATAACTACATCACTTTGAATAAGGACCAAATATTAATGTTACCACTCATATTTTATAGTTTTTATTCCTATTGTTATGACTTTACTTATTATGTAAATCTATTACCAAGTATCACTTTATTATTCGACGACGACGACGTCCGACGACCTCCGCGCCCGAGTGGTTTGTACGCCGGATTTCATGGTGTCGCCGACTCGAGAGGTCCCGGGTTCGAGTCCCGGTGGGGGCAGATGTTTGTGTGATGAATGTTAAGTATATATTTCTATATAAATATACTTCATTAGTATATGTATTCTATCCGTTAACCTAGTATCCCCATAACACAAGCCTTACAGTGCTTACTTTGGGGCTAGGCTAATTGGTATATTTGTTTTACTTTACCATATATAAAATAAGTTAACCAGTTAAATTGTATTTACAACTTTATCATATAGGTATAATACAAGTTTGTGTGTGTTTTAAGCACTAGCAAATATATTCAACAGACATTTTTGGTCAAGTTTACATGAAAAAGTAACTGGAAAACAAAACAAGATTTTCCAACAGTAATCTTCATTTCAAATCAATCAATAGAATAATTAAGTTATTGCAATAGGGTAAACAGTATTTATGTAAAAGTTTTATACTTATTCAACTAACAACCAGTCAGTTATTGTGCTTTCGAATCAATGATTTGCTTTGTTTAACATTCAAATTACTGATTTTTTCATTTTTAACATTAAAATATAAATAAAAGTAAAATTCTCACAAAACATAACCAGTAATTTAAATCTGCCTAAAAAATGTTAGTAGTGTTCAAAGTTTACTACAAGTGAATATATTCATCTGTGTTAACTGCCACTATTTAATTTTAAGTTAGCTAAGTAAATCATAATAAGAAACTTAAGGGTAAACTGTGGGATGGGAGTGTGGTACTTATTGTATGTGATTTATAATAAATGAATATTTAATTATATTTTACAGTTTTATTAAATTAATTATAGATTGTTAAAAAGAAAATATTTCTGAGACAAAATATACTGTATATATTATTATTATGAGTTTTTTTACTTTCCCAAAATAACCTAGTATAACATTATAAAAAAAACCATGTAGATATTTTTCTGTAGTGCCATGTTCTAGTTTTAATATATGGACTTAGAACTAGAAGAATGAAATTTTGGTTAAATCTCTTACATTAACATGAATTATAAGTGATTGTTGCTTCTAGTAACATCAAACCAATTGAACTTTTCCATTTTTCACTAAATCAGCTATAGGTTTGTACTGCAGAATGTGTTGCGAACCCTCTGAAACATTAAATGAATTTAATAAATAAATAACAACATTTTGAAAATTTACTTTGTTTTTTATATAATACTAGCTGACCCAGCGAACTTCGTACTGCCATAAAAAAATAGGTTGGTGGTAGAAAGTTGAAAATTTAGGGATGTATGTATTTTTGTACGATGTATCATAAAAAAATGAAATAAAAAAAATATCTACAATTGAAAAAAAAAATTTAGGGGTGGATTACCCTTAACATTTAGGGGGATGAAATATAGATGTTGTCCGATTCTCAGACCTACCCAATATGCACACTAAATTTCATGAGAATCGGGAAAGCCTTTTCGGAGGAGTTTAACCACAAACACTGCAACATGAGAATTTTATATATTAAATTAATTTTGATAAATGTAAATTAAGCACTAAAATCTTTTGATTGAGTACTATTAAATGCTTTTAATTGTGTACTACTACTGTGACTTGTAATTAAATAATATTTTTTCTTTCATTTACCTACTTTCATTCTTATTATAGGGTTGTCTATGTAACTTGAATACAAAACTGACTTTCAATTAATTTTTGGGCCCTGGAAGTACAGTTTTACTTTCAATGTTTCTATGGGGACCAATTTTTATATGCAAGAAAAGTTTAGTGCAGTAGCTAGAATATTACAAAAAAAACCGCATACCTTCCAGATCAATTTCTTCATCTTGGTCAGCCACCAAATCTTCTAATACAACACCATTTATTGAGGTATTTGCTTTTAAAAATATGTGAGTTAGTAAATTTGGATAAACAGCCATTTTGTTCATTTCTAACGATTTCATATTCCCTGGCATTTTATCTAAAACTACTTTTTTCAAGTGGCCCTCCATATTGGCAATGTATTCTTGGGTGTATTTGAATTCTGCCAATGTTAAGTAATTGGTCCCAGTTTCTATTCTCTGCTTCTCATCGTTCATGATATGAATGCAATACTTCTCTATTTTGTTAAGTCTTGTTCTCAAATAATTACATATAATGAACTTAATTCTACTAAGTTCCATTTTATGAATGGAGGCTCTAAGATCCGTTTTAGGTAGTTTGTTGATATTGCGTTCCATGTGCTGTATTTGGCCAAGCATACACTCCACCATATCATTGTTGTGGGGTAATATTTCTGGCGCCAATCGTTCATTTTGCCATGCAGTTTGAAGAGTTTTTAAAACAACGTCGGCTGTTATTTCCTCTTCCTCGTCACTAACAACAATATCAGATATTTCATCCATACTGCAATTAACTCTACAAACAGCTGTAAATTAATAATGTATTTCAATTCTACATGTAATTCCAAAACACAAAGAGAATAAAAACAATTGAGAATGAAACTAAATCAAAGTTGTTGTTGTTTGTTTCTTAAATTCTCCCTTTTCAGGGAAGGCAAGGGGAACAATGCCCATACAGCCTAGTCTTAAGTTAAATTATTCTGTTTTTCTTTTTACATTAGAATGTCGGTGTGACGCATTCTAATGTTTCTTGAAGTGTTTGGCACGAAATGTATCGAGCTGGCTTTTTCGATAAGCTTCTGTGAGGTAGTCAATACTACAATAAATTTCTCACGTCCACTTGACCGGAATAGCGTATATTTTGACGATTCTACTAATTCTTCAGTTACGCAGACAGTTGTAACACAAAATCACACCAATTTTATTTCACAATATCCACTATGAACGAATTTAAGAATAATTAAAATAAGACGCCAACCACACTCGATCAAATCCCGCCAAAAACTCAACTAAATCAAATGTAAAATATTTACAATGTACCTACTTTTCTCTCTGTCAGTCACTTTTTTTTAATACTTCATGACCATGGATACAAGTCCTTCAGTCGTATACATAAATACAACCTTTGATATCTTCTTGTTTACAGTTTGTCTATAAAGTCGTGACATTAAATGATGGCGCCACTAGTATGCATGTAGCAACCCTATACAGTCGGACCAAAATGATTTTGATACTAGCAGTTCATTCATTAAAATAGGTAATTAATAAGACACTATACAGTCGTATTTTGTTTCTGTTTTATATATAGTAGGTACCTATGCTTATAAAAAGTTAAGCCAAGCATATTTAATTGAATCAGAATAAAATTATTATAGATAAAATAGTACTTTATAGTGTAAAAGTGTGTAATGTTGGTGATTACCGCTGAGGTGCCATAGAGACCAGAGCCGGTAGGTAATCATCAAAACACACAAGTATCATCATACGACGTCTTTTAACACACCTGTTAAGAAAATAATACTAAAAATCATTTTATAGTATATAAAAAGTTTATTTAAAGAAACAATTTGTAAATGTTCAGTTAGTAAAATAAGTGATAGGTATCTTCACTAAAAGCATCTGGCCATGGTTCTTTATGTGACCATTTCTTTCTTTGGTCGGCTTTGCCTGTTTTCCCAGGAGTTTCAAACTTTCCATCATTCTTAAAACCTTCGTTGACTATCCGACTCTCTGATTTTTCTGAAAAAAAGTAAAAAAAATATGTAACGGAATAGAAACAATAACTTATTTATGAAGCAATTAATTCAAAATTGGTAGAAAACCTGACCGAGTTGAACCATAATAACGTATCAAAAGAAATGGTCGTACTACAATATTACCTATTTACAATGTCAATCTAACCTAAAAATGTGCAATGTAAACAATGCCTTTTTTGGTCTCAAAATCGTAAATTGAGTAAATTTGTAACTTCAGACAGATTACAAACAAATAGTTACACGATTACATACCCGTCATAGATGCTGTTCGCCCATAAACATCATCCAAATCCCACAAAATTCGTCCAGCTTGGTAGTCTTCGAAACATCGCTGAAAACTTTAAAAATCACTTCCCGCGTGCCACTCCGATTTACTTTACTCATTTTTATACCTTTCTGCGTAGTTTCGTCTTAATTTATTACAGTTTAATCGAAACAATAAAAAATACAAAAGGAAAACTGTTCCAAAGAGTAAAGTAAGTATACCAAACAACTGAAACTCGATGACAGCTGATGTACATAAGTTTGGTGTTGCCAGACACATGAATAATGTTAGTTCCTCAAACATTCATGTCACGACTTTATAGACAAACTGTACATTAGAATGTCGGTGTGACGCATTCTAATGTTTCTTGGAGTGTTTGGCACGAAATGCATCGTCTTGGTTTTTTCGATTAGCTTCTGTGAGGTAGTGTCAACACTACAATAAAGTTCTCACGTCCACATGACCGGAATAGCAATTTTATTTCACAATATCCACTATGAACGAATTTAGGATAATTGGAATAAGACGCCAAACGTCTAAATAGAGCATTAAACCACTGGAGACGCCATAACGTTCACTCGCCGAATAAAAGTATTCACCATTTTTGGTGCGGGACGAGGTACACACGTATAGCACACTAATGAAAATATGCAATACATACCTTCACAAACACGAGCGTGTTGTTGCTATAAACGCACACTTCAAAAATTACGTCACACAAACAAACGCACACACGCTAACAATTTTTATGTAACCATGCAATTGTTCGAGCGAATTTATTTCAGCACAAAATTCAATAATCCCTTATTGACAGCGACATTAAAAGAATGAACGATATTTTAATGAACAGTTCTTGATGAATGAACATAATGTTTGTTTATAATGAAAACAAAAAGTTTCACATATAAATATCTATCTGAAAGCTTATTTATAGTTTTAGTACTTATGATTGTTATGCACAAAATTCATAGAATTTTTTGCAAATTATATTGCTGTGCAAAAATATTTCTAACTGAGTTTACTGCCTTTTATCGGATATCTTGCCTACATTTATTGGCTTTTACACCCTTAATAATAGCAAAAGCAGCAGCAGTACATTGTCACAAAACACTGCGTAACTGACCCAAGTTTATCCATTCTTTGTTTAATATAAAGGGGATAGCGAATTAATATACTTCACTGAATTAAGGTTATTTGTTTTACTGATAATGTTTTCCTTAGTGGTTTAAGAAGTCATTAATTTTATTATGTGTTATTAATTAGAAAAAATCTCAATGATTCCAGCTTTCGGCAAAGGTCAATCCCAATATTAATAAAAATAAAAATGATAAAAAAAATATCAGTGCCCCCGCCCAGTCGAGCAAAAGCAGCAGCACGGCCGTACCATCCTTTTCTCGAAACAGTTCAGAGCACTTTCAACACCCTTTAACTTCATTGGCGATAAAACAAGAAGCCTGTGTTTTCAGTAAGTAACCAAGTAGGCATTTTATAAACTCGGTATATTTCAAATTTCATTAAATTTGAGCCAGTAGTTTAAGAATTATAACTAATCAAAGAATTTTATATAAACAATTTTGTCACTCACTGACTGACTAATCATCAAAACTCTAAGGCACTTCTAGCAGACATCGAAGCTTCGCATTTAGCATACAGTTAGTATTTAGTATATAAATTAAGGAAAAACTAAAATATTTTGCAATTTCGGCCCAGTTTTCTAGATATACTAACTGCATAAATAACTTTGTAATCTCATATAAATATATAGGAGTTACATTTGCAGTTAATGAATTAGTGTATGTGTTATATAAATGTTGTACTATATTATAATAGATAGATGTAGATAAGTATCTAGATATAATAATGTAAAATTGGAATCTCATTAATAATTTATATTTTAGAATAGAACGCGAATCGAATGAATTTGAATTCAAGCTATTTCAACAGCCAAGATACATTAGATATTCAAGAAAAAATAATAGAAGAATAAAATCAAATGTTCTCAATAATTGGTCCCGATTCTTAATTTATTAAAGTACCTTTGATCCTTAATTATGTTTTTATTGAAATAAACTTTTTGATCAGACGAAGTTTTTTTGAAATGAGTTTAATATGAGAATTTATTAAATCTATAGTTTTAAATGGAGCTGATTATGAAAACAACATTTAACTCGAGATCCAAGAATATTATTAATGTTTCAGATTTTGGGACAATGCAGTCCTAATGGCACTTTAGTCACGGCAACTTTAAAGATCGATTTTGTGACTCGCCGACATCTTAAAGTACTTATCTGTTATAGCCAGACAGCTTCCATGGAGCTTCTGCAAATTGAATATCCTCAAGCTGTATTATATGTCGGCCCAGGTGAATAGTATGTGTATGTACCACTTTTGTGGATTACAATAAAGTACGCTACTACATATAAAATAAACTATGTTTTTAAGAACTCTAAGAAGTAAAAATAAAGTCGGTTTTACGGGCGAAGATTTTACGTGACAACGTCTTTTTCTCGGTAGAATATTTATTGATATGAATATAATTAAATTGCACAATAGGAACAAGGAATTGAATGAAAATAAGAATTGCACAAATTTTAACTATAGAAATATATTTTGTTTACTAAAACATTGTACATGTAAACTTAAACTTAACACGAGAGACTCATCATAACGTTACCGAGCGTTACACTTTTTCATAAGTGACTCCCAGCCGCAACCTAATTTAAGACGTTGTCACGTCAATAATATAAGTTATGGCAAAAACAATTATTTGATTTGACTAAAAAACTTAAAATTCCCTTTTATACAGAACCTTAATAACATAAGTTTTTATCTTCTGGACTATAGAGAAATACGAATTGCAACATCATATACTCATGAACAAACGTTCGTGAGTATATCGTAAACGTTATTTTTTTTTTCACGACACGATAATAATCACGGTGCAACTAAATAAAATGTAGGGCCTCGTGTGATGGCATTTTCCTCTTAATTTGACATTTGAAAGCTATTAAAAAAAGTTTGTTAATTAAAAGGTAATAAAAGTCGTTCGATGTGGGCAGCTGCACTGATAACTAACTACTTAATTTGATTTACTTTCTTCTACCTATACGCAGTTTCCATCAATGTATTGCCAATAAACAAAAAAACAAAATAAAAAATAGTAAGTTATGTTGTGGAATCCGGTATAATTCTCTAAGGCCGTATACAGAAAGAAAGCCGAAAGCCGATCGGCGCCGATCAGCGCCGATCGGCGCTTATCGGCGCCTATTGACGCTGATCCTTTTTCTATGGACCGGCGCCGATCGGCGCCGATAAGCGCCGATGAGCGCCGACACGCGCTGGTCCGAATAATAAATAATTTGTATTTGAATTATTATCCTTAGATTAAATCAATCTAAGTTATAATCTTTTTATAAATCTAATAACTTTATCTTTTATTAACTAAGCGCTTAAATTATTTGTTTCGTACTTACCGAATGGTGACAACAAGTCTTTCTTCTGGAAGGATTGGTTGTTTATGCCAATTGCCCCAATTTTTCGTCAAACGGTTTTTCACTAAATCCAAAATGTAATAAAATGTTTCTTGAATCATTCTTGTATATGTATAAAATCTTTGTTCATCAAATTTAATTTTTTTTTACAAATAAATGATGGTATTCTCCGAAACGTTTCCTTTCTCTATTTATACGATGTATAGCTTATTTTCGCATTTTTAAATAAATATTTTCTAACAAAACCAAATCATCGTCCGATGAGTCCGACATTTTGCTTGATCTGCTTTAATCGGCTTCCTTTATGTAGGAAGGATCGGCGCCGATAAGCGCCGATTGGCGCCGATCGGATTTCGGCTTTCTTTCTGTATACGGCCTAAAGCTTAAATTTTTGACAACAATGTATCCTTGTCTTTCTCTATACAGAATGAAAAGGAGTGACTAATGTTAAATTTAGTTAAGAGAATTATGCATGCCAGAATCGACAATTATTGTTTATAATTTTTATTTGGCTATTTACCAGCATCGATATAAAGTACTTTTTATACATATCAACGTCGAAAGAGAGATTTTAGTGTCGAATATGGTAGCGTTCTCTAAACTTAAATTTGACAAGTGTAACCTTGTCATTATCTATAGAGAATGAAAAGGAGATACTAATATTACATTTAGTTTTAAGCTTAAAGAACCGTGCAAGAATCGACACCTTTGTTTGGTTAAGTTATAGATCGTGCAAGATTGATTTTTTTATAAGATCTGCCGATCTATATTTGTTTTATCAGCATGCTATTTGTATCGGCAGGTTCACTTAATTAAATCTGGTCGAATGTTTTCCAGTATAAAAAATACCGTTCATTCAATTCACTCATTTTTCGTCACATCACTATGAATTTCTACCTATTATTTTTGTCATTCATTCGTGATTTCTCGCCTTTTCTTTTTATTGAATTTTATACCAGAATACTAACTTTTTAGAACTTATAAATACTTGTATATGAAAGGAAACACCAAGTTTCACCATTTTTTTTTATAGATAGGTCCGATAAATGACTCCACCCCACCTGATGATAAGTGATTGAAGTGGCAGATCGGTTTTTGCGTGGGAAAACAACATAATTTTCCATTTTTGTGGGAGCTCCGACTCACGCTGCGGAACGATCCAAAATGGTAGCGGTCGCGCGTGAACTAGTATTGGCGGAGGGGTTCGCCCGTCCATGCCATCTCCAGTGGTTTAATGCTCTAAGCCAAACGCACTCGATGAAATCCCGCCAAAATTTCCTCCTGTCACAGTCACCGCAGTCTCAGGTCACCATGGTTGCCAGACGCAATTATTAGATTCCTCCCAAACAGATTTTTACAGATTATCCCCAAAATTATACGGTTTCAAAAAAAAACCAATCGCTTTGTTACAAAAAAAAAACATTTTGAACTATTAAAAGCTGTTAATTGTGTATGATAATAATAATGACTAGTAAATCAAAGTAATTTTGGTTTAAGAATTTATTAACCTCACAAGAATTTATATAAAATTCACTTACGTGAGACTATCACAATAGTTTTCCAGCAAACAATTTACAGAGAACAAATCATACACAATAACACTAGAAACACCACGGTTTCCCAAAAAAATTACATACAACATTCACATTATATTATTTAAATGTAATATGCAGATAGTTTTAGAAAAAAATATGTTAATCATCACCGCACTGCAATGAGACATCGATCACGGGCGACGGGTTTAATGCAAGATGGTAAACAAAACATAGATTTAGTAGCGTACTACTGGATGTGACTCTAAACTCAGGTAGTGATAATATGTCATTCTTTTTTATTTCGGGGTTTTTTTTATTACATTTTGTTGCATTGTAACTCTAAATCCTACTAATATTATATTAAAAACGCGAAAATTTTTATTTCTATTTATTAAACATAAAGAGGTAAATATTTTTATTTCGACAACTATATTAATTTTCTTTAATTATTATATATCATTTTTAAAGGACAAACAATTTTAAAGCGGTTTTGAAAGCGGATATTGATTTTGCTTCTTTAATATGTTTAGGATAGGCATGCGTCCGATATATCAAAACGAATCCAAAATCCGATTTCAAACACAAATCGATACCGAACGATTTCTCAACAAGAAAATCCGATTTCAGAAATCTAACCGAACCAAAACGCTAGGCGATCTAATACCACCACAAGTATCCAAATGTAAATCGGATTCGAAATTCGTGCTTTCGTTTTCGGAAGTCCGATTTCGTGCTCGGAAGTCCGATTTCGGTTTGCTGTTTACGGAAATCTATTGATCTTCTCTAAGGCGGGATTATTTATTACTGAAAAAGATGTCGTCTAAAAACATCAAAAGTCGAGCAACTAACATTTTTTGAACGCTAACCTGAAGTAATTAGGTTTGATTTTGTAAATGGTTTGAAAAATAATAAAAACAAAAAAAAATACTAAAAAAATATGTAAAAAGAAATCTTGTATATAAGCCGATTTTTAAATGCGCAACAAAAGTTTTACTTTTAACCACCTTTTAACCGTAAAGATAACTTTTGCTGCTAGTCCTAAGCCACAGAATATATACTCTTGCCTAAGCCTAGATTTAAAGCATAAAGGAAAATCGCGCAAATCTACGAGTATCCTTGCTTCGTACAATTAGTTGTTTGTGATTGTCGTTAGCTAATAAAACCAAATCATAACACAAACTAGTTAATTGGCTAAGTTCGGCACATCTGAAATCGGATATCTAAAAACGGATTTTAAAATCGATTTTGAAATCTAAAATCCGATAAATATCCGTTTGCGTTCAAAACCAAAAACGCCCATGTCTAGTTTAGGAAGAGAATTATATAATTTTGCTCCTTCGAAAGTAATATTTTTGTTGCCATAGTTTGTTCTGGGAAGAGGTAAGTATAAATCATTCATACGCCGTAAAAGCTTTGTGTGTTTTCTTTGCATGAAAGTTAATTCACTGTGTATTGTTTTGTTTAGGATTTTTCGAACTAAGAAAGAAAATATTGTGTCAGTTTTTTTTTTATTTTTCCCAAAGCAGACTAGGGTGTTCCGGTGATACTAGTACGTTACAAATATTATAAAGATACTATGCGTAGCTGGCTTAAGGTCCAAAAATACAAGTATTCGTTATAGTCTGTAGAAAAAGACCAAAGTGGCCACGGACTGTTGAGGGGTGCGTGCTCATGGCCACTTTGGTTGCCACGGACTGTCTAGTCACGGTAATAATATCATACTATCTTCATACAAACGGTCGGAAAGCGAGTCATACCTACGCCACTCGAGTTCGATGTGCTCTCGGCGGGCACCCAGTCGCGAATGCGCCGCCGCGCCGCAACGACGACCGAACGGTCTGAATTGTTTTTTATGCAGTTAGCCGTGCTTAAACGTGCGTTTTGTATTGTAAATATTTAACCTACATAATTTAGTATGGACAAGAACAAACGACGACCAATATCGTACAACAGCACAATTGCTGTTTTTGGTTGCTTGAACTCTTCAATAACACACCCAGAGATATCATTTTTTAAATTACCTGAAATATTTTGGAAAGGTGTCTTACATTTATAGAATATTTTTTATATACCTATCTACTAGTACGTAATTTGTTTCTAATATTTAGGTATTTCGGTTTTTCCATCGGGCAAAAAAAAAGGTTAGGATGAAAAAAGAGACAAACGAGTAATCTACCTACACTCGCGTTAAAAACAAAACTATAAGTAGGCGGGCGGCCCTACCGCGTGCTACTGCAGCGCTCGGCCGTAGGCATATATTTTCAAGGACAGGGTGGATTCACAATATTGTATCTCTTATCTATTAGACAAGTCCGTCCGTCTGTCTGTGGTGCTGTTTCAGCGGCCAAACCGTAAGAGATAGATAAAGAGAATATTTAAGTTATAAGTTAAGAATAGTCTGATAAGACTACAAACCGGATTTGAGTAACGTAGCACTTCCGGTTTTCGAGAAATCACGAATTTCAAACGAAACTACACAAAATCTCCGAAGTTCTCAATTAATAAAATACATTTTTTTTTTAAATCAGGTTTTGGTGAACATTTGGTTCACTGGTTTGCTAGTAGATAATATTACCGTGGTCCAGTGGTCAGAAACATGATAAATATATATACGTTTGTTTAATTGTTTGACGACCTCCGTGGCCGAGTGGTTTATACGCCGGGTTTCAAGGTGTGGCCATCTCGAGAGGTCCCGGGTTCGAATCCCGGTGGGGGCAGATGTTTGTGTGATGAATACGAGCATTTATACTCCAGTCATGGATGTTTAATATGTATTTCTATATAAATATACTTATATATGTATCAATTTATGTATTCTATCCGTTACCCTAGCATCTCATAACACAAGCCTACAGTGCTTACTTTGGGGCTAGGCTAATTGGTGTGAGTGTTGGAAATATTTATTATTATTATTATTGTCATAAGTTTCGTTTCTTTGTATAATTCTTTAGTGGGTGTTAAAATATTTGTACTTCAGTCATGGATGTTTAATATGTATTTTCTATACAGGGTGGTCCAATTAGTGTCGTCAACATTTTTTTTATATTCCTCGCACGAAATACCCGATGTATGTATGTTCCGCTATTTTTCTTTGTTTTCGAGTTATAATTTTTTGTTGTGTATTTTTAATGATTTCTGCCAGCGAGGTTTCAAATATTCATATCTGTTTTCTTAGTATATTAGCGGTGCTCAGAACAGCCAATTGAAGTGACCTTCGCAGAAATTTTCAAAAAAGTTGATAAACTTGTTCTAGCCGATGCGCGTTTAAAACAGAAATTAATTGTAGAAATGTTAAAGTTATCATTTACAATGATTCTGAACATTTTTTATAACTATCTTGATATGTTAAAGTTCGGTGCAAGATGGGTGCTGAGAATTCTCAGACCGCTTCTAAAGCAACAGCGCGTCGAGTATTTCCGCGAGTTTCTGAACCTTTGTAGCAAGAAAGAATTCATCTCTTTCTTGCTACACAGGATGAACTGCATTGTTTCTGAAGATAAAACTTGGATTCAGCACTATGAACCTGAGTCCTAAAAAGGCTCCACAAAGTTGCATAAAAAAGGTGCAGCACAGCCTAAGAATTTTCAGGTGACACAATCGATTGGGAAGATGGTGCCACGTTTTTTGGGATTCAGTGTAAATTTTATTGGTTGATCATAAGAAATAGATGACTAAAACTAAAATACGTAATCCTATAAGGAAGAAGGGGAAAATGGACCAAGGTGTGCTCCTCTTGCACGACAATGAACCCGTCGACAAGAGTTATGTTGCCATGGCTGCCCTAAAAAAGTGTGGCTTCGAAACGGGTGGTTAAGTAATAAAGGCGGATAGGCTAAACATCATTGAAACACGATTTAAGCATTAAAAATTATTTTATCCAATTTTTATCATTGTTATGGTAAATTATTTAATTCAATTTTACTAAAAAATTGTAATGTCATATTAAACTGAAATTCCTGTAAAATAACTTTAGCATGTGTAATTTTACATTAATTTCGGTTTCATCACTATGATTCAAAATGTGATCTTTGTGAAACGGGTCGCTGACATTCAAGGCCAGGTAGCAAAAGCAAGAATATTCAAGTAGCTCCAGATAATTAAAACATAACTTTTTAAGACCTTGTTTAATATTTAAAGATTGAGACAAACTATGAAAAACAAAAATAAATAAATTAGTAATTTTTTCTTCATAGGCCAATTAAAGTTACCGCCAAAACGCTCGGTTCGATAATTTCTACTGTGTGACGTCAACTTTATGTATGCTATTGTAATCACCTAAAGGTCAAATTATTAACTTTCTTACGTTTGCGATAAATTATAATAGTATAATACTTTGCAAAATTGCTACTAATCCTGATTTCTGTGCTACAGTTTTTCGAAACACCGAAAATTTTGTGTAAGTATTATACTATAAATTTAATTACCCCGAAGGTAAAAAAAGTATAAATCTAAAGAAAAGTTTACAAGAAAAAAATCCACGTGGACCAGTCAGCGGACGGGACTCGAACCCGCACCCTTCGCAATCCGGACGAATGCACTGACCATTATGCTACCACGGCCTTATTCGCCGCGTCGAAATTTTCCTAGCTTTAAGCTGCAAGGCAGCGCCATCTCTTCGCATTGTAGGTAGCCCACAATGTCAAATGAAGACTTTTTCAAGTATGAAACATTTGAAAGAAGAAATAGCAATTATAGTTATGTTTTTATTTATTTTTATGCATTTAACTGCTAGATGTTTAAATCCAAAGAAAGGTTTACTAGAAAAAAATCCACGCGGACCAGGCAGCGGACGGGACTAGAACCCGCACCCTTCGCAATCCGGGCGAATGCACTGACCATTACGCTACCACGGTCCTATTCGCCGCGTCGAAATTTTCCTAGCCTTAAGCTGCAAGGCAGCGCCATCTCTTCGCATTGTAGGTAACCCACAATGTCAAATGAATACTTTTTCAATTATTAAACATTTGAAATAAGAAATAGAGTTTTTTTACAGTTATGTTTTTATTTATTTTTAAGCATTTAACTGCTAGATGTTTAAATCTAAAGAAAAGTTTACTAGAAAAAAATCCACGCGCAGGCAGCGGACGGGACTCGAACCCGCACCCTTCGCAATCCGGGCGAATGCACTAACCATTATGCTACCACGGTCCTATTCGCCGCGTCGAAATTTTCCTTGCCTTACTGCAAGGCAGCGCCAACTCTTCGCATTGTAGGTAACCCGCAATGTCAAATGAATACTTTTTCAAGTATTAAACATTTGAAAGAAGAAATAGCAAATTACAGTTATGTTTTTATTTATTTTTAAGCATTTAACTGCTATATGTTTAAATTTTAAGAAAAGTTTACTAGAAAAAAAAAATATGCGAACTACAATGCGAAGAGATGGCGCTGCCTTGCAGCTTAAGGCTAGGAAAATTTCGACGCGGCGAATAGGGCCGTGGTAGCATAATGGTCAGTGCATTCGCCCGGATTGCGAAGGGTGCGGGTTCGAGTCCCGTCCGCTGCCTGGTCCGCGTGGATTTTTTTCTAGTAAACTTTTCTTTAGATTTAAACATCTAGCAGTTAAATGCTTAAAAATAAATAAAAACATAACTATAATTGCTATTTCTTCTTTCAAATGTTTAATACCTTGAAAAAGTATTCATTTGACATTGCGGGTTACCTACAATGCGAAGAGTTGGCGCTGCCTTGCAGTAAGGCAAGGAAAATTTCGACGCGGCGAATAGGACCGTGGTAGCATAATGGTTAGTGCATTCGCCCGGATCGCGAAGGGTGCGGGTTCGAGTCCCGTCCGCTGCCTGCGCGTGGATTTTTTTCTAGTAAACTTTTCTTTAGATTTAAACATCTAGCAGTTAAATGCTTAAAAATAAATAAAAACATAACTGTAAAAAAAGTTAATAATTTGACCTTCAGATGATTACATAGCATACACAAAGTTAACGTCACACAGTAGACGTCATCGAACCGAGCATTTTGGCGGTAAATTCAAATCCATTAAAATAAATTCAACTTTAATTGTTTTAATGGAGAAAACATTAATTAATTAATTTTAATTTTTCTGTTAAATCGTTTGTCCCAATCTTTAAATATAAGTTTTCAAAAATTTAGAAAATACCCTATAGTGTATTTAGGTTGGAGTAAAAGTTTTGAAAAGGAGATTGCTCAGCTTCCATACATGTTTGGCCTAAAAACCAATAACCATGACAAATTGTTTCCTAGATTCGAAATTATATATAAATTACCGTAGAAACGAATATTATCGACGGCCACTCCTGAGAACTTCTATAAACCATATACACTGAATGATTTTGAGGTTATGTTTGCAAATAGGCACATAGGTATTAGAATAATAAAAACCAAATAACTTATATAGGAAAATAGGGCAATCAAGCCAAGTACCGATATTATGTATTAGATTCAGGTATATAGAGCATGTAAAATAACAGATAATTGCCTGTTTTTAAAATTAATGCACAAGAGTAAGTTTTAAAATCATGATTATGCCATTGCGACTTTCAGAAGCAATCTTGTTTCATTTGACAAGTGTCTAACACTAATTACACTAACAAAATGCAAGTCAAGGAACTGGTACCTGCTTACCTATGTTATGAGAAACATGGAACTGTTATCATAATTTTATAAAATCCAATAGGATATTTTCTTAGTAATAATTAGGTTTATAATAGTAAAAGGTAATTCTAATGTAATAATATATTGCGTAGGTTCATGATAATTCTGATCAATGTGTGAAATATGTATATTCCTGACATAGCTTAAATATTCTGATAAGGTAAATTAATGAAATAAAACAACTTAAGTACTTTTATGTTGCGTTTAATATTACATATCATCTACATTTTGAATTAAAATATCATCGAGAAACTGTGCAGGGGGATTTATATTTTCTTGGTATCTGGCCCAGCTCAAATACCAAATTATTGTCATCACATGAGCGCAGCAACCTACAGCTCTGCGCCCAACAACACAATTACAACAATAACGGCATAGACGGCAATACGGCAATAGACTTTATGATGTCGCCTACCATCTATATTAATTGTCTTAGCACATTTGCATGTAGTCAAAATGATAATAAAGTTGTGGATATTAATACCACCCGTGTAATAAAAAAAAATATTTTATCAATCTTTACAAAATAGATTTGTTTTGATGTTATATAAACAACCTCGATCAGTCTTTGTGAATGTTACTACACCCATAGCCAATAAAAATGATTCGTATGTTTTCCAAACCGGTAAAAATAGAAGTCCTTTTTTAAAATTAATATATTATTTAAAGGTGGCCGTTAAAATCTAATGACTGTAAAATAAAGTATAAATTACGCCAAGAATTACTGTATATGTCAATATTTTATTTGCATTTAGGCCAATTTGACCAATCTCCTTTACTATAATAATAATAATAATAATAAAATAACTTTATTTCTCACCACAAATGACAAAAAAGGTTTACACAAAATCTTAGGCGAATTTTATAATCATGTCGTCATTCGTGGGAGACTGGTGCCCGTGTAGGTTCATAGACCCGTGTTACAGGTCACCAGGCCCCCATTGTTTACAGAAAACATTACACCGAGACAATGATACTCTAAGGGTTTCTTAGGTAAGCATCGACTAATTATGGGCAGTTTGTGTGTATATGAGAGTGTGTGTATGTAGGTATGCGTGTGAGTATGAGTGTGTGTGTGTGTGTGTATGTGTGTATGTGTGTGTGTGTGTGTCTGTGTGTGTGTGTGGGGGGGGAGTAAATATTATTGTATTATGATAAAATCTGCAACAATTGTTCAGTTTCTATATAAGTAAGTGCTTGTAGGTATTTTACAAGTTTTCTCTTACACGACCACGAACCACCTCTATAGAAATCTAATTTTCTATTGAGCTTGTTGTAAAGAAAGGGTCCCAAGAAAGGCAAAAATCTCTTAGAAAAAGCTGTTTTGCAGACAACTGTGCCAGCAACAAAATAGCTACGGTGACGTTTATTGGTATCAGATGAGACTTTTGTCACTTTGTGCTGTCTTGAGACAATATGCAAGACGAAGAGTTGACGGACCGTGAGAACGCCACTGAGTCTGTATAAATCTATGGTGGGGTAGAGATAAGGTTTAGAGTGGATGACTTTTAAAAGACACCTCTGCGTCCGCTCCAATTCGATAAGACAGGTCTTAGCTGTACCACCCCAAACCTCAATCCCGTACGTTATCAATGATTGGCACAGGGCATAATAAGCCATCTTAAGAGTATCCCTATCAGCAGCATGGCGTAATTTTTTAGAAACGAATATTAATTTACGTATTCTGCCACATAGAGACTGTACGTGAGAGTAGAAAGTTAAATTGCTGTCGAAGAGTATGCCGAGATATTTAATACTTTCTGCTCTCTCCAAGACATGGCAGGAGCACCGAATATTGTTGGGACTATCGCAGGAATGAGCTCTAATTTTATACATGTCTCCACAAGGTAGAGTAGAGTTCTTTATTGCAAAGGTCATGTATTTAGTCTTTTCACAATTTAGTGTGAGTAAGTTTTGACGAAGCCAATCACAGACAATATTAAGACCCATCTGGGACTGTGAAAACACATCTTCCCAGGTATCGCCAGTAAAGAGAAGAGCCGTATCATCAGCAAAAGTGACTATCTTGCCCCTCGGAAGCCTTAGATTACACAACCCATTTATCAAAACAAGAAAGAGGGTCGGACCGGCTATGCTCCCCTGTGGAACGCCGCAAGTGATGGTTAAATCGGAACTGATAATCTCATTTGACAATTTAACACATTGGTGTCGATCGTGTAAGTAGCTAGTAAACAAGGAGAGTTGTTTTCCTTGTATACCAATGTTTTCAAGCTTTTTTAACAGTAGAGGTATGGAAACTGTGTCAAATGCTTTCCGCAAATCGAGAAAGACGACCAAGCTTTTTTTGCCCTGATCCAGGCTCTGCGTTACAAAGTTAGTAACTGCCAAAAGCGCATCTGTTGTAGATTTTTTTGCACGAAATCCAAACTGTGAATCCGACAGTATGCTATTCTGTTCAAGATAGTTCATAAGTCGCATGTTAAGGAGTTTCTCAAAAACTTTTGAGATCGAAGATAAGATCGATATGGGACGATAGTTATTAGGCTGACTACGATTACCACTCTTATAGATAGGTTGCACTACCGCCCGTTTTAAAACTCTCGGAAAGATACCTGCGGCAAAACACGAGTTTATTATGTTAGTTAAAGGAGGCACAAGCAGACATCGATACTTTTTTAGTAAGCCTGCGGAGATACCGTCCCATCCAACAGCTTTATCAGACTTTAGGGATAGAATAATTGTTTCAACCTCACCCTCGACTGTGTCCAGCATCACAAATGATTTGTTTTTAAGCTTATGAGGTACAACAGTTGATATGGCGCTGGCATCAAAGCTTGGGCGGGCAATTTTTTCAGCTAGACGTTTGCCAATATCGATGAAGAAAGAATTAACCTTATTAGCAGAGTCTAATGGAGATGAACACAAATGCAATAAATCGTGGGATGGCCCTTTTTTAGGACAATAGTTGGTAATGTCTCTTATTGCATTCCAAACACGCTTTGGATTTTTTCCAGCCTTAGCAAATTCCCGCCTTTCATAATCACGCTTGACTTTCTTTAACATCAAATTACAAAAATTCCTGTAGCGTTTATAAGAAATAGTAAGAACCTCGCTACTTGGACATTTTCTTAGTTTACGGTATAGGTTATCTCTTTGACGCAAACATTTGAGGAGACCCGGGGTCATCCACGGTTTGATAATTTGGCGCCTACGAGATGAGGTGTAAGTCGAGGTAGCATTTTTTAGGCAATCACGGATGGTGTTAATAAAATATTCCATAGCGTAGTCCGGATTAGTATGTTGATAGATCTTTCCAAAATCGAAACTTGACAGACTTGCACTTAACTTTTCTTCATCGATTCTATTTATTTGAAGAGATGAGTTGCTTTGCACTTTTTTAGAAAGAGTGACCATTATAGCAAAGTGGTCTGTGACTGTGGCCTCAACAACAATAGTGAACGCTTGGAGACTGGTTTTGAGTAATACGTGGTCCAAACAAGTACGGTTATGGGTAGGTAATGTATGAGATGGAAGGAAACCTAGTTGGGCCATTAAATTGAGATATTCGGTTGAGTTTACATCGGTATTTGAGGAAGATATATCTATGTTGATATCACCGAGTAAGATCACATTTTGGAAGGAAGTCAGGTCACAAAGCAATGCATACAGTGATCGAAAAAAAGAGTCAACCCGATTACGGAAAGCGTCAGGTCGATAGATCGCCAAAACCGCAGTATCCTTTCCAATTTTGATCAAAAGAGAGCTGGCATCCTTCAGTGGAGGTTCCTCCACCGATATTTTATCAATATTATTCTTAAAATAGACAACAACACCATCATTCTGGTTATACGGGTTGGTGGATGATACATGTATGTATCCCTGTAGAGAGGGAATATAGTTATTATATTGTAACCAGCATTCAGTTAGTACCATTATATCAAAGTCTATGTTAATTCGTGCTAGTAACGTCTGGAAACTGGCGAGGTTTGCATTCACACTACGTATATTTTGGCAAATTATATTTAGTTTAGTGGATCCAAAGTTGGCTAATAATTGCTCACAGTTTTCTGGGAGGCTTGTGGTAGCCTCAGCAGATGACATTACATCCAGTGTCATGCTTATGTCAGATAACGAATAGGCTAGTTGACTCATGTCGAATTGTATTAAATAAATGTTTATTTCTTACAGTATTTGGTCTAAGGAACCTAAATATATCGAGTGCACTTCATAAAAGCAGAAATTTGCTGTAGAAATTTAATTTAAAAAAATATTTTTTAGTCTATATTTTTTAAACACTAAAAACGCTGTTCGCCACATCCGCCATGATTGTGACGTCTCTTTCAGTAAACAATTAAATGTCATTCACGTGTTATTGTGGGTGGATTCTTTAGTGTGAATAAATTTATCTTAAAACACTTTTAACTTTAGAAACGTTTCCGTTTACTGTTTTTTTTTTGACAAAAGTAATTAATTATGGATGCCGACTTTGTGAAAGCAGAAAGCTGCCAAGAATTGACGCATTGATGGTTGGTGAATTTTTTGCACTAAACCCTGATTTCTGCTCTGCGGAGCAGAGAAACGACAAGGCATCTATGTGAGTACAGTGCATTTATTATTACAATGTAGTAATAAACATAAAACTGATACAACATATGAATAAGTGTAATAAAGTTGCGTAGGTTAATTTCTTTCGGCACTTTAATCTACAACATTCCTGGAGTCTTCAAGGATGTGTTTTTATATTCTCGTACAATACATTAATGATAAATACTTTATTTTTCGTGGTATTTATTAGAAATCATGTTCTTTATATTATAAACTCAGATAAGTTATTTTCTACGTGCTTACGAGTTTTTGTTTACTACAGTTGACATCATAGCATAGACAATGCATAGACTAAAATGGCCGACAGCGTTTTTGTATGTCCATGAAAATTCTATTTCAAAATTAAAGATTTGTAGCTTTCTAGGTCTCAAAAAAATACAATACATTTTTTTTCGGTCTGCTAGAACATTAATTAACCATTTACAACCTTTTTCCAAAAAGGGTCAACTAGCCTATTGAATTTTATTATATAAGAAAAACAAAGCTCGTAGAACGAAGCAAGTACCTATTCAGTTTAGTTATACGATAGTTCGAGGGATTTTTGCTCATAGCAAATGTATTACAATGACTATGAGCAAATTTGCAATGTGAATAGCACAACATTACCTTTATAAATGACAAAATGATAGTGTGTATTAGTGATATACAGCCAAAACCAAGCTGTGTTTTGTTCCACGATACGGCTGTTGCTATTGATCTATATATTCTTATATTTATTATACATTTTAAAACAGAAACTTGACATTTATGCAGAATGTTATAAGTGTAGTATGTATGCTGTTTGGTTGTAGTGTTCTTGTCGTGTATTGTGGATAAGTAATTGGTGTGTTTGTATGTGTAAATTGAGATATATGCACAAAAAGATATTATTAATATTTTATGGGAAAAAGTAATCAAAATTAAAATTAAACAAGGAAAGATAAATCTAAACAATATAACAATGTTTCGAGAGCCATGCAAATACAGTCACAAAGTAGACAATCTGCCAATGTCTTCCTGGCTTTTGATTACGATAGGTTTGTCCCGCTCTGTTTTTTTCAGATATATTCTTCCTGCAGTTGTCCAGCAATAGTCGTAATTATTTTCCTTGCCGAATATCCTGGCTGAAGCATATAGGCGTCTCACTTTTTGGGGAAGATTTTCCGAAAGGAAAATGGGTACAGCCGGACCGGCGATTGCTATATCGGCCGAATTTAGTTTTTTGTCCTTATTTAATCGGTTATGTTTTTTTGAATGCGTGATAATTCTCTCTTTGGTTAAAATGCTCGTAAAATCGGCTATTATAGGTTTATTTTTATCGTTTTTCGTGTTGATGCGAAAAATATCCCTTACATCAGACTGTTGTATCGTTGTTCCTATTACTTCACCTGTTTTGAGCAGGATATTAACCAAATCTTCTTTAGTTTCCCCCTCTTTTTTTGGGAACATTACGTAATTCAATACGAGAAGTATATGACAGTCTTTCGAATCCATCAATTTTATCCTCCAGTGTTTGAATACGTTTTTTATACATTTTGTTCTCCTCCTGTAGATTTTGTACATGCAACATTAAGTTATCATATTTTTCCGACATAAACTTGATTGATTCCCTTATATCATCATTTTGTTGCTTGATATTGCTAACACATTCTAATATATTTGACAGTTTAGTATCCTGTTCGCGTTTTTGTGTTATAAACATGTTAGTGAATTTATCTTGCATTGATAAAAATTCGTCCGGTAAGTCACTGCAATACTTTCTCTTACGAAAAGCCGCCGTGTTATCACTTGACAAGGCTAAATTTGGTTCAGAGTCCGAGTGTTGCATAGTTAATCCAAGAGATGGTGGTGGATTTTTTAACGGTGATCGATCCAGTGGCATGTTTATAGTTAATACAAATGCACATTACCAGGCGAGCATAAGCTGTAGCAGATCGAATGCAGCGACCGTGGTCAGCCGGTTTTGCAAGCGATAGCTAATTGGCAACGAGCACGACGAGTAAGACGTACCTCGCGTTGATCACAAGCACTGGTGATTGGTGCACAGCGCGACGCCTCTGGAGGCGGAGTGTGGAGAGCGGTGGGCGGCGTACGATGGGCGGTGTTGAAGTTGCAGATGCGTCAGCGCGTCATAATAAATAGTCTTTTTTTCAGTAATTTGTGCTTTTTATTTGTTATCAAAAAACAAGTAATTTCCCAACTGGCCATTTTGATTTTTATTCTTACTCACATTTTAAATCTTAGTGGTGAACCCGAAAAAATTGTAAAAATTACACAGTCATGCTAAAGTTATTTTACAGGAATTTCAATTAAATTTAATTTGAAATTACATTTTTAAGTTTATTTTATCATAACTATGATAAAAAGTAGATAAAATAATTTTTAATGCTTTAATCGTGTTTTAATGATTTTCAGCCTATCCGCCTTCGAAGGCCAATTACAACAAAAATAGGCTAATTAAGTACTATTTTTTTGGTAGTTTAGAAGCATGCGGAGCTTTTGAACTTGGTCAGAAGATATGGAAACTCCTTTTTGTATTTAAAAAAAAGTTTAATTGAATGTTTGAGTAAATCCTATCAAAACTGAAGCTCCAACTTTTAAGCCTTTTTTGAGTATTTTTAAGTAATTTCAGGAAGCTGAGTTATTTTTTTTATTAAAACAACATTTATGATAATTATGTCACAAAAAAAGACTGCAAAATACCTACTAAGAAAATAGATATGAATTTTTGAAACCTCGCTGGCAGAAATCATTAAAAATACACAAAAAAAGTATGAATCGAAAACTAAGAAAAATCACGGAACATACATCGGGTATTTTGGCATAACCCCAGGTGCGAGGAATCTAAAAAAATGTTGACGTCACTAATTGGACCACCCTGTATAAATATACATATATATGTTTCAGTATATGTATTCTATCCGTTACCCTAGTATCCCATAAAACAAGCCTATAGTGCTTACTTTGGGGCTAGACTAATTGGTGTGAGTGTTGGTGGAAAAATATATTTATTTAATTACTGTTAGACTAGCATTAGATACAACAATTCTTTGTCTGATGATAAATCAATATCCATATTATAGGTTCTTAGAACACTCGTAACTCGTAAAACCAAATTTTATCCTTGAGGTATATACTCGTACTAAACCAACGATATCGCAGCAGTGTGTGGGATCGCATATATCACAGGTCAGAGGAACGTAAGCTTCCTACTTCTATTGCGTCGTTATTATCGCAGAAGTGTGTACGTCGTGGCCGTCCTAATACATCTTGTACCTACTAAAACAGATATCGCAATAACGCATCTGGTATTCTCGAAAGATAATAAGAGAGCCCCTTTATTGTAATGATTTTTATGTAGAAAATAATCTTCTCGGTCATCGTTTCCGGCAGGATTCGAACCTTCCATTTCCATTCGAACCTTCGGGCGTAAGCACTAACCGCTATGTTACGGAGACCGAAACATTTCTTAAGGTACATTAAACCACAGTCAGTTAGGGCTTAGATCTCATAGTTTAGGCCTTAGGGTGTCGGTTGCATACAGTAGTATAGCGATTGGTACATCCATACGGACAGCAGAATACGCAGGTTCGAGTCCTACATCCTGCTTGAAAGCTTGATCGGTTTGAATTTTTTCTAGTAAACATTTTCTTTAGATTTATAATTCGAGCAGATTAATGCTTTAAAAATAAGTAATAACAATTTATTACTGGAGAGGTAGGCCATAGCCTAGTCATAGAACCGCCGATGCGGTCAGAAGGGGAACAGGCACGCGCGTCATGGTCGCTGTACTAACCTAACCTAGTGTGAACATAAGGTTAAGTTAAGCAACTTCTGCAATGGACGGTCATTGGATGCTCCTCTGTGCTTCAGAGTTACTCGGTGCTTCGGAAGGCATGTTAAGCCGTTGGTCCTGGCTGCATCTGCAATCGTTAGCATCCATCAATCCGCACTCGGCGCACGTCCATTCATAGGTCCCAGCAGCGGGGACATTATTTGGCTGATTTTTTTATTGACGGAGGTAGTGAGTCATCATCATCATCATCATCAGCCTATTAATGTCCCCACTGCTGGGGCACAGGCCTTCCCTATGGATGGAATTGGTCATTATAATCTGTTTGTTACAGACTCAAAATAGACCGTCAATTATGACCGGGTAGCCAGAATCCTTCCAAAATTGCACTGCTAAACTTAATACCAATAAGTAGAACCCCGAATCACTATATCTCTAAAGAAGATTTTTCCTATTATTTGTAGCCCGAATGCACGCCATCCCTAATAACTTTAGTCCTTTAACACTGTATACCTGATATTTCGATCCCGAATGCACGCTATCCCTAATAACTTTGAGGCGAGCTAAACTGTAGGTACTTCTAGGATCCAAGTGGTGATACTTCACACTAGGTTAGATTAGTGTTGTGACGATAATGCGCGTGGGTGGACCGAATACTTAGTTTCAAAAATAACTCCAAATATTTTAGTTCAGCAGTAGCCTTTCAAAGTTTAGTTCAGTGAATTATTCTCAGAGCTTGCGTCACATCCGGTAGTTCTGAATTTATACAAAAATGTTTATAATGTTGGCCCAATGAATAATCCAAGTTAGTGAACTCGATCACCGAACGCAACTTTGTCAAAAATCGAAAAATCTGAAAAATTTCGACTTTATTTTCAGCCTTTGGCGATTGCAACCCTAAAATGCTATAGCTATATCTGGCTAAGTAGAGAGGCTAGATAACTACAATATGAGACTAGAATAGGGATGATGACGGGGTACAGTAAACGAAATTCTATTTAGTCCGTCAGTTAGATTATCAAAAAATAATGGACACGTATTTTTTCTTTGGGCAATCAACCAAAAAATTACAAAGTTATAGCGCGTCAAAGTTTGGGAGTAGGGGCTCGTGACGTCACGTTTGAGTACACTTATTAGTGAAAATTCACTCAAAAGTGACGTCACGAGCCCCTACTCCCAAACTTTGACGCGCTATAACTTTGTCATTTTTTGGTTGATTGCCCAAAGAAAAAATACGTGTCCATTATTTTTTGATAATCTACCTGATAAACGAAGAAAAAAAATTTAGTCATCATCCCTATTGTCTCTATAAACTCCATAGTTTCGGAAATAGAGCCTTCCAGAGTTCATAATTTTTATTCTAGAATCTAGAGCAATTATGACTCGCTAACCTGCTGCTGCTTTCTCGTAAGGTGTAAAGTTCAAACGAGCAACACTAGTAGACTCCGACGGGGGTAATAAGAACTACCTACAACCAGCAAGAAATGTTCGAGTGTCATCTAAAATATTATCAAAAAGAAAAGTTTGAAAAAAATACGAATTTTCACAAGCTTTATCTCAGAAAATATTTAGTCAAACAATTCTAGTCTCATATAGTAGACAATTTAGTGTAAGTACTTATAACCCGTTTTTAAAAGATCAACCAACCAAGACCAAATTGTTTGTGGTTAAACGCCTTGCCTATTATGAATAAAAGAAAACCAATCCTATAGGGTTATAATCGCCAAAATTTTTAAAAACTACCCGAGGTTTTCTGTTTTATTGATTTCTGACATAGCTGCGTTCAGTGCTCGAGGTCACAAACTTAGATTTAATTCATTTAGTACAGTCAATCTGTCGAAAAAAAATCGTTTCAGTGAAAAAAAAACCTAAAGGTAAGTCTTGTTTTTTCTGTTGCCAAAATGACGTCAGTAAGCCACCTTGGCGATGGGCATGTTCAACTCGTAGGCGTTTTATGAAAAACTCAAAATAACCGTCAAAAATTTTTTGAAACGCATTTTTCTTGTTTTGTATGCATTTTAGAAACTTTTTTTTCGACCATAATTGTAGAGGGCGTTGAGTGCTACAATTTATGTCATTGTTGCAATCTCTTACAACAAAAAATGCGCATTGTAGGTGGCGCTTAAGTCTCAAAAAAAGTGTTTTTTCACTTTTTCACCCTGAAAATATAATTTTAATGGAAAACTTTAAATGGCTAAGTTGTTTCGTACAAAATTACCAACAAC
Organism: Chilo suppressalis; assembly: GCA_902850365.2. Classification (NCBI taxonomy): domain Eukaryota; kingdom Metazoa; phylum Arthropoda; class Insecta; order Lepidoptera; family Crambidae; genus Chilo; species Chilo suppressalis. The sequence continues at coordinate 16,145,770 of OU963898.1, forward strand.
TTTTGTATAAACAATTTTTGAAGTTATACTTCTTTAGGCGCGTTATGAAAAAATGATGAGAGTGAAATTTTAAGATGCGCGCGCATCACTGTAACCCAAAAAATTAACAGCATGAAGTTGGTCGCTTTAGCGACCAACTTCATGCTGTTACTTTTGTGTTTACCGCACATTAAGAAAATCTACCAACAAAATAGAAATAGAATCTCTATTTAGTGGGTGCTAACGACTGCATTGTGAAGGCCTATCAAAAGTAATAAATTAATCTGGAACAACGGAACCAAAGCGCGATTCAGGAAACTACAGCGCCATCTCTTGACCATTGGTGTAGTAGAACCAAAAACCACATCTTTATTTTTGTAATAAAGTAACAAAAAGTATTTATTAATCTGGAACAACGGAACCAAAGCGCGATTCAGGAGACTACAGCGCCATCTCTTGACCATTGGTGTAGTAGAACCAAAAACCACATCTTTATTTTTTGTAATAAAGTAACAGTTATAGGTATTCATATTTATAATATTTATCCACATGTTTCTAGTTTGTATATTCGGAATACGTGTTTGAGTTTCATACAAGTGCAAATCACATATGTTCTAATAAATTATATTCAGTAGCGATTTTAATTGAATATTTTGATTATTTATTTATTTTTTCAAATTAAAACTGAACTTTATTGACTGTGTCCTTTTCCAGACTTTTTATTAATTAATTGTAATTAATTATTTGCATGCAATTAAAAACTAATTTTAAACGATGCCAAAGAAGGATAACTTCTCACGCGCCTACATAAGTACACGCACCCATTTTTTTTTGTATTAGTTACTGTTTTCAAGTTATAAATTGCGCAGGTATGAAAAATCCAATAGAGCGGTTTTGGGCAGTTCAAGTACATATTTGCAGTGCACATTTCAATATACGTTTTTACTATTTTTTTTTTCAATCATGAAAAAAAAATTAAAAAAAAACTATTTTTTTATTTTTTTTAATTTTTTTTTTGTTTTTCAATCATGAAAAAAAATAAAAAATAGTAAAACGTACATTGAAATGTGCACTGCAAATGTGTACTTGAACTGCCTAAAACCGCTCTATTGGATTTTTCATACCTGCGCAATTTATAACTTGAAAACGGTAAGTAATACAAAAAAAATGTTTATACAAAAGTTGTTGGTAATTATGTACGAAACAACTTAGCCATTTAAAGTTTTCCATTAAAATGATATTTTCAGGGTGAAAAAGTGAAAAAACACTTTTTTGAGACTTTAGCGCCACCTACAATGCGCATTTTTTGTTCTACGAGATTGCAACAATGACATAAATTGTAGCACTCAACGCCCTCTACAATTATGGTCGAAAAAAAAGTTTCTAAAATGCATACAAAACAAGAAAAATGCGTTTCAAAAAATTTATGACGGTTTTTTTGAGTTTTTCAAAAAACGCCTACGAGTTGAACATGCCCATCGCCAAAGTGACTTACTGACGTCATTTGGCAACAGAAAAAACAAGACTTACCCTTTAGGTTTTTTTTTCACCACTCAACCTACAGATTGACTGTACTAATTGCCAATTGACAACATCTTATACAATTTTGCAAAGAATCATAACTATCGAAATTGACGCAAAATCTGAGTATTTTACTGAACTAACACTTTGAAAGGCCTTATTTCGGAAAGTATTGGGTATATCGTCGACACAATTGAAGTTTCAAATTGTTAGCAATTCAATAAGAACACTAAAAAACAATCTTCTTTGAAAAATAATAAAAACCTTTCTTTAAAATAATAACTTACATAAGTACGTGTATGATAGATATGCCTTTAATTTCTGAAGAGTTCTTATGAAAGGAATAGAGGTCAGTCGCCAAAATAGCAGATGCGCTAAAACACGTTATCGTTATTGTCAATAATGGGTAATTAATATAAATAAGATGCCATACGTTGGTAGCTCTCTACTACTGCCTAATCTTGTTAACCTATATTCTTTTATACTTCTTAGTAGCCGCGTAACAATATTAACTGCGTAAGACGTAGAAATACAGGGCTGTATTACTAAAATAAAAATAAACTAGCTATTTAAACTATATCATAAACTATTTTTTTTAGGTAGGTCCGACATATGACCCCACCCCACCTGATGTTAAGTGACGGTGAAGTCCAGACGTGAAGATAGCTGGTACAGCAGTTCTACCTGCCACATCAGCCACCCTCACCTTGCCGGCCTGCATGTTGCTTCTTCACGCCTCTTTTAAAGGATCCCAGGTTGTAAGGAGGGAACACGTGATCAGGCAGAGCATTCCATTTACGAATAATGCAAAAAAGAAATGAGTCACCAAATTTATTTGTACCCGATGGAATTGTGGCCATAGTTAGTTAGTGACAACGTTGGTCAGCGCGCGTGGTCCTCTGAAGGAAAGGGGAAGGTGGAATAAGAGAGATTAACTCCTCAGAACACTCGCCCGTGGTACAGACGATAGAACGCGCTTAGTGACGTAACGTCACGGCGTGATTGAAAAGGCTCGAGGTGTTTAGTCACCTTCTCATTGCCTATGATGCGGATCACGCGCCGCTGTAACTTATCCAAAGCATCGAGCAAGTACTTGGCGGAGCCATCCCAGAGGTGCGAGCAATATTCCACTAAAGACCGCACCTGCGTCTTATACAAGGAGCACAGTTGCTCCGCTCCGGAAAACACCGCACTCCGAGTTTGCGTGAGGCCGTTTTTACCACACCACCGATGTAATTCTTTGGATTTAGGACACAGCGAATTTCCATACCGAGCATGGTGATACTGCTCTCCAGCTCCAGTGTTGTGCCCTGAAGAGAAGGTTATGGAAGGAATAGCGACGTTTTCGCCGTGAAAGTACCTACAGACCTTGGTTTTCTTAGTATTGAAGTCAACCAAATTCATGATACCCCATTCAGAAATGTGGTTCAAAGCCTCATTGAGTTCAATGAAAAGATTCTCCCGTTTCTCCTTGTTTACCACCTGTCCAACCGCTGCTAGTCTGAGATACCCCGCATGCACGGTACTATCGTCTGCATATGAATTAATGAATATTCACAAGGGGAATGAAGTCAATGATATGCAGCAGAAAGAGAGTGGGGGATAGGACGGAGCCCTGAGGAACGCCGGCATTAACTGACATGAACCGCGAGCTGCTACCATCCGTAAGGACATGAATTCTACGCTCATGCAGGAAGTCAGCTACCCAAGAGCAGAACTGGGCCGGCAGACCGTACGCCGAAAGTTTGGAGAGAATGCTTTTGTGCCAGACCCTAACGAATGCTTTGGCAATGTCAAGGCTGATAGCCAACGACTCGCTGCGCTTGTCGATAGCCTCACCCCAGATATGAGTCAAGTACGCTAGAAGATCACCAATCGATCGTTTCGGTCTAAAATCACACTGACGATCATTAATCAGAGAGTGATCCTCTAGGTAGCGGGTCAGATTGTTGTTAAGGACCTTTTCTTGGGCTTTACATAATACTGAGGTGACTGCTATTGGCCGGTAGTTGGCCGGGTAAGAGGTTTCTCCTTTTTTAGGCACCGGTTGCATGTTGGCACCTGTCCCAAGTCTACGGCACACGCCCCAAATAATACGAGCTTTGGTACAAGCGCGTGAGCATGGGAGACAATTCTCACATTTTTTGAGTACAACTGCTGGGATGCAATCAGGTCCACTAGCTTTCCGGACGTCTAGTGATTGCAATAACTGACAATTATTAACGTTTTATTGAATTTGAAGCAAGCAAAAAGGAAATTCAATATAGTATAGGTTTGGTTAATGGTTAGGTACCTACTTAGTTTATGAAGATAATGTACTTTGTTAAAGGTAGAAGAAACAGTTTACAGCCAGAGTAAAAATACTAAGTTCTGTATATGAAGTACACAGCTTTCAGCGGAAAAAACCTAAAACGCAAACTCCTAAGACATTAAGAGGCAGGCATCTTTCCTTTTTATCACTGATGAAATGATTTCCATACAGAAAATATATTTTTTCTTATTCTATGCTCCTATGTCTTCCTTTTTTTGATTACTTGTGTTGTAAAGAAACTAGTGGTGATATAAATATGTTTATTTTTGGCATATTTGATGGCTTCTAAAGACGCCGAAGTGTGGAGATTCATTAAGCATTTACAAAAAAGAAACACGTAGAGGTATAACTACTTATTATTCTATGAGTGAAAATTATTTTACATAATATATTTTATTTTCGAGGTGGTAATCCTCGAAAGCCAAACCTCGAATTTTGCAATTTTATTCGCAATTTTCAGCGTTAGCTACTGTTGTCCCTATCTTACGGTATTTGCCAATGCGCGACAGCAATAGATTTCCAAATACATACATATTCCTCTAATGCCTCTCAGCTCGCGTCCGCTTTTAAATACACCACTACTTTTCGTTCAATGTTCGAATTCTAACTTTGTACGTACATAAATCACCAAAAATATAGAGTTTGGTTATAGTCGAGAACATCAACCCTAAGGAGTAGATAAATAACTACTTGTAAATATCATAAACTGTAAATATTTAATTTTCAATAATGAATATGGTTAAGAACTAGATAGCCAAAGCCAACCCTGTGAAGTCGCCGAAGTGATGTAGATAATGTATTCACCTTTAAGATACCTATATCTCATTATGAATATCGATTTTCTCAGTGACGTTGTAGCTAATCCCTTAGGGTGTATATAAGACGGATGCCGTCCAAGAAAATACGAGTAGCCTCCGCAGCATCGGCAACCCCACTACATCACGAGATTGGTTATAGTATACTTAAGACTGGAGTAGTTCGTGCAGCGATTTTCTTCAGTATTTTTGGTAGTAACCATCTCGGGGCGACCATCCCCTTATCCTGGACCTTTTAAGTGAGTTCGGTTTTTTTTGTATTTATATGTGTGCCTGTCTTTATTTCTGCCTTAGTAAGTACGTGATATATTATATTTTTGTACAATTTCCTACAGATTGTTTTATTTTCTATAGTCTTGGACTAACGTAAATGCTTTGTCTTGTTTCTGCTTTCTCTTAATCACCCACTGCTGTTGTCTTATTGACTTTCATATATAATGATATTAATTCAAATAAAAAATGAAATTCTCGAATAATTTCAACTAACTTTTCTTCAGTCTTATTTTTACATATTATTACTTAAAAGGCCTCGTTTTGGATTTAACTCTATGTAGCAATTTATCCGGCAGGTTAATCGTTCAACAGAAAACGTGTCATCATGGCGTTTGCAAGCTTGGACCCTGGGCCAGGTGTTGCAGCACTCCAGGCTTGGGGTGGACAAGTAGCAGCCTATGGCGCTTCCAACCAAACGGTCGTTGACAAAGTACCCCCTGAATTACTGCATATGGTAGATCCATATTGGTATGCGATCTTAAATCTTTTGAGGAAAGCAAACATAGCTTGAAAGTTAAATATTACTTACATTAATATGTTTTTCTAGGTATCAGTTTCCACCAATGAATCCTCTGTGGCACGGCCTGCTAGGTTTCACTATCGGCGTCCTTGGCTTCATCTCGATCTCTGGCAATGGAATGGTTATCTATATTTTCACAAGCACCAAGGTTTGTCTTATGCAGATTTGGTGGAATCGATACTACAGCTATTTGAATAATCTTATTTAATTTTAATTCCAACTTCTCATTGCAGAGTCTAAAAACGCCTTCAAACTTGCTAGTTGTCAATCTTGCATTCTCGGATTTTTTCATGATGTGCTGCATGTCACCGGCTATGGTTATAAATTGTTACAATGAGACCTGGGTATTTGGTAAATATCGTATATAACAAATATAATTTATAAACGTACAGAAAGATATAGTTTAATTTCGCTTCATGTTATAAATATCTTTTCAAATATAACATTGCTTTTATTCAGGGGCTCTGGCATGCGAACTCTACGCTTGTGCTGGTTCCTTATTTGGCTGTGCATCCATCTGGACAATGACAATGATTGCTTTCGATCGCTACAATGTTATAGTCAAAGGTATAGCCGCCAAGCCTATGACTAACAATGGTGCATTATTACGCATTCTTGGAATCTGGCTTTTCTCTCTTGCATGGACTCTCGCACCTTTCTTTGGCTGGAACAGGTACCTTAATCTGAATAAGTTAATTCCAAGCATCATTAGTTAGACTCGTATATTAGACTCTTCAATACCTACTGGATTTTCAAATCAACTTTACAGATATGTGCCTGAAGGTAACATGACTGCCTGCGGAACTGATTACCTGAGCAAGGATTGGTTCAGCCGCAGTTACATCCTTGTCTACTCAGTCTTTGTGTACTTCATGCCTCTGCTCTTGATTATCTACTCTTATTTCTTCATTGTCCAGGTAAATGAATGTCATAAAAATAATTACTAGTCAATGACCAAAACAAATTACTTAGCTTAATTTTAATTAACAAATATTATTTTCGTAGGCCGTAGCTGCCCACGAAAAAGGCATGCGAGAACAAGCCAAGAAAATGAACGTAGCCTCTCTTCGGTCTAGTGAAGCGGCCAACACTAGCGCGGAATGCAAGTTAGCTAAGGTGAGCTTTGATCTTAAATCAGTAAAATTAATCTAATATATTTAACCCATACCAGTTGTCATTATGTTTATTTGCGTTAATATAGGTAGCATTGATGACGATATCCTTGTGGTTTATGGCCTGGACTCCGTATCTGGTGATCAACTACACCGGAGTGTTCGAGAGTGCACCTATCAGCCCTCTGGCTACCATCTGGGGATCACTCTTCGCGAAAGCTAATGCCGTATACAATCCTATTGTATACGGTATCAGGTCAGTGAAAGATTTTTGTTATCACTTACCTGCTAAGAATCGTGTAGCATTCGTCTTCTACACTACTATTACTGCTGTTTCCGCAACGCATCTCACTTCTTTGCGTATAGCCATATATTAACCTGGAGAGAAACTCGATGGCGTAGGAAGATATTGTAGTGCATTTGGCCTGCGGTCGTGGATTTTAAGCAACTTTCGCAATGATCGATCATTGGATGGGTGAAAAAAAACTTATTATTTCGACCTTCTCCTTCTCATCTTCGACATTGGTCCCGGCTGCATCTGAAGTCGTTAGTACCTTCCAATCCGCACTGGGCCCGTGGGATGGGTCATGTCATGGCCCAATCTCCTTATTTCATCCATAAGGAAGACCTGTGCCCCAGCAGTGGAAACATTAATAGGCTTCTTCTTCTTCATGTTCCTCTCCAATTACTGAAGGTTGGACATCAGCCTTGAAAACCTCGCTTTGTCCCTGGCGAGGTGAAACAATTCCGCGGCGCTCTTGACACCGGTCCACTCGCGGATGTTTCTATATTAATAGGCTTATAATAATATATGGATTAATAGGCTGGTGATATATAAATTAATATTTGTGCCACAGTCACCCGAAGTACCGCGCGGAGCTTTACAAAAAATTCCCTTCGCTGTCGTGCCAAGCATCGCCGGACGAGAGCGGATCGGTTGCTTCTGGTACAACCGCTGTATCCGAAGAGAAACCTGCCGCGTAGATACTCCACACCGAGACCACGACACCACGACTATCGGACATGCGATTTCTGCCAATGCGATGTTATTTATTTTTATACGCAAACATTTACATTTGTACAAAGTTATGAACTTGAGCACAGAGCGTGTGCTGAGCAAAGTACTCAGAACACAAACTTTTTTTATATAATAAATAACTATAACTGCGTACTTTGAGTTCACGTTTTGTGTTTCGAGTTGAACGTTGCACACTTTTCTTATACCTATCTTACATTTGCTTCAAATGGCTGACGACATGTAAAAAAATACAAAAAAATGATGGATTATCTCAATGTCGCTAGGCCGCCCCTTCCATGAGACTGCTCCTTTAGTTATAGGTACTGCGATAGATTTCTTAACGATGAAACAAGCTCTGTATCTTGGAACAATAAAGTTAATTTAACAAGCAAAGTGGTCATTACCACGTAAAAATGTATTTTTAATTATTTCCTCATTTAGCAAACTAAGTAGGTAGGTAGGTACTACTATATATATTTATTGAAAAAATTAAGTACACGTTACTTCAAAATTGCTGCTGAATTCTGGTAAAATTTAGTTTGATATTTATATTGCAATATTATTATTTAATATAGATGCCTTCATTGGGTGGGTAATGGTGTCGATTCTAGAGTGATTCTCTAAAGCTAAAACTAAATTTAAAATCAATCTCTCCTGTTTATTTTGTGTAGAGAATGACAAGGATAAACTGTTGTCAAATTTAATTTTAGGTTTAGTTAGAGAATCACGCCAGAAACGACACCAACGTTTTATTTTTGAATAATTATAACTTTAATATCCTCCTCACTGAAATCACAATGTCTAACATACTTTGTGAGTAAATCATAAAACTAGTTGCAGTTGATTGGAGATTTAAGTATTTGTAAATATTCCGCAAAAATTAAAGGATCATCTAAAGGATATCTTTAAGATCTACCACTAGAATAATAAATAAAATAGTCTAGTTTATACAATCTGCACCGAATGCTTGCCCAGCTACCTCAAGCCTATACCCCGCCCTTAAAAACAACTAAGTGCTTTGGAATAATATGAAAGAATCATAGATAAAAGATTTCAATCTTTGGGTCTCGCTACACTCCTAGCGAGACCCAAAGATTGAAATCTTTGGCGAGACCAATCATTTATCAATGGAAAGAATATTATTTAAATGGCTGCCTAGCCTCCTTTATGTTGGACAGCTTGGTTTCATCGCGACATAACCATTATCACTGTGGACTAGGGTTACCAACTTTTTTTCTATCAAATATACTGCCTAGGGGCCGTTCATTTATTACGTGAGACTACTTTCGCTTCGGTGATCAACGATGGTGTTGCGTTGCTAAGCAACGGTTTCAGCAAATAGTAAACAAATGCAATGTCAAAACAGAGAAAACTGTTGCTTTTTGTGGAACTTATAAAGTTTCTCCAGTTATTCTTAAATTGAAATTTTAACTATCCAAGTTAATCGAAATACATCATAATGGCGTGCAAAACATCTTTCGAGTTGCACCACAATTTTCCGAAAATAGCAGACGAAGCTGGTTTTACATTTAACACCCATCGCCCTAGAATTCGTATCGATTGGAATAAAATAAGTAAGTTTTTCTTTGATTTTAATACTTCTACGATGTATCTGTCTATTTACACAGCTTACCTACTGCAATCTTCTCTCAACGAGAAGGAATGAACAAATTACAGGAAAGTCAAGGCTCCACAAGTAACTACCTAACTAATTTACCGTTAACGAGTCAACATCATTAAATAAATGTATAACGAAACATATACGATGCCACACTGATTTAGTTAAGTAAGGTCCCCGGGGCCATTTTAGCTAGGGGGCAAATATAGCTGTTACGAATAACTCCTCATTGTTTCATTTTTAAAATAAGTTACATCTCTGGTTATATATAGTAATTATTAATTGACCTATATATAAATAGATTTTGGCATTAACACGTAAACTGTTTAATCCCACATTTTTTTATATTTGAGAGCTAATAGACCGCAGTCAAAAATATTTCCAAAATCTTTTTTAACGCAATATTGGAAGGTGTTTTACAGTGTGTCGTGAAATTATTTAAGGTTAGTAATTTTTCATTAATTTGTTTTATCCTACGCCATATTAGTAATAATAGTGGATAGGGCGTTGTAAATAACTTTAATTGTATATTTGTAATATATGATGACTTATTACAAGATGTTTATATATGATAGTATCCTAGGAAACGAAAGACATTAAAGTGGCCATACACACTACGAGAAATCGTTACGATTAGACTGTACAGTTCGATAACGGTACCGATAAATCGTAGCGTGTATTTTATAAAACTGTACAGTTTCCTACGATTTTTTAATGCCAGCCATACACACTACGAGAAATCGTTACGATCAGACTGTACAGTTCGAACGGAACAGTTTATCGTACGTGGCGTACGTATAGAAAATGTGTTTGGTCCGACGGTGAGCGATTGGATTCTGTGCCAGCTTTATAGCACTCTGGTTATCTGTGCCTACGTTAACTACATATACATCTCGCAAAAGAACATTACTAACCAAACGAGACAAAGGTAGAAATAGGGCGACATACATAGCTTCGGTTGACGATAACGAAACACACACCTTGCTCACGACATTCCCATTAAACAACGGAAGTACCAATTTTAAATAAGAAGCCGCTAAAAGACTTTCTATCTTTTAAGTCACTGTCCCAATCTGCATCAACAAATCCAGATACATTAAACTCAGCAGATTTACGATATTCTAGACCTTTATACTTAGAATATTTTAACACGAACATTTCGCTTTGCCGCTTTCCAGTGAACAGCCTTGTAGCAATTATTGTACTGTCCCAAAATGCTAACTGCTATAGCTATATCAGGACGAGTGTTCGTTGACAGAAAGTTTAATGCACCAATAAGTGATTGATACGGTACATCAATGCATTCATTGTCTTGAACATTACCAAAATACTTGTGAATGTCTTGTTCCATTGGTGTCCTTACCCCCTTGCAATCACTCATTCCAAACCGTAAAAGCAAATTTTCTACGTATTCCGTTTGATCCTGGTAAATTGCATCAACCTTTTCTTCATCACAATTATGAAAAACGAAGAAATCGTCCACGTAAAGTCCTAGGATTATCATTTTTTATCAACGAATCTCTTGATATAAACGCAGTTGCCATCTTTCAACCTTTGATAGCCTAAAGAAATAAGAACATCATTTGCCTTTTTATTCCATCTTTGGGGTGCCTGCTTGAGACCGTATATGGCCTTTTTCAGTAAACAGACTTTACCAGATGACCCTTGATCACAACCTTCTGGAAAAGACATGTAAACTGTCCCATCTAGGTCACCATTTAGGAAAGCTGTGCTGACATCAAAGTGTTCGATTTTTAGATCGAATTGTGCTGCCACAGCTAATAATAACCTAAAGGTTGTTCTTCTTACCACTGGCGACAAAGTGTCAAAGTAGTCAAGTCCAAAAGATTGAGCAAAACCTTTTGCGACTAACCTGGCCTTATGCATATTACTTCCATCGACATTGTGTTTGTATTTGAAGACCCATTTACACGTATTTTGCTCCATTCGGTGGTTTGTACAGATTTCGGCCGCGAATTTATCCGTTTTGTTGTATCAAGTTCTAGGGTATTTAATATAGTTGGTTATAGGTTCTAAAAATTACATAGCGTTTTCTGTTGCAGACTATTACTTTGTATTTTTGTTGCAGGATTGATTGATGTAGAAAATTTAATAAGGGAAAGAAAGTTTGTTTTTATTGAACAACGTTTAAACGACGTGAGTTAATTTCATTCTAGGAGTGAGATTTGATTTGTTTGTTTAAGAAAATCAATGAAAGAATTTAATCGCTTTTATTTACGTTTCTTATATGTTCCAAAATACATGTATGTACTTATTTACAAATTATATATTTTGCATCTAATTATTTACAATATCATAGAAAAATTTGGTTATTGAATTCGTGTGGAAATACTTTGTTATTCATCATCAGCAATAAAATCCATAAAAAACATTATTATCATTCTGCAAAGTTTCTAGGGAATCGATTTAAGTTATTAAATACTTCATTATTTTATCAGATATTGGACTGTATTTTGGAGTCCGAATTTGACGTCCGGATTCTAGACGAAGGCGTTCTTAAGATGTTCCGATTGGCACAGTTAACCGTTGAATATCAACAATTCTGCAGGCATTATCTCGACAGAAGCGTTTACGTGTTACGAGAGGAGATAAACTCACTTGCTCGGGTACATATATCATCAATTATTAATTTATTTAATTTTATAAATAAGGAAAAGATCTTGATCTATTACTTTTTATTACATGCATATTAAAATGTTTAATAGCCTCAGTCAAATTGATGTTTCATGTTGACATTTATGTATAATTTGTAGGAACTTGATGCCACTAAGAAAGAACTTAATGAAAAAGATGAAGAAATAAGAAAAATAAAAAGAAAATCAAAACACACATATAGAACGACACTTCCTTATGGTAACGATAATATTGCAAATATGATTTTAAAAACTTTAACCAATAAAAGTGATATTTTTCATACCAGTAATCCAGGAGCCTCTATCCAATACAATAAGTGTAGTTATTGTGATAAAGTATTCATGAACCAACTCTATCTTCAAAGTCATATTTCAAGAAGACACGCTCAAGTTATGGAAGTTCCACAAAAAGATTTTGATGAAAATACAAAAAATACTGCACATAGTATAGAAAATAATAAATTAAGGGAAGAAGTATCCGAGCTAAAAGACAAATTGAAAGAAATGGAAGCTATTGTAAAAAACTTTAATAATAAACAAGAGATTACTGTCCCCTTAAATCACAATAATAATTATAGCATCACGCAACAAACTAGTTTAGAAACGGATAACAAGCAAAGGAAAGATGCTGAAGTATCTACAAGTAACGAGGTTAACTTAATCGATAGAATTGAAGAATGGAAAAAAGAGGAACAGGACAAATATAATAAGGAAATAAATTTACTAAGAAATCAGATCATGGAAACAATTCAAGCTTTAAAAGAAAAAGATATTCCAATAAGTCAGAGCAGCAACAATGAATTAAAAATTATAGAACAACTTAATATAACTATAAATAAACAAGGATCGGAAATATTAGCATTAAAACAGGAATTAATAAATTCAGTACGTAAATTTGGAAATAGAAGCTACATTGATAAAATTATTTCATATTAACTAAATGCTTGTGTAATATTTCAGAGATTGAAAATAGAAGAAGAAGAAAGTGAAAGACGTAAAGAGAATGAGGCCCAAATGTTACAATTGGCTAGTCGAGCTGAAAGTTCTACGAAACAATATGAGCTATTACTCCATAAACTGAATGAAGTAGCACAAGAAGCAAGAGAGTCGCGTGCGCAGGCTGAAGCAGAAAGGACTAGGGTTGAGCACTTGGAAAAAATATTACAAAATAATTTAATGAACCGATCGACAAACGAAATCAGGGCTAACGATAATAAAATGCCCCCGGTAATATAATATTAATTTTACTATGCGTTCAAAAAATTTTCGGTATCAGACAGAATTACTACTATGCTCGGGTACCGTGGCGAGAACAAACAATATTGATGCGGTCTTATAAATCTGTTAATTTAAATATTTTGATTCAATTTTTATATATTTCACGATGTCATATTTGACATTAGTTGGGTTTAGATATGGCTCAGTAATAATATCGACTGAATGTCAGGCTATTGTCTAGTAATTAGCTAGGTATTGAGAGAGCGCATTTCCACAGCATTAATTCAACCTTAATTTTTACTTTAAAAAAGCAAGGTTTTACTGCCAAAAACTTCTCATTCTTTTTTATTTCATATGTACTGCTATAGACAACCTATTTTTATTTACAAATACTATTTGTAGGTATCAGTTGAGAAAACGAAAGAGATTATAAAACAAAAACTACCAGCAAAGAAATCTCTCGGAAATCCTTCACCAGAAGCTAGCCGCCAGGCCCTTGAAAAACTTCATCAAAAGGCTCAAGCTCTTCTCAATGTACAATCGTCTGGTTCTTCCTCTGATATTTCAAGCGTGGGAAAGAATTTATATTCACTGAAAGTAGGATTTAACAAACACGAAAATTTATCACAAGATCACAGAAGCCACGATTCAAAAAAAGAAGACAAGATTAACAGAACTATAAGAAAAAAGGACAAAATATCTAATCACATATTAATGCAATCTAAAAACAGCCAAGAAGACAAAACCAAAGAACAAAAGACTAAAAAAAGAAAAATTTCAAATTCTGTTCCGAACGCTACAAAATTGGGCAAAAATGGTCCAGTTGTTCCACCACGAAGGTAACCCAATTGAAATAAACATTTTTTTCTTATTTTTGTTTCTCCACTAAATTGTTGTAAGATTTTTAAGAGGTGAATCAAATTGCTTTAATTGATAGAGCAGATGGACTTCATTCCAACAGCTTTACGACTGCTAAATTGTAATGAACATACAGTTTATGTGCAGTTGTCACGACAGCAATAATCTTTGATATTTGCCAATTAACAACCTGCACGCTAACGCCCACAACACCTACAGCAGACGGATAGTGGTCGTTTGCATTGCACCTAAACTGCGATTTGAGAATCGGAGTACAGTTGAAATGTAGTCTTGCTCGTAGACAGACGTCTACGAGCCTATAAAAACTATGTTGCGCGGCCTAAGGCATATAATATGATTTGATACAAGGTTAAATGTGAATATATTAAAAATACGTTAGAAATAGTAACATTTGTCACATTTTACTATGTATTTGATTTGACTTTGTATCAAGCAATCGGGCTTTAGTTATAGGTAATAATTGTAGCAACAAATCCTTTTGCTGTTTAGAAAAGCTCATTGCATTTTTAATATAGATGAGAGAAAGAAAAGAAAGAAAATAGGCTTCTCATTCAATGTAATTTTTTTCCAGTCCCATGAAAGTCTTGAGAGCTAAAATTACAGAAGAAGTAAATAGCCGTCTTATATCAGCCGGAATAGATCCTTTAAAAAGTGGTCTCTCAAAGGATAGTTATAAAAAACAACGCATGAAATTACAACAACATGTTGAACTTAAAGCTAAGGTAATTCTATCATAAGTTGCTCATAGTATTATTGTTAGTTTAAATCAGGGTATTTTTTATAAATTACGCTGCTTCATCTCATATCGGACTATTCATACAATGTTACGGGTCCTGAAGAAACACCACTGCCTTTTTCATTCAATTGCGAGTATTTCAGTTGCGAAGACTTAGATTACAGTCTATAATCTGAGTGCGTAGATTACTGATGCAGAGAAGACCCCGTGCCAGTTCCCGGAGAATCGGGAATCGGTGCTTCGTAACCCTATTACACACCTTACTAGATAGTTACTTTACTGCTACAACCTAGCTTTAAAACGAGCGTTTCAAACGATCTATAATATTAAAAAAGTATGCCACATATTAATATCATAAATAAAAACGGGTAGCCCATTTGTACGCCCTGCTATAAGTTAATACATTTTAATTATATACAATGCACTTAGTCCGTTCATTCCTTTTTTAGAAAAATCCATCCCATGAGAAAATAAGACATTCAATTTTAACATACCTGGACTCTAATTTGCCAAAGAAGGCAACAACAGAATCTCAAGAGTATATATCACCGAACAAAACATCGAGATCCTTTAGTATTTCTTCAGTTTTATCCAACGTGAAAAATAAGGCTTTGTCGTTGGTGAAGTCTAATGATGTTAATGGTAAGGACAAAAGAAAATCAATAAACGATGAAGTTGCGAAACGAGCTATGACTTTACTGAATACTCCGCCTGATTCTATACACTCGAGTCCAGATTCTCAGAAGCGTCACACAACGACTCAATCAGAATACAATCATAAATCTGAATTAAAACGTATAAACCATTTCACACCCAAAAAAATACCTAAGACAATGGTAACCGACATGCATAACAAAGAGATGAATGATTCGTCACCACATTCTACAATCACCAATGACGATCAATCTGATACAGACTCTAAGGAAAGCGATCATAAGTATTACAAAGCGATTGTTCAAGAAAATCAAATATCAAAATCTATAGAGAATTTAATTAAATCTCCAGCACGCAGACCAGTTTCAGCAAGTTCTGATTATAACACTACAGGTCGTAAATACGGTCAAAATGGCGATCACTTACTGCGCTCTCAATCTGTAAGCAGTATAACAAACGTAAAACCAGATGTTGCTATTTTACACAGCAGTCCGACAAAGGAAAATAGCGATAGTAGGATATCATCATCAGAACACATCCCAGGCGAAGAAATACCAGCCAATGATAATAACTTAAATGGCATAAAACAAACAAAAAGTGTTTTAAAAAACGCATCTTCGACATCTTCTTTGAATAAGAAGAAGGTATTGTTTGATATGGATGCTATACAAATGAAATCTCTTAGCGCATCGCCTTCTCAGAGTATTACTGAGAAAAGTGATGGTAACGAGAAATATGAGCTTGGTCTTATTAATCTCGATGGAGATGAATGGGATATATCTAGGTTTGTATTCCATTATAATATTTTTTTCTTTAATTGCTTATTTTTCGAAATTTGCTAAATGCACTGACGGAATTTTTATTACAGTATTGAAAATGAGCCTCTAAAGGAAGACACAAAACTGCATATCAGTACTAAAGCAAGTCCGAAAATAGCAGAACTGAAGAAAACGATAGAATCGCAGTTAGCTCGTCGGAATGAGACACCATCCACTGCAATCGTGGGCGGTATTGACATAATTACGGGGCCTGTATTAAGAGCCTCCAGCATGGGCGGCAGTAATACCAGTTTGGGAAGTTCTATCTTAGACGACTCAGAAAGCATTCCACCTGTGATGAACCACAATTCATTTGTAAAACCAAAAACTATAACACGTAAGGATGATAGTGAAGTAGATATATCAGAATTTAGTACAGAAGGCCTTTTTAACACCAAAAATGACAACAATAATTTTTAATTACTATTGCTTGAAGAATTTCAATATTTTAAAGATGTGCGGTACAATTCCGTACAATTATGTGTTTAAATAAAACGTTAATGTGTTAACTGTAATTAGTTAAGTAATTAAATTACATTATACCTAATTTTTATTTAATAATTTCTTACCTATCTAAAGGGTATAAAATAAGTACCTACCTATATAACCTAAGGCTGTAGCCTATATACCATCAAGGTAGCAACAGTCGTGTAGCCACTTAAAAAAAAATTACAAACGAAACTAGGCATTTCTAATTATGGCGTGGTTTATTTACAGTAAATAAATAGTCTGTCCACAAACAAAGGATTTTAGGACAAAACCAGAATTTCAACAAAAAAATCTTCGAAATTATGCTACTCAGACAATATTAATTTTTCAATGGCCTAATACTCCTCTGGTAATATTGTTTATACCAAAGTTACTGAAAAAAAAAACAGGGCGTCCCACGGCTACCTCAGACGGAGGGAAAGTATATTAAATATTGAAGATAGGATATTTTACTGAAAGAAGATATCATTTTAGTTTTAATAATAACTAGAAGTGCATTTACAGATTTTTTAACAACTGCATGCTACAACTGGAAATCAAACTCGTAAAATTTCGAAAAATAAAACAACATATTTTATGATAACTATCAAAAGGGTTAATCATAAGGATTATTATTTGCTAAATATTTCCCCTTAGCGTATTACGATCTAATACGCTAAAGGGGAAAAAACGGACTTGACATGTCCGTTAATGACATGACTTGGCTGGTTTTAGTAGGTTTCACTTCTCTAAAAATATGATGTTACTTATGACAGGGTGGATAGCACCCTTACAAAATTGTTATATTTTCAAATCAGATTTAAAAATTAATCGGATGTAAATAATAAAATAAAAATATCTAAATACGGCGCCAAGATGTGGACACTCACGGCTGGACGAGTCCACCAGTTTAAAGTCACTCAGAGAGCTATGAAAAGGGCTATGCTCGAAGTATCCCTGAAGAACCGCATCAGAAATGATGTAATCCGACAGAGAACCAAAGTCACCGACATAGCCCCCCGAATTAGCAAACTGACTTTAGTTTGCTAATTCGATGGGCCACTTGGCAGTGGGCTGGTCACATTAGCCGCAGAACTGACGGCCGTTGGAGCCCGAAAAGCTCTTGAGTGGAGACCACGACTCGGTAAACGTAGTGTAGGAAGCCCTGAGACAAGATGGTATGATGACATTCGTAGGCTGGCTGGAGTGGGCTGGATGAGAGTGGCAGAAAATCGGGAGCAGTGGCGTGCATTAGGGGAGACCTATGTCCAGCAGTGGACGAGCTTGGGTTGATGATGATGATGATGAAATATCTAAAGAAAATATAACTAGAAAAACTCTAATTGCTAACTATAATTGTTATTTCTTCTTTCAAATGTTTAATACTTGTAAAGGTATTCATTTTGACCATTGTGGATTACCTACAATACGAAGAGATGGCGCTGCCTTGCAGGTTAAAAAAAGCTAGAAAAAATTCGGGGCGTTCGTCTACAGTAATATATTCCTTAATGATTGCATCCCAGCATATTTTAATCTTACACAAAAGCTTATATCTCAACTTTTGTAAGATCTACTCTGAAGAAAACAAATATTGGATGCAAATTTAAACACCCTTATTTAATTTTATGCACTTTATTATATACTTAATAAATTATAGCTTTATTCACATAATAAATTATAATAAAAGAATTAAGATAAAATTAAAACCAATTCATAAGGATAATGACAGTGTATTATCACATTTGTGAATAATAATAATAGTTGGTTGTCCTATCAACTACAATAATTCTAAAATAGCCATAGTTACAGCAGCTAGAATGCAGAACACACACGAGCTTCAACCTTTTATGTGAAAACTCCTCAATATGTAAGTGTTCTGCATTAACCATCATCATTAAAAAGAAGTTTACCTTTACGTTAGCCTACAATCGGCGATGCTTTGCCCTATATTATGCACTTAGCAGTGTTAAAATGGCGCCCAACGTGGTGTTTCTAAAGTCGTTTTTAATGAAGTAACTTTTTTGAATAAAGTTTTGCAGTAAGAAAATATTATTTGACCCTTACATTGTTATGTATAATTTACTCACCAAATATGGCACAATAATGATTTTAAATTGGGACTTCCATCTAATGTCTTTACAAAACTCTCTGTACTTTACGTACATGCTGACTTTTTGATTCATTCAAAGCCTTTTCTAATTTATTTGTCATATGAATTAAGTTTGGTAGGTCACATTGAAC
Source organism: Chilo suppressalis (assembly GCA_902850365.2). NCBI lineage: Eukaryota > Metazoa > Arthropoda > Insecta > Lepidoptera > Crambidae > Chilo > Chilo suppressalis. Next base: position 16,164,605 of record OU963898.1, read on the forward strand.
TAAAACATGATTGATGATATTTTGGCATTGACTAGCAGCTTTTGCATCTTCTATAAGCAAATTTATGTGTTTCGGTGAAATAGTCTTATGTGTAAGATCAGATTTACTTGCATCTTTAGTTTCTGTGTAATTCTTAGACGTCATTAATACAAAATCCATTGCAATTGACGGTTTGATTTCCTCTTCACACATTTGACTGGCAATCTGTGAATTAAAATGTCTTGGGTGAAGCCAATAAATCATAAATTTTAATGAAATTCCTCTCACTAATTTCAATAATTCTTGAGATTCTACACTTAAATTTGTTTACTTAATTACTATATTTTTTTATTTAATAATGTCTATGAATTAATACAGTTTTGTAAGTTCTTTTTTAATGCAGGCAGGCAGGAAACTGCCTGTGTTTTAGGTTTCAGTCTCCCACAATTTCTATATATGTTATTTAAATATTTTAGCTGTATTCCTGTAATTACAAAAAAATGTGAAAAGGATAATATTATTATTATTATATATATCTGGTTATGACAGTTTTTGAAAATTGTATTTTGCTAACTTATTTAAAAAAATGAATAAAGGTACCCAAGACTAATCTTTTGTTTTAAATGTCTGTTATACAATTTGCCTAAATGTATTTACATACATTTTTTTTCAGTATAATATCTAGCTTTTTAGTTCATAAATAATCAAATTTAATAGAACAGTTACTTATATACCTGAACCTCAAAGCGCCAAGTGAAGTCTTGATAAACAGGTGCCTTTTGAGAAAGCAGGTAGAGAGCATTGAAGAGATCTGTCTTCTTATTAGTATACAGCTTGATCAGCACATCTTGATGTGTAGCTTCAAAGCCAGCGATTGCTAATGATGATTTAAAATCTGGTTCTGACAACTGTAAGTCAAATGGCTAAGTTGAGACTATGTTATGAAAAATTTCATAATCATATAACATCTGATACATACATTATGTTGACAAGCTTCCACCAATAAATATGTTAAGGCCTGTACAAGATTTTGTACATCGTTTATCTGTATTCCCAGCTTATCTGCAAAGGGTAAAAGAAGTTTATAATGCATAATGTAAACAAGTAAAATACCCACTCTGGAAATAGTTATAAAAATAATTGCCTACCTGCTGCTAAGGTATGCTTCTTATAGTTGATTCCATTATGCAGGAAATCAATAGCAAGTTTGCAGAAATCTACAAGGACTGTAAATAATGATAAGATGTTACAAATTTAATTCCAGTTGTATTGAGTATTGTAAAAAGTTCAATGCTCATACCTTGTGTGGAATTTTGATGTAATATACAAAGATGTTCTTTCTGAAGCTCACTTAAAAAAATAATCATTTTATCTACGTACGACTTATCTTAGATTATTGGAAATGATTTTCCCAACCATATAGAAAGCATTCTATGAACTCAAGTTGGACAAGTTTGAGGCACCCAATAATTTTTATTTATGTACAGAAATATGATAATGTTTCACAAAATTAATTAAAATGGTAAATTTCTATAGGTTGTAAAGCTTACAACAAAGAATATAGTAAGTAACCTTTACAATTCACAATGTAAACAAAAATCTACTTTAGATGTCTGTTTTAATAAATAAGATGGTATGGCTTAGCCATGCGCGACTTCGAATAATACTAATACTAATCGTTCGACTCCAACTCCACGAATCATTCGACCGAGTCGATTGCGATTTATATCATTCGACTGGAGTCGAATGTATCAAGCGGCGCGCGTCGCACGCAGCGACATTTGACATTAGTATTACTAATGAGTAGTCGATATTCGAATAATTAACTTAGTATACTACTGTATTTGCCTTGCGTATAGACAAATTAGTAGTAACGAATTAGTCGAAAGTTAATATCATTCGAAGTCGAACATCGCTGGTATGGCTGACACATCCACGTTGACAGTTATAGAGACGTGACTTCATGTGACACCCTGCATATCCAATCGATTATTGATTATGTCTTAGTGCTTTTCACAATCGATTCAAAATATAGATTTATACTGTATATTAAATTTTAGTTATTGATAGATAGATATTGGTGTCGATTCTGACGTGATTCTCTCAACTTTAAAACTAAATTTAACATCGGTCTCTCCTTTTCATTCTGTATAGAGAATGACAAGGATGCACTGTTGTCAAATGTAGGTTTAGCTTAAGAAAATCATGCCAGAATCGACATCATTGAATATTCAAGTCAGTTTTCTGAGGAGGGGGAAATGATATTTATTACTTTTCGAGCAGGTATACTTTTCTAATAATTAAACTAAAATAACAAAAATATATATTTTTTGTACTATATGATTGCCATTAGTTCTTGCCAATAAACCATATATTTATTGTATAAATATATTAATATACTAACAAATTAGAAAACTTGTATAATGTAATGAAACAAACAAAAATCTATTTGATGGATTACTTTATTTCTCTAATACACTACAACCAATATCACTTTCTGACGTCGTTTCATCACTGTCTGAAGATCCAACAGCAACAATTAGCTGTTGATCTATATAGCGGATCAATGCGGATATCCCTATCCCAATCAGCCATAATCAGTTCTTTTGTTTTTCTTATTACATTTTTCCAATCATCGGCTGTAATGTTGTTACACGCCTCCTCTAGTAACTTTTGCATCTTGTTCGCGGTAAATGGTAGGCAAGTGTTATTGCGAGCAGCAAACCCTAAAAATATTAATAATAACATTTTAACATACTTATGAATAATATGTATACCAAAGCATAGCATAAAAAAACGACACGATATCGTCACCACCCCGTATTTTTCGTTGTTAATTACATAAATAGTAATGTGTTAATTTTGTTAATTGTAAAATTCGATTATAAATTGTCGGTACTGTTGAGGAAGTGGATCGAAGAAAGGAAAGACAATCAGCTCGTAATATTTAGTTTATGTAGTCGCAATCACGTTACATTTTTTATGTATACACCGTTGACGTATTTGGTAAAGTCCTAGAATGAAGTAACGGTGACATAGAGAACAGGCCATCGAGTCGCGCTAACAAGAAGGTTTTACATAAAATCATATCTTCAACACACCTCCTTGTTTTTATAGAAAACAAAAAAAAAACTTAATACCAATATAACAACAACATAATAATTAAAGCACTTAACAAAAACCTAAGACTATCTGTCATTAACATTTCATTTGACATTTGCCAGTTCTCTAAGTTTTATAAATTTATTTTTTCCTAATGCCTTGGTCAATATATCCGCTAATTGTTTTTCTGTATGAACCTTTACTATATTAATAATACCCTTTTTCTCGTAGTCATATACGAAGTGGTAGCTTATGTCAATATGCTTAGAATTTTTACAAAACTTTCCGTTCTTTGACAACGCAATAGCCCCGCTGTTGTCTTGCGTAAATTTTTACTGGATCCCTAATCTCAACGCCTAAATCGCATAACACACCTATTAACGGAAGTACTTCTTCAACACAGTCTTCCAAAGCATAATACTCGGCATGAGTTGATGCTCTTGACACTATTTTCTGTTTATGTGACTTCCACATGATCGGATTATTAAAAACTCTTATAACAATTCCTGTCGTCGACTTCCTATCCGATTTATCTGCGGCCCAATCAGCGTCTACATAAGCGTCCAATTGTTCTTCATAGTCAGCGTCATAATTCATCTTCAAGTGTCTCGTACAGTAAAGATATTTGAGAACTTGCAAGGCATATTTGAAATGCGTATCACTATAAGCATTTTGGAACCGACTCAAATAGTTTACGCTATAAGTTACGTCTGGCCGTGTTCCACTGGCAACATACAGAAGAGCTACAATCAAGTTTCTATACTTTAACGTTGCACTGACAACTTGACTTGGTTCAATGCTTAAATTCATTTCCATTGGTGTCTCAAAGTTCTTTGATTCGATTACGTTATACTTTTCAGCTAAACTTACAATGTATTTTTCCTGGCTTAAAGTCATTCTGCCTTCTTTTGGTTCAAAAACTACATCTATTCCAAGATACTGTTTTACTTTTTCCAGATCTTTCATTCGGAATCTATTGTTCAATAGCCTTTTAACTTCGTCAATTGCCTCATTTTTCTCCCCACAAATCAAAATATCATATACATATAGACATAGATATATATTTACATTATTTACACACCCTGTATACAAACAATAGTCATAGTCTCACCTATTGAAATTAATGCTTGACATGAATTCGTGAAAGCATTCATACCAATCACGTGGGCTTTCTCGCAATCCATAAAGAGCTTTTTGTAGTTTGCATACTTTATTATTCTCTGTACAATATCCATCAGGTGGGTAAATATAAACTTCAGACTTATTACTCCCATTCAAGAATGCTGTCTCAACGTCCATTTGTTCAATGTTCCATCCTCTTACACATGCAATTGATAATAAAGCTTTCATTGTCGTCATTCGCGCTACTGGTGAATAAATTTCCTCGTTTTCTTCATACATCTGTTGGAAACCTCGTGCGACTACTCTTGCCTTATACTTCCCATTCGACTTGATCCTAAAGATCCATTTAACATCTATTATTTTCTTATTTTCAGGTCTCTCAACTAAAAACCACGTTTCGTTCTTTTCCAAACTGTTCAATTCCTCTTTCATTGCATCTTTCTATTTATTTACATCCGGACTTTTTATATACTTTTTTTTTCTTTTTGAAGTGAAACTTCTTTATCGGCGTTGGAAAAAAATTTACCGTCACATTTTTCGGTTACGCGTCACATTTTTCCGTTACGCGCCATCTTTTTTTATATTAATAGTTGATAGCTGAATGATCACACTGTCGCCGGCGAGAACTCTCTCTACTCGTTTGTAGCTGAGTGACAATAGTTATTAAAGATAAGGCTCTCTCAGCCAAACTCGCATAGCGATACTCGCTCAGCGGTACTCGCTCAGCGATACTCGCTCAGCGATACTCGCTCAGCGGTACTCGCTCAGCGATACTCGCTCAGCGCTACTCGCTAAGCGATACTTGCTTAGCGATACTCGCTCAGCGATACTCGCTCAGCGATACTCGCTCAGCGATACTCGCCCAGCGATACTAGCTCAGCGATTCTCGCTCAGCGATACTCGCTCAGCTATACTCGCTCGGTTAAGCTGGCTTGGCTGTCAAAAGCCGTGCGCGTGCATTTTAACTCAGGACTGCCAATTCGTTTCTAGTTTCTACTCGCTTATCGTTCATCGTCGGAGGTGGAACATGTGCCTTAGATTACTGAGCCGTGTAATCATAACAGTTTCATAGGCAGTAATTTGTATTCATGTCTATGATAATAAAATCCTTTTGTTTAAACTTTATCTAATTTAACTTTATTTTATTTAACCAATTTCTAGAAAGTTGCATGTAGATCATTTTTCGAAAAATAAGGCCATAAAGAAGTTTCACTTCTTACGTGTGTGTGTACATAGCACTGTGAACCGAAAATTTTTAAATTACTTACAGTTGGCTTCCTCCCCATAAAAATTTCGTAGGGTGTTTTTTTCTCATACGTATTTGTTAATATTCTATTACCTAGATATGCTGCAGTCATTACGCATTCAGGAAAATATTTCTTATTTATCTTTGCTTCTGTAAGCAGACATCTCGCTCTCTCCATTCTTGGTGTTGATTTGATCGAGAACTGAACGTATGACCTCCTTGTTCGCTCTGTTTTGTTTTCATTTCAAGTAGTAAATTGGACTTCACGTACTCCACTGTCCGATTCTTTGTCGGCATCGCATCAACAATATTTACAATATGTGCAAAACTCTCAGGTAATGCAAGCAATAAATAGTTCAGTCTATCCTCTTCCGAAACGACTTCTCCTGCATTTTTCAATTCATTGATTTGTTTTTCAAATGTTTGTATGAATTCTACTATATCGTCGCCATCTTTGAATTTTGTTTGTAGCACTTTCCTTTTAATCAATAGTTTATTAGCACTGCCTTTTACAAAATACATCTCGTCAAATTTTTTAATGATCCTGTAAGCCGTACTTTCATTCATTATTATATCGAGCTGAGTATTCATCATCATCATCATCAGCCTATTAATGTCCCCACTGCTGGGGCACAGGCCTTCCCTATGGATGGAATAGAGAGATTGGGCCATGACCCACCACGCGGGCCCAGTGCGGATTGGTGGGTGCTAACGACTGCAGATGCAGCCGGGACCAACGGCTTAACGTGCCTTCCGAAGCACGGAGGAGCTCGAGATAGTAATTTTTGGTCACCCATCCAATGACCGACCACTGCGAAAGTTGCTTAAATTCAACGATCGCAGCCGAACGCGCTAACCACTTGCGCCATCGAGCTCCTCAAGCTCAGCTCAGCTGAGTATTATTTACGCTTTTCACTATAATATTTCTTGCCTTTAAATCATTTTTTCTCCATTCCGTGTCTGTCATACCTTCCTGTTTTATATCATTTTCCACAGCTTCCTGGCATTCCTTCATTTGTAACAACAATTTTAATCTAAATTTCCATTTTTCGTAATTTGCACCATCAAATATCTGAATGCCTACTTCTCCCTCAGAATACAGAACAAACCAGAAGGAGCATTTACACCCATATTCTTAGTCGTTTCCTCGAGATTTTTTCCACTAGACTCAACCTCATTGGAGGAAATTCGTATGCTTAGACAACAAAACTATCCTTCACTTGAGATATTCCTCACTCGAGTGGAGGTCGAGTCGAGGAATAAACTGTCAAACTCAAGGTAGCTCTCGACGTACCTTAAGGCTTCCTCGAGTGGTGTTTTCAAGTTGCTTTTATCGAGAATTATGTCTGATTTTGAGATTATTGACGAATTTGTGGATTTTATGGATTAAGTATACGATTTATATATTTATTTATTCAGTAACACATACACGATGATTAACCATATAATTATCCGGCGCGACGGTATTTACGTGATGCCGCAAATCCTTTTAAGGTTTACGACAATGATTCGTTTCAAAGAAGATTTCGGTTTAGAAAAGATACAGTCATACAAGTAATATTTCCTCTGTTAACCATTATAGAAATAAAATCCTCCAAATGATGACGTCACAATGTTGAGGAATTCTCAGTGGAGGAATTCTCAAGTTTGTTCAAGATACCAACTAGAATACCATTTTCGAGGTTATTTGGAGGAACTCCTTAAGGAGCCCTCGAATGAGTTTGAGTCGAGGAACGTTTGAGGACGCGATTAAGAATATGGGTGTTAGTCTTATTTGTACAGAGCGCATTGTGTCCAAAACAACTTTCCGCCCGCGCCGCACCCACCCGCGTAGTGTTACCAGCGCAACATAACATTACCGCTTTTGGGGTAAAATTAAAATTTTATGTATAATATGACAGTAATGTCAAATGGTAATTTTTAAACGTTCAATAGGTAAAATATATTCATTCCTTTTGACTTAATTTAATAGGAACAAAATTTGACCACTGGATGTGAGTATCATAACTAAAATTAAAGATAACTTTTATAATACCCCTTTCATGTTATATTCATTGAAGTAGAAAAAAAAATTAGAGTGCTCGTTTTTTCTGAAAAACAGTTTATTTATCTGCATAGTCTGGTCTTTTACTCCTCTTTCGGTCTTGGCATATTATGTATGTATTTACAAAAAATATATATGTATGTATAAGTATGTTCATCTAGAGTTCTTTACACAAGTTGTTACTGAAACTTATCTTGGATTCAGCTCAATAATTGGTATGGTGATAGGGCTATACCATGGATAATACGGTGGGGTAGAATGAAATAATATATTTTGTAGTTTGCACATACATCATTTATTAAGTAAACTAATACAAGTGAAAATATTTCTAGTAAACGTAATGTGACGAACATATTTGACTACATTCATGTTTTAATATTAAAGTTATAATCTCAACATACCTTTTTGGCATATCTTTTTGAAACTGAGTAATTAATGGCTATATTAGTTTTATCTGAATGAATTATCCGCACATAAATGGTATTAAAACACTCGCGCAGTTCATACTATTTAGCAAACGGCTCCCTGAATAAAAAAAACACATAATAATTGTAATTAAATCAATAAAATTAAAAGTTATAAAAAAGTTCTAGAATGAAGTAACGGTGACATAGAGAACAGGCCATCGAGTCGCGCTAACCAGAAGGTTTTACATAAAATCATATCTTCAACAGGTACAATTTTTATACACAATAAAAGCTTTACGAATATTACAGTATTATTTTCTTTGGAGATTTGATTATTCACGATTTTCATTGATTATTTAAAATACAACTAAAGTCGCATCTCTGGTTTTAAAGGTCATAGAACGTAACCTTGTTACGTCCCATATTTATAAATATTTAAAATAAAAATGTACATGAAATTTTTCTAAACCGAAAAAAAAACTATGTGAATCTTAATAAATCGTATTTAATGTACAAGTGTTGATTTATTTCTTTATTTCTAAAATTTTGTATTTTTATCGAAATCAAAATTTTCTTAAACGCAAAAATTTACGTTCTATGGATGTGTCAGGCGTATCATCGTATTTGAAATTCAGAATTGCGCGTAGACTAAAAGTAATAAGGTCCATATTCTTCCGCTTATTAGCAATAAATCGTATTTTTTACGAGCTTGCATTTCGAACTGTCAAAGCGCTTTGACGCATACATTTTAATTAAGACCTACAGTATGAATTAAATCTGACTTTTAATGTTTAAACAATGCCTTATTGTTTTTGACTACGCGATCATGTTGCGGACTGTTTCGGCCACGATTTTGTTCGTGAGATTCGGTTTTTTATAATAGTCTGTTCGTTACACGAACTTGTCCAAGCCTCCGAGAATACATGATTCCAGTTCATCCATACTAATTCACAAAACCGATAATCGTGTTCGAAAGTTCAAAGCCTTTTAGTTAAAAATCAATCAAGTGACACGGAGCGCACAATCTCAAAGAAGTAAGACGAAGGACTGCATATGAGTCGACTACTGCAAGTCCTTCAACCCCCGTACGTACCCCTACCTGTAAACCGTTTTGAGGTGTCTCAGTATGTGCAAGCGCAGGATGGTCGGCAGGCTTTGTCGTATATTTGGTTGTAAAGTACGATAGTGCACATAACTGAATGAATGAATTTATTTAGCTACATATATTTGCCCATGTGGCATATCTTTTGATTACCAGGATATTTTCTTGAGGTGTCATAATTAAAAAGACTAATTTTTCATAGATTATTTACATTTTTGGTGGAGCTGGGTGTTTTTTGCCCATTGTCCTCTAGCTTAGAGCATTTACGATTGGAGAGGGCATGGACGGGCTAACCCCTCCGCCAAAACGATCATGGCCTGTGGCCACGATCATTATATAAAGCTAGTTCACACGCGACCGCTACCATTTTGGATCGTTCTGCAGCGCGAGTCAGAGCTCCCACAAAAATGGGAAATTATGTTGTTTTCCCACCTAAAAACCGATCTGCCACTTCAAACATGAAACATGGTGAACAATGGGCCCAATTCTGCCGTGATTCTCTAAACTTAAATTTAACATCAGTCTCTCCTTTTCATTTTGTATAGAGAATGACAAGGATATACTGCTGTCAAATTTAAGTTTAGGTTTAGAGAATCATGCTAGAATCGACACCATTGTGGTATAAAATTCAATCAAAAGAAAAGGCGCAAAATCACGAATGAATGACAAAAATAATAGGTAGAAATTCATAGTGATGTGACGAAAAATGAATGAATGGTATTTTTTATACTGGGCACATTCAACGAGATTTAATTAAGTGTATCTGCCGATATAAATAGCATGTTGATAAAACAAATACATCGACAGATCTTATAAAAAAAAAAACAAATATTCAATCATTCACGATTTATAACTTAACCAAACAAAGGTGTTGATTCTTAGTTGGATAGGTGGCATATTTCTCTAAGCTTAAAACTAAATTTAATATTAGTATCTCCTTTTCATTCTGTATAGAGGATGACACGGATACACTTGTCAAATTTAAGTTTAGAGAACGCTACCATATTCGACACCAAAATCTTTCTTTCGACGTTAAAATACGATAATTTGTATAAAAAGTATTTTTTATCGATGCCGGTAAATAGCCACATAAAACTTATAAACAAATATTAAGTGTCGATTACCGGTAGATTCTGGCATGCATTTCTCTTAACTAAATTTAACATTAGTCACTCCTTTTCATTTTGTATAAAGAAAGACAAGAATACATTGTTGTCAAAAATTTAAACTTTAGAGAATGCCGGAATCGACACCAAAATTAACTTACTATTTTTTATTTTGTTTATTGATAATACATTGATGTAAACAGCGTATAGGTAGAAGAAAGTTAATCAAATTAAGTAGTAGTAATTAATTTGATCTAATTTATTGAACATTATTGTGAGATTAAGGCGTTTTAAGTTGTGCATATTATCGTTTTTCCGTAAACTAGCTGCGGTAGAACGATCAGTACAAAAAAATGGAAATAGTATTTGAAAATATTCTACATTCATTTTCAATAGGAAGAATAAATCTACTGTTTACTTCTATTGGAAGTAGTCAAAATCTCTTCTAAGGGGGCAAACGAGGCGCTCTAAAATTGCGATTTATTGCAAAAAATGTGAAAGGGCTCTTAAGGGCCGCGGGCGTTACGAGGATACAGACTAGACTTTAAAAAAATCCTTATACCCATCATTTTACGTCCAAGAAATATTTAACGTACATACGAAATCACTTCACTGTTTACGAGTAGTCCTATCGAAATTACAGCTTTAGTAACGAGACTGACTATGAGAGTGATGTGCGATTCTATAATTTTTAAAAAAAATATATTTAGTTTTTGGATTATTTGTTATTTAATTTTTGGTACTGAAGCTCCTCGATCTAGGCCCCCCCCTGCCCGTACCTGGCTACGCCCATGGATAGTACAGAATGATGATCTATATACAAAGTGCACTCGATCAACGCACACATAGACGCCGCTCTCGTCACGATATCTCTGACCGCTTGGGACCACTGACTGCAAGCACGAGCGAGTCCCATCCGCTTGAGACACTCGTCTGTTAAGTTTTATGAATGTACAAAATTGGAGTACCAAAAAAAAATGATTTCGGTGGACGGTTATTTGAATTCATCATATAACAATTGTCGTTTTTTTTATTTGTATCTAATATGCTGCCTACATCGAGCGACTTTTATAACCTTTTAATTAACAAACTCTTTTTTAATAGCTTCCAAATGTCAAATTAAGATGAAAAGGCCTAAATCACACGAGCCTAGATTTTAAGTAGTTACACCATGATAATTATTATGATGTCGTGAAAAAAATAACGTTTACGATATACTCACGAACGTTTGTTCATGGATGTTGCAATTCGTATTTCTCTTTAGTCCACGAGATAAAAACTAATATTATTAAGGTTCTGTATTTAAGGGAATTTTAGGTTTTTTAGACAAATCAAATAATTGTTTTCGCCATAACTTCTTAGTGTTTTTAAAACACAGTTTCTTTTATATGTAGTAGTGCATTTTATTGTAATCCACAAAAGTGGTACCTAATTACTATTCATCTGGGCCAACCAATTTAATACAATTATAGGACTTCCAATTTCCAGAAACTTGGAGTTCCATGGAAGCTGTTTGGCTAAAACAGATAAGTACTTTAAGGTGTCGGTGAGTCACAAAATCGATCTTTTAAGTTGCCGTGACTACGTGTGCCATTAAGACTGCATAGTCCCAAAATCTGAAACATTAATAATGTTCTTGGATCTCGAGAAAAATGTTGTATTTGTAATCAGATTTAAATGGATTTTAAATGGAAAATCTATTAATTCGATAAATACTCACAAGAAAGAAAGAAAGAAAGAAATTTTATTTGGAACAGCATGTGTAAGAAAGATGTCCAGTGATAATAATCACTTTCTTACACATGCTGTAATAAGCTTAGTACATAACATGTTGTGCCAATGGTATCGATTCTAGCACGATTCTCTAAATCTAAACTTAAATTTAACAACAGTGTATCCTTGTCATTCTCTATACAGAATGAAAAGGAGAGACTGATTTTAAATTTAGTTTTAAGTTTAGAGAATCACGCCAGAATTGACACCATTATCAGCATACAAATTAATTATTATTTATATTCATAATTATTATTCTAATATTCAAATTACAAAAATCAAAATGTCAATACTGTTAATTCAATAATTAAATGTCAATAAAAATAGGCCAAAACTATAACTATAAATAACCTGTCAATACAAGCAATTCAATAATAAAGTCAATAAAATTGGGCAACTTAACAAAATGTCCATACCAGAATGCTACAAAAATCAAAATATCAATATAATAACAAAATGTCAATAAATTGGGCATATACTTGAAATAATATGTCAATATTTTTAAATCAAATATCATTAAATTTGGCAAAAACTAGTCAATACTGTCAATTTAATAATCAAATGTCAATAAAATTGGCAAAAACTATAAATAGATAACATATTAAACTTATTTGAAAAACTCCGTCTGATCAAAAAGTTTATTTAAATAAAAACATAATTAACGAACAAAGGTACTTTATGAATCGGGACCAATTATTGGGAATATTTGATTTATTCTAGAATATCTAATGTATCTTGACTGTTGAAATAGCCTTGTTCCTTACTAAACAGAATTATATACTACTGGATTTGATTTTGTTTAGTTTAGAAGTAGTTTAGTTATTTATTCAAAATTATATTTTGAGCAGATGTGCTTCCTGGCTTATTAAAATTTACTATTATATTTCCGACATTTTAGGTCAAAATGTTTATAAATATTTACATATACAGTGGTGGTCGTATAATTAGAAACCCTACGAACGGTCCTTGGCATTATGTAAGATTCTTCACCGCAATCGTTTTTATTTTGAAATTCAACAGTAAATAGGAAAACAACATGTTCAACGATTTATCATTTATTAGAAAAACAATATAAATCCCATTACACAGGTGCAGTTTCAATATTATATTACGGACAAACATTTAAATCAGTCTTAAGGTATGAACAATAATTGTCAACTAATTAGAAACAACAATAAAAAAGTATAAAAAACATGTTTTTTTAAGTATTAGTAATTAGTATGGTTATTTACGAAATAGCTTCTATTCACAGCCTAGCAATAGTTATAATTAATATTTAGTGGCGTATCCCTCATTTCCAATAACAGCACTACAACGACGTGGCATTGATGCAATCAATTTAATAGATTAGTGACAAAGTGCCAACTTGCGCTTTTGCCCTGGGGGTAGATGTCATCCCTTCTCGCGGGGGAAAATTATTTTAATAAAAATAACTCCAGGAATCGATAGAGAGACAAATTCTAAGCAAAATTTGTTATATAAAGTTTTTGGAATAAGTCAATAATTTCTGAGTTATTAAAAATACATGTTTGAAAGCGGTTTTTATGCATAACTCAAAAACTATGTGTTTTTAAGAAAAATGTATTGTTACCAAAATTTAAGCTAATAAAAAACAAACAACTGTTACTTTTTAAAAGATAAAGGGTTAATGGGTCCCGGTTACATGGTTCTCGCAGTAAAAGTAAGGCTTTAAACGGCTCTATCTCTGTTATTTTTTATCCTATAAAAATAAAATAAAAACCAAGATATTTGTTAAAAAAAGAATTCAAATTTGGTTATTTATCAGTTTTTTACGAATATCTATATTTTTGAAGTTATATTTAAAAGAAAATAAAATTTACGAAAATATGGAAATTTTCAATTTTTATTATATCATACTTTTTTTTGAAAAATAAACATTCTAAACCGGGAAAATTTTTTGAGGTCATCATTTATGCTGAAAAAAGAAAGTCCTTTAGGGACAACCATAAATTTGAATTTTTGTGGAAATGGTGAAGGTATTATTTTTCGTTTTTTCTAAAAAAATTATAGGGGTCATCTTATTTTTATCAAAACTTACTCAATGTTGATGCTATTAACTTGTTACAGTGCTCATTAGAGAGGTATTTTTAAGGACTTCAAAAGGTGTTCAGGAAGTATATGTCATAAAATGCATCGGTTTCCCGTTATTAGGTTTAAATACTTAGATTTAAGTACTCGCCGAAAAATAATATATGTTAAATTACCTATAGCTCACTTTGAGTTAATATTAAAAGGTTTTTCAAAGTAACCCTTGTTTGTTTTTATTTGCTAAAATTTTGGTATAATTTCTTTTTGTATAAACTCATAGTTTTTGAGTTATTTATGAAAAACCGCTTTAAAACTTGTATGTTATCACGAAAAATGATAGTGGTGTCGATTCTAGAGTGATTCTCTAAACTTAAAACTAAATTTAACATCAGTCTCTCCTTTTCATTCTGTATAGAGAATGGCAAGGATGCACTGTTGTCAAATTTAAGTTTAGATTTAGAGAATCATGCCAGAATTGACACCAATATTTGATCTTTAATAACTCAGAAAATATTTATTTATTCCAAAAACTTTATTTAACAAATTTTGCTTAGAATTTGTCTCTCTATAGATTCTGGAGTTATTTTTATTAAAATAATTTTCACCCCCAAGAACAAACTCACAGGGCAAAATCGCATGTCACTTTTGTTTCTTAAGGTATTCCTCACCTACTCACCTATTTTCATGAAAATCGATGGAGGTTCAACGAAATCGAAGGTGAAAATCCTCATTGACTGGACTAATCGGTTTTATTTAAAAAGGCGCTACCGATATCAAAACATCTCCTTTCTTATTTCAATGGACTACATTATTGTGGTATGTTTATGCAAGAGGCTGTTTTTTTTGAGATAGTAACGGTTTCGGATAAAATTATTTCTTTATATTTAAAAAAAAATATAAAATTTGTCAAGCTTTAGAACAAACACATCGCGTTAAATATCTTCAAATGGTATGAAATGCTAGATATATGACTTATATTGTGAGACAGAGGAGATCATTCTTGATTTTTTTTCCAAATAATATGCTCAATACCCACCATTGCCAAAGTTGCTTAACCTCCACGAACGCAAGCCGAACGCGCTAACCACCTGGGCTATCGAGCTCGGTATGTACGTACTCAATACGAATGCCATCAAAAACATAACTTGTAAAAAAAAAACAAGACAATCGCATGAAAACACAATGTATCTCACATATTATATTAAATTAGATTGTTGAGTGCGATTGCAAAGTCATTTTTTTTTATTTAAAACATACAAGATTTTCAATATTGATATGGTCAGTATAAGATGTTGTTAGGTGAGCTAATTTCGTAATAACTCAAGGCAAATGACACATGATAAAATTATTGACTTCTTAAACCACTGAGGAAAACATTATCAGTAAAACATATAACTTTAATTCACTGAAGTATTTAAATTCGCTATCCCCACTATATTAAATAAAATAAATATTTCCAACACTCACACCAATTAGCCTAGCCCCAAAGTAAGCACTATAAGGCTTGTGTGTGTGGGATACTAGGGTAACGGATAGAATACATATACTGTTCATATATAAGTATATTTATATAGAAATAGATATTAATCATCCATGACCATCCATGACCAAATGCTCGTATTCATCACACAAACATCTGCCCCCACCGGGATTCAAATCCGGGACCTCTCGAGTCGGCGACACCATGAAACTCGGTGTACAAACCACTCGGCCAAGGAGGTCGTCAAATGAAGAATGGATAAGCTTGAGTCAGTTACGCAGTGTTTTGTGACAATATACTGCGTTGGGTATACTAGGGTGTAAAAGCAATTAAATATAGGCAGTGTATCCGATAAAAGGCAGCAAAATCAGTTGGAAAGATTTTTTGCACAGCCATATAATTTGCAAAAAAAACTTTGAATATTGTGCATATAAATAAAAAAATAAAAACTATAAATAAGCTTTCAGTAGATATTTATAAATGAAACATTTAACATCAAGAACTGTTCATTCAAATATCGTTCATTCTTTTATTGTCGCATCCCTAATTTTGTGTTGGTGTACGCTCGAACAATTGCATAGTTACATAAAAATTGTTAGCATGTGTGCGTTTTTTTGTTTGTGTGACATAATTTTTGAAGTGTGCGTTTATAGCAACAACTCGCTTGTGTTTGTGGGAGTATTGCATATTTTCATTAGTGTGCTGTACGTGTTTACCTCGTCCCGCACCAAAAATGGTGAAAAATTTTGTTCGGCGAGTGACGCGTCTCCAGTCGTAAATGCTCTAAGTCCTCTAGTTTTAATTTTAGAGAATTAAGCCACAATCGGCACCAGTATATCATTTTCATTCTGAATAGTGAATGGCAGGGATAAACTGTTGTCTGTAAGTTTAGGTTTAGAGAATCCTGCCAGAATCGATACCATGAGTATTGTATATTGAAAATCGTCTTAAAAAATCATGGACTAAATTACAAAAAATATTCCATTCTTTGAACGCAGACTAAATAACGCCAACATTGCACAGATGAGAAATGTCAGTCAGTCAACGATGAAAATTTTGACAATTCGTTCGTTTTGCAGTGTTAATGTTAAAATAATAATTGCTAATAAATATCTGATACGTATAAATCACTTGATGATTTAAGAATTTATTTTGTCATCATGGCTTTAAAGAAAGTCAAAGGAAACTTTGAGAGAATGTTCGATAAAAACCTAACCGATTTAGTCCGAGGAATACGAAATAATAAAGATAACGAGGTATCTATTTATTTCACGAAGCAATTGATAAATATCCTGTCTACATAAACTAAGTACAATTGTTAAAATCTATATAATAATCTCTGTCCGTCTTATAGGCAAAATATATAGCACAATGTATGGAGGAGATCAAAGTAGAACTACGGCAAGATAACATAGCAGTGAAAGCTAACGCTGTTGCTAAACTCACGTATGTAAGTATCAAAGAAAAGAGTGCTTATACACAAACCTTAAAAACTGTTAGATTAACATACCTATTTTAATTGATTGAAACTACCTTATTTAATTATTTACATAAATATGTCATTATTGATGCACTTTTTTAGTGTAATTGAATAATAACAATTTTTATATTTTAGCTTCAAATGTTAGGATATGACATATCATGGGCTATATTCAACATAATAGAAGTAATGAGTTCTAATAAATTTACATATAAAAGGATTGGTTATTTAGCTGCTAGTCAATCATTCCATGCTGATTCTGAATTGTTAATGCTTACAACAAATATGATAAGAAAAGATCTGAATGCTCAAAACCAGTATGAAGCAGGGCTTGCACTCAGTGGTCTGAGCTGCTTTATATCCCACGACTTAGCTAGAGACCTTGCCAATGATATCATGACACTGGTAAGTGACCTAACTTCTTTTTTTTTGAAGATTATTAATAATAATGTCCCACATTGCTGCTATTGCTGAGTAAAGGCTTTCCCTAAGGACAGAATTGCATCAGCAAAACTGGCTGTCAACAAGGGAGGTACAGGGTAAATTAATGGGTGGTAACAAGCACAAATGCAACCAGGAACCATGGTGTAACATAGCATCTTAATTATTGATGAGCTCAAGAATGTAAATAGTCACAAATTTCATAAAATCCTTTCTGAAATTTGCTTAATCTAGATATTAGCATACAATACACACTGAACACCACTTAGTAAAGTTCTCTAATTGATTATGATATTTGTATTTCTAGATGAGTTCAACCAAACCCTACTTAAGAATGAAGGCTGTGCTTATGATGTACAAGGTATTTCTAAGATATCCAGATGCTCTAAGACCAGCATTTCCAAAATTGAAAGAGAAACTGGAAGACCCAGATCCTGGTAAGACATAGATTCTAAAACAATCACTGTTAATAGTTATGTCCTGTATGAGTCTCATTTTTAATAAATGATTATCGCAGGTGTCCAATCAGCTGCTGTGAATGTAGTATGTGAGTTAGCCAGGAAGAACCCTAAAAACTACCTCTCTCTGGCCCCTGTGTTCTTTAAACTTATGACTACATCTACTAACAACTGGATGCTCATCAAGATCATTAAATTGGTATGAAAAATCTCAGCTTTTCTAAGTTTTCTTTATTTACAAAAAATAGGAATATAACCTACTGTTAAGTAAACCTATCAAATTATGATTTGGTGAATATGAATTTTAGATTTAAATAATATCATAAAGTAACTTAAACATTCATAATGAAGTAAATCAATGACAGGCAAGTTTTTCTCAAGAAGAGTTAGCATTGCAATTTTTTTGTTATATACTTGTCTGCTGATGAAAATTGATGGATGGAGTCAGTAGTGGACTCTCAAATAAAAAACAGTTATTTATGTTATTTTATACATATACCTTTTTGATACTGGTTGGTATTACATACCCATATGTCCACATATATGTTACAGTTATTAAAACCTGTTTCTAGTTATAATGCTTTTTCTCTATTGAGAACTAGTTTTTACTAACTGCCTTTGTATTCTCTTCTCTATTTAGAGCTAGCCTTTGTAAAAACTGAAATTTCATAGTTATGTATAACTAGAATTACTATTTTGAATATTTAAATTTTAGATAAAACTAGTCCTAACATTGAACCTTAGTTAAAACTAGTATTAGAGAATCTTGTTGGGGATTGGAAATAGAGATATTAATTATTAAAACATAATTGTTGGGCAATGTTAAACAAAAATAATAATCTTACTAATGGGAAGGAGATTGTTATGGAACATCAACATTTGGCAAAATAACTTTTAAGTAAGTAATTAAAATAAAGAAAAGTAAAATACAGCTTAATAAAAACAAATATAAATTAAAGTAAATTTACCTATTTACTTGTTTGTTACAAATATTACATTACAAACTGTCATGGCATTTTGAGTTACAAAGGTTGCCTTTTTTATTTCGGAGACCCATTTTTTGAAACATGCCCTTTACCATGAACTTTAACATCAATTGAATCAGTTTTACTTAATCGTTTCAAGAAAAGGCCTTGTGCCTGGTAAGAAGTAGTTTTCACTCATATACCTTTTAGAACAGCAGTGAATTCTAGTTGTTACAAAGGCATTTAGTGAAAATTAATTTATACTAGGGAAAATGCATTGTAACTAAAACAGGTTTTTACTGTTACATATACATACATGTAGATCTGTAAGGTTTACCTATGAAAGTTAGTCATTTATCCAATGGTGGTGGAGGTAGGAAAGGTAGCCACTGAACTTTGCTTATATCCTTCTATGTACAGTGTACGCTCAGAATAGTCATAATAATATTTGGTGATATTTGAAAACTAGTTATAATTGTTGAATACAAATAAGGGTATTCACATTTCTTGCATCCTAATCTAAAATTCCATTTATGAAAGTTTTCAAATTATTATTACCAACCTACTTGTACATAGGTTTCTTTATTTATACAATGTGAGTTTGCTATTACTAGGTTTTCTGACTTAAAAGAAAATTAATTAAATAGTAAATAACTTAATTTACTATACTTTTATTGTAATGGCATTGGGCCTGATTCTGACATAATTCTCTAAACTTTTGACTAAATCTTGTTTAAAGAGTATGTTAGGGGTTTGCTTGGCTAATCACTTGACATTGATCTCACAAAATAAGTTATTATTTCTATAATTAAAAATGAAGAAAGATGTGGTGCTGTCTAACTTAGTTTTAGGTTTAGAATCAGGCCAGAATAAGGCCCATTAATTATATTAAAATTTCAAAAACATTTTTAATAGCTTTATATTCAGATACATTTTTTATGCATCGTTCAATATTTACTGCTTTTAGGTAAAGTTAACTGAGTCCATCACATAAAGTACAATCAATTATTTTTTATGAATATCTTAAAAGTGTAATTCAACAATTGCTTATTATGTGGTTAGATAGTCTGTTGCTATTAATATTTTTAAAAAGGTAAATGAGTGTCTTTTAACTGTAAATGTGTAATTAAACTATTAACTCTTCACAGTTTGGTTTAATGACACACTATGAACCAGACATTGGAAGAAAGATAACACAAAACCTGATAGATCTAATTTGCAGGTATCAAAAAAAAGCTTATGAAGATTAGTTGCTAGACCCATTCACTAACACACCTGCCTCACCATTCAAATTTATAGAACTTAGCTAAAACTCTACAAAACCTACACTTTAAAAGCAGAGCTGTTCAAATGCTATTATGACTGAGCCTACCATTTGTCAAAATAGCAGTTTCATCTTAGATTAAAATAAAAAGGGAAGATACGGCACTCGCAGCTCAAAAGTGATTCGCTTAAATTTAAAAAAAATCGCTTTAGTCACAATTGACATCCAAACACGTTGCATGTGTACTCAATATAATAATATTGCGTATATTGTGTGTTAAAAAGATAAAACAATGCCTTCTATGCTTTTATAAAGAATTCAAATAGTTCAAGATCAAATAACAAATGCCACAGCAACACTTTTCATTCGTAAAACTATAAAACATTTTTTTCTCAAAAATCACGATTTGCCATGAATGTTAGTTACTGATTCGCTATTTTTTATCAAGAAAAGGACAACAATACAACTCAGCTGTCTGCAGAGAAAGAAAAGTAAACGCATTCGGCTGCAAAACGACTCGAGCTCACGCCGTTTTGCTCGCGCTGCGTTGAAGCTTACAATTCTGTCTCAATCGCTCGATTGAATGTTTATTTACAGAAGTGTGCGTGTGTGAGAGTTACGTATGTAGTGGAGTCGGATCATATTTTATTTGATGCTACTATGAGCGTACCATATGTTCCCTTTTTGTTTTAATCTAAGGCCCGTATTACAGAATAACATCTAAGTGTTGATTGTTGACTTGAGTACAGTTGGAGAGGGATATCGCTTTGTAATATATATAGCGTCAGCCTTTTCTATCTATGCCCAAGACTAGATCAATCACTGAGATTTTTTTTTAATATGGGACTAAGAGTTTCATACTTTATTTGGAACTAAAATGAAGTCACTTTAAAAGGAACACAACCAAATTGGCACATCTCACATTTTGTATTATTTTTGCTGCTGTTATATGTCCATCAATCTTTTCTGGAATAAACTATATAAAATTAAATAATATTTTTTCTGATTGTGATACTTCAATGGAGTGTTTACAACATACCATCATCCCATAAGCTAGTCTTATGTAGTGACATTGTATTTGTTGCAGTTTGGTGCCTTAACCCCATTAGAGCCTCGACTTGGCAAGAAACTGATAGAACCATTAACTAATTTAATACATAGGTGAGTTAGTTATGATTGTCAAGGTGTAAAATTATATGTTGTTAACTTAGGTCTCTATGGGGTAAAGGGAAGTAGACAATATGCAACTTTAGAAAAGATTTAAAGATATTATATATTCTGTGCTAGTGTCATAGACATTCAAAGTTTCGAAAATATAAAGGCTCACTGCTTTTTTATTATATTTTCATTATTATAAAGCTTGGTTTACATGTAGCACCAATATAGTCTTGCTCTGCTTTCATAAAATGCAACTAAATAATTCACTTAGCTGTAAAGTTACAATCTTATTTATGATTGACCACTAAATCTGCAGTAATGTAAGTATAAAACAACATTCAGTCTCATATGTTTTATGCTACACGTTGTCCATAATATTTTTGAACAATAGTCTTTATCTATAGTCTTTCTGTTTGTCAGTCTATAACTTCTTCACGCTTAAACCGATAAATAAGATGAAAATAGAAATAGTTTGAGTCCCGTGAAAGGACATACGATAGCTTTTATCCGAAAAATCGACCTTTAAGGGGATGAAATGGGGATGAAAGTTTGTATGAGAGATCAATTTTTCCACGCAAAAGAAATCGCGGACACCCGCTGGTTCAGTATAAAATTCGTACTTCCATACCATCCATACTAATATTAAAATTGCGAAAGTGTTTCTGTTTGTTACCCCTTCACTCTTAAACTGTTGAACCGATTGATATAAATTTTCTCGCAAAAATGGCTGAAGGTTATTGGATGAAATTTGGTATACTTACATATAGTTTATTACCTGGATTGCGACACAGGATACTTTTTATACGGGGAAAGTTTAGATTTTCAAAAAGACTAAAGTTAACTCGGGCGGCCTCTGTTAAAAATGTTTACTTAATATTCAATGTAGATAAGCAGTAAATGTTCCATTTCTGTTAGTACTTCGGCGATGTCGTTGTTATACGAGTGCATAAACACCGTGATCGCGGTGTTGATCAGCATCAGCAGCGGCATGCCCGGCCACGCCGCCTCCGTGCAGCTCTGCGTACAGAAGCTCAGAATACTCATCGAAGACAGCGATCAGAACTGTAAGTCGTACTCTTTATTAAGACAAAAATGTTTTATTGTTGTTGTCATTTGCTTTGTTTGATCAAGAACTAAAGTATTACCGGCGCATAGGCAGGTTGCATAATTTGGGTATCATAAAGGTAATCCACAATGTATGCAATCATTAAACACATGATACGTACTCTGTTCATAGCAATATATATTAGTCGCTTTTTTGGGTCAATATATTAAATATATATATATACCTAGTCAGGTCATAAATTCTGGCACATGTTTAATATAAAATAAGTGAAACAAGTTTATTCATTATGTAACCATTTATATACCAAAATGAACTTAACAAAACATGGATTCTTATGACAATAAAGTTTATTCAAAATGACCTCCGTGATTTTGAACACAGGTCTTCAATCTGCGAGGCCAGTCGTCTAACGAACGAGGTCCATGTCAATATCGGCGGCTGCCTTAAGCAAGGATGTCTTGAGTGACTCCAAATTGGGATGAGGCTTTGAGCACGCCTTTTCCTTCAAGTGTTGCCATATCTTGTAATCTAACGGACTCAAATCTGGACTGGAGGAGGGCCAGTCTTCGTGCCGGGTGAAGTCGATTTCACGCGCCGACAGCCAGTCTTGTGTGCTCTTCGCTCTATGAGCTGGCGCTGAATCTTGTTGTAATACCCAGTGCCTGTTATTAAACATGGTATGAGAAACAGGTTCCACAAGGTTCGTCAGGACTGTATTTTGATACACAACTGCATTCGTTTTTAAACCTTTCTCACAAAAATGTACCTCTGTTAAGCCCAATAAGAAACTCCCAACCATACCATGAGCGAGGATGGAAAATGACCTCGTTGGACACGTGGAATACGGTTGCTCGCTTCTTCACTACTGTGTGTTCTTATCATTTTGTTTGTTGTAGCTCTCTTCTACGGTAAAAAATTTTTTCATCCGAAAAAAGTATTTCGCGATAATTTTTTCCCGCGTACCGCTTCAACAAAGCGCGGCATCTCTTCAGTCAGAAATATCAAGCAAAATGCAGTCCAAAATTATGCAGTCGTTTGTAGTCCTTGAGGTCCCCTTTTCGTAGAAACACGTAAATGTCCAGGTAAGTACCAAATCCAGCTATGATTAAGTAGGTAGTTTTCTTCAGGTTAAAATTTCCAAGTATGTTGACTCTTCAAGATTTGAATGTCTATTGACGCTCTACTGTCCTTCTTCGTCTCGCGCGTCGCCGGCGCCGTAGGCGCCGCGGCGTGCGGGGAATCCGTTCTAGTTTGACACTACTTCGGATGTGGCGGGTTCGCGGCCCGATTACGATCGGGTCGGTCCTTGGAGTCTATTTCTTGTCCCCCTCTTCACCACCGCCCTCGGCGCGGTCAAGCCCACCGGGTGAGACCCCTTGTGGGAGGCCCAGTGAGCGACCAGCGAGCAGGCGGTGGGCTTGGGTGGGGAGGGAAATAGGGTCTGTCTGTGTGTGGGTTATAGGGTAGTCTTATGATTGCAGGAGTCGGAGTTTTTTTTTTTTTTTTTTTTTTTTTTTTCCCCATGCTGTCATAGTCAGGTTATACATCTTCTTGTGGGCCCGCTCGTCGTCCTGCGAGCGGGGGCCGTCGTCAGGTTGGAATGAGCTCCCTTGGGAACGCTTTGCTTCGACGATCCGCTAGCGGGCGTTCGTGCGTTGGCGCGAAATCGCGCAAGTGCGCGTGCGCCGAGTCGTCCGCCCTTCTGAACTGGTTCGCTGTGATTCTGCAAATGAAATCGTTTAGACTTTCTATTTTTAGGTCTCGCTGAATAGTTGTGTTTCTCACGTAGTGGCCGGCTTTTGTTATTGTACGCAAAGTAATGTTTTGTTGCGCGTGCAGTTTCTTTCTGTTTTCATTTGAAAGCAATGCGTACCATGCCGGCGCGGCGTACGTGAGAATGGGCCTTAGGTATAATTTATATAAGGTGACTTACTTTTAAAGGGATGTTTCCTTGTAGCAGTGGGCGGAGCATAGCTCGTGCAGCTTTCGTTTTGCTTATCGCTTCGTTCATGTGTGCGCGCATGGTGAGTCTTGAGTCTATGGTGACTCCGAGGTATTTGGACTTGTTTGTCCAGGGGACTTTCTCACCCTGGATTTCAATTTGAGGCGGGTTGCGTAGCTGTGTGCCTACTACCATCGCCTGCGTCTTTGCAATATTCATCTTCATCCTCCACTTGTCCAGCCACGGTATAAGGGCGTCGAGTGTCGGCTTTAATTTGAGTGCTGCGTGATGGGGGCGGATAGAGGAGGCTATATACGCTGTATCGTCCGCGTACAGTGCGAGTCTGGTTCCGTTTAGCGCCGGCGCATCATTTGTGTAGACGGAGTATAGGGTCGGGGAGAGGCAGCTCGGTCAGATGCGTGTCGGTGTTGTCTTCGATAGCTTATATAAAAGTCCTTCGTGCCAAACTCTGTCAAAGGCTTTTTCCATATCGAGCATCACCACTGCTGAATATTCTTTTTTGTTCATATTAGTGGTGAACTCGTGTATCACCCTGGTCAACTGAGACGTGGTAGAATGTCCCGGTCGGAAACCATGCTGTTCAGGTCGCGGCGTGATATGTGGTGTGAGGTGGTTCAAAAGTAACTTTTCAAATACCTTTGACAGAGTTGGCAGTAGCGTTATCGGCCTGTAGCTGCTTGCTTGTGTTGGGTCTTTCCCGGGCTTGTGAATCGTGATGATTTTTCCTCGCTTCCAATCGGTGGGGAAAAATCCGGTGCGAAGTATGCCATTAAAAATGCGGGTGACGGCGGCTATTGTTTTTTTGGGTAGGAATCTCAGTGCAGTGTTAGTTATGCCGTCCAGGCCCGGCGCTTTTCTGAGTTTACTTTTGGCTATCTGTTTTCTAACCTGGGTGGGCGAAATCGTGATGGGGTCGTCTTCGTTAGATAGTTGTTTGGACAGACAGCTAATCACGTGAGACTGTGTAGCCATCACGTGCTCGCTGTCTGTCGTGGGGTTGGGAGAAAATTGCTCCTGCAGAAATTCTGCCAGCAATTCTGCTCTGTCTGAGGCCGCGTACTTTGGCTCTCCGTTTTTATCCAGGAGCGGTCTTACTCTCGGTTTGTTACTTTGGAGTTGCTTGCAGAGGCGGTATACGGATGGCATGTCGTCGCCCACTGCAAGCAAGTGCTTCTCCCATTCTGTGGAGGCGTATTCCTCCATGGCGTTTTTTATTTTGTCGGTCAAATGGTTGATTCGAGCTTTTAATATGGGACATCGGGTTTCTTGCCACCGCCTTCCCAGTTTACGTTTCTCTTGTATTTCGTTCGTTATCCGGCTGGGTAATGTTTGGTCTTTGTTACCTCGAGCTCGGGTGTGAGTAGCTGTTTTTAGTGCGGACTGTAAGGCCGCGGTAAGATCCCTCGTGGCTGTGTCGACGTCCGATGGCGTGTTGATGGGTCGGGTGGGCGTGTTCTGTGTCATCTCGGACTGGAATTTCTCCCAGTCAATGCGATGACGCAGGGCGGGTCGCCCCACCTGTGCTGGGATTTTGTCCAGGGTAAGCATTATTGGTCGGTGGTCCGAGGGGAGGTCCGCCATCACTTCCTGGGTGATGGGGTTATCAACCCCTCTGGTCACCACCACATCCAGTATGTCCCCGTTTCCCTCTCCGTCATATCGAGTCGGTTCGTCTGGGCCTAACACGTCATAGTTGTACGTTAGTGCATCTGTATGTAGGGCTCGGCCTGTTGCGTTCGTGATTTTTGAATTCCAAATTTGGTGTTTAGCGTTAAGGTCCCCTGCTATGATAGTAGGTAGCGGATGTAACAGATCTCGGAGTTCCTTAACGCTAAGCGTTGTTTTCGGTGGTTTGTAGGCGGCGTAAATGCGCGTGTTCGTCCCGCTTAGGTTTATGTCAACACCGAGCGCATATAGTGTTTTCAACTGTATCTTAGGGACCGGCTGATGGATGATACGTTGGTGTATTAGTATCAGCAGGCCTCGTATTGGAATTCCCTCGGGTGAAGCTTCATCTTGGCGGTAGGTGTTATAATTCCGGACATTGAACGCAATGCACGGTTTTAGCCGGGTTTCGCTCACGAGCGCCAGGTCTACGTCGTGCTCGAGCAGAAAATGCTCGAGCATTCGGCGCTTCCCCGTGAGCGATTGAGCGTTCCAGTGCATTACTTTCAATGGCCGGAATTTTGGGCCGTAAAGTTGCGGAAGCATAATTGGATTTGCTCGCTAATCATATTAGAGAGCATTTGTTGCATCTCCGGTGTAATTAATGTTTCCGGTGATATCTGTTTATGTTTTTCCGTCCCTTTTTGTTGTTGTGGGGCGGCGGCGGCGGTAGGTATATAATTTTCTGGCATACCTTCATTGCGGGCGGAGTCTGGGCCGGTATGGGCGTGGCCTTTCCCTCTCTTTCTCTTTCGTTTGCGGGGCGGTGCGTTTTGTGTCGGGATTGAGGGTAGACGCATTTTGGGGGCGTTTGCTGGTGCCATAAGTGTCGCTGTTGCTGTCTCGCTCACTTCATTTGGCTTGATGGCAGCTTTCGTAATGGGGCCGAGGGAGGGGCCAGTTTTGGCGACTGTACTTGCCTTTGTATTTCTCGCCTCTTTCTTCGCAATCGGGCAACTCGAGTGGTTGGCCGGGTGAGGGCCCTTACAGTTGGCGCATGTGGCTGGGTCTGTTCTGGGTCTTGTGCAGTCGGCGGCTGCATGTGGTTCACCGCATCTAACACAGGCTATAGGGCGGTGACAACCTTTCGAAGAGTGCCTGAAGCCTTGGCATCTATGGCACTGGGCGGGCCCCTTTTTTCCGCGCCAGGCCTCTATGGTGACTCCAGGCATGCTCATTAGTTCTGTTACCTGGTATATGTTGGGCAGCAATCCGGGTGTTTTGAATAGTGCGGCAAAAAATATACAACCCGGTCTGCCTGCTCGCGCTCTAATGCGTTTTGCGTGCTCCACGTTGTATCCTTTTTCCGCTAGGGCCTGTTTTATATGTTCCGGTTCTGTGTTGAACGGGAGGCCTCTAATAGCTACTTTCAGGCTACGCTCCTCCGGGAGGGCGTATGAGTACCAACTCATGTCCGGCTGTACCTTCTCCATTTCGGAGAGATACGCCTGGATGAGTCGGTACTCATCGCCGTCCGCGGGTGAGAAGCGCACGCCTACTCCAAATGGTCTAGCGTTGGGCGGGCGGCCGAGTCTGTTGTGGAGCTCCTTAAAATGTATCTGCCAGTCAGGCATCTTCTCCACGATAAGGGGTGGGTACTTACGTTCCCTTGTAGCTACTGTGTCTGCTGCGTTCGCTGTGTTTGCGGTCGTCTTTGCCGTTTGCGCCGTTGTCGTCATAGTAGGTGCCGTGTTATAGAAGAATTCGCCGGCATCTTGACGGGGGGGCGGGGCTTGTGAGCTTTGGGAGCTTTTTCGGGGTGGGGCCGGGGGCGCGGCCATCACCTGTGAATAAGATTGAGGAGGGTACTTTTGGATTTCGCTCACCGGCTCTCTTGTCGGTACAGCCGCTCCACTGTACCCTGTTTTTCGATCTACCCCCGTATTGGCAGATGTGCTGGGTGTTGGGGTTGGCTCGTCTTGGTGCTGTCCACAGACTCGCCTGGGCCTATGCTCGCGTTGTTGTTGCGGGGCGGGTGTCGTCAACGAGTCCGGGGCCGTCATCGAGGCAGGGGTCTTCTCCTGTTGTTGCGATGGTGGTAGCGGCCAATACGTCATTCGGTCACTAACTGCGCTTTGGGTAACAGCGATAACCACTAAGAAGTAAAATATGAAAACAATTTGTATCTATTTTTCGAAATCATTTTAATTTAGGAAATAATGCATTTTAAAGTTTATAATATTGAAAATATACGAAAATTATGTGACTATAAAACCTTTAAATGACACAAACAGTTAGAATTAAAAAATTGAAACTTCTGATGCCTATTTCGGCCAAGGCTGCAAGTGCATGCAAAAGATTTGATGGTGAAATTAATAAATATATGTAATACAATAATTTACAAATGGTTTCATTCCTAACACTTTTAAACATTTCGAGAAAAAAAAATATTTCAGTTTTGCTCCATACATTTTTTTCTTAAATATTTTTTTTCGCGAAAATATACGATCACATGAAAACTGCTAGAACAAAAGTTGATAAGCGTTCACTTATCTGTCCGCATGAATTTTTTCAGCGCGAAATATTAACCTTGGGTCCTAAGACCACTATATTCAAAATCCGGACCACTGTGCGTCGGTGCAACTCCCGCCTGTGCATTCCATGCGCGGGTTCTGGGGAGCTCTCCCTATCTCCCCTCCGGTCGACATGTCGTGGCGCATTATACATCACCGCGTACACGTTGATTCAAACGATGTCCTGTTTTTCTTCTGTATGCCCGAAGCTCTAAGTCTTCATTTAACACCCTTTTCACCGTGGTTCTACTTAACCCCATCTGAAGGGCCAACAGTTTCTGCTTACATTTGGGATTTCTTTGAATTCGAGCCTTCACAGCTTTTATCACTGCTGGAGTCCTAACAGACCGAGGGCGACCACTTCTTGACTTGTCATCTACACTAGAGTCTTCATTGTATCGTTTGATGGTACGATAAACGAGACGTTATGTTCAAAATTTTCAGTATGTCAAAAATTTGAATTGGCGCGTAACCGCAACGATGCAACGCAATAACTGCAACACGGTCTTCTTTAAGCGTCCATTCCATATTAAAAAATGAGTAAAATTCTAAAAAGTATACATTTTTATTTTCATTAACAATTCGAAATTCGAATTCAATAAACTTTTTTGTGGCGTGCATTCTAAAAGAAAAGTTTTTACTGTGTGACAATACTTATGACCTGACTGTGTATATGAGTCGACTTTATGGGTTGACTTAAAACTCTTTCTATGCTTTATTTCTTGTTCTGAGTTGCTGCCACTGCACCTAGCTATATTTGTAACTTTGATAGAAGTCTCTTCTTTTTATTCCTAAAAAACATGATTGCTGTTCTCAAATGCTCAAATAGTAAAAAAAAAGTAAAAAAAGTTTTTACAAACAAGCTTTTATTAAAATGCGCTAAAAACAGTAAAATAAAATTTTCCTTTAAACTTTTACTCCTTACATAATTTATATATTATAAAAGCTTGTTGCGAAATTTACCTGTGTAGGTAAACAATATTTGATAGGATTTGTATTAAATTTTCAAATTACAACTACCACCTACGTACCTACTTAAATCTGGTGACAAGCTTTTGTGAAATGAGTTTTAAGTTCTAAGTTTAAAGAAAATTTTTATTTTACTTTTTTCAGCGCATTTAAATAAAAGCTTGTTTTTAAAAAGTTTTTTTACTTTTTAGTTATCGATGGACATAATCGAAAACTTAAAAAACCTCATATTCCTAGCTACTGTTTTCATTTGATACCCATATTGTACGAAAGCATAAAAAACTAAGGTCGCCATCTTTTAAGTCCGCGATATTCGATTTAAGGTGACGTCACTTTACCTTTCGAGTTATTCTCATAAAGTTCTTTCATTTTATACCAATATTGTAGGAAAGCATAAAAATTAATCTGCCATGTTTTTAAGTCTGCCATATTGGATTTATGGTAACGTCACTTTATTTTTCGAGTAATTCTTAGCAAGCGCTTTCATTTGATACCTGTATCGTAGGAAATAATAAAAAACTTAGTCCGCCACATTAAATTTAAGGTTACGTCACTTTATTTCTTGAGTTATTTTCAACGAGCCCTTTCATTTGATACCCATATTATAAGAATGCATCAAAAATAACTAGACCGCCATGCGCCATCTTGTTTGTTCCGCCATATTGGATTTAGAATGACGTCTCACAGCTCACCATACATTGTCAACCTAACGTGTGTTCAAAATTTCAGCTCAATCTGCAAATAAAAAAAAGAGCTTAAATTTTGTACAAAAAAAAAGCTTTTAAAAAATAGAGATGTAAAGTGCTTACATAATATATTGTTTTAAACTTTCATGGTCACTAACATTATAGCTATTATTATTTCGGCACTGTTGCAAGCGCCATGATCACGCAGTAACTGAAGTAATTGCGGGTAGATGTTAT
Source organism: Chilo suppressalis (assembly GCA_902850365.2). NCBI lineage: Eukaryota > Metazoa > Arthropoda > Insecta > Lepidoptera > Crambidae > Chilo > Chilo suppressalis. The sequence continues at coordinate 16,194,880 of OU963898.1, forward strand.
TGGCAGACATATCGGTCTACCCTCTGACGTCGTCTTTTACTGCGCTCGATACCCGTACCACTGGTCACATTCTCACTATTCACTTGCACTTGTTCCCGACACACAATACACATAGTATCAGATCGCGGAACGACACTTTATTGATTTTTGCGGTTTTTACACATACGAACTACTGGATTCCAAACATTTGACAATTTAAACCCATCCTTACGATTGAAATTCTTCTCTGTCTGTGTGACACAAAAAGTGTCACAGATTCTACGGTCTCCCAAAGACAACTTCCCCTTGGAGAAATCTGATGTATACAAGATTGACTGCAGCTGTGGTAGTTCGTATATTGGCCAAACGAAGCGGACAATAGCGTGCCGAATGAAAGAACACATAAAAGCAGTTAAAAATAATGATACGCAAAAATCAGCCATCGCGGAACATTTAATTGATTCGGGTCCTAATCGCTGGATTGAGCCCCATAATCCACAAATTATTTCGACAGAACGCCACTACATACCAAGATTGGTCAGGGAAGCGATTGAAATAACCAAACACAAGAATTTCAATCATGAGGATGGGTTTAAATTGTCAAATGTTTGGAATCCAGTGGTTCGTATGTGTAAAAACCGCAAAAATCAAAAAAGTGTCGTTCCGCGATCTGATACTGTGAGTATTGTGTGTCGGGAACAAGTTCGAGTGAATAGTGAGAATGTGACCAGTGGTACGGGTATCGAGCGCAGTAAAGCATTCCGTCTCGCACTACGGGTGCGAACGCGCGCTCGCATGAGATCCGTGTAGACTTACCGAGTGGGCACAGAGTGGTTGCGATACAGAGGCATTTTAATATTTTGCAAAATGAGTAATCGTAATAGTACGTTTAATCAACATGAACGACAACCAATGAGCATGGGGGAAGAAGAGAGTGTCATACTTGATCAAGACTCGCCACCTTTTTTTGTGACCCAACGAAACAGAGAAAGTGATCTTCGAAATGAGTTTAAGAATTTTCAAGAAACGGTGATGCTTAGTATGAAAAATTGGTTCGAAAAACATGATGAGAAGTATGATAAACTTTTAAACCAGTTTGTGGAAGTAAAAGATTTACTGAAATTCATGAGTGATAAATATGATGATTTAATTATAAAAACCGAAACATTGCAAAAACGCCTTGATAATTTGGAAAAGAAATCCGCATCAGTTGATTTTAAGATGCAAGGTATGAATCAGCTGCAGGGGAGGATTGATAGAATGGAACAACAGGGGCGTCAGTGTAATCTGGAGATTAGTAATCTTCCTGAAAGACGCACATTGTGTTATTTCACCTCAAAATTACCACTCCTTTGATTAAAGGTGAATCAGATAAAGCTCTTCATTCTAAGCGCAAGAGTAAAACTCCCACGATTCTAACTATAATAGTTTCGACGAAATCCCGGTTTTTCTTTTTTTGTACCACATTGTGAAAAAGAAATAAAAAAAAATTTTTGTCTAAACTATTACAGTTATTTTATTTTTTACGTTGTATTTCAAAAGGTATTATTTTTATCCATATTATGAGTCTTCTATGGCTGCCCTAGAGCTTGTAGGAACCGAGAAATCGGCGATTTAGTGATTTTCGTTTTTAATTTTTTGTGCTCATGTTATGCAATATTAAAGCTTATAATTTAGTTCAAAATGTAGCTAATAATGTAGACTATCAACTCAAAAAATAACAAGCTTTAACTCGGTGGTATATCGGAAATATTAAGAATTTAAATTTGTGGGACAATGTCCCACATTTTGAAGACTTAATTTTGAAAACGTAGTTATGCTACTTTTTAAATATTATACTATAATAACTATATAAATACGTTGTTATTATATTATTTACTATTTATATAACATTATAAATGTGTTTGGTATGTTTGTTACATAATCATCCACTTTTGTGGGCCAACTTGTTTGGATGAAATGTGGCACACAGGCATTAAGTTCTTCCCTATTAAGTGCAAATAAACAAATAAATCTGTTTAAACATTTTCTGTCGTAAACACACTGTCTTCGTTATGAAGAACAGTTGTGAATTCATTTTCTTCACTTTCTATGCATGCAGTTTCGTCGTCGACATCACTGTTATCGTCATATAAACATCCCGAACTGTCCGGTTTTAATAAATTTATTACAGCCTGTGGCAGTGGCATTCTCATTCGGTTATTTTCACGATGTTTTAGCCGTATAGCCGATATCACAGGGTCGGATGACTCGAGCGCCCTGTGAAATAAGTCGGTCATGGTATGAACCCTAGAATCTTTCCGGCTGTGATGTTCTCTGTCCTGACGCCAAAACTTGTTGCCAAAATTCTTAATATTTCCGATATACCACCGAGTTAAAGCTTGTTATTTTTTGAGTTGATAGTCTACATTATTAGCTACATTTTGAACTAAATTATAAGCTTTAATATTGCATAACATGAGCACAAAAAATTAAAAACGAAAATCACTAAATCGCCGATTTCTCGGTTCCTACAAGCTCTAGGGCAGCCATAGAAGACTCATAATATGGATAAAAATAATACCTTTTGAAATACAACGTAAAAAATAAAATAACTGTAATAGTTTAGACAAAAATTTTTTTTTATTTCTTTTTCACAATGTGGTACAAAAAAAGAAAAACCGGGATTTCGTCGAAACTATTATAGTTAGAATCGTGGGAGTTTTACTCTTGCGCTTAGAATGAAGAGCTTTATCTGATTCACCTTTAATCAAAGGAGTGGTAATTTTGAGGTGAAATAACACAATGTGCGTCTTTCAGGAAGATTACTAATCTCCAGATTACACTGACGCCCCTGTTGTTCCATTCTATCAATCCTCCCCTGCAGCTGATTCATACCTTGCATCTTAAAATCAACTGATGCGGATTTCTTTTCCAAATTATCAAGGCGTTTTTGCAATGTTTCGGTTTTTATAATTAAATCATCATATTTATCACTCATGAATTTCAGTAAATCTTTTACTTCCACAAACTGGTTTAAAAGTTTATCATACTTCTCATCATGTTTTTCGAACCAATTTTTCATACTAAGCATCACCGTTTCTTGAAAATTCTTAAACTCATTTCGAAGATCACTTTCTCTGTTTCGTTGGGTCACAAAAAAAGGTGGCGAGTCTTGATCAAGTATGACACTCTCTTCTTCCCCCATGCTCATTGGTTGTCGTTCATGTTGATTAAACGTACTATTACGATTACTCATTTTGCAAAATATTAAAATGCCTCTGTATCGCAACCACTCTGTGCCCACTCGGTAAGTCTACACGGATCTCATGCGAGCGCGCGTTCGCACCCGTAGTGCGAGACGGAATGCTTTACTGCGCTCGATACCCGTACCACTGGTCACATTCTCACTATTCACTCGAACTTGTTCCCGACACACAATACTCACAGTATCAGATCGCGGAACGACACTTTTTTGATTTTTGCGGTTTTTACACATACGAACCACTGGATTCCAAACATTTGACAATTTAAACCCATCCTCACAAACATACCAAACACATTTATAATGTTATATAAATAGTAAATAATATAATAACAACGTATTTATATAGTTATTATAGTATAATATTTAAAAAGTAGCATAACTACGTTTTCAAAATTAAGTCTTCAAAATGTGGGACATTGTCCCACAAATTTAAATTCTTAATATTTCCGATATACCACCGAGTTAAAGCTTGTTATTTTTTGAGTTGATAGTCTACATTATTAGCTACATTTTGAACTAAATTATAAGCTTTAATATTGCATAACATGAGCACAAAAAATTAAAAACGAAAATCACTAAATCGCCGATTTCTCGGTTCCTACAAGCTCTAGGGCAGCCATAGAAGACTCATAATATGGATAAAAATAATACCTTTTGAAATACAACGTAAAAAATAAAATAACTGTAATAGTTTAGACAAAATTTTTTTTTTATTTCTTTTTCACAATGTGGTACAAAAAAAGAAAAACCGGGATTTCGTCGAAACTATTATAGTTAGAATCGTGGGAGTTTTACTCTTGCGCTTAGAATGAAGAGCTTTATCTGATTCACCTTTAATCAAGGGAGTGGTAATTTTGAGGTGAAATAACACAATGTGAGACGTAACGAAGATCTTGTGTCCATCTTGCTTGATATGGGGGTCTTAGTGAAACAACCCATCACTCGTCAGGACATTGTGTCTATTCACCGCGTCCCGCACGCCAACACTAATACAAAACACCATCTTACATTGATGAACAAAAAACTTTTTCGAGAAACTCGGCTGGCTGCCAAGGAGAATGGATATAAATTTACCTGGGTCAGAAATGGAGTTATACTTGTACGAGAAAATGAGACTTCGCCGGCTTTTTCAATCCGAGTTCCCGAAAACTTGCAAAAAATCAGGAAAAAATCTAACGTGGCATAATATGAAGAACCTACGTATCCTTTTATTTTGTGTTATCTTTGAAGAAAATGTTTATTTAGTTTATTTTTATTGTGTTTGTAAGATCGCTGCTGATGTCTCTTGCTTGCTAATTACTCTGTTTTCCCAGTACAGAGCAATAGGACAATTTGGTCGCTGGCACCATAAAGTGTTTTTAACTACCTGCGCCGTATATTTTTATAAGCTTTTTTTTTATGAATTCTTTATTATTTTTTGAAATATTCATATTAGAGTGTAATTTTGTTGTACGTTTGTTGTGTCCAGCCTTGTATTTTGGATCAAAAATTACCGTACTTGACACATATGTGAAGCTAATTGTTTCCATTTTGAGTTACATTTTTCTATCAAGTGCATATTACATTTTTTTGTACACAAGAAAACTCAGTGTGTAAATGATTATTGCAGTCTATTAATTGCACATTATTTTGTAATTATAAGTATGCGTACAATTGGCCCACGCTTGCCATTTTGGTTTAGTTACCTATCTTTGAATATCCACTTTATCAAAATATTGAAATTAATATCCAATAATGGTACTATTTCTTTAGCAAATCTGAGCAATCTGTATTGGATTATCATGATTACTTTTCAAATTCATCAAATAATACGAAAAATATTTAATTATGTTAATGAGACTTGTGAGGGTGATCTGTGTTGTGTAATGGTAATGAGTGTCAAATTAGATGCTGAATACTTTGTGCTATTAAGGTTAAATGTATTGAAAGTGAATACCCCGACAACCTTTACCTATGACCTTGGCAGTGACACTTTTTGCGTATTTATTGCGATTATAGTGTGCTACTACTTTCTATATCTATCATGTAACATGGTGGGAACTTCCAATTGTAATTTTAAAACTAATATTTTTGCACCCGAGTATGATAATATTTACATACTTAATTATTGCAACTCAAAATGAATTATTAGTGTCAACATATTTTACAATCAATACATTTTATAAGTCATTGGATAATGTAAACAGCTTTGTCAAATTCACAGTTAAAACAATATTACCATTTAATTATTTAACTGCTGTAATACGTTCTAGCCAACATTTGGTCGAACATTTGTTCCAACACAATGCAGTTATATGTATTGACTTGCTGCAATACGTTCCTTGTATGAAATTTAGCCTTTGGAATGGCAACTTTTGCGTGTTAAGAAAATCGATGAAATGTACAACTTATGAATCGTTCGATAATTTACACAATTTAATCAAAATCTTAATAAACAAAATAATATTTAATAATTTACCTTTTACCATATATTCTGCCAAATATTTGGTTAAGCATTTGTGCCAATATTATTGGCATTGTATTCAATTATTGCATTACGTATCACATATGAATACTCTTTGGAGTGGCAATTACTGCTTATTGGCAAACTTTATGAATCATACATTTTATGAATCGTTACAGGATACTATCAGAATCCTTATGAGTAAGACATCATTTATTTATTTAACTACCGAAACATGTAATGTCAAACATTTGATCCAACATTTGCTCCAACACTTAGCAGTAACATGTATTAATAAAAACTTAAGAGTTACCAATGTCCAAAATTTAGTGCAATGTTACGGAATTCTGCACCGATAACGCTAACGATGCTAACGATAACGATATCGTTATATCGAAGCTAATTATAGCTTAATAAACAAAGATATTGCGGATATTGACTGGCATAATATATTACGGAGTTTGCCCATCGAGGATGCTGTTAATATTTTTTATGAAACTATCTATAAAATAATTAAAGAACGTGTACCCGCACGTCCCAATAAAAGGAATGACACAAAACCTTTAATACATATATTTAAAAATAAAAACAAGGCATGGATAAGGTGGAAAAAGTATCAGAATATTTCTGACTATGAAACATTTTCCCTGTATCGTCAAAGATTTAAAGATTTATGTCAAAAGTGCCTAGACACTTATATTAATTCTATAGAGGAGGGAATGCGTGATGATATTCGAATATTTTGGTCTTATGTAAACAACCGTAAGTCAAAGAATGTCATACCTCAAGAAATAACATATTTGAATTCTAGAACAAATAACCCGAACGAAGCCTGTGAGTTATTTTCACGTTTTTTTAGTTCCGTTTACGAATTGTCTGATCACTGTGAAGTCGATTATAGAACGTCTTTTGATCAAACAGATAGCGATGATACGATAGCACATATATATTTCCCAATTGATGTAATAGTATCTGTCATTAAGTCAATAGATATCACCAAAGGTGCTGGACCTGATGGCATCCCGCCTATCTTTATTAAGTCTACGGTAAATACCTTGTGCACGCCTCTTTTTATACTTTTTAATCAAAGTATCTGAGAAGGGAAACTCCCATCAATGTGGAAAAGTGCTAATATAGTCCCTGTTCATAAGGATGGTTCCAGGCATGATGTTGAAAATTATCGTCCCATCTCGTTGTTGTCAACCGTGTCGAAACTCCTAGAGAAATTAATTCATAATGAAATATATCCTAGCCTTCATGCTAGGATCATATCACAGCAACACGGCTTTGTCAAGAAACGATCGACTCTCACTAATTTAATGTCATATTCCACATTCTTATTTGAATGTATGGATAACCGTCAACAAGTCGATTCCGTTTACACTGACTTCTGCAAGGCTTTCGACAAGGTTGATCACGCTATCCTTCTACGCAAGATAGCATTTAACGGGATTCGTGGAAATTTGTTTCGCTGGTTTCATTCTTACATAACCAATAGGACCCAAAAGGTTGTGGTAAATGGCTTTTCCTCATCACCGATTTATGTATCTTCGGGTGTAGCTCAAGGTTCAATTTTAGGGCCTTTGCTCTTTATTTTATTTATAAATGATATTTCCTAATGTTTCATTAATAGTAACTTCCTCATGTATGCTGATGACTTAAAGGTATATCGCACCATCACGAACTTTGATGACTGCATTAAACTTCAACAAGATTTAGACCGCCTCTCACTGTACTGTAGCATTAACAAACTGCATCTCAGCATACCAAAGTGTAAGGCTATAACATTTACAAAGAATAGAAACATTGTACTAAACACGTATTATTTGAATAACACACCATTAGAAAATGTCACATTAATTCGTGATTTGGGAATCCTCTTTAATTCTGAACTGCACCTGAATTCTCATATAGATCATATCACCAGTAAGGCTTACAAACTTTACGGCTTTGTAGCTCGGTCCTGTTCAGCTTTCAAACGTCCAAGCACACTTATATACCTTTTTAAATCCTTGATCAGATCACAGCTTGAGTATGGTGTCATCATATGGAATCCTTTCTATAATAAGTACAATAAACAGGTTGAGTCTGTTCAACGGAAATTTTTGAGATATGTTAATTTTAAATGTTGTCACTCCAAAGCTTCATATGAAAACTTGCTAATAAAATTTTCACTAGACTCGCTCGAAGTGAGAAGGTCACTCCTGAGTTCTATGTTTCTCTATAATCTATGTAATAATAACTTTGATTGCATTGATTTGATAAATAAAATAAATTATCAGATACCCAGTAGATCAAAACGAATCCAACAAAATTACCATCATCGATTATTTTCACTCCCCCGGTGTAATACTAATGCTGGGGCCCGTGCACCTTTGTATAGAGTGATGAAAAGTTACAACGATAATTTGCATAATATTGATATTTTTCAATTGTCACCATCCTTATACAAAAAAAGTGTCACTTCAGTTTTCTCCCAAGGTTCAGAAGTATCTAAGTGAATGTGAATATACTAAAATAGATATACATCGGTTAGACTTGCACCCTGGCTGGATTTAACTACTTTAGCACAGTGGTTTGATTAATAGGTCATGTCATTATTTTCAGTTACTAATTTATATTCTGTTCATTTCTTGGTACCTACTGTATTAATAGAAAATCTTAAGCGCAAAAATATGTATTTTGTATTAATTAGTGGATAATGAAGTTGGTCGTACAATAATTTAAGGTGTCACCTGTATTACAATACTATTTGTTTAATGAGAATTGTACCACTGTTTTTTGTCCTGAATAAAATAAAATAAAATAAAAGACGACGTCAGAGGGTAGACCGATATGTCTGCCTATAACATCTACCCGCAATTACTTCAGTTACTCCGTGATCATGGCGCTTGCAACAGTGCCGAAATATCGGAGACTCATAAAAAACAAGGTACATGGTAACAATCCCGTTAATAGCTATAATGCTTACATAATAGTTTTTTATTTAATAATATTTTATGATAAAATAGTCTGTAACTTCATTGTTTACTGTTGAATACTAAAAAACATGGCGTCAATTGTATTACTTTTGAATAACGGCATAATAAAGCTAAAATTACATTAATATTTTGTTTAAAGTGAAATATCTGGGTCTCCTGGCGATGTCACGAATACTAAAGTCTCATCCGAAGTCAGTTCAAGCTCACAAAGACCTTGTTCTAGCGTGTTTGGACGACAAAGACGAGTCTATAAGACTGAGAGCTCTAGGATTATTATATGGCATGGTAAGTTTATTGTAGATCAAAACAAAATGATTCTTATGAATTGGATATTCACTATTCCCTAATAACAGTAACCTACCTTATTGCTTGGCTACGACTTTTGGCATAGTAATTTGCGCAGCGATAGTCTGCCCACAGTCGACAGGCTGAACTTTTATAATTACACACTGTCATTATGATTCAGATAATGAAGACTGCAATGGATTTGAGTCAAAATTTTCATTGACCTACCTACTAATAAAACTTGTAAAATTTGAATTCAGGTATCGAAGAAAAACCTAATGGAGATAGTGAAAAAGCTTATGGTTCATATGGAGCGCGCGGAAGGCACTTTGTACCGCGACGAGTTGCTCACGCGCATGATTGAGATTTGCTCGCAGAACAACTATCAGCACGTGGTCGACTTCGAGTGGTACGTCACTGTGCTCGCCGAGCTAACAGAGATGGAAACTAGCGCGAAGCACGGTGAGTTCGTCTACTATCCTTCATACTTAATACACCGGGTAAAAAACAAGGTAAAGTTAGTGGATAATTTCTTTGCTGTTGCTGTTGGCATACTTTAAAATTGGTAAAACTTGATATTGTCTATTACCTCTTATTTAATCACATCTAATCTCTTAATTATAGCCTTTAAATTAAAAGAGTTGGTGTCGTTGGGGTAAGAAAGAATATATTTTCTTTGTTGTTGTCAAACTTTGAGACAGTGGCGGCTCTAGCCCTTCTGGCGCCAGTGTGCCACCAGTACCCTGGCGCCCCCTAGTAGGAGCAGGGTCAAAATGGAATACTTACAGTTATATTTTCATAAAAAATTCGGGTGCAAATTACAACAATAAAAAATCACAACATTGTAGTTTTTTTTAATTAAAAACTATTATATCTTACAGTACGCTCGTAACTACTCACAAATATACACACAAACAAATGATTTTACAAAAAAAAATACTTTTCGTGCTTTTGCATTAGCGGAATCTTTAATAATTCATTTAAAGGTCTTTGTGTTCGCTTATACATAAAGTCCCCTATAATATCCAAGAGTTAGCCGTAAATAAATTTAAAGATATTATAAAAAAACACTTATTCAAAAGCTTATTACAAAGTGTCTGATTATATTACAGACAAAAATGCTTGGGTTTGAACTGTTCCAATCATTCCAACAGGTTTTCTATATTAAATAAATAATAATTGTATTGACGTTGTAACAACATAATGATTTGTAAATGTTGTTACATTAGACTTTTAATGTTGTGGAGTTTTTTTCGCTCGTTTTTCCCCGCAGCTAAAAAATATGTCCATAACGAGTGGTAGGGAAAAAAAAATTTTTGGACGATTCAAAAGAGTTGTACTATACATCCAATTTGAATAAAGATATATTGATTTCTGATTTCTAACAATGTCACTGCCTTCAATTTTGATTTCATGTTCAATACTTATTAACGATAAATGTATCAATCTACTTTGCTGTTGATCTTCGATACTTTTTAATTATTTTTAGTATAGAAAATGACCTTTCGCTGTGTGCTACCGTGACTGGAAGTGTGAGGTAAATCCTCAGTGCTGTGGACAGATTTGGGAATACTGAAATCAATTTATTCGTGAACAAGTAATTTAAAATATCCAACGACGTAGTGGAATCATCAATAAACATCGGTAATAATTCGATTTCATTAAAGAGCTCGAACTTTTCCACATCTGAAGAGCCAGCTTGGCAAAGTTTATTTTCTAAATTAGAACAATGTGTTCTTTTTGTATCCGAGTCCAAATCCTTCCAGAGTGTGTCAATTTTTGAAGAAATGAAAAACTACATTATTTTGATTGAGAAGTTCGAACCGTTTCGTCGAACTCAGTAGAGAGAGAGAGAGAGAACCATTTTATTGACCAATAAAATACAAGCAGTAATTGCGGTGTCTAATAAAAAGTAGTAAAAATTGACTTTGAAATGTGTTTTCGCGTCTGTGATCGGTTCATCTTCCGCCTCATAATTAAAAACCCTTTTACGAGCGCGAGGGCGTGCAGATATGGGAAATTGCTATTGCCTCGACTTCTTCCGCTAGTATTCGCGCTGTTAAGGAGCTTTTCAAAAGCGGAGTCATTACGGAATTCAGACAAACTTATTTGTGCATTATCAATCATTTTTACCGCTTCTGACAATACAACGTCTGACTTTTGCAGTGCCTTGCTATTATTTATCTTGCTTAAAATTTCAAACCAAATAAGCAGAGAGCAGATGATTTTAAGCAACTTAATTTTTCCCAGTAATGAATTTGCTATATTTCTTGACTCCGCATCTTTGCTCCTATCGGAATAATTGGTAAACAAGGCATCATACACTTTTCCCAGTTCAAAACGTAGAGCTTTTAGTGCTTCAACCCTGCTCTCTCATTGAGTATTTAAGAGTGGTTTTAAACTTAAAGTTGGCACTTCTTTAGCAAGTACTCGTCACCGCGCTGTTGACGCAGAAAAAAAAACAAATTTCTTGCACAATTAAAAAGAAATTTACTATTTCTAATGAATTTTTAGCAGCGTCATTCAATACCAAATTTAGGCTATGTGCCGCATGGTACATATGGTACCGCATATGGTACATAAAATGCGCGCGGGTTTATATCTAAATTTCGTTTTTGAAGATCTACATTTTTCCCTTTCATGTTTGCTTGCACCATAATCGTAACCTTGACCACGCATATCTTGCATATCAATTTTGTTTAAGATTAAAAAATCTAACAAAAATTGAGTTAAACCCAGGCCAGTAGTGTCTATAATAGGAAAAAAACTCAAAACGCTTTTTCTTTTCTTTCCTTATTCTTCAGCCTTGTTGTTGCTTGCATTTAAAAGGACGTACCGTACGACAACTGATATTTGTTCTTCGTGTGCAACATCTGGAGTGCAATCTAAAATAATTGAATAATATTTGGATTGTTTCAATTCCAAAACAATAGTTTTTTCTCTTATGTTTACTTCGATATCACGATCACCCGTTGTTTATATTTTTCCGCTAGCTGTTTTGGATGACATCTGATCCCGATGCATGTCGCAATAATTGTGTGAAAAATTAACCAAATCATATCGAATATATATTGAATTATCTGTTTTAAGGCTGATTTCACGTTGAAATAAAAGTAATTGGGTAGAGTAGGTAAAGACGCAACTTGCTTTGCTTGCTACCGCGCGCCCGGCGCGGCGGCATCGACCGAAAGGTGTTCCGCTTCCGCGAGCGACGACGCACGCATCTCTATAGGTGTTGTAGGAAGGCCAAAGGGGAAGATCTTCCTCCGAGCTGGGTGATGTTAGCTCGGGGGCCGCGCACTGTGGAATATTTCGGTGTGTTTCGGATTAAAAATCTGTAACTCCGTCAATTTGAAAGATAGACTTATAAAATTTTGCTATAATATAAAGTGATACATAAGTATTCATATAAGTAATGTTTGATGAATTGGTGTTCACACATCACACTATACTACGAAAATGAAACATCTAACGTAGGCTGACATAACTAACTTTATTGACAGTTTACTTTTTTATAAACTACTAAACATGCCGCCACCCAAGGACGAATTAGTCCTTTAAATTAAGATTCTATGGGTAATAAACATATTTTTGTAATAGGCCTTTTGAATATGCTATTATTACATTTAACCGTAACAACTCTGACTATCCCATCGTTACCTGGGTGAGTTTGTAATATTCTTCCTAACAGCCATTTTGAAGGTGGCAAACATTCATTTTTTACAATAACTAAATCATTAACTTTAACAGGATTTTTAATGGAATGCCATTTATACCGATGTTGTAGTGTAACTAAATATTCTTGAGACCATCTTTTCCAAAACGACTGCAACATGTGTTCAATATCTTGCCAACGCTTAAGTCTATTCATTGGAATATCAGTCACATTCTTGTGTGGAATTTCACTTGGTGGGCCAAACACGATAAAATGTCCAGGAGTTAGGGCGGTATAATCATCAATCGAATTGGTTAAAGCAGAAATGGGACGTGAATTAAGACAACACTATCTGAGTCAAAAGGGTAGCATACTCTTCAAATGTGAGTTTAGTATCCCCCACAACACGATTGATGTGATGTTTCGTTGAACGCACACCTGCCTCCCATAACCCTCCGAAATGTGGCGAACCTGGAGGTATAAAGTGCCACTCAGTGCCATCTGTAGCTAATAACTCGCGCAATTCTACAGGCAAAGATGATCTAGCTTTGTTCAACATTTTTGTTAACTCAAAGTTTGCACCAATGAAATTAGTTCCACAGTCTGAAAACAAATGAGTACAATGCCCACGGCGAGAAGTAAATCTTTTGAATGCAGCTATAAAGGCACTAGTTGATAATTCTGAAACTAATTCCAAATGTATAGCTTTAGTTGAGGTGCAGATAAATACTGCAATATACGCTTTATACAAAGTAGCTTTCTTAAGCTTTGAAGATCTTAGATAGCAAGGACCAGCAAAGTCAACACCACTACTAGAAAATGGTTTGGAGGCGGTAACTCGTGCTGGTGGCAGATTTCCCATCAATTGAGTAGCAAATTTTGGAGCATATCGTATACAAGAAATGCATCGCTTAACATGTAATTTTACATGAGACTTAACATTGGTGATCCAATATGTGGATCTAATAACATTTAACATAAGCAATGGTCCTCCGTGCAAGGTTTTCTTATGTGTGTAATCTATGATCAATTTAGCTAATTGCGATTTTCCAGAAATTACAATAGGGTGTTTGGCGTCGTAAGGGATAGGGGCATTTTTAAGCCTACCACCTATTCTTATTATGTTATGTTCATCAATAAATGAACGTAAAAAATACAAAGGACTCTTTTTTGAAACACATTCACTATTCGATAGTTCATTGATTTCAGTTTGAAAATGATACATTTGTGAAATCTTAATGCAACAATTCATGGACTGTATTAATTCATTAGTTGTTAAATACTTAGGGAATTCATTAGACATATTTGTATCTAAAGTTACTCTATTTGTAACGCGTTGCTTACTTATTTTAATAAATCTCATACAATATGCCAAAACCCTTTTCAGTTTTGTTAGACTAGAATACTTGCATAAAATAAATTCTTCCGGCATAACATTAACACTTAAACATTGTATAAAGTCAGCTTTTAATTCTAAATCAGTTTCATGATATTCATTAGTTGACATAATATCCTTAGTAGTATGTAACCACTTTGGGCCGTTCCACCATAATTCATAATCTGGTAATTGTGCTCGAGATATTCCCCTAGAAGCACAATCTGCTGGATTTTCTTTTGTATTAACATGACGCCAACGATTAGCACGCGTCACATTTATTATTTCCGATACACGATTTCCAACAAAGGTCTTCCAAGAATTTGGTGGTTTTTGAAGCCATGCCAGAACTATAGTGGAATCAGTCCATCCAAAAACATTATCGTCTGAAACATTTAAAGAACTTTGAATTCTTTCCATCAATTTTGCGGTCAATACAGTTCCGCACAACTCTAACCGTGGAATAGATATTTGTTTGAGTGGCGCTACTTTAGTCTTGGCTGCTACTAGTTTAACTTTGACCTGAAAATCATGAATAATTGTAATGTACACAACGCCAGCGAATGCAGTGCTAGACGCATCACTAAAACCATGAATCTCAATTCGCGTATTCGAACTAGTCATTCCGATCCAACGTGGTAAGTAAATGACTGGCATATTGAGCATTTGATCTTTATATGATAACCATTCGACTTTATGATTTTGTGGCTATTCTTCATCCCAACCAAGACCAAGTAACCACAGTTTCTGAATAAAAACTTTAGTAATTATAACTATTGGTGACATCCAACCTAAAGGGTCATATATTCTAGCAATATCAGCAAGGACCTCTCGTTTAGTAAATTTTGGTTTTGACTCTTCTCCAAACTTAATACTCAACTCAAAGCGATCCTCTTTTGGATTCCATTTTATCCCCAAAGTTTTAATTGATTTTTCCATAATGATTTCATATGACTCTTGTGGTTGAATATCATCACCGTATATAGCGCTATGAAGAACCATTCCTCCCCGCTGCAGTAATGCAGTCAAATTTTTGTGAAAATTAATAGCCTCCGATTCTGTGTCACAACCAGAAAGGAGATCATCAACATAAAAATCTGACTCTAATACGCGCGATGCACGTGGATACTCACCGCACTCATCCTTAGCCAACTGTTTCAACACTTTAATGGCAAGATAAGGTACACAGGATGTGCCATACGTTACCGTACGTAACCTGTATTCAGTGATAGGTTCAGCAAGGTCCCTCCTCCATAAAATACGATGATAATCTTGGTCTTCTTTTCTTACCAAAATCTGTCTATACATTTGCTTAATGTCGGCCACAAGACAAATTCTGTGTGATCGCCATCTTAAAAATATATCTCTTATATCACTTTGTAAAGCTGGACCAATTAATAGTTGTTTGTTCAAAGATGTTCCCGTACTTGTCTCAGCTGAACCATCAAAAACAACACGAAGCTTGGTGGTTATTCTTTCCTTCTTTAATATTCCGTGATGTGGGAGGTAACAAATCTCAGACTTGTTCAAATCTTCAGGTGGTACCTTCTCCATATGTTGTAACTGTTCATAATCGTACATAAATTCTAAATAACGTTCTTGAAATATCTTATTCTTCTGAAACCTTCGTTCAATTTGCAATAATCGTTTGACAGCAAGAGATCTTGTTTGGTCGAGCGGTGTGCCATTATACTTTGAAAATGGTAGTGCTACAATATAACGCCCTGAGTCAGTGCGAGAATGTGTCTTTTCAAATATCTCCTCACACTCTTTTTCACTTGCAGTCAGTATACGGTTTTTGGTGAATAGTTCTTCAGATTCCCAGAATCGCTGTAATAACTTATCTGTCTCAAGTTGGCTGTGCATTAAGACAACTTCTCTAATTTCAGTGTGCTTTCCTTCAACTTTTCCTGAAATAAACCAACCAAGAAGCGAATTCTGTGCAATTATTGAGCCATATTTCTTTAATCCATCCTTAATAATCTGAGCATATATTTCAGCCCCCAACAAAAGATCAATACTACTAGGCTTTGAAAACGTAGGATCTGCTAAAGGCAATGTTTTTATACTTGATGACAAATTCAAGCGCATCTCTTGGCGTGGCAATATCGAAGAAAGTGACTTCAATACATGAGCTTCTACATTGGCTATCGGCGTTTCATTGTATAATGAAAAAATGTCGAACCCTGCAATCTCTTTAGAAATCAGCGATAGTTTTGAATCGATTCCTGTCACTTTGCTGAAATGACGCTCTGTACGTAATCCAAGTCGCTGAGCAGCTGATATTGTAATGAACGATGCTTGTGACCCTTGGTCAATCAGCGCTCGCAACTGATACTTCTTGCCATCATTACCTATAACTCGAACCATGGCCGTAGCTAGTAAGACCAGTGTATCAGTAATATCAGTTGTATGGACAGCCAGCTGGGAAGTGTCCTTTTCTTCTTTATCCTCCTCATGCTCTTTACTAACTTGTGTAGCATGAGTTTTTTGCTTTTCATAGGAACTCAACTCAGATGTAAAAGAGAATGATGACGTCGCTTGCATATTTTGCAAGATTTAAACTGCTTACAAAATTTAACACTATGCCCAGGTACAAGACAATTGAAGCATAGCTGTTTCTCTTGGACGACATCTCTACGTTCTTCTGGGCTCAATTTCACAAACTCCTTGCAGTTGTAGATGTAGTGATCTTTCAAACAAAACGAACAAATGACTTCGATATCCGCTTTGAACGATCTGATTGATGGTTGACGCGTAACAACTTCTTTGTGTTGTGTAGCACTCAAAGCCTCCAACGATTTGAATCTTACCTCCAAAAACTCTAACATCTGCTTAGTAGTTGGAATATTTCTAGTCCCTGCTAACTGTTGTTCCCATAAACGTTGACTATCATTGTCGAAATTTGCTACAATGATATGTGTGATAAGAGGATCCCAGTTTGTTGTTGTTACGCCAACATTATTAAGTGCGTTCAATACTTCATTCGTGGTGTCTAATAATGCGCGTAACCCTTTGGCTGACTCTAACGTAAGCTTCCTTTGATTAAGTATACTATAAGTCTTTTGTTATCATACCTTGACTCCAATACTTCTAATGCTTTCTCATAGTTTGCTTCTGTTAATGGAAACTGCTTTAATAAATTCTCTGCTTCGCCCTTCAAATTACTTTTCAGGTAATGATATTTCTCTATGTTAGACAACTGTGTATTATTATGTATCAACGACTTGAATAAATCATAGAAGCCTGTCCACTCATTGTAACTTCCTGAAAAGGCAGGTATTTCAATTGTTGGTAACCTTAGAGCTTTGCCTGGAGCTGTGGAGACAGGAACTTCTCCCTTATTCATAGAAGTCGACGAGTTTAAAAGCAATTCTTCCAATTTCTCTTTCATCAAAGTCTTAAACTCGAAATAGACATCTTCACAACTATAGTACGTATCTTCTTGAAAATATGTTAAACTTTTCTTTTCTTCTTGCGTTGCCCTTTTCGTAATGTCAAAATGGTTGTTTTTGAATAATTGAAAGTTTGCTTCTAATGAATCTAATCTTGTTTCAATATATGACTTATTTATTCTTGCTTTCGATTTCTTGAAATTGGATAAGGCTCTATTTATTTGTATAGATAATTCATTTTGCGTAATAATTATTTCTTGTAAAGACATTTTTCTTGCAGTTACTTGACACAATAAAATATTACTCTTTGTTCAACTTAGATTTTTTATATATCCATGGTATGAGTAATAGAGAAAAGGAGAGTATATTCAAAATAATTTTCCGTTATACTCTTTGAATAATAGAGAAAAGGGAGAGTATTCAAAATAACTTTCCGTTATACTCTTTGCCAACTGTCAAATAATTATCCGTATTTTACGATGAAAATTTTCTCTTTTATGATGTATATTTCTTGAAATCTATATAATATTTACGACTTACAATATCCAACTATTTGTTTTATCGTCACTTATTCAAATCCGGCGAGTTATGGACCAAATGTTCACACATCACACTATACTACGAAAATGAAACATCTAACGTAGGCTGACATAACTAACTTTATTGACAGTTTACTTTTTTATAAACTACTAAACAATTGGAATTATGCGTATTTTTTTTAATTAAAAAAGAAAAGTCACAAAATGATTTAAAATAGTATTATTAGTATTATTTATTTATTGAAATATTTTTTAGAAACATATTGTACGTCTATTTCTTAATGCTAATTACTCAATTAAGATAACTATCATATTATATTGATAATATAAAATTAAAAGTGGGAAAATATTTTTAACACTACGCTAACATACAGAAACAAATCAAAATTATCGCAATATATATTTCTTTTTTTTTGCTCAGCAAGATTGACATCTTACACCCGGTGAGCTTCAGGATCTGAAATAAGTTCATTAACCTTGAGAAGGTGTAAAGTATCTTCATCGAGCTCCTTTACATTTTTTGCATATGGTTTTCTTATGCTCGTTATATATGGATCTGAAGTGTAAAGTAGTGTATTAAACACATCTTCGTTTGTAGCTATTCGAGAGCATTTCCGAGCATGGTGTAAGCGAAATTTTTTATAGTCCTTATTGCGAGATTCTTGAGCATCTTCTGAAAGTTGCCCAATTGGTAATACCGCGAAATGGTTACTGATACTCTCTCCGTGAATTAAAATGTTGTGGACAGATGATGGATGTAATACCAACTATATTTACTCACGTATATTCTTGCAGTTTCCAGAGCATAATTACCAAATTTCTTACTATCTACCACTATACCAGATGACAAAGCCTGCAAAATTATATATAACCGTTTAATTAAATCAATGTCAATCCCTGTGATATCAGCAGAACCTGCCTGTTCTGCTGATATCACAGGATTCTGATTTTTTTACAGCATTGTAAAAAAATCTCCTAGCAGTATTGCCATCATTACTATTTCCCGTCCCCTGTCGTGGTTTATCGATATTTAGACCCAACTCTTCACGAAATCGCTTTTGTACTTCAGCCTTTTTTTCTTGTTTGAGTCTTTTTTTTCTTCGCTTGTAGCAGACCACGTTTGGAAAGATAGATTATATGATATGTGTAATATCATTTCCATGCAACGAATCCAGGCATGTAATGTGGATAATCCCTATTGATAAGCATTTTCATTTTCAGGCCTAGCTATTACTTTCGTTAAATCATTCATTTGTATAGGAGTTGCTCCGCATATTGTACATGTGGAACTAGAAGGCGTACCTGTTAAAACTTGTGCCACTTTTCCGTCTATCATCGTCAAAAAAGTTCATGCTTGACTTGGACTCCCACGCCTTCTATATTAATTATTGATGGAAGCAAAGTTTGTATTTGATTTTTTATTTCATCTACAACCGATTTAGTTTTTTCTGGCGTTTCTTTGCAAAATTCTATAGATATAGGCCGACAGAAACGAACAGATGAAGGCACTGGATTTTGCCATGTGATGGCGCCTGATTCCACGTCAGTTAATCTGATAGGCACAAAAGAAGTAATAAATAAATTTGCATCGGAAATAAGTTTAGACTCCTCTGGTAGTGCTTGCTTGTACTGGCTTTGTCCAGATGACCCATCACAACCCCATTTGCTATACAATAGTAAATGTTTTTGTCCATTCTTGAAAACCTTATCTATTGATAAAATTCGAGCTGCAGTGTGATCCAATAGATCTTGAACTCTCAATATTTTTGCATAAGTATTTGTGATTTCGATTGTTGATGATGGTGGATAGCACCTCTGTTTCATTTCCTGTATTTTATAGTATGGTGGAAATAAAGAACAGTTTCTTTCATCTGTAACGTTCCTGAGATACAGATATTGTGCCTTTGTTAGTTCCAAGTCGATGAAGACACTTAATGCTTCTTCATCTGTAAGCCCTTTAATTATTTTTGCATCATCTAATTGATTTATAACGAAAACCTTTTTCTCTGCATCAGCCAACCTTAATTTTTCAACAACTTTTGCTTCAATTCCTTCTCCTATAGAACGCAATCCTTGAAGATATGCGCTTAGAATGTGCTCCAAACCATATTCATTTAGCAAAATGGTGTTTTTTCTTTTTGTGCTTGATTCTGAAGAGTCTCCATATGACACACACGGTCTTCCTCGTTTACCAGAAGAAGTAGACGGTGTAGTCTGTTGACACGTTTTCTGATGTTGGTATAGTTAACGAATATTCAGAATCCAACCAATTGGTGTTCTTTCTTAAAAAGGTATTTTTATTGCGTCCTGCTTCACTCCAGCGTTTATTAAACGAAGGGATGACATCCCTTTGAATATGGTCAATAATAAAACATATATTGACATCCGAAATTTGTTTTCCCTCCAAATATGTTGAAAGTGCCGCAGTCGTTTTTCCGCCTTCTATATAAGACACTATTAACTCACGTTTAGTACAGTTAAAAGTAGACATGTTGAATAATGAAATAATCGTACCTACTAAAGTACGTAGACGTAAAGACCACTGAAACGGTAATGGAGACATATTTTTTCACTGCCTTTTTATATTGTTTCAGAATGTGGGAATTATTTCAGATATCTATTTTCTCACGGAAAATGACATCGAAATGATAAAACCTACATAACAATATCAAATAATTAATTCATAAAATGTACCACAAACTATTGATAATAAAAGTAAACTACGAAACCGCATTTGATAGCGATTTCCGTTCCCAGACTAGTATTCGATTTTTTCACATATCTCCGAAAACCGCAAAAAGCCGCAGCTAATTTTTTTATATGTTTTAGATGAGTAACTAACCTATAATTTAACATTAAATTCAAAGCATCGGTAAACAACTCTAAATGTTAAAAGATTCGACGAAGTTGAGGAAAAACAAAATTCACCATTTTTTCTTTAAATTGGTTTTTAAATTTATATTCGTATTAAAAACAATCAATTGTATTTATTTCTGACCTCTGATAAATGTGCTTTTCAAAAATATATAGTACCTTATACCTTTCATTTCAAGTTTTAAAACTATTTCACGTTGAAAAACGTAAATGAAGAACTTAATATTTCCCAGCTGCCTAAACGTTTAACTTTGCTACATGAAAAAAAAATACTTTTACGAAATAAAATATGAATTACGCTGCAGAATATTAAACTTCGACTTTTGAACTATTAAATTATATTCATATATTACCCAATTTCAATCAGTAATAAAAATCAATTTTGATATGCGTTTGTTCTACCATATTCCACCGTGCCGCGGCCCGACTGATGTTGGTCGGGCATCGTATATATAAACTGTTGGCTACCGAATTTCACTTGCGCGATGTAGGCTTCCTGACGTTGTGAACGCAGCGCCGGTAGCGCCATCTCTTGAGGATGCACTATAGGTAAAGCCGTCTCTGCTTTGGGATTCCCAAAACGCGCATGATAGAGATCTGTTCTTAGAACATCTATCAGCACATGGCCGACTTCGAATGCCCCGTCACGTCACAGTGCAGTGGCGCTCGCAGTGATGGAAACCAGCGCGAAGCACGGTACGATTATGTACTATGAGACTGCTGACTGAAATTTTGGCTGAAATTTTAGTCTTCAAGTTTGGAAAGATAATTTCTTTGCTGTTATGGCAAACTTTGGGTTGAAGCCTGTCGCTAAAAAATCCAACAGCTTCATTCAAAGAATTCAATCTTGATAAAAGTGGATGCGGTCACTTTCTCAACGATGATAATAAATAATTGTTTATATCTGAAAGATGACAAAAACGTATTTTATTCTAGGCTGCATTATAGCCGGCCAGTTGACCGAAGTGGGAGCGCGTGTAGCCGACGTGCGAGCATTCGCGGCGCGCGAGTGTTCGGCGATATGCTCGCGAGCGGCCGCGGTGCCACCCGGGCCCGCGTCGAGGGAAGTCCTGTACGCCGCAGCTTACGTACTAGCAGAGTACTGCCAGTAAGTGTTATACTGCTCTTTGGGCAATTCCACTTCCCAAAAAACTTAACGCTGTAGTTTCATTGATCAAATGAATCTTTAGAAAATTTACATTTCACATGATATTCACTTGTTCTGATTATCATTTGGCATCATTTTACTGTGTCAATTTTTATGAAGTTAAATGTTTATTGCATATGTTTTAATTTGTCAAAGATATATTCCAACAAAATTAAACTTCATTCACTTAAGTTAAAGCGTCATTAGCCAGAAAAGCAGGTTAGGGTAGATCTGCGATCCCAACTGAGTCCTCATTTCGATTATTTTCTTCATTGGCGCGAGTTATAATAACTGATGGATGTGTTTGACAGGGAAGAGGCAGTGATGCGGGAGTCAATATCGCCGCTGTTGGCGTGCGCTGGCGTGGGCGGCGGACACATGCGCGCGCGCGCTGTGTGCGTGCACGCCGCGCTCAAGCTGGCGGCGCGACTGCTGCGTGCGCACGCGGACCGCGGCTCCCTGCACGACGCGCTATCTGTGAGTGAACTGTGAGGGAGACAGCGCCGTGTGAGTGCACGCCGCGCTCAAGCTGGCAGCGTGACTGCTGCGTGCGCACGCGGACCGCGGCTCCCTGCACGACGCGCTATCTGTGAGTGAACTGTGAGAGAGACAGCGCCGCGTGCGTGTACGCCGCGCTCAAGCTGGCGGCGCGACTGCTGCGTGCGCACTCGGACCGCGGCTCCCTGCACGACGCGCTATCTGTGAGTGAACTGTGAGGGAGACAGCGCCGCGTGCGTGTACGCCGCGCTCAAGCTGGCGGCGCGACTGCTGCGTGCGCACGCGGACCGCGGCTCCCTACACGACGCGCTATCTGTGAGTGAGCTGTGAGGGACAGCGAGGTGTGCGTGCACGCCGCGCTCAAGCTGGCGGCGCGACTGCTGCGTGCGCACGCGGACCGCGGCTCCCTGCACGACGCGCTATCTGTGAGTGAACTGTGAGAGAGACAGCGCCGCGTGCGTGTACGCCGCGCTCAAGCTGGCGGCGCGACTGCTGCGTGCGCACGCGGACCGCGGCTCCCTGCACGACGCGCTATCTGTGAGTGAACTGTGAGGGAGACAGCGCCGTGTGCGTGCACGCCGCGCTCAAGCTGGCAGCGCGACTGCTGCGTGCGCACGCGGACCGCGACTCCCTGCACGACGCGCTATCTGTGAGTGAGCTGTGAGGGAGACAGCGCCGTGTGCGTGCACGCCGCGTTCAAGCTGGCGGCGCGACTGCTGCGTGCGCACGCGGACCGCGGCTCCCTGCACGACGCGCTATCTGTGAGTGAACTGTGAGAGAGACAGCGCCGCGTGCGTGTACGCCGCGCTCAAGCTGGCGGCGCGACTGCTGCGTGCGCACGCGGACCGCGGCTCCCTGCACGACGCGCTATCTGTGAGTGAACTGTGAGAGAGACAGCGCCGTGTGCGTGCACGCTGCGCTCAAGCTGGCAGCGCGACTACTGCGTGCGCACCCGGACCGCGGCTCCCTGCACGACGCGCTATCTGTGAGGGAGACAGCGCCGTGTGCGTGCACGCCGCGTTCAAGCTGGCGGCGCGACTGCTGCGTGCGCACGCGGACCGCGGCTCCCTGCACGACGCGCTATCTGTGAGTGAACTGTGAGAGAGACAGCGCCGCGTGCGTGTACGCCGCGCTCAAGCTGGCGGCGCGACTGCTGCGTGCGCACGCGGACCGCGGCTCCCTGCACGACGCGCTATCTGTGAGTGAGCTGTGAGGGAGACAGCGCCGTGTGCGTGCACGCCGCGCTCAAGCTGGCGGCGCGACTGCTGCACGCGCACGCTGGCTGCTTATGATCTCTGCGGATGAGTATGGTGCCTACACGAAAATTAAAAACTATTGCATAATTATTACCAACGAAGTTTTTTATTATATTTGACATCATTTTGAGGTGTGGTGAAGTGTAAATCAGTTACGTGTTGATAACACTTCCCTGATACGATCAGGTATCTAAGCCTAAGCACGTTGTAAATAGTATATAAGATGTAGGTTAAGTTGATTAAATGTTGATATCACATTGAACGCTCGTCGTGATTTCTCTCGTGAGTCACCCACACCCCATCACCACATGGCGACCGTGACGTAGAAGATCGTGCTGCATCGGTCGGGGTCCATTATGTGAGTTTTTATAAATTTCAATCGACCATGGCAGCATACTTCTGAGCGCAAAGACCCAGAAGGGTTCGCAAGATTGAAGATGATTATTGAATCACGGAAAACTGCAAACAAATTACCTACGCACTCGGTTCCTAGGTTTCACGTATTTATGAAGATACCTTGAAGATGAAAATTATAATACTGAAAAGAGCATGAAGACGACTACGTTATAAAGAAGGAAATCATGAAGCTACATTTAATGTCAAGTAAGTTATAGTGTCGTCAGTTTAAGCAACAATAAGTAAATATTTCCCGACATTTTTTTTTGTTTGTTAAAATAAATAAGTATTAAGATCATAAAATGCAGCTTAACAGTTAATTCATCTCATTTCTTTATATTAGTTTTGTACCGGTAGACTTTTCATTTATTATTTATTAAGGAATTTTCGCAATTTAAAGTTTTAAGATATTATTTTTAAAAATGACAAGTTTTGATTTAGAGACAGCACTAGCCTTCTTACCTAGAATGACGGGAGAAGAGCATAACACACAATGTCTAATTAATAATATAGAATTTTACAGTAGCGTTATTGATTATAACTCGCAAAATACTTTAATTAATTTTGTTTTAAAAACTCCGAAACAGCAAAATTTTATTTAGAATCTTCTTATGATAGTATTAATGATTTAATTAGTGACATAAAACATTATTTTTTACCGAAAAAGTGTCCATCATCAATTCAATTTAAATTATTTAAATGCAAACAAGGAAGTAGGTCTATAGAACAATTTAGTTTAGAGATCAATAAACTGTTATCTGAATTAACTATTGCTCAATCGGAAAATGATCAGGAAAAGATTAAAATTTTGCTTCCGTTAAATGAGGCATTTGCAATAAGATGTTTTACTGAAGGTTTAAATAGTAGTCGAATAAGTTTAATTTTAAAGTGTAGGCAGCCCACGTTATTGAAAGATGCTATTCAAATAGCACTCGAGGAATATATTACATCATCGAATAGAGAGGAAAATATGATTCAGCAATTTAATTCCTATAATTCAAGGTTAAGTTACAGACCGAGAGTAAGAAATTATTATTTTAAAAATTATAGCGTAGCAAGTAAAAAGAATGTTCGCAAGACGTTGGAATCTCGCATTCCGCGCTACGGTCAAGTTCAAACGCGCAAAGCGCTAAATAAGCAAAACCGTGCTCAAATCGATGAGGTGTGCTCTTTTAAAGAAACTTGTAATACTGAGGTAATGAATTCTATAAATAGTTTTAATGACGAGTGTACGAGTCACGTACAGTAATCTTGTATATCTGCAGAGCAAGCATAACCTACTTTAATCACGTAGATGTATCTAAGAAATGCATTGTATTAGGTATATTAAAACATTTATTTTCTTAATAAATCAATGCTCATCATTCATTCAACAGTAACAGTTGTCTTTCTTCCTTTATCCTAATATCATTATGTAGGGGTCACCCCTACAGTTTGGTCCTTCGAGCTATCAACATGTTGAACTAATCAACATATACGGCCCTCCGAGCTTGGAAAAGTGGGATCAATTCGCGACAGTGATTGTTCCTGTGTAACCTGGCCATTGATATTGACAACACTAAGGTACTTATCATAATATATTATTTTTATCAAGCAATATTTTTGACAGTAGCGAATCGATTCACCCGCCCTCCCACAAGCGGGTCTCACCGGCTGAATTGAGAAGGCAAGGCTAAGGTGTTTTATAGCAGCTTAGCATCCTTATCACATACAAACATGGTTTTAATCTAACGTCGAGAAATATCAGGAAGGAAGGGCACTCGATGACTCTGCGAAGACACAACATGGAGCGCAAATCATCGCAATACATTACAGAAGGTGTAGTAAGTCAGCAGGAACAACATTATCATCATTCGGTGCGTTCGGGTCATTTAAGAAGCAGCATCCATATCAATATCAACGCCGTCTACATCGCTGGTAAAATCAAACCGCAACAACTTCGTCAACTTGCACAGGAAGCAGCATCGCGGAACATAACAAGGTTTGAGAACCTAGCATTAGCAGAACGGCAATATCATTCGACTCAATTATCATTTCTTGATTTAAGTATCTTCTTAGGACTAGAGTATTGTTAATATGAGCAAGCATATATCATATCATTGATTAAATTTAATATTTAAGTATCAATTAAACCAATGTGAAGACAACCACTGATATCATTTGTATTATTGAGGAGACATCCTTTATTTATAATATCATTTTTTTTATAATTTTTATCAATTGTAACATATAAACAATTAACAAACAATCTACATTACAAATCAATGAATTAAGCATATAAGTATCAATTATAGCATTGTGGAGACATCCACTGATATCATTTATATCATTTTGTAGCATTAAGGAGACTGCTATAATTATCATACCAACCCATTCTATTTTTTATCAATCGTAACTTGTAGCAGACATTCTACGTTACAAATCAATTAATATAGCTTTGTTACGTATCAATTAAAACATTGTGGAGACATCCACTGGTATCATTTTTGTTAGCTGTATCATACGAGTCAACTATCATTTCTTGTATTAAGTATCATTTGAGAAAGAAAATGTTATTGTGTTACACAA
The DNA here is from genome assembly GCA_902850365.2 of Chilo suppressalis. NCBI lineage: Eukaryota > Metazoa > Arthropoda > Insecta > Lepidoptera > Crambidae > Chilo > Chilo suppressalis. Next base: position 16,221,518 of record OU963898.1, read on the forward strand.
ATATCATATTCATTAATTGAGCATTTTTTATCAATTCAAACTGTGGAGACTTCCACCGAATATCATTTTGAATATCAATTAATTTAGCATTTTTAACGTTGTGGGAACACCATGCATAACTTAGCATTAAATTAGCATTTTTTATCAAATTAAAACATTGTGGACACATCCACTGATATCATTTTTATCAATCAAGAAGTCTAGGGAGCACCCTAGACTAGATCATTTTGCAACAAGCAAGTAAGGTTCGGAAAATGTGATCTAAGTTTTTAGCATAAGTCATAACATTGCTATCATAATATCAAGAATGCAACAGACATAAAAATAATGTTTCATAATAATGTTTATCAATTAATCAGCAAAAATATGCTGTTATTTCTATGTAATAATTTTACGTCAAGATTTATCAAACAAAACCCGAGTTGAGCAAACAGAGATTAATTGCAATTTAAAATGCATAGCAAGTAGGAAGAATATGTGCAAGTAACAATAATGTGTGTCAAATTCGTATGGGTAAGGTGCTACATCATCAATCATGTGCTCAAGTCAATGTAACTATTATGAAATCAAATTTAATTACAGCTGTAATAACGACTGTTTAGATCTTTAGTTATAAGTTTTCTTTGAAGGCATAAATAGGTAAAAAGCTACTTTCTTAGTAATTGTGGTTGTAAACACTATTTGTAAAATAATTTTGTATCAAAATTGTATATCGTTGTGTTTTTAAAATGTGAAAGGATGTTAAAGTCGAAATCAATGAGTTTATTATTTAAAATGTTTCTAAAACAAGTGAACTGCATTTAAGTTAAATCAAAATATATTTTATAATTTCATACATAATTTTACTCCTAAAGATTATTTAGGTAAATGATAAAATCGAATAATTGTAGGTTATTAATTCAGTAAACACTATCATGAGGAATAGAAAAGGGAGCACCTTCGAGCCAGCACAGGCTTATGTATCATGCAAATAAATGGCTTTTACGACACATAATTTTGGTTTATATACACATACAAAATCTTATCAGAATCAAATCAAGTTGAATAAATACCTATTTGTCAAATTTGGAGTTCTTCATAAGGTAGATCAATTAAATGTATAGTTTGTTTAGATATTTTGACATTTTGTAATCATGCACTTTGATGTGAATATGTATAAGATTTCTGGTATTGTATCATTGTTTGTTTTACTTTTCTTTTAAATTGGCAATATGTACGAGTCACGTACAGTAATCTTGTATATCTGCAGAGCAAGCATAACCTACTTTAATCACGTAGATGTATCTAAGAAATGCATCATATTACGTCATTGTATTAGGTATATAAAAACATTTATTTTCTTAATAAATCAATGCTCATCATGCATTCAACAGTAACAGTTGTCTTTCTTCCTTTATCCTAATATCATTATGTAGGGGGTCACCCCTACGTTATGATTTAAAGTTAGACGAATTTTTTTTAGAAAAAGATGTATGTTGTAAAAATAAGTTGCTAAGTAAAAGCAAAGGTAACTTAATTAAGTCTAACCAATGTAAGGAAAAGCGAAAAGCTTCTTATAAAATACGAAAGGAAAATATGTTCGCAATTGACGAGATCACAATGTCTAATGATAACTCTAAGAAAGAGTTCCCTGCAATTAAAGCAGATTATGTAAAAGCTAGTACTTATGTAAACGTAATTGTTAAAGAGTATTTTAATGACAACATAGACAATAAGAAGTATATGCATTCTAAATATAATTTATGTGTTTATGCACCTTTAAAATGTGAAATGTATATAAAGTCTGTGTCATTCCTAGAAGAGAAAAGACTAGCGAAAGATGTTGAATTGCTTTGTAAGCATTTACAGATAAAAGGTTTGATAATAATTAATGAAAAATGGGTTAAAAGTTTTAGTAACTTAAGGAGAAATATAACGTTGTATTACCCATATTAATTGTAAAAAGTGATTCGAAAGATAAAAATGGCAAAATTGTCTTAAAAGAGGTTGTTAATAAATATAATACGAATGAGCCTGAAAGCTCAAGCAATGACAGTATTTTATCTAATATTTATTATACAAATAAGCGTAATAAGAAATATTTTATTAGCAAAATAAATAATTATTTTCAAGATACGCTATTTAGGAAGAGATACAACCAACTTGATGTTGGAATAGATCAATAAAAATGTAAAATTCTAATATGTAATGTTTTTTTTGTTAAAAATCAACGTAAATAATTGTTTAGTAATTATAGTAAGGATTTGTTTTGATAATAATTTGTTTGTATAAAATTTAAGGTATTTTTTAATAAAGTAAATGAAATAATTTAAGTTATATATATATGAGATTAGTGAATCTCTTAAAAAGGATTTTAACATGTTGTTTTTTAAAATATGTTATTAATCGAGTTACATATGATAAAACATAGAAGAAAAGTGTTTAGGGCAGCTATACTCTAAGTGTGTTCCGCGGAACCCTAGGGTTCCGTGATACCTCTGTCGGGGTTCCGCAAGAATTTAGAAATAAAAAAATCAAAACACCTCTCTCTGGTCGCTCCGCGGCTGTGCGGACTCCGCGGCCGCGCGGAGACAAAACGCTATGAATGTTATTTATTTATTTATTTGTATTTGTATAAGCTTGTGTTACATTAGCTGGTACAATATCTCATAAGTTTGGTCTCAACAATTTTATACTTGTACAACGCGTTCGCTCTAAGTTTGCCGGTCTGTGGAATGCGCGTACCCTCCCCCACGTGACAACAAAACTTATAATGTGTCATAGTTTTACCCAAATATCTAACGTACACAATTTTTATTGTTACAATTAAATAAAAAATTTCGAACGTCATACACTCATACCTATCGCCAGCGGCAAACTTAAAACGAGCGGGTAGTATACTTGTAAGCGCTCAGTCTCTTTGATAAAAGCCGCCTCTGAATTAGACGCTATAGTTGTCAACTAGCGACTTTCGTCTCTAACTTCAAAGGATAAAGTCGATATTGTTTACAACGCTATTTTTAAATTTCTGTTTTTATTTTTGCTTTTTGTTTATCAAAGGTGCCGACTCGAGTATTTTCGAGAATATTTGAGATCGAGTCTAGGACTAAGTATAAAAGCGGCGATCGCGCGTTGGCGTCGTCAGTTGATGATTAGCGTTCGGAGCGATAAGTTACTACCTACTTACAAGCTCGCTAGCGAGAAACTGGTGTTCATTGTTTTACTGCCTGCTGTATTCTGTTGTCTCAGTTTTATACATTTCTTCCCTGTAGGTTCTAAATTTAGTCTCTTATACGCAGTAACGATTGTGCATTATTTAAACCCCACTATCCTGACTTGTAACATTATAAATAAAGAAGAATGGAACGTTGGCTTAAAGGTGTTAAACGTGTTCCAACAACATCTTCTAATGACGCTGAATGTTCAAAAGCAATGCGCGCGGAGAATTTAGCAATCACCGATCCAGAAGATGATGCCACGAGTGCCACGACGTCAAGCTCGACGGTTTCAAAGACGAAAAAAAGGAAGTATGATGAATCTTATATCAGTTTCGGATTTGTTGATTCCAACGGCTCACCTCTCTGCATGCTCTGTAGTAAACTGCTTCCTAATAGTTCCATGGCACCTGCCAAATTGCGTCGACATTTAGAAACCGTACACCCCGAGACTAAAGACAAGAATAAAGAATTTTTTGTTCGCAAAAAAGATCAGTTATTAGAAAGTCAAAAAAATATGATGCATGTAACACAAACTACCAACGAAAAGGCCACGGAGGCATCATACTTAGTTAGCTATCGCATTGCACAAGCAGGTGAAGCGCACACTATCGCTGAGAAATTAATAAAACCATGTGTATTAGACATAACAAAATGTATGCTTGATGAAAAATCTGCAAAGCATCTTTCTACTGTTCCGCTATCAAACGATACTGTTTCACGACGAATCCATGATCTGGCAAGCTACGTCAAACAAGAACTAGTTACACGTCTACAAAATACACGATTCGCTTTGCAAATGGACGAGTCGACTGATGTCGCTGGTTTGGCTATCCTGCTGGTTATTGTGAGATATCCATATAAAAGTTCTTTTGAAGAAGACATGCTTATGTGTTCATCGCTGCTTACAAACACTACCGGGGAAGAAATTTTTAATAAAATAAATATATTTTTTGAAGAACATAATCTCAGTTGGAACAATTGCATTGACATTTGTACAGATGGGGCCAAGGCGATGACAGGTAAAACAGCAGGAGCAGTGTCACGAATGAAAAATAAAGCGCCTAATTGTAGTTCCAGTCATTGTATTCTGCATAGACAAGCACTTGCGATGAAGCAAATGCCGTCTAATCTAAAATTAGTTATGGATGAAGCGGTAAAAATAATTAATTTTATCAAATCACGACCACTACAATCCCGATTGTTCTCATTATTGTGTGAAGATTATGGCAGCAAACATAAAACACTGCTGCTCCATACAGAAGTGCGATGGCTGTCTCGGGGAAAAACTTTAACAAGGCTATTTGAACTTAGAGCCGAGTTACAAATGTTTCTTTCAGCAGATACTTCTTTTAATTTGAAGGACCGTTTGTATGATAAAACTTGGTTGTTCCGATTGTCTTTTATGGCGGATATCTTTCAAAAACTTAACGAATTAAATTTATCATTGCAAGGTAAACAGACAACAGTGTTTCAGGCCTATAATAAAATAACTACTTTTAAAAGAAAATTAGATTTTTGGATCATTTGCATTGGTAAGAAAGAAATAGAAAGTTTTACGTTACTCACTGAGTTTGTTAGCGAAAACGACTCAGAAATGTTTGAAGATAATGTGTTTGAAGAATTGGTCCAATATCTCAGTTCGATGCGCGCATCTTTTGAAAAGTATTTTCCCGAAGAACACAATACAAAAATTAAAGTGAACTCCTGGATTCATAATCCTTTTTTACCCAACTTGGAAAAGCCTGAAAACATGTCAAATGAGATATATGAATCTCTTTTAGAAATGTCATCAGACACAAGTATGGAGTCATTGTTCAAAACGACGCCTCTTAATGATTTTTGGTGCAGAATCCAAGATGAATATGCAATGCTTGGCCAAATGGCTCTGGATATTCTTCTCCCGTTCCCAACTACATATTTGTGCGAAACAGGATTCTCTACCTACGCAGCCACGAAAACAAAATATCGCAATAGACTGGACGCCGAAGCTGATATGAGACTCCAACTTTCTTCCATCAAACCTGATATCAAGCAATTGATGAAAAATAAAAAACAGTTTCATACCTCCCACTAGTTAGATTTTTTCTTTTTTAATGTTTTCTATTATTGTCCTTACCAAGTGGTGAAGTAAATAATAATTAGTAACGGATACATTGTACTTTTATTATGCTGATTAATATAGAATACACTTATAAAAATAATTGTTTTATTGTAGGGTTCCATCAAGTATTTTGCTTCCCAAAAGGGTTCCGTCATTTAAAAAGTTTGAGAACCACTGGTTTAGGGTCTTCCTTTTCAGGGGAGGGACGCCTAACGTTTCAGGGGAGGTGTGGTGAAGTGTAAATCACGTCCTCTAGTTACGTGTTGATAACACTTCCCTGATACGATTAGGTATCTAAGCCTAAGCACGTTGTAAATAGTATATAAGATGTAGGTTAAGTTGATTAAATGTTGATATCACATTGAACGCTCGTCGTGATTTCTCTCGTGAGTCACCCACACCCCATCACCACAGAGGTAATTTTTTGTTTCGAAAAAAAAATTTTTTGCATAAACCAAAACTGTAAGGGCAAATTAGTAGATGTTATTTTTCTTACAAGCTGTCACAACACTGATAATAATGTGAGCGTCGTTTGTGTTGAAAAGGTACTCCGCGAAGCACTAGCTGGTTTACGACCGTTGCTGTGCAGCGAAGATATGGAGGTGCAAGAGCGCGCGCACAACGCTCACGCGTTGCTCGAACTAGTACTACGGCAGCTCAGCCCCGCGGATGAGGCGCTGTTAGACCATCAGAGGTATGAAATGAAATAGGGATGACCACGAGGTAAAGTAAACAAAATTGTATTTAGTCCGCGGTTAGATAATAAAAAAAAGGATTTCAGTCCGGTACTAATTTGAAAGAACAAGGATTTGTACCATGCTAGAGACAATGTACAACGCTGTCTTATACCGGCCCGTGTTTTGAAGTGCTCAGAGTGAATATCGTCGACTCGGACAGCTGCAGTACCATCTTCGTATGACCGTCTGATGAGGTGTATAAGGTGCAGCGATACCTCCATATCCGTCAGTATCAACCACAATTTCCAGAATTTGACCGTATCGAAGGCTTTCCTAATGCCAACGAAACACGTAGTGTGATGTTAAATTCAATATATAATTGAAGTATTCTGGCCTTTTCTACAATTTGTCTCAGAATGAGCACTGTCTGTAAACTATAGGGTATTGGAAAATTAAAAAAAAAATGATTTCACGTTATTAACTAATAATTATGGCATTCATCAAAAGTGGTTTTTTATAGTTCTGTTGTATATTTCAGTGAAACAACTAAATAAAAAAATCGTTTCAAGTTGCCGCGAAAACGTTTCTCTGTACATTACGACCTCTTATTGGTATGAGACGTCACATGACTGTCATTAAAACGACAAACGATACAATTTAATATCACTTTGATCGGAAGTTTACTAGCGTGTGACGTCATTTTAATCCCAGGCATTTTCGGTCATATGACCATATGACAAAAAAAACTGGTCAATTTAATGATTTATAGACAAGTCATTGATTATTTTTTCTCTCAAAGTAGTAAAATCGTTGCTAATATTCATATTAAATACATTTGGTACTTAATTTTTATACTGTCAAATAGCCTATTGTTATTTAAAAGTTTTCTTGGTTCACAGTAATGGCTTGGATACTGAGCTCGTAGACCACGAAATGAACGGGGAAGATACATCATCAAAGGCATTCAGTGGCGGCCTCATAGAGGAGCTCGTAGATCTATTCGACGGCGAACTGAAGCCGGTGGCGCCTAAAGCGCAGAAGAAAGTCCCCATGCCGGCTGAGTAAGTATTTGCTTTTAAGTAATACACTTTTTGACTATCATGTAAAAAATTATGTGTAATCATAGACATAGATCGAGACACAGACAGAGAGACTACGACAATTCTATAGAAATAAAGAAAGCGATGATGCAGCCAAAATCTATTTGAACTATCGCTTCGTCTCTCTCACACTAAGGGAGGGAGGGAGATCTCACACTAAGGGAGGGAGGGAGATTTTTGACCCCCCCTCTCCCCGATGTAACGCGCCTTAACGTTTTCCTGTCCCCCCCCCCTTAAACGTCACGTAACACCCAACTGACCATTTTTTACTTTTTACTATTATTCATCATTCTGTTGTGTATTTCAGTAAAAATAACCAAATCAAAAACTCCATTTTCAAGTTGCCGCCAAAACGTTTTTCTGGACAATATGGCGTCTTACTCGTGTGTGACGTCACACGACTGTTATTAAAACGTTAAACGATACAATGTAATGTCACTTTAACTGGAAGTTTACTTGCGTGGGACGTCATTTTAGGCTCCGCCAATACCAAGCGTTTTAGGTCACGTGATAGTAAGATAATAGAAAAAAAAACTGTTATCTTTTTCGTGGGTTTTTAGTAAAATTATAAATATTATTTTTGTAAAAATAGTAAAAACCCCTGCCAATATTCATTCTTAACACAGTGATAACAATTGGCACTTTATTTTAAATACTATCAAATATCCTATTACTTTTCTTATTATTTTAATTGCGTTTGCGGAAGTAATTGATAGTAAAAACAATCGATTTCTAATTCGCAGTACATGCGTATTTTATTGTTTCATCTTATATATAAAATTCTCGTGTCACAATGTTAGTTACCATACTCCTCCGAAATGGTCTTACCGATTTTTATGAAATTTTATATGCATATTCCGTGGGTCTGAGAATCGGCTACTACCTATTTTTCATATCCTTAAGTGATAATGGTTGTCCACCTGTAACGTAGTATTATGAAACCTACAATGCGCCTTCGGGCCAAAATTCAAACTGTTGGGTATTGTAACGTAGTGTTCTCATATAGGTTAGGAGGAATGTTATCCCAGGAAATTGATGGAACACTACGTTACACACCACTAAAATTTTTTTGGACAATATTTTTTTTATAATGTGGTATTAAAAAATACATACAACCCTAAATTTCCTCTTCTACCACCTGTCCCTATTTTTATGGCGGTACGAAGTTCGCTGGGTCAGCTAGTATATTTATATAATAAATAATCACACATATTTAAATAAACATTTGCTTCCGTTTAAAATATATTAAATGTGCTCACAGTCTCTATAAACTCTTTTCTTAAGATTAGTAGAATCTAACATTTAAATACGCCGTTTTCCTGACTTAGCTCTGTAATTTTTTGGCTTCATCCACCATTATACCTACTTCTCATGCATTTTCCTATTTTAGCTTTTTTTTAATCTCTTTCAATAAAATAACATCTTTACTTTAATCTTTTGCAATGCAATTTCTAAACTTTGGCAAACCATAAACGAAAATGGTTGCCAACTTGGGAGATTTTAATACCCTAGTTTTTTTTATTTAAATAAAAAACAATGTTACGTAACGCGTTGATCGAACCCCTCTCCCGCCCCTGTAATGCATCGTATCGTTTTACAAGACCCTCCTCCCCCCCAAATTGCGTTACGTAATACTTGAACGCCCCCTAATCTGCCAAGGTTTACATTACAACGAACGAACAAGAAACAACAGAACGCTCACGTCTTACTCTATGTATATGTGTACAGTAAAGTGCACCCAGACAAGGTGGGCGTGTGTGAGTTTGAATCCCGACTTGTATATATCACGGCAAGTTCTTGAGCAACGACCATAGACAAGAAAGCCTGCGCAGTAGCAATGGTACATACAAAAACGTCTACTGCGCAAGTTTATTTGTCTGTGGTTTATGATATGTGGTCTATACCTGAGTCTACTTTCTTTGTATATAAAATTATAACATTTCACTGCTTTTGTATTTATCCATTATGTTTCCTAATAATAGTGTTATGTTGTCAGCCTCGACCTAGACCAATGGATGTCTCGGGAGCGATGGTCTTCAGACAGCTCTAGTTCGGAGGACGAGGGCGAAGGCGCCGTATTCGCGGCCCCGGCGCCCGACCCGCGCCCCACAGCACAGTTCACGCCCGAAGAACTGCAGATGGTGACTACAGAACACATATAATATACCACATTTTTTTTATAGCGAGGTAGGCATAGACTATGCCCCACCTGATGTTAAGTGGTGATAAAGTCCAAATGCGAGGATAGCAGGTAAAGCAGTTATAAACTGCTGCATAAACCATCCTCACCTTGCTGGCCTGCAACAATGCTCCTTCACGCCTCTCTTAAAGGACCCCAGATTATAGGAAGGAGGGAACACGTAAAGAATTCCACTTACGAATAGTAGGACAAAGAAATGAGTCACCAAATTTCTTTGTTCGTGTAAGAATAGTGGCCACAGTAAGTAGGTGGCAAAGTAGACCAGCGCGCGTGGTTCTCTGAAGAAAAGAAGATGGAAGGATAAGGGAGAATAACTCCTCAGAACATTCGCCGTGGTATAGTTGGTAGATTACCTGATATAATCTTAGGCAGCTATAGTTCCGAGGGCAAAATCGCCGTATTCGCGCCCTCGGCACAGTTCATCCCCGAAGAACTGCAGATGGTAACTATTGAACACATATAATATACTACATTACCTGATATAATCTCAGGCAGCTATAGTTCCGAGGGCAATTCATGCCCGAAGAACTGCAGATGGTGACTATTGAACACATATAATATACCACATTACCTAATTTAATCTCAGTCACCTAAAATTCGACAGAGCTTAGCTCTAGGGGAGAGCGAAGGCGCCGTATTCGCGGCTTCGACTTGCGACACGGATTAGGAGCATTTAAAGTAAATATCTTGTTATTTTTAATAAATAGCCATTACGTACGTGTTGCTTTATAGGACTCGCCAACGATATTAAATACCCTAGATACACCAACACGAACAAACTCGTGCCCGAAACCTGTCCAAAAAGTACATTGGACGATCCACAGAGCTCTGTAAGATGATCGCATAGTCAAAAACAATATAAGGCATTATTTGAACATTGAAAGTCACCATTAATGCATATTGTATAAGGTTTTAGGCACACAGTATTGTCAACTAAGCATTTACTGAACGTGTGGTGCGACGACGAGCGATTGAGTCAGTCGCCCTCTGTAGTCCCCTTAGTTCACACGTATATATTTTTGTATCTAGGATAAGTTGTATAAGGATTGTGTAATATCCCGTCTTTAGTGAGAGATAAAACTACAGTGTTCCCTCTATATATGACTATTATTTCAAATAGTAAAACCCTTAAAAGGATTTAATAAAAACGCATGCGTCAAAGAGTTCTGACAGTTCGAAATGCAAACTCGTAAAATTTTACGACTTATTATTGCTATATGCGGAAGAATATAGACCTTATTAATTTGATTCTATGCGCAATTCTGAATGCGCTGTTAGCAATACAGCAGGTACGGACCGCGAGAAAGATACTATTATTACACCATGCATTTGAATATCACAAATATTTTCTATAAAATCAGTTTAGTATTAGAACAAAATTTACTTCAAAAACGTTAATTTAACAAACATTGATTAGATACCTTTCGTAAAAACGACACTATATTCATACATACTATAAGTATTTTTTTCGCATTTTTTCACGGAGCTCTGCGGCTACTTGACTTTTCAAAGGTCCGCGCGTGATTGTGAACCAAGAAGTGCTTAAGTAGTGTTCAAGCACTTCTTGATTGGGACACATTTTGAGCGCACGTGGTGTATCTAAGGTTTTTAATATCGTTGGGACTCGCCGATAAACTGTAGCAATGTGTGAGCTTATCCCATACCTGCGTGACGAAGCTTCGGGTGGCTTTTGTACTAAAATGCTCTAAAATTAGGGTTCATACTTTGAATTAAGTACGCTCCTTCAGCTGCACACAACCTCTTTTAGTGTATCAAATTATCGCCAGACAAGCTATCGTCTAGCGTCTATTCGCTATGTGCGAAGTACATGGTGGGGGTATAGTGAAGCGATCGCAGCGCTTATCGTGGCAGAAATACGCAACAATCCGGGAAAGTAAAGTCAATTTGCACCGAGTTCGTAATAAATAAAAAAAAATGTCTAATAATAGATGTTGTTGTGTTGTGAACTGCAAAAATAACGGCACAAGTAGTCTGTGTGTATATTTCCTACATTGGACTAGAAATTAAATCAAAGAAATAAATGGATAGATGCCATAAAAAGAAATAAGTAAGCGAAATAACCTTAAATTATGATCAATTTTATTTGCGCTATATTTTATGTGATATTCATTATTGTCTTTATTATTTTAGTGTTGATGGGCCGCCATGGTATCCCAAACCTGACGACACAATTGGTAGTGAACATTTTAGGGGAAACAAAAAATCAGATGAGGAAGAAAATCCGAGTTATGCTCCTACGATATTCCCTGAAATATATCGAAAGGGGAAGGTTAATGATTCACAGGTCCTAGCTAGATATACACGCTTGACAAAACGAAGAACCACAAAAGTTTTAGATACCACATCAAGTCAAATAATAATTGAAGAAGGGAGTGAATTAAATCAAACTCAACCTCTTATGGTCGATCAACGATGTCAAGTGAATATGTTTTCTGAATCGAAATTAAGAGATACAACTTTTATTTGTATTAGATTAATTTACAGTGATCACTGTGATGCTGAAATCCAAGCAGATATAGCAACAACATCAAGAATTTTAATGACAAATAATTCAAGAAAGAAAGATAAAAGCTGTGGCACTGACAAAAAATCGTATGAAGATCAATCTACCGAAACAAAAAGTCAAGAATTTGTTGGTATTTCATCAATAAAAAAATATCAAGAACTCCTAGATCTTGCTGGTGTGTCATTTAGCAAATTTGAATTTTTATTAACAAGATTAACTATGAAAAAATGTACAGTTTTCACTAAAGACCGACTTCTGATATTTTTGATAAAAATGAAAACTGGCTTGACATTTTCAGCATTGAGTGTGTTATTTGGTGTACACAAAACCACAATCTCACGTATATTTCATTCGATCTTACAGATCTCTAGCTTGTTCAACTGCTAATTTAATCTTTTGGCCGAATAGAGCCACCGTACAAGCAACAATGCCCAAGTGTTTCAGTCCAGATTACATCAATACAAGAGTTATTATTGACTATGCTGAATTCCAAATTGTAATACCGACAGTATTGAAATTATTATACAATATATAATAATTTTTATTTATCTTTAATTTACTATACTTACTAGAAATCAATAAAATACTGATGTCATTATTTGGCATAATCCCGGAAAGTTGCGCATTGTAGGTGGCGCTACTGTCGTGCACATAGCGAATAGACACGCAGCCCGCGAAGTCATTACGACAGAACTAATTAAAATTTCGAACGAATTTTTTGCGCATTTAGTACCAAAGCCACCCGAAGCTTCGTAGCGCAGGTGTGGCAGGAGCATGATGTGACAGTCACGTTACACTAAGCTCTCTGCCCCTCTAGCATGACCACCGAAACGGGATATGATAAAGCGATATATCGTTTTATCATATCCCGTTTCAGTGGTGATGCTAGAGGGGCTGGTGTCCGCAAGAAATTACCTTTTGGGGAATCAATGGGCAACGCGAGCAGCAACATCAACGGCAAAAAGAGTGACGTGTTTACGTTACCCCTTTTATATGCCATTACCGCGCGAATAGGTTGAATGTAAAGGATGGGGAAATTTTTATTAGGATTTAAGGATTTTGGTGCAAGGGCCGCAATCTAACTTGTTACTTACTGAACAGAAGTAACTATATTAGTGATTATATTGAAATGTTATTTATCGCCTGCAGTTACGGGAAGCCCGGCGTCAAGAGCAAGCGAACAACCCTCACTACCTGAAGGACGATTCGCCGCGCTCCTACCAACAGGAGGACATTCCGATCGCGGAGATAGCGCTCGAAGTGCCCTTACAAATACATAGTACGTAACTTGGAATTTGATTATTTAGTTTTTAATTAGACTAAGCAGTGCACATTTGGTGAGTGACCAAATAAGCTTATAATGATAAAGTAAACTAGCGGACTTCATTTAGGCTACGCTCTTGATGATGGCAATTTGGTCACGCCCATAAATAACCATATCCAGAACTTGACCGCGCTCATAAGAATGACACAACACATTGATTAAGATCAAAGGTTGAATCTGCGCGTCAGAGTAGGCCATTTGAATGAAATTTAATATTGTACCAATTGTTGGCATCTGTATTAAATATGAATATTAGCAACGATTTTACTATTCGTGGAGAACAAATAATTCATAACTTTTCTGAAAAAGGAATGATTTTTTTTTGTTTTATGGTCGCGTGACCGAAAACGCTTTGGATTTCCGAAGACGAAAATGACTTCACACGCTAGTAAACTTCCGGTCAAAGTAACATTACATTGTATCGTTTGACGTTTTAATAACAGTCGTGTGACATCACACACCAATCGGACGCCATGATGTCCAAAGAAACTTTTTCGCGGCAACCTTATTTATTAAATTATTGTTTTTTTTTTTAATTGAAATACACAACAGAACGATGAATATCTACTTTTTATAGACTCCATAAACATTAGAAAATAACGTGAGATCGTTTTCTAGAATTTGTCAAATACCCTATTATAAAATTAAAGAAAAAACTCAAATTATGTTTTGTTTTGTTTTCAGCCAAGAGATCTGATAAGTACTTAATCACTAGAGATAGCTCAAAGAAAACAAAGAAAGAGAAGCGGTCGTCTAAGAAGAGAAAGAGTAAAAAGGCTGTTCACAGCAGCGAGTCAGAGAGTGAAGGTAAAGATAATATTGAACACCTATCATATACCTACGTATCTAAGTTGCGGCAATCTTTTTCTAAAATAGCACACCCTCAATCACATTAAATTGAATTTGATTGCAGGTTTTTGTATGATAATGCATTTGCAAAAGATTCTTCCAACTTGATTGAACATCTATACTTTAATATTAAAAAAAGCTGAAGAGTTTCGTTATTTTTGATCGAGCTAATCTCAGGAACTACTAACGAATATTCACATAACCTCAAAATTTATGTGAAAAATGCGAATAACCGAGTTTTTAGTTTTTGATTTTTTGCAAAAAAAAATATATTTTCACGAAAGGAGGACGGGCATTTTGGTATCCAATTGGTGTTTGGTATCAATAGCGATAAGTGATATATCATTGAATACCTCTTTTCATGTAGAATATTAGTTACTATGGCGGCATTCTGATATTTGTTGTCCGTTTTTATTTTTGCTGGAACCGTTATTACCATTATTTATTATTACAGAACCAAATAGGGAAATCGAGTCACTGAATCAAGTACAGAGTTGAATGCGGGATTCCATCCCCTCTCCCGCCCGTATTTAGGCAGGTAGACAGAAGGTGCGGGCGAGCGGGCGCATTAGTCGATCGTTAGTACTGCGCGTGAGACTACGTTCGTTCCTTCTTTCATCGTTATTTTTACCTGTTTTTATCGTTGACCCCGTTGACCCGCGGCTAGAAAGAAAGCGGTTGAACCATCGAAGGGCAGACTTCATACGACTTGAAGCAATGCAAGCGGAGAACTTCCCCCAACTGACTGAAGAAAAACTCATTGTGCTTGCTTTGGGCACATATCAAACTCAAACTAGCCAGATCTTACTGTAGCGAGCATTTAAATAATGGCCTATATACGATAGAAACATATAGAGAAAATGCATTGGAAGACTTGCCTGAATACGGCATAGATCGAAATGTTTGTTTGTTACGAGGACGAATCCGGTCTCGTCATGTTCGAGCAAGGACCTATTACTGCTACGTATTATTCAGTAATAACGACTTAGCTTAGAATAATAATTATAATAATATAATTCAACATTATTGTACATGTCTAACCGGTAGACGTACCATAGGAACTTGTGCTCACATATTATCAATTATATGGTACCTAGGCTATGCCAGATACGCCGGATTCGTCGCTCCTGCACTGTTCCTAAATGACATCCTTATTATAGACAATGAATAAAGTAATTAGGTACTCAAAAATGTGTTTCTTTCACTCTGCCTCTGGATAACTGCATACATAAAAAATTAAATGAACAAAAACATAATGTATCAACAAAGATTAATAGGTATTTAAAATCTATTTTTGTTATTTTTATTTTTGTTAAAAAAGTTTTTTATTAAGTGTTACCGTCATTACCGGCTGGGCCCTGACATTGAAGAGTCGTTTGAAGTTAGTGATTAGTAATATAGAATTTCGAATTGGTAGTCCAACATCCTAGGGTGGGCACGGCCCACTCGACCCCCCTCTATATATGCCTATGGTTACCGTTCAAGATAACAAGCTAGTTATTGTTTATTTTATATTATGTTTTTTACCATTTTCTTTTATTAACGTTCTTCTCTTTAAAGATAAACATGAAATAGTTCATACGAGGTTGTATTGTTACTAAGTCGGAAGGCACTGGTATCTGCAATACAGTTTTTTTTAAACTATTGCAGATATCAACGCTCTAACCTAATAAGCCTATTGTTAATACTTACAACACTGCTAAAATAATGTAAAGACTAAAATGTATAACAATTTAAAAAGAAAAATCTTTTTTTTATTATTTATTATATAATAGTCTAAGAGCCAGCGGCCCGCAGGCCTTCGGTAAAGTATAAAAGCTGTAAGTTTCTCAATGTATGTCCCCAACACAGGTAAGAACGAACCCCGTCTATGTAACTTGGGTCGCGGTGGCTTTCGCAGGTATCAGGTAATAAAGGTGTGTAAAATTGTGTGTTAAATTTGGTAAAGTATAAAACTCAGTTTTTACATATTTTACTTATAATAATCCTAAAAGTCACCTTGCCGAAAGCCAGACACTTCGTACGGTTCCAACCCTCTGCCAGACACCCTTAAAGTATATTTAATTGTTACTATACTTACGGTATAGTATAAAAGCTGCAATTTATATATGTTATTTGGATAACTATAAAATAATGTTTTCTCAATAGCCAGACAGTTTCAGTGGATCCTTTATGTTGCCAGGCACATCAAAAGTCTAATGTAGGTGCGAGCGCGAGGGATATATGTGTCAGCGGGTGCGAGTGAAATAGCGCGTTCGGTCCATTGCGACGCTTTACTGCGCATCATCTATCATTTATTGTATATAATGAGAACTATTTTCTAGATTTACTATGAAAATTCATTAGTAAAATTCATTAGTAAGGGTACATTAACTTAAAATCAACAAATAAATGTTTAGAAAATTCTTTTATAAAATTTTCGTGTTTAGGAATCATAAAATTAACAATCGAATAATATCTTTAAATGATTATTTTTATAATATTTATGGGAATCATACAATTAATCTAACACAATAATTAGTGGGAAAATGTTTCAAAGGTATTTTATTAATGAAAAAAAAGTGTATTTAATTATTGTCATCGTAGTCGTCAATATCTTGAGTGTCTTCATCATCGCTGCTCCAACAAGTGGGTTGGTCGTCATCAACATCGTCTTCTTCTTCGCCAGTTTCTGTAATAATTAATCCATGTTTACATAATCATAAATAATTATAATTTCCTCAATAATATTGTAACATCATAATTACATACCTGATACAGTTGTTAGAGAATCACTGACGTAGTTTGGTAGCTGATCACCTTCAAACCATTTAAAATGATATTGATCATTTTGCAAGATCCAACCATTATTTTCTGGTTTGTATGTAGTTGGTTTCTTCAGGTGAGCATTATTCCAAATAGTACAAATATAATTTGCCCGCAAAAATTGCTGAGATAGCTCACTTTTACAAGGTGGCAAACTGCTGGCATCGAAACTTCGTATTTTTTTTCGATTAAATGCCTCGTTGACATCAGAGACTGTATAGGAATCTATAAACATTTGGAATCGTGCTGTATCAACATCAATAATATTACCAGCATTGTATAAATTGCATATATATCGCTGAATGGTTTTAAAGACGTTTTCTTGTTCGTCATAATTTTCAAATATTTCGCTGTCGCCAAACTTCATAAAAGCTTTCTGGAATTCATCGCAATTTTTTAATAGTTTGTAAGCTTTCAATTTTCCTTTCCTGAAAAATGCTGGATTGTAATCACATCCTGTGATTGCATGATATCCAGGTAAGCTTCGACACATAGATTCTCCTAACTCTGAGTGTATCTTCGTCAGGTCCACATATCTTAAGTTATTACCAGTTCCTGTGAGCATCCAAACGAACGAATCATCTGGTAGGCGGTGCATGTGACCAAGCATTATGGCAAGCATTATTTTCCCTTATTACTTTATAAACTGAACAAAAAAATAATAAAACGCTTGCTGTACGTATTACTATTCACCACATAATACACAATAAATGACAGCTGATGCGCAGTAAAACGTCGCAATGGACCGAACGCGCTATTTCACTCGCACCCGCTGACACATATATCCCTCGCGCTCGCACCTACATTAGACTTTTGATGTGCCTGGCAACATAAAGGATCCACTGAAACTGTCTGGCTATTGAGAAAACATTATTTTATAGTTATCCAAATAACATATATAAATTGCAGCTTTTATACTATACCGTAAGTATAGTAACAATTAAATATACTTTAAGGGTGTCTGGCAGAGGGTTGGAACCGTACGAAGTGTCTGGCTTTCGGCAAGGTGACTTTTAGGATTATTATAAGTAAAATATGTAAAAACTGAGTTTTATACTTTACCAAATTTAACACACAATTTTACACACCTTTATTACCTGATACCTGCGAAAGCCACCGCGACCCAAGTTACATAGACGGGGTTCGTTCTTACCTGTGTTGGGGACATACATTGAGAAACTTACAGCTTTTATACTTTACCGAAGGCCTGCGGGCCGCTGGCTCTTGCTCTATAACTCTAACGTATCAGGGCAAGCGCCATAGTAGACATTATTGTATTCAAGTAGACCTTTCAAATGATATGTAACACATCTCTATTGGAACGGATACCAAGTTCCATACATTTTTGCCCATCATCCTTTGTTGAAAACTTACCTTTGTATGTCCCAAACATACAGTAATTTTTTTGATTTAAAATATTCATTTTTTCACCTTATTTTGACTTAATATCCAAAAAGCACCCTATTTTTCAATCGAAAATTCTCACGTCAAAATATCTTAAAATAAATATATAAATATCTTAATATCTTAGCTTTTTTAAAAAGGTTGGGGTGTTTTTTGTTTGTTGAAATCTCTACTTTCTGATGGTATAAAAAAAAATATACACTACTATGATAAATGTTCTCAGAAAATGCAAATGAATAATGAAAAAAACTCGAATCCTTTAATAATCCTAAAAAATATTCTTTTTTTGCAAAAAATAAAAATCAAAAACCAAAAACTCGGTTATTCGCATTTTTCACATAAATTTTGAGGTTATGTGAAAAAAGTGTCGATACAAAAGCTGTAGATCTTTTTGTTACCTACAACTTTGCCATTTAACTTTTTCATAGGACTTGCAGTTTTACCGGAAATCGAGATTAACTATTTTTTACCCTTAAAAACACACCCCCTCCCCCTTCCCGACCTCAGATCGCCCGTAATTTATTTTTCCTTTCATTTTTGTTATATTCTCTACCTTTTCTAATGGGTTTCATCCTACTATATTTTTTTTTCACTTTTCACCATTTTTAAAATTATCGACTGGTCTACACCGTGAAAAGAAAATTATATTATTCACATGTTGCCGTCTCTTTCACCTTAATGTTAAGGCTTAGGTGGTAGTGAACAAAAAATACGTAACTTCCCCAAAGTTTAGAGGAAGAAGAGTCTTTTTTGGTCACCCATCCAATGACCGACCACTGCGAAAGTTGCTTTACTTCAACGATCGCAGCCAAACGCGCTAACCACTTGCGCAATCGAGCTCCTTATAGAAATAATGTTGTCGTTTGTTAATGTTAGAAGGAGAGTCGGGTAGGACAGCGCGGCCTGCCGTGGAAGCAGGCGGGGAGCTGCCCGAAGGCGCCGCGCCCTCCGACGAGGAGCCCCCGCCGCCCCCCGACGACCCGCACCGAGCGCTGGACCTCGACCTCGAGCTGTGAGTATAGTGCGATCCAAACTTTTTAAGGGTTCCGTACCTCAAAAGGAAAAAGCGGAACCCTTATAGGATCACTTTGTCGTCCGTCCGTCCGTCTGTCAAGACGTTGCCGTTTTTCTCAGGAACGCGTGGAGGTATCAAACTGCATTCATATCTAATACTCATGTCTACTGTCCCTTGGAGCTGTGAAAAAATCAAACTTCTAAGCCAAAGCAATCAAGAGATACAGCCGTTTATGCCGCAAAATTTCGAAACTCGCACGGGATTCAAAACCTACAGAGTACTTACTACACATGAACTTAGAATCCTGAAATTTGGTACGAAGGAATCTCTTATAGTACAGATAAAAGAAAAATTGCGAAAACCGTAAATTTTAGTTACATCATATAATATAAAATATTTTTGAAAATTTTAGTTACTACTTCTTTTCTCATAAACGCGGAAAGGTATTAAATTGAAATTCATATCAAATACTCAGGTCTCTAATACCTTTAAGCTGTAATAAAAACAAACTTTTATGTCAAATGAGTGAATTTTTACTCATGTACCTACAGGTTTGTACGGAACTCTAGGTGCGCGAGTCCCACTCGCACTTGGCCGGTTTTTTATTTTAGTTCAGATCATCGCGATGGTGCTTGTGCGGCAAAGGAGGTCAGATAACAAGCGATAACACACGGCTTCTCTCATTCATTTGCGCTGCTCCGTACGTATGCTCGCAACAAGTCGCGCAGATTATCTAAACAGACCGATACTGTTATTTTACTGCGGTCTTAACTTCTACGATCACAGACCGAACGCCCTAACCACTGCGACATCAAACCTACTTAAACTTGCGTACGAACATATAATTCATGCCGCACAAATATGGGTAATTTTATAATATTGTATTTTCTTTACAGGCCGTTACGTGAAGAAGAGTTACTTTCTACTAGAATTCAGCAATATCCATCTCAAGAAAGTGGACTCCTCATCAAAAAATCTAAAGCGTCCAAAAATAATAAATCCTCGGAGAAAAGTTCTACTAATAAAACTGTTAAGAAAAAGAAGGAGAAGAAATCTAAGTATAATAAAGACGTTGATTTATTGCTATCAGAATCGGATAAGAATAATGTACACGTAGATTTAGGTAATCTGCTCATAGGTGACATGGGAACAACAGAGGATAAGGACGTCTCCTTAAATAATACGGCAGACGTTGAGCCAGACAATAATCACGTGAAGAGTAAGACTGAAAAACATAAGAGGTCGAAGAAGGAAGTAAAAGATAAAGAATTGAAAAAGAAGAAGTCTTCTAAGAAAGGTATTTCCTTAAATACTGGCATGCGTATCATCTAAATTACGAATTGTTCACGATCGGTTCCTATCGAATAGAATAATGAAAATAGACATTCAAAACGCTGCTTAAAACAAATTAAGTGTACAACGCTGAACTTATATCAATTTTGTGATTTCCTTGCGATTTCATGCAAAAAACCGAATCAGAAACAGTCGCGTTGTGGTCGCTAGTTGCTTAACACTTACGAAATACCAATTAATTTTTTTTTTTGCATTGTCTTTCATTTTCACAGCTTACCTTTTTTTTTTGCTTTCCATTAATCAGCAGTAGCTTCCACCTGTGACTTCAACCGCGCTATAGTTCTTTAATATTCCACAGGAAAGCGGGATAAAAAGTTTCCTGTCTCAATTTAAGCTATAAATGTGCTAAATTTCATTAAATTCCGTTGACGTTTTTGCGTGATTGAGTAATAAACATCCATTAATACAAATTTTCACAATGATGAATTATTTTTTGTTGATTTTTTTTAGTTCTCACAGCTCATGAACAACACTATTTCAATATTACATCAACATCGAATCCATAAGTTATGAACTAGCGAAGTTTAATATAATTTCATTATGAAATTATTTTTGTTTCAGGGAAACATGAAACCAAAGTAGGCTATGAAGAAGCTCTAGGTATATCAACACCGAGTAAAGAAGTTATATAGTGTACATAATATTTAATAAAAACTATTGTAATGTCTTTATTCATGTCACACTACTCATGCTGTCTCAGTGCAATCGTTGATATGAACAATTTAGTTATATTTCTGTTAAAAGTTAATTTCATGTTTAGATAATATTATAGACATTGTTTTCATTCATATTTTCCTTATGAAACATGTCCACTTAAAAAGTATATTATAATATTTCAAATAAGTCTATATAGTAACAAAGACAAAAAATATAATCATGTACAGTTTTATTAAAAACGATTTATGCAATCACAAAGTGTTTAAACAGTGAACATAATCCCCAATTTCGTGATTTAATTAAAAAGCAATTACAAAAATTATGCTCTCGATTTCGTTTCGCTGGCGTGCTGTAAAACAAATTTTATAAATTAGATTTAAAAATCGAGACGTCTGGTACAATTTCGCAATGGGCTGCAGGTGACACTGCGGCTAGCGCCTGTGGCTGACCGTGCATTATATGCATTGTGCAGCCGCGGCATGTCGCCACGCTCGGAATCAATTTCATAGAAACTAGTAGTGGCGCCTGCAGTGTGCAGCTGCGGCATGTGGGCTGCGGTTCAGTTCAGACTTCTACCTTATATTTGAATGTTTTGGTATAAAACAATGTATCGTGTTTTGCTTGGTAATTAACAGGATAATTACAAAGTACCTTGTTATCAGTTTCTCCTTCTTGGAACAGTGCCGATAAGTACTCTAAAAAACAAGGTACATGGTAGCAGTCCCAGTCATGTAAAGTAGCACTTTGCAGATCTGCAAGATGATGTATGTATGGATTGATGGCTCCTCAATCCATACATTTTATTTAATAATGGTTAATTTCTGCTAACGGAACCCATTCCACGCGAGTTCAACTCGCACTTGTTTGATGCACTTTCCAATAATGATTAAACTGAACAGCCGTCACTGTCACTTCGACGCACAGTGTGGTATTTGGCCTCAAAACCTGGAGGCCTACTCTATTTCAACGAAAAACGAAATTTCGATCGAAATTTCGCACGTTTCCTACTCTGTTTCCTTTTCATTTCGAAAATTCGTTGGTCCGAAATATTTTGACAATTAAATTCTCCAACCCTACTCTAATTCACAAAACTTTCGAAGGAAAAGTTGAATTTGACAGATAATTGTTCGAAATTTTAACCTCAAATCAACGAAATGAAAAGTGTTACCTTTTCATTTTCGTTTTGAGATATTTGTTTTAATTAAGCCTAAAATACTTGCTAATAGCTGCTTAGCTCGAGAAACATTTTTAGCATGTAAAATTAACAAATAAACCATTTTTTATTATTTTTTGTAATTTCGATACTTCAAAGTATTAAACGACAAATTGAGGTTGACATACAGTAGATTGTATCGACTCTACAAATTAGTCTGCTAACTCTGTCAAAGAAGGTTCTTTCAATGTCATCAAAAATTTTGCCGTAAACTACCTATATTGTTTCCAAGTAAAAAAAACGTTTTCTTAAAAGTAGAGATAAAAAGAACTCAAAAACATGACTCATTCCATTCGTTCACGAAAACTGTTTAAGGTTCCGAAGTTAATGTGCCTATTCGAAAATGAAATAGAGTAGAAACACTGGCGAAATTTCGTTTGAAATTCGTTCGTTACCGAAATTTCGTTTCGGAGAAAGAGAGTAGAGCTCCTGGCCAAAAATGGAAATTTAAATTTTCTGTTAACTATTGAGTATTGTACACCATCAAAAAGCTAATGAGTTACTGCATCCAATAGCGAAACAGGTAAAGCTCTAGCTTAACTCTGCGTTTCGTGTGATCAGTCGGAAGTTACAGCTCGCTTACGCCTGACGTGTGATTTTTCGATACGCTCTTATTTCATTGTTCTCAAAGCTCTTATTTTAGTTCAGTGAAGTGGTTTAGTGGTGGTTTTTATCATGGATGATTTTGTTCCTGGTATGTACTTTCTGTTAAATATATATTTTTTGACAAATAACTTGTGGATTTTTGTTTTTTTAGTCGACAACATAGGTATAATTGACTGTTGTATAAATGATTATTTTAATACTTTAAAAGGGGTTTTGTTATATTTCTGTACATTTCATGGCATTGAAATGTATTGTATAATGTCGGGTACTTACTTGGAAGACTACTTATAAAAAAAATAGCCGCGCGAAACCGCCCCTTTTTTTTAAATATTTTTTTTTGTAAAGACCTAAATATTTGCTACAAACATCTTCTTAAATGTTATTCGTTTTTATTGTTATCAGGACCTTCTGGCGTGAAGACTATGACTCGAAATGAGTTATATGACATCGTCCAACGTTCAAATGAACACAGTTTTGACGGAAAGTAAATGTTTATGGAGAAAGAATTATTGAAAGGTTATTCTCAAGATTATCCGAGAATAGCTGATATAAAGAACAGAATCTCAATAATTGAACATGATTTTAAACAAAAATGTTTGGCTGCGCACAAAATCAAAAAGAGGTTCGTTTCGTTAAGGAGACAACTGACGTCACAAACGAGGAAATAAACTACATAAAGTCACAAATATCAGCACTTACTCGCACAAATATAAATGACACCTCTATTAAACACAGAATGTTATTTACGATGGTGGATGGCAAGGTATGCAATGCAGCAACGCATACGAAATCAACAATGAGGTGCGACATATGCGATGCCACTGTGTCGGAATTCATGGACTTGTCAAAAGAGAGACCTTGCAAAAAAGAAAACTTCAGCTTTGGGCTGTCTTTGTTACACGCCAGAATTAGATTTTTTGAATCTGTTTTGCACGTAGCATATAGGGTAACCGTGAATAAATGGAATGTCCGCCTTTCTACCGAAGAAAACCAAATAGTGGAAGACAGAAAAAAAGACATCCAAAACAAATTTAAAGAAAAACTAGGACTTTTAGAGGACATGCCAAAAGCAAATTTCGGAAATACCAATGACGGAAATACAAGTCGAAGGTTTTTTGAAGAATACGAAATTTCAGCAGAAATAACAGGAATTAATAGAGACCTAATTTATAGACTTAAAGTCATTCTAGATTCTCTATGATCTGGATTAAAAATAAATATTGAAAGATTCAAAAAATACTGCCAGGTAACAGCTGAACTATATGTGTCACTGTATAGATTTTACCCTATGTCCCTTACTTTACACAAAGTACTTCGACATGGAGCGGCTGTCATTAAAGAGTCCATACTACCAATTGGTCAGCTATTCGAGGAAGCAGCGGAAGCTCGCAACAAAAACATCCGATCCTATAGATTAAACTTCTCGAGAAAATTTTCCCGAATTGAGTGTAATATGGACATCTTAAACCGACTTTTATTGACCTCTGATCCATTAATTTAGTTTAAACTAAATTATAGACAATAAATATTATTATTATTAGTTTGCGAAAGCGATGTAACCAATATTAACATTAACGACGATTGTAGTGATGACTAATAAATGGGACTCTAACAAAATAAATTGTTGTTTTATTATACTTTAGTGTTAAATCACCTAGAAACGACTTATCTAATTATTAGAAACAAAAAAATATTTTTGGCCAAGTTTTGAGGGTAAATACCACACTGTGCGACGTCCATCTTCAACAGGCGACAGGGACGTAAATGAACAGTCACGGTTGTGTAGAAGACACCCATGATTGAAGCGATGATGGCCACTTTTTCAATCGCCATACAGCCCATTGTGAAGAGGAGCCTTTAGATATCGACAATTTAAAGACTAAGTTACTCACAATTGCAGGCGATGATGGCCACTCATGGACGATTATGCCCTCTACACAATTGGGCATGTCTTTAATCTCCCATCATGGGCCATTATGAAGTCATATTTATTCATAATCATATTGAGCGATGAGGATGACCTAATTTTATACTTGTATTTAAGATCTCATAGGCGCCGTAAACGTTATTGTTTGAAAAACGATCATTGAACACGACTTTTTATTACCGTAAAACAATTACATATTTACGAAGATCGATTTAAAAGATTTTATACTATATGCAAACAAAGTTTTGGAGTACTTCTACATAAAATTACTAGAGAAGCAAAATATTGTACGAGAAGAATAACATAAGGGGGCAACTTTGCACCTTGTGAAGTACTCGGACCATACCTGAGCCCTTTAGGGGAGAGTGGGTAACAGCGGATCACGGGTCACAGCGGATTATTCGCTATAATTCTTACGTCTGATGCTTTACGCACACAAGCAAACGCGTGGCTACTGCTCGTCGATACCCCCCTCTCACGCGCCGGTCGCCGCCGCGCTCGCCGAGCAGAATCACGTGCTGTCACACGCAGACCAATAGGTAAGTACGAAAGTATTTTTTTACGTAATTTAAAAATTTGTCGTATTCCCAACCCTTTAATAAATATAAATGATAGTCGTATGTTTTGAACTTGTTATTTGATAAATCCGTTGTGAGTAATGTAATTTTGGCTTGGGTATAAGCAGTTATTTTTGAATATTTTTTTTGTGTCGTACCGGCCTATGGGTCACAGTGAATAATTTTCATTTGGGTCACAGCGGACTGTAGCTGCACGGTAGCGCTGCATGATATTAAGATGATTTTACCAAAACCTACGTTTTCTGGGACTACAAAGAGGAGGCAACGCATGTACAACTTTAACGTTGATCTTTCTAACATTAATTTACGCTAATCTAATTTAATTTGAATTTGAAAATCTCAGACAATTTTGAGATATCAGAAAATGATAATATTTGTTTTTATAGTTTATTTTTTGTTAACGATTACTGAAAAAGTAATAATTTTTATTTTTAATAGTTGATATATCAACAATGTTCCTATTAAAGTTTATATTAATGATTACTCGAGGAGTAAATATATTTATGTTTAATAGTTGAGTTAGCATTTAACAAAAATCTTATTAAAATGTTTGTTAATGATCACTGAAGAAGTAAATATGTTTATTTGAATAGAGAAGAGAACTTTGTGGAAATGAAAGGAGAAGAACTGTTGTTTATTTAAACAAAATGTTGATTAGTTTAGGTCTCTTTATACCAGCATAATTTGAAAGACTTGTTAATTTTTGATAAGACTGTGATAGAAGGCTGTCTTAGAATATAAATAAATAAATAATTATGAAGAAAATTGGTATTCCATTGAGCTTTTTTTTAAAAGATCAGTGTACCCCAAGCGATTCCCTGTCACCCATGAAAAGATCCAAAGTGACCCATCCACGGGTCACAGTGGATCATTTCCCATTTTTTAAAAAAAATGTTATAACTTGTAGATTTATGCCGTTTTTAACAATAATTGCACCTGGTTTTGTAGATTAGGGACATATCTTGTGGTTAATTATCATAGATTAATTATTTACGCATAAACTTGGGATTTCTGGAGCTTGAAAAAAAAAGTGATCCATTGTTACCCACTCTCCCCTATATAGGATCGAACGTCTATGATATCTGATGCCGAGAACCATACTACACTAGCGCCTCTGGCGGTGAACAATGTCAGTTTTCTTCTGCATTGATGAAGTGTGGGAAATAATTCACGTTTCTTTTGCTACCAATGTGACCGGCGTTTTAACATCATTGTAATACGACATGAGTTAGCTATTCAGACCAAACATTTCATGGAATTATTACCTAGAGCATCATCTTCTTCTTCATATTATATTTTTGATTATTTTGTAGTCGTTGCCATCAACATCAACGGCCACTGGACTTTGTTTTACCTCCGGCTCCTCTTATATTCAGAAATCCGACCTATTGAATAAATATCGTTTAATTTTCTGTAACATTTAGGGCCGCGTGCAGAGGCGTCAATTAAATTTATCATTGATATTCATATTTCATTCAGTCGGGCGCACAGTGGTACAAAATTTAAAATTAATGGACATAAGAGCCGATGTCGCCGTATCGACCTGTTTCTTTTTTCATGGTTGATGATGATCCCCTTAACACCTTTTATAGTTATAATTCTTATTATTTTAAAGCATGTAACTGCTTGATGTTTAAATCTAAAGAAAATATAACTAGAAAAAATTCCACGCGGACCATGCAGCAGACGGGACTCGAACCCACACCCTTAGCAATCCGGGCGAATGCACTGACCAATTATGCTACCGCGGCCCTCACCTTTTATAGTGCTAGAAATTCATCAAATGCCTAATTTTTTAGAATAAAAAATAGTCGAGTTTATTTTGTATGACTAAAATACTATAATATTTTTTTCGCGACATTGTTTTAATTGCGTCCTCCTGATTCCACATTTAATTTCACATTCAAAAAAATAAATTAGTCAAATACAGCATGTGGTAATTATAGATAAAAAATATATACAAAATTTTTTGCTTGTCTGTTTACTTGTGTTGCCTTCTTTCTGTTGACCAATTGTTGCTTGTTTTTGTTCCTAAACACATATTATGAAATATTAGAAGTATTACAGCTCACTGTTAGATAATTATGATATGACTTGTACACTTCAGTAAAATCATGACCAGTAAAAATATTACCAGTTATGCACCGTACCTGAGTAAACATTATAACTAGACTTGCAACGAATAGTATATTCGGGTACGGCCAGAGTGCACTCAGATTCAGATTCAGACTCAGAAAACAAGCGCGAGAAATATACAGTGTAGTTTAAGCAGGTTGCCTGCGGCCACTATGGCCACCCTGCTTTAACTACACTGTTTATTTCTCGCGCTTGTTTTCTGAGTCTGAATCTGAGTGCACTCTGGCCGTAGGGTGCGGCCAGAGTGCACTCAGATTCAGAGTCAGATTCAGATTCTGAAAACAAGCGCGAGAAATAAACAGTGTAGTCTAAGCAGGTTGCCTGCTTTTTCTCGCGCTTTGTTTTCTGAGTCTGAATCTGAATCTAAATCAGGAGTGCAATCTGGCCGTACCCTTCGACTACACTGTTTATTTCTCGCGCTTGTTTTCGAAATCTGAATCTGAATCTGAATCTGAGTGCACTCTGGCCGCACCCGTACCCTAAAGGCAGTATACCGAATATTCGGCGAGGCCCCTGACCGAATATTAGGCAAAAGTATTTGGCTGGATTTTAGCGCCAAAAACTTGTACAGACGTGATTGTTTCCTGACGTGTTCCTTTGTTTTGTTCTAATGTACTCATCGCCCGCGCGCCCGCTATTGTTCTGATCTTTTCTTAAATATTAGTTATATATCATGTCATGACAACCCGTATACATGGTGGCAAGCAAGGAAATTTGAATTTCCGTGTTTGATTAAGATATTTTATCAGCAAAATATTTGTCGGCGCCAGGAAGTAGTGTTTATTCAGAGCGCCTTTTCTCTGAAGCTGGGGTGGTCTACGAGAAAAAAAGAAGTAAACTACTTCCAAAAAATGCAGAAAAGTTAGTCTTTCTGCCTTACCGTAACCTTTCCCTTCTAATTAAATTTTGATTATGAAAATAATTCAAATGCATAAAAAAATGCTTAACTTGTTTAATACAGAAAATGATTAAATTATGCACCTGTTTTATGTACCAATGACTACTTAATAAATGATTATAAAAGAAATAAGAACCTTACCCTTCTAAATTTTGATTACCACAATAATTCAAATATATAGAAGCTGCCACTATGGCCACCCTGCTTAAATTACATTGTTTATTTCTCGCGCTTGTTTTCTGAGTCTGAATCTGAATCTGAGTGCACTCTGGCCGTACCCATGCACAAGATGACTGTATACTTATAGGCACTTGCCTTTAAGGTTAAACTGTTTAACAGAGTTTTTTTTCGGGCACTTCGCCGGTCGCTGCCGCGGCACGCTCGCTTTGCTCGCTCGGCGCGTGTGTTATGGTCACAACACTAACTTAACCTAGTGTGAAGTATCACCTCTCGGGCCCTGGAAGTACAGTTATACCCTATAATGCCTTCGTCACATTTTTTAATTTTTGTTCAATCCATTCCGACATTACACTGGTTTGGTCATGTCCACTATAAAACTTTTGTTCAGCTCTATGTCAAATTTTTGTTCATCAACTAACGTATTATTTTACGGCTGAGCTCGGTAAATTGATCAATTTACGAAAATGTTCCCGTAAGATAATACATTTTATCTCTCGTTTACATTCTTACAAAACTTGATAAAACTAGGAAATTGATAACTTCCCGAATGTATTATATTCCGATGACATATATATATATATTATACATGTAAAATCAATTGAACGCAATTAAAACAATCTGGAGAAAATGAAAAGTATAGATTTTCTCCATACAAAAAAAACTAGATAATGTTTATTCCTAAAACTTGGCATTTGATGGATTTCTAGCACTATAAAAGGCGTTAAAGAGAATATCATCAGCCATGAAAAAAGAAACTGCTCGATAAAGACGCCATCGGCTCTTATGTCCAATAATTTTAAAATTAGAACCAATTTTGGGGCGTTGTCTTACTTTTTGTTGATTTCGCAAAGGAACAACATAAACTTTAATCAAGTAGTATCCAAGTGCGATTATTATGGTCATTTTATATGATCGCTGAGTCGAAGCGTCAATCAGAAACATAATAAAAGCAAATTCACCATTATCTCCGCAAAGTAATACACATATTCCTTCCCAGTTAAAAAAACAAACGAATTACGGCGGATTCGCGCGTCTGCGCAACCAACGCTGATATGATATCAGCGCAGAAGGAATATGTGCATTACGTTTCGGCATTAAGGGTGAATTTTGCTATATGTGTTTCTGTATGGCGCTTCGACTCTGCGCTACAGTGCGACCAAGATCTTTATGAATGTGAGTGACAGCTCAGGGAGGGCGCCACTGTCTACGTAAATGACATTATATAAAATATAAAGTTTACAAAGGCGGCGGCGTTGGTACCAATTTGCGCCACATTCATTATATTCGTCGCACTGTAGTCATAATTGACCATTAGTTAATCTTTTATAGGTAGCGGCAAACTTCTCCAGCAAAACCACAGACAAGAAACTTCCGCAATAGACGTTTTGTATAATATAAAATTGCTACTGCGCAGGCTACCTTGTCGAAGCTCAAGAAGTTTTCCAAGGTGTATACCTACTTTATGGATAGTGGGGTTCTGATGCGTATTTTTTTATAATTCCACAGGAAACAGAAATTTCATTAGAGGAAATCTTTTTGCGAGATAAAAAACATCATGTCTTTATTTAGACATCCGAATCCGTTCAGCAGTTTTTACGTAACCAAGTAGAAAATATATAACATACAAACTTTTATATCTTATAAAAATATATGTAGGAGTTCCCTTATTATATGGAATTTTTTGGTGAAATTTGTGACTACTCTAAAATGTCTATTGTGAATCGCCGAAAATAGAAATATCTCCATTAGCCCTATGGAATAAAAATCTACACAACTAAATTGTTCACCAATAAAATTCGGAATTGGAAATCTTGGCAACTTTAAGTTACACAAAAGCAACTTTGATATCTACACATTCTAATATACGATGAAATAAAAAAGGATATTCTAAGTGGTAATAATATCATGAAACAAAAGTCAGATCTAAATTACTCTTTATTATGGAAGTTCCATAAGCCAATAAATAAATTAATCTAAAATGTGTCCATGTTACAATTATAAATATTGTACTTTCCGCTCTGGTATTAATTATACATTCAAAATAATACATGAACTCATGAAGCTGCTATTTACAAAATAACATACAATACGTAAATTTATAATTATTGCGTTGATACACGTCTCAAGGAGCTATTAGGCTATCCCATAAAAATATATGTATAAATAGTAATACACTATGGTATTGATCTGTATGTTTGGATTTGGGCTGTACATTTTAGAGGATTTAAACACGCAACTACCAACATAATATATGCCTCCTTTAAATAAAAGTGATGGTGTAAATACCATAAAATTTATATTATTTTAAAAGAGGCCAATTTATTAATCTGCTCTAACTATTCAATAACAACAAGAATAACAATGTGAATTCAATAAATATTACAATGAAAGGATGAAAAATATCTTACACTAATGTTGTTTAACAACGCCGTACTATGTTACAAGCTTATGCGCCCTTTACCGGCTAAGGTAACATTGATTTATATTGTAATAGTTCAATAACATTTAAATAGTACTAGTAGTAATAGTAGTATAGTAAAAAAAAAGTAAAAGTGCTACATAAGCGTGTAAATGTAACATGACAAAAATAATGTATTTGGCACCTATCTACAAATGAAGTCACTAGGAAACATCGAAACGGATACACCACTTTAAGCTTAAACTTATAATAGTTATTTAACCGATTAATTACAAGAAGTTAAAAATTATTTTATACGCGCCGAGTTTACTCAATCGAATAAATCGTAACATAGTCAAGATGTATGCGATAATAATATCATGTTGAAGTATTACGGATAGGAGATGACGGTGGCGTAGACGGGATGGTTCGTTTAGTCTCGGGTGGCACTATTGATTATTTTCATAAAAATATCGTATAAATCTAGGATAGGAGCACTAGTTTTATTCGTTTTCTGTGGGTAGAGAAAATGGTGCTAAGGGGTCGTCAAAATTTATCTCCGCTCAGGTTAGCTACAGAGAGAATCGACTGAGCGATATTATAGAGGTTTAAGAATAGAGTAAGGGAGATATAGACTCTACTACAAGTGAAAGTGTCCCTCTAATAGAAAGAGAAAGAAGATGAGAGACCGCTAGCTTTCTCTCTCTAATCGCGCATACGGATTGGCAACCGTAAGCATCTTACTATTTCGATGTGATGCCATTGGATGCCATGCGTCACAAGAGAGAGATATCAAGCGGGCTCTCATCTTCTTTCTCTTTCTACAAGACGGACACTTAGAGTCGCCTTCCCCACTCTACTCTTATACCTCTATGAGCGATACTCGCATGAAATAGTCGCCAATGCGTATACGAGCTATAGCTATAAAGTTACTTTATAGGCAATACTTTGTATGAACTATAGGCCGCACAGTCATTTTATCGCTCATATTTATCTTTCTAGTTTTACTTTACAGTTGAATGGGGAATTCTCAGTCCATTCTCTATAAGGCCACTACGATATGGAATTGTATGGAATGACATACACATAAAAAAGGAATGAGCAATACCTGCACGAAATTGACTACTCACTAGAAAGACCGAAAGCGAAGGTGCAGTCAATAGGGTATTTGACAGTATTAACAATGAAGTACCAATAGTTGACATCTGTATTTAAAATGAATATTGGCAGCGATTTTATTAGAAAATAGTTTCTTTTATCTATTGGCACGTGACCGAAACCGTCTGGGATTGGTGCAGACTAAAATTATGTCACACATATGTAAATCAGACATTAATTGTACCGTTGCACGTTTGAATGATATTCGTGTCACGTAACATACAGGTATTACGCCATAATAACAAGAGCTGGTCCAGCGGTATATTTCAACGCAGAATATTTGATTTCATTTGTTTTACTGAATAACGAGACAGATCGAGATCTGCACAATGAGATGTCCATAAACACAAGCCATTAACATACGATCGTTTTCAAAGTAGTCGAATACCCTATAGGACCATAAACAATCGCTTCAGCTCTCTCATACTTATACTGCTCAGTTTCGATTTACACATTGGGCCACTAAGCGCCACTAGACGCAGCCACCTAGCCGATATTGGTCGCGTTTAGTGACTCAATGGACGCTTGATCTATGTCTCCCATTTTACGCCACCGAGAGATATATTCTTCTCGCCTTATTACAAAACGTTGACTAAAGCTAAACCCGGTCTCAAACTGATGCTGTCACTTCTGCTTGCTAAAAAGATGACAGAGACAGCGTTAGGTTCAAACCGAAACTAACCGCGTTTTGGAATAAGGTAGTTCGAGTGTAGATGAAGGTTTCAATACTGTTTCGGTTTACTTCTCTAAGAACGGTTTAGGTATATCGAACTTGACCTCGACGCCAGCCTTCTTGGCGAGCGTGACGATCTCGGACAGCTGCACAACGAGCTGCGCCGCCTCGTCGAGATCGTCGCGAGGCACGATCCTCAGCCCCGAGTCCGCGATCAGCTTGCGCGCCTCGTTCACTTTCGTACCCTGCACAGTCACAGTATTAGAATAAAATCCCCCGCCACCCCATCGAATCTGTGGTTAACTGTCTCTTTAAAACAAAATCAGTCTCACAGAATTAAAGATGCATACAACGGGTAAATACTACATTTTACCACAAAATAAGACGCGCGCCTCGTTCACTTTCGTTCCCTGTACAGTCACAATCATCATCATCAGCCTATTAATGTCCCCACTACTGGGGCACAGGCCTTCCGAATGGATGGAATAGGGAGATTGGGCCATGACCCACCACGCGGGCCCAGTGCGCATTGGCGGGTGCTAACGACTGCAGACGCAGCCGGGGCCATCGGCTTAACGTGCCTACCGATGCACGGAGCAATTCGAGATAGAAGATTTTTGGTCACCCATCCAATGACCGACCACTGCGAAAGTTCCTTAACTTCAACGATAGCAGCCGAACGCGCTAACCATCCGCGCCATCGAGCTGTTCAGTCATAGTATTAGAATAAAATCCCCTTGCCAATCGATCAAATCATTCGTTAACTGTCCCTTTAAAACAAAATCAGTTTAACACAATAATTAAAGATGCATGCTACAGGTTAACACTACATTTTAACACAAAATAGACCATCCATCAGCACCCTGAACTGCGGTACTAAGCCCTGTGAACCCACCAGCGCTGTGTCGGGCGAAATCATTGTCATCCAAAGGTAAGGGAGTATTTTATACTTGTTACCTAATTTTTCATCGGCATATTATTCAATTAGCCTGACCCAGTAGTTCCATCTACAAAATATATTACAACTATGAACCGCTTACGAATTGGTCATGGAAGATTCCGGGAGCATTTAAACAGGATTAAATTCGAAGACCAAAATGATTGTCGATATTGTAAATCCAACAGTGTGGAAACTTTACAGCATATTATTTTAGAATGTCCTGCCTTCTTTATACAGAGAATGTTATTGATAGATGGCTTAATAGAGATATATAATAACTGCAGAATACCCAGCCAATTGCCATCTATCATACAAAACACTAGGGCTTTCAATACCGGTATTCCGGGATCCCGTAATACCGTAATCACGGTTTTTTTATTGGTATTTTTCAATACCGGTATTGATCAGTCAATACCGTGATTTTACGGTATTACAAATCAACAATTCTTTATTAGGGTTATATGAATAGAAAGACGAAATGTTAAGCATGAACGCGAGTGAGATAAACTGAGGAGCTGGCGCATAAAACGGTATAATTACATATAAGGTTTTCACCATATAATACTTATTAAAAGCTGATATTGCTTTAAAATTTATGTTAACAAAATTAGATGGACAGGCTAATGAGATGAGCCAAAACCTTGCAAAGGCACTTCGAAAACGTATAAAAGAGCGACGTTTCTCCATATATCTGGAGTGTTACAATACTTGCATGACCCTGAAGCTTATTTAAGTGCTAATGATAGCGAAGATGACATTTTCAAAAAACTAACATCTGATGAATTGCTTAAAATTTACTGAAATACAAAATAAACAACTGAATACCGCAGCAGTTATTGAGATGGTTGCTAGTGTTGCTACAGAAGAACCTTCTACTTCATCGTCATCGTTAAATACAAGTGTTGAAGATGACGATGCGTCCACCCAGAAACAGTTGGAGAGGGAAATATCCAAATTACCTAAAAGTACAACTGCAACTACAGGCACTGATTTTGAATCAATAATAAGAGTGTGTGTCTTCGAAACCATATTTTTATCTGCAGCTTACAAATATTTACTATCTGTAGTACCTACAAGTGTAGAAGCTGAGCGAGCTTTTTCTTCGGTCAGCTATTTATGCAACAAATTGAGAAGTTCGCTATCTGATAAATCATTAAACGCTCTGTCCTTTTTAAGATCACACTTAATCTTAAGATGATATTGATTATGTTTATCGTTTTATTATCGATTCTTTTGAATATTGTTATTTAGTATTTTTTGATTAGTAAATATATAAATAGTACAAAGTAAATGAATAGATGATTGTTAAGTAATTTACCTATTTTTTTTTTAATGTTGTTTGCCATGCGAATTTTAATTATTGGGACGGCATTTT
This sequence comes from Chilo suppressalis, assembly GCA_902850365.2. NCBI lineage: Eukaryota > Metazoa > Arthropoda > Insecta > Lepidoptera > Crambidae > Chilo > Chilo suppressalis. Next base: position 16,256,809 of record OU963898.1, read on the forward strand.
TGTTGTATTTTTTTCTTTATTTTAATAGTATATCTTTTGTTTAATAAAAAATTATGGATCTCAAATTCTTAGTTCCGCCGAACTATTTATTAATAAAAGACTACCCGGGAAGGGTAGAAAAAATAATGTATATTTAATATTTTGTTAGCCTGTTTTTCATGTAGGTACCTATGTAACAGAAATAAACACTGATTAGAAATAAAACGGGCGTTTTAATATTCTTTGATTTGAAGTTCATATTTAATACCGTGATCCCGTGATCACGGTATTGAACATGCTAATACCGGTATTGATACCGGTATCGAAAAAATCCGGTATTTGAAAGCCCTACAAAACACTAATACATATCCTATATTATTTGAATATGTAATGAATACTTTCGAAAACATATAAAATGATGAAATGTACTAATGAATGGCCGAAATGGAGAAATTCACGGCCGTAAAACTTATTAAAAAAAAAAATGACCCAGTAGTAGCAGAACAACACAACACGTTTTTTATTTTATGTGTGGTGCGGATGCTACAGCAGTTATTATTATAATCTTAATATTAAAAATATCTTAGCAACATAGCTAACAACAATGACACATAAACACCTAAAATGAAGGACATATATTGATGTCGATTCTGGCATGATTCTCTAAAGCTAAACTTAAATTTGACAACAGTGCATCCCTGTCATTCTCTATACAGAATGAAAAGGAGAGACTGATGTTAAATTTAGTTTTATGTTAAGAGAATCACGCTAGAATCGACACCAATATATTTTAGAACAGTACTGTGTTGAATTTAATCTCCATAACACGAATGCTTACTCTGGTGGTGGAGCAATGCTTACGATTCTTTCCAACACATTATTTATTTATATTATTTTATATAAGTTACATTTGATTATTTACATTGTTTAATTTTTTTAAGTATAAGATTAGTTTTGCAAAAACCTTAATGACATTTGAAGGGTATCTTTGATCCCAATGTCTGCGAACGAAGGCAATTAGTAGATGTTTTTTGTCTTCTTAGATTTTCGATTAAATTGAATATCATAGTTAAAGTTCTTTAAAAACAATTTCATGAGTTACATCTGCCGAAACAAATAATTATGTATTTAGCGGAAACCTGTAATTAGCTTTACTTTTAGATTATACTTTAGACCCATGTGGGTATGCATATATACTTTGTAATGCAGTTGGTTTCTAAATAAATTAAAAAAAAAATAGCTCTAAAAGGTTCATCTCTTACTAGTGTTTGATTTTATTAAAATTGGTAAGTCAATTAAAATAAATATTGAGAGTAAATTTTCGACCTTGTCTCTAAGCACATTAACATAATGGTTGTAACACATATAGTAAGTAAGTACCTCATTAAAATTGATATTTTTATGAAATGAGTGTTGTGTGCAGAAATATAACAAAAGAAACAAGTATGGCACTTAAAAACCATCAGAGTGAATGAATAAATACTTTAATAGGGATCCAGGACTCTATGAGGTAGGGGATTGGGTCAGTATTTTTTGTATCTCAAGCGCCTAGAAGCTGCTTTCCATCAGGCGGGCCATATGATTGTTTGCCACCATTTTAACAAATATATATAAACCATATAAAGAAATATATATAAAGGAATGATTGACCAATGAAGAAGCTTGCTTACCTGTAAACGTACGATTACCGGTATCTGAATGTTAAGGTTCTTGGCAGCAGTGATGATGCCCTCAGCGATGACGTCGCATCGCATGATGCCTCCGAAGATGTTCACCAAAATGGCAGACACTTTGGGGTCGGATAGAATGATTTTGAATGCTTCCTGAAATATGTGAATAAGTGAAATCCTTAGGACAAAAATAGAGCATGTAACCATATTTATTAATCTTTATATCGCACATGTAGTTCTTTAAAGTCAGAAATGTAATATTTTAAATTTTACAGTAGGTAGAGCATTTTAAAGATCAAGAAGTGTATCTTTTTGCACTAATGCTATATAGACAGGGGCGCTCTCTGACGCACAGTTGTTCAATTAGAAAAATACCTTGAAGCTTTCGATAAATTTTATTTACCCGAAAGGAAAGTTCTGGCATCGTTTACTCATTTTTTTTTATTTATGATTTTAAGAACCAGATGTGTGATATGTATATTGAAATTCAGGAGCAGCTCGATGGCGCAGCTAGATAGCGCGTTCGCCTTGCGATTAAGTTAAGCAACTTTCGTAATGGTCGGTCATTGGATCGGTGACCAAAAAACTAATTATCTCGAGCTCCTCCATGCTTCGGAAGGCAGGTTAATCCATTGGTTTCGGCTGTATCTGCAGTCTTTAACACTCACCAATCCGCACTCGGCCTGCGTGGTGGGTCACGGCCCAGTCTCCCTGTTCTATCCATAACAAAGGCCTGTGCTCCTGCAGTAGAGACATTAATAGGCTGATGATGATGATTCAAATTCATCGAAATTTGACTATCATTTCAATCGTTGGGCAAACAGTTGAAACAACTGATACGTTTGTTTGGAGAAAAGCGCAATGTTCATCATTTAACTTTATGCTGCATTTGAATTAGTTTCTCTTAGCGGATGGAATCGTGTATTCGAAAGAGAATGGATATCAATAAATAAATAATAATAAATAAATAAATATTTCCAACACTCACACCAATTAGCCTAGCCTCAAAGTAAGCACTGTAAAGGCTTGTGTTATGGGATACTAGGGTAACGGATAGAATACATATATTGTACATATATAAGTATATTTATATGAAATACATATTAAACATCCATGACTGGAGTACAAATGCTCGTATTCATCACACAAACATCTGCCCCCACCGGGATTCGAACCCGGGACCTCTCGAGTCGGCGACGCCATGAAACCCGGCGTATAAACCACTCGGCCACGGAGGTCGTCAATCATCAATAGATACCTCCTATCGACTTTGTTTTGAAGTTTGTTTATTTATAGGTAATTATTTCTAGCAATTAAGAAATCTTGTTTCCATAAGTCATTAAAAGAACATAATTATCTAAAACAAAGGACGAGTAAAAACTTAAAGCAAAATATTGCAGCTAATAATATGGGGGTAGGTATAGATAACATGACAAAACATACCAGGGGCCCAATTCTCGCGGCATAGATATTATATCACCTTCGATATATATCGAATGATCTGGCTTTTATCGAAGGATAAACTTTTTTGCCCTATTCTCACCATGTCGCAATAGATATTTATCTACGGATTATCAGTAGACATACATCGACTGGTAAAGAGCCTTCGATATATAAATATCTATGGATCTTGGCATGTCAATCTTGTTATTTCCACTTTTTTTACCTATTATTTATTGTGTTGTCGTGTGTCTTATTGTTACCTCAAGATGTTGTTAACTGCCTTCATAAATAATTAGCAAATAAAGAAGTAGGTAAACAATGGTGTCGATTCTGGCGTGATTCTCTAAACTTAAAACTAAATTTAACATCAGTCTCTCTTTTTCATTCTGTATAGAGAATGACAAGGAAACACTGTTGTCAAGTTTAAGTTTAAATTTAGAGAATCGTGCCAGAATCGACACCAGTTTATATTAACGATGGATGTGTTGATTCATGTTTTCGTCAATGCTTTAATAAATGACGTCATTGCTGCTGCTGTGCTAAGGCGCCGCCGTTGTGAGAGCAAGAGGACCCATTTGAAATGAGGGACGCCGACTTCATAAAAAAATTACGTTTAAACAAAAATTTGGTTAGAAATCTTTAAAGTTATGAATGACATTGGTATCGATTCTGACACGATTCTCTAAACTTAAAACTAAATTTAACATCAGTCTCTCCTTTTCATTCTGTATGGAGAATGACAAGGATACACTGTTGTCAAATTTACGTTTAGGTTTATAGAATCATGCCAGAATCGACACCATTTTCTTATTGACGATACGGAGTTTTGGCGGGATTTCTGAGAGTGCGGTTGGCATCTTATTTTAATTATTCTAAAATTCGTTCATAGTGGATATTGTGAAATAAAATTGGTGTGATTTGGTGTTACAACCGTCTGCGCAACTGAAGAATTAGTGGAATCTTTAAAATATACGCTATTCCGGTCAAGTGGACGCGAGAAGTTTATTGTAGTGTTTACTACCTCACAGAAGCTTAGAGAAAAAGCCAACTCCATAAATTTCGTGCCAAACACTCCAAGAAAGATTAGAATGCGTCACACCGACATTGGAATGTAAAAAAAAGAAGATTAATATAACTAAAGACTAGGCTTTATGGGCATTGTTCCCTTTGCTTTCCCTGAAAAGGGAGAATCTTAAATAATATTGACGTTTCATTATACTTAACGTTGAAATTATATACGCATACAATTTAGGTAAAGTTGAGATTTCTTATACTCAAAAAATGTATACTCATATATAATATGAATGGAATTCATAAAATATCATTTTGTTGCTTGTAAAATTCTGCTCTAATTTATTATTATTTTATATAGACTATGATGTTAACTTAATCGAGAAAAACGGAACGCATTCGACAGTGAAAGAATATCTACGATAGATATAAAATCATTGGAATATCGAAAATCCACGAGAATAGCATTTTTTACCATCAGTAGATATTTTCAAAAGATATCCCTACTTTCGATATTATCTCGAAGACGATATAATGTCTACGCCGCGAGAATTGGGCCCCAGATTTGTTTTTTTTTTGTTATCATAATAAACACATCATAATGAGAAATATTTCATTTATTTTTTTTTATCATCAATTCATGTTTACGTTATTTTTTTCTTATCTCTGGAAGACATTTATTTTAAATTCTATTCTTATTATCCATTCTCAGAGGTATACGATATGCGCACTAAAGTTTTACAAACAGATATAACATTTATAAATAGGTGTATCTTGTACTGATAAGCCTTTTGTACAGTATAAACACAATTTTCGTTTGAATGGGACTCCGACAGGGCTGATTACGCCATATAAAAACTGCAGGTATAGGTAGAGTACTTCCAAAACCAATCCACGGAAGGGAAACAATACCTATTTTTATTTTTAGCCTGAAATTATTTTTATTACAAAATAATTGTTATAGTAAAGGATAATGGGCCTGATTCTCTAAATTCAAAAACAAACGACACCAGTCTCTCCTTTTGTTTCTGTATAGAGCATGACAAGATTACAATGCTGTTAATTTTATTTTTAGGTTGAGAGAATCATGCCAGATGAATCAGGCCCAATAAATGTTTCTTTTATGTAATGATAAAAGTTAATGTTTATTTATAACTTACTGCGCATTAAAATGGCTACACCACACTACAATTAGATTAATAGTGTAGCTGAAATTTGAATTTATATTTAAACTAGCTGTGCCCCGCGGTGTTACTCGCAGTTTATTAGGAATATTTTCCCGCAGTAAAACGTAGCCTATGTGTTAATTCAGGGTGTCAGCTAACTCCATACCAAATATTATTAAAATCGCTCCAGCCGTTTTGACGTGACGAAGTAACAAACATACACACTTACAAACTTTCGCCTTTATAATATTAGTTGGAATATTATTTAGGTTACTTTACCTTGGCTTACAGTCATTTGACTTTATATACTTGTTCCTACTATTTTCATAATTGCTTAAATTTAATATGTAGGATTCGACCGAGTTGTAAGTATTAAGTTATGCTTCCAATTTGAATAAAGAAAAGTTGACTTTGACTTTATATTACGATTTAATTTAAATTTTCCTACTTTTGTGTTGTTATGTTAAGTTTGCTGCGCCCATACTTCTTGTCAGCTAAAAGACGTCTTAAATATTGAGATGGGATAGTTTTTTTTTAATATCAGAAATCATCCTTAAAAGGGGTGAAAAGGGGGAAGGGTTTCCATGCTGATAAAGAACAAGATGTTCTCTCCAAGCTTCCTGCATACGGCATGTATGCTCAGTTCTGTGCCTGGTGGCTTTCGAGAATGCAGATTGCGTTTATCATTACACGATTTAAGGAAAAATATATTACATATTCTAGATCTTATGGATACACGCAGGCTTTGTAAACATGTAGATCCTGTGAAGTACAAAGAATTGGATTGTCTGATACGTGCTGAAGTTAAGCGGGCCAGAGACTCCCATTATTCAGAAAAATGTCGAATCATGGAAGAGCTGGAACGTAAGCATGATTCTTTCAACTTACATAAGCAGATTAAGGAGATGGCAGGACTTAAAAGAAACGTGACATCCTTGCTAACAGATGACGCAGGCAGTATTATATTGGACCTAGAGAGTAAAAAGCAAGTATGGAGTAAGTATATCGCTTCATTATTTGAAGACACTTCAAGACAAAACATGAGTCCTATTTCAGACATCACGGGCCCGCCCATATTGAAATCAGAAGTTATACATGCACTGAAAGCAGCAAAATCAGGGAAATCACCTGGACCTGATAATATTCCAGCTGAAGTACTTAAACTGTTGGAGGATGACTATACTGAGGCCCTAGTAAGACTTTTTAACCAAATTTATGATACTGGTAACCTTCCTCACGACTGGTTAAAATCGACTTTCATTGCGCTGCCTAAAAAGCGAAACGCGAAGAAATGCAACGAGTATCGTACTATCAGCCTCATGAGCCATGTACTTAAAATCTTTTTATCTATCATTCACAACAGAATAAGACCTAAAATTGACGAGCAACTGGGTGAATGTCAATTTTGCTTTCGAGCAGGCGTAGGAACTAGGGAAGCTCTTTTTGCCTTAAATGTTTTGACGCAAAAATGTTTGGACATGCGGACCGATATCTACATGTGTTTTATTGATTACGAAAAGGCTTTTGACCGTGTTAAACACGAGGTACTAATGCAGCACATGAAAGGTGCTGGACTGGATGGTAAAGATGTAAGGATCATCCAAAATCTTTACTGGAACCAGAGAGCACATGTACGTCTTGGGCATAGTCAGACCGATGATGTGGAAATACGGCGCGGTGTTCGTCAAGGGTGTATCCTTTCACCATTGTTGTTCAATCTGTATTCGGAGGCGATCATGTCCGCAGCGCTGGAAAACCTGGATTTTGGTGTAAAAGTCAATGAAAAGATCATCAATAATCTACGTTACGCTGATGACACTGTCCTTATAGCTTCCTCCGAAAACGACTTGCAAGTGATTGTCGACAAAGTCAAAGATCACAGTGAGCGTGCTGGACTTTCAATGAACATCAAGAAATCTAAGTTCATGGTTGTGTCTAGGTCAAATCCAGTCGCCAACATCAGTATCGGAAATAAGACCTTAGAGCGGGTCCGACAATATAAATACCTTGGTGCTTGGGTCAATGAAGAATGGCATTCCGATCAAGAAATAAAATGCCGGATAGAAATCGCTCGAGCATCCTTCAGCAAAATGAAAAAGGTTTTATGTTGTCGGAGTATTAACATCAGACTTAGAGTTCGAATCCTTCTGTGTTACGTTTGGCCTTTGGTATTATATGGATGCGAACCATGGACCATCAAAGAGGACACCAAGAAACGCCTTGAAGCTTTCGAGATGTGGTGTTAAGGAGGTATGCTCCGAATATCTTGGACGCACAAGATCTCGAACGAGATAGTATTACAACGCGTCGGTAAAGCTCGACAACTGCTACAGGTGATCAAACGTCGTAAAGTTGCATACCTGGGTCATGTGCTGAGACACGAACGATACGACTTATTGCAATTGATAATGATGTGCAAAATTGAAGGGAAACGACGCGTTGGAAGGCGTAAAAAGTCATGGCTACGAAACATCCGAGAGTGGACCGGGATCGCCAATGCAGGGGAGCTCTTCCGTTTGGCGCAGAACCGACAGGAGTACACAAAGTTAACGGCCAACCTCCGGTAACGGAGAGGCACCAGAAGAAGAAGAAGGAGGAAAAATAAAGCTTTTATTTGGAAATTATTGTACTTTGATGAATATCTACTTTTAACGGACTCGATAAACATTAGTCAATAACGTGAGATCGTTTTCTAAAACTTGTCAAATACCCTATTACAGTTTGCAAAGCACAATATCATATTAAGAATGTTGGACGATTCAAAAGAGCTCACAAAGTCTTTTTAGTAGTTCATTTCAGATATAATTACCGAGACGGCTTGCGCGGTGGCTCCGCCGCCGACGTCGAGGAAGTTAGCGGGGTCGCCGCCGTACAGCTTGATGATATCCATCGTAGCCATCGCTAGCCCGGCGCCGTTTACCATGCAACCGATGTTACCTAAACAAGGGCGAATAAATTAACTTTAATGGCGCGATTACACTTAGTCGTTACCGTTTATAAACCGATAATACCGCCTCTATGGGGGGAAGCCCTAAAAAGGGTTGAATATCGGCCAATATGTTTCCTAGTTATTATTACAAAAGGCAAATAAGCACACGGAAAGTTAAATAGTGCACATTGCTGACCCTATAAAAACTTCTATACACCTTCTGAAAACCTCAACCTAGTGTTTGTTCCATAGCTTAGCTTAATCATAAGCGAGAGGAAATGCCTTAAAAATAGTAATACATAGAAGAATAAGAAACAACTTCGCAAACTCACCATCAAGCGCGATATAATTTAAATTATATTTAGCAGCTTCAATTTCTTTCGGATCCTCTTGGGTAATGTCTCTCAAATTAAAAAGCTCAGCCTGTCTAAATTCAGCATTGTCGTCAAATCGGAATTTCGCATCCAAACAGAAAACTGAAACCATAAAACAATGTATTATAGTTAAGTCCACAAACTCTGATTGAACATGCAATAAATCAATATTACGGCTTTGAACACCAAGCTCCTATGACTTCGCTCCCATCCATCTTAGATGGGTCACAAACTATGCCACTTGTAATGTACAAAGAATGAATAAAAATTTTCTGAAACAAGAGCCGTCTTTTCATTTAGTTTTGAGCTGTCTATTGCAAATGTATACTAGGCACAACTGAGTGCAAATCAGGGAACTCACAATCTTGAAGGTTACTGCCAACTAATGACTATAGGGCACAATATGTAACATAAAAGGTTTTCAAATATAGTGGACTGACACGAACAAAGCAAGAGACCGGACTAATGCTAGGGTTACACCTGAGCGTATCGCCACGAAGCTTCGTGGTATGATGCTTCTCTCACACCTGCGCGACGAAGATTCCAGTGGCTTTAGTCCTAAATGCGCTTAAAGGAGAATGCTCATAGATGTATGGACCACCGTACAATGGATACATCAATACTAGACTTGCAACGAATAGTATATTCGGCAGTATACCGAATACCGAATATTCGGCGAGGTCCCTGACCGAATAGCCGAATATTAGACAAAAGTATTCGGCTGGATTTTAGCGCCAAAAACTTGTACAGACGTGATTGTTTCGCGCTCCTTTGTTTTGTTCTAATCTGCCGTCCTCCAATGATGACAAAACCAACTTTTAATGGAAACCATGGCAAAAACGGCGCGTAAACTTTAATTTATTGCTATTATGTAACCATTCATCACATGACTGAATGAATTAAATCTGTTAACTTGTTAAATACAGAAAATGATTAAATTATGTACCTCTTTTATGTACAAATGACTTCTTAATAAATGATTATAAGAGAAATGAGAACCTTACCCTTCTAAATTTTGATTAGGTACCACAATAATTCAAATACAGAATCCTCCATTTTTCCAATTCAGAAGATGATTATGTACCAATGACTACTTAAATGATTATATAACAGAAATGAAAATATGAATATAAAATATACGTAATCAATCGATTTTAATTTTTCATTTTACTAATTATTTCTCTATGACAAAATATATTATTTAAGTATTCGGTATTCGGCCGAATAATGTGTAGATATTCGGTATTCGGCCGAATATAATAAAAGCAGCCGAATATGCCGAATACCGAATAGTAATCGAATATTCGTTGCAAGTCTAATCAATACCAAACAAATGTTCCATGATCGTTTTATATTCAAATTATTATGACAAATTGTTATTTTGTAAATAAAAACAGGGGTTTTAATGTTATTGTACAAAATGTGTCATAACCCCAAATCCTTAATAACCTTTAAAGTACTATTTAACTATGTAACTACATATTTAAAGTTAGGTTTACAGCTAGTTTGGGAGTACCCAAACTGTTACCCAAGCTATTTGTGTAAACATGGGCATTCTATTTTGTGTTCAACAATTAGTTCTGTCGTAATAAACGAGATTGCTCAAATTGGCCCAAATGCACAAAAATATTGACATACACGGTAATTCTTGGCGTAATTTATAATTTAATTTACAGTCATTAGATTTCAACGGACACCTTTGTATAATATATTTACTTTAAAAAGGACTTTCAATTTTACCGGTTTGGAAAACATACGAATCATATTTATGGCTATGGGTGTAGTAACATTCAGCCAAAGACTGATCGAAATTGTTTATATAACATAAAAACAAATCTATTTTGTAAAGATCGATAAAATAATTTTTTTTTTTTATTACACTATGGTATTAATATCCACAACTATATTATCATTTTCACTTCATGCAAATGTGCTCAGACAATTATTATAGATGGTAGGCGACATCATAAAGTCTATTCCCATACATTTTTCGCCAAACACCTCCATAAACACATTATAATCTGTATATATGTTAGACTTTAAGGTATCTATCTATGGGCCTACGTTCCCTTACTATAAATTAATAAATAAATAAAATTATAAGGTGTGATACACCAAAAATCTAAAATAATAATATGGTTATCTTAAAAACATAACAAAAATAATGAAGCTACTGAATATATGGCTATAGAACCTAAATCTCTTAGCTTTCTTTGGTTATCGAGAGTTTAAAAATTCTCTCTATCTCTAATCTGTGGCTCATTCACAATCATCACACAATTTCTGTCACAGAGTACTACCTTATTATAACCGGAAATGCATAGATAATACCTGATTTTAAAAGTTAATGCCATTAACTTTAAAAACAGGCAACTATCTGTTAATCTACATGCTCTATATACCTGAATCTAATCCATAATTTCGGTACTTGGCTTGATTTCCCTAGTTTACTATATAACTTATTTGTTTTTTTATTATTATAATATGTTCAGTGTATATGGTTTATAGAAGTTCTCAGGGGTGTCCGTCAATAATATTTGTTTCTACAGTAATTTATATATATAATTTCGAATCTAGGAAACTATTTTTCATGATTATTGGTCTTTAGGCCAGACATGTATGGAAGCTGAGCAATCTCCTTTGCGGGTTGTGTCTATCAACGCTATAGGTAGACCACTTAACTGAGTCCTCGCCTGCGGGGTAAAGGGTTTACCTATAGACGACAGCTTGACTAGCGATAATTTAACGTTGCGAAAAATGATATTATTTTATGTGCTGTAGGAGACTTAGTTTAAAGTTTGAACGATAATTTTAGCACATTTTAGTACCAAAGCCAGATGAAGCTTTTCCATCCATCAGCCTTTCTCCGTCCGCTGCTGGACATAGGCCTCCCCCATAGAACGCCACAATGCGCGGTCCTGCGCTATCCGCATCCAGCGGCTCCCAGCATATTTGACGATGTCGTCAGTCCACCTTGTTGCGGGCCGCCCCACGCTGCGTCATCCGGTACGTGGTCGCCACTCGAGGACCTTTCTTACCCAACGGTTGTCAGATCCTCGAGCGACGTGGCCTGCCCATTGCCATTTCAGCGTGCTAACTCTTCGAGCTAGGTCGTACACACCGGTCCTTCTACGGATCTCCGTATTTCGGATTTTATCACGTAGGGAAACACCGAGCACAGCCCTCTCCATAGCACGCTGCGCGACTCTGAGTTTTGTTATGAGGCCGACATTCAGAGATCACGTCTCAGTCCCATAAGTCATCACTGGTAACACACACTGGTCATAGACCCTTCTTTTCAGGCACTGGGGAATTTTGGCCGTGAGGATGTGCCTAAGCTTCCCGAACGCTGCCCATCCGAGTTGAATTCGTCGGTTGACCTCTTTCTCGAAGTTGGATTTGCCCAACTGGACTGTTTGTCCTAGGTAGACATAATGATCGACAACTTCGAGAATCGCATTCCCAACAGATACTGGTGCTGGAGTGACATGGACATTGAACATGACCTTGGTTTTATCCATGTTCATCCTTAAACTAACTCGTTGGGAAACTCTGCTGAGGTCATTGAGCATTGTGCCAAGGTCCTCCTAGTCCAGTCGGAATAAACATGAGACCTATTCTAAGACACCAGCGCTTAGCCAATTTTTTCCTAGATAGTATAGACCCCCACGAATATGCCCTCCATTTGTCCCCGCTAGAACCCGTGTTTTGTAGCCAGGAAAATTGTTTAAACAAAGAAAAACCGGTTTTTTTGAGTTTTTTTGCTTGTAAACGGGGATTTTGAAAATTTTTTTGAATCAAAGTTGTTCATTAGCTTGCCCTCTACAAAATCAGTTCTATGAAAAAATAACGTGAAACGATTTTTTTCGGAGATTGAGAATTGTTGCTAAAGTTTGCGACACAGGTCGATAAATTTTACATGACTCTCTTGGGAGTGGCGTTACCCACATGATAAACTACTTTAGAAATCAAAATGTTTATTATAACATGTTGAATTGTTGCAAACGTAAAACCGACATAATTGCAATTTACTGCTAAACTAACAATCTCACGTTATTTTTTCATAGAACTGATTTTGTAGAGGGCAAGTTAATGAACAACTTTGATTCAAAAAAATTTTCAAAATCCCCGTTTACAAGCAAAAAAACTCAAAAAAACCGGTTTTTCTTTGTTTAAACAATTTTCCTGGCTACAAAACACGGGTTCTAGCGGGGACAAATGGAGGGCATATTCGTGGGGGTCTATACTACCTAGCAAAAAATTGGCTAAGCGCTGGTGTCTTAGAATAGAAGTCGGTCCAAATTATGGCTATTCCGACTGGACTATCCAGGGATTCTGCCATAACCACGATGTCGTCTGCAAATCGAAGGTGAGAGATGTATTCGCCGTTGATGTTGATGCCGAGTCCGGTCCAATCCAGAAGCTTGAAGACGTCTTCCAATGCAGCGGTGAACAGTTTCGGGGAAATCACGTCCCCCTGTCTGACACCCTTCTGCAATGGAATCGGTTTCGTACTTCTCTCCTGGATTCGGACTGACATAGTGGCGTTTCTATATAAACACTTCAACACTTCGATATATCGATAGTCAATTTGGCACCGCTGGAGGGACTGCAGCACCGCCCAAGTCTCGACGTCTCGACCGAATCGAAGGCCTTCTCATAGTCCACATACGCTAGACACAGAGGCCGATTATACTCCTCGGTCTTCTGTATGATCTGACGCAGCGTATGTATGTGGTCCATGGTACTAAAGCCCTTTCGAAAACCGGCTGGTTCGGGAGGCTGGAAGTCGTCGAACCTGCGCGAAAGTCGATTTGTAATTACTCTCGAAAACAACTTAAAGACGTGGCTCAAGAGCGAGATAGGTCGATAGTTCTTCAAGCGGGTTTTAGAGCCCCAAAAGATCACACCATATCCTGTCCTTTGAATTTAAAAAAAAAATACTCAATAACAAAACCAACTGAAATAAAACAAGAACTTACATTTTCCAGTAATAGCATCTTCAGCATAGGGGTTAACTTCAATTAAAAGCGCATCTTTCTTGAGGAATAAATCGTACATTCTGGTCATTAATTCAGTTGCTTCAGAAGCGCGTTCTTCGAGACCGATCTGATAATAATATATTAAAATTAACGATGTTCAGTTAGTTACAAATACTATTTACTATTACTATTATTAACATTACATCCATTAAAAATAAAACTAAGTTCGTTAGAGATATTTGATAGGTTTGGTTAACTTTACCTGTTGAGTGTATATAAAAAATAAATTAATATTTCCAACACTCACACCAATTAGCCTAGCCCCTATGTAAGCACTGTAGGCTTGTGTTATAGGTTAGTAGGGCAATGGACAGAATATATATGCTGATACATATATAAGCATATTTATATAGAAAATCCACATTAAACATCTATGACTGGAGTATAAATGCTCATATTCATCACACTAACATCTGCCCCCCACTAGGATTCGAACTCTCATTTAGAACTCAACAATCTAATAATTAAGTGAGATACATTGTGTATTCATGCAATTGCCAAGTCAATTTATTTAATTAAAATATACAAGATTTTTAATATTGATAGTCTTAGTCAGTATAAGATGTTGTTAGGTGAGCTAATTTCGTAATAAGACAGAAGGTTCCTTAAGTAGGGACTGAATAAATTAACTGACTTGGCATAACATGGATCTCACAACTTTTGATGGTAGAAGAAGTAGAACTGAGTTGGGAGACTTGTTTTTTTTACAAGTTATGTTTTTGATGGGTTTTTGTTTTCCCCAATAAAAAAACCCCCGTTTATTTTATATGACAAAACCAATGAAAGTAATGATATTTTTCTGTCATAAAATTGCTTGTAAAATTATTGGCACAGTTATCTCATAATGTGAGATAAATTTGATATTAAAATGATTATTAATAATAATATTAATAATCATCTATTTAATAAAAAATCAAAAACCCGACTGCTTAAATATTACTTCAATTAAAAACTGAAAAGAAAAAAACAAGTTCAGTAGTTGTAACGTGTTAAAAACGTCACATGGATCTCCTTCGCTCGAAGAGCGAGATAGAAGATTTTTTTTGGTTGTCTCTCTGGTTGTTTTTATCTCGCGCCCATTTTCTGTAATCTGTGCACTTTTGAATAATTATGTTGCTAACTTTATCAAGCAGTAGGCTGGATGGACGTTGTTCTCTTTGCCTACCGGCAAGAGAAAACAAACTTAAGAAAAAACACTGTCACTTCACTTCACGACGTAATTTTTTGACCAAAGGATGGTCATTTCGTATTCCAATTTTTTTAATTGATAATCCCTTATATTATTGATTGTTTTTAATGGTAAGTGTTTTTCCAAATTCGAAAAGTGTTTTAATTCATATATTTCAATGATTTACATGAGGATTAATTTTGTTTTCAGATGAAACATTTTGCATCATTCGTACAAAATGGCGATGGCCATACCTCAAGCTTAATTTGTTAGTAAAACGGTAAGAACCTTAGTGCTTTCCTTAGATTTACATTTTTTCCTTTGTTGTGAGCCATGTGCTAATCTGAGGAATGTTCGTTTTCAGCGAAAAGCGTTTTTTTTTATTTGGATTTTTCATTTGGATATTTTATTCAAATTTCATTCATTTCCCATGAGGTAGAGGTGAACCCACGGGATCTAAAAACGGCCATCCCCTACATATTTACAGCACCAGACATATACTACCCAGATCAGATGCAGCGAGGTCGGTAACATTCTAATAATAAGGTAAATTTTCATTTAATTCTTAGTAGCATCACAGTATATAATAGTTTCTAAATTTAGATTTAACCCTTTTGGACTTAAAATTTCAATATATAGACAACCCAAAATGAATATGGATTTGCATTAAGCCCCCTTTGCGATTAATATTCCTATGCTCTCCCGGCTTATAAAATGGTACAGTCCAGGCGCCCGAATATTATTTTTTAATTGATTTCGGCCTGTCCATTTCAAAAACTTATTTTTTAATATTACAATTGACGCCAGCGCACAGGGACTTGGTTTATGCAATCCATCTCATTTTGTACCTATAATAGTAGTCTTGTCTGGTTGTTTGTAATCTTTATTATTACATTTGTGATATAATATAACTTTTGTACTTGAATTTTGATACATAAACATAGATTTTGTTTGTAATATTATTACAATTTAACTTAATGTTTTGGATGGTTCGTGTTAATATTAACTTTTCATTTAAACTACTTGTTTTGAACTTTATTTCATATTTGAAATGTTTTATATACGTCTGTAGTGATGCATCACATAATATTAACTACTTTTGTATGTTAATTTAGTATTTTGCACATGCAAATTTCTTAGAATTTACTTCAATTCGTTTACAATTATTTGGTTTCTACCAATTGATGCATATTGCATATAACTTAAACTTTTATTACCTTGTTAACTATGATCATTGTGTTATTGTTTTGTTATTTACATTTGAATATGCAAATTTACAAAGATTTTTGCTATATTTATAAAAAATTAGGACTTTTGTTCGAACATTTTGATAATTTTTAAAATGTTTTGTGAACATTATTTGAAATTCATACAAGTTTCTTAATGATAAATATAGATGTTCCACAACTTGTTTGAGCTAGTAAATACATTGTTTAAATAAAACATAAACAATAAAGTAACTTTTATAAATAATAACATAAACTTAAAATAATTTAACATTCTTTGAAAAAATTAAACTAAATATTTTGAAATACTTTCATGACTTAATGAAGCATTGTTTATATAATAATAATAATAAACTTAGTCATAATAATATTATGAAATAACTTTTGATGTTGTTGTAACTTAGATATTTTGACATTTTGTCACAAACTTATTTCAGTTAAAGTTAATATGTTTTTATATTAACAATTTGAATAATTTAATTTGGTTACATAACATAACTTAAGATTTAAATATCTTTCACCAATTGTAAACTTGCTGCATCTTGCTTTATCTTTTAAAAGATTTAACTTTACATTTACTTTGCGTTAACTGCGTTTATAATTTCACTGCTATTTTGGCATTTTGCAAAAATGGAAGGTGACAAACTTGCATTATCTGCTGCCTTGCCGCCTAAGGAGCAACCTGTTTCTGTTGCAACTGATACTAGTGATTTAGCTTATCCACCTGCTACACAGCACATTGCACATGAATTAATTAATTTAACAATTGATCAACCCACTTTGGATGGTCATAATTTTCATTCATCACGATTGCTCGATTCACAACCTGCTTTACAACCGACGACCACACATGCTTCACATGTTAGCACTAATTTGTTACAAAATAATACTTCACTTTTGGATAACTTTAAAAAACCTACATATTACAAACGTCCTGATCTTTCGAAGAGTAAGATAATTTTTGACGGTAAGTCTTGTGTTAGAGAATTTATTACTAGTGTTGAAGAGTATATGGTTTCCAGAGATATCGATGAATATTTTGTTGTTACTTCCTTTTCAGATTTTTTAACTGGTATTGCTAGGACATGGTTTCGTATTGTTCGTTCAAATCTTAATTCTTGGTATACCCTTAAGGTTGCATAAATTAAACATTTTGACAAACCTGATTATGATGATCGGCTTGAATATCTTTTGCGTTCTCGTAAACAAAAACCTACTGAAACTTTGTCAGATTTTATCATCGAGTTGCAGGATATGTCTTTGCGTCTTTCGGATCCACTTTCGGAAGAAACCTTAATTAAAATTATTAGGCGTAATATGTTGCGTTCTCACGCCGTATATTTTTTTGGCAGGAACATTAGTTCTATTGACCAAATTTTTATATTAGATAAAGAAATTAAAGAACTTGTTTCGGATAGCTCTTCTGTTCAATCTGTTTCGCGTGCATCTTCTCCTAAAGTTCATTTTGTAGATTCTAAAACTGATTAAAAATTAATTTGTTTAAAATGTAAAAATTTTGGACACACTTACAAAAAATGTTTAAGCATTGTTGGTCCAATTTGTTTCAATTGTTGTAGGCATGGAGTGACTATTCACACATGTGACTGCAAAAATAAAAAGTAGATACCAGTGAACCTTTAGCAACCAAAATTAAACTTTCTGAACCGGTTCCAAAAAACTGATTAGGCCTCATCGAGCTCCACTTCATGATGAAGCGAGAAGAGTCTCGATGGAAAATAGTCATGTTCCTGATAAATCAACTTGTAGAAAAGAAGACTTGTAGAATTTAATGATTGGTTAGATTATTTAAAAGTATTTTTTAGAAATATTAAAGTAGCTCCAGTACTTTTTGTTAAAAATAGAGATAATAGACCTTACCTTAAATTTAATGTTGGAAATAGTACTTTTACTGGAATTTTGGATAGTGGTGCCAACTGTTGCGTATTAGGTGCTAACAGTCACTTACAATTTTTAGAATTAGGATATAAACTTAAAACAATTTATAGAACCGCTCATACTGTTGACGGATCTTCACAAAATATTATTGGAAGTATGGACTTACCTGTGACTTGTGATGGAGATACTAAAATTATTTCATTTATGGTTATACCTTCATTTGAACCAAATATAATTCTAGGTTTTGATTTCTGGTTAAAATTCGATTTAGCTAAAGATTTATTTAAACATATTGCTTTTGTTGATGAAAGAGATGTTAACGTTTGTTCTGTTACATCTGCTGCTAACTTGTCTCCTTCTGAGAGTGAACAATTAAATAAAGTTGTTGAATTATTTAAAGATATTTCTTATGAAAAGAATGGTTTAGGCCTTACTCATTTAACTGAACATAAAATAGTTACCATTGGCGATCCTATTAAACAACGTTATTACCCTTTGAGTCCTGCTAAGCAGAGAGAGGTTTATAACGAAGTTGAATTGATGTTAAGGGAGGGAATAATACAACCTTCGAAGTCTCCTTGGAGTTCCCCTGTTTTAACTGTTCCTAAGAAGGATGGAGGCATTAGACTTTGTTTAGATTCAAGAAAATTAAATTCAGTAACTGTTAAAGATTCTTATCCTCTTCCTTATACTTCTTATATTTTAGATAACCTTAGAGGAGCTAAGTTTATTAGTGCAATTGATTCATCTAAAGCTTTTTCGCAAATTAAATTAGATCCCGCTTCGCGCGAGAAAACTGCATTTTGCATTCCCCGCAAAGGACTCTTTGAATTTGTCCGAATGCCCTTTGGTCTTTCTAATGCACCTGCTGAACTGCAAAGACTTGTAGATAGATTGTTTGGTCCTGAATTTGATAAGAATACCTTTTGTTATCTTGATGACTTAATCTGCATTTCTGACCAATTTTCGGCCCATTTAGACCTTCTTAAAAAGGTATATAAAGTTTTAAAAGATGCTGGTTTGACAGTAAATCTAAAAAAGTGTGAATTTTGTAAAAAAAGATTACGTTATTTGGGTTATGTAGTTGATAGTAAAGGTTTACACACTGATCCTTCAAAATTAGATGCTATAGAAAATTTTCCTCGTCCTAAGACTGTAAAACAACTTCGTAGTTTTTTAGGTCTTTGTTCGTATTATCGTAGATTCATTTCAAAATTTGCGGATATAGCTTCACCCTTAACTAAATTGACTGGTGGAAGCAAAAAGATAAAAACAAGTCTTGAATGGAATGATGATGCTGAAAGATCTTTTCAAAATCTTAAGAATTCTTTAATTACAGCTCCTGTGCTTGAATGTCCAAATTTCAAAAAACCTTTCTTTTTGCATTGTGATGCTAGTTCTGTTGGTATTGGTAGTGTTTTGAGTCAAGAAGATGATAACGGTGATCAACATCCTATTGCTTTTTATACTAGATCTCTTAATAAGTGTGAACGTAATTATA
Source organism: Chilo suppressalis (assembly GCA_902850365.2). NCBI lineage: Eukaryota > Metazoa > Arthropoda > Insecta > Lepidoptera > Crambidae > Chilo > Chilo suppressalis. The sequence continues at coordinate 16,276,214 of OU963898.1, forward strand.
GTGTGACTGAGAGAGAACTTTTGACAATTTTAGATTCTATTGAACATTTTAGGCCGTATATTGAAGGAATGAAGTTTACCGTAGTAACGGATCATGCTAGTTTAAAATGGCTTTTAAATTTAAATAATCCTTCTGGTCGCTTGGCTAGATGGGCTGCTAGAATTTCACAATTTACATTTGATATAATTCATAAAAAAGGTTCTTTGCATGTAGTTCCTGATACTCTTTCTCGTTATGATATAGCTGCGTTGACTGTAAATTCAAATCGTATTGTTTCGCCTAACGATGACATCGTAGATCCTTGGTATAGAAAGATTTTTGTTAATTGTCAAAAATTCCCTTCTAGATATAAAAATTTTAGAGTAGAAAATGATACTTTGTATAGATTTTGTAAATCAAAATATAGCGTTAATAATAATTTAGATTGGAAAATTGTTGTTCCAAAAGAACATATTTTAGATACTATTAGAAATAATCATGATGATTTAAATTCGAGTCATTTAGGAATTCATAAAACTTTGCATAAAATAAAACTACATTACTTTTGGAAAGGTATGTTTAATGATGATCATAAATATATTAATAATTGCGATATTTGTAAAGCTTATAAGCATTCGACTTCTAAACCACTTGGAACTATGATTAATCCCAAAAAAGTAGATAGACCTATGGTAATGTTAAGTATGGATTTAATTGGAATCTTACCCAAAACTTATTCTGGTCATAAATTTATATTATCTGTAGTAGATGTTTTTACAAAATATTGTTGGTTATTTCCTTTGGCTAATGCAACAACTAGATCAATGTGTAAGTTCTTAGAAAAAGATATCTTCCTTAAGTTCGGATGTCCAAAAATAGTTGTATGTGATAACGGTACTCAGTTCACTTCTAGAAATTTTGTAGATTTTCTTAAAGGTTTTATTATTGATAGAATATTTTATAATACTTTATATACGCCTCAGAATAATCCAGTGGAGCGTTATAATAAAACGGTTGAAACTTGCATTTCTTGCTTCGTTCGTGATGATCATAGAACTTGGTCGAAATTTCTTCCACATATTCAGTTAGCTTTGAATAGTAGTGTTAATTTGGCTACGGAGTTCACTGCGAATTTCCTAATGTTTGGTAGGCAGTTAATTGTTGATGCGTCATTGCACCGTTTTAGTAATTCTTTTGATAATTTAACACAGATCGATCTTGTTGACCGTTCTGCTTTTGCTCATTCACTTTCTTCACTCGAAAGTATTTTTGTTAAAGTTACTGGAACTTTATTTAAAGCATATAAACGTAATGCTTCTTATTATAACCAGCGTCGTGAAGTCACTTCTTATGATGTAGGTGATATTGTTTGGAGGAGGAATTTTGTTCAATCTAGTGCTGCTCATTATTTTTTGGCAAAACTAGCTCCGAAGTTTATTAAATGTAAGATTATTGATAAAATTTCTAATAATGTTTATGTTTTAAAGGATTTGGTTAAAGGTACTTCTGGTCGTTACCATGTTAAAGACATTTTGAAAATTTAGATTGCAAATTGTTTGCTATTGTTTGGTTAGTTTTGTTAAACATAAACAAATCTTTGAGTCTTAGGCTCTTGTAACTTGAGTGATCTGGGCATTTGAAAGTTGATTTATTTGCGTGAAGTATGTACTGTTGCCCTTGGAAGGTGATGAAAGAAAGTGATGTTACTCAAATACATTAGACTTTACTCATTGACTTTTTGGTTTTTATTAAATTCAAGTTTTGCCATTATATTATTTGACTTTGATTTTTTTTAGTAAAATTTAAATTTACTTAGTATTCCTACTTGTTTTCTGCATCATAAGATTTTATAACCTTTTGTTTCGTGCAGATGTTTTATCTGTATGGACACATTTTTTATTAGGATTTTATATGTCCTTATTTGTTATTTTTGTACAAAGTTATTTGTTAGTACTATGGTTGTGTGGTGTTTCGGCATGTTTGTTGATTTATAACAATTTGTTTTGTGTAGAAGTTTGTGTGTGTGATAATTGTTACACCCGGATTTGACATTTTGGGATCCCCACTTTTTCCTTTGATTTGACGTCCATGATCTTGACTTTTTTTCGTTAAATATTTTTGACGATTTGTTTGGTTTACCACTTTGTTTGGTAATTTATTTGTCCATATTTCTGGACATCAATTGTTTTGTTTTTGCACATCATGTTCGGAAGTTCGGTGGAGTTGTGCCGATCATGAAGTTGCAATTTCGACTTTTTGTTCAACATTGTTGACGCTTTTTTGGTTTTGCCATATTGTTTTGGTATTTTGTTTGCCCATATTTATGGACATCAATTGTTTGTTTTTGTGCTTCATGCTCGGGAGTTCGGTGGAGTTGTGCCGATCATGTAGTCACAACTTTTGTTTTGGGTGCTTCATCTCCGGAAAGCCGTTGGTGTTGAGTCGGCCATGAATGTCACGTTTTGGTTTTCGCCAAATTTTTTTTGCTGTTTTGACTTTCGTCATTACATTTTTTGTCGAACTGTTTGTTCTCGACGCTTTTTGCACATCATGTTCGGAAAGCCGGTGGTGTTGTGCCGACCATGATTGTGACTTAAATGAGTTAGTGTCAATTTTGCCACTCATCTCGAACTTTTTTGGGGATTTAACTAATAGTACTTGCGACTTTCTAGTATAGCAGTACTGGGGTGGGATTTTTCTAGAGTCTGCGACATAGTTGTCTAACAGATCTCCCAAGAGTTGGTAGTAGGTGTAGTTTGTAGTTTTCTGTCTGTGACCTAGTTGTCCAACAGACCTTCAGAAATTAATGTCAAGAGTAGTAGAGTAGTAGTTTAAGAAATTTTAGGAGTCTGCGATTTTAATATCCAACAGATCTCACAGGGGTTTAGGTTTTGAAGGAGTTTTAGTTTAGGAAATTTTAGAGTCTGCGACTTAGATGTCCAACAGATCTCTCTAGGGTTTAGATAGAGTAGTTTGAATTAGAGATTTTTTAGAGTCTGCGACTTTTATGTCTGACAAATCTCAATAATGATGATGATAGTGGTTGAGTTTTTTGTAGTAAGCTTTGCATGCTTTTATTTTGGAGCATTTTGCTTTAGGTTTTTAATAATTTTGGGTCTGTGACTAATTTAGTTTAACAGCTTTTGTTTTGAGACTTGTGACTTTTTGTCCAAGGACTCTATAGTTTGATGATGTTTTGGTATTTGGGTAACTTTATTTGAAGTTATTTTCTTTTCACTTTGGGTTTTCGTTTTCATCCATAATTCGACGGATTTCGTTTTGGCTTTTAGTATTTGAAGTTTAGCTGTAGTTTCTTCCGCCTCGATTCTCGATGCTTTATTCGGGGAAGGGTGAAATGTAACGTGTTAAAAACGTCACATGGATCTCCTTCGCTCGAAGAGCGAGATAGAAGATTTTTTTTGGTTGTCTCTCTGGTTGTTTTTATCTCGCGCCCATTTTCTGTAATCTGTGCACTTTTGAATAATTATGTTGCTAACTTTATCAAGCAGTAGGCTGGATGGACGTTGTTCTCTTTGCCTACCGGCAAGAGAAAACAAACTTAAGAAAAAACACTGTCACTTCACTTCACGACGTAATTTTTTGACCAAAGGATGGTCATTTCGTATTCCAATTTTTTTAATTGATAATCCCTTATATTATTGATTGTTTTTAATGGTAAGTGTTTTTCCAAATTCGAAAAGTGTTTTAATTCATATATTTCAATGATTTACATGAGGATTAATTTTGTTTTCAGATGAAACATTTTGCATCATTCGTACAAAATGGCGATGGCCATACCTCAAGCTTAATTTGTTAGTAAAACGGTAAGAACCTTAGTGCTTTCCTTAGATTTACATTTTTTCCTTTGTTGTGAGCCATGTGCTAATCTGAGGAATGTTCGTTTTCAGCGAAAAGCGTTTTTTTTTATTTGGATTTTTCATTTGGATATTTTATTCAAATTTCATTCATTTCCCATGAGGTAGAGGTGAACCCACGGGATCTAAAAACGGCCATCCCCTACATATTTACAACACCAGACATATACTACCCAGATCAGATGCAGCGAGGTCGGTAACATTCTAATAATAAGGTAAATTTTCATTTAATTCTTAGTAGCATCACAGTATATAATAGTTTCTAAATTTAGATTTAACCCTTTTGGACTTAAAATTTCAATATATAGACAACCCAAAATGAATATGGATTTGCATTAAGCCCCCTTTGCGATTAATATTCCTATGCTCTCCCGGCTTATAATATGGTACAGTCCAGGCGCCCGAATATTCTTTTTTAATTGGTTTCGGCCTGTCCATTTCAAAAACTTATTTTTTAATATTACATAGTCTATAATTCTGTTAAGTAAGGAACAAAGCTACTTTGACAATCGGGGCCCATTAGATATTCAACGATGGATCAATTTATTTCAATAATGGGTCCCGACTGTTAAAGTAGCTTTGTTCCTTACTTATCAGAATTATAGACTACTGGCAAGTCCAGTTTTTTCTTTTCAGTTTTTGATTGAAGTAATATTTAAGCAGTCGGGTTTTTTGATTTTATAAATTTACCTTTTTTATTTTACACTTTTTAGTTAGGATTATAAGACGGTATATACTGCAGTCTTGTCACTTCAATAAGGGAGTTAATATCAAGCGGATTATTAAGTACCTTGCGGTGGTCTAAACGTCACCTTACCATCAGGGTCAAGGCCTTATGGGCCTCAATTTTCGCAAAAATGTGTAAAGTTAAATCAATTCCTTATCCGTATATCTAATGAATATAAATTATATACCTAACTAGTACTTATATTCCGTATTTATTCAAAAAGTCATCTTTTGCTTATGTTCTTTTTAGTAGTAAATAAAAAAAAAATACTTTTATTCGTGGACTATCTAAAATTGGCAGTGGCTGTATGCAACTCTTAAGATTGTGATATACACGAATGCAGTGCATATCCTTGTCTCATAATTTGTTTTACTTACATAATTAACAGAACCAAATATGTAGGTGCCAGAGGTTAAATATTATTATCCTAACTATCTATACTAATAGGTAGGTATGATATAGAGGCAAGAGTTGTATGTGTGTAACAAATAATATCTTAAACCTGATCCGATCTCGAAAATTCATTCACCATAAGTTGATTAATCTGCATGATTTATAAAAATAAAGAAACTTTTACTTGAAAAATTCTAACTTCTAGAGGATTTTTTTAGTATTTTTTTTTCTTTATAACTACATTATATTCGAGTGACATAGGCTATATTGTATCCCGTTAAAATAAATTTCGCCCATGCAATGTCGGAGCGGATCACTATTATAATATAATATTATAGATGCGAAAGTGAGTTTGTTTGTTACGATTCCGCGCCTTAATAGCTAAATCGATTATGATGAATTTCCCTATAGAAATAGATGGGGCCTTGGTTCTAAGCTAGATTATTGAAATATCTATAGGGGTAGGGTGATGAAAGGGGTGATTTACCTTTAAAACTTTATATTATTTGCTTCGAATTTTGCTGAATACTCTGCAGAATAATATGAAGTAATATTGTTCAAATAAACTTTGAAAACCGTTTCATTCTCAGTTTTTCATTAAATTTAAAAAAATATAAATACCTATTATGATAACTTATTTTTCATCATTTAATAAGAAGGAACTTTATCACAGTTTTATTGTAAGTATTTCGTATAGGATTAGATACTGTGAGTAGCCCATTTTTTTTCTTTTCCACCTAGGTTTTATCTACATTTATAAACACCAAAATTCATCACTTTTCCCACCATTCCCGCAGTATACTCGTACTCCTGCATAGCACAACGCGCTATCACTTTGTCATCGTAACATCGTTGTAACTTCTTAAATATTTGTCGAAATTACACAGAGTAAAGGGCAAAGTTTATCGTCTTTAAATATCAAAAGCGATAAAAGTATTTGTTTTGATAAAAAATAATTTGTTTATACAAAATATGCATTTTGGAAATTTATTTCAAATAATATTTTATTTTTGATTCACTATTTTAGCTATAATGGCTTACATATTAAAAATAGATATATGCTGTCCTGGACTTTTTTGTAGACCTATATAAGAGATACAATTCCGCCATACATTATAATCATGTAACTTTTATTGTTTTTGCAGTGCAGGCCAAAATGGCTCGCAGATGGGAGATTTTTTCCGTCTCACGTGACACTTATTGTTATATTTTGGCTAATTCACTAAATAACAACATAAATTATAATCTATATGCTATTATTATGTATGAGCTTTATTATTGGTTAGTTTGATTTTAGTATTTTTTGAGTGAAAGAGCTACTAAGATCCATACAAACGTAAGATTGAAATTAAAAGCGCAAGTGGTTATTATACAACTTTAAATCGTTGTAGATCCTAAACAATCATATAAAATGAAAAATGGTGTGAGGAACCTAAACATGATTTTCGATTATCTAGACAATGATACCCCACTCGACATATTTCGGCAACTTATTTTTTCTTCTTTCTTACAATATGGCGCCCAGTTGTCTCCATTTTGATTTTTGAATTTTATCATATCTTTAGTAGCACTCCCATGATTAAGACGAATCGATTGATGTATAAATCATCAAAATCGGTCCACGCGTTTGGTCTCTAGCGTGCCACAAAGGAACAAACACTATACCCTGTCTGCGCGTCGCGCTTCGCGCTCTTGCATTGCGCAGTCGGGTAAAAATATGGTCCCTAGCTAAAAATAAATGTAACATTGAGCAAAAAGTTATTTATTCCTTACACTGTTCTGAAGCTGATGTGTGTGTTTCTAATATTATTGCTCAACTATAAACATTTATTTTTGCTACAGACCTTTGAAACTTATAACACTATGTGTACCAATAGATGTGTCCAGAAGTATATTTTATCAATTATTGCCATATTGTTTATAAATTTCACATAAAAATGCCACATTAAATTTTTATATAACTTATTAATGATATAAATAGCAGTATTCATTTAAAACGAAATAGCATTCTATGTATAATAAGAGGTCTCATTCATAATAATTCTTATCTAGAAATAAGAAAACAAATATATTTTACTGCAAGATAAGATTAATATCTATTGTCTTTAAATTAAAATGAATCACGAGTGACATGATATGATAAATAGTGACATACCTTCTTTATTACGCGATCAATTTGTTCAGTAGTAATGCCTTGAACGATGTCAATAGGTTCATAGGTGATAGCGTCGGGATTCTCAGCAGCTACGTCTTCTATATTAACTCCCCCTTGAGATGAAGCTATGATAACTGGGCCCTAAGTTGAACAAATACTATATTAATGATCACAGTACAGTAATAATTTGGGTCTTATAACTTTTGTAGGCGTTTTATCAATGAATTTCATTCTACTTTTTATTGTATGCCAGTTTGCACTAACCAGTTTTAAAACATGCCAGCAAAAGGAAAGTATATTGATTGATTATTTACTACATTGTGAAGTTTTATTCATTATATTTTTAGACATAACACATACATTGAAGCTACGCTCCATCATGATGGCTACATAGTATTCGCGGCGCGGGAATTTCCTTTCGGTGACCATAACCATGTTACAGATGCGGCCAGCGGCACCCGTCTGTTTCGTCACCAAATACTGTTTCAGCATCTTGCCAGCAATATCGCCAGCAACTTCAGCCCTGACACAGATTAGTTTTTATTTGTTAATGTCTAATATTCTATTTATTATTATTTAATAATATAATAATGTTACTTCACAAAATAATCTTAAACAGTTGATACTTAATTATAATAATGAATCTGAAATATATTTTCCATATTTTTTAAGTTTATCTGAATTAATCGTAACGATGTAAAAATGCTGTTGGTGAAATTAATTTAATGAAAATATTCAAATATCAAGAAGTGCAAAGAAAATGTAACAATTAATAGTTATGTAAACAATTTTTTCTTAATAAAGTAGACTTACGAGTTCACCATTCTTACTCCACCTTTAAGACCATTCTTGAAAGCACCTCTACCACGACCCCCAGCCAGAACCTATAAAATATATTTGAATATAAGTCCAGTTAATAGTAAACAAATCAGTAAGAATATGAATAAGTTTATACTTCAATAATGTGATTAAATATGTATTAAATATGTATATATTAAATAAATATTCCAAACACGACAATCAGCCTTTTCCTAAAGCAAGCATTGTAAAGGCTGTGTTATATACTATAAGGGATACTTGGGAAAGGGATAGAAATAACATATAATATTGATGTATAAAAACAAGTAGACTCCCAATTGCCTAATAAAAGTGCATCAAAAAGGTCCAAGCGATATTGTATACACAATGCGTGTACATTTCTTATACAGATATTATTAAAAGGGTCAGTTATCTGTACAATGTCAGTCCATGGTTTTAAGTGTAGATCAGCCCCCATAGCATGAGCCCTACAATTTACATTATATTACGTTTTTTATTAGATTAAATTGCCTAACTCCATAATAATTTGACAATTGTACGTGATAAAAACGCGTTATATTATCAATCATATCACGGGGCTGGAGTTATTTGCACAGTTGTTAGACTGTGCTTTCATGTGAACCTATCTAGAATTAATAGGCAAAATAATGTAAGGCCCGTTACACCTTATTTGGCTTGCTTTTTTATACTTCTGTATGGTTTATTGAATTTGGGTCAAATTTTAATAGAAATACAATGTAAAAGATAGGTGTTTTCAGAATAAAAAAAACATATTTTCCTTCAAGAGCACTGTTTAATTCATGTGTATGACCTGTAACACACATTACATGGAATGACCCGTATGGAACATTAATATAGTAGCAGTATTAAGAATTTAAATTTGAACCTTCAGAGCACTAACATATTTTAAATAACAATAAACAATAATCTGTAAATAAATGAAGGATGTGTAATCATGATTTAGTTCTACCCAATTAGTGATATGTACTTATTAGAAAAGGTATACATAGGTAGCACAAAACATGTTTAATAAAACCATAGACAAACTTCCACAATAAACATTATTGGGTACTTAATTCCATTATATGTAATTGAATTTCGGGGTAATTTGTAGGGGGGGAGGGGGGCTCCCCCCGACCCCCCCGCCATAAATGAGTTTTGGCGGAAATGCAGTTTTTTTTTTTTTTTACCTAACCTAAAAATTCATAAAATCTGTTATATGTAGTGGAATTTCAGGGGGATAGGTATTAGGGAAGACCCCTCAGAGGGAAGGGTAACCCCCCCCCCCCTCCCGGCGTTTTTTTACAGAAATGATAATTATAAAAAATTAGAGGAGTTTTAAAGGTAAATCTGTACTTCCAGAGCCTATAGGTGATAATAGATTTTTCTGTAGAAAAAGTCTATTAACAAATTTTTCTTTCTGGCGCTTCGCCGGCCGCTGCCGCGGCACACTCGCTTCGCTCGCTCGGCTCGCGCGTTAAGGTCACAACACTAACCTAACCTAGTATGAAGTATCACCACTTGGGCCTTAGATATACAGTTTAGCCGTTTAAATAAAACAAGTTTAAACACAAACACTGACTGACAGATCTCATTAATGGCGGTAAATTGTCACATTTTGACAATAGTACCAACATAATAAACTTATATTTATCATAGAAAAAAAAAATGTTGTCAAAATTTAATCATAACCTACAAAAATATTAATTTTCAATAATTTTTTTCTCGAGTTCTATTCGTTTCCACCAAAAAAGATTTCGTGTGCGTGTTTTTAATAGTTAATACTTTGCGTGACAAAAACTTTCAGCTTGCAACTCAATTACATATAATGGAAAGGTGAGCCTGGGTATTTACTCCATTTAACATATGTTTAGGAGAAAATCATTACAATTGACATGGTAATTAAATTAACTTCTTATTAGAATAAGTACCTGAGCTTTGAGTACAATGTCCTGTGAGTTGAGTTCTTGAGCAAACTTTACCGCCTCGTCTTTGGTCTTGGCCACATTGAATTTAGGAACTGGGATACCATTATCCCGAAGTAGTGTGTAACTAACATATTCATGAACATTCAGTTTCCGTACTTGTTGTTTGCTTGGTATAATGCTTGCAGCTGTTGCTGCAGCCAGCTGTATTGAAATAAAAGGATATTTAAATCAAGAGCCGCCTATGAGGAATTATAAAAACACATGAATGCACAGATGTATTTACCAGGCAATGGAATATTTTCCATTTAACATACAACAAAATGATAAAACCATTCCTACACAATAGCAGATACCTATAGTACATTTAATATGATGGGTTTATGTTAGTCTCGAAAAGACAATGTCAGTTGGTTCCAATAAATAAGTCTGTAATGAACAGTAGACTTTAAGGGACGATCATAATTAATTATAACAAATAAAACTACAAAAATCATAAATCGTAATACATTATCGATGACGTAAGGTCACAACAGTAGGCAAGTGCTGAAAATGGCAAGGTCAAATTTATAAATACGAGTTGATAATTAGAAGTCAATATCTAATCCGGAAAATACAGGTAACGAAGTAAAAAGCCAATCTTAAAACATTCTAATTGCATTAAATATGACCCATTGTGAGTGTATTAAATAAAATAAACCTTCCTATTGAATAGATAAACTTCTGAAATCTGGATTATAATGAAATCAAGACACAGTAAATATTTAAATTGAGTTACAGGCATGGTTTCATTTACCTTGTTTCCATTTTTTAGGAAATAAGTTTCGGCGAGGCCAAATGTACGAGGCAGAAAAGTCGCCATTTTTACGAAACTAACTAAAACTAAAATAAAGTGATCTTCTTCTGTCACACTGACACAGTGTGCTGCTGTCACAGGTTAAACCAAAAACTGGTTTTGTCAAGGCCACATACATGGCTCACGGATTAAGGCAGAAAAATACTTATCTGACGTGTTGTGTTGTGACGCGATCGGTTTCATACATTTACTACTTAGAACTATACTTGTGTGTCGCGATGTGTCGACACCGTTCTAACTCTAACGATACGAAATGTATGAAACAATTCTGATTTGCACAAACACAAGATTCTTCCAGAAGAACGCCTTGTTATAACCATTAGGTAAGAATTTATTACAATCTCACTAATCCGGATTTGATGGGACCAGACTGTCCGGATTAACCGGAAAGCTTTACTTTATTTTTGAAATAAATATATTTTTGTTGCTCTTTGCCTGACTAATATTATAATAACAATCTCTAATAATTTTTAAGAAAGCTTTTACTGTCTAAAATATGCTTTAAGCAAAATTTAGTAATTTCGCTTACTACGTATTTTTTAGAAATATAGTATTTGATCCCCTATTAAAGTAGGATACTATATTTTATAGGAGGGTCGGCCACCCTACCTGCAGTCCGAGCGGCGCTGGTGAATTCAGAATCTGAATGACCTAAACATTCCGGTAAAGTGTCTGACTCCGAAACCTGCACGAGCAACCAGTTGCCTGCTGCCACTACGGCCACCCTGCTTTATCTACACTGATTATTTCTATCACCCTACAGGTACGGCCACAGTGTACTCAGATCAGAAAACAAGCGCGAGAAATAAACAGTGTAGTTAAGGCCACCCTGGCCAGAGTGGCAGCAGGCAACTGGTTGCCCGCGCAGGTTTTGGAGTCAGACACACAGATTCTGGCGACGATGACGATTCTCTAAATCTAAACTTAAATTTGACAACAGTGCTTCCTTGCCATTCTCTATACAGAATGAAAAGGAGAGACTGATGTTAATTCTTCATCATGTGAGGTTCAATTTTTTGAAGTTATACTTCTTTAGGCGCGTTATGAAAAAATGATGAGAGCGAAATTTTAAGATGCGCGCGCATCACTGTAACACAAAATTTTAACAGCATGAAGTTGATCGCTTTAGCGACCAACATCATGCGTTACTTTTGTGTTTACCGCACATTAAGAAAATCTACCAACAAAACAGAAATAGAATCTCTATTTAGTGGGTGCTAACGACTGCATTGTGAAGGCCTATCAAAAGTATTTATTAATCTGGAACAACGGAACCAAAGCGCGATTCAGGAGACTACAGCGCCATCTCTTGACCATTGGTGTAGTAGAACCAAAACCCACATCTTCATTCTTTCTTCATCATTTCTTTATTTTTTGTAATAAAGTAACAGTTATAGGTATTCATATTTATAATATTTATCCACATGTTTCTAGTTTGTATATTCGGAATACGTGTTTGAGTTTCATACAAGTGCAAATCACATATGTTCTAATAAATTATATTCAGTAGCGATTTTAATTGAATATTTTGATTATTTATTTATTTTTTCAAATTAAAACTGAACTTTATTGACTGTGTCCTTTTCCAGACTTTTTATTAATTTATTGTAATTAATTATTTGCATGCAATTAAAAACTAATTTTAAACGATGCCAAAGAAGGATAACTTCTCACGCGCCTACATAAGTACACGCACCCATTTTTTTAAAAAATGTAGTAGTTAGAACGTTTCCACTTCCATCTTAAAATATTGGATGAAACGTTTCCTATCGACTTTTAATTAGGGAAACAAATGGTGGTATTCCTCATATTCTCCGATCGATCTTCATTAGAAAACTCCTCCGTGTGTACAACTGCGAAAACACCCCCCAATTTAAGTTTTTGGATAAGAGAGACTGTCGAATGACTGTCGATTGCGACTTTTTACAGATTAAAAGTTTATGACGTGGTTTTATCTTTATATATATAATTCTTCTGTGAGTGTGTATGTCACTGAACTTCTCTTAGGGCGGTACGAAGTTCGCTGGGTCAGCTAGTTTTTATATAAAAATGTAATAAAGAAAGCCCCTGTTTCCCCCAAAACAAAATTTCTTCCCCCATTAATCCTCCCATCGCTTTAAAAACCCTCCAAATTTGGGGTAACAATCCCCCCCCCCCCCCCCCCCAACCTGGCAACAGTGCTCGAGTCCGCGTCTTGTATTATCTGCCTTCACTGTGACCATCACCTGCTTTCCTCAAGCTGACATCTCACGAGCCTGTTTTCTGAGTCTGAATTTGAATCTGAAAACAAGCGCGAAAAATAAACAGTGTAGTTAAAGCAGGGTGGCCGTAGTGGCAGCAGGCAACTGGTTGCCCGCGCAGGTTTCGGAGTCAGACACTTTACCGGAATGTTTAGGTCATTCAGATTCTGTAGGGTTGCCAACCCTCCTATAAAATATAGTATCCTGCTTTAATAGGGGATCAAATACTGATGTCGATTCTGGCGTGATTCTCTAAACCTAAAACTAAATTTATCATCCGTCTCTCCTTTTCATTCTGTATAGAGAATAACAAGAATAGACTGTTGTCAAATTTAAGTTTAGATATAGAGAATCGTGCCAGAATTGACAACACTATATTTCTAAAAAATACGTAGTAAGCGAAATTACTAAATTTAGCTTAAAGCATATTTTTGACAGTAAAAGCTTTCTTAAAAATTATTAGAGATTGTTATTATAATATTAGTCAGGCAAAGAGCAACAATAATATATTTATTTCAAAAATAAAGTAAAGCTTTCCGGTTAATCCGGACAGTCTGGTCCCATCCAATCCGGATTAGTGAGATTGTAATAAATTCTTACCTAATGGTTATAACAAGGCGTTCTTCTGGAAGAATCTTGTGTTTGTGCAAATCAGAATTGTTTCATACATTTCATATCGTTAGAGTTAGAACGGTGTCGACACATCGCGACACACAAGTATAGTTCTAAGTACTTAATATAATATTTGTGATAGTACACTAAATTGTAAATTAAAAGCTGTGATTGAAATTTCAAGTTCCTAAGAGCAAACATATATAAAGTCTTATAATAAACAAAACTGCTAAATGATTAGTCATTATCTATGTTTATAACTTTAAGGGATAATATTTACTTTAAAATTTTAAAGTTTAACCTAGATATGCAATACTCATTAAATGTGTATAATAAAAAAATGTTATTTATCATTATAAATAATTTCATTAACATAGTGTTTTTTGTATTATTAATGCATTGTTCCTATATATACTATAAACCATACAAATTATTCAAATTACACTTCCCTCGCGAATCCAGACCCAGCTTTCCGGTTAATCCGGACAGTCTGGTCCCATCAAATCCGGATTAGTGATATTGTAATAAATTCTTAACTAATGGTTATAACAAGGCGTTCTTCTGGAAGAATCTTGTGTTTGTACAAATTACACGAATTCTTTATCATGTGAGGTTCAATTTTTTTTTAAATGTAGTAGAACGTTTCCACTTCCATCCTAAAATATTGGAAAAAACGTTTCCTATCGACTTTTAATTGGGGAAACAAATGGTGGTATTCCCCATATTCACTCCTTAATCTATTAATTTCGTGAACACCGATAGGCTAGTTGACCCTTTTTGGAAAAAGGTTTTAAATGGTTAATAAATGTTCTATTAGACCGAAAAAAATGTATTGTATTTTTTGAGACCTAGAAAGCTACAAATCTTTAATTTTAAAATAGACTTTTCATGGACATACAAAAACGCTGCCGGCCATTTTAGTCATTAGATTATCTATGCTATGACGTTGACAGTAGTAAACAAAAACTCGTAAGCACGTAGAAAATAACCCATCTGAGTTTATAATAAAAAGAAAACATGATTTCTAATAGATACCACGAAAAATATAGTAATTATTATTATTGTATTGTACGAGAATGTAAAAACACATCTTTGAAGACTCCAGGAAAGTTGTGGATTAAAGTGCCGAAAGAAATTAACCTACGCAATATCTGGTTAGAACTTGCTAAAAGGGATCCTGTAACTTTAACGACGCATAGTAAAATTTATTTTTGCGAAGATCACTTTGATGTAAATACTCATTGAAAAATATTTTAAGTCTCTTCATTTATTATCAGTTTTAATAATACAAGTTTTAAAGTTATGTATGAATGACATTTAGTTGTTTACTAAAACAGACGTCACAATCATGGCGGATGTGGCGAACAGCGTTTTTAGTGTTTAAAAAGTATAGACTAAAAATTGTTTTTTTAAATTAAATTTCTACAGCAATCTTCTGCTTTTATGAAGTGAAATCGATATATTTAGGTTCCTTAGACAAAATACTTTAAGAAATAAACATTTATTTAATACAATTCGACATGAGTCAACTAGCCTATTCTCTTACGTTTTAATTTATAATGACAACTATCAGTAGCCATTTACAATCTTCATTAGAAAACTCCTCCATGTTTACAACTGCGAAAACACCCCCCCATTTTAAGTTTACTGGATCAGCAGCTTCGAACGAAAGAGAGACTGTTGGATGACTGTCGATTACGACTTTTACAGATTAAAAGTTTATGTAGTGGTTTTATTTTTATATAAAAATGTTATACAGAAAACCCCCGTTTCCCCCAAAACAAAATTTCGTCCCCCCATCACTTTACTTTTATAGAGCATTTACGTCGTAAATGCTCTAAGTATACATGGTGATAGATTGAGTCCGTGCTCCGAGTCCGAGGGCAGATCAAGTGATTATGTTTTTTTTTTACTTTCGCCCTGCCTGTAACCAATGCTGCCCTACCTCAAATTCGCTCGCTACGCTTCGTTCTATATAGCTACAGCCCTATATTCCGGTCAAGTGGACGTGAGAACTTTATTGTAGGGTTGACTACCTCACAGAAGCTTATTGGAAAAGCCAACTCAATACATTTCGTGCCAAACACTTCAAGTAACATTAGAATGAGTCACACCAACATTCTAATGTAAAAAAACGAAGATTAATAAAACTAAAGACTTGGCTGTATGTGCATCGTTCGCTTTGCCTTCCCTGAAATGGAAATATCTTTAAAAAAAAGATTCAAATTTTTTTAATAGTCTGAGTGAAATCTTTGGAAAAATTATTAAAAAAAGCTTTTTGAATTGGATTGACAAATGATTTTGAGTAAAAGGATCTGTTATTTCAAAGATAAGTTAGCTTTAATAGTTAAAACTTATGTTTTAACCCTAGCAAAACCAGTACAAAATGAATTTTAGGATATTTTTGGGTCTAAGAGAATCCACAAGATGGTCACGGTATTTTAAATTACATTTGCAATATTTGGAAATGGGAACTGTTTCGACTATGACACATCGATCTTTATTAAGTAAATTATTAAATGTCAATGAAAGTAAAATAGAGCATATTCTTGTGAAATATCCAGTCATATCCAAACTCGAACATGAACGGATTATAGCTTTGACGAATAGTATAAAAGAACTAGGATTTGCTAAAGATATTTTATTAGAAGAGCCATTGCTTTTTAGTATATTGCCAGTCACATTGAAACATAGATACAAGGTGTTGAATGAGTGTGGCATAGAAAAAGTTTCAGCATTGCAAATATTAACTTATTTACAAATAGTTAAGATCAAAACCATTGGAGAATTAAAACAAATGAATGTTATTAAATCATTTGTAAACATAGAAAATAGACTTGCAGGTTACATGACTCAATGGCCTACAGCCCTCACTTCTTCCATTTGTGGTGACAGTGATAAAATGACTTTGTACAAATTACGTCTTTATATTATTCAAAAGTATCTTGAATTGATGCTTGATGTGACAGAATTTGAATTTTACAGAGGCATCAAAACATATCCTACAATTAAACATCGTCCACTGGAAGCTATCAAGGAAACTTTAAATCTATTGCAATCAGTAATAATGATATCTAATGAAAAATTGAAAAATAATATGTATTTAATTCATGCAGATCCTGATAATTTGAAACAGATTATTTACAGTTTTTGTTCCATAGGTGGCATTGATATAAGAGAAATTTTAAGGATGAGGCCTAAACTAGCAACAAGAAGTTTTACTTCTCTAGTAGAAACCAGGAAAGTATTAGAGGAGTACGGAATAAGTAATGAAGCACAAATTAGATGTTTTGATATTTATACATTGGGGCCAGATACTGTAAGAAAAAGATTGGAAGAAGCTAAACAAATACCAGAATTTAATGCATTTTTCAGCCATCCTAGATTTTTAAAAATGATTCATTACAAAAATACTGCTTTGAAGAGAATGATGAATTTATATAGCAATAATAAGAAATGTCTTAGTCTAAATATTTTATCAGGGAGCTCTGCTCATTTTGAGATTTTTGAAAAAGCTCCTGGTGACAGATTAGGCAAAGGAAAAGATCTAGTGTTTTGTATATTCGAGTCACTTGGACGTAGTTACTCAATGACTGTTATACGGCAACAATTAAGGAGACACCCTTTTTGGATAAACATACCTTTAATTCAAGTGAAATATGTTCATCAACAGTTATCTGTGTTATTTAATAACAGAGAAATTTATGAGAATTGTGCAATCCTCTTGTATCCTTGGAGTAAAATTAAGGAAATTCTCACTTTATTGGATGTAAATGATAAAAAAGAAACAAGACAAGTGAATGAATGCCTTGACATTAGCAAATTAAACAATTCACAGAAACTGAGTTTAGTTTTATATTTACTTGAGAAGAATCACTATTTTACTGGAAATGGTGTGTGGACAGAAGAAAAGAACAAGATTATAATCAACAATACAGCAAAACATTCAAAAACTATGAATAAAATGGAAAATGTTTTATAGAAAATCATTTCATATTAATAAATGTTAAAAATAGATACCCATTCCTGGTATATTTCTTCATCATAGGTAATCATTAATAGCTTACTAAGCTATCTTGGCCCAATTACAAAAAAAGCTGTTTTTGCAATGATATTGGCTATAGGCCTACTTATAAAGGTGAAAAACAGATCCCTATCAATATGCTTCTGTAGCCAACATCACATACTAGGACTAAATAATGAAAAAAAAATTTAATGCATAATCTTAATTTGAGTTTAGTTATTAAAAGCTTTATATAATTCCTAAGGTGAACCTCGTACATAAAATCAAGTATTTTAAAAAAAAAAAAAGCGAGTGTGCTTATGACCACACGACTGAAGTGAAACTTCTTTAGCTCCAATGATCTGAAAATCATTAACTTAACCTGAAGATTTGTTGATAGTAAAAAAAACCACCAATCCTCGCTGAGTCAGTTATCACCCACCAATCTGCACTGGGTCCATTGTCACCCACCAATCCGCGTTGGGTCCAATATTACCCTCTAATCCGCACTGGGTCCAAAATCATCCACCAATCCGCGCTGGGTCTGTTATCATCCACCAATCCGCACTGGGTCTGTTATCACCCACCAATCCGCACTGGCTTCATTGTCACCCACCAATCCGCGCTGGGACTTATCACCCTCCAATCCGCACTGTGTCAATTATCACCCACCAATCCGTGCTGGGTCCGTTATCATCCTCCAATCCGCGCTGGATTCGTTATAGTCTAAAACTGCGTTGGGACCGTTATCACCCTCCAATCCGTGCTGGGTCCGTTATCATCAACCAATCCGCACTAGGTACGTTATCACCCGCCAAGCACTAGATTCATGTATTTTGTGATAGATATTGTACATTGTTTACCGTTATGTCACCGGTGCGCGCGTAGGGTTGCCAGGCCATAAAATGCAAAGGCCGGACTGCGCACTATATAAGGCCTGACATTTTGCCCTAAAATCAGGACATATTTTTTTTACTGCCAAACATAATATTTTTACAGCTGGGCTGTTGAAAAAAGTATTTATACTGTTTGTCTATAAAGTCGTGACATTAAATGATGGCGCCACTAGTATGCATGTAACAACCCTGTACAGTCTGACCAAAATGATTTTGATACTAGCAGTTCATTCAAGTAAAATAGGTAATTAATAAGACACACTATACAGTCGTATTTTGTTTCTGTTTTATATAGGGTGAAATTGAATGTTTCTATGAAACTTCGTGAGATTGTTGGGTTATGTGTATAGAGTATGCCTGTCTTTTTTCGGATTTTTTTGAAGTATATTTTTTTCATGTATTTATTTATAATTTGTGTATTTTTATGTCCTTTCCTCGTTTTGAGTAGTTATTCATTTTAAACAAACAAACTTACATATCCAGTGAAAAACAACTAATAAATAAGCACTTCTAAAAAACGGAAAAACATTGAAATTCCACCGCGGGTCAACGACCGACCGCGCCCGCCAGCCGTTGCTACCTAACTCTACACAGAGCTCAACTGACTCGTTTGATTCCACACAATAGGTACAATAAAATCGTCTTAGATGCCTTTATTGAAATTGAAATAATAAGCACAAATGTCATCTTTTCTTAAGCAGAGAAAAACTTTAAAAGTTAATAATAATTTTGTCACGATTGGAAATAGGCAAATGTTAAACAAAAAGAAATACTTATTGCTTAATACCCCAAGAATGAAATTTATAACCAAGTATTCAAAAGTACTTACGAGACCGGCGATTTAGGTAGGCACAACGAGGAACGAGGAACATATTCATTTTTTTCACTAGAACTTTTTATCAAATCAATCACACTGGTAGTACACAATTAGTTGTTTCTAATCAAAAAGTATTTACACTTAAAAGAGACTTAAATTATTATCTACAAAATTGTTGCTCTAAACCACCATTTTGCTGCAAACAAAGGTTGCCTGTTTGCGGACGTGTCTTTTCACCTTTTTTAAAGTGTCCCTATCACTACTCACTGCACAAAATGCAACTTCTATGGTTTAGGGACTCATTCGTAAACCAAACCTACTTCGTCACACTCGCGATAGCAGTACACCATCTCTAAATATTCTTGGTTTGTATACCGAGGCATAATGAAATTATCACAGTGTATGTCACCAAGTCAAAAGATGCGCACGCTCACGCGCGATTGATATACTTGCGACTGCGTTTTGCATGCAATCAAAGCAAACGTCCGCGTGCGGGGAAGAGGGGAGGTGGGCGGAATTCACATCATCAAAGACGCCGCAACCGGCGCTAGTTGCCAGCGTGCGGCGCGCCGCCCGCCCGTGCTTGCCGCAAAACAACATATTATTATGTGTGTGTGTGTGTGTGTATGTGTGACTGTGGCTGTGATTAAATGTGTTCGGAATTTCATGACGTGGGCAAATCAGACACGAAGAGTTCCTTCCTTCACTAAGCTCGTAAGTTATACCGATTTGCTCTTAATTTTAAGAAGATTTATTTTATTGATTAATTACCTGTGCTTTATGAAATAATATTCAAAGGTATTGTGTATCAGTGAATAAATAATTATAATATAGCATCTAAGACTATTTTATTGTATTGTTTTTAAATAGTGTGGATCAAAGCGAGTAGGTAAGCGCCGAGTCATCTGTGCGTGTAGTTAGGTACCTACAGGCGGCCGCCGGTCGTCGCCCCGACCGGCGATGATCTCGACTGGAGGCATAATGAAGGCATTCATTAAGTTTCCGTTTTTTTAGTAGTGCTTATTTTAAGTTGCTTTATAACTTCTATGTAGACGTGTTTAAAATGAATAATTACTCATAAGGAAGAAATGACAAAAAAATAACCAAATAAAAAATTAAAAAACGAAAAAAATTATTTTAAAAAATCCGAAAAAAATCAGGCATACTCTATACATGTAACCCATCAATCTCACGAAGTTTCATAGAAACATTCAATTTCACCCTTTAAATAGTAGTACCTATGCTTATAAAAAGTTTAGCCAAGCATATTTAATTGAATCAGAATAAAATTATTATAGATAAAATAGTACTTTATAGTGTAAAAGTGTTGTGTACAATGTTGGTGATTACCGCTGAGGTGCCATTGAGACGTTAGGTAATCATCAATACACATAAGATTCATCATACGACATTTTTTAACACACTTATTAAGAAAATAATACTAAAAATCATTTTATAGTATATAAAAAGTTTATTTAGAGAAACAATTTGTAAATGTGCAGTTGGTAAAATTAGTGATAAGTATCTTCACTAAAAGCACCTGGCCATGGTTCTTTATGTGACCATATCTTTCTTTGGTCAGCCTTGCCTGTTTTCCCAGGAATTTCAAACTTTCCATCATTCTTAAAACCTTCGTTGACTATCCGACTCTCTGATTTTCCTGAAAAAAAGTAAAAAAATATGTAACGGAATAGAAACAATAATTTATTGACATGAAGTAATTAATTCAAAATTGGTAGAAAACCTGACCGAGTTGAACCATAATAACGTATCCTCAGAATACAGAACAAACCAGAAGGAGCATTTAGTCTTATTTGTACAGAGCGCATTGTGTCCAAAACAACCCCCCGCCCGCGCCGCACCCACCCGCGTAGTGTTACCAGCGCAACATAACATTACCGCTTTTGGGGTAAAATAAAAATTTTATGTATAATATGACAGTAATGTCAAATGGTAATTTTTAAACGTTCAATAGGTAAAATATATTCATTCCTTTTGACTTAATTTAATAGGAACAAAATTTGACAACTGGATGTGAGTATCATAACTAAAATTAAAGATAACTTTTATAATACCCCTTTCTTGTTATATTCATTGAAGTAGAAAAAAAATTAAAGGGCCCGTTTTTTCTGAAAAACACTTTATTTATCTGCATAGTCTGGTCTTTTACTCCTCTTTCGGTCTTGGCATATTATGTATGTATTTACAAAAAATATATATGTATGTATAAGTATGTTCATCTAGAGTTATTTACACAAGTTGTTACTGAAACTTATCTTGGACTCAGCTCAATAATTGGTATGCTGATAGGGCTATACCATGGATAATACGGTGGGGTAGAATGAAATAATACATTTTGTAGTTTGCACATACATAATTTATTAAGTAAACTAATACAAGTGAAAATATTTCTAGTAAACGTAATGTGACGAACATATTTGACTACATTCATGTTTTAATATTAAAGTTATAATCTCAACATACCTTTTTGGCATATCTTTTTGAAACTGAGTAATTAATGGCTATATTAGTTTTATCTGAATGAATTATCCGCACATAAATGGTATTAAAACACTCGCGCAGTTTATACTATTTAGCAAACGGCTCCCTGAATAAAAAAAACACATAATAATTGTAATTAAATCAATAAAATTAAAAGTTATAAAAAAGTTGGGTAAAATGTTCGATTATTCTGTGGCAATACTAACAAAATGGACGCGTGATTTTCTTTGACAATTATATTACGTAAATTAAATTTAATATTTTAATAAAATGGATTGGAAATGTACAACTTACAGATGAAAGGTGATCCCATCTGATTTCTTCGTAGATCCTGTTGCATTTTCAAATTTCAAATCGTCCAAAAACGAACATTTTTATTAACGATTTTTTTCTACTCGATCGATTCCTCAAAATTCTTGGTGAATCGAATCACCTGAATTTTTTCCCCGCTGTGCGCCTTCTGGGAAAGACGGCACAGGCAAGTACTTTTTTTTCGGAGATTGAGAATTGTTGCTAAAGTTTGCGACACAGGTCGATAAATTTTACATGACTCTCTTGGGAGTGGCGTTACCCACATGACAAACTACTTTAGAAATCAAAATGCTTATTATAACATGTTGAATTGTTGCAAACGTAAAACCGACATAATTGCAATTTACTGCTAAACTAACAATCTCACGTTATTTTTTCATAGCACTGATTTTGTAGAGGGCAAGCTAATGAACAACTTTGATTCAAAAAAATTGTCAAAAAAACCGGTTTTTTTTTGTTTAAACAATTTTCCTGGCTACAAAACACGGGTTCTAGCGGGGACAAATGAAGGGCATATTCGTGGGGGTCTATACTATCTAGGAAAAAATTGGCTAAGCGCTGGTGTCTTAGAATAGGTCTCATGTTTATTCCGACTGGACTATTTCATTACATGTCCATTTTTGTAATACTTTGTGTAATACCCATGGTAACACCTATGTGTGACGGCGAAATCACAGATATTAAATGTCTTCGGAGCGCATTCTTAAATTTATTTTAGCTTGGCAATAATTTACGGTACTTCCAAGCCAATAAATGACAAAACGGCCATGTTGTTTTTTTAATTTGGACTTAAAGCGCCTACTGAACTGACATGCCTGCCGCAGGGACAATCTAGGGTGTAAGAGTGGGGATGACCCTTAATTGTGATGTGTGTATAGTTTGTCTATAAAGTCTTACAAAAAAAACTATAAAGTCGTGACATGAATGTTCCTCAAACATTCATGTCACGACTTTATAGTTTTTTTTTTCTAGTAAACTTTTCTTTAGATTTAAACATCTAGCAGTTAAATGCTTAAAAAATAAATAAAAACATAACTATAATTTCTATTTCTTCTTTCAAATGTTTAATACTTGAAAAAGTATTCATTTGACATTGTGGGTTACCTACAATGCGAAGAGATGGCGCTGCCCTGCAGCTTAAGCAGGTTGCCTGCGGCCACTATGGCCACCCTGCTTTAACTACACTGTTTATTTCTCGCGCTTGTTTTCGGAATCTAAATCTGAATCTGAATCTGAGTGCACTCTGGCCGTACCCTAAGGGTGCGGCCAGAGTGCACTCAGATTCAGATTCAGATTCGGACTCAGAAAACAAAGCGCGAGAAAAAGCAGGCAACCTGCTTAGACTACACTGTTTATTTCTCGCGCTTGTTTTCAGAATCTGAATCTGACTCTGAATCTGAGTGCACTCTGGCCGCACCCTAAGGCTAGGAAAAATTTCGACGTGGCGAATAGGGCCGTGGAAGCATAATGGTCAGTGCATTCGCCCGGATTGCCAAGGATGCGGGTTCGAGTCCCGTTCGCTGCCTGGTCCGCGTGGATTTTTTTTTTCTAATAAACTTTTCTTTAGATTTAAACATCTAGCAGTTAAATGCTTAAAAAAAAAACATAACTATAATTGCTATTTCTTCTTTCAAATATTTAATACTTGAAAAAGTATTCAGTTGACATTGTGGGTTACCTACAGTGCGAAGAGATGGCGCTGCCTTGCTTAAGGCTAGGAAAAATTTCGGCGTGGCGAATAGGGCCGTGGTAGCAAAATGGTCAGTGCATTCGCCCGGATTGCCAAGGATGCGGGTTCGAGTCCCGTTCGCTGCCTGGTCCGCGTGGATTTTTTTTTCTAATAAGTTTTTCTTTAGATTTAAACATCTAGCATTTAAATGCTTAAAAAAAAAACATATGTAACATTATTCATGTGTCTGGCAACACCAAACTTATGTACATCAGCTGTCATCGAGTTTCAGTTGTGGAACAGTTTTCCTTTTGTATTTTTACACTGTAATAAATTAAGACGAAACTACGCAGAAAGGTATAAAAATGACTAAAGTAAATCGGAGTGGCACGCGGGAAGTGATTTTTAAAGTTTTCCAGCGATGTTTCGAAGACTACTAAGCTGGACGAATTTTGTGGGATTTGGATGATGTTTATGGGCGAACAGCATCTATGACGGGTATGTAATCGTGTAACTATTTTTTTGTAATCTGCCTGAAGTTACAAATTTACTCAATTTATGATTTTGAGACCAAAAAAGGCATTGTTTACATTGCACATTTTTAGGTTAGATTGACATTGGTGTCGATTCTAGCATGTTTCTCTAAACCTAAACTTAAATTTGACAGCAGTATATCCTTGTCATTCTCTATACAGAATGAAAAGGAGAGACTGATGTTAAATTTAGTTTTAAGTTTAGAGAATCACGCCAAAATTGGCACCATTGTAAATAGATAATATTGTAGTACGACCATTTCTTTTGATACGTTATTATGATTGAACTCGGTCAGTTTTTTATACCAATTTTGAATTAATTGCTTCATGTCAATAAGTTATTGTTTCTATTCCGTTATATATTTTTTTACCTTTTTTCAGGAAAATCAGAGAGTCGGATAGTCAACGAAGGTTTTAAGAATGATGAAAAGTTTGAAACTCCTGGGAAAACAGGCAAGGCCGACCAAAGAAAGAAATGGTCACATAAAGAACCATGGCCAGATGCTTTTAGTGAAGATACCTATCACTAATTTTACTAACTGCACATTTACAAATAGTTTCTCTAAATAAACTTTTTATATACTATAAAATGATTTTTAGTTATTATTTTCTTAACAAGTGTGTTAAAAAACGTCGTATGATGAATCTTGTGTGTATTGAAGATTACCTAATGGCTCTGGTCTCAATGGCACCTCAGCGGTAATCACCAACATTACACACTTTTACATTATAAATTACTATTTTATCTATAATAATTTTATTCTGATTCAATTAAATATAAAACAGAAACAAAATACGATTGTATAGTGTGTGTTATTAATTACCTATTTTACTTGAATGAACTGCTAGTATCAAAATCATTTTGGTCGGACTGTAAAGGGTTGCTACATGCATACTAGT
This sequence comes from Chilo suppressalis, assembly GCA_902850365.2. Taxonomy (NCBI): domain Eukaryota; kingdom Metazoa; phylum Arthropoda; class Insecta; order Lepidoptera; family Crambidae; genus Chilo; species Chilo suppressalis. Next base: position 16,301,427 of record OU963898.1, read on the forward strand.
GGCGCCATCATTTAATGTCACGACTTTATGACAAACTGTAATTGGGGCAATTTTCTAAATCGGGCCTGCGGTAGGGCGGCAGGAGCGCGTGTTAGGGCCGTCAGCCCCAAGCCAATACGCTTTATAAGCAATACTAAATGATCTAGTTAGTTATATACACCTCAGCATTTATTATAGTATATATACTCATGTTTAGGTTAATTAAGATTGAATTCATTGTAGTAGTGTAAGGCTGCCCAATTGTAGAAATAAATCATTTTTTTAGTTAAAACTCGTTCTTATTATTTAATTGGCGCAGCCGGTAGGATCCCAGTAGTTGGGTCGCGATATTTTTTCACAAAGTTCTAAATTAACTTAGAAACATTTCGCCGCAACGTCTGTCTCTACAGTTTAACTGGGATACCCGAACAAATAAATTTATTGAATAATACGTCGAGGAGCAACAGCAGCCAGAACTACTACAAGTCTTCCACGTCATGGGAATAACTGCGGGTTTGTGAGTAAAACTCTTCACTATCCTGTCTTTTTTCCTCTATGAACCTTAAATTATATGTGTTATTAGGGATTAGAAAACGCCAGAATAACATTAGGATAAAACTTTCCATTTTAATTAATTAATATTCTACTGAATTCTATATTCTCATTTATTAATTTGCGTTTTGATTGTTTTATCGTGCATTTTAATTTTGTGTTATTTTTTTTCTTTTGTGGCTTAGGCGTGTTTACATACTTTGTTAAAAATGGAACACATAATTCACGTCCCGTCTGAAGTGGTGAACATGATTCCCCTATTCGAGGGCGACTTAAGGCAACTGCCGTTATTTAATAAGAAATGCGAGTGTATTCTAAATACTTTTGGGGGTAATAATACACAAAATCTATATTTATTTCATGTGATAACAAGTAGATTAACAGGGAGAGCCGCAAACTTAGTCGGGAAGAGGGAACAAATCAGTACATGGGAAGAATTAAAAGATCTTTTACATCAACATTTTGGGGACCCGCGTACTGAAGAGTGCTTATTACTTGAACTAGAAGCATTAAAAATACAGCGAGGCGAAAGTTATTTAAATTTTTGTCATAGGATTCAAAATCTTAGGAGCATTTTAATAGCCAAAGTAAACGAAACTATAAAAGCCAAAAATATGATCAATTGTAACAATTTTTGTTATCACCGACTAAACACAGGGCTTTGTATGAGACTCGAAGTTAATTAATCTATAATCAGGGCGCCGTAATACTGATATTTGAGGGAGATAAAATAAAAAATCAATAACCGCAGTGAACAAGACCTTTTATATTTTCACTATTCAGATGAAATTTTCAACATACAGTGATACAATTTTTACAAATAACAGATATCTTTGAAGATGGCTTTTACAAATTCAAGTATTGAGAATAAGTGACGAACATACCGTCAAAACAGGTGTACATACAGATATATTTATGTTAATATTCTAAGGAAACAATTTGTTTTAGCAAGTATCGTACATACAGATATATTTATGTTAAGATTCTAAAGAAACAATTCGTTTAGCAAACATCAAGCTACTTACATTAATGAGTTTACAGTTTACTATTACAAATCCTTTATTATGTTATAACAATCAGAAATTTCGTACTTCGGAGAATGCACTGGTTAAAGATTAAATATGTTCAGAGTTTACTTAGCTTTCAAGATCTTGGTACCATCAAGCGATTCAGGTATCCACGTGGGTTGTAACAAAGCCTGCTGTCATCACATGTACTCGTTTTCGATCAAGATTTTATTCACAGACTCATTTATATATATATATAGCGTACTTCTTTATATATATATATCCAAAGAAATTCCAAGCAGGATTAATTAAATGAAATTTTCGTAAACTGTTTTTAATCAGCCTCCTCAAAGGACCTAGAAACAATTACACACATTTCCTATAGTTCAATAAAAAACCTAAATTGACCTACAACCTAACTAGATAGATATATTGGACTTACCCGTTAATCCGGGGAAAATATATTAATTAATTATGCACTGACTATAACTGCCAGTCACTGTGCAATTTACTAGATGTTCCAGAGTTCGGTTAGCAGACAAAAGAGAATGAAACCGTCTGCGCAAAGCTATTTATATGGGCATAGGGTCACGTGTGTCCGCTAGCAAATTTCTCACAAATCACCTTATTTGGTGCTGGGGAATGACGGAACCGGTTAAGCCGGCTCCGCCTCCCAAAGAAACTGCTTCCAGAACATTAATTATCATGCAACTAACGCGTGTAATTTTATTTCACACTGTTACATAAAACTCCATCTACCTCAACTTTCAAACGCAACTATCAAATTTTTCATTCAGAATTTATTCCGTGCTTCTTTAAAACAGATTACATTATTCGATGATGAATATGTATGGTGATAGATGGCGTTTTGATTAATAATATTACTATAACTTAATATTATAAAATTATATTGCTACACAATGTCAAACAGGAAATTTATACACATGTATCTCTAAATGTGTTCCTGTACAATTTACCCGCTTATCTAGTACGTTTGATTCGCCTCAGAAACGGACCAACTTTAGGAGACGCCCTGAAAATAGTTTTGGAGGAACAAAACTTCCAAACAGTTTACGATTACGAAAATAGGAATAGAGAGTTCGGAAACCCTATATACAATAATAATTACCAGTATAATAATCAGCGTCAACCCATCTTTTCGGCTCCAAACAGACCACATAATAGTATTTTTTCTCATAATTTCAATAATAGACCTCAATATAATAATTCACAAAATAATAATGATAACTCCAATTTTAGAACCCCCAATAATAACTTTACACCAAATAGCTCTATGCAATCACGTAATTGATTCAGGTCAAATATTACGCGACCTAGCCAGTGGCAACAATCGGCCTTTAACCGGCCAACGCAGAATCAGCAGTTTGCGGACAATGCCCCGCGTAATACGAGCAGTCCATATTTTGGGTCAGGTAGCAATACTGACGTAACAATGCGCACGGCTAGCTCGAGACGTATTAATTTCACAGATAGCGAATTTGTAAACAATGACGAACCTGTCTCGGGATCGTCTGGGGAACCCGACATCGCAGAAAATTTTTGCGTAAGGGCCTCACCGATAGAGAAACCATAATTTTAAACTGTAATAAACAACTTAATCTTCCTCACCGGAACTTAAATCAGTGTTTATGATCGATACCGGAAGTACCCGTTCGTTTATAAGCCCACAGAAGGCTAACGAATATTATAATCAATACAAACAATACGAACCTTTCGAGGTAGTTAGTACACACGACTCAAGCCAACATAATGAAATTATTAATATTGTTTTGCCGAATACTTTCCGCAGCACACAAAAACACAAGTTCTACGTATACAGTGTAGATAACAGGTACGATGGATTAATCGGTAGCGATCTATTAAAGCAACTCCACGCTAATATCGATATGAAATCTCAAACGCTATTTACTAGGGATACTAGCATACCTATAATATACACTCCACCAATGAGGATTTCTTATGAATTGCCGGGTCGTAGTGAATTGCGAGTTAAACTGCCAGTTAACTTATTAGACGGCGATGGAATATTAGAAAAGGTAGAGTTTAGCAAGGGAATTAGAATGCCTTCTGCATTAGTTTCGTGCAAAGAAGGTTTTGCTACAACAGTAATTCAAAACTGCAATACCGATAGTATGTCGCTAACAGTAACTGCACCTTTTAAAGTAGAACCATATCAGATGAATCAATGCTATTTGAACTTCACTCAGGATAAAAGGCAATTAGATAGTTTATTAAGCAAAAACCTTATGAAACTTAGGTTAGAACACATGAACGAAGAAGAAAAAGTAATGATAGGGAATATTTGTAAGGAATATAAGGATATTTTTTATTGTGAGGATATCCCGTTGTTGTTCACAAACCAAGTAAAGCACGAAATTAGAACGACAAATGAGGACCCGATATTTAATAGGGCACATAGGCTGCTACCATCACAAACGGCAGAAATTAAAAGTCAGGTTAGAAAAATGTTGAAAGATAATGTCATACAGGAATCTCATTCCCCCTGGAGTGCACCGGTCCACCTGGTACCAAAGAAAGTAGATGCCTCCGGGAAACAAAAGTGGAGAATGGTAGTTGATTATCGTCGCTTGAACGAAATCACAGTAGACGATAAGTATTCACTCCCGAATATTAATGATTTATTTGACATGTTAGGGAAAAGTATGTACTTTACAACCCTGGATCTTGCCAGCGGCTACCATCAGCTCGAAGTTAAAGAAGAGGATAGACCAAAAACCGCGTTTAGCACACCTTTCGGACATTACGAATTTAACCGAATGCCGTTCGGTCTGAAGACAGCTCCTGCTACTTTTCAGAGAGCAATGGACAATGTCCTTAGACGTCTACAAGGTATACATTGCCTGGTCTATTTAGATGACGTCATCATATTCTTGAAAAGTCTGTCTGAACATATTCAGAAGTTACGAGCGGATTTTGAGCGGTTCCGCCAAACAAATCTTAAAGTCCAATTAGACAAGTCACAGTTTCTTAGGAAAGAAGTTCTATATCTAGGCCATACCATAACTAGGGAAGGTCTTAAACCTAATACCGACAAAATAGACGCAATTCTTAACTATCCGATACCGAAGACAACTACTGAAATAAAAAGTTTTTTTGGGACTAATAGGGTATTACCGAAAATTTATCAGGGATTTTGCCAAAATAACAAGACCTCTAACAGTATGTTTAAAAAAGGGACATAAAATAGTATTAAATGAAGAGTATCAGAATAGTTTTGAAACATGTAAAAAACTCTTAACTAATGCCCCCTTATTGCAGTTCCTGACTTTAAAAAACCTTTTATTTTGACCACGGACGCGTCAAACTTTGCAATAGGCGCCGTGTTGTCCCAAGGTTCGTTAGGGTCCGATATGTTGAAGTTTGCACAAAACCATTAGGGCATTTAAACCCCATTAACCACTTTACTTATTACTTTTTCATGAGATAAATTAAAAGTCGACTCATCGTAGCCATGTTTTTATTTGAGAGAGAACGTTCCATTATATGAAATAAATCAATAACATTTACATTATACATACTAGGTTGTGTTCCATGCACATCAATAAATCTTATTTCCAACACCCCCACTCGATTAATAGTTTACAAAACTTTTTATCGCAATGAAATTTACAAAAACTAACAAAACATATTTAATATCAACTGCTACTACAAAGTTACATATGGCATACTTATAGAAATTATTATGTTTATTTTATTACATGTTATTTTACTTATACAATTTTTAATGAGTTTTTCATAAAAGTTAATTTATCATTTGATAAAGACTTTGTTAACAAATCTGCTAAATTACTATCAGTGCTTATGTATTCAACCTGTATAATTTTATTCAATATCAAATCTTTTAAAAAATGATTTTTTATATCTATGTGCTTGGTTCTTTTACTATTTTCATATGATTGAGATAACTGAATTGCACCTTTATTGTCCATTAATAACAAACACTTTATATCACTCAAATCACTTTTCACTTCACTATTGAGTCCATTCAAGTCACCGTAAAGTCCTTTTATATATAGTAAATCACAAGCACTCAAAGCACCTGCAATATATTCAGCCTCCACTGTTGAGAGGGCAACGCATGGCTGTTTTCTTGAAAACCATGCCACAGGATTGTTATTGTAAAGTGTGATAGATCCTGATACACTTTTGTGATCAGATACATTTCCTGCCTCATATTTTCCTTTTTTTCATAAAGTAATCCAACATCTATTGTCTGTTTAAGATAACGTTAAACTCGTTTAGCTTGAGTCCATAAGCTCATAGTTGGTCAATCCAAATATTGACTTAAGTAAGAAGTTGCAAAACATAATGTCAGGTCTGGAAACAGTAGAAACAAACATTAAGCTCCCTATGAGCTGTCTATAAGGAACATCTTCAATAATATTTTCATTTTCGTCATGCTGAAAACCTTTTGCTATTGGCGTATAGGTACCATTACATTCCTTCATATTAAAATTATTTAACATTTTATTTATCTGTCTTTTCTGTGTTATCTTTATACTATTTCCTGTTCTCTCTATTTCCATTCCTAAAAATGATTTTGGGAAACCAAAATCTTTGACATTAAATTCCTTTTGTAAATCTTTCACTATTATTTCTATGTCTTCTTCTTTTCCTATTAAAATCATATCATCGACGTAAATTATTAACCAAACTTGTAATTTTATTCCAATATATAAACAAAAGTCATGTAATGATCTTTTAAATCCTTTTTCCTTTATGTAATCATTAAATCTTTCATTCCAAACTTTAGGACTTTCTCTTAATCCATATAAACCTCTATCGAGTCTTAAAACTTTATTCTTTCCAGTCTCTATTTCTTGTGGTGGTACAATGTATACTTCTGATTCTAATTTGCCATTTAGGAAGGCAGTTGGTACATCTAGCTGACGCATAGCCCACTCTTTTTGTACAACTTGTGCAAATAAGGTCCTCACAGTTGATGTTCTTGCTACTGGTGCATAGTTCTTACCAAAATCTTCAGATTCTTTAAGCTGAAAACCTAGAGCAACCAATCGTGCCTTTTTAACACCATTTTCCTTTAGTTTAAAAATCCATTTGGCCTCTATTGCTTTCTTATTTTTAGGTAATACCATTTCTGTCCATGTGTTCATTTTTATAAGACCTTCTAACTCAGCATTTATAGCCTCTTTCCAACCATTATTTATAGCATCGTTATAGCTTTCTGGTTCTTCTCCTTTGCCTATTAGACAGTATGCTTCATATACCTCAAATTCACTCAAATGACTAGGTTTCTTTATTTCTCTTCCTTTTCTAGTAGTGTATTTGTTTGACTCAATTTCATCTTGATTTTCCTGTTTGTTTTCCATATTATCTTCTTTCTCAATTTCAATATTATTACTTGTTATTATATTCTCTTCATGTTGTATATTTTCTTTCTTTAATTTATTTTCTTCTTCTATATATGTAAAATCTGTTTCATCAAATCTAATATCTCTGGTAGTTAATACATTATCTGTCACAGGGTCCCATACTTTGTATCCAGTTCGCGAATACCCAACCATCCTTACAGGGGTAGCTCTTTGATCCAACTTGTCCTGTCTAGGTATATTTACCATCCAGCCTTTACTTCCAAATATTCTCAACTTATTCAATATAAATTCTCTTCCAAAAACTTTTGCTGGTATTTTAAACTGTATTGCTTTAGTTGGACATCTGTTTACTAAATAAGTTGCTGTCAGTACTGCTTCACCCCATAGATGACGAGGTAAGTTAGATTCATCCAATATCGTCCGAGCTTTATCATAAAGTGTTCTATTCATCCTCTCACTTTTGCCATTCATCTGTGGACTGTATGGTAAGGTATATTCCAGTATTATGCCTAAATTCTGACAGTACTTCTTAAAATTATTAGACGAGTATTCACCACCGTTATCACAGCGTAATCTCTTTATTTTTATACCCTTTTCTCGTTCTATTTCTTTAATATAATGTATGATATTGTTTTCCGCCTCTGACTTATTTTTCAGTAAGTAAGTCTGTCTGAAATGTGAATAATCATCGATTATGGTCTGGAAAAATCTATGACCTTCTTTAGTTGGAATCCTTGCTGGTCCAGCTACATCCGAATGTATGAGTTCACCAATTTGTTTTGATTGACTGTATGTAATTGGTTTAAATGGTAGTCTAGTACTCTTATTAGTCATACAATTATTACAAATATTTTTATCTGATTCTAAACGCATCATCTTTAAACCCTTATTTAGGTGACCTAATCTTCTGTGCCATATATTTTTATCTTCTTTCTTATTTATGTAGTAACAATAATTTCCTTCTTGTTCATTATGAAATAGTGTAAGTATATATAATTTCCCTTTTTTGTTGCCATAAAATGTTTCCTTTAAATTATAAATTTTTACTCTTTCTTCTTTAAACTGGACTGTATAACCTTTTGATATTAATTTTTGTACTGATATTAAATTATGACTTAAATTCTCTACTATTTGACATTCTATTGTTATCTTCTTTGATCGCTCATAAAACAATATTAATTTTCCTTTTTTCTTCGATATTATAGGCTCACCATTAGCAATTTTAATGTATATTTCTTTATCTAAATTTTCTACATCATGCATGAACTGTTCTAATTCTTCTTTCACATAGTGGTGTGTAGCTCCAGAGTCAATGACGAACTCTTCTATTCCTTTATGAGAACTTGTTGTGGCTACAAATATACTATTTTGATTCACTTTACTTTCTATTTCTTCACTCTCTGTATAGTTTGCTTGTCTATTGTTCCTTTCATAATTATTTATATTACCTCTTGTATATTTTCCTCGACCTCTATATGACTTATTAAAGTTTCCTTTTGGTTTCTTACATTCATAGGACTTATGTCCTTTTCTGCCGCAAGTGTAACATGTCAAAAAACTTTTCGCTTCATTAATTGTGTCTTGCCCATAGTTATATTTTAATTTCAATTCCGCATCCAAAAGTCTAGACTTTACTAACTCAATGGTAATATCACTCATAGTTTCTAACGCAGTAATAACGACATCATACTCGTTTGGCAATGTTAATAGTAAGTGACAAACCTTATCTGATTCATCTATTTTGGATCCATTGGCTTCTAAGTCCGCCATTATTGTATCAAATTTTAAGAAATGATCTTGTAATTTATCTGAATATTTCGACTTCATTGTTAATAATTTCTTTCTTAAGTGCAATTTATTAAACACGCTTTTTCGTTCCAAAACTTCTTCCAATTTTTTAATCATGTCGGCCGCAGTCAGACATGTTTTAACAATTTCTAAATGAGAATCATTTATACACTGAACGATTAATGATTTTGCTTTCGCATCTTCAATTAGTAATAGGGAGCCACAGTTAGAGACCGTAGAGATTTCAGATTCCGACGATGGTGCTACAGCACACTCAATATCGAACAGGGAGCACGAGGGCATCTCAATACTAAACGAAGCCATTGATACAAAACCTAAGCAAATAATAGTGTACAAATGGTTTATCGATAAATTACAAGTCAAAGATATTTCTAATAAAAAACAGAGAATCCTGGAAGTTCATTTACCACTACATAAGGATAATCTCGTAAATTTTTTTTCAACGAATTCGTTGATTTCAAACATAAATATTTTATTTACTATGAGGACATTCTATTCCGACCGATATTCACTAATGTAGTCACCCAACTTTACAAAAAGGGATCAATTAACTTAGTAGAATGCACAGAGCGAGTAGTTAACCTAACAAACTCTGAGGATGACCAGGTAGACTTGATACGCAAATATCACGAGGGCAAAACATGCCATCGAGGTATAAATGAAACATACGCTCGACTTAAGAGGACTTATTGGTGGAATAATATGAAAGAAACCATAACTGCCATTATAAATGGGTGCGACCAGTGTAAAAAAATGAAATATGAACGAAAACCTATTAAACCTCCAATCCCGTTGACTCAAACACAGGATGCACCATTTCAGGAGATTTTTATAGACTTACTATTCATTGAAGGTAAATACTACCTAACAGCCGTTGACGCCTTTAGTAAATTAGCTCAAGCAATTTTCATTCCCAATCGAAGCACACCCGAGGTAGTTAGAGCTCTAATAAAATATCTTAGCATGTACGGTTTACCTAGAAAGATAAATAGCGACTCCGGAGCTGAATTTAACAATGATCTTTTAAAGGAACTATTGAACTTTTACAAAATTGATATCCATATAGGAACACCAAATAACCCCACTTCAATGGCCATAGTAGAAAGGTTTCATTCGACTATTATAGAGATCTACCGCATCGCAAAGTATGAAAGCAACGAACAAGATGCTTGCTCTGTTATGACATACGTGATAATGGCTTATAATAACGCAATTCATACCGCGACAAACTTCACACCGTTCGAAATAGCATTCGGTCATACCGAATCAGGTAACGTGTTTGACACAAATAGAGACTTCAATCTTCTACAAATTTTAGTCCAGGATCATAGAAAAAGATTGAAGGTTCTCTACGAATTTATTAAGGGGAAATTAGAAACCGACAAGGTACAGGTTAGAACTAAAAAGGGAGGCGAAGAGCCACAACAAATAAACGTAGGCGACAATTTTTTTTATAAAAATACCAGAATAAGAAAAGCTAAGGACTTACCCCGATATGACGAAGCCCAAGTTGTAGGCGAAAATAGTAGAAATATATTTCGCAGGTTGTTCGCGATGGTGTTAACCCTAACTCATCAGGCACACGGCCTGAACCTACAGAGACTAGACCCGAATCCAGGTATAGCTCCCATTCGGATTGGTACAGCGACGAAGAATATTGTCCACTGGAGTATCATTAAGACTTTAGACTTAGAATTATTAGAAAATTAGTTAGAACGTAATATAATAGAGTATCATAAGATTAAAACACTAGTATTTAAGGAAACTGAGACCCGTAGGGAATTATGAGGATTAACGGTACAAGTAGAGTCCATACTTAATTTAACAAAAGATAGTTTAGCACAAATCTTACCAAGGTATAGAGTAAAACGTGGCTTACTGAACCCATTAGGTTCTCTTATTAAGATAATTTCAGGTAATTTAGATAACGAAGACTCTATAAAATATAATCAGGAGATAAGTAACCTTAAAAATAGGGAACATTCCGTAGAAAATAAGATATCACTTATGAAAGTTGCCGTAGAAAAATTGATTAACATTATCAAGTGACATTAACCTTAACGATAATCATATTAATTTTAATAATAATCGTTTAGGATCTTTTATAAATAACCAAACTGTTATTTTTAGCTCATTCAGATTAATGAATAGTATGTACCAAATTCTAAACAACTTTCGTACAATCTATCAAGTTAACTACGAAGTAGAAACAGCAATTGCCTTTAGTAAGCTCAATACATTACACTAGTTAACATTTTGATGGAAGTAGAAAAACACGCAAATATTTTATATAAAGTAAATTATAACAACTTAATTAATTTAGAGCAAAACATAATAGGCTAGTTGACTCATGTCGAATTGTATTAAATAAATGTTTATTTCTTAAAGTTTTTGGTCTAAGGAACCTAAATATATCGATTTCACTTCATAAAAGCAGAAGATTGCTGTAGAAATTTAATTTAAGAAAATAATTTCTAGTCTATACTTTTTAAACACTAAAAACGCTGTTCGCCACATCCGCCATGATTGTGACGTCTCTTTTAGTAAACAACTAAATGTCATTCATACATAACTTTAAAACTTGAATTATTAAAATTGATAATAAATGAAGAGACTTAAAATATTATATTCAATGAGTACTTACATCAAAGTGATCTTCGCAAAAATAAATTTTACTATGAGTCGATAAAGTTGCAGGATCACTTTTAGCAAGTTCTAACCAGCGTAGGTTAATTTATTTCGGCACTTTAATCCACATCTTTCCTGGAGTTTTCAAGGATGTGTTTTTACATTCTCGTACAATACAATAATGATTATTACTTTATTTTTCGTGGTATTTATTAGAAATCATGTTTTCTTTTTTATTATAAACTCAGATAGGTTATTTTCTACGTGCTTACGAGTTTTTGTTTACTACCGTCGACGTCATAGCATAGATAATCTATAGACTAAAATGGCCGACAGCGTTTTTGTATGTCCATGAAAAGTCTATTTTAAAATTAAAGATTTGTAGCTTTCTAGGTCTCAAAAAAATACAATACATTTTTTTCGGTCTAATAGAACATTTATTAACCATTTATAACATTTTTCCAAAAAGGGTCAACTAGCCTATTATGAAATCTTATATGGATTATAAAAAGTTAGTTTTTATTCTCGAAATACCCTTAGTAGATAATAACACATATATTTATTATAAGGTTATGCCTATCCCCATCAATAATCCTACAAATAATATAACCCACGTCATCATCCCACAATACCCATACCTTATTGTGAGGAGAATGAAATACATTCCCGTAGCGAAACCCTGTGAGGAAATAGAACGAGGCAGATATCTCTGCAGTGATCAAGAAATTGTCGAATTTACAGACGAACTCCGCATCGAACAATTTTAATGCTGCTAAAAAGTAATTTCAGTGCCTGCCGACAGCGTGAAGTCCAAATAGAGAATACAAGAATCCAACCCATCACCGAAGATCAATGGATGCTGTTTTTCAAGGTCGACACCATAGCAACTGAGAGGTGCCATAACGAAATAAACAAACAAAAACTACGTGGAACATACATTTTGTCACGAAATAACGACTGTGATATTGAAATAGGAGGATCAATAATATCGCCGCTCACCAACACATCTTCGGTCGCAATAACCAACACACCGCAAATTCAACTGCCAAGTATGACTACAAACGAAGAGCTGTCAAGATGGACACCGGTCAACCTTCGTAACGTGGATCTCAGAGACATTAGTGCAGTGATGAACCAAATTAGTGATGTGGAAAATGACTATAGTGTAGAAAACATGTTTGGTATAACCACCCAAATTAGTATATGGACAATAAGTATTTACATAGCGATATTTTTTGTTTATATTATGTATTATAAAAGAAATTTTCAAAGGACAACAGTGTTGCCCGTAGGAAATTCCTCACTAGGGGAGGGAGGTGTTAGGGCCGTCAGCCCCAAGCCAATACGCTTTAATGATCTAGTTAGTTATAGACACCTCAGCATTTATTATAGTATATATACTCATGTTTAAGTTAATTAAGATTGAATTCATTGTAGTAGTGTAAGGCTGCCCAATTGTAGAAATAAATCATTTTTTTAGTTAAAACTCGTTCTTATTATTTAATTCGCGCGACCACCCTTGCTCCCTAGATTGTCCCAACCGCCCTGCACGTAGCCGCGTGTGTAGCGTGATTGGGGCAATTTCTCAATCAGTCGGTTAGTAGCTGTCACACGCAGTGCACGTTTTTTGATCAAGATGGCTGCAGATCATAATGAGCATGAAGTTTGGACACGAGTGATCGAAGTATATAAAGACCGACCCCACATGTGGGATAAAAAAAACAAACATTATTTATATTTATTTAATTAATTTTCATTTTTTAAGTATGTGACTGCTCGATGTTTAAATCTAATGAAAATATTTCTAGAAAAATAGAAATAGTTTTTTTTTTAATATTTTCTTTAGATTCAAACATTGAGCAGTTACACAATCGTTGAGTTACATGATTAAAAAATTAAAATTATGACTTTAAATGCTATGTCTTCTTTTAAATGTTTAATTCTTGTAAAGGTATTCATTTGACATTGTGGGTTACATATAATGCGAAGAGATGGCGCTGCCTTGCAGCTTAAGAAAGGCTAGAAAGAATTCGATACGGCTGTCAGGGCCGCGGTAGCATAATTGATCAGTGCATTCGCCCGGATAGTGAAGGGTGCGGGTTCGAGTCCCGTCTGCTGCCAGGTCCGCGTGGATTTTTTTCTAATAACATAAACATTACTTATTTACAATACATTTCTTTCTTTGCCAATTCTTCACCCAGTATTTCCTTTTTTACGGTAATTAATTCTGCTGTATAACGTGGATGTAATAGGTAAGCATATCAGTGTATAGTGGGATTCAAATAAGAATAGAGAAAGCCAATGACCTCCATCTGTCAAATGTCGCTTGAAAAGTACGGTTTGCAAAAAAATCTTAGAACCCTTTTTTAGCCCTCATCATATTCTAGAATAAAAACCAAACATTTGTAAACAAACAATTACAAATATTGTTAATTAGTATTGTTTGATATTTTTTTCGTTTATAGAGCTTTGGCTATGACTGGTTGATAACCTAAATCGTCAGCCAAATGTCAGTTTAAGTTGCGTAATTTTTACAGTAAAAAAATTGTGTAGGGTATTTTTCGGTGTAAATTGAAAGCTTCAAATCAAAGTATAAAATATTGAGAAGTTCCTCTTCGCTTAATATTTTCAACATGTGTTTTTAAAGTTCGTTCGATTTCACCGTGCTCGATTGATACCTGTAAAGAATCTGAAATGTCAAGAATTATGTAAAAATTATATCACTTCACACTTGTTTAAAGTATTTTATTACAATTGATTTGATTATTGGATATATACATGACTGTATATAATCAATGTTATTTCAAGTTAAAGAAATACAGGTCTGTCATGGAAAATATTTTGTAATAAGATTTGTGCTTTTTTTTCTAGGCGCTTCTTTATTACGTAAGTAACATTTAGTTTAATATCTACCTTTTAAGTGAAAAAGTAATGCAATTTGATGATGACTGTCTTTTTATAAGAAGCTTCTATGGCACAGGGATCAGATACAGATAGATCCGCACACAACTTCATTCGGAGCCAGGACATAAGCCTAGCAAAGAAGAGTTCGAGCTAGTGCCAAATTTTTACTCACCCATCAAATGAGTGACCATAGTGAATGTTGCTTAACTTTTACAAGCGTAGTCGAACGAGCTCTTTTTCATGTCAATAACTCTTTCCTCAAATATTGCATACAAACTACTTAACCGCGATTTTGTTCGTATATATATGAAAATAAATTGAGGTATTTTTTATTTTTTTTTCGTAATCTATGGTAAACTGAGACCGTGTAAAGGGTTAAATTGAAATTGAAACCTGGCAAGTCTGTTCTGTTCTGTGGCGCGGACAGATCACTTAACATCAATGAAAGATGAAATTAAACATTTGTGGATTAACTATTGGAACCACTGGAACAATTCTAAAGGGAAATGGTACGCAACAATACAGAAAAGTTTGCCAAACAAGCCATGGTATAATAAAGCAATATGTGAGTCGAGAAAATTTATTACAACTATTAACAGGCTGCGCTTTGGACACTGTTTGGTTCCAACTCACTTGCATAGGCTTAAAATTTTGTCGAACGACAAATGCAGATATTGCCAGACTCCGCATGCAGACATAAATCACGTAATTTTCTCATGTCCTGAATTTAACATCCAGCGTCTACTACTAATTTGCGAGTTGCAAGATATTCAATCAGAAGACCAGAGCAATTGTTTTCCCCGCCGCATTGAAGATTTTCTCTCCAACCCATGCTATTTTAAACCAATTTATAAATATATTGTAAATACTGTAGATAAGATATAGAATAAGACAAAACGAATATGTTATTTGTTTTTCTTTAGGTTATTTTTATTCCATTGTTTACTTTCTATTGTTTCTATCGTGTATAAGCTTCTTGTTTCTATCCTTCTATCGCTGTCAATGTCATTGTCAAAATTTAAGTTGTCAGTAATCTGTGTCACGCATCTCACGTTTGTATTTTATTTAAGTTTGTATTTGTACTATGTGTTCGGCTTTATGGACTTGTATCCTGGCTATGTCATTTGCTAATAAAAAAAAATAAAAAAAACTGGCGCGGCATCATAGTATAGTATTCATTCATAGTAATCTGTGGGTGCGGCTTTGTTTTGTTAGGATTTTTTAGTAATAGTTCTATTTGGACTTGGCTGTATTTTTCTTCAGTCAATTTGGTTCGATTGGAGTTGTAATTGTTTCGATTATCTTACGAAACTGAAATATAACGGATTTCGAAAATAGGTACTACATTATGAATAAATCAAAGACGGGCTTGTTTGCTCTAAGTTTTTACATATTTTCTTCTATATTTATAATAATTGCATTTGTGAGTCCTTATTGGTTAGTAACAGATGGAAAACTAAATAACCCCAAGTTTATTAAAATCGGTAAGTACTTATTAACTTATCCCATTTAAAACTACATAACTTTTTGGCTAGGGCTGCCATCGCCTCAATTGCCAAGGCCTTACAAAAAATTAGTATGAGTAAACCTTAAAGAGACATTTCATTGAATCAACTACAAATGTAGTTTACATTGTTTATTTCCTATGTATTACATTTTCTTAAAAAAAAAACTAATAAAACTACAAAAGCTTCTCTTTCCCCTGACTAAAAGAGTACCTACACTTTAAGAATTCTACTGTACGCTGTATCAACTTGTACAAATCCGTAAGGATGGCACTCCTAAACTTAATACATTGAAATCATAATGACAATATATCAGAAAAAACAACCATAGATGATAATTCTTTATAGTGTTAGTGGTACACCTCCAAATTCAGTAAAATGCTGCACTTGATATGAAAATCAGTATGTTTGATCTTAAGGATCTAATTAATAAATGAATTTGAGCTGTAGCACCAAAAATAATGTATTGTATGGCCTAAATATTAATCATTTCTAATTTTCATGCTTTTAATATCAAGTGCTCAATTTTTTGATGTACCGCTAGCACTATTACAGGTAGTTTCCTTTTCACTGCTGAAATTAAATTTGCAACCCAGTTCATAGCTAAACCCATGGGGGCAGATCTGATAGTGAATTATTTGTCTTTATTTCAAGTAATAAAATATGTTGTTGTTATAGGTCTGTGGGAAGTATGTTTCAATGGATTTGAAGAAGTTCATCATTGGTATGATACAATATTCTCAGGATGTTGGTGGATATTTGAAGAGGAATATTACATAATACATGACATTCTTTTGCCTAGCTTCTTCATTGCTACACAGTTTTTCTTCACCATTTCACTGTGTTGCGTCTTGGTTTCCATGTTCCTGTCATTTATTTATATAAGGAAAGAAAGAGATGATGATAACTATGTTACATTGTTGGTAACTCTGGGAACTGTATTAGTAATTGGAGGTATAATAAGTCCTGTGTCTATAGTTTCATGAATTATGAGTATAAACATACATATTTAGTAATATTCTTTTATATTGTAGGGTTTTCTGGATTGATATCTGTTGTGACATTTGGAGCAAGAGGGGATGGACGAGACTGGATGCCAAATTGGGAGCATAATGATCTGGGTTGGGCATTTGCTCTTGGAGTAATAGGAGTGATATTCTTGTTTCCTGCTGGTATTCTCTTCTTAGTTGAAGCAAGAGTACAAAAATACAAACGGTTGCATGAAATGCAGAGTCGTGATCCATCATCTTACACAATGCATGAGAGAAAAATGGGCTACTCAGGTGGACACACAGATATTTGATTTTTTTTGACTTGTACACAAATTTTAATCCGTCCATGTGTTGCTTTAATGAGCTTGTAAGATTATTCTATAGATAAATTAAACAAATCTCAAAAGATACTTATTTTATAAGAATAGTCTTTAACTTGTCAACAGGATATCATTCTTATTAATCTTGTTATACTTTATCGTAGTTGTGTACATGGAATTTTAAGTGAATATATTATTATTTTTTTAAGAATTTACAATACTGATGTATTTGTCTTAATTTTTTTTAATAAATTCACATACCCAAGTTTTGATTATACACACCTAGATATAGATACCGTATTAACTGCACGGAAGCGCTGCAAAAAAATCTTATAGTATACAGGGCGTTCCGCGGCTACCTCACATGGAGGGAAAGTATATTAAATTTTAAAGATAGGATATTTTACTGAAAGAAGACATCATTTCATTTTTAATAATAACTAGAACTGCATTCACAATTTTTTTAAAAATCGTCTGGTACAACTGGGAATCAAACTCGTGAAATTTCGAAAAAAAAACGACATATTTTATGTTAACCATAACACATACATTTTCAAGCGTCTGTACCCCTAACACGAACCAATATCGAATTCGAATAGTTTGCGAGTGTGAAATGTCAATGTCAAATTTTGTATGGAAACTTATACAGTAGCGCCACAAAGTACGTAATGAGAACTAAAAATCAGTACACATTTGACAATGACATTTCGCACTCGAAAACTATTCGAATTCGCGATATTGGTTTGTGCTAAGGTACTTTCTTTTTTTCTGTGTTTTTCATTTTAGTTAAAAACCGGGTTCTCTTAATACATTTTTACAAAGGGGATCTAAATACGGAAAGATATCTAGAAATATTTAGTATTTTAAGAGGTGAGATCAATAATCTTCCTGGTGCAAATCGACGAAATCTCATTTTCTAGCAAAATGGGGCTCATAACAGTAGGAGAACTGCCGAGTTACTTAATGAACACTTTCCTTCCGGGATCGGTTCTTATGGACAAATAAGATGGCCAGCGAGATCCCCAGACCCCACTGGTTTTTTTTGAGGGGTTATGTAAAACAAGTAGTATACAAGAACCGGTAAGACAGTGTGCAGGAGTTACAAAATTAACTCAGACGTATTATTACAAACATTCACCACGCGAAGATAATGAAATCGACAGGCAGAGAAAACATTAATAGAGTGAAAATTTGCATACAACAAATCGGATCACATTTTTGAACATTTATTACATTAAATTATTATTTTTTCTTGCACCGTTTCGTTTTTTATTACTTTTTGTTGAATATTTTTTAATAAAATGTGTAATTTTATGACTTTTCTTTCATTTAAAACGCTATGTTATTTAGCAAAAAATAATTGCTATAATTAACTCTCGATGGTTATCATAAAACATGTCGTGTTTTTTTTTTTCGAAATTTCACGAGTTTGATTCCCCGTTTTAGCAGGCAATTTTAAAAAAAACTGTGAATGCAGTTCTAGTTATAATTAAAAAAAATGGGTGCGTGTACTTATGTAGGCGCGTGAGAAGTTATCCTTCTTTGGCATCGTTTAAAATTAGTTTTTAATTGTATGCAAATAATTAATTACAATAAATTAATAAAAAGTCTGGAAAAGGACACAGTCTATAAAGTTGTTTTAATTTGAAAAAATAAATAAATAATCAAAATATTCAATTAAAATCGCTACTGAATATAATTTATTAGAACATATGTGATTTGCGCTTGTATGAAACTCAAACACGTATTCCGAATATACAAACTAGAAACATGTGGATAAATATTATAAATATGAATACCTGTAACTGTTACTTTATTACAAAAAATAAAGATGTGGTTTTTGGTTCTACTACACCAATGGTCAAGAGATGGCGCTGTAGTCTCCTGAATCGCGCTTTGGTTCCGTTGTTCCAGATTAATAAATACTTTTGATAGGCCTTCACAATGCAGTCAATAGAGTAACTTTGTATATAGATAGATGCAGTCGTTAGCACCCACTAAATAGAGATTCTATTTCTATTTTGTTGGTACATTTTCTTAATGTGCGGTAAACGCAAAAGTAACAGCATGAAGTTGGCTAAAGCGACCAACTTCATGCTGTTAAAATTTTGTGTGACAGTGATGCGCGCGCATCTTAAAATTTCACTCTCATCATTTTTTCATAACGCGCCTAAAGAAGTATAACTTCAATAAAATGATGTCTTCTTTCGGTAAAATATTCTATGTTCAATATTTAATATACTTTCCCTCCGTGTGAGGTACCCGTGGGACGCCCTGTATATCGTCGTTGCGACTTCAAGACCTCCTATGTGTCATTTTTGTCGAAATACCTTTTTTATACGGGTTTGTTTCAAATTTTGGCGCTGCATCGAAAGCATAAACTCGTGTGAATAAGTCTTTTCAATTTCTATTTATTTACTTTATTCAATATATCCTAAGCGCTTGCTCAAGTAAAGTTGGCATTTAAAATATCTTATGTGTAAAAGCGCTGGATAGGTAAAAATTTTTATTGGTCAAATTTTCAAAATAACTAACTAATAGAAGCACTAGAATGAGAGGGATGCACAGATCGCGTGATTATTTTCCGATTGTAGGTGTTAGATGGCGGTAGTAATATAAAAATTACGTTAGCTCCGACGGGTTCTCGCTCTGTGGTTATAAAAGTCGATGTGCAAAGTGTATTGCTTGCTCCAAAGCTATTGGCAAGTGCCCTGTTCTATAAATTGAAGTTACAATGTCATAATTTCACTGTTTATGATGTTTTATCTTAAAATGTATCAATTTACTGCTGGCACGAAGCAGACGGTAATGTAACTGCTAATGAATTTACATCTTGATTAATAGACCATTGTCAAAATTTACCAACTACTATTGAGTGTATTATTATTTTTATGTTTGTAGAACAGAAACCGAATTTCGTCGACTGCCCTAAGTGTTTTGGCACATCGAAGGCAATTGAATATTGAACAACTATTTAGAGAAAGGGCATCAATGATCTGCTCCTTACTCCCGGTATCTTTGGGTATGCAGACAACAGCACAGTCTCGGAGAGATACCTGCCCGATGTGAAGTCTGATGCAGACGTCCGATCTTTAAGGGAGGCGATGGTGGAGGGAGTGATGCCACCCTGGAAGCTGTTTCTCTCTGGGGTGAAGCCAACTTGGTTGGATTCAATCCCTCTAAAACACAGGCCTGTCTCTTCTCGGCGAAACGAAGTCCATTCCATCTGACTCCGACTTTCCGAAACATCTCCGTGCGGCGAGGGCTTTCACCCTTATGTTGTCCAAGTTCCTCCCATTTGCACCAAGCGATTTACTTCAGCTTTCATTATGCGAACGGCTAGGGAGTGAATCTCCTTACCGAGGTCTGTTTTCCCGGACCAATATAATCTGGACATCTTCAAGGCCAGAGTGAACAGGCATCTTCTAGGCAGGCGTGTACCATCCTAAGCCTCATCATCGCTTTCCATCAGGCGAGATTTTGGTCAAACGCCTTGCCTATTAAACATAAAAAAGGATGATGAGAGGTGGACAGTGTTCACTCCACTATTGAGCTTACATAAAACCACTATTATATACTATTGTCATTGCAATGATAAATTTTAAAAACAAATAACTTGTATAATTGAAAGTCATGTGTTTTGAATCTCAATCCCTTTTACATACTTATATTCTCTGATGTGATACAAAACCCGCAACCAAAACCTCTTATGTGTCACATTGAATTGTTTTTTATTTTTTTTACTACAATTTCGTTTATTATTTAAAATTACAAGAACAAAATAAAAATCATAAAACCCTCTAGTTATCACTTGTATTTTTTGTTATATTTAGTTTCCTTATATTTTTTTCAGTAGACAGTTTTTATTGAATGTCTCGCATTGAAGAATTTTACACATGGGAGGTCTTAAAGTCGCAACGACGATATGCTCCTTGCTTCACATGTTTTCAAAGAATCTGATATTGCGCGTAACATGAGCCATTTTCTTTGCGTGGTTTATTTGGATTCCTCTATGTAGGCGTATTTAATCAAATTACCAAAGTATCAAATTTTGGTGTAGTCACTATAATACTGTATCAGAAATAATACAAGAAAGTACTGATAGTAGTGAAGAAATGAAAAATGTTCCTTTAATTTTTAACAATACAGCCTTTTCTCACCTATAATAGCTCACTAGCTTATCGTCATGTCTAGTAGTGCAGCTTGATTATAAAACAGAAAGAAATTACATGTTGTTATGATATTGCTCGACTAAGTAACAACATGTCATTTTGTAATTAAAAAAAACCAACCAAGTGCTACAGTGCTTCCGTACAAACTCAATTTAAAACCTCTACGCGTTTATGAGAAAAGAGGTAGTAACTTTAAAATTATCAAAAATATTTTTTATTATATGATGAAACTAAAAATTTACGGTTTTCGCAATTCCTTTATCTGTACTATAAGACGTTACTTCGTACTAATTTTCAAGATCTAAGTTCACGGAAAATACCCTATAGGTTTTGATTCCCGTGCGAGTCGAAAATTTGCGGCATAAACGGCTATATCTTTTGAATGGCTTAGAAGTTTGATTTCTTTACAGCTCCAAGGGACATTAGACATGAGTATTAGATATGAATTTCAGTTTGATACCTCTCACACGTTCCTGAGAAAAACTGTCTTGACCGACGGACGGACGGACAACAAAGTTTTCCAATAAGGGTTCCGTTTTTTCCTTTTGAGGTACGCGACCCTAAAAAAAGCGATTTTTTTTTCGATTTTTTTTTATTTACAAGATTGCGGTATATTTACGGTAACTTCTAAAGCTCGATGAAATCGTATTTTTTGATATTTTGGTTGCTATTGCATTGCATGTCAAAAATTTATTTTAATTTATTGCAAAAATATAAAATACGGAGCAAAAAATAAATTTTGGTTCCAATATCTTGACTTACTTGACTTGACGTGACTTGTAGTTCCAATTTATAGTAAACACTAATAATAATATAAGGAATACGCTATTGGTTGGAAATTTTACGCGTAAGCGCGATCTTCCTATCGATCTACGCGGGTGCAACCGTGGGTCTCTGGTATACACCGAAAACCCCAGCCAAATGGGATCAGGATTTTTTGAGATAATCGCAGACTATAACATACAGGTCAAACTGAGAACATCCTTTTTTAAAAATGTAGCCCTAATTTATTAAGACATTGACGAAACCCAAACAATGTACATTATATGTTTAATGTGTATCTAATAAAGTTTATAGCATATTTGTTTGTTCGTCAGTACAAACTTGAACCTGATGAGTTGGCAGTGTTGCTCTATGCTGCCATAGGGCAGTATAGTATTTGGTAGGTACAAAAAGGTACGATATGATTTGAAACGTTTGAATAATTATAAACTTTAATTGCTATTTCTTCTTTTAAATGTTTAATACTTGTAAATGTATTCATTTGACATTGTAGGTTATCTACAATGCGAAGAGATGACGTTGCTTTGCAGCATAAGAAAGGCTAGAAAGAATTCGACACGGCCATCAGGGCCGCAGTAGCATAATGGTCAGTGCATTCGCCCGGATAGCGAAGGATCGAGTCCCGTCTGCTGCCTAGTCCGCGTGGAATTTTTTCTAGTAATATTTTCTTTAGATGAAAACAACATCGAACAGTTACATTAAAAAATCAAAATTATGTATAAACTTTTGAATAGTGTAAACACTAAATGACTAAATTAGGTCGATAATAATTTACAAGTACGCGCTGACTGTAATACTAACAAGCTATTTGTATATTTTTGTACTATTAAAAGAGTTCATGTCCAACTTTGTGTAATAATTCTTTTTATTTGTATAATCTTGAAGAAAATGTTTTGGTACGGTATTATTACACATTAATGCACTTTTGGCTGCTTCAAATCCCAGTTTTATACAAGAGGATTGCCTTTGTCCTGCTAACATTCCGTTGATGAAGCCACTTGCAAAACAATCTCCAGCACCAGACACATTTACAGTGTTTTCGAGTAGTTCGACTGTATATAACTTAGCTTCCAAATTACATTTTTTAAAGTTTTTTACTGTTATCACACCTTTAGATCCCATTGTCACGATTAGGAATGGTATAGCCTCTGAAACAACCTTGCACAGTTTTAAGATATTGTCAACTTCGTTAGAATCGGTTATATTTATTCCTGGTTTTAAGAAAGACGCCATTGCATGTAATTCTGACAAATTAGGTGTCGCGAAAATTGGGCCAGCATTTCCTAAAAGTGGCTTAATTGCTTTTCTTTGATCCGTTGGCTCGAAGAATACTGTAACAAACAATAAATTACGTTTTAAAGTTAGATGCTACATTTAACTACATTCATATAATATAAGAAAGCCGAATTCAATAAAACAATAGGTATCGCTAGCTGACTAAAACTGTTGTCGCCCGGTCCACTAGGTGGGCCGGGCCGGCCCGGGGGCGTCCCAGTGAAGTGGCGCACACAGAGGGGCGCCGATCCTGAGACGCTCCCACAAGGGCGTAGGAGGGTACCGTTGGTTTTTAGTGGGTAGGACCGGCGCTGTTCCGCGTCGGGGAGTCCCACACGTCGCGCGCCTAGCCAGCGCGCGGTATGATCCGTAAATGGATTTTCCATCGTCAAAAAAAAATGTGACTTAAACTGTATATCTACTAGTACTATTTTTAAAGAGATAGAGACTCTTTAATGTATAAAATAATACCTGCTTGTATAAATAGTCCGGTAAATGGGAGACAAAGATGAGCTTATATGAACCTCACCCCCAAAGCAAATGTATCTGCGAATTCGCACATCTGATGTTGTATTTTTGACCAAGGAAGAGTTATTCGTGGATTCGTTTATGGAGAGTGCACACACTACACAGTCACAGCATGTCATGTTGAGGATCCATTTTATTTCTGTATTAAGTACTTGTTTTTTAAGACAGAACGAAAATCCAAGCAGGATTTTCACATAAAAAAGTAGGTAGTTGGAAAGTGTAGCACAGCCTTTTTAGCTACAATGCTCCGAATAGGTTTCCCAGATAGTTCTGCTCAAAATTTCGTGACACTCATTCTAGTCCAGGCAACGAATGCTCAAAAACAGGTATAGAGGGAAATGCTTGGAACACAATTTTTGACTTCGTAACTTTGTTAGGACTAGTTAGAAGGTAAACATATCAAAAGTCCACGCCCGTAACCCATAAGCCGGGGGGAAGGGGGGGATTGAAGGTCCATTTTTAGGATTTTCGCATATATCTCGGAAACTATGCATCCTAGCGACATGAGACATTGACAAAAGTGAAAGCTGATTAAATTTGCTACAAGTCTTATTCAGTCAAGTTTTTTGATATCTTGTATAGTTTTCGAGATATCCGCTCTTGAAAGTCTGTAATTATGGAAAAAAACCACCACTTCCTGGGAATGCTGTTTTACTGCTCCCTCGGTGGGAGGAAGACAAGAGATATCAGGCTTGATGGTGGCCACTGATTCCAAGAATGACTTGTACCTGTAGGCATTGAGGGAAATCTCTTTCGCTGGAGCTCCATACCACCTTAAGATGCAGGTTTCACCTGCCTTTTGTACTTGAGCGGTGGTGGAGAAAGGGTGTGAAAAGACCGCTGCTGCTTTCTGGATTTCTGGTGACTTGATAATGTCTCTGGTCTCTGGGAAATATCAAAAAACTTGACTGAATAAGACTTGTAGCAAATTTAATCAGCTTTCACTTTTGACAAAGTCTCATGTCGCTAGGATGCATAGTTTCCGAGATATATGCGAAAAACCTAAAAATGGGACCTTCAATCCCCCCCCCCCCTTCCCCCCCGGCTTAAGGGCTACGGGCGGGGACTTTTGATATGTTTACCTCCTAACTAGTCCTAACAAAGTTACGAAGTCAAAAATTGTATTCTAAGCATTTCCCTCTATACCTTTTCGTTGCCTGGACTATTCTGGCAAACCTACCTTTTAATATTTCATCACCTTGTTCCGTTCCTGTTCTGAGTCATAGGACTCGAGGTAACAGTGATTAAGGCGCTCACAACGCGACCGTAATTTAGAAAATTCTCGCGATCCGGGGTTAAGAAACGCTGGAATAGGGCATCTTTTATCGGGTGGTTTTGAAATCCGATATTAGAACTCAACAATGAGGAACAAAAAAAAATGTAATTGTAAATATTTTTGGTATATTTTCTGGACCGATCGTTTTGTACCAGAATTACAAGCTCTTCAAGGATTATTATAATGGCCTGGGCAGATGACAGACTTTTTCCGCTCATTATGAAAAAAATGACTGCAAACGGTGTGCGGACATTTTGCACGTCACAAACAAAAGGGATCAATTATTATCTTCAAAAACAGAGTTCTGAGATATAGTTTTAAAAAATCATAGAAACGGAACTACTTGTTCAAATGTATAAAATGATACCTTGATTTAAACGTACAATTATCCTTCTTTGTGTTGAGTAAGTTTAGTTCGTGTATCAATAGAAGTTTTTATTTTAAAAGTACTTTTATGTGACTGGGTAAAGATTACACTATAAGCAGTTCAAATGGCACAGATGATAAAATTACGACTATCTTGCTTGACCAAAATCTACTATAATATATTGATAACGGGTAATAATTGCTGCTCTACTTTATTGAATATTAGAAGGAAGAGGTTAAATTCATTTGACGTTATATTGGTGTCAATTCTGGCATGATTCTCTAAACTTAAAACTAAAAACATTAGTGTCTCCTTTTCATTTTGTATAGAGAATGAAAAGGATGCACTGTTGTCAAAGTTAAGTTTAGGTTTAGAGAACTTTTCTTTCTTTTCATTTTGTAAATTTTATATTATTTTAGTAGTTAAGTATTGTAAACATTAAGTAGTTTGTAAGTTTTCTTATTTAAATGTATCTATATTTAATCAATAAATATTTATTTTTACATTAAATAATTATGAATACTTTCTGATATGAGTGGTAAAGCGATAAGGGCCGGTAAAATTATAGCCCTACTCAAAGAAGGTTGTTCTCAAACTTCGTGTTTCAGCGCCTAAATGTGAGTCATTCAAATGTCCAGAGGACTTGGCAACGGTATCAAGACACTGGTTCGGTCAAAAGAAGACCCGTTTCGGGAAGAAAACGATGCACAAAATCAAGGGATGAACGCGTTTTGGTAAGTCAGGCGTTGCTAAATTGTGAGGCGTCAAGTATAGAGAAGAGCATTTAGGAAGTTAGAGGAGAAGAAGTTAGCTTGTGGACCGTCAGGAGGAGGCTTTTGGCTACCTATATCAGTAGTTACCGCCCAGCTCGGGACCCTAAATTACGCCGCGAGCACCGTATTGCCTGACTTCAGTTTGCTCGAGACTGTGCTTAATGGTCTCTGGAGGACTGGCATAAAGTATTGTTTTCTGATGAAGCTCGAATCTCTTTTTGTGGGGAGGAGCGACGCCAGCGCGGGCGGAAGCGTGTTTCGAAAAAATACACTCCTTATGGCACAGGTTCCGTTATGTTTTGGGCAGCAATTAATTCGACGGAGCGTATGGAGATACTTTTCATAGAAAATGGAACCTTAAATGCACACCGGTACATAAAGGAAGTCCTGGTTCCGTTTGCACAGCCCGCATAGACTGCATTTGAGGAAAGTTCCACTTTTATGGACGACAATGCTCGTTCGTACCGTTCCGGCGATGTGAAAGCGTACATGCAAGAAGTTGGTATCCGTCGTTTTGATTGGCCAGTGCAAAGTCCTGACCAGCGGCTAACGTGGGTGTCGGCCGCCCGGGGCGAAGGACAATTTTACCGCCCTCTTAGTTAAATGGTTGTAATATTTTTATTATTTATTGTAAAATTTTGCCGCCCCCTAAGAAGTGCCGCCCGGGGCGGGCCGCCCCTGTCGCCCCCACTACGCTACGTCACTGGTCCTGACCTCAATGGGATGTCCTAAGAGACGGTAAGGTCAATGTAACCTGCTCCACAAAACATCAGGGAGATAAAAATAGTCATTGCAGAACAGTGGGAACGTATTCCTCAAAACGTTATTAAAAACATCGTGAAAAGCATGCCCCGGAAAGGTTTTAGCTGTGTCACAAGTTTTCATTATCACCAGCCTACTAATGACCTCCTATGGATGGAATATAATGGAATGGAATAAGAAGATTGGGCCGTGACCCACCACGTGAGCCCAGTGTGGATTGGTGGGTGCTAACGACTACAGAAGCATGGAGGAGGTCGAGATTATAAGTTTTTGGTCACCCATCCATTATCGACCATTAGTATAGGTTCCCCTATTTGACAACTTTTACAAAACGATCTTACGTTGTTTAATAATGCTAATGGACTCCATAAAAAGTGGTGTCAGTGGCTAAGTGTGGAGATTTTTTTTTTATTCGGTAACAGGTAAGCGCTTGACCATAATTCGCCTGATGGAAAGCAATATTATGGTCTACGATGGAGCGCGCTTACCTAATAAAAACCGGTTCACTCTTGCTTTGAAGACCGCTAAATTGTAGTGCTCGGGGAACAAGGGCTCAGGCAAGGAATTCCACAGTTTGGCAGTCCGCACGATGAAGCTAGAAGCGAATCGCTTAGTGCGAATCTTTGGAACTGCCACCGTGAATCGATGTCGCCTTGCCGTTTCCCTGCTCGTCCGGTAGTAGAAAGGGGCGGGAGGAATTAGCTCATGATATTCATATATAGATATTCTTCGTCTTAGAGTAGGTGGGTGGCCCCAGCATTTGATGATTTGAAAGCGGTTGAAAAAGGTAGCTAGGCTACGTTCAAAACCTACGCTCTGAGTACAACTTTTTACCGTGATGACGTTTCATTATACGACTTTGTATGAAGCTGATGTCAACTTTGACATTTGTTGCACCTAGAGCGTAAATTTGAACGTAGCGCTGACAACGCCCATTCGCGAAATTATCGTTCACAGGGTTGCCAGGTCTGTCGATTTTACAGGAGATCTCCTGTTTTTATGAAATATCTCCTGTTCTTCTGTTTCTCTACATGAATCTACGGTTTTCTTTAATACGATGTTCTTTTTTAAATTGCGTGAAAAGTTACGTAAAATGCGTCACTGAAGTCACTGGTAGCTTTCCAATTACAGCATTATAGCGCATTATGCGGCATAATGCTTAACGTTGAGTGTTTCAACTACAGCAACGCTTCGATCAATCGAGCACTCTCAAAAGTAATGCTTTCGTGTGATGCGTGCAATCGTAACAAACTCAGAGACAGAAAATTAACAAGTATTTTTTCTTTACGTTGGCATTAATCGAAATGTTTTATTTATATGTTATCGTTAGTAATAATATTTATTGTTGAAAATTTATTAAAACTTTCGTTTCATTACAGTTTTGAAGTGAAACTTCTTTATCGGCGTTGGAAAAAAATTTACCGTCACATTTTTCGGTTACGCGTCACATTTTTCCGTTACGCGCCATCTTTTTTTATATTAATAGTTGATAGCTGAATGATCACACTGTCGCCGGCGAGAACTCTCTCTACTCGTTTGTAGCTGAGTGACAATAGTTATTAAAGATAAGACTCGCTCAGCCAAACTCGCATAGCGATACTCGCTCAGCGATACTCGCTCAGCGGTACTCGCTCAGCGATACTCGTTCAGCGATACTCGCTCAGCGATACTCGCTCAGCGATACTCGCTCAGCGGTACTCGCTCAGCGATACTCGTTCAGCGATACTCGCTCAGCGATACTCGCTCAGCTATACTCGCTCGGTTAAGCTGGCTTGGCTGTCAAAAGCCGTGCGCGTGCATTTTAACTCAGGACTGCCAATTCGTTTCTAGTGTCTACTCGCTTATCGTTCATCGTCGGAGGTGGAACATGTGCCTTAGATTACTGAGCCGTGTAATCATAACAGTTTCATAGGCAGTAATTTGTATTCATGTCTATGATAATAAAATCCTTTTGTTTAAACTTTATCTAATTTAACTTTATTTAACCAATTTCTGGAAAGATGCATGTAGATCATTTTTCGAAAAATAAGGCCATAAAGAAGTTTCACTTCTTACGTGTGTACACTAGTAAACGTACACATTTTTTTATTTTTTAAATAATCAAAATTAATTCAAACTGTGTTAAAAAAATAAATATAAATATAATAATTAATATAATAATTTGAAAACTAATTCACGTTCCAATTAAGCATCAGCATAATTCGGCATTGTGCGCCACTGAGTCGCATTATTGTCTGTAATTGGAAAACCACCACTTATGCTGTGCTTTTCCAGTTCCGCCATTAGTGTCGCCGCACACGGGCCACAGCCACAAACGCCGCGACGAGAAGCTAGAAGCGGCTACTAAAGTGGCTGAAGCGCGCGACAGCGACCGACTAAGGTAAGGGCGAGAGGGGTGGGGAATCGTGCGAGTGACGTGTGGTGGCGTTTTGTAAATGTTTCCAACACACACCAATTAGCCTATCCCCAAAGTAAGCACTATAAGGCTTGTGTTATGGGATACTAGGGTAACGGATAGAATACATATACTGTACATATATAAGTATATTTATATAGAAATACATATTAAACATCTATGACTGGAGTACAAATGCTCGTATTCATCACACAAACATCTGCACCCACCGGGATTTGAACCCGGGACCTCTCGAGTCGGCGACACCATGAAACCCGGCGTACAAAACACTCGTTCACGGAGGTCGTCAAATACATCTACTGTTATTTTTCACAAGCGTCTCCCGATTTATTAAAATTTGACCTGGCAACACTGATTGTTCGTTTGGTTTTTCGTTTTCGTTCGTTCATGTTTGTTGTAACTGTCTGTCAATCAAATAGTTTGTTGTCAAAAGTAAATGATTTCATAGCCAGAGAGTAAATTGGTTCCGTGAAATATTTGAGGAATAATATTTTTTATGTATCTATGTAGGTGCCTAACACAGTTATAAAATAAGCCCAAAAGAAGATTACCAAATTTATGTGAAATTTTAAATTTAATCCTACAAAAACAGGCGACGCTGATCAAAAACTTAGCTAATAAATTAGAAGGGGAGGATTATTTTTCTACTAAAAATATCTCTGACGGTGAGTTTTTATTCACGTTATTAAATGTTTATTCCTGTTACCTTTTTGTGTTTGTCCTCAAATTTTATATAACTGTTTCATAATTTTGCAGTATTTTAATAAAATCGACTAAATTATTAATTTTCTTCTATTTATAATTTATTGTTATTTTGCCTTTATTTCTACCTTTCAATACATTTATGTTTTATAAACTGATTTATTCACTAACTCACTGGCTATATTACAGATACATTAATTAATTTTATAGTTGGTTAAGTTGAAGCAGTCACTTCTTTAAGATAGAATGATCACTATTGATGATTTTATTTCGAAGAAGACACACATCTTTTTTCAACGAGCATTGAAATGTAGTGTAATGCAGTTGTTAGTTTAGACTTGGACTAAATTATTGTCTAAAAGCTGTTTTTGAATTGCTTTATACTTCCGCTATAATTAAATCTTCAGATGTGTTGCTTGCCATTCAGAGTGATTAATTAAAAAATAATTTGTTTTATGAATATAAAGTCTAAGTGGTGGTTAGTAAAGGTTTGTCGAAGTGATCTGTTGTCTCATTCTATTGCTATTGCCAAAGTGACAGCATCAAATTTTTAATTTATTATTGTCTCATAGTGCAGCCATTAGACAACAATTTATTGTAGAAATATTTTTTATTCAAATATTTTAGCTTAAAAGATAAAAAGACAGCTGATCTAGCAGATAGTATTATCTGTCATTGAAGTTTATTTGAATATGGTATGAGGTTGAAAACTTGCAACACTTTTATCCATTTCCACTTGTCTAGCTGACCATGTGCTTAATCATTCTGTTCATCAATCAATCACAAATATACAATAGAACAACGATTTCCAAGGAGGATAGTACCTTTTAATTTCATAAAGTCTTGAAATTTACAGTCAAGAGACTGTAAATTTCTAACACATATTACATGAACGGTAAATAGCTATGCTATTAAGATCTATGCATAGTGACTGATGAAATGTACAGTCACAGTTTCAAGATTTGAGAGGAAAATATTTCAATTAAAATTGTGTTGAATTGACATACATGGAAAAAGCTTTATTACACCAAAAGAATATTCCAAAAGATCTGCTAATACTAACTCTAAAGGGTTCTTTCTGGTGGTCAATCTAGCTCATGAAACAGGAAAATTTTTCCTTGTAGTTAAAGTAGGTACTCAACTAGGTGGCACAAGTAGTTATATTTTTTCTTGTTGGAAATGGCCAATCTAACTACATGTTAAAATGCCAAGAAAATTTTTTATTTAATGAATTTAGTATCTGGTCATTTTCTTTGCAGTTCAGACAAACAAGTCTGAATAGAAAGTTTGACCACCAAGAAGAACCCACTTTAACCAAGTACCAGTTGCGTAGCTAGGTGTGGGGCCTCGTGAGGCCCCTTTAAATGCAATGCCATGCCACCAGACTTAAAATCCCTATTTATTTCAATAAAAGCCTTATAAATGTAGGCCATACTCATCACAGACTGGCAAGGCAACACAGCTTAGCTTTGCAAAACGTTACTCTAAATGCATACTTTATATTATAAAACAGTAAAGCTAGTAAACATTTTGGAAAAAAGGGAGGAATTTTGAAAATCCTGGAAGTAGGTAGTTTGTTTTTTAAAGTTATGATTTATTTATTTATTTATTTATTCAGTAACACATGCTGGCTTACAGAAATATCCAAAACGCCGGCAAGTCATACATAAAAACATTAACATACATTCCAAATCAACAAAATTAAGAAAAAAAGAAAAGAAAAACAAAAAATAGTAATATAAATAATCATGTCAAATTAATAAACAATTAATAATGTCATATCATTCCAAGAAATTAAAGAGATTAATGTCAACTAAGTACAATTAATGTCAAATATAATCTAATCTAATTAATAAATAATGTCATACCAATTTAATAAATAAATTGTCAAATTCAGAATTAGTCAATGAGTTATCTTCTCGAGAAACTCATGTGCAGCCGCCACTAGTTTTGTTAAACCATCAGCGAACAAGTCCATATTATCACATTGAGCGAGCATGTCCCCGATCAGTCGGATTGCGTGCGTAGTAGGTGCGTGCGCGGCGTGTACGGTGCGCGTGACTGGCCGGTGGATAAGGCGCGGGCGCCGGCGCGGCGCCACCAACCCGCCGACGTCGTGTGGGACGCGCGAGGGCACCAACAAACACACCCGCTCCAGCACGCCAGGGTCATCCACTTTGCCGTAAAGCACAGAAAGATAGTGGATGACGAGAATGACCTTTCTCCTAAGAGCGAGAGTATCCAGCCCGACCATACCGTACACGAACGATGAGGGATAGAGATACGGATAATATCCATTACACTTTTTGTATAACCACCGAGCGAACTTCCTCTGCAACTTCTCCACCATGAGGCTATATTTTTTCTCATGTGGGTCCCATAGAACCGCTCCGTATTCGAGCTTACTTCGCACATACGCGTTATATAGTGCTCTGGCCACAGCAAAATTGCTAAATTCTGAGCCTGTCCTCAGAATAAACCCTAAGAGTCGGCTCGCCGATTTACATATATTTGCCACGTGTTTGTGGAAGTCCATTTTTTTATCTATAGTTATTCCTAAATCTTTTATTTCATTGATTCGTTCCAAAGGAGTGTCAAATAATTTATAGTCTGAATGCAAAACATTACGCTTTCTTGAGAAAGTAATAGTTTTACATTTTGCAGGATTGAAAGACAGACGATTACTTTCGCTCCATGCGGCCACGGCATCAATGTCACTCTGCAAAGTATCTATATCTGATTTATCACCTATACCCAAATAGAGTTTGAGGTCGTCAGCGAATAAAAGACACTCAGCAGACTTAACAGCATCCGGCAGATCATTCACCATGGCGAGAAACAGAGTCGGACCCAAAGTACTCCCCTGGCTTACACCGGAACGGGTGTAGTAAACCTCAGATTCATGTCTATCCAATCGTACAAACTGACATCGGTCGCTGAGGTAGTTTGCGAAGAACTGCAAAAGTCGAGGTGTAAAACCGATCCCTGATAACTTTCGCAGCAAAATGTCGTTATCAACGAGGTCAAAGGCTTTTTTAAAATCAAAGTAGGCTGCGTCTACTTGTCTACTAGAGTCCATTTCTTTAGAAACATAGTCCACCAAAGTCACCAGATTCGTTGTAGTCGAGCGCGCCTTGCGAAAGCCGTGCTGACTATCATGCAACCGGCTACTTATCTGTTGACTAATACATCCATTAAGGATCGTTTCAAATAACTTTGCAAAAACAGACAGCACGGCAATCGGCCTATATGTGGTGACATCGGGCCCAGGGTCTCCCTTCGGAATCGGTGTAACACGAGAAAGCTGCTGGAAGGAAATCCGGGTACTTAGCCTGAACTAATGACGTGTTGAACAGGTGCAAAAGCGGAGCCTTAAGAGTGGATATGCAATCCTTGACCAAAAAAATCGGAATGCCATCAGGTCCACTGGATGATCGAGCCTTAAGACGCCTAATAGCTGCATTAAGATCAACTTCAGTTATGGTTGTCACTGAAATGAGCCCAGCATCCTTAATTGTGTAACTCTCCTCAGCAGCATCAGCGGGATTCAAGCGGGGCACCTCGTCCAAGAACACAGAACCGAAATATTGTGCAAAAGCCTCCGCAGCCTCGTAACCGGTTACTGTCTCATCATTATATACATAAGAATCCACATATCGTCTGTCCATCCTCTTGTCTTTAATGTACTCCCAGAATCTTGCAGGTTCGTCAATGATATTGTTTTGGATATTTTGTACATAAAGCTGATGTTCATTGTCAATCAGATTTTTTGTGTGCCATCTATAATATCTAAATAATTCAAAATTAAACTCTTTACGGTCTTGTTTATATCTCTTTAAGTGTATATATTTCTGTTTTAAGTTATAAATGATCTCGCTAGTAAACCACCTGGGATAATTATACCTATTGCTATAGGATGAATCGCTTTTCAGGGGAACATATAAATTTATACAATCATACAGAGTCTGGTAAAATACTTGCACCCTAGAAACAACATCTTCATTTCTCAACACGTCGGACCAATCTATTGTGGCCAGAGCAGAATATAACGCCTCAAAGTTAGCTCTACGCCAGTTCCATTCTGGACGAAGGCTTCTTCGCATGGAAGAAGTACGCTTACTTTGCGCTGGTGGTACCGTACCGCTCTCCAATGCTACTTTAATATCGAGAGCAGGATGATATTCGTCTAACGGCACCAAGGAGTCAATGTTTAAAGAAACTGCCACCCGACCAGGCACAAGATCGCTCAACACGAGATCCAACATACTACCCCGGCTATTCACTATATGGTTATTTTCATCCAGATGGCAAAATGCACAAAAGTTGTCAAATTGAATTTTAACATTATTACTACATGAATTTAAATTAAAATCACCTATAATTATAACATTTAAATTAGGATATGAACAGATAACATTCTCTAAACATGTCAAAACATTTAAATATTGGTCATCTTTATAACTAGGGGGTAAATAAACTACACAACACAGCAATTTTACATTTTTCCATTTTAGGATTACACAAATTAATTCCATGTCAGGTGTAAGACCATCAATGTTAGTAACAACTTTAATCGAATAAGAATCCCGTACTGCCAGCAGAACTCCCCCCCACCCTACTTCACCAGCTCGGGCAAGGACCGAGCTGGTGAAGTCACGTACTGAACACGACCACGTAGCCCTTGGGGAAGAGTTCACCGTCACGTACTGAACACGTGAACCGACCTTTCACGAATATCGGCTGCTTTGACATATACTGCGTTAACGAACGAACAGCTAACTCAAAGTAATAACAAACGAAACATACACAAACCTACCTATAGAGACGTTGCCCTCGCAGAGAACAAATAACGACCAGGATGGGTTTGCTACGGTAATAAGAAAAAAATATAACTATAAATACAAAAATACACGCGGCACGTCACTAAGCACAAGTATATTACAAGCAGCGGAGACGTTTGGCTATATATATTTATCACGTACGCAAAAATGTACAACAGTGGAAGATATAAAAGAGTATGTAAAGGAAATGAAAGAGGAGTGTCAAAACGTTGAACTACTACACCAAAGTAAAGAGACTAATTTTAATTCGTTTAAGATAACAATACCAATAAATTAAATATCTTTCTACAAAATGATTTTTGGCCTCAAGGATTGGTGTTTAGACGCTATAGACACGTAATGTTAAGAACGATATTGCAACGCTCAACAAAAAATAATTATGATGGTACAGCCACAAAAACTAAGAACCCTGGCTTCTTTTAATTGTAAATCAATTAAAAGATCCGCAATGCATATAAGAGACTTGTGTAAATGCGCAGATGTTATCGCCTTGCAAGAAACTTGGCTGCTGCCTCACGATCTTGCCTTCATACAAGAAATAGATAAAGAGTTTTCCTGTCATGCTAAGTCTTCCGTGGATACGTCTGTTGGGGTGCTACGAGGTCGTCCCTATGGCGGAGTGGCTTTAATGTGGAGATCTAGCGTTTTTACGAGTGCTTGCATAGTAAAATGTGAAAGTGACAGACTGTTGGCCGTGCGTCTTGGGTTAGGTGATAGGAGTGTCCTAATTTTCAGTGTTTATATGCCAACCTGTTGCGAGGATAACCTTGCAGAGTATACGGAGTGTCTTGCGCAAATAAGTGCTATAATCGAGAATGAAGATATAGAATGTGTATTAGTGCTGGGTGATTTTAATGCGCACTCCGGCACTCTTTTCGATAATGAGCTCAGGGATTTTTGTGACGAGCAGTTGCTACAGTGTGTGGATTTGAAGAGACTTCCGGAAAATACCTACACATTCGTAAGTGAGGCGTGCCGTGCGCCGCGCACGGCACGCGACGATGGCTTGACCATTGCGTCGTGACTGCGGCCGCTGAGACGCTTGTGATTGATGTAAATGTAATGTATGATTCATTTTGGTCCGATCATTATCCTCTGTTAGTTACATGCGATTTTAATTTTATTAGAACTAAGACTATATTTAATAATGAGTTTCAAATGAAAAAATATATGTGGGGAGTAAGAGATAATTTACAAATTGACATTTATAAAAAATTATGTACGGAAAAATTATCAAAACTTTTATTTAAATTTAATAGTAT
This sequence comes from Chilo suppressalis, assembly GCA_902850365.2. NCBI lineage: Eukaryota > Metazoa > Arthropoda > Insecta > Lepidoptera > Crambidae > Chilo > Chilo suppressalis. The sequence goes on from OU963898.1 coordinate 16,337,655, forward strand.
TGAATGTTTAGATGTAAATGAGTGTGTAAAAAGTTATTTTATTGATCATCAAAAAGAAATAAACTATTTGTATCAAAATATTATTAAAATATTACAGACATCCGCAGAACAGACCGCTAATGTAATTACTTTTAAAAAGAAATTGGTTGGGTGGAATTATCACGTACGGGAATTGCACGCGAATTCGAGACTCTATTTTCATAAGTGGGTTACGTGTGGTCGGCCCTGTTCGGGACGTTATCATGACGAAATGTTGGATTCGCGCAGAAAATTTAAAGCTGCTGTCAAGTATGTCAAAAATAATCAGCAAAAAATAAAAATGGATGTGCTCGCCCGAAAACAACGCTCAAAAAATTTTGTACAATTTTGGAAAGAAATAAAAAAACTTGATATTAAGGCGACCGTGCCAAGTAACATTGCAGGCGAGGAAGATCATAAAATAATAGCAAATTTGTTTAGAGATCATTTTAGTGTTGATAATAGCTCAGGCATAATTTGCAGTAGTAGTAATTTGACAGATCATCAGAATGGGCGTGGCGGCCCGGGGACCGATCAAATTTTGGTAACGTCTGAAGATATTGAAAAAATACTTAAAAGTACAAAGTCTGGTAGGTCCCCGGGTCACGACGGACTAAGCATTGAACATGTATTGTATGCGGGTGACCACATCTGTGATTTACTCGCAAGACTTTTCAATCTCTGTTTGCGGTATCGTTACTTGCCGCCTGATATGATACGTACACTTGTTATACCCATTTTAAAAAATAAAACTGGTGACGTGTCGTGCATGGCCAATTATAAACCAATATCGCTCGCTACCATATTGGCCAAGATACTTGAACGAGTGATCCAGAAACGCATTTCACCTTCGTTGTCTATAGATGATGCGCAATTTGGTTTTAGGCCCCAAGTTTCAACCGATATGGCAATTTTTTCATTGAAACAGGTCGTAGACTATTACAAAGTTGGTGGGACCAGTGTTTATGCTTGTTTCTTGGATTTAAGTCGAGCGTTTGATACATTAAATCACAAGTTACTTTGGGACAAACTACAGCAGACTGGTGCCCCAATTGAGGTGATCAATTTGCTCTCCTATTGGTATCAGAACCAAACAAATAACATCAGGTGGGGCCAAGAATTATCGGACAGCTATGGGCTATCGTGCGGGGTAAGGCAGGGGGGATTAACTTCTCCTGACTTGTTCAATATTTACATTAATGATTTGATCGTGGAGCTGAGCAGTACCCCGGTCGGGCTCAGGTTAGGTGACAGGTACGTCAATAATCTGAGTTATGCAGATGACATGGTGCTGCTGAGCCCCTCGATTAAGGGTTTGAGACGTCTTATTAAAATTTGTGAAAAGTATGCTGAAGACCATAACTTAATCTATAATGTGGGGAAAACAGAGATGGTGATTTTCAGATCTGGGAAGGGACCTGAAAACATACCCTGTATGCTCCTTAATGGGCAACCTATAAAAACTTCAATGAAGTTCAAGTATCTTGGTCATATCGTAACATCGAACCTCAAAGATGATGAGGATATAGAACGACAAAGAAGAGCATTGTGTGTGGTTGGCAATATGATAATACGCAGGTTTAATAAAGCTTCCCGTGACGTCAAGGAAACTCTTTTTAGATCCTTCTGTCAGACTTTCTACACTTGTCAACTGTGGACCAACTATACAAAAAAGGCGTATGATGGAATACGGGTGACCTACAATAATATATTTAGGCAACTTATGGGGTTGGAGTGTTGTTGTAGCGCTTCAAAAATGTACTTTGAGGCTAGAATAAATTCATTTAATGCCATTCAAAGAAACCGCATCGCCAAATTTATGTCCAGGGTTGAGGAGTGTAGGAACTCTATTATATCAGGTCTGGCGGAGAGAATATTCAATACGAATATGTATAAACGATGGGTGCAATTAGCATCCTGAATCATGATACTTTCTAATGTAATTTGTTTTTGTATTTGTGAATGTGGTAATTTGACTTTTGTGTATATATAATATTAATATAATTAAAAATTTAAATTGATGAATTAATTTGTAAATTGTAGGAATGGATCTTGTGTCTGAAAAAAAAGTATATTATTATTATTATAAAAATGTCTCGGTCAAAGCAACAACATCAAAATTACAAGCAGTTACGTTTTTATAAAATAATGTCGTTTTAGAACGCAGACCTCTTACATTTTGGTAGTAAAAATGTACCTGTTTAGGTCGTCTTTTGCTCCAGTCGCATTTCTTGCTTGCCACGAAAGTTCTGTCGCCACGGTTTGATACAGATGTCCGTAGGCCAACTGTCAGAAGACATTACTTGCTCCACCATCTTGGCTGGTATTCCTAATTTAAAAGAAGCGTAGTTACCACGCGCCTTCAAAGCCTCCACCGAGCAGATATTTTCTCCGCACAGAGAAGTGAGATGAGCGTGGACCTGGTCAACCGTAGTTCTTTCTTGAACGTAAAAGAGGTGGAGAAATTTCTTTCTTTCAGCCGCGCGCAATGAGGTATCTCCAGGCGTTGCAGTGCCACGTAGCACACCGGACAAGTGCGTCCTCATTCGCTTGCGTCTTACCTCGGTCCATCCTTCACTTTCTGTCCCTTTTACAACTTCATCAGATACGGGAATCGCCTTGATATTGTTTTGCGTGGCAGCAGAACCCTCCAAACGTGAAACATTTGAACATGATCCTGGTTCGTGATTCTCTGGCGCTGACTCACTTCGTCTTTTATGAGAACTCAGTATATTCCAGCTCTTTTTGCCAGTTGCAGGTGGCTTGGTTACTGTCGCTGGTGTCTGTGAGCCAGGATTATCAACAGACTCCCCTAGAGTAGTTATCGCCTCATCCTCATCAGCTTTTTCAGGTGCAGATGTCTGAAGGCCTACAAAGTTCTTTACAGCTTTATCCTGCTCTTGGTACAAATTACAAAGCAATGAGATCAATGAAATGGGCTCCTTCATTATAGCTTGCAACTCTTCTCGAATAACCTGCCTGAGCGAGCTGAGGTCTCCACATAAGCAATTGCATGTTTTAATAGAATTTTGACGACGCATAGTGACATTCTCAAATTCACATTCGGATATTGTATTGTCAGCGGCATCAGCATTTACGTCGGTGTCGTTGGTAGTACTCATGAGAAGGCGGACAGGGGTACTTAAATCACCAATCTTAGGGATTCTACTCCTACACCCAACACATTTCCATCTCTGTTTAACATCATGCGTAAGAGCAACATATTTTTCCATAGTCAATCCAGCACATAAAAGGTCATAAAAATTACCACAACATGAACATCTCATCGAGTGGTCATTATCATCCACTTTGTGATTACACCCTGCACAAGTAGTCATTGTCGTTATAGTTGGTTTCGATATTTCAATTGAGTAAATCAGTTATCAATTGCTAGTGCGTGCCAAATTTTTTTTTTTTTTATTTATTAGTTTATGGAAATAATTATTAAAAACAAGGCTGTATGAACCAAGGATTTTTCACCTTCAGCAACAATTAAAAATTTATTTGAAGTTGGCTGCACTGCCAGTTTGACAGTGACAATGACAATTCTCCGGAAAGCAGTGTCCAATCAGCTGATCAATGCACTAGGTTAAGTTTTTGCATTAACAAATCATATTCTTTGTTTATATTGTTTCGTCGTAGTATTTTTCATATTTAAAATAAACGGCAAGTGAATAAATCTTACCCAATATGACAAAGTGTTGAAATACGAGTGTCAGGTGTTAAATTGTTGCTGTTTGAGGCTATTTGCAAGCACTGATCTTGTTCTTGGCAGCCACACGCAATTTCAATGTGCACTATTCACTTGAACCAGGTATTCAAATCAAATTATTTAGGAGAAACACAGAGCCGCCTTATCTTATCAAATACCGGAAGCGGAAATCATGATAGATAGATGGAGCACGGAGCGGACGTCCGTCGCGGAGATCCGCTCCGTACTCCGTCGCGGGACCCGTACCACCCGTCGTGTGACCGCGAGAGGCGAGTACCTCTTGCAGCATCGCCTGTACAATTTCGAACATGCGAGTGAACAGTCGATAATGGATTGTTTTAGTTTTGTTTGTTATACAAAAAAGAACATTTAGATCGGTCTTACTGTTTGGGAGAAGAATAAAAAAACACTGGAATAATACTATGTATATAAAATGATATGTATACATATTATATAATTAGAACACCAATAAAATAATTGGTAACACAATAAAACACGCTTTCATTATTACATTGCAATCTGGTTATAAATACTAGTGGGCCACTAGCTCCTCGCTTTGCTTCGGTGTAGAACTGTAGTGTTAGACTATAGTTTTTGTTCAAAGGCTTGTATTATACACAATGATTTTCTTCATAATAATTATAAACCTTCCATTCCAAGTAAAAAATTCGTTGCGTAGTTTAGGACCCGTTGTACCGAATGCAACATTGCACTGCTGTTCCTATTACCAGGCTAAAACCAGTAGCAGCGGAGCATCGATGAAAAATGTTGCAAAAACGGGTAAAGATATTCCATTTGTGAGATTCCGTTGCGTGCGCTGGGTAAACGGTTAAAGTTATACAAAAATCATGTATGACGGATTTTTTTCGCATTTTAAAAGTTCTGTAAAAAAGTGCACGACAGCCTATGTCCATATTTTCAGTTTGACTTACTATAAACCATTTTCTTCAAATTAACACGGGTAAAACCGCAGGGGACCTCTAGTTGTGATGTGACATAACTGTAATAATTAGACGTATGGTATCACAGACTTTTTTGTAGATATTGGTATCTTCTATAACACTTTGCTCTATTATCAATGACTTCCGCAGCGTACGCGATAAAAGGCTTTTTTTTGGTAATTTTTAAACACGTTGGGTTACATTATCGAAGTTTTCATACGGAACCCTTATTTTTTTTAAAAATAAACTATAACCTATATTAATCAGTGATAATGATGTCGATTCTGGCATGATTCTCTAAAGCTAAACTTAAATTTGGCAACAGTGCATCCCCGTCATTCTCTATACGGAATGAAAAGGAGAGACTGATGTTAAATTTAGTTTTAAGTTTAGAGAAACACGCCAGAATTGACATCAATGTAGCATTTAAATGGTGAAAGAATTTTTAAAATCGATCCTTTACTTTTTGAACCAATTCGTTACAAACATACTTACATACAAACCTTTCCTCTTTATAATATTATTATAGACTAGTAGTACCATAATAAAATACGACTCCATGCACTGTTCCGTTAAACTTTAGGGCTGCCATCCGTCCGGGTTTCCCCGGATTTGTCCTAGTTTACGGGGTGTCCGGGGAGCGTCCGGGTGGGGTTTCATTTGTAGTCCGGGTTTATAAATTTTCTGTTTTTGATCGCCAATTGATCCGTCAATATGTCTTTGAAAATAAATAAATCTATTCTAACACTGTAACCGTAAATGCAGACTTCCTACAAAGATCAGTACCCCTAGCACGAACCAATATCGAATTCGTATCGTTTGCGAGCACGAAATGTCATTGTCAAATGTGTACTGATTCTTAGTTCTCGTTACGTCCGTTATGATGCCGCTGCGCTGATCAAATTTTCATACAAAATTTGACAATGACATTTCGGACTCGCTAACTATTCGAATTCGATAATTTTTACACTGATCGGTCAAACATCCCTCGGCTGGAAGTAAAAGGGTGTAAAGACAGACTTGTGTCCGAGATTAAGATGTTACTGGATCAAGTCTCAAATTGGAGCCAACAAAATTTTATTGGATTAGGGCAGCAAAGAGTGTGCTCAATAGATATAGTAAGTACCTCAATCCTATCAAAAACTAAAGATTCAACTTTCAAGCCTTTTTTGAGTAACTTTAAGTAATTGCAGGAAGTTGAGTTATTTTTTATTAAAACAACATTCAAGACAATTATGTCACAAAAAAAGACTGCAAAATACCTACTACGAAAAAAGATAAGAATTTTTGAAACCTCGCTGGCAGAAATCATTAAAAATACAGAAAAAAAATTATAACTCGAAAACAAAGAAAAATCGCGGAAAATACATGGGGTATTTTCGGATACCCCCAGGTGCGAGGAATCTAAAAAAAAATTGTTGAAATCACTAGTTAGACCACCCTGTATATACTTAAACATCCATGACTGGAGTTTAAATGCTCGTATTCATCAGACAAACATCTGCCCCCACCGGGATTCGAACCCGGGACCTCTCGAGTCGGTGACACCATGAAACCCGGCGTACAAACCACTCGGCCACGGAGGTCGTCTTTTTTATGTTAATGTAGGCAAAAGAGGTAGCTATCCACCTGATAATAAGTGGTCACTGCTGCCCACCACCCTGTATATATGTACAGTATATGTATTCTATCCGTTACCCTAGCATCCCATAACACAAGCCTTACAGTGCTTACTTTGGGGCTAGGCTAATTGGTGTGAGTGTTGGAAATATTTATTATTATCATTTGTGACATTTTTAACTGCTTTTTTATTGGTCTGTCCGGGTTTTGGGCTCCAAAATCCGGGGTTATCACGCGTCTTGTCCTGGTTGTCACATTTTAGAGATGGCAGCCCTACGTTAAACAAAGGTTGGCCAAAATATTCCACCAATGGTGTCAAATATTCTTATCGAAGGTTTGAATTATGATTTTATTAGAAATATGACTTTACTTAAATATTAGTGTAAAGAATAAAAATATAGGTAGTGTACTAGTGTATTTTATTCGTACTTACTGAAAATAAAACTCCAATAGAAACATTGCTTGTTTGTTCTTATTTTTTGCAACTTTTAAATGCACATTATCGTCATGACGCGTGTTTACAATGGTTGTGTATTAAGCGAACTAATTAAAAATAAGATCTCACGCCTCAAGCGAGGCTATATTTACCGAGACTGATTTTACGTGCTGCCCCTTTATCTATAGTATTGTTGATCGAACTCGAAATTGAGGCCTCAACGTTTGAATGAATATATTAAAGCCAATGGAAATCATTTTGAATGAGCTTTTTTAATGTTATTAGGTATATTAATGTATAAACTAACACACATTACATTAATAAATGACTTATGCGATAGAAAAACATTTTTTTTCGTAACAATATTTATGGCAGAACTAGTTATATGTTGGTAAAAAACTGAAATTCCAAAAAGACGAATTCTGGTTGTGAATTTCTTCCCTGTTATCTAAAGCCAGTCCTCAGATTACAGAACAAAATGCAGATGGAGCGCACGGAACACGCAATGCGTGGCGTGACGAAAGCAAATACGAAGTCAAAAGCGACCATCGATTCACGTAGTAAGTACACCACAACGCATCGTGTTATGATGACATACGTCCCGTGAATATTAAGTTTTTATCAAAACTGTGCCGCCTTGTCCTTACATCGTAAAAACTATTCACAAAGACAAAAAGAGCATTTACTTTTGACTTCGTATATTTTGCTTTGGTGGCACGCATTGCGAGTACCGTGCGCACCATCTGCCATTTGTTCTGTAATCTGACAGCCATACTAATACATATCGCTAAACACTCGCACTAAAGTCAATAAACAAGGTATAAAAACCAGTACACTGTCTGTAGTTGTTAAAACACTTTAATAAATGTTTGTCCCTTCAGTCCAGAAATAAAGAATGCTGTTAGCGAAAATACAATTGTTCGTATTTCAGCCTCATTGCGCATTCTAGTCATCGTACAAGTGAACTGCAAGCGCGAAAAAAGGGAATGAAGTATTTTAGTGTTTTGATATTCTGAGGATCATAGAATGAATCATTCTTAAACGATTCTCAGATAAGTACTTAATTTCTTACATATGTTATGGTTTGTTTGTAACTGGTATCTCGACGACATACATATTATATTATCGTCGGCAAGTCAATGTTAAAATATTAATATAGATAATTTTATAAAGGTAGTTTTATTGGAACATGTTTAGAAGGTGTAAGAAAGGAAATGGTGTACAATAGACAAAAAATTATACGTCAATAATTATGGGTAAATAATTTTCTAAATAGGGTTTTCGTTTTAACAAATTTAATTAAACAAATAAGCAATATCACTTTCCTTAATATAGTAATATATTTAATGCGGACTGCGGAATTAGGGAACCGAGTTGAATCGTTTTGCATTGAAGGAAGGATGCTGAATTTTGACTCGTTTTGTAAGTTCCCACAATGACCAATCGTGTGAACATTTTAGCATTGTGTTTGTGGGTGAATGTTACGAACGTATCTGTTTAACACTCTACTCATGCATGTTTGGATTACGAAACATTCCTGGCTGTCCATTTGAAGCATATCTACAACCTTGGCTAGGTGTAAAACAAGACAACCTTTAAAGTAAGTTAAAATTTAAAGTAGACTTGCAACAAATAGTATATTCGGCAGTATACCGAATACCGAATATTCGGCGAGGCCCCTGACCGAATAGGCTGGATTTTAGCGCCAAAAACTTGTACAGATGTGATTGTTTCGCGCTCCGTTGTTTGCAGTGCAATTCTTCAGTGAAATACAGTTTCAACAGAAATGGATCTTTTCTTAAATATTAGTAATATATCACGTCATGACAACCTGTATACATGGTGGCAGCAAGGAAATTTGAATTTCCGAGTTTGATTAAGATTGCAGCAAAATATTTGTCGGCGCCAGGAAGTAGTGTTTATTCAGAGCGTCTTTTCTCTGAAGCTGGGATGGTCTACGAGAAAAAAAGAAGTAAACTACTTCCTAAAAATGCAGAGTTACTCTTTCTGCACCATAACCTTTCCCGTCTAAATTTTAATTATGAAAATAATTCCAATACATAGAAAAATTAACTTGTTTAATACAGAAAATGATTAAATTATGTACCTGTTTTATGTACCAATGACTACCTTAATAAATGATTATAAAAGAAATGAGAACCTTACCCTTTTAAATTTTGATTACCACAATAATTCAAATACATAGAATCCTCCATTTTTCCAATTCAGAAGATGATTATGTACTATATTATTTAATTGTTCGGTATTCGGCCGAATATGATATGTAGATATTCGGTATTCGGCCGAATATAATAAAAGCAGCCGAATAGGCCGAATACCGAATAGTAACCGAATATTCGTTGCAAGTCTAATTTAAAGTGAAAAAGGTATATTTGTTTCTTAGGTTTTCACGCACATCACTCATTAAATAAAACTAGTTTAAACGGGATAATGCACGAAACTTTATTTATTTATTGACGTTTCGTAGCCTTTCCAGGCTTCGTCGTCAGAATAAAACTTTTTTTCAAAAACTTTTTTTCAAAAAGTAGATGCGCGGTAGATGGAGCTGGCCAGATTTTTATATAAGTATTTTGATTCAAGTACCTTTTTCACTAAATAAAACTAGTTTAAACGGGATAATGCACGAAACTTTATTTATTTATTGACGTTTCGTAGCCTTTCCAGGCTTCGTCGTCAGAATAAAACATTTTTTCAAAAACTTTTTTTCAAAAAGTTTTATTCTGACGACGAAGCCTGGAAAGGCTACGAAACGTCAATAAATAAATAAAGTTTCGTGCATTATCCCGTTTAAACTAGTTTTATTTAGTGAAAAAGGTACTTGAATCAAAATACTTATATAAAAATCTGGCCAGCTCCATCTACCGCGGAACTTAAAGAAAAGAATATGTTACCACTTTCATCCGAATCGTTCTCCTGAGTTAATATAATTAAGGGAATTCAAGTTTATGCATTTTTAGGAAACTAATTTTAAGTTGAGTTCACAATATACATATAGTGCCTTGTGCCCTTGTAAGTAGCCAATGTTACTTAAATGTTCATTATGATTCTTCATGCTCATAATTTCAGAGATATGCGCGAACACAATACAATAAAAAATAATATACTCATGAATTGAGAAACTCTTCCTTTTTGAAGTCGGTTTAAAAGTTCAGTTGTCTAGACTAAACCATTTCCGTAGTTTCTTATATCAAAAAAGGTTAAAACTCCAAACAATGTCAAGTATCCATGCAGAACAGTCGCCCTTGACCGCCTTTTGCCTTTTATGTACAATATTATTTATTACGGTTCATTCTATTTCAAGCATTCCTTATTCTATATGTAGTATAGCGTGGAGATATAAAATGATTCACATCGCAATTATCAACTCAGGTTCACGAGACAACGTATAATGACCTCAATTTATAATTGTTGTTATAAAAGCTAAATGTAAATCACTATTCATAGTAACCAGATGGACCAATTTATTATACTGTATAAAATTTTCTATTGTCGCCCCAAATCAACTAAATCATCTTCAAAGCTAGGATTTGAACTTCGTTTACTGCATCATTTCGGGAATTCCTTTTGATTTTGTTAACTTTTACTTCAGAATTCCCGAGAATTATTTACCGAGGTGAATAGTGCCATAAATTATACTTTTTTAAGGGAATCCGTTTAGCCATATCAGTATGATTTTGGGCAACAAACGGAAAAGTGTATTTTTACTATAATAATAGGAATTTGTATAGGTTAATAAATACATATTATGATACCTACGACAAAAAAATCGGTACATGTAATAAAAGCAATTGTGACTTGTGAGAAACAACGAAGGTTAAACCTCAGACACCACAGTATCACACCATGAAAACCCTGTATCAGGATATAATTAAGAATAAATTACCTATCCTATTTCTTAATCGATATGAAAACTACTTGTGTGCCTAATTTAATCCAAATAAGTGTAGCTGTTTTTGCGTGATTAAAAACAACTACTACTACCCAAGAGTAAAAATTATATTTTTCAATTATCTACTCTACGGCCTGAATATATGCTTCCGTGGCAAAATCACTTAATAGTTATTTATTATACAAGAGTGGAAAGTTCCTTTTTAACCGCGTGCTCGATTTGGATGACCGAGCAAGCGAAGGATTCTAAAGTTGAATCACGAGCGCAGCGAGTGATTCTAAATTAGAATCCTGAGCGTCAGCGAGGGAAACAAACGAGCACAAGGTGAAAAATCTTTCCACTCGAGTGCAATACGTAACTTTTCATCCCACCTCAGCGAGGAAATGACAAAATGAAAAAGAAAACAATTTATAATGACAAAATATTTAAGCAATAAAACGTGAAAAACTAGAATGGCGCGAAGCACGCAAATAAAACAAAGAAACCAAGAAGGTTCCAAATTTAAATTTTTTCACAATTTAAAAAGTTCTAATCATAAATTTGGCACCATAGAGGTTACATTAAATAGGTTTAATGACGTTTTGAATTTACAATTATATTGAGTACTCATTATATGTGATGTTCTAAATTCAAATCTACTTTGCCGCTCAAGCGAATAAAATAGAATTTTCCAGCCAGATTTCGAAGCGCAAAATTACACTTTCCGAGGTGGTGGGATGAAAAATGTATTTAATTCTATTGTGGTTTCCTTTAGCAGACACAATGAAGAGTAGAAGTTTGGCAGGCAATTGTGGCATTGGTGTGTTCGTCATTGCCCTTGTCACAGTGGCATTGGCATTTGGTACGCCCAGTTGGCTGGTCAGCGACTCGAGAATAAGAAGTGCCAGGTTGGATAGGTAAGTAATACGATCTGGCTAGAAAAACAAGCTTTTTTATTGCTGACTGTATGCAACGCCACGTTAGGTTATTTATTAATGCCAATTGTTAAGATTTAAAAATAAATGGAGCTTTAAGTTATAGATACCTAAAGATAAATTCAGACATGCGGTAACCTTATGTAATTATGAGTAGGGAACATGTTTGTGTGCACATTGAGTTTGTTTTAAATAGAAAGTATTTTTGATGTAAATATGAATATGACAGAAAATGATAAGAATGTGGGTTTATGTAGGTCTATTTCACATGATCATGACTCACGAGTGCTTTAGTTCTTGTTCTGAGCTCATGAGTCACTTGACAAAAAATAAATAAACATGTCTTCGAGCATGTTGTGCAATCCTTCTTTTTATTTTTCATGGGTTTTTGTACAAATTGTGCCCATTTATTTAATAGTTTCCTAAGATATTCCTTAGTTATATAGTTCCTTATATCAAATTTGTAAGCCAAAATTTCGAGTCTGATGAAGTTTTTTTTCTTAGTGCTATGCTAATTAATGTAAACTTTGTAATTTAGTATCTTAAACTTGGTTAAATCAGTTTTAAAACCTTTTGTGAAGTTATTTTGTATGCTACTTAATAAGAAATTGTTAACTGGATGATGGTCTGTAATTATTATGCTCATTTAGGTTGGGATTATGGAGCCACTGCTTCAGGTCTCTCCCAGACCCGTTGGATCAATATCAAAGAAGATTTTTCGTGGGATGTCGCTGGGTGTACGATCCTTTTACCACTGGCTATGACAAAATCCGTGGTTATTTACTTCCAGGTCAGTTGTTTTTCTTGTTTAAATATTTTTCTATGTAGTAGGTATACTGGGTAAAAGTCAATTATTTGCATAAGTACATAAGGGAAAAGTGAGTTGATATAATAATTTGTACAGTATTTATGCCAACAACACTTATAATCATTTCTTTTTTCAGGTTTCATGATAGCAACTCAGTTTTTCTTTACTTTATGTCTCCTTGGCGTTTTAGTATCGACAATTTTGGTTTTAATTTACTTCTTGTGCTGTGGCCCTGATCAAGGCAGATTCTTTATATTAATAAAAAGTATAGGATACATTATGCTGGGAGCAGGTAAATGAATTATTTAAAATTTGTGATATAGTTTAATATGAGAAATGTAGTAATAAATTTAACATGTACGTCCATAATTTTTACTAGGTGTTTGCGGAGCTATCGGTGTCATTGTATTCGCTTCTTTGGGAAACACAGACGGTTGGATGCCAGATCATCCTAATAATTATTTTGGTAAGTAACTACCTATAAGCAATATTAAGGGCGACCCCAACAGACCCATACCCATAGGTACATATTTTATTCCCGAAAAGAATAATTTGAGTAGGTATTTAGTTTGGTTTTATCAGGCCTGTATGCTAAATGGATACCTACACGATTATTCTGTTGAGCAGCTACGCTCATACACTCGGTAATCAGATCCAATTACCATAACAAGCCGCTTCCACATAACTATAGATAAAGCATTTGTTTTAATTATAGTAAACGACATTTTTGACATATTAGGCTAGGCATATTTATTGCTTTTCAGCTTATACTGAAAAGCAATAAATATGCCTAGCATTAGGATTAAATTTAATGATGAAAACCTATTAACATTTGTAAGCACAAAGATCCTTACAAGAAAATAAAAACAACCGACACACTTGAGTTTCGGCCCAGACTCGAATCATACATATAAAAAAAAACTTGTTACATTCCAAGAAGTTCTTTATTGTATCCTATGCTATTTTAAAGTTATAGATACGTCATACACGCTTCTAATTTGGCAATACGAAAGTCAGGTAATTGCCCGACTTGCATTCAGTCGGGCACGCTTTCTCGCCGCCGCTTCACGGTATTTTACGTTTTTCCAGACAAAAAGCCCTATGTGTGTTTTTAGATAGTATACAAAATAAACAGGAACTATTAGAGACAAGAAATATGTGTCGTTTCAATTGCAAGTACAGTTTAGAAAAAATTTCTTCGTTTTTATCGGATTTACTTCGACCCAGTGCAGTGTCGTGTCGTTGTTCGTGTGAAAACGCTGTAAAGTTGACTTAATTGTAATTATTACGTTCCGATTCACGTAACTTGGCCGTATTTGTCAGGAGTTTGCATCTTCGATACATTGGTTAAAAACTTCGATGTTTATTCGATATTGAGGTAATAACGATACATCGGTTAAATACGCTACATTGTTAATAAACATTGAGTGTTTAAAATATATCGATGTATATCGTTCATCGCTATAAAGCAGCATGTCTAATTATCTGAGTTTATGCAAAATTCTTAAAAAAAACGATTTATCAAATCATCCTATAACATAAATAAAAACATATCGCTTAGGTACGTCGTCCAGAGGTAACGTAATGTTTGTTGCAAATGTAAAAGATTGACTATTTTTTAACAGGATGGTCATTCGGGCTTGGCGTGGTAGGGGCAGTGGCCTGCCTTGTAACGGCTGCTTTATTCCTGACTGAGGCGAACATACAACTAAAGAAACGCGACAAGTTGAAAGAATCTCAAGCAAGATTTGAATTAGAATACGAATCTAAGGCATGATTTTTGCATCAGGTTGACAATCTGAGGCTTTTATCTCTCTTTACAGTGCCTTTAGTAGTTATTAAATATTTTATACCTAGTTAGTCTGGTCTGATATTTATTATTGTATCAGTTGTATGTTACATCATTTTATAGAAGTTAAGACGACAACTTAGATACTATATTAGTTAAAATAAGGTCATCTATTGCAAATAAGTTTTGCATTTTTTTTCTAATTATCTAAAACTCAAATTTTAACTGCACCATTGTTGTATTATGGAATTTCTACATTTTATCACACAAAAATAATATTGATATAAGTATTTGTAAATTAGAATTTTAGAATGTTTACATAATACTGCTAACCGTATTTGGGCCAACTAGAATTAGAATTTTATACATATTTTACTTTTAAAAATCCATTGTTTATAATATAATATACAACAGTAAGTGTTTGTGTTGAAATCTACTATATTTTGTCAATTTAATGCTGTGCACTTGTTTGTATGTTTGTGTATGAATGTGTTAACTGAATTGTTTATTTAATCAAAGTACAAAAGCAATTTTAACTACAACACAAATAGTATTTTAATAATAGGTCAAATAGTATTTTGTAAAGAAAAGCAACATGTATGCATATTCTCATTTAAGACAAAGATAACTTTATAGAGACTACCTCTACATTTTACCAACGAATACAAATGCACAGAACCTATTAGTGTTGTAAGGAAATAAAAATATTGCACTTTATTTTAAAACACTAACTGTTCTAGATTAATTGTATTATAATTTATTTGACAAATGCAATCAATTCCGTCCATGTCTGAGGAAAATTAACAGTGTGTGATTATTTTGCTTATGTTAATAGCAGTTAGCAGAACAGTTGAGCAGAGATGACTATTTAACCAATTTAAAGTTAGTCTTTCGTTTGAAAGTCAGTACGCGTAATATAAAGCTACGGCCATACTATTGCACTATCGCGAACATTTGTCGTTTTCACAAAATTTCGTTTGCATAACGAAATGATTATAGTCCGACAAGGATCTATATGAATGTGGCGAAAGTTGGAACTAACGCCACCGTCTTTGTAAACGTCATATTTTGTAAATCATTTACGTAGACAGTGGCGCCACCAAGAACTGACACACATTTTTGAAGATCCTTGTCGCATTGTATTTAATTCGATCTCTTTTCCTCCTTTGTCTGCACTGACTTAACACTCTTCGATTAGATTATCCGAAAGTGACTGTAACGCTAATTTTTAGAGTACGAAGAATCTCGATAACTGCCGTCCATAATCGTATTTTATACTTATTTTAATAAAATTATTTTAAATACTTAAATGTTTTTTTTAAAAATTGTTCATTACGGTGGGTTCAAACTTTAAACCAAATGTATTTGTACGTGTTATATAATCTGGACGCACCCTTAGATTAAACTTATGATATAACTATACTTATCTGTCGTGTTGTGATGACGCGTCAAAGAGGTAACGGTTTTATTTATTTACTACGGTTAGAACTACATTGTGTGTCGCGATGTGTTGTGATGTGTCGCATCTTCTCTGTCTACGGTCGCATCAGAAGACTCCGAACGCATCAGAGAGGTGGGGTGAGAGGGGCGGGGTATTTAGGAATTTAAAATTCCTGACATAAACCTGACATTTCGATAAAAGTTCGGATTTGAAAGATTTTTATATTCTGTTTTTTTATAAATGAAAAGTTAAAAGAGATTAAAGATAAAGACTTGATTTATATTATTTTAAATATTAAATATTACTAAACAAATAAAAACTAAGATCATTAAAGAGATCAATTATCATTTTCAATTAAACGGGGTTTGGCATTTGGTAAATGAATGATTCAGCCCGGACGTTCGGCGTGTTTGTCCACACGTCTCACGACGCATCAGTAGTATTGGAGTTGCAAATGAGAGTGGACGCGTGATCGCAATAATTTTTTGGTCGTTTGTTACTCTCATTTGCCGAAATGGCTAATGTTATAAGCACTAACGAAACACTTAAAATTCATTGAGTAGTATTCAAGCCGAAAACTACCTGTGGAATCTGAAAAATAGCCAGCAGCCACTTTTTTTTTTTTTTTAATAATTATACTGCGATGTACCTCAAGTAGTAGTTAAAAGTACTAAATAAATAAATAATTTCGGCAGCTACGATGTCAACATTTATTTTTTTAATGTTGTGTGCGTACAGTGCGTACGAATTGCGTCTGTTGAGATTGAACATAGACTGCAAGACCTACAGACGTCGTCACTTCGTCAGAGCCGACACTGCTCGTGGTGCTGCTGTTGCATCTTTTGACGTCTGCGGACGCATCTGTCAACGTGTAGAGGAGGCATAAGAACGTCATGACATAACACACAATGCGTTGAAATGACGGATAACTACGCAACGCACAATGAGAGGAGTGTGACGAGTCGGGGAAGGAAGATATGTTGAAACAAGTTCAAACGACGCATGACCTTCTCATTCCTTTTAGGCTGTAGAGCATGATAGGACAGCCTGATGTCAAGTTTACAAATAGCAAAGACGAATAGCCAACCAAGTGAAGTGACAGCATATCCATTTGAGCGCCAAGTGGCCAAAGTCACATCACAGTATTGTTACTAGACAAGCACTTACGTGCTGACCCTATGGGTCAACTACATGTGGTCTATAGTAGACAAAAAAGCTAGCTTACTAACTAGCTGAAAAAGGTAATGAAAAAATATTATTACTGGTATTTTAATTCTAAATTATTGTTCTATCTCAGCCATGTGCGAGTCGTGGTGCGAGTATAAAAAATGCTTTAAGTAAATTGACCCTCTGCAGCAGGAGGAAAGATTTTCGAGATAAAAATAAAATTGAGTAGTTACAATTCATAAATTTTTTTTCAACACGTTTGCGTAAAAAATGCATATACGGAGGTTGTATAAATTGTTCGAATATTCAAAATTACGGAGCCATCCAACGGAGCGTGCGGTAAAACCTTTAACCACACTCTCCCATTCATGACGGCGTGTCTGGACTGGAGACACCCTTCTGGTACCTGGGCGGGCTGTGGCGTCTATCTTCTTTGCGGTGTAGGAAAGCCATCAGACTGTAATGAAGCGGTTTACCCTCCCATAAGAAGTTATCTCTTCAAAAAAGAGACGAAGTATGTAGTTCTAATTTTCACCGCACGTAACGTCATTTGGAAATACGCGCTATTTTCTTATTAGAAAAAAGTTTGCTTAATTACATAAATTAGGTAGGTATAGGTACTGTTTTCTCGCGAATTTGTTGAAAAACGTTGTATGGACATTCGTGCGGAATTGGTATTTACCTATTGACATACACGCTTCTAGTTTGGCAATACGAAAGTCAGGTAATTGTCTGAACTGAACTATAACCTACCCACTACACAGTATCATACCATGACCGTGCTATGAACGTGTCAGGCAAAAAAATATTCTTTGTATTAAAAAGTATGAGACAATACCCACTAGCACGTTCCGTCACCGACCAGCACCGTCGCGTGCCATGCACGGAGCGGCTACTATTGTCGGCGAGAATATTTTGCCGGTGCCGATACGCTCCGCGCATGGCACACGAAGTTGCAAAACCGATGCGCCCAGGCAACAAAACGGTGGCTATACGGGTTAGAACCGCGTATGATGACCGTTATATAGGCGTCTTAAACGCCGGAAGTACTGAAAGAACTTTTCTACATCTTCAATTAAGTGCTTATACAACGTCCAAAATTCTCCTTCAGTTTTTCGTTCTTTTATAGAATCGTGAATCCAGTAGGGTCGAGTGGTTTTTTTTGATTCTGTTCTTCTTCCTCATCCAATATTATGGCAATCATTGCCAGTTGTCTAACAATTAATGTTTTAATTGCCATACCTATTGTATTTAAAACTTGATAGCACTCCGTAGACGTCCATTCATTACCGATACACGTAAGAATGAA
The DNA here is from genome assembly GCA_902850365.2 of Chilo suppressalis. Lineage (NCBI taxonomy): Eukaryota > Metazoa > Arthropoda > Insecta > Lepidoptera > Crambidae > Chilo > Chilo suppressalis. The sequence continues at coordinate 16,355,720 of OU963898.1, forward strand.
ACGGCTTCTTATCGATTTTGGTGAAGACGTCATACAAATTACGCAAAGGCAACATACGGGTTGCATACGGGCATCATTTATTTATTTATTTAACTATTTACTACACAGTATACTTACAGTGCTAAACCAAATCGTACACTGGTTAAAAAAAACAAATCTAACAGCTAAACACTATGCATACAACTTAAATATGATATTATATAATAACAAAACACACATAATTTTTGGGATAATATGTCAGCCTCCGGAATTCGATCATGTACAGCGTTAAGCAAAGAGATTGCTCTCGAAGTCGGTGCATTTTGAGCTCGTCGCGTACGGGCTCTCTTAAGCTCCGCAAAAACTTTTGTTCGTCTGCGTGGCGCCCCTACGTTGCCCAACGCTCCGCTCATGTGTCTTTTCGGAACGACCAGTTTCATATTTGCAAGAAATTGCTGATTATGGATGATCGCATGGCAATGCAAAGCCAAAGAGATTTTCCGACGCGAGGCGAGAGTATCCTGCCCCACTATACTAGATACAAACATAGATGGGTACATAAATGGATAATAACCATACAACCACTTATAAATATACCTGAGAAATTTTCGTTGTATCTTCTCAATCATATAATTGTATCTATGTTCATACGGGTCCCAAACAATCACGTTGTATTACAGTTTGCTTCTGACGTATGCATTATACAAAATTAAAGGTATTCTAACGTCGCTGGATTGTGAGCTTAGTCTCATTACAAATCCCAGAATTTTATTCGCATTTTTGCATATTTCCTCAATGTGTTTCCGGAAGTCTAGACGCGAATCTAGTTTAAGCCGTAAGTCCCGAATGTCATTCACAGTGTGTAGAGAATTAGCATTGAGCGTGTATCTAAAGTTAATCAATTTACTGGATCTGCTGAAAATCATAATACTACACTTTTGCTCATTAAATTGTAGACGGTTCTCAACAGTCCATTTGGCTACTGCATCGATATCGTGCTGCAGCAGTTCAGCATCCATATGATTACTGACACCCAAGTAAAGCTTTAGATCATCAGCAAACATAAGACAGCTGAAGCAACTACTTCGGGTAGGTCATTTATCATAATCAGAAATTGAGTAGGTCCCAGATTACTACCCTGGCTTACGCCTGAGCGCGTAAAATAATATTCCGATCCATATCCATCAATCTCTACATACTGCTTTCTATCTTTGAGATAACTAGCAAAAAGATGCAGAAGTTTTGGAGTGAATCCCATCGAGGCAAACTTTTCCAACAGCACATCGTTATCCACTAAATCGAAGGCTTTTTGAAAGTCAAAATACGCCACATGAACTTGCCTCTTATCATCCATTGTACGATAGATATAATCAACAAAATTCATGTGGTTCGTAGTAGTTGATCGGCCTGAACGAAAGCCATGTTGAGAATCATTAATATTCATATTAGTCTGCCTTCTAATATTTATTTCTAAGATTGACTCCAAAAGTTTCCCGAATACAGACAGGATTGCTATAGGCCTAAACTGTTTTACCTCAGAACCTGACGTCTTAGGAGCTGGAGTAACCCTAGATATTTTCCACTCTGTAGGATATTTTTTTTAAAACAATCAATCATCATACGGGGTGCACACCGGCAACATACGGGCATTATACGCCATTAGACGACCCCCTTAGGGCTAGAAATTACAAAATGAAATCGTAAGCGATAGCGTTTTCCAAAGCAATCCAGTTAGGCGATTGGCCCCCTGGTTTACCCGTTACAAGTCCATACGTTCGTTCATTCGTTGAAATAAAGCAATTTGAAACTTAAGTATATAGCGCGGGAGTTGATATTTGTTCATTTTTTAAACTAGAGTTGTTACAGTGAAAAGGTAAGAGTATTTTTATATTGCGTGAAAGAGAACGTCGATGGATCTGGCTAAACGATGCAGTGCAGGATGAACGGGTTTATAATAATGGTTTTCCTCAAGTAGTTGCAGTTTTGTTTATTGAAATTTGAAATTAGTGTGTTGCGAGGTCAAGGTCAAGGGACACGTGAATGCCAATTTACTGCAAAGTTCGTTTAAATTGAATGTTTATTTTATGAGTTTAATTTGTAATTTATTTTGTAAACATTTAAATGATATAATGTAAAGCGAATACTAAATAAAGACCCCGTCGTCGTCGTGCGTCGCGCCCGTAGTCAGTCACCGAGTAGTTGATATGAACCCTTTAAAGCCTGCCGTTATCACGTCAACTAGTCGAAGAATTCAACTAGTTGATCGACTAGTCGATGGACGGTAGTGGACGGTTTCGTTTCGTCGATGAAAAATACGTCGACGACCCACCTCTAATGGCGTATAATGCCCGTATGTTGCCGGTGTGCACCCCGTATGATGATTGATTGTTTTAAAAAAAATATCCTACAGAGTGGAAAATATCTAGGGTTACTCCAGCTCCTAAGACGTCAGGTTCTGAGGTAAAACAGTTTAGGCCTATAGCAATCCTGTCTGTATTCGGGAAACTTTTGGAGTCAATCTTAGAAATAAATATTAGAAGGCAGACTAATATGAATATTAATGATTCTCAACATGGCTTTCGTTCAGGCCGGTCAACTACTACGAACCACATGAATTTTGTTGATTATATCTATCGTATAATGGATGATAAGAGGCAAGTTCATGTGGCGTATTTTGACTTTCAAAAAGCCTTCGATTTAGTGGATAACGATGTGCTGTTGGAAAAGTTTGCCTCGATGGGATTCACTCCAAAACTTCTGCATCTTTTTGCTAGTTATCTCAAAGATAGAAAGCAGTATGTAGAGATTGATGGATATGGATCGGAATATTATTTTACGCGCTCAGGCGTAAGCCAGGGTAGTAATCTGGGACCTACTCAATTTCTGATTATGATAAATGACCTACCCGAAGTAGTTGCTTCAGCTGTCTTATGTTTGCTGATGATCTAAAGCTTTACTTGGGTGTCAGTAATCATATGGATGCTGAACTGCTGCAGCACGATATCGATGCAGTAGCCAAATGGACTGTTGAGAACCGTCTACAATTTAATGAGCAAAAGTGTAGTATTATGATTTTCAGCAGATCCAGTAAGTTGATTAACTTTAGATACACGCTCAATGCTAATTCTCTACACACTGTGAATGACATTCGGGACTTACGGCTTAAACTAGATTCGCGTCTAGACTTCCGGAAACACATTGAGGAAATATGCAAAAATGCGAATAAAATTCTGGGATTTGTAATGAGACTAAGCTCACAATCCAGCGACGTTAGAATACCTTTAATTTTGTATAATGCATACGTCAGAAGCAAACTGTAATACAACGCGATTGTTTGGGACCCGTATGAACATAGATACAATTATATGATTGAGAAGATACAACGCAAATTTCTCAGGTATATTTATAAGTGGTTGTATGGTTATTATCGTAGCGTTTTCCAAAGCAATCCAGTTAGGCGATTGGCCCCCAGATACGTTTACGCGTCGTCGACGCTTTGTCAGTAGATATGAACGCTGTGGACTCTCAGTTTAGCCGTCTATGAATTCAACTAGTTAACGAATTAACTGTAGACCGTCGAAGCGTCGATTGAACGTAGACCGTCTATTTAAACCGTTCGTTAATTCAACGCCCATCGCTATACGCCATCGATCCGTTTCAGTGGGCACAGCAAGCCGTTTCGTGTCAGTTTCCGTGTTTGATACTAGTACAGTCAATCACTAGTAAGTCTTGTTTTTTCTGTTGCCAAATGACGTCAGTAAGCCACCTTGGCGATGGGCATGTTCAACTCGTAGGCGTTTTTGGAAAAACTCAAAAAAACCCTCAAAAAATTTTTGAAACGCATTTGTCTTGTTTTGTATGCATTTTAGAAACTTTTTTTTCAACCATAATTGTAGAGGTCGCTAAGTACTACAATTTATGTCATTGTTGCAATCTCGTACAACAAAAAATGCGCATTGTAGGTGGCGCAGTGGCGGTAGTCTCAAAAAAGTGAAAATATCATTTTAATGGAAAACTTTCAATGGAAAAGTTGTTCCGTACATAATTACCAACAACTTTTGTATAAACAATTTTTTTAAATTACTTACAGTTTTCAAGTTACAGTGCAATGCAGCGCTACGTATACAACACAGTGCTACTAACGGTAATTTTTTCGGTCCTATGGAGAATTTTTCTTATCATTATTACAATCATGAAAAAAAATTAAAAAAATAGTAAAACGAAAATAGTAATTGAAATGTGCACTGCAAATGTGTACTTGAACTGCCCAAAACCGCTCTATTGGATTTTTCATACCTGCGCAATTTATAACTTGAAAACGGTAAGTCCATAACCATAAGGCAACCCTTGGTATGGAATTGGATAGATGAAAGAGTTTTTCGACTTTACAATTTTCAAAATCAGTGGTGACGTCGAAATCCAATGAAAGTCATGGTCATCCAAGTCAAAACTGTTGTATCTGTCACTCGTCTCGTCGTATCAGTGATAGTTTTCCAATTACAGCACTACAGCGCATTATGCGGCACAATGCTTAACGTTGAATGTTCAACTACAGCAACGCTTCGCACAATCGAGCACTCTCAAAAGTAATGTTTTCGTGTCACACGCAATGCAATCGATACCAACTTAGTGACAGAAAACTAACAAGTGTTTTTTCTACAAGTTGGCATTGATCGAAATGTTTTATTTATTTCATATCGTTAGTAGTATTATTTATTGTTGAAAAAATTTTAAAGATCTCGTTTCATTGTAGTTTTTTTAAAATAATCAAAGTTAATTCAAACTGTGTTAAAAAAATAAATATAAGTATGGATGAAGGTAAAAACATTGATTATTTACATGAAAATGTACATGTTTTTTTTTCAACACTGAACTTTGCGCACTCTTCTGGTGCATTTGAAAACTAATTCACGTTCCAATTTTATATCAGCATAATTCGGGAGTGTGCGCCACTGAGTCGCATTATGCTCTGTAATTGGAAAACTACCAGTATGTTAACGCAGCCTATACATGGTCAACAAAAAACTGACAGTCCCCTTGCCTTCCCAGCAGAGGGAGAACTTAAAAAAAACTGTCAGTCATCTGACATGCACATGACAGCCAAATGACAAAAATGACAATGTCAAAGACTCGAAAATAAAAGGTGTAGCTTTGAGCGAACTTGTTTGTTTTTCTGAAAATAACAAATCTAATGAACGGTCAAATATTTACATGTTAAGATTTTCTTTGTTGTATATAATCGTGCACAAGCAGCAAAATGACTGCGGCTGATAATGAATATCCGAAGGCATCAAGTAAGGTTACTTGGGCACGCCCTGTTCCGATATATTGTTTGGTCCATCAAAACACTGTTACACTTAAATTAGTAACTGAAATTTGGTTACAAAATGCTATATAGTCGAAGAAGATTTTCTTGTTTGTATCTAAGTGCAAATTCGTAGGCAATACTTTCTCTTTTTAAATAATATGGTGTTATCCCCAGCTAAATATTTGCAGAAATAATTTCTTTTCAATCAATATGAACACTTCACAAAGAACTTTATTTGAGTTGATGTTCATTTATAAAATATGTGCTAAATAATTTAAGAAAAAAATTTTGTTACTTGGCTACATACATTTATTGAAAATTTTATTTTAATTGAATAATTACATTTTGTTTTCTCAGATGCCACCTTGATTGGAGCCAGTATAACATATGTGGCAGGCCTGTTTTTGCTGCTATCGTTTGCGGGCCCTTATTGGATAGAGTCATATCCTGAAATGTTTTCATCTTTTAAACACATGGGCTTATGGGAGTATTGCTTTGACCGTTTCCGATTTCCTTCCTATCAATTTGACAAATTATTCCATGGATGTCATTATATATTTAGTCAGGTTAGTCAACATTTATCTACTTTGTATATAATCTTTGATTATATACATGCCTAGATAATGCAATCCAAATAAATCATGCAAAGAAAACGGCTCATGTTATAAACAATGTGTGTTTTTAATGTCACATTGTTTGAAAGCAGTATGTGGATGTGTGGCGACAAGAATGTCTACCATATGTAGTAGATATTTTTTAGGTTATTTCCGTGCAGTTAATAATGTATTAGCCTGTATATAATTAAAGAATGCAATTTTTATTATTTAAATTATATGAATAATTTATGATTCTATTGTTAATTCTGTTGCAGGAGTACTATGTCATTCGTGAATGGTTATTGCCAGGCTGGTTGATGAGTGTACAAGCATTTGTAACACTTGCTCTCATACTATCTTTCACTGCCCAGATCCTTCTTGCATGTGTGATTGTAAGGTGGCCTTTGCGTCCAGTGTTGCGTTATGAATGGATATTTGTTACAATTTCATTTATAATAGTGACTTTATCCAGTAAGTGGAAGTATAATATGTATTTTTTTTGTATCAGCAAAGCCAGTGTTGACATTAATGAAGTTAAACTTATTTTAGGTGGCTTCTTATTTCTGGCTGTAGCAATATTTGGTGGTAACTGCTATCGTCGTGACTGGCTACTTTATCCTTCATTTAATGTTTTGTCTTGGTCTTATGCATTTGCTGTAATTGCCTTCATATTGTTTGGTAAGTAAATCTTAAAAAAAAAACATTTTTTTTTATTATTTTGCTGCTATCGTAATTATTATTTTAATAAATACTGTGTAGTGAAAATTAAGAATATATTAAGGCTTTGGTTCAATATCACAAAACTTAGATTATTATGGTTTATTCAATCTGGACTTAAATTGACTGATTATAAATTCACAAATTTGTGCTAAGGCCGTGCTGGATGAGTCAGACTTGCACAAAATTTTATTTCATATCTCCGATTTGTAGATAATCTTAAATGTAACAATGTTGATAAAATTGACATAAATTATTTTAGTTTCTGATGAATATTTGCATTTATCAGGTGCTGCTGCCATTCTTCTTTACCTTGAATCACGCAAGTTGTATGAGTTACGTCTTGAAGCAAGAAATCTAGTTGCACAAATGCAGCATAGTCAGCCTGAACATGCATTGCATCAACTTCGAGATCAGCTGCAGCAGCAACGTGGAATAGGTTGGAACATGTAAATCAAATATCTCTTTCTAGACTTATTGTCTAATTTTAGAATAAATCTTGCTCCCTATTCCATTATTATAGGTGAGCATAATTATAAAATATGGATTGAATCTCAACAAGCACTTCAAGCATACGCAACATGAAGAGATTTTAATTTGATAACCATATAATTTATCTTCTCTTAGATTTTATACAATTAAGTAGCTTTTCTGTGTATTATCATAAGGAGATTATTCAAATTTAGCATTTTAATTTGCAATGATACAATAGATTAGCTTTTAATAATTAATGTATCATGTTTTACCTAAATAATGAGTAATATCACAATTAATTTTAATTTATTGACTGATTTTGTTAACTTAACTTTTGATCTTGATTTATAAAAAATATATTGACAAAACAGATTAACATTATAATCTTTAGGAATAATAAACTGAAAAATAATTATCAGATATACTTTTTTGTAGTTTTATAACTTGTTATATTAGCCAAAAAAGGACTATGGTCTCATGATTTTTCTGCACAAATCAATAAATAAATTATGTTATTCCTAATAAAATCCTATAACATCTGATGTTATTAACTCCAGTGCCTTTGAATGAATTTAAAAATGGAATCACATTCTTTAACCTTTAGCTACTGAGGTGGATTTATTTTCACGTAAACACTGACGTGGGGGCAGTAGAGGCCCATACTTATGTGTGCTTATATTTAAAAATCTATAGACTTTCTAGGGATTTTTGGTTAATTATTATTATTAGTGGATATATTTAAATAAAATAAATTCATCATTATGTCATTTATTTCTTAAAAGGTAAGTATTATATCAGTGTTTAGAGAACATTTTGCATTTTTTTGCAAAAATCACATGAGATCATTTATCACAAAGTAATAATGAAAAATATTAAAAAAATCAACAAATCAACTTAAAATCTTAATGTCAAATAGTCTTTTTAGCAAATGGCAAATCAGTTTATAGTTAATATTAAAAAGGGGGAAAAAATTACAGACATCAAATAGTGCGAATTAAACACAGTCTGGACAAACTTGCTTTGCACATTGAAGGCATACATGCTTTTTGCATGCATAATATCTGTGTAGATTTCCTTTGAAGCTTTAAAGGACATGTATGGCACCTTCTCCTTTTCTTGGATTCTTCTTCGTTAACATCTGAACGGTCAGGTGCAAGCATATCATTTCCTAACACACGTGCTAAACTCAATCGTAACTCACGTGGCAACCTTTCGTTCAATGCACGTTTTTTAATTTGGGATAGAACTAAACTGCGAGCTAGTTCTTTCAATAAAAACCCTTTCAGTAGTCTTACGGTTAAAGGTGTCATCTATTTCTTCGCCCTCCGAGCCGCTTGAGTCTTCAAGATCTAACCAAGACGTAACCACTGTCTCAAAATCGCTATTTCCTGGCACTACTCTTCTTCTATTGCTGGTTATTTTTATTCCCGAGAAACCGCTTTCTTCCGGACGACGTACTGGGCTCCAGATTGTAAAAACTTTTAAACTACTGCAAGAAAATCAACGACAACTAAATCGAAATTATCTACAAAAAAGTTACGGCAATACTGAGGTGGGGTCTCTGAGGCCCACGAGAAACTTTAAAATGAATTTACCTAACGAAATTGCGCGCGCAAACACGTGCACAGTCGTTGACAGCCTTGGCGTAATTAAATTCGAAGGTATTAGAAGATTCGCGTGCGTCGTGCGCGAGGGAGGGGAGAAATTCAACAATTTTACTTTTTCAAGGCCTGACAGGCCCCCACATCAGTAGTTAAAGGTTAAATTAGATTGTTAAGATGAATATTGCGCATTTAATGATTTTAGATTTAAATCAAAATTGTATTTTTTTCTACTTTAAAGTGATTAAAGATAACACCTTATTTATAGTAAGTACTACAATCGTCTGCCTTTTATGTATAGGAACTTAACTCATGAAACTTTAAATAAATAAGTTGTTTTTTATCTCAAATTATAGCAATAGTGCTAAAATTTCTTTAGTTTACATTTTAAGTTAGTTTTAATGTTAAGTAAATATTGAGTCTCGCAACAAGATATTACAGAGAAAATTTGGTTTGTAAGTGTACAATTTAACACATTGGTTTTTAATACAAGCTAAACAAGCTTTAAAAAACACCATTTTTAGGCCCGCTTGCACAGTTCTTAATTCAAATTAAGGCTTTATCGTGTTTAACGCATCATTTCATGTTAGTAAATTATTTAATGTCAAAAAGATAGAATGAGGCTTATACAGTTAGTTTAGTTTTTGGTCTTATTTTAATTATTCTTTAATTCGTTCATAGTGGATATTGTGAAATAAAATTGGTGTGATGTTGTGTTACTTAACCGTCTGCGCAACTGAAGAATTAGTGGAATCTTTAAAATATACGCTATTCCGGTCAAGACGCTTATCGAGAAGGCTGATTCGATACATTTCGTGCCAAACACTCCAAAAAAACATTCGATTGCGTCAAACCCACATTCTAATATAAAAAAAGAACAAAGAAAACTGAAGACTAGGCTGTATGGGCATTGTTCCCTTTCCCCAAAAAAAAATGAGGCTTATACATGATAAGCTTTTCAATTTAAATTAAGAACTTGGGTGCAAGTAGTTGGCTAGTAGGCTAAAAAGCATCTATAGCTAACTTTAGTTATCTTATTGCAGACTCGAATTCGATCCGTCCACTTTATGCAATATTTTTGATTGATAAGCACTGAGTTAACATTAAATGAATTATTTTTAATTTGTACTATTTTTTCTTAAAATCAATAGAATCAAAATGAATTCATTAGTCCAGTCAACAAGTTCAAAAACGTGAAAAATAGAGATAAAGCTCCTAAAAATATGAGCAATAGCTCATTGGATTCGGAACGACCTCTAGAAAAATGAGTTTTGAGGATTTTACTGCACGTAAAAAATTGCAATTGTTATTAACAAAATAAGATGAAAAAAAAGAGGTATTTACGTTTTTGTTAATAACTCATAAACTATTAATATTTACGATATTTGGAAAAAAGGTCCTTAAAGAGGAGGAAATTTCCAAAAAAAAGTCCCAGCTCCCGGAACTCTACCTCTATTATTTATAATTTTAATTTACCGCTGAAAATAGGGCTCCGCGCAGCCATTAATGCATGGGCGCACTGCCGTTAAAGACAGTTTCTTACATAAAATTATATTTTTATAGTAACAAATATGAATTTAAAAATTTAAATAAATTATGGTGTCATCCAGATACTTGAAAGAATATATTCCCGTTGGATTTTTTTTTTTAAATTATATTTTCAAAAAGTTATGCAATTGTTAATTAACGATTTTTTTTCCTATCTCCGTTTTCATAAATGACGACATAAAAATTTAAATAATAAACCTATAAATTTTTGGCTCTGTGGAGCTCTTCTTATATATATACTTAACAAGATCCCGCGATAAAAGTTTATTAAAGTTAATTATTTTGTTTATAACAATTTTTTAAAGTTAACAAAAAATGAAAAGCCTAAGAAATGTTATTAAAAAAATTTTTTTAAACAAATGTTATATTATTGCTGCTTTCTTATCCAACAATGGCATTAAGTAACATCGGAAAAAAAATTTTTACATCATTTGTTAAGAAATTGTTTATAAACAAATAGACAAGTTTAATATTTAAAGAATTTTTTTTTTACCATTAAGTTGTCTTGGCAAAATAATGATTTTTTAAAAAAAAATTTCTTAAATAAATTTTTTTATTGTTTATAATCGTTTTTTTTATATTTCGATTGTTTAAATAATTAGTTAAGGAATGATTTTCTCTTTAAATTCATAATTGGCATTTCTTCATAGGTAAATAGAAAAAAAAAATTTTTTTTATCAATAATTTCATTGTTTGTTAACTTAACAATTTGTTATAAACAAATTCTAACTACCATTATATTTTTTTTCTAGAGCTAAAAAAAATAACAAAAACAGCCATATATATCAAAATACTAAAAAATTTTTTTTTCTATTTTTTATAACGCTTTTAAATATTACACGATACCAAAGTTGCACCGGACACTTGATTTGTCAAGTAAAAAATTAATATAACTTATAAACTATTCGAGATACGATAATGGACATTCAGGTCGTTTTTATAAAGCATTAATTAATCTTCAAAATAAGCTAAAAACCAAGTCAAGATCAAGTGTCCGATGCAACTTTGGTATCGTGTAATATTTAAAAGCGTTATAAAAAATAGAAAAAAAATTTTTTTAGTATTTTGATATATATGGCTGTTTTTGTTATTTTTTTTAGCTCTAGAAAAAAAATATAACGGTACTTAGAATTTGTTTATAACAAATTGTTAAGTTAACAAACAATGAAATTATTGATAAAAAAATTTTTTTTTTTCTATTTACCTATGAAGAAATGCCAATTATGATTTTTAAAGAGAAAATCATTCCTTAACTAATTATTTAAACAATCGAAATATAAAAAAAACGATTATAAACAATAAAAAAATTTATTTAAGAAATTTTTTTTTTAAAAAATCATTATTTTGCCAAGACAACTTAATGGTAAAAAAAAAATTCTTTAAATATTAAACTTGTCTATTTGTTTATAAACAATTTCTTAACAAATGATGTAAAAATTTTTTTTCTGATGTTACTTAATGCCATTGTTGGATAAGAAAGCAGCAATAATATAACATTTGTTTAAAAAAATTTTTTTAATAACATTTCTTAGGCTTTTCATTTTTTGTTAACTTTAAAAAATTGTTATAAACAAAATAATTAACTTTAATAAACTTTTATCGCGGGATCTTGTTAAGTATATATATAAGAAGAGCTCCACAGAGCCAAAAATTTATAGGTTTATTATTTAAATTTTTATGTCGTCATTTATGAAAACGGAGATAGGAAAAAAAATCGTTAATTAACAATTGCATAACTTTTTGAAAATATAATTTAAAAAAAAAATTCCAACGGGAATATATTCTTTCAAGTATCTGAATGACACCATAATTTATTTAAATTTTTAAATTCATATTTGTTACTATAAAAATATAATTTTATGTAAGAAACTGTCTTTAACGGCAGTGCGCCCATGCAGTAATGGCTGCGCGGAGCCCTATTTTCAGCGGTAAATTAAAATTATAAATAATAGAGGTAGAGTTCCGGGAGCTGGGACTTTTTTTTGGAAATTTCCTCCTCTTTAAGGACCTTTTTTCCAAATATCGTAAATATTAATAGTTTATGAGTTATTAACAAAAACGTAAATACCTCTTTTTTTTCATCTTATTTTGTTAATAACAATTGCAATTTTTTACGTGCAGTAAAATCCTCAAAACTCATTTTTCTAGAGGTCGTTCCGAATCCAATGAGCTATTGCTCATATTTTTAGGAGCTTTATCTCTATTTTTCACGTTTTTGAACTTGTTGACTGGACTATCATGCTTTGTATTCAAATTCATATGGACAACGTGATATTGATTGACTTAAAATGCTTAAAAGGTTTATCTATTTCCAATTTCAATTTCCTCTTATAAAGTGATATTGCGTATGCAAGCAGCGGATTTTCCCCCTCGAATTGGAGATTCCGTCTAGGGATGTAACCTCTACATTACAGAAGATTATAGTACAAAAACACTAGCTTTTGATGGTGTTATGTTTCTTTTAGAGCCCCTTACTCACCACTGGGCAGGGGATTGTGTCAGGGTAGGCAATGGTGAGAGTGGTATTTTTGGTATCGCAAGCGTCTATTCTATTCTAAAGGTTATGGTGGCCGCCTACCATCAGGCGGCCATACGCTTGTTTGCCACCCTTTTAACAAAAAAAAAACTATAAACAATTATGACTATGCTAGGGCTGCACCCGCATATTACGCCACGAAGCTTCGTGCTATGACACGATACGCGCAAATTCGACCAGCCATTATCGGCTATAGTGGCGAACATTCGGGTTGCCTGACTGCGGGTGCATTATCGCTCTGGAAGCGGTACGTCAAAGGGTTTTAGCGCGCTAATTCAACGCGCTGGGTGGTCATTAATAGCGTTGTTCATTTAGTTAGGCGGTTGAGCTTTTTATTTCTCTTGATATCTCCTTTGTTCTCATTAGTTCGATCATCGCCAAACTACTTAAAGTAAAATGGAGTGGACCGCGTATAAATGGTGCTGGAATTTCTCCATAATTATGAAGCTTTTAGATTTATTTTATAGAAATTAAGAAAGTCATCGTCCATTTAAACGTCCACAAATGATTACGGTCATGTTGGTTTATTGCACGATAAGTAGTTTGTGCAAAATAGATAAGCTGCTAATGGTAACCACAGGTTTTATCGCGACAACTTTTGTGTCAAAACCTTTGAGTAAGGGCAAAACGTACGAAGCTTGACAACTTTTTAGTATCCAAACACGCAGATGCGGCGGACGCATAACGCATATATCTATCCCTACCGGTATTTTTGGAACATTTGGACATTTGGAACAGTTAAGTCAATGAATCGGTTATCGAATTTTCTTCTTACCTGGTTTTTTCATTTTATTACATAGCTGCAAAACGTGCTGCATAGTATCCTGGGGCATGTTACCATCAAAGATAACTAACGGAGCTTCTTCCAGTATTCCGATATGTTTGTTTACCTTTAACAATATCAAAAAAGGTACATATTGACTCGAAATAATTTAAAGTTGGAGAACTAACCCCTAGGTTACGGAGCGGTTGGAAATCGTTAGTTCTAACCCTTCCTTTACTTTGTTGCGGATATATGGAAATAACGGTAGGCCACAGTGGATTTTCCGCTCAGATTGTAGCCCCCGTCTGGGGAAGTAAATTACAGAAGACTGCAATCAAATAATACTTCTTTTTCTTTAATTTTGTCTTTGTGCTGTAAGTAAGGTTGTGAAAGGTCCACGGTGTTTGGGCGACAGGGTCAGAGTGACAGAGCAGAGTTTTATATTGCGTCAATTATGTTAGCAACTGGAATAGATTCATACTTAATATCCAGATGTTAAGTAAGTGCTTACTTTATTTTTAGGGTCTTAAAAATATTTCATCAATAAGCTTCTTTATATACAATGGCTACTCACCATATCTATTGTGATGTGGTTGTGTAGGTCCATGTGTCCCAAGCCCAAGCGGCATTCTCCTTTAGCATCCAAAACGGCTGCGTAGGAGGCTGTCCTTCCTGATTTTATTATGCAACCTGTAAAATGTGGTTTAGTGATAGGTAATTTGATGGATTCTCATCCCCATCTGGTGAACACAAAAGTATTATCGGCATAATTAGAAGAAAGAATTTGCAGAGATGACCATATAAGAGAAAGAAATGAGGTTGAGTATAAAGGGAGGGATATTGAGGAGTTTCCTTGTTTCGTCTCGCAAAGTACTCAATAGATGTTCACCTAATTAATGTGCAATGAAATAATCCTGTAGCTGAACTACCTAAAATGACTGTTTAGTATTTGTTGTTTAAATAATTTTGAAATCTTTCACATTCTTAGCTAGTTTGGATTTTGAGATAGACTCCGTACCAAAAACGGTATAAAAATTACAACTTTCACGGCTATCCTATTTTATAGTGTACAGTGAGTGCATTGTGACTAATATTGAGTGTTCACTGTGTGAACTGTGCAGTGAATAAAAAACTGTGAAGCTTGAATTGGCATTACTTTCGAACCCCGTTCCGAAACGTAACAATGATTATATCCTACTCAACGATATCTATGATGTTAGTAAGTAAAGTACCTGTATATGTATATTGTATATTATATATACTAAAGCAAAGAAAGGATATAAAGTTGGAGGAGAAATCTATATTTTATACCTCCTCTAATACATGTTTACCATTTAGAAGAAGTCCGGGGACGATGTCCAGTATATATTGGCCGTCGGCGTCGTCGCCGATAGCAGTGAGCAGGCGCACTCCGCCTCCGCGCATGCGCCACAAAGCCTCCGCCATGTTCCGGGCCACTCCACCGCCGCACACATCCACAGTGCAAGGATGTGTACTGCCATCCAACTGCATAAATATTGGAAAATATAATATTAATAATATTGGCTTTAGCCCCCGTTCACCCCATGAACGGCTCGAAGGACCGGGCCCCATGAACCCGTGGCTGAAAAGTGTACCATATTTTATAATCTTCATTGCACACTTGTTGCACACAACAAAGGATACTAGACGTCAATTCTTTAATAGATCACCAAAAAAAACCAAAGGTTAGGTTAGATTGGCAGTTGTGTTTTTTGGTGATCCTTTATTACTTATCACTAGATAGATTGGATAGGGGTAGCTGTAGGCGTGATATCGCAGGTTAACGCCTATAACTACCAAGTAATTAAGATTGTGTATATAATTATGTACTTATGACATAAGAACATTCCAAGAAGTTGGTGATTTATACTTTCCTCCCTTATAAAACTCCAATGTTCCTCGCGAGAAAATGGCTGGCCGCTATACCAGGCGAACAATGCTTAATTTTTTTAACAGAGTAGGTATTCATTTAACAAATTATGTACCTAATTTTACTACTTAACTATTTTAAAAAAGAGTAGGTACAAATCACGCGGAAATGAATAACACTACTCCATGTTGTTAATATTTAATACAGTTACATACTGCGTCATAAAATTACTGCATTGCACATAGGTTGTTGTTTTTATGGTGGGACGTTTAATTAAATAGTTTTATTTTGCTGGTAGAACAAGTGCACATAATGCATGTATTCCGGATCGCGTGCTGCGATACCATCGTCGACGTTGCGGCTGCGATGTAGGGCATTCCAACAACTGACATACTAAACTGTGCGATTGCCGTGTGAACTGCTTGACTAGGTCCATAAATCTAAAGATAAGGGACTTAAAGGACATTACTGCTTATATTTTATCCGTTCAAACGACGTGGACAGTAAAATTCATTGCCCTTTAACCATGGAATGCTTTATCGGTCTCTAATTTGTAACTCTTTTTTCCATGCTGAACTGGAAGCCAGAAAAAACTAGAATGGGCTTATTTAGCCAGTTAACTGGCACTAATTGTAAAGTACAGTATGAGCGCAAAAGAAATTACAATCAAACGCATTCAATGAATGAATGATCACTTTATTGTACACCATGAAATTTTAAATTAATTAATTTAAAATTGCGACCTTGTTGCTAAAAAGCCATTTCTTCCAGGCAACCGCGGGTTAATTGGAGAGTGACATAAATTTTTGATTGCGTTTAATGACCTTTACTTTTGTCACCGGATGATTCTGCAGATTTTAGGCACGGTAATAATATATTATACAGTATTCTATCTTCATACAAATGTTCGGAAAGCGAATCATACCTACGCCACTCGAGTTCGGGGGAATCTCGGCGAGCACCCAGTCGCGAATGCGCCGCAGCGACGACCGAATGGTATGAATTGTTTTTTATGCAGTTAGCCGTGCTTAAACGTGCGATTTGTATTGTAAATATTTGATTGAATTAAGTAGATACCTACATAATTTAATATGGCAAAGAACAAACGACGATATTGTGCTGTTTTTGGTTGCTTGAACTCTTTAATAACGCACCCAGAGATATCATTTTTTAAATTACCTGAAATATTGGAAAGGTAAGACTATAGAATATTTTTTTATATACCTATCTACTAGTACGTAATTTGTTTTTAATATTTAGATATTTCTATTTTTCCATCGGGCAAAATATCTGGAATAATATATAAATAAGTGGATAGGCTGAGAAACGAGTAATCTACCTACACTCACGTTAAAAACAAAACTACATAATAGGTAGGTAGTTTCCTAGACTAGGCTATCTACTTACTTAACTACAATACATTATTGAATAAATAAACTACATACATTATTGAATTAAATGAAATGTCATTATGAAATAATTTATGAGAGTAATAAATGGTAGGTATTGTAGTGATCGGATATTTTTGGTGTATACTGGCAGCTTATTAGGTAATTTGGAAGAGACGGATTGTTGACAGGAATTGATAGCTGGAAAATAATAAAATAGGGAGAATAGGCTAGTTGCCTATATTTTAAAAAGTAGTTAATAATATACCTTGATGTTTATTTAACCCCAAAAAAATAATGTTTTTTTAAAAAAAGTACATTAACAATATGTATTTTGTATTTCAAAAAACTTATTCAAATTTCCCGCGAAAACGCTCTAGACTGTCATGGCGTCTTGAATGACGTCACCCCGTGCAAAGCAAACAATACGCTATACGCCGACTATTAAAATTATTTAGTTAAAAATGAATCCCTCGTATTACAAGTACTGTTTAGTGTCCTAGTATAAAATGACAAGCATAAAATGCCAGGCAAATTATTTATATGCCACAAATGCGGAAAAAATGGTTAGAACTTGCAAGGAGGGATGGTGCCTATTCATTGTTTATCAACAAATACAAGAATAATTTTGTGATGAACATTTTGATATAAGTATTTTGCATAACATAATCTATGAAATCAAAATGTTATACAAGCCGGATAAATTATATTGCATTATATTGATAAAACAATAACAATAGGTTGAGGTTAGGTAAGTGGATTTATTATATGCTTCGGTAAATCCCAATTCCATGGATGTATTATGCTTCCTTTCAATAATTATCTGAAAACAAACTGATAAATTGTATCAAAGTAACAATAAAATGAATGAGAAATCAATGAAATG
Organism: Chilo suppressalis; assembly: GCA_902850365.2. Taxonomy (NCBI): domain Eukaryota; kingdom Metazoa; phylum Arthropoda; class Insecta; order Lepidoptera; family Crambidae; genus Chilo; species Chilo suppressalis. Next base: position 16,373,407 of record OU963898.1, read on the forward strand.
TATGAAAACGGCAACCACAAGTAATGTTTTGCACATGGTGACGTCAGTCTTTCTGATTGGTGTTTGCCGTCACGTGATCTAATGCCTATTTTATTCTAATTTATTTTCTAAAAATAATAATAATCTTTAATTATTATGATAAATAGCTTTATTTTTTGTTATCTGTATATCATAATTCATATTTAGAAACTGTAACCCATTCGATTTATTGTTAGTCGATACAAGCCTATTGTGCGGAGTTTAAAAAACAGTATTTTGTTTATTGATAATAATAATGTAATTTCTTGTAAATAAAAGTGTTTCAATGACAATAATTAATTTGCATGAAAAGATCCCTACAGTACCTACCTAGTAAGATTTACCTACATTGTAGGTAATTTCCTTTTAACCCGACTGCGCCATGACTTACAAATGAATATAACTTGTATGTTTAAAATAATATTCTTTTATTGAATTATGTAAGAATAAAAATCAGCAGTCAGGTTTATTACAAGCTTTTAATTGACTTGCAATATAGGTAGGTATGTAAACCTTGTTTGTTCGGGTGGAATCTTGCAACTCAATTTTGAAGCAGATATCTTCAACCGGTTGAGCTGAAATTTTGTATATACACGGTTAGCTGTGTGACGTCATTCTAAATCCAACATGGCGGAATAGTTATTTTTAATGCATTCCTACGATATGGATATATGGGCTTGCGGGGGGAATCTTTACATATAAAATAAAATATTTACAATCACAAACTAGAAAGAAACTCAATTATGTAGATGAAATTACAATACTGTAGGCAGGCGGCCCTATCGCGTGTAAAGCAGCGCTTGGCCGTAGGCATTTATTTCAAGCACAGGGCCGAGTCACAATACTATATCGATAATATTACCGTGTCTTAGGCCTTAAATTCCACATTCGATGTAGGTATTGTGAAATTCGTCGTGTTATTCTATATTCTAGGGCTTTAAAAACTATAGGTATATACATATATGTTAGAGTGGGATTGGTAACGTAGAGTCGTAGAAGATCACTATACAGGGCGCCCCACGGCTACCTCACAAGGTGGGAAAGTATATTAAATATTGAAGATAGGATATTTTACTGAAAGAAGACATCATTTTATTTTTAATAATAACTACAATAACATTCACAGGTTTTTTAAAATCGCCTGCTACAACTGGGAATCAAACTCGTGAAATTTCTAAAGAAAAAACAACATATTTTATGATAACCATCGAAAGGGTTAATCTTAAGGATTATTTTTTGCTAGATAACATAGCATTTTAAATGAAAGGAATTTCTTATAACGTAATAAAAATAATAAAGTCATATACACATATATACAAAACAGAGCTGGTAATGTTTACAACCAAACGTGACGTAGGTGCTTTCAACTTGCCGAAGCTGTTTGGTATCACACTACAACTGTCGAAGGAGGTAAAGTATCTAGGCCTTATACTTGACAGTAAGCTAAACTGGAGTAACCATGTGGAACACAAAATCAAGACAGCCAGCGTAACACTTTGGCAATGTCGTCAAATGTTAGGGAAGCGCTGGGGTCTTGCACCAAAACTGTTCCTATGGTTATATTACACAGTCATACGATCAATGGTAAGTTATGGCGCCATCATATGGTGGCCGAGATCTATCCAGACTACTTGTGTCAACAAACTACAAAGCTTCCAGCGGCAGATATGCAGCGCGGTGACCGGGTGCATGAGTACAGCTCCAACCGCAGCACTGGAAGTTATTTTAAACATCACACCGCTCCATATCTACATAAGACAGGAAGCGGCTAAAACAGCGTTGAGACTACAAAAGTTTGGACTGGTAAGGTTCGAAAGAGCAAAGCATCTCAACGGTATACTGAAGGAATGGGTAAACACTCCGCTCATAGATGCTGCATGTGACAAAATAATACCCGCCTTCATATTTGACAAAAAGTATAGAATACATCTACTGGATGACAACGATCCAAAGGTAACACACAAGGCTCTCATGATCTACACCGACGGTTCTAAAACCTCATCGAGCACGGGCGCGGGTGTTTTCTCTGAGGACCTCAACATACACATCGCGTTCCCCTTAAGCCCATACAACACAGTGTTCCAAGCTGAATGTATGGGCATCACACTGGCGGCAACAGCGATCCTTTCAAGAAAGGTAACAGGTCAGGAAATACGAATACTGTCCGACAGTAAATCAGTCCTACAAGCTCTAGATGCCTGCTTAGTCAGATCGAGCCTCCTACAGGAATGCCACCAAACCTTAAACAAGGTAGGGTCAAGCAATTCCATCACCATCCAATGGATCAAGGGACACAGTGGATCACGCGGAAACGACGCTGCGGATGAGCTGGCCCGGAAGGGATCTGACACGACCCCAACAGGTCCTGAACCAATCGTCCCAATACCGGTAAGCTGTCTCGTCAATAAAATCCGCGAGCACACTGCCGAACTACACCAACAATACTGGCTCGACCTGGAGACGTGCAGGCAGACCAAGCTCGCTTTGCCACGGGTGAACGCTGCCTTCTCCAAAACTCTCCTACAGCTAAGCAAACCTACATTGCGCATGGTAACGGGTGCTATCACTGGACATGCACATTTTAACAGACATCTTTTTAACTTAGGTGTCACGGACAGCCCCCTATGCAGAGGATGCATGGAGGCAGAAGAAACAGCTACTCACGTTCTGCTGGAATGCAACGGAGTGGCCGAATACCGGGCGAAATACCTCGGCTCACCGGGAAACCTTCAAGAGGCAGTCACCAATGTGAAGGCCCTGGGGGCGTTCCTGGGGGAGCTGGGCTGGCTGGAGTGATTCCGGCCATACACCCTCCTCACGCAAAACAGGCGCCATAAGGACGTCGAGTTGCGGAAACGCCCGTAGCAACAAGAAGAAAGAAGAAGAAGAAAGTCATATACAAACTGTAGTACATATGCTTTCTTTTTGAACTCACAGTTATAATGCGATTGGCTGAAATTTATAAAAATAATAATTTGAAAATAAAACATAAAATTTCAAGCGTCTGTTCTTTTGTTTTTTGTGAGTTTCATTTTTGTTTATTTGTATTTTTTTGTTAATTTACTTACCATGGCGTATTAAAATAAAATGGATTTAATGGTAGCCTACTTTATGAACCACAAAGATATATTAACTTTGCGGTGGTACCGCAAAGGATATCCTGATAGAGACGTACCTTCTCGCTATGTGTTTAAAAGGTTAGTGGATACTTCAAGTAATTTAGGACGTTTTGATATGCGCTTACAGAAACCACAGCAGCGGATGATAAACGTCAACGATGAATATCAACATTTTCAATTAGTTTCAGGCGTTTCCGATTTTATATTAGATTGTGTTAAATAATTTTGAATAAAACGTAAAATTTAATTACTATTCTTTCATTTAAAATGCTGTGTTACTTAGCAAAAAATAATCGTTATGATTAACCCTTTCGATGGTTAACATAAATAATTTCGTGTTTTTTTTTCGTCACGAGTTTGATTCCCCGTTTTAGCAGGCGATTTTAAAAAAAACTGTGAATGCAGTTCTAGTTATAATTAAAAATAAAATGATGTCTTCTTTCGGTAAAATATTCTATGTTCAATATTTAATATACTTTCCCTCCGTGTGAGGTAGCCGTGGGACGCCCTGTATATCGAACGACAGATATTTTATGAGTAAGTTATATAAACGAAACACGAATCCTGTGTGAAAAAATATCTCTTTCATGTAAAAATATCATAGTTAAGTAGGTACAAAATAATATCACAACTTAGAATATTTGGTTTGGTTCGTTACAAACTAAAATTTCAAATACTTAGGTAACCTAGTTGCTTTGTATTTTATAAAAGTACGATTGTATGAATTAAATTTTCGCGAGCAGCGAAATTAATTTGTTGCAAACACTATCAGCACAGCAGCTACAATCTGGAAATTCCGTTTTATTTTATACTGTTCTCATTTATTTTACACTTCTTGATCACAAGGAGAAAAAAGGTAGATTATCCTGATGTTTTTTTATAATTAAGCAATCCCGCCAGTTCTTGATCACAAGGAGACAAAAAAGGTGGATTATCCTGGTGTTTTTTTTATAATTAAGCAAACTCGCCAGATGTTACCTGACCGATATAGATACAAAGACATGTAACCACCACCTTACACAAGATCACAATAAAATAACACTACCTTTTGGTGGTGTTGTGTTTCTATCAGTATCGGTAAGGTTCACAGGGCTTCACAGGGTATAGAGTCAGGGTAGGCAACAGCGCGAGTGATACTTTTTGTATCGCATGCATCTTTCTAAAGGCTATGGTGGCGGCTTACTATCAGGCGGGCCATATGCTTGTTTGCCACCCTTTTAACATGAAAAAAAAACCCGACTGTAGCGGCACCTATTAGGTAGAGTTCTAAGTTGTTTTTTTTAAATTTTTTTTGCTCAACTTTCATAATCCTCTTTCACGTAAGAACCTCATACTATAGAAAAACAAAAAATAAGATGAATGAAATTGGTAAAGGCTCTAATCAGCTGTACTATCTAAAGTTATGGCTTGTCCAAGAGAAATAGAAATTCATTTAAACATGTAGAAATTATACTTATGCCATGAACATGTTTGAAATAAAAAAATATAGGATCACTTTAGTTGCCATATTTCATGTTGGCATCAATTCTAGGGTACTGGGTTCTATTTCCGGCTACAGATGCACATAGAGACCGCCACAGGTCCTTTATCCAAAACTATTTTTTTCCAAGTGACTTTAGTTTACCTCGCTTGATAACTAAACTAAGAAAATGTTTGAGATTGCGTGGTGATTTCATGACATGTTGCTGATTGTACAAAGACTAACTTTTCCATAATTGTCTAGGGTATGAATGTTTGTGGCACCCTTCTGAATAATTCATTAACACGAGTGATTATAGTGTAGTAGTGATTAGGGATCAGGAGGGTGATACAGTCGGTAAGAGGAGAGACGCTGATACATGAAGCCTCTAGTACCTCCTATTCAAAATCCCCGCTTGAGCTGTACTGTATATTATAGTTATTTCCGTCCAGCGGTTCGATTATAAAGTAATACACACAATATGTGGGCGCGCACATATTGTGATTTCAGTGTCAAGTTAAAAATTAACGAGTGCTGTGATGATTTTTAACGTGGCACGATTATTATTAATTCATTGGTTCAAGGGTGTTCCGGTTTAGTTTGTTGTTAACGGTAACAGATTGGCTTAGTTAAGCAGAATACATGAGGGGTTAATAGTGTCGGGCCGGCGGACCAACATTATTTATAAATTCGGTATCTTATCAAAGATTCCATAGCGCTTCTAAGATTTTAATATAATTACACAAGATGGATGGTTCAACGAGTAGGTATATGTTATAACATATATGTACGGACAAACATCTAATGAGAATAATGAGAAATTAAGCAATCTCGGGTGCAGTCAGTACTTGAATGGATGAATATATGGAAACACCGCATGATGGAATATTTTCAGTTTATTTTTTTTATTTGTTTGTGGTTTTTTAATTATTATTTTGCATCCTTAGTACAATTGTTTATAGGACACTGACTACCGGCTATATATGTATAGTACGTTTATATTTATGTTATGTCTTACGTTATTTAGTTTACATAGTACAATTTTTGTTTAGATTTCTAACAAAGTTATTGTTGTCCGTTTATTGTCCGGGTTTCATATTTTTTACTAAGTCGCAGCTCAGCAAATAACCTTATTCACCTGATATTAAAAGAAGGCGGGGGGCCTCGGCAATTTTACTCAGTGCAAGGACATAAGAAGAAAAATAAGTCCAAGAAGGTGAAGGATTCTTTATAAAACAGCCGCTCTAACCACAAGAATCTGCTGTGTTCTACTTATTTAGGTTCAAGTGTATTCACGTCTTCATTCCTTTCATGTCCTTCTTTTCAGAGCACAACACTGGAGCTAGAGAGCAGTATCACCAAGCTCCGTATGGAGATTCGTTGTGACTTAAATTCAAAGAATTATTACATCGAAAGTGCTGGAAAAACGGCCTCTCGTTCTATGCTTTGAATAGGTTACAGCGGCGCGCGATCTGCATCATAGGCGATGAGGAGGTTACTTAACACCTCGAGCCTCTTCAATTACGCCGTGATGTGGCGTCACTAAGCGCTTTCTATCGTCTGTACCACGGCGAGTATACTGAGGAGTTATTCTCTCTTATTCCACCTACCCTTCTCCCTTCCCTTATATATTCATATATATAGTAATGCGCATATCAGTACAGATAAAAAAAGTTAACGGTTCCATCCATAGGGAAGGCCTATGCCCCAGCAGAGCGGACATTAATAGGTTGATTATGATACAATACTAAGAATTCAAAAATCGGTTATAATAAATTAAAAGTTGAAAAGAAACTAAAAACACGCTTTTATTTACTGCACTAAAAAGCCAAAAATAAACTAAATGTACTCCCTGTTTACTTCATTAGGGCCTTAGTGTTAGCCGTGTTTATAGTTAATATATGACGTGATTCATAATGCTTAATAATTCAGTTAAAATTTTATAATGAAGCTCCCCACGCTTTTTCCATAATATATATCACCATCATCAGCATCAGCCTATTAATGTCCCCACTGCTGGGGCACAGGCCTTCCGAACGGATGGAACAGGGAGATTGGGCCATGACCCACCACGCAAGCCCAGTGCGGATTGGTGGGTGCTAAAGACTGCAGATGCAGCCGGGACCAACGGCTTAACGTGCCTTCCGAACCACGGAGGAGCTCGAGACACTAAATTTTTGGTCCACCCATCCAATGACCGACCACTGCGAAAGTTGCTTAACTTCAACGATCGCAGTCGAACGCGCTAACCATTTGCGCCATCAAGTTCCTCAAATATACACTTGTTATATATATACTTATCTTAAAATAAACTATAAACATGGCTAACTCTAAGGCCCTAATGAAGTAAACAGAGAGTATATTTTGTTTATTTTTGGCTTTTTAGTACAGTAAATAAAAGCGTGTTTATAGTTTTTTTTAAACTATTTATTTTACTCTTTTTAGTTTCAGTCATCAGAAAAAAATAATAGAATATGTTAAGACAAATCTAATGAGCCCAAACTCGATTATGTTTACCAGTAGGCAGTCCAAGGTTCCATCAGCCACCTTCCAGTCCCATCATCAGACCAGCTCGCTGGTACCATAATATTGTATTGTCATCTAATTTACATATAATTGCCAAGTTTCATGATGATACAAGAATAAGAAGTGCGTATAATTCAGATTCTTAGATTTTATTACATAGTTACATACAAGTCGACCCAATAAAAGCGTGTTAAAAAGCTTTCGTTTTCAGAATAGAATGTTACGTGAACCTTTTTTTACTAAGTACAAAACAGAGACAATGCTTGCTAAGCACTATAGGAGCAAAATGAACTCATTACAGCCTTCGTTGAAGTCGCAATGATAAAGTTATTAGAAGTGCATCTACTGAAAAAAGTAAGCAGAGCGTATTAAAAGGCAAGAGTTACTAACGAGGTCTCAGAATTGAGCTAACTCACCTCTGTAAAGCTCTTTCTTATTGGAAGTTGTAGCGACACAACAGCATGTCGCATGCACTTAGATAACATATATAAACTTAGATAAGTCACATTGGTAGATTAACTTTAGACTAAGATTAACAAAAACCGTTATGAACACGGATCACATTAGTATATACAAATAGGGCATTTGTATGTAAAATAAATGAGACTAAAAACCATCGAGTCTCATTCCACTCTTTTCAATCACTCGGCATATTTACCCCTTTCCACTCCACTCATTTCCCGCTTATTTACTCGTTCACAGTGGAAGACCGGCTCAACGCTACGGCTACGATAACTACGATAATTGCTACGTCTGCAGCTACGATTTAACAGCGTCTTAATTTTTATCAGCAAACTGTATCCGGGTTCGCTAGTATTTGTAAAACTGTATCCATACTTAAATAGTGAAACGCGTATGTGGGGGAGACTTTGTAATGATTGGCTTTTTAAGCGGAATTCTTCATTTGTTTGTCTGTAGTAAATTCATTATTAGTTCTCAATTGAATATAGTTCCACAATGCTATCAGATAGGAGTTAAATATCAAAATAAAAAAAACTTTTTAATGTTCAATATTAACATATTAAAATATTTCTAGAGATTACAGAAATGAATGGCATATCAAAACTTTGATGTTTTTATTGAATTGTAGGTGAAACTCTGCTTAAATTCAATTTCTATCTATGCAGTACTAATAATGTCGTAAATGACTCATCATCATGACAACCCTTAATGACTTTAATAAAGCTCCCTTTTTGTAGCATGTGCTAACGGCAACAATCAAACTTTGTTTCTTCAAAAAAAATGCCATTTGTAGTATTTTATCACTACTTTCTAGTAAAGATTGAAGAATTAGGGTAAAAAATATAATAAAAATATATCATGTTCAGTATTTTATTTATATCTTTATATTTTAGTGTCAATGCAAGAGAGCTAACATTAGTACAGGTTCTTATATAAACATAACCTCATTAAGTACATAGTTGCGAAATATGGGTGTATAATTTTTTTTTCTTTATTTATTTAGAGGCTTTTATTCTGCGAATATGCCAGCCTCATCTTACCTTAACCAAAACATACACAACAAATTTAATTTAAAACATTGGAGAGGGCGAGCTTTTCTTACTAGCGAAAACCATATCAAACATCGACTTTGCTGCATCTGAGTTTGGTAGTGCTAATATTTCTACAAACGAACCTATATTTTCAAAGTTAAGTTGACATTGTTGTATGAATAGATCTCTCTCACTTCTGTTCTTCACAGATTCCATCAAAATGTGTTGGACATCGTCCACTGGGTGTATAATATAACTGCGTAATTTTAGGTACTATTCTCACATCCGGCCGTTAAATAATGAAGGCTGTCACGAAAAATACGAGCTATTTTTTATCATAGTCTCAAGTGAAATAACCTACCAACGATATATATTATTATGATCGAATGATCGGACACTGCCATGCGATCCGGAAAACATAAATTACACCTAAGCTAATATTTACTTTATTCATCAGAGGGGAAAAATATATAACACGTATAATTTGTTGGATATTATACGAGTACTCGATGACGCGCTTATTTGTTGGTTTGAGTTTCATAGTTTAGTCATTCGATTTTTTTATATATTTTGTAACGGTTCTGAACGACTGTTTAAGCATCTTAACCCAGAGTCAATTTCAATTTATAAGAAGTAAAAAGCAATCAAAAGTTGAAAGAAGTTGAAGTTAAGCAACTTTAGCAATGGCCGGTCATTGGATGGGTGACCAAAAATCTTTCTATCTCGACTTCTTTCGTATTTCGAAAGGCACGTTTAGGCGTTGGTCCCGGCTGCATCTGCAGTTGTTAGCAACCGCCAATCCGTTCTGGGCCCGCGTGGTGGGTCATGGCCCTATCTCCCTATTCCAGCCATAGGAAAGGCCTGTGCCCTAGCAGTGGGGACATTAATAAGCTGATGATGATTAAGATGAAAAAACAATCTTTATATAAATATTGGCTAGATGTTCAAAAATATAAGTCCCCAATAATATTTTAATCATCAAGTAGTTTTCAAGTTTTTGTTCTTTAAATGTAAATATTTACCTATTTAATAAATATGGAGTACTTAGAGATAAAATATAAAAAATAAAATATAAACAATACACATATAAATGTACATAAAGTTAATACTTAAGTGTATAAACAACCAAGACACGGGAACGAATATTCGTACCTACTCATCACACAAATAAATGCCCTAGCTTTTGAGCAGAAGGAGCAGCGCTGACATTGCACCAAAAAGTCCCCAATAATAATTCTATTATAATCACGGTGGTTTAAATTGACGTTTCAAAGTTTTGTACATGCTTGAGTCTGATCTCAGTTAAAGGTGCGCTTTTCATTGCAGTGACATTTGAGTGACTTCTGATAATATAATTGGACAGCGAAATTATAAAATGCACCCTTTTATGTTCAAATTTCCAAAATTACCAATGTCTAAATTTCTTTTTATTAAAATTTCATTGAAGAAACTTAACATTCAAGCGACCACAAATATTAATTCCTAAACCTGAATTACGCCTATCTAAAAATATAGAAGTTACAGCTTTAAGTTCTGTTCCAGCTTTTGTAGGTATGAATGAAGAATAAGTAAGTAAGTATTATGTATTTTGTATAGTAACATAACAATAACATTCATAAATATTGTATTAACTTTACAAATAATAAAAGCCTATTTCTTTATAAAAATCCGAGACATGTAATTACAGATGCCATCATTATCAAAATAACTTTTATAACATTGCAAAAGATAACGAGGCGCACACAGAACAACTACAAGTACTCAGCATTGCCAATGCTACCAAAAAAAAATGGTATTTTAAACGATTTCTTAACAATCTACAAATCGTTTATCAATAGAAGCATAATCTACCGGTAAAATTTAAGGGCCAGATTTATCATAACAACATAATATCGAGCCCTTACCGCCAAATTATCGTAAGCGACACTTTTGTCGAAATGCGATTTTTTTGGAAACTAATATTTTAAACCGTAGCGGACCCATCTCTGTTGATATTTCCCTTCAAAAGAACACCGTTATAATATAATAGAGGGAACAATAGAGGGAAATATCAACAGAGATGGGTCCGTTACGGTTTAAAATATTAGTTTCCACAAAAAAACGCATTTCGACAAAAGTGTCGCTTACGATAATTTGGCGAGTGTCGCTTACGATAATTTGGCGGTAAGGGCTCGATATATTATTATCCTTTATACATTCCTTAGCAAATGTAGAAAGGTTATTTTCTCATCTAAAACTGTAAACAAAACACGAGAGAAACTTAAACTTAACTTAACTTAACTTAACTTTTTTAACACTGATTTAGTAATTGCTAATTTACTTACACAATTCATTTGGTAAAAATATATGTTTCGATATTGCTTTGGACAGTAATTTATGAGCTCGAATGAACAAAAAGTGAAGAAGGTGAAAGTGACGATGATGAATGAACAGTAGAAAAATAAAGGTCTAATGCAAATCTACCGATTTTTATTTCAATATACCGATTTTTCAGATAATTTCCAACGAATTCTGCTTTTTATGATAGGCAACACTGCAAGTACTGCGCAACTTATTAACAACTTTCGTTAATCTATTACAAACGGATAGTTAACATTTGCGTAGGATACAACACGTTCGGTATTATTTAGCAGTAAACAAGTGTTTTTTTTTTTATATAAATGGTTTTGCAATGTGGGAGGGTGGCGGGAAGGCGGCGTTATCGAGCGTGGGCGCGCCGCCCTAGCCGAAGCCCTTCAGTACAAGTCGCGGGGAAGGCCGGTGCGCACGCTTCGCAGCACTGCCGCAACCGCTGCCTATAGGTGTACATCTACACTACCCATAGCTGCCTACTTGTGTTTGACACGTGAGTCAGTGCGCGCGTTACCGGCACATAGACGCCTTTGACGAAGTCGACATAAATCGACTGCATCCAAACTGTTGTTTGTGTGTTATTAAATTTTCGTAATGAATATAATGTGAGATCAGACTTGTGTTCGACGTTTGGCGTTTTTAGCTGGTGTTGCGGCGTTCGGTCTACGTCATGCTATTGGGTAACGTAGCGGTTTTTTTTGACATTTGTCATTTTTGCGTTACATTTTCATAGTGCGATGTTTAAGTGACTACTTTAATTAAACTGTGAGAGGAATGTTGAAACTAATAGTGTAACTGATTTAAGTTTTTACAAATGTTATTAGATAATAATATATCAAGAACCAATGAAAACCAGATGTAAATATTATTTTAGTACATATAGTTTGTTCGTTTTGATATATGATACATACATAAATTTAGTTTTATTAAAAAATTAACTACAAATCAAGTTAATGTATTGGTACATTCGGAAAGAGATATTCAGTTTTTCAGAATAGCTTTAGATTCACTCTCGATATATATAACATATAAGTCAACCTCGGCCCTGTACTTTCTAGAAGTACCTTTTTAAAGGTCACTAAATGCGTATAGAAACACACTCTAAAATCGTTTAATTAAGAAAATAGTTTTGCTTCAGCGTATTGTAACTCAGTTACCTACTGTTGTATTTTCATTATAAATAAAAGCTAAACCGCATTATTAAAGTTATTTCTGAATTAAAATAGCTCGAGTTTCAGTCGAAGTTCATTAAATGTGTCGAGACATTGTGCGGAGTGTTCGACAGAGCTGCTTAATATGTAACACTAGTCTAGCTTCTGCCCGCTACTTCGACTGGACAATGACTTCGGCATCGTAATCCCCAGGGAAACCTTTTAGTAGGCTAAAGGAATAGTCTATGTGTTAATCCAGTATTACACTTCCTGTGTAGGTACTGAATTACATTCAAACCCTAGTTAGTTGTTTCGTTTCGTAATAAACGTATAATATGAAAAATACACTTTTAAACATCTAGGAGTTAATGCTTAAAAAATTAAACTATAAATACACTCTCGTTGTAATAAGAGTTTGAGCCTGTGAATTGTATGGCGCTTTTCTTGGAAATTGAAGCTTCAGGGAACTTTTTTAGAGATAAACGTTACGCTAGCTATGTCATAATGTTTCTACCAAGTCTCCTAAAACTTTTATGGCAGGAGACTCAAAAGACGATTAAGAAATATTTAACATTAACGTTATACTATAATGCAATTTTTTAATTCCAAATCATTTATTCAGTCTATGCTGTTACAAGCCAAACGCTATGCCATCGGTTGATAAATCTGGCTGGCTGGACCTTGTACTGAGGAGAACCGGCAAGAAACTCAGCAAGGGCTTTTTTTCTTCCTGTTTTGTTTCATACAGTGTCGTCAATTAAAAGGTGACATCTAAACCTGAAAACATGTATTGATGTAAATTTTCATAACATTATTAATATTAGTTAACAATAAAATATAGGTAAATTAAGAAGTGTCGAGAAATTAAAACTCTTGGTTTTAAAACTTTTGGATTCTCCACGAAAACGATTCCATTTAAGATATTTTTTATTTCTGGTATTGAAATTATGTACATTATCGCGCCTCGTATATAAATTAATGTTGATTTTGGTGCAGAATTTATACGAAACAGTTTTTGGTATTATATTTATACACAAAATGAAAATTATGATAGAATTCCACGAAAACATGACGCACTACACTCCCACATGCGATTCCCAGAATGGTGTGTTAAAGTAAAACTATTGAAGATAGAAATGTTTATACTGTGTTGCAAATATTACCATCTATTAACTTCTAATTCAATGATTGACATAAAACGTAGGTCTCATTTACATGGTGTATGGTGTATTTTATTGGGTTATTGGGAAGCACAGAATGTCATGCACATTCCATTTAAATTTGAACATAACTCATTCGTACTTTTGTTTGAATTCACCGGGGTAAACAGTGATCTAAATTAACAAACATGAATTTTACGATGAAAGTATTTGACTTCAACTTTGATTTATGACCGAACATTTGAATCGCTAAGAGTTTACCAAGTAGGTATTCATTTACAATGAGACTGATCTTTGTTTTTTACAGATTCACTGATTGGATCACTTGTAATAGTGGAATTATGCAGGTGAAAAGAAAATAAATGCTCTTGTCAAATTGCACAGAGTAATTCTAAATTTTGTAAAGCTGTGAGTGTAGATTCTTTAATATTTCATCACATAAAGAATCCCAGGTGCATTAGGACAGTGTTAAGAAAAACAAAGAAAAGTCTAGTTTAATATCTCACCCAAAAACAAACATCGATCATGTTTTGTATACCTAGGTACTTATATAAGACTTATTATCCCAATGTAATGTAAAAAGTGTCAGTAAAGTGTTGGGGGCCGACTCGTAAGTAATAACACTGTCATCCCTCATCTATGAAATTGAAACAAGAATGGGTGCTCATCTTCGGAAATAAATAGATACTTTGTCGTGAAAATTTGTTACAGCTTTATTGAATCGTTTTTAGACCTCGTATCTAGGTATATATTTTTCTCATATCTTTAAATGAGTATAAAGTCCTTTAAACTGGTGCTTTTTTAAAGCTTAAAATATTCCGCCCTAAAAGCCTAAAGTACATAATAAAGAATTTAATGGATTAAAAAATTTGGATACCAAGACCTAAATATTTGTTTTGAGTTAGTTTTTGTTTTTAATTATTTTCCGAATCATCTCGCTAACAGTTTTTTATTTTTTTAAACATAGGTAACTTTACAGCAAGGAGTTTTTTTTTCTTCAGGCAAAATAAACCTGCTCAGGTTCTAAATCGATTACAGGTTTTGTCGCTAAGTGGACAGACTAATATCATAGAACAAATCCCATTCATGATGTAAAGGTGATTAAAATTATGCAGGCAGAAAAAAAAATTTGATGAAAATCAGAAAATAACAAAAAGTAGCTGGAGTTAGGTAACGTCCCAACCAGCATCGACAGCTTAGCTGAAGAAGATCTTTCTAATCAGCTTTAGAAAGATCTTCTTTAGTTAATCTGTCGATATAGCAGGCATTTAATGGCTCTTGTATTCGTATTATAACGCTCTACAATATGTAGTCGGGATAGGATCTGCACAACGGTACCCAATAATGTTTAAAGAGGCAAAAGTGTGTGTGATAGTTCTCTTGAACAGGCATTTGATTTAAAATAATAATTAAATAATCTGTTATAACTACATTAGACCTAGAAGGTGACCTTTTAAGGTTAATGGTTAGAAGCGGTATTAAAAATCTCTCTTGTAACACTTTAAGAAGTATAAGTCGTGTATTCAGACCTCATTACTCTACAGTACCATTAGTAACCCGTCTTAAATAAATAAATATTTCCAACACTCACACCAATTAGCCTAGCCCCAAAGTAAGCACTGTAAGGCTTGTGTTATGGGATGCTAGGGTAACGGATAGAATACATATACTGTACATATATAAGTATATTTATATAGAAATACATATTAATCATCCATGCCTGGAGTACAAATGCTCGTATTCATCACACAAAAATCTGCCCCCACCGGGATTCGAACCCGGGACCTCTCGAGTCGGCGACATCATGAAACCCGGTGTACAAACCACTCGGCCACGGAGGTCATCAAAATAACAATTCTTTCAAAATAACATTCGTCAAAATAACATTCAATTCACTTAATAACACTAGGTCTTACCGTAGCGCAATATACCTCTCCCATACCACTAAAAGTTAACATACACTGTTAAATTTTCTTACATTATACAAACCAAAAACTGAAGTAGAGTTTTATACATTATTATACTGATATAAGAATTGTAATATTATTAATATAACGTTATTTGGGCCCTACAAAGAAGCTCACAAAGAACTGGAGTACATCTGTAATCATCATTAGACGTTATTGTAACTGAAATCACTGTGGATTTGTATAGTTATTTCATTGACTTTAACGACAATTATTACTAAATACTGTAGAGCACTTTCATACAGCTGAAGCCGTCACCAGTTTCCATTAAACAGCTGTTATATCACTGTTTTATACAGCCAGTGTGCTAGTTGGGGTGAGAGAACGTCATAATATGGCTTAAAGTATTGAAAATGTTGCAAAATAGCGTTCTGGGAATGCTACAATATGACCATTTACTGTGAATACAGTGTGTAGTTTTTCTTTTTATAAAAATACATAGAATAGTATTTTTGTCCACAAAAGTTATCACACATTAAGATGTCACACGCTAGTGTTCAGTTAAGACCCTAAGGAATAAATGTATAAGGTGATGACATAATTTTGTACAGACTTTTGTCATATAATGTACTAAATAACATGCGTAACGCTCCGCTCACATCTTCATAGTTATTTTTGACTGTTCGTCATTTTCATTTGTTTGCAACACAAGATACAATTCTCAACTTTTCAGTTTCAAACATGAACTTCTAAAGTGCATTTAAGGTACGTCTAGTATTCTATCGTTATGAAAGTGCTTTTAAATATACATTTGTTAACTTGGGAACTGTTATTACTATACTTTTGTATAAAAGTTACGTTTATCTAAAGCGGAGGACCTATCAATTGAAATATTTAATGTAGGCACTGTCCTGGCGATATACAGCTCTCCATCTTTCTCTGAGATATTACCTTTTCTAAAATCACTGAACTCATCTTTAAAGTCATTCGAACGCTCTACGACACTTATACTAGCAGGTGATCTAAACATAAACATTTTTGAACCAAAGGAAGAGAGAACGTCCCAATATATTATAATTAATTTTCTGGCTAATTTCACCACCTACAAGAGTAAAATCATGTCTTGATCACATATTCTTGAGGTGTTCGATGTCTGACTCGATTGGTGTGATTGAACACATTGACATCACAGACCATAGCATATGCATGCTTGGTATAGGAATGCCCAATTTTAAGTCAAAACCTTACACGTAGGAAATTATGAAGATCAACTACAAAGCTGTACCAGAAAATCTAAGGCAGGCAGACTGGTCCTACAAAGACGACCCAAAATGTAGATCTGGCCTCTGAAAATTTTGGGTTGATTACTTCCACTGTAGTCAAAAACCATACTACCAAAAAACCCAACCAGTCCAACCCTTAAAACTACTCTTTAAGCCTTGGACAACTTTTGGTCTGTTAAGATGCACGAAACACAGAGACAGGCTCCATCTAGTTTTTGGAAAGCACCCCAATGACATAATGAAGGAATTGGTGTACTGTAACTACCTTATGCATCTCTTGAATTACAGTATAGTTATAAATAATTCAGGAAGAAACTCCAGTAATCTCAAACCTGGTGACGCTAGTGAATCTGTTAATATCTGCTACGTGAACTTCGATATAGCCGGCGAAAGACTGGCAAACAAATTACTAGCGCAAACATGCACGACTTCAGATTCTATATTGCATGACCCTCGCCTGGGTTCCCCCACTCCTTTTTCATGCAGCCCACCGATGCATTTGAGGTTGATCGTATCATTTCACAGCTAAGAAACGATAGCGCAGCTGGTATTGATGGTTTTAGCCCTATTCTACTCAAAGCTATTAAGGCAGAATAATTACATCCTCAATCTCAGTATTGCAACCGATAATTGGAAAAGAGCCGTAGGCGTGCCTTTCTATAAAAATGGCTCTAAAAAGAGACCAAAGAGAGAAAACTACCAGCCGATTTCGCTTCTGGGTGTGTTTTCTAAAATACTCGAGAAAAAGGTAAATAAAAGACTGCAATTGTATCTCGAAAAACATTATTTACTTTCCCCTAAGCAGTTTGGGTTTAGATGCTGTCACAAACATGGTGGAATTTGTCACCAATCACCTTGTCAAAGGTAGTAAGTGTATTGGAGTTCTACTGGATGTTGCTTAGGCGTTCGATATTGTGCCGGTACAATTGCTACTGAAAAAGTTGGAGAATATTGAAATAAGAGGCTTACATTTGAATTGGTTTCGGAGTTATCTAACTGGCAGACGGCAGTGCATAAGGGTGGGAGAGTTTGTCAGTGACAAGCTGCCTGTACGCTACGGTGTTCCACAGGGCACTGTTCTGGGTCCAACTTTGTTCATTATCTTTATAAACGATATTCATAAAGTAACACCACGGGATGTCGAACTATATTTCTATGCTGATGATATTATTACAATTTTGGACGACAGATGCTGGGAGGATATGTTTAATAAGGCTGAAGAGGGAATGGGTATTCTAAAAAATGGCTCGACGGCAATCTTCTGTCTATGAGTGCCTCCAAGACGAAGTATTTATGTTTTCATAAAACCAAAGCATCAGAATCTCCCCTCCTTAAAAATGCATCGTCAAGTATTAAGATCACCCAATTATAACTCCCTCTTATGCAAAAGATTATTTAGGGTCCCCATTGTCAGAATGTGTTCCGCTTTTGCACAAAGCTTTCCTAGTCACATGCTCCCATATGTGTATAATAAAATGACAAAACTGCGTGACATGAAAACAGCTACATTGAAACAATCCAAATGCGTGTAATAATAGACTGAAGTAGGGATGTGCCGAGTCAGGCTGACTCGAATACTGACTCGAATACCTAGCAGGTACTCACGTACTCGAGTACTCAAAATATTGTGTTCGAATCCACAGTACTCGAGTACAGGTTTCGAGTACTTAGTCGTTGTACTCGTACAGTAAACTTAGTAACGTGAAGTGTCTATGAGTCGGTGCAGGTTTGAACGTGTTTATGTTTCCTACTCGGCCGATCTGTTAAATGAGATGTTAACAAAAGCTTAATTACATATTTATTTCTTATCAGTAGTAAAAGTAAAATTACCTATTTTAATTAGTCGAACTCTCGGTTACCAGTTTAACTGTAGAATTTGTGTAAAGTTTAACTGTTTTTTAACTAGTGACTTTGTGATAGGATGGCTCCGAAGAAAAAATCCGAAGTATGGAATTTTTATAATATTTTAATAAATAAAAAAGTGGAGTGCAAAGAGTGTAAAAAAACATTTGTTATTTTGGAAACACTACAAATTTATTAAAACATACATCCTTTGAAAAACGAGCGAGCCTTACAGTAGTCGCGTATGATGTGTAAAATTTTAAACCACACCTTATATTAGTACAAAAAAAAACCTACTACAAAAGGAATAAGCCATTTAAACATTATGTTCTAAACTCAAATCAAATAGCGCGCGCTTTCGCGACTTCCTGTTACACACTTCCGTCCCATTTCACGAAATCACTCCCACAAATTGCAGTAAAGCGAGAGGAAAGATGTTACACATCAAAAAGTAAGCAAAATGAAAACAAAAGCTTGGATGAGAGTTCTGATTTGGGCTTGGAGTCATTAGATTCATTAGCATCGTCATCTACAAGTCAATCAAATGACATTGACCAAGTACCAAGTAGTAAGTAGTGAAAAGTCGTAAAAGGTAATTACAGATGACTTTTACGTCAAAAAATGCTATTCAGGTCAACTCGAAGAATATAGACCGGGAGCTTATTAATATGATGATAATAATATTAATAAATGACTAATTATACATTTAATCTATTATTATTTACATATTTTCCTATCATTCATATAATATGATTTTTGATGATGATGATGAAGCAAATTACAAGGTCTGATTCAAAAAATACTCGAGACCAGTAAAGTATTCGAATACTCATGCTAGTACTCGAATTTCTGTCCGAGTCTTCCGACTCTAGTCCTAATTCGAATATTTTTTTAACGAGTACTAAAATACCCGAATACCAAAATTAACCGACTCGGCACATCACTAGACTGAAGTGCATGACCTTCCTTCAAACAGAGGACCTTATTAAGCACTCAAAATAAGCCCAACATCTCATCGATACATACCTATCCTATACTATACTTCTCCACATACACACACACACACATACATAGACAGACATACACATTTAAATAAATTTGACTTTTCATTTAGTTATTTTTAATTGATTTCATTACGTTTGTTTTGTTACAAATAATAATTGCACATAAATTAATGTGACGCTATCCTATTTATAATATTAAGGTGCCCACGATACAGGTTTCTCCTAGTATGGGACTCACAGTCAATGCTACAGTATTGTTACGCTTTAGTCAAATAAAAAAAAACATCTCTTATTAGCTCTGTTATGTATCTACGACTGTTTGAAAATTTGTAGAATTTAATTAATTAATGTGTTCATGATGTAACAACTTAGATATCGGAAATAAAATTATAATAATAATTATTATTATTATGAAAAGTAAAAAAATGGCTTATTTTTATTTGTTAGTTTAAAAGGCGTCAACATTAGACGTAGGCCATCGGAACCCGGTACCATTTTGACTCTAAGAGTACCTAATCAAAACACGGGTAGACCGGTTTTCCTAGGTTTTTGCTCCTTAGGTATTTTTTTTAAATACAAGAAACTGTCTTCATGTATCGATTTTCTGCAATGAGTACAAAATGTAAAGATTGAGGAAGGATTAAAATTAAAGAAACAGTACTTTCCTAGTAAAAAGAAGCAGTTTTAATATAAAATAATATTATACTTTGCATCATATCAACCGTATGACACCCACTGCTGGACATAAGCCTCCCCCAAAGATCTCTTCACCGATCAGTCCGGCGCCACTCGCATCCAGCGGCTATCTGAGACCTTTACCGACGACGATCTACGTCGGTGCACCGAGCGTTTTCCGGTGCGTGCGCCATTCAAGAACCTTTCCACTCCAACTGCCATCGATTCTCCTCGCCACGTGTCCCGTCCATTTCCACTTTAGCAGAGATTTTTTCGAACGATATCGGTTACCTTGGTTTTTCTACGGATTTTTTCATTTCTGAATCCAGCGCGTAGCGATACTGCTGAGCATCGCTCTCTCCATTGCTCGCTGCGTGACCTTGAGCCTTCTTGTGAGACCCGCAGTAAACCACCACTTTTCGCTTCCATAGGTCATCACTAGCAACAAACACTGTCCAAAGACTTCTCTTTTGAGACACTTAAGTAGATGGGACGTGGCGATTTTACGTAATT
Source organism: Chilo suppressalis (assembly GCA_902850365.2). NCBI lineage: Eukaryota > Metazoa > Arthropoda > Insecta > Lepidoptera > Crambidae > Chilo > Chilo suppressalis. The sequence continues at coordinate 16,393,909 of OU963898.1, forward strand.
TCCCTAACGCTGCCATATTTTTATTAAAAAGCAGAATTTTCATATCGCAAAAGGTTCACAGTTAGAATCGTCTTTTGGCATACAAATATTTAACTTTTCCTTGTTTATTTATATATTTTGGCTGGCTTTTGGTTTAAACACTTAACCCAACCCAACTCACTGACTATAAACACGGTTTAATTATGCTTAACGAAATTATGCATTGTAAATTTTTTCCAGAGGTAAATATGCCTAATCAAATTCCGCCATCTGAAAAGTAGGCCATTGTGAACTAGGACATATAAACATTAGGCCAAACAATGATTAGATAAATAAATAAATAATGCTATACACATATTCGTTCTAAGAAGATTTATGTCCATCAATAGTGTTATGCCAAATGAATAACGGAGAAACAAGATTGATTCTGCTAGATAGAGGGAACGCTAATAGCTGATGTTCAAATTAGAACAACTCGTTTACATGTATATATTTTTTAAATTTACTTAGCACATAATCAATGTTTTGTTTAAGACAAATTTAGAAGTTGCTATAACTCACTTCAATGCCGACAAAAGGCCCTAAGCAGGGTTCAGGCGCTGAATAAACCGAATATATTAAATATTTATGATCAAGACAACAATGGAAAACAAACATCCCTAGCGAGCTTGTTTTGTACTTGATATAAACTTAACTTCACCCTCGGGGCTTGCCCGGAACTAAAGCTGAACTGGAGGGCCCTTGGAGACATCCAACTATATCGTTTCGGTACGTTAACGACGAACAAATAATAGTACCTAATTAATATAATACTTTGACGAAACTTCGGAAGGACTTTAATTAATTTGTCGTGTCAGGACAGGAACAGGAAGCGGTTGGATTATGTTTCACACTGACTTCTTCCTAATCAGTGAAAGCGCATCCAATACCATACAAAGTATGAGTTTTTGTTTTATTAATTTATATATATATATATATATATATATAGTTTTATATAATAAATAATATATAATATAATAATAATAATAATAAATATATCTTTATTCAAATAAGGTCATACATTGCATAATAATACTAATAACAATATAAAATACAAAATAATGGATGCCTGAACTAGGTTACAGTTAAAATTGTACCTGTATTTCAGGCTTTTATGATCTAAATAATACATAGAATATTTAATAAATTAACAAATTAATTAAAACAGAACTTAAAGTAATCATTATATAAATGTTGGTAAATGTAAATAATGGAGTTACGTTCATTTATTTACAAATAAGAAGTAATTCTTCGGTCTGCTCGTATGTCAGGCTGTGCAAATAATTAAATATTACAGTTCTACAGTTAAAATAGTTTAATGTGTAAATACCTAATACTCTATTTAACTTATTATATAAGAAAGGACTTAGGAAAGTAGAGAATCTATGTGAAAAGATGTATTTTGAATCATGTGTAGAGATGCAGACTATATCTTTCCGTCTTTTGTTAGTGATATCAGAGCAAAAAGGTGAAATGGTGTGTTGTTTTAATATGGTGTGCATAATGAAAAGCTGGCGAACAGTTAACACATTACAGTATTTGTAAAGTTGATGCGTAGGATATAAGAAGGGAAGTGAATTGGCTACTTTTAAAATGGCTCTCTGAGCTCGCTCGAGGGGGATTAAAATAGTTTTGAGAGCTCCACCCCATGAAGTTATACAATATTGAATTACTGATTGGCATAAGGCCTGATATACCTGTTTTATTAGTTTTGGACCTGCAATGGTACGTAATTTTTTAAAAATATACATTAATTTACGGATCCTGACTACTAGATTTGCAATATGCTGTCTAAAAGATAATGTGTCGTTAATTAAGATACCAAGATATTTTATATGGGATGTGTTCTGTATTAAAGGGCAATCGCATTTATTGACTGAAGGATATTGGCATTGGTGTGCGTATAAGTTAGGATTTGTAAACCCATGACAAGGCTGGCGCATAGAAAAGTGAATATAATTGGTTTTGTCAGTATTCAGTGTTAGTAAATTGCAGCGAAGCCAGTTATTTACACCATTAAGACCAAGTTGAGCTACCTCATATAATTCTGACCTACTATTGGCGCTAAAAATCAAGGCCGTATCATCGGCGTAAGATATAATTTTACCATATTTTAAATTAAGGTTACATAAATCATTGATGTAAACGAGAAAAAGGGTAGGGCCGATTATACTTCCCTGGGGAATACCATAGCAGGTCATTTTCTGGTAATCACTTTTAATATTTCCTATTTTAACGCATTGAGATCGATTGTCTAAATAATCTGCAAATAGTTTTAACTGCGTTCCTCTAATACCCAATGCTTCGAACTTTTTTAGAAGCTTCGGAATTGAAACGGTATCGAACGCTTTTGCTAAATCAAGAAAAACAGCTAGAGTATGCTTTCCTTTGCCTAGTTCCTGAGTAATATAGTTAGTCAGGTTATGCACCGCATCTGCTGTTGACAACTTTGCCCGAAAACCAAATTGCGTAGGTGACAAATAGTTATTTTTTTTCCAGGTAGTCAATAAGCCTTTTGTTAATAATTTTTTCTAATAGTTTTGATAAGGATGGAAGCACTGATATTGGTCTATAGTTATTTACTTGATCTTTACATCCAGATTTATAGACAGGAGTAACTACTGCTTTTTTTAAACATTGTGGAAAAATACCCTGCGAGAGGCAGATTTGAAAAATGCGTGTTAACGGTGGTATTAAAATATGCTTAAAAGTTTTGAGGATTTTATTGCTAATGTTATCAAAGCCGACTGCACTGTCATCTTTCAAATCTGTAATTATTTGTAAAATTTCTTGTTGGTCGGTATCTAACATAACAAAACTATTCCTACTGGTGGTAGCGTTAAGTGACTGAGAAAATAGATTTAGAGGTTGGTGGCGTTCTGCAAGGTCTTTTCCCATATTAATAAAATAGTTATTTACATAATTGGCTGATATAAGCGGTGAAGGATGGGTTAATAGTAAACTCGAACACGATTCGTGCCTTTTTGAAATGTAGGTAAAATTTTTAATATGTCTCCAAAGGCGTTTGCTATCCTTGCCTGCTTTGAGTAGTTCATTTTTTTCATAATTTGCTTTTAATTTTTTCAAAAGATTATTAACGAAATTCCTGTATCTCCTATAGATAACTAGCAATGTGAGGTTATCGGGATATTTTTTTGTCCTCATATGAAGTTTATCCCTGTGTCTTATACATCGAATAATACCCGGGGTTATCCAAGGTTTGATATTTTGATATTGTTTATTTGAAGCAACCACAGACGTATTATGTAATATAGCTTGTTCAACATTATTAATTAAATACAACAAAGATGCATTCGCGTCCGTCGATTGAAAAACTGGGGCAAAGTCAAGCTTGCATAAATCGTGTTCGAGTTTCTTTATGTTTAACTTAGATTTTACTAGTTTATGATTCAGTTTAGGCAGCGATAAATTTAAGGTTAGTAAGACAGCGGAATGATCGGTAAGCGGCGTTTTTGTGACAAGTGTTAGATATGTTGACCTAGATTTTATCATCATATGGTCGAGACAAGAACCACTCTGATGTGTTGGTAATGTATGGGCTGGGTAAAAACCATGGTACGAACATAGATTGAGATAATCTTGGGTTCCAGCATCATGTATGTCGGGTATAATGTTTATGTTAATATCACCCGTAATTATTACATTTTTAAAAGATGTTAATGATTGAAGTATCTGGTCTAAGTTTCCGTTGAAATTATCTATGTTTGTGACAGATGGGGATCTATATATTGCGACAATAACTGTATCTTGGTTAATATGTACCAACAAACAACTACAACCCTGAAGAGCTGGTTCCTCGAGGGTGACTTGCAAGGAGTCTCTAACATAAATAACTATTCCATCATTTTGGTTGTGATTATTTTGACTATAAAATAAGTTATAACCTGGCCTTGTTGGTAGGTTGCCGTTCCGTTTTGTTAACCAGCACTCGGTTAGTATAATTACATCACAAACAAAGTTAAGCCTATGAAGGAAAATATCAAAATTATCAATATTTTTATAAATACTACGTATATTTTGGGTAAGTACAGTTAATGAGTTTTTATAAGCGGTCAGATATTGTCTACACTCTTCGACTTCACATAAACATGAATTAGACATAGATAGATCATCTATTTCATTTATTATATTAATGTCCATAGTAAAGTTCTAATTATAACAAATAAATGGCGCTCTAGGCGCCTTCATAATCAATAGTATTAATGTACCTAGTTTCGGCAGCTTTTTTAGCTGGACATTCGGCATCTCCGGTCCTATGGCCGCACGGTTTTTTAAATTTAACGCAAGTGGCACATTTTGGTGGATCGGCTTTTTTTGTGCAGTCTTTGAGAGAATGGCCATCTTCGCCACAGTGGCCACAGGTAGAAGCTGTCGCCTTGCAAGTTTTAGCGGCATGGCCATATTGCTGGCAATTGTAGCATCTAGTTACAAGTGTGAAATCACGTACCGAGCAAAAATTCCAGTTAATAAAAAGTCTGTCCTGTATAATTAAGGCTTTGGGTATAGTAGCAGGTACTTCTAAAATATAGTTGCAGGTGTCTGCATCTCGTTTTCCTGATTTGTGGCTCAGTTTTATAGAGTTCAGGAAAGTATCTCTAGATATATTTAATGACGATTCTGCTACGTTTTGCTCATAGATGCACTTATAGACGTCACTTTCAGTCATAGATGAAGGTACTCCTATGATTATAATACGCGGCTTGCGTTTATTGGTCTCATCAACAGTCAGGCCTGAGTTTGCTAACAGCACTGAATTTTTCAATTTATGGATGTCGTCTTTGGTCTCAGTGCTGACGATCACTCCTCCATTTCTTACTTTACGAAGACCACGTACTTTCAGTTTCATCTCCTCAGGGCTAATAATTTTTTGGACCAAATTTTTTGTTTCGTCACTACTTTGTGCAGCATTGCTTGGGTAGATTACCACAGAACTGACAGGGCTAGGGCGAATAAAGTTGTTGGATCCCTTTTTTACCATGTCTGCAAAAGACGTGTTTGTTGTAGCAGATTTAGTGCAGGATTCCTGTATAGTCTTTTTAAAATCAGTAAGACAAGCTGAGAGGTCATGGATTTCCTTTAAAATTTGCAAATTAGAGTGAGTTGATAACGCCTTTTGCTTTAAAGACTGATATTGAACAGCCATTTGCGCAACTCCATGTCCAACTTTTCGACAGAGATTATTAATCCTAAGTTTGTGGTCAGATACTAGTTTTCCCTCATTCGATATGGTACATACTTCTTGTAAATATTGCTCAATTGAGGTAAGCCAGTTTTGTGTTTCCGGAGTAGATACTATTTTTAAGGTATCCATATCATCCTGGTCTTGAGTTGGATGGCTGGGCGTCGTTGGGGGAGGAGTGCGGCGAGTAATGCCGCTTCGATTAAAGGGGCTCTCACTTGACATAATTAATGAAAAAGAACTTACACTAAATATTTATGTCCATTATTATAATTTATGCACGTATAATTGTCACTCACTGAGCGTAACCTCATAATACGCTTAATCACTATTTAAACTAGGTCACTATTATTTAACTGTTAATTTATTTTATAAGCGCGATGAGCACGTCTGTACGCTAGTACGATCGATCGATCGATCGATTATATGGGACAGCATACGAGATTCTTCTTCCTAGGGCAAAGCAGACTCGTTTTGTGACCTTTTTTTTATAATGGCATATAAAGCCCTTGATCACAGCTTTAACTGCAGTCGTTAGCACCCATCAATCCGCCTGTGTGGTAAGATCGTAGGATGAAACGAACCAAAAAGTACTTTTATATAAATGGACCACCCATTCACTTTAATTCGTCCATAGAAAAGTTCTGTGCTCTAGTAGTGACATTTAATTTTGACATGGAATTTGGTACAAACCTTTGCAATCGGAGCCTCCTCGCGTCCCCGGGTTTAGTAATACATGTTTAAATAGATTACAAATAGTCATAGCTAATAGCTTGCAGTTTGGTCATATTCCATATAATAAGTTTAAACATCTAATGAAATTAACAGAATCCCCAAACTGTGCAGTGTGTGGAATATTAGGAGGCGTACATCATATATTGGTGGAATGTGAGCAGAATCGTAGGATAAGAGCCAGTGTTTATGTTAAATTAAGTATTAACGAACAGGATGTTGGTAATATGACCAATTTCTTAGGTGAGCCTTCTTCAGAGGCCGCTAAAATTATTATCAATTATGCAATTTCTAGTATTAAGTTGATTTAGTAAATAAGATTTGGCTAAGATGGATCTGGCATGATCTAATATGTCGATCAAAGCTCCTAAACAGATAAATAATTAAATAAATATATTGATAACTAGCGGCGACTTCATCCGCGTTGACTTTAGTTTTTTTAGAATCTAACAGAAAAAGGTATCCTATATGTCTCAATCCAGATTATAAAATATATTATTACCAATTTTCATCCAAATCTGTTCAGTACTATTTGCGTCATTGAGTAACAAACATACAAATTTTACATTTATAATATTAGTAAGACTAGTAGGATATTTGAATTTCAACTTTTACATTAAGAAAGGAAACAATTTCTTAAAGCAATGTATTCAATATTTAAATTTAGTATATATCTAACCTATTTCAACCACAATGGAGGATAATTGTTTTGTGTGAACGCGGCTGTTCACATTATTATATGAAGTTATGTACACTCTCTATCTATAATTACCTGATACTATTACTTTAACTTTCACTATATATCCTAGACTATGCTCTATTGGGTAAATATAAGACAAAAAAAAATAAAGTATTAAGGTTATATGATAAAAAGCAATTACAAGGTATGTTGAAGATATTTTGTAATGGTATAGGTACAGTGACATCAAAAGGTTTCACTATTTCATTGCATTTACATAGTTTATTTTTTAGTTCTAAAATATTCTATAGAGTCTTTTGTTTGGTATCTTATATCACACATAATAATATATCAATTTTTGTCAGTTTTTCTATTAAAATTTACTTATAAACTAAACAGCAACTTATTTTAGTATTTGAATAGGTAACGGTTAACTTCTGGCTTAAACTAAAATTACTCTCCTTTTCATTCAGAGCAAATCTTGTTATGGTAAATCTATACTCTAGGCTATGGTATAGTACACTGTCAAAGGAGAACCAGCACTTTTCATAGAACATATAGGTACAAATGAATTTGGTCTCAAAGTAATGCGAATATTTGCCAACATGCCGAACCAAGTTTTGTAAAAAAAATGAATTGAATCGTGGAAAAAAGTTATTTTAAGAAACATATATTAGGGTTCCGTTCCTCAAAAGGAAAAAGTTGTCTGACTCTCAGGACTCTTTATCTCGGGAACTCGTAGAGGTATCGATTTGAAATGGACTTGAGCAATGCCGAGTGTCCTTTAGTAGGTATAAGGTTGAGAAACATATCAGAGTAAGGTCCAATATTGTTTCATTTGACGCAGTTTTATGAGTAACTGTGATTAAAACGTGTCTGTGCGGGAAAGACGGTATATTACGGAATCATTTCCCAATTCAGGTCGGGCGACAGTAAATATCGTAAATGATTTAATGCTGTCCCTCGCTGGCCGCCGTTGTCCATGAATTAGAAGCTTAATCTGTGGCTCTTCTTCTATTAAATACTTAAATTACTATAAGGACCGGCTGCCATATTTGTAAACATTATAATTTAATTTTTCGCTTCCCTCGCTTTCATTATCTATTCTTGGGAAGGCCTGACTTAATATTGTAACTTTTCATAAGGTTAGTATTTTTATTTATCACTTCTTATAAATACACGTGTAGATAATGTTTATTTCTGAGGGTAGCTCTGTTCTTAATTTTTTGATCATTAGTGTCAAGCCTTCCTCCCATAGGCACATTATTATCGGTATATAATATCGGATGCGTTATTGCGATATTTGTTTCTAGTACATTATGTATTAGGAGTATAGGACGGATACGAAGTTACACACTGCTACGATAATAACGACGTATTAGAAGTAAGACGAATTATCGTAACAACGCTGCGATATTATCGATCGATAATAACGCGCCTATGGGAGGAAGGCTATCTCTTCTGTTATGCTATTTATACGTCTATAATGTATACTTTTTAAATTTGATCTATAGTGCACGATTAATCCTAATGGATAGTATTATTCACATTTAGTTCAATAAGTGAATAAAAAATTAGTAAATGGCTTTATAATTTTTTTAAAAGTAAGTAGTTATATAAATAGTTTATCACGGGAAATAACTACATAGTTGCTGTAAAGCTCACGATATCCCTTTCAAGACGTGTTTATCTGTTATTCAATACACAAAGGAGTGTGGCTGTTTATCTTATTAAAACATCATTTATATTAAGTGTCAGAAAATCATTTCAAGGTCGTTCTTTTAATCTGTAGGCTGATTGTTGTGTATATAGAAGTATAATTGATCTTCCCAAACGTTGGTTGAATATGGAACAACCGATGAACTGTGCTTGTGCAAGATGCTACTAAGTGCGGACCTTAGTGGAATATTGTTCGCATCTCTGGGATAGCTCCGTTAAGTACTTGTCGATGCTTTGTAACTAAAAATGTCGAGCCTCTTCTATTATGCCCTGATATGGCGTTATCAAGTGCGTTCTATAGTCTATGCCACGGCGAATGTGTTGTGAGGGGTTATATTTCCTTCTCCCACCATCTCTTTTTCTTTAAAGGACTACGCGCGCTTACTATTAACATTATTCCAACGTAAACAAAAAAATCTGGAAACCCGTATCTTGGTTTTGGTGCATAGATTCTTTGCCTTCTAGACATTTCTGGTCTCAAATAAAAAAAAAAAATTAAGTTGATTTATTGCTGAAAAATATGAATATTTTAAAAATATCGTAGTACCACGATTCAAATCTTTGGTAGTACCTAAATACATCAAAAGAGTTTGCGATCACTTTGAAAAAAATATTGTTTTTTTGTGTTACAGAAGACTTTTTTGTAATTTCTTTTTCTGATAAGATTCTAAATTTTAAAATAAGAATTAGAACGCAGAACAATAAAATAATTAAAATGTTTTTCCATATAAAAAGACATGCAATCCAAGCTGACACTCATTCAGAAATCTGACTTAGTCGAATCGAATTTAAAATATTTTTTTCACGGAAAGTTAAAAAATGTCACGAGAATTATCAGATGCTTTACGAGCCAGAATTGTAATTTTGAGGGAAGAAGGCTATTCTACGGGAGAAATAGCACGCAGAGTTGCCATATCCCAATCCTGTATAGTAACCACGTTGCAGAGGTACCACGGCATGGGTAATTTAGCTGATCGACCCCGCAGCGGTCGCCCAACTGTATTGACAGCTGATCAGAAGCGCTACTTTCTTTTCGATCTTTTTATTTCTATCAAAGATCTATAACAATCGCCTTAGGATTGAATTATTAAATTTAAATTTAATAATTTATACTAAAAAAATAAATTAGTTTTATTTTTTAATTTCAGAAAGTGTATCTTTAAAAAAAAAAGACATAACATACACATTTTCTCTTGATTATGTTAAAATTTGGAAATATATTAATATCAGCTTTTGCAAGTGATCTCAAACTTTTATTGATGTGTGTATATTTTGTTGACACTAAGTTGCACTTCAAAACAGAGATGTTCCGGTTGGCTGACAATCAACATAGGAATTTCCTGTTTGAAGTGCCCATCCAAGACATATTAACGAAATTTATCGCTTCTATTTTATTGTAGCACGACACACACCCTTTGATCCTCATTGCAGCGTAGAATTTCCCAGAAATTAGAAGTCAAATGCTGCAAATTCTGTGGTCCATATCATATCGTAAAAGTGATCTGTTAAGAGGAAAATATTTTTTAATGTGCACAGCATACGTTTAATTTAATATCTTTTAATACGGGCTCCTTTATTTTCTGTATTATCAGACTAGGTAGATTTCTCGCGTCTTCGTCCGCATTAAGTTTAGCTTTAAATACCTACAAAGTAGACGATACATGTAAGATATACGAAAGGCGTTTATGATTTGTGGAAATAAATTTATCGCCGATGCAATCTGCCTCAATGAAACGTATTAATATCAAGTGAACTGGAGTAAGAAAGTAAGTAACAAGTAACTCTATTCTCTCAACCAATTTCACGATTTATAAGCCTACAAATTTTAACAAGCCCCTTTGCGATAAAGTACTTTTTCTATATGTTCGGAACAGGAGGAGCAATGATGGAAACCATTAATTTCATAGTAGTTGCTTGAGTCGTGTACATTAACTTTAGCAGAATGGTTATCGGCGGAAATGTAAGTGTTAGTTTACTCGACGACAGTACACCAGGGATATTCACAGTGTATTTTTAGGCTGTCGTAAAAGAGCGTCTACTAGATTCGGAAAATATTTAAGTTATGAGAAGGCAAGGGTAGATGTCTCAAGTGGCCTGACTATACATATATTATTCAAAAATTGAGCATCGATGAAATAGAGTCACAGATCAATTAGATCTGTAATTCTATGCTAAACAATAAAATATCAGTTTACTTGTCCTACTTACTTACTGCCAAATTTCATGATGCTAGGTCAAATATCCTGTGAATTTTGAACCCTAAAATATTGAAATACTTTAGGAATATGAGCATCTTAAGATTGGAGCTATGTAGTTCCAGCCCAATATTTCAAAAGCTCAAAATATCTGAAAAATGGTATCTTCGACTTTTCAGCAATGTAAAATGTAAAACCTTGTTATAGTAACGTTAAGGAGAAAGGGGAAGAATTTAGCATTTCTCATTGTGTACGGTCGGCAAGCGGGGAGACCTTGGGGGGTGTAATATGTAGCTGGCATCACATCGGCACGTCGCGTCGTCGGCAAGGTAGCAGTTTACTTATTCATGCCTCCATGATTCCTCGCCGGGGGTACTAACATACGAGCTACATGTATATAATTCTAAATTTGTTGAACATATAATGATGATTTACAATTTTAACTCGGTAATTTTCCAAATAAGGAAATTTTCAGTTACAATTTGTTGCTTGTTCCAGGTCACAAACTTGAATTATTTATTCATTAGGCCAACACCATAAACTAGTCTGCAAAATAAAAAAACTACCGGATTGACGCAAACTAGCTTTTAGCCTTAACTATATTTTCAAACGGTAATTTTACTCGACTTTTATGGTAACATGATATTTTTGCCTACGTAAAGGTAGTCGTGATGCTGTTTCATAACATTTGAAGTGGATTTAAGGAAGCTAGTATTACTTAAAAGAAAATCCGAACATTGCTGACGTGTCTAAGTAATATTAGTCTTCAGTATTCAGTAAAGGATGGACCATATTTACCCAGGCTAGTATTTAAATTTGAGCAGAAAATCCACAAGGCTTTTCTCGCTTCAAATTCACACTAAGAGAGGTAAGGCTATTATGTTGGCTAAGTACGGTACTCTAAATCTTGACGTTTCTATACAAGGGTCACATTACAAGCCGGAAACATGAAAAATATCTCCTATATTTTTTAACCAATCAGGCTGAGGATAATTGGGACCTTTTTAAAAAATACACAATGTTATTATTTATTAATGAGCTCTTCTTTATATAGGTAATTAGGTAGGTAATTTATTGAACACGCTTAAATCTATTGAAAATATCATTTATGTTTAAGTAGAACCTTAATTTAAAGGCAGCATGTACGTTTATCGGCTGTTATTTATAATCACTGAACTATGAATAGATTAAACTTCGGCCATTGATTTCATTGGCAGTCGGTGGAGTTCATTTGGCAACGCGAAAACTTCACAGCACATTAAGTTTGACCAATTTTGGCTTTACGCCACAAAAATCAGCTCCTGTTAGAATATTATTTTTAAGTGATATTATCAAAATGCAAGTGCTGGCACACTTGTTCTTCTGTGATTGCAGTTAACCTTATTTATTTGTTTCCTTTGTTTGTCTTGCTTCAGTTAAGATAAAACAATCTGATACGGTAAGGATATTAAATGTTTAGGTAGGAGCCAAAAGGGAGGCTCTTCCTTCGAGCTGGACGATTGTAATATTGTAGTCAGGGGGCCGCGGCCCGACTGATGTTGGTCGGGCATTGTATATATGGAGTGTTAGCCTCCGAATTTCTTTTGCTGGATGTAGGCTACCATACGTTGTGAGCGCAGCGCCGGTAGCGCCATCTCTTGAGGGGGTGAGTGATTATTTCCTCCATGTTGATAATATGTGGGGGGGGGGGGGGATGTAGATGTCGTCGCCATATTTATGGTTTCTTGGGTGCGTTGCGTGGGTCCCCCGTAAAAAGGATAAAAATAACTGATCACCAATCGGAGGGAGGGAAGGGGCAAATCGGTCGAGGGCGGCTCATTATTTCATAAAAACGGCTCCTAATTCCGCTTTTAAATACATACAAGCTAATTGGTTTATTTTGTGATTCAAGCTAGGACATTGCTACAACTTGCTAGGAATCGTGGTTTCAATTGTGCATCTTAAATTTCACATAAGTTTTACATTTTATTTATTTTATATCATTTAATAAAAAGAGAGATTAAAGGTACTAGTTTGTAGTCTATGCGTTCATGGAGTTATTATTAGTAGGCAGATGATGTTGATAAAAGGAAAATAATATAATGAAGCTATGAATACGTTTTTTTTTGTAAGCTTTCTTAAGGTGTTTGGAAAAGTTTTGTTGGTAAAAATGATTTTGAATATGGAACACAATATGTTTTGGCTGAAGGGTCTGTGGCAGAGCTTGTAAAAACGGACGCAAGTGTAGGTACCTATACAGTTAACGGTCCCCGAAACCGCTAACATGACTGGCAGAGCAGTTGTGTGTTGGCAGGCTGCCATACATGTTCTTCGACGCTCGTATATATAAGAAGGCAAACGACTCCTGTGCAAAACGAATTTACTTTTATAAAATGCTTAGTCAAATAATTAAGTTTTTTCCAGCAACTAAATCTTTAACATAGTATTCATGTACTAAAATAAAAATGGCAAAAAAATCAAAAGCTTCTTCAAATATTAGTATTCTTAAATAAAATATATAAAAATCTTTTGCTCCTTATTTTAACTTCTCCTTCTAAACTAACGCAATATTTCGGTTCTGAACATAAACATTTATGAAAGAAAGGTAGGAGGGACGAAGAAAAACTTTTACTTAAAAAAACCGCTTACTCTTTTTCAGTGGTAGCAATTGCTTTAACAATATAGTTTCGAGTTAATGTGCTCGCTCAGCTCGCAGTAGAAACCGGGTGTTAATAACAAGCCTTTTCGATTCAAAAGTCATAAACACTATCAATGTGCCGAATGGTTCGGGTCCATTCGTTTCCTGTTGGCTGGCGAGAAAATGTGTCCACTCTCATGGCACCGACTGTACTCGTGTTTTAAGTAATACTTACAATTTAAAAAGTTAAACCTTCTTATTTTTCATATGTAAATTCACCGGTTTTGTTCATGAATTACCGACCGTCCGTTGCCAGTCATTATCAACTTTTCTTTAGAATTCTTGTTGTTAGAATTCATTAGATTGCAGACGCATAGAGAAAGCAGTAATAACCTGTACGAATGCAACTTATACGAAATGTATCCTGGGAGTTTACCAAACATACAGAGTCAGCAGGAATCACGCTTATTTCATTGATTTCACACTTTGTCAGTTTAAATTGGCTCTAAAGATATACGTTTGTTACAGCGACGATTTTGCATCACAAGACACAAGGAGCACTTTGTAATAATTCCCAAATTAACAAAATGAAGGAACCTTACCTCAAAAGTTTGTTGCAAAGTGGTATTCCTTAGTGCATGTATACTTTTTCCGGGACTGATATTATTATATTCGGTACTAACAGTCCTACAGTTGGCAAAATAAATTTCATTTCTTTTTTCTTTCAAAATTTACAATATATGTTTATTTAGATTAAGATACATAAGCTTTTATTATGGGATTACAATACACTTTGATGGGTGAGATGCTCAACCACTATAAGTTCCATCAATGACATGCCATGGATGGGTGACCAAAAAATTTACTATCTTGAGCTCCTCCGTGCTTCGGAAGATACGTTAAGCCGTTGGTCCCAGCTACATCTGCAGTCGTTAGTACCCGCCAATCCGCACTGGGTCCGCGTGGTGGGTCATGGCCCAATCTCACTATTCCATTCATAGGGAAGGCCTGTGCCCCAGCAGTGGGGACATTAACATGCTGATGATGATGATGTAAACTTGAACTATACATTGTACCTACATAGATCCTACTTGTACAATAAATTTAATAATAAAATATGGTTTTAAATAGACTACATAAATCCATGTAAGAATATCAGATAACTATCCTAGGCTAGGGGGTTTTAGTCGGTAGGCCCTTGCTGAGACCGACCAGGGGAAAGCTACTTTTCGCCTAGTGGGTAGGGTAGGGAGAGTCCGACATAACCCGCTCACCAGTTTTCAGTGAGCGGTATGCGTCAGGCATTTCCCCCACGGAAAAAAGGGTTCTTGGTGTATTTCATTTCGTTCGTTGATCTTTCTTAACTTAATATTATTAATGTGAAAATTTGTATGTTTGTTACTCAATCACGCCAAAACAGCTGAACGGATTTGGATGAAATTTGGCACACATATAGTTTATTATCTGAATTGAGACGTAGGATACTTTTTGTCCTGAAAGAAAAAAATTACTTCCTGAGCATTTCAAAAAACTAAAGTTAATGCGAACGAAGTCCCGGGCGGTCACTAGTTTTATAACAATATTTTTGTTCCATTTTTCAAATAACGCAAATTACTTTTTTAATTTCTCACAGACGTATCAGTGATTATAGTGCATTATACATTATTGGGACAAGAATGTTGTGATGGTTGCGCCCGCCCTCTAGGTCAGAAACTAGGCGATCGATACCTACACATTATCTTGATTAAAATATTTCACTTCGCCACCAAGTCACGGCTTCACTAAAAAGGAGGTGGTACCTGATTCGCTTTATTTGGATCTTATATAAAATGAGTTTGGTGCGTGCAACTAAATGCGTTATTGTTTATGTAAATATTTGCATATTACTTAAAAGAAACAGTGTAGATAATAACAATTACCAAGTTTTGAGAATAGAAATTTAGCTTAAAACTAAACTACTTTAACAATATAATAGGTATACTGAAATACATATCCTAAGAAAACACTAGAATTACACTGGTGTCGATTCTGGCATGAGAATCATAAGCCTTGACTTAAATTTCACAACAGTGTATCCTTGTCATACTCTATATAGAATGAAAAGGAGAGACTGATGTTAAAGTTTATTGAATCAAGTCAGTATCGACACCATAATGTATGTAGATAGTGTATGTTTTAGAGATTAATTAGATCATGTACCGCACCGGTACTAGAAAAATCTTCAGCATAGTTTAGTGTTGTGTTATGTTCTTGCCTTTGATCGAAGGTTTTTGCACTAAGTCACAACCCCACAGGGCACGGCAATAGGACTCACTGTTAGCTTTTTTTTTTGTTGTGATTGTACTTGAAATGCGTAACAGAACAGAATGATAATATAACAATAGTGGTACAGTTGCATCTAATTAACTATTGTGGTCAGAAATGTTTTTGTTTGGATTGATCGTTGCTAAAACAACCCAATTATGTGATATAGATATATATATATTTACTAAACATTAAAGAAAGCATCTTAAGCAAATTGTATACGATACTTGTCTTTAATATATTATGGGTAATACACGACAGTGATTGCAAGGTGGAACTTTAAACTAGCATTAATGAATAATAGGTACCTATCTATCTAATCTACATAATTGCAGCAAAATTGTGAAAGTAATTCATAATGTCATCATGACATAATAAAATTACATAGATAGTGTAGAATTTTTAAACAGTATCACGTTTTCAAAAAGTGGTACCAATTTAAATGCGTCTCTATATTTGTTTATTTAAGCCCTCATTTTTTATTGGTAAATACTTACGAGTACTGCCAGTACACATGAGTGTGTACTTATTTATTTTGTATCTTACTTCTCTATAGGATATACAAGATACTTTCACAGTAATCGATGCATGTAAAGTTAGAATTCAAAGGGTCGAAATCCCGAGTAACGGTTTTGTTTTTAGTATCCAAATATGCATATATATTTGAGGTAGCGTTGGTCTTCCTATTTCAAAGCAGCACACGCTTTGATGTCGCTGGAGAAACTTGTATTTTGTCACGTCCGACCCGATTCAACTCACTCAAACGTCAAATATTTACGGAGTGTTCATTTCAAAATTTGCCGATAGTCTGTTTTATAATAAGTATCCTTTCATGATTCTTTCGTTTCATAAGTACTTGCTTGATAGACGTATTTTGAGTTTCTGTCTCTGCACTTGGGTAAAAACTCACCGCGATGTTTAGTAGAACTATTTAATTTATTCTCTGTTTTTTGTCACGGATCGTTTCATGTATTAAGTATTAGTGTTGTGTGTTGTATATTAGTGCTTCTTAAATATATTGCAGTGAATGTTATGGACCACTTTTAGAATTTAAAATGTTCCACGGGTCCGCCTTGTTTACTTTATGACAGAACCCTGTCAACATGTACATATTTACGGAAATTGCTTTTTTATTAAAAACACTTTTTTAAAGTTACATTACAGCTACCTACTTGACCGAGCTACTGCGGACCCATGATACACATGCTTATGCTTGTCTTTAGTTACAAAATAAATACGTATGGAAACGTTAAGATTTGCAATTTTTAGATGTATTTTTTATATTTAAGTATCTATCTATAAATGCATATAAAACCTCATATATCCTATGATAAAAAGTGGTAACCATTAATTAGCGTAGTTGGGAAAGAAAAATAGGCGGAGTGGAGGTATTCTTACCAAAACATCTGGGTTTGGATATCGTTTGTCATTTTGTACCCTGTCGCTGGGCGTTCGGCCGACACGGGTGCACGCACAGCGCTATCCCTCAATGTCACAGTGGAACGCTGATTCTGGGGCAGATTTCGTTTTGATTTCCATAAGGACCGGCGCATATGGTTACACTATTTGTAATACAAGGTGGCGCAAAAGTAATCATCCAATTTGGTTTTTGCGGTAAAAAGCTATTTTTACCAAATAAAGAAAAGAATTTTGAGTGACGCAAATCTTTATAAGGCCTTTATTTTTTTCTGTTAAGTTGAAAAGATGATATGATATCCGTAATTGACTGCACCCAGTCTTGATACTTTATTATTTGTGCCCATTTTATCGCATTTTCCGTGATTTCCGCAAGATTTCCGGTGTTCACATTCCTATCGAATGACTCTTTAGGTGTTAGGATTTTCTGAGGCTTGTTTGCATAAATCTGAGACTTCAAGTAGCTCCAAAAAAGGAAGTCTGGGCCGGTAAAATCGAGTAATTTTGCTGGTCAGCCAAATCGTCAAAATGAAATCGTGCTGTGTGTGCGGTTGCACCGTCTTCTTGAAATCACACCTATTTACGCTCCTGCGAAGTGGCTAAGAGTGTCGTGCTCCATTGGTTCTCTGTTTGTATTCTGCATCTGTTTAGTTCAAAAATATCAAATATGACTGACGTACGACGTCATTGCAATAATTATGTCATCTTCCGATAGGGTGAATACTTTGCACCACCCCGTACTTATTATGTAAGTTTACGTATTACCGTCTACTTCGATGTATTCTCCTCATAAATTAAAGCAAGCAGCGATCACGCTGCAAATTTTTTACGATCGACTATAATTTTAACGGGTATGGCATCGTTTAATAAAACTACTGTCAAACGGGTAATGAAAGCGCGTTTAATTAAATTTTACGTGACGTTTTGAAACTGTTTCTGCTTTTCGTGATAGCATAACTAAGATGTAGTTTTGGAAACCACTCATTTTCTAAAAAGTTGCCATCTTGCAAATTTTTGTTAGAGACGTTTATATAAAACTATTATTTTAGTATATATTTTAAAACTGTGATATTGTTCAGAACTCGTAGTACTAAAACGGAGTACAAATTTCAGTTAAACAGGTGATTCTTAATTAATTAAAAAAACTAATAGTTTCGTCGTATTAGTATTAAGCCATTTTTATAATTATTCATATCTGTTAAAGATGGGGATTTATAATTTAATAAAATATGAGTGCTTATATGAAATTATATAAATTTTGTTAGGGCCTATGAATGAAGCAAAAACATAATTGCCGAGCGGGTACTAGATTTTACATGTCGAACTTTCAACAAATTAGTAGTTTGATAAATTATTGTAAGCTATGGCATGGTGACTTTTCATTTTTATTTCCACGTAATATGTATTGCTTTTGGACCACTTCAGATGGCCATTCGTATTTGATATTTGTACATTTTATAGCAGTATCTATATCTTTATCATGCTCTTTCTGGATACGAAAAGCAGAGAATGCAGTCGAAGTAACAAATAGCATTTAAGAATAGCCATTTGAATTGCCTTCGTTAGATTTAGACTAATGCCAAATGTTCGGGGTACGACTTCTTGATGAATACGCAGTATATTGTGTGCAATTAATATGAAATCAAACAAAGCGACGTAATTTTCGTTTCTTTGTTTAGACAAGGTTGTTTAAATTATAACAGTCAAGCAATAATGGGAACCTAAAAAGATTTTGTGGTAACAATGCCGAGTAAATACTTATCGCGATCTCCACCCCGAGACCCTGACTGGCAGCGACGCGGCGCCCAGCGCCCTTCTTGCGACAGGGTTGTCTACCTTGTTCCATTTTTAAATCCATTTAATGACCCATTCGACGAAGATTGATCGACATGATTGACAATATCAGTGTTAATTTCGTCCGTCCTAATCAAGCAGGCTGTTTTAGGCAACGATATTAAATACCCTAGATACACCACGTGCGCTCAAAATGTGTCCCTATTAAGAAGTGCTTGGACACGACTCAAGCACTTCTTGGTTCACAGTCACACGCAGACCGTTGAACAGTCAAGATGCCGCTGAGCTCCGTGAAAAAATGCGAAATAAATACTTATAGTATGTAAAATGTCGTTTTTTCGACAGATATTTCATCAATGTTTGTTAATTTAACGCATTTGAAGCAAATTCTGTTTAAATACTTACTATAAACTGGTTTAATAGAAAATGTTTGTGATATTCAAATGCATGGTCGGTAATATAGCCGTCTCTTTTCCTCGGGATCCGTACCTGCTGTATTGCTAACAGCGCATTCAAAATTGCGCGTAGAGCCAACGAAATAAGGTCTATATTCTTCCGCATATAGCAATAAGTCGTAAAATATTACGAGCTTACATCTCAGACTGTCATAACTCTTTCACGGATGCGCTTTGATTAAGAACTTATACAGTGTGCTTTAAAGGTGATTTTCAATGTTTGAATAATGACTTATATTGTTTAGACTATGCGATTATCTTCGGAGCTTCGTGGATCGTCCAATGTACCTTTTGGGCAGGTTTCGGGCATGAGTTTGTTCGTGTTGGTGTATCTAGGGTATTTAATATCGTTGGTTTTAGGTACCTACATTAAAAACTTGCTGCGAAATCTTAGACAATGGACTGAGAGACGCTTGCATGACGAGATATATAAATTATTAGCCGTACAGTCGCTTCGTCTCTCTTAAACTTAAGCCTCGAAGACAAGGGGTAGTTTACAAGCTACAAGCCAGCGAGTTTGCTAGCAGCTTGTAAATTCGCCCCTTGTCATCTTATTTTACCATCTGCTACTCGATGATACGGGGCGAGTTTACAAGTTACTAGCGAACTCGCTGGCTTGTAGCTTGTAAACTCGCCCCGTGTCATCGAGGCTTTACCTGCCCAGTTGGACAGAGAAGGCCCTGTCAAGAAACATTACTGGACGGTCCCACGAACATTATAAATGTGAAAGTTTGTATGCTTGTTACTCAATCACGCAAGAACTACTGAACGGATATGGATGAAATTTAGTACTCAAATAGTTTATGCGTGGATTGAGACAAAGTATACTTTTTATCCCGGACGAATGTAAGGTTCCTGTGGGATTCTCAAAAAACTAAAGTTAACGCAGACAAAGTCGCGGGCGGTCGCTATTTAGGTACATAATAAGGATGCTGTTGATGTCAAATTGTAATCACTTACCCTTTTTATAAGTACAATTTAAATAGGATAAACTTTATATTTCATATCTAAAACAAAGATTAAAACAAACAGAGCATGGAACTAAATTGGCTATTAAAGCGAGATTAAGAACGGAACGATACACACAGTGCTAAATGCATAGCTGAGTTCATTCAGAGGAAATAAGTTAATTATGAATAGCATGAAAAATGTTCACACTAGTAGCTTTCTTCACATGTTTCCAGAAATATGTATTTTTTTTGTTGAAAATGAAATATTGCTCTGTTTTGTTTTCGCATATATTATATCAATTAAAGAAAAACACTAAGGCCCACTTATACCAAAGTTCTTAATTCAACTTAATATTTGATCGTTAATAAGACATCATCCCATTTATGTCAATTGTTTTCAGTCAAATAGAGTTAGAACGAGGTATTAACAAGATTTGGGCTTGATTAAAGGCAGGGCAGGCGTGGCTGTGGCTGTCGCTCTGGGGCTCCCACAATAGCGGGGCCCCATAAAAGATATTAAAAATAAACAAATTTCGACGGGCCACCACGGTCAGGAGAGAGAGAGGAGACACCAAGCGTAAGTGGCAAGGAATCAAGATTTAAAAACACACCCTCGCTAGGGGCCTCCACTCCTTCGTTGCCCCAGTCTCCCCACACCTCTAAATCCAGCCCTGGTGTTAGAAAATAATGTGACAGAAAACATGATATTCGAATTCTGCGATACAAAGATGATGAAAAATCAACAAATAACTCACCTCACCTTATACACTAACCCCCTTATTAATAAATAAAAAATAAGCTTTGATTAGTTACTTCATGTTTTGTCCCTGTTCATTAAACGACAAATGGCAATTAAGTAATATGAACCAAACACGGCGTAACTAGCCTAAGATTATTCCTCGTTTATTATGAAGGGGTCTAGAGGTACATTCTACATTCCAGTGTGGTTAAAACAATCAAATATAACTTTTCATAAAGTGTTTTAGGAAACTTCTTAAGTTCCCCTACTCACATTCACTAAGAGCTTACAGTATTCAACAACATTTTATTTTGTTTTACATAGTATTTTATTTCCACGTGGCTTGCCAGCCCTGAACCACAAAATACTGTGGCTTAGTTTCTTGTCAGCAGTGCCACTACACAAACGTGCTAGTGACGTTTTCACGAGCCGGATTTTTTGCTGGCTGCAAGTGTATCGTTAGATCGTCAGCAAAGAGTAAGAAAGGATGGCATTTTGTATAGCCTCGTCAATTTAATTTAAGGGATACTACACTTCTGGACACATCTATTGGCCCACCTTGTATTTTCAGTTTCGTTTGGTCCTAGCTAAAAGGACAATGTTAAAATTGGCCTAAGAACCAACACCAATTTGGCATTTATGATAATTCTTAGTATATTTTTTGCGATAATTATCAGTATTTAGATTGTGACGGACACTTCCAGTTAAGTAAGCTAAATTAAAAAGTTAAAAAATAATCTGAGACAATAAATACCATTTTATGTGTATAATCTATGGCAGCGCTGCAAACAAAACACTCTTTCTTCCTAATGCCGGCACTTCACTTGGCTATTCGTATTTTCTATTTTAAAACATGACATCAGTCTGTCCTTTTCATTCCTTATTAAGCATGACAAGGACAAACTGTTGTCAAGTGAAGGGCCGGCATAAAACTCGTTACTCTGTGGTTGTGGTGCATGCAGTTTGCATTCGTAGTAATCTGTGGCATTCGTACATTCCAAAGAGTAGTTTATTATACCGGAAAGTACATTCTCGTTTCGGATTACCTGTTGTGTGTTTATTTGCGATTGTTTTTCCTTAAATTTAACTATTTTGGCTATTTAATATGCCATCGATGTTACCAAAGAGAAGAGCCCCTATAACCAAGTGCTAGTGAACCTGTGCCACGACATCCTGAGAGGATCATACTGCTTAATTATTCAAGAACACAACACCCGATACACATTCACGCTGCATATTTACACAATATACATGTGATATACAAATAAATACAATATTCAAATATGATACAACTATGTGAAAAATATCAACAAAAAAGAAGCAAAACTAGTTTTTATTTTATTCATGATTCCTACCTAACCAAATATAATCCTATATAAATCCTAATAGTTCTTCTTTAAAATCGCACCGAATAAAATGAATTAGTTGTAATATTAATTCACTTCATACTGAGTTTATACTAAATTCATAGGTTGAACTATGTTTCATTGAATATTAAACATAACCTCAAAAAATTTTAAGTTTTCCTAATAATTTAAGTTCTCAGAAGTATCCGTCAATAATCTTTATTTTTACAGTCATTTACTTACGATTTTGAACCTAGAAAATAATATTTCATGATTGTTGGTTCTTAGGCTAACTATGTATGGACGCTGAACAATGTCCTTTTATATTAGGTCGAGCAAAAAGTTTTTATGCAGTTTTGAACCTGGCACATTCACAATTTCATTCAATAGTCTTTTTTTTGAATTTCGAACACAGAATTTCAAGAAACAAAAGACAATTTGGAGCCTGTTTGTTGATATCAAACAATCGAATACTAAAAAAACTTGGTTTTATTGGTTTACTTGGATTTAATTCTTGAAAAAGTGATTGATATCTTTGGTTTTGCAACAAACATTACTTATTCTTAACATTAAGGTGAGGTTCTATCAATAATCTATGGATACTTCACCTGAAGTCGCCGCCCAAGCTGTAGCACTTATTCAGGCCGGACACAGCCAAAGAAACGTGAGTGCTCAACTTAATTTAAGTCGATCTGCGGTCCGAAATGTTTATCGAAGGTACCTAGAGACTAGCGGCTTTGTTCGTCGCCAAAGAAGGCCACGATCTCGGGTCACAACTGAAAGGCAGGATCGATTAATCGTAACGACCAGCTTGAGAAATCGTCACCTTACCTCCATTGAGATACAAAAACAAATTTGCGACTTCCACGGAGTATCTGTGAGCGCTCGAACTGTTCGGAGAAGGTTAAAAGAACGCGATATGGTACCACACAAGCCAGCTAATGGGCCCAAACTAACGCGAGCCCACCGAACAGCGCGCCTTCATTTCGCACGCAGTCATTTAAATTGGACACAGCAAGATTGGAGCCGTGTACTCTTTTCTGATCAGTCTAAAATTGTGTTAAATGGCAATGATGGAAGGAAGAAGGTCTACCGACGTAAGGGAGAGCGCTTCGCACAATGCTGCTTTGAAGAGAGGGTTGCTTATGGCGGTGGCTCATGGACTGTCTATGGTGGTATATCCGCGAGCGGCAAAACTCAACTTGAGGTTGTTACAGGACCACGGCTGCCAATATTAAATGCTGAAAGGTACATTCGTGAGTGCTTAGAACCTCACGTGATACCATACGCGGACTATGTGGGCCCAATTTTCCTTTTTATGCATGATTATGCAAGAGCCCATGCGGCCAGCATCGTCAGGGAATATCTTCGGGATGTGAACATCACAGTTATGGACTGGCCAGCCAGAAGCCCAGACATGAACCCCATTGTGCACATGTGGGACGAGCTAAAAAGACGTGTTAGGGCTCGTCAGCCAGTTGCCCAGACGATGCAGGAGTTGAAAACTGCCATAGAAGAGGAATGGGAGATGATCCCTCAAAATTTCATAGAGCGGTTGATAAACTCTATGCCTAATCGTATGAGAGCTGTGGTAGATGCCCATGGAGGCAACACGCGTTATTAAATTAAACCTTTATTTGATAAAACATGTTTTTTATTCAAAAATCAATTGCCTTTAACAAGGCGCATATCCGACTTGTTAGGCGTAGCTCCATGTCGTATGGTATTCTGAATTCAAATATAACACAATACGATCGAAAAAGATGGTAAAATGTATCAGGTTTAAAACTGCATCAACAGTTTTTGTTCAATCTAGCAATCATATTTCGGTAGGGGCCATCGAAACCTAAACTCTAAGGTGGGCCAATAGATGTGTCCAGAAGTGTATTTCAAACACTTGTAGGTATTTTCAAGAATGGAATTCTAAGATATTCGTAAAGACGTGATGTGATATAGGTACTAAAAAAGTTGTTTGACAAATACATTGCATACGGTTCAAATAACGACCGTACAGTGCCGTAAACACTTAAAGAAGAAGTCACCAATTAATATTATTGAAAAAAAAACACCATGAGTACGACGAAATTAAAATATGTTTCACTAATACATCGCATACGGTTGAACCGTACCGAACAGAGCTGCTTGAGGCGGGTCTCCCGCGCAGCACTGTTCTATGAACTGACATAAAAACAGCAAGCGGACGGGCGCCCGCTCCGTGCTTCCACTTAACGCAGCGCAGGCCGTTATAATAAGCCAACACCTCTTTTCGCAATCTTAAGTACTGAGGCAACCCACGATTTCGCAAAAATCCTATCTTATTTATAATAAGATTGAAGAAGTATTTGCAATACAAGTAGGATTTTGCGAAAACGATTCGATTTATCAAATCATCCTTTGACAAGTTTAATATGTGTCGTATTTGGCAACTGATTCCAAAATATGGTCTCGAAAACGTCTGAAGGGGACTAATCAGCAATCAAAAGTCAGGAAGTTAATTGCTTTCTGTCTGTATAATATTCTTTACGAGAGAGCAATGGTTAGCAGTTCGGGAAAATGAAACAGGAAAATGATTACATATTTAATAAATTGGATCCGAGTATAGCTATATCAAAAGGTACAAAGTGAGTCGGAAACGTTTCATAATTGTGTTTATACGTAAATGGTCATTTCATGTTTTTTATTTTTTATGAAACCAGCTATCCACACGGCTTCGCACGGGTGCAGTATACTTATAAGTAATTTAAGAGGTGTGAATTTCAATACAAAACCATCATCCTGATTTCCGAATTTATTGGTGGTTGCGATTGGTAATTGGTATGAAATCTTTCATAAACGCTTTGTTCTGACAATGACATAAGAAAGCCACTCCATCCAATGAGCTGACATAAATGACGACCATGATGTAATGTCGCTTACTTACTCCACTTGTGAAGATAAAATATATACTGTTCCACATTCCCACTACCAGTTTCAACCTAATCCCCTATCCCATGGAGCTCTGGCACCTAAGGCGCAGCGCGCATTAGGAGAGGCGCGGCGAAGATACTGAGCGCGGCCACGAAGCGGCGCGCGGCGTCTTTGAGCGTGACCTAGAGCCACGGAGCGGAGTAGTCGCGCGCCGGTTCTCGTAGCCGCTTCGCAGTGCTGTGTGCCGCTTATGCATTGTTGTTTGTTGTATTATAATGTTCCATGTTTGCCACGTTTTTTTTTACTTATGATAAAGGAATAACTTAACAATTTATTAAGATAAATACTTAAGTCCTCAGATTTTTGCCGTGCCTTTCTTGGTGTGTGCTGCGCCTTGCTCACGGGCAGACAAAACACCATTAAAATTTACTGTAATTTTACTTTCATGTTGTGTAAGATGGTTTACTTACCGCTTCGCTATGCCTTGACTCTCTTCGTAGTTTTACACAATTTTTTTAGTGTAATATGATCTACATATATATATGTTTTTAAACAAAGAATATTTAACAAAAATGTAATGATTACTCATGGGCAAGTCAACAACTTAAAAATATTTACAATGTAAATGAACTCTCAAATACTTCACCAAACCCCTGAAAAGATTTCACGAGAGTCGTTTATTAAAAACATTAAGAGTTGTGAGTGGGGAAGTTCGTAACTAGACTTTTAAAGTGGCCCTTTGAGCGGAGACAAAGGGCGATAATCTAAATCTCTCTTAGGGAATTAGAGTCTGAGAATTCTTCGCAGAATCCCATAAGTTAAATGTTCTCAGCAGTATCACAACGATGACATCTATCGAGGAAAAAAGCAAGACTGTATTTCCCTTATTAAAATTAACATACGATGCAAAATACGTTTTAATAATAAACAAAAGACGATTCATATACATGACTGACATGCGGTATGGTAAAATTTAGAAGAAAGAGAAACTTTAAGAGAATTCCTTTTTGTTTATATAGGCAAACGTGCTGGCAATCCACCTGATGATAAGTGGTCACTGCCACCCACGGGCACTTACAGCACCAAGGCCGGCTCTGCAGGAAAAAATTTGCCCGCTTTTTGAAGACCGTCATATCATAGCTAAGAAGGAAAATAGCTGATACAGATATAGTATCAATTATTATGAATCATAATTAATCGTCCAACCTCTAAATAGATACTGACGTTCAATGTTTTTTAGAACTGAAACTCTTACTCCATGTACTCTATTTGTTTCTTTCACAGGTTATCTGATTACAAATTCTTGATTCGTTAATAAACGGATCTTAACTCAACACACGAACTCGACTACAATTAGACGACAGTGACTCACCTCATAATCCAGCTTACCGACAGATTAGCGTGTATCATGGAGGCAAGAAGAGTGAATAATACTCTACAGCTAGAATTAGCCATATTATAATTTGATAATGGTAATAAGCCACACTCTTGTGAGAGATAAATAATATCATAGAATGCGCCAATTGATGATTTATTGAAAAAGGAACTTATTGAGAATATGCACAAAAATTCAGTAATCATAATCATAATCTTAATCAAAATCATTTATTCAGTTTAGGCTGTTACAAGCACATATGAATGTCTAGAAGCTACGCCATCGGTTCGTAAATCTACGGCGGGAGACTTTGTACTGAGAAGAACCGGCAAGAAACTCAGCAAGGGCTGTTTTTTTCTCCCTGTTTTATTATTTACAGAGTCGTCAAATTGAAAAATGACTTCAGAGGTGATTCATGAAGTCACTTTTTATTACATAATTATTAAATATACATTAATTGTTTACCTGCATTTTGATTGCTGTGTCATACAGTATAAATACAAATAGTGTTATTTATATTCAGTGTGACTAAACATTAACTTCAATATTAAGGAAGTTAGGGCAGACTCATCTCCGCTGGCAGCACCCGTTCACGAGCATGACGCATGAACCAGCCATCGCTTCGCTCAACCATATTTTAGGGAACGTAACGACCCGCCTCACACGACACCGCCGAAGAGACTATTATGAGAGCATGACTACCCATAACTACCCATACTAACTACAACATATTTACTTAAATTAAGGTCATTTACCTGTAAGACACAACAAACAATTACAAAACAAAGCAAAGGAGAAATCACGACCACGCCGTTTTGTCAATCAAATATTCTTAAACAGTCTGATTATCTTCCTTAAGTTATCAACTTTATATACAGCTTTCAGTTTAATTATAGTATTGTCAACACATAATTCATAATTTAAATCATATAGAAATACCCGTTGGAATGGTTGGAACAGCTCATACCCAAGCATTTTTGTCTGTAATATAATCAGACACTTTATAATATGCTTTCTTAACTAGTGATTTTTTAATGGTTGGTCGGTCAGTTTAACGTACACTCATATATAACAAAACTGTAATTTGGAAACACAAGCATAGACAATGACACAATACACCCACAAATCCTGCACACATTGTTAGTATGTTTGCCCAATTTGACAGAGGGGAAAGCTGGGTATGCCTATTACTCTCCTGGCCGCGTCAGCCGTGTTGCTCTGTCGCTTTAGATAGAATACCTTCTTGCAGGACGTTTTTTGAAGAGTCAAAAGCCAAAAATCGAGTTACAAATCGAATCAACGATATAACGAGCGTCACAGGTAAATTTTGTATATGTAAAGCTCAGTGTATCGCCAACAATTAACGTTTTGACCAACAGGACTCGATATAAGGTTTTGCTGAAGTAGGAAATCAATGAAAATTCCAGTTATTAGTCAGCAGTGGTTTAAAAACGATAAATCAATGACGATCGACGACAGTAGTTTAAAAATAGAACGCAACGACCGGTTTGCATTTACTATGAAGTAAAATAAGCGCTGTCAATCGATAGAAGGTGAAGGCTTCCACATTAAAGCCAGCTTTGCAAACAATTTTGATTCTATTTATTATTCACTTTGTCTCATGAATGAAGGCTATAAAACAAAATTCTTAGAAAAAAACATCACAAATCTTTACATTTATATTTATAATTCAACAAAACATTTTCTATTTGTATTCGTGTTTTTTAGACTGAAAGTGAAACGATTAGTTGAGTCGCTAATGGTTTTGTCGTAAAAAACCGAGGACTTAATTCCAAGACAGACGGGCAAAGACGAAAAAATAAAGAAACTGACACAGATGACAAAGCCGTGAAAACAAGGAAAACTTTTCAAAACAAAGAATTCTTCAAGACAATGGAAATTAATTAATCACCTTAAACGTCGATGAAGCTTAAGAAGAAGTATAAAAAGACAATGTCGTATGGAAAGTTCATTCAGCTGAATCCTTTAAGTTTGTGAAGTCTAACGTGCTATACATATATACTCAAAACAGTTCACGCAGAAAAACTTTGTGAAATCTCGATTGAATGTGCAAAGTTTCTATCTAAGTGGTTACACTAACATAGGAATGATATAGCACACGTGAGTCGTGTGCGAGTTTGCTTCCATCCAATGTTATTATAACTTGGGCAAGTTTTAGTCCCGACTCGGGTAAGAAATGAGTGTCTCCGCCGGTAATGCGGTATGACATAATCTGATAGAGATGCCATTATGTTTCGCAGCGAGCAAATATTACGAGCGGCAGGTTAAAAACAGCGCCTTGGAAGTGGTTCAAATACAACTAAATCTTATAAACACGTAGTCCTATTTTCGAAATAAAACTAAAAGTTATTGACAATAGTGTCAAGTTAAAAAATCTTCAGCATAAATCTGGAGCTTAGAAGCATATGGGCGGATGTGCATTTCGGGATTTTTTTTTATTGAATAACAAAGGAAAGCGCTTCTTTCTCTTTCTATATCACTATGAGCTGTGTTTCTATCCCTTTTCTGGGCTAAGATAATTCCGTGCATAATGTCGGTTCTTACAGCTTTTATAAAATCATTAGAACCTTAAGGTTTTATTTTCACTTCCTTCTCTCTGCGTCTACATTGTTGTATTTTTCTTTTTGTAGATTGAAAGTTAGGCCCTTAAGCTTAAAAAAAACATTCGCACCAAGGCTACGTAAAAGGAGTCACGCCTTTATGGTTCAAACAGTAAATTAAAATTTTCATCGTAACTAAACTTCCGATATTATGCATCTAAGATTCCTTTAATAACTTTAAAACGGTTGTAGATAAACGGCTTTATGCCTTTTGTTTTAGTAACTTTGTAAATGCATTGGTGGGCCAATGTAAAAATAAATTGTTATGGATGTGAACTATTCAAAATATGGCGCCTAAAAATTAGCGACATTGGGCATTATCGGCCACGGCGTGTCCAATGACTAACACTGAATCAGTTTAAGTGTAATGAGATACGTTGTGATTGGTCATTGCGCGATCGTATGTCTGGCCGTCTGTCACTTTGCTCCTTGCAATGCGCATTGTTTGTTTACATTTCGGTGTTTTTGTTTTAACTTTGGTTTGTTGGTGTTTTGTGAAGTGAGAGACACTGAGAAACCTATATCTACTGCAAAGTACAATGATCTGATGACTTTTTTGAAATGGGTTCCTATGGAGTTTCATGTCTACTATAGAGATCTTACTCATAACGGAAATATTCCCGACTTTCCAGCAAGTGGTTAGGCTAATTGGTGTGAGTATCGGAAATATTTATTTATAAATATACACTCGGCGTCAAAAAAATTGCACCGCTTAGAAAATCACTTTCAAATGTCATTAACTTTTAATATGCGCATTTAGTCAATTTAATAATGATTTTATTTAAAAGCTTACTTAATTGACTTAATAAAAAACATTACTTTTCATTATCAAATAAAACCTAGTGCAACAATTCTATTTCTCCCTGGTGTGTTCAATCCTGGATATTTGTTCTGTAGTCTGGTGCCCCTATTACTCATGTCACATAAATAGACTAGAAAACATACAAAATTTTTTTTGAAAGCTTTGGAGTACAGAACAGGATCCCTTTATTCATCTTACAACGATTCCCTTAAAAACACACAAATTATTGACCCTATCTTCCCGACGGATACAATTTGATATTGTATTCTTATATAAGTTGATACATAGTATTATTGATTCCCCTAACCTACTTGAAGAAATAAAACTTGAGATACCATTGAACAGTATTCACAGGCCTAATGATCTGTTCGTTGTTCCCAGATCAAGTACTAAATATACTTGAAATGCCTTTTTCCAACGTTGTTTGAGTGCATATAAACAAGTTGCTCACATAGATCTTTTATCCAAACCTTATGAAATTTAAGTCTCACATAATTGAACATTTTTTATCAAAATTATAAAACATATTATTTATTTTTTTACTGTGATATATGTACGTGAGTTTAGCAGCAGAAAGGTTAAAAACCCTAACGCATCAACCGTGTATCTTATCTGATAGCAACATAAAGCTCATTTAACAGTATTTTATTTGTTACTTGATTCAAGTTTTTTGTTTTATTTTTAAATACTGCATAAAATTTGCCTTTGAAATATTGTAGTAACTGATATACAGAACCTGATAAAGATAATATAGCACACTGTATTGCTTCTAACCTGACTTCCATAAAAAAATCATAACAATGTAATTGTAGGCACTCAAGGTCTAAAACCTATGTAATACTTTAAGATGATGTAAACATTGATGTACATGACTGTATGTTGCCCAAATAAATAAATAAAAAAAATAAAGTGTCACAAAAATTCGATGCAAATTTTGCTACCGTGAGAGTCGCTTGTTGCGCTTCCTTGTGTGAATATAAAACGGTCCACACGGAGTCAATGTGTGTCATTCGCCAATCGTTGAAGAGGACACACGCACAGATTTTAATGAAGAAAAATCACCTCTAAGATGGATACCACAGCTGGTGAAGCCGCTCAAGTGGTTGCACTACGGCAATCAGGGATGCGGCAGTGTGATGTTGCCCGGCAACTGAACCTGAGCCGTTGTTGGAAGAGTATATCAGCGCTTCATAGTAACACTAGATCTTAAGTTAATTTTTTGTACATTTTTCTTTGTAATTTATCTGTTGTTGGACTTAATTACGGATTTTTATTTTTTTTTATATTAATGTTGTTTGTATAATTTTAATTAAATAAAAAGTTCTTTTTTGTTACCTTTCTAATGATACACAACACTATTCTTAGAGAATATAAGGTTTAAGATTTTTTTAAGAAGTTTTTTAAAGGTGCAATTTTTCTGACGCCGCACTATGTGGAGATCGAGTCGGTTTCGGGTCATAAATCTATAACTTCCATGTTTTTATAGATATACAGCTGATTTTTTTTTAGGTAATCTGAGATAAACGTACTTTAAAATAATATACAGTCTATGCATATAAAAATATATTTAATAATTGTAAAAAAATACAAAACATGAAATATTGAAAAATTATCATAAATTTACGACTAATTTTAAACAATGTGACCTAAATGTTATAATTAATACAAAATAAACACATAAAATTACTCTTATTAATTAAATATAATAAGAAAAAGAAAATAACATAGAATTATATTTTTCTACTAGCTCTACAGCTTCATCTATAAGTTCCATAGACTTTTTATTGGAAGGTTTTCTTAAACTTGTTATGTAAGGGTCTGAAGTGTACAAAAGTGTATGTAAAACGTCTTCATTTGTAGCTACTCTAGAGCATTTTCTAGCATGATGAAGTCTGAATCGTTTATAGTCTTTGTTCCTTGATTCCTGGGCATCTTCGGAGAGCTGTCCAAGAGGTAACACTGAATAATGCCGAATTACACTTTCCCCATGAATTAGGACTTTTGACAGATGATGGCATATAATACCACATATATTTACTAACATATCGTTGTGCTGTATCGAAAGCATACTGTCCAAATTTCGTAGCATTAATTACTTTTCCGCTAGACATAACTTGAAGTAAAACATAAAATTGTTTTATCAATTCCTCATCCACACCGGTAATTTCTGCAGTGCACTGATAATTTTGAAAAAATCGTCTAGCTGTATTACCGCCATTACTCTTACCAGAACCTTGCTTAGGTTTATCTATATTTAAACCAAGTTCTTCTCTGAACCTTCTTTGTACATATGTTTTCTTTTGTTTTTTCAAATCTTTATTTTCTGTCGTTGTAGCAGACCATTGTTCAAAGCCTACATTATAAGATATATGTAAAATTAGTTCCATGAATCTAATCCAGCAATGTAAAGTCGAAAGCCCATATTGATAAGAATTTTCGTCAACAGGTTTATTTTGTACTTTTTCTAAATTGTTCATCTCTGTAGGTCTTGCACCACAAATAGTACATACAGCACCTGATGAAGTTCCTGACAAAACTTGAGCCACTTTCCCGTCAACCATTGTCAAAAATAATGTGTGTTTGATTCAATACTTTCACCATTTTTATTGATTAAGCTTGTTGTGAGAGCGTTTCTTTGAGCTATAATTTCATTAACTACACTTGTAGTTTTCTCTGGTGTCTCTTTTGAAAATTCTATAAAAATGGGCCTACAAAATCTTACTGATGATGGAACAGGGTTTTCCCACAAAGTTTCATTTGTATTAATATCAACAAGTTTCAGAGGTACTAATGAAGATATAAATAAATTTGTGTCAAAAATTAACTCATCCTCTTCAGTTAAGACTTGCTTGTATTCACTTTGTCCACTTGAGCCATCACAGCCCCATTTCGAATACAGCATTAAATGTTTTTTGCCAGCTTTGTATACACCATTGATTTTCAAAATTCTTCCAATAGTGTGATCCAGCAGATCTTGCAGTTTTATTTTTGCTGTAATATTATTAATTTCTATGCTTGATCTTGGTGGGTAGCACATTCCTTTAGCTTCCTGAATTGATTTATATGACGGAAATAATACGCAGTTCTTCGCAATTAAGCAATTTCTCATGTTTTCATACTGTGCCATGTTAAGGTCCAACTCTATAAAAATACTGAGAGCTTCATCTTGAGAGTACGCTGTTAAATGTGCCGGTTCATTTAAAAGATTTTGACGTATTTCACTTTTTTTATCTACGGGTAATACTCGTAAAATTTCGACAATGAAGGCTTCTTCTGTTTCCCCTTGAGATCTCAATCCTTGAAGATATGAATTCAGTATAAAATCAAGGCCACATGTTTCAAGCAACTCTTTGTTTTTTCGTCTTTGTGTTCTATTGGAACTGTCTTCGTAGGTTTTAGAAGGGCGTCCTCGCTTCCCCGTCGATGTCGAAGGTTCAGATTCACAAGTAGCATCTTCCAGATTTACTGTGAATGTGGCATTCAACCACAGGCTATTCTGATTTAAAAAATTTTCTTTATTTCTGCCAGATTTAGTGGAGCGTTGACGAAAGTTCGTAATAAGATTTTTTGTACACTCGCGACAATTTTAGCGATATTTGCCTCAGAAAAGTTGATAAAATTATTCCGTATATAACTTGTTAAAGCAACAACATAATTCCCGTCACTTTCAATCAAAACAAGACATAGGTCGCGTCTGGTACATTGGAATTCACTCATTGCGAGAGAGTAGGTGGTTAGATACACGTTTAGTAACGACAATAAGGAACGAAAAACAGTATGTAATTATTCAGTATGCAGATGCTCTATTTTATATTAAATAACTGATTTGAAACGTATGCAAAGTATGGGAATAAAAATTATTTATCATTATGTGGTTACTCGGTTTCCTATGTGTTTTATTGATAATTTATTTTGTAGGCGAACTAAAAATGGTGAGAAATACTCGATACATTATCAAAACATAAACCGCAATTAATAATATATCACAAGTGTAACCTATATCAACTAATAAAACAAATAGATTCGCCCACGTATTTTTAAGAAATGATTACTATTTCATGTTATGATAGATAGCATTATGTTGTGCAATGAAGTTGCAACTTTTTTTTTCTTCCTGTATAAAAATATTAAATTTCCTTTCAAATAACATCATTTACAGACCTTCGGCAAATTTCGGCAACTGTCAAAACTCTAATTGAAAGTTTCAGATACGCAAAAATGATATGTCATGAGATAAATATTTCTAGTAAATATATTTATAAATATATAGCATATTTGTGTATACCAAAAAAAAGTATATATTATAAGCTTTCTAAAATGGTATAATACTTGTATAATTTTCATTGCTAGCTTACTAGAAAATCATCCTGAAAAAAATACAAATTATGATGTTTTCGTGATAATTTTTCAATCATCGTATTTAGATGCTCTTTACTATAAAAAAGTACTAGTTACATATATAATTTATACATAATATAGTAGATCAACTTCTTAGCTATAGTTTGAGGTATAATACAAGTACCTGCGCCGATTTTTACAAAATGTATTTATGGCCAAGCTCTCTTAGGCACCTCCACATAGTGCGCCGTGTGTTATTCGCCAGTAAATAGATGAATAATTTAATATTTTAATTTTTTCTCATTTTCTTATTATTATTAAATTAGTAATTATCGTTTATTTCGATCGATGGAGGAGCTCGATGGCGCAAGTGGTTAGCGCGTTCCGCTGCGATCGTTGAATTTAAGTAACTTTCGCAGTGGTCGGTCCATTGGATGGGTGATCGTAAATTTACTATCTCGAGCTCCTCCGTGCTTCGGAAGGCACGTTAAGCCGTTGGTCCCGGCTGCATCTGCAGTCTATAGCACCCACTAACCCGCACTGGGCCCGCGTGGTGGGTCATGGCCCAATCTCCCTATTCCATCCATAGGGAAGGCCTGTGCCCCAGCAGTGGGGACATTGATAGGCTGATGATGATGATGTTTATTTATGGAATAGTTTTTTTGTTAAGAGATGTCCGACTTTTTGCCAAAAGAACCACAGTTAATAAATGAACAAAATGAAGTCGCATTTGGACAAACATCTCACATTAAATTACAAAAATTGGAGGCATAAAGCCGTATGGGCTCATACTAATCAGTTGAACAAATACATTGAATAATTTTAGTGGCATAAAGGCGGACGTCATCATTTAAAAAAAAAAGTTAATTTTTCACTGTTTAGAAACATTGTTTTTAAATTTTAATTATAAAGCTAGTTAAGCTACTTATTTAGCTAAGTAAATGCAAAGAAAACATTTACGTATTGTTTGAACTTATTGAAATATTTGCCGATAAATTTGATTTTTTTATTTTATTCTGTTCTGTAAAGTTGGCAAAATCAACATTCGCCCTAACGCTTCGGAGCTCTAGAAATATGTTTTACAAAAAAAAAAGAGGTGGACAGAAGTGAAAAATTAAAATCGCAAAACTAAAAAAGCAAAATGTTAACAAAAAACGCGTAAGTGTTGTGGAACATTCGGTAGTAAAAAAGGTTAAAAATAATCTCGCTCCAAAAC
This sequence comes from Chilo suppressalis, assembly GCA_902850365.2. NCBI lineage: Eukaryota > Metazoa > Arthropoda > Insecta > Lepidoptera > Crambidae > Chilo > Chilo suppressalis. The sequence continues at coordinate 16,429,332 of OU963898.1, forward strand.
TCATCTCAAAAAATGCCCAACGAGCCTAAACAAGTATTCACTTAAATAAAAAACAAAAAATTGCGATGGCACTCGAAGTGCCGGGGGAAGTCAAAATTGAAAAAACTAAGCAAAATGTACACAACAATTAATAAAAACAACTCGTTAATAAAATATTATCTTTAAAAAAAAGGCGACGTTCGTTTAGGTATAATTAACATAAAATCAACCTGTGACAGTTTGCACCTTATATTTTTTGCTAATTATATTTTATTAAGAAGTTGAAAATAAAACGCAATTGTCCTAGTATAGAGAAATTAATCTGTCTTCTAATCACGGGAAGTTCAAGTAATATTAATACGTTTAGGTATTGAACAGGATTAGAGCTGCCGGTGTTATTGTTTTGAAGAGTTGTTAGGCTATACCCGAAATAGATAAATCACTGTTTACTCAAATAGAGCGTTACTACAGTAGTAAAAACAATGGCAATAATATTAATCAACTTTGATAACAATTTCAACATTATTTGAAACTTAGGTTGATAACAAAGAATTCTGAAACATTGAGAATGTCATGAAATGCTGCATTTCTTTGAATCTACATCAAATCGGGTTTTGCTATAGGTTAGCGGTGATATCGATGCCGAACAAGGATTATTGTTTGGAACCAAATTTCAGTAACGGTTCGAGAATCCGATTAACTAACTCTGTGTCATTGCAGTCGCTCGAATCTGTAAACAAAACACTGGTTGGATTTGGTAGCATTTGCGATAGGATTAGTAACCGCAGTCTCTGAGGTTACTATAGGTAACCGCCAATATGAACAGCCACTAAGAGCAAAGGTTAGAACAATATAAACTCGGGGTGGTCTGACCACTCCCTGGGGTTGCCTACTTACCCAGTTTAATGGGAAGAGCTTCATTAAGCCCGCCTGCCCTACTCTGATCCACTCGCTGCTAATTTGAATGAAGTTGGATTTAAATCTGTTGGCGCACTACATTTTTTAGTCGCGAAAGTGCTACTTAATAACTTTGAACTAATTTCCCTGTTAAAGTTGCCGCACCCAACGTGCTAAATTACTATATTTTACTGTAACAAAATCTTGAGATAGGTACCTGAAAAGTTATTTTCAATTTTAATTTTCCTTTTTTTTAATTTTCGTTTAGTTTATATTCAATAAAATACACTCGAGAGCAATGACCACCGGGTCACATAAAGAATCCTAAAAATCTCGCAAACGAAGAATGCTAGCTTAATGAAATAAATTGTGTTTAATAGACAATTAAATACTCCTTAAATGAAAGTAATAAACTTTATGAGTCACAAGATTTTATTTACAAAAAAATACATAAAGTAAAAATCTGGCTGATTTCGCCTTAAAACAAAAATAGGAAACATGATATTTTTGAACAACATTACGATTTTCTTGAATTTTTATGCTTCGTATTGCCTCCTCTTGCTTTCATAACTGCGTTTACCTGGTTTGGCATGCTGTATACTAAGTTTCTTATACGCTTTTGGGGAATATTCTCCCATTCCTCTGTAAGAGCAATTTTGAGCTCACGATGCGTAATTGGGGGTGGGTTTCGTTGTTTTACGCATCTCCCTAGGTCGTCCCAAGCATGCTCGATCGGGTTGATATCCGGGCTGGCCACTCCATACGAGTAATGTTCATCTCTTGAAGGTAGTCAATAGTCATTCACAATCCCAATCTATATGAGGTCGGGCATTGTCATGTATAAAAAAAACATCTTCACCCAAATTGACCATAAATGGACCAACGTGTTCACTCAAGATTTCTTCCACATATCTTTCGCTAGTTAAAGAGCCGTTTTCCATGAACACCAGTTCTGTGCGACTCTTAGAATAAATTCCAGCCCACACAAGTACAGACCCACCACCGTAGGCTACTTTTTCTTCGATTCATGCTTGCTTGAATCTTTCCCCAGGTCTTGTATATACTCTGTCTATCATCATGCTAGTAGAGCATAAATTTTGATTCGTCGGAGAACATAACTTTCGACCAATCATCAATAGTCCAATTTAAGTGGTTCTGGGTATATCTTAGTCTTGAAAAACGATGCTCACGCTCCAGTTTGGGCCGTTTGCAGGTCTAAGTAGTTTTAAGCTAGCTTCAGCAAGTCATCGTCTTACTGTCCATGCGCTTGGGTTACTTCCTCCGAGGCGTCGAAACTGATTTGTATTTCCAGTTCCTGTAAGAAAGCGATTTCGAAGCATGGTATTCACCAAGTATCCATATTCTCTTGCTGTGGTACACCTGGTTCTACCTGTTCCTGGTCTATGTTGGTTAAAGCCAGTGTCCTCGTAACGTCGGAGAACTCTTTGTACTGTTGACAGCGACACACCGGCAGTCCTGGCTGTATCGCGCTGACTCCAGCCGGTTTCCAGCGAATTCCAGTGCATTCTTCAGGTGTAAGCGACATGATTACAGCTTGAATAGTCAATATTGAACACTATCGACATGGTTTATATAAATGTTAAATGACAGATTCGAAACAAAAGCAAAAACAAATGCAGTATTTAAATTTAATTTTTTTATGATATAACTTTACAATAACTAAGAAGTTTTAATATCTTCATTTAAGTAGTATTTAATTGTCTATTTATTAGAATTTATTTCATTAAGCTAGCTAGTTTGCGAGATTTTTAGGATTCTTTAAGTGACCCGGATTCATTGCTCTCGAGTGTATTAAGGATTTAGTATGTACCTATCAAAATAACGGAATTATTTATGAATACTTATTGAATTATGAACTGCTCGATGATCTTTGCATTTCTGAGTTTCGAGTGAGATTCTCGAATTTGGGCAGCTTGTTCGATTTTCAATAACACTAGTGATTTAGCTGGAATTATAGAGCAACGTCAAATATCTGTCAGAGATTAATTACCATATAGTCATTGTCATAAAGTACAAAATGTAATGTGAAATTTTGTCATTTGGATGTAACTCAATATGCTTGTAGTTCGAGCGTTTATACAGTCATTATGCACGGTACTCGATTTCAACGAGCAATTATAACAGACGTTTGTTAAATGTGCTTGTAAATTACGCTTCAGTTAAGGCGTCAAGTATAAAATGGGTGCTTTTATGCTTGTAAACACCGACCTATTATTTGATTTTAATGCCCTTATTAATTTATATGAAAATCGCATAATTGCGCTACCTGTATTGTACCATACTGTACCATAACAGATAAGTACTTCATATAAAAATAATCACTTCAATTTGTTACATTTGCCATTGGTTAAGTAAAAGTTCTAATCCGAAAATAATAGTGAGATAAGTTGCCATGTGGCAAAGCCTAAAGTAGTCAACGCCCAAGCTACATTGTCAATTTACAAAAGTACGTTTTTCTTCGCCAACAGAACTTTTAGACGCCCCCGGCGACTAGTGAGTAATTCGGCAAGGGACTTAATGACGTCCGTCTTTTTAAATTAGAGCATTAGAGAGGTTCAGTCACAGTGGCTTACTTGGCCTCACAAGCCTCCTTTGCGAGACTTGCAGACTTTTCAGTTTTTAACTAATACCGCGGAGCCCTCTTCAAAAGAGTTTCCGGTTGCTAACACTTATGTTTCGCTCGGCTAATTTTGTACTACAGCTTTTTTTTGCTTTTGTAAAACGTTCACTCTTCGTCGGATGAAATCGTAATTAACTTTGTAGTCAGTTTTCCTTTTCAAACTTTTGCAACGCCGACACGGATGAGTCACGGATACAGTTTCATGACAAATGGCAAGTCTCTGCTACTTTTATTTCTTTTTTTCCCAATGTCGCCGTCAGAGTTTGCTGAGACACTTTGAAAATTAGTTTTCCTCGGTGAAAAATGTACATCTGTATCAACTTTTAAATGTTAACTATATATTTTTTCCATGTAAATTTATCAAAAATATGTAAATTATTTATATAAGCTGTAGAGACAATGGGTCCTTGGGGCCCTGCTGCAAAAGTATTTCTTAAGGATATGACTGCTCCCCTTTGCGAGGCTAAGGGGGGCCCAAGATCTGGTAGCTTTTTTGCTCAACGAATTAGTTTGGCGATACAGCGAGGCAACGCTGCCAGTCTTCTGAGGACCGTGCCCCGCACAGGCGAACTCAATGAAATATTTAATTTGTAATTATTGTTCTACCTTTTGTTGACATAAATATAAGAATTATTTATTGAATTTATTAATTCAAGTAAATTACCTACTTATTTCATAGATTATTTTTGAAATAATTAAGTCAACTGTTACGTTGGATTAGAATCAGCACCTTTGGTTATCTAGACCATTGCCCTGTTATTATTATAACATAACTATTATATTAAGATATAATTATACATAAAATAATTCAATAATTATCTAGATTATCTATAAAATACAAAATGTTTGAATTTTAAAATTGGATCACACAAACGAGAGAAAATTCTAAATTTCGATTAATCATTCTTTAGACGGTAATATAAGCTTATTCTAAATTTTGAGACCTCCAGTGAGCAGACCTTGTGTTTGTAACGTTGTGTATAAATTGATAGTATCTCTTTGTGACCGGCACGAATTAAAAAATGTGAAGTCGAACACTAAATAACAAGGCGAGCGTGCAGCGACACTTTTAGCAGTATTTGAGTAAATGCCTTTTACGTTATCTGTTACCGGTCTCAAAAAAGTAATGTTCCTGTGAGGGAAATGTGGCATGTGTGGCTGGTGTTCTTTGTCTGTTTTCATTTCCTTCCTACCTTTTGGCGGAAGCAGATGAATGTGCTGAATTTTTCAGAAAAAATAATGCGGTTTATAACGGAGTGAGTGAAAGATTTAAAAAACATTTTGCAAAGTACGCGTTTCATTTAATTTATTTTATATATTACTGTAATAAGTATTAAAATTTGCCATATGTTGGAGTCTAAGATATCCGGAACCGGCTGTAGGATGAAAACAATTTCCGAATAAAAATCTTATCTTTGGAGATCCGAAGATAAGATTTTACTGAGTGCACCAAAAGGATAACAGCAGGGATTTTACTATTTTTACTGATAAGGAAGTAGCGGAAGCTTTTTATGTTTTTGTTTCCAGTCTATCATGATTCATTTTCCTCATAATAATTAATATTAAGGCATCAATTTTATGTTTTCCAAATGTGGCATTTAGTGCGTTATGACTTGTAGATTAGGTATCATAAACTTCAACTCCCTGGTTATCTAAAGACACATCATAAATTATGTTGGCGGTCATATTAACTATTTTTGGCGCCGGATGTGCGGCCATGTTGCGTGAACTTAGGAGCGGAAGAGGCGAAACCTCACTTCCCTTATAGCGGCCGGGTCGTAATTTTCTAGTTTTAAAATAAGCAATTTACGGTCGTTGTCGGAGGTAATCGCTGTGGTTATAACGATAACTACAGCGATCAACTTTATCGAAGGGAAATATATACACTTTTAAATTAAATATGTTCGCGCCGCTTTAAATTATTTATAAGTTCGTTGACGTATTCTGAAGACTGTATGGCTTTTTGCAGAAAAATAATTTAAAACAGTTTCTTTACATTGAAATTACTTAGTTTTACTGATTTAAATCGCTCTTGACACTACTGTTTTTTAATAAAACTTGTGATATTAAAATATTAAAATTTATAAAGTTCTATTGGTGTCAATGGTAAAGTTGCCAAACATTCATACTAAAAGTATTACCAATAATCTCCGCTTTTGTTTCGTAGTCGTTAATAATGAATTGTTAACGAAACAGTGTATTATAATAATATGTTTGTATTGGTTTTAATGAACACATAAATCACGCAATGAACTATAGTGGCCATATAGTTCATTGCGTGATTTTCGATGTATTGGAGACGTAAGATTACATAAAATGGAAAAGTTTCTATCGATGGGAAATCCGATAAGGAAGTTGTTTACGGTCAGTTCCCGCGATTTGTACTGAATATATACGACGACAACGGACTCGTAAAAAGTTAAATTTTATAGGACACATTGTGTTGGATTTGAACGGGCAGGAGCGTATTTACCTTTGGCCCATTTCCCGGGGCGGCTGAAGTCATATATAAGCATTCTACTGACCTATATTGAATTTTATAAAATAAGAAATAAAAAAAAAACTATTTTTATATGATAAATAAATATTCGTCGTATTCGTATCCACAGAATCTTTATTTTTTGGCAAATCTTCAGACCGGGGCGCCAGATTTTGAAATACGCCCCTGGCCGGACGTAAGACACATTGCGTGCAGTATACAGTAGGGAGGGAGGAACTGGGCGACTGGACATTATTGTCTGGCAGGTCTCTGATGTTGCGGGTCAAATGAGGGTTAGGCCCTTTCGAAGTCATTACCTGTATGTTACCAATCTAGTGGGCGGATATTTTGTCGCAGGAGTTTAAAAGCTTAAAAAGGATGAGAATGTAACAGTTATAGCTTTTACTTGTTAATTGGCTATGTTTAGAAAACTCGAATCGAATAACAGTCCTATTAATAGTTCCAATGTAATCTGCGTGAATTATTCGTTAGTAGATATATGTTTGAATTAATTACCTACCAATATATTAATTTTAAAATTATTGACCTTATCATGCTTTGTTTATAATTAAAATTTCAAAACAAGTACAAGAAGTTGTACCTAGTTACATTGATTAAATTGAGATGGATCTTAAATAACTTACAAGTTTAACTCACACTCTCATAGGAAATCTAAGTGGGTTTTCTCTAGTAAAAGTATTAGCATAGCAATTCTTTGGGGAAAGGATAGCGTTCCGGAGACCAAATTAAACTTACCAGTTCTTCGGTTTTCTTATTACTAAGTTGATTGTGTCATTCGATTTAGTTCCGATTGGAGGGACGTTGATTCGTTTTTCAAGATTAGTGTAGTGACTGATAATGATGTTCGTATTATTTCATTAAATCATTATTATTTTTCGTGGTGAAATATATCTTATAGGTATTGATTATAATTATTTTCAAATACCTTGTTGCTTTGTTATAAACTAAAAATAACGGGAGAAACTCACATTAGCGCTCTCATGCTGATACAACTCTATTTATTTGACTTTGTAAGTTTGTTATGTTTTTCATATTTCAATCGGCGGTGCTGTATGGAATGACACTGGAGAAAAAAGTAGCTGTTGTTGAGCTGTTTTGTCGGTTCTCCTCAGTACAAGGTCAATCAATATTTACAATTTAATATTTCCGTGGCTCTTTTCCTCCCCAGCCTGAACCCAATCCGTAGGGGATTGGGTGCGGCACACTTTCTGCCGCATCATCTATTTTCGCGACTGCACTCCAAAAATAGTATTGTGTGATTTAAAAACGGTAATTTTATAAATTTCTGGTGTTTGTTGCAGAGTGTTGCTGGCTTCATCGGATGTGTGGCTGTTCACAATGCGATTCATTACGCTGCATCAAAGCTGCCCTTTAAAAGGTACCTATTAGGTCTGACTTTCGTCACAAAATAAAAGGATACAGACGTGCGGCTCCCTATGAATGAGTTATAAAGTCGCCAGCTCATAAAGATGCACATCCACGGGGATCTTGGCTATACTAAGTCTAAGCGTCAGTCATTCGTCGCGCTTGATTTAAGCCGTGCGCTTATTGCATGTTTCTACAATGAGTCGACGAATAATAAATGGATACTTGTAGGTACTAGAAAAAATCCACGTGGACCAGACAGCAGACGGGACTCGAACCAGCACTCTACGCTACCCACCGCGGCAGCATGGCCGCGGTAGCATGATGGTCAGTGCATCCGCTCGGATAACGGAGGGTGCAATTTCGAGTCTCGTCTGCTGCCTGTTCCGCGTGGATTTTTTTCTGCAAAAAAAATCTTTAGTTTTAATCGGTCGGATCGGTAATTAGGTAATTTAATAGTTTTAAACCGAAACTTTCAAGATTAACGATAAAAGATTTCACCTGTTCGAATATTTTTTTAAATCGCATCTAGCAAATGCGCCTTTTGTAAGCTTGCCAGTAAGCGACGCGGTAATTTTTCTTTAATGCCTACACTCTGGTATAATGTCCTCTATTGTGGTTAATAGTGTCGATGGCAGACAATGCAGATAAACCCGCATCAGCAGCGATCAGCTCATAGATATCGGACATTAACTATGATTGCTATTTAGCCGCACGGGCAAATATTATTACAATAGGGCTTTATATTATATCGTTAGTTATATTATACCATTGCTTTAGTGCATTATAACAATGTTGTGATTGAATGAAAATTTGTACCTACGTGATTTCAGAGATTTTGGGGCTGGTTTAAATTCAGCACGAAATAGACGGCCAACTCGAGGTTTTTTTGTTTGTTTTTGAATAAGGAGTAACAAATTTTCCAACACATGTTAATGAAACCCATAGGCAATAGCTGACGCGGGAGAAAAGTGATCGGTTTTGCATGCATCCTTCGCCTGTCAATCTCCTATTGTTCACAATACGGACTTCAGTCCGTTAAGACGCCTCGCGATATAGACGGCAACAAGCATATTAACTAAAGTTGGTTGATATACTATTGGCCATGGTCGTGACTGGTTCATGGCATAGAAGACCATAGGCTTCTGTGGAATGGAGGTTACAACTTCAGACGGGCGCTGCAAGTTAAATCATTGCTGAGGCAGACGAAAACGTGGTATGAAAACAAAAGAGTATTTTTATAATGTATAAAAAAAAAGGAAGAAGACAGATACGATTTTGAAACGGCAACGGACAGAAAAGCTTTTTATTAAAAACAAAATTGTAGTTATCGGAAAATTATTCTTAGAGAATCCTTTTGTACTTGGATTTTTTAGAAATTTCTTGATTTATTTACCTATAAGTATTTATAAGATAACGATTAACGATATCAAACCTATTTCCTGTTAAATTTACTTCTCAGAAATGAGTTTTGTTGAAATGAAAGCAAGGGATACACGGCAATAAAATACTACACAAAGTAACAGATTTCACAAGCCAAGCACTCAATGAAATCAAGGAGGGTTTCCTGGATTGACGGGCAGCAGGTAGCAGTACTGAGCTGAAAGGTCAAATCGTTCGTCAAATCACGTATATCGTCATAGTGTGTGGATCAATTAAAAAATGCTCGTTTGATGAATTCGCGCCAAAAACTTAATTCAAAAGACCTCATGTCACCGTGGTGACAACTGCTATCGTAGATTTTTCTAAACATTGCTTTTAAAAGAATTAAAAACATTATATTAAAAAATTACAGATAACAAAATTAAAGGGTAAACTGCAGAACGTAATATGCGAATAAATGTTTACAAGCTTTCAATATTACAATGGCCGTGATAGCCGACGACATTTGCATATTGCATTGGCGTACGTTCAGCTACCGGGGCGTTAATTGCTTCCATTGCATTTCATGACATTCTCAACCCTATTGTTTGCTCATTTAGCAAACGCTCAATAAACGTTTTAGAGTTGACAATGCGTCAACACTTCAATACAATTACATCATGCAAGTGTATTAAGAAATGTTTGTGATATAATGTTTGTAGCAAAGATAATTTATTTGTAAAGTAGTTTTAGGGATTTTGATATCAATAACTTAATGTAAATATTTGTGAAAATCGATGTACTTAGTAACGTATATCTGTATCCATACTAATACGAGTATTATAAACGCGAGTGTGTCTGTCTATTACATCTCTTAACGCTTAAAGCGCTGAATCGATTTATATGAAATCTGCAATAGAGAAAGTTTCAATCTCGGGAAAGGGCATAGGATAGTTTTAATCCGGTTATCATCCCTTTGGGGGGGGTGAAAAGTTTGTATGGGGATGGGAAATCAATTACCGCTGTACCGAAATTTGGATGAAATTTGATATGAAGATAGTTTGAGTTGGGGAAAAGAAAAAAAAACTTTTATCGCCGAAATCATCCCCTAAGGGGGTGTAAGAAAGAGAGTGGACATTTGCAAAGGGAATCACCGATCGATTTCTCCATCAATTTTAGTGTGATTTTCAAAATTATTTTTGTAATCGCAGTAGGTAGTCCCGAAATATTTCCATAGAAAAATTTACATGATCTGATAATGGACCTCAGAAATGTGGAACGGAACTTTTTGTAGGATCATAGCAAAACAATTGTAAAAAGAAATATTGCTTTATTTCTTTAAGTCGATGGCTAACCACTAATGAGGAAGAGGGGAGCTGGGGGTGTTAAGTCGTCCGCCCTTCCCGCTCCTATCATGTTTAAAGATTAAATAGTATACATAATATTAATCGGGAACTCATAAGTTTCTATACATGACACAAAATGGTAATGAGATTTAAGATTAAAGTACTGTCGATATAAGTATAATACCTATTGACGTGTAAAACTCAGACTTTAAAAAGATCCATTATTCATGATTGTGAACAAACTAACATAACAAAGTATACGTATAGTATTAGATAAATCTAGGTGTAATATAAATGTTTAATCAAGATAGACCTTTATCTACTGCTCTACTTACAGCATGTCACACATAAAACGTTCCGTTCTATCAAGAAGATCGTAAAAATATTTTCGTCGCTTTTTTCTCCCCTTAACATTTCATTGAAACATACCACTGTATATTCCATGGTTAAAACGACGATAATTGTCATGAAACTACATAGTATTTGTAAGTGAATGACAAACGTAATTGACTCATAACATTGGTCGTTTTCATTCAATTGTGTATACAGCGCGCAGTGAAATGGACCGTAATTATTATGGCCTATTAATGACTTAATACCGTTCGAGATTATGATATTGCTGACTGGCTTATCGTTTGTCTCGCTCAACTATAACACCGGTCATTTTTCTAGTTCAGTATGCAATATGTAGAGGGTCGAAGTTATTTGTACTGCTTCCGTTGGTAATACGTATCTTGATGGGATTTGTTCGAGTACCGGGCCGCCGCCGGTCCGCCCACATTTTCGTTACATTTCGTATGTTATGTAATTAATACGTTTCACGGTTTCTTTTGGTAACCTTTTCGAAGACTTAACGTGATAGTGAGACTGAATTTTATTAAGATCTTTTATGTGGTATAAGTTATATAAATTTTCCGATTTTGTGTATTAAAAATTACATAGATTTTCGTCTTACGCTTTACAATAAATTGGATTAGTTTAATTCAATGAAAAGGCATGCTTTTAGAATCGTTTCAGTTTGGCTTCGATAAATCTGCGGATTGGCCTTTCACCCCTTGGATTTAAAGGCGAAGTAAGACAAAAAATCGGTTGACAGTCACGTAAGCCCGTTTTCTCTTACTTATCTAAATCTGCACGGGGCCACAAGGAGTCAGAAAAAATTACAGTAGCAGCGTACGTACCTTTTTTTGTGCAGGCGTTGAAGTATTAAAAGGACGTTTTTAGGGTTCCGTACTTCAAAAGGAAAAAACGAAACCCTTATAAGATCACTTAGTTGTCCATCCGTCTGTCTGTCTCTCAAGACCCTTTATTTCGGGAATGTCTACACATACAACACTACGGTTTTAGTAGGGATTTGAACCATATATGTAGATCTACGGTCCCTTGAAGCTGTAAAAACAATAAACTTCTAAGTTAACGTAAAAAGATCCGGTTGTTTATTTTGCGTACCTACAAATTTGTACGGAACCCTCGGTCCGTGTGTTCAACTCGATTCAATAATACACATGTAATGGTTAGAGAAGGGTTCGCGTCACGTGACGAGCATTTTTGTTAAATTTAAATAGGTAAGTAAGCGATTTTAAAGCTGACAACATATTTTTATAAGGTGATATTATCATAAATCAAAGGATATAATTGAGCGTTTCTGTAATTATCACCAGCAGCATAAATATTGTTTTTTTATAGAAATCATGTAAGCAAGCATCCTGTACCTTAGCTGTAATAGAAGATGCAATATCTTTTAAATCGTTGATTTGTTTACAAATATTATTTTTGAGGTATTTGTAGTATTCTAGTGTAAAAAGAGAAAGCTTGGGTATAGCAAGACTTACAATTGTATTTTCTGTATTGTCTTCGGGATTTTATTTAAATAAAAAGTAAATCACCAGTGTTCAGATAAAGCACTCAAAGGGAGAGATTTTGAAAGTGTGACACTATGAAGGTCTGGAAACAAATTTCTTAACACTGGTGTCAATGTTTTAGTCGACCACAGGGAGACTGATCATTTATCTAAGAGTTACATATAGAAAACTAGAAACAAACTGTCAACCATTGTCGAGGTTATTCACCTTCCAGTATGTTTAATAGTTATGTGATCTATGAGACATCATACGTTGGGAATTAAGAAACGATGGTCCAGTATTAAGTAGGTACTTGGGTTACAACTGTACGAGTCACGTACAGTAATCTTGTATATCTGCAGAGCAAGCATAACCTACTTTAATCACGTAGCTGTATCTAAGAAATGCATCATAATACGTCATTGTATTAACTATATAAAAACACATATTTTACATAATAAATCAATGCTCGTCATGCATTCAACAAGATCAGATGTCCTTCTTTCTTTATCCTAATATCATTATGTAGGGGGTCACCCCTACAGTTTGGTCCTTCGAGTTATCAAAATGTGAACCTTTCAACATATACGGTCCTCGGAGCTTGGAAAAGCGGGATCAATTCGCGACAGTGATTGTTCCTGTATAACCTGGCCATGGATATCGACAACACTAAGGTACTTATCATAATATATTATTTTTCATCAAGGAATATTTTTGACAGTGGCAAATCGATTCACCCGGCCTCCCACAAGCGGGTCGCACTGGCTGAATTGAGAAGGCGCATACACTGTGATGCAAGTAGATAAACGAAAGCTGCTTTATAGCACCTTAGCATCTTATCACATACAAACATGGTTTTGCACGAACGTCGAGAAATATCAAGAGGGAAGGGCACTCGATTACTCTACGAAGACGCGACATGGAGCGCAAGTCATCGCAATACATTACAGAAGGTGTAGTAAGTCAGCAGGAACAACATTATCATCATTCGGTGCGTTGGGGTCATTTAAGAAGCAGCATCCATATCATTATCAACACCGTCTACATCGCTGGTAAAATCAAGCCGCATTTTTTACAGTACGTTTAAAATATCAAATAAGCGAGACAATTTTATAAACGTTCTGCCAACACAACGACGCGCGATAGCATCGCTTATAATAGAAGGTCGAGGCAAAACTATAGTGCACACCGAAGCGAAGCGAGGGCGGGTCGCTAGCTAGTATTAATATAAAGTATGATCTTTCGAACAGTAGGATTTGGTGGCATTATAGAGACAAGGAGAGACAATGTAAAAAAACATTGTGTAAAAAACAGGAGTATATCAGTTACAGTTCATGAGACAGGCCGTATACAGAAAGAAAGCTGGAAGCCGACAGTACAGCCAGTATGGTAACAGTTACATAAAAGAAGCAGATTGAAACCTAGTTGTTCATTAAGTTCAAAGGGTGGTGCCAGCGTTGACCAGCCCGTGTCGGCACTTGTCGGCGACGTTCGGCGCTTATCGGCGCTGGTCCATACAAATGTCTGCGCCGATTACCGGTAAGGACCAGCGCTGACAAGAGCTGGTCGGATTCCAGCTTTCTTTCTGTATACGGCCATAGAGAAAGTTAGCAGACAGACGTACTGACTGATAACAATGCTAAGCCTTTAATAATATAGTTAGTGCACTATTATATCTATACCTAGTTGTAGATTTGGTTTTACAATACCTACTGAGTTATTACACATCTGTTTAGATTGAAGTCGCTTGAATGCTCTTTTTTGTAGTACCGTAATATGATATAAAATCTTAAATATCGGAGATTCGGTAACGAACAGTTCATACCCCAAGAATATAATCCCAGTGGAATAAGAACCTCCCCGTTGGTTTCACATTTTGGGTAGAGTCTGAATTCCCATCGCAATTTCGGGAAACCGTTCCTCAGAAGATTGCACTCCCTATGAGAATTCCGTGCCGAATTTCATGTAGACTTCGTATTGATTCGATTATTAAGCGAGCGAGGTACCTAATCAGTCTGTCTCTTTTGCTGTACTGGGAGTGGTAGAAGAATATAGAATGAGTCAGGTTTTATATGTTGCGGCACTGAACTTACCTTCTCAGCGTAACGACTCTAAAATGTAACGACGGGTCCGTTTGTCGGTTCGTCTTTTGAAATATTCATAGACTGTGTATTTTTGCTAGTATAAAAAATATATAGACCATTTTTTTAAAGATAAAGGGGATCATTAATCATAGAATAAATGTAAAAGAAACGTGTTTATGGCGCTTTTTGCTCGACCATAGCAATCGAAGCATTTTAATCCTTGCATCACGATAGTACGGAACCATTCGTCTGTAAGTTAGATTTGCACCTGACAGATTTTTTAGAAGTCTATCAAAAGATGCAGATACAAACAATGTATTTTTTATTTTCACATTTTATTTAAAGCATTTACCTGCTGGATATTTGAATCTATAAAAAAAATCACAAGAAAAAATTTCACCCGGTCCGCCCGGATAGCAGAAGATGCGATGTACTCTCTCTTTGAAAAACCCAAAGATTTTTTAAGACATAGGTACTTTAACACAGAAAACAAAATAATGACCAAAAATAATACATTTTCATTGCGTTACCGTGACCGTGTCACAGCGGGGTCGACATAATGATAATATTTCACAGGAGTTTTATGATTTTTTAGAATGACGGGTCTATCGCGGTGTCATCGGAGCTTTTTTGTACAAGTCATATAATTTTAAGCGACCTATATCTCCTTTTATTCATCCTTCGGCTCGTGGAAATATTCAATGATAAACTGATATTCACCGTGAATCTGTCATAAAACTTAGGGTTTGAGTATACGTAGAAAAAAATTATCAGCATACAAATAAATGTTTATTACTTATAACGTCATTTCAAATTTAACACATTTGACACAATTTATATGTTTTAAAAGCTTGTCGCGAGATTTAAGTACTCGTATTTACTTTCTTAGTTTTAAAATTTTAAGAGGCAGCAAGTAAATACGAGTACTGAAATCTCGCGACAAGCTTTTATAACATATAAATTGTGTCAAATGTGTTAAATCTGAAATGACGTTAAAAGTTTTAGTGTAAAAGTTTATTTTTTTCTTTTTAGCGCATTTAAATAAAAAAGCTTGTTTTTTAAAAGGTTTTTTTTACCTTAATTTTATTCTTTTAGTTTTCACCTGATAAGTTCCTGTCTGTTCATCTCATTCAACGCATCATTATTGCAAGGTCGTTTGTCAGTTAATTTTGAACAGTCCAGCTCTTCAATGAGGAGCCCTTCTAATGATTTCACCCTACTTAAGGCCACATATGCGTGACCACCGGCAAAGAGTTTCGAGCCCGAGTATGCATCGGCATGGTCGACGGTACTACCCTGCTTTTGTGTACCGTACAAGTCCATCATAATATAATTGGTAACATTCTCCTTTCTGCAGTGCCGTGACTATATTTTGCTGGAAATTGCACAGTCTTAGGTTGAATGAGATGAACGCCGCCTTTACCGAAGTCTATACGGACGGAAGGTATGTCAGTATCATACATTTGTGCTCTCCGGAAGCAAGGCCATAATATTTCTGTTATATGTCCGATTGCACCATTCACAAGACTCTTGGATACTATGTCTATCTACATGGTACTGTAACATTACCTTCGGCCCATCAAATATTTCTAACTCATTAGGAAGCCCTCCAGTCTTATTTATATCGGATGGTATAATATTATAGTTATTCTCAGCAAGACCTTTCATTTGATACCCATATTGTAGGCACGAATAAAAGAAAATTATTATCCGAAAATTATTTTGGGTGTTCTGCCATGTTGGATTTGGAATGACATCATACAGTTAACCATGCATTGTCATCCAAACTGAACGCGCATACAAAATTTTAACTCAATTGCTTAAATATATCTGTTTCAAAATTGATATTCGAGTTTTAGTAGTCTGCCATATTGGATTAAGAGTGACGTTACATTCTTTTTCGAGTTATTCTCAGCAAGCTCTTTCATTTGATACCCATATTGTAGGAACGAATAAAAGAAAATTATCCGCCATCTTGGGTGTTCCGCCATCTTGGATTTATAATGACATCACACAATAAACTATGCATTGTTATCCATGCTGAACGTGTATAAAAAAAATCAAATAAATTTGTTAAAGATATTTGTTTCAAAATTGATATTTGAGTTTTAATAGTCTGCCATATTGGAGTAAGAGTGACGTCACTTTATTTTTCGATTTATTCTCAGCAAGCCCTTTAATTTGATACCCATATTGTAGGAATGCATTAAAAATGATTGGTTCGCCATTTTGGGTATGCCGCCATGTTGGATTTAGAATGACGTCACACAGTTAACCATGCATTGTCATCCAAATTAACGTGTATGCAAAATTTTATCTCAATCGGTTAAAAATATCTGTTTCAAAATTGATTTTCAAGTTTTAGAAGTCCGCCATATTGGATTAAGAATGACGTCACGATTTTTCTCGAGTTACTCTCAGCAAGCCCTTGAATTTGATATCCATATTGTAGGAATGCATTAAAAATGATTGGCCCGCCATTTTGGGTATGCCGCCATGTTGGATTTAGAATGACGTCACACTGTTAATCATGCATTGTCATCTGAAACGAACGTGCATACCGAATTTCAGCTCAGTCGGTTGAGGGCAAGTGCCTTAAAATTGAGTTGTAAGATTTCACCCAAACAAACATAAATTGCAAGTTAAATATATAATAATAAATAATATATATATATATGTATATATATAATAATAAAAGCTTGTAAAATACCTTTGTTTATTGATGATGTTCTACTAACTCATCACACTTATTTTAACTGTTCTTAGCCATAACCGTAACTCGTCTAGATGGTGAAAATTTGTAAAAGATTAGTAAACTGATTTTTTTTTAATTGATTTCAGTATTATATCAATAGACTAGCGGCCGCCCGTGACTTCGTAGACATATCTTTAGTCTTTTGAGAGTCCCTCAGGAAACTAACTTTTTTTAAGTATCATTTCAGTTTCCAGGTGTGTGTCAAATTAAATCCAAATTCGTTCAGCCGTTTTTGCGTAATTGTGTAACAAACACACAAACTTTCACGTTCATGAAATGAGAATGAAGGAGCTGTGAGAGTGTGTCGAATCCTAAGTTGTCAGTACTGTATTGTATTATATTTTATATAGTTACCATTATGATAAGAAAATCCGAAATATATAAGTTTCGATTAATAAATTGTTAGTATACCTATATAATAAATATGCACTGTTATAGGGCAAAAGGATCTTTCATGTCACGACCACTTATTATGTAGAATGGAGGTGTCGTTTAGACAGGCCCGCGTAACGGGCGATAAGGCACGAGCTTTAACAGGTAGATTACTTTCACACACTTGACCTTCTTCAAGATGTCCTTTCAAGTCTTTTCTCTCTTTCGCATTATTATGACATGAAATATATGAGTAAGTATGTAGTATCTGTGTATTTTTTTCGCCACAGATAAGTAAGTTTTTTAATTTGCACTGAATTTTTATTAAGGTGGTTCTTATGAAAAGGATCTTATATAATTGTATGTTTAAAAAACCAGCCAAGCGCTTGTCGGGTCAAACGCAATGTAAGCTTCTGATAGTGGATCACAGAAGGCAAATCGCAAATTATGGAATCGGAATTTGATCAAAAAATATTGTAATTCAGGAATAATTTCACTATATAACTTGTAAAATTGTGAAGTCTACTTCAGTTATTATGATATAATTTTTATATAACTTCAGCTCTCAACATCTTCAAAATATTTAAGTAAAAAAAAACTTTTCCTAAAATAGAAATTTAAAGAATCTACGATAATACGGAGCCATACGTCGAATGTGGTCATGATTATTATAATTTATTGCTTTATGGAATATGAGCGTGCGATCATGTCGCACGATAAACTTTTATGATTCACCGATAAAGGCGTCAGATCATACATATTATATAATGCTTCTGTTGTGTATACCTGTAACCTAAATAACGCAACTTATTTTATATTTAAGTAGAAAATGAGAATAATTTTCGCGAAGTTCATATAATATGTCTATCAAAAGAAGTTATTTTCATATTCTGTGTTTTAATTAATTTCATCGAAGAAAATAGTTGTAAGCTCTGCAATGATGGTAAATATTATGTATGAGTGTATTATTATTGCCTACACTTTGGGTTTTTACATGTTTATGTAAAGCATAGGCGTTGAAAACTTTAAACACGACGATGAGAAAAAAAATTAAGTGTGTTAATGACCCGACTGAAGTGAAACTTCTTTAGCTCCAATGATCTGAAAATCATAAACTTAACCGGAAGATTTCTTGATAGAAAAAAAACCACCATTTCGCGCTGGGTCCGTTATCACCCTCCAATTTGTACTGGGTCCATTATCACCCACAAATCCGCGTTGGGTCCGTTATCACAGACCAATCTGCGCTGGGCCGTTATCACCCACCAAGCACTAGATTCATGTACTTTGTGACGGGTATTGTTCATTGTTTATCGATGAGCCACCGATGACACTAATCGTAACACATTCACCAGTTTACTCCCCAAGTCAAGCGTGCCTAAAGAAATTTCACTTCAAAAAATATTTTGAGCAAACTATACACTAATATAGACTAGGTACTAGTAATTAGCAAAAGTCACGTTTTATTCATTAGCAATCAATATCTGGAATTTCGATGCAATTTTTTTTACTAATAATTTACACGTGGTTGGTTATATTGCAAAGAATTAACGTTGTATTATTACCATCAAATCTTCTTTGTCTTTAAAAAGCGTTCACATCCCCTTTAGCTCCATTCTTTGCTTCGTCAGCTCCAGCAAACATGCATGAACAAAACAAGGGAATAATCCTAATAAGCTTTTAGTAGTCATTATTCTAAGGTGGAAGATACTCACCGCTCCGATTCGAGCAGAGAGAATCCGATTCTACCTTTTCTATACACCATTAGCATCCCATGTTATTGTGTACTCCGGTAAAGACTATTCTCTGAATGCCTATTATTAGATTCTTCTTATAGGCACGCTTTTACCGTAATGATTCTTTCGAACTAACGGAAGGCAGTCATACGAATAAAATGATACGGTAATGGTTGGTTGTAGCGGTTAATTTCGCGGAAATACTTTCAATATGCCTACAAAGGTAACTGCGCTAATTTTATTAGTTTTAATAATTGTTAATGTTGAATAAGAAGATTATAAAAAGAGGTTCCGGTTTTTCCGCCAGAATTAGTTGGTGAGGTAGTGGTACATATGGAGGAGCTCGATGGCGCCAGCGGTTACCGCGTTTGGCTGCGATCGTTGAAATTAAAGCAACTTACTTTCGCAGTGGTCGGTCACTGGATGGGTTACCAAAAATGTACTATCTTGAGTTCCTCTGCTCCTTGGAAGGCACGCTAAGCCGTTGGTCCCGGTTGTATCTGCAGTCGTTAGCACCCACCAACTGGGCGCGCGTGGTGGGTCATGGCCCAATCTCCCTATTTCATCAATAGATGATACTTTTCTATGAATGGGAATACTTATTGTAAGTAAAATATCATTTAAATGAAAACAAAAGGGAAGAAGTAAAATCTGTCCTAGTCTGCTGTATGTATAAATATATAATAATGCATAATATGTATGTGTATATATTTGTGCAGGCATGGGTTTTGGGGGTTCAAACCCCCCCGAAAAGTTAAGATATGAACATCAATAATATCAAAATAAGGAGAGGCGAGCGGCATAACTTATTTAATTACTAATTATTACACTAATAATATATTTTGGATTCGCCCTCTACCACGCGCCGCTGCCCGTCGTCATATTTTACCCTATCGCATTCGGTAATCTTCATATATTTTCGTTTCGTATCGGAATGGTATTGTTATGTATCCTAAAAACTACTTTCGGAACACAACCAGTAAAAACAGACTGAACTGCTTGGCTCTCGATGAATGAATATTTACTATGGGATAGAAATTGATGTGAACGAAGTAGTGGATATATTTAAAAAGAAAAACAGAAGATTAATTCTGCTGTAATCAAATGAACCTTCTGTTTCTTTTTAGGGTTCCGTTCCTTAAAAGGAAAAAACGGAACCCTTATAAGATCACTTTGTTGTCCGTCTGCCCGTCCGTCCGTCGGTCAAGACCATTCTCAGGAACGCGTGGAGATACCAAACTGAAATTCATATCTAATACCCATGTTTACTGTCCCTTGGAGCTCTGAAAAAATCAAACTTCTGAGCCAAAGCAATCAAAACATACAGCCGATTATGCCGCAAATTTCTGCAAATTTTCGAAACTCGCACGGGAATCAAAACCTACAGAGTACTTCCCGTGAACTTGGAATCTTGAAATTTGGTACGAAATAACGTCTTATAGTAGAGATAAAGGAAAAATTGCGCAAACCGTAAATTTTTAGTTATATCATATAATAACAAATATCTCTTATCTATTAGACAAGTCCGTCCGTCTGTCTGTGGTGCTGTTTCAGCGGCCAAACCGTAAGAGATAGATAAAGAGAATATTTAAGTTATAAGTTAAGAATAGTCTGATAAGACTACAAACCGGATTTGAGTAACGTAGCACTTCCGGTTTTGGAGAAATCAGGTTTTGGTGAACATTTGGTTCACTGGTTTGCTAGTTATTGATAATAATACTAATGTATACATATATAGTAGGTATATGTTATTTTTTTGTTTATAAACTTTATATGTTCAAGAAAATATGTATAGTTCTTTGTTTTATGTTGCTGGCATACTACAACTTCCTCTTCGTTTAGCTATCCTTTACCGCAAAGGTTGTCTGGAAGAGATCGCTTAAAGCGATAAGGCCGCCTTTGCCCACATTTTATTATTTCTTTGTATTCTTTTGTGTGAATGGATAAAGAATTTATCCATCTATCTATCTAAGTAAAATCCCTGGCTTTATCTACAGTACTTTCCACAGGAAACTATAATTTTCAAATTATTTGAAATTCACTAGGTCTAGGTATCGACCATAGATTAGTTTCGACTATTGCGTTTGCACTAATTTTCTCTATTGTTTGAAGTGAATATATGGAAATTGCTGGTATACATGGCAGCATTCTAAAATCATTGTATTCTATCATGTTAAATTAGTATAAGTTGACAGCCAAAACAAAATAAAATTAATGCTTGCTGATTCTAAAATTCCCATAACTATGAATGATAAGTTTATAGTTTATATAATGATTTGTTAATGTTATGATTACTTTATAAAATTTTAAGAACACAGTTCCGTCCATTTACTACTGGCATTGCGCCGACACTGACTTTAATTACTTTAGACTAAACTAAAGTAAATGGATTATTTCATAATTTCTAGTGGTTTCGTTTTTATGAAGTAATTTTTTTTTACTTAATATTCGTCTTTTGGTAAGTATTCTACATAATCACTTCTCTCACTCAACCCGTTCACAATCTACAGAATTGTTATATACAGACAGACAGTCACATATACAGACGATAGTCGTCATAGATAATAAAAAGGAAACAAATATTCAGAGCATTTGTAACAAATTTAACGCGTTTTTTGAGAGTGTATTTAAAAAACCTAGTTTACCTACATATAGAAACTACAATAACGTTCCCAGCTCTTTGAATGATAATAATCTCATTAATACAATTTTCATAGACCAGGAAAGGGTTTTAAAACTATTAAAAGAACTAAATAAATCTAAAGGCCTGGTTTGTGATGGTATACCTCCTGTTTATTTGTCTAATTGTGCGGAAAGTCTTGCTTTGCCAATTTCTATTTTATTTAATAGTTCAATTACTGAATGTATTTTTCCTATGATTTGGAAACAAGCTCATATAATTCCAATATTTAAGAAGGGATCCAAAACGAATGTAAGTAACTATAGACCGATATCGATACTGAATACGCTCAGTAAGCTTTTTGAGAAGATTGTTGTGATGCATATTTATCCCATTATTACAAATGGAATCACGATAGCACAGCATGGTTTTCTGCAGGGTCGTTCAACTGTTTCTAATCTAGCAAGTTTTACTGAATATATTTTGAACAACATGGAAGGAGGTGGGCAAGCAGCCGTAGTATACACAGACTTTGAAAAAGCATTTGATCGCGTTGGTCATGCCATTCTTCTCATCAAATTGGAAGAGCTTGGCATACATGGCGACTTGTTACAGTGGACGGCGTCTTATCTAAAAAATCGCTCACAAGCTGTAGTTATGACTGGGAAACGTTCTGACTTTATATCTATTCCCTCTGGAATCCCTCAAGGTTTGCATTTGGGCTCACTTTTTTACAATGCGTATATATACGACGTATATAAATATGTAGCTCATTCTAATCATCTTCTGTATGCAGACGATAAAAAAGTTTTTCTTTCCATTAGATCTATAAATGACTGCTTTCGCTTACAGGCAGACCTAAATAGTTTAAACCAGTATTACACAGCAAACAATATTACAGTAAATATATCTAAATGTCAAATAATTAACTATACGCGTCGTAAAAAACCAATCTTGCATAACTACTACTTCGATAACAGTTTGATTAATAGGGCATATGAAACGCGTGATCTAGGTGTTATACTGGACAGTAAAATGTCATTTTCGAGCCATATTGACGACATCGTCAATAAGGCTCTTCGCAACTTAGGATTTGTTCTTCGAATGTGTAAACCATTTAGATCAATTACAGTTTTTAAAATAGTGTATTACGCTTATGTCAGGAGTACTTTAGAATATGCAAGCCCTATATTATGTTCTCCATTTTATTCTAAATATAAAAATAGAATTGAAAGTATTCAAGGACTATTTATCAAGCGCTTAAACTATATCAACAGAACATATTCTAATAACAGTTACATACAAAATTGCCATGCATATAAGTTACTCACGCTAGAAGAGCGTCGCCATGTATTAGATATGGGTTTCCTGTTTGATTTGGTCCGTGGGCAAATTGACTGTCCTGAACTTTTGGAAAAGTTGGCACTTCGAGTGCCATCTCGTCGCACCAGGCACACTTCTCTTTTCCACACTCCCTCTCACTGCACTAATTATGCTCAAAATACGCCACTCACACGATTATCCAATAACTATAATAAACATTTTAGCACTGCTGATCCTTTTTTAGGGACAAAACGTACTTTTAAGCAAACCATTGTAAAGCTCCTAACTAATGAATGACCGGGGAAAGTGCATTGTATTGATTAAGCATATTTGGCTAAATAATGAGACACGTATGGGGTTCGTACTTATGTATATTTTATTGCTTCGTTATATGATAATAAACATTGTATTCATGTTGTTTTATAAACATGTCGTGGGATATCTTAATTAATTAAAATAAAGATAGAAATGAAACTATTGTTGCAAATATCTTTGAATGAACTATATAGATAGACAAAAAAATGTTACACAAATGAATTAGTTAGGTACCAGGAATACTGTTATTGGCATTAGTTTAAGAAAATATTACAAATGTAACTAGAAATAAGACAATTCTGTTGTTTTCTTGAAATAAATAAATAAATAGAGTGACAGCAATATGGTTCCGTTTTTACCCTCTGGGTACGAAACCCTAAAATCAGTTCAGTCGTTAAGTTGTAGACAAAAAAACACATTTCCAATAATTTATCTTAGTCAAAATAATATTCATATCGATAGTACTATTGAAAAAATATAGCGTTGATGTCGTTTATTTTGACATTTTAATGATTATTTTCTGTGTCAACTCTTATGTAACGGCAGACCCTCACTTTTAAATTATGAAAATTTTATGAATTTGAATATATTTTGGCGCTATTATGTTATGTGCCGAGTTTATTTCAGCTGGTTACGATTGGTTAAATCACAAAAGTTGTAAAACATGTAAGTTGCGTTCAATATTGTGACAAACCCACTCATCACGTCACTCACGTCACTGTTCAAAGCAGTGTTGGAACTTTCGTACCGGTACGAGCAACCTTGCGCTATTTCAATGGTAAGTGGTTTCTAACCAAACATTTGCTAACCGTGACTTCAGTGTGGAACTTTGACTTTCGAAAAGCTCGGCTCAACCCTTATGGGAGAAGAACGTGACTGATGCTGTTTACTCACTTCATAGCTCTATAAATTATATTCGGTATACATATAGTTTATATGTATACAGATTACTTAAAGATTTCAATTTGTTTATTACACAATGATAAATTTCATTGATAAGTATAGAGCCAATAGCTTTTTTTACTTTAAAACAAAGAGTATTTAAAAAATTACAATACATATTTACGATTAGACTTATCATCGCTCATTTGTTTTTTGGAGATAATAATTAACAGGTATTTGTTATTCTGTTGTTTATCATAAAGACCTCATTTATAATACTATACACATAAGAGTTTTTTTTACATTGGACAGTGCATATAGTTTCTTTTTAAATTTAAGTTATGTCTAGATGTGAGGACCTGTAATTGGCTCTTTGTAGCTACTATTTATTTCTAGTTTATTAAGATAAGCTGTTGGTCTTCCATGTAACCAAAATAAATAAATTAGGTACCAAATGTAACCTGTACCTAGTGTTTTTTCTATAAGGCCGTAATATTTAAAGGAAATTATACCTATGTTTAAGGTGAATGTTCTATATTTGAAAAGTAAATGAAAAAAGGGCTTTCTCTCCTTCATTGTTATTAGTTTATCTTAATTTATTCCTGACGCCACATACATACATCTAAGCATAGGAAAATCTATATCACGTGCAATCAACTTAGACATCAGCTTCCATGACGCTTTCAATGGGATTTCATCTTTATTTGACATTCGTGGAAATAATCATCGGCGCACAACCTCAGCGCACAACAGCTGTTCATTAACAAATCAAGAACACTTAGCAGAGTTCGTTTCCGCGAACACTTTGAAAGCATTTCAGAAAGGCTCCACTGATGTGAACAGTTCAATGATTTCTCAATAGCCACGTACATTTTGATTTTTTTCTGAAATTATTATCTGTCGAATAGAAGTAAAATGCCTGGTTATTTTTACTATTTCAATAAATCGGAATATCCTTATACAGAGTGTAAAAAAACCTATAACGAAGTCGAAGGCCACGTATTTTCCACATTATGACGATCATTTTTTTTCTTCTGGACCATACCTGGGAAATTTATGGTTATGGAGATATTGAAGGTCAAAGCCAAAATTTTTTTTTCAAGATCAAGACTTTAATATTTTCAAAACGTTATTTAGAAACTTTTATCGACGCCGCGCAATACATTGGGTACTAGAAAAAAAATGTATTTTTTTAACTTAAAAATACATTTTTTTCCCACCTATAATATTTTGTAATATGACTTGTTTGGGTGTACAGAACGCGTAGTTTAAGTCTTTGTCACAGGTTTTTTTACACCCTGTATATAAAAATCAATTGCTGTTCTTTAGTCTCGCTAAAACTCGAGAACGGCTGAACGGATTTATCATATCTTGGTCTTGAAATGTTCGCGGAGGTCGAGGGAAGGTTTAAAAGGTGAGAAAATATGGAAAAATTGCGAGGAAGATAGTAAAAATGTCAATTTAATTTTCCCATATAAACTGTTCTATCTTCTTTCCTGTCAAACATTTGACGTTCGTCCCTTTTGGTACGGTAGACTCGGGTCCGTCATTTCTTCCAAATTATTTTAACACGTACGAAGTAACGAGGGGTCAACTAGTAAGGAATAAATAATAATAATAATACGCGGTCATAAGGTAAAATTTTTATATTTTTATATTCTTGATAGTACTTTTTAAAATAAAAACACAAAATTAATAGATGGCACACTGATAAAAGATCTTTATTTTCTTAAATTGTATATGATTTTATCACTTATTCGCGAATGGCAATAGATATGAAAACACTTTACTTTGACATACTTTAACTTTAATTGACAAATGTATATCAAAGCAATAGTAAACTTATAAAAATTAAAAACTGGTTAAAAAAACAGAACACATAAAGGATAATTGGCTTAATTGATGTCTGCGGCAAACTCGACATTTTATTAGAAAACTGTAACTGGTTACAAAATCGACTAGTACAAGTAGTTACCTTTCGAACCCTGTTTTACGTACTCAAGACGTCTAAATAGGTATACTACCTAAATCCTATTCCATAGATTAATTCATTCACAATCCACTTCATATATTTCACTAACGGTTTTACTCGAAGTCTAAAAATAATTCGTTGAACAGAATTCAACTGGTTAAAAATAGCTACGAGTTATTTGAGCCGTAGCACGTAGCGAGCGAACGTGCTACGACGCTACGAAATAGAGTTTTCGTTTTAATGAATCAGCATTTACTCGTTTAGACTTCAGTGTAATGTTTGCAGCTATTCTCCGAGTTTCATTTATCATTTTTTTTTCATGTTTCCTACACAATAGTTCATTGTGTTGAAACGTTTATAAACAAACAGTTCACGAGAATTTTTCGACATTGACAAATATTTACATTATAATAGAGGACGTGCAATCAATTAAAGAGGTATATTAGATAAATTGTGAATTTTAGAGTTTATAAGCTAAAGCAATACTTACATAAATATGCCAACTAAGGGTTAGTAATCCTTTATTAATGGGTTAGTAGACGGAACAGATTTTTACTTGAAAGCAGAAGAATAGAGTATTTCATTACGGAATATGTATTTTTTTCTGAAATAATCTTGTTCAACTTAAAAAAACAGACAGTTTCTCTTTGGTGGTCTAGTGAATTTCTAAATAATACTTGGTATTTTAATACTGGCCAAGCCGTTTAAGTCCTTTGTTTTAATTAAAAATCTATTTGTTCAATGATAACGTTTGCCTTGCTCTACAGTTACTGATATCATAGGGGGAAACCGGGAGACTTTCCCAGGTGGGAGAGTTAAACCACCTTTCAAAATCGTTTTTAAAATGATTTAAATGTAGCGCAAACAAAACGTCCCTTCGTTCATTGGTCACATGCGAGACTGTTCTGTTGTGATTGGCGTCTCGCATGTCACCAATAAATAAATTGACGTACTTGACATGCACAGTGAGTGCGTTAACAGTATTCATTTAAGCGTATTATTTGTTGAAAACGATTTTATTGAACTATCTAAAATTCACTATGGCAGACGCTTCGTTAGAACCGTATACAGAAATAAATGTGAGAAGGTAAATCTGTGCCCTAAATTCATTGCATTAAGATTGTTTGGACAGTGCACGCAACCTTAATTTGAATATATGGTAATTTAAAAAAGTAGGTAGCTGGAAATAAACTTAAATAAATAAAGTTTCGTGCATTAACCCGTAAAAACTAGTTTTATTTAAGTAACAACTTCACATTTTTTTTAGGTAACACATAACCGAGACGTTATCAATTCGAGTTCAAAGGTATTGTCAATATTATCAATATTAATATATTTATAGTTTTTTTTTTAAAAATCCCTCACGTCAGTTCTATATCTCAAATCCATTCAGCTGCTTTTGCGTGATAGAGTAAAAATATACAAATATAAAAAAAACACATTTATAATGTAACTAGCGGCTGCCCGTTATTAAGTCCGTGTTAACTTTGTTTTTTTTTGAGAATCCTATAGGAGCCTAACATTTTTCGGGATAAAAAGTATCCTATGTCTCAATCCAGGTCAGAAACTATATGTGTACCAAATTTCATCCAAATCCGTTAAGTAGTTTTTGCGTGATTGAGTAATAAACATACAATCTTCACTTTTATAATATTAGTAGGAATAGTATACTGTATTATATTAATACTAGCTGACCCAGCGAACTTCGTACCGCCATAAAAAAAAAATAATTAAAAAAACATTGTCCAGCGGACAAAATTGTGAATCTAAACCATTCTCAGATCCCCTTGAACACACACAAAAAATTTCATCAAAATCGGTCCAGTCGTTTAAGAGAAGTTCAGTGACATACACACTCACAGAAGAATTATATATATAAAGATATGTGTATAATAAGTAGGATAAGATACTACTTTCTACAAGTTGTATCGCAAATATAGTATGAATATTTTTGTGCGTCCTTACTTTCTACATAATAGGTTTCCTCTCTCATTTTATTAGTGTAACTGGTGCTCCAAATATTCTTGTATGTAGTATGGCGGCAGGGATAAAACACATCTGTTCTATCCATGCACACACGCAAAACAAAATATTGGCGGAAAACAAGTTGCGACTATATTGGTGAAACATGAAATATTTAAAGACGTAATATTTGTAAATTAAAGTCCCTACTTTATTAATACGGAATGATAATGAGTCTGTCGAAAAGTAACAAAGTATTTAAACTTAATGTAATAGGCAAAATACTACTATTTTATAATAATAAGGCTTGTGATATTGAAAGACTAAAGCAGCTTCTTAAATTAAAGGCAGCAGCAAAAGGAAAAAATTAGCAATAAGAAAATTTTAATTAAATTCAAATTCAAAAGTCATTTATTCAGTTTAAGCTTTTACAAGCACATGTGAAAGTCAAAGACTATGCCATCGGTTCGCAAAACTACGGCGGGAGACCTTGTACTGAGAAGAATCGGCAAGAAACTCAGCAAGGGCTGCTTATTTCTCCCTGTTTTATTTCATACAGTGTCATCAAATTGAAAGTTGACATCAGACTTAAAAACATGTGTTGAGGTCAACTTTCATCACATAATGTTAAATAGGTTACAACAGTCAATTAACGAATTTACTAAAAGAAAAATGCATTAATAAGAATAACATACGCCAAGAAATGCTTCGCTTTTTGATCGTTATTTACTTACAATTAGAATATACATATTTTTTATGAAAATAGTTTTGCTTGATATGAAGGAAAGTCTTATTATTTTTCAATATGGCGTATCCGTATAATAAATATTAATATTTTATTATTTTATTGATACACCTATAACACGAATATACTTTTTTAGTTTGCTATGTTCTCACAGTTGCAAAGTAGAAACAGTTTTCATAGTTACTTTGATATCGATTATTGCGACTTTCACACATAGACTTTATTTGGTCATATAACTACATAAAAGTTGTATAAAGACTTTTACGATTGTTTTATGGGAAGACGTGAATCGCGTGTCAAATTTCCGGCCGTTGGTTTCGCGTTCGCACTTTCTGTTTATAATTAATTTTGGCTTGTGTATAGTGGTTATGACAAGCCCGCCCGATTGTTGCTAACAGCACGACCGAAGTTCTTGCCAAATTGCAAAGTGTAAAATTACTTGTCGATTATTTAATGAAGATGATTTAAAGATTTCGTGACGCCGTAAACGATTTATCTGTTCTTAATTATTTATCTATGTACATCCAATGGTTTATTGATTTAAAATTTTAAAGTATTTTATTACATATAAGGTAATTAAATTGTTAGGAAATTCCAGTTTTGATTCGTGGACCCTTTTAGTGAATGCTGTTCTGATAGAAGTCAATTTAGATTTTAAAATACGTAATATATACGAACACCTTAGACGCGTAAAATGAAAATACAACTGAGGTACTTACCTAGATAGTTTCATTCCTCGAGATCTTGATATTTCTAGAAATTTTGATGGTGAACTAACAAAGACTTTTTTATGAATTACATAATCTATTCTAATGAATACAGTTTTTGCGCGGATTTACTACAGTCGTTTGGTGTAGTGCCAGCGTGGCATCGCGTGTTTTGAGGTACCATTGCACTTCTAAAACACCACACTGCACTTATTCATAGCCCATGCCTCGCAGGCACCGCTATCAGAATTCCGGTGGCGTGTCAGCATACCTTATCGCCCGTCTATCAACATAATCTATGCAAAATGAGTTGAACGAACCTAGTTAACGTAGAGCATTACAATAAAAAAAATGTTTTTGTTTCACGTCATTTACTTTAAAGAAAGCTACCTCCTAAACATTTGCCTACCTGAGGCTCTATCTTATAGGGGATACAGAATGCCAAATGAAATTTACATCGATGAACAATATAATTTACATACATATAAGATTCTTAGGTCTGAATTTGTTTGGATTCAGGTCATTGCTTGTCAGCTTATCTCCGACTCACCTCCAATATCCTACGGATTGTCTTACCTATTGACAGAATAGTTTAATGCCTATATGGAACATTTTGCAGCTTCAGTATTATATCTTTTTTAATGTCACGCCAGCGCCGCCTCCGAGGAATTTAATCAATATACGTCCTTTTTCCCTAGCTTCCTTTGCGGTGGAGGCTCTATAATCCTATATAATCCCTAATCCTCTATTCGTTTAGCTTACCACGGGATTAAGGGCTATAATAAAAGTGTGTTTAAATCAGTGTCGATATTCTATACCACAGTGTTCTTAGGAATCACACTAGATTCTAAGCTGCAGTGGGGCCCACATATTGATAAATTGTCGAAGAGAATTAGTTCTGCAGCATATGCTGTAATCAAAATACGACAGTTAACGGATATAAAACTGCCAGATTAGTCTACTTTAGTTATTTTCATAATGTAATGTCTTACGGTATTTTACTGTGGGGAAATGCCGCCGAAGTTCAAACTATATTTGTGTTGCAGAAGAGGACTATTCGATCAATTTTGGCGCGCGGACCGTTATGTAGTCTAAATCCAGGTAATAAACTGTATGTGTGCCAAACTTAATCCAAATCTGTTCAGCCGCATTTAGTGATTGAGTAACAAACATACAATCTATTAAATTTATAATATTAGGTAAGATATTAAAGGTGACTTGTTTCATTAAATATTGTGCTATATTGTTTAGGATACGCGATCATCCTACGGGGCTCCGTGGATCATCCAATGTACTTTAAAGATAAGTTTTGCCCACGATCTTAGGTTTCCAATATCGTTGCATTTAGACCTAATTTTTTTCTGGATATATCGTTGAAACATCAAAACAATACTCAAAACAAACTCTCCCGTTAAATAACATTTAGGTGAATGAGAGAGCAACATATGAACTTAGATTTACTTTTCGCGGTGAACAAAGTAGATAAAAAAGTAAAGCGTTTTGAAAAAGAATACTCAGAAATTAATAGAAAAAAAGTATTTTAGCAGAAAAAGTATCTTCAAAATATTGATACTGGAAAAAAGTATTTAAATACAAGTAACATTTCAAAAACGTATTTGAAATACAAGATGAAGATAGGTATTTTGTATCTTGTATCTGTATCTTAGATATTTTTAACTTAGATAAGTCAAATCTCTGTTGGTAAGTATTGTTGTGAACAATTACTACTACAAATACTACTACTATTTTGTTTTTTTTTGTTATCTGACCAATACAAGTATCTCTTATCTATTAGACAAGTCCGTCCGTCCGTCCGTCTGTGGTGCTGTTTCAGCGGCCAAACCGTAAGAGATAGATAAAGAGAATGTTTAAGTTATAAGTTAAGAATAGTCTGATAAGACTACAAACGGGATTTGAGTAACGTAGCACTTCCGGTTTTCGAGAAATCACGAATTTCAAACGAAACCACACAAAATCTCCGAAGTTCTCAACTAATTAAATACATTTTTTTTTAAATCAGGTTTTGGTGAACATTTGGTTCACTGGTTTGCTAGTGAGTTCTAATTAGAATTAGATTTCTAAAGTGTCTGTTACCTTTTAAAAATATAGGTGTATCACCAATCAACGCTATAACGTTGTGTTATGTTCGTGAATAGAATTTAAAGTCAAATAATTCGTGAGAGAACGATTTGGCATGTGTCTTCGATAGCGGCCAATCAGTTCTCGTTTCACCGCCCACGCCTTGGGTGTCGGTTACGTTTTACAGAAGATACAAAATCAATAGGCTGGTGTAATGTTGCTGTATATGGTATCGAATAACAACAGGTTATAACGAACACATTTGATATTCAGGAGCATACCTATATTTACATATTTCTATATGTTGCATAATAAAAACGGACAGCTGAGTTAATAGAACATAGTAGGCATTCGGCCTGCTATTGCACGATTGTAAGAGCCTTAACTGGACACCGCAAACTCAACAGACACCAATTTCATGTTTTTATTTTTTAGATCTTCCAGGTCGCTGTGACTACATTTCCATTAGGACTACAAAACCCAAAATTCTGATATAAGTAATAATAATACCTGTGGACCAAAGGAAATTTATATTACACTTCTGGACACATCTATTGGCCCACCTTAGAGTTTAGGTTTCGATGGCCCCTACCGAAATATGATTGCTAGATTGAACAAAAACTGTTGATGCAGTTTTAAACCTGATACATTTTACCATCTTTTTCGATCGTATTGTATTAAATTTGAATTCAGAATACCATACGACAAGTCGGATATGCGCCTTGTTAAAGGCAATTGATTTTTGAATAAAAAACATGTTTTATCATATAAAGGTTTAATTTAATAACGCGTGTTGCCTCCATGGGCATCTACCACGGCTCTCATACGATTAGGCATAGAGTTTATCAACCGCTCTATGAAATTTTGAGGGATCGTCTCCCATTCCTCTTCTATGGCAGTTTTCAACTCCTGCATCGTCTGGGCAACTGGCTGACGAGCCCTAACACGTCTTTTTAGCTCGTCCCACATGTGCTCAATGCGGATCATGTCTGGGCTTCTGGCTGGCCAGTCCATAACTGTGATGTTCACATCCCGAAGATATTCCCTGACGATGCCGGCCGCATGGGCTCTTGCATTATCATGCATAAAAAGGAAATTTGGGCCCACATAGTCCGCGTATGGTATCACGGGAGGTTCTAAGAATTCTCACGAATGTACCTTTCAGCATTTAATGTTGGCAGCCGTGGTTCTGTAACAATCCCAAGTTGAGTTTTGGCGCTCGCGGATATACCACCCCAGACAGTCCATGAGCCACCGCCATAAGCAACCCTCTCTTCAAAGCAGCATTGTGCGAAACGCTTTCCCTTACGTCGGTAGACCTTCTTCCTTGCATCATTGCCATGTAACACAATTTTAGACTCATCAGAAAAGAGTACACGGCTCCAATCTTGCTGTGTCCAATTTAAATGACTGCGTGCGAAATGAAGGCGCGCTGTTCGGTGGGCTCGCGTTAGTTTGGGCCCATTAGCTGGCTTGTGTGGTACCATATCGCGTTCTTTTAACCTTCTCCGAACAGTTCGAGCGCTCATAGATACTCCGTGGAAGTCGCGAATTTGTTTTTGTATCTCAATGGAGGTAAGGTGACGATTTCTCAAGCTGGTGATCACGATGAATCGATCCTGCCTTTCAGTTGTGACCCGAGATCGTGGCCTTCCTTGGCGACGAACAAAGCCGCCAGTCTCTAGGTACCTCCGATAAACATTTCGGACCGCAGATCGACTTAAATTAAGTTGAGCACTCACGTTTCTTTGGCTGTGTCCGGCCTGAATAAGTGCCACAGCTTGGGCGGCAACTTCAGGTGAAGTATCCATAGATTATTGATAGAACCTCACCTTAATGTTAAGAATAAGTAATGTTTGTTGCAAAACCAAAGATATCAATCACTTTCAAGAATTAAATCGAAGTAAACCAATAAAACCAAGTTTTCTTAGTATTCGATTGTTTGATATCAACAAACAGGCTCCAAATTGTCTGTTTCTTTAAATTATGTGTTCGAAATTCAAAAAAAGACTATTGAATGAAATTGTGAATATGCCAGGTTCAAAACTGCATAAAAACTTTTTGCTCGACCTACTATAAAATTTTAGCTAGGACCAAACGAAACTGAAAATACAAGGTGGGCCAATAGATGTGTCCAGAAGTGTATTTCCTATGGTTTCCGGGTAAAATACAAGTTACAGTCAAGATGATAGGTGGCGGTAGGGGCAGTTATATAAATGGTACTTTTACTTTCATATTTTACCATTATACCAAACATCTGCGTAAATGGGATTATCGCTTTATCTATCACTTAATTACGATAGCGCAATTGTACTTATGCAAAGTCGAGTGAGTGATAAGTTTTTAAAGCAGCAATCAGGACTTTAAATCACTTTTTCGTACCACTTGCTCAAAAAGTGACATTTTATGCCACAAAAAGCGAACATAACAATAGTTATTTTTAATCTGTTAAAAACAGGGAAAGAAAATTGTACTGAATTTCATTCATTCTCTAGGGGGAGTGTGATTTAAAGGACATTGCTCGTTCCCCATACATTGAATGCCCTAGAACGCACAGCAATGAGAAAATGCTAGTTGTGTTCGGAATCATTCATAAACTCTAATAAGGCATTTGTTGTGATACGGACATCTTGCAGAACCGTGACCTACTACAGAATGTGTTAGATTTGGAGGTTATAATTATTATACTTAATCGTAAAAGATGCACACTTTATATATTTTGAATAGATTTAGTGTTTACCTCTATGTAAGCACTTATATAATATGCATTAATGAACATAAAATGCAATTAATAATAAAAATAATAAATGCCTATATTCATATTGATTTATGAGTGTTGGCAGATGGCACCTATGATACCTATACCCAACTGTTGTAATAATAGATTTCTTTTCAAATGAAATGTTCAAAGTCTTTCCGTTTACCTGTTGCTATATTTTCCTATCGGTAATAAGGTATGTACGAGTACCTGGTTATCATTATGATTTTCATAAAAATAAACAGATATTATATGGGATGGGCATATAAACACTTTACATAATTTCAGAAATAATCTTTATACAAATATAATATAAATATTAGTTAGAAGTATTATTTACTTAGGTACCTAGTTCTATTCTTATGTTGATAAATACCTATGGTCGCCTTTATTGCATTCATTAAAGTAAACTGTCTTAGTCTTGGGTGAACTTAAATCCCTCGCTACACTGAAGACTCGACACCCTCGCTATGCTTGGGAGTAAAATTCGAGTCCTTCGTTACGCTCGCGATTTAAATCGTCACCCGCAACAGAAGACACTGCTTTATCCCCTTGGTTAATAATCTACTATTTTTTCACGAGGCGCATTTAAATAGCGTGTGAAGTATCTAGTAGTGAAGATAGATGATGCGGCAGAAAGTTTGCCGCTCAAGCCATCCTCATTACAGAACTCTGGAACTCTACTCACCAGCAGAAACACAGCACCATCAAAAGGTAGTGTTGTTTTACTGTGGTCTACTGTAAGGTGAAGCTGTCTTCCTCAGATGGGCACTCTAATTCGAGAGGTAAATCCGCTACCTCTCTTGTTTTTAAATAAAAACAATATTAACAAAGGTTTTCCAAAATGTAGCAGTATTTCAAAAAGAAAAGGCTTTATTAAACTATGTAAAAGGACAGTTATAGGGCAAGCTTTGCAATAAAGTCGACTAGTGCAATCTCCACGGACGTGTGAATGCGTACGTTTCCGGAAAAGTGGGAATTCTCACACCTGGATTGCTGCAAACATTCTACAAAATGTATTTTTCTCGATCCAATGCTCTTAAGTTATAATAGCCTTTCCTAGAAACTTTGTATTTTCCATTTAACGGTACTCTGTTGTTGTTACTATAGGATTATAAAGTATACAAGCAACAATTTAATAAAGTATACAGGAAATTGGGTACACAATTGATGTCTGTTACGACCAATGTTTTCATCCTCAGTAAGTACCTTATCGGTTTTTTTAAAAACAACACTGAGCATAAACTTGTTATTCATCCTAACTTTTTATAAATATTATTTTATATATTTTATGAAAATAATTACATTTAGCTATCATATCCAATATATCTAATGATTAAGGTTGACATACTTCTATGGTCAGTTGTTTATTAATTCTTTTTATATTTTTACAATCAAGACTTATTGAAGGAAAATTAATATATAGAATCTATGACATACAGATATGTAATATTTACCAATAATTAGCATCAAGCGACTGTGAGCTTTTTGTTTTGATACAGCAATTAAATTCTTCAGGATTTCATAACACCATGACATTTTTGCTATAGATAAGTGGTCGGAAAGTTGCAAAACGAATAACACTGATAACCTTCCACTAATAAGTTCGATACCGCAACACGCCTACAGTAATTCTCTTATTAAAAGCTGATATTCACCGGTTTATCAGCCGGATTAATTAGATGATAGACAGGCCTTATTATCAAGATGATTAATAGTGAAACAGCTGTGTAAACACACCCATCAGAACAAATGACACGTCCTTCGTTATCTGTTAAATTATATCCATGTTTGTGACTTTGTTGAGTACATGTTAGATAAAGGTAAGAGATTACTTTAGGTTATAATGAAAAAGGCTTGTTTATTTCCTTATTAGTAATAATTTTCACGTGAATAATAGAAATGTGTTTCCTATAATATATACTTGTTTTGGCGAGTTACGCGATAACTGCAGTGTGCTGATTACGTTCATATTTTTTATCACATTAAATTTTAAAATAATAGGAAGCTACGTGAGTGAAAGTTTCATTGTTCCTAGAATGGAAATAAGATAAACACGATGTTGAGGAAAGGAATAGTATTGAATAATTCTTTATTGCAAAACTGTTACATTTAGTGATACTGCTGATAAGGCATGTGATTGAAGCAATATTACTGTAAAACAATTACGAAATCAATAGATTAACCATTTTTCGTTATTCTTTCTGGACAACAAATCGAATCAAATCTATTAAAGATACGATTAAACGAAAGTACCTCGTTATGTAAAAAAAATATAAGCGCAAATAGTTTTATAGGCTATTCATTTTCTATCCGACTGCGCAATGCAAGAGCGCGAAGCGCGACGCGCAGACAGGGTATAGTGTTTAACAGTCTATATTATGTATGTTTGTTCCTTTGTGGCACACTAGAGACCAAACGCCTGGACCGATTTTGATGATTCATACATCAATCGATTCCTCTCAATCATGGGAGTGCTACTAAAGATATGATAGTAATCAAAATTCAATATGGACAAAATTAGGCGCCATATTGTGACGAAGAAAAAATAATAAGTTGACAAAATACGTCGAGTAGGGTATTACTGTTTAGATAATCGAAATTCATGTTTAGATTTCTAACACCATTTTTCATTTTATATGATTGTTTAGGATCTACAACGCTTTACAGTTGTATATTAACCATTTGCGCTTTTAATTTCAATCTCACGTTTGTATGGATCTTTGTTACTCTTTCACCTAAAAATACTGAATATGCATTTTAATGAAACTTAACATTAATATAGCTCATTTATGATAATAACATACATATAATAATTTATGTAGTTATTGAGTGAATTGGCCAAAATATAACAATAAGTGTGACATAAGACGGGAAAAAATCTCCCATCTGCGAGCCATTTTGGCCTGCACTGCAAAAACAATAAAAGTTACATGAATGTAATGTAGAGTGAAAATGTATCTCTTAAATAGTTCTAAAAAAAAGTCCGTGACACTATATATCTATTTTTAATGTATAAGCCATTACCGCTAAAATAGTGAATCAAAACTAAAATATTATTTGATATCTATTTCTAAAATGCACATTTTGTATTAACAAATATTTTTTATCAAAAAACATACTTTTATCGCTTTGATATTTAAAGACGATAAACTTTGCCTTTTACACTATATCATTTCGACAAATATTTAAAAAGTTACAACGATGACAATGTGATAGCGCGGTGTAGGTACTATGTAGGAGTAGACTGCGGGAATACCAAGAGAAGAAATTTAATTTAGGTGTTTATAAACGTGGACTAAACCTAGGCGAAAAAGAAAATAATGGGCTACTCGCGGTATCTCATCCTATACAAATTAATTACAGTAAAACTGGGATACAGTTCCTTCTTATTAAATGATCAAAAATAAATTATCATAAAGGTATTTATGATTATTGAATTTTAATGAAAAACTCAGAATTATACAGTTTTTAATTTTTTTTAACGATATTACTTAATGTCACAAAAAAGGTTTACATAATATAATGACAAATAACCCATTTTTCGCTAGTAGGTACATACTTATTGGAATCTCTGTATTTATTAATCAGCTCGCGATAATATTGGTTTTGTAATTATAAACGATAATTCTGCAAAATTCAAAGTAAATAATATAGATTGTTTATAGGTAAATCACCCCTTTCATCACCCTACGCCTATAAGTATTGCGATATTGTAGCTAAGAACCAAGTTCCCATCCACTTCTATAAGGGAATTCATTATAATCGATTTAGCTATTAGGGTACGGAAGCACAACAAACAAACTCACTTTCACATCTATAATATTATATTATACTTACTAGTGATCCACCCGGGCATTGTACGGGCGAAATTTATTTTATCGGAATAAAATATAGCCTATGTCACTCGGACAAAATGTATTTAAATAAAGAAAAATGTAATAATAAATAATGTAGCTACCTTATGATGAATTAATATTTGAAACCGGTTCAGTACTTTGACAGATTATTTGTTACAAACATACAAATCTTGCCTCTTTATAATATTAGTATAGATAGTTAGGATAATAGTATTTAATTGATGAAAAATTTTTAAAATAAAGTAAGGAATAGGTTAACTATGATACGTTATTCGGTATTTTTTATACAAAAAAAATAATTGGAAAATAATTGCCATGATTGCACTATTTGCAATACCTACTAGGCTGGTAGCAGCACGCTTGATAGGTGGAAATACTCTTCATTCGAGCTTTACACTACCAAAGGGTCGATCACAAAGTCTTTGACCTGTTATATGTGAACGCTTTAAAAGAAAACTACAAAGAGAACTATAAATTCATAATAAATGAGATTGCTATGGTGCTCTACCTAACGTTATGAAAATTGTATTATGCGCCTTTAGTTTTATCAAATATTATAAACTTTGCTTTGGTGATTGCATAATTACTTATTTTAGCGATCTAAGGCAGTTGCCACCATTGTCCAAAACAACAGATGGGAATTACTGATTTCTTCAACCTGCGACATAAACGTCATTGATTGGTATTAAACTACTAAAAAGAACATAAACAAAAGATGACTTTTTGAATAAGTGCTAGTTTACTATAAAATTTACATATATTAGATATTTATGTATCGACTTGATTTAACTTCACACATTTTTGCGAAAATTGAGCCCCATCTGTAGCCTTGACCCCGCTGGTAAAGTCTCTATATGTCTTAATAAATCAATCTTTTAGGCTACCGCAAGGTACTTAATAATTCCCGCGATATTAATTTCCTTACTGAAGTAACAAGACTACGGTATATCGTCGGGGATAGTTCAAATCCGCGTAACTAGCATTGGATAATTCCGCGTATATGACAAACGTAGCCATTTTAAGTTTTCGCGGGCAATTCACGCATTAATCTTGATAGGCTGCCACCGACTTGAAACGACTTCATTTCGACCAATCGGAAGCCAGAAATCGCCAAATAACAACACTGCGTATCTGTCGCGAGCAAGTTTCAACACCGCGTATGTGATTTGGTAGCACCGGCACAGAGATTGTTGTTTAATTTTGCAGTAAAACTGTGTATTTACTTAAAAATTATCATTGCCAACATCAGGTAAGTGTAAATGTAATGTTTTATTCGTATATTTTAAATTAAAATCGGTATATAACCCAAGTTTAGTTCTTTTTACCATTCTAACCTCTTAATATCTAATATTTTTTTTTCAAAATACACTACAGTATTTAAATTGTGCACTACAGTTATTATAAATCCCTTAAATCCCTTAAATAATTTGTAAGACTGCTATTTTAAACTTTATTGTTTCGTCTTTGTAACCTTGGTAATGCATTTACGCGGTTTTGCTGTTTGAATAAGTGTGGGTTACGTGTTGTTTAAACTCACATAAAAAATGATTCTTATTTACTTTTAGGATCAAAATGGAAAGTGAAATGGACTCCTGCAGCGAAAATGAAACGTGTCATGTTACTACCTTAATAAGTTTAAAGAAAAGGCGCGAACGTTTATTGGAAATAAAAAAACAAATTCTGCTTAAGCAGACTACATCTCGTGAAAATACCACACAGCTTGTTGAAAATGTTCCTACTACTTGTTTTGCTGAAGCTGAAAATCACAATGAGAATCCTGATGGCAGCGATTTATCTAATTCTGACACAATTACTTTCAATTCAGCAGAGCTGCTGAAATTTGGTGATCCAGATGTTTCTGAGCCTGTCATATCTGCTACTAACAACGTTGTATCCGTTTCTTATGAGATGAATGACTGTATTGACGCACTAAATAGATCTTCAATCCTTGATTTTTCATCAGATGACTCTGTGGCTGATCCACATTATACTCCATTGTCTGAAATAACAAATGTTGCACCGATAGTTTCATCATCGACGGATAGTAATAATAATCTGATTCCAGAAAGCCACTTAGAACATAAAGCTGCAGCTGAGTCTAGAATAAGGAAACGAAAAGCTGATAAAATGTCTTCAAAAAGGTTTAGAAATAAGAGGTTAAGAATGTTAGGTCAGGAATACATAGGTTTCAGGAAGACAGATCATGAGAAATTCGTACAAGACTCTATTAAACCGGCGCGAAATCTTGGGGAAGCTTGTAAGTCAAACAATTGTATTAGGAGCAAGGTGATTAACTGTGAAAAATTTACTGACACTGTGCGATTAAATATTTTTAAAGAATTTTGGGAGATGAGCTGGATTGAGAAAAAAATGTTTGTTTCATCCTTAGTAGATAAAAAACCGACTAACAGAAAAACCACTGGAAGGTCTGATTCAAGACGAAGGAGTACAAAAGAGTACTATTTGAAATTAAATGACCAAAAATATAGAGTATGTTTAAAGACATTCTTAGGGACATTAGGCATTAAGGAGTGGACTGTAAGATACTGGTTAGGAGAGACACCAAGTAACGAAACAACAATGAACAGAAGGGAGGATAATGCGTTGCCTACGAGTACGTTAAAAGAATTTGTGCAAGCATTTTTAAGGGATTTGCCCAAAATGCCTTCTCACTACTGCAGAAAAGAAAGTACGAAATTATATGTAGAGCCAATAATACAGTCTAAACGTGAACTATATCGTATCTATGTTGAAGAGGCAAAAAAAAAGGCACAGAGAGTGGCGTCAAGAAAACTATTTGAAGATGTTCTAAAAGATGAAAACATAGCATTGTTTCAACCTAAAAAAGATGCATGTGATCTATGTTGTTCGTATAAAGTAGGTAATATTAGTGAAGAAGAATATCAGCAACACTTGTCACGAAAAGATTTAGCTAGACAAGAAAAGACTTTAGACAAAGAAAGAGCGAAAAATGGAACACTCCATCTTATCACTGCTGACTTACAAGCTGTAAAATTGTGTCCATTTTTGAAAGCTAGTGCACTGTATTTTAAAACAAAGCTTATGGTTCATAATTTCACAATTTACAATCTGGGCACTAATAATGTAAAGTGTTATTGGTTTGATGAGACCACTACTGATTTAAAAGCATCAACTTATGCTTCTTTTTATATTGATTATTTAAAGAAAATTGTAGAAGACTGCCCAAAAGATGTAGTTATTTTTAGTGATGGATGCACATCACAAAATAGAAATGTTGTGGTTTCTAATGCTCTCCTGCTACTGGCGATGGAAAAAAATATTGTGATTACACAAAAATTTTTAGAAAAAGGTCACACTCAGATGGAGGTTGATTCAGTTCACTCAATAATTGAAAGAAAATTAAAAAATCGTGAAATATTTTTGCCTAGTCAGTACTCTTCGATTACCAAAGAAGCTAGACTGAATCCATCTCCATATGAGGAAGCAACAGTGGACCACACATTCTTTAAAGATTATAGTATTAAAAATAACTTTATTTATGATACAATTCGCCCTGGGAGAGGGGTTGGTGCGAAATGTGTGGTTGATATCAGAGTACTAAAATACAATCCCAATGGTACAATTGAATACAAGCTTAACTACAATGACGAGTTTCAACTGTTACCACAAAGGCCAAAAAGAATTGAGCCATTTATACCACAGCTCTTTGCCGATAGGTTGCCAATATCCAAATCAAAGTATGAACATTTACAACAATTAAAAAGTGTTATACCTTCAGATTGCCATGAATTCTATGACAACTTGCCATACAGAAATACCTAATACGTAGCTGCCTCTTATTAACTAATTGTAATCTTTAACTGTTTACACCTTATAAATGAACAATTTCGTTATTCTTTTTTTGTTAGAAATTATATCTTTTTGTTCAGTTCCTTTGTTGATTTTTATAATTTGATTTTAATTATTACCTACTAGTGCCTATTATTATTTTTTAAGTACGTAATTTTAAGCACTAAGACTGTTTGATTGGGGTATAATTTTATTTCATTAATACATTTAAGATTTGTGATATTCCGAAGTTTTCCAATTGAAATTACTTAAAAGGCTGATTATCCTCTGAATAAATATATGGTTTAATTATATGTTTGATGTTTATAAGAGTAAAATAGTTTATAAGTGTAATTCAAAGAGTTTTTAGAGAAAAAGTTTATGTTGATTTTGTTACATTTATCTAACATTTATTCATTTTATCTATCTTTTGTAAGAGGCAAAGATTTTTCAATAATTTTTTATAATTTTATTTTCAACATTGAATAATATTTTTGTTAAAATAATGATATTTGTTTCATTTCAAAACCGCGTACTTTCCCCTTAAGTTCCAATGTTATAAGTTTATGGTCAAAGCAAATCCGCGTAATTGTCGTAGGGCCTTAATTATTTACTTAAATTGATATATATTCTACCAAGAGATAGAACACATTACTAATTACTTTTTGTGTAAAAATGAGCTTAAAGTTAATTGAATTAATAAAGTTATTAAGTTTTAACCTTCCCCTGTAAAACTGGATCTATTGCAGATACGCACCTTTTACGTATGGTAGATTCGCGGATTTGCACTGTCCCCGACGATATACCATCTTAAAATACTATCTAACTAAAAATTTGAAATAAAAAGGTAAATTTACCTTTTTTTAATTTATTGTGTATTTCGATATAGGGGGGAAAAGGGGGGGGGGGGAAGGGGGAGAACAGTGTTAAACATCTTGCTGGCCCCAATTGTTATCCTCACCTACTCGTGGTCCTCCCTGTTAGATAACGAACGAGGCTCTGGCGACCGAGCAATGGCGGTATAACCACACATCCAACTGGACAACTAGCTGGAAGAGGTCTCAGCGGCCTTGGGGTCTAAATCATCCCAAAAATTCTGGTACGGAAAGCAATGGGAAACTACCGTTACTAATATCCCTTGTAAACAACAAGAGGCACTTAAAGAGGAATGGTTTGTCATGCCACCCGGCTGACCCCCGGCGCCATGGTGGTTCCGGGCCCCATGGTGTGAAATTGGCTACCGGCTGCAAGACGTTGAAGCAGCAGGATACTTGCAGAAACTGGACTACTGTTGCGGAAATTAACGAGCAAACCATTAAAAAACATGAAACTCTCATGACAGGCACATGGAACGTGCGGGGCCTAAACAAGGCGGTAAAATGGAAACAGTGGAGAGGGAGATGGTCCGATGTGGGCTAGAAGTATTAGGTCTAAGCGAAACGCACCTAAAAGAAAGTGGTCAATATAACTCAAATACAGGGGTCACCGTCATCAACTCGGGGTCATGCAGTAACAGATTCAGTGGAGTTGGTTTCCTGGTGTCTGCACGATTAGCTGCTACGATCCAAGGATACGACACAATAAGTGACAGAATAGTGCGGCTGAAACTAGCGGCTTGGCCACATCCTATAAACCTCATTCAGCTTTATGCTCCCACGTCGAGCTCATCTGAAGAAGAGATAACCAATTTTTACGATCAACTGAACGAAGTCTACCATGGAATCCCATCTAAAGAAATTACTATCGTATTGGGGGACTTAAATGCCAAGGTTGGAAAAACGTCTTCAGATGACCATCTAAAAGGAATTGTGGGGAAGTATGGGCTTGGGGAGCGCAATGATCGGGGACATATGCTTCTAGACTTCTGTGCCGAAAATGATTTAAGCATAATGAATACTTGGTTTAAACAGCATCCGCGTAGACTTTATACATGGGTATCCCCTGACGGAAAGCACAGAAACCAAATCGATTACATCATGATATGTAGAAGATGGAATTCCTCTATTCTTGCCACCAAAACAAGACCTGGTGCCGACTGTGGCAGTGACCACCAGTTGCTAACAACATCCTTAAAAATCCGACTAAGGACACCAAAGCGCAACGTACCCAAAAAGACGTTGAACCTTTCCGCAGAACTGCAAGGAGAATACGGAAAACGAGTTGAATCTCGTTTAAAAGACCTAGACACACTTCCCTCCGAATCACCAAATGCTTCATGGATAAAGCTGAAATCAGTAATTTTAGAGACGGCTAAAGAGGTAATCGCAACAAGCCCTAA
Source organism: Chilo suppressalis (assembly GCA_902850365.2). Taxonomy (NCBI): domain Eukaryota; kingdom Metazoa; phylum Arthropoda; class Insecta; order Lepidoptera; family Crambidae; genus Chilo; species Chilo suppressalis. Next base: position 16,473,521 of record OU963898.1, read on the forward strand.
CTCCTTGAAGCCAAAGGCTGAGTGGATGAGCGCTGAAACATGGTCTGCTATAGAAGAAATGAGATGCGTGAAAGGAAACGGTTTGAGTTCCGAAGCTGCGAGGGCACGATATCGTGGACTTTATAGCATAGTGCAAAGACTATGCAGACGAGATAAAAACGCCTCAATCGACGCCGTATGTCAGGAGATGGAACAATCTGCGAGTCGTGCACACACTAAGGACCTGTTTGCAAAGGTGAAACTTCTGGCTAGGGACTTCAAACCGAAGAACTGGACGATTGAGGACGAAAAGGGCTTCCCTCTGATTGATAAAAATCTTGTGCTTGAGAGATGGCGACAGTACTGTCAACAGCTGTATAAAGAGAGCAATGACGATGCCGACCAACTAGTGCAATACAACGAGGAAGAACCTGACATCCTTCTTCATGAAGTAGAAGCTGCACTAGCGCGTCTTAAGCCAAAAGCATGCGGTGGCGATGGTTTGTCCGCGCAGATGCTCAAGTCAATGGGCACAGAGGGAACTAGGCTCATGCATTCCATCTGCCAAAAAGTCTGGAAATCTGGAGTGTGGCCTGGGGACTGGACGGGGTCGGTGGTGGTCCCGCTGCATAAGAAGGGGTCGACGCGCAAATGTGAGAACTACCGCACTATCTCGATTACATCTCATGCAAGCAAGGTGCTCCTTCACATCATCAATAAACGTCTAGAAAATTACATTGGCGGACAAATCTCAAAGGAACAGGCAGGGTTTGTTAAAGGCAGGGGAGCACGGGAGCAAATTTTAAACATGAGACGCATGATAGAGAAGTGCCGGGAGTTCAATGTTCCAATGGCTCTGTGTATGAAACACAGAGCCATTGGAACATTGAACTGATTGATTACGCGAAAGCCTTTGACTGTATCAGCTGGAACAGAATGTTTAGCGTAATGAGCGAGATGGGTGTTCCGGAACATTTGATCTATCTAATTCAAAAACTGTACCTTGACGGAAGGTCCAAAGTACGTATAGAGGATTCGGAATCGACTTGTTTCCGGACTAACCGCGGAGTAAGACAAGGTTGCATCCTTTCGCCACAACTTTTAATCTCGTCGGCGAACACATTATGCGAAGAGTGCTGGAGGGGTGGGATGCTGGTATAAAGATTGGCGGACACCTTATTAATAACCTACGCTTTGCTGATGACACTACCATAATTGGAGCCAACGAAAGTGAACTTGCAGAGCTTTTGCAAAGAGTAGAGACAATAAGTGTTGATTACGGTCTCAAAATAAATCGTGCCAAAACTAAGCTGATGTTTGTAGATAGAGCGGGCACACTACAAAGAACCTGGGAGCTGCAGGATCTGGAAACCGTAAAGGAATTTATTTACCTTGGTTCTATGATTACCAGTGACGGCGACTGCGAAAAGGAGGTTGTAAGGCGAGCTCAGATTGCAAAATCGGCTGTAAAGCGGTTAGAAAAGGTTTGGAGGAACAGAGGAATAAGCAAGACGACGAAAGTCAAACTCATGCGGACGCTTATCTTTTCTATATTTCTGTACGCTTCAGAGACCTGGACGCTAAAGGCACGCATTCGAACCAAGATCGACGCGTTTGAGATGTGGTGCTGGCGGAAAATGCTAGGGGTTTCTTGGACAGAGCACCGCACCAACATTTCTATTCTCTCCGAACTGGGCATAACTCTACTTCGGACACGTGGCCCGACGAGAACCAGACAATCTTGAAAAGCTCATCGTCGTAGGTCATGTGGAAGGAAAAAGGAGCCGCAGAAGATCACCCGCCCGATGGACTGATGCGGTCAAAGAAGTCTGCCAAACTGACATTCAGACATCTATCCTGTTGGCCGAAAACCGCAATACGTGGAGGGAGCTGGTACACCGGGTGCCCTCATGCTGTCGCGACCCTCAGTCATGAGGTTAGGAGGAAGAAGAAGAAGAAGTATTTCGATATATTTTCGCAACACTTGTATAATGTAAAAAGTTTTCACTTATGAAAAACTTGAGGTAAAATAATTAATAATTTATTTTAATCGCAAAAATAACTATTTTTATAAATAAGTTACTTGTTTTACTGAAAAGAATAGATTTTCAGACTAAAAAATCTTTTTTAGTCTTTTCTATTTTCTCACACAAAAAGTTAACTAGTTGAAATATTAATCAGGTAAGACCTGATACAAAGAGCGTTAAACCACCTCTACGACATAAACAAGGTAAAACTGCACAGGGTCTGGTGGATGCGCGCTATTGCATCATCATCATATTACCTAACGTAGCGTGCGCTGTTCACCCTGAGTTTGTCTTTGAAATAATGTTATTGTTCAGGTTGTTCCTCTGGTAAATAAACCTTTTTGGACTTCAAAATTTCAGTTTGTAATAGAGATGAATATTAAATAATATTAGTATAATTCAATTAATTTTTAAAATAGTATGTATACTATGTTATGTTAATTTATATGTAATTAATAAAATGGAATTAGTATTATTGTCTTTTTTGAATACAATTATGTTTATTAACTACAATATTGCATTAGGATTATTCCTGTAAAAATAGCTGTATGTTTTTTTCCAATAAATAAATAAATAAATTTAAGTTTGCTGTATAGTGCGTAATATCTGTCTCTAGTGCCGCTGGTCGTAGATTCACGTTCCATCGGTTGTTATTGTATAAACCAGTGTAAAGTTCATATTCTGTGTATCTGAGCGTACAGTAAATTTTTGTCAATCGATGCTAACAGGAAACTCGTTACTAGAGGTTGCAGTGCTGTGTTCATTTTTCTTCTATTTTAAAAATTCATAATATTCATATCTTTAAGTAAATAAAATGGGCTGTCGGCTTATTATAATTACGGGAGCTCTAAAGAAGAAAGAACTGCGATTTCTTAAGAATTTTCCTTGCTTTGTTTCAATAAGCGTTGATAACTGGAATGTGCAACTGATGAGCACTAAGAACGTACGTGACTGTAATTACACAATCTAAAAAGGCTCATTTTCATGTTATTTTCAAATAAAATATAAAATTGCGCGTGTGTTGTTGACCATTTTAAATAAATTGAGTAAAATTAATTAGCTCATTCTGGTAGACTTGGGCAATACATTATATTGCATAGTCAATGAATCAATAATTATGATTACAACTGGAAATTGATAGCACCTTAATAACGAAGCAAGAAGAGTGAAATCCGATATGCAAGTCATGGTCTAAACCTAAATTTTAAAGTCTAAAATAATATAAATAATAGACGGCAGGTATAGTATAGTATTACATTTATCAATTATGATAAAGATAAGTCTCGAAATTACATAATTAAAAAAAGTTAAGATGTGATTGAAATAAAGAAGAAGTATCTTCTGTATAAAATATCTTTTAAAACTTGAACAATCGTTGAAGATGTGCGACCCCAATGCACTTTCTATAATATTCGCGAGATGATTGGAATTTTAAGAAAGAAAGCGCCGGAGACGAGGCGCCGTCTTAGCCATTTGGTATTTATATCATTCATATTTTGAATCTACTTTATTAAAAAAATGCTTAACTTTTCACTGGCTAAAGCAATTTTTTTTTTAAAACACTTTATATATAGGTACGACGCGCGATTCATTGGCTTTTTTATTTTTCTTGAATAGACGTTTCCGAATTTTTAGGCCATGTTCTCATTGCGTTTAAGTATCACGTTTACTGTATACGACATTATATCGAATGTAGTAGTGGCAATTGTTCATAATGCGGATAGACCCCTTGTTCGAGACATATTCATTACCGTAAACCGTTCAAAGTTGTCACTGAAAACGCCGCATCTCGAAGCGATTTTAGCAAATATGTCGTGCAGTGCAGTGTAGTGGCGTGTTCATATTGTATCGTTCACACGAAGAAAAAGAATACATAAATGCATTCATGTTGGCGCCTACTTCAAATGCCTGTATAATATAACGTTAAAATCGCATGGAAATGATCGTCGTCTGAACGACTGTCTCATATGAGGGAAAATCGTATCGTATGGTCGTCGGCGTCGTCTGAACGTAGCCTAACAATACAGTCTGCATGGTCACAAGGCAAAAAGTGTTTACTTACATTGGTGTTCGTCAAAATATGAGAAATAAATATGGCTAAAGCAAGCTTAATTATATGCAAATTTTAGCAAGGTATTAAAGCCCTACTGTAACACGATCCTCCATTTGTGTTTTTGTGTGGTTTAATTATCTCTCTTGGGAGTTACCAATTAAGGGTGTAAGTATGTTATTTGATGAGACCAAACTACATTACGACACGAGAACTGTCGAATGAGAATAGCAATTTTTCGATTAATTGGTATTTGTATTAGTATTACATATTTTAAGTATTTTTCAACAACCGTTCGTTTTCTGTGAAGAACTACAGTATAATACGTATCTAGCTGCATTTTCATTGTTTTAAACCGCTAATAATATTTTATTTTTACTTTTAAGTTTGAAAATATTCCAGGTAAAGGTATAGGTACTATGCTGCTGCTCATATAGAGCTTATAGGATGTCAAAACATCAATTGTAAATTTACTTTATTTTATGGGCTAAATCTAGTTTTAGTTAAATTTAGATTTAGCAAATTAGCTGGAATTGGCCTTGTAGTAGTTAAAGGACATCAACGAAATCGACCTTAGCATGCCCAACAGAATGTCCTTCACTGTTATTTTTCTATTATTTTTTTAATTTTATAGCAATTAATCATAATTAACGGACAATCTGTTTAAAAAAAATAAAATTAAAAGTTCTGTTACAGACCGTTCGTTCATCCTAACTTGTCCTATTTGGTAAACAATTTTGGTACTCCTTTTTATTGAAAATACAGCATTAAAAATCAACTGATAACTGGATTCAATAGGTTTCAGTCTATAATAACGATTTATTTTAATAGTTTATTGGCTTCGTTATTATTTTATTTTTAAATGGGTGATTTTATTAAAAAGTTGTTCCAAGATTGTTTACCTCAATAAATGCAATATAGGCGACCATAAGTATTTATCAACTTATGAATAGAACTAGGTACCTTTGTTAATTCTTAGTTAATAATACTTGTCACTAGTATTGATATTATATTTACAAAAACATTATTTCTGAAATTATGAAGAGATAGTTTATATTCCCATCCCATATAATATCTGTTTATTTTTATGAAAATCATAATGATAACCCGGTACATATATATTACCGATAGTAAAATATAAACAGGTAAATGGAAAGACTTTGAACATTTCATTTAAAAAGAAATCTATAATTACAACAGGTAGGTACAGGTATCATAGGTGCCAACTACCAACATTCATAAATCAATATGAATATAAGCATTTATAATTTTTATTATTAATTGCATTTTATGTTCATGTAATGCATATTATTTAAGTACTATCAAAGAGGTAAACACTAAATCTATTCAGAATATATAAAGTGTACATCTTTTACGATTCAGTATAATAATTACAACCTCCAAATCTAATAGGTACATTCTGTAGGAGGCCACGGTTCCTCAAGTTGTCCGTATCTCAACAGATGCCTAATTAGAGTTTATGAATGATTCCGAACACAACTAGCATTTTCTCATTGCTGTGCGTTCCAGGGCATTCAATGTATGTGGAACGAGCTTATGTCCTTTCATTAATATAAATATAAAAATTCTAAATACCTTTTCGTATATTTAAAACTAACTTAATGTCCGCCAAATAAGGTAGATTTCAATTGTTCCGAATAGAAATAAGGTTAAAAGCAATGTTGTTATTAGCGCTTGTAGGACGGTCCCTAAGTTTGGTTAGGACACGCCATCAACAGGATCGAAACAATTTGCTGTCACAAATATGCATGTGCGTGTCAGCTGTTATTGGTAGCGATCGGAACTGGGAGATAAACGGTCATTCTTCTTCAGTGCACGGTAGCAGGTAGCCCCCTGATTGCATATTTAACGAGGGCTTGCCGGCCGCCCAGCGACACATTTGCCGGAGACTCAATAATTGGATAAGGCTATTTTTAGCACTACGTAATACATCTGACCTGTCGACATTTTGTCGTTGTTCAGGAAAGTCGTTTTGATTCCCGAGCGAATAAGCATTTTAATTTCCCCATCCCTCAATCGACCCGTCTCATATTATCGTATACTTCGATAATACGAGACGCAAGTTACCTATTTATTATGGCACGCTAGTACGGAGTGCAGTTTCGTGTTTGTCTTCGTCCTCATTTGTTGTTCCATCTTACTCTATTCACTAACGGTGCTCACTTCTTCCGTCTCGCTGCAAATTGTTTTCGCATTGTTTTGTTTTTTCTTATCTTAAAAGCAGTGCAGTCGGTTGTGCTAACTTTCAAATTATGTTCCAGTCAGTTGGGATTTGTGTTACTATTTCTATATCAGAAGGTACCTGACCTGAAATAGATTTTTGTGAATATAACATAGGTATTCCCGATTACAGTTTATTGCTACGAACGATATTATTATTATCCTATAACTTTCTCTTGCTACAGCATTGTGGGCGTGGGAAATGTTTAATATAGAATCTGATATAGAAACAATTATGTGCCTTTGTAAGCACGAGATAGTTCAGATCCGATAGCTATTATCTCAAGAGAATTGAATAACTTTCAATGGTAACATGGTAAAACTATTTTGGCTTATCGCACGGCCTCCTGTGTGTGCAAGCTGTGCTTTCGTGTAGGCGTAGGCGAGTTTTATATCGGCACTGCTCTATTTGACCGAAAAGAAATGACTGAGCGGTTTTTTTCGATACATATCTATATAATTAATTACTAATTCTGATTCTTGTTGTTTTGCAACTGTGTTAACTGAATTCCATTTGAAGATGTAGAGAGAGAGAGAGAGAGTAATTAAGTAAAATCAATATTCTTAGGTAATTTTACAAAACATTTTTAGCAAAAATATAAGCCGATTTCACAAAAAAATACACCACTAAATAGTAAGAAATAATACGTATTCTTTACTCCTATCTAAAGTACAATTAAAGTAAAAAAAATTTGGTGTCGGTGCTATGCCAACCCAAGCAGTAGTAGGTAACTCAAATCTATCAACATGCATACCGCAGATTCCAAATGTTTATTAGACTTTAAATGTCCTTAATATAGAAGTAAAGCATTCGTATAACTCCTTACTTATAAGTGGTTTTGCTTTTATGCAGTCGGTTTATATTTTTGTTGATAAAGTTTGAATTTTCCATTTTCTATAACTCAAAAGTATCATCAACTGATTAAGTATACTACTAGTAGGTAACTAACCAAACAGGAATTAAGTAAGTACTGTTTGTAATTGAGGAGTTCCATTTGTTTGTCTGCGAAAATACTAATCAGATCTTCACCAAACTAATGTGGAGCCTTCTTGCCAAAAACCTGATACACACAATAAAAAAAGCCGGACAATTGCGAGTCGGACTCGCTCACCGAGGATTACACATTTGTGGGTAAGCAACATAAATATATCTTTATTACGTTAACTCAGAAGTTCTATTTTTCACAGATTCAAGGAACCATAGACTTGAGTATATATGTAGATTAAATTTCAATTCGATACCTCCACGTATTCCCGAGATAAAGGTTTGACTGTATTTTAACCAACTTCAAAATGGAGGACGGACCAACGGAACGACGGACCGATGGACCGACAGACCGACGGACAAATATACAAAAAAGTGATCCTATAAGGGTTCCGTTATTTTCTATCGAGGTACGGGACCCTAAAAAGACGAATTGAGAACCTCCTCCATTTTGAAGTTGGTTAAAATACAGTTCACTAATTAAATCACTAATCTATTAAGCTGCCTGACTAGAAATTTTACTTGGCTTCATCTTCCTCTGAAAGTGGGTGGATTGATTTCTCAAATCCGTGTAAGTGACAGGAACTGCCGTCGATTCTGTAAGACACTATGCCCGTATGATATCATTTATTCGGATATTTGACATAAGATATCTATGCATTACGCCATTACATGGTATAATGCATCCTGTGTGATTTTGGAGTTGTAATTTTTTTTGAAAGCCCCTCTAATATTCATTTATAATTTATGAATACTAGATTTAAGTTTTGATTTCATTTTATTTGATTTTTCAGCAAAGCTAAATACTGAAGTCTGTTCCGTTGCCGTTCGTTTGGGAATTTCGTTTGGACTTTAAGTGCTTTGCAGTAGCAATACCTATACTATTAAATCTCGTGAAAATATCCTATGGAAATAAATCATGTCCATAGGGTGGGTTGGAACTTGGAAAGTGGAGGGAGGCGGGGAGAGACCCCTCTCCCAAGGGTCGTCGAGGCCACACAAACAGACATGTTCTATTTTTAGAACGGAATGTCTGTTTAGGCGGTTTATTTAGTATCCATGGCCTAATTGATTATAGCTAAGAAATTCGAAGAGTTTTTCAATATCGTTATTTACGGTTAAAATGAGATCAAAAACATTATAAGAATCGTTGTCCATGTTGTGAGTTTCAATATAACATTGAAGTTAGACAATATATCAAAGTGACAATAAAATCTAAATAAAGTGGAACATGCTGAAGAATTTGATTGGATTGAACCAATGACTTTGGATTGAACGGTATCATTAATGATGCCTATTAGAAAGTATTGAGGAAATTAAAAATCATATTGATGGTATTAAAAATCACCTTGAAATGGTAATAGAAGTGAACTTCAATTAGAGTAGGATATTTATTAAATTATTCTTTTTATTAAGCTGCCAGTACTTCAGCTTTGAGAAAATACTGAAAAAAATATGTGTGCGTGTACTTAAGTACGCGCGTGAGAAGTTATATTTCTTTTTGGAATTATTAAAAAATAGTTTTTAATTGCATGCAGATAATTAATTACAATAAGATAATAAAAGGATTGGAAAAGGATAGTCAACGCAGTCAATAAAGTTCAGTTTTAATTTGAAAAATTTAATAAATAATCAAAATATTCAATTTAAATCACTACTGAATAAAATTTATTAGCACATATAAATTTCGCATTTGTATAACATTATAACACGTGTTAAGAATATAGAAACTAGAAACATGTGGATAAATATTATAAATATGAAAACAGTGATCAGAGGCGACGAGCGTCCCAACATATGCGACTAAGAGATCCTATTACTATTTTGTTGGAAGCTTTTTTTCGAGACTTACGAGTAATGTGCGGTTTAGCGGCCGACTTCATGGTATTACTTTTCTGTTACAGTGTTGCGCGCGCATCTTAAAATTTCACTCTCATCATTTTTTCATAACGCGCCCGGGGCTAACTTCATTATGTTACTTTTGTGTTACAGTGATGCGCGCGCATCTTAAAATTTCACTCTCATATTTTTTTCATAACGCGTCTAAAGAAGTATAACTTCAAAAATTGAGGCGCATACATTTGTCTGGAATTTAGAACGAAGGATGTTGGAGTGAGTCCAGCTTGACACCCGGGTCAAGTTGTTTTTTTTTCTTGTGAAATTTTCTTTATTATATCACAAGTTTTTATAAGATTGTCATATTCTTGTCCATTGGTCATTAATACGGTCGTACGGTTCGGCGCTGAAGATAAGTGGCATTGCCACTATACGTAGACCATATAATTATTTATGCGGTCCTCGCCTAAAGTAAAACGCATTCTTTTCAAAATTACAAGTGCCCGCCGCCCGCACCTCTCACGGTCCCCATTCTCGTCCACACCCTGACCCCGCAGGCCGCAGGCGAGGTCTCAGTTAAGCGTTTTAACTATGCACCATGTTTCGCCCCTAGACTGATAATCATTAAGAGCTCTTCGACCATTCTCGTGCTAGTGTAGCATGGGCTTAACTCAGTGGTATGAACTGGAACATGGTTGGATGGTGTATACTGGTTCTCGGTGTTGGTGCCCAAGTACTTCCCTTACAGAAATGACTACAAATCAGTAAAAAAATACCATCTCTTGTGTTAAGTAAACCTAAATAAGGTTGTTGAAAATATCTGTATTAACGAAGTTCTTTTGGCCAAACCGGCAGCTGCCACAGCACGCTCACTTTTCTCGCTCGGCTCACGCCTTATGGTCACAACACTAGCTTAAACTAATCTAGTATGAAGTATTAACTCGGGGACCTAGAAAGTACAGTTTAGTCCTAAATATTTTGTATTTAGTTTCCAGTAAACAACATGTTTAGTAAAGGTAAGATATTGCTATAAAATGCACTTTTGGATACCGCCAGCAACAGCAGGCATAAATACAAAAAGTGTTAGGCGAGAAATGTTCAATACATCGTGTTTCTCGAAAGCTGTTATCTTCAAATCATTCGGATTGATGGTTAACATAAATTTGCGTTTGTTAGTAATTTGTGTGTTATTTATATCTATAATGTGAAAATGTAAACATTATAGATATAAATAACACACAAATTACTTTTAATACTGAACACGGTTGTTATTTTCAAATGTACATTTTAAATGTACTTTACGCTGTACATTCCTTGTTGATCGCGACCTCTGATAGCCTACAATACGCCACTGTCGGCATTAATTTTCAAATAATCGAAAAAAATATTTAAACAATTAATATACTTTGTTTGGAATGCTTATTTCACTATGCGATAGTTTATTAGGTATGGCTCTAATAGGATGATTGATGGTGATTGAAGAAAATCAAAACAATTAATGATTGTTGCTTTTACGTAATCATCGGTCATGATCATGATTAATGGATGCATAGAGCTTGGTTCAATAATACCACGTAATAATGTAAAGCTGCGTATATGAAACTTGACTTACATCCGAGGTGTAAAATATTTCAGATATGTATGTATGCATTATCCAACTTAGGTGAATTCTTGTAGTGAAGGTACACTTTATCTGTGTCGATAAGAAGTTATGTTTTTTATCTATGGCAATAAATTGTCCCTGGAATGTTCAATAGATTCATAATTTGCGGGTCCGGTTTTTGTGAACCAATATCTAACACAAGAGTGGTACCTTAAGGAAATATATTTGCTTTTTTTGCTGTTTTTATTTATTTCGCACGAATAAACTCGCCCTTTAAAATGATAAATCGGCGAGGTTATATGTTGCACTATTTTTTTTTTAAGATTCGAAATGGGTAAGATATTAAAAATCTTTTCTTTTGTGATAGTGTATATTAAATGTACTTGCGCCTTCTTGCGATATTGTGAGGAAATTTCATAACGCCCATGTTTTCACTTTATAAAAGAAACTTTGTGTGATACTGGATTTTTATATTAATCTTTTTCTCACTATTACAAGTAGGTGGCTACCAGTTTGGTTTTGTATAAGAATTGTGTAATAAATATTGAGGTTTACTGAATGAATAAACTTATTCCAAGATCCGTCTTGCTTTTTTAATTTTCCTGTTATTATGATTAATACCTGTAATTTCCGAACTAGTTGTAATACCTGTATTACATCTAATTCAGAAATTAGAGACACGCATGTTTGTAACTGGCACCAGTGAATAAAATTTTATTCTATTAATGACTATATGTTCTAGTCAGTGGCAAATATTCTATCCTACCTATATATACTTTCATGCTAAATAGACTAAATGTATTTGAGTAAAATTTGGTATATGTATGTATAGTTTGTAATCTAGATTGATAAATAATATGCTTTTTATCCCGGAAAAGGTTAGGGTCTAGTGGAGTTCTTAAAAACTAACTTGAACGCGGACGAAGCGAATAAAATAGGGTAAAAAATCGTACAATTTTCATAAGTGGTGAGGTGACACATAAACGGGATATTCAACTTTGTACATTTCGACAGTTGGCATCTACTTCCGTTACGTTGTGAATCTCATTATTTGCCCATAAAGGTAAGGAAACATAGAAAAAACATCAGCTGTTTGCTTGGTAAATAGTAAAACTATTATCGATGTTACAGACTGGCAACTTGACGCTATTGTTTTCGAACAACACTGTCTGGCGCTAAATATCACTCAAAGGTACACTCACACTGAATTGACATTTACACTGAACTTTAAATATCACGATGATATAGTTGTGGCAGTCTACAAAGTTATAACGCTCAGTGAAATTCAGTTTCTTTTTCTGCAGAGATCTAAGTTTTGTTGCACAGACTGAGATCGTAGATTTAATATAATTTCTCTGGAAGTTGATGTAATAAAGAGGAAAGGTTTGTATGTAAGTATGTTTGTAACGAATAGGCTCAAAAAATACTGGACCGATTTTAAAAATCCTTTCACCATTTGAATGCTACATTATCACTGATTAATGGCTATAGTGTATTTTCAAAAAAGTTAGGGTTCGGTATGAAAACTTCGATAATGTAACCCAGCATGTGAAAAAAGGGCCTTATATCGCGTACGCTGCGGAAGTCATTAACAATAGAGCAAAGTGATGTACCACAGTTTTATAGAAGATACCAATATCTACAAAATAGTCAGCGATACCATATGTCTAACTATTACAGTTATGTCACAACTAGAGGTCCCCTGCGGTTTCACCCGCGTTAATTTGAACAAAAAAGTTTTATAGTGAGTCAAACTTAAAATATGGACATAAGCTGTCGTGGACTTTTTTACAGAACTTTTAAAGGTGGTTTATTTTTATCCCTTTGGCAAAAGTACAGTCACTTAGTTTTATGATTGGTGAAATGACGTAAAATTGCGGCTTCTGTTATATGAATCGCCAACCAAGGAAGGGTTCTGTTATAATAATAATACTATTTCGAGCTCCTCTGTGCTTGGAAAGGCGCGATTAGCCGTTGGTCACAGCTGTATCTGCAGTCGTTAGCACCCACCTACTAGCACATTTGGTATGCGTAAAGTATATGACTTGGATTGAGACATTTACTTTTTATTCCGCAAAAATACAAGTTTGCTGTGGGATTCCCAAAAACTAAAGTTAACGCGGACCAAGTCCGTAGAAGGAAGAAGACGAGATCACTGACCCAATTATCAATTTGAACTCATTGAGTTCTGTCACGCAGGTAGTCTTCGAATAATCTAAGTGAAATACCTCTAATGGCAGCACTTCACTTGGCCATTCGTATTTGCCTATTATTTGGCGGAGTTGGGCTGGCTGGAGTGGTTTCGGCTACACACCCTCCTCACGCAAAACAGGCACCATAACTCGTGATTACGAGTACATTACAATCTACACTAGTGATAATTTTTACTCAATATATATATATATATATATATATATATATACGCCACGAGCAACGGTTAAGCTGATTATCTACTTAGCAGCGATACTAAAAATTTAATTCTTTAGCTTTGCATGAAATTTTTTTTTTTCTATAAGCTGAATACAGTTGGTTGAGCCTCCAAACATGATTAAAATGTTATTTAATATATGAATGACGCGAAGCGAAACTAATTTTACGCTCCGAGTGGCAGTTCGTTTGTTGGTAAGCCATGCTACAAAATATTAATTAACGGTCGCCGTACTAAGGACGTAATCAAAATTATGTCCCATTGAAATTGAATGTCGGAAAACAGAAGCTGAAGCAATATAACTTTAATACTATTTCATTATTTTTAGTATTATATTATGTAAGGAACAGTTCTTTCAAATGCTTGCTAAGCACACTTGAAATAAACATTTTAAAATCTTGTGACAGCCATAAATACTATAAAGAGAACATGAAAATAAGTACACCTATTTGGGCTACTTAAGAAGTACTTAGGTACTTATATTCATTATTATGGTTGTGAATATTTTGTTAATATGCATAAGTTTTTTCTCTGATTGGCACTGATTTTCATGGATGTCAGGCCGGCTGATCTATTTCGCTTTACACCTTTTTTTTCTGTATTTCCTTTCTTCCTTTTCGATGTCAAGTAAAAATAATAAAAAAAAAACAAATGAACACATCAAATAAATAATATTATGATATAAATAATAAACAGTCGTTCTATATTGTTCTCAATTATCCAATAAACAACTGCTCACAGTAAAAAACTCGCCTAACGTAGAGTGGAGTTGCCAGGAGTGCCTAAAGAACATCTCTCGCAGATCTTCGTTCGTGATACCTGAAGATGATGACAATGACGACGATAATGATGAAAGTGAATCCGGAAACCCTCAAATGATTGATGCAAAAAAGTTAGTGCAAGACATTAGCACCTTTTGCCCCGACTTGTTAATAAATTGCCGCCAGAATTACAAGACAGCATCACACATATGAATGTTAGTTATAAGTTGAAAGATTACTTTCTTAATTTGCTGTAACTCAGTTGTATAAGAGCAATGTACATAATACTATGTTTTAAGTTATGCAATAAAAATGTAAACTCCGATAGCGCAGTATAAACCTTAGTGGTTTTAGATGTTATCGCATGCCATTGTTTAATGATATTTTTAATATGGTAATAAATAAAAAAAAAATGCGCACTTTCCCATTTTTGTAAAAAGGTGATTGTAATTAAATGTTAAATTTAATTATACAAGCTCATAATTCGTTAAAGAATATATAACTTAAATAGGTTTTCCGGCGGATCTAGGCGCGGCTTTTACCCGGTTCGGTGCCTCCTTGTTCGAGAGCACTGCTTGTACCGACCCCAAACCTTCGCTAGCGCCGCCCGGTATCGTTTACAAATCTCCATAGTATATACCAAACCGACGACAGAAAAAACGTCTCAAGGAGCAGTCCAGGGAGAGGCGCGAGAAAATACCCTGCGGTGACTGAGCGCAGCCTAGAGCCGCGCCGGTTCTCGTGGCCGCTTCGTAGCGCTGTGCGCCGTTTGTGTATTGAATCATAATTGCCATTCAATTTTTAAACTTGTTATGTAGGAATTACCGGTTACCCTAAACTGTTAACTTCTCAGTATCTTCGCCGCGTCTCTCCTGATGTTCGCTGTGCCTAAGAGTTTTCTACGGTCATGAATAATGAAGGTACTTAAGAGCCGAAAACCTTCATACAAAATTAGTCGAGGCTATATTCACTTTGTTGTGGTATTTTGACTGACAGTGTTTCATTTTGAAACATTATATTAAGGGTAAATAAGTAATGAGGGTTAACAAAGTGTGGAATAGTGAAACCCGCCTCCTTGTTAAGAATCTACATGAGCAAGGGGATTATGATTAAGTATATATATCAACTTGATTATTTCAACATTTTCATGTCGTTAGGGATTGTAAAAGTTACTTCATTATCAATTTAAGAAGTTGTATATTTGTCCACAATATATTAAAAATACAAAATTAACTTAGGTTTGTCTGAGATAAACTTAGGCCGTGTTGGTTCACCCATAGTTAAATTTGACTATAATTAAAATAATAGAGAAAAAATAACCATTTATGTATATTATTGTGATACACAATATCACATTATTGTGAATATCACGTCATACATACACGTCGACATAGTAGACTGTTAAATTTTGACAAATTGTATTTTTTTCCTTTCTATTGGATTTAACGGGGATTAATTAATTTATATTTACATAGAAATATGTAAAATTACAAAAGCTTAAAACTACTTACTGTTAAAAACTTAAAAACCAGAAATAACTACGAACTACGAGTATTTTAACTATAGTCACATTTAACTATGTAATTATCAACGCGGCCTGTATTACAGAATGAAAACTAAGTGTTGATCTTTAATTGAGTACAGTTGGAAAGGGATGTCACTATGTGCTTTATATAGCATTATCCCTTTCTGACTATGCTCAAGACTAGATTAATTACTGAGAATATTTCTATAATACGGACCTTACACACAAAAATATATAGAGAACTAGCTGACCCAGCGAACTTCGTACCGCCCTAAAAAAATAGGGGTTGTCCAGCGGATAAAATTGTGAATCTAAACCATTCTCAGATCCCCTTGAACACACACAAAAAATTTCATCAAAATCGGTCCAGTCGTTTAAGAGAAGTTCAGTGACATACACACTCACAGAAGAATTATATATATAAAGATATGTAACATGCTCAAGTACGCCAGCAACTGGCTGGCCGGGTAAAGTCTAGGCAATACGTTGCTAGTAATATCAAAGTTAAGTAGGTATATTTACTGGTGTTGCGTAAACGCAAAAGTTTCGGTCGCTGGCAAAAACAACGTAAGGGCTCGTGCAGCGTGCTAGCGATGTCGCGCGACTACTGTCGCACGGATCCACAGCGACTTTCAGCGACCAAATTCAGTGCAGCGTGTGAGCGACTGGTGACAAGCGACCACCGCCCAAATCAATGTAAGTTTAATAGTTAATCCTGTACAAACTGTTTGCATTATTGGTTATTTACCTACCTATCACCGAGAGGGATAATACACTTATATAACTTTTATTGTTCCAACCCCATAATTTCGAAATACAATATCTATCATAATATTTTTTATGTTTTTGCCGGCGGTTGCGTACTGATTGTATTAGCTGTCTGTATCCATGAATTATTATCAATAAATTAAATATTATTACCGTAATTACCCTACACTACGCACTGGTCGCTGCAAGTCGTATGACTATCGGTCGCTTGTCTCCGGCACGCTGCATTGAGCCATTTAGATTGGAACAAATCGCTGCAAGTCGGTGCGACGGCATTCGCGTGGCATCGCCGGCACGCTGCACGAGCTCTAAGCTTTTAAAATCAGTTTTATTAGCTTGTTAATATAAGCGGCTCTAAGTTAGACATGAACAACATTTGCCAGCACGTGGCTTACGTAAAAGAGTGTTATTTTAAGTCGTCGGTTAAATGAATCACAATTAGCGCCATCTGTTGGAGTTACATTTTGTGTGACAAAACCTTATTCGCTTTTGTATCTTCCGTTTAAAACTAATTATAATAATAATGGAGGAGCCGGACCGGAGATTTTGAGATTATCTCGACCACGGCAAATACTAGTAATATAAGGAGGCAACCTTGCACCTAGTGAAGTATTCCCACCATACATGAGCCCTTTATGAAGAGCCGAACATCTACAGCAGCAATATCGTAGCATCAAGTTAATTTTACTACCAAGATATTAATTCCCAGTTCCGTTTCAAGTAAAAGATAAGAAATTACCAAACTAGATAAAAGAAAGGGCGTTGATATAATAAACATTGAAAGAAAGATACAAAACAAAAATACTTAATTTAATATAAAAATATTAAAACACCACATTAGAAAATGTTTAAAGTTTTGATTTGAAAACTTACCTAGTTTATATTTTGTGTGATTTAAGTTTAGGTGTTCGATGGTGCAGGTGGTAGCGCCTTCGGCCTGCGATCACGGAAGTTAAGCAACTCTCGCAATAGTTGGTATCCCAACTGTACCACGGGCAATGCACGGGATAGGTGACTAATAACTCATTATCTCGAGCTCCTCCGTGCTTTGGAAAGCTCATTAAGCCGTTGGTCCCGGTTGCATCTGTAGTCGTTAGCACCCACCAATCTGCACCGGGGCCACGTGGTGAGTGGCCTTATCCCGCTATTCCATCCATAGGAAAGGCATGAGCTCCAGCGTGATGATGATGATGGTGAAGTGCAGGAGCATTCAAGCATAACCTACTTACGAAGAACAACAAAAATTATTCACCCCGCTAAAATTCCACGCATAAACGAAACCGCGAGCGAGCAACTACCCTCAAAACGTGGAACTTAGCTAAAATTAAAGGGGCTAAGACGTTGTACTTGACACTCGCGCCCCGAAACGGCGTAATAAAGGCAGGCGTGCATCTTTAATGAACGCCCGCGTAAACGAGCTGTTGTACGGATTTATGAGTGCGTGACCTCTCAAGCTGAGCCTCCCTCAGACGTATTAACCCGTCCCGCGTTCAGCCCCCTCAAATAAAAAATGCGTGTAATGTCCGGGCTCATTTGAGTGCCGAGATTTTTTATGACCGTTATTGTAATTTATTAAAATATTATGTTTTAATTAAGGTTAAGCGCTAAGAATTATACACCGTTATAAAGTAGATAAAATTGCCTGTATTATGAATATAGTAAAAAGGCGTTTGAAAACTTACATAATAAGGTTTTTCATTAATTTATTTCCACTTTGTTGTTTTGTTTTCGTCACTAACATTCCAGAGTTCCAAACATTAATTTCCAAAGGTATTGGCACATTATCACTACACCATTCTAAAGAGGATATATTCACCATTATTTCTCACAAAAAAGTTTTTTCTAATTAAACAAATTACTACATAAACAACAATAAATTACACAGTGACAATGACCACGAATTTGCAATGGCGGACTAACGTTCCGATACGTGCAATAAGTACCGTCAGCACAGAAACATAGAAAAGATAAAAAAACATTTACCATGTATAGACTTGATAAAAGCGTAAAAAAAGTAGTAATTTAATTAACGTTTTTGAAATGTTATTATTATTTTAAGATAGCTATTGTTAGGTCGTGTTCTTTGAAAATGAAGTATAAAATATTGTAATCTTTTCTATATAAGTACACCTTATTTTTGATCAATGAGTTTATCTACCAAAATATTTACTCATAATTTGTACACATATGGTAACAAATAATTTATATGGTTAACTAGCGGTCGTCCGCGACTTCGTCCGCGTTAACTTCAGTAATTTTTAATCTCTCAAGAACCTGGATCAGTGAAATTATAAAAAATACCCATCAATCAAATCAAACTATCAATCAAAAGTATGCTATATAGTCCAGTCACTTTAGGGTTTCACCTCGGAATTTGAGATAATAAGCTGAAAACTCGTGTACAGATTCATTTTGGCGTTCTAAAAGTTGTCTCAAAAGTCTCATATTATCTCGTATCTGCGTCGTAAGTTATTCGAGGTCACGAAAATCGTTTTTTTGGAATTATCTCCGTTTCTATGGTTCCAATCACTTCAACATCTACTATAAAAATTAAAGATTAAAGAATTTGCCACAACTTTTGTCTCAACTTTTTTTCTATACGCTCAACCCTTTTCGAGATAGAGGGCGGAGAGCACTCAGCGCTCAGGCATATAATAAAATACTGTAATACAAGGTCAGCCGTGAATCTCGGTGAATAATAATATGAGACTTTTGAGACAACTTTTAGAACGCCAAAATGAAGCTGTGGACGAGTTTCCAGCTTATTATCTCCAATTCCGAGATTGGGACATTTTTCCCCTAAAGTGACTGGGCTAATAAGCACTGGAAATCAATTTGTAAATGAAGTCGTTGAGACACAACCGTCAGCTACTGCCCGCGCGCGCAACTTTTGTGATATTGATCCGTTGGTGGGAGGCGCCCGACGTGATAGCACAGTGGTGGCATGCGCGTGAGCTGCGCGCGGTACTGAACAGTACTTGAATATTGCAACATTACTTTAATTTTCTAAAATAAAAGATTTTTTCTAAAATAAAAGTACCCTAAGTTATTCCTTATTACATCAGCTACCTGCCAATAAAAGTCCCGTCATAATTGGTCAAGCCATTTCAGAGATTAGTTGTTATTTTGGTGTATGTACCGTATATATATTCATAAGCATGTAGTAAAAAACGGTTATTCCAATATTACAAACAGACACTCCAATTTTATTAAATGTTTTATTTTATCTATACATATATATTCAATACTGCCTATATTGCCTTACCTGTTTGATGCTGGCACTGTGTTTGCGTATACACTTATTACCTTATTGGAGGGGTTTAACTTGACTGTTGTAGTCGTAATTCATCATGGAACTAATTTTAATTGTGTAGAAATAAAACAAAGACGGAAAGAAGTATATGGTTATTATTTACATAAAAGTAAAAAAAATCTTTTCGTTGCATAAGTATATTACAAATTTTATCTTAAAACTACTGGATATTATATTTATACAAAAAATAGTACAATGCGCAATAGACATAGTAATACACGTTTAATGTTAGGTTTTGCCCATGCATGTATTCTACATATACCTATTTATTTATATTTTATTATATTTGTATATAAAGTAAGAAACTCATAAAAAGGTGATTTTTTCGACAAATGTGTATGTAATTTTGTTGCAATATATCCACATATTATATTTTATGACATTCTGTTCCAGAAACAAATATACAAATTTTAAAGATATATGTATGTATGTTTGTCATTAATAGTAATAATAATAAAAACTTTAGTTACCTAAGATACACAATAGATTGAGTCTGTTTTATGGGAACCAAAAAGGCAATGCGGCTTTTAACTAAATAACTTCAAATAAGTAAGTATTACGTTAATTTCAATGGTAAATCCGTAGCAAAAGGTAATATGACATTACCAGTACCTTTAGCTTTTTTGAAGATATGAATAGTGCGAGTGTGTGTGTTAAGAGTACATGTGTTTGTGTCTAGCGGTAGCCCTACGAGTATGACTCTTGGGATCGGACGACAGCACGCAGGCAATGACACAAATATGCTGCCGTCCACTATCTATTAGACTTACGAAATAAATCTTATGATAATGAAATAAATTAAATTTATAACTATCTAATTGCGACGCGCACCTTTTCGCACTTTGATGTCACGACCCGGGAGGTTTCGGAGAGAGTGCCAGTCTGACCAACATTCTCCAGGACACAAAAACTCGTCGCATGTGTCACATTTTAATTGCACCTTTTTAGAAATACCGTTCCGGTTGCATATGAGACACATTGCACGGTTTTTGGTGCCCATTAATTGTGGAACGTGCAGTATGTCTCGTTTGAGCCGAGTGATTTCCCCAACAGGCCTGCTAATTGTCTGAATAGAAGAATTAAATTTGCTTACAAGACAATTAGCAAGTTGTTCGCGGAAATCACGGTGGGTCAAAACCGGCATATTGCGGCGTCTTAAAGACCCCGTGAGCATAACAAAAGCGTTCAGCACGCTGCAATTGAGGAGTCTTTTAAAAATTTTTGCATACCATTTTACGCACCGTTTTCGCTCCACAAGGTACATAGACAGTTTTTGGTCTTTGAGATCGACTCCCCCCATGGTGTTGTTGTAGTCGCGCACAACAATCGGTTTGATTAACTCCTTTCCTGCCTTCCTGCCTACATATGTGTCCGCATTATGGTATGTGGAGATCATGCATACCATCTTGGTATCTTTCCACGCAATACACGAAACATCTCCAGAATGACGTGCAATGATGGTCCCTTTTGCTAAATTTTTTGGCGCTTTAGCAATTTCAGTAGGAACGTGCTTCCTATTTGGGCGCAAAGTCCCCAGACAGTCAAATCCTAAAGATCCCTTCAGGTACCGTGCTAACGCTGGACAATTGTAAAAATTGTCCATGGTCACACAGTGCCCTCGGTGTTCAAGACCTTTCAAAAGGTCTAAGACTACTTGAGCACTTTTGCCTGCCAAATCAGCGCTCGGAGCTACCACATCTCGCTCTGAATTTTTTCCGGTATATATATCAAACTTATATAAATAACCGGTCCTTGACTCGCACAATTCATAGGATTTTATTCCGAACCGTGCGGCCTTTGTCCTAATAGCCTGTACCCACGACAATCGCCCTTTGAAAAGCGTTAAGGACTCGTCAATGGCAATGTCGGGATACAGGTTATAGAGAGATGAAAACTTTGTATTCAGGTGTTGGATAATAGGAGCTATTTTTTTTAATTTTGCTGGAATAGCCCCTTCATTTTGTGGCGAATTCAGATTGGAATCGGAATTGTCCACAAAATGTAGGAACTTCCCCAGTAAAATAAATCTATTATATGATAATAAACCCCTAAACTTTGGCATTTCTAAGAAGCCAGTCGTCTTCCAGTATTCATGTTGGGACGTTCGTGGGTCTAAGCCCATAAGGACATAGATCCCAAAAAATAGATACATTTCATCTACAGAAGTTTCAGTCCACCTATGAAGACGAGATGATGTTTTTAATGTATCGTTTTGCCTAAGGTTAGTTATTTTCTGGCTCGCGTACCTATTGGTCTCCTTGACGATAAGCTCCATAATACCGCGGTCCCAGATACTCTCAAAAGCTTCGAGTGGGGTGTTAAAATCGTCTACAGGACCTGGAGCTGGGCCTGTAAACGTTTCAGGGGCGGACTTTAGTGTGGTAAAGTCCGCATCCCACACAAAGTCTGTCGAAACTTTGACAAGATCTTCAAAGGCGTCATCAATAGCTTCAGTTACATTATTCACAAGCTGAAGTTGACACTCGTCTAGATCTTGCTCGTCCGGGATGTTTCGTTCCTGACCAAGGGAAGCAGTGAGTTCATCTAAATTAAATTCATCGTCAAAATCAGAATCCAATTCACTGCCTTCCTTGGTTTTGTCACGTGCAACAGGCATTGAGTCCTTAGGCGAAAAGGTGGACACCTCATAGGCAACATTGGTATTCACGTTTTCTTCAAACACTGGGTTGCTACACGACGGCATTGGCTCGGGTGACTTTGGCGGAGCTCTTGAAGAATCTAGCCATTTCCTCACATGGTCGAGATAGTCATCTGCTTCTTCTTCGTCGATGGCCATGTCAGCAGCCCTCTCCAGCGTTGCAATACTGCAATAGTATTACATTATTAGTTCTCGTTTACAGATACCAGTACAACTACAATTACCAGTGAGTTGGCTAGTAACGATGGTAAACATATATTTAATAAGTACACTCACTGGATAGACTGCTCTAACTCCTTTTTGCGTCGTAGTGAGCCCTGTGGAGTGAGCATCAGATCGATGGATTGCGTCTGCATATGCAGAGATCCCCCTGGTGTGCGGTCGACATTGAACGCTTGTCTAATGACAAAAAAGAAACCAGGATTAATAAATTTGTGCTGGCGGACGACAAACCAATCATTTCAAAAATTTTAAAAGTACTTACAATGAAGGTTTCCATAATTTGGGCTCAGGTTCAACAAATGGGTCCGTGTTACTTGCCGTTGCTCTACTCATAATAAGACGACGGCGTGAATGGGCAGCCGCATTAATCCTGCCCGCCTCGGTAGCTTCTTCAGTCCTCATAGGCGTTATGGACCGAGAACGTGATCGTACGCGACTCATAGCTCTGCTTTTACTAAAAAAATAATACAACTTGATTGGAAACATTCTTATCTATACTCTTTATTTTGTTTCAAATCGAATTACCTAATTTATTAGCACAAAGTACATTAAACTAATTTAAAAATATATTTTTATATGATTAATATGGAATCCATCGGACCCTGAACCTTAAACGCGGAAACGAAACCAAGAGCATTAAACGTTACAAACCAAATACCTATACAGTGAAATTATTGTTATGAAATTAAAAAATAGTAAAAGAATTTTTTTGCACCTAGTACTTTTACGCCATTTTTGCTGTACACAGACACTTTTTTGCAGAAACTTGATGTTTTCACAAAATATGTGTAAATTTATGCAAATCTAATAACAACACTAAATTCTTAGATAAATTTGCAACAGACTTATCACTTTTCATAACATTTGCCAGCAAATGAACGCTACACTAATGCTAAATACGACACACTTGACTTGCGAATATAGGCCCGCGGAAAAGTTTGGCAGGTTTTTTCGCCAACCTATCTCTTAAAACGGCTCAAACAAATATTCAAGGCACATTCTATATTTCTCGCCCAGTAATTTGATGTATGATTCATGTAATAAACACTTACCGTTTAAATGCTTGAGACATAATTAACTTTACACAAGAACACGACTTTCGCACCAAAACAAACAATGGCGTTTATTTTTTTTTCTAGGTGAAAAAATGTCTTCATTACACTTGATGACACTTCTTTTCAATTGGTTAGAAGTTGATATTTTGGGTAAAAGGAAGCCCTGATTGGCTGTACAAATTTATACGCCCATCCAATCACAAAATATGTGTGAACTTAGGCACCAAAGACAACGTATTCGCTTACGGACAGACGTCTGTCCGCAGGACGCGTCTCGATTCACTCGCTTATAGACAGACGTATGTCCGTAGGACGTGTGACGGGTTAATTCTAATTACGAGCGCCACCTGCCCTACCTGGGGCGTCATGTCGTATTAGAATAGCAACATACTTAAGGAGAAAAGGTATTTCGGTTGAAACAAACAAATGAGATCGCGACACACCCATCTCCTTTGTGGGCTGAGAAAAGTACGAACAGTTGGATGACACTTTTGCAATGGCTTAATTGTCAGTCGCACTAGACTACAATAAGAATACATGGTATTACGTTAAAGTTTTTGTAAAAGTAAACCAGTCTATCTTGCGTGACTAGGAAGGTGCAGTCAGCTTCATTAAAATAAGAGGTGACAAGGTGACAAGGACATGATATTAGGAGCAAAGGGTTCAAAAATTATATCTTTTCATTAAAAGTTATCTTAATATTGTACACAATATTGTTTCAAAGATGGGTTCGCTGACTCTCAGTGTATAATTCTCAGAATAACAACTCAACTCCATCATTGCTAAATGCAACTCAACATGGGTAGTCTACACCTCATAAAAAAAAAAAAAAATTATGTCTCCATGAATAACGTATGCAGTGGAGTTGAATAAAACTGTGCTGTTTACACAAAAAAAAAAACAATTCTAATTCAGTATCCCTGTTAACTCAGTTACATAAAAAAGTGAGTTACGCTAAATGAAGTCACTTTATTTGCTAAACGGAAACTAACCAGAATATAAGAGTTAAACTCTTCGTTGCATTTCGCATGGGACAAAACCAGTCGGGTCTAATAAAGGATTTTTACAGAGCATGGAGCGAGGAATAATAAAACAAATATAACAGTGAACTCTTAACTAAATCTATAGAGCACGACCACACAAGCTTCAACTGCATTATACTTGGCATATTCGAAACATAGTTCAATACACCTGAGAAATTATATCATTATCGTAAAATTATGACTTAGCAAGGAGGAGAATAAAGGGGGTCACTGGCCTGGGAACATTCGTCTCCAGATAGGTCGAAGGTCCAGCTCCTTCGAAGGTTGAAGCGGCAGCAAGAAACGTCGGTAGGTGCAGCCGACGAATGTCCGTTAGTTCAAAATGGTGCAGCTGTTTCCCGGCTGAAAATCTTGCGGCAGCCTCTGGGAACAAGAGTCGGTCTTCGCTTGCGGTACGGTAGGCTTAGCACCCCAGCGAGAATTATAATCTCACCTTTAAGTTACGAGCCCGACTCAGCGTGCGAAGATGCACATCCGTTCTGAACAATTTCGTGGTAAGACAAAATAAAAGCTTCCAACGGTAATTTTTTATATGCTAAGCTCGTCAATTATTACGCAAAAAAACTCTCGTTATCAACGCGCTTTTGCGTTTCGTTTTGCGCGCGCGGTTGCGAAACTGGGATGTATTTGATTTCCTCTCATTTATTTGTTTCTTAGGTTTTCACGCACATCACTCATTAAATAAAACTAGTTTTTACGGGTTAATGCACGGAACTTTATTTATTTATTGACGTTTCGTAGCCTTTACAGGCTACGTCGTCAGAATCAAACTTTTATTTAATTTGTCGAGCTACCTTCGAAAGACTTATATAGAGCGTTCGGTTATTTCATTGTTCGATTTTTAAAGTTTTATTGTCTATGTATGAATTTATTATTTAATTTACTTAATAAAGTATTTTATTTAATATTCTTTTTTGTAATTTTGAGTTTATTTATTTGACCCTAACTACCGTAAACTACCACCGGTTCCAAAATTGGGAGACCTTTCTGAGAAGAACCGGCGAAACAAACTCAAGAGAGGCTTTCTATCTCCTTCTTAAGTTAAATTAAACAAACAAAAAGAACTAATAGTATCTGTTGGTCTTGCAGTGTGTGCTCGGGGTTGGGATTTTATCTCCTGTATAATGGGTTCCCAAGCTGGTGGTATATACCAACCATCTTCCCTATTGAAATTTGGATATTTTTTAATCTCAATAGCCTCGCGCATCATTCTAGGAACGAATCGTTGCTCAGTTGCAAGGATCTGTGGTTTATCAAATCTAATGTAATGGTTTGGTCCCCCTAATGCATGTTCACACACTGCAGACTTATTTTCGCGCCTATGTTTCATATCTGCGATATGTTCTTTTACCCGAGTCCCTATACTCCTTTTGTTTGCCCGATGTAGGAGAGCCCACAGTCGCATTCAAGTTTGTAGACACCAGCAACTTGAAAGGGTATATTGCACTTGACAGGTCGTAGAAACTGGCTGATCTTCTAAGTATTGATTGAAGCACGCTTCAGAATCCTCCCAATCTTGTCAGTGACTCCTTTCATGTAAGGTAGTATAGCAGGTTGTCGGTCGACTGTGCTAGGTTTGGCGCGACTGTGACGGCGACGTGGTATATTCAGGTTATTATCCTTCAGTACTTGCTCGACATGCTGAAGTTCAGCTGCCAGGTGTTTTTTGTCACAGACACCCCGTGCTCTCTGAAACAAAGAGTTTCCTACGGCAGTTAATTGTTTCGGGTGATGGTGTGAGTCACCATTGGGTACCTATCAGTATGAGTCACTTTACGATACACAGTATGGCTTAAACTTTGGTCAAGATTCCTGATTAATAAAATATCTAGAAAAGCTAGTTTACTATCTGCCTCTAACTCCATAGTGAATAGGATGTTGGGGTGTATAGAGTTAAGGTGATTTAAAAAGGCAGAAATTTGATCTGTTGGGAGGATTGTGAAAGTATAATCTACGTACCGCTTATATAGTCTGAGTGTGACAGGTGCCACGCTGAGAGCCCTCTTCTCGAAGTCTTCAATGAAAATATGAGACAGGGGAACCCATTGCAACACCCTCCATTTGTACATAGAAGTCATCCCCCCATAACAGGTAGCCAGATGTAAGGCAATGCTCTAGTAATACTGCATATTCTATAGGCATATTATTTTCAAGTAGCTTCTTCTTAGTGATTTCAATGCATTCCTGTAATGGTAGGCATGTAAATAAGGACTGAACATCAAAACTGACCATGATTTCATTGTCTATGAGACGTTGATCTCTAATCTCATTGACAAATTGGTATGAATCTTTCACAAAGGCTGTTGTGTTACCTCTCAGTGGTGAAAGTAACTTTGCTACGTGTTTAGCCAAACGGTATGTTGGTGAATCAATCTGGCTTACAATCGGACGTAGCGGAGCATTCGGTTTGTGTATTTTCGGTAACCCATACAGTTTTGGTGGTTTGGGATAAGCAGGAATTAGGTAGTTGATGTCAAGATCCAACGTTTCGGAAAGTGATTTAATGAGTTCACTTGTCTTTTTGAGAATCTTGGCGGTCGGATCACTCTTCACAAGTTTATATGTGTTCCCATCTGATAGAAGTTGTAATATCTTGTCGTTGTAATCTGACGTATTCATTACTACTGTGGCGTTTCCTTTATATGCATGAAGGATAGTAAGTTCTGGCTTTGTTCGCAAGTCCTTTAGTGCAAGGTATTCATCACGAGGAAGGTTTGATTTCAGTGGTTTGCTTCGTCTTAACACAGATGATATGTCTTGACGCAGCGCCTCCATGTCTTCCTTTCTCATGTTGTTTTTCACTAAGCAATCCTCTACGTTACAGATAATTTGTTCGTACGGTATCCTGCGTGGTGCTACAGCAAAATTCAGTCCTTTCTCCAAAACTTTTAAAGTAGGTTCGTCCAAGTTTTGTTTACTTAAGTTGACAACTGCTCGGGTAGCGTTCGCCTTGTCTGTGGTTCTGACAGGTGCGTTTCGTTTTTCCTGAACGCGAGATAGACTTTGATATTTATCTATTTGTCTATGTTTGCACTCGTTGAATTTTGATGACTCACGATTGTTAAGTATCAGAATGCAATTATGATAATCCTCCGATGACAATTGTTTCCTCAAATCACTGGACAAAACCTCAATGGTGCCGTTGATTTTATATAAATCCGAACGATGCCCTTCTATAATCCTTCGAAGTAGCTTTTTACTTGCCTCTTGTAAGATCTTGGTGCTCCCACGTATTTCGTTTTTTGGTGTGATTCTCACACAAGGTGGGATGAGATTGTGGTCTCGGCATCTCTTCAGGAAATTCAACGATGTTAGTTTCCTTGCGCGCTTTGTTTTCAGACCTTCCAATCGGCGGATCTTATTAGCGGTTTCCAGCCCGTACTGGATACCATATTTATTTCTTAGGGGTAACAAACTCACTGTGATGGGGCAGAAGGAGGCAGCGGAGAGGGAGCGGGAGGAGGACGCTCTGGCCGCTCCCCTCCGGCGTAGACGGGTGGGCCGAAGAAGACAGGCGGCTTTGACCGCCGGTCTTCGTCGACCCTAAGGTGGACTGGGCGCGGCATGCCAGCCGCGCGTCCTTGGTGCCATTCGGCATAGGCCACCCCGTCTGGGGATTACCTAGTACCCTAGAGTAATCCCCCCATAGGCGCGTCGCCCGGTCCACTCGTTGGGCCGGGCCAGCCCTAGGACGCTCTGGTGTAGTGGCGCACGTAGGTGCACCGATCCCAGAGCGCCCTCATAAGGGCCGAGGAGGGTACCGGTGGTTTTTAGTGGGTAGGACCGGCGTTGTTCCACGCCGGGGAGTCCCACACACGTCGCGCGCCTGGCAAGCGCGCGGTATGGTGCGTAAATGCATTTTCCACCGTCAACAAAAAAAAAAAAAAAAAAGGGGTAACAAACTCAAGAGAAGCTTTCTGTCTCCTTCTTATGTTAAATTATGCAAACAAAAACGTCAATAAATAAATAAAGTTTCGTGCATTAACCCGTAAAAACTGGTTTTATTTCTCTCATTTTTTATTAATATCTTTGAATAAGTTATAGTATTAAGATTTCGCACTTGACGTAGTTTGTGGTAAAAACTGAAAAATATTTAGTTTAAATTTTATAACTTATTGATATTACGACCTATATTCACGTATAACGTTACAATGGTATTGTGCCTTTGATCTTTCCAGCGTTTCATTAGCTGATATTAAGCTCGTCATATTTTTACGATATTTTATATCAGCTTTTTATATTAGCCAGTTTATATTCTAAACTATGTTCTTATGTATTGTAATAATAATTTTAGTCCGTATGGGTCGTATCAATAAAACTCAACAATATCAATTACTGTAAAACAATTTATTATGGATATAACAAGTTTATGTTAGAATTTGTCAAAATGGGAACTATATGACCAACTAAATATATCACATGTTAAATTATAAAATAATAATACTGGGATGTTCTTTTATTTTATTTTATTAAAATTAATTATGTATGTAATCAAAACAGATTTGTGATAATTTTAATTAAAGTTTTTTTAAACAAAGAGGTATTACTTTCTGGATTCATAAGATTTTTAAAACCATTATACATAATCAGAGCTCAAATTGTATTTTATCTTATAAATTGTTGTTCTTTTGCAGATTTAATGTAATTAGTTACTTATCTAACCAGTTAATAATATACTAGAACTTAAAAACCTGCTGTTTGAAGAGCAGATTTTTAAGTAATTTAAGGTGAAGTATTTAATAGCTTTGTTTTAACTTTGTCGTTTTCAGTTTGCTTCAATGAGCGAATATTGAAATACAGAATTTTACAGCAATGAAAATTAAATTTACAAATACGTAAATCATAATAATTTAATGGTAATTCGGATAATAAATCCGTTGATAAAATAATATCGTATTGTAACCACGCATCTGTCGGTGACAGTCTTTGTCCACGTTGATATAGCATTTGCGTCTACAGAAGTGACGAAAATGTTACACAACCCGCTATATGCGTCACCTGGTGGTATGTATGATAACAGAATAGTAATAATGACGTCATCATTATGAAAATGTAGCGGTCGTCGTATTTGGTAGCATAGAGTTTAAAGCTGCAGTATGACGTGACAATGAATAATAGAAAAAAAAATAACTAAGTATCAAACAAAGCGGCCCTATTGCTAAGTAACACATATTGCTCATAAATGACACACACACATGATACTTTTTGAACTAAGTAAAATTTTATAATTTTTATTATTTTTTTAAAGCATGTAACTGCTTGATGTTTAAATCTAAAGAAAATATAACTAGAAAAAATTCCACGCGGACCAGGCAGCAGACGGGACTCGAACCCGCACCCTTCGCAATCCGGGCGAATGCACTGACCAATTATGCTACCGCGGCCCTCACGGACCGCGTCGAAATTCTCTCTAGCTATTCTTAAGCTGCAAGGCAGCGCCATCTCTTCGCATTATAGGTAAACCCACAATGTCAAATGAATACTTTTACAAGTATTAAACATTTGAAAGAAGAAATAGCAATTATAGTTATAATTTTTATTATTTTTTTAAAGCATGTAACTGCTTGATGTTTAAATCTAAAGAAAATATAACTAGAAAAAAAAAATTATAACTATAATTGCTATTTCTTCTTTCAAATGTTTAATACTTGTAAAAGTATTCATTTGACATTGTGGGTTTACCTATAATGCGAAGAGATGGCGCTGCCTTGCAGCTTAAGAATAGCTAGAGAGAATTTCGACGCGGTCCGTGAGGGCCGCGGTAGCATAATTGGTCAGTGCATTCGCCCGGATTGCGAAGGGTGCGGGTTCGAGTCCCGTCTGCTGCCTGGTCCGCGTGGAATTTTTTCTAGTTATATTTTCTTTAGATTTAAACATCAAGCAGTTACATGCTTTAAAAAAATAATAAAAATTATAACTATAATTGCTATTTCTTCTTTCAAATGTTTAATACTTGTAAAAGTATTCATTTGACATTGTGGGTTTACCTATAATGCGAAGAGATGGCGCTGCCTTGCAGCTTAAGAATAGCTAGAGAGAATTTCGACGCGGTCCGTGAGGGCCGCGGTAGCATAATTAGTCAGTGCATTCGCCCGGATTGCGAAGGGTGCGGGTTCGAGTCCCGTCTGCTGCCTGGTCCGCGTGGAATTTTTTCTAGTTATATTTTCTTAAGTAAAATTTTGTTTACTTCAGGAATATCATATTGAAACCAACTACAAGTCGTTAGTATACTGGTAGATTTTGAATAATTTTTAACTCCATTTTAAATGGTTCTCTAGGGATTTTATGAATTCTTAATTTTTAAGAGAAGTCAAGTAGTATACATAGTCTATTAGGCAATCATGTCAATTGACAGTTCAGTGTAACTTGGCATCAATGTTTTTGGACAACATAGACCCAACTATTATTAAATGTGCTATAAGTATCATTCAAATACAAGACAGCAGTCGAAGTTTTAAATCAAGTCGAAATATTCTTACAAACTCCGTCGAAATATTTTACTTATCTATTATTTCTAACACCACAATTACCTTGGAAGAAAATTTTAATGTCAATATCACATATACAATATCATATTTGAGATTATTTTGAGAATAATTATTGTTCGAAGCTAGATACGCTACGCTTCTTGATTTATTTCCCCGGTTAAAAAATGGGTGTTGCAGCTTTTGGACTTTTGCAAAAGTTTTAGTCCGGATTGTTCTAGTTAGTCTGCATTAACACTGTAACTTCAACAAACGTGGAGGGAGTGGGAAAAATAGTATAGTCAAAGAGAAACTGTATTCAAATTAAATGTATAGTAAAACTGTTTTCATATCTTCGAAAATTATTTTTACTCTACCGTTCGTTATGACCGGTTCACAATTTTCAATAGCATTTCAGTATAAGCAACCTAATTCAGCGCTACAATGCTACTGGAATAACGTAAGCCGACATTGGAAAGTACTAACTCCTGTGACTTAACGACTTTACTGGACTGGATTGATTTGCTGATTAATTAGACTGAAATATTGTGAACCGGGGCATTAAGGTCATTTTGTTAGCTAGGTAAAAAAGGGGCGAAACAAACTTTACAATGAATATAAAGTCATTTGCAAAGAAAATACCGATATCTTGGGGCCAAAAGGGTGTAAACTCCAAACGTCAATTTTAGTGTAGAGCCCAAAAAACATATTTTTATAATGTTTACAATGTACCTTTTTATTTGTAGTATATATCTAATACTCGTACATACATATAAAAACATTTAACTTAGTTTTTGACTTCACGTAAAATTGGCATTTGGCGTTCACGCCCTTTGAGTCCCAAAGTATCAATATGTTGTTACACTGTCAATACATGGTTCCAATGATACAAATAATAATGACACTATAATTTATTTATTTACGTGTATTTTTCTTTTTATTACAGGATATTTCGAGAGCGTACAGTCTCCTCAGTATGCCACCTAAGTAAGACAGCTGTTGTAGTCATGTAATTTGGTTTCATAGCATCGCTTATTAATATCGAATAGCAGTGTTATTCTGTAACAACACACTTACTTTTCACCGCGGCAACCGCGTTGTGATTTGAAATTAGAATTCCAAATAAATATTAAATCACACCGGCGAATTCAGCGGTGAAAAGTGACTTTGTTGTTACAGAATAGCACTGCAGTTTATTATTTCAAAAACCTTTATTAAATTGTCTATTATGTTTATATAAACACCACTCATTTAAACAATTTTCAACAGATACGCATTTCTTAGAATTGTTTTACATTAAATTTTGTTACATTTTGGGTTTTATAAAATCACAACTTTTAATTATTTTTTGTTGGTTTAAATACGATGACACGAGTCGTATTTTTTAAACGGCAATTTTAGATCATGTTTTTGTAACCACGTAACGCTTTGCAGCACTAATAAATGTGTTTTTTTTACCAACGTTTATAGTGTAATGGTAGGTTTACGTTATATAAGCTTTGGCTTTCAATTTTGTATTGATATTCTAATAATTAAGAACATGAAATACAGCAAAATATAATGTTCATCTTTTTATTATTATAATATTTACATTGGCGGAATAACAAGGCAATATTTACAATTCTTCGTTTGTAATATCTTTGCCTTCAGTTTTGTAGACGAAAACATGACTAAACTTATTACCGGTTAAGTTACCGGTTAGGTCCGGGCAAATGTACCCTTACAAAGAAATGAGATATTAATTTATAAAAGCTATCAATTTACCAATATTCTACGGAAATCCCAGGAAAGGCCATAAGATTTTTTTATCATAGATATCACTCTTATAGGGGGTGAAAAGTTTGTATGAGAAACAATTTTTTCCGCGCATACGAAGTCGCGGGCACCCCCTAGTTGTATTGTAAATACGTCAAAAATAGAAATGAAAGAGGTTAACATCGTATAAGAATGTGTGTACCTATGTAGTGTTGTTTCTTGCTCTTGTTATTAGTTACTCTTTGCGATGAATGAATTATACTAAAAGAACTCCACAAACACATTAAAGCAATATTCAAAAAGAAAATGAAAGTATTATATAGTTATGAGACAATATGTCTCGCATTGCTCAGACCCCAATTCAAGTAGCTTTAGGGATTGGTGTTTCGGCTGTAATTGGAGCGTTTGAATAAAAAAGTTGTAGCCACTTCGCAGAAGAGTTGCAGAGACCATTAGGTTAGGCTAATGAGGTCAGACAGACGACATATGTGAGTATTAGGCAGTCGTCCTACCGTCGGCCGGCGAAAAAGCGACTATCGGCTATTTTCGTTAAAGAAACGTACAATAAATACACGTTCCGTATAAACAAAAGAGATGCATATATTAACAGTTGATCGCTGATTGTTCACACTGCCGATGCCGGAGAGAACTCTCTCCACTAGTTTGTTGCTGAGCAACAAAGGATATCAAAGATAATACTCGCTAAGTAGTTCTAGCTCAGCGATGCTTACTTGTCTCAAATCGCGCACGCGCGCATATTTGCTCAGGAGCGAGTTGCGCGAGTGATTGCCCGTAGTACTCGCACACTCGCTTATAGTCCAGCAAACAACTATAGAAAACTACAATAACTATCAGAACTACACACTCGCTTCCCGCTGCTCGCCAACTCGTTTCTAGTTTCCAGCTCTACTCGTTTCGCATTCATCGTCGGCGGCAGGAAAAGTACCACAATCACTTGCATCGCAAAGTAATACCATAACCTATGGGAGGTTATGGTGGCCAAACACTACTATGAACTCGTATGTCCTCATCAGGGAAACCGTAACACATGTTGAGTGAGGTAAGATGCTTTTTTGGGGCAAAATTTTACTCAAATGTTTTATTTATCTTATTCTTATCAGTCGCAACCTTTATTATTATACTCTTTATTGCATCATATAGTTAAAACATATAGTCAAATACATAGTAAACAAAGGTGGGCTTATCTCTAAAAGAGATCTCTTCCAGCCAACCTAGGTGGTGTCGGAGATTCACAACTACCATAACATATACTTACCTAAATAAACTTGCATAAATATACATAGATAAATACAATACCTATCCAAATATACATAACATACATATAAACCTGATAAATAAATACTAATAAGAGACAAGATACTTCGTGAGAATGATTCATTAAGTTTGAGATTTCTGTTTGAGAAAATGATCTTTAACTTTAGACTTAAACGAGAAGACCTTGATACTTCGTAGATTCTACACAGCACAAAATTATGTTTCCATAGGTCTTAGAGATTTATTAATTTCTGCTGAAGAAGGGATATAACTTATGGGAGTTTCTGTATTCTAAGACTGAGAAAGAATTCTAAGGGACGTATTACAGATTGATAACTAAGTGTTGATCTTTACTTAAGTACAGTTAGAATGTCGCTATGTGCTATATATAGCGACATCCCTTTCTAACTATGCTCAAGAATAGATCAATCGCTGAGAATCTTTCTATTCTTCCTCCTCCGTAACACCCCTCGAAGGTGGAATGGGTTTTGAAGGAACCGCCTCGACCGCCGCTAAAGCAGCGTACAAAGACGCACTTTTCACTTTCGCCACAGTTATAGCGCGATCGGGGGGAGGGATTCTTCCAAGTATTGAAGATTCCCAACGAGTCGAGTCGCTGTCAATTTGAAGACTGTAGAATGCAGCGCTATTTCAAACGATCGCATTTTAAAACAAAGGGTGGGTAAGTGTTTGAAATTTGAAATGAATGCAAAGACACCAGGTTTACATGTACATATTTATTTATGATTTACTACTTAGGGGAGAGTTGGTGAAATCGTACCGGCGTTTTAATCGTACCGTCTCTGGATTACCCATAAGACACCATATACTTTTAACACTGACATCACTAAAGTACGCGTTACTGCTAGCATGATCTCTCAGCCATTTTGTAATGGTGTCGATTGAGAATGTTAGGAGATAGATAAGAAAAAAAGTTTTTGTGAAATTTTGTAAGGTCGGTACTCATGTAAAGGGTGAGCTTTTATTACAATATCGACAGTATTTGAATGTTAAACTAAATAGTTTTGTACATTTATATGACAGTTACATAACAATATACGAATATTGACGACCTCTGTGTCATTTACGCTGATACCGGGTTTCAAGGTGTCGCCTACTTGAGAGGTCGAAGAAGAGAGACAAGTGCGCGAGGCATTTGAAAACATTCGGTGGTAAGAAATAACAAAATAAAATCGTAAACAATAGCGATAGCCAGAGCATTCCCGTTAGGCGATGACCCCCTGGTTGGCTAAATTGTACCACTAGCACGCCTCCAATAAAGCACATTGTTGACTACCTTAACTACAATCTAAGAGAGCATTTTTTTATTAGTGGCAGCCAAGATATTAAACTATATTTGTTATAGTTATTCATATGCGTAAGTCTTTTTGTAAATGAAATATAACCGTCAAAGTAAAAAGTGGTTCGATATTACTGACTTTCCTCTATACCAGTACATGTAGAACATTAGTCATTATACATTTTTAAAAATCATTTATTTTTACTAGACTTTTGACTCTATGAAAATTAAACTATTTTCATTATAACTATCATAAAGACCTTTATCGTAAAAAGACTGATCTGATAATATGTTTAATGAAGATGTAATTGGTATAATTAATGAATAACGACAGTAACTTTGCTATATCAATAACACACAAAATGTTTATGAACGTCAATGTCTAACATTAATGATTTATTAATTATTCAACACTTTGTAGACATCTTTGTTCGTGCAATTCGATAAATTGTAAATCAACATAAAATAAATGAAGATAACGATCTCATTTAATTAAACGTTCATGCACGTTTAGTATTTTTGCCCTTATAATTAAATACCTAGTAGTACAATGCCAAGGAAAGTTGAAGGGCGTACATTGAAGTCCAGGTTAAGTTTGTCTTTAAAAGTATAAATGTATGAAGCATTGTCGATGACAGTGTATTTATTGTGTGATTTGCGCGAGTGTTTTGTTGTTCATGGAAAATCTGACGATTGATACCCCTATGAATGTGAGCCGTCAAATAGTCAACTAGTTTTTTAGCAAACAACGAACTGGATACGGTCATTTGTGTTTATCAATGCTGATTCATATTCTTTTTATTTACACCCCGAAAAGATATTGTACCTTATTTCTTTCATAAAAGGTAAAATGGACAAAGAACTTTTTAAAACTATCATGTATTTCATTGAAACCATTAACGAAAGCTACTAATACAGAGTAATATACGATCTATAAGATACTAATACAGAGTATCTTTATATATATAATTCTTCTGTGAGTGTGTATGTCACTGAACTTCTCTTAAACGACTGGACCGATTTAGATGATATTTTTTGTGTGTGTTCAAGGGGATCTGAGAATGGTTTAGATTCACAATTTTGTCCGCTGGACAACCCCTATTTTTTAGGGCGGTACGAAGTTCGCTGGGTCAGCTAGTGTTATATATAATATGTAGTTATTTAGGTATATTTATAGATGTTACATTATGTTACATGAAGTTTTATCAATTTAATTTTGTTTTTCTTTCTCTTTTACTATAATGCTTTAATTTACCGCATAATGTCTCTGCTTAGCCCAATGGTTGACTGGTAGGGAATGTCGTGTGGTATTAAGTCCGCCATTTTTTACAAAACAATAAAGAGTAAATAATCAAATATAACACTTTTGCTGTAAGGTTACTCAATTTTTATGATGTTTATCAAATTTTTATCTTGTCTTTTACAATGATTATGAAAGTTTATGGAAAAATAGCGGCTGCCCGCGACTTTGTCCGCGTTAACTTTAGTTTTTTGCAAACCCAACGGGAACTTCCGCGGTAAAAAGTATCCT
Organism: Chilo suppressalis; assembly: GCA_902850365.2. Lineage (NCBI taxonomy): Eukaryota > Metazoa > Arthropoda > Insecta > Lepidoptera > Crambidae > Chilo > Chilo suppressalis. The sequence goes on from OU963898.1 coordinate 16,510,341, forward strand.
ACGTCTCAATCCAGGTCGTAAACTATTTTAGTACCTTATCCTAACCATTAAATAGTTTTTGCAAGATTGAGTTACAAACATAAAAAAACTTACAAACTTTCACATTAACAGCATTAGTAGGATTATTGCTATACAAATATACAATCGAAGTAAGCGTTTCAAACCAAACATTTTTCACTTAATGTGGTAATTTTATTTGTCGCAACTACTTATCATATAATTTCGTCGCTTAAGCGTCACGCACAAAGTTTGCTATCTGGGTCAACGGATTCCTTTAAGAACGAAACTTTGTAATCAACATTATAAATAATAAATAACGCTTTTAAGGGTTCGTATAAATTAGTTTGGTTCGTGTCTACAGTAATCAAGTCACCTGCAAATTTTATCACATGATATCCTCCCAACGTTGGAATCGGTTGGAAAATAAAAGAAACAAATCGTTTGACCTACGAGGTAGGTATCCGCCTAGATTTACTGGCGCTATTAATCGAGTGAAACAAATTGGTTGCCCGTATATCGGGGGTTTTTAAACTACGGTATGGTAACACTAAACATTACAGTTTCTATCACGTTTATAGGAGAGTGAAGCCGTTCTTTCAACACAAAGGTATCAAGTCAATATTTCCATACTCTCAATGTTCCAGCAATCAATGTACCTACATTAAATATGAGCTAAACTCCAGTTGAAATATATATGCATTAGATATAATAAAAAGAAAGAATAAGATGAAAAGAAGAATTAGGCGTTGTAAATATGTATACTTATTTGATTAATAAACATATAACAAAGATTCAGTTAACTTTCGGAGAAACAATAAAAATAACTGATTTTTGCTCGTAGTATACGGTAACATAATATTATATGAAATGTTTAGAAAACACTATATACTTTTATTTCTAAAAGTTAATTTTTATACAATTAAAATGTAGATATCTTCAAAGTTTATGTTCAGGCACAGATGCCCCAACCGTTAAAGTCCCAGTGGTATCTAACAGTTTAAGATAATAATTTACGAAAATATATTGGGCTATTAACGTTTAATTTAGAAAGTTGGAATATTTATTGCTAGAATTCGTAAGGTCGGTTGCCGATAGTAATACCTATTATTTAGATAAGTATGTAGGTAGATAGCGTTTCTACAATGGTAGAACGCATAATCATGGTGCTTCCCTGTGTCAGGTGAAACTTAATGCATTGTTGAACTTTTCGTATGCTCACGAACATGGCGGCCCGACATCGTATTGACGTATAATATACAACTGGCGTTTGTAGGTGAAACCTGAGGGTAAAACGGTTTATTGTGACGGCTACGTTTAAGTTAGCAAACTTGGAACTGAATTCTATTTACGGACTTGTACAAATCTTTGAGTTAAATTGATTGGTACCTACTCAATTTTGTACAATGTTAGCAGCCTTTAAATAACATTCAAACATAAACAAGAACAGAACCTTCAAACTGGGGGGTTACAAACTTTGTATTGTGCTAATTGGATTTTTTATAATTATATGCCTAGAGCTATATATGTATATATATGTGGCTAAGAATTAAACGAGTACACAGATGTATTAAAAGAACTAACTTATTTGAGTACGTATGGTTTAGTGATTGAAATAAGGAACTCCAACCTTAATTACTGAAAAAAAAGCAAATCACATTTGAGCTCTAACGAATACAAATTTTGTGCATTGACTTATCATAGCGTATCTAATTTGCTGTTAAAAATAAAGTCATAATTTATTTTGTCGCCGTGTGCAGTAAACCAATAATGTTATGGAACCAATGCAACACGAATTTGTTATACTACAAAAAATCACCTTAGAGAAAGAGGCAGGAAGGTAATGTACATACAACACGGATACAATTACAAAAGCAATAAAGCTATTAGGTATTGTCAATACTGCGGCGAGTATATCCTGATCCAGATTTCTGTTTTGATAACCCTGTAAAATATGTAAACATAATCTTTACCAAGTTGTATATCGAGAATAATATATCTTTCAAGAATTAACCAAATCCACTATTTCATAAAAATAGAGACTGACTAGAATTTTCTACCAGTTAGGATTATAATTTCATGATGAATACTCTTTTGTAGTACACGAACGTATTTGGTAAAGACTAAACATAATTTGACGATTTAACAATAGTAATCTCATTTATTTGAATTTTGAAAACGCATTTCCTGATGTTGATTGCTGTTGAATTCAAATGTAGCGATCACTTAAAATATTCATAGCTTCCCATGACTTCCGATATTAAGGAAACGATAATGAGAGTTTTGTAAATCCAACCAGCTATAATAGTTTCGGAAATCAACTACTTTTGACAAGTCTTCTCCTATTGCTATTATGTATGTATGCAGAAAACTTCAAATTTCTTTACCTCTCTGCACTTTCAGCTCTGTAACATCAGTTCATAAGAAATAAAAAAGAAGTGAAAGCGATAGGTTATTTCGTGTGGTGTTTCCTAGACTTCGCTGACACAAGGTAATCCCTCACTCAGCCGGCACAGACCGCATCCGCACTGCAGAATGAATGATGTTTTTCCTGAAACCAGCCGCATGCAGCGGACGCTATATCGGATATTTGTGAAGTGACATGATTTACTTAAAGTCCATGCACGGAATGGAATAATACATTACAGATAAGGGCTCTTTGTAATTCCGTATAGGTGGGTAAGTGGATTAGTTTTTAGGGTTCCGACTTTGGGTGGCAACGGAAATCTATTATGAAGACTCCATATATCATGAACGTAATAAGTGTATAGTTGTTATGGTATGGCACTGTTTTCTGTTTTTATTACAGTAACAGTTCATAAACACATCAAAAATAGTAAATCAAAATCATTATAGAGATATGAAAAGAAAAAGTACGTACACAAAATTCTATATCAGGGATCTCATATACCTATAAATATTTCTATATACAGGGCGTCCCACGGCTACCTCACACGGAGGGAAATTATTAAAGATTATTATTTATTATTATTAAGAGGATATTTTACTGAAACAAGACATCATTTTATTTTTAATAATGACTAGAACTGCATTCACAGATTTTTTTAAAATCACCTGCTTTAACTGGGAATCAAGAATTTAAAAAAAAATAAACATATTTATGATAACCATCGAAAGGGTTAATCATAAGGATTATTTTTTGCTAAATAATATAGCATTTTAAATGAAAGGAATGTCTTATTACGTGATAAAAATAATAAAGTGATATACAAACTGTAGTACTCATACGTATGCATTTCTTTCTGAACTCACAGTTACAATGCGATTGACTGAAACTTATAAAAATAATAATTCTAAAATGGAACCCATAAATTTTCAAGCGTCTGCAATTTTATTTGCAATTTTAATTTACTTACCATGGCGTATCAAAATAAAATGGATTCAATGGAAGGTTACTTTATGAACCACAAAGACATATCAGCTTTGCGGTGCTACCGCAAAAGATACCTGGATCGAGACGTACCTTCTCGATAGGTGTTTAAAAGGTTAGCGGATACTTTAAGAAATTTAGGACATTTTGATATGCGCTTACAGAAACTACAGCAGCGAATGATAAACGTCAACGATGATGAACTCAGCATTTTAACTTACTTTGAGGCGTATCCGATTTTATATTAGTTTGTGTTAAATAAAATGTTAAATTAAATTACTTTTCTTTTATTTAAAATGCTACGTTATTTATCAAAAAGTAATACTTATGAGTAACCCTTTCGATGGTTATCTTAAAATATGTCGAGTTTTTTTTTTCAAATTTCAGTTTGATTCCTAGTTGTAGCAGGCGATTTTAAAAAAAATCTGTGAATGCAGTTCTTATTTTATTATTAAAAATAAAACGATGTCTTCTTTCAGTAAAATTTCCTATCTTCAATATTTAATATACTTTCTTTCCGTGTGAGGTAGCCGTGGGACGCCCTGTATAACCAAATGATAATATTTAAATAAATTATGATCAAAACCTATCTTTTTATTAACCTAAGTTAAATATTATATTTTTTATTTCATTTAAACAACATTAGAAATACACTGGCTATTACGATTTCTCCAAAATATCTCCATGGAATTACGCAATAGCCCTATGTTGGTAATAATGCCTTTGTAAGTCAAGGATTATGAGTCCCCTGGGTGTGCATGCCTCGTGTTACATGTTGCTACATCTGTATATCAAAGTTCATTGTTATAGTGGCTTGGATACTATCACATAATATTCCACACGAGTACATTCATGGACCCTGGACGGCGTAAATTTTGTTGTTCATTCGTCACAAAGTTAAAAAGTATGTGACGAATTAACTTCGTGACGCATGGAAAACAACCCGGAGTGAAGATGTGTTATCAGTCGGAAACGCAATATAATAGTAGTTTATGCGACTGTCATATAAGCAGGGGTATTAAAACACGAGAGAGAGAGTTTATCTGATAATAGGTTGACTCGAGTGTTTAAATAACTAATCTATATGCAGTTCAATACACTACTTTATCTTCACGGATAGGAACAATGGGAATTAAACAAAGTAGCTATCAAAAAAGTATATAGCATTTTTTTCTGAAATCCCGAAACAAGACACGATCGGCAGAAAATTATATGGGGAGCGCGTAAAATTAAGTTTAAACTACGAATGCATGCGCCTTTTTTCGCATTCAGCCTATTAACATGGCCAAATAGATTAAATAAAAAAAAAGTGTACTGTCATGATTAAAAAGTTATTTTTCATCACATTTGCTCAAAAATGCATTTACGGAGGTTATATACATTGCTCGAAAGTTTAAAATTACGGGCTATAAAACGGAGCGTGCGGTAAAACGTTTTACACGTTCCCATACATGACGCCGTGCGTATATCGTCGTATCCTTTACGGTTTTTTTTTATTCGATCGAAGCTCCTCCGAAGCGCTTTTAATCTATACCTTTGTTTCTCTTTAATACTAAAAAGAAAAAGAGACGAAAGATGAAATTCTCATTTTCACCACCCGCACGTGCCATTTTCTTATTAGAAAAAGTTTGGTAAACTCGTGACTATGGTAAGCTCTCGACTTTGTCTCAGGCTTACATTCGTCTACTCGTTTGTAATGACCTAAATAACTATTTACACCAATGCCTTAAAACCTATATTAAAAACTCTAAAGCAGTTAGGTTATTGCGAACATTAAAACATCTAATGTCATAATAAAAAAACATTATAACACCAAAACGGGTAACCCCTCATTATATAACCGTTGCATAAATAACTAAAGGGTCTTTCAAATAGGGCGCGTCGATGTTGACAGTTTGTGGCGGCCATGTTGTTTTGGCGGCATCTGTCAAATGCATTGTTATTTCTTCAGTTACTGATGCCAAATCACCATGGCAAGTTACACGATTGAGCAGCACGCATTACGTCCATTTTACTGCAGACGCGGTGGCCCTTCAAAGTCGAATCTACATCGTTTGGTGACGAAATTTAAGACGACTGGTTCGATAAACATCCAACCAACACCCTTACGTCAAAGGAACGCCAGATCGGCCGAGAACATCGCCGCTGTCCGTAAGAGTACAAGATCCAACTGACCAGGAGCTCAAAGTGAATGACCATAGACAACGACATTTGTTCGCTGACTGGGCTACAGAACGTTTGGAAGAGATCCCCGATTTTGAATCATCTTTAAAGACGAGGTTTTTTATAATAACACACATTGCACACCTAATGTATTTTTTTATCTGGAAAGGATGGCAAACATATTGTAGCAGGCACAATATGATGGCCGTTTTGACGTTTGTGCTCCCATGAATTTCCTTGTCAGAAATTCAAAATTATTTCTAAACTTGAAACAAATTCTTTTTGTTCTTCATTATCATTAGAGACTTGCAGTTTATCATAAAATTTATCGAATCGGTAATTCGAGGGCGTAGAATTAAAATTTTACAATTTAAATGAAATTATGGTCTTCCTTTAGATACAATATGGTTCCGGAAACTTGTCATTTCACGTTTAAAACAAATATGTAATTTTTAAACATACAAACCCGGCTATTTGTCAGAATCTTTAAAGGATTGAGTAAAATTAATTATTTTACTGTATTATTATATGTATCATTAAGAACTATGTATTCTTGTTCTTTAAAATTACAATGCCCTTATTCATAACATATCTCGGATGAAGCATTTGTTTTTATCGATATTAAAAATATAAAAAATATTAAGTCAATACGATCACTGCATATAGGATCGCTGAGCATAAGTTAACATTTACATGTTCGTTATATTCCATTATTTTAATCAGCTAATACTTGCAAAATAAGTTAACAAACAATACCTAGCTGCGACTTTCATTGGATATTGTTAGATTTTTTCGATAACAAATTGACCTTTCCCCGTCGTTATTGTAATGTGTCAAATCGGCCTTTATAGCATGACGCGAATATAGTATATACATCCCGCCCAATTGTAAAGGGCCCTAGGACCTTTTAGAATACTCGATAGTAGGCTACTTTTTATATTGAAAATAAATTTTAATGGGAGCGGATTTGTTTGTAAGGAAACCAAATTATTCCACGCAGACTATTTTTTTTATAAAGTCAACGCCATATTTTTTATATGGTACTCAAATTGTTTTATACAAAAAGAGATTGTTGGCTTTTAAATAAAGTGAGATGGAAAAGATTTTATGAAAAATTGCCTGTCTCAGCAGGTCGTCGAACTTTGGCTGAAAGCTTTATTTGTGTAAACCAAAGGTTTTTCTTCATTTTGGAATGTTGCCATATCCATTAATGCGTGAATTAACTCATCTAACTTCATATTTAAATTTGCAATTGTGAAATGACTACATTATTACTGTAGTCATATTCGATGCAGTAAGTAGTAATATGATTTTTTTTGTTATCATTTTATAAAATAAAACTTTTTCTCTTCTTGGCGGTTAATTATTATTTTTTTGATTTATTGATATCCGTAAAGGTATTTTTTTAAATATAATTTGCACCAGGTATTCGTGAATTACTTAAGTAGGTATAATCAAGGTAATATAAAATGGTTTTGAGGTATTAAACAAAAGGTATGAAATAAGTTTATTTATAGATACTAAATATATGTTTAGTTTATTTGTTTTTGCTGAGACTATTACGCTCTAATGTGGAACAGCCTTTATAACGACATTATTTAAACAGATTTTATTTAGAAATTATTTTTTGTATAAAGTCTGTAAAAGAAAAATAGGTAATTATTTCAATTTCTTTTAAACTAACTTAGCCATACATTCGGTTCCTAAAAGGTATACCAGTTCCAAGAAACAACCTGAAGAAAATTACATATCCGTTGATTATGAAAATACCGTTCGGACTTGCTTCGGACCCTAAAGGTATTTTGGGACATTTTGAAATATTTAACAAAAAAGCTAAAGATAATTGTTGTATACTGGGATTTACTGAGAAGTTAACGTTCCATTTTCATTGCGGTAATTATTGGTTTTTAATTTTATTGCGTGAAAGGAATAAAAAATCATAGTTCGTATTAAACTGGAGATGAACGATTCAAAAATTCGGAAAATCAGTAACATGGAACTTGGAAGTCTAAGGTTACTTAAGTCGCATTCAACGATACTATGTCAGGCAAGTGAATCTAAAAGAAATCTAATCTCTTTTTTTTTTGTTTATCTTTTTGCCCAGGTCAAAATTTTCCAGTTTCTCCAAATTCACAGAGGAGCTGGGACGACATAAATTGTAAATTAACTTATAATAACCTTTTGAGCTGCAGTACAGGTTCGGCGCGTGCTAGGCTTTTGGCCGTGGGTACGCATGAGGCCGGCTACTGGCTTCACGCGTACCCTTCGACAAATACAGGCACATTTCTTGAGCCTGACACACTCCGAATGGCAACCTGTCTACGGCTTGGGGTCCCGGTCTGCGCTCCTCATAAATGTCCCTGTGGCAGTGATGTCGACAAGCTAGGACATCATGGACTGTCTTGCCAGAAAAGGGCAGGCCGCTTCTCGAGACACGCCGCACTTAACGATATCATACGCCGGTCCCTTGCCACCGTCAACGTGCCAAGTCTACTTGAGCTAACTGGTATTGCAAGAGACGATGGCAAGAGACCGGACGGTATGAGTTTGATTCCATGGAAGATGGGTCGGGTGCTAGTATGGGATGCAACCTGTTCAGACACGCTGGCCCCTTCCCATCTACATGGAACCAACAACAGAGCTGGTGCGGCTTGTGAAGCGGCTGAAAAAGCTAAGGCTGGCAAATACAGGGGTCTAGGCTCCGAATATGATTTTGTCTCATTCGGTGTCGAGACCCTTGGTCCGTGGGGTCCTAGCGCTATAAGGCTTTTTAAAGAAATAGCGAAAAGATTAGTCGACATCACAGGAGACCGAAGAGCTGGCAGCTACCTCGGACAAAGAATTAGTCTAGCTATCCAAAGGGGGAACGCTGCCAGTATCTTCGGAACCTTGCCTAAAGGGACTCCTTTTAATAATGTATTTTAGTTATTATATTTTATTTTTTAAGGTTTTTAGTTTTAAGTTCATTGTTATAGTATATTTTTTGTTTTAATTATTTTGAAATTTATTCATATTGCACCATATTGTTGTAAGTTCATCTAAAATAGATCTCCAGTGCTTACTCATACACGCGCACTGCTAGAAGTTTTCTCTCTATGGCTTCTTTACTCATGTACTGGGAGTCTACAGGAGACTCGCTCACAAGTTGAAACTAATTTCCTGTGGCACAAAGCAATCGCTGGGATCTATGTGTGCCATCTCTGATAGACACGATTCGCTGATTGAGTTTTTCAGTCGCCGATCTTTTTGTGCATTTCTTGTCTCGCGTTTCAATTGCATTTAATTTCATAGGTAAAATAAAGTTTTAGTACAAGTCCATTTGGACTGATAGCCACTGTAATACCAACTATGTTTATAAGGGCCTAAATTTAGATATGAAATTGACGCTTTGTCGAACTGGCCACTTTGTCTCTTATCTCAAATGTCTGACCGGCGTTTGGCTAGGAAGATAACAATTGCAAACCATAGTGGAAAAGCTCGCTATGCACAACCAAGAGTGCCAAACAAGCATATGGTCCGCTTGATGGTAAGCGGCCATCATAGACTATAGACGCTTGCGGTACCAAAGTCAGGGAAGGCAACGGCGTGAGTGATAGACTCACGCCTTTGCCTTCCGTGACTCAATCCCCTACCCTGAAGAGCCCTGGAACAATACAACACCACTCACACTCACAACAGAAACACAATACCACTATAAGGTACTTTTATTTTATTGTGGTGATATGTACTATTCGTAAGTGGAATTCCTTGTCGGCGTACGTGTTCCCTCCTTCTTACAATCTGGGGTCCTTTAAAAGAGGCGTGAAGAAGCATTTTTGCAGGCCGGCAAGGTGAGGATGGTTGGTGTAGTAGTTTATAACTGCTGTATCAGCTATCTTCGCGTTTGGACTTAATCACCACTTAACCTCGCTATAAAAAAAATGTAAGGTGGAGGTTACTTCCCCAGATGGGCGCTCCAATTCGACCGGAAGATCCCTATGCCCTACCTCACTTTCTTAGAGCTGCTCTGCTGCTCTCTGCTCTACCCTACTGTTGCTTTAAGACAACGCTAGACCCTTGCTAGACTACTTAACGTCAGACGATGGCTAAATAAGAGGAGAGTGCGGTTGATATATTTCCGATGCCCACAATGCTTCCTAGACCTTTCTACAACAAATTACCACTTACTTCCCAATTTAGTCAATTACTTGTAATGAAAAAAATCAATTCCGGTGTCTCAACTAACTTCATATTGATTCTCGCTACCACAAGTTTTTCAGCAATTGAATCAATGAAGTTACCTATAAAATGGTGAAAATAATGGTACACACTCAATTTATTAAATATAAATTAATTCCATTTTATAGTTTTCATTTTACTTTTTCCATATGAAACGTTAATTTAACATGTCAGGACGGTCAGGATCAATATTTTGAAATGCGAAAGTGACTATAAAGCACAGTCATGTCCCCGAACAAAGTACAACTCAAGTGACTTTGTGAACTTTGTCCACGTTGCGCGCTCGATCCAAAAGCCAGTCTTATGTATAGTCCATTTCCAATTCTTTGACCGAACTTTTGAACTGATTTAAAACCTTGTGTTGAGCAAGATCAAGCTCCGAAGTGAAATAACGAAATATGATAGATTAGGGTACCTTAACTTGTTCCTAACATACATGTAGGTACTTGTACAACGAAACAATTTTCTCAACCCTCAATGCTTCCACCTAACCCAGTTCATTTATATACAAAATTGCATACAGATACGTCGATTCACCCTATCCAAAATGAAACCACTAAAGGCATTAATGAAATGGCAAAGGTAAATTATGTTTCTATTTCTACGGTGGGATGGTCAGGTGAAATGAACTGAATGAAGGTGGATTTGCTCATTCGCCACCCTAGATGAACGGGCGAATTCTTCACCGGGTCGGTGTGGGCTCGTTTTGTTTTTGTTTCTGTACCGAATCTGTATGGCATGTTTTATAGCTACGCGGCTAGTCAGGCAGCGCGCTGTTCATACAACAGAGTTTACAGAACGGCGCTGCTCAAGCGCACGACTTTGAAACGTAGCCGCTCCAACCAGCCTATAGATTTTTTACCGAGAACCACTTCTTCACCGGTTGGGTGTCGGCGTTTGGTAGTATTCGGTAGTACTCGGTAGCACTCGTTACAAAGAGCTGTGTATCCGCTCGGTAAAGATTATGGGATTATATACCGAAAACAGCTCTCATTTAAGATTATGCATTCGGTGAAGCATCTGTACAGATTCGGTGCCGTAACGAAATAGAAACGAGCCCGCACCTACTTTGTGAAGAAGTCAACTTAGTCTACTACCATACATTTTTACCCTTTTCATGTTGCTTTATCCTTGCTTTCATATGCGAAAATTAAATGTAAATAACGTAAAGAACGTGAACCAGACAAAATTAAAATTTCTTTGCATCTTTTACTATTCTTGAACTTATCTGACTTCATATCTAATTTATTAGGTTCCCCATTTATTAATATATCACTCCAAATTTAAATAAATCTCACGCAAAAAGCAAGAACTTGGTTCTTTTTTAAACGCTCTGTTTTATCTCAGTAGGTTTCGTTTACAGGGATTGATGTGGCGATAAAAATATGGATTCGCTGAGGTTCTAATGTGGGAATAAGATTAATGCTGGTGATACATACGATTTACCTGCTTTACTGTAATGTTTCTTTTCTGTAAATATATAATTAAATTAGCGGCACCCCGCGATTTCTTCCGCGTTAACTTTAGTTTTTGGATTTTTTTTGAAATTTGTCATTTTTCATGGATAAAAAGTATTTTATGTCTCAATTCAGGTCCTAAACTATATGTGTACCGAATTTCATCCAAATCCGTTGAGTAGTTTTCGCGTGATTGAGTAATAAACATACAAATATTTGTAGGATTGAAATTGTGTAACTAAGGGTTTAATTTATGTGTTATTGACATAGATAATAGAGTTATTTAATTAACAGATTAAAATAGAAAAATAGATATTTACATTGAGATATTAAACTAAAACTACACTAAAAGTAGACAAAAATTAAAACCATGTGAGGATACAATAAATAGTTGCCCCAAGTCTTCCCCGTCGGCAAAGGTTCCCAGGATGCTAGCGGCATTTCCCCGCAGAATGGCGAGGTTTATGCGCTGGGCGAGAGAGCCGTCAGCTCTGCGGTCTCCACCAATCTTTTCGCGATATCTTTGAAAAGATGGTGGGCACCGGAGCCCCGGGGAACCTGAGCATCGACTTCAAACGCCGCAAATGTGAGGTCTCGGCTAAGGCCGCTTAAGCGCCTCTGCGGTCGAAGCAGCAGCGCCAGCCCGCATCGAAGTTCCGAGAATATGAGACGGGGCCAGAGTGTCGACGCAGGTTGCGTCCCACACTAGTGCACGTCTCAGTTTCCAGGGAACGCGTGTCATGCTGTCAGGCCTCGTTATTTTAAACGGCTGGCACGCTGGCGGAGGCGAGGGCCCTGCGGATGACATTGTTGATGCAGTGGTGGTGAGTTATACTGCCGGCACGCCTTGTACAGGAGAGACCGTGATGGCCGAGGTTGGTGACAAACGCTCCGCACCGGCAAAGATGGGGGACGACACAGGGCGAGCCAAGGCACAAGGACGTGGCTGTGCGAAAAGAAAAGAAAATGCTATTTCGAAATGTCAAATCCATACATTCCCACATTATATAATACCAGGCTCACTGCCCAAGAATTATTACTACGTAAAGATACATTTGTTTAAAACGTCGTTTAACACACTTGCACCCACAGTATATGAGCACAATTAAAGTTGGTTGGTACATTACATCTTAATATCCTACTATAATATTATAAATCTGAAAGTTTGTAAGTTTGTTTTGTATTTTTTTTTTCGCGAAAACTACTCAACCGATTTAGTTAACATTTGGTATGCATATAAGGTAAATAAAACCTGGATTGTAACATAGGATACTTTTAATCCCGAAAGATGTTAGGTTCTGTGGGATTCTCAAAAAACGGTAAAGCTAACGCGGCCGAAGACGCGGGCGGCCATTAATAGGAAATGAATACTTTTGTTAGTATAAAATAGTTAGAATGAGAAGCCCTTTGCAGACTGTCACAGACGTAGGTATGGAAAGTTGCTGCTGTAAACTATTGGGGTCTAACCACGAACAACAAAATCCAATATCCACTGAAATACCTAAAATTTCTAGGACTATTATCAAACTAGCAATCGATTCGCGATTGGTTGCCAGCGAATTGCGTGAGTAAAATAAATGCTGTAAATGGTAAATGCCGCCAATACACGTTAAAAAATAGACAGCATAGCAAATAGTACACCTGCAACTGTTTCCGAAACACGATAACATTTTTAATCTGCTTGAGATTTTATACAAAAACGCAGCATTAGCAACTCAGTCTTACTCCACAACTATTATTATTAACTAGGGGCCGCCCGCGACTTCGTTCGCGTTAGCTTTAGTTATTTGTGAAACCTTTAGGAACCTTACATTTTTCCTAGCTGTCCTTCATTTTCATGTCCTAAACGAAATCCCAACGGAAATTTGAAACAACTGATTGATGTATTCATTATGAGATTTATAAGTCTCCATATTTAACAACAAATTGTTAAACGATTATAATTTGTTCGTATGAGTGATTGAAACTAAACGATTCCCTCAGCAATAAAAGACTGAGCGTTACTCAAATCTTACATTCATAAAGATTGTACCTATTTATGATTGCGTCTGTAATATAAAACGCATTCTGAAATCATCAAAGTTTGCATGTTTTTGTGATGTTTCATTCCGAGATTAACTTGTTGCTAAAGTTCTTTTCGTAATCAGACCGGGATATTGCGAGGCAAGTAAACAAATGTGTTTGCGTTGAGGCTAGCGTCGGTAACCAAGCCTCGCCGACCGCACTATATGTGAGTATTTATTTCTCGTTTCTCCCGTTACTTAGCGGAGTGGTCAACAGTGTATATTAGAAGCGCCCGCACATATTAAATACGAGTAAGTTTTTTGTTATTTTAATGAAATCCTATTTAAAATGTCGACAAGCAAAAGACAAAAAGAAGGAGTCAAAGGAGACTGGGCATTTTTTTCCAAAATGGCTATTTTTTTGTAGTGGATACTACTTACTACCATATTGTATCACAAAAACTAAAATGAATGAAAAGTGGGTACATTTCTCACCTTGCGCCCAGGGAAATGGCCAAGCTACATATTTTGCCTAAGGTGTAGAGTTTGTGAAGTTAGGCCTTGTAGAGTTAGGGCGTCTAGCGTAAGAAGCTTGGATCTACATGAAATCTGATAACATTTTTATAGCGGAAAACACAAATATACAATCTCTAAAGATTTGAATTGTTTAACCATTATAGGTTCATGATATACCTACAAACCTAATAGACTGACAGACGAATGGGCAGGCAAAGTAATAGGGTTCCGTTGGCACTCTAAAAACGAAAAAAAAATACGAAAATTATTTTGTGACACAACAGAAACGGCGATGCGGGGTAGCAAATCATTAAAATTTCAGAACGGTCTCAAATTGTCGGGGACGCAGCTACTCCCCCAGAGCCCAGGGTTTGATTAACAAAAATAATCTGTGACTGCGTCGCGTCGCCGGCCGCCCTTCCGAAATACAGCTATATTTGGACTCTGAATATGACATGTACCAACATTATTATTGTAAATAAATTCGGCGGGTGCTGCGTCATCACACGGCACAGCGGACTTCCAAACAGTTGTTTTTCTTTACCTCTGTGTACCGCCACACACAAATAAGAAGAACAACTTTTCACAATTTTATTTGATTAAAAAAAGCTTTCTGCTTTTTAGTTGCAAATTATCTCTGGCATCAATAACGCTGTAGTGTTACAGTATCTATTAATAGTAATATTATAAAGCTGAAGAGTTTTCATTGTTTGGCTGAACGCGCTAATCTGAGGAAGTACTGATTCGAATTGAAAAATTATTTTCGTAATACATAAATAGCCCAATTATCGAGAAAGATTATAATAGGCTATATAACATCATGATAAGACTAATAGGAGCGGAGCATCAATGAAAAATGTTACGAAAACCGGAAAAAATATTCCTTTTCAGAGCTTTCGTAGCATACGCTGCGTAAACGGTTAAAGTTACACAAAAATCAAGTATGAAAATATTGTTCTCCTTTAAAAGTTGAAAAAAAACCGCAACAGCATATATCGTTTTTAGGGTTCCGTACCTCAAAAGGAAAAAACGGAACCCTTATAGGATCACTTTGTTGTCCGTCTGTCCGTCCGTCCGTCTGTCAAGACCGTTTTTCTCAGGAACGCGTGGAGGTATCAAACTGAAATTCATACCTTATACTCAGGTCTACTGTCCCTTGGAGCTATGAAAAAATCAAACTTCTAAGCCAAAGCAATCAAAAGATACAGCCATTTATGTCGCAAATTTTCGAAACTCGCACGGGAATCAAAACCTACAGGGTACTTCCCGTGAACTTAGAATCTTGAAATTTGGTACGAAGTAACGTCTTATAGTACAGATAAAGGAAAAATTGCGAAAACCGTAAATTTTTAGTTACATCATAAAATAAAAAATATTTTTGAATATTTTTGTACGGAACCCTCGGTACGCGAGTCCGACTCGCACTTGGCCGGTTTTTTTTGATAGTTTATGTTGTTCTAAAATAATGAATTATCTGCGTATCTATCTTTTACTAAATAAGGTCATTAACGTTGATCAGTGTTCATATCACGGAAAAGAATCTGGTGAATTCAACAATAGTTCTTGTAAAACATTTTTGAAGCGTTATTTTTTTAAGTGCTTAGAACTAATTTTAATTTCCCAGAGGTGCAAGTTTTTTAAATACTTTTGGGCTGACGACATACCGTGCGTGGAGATGATACGGTGCTACTTTGTGGAATAGAGTCCTCGGTCGGTCTGATATCGAAGTATTTGGTAAAGGTGGTTTTGTTATTCTCAAAGGGACGTTATTATTTAATAAGTAATCGGTTTCATTTTCTGTTAGGTTTAAATCAATTCCAAGTGTTCCCTTTTGTCTTATAGTGGATCTTGCTCTGAAGGATCAATAAATTATTTTGGTATTTTCTGCTAAATCATAATCGTCGTCAATAATCTCCTCTTCTGAATGAGTATCACGTTCTTTTAATTTCTTTTTAGCATACCGTTTTCGAGTACTTTCTCTGTTTTTTCCTAGCTTATAAAAATATAAATTATTATGTTGTTTGTGTCAAATTCAGAACTGATAAGATTTTATTTTCTCTTTCTTTTAAAATAATTTCTTTCCTGTTTAATTTCCACAAAGCATACTTGTCTGGATGTTTTCCATCCTTCTGCGTTCTGCGAGTATCTTTTTATTTTCAGTTATGGCATTGATGTGAGCTGCAATATCTGGGGACATAATTTCGCTACATTCACATGGGCGTAAGGTGAAAAAGTTCACTTTAGTTTTAGTCCAGATGTGTGGTCCGTGCACACTATGTTTTTTTTTATAAAAGGTCATTTTTTCTTTTCAATAAAATTATAATTTATATTGACAATGGCAAACGGACACGTCATATAAATCAGATATTACTTCAAAGTTTTTTATTATGTACCTAGCCTGAAATTATTTTAAAAAATATATCTTTTGTCCCCGTTAGGGATAATGCTAAACTATACACAACCAATCTATAGGTCACTTTATTAGTTAGTTACAGAAATATACCCACAGATATTGAAAATTTTGTCACTGAAGAACTACCCAAAATAAAAAACTAGTGTCTATTTTTAGATAATCTTACTGTGGGACTAAATATAACTTTGTTTACTTTTACCCCGTTATCTCTTTAGTCGTTTTAGTGACTGCACTCAGAAGGCAAGCAGATTAACCAATGAATTACCAATGAAAGGTATTTAACAATGGCGGTTATCCGTTCCAGTAAACACGCACTGTATGCATAGAATTGCCTTAAATGAAATTCAAACTTATACATTTGATGAGCACTAGTAAATATCGTTTACAGGGTAGAGAAAATCAATAGTAA
Source organism: Chilo suppressalis (assembly GCA_902850365.2). NCBI lineage: Eukaryota > Metazoa > Arthropoda > Insecta > Lepidoptera > Crambidae > Chilo > Chilo suppressalis. Next base: position 16,526,908 of record OU963898.1, read on the forward strand.
TTAAATTAAGTGTGTTGGCATCCATTTTAAACAGCGAAAGACTCAGGGACGTGACTAGAATGTCATTCGCATTGTGATATTCGGTCATTACCGATTATTACTATCGGCTGCCTAGAACCTCCATTCATAAGATTCGTTGGGTATATTTAGAAGATAATAAGTATGTATATGTGGATGATGACTAACTTTTTTTCTTCGTCTATTAGATAGATCTCAATAAGTATTGGAAACGTATTTTTTTCTTTATTCACTGAATCAAAAGATTACGGAGATATATTTATTTGAAATGCCGCGTCGACGCCACGCTTCCTATGTGTATTTTTTTAAGCATCCCAAGCACCCTCCGCTATCCGGTAACTCACAATGTGTATTTTAACATGAACATTGGCAGCCATTTCACTATTCTGTGAAAAAAATACAATACAGTACTTTTTAATATTAAAAAAATGGGTGCGTGTACTTATGTAGGCGCGTGAGAAGTTATCCTTCTTTGGCATCGTTTAAAATTAGTTTTTAATTGCATGCAAATAATTAATTACAATAAATTAATAAAAAGTCTGGAAAAGGACACAGTCAATAAAGTTCAGTTTTAATTTGAAAAAATAAATAAATAATCAAAATATTCAATTAAAATCGCTACTGAATATAATTTATTAGAACATATGTGATTTGCACTTGTATGAAACTCAAACACGTATTCCGAATATACAAACTAGAAACATGTGGATAAATATTATAAATATGAATACCTATAACTGTTACTTTATTACAAAAAATAAAGATGTGGTTTTTGGTTCTACTACACCAATGGTCAAGAGATGGCGCTGTAGTCTCCTGAATCGCGCTTTGGTTCCGTTGTTCCAGATTAATAAATACTTTTGATAGGCCTTCACAATGCAGTCGTTAGCACCCACTAAATAGAGATTCTATTTCTATTTTGTTGGTAGATTTTCTTAATGTGCGGTAAACACAAAAGTAACAGCATGAAGTTGATGAAGCAGAAGACCAACTTCATGCTGTTAAAATTTTGTGTTACAGTGATGCGCGCGCATCTTAAAATTTCACTCTCATAATTTTTTCATAACGCGCCTAAAGAAGTATAACTTCAAAAATATGAAATAGATCTTTTATCTTTTGTCACGTGACCGAAAACGCCTAGAAATGGCGGAGCCTTAAAATAACGTCACCTGCATGTTGAAATTCTGTTGAAATGACATTACTTTCTACTGTTTGACATTTAATGAGAGCCGTGTGGCGTCACCTGCCTGTAGGACGCCATATTTGCTAGAGAAACGTTACCGCGGCATATTTGAAAACAAGAAAAAAATATCCACTTTAATGGAGTCACTATACACTAATAAATAACGTATCAATGTTGTAAAAAAACTTGTCAAATAGCCTACTAAGTAATGAAAATGAGTAATTGTAACTCAGTCATGACTAACAAATCTATTGATGTATTATTTCTCACTTAACCGTTACTCTAATAGAAAGATTCTCAGTTATGAATCTAGTCTTGAGCATAGATAGAAAGGGATGTCGCTATATAGAGCACATAGCGACATCCCTTTCTAACTGTAATCAAGTAAAGATAAATACTTAGTTGTCATTCTGTAATACGGGTCCTTAGTATCTCATAGCACAATCTTTACAAGTGCTTATTTTGGGGCTAGGGCTTATTAAGAAATATTTATTCTTAGCTGCTCAGCAAGCAAATTAAATTTTACAGCGTGGTCACGATTCTAACGACCGTTTGGAAGACTTGTTTAGAAAGGAAAATACATAGTAACTATACCAATCCAACTAATATTATAAATGTGAGAGTTTGTATGTTGGTTAGGTACTCAACTTGGTATTCATATAGTTCATAACCTGGATTTAGACATAGGGTATTTTTTATTTCATAAATTTTTTAGGTTCTTGTGGGATTCTCAAAAACCAAAGAAACGCGGATGCAGTCGCGGGCGGCCGCTAGTTATTCTACAAAATAAAGACATATAATACCCTTGTTCCTTTTATTCTAACAGGTTATAGTCAACAGATACTTATATACTTCCCCAATATATTCGTAGAACGGTTTGTTTGGTAGAACATAGCTCATTTAGTGCTTTACGCGGGCGTGTTGCTGGCGTCCAAATTAGGATAATTGCGAGGGCCCAAGAAAGTTACTGCCACTGGGAAGGGTCATTTGTTTTTACTCTATACCAAATGAATAAAGCCCGAAGGCACATCTCCTTTTTCATCGTTTCATTTGTGCGTATTTAATTAAATTACTTTTACTCCGTGTATACGGTGTAATTAATTCTTTTTTTTTATTTTTTTTTAAGGAAAGACAGATACAAAGAAAATATTTTTATAAAACCTTTGGGCCCGGCCACATAGCCGCGGTGAAGTCCCTCAACGGGGATCTCGCGGTTCCGCACTTAACAGCGTAGAGGGTATTCGCAGGGTTTTTTAGCGGATAGTATGCCGTAAGCGCTCGTAAGCCGCGCGGACTGCTTAACGGCTTCTCCGTTTCGCACCCGTGAGATTTGCGAGAGGCAAGGTGTGAGGTCCGTTCGTTGGCGTGCCCCTTAAGGGCGCCAACGTCTGTAAATAGAAGTTTTGTCCGTGTAATAAAAAAAAACGACAGGTTGCACTCCGGGAGTGCCGGCAGAAGTGAAAACTTGAATATTAACATTAATTTCATTAACATTGTGCATTTTTAATATTTTGGAATGGTTAGGGAATATTTTACACGAATTGTTTTAATTATCAGTAACACTTTATATACACGAATTTTAGGAATACACAGCAGTGTGGCCACTATACAGACGGTCGAGCCAACAGATTTCATCATCCATGGATGCGCGTGGCATGCTGTAAACCAACGATATTAAATACCCTAGATCACCGTACGGCGCCGTACTGTGTAGAGCGGATTCCCCGTTGGGTGCCGCATCGTGCAGATATACATTGACAGCACAAGATAAAACAAACGACTATTTAACAGAAAGTCACTCAGCAACATTCTTATGGTGCACATAGTGTGCTAGCATCAACGTTATCATGGTCACGACGTACGTTGCCTTGCCGCGAACTATACGCGGTGTAGGGTATTTAATATCGTTGGTTTACAGCATGCCACGCGCATCCATGGATGATGACATCTGTTGGCTCGACCGTCTGTGTAGTGGCCACACTGCTGTGTATTCCTTAAATTCGTGTATATAAAGTGTTACTGATAATTAAAGCAATTCTTGCAAAATTATTCCCTAATCATTCCAAAATATTAAAAATGCACAATGTTAATGAAATTAATGTTAATATTCAAGTTTACACTTCTGCCGGCACTCCCGGAGTGCAACCCGTCGTTTTTTTTATTACACGGGCAAAACCTCAATTTACAGACGTTGGCGCCCTTAAGGGGCACACCAACGAACGGACCTCACACCCTGCCTCTCGCAAATCTCACGGGTGCGAAACGGAGAAGCCGTTAAGCAGTCCGCGCGGCTTACGAGCGCTTACGGCATACTATCCGCTAAAAAACCCTGCGAATACCCTCTACGCTGTTAAGTGCGGAACCGCGAGATCCCCGTTGAGGGACTTCACCGCGGCTATGTGGCCGGGCCCAAAGGTTTTACAAAATTATTTTCTTTGTATCTATCTTTCCCTAAAATAATATTTAAAAAAAAAGAATTAATTACACCGTATACACGGAAAAGTAATTTAATTAAACACGCACAAATGAAACATTGAAAAAGGAGATGTGCCTTCGGGCTTTATTCATTTGGTATGGAGTAAAAACAAATGACCCTTCCCAGTGGCAGTAACTTTCTTGGGCCCTCGCAATTATCCTAATTTGGACGGAATATTCCTTGAAGTACGAGGATGGTTCTTACGCAGAGAAAAATTAAAAAAATGCCTGAAAAAGTCCAAAAACAACACTTTTCTATACTCCCATACAAACGATTCGTAATAATACTAATAAGTCAATTTGAACTTTAATACCATACCATACATTTCCTTAGATGTTAGTGGAGAGGTTCCGGGAAGGCAAAACAATTGAGCGACGTGATGTCTATTATAGAAGTTAAGGAAAGGCAAATATACCATTTCCATTTTTTTTATAATTGTATGAAGAGTCATTTTAGTCTACACTACAGCTCAACACCGAAGCGAAGCGCGGGCGGGCCACTAGTTTAATATAAATACTTGAGTATTAAAGAGCGGCCTACATAGAAAAAATATGTAACTCAAACGTTAAATCGCGAATGATAGTACGCAACTTTTCGTGTGTGAGCCTTCCGACTCGTACTTGGCTCTGTTTTCAATCGAAATATGTTAAAATTCCTAAGGCAACAAAGTTTTTCTTTAATTTCATTTTAGCATTTAACGTTGCACTCGAACACGTAACCACCACTAGCACACCCCAGTTTTCAACGTAAATAATACCTGAAAAAGTTCAAATATCGTGCTTCTAATCATTATGAGAACTGAATGAAACATTGCATAGTTACTGAGGTGATTATAACGTAATGATTGCGGAACGCTACCTAGTGAGGCATAATGTTTCTTGTGACGTTTTTTGTTACCAAATCTTACTAATATTATAAATGTGACAGTTTGTATGTTTGGAAGTGAATCAAAATAAATGTGTGGATTTGGATGAAATTTGGTACGCATATTATATAAATAGTTTACAACCTGGATTGAGACATAGGATACTTTCTATCCCTGAAAAAAGTTAGTTACGTTCCCGTGGGATTCTCAAAAAAATAATTTTAACGCGAACGAAGTCGCATGCGGCTGCTAGTAGGTACGAGTATTTTATAAAAAATCTTACTAGATTTTTTTTATTTATTTATTTTAAACTTTATTGACCAAAATAGAAGAGAATGGTACAAAAGGCGGACTTAATGCTAATAGCATTCATTCCAAGTCAACGTTTGGGAAAAAAGAAAAACGCGAACGGCGGTATAAAGCTAGATATAATTAATATAGATATAATAATAATATAAAAAAATATATACGAATTAACAAAGATACATATATAAATACTACGAAAGGAATATATATACACATATACCACAATTATTTATATATATAATAATATGTGTTTATATTTATGCACATAAATATGCACATGATGATGATAAAGTGACTTTTCATCTTAAATTTTGATGCAGATGCGATGAGTGCGAACATTTCTTTTAAATATAAGTATACTTTTACTGGTTCTATTAGATTTAAACTCATATCTTTCACTTTTCAGGATATTGCACTGACAAAACATAGCTTATAGTGGTCATTGCATTCATCTGGAATATATTACACGCTAGTTCGATTTTAGTCTGATACCTGCGACAGTATTCTTAAAGTTGAACTTCAACATGTCGATATTGTATCTCATCGACGCGACGTCCATCCTAATTTAATTTACATAGTTACTAATACCGTACCGTAGGTCACGGTACGACGATGTTCACGATACTTATTGATTTATTAAAGTAATTTTTCTTTGAGTGTGTATGCTGTTGGTCGCAGATGACCTTTACAGTGTCACCGGGTTTGGGGACGGTGAGATTCTTAGGGGACCTCAAGCCGAGAATTGGCGAGTGCCTCTAGAGGTATTCCAGGCGGATGGCATCTCTCCACGGGGGTAGTCTCGGTACAACTAGAGGGTGTCTCTGTGATTCGGACCTCGGCTCTAGTTAGTCGTTGTTGTGGGGGGTTATTAAAGTCAATGGATCACGTTGATATTTTTTTAGAACTAGCCGTAGCCCGCGACTTTTTCCGCTTTAACTAATAAGCGAGCTGGGTACTAATAAGCGAGCTGTAACCGTAACATGCTTAATACAGTACGAGGTTCTTGTGTGAACGCTTGCAGCTCAGTTGTAAACGTTGGCTCTCTGCAAACCACACACATCCCGTCGCAGCAGGTTAGCGAACCACGTACACACTATGCTTTTTGGTTACAGTATATGCAACGGTTACGGTTACAGCTCGCTAATGAGTACCCAGATTTAGTTAACGCTTTTTACTTCTTATTCATTTCTAATTATAATAATATTCATATGCTCGAAAAAGGACTGAGGCTTAGATTCTTAGAGAGTTTAGAAAAAAATATTTACTACAAAGGGCAGAAACGCTCGTCGCTAGACCCGCACACATTGACTGCTTTAAAACAATCTGACATTAGAGTTATGCACACATTGTACGTAACATGAGCCGTTTTTTTTTGTGTGGTTTATTTAGATTACTCTATCTAGGCGTGTACATAATCAAAGAGCTTATACAAAGAAAAAATAAATTTGATAGATTATAAATTTCTTTTGAGCTTCGTTACTGAAAGTTCGTTTTGGAGAAAGAGAGAAGACCCCCAGAGCTAGTGCTACTCTGATCATTCGCTCTGTCACGGTAATATTATCTATACAGTATTGTGACTCCGCCCTGTCCTTGAAAATAAATGCCTGCGACCGAGCGCTGCGTTGGCACGCGGTAGGGCCTCCAGCCTACAGTATTTTATGTAGTTTTGTTTTTAACGCGAGTGTAGGTAGATTACTCGTTTGTCTCTTTTTTCATCCTAACCACTTATTTATATATTATTCCAGATATTTTGCCCGATGGGAAAACCGAAATACCTAAATATTAGAAACAAATAACGTACTAGTAGATAGGTATATAAAAAATATTCTATAAAGGTAAGACACCTTTCCAATATTTCAGGTAATTTAAAAAATGATATCTCTCTCTCTGCATACGTCCATGTCTGAGTGTGTTATGGAAGAGTTCAAGCAACCAAAAACAGCAATTGTGCTGTTGTACGATATTGATCGTCGTTTGTTCTTTTCCATACTAAATTATGTAGGTATCTACTTAATTAAATCAAATATTTACAATACAAAACGCACGTTTAAGTACGGCTAACTGCATAAAAAACAATTTAGACCGTTCGGTCGCCGTTGCGGCGCGGCGGCGCATTCGCGACTGGGTGCCCGCCGAGAGCACATCGAACTCGAGTGGCGTAGGTATGACTCGCTTTCCGACTGTTTGTATGAAGATAGAATACTCTATGAAATTATTACCGTGGCTCTGTTGCCTATACTGATATTACTCTCTAATCTGTGAATCCTTTGAAGTTTAAGCAATAATTTATCATCATCATCTCAGCCGTATGACTGCTGAGCATAGGCCTCCCCCAAGGATCGCCACATCGATCGGTCCTGTGCCACGCGCATCGAAACATTATATAAATGGTTATATAAATAGAATATTTTTTGCATTTCAAAATGCATTATTGGCTCAAATAAGAATGTCCGCATAGGCTTGTTCAGCCGACTGTTGGCATGTTAAGCGCATTGGGCGATAACACTGTTTGCTATTCCATTGGATCTACGCCAATAGCCATAGTATTATCGTAGTGCGCCTTTATTGGCATCAGAACTGCATTAAAATAATTTATATGGAACCAAATGCAGTCCGTTGGAATAATTTATTTAATACTAGCGGCCACGCGTGATTTCGACCGCATTAACTTTGATTTTTTGAATACCACAGTTACCTAAAAATTTTCCAGGATAAAAAGTATCATTTCTCAATCCAGGTCATAAACTATATACCGAAGTCCATCCAAATCCATTTAGTTGTTTTTGCATGATTGAGTAACAAACATACAGCGAATAGCGACCCACCTTTGCATAGCTTTGAAGTAGACTAAAGTTTTTTTTGCCGGCTTCTACTCCGTTCTCTGCTTTGTGGAGTTTTGGAAACCAAAAGCACAAAATACTTGAGAGTACCTAGTACTAATACCACTACGTTCTTTTGATAGAATAACATTTATACTAATCTTTTTGATTTATACACCCAAACTAAACGAAACATTGATATTACCGTTCTCAATGGAAAAATAATATAGGTACTTACTACCTCTCTACACATTTTTTATTCACCATTGGGTGGTTTCGATAGTTCAATGAAAACATCTCAGCGCTACGATTTCTCGTAGCGCGTACCTACTACGACGATAAATTGCTACGCTTATGTGGAGTCATTAGTAAAACGTGAATGCGGAAAAAGGGTTTCAAACAGAGCGAGTTGACTGTTTTCAGGGAAAAAGGTTTCGCTGAAAGTGAAACATATGTCGAGAAAAGTTTTGGCATCAATCGGCATTATTGTATCGACCCTTGAGCCTGGAAACTTCAAAACTCGGAGACACTTGTATGCCCGAGGCTTGTCTCAAGTTTTGTCTTAGTTCAACCCTTTTAGTTTTGGTGAGAATCTGGTTAGATCTTTTTTCTGATGGTAGTTCGTTATTACCCGATAAAAGATTTGTAACAACTTTTGTACTTATAATAAGTTTAAATCTAAACAATTTATTTCTAGTAAAATTTTCTTTACATTTAAACATCTAGCAGTTTAATGCTTATTAAAAATATAATTATAATAAGTTTAGTTTATATTTGTGTTTAGTTAAGATTACGCCTCGTCCGCATTAACTTTAGTTTTTTGAGATTCCCACAGGAATGAAAATTTTCCGGGATAAAATGTATCCTATGTCTAAATTCAGAACATAAGCTATATGTCAACCAAATTTCATCTGATCCAGTTTTTGCGTGATTAAGTAAAAAAATATACAAAATTTCACATTTATATTAGTAGGATTTTTATATAAATTATTTTTGATTTGATACAAAAATCTTCTTTTGTGCAAAGAATTCCTTTATAAACATTGCGCAATAACTCTTTTCACACGCCATAAAAGACTGCAAAACACACAGAAAGGAACGCTTAGCTTAGGCGGAACGTATAAGCTGCCAGCAACTCGAGCCCCATTGTCGACGTCAATAAACATCCGATCCTGTGTATCTGCAATTTGTCACAAACCAAGTTACGTAGTAGAGAGCCGACGCTATTGTCGCAATCATAAACATGGTTATTCGAACCGTTTTGGAGTGTCTGTTCCGAACTCACGCGCACCCATCCATCATCGGTCCCCGTAATCCTGGGTACTCTGTCACATTTAATCAAGTTTCAGGACAGGTTAATATAATTTTCCAACGTTGATAAATAGAATGGATCCAAGGCGGAACGCTTTAAATGGCACGCATAACAACCGTCGGAGCTACGTAACGCTAGCTCGTTTAAATTTCGTATAGACATACAATACACATATACATAACATTCTTATTTTAGAGTAAGTACTTTTGAAGTGTTTCCTTTTATTTCACTTGGAGAAGTTTATGAATCATAAACGTATAGCAGAAGCAATCAACTTTTGAAGTCACGCCATTTTATGTCATCTATATATGTACGAGTATACTAATATTATAAGGAGGAAAGATTTCTATTTTTAAATGTTTGTATCGAGTAATCTTAAAAACTATGAGACCGATTTCAAAAATGAATAATTATGCATTTCTAAAGGAGATGTTCTATTTTGGTAGGTTCTTGAAAACCCCCCACGATAAATTATATATTAAACGTAAGCTTATGCTCAGAGGATCTTAAATAAACCGATGTTTAGTTAAAAACTGTTTATTGAAATGTGCAACGTATGCACGACATCTAACTTTTAAATCGATGTTCTCTGAATAAATCATGTAAAAAATGAAATCCCTATAATAATAGGGCTTAATAAAGCAGCAACAAGATAAAAAATCAACTTACGTCTTCCATACTATTATTATTTTATACAAAAAATTAAAAACAGTCGTAATTTGAACCAATTCGAACCCTAGATAAAAAATATTTTGACAAGACCAATTAGATCCGATGGATCCAACTAGCATGACAATTCAAACAGTGATTTTGTAAAAAATTGCTTTATCATAAGTTCTTCAACATGCAAAAAATTGCTACCCTATTTAGATTTGCTATGCCAAGCTTTAAAGTATCGGCTAAGACTTTATTACATTATTCATAACCATTGTTGCCAAGTAGCATCTAGCGCAGAAATGCCAGCTAAACAGCCTTGACTGCATGACCTATGGCATGCCATTTGCATGTTGTATTTTATGTTTATATCTCATAAAATATTTTCGGGAATACGGTGGGTGTGACGATTGTGCAGAATAACGAAATGCGGAACTTAGTCAGTTTTGCACTACTGGAGGCTGAATTGCACGTATGTCATCACAAGAATATATCCAATTAGACGGAAATGTAGAAAGTCTATGCACAACAATTACACTCCTTTAAATTAAAGTATATCATTTTTATATTTTATCCTTAATAGCTATTACTTACTCTTGATAGCAAAATTTAATATTTCGCCATTTAATTTTCGACCGCAACTCGTTTAAAATAAAGTTCAAAAACGACTGAGAAAATTTCACACTCATTTCTTGTGCCCTCATAGCTTAGCTTTTATGTGTTTGTTCTAGATAAACCTGTTCAGACTGGCATACAACACGTAAACAATTTTAAATTGTAGTTTGTTTGTATCTTTATCTTGCGTATAATGGCTTGCTGTCGGCAAGATATCAGGTGGAAGTTTAAAAGAGCTAAGTTATTAGATGTTAAGTAAATTCTAATGTCAAAAAGTTTTATTTCATAAGCTCATTTGGTATTTAAGAGTATGTCATCTAAATAATGAATTTTCACAACATTTTCTTTTTCATGAAAGAGGATCATAAAAAAGCTCTGGTATAAGCTTTTTTATGATCCTCTTTCATGAAAATCCTCTTTCCTTTTCATGCTGCAAAATAATGCATTACAAAATATTATATACAAATATTACATTTGTATGGCAGCGAGTTTCGAAATAATTAAAAATACATTCAGAATTCAAGGCACGCACATATTAGCCAAATTCTTCAGTTAAAATATACACTGAAACAAGTTTTGATAGCATAATTTGTACACAAATTTGGTAGCGGGTCAGGGGGTCACGTGTGGCGGCCACAGACAAAAGCTTTTAGCGAAATAATGCGGATATTATACCACCCCGAGCCCACTCCATACTCCTCCCCATGAAACGCCTCACTAAATATGGACTTGACAGAAAAAAACCCACTAATTATGATTCAACAAGTGCAATTATCTGGATTGAGAATAATTATAATTTATTTCAAAGACGTTTTAATAAATGATTATGAAAAAGGTAAAAGGGAATTCTACTAATATTATAAAATAATATGAAAGTCTGTATATTTATATTTTGTTACTCAATCTCGCTAAAACGGGTGGACGGCATTCGATGGAATTTGGCACACATGTAGTTTATTACCTGGATTGAGACATGGCACATTTTTCCAGAAAATTTTAGCTTCCTGTGGGGATTCTCAAAGTACTAATTTTACGCAGATGAAGAAGACAGAAAACTATAGCTAAACAATAAAGTAATTAAATCTCATATGAATACTTACATTTAGATCTAGGGAGTTCTCCAGAAACAAACCAGCTCAAGACCTACCTCAATAGATTATTTGGGGCGTTTTACTTTAGTTTTGTAAGACTGTGGTGTCAATGGATGTGTTACTTTTGTCCTGGTTATACACCTTTTCTTTAATAGAATAAAATTAATATCGCAGATGTTATTACTAAAAAGTGTAGGATATAAATAATGGCGGTTTTAATTTTTAGGTTTCCGTGCCTAAAGGGTAAAACCGGCTATTACTAAGACTCCACAGTCAGTTTGTCTGTCTTTCCGCCTGCCTGTCACCAGGCTGTATCTCATGAATTGTGATAGCTAGACAGTTGAAATTTTCACTGATGATATATTTCTGTTGCCGCTATGACATCAAATACTAAAAATAGATAAAATAAATATTTAAGAGGGGTTCCGATATAACAAACGTGTTTTTTTGCCGTTTTTTGTTCAGGTGGTAGACACTTGAAATATTCACAAAATATTTAATTGTCTACTGACTTTCAAATAAACACATAATTAAATTATAAAGAAATAAATATTTAAGGGGGGCTGAAATCAAAAGTGCATATTTAGTACGTTTACGTAAAAATGCAATAATGACGTTTCATTATTGCATTTTTACGTACTTACCAACATAGGTTCGTTATTTTGCATTATTAATCTTATTTGTTTTCGATTAAAAGTTATTCAAATTTCGAGCATTAAAAAAATGATTATTATTTTATTACAGAGCACAGCATACCCGTTACAGGATAAAATAATTGAAATTGCCTTGTGAAAGTGTATCATTATTGTTTAATCTCGCAAACATTTAACTGGCCTGTCAATCATACGGAGTAATGATTCATTAAATCAATCGCACGCACACTCCTGCGAGCGAACGAGCGGTGCTGCCCGAATCGGGTAATCTTCCGAAACGTGCAAATAATTTATCAAAATGGAATCAATCGCATGGAAAACGGTTAACGGATAATCGAATATGTTTTCATCGTTATTGCTTTCGTTCTCGCATTGCGTTAGTTATGTTTTTTGCTTTTTTATGGCATACACGGTTTGTGCGTTCAGCCAATGTCAAGTAAAAATTGCGTCAATTATTATGTTTATAAGTTGGAACTTTTGTTACTAAACATAGCGCTAAAAGAAACAATAGTCGTCAAATGATTTTACTTCATCATCATCATCATCATCATCAGCCTATTAATGTCCCCACTGCTGGGGCACAGGCCTTCCATATGGATGGAATAGGGAGATTGGGCCATAACCCGCCACGCGGGCCCAGTGCGGATTGGCGGGTGCTAACGACTGCAGTTGCAGCCGGGACCAACGGCTTAACGTGCCTTCCGAAGCACGGAGGAGCTCGAGATAGTAATTTTTGGCCACCCATCCAATGACCGACCACTGCGAAAGTTGCTTAAGTTCAACGATCGCAGCCGAACGCGCTAACCACTTGCGCCATCGAGCTCCTCTTTTTACTTAAAAAAAGTAAATGCATCAAAAATTCAAATCAAATCAACGCAATCAGGACGAAACACTGCTACACTTATTATCTTTCTGACAGGGACAGACCATTCATTCAGTAACGGAAAAGTTTTGATGTAAAAAAGTCACTACATCGGAAAATACACGAACAATAAAAGTAAATTCAATCTAATAAAAAGGCATTTTACATTATCTGTCCTGAAAATATCATTTGTCAGGAAGTGATTGTTTTTAAAGATAAGGATGAATTGTGAGTATCTTTAATAAATAAATATGAAATACCGGTCGATGATTCAAGTCTTTACCTTAAGTGGATGGAACTCAGCGTTTCTGGGTCAATCAGGGCAAGTCCCTTAGCCCCTTCCCATATTTTTGTATGTATACAAAATAAGTATATTTAGAGATGCAGAAATAGATAACATGAAGTACAAAATGCACTCAATTTTAATTGGCCTGCGCAGACGACGGACTTTGTGTCTGCGGAGGACTCTTGTTCGCGTATCAAAAAAAATTGCCCGTCGAGGACTTGTCTCATCCTCGGAACACGGTGTGCGGACATTAAATGTCCCTCGAAAATTTAGGGAGGCGCACGCTATGGAAGTCGTATTCTGAGATAACGTTGTATTGTAATTAACATAAAGTTTAAGAAAAGGAGAAGACTTTCTAATAGTGAAAACTTGCTCCATCCCTTTATATGGAATTGATTATTTATTTGTATTGTTGTGATTTTTATTATGCTTTCACTATAATATTAAATACAGCAATGTCTCACGATCATTCTGAAAGATAATTAAATATAAATAGTTTAAGCGATGCAAAACATACGAAAAACATACTTGAGGTTGATTTAATCACTGAAATCACTTAAAATAGTAGGCTCAGAAGACTTGACGGTAAGCCACAAAAAAATAATATGATATTAAGTAATCACTTTTCTATTGTGGCTTAACGTCAATTTTAATTACTCAATTGTGTTTCATTAATATTGTGTTTTTAATTTCAGACTTAGACAACCCTCCTCAATTATTTGAATTATTTGATAAATCCGTTAAGATTATTTTATTTGCATTTCTGTTGATGAAATCTATAGACGCTAAAAATTCCTTCAACAAATATTTCGCCATTGTACTTTCAGTCATGTTGAATTCCTTTTTTTTTGTGATGTATCCATATATAGGAGTTCTTTTTTCCATTTTTTTACTACGTACATCACTATCGAGCGCGCACCGCGGACTAAAATCTGTCGTGTGCGTTGTTGACGCCTCTTGTCACGTATGTTCTATTTTTTTCGAGTTCTCTCGCGTACTTCTATCCTGTGCAGTTCCTCGGTATCCGTGGTAGTGCGGGGGACTTTTTGTCCGCGGTATTTATAGTACGTCGTATGCGTTACTCGGTGCAATTGTAAGCGATCTATTACGGCGGACAAAATTCCCTCGTCTGCGCTGGCTATAAATCTAACGATTGATGATATGAGGTATATTGAAAAGATTCTCAAATACCTATTACTGGATTAACAGTACCAGAACCGTTACACGGAGCTACTGAAACTAAAAAAAAATATTTTGTACTATTACTTCCATGTGATTTTAAACTAGTTTTATAATTTACACGAAAGAAATGATTTTCTTTCCATTCTCTCAACTTTCAATTATTTGTAAGCAATAAGTATGTTATCATTCGCTTGTCCTGTTCCCAATTTATTTGATGTCGGCGCAATATGTTTTTGGCACTTCCATTTTATGCCATCAGCCAGCGGTCCTCTCAACATTTACTCGATTCGTTGTCATATATTTTACTCAGTACATGCTTCTTTTTTTTACTCTACCTCTTTTTCCAGCCTCAGCCTAGATTAATTTAATTTCGTGTCTTCAAGTACGTTTTATACTCTAGTAGATAATAAGTAAAGTTTTACTACGTCGTCACTGTCTCAGTACTGAAAACTTAAACTTAGGTATTGTATGGTGCACTGCTAGGTGAGCTAACTGCTACACTCAGAGATATCACTGAAATATGTTTGACGACGTTTTATCTTATTCTATCTGTTGCTATCCAACTTCGCTAAGTATCGTCACTTGTAATGATGTTAGAATTTTGAAGATACCCTATACATCAAAATTTGTTCTGTCATTTACAAGTTATGTTGGAATAAAGACACGCACATACAATATTACACTCATTTTTATAGAAGTGTAACAATATGTTAGAACCTTGGAATAAAACCGAAATCTTTAATTTTTGCAGTCTCTCTAGATGACCATTGGACTCACAAAGCTCTCAAAGACGTTGAGCAAAATTATGGTACATATTATAAGCACCCTGCTCAAGCTTATAGCTTTATTTGCCTTACAATTAAGCATCACCACTCAACGGCCGCTCTCGCATCCACCTCAATACATGTTCATCATCACCATCAGCCTATTAATAACTATTGCGAAAGTTGCTAAGCTTTAACAATCGCAGCCTTACGCGCTAACCACTTGCGCCATTGAGCTCCTCAACAATACATGTTCGTGTACATCAAAAATCACAACACAGACGAAAACAGCATTCGCGCTGAGTGGGAGTCACAATCTGTTCATTTAAGTGATCAGGGGTCGTCAGCGCAAGGCCGCCGAGTTGGCGCAGCGCCAGGCACATGCTTGAATACTACAATGTTTTTATTCCAATTCGAACACTGTTTCGCTCTTGACTCTTTGTTGCAATAAGTGCTGACTATTGAGTGAGCACACTGAATCCGTTTTAGGGATACGCTAGTCTTGAAGTGACGTTGTATGATGATTTCTTTATACAGGATTTAATAAAAGGATACGATAGCACTATTTTGGCAGCGGCAATCTAAAAGTCATTGGGCATTTTTGACGTGGTAGCTCAAAGTATGCGTTCATTAATAAAATTTGGTTTGTTTCCAAGATTTAGAGTTAACATTTCGCGGGATGATTTATTTTCCTTAAACATGTTTGGAAATTTGAGCATTATTTTGACAACCTTAACTTAACCTTCGAGATAAATCGAAATTGCTGTGCCACATATACATGCGAGCAGCGGCCGGCAAAATTTGTATGGAAATCCATATCTGTCGTGTTTAGCGGCCTAATAAGTATATTCTATAGTAAACTCCTATTTGTCGTGTATTTTAAAAATGGAACGATATTTTACTCTAAGGAGGTAACATATCAAAGGTTTTATTTTAATTTCGAACTGACCTGCAAATCAGAGATGTAATAGATCCCCAAAAAAGTAACTAAAATACAAAATACAAGATACTGGGTAGTCAAGTATTAAGTGCTCCCACACATAACTGCGAATTTGCATCGCATCGCAAATATCTGCGAGCTCGCGCGAATTCTTATGATCTGATTTGCATCGCACATTTCTTAGATATTATGTCACACTTGGTGGCACCATTTTAGTCCGCTCTGAGACTGCCCTTGTACGATCGTTTTTGTAGACATGGTGATAATGAACTCGATAGCTCTAGAAATGAAAATATGCTCATTCTAAAATAATAATAAAAAAAATACCATGTTCTGTTCTCAAACCATAGTATTTTCTAAATCTTAAAATAAAATAAAAACTTCATTTTCTTTATAATATATTTAACAATAACGGCAGTGCATCAATCTTTTTGCAATCCATATCACTATTATTAGAACACGTCCAATATGGCTGACTACCGTTGAAGGTATGGTCCCCTTAACCAAATCTTTGCCGCACGAAATCGCATCGCATCGCTGTTTTGTGTGGGAATCCTTAAATAACAGATACAAGATACCAGTAGAAAAAGTATTTGAAATAACAAATTACAAGATACACATTTTCTAAATACTTTTTTAAGATACAAATTACTTTTTGAAAGCAAGCATATTTTTATTAATTTTAAGGTTTATTTAGTTAGTAAATTGTATTACAATGCAAATATATTTTCTTACTTCAAAGAATTGGTTTTGCTTAAGTCCGAATTTGATGATATTTATCCAGTGCGCTAGATTTGAATTGCACTTCTGTGGAAGCAACCTCCACCTTACAGGAGACCACAGTAAAATTATTCTATCTCTTGGTATACCACCAAAAAAAGAAACTGGAAAAATACTAAGATACTGGAAAAAAGTATTTGAAATACAAGATACCAGATCAATTTCAAAAAAGTATTTGGAATAAAAGATGAAAATAGGTACGGATTTTGTATCTGTATCTAAGATACTTTTTAAAATCACATCTCTGCTTGCGAAAAGAAACCTGTTTATTGAAATAAAAAAACTAACGAATGAGTGTTGTTCGCCATTAATTTTGAAGAAACTTGTACCTAGGTACTTAGTTTTATTTTATACGTATTATTGGAGTTTACTCCTTAAGAATCGATTTGCATATATAAGGGGCCCGGTATGAGAAAAATGTGAGGAGTAAAATCTATCGATGAATGACCTCGTTACGTTTTTGGTGCGCATCCTATGTCGTGCAACTTTCTAATTTGGTTGTGAGTGAAGGGTATAGGGACACGTGCATAGGGTATACTGCAAAGCGACTATACCTATATGTTATTGGGTTAGTTTATTTCTATCAGTGTCGACATACTTATATTGCTGTTTTTATTATAAATATCAATAATTAATATTGTTATTGTGAAGTTTTAATCTTTATTATTGTGTTCCGCTAAAGTGAACTGAAAGTATTTTCAAATAACTATGGCAGAAAGAGGTGTAGATGATATTGCCGGAACATCTAACAAACACGTGGCTGCAAGGTACGTTATAATTCATGTATTATATGTATGAGCATGTGCAATTTGTATTTATTAAATATTTTAATAATTATCGATGTAGTTCATATAAATATATATTTGAGAACAACACATAAAATTAGATAACCCAATATGAATTATCGAGCGCATCCACATAAAATAGAAAATTTCTAACCTAACCAAAAATTTTTTTTTTGTCGATGTCTATAAATTCTTCCAGGTTATTATGATTTATTTTATAAATAATTTTTAAATATTAACAATTCTAGTCAATAATTCGATAATATTATCAGAAAAAACGACAATATTTTTTCATTACAATTATGTTTTTATAAATTTTTCTTTCGACAAGTTATTTTTTAGCTTATTTAAATAATTTTCATGTACTATTTATTATTGTGCGTAAAAGATTTAGTGACATAATTATCTTTTTATAACCATTTTTGTTAATTATTAAGATAATATTATATTTTAAATAAAAAAATAATTATATGTAAACTCCAGTCGTACGTCGGAGCTGACACACACAATTTTTTTTTTGAGATTAATACTATAAAAGCCTTGGCCACTACTAGGCATTAGTGGACTTAGGTATAATTTGTATAGGTAGATACTAAGGTATAATTACTAGGATATAGGTCTCGGCGAATACATTCATACATAACCCTGAAAACATTACATTCTTTTTGGACAGTCATCTAAAAACAATAACACTGCAGAAAAAAAGCTACCTCAAAGCTGAAACTTAAAAATAGCTGTGATAGATATGCCAATAAAACTATGATACACGTGAGTGGATTCCGTTGCCAGCGGCGCGTTGTCCGAACTGACACTTTTTGTTTTCATTCAATTAAGTTTTGACGAGTCAACTGCCAGTCTTTTTTAGCCTTCCGGCTTGTACTCACCAGTTTTATTTTCTGTATATACCTACATAGGTATGTACTGTCCTAACAAATGAAGTAGGAGATGCTCAGCTTGCATCTGCATTAATGTCATTTTTATCAATTAAGTGTTGGATAACTTTTTATGTAAATAATTATTTTTGCATATGAATAGGGTGGCAAACAAGTGCTGTACGAATGACCAACATTAACATCATTGGACAGCATTAACTTCAATCAAACTTAGAAGTTCTTTGACTTCATTGATTAAGGCGGTTACAGTGTATTGTAATTAATTAAGTAAATATACAGAAAGTGGGCCTACTTTCACTTATTCCATCTCTTTTTGACCAATAAAATTTACAAAGACGAAGGGAATGATTTTATGTGTTAAGCACGATTAAGTCTTAATTTTAATTAATAACTTTGGTACAAGTGGGCCTTAGTTTACCTATTCAAAGGTTTGCAAGGTACAACCTATTTAAGCTAAGGGGAAGTAAACGTGAATTTTGAACGTTGCTAAATAATTTAAAGTTAGCGCACTACACAGAAATACTACAGTGCAAATTGTTAAAGCGTTGTGCTGTGTTTCTAATTACTTCAGCCGCAGGCCAGGTGTTATAGATTATTGTATGGTAAACGTTCAGAAAGATAATGTAAAGTTGAGTCTCCAGCGCCGCCGTATTGCCCAACAAAATCAACAAAAACATATCAACGTTCAACAAAATTTGTCTACATAAAACTTTGTTTTACTGTACATATTTGTTTGCATCAACAAAGTTTTTGCTTTCCGAGCTCGATGGAAAACAGGTACACAAATCATCATCGTAGGGTCGTGGGGCAGAATATAGTTTTATCGACCATTCTTTTGACAACTCGCTAGCGGGGGCTGCATTCCAAACCTACGCTTCGAGTGCAACTTTTCACTCTCACGTTTAAATTTTGACATAAAATGTACGAAACTTTTGTCAAATTTCACATTTGTTGCACTTGGATCGTAGGTTTAGAACGCAGCCTTGTGTATTCTGTGTACAACAGCCACGTGAGCAGTAGACGGCTAGTGTAGAGAAAATTGTTTCAGTAAAAAAGGTTTTGTGTATGTGTTGTTGGTGAATATTTTCAAAAAACTTTTGCTGGAAAATTTACCTTTAAGATGGATTTAAGGGAAAAATTTCCTCGTAATTTTGACACAAAAAAAGTTATATTTTAAACTTTTATTAAGATTTGTATGTATTCCAGTTTTCAAGGTGTCGCCTACTCAGAGGTCCTGGATATGAATGCCATAAAAAAAAACGTTTGTATAATGATGAATACGAGTAGTTGCACCTGAGTGATAGCTGGATAAATATATTAACTAAAACTAAAAAGATTACTTCTTATATGCTAATCATTAAATTAATCAGCCGAATTTGGTATAAAATAACATATTAGATGATCCAGAATTTATTATTAAAGGAGGATGATCCTAAATACAGGAAATTGGTGTATCGCTTTTCCTTAGTTGGAAGCTTATCTGAAAACAACGGCTCTAAAATGTCGATCCATTATTATCTATGTTTTTAATCATTTAATTCTTTTTTTGGCAGGTGAATATAATGATACTGTTAAAATAATGTCCTTTTGTATTAATACTATGCAATAAAAAAAGTTATAACAACAATTTAAAGCTAAGATTTAAAGATTCTTCTATATTCATATGATGTGGTGGTACATTATGTTAATCACGTTACCGAGAAAATTTTTGTAATATTGCACATGTTTGCTGTGTTACAGCAGTTTAGTAGAGAATAAATAGATCTTGCATGCAGCATTTTCTCACAAATCAAATGTAATTTATATGTCTTGTAGAGAATTTGGCGAATTACAAAACAAATCAGATAAAACTTAAACAGACAAGATAATTTGATGGATTAAATAAATCGGAATCAAAATGTGCTTCAGCTATCTAAAATTGAGCACACAGCTTCGTGTGGAATGTTCAGTGAGGAATAAGATAGAATAATGATGACATCTTAATTTACTAACTTAAATGTCTCTGGGAGAAATCCTTTGTGGATTGAGTATTTGACACAGCTGGTGCTCATACTTCTATAGGTGGAAGTTTGGATAATTCGCTGATAGTTAGTCGCTGCTAGCTCAACTTCAACTAAAGTTAAAGTCGTTCAACTGATTGAAATTTCGAAAAGATGCAGTTCAACTCTTTGAAATTTCGATCTAAGCTACTTAGCTCAGCTTGTTGCTCAGGTATTATACCTATTGTAGCTTTGTCAAAAAAACAATTTTATTTATTTAGTGGCGTTACTGAAACTGCACTTTAAGGTTTAATATTTCACGATCCCTAAATCGAAAAATAGTCTTAGCAACCCCGAAGTCGTTTTAAAGGACCTATTCAGAGATACCCCACACGATGGGGTAGCCGTGGAAAAAAAAATACATACCCACTTTACATGCAACCCTAAATTTTTTTTTCCAATTTCGTATGTGGCCAACTTCGTAGTATACTCTTTTCAATAAAAAAATAATTATCAAAATCAGATTTTTCCCTGTAAAAAGTAATGCGTGATGATACATAAAAAATAGATACGCGGCGACCTGATAATTTCGTCCGTTTTATTTTCTTCGGTTGATAAAATAACGGCTTCAGTCAATCATGTTTTTAATTGTGTATTTGAAACATAAATTCAATTTCCCAGGTAAGTTATTATTTTAGAAGAAGGCCTATTAGAATAATATTATGCTGGCGATATTGTGCTCCGTTAACAATATTTTTATTAAAAAAATAATTAAATAAATCCGTGCATCTATACCATTAAGTATAGATGCACTGTACCCCTAGCACGAACCAATATCGAATTCGTATTTAGTTTGCGAGTCCGAAATGTCACTGTCAAATGTGTACTGAATTTTAGTTCTCGTTGCGTACTTTGTGCCGCTGTTGTTCAAGTTTCCATACAAAATTTGACATTGACATTTCGGTTTGCAAACTATTCGAATTTGATAATGGTTCGTGCTAGGGGTACTGATTTATTTAATTATGACGTTTCGTATCCTTTTATATTTATTCTTTAATCATCCTTTGATATATTTATTTTCATTAGAGTAAAATTAACTAAAAAGTTAAAGCCCAAAAAGGAAAGTTCACATGCTGTTAGCGCCTTTCCAAACAACGATAAAATAATACGTATTTTAATATTCGGCAAACAGCATCCATTTCGAAGGACTTTCCTTGCCAATGTTCAATATAGGGTGGAACCCTCGTCATTCTTAATGTTGCCAATAAGTATGAAAATTGTCGAAACAAGGCGAAGGGCTATAAACTTACCTCCTGGTGTCTTGTTACACTCGGAAAAGTCCAAGTTTAAACATCTAAAAGACGAATAGCATCTAAGTCTATCTTTGATGTCATAGGCACTTTGTTCGGTTCTGCAAACCTTGAACAGTCTTTACAAAGATAAAAGGAAATTTATGTGAAGAGTCACTTTTAGGAGGTAACAAATTATAATGAGATTTGTTGATACTGGATGTAGTTGCTAAGGCATGTTTTGAGTTCCAGTTGATAGTTATTTCAACTCGATGTAAGAAGAGTAAAGTGAGCAAAATCCCAAGCACGAACTTTTACACGTATCGTCATCGTCAAATTGTACAGAAGGGGCCAATTTGTACGTTGCTTGCAAACAATGCGATTTGATTACAGAGCTGTCAAAGTTCGTGCTTGGGCTTTTGGTCATGATGGTGATGCGATATAAGGTTTGGTTAGGTTAGGTCGCATTCAAAGGCGTGTGATATATTGAAAATCCGCTAGTGTATGTTTAGCCAGTAGCCAACAAGTTGTTAAAAAAATCTCGACTGCTTAAATTTTACTTCAATAAAAACTGAAAAGAAGAAAACAAGTCCAGTGTTCTATATCTGTGTTTGACGACCTCCGTGGTCGAGTGGTTTGTACGCCGGGTTTCATGGTGTCGCCAACTCGAGGGTTCGAATACCGGTGGGGGCAGATGTTTGTGTGATGAATACGAGCATTTGTACTCCAGTCATGGATGTTTAATATGTATTTCTATATAAATCTTTATATATGTAATTCTTCTGTGAGTGTGTATGTCACTGAACTTCTCTTAAACGACTGGACTGATTTTGATGAAATTTTTTGTGTGTTATCAAGGGGATCTGAGAATGGTTTAGATTCACAATTTTGTCCGCTGGACAACCCCTATTTTTTAGGGCGGTACGAAGTTCGCTGGGTCAGCTAGTATACTTATATATGTACAGTATATGTATTCTATCCGTTACCCTAGCATCCCATAACACAAGCCTTACAGTGCTTACTTTGGGGCTAGGCTAATTGGTGTGAGTGTCGGAAATATTTATTTATTATTTCTTTATTTATTTTATAATTCCGTTAAGTAACGCTAAAGCTACTTTAACCGTTGGAAGATATTCGTTTTTTTTTCAATAACGAATCCCGACTGTTAAAGTAGCTTTGTTCCTTACTTAACAGAATTATAGAGTGGAGTTTATTGATTTTTTAAAACCTTTTTCATTTCACACTTTTTAGTTAGGATTATAAGACGCAGTCTTGTCACTTCAGTAAGCGAGTTAATAACGCGGGGATTATTAAGTACCTTGTGATGGTCTTAATGATTGATTTATTAATGCATATAGAGACCTTACCTCCATGGTCAAGGCTACAGATCTCAATGCCTGCCAGGGCCTCAATTTTCTCAAAAATATGTGAAGTTAAATCAAGTCGTCACCTATATGGCTAATGCATGTATTTTTTATGGGTAACTAGTACTAATTCAAAAAGTCATCTTTTGTTTATATGTTCTTTTTAGTAGTTGAGGAGTAGGTAAATATAATATTCATTTACTTTTATTCCTTGACTATCTAAAATTGACAGGCAGGCAGCATTGTCAACGCCCGGCACTAAGATTGTGATATACACTATATAGTAAAGTATAGTGTCATATCCTAGTCTCATAATATTTTCACAAAAACCAAATATTCTACACATTAACTTAACTTCAAACGTTGTTAATCTTCCTCTATACAAAACCAATCAAGGACGTTAATGTCGCAGGTTGATGAAAGCAAAAAATCCCGTCTGTTATTTTAAATACTGGTGGCAACTGCTTTAGATCGCTATTAAATAATTATACAATCACCAAAACAAAGTTTATAATGTTTGAATAAACGAAAGGCGAAGAATAAAATTTCCATAGCGTTAAGTACAGCACAATCACATTTATCACCCAATGTATAGATTTACATCTTTGTCGTTCTCTTTTAAAGCGTTCACCAGTTACAGGTTTTTATTGGTAGTGTAAAGCTCGATAGGGTACTTCCACATATCAATCAGGCTGCTACCAGCCTAGTAGATATTGCAAATGGTGCAATCATAGCAATTATTTTCCAAATATTTTTTAACCTTTAAACAAAATAAAAATAACTATATATAAATTAGCGAATAACGAATCACTGTTTACAAAAACTGCTAAGTAACTTTTACAAATATAATCAAATAATTACTTAGTTTATTTATAAATCTTTTTCATCGATTAAATATTATTATTATCCAAACTATCTATACTAATATTATAAGGAAGCAATTGTTGTTTGTTTGTATTAAATAATCTGTCAAACTACTGAACCGAAAGTTCATTCACCATAAGATAACTACATTATTTATTATTTATTCAACCATTAATCTGCACGATTGAAAAATCTAAAGAAAATTTTTACTTGAAAAAAAATGCACTCTGACAACTTCTCCGAGAGGAATCTAGTAAAAATTTTCTTTATAACTACTTTATATCCGAGTAACATAGGCTATATTTATCCCGTTAAAATAAATTTCACCAGGGCTATGCCGGGGTTTAGCACTAGTATAATATTATAGATGCGAAAGTGACTTTGTTTGTTGCGCTTTCGCGCCATAATAGCTAAATCGATAATGATGAATTTCCCTATAGATGGAACCTTGGTTCTAAGCTACATTATCGAAATACTTATACTTATACTTTTCATCCTACGATGATGAAAGGTCCTACCTAAAAAGGTTTATCTAAAAAACTTTATATTATTTGCTTCGAATTTTGCAGAATTATCTGATAAATAAAGACAGAGAGTCAATTGAATATGTACCTACTAGCGACTGATAGGTTATTTCTCATTAAGTTAAGTAACCCTTTAGTAACATGAAGTAATATCGTTAAAATAAACTTTGAAAACAGTATAATTCTGAGTTTTTCATTTAATTTTAATAATCATAAATACCCATTATGATAATTTTATTTTCTAAAGAAAAGTTTACTAGAAAAAAAAACATAATTTTATTTTCATCATTTCATAAGAAGATTATTAAATTATTAAGAAAGAAAAATAAGAACTTTTATTGTAAGTACTTCATATCGGATTAGATTCTGCGAATAGCCCATTTTTTTCTTTTCCTCCTAGGTTTTCTATATACGTTTATAAACACTAAAATTCATTAAAATTTCTTTTCTCATCATTCCCGCAGTCTACTCCTGCATAGTACACCGCGCTATCACTTTGTCATCGTTGTAACTTTTTAAATATTTGGCGAAATGACATAGTATTAAAGGCAATGTTTATTGTCTTTAAATATAAAAAACGATAAAGGTATTTGTATAATAAAAAATGTGCATTTTGGAAATGGATATCAAATAATATAATATTTTTGATTCACCATTTTGCCGATAATGGCTTACACATTAAAAATAGATATATGTTGCCGCGGAATTTTTGTAGAACTATTAAGAGATATATTTCCACTATATATTATATTCATGTAGCTTTTATTGTTTTTGCAGTGCAGGCCAAAATAGCTCGCAGGTGGGAGATTTCTTCGTCTTACGAGACACTTATTGTTATATTTTAGCCAATCCATTCAATAGCTACATAAATTATTATCTAAATGTTATTATTATGTATAAGTTATATTATTGTAAAGTGTGGAGTTTCTTATTAAAATACGTCTTAATATTAACACTTTATTCTTTCACTGCACTTGTACATTCCGAGCTAGTTACAACTTGTCGACTCTTGAAGATCGGTAACATGACTGACCGCCACCCCACGACAACAACTGTATTTACAAGCGACAAAGTGGGGTGGATCATACGATACACCACTGTAATCAAATCAGCTCCCGTTCTCTGTATGACTATAAAATCAGCTGCAATACTTATATTGTTTATGTTTAATTGTACAATAAATATCTATATCCTATATAAAGTTTTATTAAAATCCATTCAGTATTTATTGGGTGAATGAGTAACAAAGATCCTAGATATAAACGTAAGATTGAAAACGAATAAGCAAGTGGTTGATATACAATTTTAAATCCTTGTAGATCCTAAACAGTCATATAAAATGAAAAATGGTGTAAGGAACCTAAACATGGTTTTTGATTATCTAGATATCCCATTCGACATATTTCGTCAACTTATTTCTTTTTCATTTTAACAATATGGCGCCTAATTGTCTTTATATTGAATTTCGTTAATCATATCTTTAGTAGCACTCCCATAATTACAATGAAGGATTCGATTGACGTAAATCGGACCACGCGTTTGCTCTCTAGTGTACCACAAAGGAACATACATATATGACTGTCACACTCTATACCGTCTGCGCGTCGCGCTTCGCGCTCTTGCATTGTGCAGTCGGGTAAAAAATACGGCCAAGTGCATTTCGGTCCCATGTAGTGAAAAAATTATCGATTCAAAAGAGAAAGAAAGTTTGACTGCTTATTCTTATACTTTATTATATAAAAGTGGACTAAGATTTTGTACGGTTTAATAGGTACGTAAGTATGTACGGCACTTTATATGAAAAGAAGATTGTTTTATGATGACGCAGTTTTGTTGCCCAATGGTGTAAATTAAATCTCAAATGTTATGCCATTCCTTTAGTACCTATTAGGCGCTTTGCAGACGACGGGGCGGGGCGGGCCGGTCAATTTCGCCGCGAATAATAGCACAAAGTGAATCCTATACTTCAAACGCACACAGAGGGCAAAAAGATCGCGCCGCTGGTGCCCGGCGGGCAGTGGCGCCGCGGCATGTCCGCGGCTGCCCGCCATGGATCATACAAACCAGTTTATATGCAGTAACGCAGACGGCGGCGCGGGGCGGCTAGCTCAGTCCGCGCCACGCACTTTTAGTGATGGACTATTCACTAGAACGAACGTCCTGAACTGACTGCCTCTGCCCGTCGTGTGCTTTGTGTACGCGGCGCGGGCAGCCACAGACATCGACGGGCAGACGCGGTCTTTATTGCTTCGCGGACAAAAAGCCCGCCCCGCCCCGTCGTCTGCAAAGCGCCTTAGACTACATCATCCGATATTGCAAAACTAACCTTTACTGCGCCTTCAAAACTGAATATCATCGGGGTCTGTCCAATGTTGTTACATTTATTAAGCGTAACGTGTAAATGTCAAGCCGCCTTCCTTGCTTCGCTGGCCGCATAATGGCAATGGGTTTATTTTTAGAACGGCTCTTACTATATCAGTACAGAAGGCACAGAAGCATGAAAAGTCATGTAGAACACGTGTGAGCACTGGTGACTCGTCTCCACCAATAGAAGCTACAGGTTTCTCTGCGTAAGCTACAGGCCACTCGTATCAAAACAAGAACTAAAGCATGAAAGAGTTTAAATTTAATTCATAAAGTCGACTTTTATAATTTTTACATATAGACCATAAAAGGGACAAATATATGTTGCTGTGAACCACACTAGGAACGGTGTGCGTACCAATACAAACGTCAAATTGGATACCTTTGTATTTACTGTGGATACCTTGGTTACCTTTGCGATACCGAATCAAAAAGCGATCTATCTTTAACGCGGCTATGACAAACGCGATATTTCCCTCAGAGTGGAAAGAGGCCGTCGTTATCGGGATCCGGAAACCCGGTAAGGACGGCGCCTTACCCTCTAGCTTCCGCCCTATTAGTCTCCTCAAAACACTGGGGAAACTCTAAGAACGCGCCCTCGCTAGCCTTAAAGATTTTCTCTTCGCGAACAACCTCATTATGAACGAACAGTTTGGTTTCCGTCCTAAACACTCGTGTGTCCACCAGGTGCACCGCCTAACGGAGCACATCTTCCATTACCGCGATCTATATCGAGCCTCCGCGATTCCCACAGGCGCGCTTTTCTTCGACGTGGCGAAAGCATTTGACAAAGTCTGGCACAATGGCTTAATTTATAAGCTATGCAAACTTGGTCTGCCTGATAGACTCGTGCTCAACATACGGGACTTTTTGTCGAATCGCTCGTTTCGCTATCGCGTCGAAGGAACGCTCTCCTCGCCTCGTCCAATACGCGCCGGAGTCCCTCAGAGCTCGCCACACTCGCCTATCCTCTACTCGGTCTTTACGAACAACATGCCCAAGACTCCTAAGGTCGATATCGCGCTTTTCGCCGACGACACCGCCCTCTATACCTCCGATAGACGTCTCGGAACAGTCTGTAATAGACTTTAATCAGTCGCTACCACCCTTGGCGATTGGTTCCGTAGATGGCGTATCGAGGTTAATCCGGAGAAAAGCGTCGCGATCCTCTATAGCACGACACCACCTCCCACGCGT
Source organism: Chilo suppressalis (assembly GCA_902850365.2). Taxonomy (NCBI): domain Eukaryota; kingdom Metazoa; phylum Arthropoda; class Insecta; order Lepidoptera; family Crambidae; genus Chilo; species Chilo suppressalis. Next base: position 16,554,973 of record OU963898.1, read on the forward strand.
TCTCTTCCGAGCATCCAACTATTTGACTGGGTCATCCCCTGGGAGGACCGGGTCAAGTACTTGGGAGTTACGTTAGACAACCGATTAACGTTTGGACCTCATCTCAAGATAATTCGCGATCGCGCAGCATTTATTCGCGGCAGGCTATTCCACCTCATAGAGAAGCGTAGTAAGTTGTCACTTAGGCATAAGTTGACATTTACAAAACTTGCATCCGCCCTATCATGACCTACGCGAGTGTTTGCTTCGCCCACGTACCTCCGTCGCATCTTAAACCACTCCAAACGCTGCAAAATCGCGTGTTGCGCGGTGCCACGGGTTGCCCGTGGTACATGCGCAACATCGATTTGCATCGCGACCTCAAATTAGACTCGATCGCGAAGTATATGAAGCCGCGCATCACCCGAACCCCTTAGTAGTTAAACTGATTAGTTATCATACGTCCGCCCTCCCGTCCTCCAATCGTAGGTCCCTCCGATTCTGTTGGCTTAGGCACGTCTTAGACTACCTCGACGACGAAATCACACGCGCCAACGCGCCTCCGATTCCTCCCACACAGGCCACAAACACCAACACTACACAGCTAGCAAACGTGCACACTAGCTTAGCATTAGGCAGACACCGCACCCGTAGGATAAGAGTGCGAAAACCCGGTCTACAGACGACACGCTATACCAGGTACAGGTTTTTCCCCGCCCCCCACGACAACGGCTAACTAGGGCCGAGGTCCGAGTCTCAGAGACGCCCTCTAGTTGAGCCGACCCCCTCAGGTTCGAGTGGTCTGGAGGCTCCAAACGGAGAGGAGACTCCCCCCGTGGGGAGACGACATCCGCCTGGAATGCCTCCAGAGGCACTCGCCAATTCTCGGCTTGAGGTCCCCTTAGGATCTCGCCGTCCCCAAACCCGGTGACGCTGTAAAGGTCATCTGCGACCAACAGCATACACACTCCAAAAAACAAGCGATCTAAAATCAAATGCAACCTGCCAACACGCCACTAATACTTTTTAGTTAGATAATACTTTGTTTGGAAATCATTTCATTAAATCCATTGTCTATGGGAGTGAACGCTCAAACGTCATATCATTACTTCTATGCTTTAGTTCCTGTTCGAGCCGCCAGTGCTGACTCACACACGCGCACTACATAATAGCTTTAACACACGCTCGAATTTGGTCCGGCAGACCAAATCCGCCTACTAAGTCCGTTCTCGCTACAGACGACCGAATCGGACAGTCGCTTCACGTATGCCTTCAAGTGCACACGGTGGTCATCATGTCGTTGGACACGAAAATTATGGTGGTAGCGGCAACATTAGCAGCAACGTTTCAGCCACCACGTAAAAAGCGGAAAAAAGAAGAGAATGGGCGTAAGAGTGCATAAGAGAACGTGACGAATTTAGTCACATAAAATTGATAACAATTTTAGATGAAGATGATTTTAAAATAAATCTGCAAATGAACCGCGAAACCTTTGAAAATTAATTAAATTTCCTCCATAATGTAAAATGAGCGCCACGCGGCCGTCCTTCTTGGCGTTCCGAACACGACTAGTCGTAGTTTGTTCGGCCCAACCGTCCACACGTCCAGATTCAGTAGGGAGCAAACCATATCCCATGTGCAAACTAGCGGACCGAGGCGGACTCAATTAATAATAATTAAGTTCGCAGGACTACTCTACAGACGGTCAGATTTGGTTCGGATGCGAACCAAATTCGTGGTCTGTTCGAACCAAATTCGAGCGTGTGTTACAGCTTTAAGCATGCTTCATGGTGCCTTCTTTACTCACGTGGTTCTTACGGCAGTGTAGGAGTGCGGTCAAGAATCCGTGTACGATAATCATCCAACCATTAGGGTCACGTGCGGCACCTATCGATGAAGTTAATCCGGAAGTTCAACATAGATTAAAACTTATGAACAACACAACAACAAGCGTTCGTGTTGTTTATTTTAGTAGGAGGAATATAAAAATATGAATGTATGGATTTATTTGTAGTATGGAATGAATGCGTAGAAGTTGGCATCCCACATCGACCACTTTGGCACGCGTGGGTAGCTTATATAAAGTATTAAAAAAATCTACATAATTATAATTGAAAGTTAAACTAACCCTATGTCACTCAGCCCCCTTGCGTGAGCACCGTAATATAACAAATAGCAAGTTTTTATTACGCTGAATAGGGATGTAGAATAATATTTTTTTTCTTCGTTTATCAGGTAGATTATCAAAAAGTATTGGACACGTATTTTTTTTCACATAATATAAACATTGCAGAGATATATTGATTTGAAAAGTCACATGTCGTCACGTTTTGGTACAATTTTCACTTAAAAGTGACGTCACGAGCCCCTGCTCCCAAACTTTGGATGCGCTATAACTTTGTCATTTTTTGGTTGATTGCCCAAAGAAAAAATACGTGTCCATTATTTTTTGATCATCTTACTGACGGATTAAATAGAATTTCGTTTACTGTACCCCGTCATTACCCCTATTATCAATTTTCTTTGGAGTTTGACAGTAAGACGCAATTAAAAAAGTGCTACAATGTGTATCGTGGTGCTCATGCTACGGGTACAGAAATATGTAGCTTTCTACTGATGAAAATGTTTTCTTAATTGGTTCAGTAGTTTAAGTGATATAATTCCTACGAATAAGATTACAAACTAACCTCATAATTGCGATCTCGATGGCACGGTAGTTAGTGCATTCGCCCGGACAGTGAAGGAAGCTGGTGCGATTCCAGTCTGATAGCTAGGCTGACTTGAGACTACTTAACATTTTTTAGTTAAAAAAAACTAAACAAGCTGCACTTGCTCATCGAAGTAATACGAGTCAGACTTGCAACGAAGGGGTCCGTCCGTACAATATTTAAACTAATATCCAACATCGAAAAATATAAGTAAAATAAAAGATATAAATATGGATTAATGTGTGGAGACTGACTTTATTTTTAAGTCATCATCAGCATATTAATGTCCCCACCTGCTGGGGCACAGGCCTTCTCAATGGATGGAATAGGGGGATTGGGCCATGAACAGGGATGCCAACCCTACTGTATAATATAGTATCCTATTAAAATAAGGGGATCAAATACTATATTTCAAAAAAATATATATAGTAGACGAAACTTATATATTTTGTTAAAAGCAGTGTACGAGCAAGCGCGTACATTTTGCCCCGTCGGCATTTTACGCCACATGCATTTATTTAGGTTAATTATGAATCAGTTCGTCATCGGTCATTATTCGTACCACGCGTTCTCACAGTCATATCATTTTAGTTTCGTAATTATCAGTTTGTTATCAGTAATATATCATTTAAACATATCAAGACTTTCTCTTCTCTCTCTATATCATAAAAGGTGTACAAAACCCGTACATCTTTTTGGTCCTTCGAGCCGGATCTGAACCAGCGACCTATGGATTATTTTGTTATAGTTTTCCGTTTTGATAGTGCAGACATATCAAGAAATTGCTTGCAATAGAACACTCCATGGTCATCACTTTTGCAAATTGCTCATTTCAATATTTACATTACGACACTGATTCGCGCACTGAACCACACTATCACTAACACACTCAACAGTTTCTTGAGGGAGGCCAGCGGGGGTGCTAGCCTGTGCTCCATGGGGCTGGGGCTCTTCCTTCGCCCGCCCTGGCCGGCGGCGCCAGCGGCGTCGAAAGATAACCACTGCCATAGTTATGACGCTGCCGAGACCCACTACGTAAATAGCAACGTAATGGTGCACGTCATCCATTAACTGATTATTCATGATAGGTTTGTGGCGGCAGCATGTGACACAAAGACGCAATTTCTTTTTTACAGCCCTGTTCCCTCCTAGGATCCAGTATTTGTGCCGCAAGAGAGCTGACGTCAGGCGAGCACCACCGTGGAAGGAGAGTATATGAGCCTGGTCGATGAGAAGCTCTGATAGTCTGCAGTTGTTCGGAATGATGATAGGGTGTTTGCGTTCTAGGCTGATTGCAGCATTCCTCAGTCGACCTCCAACTCGAAGAATGTCATCCTTGTCTAGAAAGGGATTTAATTGATATATTTTGCTATTAGATGGCATCTTGCTATCTTCCTTGATACAATCTATTTCTTTTGATAAATGTACATATTGAACATGTCTAATAATTTTATTTTTTGCACGCGTCAATTCAGGTAGTGTTAGATAATTTTGCTTAATACGTTGTTTCGATGATAATCTTAATAACCATGCCGTGATTCTAACGACCTTCATAAATGAGCTGTATTTAGTTAACAATTTTTCTATGATATTATTTTCTAAATTCGTCAGAACATTCACTTGTTTGGTGTCTTTTGTTTCTAAATCTGTAGAGTAAGATAACTGTTTCTCTTGCTCGATGAAACTTTGAAGCCAGGATGGTCCTTTCCACCATAAAGGATGAGTTGTTAATTGCGAAACATTTAAGCCACGACTGGCACAGTCCGCGGGGTTTTCGTCCGACTTTACGTAACGCCAGCATTCTGGAGGCATTACGCTGCTTATTTCTTTTACTCTGTTTAATATAAATGACTTCCATCTTGCTGGGTCTCCATTCAGCCAACCCAAAACAATCATAGAGTCTGACCAGCCATAAACTTTGATATCGTAGTTACTAAGACATTGCTTGACTTTTAACATTAATTTTGACAGTAGAAGAGCTCCGCTTAGTTCGAGTTTAGGTAACGAAACATTTGACTTTGAAGGTACTAATCTTGCTTTTGCTACAAATAATGATATGTTTGTACTTTCCGATCTTTTAACTTTGCAATATATAACGCACGCGTATGCCTTCAGCGAAGCGTCACAAAAGCCATGCAACTCGATACTATCACTTTGCTTTGTACCTATCCATCGTTCTATTTTTAGATTATTTATGTTTTTAATTATGTCCTCTTTGATAATCATCCATTCTGTTTGAATTTCTTCCGGTAAATTGTCATCCCATTTTATATCAGCAAACCAAACATTTTGAAATATTATTTTTAACTTAGTTGATACGGGTGTTAACCAACCTAATGGGTCAAACAGCTTTGATATATCGGAAAGCAATGATCTCTTGGTATCAGGCTTAGATGATGTATGATAACTTTTTGTATCAAATGAAAATGTATCTAAACTAGGGTTCCAATTGAGTCCGAGAATATTTGAGTACTCAACCTTTTTAACGATATTTTGACTATTTGAGTCGTTATTGAACTCCATTATTTCGGCAACATTCGACCTCCATTTTCTGAGATTGAATCCTCCTGATTTTAATAAATTAATCAGGTCGTAGCATAATTTCGTAGCTGAGCTGATACTATGAGCACCATGAACAAGGTCGTCCATATAAAACGATTGTTCAAGGACATCTGGAGCTTGATCTTGATAAATGCTGTTAGTGACATATTTTGCTCTTTCATCTGCGGCCAACCTTTTGAGGGTCATCATAGCCAGGAATGGAGCGGCTTTGGTACCGTAAGTTACCGTAGCTAACTGATATTCTGTGAGCGGTTGGTTTGGTGAACCACGCCATATGATTTTTTGATAATTTTGATCTTTGTTATTGACCCTGATTTGTCGAAACATTTTTTCACAGTCTGCTGTGAATACAAACTGATACTGCCTCCACTTGATAATGAGGGCTTGCAGATCCTGTTGCAAGTTGGGTCCGCTAGACATGACGTCATTTAAAGAACAGCCTGACGATGTAGGGCACGATGCATTAAAAACAACTCTAAACTTAGTGGTTTCTGATTCCGTGCGCTCTATGCCGTGATGCGTTAAGTAACAACCGGTAGACAAATTATCGGTAACAGGTATCATATGACCTAGTGATATATATTCTTGCATAAATGACTCATAATGTTTTTCCATGCCTTGATTTTTCTTGAATTTCTTTTCTAATGATTTAAATTGTGCTATAGCTTTGGGTTTAGAATCACCCAAACTTTGCTGAAAATTCGGTTTAAAAGGTATCCTCACTTCGTATCTACCATCTTCTCTCCTACTAGTCGTGCTCTGATAATAATCTATACATTGTTGATCTTCCGTTGATAATTCTTTTTCTAGTGTAATATCTTCAATTTGCCAAAACTTTTGTATATCTACTAACTCGTTTAATATTACGTTACATTGTAGGGTTCTCACGTTGCCGCTTAATATCCATCCTAAGCGAGTGTTTTGTGCAATAGGCGAATCTTGGCTTGCTCTACAAATTCCTTCTAATAATATTAAGGAGTAAATATCGGCTCCTAGTAATAAATCTACCGGGCGACTAGTGTTAAAATCGGGATCCGCTAATTTTATATTATCTAAATAAGACCATGATGGCTTGCTGAATGATTGGCTGGGTAAATTTTTTATGAGATTGTTTATGATTAATACATTTGTTTCAAATTCAAATTCATTGATTGTGGACGAAATTTCAATATGTAACATTCCTTTACAATTGTTTTCATTAGTACCAATTCCCGAAATGACTCCTTGGCATTTGGAACGCGGCAACCCTAGCTGTTGCGCCGCATTTTCTGTTATTAGCGATGCTTGCGATCCCTGATCTAACAATGCCCGTAAGTTGATATATGATCCGTTGAATGATTTAACTTTTATATTAGCTGTTGCTAATAGTATTTCTGGAACTTCTTGCTGTAGAGAAACGTGAGAGTTGCTGCGAAAATTACGCGAAGCTTCAGAAGCCGAGATTGCGGCTTCATTTGTCTGCTTCCTAGAGGTTGATGCTCCGGAGTGGTCGAATGACGTTTGCCTAAATGCCTCATGTAGTAAAGTATTGTGAAATTGGTTACATTCACGACATTTTTTATCTGATATACAGGCTTTTCCGTAATGACAATACAAGCAATTTTGACAAATATTGTATTTTGTTATAGTTTTCCGTTTTGATAGTGCAGACATATCAAGAAATTGCTTGCAATAGAACACTCCATGGTCATCACTTTTGCAAATTGGACATTTGTAATATTTTGTAGCATAGACGTTTTTATTGTTGTAATGTGATTGCGACACATTCCGGCCTTGTGGCGGAAATGATTGCTTAATATATGAATTATTATTCGACTGCTTATGATATTTTGTATGCGAAAATGATGGAATGTTATAACTTGGATTACGTGTGATTGATTTATTCTGATTTTCTTGTTTACGCCTAGAGCTCTCCAAAGTAGTAAACTTATTTTCTAAGAATGATAAAAACTCAGATATGGTTGGTACCTCTCTGGGCTGCTTAACAGAAGCAATATATTCTCCGTGGGTCTCGCTATCTACTTTTTGGCACAAAATGTAAACTAGCAGTGGATCCCACGAATCGACAGTTATTCCTAAGTTTTTGATGGCATTTAAAGTTTCACGTGTAGTATCATGGATCCTTTTCAAATGATCGACTGATGCTTGTTGCATGACTGGTATGGCGAATAAGATATCGAGGTGTGAATTCAAAATTAATTTTTTGTTATCATATCTGTGGGTCAAAATATCCCAGCAAATTGGATAATTGTCTGATGATATTGTAAGATGCTGAATAAGACGTTCGGCCTCACCTTTGACCTTTGTTTTCAAAGATTGCATACGCTGAGCGCTTGATAGTGTTGGGTTGTTGTGTATGGTCTCCATGAAAAGGTCTTTAAAGGAAGTCCATTGATGGTAACTTCCGTTAAATGTAGGTATTTCTAAGTGGGGTGTGGATTGTTCGCGGTGTAATACTGACCATAATTTCCGGTTGATTGACTTAATAACTTTATTATACTTTCTTTCGAAATTAAAATAAGTAACCTCGTATTCAGGTTCCCTGCCATTTAACTCACTGTCCAGCTCCCAGTGTAAAGCGTCAATAGCCGACCAACGAGCTTGAATGACACGTAGCAGATGATCGAACTCCCATTTTTCGGACACATTGCAGAGATTTATATTAGAAATTGTATGTTCGAAGGCCTTGAAATGGCTAGTTTGTTTTCGTAACATTTCATCCGTTCTACTGATTATACCTTGCGAATGAGATGTAGGAGCTGTCTCCATAGCTTGATAAGAGGTAGGCATATTAAGCGGAGTAGCTGGTTTGAGAAGAGGCGTGCTAGGCCTTGAACTTTCATCACGCGACTGTTGATAATTCTGTACAGTTGCCCTGATACTCAAAAATCTATCCTTCACTATTTCATACCTTTTCGAAGTAAAATAATGATGAGACTTTTCACCAAACCCACATAATTTAACATGATTCGATTGATATTCAACCCAATAATTATCTAAAGTATCAAGTCTTTGTTTTATGTACGTAGCTGTTTTTCTATCCGAACCATCTTTCTTAAAGTTAGTAAAAACTTGTTCAATAGCACCTGCGAGCTGCTCTTGAGTTTGTAAGAAATCTTCCATGGTAGACATCTTCTCAGTTGATTATATAAGTTGATAAATAAGATATAAAGATACGCCTTACTTGGATAGGATGTCGCCTGATGACCGTGACCCTGATTACTCACGATCCCAGAAGTCCAAGTTGTAGTTGTTAAAATTCTTCGATAACTACAGTGTAAATCCACCTCACTTGCGACACAGTCACGTTTTCCGAAATCACGTATGCACTGAGTCACTCGCGAGGCCCTTATACGAAGGACCAAAAAGATGTACGGGTTTGCAATTTAAAAGTGAATGAAAGTTTAGATAAAAGAGTGAGTGTTAAACCGAGTTTATCCGCTCCGCGCGTTGTTGACTGTGCCTCGTCACCTATTTTTCATAGAGAATTTAGTTCACTGTAATTAATTCTAGAGAACATTGTTTTATCAATTTGTTATTATTTTTAAGAAAATATTGTTTTATCACCTTATAATCGCGTCACTCACTTACATCAAACCATTATCATCTCTCTCCCTATCTTTGGCCCGGGAGCATGTACGAGCAAGCGCGTACATTTTGCCCCGTCGGCATTTTACGCCACATGCATTTATTTAGGTTAATTATGAATCAGTTCGTCATCGGTCATTATTCGTACCACGCGTTCTCACAGTCATATCATTTTAGTTTCGTAATTATCAGTTTGTTATCAGTAATATATCATTTAAACATATCAAGACTTTCTCTTCTCTCTCTATATCATAAAAGGTGTACAAAACCCGTACAAGCAGAATTGCCAGTAAAAGCTTTCATAAAATAAAAACTAAAGAATTAAGGTATAGAGCAGCAAAAATATACTCATTTCAAAAATAAAGTAAATATTTTAACCACTTAATGGTGTCCATTCTGGCACGATTCTCTACACCTAAACTTAAATTTGACAACAGTGTATCCTTGTCATTCTCTATACAATGAAAGTATGAGATTGATGTAAAATTTAGTTTCAAGTTTAGAGAATCATGCCAGAATCGACACCACTATATTTTATTCCATTATTTTGTCATCTTCTATATTTTTAAAGGTAACAGCTTCGAAAATACTTTATTTGATATAAAAAAGTTGGTTACCTTAGCCATGACCTACCACGCGAACCCAGTGCGGATTGGTGGGTGCTAACGACCCTTCCCAAGCACGGAGGAGCCGAGATAGGTAATATTTGGTCACCCATCCAAAGACCTACCATTGCGAAAGTTGCTTAGCTTCAGCGATCGCAGGCGAACGCACTAGCCACTTGCGCCATGGAGCTCCTCTACCCTCACTATTTTTAAGTATATTCTAATATAATGTTATTATGATAGCGGCCACAGTAATGCATTATGTGAAAATTTAGTTTCCTCTATCTGGCAGAATCTTGTTGAAATTTGTTTAGCACATGGCGTAATATTCTTTAAACGAATATTTTTAGACATATTTTTTTTTAAATATAATTATTGTTCGCCCGAATGTTTAAATATACGAATTAACAATGGCATACTTCTTGCCATGCCATCTTAAGGCAGAATTATATTAGGCATCACTTTTGAAAAAAAATCTTCATAATTTCGTTAAGTGTTTTGATGATCGGTGTTTTGGTCAGTGGGGTTAGGTCAGTGTGGTGACTGCTTAGCTACCATAGATTAAAGATAAAGAACAAGGAAAAGTTAAATATTTGCATGCCAAAAGATAATTCTGACTGTGAACTTTCTGCAATATGATGGTTTTGCCTTTTAACTTTTGTTGTTATTAAATTTATGCCTATATACACATATAATTTTGGTATATATAATTATGTATAAGTTTATGTCAAATGATTTTATGCGAAATGAAGTTGATGTCGTTCGCTGTTATGCATAGTAATATTATGACATTAAAAGTTCTGCGATAAAAGGAAGACCAGAAAATTTCAAGTTTGTAACAATTCCCGTATAGAGCCCAATGACGGACAAAGATCGTCGGGAAAAGATCCGTTTTCTACAATGGACGAGTATTCCCTTCAGCACTAAGCTAATACGTTTTCATACTGGAATAATAAAGTTAGAAGCTACGGTGTAGGTAATTTACCTTTATCAATATCATACTATCAGCACTATAACTGCACTGTTTCCTGAGGAAAAGGTTATCCTTAGTATTCCAACCAAATAAATATGATATTCATTAATTAACAATAACTTGGACAGAAAGGTGATTTTGAAAAATCGTTAAATGCAGTTCGTATTGTTTTATAAGAAAAATTGAGTCTTTTTAGTAAATATGTATATGTACAGTACTTGCACTATATGTGGCAGAGTCGTCAGACGCCCCGAATAAAGGCTATACTTTGTTTAATAAAATATCTAAAAGGTCATTAGATATTAGAGTAAATACAATACTGTTTCATCAGTTTAGAAAGCGAAAGATACGCGAAGCAATAGGAAACCTTTTTTTTTTAAATAACTTACACTGATATTTATTCACTTTTGTGCCACACCACTAGGGATAGAGGCGTGGAGTTACCTCAAACTTACAGAAATTGTGCTTATATTTTTATTCTTTAGACGCAGTAGCGTGACCGGAATAATAAATGTTATAAGAAGTATACCTGTATTCCATTTCCTTTCCTTACTCACCTCAAACTAGTATTCCTAACTCATAATTTGACAATATTTTAATATATTTTCCTCAATCAACTCAGTCCAGTTTTAAGGTTTAACTATAAGGTTTTTGCTGATTAAATTATTATCATTAAATTATGCGCCATGCTCATAATTTTCTACATACTCTGTAAATTTCGAGTGGAAACTGAAGTAATTTTAAGGGTCGTCGTGTTTTTGTCCTTCCACTTATCCTGACGGTTGGCCTTAATGGTAACTAAAGTTCTCCTTCATTAAAAAGATGTTCTATATTATTAGTTTATAGCACTAAACTGCTATTTGTATAAATTTTAATAAAGACAATTTTAAGAATTCTTTCTTATATGTTTACCGAGTGATTTTTTTTGTATATTTTTATTTAGTTTAGATGTTTACTTATGCTGATTCTGTTTTAATCAAAAAAATGCAAAGATCAACGTGTAGCACAGAACTCTGATTAGTGTATTACCTATTACATTATTTCGGGTCTTCGGTCGTTTCGTCCCACGAGCGGTTCGCCCCGCGGGGTGAATCGCCCACGTATTCTTTTTGATGGTCGTTCCGCCCCGCATTCAAGCTCGATATCTAACGATATCCATGTAATAAAGAAAAAAAAAATAAGTGAATTTACAATTATTTTGTCAATCGCTAAATAAAAGATTTGAAATTATAATACATCACAAAGAACAAAAGCTACTTTAACAGTCGGGACCCATTATTGAAAAATATTATGTATTCTTGAATATCTAATGGGTCCCGACTGTTATAGTAGCTTTGTTCCTTATTAACAGAATTATAGACTACTGGACTTGTTTTTTTCTTTTCAGTTTTTATTTGAAGTATAATTAAGCAGTCGGGTTTTTTGATTTTTTAAATTTACCTTTTTTATTTCACACTTTTTAGTTAGTATTATAAGACGGTATATAACCGTAGTCTTGTTACTTCAGTAAGGGAATTAATATCGCGGAAATTATTAAGTACCTTGCGGTGGTCTAAACGATTGATTTATTAAGACATATAGAGATTTTACCAGCGGGGTCAAAGCTACAGATGGGCCTCAATTTTCACAAAAATGTGTGAAGTTAATGTTGTAATGTTATTTAACTAATGTATGTAAATTTTATAGTAAACTAGCACTTATTCTAAAAGTCATCTTTTGTTTATGTTCTAGCGAAAAATGGGTTATTTGTCATTATATTAAGTACCCATTATTTGTAGCATTAAGTAATATCGTTAAATAAAACAGTATAATTCTGAGTTCTTCATTAAAATTCAATAATCATAAATACCTATTACGATAATTTATTTTTCATCATTTAATAGGAAGGATCTGTATTACAGTTTTATTGTTAGTACTTCGTATAGGATCAGATACTGCGAGTAGCCTATTTTTTTCTTTTTCGCCTAGGTTTTATCTACGTTTATAAACGTCTAAATTAAATTTCTTCTCTTAGTATTCCTGCAGTCTACTCCTATATGGTACACCGCGCTATCACTTTGTCATCGTTGTAACTTTTTAAATATTTGTCGAAATGGCATAGTGTAAAAGGCAAAGATTATCATCTTTAAATATCAAAAGCGATAAACGTATTTGTTTTGATAAAAAATATTTTTTTAACACAAAATGTGCATTTTGGAAATAGATATCAAATAATATTTTAGTTTTGATTCACTATTTTAGCGGTAATGGCTTACACATTAAAAATAGATATATGGTGTCACGGACTTTTTTGTAGAACTATTTAAGAGATACATTTTCACTCTACATTACATTCATGTAACTTTTATTGTTTTTGCAATGCAGGCCAAAATGGCTCGCAGATGGGAGATTTTTACCGTCTTATGTGACACTTATTGTTATATTTTGGTCAATTCACTCAATAACTACATAAATTGTTATATATATGTTATTATCATATATGAGCTATATTACTGTTAAGTTTCATTAAAATCCATTCAGTATTTTTTAGGTGAAAGAGTAACAAAGATCCATACAAACGTAAGATTGAAATTAAAAGCGCAAGTGGTTAATATACAACTTTAAAGCGTTGTAGATCCTAAAAAATCATATAAAATGAAAAATGGTATTAGGAACCTAAATATGATTTTTGATTATCTAGACAGTGATACCCCACTCGACATATTTTGTCAACTTATTTTTTTTACTTCGTCACAATATGGCGCCTAATTTTGCCCGTATTGAATTTTGATTACTATCATATCTTTAGTAGCACTCCCATGATTGAGACGAATCGATTGATGTATGAATCATCAAAATCGGTCCAGGCGTTTGGTCTCTAGTGTGCCACCAAGGAACAAACATACATATATAGACTGTTAAACACATAACCCTGTCTGCGCGTCGCGCTTCGCGCTCTTACATTGCGCAGCCGGGTAAAAATAAACGCCATACGCATATTGCAATTTAAAACATGATTAAGTATTATTAGAGATAATTTTTGGTTACCTATTGGTAATAATATTTTGAATATTTTAAGCATTTAACTGCTATGATAGATGTATAAATCTAAAGAAAATAAGTATTACTAGAAAAAAAATCTTTACCTATTACCAAATTTTTATATGACATGGTTCTTGTATGTTTATTCTTATTCCGTTCCGAGGCAATCGGAAATATAAACTTGTAGTACTTATATTACACGTGTCCAGGCTTTTGCCCTTTGAGTTCGTCTCGACCGCTGCAGCTTACCGGTTCTGCGTTTTGCGTCTCCAGTAATCCTATTCTTTGCAGGATTTCATTCTCCCCACTTATATTTTGTTATCTTGTTTTGGCGCAGAGGCGAGTACAAAAAGTATAATATAAAAACACTTCAAGCTGCTTAGGCCCATAAAGCTGTGTAGCGCTATAAATGTTCTCTCCGTCTTCGCTTTATGGTAAAGCAGTTTTGTAGGTGAAGTTTTTTCAACATCAAAATTAAGCTCAATTTTTCAAAAATGTTTCAATCGACAAACCTGTTGGAAGGCCAAGAGGAAGATCTTCGTCGTGTGCTGCCGAATGTACCAGGAAGTATAATTTGAGATTCTGCGATAGAACCTTGAGGCTGATTGCTGGCTTGCTGTGTATCTCTGGTGATGTTGCTTGACCTGATGAAAGAGGAGTTGGAGGATTGATGACTGCGCTCCGATGGCTGAAGATTGCCTAAGCCAAAGTGGAAGACCTTCCACCGAGCTGGGTGTTGTTAACTGGGCGTTGGTCGGACATTGTATATATGTAGTGTTAGCCTAGAAATTTTTCTAGCGCGATGTACGTTTTCCATACTATAATGTGCGCTAACAGTAGTGACTATTTACTTTACTGAATTTTTTGGTTATATGTAGGGCGTATAGGAGTTGCTGCCACAGACTTGTACCTTTGGCACAAACCTATATGGAATTCGTTACATATGCGAGTGCGAATCGTCGTCGAGAAATTTTCAATAGAATCATGGACATCGCCACAACGGACTTAACAAAAATTTAAAATTATAAGATTCACGAGTGTCTTGAATTCAACTATTCGAATTCGACAATGGTTAATTCTTAGTGTACTGTTGAATTTGATGGACAGAGCAAAATGATTTCCGAAGTTTTTTAAAAAGTCAATATCAACTGAAGGATTTAAGTACTTACAGTCATCACAAAATAATAGGCCCGTTTTGAAGTTTGTAACTGGTGATGTAACCATACGACTCAAGAAGAATAAGGACATATAGTTCGTAATGATAATTATAATTGTTAAGTCAATTGATTTTACTAAATCTTTGAAATATTCTGTCATAAAGCGGTTTTTGTATGTTAAAAATTATGTATTTTATGGTTTAAACATGAAATAAAAAGTTTCCGGAACGATATTCAATAGTACGACCATAATTTAATATGATTTTGTTAAATTTTAATTTGACGTCCCCAAATTACCGAGTCGATAAATATTGTGACAAACTGCACGCCTCTAATGAACACGAAGAAAATAATTCAATCAAATCAAAAATATATTTATTTTCCATCACAACAGAGATTCATAGTTTGTCTTGTTTTGCAATTTCAATTAATGTAGTGGCTCCATCCAATTACTCGTTGTTTAAAGTTTAGAACTAATTTCGAATATCGAATATGAAACTTCATGGGCGCGAAAATGTCAATACGGCTTATTATATTGTGATGACTTTAACTCTTATGACTAATACTAATGAAATTGATGGCTACATAAGTCGTGTCTGCCTACTCTTTCACTGCAATTACAGTTCAAGCAAAGGTTGAAACTGATTAAATCGATCCAATTTCAGTAATTTTCCATGGATTGAACTATTAATAGATTCATGGCTATTTTAAGCATGGTGAATTGGTAATAAGGCTCATGTGCATGTTTTCACGTTAATCTGAAATTATAGGTTAGACTATCAAATTGGTTTACAAATGATATGTACACGCGTCTAATGGAAAATAAACGAGGGTTAACATGTTAGGTTGTTAGTCTGAAAATACAGATTGAACGATAAAATACTATTGACTTTTATAATAATAATAATAAATATTTCCAACACTCACACCAATTAGCCTAGCCCCAAAGTAAGTAGAGATGGAAAAAACGGCTTATTTCTTAAAAGCGTTTAAACGTTGTACTTTTTAAAATAAGCGCGCTTGTAAAAAGCTTTTTCGTTTAAACGCTTATTGGCTTAAACGTTTAAAAGCATGCGTAAAAAGCGCGACGTTGTGTTGTGTTTTCGTTTAGGTATATCGTTTAAAAAAGCGTGACAATTTGACTCTCGTTTTTAATGTGTTTAAGTGTTTTATTGCGTTTTTTCTTCTTATTAATGATTTTTTTATTAAAAAGATTTTTTAAACCTAATGAATTGATTGGCATTAAAAACGAAAGATTTTCAATTGAATTTAGATTTTATAATAAACATTTTTATAATAGTCAATGAACTTTCCTTCAAACTTTACAAGCTTAGGACTGTCTGGAGTAAACATACTCGTGATCCAGGCGTACTTAAAAGTTCATTGATTTTATATACATACTTTTAACTATTTTATATGCACATTAAACCAATACACGAAACGCATTAACACAAGCAAGCATGCAAACACACCGTACAACACCCACGCGCTCTTACCCCGTCACAGTGACAAGCGTACTGCTTTTCGACTTCGTTTAATTAAACGCTTTTAACGAAAAATGCGTTGGTTATCCGACCAAATTTTAAAAAAGTGCATTTTTTTACGTCGCATTATAATAATTCGCATGCTGTATTAACCGGCTCACGAAAGATGAATGAATGAATGAATGAATGATCACTTTATTGTTCACCATGATTTTTTAAATTACAATTAATTAAAACTATTACATAATAGTACAAACGGCGGCCTTATCGCTTAGAAGCAATTTCTTCCAGGCAACCGTATGTTAACTGGACTGTTACATAAAGAGTGGGAAGTAGATGGTGTCATTCAAAGTGCAACTACCATTAATAACACTTATAAATAATTATGTACAACAAAAAATAAAATAAAATACAAATACATAAACATAATACATCTATTTATAAAGACACTAACACTTCAATCATATTTTGGATGATGTGACGACCTGCTAAAATGTCAAGTAATGTTCTTTTAACATTCTTTTAAAACAAGCTAATGTTTTAGCACCTCTGATTGCTTCTGGCAAGGCATTCCACAAACGAGCAGCCTGAACTACAAATGACTTGTCCATAAATTTCGTGGAGTGCATTTGCATCTCGAGTGTTAAGTTTTCTGACGATCTCAAAACACGAGCATGTGTATCATGCAGGAAATTAAAACGGGCCTTGAGATAATATGGAGTAAAGGGATTAAACAATATACTGTAAAGAAGGGAAAGGATATGCATGTTCCGGCGAAGGCGAATTGGCAACCACTTGAGCTTAGTGCGGAAATCGGATACATGATCATATTTGCGCAAGCCAAATATGAACCTAATACAAAAATTTTGAAGCCGCTCAAGTTTATTCAGTTGCTCCTCGGTTAGGTCTAGATAGCTGACATCGGCATAGTCCAAGATTGGTAGGAGAAGAGATTCTGCAAGCGCAGTTTTAGTAGCAATTGGAAGAAAATTACGTAACCTTTTCAAGGAACCAGCTGCAGCAAACATTTTACGGCTTGCTTCCTGTACTTGAGATGCCCAAGTAAGGTTTTTGTCTATTATAACCCCCAAATTTTTTACTTGGTTACTAGGTGACAAAGTATTACCATCGAATTTAATCGTTGGTAAACGTGCCCAGTCGATTTTATTGGTCATTGCGGGGCTGCCAATTAAAATAACCTGAGTCTTCAGCGGATTGACTTTTATGCCGTAAGACTTGCTCCATTCACAAATAAGTTCCAGATCGCGGTTGACTGTGGTAATTGCAGAGAATAGTTGATCAGGTGAAGCATGATAATAGATTTGCAAATCATCTGCATAAAGGTGATAGGATGAAACTAGTTTGGATGAAATGGAATTGATAAATATAGCAAAAAGTAATGGAGATAAAACGCCACCCTGCGGCACACCAGCAGAAATATCACACCAGGAGGAAAATAAATCCTCAATGCGAATTCGCTGTCGGCGACCAGACAGGTAACTACGAAACCAGTCAATCACTGCTGGAGATATGTTAATGGAACGTAATATGCCAAGTAAAATGTCAAAGTCAACGGTGTTAAATGCGTTGGAGAAATCAAGTAAAGAGAGAACCGTTACTTTTCCATGTTCCATACCTGACCTGATGTCCTCTGTAACATTCACTAATGCCGTGGTGGTACTATGACCTGCTCGGAATCCTGATTGGAAAGGGTTTAGGAGTTGATTTTTAATAAGGAAATATGACAGCTGGTTATGTACAAGGCGCTCCAAGACTTTGGAAAGGAATGGCAGTATGGAAATTGGCCTGTAGTCTGAAAAGGACGATGGTTTTGACGTCTTAGGTAATGGAGTTACGTGAGCTTCTTTCCAGGCAGAAGGAAAAACACCAGTAATTATGGAATGGTTAAGGATGTGTGAGAGAATAGGGAGGATTTCTTCTATAACAAGGATAATCATTTTCCTGCTGACACAATCACCACCCATGGCACCAGAGGCAATCGACATGACGCTCTTTTTAACATCACAGTCAGAAAATTGACTAAGAGAAAAATATGGATGATTAGGGCACGGCAAAGATGAAAGATAGTTCAAAGTATTAGACTTGCTAGATAAGTCAGAACATTGTGAGGAGGAGAAGTGCTTATTAAGCAAATCGATATTTAAATTAGTAAAAGAAGATGTTTGACGTTGTTTTCCTATGCCCAAAGACCTTAGAAATTTCCAGACCTTCGTCGGATCTTCGTCTTCAATAGACTTGTGTATATAATGGCGTTGTGCATTCCTACACACCTTATTGCATTGATTGCGCACCTTGACGTACTTTTCCCAGTTGGAAGGAGTGGGTCGGCACTTGTACCTAGTTTTGGCAGCAGCTTTCCGCTCAGATATGCTCTTAATTTCGTCAGTGAGCCACGGTGAAGGACGATGTTTCATTTTTACGGGCCGAATAGGAGCATGAACATCATACAACCCTGTGAGTGCCGAAACAAAATAACCTACCTTTTCGTCCACAGAATAACAGTTAAGGAGCTGTGACCAATCAATATTAGCAGCGTCCTTCCGCAGGTTTTCGTGATTGATACTACTAAAATTGCGCTGCAAAAGAATTTTGGGCTTAGCTTTTGGTGGACGGATCTTGTACGAGATAAAAATTAAATCATGGTAGGAAAATGCATCAGCTGAGAATTGACCATGTTTGGCGACATGTTGGGAAGACGAGACAACAATAAGGTCTAGAAGCGAAGGAGAACAGTTAGGAAAATTATGTGTGGCTTTTAAAGAAGGTAAGAATAAATTATTACTTTGTAGGACCGAGCGAAAAATAGCTGAACGGGAATCATTTTTAAGAAGGCAGGTGTTAAAGTCACCCATGATAAGAGTATGACTGTAAGAGGGACACAACATCTCCAACTTGTTTTCTAGAGAAGAGAAGAAATTTATTCGGGAGGATGGACAATAGTACACGCCTAGCAACACCTTTGTATTGCTAAGATTTATTTCTAAAAAGAGATGTTCACCAGCATTCACCGGGGGCGGCTGAGGTGACATGTCAACAACTGTGAAAGGGATATGTGCACGGAGATATATAGCGACACCACCACCACCACCCACCGTACGATCATTTCTTATTAGGTTGAAGCCAGGCAAAGAATAGGTTGCAGAAGGGAGACATGGTTTAAGCCATGACTCTGAAACGAGTATAGCATGAATGTTCTTACAGTCAAAATTTGTCAGCATATCAGAAAAATGAGCCGGAATGCTTTGGGCATTTATATGGACAACGTTAAAATTTTTCGAGACATCAGAGAAACAGGAGTTAAGTGAGTCGTTTAAAGTAGGAATACTTACAAAACTATCATTGTCACTACTACATGCTGATTCATAAGTATCAGAGGCACTGTCATCATCCAACAATAACATGTATATTTAGAAAGAATAAATAAATAATAAATATAAATAAATTTATGTACGTATATATTATGTAAAGTATAATATAAAATAAAATTATGAATAAGTATCAAAAGCAATTTGCCAACAAATAAAAACACCATGTACCACCCGCACGTGTTACAAATATAAATAAAATCTACGTAATAACAAAGAGTCGATAACGGAAACACACATCAGTACAAACTTGAAATTATTAATTTGATCTCAGTAAGAGACAATGTTACAAAACAGCACCCAGAAAATGAGAATAAAAACAAGAGGAAAAAAAAAAGAATATTAAGGCTATGTAAACATACATATCTTTGCCTTCACGATCAAAAAATTAAAAGAAAAATGAATGACGTTTACGTGACGTTGTTTGTTGGTGATGTGACATTATTTAGCTATTTGTTAATAATTTTACCTTTAAAAAACTAAAATAAAAACATTTAAAACAAAAATAACTAAACTCAACTAGAGATAGTAGATGTTATAAAAGTTGCAACATTTTTATGATTTCGTATCAACTCTATAAAAACAAGTCACTGTTAGATGGATACAGACAGCACAATCAAGAGCAATTTATTACTTTTTTGTAGCAGCAGCACGTCGTCGTGCCTTTGGTGCTATTTTTGCAGCAGCCGAAGATTTGTCCGGCCCAGGCTCCATTAACTGAATCTCTTCAGTGCCTGAAGCCCCGATCGGTTCAAGTTTCACCAACAGAAGCTCCTCAGTGCTAGTGATGCGATGTCTGGTGTTGTTGGGGCCGAGCACATGAATAACGCCATACTGAGTCCAACACCTATTGATGCCGAACTTTTCACGTGCTGCAAGGAATGCACTGCGACGAGACTGCGTCAAATACTCGGACAAAGTTACACCAGTACCTTTTAGCCTCGATTTGTCAAACCAAACCTTATCTCGAACACTGATTTGCTGAAACTTCACAATGATGGGCCGAGGTTTTTTGCGATTGTTCGAGCGACCTAATCTGTGTGATACCTTTATGTCCTCCAGTACAAAGCCATCAGTTTTTAGTTTTCCGGTGATGACCTCAGTAATGAGTTGAGAGGTATCTTCATCATCTTGTTCTGGAACTCCATGGAACAGCAACATCTTTCTTCGGCCATACATCTCCAGCCTATCAATTGCGCTTGCAACCATATGAATTTGGGATTGAAGTGCGTTGAGTGATTCCATAATGAAGACCTTGAAAGCTGCAAACTCACTGGACAGAAACGCGGTGCTGGTGGTGTTGGTGTTGGGTGAAGTCTGAGTCTTCTGCAATTCTGCCTCAAAATTTTCCATTCTGCTATGAAAAGTCTCCATCAGCTGCGTTAATGTGTACTGTACTTGCTCCATAATGTGTGTTAATTTTGTTATTTATCAAACTTTCAAAGGAGATAACACTGCAGTGGGTGGTTATTAATGTTAGCAATTAATTATGATCATTAATTGGTAAGTAGTAGTTGTAAAATAATTAAATAATATTTAAAATCGAGAAGTGTTTAAATTTACGACTTTCTTCACTGACTACCCTCAATCGAAAGCAAAGATGGCACGACGACGCGGCGTTGTAGTCGCGCGTTCTATGTCTGTGATATTGTGAAATATTTAGTTCCAAGGAATTCCGCGTACCCATTTTTCGATACTGTAGTGGACTAGAAGGATCGAAGTATGTAGTTTCCTGGCAAAGACATAGATGGCGGGATTTGCACTTTTTAAGTAAAAAATATACTTGCACTTTTTTAAGTGAAAAGCTTATAACGCTTATACTTAAAAGCGTGCTTACAAGCTTAATATTTTAAGCGCGCTTATTTAAGCGCTTTTTGTTTAAACGCCCACCGCTAAAAGTAAGCACTGTAAGGCTTGTGTTATGGGATGCTAGGGTAACGGATAGAATACATATACTGTACATATATAAGTATATTTATATAGAAATACATATTAAACATCCATGACTGGAGTACAAATTCTCGTATTCATCATACAAACATCTGCCCCCACCGGGATTCGAACCCTCTAGTCGGTGACACCATGAAACCTGGCGTTCAGACCACTCGGCTACGGAGGTCGTTATATAGTTACCACCTCTACCACATACTAGTCTAGTTCTGTGTTTAAAGATTTCTGTAGGCCAAGAAGGTGAGGATGGTTGGCGTAGCAGTTTATAACTGCTGTACCAGCTATCTTCGCGTTTGGACTTTATCACCACTTAATATCAGGTGGGGTAGAGTCCATTGCCTAACTCGCTATAAAAAACATCTAATGCACCAGATGTTAACTTTGCCTTGGTGATAGTGGAAGCTTAAATGCCAGCGAAATTTTGGAAAGTGTTGTAGGCTTGAGATTCGAAAGGTATCCGTATTCGTAAGGTATTAGACGTTCATGCATCAGCCAGTTAATTCCATCATTAGTCATCAGTCATCAGTCATAACTTTGACTGCCAGCAAATTTACAGCACTATCACTGTCTAATGGACGGCGTCATGTCGTCGGGATGTAAAAAGATAGAAAAAAAACAAGGATATTCCGTGCTTGTCCTGATACCAGGGGGTCAATTGCCTAAAGAGATTGTTATGGCTATCACTATCGCTTACAATTTTATTTTGTTATTTCTGTCCAGCGAAGGTTTTCAAATACCTCATGCTCATTTTCTTTAATATTGTTATTACCAATGCAAAAGAACGCGAGGCATTTGAAAATCTCCGGCGGTCAGAAATAACAAAATAGAATCGTAAGCCATAGCAATCACGTTAGGCGATTGGCCCCCAGTAATTCGCACGTTGCTTATCGTAAACCTGGGATCCTGTCCCGTTGTGGAGACCTAACAACGCAATCAAAAGTGGCATTATTTCACTTGAGACATTTTTTGAGAGGTAATTAAGCTATGAGTTCCCTTTTTACCCGACTGCCGAAGAAAGGAGGGTAATGTTTTCAAGCGTATGTATGTTAATTTCTTTGGCACGCCATACAGCCTGACAGGTTTGACTAGGTCGTGATTGTGTGTGACACTAAGTTCATTAAATTTTCAAAAAAATAAAAAGCCGATTTTTACTCCGAAATGTGTTTAAAAATTTGCTTACAACCACCATTATTGGGAAATTTTTGTTCAGTCTAGAATATTTAATGGGTTCCGACTGTTAAATTCTAGACTACTGGGCTTACTGTTTATTTTCTTTTCAGTTTTTATTTATAGGTATTTTTTACAAATATTTTTTGTATCTTTGATGTAACAGTGTGTACTGCGTTTACGAACAATAACTGCTTTGGCGCTACATATATCGGGGATAGAGCTTTCAACTGCAATTTAATATAAAGTGTAGAACATGGATGCTCCACTTTCAATGCCATATTGTCGACATCGGGTGCCGCTAACTGGTGTTAGCTTCGACAATAACCAGATCTTACGAGCCCCATGTTTGTGCCAACAACAGTTTAATAACAATTGTGTTACTATATAGAACGCAATATATGGCCACTATCTGTCTTATTTTGTAAACATGTTGCGTTAATATATGTCCCAAAACACCACACATGGCGGAAAAGTCGCCCGTCCGTACAGGGCGTCGAACCAGAGAAATGTAAAAAATAAATAAGATACCAGTAATTTTATTATACCAATCGAAGCGCAAATAATGTAGATCTACCTCTCCTTAGAAGATTATAAAATTAAAGGTAAATAAATGTAAAAAATCATTGGATAAAATTTTTAATTAAATAAAATACCTAAATTTTCTTTCTTTCCATAAGGTTAGCTGTTACAGCAAACTGTAACATCATCGATATTATAACATGGAAAAGGAGGAACTTTATTACATGAAATTATTAAATTGTTTATTTTTTACTTAACTAACTAATATTATTAATGCGAAAGTTAGTTTGTTTGAATTTTTGTTACTCAATAAAGAAAAAAATACTAGACTATAATTTGGTGTGTATATAATTTATGAACTGGATTCAGACATAGGATATTTTTTATCCCGAAAACATGTAAGATACTTTTTTTTGAAAATCCCACAAGTCGCGGGCGATCGCTTTATAAATATCAGATTGATTAGTCAGTGCTATAAATATTCATCAATTATCGAATTTAGCAGCAAAGCTCATAAGCAGTGATCAATCTGATAATGTTTGAAGGGCCCAATGAATAATCATTTCCGCATGTTCTCATTACGTAAGCAATAAAGTTGAAAATTTCGGTCACTTAACGTAATAACCAATTACTATAATAGACTAATTCACCACCTCATCTATTAATCTTACAGGGGCGTTGCAAACTATCGAAGGAGCGTAATAGTTGTTAATGAATATTAATGATGAATTGCGAAGAATTATTTGTTAGCCAGCGGCATCGATTCATCATTGCCATTCTTATGTTATACGGAGCAGTTTTTTTTGTGATTGGTACATTTAATATCGTTATAATAAAACGTGGAAAATATTTCATGGGCTAAGTAATTCATTATAAGACGACCAACATCTGATTGAATCCGACCAAGGACGGATTTTGGATCGATAGGACCAAAAGAACTGTGTACCCTTAATCACAAACTTTCAGAAATGGATTCGGTTTCGCTATCTACTTATGCTTAATCTTCGTCAATTCTCTAATGAGTGACAGTGACAAATCATATATATATATATATATATATATATATATATATATATATATACTTTATTAGTCGTCGAATGCAAAATGGGACTGAAACGGATTTACTAAAGGTAGGTACTAGTGGGTGCCCGCGACTTCATCTGCGTGGAAATATTGGTTTCACGTACCAACTTTAAAAATCCTTTTTTAGCGCATGCCCACATCATAATAGCTATTTGTGTGCATCCGTTCAGTGGTTTGAGCTGTGCTTTGATAGATCAGTCAGCAACGGTTGCCTTTTATATATATATACTAGCTGACCCAGCGAACTTCGTACGGTAGTATGTATTTTTAATGCCACATTATAAAAAAATAAAAAGTCCAAAAAAATGTGTTAGGGGTGGACAACCCTTATCAATTAGGGGTATGAAAAATAGATTGTAGCCGATTCTCAGACCTTACCTCACACGGAGGGAAAGTATATTAAATATTGAAGATAGGATATTTTACTGAAAGTGGACATCGTTTTATTTTTTATAATAAATAGAACTGCATTCACAGTTTTTTTTTTAACTCGCCTGCTACAACTGGGACTCAAACTCGTGTAATTTCGAAAAAATCACGACATATTTTATGATAACCATCGAAAGGGTTAATCATAAGGATTAGGTTTTGCTAAATAACATAGCATTTTAAATGAAAGAAATGAAATGAAAAACATTTTACATAAAATTATTTAATACAAACTCATTTAAAACGTTACGGTGCAAGAAAATAATAATAATTTAATTTATCAAATGTTCAAAATATGATCCATTTTGTTGTATGTAAAATCTCACTCTTTTAATTTTTTATCTGTCTGTCGATTTCATTATCTTTGCGTAGTGAATGTTTGTAATAATACGTCTGAGTTCATTTTGTAACTTCTGCACACTGTCGTACCGGTTCTTGTATACTTACTACATGTTTTACATAACCCCACAGGAAAAAGTCCAGTGAGTTTAGAGGACCTCGGTGGCTATTTAATAGTTGTAACCAAGCTATGGAAGAGCGGTGCATCCTAACACAAGCAATTTTACTGCTTAAAAGGATGTACCATACTCAAACATTGTAGTAGGCTAAGTTACTGAAATACACTAATTTTGTATT
This sequence comes from Chilo suppressalis, assembly GCA_902850365.2. Classification (NCBI taxonomy): domain Eukaryota; kingdom Metazoa; phylum Arthropoda; class Insecta; order Lepidoptera; family Crambidae; genus Chilo; species Chilo suppressalis. The sequence continues at coordinate 16,580,223 of OU963898.1, forward strand.
AGATTCAGAAAAATGATACCAACTAGGTACGTCTCGTTTACAAATAGTTTATTAATGGGTAGTTCTTGTTTGTTACAGAACTCGGACGGGCGTGGTAGGTGTGCTGCTCCGGGTCGCGCGACCTCTCCTGTGACTAGCCAGGGCTCTTGCCAACGGCACGGGTGGCGGATTGTAAGTAAACGCCTTACTAAATACAATATTTATGTACCATTTTATATTCATATTTAGGTGATGGTTAACATCTCGGGCCCGTATGGTGAGTCATGACCCATTCTTCCTATAAGTAAAACACTCCATCCCACCACCTGAAGCCCAAGCAACAACTTTGACAGATCCGTTATTATATCACATCATCAAAGTTTCTATGAAAACTTAGTAACAAAGACGACTTCAACTTGAAATGTCACAATAGATACGACTGCATTCCACTGATAGATTGAATGTCTTACAGAGTTTCTACTAGACTACATTGTCGTACCCCATGTAGGTCTATCTCATTGCCAAACGTCTCATTGACAAATGCAGGCAAACGATCCTCCTTGTATCGGCTTGCCCAGACTTATAACGACAAATTTAATGGAATTGTCATTTTTGCGATCCCTGTTACTACGTTTAAAAGAACTCTTTTTAAACGAAATTCTTTTACTTTTTCGTTTAAAAGGAGTACTTGAAACTCTTTAATAAATAAATCAGAAATTGTATTATAAAATATGTATTTACATATAATATATTTATGTAAAATAGGCAAATAAGTATATTAATAGTAAATTTAAGTTAAATGTACACAGGGGCGGTTTACGAAAACGGGCGCCCTAGGCCTGACGAAATTAGCGCCCCCTCTCCCCTCTCCATAAAATAGTTGAAAAAGCACAGGCTAGAATAAATGATTTTTATACACTCCCGCTCAAAAGTATGGGTTCACGTCTCGAAATTTTCAGCTTCGGTATAAGTTCCATATCTTGGTGGAAAAAGGTCGTAAGAGAATTTAATGAGCACCGTTTTGAAGGGGACAGTAGCTTGCCTTTCGGTGTTTTATCGGTTACATTTCGGAGAGTGTGCGGAGGTATTACATAATTTGATCCCCCCTTACCCTTTCCACCACCGGACGACCAGGCGCGGCGAGGGCTTCCACCCTTATGTTGTCGAAGTTCCTCCTATTCGCACGAAGCGATTTGCTTCGGCCTTCATTATACGAACGGCTAGGGAGTGGAACTCCTTGCCGAGGTCTGTTTTCCCGGACCAATATAACCTGGACATCTTCAAGGCCAGAGTGAACAGGCATCTTCTAGGCAGGCGTGTACCATCCTAGGCCTCATCATCGCTTTCCATCAGGTGAGATTGTGGTCAAACGCATTGCCTATTTAGCATAAAAAAAAAAAAAAAAAAAATATGTGCTCCATTCCTACCCACAAACCTACATAATATATGTATGATTGAAATTCTGTTTCCGTTAAATTATTTTTGAAATACACTCCCGCTCAAAAGTATGGGTTCACTTCTCGAAATTTTCAGCTTCGGTATAAGTTCCATATCTTGGTGGAAAAAGGTCGTAAGAGAATTTAATGAGCACCGTTTTGAAGGGGACAGTTTTAGCTTCACTTTGCCATTTTTTATAATTTTTTACAATTTTTTTTATAGTCCCCACGCGCTTTTGAACATGGCAGTTTTTCGATGTTTTTTTGTCCTCTGGGAATGGGCTGTCTGGCTGTTAAAAAAATTTCCTTGCAATTTTATCCATCGCAGTTTGAAAGAGGATATTAAACACTGCATTTTCGTTTTTGAAAAAGTATCGTGCGATTTTTTTTACCAATAATATTCTAATTTTTGACAAAAATTGATAATTTTATTCAATTCGGCGTATCTTGAAAACGGCGGGTGATCGAAGAAAATAGCAAGAGGGTGAAAAGTTGCAAAAGATCATGATGGACATGGTAGATTTATTTCAGAATTTTTTTCCGACATTTGTTTTTCCATACTCGTGGAGTAGAAATGATTTTAATTTTCCCATGATTCTTTCTTTTTTCTAAACGGCTGAGGCATTGCTTTTATTGGTTTCATCTTCATCTTGACGTAATTTGAACGAAAAATTATTTTTTTTAAATGAAAAAAACGTACAAAAAATTGTGCGAAATTTGATTTTTAGTAAAAATTACGTCAAGATGGTTATAAAACCAATAAAAGAAATGCCTGCGCCGTCTAAAAAAAAGAAAAAATCATGAGAAAATTTAAATCATTTCGACTGCAAGAGTATGAAAAAACAAATGTCGGAAAAAAATTCTGAAATAAATCTACAAGGTCCATCATGATCTATTGCAACTTTTCACCCCCTTGCTATTTTCTTCGATTACCCGCCGTTTTCAAGATACGCCGAATTGAATAAAATTATCAATTTTTGTCGAAAATTAGAATATTTTTGGTAAAAAAAATCGCACGATACTTTTTCAAAAACAAAAATGCAGTGTTTAATATCCTCTTTGAAACTGCGATGAATGAAATTGCAAGGCAAATTTTTTAACAGCCAGACAGCCCGTTTCCAGAAGGCAAAAAAACATCGAAAAACTGCCATGCTCAAAAGCGCGTGGGGACTATAAAAAAAACTGTAAAAAATTATAAAAAATGGCAAAGTGAAGCTAAAACTGTCCCCTTCAAAACGGTGCTCATTAAATTCTCTTACGACCTTTTTCCACCAAGATATGGAACTTATACCGAAGCTGAAAATTTCGAGAAGTGAACCCATACTTTTGAGCGGGAGTGTATTTCAAAAATAATTTAACGGAAACAGAATTTCAATCATACATATATTATGTAGGTTTGTGGGTAGGAATGGAGCACATATATATATATTTTTTTTTTTTATGCTAAATAGGCAATGCGTTTGACCACAATCTCACCTGATGGAAAGCGATGATGAGGCCTAGGATGGTACACGCCTGCCTAGAAGATGCCTGTTCACTCTGGCCTTGAAGATGTCCAGGTTATATTGGTCCGGGAAAACAGACCTCGGCAAGGAGTTCCACTCCCTAGCCGTTCGTATAATGAAGGCCGAAGCAAATCGCTTCGTGCGAATAGGAGGAACTTCGACAACATAAGGGTGGAAGCCCTCGCCGCGCCTGGTCGTCCGGTGGTGGAAAGGGGAAGGGGGGATCAAATTATGTAATACCTCCGCACACTCTCCGAAATGTAACCGATAAAACAACGAAAGGCAAGCTACACGTCTTCGGTGGTCAAGGCTCTGAAGATTAGCCTCAACGAGAGCGTCATTGCCTATGAGTCTCTTCGCACGGTGTTCCACCGAGTCCAGTGCATCCAGCTGATACCGAGCAGATCCGTCCCAAAGGTGACAACAGTACTCCAAGCAGGAGCGAACTTGGGCTCGGTAAAGGTTAAGGAGCTGCTCAGATGTAAAATATCGCCTGACCTTAGAAAGTATTCCAAGTTTTCTAGCAGCGGTTTTAGCAATGGACTCGATGTAGGGACCGAAACTGAGGCTGGATGAGATGTCCATACCCAAGAGCTCGAGATGGTCTTTAACCGGCACGGAGACATTTCGGAAAGTCGGAGTCAGATGGAATGGACTCCGTTTCGTCGAGAAGAGACAGGCCTGTGTTTTAGAGGGATTGAATCCAACCAAGTTGGCTTCACCCCAGAGGGAAACAGCTTCCAGGGTTGCATTCACTCCCTCCACCATCGCCTCCCTTAATGATCGTACATCTGCATCAGACTTCACATCAGGCAGATATCTCCCCGAAACTGTGCTGTCATCTGCATACCCAAAGATACCAGGAGTTAGGAGCAGATCATTGATGTGCAGCAAGAATAGAGTTGCGGAGAGGACAGATCCCTGGGGGACACCGGCATTAATACCAAGCAGATCCGACGATGTGCCATTAATGACCACTCGTATCGATCTGCCCCTCAGAAAATCTGCAATCCAGTTGCAAAGTCCGACAGCGATTCCATATGAAGGAAGCTTGCCAATGAGACTTGCATGCCAGACCCTGTCAAAAGCCTTAGAAATATCAAGAGAAACGGCGAGAGCTTCGCCGCGTTTCTCTATGGCTTCACTCCATAAGTGGGTAGCATACACAAGAAGATCCCCAGTAGATCGCCCACGGCGGAAACCGAATTGGCAGTCACTGAGGAGATCGTTATCTTCGAGGTAAGCGAGGAGACGGTTGTTCAATACACGCTCCATAATCTTACAGAGTATGGAGGTGATTGCAATAGGTCGATAGTTGGCAGGGTCGGCACGACTACCCTTTTTGGGCACTGGTTGGACATTGGCAAGCTTCCAGGTTTTCGGAACTTGGCCAATCTCAAGGGATAAGCGATATAGGCGAGTCAGAATAGGAGACAACTCAGGGGCACAATTCCGCAGGACAATAGCTGGAATGCCATCGGGCCCACTGGCTTTATTCACGTCTAGAGTGCTTAGCGTTTTTAGTACCTCTTTCTGATGGATGCGAACTTCCAACATGGCAGAAGAACACTGAGGAAGCTTAGGTGGGTTTACGCCAGCAGCATCTAGCTGTGAGTTATTCGCAAATATAGAGGCAAACAAGTCAGCCTTCTCTTTGGAGGTGTGAGCCAGCGATCCGTCAGGTTTAATTAAAGGCGGCAGCGACGACCGGCAGAAATTGGCTTCGACTGTTTTGGCTAGGGACCAGAAAGCCTTGCTTCCGGATGGAAAGGAGGCTAATTTGGCTCCTATACGGCCAATGTGATCGAAGCGGGCCTTGCGGAGAACACCTTTACAGGACTTGGCGGCACTGTTAAAGGCCTTCTTCAGACTTCGAACATTTGGTGATTTGCGGGCTCGAGCATCCGCCCAGGAGCGATACGCAAAATGCTTAAGCGCCTCCGCTTCAGCACAGTCCGCATCAAACCAAGGGTGGGCGCTAAACCGGCGTGGTACGTCAGAATATGGAATAAAGTACTCCATAGCCTGACGCACCACGTCAGCAATGGCATCCGCGCAGCAAGTCGGGTCGTCCGAAGAAAAGCAGGTGCGACGCCAAGGATAAGATGCAAAGAAATGCCGCATCTCATCCCAGTCTGCTGAACCATATCGCCAAACACGCCTAGTTCCGATAGGTTCCGGGTCGCTTGGAGAGTAGACTGATACATAAATAAGCCACGTGTCACTTTTGCGGCGATTAGAAGATATTCATTTTTAAATTTTTATGCTAGGGTTGACACCGAACCTGACCTCGAACGAAAATTTTTAAAATATAAATTTGTGTATTAGTTTTGAACGAGTTTACAATAATGTAGATTTTAGGAACTTACTACAGTACCTTTAACATATTTTTATGGGCTCCAAGCTCTATTTGCAAAAAAGGAACGCTTATGGTGATTCCCAGTCAAGGCGGAAGTCATTATAATGAATATCGATTTTCGTTTTCGGGTCTGAGTATTAACTATTAATTGTTTGTTTTGTGTGTGTTTTGGAGACCCAATTAGACACAAGTTCATGCCTGCTTACCTCTACGTTTTTTTTTGTAACAATAATAGTTACACCTACTAACTGATTTATGCCCAAGATTTGTTTTTATTTTCTGATCGAATGCCTGAATGATTCTGAATGAATTTTGAAATTTTTTTCAAGCAACATAGTTCATTTTTTCGTTACCGTTTAGCGTGTAAGGTACAAAGTTAAAATGTGGTCGAACAAACATAAAGTATTCCTACATTATCACATCTACATTAGGTAGGTACCTAGTATATGTAAGTATATTATATTCGTCCACAAGTGTTGTTTATTTATTCAATTGATTGACGGTATTAATTAACAAACAAAAAAATTAACATTTTCATTTAACTCATAGTTGACCTTTGTGACAATCCTAGATCATGAAAGTTGACCTTTATCTAAATTCTGTCATAACTTCTTAAAACCGCAAAAGTGAAACCTGATTTTTTTATGGGTGATAGAACTTGGCTTATAGAACCTTTCTATACTAAATCCAGGTTCCACTTTTGCCGATATTTGGAGAAAAAAATTAAAAATCGAAATTTAAAAAAAAAATATTTCTCGGAAACTAGGACACTTATAAATAAAATAAAATTGCAAAATTATGCCTTCAATAATTCCTTATCAAGTGGCAAATATCTCATGTACAGATATGGAACCGTCTTTTGAGGAAATTAAATTGTTAATTTTTTCATGCTCAAATTTCAAAAACTTTGCTACTTCATATCTTTTTTTTTACTGGAAATAGTGATCTGAGAATTGAACTCTTGCCTTTATTAGGGTATAAATAATTGATTTATGCAAAAATTTTAAGGTGTAAATTTTTTTGGTTCCATAAAACACTGTGCATTGTTTGTTTACCCTAATAAAGAGGAAAAAGTAGCGGACGTTAGAACAAACTGACTCCTTCCATACAAAATTTGAAGATGACGATATGATAACGGATCTATCAAAGTTCATGCTTGGGTCTCCACTCACATGTAGTATTGCGAAAATGACTGAGATACAGTAATAAATTAACCGCCGTTTCGTCCTCTGGGTATGGTTGGGTTGTGGCGCGTCCTTCTCAAGGAAGTGCCATGCACAAAACCCAGAATAAGGTTAGAAGGGCATTGTGGGCGGGGCAGGCGCGCCACAGTTATGTATGAGCAAATGCTCACAACTTCACCAAAATTTGGTTCTGATTGCGTCGTTGCTCTCGGCTGTGAGCGCTGATTGGTTCGATTATTTGATGTCGCGTCGTTTGATTTGCTATTATCTATTAGGTGTTAGTGTAGTGAGGGCGAGCCGGCGACATCAGTTCCCGCACAAACGTTCTCTGACCACCCTTCTAAGTGCTTTCTGTGTTCTGTGGTGCCATGCCATAGCAGTAGGGTCATTAATTAACTAATGATGAGCTCTCGCTGCTCCAGTCACCACCTCCAACTGCATTATTATGCAAAAAGGAAGATTTTTTTGAGTCTTTTATTTAATGTCTGATTGTTAACATCGAAAAATACCCAGAAACCTCATTTTTATTTAAAAAAGTTTACTTTTGTACTTTATACAATGATGAAAAAATTTATGATTTTTGTAAAAGGCTCAGGGACTACTGCTTTTAACAAGCAAAAGAAAGGATTGGAGAAGGTTGCCCGGTATGGAAAAGGAAGCAGTAGAGCATTCACTTAGTATGTGTACACACATTTTAGATTTAGGGAAACAACGTATTTTTTTGAATCTTGAGCGCGTAAATCCAAAATGAGTAAAAGCTAAGTGGACTCTGTTTGCTTTATTTGCAGAGATTCAATTAAATGTAGGGTGAAAAAAAAAACAGTTTATCTAGTAGTAAAATACCTAATTAAGCATATGAAGCTTAATTTTAACTTCCTATTCGAAGTCAGGATATATTATGGGTGTCTCATGAGGATATACAAAATATTCATGTTATTTTTGTTTACTAACGAACTCAAAATTCGTGGTAGCTGATGTTATTGATAAGTGTTGTGTTGTGTATTGCAGAGGCGTGGGGCGCGGCGCGTGGCGGCGGCGCGGGCGCGGGCGGCGCCATGACGCGGCGCCCGCCACCATGACGCTGCCGCCGCCCGCGCGCCCCGCGCACCCCGCCGCGCACCGCGCAATGCGCTATTACCGCATCTGGATCTACGCGTGCAACGGCGCGCTGCTGCTGGGGGCGCTCGCATTCTGCGCGGCGGCGGGGCGCGCTCTCTCCGACTACCGCCGGGCGCTCGTGCCCGGCCTTGGGGCTGCCCAGCCCGGCTTCCTTTACGGCTACGCGGCTCTGCCTGCGCAAGCTGGTCTTCTACAACTTCTAGGCTGCCTCGCCGCACTGCGCCTCTCCGAGCGCATGCTTAACGCCTATTGGCTCGCTCTGTTAGCATTGCTCGTCGGCGACGCTGCGATCGGAGTCTATTGGGCATTCCGCTTCGAACGGGTCTGCCGAGAACTGCGTCCGCAGCTTCGTGTACGCCTCGCTAAGGACTACGAACACGATTTGGACTTCTCCGAGGCCTGGGACCGCCTTCAGAGGGAGCAACGTTGTTGCGGTGTGACGGGTCCGGCTGATTTCGCAGCTTTCAACCGCACGACTCTACCGCCGAGTTGCTGTCGCATCCCAGCCCACACATCCGCCGTGACGCCGGCGTTGCTCGCCACCACCTCAGCTTCATCTCCTGTGCCCTTTACATCTGTGCATTGCGCCCCGCACACTGCTGCTTGTGCGGAGCGTCTATTAGTTTGGCTACGGCGGACAGCTGACGCGTTATTTGTGCTAGGGTATTGCGTGATAGCATTTTTAAAGTTGTGCTTCCTCGGAATCCTCCGATACGAAATAAAGGAGATGATCCAAAAAATTAGAATATTACGTAGCGAAATAGGTGCAGGAGAACTACTGGATGGCAGCCCCATTCACGGCGGACCACTATCACAGACTGTGATAGTCAACGCTGTGAATGCGAATGGCGGTGTACGCGCACATGCTGGCAGCCCAGAGCGGGCGAGCGAGCGGGAGGCACTGCTGGGGCGCGCATCCGAGGCTTGTTCACGGAGGGGTACGCACGATGAGCCTCTCGGACCAAAGACCGTCAATGGCAACAACAACTGCGAAATGCGAGAATTGGCACGGGGCGAATACAGGCCGCTAGCAGTGGACAGTGCAGCGACTCGGATCTGACTAAGATGTTACCTGGAGCGGTTGTTCGGGCGGCGCTGGCGGTCGTTCCCGGCCGCCGGATTCGAGTCAGAGCTACCGGGGACGCGAGTCACACCCGCTTGCGTACGCCGGACGGGCGCGCGCGTCCGCCTAGACCATCGCCGCCACACCCGCTCCGAATTTGAGCTGTAAGCCTGGGAGATCCTTTAGTCACAAGAAGGTCGTATTTCAACCCGCTGTCAATTTCGAATGCCGATGCCGTGCGGCGGTGTGACTGTTATATTTATTTATAGTGGCAGTTCAATTCCGAATGTACTGGCGACGAGTATCAGTGCTAGAGTGTTATAAATGAAGAATGTTTTTAACTGTGCGATGGAATTAGACGTAAAGTGTGTAGTGTGCATAACTTAGACAATGTGAATTCCACGAGCATAGCTTGTGTTTAGTTCCTACGCTTGGCAGTTAAAAGTTACTTCATTAAATAGAGGGAGTTTATATTAAATGTTTGTGTTATGCCATACAGGGAAACGGCATTGACGTTAAAATGTGTTTGATGAGTGGATGTGCAGATGTGGAAATAAACTGCGGTGAAATACCACCAATGAGAGGTTCTTCTATGCCCCACGAAGCTTGCTTCGGTGGCTAGTATCATGTTGCACCGAAATAACAATTTATTAAATGTTGACTGTATTATTTTAGCAGTAAGTTCAGACAGCTTTTTATTCATATATACAATAGACTTATGAACCAATATACGTAAGGAAGATCAAAATAGCCTATGTACTAAAATAATTTAATAATTTCTTAATTATTTACTGGCGTAAAAACAAGTGCTTGAAGTCACCTTCCCAATCATATTGCCATCATTTGTTCAGAGTTCTCTTTTGGTGATTTAGTAGTTTTCACTATCGGTTTAGTCGTATCATGGCATCTGTTTAATTATGCACATCTATCCTGACCAGAAGCCATAGCTATACCTACATAGATTTAGGAGTTTCGAACAATCCCAGTGTTATACTAGTAACACAATTTTTAAATGTCCTGATTATTTACCGAGATGAATAACCAAATGACTACCTAGGTCTCGAAATAAAGATCTTAGTTTAGTATTAGTTGATAAATACAACAAAATGTCGGTAAATGTAAATAATATTGATAAATTTGTATATGTGTAGTATGCAAGAAACTGCATGGACAGACGGACAAAAATAGTACTGATATGAGCTTATCGACGTAGTGCCTACAATTATATGCTTGTAACAATATAACGCAAACGTATACATATAGTGCAACAAGGATATTTAAGATGTGGAGAAAATTTTAACTAACGCCGCCGTCTTTGTAAACGTCATATTTTGTATAACATTTACGTTGACAGTGAAGCCCTGAAGTATCACTCACATTCATAAAGATTCTTGTCGCACTGTACCTAATGTTTCGTTTTAAAGCAGGTGAATTTAAAATTTCGTATAAACACTTTATCATTGGGATACCATTAGTTTTGATCGAGAGAACAGTAATGCTAATTAGATAGACAGAGATAATAGCTATGGGTTTAGATTGCGCCCGTTACTACTATGGAATGTAGGTGAATATAAATGGCTGTGTCAAGTTATGGTAAAACCAATCCATGAGTGTGTAGAATTCACAGTTGCAGTTGAGAAAAGCAGCGGTTCAATTAGACCAGGGATGGGCAACATACGGCTCGCGGTCCAACTTCGGCCCTCGAATGGTTGAAATCAGGCCCGCAAAAGGTACTCACCATAAGTATTTTTTTTACATATTCCGACAAGATCCACCCCGCTGCCAAACCTGGTACCAGCCTATTTACTTCGCAGCAAACTAAGGGTAAATACGCACCCTGTTGCTGAACTGTAGGCTTCGTGAGGGGCATTCGTTACTGAGCTTTATTTTGATTTGATTTATAAATTTTAGGTGGCCAACAATAAATGCTGATAATAAATATTGGCACAATAAGGAAGAAGTTTGCCCATCCCTGACATAGAGAGATATACTTGCTGTATGATCAATTTAATATTTGAATACCTACATACATATTTGTACCTACTTATTACGACGTAAATTTATAGATATATTGTAATAACGATTATGAAATTATGTTCGCTTAGAGTAGGTAATAATATTTTGTGAATTTATGCAGAAAAATAGTTTTTTAATATTGTTGTCACATGAATGTACCAATCTTATTGAACATTTGTACCTATATTCGGAAAGTTGAATAATTTGTAGTTAGGATCCAATCTAAAAATCCTGCATTTCTTCCAAAAAATGACGTTAAAATAATATGTGCCTTGGCTTATAAAATCATATAACTGATGTTATGTTTATTGTAAACTAATCGATATAAAATAAAATATTACTACTCGTCTCTGATGTGCTACCTGACCCTTTAGACCATCTGTTTATGTTTAATCTTAGGTCTCGAGACCTTCTGTATCTTACTCTAAAAATAGAGGTTAATATACTTTTTGTCTGGTATCTTTCAGAAGCAGAGTTATTATAATCTGTGTCATCTCGTACGTGGTTCCTTCAGGTGCTATTCTGTAAGAACAAACTCACTTTTCACCTCGGAAGCCGCGGTGTAATTTAAAATTAGGACACGACTTTTAAAATCATTTCAAATCCCACCGGCGAATTCCGTGGGGAAAAGTGAGTTCGTTCCAACAGAATAGCAGGGCAGTCATCAAAATCTGTGTCATCTCGTACGTAGTTCCTAGAATTATTAAGACGAATGGTTTACTCTATCAAAGTTTTAGCACACTTTTTGGCAAAACTACGTCATAAAGTGGGGGATGGGGATCTACGCGCGCGGCTAGTACCGACCGACGGACGTTAGAATGTACTGTACGAAAGTTTTGAATGCTACACTGTCAATATTAGTTTTATGTGTTCATTGTTACGTGTGTTTATTACTGTAGTAGAGTTGTTACAACTTTCCGAAGGTACGCACTAGGCGACTGAGAGCTAATACTATCATAATAAATGCATTAAATAAAGAGTTTGTTAAAATCATGTTGTTTTTATTTAAATATACATTTGTTTCAAATAAAGTCGACATTAAGTATATTCCATATAGCATGAACTTATAAAACAATACCTAACAGTAGGTACATTCACCATTGTAGATTTTTACGTAAAAGTATGTCTTAAGTAATTAGTACTGTAAATCGGACTAGATATTATCATTAAATTCTACTAGAAGTACATGTTACTCGTTGGTAAACCTAATATATTTATTAGTTGATGATATGATTATAAATTAAAACAAGGTGAATTCTATAAAAAAACTATAAGAAAAAAAATTTTACTCTAAAGACAATGTAAATTATTACATTCACTGTGTTAATATTAGGCACTATGAGTACTTACCTGAACTTTATTTTCAGACACTCGGTATGTCCTGTCCATGTTGGCACCACCAATCACTAATATATCACCTTGCCTGTCTTGAGGTTTTGTGAAAAAAGGCCAATCTTCACCATCGTCGTTTAGCTTATCCCTCGCCGCTGACGAAGTATGAAAATATCTACGAGTATTGGTCGGACCGTGGAATCCAATATTGCCAATAGAATTGTCGAGATTCTTCACTTTTTTGAATTCGACCGCTATATCTGCGCCGACTTTCGCATTGTTCTTTATGAGGGCGATGTCTGAGAGTCGTTAAGGAAAGAAATTGCTGCAATTATGTTCGTTACTATAATAATTTTGGCGATCGTATCAGCTCGTTTAATATACTTACATGTAATTATGAAAAATTATGTTCCTCTATGTATGGTTAGGTGGAGATGGGGGGACTATCGGCGTTTCCTAGACAGCGACTTGTGAATTATTAAGATGATGTAAGTATTTAGATGTATATATAATTTTATGCTATCGAATGTGTGTGTGTGATTACTAAAATCTCTAAATTGATCGTAAGATGTTACTAAAGTTTGAACGAAGAAAACTAGGTGCAATCGTAGCGAGCCTGGTCGTGCTACCAAATGTACCATTGATTTGCACCATTGATGGTGCAGATGAGACTGAGTTGTTTCGTTACCGCCATTAATATAAATACTACTCTGTCTTTCCTCTAAGGGTAAGTTCACACCGAGACGCGACGCGCACATTTTGATAGAGCTAACCAAAATATACTTTATTTACTACACGAAAAGATACACATTTCTTGTGAGAATACGTTGCACCACAATCATCCCGTCGCATCGCGTCTCGATATGAACTTACCCTAATACACAAATAATGTACTTTTACGATTATGTACAATAAAAGTTTCACTCATTGTTACTTATTACGAAAAATTACGCAGTTTTACAATTATTAAGATAAAAAAGGTAAAATTAAATTATGACCTTCAAAAAGAAATACTTAATTATTATACATAGCCGCATTTATATGTGAGAAATAATAGCATTAACTAAAATTGAATTCGCCAACCAGCAGCTCAAACAAAGTTGTTACTCACACTAATGGAATAATAAATACTTACTGTAGTATTTCGCCGGGATTTCCCATTTTCTTCAAAACTGCGTCTAAATAGTGGGAGAAAAATCCGGTCAAGTGTGAGTCGGACTCGAGCACAAAGAATTCCGTACCCATTATCAATAATATTAGCCACTATATTATAATAATGAGCAAAAAACGGGATAAACATACGTCTGCTGTATGGAAGTTCCTCTCAAATATTTGTTTTTATTCTGTTTTAATTTGTTTCAACTGTCTATTTATCACGATCCATGAGATATAGCCTAGTGACAAACAGATAGACAGACGGACAGTGAGTTTTAGTAATAGGGTTAAATTTTGACCATTTGGGTACGGAACAATAAAAATATTTGAAAAGGATACTGGCTTCAAGAGAAGCACCGCCGGTGACCTTTGCAACAGCTGATAATATGAAAGGTGTCACTTCTTTGCCTTTGACACATTTCTTCTTAGCTTCAACTAAGGCAACTTCTATCGCCTTTTCTATCACAGATTCTGAAAATGTTAAATCAATTTAACAAGTGCAATAAGCGAATATTTCTATTCTATGTTTTAATACCTACGTTAAATTGGGACTTAATAGTGTTTAAGAAAACTCATTTGCGTGAAAAAAATTCCCATACAAACTTTCATCCCTGTCCGTTACTCGGTTTAACAAAGTTTCGACTTCAGACACAAGTTTGTTCCGGCACTCGATGACGTTTTCCCGTGAAATGTTGGCGCGGCCGGTATATAGGGCATCACCCGTGCTGTCGTCTGCATAACAATGAATGCCATCAATTTGAAGCATATCATTGATATGAAGAAGAAACAGCGTAGGCGATAGCACACAGCCTTGTGGAACACCAGCGTTTACGGATTTGGAGTCCGAGCATGCACCGTCGACTGCGACCTTGATGCTCCTGTCCGCAAGAAAGCTAGTGATCCAACCGCACAGCTTTTCAGGAAGCCCATAAGAAGGAAGCTTCGAAAGAAGCGCTTTGTGCCAAACCCGATCGAAGGCCTTCGAGATATCCAGACCGACCGCCAATGCTTCCCCCTTGGTCTCGATCGCCTTTGCCCAACGATGAGTCAGGTATACTAGTAGATCACCAGCCGAGCGACTCTGACGGAAACCGTACTGGTGGTCACTGATCAGCTGGTGGTCCTCTAGGTACCGCAGGAGCTGGCAATTTATAATAATACTCTCTCGGCTCTACACGACATCCATTAGATCTATAGCAAGCAACGTACTGAATAAGTAGTTGGCTTTGATTTGACGACCTCCGTGACGGAGTGGTATGTACCCCGGGTTTCAAGGTGTCGCCTACTCGAGAGGGCCCGGGTTACAAATCCCAGTAGGGGCAACTGTTTGTGTAATGATAACTCCAGTCATGGATGTTTAATATGTATTTCTATATAAACATACTTATATATGCTCCCTTGCGTATTAAATCGAGGGTGGAGCACAAATATCTTGCAAGATTAGTAGGTGGCTCAATATTTGTATCCTATTTAGCTTGTAAAAGATTTATACAAGGTGACGTGAGATACACTGTTAATACAGTCTTACAACAGTCCTTCATAATCCTTTTCCCAGTAAGTGATTAACTTATCATAGCTTTGCTAAAATAAGCATTCAAAGTTCAACAGAATTGTAAGTAGGGCAAATATTACAAAAGTAAAATAAAAAGTAGGCTAAACATAATAAAAAAACAATAAAACGACATAATAATGATATATAACTGTTAAATGGGAATACCGAGAAACCCAGGGGGAGAAAGGAATGAAAACTGTATAAATTAATAGTAGATTAAATCAAAATCATAAGATTATCGCTATTTCCATGATAATATTCTTCACTCATCTCCTGCAAATATTTGGAAATTTCTTCGGTCTCTTGGGTTGATTAAGTCAAGAAATGTTTCTCTTCCTCACTCTTTTTCTCTCAATGATATCAACCGACATTTCTCAGAAACTTCTTCTCATTCTTTAGGAAATATATCCAATGCTCTCGCAGACATTTCTTCTCTAATTGATCAACCTACAAATATTTTCCAATTTTCTCAAGTGACGGAGTCCGAGGTTCGTAAAACCATTATGTCCCTCAAATCTAAGGCCATTGGGTACGATGGTATAAGTAGGCACATGGTCCTTAATATATAAGATTGTATTCTCCCTATCATCACACATATAATTAATAAATCAATTTCCTCAGGTGAATTTCCAGACTCATGGCGCAAGGCTCATATTTTGCCACTTCCCAAAATAAGTAATCCCACAACTCCTAGTCATTTAAGACCAATTTCTATTTTGCCATTTTTGTCGAAAGTCTTGGAGGCTACTGTCCATAGTCAACTATCTGCTTTCATAGCTAAAAATCACGTGCTAAACCAATACCAGTCTGGTTTTCGACCGGGTCATAGCACCACAACTGCCTTACTAAAAGTCACTGAGGACGTTCGTGATGGCATGGAGATGTCACGGTTAATGGTTTTGGTTCTCATTGATTTCTCTAATGCCTTTAATGCCGTTGATCATGACATTCTCCTTGCTATACTATCCCACTTGCGAATCTCGTCTCCGGAACTAGATTGGTTTTCATCTTATCTTCTTGGACGTCAGCAAGCAGTTCGAGCTGGCGGTGATTTATCGGATTGGTGCGATTTATCGGCTGGGGTCCCACAAGGCGGTATTCTCTCTCCTCTGCTATTTTCAGTCTTTATCAATCTCATTACCTCCATTCTTCGCAACTCTTACCATCTCTACGCAGACGACTTACAAGTTTACGCTCAAATTGGGGTGAATGACCTGGAAGTTGCCATTGGGTCTATAAATGATGATCTTCAGCGAATTTCGGACTGGTCTCGCAATTTCGGTATTAAAGTCAATCCGAATAAATGCCAGGCCATTATCCTGGGCAGCTCTCGTCTTCTGGCGAAGGTAGACATGAGCTCTGTTGCGTCTCTCTATTTTGAAGGAACCCCAATAAAGTTTTCTCCTGAAGTTGTAGACCTGGGTATACAGATTGACCATTCTCTCAATTGGATAGCACAAGTAGACGCTATAAGCTGTAAGGTGATCGGTATACTTCGGTCATTCTACCAATTCAAAAATTTTCTTCCAATATCTTCAAAAATTCTCTTGGTTCAATCCGTAATTTTGCCCATTATAGACTATGCTGATGTGTGTTACGCTGACATATCTCAAGAACTTCTTAACAAATTGGATCGATTGCTCAACAACTGCATTCGTTTTATTTTTTGTCTCCGTAAATACGATCACGTTTCTGCCTTTCGGAAGAAGTTAAATTGGTTAACAATTCGCCAACGTAGAAATTTCAGAATTCTTTCCACCCTATATTCAATCATTAATGATCCATGTGCTCCTGGATATTTGAAATGTAAATTTCGGTATCTTGGCAGTATCCATAATCTGAATCTTCGGTCTAGCAGCAAACAAACTCTAGCTTTTCCCTCTCACCATACTGGTTTTGTTTCCAATTCATTTTCTCTTCAAGCTATACGACTCTGGAACGCACTGCCTCCTCATATTCAAGATGCTCCGAACAAACTGGCTTTTAAACGCTCCGTACGTCATCATTTATTAGATTCCTCCTCCGCATCCTCCTGATATGATATGTATTTGTATGTATATATCTAAATATATATATATATATATATATATATATATATATATATATATATTATTTATGTATTTTTATAGATATTTATTTTATGTAGTATATATATATTATCTTGTTTACATAGACATAAAAATATAATAAGTAATTTGATGAATTCTTTTTGCACTACCTTAAAATTTTTGCTAAAATTCTCCGGTTGACTGGTAGAGAATGCCTAATGGCATTAAGTCCGCCACTTGTACATACTTTTGTGCAATAAAGTATAAATAAATAAATAAATAACCTCCACACTGCGAATACTGCTTGTAACGCTACGTGCGAGTAATTTAAACTATCAATTTTAAATTAGATTCGTGAACGTGTACTTGACTGTAAGTTCTGAATAATGTAATGAGATGCTTTATAAATAAGTCCTCTGTTAACAGTTTAAGAATCTTAAATTTGCTGCTTGGTGTTCCTGGACTGTTACCTTTTCTTGATTAAATTTGGTATAGATATAGGTTCATTGAGGAGCTCGATGGCGCTAATGGTGACTGCGTTCGGCTGTGTATCGGATGAGTCACCAAAAATTTACTATCTCGACCTCCTCTGTGCTTCGAAAGGCGCGTTGGTCCCGGCGGTATCTGCAGTCGATAGCAGCCACCAATCCACACTGTGCCCGCGTTGTTGGTCATGTCATAGCCCAATCTCTCAATTTCATTCATAGGAAAGGCCTGTACTACATCAGTGGGGATCATAATAGGCTGATGATGATAGTTTCTTTGAGTTTGAGTTCCGTGGAACGATAGTTTTTTATCCCAGAAATCATCATTTAAGTGATGAAAAGGGGGCTGTAAGTTTATATGGGAAATCAATTGAATCATGTATATGAAGTAGTGGTAGTGGTAAGTAGTTTCTAAATAAGATGGTAAGGTATAGTTTATAAATTTGAGTGTATACCATCCATTGCGTGTTCTTCAGGTACCGGTACGGCTATTACAATGCCTGAAGCCAGATCGAGACTGCGTGCTGCGTTTAGAACATGCGCCGCTTGTAGGGGGCTCTCAACATGATATGGCGCTCGATGGCCCGACCGGATCGTATAGAAGGCAGGGAAGTCAGCATTCTTACCATATGCACAGACACAAACACCCTGAGTTTCCTGTAACAATATCGACATATGATTGTATTTTAACCTAGAAATTAAAACGAATACGTTGAAAAATGAGCAAATTTTAGCGTCAGTTAGTAGTCCATCGATAGTGGTGGGGGAGTCCGAGCGGGAATTTCTGGATTAACTCGAGCGCGGCAGATTAACATAAGGGAGGCAACCTTGCACCTTGTAAAGTACTCCCACCACATCTGAACCCTCTATGTATGGCCGAACGTCGAGGGTAGAAAATAAAATTTCAACAAACGGCCATGACATTTAGTCGCATCGAAATCATCAGTCTTCTGAATAGGAGCTACTGGAAGGTTTAGGTAACATCCCTTCTCAATGTCTGACGCGCTTGAATATTTTATTCTGCCCCTTCGTACGGCCACCCCCGCACCGTGCAAACCGGCAGAACAATATTTTTTCATCTTCAACTAATTCGTGAACCCTTCAGTAGCTTCTATTTTGGACCAAACCAAAAGTCATGGCTTTTTGGCGAATTTTGTTTTGCTGCCCTAGACGTTCGGCCCTATACAGGGCTCAGGTATGGTGGTAGGTCTTCATAAGGTGCAGAGTTGACCTCCTTAAGTCATAGACGACCTCCGTGGCTGATTGGTATGTACGACGGGTTTCACGGTGTCGCCAATCCGGGGGGGGGGGGGGGGGCAGATGTTTGTGTGATGAATACGAGCATTTGTACTCCTGCTGATAAATCACTATGTCAGTCAGTCAGTCACCTTTGAGTTTTATATATATGTCGGAGTGGGCGAGTGGGATATAAGCGGTTGGCCACGTGGTTTTTCTTGATCCGCCATCTTGGTTATTTAATGATATTTCCCGAAAATAAAACTGTAGTCTCGTGACCAAGCTAACGTTTAATTTGAATCTTATTATTACTTTACAAAATCAGTTATGATTGCCAAGGTACAAACGGATTGCTTTGTGAAGCGCGGAGAGTTCTGTGCTAACGTCCGTTCACTATCGCGGCTCACGTCTAATACTGAATGCCCCTTCCAATGAAGCATATCCCCTTAAACACTACCCTTAGCATAGACCACTCCCAAGTGATGACAGCTGTCACTGTCATTACTTGACGTTTCAAGGCAATGGTACACTGGCGAGTGAGACGCCATCCGCCGACATATATATTGCCGAAAACCGCAATACGTGGAGGGAGCTGGTACACCGGGTGCCCTCATGCTGTCGCGACCCTTAGTCATGAGGTTACGAGGAAGAAGAAGAATATATATGTATACAGACTTATAACAGTATATTTGTTCTATTGTTATCGTTACGCTAGCCTATCCCATAACACAAGTCTACAGTGGGGCTTACTTTGGGGCTAGGTTAATTGGTGTGAGTGTTGGAAATACTTATTTATTATTCTGCCAAGCTTGAGTAAATCCAAAAATTCCCGCTTGGTCTCCCTTGTAGAATAGATGTATCATAAGCTATCTCTGACGATAAATTTTTCTAATGACCTAAATGGATGATGTAGGCGATAAATAGCGAAATGATTTTTAAAATCATTAGTGTAGTAGACGCTCATTTGAAATTTCACAACAAAAATGGGTATTTTTATAGAATGAACCAAAAATTCAAAATAATTAAATTTACCAAAGATGAAGAAGAAAGTAGTTATCCAACTTTTAATAGGTACGCAATCGATAGAAACTTGAAAACTAGGCACTGAAAATGTTTGGTCTTCTTACCAAATACTCGAGCGTTCGCCCTATATCGAGGATGGATTTTACACCGCTGCATACCACCAAAGTTTTACTTCGACCAAGTTCATTCAAATCGGCGGATATGTCCAAAGTATTTTCTCCTTCACGGTGTACTCCACCTACAACAAACAGTCTTGTATGAGATATTTTAGTTTGTTTATTTATAATATTTTTTACTGCCTAAAAATAAGGTTCATTATATGCAAGTATGTCACCTTAATAAAAAATTATCTATCCTACTAGACGCTTCGAAATTACATTTATATCAAATCTGTTGGGGGGGTGGAGACGTATTATTTGATTGCTCTTTTCAATTCTAATTTGAATGTTACAGCCAGGGCTAATTTCATTTTATCGAGAATAATTAGCAGGATCAAATATATTCCAGAAAAAGGAGCATTGAATAATAAAGGAAAAAGAGGGATAATAACATTTCTACGATTCCTATTATTCGTGCGATTGCTACCAAGAGCGGCTTATTATAGCAGTCAATGGTATACTATCTCATTTAATGTTCCACATTGCAAAAACAGAAAATAATAGAATTATTCCATTACCATTGCTACTTATTAGTTAAGTGGGAACCCGCTTTAATTTAAAACTACTGCAGTAAAAAAAATGATTGTTTTCAATTACTCAAAGTAGAGTATCCGTCGGTAAATGAGTTTTGGGTTATGAATCCGCTTTCAGTTTAATCCCCTACATGAATTTCCACTACGTTTTCCTACTGGCTGTATACTACCGCACCGATATATTTACTACTCATAGAGTTTGTTCTTCCTCTCGTTGATTATGCCGATGTCTGTTATCCTGATTTAAATGCATATCTTCTCAATAAATTGGACCGCCTTATGAACAATGCTATATGTTTCATCTTTTGCCTCCGCAAATTTGACCATGTTTCTTCATATCGATCCCAACTTAAATGGCTTCCTGTTCGCCAGCGCAGGCAGTTAAGATTACTTTGCACTCTTTTTACCATTATTTCCAACCCTCATTCTCCAGAGTACTTAAAATGCAAGTTTCAGTATCTCTGTGATAGTCACGACCGTCCTCTCCGCTCTGCTGATTCATTAGCTTTTTTTATTTTTTTTTATGTTATAGGGGGCATACCAGCAGACGGCTCACCTGCTGGTAAGTGATCACCGTCGCCCATGGACACTTGCAACACCAGGAGTATCACAAATGCGATGCCGGCCTTTAAGGAAGGAGTACGCTCTTTTTTTGAAGGTTCTTGGGTCGTATTGGTCCGAAAACACTGCTGGCGACAACATATTCCACAGTTTTGTCGTACGTCGTAAAAAATTTCGACAAAAACGCACGGTTGTGGATAGCTACGCATCAAGATGATGGGGATGAAATTTTTGTCGCGATGTACGATGGCGAAATGCAGCAGCTGGAATTAATCCGAACAATTAAACAATAGCTCTCTATATTCCTCTTTCTCATTCAGGCTATATGTCCAACTCCTTTACTCTTCAAGCCTCTTTTCCTTCAAGCCTTCACGATCTCCTATTAAACTTATATTTAAAAGGAATGTTTACGCTCATCTGTTGCAAAATTTAAGATGAAGTGTCACTTTTTAATCATCATCATGTTTATATTATATGTACATATAATATATAAATATATATATATATATATTTAAATATTAGTGTGTTATGTTTTTATGTATTATATTATTTTCATGGTATGTATTTATATATGTATCAGTTATTTTGTAAATATATTCGTATTTAGCTTTATATCGCCGTTCGTGTTTTTCATTTTTCCCAAAGGTTGACTGGGAGAGAATCGACATCCATTTTAATATAGAGGACTTATTTTTAAAAATTCCTCTACAGAATAAAAACATCCATCTAATAGCCAATTTTTCAATATCATTCTGAACCTGTTGTAGGGTAGTTGCTTAACATTGTCAGGTACTTTATTATATATTTTATAGCCATTGCATAACCATTGATACAAGAAGTTTTGGGATTGGACCTCAATACAAGTGTGTTAAAATTTCTAAAATTTCTGCTTGTATTATCTTTTAGTTGCTGGTATAGGCGGATGTTTTGTTTAACAAGTTTTCCCATTTCTAAACATATAAGCAAGGCAGTGTTAAGATGTTTAATAATTTGAAGAACGGTCGGTCTGAAAGTAACATCTGGTGCAATGACACAAATGGCTCGAATACATTTCTTTTGGGTAATGAATACTTTATTTATATCCGTACCATTTCCTCATGTTATGAGTCCATATTTAAGACAAGATTCAACATAGGCTAAATATGCTGAAATTGCTCTCATTCGGTATGTAATTCCTGCTAGATTATATAAAGCATATGCTATATTTTTATATATTTTCCCAAATACATGTTCTATATGGTCTCTCTATTTAAGTTTACTATCTATAAATAGACCCAAAAACTTACTTTTTGCCCATTTAACTTGTTGTCCGTTAATGTTAATATTAATCAAAAGATTTTTAAGATTATTAAAATTTATTATATTGATTTTGTTAACATTACTTTGAAGATTATTATCATTTAGCCAATCTATTATTGGCATAGTGGCATCTTTCATTCTAGGTCAAGGAAATATAAGTTCCTTGTTTTAGGCAATCCGCTTTTTAGTCAGACGTGTTAGGCATATATTGCAGCAGTGGCATCTTGCATTTCAGGCACTGTGCTCGTAACGGAATTCTTTCTAGTAAAATTTTGGAGTAAATTTGTTCAGTTCTATTACTCTACTCCATCATTTTGGTTAAATTATAACAACATACTTATTATTAAAAAGAATAGGGTACATTTTCACCATTAGTATTTTTACTGGGAACATATGACTAAAAAGGGGTTATTAAATTTATAACGGCCTCCAGCCGGCCTCTTCTCTTTATTGCTTCCATCGTTTGACTGAAAAAAAGGCAGCAGCAATTGTAATACCTTAAACCAGGTTGAATAAGATTTACATTCGAATCGTTCGTACGCTTTCATGAATATGAAATAATATAAGCGAGGAGACAGCTGTGGGCCGTCTAATCTGCATAATGTCATTGTTACCAACTTACGCACGAGTATACGAGCACCTTTGATTGACACCTTCAGCTCTTCATGCGCAGTAATTGAGCCGATGTTTAGTTCCGCATAATGTAGTTGCTTTGAACGATTAATGAATATAGTTACCGACTGAAAGACTTTGGAATTGATAAACATACTTCCTATGGTGTCGTGCTTGCTATTATGATGTTTTGTGCTGATGTCATATTCAGCGACGGAGGGTGTCTGATTTGCATAATCAAGTAGGTAATTGAGATTGCCTTGTATGTAAGTGTTAAGTAGTCCTGAAATGGTTTTTATCCATTTGATAGTTGTTTTTATTACACTCGGAAAGAAATTGACAGAATGAAAGCATTTTTCTGTAACGGTAACGTAAAACAAAGTCATCTTATTTTAATTGATTGTATGATTTTGTCTGACTATACTCTGAAAGTAAAATACAAAGTATAGATAAGAGAAATTCGCACCATATACAAAACTATCAGCCAGAAATTATTCACAGAGATACTTAAAGAAATCAATATTTTAGCCGCTTAATAGTACAATTCAACAGAATCACAACAGACCTGTGGCATAGGCCTGGGGAAACGACTTTACAAAATACGCGCTAAGAACATTGCCTCAGAGGTGGCGTGGAAACATGTGGAAACATGTGCATATTATGACGCTAACAACTTTTAATAGTTATATCTCAGGAACGGTGGCTCTTAGGAAAACAAACATAAATACCTTTTTTATAGATAACTAGCTGAGCCAGCGAACTTCATATCGCTATAAAAAATTTAAGGTTGTATGTATTTTTGTATGATGTGTCATAAAAAAATAAAACCATAAAATATTGTCAAAAAAAATGCTGGAGCATCCTTAACATTTAGGCGGATGTAAAATAAACGTTGTCTGATTCTCAGACCTACTGAATATGCATATTGAATTTCACAAAAATCGGTCGAGCCGTTTCGGAGGAGTTTAATTACGCACACCGTGACACGAGAATTGTATAAATTAGATTTTATGATTTACTATTTTTGTTTAAGGTAATTTTACCATTTTGGTGAAAATAGCGAAAACCTCATTTCTTTACCTCGAATATTTTTTTTTCATGTATCGGTACGATGGAGAATTTAGATATTTATTAAATTATGTTTTTCAGTTTGATGTGAATTTATGTACCTTCACTCTTATTTTTCTGTCTTATTGACCGGACTATAACAGTCACATCGAGTATCTGCAAATGAATCACAAAAGATGTGCGCAAAACAAAAGAGCTTACAAAAAGTGGATAACAATAAAGCATTTTTTTCTTTCCTTACGTAGCTACGAGTAAGAGTTTCGTTAAAGCACGTAAATCCAATATCTTCTATAAGCTGTAAGGCTCTGTCCGAAGCGGAGACACGTCGCACCGCTTAGCGATTGCCACGGTGCCAGTGGAAAATTGAATTTGGCCCTAGGTAACGAGATTTCGAAGTGGAACCGAGGTGACGGATCGCGATTCAAGAAACAGTTGTTAATTACGTCGGCCATTCGACGCCAGCGGCTGCTTCCCTTGATAGAGTTACGACAGGGACCCACGTATTTGAATGTCAAGATATTTTCATAATTCCAGGAAGTTTTTCTACATGTTAGATATACTTTGACTATTATTTTATTCTATATCAGTAAAGTGTGAAAAGCATTAAATATTTAAAAACTTTGGCAATTTTTTTTATAAAATACCTATATATCCTTGCTATTCTTGGTTAAATAAGTCCTGTTGTATTTAAATAGATACATTAATTCAATTTAAACTAAAATAATATCAATCTTATATAAATATGATGATTCGTAAGGCTTTGTCTCGTTAGGAGGAGTCTAAACTTCACCTGACTTTGAGAGAACTCAAAGCTTCTAAGGATTTATGTGATCAACTAAACAAGGAACGGGATGAAAATGAAAGGAAATTAATAGATAGCTTAGAAAAAAAAACAAAAGCTAAAGAGCGAAATGGCAGAATTGCACAAACAGTGTATTGATGCTATTGATGCTCGGGACAGGCTCCAATTCATCGTAGATGGCTTTGATCAATGTAGAAGTGAGTATGACCAAGCATTGCAGCGTATTCACATGCTGGAAAAACAACTACATGATGCAAATAATACAATATCACTTTTAGAAATGTCAAAACACAATAAAACTGCCTCGTTGAATTACAGCTTATTTGATGAGTTGGTACTCACTCAGTGCCTCAGAGTTGGTTTCTGCTGCAACCAATAACCAACCAATTGTAACAATAGATCTTACATCTAATGATAGTAGACATAACAAATTGGGGGTTGTTGGATGTAATAGAAACAAATTAAAGAAATATGTAAAAAATAATAGATATATTAAAAAAAACTAAAAGTTAATTGAAAAACAAAAGTTCCTCACAAAAAATGTTAAATTAAACAGTTAATTGATAAATTGGACATTTATTCTGTAAAATATAATAATATTAGTTTTAAATATGAAACAGGTACTCAAATTTTACAAAGTAACCAAAAAATATGAATTAGCACAATGTGCAATGAAGGAACACATGCAGGCCATGAATGAGTTAATTTATTTATGTAATTTTAATAATGAAAGATTTAACTCATTAACTAACAATCACATATGTGCTTGTAAACAGTTGGGAACTCAATCAACGCTCAATTTTGACTCCTCCACTTTGCAACAGAAGTCTGTATCTTTTGATTCCCAACATCAGCCAATAGGTACACACTTGACACCGGTGAAAGAAACCCACTCAAGAAATGCATCTTTAGGTAGTAAAAGTAATCATATTATAATGTTTACTGATGAAATTGGGAAGAATATGGGCCCTCTTTATCTAGAATGGGACATTCAATCACAAATTACTGTATGCCTGGTACCTCTTATAAGGATATTTTAGGAAAGGCAAGTAATCATAGCTACAGTAAATGCCACACCTTGTTGTTATTTATAGGAAATAGAGGCAATCTAAAAAAAAAATTTTTTCAATCATACAATCTGAAAAACTTATTCATTGAGCCTACTAGAATAGCTAGCACTTCGGCCACTTGTATTGATAATATATATACAGATATCGTACCACAGAAAAAACAAATTATTAATAAACTAGATAGTGATCATTGTGGCCAGTTGATTACATTTCCGTATCAGCTCAAGCAGGTGACAAAAAAACACATCACTGTTGTACCAAAATCTGCTAATCATATTGAACGTTTTAAAAATCAATTAGATAGAACAACGTGTAATCTAAACTATAAAGACAATCCAAATTATTAACATAATGATTTATATAATGATTTTTAAGCTATTGTATAGCTTTTATCGCGAGCTTTAAACGCGGGGACCGAATCAAAAAATTTTGTAACGAAAAAACCTTGCGAGAGTGCATATACCAATAGAACACAATTTTTTACCAATAGAATCTAAACGGCGCAGTATGTTAAATTTTTGCCACAGGACTAACGTTCGACGCATCACGGCGGTCGTCGGTTCAAATCCCGCACTCGTATTTTTTATTTTTAGTTATTTTTTTTTATTTTTTTTATATATTTGTATTAGACCGCAGCACCTGTTCTTATTTTTATTTGTCTCCCTTTTATTTAGACTTTATAATTATAATTTTTGGACTAAAGATGGTAAACTGTGGAGCTTGTGGAAGTTTTTTGGCGCCGGGCAATGTTGTTGTTTGTTGTCCTTGCCCAATAAAATGTAATAAGGCCTGCCTCGCCATCCCAGAAAAGTCGAGTGTCAGCAAGGACTGGATATGCCCGAACTGCAAGAAGAGCACACGCAGGGATGACAACACGCGTACGCCTGTAAATGGTATCAGCGATTCTTTCGAGCCCGAAAAACCGGTTGCTGTACGGGAACCTGTCGACCTGGCCAGGGGCTCTCCAAAGGAAGATGAGGTCCAGGGTAAGGCCAAGGAGAACGCTGCCAGAAATAATCACACCAGTGATATAAAAACTATGCTGGCCGACTGCATGAAGGAGACGAGGCAATTCCACTCAGAGATGGCGGCCTTCCGCAGTTCTTTTACCGCTCGACTTGACTCCTTCGAGTAGAAAGTTGCGGTGTTGGAACAGCGTCAAGTGGATCCTGATGCAACTGGTAGGATGGACTTGGAGTGCACCATATCTGAACTGCGCGCCCAGGTTAACGACCGCGATCAGGAGGCGTTGATGTCTGACCTGGAGATCGGCGGGTTGCTCGAAGAGAGGGGCGTCAGCGTGGAGCACAGCGTCACCATGCTGGTCGTGCGGCTGGGAGTGACTCTCGACAGGCGGGGCTTGGTGTTCGCGTTCGGTGTGGGCGCGCCGCCCGCCGAGGCGCTGGGCCGGCCGCGTCGTGTGGTGGTGCGCCTGGCGTGCCGCCAGCTGTGCGACGACCTCTTGACGGTAGCACGTGTGCGCCGCACGCGGTCACTGTTGCGGAGGATCACGGATTCGGAGACGGGCGCCCCGGACACCGCTGATGAGGGCGGCCCGCCGGCCATCGCCGTGGGGGGAGGCGCTCGGGTCTACATCAACGAGCGCCACGCGCACTAACCGCCAGCTTATATAACTTCAAGCAGGCCCTGCCAGAATATCAGCGCTGGCGCGACACAATGTCTTATCACCTAACGCTGAGGCAGGGTCCTCGTTAGCCCTTCCTGTATGAGTTCTTTTTAACATGTTGTATTTTTTAAGGGTTTATAAAAAATATTTTCTTTCTTTCTTTCTTTTAACACCCCCTACTCCGATCAGTACAGCGGTGCGGCGTTGAAAGCCGTGTATCGTCTAACGTCGTTTCATTTCGACAGACTTCGGCACTGTGTTTGTGTGCGTGCGACTAGACGTATGCCTGTAGACTAGCTGCTAACTGCTCATAACTGATTCTATCTCTTTTAGACATAATGCTAGGTGAGACAGCGTGTTTTTTGGCCGCATCCACGAGTGAGTTCGAGCCCGCGACTATTTGAACCTGAACGTGCATGTATATGGTACGACTGTACGAAGCTCGCATGTAAGATTATAAAAATATTTTAAACTATATTTACTTTTATTTATTCAATAAAATAAAAAAAATGTTTTCTTATCGGTCACCACGCTCAAAAAGTCTAACTTGAATTAATATCAAAGAAAAAAGCTGCATAAATAAATAATTATAATTGCATAAATTGATAAAAAATGCTATGCAATAGCTTTACCGCGGCAGTCCCCGCGGTCTCCGGGTTCGCCGGTTAAGATGGGTGTTCCGCATGGCTCAATCCTTGGTCCTCTTATTTTTTATTTATATTAATGCTAACCTTACTAAAATTCAATTCAAAATTCAATATCGTTTATTCAGTCTAGGCTGTTACAAGCACTTGTGAATGTCGAAAAGCTACGCCATCGGTTCGCAAATCTACGGCGGGAGACCTTGTACTGAGAAGAACCGGCAAGAAACTCAGCAAGGGCTGCTTTTTTCTCCCTGTTTTATTTCATACAGTGTCGTCCAATTGAAAGTTGACATCAAACTTGCAAACACGCGTTGAGGTCAACTTCCATCACATAATGTCAAATATGTAACAATAGACAATCAACGAATTTACTAACAATAAGTGCAAAGATAAGTCCCAAAATAGCAATAAACAATTTTCAAAACAAAATGAACAAGTATATGAAAGAGAGTAAGTGCAAGGTTCTCTTCAAAACTCTTTCTAAGGCTGGGAGCCTTAGTTTTAATATAACTTTTGAAAAATTATCTACAGGTAAAATTACAACCAGGCCGTTTTATCATTCAAATATTGATTGACAGTATAATATCCTTTCTTAAGTAAACAATACTTAATGTGTATTTTAAATTCATGAGGAGGCAAATCAAGGATATCAATAGGAATCTTATTATAGAATTGTATACCTTGACCCATAAATGATTTATGAACCTTCTGTAACCTGTAATTTGGTATCTTGAGTTTATTTTTATTCCTTGTATTAAAAGAATGTATGTCACTGTGTTTTAGATAATATTTAATATTGCTTCGAACAAAAAGTATGCAATTATAAATGAATTGAGAAGCAACAGTCAAAATCCCGATTTCTTTAAATTTTTCTCTAAGAGATGTTCTAGAACTAAGTTGATAAATAGCCCTTATAGCTCTTTTTTGCAAGATAAATATAGTTTCAATATCGGCTGCTGATCCCCAGAGAATAATACCATAGGATACAATACTATGAAAGTAACTAAAGTATACAGTTCTAGCAGTAGCTACATCAGTAAGTTGTCTTATTTTACGTATGGCATAGGCTGCTGAACTAAGTTTACCAGCTAGCAGAGAAATATGAGGATACCATTGCAATTTCGAGTCTATGGTTATACCTAAGAATATCGTTGATTCAACTAAATCTAGGTTTTCATTGTTTAATTTAATTCTAATGGTTTCGCTTCTAACATTAGGTAAAGTGAATTTAATGCATTTGGTTTTATTTGCATTTAATTTTAAGTTATTTACATTAAACCAGTGCAATACTTATGAGAGAGCATTATTTACATCGTCAAAGTTATTCTTGTATCGGTCAACCTTAAATAATAAAGAAGTATCATCAGCAAACAATACGATCTCACACAATTTTTTCACAAAAAATGGCAAATCGTTTATGTACAATAAAAATAGAAACGGACCTAAAATCGATCCCTAGGGAACGCCCATTTTCACATAAGATCCAGATGACTTAACACCATTTACCTCTACAGTTTGAACTCTGGAACTGAGATACGATAGTAGCAAGTTTTGGGCTGCGCCTTTGATTCCATAGTGATTTAATTTTAACACCAGCGTCTGGTGCTCAACGCAGTCAAGCGCCTTGGATAAGTCACAGAATACCCCAAGAACATTCTGCGACTTCTCCCAGGCTTCCATTATATGTCTAATAAGTGCAACACCCGCATCCGTTGTTGATCTACCCCTAGTAAATCCAAATTGATTATTATGTAACAGTTTGTTCAACAGCATGCGATAATAATTGATCTAAAATATTTTTTTCGAAAATTTTACTTAATACCGGTAATATTGATATAGGTCTGTAATTACCGGGATCATCTCTTATGCCGTTTTTGAAGAGAGGGATAACTTTACTATATTTCATAAGGTCTGGAAAATCACCTTGATCACTACACTTATTGAATATATCTGCAAGATATGGAGCGATAACTGTTATTATACTTTCAGTAATTTTAATAGACATTCCAAACAAATCACACGTATTTTTCTTTTTAAGTGAGTTAAAGCATTTTTTAATATCCATAAAATCAACATGTTTAAACGTAAACAAGTTATCCACCGTACACCGAGGCACACACGTCTCTAGCAAACTCTTAGCACCCGCTGGCGTTGAATTCAAATTAGAAGTAGTAATTAATGTACATATTAACGAAATATTCATTAAAAGTATTGGCAATCTGTTCTTTTGTTTTAATTTGAATATTATATACTTTAAGTGCGATCCCATCATTGAGGGTTCTTTCTTTACCAGTTTCTCTATTAATAACATTCCATGTCGTTTTAATTTTATTATTAGATTTTATGATTTTATTTTTTATGTAATTGGATTTGGCTGTTGCACATACACTTTTGAATGTTTTTGAGTACCTTTTTACATAATCAATGAAACCCTGAGAGTGATTGTACTTCCTTAAGTAGTACAAATCATAAAGTTTATTTCTGCTCTTATAAATACCAGACGTAGCCCAGTCACAGAAGTTCAACTTTTGAGTTAATTTCAAAGTTTTAAGCGGAAAGCCTTATCGAATTCTTTCTTTACCAAAGTGAACATATTGCCGTAAAGAATATTAGGATCCTCATGTGTCCATGGCATTTGAAACATTTTATCATCAATATTGTTTTGAAAAATTTCTAAACGTTTATTTGTTACTGGTCTTAATTCAATGAATTTGGGCTTAGTAGTGTCATTTGTATTATATGTTATTTTTAAGCCGTAATGATCTGATGTGATACAATTAATAATTGATTTACTAACTGGATTATAATCAGTAAATATATTATCCAAACAAGTAGCTGAGTGAGATGTTACTCTAGTAGGCTCAAAAAATTTATGTACCAAATTAAAATATTTGAATAGTGATGTTAGGCGAATTGACATTGAATTATTTTCAAGAATGTTCATATTGAAGTCACCAACTACAATCAAAAACTTATTTTTAGACTTTAACTTTTTTAGAACATTCTAAATCACTGATTCAAAAACACTAATGTTGCCTAGAGGGGGTCTGTATACACATACTATAATAAATTCACTGAATTCAACACAGGATAGCTCAATAATACGTTCTACTGGGAGGCCAACTACGTCCTTCCTATCCCTAGTTTTTATATTTTATTTACAAAAATTAATGTGCCACCATGTATAGCTGCAGTACGAACATATGCACTTATCATTTGAAAATTGTTTATGCTTAAAGACACCTCAGAAGACTTAAGCCAGTGTTCAGATAAACAGATAAAATGAATATCCTGGCTCTTTGAAAATAGTTGTAATTCTAAATCTTTGCCAGCCAACCCTTGAATATTCTGATAAATAATATTAATTTTGTTGGATTTGGCTGTTGTCGTACCCCTCAGTTTAAATTTGAGTTGGTCACCCTATTTTCTAAATTAATGATTTTATTAGTGCTGACACTAAAACAATCCAGTTGTATAGACTTTGTTATACCATGTATAACTGAGTTTTGTATATTAAAAGCTAACAAAGTAGCTATCTGAGTCTTATATTTTTTTGCAAGATACATAGTATCTGTGGTCAACTTAAATTTTGTAACGTGTTAAAAACGTTACATGAATCTCCTTCGTTCGAAGAGCGAGATAGAAGACCTTCCTTGGTCATCTCTCTCTGTTCGTTTTTATCTCGCGCCCATTTTCGTTAATCTATGGACTTTTGAGTAAGTATGTTTCTGCCTTTATCAAGCAGTAAGCTGTATGGACGTTGTTCTCTTTGCCTACCCGGAAAGAGGAAACGAAAAAACTAATGTCACTTCACTTCACGACCAAAATTTTTACATAAAAGATGTAAGATTATTAATCTAAATTTTTAACTTGATAATCCATTAGATTATCGATTGTTTTTAATGATGAAAAATTTTGCATCATTTATACGGAATGGCGAGGGCCGTGACCCAAGCTTAATTTGTTTATAAAACGCGATAAGCGTTTTTTTTCTTTATCTTAATTTAAATTTTAATAACATCATGGGGAAATTAACGAAACCTCTGATGTAAGCAGCAGTTTGAACGACATCCCTTAAATATTTTCAACACCAGACACAACCACTACACAGATGCAGCGAGGTCGGTAATCTTCCAAATTTATTGTTGTACCAGCACCCATATTAAAGGTAAATTTTCATTTAATTCTTGGTAGCGTCATAGTGTAGAATAGTTTCTAAATTTAGCAGTAAATTTCAATATATAGACAACCCAAAATGAGTATGGATTTGCATTAAACCCCCTTTGCGATTAATAGTTCGATGCTTTCCCGGCTAATAATATGGTACTGGCCTGGCGCCCGAGTATTCTTTTTTTAATTAATTTCGGCCTATCCATTTTAAAAAAATCATTCATTATTACCATTGTCACCATTTTATTTTAATATTACAATTGACGCCAGCGTACAGGGACGTGTTTATGCAATCCATTTCATTCTGTACCTATAATAGTAGTCTTGTCTGGTTGTTTGTCATCTTTATTATTACATTTGTGATATAATAACTTGTGTACTCAAATTTTGATATATAAACATAGTTTTTGTCTGTAATATTATTACAATTTAACTTCATGTTTTGGATGGTTCGTGTTAATATTAACTTTTAATTTAACTACTTGTTTTGAACTTTATTTCATATTTGAAATGTTCTATATACGTCTGTAGTGACGCATCACATAATATTAACTACTTTTGTATGTTAATTTAGTATTTTGCACATGCAAATTTCTTAGAATTTACTTAACTCGTTAACAATTATTTGGTTTATACCAATTGATGCATATTGCATATAACTTAAACTTTTATTACCTTGTTAACTATGATCATTTTGTTATTGTTTTGTTATTTACATTTGAATATGCAAATTTAAACTAGTAATAAATTCTCTTACACAAGACTTACCGTCAAAAATTATTTTGCGTTTCGAAATATCAGGACGTTTGTATTATGTAGGTTTTTTAAAGTTATCCATAAGTGAAGTATTATTTTGTAACAAATTAGTGCTAACATGTGAAGCATGTGTGGTCGTTGGTTGTAAATCGAGCAATCGTGATGAATGAAAATTATGACCATCCAAAGTAGGTTGATCAATTGTTAAATTAATTAATTCATGTGCAATGTGCTGTGTAACAGGTGGATAAGCTAAATCACTAGTATCAGTTGCAACAGAAACAGGTTGCTCCTTAGGCGGCAAGGCAGCAGATAATGCAAGTTTGTCACCTTCCATTCTCGCAAAATGCCAAAATAGCAGTGAAATTATAAACGCAGTTAACGCAAAATAAATTAAAAGTTAAATCTCTAAAAGATAAAGCAAGATGCAGCAAGTTTACAATTGTTGAAAGATATTTAAATGTTAAGTTAAGTTATGTAACTAAATTAAATTGTTTAAAAATTATTAATATAAAAACTTATATTAACTTTAACTGAAATAAGTGTAGTGGCGTTAAGCGTTAGCGGACGATAAATATGTTGTAAGAAGTTATAATGAATAAGTCCTGTTCTATATTAACGTAAAAATCTGCTAATCATATTGAACGTTTTAAAAATCAATTAGATAGAACAACGTGTAATCTAAACTATAAAGACAATCCAAATTATTAACATAATGATTTATATAATGATTTTTAAGCTATTGTATAGCTTTTATCGCGAGCTTTAAACGCGGGGACCGAATCAAAAAATTTTGTAACGAAAAAACCTTGCGAGAGTGCATATACCAATAGAACACAATTTTTTACCAATAGAATCTAAACGGCGCAGTATGTTAAATTTTTGCCACAGGACTAACGTTCGACGCATCACGGCGGTCGTCGGTTCAAATCCCGCACTCGTATTTTTTATTTTTAGTTATTTTTTTTTATTTTTTTTATATATTTGTATTAGACCGCAGCACCTGTTCTTATTTTTATTTGTCTCCCTTTTATTTAGACTTTATAATTATAATTTTTGGACTAAAGATGGTAAACTGTGGAGCTTGTGGAAGTTTTTTGGCGCCGGGCAATGTTGTTGTTTGTTGTCCTTGCCCAATAAAATGTAATAAGGCCTGCCTCGCCATCCCAGAAAAGTCGAGTGTCAGCAAGGACTGGATATGCCCGAACTGCAAGAAGAGCACACGCAGGGATGACAACACGCGTACGCCTGTAAATGGTATCAGCGATTCTTTCGAGCCCGAAAAACCGGTTGCTGTACGGGAACCTGTCGACCTGGCCAGGGGCTCTCCAAAGGAAGATGAGGTCCAGGGTAAGGCCAAGGAGAACGCTGCCAGAAATAATCACACCAGTGATATAAAAACTATGCTGGCCGACTGCATGAAGGAGACGAGGCAATTCCACTCAGAGATGGCGGCCTTCCGCAGTTCTTTTACCGCTCGACTTGACTCCTTCGAGTAGAAAGTTGCGGTGTTGGAACAGCGTCAAGTGGATCCTGATGCAACTGGTAGGATGGACTTGGAGTGCACCATATCTGAACTGCGCGCCCAGGTTAACGACCGCGATCAGGAGGCGTTGATGTCTGACCTGGAGATCGGCGGGTTGCTCGAAGAGAGGGGCGTCAGCGTGGAGCACAGCGTCACCATGCTGGTCGTGCGGCTGGGAGTGACTCTCGACAGGCGGGGCTTGGTGTTCGCGTTCGGTGTGGGCGCGCCGCCCGCCGAGGCGCTGGGCCGGCCGCGTCGTGTGGTGGTGCGCCTGGCGTGCCGCCAGCTGTGCGACGACCTCTTGACGGTAGCACGTGTGCGCCGCACGCGGTCACTGTTGCGGAGGATCACGGATTCGGAGACGGGCGCCCCGGACACCGCTGATGAGGGCGGCCCGCCGGCCATCGCCGTGGGGGGAGGCGCTCGGGTCTACATCAACGAGCGCCACGCGCACTAACCGCCAGCTTATATAACTTCAAGCAGGCCCTGCCAGAATATCAGCGCTGGCGCGACACAATGTCTTATCACCTAACGCTGAGGCAGGGTCCTCGTTAGCCCTTCCTGTATGAGTTCTTTTTAACATGTTGTATTTTTTAAGGGTTTATAAAAAATATTTTCTTTCTTTCTTTCTTTTAACACCCCCTACTCCGATCAGTACAGCGGTGCGGCGTTGAAAGCCGTGTATCGTCTAACGTCGTTTCATTTCGACAGACTTCGGCACTGTGTTTGTGTGCGTGCGACTAGACGTATGCCTGTAGACTAGCTGCTAACTGCTCATAACTGATTCTATCTCTTTTAGACATAATGCTAGGTGAGACAGCGTGTTTTTTGGCCGCATCCACGAGTGAGTTCGAGCCCGCGACTATTTGAACCTGAACGTGCATGTATATGGTACGACTGTACGAAGCTCGCATGTAAGATTATAAAAATATTTTAAACTATATTTACTTTTATTTATTCAATAAAATAAAAAAAATGTTTTCTTATCGGTCACCACGCTCAAAAAGTCTAACTTGAATTAATATCAAAGAAAAAAGCTGCATAAATAAATAATTATAATTGCATAAATTGATAAAAAATGCTATGCAATAGCTTTACCGCGGCAGTCCCCGCGGTCTCCGGGTTCGCCGGTTAAGATGGGTGTTCCGCATGGCTCAATCCTTGGTCCTCTTATTTTTTATTTATATTAATGCTAACCTTACTAAAATTCAATTCAAAATTCAATATCGTTTATTCAGTCTAGGCTGTTACAAGCACTTGTGAATGTCGAAAAGCTACGCCATCGGTTCGCAAATCTACGGCGGGAGACCTTGTACTGAGAAGAACCGGCAAGAAACTCAGCAAGGGCTGCTTTTTTCTCCCTGTTTTATTTCATACAGTGTCGTCCAATTGAAAGTTGACATCAAACTTGCAAACACGCGTTGAGGTCAACTTCCATCACATAATGTCAAATATGTAACAATAGACAATCAACGAATTTACTAACAATAAGTGCAAAGATAAGTCCCAAAATAGCAATAAACAATTTTCAAAACAAAATGAACAAGTATATGAAAGAGAGTAAGTGCAAGGTTCTCTTCAAAACTCTTTCTAAGGCTGGGAGCCTTAGTTTTAATATAACTTTTGAAAAATTATCTACAGGTAAAATTACAACCAGGCCGTTTTATCATTCAAATATTGATTGACAGTATAATATCCTTTCTTAAGTAAACAATACTTAATGTGTATTTTAAATTCATGAGGAGGCAAATCAAGGATATCAATAGGAATCTTATTATAGAATTGTATACCTTGACCCATAAATGATTTATGAACCTTCTGTAACCTGTAATTTGGTATCTTGAGTTTATTTTTATTCCTTGTATTAAAAGAATGTATGTCACTGTGTTTTAGATAATATTTAATATTGCTTCGAACAAAAAGTATGCAATTATAAATGAATTGAGAAGCAACAGTCAAAATCCCGATTTCTTTAAATTTTTCTCTAAGAGATGTTCTAGAACTAAGTTGATAAATAGCCCTTATAGCTCTTTTTTGCAAGATAAATATAGTTTCAATATCGGCTGCTGATCCCCAGAGAATAATACCATAGGATACAATACTATGAAAGTAACTAAAGTATACAGTTCTAGCAGTAGCTACATCAGTAAGTTGTCTTATTTTACGTATGGCATAGGCTGCTGAACTAAGTTTACCAGCTAGCAGAGAAATATGAGGATACCATTGCAATTTCGAGTCTATGGTTATACCTAAGAATATCGTTGATTCAACTAAATCTAGGTTTTCATTGTTTAATTTAATTCTAATGGTTTCGCTTCTAACATTAGGTAAAGTGAATTTAATGCATTTGGTTTTATTTGCATTTAATTTTAAGTTATTTACATTAAACCAGTGCAATACTTATGAGAGAGCATTATTTACATCGTCAAAGTTATTCTTGTATCGGTCAACCTTAAATAATAAAGAAGTATCATCAGCAAACAATACGATCTCACACAATTTTTTCACAAAAAATGGCAAATCGTTTATGTACAATAAAAATAGAAACGGACCTAAAATCGATCCCTAGGGAACGCCCATTTTCACATAAGATCCAGATGACTTAACACCATTTACCTCTACAGTTTGAACTCTGGAACTGAGATACGATAGTAGCAAGTTTTGGGCTGCGCCTTTGATTCCATAGTGATTTAATTTTAACACCAGCGTCTGGTGCTCAACGCAGTCAAGCGCCTTGGATAAGTCACAGAATACCCCAAGAACATTCTGCGACTTCTCCCAGGCTTCCATTATATGTCTAATAAGTGCAACACCCGCATCCGTTGTTGATCTACCCCTAGTAAATCCAAATTGATTATTATGTAACAGTTTGTTCAACAGCATGCGATAATAATTGATCTAAAATATTTTTTTCGAAAATTTTACTTAATACCGGTAATATTGATATAGGTCTGTAATTACCGGGATCATCTCTTATGCCGTTTTTGAAGAGAGGGATAACTTTACTATATTTCATAAGGTCTGGAAAATCACCTTGATCACTACACTTATTGAATATATCTGCAAGATATGGAGCGATAACTGTTATTATACTTTCAGTAATTTTAATAGACATTCCAAACAAATCACACGTATTTTTCTTTTTAAGTGAGTTAAAGCATTTTTTAATATCCATAAAATCAACATGTTTAAACGTAAACAAGTTATCCACCGTACACCGAGGCACACACGTCTCTAGCAAACTCTTAGCACCCGCTGGCGTTGAATTCAAATTAGAAGTAGTAATTAATGTACATATTAACGAAATATTCATTAAAAGTATTGGCAATCTGTTCTTTTGTTTTAATTTGAATATTATATACTTTAAGTGCGATCCCATCATTGAGGGTTCTTTCTTTACCAGTTTCTCTATTAATAACATTCCATGTCGTTTTAATTTTATTATTAGATTTTATGATTTTATTTTTTATGTAATTGGATTTGGCTGTTGCACATACACTTTTGAATGTTTTTGAGTACCTTTTTACATAATCAATGAAACCCTGAGAGTGATTGTACTTCCTTAAGTAGTACAAATCATAAAGTTTATTTCTGCTCTTATAAATACCAGACGTAGCCCAGTCACAGAAGTTCAACTTTTGAGTTAATTTCAAAGTTTTAAGCGGAAAGCCTTATCGAATTCTTTCTTTACCAAAGTGAACATATTGCCGTAAAGAATATTAGGATCCTCATGTGTCCATGGCATTTGAAACATTTTATCATCAATATTGTTTTGAAAAATTTCTAAACGTTTATTTGTTACTGGTCTTAATTCAATGAATTTGGGCTTAGTAGTGTCATTTGTATTATATGTTATTTTTAAGCCGTAATGATCTGATGTGATACAATTAATAATTGATTTACTAACTGGATTATAATCAGTAAATATATTATCCAAACAAGTAGCTGAGTGAGATGTTACTCTAGTAGGCTCAAAAAATTTATGTACCAAATTAAAATATTTGAATAGTGATGTTAGGCGAATTGACATTGAATTATTTTCAAGAATGTTCATATTGAAGTCACCAACTACAATCAAAAACTTATTTTTAGACTTTAACTTTTTTAGAACATTCTAAATCACTGATTCAAAAACACTAATGTTGCCTAGAGGGGGTCTGTATACACATACTATAATAAATTCACTGAATTCAACACAGGATAGCTCAATAATACGTTCTACTGGGAGGCCAACTACGTCCTTCCTATCCCTAGTTTTTATATTTTATTTACAAAAATTAATGTGCCACCATGTATAGCTGCAGTACGAACATATGCACTTATCATTTGAAAATTGTTTATGCTTAAAGACACCTCAGAAGACTTAAGCCAGTGTTCAGATAAACAGATAAAATGAATATCCTGGCTCTTTGAAAATAGTTGTAATTCTAAATCTTTGCCAGCCAACCCTTGAATATTCTGATAAATAATATTAATTTTGTTGGATTTGGCTGTTGTCGTACCCCTCAGTTTAAATTTGAGTTGGTCACCCTATTTTCTAAATTAATGATTTTATTAGTGCTGACACTAAAACAATCCAGTTGTATAGACTTTGTTATACCATGTATAACTGAGTTTTGTATATTAAAAGCTAACAAAGTAGCTATCTGAGTCTTATATTTTTTTGCAAGATACATAGTATCTGTGGTCAACTTAAATTTTGTAACGTGTTAAAAACGTTACATGAATCTCCTTCGTTCGAAGAGCGAGATAGAAGACCTTCCTTGGTCATCTCTCTCTGTTCGTTTTTATCTCGCGCCCATTTTCGTTAATCTATGGACTTTTGAGTAAGTATGTTTCTGCCTTTATCAAGCAGTAAGCTGTATGGACGTTGTTCTCTTTGCCTACCCGGAAAGAGGAAACGAAAAAACTAATGTCACTTCACTTCACGACCAAAATTTTTACATAAAAGATGTAAGATTATTAATCTAAATTTTTAACTTGATAATCCATTAGATTATCGATTGTTTTTAATGATGAAAAATTTTGCATCATTTATACGGAATGGCGAGGGCCGTGACCCAAGCTTAATTTGTTTATAAAACGCGATAAGCGTTTTTTTTCTTTATCTTAATTTAAATTTTAATAACATCATGGGGAAATTAACGAAACCTCTGATGTAAGCAGCAGTTTGAACGACATCCCTTAAATATTTTCAACACCAGACACAACCACTACACAGATGCAGCGAGGTCGGTAATCTTCCAAATTTATTGTTGTACCAGCACCCATATTAAAGGTAAA
This sequence comes from Chilo suppressalis, assembly GCA_902850365.2. Lineage (NCBI taxonomy): Eukaryota > Metazoa > Arthropoda > Insecta > Lepidoptera > Crambidae > Chilo > Chilo suppressalis. Next base: position 16,619,823 of record OU963898.1, read on the forward strand.
TTTTCATTTAATTCTTGGTAGCGTCATAGTGTAGAATAGTTTCTAAATTTAGCAGTAAATTTCAATATATAGACAACCCAAAATGAGTATGGATTTGCATTAAACCCCCTTTGCGATTAATAGTTCGATGCTTTCCCGGCTAATAATATGGTACTGGCCTGGCGCCCGAGTATTCTTTTTTTAATTAATTTCGGCCTATCCATTTTAAAAAAATCATTCATTATTACCATTGTCACCATTTTATTTTAATATTACAATTGACGCCAGCGTACAGGGACGTGTTTATGCAATCCATTTCATTCTGTACCTATAATAGTAGTCTTGTCTGGTTGTTTGTCATCTTTATTATTACATTTGTGATATAATAACTTGTGTACTCAAATTTTGATATATAAACATAGTTTTTGTCTGTAATATTATTACAATTTAACTTCATGTTTTGGATGGTTCGTGTTAATATTAACTTTTAATTTAACTACTTGTTTTGAACTTTATTTCATATTTGAAATGTTCTATATACGTCTGTAGTGACGCATCACATAATATTAACTACTTTTGTATGTTAATTTAGTATTTTGCACATGCAAATTTCTTAGAATTTACTTAACTCGTTAACAATTATTTGGTTTATACCAATTGATGCATATTGCATATAACTTAAACTTTTATTACCTTGTTAACTATGATCATTTTGTTATTGTTTTGTTATTTACATTTGAATATGCAAATTTAAACTAGTAATAAATTCTCTTACACAAGACTTACCGTCAAAAATTATTTTGCGTTTCGAAATATCAGGACGTTTGTATTATGTAGGTTTTTTAAAGTTATCCATAAGTGAAGTATTATTTTGTAACAAATTAGTGCTAACATGTGAAGCATGTGTGGTCGTTGGTTGTAAATCGAGCAATCGTGATGAATGAAAATTATGACCATCCAAAGTAGGTTGATCAATTGTTAAATTAATTAATTCATGTGCAATGTGCTGTGTAACAGGTGGATAAGCTAAATCACTAGTATCAGTTGCAACAGAAACAGGTTGCTCCTTAGGCGGCAAGGCAGCAGATAATGCAAGTTTGTCACCTTCCATTCTCGCAAAATGCCAAAATAGCAGTGAAATTATAAACGCAGTTAACGCAAAATAAATTAAAAGTTAAATCTCTAAAAGATAAAGCAAGATGCAGCAAGTTTACAATTGTTGAAAGATATTTAAATGTTAAGTTAAGTTATGTAACTAAATTAAATTATTTAAAAATTATTAATATAAAAACTTATATTAACTTTAACTGAAATAAGTGTAGTGGCGTTAAGCGTTAGCGGACGATAAATATGTTGTAAGAAGTTATAATGAATAAGTCCTGTTCTATATTAACGTAAAAATCTGCTAATCATATTGAACGTTTTAAAAATCAATTAGATAGAACAACGTGTAATCTAAACTATAAAGACAATCCAAATTATTAACATAATGATTTATATAATGATTTTTAAGCTATTGTATAGCTTTTATCGCGAGCTTTAAACGCGGGGACCGAATCAAAAAATTTTGTAACGAAAAAACCTTGCGAGAGTGCATATACCAATAGAACACAATTTTTTACCAATAGAATCTAAACGGCGCAGTATGTTAAATTTTTGCCACAGGACTAACGTTCGACGCATCACGGCGGTCGTCGGTTCAAATCCCGCACTCGTATTTTTTATTTTTAGTTATTTTTTTTTATTTTTTTTATATATTTGTATTAGACCGCAGCACCTGTTCTTATTTTTATTTGTCTCCCTTTTATTTAGACTTTATAATTATAATTTTTGGACTAAAGATGGTAAACTGTGGAGCTTGTGGAAGTTTTTTGGCGCCGGGCAATGTTGTTGTTTGTTGTCCTTGCCCAATAAAATGTAATAAGGCCTGCCTCGCCATCCCAGAAAAGTCGAGTGTCAGCAAGGACTGGATATGCCCGAACTGCAAGAAGAGCACACGCAGGGATGACAACACGCGTACGCCTGTAAATGGTATCAGCGATTCTTTCGAGCCCGAAAAACCGGTTGCTGTACGGGAACCTGTCGACCTGGCCAGGGGCTCTCCAAAGGAAGATGAGGTCCAGGGTAAGGCCAAGGAGAACGCTGCCAGAAATAATCACACCAGTGATATAAAAACTATGCTGGCCGACTGCATGAAGGAGACGAGGCAATTCCACTCAGAGATGGCGGCCTTCCGCAGTTCTTTTACCGCTCGACTTGACTCCTTCGAGTAGAAAGTTGCGGTGTTGGAACAGCGTCAAGTGGATCCTGATGCAACTGGTAGGATGGACTTGGAGTGCACCATATCTGAACTGCGCGCCCAGGTTAACGACCGCGATCAGGAGGCGTTGATGTCTGACCTGGAGATCGGCGGGTTGCTCGAAGAGAGGGGCGTCAGCGTGGAGCACAGCGTCACCATGCTGGTCGTGCGGCTGGGAGTGACTCTCGACAGGCGGGGCTTGGTGTTCGCGTTCGGTGTGGGCGCGCCGCCCGCCGAGGCGCTGGGCCGGCCGCGTCGTGTGGTGGTGCGCCTGGCGTGCCGCCAGCTGTGCGACGACCTCTTGACGGTAGCACGTGTGCGCCGCACGCGGTCACTGTTGCGGAGGATCACGGATTCGGAGACGGGCGCCCCGGACACCGCTGATGAGGGCGGCCCGCCGGCCATCGCCGTGGGGGGAGGCGCTCGGGTCTACATCAACGAGCGCCACGCGCACTAACCGCCAGCTTATATAACTTCAAGCAGGCCCTGCCAGAATATCAGCGCTGGCGCGACACAATGTCTTATCACCTAACGCTGAGGCAGGGTCCTCGTTAGCCCTTCCTGTATGAGTTCTTTTTAACATGTTGTATTTTTTAAGGGTTTATAAAAAATATTTTCTTTCTTTCTTTCTTTTAACACCCCCTACTCCGATCAGTACAGCGGTGCGGCGTTGAAAGCCGTGTATCGTCTAACGTCGTTTCATTTCGACAGACTTCGGCACTGTGTTTGTGTGCGTGCGACTAGACGTATGCCTGTAGACTAGCTGCTAACTGCTCATAACTGATTCTATCTCTTTTAGACATAATGCTAGGTGAGACAGCGTGTTTTTTGGCCGCATCCACGAGTGAGTTCGAGCCCGCGACTATTTGAACCTGAACGTGCATGTATATGGTACGACTGTACGAAGCTCGCATGTAAGATTATAAAAATATTTTAAACTATATTTACTTTTATTTATTCAATAAAATAAAAAAAATGTTTTCTTATCGGTCACCACGCTCAAAAAGTCTAACTTGAATTAATATCAAAGAAAAAAGCTGCATAAATAAATAATTATAATTGCATAAATTGATAAAAAATGCTATGCAATAGCTTTACCGCGGCAGTCCCCGCGGTCTCCGGGTTCGCCGGTTAAGATGGGTGTTCCGCATGGCTCAATCCTTGGTCCTCTTATTTTTTATTTATATTAATGCTAACCTTACTAAAATTCAATTCAAAATTCAATATCGTTTATTCAGTCTAGGCTGTTACAAGCACTTGTGAATGTCGAAAAGCTACGCCATCGGTTCGCAAATCTACGGCGGGAGACCTTGTACTGAGAAGAACCGGCAAGAAACTCAGCAAGGGCTGCTTTTTTCTCCCTGTTTTATTTCATACAGTGTCGTCCAATTGAAAGTTGACATCAAACTTGCAAACACGCGTTGAGGTCAACTTCCATCACATAATGTCAAATATGTAACAATAGACAATCAACGAATTTACTAACAATAAGTGCAAAGATAAGTCCCAAAATAGCAATAAACAATTTTCAAAACAAAATGAACAAGTATATGAAAGAGAGTAAGTGCAAGGTTCTCTTCAAAACTCTTTCTAAGGCTGGGAGCCTTAGTTTTAATATAACTTTTGAAAAATTATCTACAGGTAAAATTACAACCAGGCCGTTTTATCATTCAAATATTGATTGACAGTATAATATCCTTTCTTAAGTAAACAATACTTAATGTGTATTTTAAATTCATGAGGAGGCAAATCAAGGATATCAATAGGAATCTTATTATAGAATTGTATACCTTGACCCATAAATGATTTATGAACCTTCTGTAACCTGTAATTTGGTATCTTGAGTTTATTTTTATTCCTTGTATTAAAAGAATGTATGTCACTGTGTTTTAGATAATATTTAATATTGCTTCGAACAAAAAGTATGCAATTATAAATGAATTGAGAAGCAACAGTCAAAATCCCGATTTCTTTAAATTTTTCTCTAAGAGATGTTCTAGAACTAAGTTGATAAATAGCCCTTATAGCTCTTTTTTGCAAGATAAATATAGTTTCAATATCGGCTGCTGATCCCCAGAGAATAATACCATAGGATACAATACTATGAAAGTAACTAAAGTATACAGTTCTAGCAGTAGCTACATCAGTAAGTTGTCTTATTTTACGTATGGCATAGGCTGCTGAACTAAGTTTACCAGCTAGCAGAGAAATATGAGGATACCATTGCAATTTCGAGTCTATGGTTATACCTAAGAATATCGTTGATTCAACTAAATCTAGGTTTTCATTGTTTAATTTAATTCTAATGGTTTCGCTTCTAACATTAGGTAAAGTGAATTTAATGCATTTGGTTTTATTTGCATTTAATTTTAAGTTATTTACATTAAACCAGTGCAATACTTATGAGAGAGCATTATTTACATCGTCAAAGTTATTCTTGTATCGGTCAACCTTAAATAATAAAGAAGTATCATCAGCAAACAATACGATCTCACACAATTTTTTCACAAAAAATGGCAAATCGTTTATGTACAATAAAAATAGAAACGGACCTAAAATCGATCCCTAGGGAACGCCCATTTTCACATAAGATCCAGATGACTTAACACCATTTACCTCTACAGTTTGAACTCTGGAACTGAGATACGATAGTAGCAAGTTTTGGGCTGCGCCTTTGATTCCATAGTGATTTAATTTTAACACCAGCGTCTGGTGCTCAACGCAGTCAAGCGCCTTGGATAAGTCACAGAATACCCCAAGAACATTCTGCGACTTCTCCCAGGCTTCCATTATATGTCTAATAAGTGCAACACCCGCATCCGTTGTTGATCTACCCCTAGTAAATCGAAATTGATTATTATGTAACAGTTTGTTCAACAGCATGCGATAATAATTGATCTAAAATATTTTTTTCGAAAATTTTACTTAATACCGGTAATATTGATATAGGTCTGTAATTACCGGGATCATCTCTTATGCCGTTTTTGAAGAGAGGGATAACTTTACTATATTTCATAAGGTCTGGAAAATCACCTTGATCACTACACTTATTGAATATATCTGCAAGATATGGAGCGATAACTGTTATTATACTTTCAGTAATTTTAATAGACATTCCAAACAAATCACACGTATTTTTCTTTTTAAGTGAGTTAAAGCATTTTTTAATATCCATAAAATCAACATGTTTAAACGTAAACAAGTTATCCACCGTACACCGAGGCACACACGTCTCTAGCAAACTCTTAGCACCCGCTGGCGTTGAATTCAAATTAGAAGTAGTAATTAATGTACATATTAACGAAATATTCATTAAAAGTATTGGCAATCTGTTCTTTTGTTTTAATTTGAATATTATATACTTTAAGTGCGATCCCATCATTGAGGGTTCTTTCTTTACCAGTTTCTCTATTAATAACATTCCATGTCGTTTTAATTTTATTATTAGATTTTATGATTTTATTTTTTATGTAATTGGATTTGGCTGTTGCACATACACTTTTGAATGTTTTTGAGTACCTTTTTACATAATCAATGAAACCCTGAGAGTGATTGTACTTCCTTAAGTAGTACAAATCATAAAGTTTATTTCTGCTCTTATAAATACCAGACGTAGCCCAGTCACAGAAGTTCAACTTTTGAGTTAATTTCAAAGTTTTAAGCGGAAAGCCTTATCGAATTCTTTCTTTACCAAAGTGAACATATTGCCGTAAAGAATATTAGGATCCTCATGTGTCCATGGCATTTGAAACATTTTATCATCAATATTGTTTTGAAAAATTTCTAAACGTTTATTTGTTACTGGTCTTAATTCAATGAATTTGGGCTTAGTAGTGTCATTTGTATTATATGTTATTTTTAAGCCGTAATGATCTGATGTGATACAATTAATAATTGATTTACTAACTGGATTATAATCAGTAAATATATTATCCAAACAAGTAGCTGAGTGAGATGTTACTCTAGTAGGCTCAAAAAATTTATGTACCAAATTAAAATATTTGAATAGTGATGTTAGGCGAATTGACATTGAATTATTTTCAAGAATGTTCATATTGAAGTCACCAACTACAATCAAAAACTTATTTTTAGACTTTAACTTTTTTAGAACATTCTAAATCACTGATTCAAAAACACTAATGTTGCCTAGAGGGGGTCTGTATACACATACTATAATAAATTCACTGAATTCAACACAGGATAGCTCAATAATACGTTCTACTGGGAGGCCAACTACGTCCTTCCTATCCCTAGTTTTTATATTTTATTTACAAAAATTAATGTGCCACCATGTATAGCTGCAGTACGAACATATGCACTTATCATTTGAAAATTGTTTATGCTTAAAGACACCTCAGAAGACTTAAGCCAGTGTTCAGATAAACAGATAAAATGAATATCCTGGCTCTTTGAAAATAGTTGTAATTCTAAATCTTTGCCAGCCAACCCTTGAATATTCTGATAAATAATATTAATTTTGTTGGATTTGGCTGTTGTCGTACCCCTCAGTTTAAATTTGAGTTGGTCACCCTATTTTCTAAATTAATGATTTTATTAGTGCTGACACTAAAACAATCCAGTTGTATAGACTTTGTTATACCATGTATAACTGAGTTTTGTATATTAAAAGCTAACAAAGTAGCTATCTGAGTCTTATATTTTTTTGCAAGATACATAGTATCTGTGGTCAACTTAAATTTTGTAACGTGTTAAAAACGTTACATGAATCTCCTTCGTTCGAAGAGCGAGATAGAAGACCTTCCTTGGTCATCTCTCTCTGTTCGTTTTTATCTCGCGCCCATTTTCGTTAATCTATGGACTTTTGAGTAAGTATGTTTCTGCCTTTATCAAGCAGTAAGCTGTATGGACGTTGTTCTCTTTGCCTACCCGGAAAGAGGAAACGAAAAAACTAATGTCACTTCACTTCACGACCAAAATTTTTACATAAAAGATGTAAGATTATTAATCTAAATTTTTAACTTGATAATCCATTAGATTATCGATTGTTTTTAATGATGAAAAATTTTGCATCATTTATACGGAATGGCGAGGGCCGTGACCCAAGCTTAATTTGTTTATAAAACGCGATAAGCGTTTTTTTTCTTTATCTTAATTTAAATTTTAATAACATCATGGGGAAATTAACGAAACCTCTGATGTAAGCAGCAGTTTGAACGACATCCCTTAAATATTTTCAACACCAGACACAACCACTACACAGATGCAGCGAGGTCGGTAATCTTCCAAATTTATTGTTGTACCAGCACCCATATTAAAGGTAAATTTTCATTTAATTCTTGGTAGCGTCATAGTGTAGAATAGTTTCTAAATTTAGCAGTAAATTTCAATATATAGACAACCCAAAATGAGTATGGATTTGCATTAAACCCCCTTTGCGATTAATAGTTCGATGCTTTCCCGGCTAATAATATGGTACTGGCCTGGCGCCCGAGTATTCTTTTTTTAATTAATTTCGGCCTATCCATTTTAAAAAAATCATTCATTATTACCATTGTCACCATTTTATTTTAATATTACAATTGACGCCAGCGTACAGGGACGTGTTTATGCAATCCATTTCATTCTGTACCTATAATAGTAGTCTTGTCTGGTTGTTTGTCATCTTTATTATTACATTTGTGATATAATAACTTGTGTACTCAAATTTTGATATATAAACATAGTTTTTGTCTGTAATATTATTACAATTTAACTTCATGTTTTGGATGGTTCGTGTTAATATTAACTTTTAATTTAACTACTTGTTTTGAACTTTATTTCATATTTGAAATGTTCTATATACGTCTGTAGTGACGCATCACATAATATTAACTACTTTTGTATGTTAATTTAGTATTTTGCACATGCAAATTTCTTAGAATTTACTTAACTCGTTAACAATTATTTGGTTTATACCAATTGATGCATATTGCATATAACTTAAACTTTTATTACCTTGTTAACTATGATCATTTTGTTATTGTTTTGTTATTTACATTTGAATATGCAAATTTAAACTAGTAATAAATTCTCTTACACAAGACTTACCGTCAAAAATTATTTTGCGTTTCGAAATATCAGGACGTTTGTATTATGTAGGTTTTTTAAAGTTATCCATAAGTGAAGTATTATTTTGTAACAAATTAGTGCTAACATGTGAAGCATGTGTGGTCGTTGGTTGTAAATCGAGCAATCGTGATGAATGAAAATTATGACCATCCAAAGTAGGTTGATCAATTGTTAAATTAATTAATTCATGTGCAATGTGCTGTGTAACAGGTGGATAAGCTAAATCACTAGTATCAGTTGCAACAGAAACAGGTTGCTCCTTAGGCGGCAAGGCAGCAGATAATGCAAGTTTGTCACCTTCCATTCTCGCAAAATGCCAAAATAGCAGTGAAATTATAAACGCAGTTAACGCAAAATAAATTAAAAGTTAAATCTCTAAAAGATAAAGCAAGATGCAGCAAGTTTACAATTGTTGAAAGATATTTAAATGTTAAGTTAAGTTATGTAACTAAATTAAATTATTTAAAAATTATTAATATAAAAACTTATATTAACTTTAACTGAAATAAGTGTAGTGGCGTTAAGCGTTAGCGGACGATAAATATGTTGTAAGAAGTTATAATGAATAAGTCCTGTTCTATATTAACGTTTACTACAAAATTAAGAAGGGAGTACAGCACAGAAGGTAAAGCAACACAGCACAGAGTGACAGGCAGATATTAAACAGTTGGAAAACGAATAACAAATAACATCAACATGTATATATTTAGCAAGCTAGTGGCACGGGTTCCCCGTCTAGTAGTCGGATTGTGACTGACTCACGCAATGCAGAACGAGGGTATACGCATAAGTCACTTCCGGTGTCCACTAAAAATTGCATCTTCGACTTGCGATCCGTTACGAAAAGGCGACCGTTGGGCAATGACGGTGGGCAATCATCAGTCGCCATTACTGACTGCCCTGAGCGTTTCCCGATTTAAAGTCACAGGGTTTGATGCACTTCTTGGCTTGACTACCGAATTTAAAATGATACCAACACTGCGGAAATTTTCGGTAGTTGGATAAGGAACGCTTCGAGGGTGTCCGATGTCTCTGTCTGTCCTGGTAGCTTTGCTTATAGCGAGGACGGGAACGGCTATGCACTTCCGCAGTAAGGGCGCTGACCTGCTTCGTAATAAGTTCAGCTATACTCCGCGCCATTATGTCCAGTGTCGATTGCGTAGTAGATCTACTAGCCGCTGCCACTTCCGGTGATGCTGGAGCAATATCGTGTACACGGTCTGCTAAGTCGGCTAGGTCATTAAGTGATAAAGTCATCTGTGACGCAATCACTGTCTGTAAATTATTTGGCAATCGGCTCGTCCATATCGTGCGTAAAAAGTTCTCGGGAATACTGGGACCGGCAAGGTGTTGCAGATGTCGCAGAAATTGAGAAGGCTTGCGATCCCCAAGCTCTTCGGATTGCAACAGTTGTTTTACTTTTCTCTCACTCGACGTTGAAAGTCGCTTGATTAGCTCTGTTTTCAGCTTTTCATACTTGCCATTAGTCGGTGGTGAGGTTATAACGTCTTCTACTTCAACTGCATATTGACGATCGAGGTGCGAAAGTACATAATAATATTTCATATTATCGTCAGTTATCCGGGCCATCGCAAATTGTCCTTCGATTTGTGAAAACCATATCATTGGTTTTTCCGGCCAAAACGGAGGTATTCTCACACCGACTCGAAAAGTTTCCGGGGCAGGCATCACCGTGTTTGAAAAATGTCCAACGGTTTCTTGCTTGTCGCCGTTCGGCTGTTGTCCGTCGTCGTTCATTCTGCTTATGTTCAAAAGCGGGGTCACCAGTTGTAGTGGCGCTAAGCGTTAGCGGACGATAAATATGTTGTAAGAAGTTATAATGAATAAGTCCTGTTCTATATTAACGTTTACTACAAAATTTAGAAGGAAGTACAGCACAGAAGGTAAAGCAACACAGCACAGAGTGGCAGGCAGATATTAAACAGTTGGAAAACGAATAACAAATAACATCAACATGTAAATATTTAGCAAGCTAGTGGCACGGGTTCCCCGTCTAGTAGTCGGATTGTGACTGGCGCGAGAGCGCGTTTTGAATGAGCTCCGCGACCAAACGGGTAGGAGGTGAGGCGCGGGGAGGACGGCGACTCAGCCGCAGCAGGCGGCCGGACCGGTTCGCGGTCAGCGCGCATACCACACTTTTTGATACATAATAAATATTTTTACGTGCGGTCTGTATGTTTGTCGATTTATTGTGAATATGTTATTATTGTATAATGTATTTATAATGTAAGTGTTTTTAATGTTAGTTTATATGTATGTATATTATAATAATGATATTTTATTATTTGTACTTGATATATATGGTGTATGTGTATATATAAATATATTAATACTTTATGTGGGTGTGTGTGTGTGTTCCACCGTGTAGATATGTGGGTTAGCCACATAAGTTTGTGACAAAATGTCAAAATATCTAAGTTACAACAACATCAAAAGTTATTTCATAATAGTATTATGACTAAGTTAATTATTATTATTATTATATAAACAATGCTTCATTAAGTTATGAAAGTATTTCAAAATATTTAGTTTTATTATTTCAAAGAATGTTAAATTATTTTAAGTTTACGTTATTATTTATAAAATTTAAATTTTATTGTTTATGTTTTATTTAAACAATGTATATACTAGCTCAAAACAAGTTATGGAACAGTTATATTTATCATTAAGAAACTTGTATGAATTTCAAATAATGTTCACAAAACATTTTAAAAAATTATCAAAACGTTCGAACAAAAAGTCCTAATTTTTTTTATATAGCAAAAAGCTTTGTGAATTTGCATATTCAAATGTAAATAACAAAACAATAACAAAATGATCATAGTTAACAAGGTAATAAAAGTTTAAGTTATATGCAATATGCATCAATTGGTATAAACCAAATAATTGTTAACGAGTTAAGTAAATTCTAAGAAATTTGCATGTGCAAAATACTAAATTAACATACAAAAGTAGTTAATATTATGTGATGCGTCACTACAGACGTATATAGAACATTTCAAATATGAAATAAAGTTCAAAACAAGTAGTTAAATTAAAAGTTAATATTAACACGAACCATCCAAAACATGAAGTTAAATTGTAATAATATTACAGACAAAAACTATGTTTATATATCAAAATTTGAGTACACAAGTTATTATATCACAAATGTAATAATAAAGATGACAAACAACCAGACAAGACTACTATTATAGGCCGAAATTAATTAAAAAAAGAATACTCGGGCGCCAGGCCAGTACCATATTATTAGCCGGGAAAGCATCGAACTATTAATCGCAAAGGGGGTTTAATGCAAATCCATACTCATTTTGGGTTGTCTATATATTGAAATTTACTGCTAAATTTAGAAACTATTCTACACCATGACTCTACCAAGAATTAAATGAAAATTTACCTTTAATATGGGTGCTGGTACAACAATAAATTTGGAAGATTACCGACCTCGCTGCATCTGTGTAGTGGTTGTGTCTGGTGTTGAAAATATTTAAGGGATGTCGTTCAAACTGCTGCTTACATCAGAGGTTTCGTTAATTTCCCCATGATGTTATTAAAATTTAAATTAAGATAAAGAAAAAAAACGCTTATCGCGTTTTATAAACAAATTAAGCTTGGGTCACGGCCCTCGCCATTCCGTATAAATGATGCAAAATTTTTCATCATTAAAAACAATCGATAATCTAATGGATTATCAAGTTAAAAATTTAGATTAATAATCTTACATCTTTTATGTAAAAATTTTGGTCGTGAAGTGAAGTGACATTAGTTTTTTCGTTTCCTCTTTCCGGGTAGGCAAAGAGAACAACGTCCATACAGCTTACTGCTTGATAAAGGCAGAAACATACTTACTCAAAAGTCCATAGATTAACGAAAATGGGCGCGAGATAAAAACGAACAGAGAGAGATGACCAAGTAAAGTCTTCTATCTCGCTCTTCGAACGAAGGAGATTCATGTAACGTTTTTAACACGTTACAAAATTTAAGTTGACCACAGATACTATGTATCTTGCAAAAAAATATAAGACTCAGATAGCTACTTTGTTAGCTTTTAATATACAAAACTCAGTTATACATGGTATAACAAAGTCTATACAACTGGATTGTTTTAGTGTCAGCACTAATAAAATCATTAATTTAGAAAATAGGGTGACCAACTCACATTTAAACTGAGGGGTACGACAACAGCCAAATCCAACAAAATTAATATTATTTATCAGAATATTCAAGGGTTGACTGGCAAAGATTTAGAATTAGAACTATTTTCAAAGAGCCAGGATATTCATGTTATCTGTTTATCTGAACACTGGCTTAAGTCTTCGGTGATTCATTTGTCTGTTCTGGGTCAACTTGCAAAACATACACTTCTGGACACATCTATTGGCCCACCTTGTATTTTCAGTTTCGTTTGGTCCTAGCTAAAATTTTATATTAGGTCGAGCAAAAAGTTTTTATGCAGTTTTGAACTTGGCACATTCACAATTTCATTCAATAGTCTTTTTTTGAATTTCGAACTCAGAATTTAAAGAAACAACAGACAATTTGGAGCCTGTTTGTTGATATCAAACAATCGAATACTAAGAAAACTTGGTTTTATTGGTTTACTTGGATTTAATTCTTGAAAAAGTGATTGATATCTTTGGTTTTGCAACAAACATTACTTATTCTTAACATAAAGGTGAGGTTCTATCAATAATCTATGGATACTTCACCTGAAGTCGCCGCCCAAGCTGTGGCACTTATTCAGGCCGGACACAGCCAAAGAAACGTGAATGCTCAACTTAATTTAAGTCGATCTGCGGTCCGAAATGTTTATCAGAGGTACCTAGAGACTGGCGGCTTTGTTCGTCGCCAAGGAAGGCCACGATCTCGGGTCACAACTGAAAGGCAGGATCGATTCATCGTGACGACCAGCTTGAGAAATCGTCATCTTACCTCCATTGAGATACAAAAACAAATTCGCGACTTCCACGGAGTATCTGTTCGGTAGCGCTCGAACTGTTCGGAGAAGGTTAAAAAAACGCGATATGGTACCACACAAGCCAGCTAATGGGCCCAAACTAATGCGAGCCCACCGAACAGCGCGCCTTCATTTCGCACGCAGTCATTTAAATTGGACACAGCAAGATTGGAGCCGTGTACTCTTTTCTGATGAGTCTAAAATTGTGTTACATGGCAATGATGGAAGGAAGAAGGTCTACCGACGTAAGGGAGGGCGTTTCGCACAATGCTGCTTTGAAGAGAGGGTTGCTTATGGCGGTGGCTCATGGACTGTCTGGGGCGGTATATCCGCGAGCGGCAAAACTCAACTTGAGGTTGCTACAGGACCACGGCTGCCAACATTAAATGCTGAAAGGTACATTCGTGAGTGCTTAGAACCTCACGTGATACCATACGCGGACTATGTGGGCCCAAATTTCCTTTTTATGCATGATAATGCAAGAGCCCATACGGCCGGCATCATCAGGGAATATCTTCGGGATGTGAACATCACAGTTATGGACTGGCCAGCCAGAAGCCCAGACATGAACCCCATTGAGCACATGTGGGACGAGCTAGAAAGACGTGTTAGGGCTCGTCAGCCAGTTGCCCAGACGATGCAGGAGTTGAAAACTGCCATAGAAGAGGAATGGGAGATGATCCCTCAAAATTTCATAGAGCGGTTGATAAACTCTATGCCTAATCGTATGAGAGCTGTGGTAGATGCCCATGGAGGCAACACGCGTTATTAAATTAAACCTTTATTTGATAAAACATGTTTTTTATTCAAAACCTAACAAGTCGGATATGCGCCTTTTAACAAGGCGCATATCCGACTTGTTAGGCGTAGCTCCATGTCGTATGGTATTCTGAATTCAAATTTAAAACAATACGATCGAAAAAGATGGTAAAATGTATCAGGTTAAAAACTGCATCAACAGTTTTTGTTCAATCTAGCAATCATATTTCGGTAGGGGCCATCGAAACCTAAACTCTAAGGTGGGCCAATAGATGTGTCCAGAAGTGTATAACAACTCCCCTGTGAGGTCAATCTGCACTACATATAGTACCTCTCCTTTCAAACCAGTGCTATCTGAGAACACAACTAGAAGTAAAACAATTATGTTCTCGGATAAGTTAGGATGCGGCTTTGGGTTAATGTTAAGGAATTATTGTAATGAAAGAATTACTAATATATGTATGCCAGGTAAATCAATAAATGACATTGTAAGTGAACTGAATCAGTATGATGCGGACAGTTTGACAAACATAGTTATTATGTGTGGTGACAGCTCTAAAATAAGAGCAAGAGATATGTATAGAAATATAGAGGTGCTACTTAACTATCAGTCTAGGTGCAAGTGTAAAATAATAATAAGCGCTTTCCTGTGAGGTCAATCTGCACTACATATAGTACCTCTGCACTGCACCTAGACTGATAGTTAAGTAGCACCTCTATATTTCTATACATATCTCTTGCTCTTATTTTAGAGCTGTCACCACACATAATAACTATGTTTGTCAAACTGTCCGCATCATACTGATTCAGTTCACTTACAATGTCATTTATTGATTTACCTGGCATACATATATTAGTAATTCTTTCATTACAATAATTCCTTAACATTAATCCAAAGCCGCATCCTAACTTATCCGAGAACATAATTGTTTTACTTCTAGTTGTGTTCTCAGATAGCACTGGTTTGAAAGGAGAGGTACTATATGTAGTGCAGATTGACCTCACAGGGGAGTTGTTATACACTTCTGGACACATCTATTGGCCCACCTTAGAGTTTAGGTTTCGATGGCCCCTACCGAAATATGATTGCTAGATTGAACAAAAACTGTTGATGCAGTTTTTAACCTGATACATTTTACCATCTTTTTCGATCGTATTGTTTTAAATTTGAATTCAGAATACCATACGACATGGAGCTACGCCTAACAAGTCGGATATGCGCCTTGTTAAAAGGCGCATATCCGACTTGTTAGGTTTTGAATAAAAAACATGTTTTATCAAATAAAGGTTTAATTTAATAACGCGTGTTGCCTCCATGGGCATCTACCACAGCTCTCATACGATTAGGCATAGAGTTTATCAACCGCTCTATGAAATTTTGAGGGATCATCTCCCATTCCTCTTCTATGGCAGTTTTCAACTCCTGCATCGTCTGGGCAACTGGCTGACGAGCCCTAACACGTCTTTCTAGCTCGTCCCACATGTGCTCAATGGGGTTCATGTCTGGGCTTCTGGCTGGCCAGTCCATAACTGTGATGTTCACATCCCGAAGATATTACCTGACGATGCCGGCCGCATGGGCTCTTGCATTATCATGCATAAAAAGGAAATTTGGGCCCACATAGTCCGCGTATGGTATCACGTGAGGTTCTAAGCACTCACGAATGTACCTTTCAGCATTTAATGTTGGCAGCCGTGGTCCTGTAGCAACCTCAAGTTGAGTTTTGCCGCTCGCGGATATACCGCCCCAGACAGTCCATGAGCCACCGTCATAAGCAACCCTATCTTCAAAGCAGCATTGTGCAAAACGCCCTCCCTTACGTCGGTAGACCTTCTTCCTTCCATCATTGCCATGTAACACAATTTTAGACTCATCAGAAAAGAGTACACGGCTCCAATCTTGCTGTGTCCAATTTAAATGACTGCGTGCGAAATGACGGCGCGCTGTTCGGTGGGCTCGCATTAGTTTGGGCCCATTAGCTGGCTTGTGTGGTACCATATCGCGTTTTTTTAACCTTCTCCGAACAGTTCGAGCGCTACCGAACAGATACTCCGTGGAAGTCGCGAATTTGTTTTTGTATCTCAATGGAGGTAAGATGACGATTTCTCAAGCTGGTCGTCACGATGAATCGATCCTGCCTTTCAGTTGTGACCCGAGATCGTGGCCTTCCTTGGCGACGAACAAAGCCGCCAGTCTCTAGGTACCTCTGATAAACATTTCGGACCGCAGATCGACTTAAATTAAGTTGAGCATTCACGTTTCTTTGGCTGTGTCCGGCCTGAATAAGTGCCACAGCTTGGGCGGCGACTTCAGGTGAAGTATCCATAGATTATTGATAGAACCTCACCTTTATGTTAAGAATAAGTAATGTTTGTTGCAAAACCAAAGATATCAATCACTTTTTCAAGAATTAAATCTAAGTAAACCAATAAAACCAAGTTTTCTCCAAATTGTCTTTTGTTTCTTTAAATTCTGTGTTCGAAATTCAAAAAAAGACTATTGAATGAAATTGTGAATGTGCCAGGTTCAAAACTGCATAAAAACTTTTTGCTCGACCTAATATAAAATTTTAGCTAGGATCAAACGAAACTGAAAATACAAGGTGGGCCAATAGATGTGTCCAGAAGTGTATGTTTTGCAAGTTGACCCAGAACAGACAGATGAACCACCAAAATTTTTAACTGTTTGAGAATTATTATTATTATTATTATTAACGACCTCTATAATTTCAGATGATGTTGATTGCAAGGAAGATTGATTTAAAGAACTACTTAATTGATTTTTTACTAAAGACTCATAACGTTCGTTCTGCATTGTGGTTGCATAGTTCAACTAATTCTGAAGCTGATTTTATATGCTCACTTATTTGTTTGTATGCATTTGAATATTTGTTAGATAATGTTTCTAGTGACTCATGTAAATATTGTATCTCTAAATGTTATTTATTTGTATCACTGTCGTACACCTGCCTACTCTCAGTCAACTTTGAACTATATATATCTATAGAATCAATAAGGTCCATTCTTTCCTTCCTTAATGCTATATTTTTATGAAAACAATTATTTCTTTTAATTAACTTTCCTGTTCTTTTTATAAATTTACTAAGGCGAATATACTTTTTTAGTTTTTTCTTGCCAGTTACACAGTTTTGTACAGCAGTGTTCTCATAAACAATAGGCTGTTGATATTGTGTCAAGGGCGCTACGGGAGATGCCATTAATTCCTCAAAAAGGCTCTGAGTATGTGTTGTTTCCTGGAGTTGTTGAATTTCTTTATAATGTGCTAGTTGGTTATTTGCATCAATAAGTTCCTTTTCTAGGTCTGTGATACGTTGAAGAACCCTCTCATATGTGTTGAACTGCTGGTCAAAGCTGTTGACAGTGTCGTTAAGATGGTCTCGTTGAAGAATCACTTCCATGTGTTTCGAGTGAAGTTGGGATAGTTCGCTCTTGAGCTGGGTGTTCCTTTGAATATTTTTCTCAATTTCCTCTTCACCCTCATCACGTTCACGAAGTAGCTGGCGACAAGTTTCCTTTGTTACCTTGAGTTCTTCCAGGGCTTGTTTCAATTTAAGCTCTGTACTTTGAACTGCAGCTTTGCGGGTCATCATTGTTATTTGTGTATAAAAATTCAATAAGCTGAAATTAATAAAAGAATATAAGTTTCTTTTTACAGTAATATTTAAAGCAAACAGAGTAATTAATGAGTTTAAATGATTATGAAAACAAAAATCGATAGATATATTAAAAAGAGGGTAGAAAATAATACATAAAATATGTATTAAATTTTACTTTTACTACTTTAAAAATGATTAATTCAAATTGATCAACTTAATATCATATAATATTTTTAAGACCAATATCAAGTTTTAATACTTTTACACCTAATAACTATGTAGGATTTAATTTTCCAAATCTTAAATAGTAACTTAACTTAGCAGCAAAGTATAATAAAAATTAGAATGATTTGTTCAAACTTTGCTGTTGTAATACGTTGTCATAATAAATATTGAGAACAATACTGTATCAGAAGTGTCAAAAGATATTAATAACAGCAAGTACTATGATATAAGAACAAATTACACAGCAATAGGGTTAAGACAGTTATTTTCAAATGTACTGTTGTTAGTGTATAGCTTGTGAAGAGTAAGAGTATGGTGTATGACTGGAGCAAAAAGTCACCATCAACTTTACTTCCACTATTATGTCAAGCAAAGAGAGGTTTACTGTGCTATTCGTTTTGAATTGTGACGTTACTCACTGATTAAGTGAGTTATGTGCAGTAATTTGTTGAGGTTTTCCGAATTGAAAAACTAAATTATACACTTTCATTAATCGACAATGACACTCTTTCTTATAGAAAATACTGATAAAATAAGATGTACTCCCCCGGTTTATGATGCAGCACGTCACACTATTCGTAATTATTTTTGAATTTTACAAGTTTTTCTTCTTGATTTTGACAAGTAGGTAGTCGTTACAATATTTGTGTTGCAGTATTTTAAATGTTTACTGTCCAATTCTTGAGAAAACAATTCCACACAATATTTACTATATAAACTACACTGTGAATCTATTTTTAAATAGAAATAACATGAAAAACCTAATTATTTATAATTTTAAAACCAGCTGATACAAATTGACAAGTTCACCGGGTGCGTTCCGAAACGCGTATCCTATGTAAGAGATAACCATGAAATAGTATTGTTCGCAGATGCTACATCATTTTTATTTAAACTCAAATGCAAGGAAACAGTTATTGACGACGTGAACAGTTGTATTTCTAAGGTAGTCCACTGGTTCAATGTTAATAATTTATTACATAATGATGAAAAACAAAATGTATGAAATTTGTATTACCTAATGTAAAACAGGTAAAAATCAGTGTGAATGTAAAGGATAGCAATGTGGACCTTTTAGACATCACAGTATTCTTAGGGATTACTTTAGATTCTAAGCTTCAATGGGCCCTACTGTTATAAACACTCTTAGGTTTTCTATTTGTATGATTAATATACTTTACATAATGAGTGAATAATTGTAACTATAATTTAATATTCGATAACTTAAAAGTATTCGTTTAGTCTGTGGCGCTGCGTTCGTGCTCTGTGAGTGCCCCACCAATGAAGTAGCGATCGTAACGTGGCGAGGAGGGCACTATATATGGGCAGAACGCAGCGCAGACAGATGACTGCAAGCATTCAAGTAAGACAGATGTCTAGTGGAAACTATGCCAGTTTGATATTAGAAAAGTAATTGCAAAGAAACTTGTAATATTGTATGTGATATACCTATGTGAAGTACGAGAAATAAAATCGGAGTTAACTATCTGAAGTTGTTTGATTCCAACACTACATATTGATAATTTGTCAAATAGACTTAGCTTATCTTCATTACAGCATATGCTGCAGAGCATATGCTGTAATGATGATACGCCAATTAACAGATGTAGATACGGCCAGATTAGTGTACTTTAGTTATTTCCATAGTGTAATATCGTACGAAATTTTATTGTGGGGAAAAGCCGCCGACATTCAAACTAGAGATGTGATGACTCGACTTTTCGAACCGGTTCAAACCGGTTTGAGCATAGACCGAGTTGCATCGGTTAACGTCTTCGTAAACCGGTTTATCGTGGCATTCGTTTGCGTCGCGCTGCGCGCATGTCAATTCTTGTTTATGCCGCCATCCACAAATCGCGCGCGGCTCCTGAGGTGCTTTACTGACCGAACAAAACTTGATCGACCAATACGAACCGACTTACAGCAGCGGATACGTTTAGCGCGCTTCGTCAATTTAAATACAACAACCACCGACTTACCGACCGAACCGAAGTGAAACGAACTCTGGTAGATTTGACTGATTTGACGGTGTAGTTTTGTTTTCATTATTATCTAATATGCGACGTAATCCCCTAGCTTCTAAAAAAGTAGACCAAATACTATTCCTAAATAGTTGTAAGAAAACTTTTAATTAAGTTGTTTATAGCAAATTAATTAAGTTTCTACGACTCAAATGATTTTACTAAGATACGTTACGTATTTATTATATTATTGATTATTAATTTTTTTTCTCAAAGTTAAGAAGTACAGTTTCAAATAATTAATAGTGTATATATATATGTTTTAGTAATTTTATAAATACGGTATTACATAGATATCTGATTTAATTTATATTTTTTTATTTCGACATTTTTAATTCTGATTTTCAATTATCTTTAAATATTTGCACGTTGTAATATCAACAAAATATGTAGAATAAAAAAAATGTAACACCTGTTGTTTCGTAAGCTTCATTCGTCAACTCGTCAAACGGTTCAAACCGCGGTTTACTGAAAATTTGGCGGTTCGGTTCGGAAACCGATTTGCATGTATTGCTAACCGATCAAATCCGGTTTGTCAAAATTAAAAACCGTAACATCGCTAATTCAAACTATTTTTGTGCTGCAGAAGAAAGCTATTCGATCAATTTATAACCTTAAAGTTACAGAAACCTTAAGAGATTAGTTTAAAGGATTTGCCATAATGACGATAGCATTACTATACGTATACGAAAAATTATTACTTGTAAGACAAAATTTTAATTTGTTTCATAAAACAGTGATGTTCACACACTTAATAATAGAAACAAAAATAAACTAACTTTACCTGCTACTAGGCTCCACAAAATTAAAAATTCATTTATAGGTCTTTGTGTTCGCTTATACAATAAAGTCCCAAGCAATATCCAAGAGTTAACCATAAATAAATTCAAAGATAGTAAAAAAAAACTTATTAAAAAAGCTTATTACAAAGTGTCTGATTATATATTACAGACAAAAATGCTTGGGTTTGAACTGTTCCAAACATTCCAACAGCTTTTCTATATTTAATAAATCATGACTGTATTGACGCTGTAACAACATAATGATTTGTAAATGTTGTTACATTATACTTTTAATGTTGTGGAGTTCTTTTCGCTCGTTTTTCTCCACAGCTAAAAAATATGTCCAATAACGAGTGGTAGGGAAAAAAAATATTTGGACGATTCAAAAGAGTTGTACTATACATCCAATTTGAATAAAGATATTGATCATTATAACAAAGATATGATTTCTGTCTACAGTTTATATATGAGGAGCTGGCCAACAAAACGGTATAATTACATAAAATTAAATTTTACAGGAGCTGTATAAAACAGAATGACATACCTGCAATGAGCTTTTGGGGTTGATGATGATTTTTAATTTACTAATTTGAACACTGTTTTATACGATTTTGATTGGAAATTATTTGAGATTCAAATCCAACAGGCCCGAAACCGGACTGTAAAAAAGTAGTTTGACTAGATGCGTAATTATACCGCTTTGTTCGCCAGCTCCTCATATGTTACCTTATAGAAAAGACTTATAGATTTCACTTGCCGCGAAGATGATGTGTGCAGTAATAATAAATAATTACAAGTATCTTGTTCTTTACGAGTTGATGTTTCGTGATTCAAACTTATGCAAGTGCGATGACTTACTAAAGTAATTGCATGCAGGGATAAGATGTCCTTGGCAGACGTATCAGTCTACCCTTTGTAGAAGTCTTATATACCAATATCACCATTCCCTCTTACTTTGCTTTTCTTTAGACACAAACCTCAAGTACCAATATCGCGAAACGGATCATTTTTAATTAAAAACAAGCAAATGTGCCTTTCGTGGAATACTCGGTTGGAACGAAGTTATAAATATTTTTGTTCCACTTACTAATCCGCACTGAACCCGCGTGGCGAGTCATGGCCCAACCTCTATCCCATTACATAAAAAAGTATCCTACCTGCACTGAAGCCACGTGAAAAAATATATATAACACCTACCAATACACACTGGGCCCGCCGCGTGGCGATTTATGGCCCGATATTCTCCCCATTCTATCAAAAAAGAAGTATCGTACCCACCAATCCGCATTGGGGCCGCGTGGTGGCATCAACACAGGGGCCGCGTGGTGGGTCATGGTCCTATCTCCCTATTACTCATTAAAAATTATCCTACCCACCAATGAGCACTGAGTCCGCGTGGCGGGTCATAGTCCAATTTCACTATTCCATGAAAAACATCCGGCCCATCAATCCGCACTGTGCCCGCGTGGAGCATGTGGTACAGTCTGTAGGTTGAGTGGTGAAAAAAAACCTAAAGGGTAAGTCTTGTTTTTTCTGTTGCCAAATGACGTCAGTAAGCCACCTTGGCGATGGGCATGTTCAACTCGTAGGCGTTTTTTGAAAAACTCAAAAAAACCGTCAAAAATTTTTTGAAACGCATTTTTCTTGTTTTGTTTGCATTTTAGAAACTTTTTTTCGACCATAATTGTAGAAGGCGTTGAGTACTACAATTTATGTCATTGTTGCAATCTTGTACAACAAAAAATGCACATTGTAGGTGGCACTAAAGTCTAAAAAAAAGTGTTTTTTCACTTTTCACCCTGAATATATCATTTTAATGGAAAACTTTAAATGGAAAAGTTGTTTCGTACATAATTACCAACAACTTTTGTATAAACAATTTTTTTGTATTACTTACCGTTTTCAAGTTATAAATTGCGCAGGTATGAAAAATCCAATAGAGCGGTTTTGGGCAGTTCAAGTACACATTTGCAGTGCACATTTCAATGTACGTTTTTACTATTTTTTTTTCAATCATGAAATAAAAATTAAAAAAAACTTTTTTTTTATTTATTTTTTCATGTTTTACTATTTTTTTTTGTTTTTCAATCATGCAAAAAAATAAAAAATAGTAAAACGTACATTGAAATGTGCACAGCAAATGTGTACTTTAACTGCCTAATACCGCTCTATTGGATTTTTCATACCTGCGCAATTTATAATTTGAAAACGGTAAGTAATACAAAAAAAAAATGGATGCGTGTAACTTATGTACGCGCGTGAGAAGTTATACTTCTTTAGCATCATTAAAAAAAATTTTACAATAAAATAATAAAAGGACTGGAAAAGGATAGTTAACACAGTCAAATAAGTTCAGTTTTAATTTGAAAAATTAAATTAATATTCAATTAAAATCACTACTGAATTTAAGTTATTAGTCCATATGTAATTAGCACTTGTAAGTAACTAAAACACGTTGTGTCTATATAGAAACTAGAAACATGTGGATAAATATTATAAATATGAAAACAGTGATCAGAGGCGACGAGCGTGCCAACATTGTTTTTGACAACGCGATCATCATATGGAGCTCCGTGGATCGTTCAAAGTACCTTTCGAACAGATGTCTAATAATGGTGGATTATTAACCACTAAGATTAATAATCCACCATTATTAGACACTAACATTTATAACGCGCCCGCGGCCAACTTCATGGTGTTACTATTGTGTTACAGTGATGCGCGCGCATCTCGAAATTTCACTCACATGATTTTTTCATAACGCGCCCGCGGCCAACTTCATGCTGTTACTTTTGGGTTACAGTGATGCGCGCGCATCTAAAAATTTCACTCTCATCATTTTTTCATAACGCGCCTAAAGAAGTATAACTTCAAAAATTGTTTATACAAAAGTTGTTGGTAATTATGTACGAAACAACTTGGCGATTTAAAGTTTTACATTAAAATGATATTAAAACGTATATTGAAATGTGCACAGCAAATGTGTACTTTAACTGCCTAATACCGCTCTATTGGATTTTTCATACCTGCGCAATTTATAATTTGAAAACGGTAAGTAATACAAAAAAAAAATGGATGCGTGTAACTTATGTACGCGCGTGAGAAGTTATACTTCTTTAGCATCATTAAAAAAAATTTTACAATAAAATAATAAAAGGACTGGAAAAGGATAGTTAACACAGTCAAATAAGTTCAGTTTTAATTTGAAAAATTAAATTAATATTCAATTAAAATCACTACTGAATTTAAGTTATTAGTCCATATGTAATTAGCACTTGTAAGTAACTAAAACACGTTGTGTCTATATAGAAACTAGAAACATGTGGATAAATATTATAAATATGAAAACAGTGATCAGAGGCGACGAGCGTGCCAACATTGTTTTTGACAACGCGATCATCATATGGAGCTCCGTGGATCGTTCAAAGTACCTTTCGAACAGATGTCTAATAATGGTGGATTATTAACCACTAAGATTAATAATCCACCATTATTAGACACTAACATTTATAACGCGCCCGCGGCCAACTTCATGGTGTTACTATTGTGTTACAGTGATGCGCGCGCATCTCGAAATTTCACTCACATGATTTTTTCATAACGCGCCCGCGGCCAACTTCATGCTGTTACTTTTGGGTTACAGTGATGCGCGCGCATCTAAAAATTTCACTCTCATCATTTTTTCATAACGCGCCTAAAGAAGTTTATCTTCAAAAATTGTTTATACAAAAGTTGTTGGTAATTATGTACGAAACAACTTGGCGATTTAAAGTTTTACATTAAAATGATATTAAAACGTATATTGAAATGTGCACAGCAAATGTGTACTTTAACTGCCTAATACCGCTCTATTGGATTTTTCATACCTGCGCAATTTATAATTTGAAAACGGTAAGTAATACAAAAAAAAATGGATGCGTGTAACTTATGTACGCGCGTGAGAAGTTATACTTCTTTAGCATCATTAAAAATATTTTTACAATAAAATAATAAAAGGACTGGAAAAGGATAGTTAACACAGTCAAATAAGTTCAGTTTTAATTTGAAAAATTAAATTAATATTCAATTAAAATCACTACTGAATTTAAGTTATTAGTCCATATGTAATTAGCACTTGTAAGTAACTAAAACACGTTGTGTCTATATAGAAACTAGAAACATGTGGATAAATATTATAAATATGAAAACAGTGATCAGAGGCGACGAGCGTGCCAACATTGTTTTTGACAACGCGATCATCATATGGAGCTCCGTGGATCGTTCAAAGTACCTTTCGAACAGATGTCTAATAATGGTGGATTATTAACCACTAAGATTAATAATCCACCATTATTAGACACTAACATTTATAACGCGCCCGCGGCCAACTTCATGGTGTTACTATTGTGTTACAGTGATGCGCGCGCATCTCGAAATTTCACTCACATGATTTTTTCATAACGCGCCCGCGGCCAACTTCATGCTGTTACTTTTGGGTTACAGTGATGCGCGCGCATCTAAAAATTTCACTCTCATCATTTTTTCATAACGCGCCTAAAGAAGTATAACTTCAAAAATTGTTTATACAAAAGTTGTTGGTAATTATGTACGAAACAACTTGGCGATTTAAAGTTTTACATTAAAATGATATTAAAACGTATATTGAAATGTGCACAGCAAATGTGTACTTTAACTGCCTAATACCGCTCTATTGGATTTTTCATACCTGCGCAATTTATAATTTGAAAACGGTAAGTAATACAAAAAAAAAATGGATGCGTGTAACTTATGTACGCGCGTGAGAAGTTATACTTCTTTAGCATCATTAAAAATATTTTTACAATAAAATAATAAAAGGACTGGAAAAGGATAGTTAACACAGTCAAATAAGTTCAGTTTTAATTTGAAAAATTAAATTAATATTCAATTAAAATCACTACTGAATTTAAGTTATTAGTCCATATGTAATTAGCACTTGTAAGTAACTAAAACACGTTGTGTCTATATAGAAACTAGAAACATGTGGATAAATATTATAAATATGAAAACAGTGATCAGAGGCGACGAGCGTGCCAACATTGTTTTTGACAACGCGATCATCATATGGAGCTCCGTGGATCGTTCAAAGTACCTTTCGAACAGATGTCTAATAATGGTGGATTATTGTTTATACAAAAGTTGTTGGTAATTATGTACGAAACAACTTGGCGATTTAAAGTTTTACATTCAAATGATATTTTCAGGGTGAAAAAGTGAAAAAACACTTTTTTTGAGACTTTAGCGCCGCCTACAATGCGCATTTTTTGTTGTACGAGATTGCAACAATGACATAAATTGTAGTACTCAACGCCCTCTACAATTATGGTCCAAAAAAAGTTTCTAAAATGCATACAAAACAACAAACAAATTTTTTGAAGGTTTTTTTGAGTTTTTCAAAAAACGCCTACGAGTTGAACATGCCCATCGCCAAGGTGGCTTACTGACGTCATTTGGCAACAGAAAAAACAAGACTTACCCTTTAGGTTTTTTTTTCACTGAAACGATATTTTTTTCGACAGATTGACTGTACTAATGGTCAAATTCCCCTATTCCGTCAATCTATTAAACAACAATTTAAACGAAGTCCACAGCCACTGCCGTCAATGCTCGCCAACCTAGCTGCCTCTTTAGTTACCCGTCCAGCTGCCTAGCTAGCTGCCTCCTTAGGTTGCGGAGGAAAAATCTTTTAATTTTTTTCGCCTTTCCGCCATAACGCCCGAAATGGAACTTCGTTCCAAAAACAGGTAGTAATGCCGTTAAATTGCTATATGGTTAGACAAGCAAGTGAAAAACAATAGGAGTGATTATCACAAAATGATTTGATACTGGAGTAAAGGCTTTCAAGAAAGATTTCCATTATACAGACCACCAAAGTATTGCCAACAGAAGAGACTGCACATAGAACCGTTACCAATGTTTTTTGACTTTGGAACCCCGGCAATAAATTTTCAGTCACTTATACGATGATGAACCAGTTTCTTCGACAGTTGCTAAAACATCTCCATTTTTTTGCATATGTTTGAAATAATATGCGCTTCTCAACTCAATGAATTTGGCGGTAGCTAATAAAGTTTCGTAGCCAAGCTGAAAGTAAAGGATCAAACAGTTGTCAATCACTTCTGCCATTCTAGGTTAGTGGATGCTGTTCCTCATAGGGTTACGACTCATCACTGCCACTTTTTGCTGCCAACCTATTGTTTGACTGCTGAAATTACGGCATATTAATGACAATTTATGGCAATTTATAACCTAAATTTCATCGACCGACGCAAACAGAAACTAAGTATCATTCGTATTTTGATTAATGCATGTTACTGAGTGTGTTTTAAAATTTTAGTTTTTCTGATTATCTGTGTTCCCTGTGAAGAGATAAGTATACGTTTCTGTCTAAGCAACTTAAAGGACGTATTAACTTAAGTAAAAAGGCTTGGCAACTTTTTTTTATAGATAGATCCGATAAATGACTCCACCCCACCTGATGTTAAGTGAAGGCGAAGATAGCTGATACAGCAGTTCTACCTGCCACACCAGCCATCCTCACCCTGCCGGCCTGCATTTTGCTTCTTCACGCCTGTTTTAAAGGTTCCTAGGTTGTAAGAGGAATGCTCCGCCCGCTCACGTGTTCCCTACACGTGAGCGGGCTACGCGTTGGAATTGTGGCCACAGTAAGACGGTGACAACTTAGGCCAGCGCGCGTGGTCCTCTGAAGGAAAGGGGAAGGCGGAATAAGAGGGAATAGCTCCTCAGAACACTCACTGTGGTACAGGCGATAGAACGCGCTTAGTGACGCCACGTCATGGCGTAATTGAAGAGGCTAGAGGTGTTTAGTCACCTCCTCATCGCCTATGATGCGGATCGCGTGCCGCTGTAACCTATCCAAAGCATCGAGCAAGTACTTGGTGGAGCCATCCCAGAGGTGCGAGCAATTATCTACGCAAAACCGCACCTGCGTCTTATACAACAAGCACAGTTGCTCGGGCGTGATAAAACGCCGCACCTTGTTCAGGACTCCGAGTTTGCGTGAGGCCATTTTTATCACACTTTCGATGTAATTCTTTGGATTTAAGTCACATACTGCTCTTTAGCTCCAGTGTTGTGCCCTGAAGATAAGGACATGAAAGGAATGGCGATGTTTTTGCCGTAAGAGCGTTGACCTGGGTTTTGTTAGCATTGAAATAAACCAAATTCTTGGTACCCCATTCAGAAATGTGGTCCAAAGCCTGATTGAGTTCAATGACAAGATTCCCCCGTTTCTCCTTGGTTACCGCCTGCCCAGCTGCTGCTTGTCCGCGATACGCCGCATGCACTGTACTATCGTCTGCATAGCAATGAATATTCGCAAGAGGAATTAAGTACGCTTCATCATCCACTTGCGAATATTCATTGCTATGCAGACGATAGCACAGTGCATGCGAGATACTTTGGACACGCGGCGGCTGGACGGGTAGAAACCATGGAGAAACGGGAGAATCTTGTCATTGAGCTCAATCGAGCTTTGGACGACATTTCCGAATGGGGTACCAGGAACTTGGTTGAGTTCAATGCCAAGAAAACTCAGGCTTGCGCTTTCACGGCAAAAACATCGCCATTCCTTCCCCTTCCCTCTCTTCAGGGCATAACACTGGCGCTACAGAGCCATATTACCATGCTCGGTATGGAGGTTCGCTCAGACCTGAATCCAAAGGACTACATCGAGACCTTGATCAAAGCAGCTTCACGCAACCTCGGAGTCCTGAACAAGGTGCGGCGTTTTTTCACGCCCGATCAACTGTGCTTGTTGTACAAAACGCAAGTGCGGTCCTGCGTGGAATATTGCTCGCACCTCTGGGATGGCTCCGCTAAGTACTTACTCGATGCCTTGGATAGGTTGCAGCGGCGCGCTGCCCGCATCATTGGCGATGAAGAGGTAACTAAGAAACTCGAGTCTCTACAATTACGCCGTGATGTGGCATCATTAAGCGCATTCTACGGACTATACCACGGCGAGTGTTCTGAGGAGCTATTCTCGCTTATCCCTCCATCACCTTTTCTTCAGAGGACCACGCGCGCTGGCCTACGTTGCCACCGACTTACTGTGGCCACTATTCCTTCACGAACAAAGAAATTTGGCGACTCATTTCTTTGTCGTACTATTCGAAAGTGGAATTCTTTGCCCGCGCACGTGTTCTCTCCTTCCTATAATCTGGGGTCCTTTAAGAGAGGCGTGAAGAAGCATTTTTGCGGGCCGGCAAATATTTGTTAATTAGAAATTCCTTTAATTTATTTTTAAATGTCAAGTAATTATTTTCATTCATTATTGTATTGGGCAATTTGTTATAAATTTTAATTGATGAATTAAATGTGCTTGATGATGATAGTTTTAGCCTAGAATTAGGCAATATTAATTTATTGTTGTATCGAGATGTGTATCTAGATGGAATGTCTTGTCGTCTAGTGTAGAATTCGCTATGTTTACGCACAAACTTGCACACTTCCAAAATATACAAACACGGTAGTGGAAGTATCTGATACCCTTGAAAGAATGGTCTACAGCTCTCCGTCTGCTCGATGTTGGCTATGATACGGATTAACTTCTTTTGCATGGTAAGCAGCAAATGTGCGTCCGTACTGTTACCCCACAACACCACCCCGTAACACAGCCAAGCATGGGCGTAAGCGTAGTATGTAACTATAGCTGTTTCTCTATCAGTCGCCTTTTTTACCTCGCGTAGCGCAGAAGCAAAGCTAGACAGTTTAGATTTTGTTTTTTGTACGTGAGCTTTCCAGTTGAGGTGCCTATCTATCACTATACCCAACAATGTGAACTCTTCCACACAATCCAATCTTATACCGTTGTAGATAAAATTTAAATTTAATTGAGTTTTCTGGTGTGGATGGAAAGTAATTATTTTGGTTTTTGTAAAATTTACTTTTAAATTGTGATCATTTAACCAGTCTAAAGTTTTGTTAAGTAAGCAATTCAAATTTTTGTTAACATCATTATTGTTATTGTTGTGGCATGAGGTAAGTAAGGAGATATCGTCTGCGAACAGAATGCAGGGCTCCTCCATAATCTTTGGAAGGTCGTTTATGCAAGCCAAAAACAGAAGACATCCAACCACGCTTCCTTGAGGTATAGATGCGTTTACAATTTTACAATTGGAGCGTACGCGTGTGATGTTTCCACTATCATCAAAGTATTCAATTTCTACATATTGGCGCCTATCTTTTAAGTATGATGCAAACCATTTGTGCGCAGATCCACGAATGCCCATGCCATACAATTTATTTAGCAAGATATTGTGCTGTACTCTGTCATATGCTTTAGTCATATCTAACAGTATACCTACACCGTATTGTTTATTGTTTAACAATGTAACAACTTCTTGTATGTATTTATACACGGCTAAAATTGTGGAACGATTTTTCCGAAAACCATTTTGTGAATCATCGAATATTTTGTATTTTTCAAAAAAATTCATCTCTATCACTCATTGCTTTCTCAAAAATTTTTGATGCTGTAGGTAAAATTGAAATAGGTCTATAATTACTTGGATTAGTTATCTCATTTTTCCTGTGAATAGGTTTTACCCAAGTATTTTTCAGTAAATCGGGAAAAACGCCCTCACTGAATGACTGGTTTATTAACAAACTAAATGGCAGAGCCAATTCTTCGGCGCACTCTCTAAATAAACTAGGTGGTAACTCATCCACTCCATAACTTTTTTTATTTTTTAGGTTTTTTATGATTCTTTTGACCTCGCTGCAGTCGACCGGGCTAAGATACATTGAGTTTTCTGTGGGGTGGACTACAGGGCGGCCGCGCGCGCAGTTAGCTGGTCCGGCACCTCCAGTATCGCAGCCCTGTTGCTGTGAGTTGGGCTGCCCGATGGAGACAAAAAAATCATTAAATAAATTTGCAACTAGTTTAGGGTCAGATTGTATTACTTTATTTATATTTAATTTTATATTACATTTCGATTTTCTATTTATTTTATTTGTTCTCTCGTTAATAACGTGCTACATAGTCTTTACTTTATTATTGGAGCTGTTTATTCTATTTTTATAATGCATTCTTTTTGAATATATTATTAATTTTTTTAATATTTTTTCATATTGCCTGTAATGATTCTGTAAGATGGGATTGTTAGATTTTGAAGAAATTATTTTTAGCAACCTTTTATTTTTACATGATTTTTTTAATCCTACAGTTAACCAATATTTTTTTAGATTTGATTTTAATTTAATTTTACGTTTAGGTATGCATTTATCTAATATTTTCATTAAAATATCATGAAATATATTGTAGTTTCATTAATGTTTTTGTTAGGATTTATTATTTCATTCGTGCTCAATGATTGAAGCTAGGATTTAAAATCCATTATTTCTTTTTTTTTTTTTTGAAAAACCGTTTTTCTAAAACCCATTCGGTTTGCTTTATTTGTGTTTGTCTTTTTATGTGGATGGTTGTTCCTGCATGATCTGAAAAACCATGCTCCTCAACACCCGTATACAAATATTCATTATTAAAGTTAGTAAAAATATGGTCTAAACATGAGTTTTTGCGAGTAGGTTTGTTTATATGCTGGATTAATTTATACTCTAACATTAAATCAAGAAAATCTGATGTTTTTTTGTTCTTTTGTAGTACATTTATATTAAAATCTCCACCAAAAATAATTTCATATTCAGTAAATTTATTATTAATAAAATTCAAAATAAGTTTTAACTGTACATAAAAAATACTCTCCTCTCTTCCATTCCAATACAATAACACAATCAAAGTATTTTCTTTACAAAGCTCAACCGCTGTTACTTCTTACACGTATTCAATCGACATGTTCTTAATATCTATTATCTCCTTATATTTTAAATGATTTTGTAGCAATATGCAGAGGCCACCTCCTGTGTGTTTTTTCCTACAAAATGACGATGCAATCATATATCCGGTGAAAGAGAGCAATTTGAGCTTTTCAACTGTCAACCATGTCTCTGATAAACAAAGGATATTATATTCAGGATTACTATCTAGAAAAGCTTCTAATATATCTTGTTTATTGTATATACTCTGCATGTTTTGGTAAAGTATTCTAATTAAATCTTTGTTTTCGAAAGGAATAATTATTATCAAAGCTTTTACGGGGATTCGGGGTTGACTCAGTTAATTTTCCTTGATTTTCCTTATTCATAGATGTGTTGATAAGAGTCTCTGCGTTAGGATTTTCGTTAAAATTAAATATTTTCCCATCTACATATAGTTGGTTGTTGCGTAGTACAGCATGTAACCCTCTCTGACGAGCCAAGAACATTTCCTCCCGCATAGCCTTCCTTCTTAATTATTAAATTAATTTTGTTCGCTTAAATTATTAATTTGTTGTTTCGATTCTTTTTTTAACAGTTCAATTGCTTGCTTTACTTCTTCCTGAATAATATTTCGTAACTGCGATATAACATTTATATTATTTTCTTCAAGTTTTTGAGAAATAACTTCGCTTACACTTTGCAGCGTTAGTTCAGGCCTATTAGTAATTCTCATATTATTAACAGTGTCGTCACCCAGGAACGTTGTATTTTCGGAGTTCACACTGCATAAACTGTCATTTCTTTGAACAACCGAACATTTTCTGACGGTTATATTGTTAACTTCAGGTGATTTACATTGTTCCTCAACTATATTGTTACAATCTTTAGATCTTACTGGTGTATTTTCGTTACCAATTTTCGGCATCTTACAATAACAAGCCTGGCATTTCCACCTCTGTTTGTGTTCCAGTGTCATTGTATTGTAGAAGCGCTGGCTAGACACATTGGCGCATTAAAGGTCATAATTTTTTTGGCAGTACGAACAAGTAAGAAATTCTCTTTTAGGTATTTTTTTGTTGCATCCCGCGCATGTTGGAGACATTCTCGTATTCATATTTTCTTTTAGTATATTATATATTTCGTTTCTATTTATTTTATTTCCCAAAGCAAAATGACATCTAACATCGACAGCAAAGCTTAATCCAAAGTTTAATTCACTTGAGTAGAAAAGCAATGATAATTTTTGACATCAAAGCTTGTTGTTGTTACTTGGTACTGCAATTCACCACTAGATGGCGTTCGGTGTAATTAAGTTTCTTAAAAGTCGTCAAAAGTTGAAATTTTTAGTGATATTTTTATTTTAATTTCCAAGCAAAATTTGTTTTATACACACAGATTTGTTTTTATGTGCACGAAAATATAGATCATAAATTTTTTTTTTTGCTTCACTTGACGGTATTTTGTGCTGCACTAAGAAAATTATAATTGTTATTGTAGGCACTTAAAGCTCACAGAATCACTAAAAACACTTGTATAGGCTTATTACTGGCTTACATTTAATTTGCACTTAAACTATCTTTAATATTCAGAGAAATATAATTTTAAATGTATAAATAGTACGGAGCTAACTGTTTATGTTGCGCGTAGCGCCCTCTCTCATGCGACAGCGACATCCGCTCTGATGTAAGCTTTCTTACAGGCCTTGGAAGCAATATTGTAGGCTGCTTTTAATGAATCGACCCCGGGATCCTTAAGAGCGCAGCCTCTGAGCACGATATGCCGCTTGCTTACGCGAAACAGCTTTAGCACAGTCGTGATTGAACCAGAGGTTACGTGTGCCCTTACTGATGAGATTGGAATGAGGAATATAGTACTCCATACCCATTATAATCTCTTCAGTAATAGCAACGGCGCTGGCTGATAGGTCCTTGTCACTGAAGCAGCGCTGCTTCCAAGGGACGGACGCAAAGTAATCACGCATACCGTCCCAATCTGCTGACCCATAGTACCAGATCGGCGTTTTACCACTGTTGGACGCGGAGGCTTGGCCTGTGGTGTTTTGGCAGATATCAGGCAGTGATCCGCAGAGCCCAGGGGGCTCCTACCACAACCTGATAGCCCTGTGGATGGGTCGTGAGCAGAAGGGCCAATAATTAAGGCGCTTGACTTGAAATATCTGGAATCCTGGTGGGCTGATCGACCAGTTGCTTCAAATCATGAGTGAGAGCGAATGCGTGAGCAAGATCCCTGTATGGTCGAGGAACTTAACTACAAATTGTGGTGAGCATTAAAGTCCCCCAAAACACCAATCTGTATTGGGAAATTGCTCCTGCGCGTCATCTGCTGCCCGACTCAGATGTTCGAAAAGTCAAGTTGTCTCAACATCGCCAGTATGGGATCTACAGAAGCACACGTAGACTCTGACCTAGGGACCAGAGTCGACGTGTACCCCTAACATAGAGAAGGAGGGATCTTCCAAGCAGCGGAGACGGCGACAACTAACATCTGCCCGAACATACAGGCATACACCGGCTTTCGCTTTGAAGGACTCAAGCACGTAGCCGGGATAGTTAAGGTAGCCTGTGTCAGCAGGCAGAAGTATTTGTGTCTCCGTCAGGAACAACAATGCTGGCCGTGCTGTCTCAAGATGGTGGTAGACAGCGTTGAGGTTAAAGTGGAGTCCGCGTATGTTGCAGAACTCGACCTCAAACAGCGTTGAAGGCGAGGGCGGGTGTGCACCGCTGTACGTCCAAACTTTGTTATAGAGGCTGCCATGGTGGAAGTGAAAAAAGAGACGTGAAAACGAGCAGACTTTGTCGCGAAGAGTCCGGGCAAATAAGGGAGGTTTGTTTTCCCGATTGACTGCCTGCAGAGGAGATGCGCCGACCCACCGGACGGAACGGATCCCGCACCCCCCTGGAAGTGGCCGCCGGGACCCCACGCCCCGGTCACCAACCGGTACGATGGTCCAACCTGAGATTATGCGTGACATGATGGGGCAGCCTCACAAACTGGTTAGGAACGCTCGGGCCCCTGTACTGTGCCATGGGCGGCCAGCGGGACAACCGTTTCTACGGGTCTCCCTGGCCGGCGGGTCGATGTAGTCCTCCAGTCATCGGTTCGATGGATGCCTCCCCTGGACCCTTCCTGACCTTCGTGTCAACCTCCACTCGAGCTCTGGTTGTACGCTGGCTGCCCCGAAACGCGCAAGTAGCACTTCACGGGTTTTTCACCATGCGCATGGTGGTAACGAATCAGGCGGGTGTTAGACACTCTACCACCAGAAGAGCGGATGAAAGCTCCGATATCCCTTAGTAGCTTCTTACGACACCCACGGGAAGAGAAGGGGCGGTGAGTTGTATTCTTTCTCCGTCACCGCAAAAAAAAATTTTGAAACAAATAATAAAAACCGACTCCGAAAATATAATATCCGGTTCTCACGATATCGTGTGCATCGGATATTAATATGCACTTTTTAGTTCCATTTTCGATTTAAAACATACCAGCCGAATGGAGTAGTATACGCAAAGCTTGACATAGATGGCGCTGCAAACGCTTGACCCTAACCAAAGCCGAATATTGCATATTTTAAACGTGTTTTTTTTGTTGTGCAAAATATTAAATAAGTGGTGAAAATGTGTTCAACATGGTCTGAAAACAGAGTTGAAAAGGCGAAGCAAGGCAGAAAAGCTAATGTAGTAGAAAGGTACTGTTTCTATTATTATGCTAGGATGCTCATTCTCGGTACATAGATGCATTTTCCATGATTATTTTAATAGTTCATGGATCTCAGTAACTTTTAGCAAGCTCATTAGTCAAATCTATCTCATTTTTGCATCAGTCAGACATCTCATAGAGTAAGGTTACCTCTGGCTAAAATGGGAAGTATAATATTGTTTTTTTTTTACAGACTTGAGGATTATGACCGCAATTTTAATTTTGGTGCAGTTTTTTCTGATCAAAATGAAGACATCCAGATGCAATTACCTGCCCCAGATACATACCATGATGTGAAACATCAGCTTAGTTTTACCCCCCTTTTCAAAGCAACATTAAAATTATATTTTAGTCGGTAAGCATGCAGTATTCTCACAGCAACCAGGAACTGCACAACGCGGCATTTGTAATTTGTTTAATAAAAAGCTTAAAAATGAATATAAGCTAATAGGTATGTATTTTAGAAGTTTTGGGTCAAGCGATTACAGCGCGCCTAGTGGCCAAATTTTGCAGATTTCTTGTCCATTGTGAACCTGCTCCTTTAAGAAACGGTTAAAATAAACAATTCATTGCGATCAATTGGAAGCTTGAAATCGTCAGCCCTAGATTCATTAACCGAATGCGCCACGTGAAGACAATGAATTCACTCGTGTCATAGAAGAAATTCGTCGATAATCAAGTATAGGCTCCGAACGCAATAATTGTAGTGTTAACGGTACCTACGTTTGCGCCTATTGCCCGCGACTTTAAAACTAATGGCAAAACTATTTACTACACAAAAGGGGCACAATTTTTGCTTACCCTTTTCAAGATTTCAATGGCATTGATTTGCTTTTAATATCATAAAATAGATTTTCAATAAATCTAAATATATAGTGTTTTAGTTTTTCTTTAGACTTATTAACCAGGCTGTTAGGAACTGACCATCAGGCCGGACTCCTAATATACTCTGTTATACCTTTTTATACGTATATTTATTTATATGACATATAGAGGGTGGTAAGAAAAGAGAGCGAATATGTCATTATATTCCAAAGAATAGAGAGCGAATATGTCATTGTAGTATTTTTTATGTAAAATACAACTATTGAACTACAAACTCTGTAAAAAATAACAGCTAATTAATGCTGCTAACAAAAACAAAAAAAAAAACATTTTTTGTTGTAAAAAGCCTCCGATTTTTCGCATATTAAAGAGAATTTAAAAAGCGCATTTAATAACAGTATAATGTTTGTACAACATTTCAAGCAAATTTTAAGTTCAGTATTGACTCGAAATATAAAAGCATGTATGTGCTTCGAAATTTAAGAAAAAATGTGTTTTTCTGAAAATATAGATTTTGGCGAACAGTTTACAATATCTTGTTTTTTTAAACGATATTTTACTATTGTAAGAGAACTACACTTTCACCAAGTTTTGTGAAAAAAGTGATTTTTATAACGAAGTTTCAAAAACACTATTTTTAACGGTTATTTGCAAATAAATAATTTCTTTCTAAATTTTTAACATCGGATTTTTGCAGATGAATCAGTATCCAATAGTTCTACATTTTTTGTAAACAACTATTTTCATTGTATGGCACCATGACAGAGTTAAATGTTTAAGTTAAATGAAAAAACCGGTTTTGGCCAATTTTGGGTCCAATTTACTATAGGCCCCTGATTTCGAAATTTCCGATTTTTCGAAAATCCGACAGAATCCAAAATCTTTGCTATTTCTTAAAAAAAAATCAATTTGTATGCAATAAATGTTTCTTCTTCTGTTTCAAATTCTTCACCATCTAGAAGAGTTATACATTTTTATATCTTTCTCTTTATTTTTTCTGGGCTTTCTTCTTTTTATTAAGCAACCACATTGCCTTCTAACTGCCTGACAAACACAGTTTAAATAAATACAAAAAAATATATTCACAGCCCTAATCCACCCGTCTTCATCCATCTCCACTTCACACAGCTTCGCTTGGCTCAACTTCAATCCGCTCCGATCCGCAACACACCTAAGCTCAGGAGGACTCATCTCTGCGCAGCTTTAACCAACACTTGCTTATAACACGGCTCCGCTCTGCTCAACTCGGTGCAGCTGCGTTTTAGTGGAAACGCACCCTTATTTTTCTTTTCTTTAGCAACGTTTTTAAAACAAAAATGAGAAACACATAGTTTTAAAATGGATCTTAAAAAAATCAACTGAATCATTGCCATCTTTCGCGATGTCATCATAAGCGAAGTCTTTATTTAAAGAGCCTATTAAAAATAGGAAAACACATTTATTTACTATCAGGAGTTGAATTTGAATATTGGGCGATTTGGTTGCTATTGAGATAAGTACCTACCCACGCCCACTTTGAATATGCCGAAGTAAATACCACATTCCTGTTAATTAACATCAAAGTAGTTTATAATAGAACGTTTCCTAGTTCCACTGCTATTAATTTAATTAACAGTTAACTTGATTGCCAGCTTTATTATCTTCAGTTAGCCACGATATTCTGACGATCGGCTTCGGTTCGAATTTAAATATACAATCCGTAGGCAACGTATATTAATTAATTATTTGATTATAAATAAAGCAGTTCGGGAAAGAAGATTCAATGAAGAATATATTTTTTATTTAGAGGTGGTATTTTGGTTAAAAAATATGATGTGCAGGGATCAAAAATATGGTTTGTTACTCAAACAAACACGCAAAAACGGCGGAATGAATTTGGATGAAATTGGGCACACATAAACACGAACAGTGTATAGATACGGAGCGGGGCACAGGGCGCCATTCTTGTTCAAATAAATAAACCACTACTTATTCGTCCAAGCCGCCATCCTATCGTTTATAATCATAGCACAGATAAAATTATTTCAAACTCCTATATTTTGTATATTTTTTTTTCGTGCTACTCACTTACTGGGACATTCATAGCGTGTCCATTAAAAAATTATCGTTATTCCTTGCAGGTTTCATGATGTCACGGCATTAAACTTTTGCAGTGTTATAACCGTTAACCTGTCGGAACTGAATTTCGGTTATTGAATCATTCACAAACGAATCGCGTGCAAAATCAAACAAAACGATACCAAAATTGTTTTACTGCCTACCTTTGGTACATATAGTGGCGCGTCGTCCGCCATCTTGCTTTAACTTTAAAGAAAATTCAACGAAGCCGTCACGTAATTTCTTTGATACTTTTCCGGGTCACCAGAATTTGTGGTTAGTTTGTTCAACTAATTTGAATTAAAATTATTAAACCGTGAAGGCTTATTAACGCAGCTTCCCAATCTAATGAATGAACACGTTGAACTTTAAAATGAATATTTTTGATGTGTGCCTATAAGAAAGTGAAGAAATGCTGTTACCTTGCAGCATAAGTCACAAAGGAATTCGAAGCATATTCTGACTTAAGTCAAAAAAAGACTAGTCTTAAAAGTGTAAAGAAAATTTTACTAGAAAAAATCCACACGGTCAGGGCAACAGACGGGACTCGAACCCGCACCTTCCGCTATCCAGTGCATCCGCCCGAAAAGCGGAGGGTGCAGGTTCGAGTACCGTCTGCTTCCTAGACCATGTGGAATATATTATTGTTATTTTTTTTAGATTAAAATATCTAGCAGTTAAATTGTTACAAAATAAATATTAGATAAACATATTCTGTTTCCATAAAGTTGACGTTATCGTGATCGTTATCATCGTCCATACTTTTCTGACCTTACATAGTTTTAAATGCCGTAGAGTAAGACACGATCCGTTGAAATCAACGATACATTGAATGTTTATATTAATTGTACGCCCTCAGTGCATTCACTCAGATAGCGAAATGCATTAGTTCGATTCCAATGCATGAGTAAAAAAAAAATGTAGTTAAATTTTTGTCGTGATAACTTCTTATAAATTGATGAATATCGGTTGCACGCACGAGTAAGTGTGACGTCATGTCACGAGTCACTTTATGTGACACATTAGTTCAACGTTCTTCGATGTGTATGAGGTGAGGTCGAGGGGTTCCCTCACCTCAAGGAGGGACCTTGACCCCTCTGGTCCCCTCTGAACCCCATAACCCCCCTGACCCCCTGAGCTCTGGCACTTAGCCACTGCAGAAACATGAACTGATTTTGCTGGCTGCATTCTTCTATAAGCTAAATGATACTTCCCCAGCGAGCGAGCGAGCTCTCGAATTCGAGAACAATTCTTAAGGTTACTTAACGACTTTAATCTATATCAGAAAATATGCTAATAGATACTTAGTTAAAAAATAAATTAGTTCTAACAGCCGATGTTTTAATGGACACTTGTAAGCTTTACGGATCTTGAACGGAGTCGATCGTTATTACAAACTTTTTTTGTGCTTAACGAGCGTCTATCCAGCCAAGAAGAAAAATGAAGCGAAGTATTTTCAAAGAATGCAGCCCCGTTTCTTTATCCCGTCGCCCTATTATCTTTCGAAGATGTTCGGGGGCTCAGCAAAATATTTACTTTAACATGTCTTTTTGTGCTTTTGGCCTGGAATTATTACTTTCATATTCTTTTAAAGATATGAATACCTACGTAGAACGTAGGGTGGGTGTTTTATCTCTAGCAAGACGGATCAAGTTCAAATGTTATAACGATGCTGTATGTACAGTCGCGATCAGTTTGGTATATATACAAATCGATATCAACAAGGCGATATTTGTAAGATAAAAATATCAATGATGATAGTTTTCAATGTTAATTGCTTATGAAAATATTAAGGATGATATTTTTCGATCGTTGTTATATTGGACCATTCTGATCTCAAAGTATTTAAGAAGTAGCTGAAGAGCTCGTGTCATGGAAATGATAAGCAGCAACACTACCACAAACACGCAGATCCGTATAATATAGATAAGAAATAAAGTTAAATTCAAAATTGGGTTCTCGGAATTAGTTACTTCACCCGCCAGTTACAAATATTGATAATGATTGCCAGCTTAGCAGCAATTATTGTGCAAGTGACTTTGATAATACTATCAAATTCCATATCTTGGACTATCTCACTGTTAGTCATTACCTCATCATTGAGGACCGTAATCATTTTTTTTGGAGCCTTGAAGATTTATCTCCATTGGTGTCTGCCTAAGGTAGCTCTCACTGTAACTTTCATCATGTAGTCATGATGAAAGTTGCTGCTCACACTTGATTAGATCATTTGGGTGGCCAGCGGTCCAGGGCTTATTTGTCTTCTAATCTGCCAACCGCGATCCACTTTTTAAGACGAGGTAAGTAAGAACTTTCTAGTTTGTGGAAATCTTATAAAGGGAATCCGCTATTCGACCGCAAAGCTATTGAGACGCTGATTCTGTTATTTTTGTATGATATCGCGACAAATCACAATCGTTGTTGTGCTTAAGAACAGCAGAGCCAAATATTGTGGTGTGGTTTTGAAGAGTATAGCAACAATTTGACACAAATTATACAAGTAGTGAAACCGAAAGATGTTGTCCTGTCTGATAGAAAAAAATACTAGGATCCAACTGCAGCGCCACCTACCAGATCCAGGTGTCGATTTAAACCATCCAGTGACCGAATGCACACATCAACTTCATTAATTTCGACAAGCCGTTTAGGAGGAGTTCAGTTTTATACACAGGAACATAATAAATATTAAAAAAAATGGTTGCCTGTAAAGTCGGTTTTACGGGCGAAGATTTTACGTGACAACGTCTTTTTCTCGGTAGAATATTTATTGATATGAATATAATTAAATTGCACAATAGGAACAAGGAATTGAATGAAAATAAGAATTGCACAAATTTTAACTATAGAAATATATTTTGTTTACTAAAACATTGTACATGTAAACTTAAACTTAACACGAGAGACTCATCGTAACGTTACCGAGCGTTACACTTTTTCATAAGTGACTCCCAGCCGCAACCTAATTTAAGACGTTGTCACGTCAAAAGACAGGAGGTCGTAGTTCTATTAAAACAATCAGCTAGGTACTTACCTAATCCGCCAGTAACGAATATCGGTATGTCTGCCAGTTCAGCGGCGACGATGGTGCCAGCGACAGTAGTGGCGCCGTCCAACTTGGCGGCGATGATCGGTGCCAGGTCCCGCCTTGAAGCTTTCACCACTCCTCGAGCTTGCGATAGGTCTTTGATCTGATCCTCGGTCAGACCAACACTTAGTTTGCCTTTAATGATGGCTATTGTTGCTGGAGTTGCACCCTGTTTAATTATTATAATAACAACATTTTAATTTTACAAGATCTTGTCGTAATATTAAGTTCTTTGTATTAAGGAGAGCGCTAGTATAGTAGTTAGTTCGTTTGATTTGTGATTATAAGGGTTGAGCAACTTTCACAAGGGTATGTAATCGGATACCTAAGTTACTAAATATTTAGTATTTCAAGCTACTCGTGGTTTAGAAGATATGTTAAGCTACTGTCTCAGCTGCAGCTGCAGCCGTTAGTACCCAGCAATATTCACTGAGTTCAAATGATTGGTTGTAGCTCATTCTCCGTATGTAGTTCTATCTATGATCTGCAGCAAGGAAATCAATATCCTATCCTAGCAAGGAAAAATTTAAAATGGAAGTTGTTGAAACACTAAAAGGAGTCTGATCAGTGTGTGCGTTAGTGTAAAAATGTGAAGGTATTGTCTTTTTTTGGAGTGTAAGTGTATGTGTATCTGTGTCTATGTATAATTACGTGAATGTGTATTGTATGAATAGGTATGTGAGTGTGTATATGCATTAATGTTTTTCTACATTTAAAACCTCCTTGGAGTTGCTTGTTTGTTCATTGTTTGGATACTGTATTTTTATTTTATTTTCTCATGGCTGTTACTTAATTTATTCGTTGTCATATAATTAATTAATCATCTCCGATGTACACTTACTATTTTTAAATTAAGGGTAACCTGTAATTGTTCATACTTACCTGTAAAAGACTATCTGGTATTTGTTGATGTATACGCTGTTGGTTTTCTTAATAAAATAAAATAAAATAAAAATCCTGATATATGGAGATAAAAAGAAAAATGTTCAGCATTTATCAGTTGTTTCTAGTTTCTACAACACAACGATAATGAAAATTATGAATCTTTGTTTTCTACTTTTATTCAGCTAGGAATCGAATTTTTACATTTTGAATGCCAAACCCAGTCAGCCCGCTCTTCATCTACAGAGGGCGTCATCAAATAATTTAAATGCATAATCATTCTAAACAGTATAGGCGTACTTACCCGTTCCCTGATAATATTTTCAACTTCCAATGCGGTCTCCAAGTTTCTGGGGTACGGCATGCCATGAGTAATGATCGTCGATTCGAGGGCCACAAGCGGCTTGTTAGCGGATTTCGCCGCAAGAACTTCTTCGGAGAACAAAAGTGCTGGTGATGTCGGGGCGGACCCCTGGAACCGGCTGAGGGTGGAAGTCAGGCGTGCACCTCTATACATAGTTTTCAACAAATACGCCATCTTGTTTTACCTACGAATATGAGAATCCCATTGAATAAAATAGCGTAAGCTTTTGTAAGTATTCTATGTCTCTCTCCATTGCATTTAACTGGATGTAAGCTTCTGTAAGTATCCTATGTCTCTCTCAATTGCAAAGTGTTTATCGTTCATTTTAGAAAAAATATAACCTAGTACGTCAAATCTGAAATTGTGAGTTTGGTGTTCCATCAAAAGGTGTGGTATCATTACTTAGGCTAACTTCCATATTACAAAGGGCCAAGTGCTAAGTTAAGAAACAAGCTAGCAGTTATGAAAGTCACCTAAGTGAAGTGTAAGAATACAAGTACATCTATTTTAGAGTAAGATTCCAAAACCGCCAGGCCTTGCTTATTTTCACGTGTACAAAATAAGTAAGGTCTTTTTGCTTTCAACATTAAACTGGCAATAAAAACTGCTGGCAGAATGTGTCTAGCAGTATAATTTTCATATTGTTTACATTGTCCTGTTATCGCCTCCGAGATTTATTTTTCTTTACTATGTAGTACCCTCAGTACGATGAGCCAGTCCTAAATCTTTTCGGCGATAATAGGACAATTCAGATCGAACTTCACTTAGGTAAGATCGTTTGATCATTCAAATATTCCATACAACAAACGTTGTCAATCAATCCTCAGACTGTAAGTAAAGTGAGTTAAATTTTTACGAGCCTGTGATACCTGAAAATTGGCTCATAGCAGTATGTATACGTCCATTGTACACACTAACACTACTCAGTTATCCATATTTTGTCCATGAAAAAATAAGTAAGATCTGGCAGTCTTTGAATCTTGCACTATTCACTATTATTAGACTCTTTAGATCACTAAAAGTATCAACTTTTAAGAATCACAAGTGTGTTGTCTATAGACAGATAGGTTGAATATCGATTAATATTGGCTTCCTGAAATAGCTTGCCCTTCTTAACAATATTACTTTGGAAAAGTTTGCAATGTGCAAATGGAGGCTTTAATCCTCTTTTAATATTAAGTTACTTAGTCACTCTGCGTGCCTAATGATTTGTTAAAAGCTGCGTCCTTTCATACATCGTTTTTGACTATAGCTCATAAAATACATAGAAGAATGTGTAAAATTATGACAAATGGTTATTTTTTAAAAAGTATTTTAACTAAATATTAAACAACGCGGCGTATCTATTTACTGTGAACCTTTAATTGATTAACTGTTGATAATAACTTTTTTTCCATGTTTGTGAAACCGTTAGTTCACCAAGCAAAATAAAATAAAGTAAATAAACAGTCCCAAATACTCTGAGATCATACTTATTAGTTTTACACCATTTATTCCCATATTACATTTGTTTTATATGGATTACTGCAGAAAAAACGTATCTTAAATGTAAAAACTGACTATATCTTTACATTGATATAATTGGATAGTCTGTACATCAATCTGTCTGTTACACTTTCACTTTTAGTATAGTAGGATATGAAGGGACCTCAGAGAAAAATCCTAAGTAAAGTAGGAAGTAGTTCTTGTAGTAAAAATATATTTTTTAAGGGATGAAATAGGGGTTTTTTAAGCCAATTATACTATACAGACATACATATTCGGGAGCACTCGATAGTCTGAATTTTACTTTGGAATAAATTTAAGTTTTTAAAATTCAGAAATAAATCAGCAGAATAATAACAGAATAAACACAGAGAAGACAGCAGAACATATTACAAACAGTACTTTTCTGGAATAGGCAGTTTTATCGCCAGGAAAATCCACACTGGGCGAAAATAAATAAAAAACAAGAATCAGTATGTGCGCAAAATACACAAACATTGTTGATAAAGTCCTTTAGTAACCGCTCAGGGGATGAGGTATCGAAAAAGCTCCACTTTTGATGAGAAACGTCTATTGCGGCAAATGTGCGGTTGTTGAGTAGCGACGCTCGCATTTGCAAATTACTATTAATTTTTTTGCTATGAGCTCTTAATATTTACCATTATTTGCATTCATGAGCTCCATTAGTCTTACACTAATGT
The DNA here is from genome assembly GCA_902850365.2 of Chilo suppressalis. Taxonomy (NCBI): domain Eukaryota; kingdom Metazoa; phylum Arthropoda; class Insecta; order Lepidoptera; family Crambidae; genus Chilo; species Chilo suppressalis. Next base: position 16,664,508 of record OU963898.1, read on the forward strand.
TATTCATACTTTTATTTTAGAAATTCTAGAAGTTTCGATCAAAGTTAGACTGCGTTTCTTTAGTCATGCAATTACACCCCCCGTTCGACCCCTTTTATACCGTGCCTTTCCTAAAATACTTTATAAGTATCTCCTGTTTTTGACATATCCTTTTCATAATTTACCTCTAAGATAAATATTATGTTTATGATTCAAATAGTTTTCAAGATTTCGTTATTAGTCAGTGAATAAATGAATGCTGGCTGATCTAAGCTTATACGTGAAGTTTTTTTTTCTAAATTAATCTCGGACATCACTTTCAATGTATAAAAAGTTAACTTCAGCTAACTTTCATTTGAATACAAAGGTTATCTTAAACAATTTTTTATATATAATTTATTTTATTAAAGCCACAGTTCAATATCCTCATAGAGTCACTTTTGATAAAGAGCTTTAAAACAAAGTCTCTCCCACGGGAGCTTGTTATTTTTCCCACCCGCTTCTTACAAGATTCTATTTATTATGAATACAAAGCCAGAGGCGTCGACAAATATTATATTGTTAGATTAAACAATTCACAAATTATTTACTCACCAACTGTTTAATTCCAGACTCAAGTAAAACTAAGTCCCTAACGGCATAAAAATTCAGTTAAAACTCAAGTATTAATAATTATATTTACAGAATACGTGTAGATGTCATCACTCAAAGGTTGTATGTATTTCATTGATTTACAGCAATTCGATGATTTTTTTATACGTTAAAAGGGTAGCAACCAACCTTATTGCACTCCTGATGGTAAGCTACCGACATAGCCTATAGACGCTTGTGATATCAAAAATATCGTTCGCGCCGTTGCTTACCCTGACCCAATCCCATATCCCGTGGAGTCCTTTCAGGATAAAGGCTCAACGGCGTATGGGATTCGGTCAGAAAGGGCATACCGGATTTTTCGCTGGAATTGGAGCGCCCGTCTAGGGAAGTAACCTCCACCTTACAGAAGATCACAGTAAAATAAAACTACCTTTTAGTGCTGTTGTGTTGCTGTCTGTGAGTAAGGTCCAGGGCCCTACAGGCATTGGGTCAAGCAACGATGGGAGTGATAATTTTGTTTTCGTAAGCGTTTATAGGCTATGGGCCACTTGCCATCAGGCAGTCCATAGGCTTGTTTGCCACCCTTTTAACATAAAAAAGTAAATTTCGAACAAACACTCGGTTTTTTTACGACCTCTGTTTCCGAGTGGGTTGTACGCCGGGTTTCATGGTGTCGCCAGCTCGAGAGGTCCCGGGTTCGAATCCGGGGGGGGGGGGGTACTGTATATATAAGTATTTCTATATAAAAATACTTATATATACAGTATCTGTATTCTATCCGTTACCCTCGTATCCCATAAAACAAGCCTTACAGTGCTTACTTTGGGGCTAGGCTAATTGGTGTGAGTGATGAAAATATTTGTTTATATATTTTTTTATTTAAGTGTTAAATATTTAGCGATATTGTGATATTTTATTATGAAACAAAGTAATTCCATTGGAATGATGGGTATTTGAACACAAAGATAACATGAAAATATAATTTATTAAGAAATCGCATACCGATGTGCTTCTGCAATTTTATTTTCAGCACAGCAGATTCTTAGGTCGGAAATTATTAGTATGACAATATTACTCCGTAGCAGTAATCAATCACGAGAGGAGCCGGCGGTGCTGGGTGCCTGCCATTAATGTACAACGAACGCTACATCATAAGGCCGTGTCACTGAACTCGCCAAACTGGGAGGAATAACATTATAATACTCAATCGGTAACAATTTATATAGATAATCTATGAAATACATCGCTAATAAAGAATTAGGACATAAAACAGTGAGAACTAAGGCTATTGGGGTAATTTAGGCGTTTATGAAATGGCATACCATTGAACATTCACATACCTTCTTAATCGCTATTAAGAAAGTTCTGAAATAATATAGGTATAAGTAGGTACTTACTATACACGGTTCGGTTAGCAAACCCCTTTAAAAGTATTTTGATAAATGTTTGGTTCGAGCAGGAAAAATTCTATGAAACAATTGAGTTCAGAAATGAAATGAAAGTCGTTTATTATGTCTAGCATGTAAGCTCTTAGAAAGTCGATAAACCACGCGGAACGAACCGAGAGGCTTACTGAGAAGAACGGAAAGGAAACTCAGCACAGGCTGTTTACTCTTCGTATTATTTTATACAAAATCGTCGTTCATGTATAAAAATAGTATACAAATGTTGACATTCAATCTAGTACAGGTTTTGAACCAGATTTTACGTCTTTTATACACTTGACAGTGATCATACCGGTTCATCTCTATTTCAGAAACCAATTTAGTGAATTAAGTCAATTTCAATAACTGATGTTGGAGATATAAATGTTAATTTCGAATATGATAGTATTTAAAATAATATATTTACAAAAACTTTAAGCCAATGCGTTTTTTATGCAAAATGTAAGTTTGACTTAGTTAAGAAGTAAGATAGAGACTCATTTTTATGGACGGACTTTATTTATGGGATTTTATGGATAACCAAACTCCATCTGATTGAAGACAAAATCCAAATAACACTATTCTTTGGTTTTGTTTCTGGTTTTTTGTAAGATTTCCAAAGATCCAATTAATAAATAGTCCGATGAAATATTTAAGAGAGCTAGGGCATACCAGATTTCCCGCTGAAATTGGAGCTCCAGTCTGGGGAAGTAACCTCTACCATACCATACACCATAAACTAGGCTGAAATATTATTACGACAGAGCAGATTATTCCTCAATCAATTCGCACTTGAAAAATATTAAGTGGCAGGCAACATTGCTTAAATAACAATTCCAAAATATATTTTATGAACGCTTGTACAATATTATAGATAAATACTTTTGCACACAAGAACATGTTAGATAGTACTTTATACCCACCCTGGTACATTGCGCCTTTGAAAAAAAATGTATCTTATATAGTATCTTCAAAAGTATAAAACATACGGTAATAATTATAACTATGATACTTATTCTCTTCTTCGAGAAAGGGCCAAAAAAGTTGAACATAATTGCTATGTTGATTACATCAGGTGTTGTGAAGACTCAAAAATAAAGCAGCCAAAAACCTTTTGGTCGTTTGTAAGGTCGAAGATACATAAACTCAAATACAGTCCCGTCATCATTACGCTACGGGGAAAAGTCAGCCAGTACTGGCGAGGGGATCTGTAACCTCTTTTCGTCATACTTTCAAACTACTTTTCTTTCTCGGTCCTCCAGTCATAATCAAAACGACAATCTGTCTTCTTCGACTTCAACATATTTTAATAACTCAAACTTTGTTAATAATATTCATAGCGTCCAGATTGATTCAGAATCTGTCTTAAAATTACTTGTGTGTCTACATAGAGGAGCAGGGCCGGATAGAATAGTGCCACTATTTATTGTAAAATGTGCTGATCAGTTAACGGAACCACTAGCTGTTCTATTCAAACATTCAATCTCAGAAGGGATTGTACCCGACATTTGGAAATCCGCGTTTATAACTCCAATACATAAAGGTGGATCTAAAAATGAAGTAAAGAACTATAGACGAATATCATAGCTTTTATCTTTTCCAAAAATTTAGAACGAATAGTTTACGATCAGGTGTATAGTGCTTTGTCGCCGGGGTTTATCAACGAGCCACACGGATTTTTTAAAAGGCGCCCTACTACTTCTAATCTTCTGTCATTCGTAGACTACTAATACTAACATGGACTCTGGAGGGCACGTTGACGCAATTTACACTGACTTTAGCAAAGCGTTTGACCGGATTGATCACTTAATTCTACTCCTTAATTATACTTCAAATAAAAACTGAAAAGAAAAAAACAAGTCCAGTAGTCTATAATTCTGTTAATAAGGAACAAAGCTACTTTAACAGTCGGGACCCACTGTTGAAAAATATTATGTATTCTTGAATATCTAATGGGTCCCGACTGTTAAAGTAGCTTTGTTCCTTATTAACGAAATTATATACTACTGGACTTGTTTTTTTCTTTTCAGTTTTTATTTGAAGTATAATTAAGCAGTCGGGTTTTTTGATTTTTTAAATTTACCTTTTTTTTATTATAACATTTTTCTTTGACCTACCTATTATGATAATATATTTTTCATCATATAATAAGAAGGGACTGTATCACAGTTTTAATGTTAATACTTCGTATAGGATCAGATACTGCGAATACTCCATTTTTTTTTCTTTTACATAGTACACCGCGCTATCACTTTGTCATCTTTGTAACTTTTTAAATATTTGTCGAAATGACATAGTGTAAAAAGCAAAGTTTATCGTCTTTAAATATCAAAAGCGATTAAAGTATTTGTTTTGATAAAAAATGATTTTTTAATACAAAATATGCATTTTGGAAATAGATATCAAATAATATTTTAGTTTTGATACACTATTTTAGCGGTAATGACTTACACATTAAAAATAGATATATGGTGTCACAGACTTTTTTTTAGAACTATTTAAGAGATACATTTTCACTCTACATTACATTCATGTAACTTTAATTGTTTTTGCAGTGCAGGCCAAAATGGCTCGCAGACGGGACATTTTTTTCCGTCTTATGTGACACTTATTGCTATATATTGGCCAATTCACTCAATAACTACATAAATTATTATATATATGTAATTATCAGATATGAGCTATATTACTGTTAAGTTTCATTAAAATCCATTCAGTATTTTTTAGGTGAAAGAGTAACAAAGATCCATACAAACGTAAGATTGAAATTAAAAGCGTAAGTGGTTAATATACAACTTTAAAGCGTTGTAGATCCTAAACAATCATATAAAATGAAAAATGGTGTTAGGAACCTAAATATGATTTTTGATTATCTAGACAGTGATACCCCACTCGACATATTTTGTCAACTTTTTTTTTTACTTCGTCACAATATGGCGCCTAATTTTGCCCATATTGAATTTTGATTACTATCATATCTTTAGTAGCACTCCCATGATTGAGACGAATCGATTGATGTATGAATCATCAAAATCGGTCCAGGCGTTTGGTCTCTAGTGTGCCACAAAGGAACAAACATACATATATAGACTGTTAAACACATAACCCTGTCTGCGCGTCGCGCTTCGCGCTCTTGCATTGCGCAGCCGGGTAAAAAGGAGACTCCTTGGGCTTTGTGATTAGAGTTTGTTAAAAATTGAATAACATTAAAGTGCTGAAAATTCTATATTGTTCTTTGGTGCGAAGTATCCTCGAGTACGGTTCTCAAGTTTGGAACCCCTGTTATAGCGTTAACATTGGTAGACTTGAATCAGTTCAGCGAAGATTCTTAAGATACTTACAATACAAGAGTAGGACTTATGACTCTAACTACGAGGAAAGGTGTCGTAGACATCACATCCTGCCCCTGAGTGAGATAAGAAAAATAGCGGATGTAGTACTACTGGTAAAAATCGCTCAGTCTCATTGACTCGTCAGATTCACTGTCAAAAATAAGTATAAAAATCCCTAACAAAACCGTAAGGCGATTTGTACATTTAGATGTTCCCCAATGTGATACTAATTACAGACAAAACTCTTTTTTCGTAAGGTCTGCAAAAGAAATTAACAAACTAGTAACTTTCCCCCAACTTAACTTATTTATAACTAAATCACAAATTAAAAATAATTTACACCCGAGCGAACCTTCTTGATTCCAACTCTGCGGTATATCCGACTTCCCATTGAAAGTTTATTTAACAGCACTGAAAAGGATACATACAATAAATAACAGCCGCAATAAATTATCACGGATCTACTTAGGTTGGTATTATGAAATCTGAGTAATTCATACTCAATTGGCATGAAGTGGAGACCGTCTCCTGGCAGAATTAACAAGGATTTCAGTTAATTACATAAAATATTATGCCACATAATTTGTGAAATTGTAACACATTTTATTAGATACTTTGCCAAGTGCTAATTTAAGGAAGTTGAATTAGAAGCCGAATTTGCAGAGCAATATCGCAGAGTTCACGGGGCGCCTCCTACTGAACAGAGCCAGCATGGGGATTTCTACAACAAATGTGTGAGTAGAGGTATCTCCATGACGGTAGATCAAAGACTTTTAAGAAAAGAGAACTATTATTGCACACCTGTAATAATAAAGTTTCGTTCCCACAAACGAAAAAAAAACCATTTATTGCCAGTGGTGACAAACCTCAATTGTTGTGGTGACAAAGGGAAAATGATTTGGCAATAAGCTTGATTCAACTTATAAGAGCATTTTTAAATTTAGGTATCGCGGTTCCGTTGTGGAAGACTGAAATTATTATTTGACGACCTCCGCTGTGTGATTGGCATGTGCACTAGTTTTCAAAAAGTCCCCTACCCCGCGGTGCTCGGTTCGAATCCCGGTAAGGGCAAATGTTTTTATATTGAACAAGAGCATCCCATAACAAAAGCCTTACAATTACGACTTCGGGGATAGGCTAACTGGTGTGAGTTTAAGAAAAAATAATATTGGTTGATCAATCAATTGTTTTTTTTTTTTATAAATTTTGGACAACTTGAGCTATGTTAATCTATGTACTATGAAAGCAAAATAAACGTACAAATATATTTTTTGGAGCTTGTAAGGAAAATATCCCCAAACTCCAAAGTAACCTTTGCAGTAGTACAGCTTTTTATCCTTATATCAAACTAATAGACAGGAAAACATATCTAATACAATAGCTTAGTACAATGAGTGATAGAATAAATAACGAACTCAATAAATTGTCAGGATTTATGGCGGGCTCAATATGAACACACTGAAAGACACGGGGAAAAGTTTCGGGTAGAATTTCTAACAACCTGAATATGGCTGATAAATTGCTGAAGATAAATAAGTGTAACTTTAGTCAGTCCGATAAGTATGAAAAAAAATTTGCTACATTTATCTATACTAATATTATAAACAGGAAAAACATGCATTTTTGTTTAATTTGTAACGCATAAACTCAAAAACTAGTGGTTTTGAAAATTCTACTACCATTAGCTACAATATTTCCGAGTAACATAGGCTATTTTACTGTATTAAAAGTTTCAGCCGTGCAAAGCCGGGGCAGGCCGCTAGCAGAGTATAGACGACCTCCGTGGCCAAGTGGATAGTGCGCCGGGTTTTAAGGTGTCGCCAAGTCGAGAGGTTCCGGGTTCGAATCCCGGTGGGTGCAGATGTTTGTGTGATGAATACGAGCATTTGTACTCCAGTCATGGATTTTAATATGTATTCCTATATAAATATACTTATATATGTACAATATATGTATTCTTTCCGTTACCCTAGTATCCCATAACACAAGCCTTATAGTGCTTACTTTTGGGTTAGGCTAATTGGTGTGAGTGTTGGAAATATTTATTTATTTATATCCTATCCTACTATAAACGCGAAAGTTTGCATGGATGTTTGTTACTCTTTCACGCTAAAACGGCTTAATGTGTTTGAGTGAAATTTGGTATAAATATAGTTTATAATCTAGATTGATAAATATAATATACTTTTTATGCCGGAAAAAGGTAAGGGTCCTGTGGGATTCTCAAAAACTAACTTGAACGCGGACGAAGCGAATAAAATAGGGTAAAAAATCGTACTATTTTCATAAATAGTGATATAATTATAATTATGTTGTTAGTGTTGAAAATATTTATTATTATTATACTCTTTATTTGCATGAAATAGTACAAAACAAAAGGCAAAATAGGTGCAAAAGTACAAATTGCTATTATTATGGTAACGAAAAAATCAGTAACAAAAATTATGTAACAAAATTCAGATGCACGCTACTGCTGTGGCATTATCGCAATTTGAGTGGGAGGGGGTCAGATTTTTTCTAAAGTTAATAATTTCTAAAGTGTGACTCGTCTTTCATTGCGTAAGAAATATAACGCCGGTGATTTGTGTCCCACTTAGTGAGTGATATTATTATTGACATTTGGTTAAATTTAGGTCAGTAGTATGCTTATCTTGTGATCGCAATGGTTGGCACCGAAAGGTTTTTGTAAAATCGACGTCAGAGCGCTAAACTGCAAGTTTGACGAGGGCTATCGCTTCTCGCAGTCACAGAACATTAATCAACGCCCATGCCACCCTGGCCTCACCTGTGTACTTTGGAAACCCAAGAATCCACTTCCAGTTCAATTCCATAGTCATAAGGTCCACAATAGAATAGAGGGTTCGATTAGACGTTCCCTTTGTTTGCCTTACGAATATTTGCATTTGCGTGATACGGTGATGACCACCCCTTTCGAAGGATAGATGTAGTACGTATATTTTATGTGACGATACACGTGGTAAAATGTTTATTTGCGTATTTTGAATTCCTTCGAAAAAATAGAGTGTTTACGTTACGTGACAATGCCGATTTCTGAACTTACGGAAATGAGATTTTTTATGCTTTTAAATAATGGATGAAAGAATGAAATGGAAATAGCTTAAGGTATAAGTAAGTCACTCCTAGCACATAGTCAGTCAGTTTGATAAAAAATACAAAAAGAATACCAGAGTTTTTGAAAAGGGTTTCAAAACTTCACTAAACCTAGTAAATTAACTACAAGAAGCACTCAGTTCGGAAGTGAAGCTTAGCAATTGGCTGAAAGACTTAGCTTAAGTAAGCTCGAACCGAGAGTAGCAAGAACACGGTATCTGAGGACTCCTCCCGGTCCATTTCACAAAGCTCAGAGGATCGGTGAAATGAGCAGAACCCTAGCAGAGCAGAGTTCAAAAACATTAAGCATTAGAAAGCTAAATTTTCCCTGAGTAGGTATTGCAATATTAATCGCGGTTAATTATATTCTTCCAGTGCAAACCCGGGGCGGATTGCTCTTAACTACGAGTATATCCTGAATATAAATATAAAATAAGTATGTGTATATATTAATGTACTCTGTGGTGTAGATATCCATTAGGAATACTTTAAAATGATATAATGCCGAAATGAGCACATAGACACACATAAAGTCATATTGTTAAGCACCAAGACATAGTTAAACAAAATGCTATTCATTATTCTCTTTAGAGATAAATATTGTGAAGGTTCGTACAAGCAAAGCCCGATGTACGTGTTATCTTCAAATAAAAACCGCGAAGATAGGACACAATAAATACATTCTTCAGAAATACAAATTCACGCAAAATAAATATTTACTTATTCACAAAATGAAAACATGACATGAAGTCAGAAAAAATCACCATGACAACGAACAGACAAAAATAAGTATTTCTATTCAAAAAACCTCAACATCCACCCCACCTTGTGCAGTGCTGGCATCTAGAGCATACACTTACAGCAATGCAAAACCGAAAAAAAACCAACTATAAATCTAGCCTATGGGGCACTCTCACTAATCGACCACTACGCGTGACAACTGATCGTGTATCAATCCCCAATGGTCAATCCCTACTGTTAACCTCAAGGGGATACAGCCGTTGATATGCTTTCACTCTTTCGCCCACATTTGTACGCAATTAAGCAACTCTACCATGACCGTCAGGTCCTGCCATTATCTTCAACACGAGCCCAAGAGGCCAATACACGCGTTTCTTATCATCGCTGCCAATCAAAACGTCACCCTCCTTGACCAGTCGTGTGCTATCGCTTGAATTCTTATGGACGAGCATGGAAAGATATTCGCTCCTAAAACGTAGCCGTAAGTCCTCCGTAAACTTCTGTACCGCCATCTTGCAGTCAAACCATCAACATGAGAAATATCAGCCAGTTGTGTCTCCGCACCTACAGAACCCAAAAACATTGCTGGTGTTAATGGAAGAAAACCGCATTTTTTGTAATTGTTTATAATTGCTTCAACCTCGCAGATTATGGTGGTCATCTCTATTTCATGAACCGATACCTTTCCGTAAAATATCCTTTATTGTTCTTATCATCCTTTCCCAAAATCCACCCCACCATGGCGTTGCCGGCGGTATGAAGCGCCATGAAATTTTATTTGCTTGGGAGGCTTCAGTTATTTTAATCCATTCAATGTTTGTAAACAAGTTGCTAGCACCTCGAAAATTTGTTGCATTGTTGCTTCACGCCAGTAATCTGCGCAATGCTAAAAGAAAATCCTCTGTGGACAACGCCGTGCACAGCTCGGTACGTAGCGCAAGTAAAAGACTGCAATCCAGCATTTCTGACCACTATGCAATAATAAAAAGCCTGCAAAGTCAATACCTGTTACTGCAAAAGGCTCCCCACAAGTGATACGATCCACTGGTAACGGAGCTTCTGGTGCAGAATAGGGCTTCGCACTTCCTCTTGCAGATGACACATTGTTGTACAGTTCTTTTTGCTATGCGCCGTATTCCGATAATCCAATAATTTTCACGTAGCTTATTAATTAAAGTTTGGAAACCAGCGCAGCGTGTAAAAATTCAAACAACATTATAACAATAAAACTCTAGCCTGGTAATAAATAACACAGGATATTTAGAACTGTTTTAATTGTCGCTGAATGTTAAAAGAGTCTTGACACATATCAAACCATCTATATTCTTTATAGTTTGCAAACTTAATCCTACGACTTTATCTGTAAAACCAAATTGCTCGATCTGCAATATTCTTAACAGTCGCGTCTCAGCATCTGCAAATTCCTCGGCTGTTACACTTGATTTACCTCTTCGAAGACGTAACCACCTTTTTTTTTTATTACGCAGGTAAAAAATCTTTTTACAGACGACGGCGCCTTTAAGAGGCACACCGCCGAACGGACCTCACACCTGGCTCCCGCAAGTCTTACGAACCCCCCAGTGGCTGCCCACCGAGGACCCCGCAACTCTTACGGGCGCTTTACGGTATAATATCCGCTAAAAAAGTCCTGCGAACACCCTCTAAGCTGCTTAGCGCGAAGCTGCGGGATCCCCGTTTAGGGATTCTTCCGCGTCTCCGCACCCAGCAGCATCCCGGCGTAGCCGGGGCTCCACGGCAGGGGTCTCCCGGGGTATCACGGGGACCCCGCAGACGTGCGCAGGTAGGCCCGCGCGTGGGGGCTAAGTACGCGGCCTAGTGCCCACCGTACCGCCCCCCATCCGTTGCGGAGGGCTTCTTGAGCGTACCCGTCCAAGCAGCCCTCCGCCGCCCCCCCTTGTAGGACAAAACTACAAGAAGGGGGCCGCCGTTCCTGAGAGGGGGGAACGGGAGGGGAAGCGTAGTTCTTCCCGTCCCTCTCCCCCCTCCCGGTCGCCCACATCTCCTAGCATCTTTTCCTGGGAGAAGAGGAGGGAAACGCGGGCAACAGCATTCGTGAGGGTCCGAGCGGCCGAGGCTACTCAGACATCCCCCCCTCTGAGGGCGTCCGTCCGGGCGCCGCCTCAGAGGCCGCTCGCTCGGGAGGTTTTCCTTTGGTGACCGGCGGGTCACACCTCCCACTCCCCATTACGTGGCCCGATGGCCGGCCACTCTCCGCGCAGACCGCGCAACGGAGTGGAGCAGAGCGTACTGCTGCCCTGTGCCTCGTTTTCCCACACCGGAAGCACAAAGTGCTCCGGTCTTCCGTCGCCAGGCCGCCGCGTGCCGCCGCGTGCCCCCTTCCCATACACCGGAAGCAGTGCACGCTCCGGCTGAGGACTTTCACCTTTGCCAGGCTCCAGCCCACCTTTATTTTTTCTCCTTCCGCCACTTTCCTGGCGGCCCATGCAGGACACCTGACAAGTGTCACCCCCATGCCTCCCTGTCCCGGGTGCACTTTCCCCGCGGTCACCTCACTAGTGGAGCAGCCCCCCTTCTTGGCTACCGCTTCCACTACCTCCTTCAGAGTGATCGACTCATCCAGCCCTGACACTCTCATCCCCTCGTTTTTTTCGGGCCTACTGACTTCAGCGTAGTCGCCTACTACTTCGCCCATACGGCTGGCCAGGGCGTCCGCCTTCGTCCTGCTGTCTGGGCCCGAGACAAGCAGGAGCCTGGACCCCGTCTGGCTGGTCTTTATGACCAGGCCCTCCTCTATTCCAATGGACAGATGTTCAATGGCCGCCCGCGCCATCTCCACAATGTTGCTGTGGGTGAGGCCTAGCTCCTCCGCCCTAGGCTTCAACCGCACCGCAACCGCCGCCTTGTTCGGATTCTTTATTTTAGGCCCCACCACCTTCCTTGGAGCTGGTCCACTCTTGCTCTTCGTGGGCTCCCCCTTCTTCCTCGCAGGCTCGGTGTCAGCGGCTGTAGTCCTCGCCTTCCTCTTCCCTCTCCCGACGACCGTACTCCACTTTTCCGCCTGGTCCGCCGGTTCTTCCCTCTTCGAAGTCTCCGCCTCCCGCCGGTCCGCCGCTAACGGCGGTCTAAGCCTTTTCGGCGGCGGGAGCCTCTCCTCTAAGGCGGTCAGGCGAGTGCTGACCATCTCCCCTATGGATATCATAAGGGAGCGTTTCAGCTCCTCAACCGCCTCCAGTGGCACCAATTGTGTGGTTGAAGGGGGTGCATGGTGGGCTTTCTCCTCCATATCCCTCTTCAGAGACACCAGCTCCCTTCGCCTGGTGTCGATCTCGGCCTTCAACTTTCGGTTCTCCTCTTTGAGGGTGAGGTTCTCCTCCTCTATATTTTCCACCGCCTCCAACTTCCGTGTGACCACCTCCAGGAACCACCTCGCCTCGCGTGTCGGCTGCAGAATATTGGATCTGCCAGATCGTTCGCTATCTTCTATTCTCCCGTCCAGGTGGAATAGGCGCGAGCCGATCGCTTCCGCGAACTGGTCTGGCGTCAGTTTATCCACTTCTTCCCACAGGATAACTTCTCCTCCTGGCGTGAGCTCCACAGGACGGGAATCCAGGGAGGTATGGCTCCTACCATTCCGCTTCCTTATCTTACTTACCTTGGGGGGCATCGGTCTTGCATCCACCCCATCGTCCTCGTCCCCGCCGCCTCTAAGACGCAGGACATCTTTTTCGTCTCCTTCAAACGCCTCGGTAACCAATTTACCACTGCGGGACCCGGTAATGCTTTGAGTTATTGATAACAAATATCTCTTGGTTACCTTTGTATTGCCGTTACAACCTCAACAAATATTACAAATACAATTTCATTATCTTCTTTTATTTTAAATGCTATGTTATCAAGAAGATAAAGAGTGAGCCTTTCATTTAGTATAGTAGAATCACAGGGATATTTTATCACATTTAGTAGGTTCGGTTCCCGGCTCAAACAAGCGATTGTTCAAAATTCTTTGAATGCAGTTCGTATTGTTTTTAAAAATTAAGTCTTCATTCGATTTTTTTTTATATATATAGTATTAAAGGTTCTTTCCCTCCATGTGACAAAGTGCGTAAACCTGTGTCCATGAAATTGCACACTGCACATTACTCAAAATGTTTTCGGTTACCATGCCATTGCTAAGCAACCAACATGTTTATTTCATATTTTTTATTCTCAACCTAACAACTGAACGTAACAACGAACCTGTCAAGATTACTCGCTGATGGTGCTGTTTATTTATAGTTTTGATTTTGTATAAAACGTGATATTGAGGAATCACTTTTGTAAAATTAATTTACACTTTTTTAAGTTACGTTATAGGTAAGTCAACCAATCATAAAAAGCTTAATAAATGATATTTAATAATAAGTAGCGCTTTGTTTGAAGTAGACACTACTTTTATTATGATAACTTATAGTAAAACTCAGTAAAACTGTACTTGCTTGGCCCAAAAATAGATTTTTCTTTATAGAGATATATGTAAGTATATGTTTTACTAGAAAAAAACCCACGCGGACCTGGCAGCAGGCGGGACTCGAACCCGCACCCGCACCCTTCGCTATACGGGCGAATGCACTGACCATTATGCTACCGCGGCCCTGACGGCCGTGTCGAATTTTCTCTAGCCTTAGGCTTTCTAGTAATATTTTCTTTAGATTTAAACATCTAGCATTTAAATGCTTAAAAATCCCAAAATATAAATATGTAAGCATATTAAAATAAATATACGACAGAGATTTGTTAAAATAGATAGTTTAGAAAATAAATCAAGACGACATAATTTACGTTATTTTTATTAGCAGATACCCGTTTATGTTAAAATGGTGGAAAATAAGCGTATTGCCCGCCTAATGGTAAGCGGCCACCATGGCCTATAGACGCTTGCCATACCAAAAATATCATCGCGCAGTTGCCTACCCTGACCCAATCCTCTACCCTGTGGAGCCCTGCCCTGATACCTTACTCACCTAACATTTGCACAGACTAACAAATTTAATGGCCATTCAAACTTTTAATAAATCCCATTAGCATTTGTTCTTCTTCAGCTTCCATTTTATCTCTTTGTGGGTCAAATTATTATTGGTTTAGCGGTTTAGACTTTGCGTTGAAGAAAAAAAAAAGGAAACAACTGCCGAACACGTGCATGGATACTTATATTAGGGGAGCCCAAGCGGGAATTTTGGGATTTACTCGAACGCAGCAGGATAACATAAGGAGTGCAACCTTGCACCTAGTGAAGTACTCCCACCATTCCTGAGCCCTATATGTAGCGCTGAACGTCTGAAGGCAGCAAAATCAACAAACGGCCATGACTTTTGGCCGCGTCTAAATCTGTTAGTCTTTTGAAAAGAAAAAAGTTACTATTAGAATAAGATCCCAAGACTGCCAGACCTCACTTATTTTCTCATGGACGAAATATACTATACAAAGTATAATATCGAGTAGTATTAGTGTGTACAACGAACGTATACATACTCGCTAACTTGTGCTGTGGGTAACTTTTCACGAATCAGGTGGCACAGGCACGTAAGGAGTTTTTCTTTTGATCAAGTGTGGTAATAAAGACAAAAATAAAATTTCTATTTTATTGCTTTTCCCGCACAGTAGTAGAGAGAAATCCACATGGAAATAGTTCAATACCTGATCCTCAAAAGCACATTATGTTACCTCGGGGGGAATTTTACTGGGCTTACATATTACCATATGTTTTCCATATATGTTAATAAACGATCGTCATCATGACAGTTTACGTAGATATACATTACAATATAATTTTACCCGCACATATTTGACGACCACAACTTTGCAACATTTTTACTGAATGAAAACCAAGTCTGTATCTTTCGCAAATTTAGTGAAAGTTTTTTTGCCTTTCTTTGTTACCAATGCATAACTCAAAATATTGTGCTTCGTATAGAAGTTCATATTCAATTAACAAAATCTTGAAAGATTGGTAAATACTTACTTATATATAAAATTCTCGTGTGACAATGTTAGTTACCATACTCCTCCGAAACGGCTTGACTGATTTTTATAAAATTTTATATGCATATTCGGTACGGCTGAAAATCGGCTCCTATCTTTTTTCATACACTTTAGTGATTTTGATGATGTTTTGCACGATTTTGTTTTTTTTATAATGTGGGGTTAAATATTTTTTTCCAACACACACCAATTAGCCTAGCCCCAAAGCACGGTAATAATATCATACAGTATTCTATATTCATAAAAACGGTCGGAAAGCGAGTCATACCTACGCCACTCGAGTTCGATGGGCTCTCGGCGGGCACCCAGTCGCGAATGCGCCGCCGCGCCGCAACGACGACCGAACGGTCTGAATTGTTTTTTATGCAGTTAGCCGTGCTTAAACGTGCGTTTTGTATTGTAAATATTTGATTTAATTAAGTAGTACATAATTTAGTATGGAAAAGAACAAACGACGATCAATATCGTACAACAGCACAATTGCTAATTTTGGTTGCTTGAACTCTTCAATAACACACCCAGAGATATCATTTTTTAAATTACCTGAAATATTGGAAAGGTGTCTTACCTTT
The DNA here is from genome assembly GCA_902850365.2 of Chilo suppressalis. Lineage (NCBI taxonomy): Eukaryota > Metazoa > Arthropoda > Insecta > Lepidoptera > Crambidae > Chilo > Chilo suppressalis. Next base: position 16,680,261 of record OU963898.1, read on the forward strand.
ACAGAATATTTTTTATATACCTATCTACTAGTACGTAATTTGTTTCTAATATTTAGGTATTTCGGTTTTTCCATCGGGCAAAATATCTGGAATAATATATAAATAAGTGGTTAGGATGAAAAAAGAGACAAACAAGTAATCTACCTACACTCGCGTTAAAAACAAAACTACATAAAATACTGTAGGCGGGCGGGCGGCCTTACCGCGTGCTATCGCAGCGCTCGGCCGTAGGCATTTATTTTCAAGGACAGGGTGGAGTCACAATACTGTATAGATAATATTACCGTGCCCAAAGTAAGCTCTGTAAGGCTTGTGTTATGGGATACTAGGGTAACGGATAGAATACATAAACTGTACATATATAAGTATATTTATATAGAAATACATATTTAACATCCTTGACTGGAGTACAAATGCTCGTATTCATCACACAAACATCTGTCCCCACCGGGATTCGAACCCGGGACGACACCATGAAACCCGGCGTACAAACCACTCGACCACGGAGGTCGTTACTACCCTAAATTTATACTTACAACCCTAAATTTTCACCCTTCTATTACCAACCCCTATTCTTTAATGCCCTATTTAAATGGCAAAACAAGGTTTGCTGGGTCAACTAGTACCTATATAAAATAATCCCTTTGCAGAAAATTGCAGCGATATTATCGTCTCTTTTTGTATGACTTTGGGATAATTGATACGATTATGTATTCATTCTTATGGACATATGATGTTTGATATGCAAGTCTTAAATAGTGGCCATATAAGTATATAAAATTCACGCCAAAATACTTAACGGCCACGAACGCGAAAAATCGACGTGTCATGGTGATCACCAGAGAAAAACAGTTGTATAGCTAAAACATTTTATGTATTTAACCTCCCTTGAGAATCCCTCGCAAAACCTTTTTTTTACGAGAGTAAAAGTATACTATGTCTTAATCTAGATTGTTTCATTCAAATCCGTTCAGCCGTTTTTCCGTGATTACGTAACAAACATCAAACTTAAGTGAGAAATAGGATAGGATACCCGCTGATGGAAGTAATGCCTAATACAATCAAGCGCAAGACAATTGTAACACTCGCAATACAAATACTTACGCAGTTATTGCTTCATAATAAGCGTACCATAATTTTATCAGGTCAGAACTATCAACGGGTACTATATATATAATAAAGGTACTAGAATGTTCACTATATGCTACAAACCCGATGTTTATGTCTACCAGAGGAGTATTAACGATAGCTTGAGGAGACTTCGATTCATAGGCTTGATTTATATGTATTACACAAGAATAGAACTCCCTAGTTGGTATAAGAGTATCTATTTGAGATGGATACGTGTAATCAAGTCCATAACGGTGGTAGAACATCAGCATAAAAAATTGCGAACGTTAAAATAATGACTACCTATTTCCTACACAATAGTTTATTCTTCGTACCTACATAATGTATGAATAGGTAATGAACAATTTTAGTGTAAATTCGTGATGTAGTCTGACCAAAACTAAATTGTGCAGCACCTATCATTGTTGTTTTCTTAAAGGTGCATTATGGAAAGGCTTTAGATACTTCTTACTATCTTAGTTCACCATAGCCTAAACTTCTCGTTAAAATATTATTTCGTGATTAGGTTTTAAAGAGATTAAACAATAGGTACCTATCATTAGCATTTTGTTCTGTATTGACTTAAATACCTATTGAAGTTTAGTTATGATTACTTTATTTGCAGTGACGCCGTTTTAAAGAGGTCTAAGTAAAACCAATGGCTTGGGGTTTACCGAAGCTGCCTGGCCTCACTTTTTCGGATCCTACAAAAACTCAATACCATATTAGGAGCTCCCTTCGCTACTACCAAGGTCACAGGTTCCCTGACACCGTCATCCGAGCACCAGGGGGCGCAGCAACTGATGTCGACAGCAATGCTTTCGCAATGCCAGAAAATTCTGTCAAGTAATAATTACAACTTTTTGTTTACTTTATAGTTTTTTTTTATGAGATTAGGGCTCTTTCAATTTATGCGTTTCTTGACGGCCTGCTGCGGTGCCGAAGCGGTGCGTTTGTCGTACAGCGTACGGACGATCCTTTTTTTTCTCATACAAAACGCGCAGTGCGGCAACAGTGCGGCGCCGGTACCGCGAACGCTCGACAACAGGAATCTTGCCGCACCGCGCGTTTTGTATGAAAAAAAAGGATCGTCCGTACGCTGTACGACAAACGCACCGCTTCGGCACCGCAGCAGGCCGTCAAGAAACGCATAAATTGAAAGAGCCCTAAGTGTGGCAAACAAGCACAAGATGCGTCTGATGATAGGAGGTCATCATCAGAGTATCACTGGCACTGGAAGATGTTTGTAGGATGAATACGGAACAACAGGTTTGCGACACCCATGCGTCTGATAATAAGCGGCCATCATCAAAGTATCACTGGCGCGGGTAGACGTTTGTAGGATGAATACGGAACAGCCCTTTTGCGACACCTGTGCGTCTGATGATAAGCGACCATCATCAAAGTATCACTGGCGCGGGTAGACGTTTGTAGGATGAATACGGAACAAACCTTTAGCGACACCTGTGCGTCTGATGATAAGCGACCATCATCAAAGTATCACTGGCGCGGGTAGCGTTTGTAGGATGAATACGGAACAACCCGACACCAGACCCAGAGTATCACTCGCAGTTTATGTTTATGTACTCTGAACACCCCTTGATACCTTTCTCACTTCAGTCCAGAAACACAGAAATTATTTCAATTAACGAAGAATATTTTCTTTTCTTAAATATTAGATTATTAGATTCTATAATTAAAGTTGTGACCTTGTAAAAAATATACAAAATATCAACATATAAGCTGGCAAAATTTAGCAAAGGTCCAATTTGAATAAAAAAAAAAAAGTTTGGTGACCTCTAAAAACATTTATGTTATAATATGTGCAAATTCATATTTGTTCATTACGCACAGTTACGACCCGTCCCTAACGTACGGTCGCGTAAAGCAGCCAGCGTTGCCAGCGGTGGTGCCGCACTGGGTGCACTACGACAAGCGCTGCCTCAACTTCACCGCGTTCTTCAAGCAGCCGGTGTTCGACAACCCGGACGAGTGCTACCGGGTGCGTGTCGTCAACATCGTCTACTTCCTCGAAGATGACACCATCACAGTCATGGAGCCGAGGATCAAGGTATTTTACAACTCACTATAAAAGATATCTTAAATAATCTTTCTTTGAATTTTTTTAAGAAAGCTTGCTAATAGACATGGGCGTTTTTGGTTTTGAACGCAAACGGATATTTATCGGATTTCAGATTTCAAAATCGATTTTAAAATCCGTTTTTAGATATCCGATTTCAGATGTGCCGAACTTAGCCAATTCACTAGTTTGTGTTATGATTTGGTTTTATTAGCTAACGACAATCACAAACAATTAATTGTAGGAAGCAAGGATACTCGTAGATTTTCGCGATTTTCCTTCATGCTTTAAATCTAGGCTTAGGACTAGCAGAAAAGTTATGTTTAGGGTTAAGAGTAAAACTTTTGCGGCGCATTTAAAAATCGGCTTTTATACAATGATTTCTTTTTACATATTTTTTTAGTATTTTTTTTTGTTTTTCTGTTTGTTTTTATTATTTTTCAAACCATTTACAAAATCAAACCTAATTACTTCAGGGTAGCGTCCAAAAATGTAAGGTGCTCGACTTTTGATGTTTTTAGACGACATATCTTTTCAGTGATAAATAATCCCACCTCAGAGAAGAGCAATAGATTTCCGTAAACAGCAAATCGAAATCGGACTTCCGAGCACGAAATCTGACTTCTGAAAACGAAAGCACGAATTTCGAATCCGATTTACATTTGGATACTTGTGGTATTAGATCGCTAGCGTTTTGGTTCGGTTAGATTTCTGAAATCGGATTTTCTTGTTGAGAAATCGTTCGATATCGATTTGTGTTTGAAATCGGATTTTGGATTCGTTTTGATATATCGGACGCATGCCTACTTGCTAATACCGAATTTCCTGCTTGAGTTGGAACGTCCATCTGTGGATCCTCCAGCATACAGAAGACCACAGCAAAATAACACTACTTTCTGGTGGCGTTGTGTTTCAATTGGAGGCTAGGGTTATGGGTAGGGGATTGGGGTATTTTTGCGACCGGACTCTACTTACACTTAACATCAAGTAGGATTGGGTAATTTAATACAAGTTTTGACGACACTGCCTCACGTCTGCGTGTTTATTATTTACGGAGTGCTTACTTTAACCTACTTTTACATTTACTACAATATTACTTACTAATCGACCTATTAAGTGTGAGTTGCACCACAGAGCTAGTTAAAGTTAAATTTTACTTTAACTGGCATTGTTTGGATAGTTATCACTGTCAAATTATGACCTTGTTTTGAGTAATCGTCAAAGTGGTGCAACCCATTTTTTACATAATCGGTACTTTAACCGGTACGGTACTATGGCTTTAAGTAAGTTGATGCAACTCACGCTAAATATTGTTGGCGGTGGCATCTACAAATTATTATTTTCATTTGTGTTGTATATAAATATTACTTTTTTAAGTAAATGTAGCCATGTGATTTTGTTCTATCCATATCTATTGCCATTTGAGATAAGCTGGACAAAAATTCACAGAGTAAAATTACCGAACTGATAAAATCGCTGTTGGAAGCTGCAGATTGTAGACTAAGCTGGGTGGTAGGTACGTTAGCAGTTTTCTCTTTCAAATAACGACTAGGATTAAGTCAACTCGGTGCGCTAATGGTTCGTGGTTTTTTCGTGAAACCATTAAATATTTAATGGTTTAATGTACAAATAAAAACAACTAATTGGTGATATAATGGTTACCGTTGTAACCATTATATCATCAATTAGCCAGAGTACACAAATACATCTAGTAATATACGGCAATATTATGGGAATTGCTCTGTTAACGGTAAATACAGGTTCATATTAAAGCAATTTTCATATATTACAGTTACAGTATACCAATTTAATGGTAAGGTTACCTATGATTTACCTGTTTGTGAGAGTAATATGACACTCCACCCTATAAGGTTCTACGCTAATGTCATACAATAACCTAACTGACTTGAAGGGTGAATATTAAAGTTTGTATAGGATTGAAATTACACATCCCAAATAAAGTACTTATTATAACTTTTATTGCTGTAGGAACCCTTCACGGTGTGATATCTGAGGCGCATCACTGTTACCAATGAAGTGTATGTAATACTTAGTTTACTTAGTAAGGAGGATTTTCCTGTAACCACTTTCAGAGGTTATTCCTCGATGATTTTGACAAAATTATGTTTAACGCTAAAGCATAATCGTTGTAGTTACTAATAAAGCACAATACGTTAAAATAACGTCACTTTTTTACTTTAAGAGCCCTTTCACACTTTTTGCAAAAAACGTAATTATTGAGCGCCTCGTTTACCCCCTTTGAAAAGATTTTGACTATTTCCAATAAAATAAAAACTGTAAATTTATTTTTCCTATTGTAAGTTAATGTAGAATATTTGCAAATACTATTTTCCTTTTTTTGTACTGATCGTTCTACCGCAGCTAGTTTACGGAAAAAACGATAATATGCACAACTTCAAACGCCTAATTCTCTCAATAATGTTCAATAAATTAGATCAATTACTATGACATCAGAAATATGTTTTTGTTTTAACATAATGTATTAGAATTTTGATTTTGCATCGCATTAATTATCAAAAAAAAAAACATCTAACCTCCGTGAGTTTTCCCAAAAAACAATGCAGGTTTACCTCGTATTTTGATATTGAATTAAATAGAATTACTATCAAAAACTTTCATAAAACTAATGTACCATCATTGAACTACTGAAATATGTATATATTTTTATAATTACTTTATTAATAATTATTTTATAAGACTCGAAACATCACCCGTAAAATGCAATATATACTAGTGCAAATCTACCTACGCGCCGATCAGTACGGCAGCGGCGCAATTTTGTAAAAAGGCTCTTAATTATAAATTAAACAAAAAACTGTAAGCCCAAAAAATAACTTTCGAATTGTAATCGTCCTTAAACTTAAAATTGTCCCTGGAAAGTGTATTCAGATCCCTTTCTAAACCGACAATTTACGACCGATTATCTCTGAACATTTATACACAATTACTTTTGGTCAATTTCGAGAGATTCAATTCACGATGACTACCTTGAAGCTCATCCAAGGCTTTCTATTATGATTTAGTACTATTCAATTTATAGATATTGTTTTGAAATGAGGAATTGTTCATTAATTAAAATTATTAAGCATTTTTGTAATATAAAGAGTTGTTCAACAAGAACTTTGTTTTTCAATTGTGGCTACACCAACAATATGATCGTTTTCATATTTAGTTTTTTGACGTGAGTAGATGCTTTGGCAATTGTTACAACGCGTTCTATTTCGCTTGAAAATCGAATTAAAATAATTAAAATCCACTATGAAAATAGTGGTTCTGTTACAGTTAAATGTCAAATTCGTGATATTTTCGGACAACATATTCGTCCTTCTGAGACCGCTATTAAGAATTTGGTCGTTAAATTTGAGTCGACAGGCTCGATGCAAAATGTGCCAACACCAACGCGTGTTTGACCGGGTCGTTCAACTGAAAGCATCGCAGCCGTGAGCCACAGTGTTGAGGGAGATCCAAATTTGTCAATTCCGCGACGTTCTCAACAATTGGAGTTATCCAGAACCACCAAATGGCGAATTTTGACCTTCTATTGATGACGTTGATATCACCGATATGTGGTTTCAATAGGACGGCGACACATGTCACACAGCTAATAATCGATCCATTTATTGCAAACCAAATTTCCCGATCGCATAATTTCACTAAACTCAGCTGTTAAGTGGCCAGCCAGATCATGTGATTTAACACCACTAGATTATTTTTTGTGTGGTTATGTTAAGGACAGAGTGTACACGGGGCCAATAGAATCGATTGCAGCCTTAAAACTCAAAATCCGTGATGTGATTAATGAAATAGTCCCGCCATTTTGCCAAATAGTGATTAAAAACTTTGATGAAGGAATCGACATCTGTCAGCGTGCTCGTGGTGGACATATGCAAGATATCATTTTTCATTCATAATTGCCGAACTTTTCTCTTTGTAATTCAATAAAAATTTTAATCATCTGCATCTAATTTTATTATATTATTTTGTTTTAGAAAACAAAGTTCTTGTTGAAAAACCTTATATATTCGTTACCTATGTGTCGCTGAAGTGGTTTTGGTTTTTTAATAATGAGTCAAAAATCTTTTTTGGAATATTATTGGTTTATAACACGAATCACATATTTCCTGGTCTAGAGTGGAGACCCGTTGATATGACAAACATTTTGGAATGTGTGAAATGATTTATTTATATACCGTCACGTATCGCAACATAATAAGCCCCAAGGACCGATTTATCCCTGTCCTCTAATATGCAAGGAAGGTTACCGGTAACGTACCGACACGCCAGAGTCCCTCTCACGTTTCGATTCGACGGTAGGACAGTGACGAGTGACATGGATTTACGAAAAAAATATTTTTATCTTTAATAGCATTAACCTTTTTCTCTTTTCATACTTAATATTAATTATTTAGCAGGTAGGTACTACTAGTTATTATTAATTATACCTACCTTAGTAGGAATCCAGCAATGCACTAAGTTGGGATGTTTTATTTTATTTAAAAACTATTACTAAGCACTCACTCGCACTAAAAGTGCACCTTGCTAACATCCGAGGATTGCACTCAAATATCGATAGTGTCCATCACCACCTTGAGACCGATAAACCACGACTGACGCAGCTTACTTGCATTACCCAGGTTATATCCTGGAGCACAATTTTAAATCGCGCGCTGGCACCTGCGTGTATGCTCGTGATGACATCTGCTGCCAACGTCTCCGCAACCTTGAGGATCCCAGTTTCTCTACATTATGGGTGCTGGTGAACACAGGTATAGAGCAAATACTCTATGCCAGTGTTTATCGGTCGCACACAGAGAACATGGAGACAACCAGGTTTTTTCAGTACCTCAGCGCCTCCGCTGAAACAGCCCAGCAAAGGTACCCGAGTGCGCAGCTAGTCGTTCTGGGGGACTTTAACGCACACCACCATGAGTGGTTGTTCCCGTTCCAGAAAACCGACCATGCCGGGAGATTAGCGCACACATTTGCTATGTCGCTAGGTCTCTCCCAGCTTGTGAAGGGCGCTACACGTGTACCCGATATTGATGGCCACACACCAAACTGCCTGGACCTTCTGCTGTCAACAGACCCGGACCGTTACCAGGTGGTAATTTCGTCTCCTCTAGGGAGTTCCGACCACTGTTTGATGAAGTCCGTATCAGTCTACTCTCCAAGCGACCCGGAACCTATCGGAACTAGGCGTGTTTGGCGATATGGTTCAGCAGACTGGGATGAGATGCGGCATTTCTTTGCATCTTATCCTTGGCGTCGCACTTGCTTTTCTTCAGACGACCCGACGATGCCATTGCTGACGTGTTGCGTCAGGCTATGGAGTACTTTATTCCATACTCTGACGTACCGCGCCGGTTTAGCGCCCGCCCTTGGTTTGACGCGGACTGTGCTGAAGCAGAGGCGCTTAAGCATTTTGCGTATCGCTCCTGGGCGGATGCTCGAGCCCGCAAATCACCTAATGTTCGAAGTCTGAAGAAGGCCTTTAACAGTGCCGCCAAGTCCTGTAAAGGTGTTCTCCGCAAGGCCCGCTTCGATCACATTGGCCGTATAGGAGCCAAATTAGCCTCCTTTCCATCCGGAAGCAAGGCTTTCTGGTCCCTAGCCAAAACAGTCGAAGCCAATTTTTGCCGGTCGTCGCTGCCGCCTTTAATTAAGCCTGACGGATCGCTGGCTCACACCTCCAAAGAGAAGGCTGACTTGTTTGCCTCTATATTTGCGAACAACTCACAGCTAGATGCTGCTGGCGTAAACCCACCTAAGCTTTCTCAGTGTTCTTCTACCATGTTGGAAGTTCGCATCCATCAGAAAGAGGTACTCAAAGCGCTAAGCACTCTAGACGTGAATAAAGCCAGTGGGCCCGATGGCATTCCAGCTATTGTCCTGCGGAATTGTGCCCCTGAGTTGTCTCCTATTCTGACTCACCTATATCGCTTATCCCTTGAGATTGGCCAAGTTCCGAAAACCTGGAAGCTTGCCAATGTCCAACCAGTGCCCAAAAAGGGTAGTCGTGCCGACCCTACCAACTATCGACCTATTGCAATCACATCCATACTCTGTAAGATTATGGAGCGTGTATTGAACAACCGTCTCCTCGCTTACCTCGAAGATAACGATCTCCTCAGTGACTGCCAATTCGGTTTCCGCCGTGGGCGATCTACTGGGGATCTTGTGTATGCTACCCACTTATAAAGTGAAGCCATAGAGAAACGCGGCGAAGCTCTCGCCGTTTCTCTTGATATTTCTAAGGCTTTTGACAGGGTCTGGCATGCAAGTCTCATTGGCAAGCTTCCTTCATATGGAATCGCTGTCGGACTTTGCAAATGGATTGCAGATTTTCTGAGGGGCAGATCGATACGAGTGGTCATTAATGGCACATCGTCGGATCTGCTTGGTATTAATGCCGGTGTCCCCCAGGGATCTGTCCTCTCCGCAACTCTTTTCTTGCTGCACATCAATGATCTGCTCCTAACTCCCGGTATCTTTGGGTATGCAGACGACAGCACAGTTTCGGGGAGATATCTGCCTGATGTGAAGTCTGATGCAGATGTCCGATCATTAAGGGAGGCGATGGTGGAGGAAGTGAATGCAACCCTAGAAGCTGTTTCCCTCTGGGGTGAAGCCAACTTGGTTGGATTCAATCCCTCTAAAACACAGGCCTGTCTCTTCTCGACGAAACGGAGTCCATTCCATCTGACTCCGACTTTCCGAAATGTCTCCGTGCCGGTTAAAGACCATCTCGAGCTCTTGGGTATGGACATCTCATCCAGCCTCAATTTCGGTCGCTACATCGAGTCCATTGCTAAAACCGCTGCCAGAAAACTTGGAATACTTTCTAAGGTCAGGCGATATTTTACATCTGAGCAGCTCCTTAACCTTTACCGAGCCCAAGTTCGCTCCTGCTTGGAGTACTGTTGTCACCTTTGGGACGGATCTGCTCGGTATCAGCTGGATGCACTGGACTCGGTGGAACACCGTGCGAAGAGACTCATAGGCAATGACGCTCTCGTTGAGGCTAATCTTCAGAGCCTTGACCACCGAAGACGTGTAGCTTGCCTTTCGGTGTTTTATCGGTTACATTTCGGAGAGTGTGCGGAGGTATTACATAATTTGATCCCCCCTTCCCCTTTCCACCACCGGACGACCAGGCGCGGCGAGGGCTTCCACCCTTATGTTGTCAAAGTTCCTCCCATTCGCACGAAGCGATTTGCTTCGGCCTTCATAATACGAACGGCTAGGGAGTGGAACTCCTTGCCAAGGTCTGTTTTCCCGGACCAATATAACCTGGACATCTTCAAGGCCAGAGTGAACAGGCATCTTCTAGGCAGGCGTGTACCATCCTAGGCCTCATCATCGCTTTCCATCAGGTGAGATTGTGGTCAAACACATTGCCTATCTAGCATAAAAAAAAGAAAAAAAAAAAATTTTGATAAGTCTCCTGTAATTCAAGTTCGTTATAAAACAGTTCCTTGCAGCTTCTAATTTTCTCCGAGTTTTCAAACCTATGTTCCACCTTGCTTCATTCAGTTTTGTATGTCGCGTTTAGTGTATTTTTTAACCGACTTCAAAAAAGGAGGAGGTTCTGTGTGTTCGACTGTATTTTTTTTTATGTATGTTCATCGATTTCTCCTTCGATTGTGGACTGATTTCCATTTTTTTAAGAGTGCACTTTCGAGGTGGTCCCATTGCAATCAAGTCAGGATCAGATGGTGTAATCCGGGGAAATCGAGGGAAACCTTCAAATTTCAAAGGCACGCACGATGTTTTTTTATGCATGTTTACCGATTTCTCCGTCAATTGCGGACCGATTTCCTAAATTCTTTTTTTATTCGAAAGAGTGCACTTCCGAGGTAGTCCCATTAGAACCAAGTCAGGATCTGATGGTGAAATCCGGGGAAATCGAGGGAAACCTTCAAATTTCAAAGGCACGCACGATGTTTTTTTATGCATGTTTACCGATTTCTCCGTCAATTGCGGACCGATTTTCTAAATTCTTTTTTTATTCGAAAGAGTGCACTTCCGAGGTAGTCCCATTAGAACCAAGTCAGGATCTGATGGTGAAATCCGGGGAAATCGAGGGAAACCTTCAAATTACAAAGGCACGCACGATGTTTTTTTATGCATGTTCACCGATTTCTCCGTCAATTGTGGACCGATTTCCTAAATTCTTTTATTATTCGAAAGAGTGCACTTCCGAGGTAGTCTCATTGGACCCAATTCAGGATCTGATGTTGGAATTCTGCGAAATCGGGGGAAACCTTCTTATAAAATTATTATTACTTGGACGATGTAATGTTCACGAAACTTTGTTTATATGTATACCGATTACTGAAATATTTCTGGTCCAATTTGAGTGATTCTTCTTTTGTTCGATTGAAGATACTTGCCTTTAAGATACTTTCGTTCCATAAAAATAATATTTTGTTTCATTCAGTAGTTTTAATTTAATGAGCATTTTTGTTTATTGTTTTCTTGGACGATGTAATTTTCACTAAAATGAATGAAAAAAAAATTAAACAAAAAATAAACCGTCTTCAAAATCAAAAATGGAACTTAAAAGTAAAAAATAATATCTGGTTCATGATTTGGAAGTAGGGCAGGGTCAAGGTTCTAGCATTAAATAGATTTTCGTTTCTGATCGGTAATAAGTCTTTCAATCTTGTCTTTTAGTTCCATTTTCGATTTTGAAGTTAGTTTTATTTTGTTTTTTTTTTGTTTTAAATAACGATGGTGTTAAAACATTTCAAACTAGGACTTATCTCTGTTTCATAATGGGACAGTGAAAATCATTTTTTTTGTCTATTAAGAGTGCTTAAGATATAATATCTTAAGAAAATACGAGTATTACTAGTAATATTTTCTTTAGATTTAAACATCGAGCAGTTACATCCTTAAAAAATAATATTAAAAGTAATATCTTGTTCGCTAGGCATAAGGATTATCTTACTATGATTATAAATATAGCATTAGGTATCTGCTGTTTAGGAACATAAAGATTTTTGTAAACCCTCATATCTATAATATAAAAATAAATCGCTGAATGTGTTGGTAAGCGCATATCTCGAGAACAGCTGAACCGATTTCGATAATTTGATAACCGATTTTTTAGAATATTCCTTGAAGTACCTTGAGGATGGTTCTTACACAGAGAAAATTAAAAAAGAATGCCTTAAAAAGTCCAAAAATAACACTTTTCTATACTTCCATACAAACGGTTCGTAATAATACTTAAAAATCAATTTAAACTTTAATACCATACCATAAATTTCAAATGTTAGTGGAGAGGTTCCGGGAAGGCAAAACAATTGAGTGACGTGATGTCAATAAAAGTTTGGAAAAGGCAAATATACCATTTTCAGTTTTTTTTATAATTACATAAATGAAGATCATTTATGTAATTATAAAAAAAACTGATCATCATTTGTAATGTAGATTACATTACAGCTCTACACCGAAGCGATGCGAGGGCGGGCAACTAGTATTCTTATATAAGTACTTGATCTCTGCGTGCTTTAATATGCAGGAAGGTTGCTAGTGGAAGCCCGAAAGACCTGCCACGTTAAATTTATTGAGTGATACAGACTTGCCGAAAAATTAGGATGCCTACCAGAATCCTTGTTGTTATCCTTCTTCGTTTATCTTTGGTGAGCCTTTGTTAATATTTCAGAAGATTTACCGTGTGCTCTGAATGAAATTACAATATTGTTGTATAGTCAACACACATCAGCCTGTTATTAAGTAATTGAGCTGTATAATTTTTTGTTTTGTTTTATTGATTATGTCTAAAACCAAGTAGGAATGTAACATGAAAAAACAGGCAGAATCACGTAAAAGTTATTGTGCTAAAGTGTTTTTCTTTGTATTAAAGAGTTCTTAAAGTGAAACCTTTATATCGGAACAATTTTTTTGTTTAGCATGCTGTATTTCATCTTCTATTGATATTGAAAATATCAGACCTAATTAACATCGGTAGTTCTTTGGTAGGAAGCTCACCTGCCACGCGGGCGCCCCGGGTTCCAGTCGTGAAAACCTTTTTTGTGTCCACTTTTGAAGTTATACTTCTTTAGGCGCGTTATGAAAAAATGATGAGAGTGAAATTTTTAGATGCGCGCGCATCACTGTAACCCAAAAGTAACAGCATGAAGTTGGCCGCGGGCGCGTTATTAAAAAATCATGTGAGTGAAATTTCGATTTATTAGACATCTGTTCGAAAGGTACTTTGAATGATCCACGGAGCTCCATAAGATGATCGCGTTGTCAAAAACAATGTTGGCACGCTCGTCGCCTCTGATCACTGTTTTCATATTTATAATATTTCAACAAACAAACAAACAAAATAATTTTATTTGACACAGTAGGCTTAAAATAGGTAGGTACATTTTCAATTTACATGCAATTATTTAAATGAATATCTATAAGTAACAAAAGAAAATAAAATGTATTACAAAAAACAAACAAAAAAGAGGTAAATAATGCAAACTTGAAAGTGCCTGCCTGCGCCAAAAAGGGTCAAAGTTCAGCATTGTGTCAGCTCAATGAGCTGACGCTGGTTTTCAACTAGACCCTGGACTATAAACTAAACCCCAGCCCCCAATGTATGTCCAAAACACGTTTCCTCCTTAAATTAAATAAAAATAAAATACGTGCGATTTATATAGAAGAAAAATTAAAAGTATACATACATACTAATAAATTTACCGAACTTTTACTGATACAAGTATTTATGATATATAACATACATACTAATAAATTTACCCAACTTTTACGGATACAAGTGTTTATGTAAACACATACATATATACATATACAAACACAAAAATACCAATGAAGAAAGGCTAAATATACGAGTCGTTGTGCTGAAAGTTTTCTAATTCCTGTTGAGCATCCAGTAAATATTTCTTTAGGTTTTTTTTGAAAGAATAAATGGATTTAGAATTTCTTAATGGTGGGGGCAGATTATTCCATATTTTAGAAGCGGCGTAGCGGAAACTACCTCTGAAACTAGCCAATCTGTGCGACTGTGTAATTAGCTGCAGGGAACACTGTCTTCTGTCTCTCTCTCTGCTGCCTGTCAACCAGGTCAGTCGGTTATAAAGATACAGCGGTGCTCCGCTTCGTATAACTCCAAACAGAAGACAGGCTAAATGTAATTTACGTCTAGACTTCATTTTCAGAATGCTGTGTTTATTTAGAAAAGGTGTAACATGACTTCTGTATGGAATAGAGAAACAAAAGCGAGCGCAAGCATTTTGAACCCTCTGTATTAGACGCTCCGTACGTGTCAATAAGCGTGGACCAAAAACTGTATCCGCATAATTGAGCCTGGACAAAATTAACGACTCAACTAAGCGGACGCGCAGTTCCTCAGATAGATAGGGTCTGATCTTATAAAGAACCTTAAGCCGATAGAAGCAATTCCGTACAGAATCAGCCATGTGCTTTTCAAATCTTAGATTGCTATCGATGTACAGACCGAGGTTGCGAACTTCATCCACTCTTTCTATTGATTCGCCATTTATAGAAATATCTAGATGACAAGGCAGCATGTCTTTCATTTTTCTGGTACCAAAGACCATGTATTTTGTTTTGGATGGGTTCAGAACCAAGCAATTGTTATTTGACCAATCGCATATAGAACGCAGTTCATCGTTTATCGTAACAATAGCCGTTTCGTAGTCACAAGGTCTAAAAGACAAATAAAGTTGAACATCATCCGCGTAGATGTGATATCGACATTTTCGGAAACAGTTTATTATATCAGCACAGTACAATATAAAAAGGATAGGACCTGGAATGGAACCTTGCGGAACACCTCTAGTTACCGAGCTGAGGGATGACTTTATAGATTTACCATCGCTTTGGTTGAGCTTGACGAACTGTTTCCTATTGGACACATAGCTTCGAAACCAATTGATTGTATTTTCGTCAAATCCATAAAACTTCATCTTAGCCAACAGCAGATCGGTGTTTATAGTATCAAAAGCACGAGAGAAATCTAACAATACCAAAACTGTACACATACCCTTATCCTGATCAGCCAAGACATTATCTGTAACGTCAATCAAAGCTGTAGCAGTGCTATGACCCTTCCTAAAACCAGACTGAAATTGAGGCAGAATTTTGTTCGCTTCAAGGAAATCAGTCAACTGTGAGCAGACAGCTCTCTCCAATATCTTAGAAAGACAAGACAGGATACTGATCGGGCGGAGGTCTTTGTATGCAGTCAGGTTAGGCCGTTTAGGAATTGGTAAGATAGCGGCAACTTTCCAAAGATCTGGGAAGGTGGACGTAAGAATAGACTCGTTTACAACAGCAGTGATGTGTTGCAATGTGCAAGGTAAAGTAAGGAGTATCATTCTTAAAGAAATTTCATCATAACCTTCAGCATTAGACTTTAAGTTATGTATGAATCGTAAAACTTCCTTTTCGGTAACGGGCGCGAGTGTGAAGACGGCACTGCCATAAAAATTATTGTCAAAGAACGTTTTATATTCAACATTTGCTGTGAGATTACCAGGTATGTCTAAAAAATGGCTGTTGATTAAGTTTGGATCATTAAAGTGAGGTGGTAATTCATGCCCTTGGCTAGAATGAAGAATGGTTTTTTTTAGATTTTTCCACAATAATTTCGGATTTTGTATTTTATTATTTATATTGAATCGAAAATAGGCAATTTTTTCAAAATACAAAGATTTGTTAACTAGTGATTTTAATTCTAAATAATATTGCTTTTTTGTGAGTACTTTTGTCTTTCTGTAATTAGCCAAGGCCTCATCCCGCAGTTTCATCATCAACTTGATGGAGTCCGTAATCCAGGGATAAGATTGTTCTCTTATAACACGTGATCTAATTGGGGCATGAACATCAAACACCACTAAAATATTTTGGTTTAATTTTTCCACTGACTTATTTACTGACGCCGCATTAGATCCTATGTCCCACTGCATGTTAGACAAGTCACGGATCAAATCATCTGCATTAACAGTCTTAAGTGATCTCGATCGAAGGATGAAAGGTTTAGATTTTTCCTTCCTAATATCGAATTCACAAACAATTAACGAGTGGCCGCACAAGTTGTCTGTTGGCTCAACTGAGATCGATTTAGCTCCAACGTCAGAATACACAAGATCGATTAAGGACTCGCTATTTTCTGTAAAGTGAGTAGGTGACGTGATTAACTGATTCAGGCTGAGACAGGTGAGACTTTCAGTTAATTTCTTTGTTTTCACATCTGAAGAGTTTAACATGTTTACGTTAAAGTCGCCTAATAAAATATAATTATCTACATTTCCCAGTGCAGTAATAGTGTCGGTAATAGCATCGAGAAACAAGTCCAAGTTTAGCCACGGTGGACGATACGCGGTACCTATTGCAATTCTCTTTCCATTAACAGATAATAATAACCACATTTGTTCGACTGCCTCGAATGTAGGGTTGCCTGTGCGCGCACACACTCGCACACTCAGGCCTCTCCTTATATAGAAGCCAACTCCCCCACCACGCCCCAAGCGGACGGTAACTGGCCGCGGCGTGTGCCGCAAACTGTACCCGGGCAAGGATGGCGCTCGACCCTCTTCACCGGGTCTCAACCAGGTCTCATTTATCGCTAGAATATCGAAGTGGTGCTTGTCAAACTTAGAGATGAATTCGTCATGATTTGTACCCAAAGACCCCGCATTATGAAAACCTAACAATAAATGACTCCCATTAATCATTGTATACAAGTTTACAAAAATTATGAGTTAACAAAGATACCACAAAAATAAGATTCATAATTTTAACATAAACATAAAACATAAAAAAACATTTAATATGGAATATATTTTTATCAGCTAGTGTTTGCAGCCAACTGTAATAATAATAATAAATTTTGTAGATTTTATAATTTTCTAGTCGTATAAACATAAAAAATGCATGTATTGTATATATTAGGGGCACAGAATCACATAAATTAATCATAGAACACAACGCATAAAAACCCAGAATAACAATAACTGAAGGAATAAGAGCCTGACAGACACTTTCTGAACCAATCAAGTCGTATTTATAATATTTAAAAAGTATGTATATCCTTAAAAAAACTACATAGTACATAATATTAAGTATAAGAAAAAATAAACAGTAAACAAGACCAACAAATCCTAAGAAAAAATCTTTGCAATGTCTTGTTCGGTACGAATTTGCATTACTTGCTGGCCATCATCTCTGCGAGCAAGAACTTTCCCGTGCCTAGTCCAAACATACTTCCATTTTTTTGAATTACCAGCTTGCCGTGCAAGATGAAAAATATAGCGGTTAAATCTTGTAAGCCTCTCATTAATGTAAATTTTTCGCGGTGAACCAGATATCTCGAAGTCATTTGACGTAAGGTTGCGGCGAGTGCGAGCAGCAGCCAGCCAGCGGTCACGAATAGCACGGCGCGCAAAACGGATTGCAATCACTCGAGGCTGCTGCCCAGAGAGGTCGCCACCGTCGCCCACCGCTACTCTATTACGCCGCACCAGCCCAACCCGCTCCGCTCGAACTATCTCTCTTTCGTCAAACTCAACACCCAATTTGATCGACATCACACGAATAATGTTATTAATATTCTCTCCACTCTGTTCAGGTAACCCAGATACGTCTATATCATTAGACAAACACTCCTGATCACGCTCGTTTAGTTGACTTTTGAGCTCCGCGATAGTTTCTTCCAAGTTATTCGTAGCTGTGGGGTTGTTAATAGTATCTATCTTGGTTTCAAATTCCGTCATTCTATTTTCCATAAACGTCAACCTTTCATCAAATTTTTTTAGGGAATCCCTTACTTCCAGACGCCATTCCCGTATTTCCGACCTCATAGCGTTCATTTCGTCTCGAAACGAACGGATTTCCAGGGCTAGTTCGACCTTAAACTCCTCAGTCGTATTTAGAGCAGTGTTATCCAGATTCGCCGGGCTGGTCTGAGTTTTATAAGATGCAGTTATCCCTCTTATAGGGGTTGAAGAATTATCTTCCCTAGGGATTTTTATTTTGCAACCTGGGCACAGCCACGGACTCTTGACTGAAACAGAATCGGGTATTGCCACACAAGCCCTGTGGTAGCTCAATTTGCACTCGAAACAGCGTATACACTCTGACGAGGATAAAAATTTTCCGCAGGCTCCACATTTAACCATGGTTGGGGTTTGTCGCCACCTAGCGCAGAGTATGAAATCGATGCGGTGCTGTCAAACGGGCTGCTAATAAAGTATAATAAGCAGCTGTCGAACACCTTCTATGAAATAGTTCACTTGATACGCGACAGATGGAGCCGCCCACTCGGAACAGAAAGTTATTGTATGGTAACCATGGAAATTAGGTGAAAACAATATGATTTGAAACAGTCACTTACACAGTCCCACAAGTGAAAAATATAATAATTACGTTAACCAAGGATAAATTCGATATAAATAATTGAAAATATTTTTAATTCACGGGTAGTTACACACTGAGTCTGCAAAGTGATACAGTTTTTATAGTTTTTCTCTTTATTTATATACAATTCACTGTTTATAACACTTCACAGTACGTAAACCAACTTCGTGCAGATCACTTGACTGGTTTTTTAAATAAAAAAGACCTACTTTATTTTTACTTTAAAAATTAACAAACTGATTACTTGACCGTGTTGACACCGGGGGCCAAGTCCCCCACATTTATCCACATGTTTCTAATATCTATATAGACACAACGTGTTTTAGTTACTTACAAGTGCTAATTACATATGGACTAATAACTTAAATTCAGTAGTGATTTTAATTGAATATTTTGAATATTTATTTAATTTTTCAAATTAAAACTGAACTTAATTGACTGTGTTAACTATCCTTTTCCAGTCCTTTTATTATTTTATTGTAAAAATATTTTCAATGATGCTAAAGAAGTATAACTTCTCACGCGCGTACATAAGTTACACGCATCCATTTTTATTTATAAGTAGCCAGAGCAACATCAACTAAGTTTAGCTAACATGGCCTGTAATAGTACTAACGTGGCCTGTAATAGTATAGTAAAAAAAGATGAAGATGATAGCATCTTCATCTTTTTTTCTGCATCATCTTTTGAAATTAGAGACAATGTAAATCACTTTCAAAAAGTTTCATTTACATCGTGGTTTTTGACACTTGTCGAATCTAAAGCAATTCTATCGAATTTATAATCTTACGGTAGTCTGTATCCAAAGATGGGTTGAGGAAAAAAAGGGGCAGATAAAGATAAAGTCCATCCACAAATGTGGTTTTCTCTTTGCCACGCAAAAGAAATGAAGCAAAGAAAATATAATTAAATTAACACTTCCTAAGTTTCACTTGGCACATTCTTCGCTCCTTTATCGTGGAGGCGGCAGACAATTTAAAGCAGAAACGTCACAGTTTGAAGGCCATTCCGCGGTGGGGCCACGCCCGCATCCTAATAGTACAGTCAATCTGTCGAAAAAAATATCGTTTCAGTGAAATAAAAACCTAAAGGGTAAATCTTGTTTTTTCTGTTGCCAAATGACGTCAGTAAGCCACCTTGGCGATGGGCATGTTCAACTCGTAGGCGTTTCTTGAAAAACTCAAAAAAACCGTCAAAAAATTTTTGAAACGCATTTTTTTTGTTTTGTATGCATTTATGAAACTTTTTTTTTGACCATAATTGTAGAGGGCGTTGAGTGCTACAATTTATGTCATTGTTACAATCTCGTACAACAAAAAATGCGCATTGTAGGTGGCGCTAAAGTCACAAAAAAGTGTTTTTTCACTTTTTCACTCTGAAAATATCATTTTAATGGAAAACTTTAAATGGCCAAGTTGTTTCGTATATAATTACCAACAACTTTTGTATAAACATTTTTTTTGTATTACTTACCGTTTTCAAGTTATAAATTGCGCAGGTATGAAAAATCCAATAGAGCGGTTTTGGGCAGTTCACGTACACATTTGCAGTGCAAATTTCAATGTACGTTTTACTATATTTTATTTTTTTTCATGATTGAAAAACAAAAAAAAATGAAAAAAAATAAAAAATAAATGGTTTTATTTTTATTTTATTTTCATGATTGAAAAAAAAATAGTAAAAACGTACAATGAAATGTGCACTGCAAATGTGTACTTGAACTGCCCCAAACCGCTCTATTGGATTTTTCATACCTGCGCAATTTATAACTTGAAAACGGTAAGTAGGTAATACAAAAAAAATGTTTATACAAAAGTTGTTGGTAATTATGTACGAAACAACTTTGTCATTTAAAGTTTTCCATTAAAATGATATTTTCAGGGTGAAAAAGTGAAAAAAACACTTTTTTGAGACTTTAGCGCCACCTACAATGCGCATTTTTTATTGTACGAGATTGCAACAATGACATAAATTGTAGCACTCAACGCCCTCTAAAATTATGGTAAAAAAAAAAGTTTCTAAAATGCATAAAAACAAGAAAAATGCGTTTCAAAAAATTTTTGACGGTTATTTGAGTTTTTCAAAAAACGCCTACGAGTTAAACATGCCCGTCGCCAAGGTGGCTTACTGACGTCATTTGGCAACAGAAAAAACAAGACTTACCCTTAGGTTTTTTTTTCACCACTCAACCTACAGATTGACTGTACTATAATGTGTAAGAACCGCCGCAATATTTGTATTGTTCACTTAGTTGTTATTCTTGACGCACAGAGAGGGAGTCGCATTTATATTTTCTTTTTTTTTCCAACTTTAGTCTTAAAAGAAGTAGGAACGATAGTATATAATTATTTATGCAACTGTTGTTTAATATCTAATTATAACAGTTGCATACAAAAATTTATCTACACCCATTATATGAATCATCTATTAAAGATTCTGAAATTATAGATCGTTCTAAGAACATAAATGTATGAAGTTTCGGCGCTGTGGTAGTGAAACGCGCGTCAATGACAATGTTCTTTGAAATTCATAATAACACGCTTCGAGCTATGAAAATTGTGGCTGTCTGATGAATATGCTCTTGGCGTGGAAGGGATTTAAAAAGCGAAAGAGTGTTATTATGAAATAAATTAAAAACAAAACCATTATTAACCAAAACCTTTATGATTGTGTGTGTTTTTTATTATGACATTGGATGTTTTAATGTTGGCAATAAGCTAAATAATTTGTTTGGCTCTGTTTAAGCCTCCAGCAAAAGTTCATAGAAAACATTCAACAAAAACACATACACAAAACTTTGTTTCTCCAACATGTTTCTCTACACACACCGTTTACTGCTCACTGCATATAACACCAGTTTGGGTGTTATAATGGTTTTTTAAATAAATTGCATAATAATACCCTTTCGCTTTTTAAATCCCTTCCTCGCCAAGGCTTTGCTAATTAGACAGCCACAATTTTCACTGATGAATGCGTGTTATTATGAATTTCAAAAAAAAAACGATCGAGCCTTAAAGTAGTCGCGAATGATGTGTAACATTTGAAACCTCACCTTATATTAGTAAAAAAAGAAATAAAACCTACTACAAAAGGAATAAGCCATTTGAACATTATGTTCTAAAATCAAATCAAATAGCGTGCGCTTTCGCGACTTCCTGTTACACACTTCCGTCACATTTCACGAAATCACTCCCAAAGATTGCAGGAAAGTGAAAAGAAAGATGTTACACATCAAAAAAACATTGACATTCACCCGCTCTTCACTACCACAACGCCGAAGCTTTTCACGAGCTTAAGTTATTTAAGCAGTTAAGTTAGTTCAGAATCTAAGTGTTTCAGAATCTTTAATAGAGGTTTTAAATCATGGGGGTAGATAAATAGTTTAAACAGATTTAAGGCCCACTTGCACCAACATTCTTAGGTTTAACCTGTTTAACACATCATTATACTTTTTCAATTTTATAAAGTAAAATAGAGATAAAATGAAGTTTCAACATGATGAGATTTTAGATTTAATCCAAAAACTTTGGTCGAGGTAGACGCCATGCAACATAATCCGCACTCTCAGTGGTAGATACGGATTACGGAACCCGAGTTCTATTCCCGGTCTCTCGGTTATTATCTTTGATCTATGTTGTTTTTTTTAAAGGTTTTTGTTAATAAAGAAAGAATTTCATTACTTACCCAAAACAATAATGTTAGAAATTCCTTAAAATGTTTTGCTGATAAGTCTAGTTTGATTAATAATTACAAAACTATCAGTCAAAATATATTAATGAAAAATTATAGTGAATATAAAATACCATTTAGACAATTTCAACTATGGGTCCTTCTTAAAAGCACGTCGTCTGCAGTGCACACTCATCTTTGTTGCCGAGTCCTCACAAATGAGTTTAATTTTTTAGTAACGTTGTGTGCTTTAAAATACCGGGAGAGCTGAAATTAATTGCTATTCCCCGGAAAAACGCTACAAATTTTACAACCTTAGTTGAGATATAACAAGAAATCTTTCTGTTTGTCGCGTGCGGTAGAAATGGATTTTGTTGTGCACCTTAAATTGCGAATTTCTCATTTTGAGCTCAGATGTTAATTCGAGATGCGTTTATACATATATTTATTTATGGTGGTCAATTATAATTATTTTTATATGCGATTATATTTTTATGTAACTAATTACGTAAATACTGTTAAAGTTAGTTTTTGAGGATTCCACAGGAACCTAACCTATGTGGCAATATAGGTAATAAAAAAACTATAGCAATTTTCATCTATAGATGACGACAACGGGAGCCGTGAGAGGTGCGGGCGGCGAGCACTTGTAATTTTGACAAGAATATGTCTACCGCCCGCATCTCTCACGGTCCCCGTTCTCGTCCTCCCCACCCCCTGTACCCCGCAGGCGGGGACTCAGTTAAACGATCTACCTATACATCCTTTAAGCTGTTTTATCATGAAAAATTAATTTCATTTACAATATTTTTTCATTTACAATATTTTTTCATTTACCTGGTTTCATTTTCCATATACAGGTCTCCAGCGCGTGTTTACCCTAAAAATTCTACAAAAACATATCAACTTCCAACAAAACCGTCTAAAAAAATTTTGTTTCATTAAGCCCCGGCTTAATAAAAGTCCAAGGTAAAAGTTTTTTGAAACCATTCAACAAAAACATAAACACAAAACTTTGTTTCTGAAACATGTTTCTCTACACACGCGCCGTCTACTGCTCATGTGGATGTCGTACACAAAATACACAAAGCTATGTTCAAAAACTACGATCCTGGTGCAGCAAAATTTGTTAAATTTTATATATTTGTTTGCACGGAAAACACGTACATAAATCACCCCCGCGCGGGTCGAGGGGAAGGGTATTATTTCATCGGTCATTTTATGACAACTCGCTAGCGGGGGCTATGTTTCAAACCTAATCTCCAAGTGCAACTTTTTACTCTGTCATTTAAATTTTGACATAAAATGTATGAAAATTTTATCATTTTTGACATTTGTTGCACCTCAGATCGTATGTTTGGAACGCAGCTCTGGGGTTTTGTGTACGAAAGCCACGTGAGCAATAGACGGGGTGAGTTTTGAGTATGTGTTTTTTTTAATGTTTTCAATAAACTTTTGCTGTAGACCCGGCTCAAACAGAGCTACTACCGGACATAAGAACAAACAAGCTCCTTCCATACAAACTTCACGATGACAATACGATTGCGAACCTGTAAAAATTCGTGCTTGGGCCTCAAGTTACACAAGTAACACGGAGGTTTTAAGTGTATTTAGTGTTATAGAGATATTGAATGTCAACAGCGTAACTAATAACCAGTCTAGTAAGCAGGTAAGTAGTATTAAAAGATTTTATGTTGGCCTTCTCAAACTTTTTGTTTATGAATTACTTTACAAAGGCTGTGAGCAACCTTTTAGGTACCTACCAAATTTTCTTGACTTAGTTACTGAAGTCCATACTAAAGATTTGCCTGTTTATTAGGGTTTTCACAATTTAACGGAAGGTCACTTTTATTTCTATTAAATGCTGGATAGAGTATTCAATCTATTCAGCCAACGATATTAAATACCTACGGTATAAGTATCGTTGTATTCAGCATTTTATAAAAGTAAGTTCGGAGTAAAAAACCATCATCATTTTAATTTTAAAATTAAACATGAGTTTATGAGTTTGTAATATAGTCCAGTCAATGAAGGCTTAACTTTGCCATTTTGAGTTGATCACCTGCAACCAACGTGAAAATTTCCGCAAGGGTTCGCAATAATATACTAAAATTGCAGGGTGCTGCATTGACGGCAAAGGGTGAAAAAAAATGCGAAATGGTGCAAAAACGAGTTTTTCGTCAATATCTCGCGACTGGCTGGAAAAATAGAAAAAGTTCCTAGTTCAAAGTTGTAGAAAATTTAATTTCCTACAAAAAAAGATATCAACATATTTTCGCGTATCTCCCATAGTTTTTGCACAAAATGCAATTAAAGGTGCAAAATAAAAAAAGAAAAAATATTGTTAATGGTTTTTTTCCCCTATTTTAATTAATTTAATTACCTACGGGTCAAATTCAACAATCACCAATTACTGAAATATTGAAGGATGAGCTTTCGGCAGTCCACTGAAATGAAAATTGTCTACCGAAATGGTAAAAAAATTACCACCGAAATGATACAGCCAAGAACATCGCCTTTGTAGTAGAAGGGTTCCCTATTTTGAATTTAAATAAATTTCCTTATTCTTTGTAAATATTTTTGTTCGTTATTTTATAATAAGAATTATTAATTAAGAATTAATTAACTGTTACTCCTATTAATTAATATTCCTATTTAAAATGATTAATACGTACATTTTCAAAATAATGAACAAAGCGCGTTTAGAAAGCGAGAAGTTTATTAGTTAGTAAATCGTCCCCTTAGTGCCAAAACCGATTATCTGCACTTTTCCCCTATAGAACTTTCATAATACCAATCGACCTATCTCATTCAGCCGCATCTACAGGTAAAACCCATTATGCTCTACGACGCATAGTTCCTGAAATAGCTAATAAGAATAAACAGAATAACTGCAAATTATTTCCAAAATTCTTGATTTAAAACCTAATAAACCCATTCAAAACACTTTAATTTGTAAACGTATTAATTATTGAAACCAAGTTTCGGATTTAAACTCATTTTTCATGTAGACACTTAAGAGTAAATATCCTGTGAGATTATTCCACTAAAATAAGTTATCCCACGGTAATTAGCTTTGACTGTTTGAATTTTACCAGATATTTTAATTTTACTAGATGAAGTAAAAACTAAAAAACCTGTCGCTTTTTGAAAAAATTTAGAGCGTTATATTTGAGGCAAGTAAAAGAAGATACCGAATTTCAATTTGTTTTTACTGAATAACTTTAATTTGACGCTTTATAAATTACTTCAGCTGAAATCGATTATCAGTGCTTACTCTTTTCTTCCACTGTAATTTATTAGCGTTAGTCATCGTTACTTTAAAATTTATGCTTCAGCTAAAACCAGGTATCCATATTTAACCGTCTCTTCCGTACACAGATCGTGCGCTAGCGAGTAAGTTGCTCACTTTTATTCATTCATTGTTGAATCGCGCGCTGGGCAACACTGTTATTCTTTTGTTTAATTTATCACTAATAAACATTACTGGGTGAACTATTCTGCGTATTTAGTTTAAAATGATAGCTACTAAGAAAGATGACGAAAAATATAGTTAAAAAAAATATTTAGTTTTATTATATGATAATTTAATTTTACCATTTCTTTTTCTTTCATCGTGTTCAGCGCATAATTTACGTTTAAACATATATTTGCAATATGTATTATCATTATCATATAATAAAATTTAAATCATTTTTTTTGTCAAGATTATTATATGAAAAAAGGAAATAATAAATAAAAAAATACCCGAAACATATTAATTAAATCCTAATGAAGCATGTAGGGGTAAACTCCCCGAGCAAAAAAAAATACACGGTATTTCTCAGAGCGGCAGTGCAATGTACTGATTTATAATTTTGAATTGTTTTCTTGGTTAAGTAGGTACTTCTCAACCTTGGCAAAAAGAATTATTGAGTAATGGGCTCTAAATCCATAAAATAAAAAAAATACGAAGTGGCATTTTATCATCACGGTGACCTGTTCTAAACCCAATTCCTCTCTTAAAATTACTACCCCTGTAGTTACTTTTATTTTTGGATTGAAATTAACTTTTATATCAATAATATATAATATAGCCTATCAACAAAAACCACTATTGTTTGTTTACCTTCTTTCTTATATATATAAAAAGCACTCAACTATTGTCCTGGAAAAAGTTATCATTTCCATGGACAGTAAGTTTTTGTGAAATAGGTTCGTTTACATTGTGTTTTTGTATCCCGCTTGTCAGTGCTCCCTTCGAGCCAGGCTGCCTTAGATGGATCACACGCACGCGCAACAACGTCATTGTGGATTCGCGCCAAATAGTAAGCATACCATTTCAGTGATATGGGGACAATTGATTCGGTGGACTGTAATGCCAATAAGAGTCCAGGGAATGAAAGTATCGCCGAAATGATACATCCATAAGTTTTTAGAGATCCTGGAGTCAATATAGGTATATTAAATAATTTCGGTTTGTGATGTACGTTTACCTAGAAATTGTAGGTTCGATATTTCGGATGCAGTAGTATTTCAATCTAAAATTTCTAGTTTAAAAATGTATATTAAAGTTAAAGCGGATGAAGTCGTTGGCAGCCGATTATATTTAAATATAAAAAAGTGTAAAAGAAACTGTATTATTCATCTGCACTTGACTCTGCACATGATGAGTCATCAAAAATGGTTCCTGAAGGCAAACGATCAGATTGGCTTGTTTCTGTAGCCAAAGATGTGCATAATCCATGGTACTCCTCAGATTACCTCCTAATTCCTTACCTTTGTAGCAAAAATAAATAAAAAAATCTTTGCTTTAGATTTTTTTTTATATATAGGCTCAACAAATGACTCCACCAGAGGTTAGGTGACGGAGGAGTCTAGACGCGAAGAAAGCTGGTACAGCAGTATTACTTGCCACACCAGCTATCCTCATTTTGCCGGCCTGCAGAATTGCTACTTCACACACGTAAGTAATCCATTTGCAGATAGTCTGACAAAGAACTGAGTTACCAAATTTCTTTGTTCACGTTGGAATAGTGGGAATAGTGAACTACTGTTCACAGTAAGTCGGTGGCAATGTAAGCTAGCGCGTGTAGACTTCTGTAGGAAAGGGGAGGGTAGGTTAAGGGACAATAACTCCTCAAAACATGTGGCAAGGTATAGACGATAAAACGCGCTTAATAACGCCACATCACGGCGTAATTGAAGAGGCTCGAGGTGTTTAGTCACCTCCTTAGCGCCAATAATGCGGGTCGCGCGCCACTGTAACCTATCCAAAGCATCAAAAAAGTACTTGGCGGAGCCATCCACCAATATTCCACGCAAGACCGTACTTACGTCATGTACAACAAGCACAGTTGCTCAGGCGTGAAAAAACGTTAGTTTTACCGTGAAAGCGCAGACCTGGGCTTTCTTGGCAATGAACTCAACCAAGTTCTTGGTACCGCATTCCGAAAAGCGGTCCAAATTTTGATTGAGTTCAATGACATGATTCTCCCGTTTCTCTTAGGTTTCTACCTGTCCAGCGGCTGCGTATCCAAAATATCCCGCATGCACTGTATTATCGTCTGCATAGCAATGAATATTCTCATACTAATCATAATCATAATCAAAATCATTTATTCAGTTTAGGCTGTTACAAGCACATATGAATGTCTAGAAGCTACGCCATCGGTTCGTAAATCTACGGCGGGAGACCTTGTACTGAGAAGAACCGGCAAGAAACTCAGCAAGGGCTGGTTTTTTTTCTCCCTGTTTTATTATTTACAGAGTCGTCAAATTGAAAAATGACTTCAGAGGTGATTCATGAAGTCACTTTTCATTACATAATTATTAAATATATATTAATTTTTTACCTGCATTTTGATTGCTGTGTCATACAGTATAAATACAAATAGTGTTATTTATATTCAGTGTGACTAAACATTAACTTCAATATTAAGGAAGTTAGGGCAGACTCATCTCCGCTGGCAGCACCCGTTCACGAGCATGACACATGAACCAGCCATCGCTTCGCTCAACCATATTTTAGGGAACGTAACGACCCGCCTCACACGACACCGCCGAAGAGACAATTATGAGAGCATGACTACCCATAACTACCCATACTAACTACAACATATTTACTTAAATTAAGGTCATTTACCTGTAAGACACAACAAACAATTACAAAACAAAGCAAAGGAGAAATCACGACCACGCCGTTTTGTCAATCAAATATTCTTAAACAGTCTGATAATCTTCCTTAAGTTATTACTTACTTTATATATAGCTTTCAGTTTAATTATAGCATTGTCAACACATAATTCATAATTTAAATCATATAGAAATACCCGTTGGAATGGTTGGAACAGTTCATACCCAAGCATTTTTGTCTGTAATATAATCAGACACTTTATAATATGCTTTCTTAACTAGTGATTTTTTAATGGTCGATTTAAATTTAGTCATGCTTAACTCTTGAATATTGCTTGGAACTTTATTGTAAAAGCGGACACTAAGACCTCTAAACGAATTATTGATTTTGTGGAGCCTAGTAGCAGGTAAAGTTAAGTTATTTTTATTTCTAGTATTATATGTATGTATTTCACTATTTTTAGTAAACAAATTAATATTTTTTTTTACAAATACTAAGTTGTCATATATGTATTGTGATGCAACTGTCAATATACCTATTTCTTTAAACTTATCTCTTAATGAATCCTTAACTTTAAGATTATTAATTGATCGAATAGCCCTCTTCTGCAGCACAAATATAGTTTGAATGTCGGCGGTATTCCCCCACAGTAAAATACCGTAAGACATTACACTATGAAAATAACTAAAGTAGACTAATCTGGCAGTTTCTATATCCGTTAACTGCCGTATTTTCATTACAGCATATGCTGCAGAACTAAGTCTCTTCAACAATCCATCAATATGTGGGCCCCACTGCAGCTGTTGCCCCAAAAAGTTATTGACGACGTGAACAATTGTATCTCTAAGGTAGTCCACTGGTTCAATGTTAACAATTTATTACTTAATGAAGGAAAAACGAAATGTATGAAATTTGTATTACCTAATGTAAAACAGGTAAAAACTAAAGAATAGGAATGTGGGCCTTGTAGACACCACAGTATTCTTAGGGATAACTTTAGATTCTAAGCTTCAATGGGGCCGACATATTGATAAATTGTCAAATAGACTTAGCTCTGCAGCATATGCCGTAATGAAGATACGCCAGTTAACGGATGTAGATACGGCCAGATTAGTGTACTTTAGTTATTTCCATAGTGTAATGTCGTACGGAATTTTATTGTGGGGAAATGCTGCCGATATTCAAACTATTTTTGTGCTGCAGAAGAGAGCTATTCGATCAATTTATAATCTTAAAGTTAAAGAATCATTAAGAGATAAGTTTAAAGAATTTGGAATAATGACGGTCGCATCACAATACATATACGAAAATTTATTACTTGTAAGAAAAAATATTAATTTGTTTCTTAAAAACAGTGATGTTCACACAATTAATACAAGAAACAAAAATAAACTAACTTTACCTGCTACTAGGCTTCACAAAATTAATAATTCATTTAAAGGTCTTTGTGTTCGCTTATACAATAAAGTCCCAAGCAATATCCAAGAGTTAGCCATAAATAAATTTAAAGATATTATAAAAAAAACACTTATTAAAAAAGCTTATTACAAAGTGTCTGATTATATTACAGACAAAAATGCTTGGGTTTGAACTGTTCCAATCATTCCAACAGGTTTTCTATATTAAATAAATCATAATTGTATTGACGTTGTAACAACATAATGAATTGTAAATGTTGTTACATTAGACTTTTAATGTTGTGGAGTTTTTTTCGCTCGTTTTTCTCCGCAGCTAAAAAATATGTCCATAACGAGTGGTAGGGAAAAAAATTTTTGGACGATTCAAAAGAGTTGTACTATACATCCAATTTGAATAAAGATATATTGATTTCTGATTTCTGATTGAGCTTAGAATCTAGTGTGATTCCTAAGAACACTGTGGTATCTACAGTATCAAGCGGAATTAAATCATTTAATGCAGCAAAGAGAGTGTAGGGGATAGGACGGAGTCCTGAGAAACACCGGCATTCACTGACATGAACTGCGAACTACATCCGTCGCCGTCCGTTGACGCTCATGCAGGAAGTCAGCCACTCAGGCACAGAACTGAGTAGGCAGACCGTATCCAGGAAGCTTGGAGAGAAGACTTATGTGCCAGGCCCTATCAAAGCCTTAGCGATGTTAAGGCTGATAGCCAAAGACTCACCTCGCTTATCGATAGCCTCACCCCAGATATATGTCACGCACGCTAGAAGGTCACCTGTCGATCGATTCGGTCTATCCTATTTTACTTGCCTCAAATATAACGCAAACATATGATATATATTTTTTTGCAAAAAGCGACAGACTTGTTAGTTTTTACTTCATCTAGTAAAATTAAAATATCTGGTAAAATTCAAACACTCAAGTCAACAACAGTCAAAGCCAATTACAGGATACTCACAGGATATTTACTCTAAGTATCTACATGAAAAATGAGTTTAAATCCGAAAGTTGTTTTCAGCGGTAATATATTTACAAACTTAAGTGTTTTGAATGGGTTTATTAGGTTTTAAATCAAGAATTTTGGAAATAATTTGCAGTTATTCTGTTTATTCATTAGCTATTTCAGGAAGTATGCGTCGTAGAGCATAATGGATTTTACCTGTAGATACCTAACTAATAAACTTCTCACTTTCTAAACGCGCTTTGTTCTTTATTTTGAAAATGTACATATTAATAATTATAATTAGTAATAATAATTAATAGGAGTAACAATTAATTAATTCTTCATTAATAATTCTTATAAAAAATAATGAACAAAAATATTTACAAAGAATAAGGAAATTTATTTAAATTCAAAATAGGGAACCCTTCTACTACAAAGGCGATGTTCTTGGCTGTGTCATTTCGGTGGTAATTTTTTACCATTTCGGTAGACAATTTTCATTTCAGTGGACTGCCGAAAACTCATCCTTAAATATTTCAGTAATTGGTGATTGTTGAATTTGACCCGTAGGATCGTTTAAAATAGGGAAAAAAACCATTAACAATATTTTTTCTTTTTTTATTTTGCACCTTTAATTGCATTTTGTGCAAAAACTATGGGAGATACGCGAAAATATGTTGATACTATTTTTGTAGGAAATTAAATTTTCTACAACTTTAAACTAGGAACTTTTTCTATTTTTCCAGCCAGTCGCGAGATATTGACGAAAAACTCGTTTTTGCACCATTTGCATTTTTTTTTCACCCTTTGCCGTCAATGCGGCACCATTTTAGTATATTAATCTACAAACCCTTGCGGAAATTTTCGCGTTGGTTGCAGGTGATCAACTCAAAATGGCAAAGTTAAGCCTTCATTGACTGGACTAATAGAATAGTACAATACTAGAAAACCAGTGAACCAAATGTTCACCAAAAAAAAAATTTAATTAATTGAGAACTTCGGAGATTTTGTGTGGTTTCGTTTGAAATAGAAATCACGTGATTTCTCGAAAACCGGAAGTGCTACGTTACTCACATCCGGTTTGTAGTCTTATCAGACTATTCTTAACTTATAACTTAAACATTCTCTATATCTATCTCTTACGGTTTGGCCGCTGAAACAGCACCACGGACGGACGGACGGACGGACGGACGGACGGACTTGTCTGATAGATAAGAGATTTATTGGTGTTTAAACAGGGTCTAAGAGAAACTGGTTAGTCGGTGTTTAGTAGCTCTCCTACTATTATAAGCAATATCGCGATAGAACGTAGTTCTATATGATAATATCAGTAGTAGTACATCTTTACTTATTTAAGGAACAAACACATTTTGTCACATGCATGTCTCGCTTATGGATAGTTAAAAATTACTATGGATAAAAGTGGAGCTTTAAAACTGTTATCGGGTCTGATATATGACCGCGGCACCTGCACGCGAATAGTTCGGGAGTTATGACACATGAAATGGGGAAATTGCTTAAGTTGGTAGCATGCGATGCGGTGTTTCCTATAGTATGTGCTCAGCTTATGTGTTTTAGGTAAATACAATAGAAAATAAGGTACAAAGTAATTAACACAAAATATAAGATTGATTTTGAAATACGTATCTTTGTGTGTAATACAAACATAAATTTATTGATAAAAGTCTTAATTTTGTAGGATATTGATGGGGCTGAGACTCTGAAACCACAAATATATTTCTGAGAAGGGCACGCTCGTTCGGTTCGTGTCTTATTATAGTTACATCCTTCGACAATAATTTTAGAGAATTGTTTTCCATAAAATATAAGCCGATACAGGATAGTTCACCCCATTGACAATATTAATACTATTTTAATCATAAAGCTTTCTTACAAAACTCTTCTGATTCATCTTAATTCTTTCCTAAAAGGTGACGATGGAACCATTTCAATAAACCTGCTCTCCACTGCAATAGGTATGGACTGGAATGAAGAGCGGGAATTTTCACAGAACGTATTTAACGTAGAATGGGTAGTTATTATGAGTAAAGTGACTTTTTCGTCGTTTTTTCTCGACCTTAAACAACAACAACAACAACAACAAGACAGTGCAAGTGCACTGTATTTTAAATGATTGACGGTAGCGAAGGGTTTCTCCCTACGTGTGTTTCGTGTATCAAAACCAATCAAGTTCTGTTGCGGTATTTTATCAAATTTTGTCAAAATTCCCCCATTTCAAGCGAACTGTTAGGGAATGGGATTCCCTTCCTGCATCTGTATTCCCCAATACATATAATATAGGGACCTTCAATGCAAGAGTAGGCATTATTTGATATTTGTAAATAGGCATTATTTGATTCCTAGGTTTTCACGCACCACACTCATTAAATAAAACAACACGTCGAATTCTGATGACGCAGCCGGAAAGGGATGCGAAACGTCATGAAACAAATAAATCAGTGCTTGAAACTTGTTTTATTTAGGCATTATTTGAGTTTGCGTGCTTAAATATAGGTTTGGTGCTTAGGTGTTTTGGTGCTTAACATCAGCGCACTCAAATCTTTAATATAAAAAAATAAAATGAATATATATTTTTGTGCTTAGCTGTGATCAAACAGAAATAACCATGTAACATGATTAACAGAATTAGTTTAATCCAACGATAATAGAAAAGATACTACATTTGCACGGGGTAAGAGGTTTGATTTTACCCCATTCTTTCTTGGCAACAGGCAGTGCGCACGCAAATGCTTTCATTCATCGTCAATAATCCCGGCAAGAACAATGCTGCTCATCTGCGAGTTTTTCCACCGCATCCGCTTAATTTGAATGCCTAGCCGAGATTAAATAGAATGCCTTCATCTGTCTCACCCAATTGCCAGGTCTGTAGTCACGAAAATTGGAATCTTTTTATTCGATGAATAAAAATTAACAATGTTAAGATAAATGTATTTTAACATACCTGGACATTTTATCGCCTAAGGCTATACCCTAATTTAGCTTGTTAATTGGCGCTGATGGTAACTTATCACCTTTTATTTACAAACGTTTTATCGTTAAAGTGATTGTTTAGGAAATCATTAAACCATAGGTTAAAACATCGTTGAGAAAACTGTATACTTCCGTTGTATTTTTTTTTATTAAATCTATGAGCTAGTGTCGAATATACATAGGTATTTTTTTTTTTCATTTTCGATCGAGGAGCTCGATGGCGCGGGTGGTTAGCGCGTTCGGCTGCGATCGTTGAAGTTAAGCAACTTTCGCAGTGGTCGGTCATTGCATGGGTGTCCAAAAATCTTCTATCTCGAGTTCTTCCGTGCTTCGGAAGGCACGTTAAGCCGTTGATCCCGGCTGCATCTGCAGTCGTTAGCACCCGCCAATCCGCACTGGGCCCGCGTGGTGGGTCATGGCCTCTCCCTATTCCATCCATAGGGAAGGCCTATGCCCCAGCAGTGGGGACATTAATAGGCTGATGGGAACTAATGATGAGCTAGTGTCGAATTTTTTTTTTTATGTTATAGGTGGCATACGAGCAGACGGCTCACCTGATGGTAAGTGATCACCGTCGCCCATGGACACTTGCAACACCAGGAGTATCACAAATGCGATGTCGGCCTTTAAGGAAGGAGTACGCTCTTTTTTTGAAGGTTTTTGTGTCGTATTGGTCCGGAAACACTGCTGGCGACAATATGTTCCACAGTTTTTTCGTACGTGGTAAAAAATTTCGACAAAAACGCACGGTTGGGGATAGCCACGCATCAAGATGATGGGGATGAAATTTTTGTCGCGATGTACGATGGCGAAATGCAGTAGCTGGAATTAATCCGAACAATTCCTCAGAACACTCTCCGTGATAAATGCGATAGAAGATGCAGAGCGATGCTACATCCCTACGCAAAGCCAAAGGATCAAGCTGATCGGAAAGGTCCTGGTCGTCGACGATTCGAACCGCTCGGCGCTGGATGCGATGTAAAGGGAGAAGCTGGTACTGGGGTGCCCCCGCCCAAAGATGACAGCAGTACTCCATGTGAGGCCGAACCTGTGCCTTATAAAGTTGCAGTCGGTGGGCCGGTGTGAAGTACATTCTCGATCTATTGAGTACACCAAGCTTCTTATAGGCCAATTTGGCGTTGCCCTCTAAATGATCCCGAAACTGCACGTCGCTCGATATGTCAACGCCAAGAATTCCAATACTAGCTGAGGCAGTTAGAGGAGTGTTCTCAAAGAGAGGAGATATGACAAATGGTATTTTTTTTGCGGTGAACGCGCATACTTGTGTCTTCGTAGGGTTAAATTGGACTAGATTAAGTCGGCCCCAATTCGTTACTTGGTTTAACAAAGTTTCGACTTCAGACACAAGTTTGTTCCGGCACTCGATGATGTTTTCCCGTGAAATGTTGGCGCGGCCGGTACATAGGGCATCACCCGTGCTGTCGTCTGCATAACAATGAATGCCATCAATTTGAAGCATGTCATTGATATGAAGAAGAAACAGCGTAGGCGATAGCACACAGCCTTGCGGAACACCAGCGTTTACGGATTTGGAGTCCGAGCATGCACCGTCGACTGCGACCTTGATGCTCCTGTCCGCAAGAAAGCAAGTGACGCACAGTTTTTCAGGAAGCCCATAAGAAGGAAGCTTCGAAAGAAGCGCTTTGTGCCAAACCCGATCGCAGGCTTTCGCGATATCCAGACCGACCGCCAATGCTTCCCCCTTGGTCTCGATCGCCTTTGCACAACGATGAGTCAGGTTTACTAGTAGATCACCAGCCGAGCGACTCTGACGGAAACCGTACTGGTGGTCACTAATCAACTGGTGGTCCTCTAGGTACCGCAGGAGCTGGCAATTTATAATGGACTCCATTATCTTGGAGAACAAGGAGGTGATGGCTATAGGCCTATAATTAGTAGGGAGTGAGCGGTCGCCTTTTTTAGGAATCGGGTGCACTAAAGCTGTCTTCCATGAGTTCGGAACAACACTAAAGAGTAGAAGAGCCAGAAAAGACGCGTTAGTACCGGAGCCATCTCAGGAACACACATCTTCAGCACAATTGGTGAGATTCCATCAGGCCCACTCGACTTGTGGATGACTAGGGAAAAGAGTGCTTTACGCACTAAGCTTTGTGTGAACCGGATCTCCGGCATAGAACTCTAACACCGCGGGATGGTCGGCGGTATGTATCCCCTGTCATTTAGAGTCGAGTTAGACGCAAAGAGTGAGCATAAAAGATCCGCTTTCTCTTTTGCAGTATAGGCCATCGATTCGTCGCCATTGTGTAGGGGTGGAAGGGATGGCTTACAAAAATTTCCTTCAACAGCCTTGGCAAGAGACCAAAACGCGCGGGTTCCAGAGGGAAGTTTTATTAATCTCTCGCCAATGCTGCTAATGTGCGCTCTGGCAATTACTCTTTTGCAGGACCTGGAGGCCAAGTTATACTTCTTTTTGAGATCGCTAGTGTTGTTATCCCTGACGGCCGCTGCGTTTGCCCAGGCCTGATAACACATCTGTTTTTGGCGAGATGCCAGTTTACAGTAGTGACCAAACCAAGGCTGGGATTTGCCACCAATGGGAACCACAGACGAAGGAACAAAAAGTTCCATACCCTGAAGGACAACATCGGCGACAGAATCGGCAGCGACGTTGGGATCATTCTGCAAGAAGCAAACCTGGCCCCAAGCGTAGGATGAAAAGAAAGTGCGCATCCCATCCCAGTCTGCTGACTTATAGTGCCACACACGACGACAGCCAGCAAATTGCGGCCGCGGTGAGTAAGTGAGTGGCACCATACTCCGGATTAGACAATGGTCCGAGGAGCCAAGAGGGGCATCTATGGACACTTTGTAATTATCCGGATGTGAAGTCAGCAGAAGGTCCAACAGTGAAGGTGTATGGTCTTCGACATCTAGGATTCGCGTAGGCGAGGTGACCAGTTGTATCAGACCATAGGCCAAGGCGAAGTCGTGAGCAGATCTGCCTGCATGATCGGTAGTGGGCGATCCAAGCCATTCGGAGTGGTGGGCATTGAAATCACCAAGGATCACAATTTCAGATGATGGGATCTGCTGAAGCACGAAGTCTATAGCCACCTGGACGTGATCATAGAGTCGGTCAATTTCGGCATTTCCGCTATGGGACCTGTAG
This sequence comes from Chilo suppressalis, assembly GCA_902850365.2. Classification (NCBI taxonomy): domain Eukaryota; kingdom Metazoa; phylum Arthropoda; class Insecta; order Lepidoptera; family Crambidae; genus Chilo; species Chilo suppressalis. The sequence continues at coordinate 16,717,167 of OU963898.1, forward strand.
AGGCAGGTGTAGACGCAGGGATGGTCATCGACGTCTACACGCAACCATAAGATGGAGAGGTCCCTACCTTCAAAGTTGCTGAGGCGACGGAAACTGATACCCTCTCCAACGTACACACATACCCCAGCCCGTGGTACAAAGGAATGTTCCAAAGTATACCCAGGGTACTGGAGGTAGGAGGTGTCGGCTGGAGAGGATATCTGGGTCTCAGTCAAAAAAAGCAAGGCCGGCTGCACTGTCTGAAGGTGGTAGTGAACAGCATTAAGGTTAGAGTGTAAGCCCCTGATGATGCAGAAATCTACGTTAAACATGGCAGGGGGTTACGCTTGCTGTGGTCTCGAGCAGTTTGAGTAATGAGCGCGGTTTCGCCCTCCCCAGAATACGAAGGGCAGCCTCGACGTCCACGTCCAGAAGGAGACAGTTCTGGGCATGAACGTCCAGAGGGGGATTCTCCAGCGTGAAAACAGCTGGTACCCCCCTGGGGTATTGTCCTATTTAACTGCGCCATCATGAGGAAAGGGGGGGGGGGGGGGTTGGGCCTCCTATAGCCTCACTCACTCGGCGAAACACAGCACAAAGTACTGCTTCACGCCGGTATTCTGTGAGGATTCTATTTATAGGTAGAAAGTTTTCTTTATAAGCATTACCTATTGGTTAGTGCATGCTTTTATGACGTTTGTGTTAATGTGTTCATATTCATTGGTTATCTTTGCTCTGGTTAAATAAAAAAAAACTGCAATTCTTTAATTTGCATATAGTTAATTTAATTGTAATTTACTGTAAATTTCAGAAGTAAAAAAAAATAGTTTTGTAACCGATAACTACAAAAGTCCCTTGAAATAAAAAAAAACTTATCTACACAGGCGTCATCTTAGCTTGGTCTCTAGGCTCAAACACACAAACAGTCATAAGTTTTATATATACCTATGGAGCATGTATAAGATTGTGGAGAGAAAATAAAGTAATTAAGTTATATCTATCATTACCTAAACTAACACTAAAAACTACAAAAAGCCTAAGATGGAAAAACATGGTTTTCTTAGCTTACTTACTCCTTTGTCAATATAAAAATGATGAATTTGCTGAAACTTTAAAAAGAAATAACGTGTGTTTTTAAAACACAAATTAGTTCAAATCTGCCTCCCCATGGGGGCACATTTGAATCGACATGGGGCAGTTTTGAACATTGGGTTAAAAACCAAAAAAAAAGAGAGGATAGAGTAATAATTTGTCTCTATTATAATGATACTAGCTGAACCAGCGAACTTCATACCGCCATAAAAATAGGGGCAAGTGGTAGAAGAGAAAATTTAGGGTTGTGTGTATTTTTAATACCACATTATAAAAAATAATGTCCAAAAAAGATTTTAGCAGTGTGTAACGTAGTGTTCTATCAATATCCTGGGATAACATTCCTCCTAACCCATATAAGAACACTACGTTACAATACCCAATAGTTTGAATTTTGGCGCGAAGGCGCATTGTAGGTTTCAGAACACTACGTTGGACAACCTTTATCACTTAAGGATATGAAAAATAGATAGTAGCCGTTTCTCAGACCCACGGAATATGCGTATAAAATTTCATAAAAATCAGTCAGACCGGTTCGGAGGAGTATGGTAACTAACATTGTGACACGAGAATTATATATATATACTAGCTGACCCAGCGAACTTCGTACCGCCCTAAAAAATAGGGGTTGTCCAGCGGACAAAATTGTGAATCTAAACCATTCTCAGATCCCCTTGAACACACATAAAAAATTTCATCAAAATCGGTCCAGTCGTTTAAGAGAAGTTCAGTGACATACACACTCACAGAAGAATTATATATATAAAGATATATATATATATATATATATATATATATATATATATATATATATATAATATAAGATTTATTGTTATTAAAATATAAAATAAACTTATACGAAACTTCTAAAGTTACATCTTGCATTACAGTAACAAAAATGAAAATAGTAATTTTAATTGTCTCACTTCCTCCTTGTTAACAAAAGTAATCATATTGCACAAGAGTTTTAGTTTATTGTTATTATTATTATATAATACTGCCTCAGATGCTAAATTAAAGATAAAATAAACTTAATATCAAACTTGTAAGAAAACATATAAAGTTTGCATTTGAATGTCCCGTTCAAATCTGCCCCGTTTGTTTTGATCAAATCTGGCCCATGGTCACTTGGAAGATAAAATATTAAAAAAAAAAAATAAATAACTGGCAACCAAAAATTACACGGTGGATTGAAAACTTGTAAGTACTGCACAATGTTGTGAAAGAATTAGTTGGAAACCTTTACTCACGTGATAGTAAATCCCTTACAACCTTTATTTTAATTTTTTACTTCACCGGTACAAATACGACGATAGTTTATAAATATTTTGAAAACGAAACGCGCGCGCTTTGTTACTTGACGTTTGTCACAGCCCGTGCTGCCAATATTAAAATGTAGTTACGGCATAAATTAACATAAAGTTACGTTCAGAAATCAACATGTTCAAATCTGCCCCTGTGCTAAGGTGCCTCCTTCTCCCCTACATTGCAAGTAGTGGCTGATTCTAAAGATTTAATCAAACGAATTTTTGTTTGATCCTAAGAGATCGCTGGGTTTAAACTGACGAAACAACGTTGATATTTATCAACGGCGATCTTATTACCTTTAGTATAAAAATACATATAATATGTATTTTCATATATTTACTTTATATACTATACTGAATATTATTTAGAGTTTTATGGTGAATAAGTAATATTTATATGATCTATCAGTTCTTCATTATGATAATTATGTTACAATTAGTTTAATTTACTTTATCCTTAGAGAATCTGTGCTCCAAGCTGCGCATGCGTACATCTTTTTACCCGACTGCGCAATGCAAGAGCGCGAAGCGCGACGCGCAGACAGGGTATAGTGTTTAACAGTCTATATATGTATGTTTGTTCCTTTGTGACACACTAGAGACCAAACGCCTGGACCGATTTTGACCATTCTTACATCAATCTATTCGTCTCAATCATGGGAGTGCTACTAAAGATATGATAGTAATCAAAATTCAAGATGAGCAAAATTAGGCGCCATATTATGACGAAGTAAAAAAAATGATTTTATTTATTTTTTAAGCATTTAACTGCTAGATGTTTAAATCTAAAGAAAAGTTTACTAGAAAAAAATCCACGCGGACCAGGCAGCGGACGGGACTCGAAACCGCATCCTTCGCTATCCGGGCGAATGCACTGACCATTATGCTACCACGGCCCTATTAGCCGCGTCGAAATTTTCCTAGCCTTAAGCTGCAAGGCAGCGCCATCTCTTCGCATTGTAGGTAACCCACAATGTATGAATACTTTTTCAAGTATTAAACATTTGAAAGAAGAAATAGTTTACTAGAAAACTATTTTTTTTTCTAGTAAACTTTTCTTTAGATTTAAACATCTAGCAGTTAAATGCTTAAAAAATAAATAAAATCATAACTATAATTGCTATTTCTTCTTTCAAATGTTTAATACTTGAAAAAGTATTCATTTGACATTGTGGGTTACCTACAATGCGAAGAGATGGCGCTGCCTTGCAGCTTAAGGCTAGGAAAATTTCGACGCGGCTAATAGGGCCGTGGTAGCATAATGGTCAGTGCATTCGCCCGGATAGCGAAGGATGCGGGTTCGAGTCCCGTCCGCTGCCTGGTCCGCGTGGATTTTTTTCTAGTAAACTTTTCTTTAGATTTAAACATCTAGCAGTTAAATGCTTAAAAAATAAATAAAATCATAACTATAATTGCTATTTCTTCTTTCAAACGTTTAATACTTGAAAAAGTATTCATTTGACATTGTGGGTTACCTACAATGCGAAGAGATGGCGCTGCCTTGCAGATAAGGTTAGGAAAATTTCGACGCGGCTAATAGGGCCGTGGTAGCATAATGGTCAGTGCATTCGCCCGGATAGAGAAGGATGCGGGTTCGGGTCTCGTCCGCTGCCTGGTCCGCGTAGATTTTTTTCTAGTAAACTTTTCTTTAGATAAAAAAAATAAGTTGACAAAATATGTCGAGTGGGGTATCACTGTCTAGATAATCAAGAATTATGTTTAGGTTCCTAACACTATTTTTCATTTTATATGGTTGTTTAGGATCTACAACGCCTTAAAGTTGTATATTAACCACTTGCGCTTTTAATTTCAATCTTACGTTTGTATGGATCTTTGTTACTCTTTCACCTAAAAAATACTGAATAGATTTTAATGAAACTTAACAGTAAAATAGCTCATTTATGATAATAACATATATATAATAATTTATGTAGTTATTAAGTGAATTGGCCAAAATATAACATAACATAATAAGTGTCACATAAGACAGAAAAAACCTCCCATCTGTGAGCCATTTTGGCCTGCACAAAACTTTTTGCAAAACAATAAAAGTTACATGAATGTAATGTAGAGTGAAAATGTATCTCTTAAATAGTTTTAAAAAAAGTCCGTGACACCATATATCTATTTTTAATGTGTAAGCCATTACCGCTAAAATAGTGAATCAAAACTAAAATATTATTTGATATCTAAATATTTCCAAAATGCACATTTTGTATTAACAAATTATTTTTATCAAAACAAATACTTTTGACGCTTTGATATATAGCTTATGATATAAACTTTGCCTTTTACACTATGTCATTTTGACAAATATTTAAAAAGTTACAATGATGACAAAGTGATAGCGCGGTGTACTATGTACAGGGCCGTCTTTAACCTATTGGAGGCCTTGGGTATATTAAGATAATGGGGCCCTTATAACTATGATGTGAATTATGACTTGAAATGGAGCGAGTCACACGGATGATTTTTCTTTAAAGTAGCTTAGTATACCATTATATTATATTTAAATTTATCTAAGCATGCTGAAGTCGAAAAGCATAATTTTTAAGCGAGAGTAGAATAGCTTTGCGCATGTAAAAGCTAGTAAGTTAGTATTGGAGTCAGTAATTTAGGTTCGATTTCCTCGAATTATATAAGTTTTTGTTATAAATATAGGTAATCGTTTGGTGATCTGACAGGAACTAGCGAATTTGAATTTGGTCTGAGGGGGGCCCTTATCGATTGCGGGGCCCTGGGCACTTGCCCAAAGTGCCCACTGGGAAAGAGGGGTCTGACTATGTAGGAGTAGACTGCGGGAATACTAAGAGAAGAAATTTAATTAAGGTGTTTATAAACGTGGATAAAACCTAGGCGAAAAAGAAAAAAATGGGCTACTCGCAGTATCTGATCCTAAACGAAGTACTTACAATAAAACTGTGATACAGTTCCTTCTTATTGAATGATGAAAAAATAAATTATCATAATAGGTATTTATTATTATTGAATTTTAATGAAAAACTCAGAATAATTCTGAGTTTTTAATTTTTTTTAACGATATTACTTAATGTTACAAAAAAGGTTTACTTAATATAATGACAAATAACCCATTTTTCGCTAGTAGGTACATACTTATTGGAATCCCTGTGTTTATTAATCAGCTCGCGATAATATTGGTTATGTAATTATAAACGATAATTCTGCAAAATTCAAAGTAAATAATGTATATTTTTATAGGTAAATCGCCCCTTTCATCACCCTACGCCTATAAGTATTGGAATGTTGTAGCTAAGAACCAAGTTCTCATTTTTACATTATTGAAAAATATTATATATTCTTGAATTTCAATGGGTCCCGACTGTTAAAGTAGCTTTGTTCCTTATTAACAGAATTATAGACTACTGGACTTGTTTTTTTCTTTTTAGTTTTTATTTGAAGTATAATTAAGCAGTCGGGTTTTTTGATTTTTTAAATTAACCTTTTTTTCAACATTCCGTTTAATACCATAGTGTAATTTAATATAATAAAAAATGAAAGTGTAATCACGATTACAAAGTTATTTTACGATATAGCTAGCAGTACTATATTCTATATTGAGTTTTACTTAAAAATTTATGTATATGCGTTTCTTAAGTAGGTACGTCTATATAAAACCATCTTCAAATTCGTAATTCCAATATTTCGAAATGAAAGTAAATAAAATATTTTTATATAAAATAACTAATTCCATTTTTTTATGACTGCGCGTGTCACTATGACAATGAAGAATAGTAATTGGATCTTTCAAATTTTGAACTAATATGCGACTTCATGGGCTTGCAAACGTCATAACGGCCATCCCATACCGCTACTATAGTCTTACCCAACCAAAATGTATAAGTGGCGTATTGGCAGATTGCATTTGAGATAAGATCGTTTTTTGATTCAGTATCGTAACGTAAAGGTTACCAAGGTATTCCATTTGTTGGTACGCAGGCTGTTCATAGCAGCGCAGTCAATCGAACAGGATACCGCATATCACCCGCACTCTTGAGAATGTGCGCCAGGTGACCGGTGCAGGAGTATTAACTGGTTTCTAGTGGCCCTATTCAGGGCGTACTTCAACGTGCCCTGAGGGCTGGCTGAAGAGGGCAGAGAGGAGTCCCACATACCTTCATCTCGCTCCCTTAGTGGTTGAAGGATGCGTAAGGCATAAAAAAAGGCAACATAATATATTTGGCCCTTCTTTTTTTTTAATTTATTTAAAGAACCACTTCTTTAGTCCTTAAGTAAAAATAAGATAACTATATGAGTGGACCTTATGAGTTTAATATACACTTCCTATGTTTAAGTAGTGCGTATACACGAATACGTGGAGATACAGTAAACAAAAATATGCGAAAAATCGGAAATTTTCCGTAGAATTCAATAAACTAAAATACAAAAAACTGAAACATCGGGGAGCCATAGTAAATTGGGTCCAAAGTTGATCAAAAATGTAATTTAGCTTTTTACTGTGACATTCAATGAAAATAAGTTGCATACAGAAGTTGTTGAACTATTAAATACGGATAGATCTATAAAATCCTGATTTATATTTTTTTTTTATTTTTTTGCAAAAGTCCATTAAAAATAGCATTTTTTTAAACGCTTATATCTTCGTGATAACATATAATTTTTCCACGAAACTCGGTGAAAGTGTAGCTCTTTACTAATTAAAAAAGATGAATTTACAAAAAAATCGAAAAAATATGAACTGTTTTTAAAAAAATCACGTTTTTTTGTCTGTCACGCTTTTAAATTTCGAGACAATTAAAATTTTCTTGAAATGTTGTACTATCATTTTTACTTAATGCGCGCTTTTTAAATTGATCATTAATGTGAGAAGAATCGTTTAACAAATCGGGTTTTTTACAACAAAAAAAACGATTTTTTTCCTTTTTGTTAGCAACATTGAATTTCCGCATTTTTTTTTAATTTCCATAAAATTGCTACGACTGTTGCCGAGATATTTTTTTTATTGATTTTTTTTAATATTACGGTTTGAAATTTACGAAGTTTTTAATTCAATACTTAATACAATTATTGAACTACAAACTTTGTAAATTACATGAAAAAATACTACAATGGCATATTTTCTCTCTATTTTTTGGAAATTTAATGGCAAGCGGAGCACACTCTGGCTCATACGTTCGTTCATTATGTATTTTGAAAGTTATTTTGATTCTTGAAACATATGTATACTTTTCATACAGAGTTTGTAGTTCAATAGAAACTACAAAAAATACTACAATGACATTTTGGAAATTTAAGGGCAAATGACAGCAATCCGTAACAGTATTGGTATCCACATTGTCGTTACGAAATAATAGTAAGTTGCAATAATACTTCTCGCTGATACATTCATTATTATTATTTGTTTAGTCGTTTAAATTAATAAATTACTCGGAAGAAACACTATTTTAAAGATCGCGCGTCAAACTTCGAAAAAACCGAGCACTTAGCTCCGCTCTGGATTAAAAAAAAGCTCGCCTTTAAAATAGTTCTTTGCTCACTTATTAAACAATCAACTGATTTTTAAACGGAAAATGTTGCTTAACAATTATTATTTACCTGTCAACTATATTTATGTTTTTAGAATCAATCCAGTCTATGTGCAGTTGGAACAACGATAAGGTATGTAGGAAAATAGCATACAGTTTTACAGATCTATCTGCCTAAGACCGTCCGTCCGTGGAAGTGTGCCCCATAAAACATCTCGAGCCAACGAACGTATGAGCCGGTATGTGCTCCGCTTGTCAAAGCGAATATGTCATTGTAGTATTTCTTTATGTCATTGAACTACAAACTCGGTTTTCAACTTTTAATATTAAAAGTTAGCGACACAAATTTTTTTCAATAATAAGAATATCTCGGCTCGAACCGTATTTTCTTGTAAATTTATATAAAAATAACTACTTCTCAATGCTGCTAACAAAAAATAAGAAATAAAAGATTTTATATGGTAAAAGAAACCAGATTTGTCAACCGACTTTTCGCAAATTAAACATCAATTTAAAAAGCGCGCATTAAACAAACAATTTAGTGCAACATTTCAGAAAAAAATTAAGCTCAACATTAACTCGAAATATGAAAGCGTGTCGATCGATCGATGTGATCGAGTTAAAAAAAAATATCGAATTTGCCGAACTTTTTGAAAATGATATTTTTTATTTGGAAGGGACTTTCACCAAGCTTCGTGAAAAAATAATTTGTTATCAAAGATATGAGCGTTTCAAAAAAAAATCGGGTTTTTGCAAAAAAATAGTTAATTTTAGAATTTTTCCAATCAAATAATTTATTTATTGTCAGCGGTGACAATAAGTTGTTAAAATTTATATAAACGTGTCTCCATGACATGCTTAACAGCATACGAAAATTTGTTTTTATGACTGATATTAATATCATTTTGAATACAATAAAATCATAATCATAAAAGAATCAACACATAAATCTATAAAATCTATAATGAAAATAAAATCTGTATATCAGTATCCGTTAAAAAATCATTGACATTATAATAACATTTATCCACTAAAACTTACGTCAGTATTCATATAAATGTATTTATATTATAATATTTAATGCTGTCAGGTAACTTATTATATACTTTAGGAGTCACATCTACAACACTTTTTTTCAGAAGAGCTGTTCTACACACATGTTTGTATAAATTTGAGGTTTCCGAGGGCGAAGACGGAGCATATGAGTGTGTTCTCTTACATTAAAAAGATCTAGATTACTTTTCACAAAAAAAGCAGCACTGAAATATTTAGAGACATGGCAGTGTCAACAAAGGGCTTCAATCCACAACTAGCTCTCACTCATTGTTTTTAAGCTCTTAACAATATTTCTTTATAAGTAGATTGCTAAATTTATTGTAGAATACTTACGAAATCCTTTTTGCTCTCGTGTCAGAATATTGTGCTTTTCAAATATGAATTATTTTTTCGAATATTTTTGAGAAGATCAAAGCTATTGGAAGATAGTTGTTAACATTTTCCTTGTCACCTTTTTAAAAACAGACTTATAAATAGCTATTTCAAGATTATAAGGGAATATTCCTGTTAAAAAACATAAATTTATATTATGACATTATGGCTGAGCTATTATATGTGCTACTTACTTTACAACTTTAGTACAAACACTATCAAATCAAATAATACTATTTGACGACCTCCGTTTGTTCTCCAGTCATAGATGTTTAACATGTATTTCTATATAAATATACTTATATATGTACAGTATATGTATTCCATCCATTACCCTAGTATCCCATAACACAGGAAATCAGAAATCAATATATCTTTATTCAAATTGGATGTATAGTACAACACTTTTGAATCGTCCAAACATTTTTTTCCCTACCACTCGTTATTGGACATATTTTTTAGCTGCGGAGAAAAACGAGCGAAAAAAACTCCACAACATTAAAAGCATAATGTAACAACATTTACAAATCATTATGTTGTTACAACGTCAATACAATCATGATTTATTTAATATAGAAAACCTGTTGGAATGATTGGAACAGTTCAAACCCAAGCATTTTTGTCTGTAATATAATCAGACACTTTGTAATAAGCTTTTTTTATAGTGCTTTTTTTTCTTTGAATTTATTTATGCTTAACTCTTGGATATTGCTTGGGACTTTATTGTATAAGCGAACACAAAGACCTTTAAATTAATTATTGATTTTGTGAAGCCTAGTAGCAGGTAAAGTTAGTTTATTTTTGTTTCTTGTATTAAGTGTGTGAATATCACTGTTTTTAAGAAACAAATTAATATTTTTTCTTACAAGTAATAAATTTTCGTAAATTTATTGTGATGCGACCGTCATTATACCAAATTCTTCAAAACCTGTCTCTTAGGGAATCTTTAACTTTAAGATTATAAATTGATCGAATAGCTCTCTTCTGCAGCACAAAAGTAGTTTGATGTCGGCGGCGTTTCCCCACAATCAAATTCCGTACGACGTTACACTATGAAAATAACTAAAGTACACTAATCTGGCCGTATCTACATCCGTTAACTGGCGTATCTTCATTACGGCATATGATGCAAAGCTAAGTCTATTTGAAAATTCATCAATATGTGGGCCCCATTGAAGCTTAGAATCTAAAGTAATCCCTAAGAATACTGTGGTGTCTACAAGGCCCATATTCCTATCCTTTACATTCACACTGGTTTTTACCTGTTTTACATTAGGTAATACAAATTTCATACATTTCGTTTATCCTTCATTTAGCAATAAATTATTAACATTAAACCAGTGGACTACCTTAGAGATACAACTGTTCACGTCATCAATAACTGTTTCCTTACGTTTTAGTTTAAATAAAAGTGATGTATCATCCGCGAACAATACTATCTCATGCTTATCTCTAACATAGTAGGGAAAGTCATTAATATAAATTAAAAATAAGAAAGGACCAAGGATTGAGCCCTGCGGAACACCCATTTTAACCGGCGAACCCGCAGACTTATTGCCGTTAATGTCAACCCTCTGAATCCTATCCATCAGGTATGACGCAATAAGATCCAGATCAGTATCTCTAAATCCATAGTGGTGGAGTTTCCTGAGTAATGTTTCATGAAAAACGCAATCAAAAGCCTTGGACAAGTCACAAAACACACCTAGAGCATCCTGCAAGTTCTCCCAGGCGTCAAAAATTTGTTGTATAAGTTCAAAACCGGCTTCGGTTGTTGAACGACCCCGTGTAAAATCAAATTGTTTACAGTGAAGTATATTATATTTATTAAAATGTGATTGCATTTGATCTAACATTATTTTTTCGAAAATTTTACCAAAGGTGGGTAGCACAGAAATTGGTCTAAAGTTTGCGGGGTCTGATGTACTTCCCGTTTTATGCAAAGGAGTTATTTTCCTGTATTTCATGAGGTCAGAAAAAACACCACAGTCAACACAATCATTAAATATGCAAGATAGGAGCTATTGTTTCAATTACCGATTTAGAAACGTCAACGGAATTGCCCCACAGATCCGCGGTTTTCTTTTTATTTAATTGGTGAAACGTTTTAATTACATCTTTAAAGTCAACGTGTTTAAAATGAAAATGACTAGTACAAGGTTTCACGTTTTCTCTTAAGATTGATTCGGCAGCAATGGGGGAAGAGTTCAAAGATTTAGTAGTTGAAACTGGAATATCAGTAAAGAAATTTTCGAAAGCTTTAGCAACTTCAATATCTGAAGTAACCCTTTTATTATCAATATTTAAGTTTTAATTATTATTGCGAGTTTTGGATTTTCCAGTTTCATCGTTTATAATATTCCATGTCGTTTTGATTTTGTCATTCTGTTCTTAATCTTTGAACTTAAGTAATTTGATTTTGATAAGCGGCATACTTTTTTAAACAATTAAGAATAGTTACGAACATGATCTTTAAATTTTTCACTAGTGTTACAGTTTCTTTCATTATAAAGTTCATAAAGTGTCCTTCTACTTTTATGAATTCCAGGCCTAGCCCACTTAGTAAAAGTTACCGCATCATTAACACATATTTTTTGGGTACAAAAACATTATTACATTCAGTGCAGTATATATTAAAAAAATCATTATTTAAATCATTTGGACTGTCTTTATATTTTAGATAACACAATTTTCTATCTAATTGAGTTTTAAAACGTTCCATACGATTAGCAGATTTTGGTACAACAGTGATGTGACAAGCCTTACAGTGCCCATTTTGGGGCTTTGGGGCTAGGTGTGAGTGTCGGAAATATTTACTTATTTATTTGTATTTTTCAATGACACTATAACTTTTAGAACTTCATCAACTGGTGGTTGCGCTTATAAACATGGTTTTGTTATTGTTAATTATGTGACTTAAGTAGTTTTTTTGATTATTGTTATTATTATTTCTAGTATCAATCAAAGTAGAATTATTATTGTTTCATGTCAATTATCATGTATTATTTATAAAAAGTATCATGTTTGTTTAACTGGACATTTCAGAAATTGTGCTGTATGATCTGAAAGTGCTAGCTCAAGGGCTTCGCCCCCTCTCAAGTTATGAGCAAAATCATTGTCGGTTCCTTTATCGCTATTTTTAATTTTAAGTTATAAGATATTAATTTTTTGTTATAATTTTTAGTTTTAAAGCATGTAAATGTATATATGATGTTTAAATATAAAGAAAATATAACTAGAAAATATTCCACGCGGAACAGGCTGCAATCCCGTCTGCTGCCTGGTTCGGATTTTTTTCTAGTTATATTGTCTTTATTAATTTATTGTTAAATTCTCGGCTGGCCGGAGTATTTTTAAAGACATCTTTATTAAAATCCTCGCATAACACTAGCATATTCTGTGAGTAATTATAGAAGAAAAAACAGCTTTCCTTGAAATTTATTACTTTTGTCCCCTATATTTACGTCTAAATTAGCAACTTCATTCTCACTCTGGTTTACTAAATATTTAATAACATATTGAAGGATGTTTTGAATTTCTTTATGACTTATCTTGCAATAGAGTTGTGAAAACATTCATTGTCATGTTTGAATCAATTAAGCAACCATGTCCATTTATATTTATATTGTGATGGTTAGAGTTATTAAAGGTCTCGACTCTGTGATTATACAGAGGCTTTCCACATATGTATGTTGGTGAAGTCAATATTATATTTGAATTCTTTATTTGTTGCAGTTTAGTTTTAATAACTTTTACAGTTACGAGTATGTGCAGTTTCGAAATCTCGCCGACCAATCATAATCACACAAAAGTCTTTTTTGTGTGTATTCCTTTAGTTTTTGTTCAAAATTTGCTAAAATCTGGATTTCTGGAATGGACATTCTATTCCAGAAATCCAGATTTTTTAACATCGGAGTTTTACAGATCGATTCGTATTCAATAGTTCTACAATAGTATATAATTTTTTTTTATGTTATGTCACCCTGACAGAGTAAAATGGAGCTTTTGGCCAAATTTGAGTCCAATTTACTATGGGCCCCTGAGGTGCCAGTTGTTTGGATTTTTTTTTTATTTTATGGATTTATTTTAATTTATCTCAATTTTTGTACCTCCTTTACTAATTCGAAGAATTCTAGTGACAAGTAATGGCTTGGTTACTTACTTAGCAGCAAGAAATTATTTGTTTACGAATACGAGCGTTAGTGCGTCTACGTACTTATCCAAAGATAAGTACAAGTACTTATCCATAGTTTATCGATAGAGTCAAATCTTTTGAAGCTTTTCATGTCTGTGTTTAACTAAATAAAAATTAATATTTGTAAGAAAATTTTATATAATTCGATCCTACCCTCTTTAGTTAAGAGTTCAAAATACCTTCGTGACCGGTTTTAAGTCGAGCACACATAATGTAAGCAGAACGTATTCACATTATGTAAGTTCATTTATATGCGAAGAAACGTCGTCGCTTTGCGATTGCGGACTGAAGCGAACCAAGCAAATGAGCACACATTTGTATACGCCTGCATAACTTCTGCCTTATTTCTGTTGTGTCTGAAGTTACGCTACATTTTTAATACCTTTATTTTTCAATGTACAAACCCAAGTTTGTTTAAAGAAAATATTATTAGAAAAAAATCCACGCAGACCTGGCAGCAGACGGCACTTGAACCTGCATAGCGAAGGATGCTGGTTCGAGTCCCGGCTGCTGTCCGGTCAACGTGGACTTTTTCCAGCAAAATTTTCTTTAGATTTAAACACCGAGCAGATACATGCTTAAAAAATAAAAATTATAACTATTATTGCTATATCTTCTTTCAAATTAAAAAATTGTTGGTTACCTACAATGCGTAGAGATCGCGCTGCCTTGCAGCTTGAGAAAGGCTAGAAAGATTTCGATACCGCCGCGGTAGCATAATGGTCAGTGCATTCGACTGCATAGCGAAGGGTGCGGCTTCGAGTCCCGTCTGCTGCCTGGTCCGCGCGGAATTTTAAACATCAAGTTTGCTTATTAACATAGTTATTGCCACCACATTTACTCAAAAATGCATTTACGGAGATTGTATACATTGTTCAAAAGTTCGTGCTTTAAAACATTTAACCGCACGCTCCCATACATGTCACCGTGCGGATCCTTTACGGCTTTTTATGCTTACCGAACCTCCTTGGAAGTTTTTATAATCTATACCTTTGTCTTACTTTAATACAAGAAAAAGATACTAATGCTTTAGTTCTAATTTTCACCACCTGCATGTGGCGCCATTTGGAAATGCGCACCATTTTCTTAATAGATAAAATTTGCTTCATTACTTAAATTAGGTTCCTATACTGTTTTCTCGCAAACGCATTGAAAAACGTTGTACGACATTGGTGCGGATTGATATTTACAACTCTTTCCAGGTTATCTGTGTGTAATATTACAGCCAAAACCGTTTCTAGTACAAACATACAAACTTTCACATTAATAATATTAGTAGGATTACTTAATAGTTTTTCTTTTCTGCAGAATTCTGGGCTATGGCAAGGCCGCTTGGTGAAGAGAGGCAAGATTCCTAAGAACCACCTGGGCGAGTACTGGCATTGGAAAGACCTGGACAACGGCAAGGATATATGCCTTTATGGCAAGGTGTTCCACACCGCCTCCTGTGATCTCTTCACTAAGGTCAGTCAACTCTGGATAGAGGTATACACGGCGGATGTCCTGCTCGAATTGGAACACTCTGTAGAGGTGTGATCTCCACTTTATAGAAGACTAGTGGCCCTCCCTTGCTTTGCCTTCGTGCAGACTATAGATTTTATTCTCAGGCTTGTATTATACATCTATATATATAAAACTCAAAGGTGACTGACTGACTGACAACGCACAGCCCAAACTACTGGACGGATCGGGCTGAAATTTGGCATGCAGGTAGATGTTATGAAAAGGCATCCACTAAGAAAGGATTTTGATCAATTCTCCCCTCAAAGGGATAAAATAGGGAATGAAAGTTTGTATGAAACTTTGTCAATTTTAAACCGATCGGGCTGAGACTTTGCATACAAGTATAAGAAAAATCATAGATGAATGTCATTGTGTATAGTCAAGCCTGAGAACAAAAACTGTAGTCTACGCTTCAGCTCTTCACCGAAGCGAAGCGAGGGCGGGCCGTTAGTATAATATAAAACTTCAGTAAAAATATTATTTTGTTGCGTAGTTTAGGACCCGATGCACTAAATGCATCATTGCTCTGTTGTTAAAACATGGTGGTGGCACTCCCAGAGTGCTGAGAGAAGTAAAAAACCAATTTAAAAATATACATAGGTAATTTGTTTCTTAGGTTTTCACGCACATCACTCATTAAATAAAACTAGTTTTTACGGGTTAATGCACGAAACTTTATTTATTTATTGATTTTTGGAACCGGTGGTAGTTTACGGTAGTTAGGGTCAAATAAATAAATAAACTCAAAATTACAAACAAGAATTTTAAATAAAATACTTTATTAAGTAAATTAAATAATAAATTCATACATAGACAATAAAATTTTAAAAATCTTCCAATGAAATAACCGAACGCTCAATATAAGTCTTTCGAAGGTAGCTCGACAATTTTAAATAAAAAATCATTATTCTGACGATGCAGACCTGAAAAGGCTGCGAAACGTCAATAAATAAATAAAATTTCGTGCATTAACCCGTAAAAACTAGTTTTATTTAATACATAGGTAAATTTGATAAAATTAAACCAGAGCGCACAACGCTCATAAGAGATCGCTAGCAACTGACGCAAGCCAGAATGATAGATAATAGTGCTCACAAATAATTGATAGATGGCGGTAACCTAAAATTTTTAAAAAATGTTTCATTTTAGTACTAAACTAATTTAATAATAGCTAATACGGACAAAAAATTCATCTCAAAAATGCTCAACGCGCCTGAATAGGTGTTAAAACAAAGCAAAATGTAAACGAGTTCGGATTCGCACTGAAGACGTCTTGCAGTCTTGTAAGTTGTACTCGACTAAGCCACTACTAGACTTAGTTAGGCAAATTGAGATATACTTACATACTTACATAGGTAACTGGCAACAATTCAAGTTGTAGACAAAGCTAGCAACTTTGATTATTTACTCCTAGAAAGAGGGTGGCAGCGGAGATGACGTTGAAAAAAATATGTGGCAACTGCTTGACTCTAAGTCTTTTCCCGTCACTTTAGTGTTCAATGTAACGCTGAGCAAAACGCACAATAATTACAGAGTTTTGTGTTGAAATTATTGAGTTGAAATGCCAAGATACGCGATAAAAGTTTGCCGAAATTATAAAAACAACCAACAAAGTCACTTACTACTCATTATTCACATTAGAAAAATAAAAGTACCTATATCATCATGTTAGTTAAAAAATTAACGAGTCCAACTTGACATTTTCAGAGTGATGTCAGTGTTTCATTACAAAATTCACCAAAAAAATAAGTATTTCGTAATCAAATTTTTTTCCGATTGCAGCAGTACGATGGAGAAAAGTATTTTTTATGTTGATATACATTTCATTGTATCGAAACCTGGATAGAATATCAAATAATTGAAAGATTTTTGAATAATTTCGAGCTTCGTAGTCTCGTACCCATGGACATATTATGTATATAATAATAATAATAATTTATTTGCATCATAAATATTTTTACAATCGTGAGGTACATTACTACAGAAAATCGGGAGCAGTGGCGTGCATTAGGGGAGACATATGTCCAACAGTGGACGAGCATGAGTTGATGATGATGATGATGAGGTACATTTGGTTGCTATCCAATTATCATTAAAATAACTAAGACTGAGTACTTTTACCGATGAACGGGATGAATGAGTGAGAGATATAGAACAGAGACCTTTAATCATCATTCAACGTTTTGGTGTATTTGGGGTTGGTCGCAGATGATCTTTACAACGTAACCAGACATGAAACAATAAGATCTTTAAAGTACCTCACACCGAGAAATGCGGAGAGGCACAGTAGTATTTTCGGAGCATACCTCCGCGGGGTCTCCGCTCCTCCACATTTTCGGCGCAATTAAAGAAAACTCGGATTTCGGCTCTTTAATTTGTTCGTGAGAATAGTAGTAGGAACCTATTCACTCAGTATAAGTTTTATATATAATCGGTAGAGAGACTGATTTCATAACATTCTATTAAAGAAACGTAAAATCAAAATATATGTATAAACTTTACCGAAACCAACCATAAAGCGAATAATAACAACAACCAACGCCACGTAACGTGCGTGACATTGAAATCATCTATTATTAAATTGGAGTTCATTACCATACACTCTTATCGTTCGTACGAGCGAGTAAGTAAGCGATGTATCCATGACCCGGTCCCGTTCTATTATTTCTATCTCTTTTCAGCAGCAACGAACCATGCACACGTTGTTTTGATATTCCTAACCTCAAATCGATTTTAGTAATCAGTATAGTGATTAAGAATACTTTGTTTTTTGTATACCTATATCATGTAATTTTAACATTGACAAGAAATATTAAAAATGTTTTCTTACCTTGTGAAACTAGATAATGCGTGGGTCTTGTGTTCACAGTTTTTGTTTGCAAGTTGTTTGCAAGCCGGTTTAATCGAGTCGCACACAACTGACATATGTTTATGTAACTGTAGCACAGTCGCAATACTGTCATTGCCAGGCTAACATCTGGCTTGTTGACGGTCGGACCAAATTTTTTTTTCGATTACCTTTCGTCTCCGTCTGTAAATATTCCATAAATTAGATTTGTCGCAATAAATTCATGAGAGAGTTAAACCTCCTTTTATGTACACTGTTACAAGGAAGTCTGATAAACAGAATTGCTTTCTATAATGACAACAATTCATTTATTTAATTATATACTACAAACGGTGTCCTATCTGACAAAAATGTAAAAAAAAAATCAAAACAACAGCATTTTTAATATCGGGAAGAGTTGGGAGTTATATTTTCTTTAACCCTCTATTGCATGAATTATTAAATTAAAAAGAAAAAAATATTTTTATGTTTTAATATGTTTTAATAGGGCATATAAGACAAAATATAAAGTGAAAAAAAAAATATAGTATCTTATTTTGGAAAAAAAAACAGAAGCCAAAATTGGCTTCCCATGCAATAACGTCTGTGTATAAGACTGCCATTTTTGGCTTCCAATGCACAACAAATACCAAAACTCATACAACGTGAAATTCTCTAAAACAGTTTCTTTTCTCATTCAAGCAAAGAAACACGTCACATTTCTCACATTTTGTATGAGAACGCAAAGAACAATAATTCAGACATATTTGATGATTCTTTCAGTGTATTTTTAAATGGTCAATTTTGTCTCTACGTACTGAATTTAGAGAGGTCTTGCACTTTTGCTGGGGTTTTCCGTGCCCTCTTTCGAGGAGAGGGAGATACATTTTTACTGGTAGTAGTACCCGTTGTACTTGACGTAGGAGTAGTTCCTCTAGACAAGGTAGTTGTACCGGGATTACTGATACTAGGACGGCCTCTTTTTCTTGAGATGCTTTTGCCAGCCTTGCAATAATGTTCAGAAATAGCGAGCTTGAAGTCAAATAGTGACAAGTATAGGTCAGTTTGCATCACCACAGTAACCAAGCATTAACTGCACATATACCAAGTGGACTGTTCCGTAATAAATATTATCAAATCTTCTGTGAAAAAAATTGGATAAATTCGGCAGGTGATTCTAATTCCTGAGTAAACTCTGATAGTTCCAGGATACCACGGACCAGATAATTTTTTCCTTAACTGCTCGCTTCTGTTTGAGGTCTGGGATCAACTATTTCGTCATCGGAAGTATCGGTTTCGGATGGTGGAATAATTATAAGTTTTTAAATGTTTGATTGCGCAAGCGCGAAAGTGGGACATTGTCATCAGAATCAGATAATGAATCATCGTTACTAAGAAAGCCATCACCAGGAATAGGTTTAATGCAGTAAGCAGTGCCATAAAATCGTGATGGAAGCATTCTGGAAATCTAGGAAAAAGAACTCTAATGCATGCGAAGCCATTTTAGGCGCAAGAATACTTCATCGTAAATGCATACGAAGCCAAAATTGGCTCACGTAGAAAATAGTGTAAATGAAGTATAAGGAACAAATATTTCGAATAAACTGAGATAGGGGTCAAAAACAGAGGTTTTGCAGAATATTATTTATATTTTTTAACATCAATTTTCTTACCTTTTCTATTTAATTTCAACCAACAAAGCTGCAATAAATTTCACTAAGAACGACTTCGCGTACGCACCGGAGAAAAGTGAGCTAATAATGACATACAACGTTGGCCCTAGATAATAAAAATTAGGTTTCGTTTCAGTTTGAATTTCTTAATATTACTATAGTGAACGTTTATATTTTTTTTTGTAAATTAGGGTAGAAATAAATTATTAAAGTTGAGCAGCCTAAAATGGCTTTGTATGCAATAGAGGGTTAATTCACTAATTTTCTCCGCAACTTTATTTCTGTTCTTGAAATTTGCTTCAAAGTACCTATTACAAAATTTAAAATGAAGGATGTAATCGGTAAAATCTTTCTTAAGTTTAAGCGTGAACAAAGGAAATACTGCTAGACATATTTAAAGAGTTTCCGTCATGAATGACATCTAATTAGGTGTCGATTCTTGCATGATTCTCTTAACCTAAAGTAAATTTCACAACAGTGTATCTTTGTATTTCTCTATACCTACAGAATGAAAAGGAGAGACTGATGTTAAATTTAGTTGAAGTTATTTTATATACACTTATTATAGGTATTCTTCTTTTAATTTATAGCTTGATTTGATTTTGTTTTCAAAATTCCGCCAGTGTCACGCAGGTAAGCTAATTATTATATGACTATAAGTCAAAATGTCATATTTCTCCTAGCTAGCTATTAACTCCAAGGCCATTTTACTTCACTAAATCATTATTTAATAAACATTTTTTTTTCTGTAAATAAAAATATCTAAAAGTTCAATGGTTAATTTTCTTGTCTACTTCACTATTTTTTTTTGGACTGTCTATGTTCTAGTTGCGTAATTTTTCGTCTCTTTCTAATAAGAATGTTTGAAGGAGAAAGGAATGGGAACATAATTTGTCATTTATTTAAGAAAATTATTGAAAATTCAATTGTTTAATTTTACACGTTCATAGATGTTACCTTTTATACAAAAAAATTACTTACCGGCAGGTAACAACCATCTTTTATGGCTCTAAAGAGCGGACGCGAGCTTGAGAGACATTTGAGAAATTGGTATTTGAAAAAACTATTGCTGTCACGCATTGGCAAATACCGTGTGATTGGGACAACAGTTAAGTTAAGTTAATGCTGAAAATTGCGTATAAAAATTGCAAAATTCGAGTTTTGGCTCTCGACGATTTTCTCCTCGAAAATTAAATATTAAATATATGCAAAAGAAATTTTAGCCATAGAATAATAAGTAGTTGTACTATGCCTCTCTGTTTTCCTTTTTTTTCCAAATGTTTATTAAATCTCCACACTAGACATCTTCAGTGGTGATATTTTTTTTATTTCTGGCATTTTTGAGGACTTCTAGATTCTTTGAAACACAAATTATCGAAAAAAAGAAGACATAGGAGCATAGAATGCGTAAAATTGTATAACATGTATGAAAATCATTGCTTTAGCAAAAAAAAACAAGAAGTAATCAATCGAGATTGTTTGTATGGAAAAAGCCCGCATTTATATTTTTTATTTCGGCATCTTACACGAAGACTATGGTAAAATTGTGCTATTTAGTTGGCGTAACGTGTTTCGCGCCTCTATATGAATTCCTCACTAAAAGGTCATCGCGGGAACACTACAAGTCCTATGGAAAAAATTATCCATTTATCTGGTTGGTTATTGCAGTAATATTTTTTTAATTATAAATGATAGGGTGCATACGAGCTGACGGCTCATCTGATGGTAATTTATCGATTATTATTTACATCAATCGATTATCGAGAATCTCAATGACGACGTGAAGTTTTTGCATTTTCTGAGTTCTTTTATTAATATTAATGTATGAGTTGTAGTTTTTCCGGAAATCGCGATAAACCGTTTTTCGCACTTAAAACTTCACCCCTCACCCTCCACCTCAACTTACCCTCGACCTCAAATCAAAAGATTTTTTTCTTTATTTTACCATTCTTTTCATTTTGTATTGGGTGACAGCTTGTTCATATTTTTTTTGATTTCAAAAATTATTCGACCTTGACCTGGTATCCTTCAAAGCTTGAGAAAAGTGTAAATTTGATAGAACTTATCTCTTTTCCAACTATCAAAGAAGAAAATATATATTTGGTACTATTTTTAAACTTGAAAGTTAGTGTAAAACGTAAAAAGTGACAAAAATTTAAATTAAAGATATCGCAGAAAGTGAAAATTTTACGTAATTAAGACGGCTCTTGTTTTAATTCCAGAAACAATATCCAATGTGACCAACTCTTTTCAAAAATATACATGACGCACAATAAAAAAACCTTACCAATGCAATGGTGCGTTTGATGGTATGAATAGGTAATTAATCTTATGTAAGCAGTTACTTACCAAACACGTTTATAATTGCATTTTTATTTTATGAAAAACTAAATTTTATCGTAATAATTCTTAACTAATATACCGAAATAGCCTACTCGCACATGGGGCGAATGAGTTTAGACCATAAAATATTGAAGCAATCATCTGCCAGGTTAAAATTCATAAGGCGCTTCTTGCAATAACGGGGCAATAATATGAAACGAACGGTCGCAGTAAACCTCCAAATGGGTTTTAGAATAAAGCCCAAAGGTCGTACGGCTTTAAGAAATGTGTTTATAGCGCTAGTATACTGCCGCTAGTGATGTGGGAACAACTACGCTGCCGTCCTCAAACTAAAACGCGGCTAAATGACACTACCAACTTTTTAGATATGGCCAAAAACGGCTCGTAAACTTAAAATTCTTGCTATTTTGTAACCATTCAGCACATGACGGATTGTTAGACTTAAACTATAATAGATACGAATACTTATTAAAGACAGATCGATAGAGTATTAAAAACTATATAAGAAGTAATTTAGGGCTGAAAATCGACCACATGTCACTTAGCCGCACTTTAGTTTGAGGACGGCGGCAGTACGAGAGAAGCGACAGGCGTTTCACAAGCGCACAACTTCGGTTACAGTTTTGAAATGATTGGATGGTTGGATTGGAAATTTTCTCCTAACACCAAGGTTAGGGTAAAAAATGTGTTCAAAATTTTACCCTATTACCAAAAAGTTAAACGGTTAAGTTTCACTAATAATAATAATTATGTGATTGACAGATATTTATGAGTACCTAATCAAAAGTGCTAGTGATAATTCCTATATATCAAATAAATATGATTGATAGATAACTCTCTTAAAATACAATCATGAAGAATCAATGAAATATTATGATGGTCAATTTTCTCGATACATAAAGTACGTCGTCGTTCCATATACGAGTATACTCCCAGACACATCTATCGGCCCAACTATTTCATGCATTTCAAGTTTTGATTTGATGGGTCCCTAGCAAAAAATAAAGTGACATTGAGCAAAGTTTTTACGTAGTTTTGAAGCTGAATTATTAACCATCTATTTCGTTTGTTTTTTTTAAATATACTATTATTGCTCAAACTAGTGTTGCCCAAATGCAAGAACAAGACGAGACTTAGCCAGTCTTGGTCTTGGTCTTCCGCCAATACACCTGCTCTCGGTCTTGGTCTTCCGCCAATACACCTGGTCTCGGTCTTGGTCTTGGTCTTGCGCTCACAGTCTTGGTCTTGGTCTTGCAGCAAGAGTCTTGCAAGTCTTGCAATTACCTATTAGACTATTGCTATTTATTAAAAATTACTTTAGATAATAGAAAAACGTATTAGAATTGGAACATTGTGAGCTTGAATTAACATAGCCATAGTAAAGACCAATCAGATTAATAAATGTCTGAAGATTTGATAAGAAATTCGAAAAATCAACTGCCACATGGTTATCAACTAATTTATATGCCCTTTTATATTATATATATTCTTTTATTAGTTTTGTAGATTTTTTTACACGTTTGAAGTATATTTAAGTGGCTACAATATTTATCAAACGGGTGATATTTGACCATTTTTTTGCTATTTTTTCTTGTAAAAACTTAAGAAATATTTTGACTAAATATACAATAATAGTACCTAAGTAATTAGTTTGAACCCATATAAGTGTCGTACCGTCTCGCTCGCTCATATATTAAATAGTATTAGCGTGAGTGGGACGGCACGACACGAAATTAGAATTTTGCATGAGTATACCTAGGCCTAGGTCAAATGTTGTGATTTCGGCGCGGCGGCAACGATTGTTGTATGTGATTTCAATAGAAGCCGCCAGCGCGTGTATCATCACCATGTACTTCCGAAAAGCGGCAAATTTCTTTGAGAAGTCAGTACAAAACCTTTGATGCAGCATTATCAAAGTGCCGTTGGTTAAAGTTAAGACAAAACTATGCATGCACTCTGTTTGATTTTAATGGTTATTTTTTTATTCGCTATGTATGTTTGGTATGGTATGTATGGTATTGGTCGTAATGCGCATAGGTTCAGTTTTTCATATTCTTTGATACAGTTTTTTGCGTCTCATAGAATTCCTAAGCGTACCTATACACCGAACTGTTATACCCAACTTCTCCGTGAAATAGCGTTAAATCCTAGCTGCAAGACGCAAGAGTCTTGCCGGATTAGTCTTGTTCTTGCTCAAGTCTTGCACGGTCAGTCTTGGTCTTGGTCTTGCTAAAAATACGCGGTCTTGTTCTTGGTCTTGCAAAAATGCAAGAACAAGACCAAGACTGAATTTGGGCAACACTAGCTCAAACTAACATAATATATTTTTGCTACAGACCGATGAAACTTAAGTGCACCGATAGATGTGTCCGGGAGTGTTTAACGATGAAATCTAGCGGTGGTTACTAAAGGCACTAAGCGACACAGATAGTATATTCATTCGATTTCCTAATTATTTGATAGGTAGATTCTTTCTAATTACCCTATCGTGTATGAAACCTGCAATGGCCTCATATAAACTGCTATAATCCTTTACACTCAATTACTTTGACATTCATTGAAAAGTATTCGTACAGTGCGTTAAAGGCATGCCAACAGGTGGATTGGAAAGAATAAATCGTTTTTGTATTATAACTGACTGCCGTGGTAGTGGGAATTTTATTATAACATAGAAAAGTTAAGGTAAAGCTAGATGGCACTGTCAGCACGTAAACATAGGCTCTGTATATAATTGCGAATTAAAATCAAGATATAAGGATTTCATCATTTTAATTAGCATTGGTGTGTAACATATTGCTCAAATATAAAGCTCTAGTGTTATCTCCAGAAAAAAGTGAATAGAAAGTTAAAAAAATAACAAAAAAGTGACTGTAACTTTGTAACTTAAAAGGATTGAAATATTTGTATCTTAACGAAGCACAAGATGATTAACGTGAGTTTCTCCTTTGTATTAAGAGATCTATTCAACAATTATATACTGAAAACCTTTTTTTGAGATATTTGGTAAAAAAGTCCAAATCAACAGTTGAAGTTTTTGAAATATTATTGCTCTGTGCAAGCGATTTGAGCGATTAATACCTTGTAATAAAGACGTTTGCTTTTACCACAACTACAACGCCCTCTATAAAGCACTAGAGTACTCATTTCATCACGCGCAAGCATAATAGTAAAAATAAACCCAACTCAGTTACATAAAGTGACACTATCAACCAAACCGCAAGATGGAGACACATTGTAATAAATGCAATAATATGATATTGAAACGTGATTTTTTAAGTTGTGTTACATGTTTGCAAAGTTATCATATAGACTGTGCAAATGTTTCATCAAAAAGATTCTGCCTGATGACTAAAGAAAATAAAAGCACATGGAAATGTGACCCATGTTATGCAAAAACAAATCAAGAAAGCTCCAATATATACATATCCACACAGAATTCATTCGAAAGCTTATCAAGCGATGAATACACAGATTTTTTATCTCAATCACAAAACAGTCACTTAAGTAATAACTCATCAAACCTTAGAAAGATAAACACCGAAGAAAGAATAGATGTTCTGAAAAGAGAGAACAAAAAGCTTAAAGAAAAATTGTGTATAGCAGAAAATGAAATTGATAATTTGCTAACCGAAAACTCTAAACTAAAAAAAACTACTAACTAGTCAAGAAACAAAAACAAGAGGAACTGAAATAAATTCAAGCTCAAAGAAAAATATCACACAGAGAAAAAAGAGAAAAAGCTTAAATCAAACTGCACTTGAATTTACATTAGATGAGCCGGAAATAAATTGTATTCAGACCCATAAAAATCTGTGTATCATGCCATCTAGAACAACGGATAGTAACCACGGGAAGATACTCGAACAGTCAAGTCTCACAAGCACTCCATATAGGCAAACTGAAACTGTTTTACCGACTAAGTCACTAAGTCTCCCTCAAAACAAAACAACAGTCAACATAGAATTAAATAAATGCAAGAAACCTGTAATTTATCTCCTTGGTGACGAAAAACTGCGCGGTTTTGCAGAAAACTTAAAAAAAACGCGAAGTGGAAAGTGGAATGACAATTACACTGTTACGAGTATAGTGAAACCTTTTGCACTCAGCACAGAAGTTTTAAATGGTCTTAACAATTTAAGCAAATTACTGAATAAAGATGACATATTGATATTATTTATAGGAAATAATGATTCAAACCCATACACAACTATTACCAGCCTTTGTAACGTATTGTACAGTCTTAATAAATGTAAAATATTTCTGTTAAGTGTTCAAAATAACAATTACATCAATGTGCAGAAATTAAACTCTCAATTACATATAATTGTGAACCAATATGTGAGATGAGTGATGATTGCACTTTCATCAATGCACAACAACTATTATTACACCACAGTGTTCATAATAAAATACATTTAATTAATAAAATATGTTTTACAATAAATATAGAAATAGATTATATAAAAACAGACAAGACTATATTCAGAATACCCTGCAAATGATGAAAACAGTAAAATCCAATAACTCTTACAACTTGAAACAGAAAATGTACAGTGATTCCAATGTAATCTTATTAAAAAAAGGTACTATTCCTTACTACTTCCCTCCCCAAAAAGCACTAGGAAATAAAACCAATTATACTGAACAAATAAAAACAAAATGTTTTCGTTGACAATACAGTACCAAGTTTTGTAATTTTCCATCAAAATATTCAAGGTCTTACATCAAAAAAATAAATTATAGAATTAACAATTGCAGATTTGAAAAATAACTTGTCTCCTGATGTTTTATGTTTCACTGAAACTTTTATAAAAAATGGTGAGGAAAAGATCATTCATATATATAACTATGAATTAGCAGCCTACTTTTCAAGAAACAAAAAAAGAGGGTGGACCTGCATACTGGTTAAAAAAGGGATATCATATAAAAAATATATGTTTAGGTAACGATCTAGCAGTTAACTTTCACTTTGAATGCTGTTCCATTCAGGTCCCCATGTGTGATATAATTATCTTGTGTGTCTACCGAACCTCCACGGCTACAAAAAAGAGCAACTTTGAATGTTTCTTTGAAACACTAGAACTCCTATTAAATAAATATATTCTTAAATATCCAAAGTATAAGATAGTTATTGTAGGAGATTTAAATATAAATACATTGCTAAATAATAATGTTACGAAAAATTTATTTGACATATTAAAAAACTATAATTTGACTCAACATATAACTAAACCCACTAGAGGCTTATCTTGTATTGACCATATATTTAGTAATGTAAGAAATGCTACAGGATTAACTCTTCCTCTTTGTCTGTCTGACCATGATACTGCCCAAGTGCTGGTTATTAAAATAAAAAAGAAACCAATGATTCCAAGAGTAATTAATTTTTAGAGATGCTATTCAACTGAAAACATTAAAAAGTTTAAATCAATTATAGCAAATCCATCATTTATTGAAATGTATAATGAAACAAATCCATATGTGGCCTTCAATGTTTTTTATGACTGGTTTTGTTTATTATACAAGCTATGCTTTCCTTTCTCTAAATTCAAAATCAATACAAAATCAAAATTAAATTGGATATCCAAAGGAATTAGGAAAAATTGTGCTAAAAATAGATTTCTCCGCCAAGACTTCTACAAAAAAAGAAATACCGATGCTAAAATTAAATATCAGAAATACTCCAGATTGAAGAAAATATAACTAGAAAAAATTCCACGCGGACCAGGCAGCAGACGGGACTCGAACCCGCACCCTTCGCAATCCGGGCGAATGCACTGACCAATTATGCTACCGCGGCCCTCACGGACCGCGTCGAAATTCTTCTAGCCATTCTTAAACTGCAAGGCAGCGCCATCTCTTCGCATTATAGGTAACCCACAATGTCAAATGAATACTTTTACAAGTATTAAACATTTGAAAGAAGTAATAGCAATTATAGTTATAAATTTTATTATTTTTAAAGCATGTAACTGCTTGATGTTTAAATCTAAAGAAAATATAACTAGAAAAAATTCCACGCGGACCAGGCAGCAGACGGGACTCGAACCCGCACCCTTCGCAATCCGGGCGAATGCACTGACTAATTATGCTACCGCGGCCCTCACGGACCGCGTCGAAATTCTTCTAGCCATTCTTAAGCTGCAAGGCAGCGCCATCTCTTCGCATTATAGGTAACCCACAATGTCAAATGAATACTTTTACAAGTATTAAACATTTGAAAGAAGTAATAGCAATTATAGTTATAAATTTTATTATTTTTAAAGCATGTTTTTCTTTAGATTTAAACATCAAGCAGTTACATGCTTTAAAAATAATAAAATTTATAACAATAATTGCTATTACTTCTTTCAAATGTTTAATACTTGTAAAAGTATTCATTTGACATTGTGGGTTACCTATAATGCGAAGAGATGGCGCTGCCTTGCAGCTTAAGAATGGCTAGAAGAATTTCGACGCGGTCCGTGAGGGCCGCGGTAGCATAATTGGTCAGTGCATTCGCCCGGATTGTGAAGGGTGCGGGTTCGAGTCCCGTCTGCTGCCTGGTCCGCGTGGAATTTTTTCTAGTTATATTTTCTTTAGATTTAAACATCAAGCAGTTACATGCTTTAAAAATAATAAAATTTATACTCCAGATTGCTTAGGAAGTGCATATTGCAAGCTAAAAAACAAAGCAACAACAAATACGTACTTAGGAGTATAAATACTTGTAAAGCTACGTGGAAAATAATACAAGATGAATTTGACAGCAAATCACAAAGTAATAATTTTATAGACTCAATTGAATATCGGAATAATATTATCAATAGCCCTGACAAAATTGCGACCATTTTAATGATTATTTTATTGAATTGACTAATAAATCTAATAATATTAATAATAATGAATCCTGTAATGACACTTTAAACAATTCTATATATCTCACCGCAATTGACGTACATGACGTAAAACAAATTATTACATCTTTAAACAATACAAATTCAGTAGGTTATGACGACATTTGCACGAAAGTTATAAAGGCATGTAAAGAGGAAATCAGCCATGTTTTAGCTTTCTTAATAAACATGTCATGAACATCTGGTATATTTCCAGATAAGCTCAAATTGTCAATAGTGAAACCATTGTTCAAAAAGGATAATAAGGCTAAAATAGACAATTATCGACCTATTACGCTGATACCTATCTTATCTAAGATCTACGAAAAAGTCATGCACGCCAAACTTACTTATTTTTTTGATAAATATCATGTATTAAAGCAAAATCAGTATAGATTTCAAAAAAATAAATCTACTACTCATGCTGTTTTTGACTTAGTTAAGGAAACCATGTTAAGCCTTAATGATAATAAATACACAACAGTTGTCTTTTTTGATATGTCGAAAGCATTCGATTTTGTACGTCACGATTTACTACTGTCAAAATTGGAGCACTGTGGTATCAGAGGCGTTGCATTTAAATGGATACGTTCTTATTTGGGGAACAGAAAACAATCGGTTGAAATCTCACAACTAGACCGAAACCAGATAGTTCAAACATATCAATCAAATTTTAGAGAGAATAATTTTGGTGTTCCACAAGGAAGTGTTTTGGGGCCGCTCTTCTTTTTGGTATACTCTAATAAGCTTCCAGAAGTAACTGAACATCATTGCATTCTTTTTGATGATGACATATCAGTGGTAATAACAACTGATAGTAAAATGACAATAGACGACCATATAAATGACATTGAAAAAACAATTGGATTAATTATAAATTGGCTTCAACATAATAATTTAACTATTAATATTAATAAAACGTGTTACATAAATTTTAATAGTTCCATTGGTCAGTCATTGAATATAAATTACCACGGACAAAAGCTTAAAAATGCAAATACAACCAAATTTTTAGGCATAGAAATTGATCAAAAATTAGACTGGAAAACACATGTGGATACTATATGTAATAAAATTAACCGTTTTATGTTTGCTCTCTATAAGTTGACGAAAATAGCTACAAGGAATACTGCTCTTACAGCCTATTTTGCGTATGTAGAATCAGTTTTAAGATATGGTATCGTTATATGGGGAAATAGTATAGAAGCAAAAAGGGCTTTCATTACACAAAAAAAATGTATCAGAGCTATATGTGGAACTCCGCCTGATGAACCATGCAGACCATTATTTAAACATTTAAAAATATTACCATTGCCTTGCCTGTACATTTTTGATGTTGCTAAATTTGTAAGGTTAAATATGCACTATTTCAGGCAAGCTGTAGATATATATCCACGTAATACACGAAATGGTAATAGATTGGTTTCTGCAATCATTCCAAAAAGCATGAGATTCAAAAAAAAATGTTATTGGATGTGTATGCAAATTTACAATAAGTTACCAACTTATATACAAAAGATGTTTTTTAAGAAATTTAAGACTGCCTTGTACAGTTGGCTATATGATAGGATGTTTTACAGTGTTAAAGAATATTAATGTAATGATTGCAGCTAGTGACAGTAGGTTTTAGGTTTTATTATTTGTATTCTGCACTTGGTTGACATTTTTATTCTATTGTATTCTGATTGTCATTTTATTCTATTGTATTTTGTTTGACATTTTATCCTATTGAATTTTGATTGGCATTTTTTTCTATAATTGACATTATTAATCGACTATCTTATATACATAATACATAAATTATATACATAAATTAAGACAGTTGTAATTTTGCTGACGATAATATAATGTAATTCGCTTTTAAGAATTTATTAATGGTATGTGAAATTGATGGCATAATGATTATTAATAATATTAATGTAATTAATGCAATGTTAAATATTTGCATGCTATTGTAAATGGCAGAATGGGCCGAACTTTATATTTGTAACATCTCCAGTGTATCCCTATTCTTATGCAAATAAATTAATTCTAATTTAAAACTCTATTAACACTCTACTATTTTAAATTCTAATACTTATTATCTTTCATTTTTAGTTGGCAATTCCGGCAACCAAAGTTACTTTAGGGAGTCAAAAACGATATAACTTTAACCCCTTACACATCCAGTAGCCTCAAATTCAGGCGACTTGTTTCTAAATCCTACCCAAATCGAATAATATCATACGAAAAAACATTTTTAATTTACTTACTTTTATTTATCAATAACCAAATCGTTATCGTTGCCCCTCAACTAACAGACAAGATAACTATAAAAGTAATTATTATGAAACTTCCATTTAATTACTTACTGTAAAACTAACAAATGAACGATGATTGATACTGTTACCTGCAATTATCAGCTGTTATTTCTATGCCTACATATAGGTAATTGCATGTTATAATGCTTATGAAACGTCAAGTTATATCATATTGTGTCGTATCGTTCGGTAAAGGGTTGTTATTCAGATTATTCTAGAATGAACTAACTCAACTTTTAAGTAGCTATTGCTCATCGTGCATTACGAATGCTAAAAATTAAAATAACAGTAATAATATTTATCAAAATTTTATTAATTAAATAAATAAAACACACTCCCAAAAGATCCCTATCAAATTTACAATGCAGATAAATAATACATCACTACCTGAACACCCATATACATGTTGATGACATACGGTATACCGAACGCTATACCTCTTGCCGGCTGCGGCATCGGTATCACAGCGTACACAATAGTGTGGATAATCCTTCCAATAGCGAAGACGCGAAACAAAAGTCTGGCCCAAGCGACCGCCGGGGATGTGGTCAAATACAGCGCAGCGAGGATCCAAAAGGCTGGTATATTCTCAAGGTCGTTCAAATGAGCGCGACGTACTCTCTCCACGTCTGGATCGTCTAATTTCACTTTGCTGTTCTTCAATGCTTTGGCGTCCTCTTCATTGGCGAACACTTTTTTCGAGATACGCACTCGGGCCGTCAGGAAGGTCACTATTAACAATTTCACTGCCAGTACAGCTGAATAGAATATGTAAGATTGCACCAACGGGTCTTTCAGTGAAATTTCCATGATCTCTTGTATATTTTTATCACCACAAATGAGAAGTTACGTCTTAACTTGTTTGCCGGTAGAGACAGAATACTACTAAATGAGTGCCGTGAGTCGACTCGCCGGCCGGGCGCGGCCCATCAATGTTGTTGTAGGTTTTTATCGAAATGTCTCGTCATGCAACTCGGCGCTCTGGCTCTGTCGTCATTCCCCTCATACATATTGCTACCTCGCTCACATTTCTTTTCATAGCTTTTTAAAACTATGATATATTAGTACGATATGAATATTTTACATTTCAAACATTAACGGGATGGGACGTATAAAGTTTATCATAATTTAAAAAACCCACAACAGCACTTCTAAAGATAACTCATCGTTTATAGCAAAGCGACCGTTCGCGTTTGCATTGGCTTCCATTGAAGTTTTTGTATGCGCCTCATTTGTTATAAGTCATATATGATACGTGGATGTATGCTGAAACTATATACCTAACTAGTTTCATCGAAACAATAACTGTAAAGACGATATCGCATGTTGGGTACGGAGACGGGGGCTCAACAAGTTAAAAACTGCCAAATTATTTATTCTTCATATTTAAAACTTCATAATGTTTAATTTTCTTATTGCAATAAAATAATACCTGTAATAAGGTGAATATAAGGTTCAAATTATACAAACCACAAGCCCGCTGGTGATAATTTTGCTTTATAAAAGTAATATTATGTGATAGTGAATTGTTGAGTCATGATGACATTTTATCGTGCGTTTGGTACAAAAAACAACAGGATAAAAACTACCTAGGTTTGTCGATATTCTTAAATTTTTTGCAAGTCATCAGTTTTATCGACAGATTTTGTGACGACATCATGATTAGAAAAAAATATGATAATGGTAAGACAATGATAAAGTCGAAAGTTTAATCACGTAATGCTATTTTTAACCTAATTATGGATACTTTTCAGAAGTTATTTTAAATAAGTGGATTCTCATTATTTCTTTTCTCGCATAAGAGTGAATTGATTAGAAAATGGTTTATTGTGAATGCTTTTATAAAAAAATTACCACCTGTTTGGAACAAGTGTTTGGTACGCCCGGGTTTTTTGGTGTCGCTACTCTCGAAGTCCTGATTTTGAATCCTGGTGGTGCAAATGTTTGCATGATGAATACGAGTATTTTGTACATCAAAAAGGTCAACAAAATTCAAGTTAAAGTCATGGATATTTATACGTACTTTTATTAAATATACTCGGTAAATTTATGTATATTTATTTTATTATATGATTTAGTAGATATTATAAATAAATAGAAATAAAAGCTTTTAAGAAAACGTAACGCAATATAGGTAGGTTTAGGTATAATATATATTTATTTTGATGAAAATAAACTAAAATTTCAATCAGATAATTGGTTTAATGACATCATTACCTGTTGTCATAGAAACACATAAAAATTAAATACTTATTTAGGTATTTATTATTTCTGGATCACGTCGGTCGGAGCCGCCACTGCAGGAAAGCCAGCAGTCAGTCCTTTTGGCCTAATAATCTAAAACTCTGCAACACGTCGTTTTTTTACATTTAGCAATCTGTTTAAATGGAATATGAAACTTTTTTACACTTTTCACATAATTTTGCTGATCTTATGGGTTCTTAGCGCAGAAAATAGTTCAACAATACTTCAGAGTTTGCGTGGCCCAGGTTATACTAGTGCACACAGTGTGCTTAGATGTCTAGTCTTCGGGTATTCAGTTTTTCTTCCAATCTTTGTCAAAAGTTATCGAAAGGACAATGAAGTCATCATCATCTTCGTTTAAGTTAAAATCCTTCAGCGTAATGTATGATTATGTTCACGCCCATGTAAACGGTGAGGAGGAATGGTATAGTGAAGACGATGGCTCTCGTCGGTTGTGGTAGAGGCTTCACCGCGTACACGATTGTATGAAGGAACCTCATGGCAGTGTAAGTTCTAAACAAGAGAGTGGCGACGGAGGCGCTCGGGCCTGTCGTGACGAATATCGCACCGAGAATCCAAAATACTGGAATATTCTCCAAGTCGTTCAGGTGGGCTCGACGCGCCCGCTCCACTTCGGGGTCATTCACCTTCACTACGCCTCCTGAGTACCTCGCGTCCTCTTCGTTAGCGAACACCTTTCGCGTGTATCTTGCCTTCGATGTCAGCAAAGCGGTTCCCAACAATTTCAGACCGAGTACGCCGGAGTAAAAGAGGTACGAACGAATCACCGGGTTGTCTAAAGAAACGGGAGCCATTTTTAGTTAACACTAAGGTTGCCACGACTGTACTTTCGCTACCGTAAATGCATAACTGAATGAGTTTATGCACTTCTTTATGGTTGAGTTGTTTGAGTTGCCAGTGTGCGAAGAGTGGGTTTTGAGATTTTCGCAATGTAGATTCTACTTAATTTTAAATGATTATCGTGTCAATTAAAATCATATCATAAAAATAATATTCAAATTTTATATTAATGTAAAACATTTGTTCACTATTCAACCAGCGAACGCCTCTTAAGTTTCCATGCTGTTTTGTATATTGGCTTGTAAGACAGAAATAAATACTAGTTAGGGATATAGACCAAGGTCGATAATTTTAAAAATGGTGAAAAGTGAAAAAAAATTATAGTACGATGAAACCCATTAGAAAAGGTAGAGAATATAACAAAAATGAAAGGAAAAATAAATTACGGGCGATCTGAGGTCGGGAAGGGGGAGGGGGTGAGTTTTTAAGGGTAAAAAATGGTTAATCTCGATTTCCGATAAAACTGCAAGTCCTATGAAAAAATTTAAATGGCAAAGTTGTAGGTAATAAAAAGATCTACAACTTTTGTATCGACACTTTTTTCACATAACCTCAAAATTTATGTGAAAAATGCGAATAACCGAGTTTTTGGTTTTTGATTTTTTTTTTTGAAAAAAAAAATATTTTTTCACGAAATTTGGTGAAAACTTACCTTTGTATGTCCCAAACATACAGTATTTTTTTTGATTTAAAATATTCATTTTTTTACCTTATTTTGACTTAATATCGAAAAAGCACCCTAATTTTCAAACGAAAATTCTCACGTCAAAATATCTGATTTTTTTAAAAAAGTTGGGGTGTTTTTTGTTTGTTGAAATCTCTACTTTCTGATGGTATAAAAATACACTACTATGATAAATGTTCTCAGAAAATGCAAATTAATAATGAAAAAAACTCGAATCCCAGAAACTCGACCCGGCGAACTTCGTACCGCTTAATTTGCTTAGAAGAAATGAAAACTATCCGTTCGACAGGAACGCAGCTTATTCAGCAAAATATTATATACTTAATCAGAAGGGTTGTCAACCCCACTATATAATATAGTATCCTACTATATTAGGAGATCAAAAACTATATTTCTAAAAAAATATATAGAAGGCGAAACTACTATATTTTGCTGAAAGCGGATATTTCCCAGAAAAAGCTTTCATAAAAATAAAAAAATAATAATTAGCAATGAGCAGCAAAAATTTATTTATTTCAAAAATAAAGTCAATATTTTAACCACATACTATATTTTTCTCCATTTTTAGGGTTCCGTACCTCAAAAGGAAAAAACGGAACCCTTATAGGATCACTTTGTTGTCCATCCGTCCGTCCGTCCATCTGTCAAGACCGTTTTTCTCAGGAACGCGTGAACTGAAATTCATATCTAATATTTTGATTGACATTTTATCCTAATGAATTTTGATTGGCATTTTATTGTATAATTGACATTATAAATCGACTATCTTATTTTGTTAGCTTTTCAATAATTTAGATTGACATAAATTAAGACTAAACTGACAGTTGTAATTTTGCTGACGATAAAATTTATTGTAATTCGTTTTTTGTAGTTTTTTAAGAATTTATTATTGGTATGTGAAATTGATGGCTTAATGATTATTAATAATATTAATGTAATTAATGCAATGTTAAATATTTGCATGCTATTGTAAATGACAAAATGAGCCGACCTTTATATTTGTAACATCTCCAGTGTACCCCTTTTTTAATGCAAATGCAAATAAATAAATTCTAATTCTACTCCCTTTGAGCTGTGAAAAAAAAACTTCTAAGCCAATCAAAAGATACAGCCGTTTATGCCGCAAATTTTCGAAACTCGCACGGGAATCAAAACCTACAGGCACGGTAATATTATCTATTATTACCGTGCTACAGGGTACTTCCCGTGAACTTAGAATCTTGAAGTTTGGTACGAAGTAATGTCTTATAGTACAGATAAAGGAAAAATTGCGAAAACCGTAAATTTTTAGTTACATCATATAATAAAAAATATTTTTAATAATTATTAAAATATACCGTACACCGTATACTGTACCGTACCGTACAGGTTTGTACGGAACCCTCGATGCGCGAGTCCGACTAGCACTTGGCCGTTTTTTTTTTACTATGTACTATATTTTTAAAGGTACCAGCTTCGAAAAACTATATTTGGTAGAAAAAAAGTTGGTAACTAATCGCATCACAAGCGCGCGACTGTTAGAGGAACGTGCTAGCGAAGTGGCATGACATGAACTGGATTACTTCTATAGGGTTTTTCAATAAGAACTTTGTTTGCTGCCTGGACCGCGTGGATTTTTTCTAGTTATATTTTCTTTAGATTTAAACATCAAGCAGTTACATGCTTAAAAAAATTGTAAGAACTTTGTTTTCTAAAACAAAATAAAATAAAAAGATGGTTAAAATTTTTATTGAATTACAAAGAGAAAAGTTCGGCAATTATGAATGAAAAATGATATCTGGCAAATGTCCACCACGAGCACGCTAACAGATGTCGATTCTTTCATCAAAGTTTTTAATCACTGTTTGGCAAAATGGCGGGACTATTTCGTTAATCACATCACGGATTTTGAGTTTTAAGGCTGCCATCGATTTAATTGGTCCCGTATAGACTCTGTCCTTAACATAACCCAACAAAAAATAATTTAGTGGTGTTAAATCGAATCGGAAACGATCTCGCCTTGCCCACACCGAATCTCACGGTCTTTCAAAATAGCGCCTACTACATGGCAATTAAAGTTTATAATCATTTGCCTCATTCCTTAAAGACCCTCCAGGGTAAAAAGTTTGAGCCTGCACTAAAGAATTTTTTACTATGTAAGACATTTTATATAATTAATGAATATTTTAGTGAAAAGTTTTAAATTTTTGACATTTGCATTATATTTTGAACAATTGTTTTTTTTTTGAAATGTGTTATACAAGATTGAAAATTTGTTATGTGGAACGTTTTATAATTATGACTGTAGATCTACCTATTTAGTATTAAGTTTTAAATTTTGACATTTGCATTATATTTTTGACAATTGAATTAATTTTTAAATGGTTGATTGAAAATTTATTAATGTTGGAACGTTTTATAATTATGACTGTAGATCTAGCTACTTAGTTTTAAGTTTAAAATTTTGACATTTGCATTATATTTTGGACAATTGAATTAATTTTTACAATATGTTATACAGTATTAAAAATTTATAATATTGGAACGTTTCATAATTATGACTGTAGATTCTATCTATTTAGTTTAGGATTGTTACAATACCCTAACTGGGTTCTTGTTTGGATTGATATATATGTATATATTTTTGTAACAGCATGTAAACAACAAGAATGCAATAAATGAATATGAATATGAATCACATGATCTGGCTGGCCTCTTAACAGCTGAATTTAGTGAAATTATGCGATCGGGAAATTTGGTTTGCAATAAATTGATCGTTTCATTGGCTGTGCGACATGTGGCGCCGTCCTGTTGAAACCACATATTAGTGATATCCACGTCATCAATAATAGGTCAAAATTCGCCTTTTGGTGGTTCTGGATAACCCCAATTGTTGAGAACGTCGCGGAATTGACAAATTTGGATCTGCTTCAACATTGTGGCTCACGGCTGCGATGCTTTCATTGAACGACCCGGTGAAACACGCGTTGGTGTTGGCACATTTTGTATCGAGCCTGTCGACTCAAATTTAACGACCAAATTCTTAATAGCGGTCTCAGAAGGACGATTATGTTGTCCGAAAATATCACGAATTTGACAAAATGTAACTGTAACAGAACCACTATTTTCATAGTGGAGGTTAATTAATTTAATTCGATTTTCAAGCGAAATTGAATTCATTGTAACAATTGCCAGTGTATCTACTACGAATACGTCAAAAAAGTAAATGTCAAAACTATCATATTGTTGGTGTAGCCACAATTGAAAAACAAAGTTCTTGTTGAACAATCCTGTAGTAGCCGTTTGTTACGATTTGGGTTTTCGCGGATCCCTTAATTTTTTGACGTTATTATGTACACTCCGACAGTAGACGTTAAAGTACATACTTACCAGCCCGCTAAATATATGCACATACATGTTTGTGTTGTGTCAAAAATTAACTGGACGGTGCGCGGCGTGGCAGAACTTTTGAAGACGTGATAGCTTCCTGAGCTTATAGGTACCCATCTTTGCAGGTAAGCGACTCGGTACCAACCTGCTTCATTTACGATATACCTAGATCTAGATAAACTTATTTTATACTTCGATTTAGGTATAGATTTAGGTCAATCTCAATTCTTAATTGTGCTACGATTACCTACTGGTTGGTTACAAAAGTAGCAATAAGTAAAAACAAGATCTTGGTTGAAGTGAACAATTTTTTTTCAGTGTAAGGTGACCCTTTATTTTTGCTGGCGAGTGTGGATAAAACGCACACACTGTCTCAGAAATTTTATGCATGTAATTAGGTCTAGATATCTAGAAAGCCTTGGCGTAATGCATGACGACCTTGACTCCCATGTACATTGTAATACAAGTAAGCAGGGGACGCTAAATGCGATTGCCCTAGACGGCTGTGGGAGCGGATTTATCGCGTACACATGTGTGAAGAAATCTGCCCGCAAAGTACGCACGAAACGACTTGATGGCTAGATCATCGCTGGGCCTCGTTCTCAGATACAATGCTCCGACGACTCAGAACAATGAAATCTTCGAGGTGAGCTCTCCGAGCCGGTTCTACGTCAGGGTATTCAGTCAGGATCATTGATAACTTCTTTATTGAACACTGCGTCCTCTTCGTTAACAAAAGCGTTCTTCTGTAGGCGGACGATTGCCGTCATCGTTGACATACCCAGAGCTTTGAGTTCCAACACCCCGGAGTAAAACAAGTAGGTACGAGCGCCCGGCCGGATTGTCCAACAAAACACTCTCCATAATGATACAGTAAAGTGAAATTGCCCGTGTTGTCGTTTCGTTGCCTGCTGCAGGAGAGAATTATGCTCGTTTAGTTTTAATCTTAGGGCGTAAGTCTTACAGTTTTAATCTGCCTGAGCTCACAGCTCAGTTGTTCATTCGTTCCAAATGGCAGCGAACTAGACAGTCTATTGTGTGTCTCGTACTACTTCTTAAATTGCCAGTATACAGTGCAACCTTTATATAATGTACCTCAATATAACGACTTCCTTGAATTAACAAATTCTTCGTTATCCTCTTGAATTTTCTTTAAAAGTCAATGTTTAATATACTTTTACATTGCGAGCATTTTTTGCGAACAACCTCTTTATCACAAAATTTTAACTATAAAAAAAGTTTAAATACCTCTAATTAACGATTTTTGTCAACCACAAACCTCTATATAACGTTTCCATTAATATATGGCCCTCAATCCCATATTACGTGATTCATATCACGACAGGAAACTATTTTTTTACCTCTTTAAAACAAATTTTAGACCAACCTAACCTCAATATAACAAACCCCCACCCGGTGGCGTTGGAACCGCTATGTCCCTGCATTTTAAATCTGTAATATCTTCGAAAATATTCATTTAAATTACATGATTTAAAGGGATAAATTCATCTCTATTAGATGCACAATGTATTTAAGGTACTTAATTAGATAAGGATGAATGTATTATTGCTGAAAAATGTAAAATGCAAATAAGCTATTATTTCAATAGTATAGGATAAAAAATGGTTATTGTGGGTTATCCCTAAGAGATAGACATATACCATTGCAGACTTTTTTGTAGACCTTCCTAAAGTGTACAATACTGTAGTACATTATTTTGATCTATTTCGTAGGGTTCAGCCAGCGTTTGCAATGTCAGCGCAAAAAATGTGTTTATTTACGACCTTTCATTAAAAACCTCTAAAATTATCAGTGTTTCTCTACTATATTATGTATGTATTACACATATAAACCTTCCTCTTGACTCTATCTATTAAAAAAATCGAGCGAGCCTTACAGTAGTCGCGTATGATGTGTAACATTTGAAACCTTACATTAACCCCTGCAAAACCTTCACTGCCCTTCCTCTTCGACTTAACCATGGTCATAAATACTTAGCAAATTACGATAGGCAATAAAGAATAAAAATATGTGCGGTAAATAAATTAAAGGTAAAATATTTTATGTGAATGCTATTGGATCTTTAACAGAATGTATATAGTAGGCAATCTTAACGGTTTTAATAAAAAAAGAAATTTAATAAAACCTACTACAAAACGAAAAAGCCATTTGAACATTAAGTTCTAAAATTTAATCAAATAGTGCGCGCTTTCGCGACTTCCTGTTACACACTTCCGTCCCATTTCACAAAATCACTCCTACAAATTGCAGGAAAGCGAGAGGAAAAATGTTACACATCAAAAAACCGCATCAAAATCCGGTGCGTAGTTTTAAAGATCTAAGCATACATAGAGACAGACATGGGGAAGCGACTTTGCTTTATACTATAGGCTTGTTGAAAATATATCGATGTATCGATATATCGATATTTTTTGTTCGATATATCGATATTTTTTGCCGATATATTTTGATTCGATATATCGATACATCGATACAAAATAACCAATATCGAAATTCGTATTAAAAACGATATTTTTTTAATTATTAGCGGCATATCACAATCTAACTAAATTTGTATCTGGAAAAATCGTAACTGGATTTCAGATTAATGATATTCAACATATCTCTGATCTGTGCTGTATTTAGTATTGTCTATTATTTCTAAATCTGTTTCGCTGCTGAATTGGTTGTGCCGATTTTCATTATATTCTGTAGAAGAGTGTGAAGGTCTAGTCTTGTTTACGAAATATGGCAGCTGAGAGGCCCTGCAATCATTTTCATCATTCGAAAATAGGGTCTATTTTTAGGGAGATAATTTTCGTTCCATTATTATTCCGCGTGTCATATTTCGTGTGATACTGTACTGTCATGTAGTTAGTTAGTTAATTTCGTACTTTGATAATTCTTTCTTTAATTATAATTTGTATTGAACTATTATTATTACTGTGCTAGGCTGAATTAAATATATTTTTGGGAAAATTGGTCCGATATATCGATATATCGATGTTTTTTTCGCGATATATCGAAGCCGATATTGATATTTTTTAAAATATCGATGTATCGATATATCGATATTTTTTTCAACTTTCGACATCCCTATTAAACTATGTAATGATAACAAATAAGTATGTACTTGTTCCATTCCGATTTGTTAGATGAAGGTTGCACTGTAATAGAGTTCCTCATGCAGACTTCTGATAATGTGTGCTGCACCACGTGAATTTTATATTCTGCTTTCTTCAAAAATTACTGTTATTTTCTGAGATAAAATGTATTGGTATTAAAGAAATTTGTAACTATGCTAAACTCGATTCTAGATAAATATAGTTAACAGCACAGTGAACTTAAAAATTCGGTCTTATATTAAGTTGAAACAACGTTCAAATCAAAATGTTACTTAGTAATATGATGTAATACAATATGATGTAAGCATTTAAATAAAGTTCAAAGGTTCAAAAATATGTCTATTTCATAATACCTATGTGAGCAAATTAGCTAATCCTTGAACTTGGGCAGTAGGTAAGTAAGTACCTATACCTACAGAAAGACCGCATGCGATACGACTGTTTATCGTAATGATTTTACTTTATAATTATTATGTATTATAATATAACAAAAGCTTGGCTCTACATGAGATCTGATAACTTTTTGACAGTGCGAGTCATATGGTCTCGTCTTGGCAACATTTTGCAATAAAATGTTTTTGTTGGGATCTATTACACACTAACATTATTATATACTAACATTATAAAGCTAAAGAGTATGTTTGGTTAAACGTGCGAATCTCATATTCCTTTTGAAAATTTCCGTTGCGACCTTGTAATCTATAAGGTATAGGTAGCTATACTTATGCAGATTTTTATAACTCAACTTACATAAATAGGAAGTCATTTGACTTGAGCCCCGCCTCTTATGACAGCTCAACACGCGAAGTAATAGATAACCATCTTTCCACAAAATGAGCCTAGAGGCGAAACGGGCACATACATGCAGTTGATATCTCCAAATCCTCAATATGTTCACAGTATATCCTTACATCCCTTTCTTTCCACTTGAGTGTGAACAGGCGAAAAGGTTTGCTTTTCTTGTGTACCCATTGATAAGCAGCAGACATTTAACTCCCCTTAGGCAGAGAATTTATTGTATTGGATGTTATCCAGGGACTCATGTCCCATAATCTTATCCATGCAACAGATTTGTTCCCTGATTTGTAGCGGATATTATAGGAATTATTTTCTTTTTTAATAAAGAATACTCAGAATGTTTATTTTTACGGCATAAGTAGAAAGGAACATGAGGCAAATAGAAAGCTTTTAGTTTTGAGGACGACTCAAAACGAATTCAATTATTCTGTTAAATAACAGAGGAATAAAATAAAAAGAAAGATGGAGGATCATATACGAATGAGAATGTCTTCATGGTTTCAAATTGCATTTGTTTTCATATATTTTTTTTGTATATACGGTAATATTGGCCAAAGGATTCTTTCAACAAGCGCCTTAACAGACAATTAGCAAAAGCGAATAATACAACTTTGCCTAGAGCAAGATAGCGAGGCACTAGTATCAAAAAAAAAATATACTGAAAATCTTATTTTTCCACACTCATAGGCGCGATAAACCATGTGTTTAAAAATATATTATCGAAAATATGTACAACCCCTCTAACATGACCACCGAAACGGGATATGATAAAGCGATATATCGGCATTAACTGTCAGACTACAGTGGAGTTTGACAGTAGTCTGACAGTTAATGCCGATAATATCGCTTTATCATATCTCGTTTCGGTGGTCATGCTAGAGGGCTGGAGTAAGTTTAATAAAGTTTACATAAAAAGTAGTAAAGTGAAAATTGACTGAAAAGTAAAAAAATAATTGTAATTCTTTGCAGTATCAGAAATTGCTTGTCAACTAGAATTAAATACCTTATCCTATCGTAACTCATGGTATACCTACTTATTATACTTAGTAGGGGAGCCCAAGCAGGGATATTGGCATTTATTCGAGCGCGGCAGAATAACTTAAGGGGCAACGTTGTATCTTGTAAAGTACTCCCACCATACCTTAGACCTTTTTTATATCGTGTCGTCGATTAAAGTAAGGTAAGTTATTTACATGCAGAAAAGTGTGTATTTCAATAATCCTACAATTTGAGCGTGACATAAGGAAATGGGATAGTCTTTTATGTGTAGAGAAACAGCTAAAGTTATTTTGTTTTTAAAATATTATTTTGAATATCGCCAGTCAAACAACCAAGATTGTGCATCGTGCTTGTTATCCCTTAATCAATGAAATTTGATATTGGATAAACAAGGTCTGCAGTTGGAAGGATTGTTTTGGATGGCATTTTGGTTTAAAAAATGCCAATAAAAATCGGATAGTGGTTACTGCTTAGGAAATCATCGTGAATATAAAATGCACAACTTGAACTCACCGCAGACGATGTAAAACCTAAGTCCAAAACATTACCATTCTAATTATGTGGAGCAAATGTTTTAACTGTGTTGTCATTCAGGAAAATAAGGTTTTGATCATCTGCAAAGCAATGTATAACAGTACCTCTTCTGTCAATGAATCTAGAGCCCCAGGAAGTGTGGTGGGGGTTGAAGTCACCAATTATTAAGTAATTTCTGTGAATAAGCATTTGTTAATTGAATTTCCCATTGGGTGGGAGTAGAATATATACACAGAGGACATCAATATAGATTGAAACTAGTTTATTGGAAATCAGTATATTTCGAAAGTGATAAGTAGAAGGAGAGTCAATAATTTTTATAATCATATTTTATAGGTACCTACTGCAATGCGTCCATGAGGACGATCTGAATCACGTCAAAAAATACCTTATAACCTGGTAACTTAAACATTTTTGTGTAACTTAACCGAGTTTCATTGAAAATAATTAGGTCAATACTAGAGGAATAACTTGTAATAAAATGTTTCAATTGATCTAATTTGTGTACAATACTACGGCAATTCCAATGCAGAATGTTTAATTGTTTCACATTAGTATTATTACTGTCTATAAAATGATGTAAAATTATTAATTATTATTAGCATTTCTATTGTGAGTTCAGATGAGACAGTAATATATGAATGAGAGCCCTTTCTACTTACACCAATTTCTACATGTGTTTTTATTAGTACCTTTAAAACTCCATCAGAATTAATAATGTCTATAATAATATATCTTTTACGGGGAATATTAAGCAAATTTATTAGGGTTATTATATTTTTTAGAGGTTGTGGGAGAATCATCCGGTCTTGAGGAAGGGAAAATTGATGGCGATGGTTTTACCTTGGCAGCCACAGTAGGATAACTAAGTTTATCATTAATGTTTGCTTAAGGAATAAAGACACTCGAGTTAATCCTTATTTAGCATTGTGGGCCCCTACTATTATTAATTAGTCCTGGTAGCCATTTGTGGTATTCGTCATTCATCAGATGTCGCTTTCCGAGAGTACATGGGCGAGTTACTCCTAAACATATCCAAATCACAATAGAAGTCTATAA
Organism: Chilo suppressalis; assembly: GCA_902850365.2. Taxonomy (NCBI): domain Eukaryota; kingdom Metazoa; phylum Arthropoda; class Insecta; order Lepidoptera; family Crambidae; genus Chilo; species Chilo suppressalis. The sequence goes on from OU963898.1 coordinate 16,761,867, forward strand.
TTTTTGAAGAGTTCCCTTGATTTCTCTAGGAAACCAGCACCAGATATTGACCTCATGACTATGAGACAAACTAGGAAGCATATCTTTTTAAACAAAAAAAAAGAATTTTCCCAATCGGTCCAGCCGTCAAAACCGGACATCGCTAATTTATACTGAATATTATTCAGTAATATGAGTTCTCTGATTATAAATACAGTTCAACACCCTTAACAAGTTGTGATGAAGCTATCAAAAATATTTTTTTTAGTTTTTCCAAAAAAGTCGCCCCCGGGTGGGCTCGAACCACCAACCTTTCGGTTAACAGCCGAACGCGCTAGCCAATTGCGCCACGGAGGCAGACGCACGTAGTTGCGAAATATAGTAATACATTAACCGCGAAAATAAATATATAAACATGTATGTATGGATAGGTAAGTATGCAGAATAGTGTGAGAATTTTCTTGTGTTAAAAACATTAATTCAATCATGCACTTGTCACGACTCATTTTTGATAAAAACTGGCGGATGTAAATAAAATTAGAAAATAAAACATTAAATGTTCGTTTTAAATATGAGCTGTAGTCAAATGTCGGCCGGAATTCGGTTAAATTTCGCGTTCTTTCTTTTGCTCCATTGAGCAAAAAATTTATTTATTAATAAATTTTGAAAGCGTTGTTAACAATTATTATATATATTTTCATTTTGTTACAATAAAAAACCCGAAACGTCAAAGTATCACTATCTCTAATAAATTAATAAGTTACCAAAATGAAATAATGTAATGTTACCTTGCTGATAGATAATATAACAATTAAATTGATAATTTTTTAAAGTATTATTTTTTCTTCTCTAGGGAAATAAAAACAAACACGAATAATATTCAAATTCTACCCACTTGCTTACAAATCGTCATTTGATCAAGATTTCATTTTAAAATAATTACAATTCTTTTATTTTTTTTTCATTTCCTAATTAAATTATTTTAAGCGAATTTAGGTTATAACCGAAATTCGGCCGAAGACGAAGTTCGGTAAAAGCTGCCGATCTTCGGGTAATACCGAATGTATAATAAATAAAACGAATGTATAATAAATCGGTGCATTTTTAATTTTTATTTCAACAAAGAGGTTTTGTATGCTGCAGTCAGCAGTTTCACATACATTTTACACAGCACCTTTACAATATTGTAAGGATTTTCTATTAGTTTTCAGTGCCATAATCATTACATTACCAGAAAATTAACTGTTTTGATGGTGCAATACGATAAACAAAAGTACAGTCGGACCACGATAAGTCTGCAGTAGACTGACAGTAACAAAAATTAAAACTTTTCACATGGCAGTACTGAGTATAGTTGAATTAACTTTATTATTAACCGACTTAAAAAGGAGGCGGTTCCTAATTATGTATTTACATATATATAGCAATTGTTGTACGCACATTTATGCGCTGATTTCGATGATTCAGTTTTAGGGTTCCGTACTCAAAGGGTAAAAACGAAGCCTGAAACCAAGATGAGATTATTGCTGTCATTCTATCTGTCTGTCCGTATGCCACGAGTCTATAGATCGTAAACGTAATAAGTTACAGAACAAAGCCAAATTTTAAGTTCAAAATTCAATTTCATTATTTTTAATGGGGGGTCTCACACACGTGATACGTCATTGTCTAGGGCTCGTTGAGTAGGATATGAATCTTGTTACGTATCGGGATGGGGTTCGAAATTATAATGCCAATTCACACTTGCGAGTTCAACTCAACTGTCCCTGCCCGAAGCCAAGCGCCCTTAGAAAAGGGTAGTCGTGAAAGTTGTCATTTTTAAAAAGATTTGCAACGTGGTCTATCTTAAAATCGAAACTATACTTCGACTTTTTATTAGCTGCAGTAAAATGACGTTTCAAAATGTCATTCCGTAAAATAATGTTGACCGCCTAATTTCAATAGGGATGTGATTAGGTTCACAGAAAATCTACTCAAATAACTAACTCATAATCATCATACCTAATTCTGTTTATTATTCATATAAATAAAAGGCTGTATAAAATCTCAAGTTGGTACTGGTTTTTAGTTACGGTGCTACGATGAGGCTTGTCCGCCATTTGATTTCATTTGTCATTGGGCTTCTAACTTCTGTTTTGAGTGCACGAATAACTTTACTTTGCCCACTGCGAGTTGTTTTAGTTATCATTATTGTTAAATTTTTGTTACGTTATGTTTGTTTTTCGTTACCTACTTTTTCTTAATCGTGTCAGCTTTTTTTTGTTTGTTACATCAAAGACTGGATGCTCAGTTGAGCATATCACAAGATGGAGATACATGTCTTTCTCCTAAGAAAAAAAGGCCACGTGTAGCTAGCTCTAAGTGCAACCGAGAAACTTTGGGTCAGAAACGTTTACAAATATGTGTTTGAAGTGAAATCTACAGAATCAAATATTGAAGTTTCAAAAACAAGTGAATGCGTCAACAAGGTGGCTGAAGTCTTGGGAATATCCGTCCGCACTGTTTATTTTGTTTTAAAGGAGCATAATGAGAACGACTGCAAATCACCAAAACCTCCCGGAAAACCTGGCCCACAACTTACATTTAAAGAAAAACTTGATGATTTCACATTCACCGCTATTTAAATTTAAGAATATCTGAATTCAGATATTTTAATTAACAATTGCCCGTTATACACATGTCCGGAAATTTGAATCATTATTGTAATCATATCGACATTATAAAAGTGTACTATGTTTCTAGGAATGGTTGGAGTCACAAGGAATCGAAGTGTCACAGCCTGAAGATTTGCCCGTGGACGCCTACACAGAAAAGGAGCGTTGGAAAAATGTAGCGCCCCCAAAGAAGGTCAAAAGCCACGACGACCCATTGCTTCGCTTCCTTCAGTATGACGGAAAAGTGCTCGCGTAAGTATAATAATTCAGAAATTAAATGCACAAAAGGTTCTATATCACAAAAGGACCTACTCTCACATAGGGTAAAGGACGGGGTAAGGTGGGCAACGCAACGACGCAAATAATACTTTAGTACTGCAAGCGTCTATATAGACCTATGGCCGTATATAGAAAGACCTGCCTACCAGCGCTTATAAGAATCGGTTCGCGCAGGTAACCGGCGCAGGCATTTCTATGGACCAGCGCCGATAGACGATGAACGTCGCCGACAAGTTCCGACAATCTTCGACACGCGCTGGTCAACGCTGGCACCGCCCTTTGAAATTAATGAACAACTACGCTTCAATCTGCTGCCTTTATGTAACTGTTACCAGTAAGGACCAGCGCTGACAAGCGTTCTGTCCGATATGTTTTAATTTATTTGTGTGTCATAGTCATAGTCATAATATTTATTGCTTCATGTTGGTTACATTTAGTTCTTAAATTTAATAACAGCTCGCAAACATGAGCCCTGCAAGGGCATTGCAAATTATAATAAATGTGTACAAATATTAATTTAAAATTTGATAAAATTACAATAGGATAACAATTTAAGATAGATAGAAAATTTAAATAAGTTAATAAAAAAAAAACAATTCATATAATACTTAAAGCAATTATAAAATACATTTAGGGTTAGGTCAAGAGATGTATGTCAATCAAATCAAAAAATAAATAAACAAGTAACAATAACATTCAAAGTAATAATCCATTCAAAATTCATTCACTTAATATTCATTATAATTTAGTTTAATAATTTCGGTTTAGGTCAACAAATTTACGTCATAAAAAAATCAAATCAATTAGTCAAACATCATTAAATCTGGTTTGTTAATATTGTTACTTATTTAGCATGTTTGAAATTATGTAAGGGTCAGTTATATTGCTTGTTTCCGTTTTTAAACCTATATTCTTGTGGCATTGCTTCTTTATTTTATTTGTACGTTGTTTAATTATTTGCCACATAGATGTCGTTACGTTTTTTGAATATTTTTTTTTTAATATATAAGTTCTTTTTTGATGTTATTACTATATTCTTTAATAGTTTTACATATTTATTGTAATAATCGTTAAGTAATGGATTATTTGTCTGAGATTTTAATATATGTAGTAATCGTTTATGTTTACAAGATGTTATAATGCCTTTAGTTAGCCACAGTTTTTTATTAATATTATTTATTTTTACTAGTTTTTTTTGGAATGCACTTGTTTAATAAACATGTTAATAAGTCGTGAAAAGAACTGTAATTTTGATTGATACTTTTTTTATGTGATAATATTTGATCCCAATTAATAGCCTGCAATTGTTTTTTAAACAATGCAGTGTTATGCAGGTTAAAAATTCTTTTCTTTATATAGTACGCAGTTGAATTTTGTTTTATTTGGGGTTTTTGAAAGTCAATTATTGTACCTTTGTGGTCAGAAATTCCGTATTCTTTTACTTCCACAGTTGTGTTTGTCATATCAAAGTTGGTAAAAATTGGATCCAAACAGGTAGAGCTAGTAGGAGTTACTCTCGTATGCTCCTTAACATATTAATGATCAAACTTTTAAATAAATTGATGTACATTTTACTTTGACTGGAATCACTTAAGAAGTTTATGTTTAAATCTCCTCCTATTATTATATGTTTTTTTATTGTATTTAGTCGTTAATAATTTAAGTACTTTTCCTATTTGTTCATTTACTATAATTGTTTCTCTTTTACTCTCTGGCCAGTACATAACAACAAGTATTCAAATTAAATGTGGTATTTGAACAGCACATATTTCAATTATATATTCCAATGAAAAACTATTTAAATCCTCGCATTCATAATATTCAATATGGTCTTTTACAAATATACATACGCCGCCCCCTTCTCGGTGTTCTCTAGAGAATCTACTCGCTAGATTATATCCTTCTACAACCAGCAAGTCAGTTTTACATGGCGAGATCCAGGTTTCCGAAAAGCATAAAGCAGCAAAATTATAATCTTCCACTAGGTCTTCCATTATGTGTAACTTGTTTTTATTGCTTCTCACATTTTGTCTTGAGTGGTGTATTACAATAAAGAATATTATTATTAGTGTGATTTGGTGTGGCACCCCGCAATGACGCACAGTGTTGCTCCAGAGTAAATCAGCCTTAATGTCATCCAAACCGCCCGACAATCTCAAGTCAAATTGTTAACTCAGGTAACTCGACTCCCACCGGAAACATGCAAGTTTCACTTTAATGTCTCGTAGACGTCAATTTGAGCGTCCGTGTTTATCGAATGTTCCGTTTCAATTAACGGCCAGTTTCATTCATAATCAACGTCTAGTAAAAGGTACGGATAATCTGGTTTCGTTGCTTAGCATCAGTTGTTATTATAGTCTTAATAAATAAAATATCTTGACGACGTAGCTCTTAGTACGCCTACTCCTTACTGGAATTTGATTATTGAAGCTTGCCGTAAATCAGTTTCTATTTAATAACGAAATACGACGGATTAGGGTAGATCGACAAAATAAACAACTCAAAAATTATGTAACTGCTTAATAAACAAAAAAAGCACACAATTAGCAAAAAAAGTAAACGAAAATAAATAAGAACTCATCTCAAAATAAAAAAAGAAGAAAACTAACCAAATGTAAACAAAATTAATTAAAAAGAATCTAATCACGATTTAAATAAAAGTATCTCATAAATCATTTTTAGCCGAAGATCTGTTTGATTATTTTATTTATTGGTTCTCATGTTTTTATTCTTTATTAATTTGTTTCCGCATTCAAAAGTTTATTTCACTTCATTACATGTTTTTTGGTATTTTATCGCTTAAAGTTCATTCATCAGGCTAGATGATTAAATGAAAACGTCGCATCAGATACCGAATAATTTCAAGTAGATTTAGGTTAGTGAACATCCCGACCTTTACTTATGAACTTTCTTTTAAATGCTTAAATACGTACAAATAACCTTTGGAAATGCGTGACGTGAGCTGTCGATTGTAAAAGAAGGCTTAACCTATTTTATCTGAAAATTAATTTTCTGCATATTTTGTGTCGTAATTTTTCCGACATTTAATCTTAGATCAAAACAAAAAGGGTAGATACGGTAAGCTCATACTAGCATCAAATAAAATATGATCCGACTCAACTACATAAGCAACTCTCGCCACGCACACGTCTGTATATAAACATCAATCGAGCAAGCGAAACAGAACAGAACAGATTACGTAAATAATATTCACGACAAACCGTGATTTTTGAGAAAAAAATGTTTTCACAGTATTACTAATGAAAAGTGTTGCCGGGGCATTTGATTTTGAACTATTTGTGTTCTTTATAAAAACATCGCAAGCATTGTTATATCTTCATAACACAGAATATACGCAATATTGTTATATTAAGTGTACATGCAGCGTGTTTGAATGTCAAATTGTGACTAAAGCGAATTATGGTCGTGGACCACAATTTAAGCGGATCATCATCTTTTGAGCCGCGAATGCCGTATCTTCCCTTTTTGTTTTAATCTAAGTATTTAATACATATTTATTCTGATATTCGTCACCGACGAATCCAAAAAATCAGTGCTCATTAAAATAGGCCCAGCTGTTCTTCAGTTATAAGTGTTCTTACTAACACGACTTTTTTTTAATTTATTTATATATTTTTTCCTCTTTCCCCTGTCCTCACTTTTTTTTGATATTTTTGTGAGGCTGATTTTTGTAAGAACAAACGGCTAAATTATTCGAGCCGTTGTAAAGTCATGAACCTCGATATCCATTTATTGTCAACAGATTCTCAACTTTGCACATTATGTGGTGAGGCTGTTATGGGCATTAATAGAAATGAAATTCTTAGAGTATAATTGTGTCATTATATGGTAAAAACTAGCAATATTGACTCTATCCGGGCTGACTATTAGCAGTCACCGTACTAACCGTTGATTAGATTTGCGCCGCTAGTGATTTAATTATTCGCAACATTTACAAGCAGCCTGCTCGAGTCACATTTTTTTGATTCGTATTCATCCCGAATAGCAGAATAACTAACAAATATAGGAAAGGTAACAGAAAAAAATATGCAAAAAATAATTTTCTCATAAATTAAGTTTGTTAATCCGCCACCTTAAGCAATTGACAGCCCACATCACGCATGCGTAAAGCTTATTTTGTTTTTGTATTATTACTCGTAAAATTTACTAGCAATGGTAATGCTAATCAGTGATACTTAATTAATAGAAATCTGACAAAAAATTGTGTGAAAAAAGCATATGCAAATCTAGAGATACATTAAAATTAAGCTGAAAAATATCACAAATGTACACATCAGTAAGACGATGATGGATGTCAATCACAATCAATGAATAGTTATGGTAAGTATTAATATTAGTTTTTATTTCAACATGACATAAATCTATGTTCGTTTGAATTGCTGTGTTTGAAGAATATAGGGAGAAAAACCTGGCAACCAATTAAACCCCTTTTACCTAAGCTTAAGTACCCTTAGAGGATTTAGTCACCCCATGGCTCTGTCCCTTCCTCACTCTCCCTCAGGAAATACGGACGTGAATTTTCCATTTCAAAAAACTATTTTTTACCGTCTTTATTTCAGGTGAAGGTTAGCTCTATCTATAAATTATCACGCATAATAATTGTTTGATAATTCGTCACAACCCAATATTACGTCGAAATGTACATCAAAATTGAAACGGAACGCTAACTTTCAATTCGGTTTAACCAAGCCAGACTGAGTTTGAAGAGTAAAATATTCATTTAGGGGAGATGCGGCTAATGGTGGTCGATTGTCTTTTCTACCAACAATTCATGTAGTGTAACGATGGTAATCTTAATCTAAGCGGTACGAAGTTTGCCGGATCAACTAGTATACAATAAAGAAACACGGCTGACAAAAAACGAACTGAAAAGTAAAAAGAAATCAGATACGGCGTTAAAGTTACAGCGACAACTTCAATCAAACTCAAAAGATAATAATTTGACGTCTCTGTAATAATAATTCCCTTGCCACTCCACGCCTACGGTAAGAATGGGTGCTTCTAGATAACTTAATATACATATAAAACATCAACCTAAAAGTAAACCTGTTTGGGTTATAAAATTTCATCATAATAATCATAATTAAAGATGTAAGAGTAAATGTGTGTGTCTGTCATAGTGCACGATACCCGAATGCCAAGTTTAATTGTCAATTAATGTCGTTACAGTGGGCTAGCCACAGTCGCATATGCATGAGGCAATCGCTGCACCATTAATACGCGGACAATTTAATCTCGGACCGATTCTGCTACGAAAATTGCTGGTCCGCTGCCTAAATGGGGAATTCGGCGAATACCTAGAATTGGAGTTTACCCTCGCTCGGATGAAACAGTTGCACTAGCTTCGGCCTGTATTTTGTTTGCATTTGTGTTGGTTGAGCATAAAAAGCTTAAATTTTACAGTTCATTGGTTAAGTGAGAAAGTTTTGTTGTTCCTGATTTTGCCCTACCTACATCTTACTGAAGTTATCTCAAAGTAATTAAGCTACTAACTCATGCCTAAATTGATACTTATTTGCCTTCATCTATTCTGGTACTAGAATAAACTAGAATTCTATGTCGCAATATTTTTAAATTAATACAATACATTAAATGTTTGATACACATAAGTTTACGAGAAGTAATTTCATTTTTTACTTGTAGCTTATTTTTAAATTTAAGTTATTGTTAACACGAGTATAATATGTTATAATGCTACTTGTCTAAACTAACTATGATACCGTCGCATTACAAAGTTGGTTAATAAGAAAACTTCGTGAGGTTTACTGACCTAAATATATCAGAAAATATTCGGTATCTGATGCGACGTTTTCCTTTAATCGTGATATGAACTGATGAATAAATTTTTACCGATAAAATACCAATAAATAAGAAGCGAATTGTCAATAGAAATAAACTCTTGAATGCGAAAACAAAGCTTCAAAGAATATGAACATGAGAACCAATAAATTAATCAAAGAGGTCTTTGGTTCGAAATGATTTATGCTAAATTGAAGAGCTGTATTGTAACTTTTATTAAAATTTGTTTGTATATGAGTAATTTATTTCCTTAAACACAACGTACCTTCTGCCGAACCGCTGTCAACCAGCTACCGAGAATGCTGGCATAGATTAAATAATAATTGTATACGCACAAAGGGTGGACGGCCGGAGGCATAGTACCGGCCTCTCGGAATTATGCCTTTGTTAATTGCCAGGTTCAATTAAGTTTCATTAGATTCCGGCGTGCGAATGCGAATAATTTATATTAAATTATGTAACGTCTAAGGTCTGCATTGGTGCTCAGCAAAAGAGAACAGCGACGAGTTAGCCATCTAGGTATCAAGTCAACGAAACACCAGATTAGCATTTATCATTCCACAAACAACGTTTTGACAGTTTTATTTGACAATAGTTACTTTATCAACAGTATCAATATCCATATAGTAGTCTTTTCAGTGTATTTATTATGGTTCTTCACAATATTTGCATTAAGCGCCTTTGCACTGTTTTTAATAAACAAGGTATAAATAATAGCTTAAGTGCAGTTTACGTGTCCTTCTCTCACCATCAAAGCGGCAACCCCAACAAACTAGAGCAACGAAAATTTACTATCTCAGATATTGCATTGCGGTTTTAGGTAGTTGTCCCACCTACGGCGAGGAAGTGACCATCTATCGGCTATTTTCTCGCTTAAGAAACGTACAATAGATATACATTCTGTGTAAAAAGTGATGCATATATTTATAATTGATTGCTGACTATTGACACTGCTGGCGAGAACTCACTCCACTAGTTTCTCGCTTAAGAAACGTACAATAGATATACATTCTGTGTAAAAAGTGATGCATATATTTATAGTCGATTGCTGACTATTGACACTGCCGGCGAGAACTCACTCCACTAGTTTACAATAGACAAGATCTTTCAAAGATAATTGAAGATCAAACGAACTTACCAAGTGAAGTTCGATCACAATTATGTGATCAGCTTCATTCGACGCGATTTATTGTTTACATATTGTAGTTGCGCCTCCAAGCGTCAGCCTAGCACGGTTTATAAAGTTTTTTTTTACTGGCAACACTGTTTCGCATCTTTCTTGCACTACTCTACTCTATGGTCGCTACCCCCACCTAGCTCATTTGTGGCGTTACTCGCCGGCTGCAATAATTTATGTTTAAAGCTATATTTTGTTTTATATGTATGTATATTTTTTCAATTTTCAATTTAGGGTTTGATAAAAATTGGGAGGGTGTATATAAATCGCGTCGAATGAAGCTGATAACATAATTGTGATCGAACTTCACTTGAAAAAAAAAATTCTAAAAAATAAGTTCGTTTGATCTTCAATTATGTTTCTCAGCTTCATTCTTTGCGATTTATTGTTTCTATATTGTAGGATGTTTAAAGATATTGAAAAAATTTAATACATATATGCAAACAAATTATTTGTGGGTATTCTCCAAATCTATGGAATGAAATGGTAAATATAACTTTATATATTTTTATTATTTATATAATCGACATTAGATATAGTTGTTCTTGTTTTATTTTAATACATTTATCTTTTGTTTCAGTGTTTTATTGGGAATCAAAATTAGATAATATAGATCTGGCAAATTGATTAGTACTTGGGACAATTTCCCTATTATAAAATTTTCCGAGACTGCAGCGGATCCAGCGGTCTTCCAATCACATCGACACTGACTCCTATTCTGCTGGCAGTGGAAGTCGCTGCATGGCGCGTGCTGTGTGCTATTAATATATTAGTGTTTATTCCACTAAAATGAAGAGTACTTTTTAACAAAGTGCTTAGTGTTTTTGACGTAACTTTTGAGTGAGGGCGTTTATAACTTATAAAAAGAAATTCGGATGTGTCGTTACGTAGTGATGATGTTTTATTTATGTACTCTTGAATACACCTAGCAGGACAAATTTCAGGGCGTGCATCATAGAAAGGCAATCTCAGTAGAGGTTGAAGCGAGTTAGGTCTAGAAGTTTTGACTAGGTCAGGTATTTTTATAATTATTTCTATAGGTGCTAAGGTATCTATATTGATAAGTTTTATCAGCGAAAGAGTTTGCATACGATGAGCCGTTACCAAAGCCAGCAGAGTTAGTCTTTTTTTGAAAGAGTTTCATTTTTTTGAGTTTTATACAAATTTTTAAAATTTCGCCCTCCCACAGAAATACACACTCTACATCTGCGCAAAAAATTATGTTTTAGGTGCCTAAAAGCTTCACGGTTATTTTTCACAGTGGTTTCAGCTTCGCGAATGTTTGCTCTTAGTTCTTCTTCACTCGAAGCTTTTCTGGCGTACGCAATTTCTTTAAAGTGCCCCAGATAAAAAAACTCTATAGGGTTGAGGTCAGGCGAGCGTGGTGGCCAGGCAATTGGCCCTCGTCGTCCGATCCACCTGTTGGGGTAGATTTGGTCTAATTGGCAACGCAATTGTGTCGTGTAATGACATGGCACCCCGTCGTTCTGGAACACCATCGTTCTTCTTAATTCAAGATTTACATCTTCCAGTAATATGGGTAGATTGTCTTCTAAAAAACTTTTGTATGTGTCGCCGTCGAATCTCGATGGCAGTTCAAATGGGCTTATTAATTCGCCATTCAAAACACCAGACCACATGTTCACGCTAAAACGATGTTGAAATGATGATGGTCTGGTGGCACGTGGATTTTCAAAGGCCCAAATGTGAAAATTGTGAATATTGAAAACCCCAGTTCGCTCAAATCTTGACTCGTCGGTCCACAAGATTTTATTAAAGTATCCGGGATCTTCTTCCTCTTTCTGCAACATAGTTCTTCAGAACTTGACTCTCAATTGATAATCTGAAGGCTGCAACGCTTGTACTTTTTGTATGTGGTAGGCGTGAAATGATTCCTCACGCAAAATATCCTGTATTGAAGATCTTGGTATGTCAAGGCTACGAGCTAATGCTCTCGTACTTGTACTACTATTGCGTTGCACTTCTTCCAGTACGATTTTCCTGCGTTCCTGATCAACCCTCTGAATGCCTTCACCGCCACGTTGTTGGCCAGGAATGCGGCCTGCCATTAACTTATTGTGAGTATTAATGAACACACGATAGCCAAAGTAATGATCAGGTTGTGCTCCGCCTCGGCGTTGAAGTTGATCCCTGTAGAGTCTTGCTGTTTCACGACCGTTGCCTTGTGCAACGCCGAAGAAATAATGCATTTCTGCATATTCACTCAAAGTGTAGGGCATCACTAACACTTCCAAGTAACTACAGTCCAAATCGTTAGGCACAACGGAATCCAGCAACAAGCAGGGGTTAAACAAGTAAGCAGCGGCGGTATCAGTGGGCAAATAGTGGTCGAGAAAAAACGGCAGAACAAGACGAGTAGTAGTAAACACAGGGTGAGTACGACTGAGGGACGGAACGCAGGTGTACTCATTGTTAGTGTCAACGTCTCACTCAAACCTGTTTCTAATGTTACTGTACTACTCTAACCCACAGACACAAACTAGAGAGAGTGAGATAGCAACATTTTTTTACCTGAACTTTTTTTCATGATTAAAATCACAACAATGAAATCATAGCTGTGTTTCTAATTAAATGTATGCATCTAGAAACTCGATAAATTAGAATTTAGGTCATTAACAACTGTGTTTTACTCAAATCCATCATAACTGAGAGAAAGGCAAAGATTTAAATAAAAGAAAAAAAATTTTTTGTTCCTTGAAAAATGCCTTAATTTACTTTGAAGGTCAGTTTCACAAAATAAACCCCCATTAACCCTATCTTTATTTGGCCTTGTTTTAAAGTTTAATGTTTCAGGAAGTTTCTAAAAGCACTTTGAACACAAAATCTTCCCATTTACATTTTTTTTGATACTTTGAAAATTTGTCTGTACTGAGCTCAAATCGTAATTTTGAACTTTCGAACAAATTCTTAGTAAATTCTGCAATGCCTAGATAAACCACAAGTTTTAGGGTGCTAGGTTAGACTATGTTTGTCAGTTATCACAAAAAAACTGAACCAGAAACGTCCAACAGAATGAGAAAAAAATCGAAAACTGATGTTAGGTGAAAATTACGAAAAAAATCATTAAAAACATTATAACTCGAAAACTACGCAAAATCGTAGAACATACATGGGGGTGATTTGGATACTCCTCATCATAAAGTATCTAAATTTTAGACTTGAACGTCAACTCTCCGGCCACCCTGTATGTTTAATTTCAGATGAGAGTGCCCGTTATCAATATTTTCTAACCACCAGTGCAGATCATCGTGCAATGTTTTTGGTATAGTAACAACTTGTTCATAACTAGGGTTACAAGAGTATTTAAAATATTCAAATTCTTTAGTGTAAAGCCAAGAGTATTGAATGGCGGGACAACAAGATATTAAGAGCCCTATAAACTTAGCGAATTCGCGTAATTTACATTTATATAGATTTAGGAGTGCATTATTCGATTTTCTTAGTTTTTCCTTTTTTGTATCAGATAATGTAATATCATTTTTTCAGATTTAAAGATAAATCCTAGGAATTTACATCTTGTCTCGGGTAATAAAGAACTTTTTTCTAGATTTAATTTAAATCCTAATGACAGTAATAGGTTTACAGTGAAGTGGATCATGTTTTTGCATTCTATGTAATCTGGACCAATTAAAAAAATATCATCTAAATAAATGACAGAAATAATGTTACGAGTTCTTAAGAATGATATGACTGGTTTCATTAATTTGGTAAAAACAAAGGGAGCTGTACAGAGACCAAAGGGTAGACATGTAAACTCATAAAGTATACCGTCATATTTAAAACGGAGATATTTTCTATGAGATGGATGGATTGGAATAAAAAAATATGCGTCTTTGAGGTCTACGGACGCCATATAACAGTTCTTAGTTATTAGTTTTGAGGCGGTGCGATAGTCTTCCATTTTAAAATGCTCGACTTTTACAAACTTGTTTAAATGTTTGAGGTTAAGTATAAAGCGATAATCACCATTTGGTTTGGGTACTAAGAAAATGCTTGATAAAAACTCCTTCGACGTGGGTGCACTTTGAAATGGCATTAATTTTAAGTAAATTTTGAATAGATTTTTTATATTCACAAGGTTCTTGCAAAGACTGCGGATAAACACTAGGTTTATCTTTACGGTGAGGTATCGAGGCGAATGGTATCTTATACCCTTTCGTCCATGATAGCACTGTAGGATCATTGGTTATTCGAAACCACGCATTAGTAAAGTATTGCAGTCCACCCGCATATTTTACCTCGTGATCTACTTCCGGTAAGTTTTGCGCATTGGAGAACGACGCGTCGTCGACGGCCTGGGCTGAGTGGATACGTGCTTGACGATGCGATGGGCGGCCTCTCGCAGCATCGGTGGGGATGTTCGGTCTGTAATCCGCTCTCCGATGCTGCGGTCTGAAGTTTAAACGGATGTTGTTGATGCTGTTAGAAGTGTTAGATCTGAAAGAATAAGGTCAGTGCATTCGCCCGGATTGCGAAGGGTGCGGGTTCGAGTCCTGTCTGCTGCCTGGTCCGCGTGAAATATTTTCTAGTTCTATTTTCTTTAGATTTAAACATCAAGCAGTTACATGCTTTAAAATAATGAAAATTATAACTATAATTTTTAGTATTTGTTTTAAGTACGGTTTTTAAAACCTGCCCTGATTTTTGAATAGACTGAGCCGATTTAATTTTTTCTGTTACATTCTCGCCAAAAAGTTGCTTATCTCTGGTAGTATTCATTAACGCATCTTTGAGATGGGTATTAATTGACGATATGACAAAATTTCTGCGAGTTCTGGTTTTGACAAAGTGGCTATCACATAAAATTCGGCAGGCATCACTGGTCGGCTTTAATTTTTTTTTTAGAAGTTTCATCATTTAAAATGGTATCCATTGCAGCAGCGAGTGCTGCTAATGCTATGCCAAATTGTTTTTGTTTGTGCAATATGGAGAAATCCCTCATAACCAGTGGTTCGGGCAAAGCAGCTTTTGCTTCCGGGTTGAGGGTAGGTGCCACCAATAACTCGCAATTAGTTGGAACTAAATATGATTCTAATAATTTATCCTTAGCCTCCTTTTCCAAGCCCTTAACCAATATCTCCTGCCACCTGTAGGCTACATCTTTATGGATAGGTGGTCCAAGGGCAGTTTCTGCTTTGGGTGCATCCCCTAACAACTTCTACTACAGAAGGACATGGCGACACCGACTGTGGCACAGATTCATTGTGCCGCGACCATTGGTTCGGAGTGTCATCGTCCATGACGGTTGGTTGAAGCGATGGAGACCGAGGATCAATGTCATCTGAAAATAAATTTGTTGCTTCAGGAGTCTGAAATTGATAGCTCGTTGAACTTTATACTATAATATCATTGTGACAGTATCTGCCCTGTATGTAGCAGTAACGCATCACTGATGAAATATAAAACGACAGAGGTTAGTTGCTCGCATTGCAAGCTATTGTAGCTAGATTTCAGTGACAGTGACAGCCCTCAGTTAGCAGCACGCATCACTTAATTAATACCAATTTATAAAGGTGGCATTTTTAGTTTTACTTACTATATGGTTCCGAATCCGATGAATATGAAGTATGGCGGGGTCTTTTGATGACAAATATCCATTTGCGTCAAATTGGTTAAAAAGCATCGATTTGAGCCTTGCACTGCTCAACAGGCACACAAACGAAGGCAATGGATTCTGTTCGATAATCGCAAGCGCTCAGCAAGTTGGTTAGGTCAGGTTTTGGACATTGTTTAGGTGCTACTGCAGATGTGTACTGTAAAGAACTGAACACAATGATGGAGAAGCTCGCACTCTTCAACCAGCTTTGGTCAATCGTTCAGATCCGCTGCTCTTGCATGCAAACGTGCAACCTCATACTGCACAGCAGACGGTCTCCAAGTTACAAGAGCTGGGGGTAGCTTCTTAGGGGGGGGGGGGGGGGGGAATTCAATTATCGAAAGGTAGTTTAAAATGCCTTCGAAGAATTTGTTGCCTCCCGTCCAGCAGACATTTTCAAAGAGGGCATCAATAGCTACCACTACGTTTGCGAAAATACATTGATTGCGTGGTGAAAAACGGCAATTTCATAGGTAAAGACTTCATAAAAGGGTGGCAAACAAGCATATGGCCCGCCTGAAGCTAAGCGACCACCGTAGCCTATAGACGCTTGCGATACAAAAGATATCGCTCGCGCCTTTGCCTACCGTGACTCCACCCCACCCCGTGGAGCCCTGGAATCTTACTCATCGACTGAAACACAACACCACCATAAGGTAGTGTAATTTTACTGTGGTCTTCTGTAAGATCGAAGTTACTTCCCCAGATGGTCAGGAAATCCGCTATAACCTACATCGCTCAAAAAAATCTGAAGTTGAGAATCTATAAAGCAGAGAAAAATATCTAAAAGCGGTACAGTTCATCATAGCATAAGCTGCTCGTAAATAGAAGGGAAGTTGGAGACACTTTATGGCAGCTTTCATCTGTTTTGAAAGCTTTGCTAAGTTACTAGCAGCAGTGTATGCAAAAGAGATTTTCAAAATGAAGTTCTATATCAAAAGAATATGTTTTACAATGTATAAAAATCGAGCAGTTTAAAGTAATCCTTAAAATAAAATTAAGATCGGCAACTTATAAAAATGTTAAAATAAATAAATAAAATAACTTTAAAAAATGCGGATGTCACATTATTATCAAGTAATTTTTTTTTAATGATAACTATAATAATAATAATAAATATATCTTTATTCAAATAAGGTCATACATTGCATAATAATACTAATAACAATATAAAATACAAAATAATGGATGCCTGAACTAGGTTACAGTTAAAATTGTACCTGTATTTCAGGCTTTTATGATCTAAATAATACATAGAATATTTAATAAATTAACAAATTAATTAAAACAGAACTTAAAGTAATCATTATATAAATGTTGGTAAATGTAAATAATGGAGTTACGTTCATTTATTTACAAATAAGAAGTAATTCTTCGGTCTGCTCGTATGTCAGGCTGTGCAAATAATTAAATATTACAGTTCTACAGTTAAAATAGTTTAATGTGTAAATACCTAATACTCTATTTAACTTATTATATAAGAAAGGACTTAGGAAAGTAGAGAATCTATGAATCTATAACTGCATCTTAATTATTGCGTTCAATTTTATTTGGTCCAAATTATTAATCAAATTATATTTTTTATAAATTTAAAAGTAGTTTATCGATCATTGTATTAAATTAATTAAAACCGCAAGTGTCAGATAGCGCAAATGAACAGCCGACTGAATCATGGCGAGGCGTGGCGTGGGGAGTGGACAGAGATGATTTTGGTCATACCCGTCGAAGTGTTCCGAGGTGTCGTCTAAAATTATTATTATAAAACTGCTAATTCTGTAGTACAATAAATAAGTTGCTGGTTTCTGAAGGAGTTTTCTTACATAATCATAGTGAATGATGTAGACATGAAGTATCAAAATAACTTAATATGAAACTAACCTACCTAAATTTGCAATTAGAACAAAGTAGTTGATAGGTTAGTATTTTTTTTTATTCTAAATATAACATTAGCGTACCGTTTACAATTTCAATAACTTTCACTAAGTCTTTATGGGAAATATTTGTAGAAATAAAAAAATCTATACAGTCCTACATAATTCAATCTTAGGCTACCCTACTTTACCTATCCTTTGTATAAATAGTAAATGATGCTGGTGGGGATCATTAGACTTTTTTTCCAATAATCCCCACTAAGCTTTGTTTAGCCCCAATGGTGGGGATAAAATACATAATACGACTAAAATCAGGCCTGTAACGGAAGGGAGCGTATAAGCAGTATAAGATCTAGCAATGTATGTAAAAATCTCATATTTCCCCATTCAATATTTTGTTATAAAGAAATTATTATTTATAGGGTACTTAAAATAAAAAATCCTCAGTGTAATATCGGTCCATGTTTATGGGTCATTAATGTCGGCCGGAGACGGCAGCCTGAGACCGTCTGTTAAGTGCAAACTTTACTTATTATTCTAGCTCATAATGATTACTTCTTGGAGTATCGAGCGAAGGAAATTGCGAGGAAAATTTGTGGACCGAATTTTACATCACGTCCCGCCGCGCTCCGCAGCTTAATGCGCCGACATTTTTACAAGTGACATTTGACGAAATTGAACTTCCAAAACAGGTGGCGGAGAAATAAAACTTTGCTGTAATCGTGAAACTACTAATGTACCTATACTTAGAGATCATTTTTAAAGCTTATGCTTACGGTAGTCGCATTCTGTACAATTCACTGTTTAGATAGGTTTTTGTTTTTATTTAATTTAAAATAATAAGAGACTCGTTATATTTTGTTGGTCGATTATAATAGACAAAGAGTGAAAAATGAAACAACGCTAACCTTTGGTTTTCTCTCTCTTTTAATTCTTATAAATTTTGTGTCTCTTTTGACTATCAGTTTTATTTAAATTCAGTAAATTTACAATTCAAAATTACTAGAGGCTGGTCAACTGTCAATAACTCTAAATATTCCATCACAGTTTGGCGCACCTCTGAAAATATCTTACCTTTACAAATATCAGTGTTTGAATACATAATTAATGGAACGGACAGAAAACGATGACAAAGTAATTACAGTTTGTGGCGAGAGAAAGGAAAAACAATTTGTCTCCAATAAGGTACTCGTCCCAACGCCGACGAAAAGCGAGTAGAACTAGAAACTATAGAAACGAGGTGGGGATTGGCGGGCAGCGAGTGTTCTGATAGTTTAGATAGCGAGTATTATGTTTCTCAGCTTCATTCTTTGCGATTTATTGTTTACATATTGTAGTTGCGCCCCCAAGCGTCAGCCTTGCACGGTTTTTAAAGTTTTTTTTTTACTGGCAACACTGTTTCGCGCCTTTCTTGCACTACTCTACTCTATGGTCGCTACCCCCACCGAGCTCAGTTATGGCGTTACTCGCCGGCTGCTATCATTCTGCGTTTCCGTGCTCAAGCCTTCGCACGTCTAGTACTGCTATTCAAATACGTTGAACATGGGGAAGAAAAGGAAACGTGAGGATAGTGAGGAGAAAATCCGAAGAAAAATACGAAAATTGGAAAATAAAAGCTGCTAATTCAGCTGTAGATTGAGAATCATCAGCTTCCACAATCGCCTTTAATTCGTTATGGTCTACTATAGCTTTTTGGTCAACCACGGGGTTCATTTGTCGAAATTTTCCAGAACAGAAGCGGGCAAACCCATAACGTGTGGTGCAATCATTAGTAGTGTTCGCTCTGTATACTTCGTTGATATTGCGTGCCGCTTCTGCCGCTATGCTGCCACGACGGTACTCCTAATCCATGATCTCTCGAATTTTTAACGTATCCATGATGACGAAAAACATACAAATGCGCTAAAACAGAACGCTAACCATTAAACAAATGACTAATTTGAAAAAATAATTCCATATTCTAAACAGCTCAAAACGGTTTCATACTGGAATGTTGTGTAACAAAATATTATTCGTATATCAGAATTCCGTATGCCTTGCTTGATATTATAGCAAACGCAGGATAATATTCATCGTATATATGCTTTGTATCCCTGAATATTAATATGTTAAGGCGATAAAGTTCCGAGAGTTCTTGCAAATTGGTAGGCAACGTATATTTGTATGCCACGTGACTCTTGTTATCAGACGCAGTTTACGGTACTGAGTAACGAAGGCACAGAGACACAACGTAATACAATAGCGCGTTTGTAAGTGAGCACTGGCACCTGGCGACCTGTCACGTACGCAGAGGATAATTTTCTATTGGCGGCGATAGGGCTCCAGTGCACAATCCCCGTGTTCCTAACCGACCACCTGAGTTGTCCACCTGAGTGGTTAGTTAGGATTAACAAATTCCCAACCATCACCTCACCTCCGTCAGACCAGATGGCCAAGGTTCGCGTTTAATTTAGGTTTTTGAGAATCAAACAGGACCCTAACTTAACATTTATTACAATATTACAGTTAACCGGAGTGTTTTTTGGAAAAAATAACTACAATTTGTTAAATCGGATGTAGGACCAGGACTACATGACTTTAAAGGTACTGAGCTTCGAGACACGGCAAAATCCACTAGGCATTTCGTTGCGTATTCCATTCATTTATACATTATTTTGATAAGATTTACTACCATCTTTATTTACTCATGTGGTTTACAGTGAGAACAGTCGGCTGGATGTTTCTCTGTAATGTTAAAGTAGAAATCACGTAGATACTCACTTGTTTAAGTATATTGTTTAGAAGTTCTAAATGAATGAAGTTTAATCACGTCAATGATACTACACAGAAGCGTAGAGTTTAACGATCATTGTAGTTTCCTTTAATTCGTCTGTTTAACAAGAAATTTTGCTAACTCCAGTTTTAGTCAAAAATTATCTAACAATGGCGTTTGTTTCCTTTAATGTGAACACATCGTTTACGTAAATTCGGCAACTCCTTGAATAAAGTGGAGATAACAAAGGACAATGGCGAAATATTTGTTGAAGTAAATCTTTAGCGTCTATAGATGTCATTGCCAGAAATGTTAATAAAATAATCTCAAAAGATTTATTAAACAATTCAGGAGGGTTGTCTAAGTCTGGAATTAAAAACTTAAAAAAGGGAAACACAATTGACTATTTATTTTTT
Source organism: Chilo suppressalis (assembly GCA_902850365.2). Classification (NCBI taxonomy): domain Eukaryota; kingdom Metazoa; phylum Arthropoda; class Insecta; order Lepidoptera; family Crambidae; genus Chilo; species Chilo suppressalis. The sequence goes on from OU963898.1 coordinate 16,782,432, forward strand.
ATTTTTATTGGGGCTTGGCATCATGGCTTTTGAGCCATTTATTTTAAGTGATTTTAGTGATGAAACCAACTTTAAATATGTTGTTCGTATGTTTTGCATCGCTTTACGCTTAAGCTGTATTTAATTATCTATCAAAAATATCGGGAAACATTATTTTTCAATATTATACTGAAACCATAATAAATAATCTCCTCAATACAAAAAGAGTATGGCGACAATTCTAATGAAAAAAACTATAACTGTCACTGCCATGCTTGTCATCAGTGTTGCCAGGTCTCCAGATTTTACAGGAGATCTCCTGTTTTTCTGAAATTTCTCCTGTTCTACTGTTTTTCTACATGAATCTCCTGTTTTTTTAGAATACGATTTTCTTTTTTAAATTGCATGTTGAGTTGCTTTTTCCGTCATTAATAATGCAGATCGCTTCTGCATCTACTGTTTTTCTTGTAGCTCTTTCAACGCCTGCCGATTTTTGTAAATCGGACCTGGCAACACTGCTTGTCATCGAATTGTTGTTGTTATTGTTCCCTTAAACTTAAGTTACTCTTTGTTGTTAACCAAAGTTAACATTATCGTTGCTTGTGCTAAGTGCATGCATGTTGCAACAATTTAAATCGGCGCATTGTGTTTTTTCTGTGATTTGTGTTTTTATGTGACTTGGACTGCATTTGAACTCTCGAAATCTTCTCTGCGACTGTTGAGTAGTGCTTGCCTAAGACTTCCGAATCTGATATTTCGGATGACTTCTTGCTGTGGATTTTGGACTCGATTGTGTCCCATACTGTGGATTTTATTTCATTGTATCTACTATCTACGATATTGTGATCAAAGATATGGAATAAAACATTTATAAAAAAGTGTTTCATATTTAATTAATATCCCATTAGAAATCCTTTTTTATACTTTATTATTGCTGTGGTCATTTTCAAATTGTTAAGTACTTCTTACAGTACAGACATTGTATTCGAACTAAATAACCCTGGTCTGTTTAGTATTATTAAGTATTTTGACACGGTTGGTCAGTACCTACGCCCACTGATCATACATTATAAAAAACATTTTTTTCCGTCACTAATCTACGGGACCCGTATACATTTTATTTTGATATAAAAATACTCTTGAAAATAATTTAATAATTCGTTTTTGTATTACTTGGTATGACATAACCTCCAAAACTTCAAAGTAGAATATCTATAAATCCTGACTTCCTATAATAAAAGAAATTAGACGAATCAAATTGAGAATCTAAACTCTATAATTTAACATGCAATTCATTTATAGACGCAAAAAAAAATTTCAACAAAAATTTGTATGGGAGTTCGCCATTGTCCTTTACATGTTAAGCAGACGATTTGTAACTTTGCAATTTGAAGAAAGTTCGCTTATTTTATTATAAGCTTAAAATTATATTAATGTCATTTAAATTTTAAGCAAGGATGTCATATACCTTTATTTTTTTAATACAGTAAAAGTGCATTGTTAGTTATTGGTATATTTAAGCTAAACATTAATAGATAATCCGGATAAAGATCTAGCTTGAAATACAAAGCAGCTAATGCACCGATGTTCTGAAGTATAAAGCCGCGGGAGCCCACATGTCTCCATTTACTGCGGCATCGGGCTTTTATTTATAGAGAGTGAAGTTAGCCGGCACTTATTTCCAATTGCGTTATTGTCTCCGCTATGTCGTGTCGAATACAAAATAGTCGCAATACTGTATCATTATTAAATGTCAGACGGATATTATATACATACGTAAGTAGCATCTACTTGATTAAATCCGATTAAAAATAAAACCGCCTTTAAATAGAGCCTTATGCTTTCCGTTTACAGTCTGCAACGGAACAAGTTATTCGTAACTGTAAAATTTATCGCACTGACCTTCCTACTTTAAGAATACTATAAGAATTTCATCAATTTACCTCAATTGATAGTAACTCAATTTATAAATAAATTTGTATAGCCTACCGTACATAACGCTGCCATTAAAACTTAAAATTATAATCAAGCTACACGCTATAGTTAAGTACTATTTATTGAAGTTGCTACTAATGTAATCAATAATGTAACACTTAAATAAGTAAATAAGAATCTTAATTTACATAAGAATTTCATCAACTGTCCTGAATTTATTTTAACTCAATTAAGGACAATGGCGAACACCCATACAAAATTTTGGACTAATTTTGCGTCTTTAAATGAATTATATGTAAAATTATAGAGTTCAGATTCTCGACAGGCAGAAGTGAAAACTTGAATATTAACGTTGTGCATTTTTGATATTTTGGAATGGTTAGGGAATAATTTTGCACGAATTGGTTTAATTATCAGTATAAAAGTACTATCATTTATGTGGAAGAATACAATATTTATTTATTGCGCTATCGTACACAAACATTACAATTTATATTACATTAAAAAGTTTATCTCTCAGAAAAATCAACTTACATGAATCACATTTGAGCGCACCTAGCGACATCTATTGTAAAAAAATGCATTTTCTTCGCAATGAAGCTGCCACCTGGACGTCCTAGTTAGAGACTTATTATTATAATACGATAAAATAAAATATTAATATGTTTCGTCCAATATATTAAAGGTCAACAATCTTTCCAATTTTATTGTTTTCGTCTTACGAATTTTCGATCAGGCCACGTGTCCTGACGCGATTTTAAAATTTTTTACCAATTACAAAAAAAGTGTACAACTCCGCTAAAGAAGTTTTTACTTCAACAACTGATTTTTCCTTTTGAGGTAAGTATGTTGCGAATTGCCATGTAAATATCTGTAGAGTTCGGAAACGAACTATTTCATAACTCTGTAATATTAGGTAGCTTTAATAACAAGATTATTTCACTGCACGGAACCCTAATAGAACGATACTAGACTTGCGCTTGGTCAGATTTTTTGTTTAATTTTTTTTGTCGAGTTTTTCCCATATTAATTAGGTGAGGATCTGTTAAGATAAGATAAGATAAAACGAGGAAACTCATGAATTAGTACAGTACATATATTGTGTTTTGAAATTTTAAGAAAAATAAAACAGGTAATGCATTCCAACGAAGAGCGAATAATAATTGCTCCTAGCATGCCATACATATTTAGTCGATGCTTTTTTGGATTTTTGGCTTATAAAAGGTAAAAAAAGATTTTGTCAAAAATCGGTTTTATTGTTGTTCGCGCATATATCCGAGATCGATTTCGATGATTCTTATTTTACCATTATTAAATATTACAAAACTAAAATTTTAAACTACTCTGTTATTTAATTAAAGATAGATCCGAATCCAAAACTTTCAGCCTCTCCTTCTACATTTTCAATATCTCTCCCTTCATACTTAACCTAATTTTTTTCTAAGCATTTCCTATTATTACATAAGATCATCATCATCACCATCTATAGATAGAATACTATAAGAAAACATTTTTTCAATAAGTGTAATGCAAAAATGTTGGGAAAACAATTACTACTACAAATTAATATAATATTTTTTATAAAACAAATGCTACGAAACTAATGTTCATCCAAAATTAAAACAATAGTTTATTATCTAACTTTATGTGAAATTAAATTTTAGGTATATATAGAGTGTAACTGTAGAAATGTATATAAAAATAGCAATACAAAAATAAACTAGTATAAAAAAAAATTGCAACTCGTTGAGGTTAGGTATCTTCTATAACATTGCTCTTTTTCATAAGAACCGACTCTATTTGTTCTTTTGCAGAATTATTATGACTTATTATTTAATAAATAACTTCTCCGACTCCAAATTTCTCTACTTACAAACTAAACAAACAATAAAATTCAATGAATGTTCTTCAACGAGAGATTCTTGCATGACATGACATTCATAACATTTATAAATGACGTCTTCAAAGGGCTGCCAGATCAAGTTCTACTGATGTGACCAGATTATGACTCTGCGAAGTTATCGTGGTTCGACTTTAACAATATCAATTCGATGACAAATATGACAGTGACAGTTATATCTTTTTAAGGTAGAACTGTCGCCATACTCTCTTTGTATTGTGGAACTTATTTATTATGGTTTAAATAAAGTATTGAATAATAATGTATCACGATCTTTCTGATAGAAAATTAAATAACGTTTAAGTGTAAAGGGATGCAAAACAAACGAACAACATACTTAAAGTTGATTTAATCACAAAAATCACTTAAAATGATAGGCTCAAAAGTCATGACGTGAAGTCACAATAAAAAAAATGTGATTATTTTATAAATCAGTTAATTGTATTTCCCTTTTTTTAAGTTTTTAATTCCCTCCTCAATTACTTGATAAATCTTTTGGAATTTATTTTATTAACATTTCTGATAATGACGTCTATAGACGCTAAAAATTTCATTCAACAAATATTTCACCAATATCCTTTGCGTGGCCCACCAATAATGCTACCATTAGAGGTAAAAAATATAATCAGGCTATGAGCGACAGTTAAGTATGTATTTAAGTTGCAAGATCAATGTAATCAACGAATGTTAAACTTAAATAGGTATTTAAGCAATCATGACTCCAGGGTAAAACGTTTATGCTCAAATACAAACACACCTGGCAGAATTCGAATCCTCAGAACTTGGAACAGTATTTATCTTCAAACCAGTTGTCAAATTATATCACCCAGATATTTAAAAAATCAACGGTGACAGACAGACTGACAGAGAACCGAGTGCTCCTATAAGGGTTCCGTTTTTCTCGATTGAGGTACGGAACCCTGAAAAGGTACAGAGGTGTAATTAAAAGAACTACATTTTAAATGCTACAAAATTTAACTACATTTACTTGCACTGCACACGTAACGTGAGCTCCAAAAGATATTAATTTTGCTTGTAAAATTATCATATTGGCTTATTCCAAGCGCAGCGGCAGCGTCAGCTTTAATCAAACTTCATATTTAGTTGACGTCTCTTAGTGCCATCAGGAATCCATTTAGTTTCACTACAACATTGAATATTCTGCTCTTTAGCCAATTAGAGGAAGCTGGGTTGAATCGTGAAACAGAATATACCTGACTGATATTTTACAGATATACTTAAATACTAAATTATCAATTATATAAATCATAAATAGAATAACGCCCATTTTATATTTTTAAGATTTGGTGACACACACTGGCGCCACACTTCTTCAAAAACAAAAAACTTAAGAGGACTTTAAATTTTACGCATAGAGGAAGATAAATAACATTAAGTGGGTGACCCAATGCGCTGGCATGCCGTTACTCAAAACGCAATCCGCTGGCAAATCTGCAATGAACTTCACTCCGTCACGTTTCTCCGAGTAGAGCATTACTTATTTAACAGCTCGTTATCTTATCTCCGCTCGTTATAATAAACAGGCTACTCCGGCCGAAGTTAAAGTTTATAAATCCCTAAATTTCCGCACTGCCTCCGGAACACGATTGCCTCATTTTAAGTGTTAAACTGTTGACGTGAGGAGGGATTCTATTGTACCTATAATGTTTTTTGTTGGCACCTTCTTAACTTTTTCAATAATTACAGTACACCGCTACTTATCAAGCAGGCAAGCTTAAGCTGAATAAAGACAAGAGCAATACTTGTATACAATAAATGGGGTGCAATAATTGACCTTCAAGAATTGTAAGCAACTGTTTACACGCGGACGTAGTTAAATGGATACAAACAATTATTGAATGCCAGCTTTCACAAGAAAGAATTGCAAATGTCTTTTGTTTACACCAATACAATTACATATGTTAAGACTCATTCACACGATGCAATTTTCTTGTACATACAAGAGCAATAATTGAATACAATAAATGAGGCGCAATAATTGACTTTCATGAATTGTAAGCAACTATAACTGTAAGCAACACGCGGACATATAAAAAAGGTTGCATACAATTATTGAATGCCAATTTTGCCAAAAAAATAATGGCACATGCCTAATTATTCCTTTCAAGTATTAACATGTCTAAACATAGGCTTGTATGTACGTGTTCCATTTATTGGAGAATTGCTACAAGAATTGCACACGTATTTGCGTTGGTGACATTTTTATTTAAGTATTGAACGTTTTTGAATAGAAGTGCAATTATTGTATGTGCTGTTTACACCAAGAAAAGTTTTGAAAGAAAACTTGATCAAGAAAGTGATGTGCATTTATTGATTCCATTTAATTGTATGCTACAGGCAAGAAACTTGCATCATGTAAATGGCCCTTTAGAGCAAAACGGATTTCAAGGGTTCATGGTGATTGATTATACTAGGTACAAAAATGTCTTGAAATACCATAGTATGCAGAAAACCAATTAGTATAGTAGGAACAGTTTAAAATGAGGAGTAGATTCAGTCTAGTCTATGCGGCTGCGGTCTATGCGGCGGTTTGTAAATAAAGAGTTTGAGCTTCCAGTGCTATAGCAAGAGTAATAAATTTAATGGGCCAGCTGTAAATTCCTGCAGAAACAAACAAACAGACAAGGTAGCTTCAGAAACTATTATAAAAAAACCGGTTAAGTGCGAGTTCAACTCGCGTGGAAAGGGTTCGGTTCCCACTTCAAAACTATTACTTAAATAGATTTTCTTTTAGCTAGTTATAACTTTTGAGGAAAACTTTGAAATGTAGCTCTTTGGTCTACATACATACAGGTCCAAAGAGCTACATTTCAAAAAAAACTTAATTTTATACGCGGTTTCGAAAACAAGTCTCCCCAGGTCAATTTTCATCCATTTTCTTAAATAATTATTAAACTTTTAATTTAACAATTAGCAAAAAAAAAATTTTTTTTTTTGAAAAATGCACGCGCGCATGTTTTAACACAAGCGAGCTTTGCTGAGGCAGTATCGCTGAACGAGTTTTATCTTTGATAGCTCTTGTCGCTCCGCTCACACACTAGTGGAGAGAGGTCTCGCCGGTAGTGTGTACAGTCGGCGATAATATATGCATCTCTTTCGTTTACATTATTTATTTATTTATACTTAATGCACAACTGTACAAAGGCGGACTTAATGCCATAGGCATTCTCTACCAGTCAACCATAGGGTGTTGTGGATAAATAGTGGTAGGGTGCACAAATTAGATGGAAAAAAAAAGACGAACAGATATAAATACGAAGTAGTCATATACATAATTACACATACATAAATAAGTACTTACATATAAATAAACATACATATATATTCACACATATAAACATATATACTAAATAAATACATAATAATGACGACTAACGTTTAGGCTAGACTGCTTGTTCTTGTAAAAAGCTTCGTAGCTTGGTTTTGAAGCTGATTTTGTTGGTGGACATTCTGATATCTAGAGGGAGTTTGTTCCACAGAAGTATGGTTTTGACGAAGAAGGATGAGTGAATCGTATCAGAGCGATGAGATGGAACAATAAGTAAGCGATTAGAAGAGGATCGAAGATTTTTAGAATGAGCGGTACATAAGTACTGAAATTGGGAAGTGAGATAGAAAGGGGCATTTGGAGAATCCAGCAAGGAGAACAGAGTGGTCAGAGCCCGCATACTTCTGCGCTGCCTAATAGGCATCCATTTTAGAAGAGATCGGTATGCGGACACATGGTCATATTTTCTAAGATTGAAAACAAATCGAATGCAGTTATTCTGAAGTCGATCAAGTTTATTGAGTAGATCTGCATTCAGATCGAGGTAGCACACATCACCATAGTCGATTATAGGAAAAATCAAAGTTTGCACAAGCATTGCCTTGATGTTGATAGGCAAAAAATTTTTCAAGCGGTAGAGAGCACGCAATGTTCCAGTTACCTTTTGACAGACACTACCTACCTGATCCTGCCATTTGAAATTTGAGTCAACATACAAACCAAAGATTTTTTTCAACATTACTAAAAGGTATCAAAGTACCGTCATAGAATATAGACCCAAGAATGTTTCTGTCAATTCTGCTCATCATTCTTGATCCACCTATTAAAATAGCTTGACATTTAGCAGCATTGACAGTGACACCAAAATTGTCTGACCATGTTTTGATAGCCTTTAAGTCACTGTTTATCGCCTCAATGGCATTGTTTAAATCATCAATACTTGCTTCGGTGTAGAGTTGTAGGTCATCAGCATATAGATGATACGAACACTGAAGTTTGTGAGTTATAAAATCAATAAAAGTTGAAAAAAGAAGAGGAGAAATAATACCGCCTTGGGGAACACCAGTTTTCAAATTGAGCCAGGATGAGGATGATTCCCCAGACTGCACCAACTGCTGGCGGTCCCGAAGATAAGATGAAAACCAAGTCAACACTTCGTCAGAGACCATAAGATAGGATAATATGGAAAGGAGAATATCGTGACTGACAGTATTAAAAGCGTTTGAAAAATCGATAAGAACCAAGCAAGTAACTTTACCGTTCTCCATCCCCGCCCTAACATCGCCAGTTACTTTAAGGAGGGCGGAAATAGTGCTATGTCCAGGCCTAAATCCAGATTGGAGAGGGTTCATTAGAGAGTTTTTATGAATAAATTGGGAGAATTGCTTGTGAACGCATGCTTCTAGCACTTTTGACATGAAGGGGAAGATGGAAATTGGTCGAAACTGATTAGGCTGCGTTGGATTATTAACTTTGGGAAGAGGCCGGAGATAGGCTTTACGCCATAGAATAGGGAAAGTACCAGTGTCAAGGGAGAAATTGATAATGTGTGTTATAGCGGGAAGAAGATATTCAAGAATAGTGACGATCATGCGACGACTAATATCATCACATCCCGTTGCATTGGATTTAATTGAAAGTATTATCTTTTTGATCTCTGCCGGAGTGACTGGTGAAAAATAGAAAGGGTCAACATTAGGGCGCGTTAAACCATTTATAGAAGCAACGGTGGATGCTGTAGATGAACGATCCAATTTCTGAGAGGTTGTGAAATGTCGATTGAGATCGTTAAGGTTTATAGAATTAGACAGGTCTAAATGTCGCGATTTGCCGATACCTAGCGTTCCGAGGAACTTCCAGATATCAGCAGAAGATGAAGAAGAAAGGTTGTTGAGAATGTGTCGGCGTTTGGCATTACGTATCATCTGATTACAACGATTTCTAGCAGCCTTGTAAAGCTTCCTCTTTTCATCAGAACGATCCCTTCTGTAGCTGCGATATGTACGGTCCCTACGCCTCATCGCCATCTGAACACCTTCAGTCATCCAAGGGGCTGGTTGCCGCTTCAGCCTGACTTTTCTGATGGGCGCATGGACATCGTAAATTCTAAGCACAGTGTCATTAAATATTTTTACTTTGTCATCAACAGTGAAAGCTAGAATCAGAGAGTCCCAGTTGATCTCAGAGACATGCTTCTGCAGTTTAACTAAGTCCATACGTGCGTAGGAGCGCCTGTGCAAAACCTTGGGAGTGGATTTGGGGGGTTTAAAGAGATACGAAAGGAAGATGAGGTCATGATGAGAGAAGCCAGGAGCGATATGTTGACCATGGGATGGAACAAGGGAAGGATTAGAGGTTAGGATTGAATCAAGCCATGTATCATCACCGTAAGTATTTAGGTGAGTTGGTTGAAGGGGCAAAACATGTAGGCTTGCGGACTGGACAATGTGAAGGAGTTTTCGGGACCGTGGGGATTCGGGAGATAGGAGATTGGTATTAAAATCGCCCATGATGATCAAATGTGCATACTCAGATCCCAAAGATTCTAAAACCGCTTCGAGTTCGGTGAAATAATCAACTGTGGGGGGGCAATAAACAACACCAACGACTACTTTACATTACATTACACGTTCGTATATCTATTGTACGTTTCTTAAGCGAGCAAATAGCCGATACTTAGTCGCTTCCCCGCCGGCGATAGAACAACTACCTTACACCTCGTTGTCCATATTCCTATGACGCAGTAGTGGGGATATTAATGGAGTCATGTTGATAATGATTCCATATTACACTTGATGAATAATTTTAAGTGACACTCGTTTTCTTTTGTAGATTCAACGTGGTGTGGGACGATCGCGACTCCGAAAATGGTGAACTGCGACCTTACAAGCTTTTGTACTTCTTACAAGATGACACAATCGCTGTCAAGGTGAGTATGCTATACCAAGAAAATGCATTGCTATTATATTTTAAAGACATTAGGAGAATTTTTATGAGGTTTATGAGGAGAGTGAGAATTAGCATACAACAAATCGGATCACATTTTGAACATTTGATACATTAAATTAGTGTTTATTCTGGCACCGTTTCATTTTTTATTACTTTTTGTTTAATAATTTTTAATAAAATGTGTAATTTTATGACTTTTCTTTCATTTAAAATGCTATGTTATTTAGCAAAAAGTAATTGTTATGATTAACTCTTTCGATGGTTATCATAAAACATGTCGAGTTTTTTTCGAAATTTCACATGTTTGATTCCCCGTTTTAGCAGGCGATTTAAAAAAAACTGTGAATGCAATTCTAGTTATAATTGAAAATAGAATGATGTCTTCTTTCGGTAAAATATCCTATCTTCAATATTTAACATACTTTCCCTCCGTGTGAGGTACCCGTGGGACGCCCTGTATGGTGTATACTAAAAAAAAGTTTGCGATCACTTTGAAAAATAGATTGTGTTTTGTATTAAGTCTTTTTTGTAATTTCCTTTTCTAATAAGATTCCTAATTTTAAAATTAGAATCAGAACATAAAACAATGAAATAATTCAATTGTTTTTCCATATAAAAAGACATGCAATCCAAGCTGACCCTCATTCAGAAATCTGACTTAGTCAATATTATCGAATTCAAAATATTTTTTCACGGAAAGTAGTGATTTAAAAATGCCACGAGGATTATCAGACATTTTACGAGCCAGAATTGTAACTTTGTGGGAAGAAGGCTATTCTACGAGAGAAATGCACGCAGAGTTGCCATATCCCAATCCTGTTTAGTAACCACGTTGCAAAGGTACCACGGCACGGGGTAATTTAGCTGATCGACCCCGCAGCGGTCGCCCAACTGTTTTGACAGCTGCTCAGAAGCGCTACATCAGGTTGCTGGTAGCCCGCGACCCAATAATAAACGCCACTAATTTAAAAGCAGAAATACCTTAATAATAAGGCCGCCTTCGGACTTCAAGTTAGCACTTAGACCATTCGGCATTGCTTACACAAGGCTAGATTACGAGCACGGAGGTCTTGGCGAGCACCTTTGAATTCACGGGAACGTCAGTGGCGGAGATTACAGTGGGCTAAGCTCCGGCAAAACGAAGAAGACGAAGAGGGATACATTTGGCAAAACGTGCCTCTTCGTTGACAAATCGAGAATCAGTACTCATCCAGATAACCGACGTGTCCGTGTTTGGAGAAGACCTGGAGACTCTGAAAGGCAAAGAAAGGCAACTGGAACGGTAAATAGTTATTTTGTATTAGATAAAAACAATTTATTAATGAAAGGTTTTTAAGTTTGGTTAAACTATCTTTTTTTTTCTATTAAATTTCTATTACAATCGCCTTAGGATTGAAATTTAAATTTTATATACTACAAAATAAAATAAGTTTTATTTTTTAATTTCAGTGTATTTTTAAATAAAAGAGATATAACGTAAACATTTTCTCTTGATTAAGTTAAATTTTTAAAATATATCAAGTTTTGTAAGTGATCTCGTAGTAGTTATGAAAAAAAATGCGACTATTACAAAAAAACTATCTTTTGGGTCATCAACCACTTTCTCTTATAAATAAATAATAAATTTATAAATATTTCCAACACTCACACCAATTAGCCTAGCCCCAAAGTAAGCACTGTAAGGCTTGTGTTATGGGATGCTAGGGTAACGGTTAGAATACATTTACTGTACATATATAAGTATATTTATATAGAAATACATATTAAACATCCATGGCTGGAGTACAAATGCTCGTATTCATCACACAAACATCTGCCCCCCACCGGGATTCGAACCCGGGACCTCTCGAGTCGGCGACACCATGAAACCCGACGTACAAACCACTCGGCCACGGAAGTCGTCAAACTATAAAATGAACAAACTACTTACTCGCCTTTAAGAAAAAATTTACGACTTTACGAGTTCCGAGTAAAACACCTTCCCTTTTTCGCACTTAATATAAAATCAGAATCAGAAAATATTACAATCATTAGTAACATTACATAATACCTAATTGGACTATGAAATTTTCCACTTTAATTTTGTAACACGCGGAACCGTGGAGTTTCGGCCAATGAATATTTATCGTATACCCGGCGTAACAGCGCCCCGGCCCCAATTATGGGGCTCAATGAAAATTCTTTGTGTCCAAGGCCCGCCCGCCGCCTTCGACTCCGAACGATAATGAAAATACGAAAGTTTGTTTGCTATTAATTACAATTAATGTTCGTACGATAATGAATTACGTTCGACCTCCGTTGTCAATAAGCAAATTTTATACTGAAAGATTTAACGGACTTAACCTCCGAGGTATCGTATTCTGTTTTCGTATATCAGCGAAATTGCAACTTGCAACCGATTGCGCGTCGAAAGCAAATGCTCTCCCGTTAAAAACTAATCAGCATGAAAACGACACAAAAGTATCCAGGGAAACTAAGTGTGTACGTAATTTATGCCACCTTGATGCTGCATGACTTAGATTTTTTCCCCACAATTTTACAAAAAAAATGTGAAAACAACAGGCGGATGCACTGATATATATTTCTTTAGATTTAAACATAAAAAACTAGCAGTTAAATGCTTAAAGAATAAAAATATATATAATAATATATGAAACGGAGAGCTCGTAGGATGGAAAATGAAGGCTAGGATTTTGGATGCAATGGGTTTATTTACACTATTTTAAAAGCAATTCACAAAATAATATTAATAAGCAGATGACTAACACAAAGACATTGTGAACACAATAACAATTTTGATAGAAAAAATCATAAATATGTCAATACTTTAAAAACACTTACAAAAAACTATTAAAACGGAACCTTTCAAAAAGGTTGGCTACAATAAATGTATAACTAGTTTAGCCATAAATACTGTTAAATTATGAATTTGGAACACGTATATTATTTTAAAAACTTCTTTCGATTTTGTGCCATTTCACATTTTTTCGTGTTCATTATTAAATTACAATATGGAATGGGGTGTTAAAGAATATAGGATTGCAGTGATCGCCTTGCAAAAAGTAGGTATGGAGCCGTCGGTCATATTCCAGACACTTCAAAGGCTTGGTATCAGCCGTATGTTCGTATATCGTACTATCAACAGATACAACAACACTTCGTCTATCGAAGACCAGAAAAGATCGGGGCAGCCGCGTTCTGTTAGAACTACAAAGGCTGTTAATGCTGTTAAAGCCAGAATTCGTCGAAACCCCATTGGGAAGCAAAAAATGTTATCGCGAGAAATGAAGATTCCTGCTAGGACTCTGTCGCGTGTTATAAAACAAGACCTGAAGCTCGGTTATTATCGTCGATATACAGGACATGCTCTAATTCAATTTCTACAATTAAAGAGAGTGAATCGATCAAAACGCCTTCTGTCGCGATACGTAGGTGAAAAGCAAAGAAATATCCTATTTACCGCTGAAAAAATTTTCACGATTGAAGAACACTACAATAAGCAAAATGATAAAGTGTACACTCACTGTTTTAAAGAAGCTGCTCAAGTGGTTGGAAAGGTACAACGTGGTCATCATCCTGCGTCGCGAACGTTTGGTGGGGCGTGTCTTATCAAGGAGAAACCAAACTACATTTTTGTGAAAAGGAAGTGAAAACCTTAGCCAAAATGTATCAAGATACAGTCCTGGATCATGTTGTGAAACCTGTCAGCAATACCCTGGTCACAAGGCACTAGCTACCCAAGCCTGGCTTGAAACCAACGTTCCGGACTTTATAAGAGCTGAAGACGGGCCCTCATCTGGCCCAGACCTCAACCATTTAGACTTCAAATTATGGTCAGTTTTAGAGGACATGGCCTGCTCTAAACAACACGGCGACATTGAGTCTCTTAAAAAATCTTTGGAGCAAGCAGTGGCGACATTTCCCTTGGAAACAGTGCGTAAATCCATAGTTTCGTGGCCAAACAGCTTAAAGGCCTGTATAAAAGCCCAAAGGTGGCAATTTCGAATAGTTTATTTTTTATGTTTTGCTGAGACTAATAAATATGTAGGTATAAATTTTAATAATATTACATTACTTCATTAAATAAAATGCATTTTCATTTGCAACAGAACTTATGACTGGACAAGGTATAACAAACTAAATATTATAAACTTCTTAACCAAAAGTTTACTATTCTAAACAACGCGTGCCAAATAGTCATTTCATATGAAAATTTACAGTTTTGTGTAGCCCGACTTGCTGTTGATTGTACATTAGGTGAACGAGAAAGTGAGTAGGTACTACTCTATTAAAGCGTCGTGTTTAATTTCCAGGAACTTCATGATGATCGAGGTGGAAAAGACCCCTTTCCTTTGTTACTTAAGAAAACGAAGCTCTCAAAGAAATGGAATGAAAAGCCCGGTAAGACATTTTTTTTTCATTTTCTTATTTTTCAATTTCCAAATAAATAGTGACAAGTGTAGACAATGGAGTATCAAAATGTATAGATTTTATTGCACTAGCTTTGAGAACGCGGTTTCGCCCGTGTGGTCAACAACACAACACATCACGATTATGATAGTTTCATCATTCTCGCAGGATCCTGAAAATTAGATTGAAAAAATTTCAAGATCCTGTGCAATTAGCCTGCTAACTGATATACTGAGCAAATAACCTGCTCACTTTTATAAAATTTTATAAAATAAAAAAAATCTAGGGCCAGTTTCGGCGATTATAGTCGGACATAGATTTTATGTTGTGTTTTTTATTTCACGGTAACAGTTTTACCCCTTTTATTGAAAATTCTCTCTAACTCCAATATAAATTCGAGAAACGGGTGCTTATTTTACGGATGAGTATTAATATCTGGAATTTGTTATTTTTCTTTCATCAATTTATTTTACTCGAGCGTAACCAGGCGGGTCGATAGTATGTTATATTTTTTTCCTATTACTTTATATAGAGCAATCAAGGCTCTTTACACGTAGAGGAAAACTCAGCGATCGGCAAAATCCCTTAATGGTCCTCAATGGCGTTTGTTACAATCGTCGCGGGGAAATTCCGATATAAAAAATAGGTCCTACATGCGATCTGCTCCTCAGGGTGGGAAAATATCGAATTCTTTGACAAGTAAGTAAGAGACGTGGGGCATTGCAAATTTTTCGTTCAAATTGAACTGTCCGTCTGAGGAAGTAAAGGTCACAGCTCATTAGAGCCTCCCGGCACCGCTTCGTCGCACAACGTCCACTCGTGGTCGATGAGCATACTCAGGTGGTTAACCAGCCAACATCGGGTTTGCCATGGGTGGACACCTCGTTGACAAGCAGTGAATGTCAAGTGGTTGATGGATGAACGCTACGCGCCGCCGTGTAGTTGACTCGGCGTTGTCAGCGAAAATAAGTAGGTTATATCCGCATTGTCAACTCGCAAGCAGCGCGCGGTCCATTCCGGAGCCGTGCGTTTATACAGCGGCCAGCATACGGCAAGCGTGCGAGCGAGGCGATCCGGTGACGGTACAGAGTTAATGTAGTGAGCGTACCTTAACCCAGAGAAATTCCTACTAAGAATATCAACCATACGAGTTGAGGTGGTGCTGGTCGGATGCCGGGTAGGTGTAACGATCTGTGACCTTTCCCCCACTATACAGAACTTTACCTTTTGTTGGTGTTGTGTTTCTGTCGCCAAGTAAGGTTTCAGGGTTCCACGGGATAGGGAATGGGGTCAGGGTAATATTTTCGGTATATATTGGCTTTTGTGGCCGCTGACCGTCAGGCAAGCCTTATATGTACTCGTTTGCCACCCTTTTAGCATAAAAAAGTAAAGCACCTCGCGTACTAGATGGCCACGATCACGACCAGTAATAGCAATGACCAGATTAACTACAGAAACCATATGAACGGCGCCTACTTGGCCGCAACGGCCAACTGGCCTCACACAGGGCCGACACGACTGGTCGTTGCAAGCATCTTACGTATAGTTTGCTATGAGCGGTCTCGCTTCGTATCGTTCCGCAACTCAAGACGACGACGTTTTATTCGGCAATGTGTTTTGATACAGAATTATTTATATTCATACTGTTCGACCTCAGAACAACAACTACGGCTGCTCGACAAATGGCCGCTTTACGACCAGTCGTGGACGTGGCCGCAAACTTGGCCGCAGCCCAACCGTAACTTCTACGACCAAGGCTGCAGCCACGGACACGATTAGTCGTGATCGTTACCGTCTAGTGCGCTATGTGCCTAATGATTCAATCAGAATTAGGATGGTCCGGCAATTATGACTATTTTACATTAGGCAGTGCAATCTGGAAGCGCTGATAATAATATCTTTATCAACCCATAGATGCGAACTTTTTCCTCGACTACGGCAAAGTAAAAAAAAATGTTTAAGAACTTAGTCGTTTATGTTTATATGTTCCTTTGCAATCTATGTTTTTATGTTAGAATACTATATTTTTATTTGGTAAATGATGTGTATAATTCAATTTATTTATTTGATCCACATGACAGAGTTAATTTCAATTAAACAATGCTTATCTGTCAAGAAATTGCTACCATCAAATAGAAATGTTATCCGCAATTTCAAAACGATATTAATCCTAAAACAATTTCAATGTATTGGTATAATACGATATCAGATGGATAATATTTAGTTGAAACATTTTCTCTAATAAATAAAGGAAAAAACATATAAAACAGTTTTAATTTTTATCTTACCTCCTCCTTGTATATTACCTCAGTATACTTTATTTTAATTAATATTTACAATACCAGGCTTAGTTATAGAACAATAATTAGTCAGTTCTGAGATCTATTTGACGAAGTACCTATACAGTATTTATTCAACTTTCCAGAATATCTTTATAATTTTCAATAATTCTGAATGCAATTTCACAGCTTACACAAGTAGTCTTAAATTTCCACGTAAGCATAAAGTATTCCATCGCTTCCAAAATCAGAGCCCTATGGGGATTATCTTGTGCATCGGAGCGTCCGCGAACAAAGTGGAACATCGAAATGCAATTTGAAAAGTTAAATATGCAAAAGGAAACAAAGCTTTATTCAAGTACTCTGTAAGTTGAATTAAAAATTTAACATTCTTGGACTCTTTGATCTGTGATATGTTGCTATGTTGGAATTTCCAATTTGCTATTCGCCGATCTAGCTCTGTTAATGGTGCTTTAGTTCTTAATGAAATTAGTAAAGTTCCCTGTCTGAGATCAAGCTTTCGATTCTGTACAATGGTGTAGAGTAACATATAAATGTCTTAATTAACCTAGCACTGAATTTAAATATGTTAAAAGCGGAACTGGAAGTGGGTGAATAACGTAATGAAAATTAAATGAAAATTACACATTAAAAAGCAAATTAAAAACTAATGTTAAATTAATAACTCCATCCGCCGAAACATTTAAATTCTTAACTATTCAAAAGAAAAAACTGCTGATTAAATTTTCATGCGGTTAAGTAATTTTTCACGGAAGGTTTAATATACGTACCTGAAAACAGGGCCAAGCGAGTGAGTATTACTAGTCTTAGCTGAAACGTTATTATTTATTTCATTTTACTGTGATAGTTTTTTTTATATACCTATATTGTGTTTAATTTAATAGTTGATGACTGCATGTTTACAATATTTTCATTATAGGTATATAATCATAGGTATATAAGAAATTAATTGTTATGGTTTAATAATCTCATAATTATCTTTAAACTAAGAAAAAAGCTGCAATATACCTATTCGTATAAGTTACTAGAGTTTATCAGTCAAAGGAACAATTACTCTAAAGTCTAGACAGTTAATTTTCAAGTTCTGTCACGATCTATTGTTAACTCGGAATCCAGCCCGCTAATCCAGTTGTTTAATTCAGTATTTGTTTAGTAATATATAAGAAAAATAGGTATTTTTCATTTTACTGATAAAAAATAAGAAGCCACTTTTAACGAAGGAGATTTTTCAAGTGTTCGGTTTGGCTAGCGTACGTATATGTGCTTTCTGTATTGTGGCCAAGCATATTGACTTCATATTTTTTAAATAAAACTAGTTTTTACGGGTTAATGCACGAAAACTTTATTTATTTATTTGACGTTTCATATTTTTTGTTGAATTCATTAGCTTTTTTTTTCAAAGTTTCATTTCCATCAACTGTGCTGGAGACGACTGAAGCTGAAGTCACCGAGTACTACTCTCCTAAGGACTTGATCGTCGGCGAGACTATCTTCGTGCTCGGGCGCAGGTTTCTCATTTGCGATTGTGACAAGTTCACCAGGAATTACTACAAGTGAGTTGGCCATTTTGGACTTTTGTCTATCCACTTAGTTACTTACTTTATTACCACAAAAAAGTTAGACATGCTTTCAACACGAGTTTAAGAAAAACTGTCATATTTATGACAGTTTTTTATGTCATAATTATTTAATTGCCTAATCAAGGTTCAAAACAGTGTCTAACTTTTTTGTAGACCGTTATATTTCTGTCTATACTTATATTATAAAGAGGAAAGATTTGATTGTTTGCTTGTTTATAGTGAATAGCCTCAGAAACTAATATACCGATTTAAAAAATTCTTTCACATTTATAATTCTTATCTACGATGAACATAGGCTATAGAGTATTTTCAAAAAAGTTGGGATTCCGTATGAAATTTTGATAATGTAACCCAAAGTGTAAAAAAAATATCAAAAAATAACCTTAAATCGCGTACGCTGCGAAAGTAATTGACAATAGAACCAAGTGATGTACTAAAGTTTTATAAAGGATATCTATATCTACAAAAAAGAGTATGATTATATTATTTCTTCGGAATACGTGCCTACCTTAAAATACTTAATTAAACTTGACTAATACTACAGCTCTACCCCGCAGCGAAGCGAGGGCGGGTCACTAGTTCTTTTATATATTATTCTTGGATAATTACCGATCTCTATACCGCACACTTTTATAGAGTCAGTCAGACATCAAGTAAAAACAAAATGTTTTTTTTTCAATCGATTATGAATTGTAAATAAAAACAGTCGTCATCATCATCATCATCAGCCTATTAATATCCCCACTGCTAGGGCAGAGGCCTTCCCTATGGCTGGAATAGGGAGATTGGGCCACGACCCACCGTGCGGCCCCAGTGCAGATTGGCGGGTGCTAACGACTGCAGATGCAGCCGGGACCAACAGCTTAACGTGCCTACCGAAGCACGGAGGAACTCGAGATAGATGATCTTTTGTCACCCATCCAATGACTGACCACTATGAAAGTTGCTTAACTTAAACGATCGCAGCCGAATGCGCTAACCACCTGCGCCATCGAGCTCCTCACACAGACATAAAAACAGTAAATGCTCCAAATCAGTTGGCGCAGAAATGTGCCTGCTTTGGGTAACCTGTGATCTTTAGGAGTTCTTATCTGATGATCTACACTAAAAAAGAAAATGGTAACTAATACGAAACATGAAGTCATCAAGGTATTCCATGATTTAATAACACTTAAATTATATTTTTTATTAAATTAGTGCCTAAACTTAATTTGAAATAGAGACTGGTTTAGTTGGATGAGATAAAAGTTCTTACTTAATTTTCACAGAGAGTCTAGACGAGAAACAAAACCGTTCGTGTCTAGCTTTCTTAATTAAAACTGCAGAAAAGGCTAAAAAATTGTGCTTAAAAGTGAAAAAATGTTTGCTAATTTCTAAGAATTTGCAAATATATAAACTAAGAAAGAACAAGACTAGCTGCGACGCTGATTCGCATTTAACAACAACGCGCACATCGCGCGTATCTACGATAAACAAAATAAACGATTCAATGATAGAGCATTGACCGAGACAGCGAACGGGTTCGCATCCTGCCCGATCCCAAACGGCCAGTAGGATGTAAGCTTATCCTGGTTTAGTTATTATTTTTATCTACTCTGATACTATAATACAAAGATTCTAAAACTGAAAACAAAATGCTTATTACAAACATTGCGTACAGGCCAAAAATAATAAAATAAAAGTTTAATTACGATACAGGTCTTGTATGAACACCTGTAACATACATAATATTACTTTTTAATCATAACGATACACCTATACAACCTCCAGCTGGACCAAGGAGGTTGAACTTCTACTTTAAAAAGGTTTCAATGAACGAGTCCGCGACGACGCAACACGCATGCGCAATCGATGTTTGCACCTTGGCGCCAACATTTGACATTTAAAAAATCTTTTCAATATTTAAATAAAGTTTGGTTTTGTTTGTAAAATACATAAGTTTTTGTGTAAAAACATGTCTGAAAGCGGGGATAGTGGTGTACACCACCAGACATTCTGGAAGCTGCGTCAAACATGACCATGAACCTGTTGCCGGCGAAATCTAGGAGCAACTATAATAAATGTTACCATGAATTCATGGTATGGAAAATGATTAAAAATGCTACATCATTTTCTGAAAATGTGTTGTTAGCGTACTTTCAAGAGTTATCTGAAAAATATAAGTGTCAAGTATGTGGGTTAAATACTCCATGATTAAAAGTACACTCAATATTTACAACGAAGTTGATATAACTAAATATAGCAAGCTGATTGCATTTTTTAAACGAAACTCAGAAGGATATAAAGGGAAAAAATCCAAGACAGCAGAGAAGATAAATAAGTTCTTAAATGAAGCCCCAGACACATTATATCTCTTCACAAGGGTATTTTAGTCGTTTATCAGTTAACCATGTACATTTTTTTTGTTAATATTGAGTTAATTTACCGTAATATATATATATATATGAGTTGTTACAGATTGCACAAATTTTTGGTATATTGGGTGCTTGCCGACGGCAAGAGTTATACAACATACAATTCAAAGATGTTGAAGTCTTCGAAACTACACTATTGATCAAAATAAGTAAAACTAAAACCAAGACGGACCGCTCTTTTACCGTTACTGGGAAATATTATGAACAATGCAAAAAATACATAGAGCTACGACCAACTGAGTGCAGCAATCCCAGTTTTTTTCTAAACTATATTGCCGGAAAATGCACGACGCAGAGAGTTGGCATTAACAAATTTGGAGCTTTAGGCAAAGTTATTGCCAGCTATCTTCAACTTACCGACCCCGAATTGTACACAGGACACTGCTTTCGCCGAACATCGGCGACCTTGCTAGTTGACGGTGGTGGAGATATAACGGCACTAAAGCGACACGGTGGCTGGAAGTCAACGACAGTTGCAGAAGGCTATATAGATGATTCAATAACTAACAAGATCACTGTATCCAATTCAATACTTAACAGTATTGAAAATAACAGAAATGAGGTCATCATTAATATACCCTCTCTGAGTACCTCCAATAACGCTTCCTGTCCGGTTCAAATTCAGTTTCATAATTGTAATATTCAGAACATCAATAATTATTACAAGTAAAAATAAATTTGTTGTTATATTCAGCGTTTTATTTGCAATATTGTTTTACGTATTATAGTATGAGAGTAGTTAAAGTAGTGTATGACACTGTACATAACTTGGTCTTATAACACTCGTGTGATACTATAAAAAAAACGAGCCGTAGGCGAGTTATGCAACAGTATCATAAACTACTATAATCTAAGTATCCATATCCAGGCAATTCTGCTCTAGTAGGCCTACTGGAGTTTGGTTATTGAAACTGGTCGTAAAAGAAGTTGATTTTTTTCTAATTAAAAATTCCTTTCTATTCATAAATAATGCGATTATATGATTGAATAAAATATGTATCAGATGACTATAAACAGTAACTCAAATCTATGTCCAAATGCTATTAATTTATGTTTAATGTACTTTACTAACTTTCAGAGTAAGGTGGTACTAAAAAAAGCACTTACTTTAATACTGAGAAAGTTCTTTACTTTTTTTTGTATACGTCAGAACTAATTTATAGTCCAGATACGATTGTGGCAGATTGCCAACTTCTAGACAATCTATGTTATACTTACCGAAACAATTAATTGAAAGATTTTTCTCATCTTGTAGGAAAAATTTGCAGATGAATCATGTTTTTATATATGACGTAGGATCATTAATTGATAAATCGAATTTTTACGACAATCCTAAGGATTTTGACCGCCGATTTTGAGAAAGTGCGGATAATTAGACAATGGCAATGACAGTTCTTCAGTATCTTAATGAAAAAAGTGATATGATTTTTGTAAAAACGCGAGTCGCCTCAGCAAGACTGCGAAAAAAATGTTGGTATATTATTAACATTCTTGGGTTATTGGTTATGACATGCGAGATTAGTGAGCGTAGCGTGCGTGCCGCAGCAGCGGCCGGCGATGCACCAGAAAAGGAATCTTTAACAGTAAAATTGAGGAATGTCATCGCTTGCTTATTATCCGCGTTTTACCAAAATCCCTATTATTTTTGCGAAAATTCAATTATTCAAATCATCCTACGACATAAAATAACATTGAAGTTACATTAAAAGGTATTATTTTCTAATTTTCCTATTTAATCATTTTTCATAGAGTATAATATAAATGTTGTATAAGTGGTTCTTTCTCCTTCGCGAAGGGCTAAGTATACCGTACACGTGTGTGTTTGCGTGGTCTCTGTACAAGTCTGAAAAAATTGACAACTGCGGGTCCACGCTGCATCCGCGAGCGCTGCGCTCGATGGCGGCGTCTGCTCAGCCGCACGGTTACACGAATGCCATTGCGTTGTCGTACCTATGTATATGCTGATGCTAGTTCTTTGTCGTACCTATATGTCTATAAGACCGCCAACCGCTGCGGTTAGCCGCTCGTGCGCTGTGGCACTTAGTCTGATCTTTATAATTACTGGTCGATGGTATAATAGGTATATATAGTTGTGATGTTACCTTTTGGGTGCGTGATCCTAAAAAGTATATTATATGAGAAAAGCTTAACAACACCGAATGCTTAATTAAGTTCACATTTAGAACATATAAATACATTTATAACATATAAATACACGAACGAAATTATCGCAAGGTACGAAATCGCGGCGCATTCATCATTCTGCTACATTAAACTGAGTTCGTTGAAATTAATGCAACACGATAGCGGTTTTATAGGGGAATCCGTAGAGCACAAAACAAATTGAATATGGAAATAACGAATAAACCCCTCATAAACAATGTGAATCTCCACCGTAAAAAATGTTATCACTTTAAAATAAATTTATTATTTACTCCATGTATACTCATACATTAAATTATATATTGTACTCGTAAACTGAATTTAAATAGAAAAACCAGCTCACTGCGGGTCGGATTCTCAAATGATATGTTAAATTTTTACTGTTTACTCCCGGAGGCGAAGGAGTGGATATGAAATCCTTATGGATACCCTACAGCCGGCTGCAGGGTTGCACAGACTTTTTCTTACTAAAACACACCCGTAGGGCGACGCCTATGACCATAAGGTATCATCTGATGAGATCATCCCCTGAAAAGGGGATGATGCAGAAATCCATAGATGTCCGGTTCCGGCGGCTGTACAAGAAAGGTTCCTGAGAGAAGATGACACGCCAATATGGCCCGCGACGCGTTCTCAAAGTGATGTGGAAAGGTGCAACGTTACCTCCTTTTCAGAGGTGGTTCCATCTCATGCGGCAGGCAACTGGCACTGCCAGAGCTGAAGGGGAAGGGTCTACTTTTAGCCTAGTGAGTAGGTAGGGGAGAGTCCAACATAACCCACTAACCAGTTTTCAATGAGCGGGTGAGCAAAAAAAAAGAGCACTATATATAAAACTAAGGGCTTCTATATGTTAACCTAGGTATCTGTTATTTTAATTCGACCAAATGTGTATAACTTTAAATTTAATTTGAGTGTACATTTGCATACTTGTCCTAAGCTTAGCAGTGGTCATCGAATGGATAAATGATGCTCATCATCCAGAAATTTCGTTTCGTATACCAGAAAGTTATTTGCAAACATTATTAAAAACACTCAAGATTTATAATATGAAAACCAATTAATCTAATCTCTAAAAAAATATCAATACTGCCAGACACAAAACGCCAACAAACGCATAATGTATCTTCTCCATTTCGAAGTGGGTAAAAATAATGAAATCTTATTTATAATCTCTCATGGCCCAAATCAGAGTCGAAAATATTTTTTTAAGTTTGATTTAAAGTTACAATCTCGCTCTGTTCAGAATCAGATGACACGTTTCTTTGATAAATTTACTATTATACTGATTTCAAACGTAGCTGAAGAACTCAAAACCATACTTTTGGCGTTCTGCCTTCAAGGATGGTGGAATTGAAAAGCCTCTGGAGGACTTTAAGTATCCGCTTACCACCCGCTCTCAGAAGTTTTGCTGTGATTCCATCATCACCCGCGGCATTGTTGTTTTTAGTTGTTTCGAGAGCCATGCTAATCTCATACAGGCTGACGTCCGGGAGTTCTTCAGTATAGTGTCGAGTAAGCTTAACTCTGGGGTCTAGAGCCTTGCTTTCAACAGATGCTTGCGTGGAATATCGCTGTCCATAGAGACTCTCAATCTCCCTCAGGATTTCAGCCTTAGACGAAATGATGCTACCGCTGTCAGTCTTCAGCTTCGTCACTTGGCCCATACGCCAGAGGTGAGGTTGTCCTGTTCTTCAAGAAAGGTGACAAAGCACTCTTGAAAAATCATCGACCTATCTCGCTTCTTAGCAATGTTTATAAGTTGTTTTCGAGAGTTTGGACGAGAGGTTTGACGACTTCCAACTTCCGTAACAAGCCGGTTTCCGAAAAGAATTCAGTACCATAGACCACATTCATACGCTGCGACCGGGTATAAGAAGACCGAAGAGTACAGTCTGCCATTTTGCTTGGCGTGCGTTGACTATGAGAAAGCTTACGACTTGTTTGAAACCTGGGCGGTGTTAGTCTCTTCAAAGGTGGCAAGTAAACTACAGGCATATTGAGGTATTTAGGAACCTTTACGAAAACGTCACTATGTCAGTCCGATTACAGAACCAGAGCTCTAATTCTATCCAATTGCAGCGAAGCGTGAAACAGGGAGATGTGATATCTCCGAAACTGCTCACAGCTGCATTGGAGGATATTTTTAAGCTTCTGGATTGGAAAGGACGAGGCATTAACATTAATGGCCTACACCTTTTGTAACTTCGTTTCGCCGATGATGTAGTTCTTATGGCTGAGACCTTGGAAGATCTTAAAACAATGCTCGAAGACCTTAGTAGTGCTTCCCAAAACGTGGATCCTGAAATGAATATGTCGAATGCCCATGTAGTAGGGACCCGCTCCAGTTAGTATTGAGAACACTACACTCAAAGTTGCCGACTTTTACATTTACCTAGGGCTGACAATCCTGTTAGGAAAGTCCAAATTTGAAAAAGAGATCTCTCGTCGTATCCAGCTCGGATGGGTAGCGTTCGAAAGGCTACGGAAAATCTTCGTGTCCAAATTACCTCAGTGTCTCAAGACAGAATCTTTGACAAGTGTGTATTGAAGTGAAACCGATGGATACGAGTGGAGCAGGAGCAATCGGTGTGGAGATCCTTGACCTATGCTCAACAGTGGGCGTCGTACGGTTGACATAATGATGATGATATCTTTATCTACCTACTCCCATGATATGAATCCTTTATAAAATGTTCTGAAACCATGGGGCGTTCTAACAACTAAGAATTCATGAAAAGTTTTGCGCTGTGGTAGTGAAGCGCACGTGAACATCAATGTTCTTTTTTTTAAATTCATTATACCACGCATTCAGCAGTGAAAATTGCGGCGGTCTGATAAGCAAGATCTTGGCGCGAAAGAGATTTAAAAAGCGAAGTAGTGTTATTAAGACACATATAGGGGATGCTATACTAATGTTATGAAAATTGTGTTTTAGCAGAGTTTTACCTAAAATTCAACAAAATATCAAAGTGTTGGTGTGCCATTCTTTAGTGAAATGAAATGAAATGAAATGAAATGAAATGAAATGAAAAGTCATTTATTCAGTCTAGGCTGTTACAAGCACTTGTGAAGGTCAAGAAGCTACGCCATCGGTTCGCAAAACTACGGCGGGAGACCTTGTACTGAGAAGAACCGGCAAGAAACTCAGCAAGGGCTGTTTTTCTCTCCCTGTATTGTTATAAACAGTGTCGTCAAGTTGAAAAATGACTTCAGAAATACATCTGAAGTCACTTTCCATTACATCATTTAGAATATAAATATAAAGTTACAATTAATTTTATAGTTAACATTATATTTAGTATATAGGAAGCGGCATTATAGTACAGTCAATCTGTCGAAAAAAATATCGTTTCAGTGAAAAAAAAACCTAAAGGGTAAGTCTTGTTTTTTCTGTTGCCAAATGACGTCAGTAAGCCACCTTGGCGATGGGCATGTTCAACTCGTAGGCGTTTTTTGAAAAACTCAAAAAAACCGTCAATAATTTTTTGAAACGCATTTTTCTTGTTTTGTATGCATTTTAGAAACTTTTTTTTCGACCATAATTGTAGAAGGCGTTGAGTACTACAATTTATGTCATTGTTGCAATCTCGTACAACAAAAAATCCGCATTGTAATCAGCAAAACCGCTCTATTGGATTTTTCATACCTGCGCAATTTATAACTTGAAAACGGTAAGTAATACAAAAAAATTGTTTATACAAAAGTTGTTGGTAATTATGTACGAAACAACTTCGCCATTTAAAGTTTTCCATTACAATGATATTTTCAGGGTGAAAAAGTGAAAAAACACTTTTTTTGCGAATTTAGCGCCACCTACAATGCGGATTTTTTGTTGTACGAGATTGCAACAATGACATAAATTGTAGTACTCAACGCCCTCTACAATTATGGTCGAAATAAAATTTCCCAAAAATGTTACAAAACAAGAAAAATGCGTTTCAAAAAAATTTTGACGGTTTTTTTGAGTTTTTCAAAAAACGCCTACGAGTTGAACATGCCCATCGCCAAGGTGGCTTACTGACGTCATTTGGCAACAGAAAAATCAAGACTTACCCTTTAGGTTTTTTTTTCACGACTCAACCTACAGATTGACTGTACTATTAGATAGGTACAATATTACTGTTATGAAAAATGACTAATACCCATATAATAACAAATTATAAGAAACACTATGTCCATGCATTACGATCATTTAGATAATCATCAACTTTATAATAGCCCTTATTCATAAGAGTATTTTTGATCTGAGATTTAAATTTAGTTAGTGGAAGCTCAATCAGATCTAAGGGAACTTTATTAAACAATGCAATACTACAACCCAGAAATGAACCTCTTGATTTTTGGAGTCTGAAACATGGAACGGCAAGCTTGTTCTTAAATCTCATGTTAAAGTTAGGGGTTTCACTTGTTTTTGCAAATTCATCATAGTTTATTCTTACATATATTAAATTTTCATAAATGTATTGCGACGCCAGTGTTAAAATATTAATTTCTTTAAATTTTTCTCTAAGGGATTCTCTTGCCTTTAAATTGTATATGGCGCAAACAGCTCTCTTTTGTAGTATGAAAATACTTTCGATATTAGCGGCTGAGCCCCACAACAAAAGGCCATATGACATAACACCATGAAAGTAACCAATTCTTCAATTGGGCCTGTAATTCTTCAATTGGGCCCTGTCGCCCTTCTTGAAAAAAAGCGCCACCACTCCCCTATGCCATGCGCTAGGCGTTTTGCCCTCGAGTATGACAGAGTTAAATAGCTTCTGAAGAGATTTCAAGACTGGTCGTCCACCTGCTTTCAGAAGCTTGGCTGTAACTCCGTCATCACCCGGCGCCTTTTTGTTTTTGAGCTGTTTCAGAGCTACACTAATCTCGTACAGGCTGACGTCCGGAATATCTTCGGTGTAGTGTCGGGTTAATTTGGCTCTTGGGTCGGTCGCCTTTGTGACAGGTACTCGTGATGTCACGTATAGCTGTCCGTAGAAGCTTTCGATCTCAGCCATAAGCTCAGGTTGCGACGAAATGATTCAGCCGTCTTCAGCTTCGTCAGCAAACTCTGTCCAAGAGACAGATTTCTTGCGAACAATTTCGAGATTTTGTTCCGCTCGATGGCCTCTTTAATACGATCAGTATTAAAGCGGCGTATGTCGCGAGTCAGAGACTTCGAAATCTGCCTATTGAGCTGCCGACGTGCATCTTCAGAGGACTGCAGACCCATCTCACGCCTTTTCTCCATGAGCTTGAGAGTCGGCTCCGAGATCTTGCTACGTTTTTTGGTACGGATGGGCTTGCAGAACTTCGAGCCCACCGTAAGGACAGCTTCAACAAACCTGTCATTATAATTGTCCACGTCTACGCAGCTCTCTAGGCAATCGAAGCGATTTTGCAGTTCGAGTTGAAAGCGCTCGGGGTTTTGGATCTGGATGGCTTCAGGATGGAGCGTGGACTTCATCAGTCGATTCCTCTCTGCTTTGACATTTAGATTCAATGTGCCTCTTACCATTCGGTGATCGCTTCCCGTATTGAACGAATTGATCACTGAGACATCATTGAATATCCGAGTCTTAGTCGACATGATGAAGTCAATCTCATTTTTTGTCACGCCATCCGGACTTTTCCAGGTCCATTTTCGATGCAGCCGTTTTCTGAAGAAGGAGTTCATCATAAAGAGTCCCTCCTTCTCCATGTAATCGGCTAGCATTTGACCTCGGAAGTTCCGGATTCCAACTCCAAATTGCCCCACTTTCAACTCATCATCGCCACGTTTGCCCAGCCTTGCGTTGAAGTCCCCCATGACAACGGTGTAATGGGTCCTGGAAGCATGCATTGCCCGAGAAATATCCTCATACATGACTTCCACTTCCTCGTCGGGGTTCGTCGAGGTCGGAGCTTATACCTGTATGACCTTCAACGAATACCGTTTGGTGATTCTGAGTATAAGGTACGCCACCCTATTCGACACACTACCGATCTGTACAACATTGTTCACGAGAGACTTGTGGACAACAAACCCGACACCACCCTGGGACAGATCTTCGCCCTCCCGGAAATAGAGCAGGTTGCCGGATTTAAGGACCATCGTGTCCTCGCCCTCTCTTCGGACTTCAGATAGTCCTACAATACTCCAGCGAATCCTGCTCAATTCTTCCTCCAGTTCCAGCAGCTTCTCCTCGGTCCGTAGTGTGCGTGCGTTGTACGTTGCCAGGGCCAAGGTCGTTTGACGGGGGATTTTTGCCGCCCGGGGATTCTTCGCACTCCTGGTCCCGGCGCCGAGTCGGCGTCCGTCAGCGCCGCCACGGACTCCAGCACCGCCGGCCACTTGGGGCCTCTTATTATGTACCATCATTTTAGGGGGGTTTTGGGCCGTCTCCCAACACGCTGGCCCAGTGCGGGTTGGTGGGGAGCGTCAGAGCCTCGTCCGTTGGTCAGCAGGGTACACCGCGGGCAGGTGAGGTTGGCTTGGGTGCCGTTGGGTGTTAGGCGGCACCCCTTATACCCCCTATTATTTATACCCGTTTGTGTAATTGGTCTACAAGTTAGGTCATGTTTGGGTGAAGCATGATGGTGTTCAATAGAGGCTAATTGTCCGCTATGATCAGAATTAATACAATTTATTATTGATTTATTAAAAACATTTCTATTACAAAAAATATTATCTAAACAGGTCGCTGATGCATGTGTGATGCGGGTAGGCACAAAGTAGGTAGTATAATATCTAGTATGGGAGTACAATCATTGGCACGTGTAATAATCACTGAAACGTGAACGTGAAATATTGGTTTGCTTTTGGATTTTTTTATACTTATTATAAATCACAATTTTATTCACATATTTTATCCCTATTAGTATCATAGCTTCAAAGCACACATATCAGCTGCGCTTTATGGCGCAGGTGGATAGCGAGTTTGGCCTGCGATCGTTGGATGGGTGACCAAAAAGTTGTTACCTCGAGCTCTTTCGTGTTTCTGCGGTCGTTAGCACCCACCAATCCATACTGGGCCCACGTGGTGAGTCACGACCCAATCTCCCTCTTCCATTGTATTCCATCCATAGGAATTAATAGGCTGGTGATAATGTTGACACAAATCAACTCGGAAGGGGATCAATACCGACTCGCTTTTCGGTTTATATTCCACCTAACGAAAGCAGATAAGCAGTTCCAGTACGTTTGGATTGTATGCTATGGCTAGGCCATAGGCGACGCCGCGCTTACAAATTATAAGCCGACTCGTCGACCGCTGGTTGACGGCTAGGCGGTACCAGTTCGATCAGCCATAGAGAAAATAACTACTCTGTTTTAGAAGTCGGTTAGCTACCTGCCCAGCTAGTCGCCTAGCTAGCTATTAAGCTAGCTGCGTTGCTACTTGCCTAGCTAGCAGCCTAGTTAGTTGCCTAGCTAGCTGTCTAGCCTGTTGCCTAGAACGCAGCCTAGCTAGATGCCTAGCTGGTTGCCTAGCTGTTTGCCTAGCTGGTTGCCTAGCTGATTGTCTAGCTGGTTGTCTAGCTGGTTGCCTAGCTGGTTGCCTAGCTGGTTGCCTAGCTGGTTGCCTAGCTGGTTGCCTAGCTAGTTGCCTAGCTGGTGCCAACTAAAAATTATCGGCCCACAAAATGTCCGCACACCGATGACTTGACAAGTCCTCCTAGCTAGCCTGTTGCCTAGATAGCAGCCTAGCTTGTTACCCATTTAGTTGCCTAGCTGGTTACCCAGTTAGTTGCCTAGCTGGTTGCCAAGCTGGTTGTCTAGCTGGTTGTCTAGCTGGTTGCATAGCTTGTTGCCTGGCTTGTTTCCTAGCTGGTTGTTTAGCTGGTTGGCTAACTAGTTGCCTAGCTGGTTGCCTAGGTAGTTGGCTAGGTAGTTTTGCTTAGCTAAATGCCTAGGTAGTTGGGTAGGTAGTTTTGCCTAGCTAATTGCCTGACGCATACCCCGCGAGAGGCGGGGTTATGTGGGCCTCCTCCTCCCACCAAATCCGCCTAGCTAATTGCCTAGCTAGGCAACTAAAAATTTTCGCCGCACAAAATGTCCGCACACCGAAGACTTGACAAGTCCTCCGTGGACATTTTTTTAAGCACATGATAATGTGTACAAGCTATTAGACATACATCCAGAGGACCAATCACTGATCCATAACTAAACGATATACGTGGTGGCCAATTATTGTACCTCGAGGGCATTGGTCGCAATGATTAATTACCACCGCCGTCAGTGGTCGCCCACCTCACTGCACAATTAGCTACCTGCCCAGCTGCCTAGCAAGTCAACTAGCCAGCTATTTAGCTAGCTGCGTAGCCACTTGCCCAGATAGCAGCCCTGCTAGTTGCCTCGCTGGTTGCCAAGCTGGTTACCTAGCTGGTTGTCTAGCTGGTTGCCTAGCTGGTTGCATAGCTGGTTGCCCAGCTAGTTGCCAAGCTGGTGGCCTGGCTGGTTGCCTAGCTGGTTGCCTATCTGGTTTCCTAGCTGGTTGCCTAGCTAGTTGGTTGGTTAACGTAGTAGTCAACTAGCTAGGCAACCAGCTAGGCAACTAGCTAGGCAACCAGCTAGGCAACCAGCTAGGCAACTAGCTTGCATGGTAGACAAAGGAATCTTTATTTTCTAGCTGTAACTACTGTCACTATATAGGTATAAAACGAAATGCCCCGCCACACTGTGTCTCCGTTTGTTTGTATCTATCTATACTTATATATTATAAAGCTGAAGAGTTTGTTTGTTTGGTTGAACTACCTAGCTAATCTCAGGAACTACTAGTCCGATTTGAAAAAAGTAAAAGTTATGTATGATAGAATTGTTTCCCTTTAAAAGTTCTGTAAAAAAGACCGCGACAGCATAAGTCTATCTTTTAAGGGTGCCTCACTATAACCTTTTTCCTAATTGCTGCGGATAAAATTGCAGGGCACCTCTAGTGTAGTTACCTATTTCGCGATGAACTCAAATTACTGAATACATATTTATGCAGTTCTTATCATCAATGTAATACCTACATTTTTCACGGACAGTTTATTGTAATGCAAGTCCAAACTATATTTCATACATTCTGTGATAATTGAAAACAAGCATTTATTACGGTTAGTGTGAAACACAACTCATTGTCAGATGATGAGACGAACGGGGATAGCTGAGGGTCAGTTTATAAAGTTCCATTGTCGTCCTTAAGGTACAGAACCCTAAATTGATAGATAAAATCACTTTGTAAAATAAAAAAGAGACTTTAAAAATATCTTTTTGCGTGTTCAATCATATTGTCTAGTTCGCCATTCATGACGAGAAAAATCCAGGGAGGAAATGATGAATGCAAAGGCGAGATTTCAATAGCTACGGTGGCTGCCACAAATCTCTCTAGAGCGCGGTCCGATCATCAGTCAATGTCAAACAGACTATTTACGTTTTTCAAATGAATGTTCACGCAGGAGAAGAACAGCCATTATTGACATTCGAAAGGGTTTCGATCATATACGACCGTAAATATCTTTCACAGCTAATAAATAGCATAAAATGGCCAAGTTCGTGTTGAGCTACGCGCGAGGATAGTTATAAATTTGCCCATCACAAATTGCCATTCGCAAAGTTATGGGTAGTATTCGGTTAACGTAGTAGTCAACTAGCTAGGCAACCAGCTAGGCAACCAGCTAGAATACCAGCTAGGCAACCAGCTAGAATACCAGCTAGGCAACCAGCTAGGCAACCAGCTAGGCAACCAGCTAGGCAACCTGCTAGGCAACCAGCTAGACAACCAGATAGATAACAAGTTAGGCAACCAGCTAGGCAACCAGCTAGGCAACCAGCTAGGCAACTAGCTAGGCTGCTATCTAGGCAACATTCTAGACAGCTAGCTAGGCAACTAACTAGGCTGCTAGCTAGGTAACTAGCTACGCAGCTAGCTTAATAGCTAGCTAGGCGACTAGCTAGGCAGTTGGGCAGGTAGCTAATTGGGCAGCGAGGTGGGCGACCACTGACGGCGGTGGTAATTAATCATTGTGGCCAATGCCGCCAATGAGGTACAATAATTGGCCCCCACGTATATCAGTGATTGGTCCTCTGGATATGTCTAATAGCTTATACACATTATCATGTGCTAAGCTTAAAAAATGTCCACGGAGGACTTGTCAAGTCCTCGGTGTGCGGACATTTTGTGGGCCGACCATTTTTAGTTGCCTAGCTGGTTGCCTAGCTGGTTGCCTAGCTAGTTGACTACTACTTTAACCAACCAACTAGCTAGGCAACCAGCTAGGAAACCAGATAGGCAACCAGCTAGGCAACCAGCTAGGCAACCAGCTAGGCAACTAAAAATGGTCGGCCCACAAAATGTCCGCACACCGAGGACTTGACAAGTCCTCCGTGGACATTTTTTAAGCTTAGCACATGATAATGTGTATAAGCTATTAGACATATCCAGAGGACCAATCACTGATATACGTGGGGGCCAATTATTGTACCTCATTGGCGGCATTGGCCACAATGATTAATTACCACCGCCGTCAGTGGTCGCCCACCTCGCTGCCCAATTAGCTACCTGCCCAACTGCCTAGCTAGTCGCCTAGCTAGCTATTAAGCTAGCTGCGTAGCTAGTTACCTAGCTAGCAGCCTAGTTAGTTGCCTAGCTAGCTGTCTAGAATGTTGCCTAGATAGCAGCCTAGCTAGTTGCCTAGCTGGTTGCCTAGCTGGTTGCCTAGCTGGTTGCCTAACTTGTTATCTATCTGGTTGTCTAGCTGGTTGCCTAGCAGGTTGCCTAGCTGGTTGCCTAGCTGGTTGCCTAGCTGGTTGCCTAGCTGGTATTCTAGCTGGTTGCCTAGCTGGTATTCTAGCTGGTTGCCTAGCTGGTTGCCTAGCTAGTTGACTACTACGTTAACCGAATACTACCCATAACTTTGCGAATGGCAATTTGTGATGGGCAAATTTATAACTATCCTCGCGCGTAGCTCAACACGAACTTGGCCATTTTATGCTATTTATTAGCTGTGAAAGATATTTACGGTCGTATATGATCGAAACCCTTTCGAATGTCAATAATGGCTGTTCTTCTCCTGCGTGAACATTCATTTGAAAAACGTAAATAGTCTGTTTGACATTGACTGATGATCGGACCGCGCTCTAGAGAGATTTGTGGCAGCCACCGTAGCTATTGAAATCTCGCCTTTGCATTCATCATTTCCTCCCTGGATTTTTCTCGTCATGAATGGCGAACTAGACAATATGATTGAACACGCAAAAAGATATTTTTAAAGTCTCTTTTTTATTTTACAAAGTGATTTTATCTATCAATTTAGGGTTCTGTACCTTAAGGACGACAATGGAACTTTATAAACTGACCCTCAGCTATCCCCGTTCGTCTCATCATCTGACAATGAGTTGTGTTTCACACTAACCGTAATAAATGCTTGTTTTCAATTATCACAGAATGTATGAAATATAGTTTGGACTTGCATTACAATAAACTGTCCGTGAAAAATGTAGGTATTACATTGATGATAAGAACTGCATAAATATGTATTCAGTAATTTGAGTTCATCGCGAAATAGGTAACTACACTAGAGGTGCCCTGCAATTTTATCCGCAGCAATTAGGAAAAAGGTTATAGTGAGGCACCCTTAAAAGATAGACTTATGCTGTCGCGGTCTTTTTTACAGAACTTTTAAAGGGAAACAATTCTATCATACATAACTTTTACTTTTTTCAAATCGGACTAGTAGTTCCTGAGATTAGCTAGGTAGTTCAACCAAACAAACAAACTCTTCAGCTTTATAATATATAAGTATAGATAGATACAAACAAACGGAGACACAGTGTGGCGGGGCATTTCGTTTTATACCTATATAGTGACAGTAGTTACAGCTAGAAAATAAAGATTCCTTTGTCTACCATGCAAGCTAGTTGCCTAGCTGGTTGCCTAGCTGGTTGCCTAGCTAGTTGCCTAGCTGGTTGCCTAGCTAGTTGACTACTACGTTAACCAACCAACTAGCTAGGCAACCAGCTAGGAAACCAGATAGGCAACCAGCTAGGCAACCAGCCAGGCCACCAGCTTGGCAACTAGCTGGGCAACCAGCTATGCAACCAGCTAGGCAACCAGCTAGACAACCAGCTAGGTAACCAGCTTGGCAACCAGCGAGGCAACTAGCAGGGCTGCTATCTGGGCAAGTGGCTACGCAGCTAGCTAAATAGCTGGCTAGTTGACTTGCTAGGCAGCTGGGCAGGTAGCTAATTGTGCAGTGAGGTGGGCGACCACTGACGGCGGTGGTAATTAATCATTGCGACCAATGCCCTCGAGGTACAATAATTGGCCACCACGTATATCGTTTAGTTATGGATCAGTGATTGGTCCTCTGGATGTATGTCTAATAGCTTGTACACATTATCATGTGCTTAAAAAAATGTCCACGGAGGACTTGTCAAGTCTTCGGTGTGCGGACATTTTGTGCGGCGAAAATTTTTAGTTGCCTAGCTAGGCAATTAGCTAGGCGGATTTGGTGGGAGGAGGAGGCCCACATAACCCCGCCTCTCGCGGGGTATGCGTCAGGCAATTAGCTAGGCAAAACTACCTACCCAACTACCTAGGCATTTAGCTAAGCAAAACTACCTAGCCAACTACCTAGGCAACCAGCTAGGCAACTAGTTAGCCAACCAGCTAAACAACCAGCTAGGAAACAAGCCAGGCAACAAGCTATGCAACCAGCTAGACAACCAGCTAGACAACCAGCTTGGCAACCAGCTAGGCAACTAACTGGGTAACCAGCTAGGCAACTAAATGGGTAACAAGCTAGGCTGCTATCTAGGCAACAGGCTAGCTAGGAGGACTTGTCAAGTCATCGGTGTGCGGACATTTTGTGGGCCGATAATTTTTAGTTGGCACCAGCTAGGCAACTAGCTAGGCAACCAGCTAGGCAACCAGCTAGGCAACCAGCTAGGCAACCAGCTAGGCAACCAGCTAGACAACCAGCTAGACAATCAGCTAGGCAACCAGCTAGGCAAACAGCTAGGCAACCAGCTAGGCATCTAGCTAGGCTGCGTTCTAGGCAACAGGCTAGACAGCTAGCTAGGCAACTAACTAGGCTGCTAGCTAGGCAAGTAGCAACGCAGCTAGCTTAATAGCTAGCTAGGCGACTAGCTGGGCAGGTAGCTAACCGACTTCTAAAACAGAGTAGTTATTTTCTCTATGGCTGATCGAACTGGTACCGCCTAGCCGTCAACCAGCGGTCGACGAGTCGGCTTATAATTTGTAAGCGCGGCGTCGCCTATGGCCTAGCCATAGCATACAATCCAAACGTACTGGAACTGCTTATCTGCTTTCGTTAGGTGGAATATAAACCGAAAAGCGAGTCGGTATTGATCCCCTTCCGAGTTGATTTGTGTCAACATTATCACCAGCCTATTAATTCCTATGGATGGAATACAATGGAAGAGGGAGATTGGGTCGTGACTCACCACGTGGGCCCAGTATGGATTGGTGGGTGCTAACGACCGCAGAAACACGAAAGAGCTCGAGGTAACAACTTTTTGGTCACCCATCCAACGATCGCAGGCCAAACTCGCTATCCACCTGCGCCATAAAGCGCAGCTGATATGTGTGCTTTGAAGCTATGATACTAATAGGGATAAAATATGTGAATAAAATTGTGATTTATAATAAGTATAAAAAAATCCAAAAGCAAACCAATATTTCACGTTCACGTTTCAGTGATTATTACACGTGCCAATGATTGTACTCCCATACTAGATATTATACTACCTACTTTGTGCCTACCCGCATCACACATGCATCAGCGACCTGTTTAGATAATATTTTTTGTAATAGAAATGTTTTTAATAAATCAATAATAAATTGTATTAATTCTGATCATAGCGGACAATTAGCCTCTATTGAACACCATCATGCTTCACCCAAACATGACCTAACTTGTAGACCAATTACACAAACGGGTATAAATAATAGGGGGTATAAGGGGTGCCGCCTAACACCCAACGGCACCCAAGCCAACCTCACCTGCCCGCGGTGTACCCTGCTGACCAACGGACGAGGCTCTGACGCTCCCCACCAACCCGCACTGGGCCAGCGTGTTGGGAGACGGCCCAAAACCCCCCTAAAATGATGGTACATAATAAGAGGCCCCAAGTGGCCGGCGGTGCTGGAGTCCGTGGCGGCGCTGACGGACGCCGACTCGGCGCCGGGACCAGGAGTGCGAAGAATCCCCGGGCGGCAAAAATCCCCCGTCAAACGACCTTGGCCCTGGCAACGTACAACGCACGCACACTACGGACCGAGGAGAAGCTGCTGGAACTGGAGGAAGAATTGAGCAGGATTCGCTGGAGTATTGTAGGACTATCTGAAGTCCGAAGAGAGGGCGAGGACACGATGGTCCTTAAATCCGGCAACCTGCTCTATTTCCGGGAGGGCGAAGATCTGTCCCAGGGTGGTGTCGGGTTTGTTGTCCACAAGTCTCTCGTGAACAATGTTGTACAGATCGGTAGTGTGTCGAATAGGGTGGCGTACCTTATACTCAGAATCACCAAACGGTATTCGTTGAAGGTCATACAGGTATAAGCTCCGACCTCGACGAACCCCGACGAGGAAGTGGAAGTCATGTATGAGGATATTTCTCGGGCAATGCATGCTTCCAGGACCCATTACACCGTTGTCATGGGGGACTTCAACGCAAGGCTGGGCAAACGTGGCGATGATGAGTTGAAAGTGGGGCAATTTGGAGTTGGAATCCGGAACTTCCGAGGTCAAATGCTAGCCGATTACATGGAGAAGGAGGGACTCTTTATGATGAACTCCTTCTTCAGAAAACGGCTGCATCGAAAATGGACCTGGAAAAGTCCGGATGGCGTGACAAAAAATGAGATTGACTTCATCATGTCGACTAAGACTCGGATATTCAATGATGTCTCAGTGATCAATTCGTTCAATACGGGAAGCGATCACCGAATGGTAAGAGGCACATTGAATCTAAATGTCAAAGCAGAGAGGAATCGACTGATGAAGTCCACGCTCCATCCTGAAGCCATCCAGATCCAAAACCCCGAGCGCTTTCAACTCGAACTGCAAAATCGCTTCGATTGCCTAGAGAGCTGCGTAGACGTGGACAATTATAATGACAGGTTTGTTGAAGCTGTCCTTACGGTGGGCTCGAAGTTCTGCAAGCCCATCCGTACCAAAAAACGTAGCAAGATCTCGGAGCCGACTCTCAAGCTCATGGAGAAAAGGCGTGAGATGGGTCTGCAGTCCTCTGAAGATGCACGTCGGCAGCTCAATAGGCAGATTTCGAAGTCTCTGACTCGCGACATACGCCGCTTTAATACTGATCGTATTAAAGAGGCCATCGAGCGGAACAAAATCTCGAAATTGTTCGCAAGAAATCTGTCTCTTGGACAGAGTTTGCTGACGAAGCTGAAGACGGCTGAATCATTTCGTCGCAACCTGAGCTTATGGCTGAGATCGAAAGCTTCTACGGACAGCTATACGTGACATCACGAGTACCTGTCACAAAGGCGACCGACCCAAGAGCCAAATTAACCCGACACTACACCGAAGATATTCCGGACGTCAGCCTGTACGAGATTAGTGTAGCTCTGAAACAGCTCAAAATATATCACCAATCACTGATATACGTGAGGGCCAATTATTGTACCTCATTGGCGGCATTGGCCACAATGATTAATTACCACCGCCGTCAGTGGTCGCCCACCTCGCTGCCCAATTAGCTACCTGCCCAACTGCCTAGCTAGTCGCCTAGCTAGCTATTAAGCTAGCTGCGTAGCTAGTTGCCTAGCTCGCAGCCTAGTTAGTTGCCTAGCTAGCTGTCTAGAATGTTGCCTAGATAGCAGCCTAGCTAGTTGCCTAGCTGGTTGCCTACCTGGTTGCCTAGCTGGTTGCCTAACTTGTTATCTATCTGGTTGTCTAGGTGGTTGCCTAGCAGGTTGCCTAGCAGGTTGCCTAGCTGGTTGCCTAGCTGGTTGCCTAGCTGGTTGCCTAACTTGTTATCTATCTGGTTGTCTAGCTGGTTGCCTAGCAGGTTGCCTAGCTGGTTGCCTAGCTGGTTGCCTAGCTGGTTGCCTAGCTGGTATTCTAGCTGGTTGCCTAGCTGGTTGCCTAGCTGGATGCCTAGCTGGTTGTCTAGCTGGTTGCCTAGCTAGTTGACTACTACGTTAACCGAATACTACCCATAACTTTGCGAATGGCAATTTGTGATGGGCAAATTTATAACTATCCTCGCGCGTAGCTCAACACGAACTTGGCCATTTTATACTATTTATTAGCTGTGAAAGATATTTACGGTCGTATATGATCGAAACCCTTTCGAATGTCAATAATGGCTGTTCTTCTCCTGCGTGAACATTCATTTGAAAAACGTAAATAGTCTGTTTGACATTGACTGATGATCGGACCGCGCTCTAGAGAGATTTGTGGCAGCCACCGTAGCTATTGAAATCTCGCCTTTGCATTCATCATTTCCTCCCTGGATTTTTCTCGCCATGAATGGCGAACTAGACAATATGATTGAACACGCAAAAAGATATTTTTAAAGTCTCTTTTTTATTTTACAAAGTGATTTTATCTATCAATTTAGGGTTCTGTACCTTAAGGACGACAATGGAACTTTATAAACTGACCCTCAGCTATCCCCGTTCGTCTCATCATCTGACAATGAGTTGTGTTTCACACTAACCGTAATAAATGCTTGTTTTCAATTATCACAGAATGTATGAAATATAGTTTGGACTTGCATTACAATAAACTGTCCGTGAAAAATGTAGGTATTACATTGATGATAAGAACTGCATAAATATGTATTCAGTAATTTGAGTTCATCGCGAAATAGGTAACTACACTAGAGGTGCCCTGCAATTTTATCCGCAGCAATTAGGAAAAAGGTTATAGTGAGGCACCCTTAAAAGATAGACTTATGCTGTCGCGGTCTTTTTTACAGAACTTTTAAAGGGAAACAATTCTATCATACATAACTTTTACTTTTTTCAAATCGGACTAGTAGTTCCTGAGATTAGCTAGGTAGTTCAACCAAACAAACAAACTCTTCAGCTTTATAATATATAAGTATAGATAGATACAAACAAACGGAGACACAGTGTGGCGGGGCATTTCGTTTTATACCTATATAGTGACAGTAGTTACAGCTAGAAAATAAAGATTCCTTTGTCTACCATGCAATCATGACAAACTAAAAAATGTCACGCTGACGCCATGGTATTAAATCAATTGCTTATAGACACGACATTTCGCACAAACTGTATAACGTTGACCGATTAACTACACTTTATCGAATGTAGTAAGAGCATATAGTCTCTTATGATAAGCTAGGGTACCCGCGACTACGTCTGCGAGTAAAAATTGGTATCCCATATAAACTTCCATACCCCTTTTTACCCCTTAAAGTTTTTTTTTATGCTTATTTGGCATGGCGTTTGACCACAATCTCGCCTGATGGAAAGCGATGATTAGGCCTAGGATGGTACACGCCTGCCTAGAAGAGGCCTGTTCACTCTGGCCTTGAAGATGTCCAGATTATATTGGTCCGGGAAAACAGAGCTCGACAAGGAGTTCCACTCCCTAGCCGTTCGCATAATGAAAGCGGAAGTAAATCGCTTCGTGCGAATGGACTTATAGGATTTCTAGGATAAAAACTGTCCTATGTCCTTCACCGGGATTCAAACTATTTCTGTACCAAACATCTAAATC
Organism: Chilo suppressalis; assembly: GCA_902850365.2. Lineage (NCBI taxonomy): Eukaryota > Metazoa > Arthropoda > Insecta > Lepidoptera > Crambidae > Chilo > Chilo suppressalis. The sequence goes on from OU963898.1 coordinate 16,823,035, forward strand.
GGTTCGGTGAAGAGGGAGCAGACAGACTGATACACTTTTGCATTATAATTTTACAGTATGGAGAATGGATTAATATGTTTATCATCGCGAGAAATTTAAGTACTCACTTCGCTATTTACGTTTACTTTTTTGTTCTTATTTTTCATATAGCTATCCTAATACATTTACCTGTCAAGTTTTGTTTTTCATTAAAGTACAGGTGTCACGTATTGTAATGCTAATATAAAATAACAATACTTTTAGGTGTTTTGTGTTTTTCTCGGTAAGTAAGTTTCCAGGATTCCACTTACATTAAACGATTTTATTGACTCATGAGAGCGTTTTTGTTCTTTGCTATTGAGAGTCATTGTGTTGATTATAGACTATGGCTTTTGAGCAATTAACTGATATTATTGTTATAGCGTTAAAATATAGAAAGGACAAAAAAAAATCACTATAAAATTAATAATAAAAAAAAACAATATTAATACTCCAGAAAAACTTAAAACATGACCTGCCTCGCACCTCTTGTATAAACAGTCAAATTAAAAAGTAACTCTAGTTAACACTTTTAAAACAAAATCACAATACAATAATCATAACGTGACAACTGAGCTGAGTTCCTCAAACATTCTTTTCATGACTTTATTGACAGACTGTACCTTTATTTATATACGAGTATTTGTGGTCAAATAACACTGCGACTAACCAACCTCTTTTGTAAAGTTTTAATTTTATTACTATGTTTTTTTCTGCGCAGATTCGAAAATTTCGGAATTAGATGCAACAACGCGCTACCAGCTTAGATTAAAACAAAAAAGGAAGATACGGCACTCCGGCTCAAAAGTAATCGTTAAGCGGATCACTTTTGAGCCGCGAGTGTCGTATTAAAAAATATTCCATAATATTCTGTTATAAAGATAAAACAATGCCTTCGGTGCTTTTATAAAGAAGACAAATAGTTCAAAATCAAATGCCTCTTCAACACTTTTCATTCGTAAAACTGTAAAAATATTTGATAATATTTGAAAATATTTCACGGTTTATCGTGAATGTTATTTACGTAATCGCCGTTTTGTTATCAAGAAATGGACAACAATACAGCTCAGCCGTGCGGACTCGGACGCGGACTCGCCGTTTCGCTCGCGCTGCGTTGAAGCGTACAGTTCTGCCTCGCTCGCTCGATTGAATATTTATTTACAGACGTGTGCATGTGTGATAGTTGCTTATGTAGTTGATACAGAGCATATTTTATTTGAGGCTAGTATGAGCGTACTATATCTTCCCTTTTTGTTTTAATCTAAGGCTACCAGACAATCTCTCTAATCTGTGTACCAGACGCGACCGACCGACACTCCGATTCCCACTACTGCGAAAAATATTATTAATTTTTGTTGGCATGTATCATAGATAGGTATGAAGCACTTTTTATTGTATAGTTTTTGTCAGTTTTTATAAAATTCTGTGTTTTTGAGTACGCTTTATTATTTCACCGCGTACATACACTGTATAATGGTGTATCTATACAACAATATACAGCTGTACTGCTGGGCTCTAGCCCAAACCAATAACAAATATTCTGTCCCATATTACCTGCGTACTTGCTATCTTATTCGTTGTGGTTGTTCTGTCTATATAATTATCGTGTCTATGGCAGGTCGATGCTAAATATAGATCAACCGCCGCGCGTGGAGGTTCAACACGAGACAAGGGCAGAGTTTCCTAAGGTGAGAGCGCATTTTCCTTATCAATTTTCAACAAACACTTAAGAAATAAAACATACCTGTGTTGTGTGCCTGTAAGCTTAATTTTGAAAGAGAACAATTTTTTTCTTTCACCCAAGACCAAATTGATTTAGACTCGTTATCCTATTAATATTATACCTTCAAAATATTTACCTAACTCGCATGTCTTTTTTTTAATCCATTTCGATTAAAAAAAATACATACAAGCTTTAACTTTACAATAAAATATAACGCTTTTGGGATTCGCACACATTTTTTTAACCAGTAAATTATTAATGATATTATTTAGTATACTCTATGGATCTTATTAACATAGATGACAAAATTACAGAGTTTACCGCCGCATATTGGAATCGGCACTCCCGAAGATACTCTGCAGTCCTGTTTTGGATTACTACCCAAACCTCCGCACAAGGACGTGATCAAATATAACCTGAATGCTAATAAGGTAATTTCTGATTTCTATTTATTTATGAATCTTTCTGCTTGCTAATTTTCAAAATAGGTATACCTATCCCGACTTCGAACGGTTAAAATTTACTACTTAGCGTGAGTTGCACCAACTTACTTTAATTTTAAATGTTCAGTTAAAGTACCGGTTAGGTAAAAAATGGGTTGTATTTGACGATAGTCAAAATCAGGTCATAATTTGACAGTGACAATGACTATAATTTTTATTATTTTTAAAGCATGTAACTGCTTGATGTTGATAGTGACAATGACTGTTCAAGCGAGGCCAGTAAAAGTTAAAGCAAAAGGACACGATTCAAATTTGTATGGAGAATGATAGTGAGTCATGTCCCAATTTTTATGAGAAGTAGTGCATTGTAAATCGTTTGACAAAAAACTAGAATTTATTTTATCCCCGTTTTTATTAAATAACTTATTATTATAATATAAAATTATATAATTATTGATTGGCAAATGGCAAGTTTATATACCTATTTTTGTTGCCAAAGCATCAAATATATTTTATTCAATAGGTCACTAAAGCAGTGATAATTATTTTATATATTTTTCATTACATTATTAGGTATTAAGTGGGTATTTTATTTCATGAAGTATCAATCTAAAATTGATAACTTCAACTTTACCAAGAATTTACATATATCATGCATAACTGGACTGATTGAAAGCCATAGTGATTGATTTGACGTTATAATCTAACACACACTAAAAATATGATATTACTATGACAAGGTGGCCAGCATACCTACTTACCAAATTGTTTTAAAGTATCTGTTCATGTTATAATATTAAACAAGCTCTTAAATGATATATGTTTCGTCGCTGCCGGAAACCGACTACCACTTTTAAACCATCTGCTTTAACTTTAACTAGCTCTGAGGTGCAACTCCCACTAAGTGTGTAAAAATATGTACAAAGAATAATTTACAATTTTATCAAAAAAATATATAAATTCATGTTAAATATACATGCCAATAATTGGTACTTTATTTTTCATTCTATCAAATAGCATATTGACTTCTCCAAGTGCGCCCGTTATAAAGTCAAGGTGCAATAATTGAAAGGGGCGAGCAAAACTTTGCCACCTAACAATTTACCCCTCGGTATCTCACTTCTCGGGTTGTTGTAGGAGTCAATTAAAGTTGCAGCAGACGCAGACATCGTAACGAGACACCCTCCCTCTCTGCCCCTTATCTCAGAGCCAGATCGCAGCAAATACTCTACACACTAGAATTCCTCTTGAAATATTTAAACATTCAACTTTGCACAGAGCTCGGATTTGTTGGCACATTCTGAAAAGTTTCTTTTGTCGGGCCAGCCAGTGAGAGTTAAGTTTTGAATGTGCAATTCGGTTTTGATATTATTCCGTCTGCATTCGTAGTCGCTCTCAATTGTGCGCGTTCCTACCCACTTAAATAAAATTATGACGTAGCTGAATTTCAGATATCAAATTTAAATCTCGGGTGCCTTTATTAAAACTATCATTCAAGTTGCGATTTTTCATTGAGAAAAGTTAGTAGTTTATTTTATTATGATAACGCTATATTTTTATCCCAGCATAGCGATTCGTATTTTTTGCTAGTGATTTTGGCAGCAGTATATCTTTATCATGCTTTATCCTACGTCCTACTAATATTATAAATGTGAAAGTTTGTAACTTTGAGTAGGAATACTAAACGGATTTGGATGAAATTTGGTACGCATACCTATAGTTTATGTCCTGGATTGAGACATAGGATACTTTTTATCCCAGAAAAAAGTTAAGTTTCTATGGAATTCTTTGACGACCTCTGTGGTCGAGTGGTTTGTACGCCGGGTTTCATGGTGTCGCAGACTCGAGAGGTCCCGGGTTCGAATCCCGGCGGGGGCAGATGTTTGTGTGATGAATACGAGCATTTGTACTCCAGTCATGGATGTTTAATATGTATTTCTATATAAATATACCAATATATGTATAATAACCGTTACCCTGGTATCCCATAACACGCCTTACAGTGCTTACTTTGGGGCTAGGCTAATTGATGCGAGTGTTGGAAATATTTATTTATTAACAGACGAACGGACGGATACACATCACAGTGCATCCGTCCGTCCGTCATAAAAAGATATCAGTCCATGTCCATTGAACGGAGCATTCTGAATCTAAAATGAAGACACAAAAAGAGAAGCACAGACATGAGAGAAACAACAATGTTGTTTGATGCTCTAGAACACCGCAAAAAACTGAAATGGAAGTGGGTTGACCATATTGCACGGATGAAAGAGGACATGTGGACCAAAAAGATAATGTCATGGAAGAGACCTGTTGGTAAGATAAACAGAGGCAGACCGGCGGAGAGATGGTTCGATGAAATTATAAAAGCAGCGGGTAAATGTTGGATAGATATAGCGAATGATAGAACTATGTGGAGGAAAATGGAGGAAACCTTCACTCTATAGAGAGGTCCTAAAAAAATTAAAAAACTTTAGTATTACACTTCTTCTTTTAGTTATTGCATTAGCAAAATGATATTACTGATATTTTCTCTAGGTATTATTACTGATGTTTCCCCTATCTACCCTGTTCAGGATATGGCGATAAGATGTGTGTGCGTTTGTGAATGATATATTTGACCGTTAGAGTTTAAACCTTTTCTCTCTCCTTCCTTCACAGTACCTTCGTTACCTCTGCGAGTTGGACTGGATCCACCCAGAGGACCAGGGTCGCAAGTTCGTGCTGTCGTACAGCCTCGCCGATGGCACCGTCAAGATCGGCGAGATCCCGCGCCGCAACTCTGGCATCCGAGAGGGGAAGTTCCTCAAGCCGATGAAGTTACAAACCCCAGACTCAGATCCCAACTTTCCTACTTACTTTACGCCTGACAAATTCTACATTGGTGAGTAATTTTGTCTACAAAATCAAATTGATATTTGCTTTGGCAAGCAAAATACACAATTTTCTGCTGTCTCACCTTGGTGGACGAGAAATAAGTACTGCCCTAGCCTGCTTCCAAATAGTAACACTTCCTATTTCATATTACTTCCTTTTCCATTCCATTCTAAGAGAGGTTGGAGATCCGTACCTAAATGAGCTTTTCCCATGAGTGGTGAGCGCATACTTCATTCAAAATAATTCCTTGATACCACGTGAGACACAGGCGGCTGCATGGGAATACGCAGGCAATGATTGCAATCACACTTCATCTGGTGAGGTGGTGGAGAGAATTCACCGCTCCTTACATAATGAAAGAACATTTTGAAACAATGGAGATAAATAAACTTGGACAAAGTTTTATTTCACAATCATTCTTAATGAAAATCCGGTTCTATCTATTTTATTTTACTACATATTATATACTTTAACGGTTGCAGTAAAATACTACTGAAACAAAAAAAACTGCAGTACAAATTCTAATGAGACTATCATATTAGAAAGAGAACATCTTAGAAAAATGTAGTACCTGCCTCGCCCATCGACATCACCCTTTTGAATGTTTCCAGGTGCCATTGTGCCCGTATTTAAACATCGTTTCAAGATTATAGGATGTGACTTATATGTGTACCGGTATATGAGCGCCAACCCAGAGAAGTTCCCACAAGAGGTGATCGACAACGTTCGAAACTACCACATGCGCGAGGGAAACCTTAAGGACGAATTGAGAGTAAGAAATTTTTAAACTTAATGAATGAATGGATTGTGTGCCGGTTTCAATAGCTGCTTGGAGCTAAACTTGTAATAAGTTACTTGTCGAAAACAAATATAAATAGTAATAGACCGACTAATTACCGGCTTTTATGAACAGCATAAGCTTTTCTACCAGCGAAATTATGGAATCAATTAATTGCTAAGCTGGCAAAAATTGATTCCATAATTTCGCTAGTCCTACAGGGAATGTAATGAAATCTATATTACTGCTCATTTCAGGAAGCCGTCCGCGAAGAACAAGCAGCTGAGACACGCGCACAGTTGGCCAAGATTGGTCAAGCGGCAGTGGCGGAGCCTGACGCGATGGAGCGGTGCCTAGCCGCGCTCGACGTGGTCGGAGGCAGCGCCTCCCCGCCGCGACCTGCCACGCCTCCCCTCACCACGGACAGGATCTCATACGACGACTCCTTGCGTATTGCCAGACTTAGGTAATCAACGAAGTTATTGTAATGAAGAGCTCATAGATAAGACACGCGCACATCTGGCCAAGATGTGCGAAGCGGCAGTGGCGGAGCCTCACGCGACCCTGCCATGCCCCTCCTCACAACGGACAGGATATCCTACGACGACTTTGCGTGTAGATAGACTTAGGTAACCTTCAAAGTTATTGTAATGAAGAGCTAGCTGAGAGATTTGTACATCTGACTAGCATTGCTCTTGGTCACACCATAACTTGGGAACGATTTTATCGCTTTCATCCATCTTTTTTTGGGTTTCTGATATTTGCTTTGTATGGTTTTTGTCAATTAAAATATTCGTTATTTTAGCGGGCAAGACAACGTCTGTCGTGTCCACTAGTACTACATAAATTATACCCAGTCGCACCTTATAAAAAAAGAAAAAAGTCCATAAATCATTGCTCTGGCCGATAGTGACGAGCATTTTTTTCACTACGATTACCTACATAATATTATAGAATGTACTCTTGTAATATGGACCATATATTGCTTGTTTTTATGCATTAACGGACGCACTCAGCGAAGCCGAATAAATTTAATGATATTTAAAGTCTTATGCTTAATATGTATTATTCTTTTGCGATCACAAAGAAAGCGGTAGAACTGACTATAATCGAACTTACAAGTTATTTAACGTACCTGAGTGTGGTCGTTAAAGAATTTCTATAGCAGAAAAATACTGTTTCCGATCGGCTATTTTTTTCCTTACTTTAAGGTAACAAAATTAAGGATGCGTTCTTGTTGTTGTTATTGCCACTCTTTAACCATAGACAAAAATCTAACGCGCAACTCGTATCATCCTGTAAGGATTAGATAGATTAGATAGATAGCGTTAGATTTACGAGTTTACTCCAATGCGTAAACTTTATAATGTCCAAGAAGTTTCACTTTAAAAGTACAATGCAGAGTGCGTTTCAAACCGGATATGAAGTTAGCGCAAATCACTGTGCAATTAATGGAAAATGTAGGATGATGTACATGTGCTTGGGATGTCATCGAACTGAACCTGCACGTAGTTGCGTTCGCTGCTAACTTCACAACTGCCACGAAGTTTGAATCGCACTATAACATAACGAGCAAACCTTTTCAAATTAAAAAGTTCGCGCTGGGCGCACATGTACGGTTTTCTGAGTCGGTTTCCTGAGTCGGTTTCCTGATCAGGAATTCAGATTCGGCTTTCCGTGAGCCTACCGTAGACGTTTCGGTTTTTTTCCATCCTAAAAAAGTAAGAATAGTGTGCGCCTCGTTGAACATTATATATGTAAGGACGTGCATTCAGGTTTCCGAATCTGACTTCCTGATTAGGAAACCGTACGTACATGTCCGCCCACTCTAAGATCGTCTTCTGTCCACAGTAAGCCAACGTGCGAAAACGTGACGCCGCTCAAGGGCATACTCAAATCTGGTGCGGCGAAAGACGACCACCAAAAAGTGGTGTGCTTTAGTGGACCTGCCGCAGATGAACACCGGGACAGACCAAAACCACCTTCATACCCACCCGGGCAACAACCCCACTACAACGACGATGAAGATTTCTGCGATAGGTTCAAAGAGGCGGTTAGTAATAAAGACGATTAAAAAGCTTCGCGTAGAACATGGAATACGTGTTATTAGACGACAACGAGACCGTAGCGCGGGCGCCGTCATATCCGCGCCGGCAGCAACCCCATGCAACGACGATGAAGATTTCTGCGACTGAATACAAGGACACGGTTAGTAATAAGGACGACTAAAAAGCTTGTTATAGTACCTAACGAACATGGAATACGTATTATTAGACAACCTTATCGCGGCCGCCGTCATACCCGCCCCGGCAGCAACCCCACTACGACGATGAACACTTACAGATACAAAAGGGCGGTCAGCAATAAGGACGATTAAAATGTTTCTAAACTTTGTAGTAAAATGCCCCAACTTGTCCCACAGCTGCTCCAACTGTGGGTAAAGCCATGGCCATCATATTCGGTGCACTCACTTCAGCTGCCATCTGTACAATATTGAATTTATGCTATTAGATATATATTTATAGTATATTTTATACCACTACCACGGTAATATTATCTATACAGTATTGTGACTCCGCCCTGTCCTTGAAAATAAATGCCTACAGCCACAGCGGTGACACTGTGTACGTGAGAGTTCCAGCGTCAGTGACCTTGAGCAGGAGCGTGTATGCGCTAGGGTTGAACTTGGAATTCAGACTTGTGCCAATGAATATTTATGCATAGTAAGTTATTAAATGTAAACTGATTCAAGGATACTGGGGTAAATAATGAAGGATAGGTTTGATTTTATAATCAATTTTTAATCTTTTAATGTAGGTACTATATAACAAATTGCTAACTTTTATATATTTTCTCCTTTTTCGATTCGTTTTATAATTCTTATTATTATCTAAATAATAATAAGATTGCGTAGCGTAGTCAGTCTGTGCGTGCAATGCAGTACAACGCTATTATTTTACTATTTCGCTACTGCCATCCCTTCGGTCGAGGCAGTCGGCGACTGCCCTCTCCACGCCCCGCGCGCCGCGCAACGCCCCCGCACACCTCCAGACACCCACACATAGCCACGGGCGATTTTACGAGCACACATGCTTAAGTGTCGCTTCTTTTCGCGTACCTAGTGTATATATTCTGTGCTACAGCCGAGTGCTGGGTTAGCACGCGGTAAGGCCGCCCGCCTACAGTATTTTAATTAGTTTTGTTTTAACGCGAGTGTAGGTAGATTACTCGATTGTCTCTTTTTTCATCCTAACCACTTATTTATATATTATTCCAGATATTTTGCCCGATGGAAAAACCGAAATACCTACATATTAGAAACAAATTACGTACTAGTAGATAGGTATATAAAAAATATTCTATAAAGGTAAGACACCTTTCCAATATTTCAGGTAATTTAAAAAATGATATCTCTAGGTGTCTTATTGAAGAATTCAAGCAACCAAAAACAGCAATTGTGCTGTTGTACGATATTGATCGTCGTTTGTTCTTTTCCATACTAAATTATGTAGGTATCTACTTAATTAAATCAAATATTGTTAATGTTTTTTTTGGGCGGTAGGTGTAAAACAAGTCATTACTTCTCTAAAAATTATTTATTAAAATATTTGGTAAAATCAGTTTTTTTCTGGTAAACTGTGTGTTTAATTACATCTTGGCATCTAATTAAGCAACATATATTGTGGATAGCATCTATTGATGTGTGTTTGATTTGAAAACTGCACCAACCTGCCATCTTCTACTATCGCTGCTTAAGAGAACACTATTAATCACATACACTGTCCATTATGAGTACGGTTTCAGCAGTAATGGAGACGCAGAAATCTATAGAAGCAACCTTGCTTGCTAGAATGAATGACTTTGAAGCACAGCTGAAGTCTGCATCGCCAACCAGTGACGGCAAGGAGGGGATTACTCAACTGCAGAGAGATTTTACTGCATTCAAGGAACAGGTGTGGAGCATTCTGTCACTATTGAGACAACAAATATCTCAGCTTCTCGGAACAGTTGACGACATTGTAATGAGACATCGCAGAAAATTTCTCATGATAGGTGGCATTCCGGAAAATGAGGATGAGGATTTAGCATCTGTCATTGCTACATTATTACAGAAACACCTCGGTCTCACTGAAATATCTGCTTCTTCCATTAAAGCTTGCTTCAGACTGGGATATGTATCAAATAGGCGTGCAAGGCCTGTCGTATTCCGTTTTGTGGATTTGGATGTTCGTGCTGCGGTTTGGAAGTACAAGACTAAACTTAAAGGCACTTCCTTGGTCGTTTCGGAATACTTAACAAGAAGTCGCCAAGCTCTGTTTCAGGCCTCACGGGAACATTTTGGAGTAACAAAAGTGTGGACTGCAGGGGGTAACATCTACTTGAAAACCCCTGATGGGAGTCGTCATCAAGTGCGCACACTCGAGGAACTTCGATTATTAGCCGATCGCCATCCAAAGACCACTAGCGACCCCAAGTCATCTGCTGAGCCGGATAAAGATACCAAGGAAAGCACAAACATCACATCAAAGCTTGAGCTTGATCCGAGAGCAGCTCCTGTGAGGTCCAGACGCATGGTTCAAGCAACAAATAAGCCTGGTAAGGTAGCTAAAACCACCAAATAGCTTTCTTGCTTTTCTGTTTCCCTTTTGTTGTTTTGTACTTGCAAATAGATTTGGTAGTGCATTGGACTCTGCTATGCCTTTGTAACAGCAATTTTCTAAATAATAATGGGGACATCGCAACTTTTATGTAGATATAAGTTGCTGCTGTTGTTATTTTGCTGCTTATTTTCGTAATTCTGCTTGTTGTGCTTGGTATGATATTAGAATGGTTTTTACTGCGAAGGTATTTGTAAACTCATAGCTATTAATGTAAACAAACAAGAAGTCGTATTTGTCAATGTCAAGACGTTGTGACATTTTTAGTTTTGTTTTAATTTTCTTGAAATTGGAAGGCATGAGCTCCTCATTTCATACAGCCAAGTTTATACTTTTTTTATTCATAGACTTAGTATGTAATATGTATAATTAATGTTTCGTTTCATTTTCATAATAATTTTGCAGCAATGTTTATGTACCTATTTTTATTGTTTGTTCATTTACAAGGCAAGACATGTGCCTTCCTGTTTCTGTGTTTGTATTGTTGCTCAATGTTTTTTTTTCTCTCGTGATTTTGTTGTTAATAATTATTATTCTGCTTAAGCTTTTGTAATCTCATACTAGTTGCTTGGTAAGGTGTGCAGTTTTTATTATTGGTTATTCAATTTATTTATTTTTGTTATTAGGTAATATTTTGTACTTTATATTATTTATTATATATATTTAAGTATTTATGTCAGACACAGATGATTTTCATTCGCTGCATGATAGTAGCTCGTCGTTTCACTCCCTTGACTCCTCGTTAGATCTCTCATTGAAACAGGAGCTCACACGTGAAATTAACAGTTTTGCCAGTTGTTTCAGAGCATGTCACATTAATGCACAGAGCATACCATGTCATATTACTGACTTTCTCGATGCTTTCTCTACGGATACAGTGCACGCCGTGCTTGTATCTGAAACCTGGTTGAAGCCATGTTTGAACTCCTCCTTGTACTGTCCACCAGGTTTTCACTTATTCCGTAATGATCGCGTCGGTAAGGGTGGTGGTGGTGTGGCTATTTACTTGTCGAGCCGCATACCAGCGAAAGTTTTATATTCTTCTTCCTCTCGTCATGACTGCATGGAGCATCTGCTCCTGGAAGTTGATATTTGGGGTACTAAGATTATTCTCGGAGTCGTATACTGCCCTCCTTCCATTGATTACTTCTCTGACCTTGAGTCGTTAATTGATTCCATTGCTACTGATTATAGTCACCATGTTATTATGGGTGACTTCAATACTGACCTTTTAATAAATTCACCTTCTTCTCGAAAGCTTCGCTCTTTGATTACGTCGGCAAACTTTTCTTTTTTACACCTTAATCCTTCACATCATAATCTTAATACATCCGATTCGTGGATTGATCACATTATTGTCTCCTCCTCAGATCATGTCGTTAAATATGGTCAAATCCCTGCCCCATGCTTCTCCAGACATGATCTCATTTATATTGCTTATAATGTGAAGCCTCCAAAATCGAATCCAAAAACTATTTCCATTCGTAACTTTGCGAGAATGGACACGGAAGAACTTAAGCGTGATGCGTGTTTACTTGATTGGTCTCCTATTCATGAAATGCTTTCGGTCAACGACATGGTCACCTACTTTAACTCTAAGGTCCTAAAATTATTTGACAAGCATGCTCCTTTAAAAAAGGTCAAATTAAGACGTCCCCCCGCGCCCTGGATTACACCTGGTGTGCGTATGGCCATGCGAAAGCGCGACAGAGCATTTCGCATTTACAAAAGATGCCGTACTGATACGCACTGGGATGCTTTTAAGACTGCCAGAAATCGTTGCAATCAGATGGTAAGAAAAGCTAAACGCCATTACATTCATAAGAATATCCTGGAATCTTCTCCTGCGGATACCTGGAAGTTTCTACGTACTCTCGGCATTGGAAAATCACAACTTCGTCATAAGCCTTCTTTTCCGTTAGATGAGCTAAATAAACACTTCACTTCTATTAAACCTGTTCTTCCCAATGTCAAACTCTCCACTATCTCTGTTCTTTCTTCCAAGGTTCCCTCAACAACTTCACAATTCTGTTTTAGTTTCATAACTGAGGATGAAATCCGAAAGATAATTCTATCCATAAAATCTAACGCTGTAGGCTGCGATAATATAAGTCGTACTATGATCATCTCAATACTAGATTCTGTACTTCCTGTTCTGGCTCATATTTTTAATTTTTCACTAACATCTGGTTCCTTTCCTGATCTCTGGCATAAGGCCTTAACTCTGCCACTACCTAAAAATAATAGTCCCGTTTCCCTTAGTCAATATAGGCCTATTTCTATTCTTCCATTTTTATCTAAGATCATTGAAGCAGCAGTTCACAAACAACTCACTTCATACATTAATACTAATAAACTTCTTTGTCCTTTTCAATCTGGTTTTCGTCCCGGCCATAGTACTACTACTGCTCTCACCAAGATCCTTGAAGATGTCCGGGATGGCCAGGAAAATTCTCGTCTTACACTGTTAATTTTAATTGATTTTTCAAACGCTTTTAATGCTGTTGATCATGATATTCTCATAGCTGTTCTTTCTCGACTAGGGTTCTCATCCTCAGTGCAGAAGTGGTTCACTTCTTATCTTCGTGATCGCTGGCAGGCTGTTCGCTTCGATCAGGAGTTATCCAGTTGGCGCGAGCTGACTGCCGGTGTTCCACAAGGCGGTATTCTTTCTCCTTCACTTTTTTCCCTTTTCATTAATACTCTTACAGAACTTCTTACTTCCTCTTACCATCTGTATGCTGATGATTTACAACTATATGCAAGCACTGATAGCATTCATTTGAATGAGGCTGTTGCAGATTTAAATCATAATCTCAGTGTGATCAGAGACTGGTCGGCTAATTTTGGTATCTCAGTCAATCCAAACAAGTGTCAAGCGATCGTTGTTGGCAGTTCACGTCTACTGTCGCAAATTGACTTTACTCAAGTTAATTCAATATTCTTTGACGGTGTTACTATTCCTTTCTCGGCTCAAGTAAAGGACTTGGGTTTGATGGTCGACGAAAAACTTTCCTGGATAGACCATGTCGATTTCGTCTCGCATAGGGTGACCAATTCTCTAAGATCTCTTTACAGGTTTAAGTTCTTTCTGCCCACTCGTACCAAGATTGTCCTTGTTCAATCTCTCATTCTGCCTATTATCGATTACGCCGACGTATGTTATACTGATATAAATGAAAATCTTTTGAATAAGTTGGATCGACTTCTCAATAACTGCATCCGCTTCATATATGGCTTACGTAAATACGACCATATTTCACATTTTCGTCATCAGCTCAAGTGGCTTCCTATTCGTGAGCGTAGGAACCTCAGAGTTGTTTGTGTCCTTTTTAATCTTCTGTTCGATCCACATACACCAGTTTACCTAAAAAGCAGATTTAGGTTTCTGAGTGATTCTCATGACCGTGTTCTCCGTTCAACGGACAATCTCCTTCTGCATACTCCCGTCCATTCTTCTGGCTTCGTCTCCCACTCTTTCACTGTCACGGCTGTACGACTCTGGAATGACTTACCCCCCAATATACGTAAAGCTCCTAACAAAATTGCATTTAAGGGATTGGTTCGTGAGCACTATCTCAATAGCATTAAACAGCGTTCTCATATTTGACTGACAAAACCATGTATTTATGTATGTATTGTATAATATGTGTGTGTGTATGTATGTGTGTATATGTATATATATATATATATATATATATATGTGTGTGTGTGTATAATATGTATGTATTCTGTTAAGAGTATTTGTATCATTGGTTTATCTTAAATTTGTCTTTATTGCGCCCCGTCATATTAGATTTTTTCTCACGCTCTTACTGGTCGACTGGTAGAGAATGCCTTATGGCATTATGTCCGCCATTTGCTTTGTAATTTTGCAATAAAGTTTAAATAAATAAATAAAATATTTACAATACAAAACGCACGTTTAAGCACGGCTAACTGCATAAAAAACAATTCAGACCGTTCGGTCGTCGTTGCGGCGCGGCGGGCGGCGCATTCGCGACTGGGTGCCCGCCGAGAGCATATCGAACTCGAGTGGCGTAGGTATGACTCGCTTTCCGACCGTTTGTATGAAGATAGAATACTGTATGATATTATTACCGTGTCACTACTATCATATTCGGTGCACTCACTTCAGCTGCCATCTGTACAATATTGAATTTATGCTATTATATATATATTTATAGTATATTTTATACCACTACTATGGCCTCCCTGACCCTCTGGTCAAATAAATTAGAAAAAGAATGTCATTGCCAATTTCAAAGGTACCTATCATGTATGCATTTTATTTAGTATGTTCAGAAAAATATGATGAAATAAATGATTTAAGGGGATTTAATGAATTTAAGTAAGAAACGAAAGTTCACAAGACATTATTAATTCATAAAGACAAATGGGTAAAAGCAAAAATAAATTGGATTTAAATTTAGTTATACGAAATTCTTGAGGTAGGCACATAAAGGTTAACATTGCGACCAATTTCGCACTAAGGCCTAAGGCAAGGCAGATTCAATAAACCACTTTAAGAACGTGGAATAAGGGCCTGCGCTGCGTTAAGCCAGAGCACGGAGCGAACATCCGCTCAGCGTGTTTGTTTTATATTACTTCTTAAAGCAGCGCTGCGTAAGGCGGGTCTCCCTTCCCAGCGCTGCTCTATAAAATGATATGAAACTGCACGCCCTAAGTGTTACAAAGACGACCTCCAAAAGGTGAATACACTTCTTTGAAACTTTCGCATTGCATTATTATTTTTGAAGTTATACTTCTTTAGGCGCGTTATAAAAAAAATATGAGAGTGAAATTTTAAGATGCGCGCGCATCTGTAACACAAAAAATTAACACCATGAAGTTAGTCGCTTTAGGTCGCATGTCCCGCGCTGCCATTACCGCGTCGCCCGCCGCACCGTACGCATGCGCGGCCACCCGCGGTCCTAGCGCGGGAAACACGTACAACAAACATCGGGAAAAGTTACGAGTTTTGAATTTAGAACAGAGACTGTTTTCATATCTATATATATAAAAATGAAACCCGTTTTCCGTTGTCACGACATCGACATAACATGAAAACGGCTTGATCGATTTGGCTGTTTTTTTTTGTAGTTTTCTAATACTCTGTACAAGGTTCTTACGGAAAAAAATATAAAGAAAATCCCAAGGGGATAAAATAAGGAATGAAAGTTTGTATGAAACTTTATCAATATTAAACCGATCGGGCTGAGACTTTGCATGCAGGTATAAGAAGAATCATAGATGAATGTCATTGTGTATAATACAAGCCTGAGAACAAAAACTGTAGTCTACACTTCAGCTCTACACCGAAGCGAAGCGAGGGCGGGCCGCTAGTTTATAATATTTATCCACATGTTTCTAGTTTGTATATTCGGAATACGTGTTTGAGTTTCATACAAGTGCAAATCACATATGTTCTAATAAATTATATTCAGTAGCGATTTTAATTGAATATTTTGATTATTATTTTATAAGCGCTTAACTGTTAGATGTTAAAATCTTAGGAACATTTTACCAGAAAAACCCCACGCGTTGGTACGCGCAGCAGACGGGACTCGAACCCGCACCCTCCGCTATCCGGGCGGATGCAACTGAACATTATGCTGCCGCGTCCTCAATAGCCGTGTTGAATTTCCTCTGTATTTCTTAGGCTGCAAGGCAGCACCAGCCCTTTGCATTGTAGTAACACACAATGTCAACTGAATACCTTTACACGTATTAAACATTTGAAAAAAGAAAGAGCTATAATTAGGTATAATATAGGACCGCTTAACCACGGTAATATTATCTATACAGTATTGTGACTCGGCCCTGTCCTTGAAATAAATGCCTACGGCCGAGCGCTGCGATAGGCCGTATACAGAAAGAAAGCCGAAAGCCGATCGGCGCTTATCGGCGCCGATCCTTCCTACATAAAGGAAGCTGATTAAAGCAGATCAAGCAAAATGTCGGACTCATCGGACGATGATCTGGTTTTGTTAGAAAATGTGTATTTAAAAATGCGAAAAAAGCTATACATCCTATAAATAGAGAAAGGAAACGTTTCGGAGAATACCATCATTTATTTGTAAAAAAATTGAAATTTGATGAACAAAGATTTTATACATATACAAGAATGATTCAAGAAACATTTTATTACATTTTGGATTTAGTGAAAAACCGTTTGATGAAAAATTGGTGCAATTGGCATAAACAACCAATCCTTCCAGAAGAAAGACTTGTTGTCACCATTCGGTAAGTACGAAACAAATAATTTTAGCGCTTAGTTAATAAAAGATAAAGTTATTAGATTTATAAAAAGATTATAACTTAGATTGATTTAATCTAAGGATAATAATTCAAATACAAATTATTTATTATTCGGACCAGCGCGTGTCGGCTTTCGGTTTTCTTTCTGTATACGGCCTTACACGCAGTAGGGCCGCCCGCCTACAGTATTTTAATATCATCTACATAATTGAGTTTCTTTCTAGTTTTGTGATTGTAAATATTTTATTATATATGTAAAGATTCTCCGCAAGCCCATATACCCATATCGTAGGAATGCATTAAAAATAACTATTCCGCCATGTTGGATTTAGAATGACGTCACACAGCTAACCGTGTATATACAAAATTTCAGCTCAACCGGTTGAAGATATCTGCTTCAAAATTGAGTTGCAAGATTCCATCTGAACAAACATAGTTACATACCTACCTATATTCCAAGTTAATTAAAAGCTTGTAAAAAACCCGACTGCTGATTTTTATTCTTACATAATTCAACAAAAGAATATTATTTTAAACATACAAGTTATATGCATTTAAGTCATGGGGAAGTCGGGTTAAAAGGAAATTACCTACAATGTAGGTAAATCTTACTAGGTAGGTACTGTAGGGATCGTTTCATGCAAACTAATTATTGTCATTGAAACACTTTCATTTTCAAGAAATTACATTATTATTATCAATAAACAAAATACTGTTTTATAAACTCCGCACAAATCTCCCTATTTTTTATTTTCCAGCTATCAATTCCTATCAACAATCCATCTCTTTTCCAAATTACCTAATAACTTGCCAGTATACACCAAAAAGATTCGATCACTACAATACGTACCATTTATTACTCTCGTTAATTATTTCATAATGATATTTCATTTAATTCAATAATGTATGTAGTTTAGTTATTCAATAAAATGTATGTTGTTAAGTAATTAGATAACCTAGTCTAGGAAACTACCTATCTATTATGTAGTTTTGTTTTTAACGTGAGTGTAGGTAGATTACTCGTTTGTCTCTTTTTTCATTCATCCTATCCACTTATTTATATATTATTCCAGATATTTTGCCCGATGGAAAAATCGAAATACCTAAATATTAAAAACAAATTACGTACTAGTGATAGGTATATAAAAAAATATCCTATAGTCTTACCTTTCCAATATTTCAGGTAATTTAAAAAATGATATCTCTGGGTGCGTTATTAAAGAGTTCAAGCAACCAAAAACAGCGTCGTCGTTTGTTCTTTGCCATATTAAATTATGGTATCTACTTAATTCAATCAAATATTTACAATACAAAACGTACGTTTAAGCACGGCTAACTGCATAAAAAACAATTCACACCGTTCGGTCGTCACTGCGGCGTATTCGCGACTGGGTGTCCCACGAGATTCCGCCGAACTCGAGTGGCGTAGGTATGATTCGCTTTCCGACCGTTTGTATGAAGATAGAATACTGTATATATTATTACCGTGGCTTAACTGAATCCCCGCCTGCAGGGTAAAAGGTGTAGAGGTAGGACGAGAACGGGAACCGTGAGAGGTGCGGGAAGCGGGTACATTCTCGTCAAAATTACAAGCGCCCCCCGCCCGCGCGCACGGTCCCCGTTCTCGTCCTACCCCCACATCCTTTACCCCGCAGGCAAGGACTCAATTAATCGGTCTAAAGCATTTAACTGCAAGATGTTTTAACATCTAGATATTAGATTTTAATCAAAAGAAAATTTTACTTAAAAAAAATCAATTGATACCTACCTTTTGAAAAAAGAAATAGCAATTGTAGTTATATATTTTTTTTAAGTATTAAATACTTTTTTTTTAACATTAAAAACTAACTCTCTAATCTGCTTATGAATAGATGAGCAGATTACAGAGAAAGGATAAGCAGATTATTTAAGAAGATATTATACAAATTAGATCTCATACTGTTAATACACTTCTGGACACATCTATTGGCCCACCTTGTATTTTCAGTTTCGTTTGGTCCTAGCTAAAATTTTATATTAGGTCGAGCAAAAAGTTTTCATGCAGTTTTGAACCTGGCACATTCACAATTTCATTCAATAGTCTTTTTTTGAATTTCGAACACAGAATTTAAAGAAACAAAAGTCAATTTGGAGCCTGTTTGTTGATATCAAACAATCGAATACTAAGAAAACTTGGTTTTATTGGTTTACTTGGATTTAATACTTGAAAAAGTGATTGATATCTTTGGTTTTGCAACAAACATTACTTATTCTTAACATTAAGGTGAGGTTCTATCAATAATCTATGGATACTTCACCTGAAGTCGCCGCCCAAGCTGTGGCACTTATTCAGGCCGGACACAGCCAAAGAAACGTGAGTGCTCAACTTAATTTAAATCGATCTGCGGTCCGAAATGTTTATCGGAGGTACCTAGAGACTGGCGGCTTTGTTCGTCGCCAAGGAAGGCCACGATCTCGGGTCACAACTGAAAGGCAGGATCGATTCATCGTGACGACCAGCTTGAGAAATCGTCACCTTACCTCCATTGAGATACAAAAACAAATTCGCGACTTCCACGGAGTATCTGTGAGCGCTCGAACTGTTCGGAGAAGGTTAAAAGAACGCGATATGGTACCACACAAGCCAGCTAATGGGCCCAAACTAATGCGAGCCCACCGAACAGCGCGCCTTCATTTCGCACGTAGTCATTTAAATTGGACACAGCAAGATTGGAGCCGTGTACTCTTTTCTGATGAGTCTAAAATTGTGTTACATGGCAATGATGGAAGGAAGAAGGTCTACCGACGTAAGGGAGAGCGTTTCGCACAATGCTGCTTTGAAGAGAGGGTTGCTTATGGCGGTGGCTCATGGACTGTCTGGGGCGGTATATCCGCGAGCGGCAAAACTCAACTTGAGGTTGTTACAGGACCACGGCTGCCAACATTAAATGCTGAAAGGTACATTCGTGAGTGCTTAGAACCTCACGTGATACCATACGCGGACTATGTGGGCCCAAATTTCCTTTTTATGCATGATAATGCAAGAGCCCATGCGGCCGGCGTCGTCAGGGAATATCTTCGGGATGTGAACATCACAGTTATGGACTGGCCAGCCAGAAGCCCAGACATGAACCCCATTGAGCACATGTGGGACGAGCTAAAAAGACATGTTTGGGCTCGTCAGCCAGTTGCCCAGACGATGCAGGAGTTGAAAACTGCCATAGAAGAGGAATGGGAGATGATCCCTCAAAATTTCATAGAGCGGTTGATAAACTCTATGCCTAATTGTATGAGAGCTGTGGTAGATGCCCATGGAGGCAACACGCGTTATTAAATTAAACCTTTATTTGATAAAACATGTTTTTTATTCAAAAATCAATTGCCTTTAACAAGGCGCATATCCGACTTGTTAGGCGTAGCTCCATGTCGTATGGTATTCTGAATTCAAATTTAAAACAATACGATCGAAAAAGATGGTAAAATGTATCAGGTTTAAAACTGCATCAACAGTTTTTGTTCAATCTAGCAATCATATTTCGGTAGGGGCCATCGAAACCTAAACTCTAAGGTGGGCCAATAGATGTGTCCAGAAGTGTATATAAGGAATTTTAGTTTTTTACTTAGATGGCTTAGACTTATTTTTTTTATATTGTATGTATATACTAGCTGACCCAGCGAACTTCGTACCGCCATAAAAAAAATTAATTAAAAAAACATTGTCCAGCGGACAAAATTGTGAATCTAAACCATTCTCAGATCCCCTTGAACACACACAAAAAATTTCATCAAAATCGGTCCAGTCGTTTAAGAGAAGTTCAGTGACATACACACTCACAGAAGAATTATATATATAAAGATGGATAAAACACGTTTCTCCCTTTTTAGTCGGTTTATACCATGAAATTATATATTTACGGTATTTTTTTTGTGCCGTGATAATCCTGACCTAACATAGCACCTAACTTTTGTAAAAATCTAAAGTATATTAGGTAAGTATGTAGGTAGTTATTTTAGACTTATTAGTTAACTAGATGCCATAACATTACTAATTACATAGATTTCTATGCATGTAAGATTTCTGTAGATAAGTGCCTAAATAAGTATTTAATAAATGACACTTAAAATAAAATAAAACTTTTTATTTATATCACCTTGACTATGCACTTTAGCTGATTCTAGTCAACAGAATTTGTTTTCTAGTCGTGCAATAGAGTTAGCAAATTTATGACAGCACTAAATGGAAATCAGGGCCTTAGCTAGGGAGGGGCATTATGGGGCAATGCCCTACCTTAAAACGGGGCGGCAGGCTGCGAAGGGCGGCCCGCCCCTGCTTACAACTATGGCTACGGCCCTGATAGAAATGGTAAGTATCTACTTACTTTAATTATTTGATCATTAGTTAATTTACCGCCTCGTTGATGTATACAATTTGCCGTTGAAAGCGTTTTGATAACACAGCAGTATGAATAAAATTTGTAGTGTAAGCGTGAGCATTGTCGTGGACTAGGGATAATACATAACACGTATTTATCCGGCTCGAAGAATCATTATATGAACTATGCAGCATGTGTACTTTGATTTTATTGAACTAATTATCAAAAGGAGGAGCTCGATGGCGCAAGTGGCTAGCGCGTTCGGCTGCGATCGTTGAAGTTAAACAACATTCGCATTGGTTGGTCATTGGATGGGTGACCAAATATTTACTATCTTGAGTTCCTCCGTGCTTCGGAAGGCACGTTAAGTCGTTGGTCCCGGCTGCATCTGCAGTCGTTAGCACCCACCAATCCGCACTGGGCCCGCGTGGTGGGTCATGGCCCAAACTCCCTATTCCATCCTTAGGGAAGGCCTGTGCCCCAACAGTGGGGACATTAATAATCTGATGATGATGATGATGAATTATCAAAAGGGTGTCTGATATATTGTTAATCATTGAGATATTCACTCACTGATTAAAGTTATGTGTTAACTTTACAAGGTCTAAGTTCAGAAATCTACACCTTACTCAAAATATGTGGCTTAGCCATTTTGTTACTACAAGAACTATTGTATAACAGAAAAGAAATGAAATAAATTTTTCACCTACCCCATATGAATATGACGAAATGGCCAAGCCTATATACATATTTGAATAAGCTGTAGAATTTGTGAAGTTAGGCCTTGTAGAGTTAGGGCGTATAGTTCGAAGTCTGACTCTACATGAGATCTTATTACTCTTTGACAGTGCGAGTCATAGTACGGTCTCATCTTGGCAACATTTTACATGACAATGTTCTTGTGGAATAATTTGAAATTAATGATATAATACAGGTATAAGACACTTATCATGACTTAAGTTTTAATAAAGATACTTTGATTTAGCCTTTGAGTTGCCACTCAAATTAGTTTAATATTTAAAAGGTATAGCTAACAAATTCATTTTTTATTCAAAGGGTTAAAAAAAATAAAGCCCTTTAACGATTTTCTAGAACGAAACAATAATTGCTCTCACTGCGGGCACTATTTCGGGTACTATTTATTGGCATATAAATTAGACATATAGCTTGTTCTGTTTTCGTGCAGTGAGGTAAGTATGCTAGCGTAGTACCTAGGGGGCGTCCATAAATTACGTGAGATGTTTAAGGGGGGAGGGGGTCGAGTCAAATCTCATCTAATTTTACGTTGGAGAGAGGGGGAGTCTCGGCAAATATCACGCAATTTTTTTTCTGATTGAAACAAAAAAGAATTATACTATTTTGGTCCATTTAATCCAGATTGTACACGCTTAAGATTTAATCTTAAGCGTAATCGTAATACGATTAAGATTATTCACTTATTGGTTCGAAAGAAAACTAGTCGTAAATAAAAGCACGAAGCAATTTTTTTTCTTTTTACAATAACAATCCAACACGTTTACGTTAGAAACCCACAATTTGAAAAATCTCATGTGAGATTGGGGGATGGGGGAGGGGGTTGAATAAAATCTCACGACATCTCACCAAGGGGGAAGGGAGGGACAGAAAATTCAAATAAACACCTCACGTAATTTATGGACGCCCCCCTACAGAAGTATTTAAAAGCAACGGATTTTTTTTTTCATTATTTGGCTCTATTTGGGCACTAATTTTTGACTTATGAATTATAGTTATGGCTTTCATAGATTTCTCACACATCTATAGGTGAATTTGCTGGTATACGTAAATAAATATGTCTCTAACTTTTTAAGTATAAGAGCATATTTTTTTTCATTTGAGCACTATTTGAGTACTATTTCTTGTAATTTTCGAAATACCGGAATTCCATGGTGAGTGTGCTGGGCGTAGGTACACAAAAAGTATATGTGGGTAATTTAATTAAATGTCTCAATAATGACATACTATAGGACGCAGAAGAACGAGCGCAGAGGCGTGCACAAGACATATGCCCGTATGAGATAGTGCCAAGTACCCAGCAAACTGCTGCCATAGGCGAGCAGCCGGAAGAGAAGTCCAAGCTGTCGGGCTACCTCGGAACTTATGGCGTGGATTGTAAACAGGTATACAACCCCTAGCATGAGCACCGCGATATGATATGGCATTTTTTTTATCGACACAACTGTCACACTCCATTGACAGTTTCAAATACACTTCTGGACACATCTATTGGCCCACCTTGTATTTTCAGTTTCGTTTGGTCCTAGCTAAAATTTTATATTAGGTCGAGCAAAAAGTTTTTATGCAGTTTTGAACCTGGCACATTCACAATTTCATTCAATAGTCTTTTTTTGAATTTCGAACACAGAATTTAAAGAAACAAAAGACAATTTGGAGCCTGTTTGTTGATATCAAACAATCGAATACTAAGAAAACTTGGTTTTATTGGTTAACTTGGATTTAATTCTTGAAAAAGTGATTGATATCTTTGGTTTTGCAACAAACATTACTTATTCTTAACATTAAGGTGAGGTTCTATCAATAATCTATGGATACTTCACCTGAAGTCGCCGCCCAAGCTGTGGCACTTATTGGCGTGAGTGCTCAACTTAATTTAAGTCGATCTGCGGTCCGAAATGTTTATCGGAGGAACCTAGAAACTGGCGGCTTTGTTCGTCGCCAAGGAAGGCCACGATCTCGGGTCACAACTGAAAGGCAGGATCGATTCATCGTGACGACCAGCTTGAGAAATCGTCACCTTACCTCCATTGAGATACAAAAACAAATTCGCGACTTCCACTGAGTATCTGTGAGCGCTCGAACTGTTCGGAGAAGGTTAAAAGAACGCGATATGGTACCACATAAGCCAGCTAATGGGCCCAAACTAACGCGAGCCCACCGAAAAGCGCGCCTTCATTTCGCACGCAGTCATTTAAATTGGACACAGCAAGATTGGAGCCGTGTACTCTTTTCTGATGAGTCTAAAATTGTGTTACATAGCAATGATGGAAGGAAGAAGGTCTACCGACGTAAGGGAGAGCGTTTCGCACAATGCTGCTTAGAAGAGAGGGTTGCTTATGGCGGTGGCTCATGGACTGTCTGGGGCGGTATATCCGCGAGCGGCAAAACTCAACTTGAGGTTGTTACAGGACCACGGCTGCCAACATTAAATGCTGAAAGGTACATTCGTGAGTGCTTAGAACCTCACGTGATACCATACGCGGACTATGTGGGCCCAAATTTTCTTTTAATGCATGATAATGCAAGAGCCCATGCGGCCGGCATCGTCAGGGAATATCTTCGGGATGTGAACATCACAGTTATGGACTGGCCAGCCAGAAGCCCAGACATGAACCCCATTGAGCACATGTGGGACGAGCTAAAAAGACGTGTTAGGGCTCGTCAGCCAGTTGCCCAGACGATGCAGGAGTTGAAAACTGCCATAGAAGAGGAATGGGAGATGATCCCTCAAAATTTCATAGAGCGGTTGATAAACTCTATGTCTAATCGTATGAGAGCTGTAGTAGATGCCCATGGAGGCAACACGCGTTATTAAATTAAACCTTTATTTAATAAAACATGTTTTTTATTCAAAAATCAATTGCCTTTAACAAGGCGCATATCCGACTTGTTAGGCGTAGCTCCATGTCGTATGGTATTCTGAATTCAAAATTAAAACAATACGATCGAAAAAGATGGTAAAATGTATCAGGTTTAAAACTGCATCAACAGTTTTTGTTCAATCTAGCAATCATATTTCGGTAGGGGCCATCGAAACCTAAACTCTAAAGTGGGCCAATAGATGTGTCCAGAAGTGTATTATTTGTTCATTACAAAATAGGCACTTGGTACGTACAATTTACCTTACTTTAATTTCCACTTTGTGTTTCTTGTTATTCTTTCATCATAGTAACAAATAAGCATCAGCCTGGCCAAATGGTAAGCAACTCCAACCACGATGACAATGTTTTTCGCGTTACCATACGAATTACCCTTACCTCACACCTTACTCTGCATTACTTTAGCTTTTTCCAATATATTTCGAAATGCTTATAAGGAACGCGTAATCATCTCAAACTAACTAACCTGACACAAATATTCCTGCCCCTTATCACAGATCCCGGAGTATATGAAGTTACCGCCAGACGCGTACGAACACGCGAAGAAGCTGCGTCGTGGCGTTCCGGAAATCTCGCCCGCTGCGGTCCGAATAGCTGATCTCCCTCGTGAACCTCCTCCCTCTGTAGCGACTTGCGTCCATCCCCCGCCAGAGATTACTGGCCCTTGTGACCCCTCTAAGGAAGAAGACGTAACCTTTGCGTGCCCGCACGTCGAGCCCAAATTACCGTGCTGTGACCCCAATGACAGAGATAAATAGCCAAATTGCTAATTTTAGATTTAGTGAAAGAATTAATTTCGCATTCAGGTATTCCCGCTATTGACCTGCTGTTACCTACTTACGGAATGCAAGAAAACGTCTCTTGGGTTTCATTAAAATACTAAATACTTAGTACCTATAGTCGCTTCTAAATAGAAGTAGCTAGTCATTTGAAGGCAGGTACTTCAATTGCAATACGATACAGTTTACAATTTTATTGAAATTGTCGAATTCTGGCACTATGTAAATTGATAGTCACCAAATAGATAAAATGTTCTAAGAACTTAGAGCGGAATATCACAGAACGGAGGAACGTAAGCGTCCTACTTCTATTAGCAGTGTGTTACTTGCCTTACTAATACATAATGTACAAAACACAGATATCGCAATAACGTATCCTTTGCGGGAGAGCCTTTACCTTTTGATTAACTTCTATCCTTCTGTAGAAAAGGAAATTATGTGATGTACTTTACTTACGTAATAATACTTTCTGTTCCATCTATTTATAATACCTACGAGTAGGTAATAATGAATAATACTTACCTAGATCTTTTTATTTAAATTATGAATTAAGGTTTATTTACAAGGACGACCTGTGTCATAATTATTTAAATTGCTTTTGTGCTTTATAATTCAAAATAAATTATAGTGTAATTAATGCAATCGTGTATCATTTGTTTTATAAAACGCAGTATGTATATAAATTTTGTAAGTACCAACTTAATCAATTAAACCCGGAAGATAGTTAACACGTTAGCATTTTTTTTTATATGTGGTGGAGGAGTAATATTTTACACCTCTTATTTGTGTTAGTGGAGTCCAGTACCCCTAGCACGAACCATTATCGAATTCGAATAGTATGCAAACCGAAATGTCAATGTCAAAGGAGATTGGTCAAATTGGCCTAAATGCAAATAAAATATTGACATATACAGTAATTCTTGGCGTAATTTATACTTAATTTTACAGTCATTAGATTTTAACGGCCACCTTTAAATAATATATTAATTTTAAAAAAGGACTTCTATTTTTACCGGTTTGGAAAACATACGAATCATTTCTATTGGCTATGGGTGTAGTAACATTCACAAAGACTGATCGAGGTTGTTTATATAACATCAAAACAAATCTATTTTGTAAAGATTGATAAAATATTTCGATGATATTTTAATTCAAAATGTAGATGATATGTAATATTAAACGCAACATAAAAGTACTTAAGTTGTTTTATTTCATTAATTTACCTTATCAGAATATTTAAGCTATGTCAGGAATATACATATTTCACACATTGATCAGAACTATCATGAACCTACGCAATATATTATTACATTAGAATTACCTTTTACCATTAAAAACCTAATTATTACTAAGAAAATATCCTATTGGTTTTTATAAAATTATGATAACAGTTCCATGTTTCTCATAACATAGGTAAGCAGGTACCAGTTCCTTGACATGCATTTTGTTAGTGTAATTAGTGTTAGACACTTGTCAAATGAAACAAGATTGCTTCTGAAAGTCGCAATGGCATAATCATGATTTTAAAACTTACTCTTGTGCATTAATTTTAAAAACAGGCAATTATCTGTTATTTTACATGCTCTATATACCTGAATCTAATACATAATATCAGTACTTGGCTTGATTGCCCTATTTTCCTATATAAGTTATTTGGTTTTTATTATTCTAATACCTATGTGCCTATTTGCAAACATAACCTCAAAATCATTCAGTGTATATGGTTTATAGAAGTTCTCAGGAGTGGCCGTCAATAATATTCGTTTCTACGGTAATTTATATATAATTTCGAATCTAGGAAACAATTTTTCATGGTTATTGGTTTTTAGGCCAAACATGTATGGAAGCTGAGCAATCTCCTTTTGTATGGAAACTTGAACAGCAGCGGCACAAAGTACGTAACGAGAACTAAAAATCAGTACCTACATATTTGACATTGACATTTCGGACTCGCAAACGATATGAATTCGATATTGGTTCGTGCTAGGGGTACAGTCCTCTTATAGTGCAGTTGGCACCTATGATGTATAGGTATCATAGGTGCCAACTGCCATCTGAATGATGAAAATCAATATGAATATAAGCATTTATTATTTATACACACATCAAAAGTGTCTAGGGATCAAGCATTTTTATGCGGATTTCTTGAGATTGAGATGTGGCTTTGTAATAAATTTATGATTTTATAAATTTATATGGATCCTTTTTGGTGCATTTCATAATTTGAATCAGGAACTGTGAATCAAATTCGAGTAAAAGATGAAAATCAGCTGTCAATATTTTCCCTATAAAAACATACAACGCATTGAAGACATTATTAGTGCTACTGTTTCCCTACTACTGATTAAAACCAACGTTATTATGGAGCGGCGACGTCATTTAAGCAGGGAAGAAATGCTCAGAGCCGTGGGAATGATAGAAGCTGGTTCCCGGCAACGTACTGTAGCTTTAGCTCTGAATACAAGTCAGAGTGTTATCAGTCGACTTTGGACACGATACCGAAGCACTGGTACCGTGGCTGAGCGCCATGGAGGACGGTATCGCTGCACCACACGGAGACAAGACCGATACATTCAAATCTTAACTCGAAGAGCTCCAACAATAACCGCCATGATGTTAGCCGTGAGGCTTCATCACTCTTCAGGGAACTTAATTAGCGACCAAACAGTCAGAAACCGCTTGCATGAAGTGAACCTTCATTCCCGAAGACCGCTACGGGTACCACCTATAGCAATGCACAATCGTAGGATTCGATATCAATGGGCTCTTGAACACAGAAATTGGGCAGAAGAATAATGGCGTTTCGTGTGCTTTTCTGATGAGTCTCGTTTTGGTATGAGACCGGATACAAGACGTATACGACACTGGAGAACCCCTGGACGCCAACAGCGATTAAAATCCTGCCAGGAAGTCCATCCTTATAGTGGTGGAACCATCATGGTATGGGCGGGTATTTGGATCGGCGGAAGAACTGAGTTGATTTGGATCAGAGGCAACCTCAACGCTCAAATTTATGCTGAGACGATTGTATCAGACGTCATCGTTCCTCTACAAGTGCAAATCGGTCCCTTATTTCAGTTAATGCATGATAATGCACGACCGCACACCGCAAGAGTTGTAAGACAGACTCTCGCCGCAGCTAACATCAATGTCCTGCCCTGGCCTGCTCAGTCGCCAGACTTGAACCCGATTGAGCATGCATGGGATATGCTACAGAGAAGAGCTCTGCCGAATATGGAGGGTATCCAGTCGCAAGAAGACCTTTTTTTGTTGTTGCAACGAACATGGGCGGCCATTCCACAGCGTGATTTGGATGAACTCATTTTGAGTATGCCAAACCGATGTTCTTGTGTTGTTAGTGTTCGCGGTAGAAATACGGATTATTAATTGTTTAAGTTACCCAATAAAATTTTAGAGAAAACTGTTATTTCAGTCTTTTTTTCGAACTTTTGTGTTAGTGGTTCAAATGTCAAAAATCCCTTTATTAGGAAAATGGCAAATTTCTTTATTAATGCAAAGGTGACTTGGTTTATCGTTACTGTGACAAACGAAAACACTTTATTTGATGAATCCTTAAAGAAAATTTTAATTAATATCAATCAGGAGAAAAGTTATTGCAAAAATATATGTTGATCCCTAGACACTTTTGATGTGTGTATTATTAATTGCTTTTTATGTTCATTTAATTCATATTATTTAAGTGCTTACATAGAGGTAAACAATAAATCTATTCAGAATATATAAAGTACATACGATGAATTACACTTCTGGACACATCTATTGGCCCACCTTAGAGTTTAGGTTTCGATGGCCCCTACCGAAATATGATTGCTAGATTGAACAAAAACTGTTGATGCAGTTTTAAACCTGATACATTTTACCATCTTTTTCGATCATATTGTTTTAAATTTGAATTCAGAATACCATACGACATGGAGCTACGCCTAACAAGTCGGATATGCGCCTTGTTAAAGGCAATTGATTTTTGAATAAAACACATGTTTTATCAAATAAAGGTTTAATTTAATAACGCGTGTTGCCTCCATGGGCATCTACCACAGCTCTCATACGATTAGGCATAGAGTTTATCAACCGCTCTATGAAATTTTGAGGGATCATCTCCCATTCCTCTTCTATGGCAGTTTTCAACTCCTGCATCGTCTGGGCAACTGGCTGACGAGCCCTAACACGTCTTTTTAGCTCGTCCCACATGTGCTCAATGGGGTTCATGTCTGGGCTTCTGGCTGGCCAGTCCATAACTGTGATGTTCACATCCCGAAGATATTCCCTGACGATGCCGGCCGCATGGGCTCTTGCATTATCATGCATTAAAAGAAAATTTGGGCCCACATAGTCCGCGTATGGTATCACGTGAGGTTCTAAGCACTCACGAATGTACCTTTCAGCATTTAATGTGGGCAGCCGTGGTCCTGTAACAACCCCAAGTTGAGTTTTGCCGCTCGCGGATATACCGCCCCAGACAGTCCATGAGCCACCGCCATAAGCAACCCTCTCTTCTAAGCAGCATTGTGCGAAACGCTCTCCCTTACGTCGGTAGACCTTCTTCCTTCCATCATTGCCATGTAACACAATTTTAGACTCATCAGAAAAGAGTACACGGCTCCAATCTTGCTGTGTCCAATTTAAATGACTGCGTGCGAAATGAAGGCGCGCTTTTCGGTGGGCTCGCGTTAGTTTGGCCCATTAGCTGGCTTATGTGGTACCATATCGCGTTCTTTTAACCTTCTCCGAACAGTTCGAGCGCTCACAGATACTCCGTGGAAGTCGCGAATTTGTTTTTGTATCTCAATGGAGGTAAGGTGACGATTTCTCAAGCTGGTCGTCACGATGAATCGATCCTGCCTTTCAGTTGTGACCCGAGATCGTGGCCTTCCTTGGCGACGAACAAAGCCGCCAGTTTCTAGGTTCCTCCGATAAACATTTCGGACCGCAGATCGTACTTAAATTAAGTTGAGCACTCACGTTTCTTTGGCTGTTTCCGGCCTGAATAAGTGCCACAGCTTGGGCGGCGACTTCAGGTGAAGTATCCATAGATTATTGATAGAACCTCACCTTAATGTTAAGAATAAGTAATGTTTGTTGCAAAACCAAAGATATCAATCACTTTTTCAAGAATTAAATCCAAGTTAACCAATAAAACCAAGTTTTCTTAGTATTCGATTGTTTGATATCAACAAACAGGCTCCAAATTGTCTTTTGTTTCTTTAAATTCTGTGTTCGAAATTCAAAAAAAGACTATTGAATGAAATTGTGAATGTGCCAGGTCCAAACCTGCATAAAAACTTTTTGCTCGACCTAATATAAAATTTTAGCTAGGACCAAACGAAACTGAAAATACAAGGTGGGCCAATAGATGTGTCCAGAAGTGTATAATAATTATAACCCCACGCCACGATTCCTCAAGTCTCAACTATACCCGTTTAATAACAGATTTATATTCAAATGAAATGTTTAAAGGCTTTCCATTTAACTGTTTCTTTATTTTATTATTCTTAATTAGGTATGAACCAGGTTATCATTATATTACCTGGTTTCATAAAAATAAATATATAGTATATGGTATGGGAGTATAAACTATCTTCACATAATTTTAGAAATTATCTACCTATAAATATAACATAAACACTAGTGATTAGTATTATTAACTAAGGAGTGTAGTAAGGAGTGAATAGCGCGCCAATTTTCGATTTCGAGACAGACTAGATATCGCACGCTTGAATTTGTGTGGTCTAATTGTCCCTTTATACACAAACGGCACATCTTTTTAAGATGCTTTTGAATTTAGATGAGACAGTCTCATAAGTCTCTAAGGATGGCATGACAGGAAATCGTGTAGTAGTTAGAGAACTTTAAAATTTTTAGCACAGAATGTCCGTTTACTATGATTAATTTCTAATAAAGTAAAGGAATAATAGAAAAATAATATTGAGAGACATTCGTTTGTGCGTCCTGAGGCATATTTTGTCGATGTCCTTTACCTTTTTTTTCTGGGAAATGCCTTACGCATCCTTCAACCAGCGGGGAGCGAGAAGAAGGTATGTGGGACTCCTCCCTGCTCATTTCAGCCAGCCCTAAGACTGGGTGAAATGAGCAGGGCCCTACCTAAGGCCGTATAGAG
This sequence comes from Chilo suppressalis, assembly GCA_902850365.2. Classification (NCBI taxonomy): domain Eukaryota; kingdom Metazoa; phylum Arthropoda; class Insecta; order Lepidoptera; family Crambidae; genus Chilo; species Chilo suppressalis. The sequence goes on from OU963898.1 coordinate 16,854,698, forward strand.
AAAGAAAGCTGGAAGCCGACCAGCGCTTGTCAGCGCTGGTAACAGTTACATAAAGGAAGCAGATTGAAGCCTTGTTGTTCATTAATTTCATAGGGCGGTGCCAGCGCTTATCGGCGCTGGTCCAAAGAAATGCTTGCGCCGTTTACCAGTAAGGACGAGCGCTGATAAGCGCCGTCAAGCGCTGGTCGGCTTCCAGCTTTCTTTCGGTATACGGCCTAACGCCCTGTACAGGGCCACTAAAAACCAGACAATACTCCTGCACCGGTCACCCGGCGTACATTCTAAGGACCGCAGTCCCCCCAATGCACGCCGAGAGTGCGGGTGTGGTCGCGGCAACCGTTGCAGACAGTCCGAGCACGATGTCCGTTACCTACGTTAAGTAGCAGTACCTACATGCCTCAATAAAATATTCTGTCATAAAAGGCCTGCATATGCTTCATCACACTACACTAATATTATAAAGGCGAAAGTTTGTGAGTGTGTATGTTTGTTACTTCTTCACGTCTAAACTGCTGGAGCGATTTTAATAAAATTTGGTATGGAGTTACCTGACACCCAAGATTTACATATAATCTACGTTTTACTGCGGGAAAATATCCCTAATAAACCGCAGGTAACACCGCAGGGCACAGCTTGTCTAGCCAAAAATACTGTTACAACTAAAAATCATCACAATATTACATTTGAAATCGATATCGAATTCGAATAGTTAGCGAGTGCGAAATGTCATTGTCAAATTTCGTATGGAAACTTAAACAGCAACGCCACAACGGACGTAGCGAGAACTAAAAATCAGTACACATTTGGCAATGACAGTTCGCGCTCGCAAACCGATTTTGAAAAATCTTTTACCAGGACGTAGAAAGCTACATTATTTCTGAGTAACTCTAGGTAGGTAGGTACTGCTTAGAAACTAAAAACAAGCTAAATTTTTAGTTGTCTTTCATTTGTTACGTGCCGATTATAATCTTAATTCGCTTATATAATTGGCATGTTTTGCCGAATAGTCGCCGACTACAAACTGTGTCGAATAGTCGTCTTTCCCGACTAGTCGGCGGCTAGTCGGCCGATCTCTAATATTAATTTATATCTTTATTATAAAAACGACAACTTTATAGGAAGCAACTTATCTCACCGATTTTGAAAAATGTTTCACCAGTAAGGTAGTGTCGCCGATGATGGCCCGACTCCTAGGATAGCCCACTTTTAAGAAAATACAGTTATGATTATTTGAAACATTTGAAATTTCGCGGGTTTATGCTACTAGTACCATAGACAATAGTGCAAGTGTGTTTCATTACCGGCGCGTCGCCATTTTGAAGACAAATGACAGTTTGCTTGGTCATGTCAAGACGATACACGTTTTTTAACCTCCATTATCTAAATCCTTTTGAAAATTAACAGATTTAAAACAAATCTCTTCGCTCTAAACTGTGAAAATTCATATTTAATCTATTTATCAGCGAATTACAGGTGAGTGTTATTATTTTATTTCCTTTTTTGTATTTATACGAGATTATACTCAACCCGGGTGTAATTTCCTATCATGGCCCATAATATAATTCCCAAACATAGCCCGGGCCTTTCTAGGATTATTGAAATGTAGTCCAGAGTGCAATTAAAGTTCTGATTAAGCTATTAAGTAAATTCACTTTTGAGATTCTTTTCAGATTTTTTTTGTTAGGAGTGTACACACTCAATTAAAGACAGTAGCGTCTAATTTGTTTTAACTTATTAAGTATATTTTGATTGATCCCAAAGTTAATTTTCAGTATTCCTTAGATAGCCCACCTATGAATGACATTAAAAAAATATATTTTAGAAAAAAGAACTAATATATTTTTATTTTTGATAAGTTACTTTCAAAGTTGATCTCAAAGTTAAATTTTATTTTATTTAGTAGTTTGTTTTTATTTTATAGTTGATTTTTATTTTGATAGATTTAAGATAGACATTTAAATTTTTGGTTGTTTTTTTACCTTTTATAAATAATGTTATGAGAAGGATGTGTTTTTATTTTGATGTTTTATGTTAAAAGTGTTTAAGTGTTTATAATGCATATATTTTCATTAATATTTTTTGGGCCATCTTCAGCAACCAGCATCCCAAGATAGCCCAATACCTAGTTTCTAAAAAGTGTTTAAATTTGTGTTAAAATGCCAAAAGCTGTACTACTTTTTTAGATATCTTGTTTCTCATATAAATATATTACAACTTCCTTACTTTACTTATCCTTATGTTTTTTCTTTACTTTACTTATCTGCAAGATTTTACGAGGTTTTGAAATTAAGTGGGCCTTAATTGGCACCTGTACCTTCGGTAGAAAACTACATTCTTCCTTAACAATTGAGTGACATATTAAGTTAATTTTATATCATCAAAATAGGCTAGTTGTATATTGAATAAATATATAATAAAGACAACAAAATAAGGAAATAATAAAAACTTTATTTTATATCCTATAAATAATATATATACATTTATCTCATTAACGATGCACAAACAAATTATGAATACAAAATAACTAATTAAAACCACCATCATGATCATCAGAAAAAATAACATTAACATTTAAAAGTCACCTAATTACTTACAATCTTACCTAAATATCTGAATTTAAACTAACTAGTAAAAAAAAAACTAGTATAAAAATAACTAGTTCGTAGCTGTCGGTCTTCTTATACTTTTAGTCGTACCTATCGTTTGAGCTCGATTGTGTCACTTAATAATAATAATGGTTTGTTTCCTTTATGAATCTGTCATTAGATATTATCGTCGGTAATGTTTCTTAGATGGATTCCTGGTCATAGTGATATTAGAGACAACGAAATCGCAGACACTTGGGCGAAAGACGCTACGCTATCGGGTAACCCTTCACGTCTTCAAAATTACTCTGCAGATGTCCTCCAATTAGCCAAAACCGACCTTTAATCCGAATGGAGTAAAAGATGGAGTCGTAACTCCAAAATTATAGGCCGCCATTATGGCAGCCTTCAGGAAATAATACCCAGAAAACCTTGGTTTGCTAAATTCCGCGACTTTCCCAGGCGGGTCATTACAACTATTAGCCGTCTTCGTCTCGGCCACGTTACCTCGCCAGTCTTTCTTTCCAAATTACGAATAATAGACAGCTCCATTTGTGACTGCGGACTCGAGGAAGGCACTGTAGAGCACATTTTTTTCAACTGTCAAAAACACCCATCTCTATATTCTCTACTTCCACCCAAAACTGTGCGTCCCGTTAGCATTAATACAATTCTAACATTGACCGACAAACGTGGCTTTTTGTGTTTATGTAAATTCATAAAAAAATACAATATTAAACTCTAACTTTTATTAACCTTTCTATTTTTATCTGGAAATAATTGTCGGCTCTACCCATGTCATATAATAATAATAATAATAAATATGTCCAACACTCAGACCAATTAGCCTAGCCCCAAAGTAAGCACTGTAAGGCTTGTGTTATGGGATGCTAGGGTAACGGATAGAATACATATACTGTACATATATAAGTATATTTATATAGAAATACATATTAAACATCCATGACTGGAGTACAAATGCTCGTATTCATCACACAAACATCTGCCCCCACCGGGATTCGAACCTGGGACCTCTCGAGTCGGCGACACCATGAAACCCGGCGTACAAACCACTCGACCACGGAGGTGGTCATATAAATTAATATTGTTTAACCTATGACGTCTTTGTGTTTGTTTGCTGTGTTGTGCTTTCAGAAAGTGAAATATTCAATGAAGAACGTATAATCGGTTATTTATATCACCTTAATCTGTTTCTACCGAGCAGTCTTTCTCGTGTCTCTCTCACTACCTACTGGACATTGGCGAAATTTCTGTGTAAAACGGAGAACACCACAGAAAGAAGAAAAAAAAATGTTTCTTAGCAATAAGTAGGTCGTTGTTATTTTGAATTAACAAAAATATATTAGCAACTAAGAAACAGGTCATATACTAGTTTTACACAAAACTTGTAGTATACTTGTTGTGACTGTTTAAAACTTTCTTTCGGTTATACTGCATAGACAACTAGTATCTTTAAAAGTTTAAATCACTATTTACTGTACATGTTTTGTCAAGTTATATTATCCAAACGGATTAAAAGTACCGCATGCAATAAGTCCCCCGAACAAAGTAACCGGACAGGACAAAAGACCGCGGGAGTCGCCGAAAGAATAGAACACTTTTGACTAGGCGCAGTAAAGCATACCTACAGCGAATTTAGCCTGCCCAGTTTATATTAAAAACGTCTTCTTTTTCTCAAACTTCATGTTAATTACAACATAACGAAATCTGAAAATATTAACTTCTGTAGCATGCGATTTTCTAAATTTTCGGGGGAGAAATGTTCGCACATCGTAGGCGTTGAGTCCGTGACACGTCCTCGGCGGACATTTTCTTTACGATTCAGGGGGACTTTAGTTCTCCGCGGATAAAAGTACTCCGTCTATGTAGATCATTATATATCAGAATCATAGAAAAATAAAAAACACGGATATCTTACGGATTGCTAAATTAATCTCACTTAAGTTTAAACTAAACGCTGAAACAAGGAAGAAGTTTACTCAGTGATGCTTCTAAATTAGTCAGTCCTCTAAACCGCTTCCGCCTGGTCGTCCGCACGAGACGGGAAACTTAACCAACTTATTAATTATTTATTTGAAATTGTCTGTGTGGTGGCTGCCAGCTTAAATGCCAAGTGTGAATTTTTAACCTGTTCTAGATAAGAAACTATGGCATTAAGGAAGACGCATTATCACTCATTCAATTTAGCAATTGCCTATAATTATGATAAGGGGTCATTCATTTATTACGTAAGACTATTTTCGGGAGTGTAAAGAGCAGGCTGTAGTAAAGTCTGTAGCACCATGATCAAGGGCGTATTTTAAAATTTAGTGCCCTGGGTCATTTACTATTTGCGCCCTCCCCTAGAATTAATAAATCAAATTAAAATATAGGTCAGTAATGCATGCCTTGATAAATGGCTTCTGCCGCCCCTCGCAGCCTACCTCCTCGGGCTATGGCCCTCTTGACCCTATGGTAAATACGCCCCTGACCATGATACAAATGTACTTGATAATTGAACTCTTCAAATACATTTGTATCATGGTCAGAACTCTTGGGGAAGCGATCTTAGGAACTTACACCGTGTAGCATTATGTAAAACTCTTTTCATGACACGAATATAGGTAGACAAGTACAATATGTATCACAAGAAATGTAATGTTTATATTTTTGAGATCTCCAATATAGAATCGAACCCAGCAACGCAAACCCATCGAAAGGCAAATTAAGAAATGTTGAATTAATTTTTATTTTATACCATCAAACACTGTCATTTTTCTTTTTGTTAACAATATTATATTTAAATTTTTGAATTTATTAATAAATAATACAAAATTATATTTTATTTACAAAACATATTAAAATAAAATACAGTGACAACATACCAACATTCATTAGCAAATTCTTAGAATAAACAGCTATACTTATGTATGACTTCATCCGTGACGCTTTGGACTTTGTACCAAAAACAATTGCAATAAATGTCTTTTATATTATTATTTATATGCAACTCGTGACTGCATTCATTCTTCGACCTTAGAACTAATTACAAATGTTATTGTGATTACGAAAATCTTAACAGACGCTGATTTTTTAAATTGAACAAATCCCGAATCATGTATATATAATAACATAGTTCGATGACTTTGTCCGGAATAGTTGTAAAAGACAATTCCATAAAATTTTATACAAGGTTAGCAATAAGTAGTAAGTCATTTTTATAACTTAAAGAAGCGTAACCTGAGATCGAAAGCTTGGTTTGGTACCTACTTTAGTCAACTGGACCAGCGTGAATAATTATCATTTTCCCCTCAATACAAAATTAATTTTTTTCATTCCAGGTATTGAGGCCCAATGCGCGCTCTATTCAAACCACAGAACAGAAGAAAGAAGTTCCTTAGTTTTGTTAATTAAACTGAAACATACGTTTTCTTCAGAGACAAGCAGTTGACGAATTCAAACAATGTGTTCTTTAGTGGTCTAAAGAACACATTGTTTGACCACGCCACCATCTGAACCACGCGGGTTGGTGTATACCTACTAGGTGCAATTGACTAAAGAGTACGTCATAAATACCAGCTTCGATCTAATTAAATCTAATTAATCGTCTACTGTACTGTAAGGTGAAAGTGCTAGGCCATCGCGTTGGACAAAATATACATCGGAGAATTGATCAAAAAATGGTTGCAGAGCGCGCCAATCTCTTTTCATGTGGTACGAAAAACCGTCACGGCGAAGGTACATGTTGGCCCAGCATGATGGCACAGCACTTCGGCCCAATGTATAATGGCTGAAAAGACTATAACTACAAAAACTACGTGAGATATATAATTACAAGGACTATCACAGCCAGAGTAACGAACATACCGCCTATAAGAACATATTTATCTTGCGACACCCTCCGCTCGATCAGTGATATAGTTGCATTGGACAAACCCAGGGTGTTTGCCAGGTCAATCAGCTTCCTATGGGCTCCTTTCAACGTTTCCCGGTTGTAGCGCAACGTCTCAAGAATGTTCGATCCTGGCGGCAAAATGGTAAATAAGAAATTTTAATTAAGTACGCCGTAGATATGCCTGAAAACGTATTACACGCGGAATGTAATTAGACGAATGCTCTCGAAGAATTTAAGCATACTTAATAGTACTGGTAGATGTCCCATTAATTGTTGTATTAAACAGCAAAAATATCTTATGATTATCTTAATATATACATATGTGTTACTTAATAAATTAAACATTAGAGTACTCGTAATGTTTTATTAAGCTTGACAATGGAAAAGCATTAACTTTTTCAGTGTTTATTTGCTGTTAATTTTTGAGTAGCACCAAAGTAGCGCATAAGTGATTTTGCTTTCCACTGTATATTTAAATTAAAGCATTGAACTGCTTGATTTTTATAACTAAAGAAAAGGAGACGGTTAAAATTTGTATGGAGGGTGGAGTCTTCAGCAGACTCCAAATTTTTATGACATGTAGGGCACATAATTGTAAATCGTTTGGCAAAAACTAGAATTAATTTTATCCCCGTTTTGTTTTCAAATAACTATTATGATATAAAATTATATAATTATTGATTGGCAAATGGCAAGTTTATATATCTATTTTTTGTTGCCACAGCATCAAATATATTCTTTTCAATAGGTGAAAAAAAGCAGTGTTAGTGATTCTGTTCATCTTTCATTACATAGTTAGGTATTTTGTGAGTATTTTATTTCAAGAAGAATAGATCATAAATTGGTATAATAAGTTCACCACGATATTACGAATATCATGCATGACCGGACTTATTGACATTTGCCATAGTGATCAAGTAGGTTGCCACACATTAAAAATATGACGTTAATTGTGATTGGTCAGCATTCTTACAAAATTATTATTATTAATTAATATCTTAATACAATATATAATACTGTACTGTCTTATGACTCTCCCACACTTACGTGACAAAGCATTGACTAGGTACTTATTGGGCCAAAAATATGAAAAGAAAAGCCACGAAAAATTTTGTTAACCGTGAATTTCTGGTATTTTGTTGTAATTGTCAGGTACATTGGTAATCCATAAAAATAGTGTTCTTTTTCTGCTCCTAATCATGCAAAATACAAAGGGCCCTGCTGGAAAGACAAAACTTTCTTGTTGAATTTCTGCTATTCTATTAAAGATCCGATAAGAGTTAATACGTGAATCGAGAGGTATCTACATTGGGACTAGCTATGATCAGTGTTATTTATAAGTACTCCGAGCGTAATACAGCCGAGAGCCCCGCTGGATGTATGAGGCGATTTATTGTATTTTCTATCAAAACGGTTGTACATTGAACAAACAAAGCATTTCCACTACTATTTAAAGTCTAACTCGAGTGGCCCCGCTAGATAAAAACACATAGTACTGACCTAGGTAACATTGTAAACAAAGTTGCATTTGTAGGTACTAGAAGTAATGAATATCTTAATAATTAAATATATTCACACATCAAAAAAGTAAGCAACACACATCCACCATATGTTTTATTAACTGATGTTTATTTTTTTCTTAACAAAGTAGATTGGCATCCAATAGGTTTTGTTCTCGAAAATATAATTAGTTAATTTAAAAATATAATCTTTTGGATTGTGTTTATACTAGTATAATATAAATATATAATAAGAGCCTGCGCTGAAAATAACTATCAAATATGAAAAACAAACACGCAGAGCGGGCGCCCGCTCCGTGTTCCCGCTTAACGCATCGTAGGCTCTTACAATAGTAAGAATTGTTGAAATGTTCAAAACCGTACACGGATACTCTTTTGTTGAGTATTGTTTACCCCTGGCGGTTATTTTCAAAGTCTTACATGTTGCCTCTATCTTTTAACAGCTCGTACTTAGCACACATGTTATTCATTAGCTCGTAAAAGGAACGTTAATTTTATCAGTGAAGGTTCTATTAAAAAGGTATGCAACACAAAAAGCACGGAAACGATCCAAACTAGTTGGCTATGCGTTCAGTACCTTCGCCTGTCCCAATGGACGAAATTAAACTACTACTGGCTATGCGTTCTAATACTGTCAAATGTAATGAAGAAGAACATCATTAACCTTTGTGCAATTACTGAGTTAGATTACCATCAAATAACGCTTGAATGTCGCGTGACTAGCCAAAGAACGATGGGAGAAAAAAAACAACTATTGTTAAGCTTTTATTTGAAAAAGAAACATCTTCGTCTGAATTAATTACAAGCAGGTTCAATTTGGTCGATACTTCTTAACCGGTCTTAAATTATAAGAAGGCTATGCAGTAGGCAATTGCATTCCCAATTCATTTTGGGAGTCTAAACAGGGATTATTGGATTCACTCGAGCACGGCAGAAAAACAAGCGGAGCAACCTTGCACCTTGTGAAGTACTCCCACCACGGTTGTGCCTTTATTTAGAGCCGAACATGTAGGGCAGCAAAAAAAATTGGACAATCGACCGTCTTTTGGCCGAGTCCAAATCGTCAGTCTTTGGTTCATTAAATATTATTCTCACTGATATTACTAATGGCATTAGGCATAAATATTATACTCCTCTAATTATCTATTTATAAATTTTATCCAGATTATAATTGTAAATAGTTTTTTATTCCATTCGCTTTTATTAGGGTTCCGTAGTCCTGACAAGGAACCCTTATAGTTTCGTCATGTCCGTCTGTCCATCCCCGGTTTGCTTGGAGACTGTTAGCACTTAAAATCTGTTATTTGTATAAATGATTGTGATATATGTAACACATCAATCACACCGACAAAATGGTAGAATAAATTTTGAAATTTTTTTTAGGGTAGTAATTTGATAGTATCGTTGTATAGGCTCTAGCCAGCCCACCTCCCTCCAGAAGCAGATCGGTCAGTCAGTTGCGGATGCCCTGAGAAGACTGGGATATTGAGACGCAAGTTGATTTTGTTTATTTGAGATACATAGTTTGCTATAAATTGAGTTTTTTAAATTTCCGATACAGAAAATAAAGACTCCTGCTCTAATACATTGTAGTAATAACAGGCAACTACTGAACCCTACACTGCGTGTGGCACGACACGCACTTGGCCAGTTTTTTACTCCGTGTTACACGTGTTTCTTAGACTAATTTGCAAGTTCTGAGTAGGTAGTCATTTAAGCAATTAAACATGCTTATCCGACTTCTTGGTAAACTAGTACCTATTGTAAGTAGTGCAGTATAAAAAATATAATAAGTTTACTTACATAAGCAGTGTTTTTTTTAATTTCAATATCTAGTTCTCATCAGCTACACAAAATAACCGTTACAATTTAATTGATACTTGTTGAATGAATCTTTAACACAGACATATTCATGTACGAGTTACATATTGAGTAATAACTACGGATCAGACGCTGGCAGGAACAAACCAGGTGAATTTATAGCTAAATAAAACAAGTTTTAACGGGTTAATGCACGAACTTTATTTATTGACGTTTCGCAGCCTTTTCTGGTCTGCATCGTCAGAATAATGATTTTTTATTTACTTTGTCCTTTTTAAAATAATTCCCGACCAGTCACACATGTGACATGTTGGGAGGCCTTTCTTAAAATAATTTCCAACCAGTCTCACTGTGACACGTTGGGCGACCTTTTCGAAATGATTCCTAACCAGTCACACTGTGAATCGTTAGACCAATCTACTCTTGGGTGTTGGTTATGTTACGTCTGAGGTGTATGTTGCGTCTTAGCCCTAATTTCAATAAATAATCAGCGACACTGCTACTTTTTGCTGTAATAAAAGGAAGGCAACATTTTTTTCTATTATTGCTTACTATCATCAGCTTATGATAAATTCATGTTTGCTGCGTAATTCAAGGTTGTTGAAATATTAGGTCCTTACATATGAAATTAGCGTTTTGTCGTACTGACCACTTTGATCTGAAATATCTCCGCTTTGGTTAAGAATTCCAAATTTAAACTTATAAATTCATTTAACTGGTACATTTGAGTTTCGAAAACAGTCATTCATTTGGTTTTTTCCTTATTTTTTTTTTCTTTGGCGTCGCTTATTACCGCCCAATGAAACATGTGAAATATCGGTATATTTACAAGTACTAGTTCTACCGTGGCACCAATGCTGCAGAAACAACTCGAAGGATTAATAATGTGTACGGCGCTGGTGTCGCAAAAGAAAGCATGGTACGTTTTTGGTTTCAATGTTTTCGTTTTGGAAATTTCAGAACCAACCCCGTGGTCGGCCGGAGACCAAAGTGGAAAATGAAGAATTAAAGGATATTGTGGAAGCGGATCCATCATAAAGCACTTCAGAGATAGCTGCAGGCTTTGGGGTAAGTGACAAAACTGTATTAATCCACTTGAAGCAAATCGGGAAAGTAAAAAAAAATAAACGGTGGGTACCTCATGAATTGAGTGAATTGAACTTGAAAACATGCGTCGACTGCTGTGTTACTTTGCTCAACCTACACAATAATGATAGGATTTTAAATCGAATCATTACTTGTGATGAAAAGTGGATACTGTACAATAATCGGAAGCGCTCGTCGCATTGGGTGAACCCTGGAGACCCAGCCAAATCCTACCCTAAACGAAAATTGACTCAGAAAAAGTTACTTGTGAGTGTTTGGTGGACTAGCGCCGGTGTCGTTCACTACAGCTTTCTAAAATCTGGCCAAACTATTACGGCAGATATCTATTGTTAACAACTGCAAACCATGAAGGCAGAACTAGCTGCTTAACAACCGAGATTGGTCAATCGCTCTAGGCCACTGCCACGGTAATAATATCATACAGTATTCTATCTTCATACAAATGGTCGGAAAGCGAGTCATACCTACGCCACTCGAGTTCGATGTGCTCTCGGCGGGCACCCAGTCGCGAATGCGCCGCCGCGCCGCAACGACGCCGAACGGTCTGAATTGTTTTTTATGCAGTTAGCCGTGCGTTTTGTATTGTAAATATTTGATTTAATTAAGTAGATACCTACATAATTTAGTATGGAAAAGAACAAACGACGATCAATATCGTACAACAGCACAATTGCTGTTTTTGGTTGCTTGAACTCTTCAATAACACACCCAGAGATATCATTTTTTAAATTACCTGAAATATTGGAAAGGTGTCTTACCTTTATAGAATATTTTTTATATACCTATCTATCTACTAGTACGTAATTTGTTTCTAATATTTAGGTATTTCGGTTTTTCCATCGGGCAAAATATCTGGAATAATATATAAATAAGTGGTTAGGATGAAAAAAGAGACAAACGAGTAATCTACCTACACTCGCGTTAAAAACAAAACTACATAAAATACTGTAGGCGGGCGGCCCTAACGCGTGCCAACGCAGCGCTCGGTCGTAGGCATTTATATCAAGGACAGGGCGGAGTCACAATACTGTATAGATAATATTACCGTGCCACTGCTGCTTCACGACAACGCAAGACCACACACTGCATAACAAACAACCACTAAGTTAGATGGGATAAATTGGAATGTCTGCGACATTCACAATTTGGACAACTTTTTACAAGGAAAAAAATCAACTCTGATGCGGCAGTGCAAACCGACTTCAGACAGATAATAACGGTGCATACTTTGATTAATTAAAATAAATATATTTTACAAAAAGAAATTGTCTTTATATTCCCGTACAAAACGCCTGGAATTCAAAAGTCGTATGTAACAACTTTATATTTTAACAGATAATCAAAAGGTCAGATTTATAGGCTATCAAGATTAACAGCAATATTACATTTTAAAAGAATTGGATAAAATCTTTGAGTCAGAGATTGGATAAAAGGTTTCACCTATGTAAATAGAGTCCAAAATAGAATGAACATGTAACAGTATAGTAATATAAGTTCTTTCCGGGATTGTTACCATGTACCTTGTATAAAAACAAGCGCCATGATCACGGAATAACCAGTTACTCCGTGATCATGGTGCTTGCAACAGCGCCGAAATATCGGAAACTCGCTAAAAACAAGGTACATGGTAACAATCCCGTAAATAACTTATATTAAGTACTATAATGTTAGTGACCATGAAAGTTTAAAACAATAATATAACAGTATACCTATCAGCAGGTTGGCCTAACGAGTCAAAGTGTGATTGGTTGGGAATGATTTAAGAAAGGTCTCCCAAAGTGTCACGGTGTGGTGTGACTGGTTGGGAATTATTTAAGTAAGATCTCCCAACATGTTACAGTGTGACTGGTTGGGAATTATTTTACAAAGTTCTCCCAACGAGTCACAGTGTTACAGGTTACAGTGTGACTCGTTGGGAACAAACGACTTTGTCGAGCTACCTTCGAAGTCATTCGAAGGTAGTTAACCCGTTAAAACTAGTTTTATTAATTGAGCGATGTGCGTGAAAATCTAAGAAACGAATTTATAGCTAGCTATATAAGCAACTGTTGTAGGTATAATGAAAGGTATTAAAACACGAATGTAGCTTATCACATGAGTGTTTTAATAAACTTCACTCACTCATGATATGAATCCGATATAAAAGCACAAGATTCTGAAACCATAGGGCATACTAAGATCTTCAAATTCATGAAAAAATTTCGGCGCTGCCTGTGTGATAGTGTAGAGCGCGTGAATGACAATGTTCTTTTTTTGAAATACATATAGATAGCAGTAAGAATGTAGCTATTTGATGAGTAAACCCTTTGCGCAGATGAGACTTATAAAGCGAAAGTGTTAAATAAACAACATTATAGGTTGGATCATCCGCTTGGATTATATGTATAATTAGGACATTTGTTGTTACGTACTGTTTCAGAATATTTTACAGAGGATTTAAGGCATGGGTGTAGATAAAATATGACATTATTTATTTTCTGAATATCCATCGTGAATAAGTTGTTTTTAGGGTTCCGTACCTCAAAAGGAAAAAACGGAACCCTTATAGGATCACTTTGTTGTCCGTCCGTCCTTCCAACCGGCCGTCTGTCTGTCAAGACCGTTTTTCTCAAGAACGCGTGGAGGTATCGAACTGAAATTCATATCTAATACTCAGGTCTACTGTGCCTTGGACCTGTGAAAAAATCAAACTTCTAAGCCAATGCAATCAAAATATACAGCCGTTTATGCCGCAAATTTCCGCAAATTTTCGAAACTCGCACGGAAATCACAACCTACAGGGTACTTCCCGTGAACTTAGAATCTTGAAATTTGGTACGAAGTAACGTCTTATAGTACAGATAAAGGAAAAATTGCGAAAACCGTAAATTTTTAGTTACACCATATAATAAAAAATATTTTTGAAAATTCAGGTTTGTACGGAACCCTCGGTGCGCGAGTCCGACTCGCACTTGGCCGTTTTTTTTTTTGTTTATCATGTGTACTACCTATACAGTCTCCCTGACAGCAATGCATGGTTAGCAATAATGACCCTACATACCACCACCTACCGATTCCAGTCACAGTTTCAGTACTGATTCTGAACAATTTAATATAAATTATGTAGGTAGGTACTTACTATTGAATCTGTCTACTGCAAAATGTTTACAGAATACAAATAGTTACTTATTGATGATGTCGAAAGAGGATTAAAATATATTAATAGTTATTTTTTTCATATCATTATTTAGCAAAAACTTGTTCTAAAAGCATTTAGTTATAAATTCTCTCCTGACAGCATTTGAATAGGTAATTCTTGGTTTTCAAAGCTCTATGGGGTTAAAAATGAAGTCACGGTAGATAACGCGCTGGTGATGTTAAACAGTAAAAATAAAAAAGTAGGTAGGCAAATATTCAAACGCAATCATCTAAAATTATGTTTTGAAAACAGAAAATGGTTTCGATTTGGTAATATATATACGTAATCTAATGACGACTGTTTAAAAAATCTAAATAAAAATAATAGGTCTAAAAACATTCATAGATAAAAATCATTCACATGTTTTTCTATGAAGATACAAATATTGTGCCGCAAATGCCTTTATTTAGTTGTCGAATCGGAAACGACCGGTGTCTACTGTAACACAAAGAAAGAGGCGACCATAATTGGAAACAAAATTTTATGCTCCGACTTCAAACTATAGCTGCCGTTCGTATATTCGGCATTAGTTTATCCGCGTGCGCGTATCGCGTACTTGGCGGCCGTTTGAATTTTGATATTAAACTTCTATCAGACAGACAGTACAGTCGTCACAACAATCTATAGGTAATAAAACAGCATACGCGATTCTCGTTTTAATGAGAAGGCGAGCGTGTTAGTAAACCTTTTGCTAGGTTACCTCCATTCTCAGGTATACGTACAATTACTATGAAATAAGCACTGCACTGTTAAATCACAACTTGATATCGAACTGTGTCGCCCTAGGTCGCACGTATCTCATTTCCAGTTCGGCATCATTCGAACGTATAATATCCATGTGATAAGTGAACACTGTTTATTGTTTCATCGAAAGTGTACGTTTTGCTGCTGCCTCTCCATGATGTGGTAAGTACTATCATACATAACAAAGTTAATTTATCAAAAGTATTTTATATAACTTACGCTTCTCTTAATAACCGTTTTTTATTTTTCAATTCTATAAATTCACACAACACTTTAGAACGGGATATTTTGATATTTTAATATACATTTTACTATCGAAAATTTAAAGCGGAACCGGTCTCGGGCAAAACAATAATAAAATACCTGCCTACACGCGTTTCGAAACATGTACGCCTGAGTCGAAGGTTGTCGGTTGCGGAAACTCATGATAATTGAATGCACATGTGAAAAAACGGTATTGTTGCCGTCGGAAACTTGGGAGTTTAGTTAGTGCGCGTTACTAAATACAGAGCCACGTAGTTAGATCGATCGTTTGCTACAAAGCATGGAGGCGTAATGGGGCGGCAGTCAATCTTACGACGTCACAATCACGATCTTCCGAATACGAGTTTGACTACTCTGCCATGATCTTAGGCTGCGTTTCCACAGAAGCGGAGCTGCGAGGCGCTGAGCAGTCTTAAGAAATCGACCAATGGCATTGCTCGAAAAAATTAAAAAGTTAATCCTGGTTTAAAACAATTGCTATCACCTTTGTTTGATAAAATGAAGACAGAGACAGGATTAGGTTAAACCATGACTAACTTTAAGCCGCGTTTTGGAATAAGGCGTTGTATGACGAACTATTTAGTACCTACTCACTTTCCTACGTCTTACTCTGGTCACTTTTGTTGGGCTGAGTGGAGTCGTTGCAGTATCGCGATCGCGGTAGCAAGCAAAAACAAGATTTTGTTTTATAAGTAACCTCTGTTAATGTAGGTATAAAAATTGTAACACTCGTGTTAATTCAATAAACTATTTTATTATTATTATTGTGTGTGTACTTTGAGCAATGCCATTGGTCAATTTCTTTACGACTGCTCAGCTCCGCTTCGCTGCTGTGGAAACGCAGCCTTAGAAATCGCTCGGTCGGACCTTCGTCACGAGCGAAGGTTGTGCGCCTGTCCAATTTTAACAAAGTTGCCCAAGTAAACATTCTGCAATACTTGAGCAAGTAATAGGGTTTTAATGGCCAAGTTCAGCGCGAATATGGCTATAAGTACAAGCCCACAAGTCTATCATATTAAATTTAACGATTGTAAGCCCTTAAACATTTCGCTCATTATTGGTCTTTCTGGCGTACTACTCAAGTTACCTACTCAAGTCCAAGTCCAAACGCATAATTAAATGTTCATAAAAATCTAAAAATAGAATCGAAGATAAAAACTGAGTAACAAGAATGATTATAAATTACTGTAGCTATATCCTAACTAATATTATAAATGCGAAAGTAAGTTTGTTTATTTGTTACTAAAATGCAATAGCTTATAACCTGAATTGAGATATAGATTACTTTTTATCCCGGAAAAAAATTAGGTTCCTGTGGTATTCTCAAAAAGTAAACCAGTTAACGCGGACGAAGTCGCGGACGGCGGCTAATATACTTAAAAAAATTGATTATTTTTACAAACCTATCAACCTAATTTCCCACCAAACTATTAATAATTTTGCAATAAAATTTAGTTTTGAATAGAGGAATATAGGTAGTTAGGGTTTGAAATTAATCGCCAAAGCATAAATAATAATAAGATATTCGTAGTGCAATGTAAATGTTTCCATTGCCATGGTCATGACAATGACTGAGATAAATAAGTATTACGAATTTATGATCAAGTTTTCCGTGGCACCTTTATGACTTTCACTCATTCTGGTTTCATCGCCAAAATGCAAAATAATAGGCATGTAAAAACTTGAATAGTTTATTTGAAATGGACGGCGCAGGTGTAGCATCATTTCAATATAAACAATACTTACCTATTTGAACAGTTAAACAAATACTTTTTTAAATTGAATTAAAAAGGATTTCAAGGTACCTCAAACGGAAAAAGGGGGCCCTTAAAGGATCACTGTTGTCTGTCTGTCTATCAAGACCCTTTATCTCTGGAACACCATATACATACACAGGTCTACGGTCCCTTGAAACTGTGAGAAATTAAACTTCTAAGTTAACGTAAAAGAAGTTGCGAAGATACCTACAAATTTGTACGGAACCCTCGGTGGGCAAGTCCGACTCGCACTTGTCCGGTTTTTTAATAGGGACTGTTAATAAGTTTTTTTTATGTATGTGCGTTTATAAAGCACCTACGACTTTATAAAATCATATTTAATTTCGTAATTCGAATATTTCGACATGGGTATAGATAAAATACATTATGCGTGCCACATCATGCACCCGTAGATACTAGATACATGATCCGACATGCTGCATTCCGTTGGTGGAAAACAGTGTGCTGCACTGCTACGTAGAGCTTGAAGATCGCTGACCGTCCGCAATCGCAAAAGAGCATTCAGTTGAGCACAAGTGACCCCTGCCCCTTCGGCCGTCCAGCGACCAACTCCACGCCCTCCAACTGGGTTTCTCTAGTCGAACAGCCCTGGAACCTTACTCAAACAGAAACAGCTATCTGCGCGTCTGGACTTTACATAAGATCATGTGAGGTAGAGTCATTCGCCAACCTAACAATAAAAAAAAAAGACACAACGCCACCATTTTACTGTGGTGTTCGGTAAGGTGTACCTTTCATACACACACTGGTGCTTCAATTAGAACGAAAAACCCGCTTTGTCCAACTAGCTACTCATAAACTTTAGTTTAGAACTCTCCATCATAATATACATAACAATATCACCCATCATCCATGAGATACTCAGCAGAGCGGAACTCATAAATTGCTAAACACAGGATGTTTGTTTTGACTTTATCATGAAAATTGCAATCTCATATAATTTATCATGTCGCTGTGTTATACGTAAGTAAGTATTTTAATATATATATATTTACAATCATTTATGGTACCCAGTTTTACACTCTTTAAACTTATTTCACAATGTTTACACTCGTGTTTTTATTGTGTTATCATTATCACGGTTCAACGATTTAGCCTTGAAAACATTACAGCTACTTACTTTCACGTGTTTGTTCCTACAAACAGAGTATAGGTACTTTATTATTATATTAAAATAATATTATATAACAAAAAATATTATTCGATAGGCTCAATATCAAAAATTCAATATCGTTTATTCAGTCTAGGCTGTTCAAGCACTTGTGAATGTCGAAAAGCTTCGCCATCGCAGGGAGACCTTGTACTGAGAAGAACCGACAAGAAACTCAGCAAGGGCTGTTTTTCTCTCCCTGCATTATATACAGAGTCCTCAAATTGAAAAATGACTTCAATATGAGATAACTCATGAAGTCACTTTCCATTACAAATGTAAATGATATAACAATTATGACTATAAAATAAAAAAATATAAAAAAGTTATTTAAAAAAAGTTTAGGAATGCCGTGTCCTACTGTTTAGGCATAAAAACAAATGTACGATTAAAGTTAAATACAACGATTAGTAGTACCCAATAAAGCAAGAGCAGACACATCTCCGCTGGCAGCAACCGTTCACGAGCATGACGCATGAACCAGCCATCGCTTCGCTCAACCATTTTTTAGGGAACGTAACGACCCGCCTCACACGACACCGCCGAAGAGATTTTTAAGAGAGCGTGACTACTCATAACCACATATGGATACTAGATTGCAAAATAGGAAAAAATAATAATTACCCAGTGTACAATAATAATAAAAAACTATAAACACAACTATAGGACACATGCATGTGATTACCTAAACACTAGTATCCACTCTGCCACTACTCTCCAAACCCAAAACCGAACCCAACATCAGTTGCCCTCTTTCACTCTGTATAGAGAATGACAAAGATACACTGCTGCAAAACCAAAATTCAGGTCTAGAGAACCATGCCAGAATCCACACCACCATTAAATCTTTATCTGAGAAATAATAAATGTTCACCTTAATTTTGCTAACCTTATTAAGGCCATTCATCACATTAGGTAGACTAAACACAAACTACAGACATGGACCGTCGTATAGCTCAAGCCTTGGTAGCCATTGCTGCGAATAACCGTATACTCCGTGGAAGGCTGTCTATTAGAGTTAAGGCAAGTGTTCCAGCAATACGTCTTGCCGGTGTTCACGTATGGGAGTGAGACCGCCGTTGCCAAACATAAGTGGAGATGGGCGGGACACATAGATTTGATAGACGAAGAAAGGTGGACTAGGCGTTTGTTGGAGTTGCGGTCCAACGATAGGTATTAAATATCGTTGTGGCGGTCCCGTAATAACAGCAGATCTCGTGGACGCCCACCTCAGAGATGAGTAGATGATATCAGAAGATATGTAGGTCAAAACTGGATGCTTAAGGCACAAAACCGAAGAACATGGAGGGAACCTAAGTAACAGTTACAAACTGCCAAAAAAACTAATTTAATGTTTTTCATTTATGTGTTGTCACATACTGTTGTTATCGCAAAGAAAGTGACAGCATCAACATGAGTCAAACTTATCTGAGTGCAGTCATAATTGTATGGTTAACTAATTTTAAACAGTAATAATATTTTTTTATCTTGTTTTATGCATTTACCTGTTGGATGTTTAAATCTAAAAAAACAATTTACTAGAATACTTTACTCCAATAGCTTCTATTCAAACAACTGACGATTTAGTGACGACCAAAAATCATGGCTGTTTGTTGAAATTTTTTTTCTGCCCTATTCGTTCGTTTCTACATAGAAAGCTAAGGGGGCCAATTCCCTAACGGAATTACTATGGTTATCGCTATCTTTTACGATTTCATTTTGTTATTTCTGACCGCCTAAAGGTTTCAAATCCCTCATTTTTTTAAATTCTTTTACATTGGTAATAACAATATTAAAGAAAATGAGCGTGGGGTATGGTGAGAGTGTTTCTCAAGGTGCAAAATTGTCCCCCTTATGTTATTCGGCCGTGCTCGAGTAAATTCAAAAATCCCGCTTGGGCTTCCCTGTTATAAAGGAAAGTAAGTTGTTTTCACGAAGGTAACTAACGCAATTTTTAAGTATCGGCAAGCTAAAATTTGCAGAGAGTGACGATTTAACCGAATTTTCAAGTGAAAACTTATGCTCTTGCTTTTGAAACATGTTTCCGGCCACTGTTTTGGTTTTTCTTATTTATTTAAAAGTAAAGGAAAGTAATCAAATAGTTCTTGAAAATAGGGCTAAATACCCACGTGAAAACAACTTGACTACTTTCCTTTGCTTCTAAATAAATGAGAAAATTATTATTATTAATACTTTATTACTCCATATCAGTTACATTTCCAATATGGGTTAGTATATTAGTATACAAATTGTATATAAAATTAACAATCAATTACTATTTGCCTATCACTAAGTTTTCTTAGTATTTCCTGATATGGATCCTTTTAAGGTAAAAGCCTCCTCCATCTGTTTCCATTTGTTTTATTCTTGGCATGTTCCATCCAGTTTTTTCCTGCATGTTGTCTGCCCATATTTTCTTCTTCCTGCCTACGTATATTTTTCCAATCTTTTATATTTGTATCTTGCGAAATGTCCAGCTCATCCATTTCAGATTTATTTTCTTTCTTATTGCTTCCATTCTTATTATTCTTATTCTTTTGTATTTTCCTCATTCTACTTCTCTTCATTGCATTCTGGCATTTTGTTTTGTTTGTTTGGCAGAAATCCATGATTATCTATTTCAGTTTTAAGTTATACTTTCGTTTTAAGCTTTCTTTTTGGGCCTTTCCATGTTAAGTTGATTCTTCTGTCTACTTCCATGTCATGATTGTTTCAAAGAGAGCATTTTTCCTAAATACACATACTCATCAACATATTCTATTGTTTCTGTTTCTATCCTAATAGGGCTGTTTAAGTTGTTAGACATAATCTTTGATTTTGCTTGCTTTCTTTTGAAGTCCTACTTCTTTGCTTTCTATATTCAAAGTTCTGAGCTTGAGTTGTGTTTAGTTCAGTGACATTTTTACTGAAAACGCTTTGTCGTCATAGTGTATAATAATAATAAAAAAGAGAAAAACCAAAACAGATGCAAGAAATAAATGTTTCATGACAGTCCCGCTGTTGGATGTGTCTGCTACAATCTCTGCTAGTTTCAGAATCGTTTTTAGGTATACTCTTAGACAGAAAAACCTTAATATTATTCAAATTTGAAAAGGAAAAAAATTGGCCATGTAGTGACCCCTGGTAAACATTAACAATTGTACAAACCTGTGTGCAACATTTCGTCAACATTTCTATGTGAATTTACTAAGGAGTTTTGTTCCTGCGCTAGGTAATCCACTGTTATAGCAGTGTGATCATGGCCAAACCGTCGACTCAAAAGTTGCTCTCTATCTGCCCGCTCTTGCTCCCTTCTTTGCCTTTTGTTTTGAGCATTTGTTAGAGAGGCCTGTTGAATATAGATACAACTTGCATTACTATTTAATAACCAATTTATTATATGGTAACAAATTATTCTACATGTTTCTGTTTTATCTCTTCTTGGTGGAAAAAACATGCTATGCTCCAGCTGCTTATAGTTTTGAAAAATGTATAATGTTAACAACCTCTTAAATTTTGTTCCTGGGCAATAATGTTATGTTATAAACCCCCACAGAAATTGGTGTCTTGCACACAGAAACTACATAGTCTAGAACTGCCAGAATTTATACACCTACATGACTGATTTTTATACTGTAAGACCTCATAAAACTATGTAATAACAGCCATTTTCTTAATGTTAAAAGGGTGGTAGACAAGCTTATTGCCTGCCTGATGGTAAGTGACTACCATAACCTATACATGCTTGCGATTTAAAATATATTACTCACTCCCTTGCCTACCCTGTCCCCATCCCCTTCCCCATGGTGCCATGTCATATATGCCTTGCTACGTCAGCAGAATATGTAACACCCCTTAGTGACTCTAGATTCAGCAATGGATGAAGGTGTGGTCGGGAAACCATAATGCTGTAAGGCACCTAGTAAAAATACCTTAACCTCTACTTTCGAAATAAGCTTTGATTATTTTTCAATGCTTTTACTCTAAATTTTACTGGGATTATTTTTATTCAGTCAACAGAATTTGTGGTCTACAAGTTTAAGAGAAAAGTAATTTTATGTCTTGTATTTTGAGCTCTATTTTTTGTGCAATAATGGCAAATTCTGCTTTAATGTTAAGGTGCTATGTTACGTAAACATTGACATGGATTGACTCTGGAAATACCTTCAACAGATGTATTTAGATGTTTTTAAAGCATTGTAATATACATGAGATGGGTAATAAAATCTGTATCACAGAACCTAACCAGAATAAAATGCAAATAGGTTTTCAAGCATAACCAACCTGTATATGTTTATTGTCGTATTTCAATTGGTCCACTCTCATCTTAGCCATTGGTCTTTGATTAATGGGAGTCTTAAATACAAATATGTCTAATTTCTCGCAATTCCTGTAAATTCAGAAAAATTATTATCACATTAAGTAAGGTAGTAAATAATTGATGCCCATTTTATTTTAAGTAAAGGTTTGTAATTAATATACTTAATATTTATTCTCAGAATACAGAAAGACTGTATTCTGAGTATTTAGTAAAGAAAACATACGCGGTAATTGCATTAATTTTTGACTGAATATCATCTTCTATTTTATCATTGTTTGCTGGATCTTTCTCTAGCTTGAGGAACAAGTCTGAAGCTTCTTGTACTAGTTGATTTGTTTGATGATATAAAGTTTCCATTTTAAAATAATAAAAGGTAAATAGGATATGAATTTCGAAGAACTTCTTATCAATAAAGTTTATTTTTCCACGATTTTTTAGTAAATTCTCTTCTGTCACGGTCACGCAGGAGTGTCATTTTGACGTGGCATGTGAGCAGTGTTGCCGTCTTGGTTTTTGAAAAGGGGCAGTCGAACAAGCAATTAGAGTTAGATTTAGCAAATAATAGACTAGTTGACCCATTTTGAAAAAAGGTTTAAAATGGTTAATAAATGTTCTATTAGACCGAAAAAAGATGTATTCTATTTTTTGAGACCTAAAAAGCTACAAATCTTTAATTTTAAAATAGATTTTTCATGGACATACAAAAACGCTGTCGGCCATTTTAGTCTATAGATTATCTATGCTATGACGTAAACTGCAGTAAACAAAAACTCGTAAGCACGTAGAAAATAACTTAACTGACTTTATAATAAAAAAAAACATGATTTCTAATAAATACCACGAAAAATAAAGTAAATAACATTATTGTATTGTACGAGAATACAAAAAGCACATCCTTGAAGACTCCAGGAAAGTTGTGGATTAAAGTGCCGAAAGAAATTAACCTACGCAACTTTATTACACTTATTCATATGTTGTATCAGTTTTATGTTTATTACTACATTGTAATACTAAATACACTGTACTTACATAGATGCCTTGTCGTTTCTCTCTTCAGAAATCGGGGTTTAGTGCAATAAATTCACAAACCATCAATGCATCAATTCTTGGCAGATTTGTGCTTTCTGTTTTCACAAAGCCGGCATCCATAAATAGTTTTTTCAAAAAAAAAAAACAGTAAACGGAAACTTTTCTAAAGTTAAAAGTGTTTTAAAATAAATTAAGTCAGACGAAAGAATGACATTTAGTTGTGTTTGCCATAAGAGACGTCACAATCATGGCGGATGTGGCGAACAGCGTTTTTAGTGTTTAAAAAATATACTAAAATTTTTTTTTTAAATTAAATTTCTACAGCAATCTTCTTCTTTTATGAAGTGAAATCGATATATTTAGGTTCCTTAGACCAAATACTTTAAGAAATAAACATTTTTATTTAATACAATTCGACATGAGTCAACTAGCCTATTGCATTTGGTCCATTTTCTTAATTGGTTTCCGTGACTGTCCACGATAGAAATTTTTTATTGTCTTTTTCGTAACTGGCTATGAAATAAGTTCTATTTTCATAAAACTGTTTAAGTGCTTGTTTATAAATCGAGAAATAAAACTACTTATTATTCATTAAATAACTACTAACATGAAATTGTTATTGACATTTTCTTAACTAGTTAATAAATAACTGTTTTCTATAATTTTCTTAGTTCTTTATCTTTACCAATTGGAAAATAAATCCTAATTCATAACCAGTAAGGAAAAAATAAATAAAAAACTTTAACTGCATTAACCCGTAAAAACTAGTTTTATTTAATGAGTGATGTGCGTGAAAACCTAAGAAACAAATAAAAAACTTTTCTTGATGGTTGAGAAAAACGGTTAATAAAATGTACTAAAGAAATACTTTTGTAATCAAAAGAGGTGCTACAAGTGCCAAAACTTAATACAAAACGTTAAAAAAATATTATTTGAAACGTATTAAGTAAAGTTATCTCAATAGTGCTTACAGTAATTAAATTGTCAGAGTCTTCATCGGAATCTTCTGAAATAGAGTCTACCTATGTATAATCAGCAGGTGGCATCAACTTTATTTTGCAGAAAATCATTTGGCACTCACTCCTTTAGCAAGAATTTAAACCCCTAATTTTGTAACTCAGAATCAGCTTTAGGCATCCAAAAATGTCTAAAAAGCAGAACCATCATATCGCAGAAAATAATCACAGTCAGAATCGTATTTTGGCATACAATTATTTCTTTTCTGGTTTTATTTATATACAGGGTGTTTCTTCTAGGGTGTCAAGCCAGTGCGAGCTGATAGCGGAGTACCATTCCAATCAATTTAACCCCCATGTATGTTCTAAGACTTTTCGTAGTTTGCGAGTTAGATATTTTTTGTCATTTTTTACGATTCAACGTTGAGACAACTTGGAAAAAGTATAAGTTTTTTGGGTGGACTTTTCTTCGATATTTTTTTTAACAGAATTCCTATTGTTTGTAGTTTTATAAGTAATATAATCTACTTCCTTACTTTAACCTAAGATATAAAATTTTTCGATACTAAATAAAAATGGATTAAGTAAAACAGAATGGATTTTCAACTAAAATAAAAAAAAAATAGATGTTCCATAATTTCTGACTCATTTCAAAAACTGCCCGACTTCATAAGCTTTCATAAAATACAAAAAAAAATATATACTTAATTGGACATTATTTGCTGAAATCTGACGTTGAAGGTGTTGTATCGGAAATCGTGTGATTTGAATAGTCTCATCGTTGACTCGTAAAAAATGAGAAAAAAAAATCTAACTCGTAAACTACGAAAAATCGTAGAACATACATGGGGGTTAAAATGATACGTATGGTACTCTGCTATCAGCTCGCACTGGCTTGACACCCTAAAAGAAACCTGTATATCAGTTTGCTGGCTCTCGCTGGCCGCTGCCAGGACATGCTCACTTCGCTCACTCGGCTCGCACTAAATTGAGGTCACCACACTAACCTAGTTAACGCAATAACCGCCAACACCGATTATGCTTAAATGCATTAAATTATGCGCAATCTCCAAAGGTAATTGTGACTTCGGACTGATAAGCATTCAGCCAAACTTTAATTATAAACCGTGAATTTTGAATAGCCTGAGAAACTTTAGCAGCTATTCGACAACAACTGAGATTATCATTGAGCGAAAAAAAATTAAAAAAAATGTCTCTATGTTAACTCACTATTTCTGCAATTATGAAACCTTAAGCAATTTAATTGTTATAAATTGATTTAAATAGAACTACTTTTAGGATCTCTATATTTTAAACTGATAATAATGCCATATCCTAGTACCTACACTATGTTGTGCCGTTTAGCGATATTTTGTAAACGATATAAATCAATATTTTTGTATGGGGGTGAAGTTTACTGTTTATATCTGTTCGTACTGTGTTTATTTACACGATTATTCAGTTTCTCGAGAAACTCAAAATTACGGTGTATTTACAAAAAATATGCCTTACTAATATTCGTTTATAGAAAATTAGATAGAATGATAGAAATTAATTTTTGAAGCAACGAGATTGTGCCAGATATTCTGAACTCTTCAAAATCATATCATTCATATCGGCCGAAACAAAAGAAGTTGATGGCAGATGGCTGATTGATATCTGTAGCCAATTTGATCAAGTATTCCAAATTACTCTCACACTTTCTTTTATAACTTTGAATAACGGTGCAAAGTTCACTTGAAAAAGTGCTATATTGCTCTTATCGGGCTAAAGCATAAAAAAATAGTGTGCATGGACCACATCCTGTTCGAGTTTACATACAGTAAAAAGTGCTAGATCTAACCCGAAAGGGGCTAAGGTGGCAACACTGCATATGAGTTCGTTTTACATTCGGTTACAACAATAATTTATCACGTAGCTATGAAATTACAAAATAATAATATTATTTTAGAATAAGGTATGTTAGATTTTCTGAACATTTTCAGATGTAGGGTGGATGTAGGTAACATAGATGTATGATTTATTACTTTATTTGAAATTCTCAGTTATTAGAATTTAAAATATTTAATTTTAGGTAGTCTGTGGGCTCGACGTGCCACACAGTATTGCCAGATGTATGGTAATAAGCGTATTTGTACGGTTTCATGCTGAGAGGTAGTCAATTAACGACCTACTTCCAGTAATTTAAGACAAAAATTTAAAAAAATCTAAATAGAGTATGATCTGATAACTTAAAACGTTCAATAAATCCGTGTATCGTTTGCATCTTACGTCTTTTCTGTGGGTTTCATGACTAAATAAATTCCTAGTACGCTTTCTTATCTATGGTCGATGTTCAACTCAAGAAGTATTTTTTAGTATAATGCGATTCAAATACGAATAGGAAAACCAATGACCTCCATCTGTCAAATGTCGCTTGAAAAGTACGGTTTGCAAAAAAATCTTGGAATCCTTTTAAGCACCCAGCTAATTCTAGAATAAAAACCAAACATTTGTAAACAAACAATAACAAATATTGATAATTAATATCGGTTGATATTTTTTTTTCATTTATTGAGCTTTGGCTATGACTGGTTGATAACCTAAAACCTAAATCGTCAACCAAATGTTACTTTAAGTTGAGTTCATAAACTTGATTTAAAACTTTAGTTTACATACAAGATGCATGTTCGTATGTGACCGTACTACCGATACGTACGTACCGATCGTACTAGTAATAGTGCATGAGTATTCATTCATAACTACTCCTGCGGTAATGCAGAGTTGAGCGGAATTGAAGAGCTAGATTCTGATTAATGTTTTTTTATCACACAGTCTTATTAAATAAATATAATTAAAAATTGACTTTTTTTCTCACTTAATCTTAGTTAATAAGTTTTATTAAATAAAAACTTTTTTTGCTCACCTACCTATTTGTTTTGAATTGACAGCTATGACATCACAATATGGCGCCCAGTCGGTCCTATTCTTAGTTGAATCGCATTATAGTATAGTAATAACTTTTAATTAATTAATTCACCGTAATTCTAGCAGTACGGAGTGGCAACACTGGTGACGCATACATAAAAAAAACAAAACTTTCGTTTTGTAATTTCGTCGGGAATTCGTTCAAAGTTAACGAAATTTAGTGGTTTTTCAGTGTTGGTGTTACGAAACAGTGTTCTGGATAATCATGGGTGCATCCTGCCAGGCTTGCCTCACGAGAGTGCCCCATGCAACTCTCATTGCAACTATAATGTGTTGTTTGGGCGTGGGGGTTTTCTGTGGCACAATGTATAGAGGATCTGCCCTTTCCATACGGATGTTTGACGAAGTATTTCACTTTAGATTAATATGGATCGAAGCACTGCAAATGATATTTATCGTTGGAAGCGCGTGTATGGCAGCTTTGGGATTCATGCTGCTCTGTTTAGGTTGCTTAACAACAGGTGCAACAAGACAAAAAGTTTACAGAGCTTGGAGAGCCCGAGTTGGTGGAAGAATATCTTGCGCTATATTTATGATAATAACGTATATACTAACATTCATATGGATAATATTGCTTGGATTTTTAGTCATAACGACTTTTCTTTTTACAATATTCTGGAAGTTGTGCTCTAAACCCAACAATATTGAGCACTTGACTTGCATTGATTTTACACAATTCGATTTTATGTTTCCCGCATCTGTTCGGCAAGAGGACATGAAAATATGTGAAGGCCAACGAATGAAATTGTTTTGCAAGGACTATGTTGAAAAAGCTGAGTTCATGTTCATATTGGCTATGGTATCTTGCATACTTGTGATACTGAGCTTGGTTCATTATTTGATGTGCCTGTCCGCAAACTATGCACACATAAGGGATCATGAGAAATTCCAAGAACTACAAGAACTTCAGTACCTCACCAACCCTGATTTGCACGCTTCGAAAGACCGTTTCTAGTATATGGCCCGTGCGCCTCTACTGCGCTCGCTTGAGGCCACAACTAAAATGTGACCAGATTAAATTTACTGCACTGTTTTACTGACCAAAAAAAAGGTGTTCACAAAACATTTTTATGAAAGACTGATGCCCAGTGATTGGGTATATTTCGATTATAGTTTGTAAATGGGTCATCAATACATATCTGTAGGTTCTTAATATGATGATTGTTGAGAGTAGCTACAGACACACAAACACAATTAAGATGTAGCATATTAAGGTACCTATGTATGTTATTAAGCCATATTTAACATGCATTTTTATATCCACCTAATTTAAATCTAAGTATGTGTATGGCAGAATCACAAAAACTGAATGTTAATATGATGAATAGAATTTCTTTCAAAAAATCAAAACATTTAACATTCCTCTAGACAATTTTATAGACAGCTCAGTTATTTTTAATTGGTGCTTATAAATTATTTAAAACTTATGTAGTAGTGAATATTATTATGACTGTTTCTTAATCCATTTATTCTGTTTAATGTTGATATATTTTGTTGACTTATTAGTATACAAAAGTTTGTATCAATTTAACCTATAAGGGCTTTGGCATATAATTTGTAAGAATTATGGAATATGTCAATTTTATAAATATATAATTAAAGTAAGAGCAGTTTTAGGCCAGATACTAAATTGAAAGATGAGAGATTATGTGGAAAGCATAAAGCTGAATTTCATGAAGGAACTAAGTTTTAAAAATAATTAGCTGGTATTGATGAAGATGATAGCAAAAAAAATATAGGCTGGCGGACATACCTATTAAAACACAAATTATGTGTCTTATCTTAAGTGAATACACTATTATGTGATTGATGTTCAAATTTATAGTACATTAACAGTATGATATAAGCTCTTTTTATTTTATAAACCTCACTATTCTTTATTACCAATTTATCTAGGTCTTGTAAAAAGTAAGTAATATTAAGATTTCTATACTAAAGTAAGCAAAAAATGTAATATTTTACATGTATAGTCTAATTTAAGGGTAGGGGTGCTTTCAATTTATGTGTTTCTTGACGGCCTGCTGCGGTGCCGAAGCACCGCGCGTTTTGTGTGAAAAAAAAGGATCGTCCGTACACTGTATGACAAACGCACCGCTTCGGCACCGCAGCAGGCCGTCACGAAACGCATAAATTGAAAGTGCCCTAAGTATGTATTTACTGCACATTGGCAATTAAACTATTCAACAAGTAATGTTCTCCTACATCCACAGCAAGGACAGTTGTATTTAATAATTTTATATTTTGCACACTCAGCTATATGTTGATTAAGTATATAAGGACTGAAATGTATTAAATAGAATAAGTTTTGTATTAATAAATGTTCATTTTTGAAATAAATTTGCAATTACTATTGTTTTTATATTTATGAGTTCTTTATTATGACATACTCTGAAGACAATGAGTGAATGAAACATTATTAAAAAAAACTTTTAGGAACAATCGCAGAAATATAAATTAAAATTTGATGATAATTTTAATTTTCTTATTATTGCCTCATTTATAATTTTATTTTTAAATTTTAAAAGTGCAATTAAAGTCGCAAGTAATTAAAATCGTATCCCAAATTACAGCTTTATAATAAATTATTAAGTAGTTCCGCTGTGGTCTACATTTTTATTTCCATATAGCCAAATGACGCTGTTATAGAGTAAATAGATAAATAATAAGAATATTACAAATCTAAACTATTATTACTATAGAGCCTAAATTTAGGAAAAATTCACTCGTTTTCTCCAGGATCCTAATATCAGATCCTGCCTATGAATATGGGACTACATCGTGAGCATAACTTTAAAAAAACAATATTATTAGAATCTCATAGATCATAGAATAGCTTCTCGAACTACACAAGAGCTTGTAAAAGCCTAGACTGAATAAACGGTTCAAGTACATAGCGGGCAACGCGCAATGTGGGGTTTCCGTACTTGCCTTAGATTAAATAAAAATTCCAGGCACAAATATCCAAACTTAAAGGTAAATTTTTCAGGGCTTATGGCCTCCGTACCAAGCCAAGCTGTGTACGGACGGACTGATGGCAATAGCGAAATTATTAGTTCCTTGTACTTGGAACCCTTAAAAAAGAACTTAATTCAAAGGACAATTATGCAGGGTGGTCCAATTAGTGACGTCAAAAAATTTTTTTTAGATTCCTCGTACCTGTGGGTATCCTAAAATACCCTATGTTTGTTCCGCTATTTTTCTTATTTTTCGAGTTATATTTTTTTGTGTGTATTTTTAATGCTTTCTGCCAGCGTGGTTTAAAATATTCATCTTCAACAATTACTGTAAAATGTCTATTTATTACAGTAAATTTTAAAACATAACTTTTTAAGACGTTGTCAATTGTATTTTTGGGTCGGAGGAAGGAGTTTTGGAAATTTACTGTAATAAATAGACATTTTACAGTAACTTGTGCTTTTTATTTGTTATCAAAAACAGGTAATTTCCCAACTAGTTAGCCATTTTGTTTTTATTCTTGCTCACATTTAAAATCTTAGTAGTGAAACCGAAATTATTATAAAATTACACATGCTAAAGTTATTTTTCAGAAATTTCAATAAAATTTAATTTGAAATTACATAATTACATTTTTAAGTTTTATTAACCATACCAATGATAAGAAGTAGATAAAATATTTTTTAGTGCTTTAATCGTGTTTCAAAGTGTTTCAATGATTTTTAGCCTATCCGCCTTCGAAGACCAATAAAAACAAAAATAGGCTGATTAGGTAATATTTCTTTTAATGATTTTTGGTAGTTTAGAAGCTTGCGGAATTTTTAAACTTACTCTAGCCAGAAGCTATGGAAACTCCATTTTTGTATTTTTAAATTCAAGTTGAATGTTTGAGTAAATCCTACTAAAAATTAAAGTTCCAACTTTCAAGCCTTTTTTGAGTAACTTTAAGTAATTTCAAAAAGCTGAGTTATTTTTTTTATTAAGAGACTGCAATATACCTGCTACGAAAAAAAAAATGTGAATTTTTGAAACCTCGCTGGCAGAAATCATTAAAAATACACAAAAGAAATATACCTCGAAATCTAAGAAAAATCGCGGAACATATATAGGGTATTTTCGGATACCTCCAGGTGCGAGGAATCTGAAAAAAATTGTTGACGTCACTAATTAGACCAATCCAATATTTAGCTATTAGTGGAGATTTGCTGCAGTGAATATATTTTATGGTTGCAATGGAATTTCGTTTTTTATACTTTAAATTGCAATGTTTACCATTTTTTTTCTGTGCTTTTAATTTTTTTATTATTTAATAAAAGAAAATATTTGAGTTTATAAATTCGAATTAAATAATGGTTTTCTTAAGTATACATTAAATTTTACCTAAATTCAAAGTAGGTACCTGAGCGTACCGAAGGCTGTAGGGGGCCATTCGTCTAACGGTATTGCTTTGGAAAACGCTAACGCTTACGATTTCATTTTGTTATTTCTAGCCGCCTGTGGATTTCAAATGCCTCGCGCTCTTTTTTTTTTCTTTTGCATTGGTTTGCAACAATATTAAGAAAAATGAGCGTGAGGTATTTGAAAACCTTCGGCGGTCAGAAATTACAAAATAAAATCGAAAACGTTAGCGTTTTCCTAAGCATTTCCGTTAGGCGAATGGCCTCCAGGTAGTAAAAAATATTGGAGGGCAGTACTTATTATCTAAGAGTAAAAATTGTACGAAAATATTTCGTATATTTCTGTCGGATGTTTATTAATAATAATCAAGTCGTTTATTTTTGAATCACAAACACTTGCATCAATATTTTAAAATCTAATTATATTAATGTTTGTGTGAGACTGATGGCCGTACTAGGTAAGGGGCTTTAATTTATTACGTAAGGAGATTTAGGGGGAGAGGGGGGTTGACCATGTCTTATTTTTTCTTACACGGGGGAGTGGGAGGGTGTCTTAATAGTTCTTACGTAAGATCACAAAAGTGCGCAAAGTAGAGATTATACTTTAATAAAGGAATTTATTACTACCAAAATAATAAAAATGACTAGCACCTTTGTAGATAAAAATAAATATATTTGTTTCTTAGGTTTCCACGCACATCACTCATTAAATAAAACTAGTTTAAACGGGATAATGCACGAAACTTTATTTATTTATTGACGTTTCACGACTGACGACGAAGCCTGGAAAGGCTACGAAACGTCAATAAATAAATAAAGTTTCGTGCATTATCCCGTTTAAACTAGTTTTATTTAATGAGTGATGTGCGTGAAAACCTAAGAAAAAAAAAATAGTCCTAAAATTGGTACTTTGAAAATAAACCGTAGAACAGATCAAACGTGTAGGTATTCATTTATACCATAAGATTCTTACGTAATAAATATGAAACGGTGGGGTGGCTTTTGGACTATTTTTTCTTACGTAGGTGGGAAATACGTCGTAAACTTTTATATACTTATAAATATATATATTAGTAGCTATATATTCGATTTTGAATTTTTAGATTTCATTCAATGCTGCTTACATTCGAGGTTTTCATGTTTTGACGCCCCGGGAGCTACACTATATAGTGTAGCTCCCGGGCTAATTGTCATTGAGAAGTTCTATTGTTTATTAAAAAGTACTCGTCTGATCTACGCCAAATGTGTATGAGACGATCTTGAAAGAAAAGAAATTCAGATAAAAAAAGTAACATAGAAATAAGTCCATATCCGTTGATATCAAATCACGAAGATATGCGTGAACAACAAAAAAATGGGTGCGTGTACTTATGTAGGCGCGTGAGAAGTTATCCTTCTTTGGCATCGTTTAAAATTAGTTTTTAATTGCATGCAAATAATTAATTACAATAAATTAATAAAAAGTCTGGAAAAGGACACAGTCAATAAAGTTCAGTTTTAATTTGAAAAAATAAATAAATAATCAAAATATTGAATTAAAATCGCTACTGAATATAATTTATTAGAACATATGTGATTTGCACTTGTATGAAACTCAAACACGTATTCCGAATATACAAACTAGAAACATGTGGATACATATTATAAACTAGCGGCCCGCCCTCGCTTCGCTTCGGTGTAGAGCTGAAGTGTAGACTACAGTTTTTGTTCTCAGGCTTGTATTATACACAATGACATTCTTCTATGATTCTTCTTATACCTGCATGCAAAGTCTCAGCCCGATCGGTTTAAAATTGATAAAGTTTCATACAAACTTTCATTCCTTATTTTATCCCCTTGGGATTTTCTTTATATTTTTTTCCGTAAGAACCTTGTACAGAGTATTAGAAAACTACAAAAAAAAAAACAGCCAAATCGGTCAAGCCGTTTTCATGTTATGTCGTGACAACGGAAAACGGGTTTCATTTTTATATATATAGATATGAAAACAGTCTCTGTTCTAAATTCAAATCTCGTAACTTTTCCCGATGTTTGTTGTACGTGTTTCCCGCGCTAGGACCGCGAGTGGCCGCGCATGCGTACGGTGCGGCGGGCGACGCGGTAATGGCAGCGCGGCACATGCGACCTAAAGCGACTAACTTCATGGTGTTAATTTTTTGTGTTACAGATGCGCGCGCATCTTAAAATTTCACCCTCATAATTTTTTTATAACGCGCCTAAAGAAGTATAACTTCAAAAAAAAACGTATTTACCTTTTGTTCTGAAATCTGTACCCCTAGCTCCAACCATTATCGAATTCGAATAGTATGCAAACCGAAATGTCAATATCAAAGGACATTTGTTCAGCGTCCATACATAGTTAGCCTAAGAACTAACAATCATGAAATATTATTTTTTAGGTTCAAAATCATAAGTAAATGACTGTAAAAACAAAGATTATTGACGGACACTTCTGAGAACTTAAATTATTAGGAAATAAAATTTTTTTGAGGTTATGTTTAATATCAATGAAACATAGGTCAACCTCTGAATTTAGTATAAGCTCAGTATGAAGTGAATTAGTATTACAACTAATTCATTTTATTCGGTGTGATTTTAAAGAATAACTATTAGGTTTTAAACTTGGTTAGGTAGGAATCATGAATAAAATAAAAACTGTAGTTTTGCTTCTTATTTATTGACAATTTTTCACATAATTGTATCATATTGTTTATTATATTTATTTGTAAATCATATGTAGGTATATTGTGTAAATATGCAGCGTGAATGTGTATCAGGTGTTCTTGAATAATTTGGCAGTATGATCCTCTCAGGATGTTGTGGCACAGGTTCACTAGCACTTGGTAATAAGGGCTCTGCTCTTTGGTAACATCGATGGCATATTAGATAGCCGAAATAGTTAAATTAAAGGAAAAACAATCGCAAATAAACACACACAACAGGTAATCCGAAACGAGAATGCACTTTCCGGTTTATTATACTACTCTTTGGAATGCACGAATGCCACAGATTACTACGAATGCAAACTGCATGCACCACAACCACAGAGTAACGAGTTTTATGCCGGCC
This sequence comes from Chilo suppressalis, assembly GCA_902850365.2. Lineage (NCBI taxonomy): Eukaryota > Metazoa > Arthropoda > Insecta > Lepidoptera > Crambidae > Chilo > Chilo suppressalis. The sequence continues at coordinate 16,889,413 of OU963898.1, forward strand.
CTTCACTTGACAAGAGTTAATCCTTGTCATGCTTAATAAGGTATGAAAAGGACAGACTGATGTCATGTTTTAAAATAGCAAATACGAATAGCCAAGTGAAGTGAAGTGTTGTTTGCAGCGCTGCCATAGATTATACACATAAAATGGTATTTATTGTCTCAGATTATTTTTTAACTTTTTAATTTAGCTTACTTAACTGGAAGTGTCCGTCACAATCTAAATACTGATAATTATCGCAAAAAATATACTAAGAATTATCATAAATGCCAAATTGGTGTTGGTTCTTAGGCCAATTTTAACATTGTCCTTTTGTATGGAAACTAGAACAGCACCGGCACAAAGTACGTAACGAGAACTAAAAATCAGTACAGATTTGACAATGACATTTCGGACTCGCAAACGTTACGAATTCGATTTTGGTGCGTGCTAAGGGTACTGAGTTATTGTCACTGTCGGTCGATGTCGAAATGAGAAAGTGATAAATTGAAAGACAGGAACTCTTCTTTAATATCAAGGGGATAATTATTTTGAGATCAGTGGCATTGGCAGAGTCGTAAGGGCAACAGGTTCTTTCTTCGATCTCATGGCCATGCGGAAGAAGGCACTCACCTTTCTTTTGCATCGTGTAAAGTTCATCCGCATTAAAAAGCTGGCTAAGTATGAGTTGGACACGTCACACGTGCACTCGGAAGGTTCCCACCTCATAAACCATACTTCCATAGTAATATTATTAATGTGAAAGTGTGCCTGTCTGTCACCTCTGCACGATTAAGCCTCTGAACCGATTTAGATAAAATTTAGTACCTATGGATAGTTTATTTGTTTCTTAGGTTTCCACGCACATCACTCATTAAATAAAACTAGTTTAAACGGGATAATGCACGAAACTTTATTTATTTATTGACGTTTCGTAGCCTTTCCAGGCTTCGTCGTCAGAATAAAACTTTTGTTTAATTTGTCGAGCTACCTTCGAAAGACTTTTATTGAGCGTTTGGTTATTTCATCGTTCGATTTTTAAGTTTTATTGTCTATGTATGAATTTATTATTTAATTTACTTAATAAAGTATTTTATTTAAAATTCTTGTTTGTAATTTTGCGTTTATTTATTTGACCCTAACTACCGTAAACTACCACCGGTTCCAAAATTGGGAGACCTTCCTGAGAAGAACCGGCGAAACAAACTCAAGAGAGGCTTTCTATCTCCTTCTTATGTTAAATTATGCAAACAAAAAGAACTAATAGTATCTGATGGTCTTGCAGTATGTGCTCGGGGTTGGGATTTTATCTCCTGTATAATAGGTTCCCAAGCTGGTGGTATATACCAACCATCTTCCCTATTGAAATTTGGATATTTTTTAATCTCAATAGCCTCGCGCATCATTCGAGGAACGAAACGCCGCTCAGCTGCAAGGATCTGTGGTCTATCAAATCTAATGTAGTGGTTTGGTCCCCCTAATGCATGTTCACACACTGCAGATTTATTTTCGCGCCTATGTTTCATATCTGCGATATGTTCTTTTACGCGAGTCCCTATACTCCTCTTTGTTTGACCGATGTAGGAGAGCCCACAGTCGCATTCAAGTTTGTAGACACCAGCAACTTGAAAGGGTATATTGCACTTGACTGGTCGTAGAAACTGGTTGATCTTCTTTGGCGGCTTGAAGTATGTATTGATTGAAGCACGCTTCAGAATCCTCCCAATCTTGTCAGTGACTCCTTTCATGTAAGGTAGTATAGCAGGTTGTCGGTCGACTGTGCTAGGTTTGGCGCGACTGTGACGGCGACGTGGTACATTCAGGTTATTATCCTTCAGTACTTGCTCGACATGCTGAAGTTCAGCTGCCAGGTGTTGTTCGTCACAGACACCCCGCGCTCTCTGAAACAAAGAGTTTCCTACGGCAGTTAATTGTTTCGGGTGATGGTGTGAGTCACCATTGAGGTACCTATCAGTATGAGTCACTTTACGATACACAGTATGGCTTAAACTTTGGTCAGGATTCCTAATTAATAAAATATCTAGAAAAGCTAGTTTGCTATCTGCCTCTAACTCCATAGTGAATAGGATGTTGGGGTGTATAGAGTTAAGGTGATTTAAAAAGGCAGAAATTTGATCTGTTGGGAGGATTGTGAAAGTATCATCTACGTACCGCTTATATAGCCTGGGTGTGACAGGTGCTACGCTGAGAGCCCTCTTCTCGAAGTCTTCCATGAAAATGTCGGCGACAACAGGTGAGACAGGGGAACCCATTGCCACACCCTCCATTTGTACATAGAAGTCATCCCCCCATAACAGGTAGCCAGATGTAAGGCAATGCTCCAGTAATACTGCATATTCTACAGGCATATTATTTTCAAGTAGCTTCTTCTTAGTGATTTCAATGCAGTCCTGTACTGGTAGGCATGTAAATAAGGACTGAACATCAAAACTGACCATGATTTCATTATTTAAATAAAATACTAACCATTATTAAAAAATACTGACCATTATTTAAATAAAATACTTTATTAAGTAAATTAAATAATAAATTCATACATAGACAATAAAACTTAAAAATCGAACGATGAAATAACCAAACGCTCAATAAAAGTCTTTCGAAGGTAGCTCGACAAATTAAACAAAAGTTTTATTCTGACGACGAAGCCTGGAAAGGCTACGAAACGTCAATAAATAAATAAAGTTTCGTGCATTATCCCGTTTAAACTAGTTTTATTTAATGAGTGATGTGCGTGGAAACCTAAGAAACAAATATGTTAACCAGTACGGGCTGGAAACCGCTAATAAGATCCGCCGATTGGAAGGTCTGAAGACAAAGCGCGCAAGGAAACTAACATCATTGAATTTCCTGAAGAGATGCCGAGACCACAATCTCACCCCACCTTGTGTGAGAATCACACCAAAAAAGGACATACGTGGGAGCGCCAAGATCTTACAAGAGGCAAGTAAAAAGCTACTTCGAAGGATTATAGAAGGGCATCGTTCGGATTTATATAAAATCAACGGCACCATTGAGGTTTTGTCCAGTGATTTGAGGAAACAATTGTCATCGGAGGATTATCATAATTGCATTCTGATACTTAACAATCGTGAGTCATCAAAATTCAACGAGTGCAAACATAGACAAATAGATAAATATCAAAGACTATCTCGCGTTCAGGAAAAACGAAACGCACCTGTCAGAACCACAGACAAGGCGAACGCTACCCGAGCAGTTGTCAACTTAAGTAAACAAAACTTGGACGAACCTACTTTAAAAGTTTTGGAGAAAGGACTGAATTTTGCTGTAGCACCACGCAGGATACCGTACGAAGAAATTATCTGTAACGTAGAGGATTGCTTAGTGAAAAACAACATGAGAAAGGAAGACATGGAGGCGCTGCGTCAAGACATTTCATCAGTGTTAAGACGGAGCAAGCCACCGAAATCAAACCTTCCTCGTGATGAATACCTTGCACTTAAGAACTTGCGAACTAAGCCAGAGCTTACTATCCTTCGTGCAGATAAAGGAAACGCCACGGTAGTAATGGATACGTCAGATTACAACGACAAGATATTACAGCTTCTATCGGATGAGAACACATATAAACTTGTGAAGAGTGATCCGACCGCCAAGATTCTCAAAAAGACAAGTGAACTCATCAAATCACTTTCCGAAACGTTGAATCTTGACATCAACTACCTAATTCCTGCATGTCCCAAGCCACCAAAACTGTATGGGTTACCGAAAATACACAAACCGAATGCTCCACTACGTCCGATTGTAAGCCAGATTGATTCACCAACATACCGTTTGGCTAAACACGTAGCAAAGTTACTTTCACCACTGAGAGGTAACACAACAGCCTTTGTGAAAGATTCATACCAATTTGTCAATGAGATTAGAGATCAACGTCTCATGGACAATGAAATCATGGTCAGTTTTGATGTTCAGTCCTTATTTACATGCCTACCAGTACAGGACTGCATTGAAATCACTAAGAAGAAGCTACTTGAAAATAATATGCCTGTAGAATATGCAGTATTACTGGAGCATTGCCTTACATCTGGCTACCTGTTATGGGGGGATGACTTCTATGTACAAATGGAGGGTGTGGCAATGGGTTCCCCTGTCTCACCTGTTGTCGCCGACATTTTCATGGAAGACTTCGAGAAGAGGGCTCTCAGCGTAGCACCTGTCACACCCAGGCTATATAAGCGGTACGTAGATGATACTTTCACAATCCTCCCAACAGATCAAATTTCTGCCTTTTTAAATCACCTTAACTCTATACACCCCAACATCCTATTCACTATGGAGTTAGAGGCAGATAGCAAACTAGCTTTTCTAGATATTTTATTAATTAGGAATCCTGACCAAAGTTTAAGCCATACTGTGTATCGTAAAGTGACTCATACTGATAGGTACCTCAATGGTGACTCACACCATCACCCGAAACAATTAACTGCCGTAGGAAACTCTTTGTTTCAGAGAGCGCGGGGTGTCTGTGACGAACAACACCTGGCAGCTGAACTTCAGCATGTCGAGCAAGTACTGAAGGATAATAACCTGAATGTACCACGTCGCCGTCACAGTCGCGCCAAACCTAGCACAGTCGACCGACAACCTGCTATACTACCTTACATGAAAGGAGTCACTGACAAGATTGGGAGGATTCTGAAGCGTGCTTCAATCAATACATACTTCAAGCCGCCAAAGAAGATCAACCAGTTTCTACGACCAGTCAAGTGCAATATACCCTTTCAAGTTGCTGGTGTCTACAAACTTGAATGCGACTGTGGGCTCTCCTACATCGGTCAAACAAAGAGGAGTATAGGGACTCGCGTAAAAGAACATATCGCAGATATGAAACATAGGCGCGAAAATAAATCTGCAGTGTGTGAACATGCATTAGGGGGGACCAAACCACTACATTAGATTTGATAGACCACAGATCCTTGCAGCTGAGCGGCGTTTCGTTCCTCGAATGATGCGCGAGGCTATTGAGATTAAAAAATATCCAAATTTCAATAGGGAAGATGGTTGGTATATACCACCAGCTTGGGAACCTATTATACAGGAGATAAAATCCCAACCCCGAGCACATACTGCAAGACCATCAGATACTATTAGTTCTTTTTGTTTGCATAATTTAACATAAGAAGGAGATAGAAAGCCTCTCTTGAGTTTGTTTCGCCGGTTCTTCTCAGGAAGGTCTCCCAATTTTGGAACCGGTGGTAGTTTACGGTAGTTAGGGTCAAATAAATAAACGCAAAATTACAAACAAGAATTTTAAATAAAATACTTTATTAAGTAAATTAAATAATAAATTCATACATAGACAATAAAACTTAAAAATCGAACGATGAAATAACCAAACGCTCAATAAAAGTCTTTCGAAGGTAGCTCGACAAATTAAACAAAAGTTTTATTCTGACGACGAAGCCTGGAAAGGCTACGAAACGTCAATAAATAAATAAAGTTTCGTGCATTATCCCGTTTAAACTAGTTTTATTCTATGGATAGTTTTTATCCTGGAAATCATCCATTAAGGGGTAGAAAAGGAGAGTGGAAGTTTGTATGAGAATGTAAAATCTATAGAACCGGGCAGATGAAGCGTAACCGCTGAAGTGATCTGGTATAGAGATAGATAAGAAGACAATTGATAGACAAACAATGCAGAGTTAAGGTTAACTGATCTACTTTAGAAAGCTTCACAAACAGTGATAAATATATATATGTACTTTACTTTTTCTTAGGTACGTACGTAATAGTACGTACCTGTACTATTGTAATATGCTCAAATTTTATATGTAGTTATTAAAATAAAGTCTTTGTATTAAGGATGATGCCGCAATCCCTCCAATAGCACCAAGTAGTCATTTACTAGTGATAACAAATAGTTATTTTGTTAAACCTGCATTAGTTATATACGTACCTATACTACATTTAAGTATGTGGCATTCCATGTAAAAATAATGTAGTCAAGAATGTAATTCCACTGTTTACAACTTGGAAGATAGTTTCAGTTAATGGCATATTTGAAAAATTACCGTTGTGCCGGTTAATGCTATCTTGTATAAAGCTATGTCATGAGGTAATGAGTGTAATTCATGTTGACCCCTCAATTAGAAGAAACGGCAACTTCCACAAGTGGTGACGTCACCGTTAGATACGTAATGTTGTTCCTACCTTTGAACTTAGATTCTTGCAACGCTGCTCGATTCCAAAGGAAAATTTGAAAAAAATATTATTCGAATCATAAATATTTAAAAAATTATGAATTCGTTACAGGCGTGGAGTAGGAGTGTGGTCGTCTTATTCTTTAAAAAGGAGGACAAGACCCTACTTAAGAACTATCGAACCATATCCCTTCTAAGCCACGTCTATAAGCTGTTCTCAAGAGTGATCGCGAACCGTCTTGCGCGAAGACTTGATGACTTCCAGCCACCGGAACAGGCTGGGTTTTGGAGCGGATACGGTTCCATAGACCATATTCACACAGTGCGGCAGATTATACAGAAGACTGAAGAGTACAATCAGCCCCTGTGTCAGCATTTGTGGACTATCAGAAGGCCTTTGACTCGATTGAAATCTGGTCTGTCCTGGAGTCCCTGCAGCGTTGCCAAGTCTACTGGCGATACATCCAAGTGATTAGATGTCTCTATGAAGCCGCCACCATATCTGTCCAAGTAGAGAATCAGCAAACAAGTCCCATACCGTTGCATCGTGGAGTGAGACAAGGGGACGTTATTTCCCCGAAATTGTTCTCTAATGCATTAGAGGATATGTTCAAGACGCTGAACTGGAAAGGACCTGGCATCAACATAAATGGCGAACACATCTCTCACTTGCGATATGCAGACGACATCGTCATCATGGCAGAAACCCTGCAGGACCTACAACAAATGTTGAATGACATGGCTGACTCTTCTATACGCATCGGCTTATGGATAAACTTGGATAAAACCAAGGTCATGTTCAATGAACATGTTCTACCGGAACCGATTGCAATACACGGTGCCGTTCCCGAAGTTGTTCAAAAATATGTGAACCTCGGGCAGACATTGCAGTTAGGTAGAAACAGCTTTGAGGACGAGGTGAATAGAAGAATTCAGCTAGGTTGGGCAGCGTTTAGGAAGTTGCGTCCTGACATCGTCGATCCCACAGTGTCTAAAGACGAAAGTCTTCAATCAGTGCATCCTACCTGTGATGACATACGGAGCCGAGATGTACGTTAGACGACGACACTGACGGTACGGCTGGTCCACAGGTTCAAAGTCGCTCAGCGCGCTATGGAAAGGGCTATATTCGGCGTTTCTCTGAAGGATCGCATCAGAAATGAGGTAATCCGACATAGAACCAGAGTTATCGACATAGCCCACCGGATTGGCAAGTCGAAGTGGCAGTGGGCTGGCCATATTTGTCGAAGAACCGATAACCGTTGGGGTAGACGAGTTCTGGGGTGGAGACCGCGTCTAGGCAAACGTAGTGTAGGACGTCCTCAGGCGCGATGGAGTGACGATTTGCGCCAGGTGGCTGGCAGGAGCTGGATGCGAGTAGCCCAAGATCGATCTGAGTGGCGTGCATTTGGAGAGGCCTATGTCCAGCAGTGGACTAGGATAGGCTGTTGATGATGAATTCGTTACCACCGAATCAATGTTGGTGAACTTTATAGAGATATCTTAATATTAAAGAAAATTTTACTAGAAAAAATCCACGCGGGCCAGTCTGCTGCTTAAAAAAATACAAAATATAACTTATAAATGCTATTTCTTCTTTTAAATATTTAATACTTGTAAAGGTATTCATTTGACATTGTGGATTACCTATAATGTGAAGAAATGGCGCTGCCTTGCAGCTTAAGAAAGGCTAGAGAAAAATTCGGTAGGTCTTCAGGGCCGCGGTAGCATAATGGTCAGTGCATTCGCCCGGATAGCGAAGGATGCTGGTTCGAGTCCCGTCTGCTGCCTGGTCCGCGTGGAATTTTTGTAGTAAAATTTTCTTTACTTTTAATCATCTAGAATTTAAATGCTTAAAAATGCAAAATATAACTTTCATATTGTTTTCAAGGTGCTACGAGCAAGCCTGCTCGTAGGTATAATTTTATTTTGAAGATTATTATAACATAAGTACAATATTTAAGTATCAGATCGCATTTACAAAAAAAAAAGTAAAGAATGCGTGGCGATTTTAATCTGATAATAATAATCAAATACTCAGATCTGCAATCGTCTTTGGTTTACGTTCCTTTTATGCCTCATATTTTAATGTTCGCAAGGAAATCAAAGTCATTGATGAGGAAATTGAGGTGTGTGTCACCATTTTATTCAAAATTACTTAGTAATTCCTCCGTTGCTATCTTTTAATTACTATTTTTACGTAGTCATCTAAGTAGCTGCTGCTGATAGCAAAGATATAAGAAAACTGTAGCAGATTGGGATTGGGTATGTCTTGCTTGAGATCTATCCCCGTCCCCTTATTAATAAAAGAAATGGTGTCATGAAAACAATGAATACGCGTGACCTGTGTGGCATATCATGCCCTATTAATGACTGGATCCATGAAATTTATCACAGCCTAACAATGGCTACTTATTAAGTAGGTACTATCCATGGAACATTGTTTTCCTATTTCTTCTTAAGAAAGAACCTCAAGAACAGTGAGGTCCTTTCGCAACACCACGACCTGTTTGTTTTGCGCACAGATTTTGCGTGTGAATTAATCATTGTTTTACTTACGTAAATCGTCTAACTTTGATGCTAATATTATCCACGGAAAAAATATTATACCTACTTCTATGCTATAAACTCAAAGTAATACTTTTGTTTATTCAACTTACAGTTACAAGCAAAAAAAATTCTGTGATGGTAATAACCTTGTTATTTGGGATTGCGACACCAGCAAGAATAATTGATGAATTTGAGCGCCCGTCTGGATAAGCAACCTCCACCTGACAAAAGACCAGACCCCTCTTTCCCATTGGGCATTTTAGGCAAGTACCCCGCGATAGATAGGGGCCCCCCTCAGATCAAATACAAAATCCCTAGTTCCTGTTAAATCACCAAACGGAAATCATAGGGGCCCCATTATCCTAATATGCCCAGGGCCTCCAATAGGTCAAAGACGGCACTGGGTAGGGGATTGGGTTCAAGCCGGCAAGGCGAGGATGGTTGGTGCAGCATCATCTATCTTCGCGACTGGACTCCGCTTACATTTATCAGGTAGGGTGGGGTAATTTGTTGAGCCTCGTATAAAAATATATACAAACATAGGAAGTATTTGTATCTTTGGCAGTGTAGGCATCAATGATGAGGTCATAGTTTCGAGATGATTTGATATCACTATTTGTGAAATTTAAGTCCGACATTCGTTACATTAGTCAGTCAATTTTGGTGGAAAAACAATAAGCAGTAAAGGTTGTCAAACCTTTATCAACTGTAGTTTCCTAAAGTGCTTTGTTCTTTGTGAAAGGCTTTTAATGGAATAAGTTTATAGTGTTAGCTACTCTATAAAACTTACTTATAGTTTCTTAACTGTGACTGAATGCATGAACATGTGAAAGTATTTCAGTATGCAAAACTACTAAATAAGGTTCCATATCTCATTTAATTGTACTTACTTAGAACTGGTTTGTCCAGTATGACGCTAAAAAACGATAGGCACAGTTTATTTTTAAAACTGATAAACACGCACTTGTTTACAATTTCTAAAAATACTCTGTGGTTTTTATTTGTTGAAATTAATTTTGATTCAGTTTCGAGGTCACAGAGCCTCTGATGTCGGGAAAAATACTGTTATTGCTTACGCAAGCATCACTGATATACGTCAGAGAACCTCCTTTTAATTTTTTTGTTCTTAAATACTGATAATGCATTGAGTTCAATGATAAATAATTTATGACTCGCATACTTTTTGCTACTTTTTTAGTGGAATGTCGATTTAAGTTTGGTACTTAAGTATCACATGACGACCTCCTTGACCGAGTGGTTTATACGCCGGGTTTCATGGTGTCGCCGACTCGAGAGGTCCCGGGTTCGAATCCCGATGGGGGCAGATGTTTGTGTGATGAATGCGAGCATTTGTATTCCAGACATGGATGTTTAATATGTATTTCTATATAAATATACCTCTATATGTATTCTATCCGTTACCCTAGTATCCCATAACACAAGCCTTACAGTGCTTATTTTGGGGCTAGGCTAATTGGTGTGAGTGTTGGAAATATTTATTTATTAAATTGCTTAAACATGGGTGTGAAGCATTTTTTTTTCTTTAATATTATCTGTACTATTCCTTATTTTACCTCTAGGCAGATATCGAACAATGTACAACGTCAGGCTTGCTTACAACTAAACTACCAAGGCTTAGTAAGTACTAAATCCTGTTGTACTAAATTTCTGTAAGCTCCACCAACTTCGCAGGAACGAGTAAGTTTCTCCTTGAAGATGTGGAATCTGTGGCGAAATATAGGTACCTATTCGAGCTTTAAGCATCGCTGTAAAAATTTGACTCACTTTTTGATCTTCGAAATCTTTTGCTGTTGTAATTATGATCAACAGTGAACAAAAATAAGAGATTGCGTAAATAAGGTAGGTATTGATTTCTACAAGCTAGTCCATGTTGCAAATACTACCGTACCGTTATTTATTTATCAGTAAGTCAGTATAATAGAGGTACTGCAGGAATTTGATTTAGTTATTTTTATAATTAGGTTTAAAATTAAGTTAAACATCGATTTCCGGAATAAATGTAAAGACCTTTGATAGGACACAGGCTTATAAAAATCAAAAGCAGCAGCTGGAATTTAGTAATTCATTAATGAAATATTTTTTTAACCCTTTTTTTAATATGTAAACCTTTTTATAATGAATTCTGAATGAATTTATAAAAAGTAAATAATATTTCTATTATATAATTACTTATGTATTGTTTGACGATAATCCTACGTAGTTTGTTAGTTTGCATGGAATGAATTGACATACCTACGAATACTTACATAATTAATTACTAATGATGTAATTAATAACATTGGTGTAAAACACATTTAAATTGCTGAAACTACCTATAAATGTAGCAAAAAGACTTATTTGTGGACCAGGTGTACACAACTACGTGGCCTCGACTGTACGTTTAAAGGTAGTACTCATGTATAAGATGATGCGAAAGTGAACTTGACCTCTAAACTAAATTCGGTTTGAAATAAAAATAAAATAACATTTCCTTTTCCCTGCTTTATTGTTATTATTAGGTTATACTAGTTACTACAGCAAGGCTTGTCATAATAAGTATTTAACTAATGACTACCCATTTAATAAAACCTTTCTAATTACTTCACTAGGTAATAAATAACTATATTGCAATATTGTATTAGTTGGCCGCAAAACACGGGAAGGGTCAAAAAGACAGTCCGTGAATTTGAAATCGCGTGCTCCTTTGTTTAATTCAACAAGTAGTGTGCGCGGAAATACGGCTGATTAATTAAACACATAAAAAAGCGATATTCTTTTTACGTTTGTTTATGGAAATCAGCATCACCGATACGAAATCAAAGCGGTCAGTCAGTGAAGTATTTTCGGTCGCGTCACCACGTGCTCGGGGACGAGCAAGTCTACCAATGCCCTATGACGGCAACCCGCATTGTAATTTATTCGTGCCACCAGTCCGATCCATTTTCAATAATAAACACCGGACGCCTGTTGTGGTTGGCAGACGTTCTGCGGACACAATTCAGAACGTTGTAAAAACCGTGACTCGGTAATGTTTGCACGACAATACATTCAAGAGTCCGACTGCAAAAATACGCAAACAAATCGTGAAGTGGAAACCCCTCGGTCATCTGTTGAATTCGTCTCTTAAATCAGTAATTACTGAACAGCCGCGACGACCGCGTCTACTAGACGACAGGTATGTGCATATCGATATTCTTTACGGCATTTTAATTACTTTTCAATTAACTCCAACTGCATTATTACTATTGTGAATTATGAAAGTGACCAAAACATTAGTTGTCACCGAGGTCGTGACACTCATCGGTAGAATCTCGTGCAACACATCCGCTTTTTCTCGTTCAGTTTACTTGTGTCGTTTGAACTTGTTACCTGTCAAGTCAAAACGCTTAATTACCTCATTGTTAGATCTTGCATTGTAGTGTCAAAATAAATATTCTTAAATTATTATAAATAGATACTTAACCGATGGACTGTGCTCTGTTACATTGTTAATATTACAAATATCACGCGATGTCATTCAAAAGAAGACTGTCGTTCAGGAAAAATACACCATTGGAGACCAACGGGAAAACAAATCAGCAATCGATATACGAAACGGAAACAGTAAAAGGAAATTTCAATGAGTCCAATGTTGCTTCGAGTTCATTTGGTAGGCCGGTGGACTTTGCGACTGCCCCAGGAAGTGTTGAAATCACTTCGTCTAGTGAACAATTGACAGTCGATACGGCGGTGTCGCAAACCGCCGAAAACTCTTACGAGACATTAGAAGACAGTTGTGTCGAAAACGGTTCGATAAGTGAATCGCATGATAGGACACAAAGTAGCTTACGTGCCCTCGCATCGATTTACACACCGTGAGTATTAATACAGAACAGATGACAATATAGCGATAGGAAACGTCTGCTTTATCTTCACTCGAGATAATAATTTTGGTATCGAAACAAATCATGTGGAAAACAATCATCTCATCACAGTCTATTAGAGACTATTCTATTACAATAATGTTGTTATTGAGCTTGGTAATGTGACGGGTTTTAATATGATAGACTTATTTTTATAAAGGTCAGTCAATTAAGCTATGTTCTTTATTTGGATTTGTGATAATAGTGCGTATTGCAGGGCGCCTATGTATGAGGTAAGTTGATTTAGACACCCACTTATTTTATCTAAATCCTACCAATTTTCAAAATGTGAAAGTTCGTATGTTTATTAATCAATCACGCAAAAACCATTAAACGGATTTAGATGCAATTCGGTACTCACTCAAAAAGTTTATGAACTGGATTGAGAATTTTAACATGGGATAGGTACTTTTTATCCCTGAAAATGTTAGGTTGCTGTGGGATTCCCCTGAAACTAAAGTTAATGTCGCGGGCGGCCGCTTGTAAATACAAAAGTATATCGGAAGAGTTCGATGCAGTGGTTAGGGCTTTCGATCTGCGATTCTGGAAGTTAAACATCTGGCACAATGTCCTGTTATAAGATGGGTGAGCACAAGTTTTATCAAGTTTTCTTTGTGCTACAAAAAGTAACCTTTTCGTTTATCAACTTCCCTTTATCGCCAAACAAAATATTATCAATTTGGTTTAGCATATTAGGTGAGAAAGCATAACAGACAAACCGACTGAGTTACGATTGAATTTAGGTACTTAATTAGTATGATGTAACCTCAATGACATTAGGGAGTTGAATAACCGGAAAAAATAGCAAAGGGTAACAACCTTTTAAAAGTCTGGATAATTAAAGCAGACTTTTACTATTTAGTCAGAAATTGCAGAAAAAATATTGATTGGCATCACACTTAACTTGAACTTTTCGAGTGCCTAAAAAAGTGGAGATTTGAAACTTTGCTCCTATTTATCTATAGGTATCACAAAATATAAGTTATTTGATATTTTGGGGCTTTGCAGTCCTGTGAAACTGTGGTCAATGCAATCTGACTTTTTTGTGACTCCTATGTTTGAGACCAGTTGTTTCTAAGAAGCTTAAAATTAAATCTTCCCTCGATTTGATTTTCTTGACCCTTTTTGAAATAATCAAAACCGTGGGCATATTATTGTCGCCCTAGATGAATTATTGTTAGGTGGAGTAGAGGCCCTAATTCATAAAGACTCACAAAATATAGGTACTTACTTAGTTTTCACAAAAACTGATATCAAAATTATGTATAATAAACATAATTCTCGTTCTTCTCGTTGTTTGTATTCAAAACAATCGTTTGCAAATCGCGTTATCGATCATTCTAATAGTTTTTATGATTTAAGTAAATATTCCACCAACAGTATTCAAACAATTAGGCTTGTTGAAAATATATCGATGTATCGATATATCGATATTTTTTGCCGATATATTTTGATTCGATATATCGATACATCGATACAAAATAACCAATATCGAAATTCGTATAAAAAACGATATTTTTTTAATTATTAGCGGCATATCACGATCCCACTAAATTCGTATCTGGAAAAATCGTAACTGGATCTCAGATTAATGATATTCAACATATCTATGATCTGTGCTGTATTTAGTATTGTCTATTATTTGTAAATCTGTTTCGCTGGTGAATTGGTTGTGCTGATTTCCATTATATTCTGTGAAGTGTGTGATTGTCTAGTCTTGTTAACGAAAGAGACCCTGCAATCATTTTCATCATTCGAAAATAGGGTCTATTTTTAGGGAGAAAATTTTCGTTTCATTATTATTCCGCGTGTCATATTTCGTGAGCTACTGTACGATATTTTTGGGAAAATTGGTCCGATATATCGATGTTTTTTTCGCGATATATCGAAGCCGATATTGATATTTTTTAAAAGATCGATGTATCGATATATCGATATTTTTTTCAACTTTCGATATCCCTAGAAACAATCGAGTATGAGTAATTTCAAACCACTTTTTCGTGACGTTACCGTGCGGTTTCTGGGAAGTTTCACGTGTTAAAATTCAAGTTATAAATAATAACTAACTTTCATTAAAATATAACTTAGCTTAAATTAACTTATTAATGAACTCCCAAGCTTGTTGTCGCAGTCTACTGATTTAAAATATTTTTTTGGGTTTCTGAGACCACGTACTCAATAATTGGACTACACGTAGATTTTGTAACATGCAAACTCACTTTCGATTTCATTAATTCAATAATTTGACTCTTGTCAAATAACCTTTCAAATCAATATCATTTATTCAGTTCAGGCTTATAGGCACTCATGGAATGTCTAAGCTTCGCCATCCGTTCGTAAATCAAAATCTGCTAGTCAGTAAGGACTGTATATACAATATATATATACTTATAGTGTTATTTATACTAGGTTCAATTAAATAATATACTATTGAATAGCAAAGTAGTATAGAGCAGGACTCATCTCCGTTGGCAGCTTTACTAGCTCTTACAAAAGACTGATACATTTTGTCGTATAATGATTAACGAAGCAATGCATTTTGACTTTTGTTTATAATTGGAACTATCAAACTGGGTAGTGATATTTAATTCTACACAAATGTCCTAAGTGGACGGGAAAGCAAAACAGAGAACTTTATTTATTTGTTAAGGGTTCAACACCAACACTGCAGTCCTATCCCAACTTAAAAATTAGGTTTTCCATGGTGGCAATAAATTAAGTTAAAATAATCGTATTAAAGCTAATATCAACTAAACTAATTGAAATGCAACCTCGTCCCTGTTTCTTGCAGACCATACTAAAACACCTTGATACAAGCCTTAACCGCAAGTTATAACCTCGTATGACAATATTCTATGTAATCGATCTATATAATAAGATTATAAGATCATCTGAGATCCATCTTAGTGGTTGAGAAATAACTGAGTTTGTTTTTACTGAATAGTACCTACTGCAGGCCAAACCATTGCGAGGATACTTCTCTAGACGACCGTTATTTTGAGATTTACTATTATCATTTATTTCTTTTTTCTCGGGTAAACAGAAATATTGATTTGTTGTTATTATTTTATAATAATATTTTATTTTAAACAAAATAAGTTAAAAATTCTACTTGGGAATCGAGTTTCCTAGACGTCACCACACAGCTAACACATTTTCCAGAGAATGCGGAAGTTGGTATAGACAAAAGAAAATTAAGAACATATTTAACGAACCACTTATCACAGAAGGATAAGCTACATACAACAAATATACTTAAACGGGTTTAAGATAATAAAAACAAATAAAGAATTTACTTTGGAGGTTTCTTCTTTTTATATTTTCGGTGTCTAGGAAGATATATTCCATAAAATTTATAAACTATTGTGCTTGTAAATGTAGAAGATATATAATAAGAAACTAATTATAGGATAGGGTTATGTATAGAAATACCTAAAGGTAATATAAATATATGATACATACACAAGTGCTAATATATTTAAAGAAATAATATATTATACTAAACGACTATGACTACGGTACAAAAGTTGTGGCATTCGATGCTCGTTGATATTCATCATACAAACATAGCCCTACTGGGATTCGAACCCAGACGTCAGAGTTGGCAATACCTGGTAAACCCTTAAGTCAAATTTAAGTCAAATTATAGTACTTATAAAATTGTTCTTATTTAATATTTGTTATATTCATTAAAATAAAAAATACACCTATTTCAAACAGCTCGCACATTATTGAGAGAAATCTCACATTGTGCAAAAAGAACGCATGTCATCTGTCTATTATGTCATACTTTGATAATTTACTGTTATTACAAGTATTTGCCATTTTTCTTTTTACTTCTAAAGTAATTACAACTGATTTATATCTCCATTGTCTTGCTTTACTTAAAGTTTACAAAGAACACCTTTTAACTAGTACCTAAGTAGTTACGTAAATAATAAAATAAAACCAAGCATGAATTTTATGCCTTTATTCTTGCGGGGTTCGCAACATCAGTGACTATATTAAAAGAGAAAAAATATGATTTGCACAATCAAAGCATCGATAAAATGCTATATCAAATGATTTTGTGATAGTCATGGTATGGGGTTGTATCTTTAAAAATATCTACTAGCCAAGGCATGGCGACACCTCAACTAAGTATATCATATTTTGCAATTAGGTACTTAAAAAATAAAATGGGCATCGCCCCTCATGCGGTAAATTTAATAGTAATATTAGGTAACTACGTGTATCACCTGTCGCATGAAATAATTTTTCAACTTTACGTCTCTGTATAGAGGGAGAAATAAAAACAGTCCTTGCTGTGTTTCTTGCTGATTCTTCAATCTCCGATGTAGATATTTGCGAATAGATGATGGCGTAGATTTTCGAAATTAATAAGTGCTTGTAGAAGATACGGTGTACGTAGCGTTCCGTACAAACTCAATTTAATACCTCTACGCGTTGATGAAAAAAGAGGTAGTAACTTTAAAATTTTCAAAAATATTTTTTATTAAATGATGTAACTAAAAATTTACGTTTTTTCACAATTTTGCCCTTATTTGTACTATAAGACGTTACTTCGTACCAAATTCAAGATTCTAAGTTTACAGAAAATACCCTGTAGGTTTTGATTCCCGTGCGAGTTTCGAAATTTGCGGAAATTTGCGGCATAAACGGCTGTATTTTTGATTGCTTTAGCTTAGAAGTTTGATTTTTTCACAGCTCCAAGGGACAGTGGACATGAGTATTAGATATGAATTTCAGTTTGATACCTCCAAGCATTCCTGAGAAAATCTTGACAGACGGACGGACGGAAAATAAAGTATCCTATAAGGGCTCTGTTTTTTCCTTTTGAGGTACGGAACCCTAGAACATAATTAATTTGCGCATAAAATCTAATTTACTTAGGTAAATACACCTTTTTAAATCACTTTCATTACTGGGACTTTTACTATACGGCTCATAGATAAATGATTGGTCTTGAAGCGAGACCAATCATTCATCTATGATACGGCTATTATGTACACATCAGTACCCCTAGCATGAACCATTAACGAATTCGAATAGTTTGCGAGTGCGAAATGTCATTGTCAAAGGACATTGCTCATTCCCCATACATTGAATGCCCTAGAATGCACAGCAATGAGAAAATGCTAGTTGTATTCGGAATCATTCGTATTAGGCATTTGTTGAGATACGGACAACTTGAGGAACCGTGGCCTACTACAGAATGTATTAGATTTGGAGGTTATAATTATTATACTTAATCGTAAAAGATGTACACTTTATATATTCTAGATTTAGTGTTTACCTCTATGTAAACACTTAAATAATATGCATTAAATGACCATAAAATGCAATTAATAATAAAAATAATAAATGCTTAAATTCATATTGATTTATGAGTGTTGGTAGTTGGCACCTATGATACCTATACCTACCTGTTGTAATAATAGATTTCTTTTCAAATGAAATGTTCAAAGCCTTTCCATTTACCTGTTTCTATATTTTACTATCGGTAATAAGGTATTGTACCTGGTTATCATTATGATTTTCATAAAAATAAACAGATATTATATGGGATGGGAGTATAAACTATCTTTACATAATTTCAGAAATAATCTTTTTATAAATATAATATAAATACTAGTGACAAGTGTTATTAACTAATGTATCTAGTTTTATTCTTATGTTGATAAATACCTATGGTCGCCTATATTGCATTTATTAAGGTAAAAAATCTTGGCACAACTTTTTAACAAAATCACCTATTTAAAAATAAAATAATAACGAAGCCAATAAACTATTAAAATAAATCGTTATTATAGACTGAAACCTATTGAATCCAGTTTTCAGTTGATTTTTAATGCTGTATATTCAATAAAAAGGAGTGCCAAGATTGTTTATCAAATAGGACAAGTTAGGATGAACATACTGTAGTATCTAGTAACTGAACTTTTATTTTTTATTTTTTTAAACAGATTGTCCGTTTACTATGATTAGTTGCTAATAAATTAAAAAAATAATAGAAAAATAATAGTGAAGGACATTCTTTTGGGCATGCTAGGGCCGATTTCGTCGATGTCCTTTTGTATGGAAACTTGAACAGCAGCGCCAAAAAGTACGTAACGAGAACTAAATTTGACATTGACATTTCGCACTCGCAAACTGTAAATGTCAAATAAGTTAGCGAATAGGCCGACAGATCAATGGACCTATTAGCTCTATCAGTTAAGCAAAGTTATCCTTACCAACATTTATTTATTTACACATTTTGTACACACAAATATAAATAGACAGAAATTACGTGAATTGAAATAAATAACAGGTTAAAATACCAGCCTACCTCTGTATATAAATAGCTTAATGTGACGTAAATCAATAAACTCAATTAATCAACTTTCTAAGATTAGCCCGGAAATGTTGTTAACAACACATTTAGTTTGCATTAACTAATGACGTAGATATTTTGACGGTTTAAGCACAAATAAATATATCGAAAACAACAAACATGGGATCTAAAATTGGCAGATGTAGTGGTATTTAATTATATTGTGTATAATAATGTTTTTTGAAAATTTAAAGAAAATGAAAATTTCTGTTTGATACATTTGTACGAAAATGCGTAAAATGACCACTGAAAAGAATATCATTATGACCAATTTAAAAATCATAAAAAACACATGTTTTATGTTTCATACACGTGTCGCTATTTTAGTGCGATGAATCACGGTAAAGGTATCAATCATCAATTAGTACGATGGGCAGAAACATTTGTCCCTATTATTTTTATATTTAAGTAAAAAGTAAACATTTTCATTTGCTTGGATTTACCTAAATATGCCTGAGTTCTACTCTTATTATCGATACACCATACTTTGTCATTCGGTACAGGCTTAGCAGATATTTAAAAAAACAACCTTCGAGGTAAAATACCTGAAGGTGAATCAACTGTGATCAACATAAAACCTACGCGCGTACCATCCTATTATTTCCTTTAAGTAGATCTACCAATATGTGTATATGTCACGTAAGTAAATAAATATTCCTTGGAATGCCTATGTCACCTTGAATATGGAACAAGAAGCATGCTTCTTGCCTCCAAATGCCTTCATTTGGCTCTTTTATATGTAGTGCTATTTTCAGTTCAGTTTATATAAATGTTTAATTCATAACAAGAGTTTTTCCTATTCGTCTGAACGGTTATACTTTAAAAGGCTATTATATCTTTACTGCAATCGATGATTTTCTTCCTATCTCAGCACATCATTCCATTTTTCTTACTTGAGATTAATATTAAACAACACTCAAACACAAATAATATTCCGAAAGAGATATATAATACGAGCAGTGATATTCTATAAAATTTTCCCGTGCGGATCCTATGTGGATCCGCGCGGATTAATATCGGAACCGTGAAATTTTTACAGAATAGTAATGCTGTTAACTATAACAATATGATTGAATATACTTAAACCCTGTGAATAATCCAGTTTAGATACGATTCAATCCCTTTGAAAATAACTTGGAATCGTATTAAATACTCAATATATAGGTATGTTTTATATAGATGTTCTTAAACATTCAGTAGATAATTCGATCGTTAATTTCATCTCTCTATGCTGTTTAAGTACTAACATGGTTACTGGAGTTTGAATTTGAATTGAAATTTATAATCATATTATTTTTATGAATGATAACATATTCTCCTTTATATCCTATGAAAATAGATGAATATTTTTGTGTGGTAATATAACTTAAGTACAAAGTTCGATGTCTTCTTATACATTTAAATGTGTTCATTAGTTGTTTTATCTCCAATACCCAGATATGTGAAATTCAATCATGGATTATCATTAATACAAATGTGAAAGGCCTAAACAAATTAATTTATTATTTATACAGTAGTCTGTGCGGAAAGAGAATGGGCGTGGGAAAAACGGAACTAACATTAAGATTTTTATTTGGCAATCAAACCCAGCAATCTGTAAAATGTCAAAGTTTTGTATTGATACGGATTTGTTTGTTGTTGTGATTTATTGCGGTTTTTTGTATTTAATCATGTCGAAAAGGGGTAAAACCTTACAAATACGGTAGAAAAGCACTACAGCGCCCTCCAATCTAAATCCCATTCTCTTGCCGCACAGACTTAAGGTACTAGCTAACCCTGTAACTGTATTTTAACCGTGTATATTTTCAAAAGACTGGTTTAACTATTTATGCCCGCTATCGATGTTTTGTCAATATAGGTATTAATATGTCTCACAGTCTTGTCTCATTCAATCAATATCACTTATCATATTTTAAGGTTGTTTTTTTTTCTTATAAACAAACCTTGTACTGACAATAACGAACACAATAAAAAAAGAATTATCTAATTCGGTGCAATCTTTCGAAAGCTATGTGCGTACAAAGATTTCACGATTCATTTTCATTGGTATATATGTCTTAATTTAAAATTTAATGTGAAGCCCATCATTTGGACTTGATTCGACGGGCGTACATGTTACATATGTATAAATAATCAAACAACACATTTCCGTTACTAAGTATAGTACTTACTTAACTTAAACAAGGTCTACGTAAATTTGAATACAACTGATTGGCATTTCGAAATAACAAGTCACAACAATAGATCTATCCGTGTTTATTCAGTCGTCTTAATTTAAAATTATAATATTTTCACTAGGTTAGGTAAAATTTATTCTTCAGTCGGTCTTTTAAACTATACCAATTACCGATCGTCTCTAAGTGTACATATATTGGTACTTTTAAGTATTGGTCAAAATTATAACTTTTTATAGCAAATTCTGAGTCATGATAGAACTTTGAAGTCGCAGTAGTCGCCTAATTTAAAAGACCGACTGAAGAATACATTTTCATATAAGAATTAATTTAAAGATTTTTGTGTTTTGATTGAACTACAAAATAAAACAAAATGTGTGGTGTGAGAAAAATGATGAATTCCAACTTCAAGTATAATTTTATTTATTTTAAAGGCTGTTCACAATATGTAACTGACCACAATATTTTGCAAAAATATCTGACCAATCATCATGACTATAGTCAATATTCCAATCTGCCATAAAAGTTTGGGAATGAGTGATTTATTTTTTTAGCTACATAGCTTCATTAGGTGCTTTAAGTATTTCAAAAAAGGAAAGGGAAGTAAACTTAAAATTGTTACTGAAACTTGATTTTTTAAATTACTTATTTGAAGTGGAGGAAATAATTACATAAAGTATTGAATCTCTTATCTATTAGACAAGTCCGTCCGTCCGTGGTGCTGTTTCAGCGGCCAAGCCGTAAGAGATAGATAAAGAGAATGTTTAAGTTATAAGTTGAGAATAGTCTGATAAGACTACAAACCGGATGTGAGTAACGTAGCACTTCCGGTTTTCGAGAAATCACGTGATTTCTATTTCAAACGAAACCACACAAAATCTCCGAAGTTCTCAAATATTTTTTTTTTTTTTTTGGTGAACATTTGGTTCACTGGTTTGCTAATATTATACTATTTTTAAATCCATTCAACATAAAAATAGATAAGTTACACGCGTAAGAAGGAGAAAGGTTAAAAAAACACAGAAGAAAGACAGTATGTATAATAACAGGTGACGTTATCACCACAAGCTGCAAGTGCAAGGGAATTAGCATGCAGTTCCAACCCTTATTCTTGTGAGCTCCCATTCTTTGATAAAGTTGAATTTCAAGAGATGTAGGAGGAGGTAGGTATAGCGGATTTTTGACTCGAAATGGTGCGGCCGTCTGAAGAAGTAACCTTACTACTTACACTACCTTTTGGTCTCTTAGCATCAGGCGGGCCATAACTTGTTTGCCACTCTTTTTACATAACAAAAAATGGGTGCGTGTACTTATGTAGGCGCGTGAGAAGTTATCCTTCTTTGGCATCGTTTAAAATTAGTTTTTAATTGCATGCAAATAATTAATTACAATAAATTAATAAAAAGTCTGGAAAAGGACGAAGTCAATAAAGTTCAGTTTTAATTTGAAAAAATAAATAAATAATCAAAATATTCAATTAAAATCGCTACTGAATATAATTTATTACAACTAGGGTTGCAACGATATATCGGAATATCGATATTATCGATAATATCGAGACCAAAATATCGATATTTATATCGATATTTAAAATTCACTGATATCGATAATATCGATATCGGAAATTCCAAAATATCGATATTTCGTAGACTTAATTTGAACACAATAATATCAATTAATTTACCTGCTATGACTATCTAAATTGAATAATATCGAAATAACTATTGCTTTGAAATTGCAAGAGCTTATAGATGTATTAAAAAAATCTTGAACCCTAAGAAATATACTAAACTGGTGTGGACTCTGGCATGTTTCTCTAAACCTAAAATTAAATTTGACAACAGTGTATCCTTGTCATTCTCTATACAGAATGAAAAGGAGAGACCGATGTTAAATTTAGTTTTAAATTTAGATAATCATGCCAGAATCGACACCAACGTATATAGGTATAATGGTATATCTAAAGGTAACTGATGCACTTAAATAAAATCCTTGCCTCTCTTTCTAGATAATTGTCAACTACTGATTAATTGAAATTTAATATCATTGTAATATAACTCAAAATAAAATTAAGAATCTTATACAAATCGTAAATTTTTTAAGCTCGCCAAGTCAAGAAAGTAAGATAGGTATAGTAATTTTGGAAGCTTTGGGCTTACCCTATTCTGAAGCCTGATGTGTAGGTTTTACTAATTCATAGCAATTGTTTTTCATATGATTATTTATTCTGATTTTGGCTGCGTGCAAATATTTTAAACCAGTGGTTCTCAAACTTTTTAAATGACGGAACCCTTTTGGGAAGCAAAATACTTGATGGAACCCTACAATAAAACAATTATTTTTATAAGTGTATTCTATATTAATCAGCATAATAAAAGTACAATGTATCCGTTACTAATTATTATTTACTTCACCACTTGGTAAGGACAATAATAGAAAACATTAAAAAAGAAAAAATCTAACTAGTGGGAGGTATGAAACTGTTTTTTATTTTTCATCAATTGCTTGATATCAGGTTTGATGGAAGAAAGTTGGAGTCTCATATCAGCTTCGGCGTCCAGTCTATTGCGATATTTTGTTTTCGTGGCTGCGTAGGTAGAGAATCCTGTTTCGCACAAATATGTAGTTGGGAACGGGAGAAGAATATCCAGAGCCATTTGGCCAAGCATTGCATATTCATCTTGGATTCTGCACCAAAAATCATTAAGAGGCGTCGTTTTGAACAATGACTCCATACTTGTGTCTGATGACATTTCTAAAAGAGATTCATATATCTCATTTGACATGTTTTCAGGCTTTTCCAAGTTGGGTAAAAAAGGATTATGAATCCAAGAGTTCACTTTAATTTTTGTATTGTGTTCTTCGGGAAAATACTTTTCAAAAGATGCGCGCATCGAACTGAGATATTGGACCAATTCTTCAAACACATTATCTTCAAACATTTCTGAGTCGTTTTCGCT
Organism: Chilo suppressalis; assembly: GCA_902850365.2. Classification (NCBI taxonomy): domain Eukaryota; kingdom Metazoa; phylum Arthropoda; class Insecta; order Lepidoptera; family Crambidae; genus Chilo; species Chilo suppressalis. The sequence continues at coordinate 16,913,533 of OU963898.1, forward strand.
AACAAACTCAGTGAGTAACGTAAAACTTTCTATTTCTTTCTTACCAATGCAAATGATCCAAAAATCTAATTTTCTTTTAAAAGTAGTTATTTTATTATAGGCCTGAAACACTGTTGTCTGTTTACCTTGCAATGATAAATTTAATTCGTTAAGTTTTTGAAAGATATCCGCCATAAAAGACAATCGGAACAACCAAGTTTTATCATACAAACGGTCCTTCAAATTAAAAGAAGTATCTGCTGAAAGAAACATTTGTAACTCGGCTCTAAGTTCAAATAGCCTTGTTAAAGTTTTTCCCCGAGACAGCCATCGCACTTCTGTATGGAGCAGCAGTGTTTTATGTTTGCTGCCATAATCTTCACACAATAATGAGAACAATCGGGATTGTAGTGGTCGTGATTTGATAAAATTAATTATTTTTACCGCTTCATCCATAACTAATTTTAGATTAGACGGCATTTGCTTCATCGCAAGTGCTTGTCTATGCAGAATACAATGACTGGAACTACAATTAGGCGCTTTATTTTTCATTCGTGACACTGCTCCTGCTGTTTTACCTGTCATCGCCTTGGCCCCATCTGTACAAATGTCAATGCAATTGTTCCAACTGAGATTATGTTCTTCAAAAAATATATTTATTTTATTAAAAATTTCTTCCCCGGTAGTGTTTGTAAGCAGCGATGAACACATAAGCATGTCTTCTTCAAAAGAACTTTTATATGGATATCTCACAATAACCAGCAGGATAGCCAAACCAGCGACATCAGTCGACTCGTCCATTTGCAAAGCGAATCGTGTATTTTGTAGACGTGTAACTAGTTCTTGTTTGACGTAGCTTGCCAGATCATGGATTCGTCGTGAAACAGTATCGTTTGATAGCGGAACAGTAGAAAGATGCTTTGCAGATTTTTCATCAAGCATACATTTTGTTATGTCTAATACACATGGTTTTATTAATTTCTCAGCGATAGTGTGCGCTTCACCTGCTTGTGCAATGCGATAGCTAACTAAGTATGATGCCTCCGTGGCCTTTTCGTTGGTAGTTTGTGTTACATGCATCATATTTTTTTGACTTTCTAATAACTGATCTTTTTTGCGAACAAAAAATTCTTTATTCTTGTCTTTAGTCTCGGGGTGTACGGTTTCTAAATGTCGACGCAATTTGGCAGGTGCCATGGAACTATTAGGAAGCAGTTTACTACAGAGCATGCAGAGAGGTGAGCCGTTGGAATCAACAAATCCGAAACTGATATAAGATTCATCATACTTCCTTTTTTTCGTCTTTGAAACCGTCGAGCTTGACGTCGTGGCACTCGTGGCATCATCTTCTGGATCGGTGATTGCTAAATTCTCCGCGCGCATTGCTTTTGAACATTCAGCGTCATTAGAAGATGTTGTTGGAACACGTTTAACACCTTTAAGCCAACGTTCCATTCTTCTTTATTTATAATGTTACAAGTCAGGATAGTGGGGTTTAAATAATGCACAATCGTTACTGCGTATAAGAGACTAAATTTAGAACCTACAGGGAAGAAATGTATAAAACTGAGACAACAGAATACAGCAGGCAGTAAAACAATGAACACCAGTTTCTCGCTAGCGAGCTTGTAAGTAGGTAGTAACTTATCGCTCCGAACGCTAATCATCAACTGACGACGCCAACGCGCGATCGCCGCTTTTATACTTAGTCCTAGACTCGATCTCAAATATTCTCGAAAATACTCGAGTCGGCACCTTTGATAAACAAAAAGCAAAAATAAAAACAGAAATTTAAAAATAGCGTTGTAAACAATATCGACTTTATCCTTTGAAGTTAGAGACGAAAGTCGCTAGTTGACAACTATAGCGTCTAATTCAGAGGCGGCTTTTATCAAAGAGACTGAGCGCTTACAAGTATACTACCCGCTCGTTTTAAGTTTGCCGCTGGCGATAGGTATGAGTGTATGACGTTCGAAATTTTTTATTTAATTGTAACAATAAAAATTGTGTACGTTAGATATTTGGGTAAAACTATGACACATTATAAGTTTTGTTGTCACGTGGGGGAGGGTACGCGCATTCCACAGACCGGCAAACTTAGAGCGAACGCGTTGTACAAGTATAAAATTGTTGAGACCAAACTTATGAGATATTGTACCAGCTAATGTAACACAAGCTTATACAAATACAAATAAATAAATAAATAACATTCATAGCGTTTTGTCTCCGCGCGGCCGCGGAGTCCGCACAGCCGCGGAGCGACCAGAGAGAGGTGTTTTGATTTTTTTATTTCTAAATTCTTGCGGAACCCCGACAGAGGTATCACGGAACCCTAGGGTTCCGCGGAACACACTTAGAGTATAGCTGTTTTAAACAAAATAAATATCTTTGATTCGAAATTGCTTTTGATTTGATACTTCTTACAGCGCTATAAAAAATATAGTAAATATCGTGTTGGAAATGTTGGAATGGCTGACATATCTGATCGGATATCGATATTTACCTGCCCACATTATAAATATCGATATTTCGGAAACCTTTGCTTCCTTAATTTTAGGACTTTGCTTTGCAAACTTAATACAAAGCAAAAAAAAGAAAAAGATATCGATATATCGATAATATCGAGTTAAAATGGTCGATATATCGGATATCGATATTTGCCTGACTTCGATATAAATATCGATATAAATATCGATATTTCAAAAGACTTTGCATCCCTAATTACAACATATGTGATTTGCACTTGTATGAAACTCAAACACGTATTCCGAATATACAAACTAGAAACATGTGGATAAATATTATAAATATGAATACCTATAACTGTTACTTTATTACAAAAAATAAAGATGTGGTTTTTGGTTCTACTACACCAATGGTCAAGAGATGGCGCTGTAGTCTCCTGAATCGCGCTTTGGTTCCGTTGTTCCAGATTAATAAATACTTTTGATAGGCCATCACAATGCAGTCGTTAGCACCCACTAAATAGAGATTCTATTTCTATTTTGTTGGTAGATTTTCTTAATGTGCGGTAAACACAAAAGTAACGCATGAAGTTGGTCGCTAAAGCGCTAAAGCGACCAACTTCATTATGTTAAAATTTTGTGTTACAGTGATGCGCGCGCATCTTAAAATTTCACTCTCATCATTTTTTCATCTTCTCAAATCTTTCAAACTTCAAAAAGATTTTTATTGGGTTTTCGTTCATAAAGAAGTGATTATATACTTTTTTTTACCTTAAGCCTACTACTACCTGAAATTATTTTATAGCACAGTGTGACCTAAACCCGCACTTTACGCACGCTTTTCCGTGACCTAAGTTGCCTATTTCTGCCGGTGTGTAAATGAATTGACCAACTTCACTCATGTAGAATAGTACATTACGATACGCGTAACTTAACTTTAATATGCCAATCAAGGAATAAACGTTCATAGATACATTGAAATTCTATTTTGTTGTAATGATATTTGATTTTTTCCTTTTGAAATATACTTTCAAAATGGTAATCTGAACCGGAATTCTTTCTTTTCAGAGTTTGACTTGCAGTCTGTATTGTAATTCTTTGTGATTGCAATACATGAATTTTACTTTCAATACACTAATCGCATCCCTCGGGGGGGGCGGAGGAACCCCCCCCCCCCCCCTCTTGCCCGCGTCCGGGGCGGGTTTATGTCACACTTGCTATAAAATAGTATACGATACTTGTGGCCTAAGTTGTCTATTACTGCACGCCGTGCAGTAATAGGCAACTTAGGTCACGCGTATCGTAATGTACTAATACATAGTCGGTAGGTACTAAGTATTCAAATAAATGTGCACCAATTAAATTTGTTTTAAGACCCGCCGTGTCCGACCTCTCTTTATATTTTTTTAGGTTCGTCTAATTAAGTTTACAAAGCATTTAAATTCTAATGGTTATGCTCGTTTTAATGTTTAAATAACATTGAGTTAAGAGAATTAACCATCCAACGTTAATTGGTAGTTGCCACAAGTAGTTGCACTTTTCGGAAAACATGAGGTAAACCGCAATGAGTATGCATAAGCAAGGTAGCCACAGTACAGCTTTACAATATGAACATGGAAATTTTTCCGACAACTCACACTAAGTAAGTGATTTTAGAACCGGTTTTCATTATATGCTTCGAGACTTTCTTCCACGATCCCGTAATTACGACAGCGAACTCATGAGGATATTCGGAATAATCTCGACCATTGACGTCAAAGGACCGGTTTAATGCCTTTTTTTTTTAATTAAAGACTAGCGCATTCAAATATTGAGGTACAGTAATGGTTATATACACCGTATTTATATCATATATCATACATCATTATATATCATCATATTTAATAGTATGTAAGTATAATGTTATTTTATTTTATTTTATTTTGTGTTGTTTTGTTTTATTTTATTTTATTTTATTTGACTTAATTTTTATTAGATTGATAATTGATTTATGATTTAAATTGAAATGAATTGTATTTATTTGTAATTCGTGTTTTTAATTTATATATTTTACTATTATTATTGTGATTATCAATTGTTTTTATACTTCTGTATGTAATATGGGTACTACGCCTGAAATAAAAGATTATTATAATTATTAAAGTGTTATATGTAATTAAATATTCATGACCTTCGAGAAAAAAATACGTGACATATTTTTGCTTGTTAATTATTATTCTTCAAAAATTTGTATTGTACTGTCAGGTCACTTTTTTTAATTCTCTTCAAACCTGTTTTTTAATAGGCAAACATATTAACTCCGAAACCTACTGAACTACTGTCAGGCTCAGTGGCAACTTATTAATAATTGTAGCACAGGAAACATATTACTTTCTAAATAAAATGTTTGGTTTTAGGCGTTGTTTAGTTTACATTTATAAGCAAAACCTCTTTGTAATCATACGAACACTTGGGAGCTAGTTAATTAAACTTTATTTATATATTAAAAATATAAGGTGTTACATTAATATACCTTGTTGTTTGAACAGCAATGTTTAAGTTAATAAGAAATTTAAATAAAATAGTGACAGATAGTGGTCATAATTACATTATATTATCTATATCTATAATATCAAACCTTGCCGAACATTATAACTTGCTTACACCTACTGCATTTATAAAAATAAATGCATTTATAATACAAGTAATCTCACGCGTCCTATCAATGTGCGCTGAACTTGATCTCAGTATTTGTTTGGTCTCGTACCACAGCGGATTGGTATAAGCACCACTCAATACTGTCCAGCGAACGTATCGATACAGTCGTTTTAACATAGGAAAAATGTTCGTAAATCACAATTTTTTTTATTGCTCTGCTTGTTTTCTCTTTCCTAGTAGTCATTTGATACGATGACTTCTTTTGTTGACAGGTCGTTCTCAATACCAGACGGGCTGGTGATGGACCCACTGGCGCCGACGGCACTCGCGGTCTCCAACGAGTTCATGGGTCGTTTAGGCAGTGGCCTGTCCCTACTGAGGGACCATGGAAAGAAAGTTCAAAAGGTCAGTTGCATTGTACGTCATCCAAGTACTCAAACATAAAACGCCGGCGCCAATTAAGTTTTCGAGATGAATTCTTTAATAGAATATTATGTCTAATGACAATAATTATATTCTAGGGCTAGGGGTACAAAAACAATTTGATTCTCAAAACACGCACTGCATGATAAGTGATGATAATAAATAGTTCGTAACAACTCTTACACAATATTCGTCGGTTATCTTGATTTTTAAAATTAATTATGTATACTTGAAAAGTCTACATTTAATTCTTAATTATACATTATCTTTTCGATAATATTATCTGTTTGATTAGAATTCTCAAATAATTTGTTACTTTACTCAGTAAACATACGTACCAATATTGATGAAGTTACATATATGTGTACGTACTTAAATTAAACTGTTTTTCTTTTCCTTGAAATGTTTGTTTATATTTTTTGTATATATTGCGTCCATAGAAAAATAATACTATTAATTTTTATGTTTCTCTTATTCCGCCAGTATGTTATGAAAAATAGAAAATTCGACATTTTCTCGAAGAGGTCATGCAAGTCAGTGGTGAACGTCGTGTTGGTCGAGGCCAAGGACTTGCCCGACGGACCGACAAACGGATCCAATGGACTCTACTGCAAATTCAAGTGAGTTAATTAAACTTTTCTTGTTAGGTTTTCTTTATTTACTTTTTTGCTTATCTTAAGGATGACATTGAATCGTCGAGTTGTTTTCCCCACTACTTTTGTTTTCGTTAGTATCAAAGGATTTATGACAAACTAGAGGTCGGCCGCGACTTCGTCTGCGTTAACTTAGTTTCTTGAAAATCCCTCTGGAACCCAACATTTTTTCGGGATAAAAGTAGCCTGTGTGAATCTAGGGTATCAGCTAACTTCATACCAAATTTTATTAAAATCGCTCCAGCCGTTTATACGTGAAGAAGTGACAAACATACACACTCACATAATCACACACTCACAAACTTTCGCCTTTATATTATTAGTGTGATGAAATACTTATGTTTATATAAACATTAATAAAGGTTTTATTTTTAATTTGGTCATATTTCCGATACAAAGAATAGAAATACGTTGATTCGTTCTTTAAAAGCAACAATACAATCTGGACCAATTCGTCATTTAGAACAAAAAGAGACATTTGGCTTCCGCAATATCAAGGTTACAAAAAGAATTCAATAAGTTTTGTTTAACCATTTTCATGCGACTGCAATATGAATGCCAAGATTTTGACAGAACAAAAATTAGAATTATTTTTAAGAGTGAAAAGCTAGTGAATATTATCCTTAAATTAAAAAGAATATTGTTCTTTCTAGCGAAGCATATGACCATAGTCTAGCTTTTTCTACCGATGCACTATCGTACAACATTTATTTCACATAATATTAGTATGTGCAATCAAAGACAAAGAGTCAGAGAAGTTCGGCTTGTGAAATTAATAAATAAATTGCTTATAGTACCTATGTTGTTCTTTCTTACATGTCCGCGTCAAGCCTTCAACAGCGCCAACAGCGTATTTTTCTCATAGATTATGGAACGCTATACTGAAACATTTTAGTGCAACGAATTTATCTATCTAACCGTTATTGTAGGTTTAGAGTATATTATTATTATTATTATTAGATTGTCATTTGTCGTTCGAGCGACGAGACAGGTTGTCACCAAGTTGCACTTAACATTAGCACACTCTCAATTCGACAAGTATGCACGACATGTTTGTTTACATTATGTATTTTCATATAAAATGTCAAGTGTAATCGTATTTAATTTAATTTTTTTGTAGACATTTAAAATAAAATATAATGTCCAGGAATAAGTTTATTTATGTATTTTCACAAAATCGAGACTTTTATTTTAAAAGTTATTAAGATTTATATGCTAGTTAGTTACTTGTTACCATCTTTCAGGTAGTATATGATCCTATAGTCATTGTGACTTTTCTTAAAAGGCAAGTACAGTAACAGTACAAGTACTTTTAACTTACCTCTTTTGATTCGGTTAAGAGAGATACTGAAATAGGCGGAAATCTGATGAGGCAAGGTCAGGGCTATAGCTATAATGAATACCTTATTCCTAGTCAAACGCGCAATTTTTCGCAAAGCTCACGCCTGTTCTGAATTCTCAATTTCTTGCTTGATTCTTAACAGTCGTTGGCAATAGAAATCTGAATCAATTGTTTTTCCCAGCGGTAAAATTTAAATGATACCCTTCTAATTTTACATACACGCATCATCTTATTGTGATTGAATCTGGGTTTCGCCTTAGCCTGTTTAGCTTGACGAACTTTGACCATGAAGAGATTACTTACAACGACGAATAAATATTTAGTTTTATTTTTTTTTGTTTTTGCCTTTTTATCCATAATATTTTTCATAGGTTCTTGTCGTAGGTAATCCACTTTTCATTACCAGTAAGGCAGGTTTCATTACGCTTCTCTAAAAAATCATATATTAGTACCAACACGTTTTATTTAGTTTCTTTCAGAAAGCTTTTGTGACACTCAAATCTGAAGCTTTATGTATAAGTACCTACCTCCCCATGACTTTCTCAAATGGGTCAAAGCTGATTTTGGCCAATTCGCAGTAGCTGACTTCTATAATAAGGAAAAAAATAGAGCTGAGCCATAGTTAGTTAGAGTTAGCCTAAACTGCTTTATTCAGCTTTGTGTTTATTTACTAGCGCATTCGCAGCATAATCCTAAATGCATGATTGCATGAGGTACATAAACGTTTTTTGTCGTGGCTTTATTCGCCTTTTTATAATAAAATTTTGAAATGTAATAAATTTACTTGTTACCCTAATTCATTATGTGGGCAAAAACAACAGAATAATGGCGACAACCTGTTTTAATTACCTTTATTCATGTTTAAAAATCCCACCTTTTCAATGGTATCATAGCCAGCAAAACACAAATACTACAACCAAAGAGATTTTATTACAATTTGATACATACAAGATATCTTAACTTTTTCTCCGACCTTAAAAGTCATTCTTGGTTCTACATCTTTGAATAGGCTAATGCAAACTCATTTTTATATTGCGCAAGCGATGATCGCAAAGGTATATTTGGATATGCTAAGTAGATGTCACAAAAACCAATACCGTTAAACTAGATACTGAATCATTAGGCAAATACTGTTCTAAACATATCATAAAATAGAAACCATATACGACTTTATTGGTAATAAAAATGGTTTATTGATGGCAGTCGGTGTTTCCCTCATATTTAAGAGACAGCTGCAAAAACAATATTCTTTTATGTTCTGATACCTCACAGTGAGCTCCTCAGAATAGAGTTTAAACAAGTTAATAACAGGAAGGGGCTTCTCTCTATTATCGTAAGCAATATACTGTATATACAATATACGAATAGGGCTCCCTTTTCACAAAATGAAAATATGTAGACTTTTTTATCATATTTGGGCCAATATGAGGTTAATTGACCGGTAATCTATAAAAACGATCGCTCAGTAACATTTTCACCGGTATCGGTATATACTTATTGTGTTAAGTAAAGAGTTAACATGAACAATGTTGTATTTGTAAGCTCTTTCGTTCAAATAGCTACTGCATGAAAGACAGTAACTTTTTTTTTATTGTTTCAGATTAGGAACAGAGACGCACAAAACGAAGCATGTTTCAAAATCAAAGGCAATGTGGTGCGAGAGATTCAATATGTACCTGTACGATGACTGCGTATTAGAGACGACGGTGTGGCACAAAGAGAAACAGAAAAATTTCATGGGACGGTAATTACTAAATTTGTTGTCAATCAATGTCAAGAAACTGAAACAAATAACGCTCATAACTTTTACTCTTGTGTTAATAAATAAATGATCAAAAATTCAAAGTCAAACAATAATATTATATATAATAATCACAGGAAATACTACATCATACGACATTTTATTAATGATAGTGCTCTTAAGATCTTCACGTAGTTATCGCTATATTTTATCTTTTTAAACCGTAGGTGCTTTAATGTTAAAAAGATCTACTAATTTATTATAATTTTATTACCTACTTACAGACTTTTTTTAGAATTAAACTGCTTGATTTATAAATATACAAATTATACTAGAAAATATCTAGTTAAGTTTTTCACTATTGTAGTATAAACATGGGACGGTATAAATAATTACCTACCACGTACGGTATAAATAATTTGTTTGTTTATTCATTCCATTGTTTATACATAAGAACACACATCACTGCAAAAATTGAACTTGAATGCAATAAATAGATGTCAGATGAGATGATAAGATACTTTTGATTATAGGTGTTCTATCGACCTTTCGCGTCTGGAGAGGGAAAAGACCCATGATATGTGGTTAGAAATGGAGTGTGGATACGGTAGCCTTCACCTGCTCGTGACCGTAAACGGGCCTGCTCCAGTAATACCCAACGATTCAATACCTACCACGACCAGTATTCATCATACCACCCTTGAGAAGGAGGAGTTTGTATGTACTGAACTTTTTTCACATTTTCGTTTTTAAAGAGATTTATTTACTTACCTTGGAATCACAACTGCATGGAACTCAAGAATTAAAAAAAAAAAAAAAAAATTTAGGTACATTAATGAAATCTACTGTTTTCCTGAAGTCTAAAATAATATAAATCTTTCGACTTTATCATAACAAGTATTTTAATATTTTCACCATTTTAACTACTATATTTTTAGATCTAATGTGAATTATAAGAGCTAGAAATATTTCCAGTTTGCAGGTGTCTTTTTGAATTGAATTTTTCCAGTAATATTTTCTTTACATCCACTATTTGTAGATTGAAATATACAGTAGTACCTTTGTTAAAACTTTCAATCTGATATGAAAGCGAAAGTAACACAGTAGTACTATAAAATTTAAAGACATTATTAATTGTTGACTGGAAAGGAAACAAGGCCGTTTACTTTCGTACAAGAAGATCAATTCAGGAAGTTCCATCGCTAGGAATTTTAATTGTTTTGACTTTATCACTGTATTTCGTTGTTATTATTTTTACATTGGACATGGTATTTATTTTTTGGACACTGTTTAAACGTTTTTTTTTCTGTAGTAGGTACTTAACTGTTCGGAAGACTATTGTTTATTACTGTCACTAGCGCAGACGCGCTCAATGAAAAGCCAAAAATCATGGCCAGGCATTAAGAGCTAATACATCGCTGGCTGTCACATATTCCCGATCATAAGAAATATGCTCGAAACACCGCACCACCATATACGCTTTGACAAATATGAAGAGAAGATCCTAATTCTAACTACCTTTATTTTATTTGCTGCAGACGTGGTATAAGCTAGACAACTTAAACGAGGTGGGCCAGCTGCTAGTGACAGTGCACGGCGCGCGAGGTCTCAGTGCACCCGGGTTTGGTAGCCGAACCGACCCTTACTGTGTCCTGGAATTAGACAACGCGCGCGTACAAACTCACACCGTGTTAGCCACCAACGAACCACACTGGAATAAAACCTACTTCTTGTAAGTACTCTTTTACTGGGTGATACTGCATGGAATGCGAGGACTCAACGCGCTACGGTTCAGTGGCCGGGATGATCCCTACTGTGTGCTGGAATTAGACAACGCGCAAGGTTTCAGTGTACCCGGGATCGGTGGCCGAACCGACCCCTACTGTGTTCTAACTACTGTGTTCCGGAATTAGACAACGCGCGCGTACAAACTTATACCGTGTTAGCCACCCACGAACCGCACTGGAATAAAACCTACTTCTTGTAAGTACTAGCTAGCTTTTACTGGGTGATATTGCATGGCATGCGAGGACTCAGCGCGCTGCGGTTCAGTGGCCGGACTGATTCCTATTGTGTGCTAGAATTAGACAACGCGCGCGTACAAACTCACACCGTGTTAGCCACCAACGAACCGCACTGAAATAAAAACTACTTCTTATAAGTACGCTTTTACTGGGTAATCAGGTGAGCCGTCTGCTCTCAATAACATAAAAAAACAAACAAAAATCCCATTTTTTTTTAACAAAAAATGTAAGGCATGCGAGGACCCAGCGTGCTAGGGTTCAGTGGCCAGACTGATCCCTACTATGTGCTGGAATAAGACAACTCGCGCGTACAAACTCACACCGTGGCAGCTACCAACGTACCGCACTGGAACTAAACCTACTTTTTGCAAGTACTCTTTTACTGGGTGATATTGCTTGGCATGCGGGGTCTCAGTGTGACTGGGTTTGGTGGCCGGTCCGACCCCTATTGTGTGCTGGAATTAGACATCGCGCGCATACCAGACCCACATCGTGGCAGCCATCACCGAACTGCATAGTAACAAGACCTACTTCCTTTTAGTTTTTTTAATACAAACAAGCACACGGTCGACCTGATTGTAAGTGGACGCCTGCAACACCAGTAGTACCACATGCGCGTTATTAAATAATGACCAATTAAAAACATCTTTACGCCTCTATTGAAGAAATCCATGCTGTATTTCTTTGAGTAAACAGTAGGTGACCAATAATTTCAAGACCCTCTTCTTGTAAGCACTCTTTTAATACTCGAGTAAGAGAACATTCGTTCACTGAGTCCAATCAAACATCGTTGAACGAGCTCGTTCACTCGCTCTGCTGTTTCCATTTACCGAGCGAGCATATATCTTCTCGTCCAGAACTGTTCTGAGCTTAAGTGGAAACGCAACGCAGCATTGTAAACACTGAATTGAAGATAAAAGTTGTGAGACTAATTTCGTGATTTCCCCTAATGTTATCTATTGCGTCACCATCACAAATCACTTTTCATGCGTCAATTATTTAAGCGTAGCCGTTGCGTTCTGCTAAATACAATTTTCTGTTGCGGTTTACATACAGTTCAAAGGAAACAAAGATCAATTTCGGTTGAATTTAAAAAATCAGTCATCACGTCACAGAATTTTCATATTTCCACTAGAAAAGACTTCAACGAGCTACAAAGTTGATGATAATAAACGACGACTATCGGGCCCGACTCTTAGTTTCAAAATTGTTTTTTTTTTTTCATTTTATCTAGCCACTTATTCTTCTACGATATGAAATGTTATATGGCAAGGGATAAAGTCAGGATAGAAAATATCTCAAGTGATACTTTAGTATCGCAAGCGTCTATCTATAGGCATGGCGGCCGCTAACCATCTTTATACATTATTATCTTTACATTTGCCACGCTTTTTACATAAATATAAAGTAAACTTAAAAGAAAATCTACAGTCTGCCATTCTTATCCACACACTAATAATTCATAATAATGAAAATTTTGATTATCCATTTTTTCAGTTCAGTAAACGACATCACATCGACTTTGGACATCACTGTATACGACGAGTGCATGATAAACTCTATAAAGGGAGAGACGCTGGGAAAGCTCTCGATTCCCCTGCTGAGGATCAACAACGAGGAGAAACGATGGTACGCGCTCAAGGACAGAACGCGGAAGAACAGCGCGAAGGGCAACTGCCCAAGAATATTGCTGCAGATGTCTGTTGTTTGGAATCCGGTAAGTTTGAAAACAAAACGTTTTTGAATTACGGATGAAACTTATATCGCTTTACTACTGTTGAATATCAGGATACTTGGAAAAATCTACAAAAAAAATATAGTTACTAACTTGTGATATAGAAATATATATTAGATGAAATGTGATAATGTTTGAAGAAGTCGTTAGATTTTTTTTTAAATAGTGTTTTGGTAAATTTATTTCTATTCTGAACGCATGCGCTAGCGAAACTTATTAGAGTTTACAATTAAATAGATTTCAATATTGACCATATATATTCTGTTGTGAATTGTTTATAATCAAATCCTGCTTTCATCAACGTATTTTTTTTTTCATAGAGTAGGTACCTACTTTTGAGTATCCTCTTTTATTTGTTTACTCTTTAAATGCCTTTTATTTACATTTTGATTTAAATGTTACTTTATTACCAATCTATACTAAAGGTACTTAATTGATACATAAATATTTTTGTTCATTTTCCAGATCAAAGCTTCAATCAGAGTATTAAGTCCCAAGGAAACAAAATACATGCAAAAACCAGCCAAATTCAACATTCCGCTGATTTACAGTAATCTCAAATTTATTCGTGATGTATTCAACGCACTTTACGTAGCAAATGAGCATATCAAGTAAGTAGCTCTAATTTATTCGTTTGTAGTATCTAGGTAATATATGAAAATATCGTGTCTCAATGTTTGAACTTCTTTCAAACGACTTCACCGATTTTATTATTATTTTTTTGTTTATATTTGGTTGGTCTGAGAATAAGGTCTTAGCTATTTTTTATATCCTTAAGTGAAAAAGTGGGGAGGAGTTATATTCCGACATCCACGTTAACAAAGTCGCGGGCTAAAGTGCAATTTATTTTGATTCTGTTTCGCAAGTTTCTTTAAGTATATCTTATACACTCAGATCATGGCTACATACGGCACACTTCGCACCTTTGTGATAATAACATTTAATATTTATACGTAGTTACTAATTCTGTAACCCGTCTTAGCTCACCCATGTATATTTAATTATGGTTCTATATAGTTTTCTGCTTCTTACTCATACCCACTTCTAGAAGCAAATACACTTGATCGTTAGTTCGGTTACGATTGCCTATAGGATTGGAACAAACGATTAAATATAAATGAACGGATTCGAGTACGCCCGTACTCGATTCGTTTTGATTTCCTCCAATCTGGCGTCACTAAGGTAAGTTCTAACTAGATCACGGATGCAGGTCTTTTGCCCATGTTAAACGTGAATAAAACAATGTAAATATTGCATCGGGTGGCCGAGATCGAGTAATGTCTTACGTGCACCCGAATACGGGGTAACGTCCAAGTTTAATTGGGTCGTAATCGTAAAACCAATTAATTTCTATGCGGTTACGGCGATTCCTACTTGGGCTAGGTTTTATTTTCAGTAAAACTATTTTCTATAAGTAGTCAAATATTTAGTGTACTAAAGTATCACACTAATATTATAAAAGCAAAAGTGTGTGAGTGTATGTTTGTTACTTCTTCACGTCTAAACGGCTGTAGGTAGCGATTTTAATAAAAATTTGGTATGGAGTTAGCTGACACCCTGGATTAACACATAGGCTACGTTTTACTGCGGGAAAATATCCCTAATAACCCGTGGCTAACACCGCGGGGCACAGCAAGTTTTATAGAAAATTTAAAAGCATGACTAAATATGACAACGAATCTGCTATAAGGGAAACGATTCACGACGACGTCGTGGATTTTGTTAGGCAATTATCTTCATATTTTATTTTAAATCAAATCAAACTCGGCAGGCATGCATTTGAATGGGAGAACCGGGAGCTTTGTGTCGTGGCGCTGGCAGCCTGGCTCGGCTTCTGGTACTACTTCCGTATATGGATGACGCCGCTGATGTTGGTGGCACCCTTCTTGTATTACTGGTTCGAACAAAAATGCAGTAGTGAGTATTATTTTATGAGTAACCTTAAAGTTAGACACGTTACTGTACTACTTTATTAACACGTACCTATACTATAGATATTTAAATCCTAAAAAAATGATAGCTCCTTTCTTGCTTGCTCGAAGACTTTTGTGAAATTAGTTAGAATCGAATAGCCCACGGTGTCCTAGTAGGGGCGTTCGGTGTTTACAAACTAAAGGTCGTCAAAATAAATAATAAGACTTAATAACTGTTGTAAATCCATAGGCACTAAAATTAAGTGGATCAATGAAAGAATGCAAAACATAGATGTAAAAAAAAGGTATTTGCCAACATGCGTATCTAATTAAATATTTCTTTGTAATTTCCAGCGAGAGGTAGGAGTAATGCATTGGTTCTCTTTAGCCAATCAGAGGCTGAACTAGAGGATGAAGATTTAGAACAAAAGGTATGATATTTTTTAAAGGTGTTTAATAAATTTACGTTATTCTAAGACATATTCAAAATACATAAAGTCTGAACTCTGTAAAAGAAGCAGTGTTAACAGCCACAATTATATAAAATATCGATCTATATTGATCGATCTAAGTAGGTACGTTATATTTTTTATAACAGTAGAACCATAGAATCATGGTGTAATTTAATATCCTTCGTACTGTATTATTTTAAGTGTTTTCATTCGGCTGCAGGTGTTTTAAAAAATCCAATGTGGCATTGGTCACAGTAAGTCTAATAGTTGGCTGACACTCTCCGGGCGCCTCCGACTCCTCCCATACAGCCCATAAGCACCAACACTACACAGCTAGCATACTTGCACACTAGCTTAGCATTAGGCAGACACCTCACCCGTAGGATAAGAGTGCGCAGACCCGGTCTACACACGACACGCTATACCAGGTACAGGTACGTACGTACCTGAGCGTTTTTCCCCGCCCCCCACGACAACGGCTAACTAGAGCCAAGGTCCGAGTCTTAGAGACGCCCTCTAGTTGAGCCGACCCCTTCCTCTTCCAGTCTCTCCAGACGGAGAGGAGACTCCCCCCTTAGGATTTCGCCGGCCGTAAACCCCGTGACGCTGTAAAGGCCATCTGCGATCAACAGCATACACACTCAAAAAAAACTCTGGACAAAATTAGTATTAATATTTGTGTTATTTATTTCCAGGACGACAAGTCAATACGAACTCGATTATACGGACTTCAAGATATTACGTTTACGATAAAGAATGGTATCGATTACGCAGTGTCGCTCGCGGAGAGAATAAAAAAGTGAGTTTTCTTTATTAATTTACTGATTTCTCCTTTAACAATAACTTTACTGTATTATAATAAGCATTTTGCACACCATTGATATTATATTGTAGGCTTGCTGCAAAGAAACAGTGGCATTTTGATTTTAAAAAGATGATAAAGTTTTTTTTTAATTTTCTCTTTATTTAAAGGACTTTTATCTTTACAGACATGTCAGTCCCATCGTGTACTTATATAAATTAACAAACCATCTAAGCCAATTAACGTAATATGTTATTGTCGGAAGAAAGTCGCGGCAGACATATAAAGCGATACAGGATTCTAGCCTCTTCCAACACCGGTTGGGCCAGAATGCTGTGAAACACACCAATGTCTGACATATTCAATTTACATTTATTAACAAACTCTTGTCTCTCATTCTGGTACTGGATACAATCCATCAACATGTGCTCATGGAGATCTTCTACAACACAGCATACTTCACAGTTGGGAGACTCAATTTTTTTCATAAGATATCCATACTTGTTACATGGATAATGTCCAGAACGAAGTCTATTTAAGGTCACTACAAAGTGTCGACTTAATGTTAAATTAATGAAAAGCTCAAATACATACTCATATTTTGCTGAGTTAATGATAACATTAGGGTAAGCGATTGTATATTAAGCTAAGCAATTAAAAAAAGTAATATAAGAAAGTTTTTCTTTGAATGCAAAATATCGCATAAAGATGTTTCCCGCATTTTTTGAATAATTTCTTACTCGTATTTCGCAATTTCCTTTATTCCTACATAAATGTAGATATTAAAAGAATTATTCTTCATTTTCAGTTTGGCGAGCTTCGCAGTGCCCTACTTGAGTTGCATAGCAATAACTGCCTTGCTGATAACAGCAATTAGCCTCTACTTCGTTCCGTGCAATTATTTAATAATGACTCTAGGTAAGTTTTGTTTTATATTTCTATATTTTTTACTAGCGGCCGCCCTCGACTTCGTACGCGTGGAGTTAGTTATTCATTGTTACAAAATGCGTTGAAGAAATAAAGGTTCACTGCTCGTTCCCCGTAGGTGAAGTGTGATAATATGTAGCCTATATGTTGACCCGACTTCTTAATAATATTCGTGCCAAATTTGAAGTAAATCCATGCAGTACTTTTTGAGTTTATCCCGGACATACATACAGACAAACAGACATAAATTCTAAAAACTATATTTTTGGCTTCGGTATCGATTATAAATCAAACCCCAAGTATTCTTTTAAAAAAATATTCAATATACAGTTTTGACTTTCCTACTATTTTATTATATGTATAGATTATTTCTTGTCACGTGTGTTTATTATTTAGAACAGAAGTAAATTTGAATAAATATCAAAGGATTTTTTATGTTTACATTTTTTTATGTTAGTGCCTCATTCAGCATTTGTTGGGTGAAAGTTTAAGTGATAAAATCCAGGATAACTCTTATCAATTATTTAGTTCCAAACTGAGCATAGCTTAATAATAGCATTGTAATATGGAAACTAATAATATAAACAACCATAACGCGAGAAGTATTTGTGTATATCAATCACCTAGTAATTGCGTATCGCAGATTCGAACCCAAGACCTAGACCAGAGAATCAGAGGCCAAAGCATAAACTTTGATCGTAATTGTATGACATCGTTAAAATTTCTATAAAAACTAAGCAGCGCCCGGACGTAAGAACAAACTGGCTCCTTCGATACAAAATTTGACGATGACGTTGACAAGACGATTACGGAGCTGTCAAAGTTCGTGTTTGGGCATCACCGTAGCAGTAACGCAGCCGTTGTACCAACCAGTCATCGCGTATTGTTTGAAAAAAAAACTATTAGTACTTTTTTCAAATAAATAAAATAATATTTTCCAGGTATTTACAAATTCATGAGAAAGTTCCTAAATCCGGATCGAGTGCCCAACAACGACTTATTGGACTTCCTGTCAAGAGTTCCCGATGATGAAGATTTGGTGAGTTCAATGATCAGATAATTGAATTATTAGGTAAATAATTCAAATAATAGCTTCAATAACGGATGTATTTTGAGCAATGCTATAGGTTAATTTCTTTAAGACTGTGCTCGGTTTTATTGGAAACGCAGCCTAACAATTAAATGATAGCCGTTTTAATTTTCGATCTTTCCTTTATTAATGATGGCTTCATTTGTTTTCATTCATTAGAGATAAGTTTTGCACAGTTTCTTCCATCTTCGGCGATGACATGGGTCGTCTCAAGTTTTTTACAAATCTTTAAATATACTAGCTGTCCCAGCGAACTTCGTACCACCATAAAAAATAGGGGTTGGTGGTGTAAGGGTGAAAATTTAGGGTTGTATGTATTTTTGTATGATGTAACATAAAAAAATAAAACCAAAAATAATTGTCCAAAACCAAAATTAAGTAACCACCCTTTTCATTTGGAGAGGTTAAAAAATAGATGTTGTCCGATTCTCAGATCTACTGAATATGCATATAAAATTTCACGAAAATCGGTCGAGCCGTTAGTTCAATTACGCACACCGTGACACGAGAATTTTATATATTAGATCTCATTTATTTCAGAAACAATGGCGGGAGTTAAAAGTTCCGGAGCCAAGTTTCTTCAGACGAACGTTATCGAAAAAAAAATCGAAGAGCGTCGACCAGGATCAATTCACACAAAATTAGCGAAGCGAAGCGATGCTGTTTACTTGCTTAATATTATAGACTGGAATTACTGTGATTATGGATTTGAATGTACTTAGTGCCATAGAGGAAATGCTATCTGAGTACGTCAATAGTAAGATGATCTTTAATTGTTTAGGCATTTACGTACAAAAATGTATGGTCGAGAATATCGGAAGATTTGAAATCCATCGAATAAGGGCTAATTTTTTAAATAAGGAAATCCACAAAATCGGAATTAAACAAAAGGACAGCTCCCGCTGTCCTCGTAATTAATTACCTAAACTTATCGCTATTCATTTAAATATTAAGTGTCGTAATGTAATGAATTCTGCTTGAAACTGCGTGAAAATGCCTGTAAACGTAAAGTGCGTGCTAGAAATTACAGTTTATTCTGAGCCGACTCTTGCTTACCTTGTGGCAAAACTTATTTGTTGGATATTATGCCAGAAAAATACATTGAAAATGTTGAGGCATGTATATTAATTTCTGATGTTGCAGATGTTATTTCTTTTTGATTGGATACCTAATTTATATTACACAAGTTTTATCCGAGAATAAGACAAATTAGCCTAAAATGAAAACTATCACGACACTGCAAATGTCTGTGTCAAAGACAATGTATGTACGAAGACTGTAAATAAATTTAAGATAAGGTTATATAATTGTTGTAATGAAATTAGAATTGGCATAACATAGATAATTGTAAAAGAGGCAAATATATTTTAACTACAGTACTCACACAATATAAGTAGGTATTGATTTTAACTCGTTCAACTAATAATTTTACGGTTCTTCTTCTTCGAAATATCGAAGTGCATTTAAGGACAGTATTAAATTATGAGTACGTACTCTTATATTTATTGGGAAAAATCAAAAGTGCAAATGATAAAGCAATATTTTTGTAAATATTATTTTTGGGACATTACAAATATTAGACTTTATAAAACAAGACAAGTACTTTGGGACTCTGATGTGAGTTCAATCGAAATGGTGTCATGTTGCTAGCATGACGGATGTGAATATTTGAACAGACTGACGTAGATATTATTGGATATAATATAATACTAACATACCTATAATTATCCGTATAGTAGTCACTGTACTTTAAGCTAACATATGAAATATTACAATTAACGTGGCTTAATAGAAAAAACCTGTAGGTATTTTTGCCATTGTCAGTAGATTGAATAAGTATTTGTATTGAATTATTACAGCCACAAGACATCACATTATTTTCATTATTATATTCAATACTAAAGAAAGTAGTCACATCAAATGCTTATGTGACGACTGAATATTTTGTGATAAGTATATTGGTATAAAAGCTTCTACAAAATTGTGATATATGGTGTAAATGCCATTTGTGATCCATTTTTTAAGGACTAAATTATATGATAGACTAATTGAAATAATGTGTTTTATTTTTTAAAAGAAGAGATCATTCAACTTTTGACGTAAAAAATAAAAGTAAATTAGTAATTTTGCTAAATATTTATTAAAAAGATATAAAAACATAATTAGATATCTTATAATTTTACTATGACTTCTATATAAATAAATCTTACTATAGTAAGTACTAGTTAGGTATAGAAACTATCTAAACGCTTAAAATAAATTAATATGTTATATGATACTATGAGTAGGTATATTTTTATCGACTACACGAAATGGATGAAATTATGTGAGTTTAAGAACTATCGGATACTGAATTTAGCTGTCGCTTCACTGAAGGTTCGGGTACGTTCAGTTCCTTCCAATCTTTCTGCAAATAAATAAAAAGACATCAAATAATGTTTAACGCAGTTAATTTTTGTAGGCTTATATATATATTACGCCACATGCTAACTAAATAATCATTTCAATAGATCTGGCCAAAAAAACAAATTCTGCATAATGCGGTGGAATATGTATTTAGTAGGTATAATTAAATAGAACTTGTAAAGTTGTGAGCTTCGACAGCACAATATAAACTTGGATGGTTCTTTGAGTTGGTATGGTTTCATAATAAATTATATATTAACTAAATTACCAATACAACTTTACTAAGTGTCACACTAAAAAACGATTGAGGTGGATTTTGTAACAAGTTACAATTTACTAAGCCTTTAACTGAAAATTGAATTGCTGGTATTCTTAGAACCGAAACAAAGCGACAAAAAAAACATTCGCTTAAAATTATGATTGCGTTCTGTTTGGAAAGGCATCGTAGATAAATATACCGTTTTAAACTTCATGGTCCCTAACATTATAGTTATTTATATTATTTAGTACAACAGTGCCGAAATATCGGGTATTCGCTAAAAACAAGGTACTTACATGGTAGCAGGCTAGTAACTAACATAAATAACTATGACATCTTAGTTATTTTAAAACTTATGGAACATAATAAAACATTGAGTATTGAAATAAGTAAACGATAAATGAGAGCTTGAAGATTACTATTTTATAATTAAATTATTAGCATAGATAAAAAATACTAAAGTTACCAGTATCTCATTGTCAGGCACTCGCGTAATGAAATCTAATATATCGTTGTTTAACAGCCTGTTTGGATTTAGATATTTCCTCGTGAACTTGTAGATGCCTGAAACAAAAAGTTTGCATGAAATCTCGTGGAAAGTTTAAAAAATAAATAAATATTTCTAACACACACACTAATTATAAGCCTAGCCCCAAAGTAAGCACTATAAGGTTTGTGTTATGGGAATCTAGGGTAACGGATAGAATACATTATTCTGATACTTATTTAAGTATATTTTTATTTAGAAATACATTTAAACATCCATGACTTAGATATAAATGCTGGTATTCATCACACAAACGTTTTGCCCCACCTGAATTCGAACCTCTGAGCAGTCGACACCTTGAAAACCGGCGTACATACCACTCTAGCCACAGAGATCGTCCGTTTGATAGAATATAATATTACGAACTATATCCAAGGAAGGAATAATCTGAGATTAGTTCCGTCGTGTTTTGTTCATAACACTCAAATGCCATTGAACATACTCACCAGCAGAATCACAACACCACCAAAAGGTAGAGTTATTTTCACACACTTCCACATGCACGCACTCACGCACGCACACACGCACACGCACACACACACATACACAACACACACACAGACGCACACACACATGCACACCCAGCATAACACATACTCTCAAGTTAATATTTATTTTATTAGTAAGAGGTACCATTATCCACCTGATCCAGAGTCGGAGAGCCTGGTTATCTGTCATATAGGTTTTCCTAGTGCAGAAGCCAGTCTCTTACATAGTTTTAGGTACTTAAATTGTGAATTTGCTTATACCTTACTTTTATGTACCTTACCTATGTGAGAGAACAAATAAAAGTATTTTCTACTTTACTGTTGTCTTCTGTAAGGTGGAGGTTGCTTTCCCAGACAGGGCGCCCCAATTCGAGCGGGAAATCCGCTGTTCCTAATTGTCTTAAAATTAATATTATCATCTGTTGAGGCACAGAGAAAACGGATGCTAACAACTGCATACGCAGTCAGGACCAACGGTTTAAGTTAAGCCTCCCGCTGCATGAACGAATTCGAGATAATTAAATTTAGCCACCTCTGGTGTACGATATCCATTGCAAAAGATTCATATCTTCCGCAATCACAGACCACTGCACACGCCATCGATCAAACTCCTCTAGTTAGTAAATATCAATTTGGATTTACTCACCAAACGCCATCATCATGTAATTGAAAGGTATAAAATAAAATCCAAGCGCTGATAGGATGAGAAGAATCATCGTTAGGTAACTCAGGAATGGTACTTTGAAACTCGCCAAACTGCAAAAAAGCAATTATTCAAATATGTGTTTACTTGAATAAACATTGCTTCCTTGATTTTAAATTCTTTAAAAATAAAAGTCTCTACTTTGATATCAGAAACGAGTTAGTGGAATAGTTACTTTATCACAAAATCGCTGCTACACGAAATAATGAATATAGATTTGTCTTAACTCCATCCAATAACAGAAAAGAGTCGGGCTGGTACCGACCGGTCCTAGGTTGCTTTTGTAAATATAGAAAAGTTACGGGTTTATATTATCATTCAACCATACGGCGTCTACTGCTAAGCATAGGTCTCCTCTAAAGATTTCCACGTTGACCGGCCCTCTAGAGCTGTTCGTATCCTTCATTCAGCATTAATTTTATAAGAAATATTAAGAAAAGAAAAGTACTCACTTAACTATTCTTTCGACTAAGGAGACTGAGTACTCGACACCCCCTGTGATGGTAAGTGTCATCTCCTGAAGTCCCATAAACCGCTTCGACCAGCGCTTCTCGCTCTGTAAAATCAAATAACCGTTACAATCCCCTTATTAGACAAAATTAGAGCTTGGAAATAAAGGCCGCACTCAGCGACATTAACATTAACTGCTCGTGACGCGTTGTCGTATCCTATCAATATCGCAAAGAAAGTGGAATGATCAAATGTAAAAAGTAAGTAACGTTTTTGAAGTGGAAACTTCTTTAGCGCCGCTGTAAACTTTTTTGTAATGGGTAAAAATTGTTAAACTCGCGTCAGGTCAGGACACGTGACCTAATCAAAAATTCATAAGACGAAAACAATAAAATTGGAAAGATTGTTGACTTTCAAAATATTAGACGAAACAAAGTAATATTTTATTTTATCGTATTATAATAATAAGTCTCTATCTAGGACGTCCAGGAGGCCTACTCTATTTCAACGAAAAACGAAATTTCGATCGAAATTTCGCACGTTCCTTACTCTGTTTCTATTTCATTTCGAAAATTCGTTCGCCCGAAAATTGTTTGACATTTAAATTCTCTAAGCCTACTCTAATTCACAAAACTTTTGAACTAAAAGTTGAATTTGACAGATAATTGTTCGAAATTTTAACCTCTAATTGGCGAAATGAAAATTGTTACCTTTTCATTTTCGTTTTGAGATTTTTGTTTTAATTAAGCCTTAAATCCTTGCAACACTATTTTTAATCAAGGCTGCTTAGCTGGAGAAACATTTTTGGCATGTAAAATTAACATATAAACCATATATTCTGTAATTCCAATACTTCAAAGTATTAAACGATAAATTTAGGTTGGCATAAAATAGATTGTATCAACTCTACAAATTAGTTGGCTAACACTGTCAAAGAAGGTTCTTTCAATGTAATCAAAAATGTTGTCATAAAGTAATATTGTTTTGAAGTAAAAAACGTTATCTAAATAGTGTAGACAAAAAGAACTCACAAACATAACTCATCCATTCGTTCACGATAATTGTATGAGATTCCGAACTTTATGTGCGTGTTCGAAGATGAAATAGGGTAGAGTCACTGGCGAAATTTCGTTTAAAATTCGTTCGGTGCTGAAAGAGAGTAGAGATCCAGGTGGCGAAGTTATTGAGAAGAAAATGCATTTTTTTTACAATAGATGTCACCAGGTGCGCTTAAATGAGATTCATGTAAGTTGTTTTTCTGAGAGATAAACTTTTTAATGTAATATAAATTGTCAAGTTTGTGTACGATAGCGAAATAAATAAATATTGTATTCTACCACATAAATGATAGTACTTCTATACTGATAATTAAAGCAATTCGTGCAAAAATTTTCCCTAACCATTATCAAAAATACACATCGTTAATATTCAAGTTTTCACTTATGCCGGTACTCCCGGAGTGCAACTCGTTTGATTATACTTCTATTCTACATTTTAAGGAAAGTTATACAAAATATATTTTTTTCATTTCCCTGAACAAAAAAAAATCTACAACACTATTCACCAGCTGGATATATGGTAAATGATCCTTGTTCCACGTTAATGTGCTAGTAACTATAATCTAGAAAACTTTATAAAGTAAAACTTTTCCAATGTTATTGAAAAAAAATTACAAATAAGCTCGAGGAAGCGAAATATGGGTTTTCATGGAGAGCGGGATACTAAAATACCTAATAAAATAAAAGGGCGGCATCATTTGAATGGGAGATGAAATTTAAAAAAAAAGGTTGCGGTATATGTTCCTGGTCTTCACTTCACTTTCACACTACGAATACGTACAATTTGGCCTTAGTGTTGCAGTCAATGATACGTTATCTATTAAAATGGGAATTTGGCCGATTCCGTTATCGCGTTCAAGTTTAAGGCTGCAATGGTTATTTATAAGATAATTCTTTTATTTACACAAACATGATAATTTTAAAAAAATGAGCTCAGGTATATTTAAACCAAAATTTTGTGAACATAGATTTCTAATGTTTTTAAAAAAGGCTCCGTGGCATAATCTAAAGCCGTATTATTATCTCTTACCACACTGAGGTTGAAACCAGATGTTGCTTTACAGTATTTATCCCTAAATGAGGTAAATGATACCAAATACCTATACCTATTAAAGGTCGCTCTCAGAGATGTTTATTAATTTTAAAGCTTGAATGTTATCTCTTTCTTTAAGATAGCAAT
Source organism: Chilo suppressalis (assembly GCA_902850365.2). Lineage (NCBI taxonomy): Eukaryota > Metazoa > Arthropoda > Insecta > Lepidoptera > Crambidae > Chilo > Chilo suppressalis. The sequence continues at coordinate 16,938,807 of OU963898.1, forward strand.
AGAATATACGTCATATTTAAAAAGAAAGCATTAGATTTAATTTGAAGTCTTTGTGTGCTGGATATAACGTAAATTAGTTTTATGACATACAGAGCGTAAATATTAATAATAATTACCTTATCATCGTCGTTTTGATCGAGGCTATCTTCGACAACGTTGACAGTGCGTGTTAACTGCCATTCAGCTAGAATACAAATTTGAACATTATTACATTACTAACTGAAAAGGTTTAAGTATATATTAAATACTCGTCGGACAGATGTATAACCTAAAATAAACAACCAAAACACCAAACAATGCATCATTATTATGTTATAAGAAGCTGAAATATTTGTGACTTGAAGGGATTTTATATTTCCTGTCCTCTGGTGCTAACCCAGAGATAACGAGCACAGGAAATATATCTTCTAGAAGATCACGGTTAAATAGCACTACCTTTTGGTGGTGTTGTGTTTATATACTGATGATGAGAAAGCTTTCATGGCTTCACCGCGTAGGTATTGCTTTCAGGCAAAGCTGGTTGATGAAACACCTTTTTTGCCACATTAACTTGATTTACACAAGGGCTCCATTTATACTTCAAATCATGTGGGGTAATTTGGTACGCCTAAAAACAACAATACCCTAAAGCCCGAACCATTATCGAATTCGAATATTTGAATTCGTTTTCGATATGCGTCAAATGTCAAGAAGTTCGTGCTACTGAATTTTAATATGACGACCACCGTGGCCGAATGGTTCGTACGGCGGGTGTCATTGTGTCGCCGACTCGAGAGGTCCCGGGTTCGAAACCCGGTGGGGACGGATGTTTGTGTGATGAATACGAGCATTTGTACTCCGGTCATGGATATTTGATATATATTTCTATAAAAATATACTCATATATGTACAGTATATGTACTCTATCCGTTACCCTAGTATCCCATAACACAAGCCTTATAGTGCTTACTTTGGGGCTAGGCTAATTGGTGTGTTAAAAAAATGTCGTTGCGTCCTTGGTGGCACTGTTCTAGTGCCCATCCAAAATTTGTTGAAGACGATTCGCACACGCAAGCATAATGATTTCGATATTGGTTCGTGCTAGGTGCTTAGGTACAATAGACAATGGTAATCCAACAATAAACATTAAAATGACTCACTTTGCTGCGTTTGAATAATCCAGAAGTAGAAGAAAGGTAGTAACAATAACAAGGGTGTCGCCCACATTCTAAAGTAGTACCAGAAAACCAGCCAACCAAGAAGTACCGTGAAAGACAACTCTCTGTTTTCCCATTCAAATAAACGCCTAAAACAAAAGAAATTATAGGTAAGTACGTCGCCGCTGCACAATTTTTAAAAATCTCTCAAACTGTAGGATATAACACACCTCATGGAGTTTTTTCAAGAGGATTCTTTTATTAAGTTTACACAAAATTAAAAGATGAAATCAGCAAAGTCGTTTCCAAGTAATAGGGTGACCGTAAATAAGAATTCGTTTTTATATAAGTAATAGATTTTCGTTATTCATGTATCATGAAATGTCATATCATTAAAAGTTACACATTATGAATAATATAAGAATCGTACATCTTTTATTGTAATTTTATACTTTGAAATCTTTAAGTAAAATGTAAGTTACCTAATACTCAATAATCGACCCAGAAAAGATCGATGCGTTTAATTATGTGAGTGAATTAATTATCATTATGAATCACTTACTTGTATTGTTCATTTATTTCGAATAGGGTGTTGAATGTGTCTCTGATGAATTCCATGTTACTGTAGACTAGAGGAACATCGAACTTAGGAGGCTTCTTTAAATATTTCACTTCCTGAGGTTGGAATAGTCTGACGGTGGCTTTCACCTAAAAATAATAATCATCTGTTAATAACACTCTACATTAATTTTAAACAAAAAATAAAAAATATTGCCAATAGACGCAGTGTTTTGTTTTCGTTAATTCGAATTCCAAATGTCATTTGAGTGATCTCAACAAAACACTATGACAAATAAAAACAAAAGTTCCAGCATAAAACTTCGGTGATAATTACGAGGTTAACGAAATATTATGAAGTAAACAAAAAATATGCTCAAAAATTGCCACTACTCATTTATACCACTTTGGAATGGCCAGTTATCGGATGGATGAAAAATAATATATCTTGAGGTCCTTCGTGTTTCAGAAAGCATGTTAAAGCATTGATTTCAGCTACATAGCTGAGACAATAATTACTTGTTCTCCATAATATGTAATTTAAGAAATACTGCCTACATAATCAATTGATGATTTAAAAATGGCTTCGATAACTCCATACTTAATTATAAATACGAAAGTGTGTCTGTCTGTGACCTCTTTACGCTTAAACCACTGAAGCGATTTAAATAAAATTTGTTACATAGAAAGTTTGAGTCATGGGATAGGACAAAGGATAGTTTTAATGACAGGGAAAGGGGGTAGATGTTTGTATAGGAGTCCAATTCTTCCACGCAGACAAAGTCTGCGGGCAACCGTTAGTAAAAACATAACTTACTGGATTCCAAAACATTGTCATCTCCAGCTGAACTCTCGGACAGTTTCCGCGGGCGCTGTGACGTTTGGTCCGATCCTTCAACGCAAACCAAGAAGGTTCTCCATTCTGGATTTTCAATAGAGGTATAGAGACTCTTCCCAAAGACTCGTTTCTGAGAGCCATAACCAAAGAACTGTCGTATACTTTCAGATCCAGGGTGGACGTGACATCGTAAACATTGCTACAACACAAAATATTTTAACAATAAATAAAAATATGTGAGAATTTGACAATAAATGACATTAATTTCCTGAGTTTAAAGAGCTACAAAGACAGCTTCATAGTAAAAAGTGCTGAATAAGTTTACACTAAGTTGAATTATTCGTAAGCTGGCTGGAGTGGGCTGGATCAGAGTGGCAGAAAATCAGGAGCAGTGGCGTGCATTAGGGGAGACCTATGTCCAGCAGTGGACGAGCTTGGGTTGATGATGATGATGATGATAAATAAATAAATATTTCCGACACTCACACCAATTAGCCTTGCCCCAAAGTAAGCACTATAAGGCTTGTGTTATGCGATGCTAGGGTAACGGATAGAATACATATACTGTACATATATAAGTATATTTATATAAATACATATTAAACATCCATGACTGGAGTACAAATGCTCGTATTCATCACAGAAACATCTGCCCCCACCGGGATTCGAACCCGAGATCTCTCGAGTCGGCGACAGCCATGAAACCCGGCGTACAAACCACTCGGCCACGGAGGTCGTCAAATGATATGATGCAATGAGATGATGCAGTTTACGCGCATAACCATACTCCAAAAATAACATATTTGGCATTATAATTTTTATTATTTTTAAAGCATGTAACTGCTTGATGTTTAAATCTAAAGAAAATATAACTAGAAAAAATTCCACGCGGACCAGGCAGCAGACGGGACTCGAACCCGCACCCTTCGCAATCCGGGCGAATGCACTGACCAATTATGCTACCGCGGCCCTCACGGACCGCGTCGAAATTCTTTCTAGCTATTCTTAAGCTGCAAGGCAGCGCCATCTCTTCGCATTATAGGTAAACCCACAATGTCAAATGAATACTTTTACAAGTATTAAACATTTGAAAGAAGAAATAGCAATTATAGTTATAATTTTTATTATTTTTAAAGCATGTAACTGCTTGATGTTTAAATCTAAAGAAAATATAACTAGAAAAAATTCCACGCGGACCAGGCAGCAGACGGGACTCGAACCCGCACCCTTCGCAATCCGGGCGAATGCACTGACCAATTATGCTACCGCGGCCCTCACGGACCGCGTCGAAATTCTTTCTAGCTATTCTTAAGCTGCAAGGCAGCGCCATCTCTTCGCATTATAGGTAAACCCACAATTTTTTCTAGTTATATTTTCTTTAGATTTAAACATCAAGCAGTTACATGCTTTAAAAATAATAAAAATTATAACTATAATTGCTATTTCTTCTTTCAAATGTTTAATACTTGTAAAAGTATTCATTTGACATTGTGGGTTTACCTATAATGCGAAGAGATGGCGCTGCCTTGCAGCTTAAGAATAGCTAGAAAGAATTTCGACGCGGTCCGTGAGGGCCGCGGTAGCATAATTGGTCAGTGCATTCGCCCGGATTGCGAAGGGTGCGGGTTCGAGTCCCGTCTGCTGCCTGGTCCGCGTGGAATTTTTTCTAGTTATATTTTCTTTATATTTGGCATTGCTTTGTGTCTAAGATGCTTTTCGGAAATAATATCGTTGTTTTGTATTGCCAAAAATATTTTAGTGCTCCCCAATAAAACTCAAAGCTGGTAACGTGAACATAGAGGGCATGCTAGAGAGGAATACGAGTTGCCCCAAAAATATTAAGATAGGTACTTGACTATTACACAACAATCTTGTAAGATTAAGATTATTATTTATATTTATCTCATTCAGTCCACATCATCTTTGCTTAAGGACTATTTAGTCAAAAGGACCTTTACATCTAAAGTTTCGAAACCTATTTGAGTCTAAGCAATATAACTATGCAACTATGATTCTTAATAATCTTGAATTTATTTCTATACTCACAATACGTAGCTTTTATTCCAGACAGGTTCTGAGCTGGCGCCCGCGGTGTGAGTCTGCACTCTTTCATTGTCCAGTTCCAGCGTACAGTATGCGTTGGGTTTCCCACTGAGTCCTCTGGCTCCGAGGACTTTGACATACAATTGACCTACCAGTTTCCAATCGCTTTTCAAGCTGTTTATCTCCTGCAATCAATCAAGAGATTATACTATTACATTAACCTATTCAGTCACAGTAAGAAGGTACTTCAGATTATTAAAATGTATGAAATCATCTCAAGAGAATTTAATGCAGACAGAGGCTATCGGGAGTTATCTTAGCTGATAGCGACATTTATGAAATGAATACTTTGACGTAATTCTATATCTTTAAAATATAAATTGTACTGTTTAAATTCACAGTACGACATCTCACACTGTTTCTAAAATTAAATCTATCATTAAGACACACGCAGTATATCGCTCCACCCCACCAGATGTTAAGGGTAAATGGAGTCCAGAACGCGAAGGTATCTGAAGTGGCAGAAATTTGTGCCGCTCCAATTATCCTTACTTTGCCGGTTGGAACCAAATCGCCAACTACGTGGATGCTTTACTCACCAATAGAAAGAAACATAATACCACCAGTGGTGGTCTGTAAGGTGGAGGTTACTTTCCCAACCTGGCAGTCAACTTCGAGCGGAAAATCCACTACATCCTACATCTATTTTATATACGTGCTAGTAATCAACTGTGTTACTGGCATCAAACCAACCAATTTATATTCTCGATGAATAATAACCGATAAAACCCACACAAAAACCTTACACCCTAAGGCAAAAAAGTTGAATATATCACATTTGTTTGGTTTACACTGTACTAGTCTATTCATCATTATCATCATCAGCCTATTTATGTCCATGCAGGGACACAGGTCTTCCCTATAGATAGAATAGGGAGACTGGTTCGTGAGCCACCACGCGGGCGCAGTGCGGATTGGATTGGACAGACAACTGCAGATATAGCTGGAAACAACGGCTTAATGTGCCTTCCTAAGCACAGAGGAGCTCTAGATAGTAAATTATTGGTCACCCATCCAATGACCGACCACTGCGATAGTTGCTTAACTACAATGATCGCAGTCAAACGCGCTAACCACGGAGCTAGATTATTATTGGAACGAAAGTTCCTTACGGCAGGCTTGGAGGGGATAAGGATTTTGCTGCGCGACCGAACTGAAAAAAATGTGATAGTAAAATCGTAAGAAAAAATGCGTGGAATAAAACCGTTAAATGAGACGTGCGCAGGCGCGACGAAGTTCCTTACGGCGCAGGAGAGAGAGCGACGAGGGTGCATCACTGAAATATTGTGATATTACACCAACACTGAATATGTGTGAAGTTATAGGGGGTGGTAGAGCGACGAGGGTGCATCACTGAAATATTGTGATATTACACCAACACTGAATATGTGTGAAGTTATAGGGGGTGGTAGAGCGACGAGGGTGCATCACTGAAATATTGTAATATTACACCAACACTGAATATGTGTGAAGTTATAGGGAGTGGTAGAGCGACGAGGGTGCATCACTGAAATATTGTGATACTACACCAACAGTGAATATGTGTGAAGTTATAGGGGGTGGTAGAGCGACAAGGGTGCATCACTGAAATATTGTGATACTACACCAACAGTGAATATGTGTGAAGTTATAGGGGGTGGTAGAGCGACAAGGGTGCATCACTGAAATATTGTGATATTACACCAACACTGAATATGTGTGAAGTTATTGGGGGTGGTAGAGCGACGAGTGTGCATCACTGAAATATTGTGATATTACATCAACACTGAATATGTGTGAAGTTATAGGGAGTGGTAGAGCGACGAGGGTGCATCACTGAAATATTGTGATACTACACCAACAGTGAATATGTGTGAAGTTATAGGGGGTGGTAGAGCGACGAGGGTGCATCACTGAAATATTGTGATTTACACCAACACTGGATATTTGTGAAGTTATATCAAGCTGTGGACCAATAACGCCTGTGAGACATGATTATGATTACAAGATGAGTACTTATCAGGAGGTGGCAGAGCGACGGGGCTGCATTACTGGATTATTGTGACATTGTAGTTTATTGAAACGAAAGTTCCTTACGGCAGGCTTGGAGGGGATAGAGATTTTGCTGCGCGACCGAACTGAAAAAATGTGATAGTAAAACCGTAAGAAAAAATGCGTGATAAAACCGTTAAATGAGACGAAGTTCCTTACGGCAGGAGAGAGAGCGACAAGGGTGCATCACTGAAATATTGTGATATTACACCAACACTGAATATGTGTGAAGTTATAGGGAGTGGTAGAGCGACGAGGGTGCATCACTGAAATATTGTAATACTACACCAACAGTGAATATGTGTGAAGTTATAGGGGGTGGTAGAGCGACAAGGGTGCATCACTGAAATATTGTGATACTACACCAACAGTGAATATGTGTGAAGTTATAGGGGGTAGTAGAGGGACAAGGGTGCATCACTGAAATATTGTGATATTACACCAACACTGAATATGTGTGAAGTTATTGGGGGTGGTAGAGCGACGAGGGTGCATCACTGAAATATTGTGATATTACACCAACACTGAATATGTGTGAAGTTATAGGGAGTGGTAGAGCGACGAGGGTGCATCACTGAAATATTGTGATACTACACCAACAGTGAATATGTGTGAAGTTATAGGGGGTGGTAGAGCGACGAGGGTGCATCACTGAAATATTGTGATATTACACCAACACTGAATATGTGTGAAGTTATAGGGGGTAATAGAGCGACGAGTGTGCATCACTGAAATATTGTGATTTACACCAACACTGGATATTTGTGAAGTTATATCAAGCTGTGGACCAGTAACGCCTATGAGACATGATTATGATTACAAGGTGAGTACTTATCAGGAGGTGGCAGAGCGACGGGGGTGCATCACTGGATTATTGTGACATTGTAGTTTATTCTAAACTGTGGGCCAGTCCTGCCTAGCATCCTTTACGAACGCTAGCGGGACATGATAATAAGGTGCGTATGTAGAGGGTGGCACAGCTACGAGGGTGCAGCACTAGAATATTGTGACATTACACGAAATCTGGATATTTGTGACGTTATACCGAACTGTGGACCAGGAACGCCTGTCATCTGCTGTAAACTTAAGCTAGACATGATAACAAGGTCAGTACTTAAAAGGGGGTGACAGAGCGACGAGGGAACCCCAAATTATTTTGGCATTATACCAACACTGGATTATTGTCGTATATTATACTAAACTGTGGTTAAGTCCAGGGGGGTGGCAGAGCGACGGGGCTGCATTACTGGATTATTGTGACATTGTAGTTTATTGGAACGAAGTTCCTTACGGCAGGCTTGGAGGGGATAGGAATTTTGCTGCGCGGCCGAACTGAAAAAAATATGATAGTAAAACCGTAAGAAAAAATCCGTGGAAAAAAGTGCGTGGAATAAAACCATCAAATGAGAAGTGCGCAGGCGCGACAGTCGCATACACAAGCGAGTTTGGCTTGGAGGGGATAGGCATTTTGCTGCGCGACCGAACTGAAAAAAATGTGATAGTAAAACCGTAAGAAAAAATCCGTGGAAAAAAGTGCGTGGAATGAAACCGTTAAATGAGACGTGCGCAGGCGCGACAGTTGCATACACAAGCGAGTTTGCAATTTGTGTCGATTCTACATTAGCCGAAGGAACTTCGTTCCTACCTGGTGTCCCACGACACCACATCATTTTTTACCGATATAACCTACACAAAGAGTCTAAGGAAAAAGTTGAATATATCTCATTTGTATGGTTGACACTGTAACCCCCATATTAAGAAACGAAGAATAAGCTTGGATCAGGAGCTCTACTCTCTTTCTCCGAAACGAAATTTCGGTAACGAACGAATTTCAAACGAAATTTCGCCAGTGTCTCTACTCTATTTCATTTTCGAACAGGCACATTAACTTCGGAACCATAAACAGTTTTCGTGAACGAATGGAATGAGTCATGTTTGTGAGTTCTTTTTATCCCTACTTTTAAGAAAACGTTTTTTTTACTTGGAAACAATATAGGTAGTTTACGGCAAATTTTTTGATGACATTAAAAGAACCTTCTTTGACAGTGTTAGCCGACTAATTTGTAGAGTCGATACAATCTACTGTATGTCAACCTCAATTTGTCTTTTAATACTTTGAAGTATCGAAATTACAAAAAATAACAAAAAAATGGTTTATTTGTTAATTTTACATGCTAAAAATGTTACTCGAGCTAAGCAGCTATTATTCAAAATACTCTTGCAAGTATTTTAGGCTTAATTACCACAAAAATCTCAAAACGAAAATGAAAAGGTAACACTTTTCATTTCGTCGATTTGAGGTTAAAATTTCGAACAATTATCTGTCAAATTCAACTTTTCCTTCGAAAGTTTTTTGAATTTGAGTAGGCTTGGAGAATTTAATTGTCAAAATATTTCGGACGAACGAATTTTCGAAATGTAAAGGAAACAGAGTAGGGAACGTGCGAAATTTCGATCGAAATTTCGTTTTTCTTTGAAATAGAGTAGGCCTCCAGTTACTATATATTTTCAGTGATGTGAACAAAACACGGCGTAACTAGTCTAAGCTTAATCCTCGTTTATTAATAAGAGGGTAAAAGTAAATTGCTGAATGTTTACTTACATGTTTCGCGCGTATAACACCTTCATTGAATTGCGTTTCTTCCGGCTCAGTCGTAGATTGGTCCCTCACGTTGCACAGTGTCACTGAAAAGTGCACAGTGCCAAAGCCGTCGTCGAGTTGCTGCCAGACTTCGTGAGTTCGGTCACGATCCACGTGGGTGAGATCTAAGACTGTGCTGCAAAACGTATTTATTTATCATTAAGTATTTACATCAATCAACAAGTAGTTGTTTAAATCTTCAATTTTAATTTTACTAAATCAGTTGGTCTTTACAGGGTGAGTACTAGCAGTACGGACATTCGGCAACGGATTACTGCAACATCACCCACCCGCATGTACGGCACGGACTCTGGGGATTTCAGTCCTCAGAGTGTGTGTTGGGCGAACTGTGCAGGAGCATTGTCCGGTTTTTAGTGGCTATGTTCATTTCAACCGGCCCAAGGGCTGGCTGAAATGAGCAGGGAGGAGTAGCACATATCTTCTTCACGTTGAAGGATGCGTAAGGCATTTCCCAGAAAATAAAAATTAAATAAATCTGTGAAATCAGCAGTACTATAAGTGTAAGAACAAACTTACTTTTCACCGCAGAATTCACCGGTGTGATTTGTAATTTATTTATATACTAGCGGCCGGCCCTCGCTTCGCTTCGGTGTAGAGCCGAAGTGTGGACTACAGTTTTTGTTCTCATGCTTGTATTATTCACAATGACATTCATCTATGATTTTTCTTATACCTGGATTCCGCGGTAAAATGTGAATTTGTACTTACGGTATAGCACTGCAATTTATTTTATAAAATTTGTTATTTACCTGCCCATAAAATTCTTCTGCTTCCCTTTGTCCCACAGTGATAACTTCAGCAAATTGTCTTTGTGCAAACGCATTTGGAACCTTTCCTTCCATTCTGGCTGTGATGTGTTCGGCACAAGCTTGGACTTTAACGTTTCTGATCCCAACCTGAAAATATAACAATAGAAACGTTATAATTTTTATGCATACAACTGCTTCATTTGACATTGTGGGTTGCCTACAATGCGAAGAGATGGCGCTGCCTTGCAGCTTAAGAATGGCTAGAGGAATTTCGGCGCGGCCATCAGGGCCACGGTAGTATAATTGGTCAGTGCATTAGCCCGGATAGCGAAGGGTGCGGATTCGAGTCCCGTCTGCTGCCTGGACCACGTGTTTTTTTTTTCTAGTTACATTTTCTTTAGAATAGAAACGTTAATTTGAATAAATCTCTATGCCCTCCTTACATGACCACCGCAATAGTTAAGACATATATCCGTTTATCGATATCGAACTGTCAATACCTTTATAACTGATTTTGTTCAATCATATCTTATAGGATGTTACTAATTATTTAGTGAAGTTACTTTAACTAATTTGCGAATTTGGAGCATCACCATGAGACGGAAATACCTCAGCCAAATTCCACAACGCTATAATTATTCAATGTAATTTGCTGTATCCGAAAACTATAGTGACAGGATACCAGCCCAAAGTCTACAATAGTTTATTTACTGCTAATGATCAGGCCTCAGCCACTTTTAGCTTCAGTTTTTGTCCTTTCAATCCGTGGAATAAAATATAAATAATGGTGAAAACCGCATGGAAATCCGATCAGTAATTTCTTTTTAAGATTCACGCGTGAACAGTGTTGCCAACTCTACGTCTTTTTACGTAGATCTACGTATTTTAGGCCTTTTCCGGAAACCTACTAACTTCAGTCCCAGAATCTACGTATTTTCTTATTTTTTTTCAAATTTGTAAAATAACTTAATTCACTAGAATAAAGAAGAATATTTTCCGTTACTTTACTTAAAAACTATACAAATGTTTATTTCTTATAAAGATGTATCTTACACTCTCGTATCTTGTAGAAAAGGTTCCCGTTATTGGTTTTGTTGACTAAATTAATGCTGGACGCAGGAATTGTGAAAGCAGAAACGACAAAACTCTTTGACTTAGTAGGTACATTCATAACATTAAAAATTGTATTTTTAAACTTTTAATATTATCAATGAGTACCTACTCACATCGAATTGATCTTTGCAAAAAGAAATGACTTTCAGTCGATAAAGTTACAGGATTTAGCAAGTTTTAAACATATGTTAAAGTATGTTTATTTCTCTTGGCAATTTAAACCACAACTTTTCTAGTCTTTTACCAAGTGTATCATGATAACTACTACATTTTTCATTTAGATCTATTAGAAGTCATGGTTTTATAATATTAACTTAGAAAGTTTATTTCCTACGTGCTTGCGAGTGTTTGTTTACAAATGTTTTGACGTCATAGCATAGATAAGTCTATAGACTAAATAGCGTTTTTGTATAATACATTTTTTTTCGATCTGATAGAACGATTATTAACAATTTAAAACATAATTCCAAAAAGTGTCAACTAGCCCATTTAACAACAGTTTATCCTTGTCATTCTCTATACAGAATGAAAAGGAGAGACTGATGTTAAAATTAGTTTTAAATTAAGGGAACCATCCAGAATCGACACCCACCAGTGTCTGTGTCTGATGGTAAATGTCTACCACAGCATGGTAAATGCTTCCAATGCAGCGACTTCTCCAAGAACTCTTTGTTCTATCTCCCATTCTTAAACAAATTGTATAACAAAATACTCATTTTATTCGGTTTCACCTAACTTCTTCATTTCACTCAGAAAAAAGTAGGTAGATCTACGTTTTTACATATCCAAAATTTACTAATTCTACGTAATTTTCTCATCGGGCCTACGCCTTTTTCAAAATCCGAGTTGGCAACACTGCGCGTGAATGACATTAAGACAGACGCGGTGGGAGACTGTGTTTTGGGAATATTTAAAGATGTCTGGTAATATACTTTAGCCGCATCTTTACCACTGACCGACAACAACTTCTGACTTAGAGATGAATGCAGCGATGCACGATCTGCGTGAATTCGGTACACTGCATTAGACATGTCTTGTTCAGCTAAGCTGTCGGCATGACAGACATTATTGCAAAACGGTACCCAATAATCGTTTAAGGGGTACAAGTGTGTGTGTGTGATAGTTCTCCTAAACAGCCTTTCATCTAAAATAAATAATAAAAAATCAGTCGCAACTCCATTAGACCTAGAAGGTGACCTATACAGGTAAATGAACGGAGTAATAAACTTCTCTTGCAACACTTTAAGTAGTTTGAGTCGTGTTTTCAGACCTTATTACTCAACAGTACCATTGGCAACCCGCCTTAATAACACTAGGTCCTTCTGCAGCGCACTAAACCTCTTCCATCCCTCTAAAAGCTATATATTATACAAGTAAATACTGGAGTAGAGCTTTATACGTAGTTATTATAGTAATAAAAAAATTGTAATCTTATTAATATCGCCACTATGACACTGAAAGTGATTTCCTAACTAGCACATAAGCTGATTAGACAGGTCTTGTTAGCAAGTATGTACACGTTTATTGTCCACAGTAATACTACTCAATTCTTCTTATTTTACCCAGGATAGAACTCCAATTACTCTAGTGATAAATTAAATACCTACTCAATTTATGACGGTATTAAATAAGCGAGCATTCTAAAAAAATAGAATAAATTTAATATCATTTAATCCCACTTTATCAGAATATTTCTGATACGTCATATTATGTAGTTATTCAATAAAAAAATATGTCTTTAAAGTTGGCACAAACTCTAAATTTTTTCTGATTTTCTTTTTTATTTGCCCATATTTTTAGATTTATTTCTTTGTTAATTATAAGCTCTTATTATAAGCTGCAAGCATGTTACAGGTCAGATATTCTGAAACAAATGTAAAAACAACTTCTTGTCTCGCTGAATGTAGTACTTACTTATAATGCTGCCGCTCTAACGAAGAGTACAATAACTCCAAATTTACCACTTCCGAGAAAAACATGCTCAAAATTTTGAGCTTTGTATTTCTTGTATCGCATGAACTACTAAACGTATCTAAATGAAACTTATAACGATTGAAAGAGGAACAAATAAAAAGCAAATTCAAAATAAATTTAATGTGAAAATATGAAGGTAATTGACCAAAATCGAGTTATTGTACTTTTCGTTAGCGCTGTAGAATGAGAGTAGGGCTATAAAATTATTCAGAGCGCCGACTGCTAATACAGTTAATGAGACTTAATTTTAAGTTCCAAATTGGCTGTCAGCAAGGCGATCCTCTCTGGTTCACCATTTTTAGTTTGACAATACAACCCATTATTGATTTGCTAAATTCAAAATTTAATGTGTAGTACCTTGATGACGGAACTATCGAAGGCGATATTTCAACCGTTCTTTCAGATGTTCACGTCATTATCGATGAATTTTAAAGTATTGGCCTTGATTTAAGTTTTTCAGCGAGCTATTTATTCCAGAATCAAAATTTTCATCTCACCAGTTACAAAATAATATCACAAAATTTTCTGCTTTAGCTCCTAATATCAAAATTCTTGATAAAAAAATCACTCCGTCTCCTAGGTTCCCCGATTTTTGATGATGCTATTTTTATTTTTATTAATGAACTGTAATAGTGAAAATAAATGAGTAGATCCACCATCCTCTTTATCTTCTCAGAGACAGTGAATTTCAAAAAATCCCATCTTATTACTTGTCTAGACAATAATAGGAACCTACTGTTCAAAGTCACATCATTCATTTCAGCAAATAAAAATTTAGGTTGGATCCCAGGGCTTAAATTTTAAGTTTTTTTTTTGTAATGGGTTGCAATGTACTATAAATAAACTTTATTCGAGTTGATTTATTAAGTTCTTTTGTTTAACAATTATTTTTTAACGTAAATAAGTTCGGGTCCAAAGATTCATTGGCACACTAATTAATGCGTCATAAAATATTGTTTGTTCAAGGAAGTACAGTTGAGCTATGATTCCGATAACGCATCATTCATGAGTAGGTATAATACATCATGTTGGAACAAAATATGTATCTGTTACTATCTGCGTCGCCCTTAATCTTTGGATAATTTATAATAAAAAAGCAGATAAGTTACACTATTTATAATGCTGATTACAATCTAGTTGATACCCAATGAACCGGATTTGTTTCAATAATTAAATCTTTCATCAAGATCATATTGTAAGAAAACTTTGTACTCATGACTAATTTTCACATAAAATATGTGTTTCGACATGGTTTCTACATTTTTTTTTGTATTCATTTAATAATCTACAATTGTTTAATCGACTCAAGGTTTAATATCTTCGAATTCAACCTTTGTATTGCATATTCCTTATTTTTATGTCATTGTTGCTTATTTGGAATCCTAGAGCCCATATGCTCCAAGTTTGGAACAAAAACAGTGGACAAAAAAACACTATGTAAAAGAAGATTTCAGATATCTTTCTCAACATGATCAACATTGATTTCTATTTTCTTTTCAAGTCCAGGGTTCCACGGAATAGGGAATGGGATTCAAAGGCAATAGAGTGAAGATACTCTGCGTCGCTTCAGCTATTTTCGCTACTGAACCTCATTCGTCCTTAACAACAACAACAACGCTATTAGTGAAAAAGGCGCGCCTAAAAAAAAGTTCACAATGTTATTCTTAGTGCAAGTAGCCTTGATCTTTTTTCGTGATATTAATTTTAATGTTTGTATAGTATTTTTAAATAATAGTAGGTAGGTAATTAACAATGATATCATTTCCAGTGGTCCAATTTATTTATTTTCATAATAAGATATTTTTTTTCTTCTACGTACATAACAACCAATGCCGTTGGTCACGTTATCTTTCGATTAATTTGTAAATGAGTAGTAATAACTACATCATTAAAATATATTTAGGTATTTTATTTCACTATCATAGGTTACTTCATCGTTTATAATACACAAAATGATAATAAAGTATTGACCTGAAGGTTATATAGGTAATGTATTTGAGTGCATTTTTTTAGGATTCCGTATCAACAAGGAACCCTTAATGACACGCTAGTATGTCCATTTCAGTCCGTCCCAAGTACTAGAAAGCTGTAATTTAGCACAGATCAACATATTAAACACGCGGACAAAGTGACCCAAAAAAGGCACGAAAACATAACATTTATACCTACTATACCTGCTCGGAGGGCTCTAGTATTTTTTATCACATCAGTACCCTTAGTACAAGTTGTACAATTACGAAAACTATGATAGTTTTCGTGAGCTCTCACTCGTACTAAGGGTACTGATTTTATTATTTTCGTTTTAATACAAATAAACAGTATTTAAATTCTATCATTAAATCATTTGCGTTTTCTTAAATTTAATTATATTTGGTTACTTTTCACCAAAATGGACATAGAAACATAATTTACAATTACAAAAACTATGATAGTTTTCGTGAGCTGGAACTCGTACTAAGGGTACTGTTCAAAAAGAGCTAGTTTGTTATCTGTTTACAGGGACCAAAACTGCGTTTCAATCCCAAGGGACTAAAAATCATTTGAATTAGGAACGTGTATATTGTTAGTAAGAGTTCCAATCATTGAATTTCTATGAAATTCATTTGGCATGGCACACTTGGCATAATCTTCTTTAATCGAATATTTGTAAGGCATATTTTTATTAAGTATAATTATAATTTGGCCGAATATTTATGTGTCCGAATTCACAATAGCATACTTTTGAGGTGTCAGAATTTTATTAAGCATCTCACCTTTGAAAAAAGTTTATTTTGAAAAAAAAAACACCATTTATTTTTCCTTTGCCTGGGACATAGGTACATATAAAAAAATCAAACAGCGGTAGTATCGGTAATGTAATTTTTACCAAAGTGATTATTAACGAATATTTTATGAACAAGTTAGAGCGTAAACTGTGCGCTCGCCAAATTAAAATAAAAAGGTTGTGAAAAAACATCAATGACAAAGTATTAGCGCGTCAAAGTTTGGGAGTAGGGGCTCGTGACGTCACTTTTTAGTGAATTTTCACTTAAAGGTGTGACGTCATGCGACTTTTCAAATCAATATATCTCTGCAATGTTTATATTATGTGAAAAAAGAAAAAATACGTGTCCAATACTTTTTGATAATCTACCTGATAAACGAAGAAAAAAAAATAGTCATCATCCCTATTCGGAATTTTATGGTTTTATAAAAATAGTGTATTCCTCAAGAAGTGACAATAAAAGTACCTATGCTTAAAATTTGATACGAAGTCTCTTACATAAAAAATCCAAGAACAATGTATATAAAAGCACATTATGAAAATTTATCCTTTGGAAAAGTGCAAGAAAGGCGATGCGCGACCTCACTGCCGGATTTAGGGGAGGGCAACCAGGGCGAAAGCCCCGGGGCCTCCACAATAGAGACTTGGGAAAAAAAATCTTTTAAATTCCAACTAGTAAACATCTTTTCCTTTGATATTTTTTTTTGCTCTTTAACCTTTACCTACAGCCTACAGTACTTTTTACATCTAACATACATGATTATTTGATTATATTAATCTTAAATAACAGAAATCATTGATCTATATTTGTTCACTCCACTCAGGCAATCAGTGAAATATCAAAATCTCAAATGGCCCCGATAAGCACTTCCAATTCACTACCCATCTTGAGGGAGTACCCCAATCACTTAATGGCTGAGTGGGGTGGTCCTTGCCCGCAGGGCCGATTTTAAGGCAGGGCAGGTGGGGCTGTGGCCCAGGGGCCTCCACAACAGCTTAAGAAATAACAACATTTCGATTGGTTAACAAGAATACAAATCCTAAGTGGCCCGGGGCCTCCACAATCCTAAATCTGGCCCTGCGCGACCTCATACTGCATAGCAGACGGTCTTCAAGTTACAAGAGCTGGGGTTGGAAATTCTACGTCATCCACGGTACTCTACAGACTTCTACTTTTTTCCAGAATTTGTATATCATCTTAGCGGAAAATAAATTAAATAACCGTGAGGCAGTTCAAAATGCCTTTGTAGAATTTGTTGCCTCCAGCTCAGCAGACTTTTTAAAAAAGGGCATAAATAAGCTAAAATGTATTGATGGAGTGGGTAACTTCTTTGATTAATAAAATAAAATAAAAACCGGGCAATAAATTATATCACGAAAAACGGCTATTTCATTTCACCTAATATTAAGTTTTTAACAACTCTACTTTAATATCAATTAAAGAATTTGTCTTTTATTTACTCGTAGGAATCCCTCGTATCCCTCGAAAGAAATCGCTATTCCCAACTCGGGTGTATAAAGGCTGTGCCTCGGGCTCCAAACTACACCCTCGTTGGTAATCGATCATTTTTTCCCCGCGGTGAACAATGTGCTTATTTTAGCGTGCTACGTGTAGCTACATTTTCTTTTTTTTAACAATAAAAACTGTAAAAAACAGTAAGAAGTTTTCACTCTCTAGATTATTTCGGGAGTTCCAAAGAAAACTTAAACACAAAAAATAAACATAACATTTACCCAGTCGTTGTTATTTGAAGTGTGACTGCACTGTATCGCACACAAAGGCATTGTTACATTCATTTACGTACTTTGATCTCGGCCCTACTCAGTGGGTACTTTGTACTATTAAACAAGTAGGTATTGGTTACAAACAGATAATGCAAACGTATTAGTAAGTGAGTTGATGGTATAATTTATGGATTGATGCATTATGTAATAAATAGAAATGAACTAAAATCCCTAAGACGAGTGAAAAATTACAAAAATAATTTTAGGTTCTTAAGTTAATTTAATAAAAAAGTTAATTTTACATATTTGTTGGAATTATTGAGATGTAACGGTTAACTATACCATTTATCGGGGTTAGTCAAACTAATAATCATAAAAACCGGCCAAGTGCGAGTCGGATTCGCGCACCGAGGGTTCCGTACAAACTCAATAATACCTCTACGCGCTCATGTGAAAAGAGGTATAGTAACTTTAAAATTTTCAAAAATATTTTTTATTTTATGATGTAACTAAAATTTTACGGTTTTCGCAATTTTTCCTTTATGTGTACTATAAGACGTACCAAATTTCAAGATTTTAAGTTCACGGGAAGTACCCTGTAGGTTTTGATTCCCGTGCGAGTTTCGAAAATTTGTCACATAAACGGCTGTATCTTTTGATTGCTTTGGCTTAGAAGTATGATATTTTCACAGCTCCAAGGGACAGTAGACATAAGTATTAGATATGAATTTCAGTTTGATACCTCCACGCGTTCCTGAGGAAAAAGGTCTTGACAGACGGACGGACGGACGGACAATAAAGTGATCCTATAAGGGTTCCGTTTTTTCCTTTTGAGGTACGGAACCCTAATAATTATTTATTAAGGCGCTGGACACACAGAAAAGACGCAAGACGCTAACGGGGCGCGGACATTGTCAGTTTTATACAAAATGAAAAAGCATTGTGTCCGCGCCTTGTCTTTTGCATTTTGTTTTGCTGCGCAACGTTTCTATTCTATACGTTTTGTATGAACAAGATCCGAAGAGACATAATGATATTACGCCCTGGCTGCATCTAACGTCTCTTCTGTCTGTCCCGCGTCTTATATTTACAAAAACCCCTTATCTTTGTATTAACTTTAATTAAAGTCTCAGATCAGGATCACGAACTTAAAAAAAGATAACTTACTGTCATATAGATGCCGCTGGATTTTCCAATTAGGTACTTTATACCTAATCATAGTTTACGTAAACTAATTGCCCAATAAAATTACTACAAATAAAATTATTACAAAACAGTTCTATTATTTTTTATGTTAATCTAGTTTTATTACATAGAATATTTTAATGGCGTAACAATAATATAAGATAGGTTCGAACTCCTATTTCTTAAGGCCAAATTGCGCAAGTTCGATAACCATTTTATTTAAAGTATAAACAAAATAATGCCCACGAACTTAGAGGAACCAAGCCTAATCTAAATATATAAAAGAAGAATCTGAGGGGTTCATTCTATCTGGCAGAATCTTTTTACCACGAAATTCATTTGGCATAACGCACTTGGCATAATCTTCTCTAATCGAATATTTGTAAGACATATTTTTTTAATTATTATTTGGCCGAATGTTTATAAGTCCGAATTCACAATAGCATACTTTTAAGATATCAGAATTTTATTAAGCATAAATACCTTTGGAAAAAAATATTCTGGAAGAAAAAAACCCATTGTTAATTTTTCCTTTTCCTGGGACATACATATAAAAAAGTCAAACAACGGTAGTATCGGTAATGTAATTTTCGCCTAAGTACTGACAACATAATCTTACTATAATTTCCGAAGAACGATCTTTGATGCTTCTGTGTGGTTAGGAAAATGGTATGAAGAAGTGTAATGTGGGTGAAGTTGGTGAGTCACGAATTTTTGTTAAGTATAAGGTTAAAACAATCTTTTAGATTTAGAAGGATAAGTATTCTGTATTTTAGAATCTCGCTTACTGCCACGCTTATGCAAGGCACTATCCTAGTCACCTACAGAGACCTATTGCTTACAGTACCTATGGTCAATTTAATGATAGCAGCTTGACCAAGTCAAAAAAAAGAGGATCCTTGTAGTGTAACCTTAGCCTAAGCAATGAAGATAGAGTGCAGGCGATTTCCGCCCAAAATAAGCGCACTCAATTCCATCGAAAGTACACTTACCTCAATTTACAGTAAAGCTTGTGAGATGAGCCATCAGATGGTGGAACTGGCAGACTCTTAGCTTCCACCAGGACAACGCTTACTATCGTGGTCCAATGTTTGCGTGCTTTTACAGGGCTCTTCTGGAACAAACATTTTTTCAAGAAACACATCGTAGCTCTTTGTTTAGTTACTTTAAACACGCATGAAGGTTGGCATGAAAGAACTTGTGGTTCTTTGTGTTTAGGCTACTAGGTATATGAACCAAACAAAAGTCATCGTCCACAAACGAGGTGAACAAGTTGATAACAGCTGCTGTTGATAACTACTGCATAATATATGTATTATACATGTACTGTTGGGAATAATACAATTTTGTGACACAGACTGTGTTTGTTTTTCAAACAGTTAAGTATTAGTGATTTCTAATTATTATATCGCAAACTGAGGGCAGAGATAAACAGACAGAAGTTTATAAACATTCATCGCCGACGTAAATGATCTCGCTTATCGGAAACATTTGCCCCCGATGGGATAGGAACTCAAACCGTTAACTGATAAATACCTTTTCTGTGACGGGAACGATGGCTTTGTCGTAGTTGTCCGCAGTTTTGGGTGTTTCTTCCAATGCGGGACTCTTGTTCTTTTTATTCTTAACTCGCCTCGCTAGACTGCTTGAGCGAAATCTGTTATCATGAATAAGATTTTGATAATGTTGCTCTAACATTTTGTTGACGTGATTTTCCAGACGCTTAAAGATAATGCGGCTGTGCGATTTTTAGCCCATAAAATTTACGTAACTCTAAAACCAGAATAGAAAAAAATAGTAATGTTGGAGATGAATATTGAAATGCAATATTCATCTCTATTAAATTAATATATATATTACATAATTTCCTTTTAATAACACTCATTTTAAATTGTCCCCAGATGATTTTTTTAAAAAGGATATTTGTTTGCATTAGTCAGAATTCCATATTTTGAAGAAGCTAAAAATCATTGTTATGTTGCTTTTTAGTTTAACGTACCTAAAACATAAAATACTGTTTTTACTTACGCGTGTGGACACAAAAATAATAAAGATAATACAAAAGATTAAAAACAAAACTAATTCAAACTATTCAAAATAAATTAAGTAACTAAAATAATATGTAAAATTAAGAGAAATATCCTAGACCTCGGTGCTGAAAAGACTGTTTTGACATCAAAATTAACAAAAACAAAAAATGCAACAAAAAACAAACAACTCACAAATTCGAAATTCGGGATTTCTTATCTGTGGCACTGCTACTGTCTGAAGAAACACTGGAGTGTCGTCGAATTTTAGGACTACCATTTTGATCATTTTTATTAACATTATTTTCGCCTACCACTTTTTCACTATCACTGCAGTTGTTATTATTCTGTTCGGGCTCCATGTCCGCTCGCGGGGACGAGGTCCATGCGTGTTATACACGCGACTGGACTAACTCACATTTAATTTATACATTCAATACTCATTTGTTCTTGTTGATAATCTACGGCAAAGTTTAAGATAGCGACAGTATTAAAGTAACTAAGCAGATACTATACGTATTTATATTTTAAATAGATAGGGTGCATAACAAAACAATGCCTTTATCTTCGCTTTATCGGAATTGCGTTATGATTTAGCATTTCGCCTTGACTGATCCTACGGAATTATCTGAATTTATTATCTTTTTTTTAAGGATTCTTTGTCGGGGATATTTTGGTTATTGTTTTCTTTGTTCTGTAATTAGTTGCTTTCGTGTTTTGTTTTTTAAATAGTATATTTTAAATATTTTATTTTAAATAGTAATTTAAATTACATAACCTATTATTGAGAAAACTTAATAAAACTATTGTGTTAACCCTTGACTTCAAGGTCCTGTTTGGTATAAATATGATAATTGATTACCTACTTAAGTACCTTGATTTTTTTCTGGTCAATCATTAGGCTATCCCGATCTTAAAGGGTTTGTATATTATTATTCTAAATTCATCATAATATAACTAGATACCATTACATTAAGCAAGTTTTGACTTAAAAAAAAACTAAGCTTAAGCTAAAAATAAAAAAGAAATATTAATTACAAACAGTCATTTGTAGTGTAAAGTTCCGGTAATAAATACCCAAGTTTTATACAATTACATACCTAACACACAATTTGAGAACCTATCACAACAATAAACACTTTTAGACTGTACGCTGAGTGTCGGTTGGTTGTACTTTTCAATATAGTAGAATAATTATTTTATACTTTTGTCGCGTGAAGTATACACAGTATCAACTACAAAGAAATAATTTCTTCAGGTTAATGACACAAAGCATTGTTATGAAAATTAGTTCTGCTACTCACCGCAGTTGGCGCTATACAATTTTTTCATGCAATTGCATGAAAAATTCAATTGCTGAAAAACAAATATTAGCTACATCTTTTTTTTTAAATCAAGCTTAATATATTATAATTACGTAGATAAAAACTTTATTGCCCACATACAAACAATACATCTAGGTAGGTAAATTGAGAACTTACAAATAAGCTAATTAGGCCTTATCCAGGCGGCTAGTAGCGATCTCTTCTAACTAATCTCCTTCCCACCCAACTATGAAATTAAAGGAACGCGGATACCGCAATATTTACTCTACTATTTCGAGAACTTAAGTACCGGTACCCTTAGCACGAAGCCATATCGAATTCGAATAGTTTGCGAGTCCGAAATGTCATTGTCAAATGTGTACTGATTTTTGTTCCCGTTATGTACTTTGTGGCGCTGCTGTTCAAGTTTCCATACAAAATTTGACAATGACATTTCGGACTCGCAAACTATTCGAATTCGATAATGATTCGTGCTGGGGGTACCGGTGTTTATAACAAAAATGTTCTGAAACTTCATTTTCTTATTAAGTTTCAGAACTTTTTTTTTCTAAAAGATTATTCGTGACAGTTAACGTGATTAGACGTGGACTATTTACTTGGTCCATTGCGCGTGCAGGGTTGTTGAGCTAGCATAGCGAGACTAGCTTCTTTTAGAAGCGCAGTAGTTTCCTAGGACTCTCACAGGCTTCTTGGAGCATGCTCGGCATCCCGAGGAGTGATGTTCGGTGTTCTGCCACTCTAACACTTTCATTCCAGGATTACCTAGATAAGCGGCCGTTTTAATCTGCTTGCCAATAAAAATAGAAGACTTCCAATGTGTTGCCCAAATTGTGTATTGTGCAACCAATCCGCACTGGGTCCATTATCACCCACTCATCCGCGCTGGGTCCGTTGTCACCCATTCAAAAACATTAATCTTATGAATAAGCTAAGTACTTAAATTTTTAAAAAAATACAGAAATAATATTGTTCAGACACATAATTATAATGACAGCACCATATTTGGCTGGTTAACTTTTAAACAAAAATTTTTTAAACAAAAAATAAAACTGACTTCGAAATTGAAAATAGAACTAAAAAGTTAAAAAATAATATCTGGTTCATGATTTGTAAGTCGGGCGGGTTAAGATTGAAAGACGAATTATTACCGATCAGAAACAAAAATCTATTTAATGTTTCAATCTTGACCCCGCCCGACTTCCAAATCATGAACCAGATATTAGTTTTTACTTTTTAGTTCCATTTTCCAAGTCAAAGTAAACAATAACACAATTGGCGGAGAAATCGGTGAACATGCATAAAGAAACATCGTGCGTGCCTTTGAAATTTGAAGGTTTCCCTCGATTTCCCCGAATTCCACCATCAGATCCTGTCTTGGTTCCAATTGGACTACATCGGAAGTGCACTCTTTCGAATAAAAAAAGGGTTTTAGGAAATCGGTCCATAATTTGACGACCTCTGTGGCCGAGTGGTTTGTACGCCGGGTTTCATGGCTGTCGCCGACTCGAGAGGTCCCGGGTTCGAATCCCGGTGGGGGCAGATGTTTGTGTGATGAATACGTGCATTTGTACTCCAGTCATGGATGTTTAATATGTATTCATATAAATATACTTATATATGTAAAGTATATGTATTCTATCCGTTACCCTAGCATCCCATAACACAAGCCTTATAGTGCTTACTTTGGGGCTAAACTAATTGGTGTGAGTGTCGAAAAAAAAAAAAAAAAAAAAATTGACGGAGTAATCGGTTAACATACATAAAAATATATATATATATATACAGTCGAACATAGAACCTCCGCCTTTTTTGAAGTCGGTTACAAAGCTACTTATATATCTATTAAACTAAACAAAAAATCAACATGAAAGAAAACGTTAATATCTTATCTTATAATTAAATTACAATCACAGTACCATTTTTGCCTGGTTATTTAGAAAAAAACAACTAAAAACAAAAACAGCTTCTATAAAACAAAAAAAATAACATGAAAGAAAACGTTATTAAATTTAATTATTTAAATTCAGGTAAAAAATAAATGTAAATTATAATTAATAGTTGCGCGGCGCGCTTTGGCCCGCGTCGCAACGCAACAGAACCAACGGCGATTTAATTTTTTATATAGGTACATGATTTCTCGAGTTCTCCACTTCTGTCGAGCTTGATTTCCCGGGAATGAAGCCTAAGCATGCCTAAGGAATTTCACTTCAAAAATAAAAAAAGAACAGAAGTGGCTCAGGGCCTTCCACCTTCTTAATAGTTCGTCGGTGGAATTGATCTTGAATAGTGATTAAAATATCTTTCATAAAAGTGACAGTAACCGAAAGAAGGAAAACTTCTTTACTATAAGTACGCATAGAAAAATGATTGATCTCGCTGTAGAGAAGCGAGACTAATAATTCATCTATGTATGTACGTAAGTAATAATATGAAAATACAACCTTTACTATGTACTTCTCTGAACACGATTCTAAATATAAATAGATACAAAATTTATAATTGCCGATGTCCGATCTCAGTTGTAGTCCTCGACTCCTCATTCAACCATCTGTGGAAGGTTGGACTTTGGTAAGTAAGTACACAGTCAGGTCATAAGTATTGTCACATAGTAAAAAAAAAACTTTTAAAATGCTAGCCACAAAAATGTTTATTGAATTCAAATAGGCTAGTTGACCCTTTTTGGAAAAAGGTTTTAAATGGTTAATAAATATTCTATTAGACCGAAAAAAAATGTATTTTATTTTTTTTAAACCTAGAAAGCTACAAATCTTTAATTTTAAAATAGACTTTTCATGGACATACAAAAACGCTGTCGGCCATTTTAGTCTATAGATTATCTATGCTATGACGTGAACTGTGGTAAACAAAAACTCGTAAACACGTAGAAAATTACTTTTAAAACTGAGTTTATAATAAAAAAAAATATGATTTCTAATAAATACCACGAAAAATAAAGTAATTATCATTACTGTATTGTTTGTACGAGAATATAAAAAACACATCCTTGAAGACTCCAGGAAAGTTGTGGATTAAAGTGCCGAAAGAAATTAACCTACGCAACTTTATTACACTTATTCACATGTTGTATCAGTTTTATGTTTATTACTACATTGTAATACTAAATGCACTGTACTTACATAGTTAGTTAGCCTTGTCGTTTCTCTGCTCCGCAGAGCAGAAATCGGGGTTTAGTGCAACAAATTCACCAACCATCAATTCTTGGCAGATTTGTGCTTTCTGCTTTCACAAAGCCGGCATCCATAATTAGTTTAGTCAAAAAAACTAAGTTTACTGATTTTTTCTTTCCTAAAGTTAAAAGTGTTTTAAGATAAATTTAGTCAGACGAAAGAATCCACCTACAGTAACACGCGAATGACATTTAGTTGTTTACCACAAGAGACGTCAAAATCATGGTAGATGTGGCGAACAGCGTTTTTAGTGTTTAAAAAATATAGAGTAAAAAATATTTTTTAAAATTAAATTTCTACAGCAATCTTCTGCTTTTATGAAGTGAAATCGATATATTAAGGTTCCTTAGACTAAACACTTTAAGAAATAAACATTTATTTAATACAATTCGACATGAGTAAACTAGCCTATTGTTCATGAAAATAAAAATGTATACATTTTAGAATTTTATTTATTTTTAAATATGGAGTGGACGCTTAAAGAAGACCGTGTTGCAGTTATTGCGTTGCATCGTTGCGGTTACGCGCCAATTCAAATTTTCGACATACTGAAAAATTTGAATATAACCAAAAGATTCGTTTATCGTACCATCAAACGATACAATGAAGACTCTAGTGTAGATGACAGGTCAAGAAGTGGTCGCCCTCGGTCTGTTAGGACTCCAGCAGTGATAAAAGCTGTAAAGGCGCGAATTCAAATAAATCCCAAACGTAAGCAGAAACTATTGGCCCTTCAGATGGGGTTAAGCAGGCTTCGAGAATATAGAAGAAAAACAGGACATCGTTTGAATGCTCGTCTAATGGACCTGAGACTGAAGAGATGCCGCGCTTTGTTGAAGCGGTACGCGGGAAAAAAATATCGGGAAATTCTTTTTTCGGATGAAAAAATTTTTACCGTAGAAGAGAGCTACAACAAACAAAATGATAAGGTGTACGCACACAGTAGTGAAGAAGCGAGCAACCTTATTCCGCGTGTCCAAAGAGGTCAGTTTCCATCCTCGCTCATGGTATGGTTGGGAGTTTCTTATTGGGGCTTAACAGAGAGACATTTTTGTGAGAAAGGTGTAAAAACGAATGCAGTTGTGTATCAAAATACAGTTCTGACGAACCTTGTGGAACCTGTTTCTCATACCATGTTCAATAACAGACACTGGGTATTCCAACAAGATTCGGCGCCAACTCATAGAGCGAAGAGCACACAAGACTGGCTGGCGACGCGTGAAATCGACTACATCCGGCACGAAGACTGGCCCTCCTCCAGTCCAGATTTGAGTCCGTTAGATTACAAGATATGGCAACACTTGGAGGAAAAGGCGTGCTCAAAGCCTCATCCCAATTTGGAGTCACTCAAGACATTCTTGATTATTATTGATATTGACGGCAGCCGCCGATATTGACATGGACCTCGTTCGTGCTGCGATAGACGACTGGCCGCGCAGATTGAAGGCCGGTATTTAAAATCACGGAGGTCATTTTGAAAAAACTTTATTTTCATAAGAATCTATGTTTTGTCTAGTTCATTTTGGTATATAAATGGTTACATAATGAATAAACTTGTTTCAATTATTTTATATTATACATGTGACAGAATTTATGACCTGACTAGGTATATTACTTATCTACCTTTCACATTATTTCAACATAGGTATCTAGATAAAACGTAGGTTTTTAGATTTCACATACGCACAATCACGTATCAAAATAATGATCATGAAATTATGATCCTGAAAATCGTTTTTTCTACACCGATTTCAATTCCTTAAGTCAACCTTAAGCAATTAACCATCCTTGGGATGACGAAATAGGACGCGAATTATGATAGAATCGTATGTAGATATTTTCACACGTGACTGTACTATTTAATCGTGAATGCTCTATATTCACGTGCAGTAACATGCATTTACCCTTTTCCTATTCTGATAACCTTCTGTTAGTCCAGATATGACTAATGCGCGACTGACAACATTGCAAGTTTTACAATTAGCATACTGTAAATGATACATCAACGTCAATAAGGGAGCGTAGCAATTCGTAGGAGCATATAAGAGTTAGGGCATAATGGTTTACCGGATACGACGGAGTAGATCACAGTAAAATAAAACGCCCTTTTGATGACGTCTGTTTTTTTACAGCTAGGATTGCAGGCATAAATGATTCTCTGTGTTTCTATTTTCTTCTGAGTAGAATGAGAATTAGAGTTGCTCTTTAGACTTTTGTCCGTATCTTTTTATATCTTGTTTTTGTTTTATTTTTGCTGTGTTAATTTTGTTTAATTAGTTTTACTATAAAAAAAATTTTTAGTATTATTTAAAAATTTAGCGTGATTTATTTTGTATAATTTTTGATATTTTTGTTGATGCTGTTGTTTGGTTGTTATACCTGTCTTGCCAAGCTGAAATACTTCTTCACGTAGGTAGTTTTTGATGTATGATATAGAGCACATGTCGTAACATGGGGCCGTTCTCTTGTGAGAGGCTTCTTTGGCCAGCTGGTCTGCTCTTTCATTACCCTCTGTTCCGACATGTTCTCTTCCAGTAAAATTGATATTTTTGTTATTAGCTAACTATTTTATATTTTGTGTAATTGATGTTGCTAGAGTGTGATGGGTCATTGCATTTCCCATCGTTTCCAAAGCTGATTTGGAATCTTTCTGGTTTTTAATAAATCTGTGGCCGCTTCTATTGCATAGAGTTCAGCTTGGTATACAGAACAATTATCAGCGAGTTTGTATTTTCTGCATAGTATTTCGCGTTCTACTATCGATATGGAGAAAGCTACTCCGACCTTATTGTCAATTTTGCTGCCGTCGGTAAATATTTGTATTTTACTTAAGGTGTTAATTTCTTTGTTCCGATTTCCTTCTAGTGCTTCAAAGTCGGTGCAGCTTCTTCATTCTTCTTCAATCTTTTGGCATTAGTAGCTTCGCAGTTTCTGTGATTCTAAGATCCAGTGGTAAAAGACTCAAGATTAAGAGCACTGAATTTAGGGATGCTGTGCGGAATGATTTACAAATTTTCTGTCCAAATCCTCTCTGAATTGTATTGAGCTGTTTATGTGTTATGATCTTATCTGCCGCTGGTGCCCATACACTTGCGGCATACAGGATCACTGGTTCGATAACTGCCAAGTAGATTATCCACACCACTTCCGGGTTTAAACCCCATGTGGCTTTTGCAGTGGTAGCCAGTTGCTTGTAAATATTTAGCGCTTTTTTGCAAGTGTTTGCCACAAGGAGATTAAATGTTAATTTCTCATCGAAATTCACATATTTATATTTATGCACGGGGTCCAGTGCCGTCTTTGACCTATTGGATGTCCTGGGCATATTAGGATAATGGGGACCCCTATGACTTCCGTTTGGTGATTTAACAGGAACTAGGGACTTTGTATTTGATCTGAGGGGGCCCCCTATCGATCACAAGGCCCTGGGCACTTGCCCAAAGTGCCAACTGGGAAAGACGGGTCTGACGGGGTCTCATATTTAAGTTCTTTGGTGAAAGTTATAGCATGAGTTAGGCTGGTGCAAATTTTAATTTATTCTTGATGCCCCAATAATATTCAATTCAATTCAATTTGCATTAAATAGGGAAATAATGGTGTTACATTTCATCTAAATTGTACCACTCATTAACCTGAGTCAAAGCTTTATTGGCTTGAGTTTCCATTTCTTTTGCAGATCTTCCGGAGAAGAGTAGCACGATATCATCTGCGAATACTTGACAATGTATTGATGAGTTGTGGAGTTGTTTTAAGAGGGGGTCTAAAAAGAGGTTCCAAAATGTTGGACCTCCTATCGATCCCTGTACACAGCTTTTGTTTGTTTGTATCCAGTGTTCGTAATTGGCATATCTTATCTTAACTGTTCTGTTTTCGTGGTAGCTATCGAACACTCTCCTCGGGTTTTCTGGACAACCTTTTACAGCTAAACTGCACTTTATTGCCGGCCACCACGCTGCATCGAAAGCGCTCTCGATATCCAATAAGATGATGGTAACTATTTGTTAATGGAGTATTCTATTGTTTATTTCCTGCATTAGTTCGTATAGGGCATACTCGATGCTACGTTGTGGTGTGAAGCCGTACTTTTTGGTACTTTTAGGTAAGATGTGATGCCGTATTCTATTGATGAGCATTTTCTCATATATTTTGCCAAGAACTGGAAAGAGTCTATATGGTTTCCGGTTTATGTAGTCTGATTATCCGGGTTTTCTTTATATATCAGCGCTATTATAATAGCTTCCTTCCATTAGGATAAAAAGTGTGCCAGTTCCAGGCATTTGTTTATTAAGTTTAAAAAAAGTGTCAGCTCTTTGTTTATAGCATTGGTGCAGATATCGGCTGTGAAATCATCTTCTCCAGGCGCTTTTGTGCGCTTCAAAGTGGTAAGAGTTTGTTGTAGTTAGGTCAGCATAAAGGGTGGGTCTGGTTGTATAGTGTCTGTTTTATTATTTATAGTTGTAGATTTTGTTCTTATGAATTTGTGAATTTCAGTATCTTAGCTCGTTATCAGTTGGAAAAAATGTCTGTGTCATCCATTTATCTGATTCTTCGGTATTGAGAGTTTTGCCATTTTTTATTAGTAGTTCTTCTGCTTGTCTTTTTGATGTAGCTTTGATTATTCTATACACGCTCTCCCACATTGTTTCGTTTTCCTGTTTGGAGCAAAAATTCTTCCAACTCGTTGATTGTGCTAGATTAGTTGCTTCTTGGTATTTATCTACCGAGTCTAGATATTGTTTTATGACAAACTCTTTCCTACTTTTTACCGCACATCTGAAGCGCCCTTATGTTTTTTGGTTATCCTATCTTTTTTCAGTTTCTGAAGCTCATCGTTCCCCCATGTCAACTACCTACTGTTCCTGTGTTTCACGTTTGGGATGGAAATTTCATATGCATGTTTTATACAGTCCGAGTAAATTTTTGATGATTCTTATACTGGTTACATATTCGTTTGTGATGTGTTATATTGTTGTCATTTTTTTGGAATTCCACCACGCGGTCCAGTCCAATTTTTTGTTTTATATAATCTTGTGGTTTTCCTGTCTGAATTATCCTGTTTGTTTCTCATATTCAAAGTGTATGTAAGAGCATTATGATCCGAATTTGTGATTCCTTGTCTACTCTCCAGTTTTATATCTTTGGGATGAGTGATTCGGTACATGCCGTTATATCCACTCGGCTCGTGTACAATTTTCCTCACCTTATTACTTCGAATGTAGGTTCAGTTCCTTCATTTAATATGTTTTTTCTTCATTTAAATTCTTTTTCTTCCAGGAAATCTGCTATCTTTGCGCTACGATGATCTTCCGACGTGCTTCCCCACCAGGTACACCACGCAATTTTATCGCCTCCGAGCAACACTTCGCAATCTTTGAGCTCCTCCAGAATTTTGGTAGGTCCTAACAGGTAAAGTTCCAGATCTTGATCTGGTTTGAGGTAAACTGATATTAAGGCTAATTTCCTTATTTGTATTTATTATTATTGGTTTTGTATTTGTATTAATTATTACTATGGTTAAGTTTTCGGTATAAATAGATGCTATGATTACTGTTATGTTGATTTACTGTTAAGATTATAATATAATCTAACTATATTATAGTTATTGAAAATTATAATTCCAGATTTAACGTTTTTAGTTCTATATTGCATATTTTGAGTGATACATGTGTCAGAATATCCTTGAACCTATCCTGCTGAACCAACACACGGTTCCTGGATAAGTGATATACTTGCTTTCCTTTTATTGCTACATTTATTAGTTCTTGTGTAGCTAATCTTTAGCTCTTTGTCTCTGTAGATTAGCTTGTATTGTGTAGTGCTTTTCGTTTTGCTCGTTTGCAGTTACTGCGTGATTGTTCGTTACAACTTTAACAATAACGTTCTATTCCGTTCCATTCTTGGGGGACTGAGCATCTACTGTTGAACGCATTGTGATTGTAGTTTTGTATTTTAGCGTCCTTACAGTTTTTGCGAGGAGCTCGATGGCGCAGGTGGTTAGCGCGTCCGGCTGCGATCGTTGTAGTTAAGCAACTTTCGCAGTGGTCGGTCATTGGATGGGTGACCAAAAATTTCTATCTCGAGTTCCTCCGTGCTTCGGAAGGCACGTTAAGCCGTTGGTCCCGGTTGCATCTGCAGTCGTTAGCACCCGCCAATCCGCACTGGGCCCGCGTGGTGGGTCATAGCCCAATCTCCCTATTCCATCCATAGGGAAGGCCTGTGCCCCAGCAGTGGGAACTTAAGAGGCTGATGATGATGATGATGATGAACAGTTTTTGCACACTGGTTCATTTTCATTTTTGTAAAGCGAAAAGTCAGTTTCACCACAATGAGAGCATTAATCTTATTCCCGCTTGCACAGTTTGTGGTCGTGTCCAAAGCCTAAACATTTTGTGCTTTGTGTAACTGGTGATTGGTCTTGCACAATGCGTTTTTGTGTGTCGATGTAGACTTTTGCCGAAGTTGTCATATTTTTCCATTTTTTTGGAGTCACTTGGATCCTCCAACGTGGTTTTCAAGCGGGCCCTACGGTGGTATTTAACTGCCACTTTCTCAGTCACGTCTTGGGTTAGGGTGAACACCCCAGGAAAAACAGACACACTCCATTATTACAAAACGGTTCTTTCAAAAACGCTCCCGACACGCCATGAAGTGCTCTTCGCTGCCTTTAGTCGTAAACAAGAGCTGGCGCGAGATAAGGCGTCAATTGCAGAAAAAAATCTAGGGTACTTAATATCGTTGTTCAATTGCGAAAGAAATTTCAAACTTAAAATAAAATTTTGCTTACGCTTTTCAAGATTGTTATTCTGTTTTAACTGAAATTTATACAGTACTATTGTTTTCGCTAATATTTTTAGTAAAAGTGCATGTTTTCTTGCAGAGATTTTTTTTCCAGCAGTGCACAAACTCACTTTTAATTCGTATTCTAATTTTAAATCACACCGCTGACTCCGTGGTAAAAAGTGAGTTTGTTCTTACATGTTTATCCCACACCTGCGTGACGGAGCTTCGGGTGACTTTGATACTTAGCGTTCGAACTTTGAATTAAGTCCTATACTAATGTTGGGACCTCCACAATGATTGGCCCTCTTGCATTTATACTAAAATATAAAAAGGTAAATTTAAAAAATCAAAAATCCCGACTGCTTAATAATGCTTCAAATAAAAACTGAAAAGAAAAAAACAAGTCCAGTAGTCTATAATTCTGTTAATAAGGAACAAAGCTACTTTAACAGTCGGGACCCATTAGATATTCAAGAATACATAATATTTTTCAACAGTGGGTCCCGACTGTTAAAGTAGCTTTGTTCCTTATTAACAGAATTGTATACTACTGGACTTGTTTTTTTCTTTTCAGTTTTTATTTGAAGCATAATTAAGATGTCGGGTTTTTTGATTTTTTAAATTTACCTTTTTTATTTCACACTTTTTAGTTAGTTAGTATTTTAAGACGGTATATACCGTAGTCTTGTACTTCAGTATGGGAATTAATATCGCAGGAATTATTAAGTACCTGGCGTCGGTCTAAAAGATTGATTTAATAAGACATATAAAGACTTTACCAGCGGGGTCAAGGCTACAGATGGGCCTCAATTTTCGCAAAAATGTGTGAAGTTAAATCAAGTCGTTATATAAATATCTCTTATGTATGTAAATTTTATAGTAAACTAGCACTTACTCAAAAAGTCATCTTTTGTTTATGTTTTTTTAATAGTTTAGCAGTAAATATAAAATTCATTTACTTTTATTCGTCGACTATTTAAAATTGGCAGTGGCTGCATTGTCATGTCAATGCCGGACGTCTAAGATTGTGATATACACAAATTCAGTGTCAGTCCCATAATTTGATTAACCTACATAATTCACAGAAACCCAATATGTAGATGCCAGAAGTTAACTTCAAATGTTTTTAATCACTCTATATACAATACCAATCAATGACGTTTATGTCGCAGGTTGCAGAAAGCAGTAATTCCTGTCTGTTGATTTGGACAATGGTGGCAATTGCCTTAGATCACTAAATTAAATAATTATGCAATCACCAAAGCAAAGTTTATAATATTTGATTAAACTAAAGGCGCATAATAAAATTTTCATAAAATTAGGTAGAGCACCATAGCAACCTCATTTATTATCAATTTTTAGTTCTCTTTGTAGTTTTCTTTTAAAGCGTTCACATACAGGTCAAAGACTTTATGTTCGACCCTTTTTATTGGTAGTGTAAAGCTCGAATGAAGAGTACTCCCAGTAGTGCAATCATGGCAATTATTTTCCATTTTTTTTTGTTTAAAAAAATACCGAATAACATATCACTGTTAAGCACAAATGCTAAGTAACTTCTACAAATATAATCAAATAAACCTATTACTTACTTTATTTTTAAATCTTTTTCATCAATTAAATACTTAGCTTATCCTAACTATCTATACTAATATTATAAAGAAGCAAGATTTGTATGATTGTAACAAATAATCTGTCAAACTACTGAACCGGTTTCAAATATTAACTCATCATAAGGTAGCTACGTTATTTATAATAACATTTTTCTTTATTTAAATACATTTTGTCCGAGTGACATAGGCTATATTTTATCCCGATAAATAAATTTCACCCGTACAATGCCCGGGTGGCTCACTAGTAAGTATAATATAATATTATAGATGCGAAAGTGAATTTGTTGGTTGCGCTTCCGTGCCCTAATAGCTAAATCGAATATAATGAATTCCTATATGGAAGTAGATGGGAACTTGGTTCTTAGCTACAACATCGCAATACTTATAGGCGTAGGGTGATGAAAGGGGTGATTTACCTATAAAAATCTACATTATTTACTTTGAATTTTGCAGAATTATTACAAACCAATATTATCGCGAGCTGATTAATAAATACAGGGATTCCAATAAGTATGTACTTACTAGCGAAAAATGGGTTATTTGTTATTATATTAAGTAAACCTTTTTTGTAACATTAAGTAATATCGTTAAAAAAAATGAAAAACAGTAAAATTCTGAGTTTTTCATTAAAATTCAATAATCATAAATACCTATTATGATAATATATTTTTCATCATTTAATAAGAAGGAACTGTATCACAGTTTTATTGTTAGTACTTCGTATAGGATCAGATACTGCGAATACCCCTTTTTTTTTTTCTTTTACGTAGTACACCGCGCTATCACTTTGTCATCGTTGTAACTTTTTAAATATTTGTCAAAATGACATAGTGTAAAAAGCAAAGTTTATCGTCTTTAAATATAAAAAGCGATAATATTTGTTTTGATAAAACATGATTTGTTAATACAAAATGTGCATTTTGGAAATAGATATCAAATAATATTTTAGTTTTGATTCACTATTTTAGCGGTAATTACTTACACATTAAAAATAGATATATGGTGTCACGGACTTTTTTTTAGAACTATTTAAGAGATACATTTTCACTCTACATTACATTCATGTAACTTTTATTGTTTTTGCAGTGCAGGCCAAAATGGCTCGCAGATGGGAGATTTTTTTCCGTCTTATGTGACACTTATTGTTATATATTGGCCAATTCACTCAATACCTACATAAATTATTATATATATGTAATTATCATATATGAGCTATATTAATGTTAAGTTTCATTAAAATCCATTCAGTATTTTTTAGGTGAAAGAGTAACAAAGATCCATACAAACGTAAGATTGAAATTAAAAGCGTAAGTGGTTAATATACAACTTTAAAGCGTTGTAGATCCTAAACAATCATATAAAATGAAAAATAGTGTTAGGAACCTAAATATGATTTATGATTATCTAGACAGTGATACCCCACTCGACATATTTTGTCAACTTATTTTTTTTACTTCGTCACAATATGGCGCCTAATTTTGCCCATATTGAATTTTGATTATTATCATATCTTTAGTAGCACTCCCATAATTGAGACGAATCGATTGATGTATGAATCATCAAAATCGGTCTAGGCGTTTGGTCTCTAGTGTGCCACAAAGGAACAAACATACATATATAGACTGTTAAACATATAAGCCTGTCTGCGCGTGGCGCTTCGCGCTCTTGCATTGCGCAGCCGGGTAATTAAACACATAACCCTGTCTGCGCGTGGCGCTTCGCGCTCTTGCATTGCGCAGCCGGGTAAAAACACATAACTCTGTCTGCGCGTGGCGCTTCGCGCTCTTGCATTGCGCAGCCGGGTAAAAAGAAACACTGAACACGATATATTTTTATTATGTTTTGATGGCAATTCTTCAATCTTCAGTACTTAATTGCCCTTAACAATTAGCATTTTATTGAAAAATAAATAATGATTGTTGCCGATTCGCATGTGCTACAAAAGATTGCCATTTTATTGAAAACAAGAAGAGACAGGTGTTTTTAAATACGGTATTTTTAATGTTTTATTTTTTCGACATAATTAGTAAAATCTGACCATTGCATAGATGAAAATTGTATTTCAGCAGAGTTTTACCTAAAATTCAACAAGACATTAAAGTACTGATGTGTCGCTCTTTGGTATAATCTCTGGTATGGGAGTACAATCATTGACACGTATGTTAATCACTGAAGCCTATATTTTCTTGCTTTCCGATTTTTTTATACTTATTATACAATTTACTTTGCTTATTATCACTTATTTTATCCGTATTAGCATCATAGCACACGTATCAGCTACGCTCGATGGCGCATTAGGTTTGTGATTGTCGAAGTTTATAAATTTTCGCAATGAACTGCGTTCAAAAATATAACTCATGTTACTATGAATGTTTAATTAATTTTTGTATTTTTTTCGGCCTGCATGTTGCTTCTTCACGCCTCTTTTAAAGGATCCCAGGTTGTAAGAGGGAGGGAACACGTGAGCGGGCAGAGCATTCCATTTACGGATAGTGCGACAAAGAAATGAGTCACCAAATTTCTTTGTACGCGTTGGAATTGTGGCCACAGTAAAACGTAAAACAACATAGGCCAGCGCGCGTGGTCCTCTGAAGGAAAGGGGAAGGTGGGATAAGAGAGAATAACTCCTCAGAACACTCGCCGTGGTACAAACGATAGAACGCGCTTAATGACGCCACGTCACGGCGTAATTGAAGAGGCTCAAGGTGTTTAGTCACCTCCTCATCGCCTATGATGCGGATCGCGCGCCGCTGTAACCTATCCAAAGCATCGAGCAAGTACTTAGCGGAGCCATCCCAGAGGTGCGAGCAATATTCCACGCAGGACCGCACTTGCGTTTTGTACAACAAGCACAGTTGATCGGGCGTGAAAAAACGCCGCACCTTGTTCAGGACTCTCAGTTTGCGTGAACCTGTTTTGATCACGGTTTCGATGTAGTCCTTCGATTAGATTCAGGTCTGAGCGAACTTCCATACCGAGCATGGAAATGTTGCTCTGCAGTGGTAGTGTTGTGCCCTGAAGAGATGGAAGGGGAAGGAATGGCGATGTTTTTGCCGTGAAAGCGCAAGCCTGAGCTTTCCTGGCATTGAACTCAACCAAGTTCCTGGTACCCCATTCGGAAATGTGGTCCAAAGCCTGATTGAGTTCAATGACAAGAGTTTCCCGTTTCTGCTTGATTACTGCCTGCCCAGCCGCTGCTTGTCCGAGATACCCCGCATGCACTGTACTATCGTCTGCATAGCAATGAATATTCCCAAGAGGAATCAAGTCATTGATATGCAGCAGAAAGAGAGTGGGGGATAGGACGGAGCCCTGGGAAACGCCGGCATTCACTGACATGAACCGCGAACTGCTACCATCCGTAAGGACACGAATGTTACGCTCATGCAGGAAGTCAGCTACCCAAGAACAGAACTGGGCTGGCAGACCGTATGCCGGAAGCTTGGAGAGAAGGCTTTTGTGCCAGACCCTGTCGAACGCCTTGGCAATGTCAAGGCTGATAGCCAACGACTCGCCACGCTTGTCGATAGCCTCACCCCAGATATGAGTTAAGTACGCTAGAAGATCACCCGTCGATCGTTTCGGTCTAAAACCATATTGACGATCATTAATCAGGGAGTGATCCTCTAGGTAGCGGGTCAGATGGTTATTAAGGACCCTTTCTAGAACTTTACATAAAACTGAGGTGACTGCTATTGGCCGGTAGTTTGCCGGGTCTGAGCGATCCCCTTTTTTGGGCACCGGTTGCACGTTAGCATCTCTCCAAGTCTCAGGCACACGCCCCAAAGAATACGAGCATTGGTACAAGCGCGTGAGCACGGGAGACAACTCCGCTGCACATTTTTTAAGCACAACTGCTGGGATGCCATCAGGTCCACTAGCTTTCCGGACGTCGAGTGATTGCAATTCGGCACGAACTTCACGCTGCCTGATTTTAATATCAGGCATCGTTGTGCCACAGTGAGGTGATGATGGTGGCAGTGCATTGCAATCATCGATTCGGGATTTAGCCTCAAAGAGCTTTGCCAGTAAATCAGCTTTCTCCTGCGGCTTATGAGCTAGTGTTCCGTCTGGGCATCTCAGAGGTGGCAGCGAGGGCTGGCAGAAGTTTTTTTGCACGGCCTTGGCTACTGAGATACGGGAGCCCGCAGGATGCGTTATAAGTTCCTGGCCAACACGTGCAACACGCTGGGCATCAGCTCTGATGTAAGCCTTCTTACAGGCCTTGGAAGCAGAATTGTAGGCTGCTTTGAGTGAATCAACCCCGGGATCCTTGAGAGCGCGGCCTCTGATCCAAGCACGATATGCCGCTTGCTTACGCGAAGCAGCTTCAGCACAGTCGTGATTGAACCAGAGGTTACGTGTGCCCTTACTGATGAGATCAACATGAGGAATATAGTATTCCATACCCATTATAATCTCCTCAGTAATGGCAACGGCACTGCCCGATAGATCCCTGTCACTGAAGCAGCGCTGCTTCCAAGGGACGGACGCAAAGTAATCACGCATACCGTCCCAATCTGCCGACCCATAATGCCAGATACGGCGCTTGACCACTGCTGGACGCGGAGGCTTGGCCTGTGGTGCTTTGGCAGATATCAGGCAGTGGTCGGACAAGCCCAGGGGGGCTCTTACCACAACCTGATAGCCCTGTGGATGGGTCGTGAGCAGAAGGTCCAGTAAAGAAGGCGCTTGACTTGGAGTATCCAGATACTAGTATCTGGATACTACTATACTAGATAGAGTATTTTATACCGAAACGATCGACGGGTGATCTTCTAGCGTACTTAACTCATATCTGGGGTGAGGCTATCGACAAGCGTGGCGAGTCGTTGGCTATCAGCCTTGACATTGCCAAGGCGTTCGACAGGGTCTGGCACAAAAGCCTTCTCTCCAAGCTTCCGGCATACGGTCTGCCAGCCCAGTTCTGTTCTTGGGTAGCTGACTTCCTGCATGAGCGTAGCATTCGTGTCCTTACGGATGGTAGCAGTTCGCGGTTCATGTCAGTGAATGCCGGCGTTTCCCAGGGCTCCGTCCTATCCCCCACTCTCTTTCTGCTGCATATCAATGACTTGATTCCTCTTGGGAATATTCATTGCTATGCAGACGATAGTACAGTGCATGCGGGGTATCTCGGACAAGCAGCGCCTGGGCAGGCAGTAATCAAGCAGAAACGGGAAACTCTTGTCATTGAACTCAATCAGGCTTTGGACCACATTTCCGAATGGGGTACCAGGAACTTGGTTGAGTTCAATGCCAGGAAAGCTCAGGTTTGCGCTTTCACGGCAAAAACATCGCCATTCCTTCCCCTTCCATCTCTTCAGGGCACAACACTACCACTGCAGAGCAACATTTCCAATTTTTGTATGGAAGTTCGCTCAGACCTGAATCTAATCGAAGGACTACATCGAAACCGTGATCAAAACAGGTTCACGCAAACTGGGAGTCCTGAACAAGGTGCGGCGTTTTTTCACGCCCGATCAACTGTGCTTGTTGTACAAAACGCAAGTGCGGTCCTGCGTGGAATATTGCTCGCACCTCTGGGATGGCTCCGCTAAGTACTTGCTCGATGCTTTGGATAGGTTACAGCGGCGCGCGATCCGCATCATAGGCGATGAGGAGGTGACTAAACACCTTG
Source organism: Chilo suppressalis (assembly GCA_902850365.2). Taxonomy (NCBI): domain Eukaryota; kingdom Metazoa; phylum Arthropoda; class Insecta; order Lepidoptera; family Crambidae; genus Chilo; species Chilo suppressalis. Next base: position 16,978,213 of record OU963898.1, read on the forward strand.
AGCCTCTTCAATTACGCCGTGACGTGGCGTCATTAAGCGCGTTCTATCGTTTGTACCACGGCGAGTGTTCTGAGGAGTTATTCTCTCTTATCCCACCTTCCCCTTTCCTTCAGAGGACCACGCGCGCTGGCCTATGTTGTTTTACGTTTTACTGTGGCCACAATTCCAACGCGTACAAAGAAATTTGGTGACTCATTTCTTTGTCGCACTATCCGTAAATGGAATGCTCTGCCCGCTCACGTGTTCCCTCCCTCTTACAACCTGGGATCCTTTAAAAGAGGCGTGAAGAAGCAACATGCAGGCCGAAAAAAATACAAAAATTAATTAAACATTCATAGTAACATGAGTTATATTTTTGAACGCAGTTCATTGCGAAAATTTATAAACTTCGACAATCACAAACCTAATGCGCCATCGAGCGTAGCTGATACGTGTGCTATGATGCTAATACGGATAAAATAAGTGATAATAAGCAAAGTAAATTGTATAATAAGTATAAAAAAATCGGAAAGCAAGAAAATATAGGCTTCAGTGATTAACATACGTGTCAATGATTGTACTCCCATACCAGAGATTATACCAAAGAGCGACACATCAGTACTTTAATGTCTTGTTGAATTTTAGGTAAAACTCTGCTGAAATACAATTTTCATCTATGCAATGGTCAGATTTTACTAATTATGTCGAAAAAATAAAACATTAAAAATACCGTATTTAAAAACACCTGTCTCTTCTTGTTTTCAATAAAATGGCAATCTTTTGTAGCACATGCGAATCGGCAACAATCATTATTTATTTTTCAATAAAATGCTAATTGTTAAGGGCAATTAAGTACTGAAGATTGAAGAATTGCCATCAAAACATAATAAAAATATATCGTGTTCAGTGTTTCTTTTTACCCGGCTGCGCAATGCAAGAGCGCGAAGCGCCACGCGCAGACAGAGTTATGTGTTTTTACCCGGCTGCGCAATGCAAGAGCGCGAAGCGCCACGCGCAGACAGGGTTATGTGTTTAATTACCCGGCTGCGCAATGCAAGAGCGCGAAGCGCCACGCGCAGACAGGGTTATATGTTTAACAGTCTATATATGTATGTTTGTTCCTTTGTGGCACACTAGAGACCAAACGCCTAGACCGATTTTGATGATTCATACATCAATCGATTCGTCTCAATTATGGGAGTACTACTAAAGATATGATAATAATCAAAATTCAATATGGGCAAAATTAGGCGCCATATTGTGACGAAGTAAAAAAAATAAGTTGACAAAATATGTCGAGTGGGGTATCACTGTCTAGATAATCATAAATCATATTTAGGTTCCTAACACTATTTTTCATTTTATATGATTGTTTAGGATTTACAACGCTTTAAAGTTGTATATTAACCACTTACGCTTTTAATTTCAATCTTACGTTTGTATGGATCTTTGTTACTCTTTCACCTAAAAAATACTGAATGGATTTTAATGAAACTTAACATTAATATAGCTCATATATGATAATTACATATATATAATAATTTATGTAGTTATTGAGTGAATTGGCCAATATATAACAATAAGTGTCACATAAGACGGAAAAAAATCTCCCATCTGCGAGCCATTTTGGCCTGCACTGCAAAAACAATAAAAGTTACATGAATGTAATGTAGAGTGAAAATGTATCTCTTAAATAGTTCTAAAAAAAAGTCCGTGACACCATATATCTATTTTTAATGTGTAAGTAATTACCGCTAAAATAGTGAATCAAAACTAAAATATTATTTGATATCTATTTCCAAAATGCACATTTTGTATTAACAAATCATGTTTTATCAAAACAAATATTATCGCTTTTTATATTTAAAGACGATAAACTTTGCTTTTTACACTATGTCATTTTGACAAATATTTAAAAAGTTACAACGATGACAAAGTGATAGCGCGGTGTACTACGTAAAAGAAAAAAAAAATGGGGTATTCGCAGTATCTGATCCTATACGAAGTACTAACAATAAAACTGTGATACAGTTCCTTCTTATTAAATGATGAAAAATATATTATCATAATAGGTATTTATGATTATTGAATTTTAATGAAAAACTCAGAAATTTACTGTTTTTCATTTTTTTTAACGATATTACTTAATGTTACAAAAAAGGTTTACTTAATATAATAACAAATAACCCATTTTTCGCTAGTAAGTACATACTTATTGGAATCCCTGTATTTATTAATCAGCTCGCGATAATATTGGTTTGTAATAATTCTGCAAAATTCAAAGTAAATAATGTAGATTTTTATAGGTAAATCACCCCTTTCATCACCCTACGCCTATAAGTATTGTGATGTTGTAGCTAAGAACCAAGTTCCCATCTACTTCCATATAGGAATTCATTATATTCGATTTAGCTATTAGGGCACGGAAGCGCAACCAACAAATTCACTTTCGCATCTATAATATTATATTATACTTACTAGTGAGCCACCCGGGCATTGTACGGGTGAAATTTATTTATCGGGATAAAATATAGCCTATGTCACTCGGACAAAATGTATTTAAATAAAGAAAAATGTTATTATAAATAACGTAGCTACCTTATGATGAGTTAATATTTGAAACCGGTTCAGTAGTTTGACAGATTGAATTTTAATGAAAAACTCAGAATTTTACTGTTTTTCATTTTTTTTAACGATATTACTTAATGTTACAAAAAAGGTGTACGCGACGACCGAAGCGAGAGAAAATGAACTTACGACAATACGAGAACAATGTATAAAAATGTATCTATAATTTCACATGAATCGGTTGTATACGCATTAAAAATATCATTCCCTTGTTGTCTTATTAGAATGAGTCGGATATCGCAATAATAGATAGCTCTGCCTATAGTAAACCATTGTAAAATTGATAGTTCAGAGCGATATTCCGCCCCGTTCTCTCCAATAATCTTATAAGACTTTATCTAAACGATCGCCACGACGCCAAGCGGTGGCGCGGGGAAACTAGTCAGAATACTGATAGTTCCGACCTATAGGAGGGACGGAGACAATAGGTTGTCCTTGTCTCACATCTTATAGGATTTTGCCTGAGTTGACAGTTTTCGATAATAGTATGTTTTATGTTTTGATTGATTTAATTTATGTCTTATTAGAAAGTAGGTAGTCATAGGAATAATATATCGAAGTTTTGTATGAATCGTGTTAGTAGTTTAAGCGTAATTAAGGAAAATATTGGGAATAGTTTTTTACGAATAGTCAATAGGATATAGGTATAATTGTTATAATAATGATGTTATTTTGTGTGTTTTTACTTCTTCTATAAAATGGTATATGATAGTTAGGCTTTAAGTGAACATAAGTAGGTTTTTTAAGACTTTTTAATTTGTAAACTTTATAGGGCCGTAGAGCTGTTGTTTATTGATATTCTTGTAAGAAACTTGTTGTATTAGATAGGTAACGCGTAGGGCTACGTAAATAAATAGGTATCACATCAATAAGTGTAAAAATGTACCGTGTAGGAGACAAAACATGTTTGTATAGAACCGTTTTCTGAGACATGTTGCGCTCCCCACCCGGCGCGCCCGGAGCGCGCGGGTGGGGCAGCGAAGCCCCGTGGCAGGGCGAAGCCCTATGGAGGGGGAAAGTATAAATATTGCGGAGACCTATTTTTTGCGCGCCACACCTAAAATATCGTGTTTACGGACACATAACTGTGTTAAAAATATGCCTAAATGTATGCCCGATGTATGTACAATTAGTTTTAAGCTCGCACTATTGTAATTTTTGAGAAAATGAAAAATAAAGTATAGCGTGGGTGACGTAATGGATCGCTGGCCAGCTCAGTTCTAGCATATAAAATTCGAGTCGGAACATGCTCCGACATGCATTCAGCGACAGGCGCTCCTACCCTAAGGAACAGGAAGGAACAATCAAGCGGTTCACTCTGGACCTGAAGCCTCCTCTCACCGGCCATCCATTATCAGCGCCCACCGATTTCTTCAATACCGAACACCAGGGGTTTTATTCGCCGAAACTACAGTCCACTACAGTCAAGACTCCTGCGTGTAACTTCCTCCACCCCCTCAGTACGAGTCGGTAACTGTCCGCTACTGCGACAACCCGGCGTCCCGTACATTTTTTGGTCCTTCGAGCCGGATCTACAGCGCCGAGGAAGGATTGAAGAAAAATTATAGAAGATTGAAGAAAGAAGATCATCGTGGTCAATTATAGAAGATTGAAGACAGAAAATATAGAAGATTGAAGAAAGAAAAATGCCACGAACAAGATCTCAAGCTGACAAAATGGACCAGGCCGAAGAGGAGCGCATCGAGAGAAGCATCGAAGAGCTAGAGCGAACCGCCGCAGGAGAGAATCCTGTCCAACCCCCGTCAAGAGCGCCATCGGAAGGGAGCGACACCGTGACGCGGCCACCGTACCCGCTGCGCCACGACCAACCGCCGAAGTCGCCATCAGCTGCAATGACATCACACCGAACAGAATCGAAGATAGCTGCACGAAGAGCAGCAAAGAAGAAGCGCCTGGCGGCGTTATATGAAGAATTAGAGAAGACTATAAGGTCGAAGATACGAATGGAAGAGCAAGATAGCGAAGATGAGGACCAAGAGGACCCGCAAATAGAAGATAGAAGAGAAACCGATAGCACACATGGCACCGAGAATGAAGAACGCGTCATCACCTGGCTGGACACAGTGACAAAGGACACCACCCCCGACGGCGGCACCACCGAACCGTATAGAAGACCGACCGTCGAGGACACCATACAGATTGGTGGGTCCGTCGCACCACTTGCCGAAGATCCAGTCCCAGGGGCGCTGGAGCCATGCATTAAGAAGAGTCCGCCGTCCCGTATTGATGAAGCTCAAGAACAAGTCGCCCCTACGTTGCCGCCACCGCCACCGCCGGTCCAGCAAGACAGAATGAACGTCTCCGAGCTGGCCGTCGCAATCAACGCCGCCGTCCGTGCCGCCGTACCGCCTGCACCGGGTCCACGCTACGTCGGAGAGCTGCCACCCTTCAGCGGCGCGCACACAGAATGGCTCACCTTCAGGGCGGCGTACCTTGAATCCGCAACCTACCTATCGTCGGCGGAAAACTCATCAAGATTAAGAAGAGCCCTCAAGGGGAAGGCAAGAGAAGCCGTGGGCAGCATGCTAATAAGCAACACTACGCCGGGCGACATTATGAAGCAATTGGAGCACAGATTCGGCCGCCCGGACAACATCGCCGCAACCGAGATAGAAAAGCTGCGCCATTTACCCCGACTCACCGATTCGCCGAGTTCATCGAAGTCGAGGCAGAGAATAACGCAAGATACGCCCCACCGGAGTACATTGGAAATGAAGAAAACTCCACAACAAGAAAATTTCGAACACATAACATCGAGGCGACACATAATAGAAGAGCGCCTGAAGATCGATTCCCATGTCCGGTATGCAAGAAATCCGGACATTCGACGGCCACCTGCTTTACGTTCAAGACCGCCGATCAAGATAGAAAATGGGAAATAGCGAAGAAAAGCAACCTTTGTTTCCGTTGCTTACAATACAGAAGCAAGATGCACAGATGCAAGACGCGAGCGTGCGAGAGGGACGGCTGCGAGCGCTCACACCACCCACTTCTTCACTACAAACCGAAGTCGCAACGTGAGGAAGAACCAGCCACGAGCAACACAGAAACCGAGAGGGTGGCCAGCACACACAGCAGCCGCAAGCGAGACGCGTACTTGAAGTTAATTCCGGTTCGCATTACGGGACCGAGCGGACATTTTGATACGTACGCGCTACTGGACGACGGCTCTACAGTCACACTTATAGAAGAGAGGGCCGCCGAGAAGATAGGAGCCGAGGGACCTACCGAGCGACTGAAGATAGAAACGATGGACGCCAAGCTGCCAGAGACACAGTCGCGCCGGGTCACCTTCAAGATCGAGGGACAGAACAGAGGCTTCAAGGTGCAAGCACGCACCATCGACCAAATGAAGATTTCACCGCAAACCATAGAAGAAAGACACTTATGGGGCTGCAAGCACCTGCGGGGAATCGAGAAGCACGTCACCTATGAAGACGCTCGGCCGACCATCCTCATCGGGCAAGACAACTGGCACCTACTCTTGGCCAGCGAAGTCCGCCGGGGGAATAGAAGACAGCTAGTGGCATCGAAGACGGCTCTGGGATGGGTACTCCACGGCACAGACTCGCGCACCATCGGTCACCGGGTTCATTTCGTGAACCACCTCACCGAAGAAACAGAAGATTCAAAAATGGATGAACTACTTCGTCATCACTTCGCATTGGAATCGATCGACATCGAAAAGAAGAAACCGCATTCCGATCCAGAGGAGAAAGCCATCAAGATGCTAGAAGAACACACCCACAGAAAAGAAGATGGAAAATTTGAAACCGCGCTACTCTGGAAGAAAGAGGACATCAAGATGCCCAACAATTATGAAAATGCGTACAGACGGCTGCTCACCACAGAGAAGAAAATCGACCGCGATCCACGCCTAAGGGGAAAATACATAGAACAAATGGACGCGCTCATCGAAAAGGGATACGCCGAGCGAGCACCGCCGACATCAACAGAAGACAGAACTTGGTACCTGCCGCATTTTCCAGTCATCAACCCGTTGAAGCCAAACAAGTTACGCATCGTACACGACGCAGCTGCGAAGACCGGAGGCACCTCACTCAACGACTGCCTTCTCACCGGGCCGGACCTACTTCGATCGTTGATAGGAGTCATGATGCGATTCCGTCAACACCAGTACGCCGTGACAGCCGACATCGCCGAAATGTTCATGCGCGTGGGGATCCGACCGGAAGACAGAGATGCACTGCGGAACCTATGGCGCGGCGAAAGAAGAGAGGGACCACCGGAAGAATACAGAATGAAGTCAGTCATCTTCGGCGCTACGTGTTCACCAGCCGCCGCTATTTTCGTCAAGAACAAGAACGCCGAGCGATATCAAGAAACGCAACCGACCGCCGTCAACGCCATAGTACAAGCGCACTACATGGATGACTACCTAGACAGCTTTACAACGGAACAAGAAGCCATAGAAGTGTCGACGCAAGTAAGAAAAATACACGCCGACGGAAATTTCGACTTACGCAACTGGGTGTCGAACTCGCATCGAATAAGGCAAGCACTCACCGAGGGACCGCTACGCGTTCAACAACCAATAACACTCAACGACGGATCAAGAATAGAAAAAGTACTCGGACTCATGTGGAACCCGCAATCGGACGAATTGGGGTTCAATCTCGAGTTGGCGCGCATCCCATCGGACCTACTTGCAAATAAGGCACCCACGAAGAGAGAAGTTTTGAAGATTGTGATGTCAATCTACGATCCAATGGGACTTGCATCACCAGTCACAGTCAGGGGAAAGCAGATCATACAAGAAATTTGGCGACGCGGCACAGAATGGGACAAGAAAATCGACACCGACCTCGCAGAGCAGTGGACGACCTGGCTACAACACATGAAGGACCTACGAGGCGTCAAAGTACCACGAGCCTACATAGGATACAGCGAAGCCACTTCACTTCAGCTGCACGTCTTCGTGGACGCCAGCGCCACCACGTACGCCGCCGCACTCTACTGGCGGGCCGAGTCGCCGGGAGGTCAAGTCGACGTGACACTCATCACGGCGAAAGCACGCGTGGATCCACTCAAAGTCACGTCGATACCGCGCCTCGAGCTACAAGCCGCAGTCCTGGGAGCAAGAAAGGCCGCCACCGTGATAGAAGAGCACTCAAGAAAACCAGAATCGAAGACATTTTGGACAGACAGCAAAACAGTATTGTCTTGGGTGCGAACGGGATCGCGCTCATTCAAGCCATTCGTCGCGCATCGCATAGCCGCCATCGAAGAACTCAGCACCATCAACGAGTGGCGATGGGTGCCCACGAAGCTCAACACAGCAGACGACGCCACAAGAATATCACCGCACGACTTCTACGGCTACCACAGATGGTTCACCGGGCCTCCGTTTCTACGAAACAAACAAGAAGAATGGCCCGCCGAAACTGCAACCGCAACCGAAGTCACCGGGGAAGAACGCGTGCACCACATAAGCACGAAGAAAGCGCCGTCAATATCCGAAGCTGCACCGGACGTTACTCGATTTTCGCGCTGGGACAAGTTAATTCGGACTACGGCAAGAGTACTACAGTTCATCGACCTCTGCCAAGCGAAAACCGACCGAATTAACTACAGAAGAAAGAAAAACGAAAAGGAACCCGACTGGAAGAAAAATCAAAAATCGGCGCCGACACATAAGAAGAAAACGACGCCAACCGTTCAAGAAAGAAAATTCATCGCAATCGACCGAAGATACATCGAACGCGCAGAGAAAATAATAGTTCGCGTAATACAACACGACGCATTTCAAGACGAGTTGAAACAACTGCGAGGGGGCGCCACCATCGCTACGAACAGTCGACTCCGCCCACTTTCGCTAGTAGTCAACGACGGCGTGTTGTACCTACGAAGCCGGGTCAACGCAGCGGCGGGAGTAACCGAAACTCAGAAGACACCGGCGATACTCGACGGGAACCATCGAGCCACCCAACTGTGGATAGAACACACACATAGAAGCCTTCACCACGCCGGGGTGGAAACTACAGTCAACGAGTGCAGACAACACTATTGGATTTTACGCATTCGACCCGTCACGAAACGAATAATAAGCAGTTGCATAAACTGCCGCATAAGGAGGGTGGCGCCACCGTCGCCACCTACCGGAGATTTGCCGCCGACGCGCCTCGCTCATCACCGACGGCCATTCACGTACACCGGATTGGATTATTTCGGGCCGTTGACAGTCACCGTGGGCAGGCGTCAAGAAAAACGCTACGTCGCGCTCTTCACGTGTCTTACTACGAGAGCCGTGCACCTCGAGTTGGCCGCCACTACGGCGCATGATAGCGCGCCGCGGGTGCCCTACCGAAATTTGGTCGGACAACGGGACCAACTTCCACGGCGCAGAAAACGAAATGAAGAAGGCAGTGCAGCAGGCGACGAGCGAAGAAGCAAGCATCCGCAGTATCCGGTGGAGGTACATACCGCCGGGAGCACCATTCATGGGCGGGGCGTGGGAACGCCTCGTGAAGTCCGTCAAAATCGCGCTAAGTGCGGTTTTGCAAGAAAGAAGTCCGCCCGAAGAGGTACTTACGACACTACTCGCCGAGGCCGAATACACCGTGAACAGCCGGCCTCTCACCCACGTGTCCGTGCACCATGAAGACGACGAAGCCATCACTCCCAACCACTTTCTGCTGGGAGGTTCAGCGCGCGTCCCACTGCCGGGCGAGTTCGACGAGAGCGACCTGATAGGCCGCCCGCACTGGAGAGCAGCACAGCGCCTCGCCGACCACTTCTGGGCGCGCTGGGTACGAGAGTACCTACCCGAGCTGCAACACCGGCGGGAGCCCCACGGGACCGGGAAGACCATCGCCATCGGGGACATCGTGCTCATCGCCGACAGCAACCTGCCACGCAACACGTGGCCCAAGGGAGTCGTCATCGCCACTTTTCCCGGGCGAGACGGCACAGTACGAGTCGTCGATCTGAAGACAGCCGGAGGAGTGCTACGCAGACCGACCAAGCGACTGGTGATATTCGCATCGGCCGCCACTCCCACGGAAGATGGATGCAGCGACGAGTCGACCGACGCTGCACGGCGGGAGTATGTACGCGACGACCGAAGCGAGAGAAAATGAACTTACGACAATACGAGAACAATGTATAAAAATGTATCTATAATTTCACATGAATCGGTTGTATACGCATTAAAAATATCATTCCCTTGTTGTCTTATTAGAATAAGTCGGATATCGCAATAATAGATAGCTCTGCCCATAGTAAACCATTGTAAAATTGATAGTTCAGAGCGATATTCCGCCCCGTTCTCTCCAATAATCTTATAAGACTTTATCTAAACGATCGCCACGACGCCAAGCGGTGGCGCGGGGAAACTAGTCAGAATACTGATAGTTCCGACCTATAGGAGGGACGGAGACAATAGGTTGTCCTTGTCTCACATCTTATAGGATTTTGCCTGAGTTAACAGTTTTCGATAATAGTATGTTTTATGTTTTGATTGATTTAATTTATGTCTTATTAGAAAGTAGGTAGTCATAGGAATAATATATCGAAGTTTTGTATGAATCGTGTTAGTAGTTTAAGCGTAATTAAGGAAAATATCGGGAATAGTTTTTTACGAATAGTCAATAGGATATAGGTATAATTGTTATAATAATGATGTTATTTTGTGTGTTTTTACTTCTTCTATAAAATGGTATATGATAGTTAGGCTTTAAGTGAACATAAGTAGGTTTTTTAAGACTTTTTAATTTGTAAACTTTATAGGGCCGTAGAGCTGTTGTTTATTGATATTCTTGTAAGAAACTTGTTGTATTAGATAGGTAACGCGTAGGGCTACGTAAATAAATAGGTATCACATCAATAAGTGTAAAAATGTACCGTGTAGGAGACAAAACATGTTTGTATAGAACCGTTTTCTGAGACATGTTGCGCTCCCCACCCGGCGCGCCCGGAGCGCGCGGGTGGGGCAGCGAAGCCCCGTGGCAGGGCAAAGCCCTATGGAGGGGGAAAGTATAAATATTGCGGAGACCTATTTTTTGCGCGCCACACCTAAAATATCGTGTTTACGGACACATAACTGTGTTAAAAATATGCCTAAATGTATGCCCGATGTATGTACAATTAGTTTTAAGCTCGCACTATTGTAATTTTTGAGAAAATGAAAAATAAAGTATAGCGTGGGTGAGGTAATGGATCGCTGGCCAGCTCAGTCCTAGCATATAAAATTCGAGTCGGAACATGCTCCGACATGCATTCAGCGACAGGCGCTCCTACCCTAAGGAACAGGAAGGAACAATCAAGCGGTTCACTCTGGACCTGAAGCCTCCTCTCACCGGCCATCCATTATCAGCGCCCACCGATTTCTTCAATACCGAACACCAGGGGTTTTATTCGCCGAAACTACAGTCCACTACAGTCAAGACTCCTGCGTGTAACTTCCTCCACCCCCTCAGTACGAGTCGGTAACTGTCCGCTACTGCGACAGCCCGGCGTCCCGTACAAAAGGTTTACTTAATATAATAACAAATAACCCATTTTTCGCTAGTAAGTACATACTTATTGGAATCCCTGTATTTATTAATCAGCTCGCGATAATATTGGTTTGTAATAATTCTGCAAAATTCAAAGTAAATAATGTAGATTTTTATAGGTAAATCACCCCTTTCATCACCCTACGCCTATAAGTATTGCGATGTTGTAGCTAAGAACCAAGTTCCCATCTACTTCTATATAGGAATTCATTATATTCGATTTAGCTATTAGGGCACGGAAGCGCAACAAACAAATTCACTTTCGCATCTATAATATTATATTATACTTACTAGTGATCCACCCGGGCATTGTACGGGTGAAATTTATTTATCGGGATAAAATATAGCCTTTGTCACTCGGACAAAATGTATTTAAATAAAGAAAAATGTTATTATAAATAACGTAGCTACCTTATGATGAGTTAATATTTGAAACCGGTTCAGTAGTTTGACAGATTATTTGTTACAATCATACAAATCTTGCTTCTTTATAATATTAGTATAGATAGTTAGGATAAGCTAAGTATTTAATTGATGAAAAAGATTTAAAAATAAAGTAAGTAATAGGTTTATTTGATTATATTTGTAGAAGTTACTTAGCATTTGTGCTTAACAGTGATATGTTATTCGGTATTTTTTTAAACAAAAAAAAATGGAAAATAATTGCCATGATTGCACTACTGGGAGTACTCTTCATTCGAGCTTTACACTACCAATAAAAAAGGGTCGAACATAAAGTCTTTGACCTGTTAAATGTGAACGCTTTAAAAGAAAACTACAAAGAGAACTAAAAATTGATAATAAATGAGATTGCTATGGTGCTCTACCTAATTTTATGAAAATTTTATTATGCGCCTTTAGTTTAATCAAATATTATAAACTTTGCTTTGGTGATTACATAATTATTTAATTTAGTGATCTAAGGCAATTGCCACCATTGTCCAAATCAACAGACAGGAATTACTGCTTTCTTCAACCTGCGACATAAACGTCATTGATTGGTATTGTATATAGGGTGATTAAAAACATTTGAAGTTAACTTCTGGCATCTACATATTGGGTTTCTGTGAATTATGTAGGTTAATCAATTATGAGACTAGGGACTGACACTGAATTTATGTATATCACAATCTTGACGTCCGGCATTGACATGACAATGCAGCCACTGCCAATTTTAAATAGTCGACGAATAAAAGTAAATGAATTTTATATTTACTGCTAAACTATTAAAAACACATGCGCCAGTTTACCCCCCAAGTCAAGCGTGCCTTAAGAAATTTCACTTCAAAAAAATTTATAAAACGCAACAAATTTATAATTGGATTGCGATATTGGTAGTTGAGAATGTAAATTAAATGGCCTTGGATGGTATTTATTATAGGATATTTCATTATTTATTTACAGCTTTCGGATAATGGATAAGCATAGCTGCATAATTTTTGAAAAGTTGGGCTGAACTTCTGTAACCTGCTTCAAGCGAACGACATGATGGTTTGTTATCTCACTTACAGACTGATTTTGACTGACTGAATGGCGTGAGCCTTCACCACAAATTCACGCCACGAACCTAACTTTCAAAAGACTGCACTAAATCGTATTCTGTTTATTTTTAGTGACATCTAGTGATGAAAAGAGGAAGTTATGGAGGAAAAAAAAGGTGTCGCTGCTGTTATATAGTTTTGTCCATTACTCACTAGAGGCGCTGTATTTGGCGTCCATCCCAACCTATATCGCTTGCTTGGCGCTAGTGGACTGTTTCATTTCACTCTACTCGCTAGAAATAGGTTAAAGTTCTGTAATTATTTTATTTTTCAATATTTTGTGAAGTGATTACTCGTCAGTGTTTATAAAAATGGAGAAACGGAAAGATACTTTAAGTGTGTTAAAAATGTGTAGATTTTGCCTGTCTCGAGATGATGCTATTACAAGTATTTATGATAGAGCCCAGAAAGCAAAAAATACAGTTACATTACCTCTAAAGATACTATCCTGTCTATCCATTGAGGTATATATCATAATTTTTATTGTATTAATGAATGTAGTTAAAATATCGTGAAACTTTTGCCTTAATATTGCGCCACCTAGGTACTGTTGACTTTTTGCAGTATTGTTCAATGGCGCCGTATTTCCTAATGCCGACTGGATAAAAATTATGCTAAGAAATTCCATTATACCTACGATTATTTTAATTAGATGTTTAAATTAGTTATGTGTACTATTGTTCACAGTAAAATTGTAGAAGCATCTTTAGTAAGCGCCATCTGGTGGAAGAATAATTAGGAGAACATTTTCCAAAAATAATTATTTTTTATCTTATTTTCAGGCTTTCCCTTCTGATAAAATGCCAACTTATATATGCAGTCGCTGTAGTTTATTCATGGATCTGTTCTATGAATTTAAAGAAATTTGTCGGAGTGCAGATCAGAGAATATTACAATACATTCAAACTGGATCTACTCTTGAAACTCTGAATTGGCCTGTGTCACTAACAAATGTAAGTTAAATAAGTTAAAGTTAAACAAAGATTTAGAAAAATATGTACTTAAATATATTTGTTAGATATTGCATAAAATTAAAACCATTGCATTGTCTGTAACTGACTGCAATTGATGTACTCTATAATCAGTACAGCGAAAAAGCCCAGTAAATTGAAATGAGTTGGTAATACAAATTGACTTATTTTTTTATCTGCAAAAATATTGTGTTAGTTAATTAATTAATGTTTTTATAGAAACGCATTAATGGATTTTTGCAGAAGAATAACTGAGTGCTAACATTAATATATTTCAATAACAGGGTTTTAGCTGTACAACACTGATTCAAATACATAATGATGTTGATTCTGCTATGATAATCTCTAAATTTAAAACTCAATTTAATTTCAGTCATTCCTTTTAATTTTTTGTAAGACATGACAAGGATACACTGTTCTCAAATTTAATTTTATGTTTAGAGAATCAAGCGAGAATTGACACCATTATCAATTTAAATTATGTTTAGCTAGTTATCGGCACCTTTTACAAATAAATAGGGTATTTGACATGTTTTAGGAAGCCAATCTCATGTTATTTACTAATGTCGATAGAGTCCATAAAAAGTTGATATTCATAATTCTGTTGTGCATTTCAGTAAAAAAAACCTAAAACAAAATTTCAATTTTTAAGTTGCCGCAAAAACATTTCTTTGGACATCATGGTGTTTCACTGGTATTTGATGTCAACTGACCATCATTAAAACAACAAACGATACAATGTCATTACATTGTATCGTTTGACAGTGACATTTCACTGTGACGGGAACCTAGTTAACTAGCTTGTGATGTCATTTTAGGCTTCGCCAATCCCAGGTGTTTATGATCATGTGACCATTGAGCAAAAACATTATTTCTATTTTAGAATTTTTTAGAAAATTATTAATTATTTGGTTTCACAGAATAGGAAAATTGCTGCTAATAATCATGTTGAATACAAATTCCAATTGGTACTTTATTTTTCATACTGTCAAATGCCTAACACAAATGAATACCATATTGGCTGGATTTAAGGAAGGCCCATGGGGTTGTGGCCCAGGGACAAGTCAGGGGGCCCCCACAACAGAGATAAACGACAATGAGTCACTTAACTTAGGAGCCTCCACTCCTACGTTGCCGCAGGGCCCCCACACCTAAATCCTGCATAAAATGCACTTAAGATCGAACATAAATTAACAAAATCACTTTAATAAAACGAATAGAATACACATTAAAAATACACTCTGTGTCAAAGTACATCCTTTTTTTCATCTGCCTGTCATTACAGGTTTTTCGAGATTTGAAGAGGCTGTCTAAAAATCCACACGTAGTGAAGGCTGTTATGAAAGATGGGGCTACAGTGAAAGTCACATCCCAAGAAGTGTCCAATAGTGAAGAAGATGATGAGGAAGATGTATACAATGTAAAGGTAAGCACTTAGCATAGAATAGAAAGAGACGGTCTTACCAGAATACCTACCACTAAGAAGACCGCACTGGTCATAGGTCTGAGCGGCAGCAGAGGCCGTAATCGTATTGTCATCGTCAAATTTTATATGGATGGAGCCAGTTTGTTCTTACGTCTTTAGGGTGTTTAGTTTAGAAACTGACGATGACTCACAATTACAGCGCTGTGAAAAATCGTGCTTGAGCCTCTGGTCGCCACACGTGAAACAGAACGCATACGACACGTTTCCCGCAGAAAAGTAGCTAAACTGACGTAGCTAATTATTTTAGTTTATCCGAAACTCGCGCGAACTTGTAATAAAATCAATCAAACACATAGAAAATTTCAAAACAATAATACCTACCTACCTATATTTGAAAATAGTGTCTGCAAATAATACTCATAGAACGAAAAGCAGAGGCATCGTTAAAATTTTCATAACTGAGGTCATTTGCTGCTTTATTAAATTATTTAATTTTGTTTCTTGTAGATTGGAGATGGATCAAAAGACATAGAAGTTGTTGTTAGTAATAAAAATAATATAGAAACTGAAGAAATCAACACCAAGCCAGTATCAGGTACATTTAGAATACAGTGTCATTGTTTTTTTTGTTTATGATTATTTAGTTAAATCCTTTTACTTTTTTTTACATTTCATTTTTGTCTTCAATCTGCGTGTGTTCATAGCTATTACGAAAATGTTGTATTATTAATTGTCTTATATTTTGGTTTTTTTTCTGTAACTTGATTTACACTCCACTTATAATCTCGCAGATTTAAGGCACAGTTTCATAAAGCAACTATGTTCTTATCATAACAAAGATGAGAGTTTTAAATGGAGGGTAAAATCAGTTGCTTTTTTTTTAAGTTGACTCATCAGGTAAGATATCTTTCTATTTTTTTTATTTTTGTTAATATATCACGGAATATATTTATTAGGAAACTAGTTGACCCGGCGAACTCCGTGAACCTTTAATTGTTCGATTTCTTCAAAAAATATCTTGTATACAAACCTTGTCCTGACAATAAGGGTATCACCCTTTTTTTCTTCATATAGTAGGTAAATTATCAAAAAGTCATCAAAAATCAAATCATCAAAACATTACAGAGATATACTGATGTACCTATATTGTGTAAATTTTTTACTAAAAAGTGACGTCACGAGCCCCCACTCGCCAACTGTCATGCTTTATCTTTGTAATTTTTTGTGTTGACTGACAGAAAAAAAAGTGTCCATTATTTTTCGAATATCTAATTCGTAGTACATGTCGAGACCCTCCCCCTCTAGCTTTCACGTTGTAAATTATTAGACTCATATTTATCTTTAATAATATGGCGCTTGACGCTTGAGTGTATGCTTCACTTTTTGGTTAGGAAGTTACGCGAGTAAATACGTTTCGCCGATTAATTTTTATTTGTATTGATAAAAAAAACACGTATTCTTAATGCTTTCTATTTATTGTATGCTCACATTTTGTTAGAATGAAACAGAAATAGGGTTAAAACTATCAATAACATTGACTTACTCAACACTAAAAAGTTTGAGGTTTCACGCAGATAATGAAAGTAAGTTAACGGATATCAAGGACCATGTCAGGAACTTGGAGGAAGGATGTTGGGCGTGTGACGAGTGCAACTGCACATATCCACTGCAGCAGTTGTTGGAGTTGCACAAAATGCAGAAGCACAGAACGCGAAATGTGCAATGCTCACAATGCGATGCGTAAGTTCTTAATTTATATTTTGTTGTTGTGTGAATTTTTAAACAAAATTATACTATTGCCAGAAATTACTTGTGGCCTTGCTAGATGGTAGAAAGAATTAATATTACTGTTTTATATAATTAAACTAGCTGTTACCCGCGACTTCGTCCGCGTGGAATAGTATCTTTGGGTAGCATTTTTAATTATTTAATAAGAATCATTAGTAGGTATAGTAGGTATATTTAAAAAAATTAAAAAATATTTGTTTACAGTAGGTATAAGCTACCTATGTATTCCATTGAGTGGCAGAAAGTACCTAGGAAAATTTATTGGTCCCTTATGTCCAAGAGAAACTTACAGGGGCCAGCGTCACGTTGTGTACAAAAATATCTTGGAGATGAATATAATATATTTTTTTAACTTGATACACCCAAACTTCTAAATATCATGTTCCTAGATTCAGTGGTTAAGATTTTGTATACAAAAAGTTTGGCTTCGTAGTTCCCAATCCCATACAACTTTTCACCCCCCCTTTTAACCCCTTATAACCCTCTTTTCGCAATAAAAAGTAGCCTATGTTCTTTCTCAGGGTCTAGACCATCTGTATACCAAATTTCATTCAAATCCCTTCAGTAGTTTTGGCGTGAAAGAGTAACAGACAGACAGACAGACAGAGTTACTTTCGCATTTATAATATTAGTCCGGATGGAATAAAATAAAAAAATGCATATAATTAAGACCCACCAACAAGTGAAAGTAACTCTATTGAATCATACGGCATTAGACTAAAACATGAAACCTTGTATCGAAACGTTGCAAGCGTCCCTCCGGTCCCGCTACTATACTTTGTTAAGAGCCCTTTCACATTTTTTGCAAAAAATCGAAATTTTTGAGCGCCTCGTTTACCCCTTAGATTTTGACTATTACCAATAGAAGAAAACAGTAGATTCTTCCTATTGTTACTTAATGTAGAATATTTGCAAATACGATTTTCCTTTTTTGTACTGATCGTTCTACCGTACGTTTACGGAAAAAACGATATATGCACAACTTCAAACACCTGAATCTCTTAATAATGTTCAATAAATTAGATCAAATTAATTACTGCGACATCAGAAATATGTTTTTGTTGTAACATAATGTATTATAATTTTGATTTTCCATCTCATTAATTATCAAAAAAAATATCTAACCTCCGTGAGTTTTCCCAAAAAACAATGCAGGTTTACCTGGTATTTTGATATTGAATTAAATAGAATTACTATCAAAAACTTTAAAACTAATCTACCATCATTGAACTACTGAAATATGTATATATTTAAATTTTTATAATATTAGTTTATTAACAATTATTTTATAAGACTCGAAACATCACCCGTAAAATGCAATATATACTAGTGCAAATCTACCTATGCGCCGATCAGTACGGCAGCGGCGCAGTTTTGTAAAAGGGCTCTTAATTGAAACGAGTTAGTGGAGCGGTATCTTTATCACCACAAAGTACGTAACTGACGCGCCCAACAAGAGAATGCTGTCTGATGCCTGGACTTTTTTCTAGTAAAATTTTTTTTAGATCATGACGTTTCATCTAAAACTTAATAGGAGTTCTGATACAAATCTGTCAAATTCTAAAGGATCATGGGGGATTTTGCATGGACCCCGTCCCCAACCTACAACAGACACGGGATGCGTCTCGATTGTCATTCGTACTCAAAAGGAGACCAAACACTTGTTATAGTTGAGAAATCGATGGGGTTTAATTATAATAAAAAAAAACTTCGATAAAAAAAGAGTTCATTTCCATACAAAAATATAATTTTCTTAAAAAAATATGAACGCGAACTGAAAAATTATTGACTTACAGATACAATGTTGTACTCAATATTCGTTTTTAACCGACTTCAAAAAGGAGATGGTTCTCAATTCGTCATTTTTTTAGATAAAGATTCTCTTTTTAGGGAAGGCAAAGATAACAATGCCCTCCAGCCTAGTCTTTAGTTATATAAATCCTCTTTTTTATATTAATGAATGTCGGTGTGAAGCATTCTAATGTTTCTTGGAGTGTTTGGCACGAAATGCGTCGAGATAGCTTTTCCGATAAGCTTCTGTGAGGTAGTCAAAACTACAAAATCTTACGTCCACTTGACCGGTATAGCGTATATTTTAAAGATTCCACTAATTCTTCAGTTGCGCAGACGGTTGTAAGTTGTAACACAAAATCTCACCAATTTTTTTTCACAATGTCCACTATGAACGAATTTAAGAATAAATAAAGTAAGACGCCAACCGCACTCGATGAAATACCGCCAAAAAAACCTTTTTTTTTATTATTGTCCGTGCATATCTGCGAGACGCGTGTACCGATTTTGATAATTCTCTTTTTGTTTGAATCAGTTTTTATCGCGAGATGGTCCCATATTGATTTAGTTAGGATCTAATCAGTAGTGTCGGAGAAAACAATGAAACTCCTCAATAAGAAACAGTACTCAATGCGTGTTTGGTTATTTTAAGCGATATGAAAGAGATAATGCGGGCCAGGGAGCTAATTGCCTAATGGGACTGCTATCGCTTACGATTTTATTTTATGACTGCCGACCGCGGTCAGAAGTAATAAAATGAAATCCTCCCAATCCCGTTAGGCAATTAGCCCTCAGGTACCGAGTACTTAGTGGGTTGATCTTATTCTGGCTTAAAAAGTGTGTAAAAACAAAAGTTTGAAACCGACTACATAAAAAACACCTCTGTCTTGAGAAAAAAGTCTGAACATCATATGTCTAACTTTTAAGGATGACCCACTATAACCTATTTCCTTAAATTAATGCAGGTGAAACCGTAGGGCACTTCTAGTATATACTTATAAAACCTAAACCCCATATACGAGTATTTGAAGTATGTCGCCTTAGTAAGAAATTATCTATCCTACTAGACGCTTTGAATGACATTTGTTTCAAACTGTTGAGTGGTGGGCACGTTTTTGCTCATTCTCCTTTAATTTGTTATTGATGTGGCATGAAATATCTTATGATTTTAAGATTTTGAAAAATGAAACTTATAATGAACAAAATAAGAACATGCAATTTCGCTATTTTAGCCCCCCTGTTGTCAACATGAATAGTGGAAATCGCCTTCAATTTTATGCTCCACTAACTCGATTCCGTGATCTAAGTATAGGTTGGAATGGCTCCTCTAAAATGTCTAAAAATACCTCGGGAGCTTCATATTGGTTGATAGAAGAACTAATTTACATCATAGGCTTAATTGTTTGTACAGTAACTGGAACAATATTATGGACATTATTTATAGATAATGCTGATAATAGGGATGATGACGGGGTACAGTAAACGAAATTCTATTTAGCCCGTCAGTTAGATGATCAAAAAATAATGGACACGTATTTTTTCTTTGGGCAATCAACCAAAAAATTACAAAGTTATAGTGCGTCAAAGTTTGGGAGAAGGGGCTCGTGACGTCACTTTTGAGTGAATTTTCACTTATAAGTGTACTCAAACGTGACGTCATGCGACTTTTCAAATCAATATATCTCTGCAATGTTTATATTATGTGAAAAAAGAAAAAATACGTGTCCAATACTTTTTGATAATCTCCCTCATAAACGAAGAAAAAAAAATAGTCATCATCCCTATTACAATCTGCCGGAAATCCTTTTCACTTCTGTGATGGGTGACATTTTATTGTGAGCTCATATATTTCTCCCTAAAACTATTTTTACAGTAAAATGGATTGTTCCATATTAGAATAATTTCGAAATAAGAATATCATTTCGAACTTAAATTTTTGATAGGGTTCCGTACCCAAACGGTAAAAACCTAACGGTAGGACCCTATTGCTCAAGAATCCACTGTCCGTTTGTCTCAGAAAAGTCAAAAGACAGACAGATTTTCACAGATGATGTATTTCTGTTGGCGCTATAACATCAAATACTAAAACCAAAATAAAATAAATATTAAAGGGATACTCACATTCAACAAACATGTATTTTCCGTTTTTTTTTTGCTTTAATAATAACAACAACAGGGGGCCAATCGCCTAACGGAAATGCTTTGGGAAACGCTAACGCTTACGATTTTATATTGTTATTTCTAGCCGCCTGAGGTTTTCGAATACCTCACGCTCATTTTTTTTAACATTGTTATTACCAATGCAAAAGAAAAAGAAAGAGCGCGAGGCATTTAAATACCTCAGGCGGCTAGAAATAACAAAATAAAATCGTAAGCGTTAGCGTTTTCCAAAGCATTTCCGTTAGGCGATTGGCGCCCAGGTAGTCAACAGTAGCTTGAAATATTCATGGAATATTTACTAACTTAGAAATAAAAAAAATATTTAAAATATGTATACCTATATTCAAAGGGTAGCTCCCATACTAGAGATGTGATTATTTTTCCGTTTTTTTTTGTCGATATTATAATGTAGTATTTAATGTTGTGTAGATAAGGGTGCAGAACCCTTCATGCGTGAGTCCGGCTCGCACTTGGCAATTATTTGAAGTGTAGACTGAAATTCAGCCTTTACATTACTCTGAGCCTTAATTTTTTAATAGCCATAGTCATTGTTTTAGTACATTAGTACCTTTAACGGTTAAAATTTATTCCAGAAAATTCTTCACAAAGTATGATTTAATGACACATACTTTACGTCACACTGACGAAGTGCCATTCCAATGTGTCGCATGTGACAAGAGATTCAAACGACTATTTCTATTAAAACGCCATGAAAAGGTTTGCAAATATTTCTGATTTCTCCTACATGCTTTGAAATCGATTTATCAATATCAAAAAACGTGGGTAACATTGAAAATGTTTAGAACTGGCCAGTTAGAAACATTGCTAATGAAAACTTTTTTGAATTTCAATTTTAGAAGTCTTTGGTAACCTCATGTAGTATATTGCATTCATTTGTCTTTTGTTTTTGTGAATTGGCGGCAAATCTAAAACTATTGTTGCACGTGAAAATGAACCTAACGCGAGAAAATTTTCGGTCAATGATTTATTATGACTTTCGTTGTGGGCTTACTCAACAACAAAGCTATGATAGGCTGCGATTAGCATTTCTTAATGAAGCCCCAACTCGTGCCACTATTTACAATTGGTTTAACGAGTTTAAGCGTGGACGTACCAATTTCAATGATGATCCGATGAGTCCTTTAACAGCGACTACTGAATATAATATCAGTGCTGTGCGACGCATGATAGAGGAAGATAAGAGAGTGACCTATCAGCAGATACGGGTAAGCCTAGGCATTTGTATGAGTCAAGTTCAAAAAATATTACACGAACATTTAGGCGTCAGGAAGCTTTGTACCAGATGGATTCCCCATACTTTAACCGACCACCAGAAACACCTTCGTATGGACTGGTGTCGCCAAATGTTAGATAAGTTCAACGGCGGTGACTCAAATGCTGTATTTGACATCGTCACAGGTGATGAAAGCTGGATATATTGCTACGAATCCGAAACCAAAAGACAATCAGCTCAGTGGGTGATTCCTTTCGAGGATCGGCCAACTAAGGTAAAACATGATTGCCTCATTCTTTGGTCGGAAAGGTCATTTCGCGACAGTTGTGCTAGAAGATGGAAGGACAGTTACTGCAGACTGGTATGTCAATAGCTGTTTACCTGTTGTCTTGGAAAAAATCGACAGCAGCGCCCTCGAAGCAGGATCCTCCTTCACCACGACAATGCTTCAGCGCACTCCGCAAAACGGACTGTTGAATATTTAACTATGGCAGGTGTCCAGATAATGAGTCATCCGCCGTACAGTCCTGACCTGGCGCCCTGCGACTTTCATTTATTCCCAAGAACTAAAGATAAAATTCGAGGTTTTCTCTTTACGAGCCCTGAAGATACGGTGAAAGCGTACAAAAATGCCATAGAAGAGACCCCTAAGGAAGAATGGGCCCACTGATTTTCTCAGTGGTTCCATCGAATGCGAAGATGTGTAGAGAGGAACGGAGATTACTTCGAAAAACAATAAAAGTATTGGCAACTTTCTACTTTAAGCCGTTTTTCATTTTCTAATCATTTTTAGTGTTACCTAGGTATATTATTAGCGGCATACATTTTTTTATATTTAATATTATCCTCTTGGTATATTTAGAGATTCCTGAAAAAAACAACTTATAATAAAGATATAAAAATTTCTGCAAATTTTTATGCAATTCCTCATTCAGCAACAGATTCGATCTTTATTAAAAACTTCTCTTACAGATAATACATGCGAACATACCACAGCTGGCCTGTCCTAACTGTCCTGCGACGTTTTTGTCCATAGAGGAACTAATGGCTCATCAGAGGCGGCACGTGCGCCATTCGGAACGCAACCACGCATGCGGCTTGTGCGATAAAAAGTAATTACAATATCAAAGAAACAAAAGAAACTTAAAAAAATATTTTAAAAATCGTCAAGTTGTTATTTCTTTAAAAATCATTCATCATCTTTGTATCACACCTATAGGTGTTTTCGTATCATGGCTCCATGAAAACATCGAATAGCTTCGCTCATCTCGCTTCCTTTTCCATCGTTTCAGATTCCATGAAAAATCAACACTGCAAAGGCACATTGATCTTGTGCACGAAAAGAAACCTACTTTCCGTTGCGAATACTGTCCAGAGCGTGAGTGTAATAGGCATAAGAAAACAAAGAACGTAGCTATGAACATGCGCATTTCATTATGTTTAATATTTTTTATATTTGTCAGTCGTACTGTGACTGTAATGATTAATAAATATTATTATTTAGATTTTATTGAATTTATGGTTGTTTTTACAGAATTCACTTCAGTAAGCAAGTTGACTCGACACGTACGTTCGCACGCTGGCGAAAGGCCTTATCCATGCAAGTACTGCAGTAAGAGCTTCTTGAAGTCACATCATTATACGAGGTATGGTTTGAAACGGTAATGCTAAAACGAGCAATATGTCTTTGATTGAGTCTCTTTGTTTCTAATTACAAAGGGCAGCAATGAGTCTGTGAAAAAAAAGTCATTAGGAATTTTTGCAATGGTATTTCTACTCTCTCGAGCCATGCATAAGAAGAATCTTATGTTGTTATTAGAAAATATGAATTGCTGATTTAATCCAAATAAAATAATAGTTGTATTTGCATTTTTTTATAAATTATGACAAGTATAATGCATGTTAAAAAAAATCCTCATGAGAATATTTCTTATTACTTATTCATATGTAAATAAAACAACTGTACACACTTCTGTTCTTTTCGGCTACATAGAAATATACCAATTTCACTACCATACCTAGCATCAACAGTCTATTTGATTGCACATTAATTTTTAATTTATCACATGCTGTATTATTTTCAATATCAGAAAAAAATACAAAACCAAGGTCTAATGCCACGCACCGAACTTCCTCAACACTTCCTTATATGAGGAAATACCATTACCATTAAAATACACTATAAGTATATCATTGCGTTATTCCCTCAAATATTTACTGCAGTTTTTGCGTTTGTTATTTACTGATATACAAGAAAAAACAAATCTTTCCTCTTTATAATCTAAAATATAAAATTCTCGTGTCACGGTGTGCGTCTTTCTATGCGTGCGAACATTGTGAAGAGACACTGTGCTAGAAAAAGTTTGAGAACGTAGACGCTCAATATAACACATTAAAAGATAACATTGTGTAATTGTCCCCTTTAAATACTCCTGAATTTTTTACATCAACCTACAAATACTTCAATAAAAAGGGTGAAAGACACGTCTGTACGTTTTTAGACATCTCCGTGTAAAACATCGGGAAACCATAAGGAAACCGCGCGGTCCGTTCGGTCAGTCGGACTACCGATGCGAGCAGTGCGAAGAGGCATTCACTACTCAAGACGACCTCATATACCACTCGGCCATACACGCCACGCAGAACCTCATCTGTCCGCTGTGCCAGGAGAAATTCGAGAATGTGGACGCTGTCACTGCGCACATCAAGTCGCATGTCAACGGTGAGAATCTTATCTTCTTAATTAATAATCATAATACCTATGTGTGGATGTTAGCTAAATCGGATTTTTATCCCGGGAAAATTATAGGTTCCACTGGGATTCTCTAATATTGAAATATAATGCGGAGGACGTGTCTGGCAGAAGCTAGTTACTATATTTGTTTTACGAAATATGGAGGCAAAATAATAATATCGCCCGCCTGATGGCTAGCGGCTTTTAGATGCTATCGATACCGAAGTATTATTCCGGCCGTTGTCTAACCTGCCGGCCTATTCGCTAACTTTTTTGGCATTTACATGTGTAACTAAAGATAAAATTGCATATCCGTTGATGCTTTTCAGAGCAAGTATCTTAGTGACGTTAAAATAAAGCAGTAGTGGATCACTAATAACCACACCGAGAAAAGGTAGTGTTATTACACTGTGATCTTCTAGTGAATGTTATTTAATCATAATGGATTCAATTAAAACACGGAAAAACATAACCGAAGAAATAAATACTATTTTGTAATTTTATCCAAAATCCTGTGTTATTATAATTTATGCTACTAATATCTGTAATATCTCATCTATAATGTGATTCTACCTCATACAGGCATGGAATTCATGTGCGACCTGTGTGAACTTGTGTTCACAACCAAAGAGAAGTTGGAAAACCACTTAACCAGTACGCACGCCGACGTACGTATTGAAATAAAGACGCTTATTTTGTTTCCTGTTACAAACGTTCCATTGCCATCCCGATTTATCGTGACATATTTTGTGTTATAACAGGAATTAGATCAAGATGATTCTTCCATGGAATTAGACGGTGACGATTCTGAAGACGACAACGACATTCATGGTAATTTATTATTTATTAAAAGACTGTAAAACTTTATTATCCTTCTCGTTTCATATATTATTACCATTTACCGCTTAGGCCATTATACTGAAGATATATCAGTATAGAGACAAAAGCACAATACAATAATAATACAGTTTGATTGGCTTAATGCGCACCAGATTTTGAGAACTTAATTCTTACACAGCCCCCACTTAGATATATGAATTAAATAAAATGCTTGTCAACGTAACGTGTTGTCTTTTTCTATCATTATTACAAAGAAAGTGACATCTTCAACTTTATTCATCCTCTGTATTAAATTTTCTGTTTGACGTATCTATAATCCCGAAACTTTCAAATCAATTAGCGTGTATGATTGTGAAATCCTGTGATTACAAAAACGCTGTTCAGAAAATAATCTTTAAATGATAATATACTTTCTCTTTTTTACTCATTCAGTAAAAGAAGAAGATGGTGAGATGGTTGTGGAAATAAAGAAAACTGACAGCTTTATGGTAAGCAAAAGCAAATATTAAGCAATTAGTGGAAATATATCTATAGATTCTTGTTGAAAGTCTAAATAGTGCTGAATTGTTTGTCGCAGCTACCTGATACGCAACCCGATTCAGAGGAAAAAGCTGATATCACCCAATCTGAAGGTCAGTACACCTATGAACATATTTATTACTTTTGTAATGATAAAATTAAAGGGTCAACAAGAATATCTCTTGCCTATTTCTTATTATTATTATCCTATTTCTTTTATGTCTATGGTCTGTCTTGACTTCTTTTAAAGTGTCTCACAGACAGACGCGCCCTTCGCTTGTGCTTGGGGTGGCGGTCAGTTGTATTCCCTTGCAATTTAAGCGAGCGTTCAAACACGATCGACCAATAAGGGCTAGCCGCGGCCGTGGTCGCAGGCCGGCTCTTTCTGTGAGACTCTTTATTAGTTTCATATGACGCTATCTTAGCAGCTGTCATCAGACGTCAAGTGGCCAAGTATAATAATAATAAGCAGTTCTGGTGACCCTCTTTTTAGGTAGTTTATACTATATTTATTTTTGTATTTTACTTTTATGTCTATTTTATAAAAAAACTAACTATTAAATAAAATAAATTAGATAATTTTTATAAAAATTCTTTATTTCTTACCATAACCAGTTTCTTATTCCATCAAAAAATCTTTAGTAAAAAGGTCACTTATATAATTATGGCGGGCTGACACCTAAACTAGGAAAAAACCCGTGTCTCAGGTTATCAGCTCTCTACCTCTTTGAATGTAGTACAATACAACACAGTTTTCTATAATTTGAATATATTGATTATTATTATTAACTAAACAATAAATTTATTTGACAATTATAATATTGTAATTTGGGGGTAGGTGGTTTGCATCTTTAATATGCGTGAACAAGAAAGGTTGTTGTGTTGACTGTTTTTACTTATACTCGTACGTTGTGTATTGATAAAAGTGCATAACTCAAGGACTTGTCGTGTGGGTCAAAGTAAAAGCGATTAGCGTGTAATACTGTAATCATTAAATAGGTAAAAATACTGTTATACTTTTATAAGTTTGTAAATAATTTAATAATGTGTATTGTTGTTATAATGAAAAGAACAAAAAAATAATGTAAATGCTCGTAAGTATGGTAAATTTTGTTTAATATAATTAATTTAATTAAATTAAGACGGGTATTGTAAGGCCTATACACAAAAAAGGCAGTCTAGATTCTTATGAAAAATTATCGTCCGATCACAATACTTTCCACTATAGATAAAGTTATAGAAAAGGTAATAAGCAAACAAATACACACATTTTATAAAAATAACAGCATAATCACAAATAAACAATTTGGTTTTCAGTCTGGTAAAAGCATGACTCAACTTCTCACTAAATTCACTGATAGTGTTAATCATGGTCTTAATGAAAAAAAAACATGTTTTGGTACTTTTTATAGATTACAGTAGGGCGTTCGATTCCCTAAGGCACAACACTCTGATCAAAAAGCTTAGCGATTGTGGTATACGTGGTCCTCTCAATACATGGTGCCAGGAGTATTTGAATGGTAGATCCTATATAGTTAAGATAGGTGACGCTTTAAGTGATAGTATCACTGTAAAAGATGGCACCGCTCAGGGTTCTGTAATAGGCCCATTGCATTATATAACTCACGTGAATGATGCGGTTAATGTCGTTTCAAAGAGCGAAATGTATCAATACGCCGATGACACCTGCCTGATATCTGTAAACAATGATCTGGACACTGCCCTTTCATCATTTGCAAGAAGACTTCATACTTTTATCCAAATGGTCTCACGATGTAGGGTTAGTAGTAAACCCAGACAAAACAAAATTAATGTATATTAGTTCTAGTCACAATAGAAAATACAAAGATCTGAAACTAATTGCGCACACAAATACATGTCTACATGCTTGTTCATAAATCTGCACTTGTCCTACTATTGAAATGGCAAAACGCGTTAAATATCTCGGTCTAACAATTGATGATCGATTTAAGTGGACGGAACATATATACAATGTATGCGACAAACTAAGGGCGATACTGGCCAAGTTTGCTATTGTTAAAAACTAAATTCCGTATGAAACACTATTGCAGTTGTATAAGGCACTGGGAGAAACTACAATACATTACGGCTTGAGTAGCTACGGTCGAACCTTCAAATCGCATCTTGATTCTATAAAAGAGCTTCAGTTAAGAATTCTTAAAACTATAGTGCCAGAAAAGATAAAACTCAGTACCAACACAACTACAATGAGCTATTCTATCATTGTGGATCCTACCTGTACATGATCAAGTGTGTTGTGCATTACTGATTGAAAACTATCACAATAAAAACTTTCTGACTGCCATCCAACGAAAGAAACTAACACGTAGTGCCTCAAAGATTATATTTGAATTACCAAGGTATAGCAATCTGTATGGTAAACAGTTGCTTCAACACCAGATTCCTTAATTAATAAATAAATAATAATAAATAAATATTTCCAACACTCACACCAATTAGCCTAGCCCCAAAGTAAGCACTATAAGGCTTGTGTTATGGGATACTAGGGTAACGGATAGAATACATAAACTGTACATATATAAGTATATTTTTTTTTTATAGAAATACATATTAAACATCCATGACTGGAGTACAAATGCTCGTATTCATCACACAAACATCTGTCCCCACCGGGATTTGAACCCGGGACCTCACGAGTCGGCGACACCATGAAACCAGGCGTACAAACCACTCGACCACGGAGGTCGTCAAATCTGCCAGAAACAATTAAAAATAAAATTAATCAAAGTAACATTAATTCCATTTTAAAAACATATTTTCTATCCCTTTTAGTAACAAAAACCAATATCGACATGATATAAAACTAAAACAAAATAATATGAAACACGAAATCAGCCCGTGTGTTTCCACTCTTTTGATGTATTGCTCTGCGCGGTGTTTGGCCAACAGCTACCTAGCTTTTCACTAAAGGCGGTGCGGTATATATAAAAAAAATGGGTGCGTGTACTTATGTAGGCGCGCGAGTAGTTATCCTTCTTTGGCATCGTTTAAAATTAGTTTTTAATTGCATGCAAATAATTAATTACAATAAATTAATAAAAAGTCTGGAAAAGGACACAGTCAATAAAATTCAGTTTTAATTTGAAAAAATACATAAATAATCAAAATATTCAATTAAAATCGCTACTGAATATAATTTATTAGATCATATGTGATTTGCACTTGTATGAAACTCAAACACGTATTCCGAATATACAAACTAGATACATGTGGATAAATATTATAAATATGAAT
This sequence comes from Chilo suppressalis, assembly GCA_902850365.2. Taxonomy (NCBI): domain Eukaryota; kingdom Metazoa; phylum Arthropoda; class Insecta; order Lepidoptera; family Crambidae; genus Chilo; species Chilo suppressalis. Next base: position 17,007,637 of record OU963898.1, read on the forward strand.
ACCTATAACTGTTACTTTATTACAAAAAATAAAGATGTGGATATTTGGTTCTACTACACCAATGGTCAAGAGATGGCGCTGTAGTCTCCTGAATCGCGCTTTGGTTCCGTTGTTCCAGATTAATAAATACTTTTGATATTATAAATATGAATACTTATAACTGTTACTTTATTACAAAAAATAAAGATGTGGTTTTTGGTTCTACTACACCAATGGTCAAGAGATGGCGCTGTAGTCTCCTGAATCGCGCTTTGGTTCCGTTCTTCCAGATTAATAAATACTTTTGATAGGCCTTCACAATGCAGTCGTTAGCACCCACAAAATAGAGATTCTATTTCTATTTTGTTGGTAGATTTTCTTAATGTGCGGTAAACACAAAAGTAACAGCATGAAGCTGGTCGCTTTATGCTGTTAATTTTTTGTGTTACAGTGATGCGCGCCCATCTTAAAATTTCACTCTCATCATTTTTTCATAACGCGCCTAAAGAAGTATAACTTCAAAAATATTAATATTAATTACCTTGCCGATTAATGTCTGATGAATGAATGGTTTAATTTAAATTTGTTCATTGAGTAGACGTACCTGCGGGTCTTGATGGCGAACAGCAGTGTCCGGGAAAACCAATACTGGTTTATGAGACACTGTTATACACATAAGATTATAATGTATTTCTTATAATATAATAAATAAATTAAAAAAAAAATTAGGAATTGTATTGGTATTTATCGTACAAATTAATGTTTAGAAGTTTGAAGAAAAAAAATTGTTTTTTTTATAATATTGTAAAGAAATGGGGCCCATATGCAGTTGTATTTGAATAAATTTTGTTTTAAAATAAGGTCCATAAATATGCACACGTCTTTTGTTTTGATCTATTAAGCCTATAATACAGAAATATACTTCGAACCTTGACCATACATACTTAGTTACACCATACATAGTTAGCCGTACTCAAAAACATCATTAAAAATGATAAGGTAAAATAAAATGATGTAGAATTGTAGATTAAAGAATAGCCCGTTTTCACGACCGAGAGGTGGCGGGTTCGAATCCCAATTGGGGTATATTGTTTTAAACTTTCATCGTCACTAACACTATAATAATATTTTTTTTTGTTATTATTGGGATTGCTACCATGTACCTTGTAATTTGCGAATTACGATATTTCGGCACTGTTTCAAGGGCCATGATCACGGAGTAACTCAGTCATATGTTTTTCTATATAAATACACTTATATAATGTATCAGTATATTTTGAATGCTATCTGTTACTCTAGTATCCCATAACAAGCCTTACAGTGCTTACCTTGGTGCTAGGCTAATTGGTGTGTGTTACAAATATTTATTGAAGAAAGAAGCTTCTATTAGTATTTTGCTGTGAGGAAAAATCGTTAGGGCCCCGTGGAGGGGATAAACGATATATCACGCGGTGTGAGGCGGCAGCGGCGGACGGAGCACTTGTCCGTTGAAGTTAATTTTTACTACGTGTCCCACCACTTTTTTTGAAGTGGAACTTCTTTACGCACGCTTGACTTGGGGGGTAAGCTGGCGAATGCGTAACGAGTTACGAAAAATTTGTTCGTGCGAGGCGAACGGGAGTTGAGTGGGGGAGATAAGGAAGAGAAAGCAGTGCGCGCCCACATTTTCTTTCTCTCTTTCTGTTATAGCTAGTAAATAAAATATGTATGTGTGCATACATGTATATTGTGTATATATAAGAACAGATGGAGCTAAAGAAGTTTCACTTCAGTCGTGTGGCCATAAGCACACTCGTTTTTTTTTTATTATATAATAATGTATTTAGGTACTGAGAGTGAATCGGAAGCAACATACACGGAGCTGGCGACGGTAGACACGTTAGCGATAGTGAAAAATGCTGACGACGTTAAATCTGAAACTGACGAGATGGAGCCAGCAACAAAGGAGATCGTCACACCGGCCGTCATTAGGAAGTTGCCAGCCAAAACGCCGATGAAAACAGAAAATCAGGTGATTAACCATAGACAATTAAACATAGAGAATAGACCGAGCGCTCCCTGTGAATATTTAGAAAAAAACTATTTTAATCATAATGAATTGTATTAAAAAGGTAGATGACATAACGGACAAAAAAGTGTTATCTAATCTAAAATAGTGAAGAAATTAAGGTATCGCACGCCCTTCTGTAGTTCGTATGTCTATGGGCTGCACCATCGCCATCACTATTCTAGAGAATTGTCAATTACATGAGTCACTCGGTCCTTATCTATGTCCTTTTTTACGAGGCACACAAAATAACCCCATCCTACCTGATGTTATTTTGTAAGAGAAGACGGTGTGACACCATCTACTCACGACACAGGATACTCACGGCGCCATCTATGGGAGCGTGCAGTAAAATGCTTTGCAGCACACTACGTTGTGACCCGTTTTTTTGAATTTGGATTAATGTATACAACCTCCGTAAATGCATTTTTTGAGCAAATGTGTTGAAAATATCTATTACTGTGGTCTTCTGCAAGGTGTAGAGGTGGCTTCCCCAGTTGGGCGCTCCAATTCGAACTGAAAATCCGCTCTGCCCTACCTCTTCTCTCCTCCTCTATGTTAGGAATAAACAACAGAAACGGATCTACCGGACCATGCGGACCCAGTGTAGATTGGTGTGGCGTGGTATTGAACCATGGTATACATAGAAGCACATTCCGTAATACTTACAGCTGTAAAAATTACCTCCAATTTGTCATACACACTATAGCAATTGCTAAAGTAGGTGTGTATTGCACCACAATTTACATGATATCACCTTTTTATCGTGTCTAACTGTCAAACTCCATTGTAATTTAACAATTGAGCTGATAAAACCAAACTATATGGCATATTGCGGTGCTCATGCTCATGTAGTGCTAAATCATCATCATCATCAGCCTATTAATGTCCCCACTGCTGGGGCACAGGCCTTCCCTATGGATGGAATATGGAGATTGGGCCATGACCCACCACGCGGGACCAGTTCGGATTCGCGGGTGCTAACGACTGCAGATGCAGCCGAGACCAACGGCTTAACGTGCCTTCCGAAGCACGGAGGAACTCGAGATAGAAGATTTTTGGTCACCCATCCAATGACCGACCACTGCTAAAATTGCTTAACTTCAACGATCGCAGCCGAACGCGCTAACCACCTGCGCCAACGAACTCTTCAGTGCTAAAACATATTATTATCTAATAAAGCGGTAACCATTATAAAATGTGTTGGATATAGAGAAGCTTGTAATAATAATAAAAAAGTTATCGTTTTTGGCAATTAACAACTGGATTTATTTCAGACTGCGAGTATATTGAGGAAAGCGGAAGAAGTGAAGCGCAGAGTTAAAGCGGAAGCTGTAAATGGTGTGTTGATAACTTTTACTAATAATGTTACTTTTTTGCTAACAGCCGTAAATTAAATTATAAATTTAATTATAGTTAATGCTGTTAATCTTAGCGACAGCAGTATTAGGAATAATTGAGATCTCTGAGTGCTGACGTTAGTTTTTTAACACAGATTGGTAAATTAGTTATGCCTCTTGTCACGCTCTACAGAATAATTTTATCAACCAAGCTGGCACTTCAATTACAACAAAAAATATGATTAAATCAACAGCCCTACACTTTATTAAACCATGATCTTAAATGTTCTTATTATATCTTAGGTATTTTTACAGAAACAAAGGAGAAAATTGTTACCAAGGCGGAAAGCACCAACAGCATAGGAGGTGCTAGTGACAAATCTCTGCGCTTACTAGAAAAGGAATTACAGGAACTGAAAAGGGTAAGTAATTCAAAAAATAACAAAAAGCTATCTTTCTGGTACACACTTTAATTAGGCTCTAATAACGGAAACACTTTCTTTATCAAATAGTTGCTCACAAGTAACAAAGAAGAAAACTTGCGTCACACGAGAAAAGGAACTGTGATTGGTCGGCGCAACGACAACAATACTATTCAACCAATAACAGGAAAGCTCATCTTTCGGCGTATTAGTTCGTTTCCGTGAATAGAGAACAGAGTGTTTAAAACATCGAATAATAATTTGCATAGAAGAAATGCTAAAATAAAAAACAGTTGGGCTAGATTGTTACTGTTCTCAGTCAAACGGGTGTATGTGAGACAGTAAATCATATTTTTTTCTGCTTTTTTTCTCAATTGTCCAAGATTTGGTAGTACTTTTTAGTTGACTTGTGGTTAAATTTCTTGTGTTATGTATATGATTATTCTAAAGTATGACATACTATAACAAGTCTTTGTAGAGTGAACTTTCTCCTTTATAGACAAATACGCGGAACGAATCTATAAAGACCCCTGCGAAGCCTATGGAGAATTTAAGAAATCGGAGACCACAACTTTATTCCTCTACACCTAAAACAAGGTAAAACATCAAATTCTTTTCTCTACTGTATTTAAGGCTACATTGATTCTGGCATGTATCTCTGAACCTAAAATTAAATTTGACATCAGTGTATCCTTGTCATTCTCTATAAAGAAAGAAAAGGAGAGACTGGTGTTAAATTTAGCGTTAAGTTTAGAGAGAATCATGCCAGAGTCGACACCATTGTTGCTGTATACGTTAAAAATATTTATTCCAATAAACAAATAGAAGAATGTGTTAAATTTGAATTCTAGCAAGTCTAACACAGTTGCAAATAAAACTTTAAATATAAATTGGCCACTTTAGAGTCAATAAAAGTACTAATGCAAACAATATGATGGGCGCTCATCACCTTGATTGTTAATTAGTAATCACTATTAAAATTATATGGCTTCGTCCGCCTTCAACTGATGCTTTTCGATAGTTTTAAAGAGTTCACGTTACGGCTATGTATCCGAATATATTAAAATATTTACCATTCTCATCACATTATTTCTTCAACACTTCTTAAGAAGTAATAATTACAGAGCAACAGAAGAAAAGAAAGCTGTAGTTTCGAACAAGTCTCCCGCCATCGAGAGGAAGGTAATAGAACGTCGCATAACCAAAGAAAATAAAGAACCTAAAGAGGTTAAAGAAGTGAAAGAGATTAAAGAGACTAAGGAAGTTAGAGAAAACAAGGAAGTTAAAGATACCAAGGAAGTTAGAGAGACAAAAGAGTCTAAAGATTTGAAGGAGCCGAAACAGACCGCTGCTGCCAAAGAAGATAAAGAGACTCCTAAGGTAACTATTACTTATAAACATACGCCCGGTTCCTGTACCCCTAGCACGAACCAATATCGAATTCGTATCGTTTGCGAGTCCGAAATGTCATTGTCAAATGTGTACTGATTTTTAGTTCTCGTTACGTACTTTGTGCCGCTGCGCTGCTGTTCAAGTTTCCATACAAAATTTGACATTGACATTTCGGTTTGCAAACTATTCGAATTCGATGATGGTTCGTGCTAGGGGTACTGAAAGTTTTATCGAATCTTTCATGCCTGTCAATTTAACAGCAGTACTAAATCAATTGACGACCTCCGTGGCCGAGTGGTTTATACGCCGGGTTTCATGGTAACGCCGACTCGAGAGGTTCGAATCCCGGTGGGGGCAGATGTTTGTGTGAGTTGGGGTAGGTCTGGTCTAAATGACGACACATACAAAAGTTTTTTAGAAGACAATCTACCCATATTACTGAAAGATGTAAATCTTGAATTAAGACGAACGATGGTGTTCCAGAACGAAGGGGCGCCATGTCATTACGCGACACAAGTGCGTCGCCATTTAGAGCAGACCTACCCCAACAGGTGGATCGGACGACGAGGGCCAATTGCCTGGCCACCACGCTCCACTGTGGAATATTTCGGTGTGTTTCGGATTAAAAATCTGTAACTCCGTCAATTTGAAAGATAGACTTATAAAATTTTGCTATAATATAAAGTGATACATAAGGATTCATATAAGTAATGTTTGATGAATTGGAATTATGCGTATTTTTTTTAATTAAAAAAGAAAAGTCACAAAATGATTTAAAATAGTATTATTAGTATTCTTTATTTATTGAAATATTTTTAGAAACATATTGTACGTCTATTTCTTAATGCTAATTACTCTATTAAGATAACTATCATATTATATTGATAATATAAAATTAAAAATGGTAAAATATTTTTAACACTACGCTAACATACAGAAACAAATCAAAATTATCTCAATATATATTTCTTTTTTTTTGCTCAGCAAGATTGACATCTTACACCCGGTGAGCTTCAGGATCTGAAATAAGTTCATTAACCTTGAGAAGGTGTAAAGTATCTTCATCGAGCTCCTTTACATTTTTTGCATATGGTTTTCTTATGCTCGTTATATATGGATCTGAAGTGTAAAGTAGTGTATTAAAAACATCTTCGTTTGTAGCTATTCGAGAGCATTTCCGAGCATGGTGTAAGCGAAATTTTTTATAGTCCTTATTGCGAGATTCTTGAGCATCTTCTGAAAGTTGCCCAATTGGTAATACCGCGAAATGGTTTATGATACTCTCTCCGTAAATAAAAATTTTGTGGACAGATGATGGCATGTAATACCAACTATATTTACTCACGTATATTCTTGCAGTTTCCAGAGCATAATTACCAAATTTCTTACTATCTACCACTATACCAGATGACAAAGCCTGCAAAATTATATATAACCGTTTAATTAAATCAATGTCAATCCCTGTGATATCAGCAGAACAGGCAGCATTGTAAAAAAATCTCCTAGCAGTATTGCCATCATTACTATTTCCCGTCCCTGTCGTGGTTTATCGATATTTAGACCCAACTCTTCACGAAATCGCTTTTGTACTTCAGCCTTTTTTTCTTGTTTGAGTCTTTTTTTTCTTCGCTTGTAGCAGACCACGTTTGGAAAGATAGATTATATGATATGTGTAATATCATTTCCATGCAACGAATCCAGGCATGTAATGTGGATAATCCGTATTGATAATTTTCAGGCCTAACTATTACTTTCGTTAAATCATTAATTTGTCTAGGAGTTGCTCCGCATATTGTACATGTGGAACTAGAAGGCGTATCTGTTAAAACTTGTGCCACTTTTCCGTCTATCATCGTCAAAAAAAGTTCATGCTTGACTTGGACTCCCACGCCTTCTATATTAATTATTGATGGAAGCAAAGTTTGTATTTGATTTTTTATTTCATCTACAACCGATTTAGTTTTTTCTGGCGTTTCTTTGCAAAATTCTATAGATATAGGTCGACAGAAACGAACAGATGAAGGCACTGGATTTTGCCATGTGATGGTGCCTGTTTCCACGTCAGTTAATCTGATAGGCACAAAAGAAGTAATAAATAAATTTGCATCGGAAATAAGTTCAGACTACATAAACCTACATAACAATATCAAATAATTAATTCATAAAATGTACCACAAACTATTGATAATAAAAGTAAACTACGAAACCGCATTTGATAGCGATTTCCGTTCCCAGACTTGTATTCGATTTTTTCACATATCTCCGAAAACCGCAAAAAGCCGCAGCTAATTTTTTTATATGTTTTAGATGAGTAACTAACCTATAATTTAACATTAAATTCAAAGCATCGGTAAACAACTCTAAATGTTAAAAGATTCGACGAAGTTGAGGAAAAATAAATATTTCTCCATTTTTTCTTTAAATTGGTTTTTAAATTTATATTCATATTAAAAACAATCAATTGTATTTATTTCTAACCTCTGATAAATGTGCTTTTCAAAAATATATAATACCTTATACCTTTCATTTCAAGTTTTAAAACTATTTCACGTTGAAAAACGTAAATGAAGAACTTAATATTTCCCAGCTGCCTAAACGTTTAACTTTGCTACATGAAAAAAAATACTTTTACGAAATAAAATATGAATTACGCTGCAGAATATTAAACTTCGACTTTTGAACTATTAAATTATATTCATATATTACCCAATTTCAATCAGTAATAAAAATCAATTTTGATATGCGTTTGTTCTACCATATTCCACCGTGCGCTCGCCTGACCTCAACCCTATTGATTTTTTTATCTGGGGCTACTTTAAAGAAATTGCTTACGCCAGAGAAGCTTCGAGTGAAGAAGAACTGAGAGCAAAAATTCGCGAAGCTGAAACCACTGTGAAAAATAACCGTGAAACTTTTAGGCACCTAAAACAAAATTTTTTGCGCAGATGTAGATTGTGTATTTCTGTGGGAGGGCGAAATTTTGAAAATTTGCTTTATGTAAATGTATTTTGTTAACAATTAACTGCGTTTTACTCAAATCCATCATAACTGAGAGAAAGGCAAAGATTTAAATAAAAGAAAATAATTATTTTTTTTCCTTGAAAAATGCCTTAATTTACTTTGAAGGTCAATTACAGAAAATAAACCCCCATTAACCCTATCTTTATTTGACCTTGTTTTAAAGTTTAATGTTTCAGAAAGTTTCTAAAAGCACTTTGAACTCCAAATCCTTTTATTATTTATTTATTTTGATACTTTGAATATTTGTGTGTACTGAGCTCAAATCGTAATTTTGAACTTTCGAACAAATTCTAAGTGAATTCTGCAATGCCTAGATAAACCATAAGTTTTAGGATGATAGGTTAGATTATGTTAGTCAGTTATTACAAAAAAACTGTACCAGAAACGTCCAACAGGATGAGAAAAAAATCGAAAACCGATGTTAGGTGAAAATTACGAAAAAAACTTTAAAAAAATTATAACTCGAAAAGTACGCAAAATCGTAGAACATACATGGGGATGATTTGGATACTGCTCATCATAAAGTATCTAAATTTTACTTTTGAACGTCAACTCCCCGGCCACCCTGTATGTATTCTATCCGTTACCCTAGTATACCATTACACAAGCCTTACTTAAGCCTCTGAAGTGCTTACTTTGGGGCTAGGCTAATTGGTGGGAGTGATGGAAATAATTATTTATTTAATTTGAGTTTCTGAGAAGATGATTAGCGAATCATTCTAGACACCCTAAATGGCGATTGCCGTAGCAATTTTTAAAGTGAATTTGACCACTCTGTCAACTGTCAGCAATTACCTTATATTTGACAGCTTTTTAGTTAATTTTATCACTGAACAGCCGGGTGATACAAATTTATTATTAAAACTAAAGATTTTTACCAAGGTTAGGGCAGCGTTCCAAACCAACCAATGTTCTTCTTGCAACTTTTAACCCTGACGTTTTAACTTTGACATAAAATGTAAGAAGCTTATGTCAAAATTCACTTTTGTTGCACCTGGAGCGTAGGTTTTGAACGCAGCTTAGAATATAATAATTAGTAACAGCTATTACTTCACTTCACTCAAGTAAAGTACACAAAATCAATGAAACCTTTTTGGTATTTCAGAGTTTAGTTAAAAATGGACCGGGCAACAAAATGTCATCTGAGGAAAACGTACGCCGATCCACAAGGCCATCCAAAATAAAGGACTATGCCAAAATGATTCGCGATAAGTATGTATGAGAACGGTGGAAATACGCCTTAAGTCTTTGATCTTAAGAGATGAAGTTGATTTTTCGTTTTACTTTTAGATCGCAGGATTCGTCCGACGAGGATTCAGATATGGACGAAGAATATAAAGAAGTGGAAAAGATTGAGGTAATAAAATAAAAAGGGCTGATAATTTTTACATTTACTTATAGGCCATATTAAGGGAAAAAATATTTTAATTAAAATGTTTATTTTTTTCATATTTCGTCGCGCTAGTACCTAGAGGCGACAAAGTTTTCGAATACTTATAATAATTTCTTAAGGAAAAAAGTACAAAATTGCGCGAAAATTTAAGAAAACCTAACTTATAACTACCTGATAAATGGCACTGCATTCGAGTGTTAGCATATTTTGATATTCTCGAGCCCCTGGCAGTTGGGTTAGTGTTAATATAGTGCTGCGGCGCTAGTGTTAATATAGTGATCCTCCCCTCTCCGTACCAAAAAAAAGTTAAATCACGCTTTATTTATAGTAATTATGGTTTAGATTGCTTTATAATAATGGTTATTTCTTTAGATGCGAGGCCGCCCTCGACGGGGCAGCGTGAAGGCAGTAGCTAGTAAATCTCCCGCCGCCGCTGCATTAATGACGCCGCCAGTCCGGAAGCGAGGCCGCCCCCGCAAGGAACCACTGAAGGAGCTGTGAGTACTGTAACTGTCCCCCGTATCATTGTATGGATGACCTCGAAGGGGCCGCGTTAAGGCAGTCGCTAGTAAATCTCCCGCCGCCGCTGCAGTAGCGAAGCCGCCAGTCCGCAAGCGAGGCCGCCCTTCCCAAAGAACCGCTGAAGGAGCTGTGAGTATTGTAAATGTCCCCCGTATCATTATATGGATGACCTAGAAGGGGCTGCATTAAGGCAGCCGCTAGTAAATCTCTCACCGCCGCTGCAGTAGCGACGCCGCCATTCCGCAAGCGAGGCCGCCCCTTCAAGAGACCGCTGAATGAGCTATGAGTATTGTTAGTGTCCGCCGTATCATTGTTTGGATGACCTCGAAGGGGCCGCGTGAATGCAGCCGCTAGTAAATCTCCCGCCGCCGCTGCAGTAGCGAGGCTGCCCCGTAAGGAACCGCTGAAGGAGCTGTAAGCATTGTTACTTTCCCCCGTATCATTGTATGGATGACCTCGAAAGGCCGCATTAGGGCAGCCGCTAGTAAAGTGCCAAATAAAAAAATCCTCCGCTGTATCGATACTTTTCAACATGTTATTTTCAGATAAGCTTTAAATATAACGCGCAAATTTTAAATTTCTACAGACCTGCAAAAATTAAAAGAGCCGACGAAGAAGAACCGGAACCAATGGAAACGGAAAGCAAAAACGTGAAAGATGATTTGGATGACACCAGCAACAAGTCGAAACATGAAGGCATTTCGGATACGCTAGAATGTAATAGTATTCCTCAAGAGGCAGTGAACGCAGGAAAAACTACAGTATGTTTAACTGTACCCTAAGCACGAACCATTATCGAATTCGAAATGTTGAATTCGATCTCGATACGCGTCAAATATCAAGAATTTCGTACTGTTCAAGTTTCCATACAAAATTTCTCGCTGACGATTCGCACTCTCAAACGTTATGAATTTGATGTTGGTTCGTGCTATGTGTACTGTACCTTTAGCATGAACCAATATCGAATAGTTGAATTCGAACTCGATACTCATCAAATGTTAAGATTTTTTTTAATGTAAGACAAAAGTCTTCCATACTCGAATTTAAAAAATCTCATTGCATCGTTAGTTAGTTTTTGCGCTATTTTATTTCCATACAAAACTTCTTGACATTAGACTCGTATCAAGATCGAATTTGATGTTGGTTCGTGCTAAGGATACTGTATACTTATAACACGGAACGCAACCAATAGAGACCGCATTACTCAATATATATAATGTTTATTTGAAATCTAAATCTCCAAAATGGGTGCCGTGCGGGGAGGGTAAAGGTTGTAGTATACATCAACTCGGAAAATGATCGTCACCGTATCAACTCGAGCCGTTCTGTAATCTTTATTTTTTTTTTTTATAGCGAGGTAGGCAAATAGCTCTACCCCACCTGATGTTAAGTGGTGGTAAAGTCCAAACGCGAAACCACCATTCTCACCTTGCCGGTCTGCAAAAATGCTTCTTCACGCCTCTCTTAAAGGACCCCAGATTAAAGAAAGGGTACACGTGCGCGGGTAAAGAATTCCACTTACGCATAGTACGACAAAGAAATTAGTCACCAAATTTCTTTGTTCGTGTAGGAATAGTGGCCACAGTAAGTCGTTGGCAACGTAGGCCAGCGCGCGTGGTCCAAAAGATTCTTTGTTGGAAACTCCCTACTGCAACGCACACTAATCGGAATCGTAACGTAATCTCCTCGCCTCGGTATAAGCTCATGCCCAGATATGATACGTAGTGCACTTCAAATGGCTGTTCGTAATCCCTATTTGTAAACTTAACTACAGTTTCTCGTTTTCTTTCCCTATAGAGCGGATAAAGACAACCTGCTTTCGAAATGACAAATAGCAAAAAACGAATAGGCATTAAAGTGCTGGCATGACGTCACGGTCACATGAAAAATTTGTTGCAAACTTGTATCGCCACGTTTGGGGTATTGCTGCATAAGCTTAGCCACGGATTTTAAGTAAATTCGAATGTCCATGTTGTCTCGTTCTATTGTTATTACAAAGAGACAGCTTCAACTTGAAAAAAAATATGTCCTACTTACTCTTTATAATTGTTTTCTCTACAATAACGCTTACAATAGATAGGATGAATTACTTCGCCACATGAGATAAAGAGAAGGCGTAGACTAACTCGTGCCTACGAGTTAGTCTACGTATCTATACTTACCGCAATGAACGCTATATTTTATTTATAACAATCATTTTGTTCTCAGAACAATGTAAGCAAATCTCCCAGCGCCGAACAAATGATTTCTCCGGGCGGCGTAGTCATGTCGCCTACCGGACAAACACTTAAAAAGGTAAGTTAATGTTTTACAACCTATTTAATTTATATTGACGACCTCCGTGACCGAGTGGTTTGTACACCGGGTTTCATGGTGTCGCCGACTCGAGAGGTCCCGGGTTCGAATCCCGGTGGGGGCAGATGTTTGTGTGATGAACACGAGCATTTGTACACCAGTCATGAATGTTTAATATGTATTTCTATATAAATATACTTGTATAGTATATGTATTCTATCTGTTACCCTAGTATCCCATAACACAAGCCTTACACTGTTTACTTTGGGGCTAGGCTAATTGGTGTGATTGTTGGAAATATTTATTTATTTATTTACGTAGGCTTATATTTAATCTAAAATTGAAATATGTGTCAGGTCAGCTACCTTGTCTTACCAATTATATTATAAGCTCTTATTCTTCACCCATTTTATGAGTTATTGTTTCGATATGTTACAACACTAACATTGATAGCTTTTTAAATGTTACTTTATCAGTATATTATCACGTAGGACAGCCGTCAGCAAAAGGCGGACCGCGGGAGTTAGAACCTCGGACCGCGGAGGGTCCGGACCTGCCAAATATACCTAGTTAAATATTCCTACATATTCATCTGAATAATATTTTCATCAGACACTGTTTTATAGTAAATTTTATGGAGAATCCAAATATATATAGTTTGTGTAGGGTATTCTTACGAAATAAATGAGAAATCGGCAAAACAATGCAATCTTTCCACCCCGCGAGAGGTCTCGTAAGGGTGGTCGGCCGTAAGTACTTGTGAACGGCGCGTGCACTTGGCTGCCCAAGAGGTTATCTAGCCCTAGACCTACTAAAACTAACTAGACCTAGATTCATATTTGAAAACACGTAGATTTTTACTTGCAATTTATTTTGGGGAAAATATGTTTAAGAAATGTAACTGGATACTTTGTTTGGCTCCACATAACTATAGGCGGTCCGATAAATACTTAGCCTCACCTCCTCGTGGCGTCACTATCGCAAGAGGATACCATATTGTGGTCGAAATTTAATTTTATTTTAGAAAAGTGAGTAGAAAGCAATATACACTTCTGGACACATCTATTGGCCCACCTTGTATTTTCAGTTTCGTTTGGTCCTAGCTAAAATTTTATATTAGGTCGAGCAAAATGTTTTTATGCAGTTTTGAACCTGGCACATTCATAATTTCATTCAATAGTCTTATTTTGAATTTCGAACACAGAATTTAAAGAAACAAAAGACAATTTGGAGCCTGTTTGTTGATATCAAACAATCGAATACTAAGAAAACTTGGTTTTATTGGTTTACTTGGATTTAATTCTTGAAAGAGTGATTGATATCTTTGGTTTTGCAACAAACATTACTTATTCTTAACATTAAGGTGAGATACTATCAATAATCTATGGATACTTCACCTGAAGTCGCCGCCCAAGCTGTGGCACTTATTCAGGCCGGACACAGCCAAAGAAACGTGAATGCTCAACTTAATTTAAGTCGATCTGCGGTCCGAAATGTTTATCAGAGGTACCTAGAGACTGGCGGCTTTGTTCGTCACCAAGGAAGGCCACGATCTCGGGTCACAACTGAAAGGCAGGATCGATTCATCGTGACGACCAGCTTGAGTAATCGTCACCTTACCTCCATTGAGATACAGAAACAAATTCGCGACTTCCACGGAGTATCTGTGAGCGCTCGAACTGTTCGGAGAAGGTTAAAAGAACGCGATATGGTACCACACAAGCCAGCTAATGGGCCCAAACTAACGCGAGCCCACCGAACAGCGCGCCTTCATTTCGCACGCAGTCATTTAAATTGGACACAGCAAGATTGGAGCCGTGTACTCTTTCCTGATGAGTCTAAAATTGTGTTACATAGCAATGATGGAAGGAAGAAGGTCTACCGACGTAAGGGAGAGCGTTTCGGACAATGCTGCTTTGAAGAGAGGGTTGCTTATGGCGGTGGCTCACGGACTGTCTGGGCGGTATATCCGCGAGCGGCAAAACTCAACTTGAGATTGTTACAGGACCACGGCTGCCAACATTAAATGCTGAAAGGTACATTCGTGAGTGCTTAGAACCTCACGTGATACCATAAGAGCCCATGCGGCCGGCATCGTCAGGGAATATCTTCGGGATGTGAACATCACAGTTATGGACTGGCCAGCCAGAAGCCCAGACATGAACGATGCAGGAGTTGAAAACTGCCAAAGAAGAGGAATGGGAGATGATCCCTCAAAATTTCATAGAGCGGTTGATAAACTCTATGCCTAATCGTATGAGAGCTGTGGTAGATGCCCATGGAGGCAACACGCGTTATTAAATTAAACCTTTATTTGATAAAACATGTTTTTTATTCAAAAATCAATTTCCTTTAACAATGCGTATATCCGACTTTTTAGACGTAGCTCCATGTCGGATGGTATTCTGAATTCAAAATTAAAACAATACGATCGAAAAAGATGGTAAAATGTATCAGGTTTAAAACTGCATCAACAGTTTTTGTTCAATCTAGCAATCATATTTCGGTAGGGGCCATCGAAACCTAAACTCTAAGGTGGGCCAATAGATGTGTCCAGAAGTGTATATTGGTGGAATTGTACTACGAACTGCTGCCCCATCCACCGTATTCTCCAGGTGCGACTTCTTTTTGTTTCTTAATTTAAAAAAGTTGATGCCAGGTAGAAATTGAGTCGAATGAGAAGGTTATCACCGTTACAGGGCCTTTGTGTAGACCCCAAGAAATCGTATTTTTCAGACGGTTTAAAGAAGTTGGAGCATAGCTGGGTCAAGTCTATTGAACTAAAAGTAGACTATTATTGCAAAACAAATCTCCGCTTTTCCTAAAAAAAATTTTCTTTATAGGCTATGTACTTATCGAACCGCCCTCGTATCTAAACGAGTTATCTTCCTCATAATTTTATTTAAGAACATATTATTCGAGATTGACGGTAGAGACACTCCGCATTTGTTGCTCCTCTCGTGAACCAATCTTAAAAAAACTGGCTCAAGAACTTCGGTGTAATTTCTTGCACTATGTTTTTTTTATAATATGAATATTCTGATGTGAAAGTTAAATAAAACTTTACTTATTATATTTTTTTTCTAGAGCTCGACCTTCAGACCCTCCAAGATTTGTCAGCTGAACTAGTTATAAACTCAAAATGAATAATATTTTATATTATAACTACCGGCCACGTACGACTTCGTCTGCGTTAACTTTCGTTTTTTGAAAATCCCCCAGAAACCTAACCCTTTTCCGGAATAAAAAAGTATCCTATGTCTCTTTCTAGGTTCTAAGCCGTCTGTCTGTAAAATAACATACAAATCCAATCAGCCTTTTTTGCGTGATTGAGTAACAAACATTTACATTTATAATATTAGTAGGATACATAGATATTTTAGAATTAATTCATAATATTGTAATTTTTGCAGGTGCCTATCAGGGCTCTCCCACCCGGAGTCAAACCTCTACCTCTGCCAGTCGGTCGTCGTAAGTATTGAATAAATTACTCGTCGATGACTAGTAGCCTCAACCGAGTTGATATAAAACAGTTATAACATTTATGTTGCCCTTACTATAGTGAACAGTAATTTTAGGGAATATAAAGAAACCACACAAACTGTTAGTGGAAATAAACGAACTACAAACGACCTTCGGCAGCACTGTCAAAATTTATTGACAGAATATGTAAAGGGGGCGGATGCGCGTCTCATTCTTTTGATTGTAGACTCGTGATGTGGATGTGCCTAACTAATAAATTTAGTTTCTTAAGTAAAATGAATTTTAAGTATAACTACTTTATAAAACTATTTCCCCCGCCGCATGTGGTCGTCTGTATTGTTAGGGATGATGTCGAAAACTGCTGAACGTATTTTCACGCAAGTCTTCACCATTAAATTGATAATTTTTCACAGAAAGTTTATATGCATAATACAAGCCGAGAACAAAATCTATAGCCTATATTTAAGCAAAGCGAGGGCGGGTCACTAGTTTAAAGAATATTTATAATAAATACAACTGATTTTCAGCAATGGGGCCGGGTGAACTATGCGAGATGCAAATTGGCAAAAAAGTCGTCAAAGTACAGAAGATAGTAATGACAAAAGCTGAGGTAGAAGCCATGGCTAAACAAGGACTCGTTGAAATGAAGGTACGTAGGTTGTAGTAATATAATTTATTGTGTGCATATATCACTCGCATTAATTCAAGGAAAGAGGTTATATGGTGGGTAACCCTTAAAAGACAGACATAATGCTGTCGCGGACATTTTTATGGAACTTTCAAAGGGTAACAAATCCGTCACACATTTTTGTAACTTTTACTGTTTACGCAGCGCACGCGACGGAAGGTCGAAATTTGAATATTTTTCCCGTTTTAGCAACATTTTTCATTGGTGTTCCGCTCCTATTATTCGCTATGTTATGTAGCCTAAAGCGAAACTTTCTGAGATTAGCGCGTTGAACCAAACAAACTCCTTAGCTTTATAATATTTGTATAGATGCGACATCGTTTTAATGTCGCTTGTTTGATTTAGAATTTATGAATTAGATGTTATTTTAAAGGAGTAAAACGCCATTTCATGGTTAAGAATCTGACAATAATTATTCAGCAAATATTTGCCCTATTACTTTGGTGTGCTAGCACATAGAGAAAACATAATATTATTTCATAATTTGAGAAAATTATATCAAATGTTTTTTCTTTATTCTAGGACGGCACAATGGTTCTAAAACAGGGTATAAAACTACCTTCATCTGAAGCACTGAAATCATCTCTAGTCGGAGATAAAGGTTGGTATCAATTAATGTAATGTGGTGTTTACACGTTTTTAATTGATTTAAAATTAATTATTAAATCTTTCTAAAATTTACCGTTTTACACTTCAGATTTAATACGTAAACAAGTTTGCTGACTCTCATTTTATAAAAGGATGAAACTCGTCAAAATAATGAATTTACCTGATGCTTATAAAACAGTTTGGGAAGAACTCATTCCGAAGATGCCTTCTTTTTATTAATAAGAATAAGTTTCTTAATTATCTGCATCCTCTAAAAGGACATATGAAGACCAATATATAATAGTTTTCATGTCCATAATAGAATAGCGGCTACTTATCTGTATCCATCACTAGATAAAAGTTTCATGCATTTGGCAGCTTGTTCAAAATTGTTTACAGGGCATTACGCTTTTTCATTATTTTCTGTTTTTTTAATATTAAGTATGTTCTGCATATACATAGAGCTGTTATTATTTTATTTATTACAGATGCCAGTAAAGAATCTCCAAGCAAAGTGGAAAAACCTGCGCCAACACAAAGTAGTGCAATTAAAAATTCATAATCTTGTGTGAGGCACAATTATTTTAGTTAAATGCGTTGTTCGTGTTACTTTTGGACCGATAAGAGTGTAGTTATTGCAAAATAAAGTTTATTTTTAAGTACACATATACTTATACATACTTAAACTTTTATCTGGTTAAATTTCATACCTATTACAGATTATATAGTAAATTATAACTTAGGTATATCTGATTCACTTGGATAAAATCCATAAAAAATGTAAAAAAATCTACCGATAATAGATTTACGATTCTCTTTTAAGACTATGTTTAATGTTTTATTATACATAATTAAGTAGGATGAAATTATAAGCATTTAAGTGGTAGTTGTTGTTTTATTAAAATCTGGTGTGACAGTATGATGTAAATATTATTTATTATATGACACATAGTTACATAAATATGTATGGACACACATTGGTGCCGATTCTGGCGTGATTCTCTAAACTTAAAACTAAATTTAACATCAGTCTTTCCGATTCATTCTGTATAGAGAATGACAAGGATGCACTGTTTTCAATTTTAAGTTTAGGTTTAGTTTAATCATGTCAGAATCGATACCATTGTGTGAGTAGAATACCCTATTGCCGTGAGAGCTGTAATCATTATGAAAAATGTTAGTTAACAAACTAACATATTTATTATTACGTAATGTTTTTCTTTGAGATGATTCCTACATGAGTAAATATTGTTCATATAGTTAAATGTTGATTATGGGCACAAATTATGCTATGAATTCATCCACTCATATTTTGATTTCTATGAAAAAATAACTAAGTATTTTTACTAACCTATTGCATGATGAGTAATTACTTTTTTGTGAAAAATGAAAAGTATGACAGATTGTATAGATCTATTCCTTTGTAAGTGCTAAGATGAAAACAATATGAGAGTTTTTTGCGGGATTTCATCGAGAGCGGTTGGCGTCTAATTTTAATTATTCTTAAACTTCGTTCATAGTGGACATTGTGAAATAAAATTGGTGTGATTTTGTGTTACAACCGTCTGCGCAACTGAAGAATTCGTGGAATGTTTAAAATATACGCTGTTCCGGTCAAGCGTGAGAACTTTATTGTAGTGTTGACCTCACCGAAGCTTACCGAAAAAGCCAGCTCGACACATTTCGTGCCAAACACTCCTAGAAACAGAATAAATCACACCGACATTCTAATATAATAAAAGAAGATCAATAAAACTTAATACCAGGCTATATGGGTATTGTTCCCTTTGCCTTCTCCGAAATGGAAGGGAGAATCTTAAAAACACAATAAAATATTTAAATACAACATACTTTTTTATTTCAACTTCATGACAAAATTAATTTCTAAAATAGAATAAACGGAGTAGTATTATTTTAAATTAGTGCTTCAGCTACAAAGTAAAGCATTGATGTCGATTCTGGCATGATTCTCTAAAGCTAAACTTAAATTTGACAACAGTGCATCTCTGTCATTCTCTATCAAAATGAAAAGGAGAGACTGATTTTAAATTTAGTTTTAAGTTTAGAGAATAACGCCAGAATCGATACCATTATATTTATATGACCATAGACAACGTAGCCTGCGCAGTAGCAATTTTCCATAAGTACAAAAAATCTACTGCTTAAGTTTGTTTGTCTATGGTTTTGCTTAAGAAGTTGCCTTATCCACAAAATAGATAGCACAGGTAATCTCATGCATAGATCTCATTTGTATACGTTGACAGTATATATTTTTTATTCTAATGCACTAGAAAATTAGCTCAAAATTACTAAATGTGATAGAAACTACCTTGCGCAGATTTGTAAAATTTAATGCATGATGAAAGAGGTATTCTCTACATTAATAATTTTCGTTCAGTAATATTATGTATAATGCGATTCAAATAAGAATAGGAAAGCCATTGACCTCCATCTGTCAAGTCGCTTGAAAAGTACAGTTTGCAAAAAATCTCGAAACACTTTTTACCCGGCTGCGCAATGCAAGAGCGCGATGCGCGACGCGCAGACAGGGTTATGTGTTTAACAGTCTATATATGTATGTTTGTTCCTTTGTGGCACACTAGCGACCAAACGCCTGGACCGATTTTGATGATTCATACATCAATCGATTCGTCTCAATCATGGGAGTGCTACTAAAGATATGATAGTAATCAAAATTTAATATGGGCAACATTAGGCGCCATATTGTGACGAAGTAAAAAAAATAAGTTGACAAAATATGTCGAGTGGGGTATCACTGTCTAGATAATCAAAAATCATATTTAGGTTCCTAACACCATTTTTCATTTTATATGATTGTTTAGGATCTACAACGCTTTAAAGTTGTATATTAACCACTTACGCTTTTAATTTCAATCTTACGTTTGTATGGATCTTTGTTACTCTTTCACCTATAAAATACTGAATGGATTTTAATGAAACTTAACAGTAATATAGCTCATATATGATAATTACATATATATAATAATTTATGTAGTTATTGAGTGAATTGGCCAATATATAACAATAAGTGTCACATAAGACGGCAAAAAATCTCCCATCTGCGAGCCATTTTGGCCTGCACTGCAAAAACAATAAAAGTTACATAATGTATTGTAGAGTGAAAATGTATCTCTTAAATAGTTCTAAAAAAAAGTCCGTGACACCATATATCTATTTTTAATGTGTAAGTCATTACCGCTAAAATAATGAATCAAAACTAAAATATTATTTGATATCTATTTCCAAAATGCACATTTTGTATTAACAAATCATTTTTTATCCAAACTAATACTTTTGATATTTAAAGACGATAAACTTTGCTTTTTACACTATGTCATTTCGACAAATATTTAAAAAGTTACAACAATGACAAAGTGATAGCGCGGTAAACTATGTAAAAGAAAAAAAAGGGTATTCGCAGTATCTGATCCTATATGAAGTACTAACAATAAAACTGTGATACAGTTCCTTCTTATTAAATGATGAAAAATATATTATCATAATAGGTATTTATGATTATTGAATTTTAATGAAAAACTCAGAATTTTGCTGTTTTTCATTTTTTTAACGATATTACTTAATGTTACAAAAAAAGTTTACTTAATATAATGACAAATAACCCATTTTTCGCTATTTATTGGAATTCCTGTATTTATTAATTAGCTCGCGATAATATTGGTTTTGTAATAATTCTGCAAAATTCAAAGTAAATAATGTAGATTTTTATAGATAAATCACCCCTTTCATCACCCTACGCATATAAGTATTGCGATGTTGTAGCTAAGAACCAAGTTCCCATCTACTTCTATATGGGAATTCATTATATTCGATTTAGCTATTAGGGCACGGAAGCGCAACTAACAAATTCACTTTCGCATCTATAATATTATATTATACTTACTAGTGATCCACCCGGGCATTGTACGGGCGAAATTTATTTATCGGGATAAAATATAGCCTATGTCACTCGGACAAAATGTATTTAAATAAAGAAAAATGTTATAATAAATAACGTAGCTACCTTATGATGAATTAATATTTGAAACCGGTTCAGAAGTTTGACAGATTATTTGTTAGAAACATACAAATCTTGCTTCTTTATAATATTAGTATAGATAGTTAGGATAAGATAAGTATTTAATTGATGAAAAAGATTTTAAAATAAAGTAAGTAATAGATTATATTTGTAAAAGTTACTTAGCATTTGTGCTTAACAGTGATACGTTATTCGGTATTTTTTTAAACAATAAGAAAATTTGGAAAATAATTGCCATGATTGCAGTACTGGGAGTACTCTTCATTCGAGCTTTACACTACCAATAAAAAAGGGTCGAATACAAAGTCTTTGACCTGTTAAATGTGAACGCTTTAAAAGAAAACTACAAAGAGAACTATAAATTGATAATAAATGAGATTGCTATGGTGTTCTACCTAACTTTATGTAAATTTTATTATGCGCCTTTAGTTTAATCAAATATTATAAACTTTGCTTTGGTGATTGCATAATTATTTAATTTAGTGATCTAAGGCAATTGCCACCATTGTCCAAAAAAACAGACGGGAATTACTGCTTTCTTCAACCTGCGACATAAACGTCATTGATTGGTATTGTATATAGGGTGATTAAAAACATTTGAAGTTAACTTCTGGCATCTACATATTGGGTTTCTGTGAATTATGTAGGTTTATCAAATTATGAGACTAGGGACTGACACTGAATTTGTGTATATCACAATCTTAGACGTCCGGCATTGACATGACAATGCAGCCACTGCCAATTTTAAATAGTCGACGAATAAAAGTAAATGAATTTTATATTTACTGCTAAACAATTAAAAAAAACAAACAAAAGATGACTTTTTGAGTAAGTGCTAGTTTACTATAAAATTTACATACATAAGAGATATTTATGTAACGACTTGATTTAACTTACACATTTTTGCGAAAATTGAGGCCCATCTGTAGCCTTGACCCCGCTGGTAAAGTCTTTATACGTCTTAATAAATCAATCTTTTAGACCGACGCCAGGTACTTAATAATTCCCGCGATATTAATTCCCATACTGAAGTAACAAGACTACGGTATATACCGTCTTAAAATACTAACCAACTAAAAAGTGTGAAATAAAAAAGGTAAATTTAAAAAATCAAAAAACCCGACTGCTTAATTATACTTCAAATAAAAACTGAAAAGAAAAAAACAAGTCCAGTAGTCTATAATTCTGTTCATAAGGAACAAAGTTACTTTAACAGTCGGGACCCACTGTTGAAAAATATTATGTATTCTTGAATATCTAATGGGTCCCGACTGTTAAAGTAGCTTTGTTCCTTATTAACAGAATTATAGACTACTGGACTTGTTTTTTTCTTTTCAGTTTTTATTTGAAGTATAATTAAGCAGTCGGGTTTTTTGATTTTTTAAATTTACCTTTTTTTTTAGCACTCAGCTGATCTAGAATAAAAACCAAAAGTTTTCAAACAAACAATAACTAATGTTGATAATTAATATTATTTGTTTTTTTTTCACTTATTGAGTATTGACTATGAATGGTTAATAACCTAAATCGTCAACCAAATGTCACTTTATGTTGCGTTCAGAAACTCGATTTAAAACTTTCGTTTACTTACAGGATGCATGTTAGTATGTGACCTGCATGATTATTCATAACTTCTCCGGTGGTAATGCACAGATGAGCGAAATTGAAGAGCTAGATTCTGATTAATGTTTTTTTCACACAGTCTTAATAAAGAAATACTATTAAAAATCGGTTGTGTTCTTTCTCAACCTTAGTAAATTAATTTTATTAAAAAATCTGTTGTTTTGTCTCACTTAATCTTAGTAAATAAGTTTTATTAAATAGCTAAATTTTTTTGCTCACTCTACCTTTGGTTTGAATTGACAGCTAGGACGTCAAAATATGCCGCCCAGTCGGTCCTATTCTTAGTTGAACCGCATTATATATAATATGTACATGACAAATAAAAAGTTATCATTTTACACCCTTTCTGGTAGTTTTAGTTTTCAGATTCACAAACAAATGATAGTAAGATATTCTGTGATTTCTTATTACCTATTTATCGTAATTTGAACCAATAATGGGTATAGGGTTTCCCATTTACAAATAAAAAATGTATCCTCTTAGATTTTCGTTGCTTTAAATTAACACGAGTCACGAAGACTAAAAAAATCATTTGTTTCACGCGGGCGAAAGAACACACTATGAAAGATGTCAATAGATGGCACTGCTTACTAGCGACATCTAGTGACGGGAAGACAACTGAAGATACATATAAATGCCAATAGAGGTCACACTTGAAGTTCCCGCTTTTTATAGCCCATACGATAGGCGGCATGTTCAAAACTGAATCGAGACGAGAGTGATACCAACAAACGCGCAACAGCCGACAGTGGCGGATGACTGTTTTGTTATAAACAACAATCGACTCGCGAAAATATATAAAAACAAGAAAGAAGTGCAGTGTAATAATATTTCATACGTTACTTGCCTTGTGTGAACTAGTTCTCGTATTATTTTAATAAAAAACGTGAGTATTTTTTTTGTATTCAATATATTTTTTTATTTTTGAAATTTATTATCAAAAGCCTATTTTGATAAAGAGACTTGTTATCTTTTTTATTATTCAGATTTATAAAATTTATCTAAAAAAATTATAATGATCTAAATCATCCGAAAAACATGGCGTTGCGGAGCTCTCATAAAATTAAATAAATAAAATGCATTGCTGCTGAAATAATAATTGCGTACGTAAATAAGTACCTACTTAGGTACTTAAGTACCTACTGCCAAATAAATGTAGGCCTCCACTGTATTCAAAACTATCTAAATACCTACCTATTTTAAAATGCGAAGAAGCATTCATAAAATGCGTGTAATAGACCTAGTTGATTATTATATATTTAGGATAAATATTTTGTAAAATAATAAGTACTTAGGACGAAAAAAAAGTATATAAATAAAACGCAGTGCATCAAATTCATCAAGTTGCTTACCTTTATACTAGTGGTTTAATAGGTAGGTACTACACCATATGTTAAGAAAGCGGTAAAATTTTGAAATATTTGCATCAATACATTGTTTTTCATTAATGTCTTCGACTGTAAACTGTAATTCAAGGTAAGAACTTGAACGTTTGTTAGTTTCGATATAATAAGTACGTAATTTCAAATCATTATTTTCATTTTGTAATATCCATAATTTTATTATGATCGAATTACTTAAACGATGATTTTACTAATAACTAACTTCCGCCCGCGACTTCATCCCTTTTACCTTTCGCTTAGCGCAACATTTTGAAGGTTTTTTAGTAAGTACCTTTCTTCGAAGTATAAGAAAACTTAGAAAGAAGGATAGGTGAAATCGGTAATGTCGTTCTGAAGTTATGGCGCGCGGCCAAGTTAGATAGGGAGTCATTATTATTTAAAGTAATAATGTTGTACGTTTTAAATGTTGCATCTACATGGGTTATAACTTTGAGGTAAAACACATTTCTCTTCTTTTATCTGAAATAATTACTAACAAGAACCGCTACTGCAGGCGCGACTTGTATTTAAATGAAACTAAAACGGTCTCAGTATATTGGAATGGTGAATATAAATATCAAATAAAAAAACACTGCGTAATTTAACCAAACAAGGATTTTAAATCAAAACCTTAAGTAAAAAGCTTTTTCAACGGGTCTAAAGATCGAGTATTACAATTCTTGTTATAAGAAATAAAAATAAACGTTTATTATCTATACGTTCAGTGAATTCGTCGTAATTCCTTAAATAAATAAATCATTTGTTTGAATCTGTTCATATCTCGAGCTCGACACTTTCTTTGGATGGCTCTAGGTGGAATCATCAGCTGCCGGCCTATTAAAAAATATTCAAGTGTAAGGTTGTTTGAAGTTTCTTTGTTTGATAGATAGTGTTGTGTATACGGGATGTATATTGGGGTCACTCGTGTAGTTTTCACAATTGATAAATTGGATAAGATAGGGCTTATGCATCCACGCACACTAAAATCTAAAAGGACCACGATTTATTAAATATATTTTAATTGCAAACGTCCGTCCTTATAAATGTAGTACCTATACTTATTTATTTGAAAATATTGACAATTTCATCAACGTAAAAGTCTGAATTTTCTGAATCCCTTTTAGCAAATTGCGCCGAAAGTCGTGTCTAATTATTTTTGGCTGCCCTAGACGCTCGGCCCTACATAGAGGGTTCAGGTATCGTGGGGGTACGTCACAAGGTGCAAGGTTTCCCCTCTTATGTTAATCTGCCGAGCTCGAGTAAATCCTAAATTTTCCACCTGGGCCCACCACAATATTAAAGAACTAGATCGAGCATAATAATTCGAACTTAAAGCGCATAAAGAGCTCTTTTATTTTATTATTTGCTAACTGCTGCCGGCAACTATATGCGCGTTATACTTAGTACGTTTTTTTTTTATCTCACGTAAACCTTTTTTTTTTTTTTTTTTTTTTGTGACGAGGGGAAATGCAGTTACGCACCATACCGTGACGCTGACTAGGCGCACGGCGTGTGTGGGACTCGCCGGCACGGGAAACAGTGCCGACCCTACTCAAGCAGGACCAGTGCGGAAGGCCACACTGATCCTACTCCACTAAAACCCCCCGGTACCCTCCTACGCCCATTTGGGGGCGTCTCGGGGCCGACGCACCTGCGTGCGCCACAACTCCGAGCCCGCCCCCGGGCAGGCCCGGCCCAAATCTCACGTAAACCTAATGTTTTCCTGGTATAAATAGTATTCAAACAATCCGTTCAACCATTTTCGTTTGAGTGACAACATACAAACTGTCACGTATATAATTCTACCTGTTACCCGCGGTTTACCAGGGATATTTTCCCGCAGTGGCCTATGTGTTAATTCAGGGTGTCAGCTAACTCCATACGAAATTTTATTAAAATCGCTCCAACAGCCGTATAGACGTGAAGAAGTAACAAACATCACACTCACACACAAACTTTCGACTTTATAATATTAGTGTGATTAATTGGATTGTGATAAAGGCTTACAGTTACAAGCAAACTGTGAAAAAATCTCACGTCTACTTAATTCCGGTTAAGATATAGAACCCTGCGACAAGATACAGCAGATGCATAACAGGTTTCCTTTTGGCTCCTTTTGTGTACGAAACCATAAAAAAGATACAAGTTGCAAACCGTCATCTAAAGTTCGTTCATAATTTCACTAACGTAATTATTTACTGTAAGAGTAATCAAATTGCATACCTATCTATTAAATTCAAGGCTTACTCATTATCATAGTTTAATTGACGATAAAAATGTGAGAGAGATTGAACAAACAAATTCTTTGTCAGTTAGCTCTACCTTCGTGGCATTGAAACAGGTAGATAAATTAATTGATAATAAAAATATTGTCAACACTGCTTCTGAGTTAGTTAGCGAGATAGTGTGATATTTGACCAAAAAAACTCGCTAAATGGAGCAACACGTATGAGCCGGAAACTGTATGTATATGGTTATTTTAATATTTTCGCAGAACAAATAAGGCGTTGTATGACACGTAAAATGTTCCGCTCATCAATTATGAGCAAGAAGCTATTTTCAAAAGATCACAACAAGCTTTCTTGTTAAATTGTAATTGATATAATTCGTTTGTAAGTCTGTAGCTGGTAAATAAATAAACGACACTGCAAGTAATCACTGCGATTACTTACAAATAGATCACCGTCGACAAACCACTCGCTGTAACATTGGTGTCAATTCTGTCATTTTTCTCTAAACCTAAACAAAAATTTGACAACAGTTTATCCTTGTAATTCTCTATACTGAATGAAAAGGAGAGACTTATGTCAAATTTAGAGAATCATGCCAGAATTGACACCATTAGCTACTTAAAATCAAGATTACCTACTAACTAATACAATTTAATTTATAAAAAAAATATAAATAAGGAATAATTTTAAATAAATTAATTGTTATTTTTTTTACGTACTTATACCATAGAGTTTTTATTTCTGAGGCTAGTCCACACTAACAGTATCGGGATAATACCTGGACATGTAGATATAAAGCAAAGGAAAGATGCTACTAAAGGCTCTACAAAGTGAAAAAAATATCCTCTACTTAGTAAAAAATTATGGGTGATTACATATCTATCTTATAACAATTCATAGGTGGTTGGGTACAGTAACCCTAGCACGAACCATTATCGAATTCGAATAGTTTGCGAGTGCGAAATGTCCATGTCAAATTTTGTATGGAAACTTGAACAGCAGCGCCACAAAGTACGTAACGAGAACTCAAAATCAGTATACATTTGACAATGACATTACGGACTCGCAAACTATTCAAATTCGATATTGGTTCGTGCTAAGGGTACAAGATCATTGAGGTAAAAGCGAAGTTGGTGCCACGTTTACAAAATACATTAGGTATTTTCCAAAATTGGAACAGCTAATTTTAAGTACTTGAATTAGCACAACACTTGTGCAGAAGCATAAGTAGGTATAACACAATTTATTTCTGAATGACCACACACCTTTTCCCGTACACACACCTAATTCCCAACGACCCGCGGCCTTGGTGGGGACACAAGCATCACTCACAAGTGCATTTATTTATCTCCGCGCTGAACGAGATGACATGTTCGTCGAGTTTGTTTTCTTAACATTTGGGACATAAGTATTTTTGTTGTAATCAAAAGTCATCAGTCATCTTATTCTGCAAACTTTATGAGTAATAATTACTTATAGAGTTATTGTGAGATCCACCAAATCAAATAAATAGTAATGTACGTACATACAATGAAAGGTCGATCTACTTATTGAGAATAATATTAATACCTAGGCTAACTTTTTCCCACGACTTTGCACGCGTGGAATTAGTGATTCGAGTAGCTTGTTTTTTAACCAATCTGCTTTTTCATTAGTCTACTTATTGTTTATGTAATTTTCTTGACCAGCGGCCCCAAAAATCTAAAACTCCCATATTGTTTTTAAGACTTTGTTACCCCATTTTACCCATTATAGGGACCCCTTTAGTAAATCTAGCAGTTAAATGCTTAAAAAATAAATAAAATCATAACCCCTTTAGTAAGCTAAAACCTATATCACCTTTTTTAGCTAAAGGATTAAACGATCTTGGTGCTCCATACAAACTTTGAACACACGTTTTACCCCCTTAGGGGCTGAGTTTTGGAAAATCCTTTCTTAGCGCACGCCTATATCATAATAGGTATCTTTAATGTGTGTCAAATTTCGGCACAATTACGTTCAATGGTTTGAGCTGTGTGTTAAAGATCATTCGGTCAGTAACGGTCAGAAAAAAACATCTAACAGTGTACCCTGCTGGCCATTTTATACGACGATTATATAATCAAACATATTGAGGAGTGCAACGAACGATATACAGCTACGGCATACCGCAGTAATCAAAAGTACAAAATCCAGAAAAAGATTAAAGATATTAAATAATTATCAATAAAACAAAAGATCACCGATATCAAATTAGTTTTAAATATGCGCAGATTAATATAGATTGCGATACGATATCGAATTAGGTTCCAAATAAAGATTATTGTATATGTAATGTAACCTTCGTAATATCGACATTCCTACTTTAAGAAAATTCCTGCCAAATACCAATTGAAAGGTTTTCTATAATTGTCCGATACCACGCAATATATTTCGACCTGTGCAGAATGCCGGTCGCTGGCGCCGGCCGCCCCGATTGTCTCCCGGTTGACTTGCCAAAACTTAGATGTTACAATCAGCTAAAGGTAGTCTGTTTTAGTGTTGTTGAATATATTTATCAACCGTTAAATTAAACTAATAAACAATTACCACATATAGGTAGGTATTCGATAAATATTTTCACCTTTATCGAATTAAAAATATTCATTCATGTTGTTTTTAACGCGATAATATTAATTCTAAATGTAACCAAATGAAAAATAGAAAAAAAAACTGATAAAATTATCGTAATGAATAATTTCAATCACAGACCGAACTAATAAAAATATTGGCTTGTGAAAATTATTCAGATATTCTATTTAAATAAAAAATTTAACTGATATTTTCAACCATTAACATTATCAAATATTTTTATTCAACTTATAAATTTTAACTAATATATTTTTGCAACCAATAACCTCTAATTCTCAGAAGGTCTTCAGGGGCGGCCGGCTGCGAGGGGCGGCAGAAGCCATACAAACAAAGGCAGTCGTCACTGAACTGGATTTTACTTATTTACTAATTCTAGTGGAGGCGCGGGAAATTATCGCGAAATCATCACTGAATGTAGTAGTAGTTCTTAAGTAACCTTAATTCATTAAATCATAACATGATAAAAATGTAGGTAAGGCATTTTATATCGACGTCCAGCCAGCGCCAGACAAAACAATAAGTATTACCAGGAACTAAACAGTACGACTTGTTTGTTACAAATCTAACTAAAAATAGAACAATTTAACCTACATAAGTACCCGTTATAATTTCTCATTCAAATGTAGGATATTTTTCGACCAAGCCGCTTACCGATAACTTTGTAGTTACCTACTGTATAACTATTCTTTTTTTTCTGTTATCTAAGTAGCGGCTTGATTAGATATGGTAAATGTTGAGCAACGAGCATT
This sequence comes from Chilo suppressalis, assembly GCA_902850365.2. NCBI lineage: Eukaryota > Metazoa > Arthropoda > Insecta > Lepidoptera > Crambidae > Chilo > Chilo suppressalis. Next base: position 17,037,459 of record OU963898.1, read on the forward strand.
GTCCACAACAGCCTCGCTGTTACAATGTGCAGAGCGCGACCAGTGGCAGCACAGACCTAATCATTAATCACCATTGGCCAGCGTGGAAAATCGGTCCCATTGATGTAGATCACGCGCAACAATTCTTTTAGTAGCCGGCGTATAAGATAAAGTGTAATACAAAAACTATCTTACTAACATTTCAAGGAGTACACGAATAGACAGTTATTTCCAGTTTTTTAAATAGCGTTTCTCTAATAGCTACTGGCCGAACATCCAGAGGTTAAATGAGGTGAAATTGATCAGTGCAGTGCACATTGTACTTCCGTGCGAACTAAATGAAAAGTGGGATTTATTTTATCCGTTGCTTTTATCGAAAATTGGTTAAAGAACGGGCTATTTTTTTATTTTAATCGCGTACGACATGATTGCGCGGTCATCGCCAGTTCGTATATACAAAGTACATATAAATTATATTACACCACAGGATGTCAATTATATTTTCTTTCTTCTATTTTCGGAAGTTAAATCGTGATTTCATGTGATTTAAAAATCCAGGCAAATCCCGCATCTGTGGCAATTAGGATGACAGACGACAGACAGAGGCTTCTCACTAACTTATAACTGTTACCTGGTACTTCGATAAAAGATGCCGATACAATGAGTATATATGTACATATTTATATAAACATTAAAAGTAAATTTGCTAGAAATATGATTGTAGGATTATGATTGATGCAGGGAAATATCTACTCCCGAAAGCTTTTCGAGCTAGAGCGCTATGCTTATTTTAATGACAGCTTAGCATCACCCACAATCAAAGATATTAATATACCCATAATGTTGGATCAATTATGCATTTGGCTACCTTTCAGTGGTTAATAATGATATCATCTCATTGATATTCAAGCAAGACTGTGCTGTTTTCTCAATAACACCACCTTCGTATTAAGATGCTCTTATTTTCAAGCTTTGTAATAATACCAATAATGTTATTATGCTTTTGGAGTTTACTCCTTAAGAATCGATTTGCATATATAAGGGGCCCGGTATATGAAAAATGTGAGGAGTAAAATCTATCGATGAATGACCTCGTTACGTTTTTGGTGCGCATCCTATGTCGCGCAACTTTGACAAACAAAGATGACGGATTGACATTAATAAAAAATTTAAAATCTGAACTGAATTTAGATATTGTTTCTGGTAGAGCAATGGGGACAACGAGGTATGGTACAACCATTGATGCGTTATTTTCAACGATACGTGATACGTGGTTCACGAATCTACGAACGTCCATGTGTCTTATTTTAGTTACCATAAACCACTTGTCACTGTAATTAATAATGCAGACAATGTTGATTTAATTAATATTTAAAAAAATGATAGTAGTCTGATAATAATAATTACATAATTTATCAACATTCCTAATGATATATTTATGCACATCTGAAATTGACTATTATAAAAAGTTTAATGTAAAATATTTCGTCGATTAGTTATAATAAATGTATATGAAATGAATAAATATATATTTATATATGTATATTATTTTCATTAATTTTGTTAATTTACCCTTTCATACAGTATCAATGTTTTTTAAGTTAAATAAACTCTTTTTGCGTCTGGTTAGACTATCGAACTTGAGGAGTAAACTCGGAGCTGACACACACAATTTTTTATAAGGATATTGACGATAGTTAATCACTATCTTATATCAGTGGAGAGTCGAACAAATATTCTCTATATGGCTGAGAAGTCTATAAGGAGAAAGGACAAGAAACGATGCCGCTTGCTATGATATCAATAAAATGAAGTCACCATTTCAAGTCTCATATGCTGGACGGTTGAAAACGTAGGATAAGCTAGTTACTAAATTTCTCGTCTTACTATTCTATGAATGGAATGGTAAATTTTGAATTCATTCATAGGCTGGTATCTCTCTCTCATCACTTAGTATTGTTCCGAAAACCTAACTAAATTTGTAACGGGTAACTGGCATAGCCGTAACCTTATGGATATTATGTGCAAGATATGGATAATAATTTGATCATATCTAGAACTCTCTAATCCAACATCTACAGGTGACTAGCATTTGGGAAATATAATAACCAGAAGCGGATCCAAAATTTAAGTTTGGGATGGAGACTTGGATTTGAAGTTGACCCTCTTTGGGTTTAGGTTAATACCTATAGGTTTTATCAAGGCAAATAGTAAGAAACACGCACATTATTCGATTAGTCAGGATAGGAAAATCATATCAAATCAAATAATAGGAAATCTCATCAATCACGTGTCATGATGAGAATAATATTTAAGGTATTTTTTAGTTTCGTCATGTCCGTCTTTCCGTCCCCGGTTTTGCTTGGAGACTATTAGTAGTAGAGAGCTGTACTTTTGTGGAGATATGTATATCGATCAAGCCGAAAAATGGTAGATTTTTTTTTTTAATCATCTACCCCATCGTATGGGATGTCGTTAAATAGGTCTGCCCGCATGTCAGAACCGACCAATAGGTCTGTTTTTGTAAATATATATTTATAATTATAATAATATTATTATAATAATGTTATTTAACATATTTTATGTAATTTTTAGCTTTGCTAAAATAACGCAATTTTTTTCAAATATTGGAAACTATGATATTATATAAAATATAGTAGGAACCGGAAAAAGAGTCTGATATTAAGTTTTTCTATATAAAAAATATATTTTAAGATATCAAAACGGCAGACATGCTGCGATCACGTTTTTGAAAGACGATTTTCATGCTTTTCAACTTCTCGGCACGCCTAAAGGCACCCTCTATGGGAATAGTGAACCACCATTTTTGATTAACGGCAGATGAATTAGTATACCGTAAGTCTGCGGATCACTGGCTCTCAGTCTAATATTTGCTATGGATATTTTTACTGCAAAGGCATTATTATCATGTGGCTTTAACTGTATGGCCACTATCCGTCTTACCCACCATAGCAATAACAGGCCCATATTTAAAACGACGCGGCGCTTGTCAGAATGTTTGCCGAATAAAATGTACTGGGCGTAGTCTGACGTACACAATCCATCTTACTGAGGAAACATCACTTTATGAAATTTCATGTGATATCGTATGTCATAAAAGCTTTGTGTTAAATAAGAATGACATCACCTATGTGTGAAGCAACAGTTTACGTAGGCGGTAAAATAATACGGTAACTATCTAGGTACTTTACAACTTGACAGGTCAATGTAAATTGTTTTTTTGTATTTAAATATGATCAACCTAACAATGAACCGTGAACTGCCATACCAACGCAACTAGACTGAAAGTGAAAATAACTTAAAGCCAGCAACTTTTTCGCGTTCTTAATAACATTATAAAAGTATGTCAGTTCAGATAGGACCAGGGGCGTCTTTTAAAATCTGTCGCCCTCCCCCCAGAATTTGTAAATAAAATGAAAATATAAGTCAGTGACAAATGGTTTTAGATGACTTTTGCCGCCGCTCGCAGCTTGCCGCCCGGTCCAGGGCCCTCTCGGCTTTTTTTTACGCAGGCATAACCTCTATTTACAGACGTTGGCGCCTTTAAGGGGCACACCAACGAACGGAATCACGCCCTAGCTTCGCGCAAGTCTCACAGGTGCGAAACGGAGAAGCCGTTTAGCAGTCCGCGCTGATTACGGCATATTCTCCGCTAAAAAAACCGTGCGAATACCCTTTACGCTGTTTAATGCGAAACCGCGAGAACCTCGTTGAGGGATTTCACCGAGGGAGTCCTCTTGGCCCTAGGGCAAATACTGATAGGATACAGCATTTTTGGAAACAATTATTGAATTGTTATCCTACGGTAACAATTTATCAGTGATAAGTGATTCGGAAAGAGGTTGTAGGGAGTAGTTTTAAGTTAGAATATTCATTTCCATAACCATAATTAAAGAACAGAATAGGTATATATGTTCTGATAAAAGCTTTTTGGATTACAATATCAGATCGGATTCTATGCATACGGCATAGTGGAAAGTTACTAGTACGAAAGTGACCAACCGCCCAGCCGCCCCTACAAAACCCTAGCTACCGGACTTCCGGCCGTCTTGCATTAGGTACCGATTTATAACACGTCCTTGGATATATTTTTCACGCCAAATGCAAATGAAAATAAAAATAGTTCTTTTGCTGCGGAACTATGTTATTTATTTTAGACGCCTTCAGTTTTAAGGAAAACGCCCTTTATTAAGGTATTTATTATTTACTACGCTTTGTAATGACGTTATTTTACTACACCAACGCAAAGCACATATTACAGGAAAATAACAAATGGTAATTAATTAATATTATTGCGTTATTCCGAGAATGCGAAACTTGTGATAGGCAAGTTACTTATTAGTTTGCGGTTGCAGAGCTAAAAAAGACCAACATTTTATAACTATTTTGAGCTCTTCTAGTCCTCGTAAGTTGAGACTTATCGGTTTACTCAGCAGTACCTAGCTAGCACCCAATTATTCGCACTTGACACACGAATAACACTGTAGTTACAGGATATGTTAAATCTTAGACTAGAATCTTAGACCCTTTTATTCAAAACTTCAACAGACGACACAAAACTCCACACAGTAAAATAACATTCTATTGGTGATGTTGTGTTTCTGCTGATGATCAGGATTCCAGGGCTTCGCGGGGTATGGGATTGGTTTCAGGCCGGTAAAAGAGGATCTCCCGCATCATCTATCTTCGCTACTGGACATCAGGTGGAACGGGGCAATTTACTGCGCCTCGTAAAAATGAATTTGCATTTTCTTGCTTTCGTTATTTTAATCGAATGTGAGAAAAAATCTTTCTGTGGTAAAAATAAATGCAAATCTTTGCATGAGTTTCTGTCTCAGTTTTTTTAAAATCACGGTACAATACAGTGTATTTTTTTAAATAGTCCGCGTTCACCACCACGTTAAAATTTAAAGAATAAAGGAAGGGGGTGAATTAGTCCTACAAAATGAGTTCTTTACTGTTAATCTTCTTGGTTCCCTGTTCCACATCTCAATTGTTATCCAAAAGGAGTTTAACTCTGATCCTTTTATTATTTACTCTAATGAAAGATCTGAACATATACTGGCATAATGAGATCTATAAATAATTTTCCAATTAATCAAATAAGAACTTAGGATAATTCTCATTGATAATTTGGATCCATGAAGCTGACTGTAATACAATGTAAATGTAATACCCATCAACAGATTTTTATTGTCTCTTTGTGTGCATCCTATTTTAATTATAATAAAGTCCATAATATAAATAGTATTTATTAAGTGACTGGCCATATCTCGAGTACTCCTGACCTTTTGGATGGAAGTGGTTCTATTTTAATCTCAACAAAAAATACCTAAGTAATGAATGACCAATGTATGAAATATTCGATACTAGTTCGTCAAGCGTAATAAACATGTCATTGATTAATAAAAGTAACTCAGTTTCATAACGTCATCCTTTTATGTATAAATAAATAGCGGATACATTGAGGAAACTTTGCCTGAAATATGTAGCTATGTACGTGTATAAGCACACATCTCCATGCAATTATGTTACGATTAAGCATTTAAGTCGGATTTACGGAAATCCACATGAATCACTCCCTACAATATGTTCATTATCCATATTCATAGTAATCCATCCTAGTTACTAATATTATAAACTCTTCCGCATTAATTTTGGATTTTTGAGAATCCAAGAGAAGAAAGAATGAAATCCATCCAGTAGTTTATGCGTGATTTAGTAACAAACATACAAACTTTCAAATTTGTATTATTAGTAGGATGTGATAATTAGTATGTTTAATACTCAGTCACGCAAAAACAACTGAACGTATTTGTATGAAATTTGGTACGCTTAAGACTTATATAGTTTATGATCTGGAATAGGTCATAGGATACTTTTATCCCGGAAAAAAAATAGGTTCCTGTGGGGTTCTCAAAAGCCAGAGTTATCGCGTGTTGATCACCTGTCTGTGTGTTATCTCTTCACGCTCTAACCTCTGAACCGATATAAATGAAATTCGGTAAAGAAATATGTTAGTTTTTATCCAAAAAATCATCCATTAATTGGGTGAAAAGAGAGGTGGAAATTTGTATGGGAAACTAATTTTCCACCCAGACGAAGTCGCGGGCACCCACTAGCAAGACTATAATTTCATGTTCGCGTTAAAGAAACGTTAACAAATACTTAGCTATGGATCTCTAATAATCTAAAGATAGATAGATTCAATCGTAATGCGTGAATCACGCGGTCGCATTTTTTATAGCTTTTAGTCACTGTCGGCACAATTGCCAACCGTCTCATTAATTAGTTTGCACGCTGCTTAGAAAACTATAGATTAGCATCCTGGTAATAATTGCTGAGAAACTAATCACTACTATCCACTTTGTACATTTATCGCGTATATATCATGTCAATATTTGTTTTTATTTGGGATAGAAATTTAACTTTCTAAAATTGGATAATTAAATTTGGTATTTTACAACGCAAGATTGCTTTGTACTGGCTTAAGCCAGTCCGACTTCAACTAAAAAAACCGCGTCCAAACTGGCCCAATTGTTTAGGAACTACGATGCCACAGACAGACACACAGACACGTCAAACTTATAACACCCCTTTCTTCCGTCGGGGGTAAAAAAAGCTTTGAATCCCCACATTAGTATTTTTTTCTATTAATCAACTTTAGCGAGTAGTTGCTATTTTTGTTCCACTCGTACCTTTTATTATTCTTTTACGATTAACTTACTACGTGGTAATTTCATTGAACAGAGTAATGACAAGCACATTGTAAGCTTGCAACCTTTATTGCTTGGTGAATGATGAATAGTTAGTTTGTTTCCATGTTATAAAACGTGTTTATTTGTTAGTGAAATAAATTAATAGAGTAGCTCAGTGACTAGTTTGAATTGCAATATAGCCAGAATCCAATAACCCTAATGAAATATTCAGATTTATTTTTAAAAAATTTAAAGAGTTCACTTTTATTACCTTTAAGATGGAACAAGTCTTTCAAAACTTGTGAATTTTTATTATGTTTCTATTGAAGCATTTTACTGAAAGATTTACATGCATTTCTTTTTTTTGAAATATAATATTAATAGCTATAGAAACTTGTTAAATTAAGCATCTCATTTTCATTCTCATTCGTACAAGAAGAAATAGGACACATTCATTTAGGTCTTTAAGTTGAAGAGTAGCCGTTCGATTCCGGCCTGGGACGAGTTGAATTAGTATAAATCCAACATTTTCTTTACCTAATTATAAACTCTAAGGTTATATATATTGTATATTGATTCAATGAAAAACGAAAAACACATCTCTTGAAGCTTTTGATGCAATATATTATTTGTACTTACAATATTAATCCGCAAAAATACACATTAGAATAAGAACGTTTTTTATTATATTAATTTAAGTTATCCTGCTCTAAGAAGTTATCCCACTCTCATCCCACTCGAATATAACGGACCGGAACGAGTTATGATTTATCCTCTCATAGTAACATGATGTCCATCCATCATTATAAGGGACTGCGTAGGCGCCGATTGTGTGTGTAGTGATGAACCGCCTTATCCTATTGTATTACGCAATCCAACATGATAGGCATACTTTTTATATTTTTAGGGATCAATAGTTTAGTTGAAATATGTATATTCTTTTTGATATTCTCAATCATCCATTCCCTGTCTTATTTTCACTATATAAATGTTGAATTGTCGATCGTTACTTTTGGGATAGTAGATAGAATAAAGTTCGTTAATAAAAATCAACTCTTATTCTAGATGTCTCCAAAATTTTACCATTTGACAGTGCTAGTTCTATATTTCTATTGTTTTTTTTTACTTATATATTTTAAACTCAAAAGTTTAAAAGATAAGTATTTAGTTAAAAAAATCAATATTACGTTGAATAAAAGTACAGAACACTTATTACATGACTTGTGACTAGCGCAGAACAGTTTAATGTTTTCTTGATGCATCACTAAATCAGCGTCGTGACTCGAATTTATTTTTGTGAATGTAGATATATAATCTGACTACTAAATATGTATTGACTTTTTATTATGGCTACATAGGCTACTTAGTACCTATTAATAGAGACAAAGTCATAATGATTTCCTGTCTAATATGAATATTCGATTTTTTTCCACTACCTACTTAAGTACATAGTCGTCTTATAATACTGTTAGGATAGGTAGGCAGTGACAAACATTCTTATGTATTAGGTACCTACTTTTACCATCTCTTGGTTTCGTACCGTTCTCTGTCTGTCACTTATTAATTATTCTTGTAAAATTATACTGTATTCGCTTATCCTAAATAGGTACTTAAAGACTAAAAAAATTGCCTTCGTTCCTATTTAAATTATTTTACTACGACTTTAATAATTAAGCTACATACTTACGTAATAAAACAGTAGTAACGCCAAAGTAAATAGACTAAAAAGATAATTCGTAAATCCGCGGCACTTTATCAAATTCAACGACAATTTATCTGTCACAATTATTAGATAAACAAATCAAACTAAAGCATCAAACAATTTTATCTTTTCGTGCCTATTTAGATTAAAGCAGTATATCACCGTATACTTTTAATCGTACCCAGATTGATATCTATTACAAACACAATTAATTATTCAAAGCTACGAAGTGTGGTGTCAGAATATACTTACTAATAAAATAAGAAATGCAAATAGATCTACGTGATTTTGAATCGTAGACCACATCAAAACATGAAACCTCGGCTGCATCAACATAGTTTGATAGAAAATTATTCTATTGCACCAAAACAAAGTGCAGGAACATAACAATGATTTGTGAGTCACTTTTCAGCACTAGAGGTTCCGTAGGCTTATTTGATTCCGGGCATTAATCATTTATATGCTCATAAAATAATGTGGTCGGAAAATGGACATACGTATTGAGGTGATTAGCCACACATGTTTTCGTTCATTAATTAAAAACACTGTATAAACTTATCAATTTAAATTTTAAATAGATATCTGACATATTATTATCACAGCATATTTCAAATAAAGTAAATAGCACGTGTATTTTTAAATAGTAACAAATTTCATCTTAGTTTATCAAGTTTCAGATATGGCAAATTTAATTTAAATGTTGGTATTACCTACGTATGTTGATTTGTTAATGTGATTTCAAGATCATTTACAAACTCTTGAGTTTGAAAGGAACATTTTACTCAACTTTTTAAACAGAGACCCCTAAAATTGTTGGACCTTCGCTCTGTACTTACGAAAGCGTGTCTGAGTAACAAAAAGTTAATGGAATCTGAACTTCATACTATCTCTTTCATAGCGTCTGTGTGAGATAGAGACATAGACAACCAAAAAAGTTACCTTTCTTACAAAACTCCTTAGTCATGAGGGTCCATCGAGCGTAAACCCCATCGTTTTCCTCCTCGAGATACAATTATTGTGGGGCACCATTATTATCGGAGGGAATCAAAAAATACTAAGCACTTAGATATAATTGATGTGAAGCCTGCGGCATCAAGCGGTTACTTCATCATTTTAATTTGAAACTCTCGGACATAGACGAACGATGACGCACATCCAGAAAAAATGTGACAAGACATTTTTGTATATTAATTAGTGGTCGGTGACGTGCAATCGGCACCATTATCACGCCTATACATACCTTCACGTCATGTATTCCTTGCGCAGTTAGCATAACATCAAAGGATCAGCTACAGAGTAAAATTTATGAACTTATCGATTCACCTCACGAGCGACACTGCATTTGGCATAAACATATATTAATGAAACAGTAAATGAGACTGGGCATTCTTTTTTAAAAAAATGCTTTTATGGTATTAAATGACTATATCTAACCGAAAAATACATCACAGAAGGCAAATAGGGCGAACGGGCAGAAATTGCTTATATTATTACATTTAGTAAAATACTAAGTAAAATTTAAGTTAGTGTTATATGTATATATGTTTTAAAATTACTGATTAACGGGTATTTTCTTTTTGAATCAATAAAATGTTGATCGCATTGTGGTCTAGATGATTAAGTTAAAATTATATATATTGTAGTGTAATTTTTCACTAAACTGCCAGGTTCAGATGTTGATGACAATTTTGAATTTAAGTGTAGTTGAGGTACCCCACATAAATACCACAACGGCATCGGTATCGGTTCTTGGGCCACTTTCGCCCAGTTTACTTTTCTTAACAAATACTGAAAAGAAAGTAATTTTTAATCTATGTCATCAGTTGTTATCTTTAATGTTCAGATTTATTGTGGAGATACTATAACTGCAATAGTGCACATAGAGAGCAGAGTACACAAAGAGGAAACATAAAATAAACCTAGGGATGGAGGACATGCAATGCCAGACCTCGGAACCGCTCTCTCGTCACGAACGACATTAAACTTCGCGTGTTTATCTGTCGCCAGACGAGACATCAAAGCAATAAACAAGGACTCAGTTCTTCTATTTACAAATCAAATTACTACGTCATTAAAAACGTTACTAAACGAGGGTTTCAAACTTTATTTGTTTAGTTGTTTATTCTTTTAGTTATAAAATTATGGCAACCACCAAGAAGAAATCACCACCAACAAAAAACATTATATTAAACTAAATTTAATTTGAGATTGAAGGAAAAATAAAGCTTGGAGGTATTATACAACACAAAGTTACTGGTAGCAGTTAGTTTTTTATACTTCAAAAAACTAAAAAAAATCACCGATGACAACCCGGGACAGAATATCCTGGCGCAAATGCACTAGAAGGCCCGACCCCAAATAAAGATGGGATAAGGGCAGGAAGAGTTATTTCCACATACGTTATAAAAAACTCGCTCGGACCTCATTAAAATTACATACTTACACAGAGATACTTATCTTTACTTTTTCAACATAATTATGAAAGAAGCATGTCAAGATCAACTATAAGTAAAAATGTAAGTGTGACTCAAAGATTTCCTTTACTTTGAACTTTGCAACAACCTCGGGACGTCCATAAGTTTTTGCGGTCAGAGTCACAAATCCAAGAATTTAGAACAGGTTTTGATTCCCTCTGAGGATCTTGTCAAGGAAAACTGCAACGTAATGACCAGGTTATATGGTAGCATAATATTGCAGTTAACCACTAAAGAACAGATTTTTGTTATCATTGCATTCAAAAGAGCCTCGATTGGTGTTAAGTGAATAACACATTTAGTACTGTAAATATACCATAATAAACGAAGACATGAAAGTTTTTGCATACTCAACTCAAAACCAAAATTTATGTCTGGTTAAATCTATACCAAGTACTGCGAAGAACTGAAAAGAAATGCAAGGGCTACTTTTTTATCCCCGTCTTATTTCGAGGATACAGTTTTTAGGGCTCCGTACCCAAAGGGTATACAAGTCTGTCTGTCTGTCACCAGGCTGTATCACATGAAACTTGATAGCTAGATAGTTGAAATATTCACAAATGATGTAGGTATTTCTGTTGCCGCATCCGGTTGCAAGTTAGATAACAGTTGTGTGGAATTATAGTAGGTAGGTACCAACGTAAATATTTTTTGGCAAGACGAATTCACGATATTTCCGCATCACCCCAGTGAATCCAGTCCAATCCAATCCCGCTGTCACGGGTTGGTACGGTCGTCCTTCGCGACGCACAACCGCGATAACTTTAGCATATATCTTAAATATACTTAAGTATAGATTCCTTATTGTAATAATTTTGCAAACCCGAACGTATTTGATTCACACCAAAACGAAAGAAATTCATATGGAAGAAGAAGGAGATGTCGTTGCAGAGCGGGTTGATCTCAGGTTGTCCAGATCGCAGTGTGGCTAACCCACATTAATGATTACATCGTAAAATGACTAGATACGGCACCTATATCTATAAAGCATAATATAATACAAATGCGCCTAAATATTTTTTCTATAAAAAGATTTTCATTTGTGTAGGCAGTATAAAATTCTAATTTTCAAAAGTCAATTTAATAAAATAACTTTTCAAACATGTTTTCTTACCTTTAAAAATCTAGGCAAGTGCGTATCGGTACTGCACGCGATACAAAGCACAAATGTATATCAAAATTCTGGAAGGATAATTTTAAGTTTTTTACTGTAGGTACATTCTCTAATACACGCTATTGAAAAAGAGACAGGCACATTTTCACCATGGAAATAAAACTTGAAAGGGGTAACAGAAGATGAATGTTTGTTTGAAAAATCGTTTATTCTACATAGACAAACATCTCTACGTAATTTTGTTATTATTCTACATAATTCAACATAAACGTCGACTTGTAGTATCAGGGATATAAAATGGCAGCATTTCTATAAATAAATAAGTTTTCTCATCTAAGTGGGTTGTTTTCCATATTTCAGAAAAAAATGACAAATTACAAAAATTTTGGTATTTCATATATCTAATTATGATCACTTAAGTTTCATTAAATACTTGTCTTGTTATTTTAATATATGAATAGAAAAAATGTCCCTGATGTATCTATGACAATAATATTTTTACTAACGTAAGTCATTACCTACTCCGTCCGTAGTACTTACTCCGTACCATTGATGCTCAACCAATCACGCCAGGGGTACCTATATAACATAGCTCTATATTACGTAGGAGTGATCAAATTTTAGGTGTAAATTCAAACAATTCTTTACCGCAGTAGCTAATTCTTACGCTTCTTACGTCTAGGCGTGGAAAACGAAAATGTAACAAGATAGGTACACACTTCACGCGCTATTTGTCTTAGCTGAGAAGTCAGCCTTGCTGTTCGCTTGCTACAACAATTATGATTAGGATATGATATCTACATCTTACATTACAGCCATCATGGGTTATCTAATTCCATTAGTACCGATAATCTTTTGTTTTCACTGTTCGTAGTCGATTGTTTTATAGAAAAGTTTATACTCCATGTTCTTAAAAAATAATCATCAGTATGCCAAGCCTCCAGGTAGGTAATATCTTTGATGTACAAAGGCACGACGAATAATCAACAACGAAATATAAATACACGCTGATGCGATCGCGGGGTGTGACGCCGCCCTCGCTAGGATACTAGCCATTACCTCATTGCCGACTCAGTCCATATACGACGGACCCAGAAATTAAATAAACTGGTGACCTAAGATATGACAAACAGAATTTGACAATAAGTCTAAGTCTAAGAAATTCGACACGATCATCATTTAGACATTGTCTGTGTCCACCCGTATATAGCGGAAGGTGCAGTTTCGAGTTCTGTTTGATGCCTGGACTTTTCTTAAAATTACTTAGTCTTAAAAACCAATCGATAATAAAATAGTTTAACATTTAGGTATAGGTACATATCAGTACTTAAGACTGTTTCTCCGGAAGGTAAAAGGTAAAAAAAGGTAAATTTAAAAAATCAAATACCCGACTGCTTAATTATACTTCAAAAAAAGGTAAATTTAAAAAATCAAAAAACCCGACTGCTTAATTATACTTCAAATAAAAACTGAAAAGAAAAAAACAAGCCCAGTAGTCTATAATTCTGTTAATAAGGAACAAAGCTACTTTAACAGTCGGGACCCATTAGATATTCAAGAATACATAATATTTTTAAACAGTGGGTCCCGACTGTTAAAGTAGCTTTGTTCCTTATTAATTGAGTTGGGTGATGAAAGGGGTGATATACCTATAAAAATCTACATTAGTTACTTTGAATTTTACAGAATTATTACAAAACCAATATTATCGCGAGCTGATTAATACATACAGGGATTGCAATAAGTATGTACTTACTAGCGAAAAATGGGTTATATTAAGTAAACCTTTTTTGTAACATTAAGTAATATCGTTAAAAAAAATTAAAAACAGTAATATTCTGAGTTTTTCATTAAAATTCAATAAAATACATATTATGATAATATATTTTTCATCATTCAATAAGAAGGAACTGTATCACAGTTTTATTGTTAGTACTTCGTATAGGATCAGATACTGCGAATACACCATTTTTTTTTCTCTTACATAGTACACCGCGCTATCACTTTGTCATCGTTATAACTTTTTAAATATTTGTAGAAATGACATAGGGTAAAAAGCAAAGTTTATCGCCTTTAAATATCAAAAGCGTTAAAAGTATTTGTTTTGATAAAAAATGATTTGTTAATCAAAATGTGCATTTTGGAAATAGAAATCAAATAATGTTTTAGTTTTGATTCACTATTTTAGCGGTAATGACTCACACATTAAAAATAGATATATTAAAAATGTCACGGACTTTTTTTTAGAATTATTTATGAGATACATTTTCACTCTACATTACATTCATATAACTTTTATTGTTTTTGCAGTGCAGGCCAAAATGACTCGCAGATGGGAGATTTTTTTCCGTCTTATGTGACACTTTATATTGTTATATATTGGCCAATTCACTCAATAACTACATAAATTATTATATATTTGTAATTATCATATATGAGCTATATTACTGTTAAGTTTCATTAAAATCCATTCAGTATTTTTTAGGTGAAAGAATAACAAAGATCCATATAAACGTTAGATTGAAATTAAAAGCGTAAGTGGTTAATATACAACTTTTGAAGCGTTGTAGATTCTAAACAATCACATAAAATGAAAAATGGCGTTAGGAACCTAAATATGATTTTTGATTATCTAGACAGTGATACCCCACTCGACATATTTTGTCAACTTATTTTTTTTATTTCGTCACAATATGGCGCCTAATTTTGCCTATATTGAATTTTGATTACTATCATATCTTTAGTAGCACTCCCATGATTGAGACGAATCGATTGTTGTATGAATCATCAAAATCGGTCCAGGCGTTTAGTCTCTAGTGTGCCACAAAGGAACAAACATACATATATAGACTGTTAAACACATAACCCTGTCTGCGCGTCGCGCTTCGCGCTCTTGCATTGCGCAGCCGGGTAAAAATGAGGAAAGCTTTTTAAAGTAAAGCTTTAATATATTCATGGTAATTACTTTAGTTAGTTATTTTATGCAGTTTAGTGCCAATTAAAAAACGAGATAAGCACAACAAACTTTCATGATTGTTTGTAATTCTTTTTTGTTACTTTCCATATTTAATTTAAGTACATTATGTAGACTAATAAAAAACTAATACATTAAAAGAATCTAAATCTATAATTAAAAAAAAAACTGATTACGAATATAACTTCAAATGATCTTTAATAATAAAATGGTCTGCCTATTATCTCAATTACTGAATTCACTTCTCAATTACTAACAATTGGCCACCTATAAACTCATAATATTTGATTACACATAATGGAGACGCGTCCTGACCTCTATAAGCTTGATTACATTTTTGACCAAATTTTGTAATATGGTAAAATCCATTAGATATACAAAAAAAATGGTTTTATGACGCAGACCGGACACAAAACAAAGGGAATGCATTAGTGTGCAATTATTACTTAGTTGGTTCAAGAACGCGGTAATTGCCAATGAATGGAAATATCTGCAGATCAGTCAATGTCTAGGCTTCCATGAATAGGGAGATTACATTACGAGAAATAGAATCATCGGCACGGCAGCTGTGACTGTAATGATTATTACCTAACCGTTCTGTTTACTCAGATGCAAATGTATCTAATAACAATGTGCGTAATAAATGTAGTTGGATGCTATTGTATGTCTTCTAGATTGATTTTTACACCTGCTATGTTTAACGTATGGGAAGATTGAGGTTTAATACTAAGCCAAAAGCATTTCATTACATGTTTTGGTAGCATGTACTACTTACTTATACCACAATTCAAAAGATCTTCTTAGTACCATGAACGGTATGTATGATAATGTACCGTTTAAATTATCTTGCAATGCAATTTAAAAAAAATGGTATTTTATAGGTATTAAATAGTAAATGGATGAAATTCGCAATTGATAGAAAATAAGGCTTTCAAACAAACGAAGTGAATAAATTTTAAGATATGTAGATAACTAGATAGCAACCTCAAGTAATTGACAATGAAAAATAATTCAACATTTAATATATCTACCTATTGTTTATCAACTCACTTGTTATTCTCACAATTTATTTTTTTATACGACAAGCAATCTTTATCCCGAATTTCACATTTTGTGATAGTTTCTGGTGAAATTATAGCAAATAGTGACCTCCTGGGCTACGCACGTGTGCAATTTACTTATAAAAACTGAGAAAACTTAAGATTTCAATACAAACGTGTTATCCAGTTTTCCAAATATTCCGGCATCGACCAATAATAATTATTATTGGTCCATGCAAATATATCCCGTGAATTTTGTAAAAAAATATTCGTGCATCTCGGATCGTATTGAACAAAACAAAAAGAAAGCAATCAACCAGTTAGCTTTATTTTTATAAGATCCATTAAATTCTGAAACAAAATTCATTTTTACTGATTCTCTAATCAGTTTAATAATGCAAATGGGTCGCAATTACTTTAGGTAATTAAAAAATGGTTAACAATGAACACGATGTCCGCATCAGCCCGCACCCACTACAATTTCCTAGAAGGCTGTTTATCCTAGATTTATTAACACAGCATAATGGAATATTAGCGCTTCCTCGGAATGAATTTGATTGACATTTCAATTACTTGGGTGCATAACACAATAAATTAATAACGACTATGCCCATAACTACAAGTATTTTTCAGGAATCTATGTTAGTGAGCACACAATACACAAACGGATATCGTAGACACAATTTGAAAAAAAAAACATTTTGGTGTTAATCAATTAAGAAAGTTATTAAATAATTAATAAACTTCTCTTACTTATTTATTAAAAATAGTTTCTAAGTATTTGTAAAAGTCTAGCCGTTCTATCACTTCCGACCGAGAGACTTATTCTCGTTGGCTGCACCTTCAACTTCTGGCAGTATTCGAGTGGTAGAGCTACAAAGTTAGGACGGAATGAAATAGATAAATATATCATACAATACAACACCCCTAAAACGATTCCTCAACAAATATGCCTATTTTGTTCAATTTGATCTATTTTAGACTTATTATCATATGATAAAGATCTTTTTTGTTTTCCTTACATCTATATCTATCTATATACCTATATAAAAATCAATTGCTGTTCGTTAGTCTTGCTAAAACTCGAGAACAGCTGAACGGATTTATCTTATCTTAGTCTTGACGTGTTCGTGTAGGTCTAGGGAAGGTTCAAACGGTGAGAAAATATGGAAATATTGCGAGGAAGATAGTAAAAATGCAATTTCATTTTTCCATGTAAACTGTTCTATCTATATTCCTGTCAAACATTTGACGTTCGTCGTTTATCATTTCTTCCAAATTATTGTAAGCAGTACGAAGAACGCTGGGTCAGCTAGTAATAAATAAATATCTTCTATGAAAAATAAATCATACTAATTTTATGCTGCTCACAGCCACACCGAGGCTTACTATCGCCCTGGGTCTTAACTAAGGCAATGTGACTCCCTTGACGACGCTACGACTTTTCCAATGACATACCTCTTCTTATGGCACACGGTAGTTACAATTACAAGGCCCGCATAACTTACCTATATATATGTTACCGGTGACTTTCTTTACAAACTTTCACTATAAGTAATGATAACTTTAGGCTTTATTTCAAATGGTATTGGACCCTTTAAAGTTAGCAGCATTTATAAAGGAATTTATGGCAAATATTAGCTTATAAAAGATGTATAGTTCAAAATATTACCTGTAGTGTGAGTAGTAGAATATTTTGTTCTAACAAAATACAGAAATACGCATTGTAGCTAAATTACTTATGTATAGCCAATTATGTTTGCTATTCATCACTCTTTTGACCATTTTCTACTTACGTTCAAAAAGAGGAAAGAGTTAATCAATTAACTTAGATTTAATGATTTCCTAGCATAATGTACAATGAAATAAATACATAAATAGGTAATGAGGAGCTCGATGGCGCAGGTGGTTAGCGCGTTCGGCTGCGATGGTTGAAGTTAACCAACTTGCGCAGTGGTCAGTCATTGGATGGGTGACCAAAAACATCTATCTCGAGTTCCTCCGTGCTTCGGAAGGCACGTTAAGCCGTTGGTCCTAGCTGCATCTGCAGTCGTTATCACCCACCAATCCGCACTGGGCCCGCGTGGTGGGTCATGGCCCAATCTCCCTATTCCATCCATAGAGAAGGCCTGTGCCCCAGCAGTGGGGACATTAATAATTATGATGATGATGTATGCAATCATAGAGTTAACTTTTTAGTATTGCTACCGTTACATATTCCTAAGTCATTGAATATCTAGTTATTTGTTTGCCCTGTGATTACTTTTATCAGCACTCTAAAGAAACTGAACAAATTTATCTAGCTCCATTAGCACTTATGACGCTCCTGCGCCTCCAAGAGATTATCAGCATTTTTCTTTCCAAACATAACTGTTTTGATAAAGAAGATAAAGTGATAATAGATTTTTTCTCCGTTTATTAAAATATTTAATTTTAGTAGAACGAAATTCGCTGAATTTAAAATACGGGCCAGACGCTTGTTAACATGTTTTTCTCTTTATTATATTGTAGATGCCGACTTTTATTGTCCGGTCATTTCATGAATCATTCTACTAATTTGTAGAGTGTGTGTAGCTAGCAGAATGCAACCTAAATGCGAAAACAGCACGTTGTAATTTCAATAAGAGCAAACATTTTTTGTCATTTTATTTTTATTTCATAACTAGCTGCCGCCCGCTACTTCGTCCGCGTTAGTCAGAGTTATAGTTTTTTGAGAATCCCACAGAATCCTGCGTTTTTTGGTATCCAATGTCTCAGTCCAGGTCATAAACTATATGCATACCAATTTCATGCAAATCTGTTCAGTAGTTTTTGCGTGATTGAGTTACAAACATACAAACTTTCACACACATTGCCCGCCCTCGCTTCGCTTTGATGTAGACCTGTAGTGTTGACTATAGTTTTTGTTTGTCTATTTGTCTGTTAGTCAGGCTTTTTTAATTAAACACAATGACTTTCTTTATATAATTATGAACCTTCCAGGAAAAAATATTTATCAAACTATACAAAATTTTATATAACTAATTATAATTTTGTTATAATAGAATTTATAACATAATTATAATTAGTCATATATTTAAAATTTATACATAAATAATTAAATATGACTCAATAAGTATATAATGTAAATAAACCATGTATAGGACGTTAACTATTTAATTAAAAACTGACACAAGGACTTTTCCCTGACTTTTTAATTTTGACATAGAATGTATAGAGGTTATATCAAAACTTACGTTGTCGATGTTGTGTTGATTCGCACCTCTGCTGCTAGATGACACTATTCTTCGTGCAATAAAAGCTTTCCTATCGCCAAGTGTCACTGATTGATGTTCCTATTTTTTCAAATCAGTCCAGTAGTTTCGGAGCCTATTCAATACAAACTAACAAACAATCAAATATTTCCTCTTTATTATATTAGTATAGATAGATACAGATATTTATTTACCTTTTGATATTTTCCAATTCATTAAATTTCGGTGCGCCTTTTCATACTGTTATCTTGATTTGTCCAGTAGTAATTGGTTGGAAATGTCCTTTGCTGCATTAGAAATACCTGGTAGTGTGTTATCAAAACTTAACCATCAAACACAATCAATCAATCGAAGGAAAATGTTGGGAATTCAAAATTCGAATAATCTTGACTTTTTTTACGACTTTATTCATACAACTAGTGGCCCGCCCTCGCTTTGCTTCGGTGTAGAGCTGTAGTGTAGACTATAGATTCTGCTCAAAGGCTTGTATTATATACAATGACTTTCTTCATAATAATTATAAACCTTCCATTCCAAGAAAAATATTTATTGCGTAGTTTAGGACCCGTTGTACCGAATGCAAAATTGTTCTGCTGTTCTGATTTGAAAAATTCTTTTTGTATTGGACAGTGCATTTATCGAGGAAGGCTATAGACTATATATTACTAGGCGGTGAAAAATGTTGCAAAAACGGGAAAAAAAATCCATTTGTGAGATTCCGTTGCTTGCGCTGGGTAAACGGTTAAAGTTAGACAAAAATGAAGTATGACGGAATTCTTCCCCTTTAAAAGTTCTGTAAAAAAGTCCACTACAGCCTATGTACATATTTTAAGTTTGACTCACTATAAACCTTTTCTTCAAATTAACGCGGGTGAAACCGCAGGGGACCTCTCGTTGTGACATAACTGTAATAGTTTGACACACGGTATCGCGGACTTTTTTGTAGATATTGGTATCCTCTATAAAACTTTAGTACATAACTTTGCTCTGTTATCAATGACTTTCGCAGCGTACGCGATATAAGGCTATTTTTTGGTATATTTTACGCACGTTGGGTTACATTATCGAAGTTTTCATACGGAACCCTAACTTTTTTGAAAATACACTATAGCCTATATAAATCACTGATAATGTAGCATTCAAATGGTGAAAGAATTTTTAAAATCGGTCCAGTACTTTTTGAGCCAATTCGTTACAAACATACTTACATACAAACTTTTCCTCTTTATAATATTAGTATAGATTAGTGATGTAACGAATATTCGCATTCGCGAATATTCGCATATTTTTGAATATTCGCATTCACATTCGCATTTGCAAAATCTCTGCGAATGTTTTGCGAATATGAATATTAGAAAAAAACAATTTGAAGAAGTTGTAGTTCTACCTTTCCTGGAATATTCATTGTTACACAGTTTGCATTTAGCTCGTTCAGCATCGCAAAGTGTGAAATAAGTGTCCATGTTTCACTAGAATTCGATTTACTCATGTTAATAAATCACTATTACCACTCACAATCACTAACCTCAAAATTCACGTGTTTTGTTTACGGAAAGACCGGTGCGAGCGGAATGACACTTCAGTCGGATGAGTTCATATCAACTCGGCAATTCGAACGAGACTGCCACCATACCATAGACAATTAGCGCCAATTTAAAAAAGACTAAATATTCGCATTCGCGAATGTCGGTACCAGACATTCGCATCCGCATTGTGTTTGCATGTTCAAAAAATGACATTCGTTACATCACTAGTATAGATTAATACCAAAATACCGCGCATCGAGCAGTGAGAATGTGGCTGTCTGATGAGTAAACTCTTTGCGCGGAAGGGATCGAAAAAGCGAAGGAATGATAATATCATAGATACTTTGATTAAGATTATATGTATAATCAAAGCATTTATTTATATATGCTATTATTAGTTTTTTAAATAACGAATAAAATCATAAATACTTTATTCGTGGGCTATTTATCCGTGATTAATTTATTCGTGAATGAATAATTCGCGAGTATGTAATTATAATACGAATAATATTTTATTCGAATACTTATCTACGAGATAAAAATTAACCCAAATAATGCCCAACTTTTGACAACAAAACCACAAAGCATATTTTTTTTAAAATCAAATACCAGAACGGACTCTCATCCGAAACCAAAATCATCAGGTAACGGATATAGTATGCTCCAACGCTCAGAAAATAAGTGTTGAGAACATCTACATCACAATGTGAGTGCATACTGATTTTACTAGGGGCCAATATGATAGAGTGGCGTATCTAAACTTTTACCACAATAATAAATAAAATGTACAACTTAAAGGGAAAGAACATTGTTCAGCGTCCATACATAGTTAGCCTAAGAACCGACAATCATGAAATATTATTTTCTAAGTTCGAAATCGTAAGTAAATGACAGTAAAAACAAAGATTATTGACGGACACTTCTGAGAACTTAAATTATTAGGAAAATTAAATGTTTTTTGAGGTTATGTTTATTATACAATGAAACATAGGTCAATCTATGAAATTTCCCGGGGGCGTTCCAGTGAAGTAGTGCACACACAGGTGCGCCGATCCTGAAACGCTCCCACATGGGCGTAGGAGGGTACCGGTGGGTTTTAGTGGGTAGGACCGGCGTTGTTCAGCGCCGGGGAGTCCCACACACGCCGCGCGTCCAGCCAGCGCGCGGTACGGTCCGTAAATGGATTTCCCATCGACAAAAAAAAAAGGTCAATCTATGAACTTATAATAGTATGAAGTGAATTAATATTACTTTATTCGGTGCGATTTCAAAGAATAACTATTAGGACAACCTTGGATAGGTAGGAATCATGAATAAAATAAAAACTGTAGTTTTGCTTCTTATTTATTGACTATTTTTCACATAATTGTATCATATTGTATATGGTTTTTATTTGTATATCACATGTTTATTGTGTAAATATGCAGCGTGAATGTGTATCTGGTGTTCTTGAATAATTTGGCAGTATGATCCTCTCAGGATGTTGTGGCACAGGTTCACTAGCACTTGGTAATAAGTGCTCTGCTCTTTGGTAACATCGATGGCATATTAGATAGCCGAAATAGTTAAATTAAAGGAAAAACAATCGCAAATAAACACACACAACAGGTAATCCGAAACGTGAATGCACTTTCCTGTATATAAAACTACTCTTTGGAATGCATGAATGCCACAGATTACTACGAATGCAAACTGCCTGCTTGCACCACAACCACAGAGTATCGAGTTTTATTCCGGCCCTTCACTTGACAACAGTTTGTCCTTGTCATGCTTAATAAGGAATGAAAAGGACAGACTGATGTCATGTTTTAAAATAGCAAATACGAATAGTCAAGTGAAGTGCCGGCATTAGGAAGAAAGAGTGTTTTGTTTGCAGCGCTGTCATAGATTATACACATAAAATGGTATTTATTGTCTCAGATTATTTTTTAACTTTTTAATTTACCTTACTTAAGTGGAAGTGTCCGTCACAATCTAAATACTGATAATTATCCCAAAAATTATTTTAAGAATTATCATAAATGCCAAATTGGTGTTGGTTCTTAGGCCAATTTTAACATTGTCCTTTATAAATGATTACCTAAAAAATTCAATTGGTAAAGGTTACCTGCAAATGGTTTTTTTGAGAATCAATTAATATTTTTTGATGATCGTTTAAATTTGCTCATATTTAATATTAATGTGTTGTTTTACTATTGGTAAATATAGTTTCAAAATCTCCACGTGGAAGAGAATAGGGCCAAGGTAGGAGACGCGCGTGTGATACTCTGGTATTGCAATAGGATACAGGCTGAAGTTTTGATTCTGTCTTATGAAAGAATGTTTAAATTTCACCTTCATGAAAAACTGTATCATGTGTGCCGAAAGTATAAAATTTCCATAAGTAACTGAAAATGGATTTAAACATATCCATTCTATGATAAATAACGACACAATGAGAATGCATCTATTTTCCACTTGCCACTGAACATCCTTCACGCTTTGCTTGTCTCCATTAAGAATGCAGAAATTTTTGTGTCATACTGGTAAAAATAGTTTCGTCTCAATGCCACTGTAGTCATTAATATTTTACAATATTATTCATAAAATATATACATAACTTCCTACATGTCACATAACCCTAACGGCGTTGAGAAAGCATTAAAGGTGCAAAAAGAGAGTAAAAATGTATTACTCGTATATACTATCATTCGCCACACCTCAATGACACCACAGTTGTGACTGCTCATCACCAGCACATATAAATATATATTTCCAGCATCGTCGATGCTCACCCCATAATATATAAATGTAGAGAACTCATGAATCTACCTTGTATATAAATATTTATATATGTATTTAATACTTACTTGAACTAATCACCGTTGATTGAAACGAGCAATATTACTACCCTGCACCTTAGTTTACTATGGCTATTGATATTTTCTTGTCTTTTATAAAAACAACACTTTAATAAAGTCAAACACGTCACGTCAATCTATTTTAGAAACCAACAATTCCGCAAAGTTTTTAAGCGCCACAAAGAAACCTTTTCTTTGTTATGTTTTATATTATTGAAAAAGTTCAATAGTTGAATTGAATAAATGATGTGACAGAATCTAGTAATCTATGTTTAGGCCAGTTTAGGCTAAGTAAATTACTCATCAATTGTAAAGAAAATCTGTTTAATGCTTTGTCTTCCTAACCTTGAAATACATTAGCCATTGTATTATTTGCTTTATTATTACGTATAAAAATCATATTTTGAAAAAAAACATCACGCAGAAGTATCAATATACTTAGAAAAAAAAACTAACTTATATACTACTAACTTATCTCTATAAATAAAAATTGATTCCTATTTGCCTTGGTCACGCCATCCATACCTTGAGAAACGATGTTACTGATATCATCCATCTTTTACTTTTTGCAGAAGGATCTCACGACAAAAATTTTAAAGTTAGAAATAAAAGGAAATTAGAAAATTTTGAGAAACTTATTATAGTCTACCCGATATTCCAGCTTAAGGATATATTTTTATTTTTATCAGACATGATAACGAATTCCTTCGTTCCTGGGGTAGGATCTGTCGTCCGCTAGTCATTTTATAAATCTACCAAATATTTTTAAATATTCCTTTGCAACTGTCTTAGCTTGATAGATTTATTAGTGCCTTTAAATCCTAGAATGCGCCGTAGTGCGTCGAACAACAATACATTCGTTTGGAACATATTTTGAACCCAACATGTCAAAATGTAGGTATATTTCATACAATACAGCAATTATGCAGCACAATAGCCGTGCATTTGGCACAGTCACTGAGCAAACTGCGTTACGGTCGTTATTTAACTACTCTGTGTACACAAATCATACACAGCTAATAATTTTACGACCGCCGTAGTCACAGATGGATCGCCTTTAACCGTTTTCGCATGTGCATAATATCTTACGACCTCATGAGTTATGTTTCTGGGATACTTATATAGTTTTAGTTGAATCCTGACATTACTAAATTTTCCAGAGCATTCAGTAGAATGCATTCTTAACATTTTGGAACTTGGACTTTAAACCCTTCAGATGCAGCTGAATCTGAATTTCAGCTTTGTGATAAAAAATGCGTATTCATGAGTTCCTAGTAATTTATATTGTGTGTCATCTGAAAACAATACAAATCATTCTAATTAACTTTTCTGAAAACACGATTAACGTTTTTTGTTCAAATTTATATAACCTTCTAAATACAGAGCGACTTACGCGCAGGTAACGGTTAAGGTTTATTGAATTGGTGAATTCAAGCCGTGACATTGCCCAAGGGGTCTTTAACCTTTTTGGACGCTGTACACGTCTCCAGTGTCAAAATTACCAAGCAACTGTTTTTGCTGGGGTCTAGCCCCACTTTTTGCTGATACAATTGTCAGAAAAAGACATCATATTACAGTTTTGAATAACATTACTACGCATTCACGCGAAAATAATAATATCTGTAGTACAGTATTTAAAAAAACAAGTTTTGTGCATATGAGTTTTTTGTAGTATATAGTAGAGTAAAATATAACTGGACTTTGACTAATTCGAGCAAATATATTTTGTTTCTTATCACATAGAAACGACGGTACTTATGTGTTAAATATTTCGGTATTTTCGATCTACAATTCAAGATAAACACATAGGTACATAAGATATTTCTTAATTGAGTAAAAGAATTTTCTAGAGCCTCTGAAGTGTACAATATCCAAAAACTATAAAAATTCAAAATATCGATGAATAAAAAAACACCGATGGTATCAGAATAATACCTATTGGAACAACTTTTCATAATGAACTCTTGAAGAAACTACATTATTGAATTACTGGGGTACCCGTTGCGAATCAACTAAACGACTTAATTTGGCACTTTATTATCTTTATTGTATGTAGATGAGGAAGAGTGCAGTAGGTAACAAAAGTATAAAATTATGCCAAGAGTCAAGGCGACGGTATGGGACGTCAGGAATTCATTCCGTGCATAACATTTGAATGTTTACCAGTAAATTAGGTTCGAGACACTCGGTGCATGTGTAATCATCGCGATCAGTGTGTACGCACATGACTGTTGTGTAAACTTTATAGGTAGGTGAGTAGTTTTTGTTTGTTTATCGACTATACCTTTTTATTTTCCAGAACAATTGATTGACAAGCACTAAGACAGGTTAAACTTTGTTTGCTCGTTGGACCTCAAACTAAAAAAACTGTTATTGAACAGTATAGGTATTATGTAGGTATTAAGCGGATGAAATCTAAATATTTACATTGCTCCCTTCACAATAAGATATGGTAAGGCAAAACAAAAAAAGCAGTAAACGAAGTTTCTACCTTTACGTGAGTTAATAACGTTTGAAATACAGCGATTGCTAGGATCAAGCAAAAAACCCCTAAACAATCACGTTTCTTGTATGGGGGAAGGTCCCCTCAGCTTCAGTACATTATCTTTACTAAAACAGCAACCAAAATTGACATTCTGTGAAAACTTCAACTTTCTACCTTTTGGACGAGGCGAACGAAAAAGATTTTACCAATTTACAATTTGGAAGACATTTTAATTCCGGGAGCAATTTATTGTATATTATTTCAGCAGACATATAGTAAATATTGAATTATCATGGAATTTATCCGAGGCAATACTAAGTCGACATAACGTCCTATGAGGTCTCGTTCTTTTTTCATATATCGCTAGATATATATTTGTATGCTTTTTCACAAATTTGCACATTTCCAGAATGTAGATGCCAGTTATTGTTAATATTTGTTTCTCTTTATATGTTTTTCTTAGAGTTTCATCATCTTTCATCCTAAAACTAAAAAATATTCTAAGGCAACGTTTTTGTAATCAGAAAATAGAGTTCATCTCTACAGAGATTCCCCAGAATACTACATACTTCGATACACCATAGCATAAAGCCATAGCATTCGTTTGTTTAAGCTTGTTTCAATGTATTTTAAGTTCGAAAGTTTCTTCGGCATATTATGGTTTAATTTTGTATTGTATTTTTATAATTATGTATACTATTGGCACTTCTGTGAAATTGTAATATACGTTACCTTTTAGTAGAAATTCTTATACCTTTTTTGATACAGTTTGGTCTTGTTCTATAAGACATTTTGACCCTCTCAATCAGTAGACAAAGGTCATAAATCATTTTAAATTTCAATTTCAAGGAACTTATGCTGCTGAATTAACATCATTTTGTTAGTAGACCTCTGCAAAACTGACCTGAGAAATGTATTTTATGAATATTTTTATTTTTTTGTCAATATTTCTTTTATATTCATTCATACCAATAGTTGCAATCATCATCATGTTTTGGTTTACAAGGGAGTTTTATGAATAGATCAGTGTGGTCTGATTTTGTCAAATTTTTTCACCTAAAGAAAATAGAACTAGAAAAAAATCCACGCGGACCAGGCAGCAGACGGGACTCGAACTCAAGCAGCATAAAATATGTATCAAGCAGTTACATGCTTTAAAAATAATAAAAATTATATTTTTTATGTTCGTCATTACATTATCAATGCAAGTACTGGACTTCGATGTTATGCGAATATGCTCATTAATTCTACACGTCATACTTACAACAACTAGTGAATAATGAAAGAAATAGTTTTGTTCTTACGGTTGGTATCTAAAATATTTATATTGAAATCACCCGCGAGTATTTTTTTCTAGGTTGTCGCGTAATTCTGTATAATATTTCATCTAGTCTTTTAAGAAACACATCGATACTACTATTATGGGGGTCGATAGACAGTGAGATTTAGTTCCCCTAACTAAATACTACATAATTCTATGATACGATGCCAACATAATTAATAATGTCAATGGAATTTAAGGAAGATTGTTTTCACAAAAGTTTCTGTGAAGCCCAAAATGACAATTTCAGAATAACTGGTATTTATATATATACTTAGATTGAAATAATTACATTTATTTTTTAAGATCATAATATTTTGATGCAAAATAATAGTGTATTCGATGGCAAGAAATAAATCGTTGTGTCCTTCGATATTTGTGATTGTTTGTGATAGTGTTGTTTGATAACTATTTGACTTATATTACTTATATATTCTTTACATTTTTTGCCATAAAATATATTGTTTTTAATAAGTTTTTACACATGTCTCTTAAGTCTAGAATACGTACTGATGAAGTCTCTGCCATATGAATACGCAGAAAATGTTGCCCATTCAAACTGATTAAATACAAGTTTATACATGTTAAGTAAATAATACGAATATATATTCATTTGTATGTTTTTATATAGATACTTGGCTGAGTATTATATTAGTGTGGCTAGTTATTTATGTAAAAGTTTAAATGACTTTATAATTCCATGGGGTTATCATTATTCGAACCACCGATCACAATAACAAAGTCTAATTTGATAAAAT
This sequence comes from Chilo suppressalis, assembly GCA_902850365.2. NCBI lineage: Eukaryota > Metazoa > Arthropoda > Insecta > Lepidoptera > Crambidae > Chilo > Chilo suppressalis. The sequence continues at coordinate 17,065,645 of OU963898.1, forward strand.
TATAGAAGAATAATTACATAATTATTATTGACAAACAAATATATAAGACTTGTTATACACAAAACTTTATGGAACTTGTTAGATATACAGAATATGCTAATCATACATATAATCTATACAGTGTAAAGGAAAGAATATTGTAAAACAAATATTCTTCAAGTTTTGTGTACAGCTAGTCCTATATAACTTGTTTCTTGGTGTAAACGAGGGGTTAGGGTTTCGCCGCCCACTTTGAGTGCAGAACCCTTAATAATAAAAAATAAGATACCACCAAACACTGAAGTTCTTAAGAATATTCTTCAATAAATTGAGTCGATATTTTAAATAAGATATATAAAAAAGCCAAAAGATTTAACTCCAGCATCTCTCGGCTTAAAAGACGAGGTCGTTAATATAACAACCGTACCTAAAGTGTATGTGAGAATTTGTTAGCACTCTATATCACAGTTCAGTAACAGTTTTTGTGAGCGTGAACCATGCGTGAACGTGATACAAAAAATATTAGATGAGAAGTAAAAACTCGGTAGAGTACTTGGTTGTGTTCACCTTGAACCCTTAGGAAGGAACATATGTACTCCGTATGACACTATATCTACGCCGCACCAATTCATAGCGTTTTTGTTATTACCTTTTTTGACGTCTTGTTTTGAACTCATAATAAATAATAATAATAAATATTTCCAACACTCACACCAATTAGCCTAGCCCCAAAGCAAGCACTGTAAGGCTTGTGTTATGGGATACTAGGGCAACGAATACATATATAATTATATTTATATAGAAATACATAATAAACATCCATAACTGGAGTACAAATGTTCGTATTCATCACACAAACATCTGTCCCCACCGGGATTCGAACCCAGGACCTTTCGAGTCGGCGTCACCATGAAACCCGGCGTATAAACCACTCGACCACGGAGATCGTCAAAATAATATAATTGTATATCTGAGATGCATCGTATGGCGTGCTTCGATTCCAATAGCTTTTCGGACAGACCCGTCTTTCCCAGTGGGCACTTTGGGCAAGTGCCCAGGACCCCGTGATCGATAGGTGGGCACCTCAGATCACAAATACAAAGTCCCTAGTTCTTGTTAGATCACCAAACGGGGGACATAGGGGCTCCAATATCCTAATATGCCCAGGGCCTCCAATAGGTCAAAGACGGCACTGTTTTCGGAATTTATTTAGCACAGTAATTTCGTAAGTGAGGTAATTAGTTATATATATTTATACCAAGATTATGGACCCAATGAAACGTATTAAGAAAAAAGGAAATTTGGAATAATCTAATGTTCTTAAGCCAATATTACCCTAAAAAAGCTGCTGGGAAGTGTTAAACTTAATCAGATCCGGTCAAGTAGTTACAGCAGATGTCTACTGCGGAACTGCGAATAATTTCGCTGCAAAAGCTGCTCGAGAAAAATATTTTAATTACGCGTCAAGTCGTTAAAAATCATTTGTCATCCTTCGCATAGGCTGGACTACGCTCCAAACGTCACTTTTTGTGATTTTGAATTATGGTAAAGTTGCGATAAGTACAAAATGTCACCTTCTTTACACATTTTAAAGAGTTCGCGTCTTTTTATACTCAGTACAAAACAAAATATTTTAATTGATGCCCTTGGAAATATTCTGTACCTATCCGTTAACTGCAATAAAATCTGTACGCAAATTCCAAATATGTTAATCATGAACCATTTCTATATATTGTTTCTAATCAATGTCGTCACTTTCAGGAATTAATAGGTAAGTAATTATGACATTAATACCCTTATCGCAAAAATCAATAAAAAGAGCATTTACTTGATCACATTATCTGATAATGATTTTATCTACCTATTCACTTTCGGCGATTTTATTGTAACTGAAATATTGTATGTTGCATGTTTTATCGTAAATTCAAGTTTATTTAATTACTTTGCAGAAATGGGGTGAGCCTGGTGATTAATTATAAATTATGATGTTTGATATTCACGCCTACATTCGTCACTGATACTTAATCCTTGTCGTGTGCAATAGATATGTAATGTATATGTGCATATTGTAAAGAAAGCTTTACTTTTATATTATTTTTTTAACCTTTTAATCCATACTGTAATAATCGCAGTTATGAATAGGGATTTTGATCTAAGAAGTTTGGACGTGCAGATTCTAATCTTTTATTTGGGGACACCGTTTTTCTGTTCAGAATAAATAGATAATTATTGGTCATGGGTACAGTTATATATTTTTTGAATATTATCTCAGGATATTACATCCACTGACAAAATTAAAACATAACACCCTAAATCACGATCCTGATGAAGCGTAAAACAGATGTTAGCTGTTCCATTGCCATTCTAAGTTTAATGAACATAATGCCCGAATTACTCCATTCAATTCAAGTATGGAATTTTTCTTAATAGGGCTCCAACAACATTATTTGCAAATCGGTTATGGGCAGCCGGCCTCACGCGTCAAGGTGCGTTCAGGCTACGCTATACTATTGCGCTATATAGTCGCGTATAGCAAGCCCATACAATAAAATGTAGTGTAGCGTGATGTGAACGTGTTTTATGTAAATGCATGCGGTGCACGATATGGTGCTATCTACACTTATACACACATCAAAAAAGTCTAAGCAATTATTTAAAGAAACTGTATGTTTTATTCATTCATGTTTAATTTGTTTACTTAGCAAAGTATATTGGTATTGGTATACAAGCTTTTTTGTTGTCGAAATTATCATTGGCTGATTTTAAAAACAGAAACTTTTCGATTGTGTTTATATTAAGTAGATAAAATAATATATTACAATAGTAAAAACATTTCAAAAGTTCAAAACCGTCCAACATGTTGCTTATTAGACTTTTTTGATGAGTATATTATAAATGCGAAAGTTTATCTGATGTTTTACCTCTTTTCGCTTAAACTGCTGAACCGGCTGAGATGAAATTTGGTATAGATAAGTTTGAGTCCCGGGAAAGACATATCGTAGTTTTTATTCCAGAAGTCATCCTTCAACCGGGTGAAAAGGGGGGGTGGTGAAATTTTGTATGGGAAACCAAATGTTTTCATGCAAACGAAGTCGCTGGCACCCTAGTGAGCTATAAAGCTATCAATAGTATAGCGTAGTCTGAACGCACCTTCGGTCGTGACGTGCACCGCGCCGCCCGTATAGTTGTATACAGGGGTCTTGGTTTTGTTGACGCCTAACGTGGATGCCTGCCAAGGCCTTTTGTGTTAGTGAACTTGAATTTCATACCAATGATACCTTCGCACCAATAGAAACGTTGTGTTGAAGTTGTGTTTTAAAATACTACGTAACCAATCGAAAATATAAAGGACACTTATTTGAATCGATATAGTAAAAAGCGAAACAAATGTTAACTAAGTATATCTTTTATTTATAGATACGTGTAGGTATCTGCATATGTCAGGTTACCAGTAAAAAACATAAATAAAAAACAGGGCTTGCAATATTATTGATGCTGTGAGCTAAAGGAAATAAACACCATAAATATGAGAATAGCTAGAAGAATAGCTAGAAGGAATTTCGACGCGGTCCGTGAGGGCCGCGGTAGCATAATTGGTCAGTGCATTCGCCCGGATTGCGAAGGGTGCGGGTTCGAGTCCCGTCTGCTGCCTGGTCCGCGTGGAATTTTTTCTAGTTATATTTTCTTTAGATTTAAACATCAAGCAGTTACATGCTTAAAAAAAAAAAAAAAAAAAAAAAAAAAAAAAAAAAATTATAACCATAAATATGCACAACTAGTAGATAGGTAGGTAGGTAGTTGTTTAAAACTCAATTAGGGTACAGTTGAAGTTGTATGTATGATATATTTGATAAATGACATAATATTAACAATACATATCGACATAAAAAATATAATAATCTCTTCAATAACAGTTAAATCAACAACATCTAAAATATTCATGTTTTTGGGAATATAGACAAATTTATACCTACTTCCAAACAAAAACCAGGAAAAAGGGACATTAATGACATTTAAAATTGGAAAGCTCGTTAACAGAGTTATTGTCATTGTCACCCAAAAGTCCGGAAGCTATCTGCTTCCCGTGGGTTGTATCAAATAAAGCTAGCGGAGCGTGTACGGCAATTAAATAATTAGTTACTGTAATCACAATAATGTATCGTTTCCATGTAGGTACTAGCGTGCGCATACAAAATAACAGCAGTAAATTAGTTGAGCGTCTGCTGCTGCAATGAAAAACTCAACAATAAAAATTATAAGTCAGCAATACAACTGATCATGGCTCATATAACTTATTTGTTGAGCTTATCCTCAACAAGTATAAAACCTTATTTATTCATTTACCTCCTTTTACGGACTTTCGTCACCGCATCCGTGTCGCGTTGCTCTATGTCTATGGCATAACCAATTAATAACTGCGTTTTGACTGCGTTGCCCGTTTAACTAAATGTAAAAGCTTCTAAACTCAGTGAAAAAAATATATATAAGTCATTCACTTTGATATATTCAAAGGTAAGTGGCCCGCCCTCGCATCGTTTCGGTGTAGAACTGTAGTGTAGACTATAGTATTTGTTCTCAGGCTTGTACTTTACAGAATGACTTTCGTCATATAATAATAATCATCAATATTTATTTCAGGCGTAGTACCCATATAGCATACAGAAATAGAAAAAAAAATCAATTTTACAGATGATTCATTACATTGAATAATCACAATAACAGTAATAAAATACTTATATAAATTAATAAATAATTACAATTTATATAAATTATTCAATTAAATCAATCAAATACTATAATCCAATAGTATTAAATCAAAAGCATATAAAATTTATTATCAATCTGTATACACGGACCCGAATCTGTATAAAATTGATTACTGGCAAACAATGATGACAAATATCACAAATATCATATTTACAGCATTCATACAGCGCTAATTATTAACTAATTTCAAAAATTTTATTCAACAAAACATCAGGTACCTGGCGTTACTATTGCATATTTCTTCGTATTGTAAAGTTGGAGAGTTAGTCTGATTGTTTGTTTTTCGTGGTTGAACGCGCTTATATCAGTATCAGATAAATACTGGTCCGATTTGAAAAAATATTTTTAAGTTTGACTGGTGCATTTATCAAGAAAGGTTTTAGGCTATACATATAACATCACACTACAATCAGTAGGAGCGAAGCATCGAAGAAAAATGTTGCAAAAACCGGAAAAATATTCCATTTTTGAGTGCGCTGGACAAACGGTTAAAGTTGCACAAAAAACATGTATGACGATTTATAAGTTCTATAATAAAGTCTGTGACAGAATATGTCCATTTTTGGTAACCTTTTTCTTTAAATTAACGTGAATGAAACCGCAGGGGACTTCTAGTTGTGGTATAAATGTATGTAGGCATATGGTATTAACAGACTTTTTTTGTAGATATTGATGTCCTCTATAAAACTTTAGTACATCATTTTGCTCTATTATCAATGATTTTCGCGGCGTACGCGATTTATGGTTATTTTTTGTTTTATTTTCACACGTTGGGTTACATAAGCCGAGTTTTCATACGGAACCCAAACTTTTTTTAAATACGTTATAGCCTATGTTCACCAAGGATAGTGTAGAATTCAAAATGTGTAAGAATTTTTCAAATCAGTGTAGTAGTTTTGGAGCCTATTTATTAAAACAAACAAATAATCAAATCTTTCCTCTTTATAATATTAGTATAGATTACCTTCTTGAAAAGGTATTTCTTTATTAAAGATAATAAAATATTTTAAAGTTACATTTAATAACAAATGGTATTGTTTGGAAATGGAATAACATATGCAATTTCCCTAAAAAGATAGCGGCGGACTTTATGCAAAAAAAATTAATGGCATGATAAAATTAGAGTGCTTATAAGAACATTCTAGTTGATATCTTTATTGTTTAACGTTAGCATACTTAATGATTGTTCGGTTAAATAATGTACTATATTACAGCTTTTGAACGAAATCGTTATCTGATCCACCAAACCAACAGTGCGTACTTACACTATTCCCACATCCCAGCGAGTTTCTATTGTTCTAATAAATATGACCCGTCTACATTCTAATATTGAATCATTTATCTGTTACATTTGATAGAATTTACTACTTTTCGAATTCATCCATTAATTACAGAAGGTTCCGGAATAACCAAAATGATAACATTAAAAAGTTCGAAACTAAATGAATAAAATATCTTAAAGCGCCATTTACACAATGCATGTTTCTTGCCTGTTGCATACAATTAAATTGAAGTAATGAATGACTTGCATGGTCTAAACAGTACATAAAATTCTTGATGTGGTACACAAGTTTTGCTTCAAAACTTAGTGTAAACAACACATATAATAATTTCTTAAGCAATTCCTGTATTCATCTCTTGTATTCAATTCTTGTATTATTTGGAAACATGAGTGCAGTAAGTGATAGTGTGTTAATCGTTGCTGCTCTTCTGAGTCAACAAATATTAAGAAAATGTAGTAAAAAGAATCGTCGTAAATAAGAAAGACTTATAAACATTATCAATGCCCATGGTATATTTTTTCTATCCCCATTATCCGCGTCCTTAATTTTTTTATTGGAACAAAGTGCCTTTTTGGTCCACACTGGGCTCATTCCGCACTGGGCCTAACGCTTGCTATATAAATATATTTTATCACGTCTATTCGAAGAGCTAATTTATTCTCTATTTGCGGGGACCAACATAGCGTTTTAATCTCTAGGGACCAAAATAGCTTTTTGATTCCCAGGGACCAAGATAGCGTTTAAATCCCAAAAAAGTAAGAAAACACACAAACACGCGAAATATATTTCGCGTTCGTTCATCGGTTTATTAGGTACTCAAACAGAATTATAAAAAAATATGTCTTCTTCGTGTAGTGAGAATGAAATTATGCTAAAAAATGTGTTACAGTGTTTTATGTACAAAATCCTACTCTATAGATTCAAAAAACGCTCACGCCTTTTAAATTATTATATTCTCCTTTAGTAAATAATCTCCTTTTAAATTCGCTCCAACCGTGTGTTCCACGATACTCGCGCATTTTTTTACCGAATTTGAAAACTTTCAACACTTGAATGAAATATTCGCCCACTCAAATACGTGCAATTCTTGAAGCAACTGTGAAATATATGGTATACGCACATACAAGTCTGTGTTTAGACATGTCAATACTTGAACTGTAAAATTTTCACGTGTGTGTGTGAAAATTTTACAGAATAGCACTGCAGTGTATAAGTTCGATAAAAAGACATGTAAGTACTTAGTTACAAGGTAATTTATCTTTATTCTATTGTCAACAGAAACATGGGTGAACTTGGATCAAAATTGGGTCTGAGCGAGCTATCTGGTGGTGCTGCGGGTATCAGCAAAGCCCTACTCGCTGAATTTATTGGTAAGTACATATATATGAAAACATCAAGTGAAAAAGAGATTAATAATATAAAGATCCCCACAATATTAAAAGTACTACAGAGGTAAGAAGCGAAGATATGAAGTCAAAGTAATCTATTGCATACTACTCCGTGTTGGTAACATGAAATTACTCACAATTTTGTGCAGGTAAAGCTAAAAATCCTTAGAGCCGGTAAACGTCAAAAATAGGCTAGATATGCTCGTAAATAATCCTTATTCTACCATAATAGCGTTCATAAAATAACCATTAGCACTCTGGATACAATTGTTCCGATTGGAGTGGGCGGCTTTATTTTCTTATCAGTCCTTGAACTAGTTATTAGTTTTAGTAAACAAATAATTTTCTTGGGTTGGACTGGGACCGAATGAAAAACTTTCACACACAGATATTAATAATTTATTGCAACTTAAGAAAAATGAAGGCTAACTAAATAATCATCAATTATTTAGTTAGCCTTCATTTTTCTCATTTTCCGCTCAGCGTCAGAATACTGTAACTCAAATATGAAAATCCACTAACGCCTGAAAATAACAAAAAACTGGACAACTGCATTGAGAATAGCATTTAAAACACTAGAAGCGTTGGTATTTTTGCACCTGCATTGACTCGTACAAGAATTGGTCGGATAGGGTCCAAACGGAATCTGGTCATGACATTCAATATGGATCGTCTTCTTCTTCGGCGAGCGAGAAGCCCACCTCAGTCGTGGCGGTTTTGCATCCCATCATCTGGACGGGACGGTCCTGGGAGTCAGTCCTCCCTCACTCTTCACGCACCGCCCTGGGCGCGGTTAAGTTAAACTTTATACCGGTTGTGAAGTTAGCAGCGAGCGCAACTACGCGTGGGTAGGGTTACCATATCTCAGGATTTGTCCTGAGATTTCAGGATTTTTGAACTCTTCTCAGGATTGCGGCCGGATTTTGCAAATCTCTTGAAATCTCAGGATTTTTTGAATTTTCAATAAAATACAGCTAACGTTTTAAAGATCTGTTTAATAAAAACTTACACAAACTAAAAATAATCTTCCTTTGATAATAATTGCATAGTTAAAATCAGTACTTATTTATCCAAGTAGGTACTTGTTCAGTTTTATCATACTTAAAATGTGATGATACATTTTTAAGTAAGGTTTTTTCTTTAATTATGGATTTATAAAATTCCCCACATGTTAAGCTCTTCAAATTATATTGAATAAAAAGTATAAGCAGCATGTATATAAACGATAATGTTTTTTTAAATTGTTGTACGTTTGAGGGAAAATTCTCAAACTGTAAAAATCTCAGGATTTTTCAATGGAAATCAAGCCTTTTCTCCGGACTTTTGATTTTTTCATCTGGTAACCCTACGCGTGGGTGCAGTCAGGTGGTTGCCTCAGCTTTGCTCCCTAAATTTCGTTTACCCGCGACTTGCATTAACTTCACAGCCGCCGTTAAGTTTACATCGTAATATACTCATATCATTTACCTGTTTCTCTTCGCAGGCAATCTCCTCCTGAACCTGTTCGGCTGCGGCGCGTGTATAAACATCAGCCAGGGTAACACGGCCGCCCCCGACATCGTACTCATCGCCTTCGCCTTCGGTCTCACCATATTCGCCGCTATCTCGGTAAGTCTACTACCTACCTACATTGTATTGTGCCATACAAAACATTTTACGCTCTGTCACGTCCTTAACTCAATATAGTCACATATTTGGTTCTATAGTATGCAACAAAATATACAAATAAGACATAGTTTTACAATTTTTGGAGTAAAAATTTCGTAATGGCTGGTCATTAGATTGGTGATCCAAAATTTATTCTCTTGAGATCCCCCATGAATCAGAAACACTTTAAGCCGTTGTATATGTAATGATCTCCCACCACCTTTACGGACTAACATTTCAATGTCAACATATAATTTTAAAAGTAAATGTAAATTGTCGTTATTAGATAAACAGTATACTGCGGCCAAAACTGTATTTAATTTAGATATTTAATAATGGATGTATTAATTTTTTAATCGATTTTCAAATTTTTACTTGTTGGTATCACAAAATGGAGCATTTAATAATTAAATAAGGTTGTGGCAGAATATCAGCGACTTCCGATAAAACGGCGCGGTCGAATGCTGAGTCACATTCCCTTTTGGTTTCCAAAAAGTTGGTATGTCAAATTTTAAGTTTTTGTATTTGTATATGTATTTTTTGGAGCAAATAAATACTTATTATTATTATTATCTCTATAGCGACTTGGCGACGCCCTTGAGCTGGATCATTATTACTTTAAGTTGAAGGAGAGTCAAAAGCATAGATTATTTTTCCCTCTTGAATTGGAGAGTCCGCCTAGGAAAGTTTCTTCACATTACAGAAGACTGCACAATTTAATTTAAAAGTGTACCAACACTATAATACGTTTACTTTGTTGATCGAGCTTCACTATATTTTTATACAAACCTATATTAAATGTTTATTTAAAATTTCTTTAGTAAATAGCTTTAGCTTGAAAACAAATATATAGCCGATATTAGATTGCAAAAATACCAACCGGTTTCAATGCTTCTTGTGTTTTTCAAGGAACTTTTCCAAAATCTTTCCATCATACGAACATTGACCGCACAAATGCAAATACAACAAAATAACAATCAGTCAAATTGGTCTAGCCGTTCTCAAGTGATGCACCGTCATATGTTCGTCTGGCAATTTATTTTTATATATAGTCAGACAGACCGATCAAACGTTCTGGAAGTAAATGTAAACAAAAACATTGTCTTTCAATAAGATGCCGCAGGTTTTGATACTCTACAAATTTTCATTACTAAACTGCCTAAGTTCAGGTTTGGCTTACTGTTTTTAATAAAAAGAAACCAAAAGATAAGTGCAATTAAAAAAAAATTGGACAGAAAAAGAACCCCTTCAATGCCAGAGTCGTAAAGTAGATATGATCATGATATTTTACTGATGAATAAATGAACATTGCTTATGCATTTATAATGCTGTGTCAGCCCATAAGGGATAAGAGATTATAGGATATGTGCCTATGTATACAAGGTTTTGTATAGGTAGGAATGTTTATGGTTTACAGTAGATACGTATATGAAATTACTTATATGTGAAACTGGTAGAGAACATGGATAAATAGCTCCATGTCCTGTTACTTCTCTATTGAAAATAAATAAATTGTGAATGGTATTCAGTGAAAATTCTCTCTAAATTTTGAAAAATATATATGTTATCATCTTATCTACTATATAAAAATAAGTCGGGTTTTCCTTCCTGACGCTATAACTCCAGAACGCACGAACCGATTTCCACGGTTTTGCATTCATTGGAAAGGTCTCGGGCCGAATTGCTCTTGTAAGGTCCGTGAGGTTTATAGCAAAGAAAATTCAGGAAAAATTAAAAAAATACTTCTTTTAATCACCAAACGAAATGTTACATAAAACGAAGCCATCTGGTGGCGAAACGGAGTTCGCCGGGTTTGCTAGTGATTTATGAAACCATGTTTTGAGATTAGATTTAATGGCGTTCTCAATTTAAACAGCTTTTGCTCTTCTAGTACTCTATAATGAAGATTTGTGCTTAACTAAGTCGTAATTTAAGAATTTATAACAGCTTAACGAGTAATATTTGCTGTATATTAGGATTAAATTACTATGGTAGCTGTTTAAAAGGATAAATTAAGCATATATTACAGCAACCTGCATTTCAATCATTTATTATTTTATTCGGTTATTTTTTGTTGTTTCCATGGTTTGATGTCCCACATTGACAAGTAAAGTAATAGAAATTGACAATAAACACAATATTATAATCCTATAGAACCAAATATGTGACTATATTGAGTTAAGGACGTGACAGAGCGTAAAATGTTTTGTGTGATATACCTATTAAACAAAAGCAGTAAAAGAATTAAGAAGCTAAATAATTCTCTATATACCGTCTACCAGCATTGCTGCATAAAATTATACAATTTTGCTCTTGTACAGCCTTAAATATATATTTATTCTCTTGTTCATCTAAACTTATATTACAAAGAGGAAAGATTTGATTGTTTGTTTGTTGGTATTGAATAGGATCCGGAATAGAGATTGCAACCCTGTATGTTTTTCAACCCGGCCGGGTCCGGTAACATTTGCCGCCAACGCGGCCGGGGCCCCCTGGCCGGGTTGACGGGTTGACTTACTTAACCATAATTGAGCAAAAATAGCAAAATCTTCAAAACAACTACTACACTACTAAAAATAGCAAAATCAAAACTACTGGCTGGGTTGCAATGTAACTGTAACTGTAAATAATCCAACTTTTATATGCAAACATGGTCTTAACTTACAAAATGTAATGTAAAATTGGTTATTTTATGTAGGCTTAATATAACAAATAGAATCCTACATCGTCCGTGATGAATATAGTATTTTCAAAAAAATTTGGGTTCCGTTAAGAAAACTTCGATAAAGTCACCCAATGTGTGAAAAAAATAACCTTATGTCGCATACGCTGCGATAGTCACTGACAATAGAGCAAAGTGATGTACTAAAGTTTTGTAGAAGACATCAAAATCTTAAAAAAGGTCTGCGATACCATATGCCTAACTATTACAGTTATGTCACAACTAGAGGTCCCCTGCAATTTCACCCGCGATTGTTTGAGAAAAATGGTTAAAGTGAGTCAAACTTACGATGGGGAACGATGGGCATATGCTTTCACGGTTGTTTTATAGCAATTTTAAAGGGGAATAATTTCTTCATACACGATTTTTGTGTAACTTTAACTGTTTACGCAGCGCACGCTATGGAAGCTCACAAATGGAATATTTTTACCCGTTTTGCAACATTTTTCATTGATGCTCCGCTCCTACTTGTCGTAGCATGATGTTTTGTAACCTATGGTCTCCTAAATACACTATTTAACGCATAAATAATTTTCAAATCTGACTTCTTAGTATTTTCCGAGATAAGCGCAGTCAACCAAAAAAAACAAACAAACAAACTCTCCAGCTTTACGATATTAGTAAGTTTATCTAATTTTCACGGCAGGTTTATAATTATAGAAAGAAAGTCATTGTGTATAATAGAACCCCGAGAACAATAACTATAGTCACCACTAGGGCCACTAGTAAGTTCTTTATAAAGCTTCTAGCTGTTAATACACTAGACAAGATATTTTTTCAGCCTAAATGTTTATTGGGTACGGAACCTAGATACATAAATAAGTTCACAGAGATTATCAATTTTAGATATTAATAAATATAGCATCTGAGATGATACATGGACACAGAAATTGATTCCTTTCTGTGACCATGGATATACAATTAAATACTAAGTAAGTACAGCCTTCGTTTATTTAAGCACGACATCTACCTTCATAGTTACGCGGTGCTTTCGCGATGTAATTGATTTAAGCCCGCATAATATCACTATTCGAATAAAACACAGATGACATAAATACATAATAATGAAGCTGATTTTTATTACAATATAATTAGTTCTACTATGACTCAGCTTTAAAATTATACCTCTACTAATTTATCACGTGTTTACTCATGCTGTCTTTGAAAGAATACGAAACGTAAAAGAATATTCTCGAAACTAAACTACTTCATCACAAAAAGTAGAACTACACAAAGAAAAAACTATGTCTAATACATTATTATCCATGGACCGAAACAACTTCGTCCTTCACATCACACCGTGATAAATGACACTGTAAAGAAACTAAAAAGGTTTTAAGATCCGTATCACACAATAACCGATTACGTTCATCTAACTAGTATGTGGTGGATTAAGAAATTGTTTATCAACACAAACACACTCAAGAGCGATTAAAACAATAAATACATAAATAAAATAAATCTAAAATGTTTAACATTAAATAGCCGTGATTTTGACACAATGACTCAACGTTTTGTTTAATAGATTAGATACAACTTCATAAAAAGACTCAAAGCAAAGGTTGAATGGTTGAATATACGATCTCGGTTGGCCGCAGGGCTGTGGGCATCTAAATAACTTAATGAAGATTGAAGGAAAGAGGTGTATAAATAATATAATCATAGGACGGACTCTACAATTCAATTGCATTTTCCGATGTGCACTACCCCTGTTATTTCCTTCATTTTTCTATCTTCTGTTTCACTGTATTCTGACGCGCAATAGTTACAGCGTTCAGTCTGCAATCGTCGAAGTTAACTTTCGCAATGACCCGCTATATAATGGATAATCAAAAATAAAATATAAATACTATCTCGGTAGGCCTGTGAATCTGCAGTCGTTAGCGCCTACTAATCCGCCCTGAACGCACGTTGTGGACGTGGAGTAGTAATCCATTCTTAAGGAAAGCGTCTGTCCCGGCATTAGAGACATCAGTAGGCTAATGCCAATAAAAACCAGCCTGTGTACCTATTTGTTTATTGTATAGCTACATTTAGAAAAATGTCTGAGTTGTCAACAGGCGATAGGTCATGTATCTGGTGGACACATCAACCCGGCCGTGACGATAGGCTTGGCAGCGGCCGGGCGCGTGAAGGTAGTGCGCGCCGTGTTGTACATCATAGCACAGTGCGCAGGCGCCGCAGCCGGCTCCGGCCTGCTGAAGGCATTCACACCGGACCGCGTGGCTGGCTCCCTGTGCGCCACCAGTCTCGGCACTGACGTCACAGCGCTTCAAGGATTCGGCATCGAGTTCTTCCTCGGATTCGTCCTCGTATTCGTCGTCTGTGGGGTGAGTAAACCGAGCCGTAAATAGGAAAGAAACTACTAAAGACAGTTCTTCCTGTAGCTGCCAGGTCTAACGTGTAGAGAGAAACGCCAAAATGGTGCCTAGAACTTGAGAGCCAGTCGGCCAGTCGTAAGTTTAATAGGCCTCTTAAAAGACTCATCTGTAAAGCAAGTCCAAATCACGCCGCCTGGTCGCTCGTTGTGGTTGCATTTGGTTCTCATAGATAGCATAAGAATTTTTGAGCCCCAAATTCAAAAGTTTTGTGTATTCATGAAGCCATTCAGATGGGAATGTGCTACATCCGAAGAAGATGTGTTTTTTTCGAAAAATTTGAGCGGTCTCAGCATAATTTTCCAAGTTACTGTAATAAGTTTTAACAACTTTAACGCGTTGCTCTGTCGTACTGCGCTCTATTTTTAATAATCAGCATTAATGGTCCATGTCCAATTGGATTAAACATAGGTTTAAACTGTCAAATTTTAGAGTAACCATTTTCACAAAAAAAATGCACTCTTAGTAAGACATCCTTTAGAACGCGGTAAACCTTTTACAAGTAGAACTAGCAAAGAGGAAGCGTAATGATGCTCCCTGGCGTTGTATTCTTAGACTCCTGTTTACTTTATACAAGTCATAATTATGCAAAATACATATAAAATAAAAGTTATGAGACCAACATCTTTCAATGAATTTGACTAGGTACAAGGTTTTTACAAATTTTGCCTTGTTTTCCTCTAAACAATATAGATTATTCTTTCTGTGGATTATTATTTATACTACACTTATTTCAAGATCAATATAATGAGATATTTTATTTACCAAAGGGGCTGCATTTTGCAGTGCGTGGTATTCGCGTGTCATACTTAAAGTCCATAATTAACCTTACCAACATTACATCATTCGAGTTGTGTGACAGCGAAAAACAGGGTTACGTGATTTCATATTATTAGCGTGGAGCCTTGCAAATTTGCACTTTACTGCATTATCTTTACTATTGAAAATGATGACTCGGATAATTGTGACTGTCATATTGCGTGATGCTTTTAATTACTAACAGTTTTTGCGTGTCACAGGAAAATCGGATAGAAACATCAAAATTTTGAGCAAAACATTTACAGCTAATTTGCATTACTTACAGTTTGAATAATATTCGAAAGTTTTCCTATTGACATTCCTTATACGATCGGGGATGTCCTGAAACCTGGATCTTCAAATACAAACATTCAGTAGAAACAAACCCGCAACATTTACTCGAAAAACAATCAAAATTGTACATTGTGTCATTAAGGCATTATTTTTTATATCAGTAGGGACTTAGGAGGAAGTTTGTACCAACTTGGAAATCCTCAGTTTAGATCATGTGACACTTTAAGATAATTACGACGTCGGAAGAAATAAATGGCATGAATTAAAGAAGTAAGTAGCCGTGTAAGTTTGTCTACAAAATGCTAAGCTTAATCTTAAAAACAATGCTTTCTATAATCTCTATCCACAACTAGTCTAAATAAACACGTCTTTGAAACACAAAAACATCTTTGTTTATGTATGCAACTGGGTTATGATTTTTTAGTAACGAATTATAGTTGTAGTATGTATTATTACAGCTAATTGATAGTTTTCACTTAAAACTTTCTACATATGAACTTATAAAAGCATTAATGACAGTAACATGTGACATGATCTGTAAATAATAGATTAGGCACAGTGTTGATTTTCATTCAGGTGTGATTTTATCAAACCTTAATTGTTAAATAATAGTTTCCTAATTAGCTTTGGCATACTTCTGTTGTACTAACTTATCGTAAAGGACAATGTTAAAATTGGCCTAAGAACCAACACCAATTTGGCATTTATGATAATTCTTGGTTTATTTTTTGCGATAATTATCAATATTTAGATTGTGACGGACACTTCCAGTCTACTAAGCTAAATTAAAAAGTTAAAAATAAATCTGAGACAATAAATACCATTTTATATGTACAATCTATGACAGCGCTGCAAACAAAACACTCTTTCTTCCTAATGCCGGCACTTCACTTAGCTATTCGTATTTGCTATTTTAAAACATGACATCAGTCTGTCCTTTTCATTCCTTATTAAGCATGACAAGGACAAACTGTTGTCAAGTGAAGGGCCGTAAGGATAAAACTCGATACTCTGTGGTTGTGGTGCAGGCAGTTTGCATTCGTAGTAATCTGTAGTTCCAAAGAGTAGTTTAATATACCGCAAAGTGCATTCTCGTTTCGGATTACCTATTGTGTGTGTTTATTTGCGATTGTTTTTCCTTTAATTTAACTATTTCGGCTATCTAATATGCCATCGATATTACCGAAGAGCAGAGACCTTATTACCAAGTGCTAGTGAACCTGTGCCACAATATCCTGAGAGGATCATATTGCCAAATTATTCAAGAGCACCTGATACACATTCACTCTGCATATTTACACAATATGCATGTGATATACAAATAAATATATGATACAATTATGTGAAAAATAGTCAATAAATAAGAAGCAAAACTACAGTTTTTATATTATTCATGATTCCTACCTAACCAAGTTTTTCCTAATAGTTATTCTTTAAAATCGCACCGAATAAAATGAATTAGTTGTATTATTATAATATAATATTAATATAATTCACTTCATACTGAGTTCATACTAAGTTCATAGGTTGACCTATGTTTCATTGAATATTAAACATAACCTCAAAAAAATTTTAGTATTCCTAATAATTTAAGTTTTCAGAAGTGTCCGTCAATAATCTTTGTTTTTACAGTCATTTACTTGCGATTTCGAACCTAGAAAATAATATTTCATGATTGTTGGTTCTTAGGCTAACTATGTATGGACACAGAACATTGTCCTTTATAAGCTTGATCAACATTATGGTTTGATCAGGATTTCAATCTTTGGGTTTGACAAAATCTCACCTCATTGAAATCAACACATAACTTAATCTACACATAATATGTATATCCATTGACAATTAATAATGATTATCATATCAAATGTAGATATTATTTAAAATGTTGGAGTGCAGTAAATACGCTTCTTAAAATAACTTTATGACCTGATTAACAAATTCAATTACCTACTTATTAATAAATAAATGCGTCATTATCCGCATTAGGTGATATAGATATAGTGAAAGTGAACTATCAGGTTGCGAGTTAGCTACCTCTGTGAAGTTAGCCCCCACTTTTTGAATTTTATTATTATCTAAGTTGTTCTGGGTTGTTCTATGTTTGTTCTACATTGTTCCAAAGTATTATTTGAAAAAACTAAAATTTGAAGCTGCCAGACAAGAAAAACCGTTTTTCTATGGTAGCCCCCCATGTTTGGAAATTCAATATTTTTTTAGTTGTTCCAAGTTGTTCTAGTTGTTCCGAACATTGTTCCAAAGTATTATTTGAAAATATTCAAATTTGAAGCTGCCAGACAAAAAAAACGTTTTTATGGTAGCCCCCCATGTTTGGAAATTCAATATTTTTTTAGTTGTTCCAAGTTGTTCTAGCTGTTCCGAACATTGTTCCAAAGTATTATTTGAAAATATTCAAATTTGAAGCTGCCAGACAAAAAAAACGTTTTTATGGTAGCCCCCCATGTTTGGAAATTCAATATTTTTTTACTTGTTCCAAGTTGTTCTAGTTGTTCCGAACATTGTTCCAAAGTATTATTTGAAAATATTCAAATTTGAAGCTGCCAGACAAAAAAAACGTTTTTATGGTAGCCCCCCATGTTTTGAAATTAAATACTTTTTTAGTTGTTCCAAGTTGTTCTAGTTGTTCCTAACATTGTTCCAAAGTATTATTTGAAAAAACTCAAATTTGAAGCTGTCAGGCAAAAAAAACCGTTTTTGAGATAGCCCCCCATGTTTGGAAATTCGTTATTTTTAAAGTTGTTCCAAGTTGTTCTAGTTGTTCCTAACATTTTTCCAAAGTATTATTTGAAAAAACTCAAATTTGAAGCTGTCAGACAAAAAAATCCGTTTTTCTTAGCCCGCCAAACCAAATCGTACTAGAGACAATAAATAAATCAACAATAATTTTAAACAATGACGATCGTATCAGTACAACCGTGGGCTATATCGTTCCAATTTCATTTAATCATTTTGAATAAAATTAATAGTTATAAGACAAGAAAACATTACACTATAGGGTAAACTCCCTAATTGTTGGCACTTTAAGAGTAGGTTCCATGTCAGTTAGACATTAAATTACCATAATCACATCTAAATGAGTTAGTACACAACACATGTAACAGTATCAAGGAAATATAGTTCAATATTTGTTTTCATAATAGTACAGTCAATGAAGGCAAAAATCAGCTAAAACCTCCGATTTCGATGAACCTCCATCGATTTTCATGAAAAATGGTGATGAGGTGGGGGATACCATATGAAACAAAAGTGACATAGTGCCAACTTGCGCTTTTTCCCTAGGGGTAGATACCACCTCTTCTCGGGGGTAAAAATTATTTTAATAAAAATAACTCCAGGAATCGATAGAAAGACAAATTCTAAGCAAAAGTTGTTATATTAAGTTTTCGAAATAAATCAATACTTTCTGAGTTAATAATGATCAAAGATTGTGATTTTGCGTCAAAAATTCATGATTTAAGCGGTTTTTCATAAATATCTCATAAACTATGAGTTTAAAGAAAAATATATTATTATTATAAGAATATTCGGTTACTATTCGGTATTCGGCCTATTCGGCTGCTTTTATTATATTCGGCCGAATACCGAATACCTACATATTATTCAGCCGAATACCGAATACTTAAATAATATATTTTGTCATAGAGAAATAATTGGTAAAATGAAAATTAATATCGATTGATTACGTAGGTATATATTCATATTTTCATTTCTGTTATATATAATCATTAAAGTAGTCATTGGTACATAATCATCTTCTGAATTGGAAAAATGGAGGATTCTATGTATTTGAATTATTGTGGTAATCAAAATTTAAAAGGGTAAGGTTCTCATTTATTTTATAATAATTTATTAAGTAGTCATGGGTACATAAAACAGGTACATAATTTCATCATTTTCTGTATTAAACAAGTTAAGAATTTTTCTATTCATTTGTATTATTTTCATAATCAAAATTTAGAAGGGGAAGGTTATGGTGCAGAAAGACTAAAATTTCTGCATTTTTAGGAAGTAGTAGAAATTCTTTTTTTCTCGAACACCATCCCAGCTTCAGAGTAAAGCGCTCTGAATAAACACTACTTCCTGGCGCCGACAAATATTTTGCTGCAATCTTAATCAAACACGGAAATTCAATTTTCCTTGCTGCCACCATGTATATGGGTTGTCATGACGTGATATATTACTAATATTTAAGAAAAGATCCATTTCTGTTGAAACTGCGTTTGACTGAATTGCACTGCAAACAAAGGGGCGCGAAACAATCACGTTTGTACAAGTTTTTGGCGCTAAAATCCAGCCGGATACTTTTGCCTAATATTCAGCTATTCAGTCAGGGGCCTCGCCGAATATTCGGTATACTGCCGAATATACTATTCGTTGCAAGTCTAATTATTACCAAAATTGAAGCTAATAAAAAAAACAAACCCCTTCTTTGAAAAACCTTCTTATATGAATTCAAAGTGAGCTATTTTTTTTTTATTTAATTTATTTAATCAAGCAATATTACAATTATAATACATATTATAGTGCAAACAAAAACCAGAAAGGTTTATTCGTGCACTACATTCACCGCTTTACATCTAGTTACAATAAATAAATATAGGTTGTCACACTGTAGTAACTATCATTACATAACAATATTTTATAAAATAAGTGGGTATGTTGAAAATAGCAAACATTGGCATGACAATTAATTTGCACTCGCACGAACCTATACCGGTTGGGTAAGTTTTTTTTTAACTAGCTAAGCATACAAGTCGAAATGCAGTTATCGTAGATAAAGAATGCTCCAATTGTAATGATAAATATGACTTTTTTTAATGTTTTTATTTTAGGTTCGTTGTAACGGTTATTTTAAATGAATTATTTTTAATTTATTGATAAAGTGACTTTTTAATGTGCGTTTTATGTTTCCTTTATTTAGTGCGTTTTTTATTTCAAATGGTAACTTATTTACTAAATTTGGAACAATGAATTGTAATGTTCGTTGCCCATATAGGTTATTTGATTTTGGAATTAATAATTTATTATTTGCAACGCCTCGAGTTAACTTACTATGAGATGAAACCTTTTGAATATCAGTATTGAAGAATTGTTCTGTTAAGATGTTATATTTAAATTTCTCCTGAACCGGCATCAATGAGCAATAAGAGAACAATACGTGATAATTGTTTTTATATTTCTCCCTCACTTTACGAGGGACAATGGTTTTTAAAATGCGCATTTGAAGTTCATAGATGCGATGTAAATGTGATTTCGCAGTACGTCCATAACTACTCAGTCCATAAGAAATTATCGATTCCCCCAGTGATTTATATAAATATAACAATATAGGATAAGGAATTTTATGTTTAAGTATAGAAAACTTTGCAAGAAGTGCTCGTAATTTATCACATACGTGTTGAATATGATCGGCCCATGTCAACCGATCGTCAATGATTAGCCCGAGGTAAGTTTGATTTTTTACAACTTTCAGTGCGTCGCAACAGCAATTAGTGTTAAAGTTATTGGTATGCAAGCAATTATGATTATGTGATACGAGTACTATAGGAGTTTCTTTTCTATTTTGACTAGTGCTAATATACATAAGTTTCGTTTTACTGTCATTTAATACGAGTCCGTTATCATGTCCGTTTCCCGTTTGTTAGGTTTGAATACTTAGATTTAAGTACTTGCCGAAAAAAAAATATGTTCATACAATTACCTATAGCTCACTTTGAATTGAAATTAGAAGGTTTTTCAAAGTAGGCGTTTGTTTGTTTTTTTATTAGCTTCAATTTTGGTACTAACATTTTTTTGTAAAGCTCATAGTTTTTGAGTTATTTATGAAAAACCGCTTAAACATGTATTTTTATAACGCAAAATCACAATATTTTATCTTTAATAACTCAGAAAGAAAGTATTGATTTATTCCGAAAACTTAATATAACAAATTTTACTTAGAATTTGTCTTTCTATCGATTCCTGGAGTTATTTTTATTAAAATAATTTTCACCCCCGAGCAGGGGTGGTATCTACCCTCAGGGCAAAAGCGCAAGTTGGCACTATGTCACTTTTGTTTTTTATAATAATAATAATAATTTATTCTCAGACAATTTAAGTCCATAAAATGTTAGTAACAATGTACCTTAAAAACTATGTTAGTAAAGTATAAAATAGATTACAAATAAAATAAAATAATATAATCATCCCCTGCTGGAACACAAGGCACCCCCTACATGCGGCCCGGGGGCTTCGCATGCAAATGCAACCAGCGCTCCAACAGTGGAGAATCCCACCTATCAACTAGTGCCGACAGGATGCTGTTGGTGCTGCCACGTATTCTGCTCAGCAGTGCCGCGCAGCGTTTCCTTATTATGGCATGAAAGCCGTCAATATGCACATCTGCGAACATACTTGAGGCACTACAACACCACGGCAAACCCAACAGCACCCTGAGAGCATTATTGTACTGGACCCGTAGTGCGCTGTAAGCCCTCTGCGTAAATCGGACCCACAGGCTACACGTGTAGATAGACTGGCAATACGCCTTGAAAAGTGTAATTTTTACTTGCTTTGTACAACGTGCGAACCTGCGAGCTAGCATATTACATCGAACTGCCAGCGCCCTACGTTCCCTATCAATATCTATATCATCCTTTAACATATCTGTAACCCAGTGGCCAAGGTATTTATATTGAAATACTCTCTTTAAATTTGCATTTATTTATTGTTCCAAGTTGTATATTTATATTTATTTTATGGTATCCCCCATCTACTTACCAATTTTATGGTCCATGGCGGGCTTTTGAAAAAGTAGGGCGCGATTTTTAAAGACTTAAACCAAACTTAATTTAATTATTGTATATATTCCATTATTTTATTTGTTATAGCATCTCTATAAATAAAGTAGTGTATAAATTGTAAAAATGAATAAAACCCCGGGGGGTGACGGCCCCGGGGTCGACTCTCATCGTCCTCTGAAGAGACTCCGTGAAACTGCAGACAATGATGAAACTTTTTCTATTAGCAGTGAGGTGGACAAGGATTTTTATAAACCGTACAGTAAACTCGGATATAAACGAGTTTTCCCTGACAATTCTGCAGGTAACGAGTTTTGTGTTTTTGTGGAGAGTGAAAAAATTGGAAACAAAAACCCGCTAGTTTTAGCAAGCCAATTTAAGAATGAAATTAAAGGTGTGACCAATATCAGGCGGCTCAACGCAAATAAAGTCGGTGTTACGTTTTCCCAAGCTAATAACGCAAACAACTTTTTGAAGAATGAAAATTTCCTCAGCAAATATAATTATAAGGCATACATTCCTGCCAGAGCCGTAGAGAAGATTGGTGTGCTACGATTCGTACCAACTAATATTTCCAATGAAGAATTGTTCCAAAAGTTGTCTTCATCATATGAAATTATAAGCGTACGTAGATTTCAAAAAATTGTAGATGGAAATGTTAAACCTTTTGGATCTGTGAGTATTACTTTCCTTACTAATACATTGCCGGATTATGTGTATCTAGATATATTTAGATTTAAGGTACATGAATATGTTGCTCCATTGTTGCAATGTTACAAATGCCTTAAGTTTAACCATGGGGCTAAAGTGTGTAATTCAGTGCAGGTATGCTCTATATGTGCCGGAGAACATCACTATTCTGAATGCAACGCCGAAACAATTAAAAAATGCATTAACTGCGGAGGACAACATCTAGCTATTTCTAGAGATTGTCCAATTAAAAAAAGGAAAATGATGGAAAAATCTAACAAAGTCTCTTATGCGAATGCACTCAATAGTAATGATAATCTCGTACAAAATTATAATTCTTCTTTTCCGGCATTCCTTCCCAAACCTACAAAACCAATTAGTCCCAGTAAACCTTTGTCTACAGAGCAATTATTAAATGAAGTATTAAAAAATGACGTTATTCTCAAGGGATTAGTAGGTACTCTTGTAGCATTGGGAAACGACACCAGAAAGTTGACCTCAGCAATTATCAAGGAAGTGTTAATTGAAAAACTTAAAAATGGATAAAGATTTTATTAATATCTGCCAATTCAATGTACAAAGTCTGAACTCTAAAAAACCTCTGCTAGTTAACTTTCTTCATGATAAAGATATAGACATTTGCCTCCTTAATGAGACTTGGTTGAGAAACAGAAACAATTTCAAAATTCATAACTACAATTTCATTTCTCAAAATGGTCCTGATGGTCATGGTGCAGTGGCTATACTAATAAGGGATACCTTTAAGTACAATGTAATATCCACACCTTACTATGACTTTATACAAAGCACTGCTGTTAATATAGTAACAAATCTGGGTTCCTTAACTATCTTGACTGACTTGACTCCACCATCAGGAAAAAACAATAATTTTCGGGTCAATGCTTTAAAAAATATTTTAAAATATGTTCCAAAACCATTAATGCTAGCAGGTGATCTAAACGCTCATCATATAGCTTTTGGTTGTAGATCAACCTCTTCTAGAGGAAATCAGATTTATAATCTATTAGATGAATTTGATTTGTGTATTTTAAATACTGGCTCTCCCACTACTATTGGATCTGTCCACCATCATCAATCAGCCATTGATATAACATGTATAAGCCCTACTCTAGCACCCTTCTGTGACTGGACAGTACATGACGATCCCATGGGTAGTTATCACTTTCCTACCATCACCAAAATACAACTGTCCTTTGAGAAATATGTTATAGGTACTCCATGTGATCGGTTTTTATACCACAGGGCAGACTGGTCCCGTTTTAAATCTGTAACAGAAAAAGAATTTACTATACTTCAATTTAATGATCCTTTAGACACTTACAACATGTTTTATAATAAATTGTTAGAATGCATGACAATATGTATACCAAAATATAAAAAAGACTCTCATCACACTACTAGAAAACCTGTTCCATGGTGGGATAGCGAGTGTTTGGAAGCAGTTAAACGCAGTAGAAGTGCATTCTACAAATACAGATCAGAAGGTTCGCTTGAAAGTTACATTAACTATAAAAAAGTTGATGCACAGAAAAAACTCTTACTCCGTGACAAAAAGAAAACTAGTTGGCATAAGCTATGTGAATCATTCAATAGATATACACCAGCTAGCATTATTTGGAAAAATATAAAAAGATTTAAACATATTTGTTCTGACAGTAAATTTAGATCTGATGAATGGATACCACAATTCATAGGAAAATATGCACCAGTAGCTACATTAGAAAATGAACAAGATATTTTAAATACATTATTTAGTAATGAAAATAATAATAATTTCAACTCATTTTTAACTGAACCATTCTCATGGAAGGAGTTACAAAGTGCTCTATCAAGTAGGAGTAACACTAGTCCAGGTTTGGATAAAATTACATATGAGGTGTTGAAAAATATGCATCCTAATGCACAAGAGGTTTTACTTAAAATATATAATTTCTTATGGAGTAACTTACAAATCCCTGAGTCCTGGAAGACACAATGCATCATACCAATACTTAAACCAGACAAACCAATGCATGATTATAATTCATATAGGCCTATAGCACTCTCATCTTGTATTGGAAAAATATTTGAGTACATGCTGAAAGTAAGATTAGAGTGGTATGTAGAATATAATAATATTATACCTGACCAACAATCTGGTTTTCGAAAGGGCCATAGTGCTACACATAATTTCATTTCTTTAATAGCAGATATCAAGAATTCGTTTTTCAGCCATTCCAATACTGCATGTGTATTCTTGGACATCCAGGGTGCATTCGATAATGTTGATCCTGTAGTACTTGTAAATATCTTGTTAGAATTAGGTTTCCCTGTAAATATATGTAAATGGATATTTAAGTTTTTATATAATAGGAAAATGTTTGTTAGATTTAATAATTTACTTCATGGGCCAAATTTGGTATATAACGGTACAATGCAAGGTGCCTGTATTTCCCCTTTGCTATATAATATTTATACTAGTCAAATTACGCAATACCTAACACACAGAAATTTAAAGTTTTTACAATTTGCAGATGATATTGTATTATATACTAAGGATCACAATGTAAATATAGCTGTTAATAATTTAAATATAGGGCTTGTGCAGATTAAAAACTTTTATGAGGACAAACTTAGATTAAAAATTAATGTTAGCAAAAGTGGTGCCATGTTATTTAGTAAAAAGGCCAATATTTGTAATATTCATGTTAAATATAACAATCTTAATGTTCCTTGGCTAACTGAAAAGAAATTTCTTGGAGTGTTTTTAGATCAAAAACTCACATTTGAAAGCCACATAACATACATTTCAAAAAATGCAACAAAAGGCTTAAATGTTATGCGTTGTTTGGCTGGTGTACACTGGGGTGCAGATCCACATACACTTTCTATGCTTTATAAAAGTATTGTACGTAGTCATTTTGACTACAGTTGCCTTGCATATTTAAATACAAATTGTACAAAACTGAGAAGACTGGACATACTTCAAAATCAGGCATTACGAATCATCACAGGGGCAATGTGTTCCACGCCTATAAATTCAATGGAAGTTGAATCTGGTATTCCGCCACTGGCTCTACATAGGCTAAAAATTGCAGAAAAGTTCAGTCTCAAATTAATAGCAACAGAAAACAATGCTATACTTGATAGAATCTTACCCCAGGAACATCTTCCAATTATTGGTCAATATGTTGAAGCAAATCAATTAGCAACAGGTCAATTTCCTGAGTTGTTAAGAATTATCCTTCATGTTAAACAAAGAACTGTAAATATATTTTCTTCCAAACCTCATCCTTTGTACAAATTTAATGTTAAGGAGTTAATAGATGTAAATGTAAATATAATTCCTCAAAGGATATTTGAACAAAATGATCTATTACAGCTATTTGAAAAGCTACCATCCCACTACAATATTTATACAGATGGATCTAAAACTACAGACACTGTAACTTCTGCTTTCTATGACCCCCAAGTTAAACTTACTAAATGTTTCAAGTTAGATAATAACTGCAGCATATTTACTGCAGAATGTTATGCAATATATAGAGCATTATTGTACATAGAATATGTAAATAATATAGACTTTATGATAATAACGGACTCTCAAAGTGTTTTGTCTAGTTTAGGAAATAACGTATTTAGGCATAATTTAAATTACTTAATTTTTTATATAAGAAATCAATTACACATATTGCAAAACAAAGGGAAGATGATCAAGTTTCTGTGGGTACCATCACACCAAGGCATAACTGGTAACGAGGTTGTAGATAACGTTACCCATAACAAACCTGATGAAGATCATACTCAAATTTGCAGAGTACCGTACACCGACTTTAACACTTATTTAACTGAGTCCCACAAACTGTTGTGGTCCAATTATTGGCATCATGTTGCTTCAGAGAAAGGGAAATGGTACCACGACATACAGAAGACATTGCCCGCCCGTCCGTGGTATCATCCTAAGCAACTTAAAGGAAATTTAAACCGTAACTTTATTACCACCACCTGCCGCATGAGATTTGGTCACTGTAAAATTCCTGCTCATCTACACAAGATCCGAATTGCCAGAGATTCCAAATGCATATTCTGCGAAGAGGAAGGAGCAGACTTGAATCATCTGATTCTGAAATGCCGTCATCAAGATTTTAAATTAAACAGACTTTTACTGGTCAGTGAACTAAGTGACATTGACAGCTTGAATAACGTTTTATCAAGTGATATTAGTGATGACAATATTCTGCCTAAACTGCTCAATAATACATTAAGTTTTAAACCGCTTGTTAAATATTTAAATAATTCAAATATAACGTTATAAAATTTATCAACACAGAAGAATGGGGAAAACTTTGAACGAAGAAAGGAAAACCTTCCTGGTCCGGCAGAAAAGGGCTAGAACCCAGTGCCGTAAAACCAAATTAGAAAAAAAAAAAAAAAAAAAATACCAATTTTATTGTAATTTAATGTCAGCTACCTACTCTTAAAGTGCCAATAATTAGGGAGTTTACCCTACATTCTAATGTTTTCTTTTCTATTAATTTAATTCAAAATGATTAAATGAAATTGGAACGATATAGCCCACGGTTGTACTGTTGTAGTATAATCGTCATTGTTTAAATTGATTGTTGATATATTTATTGTCTCTGGTAGGTACGATTGATTTTATTTTATAAATAAAAGTTTTTTTTGTCTTACAGCTTCAAATAATATTTTTTTCAAATAATACTTTGGAACAATGTTAGGAACAACTAGAACAACTTGGAACAACTTTCAAAATAAAGAATTTCCAAACATGGGGGGCTATCTGAAAAACGGTTTTTTTTTTTGTCTGGCAGCTTCAAATTTGAGTTTTTTCAAATAATACTTTGGAACAATGTTAGGAACAACTAGAACAACTTGGAACAACTTTAAAAATAACGAATTTCCAAACATGGGGGGCTATCTGAAAAACGGTTTTTTTTTGTCTGACAGCTTCAAATTTGAGTTTTTTCAAATAATACTTTGGAAAAATGTTAGGAACAACTAGAACAACTTGGAACAACTTTAAAAATAACGAATTTCCAAACATGGGGGCTATCTCAAAAACGATTTTTTTTGCCTGACAGCTTCAAATTTGAGTTTTTTCAAATAATACTTTGGAACAATGTTAGGAACAACTAGAACAACTTGGAACAACTAAAAAAGTATTTAATTTCAAAACATGGGGGGCTACCATAAAAACGTTTTTTTTGTCTGGCAGCTTCAAATTTGAATATTTTCAGATAATACTTTGGAACAATGTTCGGAACAACTAGAACAACTTGGAACAACTAAAAAAATATTGAATTTCCAAACATGGGGGGCTACCATAAAAATGTTTTTTTTTGTCTGGCAGCTTCAAATTTGAATATTTTCAAATAATACTTTGGAACAATGTTCGGAACAACTAGAACAACTAAAAAAATATTGAATTTCCAAACATGGGGGGCTACCATAAAAACGTTTTTTTTGTCTGGCAGCTTCAAATTTGAATATTTTCAAATAATACTTTGGAACAATGTTCGGAACAACTAGAACAACTTGGAACAACTAAAAAAATATTGAATTTCCAAACATGGGGGGCTACCATAGAAAAACGGTTTTTCTTGTCTGGCAGCTTCAAATTTTAGTTTTTTCAAATAATACTTTGGAACAATGTAGAACAAACATAGAACAACCCAGAACAACTTAGATAATAATAAAATTCAAAAAGTGGGGGGCTAACTTCACAGAGGTGAGTTAGCTACAAAAAAAACAGACTAACTCATTCTAAAAAATGCTGTCGGTAGATTGTTGAAATTTTCACAGAATGCAAATTTCTATTGCCCCTATAAAGACATACATAAAAAACTTATGGGGTAGACAAAAAAAAAATATTTTTTTATTTCTGTGTATTCTTAATGTCACAACAAAGCTTGTACAATGGTTCGGAAAACTGCGTAAGGATAGCGCATTCTGGGGTACGCGTAGTCGGCTACTCATAACATAAACCATGACTGTTTGTTGAAATTTTCACATAAAATGTGTATTTGTATGCTATACTTGCCTAACAACGAACATAGAAAATAAATTTATTAAAAAGTTAAAGAAAACAGAAGGTCTCCGAAATAATTACGTTGCCATGGCGGTTTGCATTATGTATTATGTAGGTACAAGGGTATTGCAAATAGATTTTACTTTGTACAACACGCTACGTGTTTGAATCCGACTGACGCGCACTTAGCACGTTTTGTAAGTTTTATTACGCATAGATATTTTAAAATATTGTTGTTTTTACTAAATGAATTGGGCACATGCATCTGCCAAAAGCGGAATATGCGAGTCGAAAACAAAGTGTCTCATCGTCGCATTTCAAAAATCTTTTCATATATATCCTATTTTTCTAACTAAAACCGAATGTGATGCAAACCACATATATTTAAACAATGAAGTAAGTACTTAGGTAGAATTATTTATCGGTAGGGTTATCAACATATTTTTCTAAAAATACCTAACTACTATCGTTGCCAGACGTCCCGTATCAGGCATAATTTTAAACGTCCCGCCGGGACAGTATCTGTCCCATATTTCAACAATTTCGAATAAATTATAAGAATAAACAAAATATTCGATTAAAATGACCCACGGCGCACCAATTTTCTAGATGTGAAAATCGTTTTATTATTCTTATTATATCGTTTTTCTTTAGTATTCCTATTTTCAACAGCTATGCAGAGGATTTTTTTGCAAATGGCATCCAAATGAATTGAATATGGACAACAATGTATTCCAGATTTAATAAAAAGCGAAATCGACTAATATTTAATTAAGTCGGTCTATCTTGTTGAAAAACGACCGCGCGATCTTTAGCCTTCGGTGTTCCCGACAATAATATATTTTTTCCAAATTTCCATTGCCTCTGCGTACTGTGTGGTCGAAGTAAGAAAGAATACGCTGCCGGCATAAGGGGGACGAGATTTTATGCGAAGCTAGGTCAGGATCGATGCATTGATTTGGTGCGTTTTGACGTCCAAGGTATTCTCAGCATTCGCCTCCAACACCACACCTTGAATGCATCAATCCTTTGTTTTATTCAGGCCAAGATTATCCACTTTTCGACTCCATAAAGGAAAATAGAGAAAAAACCAGTACATTTCAATCTAATCTTGGTTTTAATACCAATTCCTATTTTCTTCTTGATGTTGTTTAATCAGGCGGGAAAATGGCATCTTTTGCCATTCCGATTCTCTTTTTTATCTTGGGGATACAACTGCCGTCATTGTTGGTTTGAGAACCCAAGTATATGTACCACATTTATATGCCAGAAATGTTCTTCTCCCAAGTCTTCCAAATAATGTACTCTCCATATATGTTAAACAGTACAGAGGACAAGATACAGCCCTGTCTCAAACCCTTCCTAGTATAGGAGTATTCAGTACCTATTTTGATGAACGAACGATTTTTAGTATACGAACTCTGGATAAAAAAGCAGTGAGGTGTTCAGGAGCTCCCATTTCGAGTAGCACGTTCCACAGTTTGTCCCCTCGTACGCAGTCAAAGGTCTTTGTGTTGCCGATGAAGCAGATGACAATGATTACATTTGCAGCGAATCAGAAAATATGTTAAATAAAACCAGGGGCGTATTATTTCTAGGGCCACGGCCTGAGGCGGCTGGCTGCGAGGGGCGGCAGAAGCTATATAAAGGCATTTGTTACTAACTTATATTTTGATATGATTTAATAATTCTAGGGTGCAAATCGTAAGTGGGTCCGGAAAACCAGTACTGTAGTTTTATTTTTAATTTGAAATCCCGTATATTTTGGCAAACTGAACATTAAAATTTGTTTGATCAAAAAAAACTGGAAACCCTACTACCTACCTGCAGCCACATTTCCACTAACACATCATATTCTAATTTAAGCTTTAATATTAACATGATATTGTATTCAATTTCAATTAGTAACTTCGATGCTTGGCCTTTTTAGCAAAGTCTATTAAATCTGTTAATTATTATTTATTTAAACATAAATAACTCAACAAATAGGATGCATTAAACAAAACTCGCATGGAGCAATAAATATAAAGTTGTCCTCGTCGATTCTTACGACGCGGCGACGATCTTATTTAGGTAGTGACCGCATCATTCGAGCCAGAGCGCCACTATTCGGCAGATTGGTCCTTCCGTTAGTCACTGGCTAGGAATAAACGGGTCTTTATGGTGTTATCTTCGCTTTTAATCTTTTCTTTTCTTCTCTAAGATCGGGTTCACACAAGGCGATTCAAATTTATCTCGTGACTTATATCGTTCGCCAAAAAATTTCAAACAAAGGATGATGGGCAAAAATGTATGGAACTTGGTATCCGTTCCAATAGAGATGTGTTACATATCATTTGAAAGGTCTACTTGAATACAATAATGTCTACTATGGCGCTT
This sequence comes from Chilo suppressalis, assembly GCA_902850365.2. NCBI lineage: Eukaryota > Metazoa > Arthropoda > Insecta > Lepidoptera > Crambidae > Chilo > Chilo suppressalis. The sequence continues at coordinate 17,096,816 of OU963898.1, forward strand.
GCCCTGATACGTTGTCGAAACTGGATTATATAATAAATAACAAACAAAAGTTTTTTCTTTTTAAATTGTTATACATTTTAGTATTTACATTTAGTATTTAGCAGTGTTGTAAGTATTAACAAAAGGCATTAGGTTAGAGCGTTGATGAGCTGCAATAGTTTAAAAAAAAACTGTATTGCAGATATACCAGTGCCTTCCGACTTAGTAACAATTCTACCTCGTGTGAACTATTTAATGTTTATCTTTAACGAGAACGTTTATAAAAGAAAATGGTAAAAAACATAATAAAAAAAAACAATAACTAGCTTGTGTAGTGTATATATTCTGTGGTAACGGTTCCGGCAAAAATGGGTCTGGTATTTTCTAGAAAAAATAGAAACGGACAACAAATATCAGAATGCCGCCATAGTAACTAATATTCTACATGAAAAGAGGTATTCAATGATATATCACTCATCGCTTTTGATACCAAACACCAATTGGATACCAAAATGCCCGTCCTCCTTTGAATGAACATGTTCTGACAGTTCAATTAAAATTGATGGAACATTGGTACCCAGATGACGGAAAGTGAAGAATTGAGGGAGTGGGTACCAAATATTTAAATCTTTGGTGGATACCAACTAAATATTTGTGATGTTGTGCGAAAAAAATTAAGAGAAATGTTGTTAAAATTATTTTGCATCGCCTCTCGAGCATTTTTAATATTTGTTATTCCCAAACTTTTTAATGATATTTAAGACCTATAAATAATTTAAAAATGTCATTCAATTTAAATTATTATTGCTGCTATCCCACTTTTATCTTTTTATAATTTAATTATTAGCGCTTGAACTAAGCCTAAGTAGACTGCTGCTGTGTCGTGGCACATGTTGTCACGACATATACTGAGTAGTAGCCTGTTTGGTACAAAACATTTATATAATACAATTAGTTATTTTTATATTTTGTGCCAAATAAACATTTTTATTATTATTATTAACCTCAAACTATTTAAACATTCGCTTGCCGCAGACATTATTGAAATCAACTTGAACACGACAGGTTCAGACGAGTTAAATTGCTTACAAAAAGAGACTTGAATCAACAAAAGTTGAAAGGTAACTTTTATTTAATCGATTTTTGTTGCTTCAATTTGATTGTCTAGTCTGTATAGTAGTCTTGATTGATTAGTCTTGATCAACAGAAATCGCCTCGTGTGAACCGGGTATAATACGAAATTTTCCACAACTTGTTCAACAACAAGTGTAGATTTTTTTACATATTTTTTTTATTAAAATATTTTAGTATTTGTCTCTTAACTAGGTACCTTCTATTATTATTCAAATTTCCATCGTGTTTAGTAATGTTCTGCCCATACTCGAGTAAGTAAATAAGCACCTATAGTAAAGATAAAAGTATGCAAGGAAAAACAAATTAGAGATAAATTAATTAGTCAAAGCGTCGGTCACATTAATCCCGTTAAATACTACTACTACACTACAGGACAATCACAGGCACATCGAAACTTAGGCCCTTTGTTATAAGATGGTAGGAAATATAAAGTTATTTTGACACCATTGGCCACTGCAATAATATCAACCACATCACAAGATTTTTTGAACAATGACCTCGAAGTGCAAGTATAATAAAGGGACAGTTTTACAAAACTTCATAGAGTTACGTTAAATGAATTTAGTTAAAATAAATCCGAAGTAAGGACAATGTTACACCTGCAGTATATAAAATCTTGTTATTTAACCAACTGTCATGGCAGTTGGCCCATTGTTTGACATTTATTGAAATTGTAACATTTATGTGGTTGTCGGTTGGCCCCATGAAGGGACTTTGTTGGCAAATACACTACCATTTCCCTACATCCTGCCAATTGTTGGCTATGGTTGGCAACAACACACCAACAGAAATTACTTTTAGGGCTATTCATTATCTCAAAAGCTAAGCGTCAAGCGGCAAGGATCCACCAAGGCCCACTATAGAAATCAAAGAGTGCAAAGATCGTCGAAACGAAAAATCACTTAACAGTTTCAAAATTCATTTCAGAATGAAATAACTAAGAATGCGATTACCGAAACTCCTCTGGCAATGTCGAAGCATGGTCGTAACGATTCAGCGAAAACATAGAAAGCTAAATCTTGTTAGAATTAAGGAATTGTATGACGCATGATTAAGGCGTCATTTATAATCTCATTAAAAGAATGCGTGATTAGTTCAAGTCAGGTGCAAGCCCCTCCTAGGAAAATCCCTAGCTACACCAATGCGTATACCTAGGTGAAATATATATATACCTACATACGTAGGTACCTGTATATGAACTGCCATAATTCGACAAGAATTAATTCCATTTATCTCTGAAATAAATTTTAAATACCGGGAATCGAACCCAGGACCTTTTAGAGCAGAAGGTGCAATCGTCATAAAACCATTCAACGCCTGTCTATCATACTGATTATATTGGATATAGGTACCTATATGGTTATTAAATGTTATCTTCAACGCAATGAAGACAATATAATTCATTATATTATAATGCACAACTCACAGAAGACTACGGTAAAATAACACTATCCTTTGTCGATTCGAGTCCCTACCAATGAATAAGGTTCCTGAACTCCACGCGATAAGGAAAGGAAACGGATCTATCGATATAGGTACTCACATCGCGAGCTATAAATAAGCTATAGTAGTCGCTTACCATCAGGCAGGTCATATACTTTTGTCATCATGATGACATTCATGTAACATAAAAAATACAGCCGTGTCTGTATCTCAACATAAATATCAAGTTAGCTATAGGTAAACCGCTTAACTGAGTCCTCGCCTACGGGGCACAGGCACAGAGTGTGGAGGAGGACGAGAACGGGGACCGTGAGAGGTGCGGGCGGCGGGCACTTGTAATTTTGACAAGAATGTGCTTCAGTCAGTCAGTTCGTCAGAGCACTCAGTTAAGCGGTCTACCTATAGAAACTCGTCTACTTACTTCAAGAACACAAAAATAATCAACAAAATTAGCAAGATTCAATTTCAGTTTGACTAAACACAGTTTTACCAGAAGCTCATCAAAGTTTAAAGAAAAATCTCGCAGCAAATTTGATTATTTGTTAACTATTTATTCAGGTATGTGATCCTAACAAGCCGGACAGCAAGGCGACCGCCCCCCTGGCTATCGGGCTGACGGTAACCCTGGGTCATCTGCTAGCCGTGGACTACACCGGCTCCGCTATGAACCCGGCGCGCTCTTTCGGTTCCGCGCTGGTCGTCAACATGTGGACTTCTCATTGGGTCAGTTATTTATATTATACTACCTCTCTCGAACTACTGTTTCTCAATACAAACGTTGGATCCCTGTTTCATGCCCTTGGTTAGGGGGTGAATTTTGGAAATTCGTTACTTAGATGTATATGGCGTCGTAATAACTATCTGCGTGACAAAGGATAATGTCGAAAGTGGTGCCAAAACCAAATAATTAAAATAAAATGTATCCGAAAACCTTAAACAGACTTACGACAAGTGTGAATTGGGTTGTGAGGTCTACGTATGAAAGCTGAGCAGTGTCCTTTCCACGCAACTTATTTTGGAGTGTGAAAGCTATTGGTACACTAAGCGGATGGCAGTCTCTTCTTCGTTCTAGAGCTACTAGACCACTCGAGCCTGAGGGATGTTGACTCAACCAGAGCGTCTGTCTTGGCCCGGACTCGGACCTTGGCACTAGTTAGCGATGGCGGATACGACTAGGGTTCCCAAATCGAAAAGTCTTATATACGGCTCACATTTTTAAATTTCAGGATTTTGGGATTGTTGTTGGAAAAATTTACACCCCTCGACGGAACGCATACACTAAGCCTAAAGTGAACTTGGTAGGGGCGGTCAGTGCATTGCATGAGCCACACGTCCCGTGTCGCTGTAGCTGTTCGTTTGTCGGGAGATCTCGATATTTATTAGGAGTATGGAGATGACATGAAAGTTTGGGAGAATCCAGACAATTTCCGACCATCTGGCAACCTTAGATACGACGCTAGCGCTAACTTCGCGACTTATCCACTTTGCAGTTCATGATTTTAAAGGTATGAAAGCGCTGCATTGATCGCGTCGTTGAAACGCCTATAAGTGCCCTTAAATTTGACCATAATTGCTGTAATATACACGTAAAAACAACTTTAATTTGTCGCATAAATGCTGTAATACTGATTTCCTACAGGTATACTGGGTGGGTCCCATAGCTGGTGGGGTGGCCGCTGCGCTCCTCTACGTGCACGGGTTCTCGGCGCCGGCACAGGAGACGCCGCGCTACAAAGCTGTGGCCAGCGATGAGAAAGAGGTAAACGGACTACTGCGGTAGACTAGAACCTTTTTTAATTATTTAAAAGTATAAAATAACATAGGTTCTCCTAATAGCCAAATCGATTCTTGACTTATAAACTGGTAGGCTACAAACTCGGCATATAAGTAAGCTTAGACAAAAATCGGATTTTGTTATATCTGATGGTTATGCATTTAGGTGTTTCTTTTTCTTATATTCTGGTTAATATTAGTTTTCTTATATTTTTATATTTATTTTTTTAAGGTTTTTTGTTTTCAATAAATCGTGTTTGTTTATTTAATGTTTATATCATTTCTTAAATAATACTTACTCTTATTTTTATTTCTAAGTGAAAGCTCTAAGCTTTCAGTTTAATTACTATGAACACATTCGTTAGTGTGTTGCAATTTTCAAATGATAAAAATCACTGTTTAAATCATGTCGGTACAAGTAATTCATTTGCAGTTGAAATTAAAGACAAATAGAATATAGACAATCAATACAAAACTATTGAAACCCCTGCCTGAGTAATGCAAGGTCGAAGTCAAAGTCGACTTATTTGAAATTCCTAAAATCAAATAAACTTCTGAATAAAAACACCTGACAACGAAATTACTTAAACAAAGTACAATTTATTTTGTTTATATATAGCAATTTAATGCCTGGACGCCTGCAGGGGGTTCTCTGAAAAGGGGGTGCAAGAGCACCCCCTTGTCAGAGAACCCATAAGAAAGTACATATACGAAATATAAGTACATATAAGAAAGTACAGCACAAAAAACATTTTTTTTACTAAACTACACCAGCGGGATGGTAGCTTGGTAGCCCCACGGAAACAAATTATATAAAAAATATGTCTTAAATGTGGGAAAAATATGAATGAAAATGTACAATAATTAGAAATTAGTATTTATTTCTCATAAATACTAATTATTTATAAAAATATCACATTTGGTTGGGTTCTTGAACCACTGACTCCCTTGATCGAGCTTTTCCTGTCTTTGCTCTGACCCATGGTTTCTCCCAAAATGGTGTCGCAGCCAACTCGGCTCCCAGATATTGAGAGCCATGAACCAAACCCTTGGAACAGACAGACACAAGGTGGTGGTACTAGAGTCGTCTGATTATTGCCTGGTTCGTTCTACAGCCCCCGTTTCAATCCCTTATGCTCACCAGCTAATGGTTCTCGCAGTCTGGCAATACAAGCTTGTAGATTGGGATGGTCTTCGTGAGTTCTTTGTATCCTACCCGTGGAATTATTTTTCTCCAATGATCCTGACACATGTGCCGATTGTGTAAGTGACACGGTACTTACGGGAATGGATTTATTCATTCCCTACCATAAAATAACCGTTGGTGGCCGCAACCACCCTTGGTTCAATAAGGTCAGTGTAGACGCTACGCGTGCTAGTCATTCGACATATAATTTATTTCATGGTATTCGGCTAAACTGTGTAATACGAAGAAAAAGACCGATATTCTGGTCAAACTCTTCATCTCCAACTCGACCTTGGACGATGGAGAAGCTACGCCTCCAGTAATCCACAATTGTGGAAGCTCTATACTAGAAATCCGCATATCACCCAGTGGGCGGTTTGGCGAAAACTTATGCAATTAAACATTCACAAGTAGTAATTATCCACATACGTAGGTACTATAGAGTTCTACCCAGAATGGATAGAACCTGGGGACGTGCTTATTAATTAAACGATACTGGTAGAGATAAATTATTTATTTCTTTTTATCATTCAGGCGAATATAAAGAAATTTTATCTAAATACGAGAGGAAGTTCTTGGTGCCTGAAGATCTAATCTTGAATGGAACCTTCAGACGATTCCTTATTTCAAATCTTAAAATCATGACATTAACTTTTTTTAATATAACTGCCAACCGTAGGCATTGCAAAAGCAAAGAGTTTACCTAAACAAGGAGGTTATAACGTCAAGGACGTTACATCCCTCCGGCACCTCTAAAAAAAAAAAAATTGTTTTGTCATACCAGATGACCGAACAAAATTTTTTTTTCCTACCTACTACATCGAGAGGGTTCGACAGTCCTATCTAAAATCCCTACCTGCTTAAGGACATAAATACAACTGGGAGGTGGCCTTTACTACAGACTAGCCCTCACAATAAGTTTGCAAAACTTGCAAAAAAAAAAACTTTACGGGAAAAGAACCCTAACTGTTTGCAAAGTTTTATTGCAAAGACTTTACGGGAGCAAAACCTTAACAAAATCCCTCGTACATCTCCCTCCTAACCTTAACTTTACTTTACATCGACATCAGTCGGCAAAAACAAAAAAACAAAGCTAACCCTAGCTATAACTTAAATTACCCAAGCAAATTTTTTTTTTATCCCATCTATCAGCAAAACTTTACCCTATCCCATTTATTAAACCATTAAATATCAAGAAAATTTATATTTTGAAACTTCATTACTTCCCATACTAAGTAGATGTACGAAACGAAATTCAAACTATTTCCTAAGATTCGTAAACATTAACTGGATTTGAGCAAAACCTAAAAGAATTTATAAATAATGTTTACTTTCGTACATCTTTAATAAAGATACAGACGTGGTCCACCACTTTATTGTCTTGTACTTTATTAGACACCCATGATGCGCAAACGTAATAGAAATTTTGGGTAAGGACATCTAGCATCAAACAAGATTAAACCCAATTCCCATGGAATACTAAGGGTTCCCTACCCCCAAGTCAAACTACTACAAGTGACGATTTTGACGAACGCGACGCGACCAAATTGAAACGAAAACGACGCGAATTCGTAGAGGGTGTCTCCATCATCTTCAGGGTGGATCATCGTCAGTATCGCTGACGTCTGCATGAGCGCCAGCCTGCTCTCTCTCGGGAAGTCCGCATCATGTGGTAGTACATAAAACAATCAAGAAAATATTAGTAAAATTCTTTACACCATTTTTCTTCAGTCGGGTAAGTTAATATTCAAGAAAACATTTATGATAAATCTTTATAGCCTCTTTTCCATAGTTGGGTAAATTTTCAAAGTATAACATTATTATTCATTTATTTATTTTTTTAACCTTACAGGGAATCGAACCCGTTTCCTTTTTTATAATAAGGGAATTTTCTTTATGGACCTATATTATCCTATTATACATTATACACTGTATATATTCTATCCTAATGCTAAATTAATCCTATCAATGATCATATTCAAAATCAATTGAATAATTCCAAGTTGAACAGAGAATCGAACCTGTTACCTATCATTCTTATGGTTATTACGATATCAATAATCCACCTACTCAACAAATTACACTAAAGCTAACAATTAAAAGAAATGAAAATACTTTAATGAAACTACCTATTGATCTGTCATAAACAAAATGTGTAAAAGTTCCTTAAAATATGTGTATTGAAAAAAATTTCTAATAAAATGACAAACTTATATTTAATATGCTTTTGAAATAAAATTCTAAAATGACTATTGTATTGAACCTTATTTACATACCACTATTGCTTTAAAACATTCATATAAACAATAAACTGAAATAAAATCTCATTAGTAACACATTATTATTATTGTACTATCAACCTATTCGGCATAATATAAATTTTCGTCATACACCGAATTATCACTATCACTTTCGTTATTCATTTGTATATACTGTCTTTTAAACTTGCACTTAATATGTTTGATTATTAATTGTTCATTATAAAAGTCTACTATCGCATTATTTCGAAGTAAGAAATCCTGTCCTAAGATGAGATTATGCCTAATATTTTCTACCACAAGAAAATCATGAATGAATAATGCATTGTCTATCAATAATTTTAGGTTGACTTTCCCTATAACAGACAATTCTTTACCATCGACAGCTTTCAACTTCATATCGCTTTCATCAATTCGTTGATGAATTCTATCAACTGTGTCCTTTGACACCACAGACACTGCAGCACCACTATCAATGAGCCCTACAAACTCCTTATCACGACACGTTATATTAATTAAAGGTTTGGATTCACTTGTATGCTGATTGTTATTTTGTAACGGCTGTGAATGAAAATCTTGTCCATCAGCCATCGTCATAACATTTTCTTCATAAAAAATTTTCTTTGGATGCTTCTTCTTCTTTGATTTAAGCTTCTTTTTGTTCGTGTTACTGGAACAAAAAGTGCGGGGAATCATGTGTTCGGGAGGGACAATGGGATGAGAAAGGACACTTTGGGAGGAAATGAGGTTGATCTCCTTCTCCTGTTCCTCTTCATTCCTTATTATATGCGAAATTTTCGCCGCTTCGAAGTGAGCAAACGATGGTTGGATCGGCAGATTCCAACAAATTTCGGCACTTTCGTCTCCGAAAATATCCTGTGCTTGACGTAAAATATTTTTTAAATGTGTTTTACCACTATATAACTGAAATGCGAAAAGATTTTTTGTATTTAAATTCGCATTTTTCAAGAACTGTCTAATGAAGCATTTGTCATCAATGACAGCTCCCGCTTTTGTGGCCAGCTCATCCAATATATAAAAAAAGTGCAATGGCTCTTCTGACAAGCCTTGTCTTTGTGAGAAAAATTTTTCCAACGCATTTATCGATGATGGAAATTCCTCACGTATTTTCTTTTCTAAAATCTGAAAATTCTCACAAGACTCATTAATATTTTTATAAAATAACAATGCAGGTCCACTCAAATATGCCGACAACACAACTCTTTTTGTATCCTCGTTGAAATTATTGATAGCGGCGATGATATTAAATTGACGAAAGAAATCGGTTACATCACCTTTTCCGTCGAATGTGGTCCTGGTCTCCATCTTCATAAAACTACTTCTTTCTTGATTTAAAATTATTTTTCACTCGCGGTACTTGAAACTACGCGGCGCGTCCACCATATAGAGTTCTACCCAGAATGGATAGAACCTGGGGACGTGCTTATTAATTAAACGATACTGGTAGAGATAAATTATTTATTTCTTTTTATCATTCAGGCGAATATAAAGAAATTTTATCTAAATACGAGAGGAAGTTCTTGGTGCCTGAAGATCTAATCTTGAATGGAACCTTCAGACGATTCCTTATTTCAAATCTTAAAATCATGACATTAACTTTTTTTAATATAACTGCCAACCGTAGGCATTGTAAAAGCAAAGAGTTTACCTAAACAAGGAGGTTATAACGTCAAGGACGTTACAGTACTTACCTAACTTGTATAATTCTAAATCTAAAGAAAATTTTACTAGAAAACATTTCACGCGGATCAGGCAGCTGGCGGGACTCGAACCCGCACCCTTCGCTATCCGGGCAAATGCACTTGCATAATTCTATATTTTATATTGGTAAATAGTATGTGTTGATGCACCCCTGAAAATAATCCTGGAGGCGCCCATGGTTTAATGCATAAAATAAACAAAAATAAGCAAATGTTCAGTACATTTATAAATCTAAAGGAAATTTCACTACAAACATGTTTTCTTTAGATTAAAAAGAATTTGCAAAAATTGGTAAATTTTTGTACATTTATTCAATTTAGGAACTTCTAAAGGTTCTATCTTTAACAGTTCCTTGATTTAATAAATTATTTTTGTTATACAAAAAAACCTAGATCCCATCATTCAAACAACATTTTGTAAGTACAAAACATACTTACATAATATAATTATATTGAATATTGGAGATTAATAAATTATGTTTTTTTGTAAAATGTACATTATTATTATCATTACAAGCGTTCTGGACGTCTTGCCCCCACTGCTTGGACTGTTGAACAAAGCGTAAGAAGTAATTCTAATACCATCTAAGTTTAAATAAATACACATTCGTAAAGAGAAGTACGGACCTCAGGGAAGTGAGCCCCCACTTTTTGAATTTTATTATTATCTAGGTTGTTCAACATTTTTCTAGTTTTATTTGAAAACACAAAAATTTAAAGCTACTAGACAAAAAAAAACATTATTTCTTGGTCTTCATTTTTGAATTCAATATTGTGTTGGTTGTTCCAAGTTGTTTTAGTTGTTCCTAACATTGTTCCGGAGTTTAATTTGAAAAAACAATTATTTGAAGCCACTATAAGGCTACCATAAAAAACTTTAGTAGCTTAACATTTTTTTTTTCAAATAAAACTCTGGAACTATGTAGAACAAACATAGAACAATCCAGAACAACCAGGATAATAACAAAATTCAAAAAGTGGGGGCCTTCCCTGAGGTAAATTACGGTCATACACAGACACTCTAGTCAAATTTAATACTTGTCTTAGCTTAGTGACCTGTTGACTTTTCTTATTCATTTCCTTTCCTTGACTACTAATTGTATCTACCAGAATTTCGCCATTATCTCGTAGAAGTATATTACACAGGTGGTCTTACTCTATATTTTTTTTTCTCCAAAGTATAGGTTACAATAGGTTGTATCTATTACTAGCACTAAGGCTCAATGTACCAAATTTGCTAAATATCTATTTGACTAAAACTAGATTTAGTTGAATTGAGATTAGCAAAATTGTTGCAAGTGGACCTAAGAAAGTGATAGCATTAACTTTGATCAAGCTTTTATAGACGTAAATATCTGAGCGCGGCCATGACTCTCTTGCATGTCGTTATTTATAGGCACCGTGTTTTAATGTAATGAGGTTTGCTAATTTATTTATTTGTCAGAACGTCGGAACATTGCGTGCTATCTGTCTCTTTGTCAAATACAAATGGGCCGATTAAACATTATCCTATATGATACTATTATGCTAAACAAAAGCGACCCGCCTAGAATTGGCACGGATTAAATTTGATTTACCGCGGTAAAATTTTGCCTATCCTACCCTTTTTTAGCCTACCCTATATCACCCAGTCCCTGTAGCATGAGCACTACATTATACATTTTATCACGTTTTTATCATGTCTTACTGACAAATTCCTTAGTAAATTAACGACCTCCGTGGCCGAGTGGTTTGTACGCCGGGTTTCATGTTGTCGCCGATTCGAGAGGTCCCGGGTTCGAATCCCGGTGGGAGCAGATATTTATGTGATGAATACGAGCATTAGTACTCCAGTCATGAATGTTTAATATGTATTTCTATATAAATATACTTATATAAATGTACAATATATGTATTCTATCCGTTACCCTAGTATCCCATAACACAAGCCTTACAGTGCTTACTTTGGGGCTAGGCTATTTGGTGTGAGTGTTGGAAATATTTATTTATTAATTGAGCGTGATAAAAACGTGCTATATATCATACCGCGCTGCTCATGCTAGGGGGGCAGGAATGAGGTTTCTGCCTATAGATAGAAAATGGGGAATATATAACACTGGTGAAAGAACTTTTTAAATCGATTCAGTAGGTACTTAGTTCGGGAGATACTTCCTACAATAAATATATAATTATATATACCTCTGTAATACTACTACCGATTTGTGTGTAAACTTCAACCATAAAACTTTCATGTTCAAATCCTTATAGCGTGATGATGACATTATTTTTGATGAACATGAAAGAGTACCTACCTTATAATTACCCTTTTTAGTTATTAGTTAGATAACGTCAATTGCTAATTCAGGACTCTAAGTAAATACAATTACTGTAGATTGTATAATAAATTACCATCTACTTGTATAAGTTTGTGCACCTTTTTTACCTGTTTAATAAATTCCCTTTTTTGGTAAATAGTTTAATATAGTACCTTAGGGGTTGTCCATTAATCAAGTGAGGCTCGAAAGGGGGGAAGGGGTTCATAAAAAATCACGAAATATCACAAGGGGGGAGGGGGGGGGGGGGGTGTAGTAATATATCACGTGTATTTTTGTGGTCCGAGGATACTGTACATTAAATAATGTTCATGTAACTATTAGTACAAAAAAGTTTATCGCATTTCATTCATTATTATGTCAGTCAAAAACAACCTGCAACTTTTCTGTCTACCTCTCAGCGTTATTATTGTAGTCTTTAATTTTCTATAATAAAATTAGATGATACTTGTACCTGTATTTGTAAATATTTAAAAAAAATAGATTCTTTGTAAGTACTTAAAATACACGTGATATAGGGGCCGGGGGAGGGTTTAGTCTTAACCTCACCATGTATCACCAAGGGGGAGGAGGGGGGTTAAAAATGCAAAAAAAACATCACGTGATTAATGTACGACCCCTTAGTGTTATACTGGACCTGGTTTTGGCATGGCTCTGTAAACCTAAAACTGAATTTGACAACGGTCTCTTATTTTCTGTCTCTATATAGTCATAATAAGTACATAATTTTGTCAAATTTAGTTTTCGGTTTAGAAAATCGTGCCGGTCTCAATCAAACAAAGACACTTACGATCTTTATTATACACAGCTGAAGCGCCTGGACGGCAGTAAAGGGGAAGATCTAGCCTGAGAGTTAACTCTACGCCGCCCGCCCATCGAATGCACCCGTCCGGCGGCATACACATATTTATGAACAAAACCCCCCACCCCGCGCCATAGACACAAGCAAAACTACCAAAAAGAAAATAGCCACCAAAAAGGTAATGTACACGACACACAACACACACCTCCTATGAAAAGAAGCGACTCCGACATCATATGCATCACCATACATTGCAACATAAAACATCGATTGAAAAGAGATTTCAAAAGAAAGTACAAATATACTTACACATAACTAAAACGTACTAAGTATAGATATATGTAAAAAATACTTAAAAAAAGAACAGTGGTGAAATTCTTACAGTTTTGTGTTAAACTGGGCCTATATTTAGATACTAACTCAAAAACGCCAAATACACAAAGTTAAGTAGACAAAAGGGATTTCATTCTTGTAACACACGATTATATTTATAATTTGTTGCCATTTTCCCATCATATAGTATAGTATTAATATTATATACTTATAATCTGTTGCATAGGTATAAATTCTAAATCCGAAATCTATAAAAATGTTAAATTTTGTAGCTCGTTAATAAAGAGATTATTTTTGTATCCAATTAGTTAGTAATTGCAATTCATTAAAGTATATTTTTAAATAACACCAACAAAATAATATACTTGTTTCTTAGGTTTTCACGCACATCACTCATTAAATAAAACTAGTTTTTACGGGTTAATGCACGAAACTTTATTTATTTATTGACGTTTCGCAGCCTTTTCAGGTCTGCATCGTCAGAATAATGATTTTATTTAAAATTGCAGACCTGAAAAGGCTGCGAAACGTCAATAAATAAATAAAGTTTCGTGCATTAACCCGTAAAAACTAGTTTTATAAAATAATATACCTTCACATAGAAATACTAAAATCTCTACATTGAGAAGTTATGGTAAAATTTTACCTACATTTGTTCAGAGTCCTTAGTGTAAGTTTTGTCGTTATCTACGAAGTATATCCAAGTTCCATAGGCCGTTTCTTCTAGCTACCCTACATAATAACAAAAAAAAATCTGTATTTTCGCAGAACGTAAAAGTTACACTTGGGCTTATTGATATAAATTTATGTCTTGGGTTTATAATAAGAATATTTTGTTTTGTATGTACAATTAATAAAAAATTATAACTTCACGCGCAAATTGAGATTCCTTTAGAGATAGAGTAATTTTAAGTAAAAATATTTAAAAATTATAAGAGTAATAAATATTTTAATAATTATGCTCTAGAAATTTACGTACAATAAAAAATCAACTCAGCTTTATTGTAATTTAAGTTGAATTTAAGTTATCTAACTCCATGTTGTTAAAAGGAGTATCTAGCCTTTATTATGAATTGGCTACATTTTCCATTATGTAATTTATTTTATCTACACCCATGCTTTAAAACCCCTATTTAAGATTCAGAAACAGCTTATCGCAAACATTAAAACATCCTATGTCAAAATTAAAAAAAAAACAGGGATGTTACGGAGCTTCGACTCCGATTCCGTTAAGTCGGAACTTCGATTATTATTACACCTTCGGTTCCGATTTCGGCTCCGAAACTTTTAAATCGGAGGTTTTAATCGGAGGTCGAAGCATAGTAAATAGCGACGGCGGCCTGCGTCGACCGTTACGAACCGGTTTATACCCGACGCGTTGGGAGTTGTGTTACTAATAAGTTTTAAATGAAAAAAGGTTAACTGAATTACATTTTTATTTGTTCTTAAATGAAAAATATATCTCTTGTGACCACTTCTGACCCCGGTTCCGACACCGATAAATTTACCTCCGTTACATCCCTGATTATAACACCCAACGATTGTTTTAATGTTGTACTAAATATCATAATAACATTCCTTCGCTTTTTAAATCCCTTCCGCGCTATGGGTTTACCCATCAGACAGCCACAATATTTACTGCTCGATGCGTTGGAAGTATTATGAATTTCAAAAAAAGAATATTCTCAATCACGCGCATTTCACTACCACAGCACTGCAACTTTTGATGAATTTTAAGTTCTTAGAACGCTCCAGGGTTTCAGAGTATTTTGTAGAGGAGTCATATCATATCTCAATAAAGTCTTTTATGCAACTGTTCATAATTTAGGAACTCATCTGATACTGTTATCACACGAGGCGAAACATTCGTGTTTTAATACCCTTCATTATGCAACAGTTGCATTAACAACTTTAAGTTTGTCACCCAATGAACTTTGTATGAGTATAATAAAACATTAAGATGTCAATTTAAATTGCAGTTAAAATATAATATTTTAAGGTAAAGTAAAGTGTTCATTATTTTTTCTAAGAGATGATTGGGAACATTCTGTAACTAGAGCGAATGAGAACTAGTTAATTAATGAATGCAAAAATTGTGTCTTTGAATCTTGTGTTTGTATTTAAATATACCTATATTTTAATATATTGTTTTTTATTGGAGATTTCCTCATTTTTGAGAGAAAGATGGATGGAACATTACCTGGTTTTCTGCTCAAAATTGAAGCACCGCCCTTCATCATTCAGAAGAACCAGTGAAATAGAAGCGCCTTATGTTTGTGGCGAAACACTCATTCCACATCAGTTATTTTCAGCTGGACTCTGCTTTTATTTAACATCGGGTGGGCTAACTCGGAAATTTTTATAATACCAAAAATATGGCATTGTCGGGTTCACCTATACCCCAGTATAAGGCCAGTATACAAGTAAGATGTATTGGCCTTGGCCTTGCAGTAATAAGATGCAGAAATTCGACACGGTCATTGTAAGGTCTCTGATCTGTCTGATGTCTGGACCGAGTGGAATATTATTCTTTAGATAATTAAATTCTACCCTTTTATTAATGCCAAAAATAATAATATGAGAATCAAACTTAAAAATTAAATGAGAGAGAGAATGAAAGCAGTGACATTTCAAGGAATGGTTAAGTAGGGACGAGTAAGTAAATGATGTGATGATGTTACCTAAATAATGTTTATTTCATATGACATAAATTACTATTAACAGAAGAGAGCACTCGGTTAATGTGGAGTACCGGCTCCTGGGTTCGAATCCTGGAAAAGGACTTTAATTATTGTGTCATGCATTAACACAAATATTTTAATGGAAGTTATCCACAATAATATCATTAACATATTTCAATTTGCGTATAAATTAGATACTTTAATATGATTTGTAGTTTTAATGTCTATCAGAATAAGTAAGTATGGGTAAGTAGGCATTGAAATTAACACCGGTGGGCTGCTACCGCGGTTGTGGCAAGTCGTATCAGTTTCTTAGGTCGCGTCACACAATTAAACTGTGCGGTTTCACTAAGGTCGTATTGTCGTAAGTTTGTTATCAACGATTATTATAAATCAACCGGCGGTCATCAATAGGAATGAATAAATAAATGTTAAGGAAGTATATGCATAACATAATAACGTTATTCAAGGATAATATCTGACATAAGCGTGATAAAACCAATTGCAGTTATATAAAATGGCTGCAATCAACATAAAATTTAACTAAATACAACACAATGTTGCGTTCAATGACTTGGTTTTATGTTCTTCAGCAATTTCATTGGCTGCCGGCGTTTAATTAACGGCTTATACGTCCAAGTGACCAGCTATTTTAAACAACTTTTGAAGCTTATACAACGAGAAAAGTTTATGAAATTAGTAATTCCTTCATATAAACACACATCCTCCATTAGTAATCCCTTTCTCTTTCTATTATTTACCCAATCCTTGCTATAACAGGGCCGAGAAGTCCAAATATATACAAAAACCAGTGAAGATATATCGGATCAAAAGTATGAAGAATTTGCTAAATAAAAATGAAGTTTTATTTAAGAGCCTACATACTCCTTATGTCAACCAAGTTTTAGGAAGTTTCGAAATGCTCTTATTCATACAAAACATTAATCTATTGTTCCTTTACGAGTTTGGAGATTATAAGAGAGAAAAATGAGAAGCAGAATGTTCAGTTTAAAGGTATAAAGAAAAAAAAAATCATGCATAATTTATTCATTACTATGTCATTATATCTTCATTTACACAATCAAGATAATACAGTAAAAATCTGTAACATTTTTCTAACATGTAATTTTTGACATCGTATAAAGTAATTAATAAAAGCAAACTACAAATTCCGTTGAAAGATAATAATGGTTACAAGGCACTACTTTTTTGAGATTGTGTAAAACGAAACATTGTTTCAGTCTTAAATCTTTGTTTAGACTAGTTATTACAATAAAAAATAGAGAACGAACGTAAATAGGAAAATAAAATCATGATTAAAGGACACCCGGCATTATGTGCCAAAGTTGTATACTTTTTTAATTTTTTTATCTGTGTATTATAATTGGGTAACGTAGTCTGGCAATATTTGTCATCAGCAGCTAGCTGTCAATGTCAAATACGTAGGTTTGTCAATATAACCTCTATAAGTAGCCGGGTCGTCAAGAGAAATAACGAATAACACGGCAATCACAGCAGAGAACATTCACAATTACAGTACGCGGGAGCGGATGCGAAATGCGAATGATTTTTTTGTTTGTATTTTAGGATTGTCAAATTGACATTTGGTTTTTTATTTACAAAAAGCAAAGAAATCATTTTTTTACAGTCACTTGAGTAAAATTTTGAAGTAAAATTCTGTCCCTTGAAGATTTAGGGTTTCCATATCAAAAAATATTAATCATTATATAACTTCTTTCCACGATTCACTAAAAATAAGGCAAAAGTAGTTTTATGTAGCAAATAATTTTAGCTTTATTTTGAGATCAAATTCAACTGTATACAAGTTTAGCATTTTTTCTATGAAAAGTGCCGGGTCTCCTTTCTACAGAAATATTCATAGTTACTATACAATAATATATGTACATACTGTATGATATAAAATAAGTATAATCAATCAATAATATATCTTTCGTTTGTAAAAAAATCGTCATATCCAATTTTACAAGCCTTTTATTATTCCAAAGTAAAAATATAATGTAGTGAAAACATTATTATGTAGTTTTCACTACATTATATTTTAACTATTACTCTTAAGTCATATAAATGTAATTTTAATACGTGCCTATTGTTATATACGACAAGATATTGCAATATAAAATTTTCACAATAATAATAAATTTACCTATTACAAGTTATATTTTTTAATAGTTGTGATAACTTCTTACAATAATTTAAATCAAATTAATTAAATAAATCTTAATGTTTCATCTACGTTATATAAATGTGATTATTTATAAAAAAATACATAAAGTATAAAACACTATATTTTATTTACAAATCGAAACTTCAAGAGAAAATCAAGAGAAGATGTATAAGTATTATTTGTTAAGTGAAATGTTGCACAGTTAGACCAACAGAGATTACCTTGAATTTATAAATCAATAAAAAATATTATATGTAATTAATTTCGATATTTCAATTAACACTTAAAAATAACTCACACTTTACAGGCAACACAAAGTGTAAAATTACAAAAGTTAACAATTACATATGTACTTTATTCGAGCTGGCTTACTGATTTGATACTAAATTCAAAACTGCTATTGTCATTGACATCATATTTTATATTTATTTCTTATATTTTCACGCACACTAAAAAACAGGGTTCAAACCCGGTCACGAAATATTTCATTTAATCGTATTTGATAGCATATTCTATTTCATAATTTATTGTGTTTATGTATTTTCCATCCTATAAACGCATTACTAAAATCGACTTTATAGTTTTAAATTAAAATGTCATATAAGTGATGTGAACAAAACGCTGCGTATTTTTTCTAATACGATTCTTAATTTACTAATTAATTTACTTAATTTACTAGCGGGCAATATAGTCAGTTGAATACGAATAACAAAACAAATTAAAGTGAAAAAATACAGGGATGACATATAAAAAATATACGATAAGTAAGTTGAATAGGGACAGTTTTTATTCATGACCAAATATGTTAAAGCGCAAATAAAGCTTATGTGCTTTTTTGGGCAGCAACAAAACGTGTTGGTCTGTCTGACTAGGAAATATCTTATGATAATTGTTTTTACAATGTAGTTTCATCATCATCATCATCAGTCTATCAATGTCTCCACATATGGGGCACAGGCCTTCCTTATGGATGGAATAGGGAGATTGGGCCATGACCAACCACGCGGGCCCTTTACGGATTGGCGGGTGCTCACGACTGCAAAGCAGCCGGGACCAATGGCTTAACGTGCCTTCCGAAGCACGGAGGAATTCGAGATAGAATATTTTTGGTCATCCATCCAATGACCAACCACTGCGAAAGTTGTTTAATATCAACGATCGCAGCCGAAAGCGCTAACCACCCGCGCCATCTAGCCGCTCAAAGCTCCTGTGAGCTCCTCTAGCTCTCAATGTAGTTTATGTGAATTCAAATAATACATCGAACCATGCCATATAATAATGATTTGAATTCAAATATTACATGTAAGTATAATATTTAATTATGATTACAAGTCAAAAAAAATAACATTTATACAATTGATAAAAGCTAGGTTAAACTTAAAATAAAAAAAATATTGGATTTCCTAAAAAAAATTACATTTAATTACTTATTCCAATTAATTACAAGAGTATTCATTTAATAATTATAAATTGCTCTATACATGTGTTTCGATCTCCAAACGTTGACGCAGGCCCATTGGAGCGGAGCAGAGTAAATTTTTAGACAACATTGAACACTTGATTTAGGTCAAAAAGTTGATCGAAGCGAGCTCACAGTAAGAAAATATCCCACATCACTAACAACAAAGCTAATAAATAGTAAGTAATATACATAATTTTCTCAATCAATAAATGTAAAAAATATGTATAGAGATGTACATTGGATTATAATACAAATAATTGTTCGCTTTCTTTTCATGATCACATTGCTAGCGAGAAATCGCTTAAGTAAATAATACTAACATTGCAACATTAGTGGATAGTTCTGTTGTTGCTTGAAAACTCATTTAGTATGTAGCTGAACTTATTTTACAACAGCACAAAAAGTACCAAAATCTTGTCTTGATTAATGATTTGTAATCAAATGAACTTAGCTCAAAGTACATTGAAGAACTAAAGAAAATTTAAAGTTCTTTGTTAAATTGTTACACACAAATTGTGTAGTCAAAATTAATAGTAAATGATTGTAATACAGATCATAATAAATTATCCAGTTAGATTCATACAAATTCAAAAAAATAAAATTCATTCAAATGCACCTTTATTGTCACAATGGACACTGATCCATTTTCAAATAAACTTTTTTATTTTCTATAATAACAAATTACATAACAAATTCTATATCTATCTTATATAATACTATGTGAACTAATGCAATCAGCTTTTTATGTATGTGATTTATCATAATTGTAACTTTTGTTAGTATAGTAACGTCGTTACACTTCTTTCATCATCATCGTACAGCGATAGAATGTCACAAAAATTTAAGATTTCCCTTACACACCTGTAAAAACGAACCCATTCACTACAGGTAGCCACGCTTAAAGTTACCCAAAACTCAAATTTCACCAATCGACTTTGAACTTGCACTGGTTAGCATAAAAATTCATAATAATGTGTTGAGAAAATTTGAAGTTGGTAGTTACTTGCTGCGTGACGGTCTATAAATTCCAAGAGATCTCTTCAAATGCATTATAGGCAGCGGTGGGCGTTTAAACGAAAAGCGCTTAAATAAGCGCGCTTAAAATATTAAGCTTGTAAGCACGCTTTTAAGTATAAGCGTTATAAGCTTTTCACTTAAAAAGTCTGAGTAAGCTTTTCACTTAAAAAAGTGCAAGTATATTTTTTACTTAAAAAGTGCAAATCCCGCCATCTATGTCTTTGCCAGGAAACTACATACTTCGAATCTTCTAGTCCACTACAGTATCGAAAAATGGGTACGCGGAATTCCTTGGAACTAAACATTTCACAATATCACAGACAGAACGCGCGACTATACAGCGCCGCGTCGGCGTGCCATCTTTCGTGAGTCGGTTAATACAGCATGCGAATTATTATAATGTGACGTAAAAAAATGCACTTTTTTAAAATTTGGTCGGATAACCAACGCTTTTTTCGTTAAAAGCGTTTAATTAAACGAAATCGAAAAGCAGTACGCTTGTCACTGTGACGGGGTAAGAGCGCGTGGGTGTTGTACGGTGTGTTTGCATGCTTGCTTGTGTTAATGCGTATCGTGTATTGGTTTAATGTGCATATAAAATAGTTAAAAGTATGTATATAAAATCAATGAACTTTTAAGTACGCCTGGATCACGAGTATATTAACTCCAGACAGTCCTAAGCTTGTAAAGTACGAAGGAAAGTTCATTGACTATTATAAAATCTAAATTCAATTGAAAATCTTTCGTTTTTAATGCCAATCAATTCATTAGGTTTAAAAAAACTTTTTGATAAAAATTTCATTAATAAGAAGAAAAAACGCAATAAAACACTTAAACACATTAAAAACGACAATAAACTTTTCACGCTTTTTTAAACGATATACCTAAACGAAAACACAACACAACGCCGCGCTTTTTACGCATGCTTTTAAACGTTTATACCAATAAGCGTTTAAACGAAAAAGCTTTTTTCCAAGCGCGCTTATTTTAAAAAGTACAACGTATAAACGCTTTTAAGAAATAAGCCGTTTTTTCCATCTCTAATTATAGGTAACGGCAAACTTCTTGAGCCAAACCATAGATAAATAAACTTGCGCAGTAGACGTTTTTGATGTGTAACATCTTTCCTCTCGCTGCAATTTGTGGGAGTGATTTCGTGAAGTGGGACGGAAGTGTGTAACAGGAAGTCGCGAAAGCGCGCGCTATTTCATTTGATTTTAGAACATAATGTTCAAATGGCTTACTACTTTTGTAGTAGGTTTTATTTCATTTTTTACTAATATAAGGTGAGGTTTCAAATGTAACACATCATACGCGACTACTGTAAGGCTCGCTATTTAGCAAGCTACCTTATCTATGTTCGTTACTCAAGAAGTTTGCCAGAGTGGATATAAATATGTACAAATTCAATGTATAATTCAATGTTCTATGTGATAAGTTCTCAGTGAGCACTGTGTGCTGAGTGAGAATTATTGACTTACTCGATTAGATTTGTTAGAAGTTATTGAAAGTCTTCTATAATGGCTTAAATTTCATATCGGCATTTGAAGTAAACTCTATTGACTATAATGATCTAGCGCAAGCGATAATCGTATAAAATTTTAAGACGTTCTAGCTGTACTTTAAATATGTATCATTCATTACACGAAAATTCGACGTGTACGTTAAAATCGTTTGAGCTTAAAGGCTCATTATTTTCGCAGATGAATCTTATGGAGACTTTATTTCGAAACGAGTGTCAGGTGAGAAAATATATTTATAGAAAACCTGATTGATGTTCCTAAAATCAGTTCAATTCAATCACTATATCGCTTAGATTAAAACAAAAAGGGAAGATACGGTACGCTCATACTAGCATCAAATATGATATGATCCGACTCAACTACATAAGCAACTCTCACGCACGCTCACTCCTGTAAATAAACATTCAATCGAGCGAGCGAGGCAAAACAGTACCCCTAGCACGAACCAATATCGAAATCGAATAGTTTGCAAACCGAAATGTCAGTACGCTACAACGCAGAGCGAGCGAAACGGCGAGTCCACGTCGCTTCGCATGGCGACTGCGTTGTAATTTCTCTCTCTACAAACGGCTGAGCTGTATTGATGTCCATTTCTTGATAACAAATGGCTAAAAAGTAAATAACATTAATGACAAGCCGTGATTTTTTGAGAAAAAAAATGTTTTCATAATTTTACCAATGAAAAGTGTTGCCGTGAAAGGGTTTAGCCGGATACGTATGACGAGTCGGCCCCCAAATAGGAATCGATATCGAAACTTATGTTTTAATATTGTCTTGATGTTCAAACACGATTTATGTACTTTTTGCGACCGACTTCCGTTTTGACCTTGAGATAGAGAGCAAAATATCCGTATGCTTGACTATTACTGAATGTGATGTATCTCTGAAGCTAATTAAGATAAAGAAGTGAAACCAACGCGAGGTGTTAGGTTACATTACAGAGTATATTACACATATTTTTTTATAATTTTTAGAATAAAAAATTACATAAAAAAAATAAAAAATAAAAAAAACATATTTTTTTTTCTGAGTTCTCTGAGACTTACAATCACGAAATTAATATATGTTATGCTCCTTTGTGTGCTCTATTACCCATAAAAATTGCGTGAAAAAAAAGTTAGTGCAACACAACGAAAAAAAAATTATATGTGATTCGCGCCTTGTAGTGTGAGTGTATAAACATGACTTTATTTGACACGCGCGGGCAAAATTGTAAACAAACAAGTTCGAACTTGTTATCGCGCTGTTTATTGTATCGTTTGTTTAGCTAAAATCGCAGTCATTTGTATTACATAAGGAGGCAGTTTGTGACTCAAATTCTGTCATAGGTATTTTGTTGTATCAGCATTTTGAAATTATTAACTATCGAACCAAATCATTGTTAAGTAATAATGTCGAGAAAGTGTAAAAATTGTAACAAGTACCTGTGTAAGATACCTGGTTATAAAAAAATTATAAAGAATGAAGAAGAAGCTAAGGTGTTTAGTGACTGTTTGAATAAAACCGTGATAGTTAATGATATTTTTTGTAAGAAGTGTCGACTTCTCCCATATGTTAAAAAAAAAGCCTCTACTTCTAAATGTGCAGCATTTAACGAGGTATCTTTAAGCATAAAAGAACCTGGTGAAGAATTAGCGACTAGAGAAGTGCCGGAAGAAACTTACGTTTACTCTGAAGATTCTGATAACAGTAGTGACAGTGATTTTACATATAAATACCATCTGAGTGATGATTATATTGAAGTTCCATTTCAACGTGTTGCATCTACTCACAAGTATTGCATTATATGTCGAAAAACAACTGATCTCAAGACAATATGTTTGGAGACACGAATACAATTGTTTATTAAAAAACAGATTTTCATACCAAAAGGTGATCGTTGCTGTTCGATGCACTTAATTGGAAAATATTTTTATGAAGATGATTTATTACGTCTCCGCACAGTCTCTAATACTAGTAACATAGAAAAAACTGAATTGACACTATTTTTCAATACGCTGTCAAATAAATCACAGTCATCAATATTTGATAGAATGAACGAATTAGATATGTCTGAAGATCAAGTAAAGACTTTAACTGGATTATCTTGGGAAAATATATTAAATCTAAGATCATTACTTACATCTATGCGAGATACAAGCACGCGGTCTGTTACTCAAGCTTTAATTATATTCCTGTTTAAACTAAAGACCGGCAATTCAAATGAAACAATCGCAAGTATTTTTGGTTTACCTTACGGCCAACAAGTTTCAGAATATTTCACGCAAATAATGACAAGTTTTGAAAAAGACATTTTACCGTACTCTTTTGGATATAACGCTGTTTCTCGACAGCAACTTATAGCGAACACCAGTGATACTGCAAGAAAATTATTAAATGTCAATGAAAATCAGCTTGTACTAATTGTAGATGGTACATATGTACGACACCAAAAAAGTGAAAATAATTATTATCAAAGAAAATCGTACTCAGGACAAAAGAAAACACACTTATGTAAGCCATTTACAATATGTACGACGAATGGTTTTGTCGTTGATTTTGCTGGACCTTTTTACGGAACTCTAAATGATGCTTCAATTATGAAAGTTATTTTAGAGAATCCTTCAGGCCTAAAAAAACTTTTGTTACCCAATGATACATTTATTGTAGATCGCGGATTTAGAGATGTCGTAGAGTTCTTGAATGACAAGGGTTTCAACGTTCTTATGCCGGCTTTTAAAGGTAATAAACTTCAACTCAGTACAGAAGAAGCTAATATATCAAGAAATATTACGAAAATCAGGTGGGTAGTAGAAGCTGTTCACGGTAATATTGCCCAAAAGTATAAACTTTTACATCATTCTGTCGATAATAAGATGTTGCCAAAGTTGAAACTGCTATGTAAAATTATTGGTTTTCTGCACAACACTTATGTGAAAAGACTTAATTCGGACGGTAATTTAAGTGACATTATAGTACAATATATGAAAAGTAGAATGGACATGGAAAATACTTTGAGTCAAGAAGTACAAAGTCAGCGTTGGAACCGAAAAAAAACTACACTGAAATGTTTAACGGCATCTGAACTACTTGATTTTCCACGTTTAACTGAAGATCAGCTCAAGATTTTATTCACAGGCTCATATCAATTTTCACAAGCTATATCTTACTTGGCCGAAATAATGGACGATCAAAATAATCTCTCAGTACAATATGTGAAATCAGCACCTAATATCATCAAAGCAGAAGTGAAATCAAGACATATAAATAGAAAAGTCTATCGAATTTACATTCACTATATTTCCGAAGGTAATGACTACAATAGTATTCTACGTTATTGCTGTGATTGCCCCAATGGCGAACGTACAGTGGGATGCTGTTCTCATGTAGCAGCTATTATTTATTATCTATCATATGGACGATATTTGTCCAGAATCGTACGTCCTGCTGAGGTCCTAACTAAGTTATTTGCGACTGAAAGTGTTCCGATTGTAATTAATTACAACAGTGACGATGATTAATATTTTGTTTCTTGTATTTTGATTGACAAGAAAAAGTAATAATAATTAATATTGAACACTGGCTGTTTTTTAAAAATTTTTTTGTTTAACTATTAAACCATCTCTTAAGACTATTTACTTATGTTTTAAAACGAGCTGATGTGCGAAAAAAAACAATGATGTAATGTACACTTTATAATACAGGGATATACCATAAGACAGAAATCACATATAATTTTTTTTCGTTGTGTTGCACCAACTTTTTTTTCACGCAATTTTTATGGGTAATAGAGCACACAAAGGAGCATAACATATATAAATTTCGTGATTGTAAGTCACAGAGAACTCAGAAAAAAAAATATGATTTTTTTATTTTTTATTTTTTTAATGTAATTTTTTATTCTAAAAATTATAAAAAAATATATGTAATATACTCTGTAATGTAACCTAACACCTCGCGTTGGTTTCACTTCTTTATCTTAATTAGCTTCAGAGATACATCACATTCAGTAATAGTCAAGCATACGGATATTTTGCTCTCTATCTCAAGGTCAAAACGGAAGTCGGTCGCAAAAAGTACATAAATCGTGTTTGAACATCAAGACAATATTAAAACATAAGTTTCGATATCGATTCCTATTTGGGGGCCGACTCGTCATACGTATCCGGCTAAACCCTTTGTTATTTGATTTTGAACCATTTGTGTTCTTTATAAAAGCATCGAAGGCATTGTCTTATCTTTATAACACAGAATATACGCAAAATTGTTAGACTGGGTGCACATGCAGCGCGTTTGAATCTCCGATTGTGACTAAAGCGAATTGTGGTCATGCACCACAATTTAAGCGGACCACTTTTGAGCCGCGAGTGCCGCATCTTCCCTTTTTGTTTTAATGTAAGCTATATCGGTTGCACAGTAAGTCACTTTTTAACTGCTTTTTATTACAGTACATTATATATCAGTGAAAAAAAAATGTGCTGGATTAAATT
This sequence comes from Chilo suppressalis, assembly GCA_902850365.2. Lineage (NCBI taxonomy): Eukaryota > Metazoa > Arthropoda > Insecta > Lepidoptera > Crambidae > Chilo > Chilo suppressalis. Next base: position 17,123,094 of record OU963898.1, read on the forward strand.
ATTATGATATCATACAAATAACATTGAAAATACAATACCAATATAAATGTCCTATTTCTATCACAACTTCTTCAAAAAAAAACAAGAAACTATATTTATTTTGGCGTCCTAATACTCTCTCTGCTAAAAAAACTAATACTTACAGGTAATCACGTAAAATAATTACACTTTAATCCTCTACTTTTCGTGCGTTCAAGCTGCAATATCATCTTTATTACTACGAGCATAAAGTCGAACTTGGTCGCATATAAAAAAAGCATTGTCCTTACCCTTTTGATTATAAAGATCACATGGAAAACTGGATTACATAAAGAGTATTGTCACCTGTGAGTTTTAACTCATTTTGAATGAATGGAAAATTTGCTCAATTTAAATCAGTATAAAATAGAATCAGGTTGGCCAGATCACTATACTCACTCCTGTCGCATGTAGTATTCACATTTTCCAAGTTTAATCCAAATACTAACTAAATGAACTTGAAACACTTCTGTTTGTCGTGAGGTATCCGCGTCTTAAAGAGAACGGAGTCTGCTCGGTACTGCGTTGATAATAATGGTGTATATCCCATAACCTGTTAGCAAAACAAACAAAACACATTATTTTCCATCTAAACACAGGTGAAAATAAAATTAAACTCGACATAATAGTAGCTGTAAATCTTTTTATAAGGCCTTTGTTATTCCATATTGATAGATGTATACCATTTGTCATTTTATAATTGTACCATTGTTATATTTTAAATATAATTATAACAAAGAGGATACGTAACGATGTTAGCTGAGAATGCAGATTTATAGAGCTGAGGATTCCATAAAATACAGTGTTTAAATTTATGTAATTTGGTCATAACTACTAAACGAATTTTCAGCTGGTCGCAACGTCACAGAGCTCTAGCACTCGGGCGCAAGCGTGCGACGCTACTGAAGGTCAACCGGAGTGAACCACGATCGAGCTCTGTTACGTCATACGTTTCGGCTGCCGCTGAATATTGGCTACCATAAAATTAGTTATAAAATCGCAACGAATGAACCGATTTCGATGATTTAAAAAGTATATAAATTAAAAAGCTTAAAAGACTCACCTGTGAAAAGAATTGTATGCATTTATGTCGTTCGTGGAAGTGTGTTTCGTCTGCAGACAGCGTCACTGGGCACCCTGGACATCTAAATGTCCAACGAGACGTTACCTGAACAAAAACCAAGTTATATCATCTTAAAATATAAAGGGGCGTGCTTTCATTTGGAACCCACGTAACACCTCCACTAAAGTACTCGCGAAGTTAGCCGAGATTGAGCCACAGATTAGTACTAATACTAAGTACAGAAAAAATAAATAGTTCAGCAGTAAGCAGTCTGTACGTAGTATCTAAGTAGTCTGTGTATGATGGACATCACTCAGAAAACGTCATACGTTTTCGAAGTTTTGTTGGAGAGCGCTGCGGCGGCTAATGACGTGGTGTAACTTAAAGTTGAAAATAAAACCTTCAGAAGGTTAATGAGGTCTCCATTATTATGTAGCTTTATGATTTAAAGGCTCTCCAAGAAGAGATAATGAAGTAAGATAAGTCCAGGACACCCTTACCGTAACGGCTTCCGCTGTCAAGTCGACTCCTTCGAGGAGAAGCTCTCTTCAAAGGAATAACGAATACCGAGCAAAATAGCAGAGACAAACGCTTCTGAGAACAATTAGTTCACCTTCGTTCGCAAAGGTGGAAAAGGAAGGAAAGAAAGGCGCAGAAGGAGGTAGCGCCAGCGCAGCAGACGGTCCCAGTGCCAAGAACCGGAAGTCAGATCCGGCCACAGATGAAGGTGACCAATAAGTTAAAATAGGTAAAGTTGAAGGTCCTCAGCACAGCGACGGTGCGAGGTCAAGCTAAGACCCGAGTATATCCAGCTAAACCACACAGCTGAACCGCACCTACACTTGGAAGTAATTGCGGGTGCAAAATAATTTATTTAGTTGAAGGAGATCGGCATCCAGGATGGCAATATAATCTGGGACTGTTAAGCAGGTCATCCTTCAGATCCCGGCCCTGATTCTAGCAAGAAGGCAGACGATTATTTGTCGCCATACGGAGCTAGAGAGAAGATAGTGGACATCCGCATTTTTTACTTAGTCTCGTCTAAGTAACAAATGCGGCGGTGAACAAGGAGAAAGAAAAAGGAAGTAATGCGGGTGGAGTACGGCTGCCTCTTTAAAAAGGTTGACGCCTACACCACTATACTATGGTGCCCGCTCAGTGAGGGCCACTAAGAAGGTAGCCCAGAACGGAAAACTCGGAGACACAATTGCTAAGCCGGAACGGAAAACTCTGCCAATGCTCTGCTTCAGGTGCATGGGTAGGAGGCACGCCTTTTAGCGATGCCTCTCTGGGAAGCAGTTTGTGCTTCCGATGCGGCGTGGCGAGGCATATGGCGGCGAATTGCACCGCTCTGTGCTCAGTTGCAATGTGTGTGTAGGAATGGAAACTGGCCACAAAGAAGTTTTTGACGATGTCCTGGCAGTTCATGTACTTTTTCAGGTTGACTAATACTAGCTGTGGTAGACCGGCCATAGAAGATCCATTGCTTGTCCAATAAAAACGGAAATGGGGATTTTGTCGACCATCAAGCTACGTCATGGGGAGCAAGAGGTGCAATCCGCCTGCCACTTGAGACATGCATTACATCGGTTCCTGTCTCCACGCTGGTTCCCCGAAGAGCGGAAAGGTGAGCGTTTTTTACCCCGTCCCTCTCCCCTTTCCACAATCTGCCACACCTGTCTTGATGTGCCACTAAACCCCCTGGGGGAAAGTTGCTTAGACCTCAATGCCGGAGCTGACGGTCGACCTCAATCGTTTGAACGTATTAGGGCTGTGACCATGAATATGATCTAACGACTGAGGTCACGCAAGTAGACAATTGCGACTTATGTTTCTCTATCCGAAGAGAGAGGTGGTGAGCGGCAGGTGCGGGCCGTGATCATGAATATGTTCAAACGACTGATGTCGATCGCCAACTCCGGCACCGAGGTCTTACCAAGTTTCGCCCAGGGTCTTTAGTGGCACACCTAGACAGGTGTGGCAGATTATAGAAAGGGGAGTGAGACGGGTAAACTACGGTCACTTTTCCGCTCTTCCTGGGACCAGCGCACAAGGTGTGGAGACAGGAACCGGTGCAATGCCTGCCTGTGCCTAACGCGGAAGAATCCCTAAACGGGGATCCCGCGGCTTCGCAATAAGCAGCTTAGAGGGTATTCGCACGGTTTTTTAGCGGATGGAACGCCGTTAAGCGTGCTCGTAAATGGCGCGGGTTACTTTGGGGGTTAGCCCCATCGTGCCCGTGACGTTTGCGGGTGCAGGGTGTGAGGTCCGTTCGGCGGTGTGCCTCTTAAAGGCGTCGTTGTCTGTAAACAGTGCCTACGTTACAAAAGAAATAAAGGGTCTGCCTGTGCTTGGTAGACTTAGTCCGTGAAACGCAAATCGATGGGTGGATCCCTTCACAGACAATCAACGGTAGATGCGTGGCTAGTCTTAAAAAGACTCTGGGGACCTCAAAGTAAGTGTCGATCGGGTTGCCGGTGAAGTCTGTATGTTTGAGCGGACAGGGAGTCTTGTCGCGTTTCTCTTGATGGGCGGGGGATATCTCATGCATTTTCAAAAAAATAAAAAAAATCCTGCCACACAAACTTGTGATTCAAGCGGTGAGTTGCCTTCCTGGTGATGTCTTCGCAGTTCATATAATGGTAACGGCAAACTTCTTGAGCAAAACCACAGACAAATAAACTTGCACAATAGACGTTTCTGTGTGTAAAATTGCTACTGCGCAGGCTTCCTTGTCTTTGGTCGTTGCTCAAGAAATTTGCCGGGGTGTATACTCCTCCACGTGGCAGTACAGCAGTGGTAGTCCTGCCAGGGTGCATCACTTGTGATTGTTAGTCAGTTACCTTGACCGTCGGCTTCCTAGTAATTTGAGCTACGAGGAACTTCATGGTGATGTCCCCGCAGTTCCTGTACTATTGTTTATGGCCTTGTACAGAGGTGGTAGATCGGCCAGGGTGCAACACTTGTGTTTGTTGGTCACTTACCTTGACCGCTGGCTTCCTAGTAATTTGAGCCACGAGGAACTTCATGGCGATGTCCTCGCAGATTATGTACTATTGCTTATAGCCTTGTACAGGGGTGGTAGATCGACCAGGGTGCAACACGTGTGATTTTTAGGAAGTTACCTTGACAGGCGGCTTCGTAGTAATGTGAGCCACGAGGAAATTCAAGGTGATGTCCTCGCATTTCTTGTACTATTGCGTATGGCCTTGTACAGAGATGGTAGATCGACCAGGGAACATCACTTGTGATTGTTAGTGAGTTACCTTGACAGGCGGCTTCCTAGTAATGTGAGCCACGAGAAAGTTCATGGCAATGTCCTCGCAGTTCATGTATTCGTCCACATGGTCTCGTACAGCGGCCGGTAGAGTGCGCCAGTACGCCCATAAATAGTAGCGGTGAACGAAAGCCGCCCCAGTTAACACCATACTTAGCTCGCAACTAAACCCAAGAAACGAGGACAAGTTCGATATTAAATAGAATGAGGGCTAATATTGTAATACCTACCTAGACAACACTTGTCTGATATCGTATTATACAGACAAATTGAATATGTTTTGCCAATTAATTTTTGGTATTTCGGAAAAACTACTCAGAGTAAAACACACCACATAAGGTGCACTTATCATAGCATCTAAAGATTTTAATTATTTTAAAATTAGCGTTCTTAGAGGCCAATTAGAATGCAAAATGTGCCTTGTCTGCGTACTACGCATATACATACCGAGTAGTTGAGCTATGAAATAATATTATGGGAGCTTAGTAAGGATGCGAACCTGTTTATCCTTCAAAAAAGTGTCTCCATATTATCGTAAATATCAGGCAGCAAGTAAGTGGTAAACCGCATTTCATTAAAGATAACAGAAAACAAAACAACCAACATATTTTATATCGAATAAAAGTTCACGATAGAAATTTAATTTAGTATTAACAGTGCTAAAACTAGAAATGTTTGAAGAAATCCTCTATACCTTTCAATTCAGATATATACTAAAATTCCGATAGAAACCAAAAGAGACAGCAACATAAATACACTTAAAATGAAACTCAAACAACATCTTATCACGAAAGCATACTATTCGGAAAATGAATTTATGAATGATAAGGGGTCATCCATAACTAAGTCACACGAATTTTTGTCGAATATATATATATATAGCAAGTAAATGAAATATGTATATATATATATAGATGGAGCTAAAAAAGTTTCACTTCAGTTGTGTGGTCATAAGCACACTGGTTTTTTTAATAATATTAACATCAAATCAAACAATTAACAAAACATAAAATATTAGAAGCATTATATTTAAATTAAAGATACAAACTTAATAATCTTCAATAATTTCATGGACATTGAACCCACTCCTTTCAATTATTTATAACTGGTATATCAGCCACTTTGTTCCCGTTTGAGTTGTTAATCTTTATATATATAATTCTTCTGTGAGTGTGTATGTCACTGAACTTCTCTTAAACGACTGGACCGATTTTGATGAAATAATTTGTTCAAGGGGATCTGAGAATGGTTTAGATTCACAATTTTGTCCGCTGGAAAACCCCTATTTTTTTAGGGCGGTACGAAGTTCGCTGGGTCAGCTAGTGTTTTCGTAAAGTAATAGTTTAAAGTTCGTGTTTCTACACTTAGATTATAATAGATTTTGAAATGAGACGTCACGAAATTTAGGACCCCTTCCACCCCCTTGTCACACGATGTCACACTTCGGCGAACCCCTCCCTCCACCTTAATGTGTGACGTAATTTATGGATGGGCCCTAAGTGAAACCGGCACGGGAAGGTCACTAACTAGATTGTTGAAACTGTTTAATAGCTGACTAGATATAGTTATTATACTTGCAACACCTTGGCAGGGTCATGTACCATGCTAAATTAATTGTTTTAAGATTCTATATTGTACATGTGCAATTAAATAAATAATTAAGTAAAAAAAAACCACGCGGTCCAGGCTTCAGACAGGATTCGAACCTGCATCTTCCGCTATCCCGCTATCCGGGTGGGCGCACTAACCAATTGTACTATCGTGACTTTAATGGCCATGTCGAATTTAGCAGCGCCATCTCTTCGCATTATAGGTAACCCACAATGTCAAATGTAATATTTTTATCATAGCATTTTCATATCACCGTTTTATGTTAACGTAACAGGCTCAGTTTAATATGTTTCTAATATTGATAACTCACCTATAGTTGGAGTTGTAAAGAAAGCCATTGTTGAAATTGAGATCCCACGCGTGATAGCGGCCGGGAAATCCCACGATACGGTCTCTGTGCTCACGCCACACCCTGCGTTAAAGAACAAAAAACTAAACTATATAATATATTATTTGGACAAATAGAGAGCTTATTTATAGGCTTATGCATAAATGTATACCAATGTATACGGTGAGTTTACTGTCCAACTGTAAAAGTAAATGGGGTATTTGACAAAGTTTCGAAAACAATATCACGTTAAGTAAGTAACGTTTATGGAGTCTATAGTGGACATTCATCATTCTGTTGTGTATTTCAGTAAAAACAAACTAAATCAAAACATTTCTCTGAACATTATGGCGTCTCACTGGTATGTGACGTCACACGGCCATCATCAAAACGTCCCACAAAGCCCCCAATACAATGTAGTGCCACTTTGACCGGAAGTTTATAGCGTATGATGTCATATTAGTCTTCGCTAATGCCAAGTGTTTGCGGTCACGTAACCATTGAAGAAAAAAATCATTTCTATTTAATGATTTTTTAGAAAAAATATTAATTATTTGTCTCTCACAATAATAAAATCGCTGGTAATATAAATATTGAATACAGATGCCAACAATTGGTAATTTATTTTTCATACTGTCAAATAGCCTATTGCTGAAAAGACGAAGCTACCAAGCAGGCCATAATATATCCTTACTGGCTCAACTCTCTTTCATTCCATGTCAATTAGGTGGAGGGGTAGGAACCAGTTTTTGAATAAGTTCTTAGTAGCTAGCGGAAGACTGTGAGATTATAAATATTCGATGCCCGGCCATCACGAATGGGGTTCTACTTCCACGATCGCTAATAATAATAATAATAATAATCATTTATTTGCCAAAATATGGCAATAGTTGTTAGCTCTTTAGTTTCCAGCATATTTTGTTGAATGTCAACGTGCAAATATTACATAATATAAAAGACAATTAAATTAATGAGGTTCACTGACGTCAAAATAAATAAAATTAATTTAAAGATAATAGATATACGCAATGCCACAAAAAAAAGTGCTTATAATCTATTCATAATTAAAAAAGGCAGGAAAAATTGCATCGATATTGAATTAAAATGTCAGAAAATTACATATATTTATCATTTACATAATTTATACTATTAAATTAAATACACACGAATGTCAACCAAATATATATTAGGGTATTTTATCATTTAAAAAATCATTAATTGTAAAGTACATTTTGTTGATTAAAAATGTAAATAATTCAGTCCTAAATTTGGTTACATTTAGTTTTTTTATATTTGAGGGTAACTTATTAAATATACGAATGGACATACAATATGAATTTTTGGAAAATATCATTAGTCTTTGGATTGGAACACATAAGTCGTTCCCTTTCCTACCTCTATATTCAACATCTTTTTTTTGGTTATATAAGTGAAAATACTTTTTAACAAACACTGCCATTTCAAGAATATATAAACATGGAACTGGCAGTATTCCAAGCAATTTGAATAAGGGCTTACATGAGTACAAATAACCTGCACCACAAAGTGACCGTATACATTTTTTTTTGAATTTTAAAGGCTTTAATTGCATCTACTGAATTTCCCCACAGTATTATACCATAACGCAACACAGATGAAACATAACCATGGTAAGCTATTAGTGCCGATTGTTGCGATGCTATCTCTCTTATCCTATTCAGAGCATATATAAATCTATCAAGCTTATTTGTTACAGTGTCAATATGAGCTTTCCAGTTACAGAATTTGTCTAAGGTTATTCCTAAAAATTTTGTGTCATTTACTTCTTCTATAGGTTGGTTATTCACACTTATATTAATTTTATCATTTTTGCTATTTATTGTTTTAAAATGAATAAATTTTGTTTTATTTACATTTATAATAAGGTTATTATTTTTTAACCACTGTGCTATTTTCTGTAATTCTGTATTTGCTTTATATTCTATTTTTCCGTCTTTATCACTTATAATTAGGGTAATATCATCGGCGAATAAAATACATTTTTGGTCGGTAACATTTGGCAAGTCGTTAATATAAAGCAGGAAAAGTAGAGGTCCCAGAACGCTCCCTTGTGGCACACCGCATAGATTTTGTCTATATTTTGATGTAACAGATTTCCTATCTTTACCTTTTATGTTAGATATTTCTACACATTGTAAACGACTTTCAAGGTAGCTTTCCAACCAGACCAAAGCATTACCTCTTATACCATATCTTTATAATTTATTTAAGAGGAGTCTATGCGATACGAAATCGAATGCTTTGCTCATGTCAAGATATATTGCAAGAGTATTCATTCTCGATTCAAGGCTCTGTGTAATACCTTTAACAAGGTTGAAGCATGCAAGAGTTGTACTACTGTTTTTTCGAAATCAATATTGTTCATCCTTAAGAATCTTATTAAATGTAATAAATGTGTAGATTTTATCATACATGACCTTTTCAAAAATTTTTGATAGTACTGGAATTAGGGTTATAGGTCTATAGTTACACATTTCATTGACAGAACCTTTTTTATATAGTGGTTTAATTAACGATCGTTTCAGACATTTAGGAAAATGACCCTGAACAAAGGACGCATTAATTATATGAGCAAGTTGTTTAACAATAATTTTTGCACTTTTTTTTATTATATTCGTATTTATTTCATCGTAACCAGTAGAATAGGTATTATTTAGATTCATAATTATCTTATAAATATCGTTTTCAATAATGGGTGTCAAATATTAACTATTCGGGTGATAAGGTATATCACGAACAGCGAAATATTCATTAAAATTTTCACTTATTTTTATTGGATCATTAATATATAAATTGTCACTTAATTTAATTTCATCAATATTATTCATAATGTCCTTCCTATTTATATTATATTTTATTACCTCCCAAGCTGATTTACAAGTATTTTTTGCTTGAGAAATGTATTTAGTATTAGTATTTCGTTGTGCTTGATATGTACACTTATTCAGTATTTTTGTATAGTTTATATAATCACTTTTATTTCTTTTTTTATTTGATGAGTTAAGTCTGTATTGAAGGTAAAGACGTCTCTTGTTAACACAGCATTTCTTTATGCCTTTAGTCAACCAAGTGTTTTTAATAGGTTTGTTAACTTTTTTTATCCTAATTAATGGAAAACATAGGTAATAAAATAATTTGAACAACTCATAAAACTTACAAAATGCTCTTTCACTGTCGTCCTCTTGTAAGACTTCATTGAAGGACAATGCTGAAACGCAATCCATAATTTTTTTTATATTATTTGGGTTCATATCCCGCCTCTTTTCAAACCATACCTTCGGTTTTATTTTGTATTTTGAAGCAGTCTGGAGTTCAAACGTAATAGTCTGGCATGTCTCGTGATCCGATAAATACATAATGTACTTTTGGATCAACCTCAGTTTTTATATTGCTAACTATGATATCTAAACAAGCTTTTTTACGAGTAGGTTGCGTGATATGGTTAACCATATTGTGGTTGCTTAAGATACTTGTCAGTTCCTGAGAATTTTTGTTTGACTGAATCATATCGATGTTCCAATCACCACATAATACTATATTTTTATTGCGTTTTCGTGAAAGTCTACTTAACAAAGAATCTAAATTTTGTAAAATTATGTCAATTTTAGATGATGGTGTTCTATATATACAAACTATGATTAAGTTGAATTGCAGTATTTCTACAGCACAGCATTCAAATGCAAATGGTATAGATTCTTTTATATCATAAGTCATGAAGTCCAACGTATTTCTCAACAATATGCAGGTCTCTTCGCTCTGTCCTACAAAACGTTGAGGCAACATTATAACCATTTAGATGTAAATTACTTTGAGAGCCTTTTTTTATAAATGTTTCAGTTAAACATATTATATCAATATTTCCTAGTTCATTCAGTGCTTGTTGAAATAGATCACATTTACTGAGAATACTCGCTATGTTTTGATGAACCAGGGTTAATCATTTTCTTAATCCGAAAAAACCTACTTTCTGTATTCATCACATTTGATTTATCAAGAACTAAATTAGGATCACAACGTTTAAAATAAAATGGGATGGTTTTTTGGGTTAAAGTTTGTTTAGAGCTGTATTTTTTTACATAATTCGGTTGTTTACTATTTAGCAAAATATGTTTGATTTGTTTTGGTGCAAGGTATTTTTTAAAGTAATTAATAAAGTCCATTTCTAAGCTAATCTTTAAACATAATTCATTTAAATATTGGTCTTTGTTTGTCAAAAAGTATTGAGAATGGAATTCTATGGAATTACAATTAGGGTAGGTTTTAGTCAACAACTTTATATTATAATTTAATAAATCTAAATTCAAGTAATAATTGTATTGCACATTCATTATGAAAACCTTAAAATGTCTTAATTTGTACAGTGCAGTCCCTAACTCTGAAAACAATAAGTAGGGGTTTTTGTCATTCATACCTAATGCTAAAATAACTATGTCATCTTTATTCAACTTATTTTCTAAATCATTACAACTAGTCAAAACTTGAGAACATGAAGCTCCCGTTTTCACAATGGTCGTAAAGCAATATGAGTCGCTTATTAAATGTTTCCTATTAACATGATTTTTTTCTGATAAATTTTGTATTTGTTCATCTCCCAATATTACTACTTTAGATTTTAAAGCGTTACATTGAAGACCAGTGGCTCCATCTTTTGAGTTATCAGGGAGAACATCTTGCGATCTTTTTGATTCAGTCGTGTGATGTGACCAGAGAATGTTCTCCAATCGAGAACTTTCTCTTATCGAGAATATTCTGAAATGTTTCCGTTCAACCGAGAATGTTCTCGGTACACTGGAAATTTATGAGAACTTAAAATGATGTTAATTTATGTAGAATAAGAACGATATAGTTTCAAGTTTTGTAATGAAATTAGTTCGTTTTGTACCATAACAACTTATTCAATTTACAACAACACCAAAGGGTGCCTCGGCGATCGGCTTTATTGAAGTTGAACCTTTGAATTCCGACAAACGACACGCGCCGCGCGGCTCTTTGTGATTTCTGCTCCCGCACCTCCCCTCCCCGTCTTGCTGCACGCGACGCTCGGTTAACGCACATGCTAGTACAGACTCGCACCGTAAAGTATTCGGACGTGATCAACAAAAGTGCCTTGTACGAAACAGAATAAAAAAATATATATTGAAAATGAAACCGAAGGGAAAGATTTATAATTTTATAAATAAATAGATGGAAATGGAAAAGTGTTGTTTATATGCGAATTTTGTAATCAAAGTTACAAAAATCGAAATGGAACAAGAATGACTAATCATTTAACGAATAATTGTAACAAATGCCCCGACGTTATAAAATCGACATTTAGTTTATAAAGCATTCTCAGAATTAGATGTGTTGATACAAAATCCAACAGGGGCAGAAATTCTAGGGACTAATTTTCACTCTACGTTAAAACTAAAATATGAACAAAGAAAAAAGATATCATTAATGCCAATACATTACGCTGCGACGTTGTTAGATCCTCGGAATCGTGGGGCCATGCTTAAACCTAATGAGAATATTGACGGATGGCAGTTTGTGATAGCAGTCGCGGAAGAACAGCAGCAACCCATAGAACAGTTGATGCAAGAGGTATCAGACTACAAGTGTGGAGCTGGACTTTGGAGCAAAGAATTTGTATGGCAAACAGCCAATAAAATGAGTCCATTGGCATGGTGGAAATTACTTTACTAAAAAACCTATCTAGGGACAATTGCTATTAAAATATTGACCGCTCCGGCAACTTTTGCTGCAGTAGAACGTTCGTCTTCAACCTTTTCAAATATACACACGAAAAAAAGGAATAAATTTCTTACGGAGCGGGCGGGCAAAATCAGTCTGATATCTCATAATTGGAAACTATTGAAAAGATTAAATAGAGACGATTCAAGAACAAATAAAACATTTGATCAAGAAATACCGAGTACATCTTATGAAGGGGATCGTGCAAGTGATTCTGAGATAGAATCTTTTAATTTAGACTCTGATTCAGAAATATCTGTGGTCGAGGAGGAACCAGAAGTCGTCATGGAGATGAGTGATCATGAGGATGACGATCCATTAGCTGGAATTTGAAAATATAGATACTAATCAGACCAATCAGACGAATTCTAGAAGATTAATTTTAATTTTATTACCTATTTACCTTTAAGTTCTGTTTGTTTCGTACTTTTCGTATCATACAGTTATGTTTTTAAATATATATTTAATAAATGTTGATTAGATATTTGGTATTTTATTACTATTTAACATAACAATTGTTATTATTCTCTACTAATAAATAATAACTTAAATCACTTATGATAAATTTTAAATAGACAAATATTGGAAATATCAATCCGGGGGCGGAGTTGATTTTTCCAATATATATATGTTTATCATAAGTATAAAAATAACATTGAAAAATGCAAAAGTAAAAAAATCATCATAATTAAATCACATTAGTCTTGAAATATTTCCGAGAACATTCTCGTAGTCGGGAATTTACCGGGAATTTATATAAATAACTGGGTTTTTATTAATCCAGTCTGCATATTACGTACATACATATAAACATCTATTAGTCACATTGTAAATCCTACCGAAAAGTGACTTCACTTTTAAAGTTCTCATAAATTCTCGGTCAGAAGAATGTTCCCGAGAACTTAACCGCAAAGTTTCACCATAGAGAATGTTCTCGAGAATTTAACAACACCGTGCATCGTGTGTTTTTGTTGTGGTCTAACAAAGTGGTAAAAATATTTTTCGATGGCGGTAAAGTATCTATGCACTGTGAAGATGTGTAATTCTTATTTTTTCTTTGTAACAAATCGTGTGAATTTTCCAAATTACTGTGTTTATTGTGATATCTCTGCGGCGTATTAAACAACACTGATTTATACATATTCAGAGGAGATACTCTGGTTGTTAATTGTGTATTTATGTTAGTTATTTTATGTCTAAGTGGCGTCATGGTGTTTATTTTTTTGCCTATATCACAGGTAAGCCTTTTCAATGTGTCAATTTGCTTTTTTTGTCTTTCGTTAGTATTTTTTAGACAAGTATTTTCTGCATTCAAGTTTTCTATTTCTTGTTCTGACTGTTCGAGTTTAATTATGAGGTTATCGATTTCCTGTAAATATTCCTGGCTATTATAACTTGTGTTCTGTTGTATTTCACTGTATATGCTTAGCATAGTAGATGAATTTAATGCATCTTGTGTGAGTATAGACAAATCTAAGTCTGATTTTGCTCTGGGCAGTTTATGGCGTATTGTGATATTTTCCATATTTTATCTTTTTAACTATAAGCCCAATAAATGCAACAGTAACTGTTTTTATTTAAGTATTAAAAATACACAAATAATAATAATAATAGAACAGCTGTTCTAGGTACTCACTGGTCAGCTGATGTTTGAACTGGGTAACGGTTGAGTAATTCAGTACATATCTTAAATATTCGTTATTTAGCCCTTTTGATTTAATAAATATGCGTATTTATTCTTTATTAAGATATTATTTCAATGTTTTGATGATTATTTAAAACGGTCTCAAAACATGTTGTTGATCTGATATATGATTTACCTGAATGCAAAGACGATCTCGTCGTGTCGTAAATGCGCATCGTCGTCGACACACAGCACGGCCTCCGTGTCTATGAGGTGGAAGGGCAGAAACCGATTGTTGAGAGAATTCCTAGCTGCCTTCACTACCGCCACAGGAGCGCCGCTTTCTGGCCACGAAGACATCGACGCGGGGGGCGAAGGCCCGTTCCATACCACTATCACCTTACGACAAATACATAATCTAAATAAATATTTTTTTGGAACCATTAGAGGCGCTACGATGGGTGACACGCCTCACGCAGCGCTGCTCAATGAAATAACATGCGCAGCGGAAGTCCGCTCCGTGCTCCCGCTTATCGCAGCGCAAGCCCTTAGATGGTCGCTTGCAAGGCGAGTATGGATTTGTATTTTGGTAGCTGTCTAACGAATAAACTCAACTACAGGACTAATTTCGAATATTCTTTCACCATTACAATGCTGCATTATCCCTAAATAACTAATAGGCTATGTTTTATCGCTTTAAATTTAAAGGTCACCCGTGCAAAGCCTATTTGGGCTATTTGGCATTTTTTTTTAACACAAAATCTCACTTCACTCTACCTTACCCGAAGTTGAATGGTGGTGGACTTCAGACACGATGACAGCTGGTGCTGCCAGCACCGCCTCTTGCTCGTACATGAGCATGATGATGGCGAACGGTAACCTAAACACGAGCAACTAGCGAGAACGTATTCGTATCGCCATCATCATTTTCTAAGGAGTGTAGGAACTACACGGACGGATTTGGATGAAATTTGGTATACATATAGTTTATGACCTGGATTGAGACATATGATAATTTATATCCCATAAAATATTAGGTTCTTGTGGATTACGCAACAAACTAAAACTAACGAGGACGAAGTAGTGGGCAGCCGCTAGACTAGTTTTTTCTCTTGTCCAGTAGGGTGTAACCCTTAAAATTTTACCTTTACTATAAAGTTAAATTATGACCAAAAGACCAAACAAAAAATATTATCAACAAGGCCGTATGGTCTTTGTTGCCTTTGCCTACCCAAAAGGGGAAAATATAAAAACAATATTTGACGGACGGAGGAGCGGCGGACGAGCGGCGAACCGCGAGTTGGCATTAATTTTTACTAATAACATTTTACGTTTTTAATCGATCAACGCGAGATCAACGAAATTCTCTTACTTTGTAAATTTCCTATTTAAAGATAGAACCTTTCTTAGTTCTCATCAAATTTGTCGATGTAACTACCCACTTACTCGTACCTTTTTGGCGAACGGACGATATTACTTTCATATTTAAATAAGTGATTTATCCTGATATTTAGATATAATACGGGCCCGTGTGAATTGTTTCCCGAGTTCCCTGCACGCCTCCAGTTTATCTTTTAACTCCTAAAACGGAGTTTTTTATTTTGGGTGAGAATCAACTTTTTCGAGCGAGCATCGAGTCCCGGACGGATCTAGTGGCAAGTGCTCTCTCAGGATCGTACCTTCCCATTATTTATTTGTTTATTTTTTTTGAGTCACCGAAACTTATTTATATTTTGGATGACAAATAACCTTTTCGAGCGAGAATCGTGTCCCGGACAAATTCAGTAGCGAGTGTTCCCTCAGGACGTTAATTACCTATTATTTCATTGTGAATCTCTGGAGACCGCCGAAATTGTGAACTATATATGGATTCCAACGTAGCTAACTTAACTTATGTATAAATAAATTTAAGTCAGCCTTGTTAACATTTACTCATGATTGGACTACTTAAGTTTATACACACATCACTCAAACCCAGACCAGAAATCGTCACGAACCCTCTCTTCTTTTATTTGTACCTGTAAGGGGAGAATAAATTTAGTAACCTAATTCGTTTTGAAAAATACATTTTGGTTTAAGTTGTTATATTATGTTTTAAAATTTTGATATTAAAATATTTGGATTTAAGTTAACTAAAGTTATGTTTTTATTTTAACTAAAGTTGATCGATTAAAAACGTAAAAACACAATCTGAAAAGTGGTTTTCTTTAACCCCTGATTTTCAAGGTTACAAGGGGCGCTGCCTAGTTTCGATAGAAACTTTAACGACGACGATAATGACGATAAGAATAGCTTTTAGCTCCTATTGGCTAAAAAAACTAACCTTGTTAAATAAGGGCAAACCCCTAAGTCTTGTGAGAGCGGCCGCCAACACTGTCTGGCGTTCATACCTCAGTATGACAATGGTGAATTGTTTCCGAGGTCGGTCGCCGCCTAGCGCCTTACTGAACTCGCATCAGCGCCTATTGGCTGGAAAAACTTAATCTTGAAAAAAATCCACGCGGACCAGGCAGCAGACGGGACTCGAACCAGCACCCTTTGCTATCCGGGCGAATGCACTGACCAATTATGATTACTTTAGATATAAACATCAAGCAGTTAAATGCTCAAAAAGAAATATAAACCTTATCTTGTTTAAATAAGGCAAACCCCTCAGTCTGGTGAGTGTGGCCGCCAACACCGCCTCGCATTCATACGTCAGTATGACAATGGTCAATTGCTCCCGAGGCCGGTTGCTACCCAGCGCCTCGCTGAACTAGCGTCAGCGCCTATTGGCTGGAGAAACTAACCTTGTTTAAATAAGGCAAGCCCCTGAGTCTTGTTAGAGCGGCCGCTAACACCGCCTCGCGTTCATACGTCAGTATGACGATGGTGAATTGCTCTCGAGGCCGGTCGCCGCCCAGCGCCTCGCTGAATTCGCGCCCGGAGCCACCGGCACCTGCGCCTATGGGCCGGAACCCTGCCGCGGAGCCGACGAAGCGGGCTTCCGACGTCACCGAGGGATCCCAAGGCAGCTGTGGGTACAGCGCGAATGGCTCGCCCCACTCATTCCATAGTTCGTATCTACCAATACAAACGAACATAACACGCACTTTAGAGGCTGTAAAATTTTGTTCATATAGAGCTGTTTTCAAAGATGTCAATTAACTTTAAACTTTGATTGATACTGTCTCTATCTTTGCGATAACAATAGAATGAGGCAACCCGTGACTTATTGCATTTCTTTTTAATTTGATAGCTGCCTCAGCAATAGTACATTACGATACGCGTGACCTAAGTTGCCTATTACTAGGGTGCTAAACGCCATGCAGTAATAGACAACTTAGGCCACACGTATCGTATACTATTTTATAGCAAGTGTGACATAAACCCGCCCCGGAAGAGGGAGGGGGGGTTAGTGTTTTGAAAGTAAAATTCATGTATTGCAATCACAAAGAATTGCAATACAGACTGCAAGTCAAACTCTGAAAAGAAAGAATTCCGGTTCAGATTACCATTTTGAAAGTATATTTCAAAAGGAAAAAATCAAATATCATTACAACAAAATAGAATTTCAATATATCCATGAACGTTTATTCCTTGATTAGCATAGTAAAGTTAAGTTACGCGTATCGTAATGTACTAATGCTACATGAGTGAAGTTGGTCAATTCATTTACACACCGTGCAGAAATAGGCAACTTAGGTCACGGAAAAGCGTGCGTAAAGTGCGGGTTTAGGTCACACTGTGCTATAAAAATATTAAGCAGTTTTTTTTTCAAGAAACTATCTAACACCTTACAATTACTGAATACAAACAAAGTAAATCAGACAAATCAAGCTATAGATGGGATTCTTTAGTCTGTTCCATTTGTCAACCGATAGATTTGAATCTGAAATCAGTGCTCGACCGACGGTCGGCGCTCACGTCGATCGGACGTAATAGTAGCTATATCTATGAAAATATATGAACGGGTACACTGCTGCGCTGATGATTTGCAACACTCGAAGAGCTACGTCGCGCTGACAGAAATAATCTGTCGGGTCTATTAGAATGCATGTATGCGTTTGGTTTTTCGCTGACAGAACGACCCTACTCCCGCGTGTATGTGTTTATACATAAGGAAATGCACACGCATCTCTGTTCGTCGCCAACGTAACGTACTATCAGCGCAGGAGGTCAACACAGTTAATACAGGAAATGCCTCTGCACTACATACTACTACATACTTACCCGTGTAACAAGCTCATGGAGTAATTCCGACGATACGACGGACTCGCGTATGGAGCTTCTAGGGGTCCGAGAGTTTCTTCGGGTTCCGTATCCACAGCGGGAGGATCCAATTTTAGTGGATAGTATGATTCATTGAAGCCCGGCGCTGCTATTGTTGGCGTCGCTGGCGGTGCCGGAATATTCAAGCGAGTCCTAATAGTGGCCAGCAAGGAATCTACACTGGTTTGAACAGAACTGAGGTAGCGCTCCCAAAGAACTCGGCCTTGTCTTCTGAACATTAATAAATCAGCATCCGCAATAGCTCGAAGCAAGAAATGCAGCTCGGTGACGCGTGCTTTCGGTAACGCTATCACTGCTCGTTTCCAATCTAAAACTTCGTCATACGGTAAACGTATTCTGTCACCGCCGAGAATCACTGGAATAGCACCAGATCGCAATGCTTCATATAGACGTGCTTGCAACAGTGCTGTGGTGGTGTAACTACGATCAGCTGGTGCAAGAATCAGTACGAATGTGGAGTCCCTTAGCACCGCACGTCGCGAACGATCGGTCCCACATAATGCCCAATCCCCTATAGGCAGTAAAGATTTCTTCTCTACGGGTGGGTCACATTCGAATTGCAGAAAGAACGTATCCGGCGACGAACTTGTATTCTGCAAAGATTCTATAAGCTTTTGGTCATGATCCTTGTCAGGCCCTTTTGCTGGCGGTTGCGATCCCTGAAAGCTAATATTAGCTAATGAAATCACATCAAAGTCATTGAATATATGACTTTGATGTAATTTCATATAACCTTACTGAACAATCGAAAATTTATTATCTCAATTAGTTTAAATAGATTTTCATAATAAATAAACATACCTTATTAAATATTTTCTTCTTGCTGGTGCTATAGGTGCACAATCAACCCATACATCACCTCCCGGTGGACCTAATGCTGGAGGCGTTATTATATCGAAACCTGGCCTGAATTGATTATGTGTAAAAGTAGACTGAGCGATAATAGCTCTTCCTGTGGACAAGCCTCGAAACGCATCGCCTGACCCAACCGAAAGCTCACGCCGAGCTAAGTTCATTAAAACATGATTTCTTCCATCACCTCCCCAAAAAGGCAAACCTTTTAGAGCAGTCTCATTCAATAACAATTTATATGACTCTGTTGTTGACCTGAAAGAAATATTAACGTATTCTTACTTCCACATCAAACAAACAGTTTTAAATTAGAAAAACAATACAAAAATATCTTACGAGGCTTTTTCATATGGAAAAGCTTCACCAACGAGAACTAGATAGACACAGGCTTTATTAGGATCTTTTGTCAGGTGGGTGTTATATCCTAATGTTTGGCGCAATGTAGTTTTCAAAAAACCATCCACTTCAGAACTGGCGAACGGAGCGTAGATATCTGGATCGTATAAATAGACTGGGAAGCCCGAAGTTAAAGAGCAGCGGGAGTGGTCGAAGCATGAAAACATGCGACAGTATGGTTCAGAGGAGTGTTCGATAGGTGGTAAAATGGGCGGCGGTCTGGCGGAGAGTATTTGCTGAGGGGGTGCTAGTTCTGGTGAGTCCCTGCGTATAGCTTCAAGCTGCGCAAGACGCGCCTGATCGGCAGAGACTCGAAGACGTTGCAACTCTGCAGCCGCACGGGCATGCTCCGCTTTGGCGCTATCTGCTTTAGCACTGGCTGCCACCGCCTCCCTCTGTAGGCGCGCGCGTCTTGCCTCCAATTCCCGTAACTCAGTAGATACTGAGGCCTACGAAAAGGTAATATGTTAATTAAAACAAGAAGAATCAATCAGTTTTATCTAAATATATATTTTTTGAGACCATGTGTAGGTAACATACTTGCTGAAGATATGAGCTTGATACACATTTGGGTGCTACATAAGTCATACCTATTGAACATTACTATTAAAAAAAACTAAAATAGGCTTCAATGAAGCTACATACCTGATTGTTTAACCACAAGTAATACATAAAAGGCACTGTAGGTAGGGTGTCAGTGACACAAAGCCTCCCCAAGCCTCCATTATTATTAATAACTAGCGGCAGCCAGCAACTGTGTCCATTAACTTTAGATTTTTGAAAATCCCTAAGGAACCTAACACTTTTCCAGGATTGAGTAAAATATATACAAAGTTTCACATTTATAATAGCACTAGGATTTCTAATAATTTCTACTCTGATCTATCTCTTTGTCAGTGAACATGTAACAGTCTGCTTGAGCACATCTTCCCATCTGTTAACTTGACATCCCCTACTTATTTTTCAGTTGCATATAACATATTGACGACCTCCGTGGCCGAGTGGTTTGTACGCCGGGTTTCATGGTGTCGCCGACTCGAGAGGACCCGGGTTCGAATCCCGGTGGGGGCAGATGTTTGTGTGATGAACACGAGCATTTGTACTCCAGTCATGGATGTTTAATATGTATTTCTATATAAATATACTTATATATGTAATGTATATGTATTCTATCCATTACCCTAGCATCCCATAACACAAGCCTTACAGTGCTTACTTTGGGGCTAGGCTAATTGGTGCAAGTGCTGGAAATATTTATTTATTTATTTATATACATATTATTATTTGGTACATTTGTAATCAAAAATATGCCAAATAATAATATGTTTTTCTTTAAACACATCCTAATTGGCATCGCCCCAGAGTAAGCACTGCAAGGCTTGTGTTATGGGATACTATGGAAGGGTAACTGATACAATACATTTAAAAGTATTATTATATATATTTTGTTTTTAAAGCTACACCTTCAAACCTGGTGTACAAACCACTAGAGCCATGGAGGTTGGTAGCAAATGGATTCCTTAATCAAAAAATTTATTTAAGAATTCCTTGATACCTAATATGTTCCTAACATCTATCCAAAGATTTTGAAAAAGTAATAAGATCCCTCAAAACTAGTAGCAGGAGGTGTCTTGAAAAAATTTTTTTAATCCATTTTACAATTATCTTTTGCTCATTTATCCATGCCAAATATAAGCAAGTCTCTAAGCTAAGCTGCGAATGAACATAACGAAAGTTTAAGGAACCCGAAAGAGGCAGGGAAAGTTTTTCCCCTTAGCCCTTTATATAGATAGCAAAGCAAAATTCATATAATAATCACCTACACCTATCATAACCAAAATGAACACAAAGTTTATCTACATACAAAATTTCATAGGGACTTTGAATTTTGAATTAATTTCAAGCAAAAAATATATTTTCCTCAAAATTATTGATGACAGAGTGCTAGTTCTACTAATTTGGCTACATAGACCATGATTGGCATGCCTCCCCTGCCAGAAAATTAGGGACTCATCTAAATCTACTCCATATTGCTTCATAGTATTTTTAATTTTTAGCATTTTACTGCAAGATTTATAAAGTCTAAAAAGATTCAATTAATTCCACACAGTCCAGGCATCAGAAAAGATATCCTGTATGACTGAGTGGATTTTTATCTAGTAAAAATGTCTTTACATCATTTAGTGTACCTTAATTCTTAGCATTTCCTCAATTCTTATTTTAAGATCCATTATGTTCATAGTGGACAGGTCACCCAATGCTTCCAATGTATGTCGCATGTGGTTATTCCCCAAAGTCGATTCATACTGGAAAAAACAAACTAGGGACACTTTCAAACGAAAAAGTACAAATTTATCATTGTGCATCAACTGTATTATCACAAATCAAGCATTTGGCCAGTTCTAATTCTGACCTCAGAACCTATAGAACTTATTCAATTTTTACAAGTTTATTTTTTAATTATTTGTACTTCAATACCTTTGATAAGTAATAATGTGTAAAAAGTGGTACCACGAATAAAATAACAGAAACCAATAGTATAACACGAGATAATTTCAAATGTCCTATCCACACACAAAAACGTTCATAAAAAAACATTATGAAATCCGTCTGCACCTCATAACCCCAAACATTAAAAAACTATTTGAGATCAATTAAAAAAAAGTTAAAGTTTAAGTTTTTATTAAAGTTTTAAAGAATTCATCCAAAATAAAATTAGAATAACTCTACTACATTTACTAAAACCTACAACAAAACTGATGACAACAATTTGTCTGTCAATGTCAAAAGCATTACTCTTTTTTTAATTTTACGGCCGTGAATTTCACCATTTCGGCCCAAAAGCCCTACAATCAACAGTAGGGTTGTTCGTCTAATTACAGTTTGTCTATAAAGTCGTGACATGAATGTTTGAGGAACTAACATTATTCATGTGTCTGGCAACACCAAACTTATGTACATCAGCTGCACAGACTAGTTAGAGATACTAATCAGCTGTCATCGAGTTTCAGTTGTGGACACAGACATTTAATACTATAGCATAGCAGACGGAATATTCAGTTTTAAACAACGTGGCAAATACACACACATTGAAACTCACCAAAGCATGGGCCGCATTTAGTATAGTAGAATAATGGATTTCATTATTGTTTCATGAAATACCTATCCGAATAAATAGGTCCTAATGTGATGTCCATGCTAATAATATTATAAATGTAAAAATCTGTCTGTTTAATATCTTCATGGCGAATTTAGCCAGGCGAAATCGCTGAACCGATAATGATGAAATTGAGCACGGAGATAGAATTAACCCAGGGAAAGGAAATAGGTACAATCAGGAAAATTGAAATAAAAATTTAAGGCATAGTTTTTATCTATTTATTCTAAATAATACAAGTTTTTTTAGAAAATTTCTCTGATATACATTTGTTTCTTTACATTGATGTTTACATCTAAGATCAAAATAAAATTTGACAATAACTTTAATAAGCAAGTGGACATTGTTTATGTCATGATCTGGATTGTTCGAGTCAAATATTGAATAATCGACATAATAACATATGAATTTAATCAAACTATTAAAATCATTACTGTAGTTTATTTTAATACAAAAAACACTTAAAACACTATAAGTATTTGGTTGCCAATCCTGACGTTTCATATATTTTAACAATGCATTGCGAGTACTTTCATCCTTTGGAAATCTAGAACAAAATTGTTTATGTGGTTATTTGGGTTATTTACCTACCAATGCCAATGTTCCAAGAAATATGAATAGCTAGTCTGTAATAGGTACCTATCTATTTACGATCTTCTTGATTGCATTCGCATTAAAAATACAATGCAGTGCAAACAAAATTAATGCCGAGAAACTTTTTGTCTTTGATACCGAGTCTGTCCTCTGTTATGGCAACAGTACTTCAGTTGTCAGAATTGGAATTTCCTATCATGATATATCCTGATTACGACTATTTCTTTACTTTTAGGATATTAGTTTTCACCGGAAGTATCTTAGAGTTTTTATCCGTGCGGTGACGGAGAAAGAATACAACTCACCACCCCTTTTCTTCCCGTGGGTATCGTAAGAGGCGACTAAGGGATATCGGAGCTTCCATCCGCTCTGCTGGTGGTAGGGTGCCTAACACCCGCCTGGTTTGTTACCACCGTGCGCATGGTGAAAAACCCGTGAAGTGCTTCTCGCGCGTTTTGGGGTCAGCCAGCGTACAACCAGGGCTCGAGTGTAGGTTGTCGCGACGGATTCGGTCCAGGGCGAGGCATCCGTCGAACCGATGCCGGGAGGACTGCATCGACCCGCCGGCCAGGGAGACCCGTAGAAACGGCTGTCCCGCTGGCCGCCCGTGGCACAGTACAGGGGCCCGAGCGTTCCTAACCAGTTCGCGAGGCTACCCCATCATGTCACGCATAATCTCGGGGTGGACCGTCGTGCCGGTTGGTGACCGGGGCGTGGGGTCCCGGCGGCCACTTCCGGGGGGGTGCGGGGGCCCTTCCGTCCGGCGGGTCGGCGTATATCCTCTGCAGGCAATTATTCGGGGAAACATGCCTCCCTAATTTGCCCGGTCTTGTCGCGACAACGTCCACTCGTTTCACGTCTTTTTATCACTTCCATAATGGCAGCTCTCAAAACAAAGTTTGGACGTACAGCGGTGCACACCCCCACGCCTTCAACGCTGTTTGAGGTCGAGTTCTGCAACATACGCGGACTCCACTCTAACCTCAATGCTGTCCACCACCATCTTGAGACAGCACGGCCAGCATTGTTGTTCCTGACGGAGACACAAATACTTCCGCCTGCTGACACAGGCTACCTTAATTATCCCGGCTACGTGCTTGAAGAGTCCTTCAAAGCGAAAGCCGGTGTATGCCTGTATGTTCGGGCGGATGTTTGTTGTCGCCGTCTCCGCTGCTTGAAAGATCCCTCCTTCTCCATGTTGGGGGTACACGTCCATTCTGGTCCCAAGGCCAGAATCTACGTGTGCCTCTACAGATCCCACACTGGCGATGTTGAGACAACTCGACTTTTCGAACATCTTAGTCGGGCAGCAGATGACGCGCAGGAGCAATTTCTCAATGCAGAATTGGTGTTTTTGGGGGACTTTAATGCTCACCACAATTTGTGGTTAAGTTCCTCGAAAACTGACCATGCAGGGATCTCTGCTCATGCGTTCGCTCTCATGCAGGACTTGAAGCAACTGGTCGATCAGCCCACCAGGATTCCATATATTTCAAGTCAAGCGCCTTCATTACTGGACCTTCTGCTCACGACCCATCCACAGGGCTATCAGGTTGTGGTAGGAGCCCCCCTGGGCTCTTCAGATCACTGCCTGATATCTGCCAAAGCGCCACAGGCCTAGCCTCCACGTCCAACGGTGGTAAAACGCCGGATTTGGCATTATGGGTCGGCAGATTGGGACGGTATGCGTGACTACTTTGCGTCCGTCCCTTGGAAGCAGCGCTGCTTCAGTGACAAGGACCTATCGGCCAGCGCCGTTGCTATTACTGAGGAGATTGTAATGGGTATGGAATACTATATTCCTCATTCCAATCTCATCAGTAAGGGCACACGTAACCTCTGGTTCAATCACTACTGTGCTGAAGCTGCTTCGCGTAAGCAAGCGGCATATCGTGCTTGGATCAGAGGCCGCGCTATTAAGGATCCCGGGGTCGATTCACTAAAAGCAGCCTATAATATTGCTTCCAAGGCCTGTAAGAAGGCTTACATCAGAGCGGATGCCCAGCGCGTAGCACGTGTTGGTTACGAACTTATAACGCATCCTACGGGCTCCCGTAGCTATTGGCGTTTGGCCAAGGCCGTGCAGAAGAACTTCTGCCAGCCCTCGCTGCCACCTCTGAGATGCGATGGAGAAAGCCGATTTACTGGCAAAACTCTTTGCGGCTAACTCCCGAATCGATGATTGCAATGCACCGCCACCATCATTACCTCATTGTGGCACAACGATGCCGGATATCAAAATCAGGCAGCGTGAGGTTCGTGCTGAATTGCAATCACTCGACGTCCGGAAAGCTACTGGACCCGATGGCATCCCAGCAGTAGTACTGAAAAAATGTGCAGCGGAGTTGTCTCCCGTGCTCACACGTTTGTACCAGTGCTCGTATTCTTTGGGGCGTGTGCCGGAAACTTGGAGAGATGCTAATGTGCAACCGGTACCCAAAAAAGGGGATCGCTCAGACCCGGCTAACTACCGGCCAATAGCAGTCACCTCAGTATTATGTAAAGTCCTAGAAAAGGTCCTTAACAATCATCTGACCCGCTACCTAGAGGATCACTCCGTGATCAATGATCGTCAATATGGTTTTAGACCGAAACCATCGACGGGTGATCTTCTAGCGTACTTACTCATATCTGGGTTGAGGCTATCGACAAGCGAGGCGAGTCGTTGGCTATTAGCCTTGACATTGCCAAGGCATTCGACAGGGTCTGGCACAAAAGTCTTCTCTCCAAGCTTCCGGCATACGGTCTGCCGGCCCAGTTCTGTTCTTGGGTAGCTGACTTCCTGCATGAGCGTAGAATTCGTGTCCTTACGGATGGTAGCAGTTCACGGTTCATGTCAGTGAATGCCGGCGTTCCCCAGGGCTCCGTCCTATCCCCCACTCTCTTTCTGCTGCATATCAATGACCTAATTCCTCTTGGGAATATTCATTGCTATGTAGACGATAGTACAGTGCATGCGTGGTATCTCGGACAAGCAGCGGCTGGGCAGGCGGTAACCAAGGAGAAACGGGAGAATCTTGTCATTGAGCTCAATCAGGCTTTGGACCACATTTCTGTATGGGGTACCAAGAACTTGGTTAAGTTCAATGCTAAGAAAACCCAGGTCTGTGCTTTCACGGCAAAAACGTCGCCATTCCTTTTGTCCTTCTCTTCAGGGCACAACACTGGAGCTAGAGAGCAGTATCACCATGCTCGGTATGGAGATTCGCTGTGACTTAAATCCAAAGAATTACATCGAAAGTGTGATAAAAACAGCCTCACGCAAACTCGGAGTCCTGAACAAGGTGCGGCGTTTTTTCACGCCCGAGCAACTGTGCTTGTTGTATAAGACGCAGGTGCGGTCTTGCGTGGAATATTGCTCGCACCTCTGGGATGGCTCCGCTAAGTACTTGCTCGATGCTTTGGATAGGTTACAGCGGCGCGCAATCCGCATCATAGGCGATGAGGAGGTGACTAAACACCTCGAGCCTCTTTAATTACGCCGTGACGTGGCGTCACTAAGCGCGTTCTATCGTCTGTACCACGG
Source organism: Chilo suppressalis (assembly GCA_902850365.2). Taxonomy (NCBI): domain Eukaryota; kingdom Metazoa; phylum Arthropoda; class Insecta; order Lepidoptera; family Crambidae; genus Chilo; species Chilo suppressalis. The sequence continues at coordinate 17,149,584 of OU963898.1, forward strand.
CGAGTGTTCTGAGGAGTTATTCTCTCTTATTCCACCTTCCCCTTTCCTTCAGAGGACCACGTGCGCTGGCTTACGTTGTCACCGTCGAACTGTGGCTACAATTCCAACGCGTACAAAGAAATTTGGTGACTCATTTCTTTGTCGTACTATCCGTAAATGGAATGCTCTGCCCGCTCACGTGTTCCCTCCCTCTTACAACCTGGGATCCTTTAAAAGAGGCGTGAAGAAGCAACTTGCAGGCCGGCAGGGTGAGGATGGCTGGTGTGGCAGTTAGAACTGCTGTATCAGCTATCTTCGCGTCTGGACTTCACCTTCACTTAACATCAGGTGGGGAGGAGTCATTTGTCGGATCTATCTATATAAAAAAAAAAAAAGATAAATAATCCTACGTAAAAAATGTTACATGTTACGATAATATTTAAATAAACTTCGAAAAGACTCATCAGTACACAACAAAGACACATAAAAACTTACTGATGAAACGTTAATCCTGGTGTTCTATTGTAGGGTGATTGTAGGTAGCACTTTAACATCGATACACACTGTACTAGACCATAGTAATTGAATTATCTCGTTTTGTAATATAGTTTCATCAAAGCAATATTCTTAATAAACACCGAAAAGTCGCATGTCCGATAAGTCATGAATAAAATGGCGGCGAGGAATTAAAATGACACGCGTTAACATTTGTTGATGTGTGAGTCAGTATTACAATATATTAGGGATGGACGTTTTTTGAATAACGATGCGCGATAACGATGCCACGTTCGGATGCGCACATCCGATGCGACTGGATGCCGTTAATGGATGTCGATGCCATCTAGTTTTTGTCAACGTTACCATAGCAACAGTGCCACAAACTTATCTGTGCCGGTGGAGATGTCGATAGCAGTGAACAAATATGTCCTAAAAATGTCAAAATGCTATGGATAAATTGTAGTTCAAATTTTTGCCACCGGCACAGAAAAGTTTGTGGCACTGTTGCTATAGTAACGATGACAAAAACTAGATGGCATCGGCATCCATTAACGGCATCCAGTCGTATCGGATGCGCGCATCCAAAACTGGCATCCTGTCTGTGTTCAAAATCTACGCTCTGAGTGAATTTTTTTGTTATAATTTTGCCAGCATTCAATCTTTACAGATAACATACCGCGAAGTAAATAAATAAAATATAAATATTTCCAACACTCACACCAATTAGCCTAGCCCCAAAGTAAGCACTATAAGGCTTGTGTTATGGGATACTAGGGTAACGGATAGAATACATATACTGTACATATATAAGTATATTTATATAGAAATACATACTAAACATCCATGACTGGAGTACAAATGCTTGTATTCATCACACAAACATCTGCCCCCACCGGGATTTGAACCCGGGACCTCTCGAGTCGGCGACACCATGAAACCCGGCGTACAAACAACTCGGCCACGGAGGTCGTCGATTTTCGGAAAAATGGTTTTCGATTATTTATTATTTTCAAGTCCTGATTCAAGGAATCGAAGAGACACACCCAGACAAAACACGCATCTGTAGAAATTCATATTGCATCGTATCCTGTGATACAAGATATCGACATTCAGTTGACATCGATGCGATGCCGGCATCAATGCGATGCCGGCACCGTTGTGGGCATCCGATGCCAAATATATGATACCGATGCGCATCGTATTCAAAAATATCTAAAAACGCCCATCTCTACAATATATGGAAGAATGAGATGCCACTATCGAGTTGTAGCTGAGTACAAAAAGGATAAAAGATCATGTTTTGATTCATAAATATAACTAGGTTTTATATTCCGTCTGCATTATATGTCTGTGGTTTTGGAACAATTTTCCTTTTGTATTTTTTATTGTTTGGATTAAACTGTAATAAATTAAGACGAAACTACGCAGAAAGGTATAAAAATGAGTAAAGTAAATCGGAGTGGCACGCGGGAAGTGATTTTTAAAGTTTTCCAGCGATGTTTCGAAGACTACCAAGCTGGACGAATTTTGTGGGATTTGGATGATGTTTATGGGCGAACAGCATCTATGACGGGCTTAGGCCATTAAACCACTGGACTAAGTACGCGCCTAATTTTGTTCAGTGCAAAGTCTGTCACTTTTTGAGGGGGACGAGGTAAATCACTACATTAAAATAAACTCACACAGCCTTAGTTATTTGTATTGTTACAATCGCCTACAAATATATTTTTTCACCTACGCACACTAATGACAATCACAAGTAATCGTAACTAGGGAAAGTTCGGTATCGATATTTTAGTTTTCTTTAAATAACAATATCGATAGTTTTTCTTGTTCTCAAAGATTATTTTATAAAATAAAAATATGACAACGGAAGAAATTACTCCGGGTCTTTTAATACTCTCACTGGCACAATTACCCAATCACTTATAATGTTTGCTAAACTTTGAAAATCGTTTCGTGGGAGAAAATATTAAATGTCATTTGTTTTATGTATATATGTTCATTCCTTTTTATCTGTCAAAAAGTCGTTTCAACACAGGTACAGTCTTGTCCAGAAATGTGTGTTAAATTTAACGATTTCGACAATAAAAAAATATTGCTACTGTAAGTGTAAATGGCCAGAGGTAAATTAAAATGAAATAAAAATACTTTAAGACATTAGATTAAAACTTTTATTTAAAAAAGTACAACATGAACTCAAATAATCTTCTACACTTATTTTTATTTAACATTATTATGATTATTACAATTATTCTCAATACAGATCTTGATCTGTTGATAATTTCATATCTTTTAGGAGCTTATGTTGACATAAGAGTCAAAACTTATCATATTTTAACACACTTATAATTAGCCTCACTTGTAATTAACTAGGTAAACAAATCTGGAAAGTCGAATTCAATCTACTTCTTATTCTCATATTGAATCAAAACTTGGCAAGTGTATGTAATTTGGATGACAATACAATAATCTGATATCATTGAGCCAGTCTGATAATGAAGCCAGGAGGTGAATAGTGAATTCTTCAATGTTACCAAAAAGATCCCTCGAGTCTGGGTTTATTTGGTCTGTTTTAATGAACACTCCTGCCACCATTCCAATGTTAAAGTATAAAAACTCATTTTTAATAAACCGTCATGAAACCACCAGCTGTCTTATCGTATTTTTTCACTACTCTGGCTTTTATGTATTAAAATACATACGTACGTTACGTTCATATAACATACGCAAGCACGCACAAGCATGTATTATTATTTTTTCTAGTTATATTTTCTTTAGATTTAAATATCAAGCAGTTACATGCTTAAAAATTAAATATAACTATAATTGCAATTTCTTCTTTCAAATGTTTAATACTTGTAAAAGTTTTCATTTGACATTGTGGGTTACCTACAATGCGAAGAGATGGCGCTGCCTTGCAGCTTAAGTATGGCTAGAAGAATTTCGACGAGGCCATCAGGGCCGCAGTAGCATAATTGGTCAGCGCATTCGCCCGGATAGCGAAGGGTGCGGGTTCGAGTCCCGTCTGCTGACTGGTCCGCGTGTATTTTTTTCTAATTATATTTTCTTTAGATTTAAACATCAAACAGTTACATGCTTTAAAAAAAGATAACTATAATTGCAATTTTTTCTTTCAAATGTTTAATACTTGTAAAAGTATTCATTTGACATTGTGGGTTACCTACAATGCGAAGAGATGACGTTGCCTTGCAGCTTAAAAATGGCTAGAAGTATTTCGACGCGGCCATTACATGCTTAAAAGCAAAAAAAAAAGTATAATTAATATCAAACTATTTGATTTTTAAAATGTATTAATTTTGAGTAAATGTGTCTTATGCATTCAAAAAAACAAAAAACCATTATATCGATATTATTTTTTCAATTTTATTTCCCATCACTTAAAAGTCGTAAATAAATAGTCTCGCTACACTCAATTCAAGTTATATAATTTTTATTTTGAATCTTAAATGCGGGGCCTAAGGTCGAAACTTGATAATTAAAAAATGTAGTCTCGTGGGGAGCATGCAATAGAGACTATATTCGCACATAAATAGTTAAGGTCACTAAAATGGACTCGTTTTTTCAAGTATAAGGTATAAAATCATATGAATATGTTACAGCACATATTCGAATTGGATCTCGCTCGATTACTTGCAAGTTTCTATTCTCGATTATTGTAAAATTCATTTTTAAATGAAAAAAGCACTAAAATATAGAAAAAACACTTACATGTGAAATGATATCCCGTTTTTTTGTAAATTAGAGGTGTTTGATCTTTTTTTGCACGTTAAAACGGCACAGGTTAGCATTTTTTTGCGAGGAGACACGGGCTGTTGTCACTACGATAACGATTCTCACACTGTGGAAATCTATCGATTGTAAGTAGTTTTTATGAACGCACTGGATCATTTGATCTTATACCTTGACAGAGGGGAAAGATCTTGCCGAGGCTAGTCCTGTGGTTTAATGGTCTAAGATGACGGGTATGTAATCGTGTAACTATTTGTTTATAACCTGCCTGAAGTTACAAATTTACGATTTTGTCACCAAAAAATGGCACATTTTTAGGTTAGATTGACATAGGTATCGATTCTGACACGATTCTCTAAACTGAAAACTAAATTTAACATCAGTCTCTCCTTTTCATTCTGTATGGAGAATGACAAGGATACACTGTTGTCAAATTTACGTTTAGGTTTAGAGAATCATGCCAGAATCGACACCATTGGTATAGATTCTGGCGTGATTCTCTAAACTTAAAACTAAATTTAACATCAGTCTCCTTTTCATTCTGTATAGAGAATGACAGGGATGCACTGTTGTCAAATTTAAGTTTAGTTTAAGAGAATATTGCCAGAATCGACATCATGGTAGTACGTTATAGTACGTACCTACGTATTATAGTACGACCATTTCTTTTGATACGTTGTTATGGTTCAACTCGGTCACGTTTTCTACCAATTTTGAATTAATTGCTTCATGGCAATAAGTTATTGTTTCTATTCCGTTACATATTTTTTTACTTTTTTTTCAGGAAAATCAGAGAGTCGGGTATTCAACGAAGGTTTTAAAAATGATGGAAAGTTTGAAACTCCTGGGAAAACAGTCAAGGCCGACCAAAGAAAGAAATGGTCACATATAGAACCATGACCAGATGCTTTTAGTGAAGATACCTATCACTAATTTTACTAACTGCACATTTACAAATTGTTTCTCTTAGTAAACTTATTATATACTATAAAATGATTTTTAGTACTATTTTCTTAACAAGTGTCTTAAAAAACGTCGTATAATGATACTTGTGTGTATTGATGATTACCTAACGGCTCTGGTCTCAATGGCACCTCAGCGGTAATCACCAACATTACACACTTTTACACTATAAAGAACTATTTTATCTATAATAATTTTATTCTGATTCAATTAAAAATATGCTTGGCTAAACTTTTTATAAGCATGGGTACCTACTATATATAAAACAGAAACAAAATACGACTGTAGAGTGTTTCTTAATTACCTATTTTACTTGAATGAACTGCTAGTATCAAAATCATTTTGGTCCGACTGCATAGGGTTGCTACATGCATACTAGAGGCGCCATCATTTAATGTCACGACTTTATAGACAAACTGTAGCGTGTAACGGTTATAATATTATTAGTTTTATTCATTTGCTATTAGAATAGAAATTGTTTGCGATAACAGTGTTAAAAAAATCTTATTAATGGGAAGTCTAACGAAATGAGTTTACAATTACAAAATCTTAAAACTACCTTATGTCTAAAACGTAAACACCAGAAATAACAAAGAACTTAAATAATATACAATTTACAAAATAAAAAATATATCATCCCCAGCGCCGCGGTCAGGAATGGTGCCCAATAGGCTGGCAGCATTTCCACGTTGGATAGCGAGGCTAATCCGTTGGCCGAGGTTGCTGCCAGCCTTTTGATCACCGGAAGGAACGAGCGCTTGGACCCCATGGTCCCATAGTTTCCACACTAAACGGCACAAATATGTAGCTCTCACTGAGAGCTGAATATTTGCGCCGCTTGGAGTAGTACTACTTGTATGACTCGGAGCAAGCGTATCCACGCAAGTTGCGTCCCACACAAGAGGACGACCCTGCTTCCAGGGAATGAGCGTCATTCCGTCAGGTCTCTTGCCATCGTCTCGGAAGATGTCGCTGGGCTCTAGGACCGCTGGCACATTGACTGCGACAAGAGCTCTGCGGATGACGTCATTGATGCAGGCGTGACGGGAGACTCGAACAGCGCTCATTTGGCATGATAGACCATGGTGTCCTAACTCACCGACGCGAGTTCCGCAACGACAACGATTGGGGTTATTGATCTTGACGCCGAGTCTAAGTGAAATGGCAAGTGATAGAGTGCTTCTGTCAAGCAGAGTCCCGATATTGGCTGAAGGAAGAGCTTGCAGCCAGTAACCAGACTCTACTTGAAAGACCGCTGGGAGGCGAGCACGCTCAGCTGCGTAAAGATTAATTAAATTAGATTTAGGATATTGACACCGATTCTCGATTCCGAAGAAGCAGGCGCCTCTCAAAAAATACAAAAGACAACATTGGCGTCGATTCTGGCATGCATGATACTTAAATTTGAATATTGTGCATACTTATCATTAACATATTTAAGTGAATATATGAATACAGTTTTAAGTTTTTAGACTCATACCAGTATCGACACCATTGTCTCCTACTCGTGCTTTATAAAGAATGAAGAGGTGAAGACTGTCATCAAAGAAGAACGGCCTCGTTCCATTGAAAAATGGTGTTGTTAATCACAGTCATGGTGTAGAGTAGTTCGGTTGCAGAGTTGTAGTTAACCACTTAGCGACCACAGATATTACCAAAGATATTAAAAAAAAGACTTTCTTTAACTGAAGTGGATCCAAGCAATAAGTATTTTTTAAACTTCTTATATTTATTTTTACTAAAAGTAACCTTGCACTTCGCTTAACGCAGCGCACGCTTTTAAACTGCACGCGGAGCGGACGCCCGCTCCATGACCCGCTTAATACAGCTCAGGCTCTTGAAGTCATTATTAACGGCTGCTCCAGTGGCGCCCAGTCGGTCCTATTCTTAGTTGCATCGCATTATACGCTAAAGACATCAAGATGAAGACACTGTATTTAATCTGATACGCGTAAGTACCTATTGCAAGGTCACGCTTTTTTTTTCATTTACAAAAATCGGTCATGACTCATTTTTATCTCGTCTAAACCCATTAGTCTTTTGAATATGAGCTACAAAGGAGGGTAACATAACATACCTTCTCAAGAGCTGACGCGTTTGAATATTTAGTTTTTATTCCTATTTTCTACACTACTTCGTACGGCCACCCCCAACATGCCAACCGGCAGCTTTATATTTTTCCGTGATTAGAAACACCTGGGACGCCTACACTATTAATATCTGATGCTCGCAAAGAAATACTCAAATTCTTTCTTTGAGATTTATTTTCACATTTTTTAAAACCCGTACGCATTCTCCCTCCAGTGAATAGTATCTCTCTCTCTTTCAGCCCTTGGATGCAGGCTTTCTTAAAATCACGCCACCTGTCACAATTTTTTGCAACCTGGAGCCAAATTTTTCCTGCTGTTCTTTTTAAAGTCATCGTCCTAACGCATCTGAGGTCTTCCTGACGGGCGTTTTTGACCCCACGGTCGCCACTGAAGCAGCTGCTTGCAAAGGGTATATATGTTATGGGCCAAGTGATTAATGCGGGCAGTATTCATAATGCCCTGGCATATCGGGCCAAGTGATTAATTACAATCTAAACTCACCTATTTATCACATTGCCTGGCCATTATTAATAATGCCCGACGGCTCGTGATCCATATAGTAAGTCAGTATTTGAGAATAGGCTAGTTTACTCACGTCGAATTGTATTAAATAAATGTTTATTTCTTAAAGTATTTAGTCTAAGGAACCTTAATATATCGATTTCACTTCATAAAAGCAGCCGATTGCTGTAGAAATTTAATTAAAAAAAAAAAAAATTTAGTCTATATTTTTTAAACACTAAAAACGCTGTTCGCCACATCCGCCATGATTTTGACGTCTCTTGTGGTAAACAACTAAATGTCATTCGCGTGTTACTGTAGGTGGATTCTTTCGTCTGACTAAATTTATCTTATAACACTTTTAACTTTAGGAAAGAAAAAAACAGTTTTTTGACAAAACTAATTATGGATGCCGGCTTTGTGAAAGCAGAAAGCACAAATCTGCCAAGAATTGACGCATTGATGGTTGGTGAATTTGTTGCACTAAACCCCGATTTCTGCTCTGCGGAGCAGAGAAACGACAAGGCATCTATGTAAGTACAGTGCATTTAGTATTACAATGTAGTAATAAACATAAAACTGATACAACATATGAATAAGTGTAATAAAGTTGCGTAGGTTAATTTCTTTCGGCACTTTAATCCACAACTTTCCTGGAGTTTTCAAGGATGTGTTTTTATATTCTCGTACAATACAGTAATGATAATTACTTTATTTTTCGTGGTATTTATTAGAAATCATGTTTTTTTTATTATAAACTCAGTTAAAAGTAATTTTCTACGTGTTTACGAGTTTTTGTTTACCACAGTTCACGTCATAGCATAGATAATCTATAGACTAAAATGGCCGACAGCGTTTTTTTATGTCCATGAAAAGTCTATTTTAAAATTAAAGATTTGTAGCTTTCTAGGTTAAAAAAAAATACAATACATTTTTTTCGGTCTAATAGAACATTAATTAACCATTTAAAACCTTTTTCCAAAAAGGGTCAACTAGCCTATTGAGATAGCTTGAATTTATCGCTTGGACCGGGCAGTATGAATAAATTCAAAACGTTGGTACTAGTCAAAATGACAGATGTCTCGCCATTTATTGTTTGTTTTGAGATCTTGGTAAATAAAAAATAGTATGGGCTCAACATTTAGAAAAAAAAGGTAAATGTGGCTTTACAACAGTCTTTAATTCAGAACCGACTTGGTCAACCCCGACACGCCGTGGTCTTGGTCTGCCCTACCTACCTCTAGAGTTTTTTAGAGCCCGGAGGCGCGGAGGGAGAGCAGCCCCAGCAGGTGTGAAAGGGAGTGATGCTTGTGACTTTATCACGCAAAGGCGGAGGGGCTGCTATTCCCGCAGCGCCGGAGATATGGCAGAAGTACTGGTTCTTACTTCCCTAGTCCTTGCATCCTCAAAAATATTAAACTACTATAGACTATAGTTTCTAAATGTAGCCCTTCGTAAATTGTATATTAACAACTTGCGCTTTTAATTTCAATCTTACGTTTGTATGGATCTTTATTACTCTTTCACCTAAAAAATATTTAATGGATTTTAATGAAACTTAACAGTAATATGAGCTATCATATATGATAATAACATATATATAATAATTTATGTAGTTATTGAGTGAATTGGCCAAAATATAACAATAAGTGTCACATAAGACGAAAAAAAACTCCCATCTGCAAGCCATTTTGGCCTGCACTGCAAAAACAATAAAAGTTACATGAATGTAATGTAGAGAAAAAATGTATCTCTTAAATAGTTCTACAAAAAAGCCCGTGACACCATATATCTATTTTGTGTAAGCTATTACCGCTAAAATAGTGAATCAAAACTAAAATATTATTTGATATCTATTTCCAAAATGCACATTTTGTATTAACAAATTATTTTTTATCCAAAGAAATACTTTTATCGCTTTTTATATTTAAAGACAATAAACTTTGCTCTTGACACTATGTCATTTCGACAAAGATTTATAAAGTTACAACGATGACAAAGTGATAGCGCGGTGTACTATGTAGAAGTAGAATAATAAGAGAAGAAATTTAATTTAGGTGTTTATAAACCTAGATAAAACCTAGGCGAAAAAGAAAAAATATGGGCTACTCGCAGTATCTGATCCTGTACGAAGTACTTACAATAAAACTGTGATACAGTTCCTTCCTATTTAATGATGAAAAATAAATTATCATAATAGGTATTTATGATTATTGAATTTTAATGAAAAACTCAGAATTATTTTAACTAACGATTTTACTTAATGTTACAAATAAAGGGTTACTTAATATAATGACAAATAACCCATTTTTCCCTAGTAGGTACATACTTATTGGAATCCCTGTTTTTATTAATCAGCTAGCGATAATATTAGTTTTGTAATTATAAACGATAATTCTGCAAAATTCAAAGTAAATAATATACAGTTTTATAGGTAAATCACCCTACGCATATAAGTATTGCGATGTTGTAGCTAAGAACCAAGTTCCCATCTACTTCTACAGGGGAATTCATTATAATCGATTTAGCTATTAGGGCACGAAAGCGCACAAAACAAACTCACTTTCGCATCTATAATAATATATTATACTTACTAGTGATCCACCCGGGCATTGTACGGGCGAATTTTCTTAATCGGGATAAAATATAGCCTATGTCACTCGGACAAAATGTATTTAAAAAAGAGAAATGTAATAATAAATAATGTAGCTACCTTATGATGAATTAATATTTAAAACCAGTTTGACAGATTCTTTGTTACAAACATACAAATCTTGCCTCTTTATAATATTACTATACTCGTAGATAGTTAGGATAATAGTATTTAATTTATGAATAAGATTTAAAAATAAAGTAAGTAATAGGTTTATTTGATTATATTTGTAAAAGTTACTTAGCATTTGTGCTTAACAGTGATACGTTATTCGGTATTTTTTTTATAGAAAATAAATATTTGGAAAATAATTGCCATGATTGCACTATTTGCAATACCTACAAGGCTGGTAGCAGCACGCTTGATAGATGGAAGAACTCTTCATTAGAGCTTTACGCTAACAATAAAAAAGGGTCGATCACAAAGTCTTTGACCTGTTACTGGTAAACGCTTTAAAAGTAAGCTACAAATTGATAATAAATGAGATTGCTATGGTGCTCTACCTAACGTTATGAAAAAAATATTATGCACCTTTAGTTTAATCAAATATTATAAACTTTGCTTTGGTGATGTCATAATTATTTAATTTAGCGATCTAAGGCAGTTGCCACCATTGTCCAAAACAACAGACGGGAATTACTGCTTTCTTCAACCTGCGACATAAACGTCATTGATTGGTATTGGTACCAATTCTGGCGTGATTCTCTAAACTTAAAACTAAATTTAACATCAGTCTCTCCTTTTCATTCTGTATAGAGAATGACAAGGATATACTGCTGTCAAATTTAAGTTTAGGTTTAGAGAATCATGCTAGAATCGACACCATTGTATATAGGGTGATTAACAACATTTGAAGTTAACTTCTGGCATCTACATATTTGGTTTCTGTGAATTATGTAGTTATATCAAATTATGAGACTAGAATAAGACACTGCTTTTGTGTATATCACAATCTTAGAGCCGGACGTTGACATGACAATGCAGCCACTGCCAATTTTAAATAGTCGACGAATAAAAGTTAATGAATAGCAGTATTTTACCTGAAATACAGTGCATATTAAAATACTTACCTCACTGAAAGCTTTATATTGAGATAGCACTTTCGTTTCCCGTCGAATTACCATCAGTTTCCGTACTTTTATTCACCTTGTATCCGGTCCAGTGGCGACACCTGGTAGAAGCGCGGCCATTTTTGTTTTCCTAAGTTTTGACAGCGCCATATTAACTCATTGGCTCAATTATTTCACCAGAATTTAAAGTGAAAGCTTTCAGTGAGGTAAGTATTTAAATATGCATTTTATTACAGGTAAAATGCTGCTATTAAACTACTTGACCGTCACTGAAAGCTTTATATTGAGACCTGTTTGTTATCGCCTGGTGATCGCCACGTACATAGATATATACGCCAATGTGACAATTTATGATTTTAAATATTCACATTTATCAGATTATATGAAACTGTATAAAGAAACGAGTAAGCTAAAAATGGATCAAATAACATTATTTGAATCACGCCTTTAATTTTTTCAGGGCTTACGAAGCTGCTCTAACATATGTATTAGCTGATCGCTATATTCCTTTGCTTAAATTTTTGCTTTGTTAATGACCGGACGCTCCCTTTTGTAGCATTCATTTGTATCTTTGTATATCACAAAAAAGGCGTACGAATGCGAGAAAAGATGTATGTTGTTCGATACTGAGTCTTACATTTTCAAACGTTTAGACCACCGAAGGGTACTTAATAATTCCCGCGATATTAATTCCCTTACTGAAGTAACAAGACTACGGTATATACCGTCTTAAAATACTAACTAAAAAGTGTGAAATAAAAGAGGTAAATTTAAAAAATGAAAAAAGCCGATTGCTGAATAATACTTCAAATAAAAACTGAAAAGAAAAAAACAAGTCCAGTAGTCTATAATTCTGTTAATAAGGAACAAAATTACTGAAAAATATTATGTATTCTTGAATATCTAATGGGTCCCGACTGTTAAAGTAGCTTTGTTCCTTATTAACACAATTATAGACTACTGGACTTGTTTTTTTCTTTTCAGTTTTTATTTGAAGAATTATTAAGAAGTCGGGTTTTTTGATTTTTTAAATTTATCTCTTTTTAGCATAGTAACACTAAAATCATCCATTTATAAGTATGTTGTACAAATCAACAAAGCTTTTGCAAAAGGCCTGGGTTTGTTTTCTATGGGACTTGGGACAATACTATTGTTTTATTTTATGTGGATGCCTGATAACTAGCCTACGGGGAAAAAATTGGTTTCTCATACAAACTTCAATCAGAGTGGATTTTTCTTCTCCTTCAAGAATAATTTCTATCTTAGCTATCCTATGTCCTTCCCTGGGACTAGGGTTCATTCCCGGGAATTCTCGAGCCGGGAATTCCTGGGAAATCGTTAGGCTCTGTTCCCGGGAAATCAAGCTCGAGAAAAGTTGAGAACTCGAGAAATCATGTACCTATACAGAAATCAAATGGCCGTTTGTTGTGTTGCGTGGCGACGCGGGGCAAAGCGCGCCACGCAACTATTAATTATAATTTACATTTATTTTTTACCTGAATTTCAGATAATAACGTTTTCTTTCATGTATTTTTTTTTTTTGTTTATAGACGCTATTTTTGTGTTTAGTTAATTTTTTTCTAATTAACCAGGCAAAAATGGTGCTGTGATTTAATTTAATTATAAGTTAAGATATTAACGTTTTCTTTCATGTTGATTTTTTGTTTAGTTTAATAGATATATAGCTTTTTAACCGACTTCAAAAAATGAGGAGGTTCTGTGTTCGACTGTATATATATAACTATTTTTTAATGTACCTATGTTCACCGATTACTCCGTCAATTGTGGACCGATTTCCAAAATTCTTTTTTTATTCGAAAATGTGCACTTCCGATGTAGTCCCATTGGAACCAAGACAGGATCTGATAGTGGAAATCGGGGAAATCGAAGGAAACCTTCAAATTTCAAAGGCACACACGATGTTTTTTTATTCATGTTCACCGATTTCTCCGTCAATTGTGTTATTGTTTACTTGGACGATATAATTTTCACAAAAATGGATTAATAAAAAATTTTAAACAAAAATTAAAACCAGATATTATTTTGTACTTTTTAGTTCCATTTTCGATTTTGAAGTCAGTTTTATTTTTAGTTAAAACAAATTTTGTTTATAAGTTCTAAATAACCAGCCAAATATGGTGCTGTCATTATAATTATTAGTCTGAATAATATTATATCTGTATTTTTTTTTAAAGTTAGTTAGTTATCAATTAAAGTTTTATAAATAATTGGATACTTTTATTTGAGAGGAAAACCACTGAATTTGTTGACGTTATTGGAACTAAATAATATAAGAAAACGTATGTAAATGTAAATTTCTCGATAACCCGAGAAGCCTAGAGAAATTAGCCTCGAAAATTCTTGAGATCCGAGAAATTGAAAAGCTCGAGAAATCATGAACCCTACCTGGGACTCAAACTGTCTCTGTACCAAATTTCACCTCAATCAGTTCAGCGATTTAAACGCGAAGAGGTAACGGACAGAAAGACAAACAAACTTTTATGCATTTATAATATTAGTTATTAGTCTTACTAATTTTGGTATGGATTAAAATAGGAAAATAAATGCGCATTAACACTTTCGTACTTATATAACAAATAAATTCAATTAATAGGTATGAATATATCGAGCCCTTACCGCTAAATTATCGTAAGCGACACTTTTGTCGAAATGCGTTTTTTGTGGAAACTAATATTTTAAACCGTAACGGACCCATCTCTGTTGATATTTCCCTCCAAAAGAACACCGTTATAATATAATAGAGGGAAGAATAGAGGGAAATATCAACAGAGATGGGTCCATTACGGTTTAAAATATTAGTTTCCACAAAAAACGCATTTTGACAAGTGTCGCTTACGATAATTTGGCGAGTGTCGCTTACGATAATTTGGCGGTAAGGGCTCGATATTTTCTATAACTTACAACTTTTTAAGACTTAATAATAAAGAATGACTTATATTTGTGTAGTTCCCGTTTATTAGATAACTAAATAACACGAAACAGATAACGAGTAGCTAACACAATGAAATAACTAGTACTTAACTAAACCTAAAAACATGTTACATACAACCATATTCTTATGATAAAGAAAATAAAATTTTATTAACTAAGCACTACAAACATAAGAATCATCACTAGCAGATTTTATAATCATTTTTGATAATTCAAGTTTCATTTGGTTGTGGTGGACATATACATGTTTAGCCAACGAAGGCAAACAAAAATTTAAACCGCATTGTTCACATTCCTTTTGTTTGGAAGTGGAAGCTGCGTGTTTTTTCATATTAATATGATTCTTAAACGAGTACTCAGTCAAAAAGTGTAAATTGCAATCATTACATTTAAAAATATTATTACTATAGCAATCAAGGCTTACTTGTGATTTTTCTCCCGAAATATTATAATTTGATTCGGTAACAACATCTGGCTGCGATGTCAAGTTTGGGATATCTTTATCTAGTGAAGCGTTTTCGACATTATCAGAGTCGACAGAGGTAGGTTTTAAATCGATTATATCAAAATCGGCAATATCATCACCATGATGACGACTTTCATGAAATTTAAGAGAAGAATCGTCAAAAAATAGTTTGCAATTACTACATTCACTTCCTGCAGTCGGACAAATTGAAAAGATTGATAAGTGTTCTTTAGCTTTTGGAAATTCTACAAAATGTAAATTACAAAACGAACAATTATAAATTTCTATTACTTTACTCTTATTTTTATTCATTGGAATAATATCAAATCTATATGAATATTTTTTATCTCCGTGATGTTTTAATAAATGAGCAAATAAATGTTTTGATGAGAATAAAAGGGAACACTTTGAACAAGTTTGCTTGAGAATTTTTGACTTGCAGTGTCCAAAATGCGAATTAATACTTACCTTATCCAAGAAATGTTGACCACAATCACACTTATATATCTTAGCAAGTTTGACACTTGAAATATTACTGGTTGTATTCTTTTCTTTGTTAGTTGATATTTTTTGCTCACTATCATCAACCTTTATAAGGCACACATCACTAATTTCATTCATTTCTTTGTTAGCTGATATTATTTTCTCATTTTCATCAGCTTTTATTAAGAACACATTACTTATTGCATTCTTTTCTTTGTTAGCTGATATTTTTTTTGCACTATCATCAGCCTTTATTAAGCCCTCATTACTATTTGCATTCGTTTCTTTGTTAGCTGATATTTTTTTCTCAATTTCATCAGCCTTTATAAAACACACATCTTCATTTAATTTAGCTCCCTCCAAGGGTGAATCTGGACATTTCATATATGATCCTTTATATGGAAGCACGTCAAAGTTTTCTTTTACAAAATATGGATCGTTATCATGTATCTTATAGTGTTGATTAATGTCTTTTTTCAAAATAGTGAGGTTACATTTAAAACAAGTAACTTTGGAATTTGTGTCTACGCAGTTATGTTCTGATATCGTTTGGGACTTTTTAAAGTGTAAATCACATTTCATACATCTATAAAAGTGATAATCTTTAACAATTCCATTAAATTTTAATGGCAAACCGCTAGACACAGTGTTTAATTCATCAGATTTACCAAAACGAATAACTTTCATATTATTATGAAAAAAGCTGTTTAATAAATCATGTTTTACAATATGCGACTTTAATTCTGAATTGTAAATAAGAAAGCCACACCTATTACATTGTTTCAAGTTTTGATTGTTGCAGTGATGATCACGAGATTGAAATCTTTCAAACAAGCCTTTACATTTCCGACACTGATATAAAATGAAATAATTTCTACTATTGATGATTTTCTTATTGTATTCTTTATCTTTATCCCGGTTAAAAACCACAATGTTGAACGAATCAACTGTAAGATTAGGAGTATATTGGTGAATTTTTTCATGAGCCATGCAAAACACGTGTGATACGAATGGTAAACCACAAAAGGAGCAAATGTGTTTCCTTAGTCTGAAACACGAATTTTCAATGTGACTTAATATAGCATGTGGCTGTACAAACATTCGACATGTACTGCATTTGTAAACTGTCAAGTCCGTCATTCCTTTTTGAATAACTTGGAGTTTCATTCTTCCTTCGTACTTATACATAGAATTATTTAATATGGTCTTCTTTGTTTCTGGTTCTAATATCCCAAACAAGTTTTCACTCCAAATCTTATAATCTACAGCAAAATAGACAGCATCAAACTTTAGAACTGTAAAGGTTTTTTGCAAATCTCGTATACGATGCAACTTATGATGATCGTTTAACCTCTGATCATATTTGATCTTGCATTCAGTACATTTGTGAATGATTTTACTAAAATCTATACCATAGTAATGATCTTGGCAATGTTCAACAGCTTGGTCATACGTCATAAGCGTCATATAACAATAAGAACAAGAATAGACCACATTATGTAATTCTGAATCTGTTTTTCGTTCTGGATTTAAAATAATTTTATAATTGTCTGTTTTAGAACTTGATATCCCGGATGCCACAACAGGTTTATTATCATAAATCTGTTTAGATCCAGCAAACTGATTATGTGTCATTGTTTCTACAACATTTCGTCCTGAATCCTGTACAGAAATATCAACCACGTTTTCTTCATAGGTATCTTCAGCTTTACAGCTATTGATCGAGTAATTTGATTTGGATTCACTTTTAATTATTGAATTTTCATTCAGTATGCGCCTATTAGTGTTGCGCCTGTTATTGAGAACATTATCATTTCGGCGTTTCAAAGAATAGTGGTGAAAAGATACATGAAGTTTAAAGGTATCATCACAAAGTTTGATATTACAAATAGGGCAAGTTAAAAAGTCTATATCTTGACACACATGATTAATGACAGCAGCTTTAGATAGAAAACGCACGTCACAACTTTTACATTTTGGATATTCTGGTATAGGCGGTAGTATTCGTTTATTGCTTCTTACGTCATAAAACTTAAAATTCTGTAACTTCAAATCTTTGTCTAATTTATGCATATTTCTGTGTGACTTCATCGATTGCATAGTCACAACTAAGCCACAATGTTTGCAGACATGTTTGTTCATATGCGCACAACGACCTTCTTTATGTACAGTACGTAAATAATTATGACTTATAAAACATTTACATGTAACGCAATAATTCATATTCAGTGTATCTAAACTTTTATTGCTATTCACTGACGGTTTGCGTTTTTCACGAAAAGATTTAATCTCTCTTTTAATTATTTTATTGGTAACTGTTATTGTAGTGCTATCAATGACATCAGAAGTGATGATAGTGAAATCAGATAAAGATTGATTATTGAATTTGTGTTCATATTCATGATCCTGCATTACACTTTTCTCTAATAAAATATCACATGGATTACAATAAATGGATTCTGTTACTATTTTACCACAATGCATGTAATGAAAAGCATATTTATTGTCATCAAAGTGAATAGCACACTTTGGACATTTATACAACACTCTGGATAATTTTGATTCGCTTAACTCATATACAACAAATTCATTAGAAAAACTGTGTTGTTTTTTATGGAATATTTCATCATGTTTTTTAAAGATTTTGAGACAAATATGGCATTTCCAATTAATCAAGAATTCCATATGCTCTGAATGATTCATTGCACACCTATTTGATAAGAAATTTATATCACACCGTTTGCATTTGAATAGTATTCCTTTTAAAACCAGGGAATCTATTAGATTTAGTGCTTCTTGGTGTATACTCTTTTCGTGGGCGTCTTCATCTACTTTTAACTTCTTTTTATATCGAGTCAGACTTGCACTTGCATTACGCTTTCTTTGGATTTTCTCTACATCAGATGAAGAATCAGCTGCAATAGTATTAGGGGCATTAACATTACTTTTAGAAGAACATTGAACACTTTGTTGGCTTTGATTACTATCATTTATCTGAATACCATCTTGAAGTTTTGCTGTACCAGTTCGTTTTCCAGCTAAAATTAATTCTACTTTCGTTAAATAGAGTTTAGGTTGTATTTTAAAGGTCTCATTAACCATATCTTTATGATATTGTTGTAAATGAACATTATATGTATTAATGGTACTACTTATAGCAAAACAAAATCTGCAGTTAGGATCAAATTTAACTTTGTTTGTTGTCGTTACCTCTCTATCTTTATGTTTGTTAGACAAATGATTAATAAAAACCTTTTTTTCATTAAAATAAAATGAACAATAGTAACACTTATAATGTAAATTAGTGTCTTGAGTATTCCCAGTATTTTGCTTTTCATATGGCAAATTATCATTTTGCTTCGTAGTGGTCATGGCTCTTTTAATAGTTTTATTTGTCATGAATTTTAATTGAGTTTTCTGGGAAATTTTTGTTGATTGTAACACTTTATATATATGTTCTATGAGATTTTTTTGTGATGAAAAGATTTTTTTACAGTGAAAACATTTACTATTAGAAAGCGATTTACTTTTATGAAGAACAAATGAATCTGCTAATCTAGATTTCTGACGTAATTTTCTATCTGTTGGTGGCTTAAAGGTTATTTGAGACTTCTGCATATGAATATTTCTCATATGTTTCATCAAGTTCGATGACATTGTAAAAGTTTGGGAGCATATTTCACACTTATGAATTGACTTTTTATTGGCAGGCTTTAATGATTTACTAGATGTATATTTAGATTTGCTACTCATTTCATGACAAGTAATTGTATGTGTATCGAGATTTCCTTTATGAGGAAACAATATGCAACAAATTGCACAAAATCTTCCACTTTTCTCCAAATATGAACCAATATCGTCTAAATAAATGTTGGCTAAATATGGTTTAATATTTTGTTCAAAATGATTTTCTTCATTACTTGGTTTCAATGTAGGTTTGGAACCAAGAATGATTTTATTGCGAAATATAAGTTTTTCTTCATCAAATGATAATCTATGTGTTTGTTGGATTTCTTCAATACTTTTTATCTCATCTTCAGATCCTACATCTTCTGAATCTGAGCTAGTTGCAAATTTACTGCTTTCTTCTGTTATAGGTTGGGAGTTTTTACTTTGTAATATAGTATTTTCGTTTACAAACGATAATTTTGTTGATTTTTGGAAGATTTCTTCAGTATTTTTTTGCTCACCCTCAGACGATATACCACCGGAATCTGAGCAACACGCTTTTTTACTGGCTTCTGCTATTGTATCTTTAGAGTTTTTATTATTAAATATAGTCTCTTTCTTTCCAAAAAATAATTTTGCTTGTTGTTGGATTTCTTCACTAATATTAACATCATTGTCGGAATTTTTATTATCACTATCTGAGCAAGTAGCATTTTGACTGTCCTCTACAAATGTGGCTTGAGAGCTTGCCAAAGTTACTCCTGGATTAGACTTTTTATTTAATTCTGAAAAAGAATATATAGGTCTAAAATAAAGTTTCACTTTAATATAAAACAAAGAGATGAACATATGTTGCAATGATCAGTATCAGTACTACCAGTTCTCCTGGTACAACATTATTTCACATTCAAAAGTAATTTAAAAATATTTTGTTAAGCCATTTACTTCAACTATTGTTAATATTATCTACCTTGTTCTTCATATGATGAAATTTCTTTCTTTATAATGGAAAGATCTGGAAATATGCTCTTGATGGCAGGATGGTCCAGTACATCATGCTCTTCAATATCAATTTCATCATCCATTTTGGACCTGAAATAAATAATCTGTGCTAATATGAAATACTTTCGTTAGTCTTTAAGAAAAGCCGCACACCGGAGCCACAGGTTACATGCACGCAACATTAACCTTGCCACAATATACACGCTACATTTTTGCTTTCGTCTCGTTACTAAATGCACCCGCTACAAATGTGTCCTTGGTGTGCGTGCTTACAGGCATTAGATGAGTGCATTAAATGTGTCGCGTTTCAAATGTGGCCACAGAAGGCTGAAAATCGGCTTTCATAGACTTACGAGAATTGAGGAGTATTTTTTTTTCTTGAAATTGATTCTGAAGTTCCATTTCTTTATTATTAAATGTCGTGCGAGACAATTAAGAGTAAAAATCAAAAATATTCACCCAGTCATACCCAGTTTCTCTGTTATGTGGAAGCTCAGACTTTCTTGTAGTTTGAAGTTTGGAAGTTTGTAAAAGAATCAAATAGTAATAGAAGATAAAATTAATATTAATAAATTGATAAAAGT
Source organism: Chilo suppressalis (assembly GCA_902850365.2). Lineage (NCBI taxonomy): Eukaryota > Metazoa > Arthropoda > Insecta > Lepidoptera > Crambidae > Chilo > Chilo suppressalis. The sequence continues at coordinate 17,170,247 of OU963898.1, forward strand.
ATATAAAACAAAACTATCTTCTTCTTTTATGAAATTCTAATGTCTGTCTATTTTAGTTTAAATCCATAGAGATCACTAAATCATTACTAATCAATTGTCCAAGAAGTATTACTTCAACATATTTCACATCGCCATTCTATGAGATAAAAGCGGGAGTGCGCCAGGGATCAATCATTGGCTCCATACTTTACAAGATATATACTACGAATCTACTGGAAGTGCCACTAACTACAATGGACACCTACACTGACATTACAGCCATTTTGGCAAAGAATGACAGCCCAGTTTTAGCTTCAGCAATGCTTCAGAAAGAACTAGATGAAGTAAATACCTGGCTAAACAAATGGCGGATAAAAGCTAGAGATGAAAAATCTGTACATATTACCTTCACACTGAGAGGGGACAACTGCCCACCAGTTCGCCTTGGCAGTAATGCACTCAAACATAATGATTCCGTAAGGTACTTTGGCATGCACTTGGATCGACGACTTACATTTAAAACCCATATAAAAACAGAAAGAGATGAGCTCAAACTCATATATAGAAACCTGTACAGGTTGATGGGATGCAATACTATAATGTCTATTGACAACAAATTGCAACTTTATAAAAGCATTCTGAAGCCGGGTTGCATGTATGGCATTCAGCTCTGGGGAAGTGCTAGTGACTTAAATATCAACATATTACAACGATTCCAAAACATTATCTTGAGAACCATGTCAGATCCCCCATGTTTTGTCACAAATAACAAGCTAAATGACAATTTGCAAATACGAACCATAAGGAAAGAGATCCAACAATGTACAGAGACATACTAGAGGCTTATTAATTACCGAAATAACCTAGCTTGCCAACTAATAAAAACAAAAAGAAAGAAACGGTTGAAAGGCTGTGTAATACTAGAAACCAACTAGTTATTGTAGTAGGAGTAGATATCCAATGGCAAATACACTAAGGAAAAGACACTACTTCACACATTAAGTTTGCTGATTGCAGATCTTAATGAAACAAAAAAAATCCCTAATTAGCATCTTGGGCTCCCCTACTATAAATATTTTATCTACTTCATTCTAGGTCTGTATGTGATCTCTTTGATTTCAAACATTGTATTAGGCAATCTGCTTATGTTGCATTGAAATTTGCTTTAAGTTTGAGTGGAATCAAAGAAAGAGTCAAAATTAGAAACCCACTTTAATAGATTTTACCCAATTAAGAGGGAGTCAGGGTATGACTGGAAGGGATTAGTTTATTGTAAATCCAACGTGGACTTCTGTGTATCTGGAGAAACACATGACTGTCTTATTTTTAATTTTCTTTCTTGGTTATTAGCACTTTTATTATATTTTTTATAGTAATTATAAAGAATACAAACTAGAAAAAAAAATCTGAGCCCAACTATCTCAGACTTGATGAAAATAAGTGTGTTATATCATTTAAGTACAGTCAACTGTGGCAACTTTACCATAAGCAAATATTTTTTTTTTAAATAAAACTAGTTTTTACGGGTCAATGCACAAAAACTTTATTTATTTATTGACGTTTCGCAGCCTTTTCAGGTCTGCATCGTCAGAATAATGAAACAGCAGACCTGAAAAGGCTGCGAAACGTCAATAAATAAATAAAGTTTTCGTGCATTAACCCGTAAAAACTAGTTTTATTTAATGAGTGATGTGCGTGAAAACCTAAGAAACAAATATTTTTTTTATAGATAGGTCCGACAAATGACTCCACCCCATCTGATGTTAAGTGAAGGTGAAGTCCAGACGTGAAGATAGCTGATACAGCAGTTTTACCTGCCACACCAGCCATCCTCACCCTGCCGGCCTGCATGTTGCTTCTTCACGCTCTTTTAAAGGATCCCAGATTGTAAGAGGGAGGGAACACGTGAGCTGGCAGAGCATTCCATTTACGGATAATGCGACAAAGAAATGAGTCACCAAATTTCTTTGTACGCGTTGGAATTGTGGCCACAGTTAGACGGTGACAACGTAGGCCAGCGCGCGTGGTCCTCTGAAGGAAAGGAGAAGGTGGGATAAGAGAGAATAACTCCTCAGAACACTCGCCGTGGTACAGACGATAGAACGCGCTTAGTGACGCCACGTCACGGCGTAATTGAAGAGGCTCAAGGTGTTTAGTGACCTCCTCATCGCCTATGATGCGGATCGCGCGCCGCTGTAACCTATCCAAAGCATCGAGCAAGTACTTAGCGGAGCCATCCCAGAGGTGCGAGCAATATTCCACGCAAGACCGCACCTGCGTCTTATACAACAAGCACAGTTGCTCGGGCGTGAAAAAACGCCGCACCTTGTTCAGGACTCCGAGTTTGCGTGAGGCTGTTTTTATCACACTTTCGATGTAATTCTTTGGATTTAAGTCACAGCGAATCTCCATACCGAGCATGGTGATACTGCTCTCTAGCTCCAGTGTTGTTCCCTGAAGAGAAGGACATAAAAGGAATGGCGACGAAACACTACCACAAAATACTCGGTATTGAACACGAGTGGTGCTATCTCGTATTATGTTAAGATAGCAACTTCCACATTTCAAATTTAATCTGTCTTCGTGACAGTAGCGCCATCTATATCGGGACCAACCATGAAAATGATTAATTTAGTTGAAAATTATGTAAATTCGAATACATAAATTAAAAAAAAGTAGCCTATAGCAGTCTCAGAAGTTCAAGCTATACATATACCAAATTTCATCACAATCGGTTCAGCGGTTTAGGCGTGAAGAGAAGACAAACAAACAAACAAACACACTTTCCCATTTATAATATTAGTATGGATTTACTAGAAATGTAATTTATATTAGCAGCTTTAGAATATATTTCAAAATCTAACCATAGTAAATGGATCATAACAACAGATAGCATGAGTATACTTCCAGCCTTATCAAACCCAGCGTTTTCTTCAAAATCCAATTACACTATACACGAGATCAGAGAAAAATATTGTCAACTAACAACAAACGGAAAAGACATCATTTTGTTTTGGACTCGATCACATATAGGCGTTTATGGAAATGAACAAGTAGATACACTGGCAAAGATTATAACGTGCCCGACACACGGACCTTACACGCTGCGCATGCACCCACCCCGCGCGTACTTCGCTTGATAGACAGCGTGCTCGCTCAGTGCGACCTAATAGATGTATATGCCGACCATTTCGAACATATTATTAAAGAAGGTTGTAAATGCCTAGTTAGTAAATATTGACATTGGACTAAATTCAATTAATTTTATTGTATTTATTTTTGATTTTATTCTTATGTATAATTTGTTTTTGATTTATAATATTAATGAATGTGACCTGCTGATGCGTTAGTTTCAATTAATTTTGTTGTTTTTATTAATTTAATTTTTTATTTTATTGTAATGTATAATTTATATTTTATTTATAATTTTAATTAATGTGACCTGCTGATGTGTTATTTTCAATTAATGTTATTGTATTTATTGTAATGTCTAATTTGTATTTTATTTATAAATTGAATTAATGTGACCTGCTGATGCGTTGGAACTAGTTCTGTAAATCAGCATGTTTATTGAATAAATAAATAAATAAATAAAAGTTTATTAATTGAGTCACTTAAATATAATATAACTACATTTAAGTGCCTCAATTGCTTTCTTTTTAATAACCATTGCTTTGTCCACAGTCAAATAACTAACATGGCTGAAAATGTCCCTGTGAAAAACATAAAGATTCCTGATTCTGATTGTGTACAATTTCTAAAAGACAAAATAAAGAAGCCATGGTTAGATCATTGGCATGAAACTTTACAAACTAAAGGTGTTTGGTATCATAATATTAATGACACAATCAGAAAGCCATGGTTTGCTCAGAGAAATTTTATTCACCGAAAATTTTATTTGAAATCTACAATTCAGCCGAGAACATCCCGCGTTCCTTACCTGTACTTCTCCAAAACCCACAATGTTATTAGTCACTGTATAATTACATCAAGAGTACTATAGAAGATATTTAAACTTGGATTTCAAATGATTCTCTATGAAGACTTGAAGAAAAGAACTTTTAGTCTTGGCTGTATGGCGCATTTTGTCGTCTTTGCCTTTTCCGTTTAATGAATGGAAAGAACAGAACAAAAAAAAATGTAATTTTCAATATTTTATTTTTCTCAAAAACTATCAGTGTGCTGGTGTGGAGACTTTGCATAGAGACTTCATTAACAGTGACTTTTTCACCAAAAACTAGTGAAGTGTCAATTCTTGGGCTCTGGAAGTACAGTTTTACCGAATCTTTTACAGTTAATGGTAAATACCACATTCGCAAATGTTTTAATTCAATTAACAATTAAATACAACAGCAATTTTTTGAGTTGTGGATGAAAGTAATGATAGGTAAACTTGCCAAACTTATCGGAGTATATTGTCCCTTTTATGTTAAAATGTCAAAAATATGGTATTGTTGCCACAGTTGACGCTATGTATTATTTTCAACAATTTTCATCAGTTAATAAGTGTATTAATAAAAAATATACTCAAATCATTATTGGGAAAAAACTTAAAACTCAAATGTACAGGGTTTCAAATTTTGTCTGGTATTTGGAAGTTAGATGACAGCATGCACCGATATTACGATTTTTACAAGCTTTTACTTTCTTTCCCCTGTTGGTTATATGCCTGTTATGAAATATTCGAAGTTATATTCGACACTTCCCAGTTCCCTTCTAAGCTTAAACTTTTGAACAAATACGTATATCACATGACAATGCAATACATATTATGATGGCATGGAGCTGATCTCATCATAAAGCTGGAAGGTGGTCATAGAAACTCTGTAATGAGACGCCGTAACCCTACCAAGTTTGTACTCGTATGATACGTCTTGCCTGAGGAGTATTATACCTATAGGTAATATCATATTTGGGGAAAAAAGTTCGTTCCATTTGTTATGAATTAAATCATATTTAATTAAAAAAGCTTTTTAAAAATGCCAAACAGTTTTTCTAATTACAATTTATTATTAAAATCTACCATCCAAGTACCAATACAAAAGAAGCGGAAAAGCGGATTTCAGGCTTATTTTAATTTATTTCAAGTAGTCATAAAAATGTACACACCTGAAACTTCTTGCATCAACGTTTTCTATCTAAAACCAAAACACATAGCAGAATTAAGTTGTAATTAATGAATCACTTGCAACTTTGGATTAAAAATCTTGAAATTCAATACACCACAGACTAATAAGAGCAGAGCACAGCACTTGTTCTCATAGTGGTCTGTGAGCACAGCATAGATTACAGAGATTCGCGGGCCTTTCACCGACGTTCATTCCTACCGGAATAGGAAATCGGAATGAAAGAGACACATTAGTCTCTAAGGGTGCGGCCAGAGTGCACTCAGATTCAGAGTCAGATTCAGATTCTGAAAACAAGCGCGAGAAATAAACAGTGTAGTCGAAGGTTACGGCCAGATTGCACTCCTGATTCAGATTTAGATTCAGACTCAGAAAACAAAGCGCGAGAAAAAGCAAGCAACCTGCTTAGACTACACTGTTTATTTCTCGCGCTTGTTTTCGAAATCTGAATCTGAGTGCACTCTGGCCGCACCCTAAGGGTACTCAGTACTCAGATTCAGATTTCTCAGACTCAGAAAACTCAGATTCAGATTCAGACACTTGTTTTCGGAATCTGACTCTGAATCTGAGTGCACTCTGGCCGTACCCTAAACTTCTGAGTCTTAACCTGCGTGCACTGTGGCTGTACCCTTAGAACTTATCATCAGTCTCTCCTTTTCATCTTTAAGGAGAAAAGACTGTTGTCAAATTTAAGTTAAGGTTACGGCCAAGGGTACGGCCACAGTGCACGCAGACTCAGAAAACAAGCGCGAGAAATAAACAGAGTAGTTTAAGAAGGGTGGCCATAGTGGCAGCAGGTAACCTGCTTAAACTACACTGTTTATTTCCCGCGCTTGTTTACTGAATCTGAATCTGATTCTGAATCTACGTGCGCTGTGGCCGTACCCTTAGAACTTATCATCAGTCTCTCCTTTTCATCTATAAGCAGAATAAACTGTTGTCAAATTTAAGTTAAGGTTAAGAGAATCATGCCAGAGTCGACACCACTGTTGTTTAGGTTTATAATTATTCAGAGTTAGGTTTAGAGTTGTGTCGATTCTGACATGAGTCTCATTCTGTGTAGAGAATGACAAAGAAAGTGGTGTCGATTCTAACGTGATTCTCTAAATTAAAAAAAATGAATTAAACATCAGTCTCTCCTTTTTATTCTGTATAGAGAATGAAAAGTATGCACTGGTGTCGATTCTAGCATGATTCCCTAAACCTAAATTTAAATTTGACAGCAGCATATCCTTGTCAATCTTTATACAGAATGAAAAGGAGAGAGTGATGTTAAATTTAGTTTTAAGTTTAGAGAATCACGCCAGAATGGAGAAGTATACGCAAAGCTTGATATAGTTGGCGCTGCAAACGCTTGACCCTAACCACAGCTGTCATATTTTAAACGTGTTTTTTTGGTGTGAAAAATATTATGTGGTGAAAATATATTCAACATGGTCTGTAATACAGCTGAAAACAGAGTTGGAAAGGAGAAGCAAGACAGAAAAGCTAATCTAGTAGAAAGGTACTCTTTCTATTATTATGCTAGAATGCTCGTTCTCGGTACATACAGGTAGCTTTCCAATTACAGCATTATATGGCATTATGCGGCATAATGCTTACCGTTGAGTGTTTCAACTACAGCAACGCTTCGCACAATCGAGCACTCTCAAAAGTAATGTTTTCGTGTGATGCGTGCAATCGTACCAACTCAGAGACAGAAAATTAACAAGTGTTTTTTCTTTAAGTTGGCATTGATCGAAATGTTTTATTTATATGTTATCGTTAGTAATATTATTTAATGTTAAAAAAATAAAAATAAATATGGATGAAGGTACAAACATTGACTTTTTTTTTCAACACTGAACTTAGCGCACTCTGCAGTCTGCTGGTGCATTTGAAAACTTATTCACGTTCCAATTAAGCATCAGCATAATTCGGCATTGTGCGCCACTGAGTCGCATTATGCTCTGTAATTGGAAAACCACCACTAAAGTCGTGACATGATTGTTTGAGGAACTAACATTATTCATGTGTCTGGCATCACCAAACTTATGTACATCAGCTGTCATCTAGTTTCCGTTGTGGAACAGTTTTCCTTTTGTATTTTTTATTATTTGGGTTAAACTGTAATAAATTAAGACGAACCTACGCAGAAAGGTATAAAAATTAGTAAAGTAAATCGGAGTGGCACGCGGGAAGTGATTTTTAAAGTTTTCCAGCGATGATTCGAAGACTACCAAGCTGGACGAATTTTGTGGGATTTGGATGATTTTGTATGCTTTCCAATTACAGAGCATAATGCGACTCAGTGCCGCACAATGCCCAATTATGCTGATGCTTAATTGGAACGTGAATTAGTTTTCAAATGCACCAGCAGAGTGCGCTAAGCTCAGTGTTGAAAAAAAAAGTCAATGTTTGTACCTTCATCCATACTTATATTTATTTTTTAACAGTTTGAATGAACTTTGATTATTTAAAAAAAAACTATTTAATGAAACGAAAGCTTTAATAATTTTTCAACAATAAATAATATTACTAACGATAACATATAAATAAAACATTTCTATCAATGCCAACTTAAAGAAAAAACACTTGTTAATTTTCTGTCTCTAAGTTGGTACCATTGCACGCATCACACGAAAGCATCACTTTTGAGAGTGCTCAATTGTGCGAAGCGTTGCTGTAGTTGGAACACTCAACGTTAAGCATTATGCCGCATATGCGCTATAATGCTGTAATAGGCTAGTTGACCCTTTTTGGAAAAAGGTTTTAAATGGTTAATTAATGTTCTATTAGACCGAAAAAAAATGTATTGTATTTTTTTTTAACCTAGAAAGCTACAAATCTTTAATTTTAAAATAGACTTTTCATGGACATACAAAAACGCTGTCGGCCATTTTAGTCTATAGATTATCTATGCTATGACGTGAACTGTGGTAAACAAAAACTCGTAAACACGTAGAAAATTACTTTTAACTGAGTTTATAATAAAAAAAAACTTGATTTCTAATAAATACCACGAAAAATAAAGTAATTATCATTACTGTATTGTACGAGAATATAAAAACACATCCTTGAAGACTCCAGGAAAGTTGTGGATTAAAGTGCCGAAAGAAATTAACCTACGTAACTTTATTACACTTATTCATATGTTGTATCAGTTTTATGTTTATTACTACATTGTAATGCTAAATGCACTGTACTTACATAGATGCCTTGTCGTTTCTCTGCTCCGCAGAGCAGAAATCGGGGTTTAGTGCAACAAATTCACCAACCATCAATGCGTTGCTTGGCAGATTTGTGCTTTCTGCTCTCACAAAGCCGGCATCCATAATTAGTTTTGTCAAAAAACTGTTTTTTTCTTTCCTAAAGTTAAAAGTGTTTTAAGATAAATTTAGTCAGACGAAAGAATCCACCTACAGTAACACGCGAATGACATTTAGTTGTTTACCACAAGAGACGTCAAAATCATGGCGGATGTGGCGAACAGCGTTTTTAGTGTTTAAAAAATATAGACTAAAAATTTTTTTTAAATTAAATTTCTACAGCAATCTTCTGCTTTTATGAAGTGAAATCGATATATTAAGGTTCCTTAGACTAAATACTTTAAGAAATAAACATTTATTTAATACAATTCGACATGAGTAAACTAGCCTATTGGAAAGCAACCTTTATGGGCGAACAGCATCTATAACGGGTATGTAATCGTGTAACTATTTGTTTGTAATCTGCCTGAAGTTACAAATTTACTCAATTTACGATTTTGAGACCAAAAAAGGCATTGTTTACATTGCACATTTTTAGGTTAGATTTACATTGTAAATAGGTAATATTGTAGTACGACCATTTCTTTTGATACGTTACTATGGTTCAACTCGGTCAGGTTTTCTACCAATTTTGAATTAATTGCTTCATGTCATTAAGTTATTGTTTCAATTCTGTTACATATTTTTTTACTTTATTTTTCAGGAAAATCAGAGAGACTTCATGCATTAACCCGTAAAAACTAGTTTTATATAATGAGTGATGTGCGTAAAAACCTAAGAAACAAATTTGTAATTTATTTAATAAAAAGCTTAAAAATGAATATAAGCTAATAGGTATGATATATGAGGCTGTATTTGATACATGTGAACAAGACTCATCGTACATTTTCATGAAAAAATGAGGTGAGGTTGTGCGGGCTTTGTTTTCTTTGCCCTACAAACTTAGAATGGTTAAAAAGGTCAATGTCAGTGTTTTTTTTAAATTTATTCTGGCTTTGAATGCTCAGTTTTTCAGCCGAAATGTCAGTGTGAAGTTAATAATGTGGCCAGTCGCCGGAAAATATATCTATTTTAGAAGAATATATATCTCCTCCAAAATAACAGTGCCTGAAAACTAAGATCTTCAAACAGTGGTGTTGATTCTGGCATGATTTTCTAAACCTAAAACTACATTTAATATCAGTCTCTCCTTTTCATTATGTAAAGAGTATGACAAGGATACACTGTTGTCAAATTTAATATTAGGTTTAGATAATCATGCCAGAATCGATTCCAGTATGTATTACCAGTAATGACATGCGGAGCTGCGATGTGACCGTTGAGTTGAGCGAGTGATGGAGAGAGCTGAACTCGGTTTTTCTCGACAGGAAGGGGAAATTCCGCTGAAGAACTGAAGAATTAGAATAACCAACTTAGCTCAACGGAAAAATGGCTGAATCTGAGTGCACTCTGGCCGTACCCTTACCCTTTATTTCTCGCGCTTGTTTTCTGAGTCTGAATCTGAGTGCACTCTGGCCGTACCCTTACGTGCGGGAGGAGCGACCACTTCCAAGGGGACGAGTGGCCAGCGGCGGCGGTGATTTTTTGGATTCCTCTCCGCCCGGAATAGCAGAATAACTAATAAAGTATCGGAATAAACATGGAACAATATTAATGCAAATAATAAGTTTTGAAATAGATTACGTGTGTTACTCCGCCATCTTCTGCAATTGACAGCTCACGTCACGCATGTGTATTGCCTATTATTATTGAGATTGACTGTAAATCAGTGACATAATAAATAATCTAAATAGAAATAAAAATGAACCATTCTTTTTTTTCAGGAAAATAGTGATAAGAAATGACTGATGTTTTTACAAGAAGACGATGGATATCAATCACCAATAATGAATGTGATAGTAACTTACATCTTACTCCAATTGGTTTTGATTTCCAATAAAATGGAAATACTCTTAATTTCCTTTTTATGTTTGGAGAATATAGGACAAATACCAGGCAACCGATTTGAACCTATTGTTAATATGATTAAGTAACCTTCGAGGATTAAGTCATCACACAGCTCTGTCCACTTCCTCAGGGAATACGGATCTGAATTTTCCTTATAAAAACTAATTTTAATTGCTTTTATTTCAGATGAGAAAAGTACTAAAAATAAAGTTTGGAATTTAGAATGGTGGAAATTTTTCCCCTAAAAGTGACAGACATTCCAAGATTTAATATGTATTGCTAATTAATATCATCAGCCTATTTATGTCCCCACTGCTGCGGCATAAGCCTTCCCTATGGATGTACTAAAGCCATGACCCACTGAGATTGGGCCATGACCCACCACGTGGGCCCAGTTGGGTGGTAATGACTGCAGATGCAACCGGGGCTAAATTTAGATAATCATGCCAGAATCGACACCAATATGGAAGATTCAAACGTCTTAATTAGGAATACGTTGTTCGGATTTTCGGTGGTGATCATTCTTCGAAATCTAAACCAACCACTAAATTGAACAAATTTGGTGATAAAAAAAACTGTTTAATAGAGATTGTGTTCTTTTATTGTATTGTATTTTTTTATATATTATTATGCCAGTGTACGGGACGCCGGGCTGTCGCAGTAGCGGACAGTTACCTACTCGTACTTCGGGGTGGAGGAAGTTACACGCAGGAGTCTTGACGGCGATAGTCGACCGTAGCTTCGGTGAATAAAACTCCCAGTGTTCGGTATTGAAGAAATCGGTGGGCGCTGATAATGGATGGCCGGTGAGAGGAGGCTTCAGGTCCAGAGTGAACCGCTTGTTTCTTCCTGTTCCTTAGGGTAGGAGCGCCTGTCGCTGAATGCATGTCGGAGCCTGTTCCGACTCGAATTTTATATCTAGGACTGAGCTGGCCAGCGATCCATTACCTCACCCCCGCTATACTTTATTTTTCATTTATTCAAAAAATACACATACATTAGGCATACAAATAGGCATATTTTTAGCACTCTCATCCTTCATGCGCTTGTAACACATATGTCCAGATTTCTTGTAATAATGGCAAATAATCCTCTTTTCTCCTTTGAAACAAAAGCCTTATTGGCAACATCCAGTCCATTGCTATTATTGGTTTTGCGGAACTCTTATTGAAGTAAACGGATTCATACAAGCTCGCTTGTGAGCAATGTTGTAATGTTTGCTGTCTCCAGACTTGATACTACATGATCATATTCTTCTGGAAGACCACTGAGTAGCAATTCAGCGATTTCATTGTCCTCAATAGTACGTCCAATATCAGCCAATTGCTGCGAGAGAGTCATCACCGACTCAATGTAATCCGTCATGCATGTAAATTGGTTGTAAGCAATGTTGTGAAGTTTCCGTAATAAAAGGACGCGTCTGTATAGGCCCTTATCTTCAAAAACACTTGCTAATGTATCCCAAGCTGCTTTTGCTGTAACAGTGCCACGCACATACTGATAACAAGATGGCTGAACAGACAAGCATATCCGTGCCAATGCTCGTGCATCCTTATTTTCATCAATAACAGGACTGGTAGTAACACATGACCAAATTCCCTCAAGTGTTAAAATATTTTTCATACAAAACTTCCATTGCAAATAGTTAGCCACTCCAGTCAATTTGTCAAATTGGAATCCTGCATTCAAAAATCCCGTGGCATTTGATTGTTCATCAGGCATGATAATATACTGAAAACTGCCGCTCAATAGAGTAAAATTCGTCACAACTATGAAGAACAGAAATTCTTGGTTTTGTCCGTGCTCCCCACCAGGTTTGGGACTGGGCCCATAACCTGTAAAAGCAGTGAGAGCTGGCAGTGGTGAAGGACAACGTCAAAATCCACAAAGGCATAAAAGCAATTCGTTCTGGAGCAGGTGGTGGCGGCGGCGACAATTGAAACGCAGACACTTTTCAAAGAATACGCTTGTATTCTCAAATACAAATATAACACTTTGCAAGGAATATGAATCGGTAATATTTAACACTATACGATGCAAATTACACAATATTAACATGGATAGCAAGCGATCTAAATGCAACAGCAAAATCCCTACATGACGACATTTTTCCAAGAGAACGATTAGGGCAGAGACAATACATCTATATAAAAAGTAGTCTATGGCTACACAACATAAACCATGGACTTAATGCTAATGCAAGAGAGCATATACATGTTCAACAGTCCCCCACGACAACGAATAACTAGAGCCGAGTTCTGAGTCTCAGAGACGCCCTCTAGTTGAGCTGGCCCCCTCAGGTTTGAGTAGTCTAGAAGCTCCAGACGGAGAGGAGATTCCCCCCGTGAGGAGAGGCAGTCCAGAAGTGCCGGCAGAAGTGAAAACTTGAATATTAATGTTGTGCATTTTTGATATATTTTAATGGTAAGGGAATAATTTTGCACGAATTGCTTTAATTATCAGAATAAAAGTACTATCATGTATGTGGTAGAATACAATATTTATTTATTGCGCTATAGTACACAAACATGACAATTTATATTACATTAAAAAAGTTTATCTCTCAGAAAAATCAACTTACATGAATCACGTTTAAGCGCACTTAGCGACATCTATTGTACAGAAATTAACTAACATGAATCACATTTAAGCGCACCTAGCGACATCTATTGTAAAAAATGAATTTTCTTCGCAATAAAGCTGCCACGTGGACGTCTTAGATAGAGACTTATTATTATAATACGGTAAAATGAAATTTTACTATGTTTCGTCCAATATATTGAAAGTCAACAACCTTTCCAATTTTATTGTGTGTCCTGACTCGTGATGCGATCAGCCCACGTGTTTTACCTGACGTGAGTTTAATATTTTTTACCCATGAAAATAAAGGGTAAAACGCCGCTAAAGAAGTTTTCATTTCAAAAAAGCTGAATGTAAATGCAGTGCGTTTGGTACAAACGAGTGGAGTGGGTACAAACTTAGGCAAAGACTGAGGTACATATTGATTTCGATCGGGCATGAATTTCTAAACAAAACTAAATTTAACACCAGGCTTTCCTTTTCATTCTGTATAAAGCATGACAATGATACACTGCTGTCATATTAATTTAAGGTTTAGAGAATCATGCCAGAATTGACACTAATGTCTTATACCGGTCACTTACATGGTGTGCAAACATTTGTACTTAGCCAACTAAAAATATCCCCTTTGTAAATGTATGTACAGTTTGTCTATAAAGTCGTGACATGAATGTTTGAGGAACTAACATTATTCATGTGTCTGGCAACACCAAATTTATGTACATCAGCTGTCATCGAGTTTCAGTTGTGGAACAGTTTTCCTTTTGTATTTTTTATTGTTTGGATTAAACTGTAATAAAATAAGACGAAACTACGCAGAAAGGTATAAAAATGAGTAAAGTAAATCGGAGTGGCACGCGGGAAGTGATTTTTAAAGTTTTCCAGCGATGTTTCGAAGACTACCAAGCTGGACGAATCTTGTGGGATTTAGACGATGTATAAGGGCGAAGAGCATCTATGACGGGTATGTAATCGTGTAACTATTTGTTTGTAATCTGCCTGAAGTTACAAATTTACATAATTTACGATTTAGAGACCAAAAAGGCATTGTTTACATTGCACATTTTTAGGTTAGATTGACATTGTAAATAGGTAATATTGTAGTACGACCATTTCTTTTGATACGTTATTATGGTTCAACTCGGTCAGGTTTTCTACCAATTTTGAATTAATTGCTTCATGTCAATAAGTTGTTGTTACTATTCCGTTACATATTTTTTTACTTTATTTCAGGAAAATCAGAGAGTCGGATAGTCAACGCAGTTTTTAAGAATGATGGAAAGTTTGAAACTCCTGGGAAAACAGGCAAGGCCGACCAAAGAAAGAAATGGTCACATAAAGAACCATGGCCAGATGCTTTTAGTGAATACCTATCACTAATTTTACTAACTGCACATTTACAAATTGTTTCTCTAAATAAACTTTTTACATACTATAAAATGATTTTTAGTATTATTTTCTTAACAAGTGTGTTAAAAAACGTCGTATGATGATACTTGTGCGTATTGATGATTACCTAACGGCTCTGGTCTCAATGGCACATCAGCGTTAATCATCAACATTACACACTTTTACACTATAAAGTACTATTTTATCTATAATAATTTTATTCTGATTCAATTAAATATGCTTGGCTAAACTTTTTATAAGCATAGGTACCTACTATATATAAAATAGAAACAAAATACGACTGTATAGTCTGTCTTATTTATTAACTATTTTACTTGAATGAACTGCTAGTATCAAAATCATTTTGGTCCGACTGTATAGGGTTGCTACATGCATACTAGTGGCGCCATCATTTAATGTCACGACTTTATAGACAAACTGTAACTGGTTGTCCAAATGAATGGGAAACTACGTGAAAGTTCAAAGTTCGCATGCTTGCTTACGCGTCAAAACAAACCTGTAAAGCTCGATAGAATATAGCAAAAACTTTTCAAAGTTATTCTCATGCTGGCACTTCACATGCAGGTTGTGCTTATAGGGAATGAAAAAGAGAGACCATTGTGAAGATTACAATGTGAAGTGCCGGCATCTAATGGTGTCGATTCTAGCATGATTCTCTAAACCTAAACTTAAATTTGACAGCAGTATATCCTTGTCATTCTCTATACAGAATGAAAAGGAGAGACTGATGTTAAATTTAGTTTTAAGTTTAGAGAATCACGCCAGAATTGGTACCAATATCGCCCTACATTTGTAGGTTTGCGCATTCGTGCGAATGTCAGTCAGTGACGGACGGGGTAGTAATTACTTTAGATTTATAGCAATACTCATACAACCGCTCCATGCCCGCTCTCCCTCCACCTCACCCACAGCTGATCAAATGTCAAAGAAAATGGAGTGTAGTTACGCATTTTGTATTTCAGATTAGAAATTTACAATATGAAGCCAAATTATGTAGTTTTCATGGCTAGTCAGGGTTACAATGGATAAAACTACTCCATTTCAACCTTGGGCTGCCGAAGAAAGTGCGAAAAGTATAAAAACTGAACGAGAAGTAGTAGATGACGCGAAACTTCATCGGGAAAATGTCAATCATCCAAAACATACGCAAACTGCGTCTTACGATAAAGAAAGTGTCTCCGTTGCAAGCAACGCTCCAGGCTCTTCGAGTATCACGGGTGCTGACACCGTCCCCGGTATGGAGTCCAAGATGGACACCACCAAAGTAGCTTCCATGCAACAAATCGTCGAGAATACCCTCAGGTACTACAGTCTTGGCATGAACAACTCCCTGCAAGTAATCTTGGAATGTTTTAAATCTGCCTACTTAATATTGGAGAAAAGTTACTACTACTTAATTAACTGTTTTCTGACTGTCACTAATTACTCAGCATCCTATTACTATAAGTATTATATTACTTATCATCCTAATAAAGATCAACTAAGTTACGAAATAGTGCATGGCACCTTTATGCTATTGGAAATCTGACTACTGTTTCTGTAATTCATGGAATTCTCATAAAATTAATCATATAAAAACCTTTCTTTATGTGTTTTTTAAAATTTTGAGTAATGCACTATAATTTCACTGTATAATAGTAAAAGTAGCTATAATATGTTTATGTACTGTGGTGCTTAAGAGATGAAATTGGCAAACCTCGCAAAATAAAATATACATATTTGTTTCTTAGGTTTTCACGCACATCATTCATCAGTTTTAACGGATTAATGCACAAATTTTATTTATTTATTGATGTTTTGCAGCCTTTTCAGGTCTGCATCATCAAAATAATAAATAAAGTTCGTGCATTTATCTGTTAAAACTAGTTTTATTAAATAAAATGTATTTCTAAAACAATATCAAGTGTGGATATTTTCAGAATTTGATGAGTGAGTTGATGTTATTTTGTGTGAAGATGAGTTTTTATTTGGGATATCTAAGTGTCTGAAATTGCGTCATTTGTATGGAACATCTTAAATTATGTTTTATTTTTTAAATTTCTAGTTCGACATTAAGGTATTTGATCTTAGTGGCTATTTTACACATACTCAATAAATCTAATTACAAATTTCATTTTATATTATGTTCATTTGATGCATCTGGGTCATAGACCCAGATATTGGCATAATCATCGCACAATGAGACAGCCATAATCACTAAAAAAATTAATTTGAATTGATGTTTCATGTTCAATTTTAAACATACAATCTCACTCTTTATGAGCCCCTGGCCTTATTGGCTTCTATGAATGTATCATCTGCTATTAAGTACCTCTTCTTGCTATGGGGTTTCTGAAATCAATATACACATGGCACCCATTTAGTCATAAGATGTGAAGAGAGGTCTTCCTTCGCCCATCTGCTTACCACATGAAAAGTATGTTTTATCAAGTATTTTATATAATCAGTAATAGTATATGAACAACTATTCAGTGCCAACACTGCACTATCTTGTTTGTATTAAAAATCTTCATTTACATGTATATTTTAATTAGTAAGCAGATCAGTGCTATCACTAAGTAAAATAAATTAAAACCTACCTATATGAAGGTACCTATTCCGACCTGCTTGCCAGGTAGAAACGAACAGAAAAATATGGCAACACTACTTTTTGCAGATTCCAGTAATTATCCAGTAAACACATTAATAAAACATGAACAAAAAATTTACAAAATGTTTATTAAATTAAAAATAGTCATGAAGAATTTTTGGCAGGCAAGTCATAGCAATTTGTTTTATTTATATAAAATACTTGATAAAACATTCTTTTTGCCTGGTAAGCAGATGGGTGAAGGAAGACTTCTCTTTGAATCTTGTACTTATAAAGCTCTATTATAATTATTGATACATTGCAAATTTTTTATTACTCTAATAATTAATGATTTGAATAGTAATTATCAGGTCTGCTGTTAAGCAAAGTTGCGATTATAAGTCAGCTGTCTACCAGTAAATATCCAAAAAAATTTAGTGCCTTGCACAATATCAATTCATACTGAACAAACAAAAATTGGCATGACATAACTATGTTTTGATTTTAATAATTTGTTATTTTTATTTCTTTCAATAAATACATCTGCAAATTTTTTTTTTATACTTCAAAATAGTATTATTTTTCAATTGTTACAAATATGTAGGTTTCCAAGTACTGTGTAAACTCCATGTTGTCTTCTTCGTCGTAACTTGATTTAACAACAAACTCCATAAAGTGTCGAAATCACAAGTCTTTGGTGGGTTTAGTTTGTTTTCCATACAATGATACACTCCATATAGCATTACACCCACTCTCAATAACAACAACAATTAAGTAATAAAAAGTACCTTTAAAGTTACCAAAATTAATGAAAATCGCACAGCTGTGTATGTTATTTTATCACTTTATTATCCTTGCCCGTAATAAACTTGACTGTCGGCATCATGCAAACCAAACTTTCTAAGAAATTCGTTCATTTCTTTACAAATTGGGCTTGCACATATAGGCTGTTGTTGACTATAACTAAAAAAATATATAATACAACAAAATTTCTGGTGCAGCAAAAGACATCAGACAAAAATAACAGAATATATGCAACAGTGTTCAAATAAGATTATTTTTTAAGTACATAACTACTAGCTTAAAATGAACTTTTTCTTTTCATAATTCTGATTTTTCTTCTTTCCATTTAACAACAGCTCTCTATAACGCCATAAAATGTACAGTCCCTTTAGTGTCGTTATATAGAGTTTACACTGTCCCTCCTAATCCTAACTAGTCTCCACTCCATGTGTTGCCTTTTGTAACCCTGTTGATAAGCTGGATTCATAATATGAATGATATTATGTTATGTAGATGGTATGAATTTCAATTAATGTTTTATACACTTCAAATGTTGCCATAGAGTTCTCAAATATTTTTTCCTAAATTTCTCTTCAATATTCATATCACAGAAAATATTTTTACTGAAATAAATATAACTTTAATATACTACTCTTTGTGCTCCAGCTGTTATATTTCCCATGATTTTCTGATTTTTATAACAACTTACAGCCAAGAGGGTCGACAACGAGTAGCACAATTATTGGAGGCTGTTGAAGCCTTAAGTGGTGCAGAGCGGTTGCTGCTTTATCTACGACTACCCACTGGAGTCCCACCGCACGATCCCTTAAAACAGCCCATAAACCCACTGGGCTCTAGGTATTATTTGTTTATATTTTTGTAATTTTTAGAATTATTTAGTATCAGTGACATTTTAGAATACAAAGGAGAACTGGTATTTTTCATAGAAAAAATGCTTAACATTATATGTCCTAGCATTTAATAAATCGAATTTTCGCGAAAATTCTAGGGATTTTGCAAAAACGCGGATAATTAGACAATGGCAATAACATTTCTTAATCTTAACACTAGTTGCCTCAGTAAGATTACGAAAGAATCGATACTATAAATACTATTGTGTTTTAGGTTTCTTGGGTTAGCATTAGGTTAGACAAGGTTTGTGACCATGGGAGACAGTGTCATCTTTTAGTGAGGGAATAATACTGCAAAGAGAGGATGGGGAGCGCCTTCGAGAGGTGGATTCACTCGCACAGCCAATACGGAGAAAGCGAGGTCGACGGACGGTGTAATACCCATATACTGTCTCCGCAGTAGGTACCTCAGACACCAGGCACGAGGGATGTCTGATGGCTGTACAAAAATTAGGTTCATAAGAGAAGATGATGCGCCAATGTGTCCTGCGGCGTGTTTTCTTAGCGATTGGGGAGGGTGCAACCTAGATCCCTTTCCAGAGGTGGGTCTGCCTCATGTTGCAGGCAACTGGCACCGGCTAGCTATGTGTGCGTTTAGGTCCTATAGGGACGCCTATTGCCAGAGTTTACGGGGCACATGGGGGTTTAGAGTAAAGCTTCTTTTCGTATATTGGGTAGGCAAGGGAGAGCCCGACTTAACCCGCTCACCAGTTTTCAGTGAGCGGGTATGCGTCAGGCACGTCAGGCATTTCTCCCACAAAAAAAAAAGAAAGTTTTGTGACCATGATGCGTGAGCCGTGCGAGCATGCCTGGCCAGCGGCCAGAGATGCGCCTAAAAAAAATTCGTTAACAGTAAGATTCGTCATAGAAGATCGCCATTGTCTTAATCAACGTTCTCGCAAAGTACTAAGTACTAATTATCAAAGGCTTATTTTCAATTGTCGGTATATACAATTGAAAATAAATCGAATATTATTTGGTACATAAATCAAGTCTATCCACAGTTTTATTCGATCATTGAAAAGAGCTGTTTTATTTAAAGAAACATTTTATTTACATAGAAACAGTAAATAATAAAAGGGCAGATACATTACACAGATTTGCCAGATTTTGAATACACGAAAAACAAATTTCGGTAATTAAGCATAAAAAGCCGGGTGTCCTTTGCTAATTTAAAATCCTAGATATTAATATATAGCATAATTGCTATTCATTATATCTCTATGATTATATAATATATCTATGATGGAATATTAATTCCTCTGCTTTTATGAAACTAAAATGTCATTACCATAGTTTATGAATGTTTGATTAAATTCTTGTAATTTTCATGCATATTTATTAGAAATAATAATAATAATTTAGTATGATTATTATTTAATAACAGAATATAGTACCCATCCTATAATTTATATGTTTTCGTATTGACACTTGACATCATAAATATTATGATTATATTCTTAAAAATGTACGATTTTCAAATATTTGTTTTATGCAAGATAATTTATTTCAGAGCTGAACTTCAGCAGACTGTAACATGGATACAGACGCACCTGGAAGTTGATCCGGACGTCTCTTTGCCCAAACAAGATGTGTATGATGAATACATGTTAGTATACATTTATAACTTTATCACTATTCCTAGATCTAATGGAAATTACTTAATACGGAACGTTTTCTTTACATACTTACTGCAAACTTTATCAAAGAACAATTGATTTTCGATGATTGACACTTAGGCCATGGTATAGTTTTGATTGGGTAAATTAAAATTTCTTTTAAGTATTTAAAATATATTATACATACAGTGCCATTAAAATATGCAGCATGAATATAAAAAAAATCTATGACTTGTCCAAAATATTGTTTCTCAAAATATTGTCCCTTAGCTTTAATGCTTTACAAAGGAATAAACTAATTTTGGAAACATATAAGCAACTCCTCCATAGATATCGACCTCAGAGACACGTTTTTTTTTCTTTTAATGTTTTTAAAAGAGTAATTATATTTACCCATCTTAATCAAGAATGTCGGAAATTTAATGGCAGTTCACTTTCCTGTAGGTTTCATCGCTGCTCTCATTCACAAATTATTTAGCGCTCTTCTTTTTCGCTGCGTTAAGCGACGGAAGACCCGCCTCACGTAGCGCTGCTATGTGAAATCTGCACGCGTTTCGGACGTTCGTTCTGTGTTTCCGCTTAACACAGCGCAGGCCCTTCCTGAGGAGGTTCTCTAAGGAGGTGCAAAATAAAATTAAGGGGTGGCATAATATTACATTTAACACTGTATTTCCTTTTATATTCCCTTTGTCAAAAATTTACCAAAGGAATTTACCAACACCCAGTGTCACTAAGAATACAGCCTAAGGAAATATATAATATTATAAATGCTAAAGTGCGTCTGCCTGTCTGTTATCTCTTAACGCTAAAACAGCTACACAGATTTAGATGAAATGGGAAATAAATAAGGGGCATACGAGTAGACGACACAATAGACATGCAACACCATTTACATTATATCACGTTTTTTATCGTGTTCTGTCGAACCCCATAATTATTTGACAATTGAGGGTGATAAAAACGTGTTATATATCATATCGCGGTGCTCATGCTGGGGTGCTGTGTTATATAGTAATACAGAGATATTTTGAGTCGATAGATGATGATAGATGAGAGCATAGGATAGTTTTAGCCCAGAAATCTTCCTTTAATGGGGTGAAAAGTGGAAGTTTGTATAGAAAACCAATTAAGCCACCCACGCGCCAGATTCTTAATTATTAATGTTGTTGTTGCCAGAGCGCACTGCATGACTAGCAATATGAAGCCCCTTTCTACGGCCGATTTCGGAAAAGTGATGAAACAAGTGTATCCCAGTGTCAGGCCTCGCCGACTAGGCACACGGGGCAACTCTAGGTGAGCGTTTTTTACTATTTACTACTATTACCGGGTTTCATGGCGTCGCCGACTCGAGAGGTCCCGGGTTCGAATCCCGGCGGGGGCAGATGTTTGTGTGATAAATACGAGCATTTGTGCTCCAGTCATGGATATTGAATATGTATTAATATATAAATATACTTAAATATGTACAGTATATGTATTCTATCCGTTACCCTAGTATCCCATAACACAAGCCTTATAGTGCTTACTTTGGGGTTAGGCTAATTGGTGTGAGTGTTGGAAATATTTATTATTAATTACAACATATGGGCATGACTCCATCAATTATGGAAACTAAGGCCCACTTGCAGCAAATTTGCTGAATGTTGATTTATCTAAAAATAGATTTAACCCTTGAAAGAATGTTCCATTGACACTGAAGTTTTGACATTTTTGCTTCATTATAACGCCACTAAGATACTAATTGTCCTGAAAAGCATCCAAGGATATGCAATTTTCTCTCTAGTTACACCCTGTAAATGTCAGCGATTAGGCCAAAGGATCTCAGTGGCTATATTGGCACCAAGGACTACATTATAACAGCACGAATCCAAAAAGACCGATGCCCTGCACACAACTTCTAAAGCATAGAAATTTATTGTTTTAAGTAAAAAAAATGTCTGGGGAAGTAACCTCCCCCTCAATGAATAAATATAACTGCCTTTTGGTGGTGTTATTTCAATGTGATTCTCTGTTTTTATTCCAATCATGACGCGATTATGTTCTTTATTTCTTTCACAAAGTAAGTGGTTCGGGCGCAATATATACAACTACTATGTAAAGCACAACAATATTTCATACCCTAGATACAACATCACGAACAAAATCGTGACCGAAACCTGTCCAGAAGGTACATTGAATGATCCACGGAGCTCCGTAAGATGACCGCGTCAAAATCAACAACAACAGTTATGACAGTTCGAAGTGCAAGCTCGTTAAATTTTACGACTTGTTGCTATAGGCGGAAGAATATAGACTTGATTTCTATGACTCTATATCGTAATTCTGAATGCGCTGTTAGCAATATAGCAGGTACGGAGCACGAGGAAAAGAGACAGCTGTACAACCGACCATGCATATGAATATCACAAATATTTTCTATTAAATCAGTTTATAGTAAGTATTAGAACAAAATTGGTTTCAAATGCGTTTAATTAACAAACATTGATTAGATATCAGTCATAAAAACAACACTCTACGTACTATAAGTATGTTTTTCGCATTTTTTCCGGAGCTCTGTGGCATGTTGACTTTTCAACGTCCGTACCTGACTGTGAACAAAGAAGTGCTGGAGTCGTGTTCAAGCACTTCTTGATTGGGGCACATTTTGAGCGTACTTGGTGTATTTAGGGGTTTTTAATAACGTCGGTAAAGCATTATAAACCTTCCGTGAAAGATATTTAGTTGATAGTGAAAATCGCATGTAACTTCGTTCAGCATTCATTGCGTACAGTCACTTTCTTTAATTTGGTATACTCCTAAGGTTAAATATCGAACAGCAAACAGACATCATAAGAGCAGATTTTTTACCAAATACGTTGCTATAATAACGTATTAAGCTGCAACCCACAGAAACAGATGTTATTTTATGCTATTACGTATGACATGTTCTATAACCTCTTCTAGTTCCTTGTGTGAATGGTGGAGTCTGGACATCTTCAGTCACCATATCTTTACTCAAAATTCGAGCTACAGCTCGCTTAGAAATTTTGTGTTTCTTACACTTCTTTGGTCGTTGGCTTATGGCTTAAATTCGCACAGTATCTCTCCTCTTTTCTGGCTGTTTTGAACAAGAACAACTCGCTTTACTACTTTTTGCCATTTTTCATAACAAAAATCTGAAACAAACCCGAAAACTATCAAAATATATTATATGGCACGTGGAGCCTAATAGGCTCCCGCCAATATTTCAATGATTACTTAAAGGTTAAGCAAGCTTCCCTTTACATTTAGATGCATTCGTGTAGGTCACATTTTCGCGAGTTTTCCACACCTTATGTGTTCGGATCAGTCAGCTCCCAGATCCGGCCAGGCGGTCAGAAATAACAAAATAAAATAGTAAGCGATAGCGATGGCAATCCCGCTAGGCGATTGGCCCCCAGATCTAGCTTTGTATGAGAACCAACAATCGCTAATCTGGCGATAAAGATAGGCTAGATAATAAGGCCGCACTTGAGATTTGATTTGACCAAAGAAGATGCAGCGTGCCGTTTTTTAATGTATATATAATATTTAATGCAACGGCCCAGGCTTTGCATTTGGCCTCTGCATTAAATATACGTATTCTTCCTCAGACTATCCTAATATTCTAGCTGATACCAGAGACTAGACGAAAAAAAAATTTGGAAGTGCCTTCACACGCATATTCTGACACTTGACAGCGAATATGAAAAAAACTCGAGCTACAGTAGGTAGAGAACTTCTTAAGCTGAAAACGAAAATGGCGTTATATTATCTATGAACATTATTTCTTTCTTAATTGTAAACATGATTAGTTTAATGTCAAAGGGGCACGTCATATCTTAAAATTAACTTATGGTGTAAAGTACAGATAAGTATGATTATTCAGTTAGCACCTTATCTTGCATTTTTATATCATTGATTTATCGTAATCATCGATAAATAAAAAACGGTGATATCATTTTAGATCGGCTTTCTAACGTAGGAAATCTTCTTTAAAAAAAAATTGTAAGAGTTACTTTTTATTGATAATTATCACATATTAATCAAAATTCCCCCCAATCTGTTTGTATGTACAGTCAGATGCTTTAATTTGGGATTCATTTCATTGAAATGCGGTTTGAATATTCGCATTGCAATAATGTCAAAATCTTTAGACGACTATAGCGTATTGTGGCATTTAAACGGAAATTAGTTTTGTGTACACATAAACAGTACAATGAATGCGAGCATAAAATAATTCGCTTGTGTAACTAATAAAGATGTCACAATAGTTCAAGTCAATATCATATTTGATGACACGCACCAGTCTCCTACCATGGAATAAAATTATTCTGATTAAAAACGTGGAGTGCACCTAAAAGCCTGCATTTTGTACAGTTTTGGGAATGGGACCAGGGTAGGCGACGCACGAATAATAATTCTTTATTTCCGATTCAATTCAATCATACAACATTTAGAAGACATTAAAATTTAAAAATCCTACTAAATTCATAAACGTGAACGTTTGTATTTTGACATTTGTTACTCAATCACGCTGAAACGGCTGAACGGATTTGGATGACATTTGGCACATAAATATATACTTAGTTTATTACCTGGTTTGAGACATACGATACTTTTGTCTTAAAAAATGTGAGGTTCCTGAGGAATTCTCAAAAAAACTAAAATTTAACGCGGAGCAAGTCGCGGGCGGCCGCTAGTTGTGAATAAAATTATAAATAAATTAAACTAACAATTATTAAATTATATTTAAAATAAGAAAACAATTATTTAAAATCTGATATTGGCGTCTGTACTTAGGCTACGATTACCATCGGGCGAACCATAATACTTACTTGTTTGCCACTCTTTACCAAAAGAAAACCCATAGATATGTAGATTATAGTTTTGATTATACATATAAACTTTCCGTGTGAAATTACATATACAATATAAATAGACACGGGAAGTGGTTTTATTTTAACAATGTATAGATAAGTGTTTAAACAATTGGTAGGGGCTGTACGTGCAATGCTTCATTTTATCTCAAAATATTATTGTCTTATCTAATAATGACGTTGCACGATAGTGACAATTCAATGAATTTGTTGTTCTGGCTTAATAAAATTGTAATGAACATGTCATTATAATAACATTATATAATTGAATATAATTTTTATGTATGTTGTGTTCATTTTCGAAATAGAGATGAACGCTTAATAATTGAATGTTAAACAAGCTTTCGGGAAAATTAACCATGTTATTATTAAAAGCAGTCGTTTCAAACAGTCTATCTCCTTCAGGCATCATGAACTAAGTACCTACAGTAATAATAATAGCATTTAACACCAACATAATTTTACCTGTTAGGTATAAACTGTGATTTATCAGCGCGTACGAGTAGTTTTATTATCTGCGTTCTGTAAAGTCGCCGCTTCTTCTCTCTAATATAATGTAAAAATGTGTGAACATAAACAACTGATATTTGCAAATGCCTTATCTCTATCATTATTTAATATGAACGACCTGGCATGTACACGTAAGATTTTTTATTAAAGTCCGCTTATAAAAAATATTCCTTCTGGCCAAAATTGTGAAGGAGATTTTCTTCTTTATTAAGCCCTTAAGATAATACTTATTTTTTGCCATAAATGTACTCATGTGTGTTAAATGGAATACAATATTACTCAACAGGAGTTATTAAAAAAATCTATTGTTATGTTATTGCTCCAAATTACTCAGAAGTTGGTACCAACGATATTAAATACCCTAGATACACCATGTCCGCTCAAATGTGTCCCTATCAAGAAGTGCTTGAACACGACCCAAGCACTTCTTGGTTCACAGTCACGCGCGGACCGTTGAAAAGTCAACATGCCGCTGAGCTCCGTGAAAAAATGTGAAATAAATACTTATAGTATGTAAAATGTCGTTTTTTCGACAGGTATTTAATCAATAAATAAATAAAATAAATAAATAAATAATAAATATTTCCAACACTCACACCAATTAGCCTAGCCCCAAAGTAAGCACTGTAAGGCTTGTGTTATGGGAAACTAGGGTAACGGATAGAATACATATACTGTACATATATAAATATAGAAAATACATATTATAACATCCATGACTGGAGTACAAATGCTCGTATTCATCACACAAACATCTGCCCCCACCGGGATTCGAACCCAGGACCTCTCGAGTCGGCGACACCATGAAACCCGGCGTACAAACCACTCGGCCACGGAGGTCGTCAATTGACCAATCAATGTTTGTTAATTTAACACATTTGAAGCAAATTTTGTTTAAATACTCACTATAAACTGATTTAATACCGCCTAAATTACGGGTCACTCTAACAAACGCTAATATTAAAAATTAATTAAATAATACTTTTGGAATAATTTTTAAATATTTCTTTGAAACTTTTAATAATAAAAAAAATATAAAATATTTGTGATATTCAAATGCATGGTCGGTAATATATCCGTCTCTTTTCCTTGCGGTCCGTACCTGCTATATTGCTAACAGCGCGTTCATAATTTAGCATACTACAGTCAAAGAAATTAGGTCTATATTCTTTCGCATATAGCAATAAGTCTTAAAATTTTACGAGCTCACATTTCGGACTGCCATAACTATTTGACGCATGCGTTTTAATCAGAACCTTATTTTTCTCTTCTTTTAAGGTGATTTTCAATGTTTAACTTTAAATAATGCTTTATATGGTTTATGCGATTATCTCACGGAGCTCCATGGATCGTCCAATGTACCTTTAGAACAAATTTCGGGCATGATTTTTTTTGTGTTGGTGTATCTAAGGGTATTTAATATCGTTGATTGGTACGGGAAAAAGTTAACGAAATTCTATTTATTCCGTCACTAATATTATTAAAAAATAATAGACACATATTTTTTCTTTTTCGTCAAAGTTTGGGAGTTCCCACTCCAACGTCAGTTGTATGTGACGTCACGAGACCCCTCTCGTGACGTCAGTTGTATGGTAAAAACACGTAACGTCGTGCCACATTTCAAATCAATATATCTCTGTAATATTTTGATTATGTCAAAAAGATAAAATCCGTATACCGTATCCAATTCTTTTTGATAATCTACCTGATAGGTGAAGAAAAAGTTACTCATCATCCCTATTAAATAGTTTCGTGCGATAGAAAAAATAATTTATGTGGACTCAACTACGCATATATTACATTATAACTTGTTCCTAGAATAAAGCCGTAGTAGTAAGGCCCCTAAACAGTTTAGCCGACTCAGAAAAATATATTTTTTTCCACGCAAATAATTAAAATAGTATCGCGGCAAAACAGCGAGTTTAAAATTTGTAAATAAATATCTCAAAATTTTATCGTTTTTTGTATGCTTCTCAGGTATTGTTACGCCGGTCTACGGAAAAAAGTTAAATTAGAAGTACCACAGCTTCCAACTTTGGGAGAATCATCAAAGGTAAATATTATTGAACATTTAAAAAAAATATTGTTATCATCATCGGCCTATTAACGTCCCCACTGCTGGGCTCAGGCCTACCCTCTGGATAGAATAGGGAGATTGGGCCATTACCCACCGTGCCGGACTAGTGCTGATTGGGGCTGCTATCGACTGCAGATGCAGCCGGAACCAACGGATTAATGTGCCGGAGCACGGAAGAGCTAGAGATACCTTAAACAGTTTTTGGTCACCCATCCAATGACCGGCCATTGCGAAAGTTGCTTAACTTCCATGATCGAAAGCCCATTGCGATAATTACCTGCGCTATTGAGTTCCTCATTAAAAAAATCAGATATACGAGGCAGTTGTTATAAACTGAAGGTCTGTGATATTGAACTAAAAGTGGAAAATTTTAATCATAATGCAAATCAGTTATTGCGCCATGTAACTAAAAACGATTCCTACCTACCGCAAACTCAATACCACAACGTTCAATACAATTGTTCTACTAATATAGCTCCTATTGTTATGGGAATAAGACATGTAATTATTAAACACAAGAGTTATTAATTCTACTTCTATTCAGTTGCAGGAAGTGAACATAGCGTCGAAAGAAACTGAAAGAATAGTGTGCGACTGGGCTGAATTAAAATTAGGTATGCAACTTTATACTTATTTAAACTAATAGTAGAGTACTATTACACTAAAGCGTTCATCTCTCTTTTGGCCTTTTGAATTCTGTACCAAGCCTAATAATAAAAAACGATGTCCTTTCAATCAAGCCGTCAATAGTGATAAAATGCATCACAAATAAAAATTAAAGTATTAATTCAAACCAGTTCCAGTTTTCGAATTTGAAATCAAGCCTTTTATAATAAACTCCTTTTTCCCACTAGGTATAAAGTTCACCAACATATCGGAGTTATCACGACATCTAATGGCAGCAGCCGTGCAACACACAGCGCCAGGTCCGGCCAGTAGTTCTCCACCACCTTTGGGCCAATCACACGGTGAGGAATAAATCAAATAAACACATAACCCAGCCTTTATTTTAGCGTATATACATTCGCTATAATTATTAAATTAACAATACTGTTAATAACCATTTATTTTCGTTCAGTATCTCCAGATGACGCCGCCAGTCGCCAGCTGATAACCCAGTTAAAGAGGAAAATACAGGTATTTGCCATTCACATTCCTTATCACAAGATCCGGATTTTGAATTTTTATTTATTAAATTCTGAATACACGATGTACAGACGCAGGGTGCACCGGGTCGGCCGCGGAAGAAGAAGGCGCAGGAGGCGAGCGAGTCGCCGCCCTCCACGTCGTACGCGCAGCACACCCCCGCGCCTGTGAAACACGAGGACGCGCCAGAGTACGGCTACCATCCGCCGTATGTGTACGAGGTGCGCGCGCCTTACGCGGCGTTCGGACCGCCCCGCGCGCACCCTCACCCCCACCCCCACCCCTCGCCTGCCGACTACCGCCCCGAGGCGTACGCGTACGAGCAGGGGTACGCGCGCGACCTCTCGCTCAACGTGCCCGACCCCGCGCTCAACGTGCCTATCAACCTCAGCAGCGACGCGCGCGGCCCCGCCGCCGACTGGGCCCGCCGCCGGCCCCCCGAGCCGCCCCCACGCCTGCCCCTACCCGGTAAGAAACTCATCCTAGAGACATACCACAGCGAGACCCAGGGCAGTTCCCCCCGCGCCCCACCCGAGCCGCGTCCCCCGCCCACCCAGGAGGAGTTCCCGCGCGCCGAGTACCTGCCCAAGAAGATGCGCGCCGCCGAGATCATGGGCGGCAAGCTGGCCGCCGCGCGCCACGCCGCTAACGACGGCCCCTCCGCCTCCGCGGACCCGACCCCCGCACGTTCCGCGGTCGCTTTTTTAGAGGATCCAAAAAACTTAACGAGCCGGTCCAAAAGCACCGCCGCGGCGCTGGCCCGGGAGGAACAGGAGGCGGCGAGTCCCACGCGGTCGACGAAGGCGCAGACCCCTAGGCCCGAACGCAGCGAGCGCCGGCCCGCGCGGCCCCGCCCGCCCGCGAGCCCCGACACATGCTGCGGCCTGGACGGCATCAACATCAAAACCGGCATGATCTGCGAGGAGAAGCACTCGGAGATCCTCAACAGGGAGCGGGTGATCAGCATCTGCAACATCGACAAGCACGATCTCGACGACTACCTTAACGAGGGCAACAGTCAGGAGCACGAGGAGGAGCTGCTGCAGTATTTCCAAGCGAAGGATGCGGAGCCGACCGAAACGCCGTCCGCCTGCGACGCTGCTTCTTTTTTAGAAACCAATCAAGACCCGCACGACGATCACAGTCAGGGCAAGAATGAAAAGATATCACAACTGCGCGAACTGCTGGCGAAAAATTTAAAAAACCAGAATAGCTCTTCGCAGAATGCTTCTATAAATCAGGATCAGCAACAACTCAAAGAAAATTCGCACGAGCAGACGCTCAAATTAGCTACGAACGATGGTGCGTTTAAACCGCTCGGCGACGTCGATGTAACCAACGGACCTCCGACATTGAACCAAATCGGGGTGAACAACAGCAAAATGTGTAACTCTGTTCCGAATGAAAATGGAACTGCCCCACCATTTATAAGTAACAGCTCGTCAAATCATCCTAATTGTCAGAACGAACCTCAGAGTCCTACTTCTAGAACGCAACAGTACGACTTTGTTCCTATATCTGACGGATGCCAGTCGCCTGGCAATTTTAATTCGAAATCGCCTTTGGGATTTAGCCAAAGTGGACATAGTCCAACGAAAATCAATAAGTCTGTTATGGGAAATTCACTCCAAACTTCACCAATATCTCACAGCACTGCAGCGAGCCCTTTCGTAAGTCCCCGAAATACACCCGTACCACGTTCGAAATTTTGCCCAAGACCAATACCAAAACTAAACGGACGAAAAAGGCGGAACCCTTTATCTTTAGGAGTGGTTGATCAATGCCACAAGCAGTTTGCAATACCGAACGATCAGAAATTCCTAAATAAAATGCCGGTATGTGGCCCAGGCAAATTCTGCCAATCAATCCAACCGATGTCTGCACCGCCGTCACCTAACATTCTAAATTCTCAATATAAAGCACAATTGTTTCATTGCGCTCCCGTATCGAATGGTGCTCATAACCTAAGTTTAAACTTTTTACCGAATACTCCGATACGAGATCATATGGATAGGGAGCTCACGCAGCCGTTATCAGCTGACCCTTTATCGAGTGAGGTCAGTCAATTCTTTCAAGAACCTCTTGTTAATTATAGGCCGGTACCAGATTCGTTCAGGTCACAGTCTGTGCCCCTCAAACAAGGCATCAATAACATGTGCTTGTTAAGTTATAATAACACCCCAGTCGGTTCAGTCCCACCCACGCCGGTCCCTAATGAGTTTTGTGATTTTGGCTCTTTAGCTGACACATGTGATATATCGAAGGCGGGTTTAAATTCTGAAACATTGGATAAAATTTACAATGCGATCGACAGTAGCAATGATGTACTTAACACAAACGCAGCTCAAACACTATTGAATTCTAACAATACGCTGAGTAATGGTTGTGATCACATGCCCGAACAGACGATACTTTCTGATGAACAGCTCGGTTCCCTTATGCCCAGCGGTGACGAATTACTCGATAGAAGCAGTCAGTTCAATCAGAGCTTCACTAACGATGCTACTTCCACGGATAATGTTGAGGATTTCTTAAAACGACCTAATAGTATTGAATTTGACCTATCCGAATTAGAATCCGATAAGAATAAGTTTTATACGTCTCGGTCTGTGCCTAGCACACCGTTACCATTCAAACGTGCAGCGTCGAATTTACAAATCGACTCGTGTCGTCCCAGGGAATTGTTTCCTGCTGAAAATTCTTATTCCAATGCATCTAACGGCATATCATCTAAATCTGTGCCGTCGACTCCGCAGTTGGTGGAGGACAGAAGCGTTTTCAGCTACAGTAATAGAGATTATCTAATCAACGGCAATTCAGTGGGAGGTTCTTCGCAGATTCATGATATCGTGATGGATAATGACCAAAGCCTGGCATCTCCGTTGAACGACATGTTGCGAGAGGACATGTTGGACCCCCTAACACCCGCCTTGCTGGCCGACCTCGACAAAATGGACGCTCCATACGTCGATCTCTAGTCAGCCCTTGTTTATATATAGATGTTTGTATATAATATTTAATGTTACATCTTTGTTTGTACAGACTATAGATGTCGAAATATTGGATATCTTTAAAGAGTACAATGTTTGTTTGTTTGCCTTCAGTGAAGGTTCTAAGTTGTGCATGGCTAATTTTAAATTCAGATCGCACACTCCCAAAACGTTGAGTCAATATATTGTGCACCATTATTAATGTGATAATTAAAAAATATCTATGCTATTTCAATTACTAGGGAGTAAGCAAAAGCAAACTCTGGTCATTATTATGAAAGTCAGGTGTTATCATTATTGATTTTGTCTATAAATTATAGAATTGACACAGGCATTGCCTATTTTTTTGTATAGATACTAAAGAATATTTTATATTAAATGATTTTAACAATGATGGAACTAGATAATGGGTTAAAAGTCACAAGAATAAATAAAATTTCAATTTTAATGTAAATTATTTTAAAATTTACATTTTATACACACCTTTAAAATAGATTTAAAATTGAAAATTAATTTATTAAGTTTGGTTTTATTATATTGTTTTTAGAATTACTATGGTTTGTAAAATCGTAATTTTATACATTGATTTATAATGTAATTTTTATTTTATTTTCGAATGCTTCCAATCTTTGAATAATCGAAAATATATAGGACTGTATAGCGGTAACAGTGACATGCTAAAAACTATTAATAACTCAACATCTGTGAAAAATTTATCACGATTCTTATAAATTATTAAGTAGCAATCACAATAACATTACTAGGCTACATAAACGTAAGTAAGAACCTTTAACAAAATTTTGACATTGCGTTATTTTTTTCCATATTTGCTACAATAGAAAATTTGCTCCTTTTTGTGAATCTTCGTAGTATCAACATAATACGTTTATTCCATATTCATCGTGTCCTATATCTTTAAGGGCTCTTAAGAGCCCTTTTACAAAATTACGCCGCTGCCGTACTAATCGGCGCGTAGGTAAATTTGCACTAGTATATATTGCATTTTACGGATGATGTTTCGAGTCCTTTTAAAAGAATTATTAATAAACTAATTATAAAAAAATATACACATTCAGTAGTTTAATGATGGTAGATTAGTTTTATGAAAGTTTTTGATAGTAATTCTCTTTAATTCAGTATCAAAATACGAGGTAAACCTGCATTATTTTTTGGGAAAAGGAGGTTAAATGATTTTTTTTATAATTAGTGAGATGGAAAATTCTAATACATTATGTTACAACAAAAACATATTTATGATGTCGTAGTAATTAATTTGATCTTATTTATTGAACATTATTGAGAGATTGAGGCTTTTGAAGTTGTGCATATTATCGTTTTTTTCCGTAAACTAGTAGAATAATAAGTACAAAAAAGGAAAATAATATTTGCAAATATTCTACATTAACTTACAATAGGAAGTATAAATCTACTGTTTACTTCTATTGGAAATAGTCAAAATCTTTTTAAGGGGAAAAACGAGGCGCTCAAAAATTACGATTTTTTTGCAAAAAATGTGAAAGGGCTCTTAAAGACCACTATCTTACAATTCATTTTAATTATTAATTCATCTTAATTATTCGACATGATAAGCAAATATAAAATCCCCATATAAAGCAAATGCTTTAATACATCATATCGAAATTTATCAGTAAAATGTTTTGAGAGAGCGTGTATGAAATACCACCTCCCTAATTGTCTTATTTTAAAACTTATATTGATAACTTATAATGCCTTTCAAATTGAAATCTAGATATTTGAACTATGAAAATATCTTTCAACTTCCATGTTTGAAAGATTAAAATTGCAAGTTGTACGCTTTGTGTAAATGATCGAGAATTATTAGAAGTCTTATAAAAAGCTTTGGGATCTTGTTCAATAATGCAAATAATGTTCTAATAAAATAATAAAAATAGGAGTGAAATACAAACATTGTCCCTGTCTCTGTATAGTGCTACATTGTAACATTGGTGGAGTAATAGTCGTGACACCAATGTTACTTTCTAGGTGAACCGTCTTATAAGTCATGTTCATGTGCCTAATGACAATATAATCTAAGCTCACACGAAATCAGTATGAAACATCGAAATATTCTATAAATATTTTGTAATACGTAGCGTGATGCAACCCAATAGTGATACTGTAATTAAACAACAGTTCCATCAACAAAATTTGTTATATGTAGCTGTTCGTAGTATTTATCCAGACCAATGCAGCGTGCAAAGCGCGCTATAAGTAATTTAGAAATTGATTTATAAGGATGAATATTAATAGTGTATTTTATAGTAAAAAAATGAATTTATTGTAAGTTAGCACAAAGATTTAATATATTTTATTATCAAATAGGAATTTTACTGATATACTAAATTTATATTGAACGCATTAAATGCGATGGGAAATTAAAATTCCGCCAATGTGGCTACATTGAGCTTATGGAAAGAATCGAAGGTGAAGATTCGTATATTGTTAAACGCTGACGAGGCCGGCCCTTGCTTTTCAAGTGATACCGTTCAAAGAGGTCTTACCGTCCCTAATTATAATAGAGTACGCTACAAACTAATTAATGATTGATACACCCTTGTTCTAAAATAAACTTTACGAGAAACCAGTAATGGTCGGCTTCAAATGTTCGTGGTCCAAGAGATAGATTAACACCTAGTTCCTGAAATGGGCCCACTACTTGTGTAACTTCAACTCCTATCATGATACTTTCCATGATATCAAAATTTTAATTATATATGTACAGAAATAAATAATATTTAAATACAAATTTCCTTAACCTACTTATAAATAACATCCTATTTACAAAATAAGTCACCCCCAGCGCCGCCGACAGGGAATGGTGCTCAATAGGCTGGCAGCATTGCCACATTGAATGGCAAGGCTGATCCGTTGACCAAGATAGCTGCCAGCCTTTTGATCACCAGTAACTTCGGTGAGTCTCTTTGATATTCCCTTAAAAAAGGAACGAGCGCTTGGACCCCATGGGCCCATGGTCTCAACACCAAACGGCACAAATATATAGTTCTCATTGAGAGCTGAATATTTCCGCCGTTCAGAGCATTCAGCAGAGGCCGCCGCCGCACCCGCAGCAAGGGAGGTGCTCTCTGTGTGGCACGGAGCAAGCGTATCCGCGCAAGTTGCGTCCCACACAAGAGGGCGACCCTGCTTCCACGGAATGAGCGTCATTCCGTCAGGTCTCTTGCCATCTTCACGAAAGATGCAGCTAGGCTCAAGGACCGCTGGCACGTTGACTGCGACAAGAGCTCTGCGGATGACGCCATTCATGCAGGCGTGGCGGGAGACTCGGCCAGCGCTCATTTGGCATGAGAGACCAAATTTATTTCATATTTATTTCTTTCCATTGTGTTATTTGAGAGATATTATAATCTTCAACCGGACCGATTCCGAAGTATAAGTTGAAGTTCGTCAATATATTTCAAGTGTCATGATAGGAGTTGAAGTTACACAATTAGAGAGCCGATCATAATGCTGTCATTCAGAAGAAAAGATAAATATAGTTGTGGTGATTTACTAAAATTGTTTTTGTCGCTCCAATCTATAACGTAGCTGTTTGTGTTATTGTGTCATTCAGATTGGTTGTTTATGACTATATAGTGGTGCCAATTCTGGCGTGATTCTCTAAACTTAAAACTAAATTTAACATCAGTCTCTTCTTTTCATTCTGTATCAAGAATGACAAGGATATACTGCTGTCAAATTTAAGTTTACGTTTAGAGAATCATGCTAGAATCGACACCAGTGTCAGCAAAGACGAATGCATACTTTCTTTTAACATTTCACCTAATATTTTTAACAATAAAAAAACTTTGTTCGGCTTAGACTTTAGTAAAACGCGAGGCGGAACATCATCAAAGTATTTCCTCGACCTGTGCCTGATAAAAAAGCTTATTAGACAATTTGTTATAACGCTAGTACAAATAACTGATTCGACAGGGATATTCCTATATGTAAGTGTAACCGAAGACTGTTTAAAAGTTTATAGATATTTTCGATGCAAAAACTTATTTCATGGTCACTCCGCATGAGGAATAATATAACAACGAAGTACCTCAGTGATCAGAGTTGAACCTCCCGCCCATAGGCTCGTTATTATCGGTCAATAATAATATTATTGCGATATTCGTTATTATCGCAGCAGTGTGTAACTTTGCAGCCGTTCTCATACATAATGTACTAAAAACAACTTGAATTCATTTGACCCGTATAAACGCGCCTATGTCGTTGAGGCCTTATTATTCCAATTTGGTACAACTCACCAAAATCGATTAGTACCTAATTACTATTAAGTTGTAAATTTTACTAAGGTACATTTCTTATTAAGTGAAAGTGTAAATATATTTTAATGTTATTCCATTATTCATTAATTAATACAAAAAAATCTACAATCAGTGAAAATCCCTAATCCATATTTAAATAAAATTTAGTTTCACTTTACTCGCAATGTGTGTCTGCTGTTAACACAGTGAAAAGCTTGTTAAAACT
Source organism: Chilo suppressalis (assembly GCA_902850365.2). Lineage (NCBI taxonomy): Eukaryota > Metazoa > Arthropoda > Insecta > Lepidoptera > Crambidae > Chilo > Chilo suppressalis. The sequence goes on from OU963898.1 coordinate 17,206,522, forward strand.
TGTATTGATATATCACACCAAACAAACAATTCATCATTTTAGCTAGAGTAGTTATTTACTATTTTTGTTATTATCAAAAACAAAATGCAAATATTTGGCTGTATATGTATAAAAAATATGTTAGTCTTTGGAATTCTTTTACCAAGTTTGGTATGGTTCACATATTTCTACAATGTATAATGCAATTTCATATTCAACTCAAATAATTGATATATTCTTTATGAAACTAATTACAATAAAACATGACCACTACAAAACATAATCAGTAGGCACCTATGTTGTTTGTTGTGTCTCAGACACATCAAATTGAAGTAAGGCTTTCATCACCCATTAAGCTCATAATGAAATGCCACAAAGTGTAGTATTGTTATTACAAAGCAATTACTGGGAAATAGAATCATTGAATTTGTTACTTCAAAATTATGGTTAAGAAGTAAAAAAAATGTACTATGTGATAATGAGTATATTGAATATATAATTTTGTACCTATCTAATGCCGGCCCATCACTTGGCTATTAGTGTTTGCTATTTGTCAATTTGACATCAGTCTGTCCCATTTATTTCTTACTAGCTGTGTTACCAGTAAAACGTAGCTTATGTGTTAATCCAGGGTGTCAGCTAACTCCATACTTAATTTTATTACACTCACTCCAGCCGTTTAGACGTGAAGAAGTAACAAACATACACACTCACAAAATTTCGCCTTTAATATTAGTGTGATAAAGCATGATATGGAGAGACTGTTGTCAAGTTTACAAATAGCAAATACAAATAGCCAAATGAAGTGCCGACATAAAGCTTAAAAGTCAAGAACAGGTTCGTACAATGATAACTATGATAGTGTCCTCATTCATCATTGAAATCATGTATTTTTAATGTTATTATTATGTATACTTATGATGAGTGTTAAATGTTTCGATAGAATTATTATCATCACACTGTCGCTAAAATGTTTAACTAGCATAATTGTACAGAAAATGAATGTACGACACTGGAAATTGAACCAAATGAGTTTGGTTATTATTGATAGAACTGTTTAAATAGGTGCCGAGTGTATGGACAATATTTTGTGGGCTACCACAAAATATCAAAATGTTGTAAAACTCTAAATCCAACCACTAAGGTTGAAAATCGAACGGACAATCTTGATAGCTTTGTGTATTCTGAATTGTGAGCTGCTGCGTGAAATGTTAATTTTGCTCTGAACAGCAGGTCTGTCAGAGACAGCACAGTAGGTCACACACAAGAGTTAATAAACCATAAATCTGTATCTTTATGTATAGTTAGCCCTGAAAAGTTGCATCAATTCTTTGTTTATCTAAACTTCGTTACTATTGATTTAGTATATATTCAGTAGATACAATTTTCCTCATTATTATACCGTCACTTCATTTGGTTAATCGTATTTGCTATTTGTAAACTTGACAACAGTTTGTCTTTTTCATGCTTTATAAGGAATGAAAAGGACAGATTGATGTCAAGTTTACAAATAGCCGAGTGTAGTAGTAGAAACAATAGTTGGTGACCATTGAGTTGCACTCACAGAACCACACAAAGCGCAATGCTGCACTTACTGTCTGATTTGACTAAGTAGATCATAGCACAGCGCAGTATAGATGATAATTGGTTACCCTTATGTCTCTGTTCAGCGAATTACATTCGATTGACGAAGACGTTTATTAAAAATGGGTTAAATTGTGCTTAAATCAAAAACATCATCTAAAAGTATTTTTCTTAAGAAGGCTTTTGTTACGATTTTTCTAACGCTTCAAATTAGACTTTATCTATTATGTTCACGAGGGGGTCTATGTTCCATTTTGGACATGACATAATGTTAAAATACCGCTAACGTCTGGATTCTAACTTATCGTTAATAGAAATAAAGTTTACATAAAACATTGGAATTGCATGCAACATTTATAGTTTCATTCAAGTGTCAGTCATAGATGGAGGTTTTGTTACTAAAAATATTTGTTATGTAAATACAATTTGGAATTAAGATTTATTAATTAAATACATGACACCCATTTAATTTTATTAAATCTATGTTGTTCTGTTAATTGTTTTTATTTCTACATATTTTTATAAATACACATTAACAAAATAGTTTAAAATTAATTGTACGTGTTAAGTGAAGATATCCATGTTGTTGATTAGTCTTATATGGATGTTGATTTACACCATTTGCTATGCAGTGATAATAAATGGTACCACAGTATTTTTGGTCTCATTTTGAAAATTGAGTAGACATAAATTTAATAAAAAAAATGTATTTTTGTAATAAAATTTAATCTTACAAAAACAATTACCAACGAAAATTCAACCTATCATCAGCGACCACAGACAGGCAGTTAGGAACTTTTATAATAAATAGTAAACCTGATTAACCATTGATAGTACAAGATCAGTGTCACCCCAGATTTACGTGATTTTAGGAGTGATGAAATTTTTAGAAGTGATATTATAATATTTACTCAAGGCGAGGTTACATAGTGCGAGCTGCTGATATGACAGTCGACAGCTACTATAGCCTGTACTTACATGGCAGTAGCTCGACTCGTCACACAAGAGCGAGCTGCTGATATGAAAGTATGGGATGGAATAATTTGATTTGATAGTTTAAGCCCTGGCGGATGTGGGTGCAGCATCCATACATTTTTGCTCAATGTCCTTTAGGTTTAGATAATCATGCCAGAATCGACACCAATAACTGACTAGGCCAGTTCGCACTGTGTAACCTATGATACTCGCTTGGCTGAAAACGGGGCTGTTTCATAGATAGCAGAAATAAAGGTGGGAATAAATTATGCTAACTTACGGCAAAGAAGGGGAGGCTGGATTTTACATTGGTTATATAGGAATGATATTGTTATAAATTAACATTATGGTTGTCAGACACTTTCTGTATGCCATAACTTTTACCAGATACTTCATAAATTTATTAATAGACGATCGATTAAAATTTATAGCAGCTTTAAGCACTAACACAATATAACAACGCTATTTGTAATTGGGTTTTTGGACACAACCAAATTTTACTTAACCATTTTTAAACTGTCTCGCAAAAGTTGTGGCACCAAGGAAGTATATGGTAACCATTTAGATTGGTTTGTAACAATTTCATAAATAACATTTATGTAAAACCCAGCCTTTCTACTTTGACGTAAGTTAGCATGTATTTTTTTTCACCTTTCAAAACTTTTGTAACCGCCCAGCTTTAAGCTTAGCGAGTATCCATTCGTTACTAAGTTTATATTATATAGGTACTACCACTCTAAAAAATTCCATCTTCCCTAAAGTCACGTAAGTCTAGGGTGACTGGGATCTCGCTCTATGATCTGTTACATCTGGTGGTCACAGAGACCAAGACCCCCTCCTTCTCCCCCAAATCACACCCGTCAAATTAAAAACATTCTAAAAATTTACAAAATAAGAAAACAAAAGTTTGGTGACCCCATCCAAAATTTTAGGCTGCGGTCGCGCCTGATTGCTATGGACACGCGACTACAGATATAGGCATTATATTAGTCGTCGTGCCGCCAGTGTGAAAGTCCATATTTATCTTGAATTCTCGTCATTTACAAGTGATTTACCATAATTTTCTATAAAATATTGAGGTAATATAGGGTCATCTTCATGGTTATAACTTTCTGAAACTTGTATAGGCATACCAGGTCTCCATTCCAGCATTAATGATAATAATGGCAATTTATGAATATGATTAAGTGCCTTCTCTCCACATTCGTGTTTTATCTTTCTTGATAAACATCTCTTTACGTACGTGAAAAAGGTATCCAGAAAATTAAAACAAACATTTGGCTTCCAAAATCTCTGAAACATAAAAGTATATTTTTAGAAATGCATAGAAGCCTTATCTTAAACAAAATAAGAGCGGTAATGCGTGCCGAATTCATTTCCTTGTGTGCATAAAGGCATTTTGAACAATGTTTGTCCAAAACATTGCAAAGCAGAGATGCAGACACCTTAAGTTGAGTGTAGTAGGTACATGTATTTGTGTGCGTATGTCCGCACTCAAATAAATATATGAATTAGTGTTACCATCATCTGACGCAAAACCCACAAAATGAGGAAACTTTGTTATGCGATGTCAAAGTATTTGGCAGGAACAATGTGATTATGTTCATGTATATTTTGTAAAGGAAGTAAAAGTCCAAGAACAAAAATTACACTATTCAATTATTAACCACCAATTTATTTGTTTTACTTAAATAAATACCTATCACATACACGTGGAAAAGTATACGAAAATAATAATATATTTGTCTGTACAATATTTACCTATGAACCAATTAAAATATTGGGTGCAATTTTTTCCTAAATCATTTTATTGTAAAATAGATTTTTAGTCGATATACGTACAGGACGGAATATATCAATGACTCGCGAAAAATATACTCAACACTTTATTTTGCTTTTAAATGTGTAAAAATAATGTTTAAACTGTAAAAACTATCATATTTTGTCGCGAGCATTGTTCGACACGACGAGCCGTATAAAAAACTGACAACTCGCGGAACAAACTAAGCTAGGTAAGGCTCACTTTGAGTTGCGCCGTTTTCTTGTTATAATTTAAATGTTACCCTTAATGACATTTAAGTACTATTGTAATTTTTATGTTGAGATGTTCAAACTGGGTGGTTTTTATGTGAGGAGATGCCTGGATCAAGTTTTCTCGCTCCGCAATATCGTGGAGAAGCATCTAGCTCTTGGCCAGAAGGTTTGCTGCGGTTTTCTGAATCATGAGATAGCGATTTGTGCGAAAAGATCTCTGGAATAAATAAATTAAATAAATAAATATTTCCAACACTCACACCAATCAGCCTAGCCCCAAAGTAAGCACTATAAGGCTTGTGTTATGGGATACTAGGGTAACGGATAGAATACATATACTGTAAATATATAAGTATTTTTTTTATAGAAATACATATTAAACATCCACGACTGTAGTACAAATGCTCGTATTCATCACACAAACATCTGCCCCCTCGGAATTTGAACCCGAGACCTCTCGAGTCGGAAAATGACAAAGACACCATGAAACCCGGCGTACAAACCACTCGGCCACGGAGATCGTGGAATATATTGCTGAGATATGGGATTGACAGTACCCTGCTGCGTGTTGTGTAATCAACTTATGAAGATTATACAGCATGCGTGCGGGTGTGCGGCAGCTTGTCGCCCTGATTTGGAATCAATGTTGGCGTCAAATAGGCTGCGTGCCGTCAGCGCCGTGCCGACCCTCGGGTCGATGGATGGTGGATTGCAAATTGGTGATCTAGTTGTTAACTGCCTGATATACGCAAATGACGCCGTGCAACTACGCAGATAATCCAGCTGATCTGCAGACACTGATCACAGTAATGAAAGATGATTGTATACAGAATGGCTAACAACTAAATGCGAAGAAAACTAAGATAATGGTTTTCGGAAGAGAGTAATCTAGAACAAATGTTAGGATTATGGCTGATGTAGTGCTGGAACAAGTAAATGAAATCGTATATCTTGGATGTGCTTTTAGAAAGTGTGGAAGGTACACCGCTGACATAGAGAGGAGTCGGTGCAGGAAATAAGTGAATGGAGCTTTGGGAAAACTTCTTGGCATTAAAAATCTAAGCCAGGAGGTACAGCTCGCCATACACAATGCAGTGCTGGTCCCAATGCTAATGTATGGAAACGAGAGCTCGGTATGTCAGAAATAAAGGAGCATGAAAGTAAAATAAACACAGTCGAGATGCGAGCGGTACGAAAAATTTGCGGAGTGACTCTCGCAGACCTCGTTTGTAATCTGGGAGTAAGAGAGTTGGTGTGAAGGACAGTATTGGTGTTAAAATTTACAGAGGCATGCTCCATTGTTTTGGACATGTGGAAAGAATGGCTAATGACAGAATGACGAATCGGAGAAGACGCGATTGTGAAAGGATGTAGAAGTACTTTGATCGCATTTTGAAAGTAGATGACGTCAGAAGCCGCAAAAACCGGCGTGCATGTATGAAATGAGTAATGAAGCGAAAGATGTGTGTACTGCTTACCCCACCCGGGACTCGGCGTGAGATATAGATAGATGTTCTACTATAATTTAAATAATGATAAATTTAATATATATGATGTCAAAGGAAGGCACTTTAGAAGACGGAAGAATGACATAAAATAAATAGGAGGGGAGTATTTGGACTAGACTTGCAACGAATAGTACACTCAGAGGCACAATTAACCGCCCACTTACATTTTTCGTTGTAATTTCAAAAAATCATTTAGAATAACTTCTTTTCTTAAAAATCTAATAAAATGGATAATTTAAAATGAAATATGTGAAAAAAATCAGTTGCTGCTGATTTATTTTTTTAATTTTGAAAAAGTTTGAAATTACCGTTTTTCAAACAAAATTAAAGGAGTTGACAAACAAGCTAAAACTTTATGTTTACATTAAAAACCTCACTTTTAATAATGAGTATTGCCTACACTGGCTCTTATGTCCTCTTCCAGTCGATTTGGAAGACCATCCATAATGTCTTGAATATCTGACTGCGGTATATTCTCCCACTCCTCCATCAAGGCAATCTTCAACTCATTAATGGAGGTAGGAGCGGGAATCCGACTTCGTACCCGCCTTTTGAGATTGTCCTAAGCGTGTTCGATAGGGTTTAGGTCCGGACTTCGAGCTGGCCATGGTAACCGTGGTATACCCACAGCATCAAGGTACTCCGTAACCACTCTAGCGATGTGAGCACGGGCGTTGTCGTTCTTTAAAAGAAAATCTTCTCCAATAAATGAGACAAAAGGGATAACATGAGGTTGTAAGACCTCTTTCACATACCTCTGAGCATTTACGCTGCCCCTTTCAAACCAACTTTGTACAAGTCTCATAAGAAATTCCACCCCATACCGTTACTGAGCCACCTTGGTAGCTCACTGTTTCGAGTACAGCACACTGTGCAAACCGCTCACCCGGCCGTCGATACACTCACTGGCGTCCATCAGGACCTCTTAAAGCTACTCTCGACTCATCAGAGAAGAGAACGTTCTTCCATTGCTTCATTGTCCAATTTCGGTATTGTTGAGCAAATCGAAGTCTAGCTCTCCGGGGTTCTGTGGACAACTCGGGTAGCCGGCCGGACACCAGTCAAATTACGCTCTCCAAGCCTTCTTCTTATTGTTCTTACGCTAACACTTACATTTCGTACCTCAAATAGGCGATTACGAGCCTCCGGAGCCGTAGGGAAGCGATTTCTTAAAACATTGGATACAATGAAAAGGTCATCTCTCTCAGAAGTGCACCTTGTTCGACTTTGCCCGGCTCTTCTGGTGTAGGATACAGTTTCTCGGTATCGTCGGATGGCATCTCGTATCGTGGTTCAAGGAAATCCCAGCATACGGCCTATACGACGCTGGCTATACCCAGCATCAGAAAGCGCCACCGCTCTAGCTACATCAACTGCGCCCAATGGCATTTTACTGAATAAGTGAGTGAGTAGAGTAGCAAATGGCAAAGCCTGCCACAACTTAAGAACAAAGAAATGTGTTTAAAACCTTCACAAGTAACACTTTATGTACGCGCAAAACAAACAGTTCCAAAATCAATATTCGACTGAACTCGATAAAAGTGACTCACACTTGAGGGTATCTTTAAAAAAAGGGTAATAATTCTCTCATTTTATCATAAACTACTCACTTAACAAATTGTCATTCAATGTCATAAGCGTTTCGTTATTGTAAACAAAGTTATGCCACTTCAGGCGGGTGGGCGGTTAATTGTGCCTTTTCGGCAGTATACCGAATATTCGGCGAGGCCCTTGACCGAATAGCCGAATATTAGGCAAAAATATTCGGCTGGATTTTAGCGCCAAAACCTTGTACAGACGTGATTGTTTCGCGCTCCTTTGTTTTATTCTAATCTGCCGTCTTCAAGCTAAAATGCGGCTAAATAGTCCAGTCATTACGTCGGGAAAATCGAGAAATAAATGAAAATGAACCGAAAAAGCCAAATTTTGGATATTACGTGGGGGATGGCAAGAAAAGCTTAAGTTCAAATTGTCGACCAAAATAACCTTGTGCAATTTCCGCCATCTTGAAAAAACCCTTAAATTCAGTTTTTTCATCATAACTCGGTTCCCCGTTGAGATACGAAAATTTTTATAGAATACTTTTTTGTTGCTCTTCTCGCGATCTACAATTAAGGTCCCATGCATTTTTCATGTATCGATCGTCGTTTTCGAGATATCGATCAAAAATGTCAAAAATTTGGGGAGAATTTTTTTTTCGCTATTTACTTTTTTCTGGTGAAATATCGAAAAATGTTTGAAATAAAACTTGTAGAGCGTGTCCAGACCTACAAATTCGTTTTTTTATTTTTCATTCCTGACAAAAATATCGACCTCCAGTGTGCCACAAAGTCGGCCCCAGCGCGCCCGAAGCGTCTAAAAAAATTAAATTATTTCATTATTATTAATTATTTTATTTTTTCGTCTAAATTATTTCATCAATAAATTTCATGTATTTGATTTCTAATTTAAATAATAATAAATAATTATAATAAATAAATATTTTTTTTATTTTCTTTAACATGGTTTAGTTACATTCTATACTCATGATTGAAGCCACCTTTTAAGCAAATAATGCCTGTGACAGGTGACTCCGCTCTTCCATACCTAAAATTACAGTTTGCTTATCTTATTTATGTTTAAACAAAAAAAAATAGACTTATAAATGTTAGCACATATATCAAAGAATAATAAATCATAAATTTTTTACATAGTTTTAAAATAATAATACGAAAGTCTTGTGTCGTTTTATGTGTGTGTGTTTATGTCGAGTGTGTGTATGTGTGTGTGTGTATTTGTACGTGTGAGTGGGTGGTGATGCTATGTTTTTTTTTCTTACTTTTACCTATTGTAACAAGGCCTCCGTTTCTTCATAATTCAACGAAGTTATGTAGTTTATTATATATTTTTTACATTCGTGTGAGGTTTTAGTATATATATCTACGATTTTATTTATTTTATAATATAGATATGCCGAGCGAAAATTATATTGCATAGATCCAAACGCAGATTTTGTTCGTGGAAGTCCAATAGAGCTTTTTCTTCTCTTTAATGTTTTACTAGGATCAAAGGTTGTCAATTTGTGTTTTTTTATTACCGTGAGTAAAATGTATAGCTTTCTAACAGACAGGACTTTACTGGTAGAATACAAAGCATCTGTAGGGTATCTTCTATTTTTAAAGTGCATAACTTTCAACAAAGCCCGTTGTGCCCGCTCTAACTCTAACATTTTTGTTTTGGTTGCGCCTCCCCATACAGGGATACAATAAGTAAGGACTGACTCTGCCAGTGCTTTATAGATTTCTTTAAGAATATTTCTTGAGGAGCCCTGACCAATCAACCGCTCTCCAGGCACCACATGTCTAAGAGTCTTGAATATCCAAATTAGTTTCCTAATTCTGGTAGTAACTTGATCAATATGAGAATGCCAGGACAGCCGCTGATCAACCACCACCCCCAAGTGCTTAGTTTTGTCAATCTTTTCCATAACAGGGCAATCACAATCTAACATCATCGATTTCCAGGGTAGGTTACAAGAGTGCAATTTGAGTTTAAAGTCGACAGTTGGTTGTGCATGGTTCTGGATACCAAAGCAGATGTAATTCGTTTTAGCGATATTCAAAGTTAACAGATTTTCCTTTAGCCAACTCCCAACCAACGACATTCCGATTTCAGCATGCTTCCTCACGTCTGCCCAGGTTTTTCCATACTACCGCTGTGTCATCGGCATAACAAAATATTTGAGCGTTACTAATTTTCAGACTACAGAGACCATTTATATAAAGTAGGAAAAGTGTGGGGCCTAAAACACTCCCCTGGGGCACGCCATATGACACAGCAGCCTCATCACTAGTGTAGAGGTCCACTTGCACTGTTTGCATTCTCTCAGAAAGGTAACTTTTAAAAAGAGCGAGTTCAGTACCACTTATCCCAAAATGCTCTAGTTTATCTATAAGAATGGGGACAGACACCGTGTCAAAGGCTTTTTTGAGATCCTAAAATACAGACAAACATTTATCTCCCCTGTCAACCCGTTCTGTTATCAATTGACATAGAGCAAGAACTCCATCCTCAGTCGATTTACCCCTTCTTAATCCAAATTGTGCAGATTAAATCAGTCCATAATTATTGAGGTAGTTTAAAAGTCTCGCATTTAAAAGTTTCTCCATTATTTTTGAAATAGCAGGTAATACCGAAATTGGTCTGTAGTTGCTAACATCATCTCTATCCCCACTCTTATACACTGGGGTAATAATTGATTTTTTTAGTGGAGCCGGGAATACACCCTGCCTGAAGCAGATATTAACAAGATGAGTGACTATGGGAACAACTTCAGTCTTTGCAAGTTTCAGGAAAGCAGTAGGGATATTATCCCAGCCTGTAGCACTATTGGATCTCAAATTCATAAGTGTCTTTTCTACTTCATCCTCATCAGTGTCAAGCAATACAAAGGAATTAATCTGGCTGAAAGTGTTGTTGTTCAGAGTGTATTTAGAAGGACAAGCGCGGCAGTGTATACTATCAGCAAGATGTTTTCAGATATTTGCAAAATAATTATTTATGAAATTGACAGACTCGTTAGGGTTATGTCTGAGGTTAAGAAGTTCTTTGTTGTCAGAATTCAATTTGTTGCTATGAGTTATGACTTTTATATTTTTCCACAAAAGTTTGTTATTGTTAACTGACTTGGCAAGAAGTTCACGCTCATATTTCTGTTTCAGTTTTTTGATAAGGTTGTTACAGTAGTTCCTATAGCGAGTATAGGTTATTTTTAATATTTCATTGTGATGCTCTCTACGTAACTGATTTTGTAGTTTATTACGATTCTTTATGCAGCGCAAAATACCGGGAGTAATCCAGGGCTTTAATATTCGTTTACTCCTAGGGATAGTAATCAGTGGTATTAGCTTTAATCGACGCAGAAAGTTCAGCTATGAGACGGTCAGCTACAAGTGAAGGATCATTACAAAATAGTAACTCAGAAATATTCCTTCGCCGAAGATCGTTTAGAGCATTAGTATAATTAACTGAAGATTTATATTTAATAACAGGACATAAATCTTTGCACTTAGATAAAGATAGTAGTGTAGTTAAATGATCCGTGATTGTGGTATGTAGAATTGCAATAAATGCAGATTGTTTATTCTTGTTAATCTTTAACATGAAATGGTCTAAACAATTTTTATCCCTAGTAGGAAGACTATGCCCTGCTACAATACCATATACAGATAGTGCATTCAAATAGTTCGTTCTATTATTGTACTCGTTGGACGTTTCAGTTAATTTTGGTGCAATATTGATATTAATGTCACCAGTGATTATAATACTGTGTTGCTTAGTTAGTGTGTCCAAGTGAGAAGAAAGCGAATCAATAAATCCTTTAGCATTAGTGTTGGATGGAGAGCGATAAATACACAGTATAATACTATTTAGTACCGTCAACTGGAGACAAGATGCGTGTGTAAGTTTAATTTCTGTAACTTTAGACTGTAGAGTTTTTTTTTTATATAAACAACTACACCATGATTTTGGTTAAGATGACAAGTTGTAGAATACGAGGTATAGTTATCAAGTTGTGGTATAGGCTTGAGAGAGTTAATTCTGCATTCTGTTAGGACCAAAATATCAGCATGAAAGGAAAAGCCAGATATTGTCAACCAAAAATCATCAAAATTACAGTATATTTTGTGATATAATTGTAAGATCACTTTTTTTTATAACTACGTGATTGGATAGTTTAGAGCAATCACACTCAACCGCACGAGCAATCTCAATGCCGTCTATCATGTTCAAGTTTTGAAGTGAATCAACCATTTGGAACATTCGGGCAGATATACGTCAGATCAGGCACACTTATTACAATTATGTAATTTTTATTTAGATATAGGCGGAAAACGAGTTGTGTGTTTCGTAGAAAGTTGAATTTGTGAGTGTTAATCTGAGGTTGGATTATGTAAAGTAATAAAGAAATGTATGTTTTAGTGTTACAATGTTTTACAATTTTAAATGCAAGTAATATAAACAAAAGAATATTGATTATTACATGAAATAAGAACGTTAATAATATAATATTTTTTAAATAACAAAAGCCATGCAGAATAAAAAACTTACAATTATGCCAAAATATTATCATTATTGCGGAATTGATTTCCTCTAGTCACATTACATTCGGTTCATGGCGTGGGCCGTTAAAAAGCTGATGAATTTGATTTTCATTTCTTATGATAATGATTGGAGAATGTTCATTCTCTCTAACATAAACCCTACCATAAGCAGTCCAACAGAATTTAAAATTCTTTGACTTTGCCAGATCACGTGCTAAGAAATATAAACGTGCACTTTTTGGGGTTAGGTGCTCAGATAGGAATATAGGGGTGTCTTCTTGTGTTTTATATCTAAGATGTTTCGCACATAGTTTACTTTTATGCTTCGTATTGAAAAGCTTTGCCAATTTTAACAACTCTACCTTAAGTAACGTTGATTTGGTTTCCACTACGATGGGAGGGTTTTTGTTGTCAGACTTTGACCTCACTCTATATATGTCATTGATATCTGACTTAGAAAAACTGCAGTCCACCGACTTATGCGCTTACCACACGCACAAGCTTCACCACAGTTTGGCCTGCGCAAGCATCTCGCACGTTAAAACTGTACACTTTGTGCGTTACCACACGGCACAGTTAAGTACGCGCAAGCCTCATTCTTATCGAAATCATTGACGTGGAAACAATGTTTCCTAATGAAGAAACATTTCTTATACTACTATTTTTCAAGTGTTCGCTATTAAAAAAAAGACAACGCAAAAGTCAAAATTAAAGCGATCAAAGTGTACAAAAAAAATGGCTGTTGAATAGAAAAATTCATACACATATTAATCTAATTAAGGATTTAAGAGATGATCCAAACGTTTTTCATAATTGTATACGGATGGATGAATATGCTTATGGTGAATTGTTACGTTTTTTGCCATTTTTGAGTGACGATGACAAACGACCTCATGAAACGACGAGCGAGCCTCGACACAAAGTACACTCGACTGTGGCTTGAACACTGAACGCCCAACCACACGCACAGACAACTTGTCTGAGACAAGTACGCGCAGGCCGGGCTTGCGCAGGCAAAATTTCAAGCAAGTCGAAAAGTGCGCAGGCCGCGCTGTGGGGTTGGCGCGTGATACAGTTTTACCAACTACACGCACCGTGTTCCGTGTACAAACCGGCCTGCGCAGGCAAAACTGTGGTGAAGCTCGTGCGTGTGGTAGGCCCGTTAGAGAGGTTAATCACCATCTCAATCAACTCTTCTTTATTCTCTTTCGGCATTTTTGGAACATTTTTAATTTCAAAGCTGGATTTACGACTGGCTATTTGAATTTCCTCTAGTTTGCTTTCCAACATTGTAATATAGTTCCTGTCCTGTTTTGCCTGTGTTTCAAGTTCGACTATTCTCTGCTTAAACTCTTCATTTTGCGCAGCAAGGTAAGCGACTGAACTTTCAATGTTATTGTTGCTATTTTATATCTCTTTAAGTGCAGTGTTAAGCTGCTTCAACTCTTTTGTTTGTGAAGCCGAGAAAAGTGTAAATAACTTCCGCATTTCCTCCTTAAAGTCATCCATTTGATTTGAGATTGAATCTTCTATCTGTTCTCTACTTCGTTTATTTCGTTGCGAAACAGTTGTTGTGGGGTTAGTTCGTGACAGGTCTGAGTCAGAGGCAGATTTATTTAAGACGGTGTCCATATGAATTAGCATGTCAGACTTACGAGGAGGTGCAATCACAACTGTTGATGACGCAGTTGAAACACCATCCGGATGAACCACAATATCAACGTTAGTGTGCGCTTGTGGCGGCGGCGTTCTTTTAAGAGGCATAAGAAGAGGCACAGAAAGCACGAAGAGATGCAAAATTCTTTGTTTCCAAAAGATCCACGGGTCAGCTTATTCTGGTGGGTATCGACGTTTTCATACGATTTCACTTTCCGTCCAGTATAATTAGACCCCTGTGAATACACGCCCTCCAGCAATAGTGTACGCACCTTAAAGTTGAAGCGCTCCGCCCACTAGGAAGCGCAATTGGTTGATCTTAGTCACACCTCTTGAGATGCCAGCAGCGAAGCGATGGGCGTTGATATCGATGCCGAGGAGTCGTTGTGGATGACAAGGACGGGTTGCAGCGCAGTCCGATGCAAACACCTTCTTACGTTTATGCACTCCTAATTTTTTAATTTAATTTTTTGACTTAAATTTTATCGATTATTATTTTAAATAAATTAGATTAAGGGTCTATCACTTTAAACTTCTGAACTCCTCAGAGGTCCGGGGGGAAGAGGATTGGCTGGTTTATGATTTTTTTTTGTATTGCAATAATTCCCTGAACCATTTTCCATCCATTTTGACGCGTGGATACAACCGAGCGAGCGGCTAAATGAAAACCGGGCACAGTTTCACTGACTTTGTGGCGCGCTAGAGGTCGTAATTTTTGTCGGAAATGAAAAATAAAAAAACGAATTTGTAGGTCTGGACACGCTCTACAAGTTTTATTTTAAACATTTTTCGATATCTTTCACCAGAAAAAAGTAAATAGCGAAAAAAAAAATCTCCCCAAATTTTTGATATTTTTGATCGATATCTCGAAAACGACGATCGATACGTGAAAAATGCATGGGACCTTAATTGTAGATCGCAAGAAGAGCAACAAAAAAGTATTCTATAAAAAATTTCGTATCTCAACGGGGAATCGAGTTATGATGAAAAAACTGAATTTAAGGGTTTTATCAAGATGGCGGAAATTGCACAAGGTTATTTTGGTCGACAATTTGAACTTGAGCTTTTCTAGCCACCCCCCACGTGATATCCAAAATTTATTTGGCTTTCTCGGTTCATTTTCACTTTTAAATGTATATAATGACTGGACTAAAATGACAAAACCAACTTTTGAGATATGGCCAAAAAACGGGGCGTAAACTTTAAATTGCTATTATGTAACCATTCATCACATGATTCATTCATTAAAAACTGTTGACTTGTTTAATACAGAAAATGATAAAATTATGTACCTGTTTTATGTACCAATGATTACTTAATAAATGATTACAAAAGAAATGAGAACCTTACCCTTCTAAATTTTGATTACCACAATAATTCAAATACATAGAATCGTCAATTTTTCCAATTCAGAAGTGTTATGTACCAATGACTACTTAAATGATTGTTTAAAAGCGCCTACTGACATACCTGCCGCAGGGACAATCTAGGGTGTAAGAGTGGGGATGACCCTAAATTGCCTCCTGAATTGTGAAAATTGTCCCAATTTGCCTGTGTGCCTACACACAGGCAAATTGGGACAATTTTCTAAATCGGGCCTGCGGCAGGGCGGCAGGAGCGCGCGACCACCCTTGCTCACTAGATTGTCCCAACCGCCCTGCACGTTGCCGCGTGTGTACGTCTAGCGCGATTGGGCCAATTTCTCAATCAGTCGGTTAGTAGCTGTCACACGCAGCGCACGTATTTCGATCAAGATGGCGGCAGATCATAATGAGCATGAAGTTTGGACACGAGTGATCGAAGTATATAAAGACCAGCCCCACATCTGGGATAAAAAAAAACAAATATTATTTATATATTTTTTTAATTAATTTTCATTATATAAGTATGTGACTGCTCGATGTTTAAATCTAAAGAAAATATTACTAGAAAAATAGAAATAGTTTTTTTTATTAATTTTTTCTTGTAATATTTTCTTTAGATTCAAACATTGAGCAGTTACATGCTTAAAAAAATAAAATTATGACTTTAATTGCTATTTCTTCTTTTAAATGTTTAATACTTGTAAAGGTATTCATTTGACATTGTGGGTTACATATAACGCGAAGAGATGGCGATGCCTTGCAGCTTAAGAAAGGCTAGAAAGAATTCGATACGGCTGTCAGGGCCGCGGTAGCATAATTGATCAGTGCATTCGCCCGGATAGCGAAGGGTGAGTCCCGTCTGCCGCCAGGTCCGCATGGATTTTTTTCTAATCATAAACATTACTTATTTACAATACATTTTCTTCTGTTGCCAATTCTTCACCTAGTACTTCATTTTTTACGGTAACATATTTTTTGATAACACTAAGACCATCATTAACGCATGTGTTTAGCTCAACATACGCCCGAACACTGAATAGCAGGCATGTGTGTAGAGACAAGCCGCTATTGGGCCGACCGCCGTGCACCCTAGATTGTCCCTGCGGCAGGCATGTCAGTAGCGCGTTTAACAGAAATGAAAATATGAATATATACGTAATCAATCGATTTTAATTGTTCATTTTACCAAATATTTCTCTATGACAAAATATATTATTTAAGTATTCAGTATTCGGCCGAATAATATGTAGATATTCGGTATTCGGCCGAATATAAAAAAAGCAGCCGAATACCGAATAGTAACCGAATATTCGTTGCAAGTCTAATTTGGACAAGAAAAGCAGCGGGTGGTTACAGAGTTGTCCACCCACCGCCCGCACGAGAACACGTAAACAGCACACATATAGCAAACACATATGACCATGTGAAGTGTCATCATAGATAAAAAAAAGAATTGGATTACACACCTCGGACATTTTAGCAAGATCTTTAATTGGGTAGACTTTAAGCTCTTCAACAATCCCATTATCATCTCTAAATCCACAGACAATTGTGTCTATATTAGCAAGAAATGACTGGCACCACCATTTCTTTGTCTTGTAACGTCTGTAATAATAATAATAATCACTATTAACTTTAATATTAAAAACTTTTTTACCATGTGTTTAACAGACACTTCTTTCTGTTATAAGAACCTGAAGATTACAGAAGTATTAATACTATTTGCTGAAACCAATGATTATACAGTTTTCATCAGTCTTATAGTAATACTTCTATATTACACTCTAGTGATGTAACCAATATTCGCATCCGCATTCGCATTCGGGAATATTCGCATATTTTTGAGTATTCACATTCGCATTCGCAAAATCTCTGCGAATGTTTTGCGAATATGAATATTATTGAATATTAGAATAAAACAATTTGAAGAAGTTGTAGTGCTTTCTTTCCTTATAAATTCATTGTTACACAGCTTGCATTTAGCTCGTTCAGCATCGCAGTGTGAAATAAGTCCATATGTCACTAGAATTTGATTTACTCATGATAATAAATCACTATTCAAACTCTAACCTAAAATTCACAAAGGCCGGCGTGAGCGGAATGACACTTCAGTCGGATGAGTTCATATCAACTCGGCAATTCGAACGAGACTGCCACCATGCCATAGACAATTGGCGCCAATTTTGAACGAAAACTAAATATTCGCATTTGCATTCGCGAAATGTTCAAAAAAATTACATTCGTTACATCACTATTACACTCTCATCTCAAACATTAGGTGACAGTTCACGCAATGTTTTAAAATAGTTACAGTAATATAGTATTTAATAATATGTAAACAGATAAGAATAAAAAAAGTTAAATTAAGCCAATATCCTAACAGACCTGTAAACCTATTCGCTACCTTTTTAATTCTATTATATTAAGCTAATTGTACGGCTGTCATTATGGTGATGTTGATGAAGCTAATCTTCTCTCTTCTTAAAAAAAAGTCTCAAAGCAAAAATATATAATACAATTCAGTTATTAACATATGTGCCAATGTGCAAATACAATCATTGAAAATAAATAAATTGCAGCCTTTTTGTAACATATGAGAACCAGCAATAATCAAATTATGTTCTTTGAAAAAAATTCCATTTGTAGAGGTCATTTAACTACTGAAGATTAAAGAATCCCCATCAAAGAATAATAAAAGATATCATGTTCAGTGTTTTATCTATAAATTTCTTTAGATATATATATATATATATATCTTTAATATATATAAATCTCGTGTCACAATGTTTGTCCTCAATGGACTCCTAAACCACTGAACCGATTATAATAAAATTCGCACACCATGTGCAGTTCGATCCAACTTGAGAGATAGGATAGTTTAAATCTCAAATTATAGTCGCAATTTTAATTTATTGCAAATTATTACTTTTGGGCGGTACGAAGTTCGCCGAGTCAGCTAGTATATATATATATATGTATTAATACAAGAGAGCAATCATTGTGGAGGTTGAACCTATACTAATGTTGGCCACATTATGTGTTGGAGAAACAGGTAAAACAGAGGACCAAATTTTCTCAAATATTCTGCATAAGAAAGCTAAAAGTTAAAGAAATTTAGCATGTTATTATAAAAAGCAGTCTTGAATCATAAGATTACCTAAAATTATTTTCCTGCTTAGCAAACTGAATGTGTCTACTTGTTTTCAATTCAATAAACTCTTTATCTGATAAATATTGTAAAATGTTCTCTGATGTTTGATCAGTTGGGGCACTTGGTACAGGAGCCTTATCACATCGAATACCATCCATCTCTGCACCATAAACTATAGTATGATCATTCAAATTGGTTGTAAATACAATGGAAAACTCTTTAGTTTCATCTACTGGTACATCCGGATTAGGTTCTGCATGTGGATTTTCTAAAAGACATAGGGATGTTCATTATCATTTAAATATGAAAATACAAAATCAAAATAATTTATCCTATTTCTAAACAGTAGGTAAATTTTGGTACCTGATAACATGTATTGTTCAAACTTATAGCCCCATGATGTAAACTTTTTTTCTTGATCTGTCATATTATTTTTTTGATAAATTTTCTCTTCAGTATCTCTTGCACATAAAAATATATTACCTTTGAATAAAATAACAACTATTTTCCATGGATCTTTGTTTTCATATGGTGTACATGCCACACAAGTCATTAGGCCCCTATAGCAGAAGATTTTAGCATTCTTCAAATTAGTTTCCAATGGAAAGTTAAGTCTTCTTTCGTGTTCTAATAGAAATTTCAATAAATCATCTAATTTAACATCTTTATTTTGAGGCTTGCGTATAGCTTTGTCTATGTGCAGATTAAGATCAAAATTTACATTTTCATTTTTTATTCGTCTAGCATACAATAAGTTCTCCAAACCAATATACCCTATAATTTTTGGCCGATTAAATTTGGGAAATGATGGTTTCGTGTTTATATCAGGGTGTGTATGAAGTTCTGGTTGCATTTTTAATGTTGTTTGTTGTTTTCTTATTGAAGGGATGGCTTCTTCGAGTTTTTATTTTGATTTATATATTATTTAGCCAAATCAAAAGAAATAAGTTTTAAAAACACACGGCACCGCCATCCACCACCATGAACGTGCGCTAGCATCACATAGACAAATAAAATTTTTATATTTTATCCGAACAACCCTTTTTCCTTGAGCTTTTATTTTATTATAGGCTTGCTGAAAATATATCGATGTATCGATATATCGATATTTTTTGTTCGATATATCGATATTTTTAGCTGATATATTTTGATTCGATATATCGATACATCGATACAAAATAACCAATATCGAAATTCGTATCAAAAACGATATATTTTTTTAATTATTAGCGGCATATCACGATCTAACTAAATTCGTATCTGGAAAAATCGTAACTGAAGCTCAGACTAATGATATTCAACATATCTATGATTTGTGCTGTATTTAGTATTTTCTATGATTTGTAAATCTGTTTCGCTGGTGAATTGGTTGTGCTGAATTCGATTATATTCCGTGGAAGTGTGTCTGTCTAGTGTTGTTTACGAAAGATGCCACGTAAGGAGGCCCTGCAATAATTTTCATCATTCGAAAATAGGGTCTATTTTTAGGGAGATCATTTTCGTTCCATTATTATTCCGCGTGTCATCTTTCGTGAGATATTGTACTGTCATGTAGTGTGGCGGCAATTTGGTACTTTGATAATTCTTTCTTTTATTATAATTTGTATTGTTATTATTGCTGACCTAAATATATTTTTGGGAAAATTGGTCCGATATATCGATGTTTTTTTCGCGATATATCGAAGCCGATATTGATATTTTTTAAAATATCGATGTATCGATATATCGATATTTTTTTCAACTTTCGACATCCCTATTTTATTATTATTATTTTTTTCTTTTTTTTTGGTTAATTTGTCCCTGTTGGGACGGGCAAAGGATTCTAAGTCCATACAGCCCTGTCTGTTAACTTTTCTTTCTTAAAGTGTTTTGATTGTAGCTTTTACAAATTTGTACAAAGGAATGTAGGTATCTTTATTTTGTACAGGGGCTTTTCACTTCGAACTACAATTATTTGTATGGACATCACAGAATGAATTTTAGATATGTAATATTTCACTAGATGGCGTTATTCAGATATTTTTTACGTATTATTAGTTATTCCTCCAACTTCATATATTTTTAAACAGTAACACAAAATTATACCTGTGGCTGTCAGTGACTGTAACAAAAATCAAGAAAGAAGAAATACAGCTTATCAGCATATATTATTCACAACAGATTCTATTTTGAAATAATAAACTAAAGAATTGGCTATACAGCCAATTCTTTAGTTTATTACTGTGCCCATACGGGCACAGTACCCTTTGCCTACCTAGAATGGGTAAAGAATCTAAAAAAAAACAACTATAACAAAAAAAAACTGTTCTGTTTACGCTTCGTGAATTTAATGTTTTCTTGTGATTTTTGGTGGTTTTTCCGACGATTTCAGCTATTTTTCCGGACTCCGATTCTGCTGCTTTTACGTTTTGACCCTTCCTCTTCATATCGGTTATTGATTGGCTTCACTATTTGGATTTCGTTATTCTCGAAAATGGCATCTCAGAGAAGATGTTGTGTGCCTAATTGCAACGTAACACGTACGTATTACCAATCAGTTACATATAATTGAACCTCTATAAACAATCCTTTCCTGATTTAACTATTTGACGAAATGTTTCAGGCGCAGATATAATACCAATGCATTCGTTTCCTAACCCTGACATTCACCCCGATCGATTCCGAACTTGGCTTCCGCTCTCGGAGGAGAGATATTAGCTATGGACAATAATTATCTTTTCAAGCAAGGAATAGTTTGTCAAAAACATTTTGAGACCAAGTTTCTTACTTGGACTTGAACACTTTCTCCACATGCTGTCCCAACTTTACATTTGCCAGGTAAATTTCTGATTTCAAAGTCTTTTAAAACATCGAGTAAAGAGTGTATGTAATGGTCTTTTAATAAAAATCATTGAGTTGAATGTAATTTTTATATAAATTGCTAAATATTTTTTTTATTATCAGGATTTGGTGCACCAAGGAGTGTTTTAACGGATGTCACCAACAGAATGAATATTGACCAAGAAATTGAACATTCTCAGCTTTCAATGCCTTCTACATCCACTAGTAAATATTTATTTACAAATCATTTTTTATATCACTGACATTCTGGTAGAGTGGAATGTGCACTGGTTGTCAATACCTACTGTAAAGTTCTGGGTTCGAATCCTGGTAGGGGCAAAATTCTTTTTGAATGTTTGAATAGAAGCACCAAATTTCAGATATATAAATCAGTAAAACCATTCCCTTCTTCTCTTTTGTTTTAATATAAAATTTTTTTGCAGGTGGTGTTTTGACTGAAAAGTTAGAACTACAACAAAACCCTGTAAAGAAATCGAAGATACGAAGTAAAAATAAGCTTACCGGTAATTTTTATTTTTATATAAGTATTTTTGTCTGTTATAATTATTTGATAACTTTATTAACTTAACTTTAAAAAAAATATATCAGAAATATGTTATCTATATTTTAGAGAGCACCTATCCTAATCATCTTTATTCTTTTGTTAGCTTTTTTCTTAAACTTACCTCTATAGGCTTTAGTCATGTTT
The DNA here is from genome assembly GCA_902850365.2 of Chilo suppressalis. Classification (NCBI taxonomy): domain Eukaryota; kingdom Metazoa; phylum Arthropoda; class Insecta; order Lepidoptera; family Crambidae; genus Chilo; species Chilo suppressalis. Next base: position 17,228,385 of record OU963898.1, read on the forward strand.
TAGTTAATAAGTAGACATTACATAATGAAATGAACCTTCCACTTAGTTTTCTTATACTAATAATAATTAGTTATAAAGAAATTAAGACTTTTCACCTCACAGTGAAACTAATTTTATTGAAATGCTTTTTTTCAGCATCTGCAATGGATTAAAGTGTAACTAACTTAAAAAAAGTGGTGAAGAAGCTAACTGAAAAGAATCTCAAATACACAACACGGCTAAAGAAAGCAATGAAACTTTTATGATAGATCCGACTTGTAGATTTTTTATATAAAACTGGTGTGGTGACGTAAATAAATTATTAAACGGCACCATAAAGCTGCGTAATTGTACAAATTTTAAAGATGATATTAAAAGAATGTAATGCAAATATTTAATAATATAAATAAAAATAATTGATTTATAAAACTTCTTTATTTATTCTAACAGACTGTGTTAAAGCTACATTTTTAGACAATTATCAAAAAAAACTGTGTAAACGAATAGTAGGTAAATTATCTAATAATGTAGCTTTAACACAGTATGTTTTTTTCCTTTTTTCATATTAATAATCGCATCTAAAGCTGCCGGTACCGGTTCAGTAGTACATGACTTGTGATTATGTCATGAATCGCTAGATGGCGCTGTATGCTCAGGTTAACTGATATCTCTATTACTAGTATATAATGTACTCTATGATTTTGTAAAAGTTTTCTCAAGTCGCGCGGGATGGTTTCTTCGCCAAAAGTACTTCGAAGGTCTTGAAGCAGCAAATTTCTCTGTACTTGAAATGAACCGCAAAAGAAAAAGATATGGTCCAGGGACTGATTATCTATGTTGCAGAAGTTACAAACAGGTGAGCTGACCATCTTGAGCCGGTACAGGTGATCTTTAAAAAGGCAATGACCTATTCTAAGTCTGCTTAAAGTGGTATAAAAATCTCTTGTTCTGTACTCTCTTATCAAACCAGGAGGCACGTATGTCTTTCTGAATTTCTCCAAACCATTTTCCTTTCTCTTAGGGATGTCGAAAGTTGAAAAAAATATCGATACATCGATATTTAAAAAAATATCAATATGGGCTTCGATATATCGCGAAAAAAACATTGATATATCGGACCAATTTTCCCAAAAATATATTTAGGTCAGCCTAGCACAGTAATAATAACAATACAAATTATAATTAAAAAAATGGTTGCCTGTAAAGTCGGTTTTACGGGCGAAGATTTTACGTGACAACGTCTTTTTCTCGGTAGAATATTTATTGATATGAATATAATTAAATTGCACAATAGGAACAAGGAATTGAATGAAAATAAGAATTGCACAAATTTTAACTATAGAAATATATTTTGTTTACTAAAACATTGTACATGTAAACTTAAACTTAACACGAGAGACTCATCGTAACGTTACCGAGCGTTACACTTTTTCATAAGTGACTCCCAGCCGCAACCTAATTTAAGACGTTGTCACGTCAAAAAAATGGTTGCCTGTAAAGTCGGTTTTACGGGCGAAGATTTTACGTGACAACGTCTTTTTCTCGGTAGAATATTTATTGATATGAATATAATTAAATTGCACAATAGGAACAAGGAATTGAATGAAAATAAGAATTGCACAAATTTTAACTATAGAAATATATTTTGTTTACTAAAACATTGTACATGTAAACTTAAACTTAACACGAGAGACTCATCGTAACGTTACCGAGCGTTACACTTTTTCATAAGTGACTCCCAGCCGCAACCTAATTTAAGACGTTGTCACGTCAAAAGAATTATAAAAGTACCCAATTGCTGCTACACTACATGACAGTACAGTATCTCACGAAAGATGACACACGGAATAATAATGGAACAAAAATTATCTCCCTAAAAATAGACCTTATTTTCGAATGATGAAAATGTTTGCTGGGACTCTCAGGTGCCATCTTTCGTAAACAAGACTAGACAGTCACACACTTCCACAGAATATAATGGAATTCAGCATAACCAATTCACCAGCGAAACAGATTTACAAATCATAGACAACTAAATATAGCACAGATCATAGATGTCACGGAAAAGAATAAAGCGGTTGCCTGGTTACGTTTTTGTTCGTTGATAGAATGACAATTCTCTTGCACTCAATATTTTAAGTTTTTCTTTATGTAATAGCATCTTATATATAATCCCTAAAAATAAACCAGTGCATCGCAGGAACCAAGATTTATTTCGCAATATTAGTGGCGACCGTGACATAAATAAATTGAACATTCGAAATAAATCTTTGAAATGGATTCCTTAAAGCGAAAACGCACACAGCAAAGACGCGAATTCACTTTTGTGGCCAACGCATTTGAAACGGCGCACAGTGGTCCGGATTTTGAATATAGTGGTCTTAGGAACCAAGGTTAATATTTCGCGCTGAAAAAATTCATGCGGACAGATAAGTGAACGCTCATCAACTTTTGTTCTAGCAATTTCCATGTAATCGTATATTTTCGCGAAAAAAAATAATTAAGAAAAAAATGTATGGAGCAAAACTGAAATATATTTTTTTCTCGAAATGTTTAAAAGTGTTAGCAATGAAATCATTTGTAAATTATTGTATTACATTTATTTATTAATTTCACCAACAAATCTTTTGCATGCACTTGCAGCTTTGGTGTTTATGAACAGATTAACTTAAAATATATTATATATAAAAAAATACATGGAATCAATACTTTTTTAGTCGGTTAAGTGGTTTTGGGAAAGTACAATACTAATATATAATTGTCTATATCAACACAGACATCAAATTACAAAATAAAATAATTATTAAAATTGTTTATTGCATAATTCTTACAATAGAATGTAATAATCGAAGGTGGTTTATACTTTTAATTTCAAAAAATATGAATTAGTACACTTAAACAAGAATAATAAAATGGTACAAGTTAACTAAACATACAAAATAATACAAAGTAATAAATTAATATAAGAAAACTTAAAAATCATTCCAAAGGATCTGGCACATTTTGTGGAGCTTCTATTTCTTCATCTTCAACTTCTATTATTTCTTCTGTTATTAATAACTGCATCGCTTCTGGAAACATACTTGAAGATTTAAAATTGGCGTATTTAGGTTTCAGATGAGATATATATGGATCCGAAGATATCAAAGAATTGTGTATAATATCTTCATTATTTTGAAATCTTCCTGTTTTTCTCGTGTGGCGCTCTCTGGTATTTCGGAAGTCCTTATTTCTTGCTTCTGCTGCTTCTTCTGACAAAATTCCTATAGGAAGACAAGAAAAATGTTTGCATATGTCTGCGCCATGTATCAGCATTTTGTGTACGCTGGAAGGCATGTTGTACCAAGGGTAGTGATGTACAAAGAGTTCAGCAGTCTCCTTGCAGTATCCACGGAATCGATCGATATCGACAGCCTTTACAGAAGATAACACTTGCAATAGGACTGCGAAGTGTTTTATCAAATCAACATCAATCTTCGTTATTTGAGCTGTCTTTTCGTATTCTCGGAAAAATCTTCTGGACGAGTTCCCATCATTTGTAGTTCCAAAGCCCTGCTTCACAAGATCAATCAAAAGTCCCATCTGTTGTTTGAACTCCGATTGCACCATGTTCTTTCGAAACTTCTTAAGGTTCTTGTTTTCGCCTCTTGCACTCCACATTTCAAAATCTAAATTATACGAAATGTGTAAAAGACACTCCATGCTTCGAATCCACATATGGAGTGTTGACAATCCATATTGATATACATCTTCCCGCACAGGTCTTGAAAACATTTGAGAAAGATTATTCATTTCGCTTGGTTTTGCAAGACAAATATTGCAAGTAGCTGCCAGAGGGAGTATTTGTAATTATTGTCGTCACTTTCCCATCAATCATTGTCATGTGTAGCTCATGAGTAACTTCCAAGTTTCCGCAACTTGAAACAGTAAAATTTTGTATTCCTTTCTTCATTGCCGCTTGTTCTTGCTTAACAAAGTCAGTTATTTCCTTCGCAAACTGAAATTTAATAGGTCTGCAATAAAACGTTGAAGATGACTTTGGATTATCCCAAATAACAATATTTTCGGCCTCTAGCTTCAGGGGAACGAGGCTGGTCATGAACACAAAGGAGTCGTCGAATTCTGCCATTTCACTTCTTTGCTTGTAGTTGCTCTGTGCTGAAGAACCATCAAATCCCCATTTACTGGTCAGCTTCAAGCTTCCACTGGAAATATTTAAATCATCACCCAACACTTGCAAAATCCTTCGCGTTGTGACATCTAAAAGTGCTTGTAGTTTCACCTTCGCTCCATCTTCTGATATTATTATATCTCTGGCATCTGGATAACACCTTTTCTTAGCTTCTAACAACTTGTGGTAAGACGGAAGCTTCAACTGTTGTGACAATGCAGACCGTAAAGTGAGGTACTTCCACTTTGAAAGATCCAATGAAGTAGTTAGGGCCAAAACTTGATCTTCCTGCATAGTCTCTTTTTTTTCGTTCATAAATAAAAATGATTCGACAACTCCAACCTTTTCAGGCTTCTTCATAAGATGATCGATGATGCGAGCAAGAACTTCTTTTCCATTAGACTTTAGTTTGGTGATAAAAGCAAAAGTCAGTTCCTCTTCCGGATAGTCAAGTAATGTACCCGATCGCATTTTCTTCTGCTTGTTTCCTAGGTCTTCAAATGGCTTTCTTGATACGATGTCTGTACAAGTGCTCATATCAATAGTCGCCTTCGAAGTAGATGCAAAGGGTAAAACAGCTGCTTCTTCTTCTGTGGAACGATGAAATTTTCGGCCTCTTCAAAAATTTCGGAGAGATTCACGGATTCGCATTCAGGCAACTTAATTCTTGTTTCTAACCAGTTCATATGCTTTTTCATGAATGTGTTTTGCACCCTGTGTGCTTCGGTCCATCTACGATTTAAGTTGATAGTGAGAGATCTTGCAAAATTCTAAATTTTTTCAGAATCTTCTTGCGAAATATCAAGCAAAATGCAGTCCAAAATTGCTTGATGCAGTCGTTTGTAGTCCTTGAGGTCCCCTTTTCGTAGAAACACGTAAATATCCAGGTAAGTACCAAATCCAGCCATGATTAAGTAGGTAGTTTTCTTCAGGTTAAAATTTCCAGGTATGTTGACTCTTCAAGATTTGAATGTCTATCGACGCTCTAGCCGGACCTCCCATCTGTTTTATTTTATTTACAAGCACGCAACTAGCAAGGGTCTTAACGAGAAAAAGAGAGCAATAGAGAAAGAGATAGCATTAGTAGAAAATGAAAGAGATAGCAATATTAGGCAATGGGAGGGGGAAATTAGCAGCCAATACGTCATTCGGTCACTAACTGCGCTTTAGGTAACAGCGATAACCACTAAGAAGTAAAATATGAAAACAATTTGTATCTATTTTTCGAAATCATTTTAATTTAGGAAATAATGCATTTTAAAGTTTATAATATTGAAAATATACGAAAATTATGTGACTATAAATGATTAAAAACCTTTAAATGACACAAATAGTTAGAATTAAAAAATTGAAACTTCTGATGCCTATTTCGGCCAAGGCTGCAAGTGCATGCAAAAGATTTGATGATGAAATTAATAAATATATGTAATACAATAATTTACAAATAGTTTCATTGATAACACTTTTAAACATTTCGAGAAAAAAAAATATTTCACTTTTGCTCCATACATTTTTTTCTTAAATATTTTTTTTTTCGCGAAAATATACGATCACATGAAAACTGCTAGAACAAAAGTTGATAAGCGTTCACTTATCTGTCCGCATGAATTTTTCCAGCGCGAAATATTAACCTTGGGTCCTAAGACCACTATATTCAAAATCCGGACCACTGTGCGGCGGTTCATTCCAATGATGAGGATGAAATAGAAAACGCCTTTACGATGCTCTCTGAAACTGCCGATAAATTGTTCGCAACTGAAACGGCCGTAAGAGATATGTGGTGTGAAAGCGAAGATTTCGACGAAGCTGTTTTTGAGACTGACCAATATAAAAGCTTAGAGTACCGGCAGAGATGGCTAAACCTACAAAATAGGTACAGGAAACTGGTAAAACCATCAATAAGCGACGACGGCTCTACAGTCAAGTCAGTACATGAGGGTTATGAAGGTACGTCCAAAAGACGCATTAATATACCAAAATTGGACCTAGTCAAGTTTGACGGCAACGTAAAAAATTGGCTACTCTTCTGGGGTCAGTTTAAAAAGATCCACGAGGATGCTGATCTGGACGACATAGACAAGTTCCAATTTTTAATGCAATCAACAACAGTTAATTCAAGTGCTCGCCAATTAGTTGAGACATATCCGCCTTCCGGTGAAAACTATTATAAGGCTATAGAAGCGCTTAAGGCACGTTTTGCTCGTGACGATGTTTTGATCGAAACCTATGTGCGAGGTTTACTTAATCTAGTTCTTATGAGGCAAAAGGGCCAAACAAGTGACTTAACGTCACTTTATGATAATCTCCAAACGCACTTGCAAGCTTTAGAGACGCTAGGAGTCGCCAAAGATAAGTATGCGTCAGTTTTGTTTCCCATGATCGAATCTGCTCTGCTCTGGAAGACATTCTGAGAACATGGAATCGGATACGGGCACAAAACAAAAGGCGACGATCTAAGTAAGTTAATTGAATTTCTGAGACAAGAAGTGGAGTCTGAGGAGAGTCCAGATGGCACGCGATGGCTTCATCAGCTATGATACTCCAACGGGTTTGAACCAGCCGACTGCTTGTTTTATGTCAAATTTAAAAACTGATAATAAAAATTATAAAAAGTCTTGCCGATTGTATTTAATTATATTTAATTGTTTAACCTTCCGGTTCTTCCTCCCCCGGAGGATTAAAGAATAAAGCGGTTGCCTGGTTACGTTTTTGTTCGTTGATAGAATGACAATTCTTTTGCACTCAATATTTTAAGTTTTTCTTTATGTAATAGCATCTTATATATAATCCCTAAAAATAAACCAGTGCATCGCAGGAACCAAGATTTATTTCGCAATAATAGATATATTGAATATCATTCATCTGAGATCCAGTTACGATTTTGCAGATACGAATTTAATTAGGTCGTGATATGCCGCTAATAATTAAAAAAATATCGTTTTTGATACGAATTTCGATATTGGTTATTTTGTATCGATGTATCGATATATCGAATCAAAATATATCGGTTAAAAATATCGATATATCGAACAAAAAATATCGATATATCGATACATCGATATATTTTCAACAAGCCTACTTTCTCTTGCAGAGATATCTTCCAGTGGTCGAGCGGCGAGCCATTGGGTCTTGATTAGTGCTTTGCACCGGAGACAAATTTCAGCTCCGGTTTTTTAGAACAGGCTTTGTAGAAAAACCGGAGAATCTCCGGAGAAATGTATTTTTTGTGTCCTTCTACATGAGGTGTTTTTAAAATAATCGACGAAACTTCTGAAAGTGGTTCTACTCGTGTATACAAACAACTTTTACTATCCTAGGGCCAACTTTTTATCTCAACAAAAAAAAAACTGCTGTTCCATACCTACATTTTGAGGTTGAGTAGGAATTGACAGTGTGTATGGAACAGTAGTTTTTTTTTGTTACCTAATAAAACTTAATAAAAGGTGATCTGCAAGGAAGGGAATTTTTTTCGTTGCCTATGACTGCAAGTTATCGAAATAAAAGAGACAAAAATTTAAAAATATTTGACATGTAATATTTAAAATATTTAACATAAATTAAAATTCTTTCCTATCAACATAATTAAACCTTAAAAGAAATAGTAACAGAAACATCAACATTAATTCAAATTTAAGAGAAATAGGAACACGAACAAATTTGGGAGCTTAAAACAATAAATAAAAAAGAATCTACAAAAGAAATTATTAACTAATCGAGCAACCACTGATTTTGGTTTAAAAAGCAGAGCATTTCCACTGCTTCGGACGTCAGTGAGCTGCGCCTATCGTTTATTATATAACCTGTTGCCGAGAAAACTCTCTCAGAAGGAACTGATGTGGCAGGAATGGACAAATATTTTTGTGCGATGACATCCATAGGTTTCAAATGATGAAAATGCATCCAAAAATCTTTCACGACATTGCTTGTGTGCTCTCCAACAAAGCGTGTTTCAGCATACATTTTTATTAAGTTAATAGCAGTGGCGTCAGTTTGCGAGCGAGTTGGCGCTTCTTTCTTTTGTAAATATTTGAAGAGCTGTGGGTCAATTATGCTTCAGTAATAAAATTCTAATGTGATGTCAATATGATGTTGATGCCAAGTTGACATTGTTTTTATATGGTATTATGAAACATTCCTATGTCACATCAAGATCATATCAATATCATATCCTGTATCACATTTTTGACGTTTATGCGATACTATTTTAAGTCAAAAAGTTGAACGTAATACGCATTTAAGTTGATATCATTTTATAGAGTTGATCATCATCATAGCATAAGTTGATGTCATTTTGATATCGCATTTTTCGGAGAGCATAATACGTAATGTGAAATAGACATCAAAACAATATCACAATTAGCGAGCATAATTGGCCTGCTGCGGTAATTCATCTGCTGCGGATGCGGATGCTTCGTATTGCAACGAAGAAGGGCCACTTTGAGAAAGCTCATCATCTACAACATTTTGAGAACGAAATTTGTTTTTTAACTCTGCTCTGACTGCATCCTTTGCAGCTTGTTTATTTTCAAATTGTCGAAATGAATCACGAAAATATAGGTGCAGCTATGTTGCTATTCTGCATGCAGTTCGTGTTTCATATTCCAGCAATCGAGCCGATGTGTTTTCACGTATTCTCAAGAAAAGCCCATTTCCTTCAGTTGTTTTAATATTTTCTTGAATTTCGGTAAAATTCTCATAAAACCCGCGAATTATGGGGATGATAAGTGAACAAGTTGAGTATTGGTCGCTACTGATCATTTTTGTAGCTTGTTCAAAAATGTTCAAAATAACCACAGCGTCTTTGAGCATGTTTTCCTCATCTACACTTAATACATCGGGAGCTTGCGGATATCTTCTTTGGACGATAGGCAAATATTCACTGAGCTCCAAAATCCTTTTAATCATATAAAAGCAGCTATTCCATCTCGTTGGAACTTCTTCTAAAAGTTTCAGAGGAGTTTTTTCAGGGTTTCGTATCATTTGTTCATTTTTAGGGCTTGTGCGCCCACTGTTGATTTTCGAAAAAATTTAACAATATTTTTACATTTCTTCGTCAATTCCTGCATGGGAAGATAATCTAAAGACTCTTGCACAACCAAGTTCATAGTATGTGCAAAACAAGGCATGTGGCGGATTCCTAACAGTCTACACATTTTTATCATGTTAGCTGCATTGTCGGTTACCATGGCAATAATTTTATCTTCTATGCCCCATTCCGAAGAAATTGCCTTAATTTTTTCAGCAAGATTTTCAGCGGTGTGCGATTCTGGCATAGCGGTTGTGGTCAAAACGCAGCTGCGCAAAAGTCCGTTATAAAAAAAATGAGCAGTAACTGTGAGGAACGCCTCCATGTTCCTGCTCATCCACAAGTCACTGGTAAGCACGGAGGAAAAACAAAGAGGAGGTGTGGTGATTAAATTTCCTCAAGAAACGACGCGTGATAATTTGCGGGATGCGGGGTGTTCAGCTCCGCCCACTTCTCAATATTTCATCTATCGGCTAATAGCAAAACTAGCTTAGGTTGATATTTATGTTACTACGTAGTAGTTCAGCTATCTAACACTAGATGTCAAAAGTTTTGTTTATAATGGGACGTACTCAGAACTTGAAGCTTCAAAAAAATTAAATATGTAGGTAAATAAATAAAATAAACGTTGACAAATTCGACCGATTTTAAAAATTTTAAGGTATAAATTTTATTATTTTAAAACATGTAACTGCTTGATGAAAAAAAATCCAGGCAGACCAGGCAGCAGACGGGACTCGAACCCGCACCCACTCCCGTCTGCTGCCTGGTCCGCGTGGATATTTTTCTAGTTATATTTTCTTTAGATTTAAATTTTAAGGTAGTTTAAAAATAATAGACAAAATGTTATTACAAACATAATTTTATTAATAAACATCAATTACCTGTAAATAATAGCTTTGGTTAGTTGTTGTCGGTTGGTTGCCCTATCGTTTTGTATTGTGGCAAAATGCTTAAAACGAATATCAATATATTTTTCTGCAATCGATTTCATCAGAAATACAACATGATTAACTGTAGGTGATTGGTCAAACATATGGTTGGCCGATTTTTTGAAACAATCTTGTCCAACAAGTGATTTTAATGTATTCGATACAATTTTATGTTTACGAAAGTTAGGAGTATTCAAAGATTGCGATTTAACACAACGAATACTGTCTTCGGTCCGTATACATATTTTTATGACATCTCTAGATGGGAAAGTAAGACCACCCTTATTTTTAGATTTTATCAAATCAAGGTCACTATCGTCGTAGTTATCAGCATATAATTCTTTGAGACAGCTCTCACATTTGATCTTGGAATGTAAATATTTGACCACATACCCAGAAATATATGCTACTATTTGACGGCGCAAATAGTCACCTATAGTTGTATTTAATTGTTCATCAAATTCCAATAACATATCGTCAGGCATAGGCTCGACATCCGTGCTATCCGAAGACTCGAAACTCATTTTATTTAAAATGCGATAACGTTCTGATGTAATATAAATTTTTTGCACAGAAGATTCATTTAAAATGGAAATATCTTCTTCTTCTATGGTGTCCAATCCGGTCTATTAAGTTTTGAAATCCATTGCTGTTTTAAATTATCGTTGGATGGAAATCTAAAACGAACATAAAAATAATTAAAATTTATTTACTTGGTAAAATAATTTAATACGTATTAGGGCCCTGGATATTTGTAACGTTTAAAAAGTTATTCTATATGACGACAGATGGCGGCCAGTTAGTTATATATTGATAAAATTACTGTTTTAGATACTAAAAGTTATTTAGGAATAAGTGTATAACAGTTTTCAGTATTCACGTATGATTATTACAATATACTACTGCAAAATTATACGTAAACTTGTGTATTTTCTTCCTAAAAGTGTCGCCATCTGGTGTCAAGTAGTAGAATTTTAACGCTGATAGCTGAGGCTGAGAATGTTCTAGAACTTATATATTTAATTACGTATAAAATTACTTACAAATGAAATGTGATGCCATCCATATTATCAGAACGTCTGTCTGAGTAACTTTGACATAGTAAAACACAAAACTTCATCCTTTTCTTGTTAAAAACGCAAAAAAAACTTATAATGCGAGTCTCGTTAAGTGTGCACCTGACGAACGCTGAAAGCATACTGACTTAGGCCCCGCCCACAATGATGACGTCAGGACCTAGTTGAAAATCACAGTGCACAGTTGCTTAGGCCAGCTCCTCTTTGTTTTTCCTCCGTGCTGGTAAGTGATAAATTGTCTATCTCATTCAAAATGTCTTTTAATTTGGCACTTGCTGATTTGTAAAGTCTGGGCATTATTTCATAACGTATCTTTCGCTTGTCAGGAATTTTGTAGTCTGGGCAAAGAGCTTCTACAAAATTCTTAAAACCAGAATCTTCCACCACGGAAAAAGGCTGGAAGTCAGTCGCTATCATCAAGGTAAGCTTCTCGTCAATTTTTACAACATTTTTTTTACTGAACGTATTTACCTGTAATGTCGATTGCTTTAAGGTTACTGTAGTGGACGACGATGGCATTGAATGTGATACTGGATGTGGGTTAATAGAAACAGCTTTGTTTGTAGTGTCTTGGTTAATTTGGGGATGCATTCTGGTTAAATGTGCAAGCATATTCGATGTTCCTCCTCCTGTAACACTTAATATTTTTTGACATAGCTTACACTTAACTTTTGCGTCATCAACTTTGTCAAAATGATCTTTAGTTTTTGATTTAACTTTCGGCATCCTAAAACAATAGATAAAATGTATTAAAACCTTTATGTTACACAACATGCAATGTCAATGATCCATTAATGAATTCAATTCTTCCTAATCTCCAAAATGTAGAAAAAGGATAAAGTACTTGCCTGAAACAACTCGGCGACACTTTAAAAACAATTTACAAAAGACGAGCACTCCAACAGCATGCACAAAAACAAAGCTTACTCACTTAAAATCCTCTTAAACTCGAATCCAAAGCACGACTAAAATCAACTTAACTCAAGATTTGCCGTCAAGTACGAACATATGGTAAAGGTAAAGGGGAATCCCCAACCAAAATTCATGATTGTCTATGGGCAAATTGAGTAGACACCGGTTGCTTGTAATGTTTCCACATTGGCTAACATTGTGGCCAATGTTGTGGCCACAATGTTGACCAAGAGTTTGTGATGACTGAATTTATTAACATGGGTTTTAAAGCGATAACTGTTGCTGCAGTTTCTTTCAAGCACATCGTAATTATACGAATGTTTAAAACAAGATGACCAAAAATAAATGTTACAATAAATAAAAAACTTAACTAGTTACCACAAATATTTATCTTTTATTATTTCTTATTGATTGAGTAATAAATTATTTATTATTGGAAAAGCACCCCTCGAGGCATAATAAAAACCGGTTTTTTCCGGTTTTTACAATCTCCGGTTTTGTACCGGTTTTTCTAGAACCGGAGCAAAGCACTAGTCTTGATTTCTTGTTTGAGGTTAGGCATGAGATCTGTATATGGTACAGCTATGTCTCTCACAGCACATCTGTCGTTTCTCACTACAGCAGTACAAAGAGCATCAGCATCTTCATTTCCATGAACTCCGATGTGTGAAGGCGTCCAAAAAAAGGCCACTTTAATATTCTTCTGCTGGAAGTTTCCTAATTCGTATCAATTCAATGATATAATTTGTGTCAGCTCTGTAGGTGTGGTTCTGCAATGCTTAAAGCACACTTTGACTATCTGTTACTACCTTGTTACTACTAGCCACTTTTCTATATTACACTCAATATCTTCCATATAGCTTAATCCTTCTAAGATGGCTAGAGCTTCTGCAGTAAAAATAGAACAGTGGGGATTTATCTTAACACCAAAGCCAGTTTTCTTGTGAGGGATGTAAATAGCAATTCCAGTAGATGTAGCAGTTTTTGAACCATCTGTGTATATTTTTTTATAACTCGACCATTTATACAACTCTCTATATACATCTTGCTTAGTTAAAATGATATATACATTGAATTAAAAAATATACTATAACAATGAACCTAAAACTAAAAACCTTAAAAAATAAAATATAATAACTAAAATACATTATTAAAAGGAGTCCCTTTAGGCAAGGTTCCGAAGATACTGGCAGCGTTCCCCCTTTGGATAGCTAGACTTATTCTTTGTCCGAGGTAGCTGCCAGCTCTTCGGTCTCCTGTGATGTCGACTAATCTTTTCGCTATTTCTTTAAAAATCCTTATAGCGCTAGGACCCCACGGACCAAGGGTCTCGACACCGAATGGGACAAACTCATATTCGGAGCCTAGACCCCTGTATTTGCCTGCCTTAACTTTTTCAGCCGCTTGACAAGCCGCACCAGCTCTGTTGTTGGTTCCATGTAGATGGGAAGGGGCCAGCGTGTCTGAACAGGTTGCATCCCATACTAGCACCCGACCCATCTTCCATGGAATCAAACTCATACCGTCCGGTCTCTTGCCATCGTCTCTTGCAATACCAGTTGGCTCAAGTAGACTTGGCACGTTGACGGTGGCAAGGGACCGGCGTATGATATCGTTAAGTGCGGCGTGTCTCGAGAAGCAGCCTGCACTTTTTTAGCAAGACAGTCCATGATGTCCTAGCTTGTCGACATCACTGCCACAGGGACATTTATGAGGAGCGCATACCGGGACCCCAATCCGTAGACAGGTTGCCATTCGGAGTGTGTCAGGCTCAAGAAATGTGCCTGTATTTGTCGAAGGGTACGCGTGAAGCCAGTAGCCGGCCTCATGCGTACCCATGGCCAAAAGCCTAGCAAGCGCCGAACCTGTACTGCAGCTCAAAAGGTTATTATAAGTTAATTTACAATTTATGTCGTCCCAGCTCCTCTGTGAATTTGGAGAAACTGGAAAATTTTGACCTGGGCATGCAATTAGGAAAGCGTTTCTAGCTTCTTCCAAGCCAGCAATCTCAAAGTTTGAAGGGGATGCCCTTAAAATTTTACTTATGAGATTTGCTGAACTATGGACAGAAGATAGGAAGGCTGGTAAAGCGACACTGGAAATTTTGCGAATCCCTAAACCACCATAACGGATGGGTAGGGATGCTTGGGTCCAAGATTGCTCGTTTAGCTGCATATTATGAACTAATTCTTGCTTAGTTTGCAACTTGTTATCAATATCAACTTGAATGTCATTAAATTTAATATCATAGTTACCCCAGTAACAAGGCAAATTCATATATCTTTTTACAATATTATAATAATTGTTATATAAAGTATTCACATTTTCAGAAATAAATGGACAATTAATGTTGTTTGTGAAACCTAATATTTTTGGGAGTAGTCTGTTGTTACAGACAGAAAATTGTTTTAAAATATATTTTTTTCTTAAATAGTGAAATCTGAATTTAAGAGGTTCAATATTACATTCAATCTGTAATGAATTGATTGGTGATGTATTCATTGCACCAATGATAAGTCTTAGACATTTATTTTGTATTTTTTCCAATTTTTCTATACACTGATTTAAATTTGAATAAAATAAAAATCCATATTCGAAATGGCTCCGAACAAGTGATTTATATAGAAGTTTTAATATTTTTGGATCTGAACCCCATGAAGTTTTCGCTAAACTTCTCAAAATATTAAATGCTCTATTAGCACGATCAATTATATTTAAAATATAGGACTTGAAAGACAAATTACTACTAAATATCACCCCTAAAAACTTAACATTATTTACAACAGGCAAAATTGAATTATCATATATAATATTTACATTTACTGAACATTTTCTTTTGCTAAAAACAACTACTTTACTTTTTTCTGGGCTAATTTTCAAATGTAGTGAATCAAAGTATGATTTAAGTCTTGTTATTGTGTGGTTCAATTTATCAACTGATTCCTGAATACTGTTAGAGCTACAGTAAATAGCTAAATCATCAGCAAACTGCAAATTATATACACTAGTTCCTAAGATTATATTAAGCTTTCTTATATACAAAATGAAAAAAAGAGGACTTAAAATGCTACCTTGACCACTACCTTTAAATGAGTATTTAGGACCGTATAGCTTAGAATTATATTTAACAAAAACTTTTCTACCATTTATGAAATTAAAAATCCAATTTATGACTTTTGCAGGTAATCCAATGGAATTTAGTTCCGAACATAAAACTTGGTGGTTAATGTTGTTAAAAGCACCAACTATATCAAAGAAGACACAAAGAAGTGCTTTGTCATCTGAGAAAGCTTTCAGAATATCCAGATGAAGATGACTTATACTATCCCGAGTGGATTTCCCTCTCCTGAATCCAAATTGGTTGTCAGGTAAAATTCCATATTTCTCTATATAGAACTCTAGTCTCTGTTTAAGCAACTGTTCAAATATCTTACCAACACATGAAGATAAGACTATGGGGCGGTATGAATCAACTAAACCTGGTTTCTTGTTTGGTTTCAAGATAGGGACTATACAATCAGTTTTCCAAGAATCAGGAATTTCATTGTGGATCCATAATGAATTGAGGATATATAAAAAGGTTTGAAGTGAACTATCATTTAGTTCCTTAAGCATGCGATAAGATATCCAATCTAGTCCACATGCAGTATTTTTACGAGATTTTAAGCCACTTTGAAGTTCTTGCAAAGAAAAAGGGTTTACAATAAAGTTATTGGTGTCATTTAATTTATGCCCTAGTAATACAAAAGGAGAAGTCTTGGGTATACTTGTTTAGAAAGGGGGTGACCCACTTATCTGAAAAGCTTTTGCTACCAGGAGAAGTACTATTAAATTTTCTCATATATTGCCATATAAACTTAATTTCTATTAAAAGATTCACAAAGACTGCCAACTTTATTTTGCTCAAATTTAAGGATCATTTTTTTACGTGCTTGTAACCTTTTGAAATTTACATAATTTTCTGGTGTAGAGTTGGATTTAAATAAAGTATATGCTTGCTTTGAAGCTTTCACTGCCTCACTACATGTGATGTTCCACCATGGAACTGTTAACTTAGGCTTTTTATGAGGTAATCTATTGTTTGACCCAGATATGGGTCTTTGAGGACTTGATTCAGCAACTGCTTCATGTAGTACACCACAGAAACTGTTATATGAGTCAATGACATTATCCATTATGTTAAAAGATTGGAGCTTCTGATTTACTATAATTGAATATTTTTTCCAGTCTATTAACTTGAGATTATAATGAATTGGAATGTTAGATGATGAGTTTGCATAGGAATGTGATTGTAGTGATATTTCTGTCATAACAGGGAGGTGATAACTTCCAAGAGGATCATCATGGACTTCCCAATTGCACGCAAGAGCAATGGAAGAAGAAACAATAGTGAGATCTATAGCACTTGGCCTCCAACTAGCAGAACCTACTGTTGTGGCCCTGCCATCATTTAATAGAAATAAATCATTGTGTTAACTATGTCACTAATGTCTCTACCACGGTTATCAGTTGAGTGGCTTGCACCCCCACAAGGTATTGTGGGCATTAAAATCACCAGCAACTATCATTGGCTCAGGGATCAGCTTTATTAAATTATCTAATTTATTTTTACAAAAACTAGGTGTACTATAAGGAGGACAATAAATACTTACTATGGAAAGATCTGTATTATGGAATCTTCTTGAATAGCTATGTTTTGAATAGAGTTATCAAATGTAGTATCTATTGTCTGAAAGGGGATATCATTTCTTATGACAATTGCAACACCATTGTATCTATTACCAGAGTCCAACCTGGCTACTGTGTAGCCTCTTATAGTAAAATTTAATTCGGGTCTCAACCATGTTTCACATAATAATGCTACATGAATGTCTTGTTCATATAAAAAATGAGTAAGACAATTTTTATTGCATAATATGCTCTGAGCATTCCACTGGATAACCCTTAAAGCCATTATTTAATTTTGTATGATGTTACTACTTCTCTAAGAGCTTCTTTAATGTTACTGGAATTTGTTACACCGCTTGCCTTAATTTTAATTAGACTTTGTACAAGAATATTTACAATATGGTCATTTATCAACAATTTGGTGAAGTCATGTTCATTGTCATTTTGTTTTTTACTATGTAATGCAGGAAACTGCTTAGTATTTAAGATGTCAATATATGGTACTGGATTATTAATTTTTCTTTTATTTTCAATAATTTTTTGCTTTTTTATAGGACAGTTACTATCTATGGCTATATGGCTACCTTTGCAATGAAAGCAGCTAAGTATTTGACTATCACATTCTCTATAGTTATGACTACCTGCACATTTCGAGCATTTTGTGGCATTTTTGCAAAATGCAGCTGTATGACCATATAATAAACAATTAAAGCATTGTTTTATTGGAGGAACATATTTTTTCACGGGAAAAAGCCATGAGTTTAATTCTACTGATTCTGGCAATGTGGTTGGTGCGAATGTAATTGAGATTGTTTGCGTCGGTTGCAATGTAGTTGCACCACTATCGTTCTTTACGCATAAACCTACGAATAGATATAATTTTTTTTGAACAAGTTAAATGTTTATATAATTTAGCATTGCTATAATCAATAGGTACGCTCGTTATTACCCCAATTTGCTCAGATGCAGAAGCTGGAATACTGGCTTGTAATCTGTGCTGTTTGAAAAAATCTTTATTCTGGAGTGCTGCATTAGCCATAGTTGGTTTGTCAAAAATAATTCCAAACTTGAATTTATTATTTCTTTTAAATTGTTTAATCCCCTTCATATTTCTTTGGAATATGTTGGACAGATACATAAGGTCTCTATTGCCTACTGGTCTAGCATCATCAGTACTTGATATGAAAACTATAAACTCTGTACCACCTGCGTTTTCTGAGTAGGACCGGACATAATGCGGTAATACAAAGGGTTTGTACTTCACTGTAGGAGATTCTTGATCTATTTCGTCGAATCCAGAAAGATTTTCGGAAGATGTAGAACCGGAGCTCGAAGCAGCATCTTCGTCGACAGGATTATCCCCATCACCACCAGGTTTTCGTTTCCGCTTTTTAGATTTAACTCTGCCCATGTCAGCAGAGTTGAAACAGTATTCTTCAGACAACTTTTAAGTGTTTTATAACAATAAAATATAAAAAATATTTTAATTTCGCAAAAGATCGCCTTTAACTTTCAAGCTTTCCCGCGCCCTTCTTATTTTTTTTTTAATGGCACGACACGATTTGTGCATTGCCAGTGTCAAAGGTAGGGAAACATTAGTAGGAAATTTATGCATTTTGGATCGGAATTTAGAGGATAGGATCAGGAGACAGAATTGGTATATTTATATAAATATACATACATAAAGTACGAATAGAGATGATTACACTCTAATATTATTTAACATTATGAAAGATGCTATACATTTATAAATCTGTAAATTATTAGAGAAGAGTAGGGTTATTACGAATGTTGGAAAAGGAACATCTAAAGAAATGAGGCCATTTAAAAAAATATATCGATTTTATAGAGGGCAGGAAAACAGGATGTGGTTAAGATCCCCTGTGTCCATTCCGCACCCGCAAGCAGGATCGCTGACAATTCCAAGCTTAGAGAGATGTACTGGTGTAGTAACATGTCCAAGTCTCATGCGCGTTAATATGCTAGTAGCAGTCTTACCAAGTTTAGCTTTACGAAACCATGGCTTTAAAGGAATAGTACGTTGTATTGTAAAATAGTATTTTCCTTTTATTTGTGCACTACTTGTCCAACTTGTAAGCCATTCACTTCGCAAATCGCACAATGGTAGAGATAGCAAGTCCTGGCTATAACATTTATAAGGAACCACGTTAGTGCTTTGCTCCGGTTCTAGAAAAACCGGTACAAAACCGGAGATTGTAAAAACCGGAAAAAACCGGTTTTTATTATGCCTCGAGGGGTGCTTTTCCAATAATAAATAATTTATTACTCAATCAATAAGAAATAATAAAAGATAAATATTTGTGGTAACTAGTTAAGTTTTTTATTTATTGTAACATTTATTTTTGGTCATCTTGTTTTAAACATTCGTATAATTACGATGTGCTTGAAAGAAACTGCAGCAACAGTTATCGCTTTAAAACCCATGTTAATAAATTCAGTCATCACAAACTCTTGGTCAACATTGTGGCCACAACATTGGCCACAATGTTAGCCAATGTGGAAACATTACAAGCAACCGGTGTCTACTCAATTTGCCCATAGACAATCATGAATTTTGGTTGGGGATTCCCCTTTACCTTTACCATATGTTCGTACTTGACGGCAAATCTTGAGTTAAGTTGATTTTAGTCGTGCTTTGGATTCGAGTTTAAGAGGATTTTAAGTGAGTAAGCTTTGTTTATGTGCATGCTGTTGGAGTGCTCGTCTTTTGTAAATTGTTTTTAAGGTGTCGCCGAGTTGTTTCAGGCAAGTACTTTATCCTTTTTCTACATTTTGGAGATTAGGAAGAATTGAATTCATTAATGGATCATTGACATTGCATGTTGTGTAACATAAAGGTTTTAATACATTTTATCTATTGTTTTAGGATGCCGAAAGTTAAATCAAAAACTAAAGATCATTTTGACAAAGTTGATGACGCAAAAGTTAAGTGTAAGCTATGTCAAAAAATATTAAGTGTTACAGGAGGAGGAACATCGAATATGCTTGCACATTTAACCAGAATGCATCCCCAAATTAACCAAGACACTACAAACAAAGCTGTTTCTATTAACCCACATCCAGTATCACATTCAATGCCATCGTCGTCCACTACAGTAACCTTAAAGCAATCGACATTACAGGTAAATACGTTCAGTAAAAAAAATGTTGTAAAAATTGACGAGAAGCTTACCTTGATGATAGCGACTGACTTCCAGCCTTTTTCCGTGGTGGAAGATTCTGGTTTTAAGAATTTTGTAGAAGCTCTTTGCCCAGACTACAAAATTCCTGACAAGCGAAAGATACGTTATGAAATAATGGCCAGACTTTACAAATCAGCAAGTGCCAAATTAAAAGACATTTTGAATGAGATAGACAATTTATCACTTACCAGTGACTTGTGGATGAGCAGGAACATGGAGGCGTTCCTCACAGTTACTGCTCATTTTTTTTATAACGGACTTTTGCGCAGCTGCGTTTTGACCACAACCGCTATGCCAGAATCGCACACCGCTGAAAATCTTGCTGAAAAAATTAAGGCAATTTCTTCGGAATGGGGCATAGAAGATAAAATTATTGCCATGGTAACCGACAATGCAGCTAACATGATAAAAATGTGTAGAATGTTAGGAATCCGCCACATGCCTTGTTTTGCACATACTATGAACTTGGTTGTGCAAGAGTCTTTAGATTATCTTCCCATGCAGGAATTGACGAAGAAATGTAAAAATATTGTTAAATTTTTTCGAAAATCAACAGTGGGCGCACAAGCCCTAAAAATGAACAAATGATACGAAACCCTGAAAAAACTCCTCTGAAACTTTTACAAGAAGTTCCAACGAGATGGAATAGCTGCTTTTATATGATTAAAAGGATTTTGGAGCTCAGTGAATATTTGCCTATCGTCCAAAGAAGATATCCGCAAGCTCCCGATGTATTAAGTGTAGATGAGGAAAACATGCTCAAAGACGCTGTGGTTATTTTGAACATTTTTGAACAAGCTACAAAAATGATCAGTAGCGACCAATACTCAACTTGTTCACTTATCATCCCCATAATTCGCGGGTTTTATGAGAATTTTACCGAAATTCAAGAAAATATTAAAACAACTGAAGGAAATGGGCTTTTCTTGAGAATACGTGAAAACACATCGGCTCGATTGCTGGAATATGAAACACGAACTGCATGCAGAATAGCAACATAGCTGCACCCATATTTTCGTGATTCATTTCGACAATTTGAAAATAAACAAGCTGCAAAGGATGCAGTCAGAGCAGAGTTAAAAAACAAATTTCGTTCTCAAAATGTTGTAGATGATGAGCTTTCTCAAAGTGGCCCTTCTTCGTTGCAATACGAAGCATCCGCATCCGCAGCAGATGAATTACCGCAGCTCTTCAAATATTTACAAAAGAAAGAAGCGCCAACTCGCTCGCAAACTGACGCCACTGCTATTAACTTAATAAAAATGTATGCTGAAACACGCTTTGTTGGAGAGCACACAAGCAATGTCGTGAAAGATTTTTGGATGCATTTTCATCATTTGAAACCTATGGATGTCATCGCACAAAAATATTTGTCCATTCCTGCCACATCAGTTCCTTCTGAGAGAGTTTTCTCGGCAACAGGTTATATAATAAACGATAGGCGCAGCTCACTAACGTCCGAAGCAGTGGAAATGCTCTGCTTTTTAAACCAAAATCAGTGGTTGCTCGATTAGTTAATAATTTCTTTTGTAGATTCTTTTTTATTTATTGTTTTAAGCTCCCAAATTTGTTCGTGTTCCTATTTCTCTTAAATTTGAATTAATGTTGATGTTTCTGTTACTATTTCTTTTAAGGTTTAATTATGTTGATAGGAAAGAATTTTAATTTATGTTAAATTTTTTAAATATTACATGTCAAATATTTTTAAATTTTTGTCTCTTTTATTTCGATAACTTGCAGTCATAGGCAACGAAAAAAATTCCCTTCCTTGCAGATCACCTTTTATTAAGTTTTATTAGGTAACAAAAAAAAACTACTGTTCCATACACACTGTCAATTCCTACTCAACCTCAAAATGTAGGTATGGAACAGCAGTTTTTTTTTGTTGAGATAAAAAGTTGGCCCTAGGATAGTAAAAGTTGTTTGTATACACGAGTAGAACCACTTTCAGAAGTTTCGTCGATTATTTTAAAAACACCTCATGTAGAAGGACACAAAAAATACATTTCTCCGGAGATTCTCCGGTTTTTCTACAAAGCCTGTTCTAAAAAACCGGAGCTGAAATTTGTCTCCGGTGCAAAGCACTAAACCACGTCACCACAATGCACTGCCTCTTTGGCTAACTGGTCGGATTTTTCATTTCCCTGAATTCCACTGTGACTCGGGAGCCATGCAAACTACCATGTATCCCATTTTCATGAATTTATTTAGAAAATTCCTTATCTCAAATATTACAGGAAAATATGATTTAGTACGGAAAGGGAATTTATTTAGGGCTTGAAGAGCACTCATTGAATCGGAAAATATTACAGTTTTTCGCAGTTTCATAACAAAGATATATTCAACAGCCTTTAATAAACCAATACATTCTCCGGTAAAAACAGATGTCTCCGGAGGAAGTTTAGTTTTTTTGACAATAGAAAACTGAGAGTGGAATACACCTACACCTGTACACTCAGACGGAGATGACTTAGAAGCATCAGTGAATATATGATGAAAGTCGTCATATTCAGTATCTATAATTGATTTAAAGGTTATACTTGGGTGTGCATGGTTTTTATTAATTAAATCATATTGAATAGTTGGTGCTATTTCTAAGGCATCATAATCAATAGTAAAAATGGGAAGATGGTTTGATCGGTGTATAGGTGATTGTATACTTATATACTTTCGATAACTAACTATCAAACATGGGAGAGATTTATGTGCCCAGTAACTTGCTGATGTTATTTCTTCATTCAAAGAACAAAGTAGATTTATAAGAGGATGGTTGGAAAATTGAAGTAAACGGAATAGATATCTGTCAGCTAGAAGTTGTCGTCTAATGTTATGTGGGGGTTCACAAGTTTCAATTTGCAATGCATTAATTGGGCTGGATCTCATAGCACCAGTTATTATTCGTAACGCTTTCGACTGAACGTTATCTAGCTTTTTCAGTGCAGTAGAATTGGCAGGTTCTAGGAGAAAACTTCCGTAGTCCAGTACACTTCGGATTAATGCATTATACACTAGTTTTAAGGATTGCGGATGGGCCCCCCACCAAACTCCTGAAAGACATCAGAGAAGATTTAAAAGTCGTTCAGTTTTACTTATAATAAAATCACAATATGCAATACCGGTAAGTTTGGAATCCAACATGACTCCCAGAAATTTTACTTGGGGTTCAATGGGAATTAATATATTATTATAATAAATTCTAACGGGAGGGGGATTCTTCTTTCGTGAGAATATTACAATAGTACTCTTTGAAGCAGATAATTCTAGACCGTTATCGTTCATCCAAGAACTCAAAGAACGTAAAGCTGAGTTAATATGCAAAGAAGAATTATCTATGTGACGGTTTGTAGAATAAATCAATAAATCATCAGCGTATTGCAACAACTTAATATTATTTTCAAATAAAGTGTCAAAATCGTGAGTATATACACTGTAAAGGACTAAGAACTGATCCCTGGGGCAAGCCTCTCCATACAGTTCTTTGTATTTCAAGACTAATCGGTAAGCTAATTATTAATTTTCGTTCGGCTAGTATATTCATAATAAAATTTGTTAACATTTGAGGAACCTCTAGTATCTCTAGTTTACTTTTCAAAACTGATAATAATACGTGATCATATGCAGAATTTATATCCAAAAATGCTGCTACTACGGATTCGTTATATGTGAAAGCCAGACGAATGTCAGTTGATAAAATACTTAAATTGTCCATTGTACTTTTTCCTTTTCTGAATCCGTATTGTGTTTTGGATAGCATGCCTCTGCTTTCTAAATACCATTCAAGGCGATTTTTTATCAAAAGTTCAGCTAGTTTAATTAAAACAGTTGCTAAAACTATTGGACGGTATGAAAATGCATGTGACTTCTATTTATTCTATTTGTGACTTCCATGACAGAGGTATGTCACCTGTTATCATGATAGTGTTGATAAGTTGCAAGTAACAGGTTAAGATGTTATCACTAACATTTGCGAAAAACGAATACGGAATTCCGTCTGCCCCAGGGGCAGAATCTTTATAGTCGAAAACAGCACTCTTAAGTTCTTGAAGGGAGAAAGGACGATTCAATCCAGAGCTACTACTCGATTGTAAAACCTGTGAAGTGTTGAGCATGGGAATGGGAGTCCACGGTGGGGCCAATTTCTCCATATAATCGTTAACTATTGCAGGAGGCATAGTGACAGGAGAGGAAGTATTATAGGCGGATTTAAATCTTTTTATGTTACGCCAGACCAGGGTAGCGGGCGTGTCTGGTGAAATAGAACTGCAAAAATTTCTCCAATTTTCGAATTTTTTCTTTTTAAATATTTTTTTAGTTTCTGCAACTACTTTACTTAAGTTATCATAGTTAAATTCTGTCATATTAGTATTGTACATGATTTCTGCCTGCTTTCTCTTCCTCACAGCCTCAGAGCAATCCTTGTCCCACCAAGGAGGAGATGGTATTTTCATGCGGGTGTTATTTTTAATAGGAAACAATTCTATGGCAGCTTCATTTAAAATACTAGCTAATGCCTCTGCACAACTGTTTTCATTACCGGGAGTGATAATAGGGAGAGATGATAATTTATTTTCAACAGAAGATTTGTACTTATTCCAGTCATTAGATTTTTTATCTGGTAAATTATATCTTCTTGTGGTTTTCCATCTAATGTTATGAGGCTTTTTAAAGGGTAAAGATATAATAATAGGAAAATGGTCACTTCCATATGCAGAAGGAAGAGTATGCCAAGATAATGAAGAAGCTAGATTTGTAGTACAGATTGATAAGTTCACAGCACTTGCATTAAGGTTAGGACTGGTGAGGCGAGTGGGGGAACCTGTATTCAAAAAGCATAAGTTATGTGATTCCATTATATCTAACAAATTTTCACCATAATTGTTAGTAACTGTACATCCCCATGCTTGATGGTGACAGTTAAAATCTCCTAGTACTAGAAAGGGTTTAGGGAGAGATGAAAACATGTTATTTATTTCATTAAAAATTGGAGATGATGGGGGAGATAAATAAATAGATACTAAACATATGTTATGAACTTTCACTGCAATCATCACTTCACTATGTCTTATTAAGGTAATGGTGTCGATTCCCGCAAACCAAACTTAAACCTAAATCAAACCTAAAAATAATTTATTTTAGGTTTAAGCAAAGTGGTTTGCTATTCCGGTATATCCAAATAATAAATTTAAGTCAGAAAATGACGTTTCTAAATTTCATTTTGAAAGGTCTAAATTGAGTTCACAGAATAAAAAGATTGAGTTGTTGCCGGTGCCTACAGTGTTACCATTTCTAAAGCGGAAATTCAAATGAATGGTGAATTGAATGAATGAAAACGTTGTTTTTTTTATTTAAACGAAAATATTTACTTTTTGTTCTTTAAGAAATATCTATTTACTTGGCTAGATAAATGGTTTTAATAACTTATAAAAAGACCTCTATTTTAAGGTAAAAAGTTCAGTGACTTTTTTGAGGTAAGGGCAGACTGCTGTCATAATCTATGGTAAAAATTCATTTCGATTAAGAGAATCGGGCCTAATATAGCTGATTCATAGTTTTGTGATGTGAAGTGGTGTTATTTTGTAATAAAATAATAAAGGAAGAGCAAAAAAGTATATTGAAGATGAGGCTGTATGAATGAAATTTCTTTTTCCTTTCTATTTTATTCGGAAAATTGAAAAATAAAAGAGGTCTCTTTTGACAGTTGAGCATTGTTTGGGCGGGAACCTTCGAAGAGGAAAGGCGCGCTTTGAAGATTTTTTTTGCATTAATTTTAATTTTCTGTTTTTTTGTGTATTCTTGTATAGTTTTATGTAAATAGTGTTTCAATTCAAATATAGGTATATAGAAGTTAAATGGCGAGTACGAAAAAGCGGAAAAAAGACTTTGGGGGTGGCGATGATAGTCGTCGTTCTTCGGACGATGAGTCTGAGACCTCTCAGAAATTCAAGATCTTTAAAGTAACTGGGTATCAAAGGAAATATCCTGAAAATGCAGATAAAACAGAGTTTGTTGTGTTTTTGTCTCACAAAACTTATGATACGCCATTTACGGACAAAGACAGAATAAAAATTTCAAAAGCCATCCGAACACATTGCGTGTCCGGTGTTTTACATTTAAGGCCGGTTAATCGGTATAAAGTCGGCATAACGTTCGATCTTTCGAACAATGCCAATGTTTTTTTACAAAATGCTAAACTTTTGGAAGAGTTGGACGTAGTGGCCACCATTCCAGCAAAGGACACTGAAGTAACCGGTGTGCTAAAATCTGTCCCTACCGAATTGTCAAATAAAAACATTTTCTCTTTGATAGGTAGCTCCAAAAACATTATACAAGTCCGGCGGTTCATGCGGCGTGTGCGGGGGGATGCTGGTGCAGTCTCGTACCAGCCCACGCAAACAGTCGCAGTAACGTTTGCCTCTACTCAGTTGCCAGAATACGTATATCTAGACCATTGGAGACACGAGGTCAGTCCATACGTTCCACCTGTTAAGCAGTGCCTACGTTGCATGCGTTTCGGTCACATTGCTAAGTTTTGTCGCAATAATGAAGTCTGTTCAATTTGTTCGACAAATCATAATTATAAATCTTGTACTGTTGATATAGAAAATGCAAAGTGCACTAACTGTGGAGGTAATCACGTAGCCATCTCATCCTCTTGTCCAATTAAAAAGCAACAGATCGAAGACAACAAAATTAAAAGTAGAGCTGTGCAGTATTCAGAACTGTTTAATGAAAAATCATTTCCCAAACTTGCCGAAAAATCGATAGAAACACATTTAAATAATTTATCAAAATCAGACTTATTTATGAATTTATTAGTAGAAACAATAATGAATATAGTATCTAATAAGAATGTACCTATAAATAGTAATACTATAAAAGAAAATTTACATAATACATTCAGAAAAATACCTTCCAAAAATAAAAATGGCTAACTTAAATATTGTACAATGGAATGCTCAGAGTTTAGTAAGCAGTAGGCTCATATTTACAAATTTTCTTTATGAACACAACATCCATTTAGCATTAATATCAGAAACTTGGCTAAGACCGAATCAACAATTCAAAATAAAAGGTTACAACATAGAAAGAAATGATTCTGATAATATACATAATGGAGTTGCAATATTAATTCGCAATAACATTGTTTATACTAAAATCAATACAAATTTTGATAATACTTTGCAAAATATTTGTATTCGTATTACAATAAGAAATAAAGATATATCAATTGTTAGCTTTTACAGTCCTCCAAATACTAATCCTGCCTTTAGTAAAAGCAAATTAGATTCTCTTATAAAATCTATCCCTGGTCCGATGATTTTTGCAGGTGATTTTAATGGTCATCACTCTTCTTGGGGCTGTAATTCCACAAATCCTCGTGGTCGAGATATTCTGGATATCATTGATGAAAATAACTTGATTCTTCTTAATGATGGGCAACCAACCACAGTTGGCTCTTTAACTTGGCGGCCCAATGCTCTAGATTTGACCATAGTTAGTCCTTCTTTGGCTTTATCTTGTGAATGGTCTGTTCATGATGATCCTCTCGGCAGTTATCATCTACCTGTAAAAACAAATATTAGTCTCAATGTCAACAACCAACAAGATTGTAATAACAATAATGTCATGGATGATAAGGTCACTTTTCCAATATTCAAAAATTTTAAACTGGTTGATTGGAAAATGTATCAATGTAAAGTTGAAAGTCTTTTATCTGAGTTTTGTGTTCAATCATACACCCCATTGGAGGCTTATACACTATTTTGTGAAATTCTTTATTCAGCCACAGAGTCTTTAACCCCTACCAAATTAAAATCCAACTCTACCAACAGAAAAACTGGAAAAAGACTCTCATTACCTTGGTGGAATAATAATTGTTCAGTTGCTGTGAGTAATTCTAAACAAGCATATATTACATTTAAAAATAATCCATCAGAAACAACCTATTTGGAATTTAAAAGGTTGCAAGCTTTAAAAAAACTCACCCTTAAAACTGAAAGATCAAAAAGCTGGGCTGATTTGTGTAGTTCATTCAATCGTTGTACCCCTCTTACTGTAATCTGGAAATATATGCGTAAATTCAATAAATCTTTTATTTTAAGTCATCCAGACTGTGACAGCTGGGTTTTACCTTTTCTTAAGAAATATACTCCTGATTATGTACCTACTCATCAGGACTGTTCCTACAATAGATCTCAATCAAATTCCACCAACCTCTTTTTAATAAAACCATTTACAATAACAGAATTGAAAAACGCAGTCTCCTCCAGAAGAGAAAGTGCATTTGGATTGGATGGTATCCCTTATAAAATGTTGAAAACTCTTAGTGATTCTAGTTTGCAGATATTTTTGAAGGTTTTAAATCATCTTTGGGAAAACAATGACATACCACCTTGTTGGAAAATAGATTGCTTGGTTCCTATTTTAAAGCCTAATAAGCCTAAATTGGATAAAGATTCTTATCGCCCTATTGCACTAACTTCATGTGTAGGAAAAATTTTTGAACAACTACTAAAGCAAAGATTGGAGTTCTATGTGGAAAAAAATGGCATTTTACCTTCGAATCAGTTTGGATTTAGAAGAGGTCGCTCATCTCGTGAAAGTATCTGCCAATTACAACTTGACATCCAAAATTGTCTAGTAAAAAATCAAACTATGGTGTCTGTATTCTTTGATGTTGCGGGAGCTTTTAACAGTGTCAATGTTGATGTGCTTTCTAATGAGTTAACTTCAGTGGGTATACCACCAAAACTTGTTCATTGGGTCCAAAAGTTCTTGTCTGAAAGAAAAGTTTTTGTTAAGAATAATGGTTACCTATATGGCCCACGGTTGGCTTCTGTTGGTGTCTGTCAGGGAGGAATTTTATCTCCTCTTGTTTTTATATTATATATCCGACGTCTCAACTTAATTCTGGGTGGACATGTCAAAAATTTACAGTTTGCTGATGACTTGGTAGTATATGCTTCCGATCATAAAATTACAAATTTAGTAAATAAAATTAATAGTGCCTTATTTAATCTTAATCAATATTTTACATACTTAAATCTTGATATTAACCCATTAAAATCAAAACTGCTTGTATTTGGGAAAAATAGATCTTTGATGCCTACTGTTTACTATAACAATGTTGCTATTCCAGTTTCATTAGACACAAAGTTTTTGGGTGTTTTAATAACTCACAACTTATCTTGGAAAAAATATATTGAACACATAACAACTAGGGCTAACAAAGCTTTAAACATATTAAAATCTTTAGTTTCTACATATTGGGGAGCTGATCCTAAGATCTTGTTGTTACTGTATAAGTCTTTGATTCGCAGCCATTTTGAGTATGCTTTTTTTTGTTTTGCTCATGACAACAAAATTGTAGATATCCTAGACAAAATTCAAAATAAAAGTATGCGTTTGATAACTGGTGCTTTCAAAAGCACTCCCATTAATGTTATGCAAATTGAGTGTAATCTTTCTCCCATTTCAATAAGATTTAGTTACTTAAAGGAAAGATTCCTTTTGAAGCTATTCTCAATAAACAATAATCAACTTTTAAAAAATATTTCATATTTATCACAATCACTGGCAGGTAGGCCTTTGTATATCATGCAAGGATTTCCTCAGTTCACTCAGTTTCTCGAAAATTCCAACATTTATAAGCCTTCAATCTTACCATGCTATGAAGGGCATTTTGAGAGCAAATTTCCATCAATTGACATAAATATCTACAAGGAGCTTTCTACTAAAGAGGAGGTGTTTGGTGAACTATCAAATTGGATTGATCATAAACATATTTATACAGATGGCTCAAAAAATGATTCAAGTGCATCTTTTTCTTTTTACGTTAGCTCTATAAAATCTGGTTTAGGTTACAAGATAGACAAAAATTCCTCTGTATTCACTGCAGAAGCTCTAGCAATTTTGGCTGCTCTGAAACACATAAAACACCAAAATCAAGGACATAAAAAATGGCTAATACTTAGTGATAGCATGAGTGTGCTCAAAAACTTAGAAAACAATAAATTAAGTGCAAACACCAATTACATTATTCATGCTATTAAAGAAGTCTGGTATGATCTATACAATGTTGATAATATAATTGTAAGTTTCATGTGGGTTCCGTCTCACATTGGTGTAACAGGTAATGAAAATGCAGATTATCTAGCAAAATCTATCAATACTCTAGCTACTGAAACCAATACTCAGAAGATGTCTATACCTTATACAGATTTGATTGTTCTGCTAAAGGAAAGAATGCACCAAGAGTGGCGAGCCCATTGGAATTGTATAGTACAGGTTAAAGGTAAAGGTCTATGGTACACACCTCTTTATGTTGATGTAAACAAATTGCCATGGTTCTGCAAATCAAATAGCTTTTTGAATAGAAAATTCTATACGACGATTTTTCGCTTAAGGTTTGGTCATTGTCGGCTTAATTTCCATCTCTTTCGGTTGCAAATGGTGAATAATGCTCAATGTACTCATTGCAATTCCCAAGAAGAAACCCTAGCTCACATTTTCTTTGACTGCCCATCCTTCGGCATTCAGCGCCTTGTGTTGTTGGATGAGCTAATCCAAATTTATGGCAAACATGATTTGGTCCCGCGTTCCTTGACCGATCTTCTTGTAAATAATTGTACATACGTTCCTCTGTATAATTTCATTGCAAACACTGTTGAAGAAATATAAATATTCTGTAATATCGTTGTGTATTAGATTTTAAGGTTAAATGTTCTGCATACACAAAACGCTCAGTTAAGTTTAATAGGTACCGCATGTTCTCTTTTCTTTTATTTGTTTGAAAAAAATGTTTATTTTCGTAATTTTGCTTGTAGGTATTCTTTTTCGTTTAGGTCGTCGGTTTGAAACAAGTTTGAAACGTATCAAATGTCGTTGTTTTAAGTTTGTTTTTTCTTTTCTTAAGTTTTGTATTAGGATTAAGGTATTGCATGGTATTGGTCTATGATTTATTTTTTGTGTAAATGTGTACTATAAAAAAGATATTAAATAAATATGAAATTCATATAGGATGTAATTAATTCATGATTGGACTGTCTAGTAAGAGAAAAAATTAAATGTTTGGTGTTTAAGATGTTCAATGTGCTCGGAAAAAAGCACATAATAATAGAGTAAAACAAAAACCTAGAAAATATACCGGAAATTATCAAACTGAGGAAGTTATATTGAATTTTAATAATAAAAAGAAGAAAAATAACTAATGACGAGGCAGTATGGTCCCAGACCTTAGCCTGTCCGAAAGGACAAACGAAAAAAAAAAAAAAAAAAAAAATTGAGCATTGTTTTTGTTTTGTATTTTGTGTTTTAAACTATAAAAAATAATAATGAACAAAGAGAATATTGATGTGCCGCGAAGGCGAATGAATAAAAAGCAGCAAGCGCTTTTGATAGAGCGCTTACATTCCAATATATTAATTGTCAGAGGTCAGTATTAAAATTTGCTAAATAATTTTGTATGTGGACAGATTTATGTTCGAGTTAGG
Source organism: Chilo suppressalis (assembly GCA_902850365.2). Classification (NCBI taxonomy): domain Eukaryota; kingdom Metazoa; phylum Arthropoda; class Insecta; order Lepidoptera; family Crambidae; genus Chilo; species Chilo suppressalis. The sequence continues at coordinate 17,259,844 of OU963898.1, forward strand.
CAACCTACTTTGACTAAGTCATAAATAGGCTTGTGATTTCTTTTAGGAAGTAGGGAGGAGGAGGACAGCAAACAATTTTAGAAAAGTGTTGTTGCGGAACTGAATTTGTTGGGCTGTCGCCGCACGGTGGAAGAATGGCAACATGTAAGCGTTTACTCCGACGTTAAACCTTAGAAATTCTATTTTTTAAGCTTATAAGTACTCAAAACAATACTATTCCTTACAGATCTGGGATGCATGGGTCAATAAAACAAAAATTAAGGCCCGTAGAGTACGAAGTCACATGGCTGCGACTGGTGGAGGACCAGCCATTCCAGGCCTAACTGAGATTGAGGAAAAGATTCTGTATGTGGTGGGATCTGCCTCAATCACTGGCTTTACAGATGAAGAAGTTGTATGTATAATTCCATGTATTAGTTGATAACAACAACTGTTAATGACTTTTCTAACACATACTTTTTATATTCTAGGGGATTGATCTACCAGCCGCAGCAGCATTACAACCACATGTATTGACTCAACAGGCTCTGGCACAATGTGTCGATGCTCCTGGTCCATCTGGGATCATCCCCCCAATCAACCAACCCACAAGGAATGCAGCTGTAGACCAAGAGTTACAAATTAGAACACCTTGTGAGCCAAGGTCTAGAGCTCATACTGGGGTCAGGTCTTCTAGATCTCGCCCTAGACTCTCTAGACCTCGGCTCCCAGTTAATGACAATTTGGTTAGGAGCCTCAATGAAAATAATGCTCTATTGAGGGGCACAATAATTGAGGCTTCTAATAATTTAGCAGCTGCATTAATCTCCATGGGGGAGCAAAATCTCAGAGCAGCTGAAATACTTGCTGCTGCAATCCGGGATGCAATCCCTAAATAACTTATATTATAATGGTGAAACCATCATGTTGGCACTTCGCATTTCATCTGGTCCGCAACAACATTAGTCCAAATATTTGTTGATCTCCTTCCCCCCATTGATTGGGGTCCGTCAGTCTGGCAGTACCACCCTCTTTGATAAATTTATTGGTTATGAATTTTACAACCCTTTTCTAATAATATTTGGAACACCATAATGCTTCATTTTATTTCACGATGCTTCATGGCTAACGCAGTCTAATTTATAAGCCTTTGATAAGTCGCAAAGAATGCCATCGCATTGTGCTTACTCTCCCAGTACATGGATTGTAAAATTTATGATTAGGTTATTGAAGTAGGTTGTACTGCAAGACTGACAGACACCCTTGATTAATACAAATGTAGGTGATGATTTTTAAATTACGCAATTTTAATATTTTCTTATGATTTTATTATTTTTTATTTCATAAAAATCAAACAGACTAACAGGTAATTAGTATTATACTTATTGTATTGATTTTTAGTTATATAATTGTGTTATTTTCTTGTGTTTTAAGTTTTGGTAACAGTCTATATTACAACACAGACTGGGAGAAACTCTTGATTATTATTATTGTGTTAATTTTGAAATTATAATTTAATATAATTTTTAACTGGCAGCCACTCGTGATTTTGTCTGCCTTAACTTTAGTTTTTTGAGTATCCCAAAGGAATCTTAAATTTTTCTTGGAATCTTGGTATCTGATGTCTCAGTCTAGGTCATAAACTATGTGTACCAAATTTCATCCTAATCAGTTTAGAAGTTTTTCTGTGATTTGAGTACCTAACAAACATTTAATAATATTAGTGGGATTGTGTGCTGTTTTCATGTGTTTCATTATGTGATAACAGTTTTTATTGCAAAATAAAACAGACTGACAGACACCCTTGGTTATTAGAATTGTAAGTGTTGATTTTAAATTATATAATTGTGTTATAAAAAGTAATAAAAGATTTTAATTACAAAACAGTAAAAATAAATATTCCTAACCTTCTTATTAGAATTGTAAGTGTTGATTTTTAAATTATATAATAGTATTATTTTTCATGTGTTTAAAATTTTTATTACGAAATAAAACAATATGTAACAAATTAATATTTTTCATTTTAATGATCAAAATAATCCCTAACTACAGAGTCTCTAATTCTGTTCGCCATTAACAAATAATCATCTGCATCACTAACCGCCTCCACAGCGTCATGATCATTATCTTCAGAATCAATATTGTTGTCATCATCATCATCTGAATCTGAAATTGAATAAAATTAACACTATCTTGGAAGGTCTATTAAATGATGTAAAATTTGTTTTTCTAGTGAATTACTACCTGATAGAACCTCTGTGAAGTTGTTGTACAATGTACAACATGCAACAATAATTTTACTGGCTGTTGGTGGCTCATAGTGGAGGCAGCGGTGTTGATGAAGACATCTGAATTTGTTTTTTAAACGTCCATGGCACATTTCTACTACATTTCTTGCTTTGGAGTGGCATCTATTATAATTTTCCTGGCCAGTATTCTGAGGGTTAAAATATGGAGTCAAGAGCCAAGGCTGCAAAGGATACCCTTTATCACCTTAAATAAAAAGAAGAAATGTTTAAAACACAACAAATAAATTATATATACAACTAAAGTAGTAAAATAAAAGAATAAACTGTTCTGCACCTAAGAGCCACTGTTTTGTTGCTCCGTTTATATGTTCACTTTCTAGGGAATTTTTAAGTTGACTCATGCTCCATATTGCAGCATCATGAGTTGAGCCTGGGAAATTTGGGTTAACAGATATTATTTTCCCATGTGCATTGACAACCTGAAAATTCCAATTATATTTAATGATTTTACATGAATTATGACAAACATCAATATTATAGGTACCAATCAACTAATCCTTGACCACAATCATGCTTAGTGGCAAAAAACAATGAAGTACAATGAAGCAAGTATACTAAGACTTAATTATACAAAGACAAGTGATTGTAAAAGGCTATAAACTTGTAATAAGTTTTTTTCTTACTTACCATTTGAACGTTGATACTGTAGAATTGTTTCCTGTTGTAAAATAGGGAGCCAGGCGCAGTAGGGTGATTTATAGGTGGCTTGAATATGGCTATGTGTGTACCATCTATTGCTCCAAGTACACCAGGCATCCCATACAATTCTAAAAAACTATTTTCAGACATTGTTTTTAACAAATTAAGTGTTTTTAACTTTTAAGAAGTAGGTCCTTAAAAGGACACTTCATAATATTTGTTTACTGTAACTTACTCTCTTTTAGATTTTCGCTTTTCTTCTTGCGAAAACGGAAATTTGATGGATGTATGAGCCAGCTCCCTTGCAATAGCATGAGATGTCATATTTATGCATCTACTAGCTGAAGGTTGGCTCAAACCTAGTAAGCTGTCTTCACCAACAGCTGCTTGATAGCTGCCATGACTATAAAAGTTCAAAGCTGCTAGAACCTGTAAAAATAATGATGTGTGATAACATGTAGGTATAAAATATTAACTTCAGCATTCTGTTTAGTTACGCACCTTAATATGCTTAGGAATTGTGCCTTCTGCAAGACGGCTATCACTCAGCGTGTCTATCAAGTGTGAGGCTGCAGTTCTAGGAATTCGGAACAATTTTCTAAACTTTTGCTCCGTCAAATCAAACGGATTTGATGAATCCCGTATATTTATAAGTCGGATTCTTTCTTGGTTATTCCTAAAATTAATTAAAATAACTTACTTATGGAGAAAAATATGTAAATAAAAGGACGACACAGAAACTGCCGAACCTAAACAAAATTATTGTTATGTACTTAAAAATCCTTCTGTTTTACCTTTCTGCTGCATCTCCAACAACAGCCACCACATAATCTCCAAACATTTACAAGTAATAATAAAAATATCGCCTTCCGAATTTTAGGATAATTTTATCCGACTCGTTTATGATCTCGTATAAACTTAACTAAATTTACGTCTCAAATGTCACTTTTGAGTTGTCCAGAATAGCATTCAATAGCCTAAGTCTAAATTTGTCTTAAATTGAATAGTTTAGAACTGTCATTTAAAATTAGGATTAAAACTGTGTCCGCAGAATAGCAAACCGAGTTTTGACATTTCTAAGTCTAAATTTAATTTTATTTTAAGTTTTTGTGTCTGCGAGAATCGACACCAAATGGGTTCATAAATAACACCATTTTTAATTAGAATGGCTACTCCACCATAGCCATCCATTCTATCTTCTCTAATAGTATGATAACCATTAATTTTAAAATTTCTTTGAGATGTAAGCCATGTTTCAGACAAGGCTAAAACAGAAGGCTCAAAAGGCACTACGGCAGTTTCACTGTATTATCTTGTCTGTTTGTCTGTCCATTGATGAATTGAATGTTATTTTTAGTAATCTGAGCAGCGTTGGACGGTGGAAGGATATTGAATTGAGTAAACACATTGAAGAGAGCAGTAATAATATCAGAAGGGAGTTGATTCACTGAGGATGTTCTGTCATCACTTGTACTAAGACCACAGCCATTGTTAAGGGTAGGAATTGCAAATTCCTTCAATATAGTATTATGGGCTATGGTAACATAGCATAGCCTTTTGAAAATGCAGGCATATTACGCGGTTTCTTAAAAATAGTTTTTTTATAAGATGTTGTGTGGTTTATGTTACTATTAGATAAATTACTTATCATAGGTTCATTTACTATTTTTGAGGAAGGGGTCATTAAAGTATCAGCATAGGACCTAGATAAGGGTGGAAGTAATTTTGATGCTTCTGCGTATGATACACAGTTTTTTGCCATGTATAATTTAATTTGGGATTGCCTAACATATTCCGGACAGGATTTATTATTGGCGTAGTGGTGCCCATCACACCAGCAGCAGAGCGCATCTTCCTCTGTGATATTGCATGAGTCACCTGTATGATTTTGACCACATTTAAAATATCTAGGTTTAGATCTACATTGAACTTTAGTATGTCCGAAACGGCAGCAATGATAACATTGGATTGTAGGAAATATATACAGATCCACATTGAGTGCATTGTAACACATGAAAATTCGTTTTGGTAAAATTTGGCCATTAAAGGTTAAAACTATAGTTTGGGATGGCTTCCAGGTAGGAGTTCCATCTACAAAGGATTTATAATTTTCAGAATTTCACCACAACCTATGGGAACAGAAATATTACTTTTAACTTCCTCCAGAGACCACTCTGCAGGGACACCTCTAACTAAACCCATTCGTGTACTGTTAAATGTTGGAATATATGCTTTTAAATTATTTTTTGACCAACTACTATGATTGATGAAATTATTTGCATCAGTAAATTTTGAGAACGAAACTTGCATTTTATTTCGCCCAATCTTTTTTACACTTCCATTAATTATATTGTAAAAAGAGTTTTGTTTGAGAAATTTACCAAACGACATGGGATGCATTGTGATTCCGTCTGATGATGAATCTTGCTCTCTCTGTACATGCACTACAAAAGGTGAAGCATCGGTTTTGTCATAAAAATTCCTACCTATAGGAATCAGTACTGGGGAGGGTATGGACACAGGAGAAGTTTTAGAGTCATTGACACTCAGGCTATTTGATTCTTGTTGGACTGGCGTTGCGGTGGATTCATAGCAACTGCAATCTGTAACTTTAGGTTCTGACGAGGAATGTTTGCGCCTTTTTTTGTTGCAATGTTTGCAAACATGGAGCCGGCTCCGTTTTAATGTGCGACTGGATATGGAACCATCTGTTTCCATACCAGATTCATTATTTGAAGTAATGGTAACAAAATTACTAGCCGGGGGGACGTTCATACAACTATAAGATAATAATCAAATTTTGACTTACCAAGGCAGCAGGGACAATAAATAAAGAAATACACTAAATATATATACAATATTAATAAACAAACCTATCCGCTGATCACTATTTTAACTTCTATTAAGTAAATATTTTCAGATGCCAAAAGAACGCGTCCGCCAAGTTGGAAGTTTCCCGCGCTTTTCCTTTTATTATTGTTTTTTTTTTAATTTATTATAGCTTTGGCTGCTAGGGCCATCAGCTAAAACTTAAGACTACTACTAAAACTATTACATATTTCTTTTATACAATAGATTAAAATGCTAAACACACAGAAAACAAGCAAGAGACGTCTACAAATATAAATGAACAAAATACTTAAAACCTATTTTAACAAAAATTAAAAGAAAAAAAATCTATTTTTACAAAGGGCCAAAAGTATTTACATAAAAGTTATGAATTACATTATATAAGTTTTCTAATTTGAGTAAATCCTGTACAGTTTTTGGCATTTCATTAGTTTTCAATAAATCTGTAAGTAAGCATATAAAATGGAGTCGCTGAATATTAAATTTCTTACAATCATAGAATAAATGATGGAGATCACAATACTCATAGGTACAATATTTACAAGTTGCATTATTGCTTAACCTAAGACGATGCAGATGGGATGGAAATTTACAGTGGCCTAATCTAAGTCTACATAAATCAGTAATAAAATTTCTGTTTGAGTATGTACATTTTTCAAACCAGGATTTGGTACTGGGCACATTGACAATCTCAGCATGCCACTTGCCCTTAAGTTGCCGCGAATTTAATAGCAATGTAGACCAACGTCTAATTTGATTATCTTTTAGGCAAGTGATAAAATCGGGGCCCAATTCTCGCGGCATAGATATTATATCACCTTCGATATATATCGAATGATCTGGCTTTTATCGAAGGAAAACCCTTTTGCCCTATTCTCACCATGTCGCAATAGATATTTATCTACGGATGATCAGCAGGCCAATTATGCTCGCTATTTGTGATATTGTTTTGATGTCTATTTCACATTACGTATTATGCTCTCCGAAAAATGCGATATCAAAATGACATCAACTTATGCTATGATGATGATCAACTCTATAAAATGATATCAACTTAAATGCGTATTACGTTCAACTTTTTGACTTAAAATAGTATCGCTTAAACGTCAAAGATGTGATACAGGATATAATATTGATATGATCTTGATGTGACATAGGAATGTTTCATAATACCATCTAAAAACAATGTCAACTTGGCATCAACATCATATTGACATCACATTAGAATTTTATTACTGAAGCATAATTGACCCGCTGTAGACATACATCGACTGGTAAAGAGCCTTCGATATATAAATATCTATGGATCTTGGCATGTCAATCTTGTTATTTCCACTTTTTTTACCTATTATTTATTGTGTTGTCGTGTGTCTTTGCCAATTATTATTACCTCAAGATGTTGTTAACTGCCTTCATAAATAATTAGTAAATAAAGAAGTAGGTAAACAATGGTGTCGATTCTGGCGTGATTCTCTAAACTTAAAACTAAATTTATTATCAGTCTCTCTTTTTCATTCTGTATAGAGAATGACAAGGAAACACTATTGTCAAGATTAAGTTTAGATTTAGAGAATCGTGCCAGAATCGACACCAGTTTATATTAACGATGGATGAGTTGATTCATGTTTTCGTCAATGATTTAATAAATGACGTGATTGCTGCTGCTGTGCTAAGGCGCCGCCGTTGTGAGAGCAAGAGGGCCCATTTGAAATGAGGGACTCGGACTTCATAAAAAAAATACGTTTAAACAAAAATTTCGTTAGAAATCTTTAAAGTTATGAATGACATTGGTATCGATTCTGACAAGATTCTCTAAACTTAAAACTAAATTTAACATCAGTCTCTCCTTTTCATTCTGTATGGAGAATGACAAGGATACACTGTTGTCAAATTTACGTTTAGGTTTAGAGAATCATGCCAGAATCGACACCATTTTCTTATTGACGATACGGAGTTTTGGCGGGATTTCTGCGAGTGCGGTTGGCATCTTATTTTAATTATTCTAAAATTCGTTCATAGTGGATATTGTGAAATAAAATTGGTGTGATTTGGTGTTACAACCGTCTGCGCAACTAAAGAATTAGTGGAATCTTTAAAATATACGCTATTCCGGTCAAGTGGACGCGAGAACTTTATTGTAGTGTTGACTACCTCACAGAAGCTTAGAGAAAAACCATCTCCATAAATTTCGTGCCAAACACTCCAAGAAAGATTAGAATGCGTCACACCGACATTCGAATGTAATAAAAAGAAGATTAATATAACTAAAGACTAGGCTTTATGGGCATTGTTCCCTTTGCCTTCCCTGAAAAGGGAGAATTTTAAATAATATTGACGTTTCATTATACATAACGTTGAAATTATATACGCATACAATTTAGGTAAAGTTGAGATTTCTTATACTCAAAAAATGTATACACATATTTAATATGAATGGAATTCATAAAATATCATTTTGTTGCTTGTAAAATTCTGCTCTAATTTATTATTATTTTATATAGACTATGATGTTAACTTAATCGAGAAAAACGGAACGCATTCGGCAGTGAAAGAATATCTACGATAGATATAATATCATTGGAATATCGAAAATCCACGAGAATAGCATTTTTTACCATCAGTAGATATTTTCAATAGATATCCCTACTTTCGATATTATCTCGAAGCCGATATAATATCTACGCCGCGAGAATTGGGCCCCTGGTACCATATACTCTGTAATGGTAGTGATCTTTGGAGCTGAACGGGCAAGCTTATCTACCAGCTCATTACCTAATATGCCGGAGTGTCCCGGAACCCAACATAGTTCAACAATAATATTGAGGTGTGCCAATAATTTAATTAGATATCTTAATTCATATATTAAGTAGTTAATTTTTTTACCAATATGCTTTCCTTCTATTGCTTGTAATGCACTCATTGATCAGTCAGATAATATTATAAATTTGGAATTCGGAACTGATTTGAAATTATGAGATATATATTTAACAGCGTATATCATACCTAAAATTTCGGCAGAAAAAATTGAAAAATAATTGCTACACGAATAAACCTTGCCAATTCTATTACAACTGTCGTAGAAAGCAAAGCTGGTTCTGAGGTTCTGACGTTGTTTTTAGAACCATCAGTGTATATTTTAACATAATCAACCTTTTCATTAAGAAACTCGTAAAAGTCTTGCTTAGAATCGAATCGAGATATTTTAACTGAAACATCAAATAGTATTGACTGGAAGTTGTATGTAAAACAGGGAAGTAAATTAGACCAATGGATAATGTCTTGGAATTCAAAGTTTAGGTATGAAATCGATTCGCTGATGGAAGGCATTGCTGATATTGGGAGGATATTATAATTTGGAATATAAAAGTTTTGTAAGTATTTTTCTATTAAAACATTATCTCGGCAGATTAAATTCAAGCAGAATTTTTCTGTCAAATAACTTCTCCTAACGAGTAAAGGTGGTATTCCAGATTCTACTTCCAGGGAATTTATTGGAGATGACATCATGGCCCCCGTAATGATCCGTAGAGCCTTATTTTGTATGACGTCAAGTTTCCTGAGCAGATGATTAGAAGCGTCGACATAAAAATAGCTTGCATAGTCGAATTGACTGCGTATTAAAGAAATATACAAATTTTTCAATATTTTAGGGTCAGATCCCCAACTAACTCCAACTAAAGATCGTAATATATTTAAACGCTGTTCCGCTTTCTTACAAATATAGGAGATGTGATGACTCCATGACAAATCTGAATCAAGCATGATACCTAAATATTTTTCCGAGGTTTTAAATGGAATTAAAAATTATTGTAATAAATACGCGGATTTACTGGGCAACTATGCGCAAAAAGCATGACTGAACTCTTTTCTACACTAACTTCAAGTTCTAGATGTTTATTGAAAAACTCACTTATAATATTAAGACAGTTATTCATAATAAGTTCTCCTTGTAAAAGATCGACACAATCCAAGTAAATAACTATATCATCGGCATACAAAGAGTATTTTACATTATCTGGGATAGTTTTCATTAATGTAACAAGACTTAAGATAAAAATTAAGGGCGATATTACTGAACCTTGGGGAGTCCCCTTAAAAGAAGTACATGGGCCATAAATGTTATTGTTAATTTTTAGAGATATGGAACGGCCGTTAAGGAAATTAAAGTCCATAATAAAACTGAACCGGGAATGCCGAGCGTTTGTAATGTTTGAATTAAATATTCATGTTTAATATTATCGAACGCGCCTTTTATGTCTAGAAAAACAGCTAAAGTTATTTTATTTTTTAAAAGATTATTTTGAATATCGCCTATCAAACAACCAAGATTGTGCATCGCGCTTCTTCCCTTTCGGAAACCAAACTGATAATTTGGTATCAATGAGTTGTGTTCAATATACCATTCTAATCGATTTTTTAACATGGTTTCGAATAATTTCGCAAAGCAAGAAGTTAGGGATATAGGCCTATATGACTCAGGATCTTTGCAATCTTTATTTGGTTTTAATATTGGAACAATAAATTGTGTTTTCCATGTAGTAGGTATTAATTTATCTGACCATAATTGATTGTAAATTTTAAGGAGAATCTGTTTTACATTTTTAAGTAGATTTTTAATTACAATGTACGGAATATAATCTGGACCAGGAGACATATTCTTTTTGTTAATTAAAGCAGACTCAAATTCGTAAAAATCAAAAGGGTTCTGCAGCCATCTAGCAGATTCAGATCCTTTAAAGGAAAAGAATCATTGGTATTTGAAGAAGAGATTCTATTCAAAAAGGTCATAGCATTCAATGGATTATCCAATATAGTAGATTTAAAGTTAGCGCCTAGTTTTGCAAATTTAAATCTTTTAATATAATCCCAAATTATTTTGGATGGGGTTGTCCTATTGAAAGAGTTACTTAAATTGACCCAACTTGATTGTTTTTCTTCTGATAATGTTCTTTTCTTTTTAGCGTCAAATTGCTTATAAATAATGTAATTTTCTAAAGTAGGATATTTTTTGTATGAATACAATGCAAGTTTAGCCCTACTAACTGCTTCAGAACAACGTTCATTCCACCAAATAGTAGGTTTACGTTTTTTAGAGAGGCAACATTTTTTCGGGAACTTTACCAAAATATTACATAGGATATCAAAGAACGCATTATTCTTTCGTACGGCCATGCGCATGCGCCGCTCAAAACTAGCTAGAGGATTTGACTCTATTGAGAAAGAAAAGAATCTATCATTACACAAATCATAAAATTTTGACCATTCTATTTTATGAAAGTTGATATTGGATAAACAAGGTCTGCAATCGGAAGAATTGTATTTGTTTCGGATGGTATTTTGGTTTGTTGTGGGCTTTGAAAAGTTAACAGTATTGTTATACAAAATGCCAATGAAAATCGGAAAATGGTTACTGCTTAGTAAATCATCGTGAACAGAAAATGAACAACTTGAACTCACCGCAGACGATGCAAAAGCTAAGTCCAAAACATTACCATTCTGACCATGTGGAGCAAATGTTGTAACTGTGTTGTCATTCAGGCATATAAGGTTTTGGTCATCTGCAAAGGAATGTATAATAGTTCCTCTTCTGTCAATGAATCTAGAGCCCCAGGAAGTGTGGTGGGCGTTGAAGTCACCAATTATTAAGTAATTTCTGTGAATAAGATTGTACAAGCATTTGTAAATTGAATTTCCCATTGGGTGGGGGTGGAATATATACGCAAAGTACATCACTATAGATTGAAGCTAGTTTAATGGAAATCAATATATTTTGAAAGTGATAAGTAGAAGGAGAGTCAAAAATTTTATAATCATACTTATCTTTTATAGCTACTGCAATGCCTCCATGAGGACGATCTGAATCACGTCGAAATACCTTGTAACCTGGTAACTTAAACATTTTAGTGTTATTTAACCAGGTTTCATTTAAAAGAATTAAGTCTATACTAGAGGGATAACTTACAATAAAATGTTTCAATTGGTCTAATTTTTGTACAATACTACGGCAATACCAATGCAAAATGTTTAGTTGTTTCAAATAAGTATTATTATTATCCATAAAACTATTATGTAAAATTATTAATAAGCATTTCTTTTATGAGTTTAGATGAGACAGTAATATCTGAATGTACTAACAAAAACACTTGTAGAAATTGTTTCTATTTACAACAATTTCTACAAGTGTTTTTGTTAGTACATTTAAAACATCATCAGAATTAATAATGTCTGTGTATAACAATCTGTTACGGGGAGCATTAAGCAATTTAATGGGGTTATTATAATTTGTAGAGGTTGTGGGAAAATCATCCGGTCTTGAGGAAGGGAAAATTGATGGTGAGGGTTTTACCTTGGCAGCCACAGTAGAATAACTAAGTTTACCATTAATTTTTGCTTTCAATTCTTGATTTTTAGCAGCTTTCACTGGGCAAATGTTGCTTATAGCCAAATGTGATCCTTTACAGTTAACACAAATGACATTATCTTTGGTTTCACAGTCTTTGAAAAAGTGATTTCCTGAACATATGGAGCAAACTTGGACACTCTTGCAGGATCCTCGACCATGTCCAAACTTATAGCAGACAAAGCATTGCTGTATTGGTTTGATATACTCATAGACGTCTAACCATATATAATCATAAGTAACGTGATCTGGACGGGTTGAACTTAGAAAAGTCAGCAGAACAGTAGGGGTAGGAATAAACAAGCCATCAGCATCTTTTCTCATAAAGCGCTTTACACCAATTATTTCAAAAGTTGACTTAAGCTTGATTAATAAATCTTCTTCAGACAGTTCCTTTGGTGCTTTTATTATTCCCAAACATTCTAAATGGTCATAGGGTATTTTTGCTTGCAGTCCATTTTTTTCAAGCATCTCCTTATTCAGAAGAAAACTGTTTGCATCTTTCTTGGTAGCAAAGAAAACTTTAATAAGGTAATTTCCTATAGCTTTTACATACATCAGTCCTGAACAAGATTTTAATAACGCATTTAATTTCATAATGTCGAGCTTGATGTTTGGTGTGGTAGATGATACTAAAATAGGGTATTCTTTTTTGCTATCCTCAGTGTATATGTGGACGAAATCTTTGAATAAGCCCCTTTTACTACGGCTAAAGTTAGCCGCCATTTTTTCCGGTGGTGCATCCTCTTCTACATTCAAAAGTTTTCTTTTGGGGGCAGAAATTCTGCCCCCACTTTCGTCACTCATATTATAAAAATTATAAGTTAATTGGTTAAAATACTTAGGTTATGATAAATTTAACGGGAATGAAGGACTTCCAAAGAATTTAATTCAAAATATTTTCAAAATTCCGCTTAACTCTTTGAACGTTGGCGCCCTTTCTCTTTTATTATTGTTCTGTGGGTACTGACACTACTGACAGTGATACTGACAGCTGTCATATCGTAGTTGCCATGTATTCAAATATTTTCGGTTGTAATCATACAAGATCGTTGTAACGCTATATACTGGAGTCGATTCCGGCATGATTCTCTATATTGGAAATAGTCTATGCTGTATAATTCTTAATATCTGTAATCTGTATTGTTTATGTCTCTTCTTCCGCTTCCTCCCACGATGTACACCTACACGGCGTATTTGCTGTGAGTAATAAACTATAATTAAATAAGGTTTCTCAAAACTCTTTTATTTATATTGCCAATACTCTAAACTTAAAACTAAAACCTTTTCATTCTGCATAGAGGATGACAAGGATACACTGTTATCAAAAAGTTTAGGTTTAGAGAATCATGCCGGAATCGACATCACTAGCACTGTCAGTTCAATTTCAAGACAATTAAGAGATATAGAACGGAGGTCTTTTATCCCTCTCATTTTTTTTGGGTATTAGAAAAAGTGTTTTATAATAATAATTTTTAATGTTCCCGCTGTTTTTGGTATTTTAACAAGTTGTGATGTTGAAAAACTCACCTGTTTGTTCCATCTATCCATTACATACTGTAGAAGTCATTTATAATAGTGTGGCAAAAACTGCGTCCCCTTCAGTCGCCTCTGAACCCAAACAAAGCATGAACTACAAGCGTCTATCGTTACTGGCCGCGTCGGTAGCGTTGCTTTATGATCGCTACAGGAAAGTTGCACAAACAGACTAAGGCCGTATACAGAAAGAAAGCTGTAGCAGACATCGGATTTGGATTCAGCATTCCAGAAAACATTTGGCCTTGAACTGAACTGACATGGATTTTCACCACCTTGGAAGTATTTTTCTGGATTTGGCCTTGAACTGACCTTGATGCTGACCCGACTGGATCGAATAGACTCTGGATTCAGATTCGGTGACCTGAAAAACATATTTGTACATCACCAAAACCATTTCTGAATTCACGTTCAACAGAAATATTATACAGCCGTACATTTTCGAGTTTGACACGCTGTAGCTCCTCATCTATGAACTTTTGGCCATTGGGCCCATGGGGTCTTTTATTCCACGTGTCATGAGTTATCATCTTCCAAATTTACAGAAAAAATCTGCGGGGTCATTACACTTTAAAAAAATGATGTTAAAAAAATCCAATGCAAATCACTTTCATAAATATTGTGCATCAGTTATAAATAAGGTATCGTTGTAAACTCAATGAAATCTATTGATATAATAAAATTAAAAGTCTGTTTAAAATTGAGACTTGACTCGAAAGTGCTACACGATTTTTTACTTATTCTATTCATATTGGATTGTGGACTACAATTGGACTATTCAAAGGTTTACACCAAAGATCAAAGCAAACCTTTTACGGCCTCTGTTTTATATCTTCCACTTGTCCCGTTTCATCGTTGTTTGTAAACTGTGTGTGAAGGCCAAAGATTAGATTAGATTTCTTCAGTGATGGCTCCCTCAGGATTTGGCCAATATCTGGTGTTTGTGTCCAAAATTTCTTGTCTAGGTTTGTTCGGTGAGGGCTTGTTTATTGTTTTAAACTCTGCTTATGATGTGGAAGGGCTTTGTGCAAGTACAAGGACCTAGGATTTGGGAAAAGAATAGGGAAAAACAGATAGGAAAGGTTAAGGTATAATATGTTGAGCTGCCTGAAACAATAAGTAATAAAGCTGAGATATGAGAACCAGTGAAACTATATCTACAATTTAATATTGTTAGAATCAATATACATACACAGAATATTCACAAAATCTGAATAAACTAAAGATAATATAGTTGAAAAATCTGTAGGAAGATGGACATGTGACGGAAGCAATGAATAGAGGGAATGGCTATTTTTGGAGCAATTAAAAAAGATATGATCTGTGGTACCCTCGTCGATACCACACTCGCACAAGGAACTGTCCCTCACCCTAATCTTGGCCAGGAAAACGGGAGTACATACGTGACCAAGTCTTAGTCTGCATAATGTGGAAACAACACTTTTTTTGGCATTTCGCATTTTGGTCAACCATGGAGAATGAGGGATATCTGGCTGAATATTCGCATAGAACTTGCCTTTTGATTTACTTGATTCCTTCCAAAATTTTGACCACTCTGTAAGCAAATGCTTTTTAGCTAAGGAAGCTAGGTCATTAGGGTAAGTGCCGCAGTGATTGAGGGATCCGCTAAGTGTAGCTTGTTTGGCATAGGAATCAACAGTCTCATTTCCCACTATACCAGTATGCCCAGGGATCCATGCCAAAATAATTTGTAAACCTTGCTGATGACATTCAAATAAAATAGTTTTAATGGACAGTATAAATTGAAATTTTGATTTAGAGCTGAACTGATTACTCATTATGGCTTGGAGACAACTTTTAGACTCTGACAAAATTATTACTTTATTAAGACTATGGGATTGAATAAATTTGAGGGCTTCTAAAATAGCAATAGCTTCACCAGTGAACACCGAAGAATATTGAGAACATTTGAAGTCAAGAATTATATTATATTTTGGAACCCACACTGCTGACCCAACGTGACTATCATCAGTTAGTTTTGAAGCATCCGTATAAATAGTAAGCCAATCAGGCCACTGAGACCCAAGTCTGCAATTCAAGATATTTTGTGCTGCTGGAGAAGCTTGATATGGGGTTTCAAATAAAGGATTGAGCCTACATTGGTAGACAGGGGATGGTAGTTGTAATATTTTTCTAAAACTAATTAACAGACATGGGAGATTTTTGTGGGACCAGTAGCTACTTGAAGGAATCAGTTAGTTTAACTGATAAAGTTTAGGAATTAGTGGATGCGATGAGCGTTTGAAAATTTTAAATATAAATTTGTCTGACATATACTGCCGCCGAAATTCTAAAGGAGGCTCGACGCATTCTACCTGCATTGCATTAATTGGAGACGACTTCATGGCACCTAAAATGATACGTAGACACTTAGATTGAATTTTGTTGAACAATTTTAGAGCTATTTTGCTACAGGGTTCGAGTAAGAAAGATCCATAATCTAAGAGGCTGCGGACAAGTGCATTATACATCATTTTTTGTGAACTTGGGTGGGCTCCCCACCATACACCCGAGAGTGCTCTAATTATATTTAAATTTCGTTCACATTTTTTAACAATGTAGTTAATATGGGGGACCCCAGTTAATCTACAGTCTAATACCATACCCAGAAATTTTACCTTGTCAGGATTCGGGAACGCCTGTCCCTCACAGGAGATATTAATATGAGGGATAGACCGAGCTCTTGAGAAAACCACAACACTGCTCTTAGGGATGGATAGTGATAAGCCATGGTCAGATAGACAATTATTTAGGTAGTAAATAGCTGAATTCAGTCGACTGGAGGCATCCGATATATTATCGACATCTACGTATAGGGCAAGGTCATCTGCATATTGTAGTACATTACAAAAGGAGGTCACCGTAAGGTCTAAGTCATGGGTGTAGATGCTATAGAGCAAGGGGCTAAGAACTGAGCCCTGTGGGAGACCTTTCCAAATCTTTCTGGGTGGGAGGTTTAAATTTTGATAACTAACAGAGACTGAACGATCATTAAGAGTATTACAGATAAAATTAACAAACTTCTCAGGGATGTTCAGCTTAAGCATCTTCTGCCTAAGCACTGGGAGGAGGACGTTATCGTAGGCAGATGCAATATCAAGGAATACACCCACTACTGACCTTCATTTAGACAAAGCAACACGGATATCTGTCACAAAGGTACCCAGACTATCCATGGTGCTCAGCCGTTTCCTAAAGCCGAACTGGGTTTCTGATAATTTATTATTGTTTTCCAAAAACCATTCCAGACGATTTTTAATGAGGCGCTCTACAACTTTAAGCAAAGTATTAGAAAGTGCTATGGGTCGGTAGCTGGATGGATCATTACCTTGTTTGCCACTTTTAAGAATAGGGATGATAATTTGGGTCTTCCATTCCTCAGGGGGGGTGCCAGATTCAAATATTGCATTAACCTTTTTTAAAAAGTGAAGTTTCGTCTCATTGCCGCTCTTAGTAATGAATGAGTAAGGTATTCCGTCAGCTCCAGGGGCGGAATCTTCAAGGCCTGAAAGGGCCAAGGCGATCTCCTCCCAGGAGAATGGAGCTTCCAATGGGTTAGATGAAAAAGAAGGAGAGCCATGAAGATTCCTAGCCTCCTCCAAGGAGGGCGCAGAAAGAGGGGCAATTTTACGGCTAAAGGGTACAAGCCATGCATCAGGGTCAGAAGAAGAGAAATTTTCATAGGTATCAGAGTATGATCCACGAAATTTTCTGATATTTTTCCAAATAAGAGAAGGTGATGATCTCGGGGACAAAGAAGTACAAAACTTAGTCCATCCCTCCTTTTTCTTAAGCCTCAGCAATGATACAGTCTCTGCCGCAACTTTTTTGTAGTGAAGGTAATTTTCCACAGTCATAGCAGATGAATAAGCCTTCTCAGCTATCTTCCGATTTTTTATTGCAGCAGTGCAGTCTTTATCCCACCAAGGCGGAGAGCTGATATTGTTACAAATTGGCGATTTCCTGATTGGGATACACTCATCAGCCACTGAGAGCATGGTATTCTTGAAAAGTGAATAGTGGTTGTCATTATTATCTGGAACCTGAAGGGATGGGAGGAGTTTCATTTTGTCATCTAACCTGCTACTATACTTATTCCAGTCTGCTCGAGCCAAAATATGTTTTTGCCTGGGAGTGATATGCGGGGCTTCTTTTCTTGGTGCAGGCAAGAAAACTAAAATGGGGTAGTGATCACTCCCATATGTGTTTGTAAGAATTTGCCACTTGAGATTAGAAGCTAAGCTAGCAGAGCAAATAGATAGGTCAACTGCACTCTTTGGGTTCTGATTTGGAGCAACACGACGTGTTGGAGAGCCGTCATTTAAAATGCAGAGATTTAGGTCATCTAGTAAATCTAAGAATGTGGAAGAGAGGGAATCAGAAATGTGACAACCCCAAACTTCATTATGTATATTAAAGTCTCCCAGAATGATATATGGTTTTTCAATTGATTTGATAATAGAAAACACTTGGAGTAATAAAGATAAATCAGGATTAGGGATATAAATGGATATAAAAGATATGTTCATTGCTCGAATTGCAATTATATTAAACTTTTCAGTATTATGAGAGGATAGATCAATAGGATGGAAAGAATAATTTCTTAATACAAATAAAGCAGAGCCACCTTTGCCGTCATTTCTATCATCCCGGAGACATGCATAGCCCGGGATCCAGAATCTGGTTCCCGGCTTAAGCCAGGTCTTCTGAATGGCAAGAATAACTGGCTTATGATAGTTAATAATATAAATTATATCAGATTTTTTATATTTAATACTCCGGCAGTTCCATTGGAGTATTGGAGTGAATTTTATTACCTAAAAAGGAAAGCTCAGTCAGTTTTTGCTTGAGGTTGTTCGGTAATTCAATATCTTCAAATCGTTTAATAAAATTAATAAGTGTAGAAAGCTGAAGAAATAACATTTCAATTAAATTGTCATTCGGTTCAGTAACTAAAGAGGTATTAGTAAGAGCACAACCATTTGGCTGTGTTGAGGTTGGAGTATGGGTAGGTGAATTCTGTGTTTGCCTGTCATAGCCATGACTAGAGGCTGGAGAAGGGGAATGACGGGGTAATGAAATAGTCTTTTTATATGAATATGCTATGGGAAGAGTTGGTGGCCTAGGGACAGAGCTGCTCAGGTGGATTTGAGAATTTGAAGGTAAACGACTGGAGTCAGCATATGACTTTCTAACAGGGGCAAATCTTGCTGAGGCTTCCATATAGGAAACATTCTCCTGGGACATAACCAACTTAATAGACCTTTGCCTAGCATGTTCAGGACAAGAGGAATGAGTAGCTAAATGGCTTCCTAAGCATATGCACTTGGGGGGAGCCTGACTTAAGCAGGATTCACCCTCATGCATTTCTCCACATACGAAGCAGCGGGGTTGGGAACGGCACAGAGACTTTATATGTCCGAATCTACAGCAATTATTACACTGGATTACCGGTAGCCTGTAAATTTCCACCGGTAATGAAGTGTAATAGCAATACACATGATCTGGAAGCTTCTTGCCAATAAAAGTCACAACCACAGTCTGAGTTGGGATCCAGGTGGGAGCAGAGTTTGCAACAGTTACCTTTCGGTTTAATCTCCTCGCTCTAAAAACTTTCCCATGGCCATCAGGAACTCGTACATTTTGAACTAGTTCTTCCATGGACCACTCTACTGGAACATTCCTGATAATACTGTCGATTCTGGCATGGTTCTCTAAACCTAAACTTAAATTTGACAACAGTGCATCCTTGTCATTCTCTATACAGAATGAAAAGGAGAGACTGATGTTAAATTTAGTTTTAAGTTTAGAGAATCACACCAGAATTGATAGCAATGCCCATTCTAGAAACGTTAAAAGATGGGATGGACGCTAGGTAATTATTATTAAGCAAAGCAGGGTGGTCTATAAAAGAATTAGCATCAGATGCAGATTTAAGTTCTACCGAGATACGGTTTCTACCAACCTTTTTTACTCCATCTGCAACTACATTTTTTATGTTGCGTGTAAAAAGAAATTTACCAAAATGCATTGGGCGAAGGACAGTGCCTTGTGATGGTTCAGACTCTTTTTTTAGATATATGTACAATAAAAGGTCCAATGTCATCAACATTATATTGAATTTTGTTTTCCGCATACTCTGGCAATATAAATGTTGTTTGAACAGACGCCGTAATTTGAGCCGAGGACTTTTTTTGCTGGTATATTATGGTTTGTGCTAGAAATGCTTTGCAATCGTTTTCTATTGATTGCTGATGAATTATCATGACTTTGAATAGAAGGAAAGATATCTTGGGACTGCAAAGGAGGGTCAACGCCGCCTCCAGGATCTGGCGGGTCAGCGTCCATATTTGGCGCCAATTATAATTATGTAAAAAATATATATATTACTTACCAAATACCGAAATAAATATGTTATTACATACACATAGAAATAAATAAATACAAAAATACAAAAAGTAGCTCAACACAGAAAGAAAACCTAAATTATCTAAATTGAACAAATTTGCACTTGTATCACGCACTCAACCTAATGCGCTTACCACACGCACAAGCTTCACCACAGTTTGGCCTGCGCAAGCATCTCGCACGAAAAAACTGTACACTTTGTGCGTTACCACACGGCACAGTTAAGTACGCGCAAGCCTCATTCTTATCGAAATCATTGGCGTGGAAACAATGTTTTCTAATGAAGAAACATTTCTTATGCTACTATGTTTCAAGTGTTTGCTATTAAAAAAAACATGTAAAAACGATAGGATATGTACATAATATGTGCAAGTAGGTAGGTAGTAGGTATTAGGCATAGGTATTTAGTTGCAAAAATTATGTTTTTACCTCTTTCATTTTATTTCTCATCATCATATCATTCTTTCGTAGTCGTCGTTCTTTTTATTTCGGTCGGAATAATCTTTAGATTTAATTTTCCAGAGTGCAGGCAGAGATTTGTATTAACTAATTTATTCAGACGTGAATTCGCGATTGTACGTACGCAAATCTACCATTTTTGTGTGACGATGACGAACGACCTCATGAAACGACGAGCGAGCCTCGACACAAAGTACACTCGACTGTGGCTTGAACACTGAATGCCCAACCACACGCACAGACAAGTACGCGCAGGCCGGGCTTGCGCAGGCAAAATTTCAAGCAAGTCGAAAATTGCGCAGGCCGCGCTGTGGGGTTGGCGCGTGATACAGTTTTACCAACTACACGCACCGTGTTCCGTGTACAAACCGGCCTGCGCAGGCAAAACTGTGGTGAAGCTCGTGCGTGTGGTAGGCCTATAAAAGCAGAGTCAATTTCACCAAGGCCAAAGATGTCAAAGCCAGGGCCAGTAAAAATATAAGTAGCCTGTGGGCAGTGTTGCCAACTCTACGTCTTTTTACGTAGATCTACGTATTTTAGGCCTTTTCCGGAAACCTACCAACTTCAGTCCCAGAATCTACGTATTTTCTTATTTTTTTTTCAAATTTGTAAAATAACTTAATTCACTAGAATAATGAAGAATATTTTCCGTTACTTTACTTAAAAACTATACAAATGTTTATTTCTTATAAAGATGTATCTTACACTTTCGTATCTTGTAGAAAAGGTTCCCGTTATTGATTTTGTTGACTAAATTAATGCTGGACGCAGGAGTTGTGAAAGCAGAAACGACAAAACTCTTTGACTTAGTAGGTACATTCATAACATTAAAAATTGTATTTTTAAACTTTTAATATTATCAATGAGTACATACTCACATCGAATTGATCTTTGCAAAAAGAAATGACTTTCAGTCGATAAAGTTACAGGATTTAGCAAGTTTTAAACATGTGTTCATGTGTACGTATGTTTATTTCTCTTGGCAATTTAAACCACAACTTTTCTAGTCTTTTACCAAGTGTATCATGATAATTACTATATTTTTCATATAGATCTATTAGAAGTCATGGTTTTATAATATTAACTTAGAAAGTTTATTTCCTACGTGCTTGCGAGTGTTTCTTTACAAATGTTTTGACGTCATAGCATAGATAAGTCTATAGACTAAATAGCGTTTTTGTATAATACATTTTTTTTCGATCTGATAGACCGATTATTAACAATTTAAAACATAATTCCAAAAAGTGTCAACTAGCCCATTTAACAACAGTTTATCCTTGTCATTCTCTATACAGAATGAAAAGGAGAGACTGATGTTAAAATTAGTTTTAAATTAACAGAACCATCCAGATTCGACACCCACCAGTGTCTGTGTCTGATGGTAAATGTTTACCACAGCATGGTAAATGCTTCCAATGCAGCGACTTCTCCAAGAACTCTTTGTTCTATCTCCCGTTCTTAAACAAATTGTATAACAAAATACTCATTTTATTCGGTTTCACCTAACTTCTTCATTTCACTCAGAAAAAAGTAGGTAGATCTACGTACTTTTCATATCCAAAATTTACTAATTCTACGTAATTTTCTCATCGGGCCTACGCCTTTTTCAAAATCCGAGTTGGCAACACTGCCTGTGGGCTAAAACCAAATATTGTCTGTGGTTTCATTCGTTGTTCGTTGGTTCGAAAATTATTTTGTTGAAAACTAAACTATCTAATTAAATTTTGTAAAGTATGGTGAAAAAAATTGTCAGTCATAATGGATAGTACATTTCAAAAATGCAGACTTTGTTTGAAACTTGGTGACTTCTGCTCAATATTTGAGCAAGATGATTCAATTAGACTCTCCGAAATGGTTATGTCTTTTGCAAATGTTAAAGTAAGTTTACTTCAGATTTTCGTGTCGTTTTACTATGACCAATGCGCATATCATGCATATTATTAGTATAAGTATTAATAGTAATGGAACTGATTTGCATTAAAGCTTACTGGGGGTTGTACACCCCGTTTGCAAAACATGACACCCTAACACCAACTTAATGTGATATTGATTATAAAATAAATTGTGTGTAACAAAGTTACCAGTTTGTGACATTTATTCCTGTCTTTCTGTGATAAACAAATATTTGATGTCATGTATTTATATACATATTAAAGTAATATGTTACTATTCTTTCTAAAATAAAAGTGGTGCCTAATTTAGATTGGAACTGAATAGTTCAGTGAGTTGGCCAAAAGTACTTATTAATCTATTTTGAAATGAAGTAACTTCCTGATACAAGCAGGAAATTAAAAAAAGCCTATTATCAACTAAAACTTGTTACATTATTGTGATTGCAAAGTTCCACTAAATGTATTTAAATATAATGTAACTGCAGTAACCCTCTGGTGGTATATTACTATTGCCCATAATTAAGGTTGTTTTATCTCAATTTATTGAAGCTATGTTGAAATGGTTCATAAGTTTCCTTTTATGAAAATGTACCTAGTCTTATTGTTTTTGAAAATATGAGTTACAGGTGTTATAGCATAGCCAGATAATTATCCTTATCATTTACTTAAAATTTTATGGGACTTGCCTCATATTCATAAAAATGTCTTACACACTCAAGAGACATCAATCAATTCCAACAATTATGAAAATGTTAACATGTTACTGATTCATGTGCATTTTCTATTGTTCTTGCGAAAAAGCATCTGCATCAATTTAAAGAAATTCAAATATTTATTGACTTCCTTGAGTTTTTTTGTAAGCCTTGCTTTAAATTCCTTTAAATTACAGTTTCATGCAATTTTGAAATACATGAAAATTATTTTTAGATTTACGAAGGCGATGGACTGTCTGACCGTGTATGCACATCTTGTATTGAAAATTTAAGTACATCTTATTTATTTAAGCTTCAATGTGAAAGAATAGATGCAATTATTAGAAAATGTCCAAGTAAGTAAATTGATTCTTGTTTACTATTTTTATAGCTTATTTGTATTTCAATTATAAAAGTTCTTCTTTTGGTTTTTGTATGATGTACAGGAACATATAAACCTTCAATGAAAATTGAACAAAGTGACTAAGTGACATGAAAATTCATACAGTTGTTATATCACAAGCACACACATACATTGCTGAGACCTTTTTTATAATTTTTGTTTTATTTAAGTTAATCTTTATTTACAATGCAAATGGCAGACCAGTAAGATTTTGCAGAGCTGATAAATTTGTAGGTACTGAAAACCTAAGTAAAAGTAATAATTACAGATAAATGTCATACTTACACAAATTAATTTTACTATTTATCTATCTTCAGTGTAGGCATAAGGCATAAATAAGGCACGGACCATACACACATTTTTAACTTCATTCACATTCATTAGATCACCTACTTTCAAAATGCAATAATTTAAGCATGATTTACTTCCAAATGTAATATTATATACATTTGCATGAAAAAGTAAACCTAATTTAAATATAAAATAAACACCAATGTGAATATTAGCCATACGGCTGTGGAATGACCTACCCGACTCCATCTAAAATTCAAATAAAAAAAAAATTATATTTAAAAGGAATGTTCGCACTCATCTGCTCCAAAATTTAAGATAAAGATTCACTTTATTAATCATTATCATGTGTATAGTTATGTGTATACACGGTGTTTCAAAAATACAAATAAAGCGAAAAGGGTGTTGAAGGGTCCCTTATATAGAGCTCATTGCCAATATATGGCGACCGTAGCTTAATATTATTATTTGCCGAAACTTTAATTATTCTTCTTAAAAAAATAAAATTATCGACATTGCAGCGCAACTCTTTTAAAAGTTCATTACCTTTACCAGGAGTAGTATTACCTCCTACTAACTTAAATAAATCTACTCCTGGTATCCAGTATCAGTACGTACCTCATCTAGCTAATTTTTAATCAACTAATAATAATATTCAAACCCAGTGTTTATTTTAGTAGGATAAAAGATGGATTAGCTTACTTAATTCAATTAATAATTCAAAGTAAAAATCAAGTTTAGAGTCAACTTAGAAATCAAAAATAAATAATAAGGAACGACCTCAATTCGTACCTATCTAGGTAATTGCTTACATACATGAATAATTTAAGTATTATAAAAGAGTTTTCAGCAATAAACAAGTGTATTTATCATACTTTTAAGGCTTGGTTGGTATGTATGTACTATCTAGCACACACAAGATTTAGATTAATGATTTTAAGTGTTATTTCTAGGTAAAAGTAGGTATAACAGAAAATCAGCTCACCACTTATTCTTTCGTGAAAATAACCTGATGATATCATATCAGGTCCGGAACTCGAAACACTTGTGACACACTCACTTAACAACAATTTAGAGGAGCTAACACAACACAACACATAACTTCAGAGTCTTAGAGGAGCGGTTCAAAATGAGCTCCCCCTTGCTGAATACACAGCGATGCCCGTCGGGACACGGCTTGGGTCGCATTTCTCAACATCGTTGGTGTAATTGACGCGAACACAGATCTTACTCGTTGCTCCATTTCTCCAAGTGTTGGACAATCAGTGAAGTACACCCTGTCCTTCACGTAACCCCACAAGAAAAAGTCCAACGGCGTGAGGTCTGGAGAACGAGCAGGCCATTGAACCGGTCCTCCCCTACCAATCCAACCTCGCGGGAATCTAGCATTGAGGTACTCTCTAACCTGGTGTGCAAAATGCGCCGGCGCCCCGTCATGTTGAAACACCATGTTGCTAAGATTTTCAAAATACTCCCGGTCTACCACTGGAAAATCGTCTATAGCATCTTCGAGTTCCGTTTGTAGAAATCTAAGGTAGTTGCCACCGTTCAGACGCGAGGGCAAAATCACGGGACCAATGACATGGCCGTCATAAATACCAGCCCACACATTCAGCCGCCACTGATGTTGGAATCTGCCCTGTCGTGAAACACGTGGATTTACCCGAGCCCAGACGTGATCGTTGTGAACGTTCGCAACTCCCGATCTTGTAAAAGTTGCCTCATCCGTCCAAAGAACACAGTTCCCGTAACTAGGGTTCGCTTCTAACTGCCTGAGGTACCACTCGCAGAAGTTTACCCTTGGCGTAAAATCAGCTGGTGTCAGCTCTGGCGTGCGGCGGTAGTGGTACGGATGCTGACCATCGTCACGCAGAATTCGCCAAACAGCAACGTGTCTCATGCCGAATCTTGCCGCGGCTCTTCTCGTAGAAGCGGTTGGCTCCTCTTCAAAATGAGGCAAGACCTCCTCGACCTGCCTGGGATCAACAGAAGTGGGACGTCCACTACCAGGAGAACGGTGAAATGAACCAGTTGAGTGCAAGCGTCTGGTCATATCTAAAAAACATTGGTAAGATGGTAACCGTCGTTGTTCAGCAGGTGGTCTACCATCGACAAAACGTTGTCGATACAGTTCACGAGCACGATTTAAATTTCCATCTTCATGACCTACGCATAACATCATTTCGTAATATTCTGAGTTGGAATAACGATTCATTTTTATTCACTTAATGCAAATTAAAAACTACGAAAACAAGAAAATGACAAATCACAACTATCGCACTGAAACACTTTCGATGGACTGAAACAACGATCTAATGAAATTGTGCCTTTCATTATACCTAATATTTGAGCGCACACCTAACCTTGAACCTTTTTAACCCTTTAGCCAGTGCACTGAAATATGACGACAATGATGCAAGTAAATGATAATAATTAACAACTTAACGATGTATGTAGGTCGTATTTTCTCAGTATTAGTGTGACTTTTTCTGTTTTTGGGTGCTTCGATTAACAAAATAAATACATCACGGACTAAAACATAACTCAAAGAATATCGCTCCTATTCATAAAAATGAAAACAGTTTAATAAACCTGTTTTAGCTAAAACACTGTTTTGTCTCGTTCTTTCTTAGCACTGTCAAGGTTTGAGAGAAAGTAACAAAACAGTGCAATAGTTAAAATAGGTTTATTAAACTGTTTTCATTTTTATGATTAAGAGCGTATGGCTATACCAAGATAAAGACGATCTTAGCATTAATACTTACGATGTAAAGTAATTATGTCTTCTCGTAATTGATAATGATAAAGCAGTTTTGTAAAATAAGACCCCACTTTAAGTGCGGCCGTTTTTAAAGTTCTAAGTTTTTAAAAAATTAGAACGAGAAAGAGAAATAATTAAAGAACTAAAATATTTAAATACTTGTAGGAGCAACAAATAGGCTCAAAATAGGTTTTATTTTATTTTTGTAATGGAAGTAAGGACATATTCAGATTTAGGACTTTACAATTACACAAATATGCATTGAAATAAATAACAAAAACATAATTCAATGTAGATTAGTATTGAATCAATAGTGTAAGCCTTAATTAAAAAATAACACGCCCGTAACGTAACCGTTTTAGGGTTAAATCGGTATACCTAGTACCTATGCAAGAAAGCGGCACGTGTAACGCACACACACGCACCTTGTAGTACTCGCGGCATTAAAGAAAGGAATCGCAAATGACGACGTAACACAATCTGTCCCTCTCGCGCATCCAATCCTAAGTAACGTGCGAGAGAGACAGACTGCCTCGCGTTGCATTTTCGGTTCCTTTATTTATTTATTTATTTAATCTTTATAAATGGCGGACTTAATGCCAATATGGCATTCTCTACCAGTCAACCGGAAAGAAAGTGCAGAGCGAATATAACGGCAAAGAATAATAAAAAAAAAAAGTTAACATCAAACAATGCGAAAAACAAAATTAAAACATAAACATAATTATATATACACATACTTAAATACATATCCTATATATCTAATAATATATTACACATAAACAAAAATTCATACATAAAACATATACATATTTAAACAGTGTCCGATTATAGTAATCTGATTGAACTTAAACGCTTTCCAAGAGATTAAAGAAATGTTCCCGCGCCAAAGTCTTAAACGCAGTCTTGTTTGGAGCGTTTCGCACGTGTAAAGGAAGTGCATTCCAGAGCCGAATGGCAGTAAGAGTAAATGAACTGGACACAAAGCCGGTATGGTGAATAGGTACACTAAGAATCACATTATTATTAGAACGAAGATTTAATTGATGAGAAGACCCAAGGAACTGAAAACGAGATTTTAGATATCCAGGAGTAAGTGGATCATAAAGTATGTTGTAAAGAGTGCAAACTATCCTTAAGTGTCTACGCTCCCGAATAGGCATCCACTTAAGTTTACTACGGAATTCAGAAATGTGGTCGTATTTTCGCAAACCGAAAACGAAGCGAATAGTGTTGTTGAGGAGTCGATCCAATTTAGTTATAAATATTTGATTTATGTCAGTAAAACAAACATCGGCATAATCAAGTAGGGGATGAACAAGGGATTGAATGAGTGCGATCTTAGTACACGGTGGGAGAAAATTCTTCAGGCGGTAAAGTGAACCTAGTGTACCATTCACCTTGCGGCCTATATTTTCAATTTGGCCATCCCAGCTCAGAGTGTTATCAAGTACTAGCCCAAGATCTTTTACCCTCGCAGAATAAGGTATCACTAAACCATTGAATGTAACTGCTGGTACTGTGTTTAAATGCAGCTGGGAAATCTGTCGTGAACCGCCAATAATGATAGCCTGACATTTGACTGGGTTTATGCTAATCCCGAAGCTATTTGACCACTCAAGTACCCTAGCTAGGTTTTGATTGATCAGACAGACTGCTCTCCCCAGGTTAGGTAGGGTTTCCTGTGCATACAATTGCAGGTCGTCTGCATACAGATGATAAGAGGCTGAAAGAATGGAGGTAAGGGAGTTAATAAATAAGGAAAAGAAGAGAGGTGAGATCACGCCTCCCTGAGGTACTCCGAGGGATAAGTCGAACCAGTCAGAGATTGATTGGTCGATTTTTACGGCTTGTTGTCGCCCGCGAAGGTAGGAATCGAACCACTTCAGCGCATTGGAGGAGCACCCAAGCTGAGCAAGAAGAGCAAGAAATATATCATGATCAACTGTATTGAAAGCGTTTGAAAAATCGAGTAGAACTAATACAGTCAGTCGCGATTCCTCCATGCCATCGCGTATGTCCTCAACAATCTTCATAAGCGCCGAAGTAGTACTGTGCCCGGGGCGGAAACCTGACTGGAAGGGTGTGAGAAGTTGGTTGCGATATACAAAGGAGGAAAGTTGTTTATGAACCGCAGCTTCGAGAACCTTAGAAAGGTAAGGTAAAATAGAGATAGATCTAAAGTGATCGAGAGAACAGGGATTAGAAATTTTGGGAAGAGGAATGGAGAAAGCTTTACGCCAAACATTGGGAAATGTACCAGTAGATAGGGATTTATTTAAGATGAAAGTCAATATAGGCAGTAGAGGATCCAATAATAAGATAAACATATTTCTATTAATGTTATCAAATCCTATAGCCTTAGACTTGATAGACAGCGCTACTTTTCGAATTTCATCTTCAGTCAGTGGGCTAAATGTGAAAATGTTTTTTGAAGGAGTAGCCGTGGAAGTAAGTTTAGAAATGGTTAGAAATTTTACAGTGTCGGCAAGCTTGTTAACACATGAGAAATGGCGGTTGATATCATTTAAAGAAAAAGGAGATGTGAAAACGTGTTTTTCCAATACCAAGTGAATTAAGGAATTTCCACATTTCGGCAGGAGAGGAATCAATAACATTTTGATGAATATAACGACGTTTAGCACCTCTTATCATCTGATTGCACCGGTTTCTTGCACTCTTAAAAGCCTCCCAGTTAATATCAGTGCGGCATCTTTTAAAAGTACGAAAGGCCTTATCCCGTCTTCTCATGGCCATACGCACTAAAGGAGTTATCCAAGGGGCAGGTGGTCGTCTCAACTTTACAGCTTTAATGGGAGCATGATGGTCGAACACTTTTATGATTGCCGCGTTAAAGTTGGTAATCATATCATTCACTGTAGGCGCACCATAAACAGGGGACCAATCAATGGCGTTTGCTTCAACCAAAAGCTTCTCTACGTCAAGCCTAGCGAAATTTCTCATGCGCACAATGACCGGCTTAGCTTTAGGAGGCTTTACTTTGAACGCCAAGAAAATTAGGTCATGTTTTGAAAACCCCGGCGCTGATATCTGACCATGTTTCAAAACAAGATTTGGAGAAGAGGTTACAATGTGGTCAATCCATGAGTCATCGGTGATGATATTACGGTGAGTCGGGCCAAGAGGTAAAATAGAGAAATTAACCGACTCAAATATTGACCGGAAACCTCGCGAGGAATGAGTATTTCTTAATAGATCCGTATTAAAGTCACCCATGATTATGTGGTGCCTGTAATTTGGAGTGAAGTCATCGATAAGAGTTTCCAGATCTGTTAAGTAAGGTACTGAAGGGGGGCAGTAAATAACACCTAGAAGTATTTTAGTATACTTAACATCAATTTCAAGAAATTGATGTTAAGATCCTTTAATGACACGAGTATACCTATATTCTTTTTTCCTGTGCCGATGGTGTCCTAGTACTGGAATTGTCAACCTTTGACAAAGTGCTTAAATTAATAATTGTCGTATTATTTCTAGACACTAAAAAAGGAATAATAAAATGGTATGAATTGTGTAGGTAATTATGATCACTATTTATTTGTAGAGATAAATAAATAGTTTGTTTAATTTCGGCATTTTCTTTTTGTTATTCAATTAAGATTAAGATAAGTATTACTCAGAGTGACTTTTTGGGTTGATTTGTCTATCAAAAATAACTTACTAGATAAACCATCACGAACTAAAACATAACTCTAATATGTCTATTTTACTTTTGCTAGTAATGATAAAAAACTGAAGCGGACCACGTGTGTTTCGCAATTAAAGGGGAATGTGAACAACAAGTACGTGACTTTTTTTAGCTTCTGAAAAAAAATTGAGATGTAAGCGATATTTGTAGCTATTTCGGTGGTTTAATTTATCGAAATAATTAATAAAATAACTAAAATTTCAATAACTTTCAGGAGCAAAATTCAACAAAAAGATAACATTTTCTCAGAATACATAATAATAATATAATATAATAATATTTTTGTAATGGAGGTACGGACATTCAAACTTAGCACTTTAAAATTAGACATACATTGAACATTAATAATTGAAAAAAATATAATTCATTATTGTACATTGAGGTACTTACTTACGAGGAGCTCGGTTGCGCAGAAGGTTAGCGCGTTGAAGTTAAGCAACTTTCGCAATGGTCGGTCATTGGATGGGTGACCAAAAATCTTCTATCTCGAGATCCTCCGTGCTTCGGAAGGCACGTTAAGCCGTTGGTCCCGGCTGCATCTGCAGTGGTTAGTACCCGCCAATCCGCACTGGGCTCGCGTGGTGGGTCATGGCCCAATCTCCCTATTCCATTCATAGGGAAGGCCTGTGCCCCAGTAGTGGGGACATTAATAGGCTGATGACGATGCACTTACCTAATCATAAAAATAACACCGTCCGTGGTTAAAAGCGCAGAAATTGCGCACGGATAAAACAGTTCTGATACCTACCTACCTACCTACATACATATCAAACATCAATCAAAGCTAAATTTTGTTGTTTAATTTTGATTTATGAAACTAAGCCACGCTAAATAATAATCTTTGATATTTTTTTAGTAAGTTTTGTGACTTAACAAAAAAAAAAGGTTGCAAAATTAGCACCTAAAACTTAACCAAGTATTGGTTGTAAACAAAACAACCTAATCAACAGTTAGGCGGATAGGTAGTCGTAGTATTCTGTGTTTTTTTTAAATAGGCCAATAAAAAAATAAAATGTTGTTGACCAATGCCACGTAACTTTAAATTTTTACGTTTTAGGGTTTCGTCGGAAGAATTAAAGATCGAAATTTACTGAATCTCCTTTGAGCTCCTAGTACTTACATAAACTTTCACATTTATTTTTTACTAACAAATAATCAAAGCACACTTTATAACTAGGTTCATGTGTAAGAAAATCCAAATGCGAAGACTTCCACCAGCTTTTCTTGGTAGGTGGATCCGTCGACCGCACGTTGAGAGTACGTGCGTCAACACTATCTTTGTAGTAAGGACAATTTAAGATCATTATTTTACGCTTTACATTATGCTAAAAATTACGCTTGAATGAATTCGGTACGGCGCCTAAGGATTTTTCCTCGACAAAAATGGTATTTATCTGCACATCATCATTATCATCACCAGCCTATTAATGTCCCCACTACTGGGATACAGGCCTTCCCTATGGACGGAGGAACTCGAGATAGAAGATTTTTGGTCACCCATCGAATGACCGACCACTGCGAAAGTTGCTTAACTTCAACGTTCGCAGCCGAACGTAATAACCACTTGCGCCATCGAGCTCCTCATCAGTTATTTGCACTCCTTAAAAGAAATCGGTTACGCACTGCGTGATTTAAAACGAATTTCCTTTTGCGAATACTCAGGTTATGGTTTTAACTCCCTACTGTGAATTTCCTAAAAGACTACAACGAAGGCCCCTGCACGAATTTTGACAGTTCCGTAATCGTATTGCATCGTCGAAGTTTCCATGAAAACTAAGTAGCGCCCCTGCCGGACGTAAGAACCAACTGGCTTTTTCCATTCAAAATTTAACCATGAAGATACGATTACGGAGCTGTCAAACTTCGCTCTTGGGCTTCGGTACTAAAACAATGAGTTCTTAGAGAAAGCTGTTATTTCTTTTCAATACATTTGCTCAAAAAATGCATTTACGGAGGTTGTATACATTGGTCGAAACTTCAAAATTAAGGGCCATACAACGAAGCGTACGGTAAAACATTTTACCGCACGCTCCCATACATGGCGCCGTGAGTATCCTTTACGTTTAATTTCGTCGAACCTCCTTGAAAGCGCTTTCATCATACCTTTGTCTCACTTTAACCCCAAAAAAGAAAAAGAGTGTCAACTCGTTTGTAATAACCAATTTACCGCACTAATATTATAAATAACTATTACAGAGTTAGCAACGACCTTATGCTTCATGTTATCCCAAGTATTACAAGTAAGGAAAATGATATTAAAACATTACATTAAATATCAAGTAGGTACACGGTTAGTGAATAAAAATTAAGTACGTAAGGTTATGTACATTTCAAGATTGTGTACAAAACCACCTAAACAATTTACTTCATCACGGCGCCTTGTCATTAAATTATGTACCGCCCCCCGCCACTGTATTTGAAGACTCTATTTAGAAAACCAAAAAAAATGCATGCGGAACCCAAAGTGTATTTTTTCAAAAAGTGCTAAATTCGGCTGTTTGCCTGGAGTTTTCAAAGACTAAATGGTAGCAGATGTGTCTAATTAGACATAATCATGCAATTCGACGTTGAATACGATTAGTATGCCATTGATTTAAAGCTAACTTAATATTACTAACAATTAATTGGAATAAAATAAAAAAATACATTATCAACAAGCAAAAAAAGTTTTAAATCTGTAACCCGACTACGGAAAAAAAGTAGAGAGAGGAATGAAATCGATTAAAATTGTGACTTACGACGACGAAGCCAAAAGGAAGGGATATCATTTTACCATTCTATGTACATACATACAGGCGAAGGATCATACACACATAAATACATACATAACTGTATGTGTAAATTTACGTATTAAAACGTAGCGCTTAACGATTTCATCTTATTTTAATTAACAAGGTGTCTATTAATTCTTTACAATGACTTGGACAACACAAGCTTTTTAACAGACTTTAATAAATAGGAGGAGTCTTGTAATTGATCATTCCTTTCTTTTTTGATTTTTTCCGTGGTGGGGTTCACTTTTATAAACTTTTTTTACTTGTTACACCTGATAAGGAAGCGAAGGTATAAATGTTTAGCAAATTCAACAAGTCTGAAAATTGATAATCTATGATTTAAATGACAATTTTGGGTTGAATGACATTAGCGGCAGATTACTAGAGATGGGACATTTTAAATATGATTTTTCGATAAATAATTTATTTTTTTTGGGTTATTTTGAAACACCGTGTATATATATATTTAAATATAATTGTGGTATGTATCTATGTTAATTCGTAGCTTTATACCGCCGTTCGCGTTTTTCTTTTTTTCCCAAAGGTTGACTGGGAGAGAATGCTATTACCACTAAGTCCGCCTTTTGTACCATTCTATTGTATTTTGGTCAATAAAGTTTAAAATAAATAAATATGAAAATTTATTTTTGAAATATCTGTAACTATTCCTATTTATGAAACTTCTTTGCATTGTGTTAATGGTTATTTAAATTTAATAAATGTCAATTTTAATTTAATAAACACTTCTATTTTACAGATGCTCAAATAGATAAACCGGAAGTTACAGATTATAATGATTTTTTTAATACAGAGTTTCATATGCATACTATGTATGGTTGTATAGAGGGTGAAAATGACCAAAACTCCGTTAAAGATTCAAACCCAGAGCCAACTGGAAATATCTTAGAAGTAAGTGATGAGACTGATAGCGATATTGACTCTATTAAGTGTGCACAATGTAGTCAATCTTATGGTCACCAAGGTGCTCATTTATGTAATGTCACTTGCACTATTGAACACAATAACTTGCAAAGATCTAGCAGCAATGAGACTCTTGTAGCAGCTGATTTACCACCAACACCCCCTCCACCACCTGTTGAAAACATTAAGCCATCTTTACAAACCAATGAAAAGACTGAGTCAGTTTATGTATCATGTGTATTATGTGACAATCAATACAATCAATATGATGACTATGTCAATCATATTAATAAATGTGCAACAAACGTTAAATTGCATCATTATGTATGCCCAGTCTGTCATGAAATATATTCTGCTAAGTTAGAGTACTTGCAACATTTGAAAGAAATCCATTTCAAAGATGAGGAACAGCTCAGTGATGGAGTGGATGTGGTTGATAGTTTCACTGCTATCTATGAGAAGAGTAGGAAGCCAAAATCTGTGCGCCGGCAAATAGGTTGGTCTGTCGAAGATATATACCAAGAAATTGATTGCAAAAGAGTAGAAGAAAAACAGACTCCGACGTCCAGCCCATTAAAATCATTTTTCTCTAGGTTGGGCAATGAGTGAGTTAAAAACCAAATTGTTGGCATGACAGGGGGATCGAATAATGCTTCTTATCTCTTCAATTTCAGTTACTAATATGCATTTAATATTTACAGCCTAACAAACTCTGGATTAGTTCAGAAAGCTTCTCTTCTCTTTGTATATTGCACTTGGTATACAATGGATGTGGACCTTTAAAAATATGACGTGTTGTATTTGTAATATTTTTTAACTTCGTAATTTCAGGTCCTTTAGCAGGCAGAGTACTCCCAAAAGAGTGAGTTTTCGTAAATTGATAGAAACTGGTAAGGCCAAAACTTCAAATTACATTCCATTCAAGAAGTATATTCAAAATTATAAACAGAAAAAGAAGGTCAATGATTACAGCCCCATAAATGGAAAAATGCAGTTATCCAGCAAGATAAGAGTTTCCTTGCCTGGAGGAACATCAGGTCAGTTACTCTGACTGACTCATTTTGTTCATTTATTTTTAACAACTTTTGGCTACATATTATTTTATTTCAGACAGCGATTATGGTACTGTCAGTGGAACATCAGAAGAGTCATGGAGGATGAAGCAAAATTTAATTTGTGCATGTGACAAAAAGGTCTTCATGCTGTCAGAATTTATTCATGTAAGTGCTTTGGTTCACAGCGTGTCTGAAGTGCGATTTATTATAATTCCATTCCAATTGCAAGAATTGCGGATTTTTCATTTTGTTTTCACACTGGGAAATACTTAGTCCCAGCCATTGCCTGCTGCGTTACTGATTTTGTTTAATTTTACGACTTCTACAATAACCTAATAAAACCTCTGTATAGAGCTTAATGTATATCATACTCTATGTAAATTGCAGCGTATTGTGTCATTGAAACATAAAAGTACATCTTTTAAAGAATTTGAGACATTTTATCCTTTCAGGACCGAGATAGAATTGTGGCGATGATTAATGAGCTTGGTGGTGTGGTAGCGGAGAACACAAAAATGGAGATGTTGTCGACACACTTCATATCGGTGATGCCGAACGACACGTTCACGGGCATGATGGTGTGCGCACTCGCCACGGGCAAGTGGTTGCTGCACATCAGCTATATCTATGACAGTTTTAGGTGTAAGAAGTTCATGGAGGTATCTATCATCTTTTTTTTATATCAAAAGAGTTGTAGGAAGGCCAAAGGGGAAAATCTTCCTCCGAGCTGGGTCGGGCTCCTTATATACCGAGTGTTAGCCTCCGAATTTCATTTGCGCGATGTATCTTCCGTACAATTGTGATCGCATTGCAGGAAGCGCCATCTCTGGATTGATTGCGAGTGATTGTTTCCTCCATGTTAGTTATATGTGGGCCACAGAGTTTCATTATAAAATAAATAGTTCCCAGGCTATCTCCCAAAGAAAGGAGGATGGGCATTTTTGCCTAGGAACCAATAACAACATATGATGTATCATTAGAAAGGCTTTTTTGTGTACTTTAATTGTTGTTATGACAGGGTGTTCCGAATCGCTGTGTGAAAAAAGTTGTGACACAATAAACCCAGCTAGAAGGTAATTTAAAACATTTTATTTTGCGATCATATCAGCTTAAACTAGCCAAGTAATTTTGTGCGCAGCATTTACACATTGGTATAAGTGAAGTGAAAAAAGAAGATTTATTAGGATATTTGCACCAGTACAATATGTCTCAAAATGCATGTTCAATAATAGGCCGCATATAGCCTCTCTCGCCATTTAAGGACTAGAAAATATTTGTTACAGTTTAGTGAGCAGAAATGTAACTAAAAGACATTATATTGCACTTGTTTGACAGGGCACCGAACAAAAGGGAGTTCTATTATGTGGTATCTAGGCGTAGGAAGGCATAACAGCCTATTAATCATGTGACAGATATAGATTTATTTGTTTCTTAGGTTTTCACGCACATCACTCATTAAATAAAACTAGTTTTTACGTCAATAAATAAATAAAGTTTTCGTGCATTAACCCGTAAAATCTAGATATAGATTTGTCATTTACATATGACATGTATCGCTATTTTGTGCAATTAGTGCTGTAAGATTCGACTGTAAAAGCATCAGGTGCTAAAGTATAGAAATATACTTACAGAACCCTTAGTGTGAGAGCACTATGTTATTTTCTCAAACACATCTTTGATATATGGGAGAGTAAGCACGATGCTATTGGCATTTTTTGCGACTTATCAAAGGCGTTTGACTGCGTTAGCCATGAAACATTGTTAAATAAAATGAAGCATTATGGTGTATCAAATATTTCACTAAGTCTGATTCAGTCTTATCTTTCTGCTAGGATTCAGAAAGTAGTTATAAATGAAGCTGAGTCTACAGGAGCACCCATTTCTATGGGCGTGCCCCAGGGTTCAATATTGGGCCCATTGCTTTTCCTTATTTATATCAATGACCTTCCTCACTCTACAAGAGATTTGTGTGAGACAGTACTATTTGCTGATGACACCTCTTTATTGTTTAAAGCTAGAAGAGGAAATGATTGTTATGACGAAGTAAATTGTGCTCTCTCTGAAGTCCTTCACTGGTTTACGGTAAATAATTTAAAACTTAACTCCAGTAAAACAAAATGCGTTAAGTTTACTCTACCTAATGTGAGGCAGGTTAATACTAGTATAAAAATAAATGACCAGCCTGTAGAGTTAGTGGATTCTACAAAGTTTCTGGGTATTACTTTAGACTCTCGTCTGCAATGGGATCCTCATATTGATGCCTTGTCAAGTAGATTGAGCTCTGCAGCTTTCGCTGTTAAAAAAATAAGACTCTTAACTGATGTGGAAACGGCAAGATTAGTTTACTTTGGTTACTTTCATAGTGTTATGTCATATGGCCTTTTGTTGTGGGGCTCAGCCGCTAATATCGAAAGTATTTTCATACTGCAAAAGAGAGCTGTTCGCGCCATATACAATTTAAAGGCAAGAGAATCCCTTAGAGAAAAATTTAAAGAAATTAATATTTTAACACTGGCGTCGCAATACATTTATGAAAATTTAATATATGTAAGAAAAAACTATGATGAATTTGCAAAAAAAAGTCAAACCCATAACTTTAACACGAGATTTAAGAACAAGCTTGCCGTTCCATGTTTCAGACTCCAAAAATCAAGAGGTTCATTTCTGGGTTGTAGTATTACATTGTTTAACAAAGTTCCCCAAGATCTGATTGAGCTTCCACTGACTAAATTTAAATCTCAGATCAAAAATACTCTTATGAATAAGGGCTATTATAAAGTTGATGATTATCTAAATGATCGTAATGCATGGACATAGTGTTTCTTATAATTTGATATTAAATGGGTATTACTCATTTTTCATAACAGTAATATTGTACCTATCTAATGCCGCTTCCTATATACTACTTAAAATGTTAACTATAAAATTAATTGTAACTACATATTTATATTCTAGATGATGTAATGGAAAGTGACTTCAGACGTATTTCTGAAGTAATTTTTCAACTTGACGACACTGTATATAACAATACAGGGAGAAAAAAACAGCCCTTGCTGAGTTTCTTGCCGGTTCTTCTCAGTACAAGGTCTCCCGCCGTAGTTTTGCGAACCGATGGCGTAGCTTCTTGACCTTCACAAGTGCTTGTAACAGCCTAGACTGAATAAATGACATTTCATTTCATTACAAAATAAACTAAAGTTAATTGATGAATAAAAATAAACAATTTTATTTCTGTGAATGAAGTCTGGCTTTATAACTTTTTTCACACAGCACCTTGGTACTTCCCGCCATAATAATAGGTAAGTACATAAAAAAATCTTACAATGATATGTCGCATGTTTTTTTGGTTCCTATACAGTTTTGTTGCCCATTCTCATTTGATCTGAAAATGCGAACCATACATTAAAAAATATCGATATTTTTTGTATAACACTCGATGGCGCTAGTAGTTAGCGCGGTCTGCGATCAATAAAATTAAAGCAAAAATTTATTGTCGAGCTCCTCCAAGCTTCGGAGGGCACGACAAATGTTGGTTTCGGCTGCATCTGCAGTCGTTAGCACCCGTAATCCGTATTAGGCCCGCATGGTGGGTTATAGATCAATTTCCATATTCCATCCATAGGGAATTCCTGTGCCCCAACAGATAGTCGAGTCAATGAAGCTTTTTACCTGAAAACCCGGTGGAACAGCTTCGATTTTGATGATTTTTTTTAATAATTTTGTTTTTTTATATTATTTGAAATCAGAAACCTCTGGAGAGGGGGAAATAATTTTTTATATTGTTTAAACAATTTTTATGACATTTTTAGAAAAAAATGTTTTTTTATAAAATATCAATTGAAAACTCACCAAAAAAATATGTTTATGTTATTGTTTTCATATTGTTATCACAAATAATTTTAATTTACATGTTATTATATCAAAAACTTTTAAAAACAATTAATTATAAGATCTTTCATGTAATATAATGACATGACGCTGATATACATAAAAAAGTTAGGATATATTTCATGAAATATAAGAAATTAATAGTTTCATTATTAACATAAATAAAAAAATATTAATAAAAAAAAAATATGATATATATATATATATATATATATATATATATTGGGTCAGAGGCCACGCTCTCAAGGATCCCGAGGTCGATTCACTCAAAGCAGCCTACAATTTTGCTTCCAAGGCCTGTAAGAAGGCTTACATCAGAACGGATGCCCAGCGCGTTTCACGTATTGGCCAGGAACTCATAACGCATCCTACGCTCCCGTAGCTACTGGCGTTTGGCCAAAGCCGTGCAAAAAACCTTCTGCCAGCCCTCGCTGCCACCTCTGAGATGCCCAGACGGAACACTAGCTCATAAGCCGCAGGAGAAAGCCGATTTACTGGCAAAACTCTTTGCGGCTAACTCCCGAATCGATAATTGCAATGCACTACCACCATCATTACCTCATTGTGGCACAACGATGCCTGGTATTAAAATCAGGCAGTGTGAGGTTCGTGCCGAATTGCAATCACTCGACGTCCGGAAAGCTAGTGGACCTGATGGCATCCCAGCAGTAGTACTGAAAAAATGTGCAACGGAGTTGTCTCCTGTGCTCACGCGCTTGTACCAATGCTCGTATTCTTTGGGGCGTGTGCCGGAGACTTGGAGAGATGCTAACGTGCAACCGGTGCCCAAAAAAGGGGATCGCTCAGACCCGGCAAACTACCGGCCAATAGCAGTCATCTCAGTTTTATGTAAAGTTCTAGAAAAGCTCCTTAATAACCATCTGACCCGTCATCTTATTTTATATTTATTTTATTTATTTATCATCTTCAGGGCAAAACACTACCGCTACAGAGCAACATTTCCATGCTCGGTATGGAAGTTCGCTCAGACCTGAATTCAAAGGACTACATCGAAACCGTGATCAAAACAGCTTCACGCAAACTCGGAGTCCTGAACAAGGTGCGGCGTTCTTTCACGCCCGATCAACTGTGCTTGTTGTACAAAACGCAAGTGCGGTCCTGCGTGGAATATTGCTCGCACCTCTGGGATGGCTCCGCCAAGTACTTGCTCGATGCTTTGGATAGGTTACAGCGGCGCGCGATCCGCATCATAGGCGATGAGGAGGTGACTTAACACCTTGAGCCGTGACGTGGCGTCACTAAGCACGTTCTATCGTCTGTACCACGGCGAGTGTTCTGAGGAGTTATTCTCTCTTATCCCACCTTCCCCTTTCCTTCAGAGGACCACGCGCGCTGGCCTACGTTGTGACCGTCTTACTGTGGCCACAATTCCAACGCGTACAAAGAAATTTGGTGACTCATTTCTTTGTCGCACTATCCGTAAATGGAATGCTCTGCCCGCTCACGTGTTCCCTCCCTCTTACAACCTGGGATCCTTTAAAAGAGGCGTGAAGAAGCAACATGCAGGCCGGCAGGGTGAGGATGGCTGGTGTGGCAGGTAGAACTGCTGTATAAGCTATCTTTAAGTCTGAACTTCACCTTCACTTAACATCAGGTGGGGTGGAGTCATTTGTCGGACCTATCTATAAAATATATATATGCAGTAACTAAAATATAACGTAAGTGCTCAACGCATTCGTATTATTGACCAATACATCGTATTTTAATGGTTTAAATATTAAATTATTATTAAAAGCCTCATTTTAACAACTATGTTTTATACTAACATTGCCATAATAATATTGTTTTCAAAAAAAAGCGATAAAAGTGATTTTTTTATAAAAATGTCATAAATATTGTTTAAACAATAAAAAAAATTATTTCCCCCCTTCCAAAGGTTTCTGATTTTGAATAATATAAAAAAAACAATTTAAAAAAAAATATCAAAATCGGAGCTGTTCCACCGGGTTTCCAAGTTTTGCCTGTTTTATGTCTTTATTGACTCGACTGGATTTTTTTCTAGTAATATTTTCTTTAAAAAAATATAGTTGCAAACCTATCATATTAAACCTTTTGAAGTGAACCTTCTTTTTGGACACAGTGTAAATTGAAAAAATGAAACGTAATTGCGTCACGAGCGTCACAAGATTATATATATGTGTGTGTGTGGGATGATTAGTTTGCTCTTCCCGACGAGTATGAAATTTTGAGGGTAACTAGGCGAAGGCTGAAACGCTACGAGCGTCACACGCGACAATATATATATATATATAGGGTGAAATTGAATTTTTTAATGAAACTTCGTGAGATTGTTGGGTTACGTGTATAGAGTATGCCTGATTTTTTTCGGATTTTTTTGAAGTATATTTTTTCATGTATTTATTTATAATTTGTGTATTTTTATGTCCTTTCCTCCTTTTGAGTAGTTATTCATTTTAAACAAACAAACTTACATATCCAGTGAAAAACAACTAATAAATAAGCACTTCTAAAAAATGGAAAAACATTAAAATTCCACCGCGGGTCAACGACCGACCGCGCCCGCCAGCCGTTGAGTGAGTAGGTACCTACACAGAGTTCAGCTGACTCCTTTGATTCCACACAATACAATAAAGTCGTCTTAGATGCCTTTATTGAAATAGTAAGCACAAATGTCATCTTCTCTTAAGCAGAGAAAAACTTTAAAAGTTAATAATAATTTTGTCACGATTAGAAATAGGCAAATGTTAAACAAAATGAAATACTTATTGCAGTTCAATACTTGGGTCAGAATGATTTTTATAACCAGGTATTCAAAAGTACTTCCGTGACCGATGTACCTATTCATTTTTTTCACTTTAACTTCCTGTATACACTTTGTAAACACAATCAATCACCAAACCTACTTTCGTAAAGCCTTGTGGGTGGTTCTGCTGAGTATTCCGTGACACTACAATAACAACACACCATATCCAACTTCTTATATTGAGGCCACAGAACAAGAACTAATCAAGGCATTATTTGCAAATCTTCTCTTGTCACAAATTTAAAAGATACGCACGCGCGGTGGATAAACTTGACACTGCGCTTTGCACCGCGGATAGGTATTCAACCGATTCAACGGCGAGAGCGGTCATTGCTC
The DNA here is from genome assembly GCA_902850365.2 of Chilo suppressalis. Classification (NCBI taxonomy): domain Eukaryota; kingdom Metazoa; phylum Arthropoda; class Insecta; order Lepidoptera; family Crambidae; genus Chilo; species Chilo suppressalis. The sequence goes on from OU963898.1 coordinate 17,301,952, forward strand.
CCGGCCGCTCGTCTTGTTTTTACGTTTTTTTTAGTAGTGCTTATTAGTTGTTTTTTACTTACTCTGTATGCGTGTTTAAAAAGAATAATTATATAGAACCCAAAAGGAGGAAAGGACTTAAAATATAACAAAAAAAAAATATTTTAAATCATTTTTAAAAAATCCGAAAAAATTCAGAGATACTCTATATACGTAACCTAACAATCCCACGAAGTTTCGTTAAAACATTAAATTTCACCCTGTATATATCTCTCACTCATGGGTGTGCTTCTCCATTCCCCTATGCCTTATACACAGTGCCGTCTTTGACCTATTGGAGGCCCTGGGCATGTTAGGATATGGGACTAGGGACTTTGTGTTTGATCTGAGGGGGGCTCCTATTGATCGCGGGGCCCTGGGCACTTGCCCAAAGTGCCCACTGGAAAAGACGGGTCTGTTTATACACCGCCTAATGTTAGGTTATTTAAGAAAAGAAGTTTCACTTCAGATGTTTGGTCTGTGCACACATTTTTTTATTCCTGTAATAATTGTTTATAGGAAAGTATTTATGAATGGAAGAAACACCCGAAAATACTGGAAATAGACAATACCAGCGTGGAAGTGGCGAAAGCGGCTGTTTACTGGCATTTGGAGTTGCAAGCGCTCAACGCCAAGTTTCCTTTTGAGGGCAAGCAGGTTGTTCTAATCATGAGGAAAAAGTATCGCCAATATTACAATATGGTCTTCAAGACCCTTAAAGCAAAACCTATTACGTATGATCCAAGGTAATGCAATAAAAATAATAATAATGTTATACTTAACTAATTTTCCATTGTAATAATTATTTATAATAATTTAACATTCCACTCTGTTAATATTTATGTTACAATAATGTCTCAATGACGGGTTTCAATGGTATTGCTTTTTAGGATTCCATTTAGGGTAAAAAAGGAACCCGAAGTTTAGTCAACGTCCGCTAACCATCCGTCTATCGACAATAAGTAGAATTCAAATTTCCACAAAATATGTATTTGTATTGTTACTTTAATAAGTAATAAAAATAAAAAAGGCAAGACCTAGTAATGATATTTTATCGGCGTATTGCTCATCCTTAGCAATTTATACACTCAGAGGCACAATTAACCGCCCACTTACATTTTACGGTGTAATTTCAAAAAAACATTTCAGAATGACTTTTTTTCTTAACAGTCTAATAAATTGGAAAATTTAAAATAAAATTAGTGAAAAAATTCGGTTGATGATGCTTTAATTTTTTTTATTTTGAAAAAGTTTGAAATTTCTGTTTAACAAACAATATTAAAGGAGATGACAAACAAGCTAAACTTTATGTTAACATTAAAAACCTGACTTTTAATAATGAGTATTGCCTCCTCTGGCTCTTATGACCTCTTCCAGTCGATTTGGAAGACCATCCATAATGTCTTGAATATCTGACTGCGGTATATTCTCCCACTCCTCCATCAAGGCAATCTTTAACTCATTAATGGACGTAGGAGCAGGAATCCGACTTCGTACCCGCCTTTTGAGATTGTCCCAATTGTGTTCGATAGGGTTTAGGTCCGGGCTTCGAGCTGGCCATGGAAGCCGTGGTATACCTACAGCATCAAGGTACTCCGTAACCATTCTAGCGACGTGAGCACGGGCGTTGTCGTGCATTAAAAGAAAATCTTCTCCAATAAATGGGGCAAAAGGGATAACATGAGGTTCTAAGACCTCTTCCACGTACCTCTGAGCATTTACGCTACCTCTTGCAAACAAAACCAGCTCTGTACGAGCCTCATAGGAAATTCCACCCCATACCATTAGTGAGCCACCTTGGTAGCCCAATGTTTCGACAACAGCACACTGTGCAAACCGCTCACCCGGCCGTAGATACACTCGCTGGCGTCCATCAGGGCCTCTTAGAGCTACTCTCGACTCATCGGAGAAGTTCTTCCATTGCTCCATTGTCCAATTTCGGTATTGTTGAGCAAATCGAAGTCTAGCTCTCCGGTGCTCTGTGGTCAACGCGGGTACTCGAGCCGGCCGGAAACCAGTTAAATTACGCTCTGCAAGCCTTCTTCTTATTGTTCTAACACTAACACTTAAATTTCGTACTTCAAATAGGCGATTACGAGCCTCCGGAGCCGTAGTGAAGCGATTTCTTAAAACATTGGATACAATGAAGCGGTCATCTCTCTGAGAAGTACACCTTGTTCGACCTTGTCCGGGTCTTCTGGTGTAAGATCCAGTTTCTCGGTATCGTCGGATGGCATCTCGTGTCGTGGTTGGAGGAAATCCCAGCATACGGCCTATAGCACGCTGGCTATACCCAGCATCGGAAAGCGCCACCGCTCTAGTTGCATCAACTGCACCCAATGGCATTTTACTGAGTAAGAAGCAAATGATGAACTCTGCCAAAACTTCAGAACAAAGAAATTCGTTTAAAAACTTCACAAGCAACACTTTAAGTACGCGCAAAACAATCTGTTCGAAAATCAATATTCGATTGAGCTCAATAAAAGTGACCCACACTTGAGGGTATCTTTAAAAAAAGGGTAATAATTCTCTCATTATATCATAAACTACCCACTTAACAAATTGTCATTAACGTCATAAGCGTTTCGTTATTATAAACAAAGTTATGCCACTTTAGTCGGGTGGGCTTAATTGTGCCTCTGAGTGTATATTCAAATTAATTCAATAAACCTAAGTCCTGGGTTCAAATCCCAGTGGGGGCAGATCTTTGTGTGATGAATACTAGCATTTGTACTCCAGTAACGGATTTTTAATAATATGTATTTCTATATAAATATACTTATATATGTACCGTATATGTATTCTCTCCTTTTACCCTAGTATCCCATAACACAAGCCTTACAGTGCTTACTTTGGGGCTAGGCACATTGGTGTGAGTGTTGGAAATATTTATTTATCTGTTATCGCTATAATAAGTAATAAAAAGGCAATACCCTGTAATGAGATTTTATCGGCGTTTTTGCTCGTCCTTAGGAATTTATATATTCAAATTACATAATTCAATAAACCAATGATCGCTCCTCATATTACTTCCTTCAATAAGAAAATCTATTCTTTTCAGGACCCCGGGGAGTTGTTGCTCAGCCGATTATTGTTTTGTGGATATGAAAATTATAGAAAGAGTGAAACTACGCTTCTTCGCACGGCACAATGTTCCTGTCTTCCCGTATCAGTACATACTTATATACCTCTTGAAAAGAGGCAATGTGGAGGATGAACACAAATACTTATTGCAGGAGTGCAAAAAAATACCTTCCCACGACAAAGTCGACTTTTTAAATCTCACGTACTGAGTTATTAATAGGATAAGAAATTATGAACTACTATGAATTCCTATATAGCTATAATTAAATTGTTAGTTTTGTTAGGTGCATGGGTATTGTAGTGAAAATTTTTGATATTGTTATGTGTATTTACGAATGCACAAAATATATTTTTATTAAGAAATGAGCCATATTAAATTGTAGTTAGTCATTTATTTTTTTATTATACAGATTAATAAAAAACAATAAAATACATTTATTAATTAACGTCCCCTATGTCCAGTGCTATGAATTCTTGTGCTCTGCTGTAATATGTTTTGTGGTGTTATTCTCTTAATTTGCATCTGAAAGAAATATAAAAAATGCATTACTTTAAAATATTGATTTAATCAATAAGTGGTCTTAATCATTATAATCGAGTACGATGGCGCAGTAGTACTGCTAATACATTTGGTTTGCCAACTTTTACAAAGGTCAGACGCTTCACGATCAGAAGGTCGTAATAGCAAAACGTCCAACAGCGCGAAACGTCTAATGAACTGTAAGTCTAATTAGCAAAATGTCCATGTAGCGAAATGTCCTAACTATCAAATAGGCTGTATAGCAGAACGTCCATTTAGCAAATCGTCACATTGTCAAAATGTCTGGAATGAATGTCAGGCACACAAATGAAATGAAATTAAAATTATATTTTATTCAAGTTGACTTACTGATAGCTCTTTTGAATTATCCATTTTTTTTCCACAACATTTATTTGACATATTTTAGCTGATGAGAAAAATGGGCACAAGAAATTCATCGGCATTAAAAGTTAGCAATAAAAGTATGCGAATCGGTGATGACACAGAAGGAGGCCGCGGAGAGGGAGCGGGAGGAGGACGCTCTACCCCCTCCACTCCGACGTAGGCGGGTGGGCTGAAGAAGGCAGGCAGCCGTGACTGCCGGTCTTCGTCGGCCCTAAAGTGGTCAGGGCGCGGTTTGGCCGCCGCGTGCCCTAGGTGCCATTCAGCATAGGTCACCCCGTCTGGGGATTGCCTAGTACCCTAGCGCAATCCCCCAGAGGCATGTCGCGGGGTCGTCCCGGTGCGCACAGGTGCGCCGAGCCCGAGACGCTCCCACATGGGCGTAGGAGGATACCGGTGAGTTTTAGTGGGTAGGACTGGCGCTGTGTCCCGCGCCGGGTGAGTCCCACACACGCCGTGCGCCTCGCCAGCGCACGGTACGGTCCGTCAAGAGATGTCTCATCGTCAAAAAAAAGGTATAACTAGATAACATTTTTATGGTAAGGTAGTAGAGCAGAATCAGCTCCATTGGCACCACCCGTTTACGAGCATGACGCAAGAGCCAGCAAAGAGATTATGTAATTTTTTACACTTTGAAAGACAATGGCTATCTCGGGCAGATATAATAATCTGTCCTACCAATTATAACTTTCACACAATCAATGCACTCGAAGGTTGGCAGTTGGCACAGGCTAGCCCGATATAAAATCAAAGCCAACCCTGCTACTGTTATTGCTCTTAGATAAAAAGTCTTTTGACAATAGTACAGTCGTTTAGTAGTTTTACCTGGAAAGTTTTCCGGGAGTTTTGAAAATTGCTAATTTTATAGATTTTGAGGTGCTCTTTCCGAATTTCGACTTTGCCACCTCGTATTTTTGCTGCTCGTGCCGCCATATTGGAAAAATGGCGCCTAAAAGCAGTTTTTTGACAATATCTCCTTTCCGACTCGTTTTACGCTAAAACAGTTATATACGAATGAAACTAGAGACAATTTATGTATGTACAGTGGGGGTCATCGGCGCGTGTACACTTCAAAAAATCTTTCCTGTGCAAGCGCTAGACGGGTGATTTTAATATTTTCTATAATTACAGACTTTCAAGAGCGGATATCTCGAAAACTATACAAGGTATCAAAAAACTTGACTGAATAAGACTTGTAGCAAATTTAATCAGCTTTCACTTTTGTCCTATGTCGCTAGGATGCATAGTTTCCGAGATATATGCGAAAAACCTAAAAATGGGACCTCTCGAGTCGGCGACACCATGAAACCCGGCGTACAAACCACTCGGCCATGGAGGTCGTCTCTGCAAAGTGCAGGCATCATAAAATATTATGTAAGTTATTCGAAGTAAATTAAATATAGAACAGCGTAAGCAGAGTCCAGTTGCGTTAGTAGCATATGTTTACCTCCTAACTAGTCCTAACAAAGTTACGAAGTCAAAAATTGTGTTCCAAGCATTTCCCTCTATACCTGTTTTTGAGCATTCGTTGCCTGGACTAGTAGGGCATAGCGGATTTCCCGCTTGAATTGGAGCGCGCGTTATACTTGATTAATCACAAACCCCTTTCTAAGCAATCGGCAAAATTTAATTTGTGAGACACTTAAGTCGAGCTGAATCGCTTCCGTACTCAGAGATGCCAATTAACTTTTAATTTAAATTAAAGTTGATGCTGTCACTTTCTTTATAGAAACAAAATTTCTTGGTAAAACATAATAAGACAACACGAGACTTAATGAAGCATTACCTTTAATTGACGTCTTTGAGTGCAGCCGTTAATGACATATAAAATATCACTGAATTATTCAGGAGTTATGATTCTTATAAATAAATAAGTCGTTAAATAATCTACAGAACTCTTACTTCGTGAATAGCACGAACGATTACAACTGTTTCCGGATTTAATTATGTAGGTAGTTGAAAAGAGGACATTCATTAAATCATTTACGAATTCCAAACAAAATGTAATATCATGAGCATACATTCATCACAACACATCCGAGCTATTGCTGTTCATTCATAAAAAGTCGAGAGCCCGCCCACTAACGAATCGTACAAAATGAGTGCATGGCAAAATCGCCTTAGAGCTGTTCACGCGGCGGTGACCGTGTTTGTACCTTTTTTTTCATAAAGTCAATAGTTTTGGCGTGCGAGCGCTGCAAAGTGTACTCCAACGCGCGCTTTGGTCATTATTCATACAACCTACCTGTGGCATTTAATTTCAACTCATTATATTTGCGAGTTATAAAATCAATGTTAATCAACGAAGAAGAATATATATAAGAATAAATAATCAAATAAAAAAACAAGAATGGGCTAATTCCTGTCACCACACTCGAGCCCCCAGCTCCAGAAAGCTTGTTAAAACTCATTTCTTGCATATGCAAATAAGGATGCCAGAAAGCTTGTGGATGCAGAAAGGCTGGGTTAAAGCGCTCTGTTATATGTACGAATTGTAGCGGTACCTGTGGTAACTCGCAAGTTCCATCACCAGATAGTGATGATGAAGACGAAACGGAGACTATAATTGAGCAAATATAAACATATATCAAATCGAGAACGAAGAGTATTGCGATGAAATTGATACTCCAATCGCGGATGATGTAGATAAAATACCGGTCTTTGACGTTTCGAATTGGTACTACAGACGATGAATTTGCAACACATGGTCCATCGAGCACAACAAAGCGAAGGAGAATACGCAAAATTTTTGGCACATTGAATTGCATGTGGAGCAGGCCTATTGGGGATACCACATTAAAAAAAACGCGCCACTACTTCACCTCAAGGTGGTGTGGAAATCAGTTTATTTGGCCAAAATGCGCGTTGGAGTAAAAAAATTTCCAATATGGGGCGGCGCGAGCGGCAAAAATACGAGGTGACAAAGTCGAAATTCGGAAAAAACTTTTCAAAACTCCCGGAAAACTTTCCAGGTAACCACTATATTTCTCACCAAATGACTGTACCTACTACAAGATCGCAAATCCAAAAAATTGTAATAACACTTTTTTATATAAAAAAATCCTTAACATTATAAATGGATTTTACTTTCTGTCATGAGTGTACACATTTTAAAAATGACGATTTGCTAAATAGACTTTCTTCTATACAGCTTGCTTCAGAGTTGGACATTTTGCTAATTAGATTAACTGCTCAATAGACGTTTCGCGCTGTTGGACGTTTTGATACTTATAGTCCGGTCAAAATAGACATTCAAGGTTACATTAATTTGCACCTAGCTGAAAATTGGCATGAATGTTGGGAACCCTATTACACACAATTTTTCAATTATTCACATAAATCCAACGTGTGGAAAAAAAATATTCAAGGTCAAATGTTGCAAAAATCGCTTTTTTGAGTTTTCCAACTAAACGGTAAGTTTTATTATAAAAATAGGTGAGACAAAAATTATTCATGATGCAATTATCTATAAAAAATGTTCATACACTTTTTTTCCTAAGAATCACCATTTCGGAGATATAGCGATGTAAAAAGTTGAAAAAGTTGTGTTACTCATATCATATTACGCACGCGTTTCCGCGCCACCCGTGAGGTAGTGTGAGTTAAAAGCTATTTGTATTAAATTGAAAATGGTACTATTATAATGACAAGAGCGGTGTAAGTAATGAGTAATTTGAGAAAATTATTCGTCTGATTGATACTCTTCTAATGGAACATAATCCATACTGTCTTGTTCTACTTCTTCTTCCTGATGGGTATAAATAAATTGTTCAAAGAGCGATGTATCAGATGTCTCCTCGCATATATCGTAAGAATCCTCTTCTACTGGCGATTGAACATTGGAGCACGATTGGGCACGACAACTGATACATGCTAATGAACAAAACAACCCAACTTTTTTACAGCCGCATTTAGCATTACACCCCGTTTTGCAAAAATTTTAATTGAGGAGTTTTTCCGGTGCAGGAGGAATTAAAAAACTTCCAACCAGTCTTCAGCTATACTTGAACTTGATAATATACCCGAAATAGATGTTGCTAAGCAGAAGCAGAGGTTGGAGGAAGACAAGCTAATTGTACTTGTTTTTTACCCGGCTGCGCAATGCAAGAGCGCGAAGCGCGACGCGGACAGGGTTATGTGTTTAACAGTCTATATATGTATGTTTGTTCCTTTGTGGCACACTAGAGACCAAACGCCTGGACCGATTTTGATGATTCATACATCAATCGATTCGTCTCAATTATGGGAGTGCTACGAAAGATATGATAGTAATCAAAATTCAATATGGGCAAAATTGGGCGCCATATTGTGACGAAGTAAAAAAAATAAGTTGACAAAATATAAAGAAAATATAACTAGAAAAAATTCCACGCGGACCAGGCAGCAGACGGGACTCGAACCCGCACCCTTCGCAATCCGGGCGAATGCACTGACCAATTATGCTACCACGGCCCTCACGGACCGCGTCGAAATTCTTTCTAGCTATTCTTAAGCTGCAGGGCAGCGCCATCTCTTCGCATTATAGGTAAACCCACAATGTCAAATGAATACTTTTACAAGTATTAAACATTTGAAAGAAGAAATAGCAATTATAGTTATAATTTTTATTATTCTTAAAGCATGTAACTGCTTGATGTTTAAATCTAAATAAAATATAACTAGAAAAAATTCCACGCGGACCAGGCAGCAGACGGGACTCGAACCCGCACCCTTCGCAATCCGGGCGAATGCACTGACCAATTATGCTACCGCGGCCCTCACGGACCGCGTCGAAATTCTTTCTAGCTATTCTTAAGCTGCAGGGCAGCGCCATCTCTTCGCATTATAGGTAAACCCACAATGTCAAATGAATACTTTTACAAGTATTAAACATTTGAAAGAAGAAATAGCAATTATAGTTATAATTTTTATTATTTTTAAAGCATGTAACTGCTTGATGTTTAAATCTAAAGAAAATATAACTAGAAAAAAATCCACGCGGACCAGGCAGCAGACGGGACTCGAACCCGCACCCTTCGCAATCCGGGCGAATGCACTGACCAATTATGCTACCGCGGCCCTCACGGACCGCGTCGAAATTCTTTCTAGCTATTCTTAAGCTGCAGGGCAGCGCCATCTCTTCGCATTATAGGTAAACCCACAATGTCAAATGAATACTTTTACAAGTATTAAACATTTGAAACAAGAAATAGCAATTATAGTTATAATTTTTATTATTTTTAAAGCATGTAACTGCTTGATGTTTAAATCTAAAGAAAATATAACTAGAAAAAATTCCACGCGGACCAGGCAGCAGACGGGACTCGAACCCGCACCCTTCGCAATCCGGGCGAATGCACTGACCAATTATGCTACCGCGGCCCTCACGGACCGCGTCGAAATTCTTTCTAGCTATTCTTAAGCTGCAGGGCAGCGCCATCTCTTCGCATTATAGGTAAACCCACAATGTCAAATGAATACTTTTACAAGTATTAAACATTTGAAAGAAGAAATAGCAATTATAGTTATAATTTTTATTATTTTTAAAGCATGTAACTGCTTGATGTTTAAATCTAAAGAAAATATAACTAGAAAAAATTCCACGCGGACCAGGCAGCAGACGGGACTCGAACCCGCACCCTTCGCAATTCGGGCGAATGCACTGACCAATTATGCTACCGCGGCCCTCACGGACCGCGTCGAAATTCTTTCTAGCTATTCTTAAGCTGCAGGGCAGCGCCATCTCTTCGCATTATAGGTAAACCCACAATGTCAAATGAATACTTTTACAAGTATTAAACATTTGCAAGAAGAAAACATTTTCTTTAGATTTAAACATCAAGCAGTTACATGCTTTAAGAATAATAAAAATTATAACTATAATTGCTATTTCTTCTTTCAAATGTTTAATACTTGTAAAAGTATTCATTTGACATTGTGGGTTTACCTATAATGCGAAGAGATGGCGCTGCCCTGCAGCTTAAGAATAGCTAGAAAGAATTTCGACGCGGTCCGTGAGGGCCGCGGTAGCATAATTGGTCAGTGCATTCGCCCGGATTGTGAAGGGTGCGGGTTCGAGTCCCGTCTGCTGCCTGGTCCGCGTGGATTTTTTTCTAGTTATATTTTCTTTAGATTTAAACATCAAGCAGTTACATGCTTTAAAAATAATAAAAAAAAATTATAACTATAATTGCTATTTCTTCTTTCAAATGTTTAATACTTGTAAAAGTATTCATTTGACATTGTGGGTTTACCTATAATGCGAAGAGATGGCGCTGCCCTGCAGCTTAAGAATAGCTAGAAAGAATTTCGACGCGGTCCGTGAGGGCCGCGGTAGCATAATTGGTCAGTGCATTCGCCCGGATTGCGAAGAGTGCGGGTTCGAGTCCCGTCTGCTGCCTGGTCCGCGTGGAATTTTTTCTAGTTATATTTTCTTTAGATTTAAACATCAAGCAGTTACATGCTTTAAAAATAATAAAAATTATAACTATAATTGCTATTTCTTCTTTCAAATGTTTAATACTTGTAAAAGTATTCATTTGACATTGTGGGTTTACCTATAATGCGAAGAGATGGCGCTGCCCTGCAGCTTAAGAATAGCTAGAAAGAATTTCGACGCGGTCCGTGAGGGCCGCGGTAGCATAATTGGTCAGTGCATTCGCCCGGATTGCGAAGGGTGCGGGTTTGAGTCCCGTCTGCTGCCTGGTCCGCGTGGAATTTTTTCTAGTTATATTTTCTTTAGATTTAAACATCAAGCAGTTACATGCTTTAAAAATAATAAAAATTATTGACAAAATATGTCGAGTGGGGTATCACTGTCTAGATAATCAAAAATCATATTTAGGTTCCTAACACCATTTTTCATTTAATATGATTGTTTAGGATCTACAACGCTTTAAAGTTGTATATTAACCACTTACGCTTTTAATTTCAATCTTACGTTTGTATGGATCTTTGTTACTCTTTCACCTAAAAAATAATGAATGGATTTTAATGAAACTTAACAGTAATATAGCTCATATATGATAATTACATATATATAATAATTTATGTAGTTATTGAGTGAATTGGCCAATATATAACAATAAGTGTCACATAAGACGGAAAAAAATCTCCCAAATGCGAGCCATTTTGGCCTGCACTGCAAAAACAATAAAAGTTACATGAATGTAATGTAGAGTGAAAATGTATCTCTTAAATAGTTCTAAAAAAAAGTCCGTGACACCATATACCTATTTTTAATGTGTAAGTCATTACCGCTAAAATAGTGCATCAAAACTAAAATATTATTTGATATCTATTTCCAAAATGCACATTTTGTATTAACAAATCATTTTTTATCAAAACAAATACTTTTATCGCTTTTGATATTTAAAGACGATAAACTTTGCTTTTTACACTATGTCATTTCGACAAATATTTAAAAAGTTACAACGATGACAACGTGATAGTGCGGTGTACTATGTAAAAGAAAAAAAATGGGCTATTCGCAGTATCTGATCCTATACGAAGCACTAACAATAAAACTGTGATACAGTTCCTTCTTATTAAATGATGAAAAATATATTATCATAATAGGTATTTAAGATTATTGAATTTTAATGAAAAACTCAGAATTTTACTGTTTTTCATTTTTTTAACGATATTACTTAATGTTACAAAAAAGGTTTACATTTTTCGCTAGTAAGTACATACTTAATGGAATCCCTGTATTTATTAATCAGCTCCCGATAATATTGGTTTTGTAATAATTCTGCAAAATTCAAAGTAAATATTGTAGATTTTTATAGGTAAATCATCCCTTTCATCACCCTACGCCTATAAGTATTGCGATGTTGTAGCTAAGAACCAAGTTCCCATCTACTTCTATATGGGAATTCATTATATTCGATTTAGCTATTAGGGCACGGAAGCGCAACAAACAAACTCACTTTCGCATCTATAATATTATACAGGGTGGCCGGGGAGTTGACGTTAAAAAGTAAAATTTAGATACTTAATGATGAGGAGTATCCAAATCACCCCCATGTATATGTTCTACGATTTTGCGTACTTTTCGAGTTATAATTTTTTTAAAGTTTTTTTCGCAATTTTCACCTAACATCGGTTTTCGATTTTTTTCTCATTCTGTTGGACGTTTCTGGTTCAGTTTTTTTGTAATAACTGACTGACATAGTCTAACCTATCATCCTAAAACTTATGGTTTATCTAGGCATTGCAGAATTCACTTAGAATTTGTTCGAAAGTTCAAAATTACGATTTGAGCTCAGTACACACAAATTTTCAAAGTATCAAAAAAAAATGTAAATGGGGGATTTGGAGTTCAAAGTGCTTTTAGAAACTTTCTGAAACATTAAACTTTAAAACAAGGTCAAATAAAGATAGTGTTAATGGGGGTTTATTTTCTGTAATTGACCTTCAAAGTAAATTAAGGCATTTTTCAAGGAAAAAAAATAATTATTTTCTTTTATTTAAATCTTTGCCTTTCTCTCAGTTATGATGGATTTGAGTAAAACGCAGTTAATTGTTAACAAAATACATTTATTTAAAGCAAATTTTCAAAATTTCGCCCTCCCACAGAAATACACAATCTACATCTGCGCAAAAAAATATGTTTTAGGTGCCTAAAAGCTTCACGGTTATTTTTCACAGTGGTTTCAGCTTCGCGAATTTTTGCTCTCAGTTCTTCTTCACTCGAAGCTTCTCTGGCGTACGCAATTTCTTTAAAGTAGCCCCAGATAAAAAAAAACAATAGGGTTGAGGTCAGGCGAGCGTGGTGTCCAGGCAATTGTCCCTCGTCGTCCGATCCACCTGTTGGGGTAGGTCTGGTCTAAATGGCGACGCACTTGTGTCGCGTAATGACGAATGATGCTTTAAACAAGTGTATTTTGTTAACAATTAACTGCGTTTTACTCAAATCCATCATAACTGAGAGAAAGGCAAAGATTTAAATAAAAGAAAATAATTATTTTTTTCCTTGAAAAATGCCTTAATTTACTTTGAAGGTCAATTACAGAAAATAAACCCCCATTAACACTATCTTTATTTGACCTTGTTTTAAAGTTTAATGTTTCAGAAAGTTTCTAAAAGTACTTTGAACTCCAAATCCCCCCAATTACATTTTTTTTGATACTTTGAAAATTTGTGTGTTCAAAAGCTCAAATCGTAATTTTGAACTTTCGAACAAATTCTAAGTGAATTCTGCAATGCCTAGATAAACCATAAGTTTTAGGATGATAGGTTAGACTATGTTAGTCAGTTATTACAAAAAAACTGAACCAGAAACGTCCAACAGAATGAGAAAAAATTCGAAAACCGATGTTAGGTGAAAATTGCGAAAAAAACTTTAAAAAAATTATAACTCGAAAAGTACGCAAAATCGTAGAACATATACATGGGGGTGATTTGGATACTCCTCATCATAAAGTATCTAAATTTTACTTTTGAACGTCAACTCCCCGGCCACCCTGTATAATACTTACTAATGATCCACCCGGGCATTGTACGGGCGAAATTTATTTATCGGGAAAAAATATAGCCTATGTCTCTCGGACAAAATGTATTTAAATAAAGAAAAATGTAATAATAAATAATGTAGCTACCTTATGATGAATTAATATTTGAAACCGGTTCAGTAGTTTGACAGATTATTTGTTACAAACATACAAATCTTGCCTCTTTATAATATTAGTATAGATAGTTAATAAAGCTTTGTTCCTTATTAACAGAATTATAGACTACTGGACTTGTTTTTTTCTTTTCAGTTTTTATTTGAAGTATAATTAAGCAGTCGGGTTTTTTGATTTTTTAAATTTATCTTTTTTATTTCACACTTTTTAGTTAGTTAGTATTTTAAGATGGTACATACCGTAGTCTTGTTACTTCAGTAAGGGAATTAATATCGCGGGAATTATTAAGTACCTTGCGTCGGTCTAAAAGATTGATTTATTAAGACATATAGAGACTTTACCAGCGAGGTCAAGGCTACAATCAATTTTCGCAAAAATGTGTGAAGTTAAATCAAGTCGTTACATAAATATCTCTAATGTATGTAAATTTTTTAGTAAACTAGCACTTAGTCAAAAAGTCATCTTTTGTTTATGTTTTGTTTAATAGTTTAGCAGTAAATATAAAATTCATTTACTAAAATTCGTCGACTATTTAAAATTGGTAGTGGCTGCATTGTCATGTCAATGCCGGACGACTAAGATTGTGATATACACAAATGCAGTGTCAGTCCCTAGTGTCATAATTTGATATACCTACATAATTCACAGAAACCCAATATGTAGATGCCAGAAGTTAACTTCAAATGTTTTTAATCAGCCTATATACAATACCAATCAATGACGTTTATGTCGCAGGTTGAAGAAAGCAGTAATTCCCGTTTGTTGTTTTGGACAATGGTGGCAACTGCCTTAGATCACTAAATTAAATAATTATGCAATCACCAAAGCAAAGTTTATAATATTTGATTTAACTAAAGGCGCATAATAAAATTTTCATAACGTTAGGTAGAGCACCATAGCAATCTCATTTATTATCAATTTATAGTTCTCTTTGTAGTTTTCTTTTAAAGCGTTCGCATATAACAGGTCAAAGACTTTGTGATCTACCCTTTTTTATTGCAATTATTTTCCAATTTTTTTTTTGTTAATAAAAATACCGAATATCGTATCACTGTTAAGCACAAATGCTAAGTAACTTTTACAAATATAATCAAATAAACCTATTACTTACTTTATTTTTAAATCTTTTTCATCAATGAAATACTTATCTTATCCTAACTATCTATACTAATATTATAAAGAGGCAAGATTTGTATGTTTGTAACAAATAATCTGTCAAACTACTGAACCGGTTTCAAATATTAATTCATCATAAGGTAGCTACATTATTTATTATTACATTTTTCTTTATTTAAATACATTTTAAATTTTTTTATGCGTATTTTTAGCATAAGATAAGTATCGAAGCTTATCTAAGCACACTGCCGGATTTAGGGGAGGGCAACCGGGGTGAAAGCCCTATTGTGGGGACAATAGGGACTTCGGAAAAAAAATCTTTCAAATTCCAACTAGTAAACACTAGTAAACATCTTTTCCTTTGATATTTTTTTTTGCTCTTTTACCTTTACCTACAGCCTACAGTACTTTGTACATCTAACAAACATGATTATTTGATTATATTAATCTCAGGGCCGAATTAAAGGCAGGGCAGGTGGGGCTGTGGCCCAGGGGCCTCCAGAACAGCTTAAGAAATAACAAAATTTCGATGGGTCAACAAGCATGAAAATCCTTAGTGGCCGGGGGCCTCCACAAAAGGATAAAAGATAACAAAATTTCGATAAGTGGCCCGGGGCCTCCACAATCCTTAATCCGGCCCTGTCTAAGCATGTAATTTTTTTTGGGCTCCGCAAACGGAAAAAAGAAAGCGAATTCAGTTGGTGATTACAGCTTGTGGAGTAGAGTAGTAGCTTATAAATATTATCGTTCTGTAACGTATATAACAGTAACTGACATACTAAATTTTGCATCGCTATATATCTCCGAAATGGTGATTCTTAGGAAAAAAAGTGTATGAACAGCATGATTAATAATTTTTGTCTTACCTATTTTTATAATAAAACTTACCGTTTAGCTGGAAAACTCAAAAAAGCGATTTTTGCAACATTTGACCTTGAATATTTTTTTTTCACACGTTGGATTCATGTGGATAATTGACAAATTGTGTGTAATAGGGTTCCCAACATTCATGCCAATTTTCAGCTAGGTCACCTAGGTGCGAATTAATGTAACCTTACCCCTATTTTTGAAGCTAATTTGACCGGACTGTTAGACTTTCTGATCGTGAAGCGATCAGACATAGGATGTAGGTATGTCCGAAATTTATTATTTCAAGCTCCTGCGTGCTTCAGGAAGGCGCGTTAAGCCCTTGGTCCCGGCTGCATCTGTACATCTGTGGACGTTAGCACCAAACAATCCACATTGATTCCGCACGAGTAGTATTAGTGGTAATGACAGTCTCGGTCTTATATTCCTCTCGCAGTTCGATTGTATATTTCACTTTATTACATTCCGGCTATTATATCGTGCGAGTTTTAACTTGGTTTTTGGCAGTTTATTTATTACCTATTCTCATACTCTCACATTGCCTGTCATAACAACAATATTTGGAGCTTTAGCAACTTTGTAGCCTGAATTGAACCTGAACACCAAAAAACGTTGTGAACCTCAGTCTAGCTAGCACCATCATCTTACCCCATGCCTCAGAACATGGAATATCCACCACTTAAAAATCAGCCTCACCACGACAATCACCAAGAAATCAACAATCAATAAAACAAGATTACCTTCGTGTAGACCACCCAGCATGCAACTGTCGCCACTATAGTACCAACCATTCCCCAAATTTGACTAGAATTGGGAAACGAGTCATCTTCGAAATGTGATCTGTGTTCTGGGTCATCGCAGCCGCAAAAATATATCAACATTTTAAATTATTTAATTATGATGTTCCGTAAAAAATTGACAATTTTGACAAAATCTTGGGAGATAATGTCAAAATTATAGAAGAGAGTATGTACTTACTACCACGTTAACTAACTACTACTAACTTACAGTTTCTTCTGTGCAAACAAAAATTTCATGGACCAAGTACGTAGCGAAATGCTAGGTTGATAGAATTTTTGATTTATGGCTTCGCTTATGTGGAGACGAAACCGAAATATCCTTTAGATGGAATGCTTTTAGCGGATAGAATATGGTGGCTACAGTTTTTCGCGAAAATATAAATTTCTGGGCAGAAATAGTGGACGCAAGTTTATATAGGAAAACAATTTATTATTCCTCGCATACGAAATTACTGTTAGTAATTATTTTAAATCTGAGGTTTAAATAGATCTCTAATTTAAGTTTTTATAACTATTATAAAACACCGATGTCGGTTGGTGAAGGGTAAAAAAACACTTTTTGAAAATAAGAAGAAAAGTTAAATATAAAATTAACAATTTATTATTGACTTTCGTATCAGGGAAAATTGGAAACAAAATCAATCTCAAATGTTTTTAAAACAGTTTTCATATGACTGATGTAACAATGAACTGTAACGAGCATTTTAGTGTCGTTTTAGACAAATTAGAATCACAAGGTTTAACACCCAAAATTTTACATTTAATCTTAAAACTATAAACTTAAAATAAACTTTATCACTTCTGCTCAGTCGGCACCATTAACGAATACCTTGGTAAAAGCTTCTTGGAATACGGTATTTTTCAGTTTAGTCCTTAAATATGCCGACACTTGGAAGTTATAGTCATTACTTTTCTCGGCCAAATATGCAAACAGTGGTAATATAACTGCAGACAAGTCTTCTGTATTGTCATCTTCTGCAAAATTACACGTGAGTGCAATCTTCTCCATTGCTATTGAAACTTGGACGTCGTCTAAAGGTTCTTTGAAGAATTTGTACTGCAAATTAATAAGAGAGTTAAAATTGGTGATAGGCACAATCTCGTCTTTATGTAGATGTAAGGATATGAAAACCTACCCTTATAACATAAATAAAACACCGGTAGCAGTATAACATACAAGCCCAGGTTGTTTCAGTACGGTGGGATCTCTCCAACATGCTGATTAAGAATACAGAGTCATAAAATATTTCCAACTTCTCTGCATCTGTAAGCGCTGCGAGGCTGTCCCACATATTGATCCATTCTTGCTGACAACACGAACAAAGAGCCTGGAAAATCACACTAATTTAAAAAGGCGAAAGTTTTTGAGTCTGTATGTTTGTAACTTCTTCACGTCTAAACGGCTGGAGCGATTTTAATAAAATTTGGTATGGAGTTAGCTGACACCCTAGATTAACACATAGGCTACGTTTTACTGCGGGAAAATATCCCTAATAAACCGCGGGTAACACCGCGGGGCACACCTAGTAAAAGATAAATTCGCGCACATGTCTCTCATTCTTGTTGTGGTAGCTTATTAAATCATTTCCGTTTGCCATTGGCAGAGGGGTCCCGGTTGCAAATTCATAAATATACCCGATGCTTTAGATAACCCCACCGTACCGTATACGTAGTAGGTTCGGTCAAATAATACCGCCAAGGGGTTAGATGTGGTGTAAAATACATAGTTTAATACTTTATAACAACTTGTGTTTGGCGTTGAAGATCAAACTGTGCGTGCAGGCGTGGACAATGAATGTCCAAAGTCACTTTTGCTAAGGGTGACTCGAAGGAACTACGCGGGAGTTACACCTGCGGTTATTGACTGGCTGCGCGACCTGGATGTAGATTTATAAACCAAGTTATCTACAAGAAATTAATTGCTATAAGATTAAATAAAATTCTAGATGCATCATTCACGCGTTCCTGAACCATTAAATACCTTTTCACACTTTTTTTGAAGATTTCCCTCATACAGTAATCCAAAGGGAAACCTGTGGCATGAATTACATTGTAGAATCCTATCGTGCATGGAATAGAGCACGAAAAAATCTCCTCTAACCGTTCCTAAGCACTTGCGGTTAACCGCAGCGGTGCGGTGACAAACCGCGCGGTTGGTCGCTTTTCCAGTTTAATATGAAATTTTGTTGCGGTTAGGTACGTACAATTTCAGTTGTTTGCATATTAAACTGGCTCCTACGCACTAGCGGTTAACGGCAGGGGCAGCGAACCGCGCGGCTAGCCGCTTTTCCAGTTTAATATGCAACGGCCTATGATTGTACGCACATAACCGCCACAAAATTTCAAGGAAAATATAACTACAAAAAATGTATCGTATTCATTTTTATTCTTTGATTCTTATCAACTAATTCCATAAAATACGCGGGCAACACGACAGGAAGTTGCTAGCACGTTCGAAAACGCAGGCCGCGGGAGGGGCAAGTCTCTGAAATGAGTCAAAACGAAGAAGATAGGACCTGCCCAAAGATAGGTGCAGTACTCCGTTTGAAGGCGTATTTGCGACATATAAAATAGCAGACTGAGTTGCGCAATGAAATACCCCTTAATCCTATTAAGCACACCGATCGTTTTGGACGCCAGCTTGGCCTTATCTTTAAAGTGTTTACGCAATCGAATATCGATAGAAATGTCGATGCTCGTGATGAAAAGAAACGTATTCTGATCTGGAATCGAGGGACCAAAATTAAAAATATTAGTTTATTTACTAAAAATAGTGAAATACATACACTTAATACTAGAAATAAAAATAAGTTAACTTTACCTGCTACTAGGCTCCACAAAATTAATAATTCGTTTAGAGGTCTCTGATTTCGCTTTTACAATAAAGTCCCAAGCAATATTCAAGAGTTAAGCCTGACTAAAAAATCAACCATTAAAAAATCTCTTGTTAAGAAAGCTTATTATAAAGTATCTGATTATATTACAGACAAAAATGCTTAGGTTTGAACTGTTCCAACCATTCCAACGGGTATTTCTATATGATATATATTATGAATCATGTGTTGACGATACTTCTATTGAATTTAAAAAGCTGTATTTAAAGTTGATTACTTAAGGAAGAATATCAGAATATTTAAGAAGATTTGAATGACAAAACGGCATGGTCATGACTTCTCCATTGTTTTTGTTTTGTGATTGTTTGCAGTGTCCTACAGATAAATGACTTTAATTTTAAGTAAATATGTTGTGGTTGATATAGGTGGTCATGGGTAGTCATGCTCTCTTAAAAGTCTCTTCGGTGGCGTCGTGTGAGGCGGGTCGTTACGTTCCCTAAAATATGGTTGAGCGAAGCGATGGCTGGTTCATGCGTCATGCTCGTGAACGGGTGCTGCCAGCGGAGATGAGTTTGCCCTAACTACTTTGATATTTAAGTTGTAAATGTGTAATTACACCTATTATAAATAACACTGTTTGTATTTATACTGTGTTACACAGCAATCAAAATGCAGATGAACAATTAATGTATAATTTCACATTATGTAATGAAAGGTGACTTCATGAATCATCTCTGAAGTCATTTTTCAACTTGACGACTCTGTAAATGATAAAACAGGGAGAAAAAAACAGCCCTTGCTGAGTTTCTTGCCGGTTCTTCTCAGTACAAGGTCTCCCGCCGTAGATTTACGAACCGATGGCGTAGCTTCTAGACATTCATATGTGCTTGTAACAGCCTAAACTGAATAAATGATTTTGATTGATTGATTGATCGAAAAGTGACTCTTAACTTGTTCCAATGGAATTAAAATAGACTAAGTTACTTTTACCCTATACAGTAACTTTGACTCGATTTGAGACACATGTCTTGTCGATTTTCCTCTACAGTAGACTGCGGGATGTTAGGGCAGCCCGAATAGTCGGTACTAATGTGTCAATGTATATCGTTGATAGTGTTGATACACATAATGTCATTGATTCCAATGTCAAATAGGGGACACCGAAACTTGATGTCCATGCTGTTAGAACAGGTGCTTTCAATGCTTGTACCAGACAGAAAGCTGGCAACCAATCCTACAAAGCCGTAAGTAGTCTATAAAATGGTAATTTCAAGAAAAGAATGAGAGCCTCACCCAATAAAACAGTTTAGCTCTATAATAGTTCACAGCCAGGACCTCACCTTAGCTCATAACATCTGCATCTGTCAGACCTGTCGACTATTTTTAGGTACATGGGCTAGCATAGACTATAATGAAGATATGATTATTTTTCTGTAGTAGA
This sequence comes from Chilo suppressalis, assembly GCA_902850365.2. Classification (NCBI taxonomy): domain Eukaryota; kingdom Metazoa; phylum Arthropoda; class Insecta; order Lepidoptera; family Crambidae; genus Chilo; species Chilo suppressalis. Next base: position 17,322,642 of record OU963898.1, read on the forward strand.
TTAACACAAGACACAGTTTAGATGCACCATGTTTGAGCACCACAAGGTATACAATCTAGTCCACTTGACTTGTAAATATTAAGAGACATAAACTTCAGCTAAACTATAGCTGTGTGATTATATTTTTAGGCAAGGAGTGTCCTCACCACAGAATAGTGGGAGGATCAGCAGTCAGTTATGAACCATTTAAAAATGCCAACTTTAGATTACCTGTGAAAGCCTGGTACCCAGTTGCACAGTAGACATGCCACTAATGACTTCAAGTCCTGTGATAATTTCAACAAAGTTGTTTCCAGGTGGATTCCATAATTTTCTGTAGTAGTACATGTTGAGAGGTAGTAGGTTTCTTAGTTTTGTTTTTAACCAATTACTTTCATTTTCTGAAAAACAGTCACAACAAAGTCCAAATAAATATTATGTTTTATTATATTTTTATACAACAAAGGTTTTTTGAATCTACAGAATTATCTACTAGAAGGAATGAATGTTTACTGTAGTTTTGATTCTTTTTTTTTTGTAAATATTTAATTAAAATTTTCTTTTTGAATTACCTGGTATTTCAGCCTCATATGTGCTAAAAAGGGAAGACTGTATTTCTAAAGCTAGTTGTAGGGTAGATGGGGAAATACTTTCAAATGTATTAACTTTCCATCGAACTGTATTCAGTATTTGGCCTATCATTGCCAGCATTGGTGCTCTGTACTCTAACAGCTCTTCTAGAGTGTAAGCCGCTTTGAGCAACATGCACTGTGTATTTAAGGAACTAATATCACTATTCAACAGGGCTTTATGAATGTTTGGCATAATAATTAACAGAAGCAACTTTGTCCCTGTGATATTGTTCATGTTTTTCAGTTCACAGAGAAAGTAAATAAAATTATTTTTCTTAGCTAATGTGTTTAAATTGCAAAAGCTATTCTGTGAAATACGTATTATGCAGGGTTCAGTATCATAAGTATAATAATGACTTGAATAATTTTCCAACAACTTCATAGCTCTTAACATTATGTTTGCTTGTTGCATATTTTCTGCCGCTAAATTGAATATTTTACTGTAAAGTTTTTGCGGGTTTTGGAGAAACAAACATAGTATATCAGTTAGGTCAGCATCTGGTGATCCAATAAGTTTGTTAAATGTTTCGGTCATGGTATTCACAAATTCTGGGGTTTCCAACATATCCACAAAACAATGATTACTAAAATATTCTTCCAATATTTCTTGTTTTCCATCATAGCTGCAATGCTGAAATAGTTTTACAGCAAATGGTTTTAAGTATTCAACATTCTCTGCATTTGTTAATACATAGTTTCTTAGATTTTTATAAATTTGGAAACATTCATTTTCATTCAGTAGATCTAAATTTGAAGCAACACAATCAACAATAGATTCACTGCTAAACACTTCATCTCTTTGAATCAGGGCTCTTAGCCATATAATTTTACCTTCACTACATTGACTTATGTTTTCAACTATAGTTTCAATACTTGCTGATTCCACTATATCACCTAATTCCACTGGTTTACATGAGATTTGTAGAGTCATACTAACAACTGGATGCTCAGAAACGTTAGGTATGCTTAACAGTTTAGTACGCACTTTATAGCACAGTTCTCCAATTTTCCTTTGAACACTTTCCCCACATTCTTCAAACTCACTCCATGCACAGAATATGTCAACACTGACACCCATGACTACTTCTTGAAATTTATCTAATAGAGCTGTGTGAACTTTGTTCAAACAATCAGCAATTATTGTATTAGGGGTCTCACATATTTTAAATTCTATATTTCTTTTAAAAACTTCTGTACATTCATTCCGATGCATACCAATATAATAAGTTAACATGTAAACATCATCATTGAGAGGATTTAAAGTCTGATTTGCAGTGAACTGCTCAAAGCACTCATCAACTAAAAGGAGTATGGAATGAAGGCAGTTACCTATGTACCTGTAACACTCATCTTTGCTCATAGCATTGAGTTTTTCTGCTTTTGGTGGATTAGTATAGAAGCTAACACATTTTTGGAAATGATTAAACACCACAGTTAACTTATCTACTAACTCGTTGTCACTAAAGTTGAAGAAATAAGATCTGCATACAAGTTTATATAAAGCAGAACAGATAACTTGCAGTTTGTTAAGACATTCACTTGGTGAAAAATATTTGATACTGTCAATAAATGCAGATGCTATCTCCAAACCCAAATCAGGATGTGTAAATGCTATGGTTTCATAAACAAACTTTTCAAAATGCAGTTCCCAAAAGATTTCACACATAAGACATTTAGGAATGGTTGGTATTGTCCATGTAACTTCCATATCAGCCATTGCCTCTATTATTGGCATATCCGCGTTTAATATTATATAAAAAGCAAATTTTCTCGTTTTAGATATTGACTCTTCCACCAGTCCATGCAAAGAAATATATCTCTCTTCAAGAAGAAATTTAGAAATATTTTCTATTATATACTTGAATTTATCTTCATTTCCTAAAACAAGACAAGACGAAATAACTTAGAAAAGAACCAATATATAAATGATAGATCGAAAAACTTACACTAACCGGCTTTAGAAGTTAGTCTTGAAAAACTATGAACATTGTCGGCAGATATCATAACTCCTTGAAAGGCTGATAGTTGTGGACAGAACTCCATAATATTATTTAGAAATTAACCTTAGTAGAAACGAGTGCGTAATAAAATAAATATGAATTATTTTAATATGTGTAACTTCTTTTTACCCTCTTATTTCAAAACATCAAACTAAAATTATCTGAATGTGTGCGAGTGACATTGACAGTATGGTTTTTTAGTTTTATTCTTCCATATGGGGAAAGGAAGACAAAGCAAAATGCAGCTATCGTTTTAATTTTTTATTAAGTTTTTTTTTACATTCTTGGAAAATTTCGCAAGAAATGTATCGTGTCAAGTCCCACCACCTGTTTTTTCTGTTCCATATTTAGCCTCTAATTGACAGAAAAGCAGCCACGTCGTTGGGTCTCATATTTGAAACAAAAAGACTTTAAAGTGAATCATAAACTACGCAGATACGATAATATTTTATCTGCGTATAAAAAAATATATATCTGAAAATATCACACACTACACAGATACGATAATATACGAGAAGATTCACTCGTCGGAATCCTTCAGACTGAGTAGTTTTTTTTTGGTAATGGTTGTTTATACAGTGTTTTATAATGAATACACCTTTTACGGAAAATACGCATTTATTGCTTCTGGATTTATAGACAGCTCATCAGAAGATGATCCTGATTTTGAATTAGATGCTCACCTTGCTTAAAAATCAAGTACTAAAACGCGAAGCAGGCCCGCCGGTCCGGGCGATCCCCTCCCCTCTGTCTCACCCCAGACCTTGCTTTTGCGCATCCACCTGTATTTACATGCAGGTAAAATATAATGCCATTTTGTATTGGCAGATGTTATCTGCAGACATAAATAAATGATTGTTCTCGCTACCAGACCCGTCTTTCCCAGTGGGCACTTTGGACAAGTGCCCAGGGCCCCGGGGCCTTCCTCAGATCAAATACAAAGTCCCTAGTTCCTGTTAAATCACCAAACGGGGGTCATAGGGGAGGGGACCCATTATCCTAATATGCCCAGGGCCTCCAATAGGTCAAAAACGGCACTGCTCGCTACACTCCACTAGATACCGCGCTATCAAAAAAACAACAGCTCCGGTTATGCGGCAACTCATTATTGTATAATGCGATTCAACTAAAATAGGACCGACTGGGTGCCATATTGTGAAGTCATAGCTGTCAATTCAAACCAAATAGGTAGAGTGAGCAAAACAAAGTTTTTATTTAAAACTTATATACTAACATTAATTGAGAAAAAAATTGTGTGTGTCAGCTCCGACGCACGACCGGAGTTTACACTTTAAAAACGATTGTCTTTGAACAGACACAAAACAAAATCAAGTCCGAAGAAGTCGGTTATAAGTAGGAAGGAAGTACCTCAGGAATCGTCCCATGGTTTCGACTATCATAGGTTCCATGTCACACATTTTATCATCTAACATCAGCGATATTCATCATATATTTTATTAAGTATTTCTGGAAACACAATTTCAAAAATATCACACACTAGTCATCATTCCAGAGTGCTGGACACTTACCGGCATTTCTCTATATTCTGTTATTTATTTGTTTTCATTAATTTTGCTCCGATTTTATCTATTTTTAGTTTATTTATTTTAATGACATCTGTGACAACTTAATGTTTTTATCCGTTGCCATGGCTAAAAGTGAAAGGTGCGCAGATGAGGTTGCGCACAAAAACGTAACGAGGTCATTAGTGTCATTCATCGATAGATTTTACTCCTCACATTTTTCTGATACCGGGCCCCTTATACTCGTATATGCAAATCGATTCTTAAGGAGTAAACTCCAAAAATATTTTTTTAAATAAAATTTATTTACTAACATTGAGAAAAAAAAACAACCGATTTTAGATAATATTTATTTATTAAGACTGTGTAAGAAATAACACTAATCAGAATCTAGCTGTCAAGTCCGCTCATGTCTGCATTACCATTCGGAGTAGTAATGAATAATCATGCACTATTACTAGGTCACATACGAAAACATACATACATCCTTTATGTAAACGAAAGTTTTAAATCGAGTTTCTGAACGCAACTTAGTGACATTTGGTTGTTTGTTTTTTTTTTGTTTCCTCCCAGGCGGGGGAGAGGGTGAGAAATCCTCATGGATACCCACCCAACAGCCGGCTGTAGGGTTATGTCAGACTCTTACTGACTAAAAAACACCCTTTAATCATGCTTATGGCCGGAAGGGCCTTACAAGCTTCATCTGAAGCGATCATCCCCCGAAAGGGGGATGATGCGGTCCATTTGGTTGACGATTTAGGTTATCAACCATTCATAGCCAAAGCTCAATAAATGGAAAAACAATATCAACCAATGTTAATTAGCAATATTTGTTATTGTTCTTTTACAAATGTTTGGTTTTTATTCTAGAATTAGCAGAGTGCTAAAAAAGTGTTCCAAGTTTTTTTTGCAAGCCGCACTTTTCAAACTACATTTGACAGATACAGGTCATTGGTGGTGTGTATTCAATTTGCAATGATGCTATCAAATGTTATAAATCGTGTAGCCAGCTGCTCAACTGCTACCCAAGTAATAGGGAAAATATTGTAGGTTATAATTATTAAAACCTTCTCCTTGAAATTCCCTGTCACTCTTCTGACTTCTTTTCTTATTCCTTTTCTGTGCACGCTGCTCGGCTGTGGAATTCTCTCCCTGAAGGAATCAGAAAGGCTCGTTCACTTAATTCCTTTAGTGATCAAGTATTATCTAAATAAAACTAGTTTTTACGGGTTAATGCACGAAACTTTATTTATTGAAGTTTGGTAGCCTTTACAGGCTACGTCGTCAGAATCAAACTTTTATTTAATTTGTCGAGCTACCTTCGAAAGACTTTTATTGAGCGTTCGGTTATTTCATTGTTCGATTTTTAAAGTTATATCGATGTCGATTCTGGCATGTTTCTCTAAATCTAAACTTAAATTTGACAACAGTGGTGTCGATTCTGACATGATTCTCTAAACCTAAACTTAAATTTGACAACAGTGTATCCTTGTCATTCTCTATGCAAAGTGAAAAGGAGAGACTGATGTTAAATTTAGTTTTAAGTTTAGAGAATCGTGCCAGAATCGATACCAGTGTATCCTTGTCATTCTCTATACAGAATGAAAAGGAGAGACTGATGTTAAATTTAGTTTTAAGTTTAGAGAATCACGCCAGAATCGACACCATTGTCTATGTATGAATTTATTATTTAATTTACATAATATAGTATTTTATTTAAAATTCTTTTTTGTAATTTTGAGTTTATTTATTTGACCCTAACTACCGTAAACTACCACCGGTTCCAAAATTGGGAGACCTTTCTGAGAAGAACCGGCGAAACAAACTTAAGAGAGGCTTTCTATCTCCTCTTATGTTAAATTATGCAAACAAAAAGAACTAATAGTATCTGATGGTCTTGCAGTGTGTGCTCGGGGTTGGGATTTTATCTCCTGTATAATAGGTTCCCAAGCTGGTGGTATATACCAACCATCTTCCCTATTGAAATTTGGATATTTTTTAATCTCAATAGCCTCGCGCATCATTCGAGGAACGAACCGCCGCGCAGTTGCAAGGATCTGTGGTTTATCAAATCTAATGTAATGGTTTGGTCCCCTTAATGCATGTTCACACACTGCAGACTTATTTTCGCGCCTATGTTTCATATCTGCGATATATTCTTTTACCCGAGTCCCTATACTCCTCTTTGTTTGCCCGATGTAGGAGAGCCCACAGTCGCATTCAAGTTTGTAGACACCAGCAACTTGAAAGGGTATATTGCACTTGACCGGTCGTAGAAACTGGTTGATCTTCTTTGGCGGCTTGAAGTATGTATTGATTGAAGCACGCTTCAGAATCCTCCCAATCTTGTCAGTGACTCCTTTCATGTAAGGTAGTATAGCAGGTTGTCGGTCGACTGTGCTAGGTTTGGCGCGACTGTGACGGTGACGTGGTACATTCAGGTTATTATCCTTCAGTACTTGCTCGACATGCTGAAGTTCAACTGCCAGGTGTTGTTTGTCACAGACACCCCGTGCTCTCTGAAACAAAGAGTTTTCTACGGCAGTTAATTGTGTCGGGTGATGGTGTGAGTCACCATTGAGGTACCTATCAGTATGAGTCACTTTACGATACACAGTATGGCTTAAACTTCGGTCAGGATTCCTGATTAATAAAATATCTAGAAAAGCTAGTTTACTATCTGCCTCTAACTCCATAGTGAATAGGATGTTGGGGTGTATAGAGTTAAGGTGATTTAAAAAGGCAGAAATTTGATCTGTTCTCGTAGTCTTCCATGAAAATATCGGCGACAACAGGTGCGACAGGGGAACCCATTGCAACGCCCTCCTTTTGTACATAGAAGTCATCCCCCCATAACAGGTAGCCAGATGTAAGGCAATACTCCAGTAATACTGCATATTCTATAGGCATATTATATTCAAGTAGCTTCTTCTTAGTGATTTCAGTGAATTAAGTATTATCTCCTGTATTTACTTTTGCACCCCCCTATATATTTATCTATATTATTATTCCTCTTCCGGCTACGGTTGCCAGATTGGCTGGACTTGGCTGGATTGTTCAGCTATTTTACACGTTGTCCAGTGTCCCGGTTTTAGGCAAAATGCCCAGCTAAAATTAAAAACCACCAGTATTAGTGGTTTTTTCACCGAGTTGGCAACACTGGCTCCGCTGCGGTCTCTCGCTATCTATGCCCGGGACTTTCCCGCCCATCCAACCCGCTCTCGAAACCCCGCCCGCCGCCGAAATATATGTGGCAGAAAAAGTTATTTCATATTAATTTTGTTTGATTAAGGATCCTCTGTTTTGTAATAGTAAAAAAAATATATGATAATGCTGATTAATGTATGTGGCAAAAAAGTTATTTCTTAATTAAGGTTCCTCTGTTTTGTAATAATAAGATTTTTTTTTAGTCATGCTGATTTTTTTTGTCCAGCCAAAAATCCTAATGTCCAGATATTTTATAATATTGTCCAGAAATTTTGATTTCTCAATCTGGCAACCCTACTTCCGCCATAGGTTGCCTGGAAGAGATTGCTGTTTAGCAATAAGGCCGCCTATTGTACTCTTTCTTCTGTTTTTATTTGTTTATGTTTTGTGTCCTTTGTTGTGTGCAATAAAGAATATTTATTATTATTATTATGTACCTGGTTATAAAGGTAGCTCTTAAAATACTTAAAGATGCACTAAATTAAATGCGAAAATATCAATATTATAGTGTACTTATACGACTAGGCGTAGGTTTCTTCTTCAAAAAATGCTTAGGCCTCAATTTATTTTATTTACATGTAATATTTACTTGTACATTAACAGTGATTCAAGTGTGATAAGTTGGTCACTATAAACGAGACATGGGTACGACTGGAGAGCCAATCGGCGCAAACCCGCGCACCAAATGTTTTATTTGATGATGAATGAAATATCAAAAAAATAAAATGTAAAGGACAATGGCGAACTCCCAATTCAAATATTTATTGAATTTTTTTTTGCGTCTATAAATGAATTGCATGTTAAATTATAGAGTTTAGATTCTAGATTTAATTCGTCTTATTTCTTTTATTATAGGAAGTCTGGATTTATAGATATTGTACTTTGAAGTTTTGGAGGTAATGTCATACCAAGTAATACAAAAACGAATTATAAAAGCATTTTCCAGAGTATATTTATATCAAAATATAAAAAACGTGGAACGGAGTTAAAGAAGTATACCGGTCCCGTAGAGTAGTGATGAAAAAAAATGATTTTTATAATGTATGATTAGTGGGCGTAGGTACGACCAACCGCGTCAAAATACTTAATAATACTTAACAGACAAGGGTTACTGAGTTCGAATACAATGTCTGTGCTGTAAGAAGTACTTAACAATTTGAAAATGCCCACATCAATAATTAAGTATAGAAAAGGATTTCTAATAGTGTACCTACTAATGGGATATTATTTAAATATGAAACACTTTTATCTACTTTTTATTCCACATATTTGATCACAATATCGTAGATAGTAGATAGTACAATGAAATAAAATCTACAGTATGGGACAGAATCTTGTCCAAAATCCACAGCAAGTAGTCGTTCAAAATATCAGATTCGGAAGTCTTAGGCAAGCACTACTCAACAGTCGCAGGAAAACAGTTTTCCGTGACTAGATCAGGTTTATAATATATTTTTCTATATTATTAAAGAAAAACAACCTTGACAGCCAAAAGGAAAAATCTAATATATTTCATAAAACAAAATCATAAACAAACATAAAGAATATACAAAATCATGGACAAAGTATAGCAATATCAAAAAGAAGTGTGCTTTCGCCCACATCGTCCCCTTTTTTAAAGAGCTACAAGCTTTTTTAGCGGCCTCCGTAATATGCCCGCTTGGGTCCGGACATCGACCACACGCACCACCCCGTCCCGCCCCGGATACAATGCCTCTATGACACCGCGAGGCCAGGTACCCCTCGGTAAATCACCATCACCAACGAGTACCGGGTCTCCGACTTTGATCGAGGTAACGGCACCGGGTACGCGACGCGGTGCCAACGTGGGAAGATATTCCCGAACCCAACGGCGCCAGAAATGGTCTGATAAGCGCAGTGCCTTACGCCAACTGTTCCTGCTACATAGATCTGAGTCCCTGAGTTCGGTGCTGTCCATCGCTGAACTACCCGCAGATCCTCCGATGAGGAAGTGGTTGGGTGTCAAAGCCTCGGGGTAATCTGCGTCTGGTGACACGTGCGTCAGTGGTCGAGCATTCACGATAGCTTCTGCTTCCGCCAGTAGTGTGGTCAGGACCTCATCGTGCGGGGCTCTCTCGCGTAAGGTAGCCTTGAGGGCGGTCTTCACAGACTTCACAAGCCGTTCCCAGACTCCTCCCATGAATGGTGCCGAGGGCGGAATAAAGCGCCATTTTATTTGGTTTGATGCTGTAAATTCGGACACCTGACAATCGTACAGTACTCGTAGTTGCCGATCAGCACCCTTGAACGACGTCCCGTTGTCCGAGTAGATAATATCCGGTGTTCCTCGGCGAGCCATAAATCTGCGTAAGCACATGATTGCGGCCTCAGATGATAGACTATGCACAACTTCTAAGTGCACCGCTCTGGTGACCAAGCACGTCAGTAGTGCCACCCATCTTTTTTCCCGCCTGCGTCCGACTGACTTGTAGAGGTCCGAAGTAATCAATCCCTACGTGTACAAACGGTCTCTTGTGATGGGCGAGCCGTACATCTGGAAGGTCTCCCATCGGTGGCTGTAAAAATGGAGCTCGTAACATTTTACAGGTTTGGCAGGTTCGGATAATCGATCTGATAGCGTTTCGGACTCCCAAGATCCAATAGCGCTGCCGAAGTTCATTAAGTACAGTCTCTGTATTAGCGTGCGCGAACTTTGTATGCAGATGATGAATGAGTAGGCGGACAGCGGGATTCTTACCGTCGAGAATGATTGGGAACTTAACTTGTTCTTCGATGTCTGCTGCAGATATGCGTCCTGATACACAGATTAGGCCCTTTTTGTTTAATACCGGAGACAATTTCGAGATGCGGCTTTTCTTTGAAATAGGTACATGGCCAACCAAACATGACATTTCCGTTTTAAATGTGACCAACTGACTCTCTAGCAGCACATGGTATTCGGCGCGATCAATCGCTTCTGCGTCCAAAGGCCTAACGGTACCAGGAACAGTTGACGGCCACTTATTGTGAATCTGTCGTCGAGTGCTGAAAAAGTCAGTTACTATTTCTCTGATAAGTGGGTTCGAAAATGATCGTCCCTGATGTATGGGTTTATGGAAGATGGTTGCAATGGTCTGGTGTAGTTGTGATGTTGCTCTTAACATTCTAACCCAAGAGCTAAAGTGAGATGCATCTACTGATAATGGTATAGGCAACTGTCCTGAACTATTAAAATTGACTGCTTCTACGACGCATGAGGTTGATGTTGACATGACGAGTGGCTGAAGCGGTTGATTACGAAATAAAGCCTTTAGCTCTTCTTCCCCTGAAGTGGAAGTTATGATTTCAGTTTCGGTAGGCCATTCAGAAGAAGGAGATAGAAGGAACTTCGGACCAGTTATCCAGCGCGACTCAACATTCAGCACTTTACATTTGCCCCTAGTAGCATCATCTGCTACGTTGAGCTCTGTTGGAACCCAACGCCAGTCACTGATATTAGTGTTTTCTATTATTTCGCCTACGCGGTGCGAAACGAAGGGCTTGTACTTCCTCGCATCACTTCTTAGCCATCCAAGAACTGTCATTGAGTCGCACCAGAAATCGCGACGGTCAGGTTTACGGCGATGAGATTTACAAACTACGTCTGCTAACCGAGAGGCTATCAGGGCACCCTGCAGCTCGAGACGTGGTATAGAAGACGGCTTCAAAGGTGAGACACGTGCTTTGCTCGCAATAAGAGCTAGTCGAACTTTCGCGTTATTAAAAATGAATCGCCAATAAGCGACGGCAACGTGATCCAGCTCACTAGCATCGCAAAATACGTGCAGTTCGATTTCAGCCACTTCGCTATTTGAGGTGTTATAACACCTAGGAAACCTAGCGAAGGTTAGTTGAAGAATTTAGTTTATCGAACCAGTCTCGCCAAATGCATGAATCCGCGTCTGATAGACTCTCGTCCCAATCCAGACCTTTTCGCCACAGGTTCTGAAAAAGGATACGACCCTTAACTACTAAAGGTGCTAGGATTCCTAACGGGTCGTAAATACGCATAACTTCAGCTAAAACTAGGCGCTTTGTCAGTTTATTTGACAAAACATTTTTCGGGCCTAAATTAAATCCAATAATATCCAGCGAGGGCTGCCAAATTAATCCCGAGGTTCGAGAGAAGTTAGGTATCCCAAGATCTACGCTACTGCTTATTGTGACCTCGGGTAACAAATCCTTTGGCAACAGGCTTAGTGCACCTGGGTCGTTAGAGATCCAGCCACGCATGAGGAAACCTCCGCGCTTATGGACCTCGACAATGTCGGCTGCCAAACGAGCTGCACCCTCAGTCGTATCGATACTGCCTATATAGTCGTCCATGTATGTATCAGCTCTGATGGCATTTACAGCGTCCGGGAACTCCTCCTGAAATTCTGATGCGTTTAGATTGACTATGTACATGGCAGTGGAGGGGCTAGAACAGGCTCCAAAGGTCATGGACGACATACGGTAAATAGATATTGGGGATGAAGGGTGATCGCGCCAGATAAAACGTTGCGCATCCCTATCCTCTTTCCGAATTTTGATTTGAGGGAACATTTCCCTAATATCAGCTGTTAGGGCTACCTTCCCTTCTCTAAAACGCATCAAAATTCCAAGTAGAGATTGCAGAAGATCAGGTCCCGTAAGCAATAATGAATTAAGGGACACCCCTTGTGTTTTTGCAGCAGCATCATGAACGACTCGAAGCTTTGTCGGTTTGTTGGGATTCACAACACCGAAGTGAGGTAAATACCAACAAACTGATTTAGCTGATATAGACTCACACTTTTCAGCGTAACCTTTTCGGAGAGTATCATGAATATTTTGTCGATATTTTTCTGCATATTGTGGATCCCGTATCATATGCCTTTCAAGGCTCCTAAATCTAGCTAAAGCCAGTGGAAAACTGTCGGGTACCACAGGATCATCGTCCCTCCATAAAAGTCCAACTTCAAAGCGTTCATTTGGTAAGCGACGCGCTGTGTTTGACAAAATTTGGAGAGCGCGTTGATCCTCGGTACTACGAGGCTCATACTTCGTAATGCCTATAGCATCTAATTTATATTGCTCTTTGATCATCAATTCTAAACGTTGACGTGGGTCTGAAGTGTCCTGCTCCCGAAGAGATACGTGGTAAGCATATTGTAGAGGCTTAGTTATGCTACTCGGAAACCCATACACAACCCATCCTAGAGCAGTTCTTATAGCTACAGGTTGCGACTTAGTACCCTGTCTGGTTTCATATGCGATAGTCAAAGCCCAATTATCTACACCAATTATTAACGAAGGTTTTGCATCGACATAACAAAGCTCGCGTGAAAGCTCACATAAATGCGGAAAAGCGCTTATATCGGCGTGAGTAGCGGATTGCCTTAATAGGCCTAAATTCTTAATAGAACGTGCTCTACAAACGAAAAAGCTATCAGATTTGCCTTTTATTTTAAAGTCGACATATTGTACGGTACTATCCTGTGACAAGCCACCCACACAGTCAAGGTGTATCTGCCCTTCTGGACCTGACACGCCTATCTTTTTCGCAATATCGGATTCGATAAAGGTTGCAGTCGAGCCATCATCTAATAAGGCGAACGTATCAATGCTTCCAGCTGGACCAGAGACAGTGACAGCTACTATCTTTAACATAGGTCGGAAAGAGAGGTTTGTATGTTCGGCTGTGGTGCTAATCAAAACCTGTTCAGCCGAAGACGTAGACGGCTGGACTTCAGGATGCTTAGTAGAATTGTTAAAATTAGGGTTATGTAGCAGAGTGTTATGTTTGCGGTTGCAATCTTTTACTAAACAGTTTGTCTTATTTTTATTGCAATATTTAAAACTATGCGAACCTGGTATAAGGCAACGATAACAAATTTTATTCTCTTTGATAAAATGCCATCTGTCATCCACTGTCATTGAACTAAATTTGTCACATTTTGACAACAGATGATTTTGTAAACAACAACAACAACAAACCGTGATCGATGGCTTTTTGTTGGGCCTGGTGCTCTTCTTAAATACACCCGAGGCAGACTCCAAACCAGCGCGCGCTTGCTCATTGCATGTAGTCGCAGCTTCATGAACAGGATTCGATTCATACTCCGACACCGCGTGTGAACGCTCACGGTGCGAAGAAGTCGTAGCTTCGTTGATTGAGCCAAATTGTAGAACTAGGTCGACTTCGCATGATAAAAAATCAGACAGTAGCTCTACTTTGGCCTGGCCTTCCCAATTTTGTTTCGCATAGTCAAGCCATCGTGAACGTAAAGATTGTGGAAATTTACTCAACAGAGCACCAAATAATTCTGGAGATTTTATATAATCATAATGATCCAATAATTTCGCAATTTCCACACAATTACGCACACGAGAGGCAAACATACTCAAATCCCTTACCTCATTACCAATCCTGGGCAAAGCGCGAATAGAGTTTACCTCCTGTAGCACGATTTGTTCAGGGCGACCGAAGCGACGATCTAACGCTTCAATTACGTCGGTCGCTTGCTTTGCTGTCACCAAAAGCGTGCAGACTGCTTCTCGTGCGGCTCCTTTTAAAGCTTGGCTCAGACGTGCTAAATTCTCAAACGTAGTATAGGATCGCTCTGTATCAAAAAATGCACGTTTAAATAATAACCAGTCTGACGGTGATTTACCGTCAAACGTAGGAAGAGATATGTTAGAAGTTTTCAATCTGTTAGGTGGAGGAGAGGGTCCATCCTTCTTCACCAAAACTTCCAGGGCCTCAACGAGGCGGGCGACGCAGTCTTTTCCTCCAGCAACTGTGGCGGGCGCCCCGTCTTGACTGTGAATGTGTGCTACATTCGGCTGAGACTGCGTAGGGCTCAAAATCGCCGCACTGGGGGAAATTACTATATTATTGCGAGGAGCCTGTGAAAGTAAGGAAATATTATTTTTGGTTGATTCCGGAAATTGAGCCGTGGGCTGTACTGAATGCTGATATTGGTTAGGGCCATTCTCTGCACTTAGTAGCCAATGCCTTACGCTCTCGTTACTTCTGCCACTGCGACTACCAGATTTACTACTGCCTTCGGCATCTATCGCTGCCAACTCTGCGCGCAATTGGAAGTCGGCTGTTTTACGCTGTATTTCCAACTCTGCTGCCTTGCGCTCTAATTCTATCTCTGCGGCCTTACGTTCAGCTTGTGCGTTCAGCTCCGCAACCTCCAACTGGGCGAGGTGGCGTGCATGATGGGCCTCCGCTGCAAGTTTCCTCGCAATGACTGTTGCCGAAGAGCGGGTCGAACGCGAAGATGTAGAAAGTGGTCGCGAGTTAGAGGTCGCTTGCGATGTAGAAGGTACCTGTGTATTTGCCGATGCGGGTTCTTGATCGGTAGGGACAGTCGGCACAAGTTTGGTCTGGGATCTTGTTAGAACCATGTTCATTAATATTCAATAAAATTATATTTTATGATATTAAATATGTTGGTTCGTTATAATTACGACGAAGGACCACTATTTCCGTGACTAGATCAGGTTTATAATATATTTTTCTATATTATTAAAGAAAAACAACCTTGACAGCCAAAAGGAAAAATCTAATATATTTCATAAAACAAAATCATAAACAAACATAAAGAATATACAAAATCATGGACAAAGTATAGCAATATCAAAAAGAAGTGTGCTTTCGCCCACAACAGTTTAATAAATCTTTTGAGATTATTTAATTAACATTTCTAATAATGAGATCTATAGACGCTAAAGATTTACTTCAACAAATATTTCGCCATTGTTCTTTGACAACTAAACTAGAAAAGGTTACATGCTTAAAAAATATAAATTATAACTAAAGTATTTTAAAAAAATAAAGCAAAATAAAAAATCTATGCTATTAAATACTCTAGGTACAACACGTGCGCTCATAATGTGTCCCAATTAAGAAGTGCTTAAACATATCAAACTCTTCTTGTTTCACAGCCACGCGCGGATCGTTGGAAAGTCAAATTGCCGCAGAGCTCCATGCAAAAATGCGAAAGAAATACATATAATATTTACAGTCTCGTTTTTTCGACAGGTATCTATCTAATAAATATTTGTTAATAATTTAACGCATTTTTTGAAACAAATTTTGTTCTAATACCTACCTACTATAAATAAACTGATTTAATAGAAAATATTCGTGATATTCAAATGCATGGACGGTTATACGTCGCCGTATAGCCGTCTCATTTCCTCGCGGTCCGTACCTGCTTTATTGCTAACAGTCAAAGAAACAAGGTCTATATTCTTCCGCATATACGTTTTAATGAATTAGACCATAAACAGTAAGTTTTTAAAGTGACTTTCAATGTTTAAAAAATGCCATATATTGTTTTTGACTACGCGATCATCTTACGGAGCTCCGTGGATCGTCCAATGTTCCTTTTGGTCAGGTATCGGCCACGATTTTGTTCGTGTTGTTATCTAGGGTATTTAATCGTTGGATGTTTCATTCAATGTCGCAGTTTTAGACTCCCAGTGCGCCTTATGGCACGGTCCCTACTCCAACTTACTCTTTTCATACACACCCTCCGGATTTATTGCTTCTGACGTCACCTACCTTCAGCATTACCAAAACATTATTTAAGTATGTAAGTCATAGTTCAGCGCCGTGACCGCACGATGCCTCCTTGGTCCTTGCGCCCTAGACTCTAGCCTTATTAGCCTGTGGGTAAATCAGGTCCTGTCGTCAGTCTGTCGTTACGGTCGCCGTAAGCATAGATTACTTATAAGTTACTCCGTTACCGTAAGTATGTACAGTGCGACTAAGATCTTGAGGCGCGTGGCCGAAATCGGAACTAATTTTAGGAAGGTATGAATAATCCTTTTATTTCTATAGGAAGGTGTAAATGAGCCTTAAATAGTTCCTATTACTCTTTCCGAGTTATTGCAAATTATAATGTTCCCTTTAGTGAAGAGACTTTACGTATGCACCTACTAAGTAAGTGCCCCCCTTATTCACCACCTGCAGCGCCCTCCTGTCGATATAATTGAAGTGCTTGGTCGTTCTGTACATTAGCGTTGGGGCCAGCACCGCATTGTGTATTTTTGTGGTACCTCATTGTACCTCACCACCCCCCTTATTATTCCTTATCAATAAACAAGGAATAAGCTTAGACTAGTTACGCCGTGTTTTGTCCATGTCACTCAAATGCCATTTGTTATTCAATAGACAAAGGCAAAATATGAAGTAACTAATCCATTCGTAGTCGTCGTTTATTAATTAGGGTACCTCTGGTGGAAATTCTACTACAAAAGAGATTATGGTACCTCTAGTGAAAATTCTACTAGAGAAGATCTATAAAAATTTATGCGTGAAATAAGGCAAGAAATACATTATGATATTTTTTTATTCAGATAATAAAAGCGAGCGATTCCATGAAACTATTTATGTACTATCAGCCAATTTGATTCCTGACCCAAAATAAGTTTATTTTCTTACAACCATTGCAAAACAATAGACTTTCGATTAAATGTACGTATCTCTGGAAACAAACCTGTTATTTTCTGAATAATCATATTTCAATTGACTGATTTTGACGTTACCTAATGCTGACGTTATATTAATTGAAGTTTTGTGCAAAGACTAAACCAACGTTTTCTCGAAATTAGGAAATCGAAAGAGTTTCTGTTATATTTACGATTTTAAAAGTGATTTTACAAATTCAAACTACTATTCCAATTTTATCAACAGGGTTACTTTAAAATACCTGTAACCTCGCAGCACTAAAACTAACATCATACACAACGTTTGTTGAAAAATTGTTATTTTTTTCATACATAAATAAATATTAAATTACCGCTCGCATGTTATTAACTCTACAGACCCGTGGGAATCGGGGGTTGAGAAGGCGCGAGGGGAGGGGAGGGGGGGGGGGCAGTACTTGATTGACCCATTTATCTACTTCTGTTCCGCTAGTCGGCCGGCCTATGCGCACTTCCTTGTATGCAAAAATTTTTCGTCATCTTTATTACGCCTGCATTAAACTCGGTGTTAGTATTTATTTTATTTTCATTTATTTATTTATCTTATAAACAATAAAGTTTTTATTATAATACTTAAAACCCTTTTAGTAACTTTAAATTGTTTTCACATATTTTGGACATTAAAATACCTTAGTGTTCGATTTCGATTGTTTATTGTAGAGCTAGTAAAGTATGAAGGGATTGTGATTCAGTGTACCTCGCGTAGCTTGTATAGCTACTCGAGATTTACAATAGAATTACAATCTAAATCAAATTGTAAAATAATAATTAGTGCTTTCCCATATGCACATAACTTATCTAGGGAACAGAACAAGCGCATCTTTAATTTAAATTTAAGTATTTATAATTTAATTAATAGTCATAGTGACATATGTTTATATTTCGATATAAATAAATATATTAGATATTTTAAGTTGACTACAGATACTATGTATCTCGCAAAGAGATTTAGGACCCAGATAGCTAATTTTTTAGCTTTTAATATACAAAATACGGTTATACATGGTATAACTAACCCTATTCAACAAAATAGTGTTAGTATTTCTAGTAAAAGAAATATTAACTCTATTAACAATTTAACCAGCCCAGTTTTAAACTGAGCTTAAAGACAACAGCCAAACCTAATAAAAGCATTATTAATAGCCTAGAATTAGAATTGTATTCGAAAAGTGAGGACATACACATTATATATTTAACGGAACACTGGCTCAAGTTTTGTGAAATGTCTGATCACATAAACAATTTTCAGTTGTTGAGTGCTTATGTTCGAAAGACAGCCATACACGGCGGCACATTGATTTTTGTCAACAAAAATATTAGATGTAAGGATAGAAAGGATATAGCTGGCCTTTCAATTGAACGTAGCATTGAGCTATCTTGTGTGGAACTAAATAAGATGATAATAGTATGCGTATACCGACCCCCTGTAGGTAACTTTAACATTTTTGAATCTGTAATGGAGGATGTACTGAAAGTTAAAGTCAAAAAATAAGTTTTTGGTTGTTTGCGGTGACTTTAATATTAATATTCTTGAACAAAATTCAATGTCAGTACGTATTATATCACTATTTAAATGTTTTAATTTGATCCATCAATTTTTTGAGCCGACTAGGGTGACATCACATTCGGCAACTTGTTTGGATAATGTATTTACAGATAGTACTCCTGATAGTAAGTCTATTTTTAATAGTATTACATCTGACCATTATGGCTTAAAAAAACAATATAAAATAGATGTAAAAAATGAAACCAAAGTGATTGAATTGAGACCAGTAACAGAAAATAGGTTAGAAAATTTTCAAAAAAACATTGATGATAGGATTTCTCATATCCCATGGACACATGATGATCCTGATATTCTTTTTGCGAATCTTTTTAATCTAATAAGGAATGAATTCGATAAGGCTTTTCCCTTAAAAACTTCGAAACTTACTCAGAAGTTACAGTTCTGTGATTGGGCTACGACTGGTATCTATAAAAGTAGAAACAAACTTTATGAATTGTATCATCTGAGAAAATATAATCATTCACAAAGTTTTATTGATTACGTTAAATGTTATTCTAAAACCTTCAAAAAGGTATGTGCAACAGCCAAATCTAATATTATTAAAAATAAAATATGTAAATCGAATAATAAAATCAAAACAACGTGGAATGTTATAAATCGTGAAACAGACAAAGAAAAGCCACGTGACGATATTATTGCACTTAAGTCCAATAACATTCTAATAAAATCTAAGGAACATATCGCTAATATTTTAGATGATTATTTCGTTAATGTTCCTTTGGTGGCTACATCTGATTTGTGCTCTTCAACGGTGGCTGCCAAGACATTGCTCGAGAAATATGTACCTAAGTGTGATAACGTGTTTCAGTTTAGACATATTAGTTTTATTGATGTTATTAAGTGTTTTAAATCTCTTAAACAAAGAAATACAAGTGATTTATGGGGTATTTCTACTAAAGTTATTAAAAGTATAATACCCGTTATTGCCCCTTATCTAGTTGATATATTTAATAACTGTATTGATCAAGGCGTATTTCCGAATTTGATGAAATACAGTAAAGTTATACCTCTTTTTAAATCAGGAAATTGAAGTGAACCTGAAAATTATAGGCCTATATCAATATTACCGGTTCTAAGTAAAATATTTGAGAAAAATATTCTGGAACAATTAATGCCTCATTTCAACCTAAATAAACTTTTGCATAGGAAACAATTTGGTTTTACCAGAGGTAGATCTACTACTGACGCGGGTGTTGCACTTGTAAGGAGTTTATTGGAGGCTTGGGAGGGGTCCCAGAATGTTCTTGGAGTGTTCTGTGACTTATCCAAAGCTTTTGATTGCGTTGATCATCACACGCTGTTATTGAAATAAAGTATGGAGTCAAAGGTACTGCATATAAATTAATACAGTCGTATCTCAGTTCCAGAATTCAAACTGTAGAGGTAAATGGTGTTAGATCATCTGGATCTCATGTGGAAATGGGCGTTCCCCAGGGTTCAATTTTGGGTCCCTTTCTGTTTCTAGTATATATAAATGATTTGCCATTTTTTGTAGAAAATTTGTGTGAGATAGTATTATTTGCTGATGACACATCTTTATTATTTAACGTTGACAGGCGCAAGAACAACTATGACGATATTAATAATGCTCTCTCGCAAGTTTTGCAATGGTTTAATGTTAATAATCTAAATCTAAATGCTAATAAAACCAAGTGTATTAAATTTTCATTACCTAATGTAAAAGTTGAACATATTGAAATTAAATTAAATAATAATAAATTAGATTTAGTAGACTCAACTACAT
Source organism: Chilo suppressalis (assembly GCA_902850365.2). Taxonomy (NCBI): domain Eukaryota; kingdom Metazoa; phylum Arthropoda; class Insecta; order Lepidoptera; family Crambidae; genus Chilo; species Chilo suppressalis. Next base: position 17,342,762 of record OU963898.1, read on the forward strand.
TCTTGGGTGTAACTATAGACTCAAAACTGCAATGGAATCATCACATTACGCTTTTGGCAATAAGAAAGATAAGACAACTTACTGATACAGAAACTGCCAGGACTGTATATTTTAGTTACTTTCATAGTATCTTATCATACGGCATTATACTCTGGGGAACAGCAGCTGATATTGAAAGTATATTCATTCTACAAAAAAGAGCTGTGAGATCTATCTATCAATTGAGTAGCCGAACATCTCCTAGAGAAAAATTTTAAGAAATTGGCATTTTGGCTGTTGCTTCTCAATTCATTTACAATTGTATACTCCTCGTTAAAAATAATATCAATTTGTATACCAAAAACAGTAACGTGCATAATTTTAACACAAGGAATAGAAATAAGCTTGCATTGCCACCCTACAGGTTACAGAAGGTTTACCGATCTTTTATGGGTCAAGGTATACATTTTTATAATAAAATTCCTGATGCCATTCTTGAGTTACCCATAAATGAGTTCAAATGTCACATTAAAAATTGTTTACTTAAGAAAGGCTATTATACTATTAAAGAATACTTGAATGACAAAACTGCATGGCTGTAACTGTAAATTTGTTTTGTATTTGTTTGCAGTGTCGTACAGATAAATAACCTGAATTCTAAGTAACTATTTTAGTTGGTTTGAGTGGTTATGGGTAGTCATGCTCTCTTAAAAATCTCTTCGGCGGTGTCGTGTGAGGCGGGTCGTTGCGTTCCCTACAATATGGTTGAGCGAAACGATGGCTGGTTCATGCGTCATGCTCGTGAACGGGTGCTGCCAGCGGAGATGAGTCTGCTCTATACTACTTTATTATTATTATAATGATAATTAATTATTGAATTTTTTACTACTTTATGGCACAGCAATCAAAATCAAAATTTAGGTGAACATTTATTATTTCTGAGATAAAGATTTAATGGTGGTGTGGATTCTGGCATGGTTCTCTAGACCTGAACTTTGGTTTTGCAGCGGTGTATCCTTGTCATTCTCTATACAGAGTGAAGGGGGCACTGATGTTGGGTTTAGTTTTGGGTTTGGAGGGTAGTGGCAGAGTCGACACTAGTGTTTAGGTAACCACATGCATGTGTCCTACAGTTGTGTTTATAGTTTTTTATAGTAATGTACACTGGTACTTAATTTTTTTTCCCCTATTTTGCTATCTGGTATCCATATGTGGTTATGAGTAGTCATACTCTCTTAAAAATCTCTTCGGCGGTGTCGTTGCGTTCCCTAAAAAATGGCTGAGCGAAGCGATGGCTGGTTCATGCATCATGCTCGTGAACGGGTGCTGCCAGCGGAGATGAGTCTGCTCTTGCTACATTGGGTACTATTAATCGTTGTATTTAACTTTAATGGTACATTTGTTTTTATGCCTAAACAGTGGGACACGGCATTCCTAAACTTTTTTCATTTTTAAATCTGTTTTTTATATTTTTTATTTTATAGTCATAATTGTTTTATCATTTACATTTGTAATGAAAAGTGACTTCATGGGTTATCTCATATTGAACTCATTTTTCAAATTGACGACTCTGTATATAATACAGGGAGAAAAAAACAGCCCTTGCTGAGTTTCTTGCCGGTTCTTCTCAGTACAAGGTCTCCCGCCGTAGATTTGCGAACCGATGGCGTAGCTTTTCGACATTCACAAGTGCTTGTAACAGCCTAGACTGAATAAACGATATTGAATTTCGATTTTTTTTGAATTGAGAAATAACTACACTGGTGGTCGTATAATTAGAAACACTACCAATAGTCCTTGACATTATGTAAAATACTTCACCGCAATCGTTTTTATTTTGAAATTAATAAATAATAAATAAATAAACTAATTAGAAACGACAACAAGAAAGTATTAAAAACATTTTTTATAAGTATTAGTAATTAGTATTGATATTTACGAAATAGCTACTATCCACAAGTCTATCAATAGTTATAATTAATATTAAGTGGCGTTTCCTTTATTTCCAATAACAGCACTGCAACGAAGTGGCATTGATTCTAGAGGGATTGAATTTCATGCTTCAACAAGTGCTTCATATAGTTTAATTCAATTCTTCATGTAGTTCGTTTTGAAACATTTGACGCTATTGACCGTGTGTTTAGGGTCATTGTCATGCTGAAAGATCCAGGTTACAAGCAAATTATTGTTCGAGTAAGGGAATCATTGTGTGTGTTCTCTAAGATATTTTTGTATTGCCATTGATCCACTGCACCTTCAATCTTCCGAACGGGTCATACTCTACATCCGGTAAAACACCCCCAAACTTTAATGTTACCGCTACATGTGTAAGACTCATTTTGTAATTAAAGATATGTTTTATATTTTATGCATTTAATGAGTTTTTTACTTGATATATATTTATTACGAACATTTGAACGATGAAGTTATACTTTCTTTATTCATAATAAGTGTTTCTAATTAAATGACCACCACTGTATGTAAGTAAGTATCTGGTAAAGAAATAATATTAAAAATATTATTGGATAGCGCGCGAACGTTGTTCTTTTGATTGTCTGAAATAAGCATAGACATATAGGTAAATGCGTGACATTTAGATTAGATTTATAGATTTAGACGTATGAATGTCACGACAGTTTATCAAAAATTTAGATTTTTTTTATTGATCAAAGTACTGAGCAACCTTTGTTGTGTATGATGTTAGCTATTTAGTCCTGCCAGGTTTCTGGTGTTTTATAAGTAACCCTGGATAACATGATCTATTGCATTGAAAACAAAGGTCAAATTTCAAAAAACTTTGATCCATTTATGTATAATTTACTAGTTATTAGAAGATCCTAAGTGCAATTACGCATTCTTTTCAAAAGAAAACTTGATTTGACATTTTTAAGTGAATTATCGTGCAAGTGGGTCGTGAATCAATTTGTTCAATAGTACCTCGTACGATTTGACAGTATATAACTTTTAGGAGTAAAATACTTAGACGACTTCTATGAAATTCCTGCAAAATAAATAATATTTTTGTTAACGCCATTCATTCGCACTACTTATCTGTTTTTATACTTTTGTACAGTTCTGAGATTATTGATTGCACTTTTAAATTTAGGATCTATTTTCAATGCATTCTTATACATCACTTCAGCCAAATTGTATTTTTTCCACCGATGATAAAGTACGCCTAAAATGAAAAAAAAAAGAATTTAATGAGAGGCAAGTAGTAATCTTTGGAAATGGGAGATTTTGGGTTAGATGGTTATTCTAGGTTATTGATATACACACGTAAAATTTGCAAAAGAATCTAAGCAAAAAATATTTTACCTAAATTAGAGTAATGTATGGCTTGCACTTTGGAGTTGAAAAGTTTAATAGCTTTCAAGAAATATCTTTCAGCTTCTTCGAACCGGTCCACTTTCCCATAAATGTTTGCTACGGCGAAGTTGATCGATGGCGAGTCGGCTAGCTCGGTTAAAGCCGTCGGTATTAATTCTAAAGCTCGATCAAGTTGTTCTGTAATGAATACAAGTACAATAAGAACAATAATATTTAATAGGAAAGGCAGGAAAATGGGATTTAAGAACTGCTCGTCTGTTGAAGCAAACTGCACCTTATAGATGATTGCAGCTATACCATTAACTGTTTAATACTTGAGAAATGAATTATATTTTTTTTTGTTTTTCTAAATTCTCTTTAAAGCCAATCATTCGAGTTCATAAAAAGTGGTACTTATATTATAATATTGAAAAAAGCAGTAAAATATATTAAAACGACAACAGTACGCAGCATGTTTCATTTACAGTTCTTATTATATTATGGTTAGGTTGTAGATGAAATATAGGTAGACTTCGAGTCTTAGTTCAATTCAAACACGTCACTTTGAATATACACTTTAATTTACCTAATCCAATTTTTACAGTCACAGAAGGGCTAAGTAACACACTGGATTAATGAATGGCAGGTCTTACAACTATTTATAATGTAGAACATACGCAATAACCATAGGTTTGAGTAGTCCGAACGGAGCGCAAACAGTCATGCACTCGCCGTGAGATTGAGATACAGACTGGTGCGCGCGGCTACTGAACGGCCGGCGCAGGAGTCGGTTACGCGAACAAAAGAATTTAACTAGGAACTCGTTTAGAGTGCGCGTGTCCATTCCGAACTTACGACAAATTGGCACGTCATTATAAATAGATATTTAATATGGTAATTTAATGTTTTTGTGAATATTTGTTTATATATAATATAATTATGTATATTTAATATGTATAATATTTTGTTATATATGATATGTTATTTATAATTATGTACATTATGTTTATTTATTAGTATATGTGGAAAATAATATAATGTTGCCACATCACTCCCCCCCAAAGGCCTGGTTAGGGACGATAAAAATCTGGAAAACGCACATGTCTTCCAGAACGTGTTGTTCGATACATATTTGTAGGTGTTGGAGGAATGTGTGGTGACGATTCTGTTACCTTATTTTGCGGTGTTGATTTTGGTGAGGAAATATCAGCATCATCGTCATCCACCAATATAAAAGCAGGTTTTAGGCGATCAATGCTGACGGTTACCTTATTAACTTTGATAAATATTTTAAATGTCTTATCATTGCGTGCTAAAACTTTATGAGGGCTAGAGTATGCTGGTTGAAAGGGAGCCCGCGAAGCATCTTCACGGAGGAAGACATGGTCCGCGGTGGCTAGCTCTTTGAAAATAAATACTCTGCCCTTGTGATGACGAGAAGCTGCTATTGGTTGCAATTTCTCAGCGTAAGAACGCAGCCTTGCGGTGAAATCTGACAAGTCAGTGGTACCGCTTGAACTGGGGTTGAAGAATTCGCCAGGAAGTCTGAGAGGCTCGCCATACAGTAACTCAGCTGAGGAAGCCTGCAAGTCATCCTTAAAAGCAGTTCGGACGCCCAAGAGCACTAATGGAAGGGATTCTGTCCAGTTAACATCGGCGTGGCAAGTAATAGCTGCTTTGAGTTGCCTATGAAAGCGCTCGACAAGTCCGTTGCATGCGGGGTGATATGCAGTAGTGCGTTTATGCTGGAACCCTACAAATTTCGCAAGACACTGGAACAATGCGGACTCAAATTGTCGACCGCGATCTGTAACGATGTCTATAGGACATCCGAATCTAGATATCCAGCTGGTAATAAGAGACTTCGCTACAGTCTCAGCAGTAATGTCCATAATTGGACAGACTTCAGGCCACCTGGTAAATCGATCGACGGCTGTCAAACAGTAGCGGTAGCCGTTCGAAATCGGGAGAGGGCCTATTAAGTCAATGTGGACATGTTTAAATCTGGCTCGCGGCAGGTTAAAATTACCTATAGGCGCAGAGACATGTCGTGTTACTTTTGCCCGCTGACACTGTAGACAACCACGTGTCCACTCTCTGACGTCTTTTCGGACTCCGGGCCAAACAAATCGCTGAGCTACTAATTGAGCAGTCGTATTGGCCCCTGGATGGCTAAGAGAGTGAAGACTGTGAAAAACTTGCTTGCGAAATTGTTTTGTAACGAATGGCCTGGGTGCCGATGTACTGACATCGCAGTACAGAAGCGTACGACTCCCAGGAACGGTAATTTGTTGCAAGCGGATGGAAGAAGAATTAGCCAGGTACTCAGCCAGATCAGGATCAGACGATTGCGATCGAGCCAAATCCTCTAGACAGATTGGAGCTTCCAGTGCTTCGACGCGAGATAAAGCATCGGCAACGACATTGTCCTTACCGGCAATGTGCTTTATGTCGGTCGTAAACTGTGAGATATAGTCCAAGTGTCTGTGCTGGCGGGGTGAACAGTTGTGTTTTCGATCACTAAAAGCGTAAGTGAGGGGTTTGTGGTCCGTAAACACTGTGAAGTGCCTCGCCTCCAGCATGTGGCGAAAGTACTTGATGGCCTCATAGATAGCGAGAAGCTCTCGATCGTATGGTGAGTATTTCGCTTGAGCTGGACTCAGTTTCCGAGAGAAGAAAGCTAATGGCTGCCACTTACCTTCGCTCAGCTGTTGAAGTACAGCTCCCATGGCTAAGTCTGACGCATCAGTCACCAATGCTAACTTGCCTCGGCAATCAGGATGGGCCAGCATTGCAGCATTGAGTAGGCTTTCCTTGGTGTCTTGGAAAGCCTTCAGAGCATCGCCGTTTAAATCAATGGGAGTTGAACCTTTGACTGTACCGGTAAGAAGCTTATTGAGGGGAGCCTAGGTAAGAGCTGCGTTTGGCAAAAAACGACGATAAAAGTTCGCCATGCCCAAGAAACCTCTTAACTGCTTGACAGTCTTTGATGATGGGAAGTTACGGATAGCTTCTACCTTAGTGTCCAAGGGTTTGGTACCGCTCTCCGAAATGCGATAACCTAGAAAGGTTACCTCGGGAACTCCAAATACGCACTTGGATACGTTAATTACCATACCGTACTTCCTTAGTCTAGTGAACAGTAGCCGTAAGTGATGTTCGTGCTCCGGCTGACTTATAGAAAAGACTAGAAAGTCATCACAGTAGCAGTATACGAAGTCCAGCCCGCGCGTCATCTCATCGACGAATCGCTGAAATGTTTGGCCTGCATTGCGCAGACCAAATGTCATAAATGGGAATTCGTACATACCAAATGGGGTGGTGATAGCCGTCTTGGGTATATCCTCTGGACAAACAGGAATTTGGTTATACGCCTTCACGAGATCTATAGTGCTAAATATTTTACAGCCAGCAATTGAATAAGCAAAATCGTGAAGGTGTCTAATTGGATATCTGTCGGGGATGGTCCTTGAGTTGAGTCGTCTGTAATCCCCACAGGGCCTCCAGCCGTTATCTTTCTTGGGGGCCAGGTGAAGAGGTGACGACCAGGGACTATCAGAGGGTCTCGCTGTACCATCAGCAAGCATGGCCTCAAATTCTTGCTTAGCCACTTTCAGCTTATCTGGAGCCAGCCGTCTTGGTGTGCTTGTAACAGGAGGACCTGGTGTGGTACGAATGTGGTGTTGTGTGTGGTGTGTTATGTTACGGTGAGTGCCAGCTGGTCGCGTTATATCAGGAAATTCCTGATTAAGCAAGCTATGAAAGCGAGATTCACCGGTCAATATTTTTACAGAACTCACACAATTAAAAGGTGCAAACAAAGCAGAAGCAGAAAGGCTAGTGGTATTGTCTATAAGCTTTTGATTTCTACAATCGACAACTAAATTATAAAAAGCTAGGAAATCTACTCCTACAATAGGCTTTGTGACATTAGCAACAATAAAGCGCCAAGGGTAAGATCTACGTAAATTAAAATCTAAATTTAAATGGTAGTAACCGTAGGTGTCGATGGTCGTCCCGTTGGCCGCGCAAAGCTTGTAGGAAGTAGGTGCACGACGCTCACTTAACAGAGTCCGGGGGAAGACACATAGATCGCTGCCAGTATCTATCAAAAATTGTATCTTCGACCTTCTGTCGGTGACGAACAGGCGACCAGAGGTTGGGCTATCAGCTGTCGCCATTACCGACTGCCCTTTGCGTTTCCCGACTTCTCGAAATCACAAGGTTTGATACATTTGTGAGCCTTGTCTCCGTGTTTTGAGTGGTACCAGCAGGTAGGGTACTTCCGGTACGAAGATGGTAGTTGACTGGTCGCGGCGATCACGACGACGACTGCGGGATCGCGGTCTTCTATCTCCGGTAGGCATATTTTTGATCAGGCGACGCAATTCCGAGATTTCTCTAGCCATGGCATCCATTCTCGATCCATAGTCGTGACTTGTCGATGCAACTTGTGGTGTTGAAGGGACGATATCGTGGATGCGGTCGGCGAGATCGGCAAGGGTCTCCAGTTCTGCGGTCGGTTGTGCAGCCAGGACAGTCTGGATGTTTCCGGGAAGGCGGCTTGTCCAAATTGTACGAAGAAAATCGTCCGTAATCTGGTGACCAGCGAGGCTTTGGAGATGACGGAGAAACTGTGAAGGTTTGCGGTCCCCAAGTTCTTCGTGCAAGAGAAGCTGTTGCACTTTCTTCTCCTTGGAGGCGCTAAGGCGTTTAATAAGCTCCGTCTTCAATTTTTCGTAACGGTCACTAGATGGAGGTTTCGCAAAAATGTCTTTGACCTAGTATAAAAATTGACGATCCAGTTGTCCAATGACGTAATGAAATTTCGTCAGGTCATTAGTAATTCCGGCGATCTGGAACTGTCCCTCAATTTGCGAAAACCATATTTCCGGTTCCTCCGGCCAAAAAGGTGGAATTCGGACTCCGACTTTAAAAATGTCGGATGGTGTTGTGGAAATGCGCTCACTGACGTCGCGTTCGACATCGCCACTGCCGTTCGCCATCTTAGTACGTGTATTCTTGATTTAATAAAATATTACGTACTTTTATCACCAGCGCTGATAACTGTGTCCAAATAGGGTCACCACTATGGTTAGGTTGTAGATGAAATATAGGTAGACGTCGAGTCTTAGTTCAATTCAAACACGTCACTTTGAATATTCACTTTAATTTACCTAATCCAATTTTTACAGTCACAGAAGGGCTAAGTAACACACTGGATTAATGAATGGCAGGTCTTACAACTATTTATAATGTAGAACATACGCAATAACCATAGGTTTGAGTAGTCCGAACGGAGCGCAAACAGTCATGCATTCGCCGTGAGATTGAGATACAGACTGGTGCGCGCCAGTGTTTCCACTTTAATGATTTCCTTTCCCCACGCCTCAATTCAGATTTCCCCTTCTTACGACATCTTTCCCCTCAAAAAATATTCTGCTGTAGTTTTTAGATTTGGCAATAGTGTAGTAACTAAAGAAAAAAAAGGTCTTAATCTATCTTATTCTATAACAGATATATATAAAATCTGCACGTGTTGCCACAGTTTCTTTTATACGGCAACACTATAGTCCACGGTATAGTCCATAAAAAAATATTTCCGTGCCGCATTATTTTAGGCTAGGCTTTACCCATAATTTCCCGCAATTTCCCCTTTTCATGTCTTTCCCCCTTTTCTTCCCCTCGGGACCCTAATTTCCCCTTAAAAGGGGAATTTCCCCTCATTGTGGAAACACTGGTGCGCGCGGCTACTGAACGGCCGGCGCAGGAGTCGGTTACGCGAACAAAAGAATTTAACTAGGAACTCGTTTAGAGTGCGCGTGTCCATTCCGAACTTACGACAAATTGGCACGTCATTATAAATAGATATTTAATATGGTAATTTAATGTTTTTGTGAATATTTGTTTATATATAATATAATTATGTATATTATGTTTATTTATTAGTATATGTGGAAAATAATATAATGTTGCCACAATATTTAATTTTATCAAATATTAAAATATCAAGCTATTTCATGTAACATCAAATATGATTAAATGATGTGTTATGGCGGCCTACCTCATGGCCATTCGTATTTGCTATTCGTAAAATGGAAAAAGTATGAAAAGGATAAACCGCTGACAAAATGACATAATATAGCAAATACGATTAGCCATGTGGAGTGCCATTGCCACTCACATGTTTCATTGCCCAATTGAGGAATTCAAAAATCAAACTTTATATTAGAGTGCGGCTAACGAATGAATGCGATCCTGACAGGTCGTGTCAGTTCCTTATGTCGAGAATAAAGTTTACCTACACTAAGTATTAAGTAATGTGTGCTTACCAACGATATTAAATGCCCTAGATACACCAACACGAATAAAATCGTGCCCGAAACTTGGCCAAAAGGTATATCAGACGATCCACGGAGCTCCGTAAGATGATCGTGTAGTCGAAAACAAATTAAGACATTAATTAAACATTGAAAGTTACTTTAATGCATACTGTATAAGGTCTTAATCAAAATTATGACTGTTCGAAATGCGAGCTCATAAAATTTACGACTTACTGCTATATGCGGAAGTTATAGGCCTTATTTCTTTGACTCTATGCGCAGTTCTGAATGCGCCGTTCATAATATAGCAGCTAAGGACCGCTATATTACCGACCATGCGTTTGAATATCACAAATATTTTATATAAAATCAGTTTATAGTAAGTATTATAACAAAATTTGCTTCAAATACGTTAAATTAACAAACACTGATTAGACACCTGTCGAAAAAACGACACTTTGCGTAAGGTACTATAAGTATATTTTTCGCATTATTTCACGGAGATCTGCGGCAACTTGCCTTTTCAACGGTCCGCGCGTGACTGTGAATCAAGAAATGCTTGAGTGGTGTGCAAGCACTTCTTGATTGGGACATATTTTCAGCGCACGTGGTGTATCTAGGGTATTTAATATCGTAGGTGCTTACACTAAAGACCTTTGGTAAAAAAGAGGTCCGAAAATTAACTCTAAATGACAATGACAGATTCTGACCCATCATATACAGTAATATTAAATTTATGAAAAACTATATACGGCTTTGTTTCTCGTACCGATTTAATTATTACTTTGTAAAAGCGGCGGATACGAAATAAATATTAAAATAATTTGTATCCACTGTTTCCGTTAGGAGAAGAACGAAAACATGGCATATGCGTTTTGTTTCACGACAAACAACAAAAAGCCAGTCAAGTTTTCGAAAAATATCATTCTCTTTTTAATATTATGGATAAAATAAGCATTTCGGTTATAAATATAATTAATTTATGTTTATAAAAAAGTTTAACGATTATAGTACCTTGTATTTTTTATGCGCATACACATTATTAAGTACCTATGTGAAACTAAACGTTATTCTGGATTGATATCCTTTTGATTGACATTTCTGTCAAACAAAAGGATTTGTACGACATTGTCGTTTGTGATTTGGAACCATGTTGAGATGCATAAATTGTTATTTTGTATTCTACAAAGGCATGTCGTTTATACACTATCAGCTAGAATACGTACACTGTTGAATAATTTATAGAAATTCCAATTTTCTGCTCAAATTGCAGCTCGAGAAACGCATGATAATTGTACTCTTTGTAAGTATATTATTCAATAACCACAGCTTCTAGAGAATTTAGAACTTTACTATTTTGATTCCTAATATTACAGCTATGAAATGTCATTTATCGCATTCGTGTACACCATTTTTATCGGGTGGGTTAAACCTCTATAGAACTTCTGGCATTGTCCTTTGTCGCCACAAGGAACCGATAAGACATGTCAGCATTGCATTCTTTCGTTGGCCGCACTTGATGTTTCATCCAATGTTGCCATTTTAGATGGGCACCACAAAATGTCAAATGCCTGCAATCAATAACGATTAAATTACGCTTAAAACCTTCTGTCTTATTCATAAAAAGATAAAATAGGTTTATTAGCGTGTTATAATAAGAATCCCGAAAAGCATTATTCATAAACGTCAAATAACACTAAAAAGCATAGTAAGTATTCAATAGCGGCTTCGTAACTTATAACAGGGTCGACCCTACTATAAACCTTTAATACAGAGAAATATGGCCGACAAATGTGCAACTACTGATTTTTTTTTTGCGTTCGAACCGTTTGTTTTCGTCGTTTGTTCGTTCGTGTGGTTATTTACAAGGAGCTGGGAAGTAGAGATATTTTTTTATAAAATTGTTTGGTGATATCGTTAGCTATGCAAGCTCTGCAAGAATTACAAGCTATTGAACGAGCAGAAAATGATTTTTTCACGACGTCGAAAGCTTAACCAGTAGAGATGTGATCCGTTTTCTTTACCAGATATAGAGTTCAAACGACGATACCGTTTCAACAAAAATACCATGGCCCTTATTTTTGATCTCGTCAGGCAAGTCTTGCAACTGGACTTCAGAGGTTGAGGAACGTCACCAGAGTTGCAGGTGTTAACCGCTATACGATGTTGGGATCGTCGTAAAGTAAGCACGTTTACGAGTATTTTATAAATAAAAATATAATAATACGGGATATATATATCCCGCATTTTAATATACCTATGTACTTTTTAAATATCTTTGTAACATTTTAGATTCAAGATGATGGGGAAGAAATTCATGGTATGTCTCAACCAACTGTGAGTCGCATTTGTGCCAGAGTAGCCTGCGCGTTTTCTTCGCAAAAATAACACGAAAATCCTCTGCACGAAACAAGCAATATTGACAAATAAATATCATAGTGTGACATAGTGACGTTGTCAATTTTTTTTGCCGTGGATACCAGTGGTTTCGCCATTTTAATCTATGGATTCATCAGAATGACAACATAACAACGCTAAAGTGTCTTATAACGAGAACATATAGTAATAAAGGGTTTATTGAACGTTTATGAATAGAGAATTTTATAAAAGGTTTATTAGTACTAATGGGCATTTTAACTAATTAGTGTTTTAAACCTATTTAAGAGGATTTTCATGAATAAGGCTGTTAACCAAGGATATAAGGTTGAAAACCGACTACAAAATTTCGACAGTTTTGTAGTCTTAATCTGAGAAGCTTTAGTAAAGTATGAACATACCTGTATTGTCTAACAATGCGATTGTGTTCGTCCATGCTAAGACATGCCTTTGATCTAAATTAATCGCTTTTAAAAAGTTTTCTAATGCATCACTCTCCCTGTTCATTTCTAAATACTGAAATGGAATCATATTACAGTTGCATAAATATTAAGAACTCATTAATGTACATCATAGAAACGGCAATAAATTTGAAGATTTAAAAATGCAAATTTGAAGAATGGCGTAATTTTTATATTGAAGTACGGACTACAACACCTCAGGTCGCAGTCAGATTTGAGCTTTAAATACAACCACTAAGGTTGAAAATAGATTAAATATAAATATAGAACTTTAAGTTTTGTTTAGTATGGGGAACAGTTAAGCCTATCTATCTACATACATAGTACAAAATAATAATCCGACAAAATTTTCATCTGGTCTGATTTTCAAGTCTGTCATAAATTGAGGTAGGTAACAACTTTCAATGTTATTATTTTAAACGCCTCCAGGAAAAGATATCGCGATGCTAAATTTGCATCTTATATTTTATGAATTGTATTGTTTATGTACTGTAGTAGTTTAGCGTGTTTTCAAGAGTGAAAATAAAGTAGATGGGGGTTCAGGTTTATATAAAACTGATGCCCACCCACACTTGAGCCTGCTAAAAAGAAGGTAAGGACAAGATAAGGCCAAAACTAACTTTAGTCCGCGTTTTGGAATAAGGTGACATATTATTATTAGGTGTTGTAGGTATTTTTATGATAAATAATTTTCTACTTCTAGTTTTAAGGAAATAATGTCAAGCATGTGCGAAAGTAGCTTTTACTAAAGCATTATTATCTAAAAAATATGATCAAAAGTAGCATATTATATACTAATAAAAACAAAATTCTTTATGGTAACATAGCAGTCAATGCATTCACAGGGATAGCGAGAGATGCAGGTGCGATTCTAGCCTGTTACCTGGACCGAATTAATTTTTTACTTGTAATACTTTTTCTTATATAGGGTGAAATTGAATGTTTCTATGAAACTTCGTGAGATTGTTGGGTTATGTGTATAGAGTATGCCTGTTTTTTCCGAATTTTTTTGAAGTATATTTTTTTCATGTATTTATTTATAATTTGTGTATTTTTATGTCCTTTCCTCCTTTTGAGTAGTTAATTAAACGAGGCAACTAACATTAACAATAAAAAAGAAGTTCTTACACTAACAGACAGGCTTTACCGATTTAAAATCGTGACAGTCATATTAACTTTATAGGATTTTTAATTGCTCTAACAGAAGATTTATTTTATTGATTAATTACCTGTGCTTTATGAAACAATATTCAAAGGTATTATATGTATCAGTGAATAAATAATTATAATATAGCATCTAAGACTATTTTATTGTAATGTTTTTAAATAGTGTGGATCAAAGCGGAGAGTAGGTAAGTACCGAGTCATCTGTGCGTGTAGTAGGTACCTATACAGGCGGCCGCGGTCGTCGCCTCGACCGGCGCTGATCTCGACTGGAGGCATAATGAAGGCATTCATTAAGTTTCCGTTTTTTTAGTAGTGCTTATTTTAAGTTGCTTTATAGCTTCTATGTAGACGTGTTTAAAATGAATAATTACTCATAAGGAAGAAATGACAAAAAAATAACCAAATAAAAAATTAAAAAACGAAATATTTTATTTTAAAAAATCCGAAAAAAATCATGCATACTCTATACACATAACCCAACAATCTCACGAAGTTTCATAGAAACATTCAATTTCACCCCGTATATTGAAATCTATTAATGCCTATATTATAATGAAATATTACCAGATTTCCCAAATTGTAATAGCAGTCTGGATAGCTCTTTCGGTATTGTAGTGCTGTCATGTAAGCTTGTTCCGATTCGTTTAAGCGATTGGTGCTTGCAAGCACAATACCCAAATTCATCCATGCTGCTGGGAAATCTTTTCTGCGAGGCAAAGAAAACAATTTTATCAAAACAGGTGAAGTTGAGAATATCATGTAAGTATTCTAGGTTCTAGGCTTCTTTTTCTGTAAAAACTAGAACTTAATTTTGCCATGAAACAGTGATGAAGAAAGACATCTCCATGTCGGAATTATAAGTACACGTGCTCTGTCTGGACCCTATTTCACGATGTCGACATATGTCACAAAAAAGACAGTCATTTTGTTACAATTGTGTACTTCAACGACAATTATGTTGTGAACAGTGGCGGCGCAAGACCTAAACTTAATGTGGGTAAGGTATATTTCGCGAACAGCCAAGTGCGAGTCGCACTCGCGCATGAACGAATGTAATTTTTTGAACATTCGCGAATGCGAATGTGAATGCGAATATCTGGTACCGACATTGCGAATATTTAAGTGTCATTCCGCTCGCACCTTTTATAAACAAAACAAGTTCATTTTAAGGTTAGAATTTGAATAGTGATTTATTATAACAGAAGTAAATCAAATTCTAAGGAAATATGGACTTATTTAACGCTTTGTGATGTTGAACGAGCTAAATGCAAGCTGTGTCACAATGAATATTCAAGGAAAGGAAGTACTACAACTGCTATGTGAAATCATTTGAAGGCAATGCATAAAACCGAGTTTTCCGATTTTTTTTAGTTTTGTCAAAGAAGATGATTAATATAACATTAAAATATGCATAATAGAAGAGCTTTTTTGTTTGCTCTCATTGCATTATTTATTTTGTTTTTTAAGTTCTAATAAAAAAATAATTGTTAAGCTTCATTTCCTTAGGTAAATAAATAAAAAATAATGCCAAATGCTAAAGTCAAAACCAATAATGTGATTACGAGGTTAAGTTAAATTTTCTTGCATTAAAAACATAAGAAATGAATAGATTTTGATTTTATGAACATAAATATTATTAAATAAAACTAGTTTTTACGGGTTAATGCACGAAACTTTATTTATTTATTGACGTTTCGTAGCCTTTACAGGCTACGTCGTCAGAATAAAACTTTTATTTAATTTGTCGAGCTACCTTCGAAAACTACCTTTCGATGAGTGATGTGCGTGAAAACCTAAGAAACAAATAAATTATTATCTTCAAATTGTCTTTTTCTAATATTCATATTCGCAAAACATTCGCAGAGATTTTGCGAATGCGAATATTCGTTACGTCACTATTATCTATACAACATGAGACACTTTAGTATAATATCGAGTAAAATCGGTGAAAAAATCACTTTTGTTATATAGGAACCCACCCTCTTTAAATATTTAATTTATTTAAATTTAATTATTTATTTTTAATGTTTTTATACAAATAAATATTTAAAACGTCTTAAGTACCAATTTCCGTTATTAATATAAAACAAAAATATCACGTTTGTCGTATGGTAATAAATATTGATTTTAGTATTTTTTTAGGGTTCCGTAGTTCTAACAAGGTACCCTTATAGTTTTATCATGACCGTCTTTCATTATCATGAGTTTTATATTGTCACTAGAAAGATGTAATTTTGTGGAGCTATATATAGGGTGAAATTGAATGTTTTAATGAAACTTCGTGAGATTGTTGGGTTACGTGAAAAGAGTATGCCTGATTTTTTTCGGATTTTTTTGAAGTATTTTTTTTCATGTTTTTATTTATAATTTGTGTATTTTTATGTCATTTCCTCCTTTTGAGTAGTTATTCATTTTGCCTTGTGGCTCTGCTGAGTATACCGTGACACTACAATAACAACACACCATATCCAACTTCTTATATTGAGGCCACAGAACAAGAACTAATCATGGCGTTATTTGCAAATCTTCTCTTGTCCCAAATTTAAAAGATACGCACGCGCGGTGGATAAACTTGACACTGCGCTCGCTCACTGCGCTTTGCACCGCGCATAGATAGGTATTCAACCGATTCAACGGCGGGAGCGGTCATTGCTCCCGACCGCTCGTCTTCTGTTTTTACGTTTTTTTAGTAGTGCTAATTAGTTGTTTTTTACTTACTCTGTATGAGTGTTTAAAAAGAATAATTATATGTACCCAAAAGGAGATTAAAATATAACAAAAAAAAAAACGAAATTTTATTTTAAATCATTTTTAAAAAATCCGAAAAAATTCAGAGATACTCTATATACGTAACCCAATAATCCCACGAAGTTTCATTGAAACATTCAATTTCACCCTGTATATAAGTCGGGCAGATAAAGTGGATCGTAAAATAGGGATGATTTTTTTATCGTTTACCCCATTGAGTGAGGTATGGTTTAATAGGTCCTTTAAAATGACTTAGGGGTTATTAAGGCAATTTTTCGATGTAGTTCGTTTGCGTTTGCTCCTATTACGACAATATATAAGAAAAAGCAGCTTAATACTCACTTGTACTTCAATGAATTTCTTAAATAATATTCCGCTTCTTGGAATTTCCTCTGGTACTTGAGCAGATTGGCCAGATTGTTCATTGCTTGATAATACTCAGGATACAACCTGGAAATATTCAAAGTTAAATATTTTTAAATAATATGAACCTTTGTTAAATAATATTCCTTTTAGCAATTTTAATGGGACTGAAGCTTACCTAATAGCTTCGTTGTATGAAGTAAGTGCAGCATCAGTTTTATTTAGAGCATCACTTACTTTTGCTACATTGTAGTGGACTTTAGCATTTAATGGACACACTGACATACCGCTAGCAAACAAACGATATTCATTTTGCCAGTCATGCGACCTTTGCCAACTTCTCCAGCCATAAATTGATATTAAAAAAACATATAACATTAGTCCCAGCTGAAATAAAAATAGATGGACCACTAAGCGGATTTTTTTATCGCTAATATTACTAATAATATAAAAGAATGTCCCACCAAAATTCTTCAATTGTTACAGTTAATAAAGACTATCTTTATACTGTAACCATTAAAAAAAATGGATTTGATTTCCATAACTATAATTTTATTTAGTTTTTTTTGCCTTGTTATGGATAGATAGCTGTTTTATTGTCATGTTAACTTATGTTATATTGAACATGACACATTATAGGTACAAGTCCGAACTGAGCCGCAGGCCGCAGCTGCAGACTGCAGGCGACACTACTAGTTTCTATGAATCTCTATGAATTGATTCCGAGCGCGGCGACATTGCGGCCTGCAGCCGCGGCGCGTAGCCTGCGGCTGCGGCGTGCAGCGACCGCAGACTGCAGTTCCAGTGGTGTCGCCAACCGCAGAGAGGTCACACCAAAGATTTGAATCGCTAGATAGTTTGACCGCACCGCAATCTGTCAATATTCGAATAAGCTAACTCCCATATTTTTCCAACTCACATTTTTTGCAAGAGAAGTGTATTTTAATATCGTCGTGTGCCTTCCGAAAGTGCTCTAACAATTTCAGAAATACAAATAAAGCTAATGGTGTAACATTTCACTCGTAAGTTTTTAAATTTCATTTTTATTAAATTTATTTTCTTTCGTTGTCATCAATATTGAAATCTGTTGAAAAAAAAAGTAGTGTTGGAAAATATTGCTAGACAAAAAAAGACAACGCTATACTCTCGGTAATCGAAGCTATTGGAGTGACTGAGGCATGGTTATACGCATTGTGCAGCCGCGGCATGTCGCCGCGCTCGGAATAGAAGCTGCCGCGACCGCAGGCAGAACTACGGTCAGCCGCAGTGTCGCCTGCGGTAGTCGTCTGCAGCCCATTGCAGAATTGTACCTTAATACATATACAAAATACATACTTTACGTTTATTCTTCTTAGCTATTATTTTGTTTAAGCCAAGAACTATTATCAAGCAGTAGCCAGCAGATGGAATATACAGGACTCTTTCAGCTATCACAAAACCAACTGGATAAAATATATTAGCTGCTGGTAAAAATGGTATCACCATTAATGCCACACTCAGTGAAAGTATCCTGAAAGAAACAAATAATGTTAAAACTGTAGTTTCAACACTAATAAATAAATAATAAAAAAAATTGTGCATGTTATCCAGATTCAATGGAAAGTATTTAACTGAGTTCTATTGTGTAGGGGCATAGGCGTATATAGCGTGGGGGGGCTGGGTGGGCCGTGTACACCTGATGTGAAAGCAACAGCAGGAAAGCGAGTCATAATTGCTCTAAAGTAAAAATTATAAACTTTGAGGGCTTTATTTCAGAAACTATTCAGATTATAGATACATTTATAGTCTCATATTGTAGTAAATTTGTCTATTTTAAAAAGGGTTTAAATAAGTACTATCAAAAACAAGCCTTTTAGGGTTACAATCACCAAAGGCTGAAAAAAAGCAGTTTTTTTTCAGATTTTTGACAAAGTTACGTTCGGCAATCGAGGTCACCAACTTGGATTATTCATTGGGCCAACATCATACATAAGTCTGCAAAAAATTGGGGTTAAAATCACCAAAGCAAAAGACAAAATTTTCGCAGTTTTTTTAAAATTTTCACATAGATGCGTTTGGTGCTCGAGGTCACAAAATTGGATTAGTCATTGGGCAATCATCATGCAAAAAAATTGGAACTACCGGATAAATGTGTTTAATGTATATGATACGTTATTTACGAGTAATGTATATGATACTAATCACACCTACTCACTGACTGTAGATACATCGAGTGTCGACTCTGCATCATCATATCCGCCATGGCATGTAAAGGGCCAGCCCCCCAAAATATCCCTAGATACGCCAATAGGTAGGGGAATAGAGTACATTCCAGCAAGGAATGTTAGAACTATGTATGTTTAAAACCACAGTAGAGGGAAGTTGCATCAAAAGGAATGAAATAATTAGCTCTGTCAAAAATAGGTATTTAAAAACATGCTTTAATAATGATTTATTATTGCTACATATTTTAATTATTATGTATTTACCGTCTTGTTGAAGTTTTGTTTTGTTTACAAATAATTGCTTTGATGATAAATATTCCATATAAATACATGGAAATAGGATATATTATTCTATGATCTAAGACACTTTTGATTAGTGGTACACATCCCATTGACCAGTCATAACATAACCACTGAGGCCAGATAAACAGCAGTGTATTTAGAAAGTAAACATAGCTGTGTGTAACAATCTGAAACATACATTTTGAAAATAGTCTAAATATTTAAATATGCACAGAGATTAAGAAAGTAAGTATTAAATAATACTATTTGTTGTTGCTTCTTTCATGGTCTTTTTTAGAAAAAATACCTTAGTGAAGGTTTCTGCAAAAGCGGCAGGATTGTCTATAGCCTTAAATTCGGGTTTTGTGGCACCCATTACTGTCCACCTCCCATATAAGGTTAGAATAATAGCCAATATTGTTACAGTGATCCTCTTGATACAAGATCTATTGTAAAGATTACAAAATTTTTGACACTTTCTCTTAATACTTATTTTTAGAATCATATCATAAAATATACAAAAGCCCTGTAATAAAAGAATAAAACTTTGCGTTAAAATTACCTTCATAAATATGTAAACTTCTATACAAAATATATCTCACCAATACTGTGATTCCATTTTCCTTACATAACATAGAGATAGCTGATAAAATTATAGTCACAAATAGGAAAAGATTATGATGGTATTGGCTGTTTATGGCTTTATGATAAAAAATAAAAGCCAAAAAGAATGTAGCACCACTCAACAGATCTGCTCTTCCAACTATACCACTGATGGCTTCAACATGTATTGGATGTACAGCAAATAAGAGAGCAGCAAAATAACCTATGTCAATTTTGTACTGCTTAATTTTTTTAACATTTATCAGAATGTTATAAACAAGCCTCACTAATACTGTACACAAGATGTGACACAACAGATTTGTTGCTTTGAATGTGTATACTGATAATTCCTTGTTGCTCATGAAGTAGTTCAATCTGAAATATATATATTTTATGAACAAATAAAAATAATAATATTAAATTAAATAAAAAATAAAGTACCTACTCAGTAAATAAAACACTAAGTTTTTATATTTATTTTTTGCAAAAATGCAGCTTTATTTTTATTTGGTCCTACTTAGATTAATATTTTCATAATTAGTAAGAGTGATGGTTGTCCTCATACCTGAATGATAAAATAGTGAAAGGTCTGTAGGATTTGTGGCTAAGGTTGCTTTTTATATTGGTTCCCCAAAAGTCATTGTAGAAGCAATCAATCCAGGACTCGGAAATGATATCCTTATTTTTAACGATTGCTTCTGAATCGTCGAAAACAAAGTCTCCGTTCAAAGTGAATAAATATGGCAAAGCTGAGAGAAACACAAGGCTTGCCCACTTATATAAAAGGCCAGTCATTGTGACAATTTTAATTACATATTAGAGAACTTGTTTTTATACAAAATTTTGTATTTTTAGAAGATTTTGTTAGCCATCGTTTAATTCCATATTTTTGATTTGGGTTTGTCAGTCTGACATTGACTTTCAGTGTGACCAGATTGAATTTTACGAAAATACCGAGGCACCTCAAAAAAATACTGAAATATACCGACTTACATAGGACAGATATACCAATAGAAATACTGATTTTCTTAACACATTTTATTTATTCATACGTACTCACAATAAATGTTAGAGTTATATTTTAACATCCTTTTCGAAGGATTAAAATTTACACAACCTCCTTTATTTCTTCACGCTCTATCTAATAGTGCAAACCGCATTAAAATCGGTCCAGCAGTTGTAAAGTTTTAGGCGAACATACATTCTGCAAGTCTGATTAATACTATGTATTGATAATTGTATATGTAGTATTACAATACTACAACGCCGACAACGGCCGTCTTTCTTGTCATATCTGTAACTTACTCATAGATAACATGTTTAGGTATAGGTAAACTAAATCCGGGGAAGTCCACAATGTTCGCGTTCCGGGGAATTCCGCAAACATTGTCGCAAAGACGATCACTCACTACGGTGTTGCCATAACTTCTACCAAAATATACCCAAAAATTCTGACTGCCAGCAATATACCTGAAAATATACTGATGTTCGAAAAAATCGATGAAATATACTGAAAAAGTATTAAAATACTGAATCTGGTCACACTGTTGACTTTATTTTTCTTATTTTTTTTAAGTTGAAAGCACAGATACCTAGAGAAACAGCCTACATTAGTACTTTTTTTCTAATGAGAATAATTTCGAAGTCATCAAATCAACTCAAAACCTCGTATATAGTATAGTATTTCAATAAGATTTTTCATCAATATAATCATCATAATCAGAATCTTTATTAGCTAAAAACACGGTATACAGGTACCTTTGTTCCCAACGAGTCTCACTGTAACCTGTTACACTGGTTGCTTTCCAATTACAGAGCATAATGCGACTCAGTGCCGCACAATGCTGAATTATGCTGATGCTTAATTGGAACGTGAATTAGTTTTCAAATGCACCAGCAGAGTGCGCTAAGTTCAGTGTTGAAAAAAAAGTCAATGTTTGTACCTTCATCCATACTTATTTTTATTTTTTAACAGTTTGAATGAACTTTGATTATTTAAAAAAACTATTTAATGAAACGAAAGCTTTAATAATTCTAAAGAAAATATAACTAGAAAAAATTCACTAATTTTTCAACAATAAATAATATTACTAACGATAACATATAAATAAAACATTTCGATCAATGCCAACTTAAAGAAAAAACACTTGTTAATTTTCTGTCTCTAAGTTGGTACGATTGCACGCATCACACGAAAGCATCACTTTTGAGAGTGCTCAATTGTGCGAAGCGTTGCTGTAGTTGGAACACTCAACGTTAAGCATTATGCCGCATAATGCGCTATAATGCTGTAATTGGAAAGCAATCCAATTAAGCATTAGCATAATTCGGCATTGTGCGCCACTGCTCATTCTCATTATGCTCTGTAATTGGAAAACCACCGGATTGAGCACGTGTTTTGACATATTAAAAATAGCATGCATATACTTATGGAACAAATAAAAAAAAAACTTATTAAATTTATCTACAAAATTATGAATGCCAGAGTTACTTAATATTATGTCAATAAAATATATAATGGTGCCGATTCTGGCGTGATTCTCTAAACTTAAAACTAAATTTAACATTAGTCTCTCCTTTTCATCCTGTATAGAGAATGACAAGGATATATTGCTGTCCAATTTCAGTTTAGGTTTAGAGAATCATGCTAGAATCGACACCACTGTGAACATACTAATTTACAAGGTTTCCAAACGTCATATAAAAAAGAAAATACATTTGTCATAATTGAGGAGCTGGCGAACAAAACGGTATAATTACGCATCTGGTCAAACTGCTTTATTTTACAGTCCGTAGGTTACGGTCCCGATGAATTTGAATCTCAAATAATTTTCAATAGAACAGTGTCAAAATTACAAAATTTATAAATTAACAACCATGCCAAGAGCTCATTGGAGGCACGGACCTGAAAAAAAGACGGACGTAACCTCGTCTTATCTCGAGTGAAGCATGCAAATGGCCGCCCGCTTACAGCGTGTGCGTGATTTGAGGGTTGTCGGGTAAATCATCAATTTCCCTACTTTTTAAATCTCCCAAACTAAAACATTGTTAACATTATGTACTCAAATATATATTATTTTACTCGTTGTGAGCTCCCGATTTTTCAGCAATTTAAACGGTTGCACTTCAGAAACATGATGTAGGTCTATCAAATTAAATTTAAGAACACCGAGATAGAAAAGAAAGCTATGTATAAAGAACTTTATTGTTTACATATAAATGTTAGTGTCTTAATATTAAGTATGAGGTTAATAACATACATTAATATACATAAATCGCGCAGATTAATGCTTAAAATAAAAATATAATAGACTAATATTGCTATTTCTTCTTTTAAATGTAAAGTATTTCATTCATAGATTGAGTAGGTATTTATAGACCGACAGAGTGAGGAAAAGAGATATCATGCTAATCCTATAGTATAAGTTTGAGCAGGTTGCCTGGTGCCACTATGGCCACCCTGCTTTAACTACACTGTTTATTTCTCGCACTTGTTTTCCGAGTCTGAATCTGATTCTGAACCTGCGTGCACTGTCGCCGTACCCTATCTATGTATATAAAACTCAAAGGTGACTGACTGAATGACATAGTGATCTATGAACGCACAGCCCAAACCACTGGACGGATCGAGCTGAAATTTGGCATGCAGGTAGACAGTGGCGGCGCTACACCACATGTGGACGTCGGCAACATCAAGTTCGCGAGGCCTATTTTAATTCGCAGTAAAAAACCGTTAAATTAAGTGAGCCTAATTATAAAATAACGTATGAGTAAACGATTTTTATTGTTGATAATCAAATGATGACAAAAAATAATTACAAACATAAAAATTTAATTACAAAAATAGTGTTGTCAGACAGACGATTCTGAATACCCGTAAAGTACTACTCGCTTCCATCACGCACGTGTTCGAAAATAATAAAAGTCATAATCATCTGCTTAGCTTTTCCTCGAATTGTTCGGGGTCGGCTACCTAAGCCAGGCCAGGAGAAACGAAAATAAATAGGTAACTTGTAAAAATTTTTTGCGAGGCCCCCTCAGGCGC
Source organism: Chilo suppressalis (assembly GCA_902850365.2). NCBI lineage: Eukaryota > Metazoa > Arthropoda > Insecta > Lepidoptera > Crambidae > Chilo > Chilo suppressalis. Next base: position 17,366,622 of record OU963898.1, read on the forward strand.
GAGCCCGTCGGCGGTGGCCGACGTCGCCGACGCCTAGCGCCGCCACTGAGATGTTATGACGTAGGCATCCACTAAGAAAGGATTTTGATCAATTCGGGTAGAATTGATCAAAAAGGGGATAAAATAGGGAATGAAAGTTTGTATATATTAAATCGATCGGGCTGAAACTTTGCATGCAGGTATAAGAAGAATCATCGATGAATGTCATTGTGTATAATACAACACTTTAGCTCTACACCGAAGCGAAGCGAGGGCGAGCCGCTAGTTTTTAATATTTTTATACATTTTCCGCCGTTTCGGATTCTTTACAGGCTCCGGTTTGAACGAAAACCAAAAAACGTGTGCACTGCACACAGTATTGGAAGGTGATAAGTTCCAATTGTTATCCCCTTTGTAGTATCGAATAATTAAAACCCAGTCATCTCTACGGTTTCTATTTCTAGGAAACCTATTAGAAAGGAGGCATGACAATAAAAAATATTCTATGAATAATATGGCTTCTATTCTTTTCCTTTTGGGATACGGAACCCTAAAAAGTTACGAAATCTGATCTTGCCTAGCCACAAATGCAAGAAATACAAAATTGCCTACTTTTAGGGAAAATTTCCCGTAAATAAAGTAGCCACACAGTTGTATTTTTGTTTACAATTTCCATCCTTGTAAATAAAATATAATATGGAAAATTATCAAGAATCGTCAATACTTCAGCATTTTAGGTGATTCCTTGTGTCTTTTCAAATTAACTCGTGTAGTTTTTACAATATTTCACCACACGAGACGGCATTTTTAAAAAAAATATCGGAGCAATTGAACATGTGACTGGCGCTGTCACGCGGGGTCAAATGGCAGCGGATTGTCCGACCTGGTGCATTAGTGTGAGTGTAAGGAGTGTACAACACACGATTTTGTCTGACCTTGCATGCTTCACATGATTTGCCTTTGATATTACGTCCGTCTTTTTTTCAGGTCCGTGATTGGAGGTATGTCATTCAGTTTTATACAACTCCTGTAAAGGAGATTGCTCAAATTGGCCCAAATGCACAACAAATATTGACATACATGGTAATTCTTGGCGTAATTTATAATTTAATTTACAATCATTAGATTTCAACGGACACCTTTGTATAATATATTAACTTTAAAAAAGACTTTTAATTTTACCGGTTTGGAAAACATACGGATCATTTTTAAATGGCTATGGGTGTAGTAACATTCAGCCAAAGACTGATCGAAGTTGTTTATATAACATAAAAACAAATATTTTATTTTATTACACTATGGTATTATTATCCACAAATGTGCTCAGACAATTATTATAGATGGTAGGCGACATCATAAAGTCTATTGCCATACATTTTACGCCAAACACCTCCATAAACACATTATAATCTGTATATACTCGTATGTTAGGGTACGGCCAGAGTGCACTCAGATTCAGATTCCGAAAACAAGCGCGAGAAATAAACAGTGTAGTCGAAGGGTACGGGTAAGGCCAGAGTGCACTCCTGATTCAGATTCAGACTCAGAAAACAAAGCGCGAGAAAAAGCAGGCAACCTGCTTAGACTACACTGTTTATTTCTCGCGCTTTGTTTTCTGAGTCTGAATCTGAATCTGAATCAGGAGTGCAATCTGGCCGTACCCTTCGACTACACTGTTTATTTCTCGCGCTTGTTTTCAGAATCTGAATCTGACTCTGAATCTGAGTGCACTCTGGCCGCACCCTTAGACTTTAAGGTATCTATCTATGGGCCTACGTTGCCTGACTATAAATTAAAAATAAATAAAATTATAAAGTGTGATACACTAAATATCTAAAATATGTTTATACTAATAAAAACATAACAAAAATAATGAAGCTACCTACTGAATATATGGCTATATAACCTAAATCTCTTAGCTTTCTTTGGTTAACGAGAGTTTAAAAATTCTCTCTAATCTGTGGCTCATTCACAATCATCACACAGTTTCTGTCACAGAGTACCTTAATATAACCGGAAATGCATAGATGACACCTGATTTTATAAGTTACTTTTATGCATTAACTTTAAAAACAGGCAAATCTACATGCTCTATATACCTGAATCTAATCCATAATTTCGGTACTTGGCTTGATTTCTCTAGTTTACTATATAACTTATTTGTTTTTTATTATTTTAATATGTTCAGTGTATATGGTTTATAGAAGTTCTCAGGGGTGTCCGTCAATAATATTCGTTTCTACAGTAATTTATATATAATTTCGAATCTAGGAAACAATTTTTCATGATTATTGGTCTTTAGGCCAAACATGTATGGAAGCTGAGCACTCTCCTTTAATTTATGTACTTAATTGTACCGTTTTGTTCGCCAGCTCCTCAATTATTATAGGATAAGTTAAAACATGTCATTATTTAAGTAATAAAAAATCTTTTTAATTATTAAAATTAATGACTGGCTAGGGCGCCTTCCGCGTTTATTTATATCTTTAGTAGGTACCTACTTATGATTTCTATTATACACAAAATTCTAATACATAAAAGACAAAGCTTTTTTTTATTAATTGCAAAAAATCTTGCTAACTGCGTTTACTTTATTTTATCGGATATCCTCCCTACATTTAATACCTTTGACCTACTTCAATGATAGCAAACGCAGTATTTTGTCAAAAAACACTGCGTAACTGACCCAAGCTTATCTATTCTTTGTTTATTTTAGGGGGATAGCGAATTCATAGACTTCAGTGAATTGAGGTTGTTTGTTATCCTGGTATTGTTTTCTTTGAGTTAAAAATTTAAGTATGTGTGATAAATTAGAAAAAAGGTACTCAGTGATTCAAGCTTTCGCTAAAGATCAAACCCATTATTTAAACGAGTGCTACGTTAGCGCACGCTTTCGAAATACGTATTGAGCGCATACGTATGGAGCTCGATAGCGCAAACGGTGAGCGCGTTCGGCCTGCGACCGTGGAGGTTAAGCAACTTTCACAATGGTCGGTCATTGGATGGATGACCAAAAGCTTATTATCTCGAACTCCTCCGTGCTTCGGAAGGCACGTCAAGCCGTTGGTCCCGGCTGCATCTGCAGTCGTTAGCACCAACCAATACGCACTGGACCCGCGAGGTGGATCATGACCCAATCTCCATATTATTTGGAAAAAATTACAAGAATGACTTCCTCTGTTCCACAATATAAATCATATATCTAGCATTTTTGAGTATTTGAAGGTATTTAACACGATGTGTTTGTTCCAGTACAGTTTGTCTATAAAGTCGTGACATTAAATGATGGCGCCACTAGTATGCATGTAGCAACCCTATACAGTCTGGCCAAAATGATTTTGATACTAGCAGTTCATTCAAGTAAAATAGGTAATTAATAAGACACACTATACAGTCGTATTTTGTTTCTGTTTGATATATAGTAGGTACCTATGCTTATAAAAAGTTTAGCCAAGCATATTTAATTGAATCAGAATAAAATTATTATAGATAAAATAGTACTTTATAGTGTAAAAGTGTGTAATGTTGGTGATTACCGCTGAGGTGCCATTGAGACCAAGAGCCGTTAGGTAATCATCAATATACACAAGTATCAACATACGACGTTTTTTAACACACTTGTTAAGAAAATAATACTAAAAATCATTTTATAGTATATAAAAAGTTTATTTAGAGAAACAATTGTAAATGTGCAGTTAGTAAAATTAGTGATAGGTATCTTCACTAAAAGCATCCGGCCATGGTTCTTTATGTGACATTTCTTTCTTTGGTCGGCCTTGCCTGTTTTCCCAGGAGTTTAAAACTTTCCATCATTCTTAAAACCTTCGTTGACTATCCGACTCTCTGATTTTCCTGAAAAAAGGTAAAAAAATATGTAACGGAATAGAAACAATAACTTATTGACATGAAGCAATTAATTCAAAATTGGTAGAAAACCTGACCGAGTTGAACCATAATAACGTATCAAAAGAAATGGTCATACTACAATATTACCTGTTTACAATGTCAATCTAACCTAAAAATGTGCAATGTAAACAATGGTGTCAATTCTGGTATGATTCTCTAAAGCTAAACTCAAATTTGACAACAGTGTATCTCTGTCATTCTCTATACAGACTGAAAAGGACAGACTGATGTCAAATTTAGTTTTAAGTTTAGAGAATCCTGCCAGAATCGACACCATTGCCTTTTTCGGTCTCAAAATCGTAAATTGAGTAAATTTGTAACTTCAGGCAGATTACAAACAAATAGTTACACGATTACATACCCGTCATATATGCTGTTCGCCCATAAACATGATCCAAATCCCACAAAATTCGTCCTGCTTGGTAGTCTTCGAAACATCACTGGAAAACTTTAAAAATCACTTCCCGCGTGCCACTCCGATTTACTTTACCTTTCTGCGTAGTTTCGTCTTAATTTATTACAGTTTAATCCAAACATTAAAAAATACAAAAGGAAAACTGTTCCACAACTGAAACTCGATGACAGCTGATGTACATAAGTTTGGTGTTACCAGACAAATGAATAATGTTAGTTCCTCAAACATTCATGTCACGACTTTATAGACAAACTGTACATAACAAAATTGCCCATTTTTTGAAGTATGAAGAAATAATTTTATGCAAAAACGTTATTTTTTCCAAAAAAAAATCAACAACCTGCATAAACATTAAACAATAATATAGTCAATTGAAATACGAAAAAAGAAGTTTTGATATCGGAATAGGGTTCGACCCATGAAGGTGTATAAAAGGTGGAGGGATTACTTACAAGTAGTACCTTGAAGCAAAAAAATATGACCTTGAATGACGTCACGTATGTTTCTTGTCTCTTTCTATAAGGTGACCATGTCGGTCGGAACTTGTGTACAGGACAAAGTGCGCAATGGTGTTGATATTGCGCACCTTGTATTAGCTTGCTACATATTAGTAATCTGTGTTGTATTATCACGAGTTGCCAATGATTAAAGATTGCGAGTTGCTCATTCCCATTATGTTTCCTCTGTGGATTTTCACACACTACGGTCCTGCGCTTTCCGCATCCAGTGAAAATTCCATCCATTTTATTCCTATAATGTTTTTATTAAATTTCACTTGGATAGACCGTAGTTACTAATGCATAAAGACATTCCAAATGATTTGTATATTGTCTTCATATTTATTGTAAAGAATTTAATAATGTCTTTGTTACCAAAACCATATGTGTACTAAGTAGTGATGAAGTTTCAGTTAGTCGGCCACGACGCCTGAATACCACGCCTAGCATTCATGAAAGTAGAAGGAAACTTTATGAACTACTACCGGTGTTCTGGGCCCGAGCTCTGGGCCGGTAAAAAACGACACCTTGTATACAGGGTGTAAAAAAACCGATTACGAAGTTGAAGGCCAGGTATTTACCACATCAGGACGATCATTTTTTTCTTCTGGACCATACCTGGGAAATTTATGGTTATGGAGATATTGAAGGTCAAAGCCAAAATATTTTTTTCAAGATATATACATTAATATTTTCAAAACGTTATTTAGAAACTTTTTTATCGACGCACTTACACATACGCACACACATACACATTCTTTGCGTAGCGCCACAGTAGCGCGCCGCGCTATACATTACGTACTGGAAAAAAATATATTTTTTTTAACTTAAAAATAAAAAAAAATCCCACGTATAATATTTTGTAATATGACTTGTTTGGGTGTACAGAATGCTTAGTTTAAGTCTTTGTCATAAGTTTTTTTACACTCTGTATAAAAACAATACTAGATATTATAAACTTATTTAAAAAAGTATGTCACTTAGCAAAATTTAATTATTGAAGTTCGAATATTAAGAATAATTATAGTGACTGCTAATGAATGCAGATTAAAATTATGCACGTTAAGCGATTATGATGCATCTCAACCGCTAATGTGCCTTCCGAAGCACGCAGTAACGCAGATTATATTATGGACTTTTGGTCACTCATATAATGACCGGCTAAAGAGCTAGTTACTGCGCTATCGAGTTCAATATTTAAAATATAAAGAAAACAAATAATATTATTTTCAACTTTATTTATTTCAAGAACAATATCCACAGCAATTTGTTATATTAAATATAGGTATTACAGTTACGGATTTTCATATACATAAGTTTTAAAAGCTTAGAAAGCTTAGAAGCATACCATACTATGACATACGCGAGATGTGTGCAAAGCATGTCTGCCTGTATAAATGTGTGTGTGTTTGTGTTTCTGCATGTGTGTGTTGGTGTATCTGTTTTTTTTTGTATTTGTATGTTGCCAATCCACCAAGATCAGTGTAGTCGATAATCCCATTGCAAACGTCTCATAAAGAAATCTCATATCAAGCAAAGTGCGCCTATCCTCAAGAGTGACTAATCGATGAAAACGACATTCTTCCCTATAATCTGTAAAGGTATTTCTTTTTGGCATCAAATTTGACTTTCATAAGTGTGCAAATTGTACCTAAATGAATAAAGAAATTTTGACTTTGACTTTTTCTGTTGAGATGCTTAACACTGTATCGATTCTAAGTCATGTTTCCACAATACATTACCTTTAAACAATTGTTTAAAGATAATATATTGTGGATTCCAAATATTACAACAATACTTGAGAATACTACGACAGTATGTAAAGTGGTGCATGCCAATTCTAAAATAAACCCTAATATAAGCTATGTTAACTATTGTTGCTACGTAGGTACGTGGTAGGTATCGAAAGCACTATATCGTAGAGGTATACAACATACAAAAGAGAACCGATTATCGATCCCTGAGGCACAGCGGATGGTATTGTAACATAATCAGATAAGACCTTAGTTCACCCATAACTACAGCTCGAATTCGATTGCGCAGGTAAGACTCGAACCACCTAAGCAGGTCTCCACGTATCCTGATTTTCTGAAACTTACGGAGAATCTGTATATATCGCATCGATCGATTTATAAATGGCTAAAAATTACAGTTTTATGTAATTTTTGTCGTTTGCCACGTAAATGGCTTAACAGTTTTTCCGAGCGGCTTTTGGATTCAGTTTTAAATCGCAGCTTTAAAAAGTGATTCACAATTTGTTTTAAGATTTTTATTTCGTGCATACTAGCGCAAGTAATTGAATTAGTAGCGGGGTGAACAAACATTTGTGCTAACAACGGCGTGAAATATTGCACAATGTTATTTAATAATTTATTTTGTACATTATTTATTGTAAGCTGGCCCATAATCGATGCTCGCCTAAAAACAGCATCTGTATGTTTTACTACTTTAAACGCAGCAACTGAGGGTAAACATAACTTGCCTCTATTTACGAAGGTAGTAAATGTTTGAAATTTATTTAAATTTAAACAATACATGTGATCATTTGGTGTGTCATTAGGTGCTACTAAGAAATTGCTGCAATATTCACAGGAGACGCGTGTTAAAATTTGTTTAACTATGTACCCTGTTATATAATATAATATATTTTTTTGGTATAGCGTTGTGTTAATTGATTCTAAGTGGTTAATCAATTCCTCCTCATTATCCGAAGAATCTTTTTGTTCTGCACTTTTTATTAAGTTTGGGGAATTTTTGAAATCTAATATACGTGCCGTTTCGTATCCGACATCTATACAATTAGCATTTAGCGAAGGTTGGATCGAATTGCGAAACAACATTTTTCGCATAATATATCTGAATTCTAATGGGCTTGGGTTGTCTTGTGCTCGACCGCGAGCTCTAATGCATGAAAAAAATATTTCCAAATTGTCCTGGGAACATTTGAAAGTTAATAAATACTTCATTGGATCTGATTTCATTGTACACAAATCAGTTGCCATTAGCGATAAACTAATCATATTCATAAGAAATCCTATGGCAAACGTCTTTCTGGCATGATTTAGAATATTTTTACCATTAATAGTTAATGATTTAAGGTAGACTTCACTTTCAGTAAAAATTCGTTCCCAGTAAGTTTTATTTTTCATTGATAAAGGTGATTTATAACTTTTACCAAAAGGAGATTTAGAATTCATTAAATCGAAAAGTCTATCAATAATTCTTAAAAACTCAATTGTTGCTTCACTATTAGCGAATTCAGGATGTCCACTAGCTCGTAAAAAATCAATCGCATCAGCAACAGATGAGCTAATCACTTGGGCAGCTAGTCTGACGTTCATTTTCTTGTTTTTAAAATCAACATGTGAGCCACTTAATTTGTTTGCAAATTTCAAACCTTCTTTTTCTTGTAAATTGTGTAATTTTTGAATATACTGAAAACTTATATCACCAGATTCAGATTTTAAAGTAAAATCTGCCAGAGTATTCCGAGCTAGTTTCAGCATATGCGCCGCATCTAATAAGCAGTAGATATTGGTGTGGCCGTTTGGATGCAGAAAAAAAGGTCTAAAATCTTTTTCGTTCAAAGAACAGCCCAGATGTTCATACGCCTTTACATTAGATGAAGCTCCATCACAAGTTAATGACCGTACAGTGATAGAGACATCATGCAGTAGCATTATAGCCGTTTTTATCAATTCCGACAATAATTTCCCTGGCAAACAATTGTCAGTGAAAAAATAGGCAATCGGACATTTAAAATGATTAGTATAAGAAACTATTTGAAGGACTAGAGCTTCCGACGCCAATTTTTCAGAGTCATGCACTGCAATTCCACCTAAATCTACATACCCAAAAACTTTGTCCAATTTTGGGTCATGGGCCAAATCCTGCTTTAAGGCCATGCTATCGAAAATGAGCGATACATTTCTTAAATACCCTTTTTCGGGTAGTTTGACTTGTTCTCGTAAAAAACCTAATACTTCCGTCATAAAGCCGACATTGCAATTGAAGGAAGACAAAGATCTCCTTATGGTGGATACATGGGGCAAAGATGTATATTTTCTTAAAAACTCATACGCTTTAGGGGAGTAAAAATGTAAAGTGAGCGCGAATGCCTTCACCTCGTCACTATATCGAATTCCCTGTGGGTTGGTCGGTCTTTTTTTAAAATACTTGCATATGTCTGAAAAATTGCCCTCAATGATATTTTCAATTTCAGTTTGGGACGTGTATTTCTTTACAATAGCAAGTAAAGATTTCATATTCTTGATTGAAATATTTTTTCGGACAATTTTTTGCACCAACGCTTTATTCTTCTTCTGGAGTATTATTTCTTTTTGTGTTTTCAGTTTAGCTTGAACACATTTATCTCTAATTCTGTGGCTGGAAGTCAGAATATTTTCGTTATGGATCTGAAAAAAATATAGCCAAATTTAAAGGGGCCTTTGGAAAGCGTCATCATAGTGACTATGATGACGCTATAACGAATATATTATATGTTATGATGAATATACTATGACATAGTCTATTGACGCTTGCTATACCATTGTTTCACTCCCCACTTTGCCTATACTGACCACATTCCCTACCCCGTGGAGCTCTGGAAACAAAATCTCATACACACACACATATAACACTAAATAAGGTTATATTTTTATGTAGAGCCCTGAAAACTGAGTAAAGTTTTGAAAACTGAGTACAGAAACACAACATCACCAAAAAATGTGTGATTTCACTGTAGTCTGCTGTAAGGTGGAAGTTACTTTCAGAGAAAGGTGTTCCAATTAAAGTAGAAAATTATGTGTGTCCTAAATGTATAACAACAGAATTTAACAAAATTATATTCTATCGAAATGTTTAAAAAACCTTACATTGACTATATCTTTTAGGATTCTGACGTTCTGTTTATCATAATTAGAGCTGTTGTGAGGTGGTGCTGGACCGATCATTGAACTTGTTGGCAGTGAAGTACTCATTGTTGGCAGCATATATGTTTGACTAAAAGAACGCCCAAAAGCCTAAAAATTAATGGATATTTATTAGTTTCTAGTGGAATAAAATAATATATATTATATTGAAATTAAATCAATATGAGGATGATTACTGAGACTAGATCCGGGAATGACGAGGGAATAATTTTCATGGGAGCAGAGTTTATAACTGCTTCAGCTAGATCAGTCACTGGTAGCATAGACTCTTCATGTGATAATTGGCTATGGATCTGAAAAGAGGACATTTTATTTTATCAATCATTAACGATTTAAATTATTAATTATAGAAACTTGCTGGTGGAACTTTTTTTTTAATTATTATTAAATGACTTAATAATAATATCAGCATGGATGTCTTGCCATGGCCGGATCGCTTGAGGAGGAAGGTATCATTTTTAAAAAGGCAGTGCTCGTACTTGGTATTGTAGGATCAGTTACCTTTACCACAGACTCTTTATGTAATGATTGATTGCTTAACTGAAAATTTATTTCTGCATCCAAACGGCCACACCAATATCTACTGCTTATTAGATGCGGCGCATATGCTGAAACTAGCTCGGAATACTCTGGCAGATTTTACTTTAAAATCTGAATCTGGTGATATAAGTTTTCAGTATATTCAAAAATTACACAATTTACAAGAAAAAGAAGGTTTGAAATTTGCAAACAAATTAAGTGGCTCACATGTTGATTTTAAAAACAAGAAAATGAACGTCAGACTAGCTGCCCAAGTGATTAGCTCATCTGTTGCTGATGCGATTGATTTTTTACGAGCTAGTGGACATCCTGAATTCGCTAATAGTGAAGCAACAATTGAGTTTTTAAGAATTATTGATAGACTTTTCGATTTAATGAATTCTAAATCTCCTTTTGGTAAAAGTTATAAATCACCTTTATCAATGAAAAATAAAACTTACTGGGAACGAATTTTTACTGAAAGTGAAGTCTACCTTAAATCATTAACTATTAATGGTAAAAATATTCTAAATCATGCCAGAAAGACGTTTGCCATAGGATTTCTTATGAATATGATTAGTTTATCGCTAATGGCAACTGATTTGTGTACAATGAAATCAGATCCAATGAAGTATTTATTAACTTTCAAATGTTCCCAGGACAATTTGGAAATATTTTTTTCATGCATTAGAGCTCGCGGTCGAGCACAAGACAACCCAAGCCCATTAGAATTCAGATATATTATGCGAAAAATGTTGTTTCGCAATTCGATCCAACCTTCGCTAAATGCTAATTGTATAGATGTCGGATACGAAACGGCACGTATATTAGATTTCAAAAATTCCCCAAACTTAATAAAAAGTGCAGAACAAAAAGATTCTTCGGATAATGAGGAGGAATTGATTAACCACTTAGAATCAATTAACACAACGCTATACCAAAAAAATATATTATATTATATAACAGGGTACATAGTTAAACAAATTTTAACACGCGTCTCCTGTGAATATTGCAGCAATTTCTTAGTAGCACCTAATGACACACCAAATGATCACATGTATTGTTTAAATTTAAATAAATTTCAAACATTTACTACCTTCGTAAATAGAGGCAAGTTATGTTTACCCTCAGTTGCTGCGTTTAAAGTAGTAAAACATACAGATGCTGTTTTTAGGCGAGCATCGATTATGGCCAGCTTACAATAAATAATGTACAAAATAAATTATTAAATAACATTGTGCAATATTTCACGCCGTTGTTAGCACAAATGTTTGTTCACCCCGCTACTAATTCAATTACTTGCGCTAGTATGCACGAAATAAAAATCTTAAAACAAATTGTGAATCACTTTTTAAAGCTGCGATTTAAAACTGAATCCAAAAGCCGCTCGGAAAAACTGTTAAGCCATTTACGTGGCAAACGACAAAAATTACATAAAACTGTAATTTTTAGCCATTTATAAATCGATCGATGCGATATATACAGATTCTCCGTAAGTTTCAGAAAATCAGGATACGTGGAGACCTGCTTAGGTGGTTCGAGTCTTACCTGCGCAATCGAATTCGAGCTGTAGTTATGGGTGAACTAAGGTCTTATCTGATTATGTTACAATACCATCCGCTGTGCCTCAGGGATCGATAATCGGTTCTCTTTTGTATGTTGTATACCTCTACGATATAGTGCTTTCGATACCTACCACGTACCTACGTAGCAACAATAGTTAACATAGCTTATATTAGGGTTTATTTTAGAATTGGCATGCACCACTTTACATACTGTCGTAGTATTCTCAAGTATTGTTGTAATATTTGGAATCCACAATATATTATCTTTAAACAATTGTTTAAAGGTAATGTATTGTGGAAACATGACTTAGAATCGATACAGTGTTAAGCATCTCAACAGAAAAAGTCAAAGTCAAAATTTCTTTATTCATTTAGGTACAATTTGCACACTTATGAAAGTCAAATTTGATGCCAAAAAGAAATACCTTTACAGATTATAGGGAAGAATGTCGTTTTCATCGATTAGTCACTCTTGAGGATAGGCGCACTTTGCTTGATATGAGATTTCTTTATGAGACGTTTGCAATGGGATTATCGACTACACTGATCTTGGTGGATTGGCAACATACAAATACAAAAAAAAACAGATACACCAACACACACATGCAGAAACACAAACACACACACATTTATACAGGCAGACATGCTTTGCACACATCTCGCGTATGTCATAGTATGGTATGCTTCTAAGCTTTCTAAGCTTTTAAAACTTATGTATATGAAAATCCGTAACTGTAATACCTATATTTAATATAACAAATTGCTGTGGATATTGTTCTTGAAATAAATAAAGTTGAAAATAATATTATTTGTTTTCTTTATATTTTAAATATTGAACTCGATAGCGCAGTAACTAGCTCTTTAGCCGGTCATTATATGAGTGACCAAAAGTCCATAATATAATCTGCGTTACTGCGTGCTTCGGAAGGCACATTAGCGGTTGAGATGCATCATAATCGCTTAACGTGCATAATTTTAATCTGCATTCATTAGCAGTCACTATAATTATTCTTAATATTCGAACTTCAATAATTAAATTTTGCTAAGTGACATACTTTTTTAAATAAGTTTATAATATCTAGTATTGTTTTTATACAGAGTGTAAAAAAACTTATGACAAAGACTTAAACTAAGCATTCTGTACACCCAAACAAGTCATATTACAAAATATTATACGTGGGATTTTTTTTTATTTTTAAGTTAAAAAAAATATATTTTTTTCCAGTACGTAATGTATAGCGCGGCGCGCTACTGTGGCGCTACGCAAAGAATGTGTATGTGTGTGCGTATGTGTAAGTGCGTCGATAAAAAAGTTTCTAAATAACGTTTTGAAAATATTAATGTATATATCTTGAAAAAAATATTTTGGCTTTGACCTTCAATATCTCCATAACCATAAATTTCCCAGGTATGGTCCAGAAGAAAAAAATGATCGTCCTGATGTGGTAAATACCTGGCCTTCAACTTCGTAATCGGTTTTTTTACACCCTGTATACAAGGTGTCGTTTTTTACCGGCCCAGAGCTCGGGCCCAGAACACCGGTAGTAGTTCATAAAGTTTCCTTCTACTTTCATGAATGCTAGGCGTGGTATTCAGGCGTCGTGGCCGACTAACTGAAACTTCATCACTACTTAGTACACATATGGTTTTGGTAACAAAGACATTATTAAATTCTTTACAATAAATATGAAGACAATATACAAATCATTTGGAATGTCTTTATGCATTAGTAACTACGGTCTATCCAAGTGAAATTTAATAAAAACATTATAGGAATAAAATGGATGGAATTTTCACTGGATGCGGAAAGCGCAGGACCGTAGTGTGTGAAAATCCACAGAGGAAACATAATGGGAATGAGCAACTCGCAATCTTTAATCATTGGCAACTCGTGATAATACAACACAGATTACTAATATGTAGCAAGCTAATACAAGGTGCGCAATATCAACACCATTGCGCACTTTGTCCTGTACACAAGTTCCGACCGACATGGTCACCTTATAGAAAGAGACAAGAAACATACGTGACGTCATTCAAGGTCATATTTTTTTGCTTCAAGGTACTACTTGTAAGTAATCCCTCCACCTTTTATACACCTTCATGGGTCGAACCCTATTCCGATATCAAAACTTCTTTTTTCGTATTTCAATTGACTATATTATTGTTTAATGTTTATGCAGGTTGTTGATTTTTTTTTGGAAAAAATAACGTTTTTGCATAAAATTATTTCTTCATACTTCAAAAAATGGGCAATTTTGTTATGTACAGTTTGTCTATAAAGTCGTGACATGAATGTTTGAGGAACTAACATTATTCATTTGTCTGGTAACACCAAACTTATGTACATCAGCTGTCATCGAGTTTCAGTTGTGGAACAGTTTTCCTTTTGTATTTTTTAATGTTTGGATTAAACTGTAATAAATTAAGACGAAACTACGCAGAAAGGTAAAGTAAATCGGAGTGGCACGCGGGAAGTGATTTTTAAAGTTTTCCAGTGATGTTTCGAAGACTACCAAGCAGGACGAATTTTGTGGGATTTGGATCATGTTTATGGGCGAACAGCATATATGACGGGTATGTAATCGTGTAACTATTTGTTTGTAATCTGCCTGAATAAAATGGTAACACTGACAGAATTGTCATTTGTGAAAAGTCAAATAATTTTCACCACCTCGAAGTTTTAAATACTAAAAGGAATTGTTTTGCTATAATTTTTGTAAATTGCTAATATCCGTTAGAAATTAATGAATATTATTTATTTTGGTGCCTAAAACGGTGAGTCTGATGGTATAACAATCATATTTTGGTACTTGTTATGCCGTATCTGTCGAGTTAAGTTTAATAATATTTTCAAGTAAGGTAACAATATTTTGGGAAATTTAGAGAAAGGAATTATTATACAAACTATTTAATTGGCTTAACATATTGATAATGGGCTGTTTTCAAAATTTAAATCTTGTTTCATTAACCTTACATACCCTTTAATAGTATGTCTATGCTCGGCATTGTGAATAAGATTTCAAAGGAGATGTTGAGTTTGTATGGAGGTTGGTATTCGGCCACCCCCCAAGACAAAAGTTATATGAGATGAAAGAGTATGTTTTTTTGAATTTCTTATAATTTTAAATCACTGCATTTTAACAAAAAACAGCAATTTATTCTGGTGCAATAAATCAATATTCAAAGCTAAAATTTAAAATGTAACACGTCAATGTCATATGTTGGGGCTAATTCTGGTATGATTCTCCAAATCCAAACCTGACAACAGTCTCTCTTTTTCATTTGTTATATAGCACGACAAGGATACACTATTAAAAAATTCAATTTTAGGTTCAGGGAATCATGCCAGAATCGTGTCCATTGTCTTGTCAAAATATTTTTATAACTAGGCATCGATCTAGGGTTCCATTTGGTTCAGCCTACAACTATTAATATTTATTTTTTTATAAATCAATGTTATTAGCAAGTTGGTTTTTGATCTTGTTTCTGACTAATAATAGGGATGTAATTTTTTTACATTAATTAATCAGAGAACATTCGATTTAATGGTTAGATTTCTTGAATACACTTTTTAAAATTACTCAATAATGCAAGGGTTTAAAGTTAAAAAAAGGATATTTAAGATCCGTTGAGCATAAGCTTTCGTTTAATTGTATGATTTGTCGTGGGGGTTTTACTATACTAAAAAATGAACATCTCTTTTTTTAAGTATGTTCAGTAAACAAACACATCATGGCAGAAATTTCAATGAGAGTAATTAATATATATAATACTGCCTGCAATGAAACAATATTGAAATAGTAGATTAAACATATTCTATATTATTGTTATAATGATGTTTATATTACAGCTTTCCAAAGGATTTAATAAAAAGAAATAATTGGTTATCTATTATACCAATTAAGGGCAAATTTTATCCAACAGCTAAGATCTGCAGTTTGCATTTTACTCCAGAAAACTATGATCCAGAGAGACCTGGACACCTTTTAAGCAGTGCTGTACCTAATTATTTATCACAACCATGTGATTGTATTTCAAGTTGTCCTATGGTAATATATTATTATCAGGGATGTTAGGGAGCTCCGTAACCGTAACCGAAACTATCGGATATCCGATATAAAAAATCATCCGTAACCGTAACCGAATCCGAAATGAAAGTTTCGGATAGTATCGGATAGGGGCGGAGCCTAATTGAGACACGTTATGACAAGTTGTTTTGATCGGCCGGCCGCTGCCAGTGCCGACACACAAGCTACGCGTATTGTTTGTTTTTTTTCTTCTTTGACAAAGTGTTGGTTGTGTTACGGAATCGATTGAATTTGTACAAAATGCGTCCTAAGTCGAGTGCAGTTTGGTCGTTTTTTGATGAAATGACCGATTCCGCAAAATGTAAACAGTGTGGTAAAAGGTTTTCAAGGAAAGGAGGTGGGACTACATCGCTAAAACTTCACCTTAAATCACAACATAGTGATAAGTACGAAGAACTTTTGCTACTGGAAAAAGGTAACCAACAAAATAACCTACAAACAGCCAAGCAGCTGACACCTTTACAAGAGTGTAAAAAACAGTTGACACTCAAAGATTCGTTAAAAAACAAAGGTGCCTGGGATGAAACTAATACTAAACAAAAAGAAATTGATAAATTAGTGGCTGAAATGATAGCGTTACAAAACTTGCCATTTAATTTTGTAGAAGGTGTGGGATTTCAAAGATTAGTGCAGGCAGCCTTACCACGTTATAATCTTAGAGGTCGGCAGTACTTTACTAATTTACTGTGCAATGATATCTACAACAAAATGAAGTTAAAGATTCTGGACTTATTGAAACAATTTGAGAAGTTATCATTTACTACAGATGTGTGGTCCGAGCCCAGCGCAAATGTCTCGTTACTTAGTCTTACTGCTCATGGCATCACGAATAATTATGAAAGAGTTTCTATAATACTCAAGTGTGAACAATTAGAGGGTCGGCACACAGGTGAAATTATAGCGAATAATTTAAACAATATTTTGCAAGATTGGGGCTTAAGCAATGAATCAGTTCATTGTATTTTACGCGACAAAGGATCAAATATGATAAAAGCTATGAGAACGGCCAATTTCCCTGATGCAAACTGTACTATTCATCAACTTCAATTATGTGTTAGATCAGCAATGGAAACCGAAGAATTTATCTCGCCAGTGATTACAAAGTGCAAAAAAATTGCTACTCACTTCCATCACTCACTAATTGCTCAAAATGAATTAAAACAAATTCAAACAGAAAGACTGAACCAAACAGAGTTATGTATCGTTCAGGATTGTTCTACAAGGTAAGATATTTCTATTTTAAACTAAAATAATTTTATATAAATGTTTTTTTTTTCTTCTGTACGTTGTTTAATTTCACATATGTTTTATTTATTCACAGATGGAATTCGACTTATTATATGATGGATAGAATATTGAAATTAAAAGACTCCTTGATACTGTATTCGGGCGCGCATACTATACCGATTCCTACTGCTGATGAATGGCTCGACTTGGAAAAGTGTATTGCAATATTAAAGCCATTCGAAGAAATTACACAGGAGTTAAGTAGTGCAACTGCGACAATAGCTTCAGTGATTCCTTTAGTCTATACTCTTAAAAACACATTAGAAACAGAAAAGACTAAACAAGACACATCAGAAAACTTTAAATTAATGATTACAAATATGGTCCATAATATCAGCGTCAGATTTCAGGACATTGAGAATAATAAAATATATACAATAGCTACTTATATAGATCCACGCTACAAGCTCAAGTTTTTCAATGAAATTACTAAGGAACAAGTACAGACAGAGATTCTAGGAATCGTTGGGTGTTCAAGAACTTCTCATGATGAAGGTCCTTCTTCACCAAAGAGATCACGGACTCAGCTGCCATCAACAAGTTCATACATTCAATCTTGTCTAGCTGAAATATTAAGCGCAAGTGACGAAGAAGAGCACGTAGGTGGTGATGAGGATGATACAGTACCCAATCAATTAATTGTCAAAAAAGCATTGTTAAATGAATACAATAGAGAGAAAAGGTTGACACTCAGTGAAAATCCACTTTTATGGTGGAAAATGCATACGAAGTACAACAGTTTAAGTGCTTTAGTCAGACAGTACCTCTCTCCGCCGCCTGGCAGTGTACCGAGTGAACAGCTTTTCAGTGCTGCTGGGTTAATTTATGATCCTTTAAGAAATAGACTTTCTGGTGATAAGGCTGCGAAATTACTTTTTGTCAAGTATAATTTACCTTTGATAAAATTTGATTATTGAAAATGTTTAATGTTATTATAAATTAATGTAAGACAATGTATGATTAAGTTCAGAATAAAAAAGGAAGATATGATTGTTATGTTTGCACAAATTATAAAAAAGGAAGCTATGATTGTTATGTTCGACTTAAATTATAGTTATAGTAAACTTAATTTAATTCTGATTTCAATATTTTCTTTTAATACGAAATTACTGATTCAGTATAAGTAATAATTTTGTTATTACATTTTCATTTTAGGTGTTTTTGATCTAAATCATCTAAAATTTAGATAATACTCAATATAATATAATTATTTATATTTATTTTTATTTTAAATAGCTGTAATAATTACTCACAGACTGATTGTAATTCCTGCCAAAAACGAAATAAAACTACTTTATTACCTATTAGTATTTTACTTTTAAAATTCCTTAAAAATATAATATCCGTAACCGAAACTAACGGATAATCCGAAATAATTTATTATCCGTATCCGTAACCGTATCCGGTATAATAATCATTCCTATATCCGTATCCTATCCGTAACCGAAATTTCATATCCATAACATCCCTAATTATTATCATAAAATATAAAATAGTACATATCTAACCTCTTTTGGGTAAAAATACTTTTAAATATCTTTTATTTTAATTTTAGGCTTGTACCAGACAAGCTTCTACAAGTAGAACTCTAAAGGAAATTAAATTTAAATCTGTAAATAGTGATGCTCCATCAACAGGCATAACACAATATAAGGCTAAAGAAAATCTGGTAAGTTGTTAATTTGTGTGCAACCTTAACATAATAGTACATTTTTATACTAGTGAACAAAGTTCATATTAGAAGCCTCATATTGGAAGATAGATTATGCTTGTCATTTTTCCGTACTTACGAGTTACAAACGTACTAAAATAAGTAGGTATGTGTTGCATTGACATTTGCTTTTGTCAGTGACCTCTCATATCATTTAAAAAATATTAAATTTTCAGTTAAGCAATCAATCATTACATAAAGAGTCTGTGGTAAAGGTAACTGATCCTACAATACCAAGTACGAGCACTGCCTTTTTAAAAATGATACCTTCCTCCTCAAGCGATCCGGCCATGGCAAGACATCCATGCTGATATTATTATTAAGTCATTTAATAATAATTAAAAAAAAAGTTCCACCAGCAAGTTTCTATAATTAATAATTTAAATCGTTAATGATTGATAAAATAAAATGTCCTCTTTTCAGATCCATAGCCAATTATCACATGAAGAGTCTATGCTACCAGTGACTGATCTAGCTGAAGCAGTTATAAACTCTGCTCCCATGAAAATTATTCCCTCGTCATTCCCGGATCTAGTCTCAGTAATCATCCTCATATTGATTTAATTTCAATATAATATATATTATTTTATTCCACTAGAAACTAATAAATATCCATTAATTTTTAGGCTTTTGGGCGTTCTTTTAGTCAAACATATATGCTGCCAACAATGAGTACTTCACTGCCAACAAGTTCAATGATCGGTCCAGCACCACCTCACAACAGCTCTAATTATGATAAACAGAACGTCAGAATCCTAAAAGATATAGTCAATGTAAGGTTTTTTAAACATTTCGATAGAATATAATTTTGTTAAATTCTGTTGTTATACATTTAGGACACACATAATTTTCTACTTTAATTGGAACACCTTTCTCTGAAAGTAACTTCCACCTTACAGCAGACTACAGTGAAATCACACATTTTTTGGTGATGTTGTGTTTCTGTACTCAGTTTTCAAAACTTTACTCAGTTTTCAGGGCTCTACATAAAAATATAACCTTATTTAGTGTTATATGTGTGTGTGTATGAGATTTTGTTTCCAGAGCTCCACGGGGTAGGGAATGTGGTCAGTATAGGCAAAGTGGGGAGTGAAACAATGGTATAGCAAGCGTCAATAGACTATGTCATAGTATATTCATCATAACATATAATATATTCGTTATAGCGTCATCATAGTCACTATGATGACGCTTTCCAAAGGCCCCTTTAAATTTGGCTATATTTTTTTCAGATCCATAACGAAAATATTCTGACTTCCAGCCACAGAATTAGAGATAAATGTGTTCAAGCTAAACTGAAAACACAAAAAGAAATAATACTCCAGAAGAAGAATAAAGCGTTGGTGCAAAAAATTGTCCGAAAAAATATTTCAATCAAGAATATGAAATCTTTACTTGCTATTGTAAAGAAATACACGTCCCAAACTGAAATTGAAAATATCATTGAGGGCAATTTTTCAGACATATGCAAGTATTTTAAAAAAAGACCGACCAACCCACAGGGAATTCGATATAGTGACGAGGTGAAGGCATTCGCGCTCACTTTACATTTTTACTCCCCTAAAGCGTATGAGTTTTTAAGAAAATATACATCTTTGCCCCATGTATCCACCATAAGGAGATCTTTGTCTTCCTTCAATTGCAATGTCGGCTTTATGACGGAAGTATTAGGTTTTTTACGAGAACAAGTCAAACTACCCGAAAAAGGGTATTTAAGAAATGTATCGCTCATTTTCGATAGCATGGCCTTAAAGCAGGATTTGGCCCATGACCCAAAATTGGACAAAGTTTTTGGGTATGTAGATTTAGGTGGAATTGCAGTGCATGACTCTGAAAAATTGGCGTCGGAAGCTCTAGTCCTTCAAATAGTTTCTTATACTAATCATTTTAAATGTCCGATTGCCTATTTTTTCACTGACAATTGTTTGCCAGGGAAATTATTGTCGGAATTGATAAAAACGGCTAAAATGCTACTGCATGATGTCTCTATCACTGTACGGTCATTAACTTGTGATGGAGCTTCATCTAATGTAAAGGCGTATGAACATCTGGGCTGTTCTTTGAACGAAAAAGATTTTAGACCTTTTTTTCTGCATCCAAACGGCCACACCAATATCTACTGCTTATTAGATGCGGCGCATATGCTGAAACTAGCTCGGAATACTCTGGCAGATTTTACTTTAAAATCTGAATCTGGTGATATAAGTTTTCAGTATATTCAAAAATTACACAATTTACAAGAAAAAGAAGGTTTGAAATTTGCAAACAAATTAAGTGGCTCACATGTTGATTTTAAAAACAAGAAAATGAACGTCAGACTAGCTGCCCAAGTGATTAGCTCATCTGTTGCTGATGCGATTGATTTTTTACGAGCTAGTGGACATCCTGAATTCGCTAATAGTGAAGCAACAATTGAGTTTTTAAGAATTATTGATAGACTTTTCGATTTAATGAATTCTAAATCTCCTTTTGGTAAAAGTTATAAATCACCTTTATCAATGAAAAATAAAACTTACTGGGAACGAATTTTTACTGAAAGTGAAGTCTACCTTAAATCATTAACTATTAATGGTAAAAATATTCTAAATCATGCCAGAAAGACGTTTGCCATAGGATTTCTTATGAATATGATTAGTTTATCGCTAATGGCAACTGATTTGTGTACAATGAAATCAGATCCAATGAAGTATTTATTAACTTTCAAATGTTCCCAGGACAATTTGGAAATATTTTTTTCATGCATTAGAGCTCGCGGTCGAGCACAAGACAACCCAAGCCCATTAGAATTCAGATATATTATGCGAAAAATGTTGTTTCGCAATTCGATCCAACCTTCGCTAAATGCTAATTGTATAGATGTCGGATACGAAACGGCACGTATATTAGATTTCAAAAATTCCCCAAACTTAATAAAAAGTGCAGAACAAAAAGATTCTTCGGATAATGAGGAGGAATTGATTAACCACTTAGAATCAATTAACACAACGCTATACCAAAAAAATATATTATATTATATAACAGGGTACATAGTTAAACAAATTTTAACACGCGTCTCCTGTGAATATTGCAGCAATTTCTTAGTAGCACCTAATGACACACCAAATGATCACATGTATTGTTTAAATTTAAATAAATTTCAAACATTTACTACCTTCGTAAATAGAGGCAAGTTATGTTTACCCTCAGTTGCTGCGTTTAAAGTAGTAAAACATACAGATGCTGTTTTTAGGCGAGCATCGATTATGGGCCAGCTTACAATAAATAATGTACAAAATAAATTATTAAATAACATTGTGCAATATTTCACGCCGTTGTTAGCACAAATGTTTGTTCACCCCGCTACTAATTCAATTACTTGCGCTAGTATGCACGAAATAAAAATCTTAAAACAAATTGTGAATCACTTTTTAAAGCTGCGATTTAAAACTGAATCCAAAAGCCGCTCGGAAAAACTGTTAAGCCATTTACGTGGCAAACGACAAAAATTACATAAAACTGTAATTTTTAGCCATTTATAAATCGATCGATGCGATATATACAGATTCTCCGTAAGTTTCAGAAAATCAGGATACGTGGAGACCTGCTTAGGTGGTTCGAGTCTTACCTGCGCAATCGAATTCGAGCTGTAGTTATGGGTGAACTAAGGTCTTATCTGATTATGTTACAATACCATCCGCTGTGCCTCAGGGATCGATAATCGGTTCTCTTTTGTATGTTGTATACCTCTACGATATAGTGCTTTCGATACCTACCACGTACCTACGTAGCAACAATAGTTAACATAGCTTATATTAGGGTTTATTTTAGAATTGGCATGCACCACTTTACATACTGTCGTAGTATTCTCAAGTATTGTTGTAATATTTGGAATCCACAATATATTATCTTTAAACAATTGTTTAAAGGTAATGTATTGTGGAAACATGACTTAGAATCGATACAGTGTTAAGCATCTCAACAGAAAAAGTCAAAGTCAAAATTTCTTTATTCATTTAGGTACAATTTGCACACTTATGAAAGTCAAATTTGATGCCAAAAAGAAATACCTTTACAGATTATAGGGAAGAATGTCGTTTTCATCGATTAGTCACTCTTGAGGATAGGCGCACTTTGCTTGATATGAGATTTCTATATGAGACGTTTGCAATGGGATTATCGACTACACTGATCTTGGTGGATTGGCAACATACAAATACAAAAAAAAACAGATACACCAACACACACATGCAGAAACACAAACACACACACATTTATACAGGCAGACATGCTTTGCACACATCTCGCGTATGTCATAGTATGGTATGCTTCTAAGCTTTCTAAGCTTTTAAAACTTATGTATATGAAAATCCGTAACTGTAATACCTATATTTAATATAACAAATTGCTGTGGATATTGTTCTTGAAATAAATAAAGTTGAAAATAATATTATTTGTTTTCTTTATATTTTAAATATTGAACTCGATAGCGCAGTAACTAGCTCTTTAGCCGGTCATTATATGAGTGACCAAAAGTCCATAATATAATCTGCGTTACTGCGTGCTTCGGAAGGCACATTAGCGGTTGAGATGCATCATAATCGCTTAACGTGCATAATTTTAATCTGCATTCATTAGCAGTCACTATAATTATTCTTAATATTCGAACTTCAATAATTAAATTTTGCTAAGTGACATACTTTTTTAAATAAGTTTATAATGATGTGAATTCTGGCATGATTCTCTAAAGCTAAACTTAAATTTGACAACAGTGCATCCTTTTCGTTCTCTTTACAGAATAAAAAGGAGAGATTTAAGTTAAAAAAAATATTTTTTTTCCAGTACGTAATGTATAGCGCGGCGCGCTACTGTGGCGCTACGCAAAGAATGTGTATGTGTGTGCGTATGTGTAAGTGCGTCGATAAAAAAGTTTCTAAATAACGTTTTGAAAATATTAATGTATATATCTTGAAAAAAATATTTTGGCTTTGACCTTCAATATCTCCATAACCATAAATTTCCCAGGTATGGTCCAGAAGAAAAAAATGATCGTCCTGATGTGGTAAATACCTGGCCTTCAACTTCGTAATCGGTTTTTTTACACCCTGTATACAAGGTGTCGTTTTTTACCGGCCCAGAGCTCGGGCCCAGAACACCGGTAGTAGTTCATAAAGTTTCCTTCTACTTTCATGAATGCTAGGCGTGGTATTCAGGCGTCGTGGCCGACTAACTGAAACTTCATCACTACTTAGTACACATATGGTTTTGGTAACAAAGACATTATTAAATTCTTTACAATAAATATGAAGACAATATACAAATCATTTGGAATGTCTTTATGCATTAGTAACTACGGTCTATCCAAGTGAAATTTAATAAAAACATTATAGGAATAAAATGGATGGAATTTTCACTGGATGCGGAAAGCGCAGGACCGTAGTGTGTGAAAATCCACAGAGGAAACATAATGGGAATGAGCAACTCGCAATCTTTAATCATTGGCAACTCGTGATAATACAACACAGATTACTAATATGTAGCAAGCTAATACAAGGTGCGCAATATCAACACCATTGCGCACTTTGTCCTGTACACAAGTTCCGACCGACATGGTCACCTTATAGAAAGAGACAAGAAACATACGTGACGTCATTCAAGGTCATATTTTTTTGCTTCAAGGTACTACTTGTAAGTAATCCCTCCACCTTTTATACACCTTCATGGTTCGACCAGAGTGCACTCAGATTTAGACTCAGAAAACAAGCGCGAGAAATATACAGTGTAGTTTAAGCAGGTTGCCTGCTGCCACTATGGCCACCCTGCTTAAACTACACTGTTTATTTCTCGCGCTTGTTTTCTGAGTCTGAATCTGAGTGCACTCTGGCCGTACCCATAGACTAGTTGACTCATGTCGAATTGTATTAAAGAAATGTTTATTTCTTAAAGTATTTGGTCTAAGGAACCTAAATATATCGATTTCACTTCATAAAAGCAGAAGATTGTTGTAGAAATTAAATTTAAAAAAATAATTTTTAGTCTATACTTTTTAAACACTAAAAACGCTGTTCGCCACATCCGCCATGATTGTGACGTCTTCATAACTTTAAAACTTGTATTATTAAAACTGATACTAAATGAAGGGACTTAAAATATTATTCAATGAGTACTTACATCAAAGTGATCTTCGCAAAAATAAATTTTACTATGAGTCGATAAAGTTGCAGTTGTAACCAGGTATTGCGTAGGTTAATTTATTCGGCACTTTAATCCACAAATTTCCTGGAGTCTTCAAAGATGTGTTTTTACATTCTCGTACAATACAATAATGATAATTGCTATATTTTTCGTGGTATTTATTAGAAATCATGTTTTTTTTATTATAAACTTTGATAGGTTATTTTCTACGTGCTTAGGAGTTTTTGTTTACTACCGTCGGCGTCATAACTAACATAGATATCTATAGACTAAAATAGCCGACAGCGTTTTTGTATGTCCATGAAAAGTCTATTTTAAAATTAAAGATTTGTAGCTTTCTAGGTCTCAAAAAAATACAATACATTTTTTTTCGATCTAATAGAACATTTATTAACCATTTAAAACCGTTTTCCAAAAAGAGTCAATTAGCCTATTGCCTTTTTTAATTAGACCTAAAATAAAATGTGTATTGTATTCATAGTTTTCGAGAGTGCTGATCATGGAGGTTAGAGATAAGGAAAACGATCGCTGTAGAAAATAGTGTCCTAGAAATATGGAAAAAATAAGTGAGTCGCTGCGATCGCTAAGTTGTCTCAATAAAAGCGGGCTAATTTGAAATGGCCAATGCCGCGAAGAAAATTTGTACAATATTCAACTAACTTTATCTACTTGTACTCATATACAGATAACTCCACAGATACTACTTACCGACGGCAGCGCGACTGGTGGCTGAAAAATGAACTATAAATTCTACAAATTTTCAGGGTCAGGCGGGCTAATGCTTTAGTACGTAGCGATCGTTCTCCCTCTCTCTAACCTTCATAAAGTTCATAGTGCTGATTACGATTGCGACAATAATTTTAAGATCCAAGATGGCGTAATATTATGTTTACTCGACTGCGGAGAGTAATGTTTTTTGAGTGTATATAAGTATGTATGTATGTCCGTTTCTTTGGCACTCCCTACAGTTTCCAGTGTATTACTTTTCTCTATGCCCTACAGCCTACAGTCTGAACGACGTGACATGCGAGGTATCATTTGATTTATGGTGACTGTTTTATTAGCCAGCAAGAACTAGGTAAATTATTTGTACAATGTGCGCTCCCAATATTTTTTTTACTTAGCCATTATTTATTATTACATTTTAAGAATTGCCATTCAATTGATGTCATTACGCAATTGTTATATTGAGCAACAAATTGTTTTTCATAATTTTTGTTTAACCAATAAACTATATTGATTAAGTGTTTTAGCTAGGGATGGCGGAGGCCTGACGTCTGCATGGGCCAGTTGTAGGGTCAAGGGCGCACTCGTCACGTCATCTATTTTTTACCTAGAGCATTTTGCTCTTCAGATTTTTTATGTTTAAAGCGCGGTTCAGCATATAGTTTTAGGGGCGTGCGCTGCGTTAAACGGGAGCACATTAACGCAGCGCAGGCCCTTAGCAGGTAAACTTAAATTTTAAACTACAGACTAAACAGTGCTTTCTACAAAAAAAAAACTCTGAAAAGTCAAGGTTTATCAATGTATTCTATACTAGCGGCCGCCCGCGACTTCGTACGCGTGGAGTTAGTTATTTGCATATACTTTTTGATCTCAAAAGGGCGTGATTTCTAAAGATGTATAGAGCATACATGTTAAATTTCAAGTCTCTTACTATAAAAACATAGGACTTTCATACAAACTTCCAATCCCCGTATTACCCCCTTAGGGGTGGAGTTTCGTAATAAGATGTATAATATATCTTGACCCAACTTCTTAATAATATTCGTGACAAATTTTAAGTGAATCCATGCAGTACTTTTTTAGTTTATCCTGGACATACATACAGACAAACAGACAAATATTCTAAAAACTATATTTTTAGCTTCGATATCAATTGTAGATCACACCCCAAGTATTCTTTAAAAAAAATATTCAATTACAGTTTTGACTTTCCTACCATTTTATTATGTGTATAGACAAAGTAATTTTGTTTATTATTTCAATATCATTGCTGCTACACGTGCATATAAAGAGACCCTTATTATATAATGCACAAAAACACTTCACATTGAAACTTATAATTTTAATTTTTTATGTTAATGTGACATCGAAGTGACTGTGAAGTTAGTAGCCAGCGGTTGGAGGGTGTGTTTAATGTCGAGGACAGTTCTAGGGTCGCGTAGGGCGGCGGCTGCGTGGGCCAATTGTAACGCGCATTCTGGTGGCGCTGACGAAGGCAACGCGGCACATTCACGCTCTAAGGCACTGCCCACGCAGGACAGCAGCTCTGAGAAGCCGAGCGATATGGCTGCGCGTCTGAGGCGGTTCAACTCCTAAAAAGAATAAATATTAAAATATTTCCTGTGTAGAGTGTGAACTTAAATTATAATTCGTACAATTTGTACGATAAATAAACATACAACTTTGAGTGTGAGTTCAAACTTTATGAAGTAGTTATGAAGTTAGCAGCGAGCGCAACTGTGCACAGGTTTTAATACAGAAAAACCCCGCGCGCTACATTTTCTTTACTGGGTCGCGACTTCACAGCCACCAGCCACAGTTTGAAACAGATTATACTTTCGATGCGATTTCTTTGAAAAACCAAAAACTGTGAAGGATTTTTAGTCGCGATTCTAATACGTATTAGTATGAGTTTGATAGTCTACAAAAGCATGTATCATCGCTTTGGCTACAGTGTCCCAACAGTTTCCGCTAGAGGCGTTACTGTGACCAAGTATTAGGGAGATCCCAGTCTATGGCATATAGTAAAACGAGACGAAAAGATTTAAAGACTTACAGAAATTAGGTAAAATTTCTTTAGAGCTTTTTGGAACTAAAAATTGTGATCTAAATAAGTCAAGAGTTTAAGGATCGTAAAGAGGTCTTGCCTTATACAAATGTTGCGTTTTGTCGGGCAGTTTTCTCGCGTGTCTGAGAACCTTCTGTACGTCAGCAAGAAGCGCATGCGGCCTCGCCCAGGCGCAGCCAGACCCCCCACCGCTGTATGAACGCCATGATCGAATTGGAAATGTTTCTGTGGGGATTGAAATTAAATAAAATTTTATTCACCCATATTCATGGGCGTCACCTGCTTATGACTAAGGGGGGGCGCAATCTCACTTTTGTCGCTTTGCGGCTAGCTACATTTGATCTCTAGGCCCCCCTTGCGACGGGGCCGTACGTAGGTAACGTAGGCTCTGCCCACCCTTGGCGACGCCCTTGCCCGTATTCATTTTGAGCAACACTTTACTAAAGAACAATAGCATTTTAGAGTTCGATTCCAACTTCATGGCGGCTGTGAATTTGCGGCGCATTAAACTAAATCATATGTCCCTTGAACTGAAACCTGCGCATTGTTGCGCTCGCTGCTAACTTCACAGCCGCCATTAAGTTTGAATCACACTATACTTGTGGAGGTGTTTTCTTCAGATAACTTAAGTACGCTCAACAGAAGGTTAGAAAGAGGTACTCTCGATGCCTTGCACCACGCGGACAAGGTGCCCTACCAGTCTGATCCGAGTAAAAGACAAAATTTTACCAGTAGACGTGTTGTCTTCAGTCGGCCCCAGTTGGTCCAGCGGTCCGAGCCAGGGTGCAGCCGTGACTCCAGGCCTCAGTACGCTCAACAGAAGGCAGGAGCGACGCGCTCTCGACGCCTCGCACCACGCGGACAAAGTGCCCCACCAATCAGCCCCAAGCTGAACGATCGCAGACATACTTTCCACCTGGGAAAATTTTGAACACTTTTCATGAACTCCATTGCGCGAGTGGTTAGCACGGTCAGTCTAAGTTCGGATCAGATATGGTTCAGATCAAAGAATTGATCATCTTGCGTTGCTCCGTGCCTCGGAAGGCACGTTAAGCCGTTGGTCTCAGCTGCATCTACAGTCGTTAGCACCCATCAATACGCACTGGGTCAGTGTGACGGGTTATGGTCCAGGTTATCCCTATTCCATCTTAAGGGAAGGCCAGTGCTCCTGCAGCAGGGATATTAATAAGCTAATGATGGGATATATTTTTAAACTTTTGCGTTGCATTAAGCCCAACACACAGCTCGCTGACACTGCCTTACTGTCAACATCAACCATCATGTTGTGATTGTTTTATGTATCAAATCAGTTTGTTTGCACAAAACTCTATAAAATAGGTAGGTAACCAAAAACATTTCTTACTTTTAAAGCACCATGAAGTAAAACGCAGAAATTGGGCACTTTACTGGGGTCAGACATATCTTCTTCCGTAGCTGAACTATCTGTGCCTGAACCCTCCTATGAAGCAAATAAAATCAAGACATCATTATTATAATTCTTTAAAATTATAATAGGTGATAATTTATTGCATAGCATCTTACCTTTGTAGGTGTTTTTGATCCATAGTTCTCTCTATTTGTGTTGTTTCCACCCACTTGAGCTTGTGGTATAACTAGATGTTTACTGATGGCAATAGGTGTACCTATATGAATGATTTTATGTATCTTTGAAAAATGCGTATTAAAATGCAATAAAACAAATCATTTAAGTATCTCACAGACAGAGGGCCTGCGGACAGGGCTAGCAAGCAATACAACTCAGTGGTGGTGAGACCCCTAAAACCCATTAACTATTAATATTATCACCAACAAAAATCAGCAGTAAAAATATAAAGAAGGGGGTCACTTAATCAATATAGTTTATTAGTTAAACAAAAATTATGAAAAACCATTTGTTGCTCAATGTAACAATTGCGTAATGACATCAATTGAATGGCAATTCTTAAAATGTACCAATAAATAATGGCTAAGTAAAAAAAATATTGGGAGCGCACATTGTACAAATAATTTACCTAGTTCTTGCTGGCTAATAAAACCCACAACATGCAACTGGTGCGTCAGTGTATGAGTGGTAGCTAGGCCTTCATGAGCTATTGTTTGTGGCGCTGGGAACAGTTGCACTCGAGCTTCCAACTGGCCACATTTGAGTGAGCACCAAAATTCTTGATAATGTTGTTCACAGAGTCTATTCATTGATGCTATCACCTATATCATAAAAAAATTGATATAAAAAAATATTTCATCACGTCTTCAGTGACTTCTTCAGGAGGTTGATGTTATTTGCTATGTAAATAATTACAACCCAGGGTGCTAGTTGTCTAATATTGCTCTTTCCACAACCCTGTTCACAGCTAAAGCTCAAAAAGATTTATTAAAATATTATTGAACTATGAACTTATCATATCATCACTGAGTGTTTACGACTAGGAAAATTCAAGTACCTATAATTAAAGTCATAGCACTCAGTTTGTTGATTGTGGTTCTTTATAATATATTAATGTAAATTTTTACACTTACACCTGGCACTGTGAGTTGATCTGGACAGAAAATAGCTCCCCTAGAAATTGTTCCATTGGTGTTGTTGGATGGGTTTACGGCCATATCAACTATCTTCTGGTAGAGTGGCATTGCTGTAAAAATACATTTAAAATAGTTTTGTTCAAGGTTTCAATATATATTTTATTTCTTTATGGCTCTGCTTTATTGAAAAATAATGTGATTCATAGAATACCATGTTGCAGACAGGAGTCTGCAGGTGACACAACTGGCAATACATGTATTTTAGCTGGATAAGATGGTGGAAGAGGCAGTGCTTGCATAATACGATTTCTGCCAATAGGACCTGTCCCGCAGCTACCATCAGTAACCTACAAAAAATTAACAATTTGAATATTTTTTTATTCAAAAATAATATTAATTTACAACATACAATTAAAAAATCACAGAAATGTTAAGTATTTAACCAATATGTGCAACCTACCAATATAATTTGTACTGGAGTTTGAGATCCCCATTCATTCAAAATTAAATGATTTACACCCATCAGTGCTGCTTCTATGCACGTTTTGTCACCTTCTTCAAGCTGTGTCAACTTACTTTTAATACTATCATAATCTCGGGTGAAGGGAACAGACACTGAAAACAAATAACTAAATGTTAGGCTCTACTAAGTTTGACCATGTGAAATAAAGTTATAGAATAACAACACTGACTTCTAAACTGTTACTTAATTACCTTCGTAAGCAGATGAAAAGCATACCAGGGCCACATATTCCAATTTTGCATGGATACTGAGATAATCTAAGAAGGCGCTTATAGCGGTCGCCGAAATGGTAAGCCTGTTGTGGTTTTCTGAAGAGTCTGTTGATGGCACTGGCCTTGTCATAGAAAGAGAGACGTCCAAAAGTATAACTGTTGGCATCTTTAGGGCTTTTCTGTTATAATTTTATAATTAACTGACGCATGGAACCAAAAAACTTAAATTAGATTTCTTCAGTGATGATTCCCCCGGGATTTGGCCAATATCCGGTGTGTGTGTCCAAAATTTCTTGCCCAGGTTTGTCCGGTGATGGTTTTTATATTGTTTTTAACTCAGCTTATGTTGGGGAAGGGCTTTGTGCAAGTACAAGGACCTAGGATTTAGAGTTAATATTAAAAACAGCCACAGTCTACATTGAGGATATTTGAAAACATTTTTTTTTGTTACGTTCTCCCTTTTCACGGAAGGCAAGGGGAACAATGCCCATGCAGCCTAGTCTTATGTTAAAATATTCTGTTTTTCTTTTTACATTAGAATGTCGGTGTGACGCATTCTAATGTTTCTTGAAGTGTTTGGCACGAAATGTATCGAGCTGGCTTTTTCGATAAGCTTCTGTGAGGTAGTCAATACTACAATAAAATTCTCACGTCCACTTGACCGGAATAGCGTATATTTTAACGATTCTACTAATTCTTCAGTTACGCAGACAGTTGTAACACAAAATCACACCAATTTTATTTCACAATATCCACTATGAACGAATTTAAGAATAATTAAAATAAGACGCCAACCACACTCGATGTAATCCCGCCAAAGACTCATATTTGAAAACAGTGATGGATTACTTTTTTTTATAGATTCTCTCTTTTCAGGGAAGGCAAAGAGAAGAATGCCCATGCAGCCAAGTCTTTAGTATTATTATTCTTGTTTTTTTTTTACATTAGAATGTCGTCGGTGTGATTCATTCTAATGTTACTTGTAGTGTTTGGCACGAAATGTATCGAGTTGGCTTTTCCAATAAGCTTCAGTGAGGTAGTCAACAGTACATAAAGTTCTCACGTCCACTTGACCGGAATAGTGTATATTTTAAAGATTCCACTAATTCTTCAGTTGTGCAGACGGTTGTAACACAAAATCACACCAATTTTATTTCACAATATCCACTATGAACGAATTTAAGAATAATTAAAATAAGAAGCCAACCGCACTCGATGAAATCCCGCCATAAACTCTTTTTTTATGTCTGTGGCAGATGGATTACTGCTCAGTGCTGTGAGGTCGTGTGACAGCTCATCAGTGTTCCCAGGACCCGATAAGAAAAAGTATGTAAAAGTATATATAGTAAAATATAATGCGATTCAACTAAGAATAGGACCGACTGGGCTCCATATTGTGATGACTCAGCTGTCAATTTAAACGAAATAGGTAGAGTGAGCAAAAAAAAGTTTTTATATAATCAAACTTATTTATTAAGATTAAGTGAGAGAAAGCATCAGATTTTTTAATAACATTTTTTACTAAGATTGAGGAAAAAATCCCACCGATTTTTATTAATATTTATTTATTAAGACTGTGAGAAAAGACATTAATCAGAATCTAGCTCTTCTATTCCGCTCATCTCTGCATTACCGCCTGAGTAGTTATGAATAATCATGCACTATTAGTAGTCACATACGAACATGCATCCGTAAATGTAAGTTTGAATTCGAGTTTTTGAACGCAACTTAAAGTGACATTTGGTTGACGATTTAGGTTATCAACCATTCACGGCCAAAGCTCAATAAGTCAAAAAAAAAATTCAACCGATATTAATTATCAATATTTGCTATTGTTTGTTTACAAATGTTTGGTTTTTATTCTTGAATTAGCGGAGTGCTAAAAAAGGGTTCCCAGTTTTTTTTTGCAAACCGTACTTTTCAAGCGACATTTGACAGAGAGAGGTACTGTTTATAAAATGAAAAGTAACATTTTGGAGAGAACATTGTGAATGATAAATATTTCAGTTTAACAAATATACAATGCAAACGTACAAACTTTTATATTTATAATATTAATAGGATGTTTGTTAATTACGGATATTTTTGAAAATACATATATTTCACATTAGTCTTGAAGTAAAGTATGCCTTAATGTTTCTTAAGATGGTTTTGTTTAAGTACATGGTTTCTTTTTATTTGTTTTAATCAATGGTAAGTTTAAGAACGACAATAAATGTTAAGTAACTCCCGGTGAGTTAAAGCTCACCAAACTGTACAAAACTGCCAAATTTTAAAATGTACTAACCACTCCGTTAGAAGTGTTTTAGGAAGTGCTGACTCCTAAAATGGAGTCTATATGGCTGATCGAACTGGTGCAGCCTAGCCGTCAACCAGCGGTCGGCGAGTCGTAAGCGTGGCGTCCTCTAGTCATACCATATCCAAACGTACCGGAACTGCTTACCCGCTTACGTTAGGTGGACACTCTTTGGCAGTAAGCCGAAGGGTAAGTTGGTACCAATCCCTTGCCGAGTTGATATGTGTCATCATTATCACCAGCCTATCCTCCAATAGATGGAAAGATTAGGCCGTGACCCACTACTTGGACCCAGTGTAGATTGGTGGGTGCTAACGACTGTAGAAGCACGGAGGAACTTGGGATAATAAGTTATTGGTCACCCATTCAATGACAGACCATTGCGCAAGTTTCTTAACTTCGAAGATCGCAGACCATACGCGCTGTCCACCTGCGCCATCTAGCGCAGTTGATATGTGTGCTATGATGCTAATACGGATAAAATATGTGATTTATAATAAATATAAAAAATTAAAAGCAGAAAAATATAATACGTGTCTGTGACACGGTCTGTGATTAACGATTTTAGGGATTATAATAAAGAATGGCACACCAAAACTTTGACATTAAGCTAAATTTGAGGTAAAACTCTGCTAAAATACTATTTTCATTTATACGTAACCACTGTATTTTATTATTCCATTTTAGATGTCGAAATAATTAAACATGCAATTAGAAAATAATGTGTTTATAAACTCCTATCCTCCTACTCCTATCTCTTATTGATTTCAATAAAATGGCTGTCTTTTTGTAGCATATGCGAACTATGTTTTTTTAAATGACATTTAAAGGGGTTAATTAATTACTGAAGATTCAAGAATTGCCATCTAAGAATAATAAAAAGTTATTGTGTTCACTGTTTTATTTATAAAGTTTTATAAAGTTCTTTATATTTTAGTACGAATGCAAGAGAGCCAATCATTGTGTGGGGGGAGACAACATCTCAGTCTGCTCACGGATATAAAAGCAATCAATCGTGCTTCATCCATTTACATGTTCATTATCAAAATATTAGTTATGTTAGGAGTGCGTATCTAAGATGTCCCGCTTACAAACTTTCATCTTCGAGTATATTTCGAATTGACAGGCCTTAATTTGTAACCATCTAGATCTATGTACTCGCATACTTTTCGATTATTTAATTATTTATATTATATTGTTTAGACGATTACACAATATCGCTATAAAACATGTTCGTGGGTAGGTATTAATAAACTGAACACTTTATCTAAGTCAATATGGAGGAAGAAAAAGTTAACAATAAAATTTTTGAAGATGTAAGGCACGCAGAATACGAATTCAAATGTAATTTTATCAATATGCCTTGGGACGATAGAAGTACAACAAGTAAAGTTGGCATAGTCAGTCTCTTGGTGGCTATATTTGTAGCTACTATGGCCGTGGTTGCTCATAATTTCCATATGCATTATTTGAAGACACCATCTGGACGAAGGGGTATTGATAATGAGATTAAATGCCATTTGGTGAGATTAGTTCAATATAGTTTTGCAGCAAGGATACATTCTGTTGAGACACAAGAGCTGCTTTGTATTGGCGCAATGGTGAGCTATACGGCTGTGCTTGCGAACGGTGTGTGTGTCAAGTCTGGGCCAGTGCGCCTACGCGTAGGAAGTAATTCAAAGTAAGGGAATATTTTTGACTCTCTCTCTCTTTTAATATTTTGACGATAGCATAGAACTAATCATTAGCCAAGCTTACCGTTTAGTGCAAGTACTGTTACTGTTACCTGCAAAATATATAGTTAAAGATCCTAATTTGATACGTTTACTAGTAGAACTAAAGTTAAACGTTTTTGAATGTCCTCACTCTACATTCATATTCATTACCTTTGTACTACACATAATGTATTATTGATTTTACGTATCTATCTATTCACATGTCGACATCCATTCCCATAATACGACACGACAGTCAAATTATTAACCTCTCAACTGGGACTGTTTACTTAAAACTTTTTTTTTAATGTTAAATGAGTGCCAAAACCTGTTCATCTTCATCGCCTGTAGATGATTGCGATACCAAAGCTATTTATTACTCGCTGTTGCATACTTTGACCCAATCCTTTACCCCGTGGCGCCCAGGAACGTTTGTCACTGACAAAAACACGACACACAACTAAA
Organism: Chilo suppressalis; assembly: GCA_902850365.2. NCBI lineage: Eukaryota > Metazoa > Arthropoda > Insecta > Lepidoptera > Crambidae > Chilo > Chilo suppressalis. The sequence continues at coordinate 17,402,219 of OU963898.1, forward strand.
AGGTAATGTTATTTATGAAATGAAATTATAATTTATTCAAAACTTATTAAAAGCTCTTTTGAATCGTCTAATATTTTTTCCTGTCACCTATTCAAGATATCTTTTAGCTGATGAGAAGAATGGGCCCAAGAAACTCATCAGCATTTAACAGAAGTAGTAACATTTACTAAAAAAATATGTCGGTACCAATACAACGTCCTCTTACATTTTGATTGCTGTGGTATACAGTATAAATATAAACAACAATAACTGTGGTCTTCTTTAAAGCGGAGGTTACTTCCACAAACGGTCGCTCCAATTCAAGCAGGGAACCCGCTATGCCTTACCTATCTTAACTGGACAGTTTGTTTTAATTCTTAATACCTAGTTAGCAGACATTTTAATCATTACGTTTTTTGCAGCCCTATGTGCAAAAAAGGCTTCACAGTAGATGCAATTGAACCTATTCATCACGATGGTACAGTGTCCAAAGTTTTGGTTCTCCTAACTACTCATGAGACAATGGCAGATTGTGGGCAGGTGATAAAAATTGGTAATGCATTGGATAAAAATATATCAGCATACATAATTGGAAGACCATTGTCCAACGGGAAATTGTTGTCCCGCCAAGCTGCGAAGGTAATCGATCTAAACACGAAATCACGAATAAAAATGTTGAATATAAATTCAGCTATTTGTGTCTCCGACCTTGCGAAGTGCCCTGTGAAGGCAGGGGACCTGCTTGTTCAGAATAACCTCTTATACGGCTTGGCATCGACGAGTACCCATATCACAGAACCTAATAAAGTAGCTTGCTTCGCCGATCTACAGATCATACGCAGTGAATTGAATTTGAAGACGTAATCAAATAAACTATTTTACTTAGTAATGGACGCATTTTACTGAGAGTTCTGAACATATCTTTCAGGTTCTCCAATAAGTTAAATGCTCCTAGAAAATTTTCTTTCATTTTTCTGAGGAGTTGTCACAGTCTCAACGCAAACGGTGTCCGGACATTTTGTTGCCTGCAAATTTAGAAAAGCGTACACAATGGAAGTAAACATTTCAAATTACATAATGTTGTTATTAACATGAAGTTTAAGCAAAAGAAAAGATGTTTAAAATGAAATACTGGATTCATCTTTTTAAATCGAGCGCGCAACACGGACTAACGTTCGCTGTGTGCGTTGCTACGCCTAGTCGCATGAGTTCAATTTTTTTTTCGGGGAAATCCGTGTACTTATGTCCTGTCCGGTCTCTTTGTGTCCTCAGTAGTATGGGGGACTTTTCATGTGTGGCACTTTTAGTCCGTCGTGTGCTTTACTAGATGCAGTTTAAGCGATCTATTTGGACGGACCAAAAAGTCAGCGAACATAAATCCCTCGTCTGCGTAGGCTTTTAAGAGAATTACATACGTCTTTTTTTTAATTATATAGATCTACGTATTTTAATAATCTTCACATTAATGGAGGAATGTGTACATGTGCTTAAGCTAATCAACAGAAAATCTAATTTAGTAAGGTATTCGAGGTTTTGAAAAGAAGACACTAAAACGTGGTAATCAATGTCAACAAGTTAGTTCTTTCTTACTTTGGTCATTGTGACATAAAACTCAGTCAGTCATTTAGCCTAGCTCTAAGAAGTATCAAACTGGTGCTGCCTAGCCGTCAATCAGCGGCCGGCGATATAAGCGCGCGTCGCCTAACCGCAGCCAATCCGATAGATCCGAAGATATCTATCATCATCATCATCACTAGCCTATTAATGTACCCACTGCTAGGGCACAGGCCTTCCTTGTGGCTGGAATAGGAAGATTGGGCCATTCATGACCCTCCACACGTGCCTAGTACATAGCAACATTACAATAGGTTCCCTACATTGAAAGTCAAATTAACATTTGGAGTTGGTAAGTTATAATATATAATAACTAAATATATAAATATAAATAGTGGCTCGCCCTCGCTTCGCTTCGGTGTAGACTATACTGCAATATGATATCACGCTACGACCAGTAGGAGCGGAGCATCCATGAAAAATGTTCCAAAAACGGTTTTTTTTTTCCATTTGTGAGCTTCCGTTGCGTGCGCTATGTACGGTTAAAGCTAAACGGTTAAAGTTACACTAAAATCATGTGTGACGGAATTGTTTCCCTTTAAAAGTTCTACAAAAAGTCCGTGACAGTATAGGTACATGTCCATCTTTTCAATAGGTTATAGCTTTTTCTTCGAATTAACGCGGGTGAAACCCAATGGAACCTCTAGTTGTGGCATAACTGTAAAAGTTAGACATATGGCATTACGGACTTTTCTCCAGATATTTATGTCCTCTATAAAAATTTCATACATCAATCACTTTGCTCTATTGTCAATGATTTCCTCAGCGTCCGCGATAAAAGGTTATTTTGTTAATTTTTTTTTACGTTTGGTTCATAATTCAGCAGTTTCGGAGTCTATTCAATGTCAAACAAACAATAAAATCTTCCTCTTTATAATTATTAGTATATATAACTTGAATTAGCGCTCCTACTAAATACTATGTATTAATTATTATATTATCTTTATATTGGTGTCCTCAGTTGTTCGGGGGACTTTTCATATGCGGTACTTTTAGTTCGTCATGCGCGTTACTCGATGCAGTTTAAGCGATCTATTTGGACGAAAAAAAAAGTCAGCGAGCAAAAGTCCCTCGTCTGCGTAGGCTTTTAAGAGAACTACATACGTCTTCTTTTTAAATTATATAGACGTATTTTAATAATCTTCACATTTATTAGTAAAATATATGCACTTACTATGAAAAGGGGCTGCCAACTGAAATTGTTAAATCGGTAGAAAAATCGTTTTTTTTGCATTCCGGTATTTCGGTTTAACAGAGCCCATACAAGGTGGGTGGACCATGGAAGGCCTCTCTAACGAATAAATAGTTTTTATTAGTTCATTTACTAGATATACATAGATATAAACAAAGGACATTGTTCTGCGTCCATACATAGTTAGCCTAAGAACCAACAATCATGAAATATTATTTTCTAGGTTCGAAATCGCAAGTTAATGACTGTAAAAACAAGGATTATTGCCGGACACTTCTGAGAACTTAAATTATTAGGAAAATAAAATATTTTTTGAGGTTATGTTTAATATTCAATGAAACATAGGTCAACCTATGAACTTAGTACCTATGAACTCAGTATGAAGTGAATTAATATTACAACTAATTCATTTTATTCGGTGCGATTTTAAAGAATAACTATTAGGAAAAACTTGCTTAGGTAGGAATCATGAATAAAATAAAAACTGTAGTTTTGCTTCTTCTGCTTATTGACTATTTTTCACATTATTTTATCATATTGTATATTGTATTTATTTGTATATCACATGTATTTGTATATTGTGTAAATATGCAGCGTCAATGTGTATCAGATGCTCTTGAATAATTTGGCAGTATGATCCTCTCAGAATGTAGTGGCACAGATTCACTAGAACTTGGTAATAAGGTTTAAGGAAATAGTTAAATTAAAGGGAAAACAATCGCAAATAAACACACCCAACAGGTAATCCGAAACGAGAATGCAAAGAGTAAAGTAAATATACAATGCACGAATGCCAACAGATTATAACGAATGCAAACTGCCTGCACCACAACCACAGATTATCGAGTTTTATGCCGGCCCTTCACTTGACAACAGTTTGTCCTTGTCATGCTTAATAAGAAATGAAAAGGACAGACTGATGCCATGTTTTCAAATAGCAAATACGAATAGCCAAGTGAAGTGTCGGCATTAGGAAGAAAGAGTGTTTTGTTTGCAGCGCTGCCATAGATTGTACACATAAAATGGTATTTATTGTCTCAGATTATTTTTTAACTTTTTAATTTAGCTTACTTAACTGGAAGTGTCCGTGACAAACTAAATACTGATAATTATCGCAAAAAATATACTAAGAATTATCATAAATGCCAAATTGGTGTTGGTTCTAAGGCCAATTTTAACATTGTCCTTTGTTTTATTGTGTAACAACAAGAAGCAACAAGCAGGCCGGCAGGGTGAGGATGGCTGGTGTGGCAGGTAGAACTGCTGTATCAGCTATCTTCGCGTCTGGATTTCACCTTCACTTAACATCAGGTGGGCTGGAGTCTATAAAAAAACATAAATTATTATTTTTTATTCTAAAGGTAATCACTATTTATTAAACTTAACTTTTATGAAGCTCTTCCAAACGGCCTTCCTAAGAACAGGTCTCTATGCAAGGCAATATTATCAATCAGTTGTTCAACTAAAAACTAGAGTTGTAATTATCAAAATATCCGCTTTTACTAAAACTACATAAAAAACTTTTTGATTTAACCGAAACATTCAATGCTTAACAGATTATAATCTTCTTTAAAAAACTCAACGAATATTCCTTGAACACTATCAAATAACTAAAAATATATTAATGAAAATTATTTAAAAAATAAAGACATGAGTATTATTATGATTTTATTTATTTTTTAAGCATTTAACTGCTAGATGTCCAAATCCAAAGAAAAGTTTACTAGAAAAAAATCCACGCGGACCAGGCAGCGGACGGGACTCGAACCCGCATCCTTCGCTATCCGGGCGAATGCACTGACCATTATGCTACCACGGCCCTATCAGCCGCGTCGAAATTTTCCTAGCCTTAAGCTGCAAGGCAGCGCCATCTCTTCGCATTGTAGGTAACCCACAATGTCAAATGAATACTTTTTCAAGTATTAAACATTTGAAAGAAGAAATAGCAATTATAGTTATGATTTTATTTATTTTTTAAGCATTTAACTGCTAGATGTCCAAATTCAAAGAAAAGTTTACTGGAAAAAAAAACCACGCGGACCAGGCAGCGGACGGGACTCGAACCCGCACCCTTCGCTATCCGGGCGAATGCACTGACCATTATGCTACCACGGCCCTATCAGCCGCGTCGAAATTTTCCTAACCTTAAGCTGCAAGGCAGCGCCATCTCTTCGCATTGTAGGTAAACCACAATGTCAAATGAATACTTTTTCAAGTATTAAACATTTGAAAGAAGAAATAGCAATTATAGTTATGATTTTATTTATTTTTTTAAGCATTTAACTGCTAGATGTCCAAATCCAAAGAAAAGTTTACTAGAAAAAATCCACGCGGACCAGGCAGCAGACGGGACTCGAACCCGCATCCTTCGCTATCCGGGCGAATGCACTGACCATTATGCTACCACGGCCCTATCAGCCGCGTCGAAATTTTCCTAGCCTTAAGCTGCAAGGCAGCGCCATCTCTTCGCATTGTAAGCAGCCGTGAGGCAAAACCTTCAGCGGTCAGAAATAAAATAAATTCATAAGCGATAGCGATAGTCATAGCAATTGGCCCCAGATAAGTAAGAGCTAATCAATCAGCTACTCGAACAAAGATATCAGGACACAGAACAACTTGGAAAACTAATCAGAAACGTTTTTCAGATCTTCGCATTATTTTCTTTGCAAAAAAATTAATTGCAAGCCCTGCAATGCTATAATCTATAAAATGTTTAAAAATGAATCCATATTTCGCTTGATAATTTCTTTATATTTTCATACCAACAACCTTAATCTGCTAAAACGTGACCTTTAAGAAAATACATATTTCAGGAACTGATGCAATCTGCCTAAATTAAAAAGAAAAAATCCATATCAGGTTTTTATTGTAGTTGTATTTTTGAATTAAATATTAACATTTTCTTGTGCATTACTGATCCCCGTCCGGTTATATTAGTTTTTGTACTTGCATTCGTGTCACTATCTATTATAGTAGACAAAAGTTAGCTAGCGGTCATAGTGTCTATGCTTTCTTCGGCATACATGCGTCGGCACACTGATAGCACCCAGATCGACCTCTTCTGGGGACGTGAACCCTTTCCAGTCTTTAGTAGTGAGGCATACGGCCAGGACAAACAGAAACGTCATAACTGTGTATATGAACATGTTGTTTGCATGGAACTTCTTTAGATTTCCTTGGCCTAATGTTACCCTGAAGCATTTTTTCGGTGCCATGTTTACTCGAGTGGTGTACAGCTTATCTGTAATCAAGATAAAAATATGAATTTAAAGCAAACAGACTAAACATTTTATTTCACACAGAGGTCCAACGAACCCGATTACATAGAGCAATCATTTGGGCCCGCATCCCGCAGCTCGCAGAGCAAGTCCCGCAGACATATAACTTATGAGTAAGCAATAGCAACCGCGACCGAATCGCTGATTCTACTTATTTGTATAAAATCGCAAGCAAATCACAATTTATTCTGTAGTGATTACGTACAATAACGGGGTTGTGTCTGCGTGGTGTTGTTTACCTTTTTAAAGAGTTTTTATCGTCATTTTGCCTGTTAAAAACTTGTGTTGGTACTGACTACTGAGTTACATGAACAAAAATGAACCTATTTATTTTGTTAACGGCTGTAAAACCCTGTATACTGCACGGACTCTTGAATTTCGCGTTTTAGCTCCCCTCGCTACTTGTACAGTGATGTTGGTACGTTTTCAAATTACCGTCGATGCATTGTGAGTATTTTTAACTCATTTTAATTTCTTTTTCAGTAATAATACATTTTGTTTACTTATAAATTAATAGGAACACTGTTTTCATGTCAAACGGGAATGGGCGTTAATTCTGCAACACAGTTTTTTTTCCTATAGTAGATTTAATGTTACATAATGTTATGTACATTTGCACTTGTTCCAAATAAAGTTATTAGTATGACTTGGCACCGATGTCTTTTCGACATAAATAGGTTTGTTTAGCCTATGACCGCGGCTTCCGCAAAATTCACTTTGCTTGTAACTTAAAAAAAATGTTTGGATGGTTCAAATTATATTAATTTTAATCTATACTTTAATATTATAAAGAGGAAAGATTTATATGTAAGTATGTTTGTAACGAATAGGCTCAAAAAGTACGGGACCGATTTTAAAAATTCTTTCACCATGAATGCTACATTATCACTGATTAACATAGGCTATAGTATATTTAAAAAAAGTTAGGGTTCCGTATGAAAACTTCGATAATGTAACCCAACGTGTGTAAAAAAACCAAAAAATAGCCTAATATCGCGTACGCTGCGGAAACCATTGACAATAGAGCAAAGTGATGTACTAAGACACCAATATCTACAAGAAATCTGCAATACCATATGCTTACTTATTATAGTTATGTCTCAACTAGAGGTCCCCTGCGGTTTCAGAAGCGTTAATTTGAAGAAAAAGGTTTATAGTGAGTCAAACTTAAAATATGGACATAGGCTGTCGCGGACTTTTTTACAGAACTTTTAAAGGGGAAGAATTCCTTCATACATTATTTTTGTGTAACTTTAACCGTTTACCCAGCGCACGCAACGGAATCTCACAAACGGAATATTATTATCCGTTTTTGCAACATGCTCCATTGTTACAGGTCGTAGCCTGGTAATATATAGCCTATAACCTTCCTCGATAAATGCACTCCAATACAAAAAGATTTTTTCAAATCGGAACAGCAGAGCAATGTTGCATTCGGTACAACGGGTCCTAAACTACACAACGAATTTTTTACTTCGAATGGAAGGTTTATAATTATTATGAAGAAAGTCATTGTGTATAATACAAGCCTTTGAACAAAAACTATAATCTACACTACAGCTCTACACCGAAGCAAAGCGAGGGCGGGTCACTAGTAATACATAAATTTGGTGTGGAGATACGAAATAATTATAATTGATCTAATTGAACTAATCTAATATTGCATTAGCCATCTTATTGATTCGAATAATCATTTTAATTGTAATTATATTTTTGTCAGAAGGAATAAGTATGCTTTCGGGTGTTCCTATGCCCCGAATAATAGCACCACTTGTTAATCTACATGTTACTGTGATGTTACGTTATATGGAAATCGGAAAGACACAAATTATCATTTTAATTGTAAGCGTCATCCCAGAGTTTTCGGTGTGTAAACCGCTAACCATGACAACTAGCTTCAACATTAACAACATCAACTTTTTCAGGACAATATCTTTCATGAAATGATTTCAATCCAAAGTATTTATTAATCTGAAATTAACTGTCTGTTACTCTTCCATGCCTTAAGCCGCTGAACACTGTACTTATTGGTGAGTTTTAGTACTTATGCAGATAAAAGAAATCTTGTTTATTGTATTTTTTTTTATGTGTAGCGAACTAATTGAATTTCAACGTCTACAAAGTCGCGGGGATCTGTAAGCAAAGATCAATAAACATTAAAAGATACTTTTTCATAAAGTATAGGAATTCCTCATTTGTTCAGTTCAGTCAAGGATATTGTCGCGCCATGGATACCCTAACTTTCACTAGCATTGCAACTTCGTGGAAAATCACCATCACGTGGACAAGCGAGACGTGACAACCAATCGCGCTTGTGACGAGCTTTTAATCGGTTATTATAATTTTTAGTCATTGCGTAAAATTGACGAACATCGGTTCACTGTACTGTAGGTAGTTAATATGCCTAACTCATTACTGTAGTGTATGAATTTAGTCTTGTACCGTAACACATAACCATTGACATACATACTGCTGATTTCACTCTTATATACTATTATAATATTAACGTAGTTCTATGAGACTTAGTAACACGACGCCGTACAATGAGAATGTATTCATATAAAAAAACCCTTATTATCACCCACCAATCCCCCTTTCGAACCTCAAACCCCTTTTCACCCTCGCATCCCCTTTTTTTTCTTTGAAGTGATTTTAATCTATTCACCTCTCTTTCAGACTTTAATATAAAAAAAGGAAAAAGACGAAAGAACCACCCGCACGTGGTCGCATTTGGAAATACGCGCCATTTTTTTAATTACAATAAGTTTGTTTCATTATTTATATATGGATCTACACTGTGTCTCGCAAATGTGTTGAAAAACGTTGTATAACGAAGTCGAGGGCTTACCATAGTCACGAATTTATAATAACCAAGTTACCGCACTAATGGTGTCGATTCTGGCAGAGCTCTCTAAGCCTAAACTTATTTGACAACAGTGTATTCTTGTCATTCTCTATACAGAATTTAAAGTAGTAGTACAGTCAATCTGTAGGTTGAGTGGTGAAAAAAAAACCTAAAGGGTAAGTCTTGTTTTTTCTGTTGCCAAATGACGCCAGTAAGCCACCTTGGCGATGGGCATGTTCAACTCGTAGGCGTTTTTTGAAAAAGTAAAAATCCGTCAAAAATTTTTTGAAACGCATTTTTCTTGTTTTGTATGCATTTTAGAAACTTTTTTTTCGACCATAATTGTAGAGGGCGTTGAGTACTACAATTTATGTCATTGTTGCAATCTCGTACAACAAAAAATGCACATTGTAGGTGGCGCTAGTCTCAAAAAAAGTGTTTTTTCACTTTTTCACCCTGAAAATATCATTTTAATGGAAAACTTTAAATGGAAAAGTTGTCTCGTACATAATTACCAACAACTTTTGTATAAACAATTTTTTTGTATTACTTACCGTTTTCAAGTTATAAATTGCGCAGGTATGAAAAATCCAATAGAGCGGTTTTGGGCAGTTCAAGTACACATTTCAATGTACGTTTTTACTATTTTTTTTTCAATCATGAAAAAAAGTAAAAAAAAACATTTTTTTTTCATGTTTTACTATTTTTTTTTTGTTTTTCATAATGCCTACAAAAAAGTCAGCGACAGCACATGTCTTACTTTTATATTTCAGTAACAAAAAGTAGTTTTTTATGTTAAAAAAAATATTTAAATCGTTAGGTAATGTTTATTTGTTATATGAACAATTATGGATTCTTAAAAAAATCTCAAGTATTTAAGACAAAAGACTTTATCTTTTACCGCATATAATATGAATGTATGGTTTAAGAGATAATACGACAGAAATGGAACTGCGACCGCGCGGTCGGCTCCAAACGCAGCGAACGTTGAAGAAATTTGTAATTTTCGAAACGTAAAACTTTCGACATTAGTGAGAATGTGAACAGTGGTACAGGTATCGAACGCAATAAAAGACTTCGTCGGAGGGTAGACCGAGATGTCTGCTAATAAAAGCCTACCCGCAATTACTTCAGTTACTCCGTGATAATGGCGCTTGCAACAGTGCCGAAATATCGGAAACTCGCTAAAAACAAGCTACATGGTAACAATCCCGTTAATAACATATATTACTATATGACCATGAAAGTTTAAAACAATATATAGATAGTGATTCAAGGTGAAGGTTAAGCATGGTTTATGTATAATAGAAGCTCGAGAGCAAATACTATAGCGAAGCGACGTCGGGTCGCTAGTGCTGAAATAAAAATAAAATAAAGTAAAAGTACTTAAGTATTTTGTTTTAAACTTTCATGATCACTAACATTATAGCTATTAACGGGATTGTTACCATGTACCTTGTTTTTTATTTTCGTTCGTTTTTTTGTTTTAGTTCATAAAAAACAACACTCATAAAAAATTTCGCTTGCAACAGTGCCGAAATATCATTGCAAGCGCCATGATCACGGAGTAACTGAAGTAATTGCGGGTAGATGTTATTGGCAGACATATCGGTCTACCCTCTGACGTCGTTTTTTTATTGCGTTCGATTACATTAGCCTACTGTTCAAGATTTGATATTTTTAATGAAACCCGGACTAATAAAGGTACTCGTAGGTGGCTGACCCTTGGTCAAAACTTCCGTTATTAGCTCGTTATTTACCCTTTGACAACATGCAAGAAATAGTAGATTACACAAGTCAACAAAAAGAAAAAAAAATTTTGAGTCTGTTATTTAATGACTATTGTCTAATTGTTTATATCGAAAAATAACCAGAAACCTCATTTTTATTTTAAAAAGTTTGCTTTTGTACTTTATACAATGATAAATAAATATGTATGACTTTTGTAAAAGGCTGAGGATCTACCGCTTTTAATAAGCAAAAGAAAGGAGTGCAGAAGGATATTGGGTATGGAATAGGAAGCAGTAGAGCAATCAGTCAGTCATGTACACACCTTTTAGAGAAACGAAGTATATTATAAATGCTTGGAGCGGTAAATGCCTTCCAAAATGAGTGAAAACTACGTGGACCCAGTTTGCTTTATTTGCGGAGTTTTTTTTTAAATTTTGAGTCATAACAATGATTTAACCAGTAGTTAAAGACTTCATTAAACATTCGAAGCTTAATTTTAACTTCCTATTTGACTTCAGGATAAAATATGGACGCCTCATGACGATATACAAAATTTCCAGTTATTTTTGTTTACTTCACTACCAGCAGCACATTCAGAGTGTCAGAAAAAGAATTATAATATTTAATATGATATACTTTTATTTATTACGGACCCTATCATTATAGTATGTCTCAGTTGCATGAAAAAATCTTTATTGAAGGGAAACGACGTATTTTGTGAGTCTTGAGCGGTAAAATGTCTTCCAAAATGAGTAAAAACTACGTGCTCTTTTTGATTTATTTTCGGAGATTTTATTAAATTTAGGGTCAAAAAATGTTGTTTATCCAGTAGTAAAAAGCATAATTAAACATCTTTAACTTTCTATTCGAAGTCAAGATAAAATATGGGCGTCACATGAGGATATACCAAATTTCCATGGTATTTTGTTTACTACAGAAAATTTTCAGACTAAAAATTATAAAATATGCTAAAAATATAAATTTTTAAAACTAAATCAATATAGTTTTTGTATTCATAGAATTGGTTTATTTGTCTTAAGTAAATCGTGTTGACTAGTGTTATTAATCAAGGGGATAAAGCAGTGTCTTCTGTCGCGGGTGACGATTTAAATCGCGAGCGTAACGAAGGACTCGAGGTTTACTCCCGAGCGTAGCGAGGGCGTTAAAAACTTAAATCACGAGCGAAGCGAGGGATTTAAGACGAGTCCTGAGTGTAGCAAGGGATTTAAATTCACCCAAGACTAAGACAGCTTTATCACCGAGGAAAATACTCTACTTTTCGTACCATTTGCGAAAAAATTAACACAATAATAATATGAGATAAGCATTTATTAAAAATAATGACAATTAAAAGTAAAAGTTAACATTCGAAACATTGGTCTAATTAAATACGGCCTCGTCGGTTTTCTTAATTTTATTTAATAATCTTAACTGCACAATAAATGCGTATTCCTTTTTCAAAAAGATGTGTTATGCTTTATATACAAACTCAATGGTGTAAACACAGATGTAGTTCAGTATAAATTTCGGTAAGTATTCCAAATTTAAATCACATTTTCCCCCTAGATGTGAATGAAATTCAGTACAATTATCTTTCCCTGTTTTTAACAGATTAAAACTGACTATTGTTATGTTCGCTTTTTGTGGCATAGAATGTCACTTTTTGAGCAAGTGGTACTAAAATAATATTTCAGAATGGGGTTTTCGTTTAGACTAGTCTTTTTCAATATGGAGAATATTATGACTAAAATGCCCGCTGGAGTTTAAGTTTAAAGGTAAAGTTAGTATGGTGTATAAAAAGAAAGAAAAAATCTACTCTAGGTCAAGGTCTGACAGTAGCTATGGACTAGCTTGTATGTTAATTTTATATTATAAGCAAGTTTATATAGGTACAGTGAACAAAGTTGTTGCTGAACCACATTTAAGACGATTTTCCTTGGTATGACCGCGATTCCTGGACCAACGAGCACCCCGCCCTTTTGTTTTTGTTCACAAATCAACCCATAGCACAAAAAAAAACAGAAGTAATTATTTCGTATTTTTAAATAGTTATTTTTAGATTTTGTTTTTCAATACAAGGTTTTACGCTAGAATAACTATTCATGTTTTCCTCTTAAGATTTTTGAACGACTTTTCTTAAACCAACAAATCTATCATCATAACCGTTATAATTTTCTTTAAAAGATCATGAAAAGCACTATTATCGTGAATTTTGCCAAGCCAATAGTTTAGCTTTTAGAGGGGGGGGGGGGGGACGCCTTACTTGAAAGAAAGCTTCTGCTTTCTTTCTCTGTCAATATATGCCGCGGGAAGGCTGCGGGGTGCCTTTTGGTCATTGTAACCATTATTTATCAAAAAATAGAAAAGTGACTAAATTGTAGTAGCTTACATTCATTTTCATTGCTTCCTATTTGTGATTGTATGTGATTGGTCTATTTACAATACATATATTTTCATTTAGACATTTATAAGCTCAGTGACACATAAATATTCAAACTCAATTCAAAAGAGAATATATTTAATGAAATATAGATAGTCTTTAGACTATGGTTAAACTAATAATGCCAGAACTACACTTATCTCTTGTGTTATGTTGTGACGCGTCAGAGAGCTTTCGGTTATGTTTTTCGAGTGAGAACGTTGTCGTATTGTTGTCAAAGACATTATATAATACCTAGACTGTGCACCATCGCGTTAAAAACGGTCCGGGCGAGAGGGCTTCCAATGGTAGTGTGTTCCTTTCTAATGAAGTGACCATATTGAAGCGTAACGCGGGACAAAATTGTAAGTAATTTGTGATTATGAGTTAAAATAAAAACTACATGGCGTATTTTTTAACTTGCTAAGTGCATCATACAAAGACTTAGTGTAATAAAAAATTACACTAAGTCTTTGTATGATGACAAATTCCGACGACGCGACCTGTAAAGGCTGCGGAACGTCAATAAATAAATAAAGTTTCGTGCATTAACCCGTGAAAAACTAGTTTTATTTAATGAGTGATGTGCGTGAAAACCTAAGAAACAATAATGTATCATCAGACTTACCATTAATTTAACATAAATGCCAATACCTGATTTTGGCACCTTTTTTTTGCTGTTACATCGACAAAAACTTATTATTTTACGTAATTTAGACTATGTAGTGTTAATTAATATGAAAAACCTCATCTTTGCATATACCTCTAAACGCAGACCAAAAGAAGTTATGTAGGTTTTATAAATAATAATACATAGGTACTATGAACTGTTTCATTCGGTATTTAAACTAGCACGCGTAGCTTGGCTTGGACTGAGATTAGATAAAGAGGGTGGAATTTTGTAATGCCAGCCACTTGAAGGGAAAGTACTTTTAAAAGTATGTTTATTAAGGTAAGGGGGACCCACATATTGTGAGGTAGATAAATCGGTCAATGCCAAATCAAATTCATCAAATTCTGGACGGAAAAAAGACAATCATTTGTTTACAATATTTTTATTAAAATTGGTTTTTATACATTGCTAAATAATATAGTTTTGCGCAGTTTTTGTCGCAATGTAGCCTTATGTCCTACGTGCTCAAGGGTTAAGGACTTTCCGTAGCTTCTAAGTCTTATTCATATTTAAAATGCGCACTGCAAACAACTGACGACTTAGAAATTTTTCCAGGCACTGCATTTTCCCACATCAATTTCTGCTTTTCGTTCTTCGGAAATCTACACAATACAAGAAAAAAAATTTTTTTTTTCTATTTTTGTGAGGAGCTCGATGGCGCAGGTGGTTAGCGCGTTCGGCTGCGATGGTTCAAGTTAAGCAACTTTCGCAGTGGTCGGTCATTGGATGGGTGACCAAAAACATCTATCTCGAGTTCCTCCGTGTTTCGGAAGGCACGCATCTGCAGTCGTTAGCACCCGCCAATCCGCACTGGGCCCGCCTGGTGGGTCATGGCCCAATCTCCCTATTCCATCCATAGGGAAGGCCTGTTCCCCAGCAGTGGGGACATTAATATGCTGATGATGATACGAATCTAAAAACGCTCTAAAAAGTACCTACGAAACAAGGAAGTAACCGCGCCAGCATTATTTAATAATTGATTCATTAAATTCACACAACTCATGTTAAGAAAAAAAATCTCATCTACCTCCAAAATTCATGGTTCACCTAATGAATATGATTGTAAGTTTTACTTACCCGTGAAAAGAAAAAGGGCTACCGGGATAAGATTCATTGTAGCACCCTGTTACACAACACGAGTTCACATTTAAAAAAAATACACTTTATTAAGAAAATTTACAATATTTCAAATCAAATTGTTATCAAGTGTCATCATTGTCATTGACATCAAGTGAACAAATCACCATCTTACATTCAGTATTACCAGGCTCAACTAATTAAATACTACTTTTACTCTGTATATAGATTTATTTTAAAAATATCAATGATTATTTTATTATTTATAGGAACTGTAGAAATGTTTAAATACGTTTCATAGTTTACGAATAGTTCGTATCGGTAATTAATCAGTAAATCACAAATAGAAAAGGATGACATTTTCTACCATTTCTACCAAACCCAATGATAAATTGAGCTGGCAAGACGTTAGAAAGGGACA
The DNA here is from genome assembly GCA_902850365.2 of Chilo suppressalis. Lineage (NCBI taxonomy): Eukaryota > Metazoa > Arthropoda > Insecta > Lepidoptera > Crambidae > Chilo > Chilo suppressalis. The sequence goes on from OU963898.1 coordinate 17,417,448, forward strand.
CACTACCGTTGGGTGCTTTCTCACTCAGGACCGTTTTTACTAGCAACCGCTTAACAAGATAATAGCTATCCTATTACTAAAGATATAAATCTTACTTTAGATTAACTAATTTTTTTCGTGCACAGTCTAGGTATTATATAAAGTCTTTGATTGTTGTATGTATGTAATCTATAGCTCTCTGATGCGTCACAACACAACACGACCCTAAAGGCAGAAACATATTTACATTTTACGAGTTTACGAGGAGCTCGATGGCGCAAGTGGTTAGCGCGTTCGGCTGCGATCGTTGAAGTAAAGCAACTTTCGCAATGGTTGGTCATTGGATGGGTGACCAAAAATTTACTAGCTCGAGCTCCTCCGTGCTTCACAATTAAGGGTGGCAGGAATGTGAGTAGACGGTCATACATCTTTCTCCTCTGGCCGATGCCGCCGAGGTCGGGCATACAAATGCATTCGCAAGTAAGAAATTAGTTGGGCTCGGATTCTTTAGGCCCTCTGGGCACTCAGGGCATAATTTAAAGCAGGACAGGCGGGACTGCGGCCCAGAGGACTCCAAAAAAGAGGGACTCCTACAACAGAGATATAAATAAAACAAATTTCGACGGGATACCAACCCGCCCTGATTAAGGGGCCTCCACTTCTTCGTTCGGGGGAGTAAGGAGACGGAGCATACCATCTATCCGGCCCTAGAGTCAACCTCACCTGCCCGCGCTAGTCGTTCTTCTCAGAATAACTAGCGGCGCCAGCCCCTGGGATAGCGTGCTGCTCCCTGCTAGACAACGAACGAGGCTCGGTCGCCAACCGAGCAATGGCGGTATACCCATACTCCTGATCAGGAACCTGGTCTGAAGAGGCCTCAGCAGCCTTGAGATCTAAATAATCTCAAAAAGGTCTGGTGCAGAAGGCAACGCAAAACCATTGCAATAAATTCCCTAGTAGTTAGCTTCATGGAAAAGGCAAATATAGCCACGGCCCCGAGTACCCGGCGTTCCTTAAATGGGACAGGGGTGCTAAGAATCCCCGGGCGGAAAACTCTTAGAATAGGAACTTGGAACGTGAGAAGTTTAAAACAAGATGGAAAGCTCCCCAATGTTAGAAAAGAAATTAAACGGTTGCATGTCGACATTCTTCGCATAAGTAAATAATAAATAAATATTTCCAACACTTACACCAATTAGCCTAGCCCCAAAGTAAGCACTATAAGGCTTGTGTTATGTATACTAGGGTAAAGGATAGAATACATATACTGTACATATATAAGTATATTTTTTTATAGAAATACATATTAAGCATCCATGACTGGAGTACAAATGCTCGTATTCATCACACAAACATCTGCCCCCACCGGGATTTAAACCCGGGACCTCTCGAGTAGGCGACACCATGAAACCCGGCGTATAAACCACTCGGGCACGGAGGTTGTCATAAGTGATACAAAATGGCCAGACCAAGGCACAAATTCCATATCGGATGACTACGTCCTGTATTATTCAGGAGGAGACCAACGATTGGAAAGATTTGGTGTGGGAATTCTTCCCACAAAGGAAATCTTCAAATCAATCACAAATTTTGTTCCCCTCTCAAACCTGGCCATGTTGATTAAATTAGAAGCCAAACCATTTAACATCAACATTGTCCAAGTTTTTGCGCCTACAGGGGAAACCAATAGGGCAGATATAGGACTTATGCGGGCCTTGAAAGCTGATAAAAGTTACTGGAAGAAGACCAACTGGAGGTTCTCACACTGTTTTTCAATAACATCTACGAAACTGGCAATCTTCCTAGTAACTGGCTAAAATCCACATTCATCACGATACCCAAGAAGCAAAACGCCAAAAAATGTGGAGATTATCGTATGATTAGTCTGATGAACCATGTCCTAGAAGTATTCTTGAACATCATATCATACAGAATAGAATACGGCCAAAATTTGACGAACAACTGGGCGATAGCCAATTTGGATTTCGATCTGGCACTTCGTCTTGGCACCAGAGAAGTTCTTTTCGTTCTCAACGCTCTCGTACAGAAATGCAGGGACATGCAAACTGATGTCTTTTTGTGCTTAATAGACTACGAAAAGGCATTTGACCGAGTTAAACATCATCAACTTTTCAGCCTTTTATGTGACATTGGTCTTGATGATAAGGACGTCAGAATCATCCGCAACCTGTACGAGAAGCAGGTGGTTACGATAAGGGTCGAAAATGAGGAAACCGACCAAGTTGAGATCTGTCGTGGGGTCCGGCAGGGGTGTAAGATACATCTCTGTTGCTTTTAATGTCTACTCAGAGTCTGTGATGTCAAAACCTCTTGAAAACCTTGAAGTGGGAATAGGGAACAACGGCATGGTCGTTAACAACTTGCGTTATGCGGACGATAATATCTTTATTGCAGCATCGGAATTTGCCGATTTGCAAGCAATTGTGAATAAGGTTAATGAGAACAGCGAGGAAGCCGGTTTGTCGATAAACATAAGCAAAACCAAGTTCACGGTAGTCTCAAGAAACCCGGATTTGAGTTATGATGTTAATTTCTCCTCCACTGCCCTCTTTTACTCTACCTCAGAGAGTAGGGGAAGCAATGAAAGAAAACCAAAAAAAATTCAAATAATGCTATAATTATATTTCACCAACTATGGATTCTAATTAATACAGTAGTTCTAAGTTCTAGTTTATATAAATTGCCAAGTTGACATGAAACCTTATAACTATATTTCACTAACCCAACCTGTCACAACGAGGCTGAATACAGTAATTTTCAATGTTAGAGTTTATACAAATTCCCCCAGTGGGCAAGAAATGTTATACTATATTTTACCAATGTTCACTCTCCTAACTAAGCTGAATATAGTAGTTTTAAAGTGAGAGTTTTTATAAATCACAAGTTAGCATGAATCTTAGAATTATATAGACATCAGACATTCATAACAATCTACCATGTACTTACATAAGTTCTTAAACTATATTTAATGTATTCTATCCACTCTGCAATGGACTGTCCATTGAGAGACCACAAAGACTAGACTTAATAAGCTATTTAGTGGGTTTCAGAGGTTCTACGGCTCGTTTGATCGATATTGGTGATAAACTTAGTTAGTTATGGTTCTCAATGAGTCAACCAGTTATAGAGATATATATATATATATATATATATATAGATATAGAAAGGGGGTAGGTCGGGGTCCAACCTCGCCTGGTGGTACCCGCTCCACGCTCGTCCGGTGTTAGTTATCAACAATACCTTGTTTAGGATAGGTTCAGCAGGGTATGATCTGTCCGCAGTTACATAAAACCCTAGAGCGGCTTGCAACCTTTATTGGAATGATCTCACGAGTCCCTTCTGGTCCGTGTACAGAGAGGGAATCTCCTTGTTATTCCTCCAGTATTTCTTGAGGAGAGCGTACAAGCCGTTCGAAATATAAAACTATCCGTAAGTATCTGTTTCCTATCACAAGTTCTGCCCCGCCTTGCGAAATTCTCCGTCCACCTACGACACAGAAGATCAAACAGAAAGGTTATTTTTCATAGCCACAACTTGCAAAATAAGTAGGAGTAATAAGGAGTTACCTGTGAAACTTTATCAACCCGAATTACAGTTCGGCCTATTTCCGCCAATATCCTTCAGGATATAAACTTTTCGGATCTATTTCACGACTCCGACGACGCGGTAATGGTCTTCCTTATAAAATACTTTGGGCAGAAGACAAAATTCGAATTACTTTTCCGAAAACAGAATGTGAAATTTTAAATGTTGTTTTGACAACCGAGCATAGATAACAGACCGCCCAAATATGTGTCTATGATTTGTTTCTCTCTCCAACTGAAGGCAAAGGCCACAGTCAAACAGACAGCCGCCGCATTCGAGATGAAACAACGAATCAACTCAAAACTATATAACTATGCTCGCCGTAAGCGGAGGAAAAGAGAGTACCCACCTAAAACAGCGAGGAAGTTCAATTTCGAGTAAAATTCAAAATCGATTAAAAACAACGCCCGATGGAGAACTCAAACCGATATGGGAAAAATTATTCAAAATTCAACAACTGTCAAACTCCATCCATTCATCCACAAGCACCAACCGAGATTCACTGCCTTATTACTTTTTTTTCTTTTCTTTTTTATAAGTGTCAAGTCGAATATTTTAGTCGAATAAAAGAAAGCAACTATTCTCTCAATGCTACCAACCCAATCAATGAAGTTTGACAGCTACGCCGACGTCAGCGGTTCGCTATCATAGACAAAACAGCTGTCCTACGTGTGTCAGTTATTTAAGTGTCAGTGTCACGCCCTGTTTAAAAACAAACACTACAGAGTTTAAGCGTATCTGTAGCTGGGAAACAACTAGAGCGGGTACGACAGTACAAGTATTTGGGGGCTTGGGTAAATGAAGCATGGGAATCTGATCAAGAAATTAAGACCCGGATAGAAATTGCTCGAGCCTCTTTTAATAAAATGATGAAAGTTCTATGCTGTCGTCAACTATAAAGCTCCGAGTCGGGCTACTTATGTGCTATATCTGGCCTATCCTCATGTATGGTTGCGAAACGTGAACGAAACCGTGCTTCAGCACGTTTATATGACCCGGAAAATGTTGCCTTCTATCAGAAAGCGCAAGATAGAATATTTCGGCCACGTGCTCAGGAACGATAGATACATGCTGCTGCAGTTGATAATGATGGGCAAAGTGGACGAAAGGGACGTGCTGGGCGAAGAAAGAAGTCATGGCTCCGGAATATCCGGGAGTGGACCGGTATTGCCTCCGTCGAACAGCTGTTCCGGCTGGCTGCTGATAGAGATGAATATAGGAAGCTAACGGCCAACCTTCAGGATTGAGGAGGCACCGGAAGAAGAGAAGAAGACTCCTTCGTTTCCCCTTGGCCCCCATACCTCTAAATCCGGCCCTTTGGGCACCACTGAGATGAGCTCTTTATCTATTCCTATTTAAATAATGATTTTTGCTACACAAATGTGGTAAAATTTGAGGTGCCCGATATTGTGGGGAATGCATATAACCAAATTATATAAGTTTTAGAAGTCGAACTTTTTAAAGTTTTAAAACTGTTTTTACGCAAATTTTAGGCTGTGCTTCAGTAGATAAGCGAAGCAGTCTAAAGAAAGTAAATGTTCTTTACTTAACTTCAAGGTAAGATAAATGGAGGGATTAGTGTAAATCCAGCAAAGAGCCTTGACGCAAATACAACCTAACTCGTGGGGATGATCAACTTTTATAACCGATTTGTAGGAAATCTATGATAAATGTATAAACCGTGTTACATTTTACACAAGCAGAATCAAAAATGTATTAAAACTTCAATATTTTTTGTCGACATTTGCCAGAAGATGTACAGGCAGCCACAGGTCAAGTTATTTAAAGCTGTCAAATTATCCAACTGACTGAGCTTTATTCTGCTTGCTATGAGAATCAAATGTGTTTAATATTAAAAATCTATCTTGCGGTTGTATTAGGCTAACAGACTGACTAAAAGGGTTACTTAGCGTTTCGTAATAACCATGAGTTATTTAACCAAATAAGGTGACATTGAGAATATTATAGGGCTGAACCAGCGAACCTCGTAACGCCATCTCTGGTTGAAAGTAAAAAGTTATTAATCAAAGGCCCACTAGAAAATTTGCTAAATCTCGATGCAACTAAAACTAGATTTGACCTATAGAAAAATGTGAAAACGTCAATATCAATTTGACATTATTGTATGGACAAAATTTTGTTTTAGTTAAATTGAGATTTAGTAATATTGGTGCACGTGGTCCTAAGAAAATACTTATATGGCTATTAAAAATAGGGGTTGGTGGTGGAAGGGTGCAAATTTAGGCTATAACTTATAAGTAAATTTTTTGATGCCAAATCATAAAAAAAAGAATATTAATTGACAAAAAAATCTAGAACTGTCCATTTATATTAACACCTTCGGGTAGAATAATAGCTTACGACATATTTTCAGACCTACCAAATATACACAAAAAATACATAAAAATGTAATGATATTTTAATCACCATGCAACGCACTTTCTCTAGGTATAACTTTGATTGTTGTAAGTTTTATACATTGATTGGCTGTTCACTGTATGATTGAAGTAGGACTTCGGTAGCTCTGCTTTAAAAGATTCTTAGGAAGAACCCCATCCAAATTCTAACTTAATCAAGTACCGATCCAAACTACGTGGTATTTGTATTTATCGGAGACAATTCCTCGTCTCAGTCTATTTGATGCTTGAAGTTTTCAGTAATAATTAGATCCAGCAGTATACAATGCGCATCTCAGAGTAACGATGCTTAAAATTACCTCAATATGATGGATTAATGTCCCCACGCAAGTCTTAAGATACTGTCCGGTCACTAATGACGCGATAAATTTGAGATTACGTAATCCTAAAATGCTTAAAGTAGCCGAATGACTCGTGCTGTTTGGATAAGAAACATTTATTTAATACTACCAGCCGCCCGCGACTTCGTCCGCGTTCTCTTTAGTTTTTTTTAAATCCTTCAGGAACCTTTAATTTTTTCGGGATAAAAAGTATCCTATGTCTCTTCTATGTCATAAAATAGGTTTAGTTTTTATAATAGGTTAGTAGTTTTTGCGTGATTGAGTAATAAACATACAAACACCCAAACATACAAACTTTCACATTTAAGTATTAATAGTTAATATTATTGGGATATTATTAGGATTTAGGACAAGTAACCTAAACAGCATAAAATGTGTAATATTGTAATTAAATATTTTTGAGGCCTCGAAAACAGTATAAAATGAAGTCTATCAAGGTAGGCAAAATATTTAAATGATCCTCAAAAAAGAAATTAAAAGTTCACCTAAATACAATAAAATTGGTAATTTAAAGCTTCGGTTAGGTTACCAATTGTATTCTTTTGAGGATCAATTACTATTAATTTCATGGTCACTTGTAAGTTCGTCAAGTAAAAGTGTCTTTTAATTTATAGAAGCGAAGCCGATAAAAATACGAAAATACCTAACACAAAATCAGCTCTACCTATTTAAGTTTTCTTAAACGAGATGAGATGAGTCTGCTCTAGCTACATTGGGTACTATTAATCGTTGTACTTAACTTTAATCGTTAATTTTTTTATGCCTAAATAGTAGGACACAGCATTTCTAAACATTCCTAAACTTTGTACCAGTTTTTATATATATTTTTTATTATTATTTTACAGTCATATTTTTTATATTATTTACATTTGTAATGGAAATTGACTTCATGAGTTACCTCATATTGAAGTAATTTTTAAATTTGACGACTCAGACGACGTCTCGAACGACAAGACTGACGACGAAAAAAACAGGCCCTTGCTGAGTTTCATGCCGGTTCTTCTTAGTACAAGGTCTCCCGCCGTAGTTTTTTTTTCTAATTGGCTTCGCACGGTTTGTGCATTTAGCCAATGTCAAGTGTTAAAATGTTTACAAATACTATGGCACTCGTGGTCAAAGTAATAAATCAAGTCATAGTAAGTGGCAGTCAAGTCAATCCCCCTTTCCCTATGTTTCAGTAAAAGTGTGGGGATTTAGTGGAACCTCCCCGTGGACTTCTTGAGGGAACGTCGAAAGACACTTTCCGCTATTTTGTTTCACTTGCCAACACTTGTGCATGTTCCCGAACACTTAGTGTCTAATAATCCACCATTATTAGACACTAACATCCGCCACAACACAATTTTTAACAAGAAAAACTAAACTGCTAAAGTGACGCTTTTGGCGGGATCGCGCCAAAAAGTTCCGCCGTAGATTTGCGAACCGATGGCGTAGCTATTTGACATTCATAAGTGCTTGTTACAGCCTAGACTGAATAAACGATATTGATTCTGATAACTTCTGCGCAACTTTCTAAACTTTCTTACAGTCAGAAACAAAGTATTCAGAATCTTTAAAAAGAATCATGCTTAGGTGACCACAACCAGGTGAAATAGGGTTTAAATTTTATATATGTATAGATACTATTCAGGTGTCCACGACTTAATCTGCGCGGAAATATCGGTTTCCTAACCATTTCTCATTTTAAATTTGATTTCGCGAGAAAAAGTATCTTCTCCGAAGTCCCCTTATACTCTGTACCGAGATTTAATTTTATTAAATTCGACTCAACGGATTAGGCGTGACTCCGTATCGGTTACGTGCACGACTTGTTGTTTTCTTTTCAGTTTTTATTTAAAGTAATATTTAAGCAGTCGGGTTGTTTTTTTGATTTTTTAAATTTATCTTTTTTATTTCACACTTTTTACTTATGATTATATACCGGAGTCTTGTTAAAGTGGAATTTTGCAGAATCATCGTTTATAATTACTAAACATTATCGCGAGCTACTAATAAAGATCATTAAGTATGTAACTATTAGCGAATAAGGTTATTTCTCATTTGCATTTTGGAAATGGATATCATAAAATGTTTTATTTTGATACACTGTTTTAGGAATAATGGCTTACACATGAATAATAGATATATGCTGTCGCGGACTTACACTATACCCTCTCTGCGCGTCGCGCTTCACGCTCTTGCATTGCGCAGTCGGTTAAAATAAACACTATACCCTGTCAGGGCGTCGCGCTTCGCGCTCTTGAATTTCGCAGTTGAGTAAAAAAACCCTTCCTATTTCGATTACATTATATATTCAACTAAATTACTTTGACGTATTGATGAAATAGATTCAGGTATAGCTATAGCTATAGGGTATACCCCAGTAATGCGCGTATCAACGAATGAGCTTGTGGCTCAAAAGACTCTGCCGTCCGTCGTGACAGGAATCAAAATCTACAGAATTTATGCACAGAAATCCAAGAAAACGCCGACAAGTTTCATACGGGACATCTGTTCAAAAAAGTAAGGTACAACACCGGGAACTTTAATCCAAAAACTTTGGGCATAGAAAATGATGGAGGCAACCTGGTCTCGGAACTGAACTGCAGTAGCAGCGAGAAGGCGACTGTATTGCGCAGCACTGACGACGGCAACAATCAATTGGTGCTAACCCAGCTAGAGCTTGAACCTCCAATACTTCCAAGAAGATATTGTCGAAGCTTTAAAATCTTCAAGCGACGGCAAGGCTCCAGGAATCATTCAGAATACCTCATTTTGGAAGGGTTGATCTCAGATTGTCTAGTCGCAGTGTAATTAACCCCTATTAATGACTATATCGCAAAATAACTGTAAATAATTTCGTCTAGATCTCTAATTGACTACATCGCATAATGCCTATTTTCGTAAAATGACTAGATCTTTATTAAATCACATGAAGTAATGACATCTTACAATGACTAGGTCGCAAAATGACTAGATAGCTTAGCTTTAGCAGAAATTAAAAGAAGTTCCAGATAGTGCTAAACATTATTGGAGTCTAAAATAAGATATATTTTTTGAAAACGAAGTTTTAAATCTAAAGATATAACTAGAAAAAATTCCACGCGCACCAGACAGCAGACGGGACTCGAACCCGCATCCTTCGCAATCCGGGCGAATACACTGACCAATTATGCTACCGTGGCCCTCACGGACCGCGTCGAAATTTCTCTAGCCATTCTTAAGCTGCAAGGCAGCGCCATCTCTTCGCATAATAGGTAACCCACAATGTCAAATGAATACTTTTATAAGTATTAAACATTTGAAAGAGGAAATAGCAATTATAGTTGTAATTTTATTTTTTAAAGCATGTAACTGTTTGATGTTTAAATCTAAAGAAAATATAACTAGAAAAATTTGCCTGGTCTGGATCGACCTGGATTTTGTTTTTCTAGTTATATCATTCTTTAGATTTTAACATCAAGCAGTTACATGCTTTAAAAATAAAATTATAACGAAGCTTTACTTTTCAAAATAAACTTATTATTGCTGAAAAGTTACAATTAAAAAAAAAACTTTTACATGAGGGACACATAGGGGTAATTAAAACTAAATTAAGGGATATGGGTAACTAAAACTAAATTATGTAGTTTTATTGAAAAATATATATTAAGTTGCAAAATCTGTGAGCAACTAAAGTCATATGAAACTTTAATTCCTCATGACATACCTGAACTTCCATTTCAAAAAATTGGTGTTGACATATTAACTGTCTTCGGCAAAGAATATTTAGGGTTAAAAGACTATTTATCGAAATGGTTGGAAGTAGAACCACTTAAATACAAAGACAGTGAAAGTGTAATTATTAAAGAAAATGTTTGCATGGAATATCTACTACAATAAATAAATAAATTTTAATATTATTACTATACTATACAGTAGTCCCTGTTATCCAAGGTCCCATGGAATGGCTGAAAAAGCTGTCCATATTGCAAAACAATTAATTAAAATTTCCTTTGAAGGTAACTGTGATATTGAAAGTGCTCTATTAAATTATAGGTCAACACCCATTCCTCACTTGGGGCTATCACCAGCTGAAATTTTAATGTGAAGAAAATTAAAAACCAAATTACCAATGTCAAAAGATTTGTTGGTGCCTAAATGTACAGGTAACTTATAAAATTTAATAAATAAGCATCAAAACAATATAAGGATTATCATGACAAAAAATGTAAAAGTAAACAAATATTTACAATTAATGATAAGGTGGGTGTTAACAACAACAATTCGATGACAAGCATGACAGTGACAGTTATAGTTTTTTTTCGTTAGAATTGTCGCCATACTCTTTTTGTATTGTGGAGATTATTTAATAAAAAATAAAAACAAAATGTGGGTGTCTGGTAGAGGGATTGCTGACCAATGTACTCCCAGATCTTATGTTGTCAAAGATTTAGACACTAATAAAATCATTAGAAAGAACTTTTCACAATTACTTACATGTAATCAGACACATTTATATCTTCATTATCACTCCGATAATGAAGATATAAATGTGTCTGATTACAGTTTTCCAAGGCTAAAGAGTTAAGATGAATATGATTGCAACAATAGTGATAAGGATGATTCTGTATTAATTAATCAAGAAAGTACTGTGAGATCAAAGTGATGAGTAAATATTCCCAGTAGATTTAATGATTATATACTGTTTTAAATAATTAAGTAAATGTTTGTTTATAAAAGGGGAAAGGAAAAATCATTAGGTAGGCATATTTTGTAATTATTAATAAAAACTGCAGAAAGATACTTTTGTTAGAAAGAGTTAGATGTTGTATTGCTAATCTGTAATCTATTATTATTTAATTGTTAATGTTTGTAACTGTCTATGATCATTAATAAAGATGTCGGCTGCCAAATAAGAAGTGTGGTTTCAATTAACTAAGTTATAATTATAAAAAAGATTAAACAGTTCGTAGAGACCCCGACAACTTCGAACGCACTATCCTGTTCGGGAAAGTCGATGGTAGAAGACCCCTTGGACGTAGATCAGCGGTGGGGCGACGTGGTAACGAGGACTCTAGGAATATTCCTTGAGTCCTCGTTACTAGGACCCATTGATATCGATGCAAGAGGCAGTAAGACTGGCAACTTACCGCAAAGCGTAGCGCTCGATGTGAAAGGGGTGACGACTCATGATCCTCAGCACTGAGGGACTGACTAAGGAGGAGGAGGATGCATACGCATTAGGAGAGTATTCTTACAGACATGTAGAAGTAATATTGATGTTGCTGCGAGCTACGACAAAAATAGCAGACTACTTGCTGACTACACTGACATCTTCTTCAAATTATAACATAAGTATTTATAAAGGCCACCTAAAGATCATCAACTCAACTTGTCGGTATTACAGGTAGTTAGAAAGGCAATAAAAGGAAAATATCAATAATTTAGGCTATAAAATACAGAAAAAAAAGACGTGATACTTTATTGCCGCATAATTTTAAGCGAAACGCCTTAATATTAATGAGCTTTCGGCGGCAGACAATAATAATATTAATTGTTGCTTTTCATTTAAGACTCCAAGGGGACTTTTCCATTTCATAAGCAATTTCCGCTGTTGAAAACTTTTGTACCTACCTATCGACTTTAAAAAAAAACCACAAGTATATACTATGTTTTAATTGTAATTACGGTTTGTAATAAATTAACGTTTTTCTGTCTTTTTTTTGTCCCTATATTTTAAATAGCGCAGCCTAGAACCGGAAGTAATTAAAAAAAATCAACTTTTGTTGGTTGGTTTTGTTGCGTTTGGACTCCACCGTCGCGTCACCCAGCGGAGTGATCCGTCGGACCTTATTATAAAAAAAACTCATAAAAAAGACATAATTATTTATTTTAAACTTTATTGACCATAAATACACAAGAACGGTACAAAAGGCGGACTTAATACTAATATCATTCCCTTCCAGTCAACGTTTGGGAAAAAGTTTAAAACATGAACTAAATAAAGCTAAATACATCTGAATAAAACACGGTTTGCACTGTCTAGGTTTAATAAAGATAGTCTAACAAATAATCAGCTCAAAATGCTAGAATTATAAAAGCTGTGATTGCTCAGATGAGAACGGATTAAATCGGAACTTGGTGAAGTCGGTAAGGGTTTGGCAACAAGGCCAAACAGCTCGACGTCTAGATCAGCCTAATCACAAATGTCCCAGAAAACTGACGTTTCTTTCTTCTTCTTCTTCTGCTTTTTGATGATGGCTTGCGTTGTGAATTATCACAGCTCCGCCAATGTCAAGTGATCAGCCATTATACGTAAGGTACAATACCCCTAGCACGAACCATTATCGAATTCGAATAGTTTGCGAGTGCGAAATGTCAATGTCAAATTTTGTATGGCAACTTGAACAGCAGCGCCACAAAGTACGTAACGAGAACTAAATTTCGGACTCGCAAACGTTACGAATTCGATATTGGTTCGTGTTAGGTACTGTAACGCCCGTGACGTTGCAGCCTCCTTGTTTAGGTAAACTCTTTGCTTTTGCAATGCCTACGGTTGGCAGTTATATTAAAAAGTTAATGTCATGATTTTAAGATTTGAAATAAGGAATCGTCTGTCTTTTGATAGAAGGTTCCATACAAGAGTAGATCTTCAGGCACCAAGCAAACCTCTCGTAGTTAGATAAAAATAATTATACTCGCCTGAAATCTAATATAAAATAATAACCATCGTCAAGTTGTTTTAATTAATAGCCACGTCCCCAGGTTCTATCCACTCTGGCTAGAGCTCCTCATGGTGGACGCGCCGCGTAATTTCAAATACCGCGAGTGAAGAATTTTTAAATCAAGAAAGAAGTAGTTTTTATAAAGATGGAGACCAGGACCACATTCGACGGAAAAGGTGATGTAACCGATTTCTTTCGTCAGTTTAATATCATCGCCGCCATCAATAATTTCAACGATGATACAAAAAGAGTTGTGTTGTCGGCATATTTAAGTGGCCCTGCATTGTTATTTTATAAAAAAATTAATGAGTCTTGTGAGAATTTTCAGATTTTAGAAAACAAAATACGTGAGGAATTTCCATCATCGATGAATGCGTTGGAAAAAAAATTCTCACGAAGACAAGGCTTGTCAGAAGAGCCATTGAACTATTATTATGTATTGGATGAGCTGGCCACAAAAGCGGGAGCTGTCATCGATGACAAATGCTTCATTAGACAGTTCCTGAAAAATGCGAATAAAAATACAAAAAATCTTTTCGCAGTTCAATTATATACTGATAAATTGCATTTAAAAACTATTTTACGTCAAGCACAAGATATTTTCGGGGACGACAGTGCCGAAATTTGTTGGAATCTGCCGATCCAACCATCGTTTGTTACACCAATGACAAACTTCGAAGCGGCGAAAATTTCGCCTATAATAAGGCATGAAGAAGAACAGGAGCAGGAAATCAACTTCATTTCCTCCCAAAGTGTCCTTTCTCATCCCATTGTTCCTCCCGAACACATGATTTTTGTTCCAGTAACACGAACAAAAAGAAGCTAAAATCAAAGAAGAAGAAGCATCCAAAGGGAAAACTAAATGAAGATAATTTAATGACGATGGTTGATGGAGAAGATTTTCATTCCAAGCCATTAGAAAACAGCAATCAGCATACAAGTGAGTCCAAACCATTAATTAATATAACGTGTCGTGATAAGGAGTTAGTAGGGCTCATTGATAGTGGTGCTGCAGTGTCTGTTGTGTCGAAGGACACAGTAAATCGAATTCATCAACAAATTGATGAAAGCGATATGAAGTTGAAAGCCGTCGATGGTAAAGAATTGTCAGTAATAGGGAAAGTCAACCTAAAATTATTGATAGACAATGCGTTATTCATTCACGATTTTCTTGTGGTAGAGAATATTAGGCATAACCTCATCTTAGGACAGGATTTCTTATTTTGAAATAATGCGATAGTAGACTTTTATAATGAACAATTAATAATCAAACATATTAAGTGCAAGTTTAAAAGACAATATACACAAAAGAATAATGAAAGTGATAGTGATAATTCGGTGTATGATGAAAATTTATATTATGCCGAATAGGTTGATACTATTATAATATTCGTGCTTCGGAAGGCACGTTAAGCCGTTGGTCCCGGCTGCATCTGCAGTCGTTAGCACCCACCAATCCGCACTGGGCCCGCGTGGTGGGTCATGGCCCAATCTCCCTATTCCATCCATAGGGAAGGCCTGTGCCCCAGCAGTGGGGACATTAATAGGCTGATGATGATGATGATGATTATAATATTGTGTTACTAATGAGATTTTATTTCAGTTTATTGTTTATATGAATGTTTTAAAGCAATGGTGGTATGTAAATAAGGTTCAATACAATAGTCATTTTAGAAATTTATTTCAAAAACATATTAAATATAACTTTGTCATTTTATTAGATTTTTTTTGAATATACATATTATAAGGAACTTTTACACATTTTGTTTATGACAGATTAATAGTTAGTTTCATTAAAGTATTTTCATTTCTTTCAATTGTTAGCTTTACTGTAATTTGTTGAGTAGGTGGATTATTGATATGGTAATAACCATAAGAATGATAGGTAACAGGTTCGATTCTCTGTTCAAATTGGAATTATTCAATTGACTTTGAATATGATCATTGATAGGATTAATTCAGCATTAGGATAGAATATATATAGTTAATAATGTATAATAGGATAATATAGGTCCATAAAGAAAATTCCCTTATTATAAAAAAGGAAACGGGTTCGATTCCCTGTAAGGTTAAAAAATAAATAAATGAATAATAATTTTATATTTTGAAAATTTACCCAACTATGGAAAAGATGGTATAAAGATTTATCTTAAATGTTTTCTTGAATATTAACTTACCCGACTGAAGAAAAATGGTGTAAAGAATTTTACTAATATTTTCTTGATTGTTTTATGTACTACCACATGATGCGGACTTCCCGAGAGAGAGCAGGCTGGCGCTCATGCAGACGTCAGCGATACTGACGATGATCCACCTTGAAGATGATGAAGACACCCTCTACAATTCGCGTCGTTTCGTTTCAATATGGTCGCGTCGCGTTCGTCAAAATCGTCACTTGTAGTAGTTTGACTTGGGGGTAGGGAACCCTTAGTATTCCATGGGAATTGGGTTTAATCTGGTTTGATGCTAGATGTCCTTACACAAAATTTCTATTACGTTTGCGCATCATGGGTGTCTAATAAAGTACAAGACAATAAAGTGGTCGACCACGTCTGTATCTTTATTAAAGATGTACGAAAGTAAACATTAATTATAAATTCTTTTAGTTTCTTAAATTCAGTTAGTGTTTACGAATCTTAGGAAATAGTTTGAATTTCGTTTCGTACATCTACTTAGTATGGGAAGTAATGAAGTTTCAAAATATAAATTTTCTTGATATTTAATGGTTTAATAAATGGGATAGGGTAAAGTTTTGCTGATAGATGGGATAAAATAAAAATAGCTTGGGTAATTTAAGGAATAGCTAGGGATAGCTTTGTTTTTTTGCTTTTGCCGACTGATGTCGATGTAAAGTAAAGTAAAGTTAAGGTTAGGGGGGAGATGTACGAGGGATTTTGTTAAGGTTTTGCTCCCGTAAAGTCTTTGCAATAAAACTTTGCAAACAGTTAGGGTTCTTTTCCCGTAAAGTTTTTTTTTGCAAGTTTTGCAAACTTATTGTGAGGGCTAGTCTGTAGTAAAGGCCACCTCCCAGTTGTATTTATGTCCTTAAGCAGGTAGGGATTTTAGATAGGACCGTCGAACCCTCTCGATGTAGTAGGTAGAAAAAAAAAATTTGTTCGGTCATCTATGTAGTATGACAAAACAATTTTTTTAGCGGTGCCGGAGGGATGTAACGTCCGTGACGTTGCAGCCTCCTTGTTTAGGTAAACTCTTTGTTTTTGCAATGCCTATGGTTGGCAGTTATATTAAAAAGTTAATGTCATGATTTTAAGATTTGAAATAAGGAATCGTCTGTCTTTTGATAGAAGGTTCCATACAAGAGTAGATCTTCAGGCACCAAGCAAACCTCTCGTAGTTAGATAAAAATAATTATACTCGCCTGAAATCTAATATAAAATAATAACCATCGTCAAGTTGTTTTAATTAAGAGCCACGTCACCACGTCCCCAGGTTCTATCCACTCTGGCTAGAGCTCCTCAGTACTGTACTCCTAGCACGAACCAAAATCGAATTTGTAACGTTTGCGAGCCCGGAATGTTATTGTCAAATGTGTACTGATTTTTAGTTCCCGTTACGTCCAAAGTGGCGCTGCTGTTTAAGTTTCCATAATAAATTTGACATTGACATTTCGGTTTGCAAACTATTCGAATTCGATAATGGTTCGTGCTAGGGGTACTGGTGTATAATTTCAAAGAATTATGCTAAGTCAGATATCTGAAACATAAGTCGTAAAACTTCTTAACAAAATAAGTAATAAAACGTCCTTTTAAGAATATAATATTCACGTCATTTTTTGAAGAAATTGTGGCTAGGCTTATAAACATTTGGTAAATAGATATAGGACTAGTTAGTTAGAAAATATAGAGGTGACAAGTTGATTGACGTCACACATTTAAAATAATACGACACCTATTTGCAGAGTAGCTGCGATGTTCTTGTGTGAGTAAGTATTTGGGTTTGTTATGGGTTTGAGGATGCTTCCTCCCAGAGGCGTCGTAAGGCGTGGGCGACGTGGGCCACCGCCTACGGCCTCGCGGTAAAGGGACCTCGCGCCTCAAAAAAATTGTGTGTGTCAGCTCCGACGCACGACTGGAGTTTACTCCTTAAGTTCGATAGTCTAACCAGACGCAAAAAGAGTTTATTTAACTTAAAAAAGATTGATACTGTATGAAAGGGTAAATTAACAAATTAATTAATTAATTAAATAATATACATATATAAATATATATTTATTCATTTCATATACATTTCTTATAACTAATCGACGAAATATTTTACATTAAACCTTTTACAATAGTCAATTACAGATGTGCATAAATATACATATCATTAGGAATGTTGATAAATTATGTAATTATTATTATCAGACTATTATCATTTTTTTTAAATATTAATTAAATCAACATTGTCTGCATTATTAATTACAGTGACAAGTGGTTTATGGTAACTAAAATAAGACACATGGACGTTCGTAGATACGTGGTTCACGAATCTTGAAAATACCGCATCAATGGTTGTCCATACCTCGTTGTCCCCATTGCTCCATCAGAAACAATATTTAAATTCAGTTCAGATTTTAAAATTTTTATTAATGTTAATCCGTCATCTTTGTTTGTCAAAGTTGCGCGACATAGGATGCGCACCAAAAACGTAACGAGGTCATTCATCGATAGATTTTACTCCTCACATTTTTCTCATACCGGGCCCCTTATACATATATGCAAATCGATTCTTAAGGAGTAAACTCCAAAAATTTTATGCATTGCTTAAAAGCGAATTTCTTTTTTTTTATTATTTTATAAAATCCGTCTTCAGGTCACCACAGAACAGGGCCTCGCGAAATCTGTCTTGCCGACATCAAATTTACAACTTCCTCCTCTTGTATATTCCACTGGAGTAGAGGTTAATAATAATTCTTCCATCAGGTCGTAATTCTAGTATTGTGGAAATAAAATTAGCTTTGGCAGATTAGTTTGACGACCTCCGTGGTCGAGCGGTTCTTACGCCGGGTTTCATGGTGTCGTCGACTCGAGAGGTCCCTGGTTCGAATCCCGGTGGGGGCAGATGTTTGTGTGATGAATACGAGCACTTCAGACATGGATATTTAATATGTATTTCTATATAAATATACATATATATTTACAGTATATGTATTCTATCCGTTACCGTAGCATTCCATAATACAAGTCTTACATGCTTACTTTGGGGCTAGGCTAATTAGTGTTTGTTGGAAATATTTATACAATACAATACAATACACAATACTTTATTGAAAACACCACAACACAGAACAGAAATGAGGTACATTACAATTGTAAAAAACAGTGCTTCAATGGGCGGTCTTATCACTAAAAGCGATTTCTTCCAGACAACCTTTAGATGGAGAGGATTGAAAGAAAGCTGGAGTCGGCGGTGTCAGTAAAAGAAACAAGGGACTTAAACGAATTTATGAATTTAATATATATACATACATATACACACACACACACACACACATATATTATATACATAGACTACACATATATAGGTTTAGTCCAGTCAGCAGAGAAAATGCAGCTCCACAATTTATCGCAAATCATTATTGGTGGCCAGTATTGCTTCAGATAATTGACCGAGAGGGGCTTGTCTATAAATTTGAAGATCATCTGCATACAGGTGGTAGGAAGAAGAAATATTTTTGGAAATAGAATTAATAAATATAGCGAAAAGAAGGGGAGATAGAACGCCGCCTTGGAGAACACCAGCAGAAGTGTCGCTCCATGAGGAAAAAATCTCATCGAGGCGAACCCTCTGCTTGCGTCCCTGTAAATAACTGCGAAACCACTCAATCACCGATGCAGATACGTTAAGTGAGCGCAGCAACGCGAGAAGAATGACAAAATTTACAGTGTTGACGGCATTGCTGAAGGCCAATAATGTCAGTACCGTTAGGTGACCTTGATCCATCCCATGGCGTATGTCATCAGTGATTTTCAAGAGGGTAGTCGTGGTACTATGCCCAGGACGGAAACCAGATTGGAGAGGATTAAAAAGGTCATGACGAGAGAGGAATATATTTAATTGGTTATGGACGAGACGTTCGAGGTACTTTAGATAAGAAAGGAAGGATAGAAATAGGCCTGAAATCGGTAAAAGATTGAGGATTCGATTTTTTGGGCAAAGGGATGATTTGAGCTTCTTTCCAAGCCGATGGAAAAACAGCGTTTGCTAAAGAGCTATTAAAAAGAAAGGTAAGTATAGGAAGGACTATATCTAGGATAGGTATCAGCATATTACGACTAATGCTATCATTACCTACCGCATTGGAAGATATGGATAGCATGCCCTTCTTTACGTCACATTCGGTGAATTGAGTAAAGACAAAAGGAGAGTAGTCAGGAACTGGTAAAGATGAAAGAAAATTTAAAGTATTAGTCTTGTGGGAATCACTAAGACTAGACTATGAAGAGAAGTGAATATTAAGTGAGTTTATATCGACGTTACTAGGAATAGACTTTTGACGAGCTTCACCAATCCCAAGTGACCTAAGGAAGTCCCACACTTTAGAAAGATCATTATTACTGACTGAAGCATGAATATGGCGACGTAAAGCATCCCTACACACCATGTTGCAGTGATTACGAGCCTTGACATAATTAGTTTTATTGGAGTCTGTCGGACGAATTTTATATTTACACTTAGCCACGTTCTTTTTATGCATCAATGCTTTTATATCTGGTATCAGCCAAGGTGTTGGATGGTGCTTAAGTTTAATGGGACGAAACGGTGCATGTTCATCGTATAGTCTGATTATAATATTATTAAAAGCAGACACTTGTTCGTCTACAGTCACGGCATCAGTCACTAACGACCAGTCGACTCTATGCACATCTTTGAGAAACGCATCTTGATCCATACCACCAAAATTCCGCTGAAGAATGACTTTGGGCTGGGGCTTAGGAGGACGGATCTTGTATGATAAGAAAACCAAGTCATGGTATGAAAATGCGTCTGCCGAACATTGACCGTGTTTCATAACACGTTGAGGAGAAGACACTATTATTAAGTCTAGAAGTGAAGGTGTAGTATTAGGGAAATGATTTTATTTATATTATAAATAATAAATAAATAATTTATTTACATTATTAAGTGAAAACTAACAAATACGTACGCGAAATATATACCAACCTACTTACCCCGTTCGCGAATGGCCAAAATTAAGCCCCATTGCTATCACTAACGTGTTCGTCTGTCCGTTGTCTGCTGCCCAAGTTTTACAGACAAACGATTAGAGCTACAGTCTTCAAAGTTTCACTGTACGTATACGCATCAAAATTCTACATTGGGTAAGGAAATAAATGAATTTGCGAAGACAGACACGAACTTGGCACTGATTATTTTTATAACCTAATAAAATTATAATTAAATGGATATAATTATGATGAAAGGAAAGTTAAGTGAATGTCCACCCGATTTTGAAAATTATGAAAGTATGTATGTAATACCTACAGTAAATAATTAACGCGGTACCTCATATTGTCTTTCAAGGGAATGAAATCATATAAGCTACTTATTAACTAATAACATAATTATAATTTTTATTATTTTAAAGCATGTAACTGCTTGATGTTTTAATCTAAAGAAAATATAACTAGATAAAATTCCACGTGGGCCAGGCAGCAGATGGGACTCAAACCCGCACCCTTCGCAATCCGGGCGAATGCACTGACCAATTATGCAACCACGGCCCTCACAGACCGCGTCGAAATTCTTCTAGCCATTCTTAAGCTGCAAGGCAGCGCCATCTCTTCGCATTATAGGTAACCCACAATGTCAAATGAACACTTTTACAAGTATTAAACATTTAAAAGAAGAAATAGCAACTATAGTTATATTTTTTATTATTTTAAAGCATGTAACTGCTTGATGTTTAAATCTAAAGAAAATATAACGAGAAAAAAATCCACGCGGACCAGGCAGCAGACGGGACTCGAACCCGCACCCTTCGCAATCCGGGCGAATGCACTGACCAATTATGCTACTGCGGCCCTGACGGACCGCGTCGAAAATTTTCGCGTGGTTTTTTTTCTAGTTATATTTTCTTTAGATTAATAACATAATGTTTGTGATGGCGTTCTAATATATAGTCTTCATTGCACACAAAACATTGCAAGACACAAAACATAACTATGTGAGCAAAGGTCTTTACATAGTTTCAACCTTCCTTCAGTATTTCTTGTAAGTTAGGCCAGCAACGACTTATTCAGTATTTAGAAATTGGTAATTGCTTTTCAAACTTTTTGCAAACATTTAAAAAAGTCATACATTTCATTTTTGTGGAACAGTGGTAAAGGGTGGCAAACTAGAATATGCTCTACCGAATGGTAGAAGTAAATGACCACCATAGACTATTCACAGGGGGCTTACCATCAGGCCATACGCTTTTGTAGTCCACTTATTACATTAAATAAGCCTATAAGGTTAAAAAAAGGCAGACAAATAATGAAATAAGTGTATTCTTTGATAAGTATAATAGAAAAAAAATGGGTGCGTGTACTTATGTAGGCGCGTGTGAAGTTATCCTTCTTTGGCATCGTTTAAAATTAGTTTTTAATTGCATGCAAATAATTAATTACAATAAATTAATAAAAAGTCTGGAAAAGGACACGGTCAATAAAGTTCAGTTTTAATTTGAAAAAATAAATAAATAATCAAAATATTCAATTAAAATCGCTACTGAATATAATTTATTAGAACATATGTGATTTGCACTTGTATGAAACTCAAACACGTATTCCGAATATACAAACTAGAAACATGTGGATAAATATTATAAATATGAATACCTATAACTGCTACTTTATTACAAAAAATAAAGATGTGGTTTTTGGTTCTACTACACCAATGGTCAAGAGATGGTGCTGTAGTCTCCTGAATCGCGCTTTGGTTCCGTTGTTCCAGATTAATAAATACTTTTGATAGGCCTTCACAATGCACAGTGTTGCCAACTCGGATTTTGAAAAAGGCGTAGGCCCGATGAGAAAATTACGTAGAATTGGTAAATTTTGCATATGAAAAGTAAGTAGATCTACGTACTTTTTTCTGAGTGAAATGAAGAAGTTATTTGAAATCGAATGAAACGAGTATTTTGTTATACAATTTGTTTATAGAACAAAGAGATCTTGGAGAAGTCGCTGCATTGGAAGCGTTTACCATGCTGTGGTAAACATTTACCATCAGACACAGACACTGGTGGGTGCCGATTCTGGATGGTTCTCTAAATTTAAAACTTAATTTAACATCAGTCTCTCCTTTTCATTCTGTATAGAGAATGACAAGGATAAACTGTTGTTAAATGGGCTAGTTGACACTTTTTGGAATTATGTTTTAAATTGTTAATAATTGTTCTATCAGAACGAAAAAAAAAATTTTTTTACCTAGAAGACATACAAAAACGCTCTTTAGTCTATAGACTTA
Source organism: Chilo suppressalis (assembly GCA_902850365.2). Taxonomy (NCBI): domain Eukaryota; kingdom Metazoa; phylum Arthropoda; class Insecta; order Lepidoptera; family Crambidae; genus Chilo; species Chilo suppressalis. The sequence goes on from OU963898.1 coordinate 17,439,933, forward strand.
TCTATGCTATGATGTCAAAACATTTGTAAACAAACACTCGCAAGCACGTAGGAAATAAACTTTCTAAGTTAATATTATAAAACCATGATTTCTAATAGATCACATGAAAAATATAGTAGTTATCATGATACACTTGGTAAAAGACTCTAGAAAAGTTGTGGTTTAAATTGCCAAGAGAAAAAACATACTTACACATGAACATACTTAAAACTTGCTAAATCCTGTAACTTTATCGACTGAAAGTCTTTTCTTTTTGCAAAGATCAATTCGATGTGAGTAGGTACTCATTGATAATAGTAAAAGTTTAAAAATACAATTTTTAAGGTTATGAATGTACCTACTAAGTCAAAGAGTTTTGTCGTTTCTGCTTTTACCTATCCTGCGTCCAGCATTAATTTAGTCAACAAAACCAATAACGGGAACCTTTTCTACAAGATACAAGAGTGTTTAGATACATCTTTATAAGAAATAAACATTTGTATAGTTTTTAAGTAAAGTAACGGAAAATATTCTTCTTTATTCTAGTGAATTAAGTTATTTTACAAAGGAGACCCGGCACTTTTCATAGAAAAAATGCTAAACTTGTATACAGTTGAATTTAGTCTCAAAATAAATCCAAAGTTATTTGCTACATAAAACTACTTTTGCCTTATTTTTAGTGAATCGTGGAAAAAAGTTATATAATGATTAATATTTTTTGATATGGAAACCCTAAATCTTCAAGGGACAGAATTTTACTTCAAAATATTACTCGATTTGTCTAAATAAAAAACCAAATGTCAAGTTGACAATCCAAATCCAAATGATATTTTTGTTTGTATTTTATACAAACAAAAATATCATTCGCATTTCGCATCCACTCCCGCGTACTGTGATTGTGAATGTTCTCTGCTGTGATTGCCTTTTTATCAATTATTTCACTTGACGACCCGGCTATTTAAAGTAATTTATATTGACAAACCTACGTATTTGACATTGACAGCTAGCTGCTGATGACAAATATTGCCAGACTACGTTACCCAATTATGAAACACAGATAAAAAAAATAAAAAAGTATACAACTTTGGCACAAAATGCCGGGTGTCCTTTGAAAAAAGTAAGAAAATACGTAGATTCTGGGACTGAAGTTAGTAGGTTTCCAGAAAAGGCCTAAAATACGTAGATCTACGTAAAAAGACGTAGAGTTGGCAACACTGACAATGCAGTCGTTAGCACCCACAAAATAGAGATTCTATTTCAATTTGTTGGTAGATTTTCTTAATGTGCGGTAAACACTAAAGCGACCAACTTCATGCTGTTAATTTTTTGTGTTACAGTGATGCGCGCGCATCTTAAAATTTCCCTCTCATCATTTTTTTATAACGCGCCTAAAGAAGTATAACTTCAAAAATAACGAAAGAAAGAAAAAACTTTTATCGGTCATCACACATATTTTATAATCATTTTATAGAAGAAGAAAAAAGAAGAAGAGATTAAAAATAATAACACTAAGAAAGAAGAATGGTCGATCCGGACTCTGCCCCAGCTTGATGCTGTTATAGTGAGAAAATATATTCCACACCATAAGAGCGCTGGTATTCTGGCAGGACGTGTTCGAGGACGCTATATTGTTTTTTGCTTTTTGCAAACAGATGTAAGACTTTAGTAGTGGAAGTTTATTTCTTGTGAGGATAGCCGAAGTACTTAGCCATAAAATATAGTAGTACTATTGTACCTATACATATATTTTATGGTTTTTCTTGAGTTGCAAAAGTATTAATATAAGATACTGTGATTAAAAGAAATGAAAAAGTTGTGAAAGAATTTATCAGTGTTTTTCTCGTTTAGTAACATATTTAAATATTTTTTACGTTTCATTCCTTAAATACGTTTAATGTTATTCATTAGGATACGAAGCCTGAGGGCTGGGTGAAGATCAAAGGCGGAGGGGAGTGAATACTAGGGTTGTCAATCGAACTGCAACTTTATGTTTCGACTCAAGGTTATACAAAACTCCCTATATTATTATAAAAAAATTCAAAATTCAGTATGCAGAATATTTTCATGAACAATTTGCATTATCAAGCGTTGGTTTTATAATTTTGAACGCCAACCCGACATATCTTAACAATACATGAAAATAGTCCAGACCTTTTCTCCAGACACGAAATATTTTTATTTTGTCTGTCTTAGCCTTGCCTTTTATTTAAACAATTCAGATACACTAAGGTTTTATTTTCACCTGTTTATTGATTTAATAAAAGTACATTTAAATACATATTAAATACATCTTTATATTATATAAAAAAGTAATCATTTCTGACTGTTCTATTAACGTTCATATATTATACCTATTACGAAGTAGGCCCGCGCTAAGAAAGAAATCTAACCCGAGCGAAGACGCGAGCGAAGAATTGAACGACATAATTTATTAATCTATTTTCGGTGGTAGTCTTTTGCATAGTGTGATAAAGGCAGCTTTCCACTAACTCGTCTTCGAAAACATAATTTTATTTGCCGGACAAAAGCAGTTACAGTGATTAGTAAAACACTCTTAAACAGGTTATAAAGTATTTACCTACTTAATTTTGATGTGGTTTTTATAGTGTATGATAGGTTACGCACTATAATAATTTATTAAAAATAAGTATTGATGAAAAAATATCAACACAATTGTATTGTTAGTTTAATATTTTTTAAAACAAACACGATCATTCACAGATGGATTACCATGACCATGGCATAAAAATAAATTTTCAAATTTTTGTTGTGTATTTTGAAAAAGTCTTATAGACCATAATTGTTGTTCAATCGAGCGAGCGAGATACAAATATAGAATGAGTAAATATTACAATAGAACATCGTTTGTGGTGTATTTTGAAAGAGCCAAAAGCTTGTTGGTTCGTAATTATTGTTATTCAATCGAGCATACAAACATAGAATGCGAAAATCGTACTCCGTGTTTGTTTCATGTTATTTTTAAGCCAGCGCTGCGTTAGAGCAAGTTCAGATGACAAGCGCTCAACGCGCGTTTTGATAACGCGCGTTTACAATTACATACATTTTATTCAGGCTGTACACGTGCTAACGCGCGTTTTAATAAAGCGCGCGTTGAACGCTGCGCTAGCGCTCGACAGTTGTCAGCGCGTTAGCAAGCGTAAAAAGTCTCATTGCCTGACCATAATTGTTGTTCAATCGAGCGAGCATACAAATATAGAATGAGTAAATATTACAATAGAACATCGTTTGTGGTGTATTTTGAAAGAGCTAAAAGCTTGTTGGTTCGTAATTATTGTTGTTCAATCGAGCATACAAACATAGAATGCGAAAATCGTACTCCGTTCCTGACTTTACTATAGTCGAGTAAGAGCCTGCGCTGTCTTAAGCGTGAGCACGGAGTGGGCGTCCGCTCGGCGTGTTTGTTTCATGTTATTTTATAGGCCAGCGCTGCGTTAGAGCAAGTTCAGATGACAAGCGCTCAACGCGCGTTTTGATAACGCGCGTTTTCAACTACATACATTTTATTCAGGCTGTACACATGCTAACGCGCGTTTTAATAAAGCGCGCGTTGAACGCTGCGCTAGGGCTCGACAGTTGTCAGCGCGCGTCAACTCGCGCTTTGAGATCATTGGTTTTCTATATCTCCGTTCAGTTGAGCGTGCGCTTTCGCCGCGGATGGACGTGTTTTTAGGGTTCTTCAGTGTCAGTCCGTCCAGAAATCGTCCGAAATGGAAACCGAAGCTTTTAATACAGAATTATTTATAGATGAAATAGAGAAACGTCCTGCGATTTGGGACATGACAAAAAGCGATTATTATTATTACCCAATATCTCCGTCTTCTGTCGCGTCGTTTCTGCCTTCGGTATAGAATCACTGTTAAAATTGTTTCTACGTCCATCTGTACTGAATACCAGACGGTCGCGGCAACGCGCGTTCGAAGCCCGACGCCGCGTGTCATGTAAACACTATACAAAAATTTAACGCGCGTTCAACGCGCGTTAAGCGCTTGTCATCTGAACGTACCCTTAAGTGGTGTACACATTAAGCGTTTTCCAACGCGCGCTTTGCTAACGCGCGTTTCGAGAACCAGGAGTTCTATTGAAGTGTACACATGCAAGCGCGCGATTCTGGTCAAGCGTGCGTCAAACGCGCGTTCTCATATTTTACGTTTGATCGCGCGTTGCGCGGGCGTTAGCTGCGCGCTTCGAGATACTTGGGCCGCCATTTTGTTGTACATTTGATCGCGCGCTTTGGTGTAGTGTAGACGTCAGTTCAACGGAAAAATGGACACCGAACATTTTGACACAGATTTCTTTATTGATGAAATCCAAAAACGACCAGCTATTTGGGACATGAAATGTCCCGATTAAAAAAAAATAAGACGCTAAAAATACGTAATTGGGAGGAGATGATTGAAATTTTTTGTAATCCCGAAGATAATTTGGAGAAAGAAACTACGACGGTAGAGGAGCCACACACATGTAATCACTTCGGCATCCATTTTCGTACTGCCAGAAACACACCCTATATAGCAAACGCTCGCTGAACGCCCAGCCGAGCGCGGCGTGTGTATGCAATCAACGCGCTCAACGCAACGCCGAGCGCCCAATGTGTACCCGCCGTTAAACGCGTCTCCCCCGCCACGCTGTTCTATCAAATGACATAAAACTGCACGCGGCGCGGACGTCCGTTCCGTGACCCGCAGCGCACGCAGTAATATGGAAATACTTATCAGAATATTGGTAATGACATTTATGTGATTATGTCATTAATATGCTTTTTGAGCATTGGACTTTGAGAGTAAAGGTTTGACGTAACAATATTTTCGTATAAGTTCCTACATAGCATAACCGTTCTCTATAAAGGTCTTGTCGTAGATTTGAAAATATATAAAAAGCACTAATTTTTAAATATCTTAACAACACTAGATATAAAATTGCCTTAAAAGAATAGGCATAGATATTTAGACCATTTTCATAAGTAGTTTTATTTTTTACTAATTTATTGTCCGTTTTTAAGCTTTCAGAGGGTGATAAACAGAAGTCTGTATTACGACTCTCTTTTGAAACGAAGTAGACATATATCAGACATTTAAACAATACTATAAAAATAAAGCAGGTTTCTACAAATGGAATGTAATTTTTTCGTCTTTTTACATATTATTATGTTATGTTATATATGGAAATTACCGCCTAAAATTTTCTACATGGAAAGTTAACCGAAAGTTGTAGCCACATGTGTTGTGTACCGATGGTTTTTTTAAACTAGTTGAAAAATATCGATTATCTATTTACACAGACAATGACCCTTCAAGGTTTAGTGGAGCTGATGAACCGTGCGTCTATCCAACAACTTGTAAACAGGCCATCGCCGGCATCAAAATTATGTTTTTGTCACTTAGAGAAAATTAAATTTTACAACAAATTTAAATCTATTAGATAAGTCTATTATCTTCCGATTGACAAGCGAATAACAAATATAAATATTTGCTCTTATAAAAATATCTGACAATAATATTTCATAATATAAATTTATTTGCATTTTTAATATAAATTTTAATGAAAATCGTGTCATGATATTTGCAATTATTGTATTTTACTTACAATTTCACAATCTACGCGAGTTGCGGTCCCATAGCGGCGGCGGGCGCGGGTGAAAATGGCGCTGTGAGTTCTTAGTCAAAGACACATTCACCTTAAAGAACACGGTAAAATAAAACTACTTTTTGGGGTTCTTGTTTTTTTTGGTGTGTATGGTTCCAGGGCTTCAGGAATGGGGGGTAGGCAACACGCGAGTGATACTCGGGCACTTGAGCGCTTACAGGTTATGCTATATTTTCAAGTCATATGTTTATTTGTCATCGTATTTACGTTAAAAATAGGCAAACATGCAAAGCAAATTTGGCTTACTCGTGTCCCATAAGTATTAACGAGTGTACTCGTTCCACCTGCCCCTTATATTTTAACGTAAGATTAAATAAAGTACAAGTACCTAATATTTCTGTTAACGTTTATGATTGCAAACGTTAGGGCGAGCTACGTTCGAGCCGGTTATAAAGTTAGATTAACATTTTACAATGTGCTTCGTTTGATTATTCTTCGACAACTGTTTAATCACCACATCAGAGCAGATCACCCTCGCGATAGAGTGCTTTTGTTTGAGGGTATTCATTACCATAGAAATTGACTCCGTCTTAGTACGTAACTGTACGAGAAATATGTACGCCATTATTGCAGTAGTTCGAATCACCCTTGAACTTACAGTCTATCAAAAGCCGGATAACTCACCAACTTCCAACGGATCGTAAATCACCTTTAATCCTAACTTTCCAGTACAGTAAGTATGCCAGTTAAACGCTACGTGTAAAAGACGAAACTTCCGTCCTTCTTCTCGATCCACACATAGTTTTAACGGAACATTTCTCAAAAAGTTAAGAATAGTCGATGCATGCACTAGCATATTTTGATAACTTGGTCCATTGCAGTCACTCTTTCGTCAATTCCAGTCACAACTTTTAAGAGGTCGAAAAGAACGATAAATATTTTTTTTATCGAACACGTTAACGTTTTTCTTTTATTAAATGGAAGTTATGAAGTGTTTGCAACATACACATTATTTTGTGACGGCCTATAAACTGATTGGAAATTGTTAGAGTCAGCGTGACGTGAGATACGATGTGTGGAAAAGTTCAATCTAGTCCCGTCAAGTTGAGCCGTTATGGTAATTCAAAATGTTGTAGGCGGCATTAATTGTTGTTAACAAAAAACATATTTATGTGAAAATGACGATGACGCTCGTGGGGGTGGTCATTGAGAGAGTGACATGAATGGTGGTTGCGCAAGCGCGAAGGGTCGGCGTTCGGCGAGATATAAGCACTCGGCTGTAGGCCACAGCCTCATAACTTTTTGGCGCGTCCAATCGTCCCAACAGAGGCTGGCGGTGTTAACATCACGACCCATATTCGACACATCAGTGGCGGCATCGTCCTTGTGAGTTGTGACTGAGTTCCGTAAAGTGCGCACCGTACGTACGTACTCCTGTCGCCGACCATCCGATCCGAACTCTCAGTTTGTTCCGAACTTCCCGCGGTGCTCGCAACTCGCCGTGCGACCGAGGTAAGTGCCCAATTAATATCTATTATTACGCTGCGAAACTTTTCAAACTTTAATACTCTTTTTATCAACTCAATGCTAAGGGAAAATTACGTCTTCAACTCCATCATCGGAAGTTTAACACTGTACTCCAATTGCTCATGAAACTTTGGTTAAGTATTTAAACTCATTTAACTTAGAACTCACTGTAACTTTTTCTTTAATTTCCTCCTGATAAACAATTGTTTATAGCAAGTATTATTATTTTTTAACTGCAGTAAAATATATCATATTTAACATCTAGTGTTTCACTAACGAATATATATACTTGGCGCTTACCGCCGGGGCGAACTAAAAGTTCTCAAAACAAATTAATTCATTTTAATTGTATTTATGTGTTCAAAATTAAATTAGTCTGGTAAAAGGTAATCCATTGACAAATATAAAAATGAAAATGGTAGCTAAGTTCAATTATATTTTAAATATGCACAGTTGTCGACTTCACCGCCATAAACATTGGGATCTAAATGGGTGCCAAATTCTGTAAATACCTAATCTTGAAACTTGTATTCAAAAATAAATCATTTTTAAATAAATTAAGAACCTTTTTTTAGATTTTCTGCTGCGACAATTTTTGCTACTTTAAACTATTTCATCAAATTTGTACAATCTTATTAGTAACACAAAGCCGACAGGATTAACAGAAGCACAACATTTTACTAGACTATTCGTTTTCATACCTTTTAATTGTCTTATCTGCTCATCTTCTTTTTGTAACACGCAATTTACCGATTTTCTTACTGTAAGGTCACATCTTAACTCTTCCAAAAATTTAGCGTGCTAGCAAAAACTATCCAAGTCAAATCTTGATCTTCAATTTAACCCAAGTTATTTGAAGAGTATCTAATTAAGAATTCATACTTTTAAAGCAAATAAGAAGTTGTAATTTTAATTAATTTGGAATTATAAGTATAACCCAAACTTTATAGGAATATAAATTTTGGGATTAGTACTTACAAAACTTGGCACCCATTTAGATCTCAGTTCTTTATCAATGAAATCAACAATAGGCTAGTCGATTCATGTCGAATTGTATTAAATAAATGTTTATATCTTAAAGTATTTGGCCTAAGGAACCTAAATATATCGATTTCACTTCATAAAAGCAGAAGATTGCTGTAGAAATTTAATTTAAAATAATAATTTTTAATCTATACTTTTTAAACACTGAAAACGCTGTTCGCCACATCCGCCATGATTGGGACGTCTCTTATAATAAACAACTAAATGTCATTCATACATAACTTTAAAACTTGTATTATTAAAACTGATAATAAATGAAGAGACTTAAAATATAATTCAATGAGTACTTACATCAAAGTGATCTTCGCAAAAATAAATTTTACTATGAGTCAATAAAGTTGCAGGATCAGTTTTAGCAAATTCTAACCAGGTATTGCGTAGGTTAATTTCTTTCGGCACTTTATACACAACTTTCCTGGAGTCTTCAAGCATGTGTTTTTACATTCTCGTACAATACAATAATGATAATTACTATATTTTTCGTGGTATTTATTATGGTGGGCCGATTTCGGAAATTTCCTTTGATTTTTTTTTAAATATTTATTTAAAAAGTATTAACTATAGTAATTTCAGAAAGTGCAAAAAGTTATTAAAATTCAGCACCAACTTAAGTAAATTCTTAAAAATAAGAGTCTTCGTAGGTATCTTTTAAAATCATATCTGCCGAAGCAAAAAATGTTGATGGCTGATTGATATCTGTGTTCTTAGCCAATTTGAACGAGTACTTCAAAATACTCCCACACTTTTTTATTATTTCAGTAGGCACGTTGTGGGAACTGCAAGACTCTCTCAATCGTTTTAACCCATCCTATATGTAGTATGGATGTCGTAGCTTTTAACTCCATTGTGTTCCGGGTTTTAGTTTTAATCATGTTCATAGAACTGAAAACAGGTTCGATATCCGCGTTTAAATGAGGTAATCAAATAAAATAAAATAATTTTCGCCGAATTTCCAAACTCTTGATTACAAATTGTTTCTAGCACCATCTTGTATTTGAGAATTTCGCATCAAAGTTGAATCGTGGTGCCAAGTTTTCGTAGCGCTTGAAAAGGGCTAGATTGCTCTTCTCGGGCTAAAGCCTGAAGAAACGAGTTTACGTACAGCAAAAAGTTTAAGATCAAGCCCGAAAAGGGCAAAGGTAGCAACACTGAACACGGCTGCTGCATTATCAACTTCTTTTTCTTAGCTTGGATTTGGCTCCACAGTACGTAGGGTACTGTGTCTGTCTGTACATGTCTAGAAAGTACGGAAGGGATAAAAAATACATTATTATTTTAAGATACCGAGTAATAATTTTATGAAGTTACTGAAGTACCTGCTTACCATCCATCATTCTTAAATGTTATGACTTATTTGTATCTAGGGATTGGACCCATCAATTTCAGAGAGGAAAATTAATAGTCTTTTATTTTTTTAAATGACAAATAAATGAAGGATGGAGTTGTCAAATCTCCGAAGCATTGGGTCGTAATCACCGACAACGTTATAAATGGATCTAAAAATAATAGTTAAGTAATCCAAAAACAATTTCGTGATTATAGACACGACACATTGTGAATAAATAGTTTATTGATTCGAATGGGAATCGAACTAAGGCTAAGGTCTTTCTACCAGGAGCCATGTTTGCTTCGTAAGAGCAACTAGCTTAGAGCCTAACTACAGCGAACAGACGTATCGTATTGCATAAATACTGTCACACTTGGCTTCATTCTATAGTAAATGATTGGTTGTATAGCTTTTAATTTATCTTCAAGCGAGAATCCATTTCGTGGTTGTAACAATGACGACATCCAGGGCCGGATTTAGGTGTGTGGAGGGCCAGGGACAAGGAAGGAGAGAGGGCTCCTATTTTTAACCGAAACTTAAAAAAACTTAAATAAAAATACGCTTTTACTTACTGCACTAAAAAGCCAAAAATAAACAAAATATACTCTCTGTTTACTTCATTAGGGCTTTACAGTAAGCCTTGTTTATAGTTGATTTTAAGATATATTATATAACTGATAAAGCGTGGGGTGCTTTTCATTGTAATATTTATCAAATCAATTAATATATTACGTGATGCATAATCTTCAACAATTCAGTTAAAATTTAATAATGAAGCGCTCCACGCTTTTTTCAGTTATATAATATATATCTTTATATCAACTATAAACATGGCTAACTCTAAAGCCCTAATGAAGTAAACAGAGAGTATATTTTGTTTAATTTTGAATTTTTAGTTCAGTAAGTAAAAGTGTGTTTTTAGTTTTTTAAACTCTTTATTTATTTTTCTCTTCTTTTTTAATTTATTACAAAATATATAACGAGTTTATTGCGACTGAATACGTATTCTTTCCATTTCGGATAAGGCTTCACTATTGCAAGACTTTTTTTATTACCCCCCTTTAACGTGAAATAAACAGAATATATTAAGATGAATGTAATGAGCCCAAACTCGATTTGTTTACTAGTTGGCAGTCCCGGGTCCATCAGTCACCTTCCAGTCCATCATCAGGTCCTCGTCATCAGGAGAAATGATCAGAATGTGTTAAGACAAATCTAATGAGCTCAAACTCGATATGTTTACTAGTAGGCAGGCCAAGGTTCCATCAGCTACCTTCCAGTCCATCATCAGGTCCTCGTCGTCAGGAGAAATGAACAGAATGTGTTAAGACGAATCTCAGAGCCCAAACTCGATTCTTTTACTAGTAGGTAGCCCAGGGTCCATCAGTCACCTTCCAGTCCATCATCAGGTCCTCGTCATCAAGAGAAATGAACAGAATGTGTTAAGACAAATCGAATGAGCCCAAACTCGATATGTTTACTAGTAGGCGTCCAAGGTTCCATCAGCCGCCCCATCATCAGATCAGCTCGATATTACAATAATATTGTTTTGTCATCTTCAACATATAATCGCCAAGTTTTATTATGTTAAGATGAATCTCATGAGCCCAAACTCGATTCTTTTACTAGTAGGCAGTCCAGGGTCCATCAGCCACCTTCCAGTCCATCATTAGGTCCTTGTTGTCAGGAGAAAAGAACAGAATGTGTTAAGACGAATGTAATGAGCCTAAATTCGATATGTTTACTAGTAGGCAGCCCAAGGTTCCATCAGCCACCTTCCAGTCCCATCATCAGATCAGCTCGGCGGTACCATAATATTATATTGTCATCTAATCTATATATATTTGCCAAGTTTAAAGTAAATCTGATCGTTTGAAGTTGGGCAAAATCGAGTCCACAGGAGTCGGTTACATGGAAACAAACATACAGGTGAAACTAATAAAAGCGTGTTAAAAACGGAGGAGGTTCTCAGTATGTACTACACTACAGTACTTTTATGTATGATCTTGATAATTCTTTCTTAATTGGAAAGAGTAGATATACTCCGAAGTAGGACCCCTATAATTTAATAAAAAATTCAACCCTAAGGGTATGAAAACAGCCCCCCCACCCTGATTTGGTTATTGATTGTTCACTAACAGATTTTGCTGCCAGGTTGTATATTAAAAAAATTACACCGCCGAAAAGTAAAATAATAATAAACCATTTTTATCTTTAGTCGTATTTGGAGTCGGTGCCATGTAGGTCTATTTACTACTTGGGTTAGCATTGCACTGGCAGGCAGGGCCTGCCCTGATTTAAGATAAATCCGGTCTAGATGACATCACTTTTAGGTATCAAACTCTAAAGCTGCATATAATTAAGCACTGGTATAATACAGAACTTTAAATTTGTATAATAATATAATACTAGGCATAGGTTTGGTAAATGAACAAACTTTTTAATACAAAAATATTGTAATGATGCTCTTTGTTACGATCTCATGTTATGGCAGTAGCAGTTAAAACTCTTTTATTGAAGTTTAAATAATACAGGCGCTTTCAGCAAATGATCACATTATCTACATTTCAGTAAAGTTAAAGTAAATAGCAGTTGATGATGAAATGACAAAATACGAAATTCCAAAAGCAAGAGATGATTACATTGATTTATTCATATTCGTTCAAGTACGTTTTATGTAAAATATAAGAACAAAGAAGGCAGATCGAATAATTTGTAGAAATTATTTAATTTCATTTGACTTTACCTATTTAGCATTCAGCAATAACTATAAATTTTATTAATTTGTTCAAAATGTACTTAATTTATCTAGACTTGAGTAAAGGAGTTTTTTCCTAATGATTTGTGGTATAGAGAGACAGTGAACATACCCTTAATTATTTTCATAGTATAACCAAACTCACCCACTACTTGTTTTTAGGAGTTCTATTTGCCTATCTTCGAAAGAACGTAGGAACACAACATAAACGGCCGTAGTAACATATGCGCAGTGTATATGGTTTAAATTTCAACTCAATACCTTCACGCGTTCCCGAAATAAAGGGTCTTGACAGACATACAGACGGAAAGACGGATAACAAAGTTTAAGAGTTCATTTTTTTCCTTTTTAAGACACGGAAACTACTAGAACTAGAAACACAACAAATAAACAATTGAGCACTTTGGGAAAGAGTTGAAATACTTTGCGGTATACTTGAATGTACGTATAAGTTACTAACTGTAATCATCTAACTAGAAATATGGAGATAGATCTAATGAATTAATAAAGAGAATGGTATTGTAATAAAAGCTCGTGTTAATTAGGAGCGCTTATATTCATTACCCGTCTTGTTAACTAATGTCATTTAAAATGCAAGATGAGTGCCATTAGAACGAGTAGACGTTAATGTTTGAGAACATTTAGTTTTTTCTGTGTTCTTTCTGTGGTTATTAGTAAGTATTGTGAGGAAGCTATTACACTTTAAAATACAATATATTTTAACAGTTTCAAATCCTAGAGGTACAGTGTTTTATATATTGTAACATAATTTATTATAATTTGTTATGCGTCTACAGGTAAGTAATAAATATTGTCACAAAGTAAAAAAAAACAAAGTCTTAGTACTTAAATAGTTTCCGCCATAAAAGTTGATCGAAACACAGAGTAGATAAAACGATTTGCTTCCGCAAAGTCAACATACAGTTTTAAGATATTTGGTAAACAAAATTATGAATAATAATATTTCAAAATTGTAGCGGAACAAATGAAATATCTCAACTCTTCCTTATTTACTAAATAATAAAAGAATTCACGAAGTAAAACGATGAAAATGGCGAATATTATTTCTATCATATTTCCAAACAAAAACCTTAGGTTCTAAAAATAATAAATCCTATACAAAAATAACACGAAATCATTTTAATGCAGAAAACATTATAATTTGTGATGTAGAAGATTTAGTCGACTAAATCATTTGCGTTTTACTAATACGGACCTACTTTTATGTTACTATTAGAGGAGGCCCCAAGGAAAAAATCGTTATAATATGCCCATATTTATTTATTACTTAATCAAAATGTTAATAAACCAGAATGAATGTTTAGACACGTTGTAAATTTAATAATTAGGTATACAGCCGTAAAAAGAGACATTCTGAAAAACAACTAATATCACACAATCACGCATGTTTCCATAGCGTAATACCAGCTTCAGCTTGTCCAAATAATAACCTATAGAAGTTGCAGACAATCACACATGCCTAGGCCTTGTAGTAGATAGCAACTTAAACTGGAAATCCCATATTGACCGTATTTGTCAAAAACTTAGAGCTTTCTTGGCTAATATTATTATTATTAAGAACCGAATCCCATTTAATACAGGATTACTTCTATACAACGCTTTTATAACATCAGTGTTGTCGTATGGACTAAGTAGTTACGGACGTACATACCGAACTTATCTTAATAGTATCTATCAGCTGCAAATAAGAATATTGTATCGCCCAAAATTAAACTTGAATGTGTTAATAACGATAGCATGTTATTTAAAATATGTAAAACCCTGCCCGTATACGATTTCGTAAATAATAACATACTCAAGGAACAATTCTTTGACTTAAACATACAAAAACCAAAGGAACACAGAATTATTACACGCCAAATCACAAACGAAAATATAAAAGTGCCCAAATTCAATAATACCTATGGCCAGCGTACCAGTTCATATTTGGTTCCTCTTCTAATAAATAAACTTAGGTTAGAATTAAGAAAAAAATTGACGCCAACGAATATAAAACATAATCTTAAACAATATTTTCTAACGCAATTGTAACACGCTGTATAATCCATGTCTTATCTTTGCAGTTGCACTGTATTTGTTGAGTTGTAGTACAGTCAATCTGTCGAAAAAAATATCGTTTCAGTGAAAAAAAAACCTAAAGGGTAAGTCTTGTTTTTTCTGTTGCCAAATGACGTCAGTAAGCCACCTTGGCGATGGGCATGTTCAACTCGTAGGCGTTTTTTGAAAAACTCAAAAAAACCGTCAAAAATTTTTTGAAACGCATTTTTCTTGTTTTGTATGCATTTTAGAAACTTTTTTTCGACCATTATTGTAGAGGGCGTTGAGTGCTACAATTTATGTCATTGTTGCAATCTCGTACAACAAAAAATGCACATTGTAGGTGGCGCTAAAGTCTCTAGAAAGTGTTTTTTCACTTTTTCACCCTGAAAATATCATTTTAGTGGAAAATTTTAAATGGCAAAGTTGTTTCGTACATAATTACCAACAACTTTTGTATTAACAATTTTTTTGTATTACTTACCGTTTTCAAGTTATAAATTGCGCGGGCATGAAAAATCCAATAGAGCGGTTTTGGGCAGTTCAAGTACACATTTGCAGTGCAGATTTCAATGTACGTTTTACTATTTTTTATTTTTTTTCATGATTGATAAACAAAAAAAAATAGTTTTATTTTTATTTTTTTTCATGATTGAAAAAACAAATAAAAAATGCGTTTCAAAAAATTTTTGACGGTTTTTTTGAGTTTTTCAAAAAACGCCTACGAGTTCAACATGCCCATCGCCAAGGTGGCTTACTGACGTCATTTGGCAACAGAAAAAACAAGACTTACCCTTTAGGTTTTTTTTTCACCACTCAACCTACAGATTGACAGCGGGTCAATTATGCTTTAGTGATATAATCATAATGTGATGTCAATATGATGTTGATGCCAACTTGACATTGTTTTTAAATTGGTATTATGAAACATTCCTATGTCACATCAAGATCATATCAATATCATATCCTGTATCACATTTTTGACGTTTTTGCGATACTGTTTTAAGTCAAAAAGTTGAACGTAATACGCATTTAAGTTGATATCATTTTAAAGAGTTGATCATAATAAGTACGCATAAGTTGATGTCATTTTGATATCGCATTTTTCGGAGAGCATAATACGTAATGTGAAATTGACATCAAAACAATATCACAATTAGCGAGCATAATTGGCCTGCTGTACTATTGTCTATAACCGTGCTGTGACGCGCTTTAGCTGTGTGTGTTATAGCACTGCAATTTGTTCGTTTCTTATCTGTTATTCATAATAAGTAGTTGAATAGTGTTTGAAGGTTTGTTTAAAGCCAGTTCCCAAATAATGTGAATGTCCGAACAACGCATTCCTAGTTTAAACCCTATGTGGTTTTTTGTGAATGTTGTAATTAATGTTTGTGTTATATGTTTAAATGGTAATGAAATAATAATAATAAAAAAAAAGTTATCGCTGAAAAGAGAAATAAATTATTTTTCTAAAAACTGCAATTGCGTGCGGGCGGTGTCCAAATAATGATCGTGTATATGCTGCAGAAAACTGAGAAAACCAGGGATTTCTCGAAATTCCTAGGGATACCACAAAATCACGGCAGAAGACGATAATTTTTTTATTAAGACTTCATACTGAACATATATAGTGACATGTCAAAATACTAAACTAAATCTAGTAAAATGACAGAAAAGCGGATACTATCCTATAAAAACCAAAGCATACATTTCTCTCGATCGCTCTAGTATTCAAAAGGACACCAGCCGGAGCGAGAATAAACCGTCGCCGCTCGAGCTGGCGCAACGCTTGAGACTGTTTCTCCTCAAATTAGTCCTCAAATAATTACACTACTAGCGCGTGCGCACGCTCATCGCGTGCTGTGAGCTTATAATCTCTGACGAAGAAGTTGTACCTAGCACCAGCAGAGAAACAAGTTCAAAACAGAAAAAAAATGTTTGAAAAGACGATTTTAACCGGGAGAAGCAAAAAATATCGGAAGGACAAAAGGAAAGAGATAAACCGTAATTGAACTCGTTTAAGACTTTCAATCGACGTAAATTTTGAATAAATCACGTTATTAGCAACAATATTATCACGGAGCTAAATTGATAGTATAATGAATATTAACCAGACAAAAGTTTTGATTCTGAAAAAAAGACAATCAGTTTATTAGTTTATTTCCTAAAAAGGAACCGTGGTTCATCCAATTACTTTAGTGAACTTAATAGACGGGGACAAGTTGATTTCAAAGCATTTGCTTTGCTCCCACTATTGCCCGTTTGAATACTGGAGCGAGCGAGTGAAATGCAAGACTCGATTTTATACGGCAGGATCCGATTATCTGTCATTTTACTAAATTTAGTTTATACTAAACTAAATTCACTTTTAAATACCACTTATCAGTTTCAGAAGACATAATAAACCAGAAATATTTTAGTCATTTACCGTGATTTCGTGGTAGCTCGAGGGTTTTTTTCTTGAGATCCTGGTTTCTTCATTTCCCTACGACATATATTTATTTATTAATGGCACAATAAAAGGCATCTGATGCAATAAACGCTTTTCGACAGGTATCATCTTTTTGATCTACTTGACAAATAAGTTCCGAGATCCGTCTACCATTCTTGGAGTAATGAGAAACAATCTAACATGAGCATTGAGCTCAAGGCATTGAGCGAACGTTATGTTACAGATAAAATATAGCTTCAAGATGGTTACCTATTATTTACCACGGACACTAGTTTTATAACCAGTAGCAGAAAGCTTATTAATAACTTTACATTATACTAAATACCATTATAATAAAGATAGAGGTCAACAATATTGAATAGTGTAACTTAACAAGAGACAGCGCATTTTATTGTCATTTTGTTGGAGGTCCCGTCTTTGAAGAAGTAAGCTACTCACTAGGGTTATTTGACGCTGTGAGCCAGGGTGAGGTATGCAATCCGCGAGTAATACCAGTAATATAGTATGATATCGGAAGCGCCTTCAGATTATGTATGCCGGTTTCTATCAGGCAGGTACAGGTACTAATTATTTTATTCAGTTTTATTTTTTTAAGCATGTAACTGCTAGATATTTAAATCGAAAGAAAAATTCCACATGGACCAGGCAGCACCCTTCGCTATTCGGGCTAATGGACTGACCATTATGCTACCGCGGCCCTGATGGCCGTGTCGAATTATTAATTTATAAATATTTATGAATTATACGTACTTAAAATATATAAAAATATATATTCAAATATACATTTACTTATATTATATGATCAGCAGCGGACTAAGATAGGCTGTTGATGATGATGATGATATATTAAAAACATTTTTCTTTTCTGTTTTTTTTTGCGGTTTCAATAAAATAACCTTAACTGTTAGGTGTACCTAATCACTTTACGTGGTTACATAATAACATGTGAATTTCTCCTTTACTTTGTCAATTTCTTAAGCGTAAAATCTCTCGAGGTGACATCGCGAATTTCACGATAATAGGAAGTCTTTACTCGACAGGATTGAGTATGTCACTTTATGGCTTATAAGCGTGCGTTTATCCTTCTAAATAAGTTAACAGCGCATTTTAAAGGTTATTCTGTAACGTAGGTATAGCTACGTTCCTGCGTATTAATTTCCGGAATTTGAGTTTTATATGAAACTTTATAATTAATTTCGCTATTCGGTTACAATATTTAAATTTGATATTAGCGAATGTCTGATTGTGTAGGACGGGATTAATAAAGGCTCATTTCGTTTGAATTTTTTTCCTAAAACTTTGGTAACTTTTGGGTTTCATCTCTTGTATAGGTCGATAACGGTGCCGAAATCGTTTTTATTTTATAATTATGCGAGACCATATTCTCTGTCTGTGTTACATTTTCATACCAAAGCCATATCAAGCCAAGCAAAGTTTGCCATGCTATTGCAAACTATTAAGTTTGGGAAAAAGTTTATTCGCACTTTGATGGATATTCAAAACATTTTCAATAAAGATTATTTACATTGAACTAAAGTATGTAGGTGTCATTATGTTCGATAACTTTTTGTCATCTTGTGGGTAGGGACATGATCAAAAACCCGCGACAAGTGGTTTTGGCAGTCCCCTCGTGATGTTAACCTGACACTGGCTATATAATTCTAAAGAGACGAAACAGGTGGACAGGACTATACGGTGGATGCATTAACATCTCCCAGTTAAACTCTTAATTTTCGCTTAGTGGCTAAAGATATGTGAGGTCTAGCGTTATCATGATGGAAAACCACACCCCTTTTGTTGATTAATTCCAGCCGCTTTCTCTCAACCACCGGCTTTAATCTCATCAGTTGTTCGCAGTAGAGTTCAGAATCGATGGTCCTGCGTAGCGGTAACAGCTCATTATAAATAATACCTTTCCAATCCACGCAGCATCACCTTGTTGCGAGTTAACCCGGGTTTCGCCAGAGTCTGTAAAGTCTGACCGGCCTTTGACCACGACCTTTTTCGCACGTTATTGTCGTACGTGATGTACTTTTCATCACCAGCTATCAGCTTCTTAAAAACTGGTTCGGTTTCATTACGTCGTAATAAAGAGTCACAAATGAGTACACGGTTCATTAGGTTGCTTATAGTGAGCTCGGGAGGCACCCAAATATCGAGCTTTTTTGTGTACCCACCTTTTTTTTGGTAATTTAAAACCAAAACTGTTCTGTGGTAATTCCCAGATTTTCAGTAACATCGTAACTACTGATAAGGCGAACTTGCTTCACTTTTTCAAAAATGATATTCATTTTATCCGTGACGTCGACTCGACGTCGACGTCGCTCTAGTCGCCCTGACTAGAGCGACGTGCAACTCTGACATCAAAATTTCCGGAATGAAAACACTTAAACCAAATTTGTGCTACTCTCACAGACACTGCACGAGGCCCATAAACATCACGAATGCTTTTCGTATTTGCGTGCATTTTTACCTCTTTTGTAGATTTACGTAAGAAAAATAAAAGAAAATCACACATTTTCCGAATTTGAATACATAATTAGGTATATTCTTTGAAAGGAGATTGCTCATCTTCCATACATGTTTGGCCTAAAGACCAATAATCATGAAAAATTGTTTCCTAGATTCGAAATTATATATAAATTACTGTAGAAACGAATATTATTGACGGACACCCCTGAGAACTTCTATAAACCATATACACTGAATATATTAAAATAATAAAAAACAAATAAGTTATATAGTAAACTAGGGAAATCAAGCCAAGTACCGAAATAATGGATTAGATTCAGGTATATAGAGCATGTAGATTAACAGATAGTTGCCTGTTTTTAAAGTTAATGCATAAAAGTAACTTTAAAAATCAGGTGTCATTTCCGGTTATAATAAGGTACTCTGTGACAGAAACTGTGTGATGATTGTGAATGAGCCACAGATTAGAGAGAATTTTTAAACTCTCGTTAACCAAAGAAAGCTAAGAAATTTAGGTTCTATAGCCATATATTCAGTAGCTTCATTATTTTTGTTATGTTTTTAAGATAACCATAATTTAGATTTTTAGTGTATCACACCTTATAATTTTATTTATTTATTAATTTATAGTCAGGGAACGTAGGCCCATAGATAGATACCTTAAAGTCTAACATATATACAGATTATAATGTGTTTATAGAGGTGTTTGGCGAAAAATGTATGGCAATAGACTTTATGATATCGCCTACCATCTATAATAATTGTCTGAGCACATTTGCATCTAGTGAAAATGATAATATAGTTGTGGATATTAATACCACAGTGTAATAAAAAAAATGATTTATTTTATCGATCTTTACAGAATAGATTTGTTTTTATGTTATATAAACAACTTTGATCAGTCTTTGGCTGAATGTTACTACACCCATAGCCATTAAAAATGATTCGTATGTTTTCCAAACCGGTAAAATTAAAAGTCCTTTTTACCCGGCTGCGCAATGCAAGAGCGCGAAGCGCGACGCGCAGACAGGGTTATGTGTTTAACAGTCTATATATGTATGTTTGTTCCTTTGTGGCACACTAGAGACCAAACGCCTGGACCGATTTTGATGATTCATACATCAATCGATTCGTCTCAATCATAGGAGTGCTACTAAAGATATGATAGTAATCAAAATTCAATATGGGAAAAATTAGGCGCCATATTGTGACGAAGTAAAAAAAATAAGTTGACAAAATATGTCGAGTGGGGTATCACTGTCTAGATAATCGAAAATCATGTTTAGGTTTCTAACACCATTTTTCATTTTATATGATTGTTTAGGATCTACAACGCTTTAAAGTTGTATATTAACCACTTACGCTTTTAATTTCAATCTTACGTTTAGATCTTTGTTACTCTTTCACCTAAAAAATACTGAATGGATTTTAGTGAAACTTAACAGTAATATAGCTCATATATGATAATTACATATATATAATAATTTATGTAGTTATTGAGTGAATTGGCCAATATTTAACAATAAGTGTCACATAAGACGGAAAAAAATCTCCCATATGCGAGCCATTTTGGCCTGCACTGCAAGAACAATAAAAGTTACATGAATGTAATTTAGAGTGAAAATGTATCTCTTAAATAGTTCTAAAAAAAAGTCCGTGACACCATATATCTATTTTTAATGTGTAAGTCATTACCGCTAAAATAGTGAATCAAAACTAAAATATTATTTGATATCTATTTCCAAAATGCACATTTTGTATTAACAAATCATGTTTTATCAAAACAAATACTTTAATCGCTTTTGATATTTAAAGACGATAAACTTTGCTTTTTACAGTATGTCATTTCGACAAATATTTAAAAAGTTACAACGATGACAAAGTGATAGCGCGGTGTACTATGTAAAAGAAAAAAATGGGGTATTCGCAGTATCTGATCCGATCAGTATTTTTAACGATATTACTTAATGTTACAAAAAAGGTTTACTTAATATAATGACAAGTAACCCATTTTTCGCTAGTAAGTACATACTTATTGGAATCCCTGTATTTATTAATCAGCTCGCGATAATATTGGTTTTGTAATAATTCTGCAAAATTCAAAGTAAATAATGTAGATTTTTATAGGTAAATCACCCCTTTCACCACCCTACGCCTATAAGTATTGCGACGTTGTAGCTAAGAACCAAGTTCCCATTTACTTCTATATGGGAATTCATTATATTCGATTTAGCTATTAAGGCACGGAAGCGCAACAAACAAACTCACTTTCGCATCTATAATATTATATTATACTTACTAGTGATCCACCCGGGCATTGTACGGGTGAAATTTATTTATCGGGATAAAATATAGCCTATGTCACTCGGACAAAATGCATTTAAATGAAGAAAAATGTTATAATAAATAACGTAGCTACCTTATGATGAATTAATATTTGAAATGGGTTCAGTAGTTTGACAGATCATTTGTTACAAACATACAAATCTTGCCTTTTTATAATATTAGTATAGATAGTTAGGGTAAGATAAGTATTTAATTGATGAAACGGATTTAAAAATAAAGTAAGTAATAGGTTTATTTGATTATATTTGTAAAAGTTACTTAGCATTTGTGCTTAACAGTGAAAAGTTATTCGGTATTTTTTTAAACAAAAAAAAAATTGTAAATATTTGCCATGATTGCACTACTGGGAGTACTTTTCATTCGAGCTTTACACTACCAATAAAAAAGGGGCGAACACAAAGTCTTTGACCTGTTAAAAGTGAACGCTTTAAAAGAAAACTACAAAGAGAACTATAAATTGATAATAAATGAGATTGCTATGGTGCTCTACCTAACGTTATGAAAATTTTATGATGCGCAAAGGCGCAAGTAAACTAAAGAGTTTAATCAAATATTATAAACTTTGCTTTGGTGATTGCATAATTATTTAATTTAGTGATCTAAGGCAGTTGCCACCATTGTCCAAAACAACAGACGGGAATTACTTCTTTCTTCAACCTGCGACACGTCATTGATTGGTATTGTATATAGGGTGATTAAAAACATTTGAAGTTAACTTCTGGCATCTTCATATTGGGTTTCTGTGAATTATGTAGGTATATCAAATTATGAGACTAGGGACTGACACTGAATTTGTGTATATCACAATCTTAGACGTCCGGCATTGACATGACAATGCAGCCACTGCCAATTTTAAATAGTCAACGAATAAAAGTAAATGAATTTTATATTTACTGCTAAACTATTAAAAAAAGCATAAACAAAAGATGACTTTTTGAGTAAGTGCTAGTTTTATAAAATTTACATACATTAGAGATATTCATGTAACGACTTGATTTAACTTCACACATTTTTGCGAAAATTGAGGCTGATCTGTAGCCTTGACCCCGCTGGTAAAGTCTTTATATGTCTTAATAAATCAATCTTTTAGACCGACGCAAGGTACTTAATAATTACTGCGATATTAATTCCCTTACTGAAGTAACAAGACTACGGTATATACCGTCTTAAAATACTAACTAACTAAAAAGTGTGAAATAAAAAAGGTAAATTTAAAAAATCAAAAAATCCGACTGCTTAATTATACTTCAAATAAAAACTGAAAAGAAAAAAACAAGTCCAGTAGTCTATAATTCTGTTAATAAGGAACAAAGCTACTTTAACAGTCGGGACCCACTGTTGAAAAATATTATGTATTCTTGAATATCTAATGGGTCCCGACTGTTAAAGTAGGTTTGTTCCTTATTAACAGAATTATAGACTACTGGACTTGTTTTTTTCTTTTCAGTTTTTTTTGAAGTATAATTAAGCAGTCGGGTTTTTTGATTTTTTAAATTTACCTTTTTTTTAAAGTTAATATATTATACAAAGGTGTCCGTTGAAATCTAATGACTGTAAATTAAATTATAAATTACGCCAAGAATTACCGTGTATGTCAATATTTTTTGTGCATTTAGGCCAATTTGAGCAATCTCCTTTAAACTTTTTAATGATACCAAAACCAGCCAGATACAAATGGTATAGCCAAAGAGATTTTATTACAGGTTCATACATACTATAATGCGAAAAGACTTTTCCCCCAACCTATTATGTCATATTTGGTTACTATAAGACGTGTTTTTTTTATACATAGGTCTGACAAATGAATCCACCTGATGTTAAGTGACGGTGAAATCCAGACTTGAAGATAACAGGTACAGCAGTTCTACCTGCCACACCAGCCATCCTCACCTTGCCGGCCTGCATGTTGCTTCTTACTTTATGTTGCGAAAATAAAACTTAAAGAAAATTATAGCGAAGGGTGCGGGTTCGAGTCCTGTCTGCTGTCTGGTCCGCGTGTATTTTTTTCTAGTTAAATTTCTTTAGATTTAAACATCAAGCAGTTAAATGCTTTAAAATAAAAATTATAACTATAATTCCTATTTCTTCTTTCAAATGTTTAATAATTGTAAAAGTATTCATTTGACATTGTGGGTTATCTATAATGCGAAGAGATGGCGCTGCCTTGCAGCTTAAGAATGGCTAGAAGAATTTTCGACGCGGCCGCCGGGGTCGCGGTAGCATAATTGGTTAGTGCATTCGCCCGGATACCGACGGGCTCGAGTCTCGTCTGCTGCCTGGTCCGCGTATAATTTTTTCTAGTCTTTAGATTTAAACTGCAAGCAGTTACAAAAAAAAATGTGTGTGTCAGCTCCGACGCACGACTGGAGTTTACTCCTCAAGTTCGATAGTCTAACCAGACGCAAAAAGAGTTTATTTAACTTAAAAAAGATTGATACTGTATGAAAGGGTAAATTAACAAATTAATGAAAATAATATACATATATAAATATATATTTATTATAACTAATCGACGAAATATTTTACATTAAACTTTTTACAATAGTCAATTTCAGATGTGCATAAATATATCATTAGGAATGTTGATAAATTATGACTATTATCATTTTTTTAAATATTAATTAAATCAATATTGTCTGCATTATTAATTACAGTGACAAGTGGTTTATGGTAACTAAAATAAGACACATGGACGTTCGTAGATTCGTGAACCACGTATCACGTATCGTTGAAAATACCGCATCAATGGTTGTACCATACCTCGTTGTCCCCATTGCTCTATCAGAAACAATATCTAAATTCAGTTCAGATTTTAAATTTTTCGTTAATTAATGTCAATCCGTCATCTTTGTTTGTCAAAGTTGCGCGACATAGGATGCGCACCAAAAACGTAACGAGGTCATTCATCGATAGATTTTACTCCTCACATTTTTCATATACCGGGCCCCTTATATATGCAAATCGATTCTTAAGGAGTAAACTCGAAAAAATAATAGATAAAATAATAATAGCAGCTTATAATTAAAAATTATAATTTAAGAAAGTGAATTAGAGGACGGACATTTACATCGAAATCTATTATTATAAGTATGCGGACGAAGTCGCGGGTTCCAACTGGTTCATACAAAAAAGGATGCGTAGAAATTACTACTTTTCATTTTCTAAGTACTCTCAGCACAAGCTTTATAATTATGCTTATTAATGTCTCATACTCTGGATCTAGGGTCTATTTTTAGGTCACCTGATAAAAGTAGCTACTATACTTACTAGTTTCATCTCCACATTTGATATTGTATAAGTACTGACGACTGTAATGAAAGTTTTTTTGATTTTACGTTTATTTTTGACATTTGAAACTTTTTTTTATTTGTTACCATGGTAGAGGTACCTTGTATCCAGCTAAAGTTGATAATATATATTAAACATAATATATTTACTTGTGCTGATAATGTTGTACGACCAATAAAAAAACGAATTTTAATATCAAAATTAATATAAAGTTCATATAAATAGACTTACGTAGTACAGATGCTGGAACTCCTTTTAGCGGAACCTATACTAACCCCACAATGAACAGATCTCTTGCATTTATACCATAATATAAATAAAATACTAAACACGAATCTTTTTATTATTCTTTAATGGCAAATATTCAATATTCAGTAGTAATTTAAGTTCTGCAATGGCATTTATTTGATAAAACAAAGTTTGATTGTCGGCGGTTCACACATGCTACAAAAAGACAGCCATTAAGGGCAATTGTTTTTAAATACGTTTTTTTCCCCAATTTAATGTTTCATTATATAGACATCATTAGTAATATATAGCTAGTGATAGATGAAAATTATATTTTAGCAGAGCACGACCTAAAATTCAACAAAACATCAATGTTTTGGTGTGCCATTACTATGGATCTGTTTTTTTTTTGTTGATTTTGAAATATTTTAAAACATATTAATATTGAGCATTTTTCTTATTTTGTTACTGAACCACTATTTAATAGCATTGTGGAATCATATTCAATAGAAAACTAATAATGAATTTACTACAAATAAACAAATGAAGATTTTCGCTACCCTAGTTCAATTTGTTTGAAAAGATTCATCTAGATTTTCCCAGTGTCGCATTTCAAATAAGATTTCAACATTTCAATAAAAAATATACATAATATGCTTAAAAACTTCTAGAATGTACTTTTTGTAGGTATGTGAAATTTCGTATCCCTAAATCAAATCCCGAATTTACATAATAGGCTCACAATCATTACTTGGTTTTAAAATTAAATGCGATTTTATTGGAGTGCTAGAACTGTTTATTTGAAGATTAATTTCATAAACTTTTCGACCACTACCCACGCAGTGGTGTGGTTGTTACAATGATTTCGGTTAAAATTAACCTAAACTTTTATGAACAGAAACAAGCCTTTGATGCCAGTGAACTTTCGTATCTGCGGTTTGCGTCAAGTGTCAATAAGCTGAAAGGTGACGACGCTTGACGGTTCATTTAAAACTCGCTTATTTAGGGTGCTAACACGATGCTTTAGGCAGGAATAATAGAACAATGTTAGAATTAAATTCTTGTAAAATATAATGAATAATTCTCACAGTGGGGCAAATATATGCTATGACTTAATTTACGTGACTTACATTTAAATCCCGGAGGAGGAGTTGGAGCTCGATGGTGCAAGTAGTTAGTGCGTTCGGCTGCGATCGTTGAAGTTAAGCAACTTTCGCAGTGGTCGGTCATTGGATGGGTGACCAAAAATTTGCTATCGCCAGCTCCTTCGTACTTCGGAACGCGCGTTGATCCCGGCATCTGTAGACGTTAGCACCCACCAATCCGCACTGGGCCCGCTTAGTAGGTCATGGTCTATCTCCCTATTCCACCCATAGGGAAGGCATGAGCTCCAGCAGTAAGGAAATTATTAGGCCGATGATGACATTTAAATTCATCGACCTGTTTCAGTACGATTAGTATTATAGCCTTCAGAATGTTACATTTAATTAAAATTATTATGTTTGTTTATTACTGATCATGCCGATATGACTGAATTTTTATACCAGGGTAGTTAAAAGGGTTTCCGAGGATAAACCCGACACCAAATAACTGCGATAAAAAGCTTTTAGAAGCCTTCATGAACCTTTTTCAGGTTATACTGTTTTTGCAAGGTAACTAGCGGGATGCGATCAGGTTGTCGACTGAATTTTAAACAAATTGGTTACATAATCGGTAATATACAATCATATTTAATTTGTTTTTTTGTTTGTTAGATTACCTTTTGGATATAACAAATATTGTACGAAAGAAAATACTTAAAACTTGGTTGTCACTTAATACCTACATGTGTTGAAACCAGTACCTAAGAAAGGGTGCTGACCCTTGTACTAACAGTCCGATCGCCATTATGGCGCGATTACACTTGGTCGACAGCCCGAATACGAGTGCTATTGAAATTCGGCTAAACGACTAAGTGTAAACGAACGGAGAAGACCAGAACCCATATTCGGGTAGATTTCCTTTTGTTTACCCGACACCGTATTATAGCGCGTATTCCAGTTCAAATATTGCTTCGGGTGCCTGAATTCGAGTGATGTCATTGGTGCACCCGAATTCGGGCTAACGACCAAATGTGATTGCGCCATACTTCTATAAGCTGCAAGGTTATGGAGAGGGTTTTTAAACGCAAGCTGCTCTCATATCTAGTAGACAACGATACACTCAACGGTCGTCAATAATATGTCTTCCGCCAGGAACGGTCGACTGGGGATCTTCTTGTATTTGTGACGTACTACTGGGGCAAGGCCATCAAGAAACACGGTGAAGCACTTGCTGTTTCTCTCGACATTTCAAAAGCCACGCAAGTCTGCTAAGCAAACTTCCAGAGTACGGCATCCCTGCTGGATTTTGTTACTGGGTAGCTCTTTTCCTGTGCGAACAGTTGATAGCAGAGTAAACATTAATGGCTGGTGCCCTGACCTCATGGCTTTTGACGCCGCCGTTCCTCAGGGGTCCATTCTCTCAGCGACACTTTTCCTGCTATAGATCAATAACCTTTTAATACCAGGAATTGCTGGGTATGCGGATAACAGTACTGTCGTGCGCAGATACATCTCCGATAGAGTCAGCGGAGAAAAAGTGCAACTGACGAGAGAGGTCATGATAGAAGGTACGAATCTGAAACGGGATTACTACTGGGAGAACCAGTAGGGCGAGAGTGATCTCGTTAGCTTTGATACCTCTAAGGCGAATGTGTGTTCAAAACAAAAAGGAGTTCTTTCACCACGATGCCTATTTTTCGAGGTATGTTGTCAAATGATCTCAACTTTGGCCCTCAACCTCAACTTTGGGTGTAAACACGCATTCTTTTAGAAGAAAACCTGTCGGTTTTGAAATTTGTATGTGTAATATTATTGGTCAAGTGGACGTACATAGATGCTTACTCAAAATAGCTAAAGATTTTTGACGCAGTAACCCCAGCATTTGAAAATCTATTGTTTATCCTCAGTACGGAGAGCAAACAAACTATTTGTTAGCGGAGTCGTTTACTCTGTACCCTGTAACGAGCTTTGTTTCGCTTCGTGGGTTATTTATTTACTTATTTCGTCAAGAATTGAATGTAATCCACAGCTCAAAGAGATTTGACTTCATAGAAAAGTCATAAAACAAAAATAAATCTCATTAATGGTTTAAAAAGGTCTTATATACTAGTAATATGTACTTTAAGTAATTAATTTATATAATACAATAGCTTAGTATTCGTCAATAAGTTTAAAGTTTAAAAAAAATGTAGTTTTATCTTTCTCTATATTCATATTAAAAAAATCGTGGGTATTCTTGATTACTTACTGATCCTATGTATCTGAAACTAGATATCTTATGTTATGAGAGAACAATCTTGAGACGGTCATAGGTTGAAACAATAATAAACCATTAAACAAGCTGAAATTTGCATTTCGATGTACTTAGACACGGATGGAGTTTGTTAAATTACAAGGGATGTCTTTGTCTTCATCATATCCTTCAGAGATTAGAAAATTTATGCTAACGAGCTTTCAGGTGTTTTTTTGGTTTGAATAAGGATATTCAACCGACCTTTAATACCGATATACTTTTATTTTGCCGAGTTACGTTTCTTAGAAAATTTATTTTCTGTCTCAGAAACTGAAGCGCAGTATACTGAGCCGCGCAACGTGGAGCCCACTTAATATTGCAACGAAATAGAAATCTGCACAAGAGCGCAGGTTAAGGCGCCTCAGCTACTTCTGTACTCAACTGTAACAGTAGTCCCAGAACTACGCCGTACGGTAGTAACTCATTTGATGAAGTGAATTCACGTGTATTGACGTGACATCTGGTGTAGTGCAGTATTACACATTCATGTCAAACATGAGCTGGAAGATTAGAAGATTGAGTTGACAATAGTTAACCCGCGAATAATAAGAAAAAGCTTGCAAAGTTTTTGACACCTTTTTGACATTTTTTTCCAAAATTGCTTTGTACGGCTTGTGCATTTAGCCAATGTCAAGTGTTAAAATGTTTACAAATTCTATAGTACTCGGTCAAAGTAATAAATCAAGTCAACGTAAGTGGCAGTCAAGTCAATCCCCCTTGCCCTATGTTTCAGTAAATGTGTGGGGATTTACTGGAACCTCCCTGTGAACTTCTTGAGGGAACGTCGAAAGACACTTCCCGCTATTTTGTTTCACTTGCCAACACTTGTGCATGTTCCCGAACACTTAGAGGTTAATAATTCACCATCATTAGACACTAACATCCGCTACAACACAATTTTTAACAAGAAAAACAAAACTGAAAGTGACGCTTTTTGGCGGGATCGCCAAAAAGTACCTTTTTGACATAGATACAATGACGTTTTATATATACATACATATATATATATATTTAAGATTCTCACTTTTCAGGGAGGGCAAAGGGAACCATACCCATAGAGCCAAGTATTGAATTGCGTGTCCGTCCTTATGACCTGCGATTCTATTTTAAATGTATGGAAGAGCGCAATTACTCGATCGCGTTACGTTCTGCATGCTATTCTTTTTTCGGTAAATCGATTAACGAATTCAGATCAATTGCAAATCCCAGGGCCGGATTTAGAGGTCCAGAGGCCTCGGGGCAACAGAGGAGCGGAGGCCCCCTCACCCCAAATTATTTTCCAAATAAAGTAAACAATTTTTTTTCAGTCGAGTTTTTCAATAAATAATTTATTGTGAATGATCATGTATGTTAGATGTACAAAGTACTGTAGACTATGGGTAAAGGTAAAAGAGCAAAAAAAATATCAAAGGAAAAGATGTTTACTAGTGTTTACTAGTTGGAATTTGAAAGATTTTTTTTTCCGAAGTCTCTATTGTGGGGGCCCCCCGTTTGTGGAGGCCCCGGGGCTTTCGCCCCGGTTGCCCTCCCCTAAATCCGGCAGTGTCTGGGCTAGACATTACTATTAGTGTTCAAAGGAGGTCAGGAGCAGGAGCTCGATGGCGCGAGGAGCACGATGGCGTGGTTAGCGTGTTCTGCCTGCAATCGTGGAACTTCTACAACTTTCACAATGGTCAGTCATTGAATGGGTGACCAAAACCTAATTATCTCGAGCTCCTCTGTGCTTCGGAAGGTACGTTATGCTGTCCCGGCTGCATCAGCAGTCAGACTTTCCCGAGACATAAAATATGTTCCGCTCAAATTGGAAAGCCCATCTGGGGAAGTAACCTCGACCTTACAGAAGATAACTACACCTTCAGTTTTGCTTTTGATGGTGTTGTGTTTCTGTCGGTATTTGAGGTTACAGGGCTCCACGGGGTAGGACATGGGTCAGGGTAGGCAACAGTGCGGGATATGTTTTTGGTATAGCAAGGATCGTTTACCATCAGGCGGGAAATACGCTTGTATAGAAATAATAGATTAAAATTTTACAAAAAAAAATGAAATGGTTCGACTCTGTTTCATGCAAGGGTCATACGTATCATTGTACATATCTGAAGAAAACCATCGAGACCGAAGAATATAATAAAATATTGTTTGATCGATGGAGCTGTCATGTCATCGGACAAAAGCTCCTAAACAAAAAATATATAAAAAAAATGTTTCATACAAATCAGAGAAATCAGTTTTTTATGCGCTTCAATTCCGTTTACATTATGTTACGTCACCGGCAATCTATATAATGCAGGTATTCTCTACAATACCTAGGCAATGTATAGAATGGCTGGGGCGATAAGGCAATGTATGAAATATTATAAATATTATTTTCCATTTTATACTTTGCCTAGGTATACAATTCCTATGAATTGTAGCTGCTAGAGACTGCTGGTCTTCTGGCAATGTGTAAGAGATTTTGGCGTGTATTTGTCTTAACCAAACCTAATCTAGCCCACTCAGTGAAAAAAAAACGTCGCCTCTGGCAACACTGATGCAAACAGCTGATTTTGAATATTCCTATTAAAATTTAATTAATTATTACTAATCGTAATTAAATAAAGGTCATTTACAAATTTATCACTAAGTAAATGTTAAATATAAAGTTTTATAACATAAACACTGTGTAAAGTGAGTGTTTTTGTAAAAAAAAAATTTTTCTAAACTTAGCATGAGCCGAGCGAGCAAAGCGAGCGGGCCGTGGCAGCGGTCGGTGATGCGCCAGCCACCTGATAGATAATAGATAATACCAAGAAAAATGGACTGGCAGTCGCGCATTGGGCATTAAATAGAATATCTTATATTTAACTTTATATATTTTTTTTTAATAAATACACAGCTGCTCATAACTGTACTAATTGTTAGGGGAAACTATGTAGATGTATGTTATTTTCTATATTTAAATCATCTAAATGTAATTAAATATTGTTTGTTTCCCAAATAAAAAAAAAATATCTAGATAACGTATAAAATCAATAATATTTTATACAGTACCTTGACGTTTTAGGCACTCTGTACATTGCCTGTTATTGTATAGAATGCCGGATTATACAGTTGCCGGTAACATATACCTGGATCTTAAAATTGTATCGGAAGAAATCAAGTTGGTAAAAATTTATTAAAGCTAATAACGATTACGGCGCCTACGAGATCTTAAATACATGTACAAAATAAGGTAGTTCTCGTCACTCTACGTAATTTAGAATAAAATATTATAGAAGGCCGAGGCGGCGCAAATCGGCCGAATTGCATGGCATCGCTCCTTGAGGATGTACATTCAATTAAAATGGACACGACAATCGACTCGTTATCGCTCGCATTTCATTGCATCATGAGTAAACACGCTAAGGTATATAACCTCCTTCCATAGAAGCCAGTCTAAACACGTGTTTTAGTTCCATATAAGTGCGAATCACATAAGTGCTAATAAGTTATATTCAGTAGTGAATTAAATTGAATATTTTGATTATTTATTTAATTTTTCACATTAAAACTAAACTTTTTTGATTGTGTTGACTAACCTTTTCCAGTCCTCATAATATTTTATTGTAATAGGGTATATTTGACAGTATTAAAAATAAAGTGCCGATAGTCAGCCGTATGGGCGTCAGTCCAAGCAGCTAAAAGTATGTCCCGTATTAAAACCTGCAAAGATACACTTGCGATAAACAAAAGGATCAAAAACTCTTTAATAAGGCTCTGTCATCCGTCTCATCTTACAAATCTTAACAAAAAATAGTCCGCTTTTATAATAAAAGGATCAGTATTCTGTGTGATTGTTGTTTAAAGATAAAGCATTTCCTGTTTTCGAATTCAGAAAACTGTTGTTGACATAATGGTTTCAATTATCTAGTACTATAAGTATCTACATGTTAACAACATTTTAAGGGTTTTATTTTCAATACAACATAAATGAAACTTAAAAAAATCTATTTCCATGATTGGCGGGGTCCAATAGAAAACGACGTGAAAAAGTCTTTTGGACACCATCATTGTACAAGGCGTTGGGCAAGCTACCGAACAGTAATTATTATTCCGGAACAATAAGTTTGCATCTGACCAATGACAAATTATTTTTTTTCCAGTCCTAAATAAATTGTAAGACAGCATCAACGTAGAAGCTTTGAAATGTAGCATTGGGGTTTAATTTAAATATGAAAGGGTTCTTTATAACTAAATTTGTCACCCTTTAAATGTCTTTCCATCCTATCAGAAATTATATCTTGGATTATTACGAGCATTAGCTACCTAAATCACGGAGACTGCCTGACCGTGATATTAGTGAAAAGTGGGTCATATAAATGTCATATAAATTATCAAAGGCAGCTTTAAGCCACACAACACATCAAAGTGGAGTTCAGTGCCACCTTTTTAATGTTGTGTTTTGATCGTTTTATGA
Organism: Chilo suppressalis; assembly: GCA_902850365.2. Classification (NCBI taxonomy): domain Eukaryota; kingdom Metazoa; phylum Arthropoda; class Insecta; order Lepidoptera; family Crambidae; genus Chilo; species Chilo suppressalis. Next base: position 17,472,823 of record OU963898.1, read on the forward strand.
ACTATACAGATTCAACTAAGAAAGAAAAGGGAAATGAGCGAAATATGATAAATATATGATGATATAATAAATAATTACTTAGTCTGTCACTCAGAAGATGCATTCGATTAAAAAAAAATGAGCGAGCCTTACAGTAGTCGCGTACGATGTGTAACATTTGAAACCTCACCTTATATTAGTAAAAAAAGAAATAAAACCTACTACAAAAGGAATAAATCATTTGAACATTATGTTCTAAAATGAAATCAAATCGCGCGCGTTTTTACGACTTCCTGTTACTCACTTCCGTCCCATTTTACGAAATCACTCCCACAAATTACAGGAAACTGAGAGGAAAGAGTAACATCTTACACAAAATCCGCAATGGATCCGCACCGCTTGTAGTGAAATACAGTGATAAAAGTTGCCCTAAATAAAGTTCTACTTTTTCGAGGAAAATGGTTTTACTATGTTCTCAACTTCTCTGATAAGTCAAATCTAAGCGGTGGAGTCCTTGTTGTGTTAATTACTTTTGTTTTGCCATTCGCCAACTAAGGTATTATGCAAAGTATTTTGAAAGTCCTACTGTAGAATAATAGAAAATATCAACCGATAAAACTAGTAGTTTGCGTAAATGATGCATGTTGCTCAGACTCTTTTGATGAGTGTATTATTTAGGTTTTTTTTTACTTTGTAGGTAACAGATTGTTATAGGCTTGTCTATCGATTCAATGTCTAAAGGATTCGACCGCATCATTAATGCTTTATCAGGGACCGTATATGCATATACAAATAAAGGACAATGTTAAAATTGGCCTAAAAACCAACACCAATTTGGCATTTATGATAATTCTTAGTATATTTTTTGCGATAATTATCAGTATTTAGATTGTGACGGACACTTCCAGTTAAGTAAGCTAAATTAAAAAGTTAAAAAATAATCTGAGACAATAAATACCATTTTATGTGTATAATCTATGGCAGCGCTGCAAACAAAACACTCTTTCTCTTTAATGCCGGCACTTCACTTGGCTATTCGTATATGCTATTTTAAAACATGACATCAGTCTGTCCTTTTCATTCCTTATTAAGCATGACAAGGACAAACTCTTGTCAAGTGAAGGGCCGGCATAAAACTCGTTACTCTGTGGTTGTGGTGCATGCAGTTTGCTTTCGTAGTAATCTGTGGCATTCGTGCATTCCAAAAAGTAGTATATTATACCGGAAATTGTATTCTCGTTTCGGATTACCTGTTTTGTGTGTTTGTTTGAGATTGTTTTTCCTTTAATTTAACTATTTCGGCTATCTAATATGCCATCGATGTTACCAAAGAGCAGAGCCCTTATTACCAAGTGCTAGTGAACCTGTGCCACAACATCCTGAGAGGATCATACTGCCAAATTATTCAAGAACACCTGATACACATTCACGCTGCATATTTACATGTGATATTCAAATAAATACAATAAACAATATGGTACAATTATGTGAAAAATAGTCTATAAATAAGAAGCAAAACTACAGTTTTTATTTTATTCATGATTCGTAGCTAACCAAGTTTTTCCTAATAGTTATTCTTTAAAATCGCACCGAATAAAATGAATTAATTATAATATTAATTCACTTCATACTGAGTTTATACTAAATTCATAGGTTGACTTATGTTTCACTGAATATTAAACAAACCCTAAAAAAATTTTTGTTTTCCTAATAATTTAAATTCTCAGAAGTGTCCGTCAATAATCTTTGTTTTTACAGTCATTTACTTACAATTTTGAACCTAGAAAATAATATTTCATAATTGTTGGTTCTTAGGCTAACTATGTATGGACGCTGAGCAATGTCCTTTGTGGTTTCCGTCTGCTGCCTGGTCCGCGTGGATTTTTTTTCTTGTAATATTTTCTTTAGATTTAAATATGTAGCAGTTGAATGTTTAAAAAATAAATAATATAAATTTGTGGTTATTAGGTTTACAATATAATTTCATTACTAATTGTTTAATATTCATTTAACATACTTATGTTTAGTCTACGTTTATTCTTCCTAATTAGCTTGGCGTCGTAGCAAAGCAAGCACAGACACTTTGACTTTTAAAATGGTGAAAAAGCGTTCGTGACACGAATACACGATTAATTTACTTAATCCATAAGGATTCACTTAATTAAGCTCAAGTCTTGTCTTCGGCTTAAACATTTTTTTCACGAACGAAAAGTAGCTTTGATTGCGTTGATTATAGTCTAGAAAATTAGGAGAGTTTTACAAGACGAACAACTGTTGACACGAGTGCTGAAAAAATTCGTCGTCAACAACTTACTCTCCTAAAACTTCTTAAGAATGTGACTCAAATTAAACTCAGTAAATTAAGTTGATCTGCAAAAAAATATTAAATAATGAATCTATTAAATTGCTCAACAGATAAGTATAAGTAATATAAGTGTAATTTACAATGCAATTTCTTTGAAAATGATTTTAATATACTTATTGGAGCGTTATATTGATCTGTTTTGAAAAATATTGAAAATATATATTGGCTACAAAATGTTGGTTTTTGGCGTATGTGCCTAGTAAGGTTTTATAGGGTTCCGTAGTCCTGACAAGGAACTCTTATAGTTTCTTTATGTCCGTCCCCGGATTTGCTTTGAGACTGTTAGCACTAGAGAGCTGTAATTGTGGAGATATGTTTAACAATCACGCCGACAAAATGGTTGATTAAAATAAACGAAATAAAAAAAAAAATTAGGGTAGCTCCCGACATGTAACCTGGGGGTATTTTTTTTTCATCGTTTATTGCACCATGTGCGGAATCCTTGATTAGGTCCCAATATTAAGATAATTTTTCAATTTAGGGATCCGTTTGCGAAATGTTGAACTTTAAAATACTATTTTTTATTAGAGTAGGGCGTCCCCTCCTCCTCCAAAAGCTATTAGCTATTAGCTTGGAAAACCTGGAAAAATCATCATAATAGTTCTTTTCATGAACTTTTAAGGAAAATTATAAAGGTTGAGGTAGATTTGTTAGTTTAAGAGTAATAGTCGTTCAACTTTGCTTAAAGAAAATTTGTTACCTACTGAAAATTCTTTAGAAGAAAACAATAGTGACATAGATGAAGTTATTGTAGCGTAAAAAATTGTATTAGAAAAACAAATAAAAAAGAAACTATTTAAAAAATTATGATTTTGAAAAGACTCGTGCTGAAATATATTGTGCTAACAACAGGCAACTATGGCAAACCTACACGCGCGTGACGCGACAAGCATTGGGTGGTTTTTTTGAAGGTATTTTTGCTCAGTTGAAGAGCAGTCGCACTCGTAAACTGAAAGGTCTCTAGGTTCCAGTCCCTAGTGATTTTACTTAGGTACATTTCTTTTTACCAATTAGATTTAATAAAAGTAAGTGCAAATTTGAAATCTCTAAAGTCCATAGAAATTGTCCAATCTCTAGAGTCAATATTACTAGAAAAAATTGCACGCGGACCAATTAGAGTTTTTTCTAGTAATATTTTCTTTAGAGTTAAACCTTGAGCAGTTACATGCTCAAAAAAATTTAATTATTACTATAATTGATATTTCTTCTTTCAAATGATTAATACTTGTAAAGGTGTTCATTTGACATTGTTGTTTACCTACAATGCGAAGAGATGGCGCTTAAGAAAGGCTAGAAAGAATTCGACACGGCAATCAGGACCGCGGTAACATAATTGGTCAGTGTCGCCTGGATAGCGAAGGGTGCGGGTTCGAGTCCCGTCTGCTGCCAGGTCCGCGTGGATTGTTTTCTAGTAATATTTTCTTTAGATATACAATTATGAATAATATAAAAAATATCAAAGGGAAGTTATGCGCGTACATAAATTTCGGTCATGCATTTTTATTTATATACTTAGGTAATATATTAGAGACACACTATAACAGCGTTCTTCGAATCATATTATTCGTGATAACTTCTTTCTTTTTACTTTAACTTTTTCTGAACATTTATTTTACCGCGTAATTCCCCTGCTTAGCCCGATGGTTGACTGGTAGAGAATGCCCCGTGAAATTAAGTCCGCAATTTGCTGTAAAACAATAAAGAGTAAATAAATAACTTCACCCTTATAGAAGATGTATTCCAAAACAAAACGAGGGGATTGACATTTGAGAAATTGAAAGAGGAACCATTAAATCCTTTACATTATGCAATGACGTTTAAAAGGAATCAGTAATAACTTAATGATAGTCTATTCCTATTACCAGAAACATTAATATTCATGAGATTATTGAAAGGTATGATCCCTGATTGAATCTATAAATAACATACTAACTTAAGCAAACTATCATTTAATCAAATATCACTATTACAAATATACTCAATATTCGAATACACTGCATACATGTTTTGTTGTTCTTTATATTCAATCTATACTTCTACTTAACATATCATCAAATCAAAACACAGGTACACACACTTAACTTTAAAAGTTTCATATGTTGAAACTTATTATGTAGGTCACAAATATAAAAATCCGACCTAGTGCGAGTCGGACTCGCGGACAAAGCGTTCCGTACTATTGTCTATACAACAGTAGACACTGTACCATAATATTGAGCAAAAAATGGCAAAAAATCATGTCTGTTGTATGGGAACCCCCTTTGAATATTTATTTTATTTTAATTATCAATTTTTTAAGTGACTAAATAATCTGTGAATAATTCAAACGTCTTCCTTGTGCCGTTATTAATATCGAGCAAAAATCGCCAAAAAATAACACGTATGGTGTAGTGGACGCCCCTTAAATATGTATTTTATTCTATTTAATTGTTAAAGTAGCAACAAAAATACATTATATGTGAAAATTTCAACTGTCTAGCTATCACAGTTCATGAGATACAGCCTGGTGACAGACAATCAGACAGACGGACAAAGGAGTTTTAGTAATAGGGTCATGTGTCTACCCTTTGGGTACGAAACTCTAAAAAGCGAGACGAATGATCAATGTCAGTCATTAAAAGTATAAAGGTTTTCCTGTGCCGCCTGGTGCCCTACTTATTCTAAGCTCTTTATAAATTGTTTCTTTTTTAAATCCCCCAAAGGCGCCTTGATTGAGAGAAAAAGTTGTATTGATTTTTGTCACTGTAAGTGTATTATATACGAAACTTGGTACCAACTCGTTTAAAATTGATCAAGTTATGAACTCTTAATAGGTGCGCGATTCGGCAACGGGCTGACGTCGTCGTCGAGTGGAGTGCCACCTGAAACTTTGATACTTTCATCCACATGAGGCAACTTGCGTCGCGAGCATGCGATAAATTTTTCAGCACCTTGAGTAATTAGTCGTCACTACATTGTGGGAATTCGAAAGTTGTACATTACAAAGTTATAAGTAGTTATAGTCATATATTTTGATGTATATGCGACGTGCATTTAAATATGTTTCAATTTCACATTGATGCCATAAGGCTTCAGTTTGATCTATAAAATGAAGCTATTTAATTAAACGTTAACCATTGATGTGTCGTAGTGGAAAAATTTTAGTATGAAATAGTTTTTTGTACTATATTTGTATACCTATAATCTGCTGAACACAAATATAAACTCACCTATACACAGTGCCATTAGCACGAACCAATATCGAATTCGAATAGGTTACAAGTGTGAAATGTCATTGTTAAATGTTGTATGGAAACTAGTAAATCAGCGCTACAATGGACGTAACGAGAACCAAAAATCAGTACACATTTGACGTATAAAATAGATCGAATCCAACTATTCGAATTCGTTAATTAGTCCAGTCAGTATTGTCGCGAAATCCGTTTTTCCTCAAACAGCTGGAACTATGCTAAAAAGTTTCTTAAGATAGTAAAGAACACTTTACATAGAGAAAAAAATGTTTCCAACCCCGGGCTAAAAGTCAAAGATTCAATACTTAAAAAGTTAAAGTTAGTTAAAAAAGTTATCTTTGACTTCGATTATTGGCTCCCCTATTGAAAATAGGGGCAAGAGGGTGGAATAATGTTTTGTAGATTTCAAAAAGATCTACAATTTTCATTTGAAGTTTTTTTCCGTATCTCGTATACTTTTTGAGATAATTGGAAAAATAGATTATTAAGGGTGGTTTTCACCCTTGCCCGGGGTTGGAAACATTTTTTTCTCTATGTAAAGTGTTCTTTACTATCTTAAGAAACTTTTTAGCATAGTTCCAGCTGTTTGAGGAAAAACGGATTTCGCGACAATACTGACTGGACTATAATGGTTCGTGCATATAAAAATAATTGCAGTGCGTGTAAATTATTGATATTGGATATATCTTTCTTTGCCTGGATTTTTCACCAATTTACCGAGTAGATAAGTTCGGACAAAGGTGGTGACCCTATTTAAAAAAAGCGATTAATAATTTCTTGCTTACGACTTTCATTAGAAAACTTTTGATTAAGTTTTGTAATTATGCTGTTATGTAAGAATTTTCAAACTTTATTTATTTAAGACGATGACACCACACTGTTCTTAGTCATTCCGGTTAAATAATTATGGCGGAAGGGATTTCGGCAGGGCAGCACGAAATACCATGGGTAGGACAAATTGAACTATACTTAGTTGCTACTTTGAAAAGCTTCATAAATTAACTTTTAATCTTAATCTGTAGCGAGTTGTAATATATGGTAACAAAAAACTAAGGTATATTTGAAATTATCTTATCAAAGTTAAAGATGCGTATTGGTCCAGGGAACAAATAATACTGTACAGTCCAGGGGCAGATTTTCTGGACTTTTTATTCCCCATCTAAGTGTTTCTGGGGAGTATAATCTTAAGTCCACGCGTTACGGTCCCAGTAACATAATCATCATGTAATACATAAGCACAATAATCAATGTATTCGTCCAGATAGCAAAGGGAGCTGTACGAATAAGGTTTTGCCTTGTAACAAGCTAGTGATAAAAAGTTTAAAATATTTTATATTCAACTATTTTTTTTCTAATATTTTAACTATACTTAGTGAAATTTTTCCTTATAATTATGTTTCAAACAAAGCGGTCTAAGAAAATCCTATCACCTTTCTGCAAGCAGTTATTGCATTTCAAGCATTATTCTAAAGCAATAAGTTACTATGTGTCTTTTACAGTACCTAACGTTCCGAGTGTGCGTCTTTAAGTTATAGACGCACATTATTATGCGTTTGAGAAGCATTATATGACGTGAGATTTATGGGGTGATATATCGGCAGGCTACAGCTGCGTTCATGCACCGCGTTCTCTTTACGACCGCCATAATAAGGAACCAATTACTATTAGATGAAATGGAGCAAAAAATATTCGTAGTTTACGACTTACATGAAGATTAGTTCCTTTAGGTAATACGAACAAATTAATTAAATAAGTCACATTAATCGTCATTCACAAGCAAATGCGTTATATAAAAATGTAAAAAAGGCAAATCAAATTATATTCCTTCAAATCGAGACAACAAAGCTACGCGTTTTCCAAAGCATTTCCGTTAGGCGAATGGCCCCCTGGTCTCAGCTCCTTTTATCTTGATTGTGGGAACTGTGAACCTTGTATACTTTAAATTGCATTACTCTAGAGGGTCCATAATGTACAAATTTATTTAAATTTCCAGCTGTGTATATTCATTATCGTTTGTAATACACCTGTATACATTTGCTTGAGCTCGGCCCCACGCGAGTTCAGTTCTTTACCCAACGTGCATAAAGAAATTTTCACATCAGTAAATTAATATCACTAAGAAGTACCTTTAAGTATTTCCCTTTTACCACTAAAGTCGTTATTATAAGGATATAGCCATCCACGCGTATATAAATATGTACTTATTTCATGTTTAAATTTATATTTATTTATATATATATAAAAAAAACGAGTGTGCTTATGACCACACGACTGCAGTGAAACTTCTTTAGCTCCATCTGTATATAATATATATATGTACAATATATACATATACTTATTTCATTTACTAGCTATAAGAGAAAGAAAGAAAGAAAATGTGCGCGCGCACTGCATTCTCTTGCTTATATCCCCCCACTCAACTCCCGTTCGCCTCACCCGGACACACTTTTCGTAACGCATAACGCATTCGCCAGCTTACCCCCAAAGTCAAGCTAACAAAAATTTCGAGAAAATAACATACTATACATATCTCAAGAGAAGTTATTCTTATGTTTTGGCAAGGAGACAGGACGAATGTGTTAAACCAATATTATAGTTTTTGACTCAACATGAGATAAATCTTAATTGCTACATTTGGTTTTGGTTTCCAAAAAAATAAAACTTTATTTTTTTTCCAGTAAGTCGTAAGGGTCGACTAAAGGATTGATTGGAACTGGAAACTGCTCCGTCCCCTCCCTCGGGGAATGCGGACGTGAATTTTCCTTTAAGATACAATTTTTTACTTAGAAAGTCCGCTCGATAAATTATAACGTATAATTAATTATTGTTTGATAATTCCTCAAAACCTACCTTTTTGGTATTGTCGCTTGCATCAAAATCGAAACGGAACGAATATTGTAAGAAAAATATTGTAGATAGATTAAGTTGTTTCGGGCCGGAATGACTTTCCTGTCCAAAGATTTCCGCCAAACAGTGAAAATTATTCCAAGATCGACTACTGCCAATGAAATAAGCTATTGCAATAAACTTGCCTTTAATAAAATTTATAGCGTCTTATAATGAATTTTCGATTTGCGGAAAATTGATCGAAAACAATTCATCGAATTACAATTCTTCGAACACAATTCATCGAAAAAACAATTCGTCGAAAAACAATTCTTCGAACGGTAATTCCAAAAAAAAATGAAAATTTAGCAGGAGGGAGGCTAAAACGAGGTGGGGAAAGGGGAAAAAGTATGAAAAAAAAAACGTTGCACGTACAAAAGTGTCGTTTCTGGCGCTTCGCCGGCCGCTGCCGCGGCACGCTCGCTCCGCTCGCTCGGCTCGCGCGTTTTTGGTCATCATACTAACCTAACCTAACCTAATGAACTCTTTAGACTTTATTCATTGCGGGGGGCTTCGCCCCCCCGAGCCCCCCTTGCGGGGGCTGCGCCCCCCGCCCCACTTCGGTTCTGTCACTAATAATATGAAATATAAAAAGCATGAAATTCTACACATTAATTTATTTTGTATACATGTTTTATGGCATTAATTGTTTCTAAAAACGCGTCTTTTTTATATTTAATTATGTTTCTGCGCCACAAATATTCTACAATCGAATCTGCAAAATCGTGCGGATGGTTATAATTATCTTTTCTGAAATATCTTTTGACAGCCCTCCACTGGGACTCGATCCTCTGCGTGTGAGTACCGTCTGGGGCAATAAATGGGTTGTCTGGATCAGAATGGTTTACTTTTTTGTTTTTCGGGGAATTACCGTTCGAAGAATTGTTGTTCGACGAATTATTTTTTCGATGAATTGTGTTCGAAGAATTGTAATTCGATGAATTGTTTTCGATGATTTTTCCGGTGAGGGAATTTTCAGCAGTAAATATGATAGTTACATTGTTGAGCGATCAATCTTCAGAAGGTTTCTATATACATATTCTAACTATGGTAAACCCGTGTGTGTACCTGTCGAACAGATAGCTTTCATTTCCTCCAAATTATTGTAAGCGATACGAAGTTTTCCGGGACAGCTAGTTTATATGTGTATGTATAAAAGGCAAACGTAACTGACTGATTTACCAACGCACAGCTTCAACCACTGAACGGATTGCAGGAAATTTGGAAATTCTGAAGTTTGGCACATATATAGCTATTATGATGTAGGCGTGTTCGAAGAAAGGATTTTCCAAAACTAAAGGGGTATAACGGGGGTTCAAAGTTTGTATGAGAAACCAATATTTCCACGCAGACGAAATCGCGGACGGGGGGTCCGCGTAAAATATAATGTTTGGAACAACCACGATCCTTTATAAAGTTAAGTGTACAATAAGTATATATTCAGGGCATTATACTATACTAGCTGACCCAGCAAACTTCGTACCGCCCTAAAAAATAGGGGTTGTCCAGCGGACAAAATTGTGAATCTAAACCATTCTCAGATCCCCTTGAACACACACAAAAAATTTCATCAAAATCGGTCCAGTCGTTTAAGAGAAGTTCAGTGACATACACACTCACAGAAGAATTATATATATAAAGATATTACGGGGCAGGTAATGCAAGTCCGAGGGTCGCCGCTCATGAGATTATAGACAACGAACTTAGGTGGAGGAGCGACGTAGAAAATGAGCATTTTCGTCAATCTTATTAGTAACGTGGGTTGTTTACGGTGGTAAATGTTTTGGTAGGTACAAATTGTTTTGAACATAAAACAAAATTGACGTTTTAAAGACATTCTATGAATCCGTAACACCGATGGTTACTCAAATTAATTAACTTAACTAACTTACCACTGTGTTTTGTAGAATTCGAAGATTTAATTTATAACATACAAAGGATTACTTACTTAGGCAGGAACTAGAAACTACAAGATTTTTTTACTAGAAAAAAAGACCTCTTATTCGGCCAAAGGCAGGATCGTTTTTATTTCCGAATCAGGGGGTTGTAATTGCATTGCAAGTAAAATAAAATTATTCTGCACTCTTTCTTTGATTATGCTTATTATTTTTACTCTTAAACAACATCCAAATGAAAATCTGTATTTATTATCTTTTCACGTAGGTATTTTTCCATTTTCTTGTACTAAGTTTACATTACATTTTTTTTACGTTTTACTATTTACAATTTTGTGGTTCAGTATTTTATTGATTAGTGAATATTTCATTGAATTGTGAGAAGTATAAAATTAATGTAAAAAGTGCTGTTTGCTAATTAAAAAAATATATGTAAAAAAGGTCTAAGGCTCGTAGGTATTACGAACTACATAAGTGTTAATCTTTACTTGAGTCCAGTTACTCGTAGAAAGGGATGTCGCTATGTGCTATACAAAGCGACATCCCTTTCTAACTGTACTCAAATAAAGATCAAAACTTAGTTGTCATTCTGTAATACGAGCCTAAGTTTTTTTAGAGAATGATAATTTCGCTAGAATAATATACATAGCTGCAAAGACGTTCCCTAACAAATGGTTGAGCGAAGTGATGGCTGGTTCATGCTTCATGCTCGTGAACGGTTGCTGCCAGCGGAGATGAGTCTGCTCTTGCTACATTGGGTACTATTAATCGTTGTATTTTATTTTTATATATTATATTTTTTATGCCTAAACAGTAGGACGCAGCATTCCTAAACTTTTTTAGATCAGTTTTTTAATTTTTTTTTATTTTATAGTCATAATTGTTATATCATTTACATTGTAATGGAAAGTGACTTCATGAGTTATCTCATATTGAAGTCTTTTTTCAATTTGATGACTCTGTATATAATACAGGGAGAAAAACAGCCCTTGCTGAGTTTCTTGCCGGTTCTTCTCAGTACAAGATCTCCCGCCGTGGATTTACGAACTGATGGCGTAGAAGAAAGCTACGCCATCAGTTCGTAAATCCACGGCGTACGGGTAACAGCCTAGACTGAATAAACGAATTTGAATTTGAAAAATAAGGCTACAAGAAAAGTAAGAAAACAATAATTAATGATTTAACCCACTCTATTGGAATTAGCAATATAAAAAGGAATCATCATAATAATTTACAGTAGTGCTATTTTGTGAAAGCATAAAAAATTAGGAACTTTAGAATCGCAATTTCATGAATTCTGTACTTGTAATAAGAGATAATGAACTAATTTATATTCATTCTAATGCTCCTTTGGATCTAATGCGAAGTAGGATAGGGTAAAGTACAATCAATATGTTGAAATAAAGGTTGAAACTATGTTTATGTTTAGTCTTTAATTGTTGCTTATTCATTTTATAAAGGCATTTCGACCAATTCATATGAGATAAATGCTGTATTTTTCCGTCTGAATCATTAAATTAGTTTACCAATATTATTTCAATCACTACGATTCGATTGATTTGTCTGTCGTATTTTGTACGGTAACTTTTATATATCTACGCCACAAAAACAAAGTACTTATTGGTGAAAGCTAAACCTTTGAAGCTGTAAAATAATATCGATTTCAATCTGTTACCTAGTCTCCGTGGTCTTTGGATTGTTGTCCTCGGGGAAACGTTTACTGAGATATAACGTACCCTATATGATTTGGTATATCATTTTCTCGTGACTCAACATCTTTTGAATCATTACAGAGGGATATAAAAAGAAACATGTCAAGTTGCTCACGGCTCCCTGAGGTTTTGATTTCGTGCCTTGGTTGCGGAATTTATTATTGTAATTGGGTATTTGACAAATTTTAGAAAACGATCTCACGTTATTGACTAATGTTTATGGAGTCCGTAAAAAGTGGATATTCATCATTCTGTTGTGTATTTCAGTAAAAATAACCATGTCAAAAACTACATTTTCAAGTTGCCGCGAAAACGTTTCTCTGGACAATATGGCGTCTTACTAGTGTGTGACGTCACACGACTGTTATTAAAACGTCAAACGATACAATGTAATGTCACTTTAACCGGAAGTTTACTTGCGTGTGACGTCATTTTAGGCTCCGCCAATCCACAGCGTTTTGGGTCACGTGACAGTAGATAAGAAAACTATTATCTTTTTCGTGGGTTTTTAGTACAATTGTGAATATTTTTTTTGTAAAAATTGGAAAAACCCCTTCCAATATTCATTCTAAACACAGCTAACAATTGGCACTTTATTTTTAATACTGTCAAATATCCTATTGGTACGCAGCACATTTAAGAAAATGTTGTGCTATAAGTATTTTCTATAATATATAAAAAATGAGGAGCTCGGTGGCGCGAGTGGTTAGCGCGTACGGCTGCGATCGTTGAAGTTAAGCAACTTTCGCAGTGGTCGGTCATTGGATGGGTGACCAAAAATCTTCTATCTCGAGTTCCTCCGTGCTTCGGCAGGCACGTTAAGCCGTTGGTCCCGGCTGCATCTGCAGTAAATGAAGGAAAGTAAAACTACCTGCTCCTTGATTGAAATATTGTCAAATCGATTATAACCATCAAAGGCCATTGAAGTGTACCTAAGCTAGTAGGGTGCGTCTTGATTTATAAATATTTGCTTGTCCATAATAAATCAGATAGGTATATTGATTTATTCTATTAACCATCCTGTAGATTAATGAGTTTTCATTGACGGAACTATTAGTTGTGGCCGGCACTGCGATCTATCTATAGTTTTCGTTTAATAATATGGCTGTATTTTAATGCAATGAAAGATATTTTATTTAATTGTATTAAATTATTAATTATAACTTACTTGTCATGAATGAATTCATTAAAATGCTAACTCTTTTAAACCTTTAAAATTTAGTTTTTAGCCCTACCCATTGTTCTAAACTTAGAGTTCTAAGTTTCTAACTTTATAATGAACCCATCCCTTTATTTGTAATTAATTGAAATATTTAGGTTCAAAAACACTAATTGTTCAGTATCAAACTAAACAGAACATAGAACTGTGAATACTGACCAATGAATTCAATGATTTTCATAGCACAAGTAAATTCTTACAACCGGAGCCCCATAGTCTTGTCAAATATGATTCTTATTTATTAATAAAAAGTAGGTACGTTCGAGAAGCGTAGACATATAGGAGTATAAGAAATAATATTACTTTTATTTTGTACTGGTTGCTTCAATTTTCTTTTTGTCAACTGTCTTCTATTGTATTATATTGTTTAGATATTCTAATAAAATTTATTGTGTAGGAAATCTAATAGTGTGCCCTTTACAAGTTAGTCTATAATTATATTCACATGCTGTAACGGCAACGGCCATCAACTTGGACTATCAAAAGTTGTCACTCATTTTCTTTGTGACAACGTGAGACAACACATGCCTTAATGAAGTGTTAAATTAATTTGCCGCTTTTTGAGTACAATTGTATGCTGTAAGTTTCATCGTCACAACTGCGCGTATAATGCGTCAGGCTAGCGGGCGGCGCAACAATTTGATTTATAGCTGGGTGTTAATACAGCACTCGATAAATCAGAACTATTGATCAGTTGTATTTATTCATGACAGTTTACTTTTACATAACTCAAACATAATTAATTATTTTCGTTCATAGGTGTGTACTTCAACACGTCAAATACCGCGAGCTACCACCGGTGCTAGTAAACAGCTTTGACACCTAGGGACAGAACTATAACTAAGTAAAAGTATATAACTTATATGAATTTTACTGGTTAATACTTATTATAATTGTGTGACTTTGTTGAGCTTTTAACAATTTTAACGTTTATATTTGTAACAAAAATATGTATAAACGGTATTTAGAATAACGGTAGATGAAACTTGACCCAAAGTTTAAAACTGACCTCGATTAAGACATCCGATCAGTTTTATTAAAAAAAAAAAAAATAGTTCCTGTGAGTGACTAAAAATCTTACTACAGGACTTTTAGTTCAGGGGCTAATTTTCGGGGTTTCTTTTATCCCTTTAAAGGTACCAGGAATTTATTAATCAAATAATTTCACGCGGACAAAAATTCCGTTTAATTAATGTTACTTCATTTATACACTGTAAGTACTACTGGACCATAAAATAATTTTGTAATAATTGCCTTACAATGAAGGCTGATTAGTTTCTGAGTAGCAAATGGACCTTTTTCTCTAATGTAAGGATTTTTATTAATAGCAAAAACTGTCGTACTTAACGCTGAACAAATCTTGCACTTGATAACGCGAATGAATGATTAAAACCTCCCCGATGCTTATTTATAGGGCTTTCAATACATATCATTAAGTAACAATGAACATTTAGCAAATATGTACCTTACCTACAATGAAACAATACAAAAATGGATTAGTTTGTATAGAACATCTTCAGTATTTTTATACCACTAAGTTAGTAAACAAGTATGGCAAAAGCACATCTGATGAGAAGAAAAAAGAAGCTTACTGAAAATAAAGGCCCCGTTGAATGATATTTTTGGACAATGTTTTACTACTTAGAAGTTATCGGTCACGCGTTGTCGCCACCTTGAAACCTTTCACGCCCTTTTTGAATAACCTTTTATGTTAAAGTCTCAAGGGAACCCCATGCTTTTAAAAAAGAAAAATGTACAACGTATTACGAAAACGTTGCGTTGCTACAACATTTCATAACTCACGTTAACGCAATAGACCTTTAACAGAATACAACTTGTCATAACGCTACACACGTCAGCGGATATTATCCCTAATAATGTGCGTATGACACACAATAAATCTCATGCAGCGGTAAAATAAGTTTTTATAGTTACATAATTGTCTTGAATGTGATACACTTTTTTTTAATGTAACAACGGAACGCGGGCCTGTCACGCGGAGGAGTGGGTGTCTCTGTTGTAGGCAGTTTTCTGTTCTATTATGAAACACGTTTTCGCCGTAAATATAAACTAAATTTTATCGTTATCATACTCGTGAAACGATATAATATAAACTTTGTTACCGTCCTGAAGCAGTTCCATGAAAAAAGCTTTATATAAAAGAGCGTGATATGCAAGCGGGAAAATAAGGCTGATTCCACCTAACAATAAAAATATATCCATTTTAACTTCAAAACAGTTTTGATAGGTAAATATTGCTGTATTAATTTCTGGAATCGTTCTGTAGTTAAAGCGGATACAATAAGATTCGACTGCATGGAGTGTCTCACAGACAGACGCAGCCTACGGACGTGGCCCAGGTAGCGGCCAGTTGTATTTGTTTGAAATGTAAGTGAGTGCTGAAACACAAGTGACCAATAAGGGCTGGACGCGGCTGCAAGCCGCCACTGTCTTTAGGTGCCTTCCTCGGTGCGGGCTCGTTCCGTTTTCGTTTCTGTACCGAATCTGTACAGTTTTTTTTACAGATTACATGTAACTAAACAGAACTTCCTCACTGAGTTTTATCGCTATAGATTCTTTATCGAGTGGATGCACAGTTGTCTGTACCGAGTGCTAACGAGTGCTCGAACCATTCGACTCGCCCGGGCGAGGCGCGTATGTCCCGTCACTCCCGCAAACAAACAATACCGCAACGAAACAGAGCTGGTCAAGAAAGTTCTTATTCTTTTAAGCTTTAAAGAAACCAGCCATGCAACAACCAGCATTTGTATATATATCTTGTACCTAGAAAACCTCGTCTAAATAAGTGCCTTCAAAATAAATCTGTTACGAGCGAAAATATTTTAATGTTCTTCCACTTGGAAATTAAATTTGCCCATGTAAGAACGTAATAATTAATAGTGAAGAAATTTCGAAGTAATTTAGAGAAAATAGATATTTTCTTTTAATAAGTATCTCAGGGCAGCGATTTAAGGATGGCTAAGCCTGGTAGATAAGATTACTACATCACCTATTTTTCGTTTAGACTCGGTGCGGTAAATTCATTTAGTTGGTCTTGGTTATATATTATACTAGCTGACCCAGCGAACTTCGTACCGCCCTAAAAAAATAGGGGTTGTCCAGCGGACAAAATTGTGAATCTAAACCATTCTCAGATTCCCTTGAACACACACAAAAAATTTCATCAAAATCGGTCCAGTCGTTTAAGAGAAGTTCAGTGACATACACACTCACAGAAGAATTATATATATAAAGATATGTAGTCTGTAGCACCCATGGCGATATCACCTATCAATCTAAGTATATTGATTAACGAGAATGACTTTGTTAAATTAAACAAAGGAACTATTTAATCGAATAGGTTAAAAGTTTCATCGATCATATGTTTCCTCTTTCGGACACGTTTCTAAGGTCACAATTATTTGTTGCACTGCAAACGACATGTTTATTAAGTAGTTTACACTTTGTCCACAAACATGGCTCTCTGTAGAGTGTAACCACTACCCGAGAGACCGTGTTGTGTTTAGTTAACGTACTTTTAGCATATTCTTATTATACAAATGACTCATAGATAAAACATACTGACCTTTACCAGGGTTATGTATAGGAGTAACATAAAGTAACGTACTTACATAGGTACTTTATATGTTTTATTTGACTCAAGCAATGTTGCACATAAGCGTTCATATGCACTGGCAGTTAACCGCTTTTTCATTTTAGTAAGAAGTACCTGTGATTTTGTGGCGGTTAAGGCCGAGTTGTTTGATACTTAGTTGAATTTGGCGATAGTTAAAATACTACTATACATTTGAAGTCATATCAAATTTAACTATCTTTCTAATAACTCGGCCTAAGTGCGTGCGATCACACGCGGTTGCGTATTAGATGAATAAGCGCGATTAGCCGCCAATGCGTATAAACTATGAGTGCAAATACTTGAAAATTACTCATAACGCATGTGTCTTGAACTCGTAAGAACTTAGGTATTCATTTTATCAAGCGTCGTAAATATCAAGCGGTGTGTAGGATTATTAATATTGTTAGGAGTTTCAGTGTGAGTTACGCCAAAACATTTAATTGAGGAAACTCATTACTTAAAATTTAATCTTTACATTTGTTAGCAAACTCTTCAAGAACTCATTAAAACATGCTACAACAACATCTTAATGTGCACTTAAAACGAAATAATACTAATTTGGCTTAAAATTATGATAGCTCGGAGCAGTTAGAACAAGCTTTTAAATAGAACAATTTTAAATGAAGATAAAGTGAGATTTTTCTGGTTGGAATTAGAAAAATTTGCACTTCGTAAGTATCGAGAGTAAAATAATGTTATTGTACTTGCCTCTTTGGATTTCAGTTTTTTAGTATTACAAAATGCAACTTATTACCGCTAAATAGATGGGATTTTGCGCTCTAACTCTATCGCTCGTAAGAGGAAGTAACCTCCGCTTTAGAGATGACTGCCGCCTATGACCTGTGTTAACAGGTCTGGCCTGTTCCTGTCTGATTTTAATGAGTGGCAATGTCTTGCAAAGCAAAGATTTGGTGGAAAAACCAAAGCCTAATAAGCCAAACTTGTAAAGTATCGCTATATTCTTTACATCTCACATCCCTGGAATTTGGACCCACTTGCTTAATTTGCTTTAGGGTAATAAGACATGACTAAATATAATTTTATTTCCGAAGACTTTGTACATTGATATGATAAAGGCATTTGATTTAGTAGATTTTAATATACTATTTGATAAATTATATAAATATGGCGTGCGGGGAAATATTCTTGAGCTTATAAAATATTACCTCAGCGATAGAGAGGTTATAACTCAAATCGATAGACTTTGCTATAAAACTAAATTTGAAAAGTCATATTCACCTTCATCAACGAAAACAGTTTTTGGTGTTCCACAGGGTTGCGTATTTGGACCATTATTTTTTAATGTATATATAAATGATTTTCCTAAATGCCTACAAAGTCCTATGATCATGTTTGCAGATGATAGTACTATAATATTTGAATATAAAAATAAAAGGATTATGAACTTTCAATAAATAATGACTTTGACAAAATTATTAAATGGATGCAAAATAATAAGTTAATTGTTAATTTGGAAAAATCAAAATCGATGACATTTAAACAAAGAGAAAGCAAGAAAATTATTGAAGTACAAATAGAGCACTCGGGGAAAAAGTAGAAGAAGTAAATACTACCAAATTTCTTGGACTTTACATTGGAAACTCATTGTAATTATGTATGTGAAAAGCTAAGCAAATTTTCTCATGCCTTGTATATGCTTAATAAAATAGCTGACCGTTCTGCACTAATGACAGCTTATCATGGATATGTTGCGTCACTACTGAGATGTGGCATAATTTTTTGGGGAAATTCTAGTAGTAAAGATAGAGTTTTCAAAGGACAAAAAAGATGTGCGAGAGCAATAAGTCGACTTCGCCCTACAGACTCTTGTTATCCTCTTTTTAAGGAATTAAATATTTTGACTGTACCTGTTTATATACATATATTTAAAGTTTGTGTCTTTGTTAAAACGAATTTAAAATAGTTTTATAATGTTTTTACATCTAAAAGACACAATGATAAGTTGTGTCAAATACCACATAAAATTGATTTGTTTGGAAATAGTTTATATGGCGTTGCTCCGATAATATCGGTATATAACAAGCTACCAAAAGATGTACGACAAATCGATAATGTGGTAAATATAAAGTGACCCTAAAAAAGTTTATAGTAAATAAAGTTTATTATTCATTAAAGGAATATTTAAGTGATGTTGAAATTTAAATTATTTTTTATCTAAAGAAAATATAACTAGAAAAAATCTAGAAAAAAAAAAAAAAAAAAATTTTATGTTTATAATTAATAAGATTCAAATATTCTATTATATTGTTTGACAATGATGATGTGAATTTGTTTATTATTAATTTTATATTATGCTTAATGAATGGGATAATTGTAGTAAGTTTTTTTCTTCTCAACATGACAATTAATTTGCACACCCCATATATATAGGATGCTCTTTATCTCTGTATAACCATTTGTTACCATATTCCGCAAATAAAGATGATTATGATAACGATTATGATCAGTTTGATGTTAATTTTGGCCAATTTGAGCATCCACGTGGGTCGTGCCATCACGTTTCTTCTCTTCTATTTTAAAGTCATTATTAAGAGCACGAATTCAAAATGAGAGGTACACAATACTTAATGAAGGACGGAACATTAATAAAATTAAACAGGGCTCGAGCTACCTGCCTTCTGTTTGGCTAAAAAAGTTCCATAAAATAATTCTAATCCCAGCGTCGTCGTCTTATTTTACAAGCCGCGAATTTCTTAAACCAAACCACCAACCAACCAAACCAAAAGTCTAAAAATGGAATGTCTTTTGAACTTTTTCTTATTCCGTAAAACTAAGTAATGACAAAAATTTAATAAATTACGAGCAAAAATTAAAACATTAATAAACTGAAAACTGTATTTTTCAATATTTGGTTTTACCAATTTAGAATCTGCTACACTTTATGTTCATCGCGTGTTTATCAGAATTTATACAAGGGGATATTGAAATATTTGGTAATATCAAAGTTACTCCTATTTTCAATAGCGACGCCAGTTTTTCAAAAAATTAAAACTTACGAGTACGAAAGATACATTCCTATTTCATTGTGGCAAATGGCAATCCAATTTGGCGGAGCTCCCCACGATTCTTGGCTCGCGTTTCCGTGCTTGCACTTTTTCTGTTGGCTTTTTCGATCATAGATTATAAACACATATGTACGGATTTAAATCATAACAGTTTAAGGTCGAAATATCTAAATGTATTTAAACTGAATTAATAATCTAAACAAATTCTTAGAACACTTTCCTTAGAGTCGATTTCTTTATTCAAAAATGACAAATGAACACAACTCTTAAATTTGGCTATATTATTTTTATACTACTCAAGACTAGGCATACAACTCTTTTGTCTGAAATCTAATTGAAATAAAATGAAATATGAGGCTGATCGGTGCGATGAGTTTTTGCCGCAACTACTATGTTTGTCTGGACTCCAATAACACTTAACATCAAGTGTATTGAAGTCATTACTGGCCGTCGAAGATAAACACTCAATATTAAATGGTGCCCTAAGAACTTTGCCCCGTAACTGGTTAATTTGAGTAAAGTTGGTATTGTAAGTCTGTGTACTTATCTAATTTTAGGTAGTATTAAGAGAAAAAAATAACGGAAAGTTGAATAAATTGTAGGTTTCCAAAGAGTGGTAAAGGAAACTTTATTTATATGCCTCTACTGTATGTCTGTCACAGAGCTCTATTTCTTAAACGGAAGTGATAAATCATCTGAAATTTCCACAAAACGCGTTTTACTCTAGCCGATATCACAGCATTAATAAAACATAATTAGAGTTAAGAAAATAATGGCCAAATCCCTGCAGGAAAAAACATTTTTTTGACTTACCATGCTCCATATAGTTTTAAATTTATACTACGGTACGGAATCTTTCGTTTGCGAATCGGGCACGTATTTTTTTGTTCATCACGATTCCTTACCCACACCACATTCGTAAGTAATGTCTCAAAGTTTTTTTATTTAATTATATAGTTAACGAATCCTTAGCAAATATTAGCTTCATTGTTGTGTGGTAGTCTGTGTGGTTTGTTGAATTTGATCCTTCAGAGAAAGTGGGTCAGAATACACTTTGAAATCATGTAGGTTGTAGGGTATGGACAATGAGGTCGCGATCTCGGTTTTTGGTTTTGGCTTTGAAATATCAGATGAAGGATTATAATCTCCATTTAAAACCCTTTTGTTAAAAATTGTGTTACGTTACAAAAATAAGGGAAGCTATGCAGATATATATGACATCTTGATATATTATGGTTAAAGCGTCATTTGCATTAAAATTGATATTTAAGAATGCCATATTTATCATATTTTCGAGACATCTGTTTCTACGTACGAGTATAATCTTATTCTTTGGTTTTAATATAACCATTTTTGCATCGAATTCAGAATTCGATAGCTACTAATACCGATGTACTAATTATTTTAATGAAAAAAATATGGCAAAAAGGTTTAGTTATTTAATCTACCTGTGCGACAAAGCAAAATTTACCACATTTCTGTCTCTTCAACGTGACTAACAAAGAAAATTTAACAAGTTTAACATTTACACACGGTAAAAACGCGAGGGTCAAAAATAAATAAAATACTGTAGAAAATAAACCAGAATGTTTGTCAATTAAGCACCTGCGAACTTTGTAGTTAAAAACAACGCAACTTTGCCAACGGTGCTAGTGATAGCTTTGATATGACGACCTCCGTGGTCGAGTGGTATATACGCCGGGTTTCAAGGTGTCGCCTACTCCAGTGGGGGCAGATATTTGTGTGATGAATTTGTTTATCCGTCACTCTAGTATTCCATAACACAAGCCTACAGTGTTGACTTTGGGGCTAGCTAGGCTGATTGTAATGTGTTGAAAAAAATAAATAAAGAAAAAATAGCAAGCGTCTATCTATAGGTTATGGTGGCTACTTACCATCAAGTATGTAATATGCTTGTATGTTTTTTTTTAAACGGCGGTTCGATATTTTCTGATAACGAACCAAAAAGGTCGAAATTCAACCAATCGGCGATTCCTAGTCTGTATAGGTACGCAGAGAGACCGAGCAGCTTACGTGCAGAATCACGAATTTTGGGAATTTCAAGCATAATATAATATAGTGCAAACAAACTAGTTCCCGCGAACTAAACCGAAGCTGAGTTACGTGTGGTTACGACTCTATATTTTATGTAACATTATATTTTGCGTCTTTTATAACAAAATAATTAGGCTCCCAGACTAAGATGGGATTTTCATTTCTACCTAAGCATTTCATTTTATGTCTTCAGAAATTTATTTTATAATAAATCTTTCAATCCAGGAAGATAAGAATGGGATTTCTATTTAAAGTGCACGAATGAATACGTTTTCAATGTGAAAAGTTAAAAGTATCAACTGGACCTCCTCAAATAGCATGGAGCGTTTCATTACTTAACCTAATTATTATTTTAGCTGTAATCGAGGTAGCGGAAAATTAAAAGCTTATTGGATTTCTTTAAGTCTTAGATAAAGAAAGCTCTCCTGCTATAACAGCCACTGCAGTTCCTCAAAGGGTGATTTGAAACGTCAAACAGATGGAAAAATCATTAATTACTTCATAAAGTATACTTTGTTCACAACTGAAATAACGAAGTTCATTAATTAATTCGAGAAACCATTGCATTTGTATGTATTAATCAATAAGCTGTAGATTTGCAATGATCAAATCGTAGAAATATATTAGTATATCCAATTGAACAAAAATATATTAAATTACTCGTACCTAATTAAATTCGAAAGGTCATTTTCTTTGATTCATTATAACAATTTTAATTATTTCAACGTACCTAATATAAAATAAAAGTATTAAATATAATTATAACGGGTCAGTCTTTTCCTCTTAGTATTACAATAAAATTATTGTAATCAAATTGAAAACTTCTCAAGCTTTTATATATATTTTTTCAGTTGCGTAAACCTTTGAGATATAAATAGACATCAGTTTTACGAATCGTTAATTAGCTGTTTTCATATAATAATTAGAAAAACTGAAAAAACATCAAACATGAAATGTTTGGTAACTAAGTACCTACTTATTAAGGTCAAATAAAAAACACCGAAAATATCCCGTATATTTTTTAAACTTTCTTTTTCTAGGTAATTGTTTTTGGGTGAGTATAATAAATAGATAATTACAACGTGAATTTTGAGTTACCTTAGAAACTTTACTAGCTAATTCAGACAACGATTAGGTTATATAACCGCAAAAAAAAATTACATCTACGCACTCGCACTATAAGCTCGTTGCCGTTGGCATATCATGCGAACATCAACTTTGTTATATTTTTACGTCACAATCCCTTGTCGCGTTTAAGAATATTTGAATTTTCCACAAATTTCTCGCACTTTTATATCATTAATTTCTTGCTCGAAAAGAAATTTTATTGACCAAATATTGATAGAGCGACAACTTAAAAGTAATAGAGTTTATATACAAATAAAATGAGGCTTATTTGAATTGCATGCATATATTGTGCAATTATGAAACCTTTACAATTTTATACTGTCATAGAATTGAAATAAAACTATTTTAGGATCTACGTATTAAAACGGATAGTCATTCCATAATAGGTATTGTATATAATTGCGCCGTTTTAAGATATTTTGTAAAAATATCTATACATAATATAATAAAATGGTAGGAAAGTCAAAACTGTACATTGAATATTTTTTTAATAGAATATTTGGGGTGTAATCTACAATCGATACCGAAGCCAAAAATATAGTTTTTAGAATTTTTGTCTGTTTGTCTGTATGTATGTCCGGGATTAACTCAAAAAGTACTGCATGGATTAACCTCAAATTTGACACGAACATTATTAAGAAGTCGGGTCGACATATACGCTACATATTATCATGCTATCACTTACGGGGAACGAGCAGTGAACATTTATTTCTAACTAACTCCACGCGTACGAAGTCGCGGGCGGCCGCTAGTAAATCAATATCTTTGTAAGGGTGTGTAGTACGTTTACTGTGTAACTCAGCTATACTCTAAGTGTGTTCCGCGGAACCCTAGGGTTCCGTGATACCTCTGTCGGGGTTCCGCAAGAATTTAGAAATAAAAAAATCAAAACACCTCTCTCTGGTCGCTCCGCGGCTGTGCGGACTCCGCGGCCGCGCGGAGACAAAACGCTATGAATGTTATTTATTTATTTATTTGTATTTGTATAAGCTTGTGTTACATTAGCTGGTACAATATCTCATAAGTTTGGTCTCAACAATTTTATACTTGTACAACGCGTTCGCTCTAAGTTTGCCGGTCTGTGGAATGCGCGTACCCTCCCCCACGTGACAACAAAACTTATAATGTGTCATAGTTTTACCCAAATATCTAACGTACACAATTTTTATTGTTACAATTAAATAAAAAATTTCGAACGTCATACACTCATACCTATCGCCAGCGGCAAACTTAAAACGAGCGGGTAGTATACTTGTAAGCGCTCAGTCTCTTTGATAAAAGCCGCCTCTGAATTAGACGCTATAGTTGTCAACTAGCGACTTTCGTCTCTAACTTCAAAGGATAAAGTCGATATTGTTTACAACGCTATTTTTAAATTTCTGTTTTTATTTTTGCTTTTTGTTTATCAAAGGTGCCGACTCGAGTATTTTCGAGAATATTTGAGATCGAGTCTAGGACTAAGTATAAAAGCGGCGATCGCGCGTTGGCGTCGTCAGTTGATGATTAGCGTTCGGAGCGATAAGTTACTACCTACTTACAAGCTCGCTAGCGAGAAACTGGTGTTCATTGTTTTACTGCCTGCTGTATTCTGTTGTCTCAGTTTTATACATTTCTTCCCTGTAGGTTCTAAATTTAGTCTCTTATACGCAGTAACGATTGTGCATTATTTAAACCCCACTATCCTGACTTGTAACATTATAAATAAAGAAGAATGGAACGTTGGCTTAAAGGTGTTAAACGTGTTCCAACAACATCTTCTAATGACGCTGAATGTTCAAAAGCAATGCGCGCGGAGAATTTAGCAATCACCGATCCAGAAGATGATGCCACGAGTGCCACGACGTCAAGCTCGACGGTTTCAAAGACGAAAAAAAGGAAGTATGATGAATCTTATATCAGTTTCGGATTTGTTGATTCCAACGGCTCACCTCTCTGCATGCTCTGTAGTAAACTGCTTCCTAATAGTTCCATGGCACCTGCCAAATTGCGTCGACATTTAGAAACCGTACACCCCGAGACTAAAGACAAGAATAAAGAATTTTTTGTTCGCAAAAAAGATCAGTTATTAGAAAGTCAAAAAAATATGATGCATGTAACACAAACTACCAACGAAAAGGCCACGGAGGCATCATACTTAGTTAGCTATCGCATTGCACAAGCAGGTGAAGCGCACACTATCGCTGAGAAATTAATAAAACCATGTGTATTAGACATAACAAAATGTATGCTTGATGAAAAATCTGCAAAGCATCTTTCTACTGTTCCGCTATCAAACGATACTGTTTCACGACGAATCCATGATCTGGCAAGCTACGTCAAACAAGAACTAGTTACACGTCTACAAAATACACGATTCGCTTTGCAAATGGACGAGTCGACTGATGTCGCTGGTTTGGCTATCCTGCTGGTTATTGTGAGATATCCATATAAAAGTTCTTTTGAAGAAGACATGCTTATGTGTTCATCGCTGCTTACAAACACTACCGGGGAAGAAATTTTTAATAAAATAAATATATTTTTTGAAGAACATAATCTCAGTTGGAACAATTGCATTGACATTTGTACAGATGGGGCCAAGGCGATGACAGGTAAAACAGCAGGAGCAGTGTCACGAATGAAAAATAAAGCGCCTAATTGTAGTTCCAGTCATTGTATTCTGCATAGACAAGCACTTGCGATGAAGCAAATGCCGTCTAATCTAAAATTAGTTATGGATGAAGCGGTAAAAATAATTAATTTTATCAAATCACGACCACTACAATCCCGATTGTTCTCATTATTGTGTGAAGATTATGGCAGCAAACATAAAACACTGCTGCTCCATACAGAAGTGCGATGGCTGTCTCGGGGAAAAACTTTAACAAGGCTATTTGAACTTAGAGCCGAGTTACAAATGTTTCTTTCAGCAGATACTTCTTTTAATTTGAAGGACCGTTTGTATGATAAAACTTGGTTGTTCCGATTGTCTTTTATGGCGGATATCTTTCAAAAACTTAACGAATTAAATTTATCATTGCAAGGTAAACAGACAACAGTGTTTCAGGCCTATAATAAAATAACTACTTTTAAAAGAAAATTAGATTTTTGGATCATTTGCATTGGTAAGAAAGAAATAGAAAGTTTTACGTTACTCACTGAGTTTGTTAGCGAAAACGACTCAGAAATGTTTGAAGATAATGTGTTTGAAGAATTGGTCCAATATCTCAGTTCGATGCGCGCATCTTTTGAAAAGTATTTTCCCGAAGAACACAATACAAAAATTAAAGTGAACTCCTGGATTCATAATCCTTTTTTACCCAACTTGGAAAAGCCTGAAAACATGTCAAATGAGATATATGAATCTCTTTTAGAAATGTCATCAGACACAAGTATGGAGTCATTGTTCAAAACGACGCCTCTTAATGATTTTTGGTGCAGAATCCAAGATGAATATGCAATGCTTGGCCAAATGGCTCTGGATATTCTTCTCCCGTTCCCAACTACATATTTGTGCGAAACAGGATTCTCTACCTACGCAGCCACGAAAACAAAATATCGCAATAGACTGGACGCCGAAGCTGATATGAGACTCCAACTTTCTTCCATCAAACCTGATATCAAGCAATTGATGAAAAATAAAAAACAGTTTCATACCTCCCACTAGTTAGATTTTTTCTTTTTTAATGTTTTCTATTATTGTCCTTACCAAGTGGTGAAGTAAATAATAATTAGTAACGGATACATTGTACTTTTATTATGCTGATTAATATAGAATACACTTATAAAAATAATTGTTTTATTGTAGGGTTCCATCAAGTATTTTGCTTCCCAAAAGGGTTCCGTCATTTAAAAAGTTTGAGAACCACTGGTGTAACTGTTCTTACCATTTTTAATTACATTTTTTTTAAGTTTCGCAAGTTACTCACAATTTACGGTGTATATGTTGCGGATCCGGTACATCAATATAGTGGATGTTACAAATGAAAAAAATATTAATACTAAAAATAAAGAGCTTTCATATTGTCATACATCTAAGGTTGTATTACAGAATGACAACTAAGTGTTCATCTTTACTTGAGTACAGCTGTTAGAAAGGGATGTTGCTATGAGCTATATATAGCGGCCTTAGACACTGTTCAAAACTGATTCAATAAATATCGCTTCAACTATGTTTGAGCAAAGTTGAGGTGATTTGTATCGTTTATATTATGTTTATTAAACTAATAAATTATATCAACCTATTTTTGTATACGAGGCGCAACAAAGTACCCTACCCACCTGATGTTAAGATCCTAATCCTAGTCAGAGATGACTTTTCTGCGATGTTAGAGCTTGTGATGTTAGATCATGAACAATCGGTTGCTCACCCTTTGCTTACGATACTTAAAAACCTTAATTTTCAATTAACAAAAAAAATTTAATCTTTCCCGACTGTTGAGATGTTAGAAACCTTTTAGCATAACCGCGTTTTTTCAGGCTGCACAAAACCGCGTTTCATCCATTCGTAACGCACATCAAAATCAAGATATCGGAAAAACAGTCTACACGTGCAATCCCAAAGTGTAAACAAAAGAAAAAAATTCTTAGAAAGTTTGGTTTGCATGATGCCGGCAGTCAAGTTTCTTACGGGCTAGGATAATAAGATTTTCACTAATTTTGGCAGTTTAAAAAGTACTTTTTATTACTTTTATTACTTAACTCTCAATAACGACAACAAGTCTTTATTGAGAGTGGGTGTAGAGCTGTATGGAGTGTATCATTGTATGGAAAATAAACTAAACCAACCAAAGCCGAGTGATTTCGACGCTTTAGGGAGTTTGTCGTTATATCGAGTGACGTTACATGAAGTTTACACTGTATATCATTTGAATCAGATTTTTTTTCTTCGTCGCTCTGCTCATATTTCGTGAAGATTTGAATACTTTTTTGGCGTTTGTTCCCAACGCTGAATCTACATAAATTTTGGTGTTTTTTGAACCGTTGCAATGCTTACGCCCTACTATTTGGCGTATGATTTGATGTTTGCTTAACAAAAAATGTATGGCGAGCCGAGTGATTTTCGTATATTTATATATATGTTTATTGATCGGGAAAGTATATGACGTAGTCTATTGGTACTACAGAGATCTCCTTCCATTTAGTTAAAACACAATGAAACATCGTATTGGTGTGTTACTAACTGAAACCAGTTTTGCCCAGAACTAAATTACTAAGATACATATATATGCCAGACAATATAAATAACAAGAATTGAGATGAGTAACAACCTACAGACAAAAACTGGGAGTTGCCACAAAATTTGTTGTATGAGACACACAGGGAAACTTTGTCAGCAATTACACACTACCCCTATTGTTTTCTATTATGCCAACTACTTTATAAGCCGTGGAAAAGGTCTCTCCGTACTGACTCGCATTATAGTCTATTTTTATACTTTTCTAAATATTTTAATTTTTATATTTTATATCCTATGTCATATTATAAGGGTGTCGATTCTGCTAAGCTAACGTTAAAATCGTGTCTCAATAGTGCTTTAATTGCATCGCTTTTCAAAAACATAAAAAAACCAAATGTTTAAAGATTATAAATATCAATAATAAACGAGTAAGCAAATATATTTTTTTGATTTTATGTTTTAGTAATAACTGTGAAAAAATCAAAAAGACTACAATACTATTGATAATAATACACGATTATATTTTAATTTAGCAGAATCAACACGCAGTTTTTATGACTTAGCAAGCAACTCAAGCAATAGATGCATTCTAAATGTTCTTTTCACAATGAACGCGCATATTATTTCCTTTCACTTCTTGCATTTATATGAAATTTGCCCCTAAAACTCATACTGATTTATTTTGACGTGTTTGATGCAAATGTGTCGTAATGAACGTCCAACATGGAAGGTGTTCTAAAATGGCACTCCTCAAACATTGTCACGAATTATTATGTATTTATAATTTAGACGGCAGTATTACATTATAATGTTTTACTCGTTATAATACGCTTTAGAATTTTAGAAAAATGAGTCATTAACTACATAATATTTATATCGTAATTTCCGGCCAGTATCAATTTGATTTTCATTTTCGCCGGCTTTCTGTTTTCAATTTCCGAATATGGTACAATATTTTACCGGAAATTTTAGACTTTTGTCGTCGTTTCTTGAGGTATGAAATGTTTGTATTCTATTATATCTGACTGGTTTAAATTAATGTGTCAATTTGGTACCAGGGCCTTATGGCAGGTCAGTTATTATAAAATGTTTATTTAGAGTGTATCCTTCTTCCCACTAATATTATAATTGTGAAAGTTTGTATGTTTGTTACTCAATCACGTAAAAACTACTAAACGGATTTGGATGAAATTTGGTACACATCTAGTTTATAACCCGGAAGGAGGTACTTTTTATCCCAAAATAAAATTTAGGTTCTTGAGGGAATCTTCAAAACTAAAATTAACGCAGACGAAATCGCGGGCGTAGATAGTAGTGTCTTATCTTCTTAAAATTGTATTCTCGCAATGAAAAGTAATATCTTTGGTTCTCCAATATACCGTTGTATCTAGTAGCAGCGTTCTACTATAACATTATGACGGGATAAATACAATTACGTATATACAGATCGAGTTTAAAACTCACGCTCAATTGTCACTTCTATTATTTGATTTGGGGTACAAAATTATTGTCTGTAAAAGTGTAACACTGTTCGTGGAACTAAAGCAAATTTTCACTAGAAAAAAAATAACTTGGCTAAGGTATCCGGCTGGAATTTGCTGTAGATAATATACCTACTTGCTTAAATAAAACTGTAATAGTAAGTAACGCTTTGTGGTAAATTGGACTGCGAGGCGGAGGTGATTGGAGAGGATCTGGAAGAACAGAGGAATTACTAAATCCACTAAATTGCGGCTGATGCGTGCCCTGGTCTTCTCGATTTTCTTGTACGCTTCCGAGACCTGGACGTTGAAAGCACGCGTCCTTTCCAGGATTGATGCATTTGAAATGTGGTGTTGGCGCAGAATGCTACACATACTTTGGATCGCACGAAGAACTAATGCATCTATCTTGAAGGAGCTGGGTATCAAGACGCGTCTCTCTTCTGTCTGCATGCAGCGCTTCCTAAAATACTTCGGTCACGTAGCAAGGAGAAGCCCAGATAATTTTGAAAAGCTTCTGGTCGTGGGAAACGTGGAAGGCAAGAAGAGTATGGGCAGGTCTCCATCCCGGTGGTTGGACATAGTTAAAGAAACTACGAATGGCAACTTGCAGGCGTCCATCCGCCTTGCAGAACACAGAACGGTCTGGAGATCGTTGGTGAAATGTGCTGTCCTGAAAGGTCACGACCCTCAGCCATGAGGAAACGACGATGAAGAAGATGCAACGCCCATGGTACACCATTCAATACAGTCTATAATAGGAACAAAATTTATCTCTTACCTTAATGTTAGTATTAATTATAAGTAGGATGTCACTACGAATCTAGAGGGAGAGGAGGCCCTCAAAGCGTAAATGTATACTTTGTTTCTGGCTTTAAGAAACTCTAAGACACGATTACTAGTTAAGACCGAGTTATTTGAAATTACGTTTCCAGTGATCTCGTATTCACTGCTTACATTGAAATTCAAATAAAATACGTAGTGTGTTGGCAATAGGAAATCTACTCTGAAAGCTGAGCGTAGGGTTAGCGCGCCCCGTTCATGTAACAATGCTATTTTTATTTCTATCACTGACGTCAACGACTTATTTGCGACTTATTACTGTGTTTATTTGTAGTTCGATTTACTAGCAGCAAAAAAGCATAGGTTCAGTTCAGACAGCAAAAGGTCTTTTTTGTGACGCAGGCAAAACCTCTATTTACAGACGACGGCGCCTTTAATAGCGTAAGATCCCAAGACTGCCAGACCTCATTTATTTTCTCATGGACGAAATATGGATTATCGGGTAGTATTAATGTGTACAACGAGCGTATACATACTCGCTAACTAGTGCTGAGGGCCAATTTTCACGAATTAGGTGGCACAGGCACGTAAAAATTTTACTCACTTTACTTACAGTCTGGGGACTGATTATTACGTATTTTGTAGAGAATATTGTAAACAATTTGAAATTAATACTGCCTGTCACATTCTGTTCGCAGTATTTATTGCCAGACATTTTAAACGTCGAAAGCAAAAACCACAAATCTTACTTACAGTCTGAGACCTGATATTTATATATTATTTCCCTAAATATATTATTATATTTTGTAAGCTGCCGGTCAAAACTCCGGGGCCAAAAATTCCCTAAGCTTATTTGAACTGCCACTATGAGGACAGGCGTGCTCCTGCTTATTAAGTGTCTTTTAAATACAGCTTCATTAAAGTTATGCAATAAATAGGGTACAGGAAGCCTTTTACAATAATTAAATAACTTCTTATTATCTAATTATCAAAATTATTTCAGTCAATAAGCAAGTTTGTGTTTTTCATTTTTGTTTAGGTTTAAGAAGTTAAGAATGTCATTATCCAAAGAAAGTTTTGATGTCAAGCATAAAAAAGATGAACATGTTTCGTCAGTGTGGAGTTACTTTTTAGTCGATAAAGCGGGTAGCTCAGCACAATGTAAGCTTTGCTTTGCTATTTTATAGACCTCAGAGGATCGACCAAAGGCCTACATACTCATCTATCTTCAAAACATTCCGTGACAGTAGATTCTGCTGAAGCATCTTGCTCAACGGGCCAAAATAATGAAGGACCACCTATAGTCTGTTTTATAGTACTCGTATATCTAAACAAGTCTTAAGAAGTTGATTTTTTAAGTTTGTTGAAAAATAAAATAAACAAACTAGGAAAGTCTGTAACTAATTTATGAAATAGTTTGATGAATGAAGTGCCTAGTTTGTTTGTTTTATCAGAAGAAAGTATAACATTGTTTTGTTTCTTAAAGATTTAACTGAAGATTTTAAATAAAAAGTTGAATTTGATGATTTACTGATATACTGATTTCGATTTATGTTTTACTGTCTTTTTATTACCACTTTCTATTTCCAATACAATCCCGGGATCCCGGGATTAACTGTAGATAATCCCGAAATCCCGGGGTTAGAAAAATCAACCGGGATCGTATCCTCTTCCCACAGCATAAGTTAGCGAGGATGTATACGTTCGTTGTATACACTACTACTACTCGATAATCCATATTTCGTCCATGCTAAAATAAGTGAGGTCTGGCAGTCTTGGGATCCTGTACTATAAGAGGCACACTGCCGAACGGACCTCACACCTGGCTCCCGCAAGCCTTACGAGCCCCCTCAGTGGCTGCCCACTGAGGATCCCGTAACTCTTACGGGCGTTTTACGGCATAACATCCGCTAAAACCCTGCGAATACCCACTAAGCTGCTTAGTGCGAAACTCCGGGATCCCCGTTTAGGGATTTTTCCGCGTGAAACAGAAAAATGCCTGCAGCAGTATAGGGAAGTAGCATTAATTACTTATAGGTCTGTTAAATGCTGGTAGGTTTCTGGCGCGCATTCTTCTTATCAGCTAAAAGATGTCCTGAATAGATATTAGGATATTATAATATTATACATATAGGAAAAAGAAAAAGAATTTGGACGGTTCAAAAGAGCTTTCAATAAGCCAGTTTGAATAAAGTATATTTTCATTTATTTAAAAATTATACAAAGGCTTCAGGCTTACGTGTCGCTGATATCTCAAAGAAGGCAAAGAATAGAATCCATCTAGATATTCTCTCATCTCAGACCCTATACCAACATAAAGAGGTGTAGCCATGGTAATGATGTTTTATTTACCTTTATTTACGTAATCTTAGTTTAAGTATCTTTGATAACTTGCTGCTGCTCCATTTGTAAATCTTTATATAAAATAAATGTTGAATCACCTATGTGCTCGTAATCATTCACCACAATTCAATTGCAATGGTGGAAATGGAAACGTTAACATTAAAAGTGCATACCATTCGAAATTCTCAAATTAAGGGCGAATTTTTACCTAACGAAAAATGTGTTCAGCAAAAATATGCTTTGCCGTTGAGAATTCGCGAGTTCGTGTATTTGAACAATTACTGTCAAAAGCAGGTGCTTTATAAGGATTCCAACGTGGGTTGCGGAAAGTTTGTATTTGTATTGATAAACTGAAAATCCAAGTTCGAAGTCTAATGACACACTGAACAGAAAGGTGTCACATTTGTCAGAATTCTAGATGTTTGAGTTAAATAATCGGATTTGTTAAAAGTTTTCAGTAACCGCAAGTAACAAGATAAAAAAAACATAATTTGTATGTATTCTTCACAGGCAATCATTAATTTGCAGGTAACAAATTACGTATCATCAGAAGGGAAAAAATATATAACGCATCGTGAAAATTTATGAATGAGACAGGTTAATTGACATATTATAAATTTTATAACGATCTTTACCATACATATATTCGCTTTATGAACTATATTTAGCATGGACTTTATTGATTGAAACGCGGACAAGTATAGGGTCCGGCTGATTAGTAAAGGATCACCATGGTGTATGTACTCCTGCAACCACCTCTAACACAAGGAGTATCACGCGAACGTTGCCAAGCAAATAAATATTTCTTCCAGTACCTTTTAAAAATACCCTTTAGTTTTTATTTGTCATCAGTGATGATTTAAATATATTTAAGATTCAGTAAACCAAGTTTAACTGCACTGCACTCCTAAGTTGTTAATTGAATTAAGTTAATGGCGATCATAAAAAGTAGGTAGATTTTCGTCCAATGACTTTCACTTTTGAATCAAACACAGCTTGATCATAGATCGAGGAAGCTTTTACCTTTTAGTGAAACGTTTTCGAATGATACCTTAGTTTCGTAAAAGGACGAAGAAAATGAAAAAGGGCAAGGTTTCAGACTATTAGCATAAAAACTCGGGTTGCTATCGCATCGTCATTTGAGTAGTTTTCGGGCTACGGTTCATCTTGATCATTTCATGACGACTGCGAGTTTAACTCACAGTTTTTTAGACTATGTTGGTACCAATGGTACAATACTTTAGTTTTATTTTTATCTGATGCCATGATCGTTATCTTTATTTTAGATAAATGTTAGTCATCAATCTAGGGACTGAGAAAGGAGTTCTTTTACTTCTGTATAAAAATTTGTTTTTACGTTGTATGTTTTACTAGCGGGTTTCATTAAATATTTTTTTTTAACTTCTATAGAACACCCACCTTTTTAACGTGACAACACGATAATATATTATTAGCGTTTATCTACTTATCTGTTCAATTGCTCAACTGTTATCGTGTAATGGCTCAATTACAGATGGTCGGTGTACCGAATATGATTGCCAATGGTATTCGGGTAAACGACTTAGTGTAAATGAACGGAGTTGAGTACGTCCGAATTCGAGTGATGTCTTTCGTGCACCCGAATACGTGCTAACGACCAAGTGTATTTGAGCCAAGTAATTATGTAATCTGTGGTTACTGATTTTGTCAAGATAGTCAAGTGTCAATAATGGGTGGCTATGAAGTATGGTACGAAGTCTGGTTTCGTGCAGATCTAATTTATTAGTAAATAAAAGTGCATTTTCTTTTTGCATACTAGCCTCGTCCTGATAATTAATTACAAACTCAACAAAAAGAAATTACCCAACATCGGTAGAGCTGCTCTTGAGTGGTGCTTCGTTTTACATGAGCCAATTGAATTTATTCATATCAGTATATCATACGACCTGATTCTATCTGCAAAAGGATTTTTGACTTAAAATATTTTTTATTTATGGGTACGATTTTTGCAATATGATTTATCGCTCTTATAACTGTGAAATGGAAATGCCATCAATGACAAATTGGATTCATTACGAAGAATATTTTTCCCGCGATAAGTTTAGGCAACGCGACGATTTTAAGAATAACAATTATGGTAATAAGTACGCATAGTTTACAACGGCGCGGGTAATTTATCATACTTAAATGAACTCATCAACGTCAGCTGCCTCTCTAACTAATTTTACAACAGTTATTGATCATAACAAATACATCAACTATGTAATGTTATAGATGCCTTAATTTCGGGTTGACTGGCATTACTTGTCTGTGGAATGGCCGACTTCGCGTTATTTTCGCCATAAATTTTTCTGACGACAGCTATTTAATTCTGCGAGTTGATGGCACAAACATTCATTCTTACTCTCAAAGCAGCACCGGCACCTAGAAAGGATCAGCTCTTTTTAACCTTTTGATAAATGAGTAAAACCTAAAGAAATCATGAATAGAATTGACGCCGACCTGCCCGTTCATCTTATGATGGATTGATGTTTGTTAAATGCAATTATAATAGGTTTAATATTAGAATTTAGGAAACAGTGTTTTTCAGCTTCGACAGTGCTTAAGTTTTATTTATAGTTAAACTATTTCTTGAAATTTGATTAAAGTTATTTTAATGAAACTCTAAAGGGTACGCACCGAAGCTAATTTGGTACGGTACAATATGACATTTTAACCCGTTAAAACCTAAAAGCAAGAATGGATCAAGCTGCGGTACAAACTGACGTCATTTGTTTGAAACACGGATTGTAGTATTGTACTTGATTCTATGCCTTCTAGCGGATACAGGACGGGAGTAAGATGTGTTGTACACGAGCGTTTCGTAGGCCCCCGCACTGTTTTGGATTAACTATCACTATCAGTAGTGCCAGTGAAAAATGTGTTCAATTCAGTGTTTCTGGAAGTATAAAGATAGTTAAACATTTATTTTGTCTTTAAGTAGTAGCATCTGGTTTATGAATATTTGTACCTTGTGTGGACACGTAACCCCTTTTTAATAAACGAAGATTACGCTTGGATTAGTAACTCCATGTTTTGTCTCTGTCTATTGAATGACAAATGGCATTTGAGTGACATGAACAAAACACGGCGTAACTAGTCTTAGCTTATTCCTTGTTCATTAATAAGTGGGGTAGTAATAATTTTTGTACGTTGCAAATTTATTGTAAGGGTTTCGTTTTGTTTTCGGGTTACTATCGGTACCCTATTGTTAATAAGTCTTCGCCTGTTCATCTCTTAGAAAGACATAGTTGTAATCAACTTTATTTGCTACACCAAAAGAAACACATCTCATTGCGCAGCTTCTTAAGCTTGATGAAATTATAGTTACTGCTGGGTATCGTTGCTATTATGAAAGAAAAATAGGTCTTTCCTTTTTAATTTCGAGTAAATTATTTGATTAGTTATTACAGTCCAACAGTTTGTTGAACTACTCTTAGAATCTGCAATGCTAGTATATTTATAGTATCTACTTACAACAGACTTTCGTATTTTTTTGAATTACTAAAGTAACACGACTATTTTTAGAAGACTGTTACCTCCATCGTTAAATTTTATCACAATTTTGAGTGGTTTTGGGTTGTTCTGAACGTTTTATGATCTCCGTCTACATTTCGTTTCAGTTGAATGGATATCGTTAGGGTGGACGTATTAAAAACGTTATTTTGATTGTTTCTACTATTACAACGCTTGCAACGCTTTCTTTTATTGCAAACAACTGAGTGCCATAATTTGTCGCTCTTTTCAATCTTAATATTTCCAACCTACAAATTTTATGGGGTACTTATTTAGTACTGTCTAGAGGGAGGAGTGCTTAATAACAGCCCTTGGGAAGCTTAAAATGGAGTACAGTCATTTGTTTTTCCAGATGTTTTAAAGGAGGAAACCTTATTGTCTATGCTCAAAGGGGGTTGGATGTTGCGAAACAACCGACAGTTGCTATTTAAAGGACATTGTGAGACAAACGCACCGGCAGTGGGGTCACAGATCATAGGAAAACAATAGAGCGATCTGATACACTTCCTGTTTGAAGCATTTTACTGTGTTTAAACATCAACCGTAACTCGTAAGTGAGGCGTGTCATGGGGCCCCCTGCCGGGTTTAGTGGTAAATTCTCGACATCGAAAACACGAGTAGTTCAACGTAAAAAATACATGCACGATATTATTCACAGATAATCTTTTGTTTACTAATGAGATCTCCGTGGATTGCTTTATCTGTATGCGGTGTAATTTTATATTCCTTCGCAAGTTTTGAGAAATTTGACATCTATACATTATAATAAAATGGTAGGAAAATCAAAACTGTACATTGAATATTTTTTACTCGGGGTGTGATCTACAATCGATACCGAAGCCAAAAATGTAGTTTTTAGAATTTTTGTTGTTTGTCTGTATGTATGTCCGGGATAAACTCAGAAAGTACTTGCATGGCTTTACTTAAAATTTGGCACGAATATTATTAAGAAGACGGGTCAACATATAGGCTACATATCATCATACTATTACCTTCGGGGAACGAGCAGTGAACCTTTATTTCTAACTAACTTCACGCGTACGAAGTCGCGGGCGACCGCTAGTATATAATACAAACAACAAAAAAGTCTGAGCAACATGCACCAATTACGCAAACTGCTAGCTGTATCATATTATATATTTAATATCATAGCTGTTGATATTTTATATTATCGTTATGAAATTTAAAATTTATTCAAAGGTTTTGCTTTTGTTCCAAATAAGTCAAATTTGTTATTATAAACAAAATAATATAAGCCCTTAAATAAGTATCATAGTTCAAAAAACGTTTAATGAAACTACAATGCAAGTAATACTTTTAAAGTGTGTTTTACATCGTCACAAATTTTAAGAAATAAAGAGAAAATGCGGGCCGTGTACCTATACCTAGTGCAAGTTACTCTGGCTTATAAAAATTGGGAAATAAAAAAAGAAGCGTTTCCACGGCTGGGAATCTACCCCGGGCAGACCGCGTGTCGGGCGAGCACTGAACCACCGATGACTGATGATAATTTCTGAATTTTTATTAACAATCAAAAATGTAATGCGACTTGTTAAAGTTGCACGATAACATTTGTGGCTATGTTATAAAAGTTTCAGTTTAAATGGCATAGGTAGTCGAATTGAGTACCTCCTTCTTTTTGAAGTCGGTTGAAAAAGCTTTTTAATATAAGAATTGTTCAAACTTATTTCGCACTCTATATATATAATGTAGTTTATTTTTTTCTAGGAATTTTAAATATTCTAAATGGAGTCCCAAGAAGGACAAGCTCTCTAAAAGCTCACCTTTCGTTTGCAAATCATAGTTCTAAAACGAAGAAAACTAAAACACACTACGGTTCATATTCTACCGAGCTCCCCTCATCATAATTACAGCCAAAGTTTATTCTCATTGTGTTACGAATACAAGTTAAACAAATAGCTTGGTATGTAGGTACATAGTAACACATGAGTGGTTATATTATTATTTGCAACGATGCCATCGTCGCGTCGGCGTCTGAGCAACAAGTTGTCCCATGTCGCGCGATTCGACGATCGTTGAATCTTGGTGGAATCACAAAATTATACTAACGAGTGCTCCGCGGTTTGAATATCGTTATCATTATTCTGTCCCCTGTGTCAGTAATCTGCACTTTTAGCCATCTTTTCGTAGGAGTCACAATAAAATTAACATAGAAATCACAGTGGTGACAAAACCGCGCCCTTATAAATGTATGGACCGTTTAAAGAGTCTAGCTGTTTTCATATGTGATAAAATTACGTTAATATTAGTTAATGAAACTTGATTTAACAGGTTGCTACGTTTTCGCATTGTGTATTTATTAACATTATAACGTTGTTAAGTGTAATTAAAATATTAATTGAAACATCATCCATTACTGTAAGGTTCTTAATTATTATTAATATTCTTGCTATAGATACATATATGATTATGTGTTCGATACAGATGTGTTACGTAAAAAAGATGGAAAGTCGACACTTGAGACTCCATAAGCGGTCATCATAGTCTGCTACAAATATTTGTGATATCACGCGAGTGGAAA
Source organism: Chilo suppressalis (assembly GCA_902850365.2). Taxonomy (NCBI): domain Eukaryota; kingdom Metazoa; phylum Arthropoda; class Insecta; order Lepidoptera; family Crambidae; genus Chilo; species Chilo suppressalis. The sequence continues at coordinate 17,511,793 of OU963898.1, forward strand.
CCAATCCACTCGGTATGGAAATTCGCTGTGACTTGAATCCAAAGAATTACATCGAAAGCGTGATAAAAACGGCCCACGCAAACTCGGAGTCCTGAACAAGGTGCGACGTATTTTCACGCCCGAGCAACTGCGCTTATTGCACAAGACGCAGGCGTGGTCTTGCATGGAATATTGCTCGCACCTCTGGGATGGCTCCGCCAAGTACTTGCTCGATGCTTTGGATAGGTTACAGCGGCGCGCGATCCGCATCAGAGGCGATGAGGAGGTGACTAAACACCTCGAGCCTCTACAATTACGCTGTGACGTGGCGTTATTATGCATGTTCTATCGTCTACACCACGGTGAGTGTTCTGAGGAGTTATTCTTCCTTATTCCACCTTCCTCTTTCTATCAGAGGACCACGCGCGCTGGCCAACGTTGACACCGACATACTGTGGCCACTATTCCAAATCAAGCAAAAAAAAATTGTGACTAATTTCTTTTAATTTTCATTCACGTTTTCCCTCTTACAACCCGGGTTCCTTTAAAAGAGACGCGTGAAGAAGCGATAAGGCTGGTGTAGCAGGAGAAATTACTGTACCAGTTATCTTCGCATCTGAACTCCACCGTCACTTAGCACCAGGCGGGGAAGAGGCATTTGTCGGACCTATTTACACCATTAAAAGGTGATGTTATGTAGCTGTGTTCTTCTGTAAGATGAAAGTTATCTCAGACGGGCACTCTACTCGAGTGGAATATTCACTCTGACCTACCTCTCCAAAAGAAGAAGAACGCTTTACGATTACGGCCAATCTGAATAATTCAATCTTAACTTAACGTGTTAGTCACGTTATTCATGCTTGCGCCAAATCGTAGAGCGTGATTCAATTAATATAATGTAAGTTCTTTGACTAATTGCTTTGACATGTGAAATCAGAGTCAAAGCTACTGGTTTCTATGTTCAATTAAACCTCATCTCGGGATCCTTTTTCGTGAGTATTAATTAATTATGACGAGCGTCGCGGCCCAAAGGTCAGGTTAATTAGACGTTTCAAAATAAGGTAAAGAAAGAAATCTTCCATTCATCCCCGAATTTTGCTGATTATGCGTTTGTTGTCCGCTGAATAGAGCTGTCGCGTTATTTTCGTTAAGTAAGAGATACTCCTTAAATTTATAATTTAAATCCTAAAAGTAATATTCATACATAATACCTAGAATAAATACATAACATTAGGAAACGGACTCTATTAATCAGCACAAAATAATAATAAAAACTCCTGGACTAAGTAGCTGATGCGAAAAATTGCATTTCGATAACTTAACAGTATTTTATTAAAGTGAAGTTTGACAGACAAAGCTTCGATTAACAATACTATAGTAACCGCGTTGCATTCAAAATAAAAGCTAAAAACTGTCCGCGTAGGTTTAAAATTATCCAGCTAAGTACATTCTTAAGTGAACAAAGATAAATGTTTTAAAACTGTTTAAGTTGAACCTAGTAACAACTATTTCACAAAGGAATAAGGTATACAAATAAAAAATGTTTTAGTCACACATACGACCTTTTGTCTTATAAAACGAACTCTTGTTCCTTTTATAAACTATATCTGTTACTTGGGAAAAACCGATAAAGGTGAAAAAAGGAAAACCGTGAAATCAACCTTATGACCCATAAAATAAAATATTTTTACAATCATCTATAGAATTGTTGATCGAAGCGACAAAGGAATATTTATCCTTTGCCTTGGAAAATAGAAATAGGATTATAAACTAATAAGTCCATCAGTTCCGAATGAAAAATATCTTTCTAATAAACCTACCGACTTGTTCCATAACAGTCATTTGATGTTATGATGATGATAGTCATTCCATGGTAGATGGAACAAATGACTGTTAGCTTACTGATCTTAGCTTAGAAGGGTCCGAGGAAGAAACTGTGAGAGCATTAATAACACCATGTTGCTCAGTCATCGAGCGGCTATCAATCCTGCTTCATTAGTGGGCCGATGGAGCGGACGCGGAAGTCCTTAATTCCTCCTCTGCCAAATGGACTTGAATGGCGGTTTCCAAAATTTATTCTAGAACCAAAATAATTAGAATAATAACATCACAATAATATTATTTAAACAACCAAAGTACTACGTACCACTGCTGATTAGGTTCTTTACAAGAATTTTCTAATTATGAATTAAACTATAATTTGTAAGTGGTCGTTGCTTATTTTCTTTAAAAATATTACTTCTATAATTCCACAATGTTTAAGTAAAATAACTCTATTGAACTGTCTTTATTGGTATTAATTCTACAAAAGCGTAATTCATTAGGACTAACCAGAGTTAACGGAGATGGAATAGGCCGATTGGGAAAAAACCAAGAAAAATAAAAAAAAATGTTTCTATTTATATTTTCGCACTGTTTGAATTGTTTATTAACAATATTTTATGGACACGAAACTAGAAACGTCAGGTTACGGGTATTTAGTTTATTTATATGAAAATTGAGAGAGGATTAATGACGTGTAATTGAATTAAAAAAATATTTTTTTATCAGTCATGTTTTAAACTTCCTGAAAGTTGAATTTGAATCTGAAATGAAAATTGAACCAGAATTGTCACAAATGAGTCTATCATACAAATAAAACACAATAGATCATCAGGAATCGAATATTCGTGTTTTAATACTTGCGTTAAGTATACAAAGTTGAGGTACTGGCCACATACAAGTAGTTAGCCTTTATGCGCGGTGACTCCGAGCGCAGCCAAGAGGAGCGTAGTATTCGCGTGCCGGCTCTTGTGGCCGCTTCGCAGCGCTGTACGCCGCTTGTGTATTGTTTTATGTTTGCGATAAAAAATTAAAACTTATGATATAGGAATTAGGGTTTCACTTAAATTGTTAATATCTTATTATCTCTGCCGCGCCTCTCCCGGTGTGCGCTGCGCCTAAGTCTACTCTGCCCAAATAGATATCTTGGGCTATTAGCATGACCTTTGTTCAGTAATTCCTGTCACGTTGCCGTCATTGTACCAGAGTATTAGTATGATAGAGATAATCTCAAAAGCTTACAAACATATTCTTTGAACTTCTCAAGAGCCTACTGTTATTGTAAGAAAACTAATATTAGGCGAAGTAAATGTCGTCGTTATTGTTGACATTTCTTTGACTGAGAATCATATTAAAGTACATCTTCGCTATATACTACTATAGTAGAATCAATACCATCTATACTTAATCTGATTATTATTATTATAAATTTATACTCCCATAATAAAATAACCGAAAAATAGACTACACTATTTATTGACATCACACATATGACACTTTGTAAAGCGATGAAAAGAACAAAATACTGTGTGATTTATCCAAGCTTTTTCTTCGTTAGGATAGTGTCAAATCATAATATACACACATCAAAAGTGTCTAGGGATCAAGCATTTTTATGCGGATTTCTTGAGATTGAGATGTGGCTTTGTAATAAATTTATGATTTTATAAATTTATATGGATCCCTTTTGGTGCATTTCATAATTTGAATCAGGAACTGTGAATCAAATTCGAGTAAAAGATGAAAATCAGCTGTCAACATTTTCCCTATAAAAACATACAACGCATTGAAGACATTATTAGTGCTACTGTTTCCCTACTACTGATTAAAACCAACGTTATTATGGAGCGGCGACGTCATTTAAGCAGGGAAGAAATGCTCAGAGCCGTGGGAATGATAGAAGCTGGTTCCCGGCAACGTACTGTGGCTTTAGCTCTGAATACAAGTCAGAGTGTTATCAGTCGACTTTGGACACGATACCGAAGCACTGGTACCGTGGCTGAGCGCCATGGAGGACGGTATCGCTGCACCACACGGAGACAAGACCGATACATTCAAATCTTAACTCGAAGAGCTCCAACAATAACCGCCATGATGTTAGCCGCGAGGCTTCATCACTCTTCAGGGAACTTAATTAGCGACCAAACAGTCAGAAACCGCTTGCATGAAGTGAACCTTCATTCCCGAAGACCGCTACGGGTACCACCTATAGCAATGCACAATCGTAGGATTCGATATCAATGGACTCTTGAACACAGAAATTGGGCAGAAGAACAATGGCGTTTCGTGTGCTTTTCTGATGAGTCTCGTTTTGGTATGAGACCGGATACAAGACGTATACGACACTGGAGAACCCCTGGACGCCAACAGCGATTAAAATCCTGCCAGGAAGTCCATCCTTATAGTGGTGGAACCATCATGGTATGGGCGGGTATTTGGATCGGCGGAAGAACTGAGTTGATTTGGATCAGAGGCAACCTCAACGCTCAAATTTATGCTGAGACGATTGTATCAGACGTCATCGTTCCTCTACAAGTGCAAATCGGTCCCTTATTTCAGTTAATGCATGATAATGCACGACCGCACACCGCAAGAGTTGTAAGACAGACTCTCGCCGCAGCTAACATCAATGTCCTGCCCTGGCCTGCTCAGTCGCCAGACTTGAACCCGATTGAGCATGCATGGGATATGCTACAGAGAAGAGCTCTGCCGAATATGGAGGGTATCCAGTCGCAAGAAGACCTTTTTTTGTTGTTGCAACGAACATGGGCGGCCATTCCACAGCGTGATTTGGATGAACTCATTTTGAGTATGCCAAACCGATGTTCTTGTGTTGTTAGTGTTCGCGGTAGAAATACGGATTATTAATTGTTTAAGTTACCCAATAAAATTTTAGAGAAAACTGTTATTTCAGTCTTTTTTTCGAACTTTTGTGTTAGTGGTTCAAATGTCAAAAATCCCTTTATTAGGAAAATGGCAAATTTCTTTATTAATGCAAAGGTGACTTGGTTTATCGTTACTGTGACAAACGAAAACACTTTATTTGATGAATCCTTAAAGAAAATTTTAATTAATATCAATCAGGAGAAAAGTTATTGCAAAAATATATGTTGATCCCTAGACACTTTTGATGTGTGTATATAGGTAGCTTATTTGTTTCAAGCTACCTATTTCTAAGTTTACAACTTATAAAACTATAAAATTTTCATCAATAATATTATAATCGTACTCTCTTAATAATGCAATTTAATCTAACTGCTAAACTTAAAAAACCGGAAAACTAAAATTCACCAAACTTTAGAAAATTTAATGTTTATTCATGCCTTACTGCTTTCGTTTATCAACTATGTACTGTTGTGAGTCAAAGAAATTTTCTTTTATGTACAAGATAATAGCAAAAGAATTTGTGAGAAATAAAGGGTAGTTGTGTTTGACTTCGCTTCACAATAAGGCAGTCGTGCCACGATAAAAAGAAAATGTTATGCTAGATGTACAATTGTACCTACCTATAGCAGTTAAAGGGGGCTTTTCCATGAATTCCGAGAAATTAGTGCTCTTATTTTAAGAAAAATGGTCTGCACAGACGAAGAACTTTTGTCACGGAGGACAAAAGTCCGTGAATCTCCACAAAATTGGGCCACAAAATAAAACCGGGGACGGACAGACAGGCGGACATGATGAAACTATTATTGGTTCCTTGTCAGGACTACGGAATCCTAAAAAGGGAAAGAAAGTTTGTATGAAAAATCCTCTTCTTTGAGTTAATAGACTTAAAACTTGATACGAATACTTTAATAAATTATAAAGTTTTCCATTTTGGTTTTGCCTAAACTATCCCTAAAGGGGAGATTGGAGGTTTTATAGGCCCAAGTTTTTATGTAGATGAAATTTGAAGCTCGTTTCGATTAACTCAAAACTCAGTATTTGTGCTTGATACTTGCAATAAAGAATAACTATGTATCAGGGTTTTTGAAACTCTACCCCTAACGGGCATAGTAAATTTTACTGCAGGGCTTGATTAAAATGGGAAAAGGGCTGAACGAATTTAGATAAAATTTGGCACACACATAGTTTATTACCTGGATTGAGACAAAGGATAATTTTTATCCCGAAAAATATGTAGGTTACTGAGGAATTCTCAAAAAACTAAAGTAAACGCGTACAAGGTCGCGGGTGGCCGCTAGTAATATTATAAATGTGAAAAGTTGTATGTTTGTTCCTAAAACACGCAAAAACTACGGAACGGATTTGGATGGAATTTGGTACGCATATACTTTATGATCTAGATTGAGACAAAGGATACTTTTTATTCCGAAAAATGTCAGATTCCTGTGGGATTCTAAAAAAACTAAGCTAACGCGGGCGAAGTCGCGGACAGTCGCTAGTAAATGAATATACCTTAAATCGCTTTCTGAGAAATTGAGGTCAGTATGTTAATGGGGCAGCTATTATAACTCCTGTTCTGTCAACTGTGTCGCATTACAAGATGTCCATCGTTAAAATCATAACCCTCATTAGATGTACGGAAACGAAATATGTCCCTAAGGAATAATACAACTGATATTGTCGTTTGATGTTAGGTATATAAATGATATACAGTCTATATTTAGTACATAATAAAGTAGTAGCAGATAATATGGTAGTTTGTATGTATTTGGCAAAAAGAATAATTCTACAATAAACATTAACTCATTAGCGGCTAAAGGGTGTTGTAGTGGCAAATAATGTCCCCGAAGTACGTTGTTTTCATACCATTTATAAATTAATCATTACAGTTCATTCTTAATTCACAGACACAGCTTACCTATTTTCATTTACAAGTCACAGCAAATCATCCCATCACATAAGATGTTAAGTGTAAGTGGTGTCCTGTCGCGATGATATCGGACACAGGAGAAAAATGCGCGTATCCAGCTACCCTCATCTTGCCGGTCCGAACAAAAACTCGTACCCCATGAAGCTCTGGAACCTTATTTAACGACCGAAACACAACACCACCAAAAGGTTTTTTTTTATTTAGAAATTTAACGGCTTTGGACAAGTCAATACAGCCTATACATTAGTAACATTCCTCGTTGATTATATGTTTTTCTTCAAATATTAATGAAAGTAGATATAATGTAAGGGTGTTCATAAGTTTCTTCGTTTTCCAATAAAGATGGCAATCCGTTTCAGTGGTGTGACCTGTGCGTTGATAGATGTGCCAGTCATACGGTTGCCTTTTATTTAGACAAATAATATCAACCCATATACTATATAATTCCCTGTGAGAAGAAATAAAGATATCTGTGAATGGAAGTATATTTATCAAATAAACAGGTAGTTCTCTCTCTTAATAGATAAGGTCCCGATGTTTATTCACAACCGATGAATATATTTCAGCATATATTTAATTTTATTAAAACCAATTTTCGCCTGTCAAGTCGCGTGTACCAAGAGGGATCGGTTTTATTCGTTAAGAAAGTTCCCAATTTGCTGCCGAGTGCAGTGTCTCGCAACTCCCTTCCACTCTACCGCTCGGAATTGTACTGTTCATTACATTCCAACTTATTGAATAAATTGCCTCGGGGTGATTAATCGAGTATTAATTGCGGTATCGTTTAGCACCTTCTTTGTTCATTAGGGACACAGCTGAAGGTGTATTTCAATTACATCGCGGCGGGCGGCGCGAACCGACTTGAAATTGTATTTTAGAAGATCGATTATGATTAAGAAAAAAAGCTACCTATTGAGGAATTGTTTAGTTTGTTTCGTAAAAAGGGTATTTAAAATGTAAAGATATTAAGCTTTTGTAAACGGCTGAGTTATTAAGGTGACAGAATTGGTTATTACTTAAGCCAGGTAAACCTACTGTCCTATATTTTTTTACAGTAAAATTAAAAAATATATATCTATATACGTGGATCAGAAGGTCCATGAAAATGTTATATATATTTAAAGGATACTTGGAGGCACTGTTTTAAAAATATTAAATTCGAATTATTTGGTTTTTCTCCTAAGAATTTCATTTGAAAAATGTATAGCAATTGTCAATTTACATTATTAAACGACTTCCAAAAACGCAGGAGGTTCTCAATTCCTCTGAATCTATTTTGACAGTAAAAAGGTATAGATGTCATATAACGAGGTTAAAATAATGGTCATAGAGCAACGTGACCGACTCCCCGGCATTCACAGCGTTCCCCTCTGTCGATTTTCCCCCGCTGTTGGGCCAGCTTTAAAACAAAACTAAGTTGCGCTCGGATATTTCACTACCCTGAGTCAAGTCGCTCGAGTGTATTTTAGAGATCAAAAATGATAAATTGTTATGTAATCTGCTGTAAAACATACCTGCTACATGGAATATTACACTTACAAAAGGATGGTGTTAAATTCACATATTCGTAGAATTATTTACATATTACATATTTCTATTTAACCACTTTTTTAAACACAAAATTCATATTATTTTGTTTAAATTCAATCTTCGGGCTTGTTTGACATAACAATCGATTCGCCAGAAAAAAAATCAGATCTGTCAATAGAAAATCTTAAGTTTCATCAATGCCGGATCTAGCGCTGTCATTTTTTATGTGTAAGTGTCATAATTACAATTTCGTTTTTGCGAAAGTATGTTGGACTGCGTTTGTGTGCATATTCCTCCCCCCGGAAAAAGCGGCAGTATGATTTCGTATTATGTCATTATGGCTACTCACCTCCAAGCCGCGTCGGCTGTGTTGCTCTATGAATAATAGTATTTCAAAGTGGCACGGTAACTTGACGAGTGCGAAGTCACAATTAAGCGATGTCGCGCCACAGACAGATCGTTTCGGGTGAAATTAAGTTATACGCCATGCTCGGGAAGCGAAGCGACTCTCCTTTAAGTTGCCAATTAGCATTTAAGAACGTCAGTATTGCCATTTTCGAGAGAATCATTTGGAACCAGGCGGGGGCCCAATTGCAGCAATTTTAACGTATTTACCGTTCGAACATATTAAATTAGTTTAAACTGTGATTTGGCAATGATATTAAAATATCTAGTCATGATTTTAGTACTACAATTTTTGAATTCTCCCACACATACCACTTGGTGCCAAGCAAGTGTTAAGTGTAAATTGACTTCATTTGAAAGCTACTGCACGGGGTACCATAGCCAAGCAAAAATTATCATCCAGATTTAAATTTATATGGTGCAAAAACGGATTGGTGCGAGTACGTAAAGGTGAGGCGACTAAGGTATTTTGAGAAATGAACTCGATAGCAACAAAATGTTAAATAAATCTTTTTTCTACAGTAGAACCCTACATGGGTAGTAGGAATATTAATATATAAAAATGGCTCACACTATAGAAAATCCCATTACAGAATAAAAAAGCATTGATTTGAGTAACTAACTTAAATGCCTACTCCCATTTCCATTCAATTGCGTTCATGTAAACATACGCTCGCTAGTTAAAAATTTATCTAGTATTTTGCAATGCGTTCAATAATATGAGGAGTCTTTCTAATCTGGATAACATCGTATTAATAGGCGACACAAATATTAATATAAAAAGTCAAAACTCCAGTACAGCTGATTATTTAAATATGCTAAGTGGTATTGCTTTTGCCTGTGGGATAAACAGTTACACCAGAATAGAAAGGCGCCGTGATCTGCTAAGTAAATCGTGTATAGACCACGCATTTGTTAGATCGAGTAAACATGACCTATTATACTCCGTAACTGTAATCACGGTATTGGTGGACCATTGCATGATTGCAGTGTTGTGTGTTGCCCCTCCGCGTATACAGGGGGTTAAAAATACATTAGTAAATTAAATAATGCGATGGTACGTTGTAAAGTGGAGAAAAGTTATAGGACTGTGAAGAAGGGCATTGAGTGCCCGAAAGATATTTATAATTACATAAAAACGCAATTTAACAATTGCTACAATAGTTCTAAGTATGAAAAGGAACTTAATTAAAGTTTAAGAAGTAAAAAACTACGGATAAATTGTAATGTAAATAAATTATGTTTAAAAAAGAGATCTTTTATTTGCAAAATGGACTACAGATCCATGTAACACTATATTACGTTTAGAATGCAAAAAATATAGGAACATAAGAAATGAAATAATTCATAAAGTCAGAAATAATTATTAAAGACATAAAATAAATGAACATAAGGGAAATACAAAAAAAATATATGGGAACTTCTTAATAGAATTATTGGAAAAAAATTGTGTGTGTCAGCTCCGACGCACGACTGGAGTTTACTTCTTAAGTTCGATAGTCTAACCAGACGCAAAAAGAGTTTATTTAACTTAAAAAAGATTGATACTGTATGAAAGGGTAAATAAACAAAATAATATAAATATATATTTATTCGTTTCATATACATTTATTATAACTAAACGACGAAATATTTTACATTCAACTTTTTACAATAGTCAATTTCAGATGTGCATAAATAAAGGTACGCTACGATACTGTGCTACGGTGTAGCACTACGGCTGCTACAGCATAGACAGTAAAAACGTAACGAGGTCATTCATCGATAGATTTCACTCCTCACATTTTTCTCATACTGGGCCCCTTATTTATGCAAATCGATTCTTAAGGAGTAATATCCAAAAATATAAATAACGTTGATGACGTTTTGATGGAATATTTTAGCATTAATCCTGGCGACGAGACTAATGTTGCGCAGAAAACTTTCAGCAAAATGTCAGTGATATAATTCCTAACTGTAAAGGCCACTTGCTATATCTAGAACAACATAATAAAGTAGAAAATGTTTTCATGAGTTTTGAACCAGCAACAGATAGCATAATTTACGGTATACTGCAAAACATTCATTAAAAGAAATCTCCGTGTATGGATAGAATAAGGGCTTTGGATCTGAAACATATTTCAAAAGAAATAGCAAAAGTGATTGCAAATTTTATTAACCATAGTGTTAAGAATGGATAATACCCAGATGAGCTAAAACAAATATGTACACCCAATATATAAAAATGTACAAAACTCTGATTTGCAAACTATAAAACGATATGTAAACTACCTATAATAGACAAAATTCCGGAAAAAAACTATTGTGGACAAATACAAAAATTCTACCAAAAAACAAAATATTATCGTCAAATCAATTCGGATTTCAAGCACGAAAGAGTACAACCCTGTTACTCTCAAAGTTTTCTGATGACGTTCATAAAAATCTTAATGACAAAAAACATGTATTGGAAGCGTTTATAGACAAACCACCAGCTCATCGAAAAGGCTCTGATTCAATGAGGCTTATAGCCTCATTGATTTGATGTTTTGTTTTGATGCTTGTAGGAGTGAAATTGTTTGATTGGCGTGTTGTAATTATTTTTCTAAAATATGAATTCGCTGCAATGTTTGCTCATACTCATTTCTGCACTGATCAACGTCATCCACGATGCACTGCAGCCCGTCCCGAGCGTCAATAGCATCACTATACTGTTTGTGTAGCTCAGACATTTCACTCTTTAACTTTAGTTTTTTACTTAAAACGTCTATAATTCCCTTTCATTGTCATCCCGTTTCTTGTTGAGTTGATCTTACAATTTCTTGGATGTTTTATGTTCTCTTAAAATCAGCTAGAGTTTAGACTCCTTATGACAAGACAAAGCCTTACGTGTCATCATGTTTCAACGAAATTAATAAGTATAAAAGTACAAAATTGGAATAACAGGAATTGTCTAACCAAACAGAGCAAGGTTATATGCGTAATTATAAATAAAGGAGCATTTTGCAATTTCATCCTATACTAATAAAGGCACAGCAATAATTAATTAGATTAAAAAAAAATATTATTAGCTATTTCTTCTTTCGAATATTTAATACTCGTAAAGGTATTCATTTGACATTGTGGGTTACCTACAATGCGAAGAGATAGCGCTGCCTTGCAGCTTAAGAAAGGGTAGAAAGAATTCGACAGGGCCCTCAGGGCCGCGATTAGCATAATGGTCAGTGCATTTGCTGCGTGGAAGATTTTCGTGTAATATTTTCTATATGTAAAGGTTTTTTTGGTTTCGTAACTTGCTTACAAGTTAAAATTATTGCGAGTGATTGTGCGCTGTCATGTTAATTTACTATTCGCGAAATGAAAAATTTAGGTTTACTAAAAGTTCATAATAAAAAAATAATAACTGTAATATTTTTAATAATTTTGAAATAGCTTAAAAGGATTTTTTTCGCCGAATGTATTTACATTTATTGTTTGCTGTTTTGTTGATACCATTATTCGTATAATAATACTATAGCGTTCATTTATGAGATTAATGTTGATACTAAAACCTGTGACATCCAGATGTTTACTCACCAGGAGAATTGATGAGAAGAATTTTGTGTAGACAAAAACCGACCGCAAAAATTTATACACTTCAAGTGTATGTATTACTAATATGCTTAATAAAATGTAAGTAACAAATCAACATTAGATAGACAAAAAACGTAAAGATAAGATGTGTTTGTATAATAACGATTGAAACGAAGCGTTATAAAATTTACAAAAGAACAAAAAATATTTTATTGATAATTATGGAAAAATACCCCGTGTTAAAAATTTTAAATTAATAAAAGTACATAATCTTACCTACCTTTTTTGTAATGATATTTGTGATAACTAATGAAAGTGCTATAATAAATAAATTTTAAAAAAAGGACGACAAACTTATTTAGGTAAAAGTACACAGGGTTCATTATTTTCAAATGGAGCATTTTAGTATACAATTCCATGCATGTGGTGCTCATAACTACATGCGAAGCAGTATCTGAAATTAAAAGGCTATTTCAAAATATTGAAGTAGTTTACTTTAAAATAAAACATTACTAGAGACCGGTACCCCTAGCACGAACCAATATCGAATTTGTATCGTTTGCGAGTCCGAAATGTCATTGTCAAATATATGTACTGATTTTAAGTTCTCGTTACGTACTTTGTGCCGCTGCTGTTCAAGTTTCCATACAAAATTTGACATTGACATTTCGGTTTGCAAACTATTCGAATTCGATAATGGTTCGTGCAAGGGGTACATCTCGGCAGGGGTAGCTCTCGGGCATCTTTTACACATAAAATCTTCACTTTAAAAATATGTATATATCAATAAGCTTATATTAATATAGAAGTTTTTGAGATTATATTCATACAGAAGCATCTTTGGGCTTTGTTTTATCCCTGCGGTCCAGACATTGATTTTAACGGGCCGGCGGATTTTAACGGTTCGAGCCGGCTTTGCGCGAGCCTTCGAGTTGTGAGGTCTGCAACTCACAACTCGAAGGCTCGCGCAAAGCCAGCTTGATGGAATTAAATAAATTTAATTTCCTTCGCACCTACTTGAAGTAAGCCGTCGAGTTCGACTCGAGCGTATGACATGGTCGAGGAATTACTAGACTTGCTAAATGTAGCCTCTATCTCCTTTACTGAGCAGACATTATCTGTCCCGAACGGTTTGGTGAATAAGGAACGTCGCGTGTCGCTCTATAAAAGAATGCTGAATGTGTGGACAAAAGCCCGTGCCGCAGTTTTAACTCGACATGCTTACTAGATAGAGTAAAACCGTATGTGAGTACGAACCTTAATGGGTAAGAACTTGCTACAGACTACGAAACGACTACGACCTGTGCTACGTTGTTTCTGGAGCACAGCAAAGCATCATTCACACTGCTATTCCCACAGGTGCACAACGACCCTTGGGCACTGTAATATTATCTATACAGTATTGTGACTCAGCCCTGTCCTTGAAATAACTGCCTACGGGCGAGCGGGGCGTATCCACGCGGTAGAGCTACCCGCCTACAGTAGTTTAATTTCATCTACATAATTGAGTGTCTTTCTAGTTTTGTGATTGTAAATATTTTATTTCATATGTAAAAAAAATGTTGTGAATGAATTAGGAAGTGTTACATAAAATACATGTTATTTTAAGTGTAATATTTCATAAAAAAAATATACATTTGAGACAGATAAATATTTACGCCTCGACTGAGACGTACGAAAAGCTAAATTATTAAATTTAATAGTATATTAAATACGCATTCGTATAAAAAAAAATATTGAAGAGTTCAAGCAACCAAAAACAGCACAATATCAACTACTGCTCTTTGCCATATTAAATTATGTAGTTATCTACTTAATTCAATCAAATATTCACAATACAAACGTTTAAGCACGGCTAGCTGTTTAAAAAATAATTCACACCGTTCGGTCATCGCTGCGGCGCATTCGTGACCGGATGCCCACCGCGTGCCGCGCGAACTTCAGTGGCGTAGGTATGACACGCTTTCCGACCGTTTGTATGAAGATAATGTATAGATAATATTACCGTGACTTGGGTCTCACTACTTCCGTTGAAACCTCGACAGAAATAGTGAGATCCAAGTGTCGTTTCCCATTGACGGTAATAGTGGTAGTACTTGTATCACTATTCCTGTTTCCTTTTTATAATGCGACTATTCGCGACCAAGAAGACGCTTGTTTATTTCAATAATTCACGACTCGATGTTAAGACCTCTTTATATTGTTTTTGATTATTATGTGTCACAGTGACTCGAACTATAATTTTAAATTATTTTATTACATTAGTGAAATGTAGAAATTTATAAAAAAAATAAAAAAAAACTTTATACTAAAAAAAATACTACAATATGTAATTTGTATTTCTGTAGGACGTCTATTTTAATTTTACATCGGACGTTTTTAACGTCGGTCGTAGGACGTTTTTAACTAAACGCTTTGTAGGAGAACATTAGTCTCACTATTACCATTTGTCGTTTTGTAATTCAACGGGAATAGTGAGATGGATTTGAAAAAAAAAGTGCAATCTCAATATTACCATTGCAATGGGTAATGGGAATAGTGAGACCCGCTCACTTCGGGTGGCTTTGGTACTAAATGCGCTAAAATTTGCGTTCGTGAATAAAGTTCTGTCCCAACGCATAATCGGGATATACGTGTCTAGTCGTGATAGCTTGACTGGCGATAATTTGAGCATAGAAGAGGTTGTGGTAGATGAAAAATTTGTATGTACAGCTCAAGGAACATACTTAATTCAAATTTCGATCGCTAATTTAAGCGCATTTTAGTACCAAAGCTTCGACACACAGGTGTGGGATAAGCATAACGGTCATTTTACTGTATAATATTATTACTCTTTGAACCTAACGCAATAATTGTCTTAGCTTTGTTTTATCTCCTTTATAAATTGAATAGAGGTAAGAAAGTAAATTCTCTCATACAATTTTCGTAGGCACTGAAAACTCACAAATACCGCGGTAACAAGGATGGTTTAAATAACATTCTATCGATAGAAGGTATTATTAGATATATTCTCCATTTTTTCGGTAAAGTTAATAAAACACTAAATAAAGCGGATGTTATAACCTGAAGTAAATGAACAACATAAAAAACACGATTGAATTTAATTAAATGGTTTTTGGTTGGTTGGCCCAGAAAATCTAATATTATATCAATTTAAAGCGTCAAGATTAATTATTGTTACATGAAAGGTTTCCCGTCAAAGGTTGTCGTACGAACTTCTTGACACTTTCGAGTGAAGACTATTCAATAGAACATTATTTTATGGAAACGTAACACAAAATTAGATATTATTAGTTAGAAGCGCTTTTAAAGGTACAAACTTAAATGGAAATGTAAACAAGTTATGTTCTCGTGTCATGTAATCAAAACTTTAAAAATGGTTATCTTATTTGCTTTTTAGCATGTTTTTACGCTTCCCAAGCCAATAAGTTGACAATAATACTAAACTGCTAGCCTTTCGTCTATCAATTTCAGAAAAGTTTAATCAACCAACTATAAAAAGTAAAATAGTTCTTGTCATGTGATGACAAAATCGTTCCACTCACACCAAGCTTCATCAAACTTAAGGACACAGACGTGGCAGCGAGTCGCTCGCGTTGCTATTTTGTTTGTTAGTGAATAATGCACATTCAAACATGGTAGTTACAGATGTAAAATTAAGACAAAGTGCTAAACATATTAAGCCACTAGGATGCCTTGCAAAAATTAGAATAATTTTGCCTACATTAAAGTACATCAAATATGATATCGATACAATGCATACAAGGTGATATATCATATAATTATTAAATATTGGACCAGGTTAAGATTAACGCCTTAAATTGAAAAATTCGTTCATATCATAAAAAGTATGTGAGATAAGCCAGTTGCGTAGACCTGTTTTGAATGGATTAATGATTAATTTCTTTAAGTCATTGGGTATACTATTAAAGATTTTCACACACATGTACATACAGTTTTTGTTGAACATGCTTGTTACTTGGTATTGTATTTCTTGTAGTACTAATTTGGATTGGGATCTCGTGTGTTTCTGGGGTAAATTTCACGTTTTTCTTAGAAAGTGACCTATTTTGCATTACAAATAAATATATTTCATAAATATAAAGCGATGTCAAAGTTAATAGCTGTAGGTCAGCAAAAATAGGACGGCATCATGTTAGTGGAGGAACACCATATATAGGTACTGCTCTAAGGCAGTTTTTGGGCAATAAAAGCTCTTTTACAATTTGTACTATTACCCCAAAATAGAAATCCATAGCATAAAACAGATGAGACATATGCATGATATACAGAAACAGCAGTTTTTATATTTGTTACAGATCTTACTTGTTTTAGAGCATATACAAATTTATTGACTCTGTTACAAACATCATCTATATGCGCTTTCCGATTTAAATCTAATATAGTCAATCCTAGCAATCTTAGTTTATATTAGTTTATAGTTTTACTTCGTCAATTATGTTATCTCTATACTGAATGTAAAGGTTATTTTTTTTATTTAATTGTCTAATATTAGTTTTAGTAAAAAAAAATTTAAGTTGCGTATGTCAAGTAATTTAATTTAATTTTTAATACTTAGTGTTTTATTTTGAATAATAACACAGTATGACTGGTGATAACATTTATTTTTAAGAAACACATTGACATTGAACTCCTTATCTTAGATCACTCGCCGGAAGCAAGTTACATTGTCTTTTTTACCGGAAGGGCTGTCAAAACCCAATACAGATTAAGAAACTATTATTTGTTAAAATCAATTCACAACATCTTACCCTTTAAAGAAAAACAAGAAAATTACATATTTTTAAATTAAACAAACATTAGCAATAAGTACCAGCTAATTATATGCATAAGCATAACTTATTCTAGGACATAATCATCAAATCGACTTGGCCGCTTAATATTTCTCTTAGGTCTAGTATAATTCCTGTCAGAAGATATATCAGAAGACAAATTTTCTTTAGAATGAGTAACGGGCATAGTAACATTTTGATCAGACTGATTTACAGGTATACATGCACTAATTCTATCATTAACACATTGAGATATTGGTGTAAACGATTCTGTATTATTTAAAGTAATTTCAGTATCAGGATCATCATTAGAATGAGTAACAGGCATAGTAACATTTCGATCAGACTGATTTATAGGTATATGTGTACTAGTTCTATCATTAACACATTGAGATAATGGTGTAAACGATTGTGTATTATTTAAAGTAATTTCAGTATCAGGATCATATTGAGCCAATCTAATATTAATTTCATTTCTGACATATTTCCTACCATCCTTACTCTCAATAACATAAGATCTAGGATTGTCATGCTTTCTAATTATTTTACCTGGATACCAGAATTTGTCATGTTTAATTCCCTTTTGAAATGTTATTAACTGTCCTGGGCTAAAATTAATTATTTTTCTTACACTATTATCATAATAAAATTTACTTTTAAGCTGCATATTCTTTAACTTCTTTGTATCATTGAAATATGTTACTTTAGGAACCAATGACCGAAATGAACAAGGTATGTTTGTTCGTAATTGACGACTCATCAAGTTTGATGCAGGTGAGTGGATGGTACCCCTTGGAGTTGTTCTGTGATTCAATAACGCCAGGTATGGATCTTCTCCAGAATCAATCTCATCTTTTCAGAATTTCATTTCATCAATTTCATCAGAATCTTTTTCAAAATTCTTAAATAACTCTGAATCAAAGCAGAGTGCTCCATCAGTATAGAGCACCAAAGGAATGCCATGCCTTGAGAATATGGATTTCAACTTTTGTATTACTGTAACACTCCGTAAATCATTCAGTGAACATACCTCAATAAAATTAGATAAGGAATCCACAACTACTATATAATATTTCTGATGTAATTCAAATATATCACATCCTACTTCTTGCCAAGGAAACTTAGTAATTTCCTTGTACTGCAAACATAGTTTTTGCTTGTTATTTTGATATTTTAAACATGTCGCACAAGACTTTACATATTTCTTTATATCCTGTATAATTCCAGGCCAAAACATAGTTAACTCCGCTCTAGAATTAGTTCTCGATATACCTGGGTGTCCTGTATGTAAACTTTTTAACATTTCTGATCTTAAAGACTTTGGTATCAAAATTCTATTACCTTTAAATAATAAATCTCTTAGAATTACAATCTCATCTTTATAATCATAGTACGGTTTCAAATTTTCATCTATATCTTTATAATTTTTAGGCCAACCATTTAAAGTAAAATGTTTTAACTTGGACATAATAGGATCACTATCAAGACACTCTTTTATTTTACACCAAACTTCTTTAGTTACCGGTAAGTTTTTTATTAGCATAGAAACATGCAACTCTAAATCGTCATCAAACTCTGTTTCTGTATCACATCCTAAAAGTGAAAAGTCTCTTGATAGGGTATCCGCAATATATAAGTATTTACCAGGTGTATGTACAATATTCAGTGAATATGGTTGCAGTTTTAAAATCATTCTTTGCAATCTTACTGGAATTTTATGTAATGGTTTATTAATTAAACCTAAAATTGGCTTGTGATCAGTCTCAACTTTTACTAAATTTCTACCTAATATGTATTGTCTGAAATTTTCAACTCCAAAACAAATAGCCAACAGCTCTTTTTCTATTTGTGAATATCTTGTCTGTACTTCTGTTAATGCTCTAGATGCAAAAGCTATTGGACGTCCATTTTGAATTAAAACTGCTCCCAAGCCTATTGAGCTTGCATCTACACTTAGAATTAATTCTTTATTTTGGTCATAGAATGCTAAAACAGGTGCATTTATTATACATAACTTTAATTTTTTAAAGCAATTTTCATGATGTTTTTCCCAAATGAATTCATTTTGATCTTTTATTAAATCTCTCAAGGGTGAGCACAAATCTGAATAATTTTTGATGAATTTAGATACATAATTTACCATACCAAGTAATCTTTGTAATGATTTTTTATCAGTAGGCTGTTTTAATTCTCGAATAGTTTTAATTTTTTCATCATCTATACTAACCCCGTTTTCTCCAAATTTGTGCCCTAAAAATGTAACATGGTTAACAAAAAATAAACACTTTTTTGGATTAAACTTAATATTATTTTTACATGCCTGTTCAAGAACCTTTATTAATATTAACTGTAACTCTTCCTTAGTGTTAGCCCATAAAATTAAATCATCTTGAAATGTAGCTACATTTTGTAACTTAGCAAATGTTTCATGAATAATCCTATGAAATATCTCAGCTGCTGGACTTATACCAAATGGTAGTCTAAGAAAACAATAACGGCCCCAAACAGTTTGAAAAGTACATAACCTAGAACTGGCATGATCAAGAGGCAAGTTCCAAAAACCAGATTGTGCATCTAGTTTACAAAACCACTTTGCACCATATAACTTAGCGGATATCTCATCCACTGTAGGGAAAGGATAATGCGCACGCTTTAAAGCCTTATTTAACGGCCTGGGATCCAAACAAATCCTCAAGGTACCATCTTTTTTAAGAACAACAACCATTTGACTCACCCAATCGTTCCGTTACTGGTTCAATAATACCCTTTTTCACCATGGAGTCCAATTCCAATTTAATTTTTGGCAGCAGAGCGTAGGGTAATCTACGAGCAGATGAAATAACAGGTTTTACATTATGATCTATTTCTAACTTTACCTTTTCTGGTATACATCCAATTTGTCCATCAAATAGGTGCTCATATTCTATTGGAATAACATTGATTTGTTCAATCCTGGTTATAAAACCCAATTGTTCTGAAGCATATAATCCTAAAATATTTGAACAATTCTGGTTGACAATATAAAAGTGTTAGTTTTCCTACTACTGGCACTATCTGATTAGTAAAGGATGTGATTTTGATGTCAGTTTTTTCAATATCTGTCAAATTATAGCCTATTTGCAATATTTGAGATAGACTGAGAACATTACATTGAGCACCAGTGTCTACTTTTAAATTTATTTTATGTCTATTAATTGTCAATACAGCTGTATACCAGGTATTAGATATTGTTTTAGCTAATGAATGTATATTTAGGCCCTTTACCTGTAATTCCTCATCGCTATTGGTAATCTCATCATTAATCAATTCATTTACATTTTGTTTTGATTTACATTGTCTAGCAAAGTGATTTCTCTTCTTGCAGATTGCACATAACTTACCAAAGGCAGGACAACGACCATAAACATGATTGAAACCACAATATTGACATTTAACTTTTTGCTGATAATTTTTTAATCCTTTTTGTTTTGTAAGTTGGTCTATTTCTGGAGGTTCTTCTTTTATTTTAATTAGTTCACCGTACTTTTCCATAGTTGACACTTGTGCATCAATCACAGCATGCGTTCTACATATTTCCAGAGCCTTTGTTATAGTTAAACCTGTAGAACTTAATAATTGTTTTCTCAATTTCACATCTTTTATGCCACATATAAAGAAATCTTTAATCAACTCATGATGAGTTGATTAAAGATTTCTTTATATAGTTCACCCAATTCACAAGTTTTTCCTAAATTTCTTAAAGCTGTCAAATAATTTTCATATGATTCATTATCCAATTGTTTTCTTGTAAATAATACATATCTCTCGTATGTAATGTTTCTTACTGGTACAAAGTGATCTTCAAATATTTTCAAAATTTTTAAAAAATCTTCCTTTTTATCCTTTTCTTCCAAACTTTCATATATGTCTTGGCATACATCTCCGCCATGATGAAGCAATAATCCAATCTTTTGCTTGTCATCACTTGTGGGGGCATACGCATCCAAATAACTTAGCAGCTGCCTTTTAAATTTTAGCCAGTTGATGTTCATATCACCTGAATCCAGTAGCACTAATGAGGTTGCATATTTTCCGTCCATTTTTGATGACTAGGTACGCCAAATTTTTTCATCCAGGTTAATCTATTTAAACTTGCGATACTCAATCCTCTTTTCAGTACTCACATACAAAATTTCCTTTTTACCGCTGTCAACATGTTTTATTTTGAATAATAACACAGTATGACTGGTGATAACATTTATTTTTAAGAAACACATTGACATTGAACTCCTTATCTTAGATCACTCGCCGGAAGCAAGTTACATTGTCTTTTTTACCGGAAGGGCTGTCAAAACCCAATACAGATTAAGAAACTATTATTTGTTAAAATCAATTCACAACACTTAGTATTATTTATGTCACATTCATGGTCACTGCTTGTACCATACATTTTTAATATTATGGATATATCATCAGCAAATGCTATGCATTTGTGGCATGTCACTTCGTCAATATCATTCATTCACTGCTGGGGCACATGTCTTCCCTATAGATGGAATAGGGAGATTGGGCCATGACCCACCACGCGGACCCAGTGTGAATCGGTTGGTGCTAACGAACGACTGCAGATGCAGCCGGGACCAACAGATTAACGTATTTTGAAATAAGATTCTATGTCACACTTTTTTCACTAAAGTCTAAAATGCCATATCAAGTAACTAACCTTTCAAAATTTGCAATATTACGCATCGAGAATAACAAAATGAATTATATATCACTTTTTGATATTGAAACTCATTTCTTTATTTGTTGAAATGACAATTATTAAAAATAATGTTTGAAAATTGTTTGGACAAGAGCAAAATTTTACGAATAATATTTTTATAACGAAATAAATGACAAGCTTGACCCTGGAGCAAAGGGCTGAAATAATATTTTTCTTCGAAGATGGACAAGTATTAGTGATAAATCACGAGAACTCAATATATCCAGATTCACTGTGAGGTTTTGGATCCGGCGTCACGGCGAAGAAGGGCACGTAACAGATCATAGAAATAATTCAGGACGACGACCAATACTAACCGCCGCGCAAATAACAGAAATGATTCGTCGTTATAAGAGAACGGTTTCACACCAACTAGTTATTTTGCTGCTTTATATGATGTGAGTGCTCAGACGATCCGACGAGCTTTGCACAGTTCTGGACTACACTACAGACACCATGCTATTAAAGTGGAGCTGGAACGTCATCACCAAACAGCCCGGCCTAACTTTGCGCGACAACATCATGATTTTGCTTGGTCGAATACTATATTTACCGATGAGAAAACCTTTTAATCAAGCCAAATCGGAAGATTAATTTTATGGCGCTATAATCGAGCTCGGTATGATGAAGCTCATATCGTCCCTCAAAACGAGTCAGGTCGCATAACAGTAAACTTATGGGGGTGGATGAGCCTCGACGGCGTCGGAGAACTGGCGTCGTTAGAGAATAGGGCTACTGCCATTAATATAAGTGATGCTGTCTACTGTGCGTTATTACTTATGTTCAAGATAATGCACGGATACACACGGCCCGTGCTACTATGGCGTGGTTCAACCTGCACCGTGGCATTCGTCCCATTCAATGGACCGCTCGGTCTGCTGATTTAAACCCTATTGAAAATTTATGGGGGATTATGGTTCAATGCTGGGACTGTCAAATTAAAGGGAACTCTCATGATCTTAGATAACACTGTGCTCGAGTATGGGATGATATTAGAAGGACTGATCTATGCGCGCATCTTGTTGCATCAATGTGAGCTAGACTACAAGCCGTCATAGCTGCAGAGGGAGGTTATACTAAATATTAAATAAAGACTTGAAGTTTCTATTTTATTATTTCTTCATATTCTTAGTTAAAAAACTAAAATATTAGTTTTTTCAATGGTTTTCTATATTTGTTTGACGTCACGGCTAATGCAAAGGTTTTCGCCTACTGCACAACGGGTCGCGGGTTCGATTCCGGTACGGCACAGATATTTTGTATGGCCTACAAAAAATTGTCCTGGTCTGGGCGTATGTGCACTGTGCATGTGAGATTTTTTGTAATTACACCCACGATATAGAAGAAAATCGTAGTGTGAGGCGAAGTATTTAAAAAATATATTATACTTGTAGTAGGTCCATCTCCTAGCTAGAACCATTGATTGTCATATCATTACAAAAAAGATAATCTATGGTCAATCAAATTATCATGAAATAGGTGAAAGAGACATTTAGAACTTGTGACCTAAATTTGTGCATGCAATTATGATCCTTAAGGTGGTTTTCTGACCGCGACCGTATGTGCAGCTGAAGTAGAGTTCTTACGATAGAGCTAATTCAAAATTCAAACGCTAAATTTTAGTCCCAAAGCTTTGTTTGGAGAAGCATACATAATTCAGGCGATTTTGCCACACCTTAAAAATAAAATAAAAAAAGCGTTTAAAATAATTCTTTCCGTATAGGTACATGTTGGACTTCTTTCACAATACCATGATAATATAATATCACAATACCATATCTCGTTACTATTGTGTCACAGTAGATACACAATATATAGAAAAAGGTTTACTTGTTAAAAACCGGTCGAGTGCGAATCGGATTCACGGACCCAAGGTTTCATGCAAACTTGTAGTTACCAAACTTAAAGTTCGATCTCAGGGAAATGAGTTTCATAGATTTTGTTTTTTTTATTGTAAATTTTTCCGGCTCTTTTTATTTTTCTAATTATTCCTTTAATTGTGCTACATAACAATGCTTCTTGTCTTTCATGATTTGAAAATTATGTCAACGAGAAAATAGGTTTTGATTTAAACGACCATAAGTATAAATCAAAAGAAAATATAACTAGAAAAAATTCTACGCGGACCAGTAACATGCTTTAAAAAAAATAAAAAAAAATATGACCATAAGTATTTTATGTTTTGCATTGACTTTCACTTTTTCACTGCTCCAAACGTTAATGTTATGTTACGTGTTACAAAAAAAGTTCTTTCTTTTAAGGTACAGAATCCTAAAAAGAATAGGTATGCTTACACAAGGTAAGGCGTTTAGATATTTTTATGATGTATGAAAGGGTCTTACTTTTTCTAACGGTTTAGGGTTGTCAATTATACCATTATCTCAATTTAGCTTATATTTTTTTACGTTTATAGTTTTTTTATTAAATTTATTATGAGCTGATAAAGTACGTGGCGTACTTTAATATTAATCATATTGTTTCATATATAAAATTAAGCCTTTTCCAAGAGCATCGTTGTCGAGGAATTACTAATTAAATAACATAATATATACCACTAGTATTAGCTGACCCGGCGAACTTGGTACCGCCTAACATCAATGAATGTGGTTATCTTTATATTTTTAGTTTAATAAAATTTTCGATTTTATTATCGAAATTAAACGAATACAAAACACAGTTCATTATTTTATCAAGGTGATAGGATATTGAGAAAATGAATATTCAATATCGTGTAGGTACTTCAATGGCGTATCAACGAAATTTAAAAACGTCTTTGTAGCGATTGGTAGGGATACAAAATTGCTTGCTAGTTTTGACAAGACTAACTGATAAATATTTATCTAAACCACACAAATACAATGACAATGTGAATACAGTAATTGTTTTCACACAATTAATTAAAATTTATTTTATTATGATGATTGCTAATATCTAGAATTCAAAAGTCTAAGTGATTATTCTATTATCTTATTTGCATTTAGTAAATACATAATATGCAGTGAGCTTTAGCGATAATATCAAATGAACAAAACATTTTTGAAATATTTATTCAACATAAGTGATTAAATATATTTTCTGCACGCGTCGAGGGAATGAGCTTGTTTGCCTTATGGGAATCTTTAGCTGGTTCTAGAATTTATGAAATAAACATTTAAATTTCACGCATTAATAGCATGTCTTGCGTACAAAAGTTGACAGCCCTGCAATTGACTCGTTTCGTATCTATTTCTGTAAAAAATACAAAGGGGAAAGTATATTTAAACATTTTGCCTGTTATATAATCCTGACGTGGTTCAGATCAATTTCAGAGTAGAACAGAGAAACTTACAAAAGTATTATGAAAAACATAAAACGATTGTCTAGGGTGGAAGTACTATAGCCGATAAAAGGATTACTTAATAATGTGATAGCTTAAGAAGGGTTGTCAGTATATATAGTAATAATTACTGTCATTCATTAACAGATCAACAAAAAAGTATACATATTGGGAACCTGTAAAACTGTTAAATTTCGTTTGATTTTGGTAAAAATAAGGATCGATAACTTACAGCATACTTTTCCATTAGGCCCAAGGGGAAAGTGGCCATGAGATAAAAGAGTGACTTAAATGGCCCTTAGTAAAAGTATCTGTGCACTACAGTAACAGTAAAAGGTCTGATAATGACCAATCAGCAATTATAAATGTTGCAATCCTTTGAAAGACAGAAATATTGTGGTAGAATAAACACTAACGATGCAGGTAAATCATTCAGTGAGTTCTTAAACACTTTGAATATGGTATTCCATCAATATATGGTATCCAATATGGTATTACGCAACTGGTATTCCATATCACAAGTATAAATAAAATAAACTTTTACTACTTTGTGATACGCTTATCATGTTCCTATTTACCTAAATTAAATGTTTGTTGTGAATATGTCAGTGCAAGTCAGATACCTAAATATAAAACAGAAGGTGTAAGGCAGACAGTGCTAATTAAACAGATGTAGTGTTTAACAACTACTCTTGAGGGGGTAGATAAGGAAAATAAGAAATGACAAACTTTATAATTTATTTAGATAAGTGTTTGTGCCTAGTTTCAAGTCTATTAACTCAAGGAATAAGATTATTCATACTAACGTTAATCTTCTATTTTAACCCCTTGCGGGGTGAATTTCCAAAAAATCCTTTCTAAGTGCACTCTTAGGTACTTTGCAGACGACGGGGCGGGGCGGGCCGGTCAATTTCGCCGCGAATAATAGCACAAAGTGAATCCTATACTTCAAACGCACACAGAGGGCAAAAAGACCGCGCCGCAGGTGCCCGGCAGGCAGTGGCGGCGAAGCATGTCCGCGGCTGCCCGCCGTGGATCATACAAACCAGTTTATATGCAGTAACGCAGACGGGGCGGCGCGGGGCGGTCAGCTCAGTCCGCGCCACGCGCTTATTAGTGATGGACTATTCACTAGAACGAACGTCCTAAACTGACTGCCTCTGCCCGTCGTGTGCTTTGTGTACGCGGCGCGGGCAGCCGCAGACATCGACGGGCAGACGCGGTCTTTATTGCTTCACGGACAAAATGCCCGCCCCGCCCCGTCGTCTGCTCAACGCCTAAGACCTCATAAGGAACCTACGTGCCAAATTTCTGTCTCTAGACTTAGCGATTTGGGCTGTGCGTTTATATGTCATTCAGTCAGTCATTTTCTTCTTATATATGTATATTTAGATGTAAAGAAAAAGTTGTCCCAGACGGTCATTAAAAAACCAACAGAGTACGGGTAGAAAATTACATTTGTCTCGTGATCTCTCAAGGATTAGGTACACTGTGAAAATAGTCATGGACAGACTGAGTGATAATCCCAGGATCAGATGCACCGCTGCAACACAATTTTCGCCCTTATTACCTATTACCGCGATCTTATATTCTCTCGAGAACATCGTCACATCTTTGTTCTTTGTTAAGGTAAAGCTTTGTTAATTTAGTTGGATTCAAGGGTAGCTTTTAGTGTGATTAGATGCTGATTAACCATTCTTTTTCTGTGTAGAATAATTTGGTGTAGGTAGGATAATAAAGATTAATAATGTATTTAAGTGACATTGAGACAAGGGGTCTCATTCTGGAAAGAATAGCCGCAGGACTGCGTGTTAGGAGCTTTCCTTCCTCAACGGGTCGGTGCGGGCTCGATCCATTTTCGATTCTGTAGCGAATCTGTACAGATTCTTTATCAATAACCACTACTTGAATGGTTCAGTTTCGGTTCGGTATCGTTTCGTTTTGTTGGATACGCTTTTGTTTGCGGGAGTGACATGACGGGCGAGTGGATGTGGAATTCGGTAGCATTCGGGAGTAGTCGGTACAGAGAGTTGTGTATCCACTTGGTAAAGATTCTGTACCGAAACGTGCTGAAACTACTTAGTGAGGAAGCTCTCATTTGATTATATATACTTGGTAAAGAATCTGTACAGATTCGGTATAGAAACGAAACGAGCCCGCACCGACCTGGGGCCCAATTCTCGCGGCATAGATATTATATCACCTTCGATATATATCGAATGATCTGGCTTTTATCGAAGGAAGACCTTTTTGCCCTATTCTCACCATGTCGCAATAGATATTTATCTACGGATGATCAGTAGACATACATCGACTGGTAAAGAGCCTTCGATATATAAATATCTATGGATCTTGGCATGTCAATCTTGTTATTTCCACTTTTTTTACCTATTATTTATTGTGTTGTCGTGTGTCTTTGCCAATTATTGTTACCTCAAGACGTTGTTAACTGCCTTCATTAATAATTAGTAAATAAAGAAGTAGGTAAATAGTTTATATTAACGATGGATGAGTTGATTCATGTTTTCGTCAATGATTTAATAAATGACGTGATTGCTGCTGCTGTGCTAAGGCACCGCCGTTGTGAGAGCAAGAGGGCCCATTTGAAATGAGGGACGCCGACTTCATAAAAAAATTACGTTTAAACAAAAATTTGGTTAGAAATCTTTAATGTTATGAATGACATTGGTATCGATTCTGACACAATTCTCTAAACTTAGAACTAAATTTAACATCAGTCTCTCCTTTTCATTCTGTATGGAGAATGACAAGGATACACTGTTATCAAATTTACGTTTAGGTTTAAAGAATCATGCCAGAATCGACACCATTTTCTTATTGACGATACGGAGTTTTGGCGGGATTTCTGCGAGTGCGGTTGGCATCTTATTTTAATTATTCTAAAATTCGTTCATAGTGGATATTGTGAAATAAAATTGGTGTAATTTGGTGTTACAACCGTCTGTGCAACTGAAGAATTAGTGGAATCTTTAAAATATACGCTATTCCGGTCAAGTGGACTCGAGAACTTTATTGTAGTGTTGAATACCTCACAGAAGCTTAGAGAAAAAGCCAACTCCATACATTTCGTGCCAAACACTCCAAGAAACATTAGAATGCGTCACACCGACATTCGAATGTAAAAAAAAAAGATTAATATAACTAAAGACTAGGCTTTATGGGCATTGTTCCCTTTGCCTTCCCTGAAAAGGGAGAATCTTGAATAATATTGACGTTTCATTATACATAACGTTGAAATTATAAACGCATACAATTTAGGTAAAGTTGAGATTTCTTATACTCAAAAAATGTATACTCATATTTAATATGAATGGAATTCATAAAATATCATTTTGTTGCTTGTAAAATTCTGCTCTAATTTATTATTATTTTATATAGACTATGATGTTAACTTAATCGAGAAAAACGGAACGCATTCGGCAGTGAAAGAATATCTACGATAGATATAATATCATTGGAATATCGAAAATCCACGAGAATAGCATTTTTTACCATCAGTAGATATTTTCAATAGATATCCCTACTTTCGATATTATCTCGAAGCCGATATAATATCTACGCCGCGAGAATTGGGCCCCTGGTGACATAGGCACCTTAATTACATGCACTCATAGAGAGTCTGTACAGGTTCAGTACAGAAACAAAAACGAAACGAGCTCGCAACGACCCGATGAGGAAGGCGCCTTAAAAAGATATAATATGTATGGAGAGCGCCTCACGCAGTCCGCAGTTACTTAGCACGATTAATTAATAACTAGAAAACAAATGAATGGGACAGAAATACGAAAAAAGTATAATACCACATCTTTATCAGCCTATTAAAGTCGTGGGGACTTTAACAGGCCTTCCCTATGGATGGAATTGGGAGATTGGGTCATGACCCACCACACGGGCCAATTGGTGGGTGCTAACGACTGTAGATTCAGCCTAGACCAACGGCTTAACTTGCCGTCCGCGGCACGGAGGAGCTCAAAATAGTAAAATTTTTGGTCACACATCTAATGACCGACCACTGCGAAAGTTGCTTATCTTCAAGGATCGCAGCCGAACGCGCTAACCACTAGAAAGTGAGCAGATTGCTGGCAACACAATACGGAAAATATTAATGTTATTTTAAAAAAAAAAGTAAATAAGAAGTTCATCCTTTACCGGAACGTCGTTTTATCTACCAATAATCCGCGAGTCTCGTGATGAAAAGAAAACATTAACTGATAATTTTTATACCTTTCTCTACGCAATTTGGATTTACTTACCCGCATTTATCTTTTTCTCGGAATTTTCTGTTTATGTTTTGTTCAGGAAATAATTTCCGCAATAAATTAATTTAAAACAAGTTATGCCGCTCGTGTCAAATTCCTTGGCTAAAGCAGGTCTTCCCTTGCAGGGAATAACCAATTAAACTTATATGTAGGTATATCAAATTACAATTATTAATCTGTTTGGCGTGTTTCGTAATTACGTGAGTCAGTTTATAAGTAATTAGTTTATCGATAGGAATAATCTGATATATGAAATAAATGGGCAAAGTTATGATGCTTTTCACAGTGGCGCAGAAATCCCCCAATCCTTATTGATTTGAAATGATTGGACGAATAGCCAAATCGACCTGATTTCTAACAGCCAATGCGAAAGGAAATCATAATAGTCAATACGAAAGAGAATATTATGGCAAATTTAAAAATATTATACAGAGGGAATCTAATAATTACAATACATTCTATAGATGTTTCTAGGATATGACTGTCATCTATTCCTATGCATATCTATCTTTTTTCCGTCCTTATATTTCAATGTCAAGCCAAACTGTTCCATAGACCATTAATCCATCTCTGTACTGACAATTCTGAGGAGAGCCACCCTATTAAGAGTTAAGTCGGCCTTGGCAACTCCGTCAATGTAATGTACTCGTATATAGGCATAGTTGCCGTTAAGTGCAAACTGTTTAAATCTAGTAACAAACTTCAAAAGTGGATATAGAATAAAATGAGACGGTATCAAATTTATATCGAGGGTGGTAGCGAGTCTCCAACAAACTCCAATTTTTTATGAGAGGAAAGTGCACTTAATTGTAAATCGTTTGACAAAAACTGGAATTTCTCCTTTTTTTTCTTAATATTTATTATAATAAGAAATTAAATATTTATTGATTGACAAATGGCAAGTTTACGTATTTATTTTTTGATGGCAAAGCATCAAATATATTCTATTCATAGTTTTTAAAGATTATATGGGTATTATATTTCAATAAGAATCATTAATTGTAATAATTATTTCACCACGATTTCACGAATATCATGCATGACTGGACTGATTGACATATACCATAGTGA
Source organism: Chilo suppressalis (assembly GCA_902850365.2). Classification (NCBI taxonomy): domain Eukaryota; kingdom Metazoa; phylum Arthropoda; class Insecta; order Lepidoptera; family Crambidae; genus Chilo; species Chilo suppressalis. The sequence continues at coordinate 17,542,100 of OU963898.1, forward strand.
TTGAGTTGACGTTGTAAGCTGTCGTACACTAAAAAAAACGTATTACAGTGGCCAATATTCTAACAAAAATGTTTAATTTTTAAACACGATTTAAAATTAATCTTTGATAAATAAATAATTTAAAGTATCAGTTCATGTTATAATAAAACAAGCTTTCAAATGATAACTGTTTCGACGCTGCCGGAAATTAACAACCACTTAAAACTTAACTTTTAAACCATTTTCTTTCTATTTACGAGATGGGCATAGGTGGTTCTCTTTGATTCAGTAAAACAAACGACTAGCGGCGGGGCGCTTCGTGTACGAAAGTTAGGCGGCAGTAAAAAAAACTGTTTCAGCTCATAAAACTTCGACCTATTCGCGGTCGTAATCTGTTTCTTATACAAGATGTTTAGTTTGATGCGAAAAGTTGAGAGTTCGCTCGAACATTGTTACTTGCTAAATTAGCTTTTTAGTTTGTTATTAAAATAGTTGGTGGAGTTTGAACAGTTTCATTGTCACCGTTTTTGTAATGACTCTAATCAAGAGTGTGTTACTGCAAGAGCTTTTAGTATTTCGTCACATTATTAATGTAAATGTTAAAAATTCATTAAAAATAAAATACTGATGTGAATATAAAATACTGTAACCAAAGAACTTCAATCTTATCTTCTGTTAAGTTTGTAGTTCTTGTAGTGAATGATCGCCGTACAACTCATTCCTGGTATAAAACATGATGGTTTATTTTTGTGAATGAATAGTAAATATGATGAATCATAATGTTATTTTGCTGATAAAAAAAGGTAAAATAATGCAATTATGTCAAATATGGCCGTAGCCTCTTGTAAATACTTTAAAAGCTTAGCAACATATTGTTTTAAACTTTCATAGTCACTAAAAATAGTAATTTATTTTATTTACGGGATTGTTACCTTGTACCTTGTTTTTAGTGAGTGTACCTTGTTTTTTGTTACTCCGTGATCATGACGCTTGAAACAGTGCCGAAATATCATCAGAAACTTATTTAAAACAAGGTACATGGTAACAATCTCGCAAATAACATCAATTACTATAAAGCTTAGCAAGTATGCATGGCTGACGAATTTATCTCGTGAAAAATTTTGGATTTTTCAGTACTTGATGCTGTAATAATTCCTATATTTTCGTAAACGCACATGTCGTGTCTTGTAGTAAACGTATAAATGTATAACAAATAAAAAGTTGAGTGATATCTAAGGTTAGGTGATATTTTGTCCGTGGCAGACAGGGAAATATTCATGATATAAATATTAGAGCTTTTATTGCCCTGCCCTGCCTTTTTAGAGTTCCACAAAAGTAAGCTTTGCGTTCATTGATTGCTGTATTTTATGAATTTGTGAGATTAATTTAATTTTTTCCATTTATTTATTCAAGTATCTACCTACATTTTTTTACATGACTGAATTTGAAAAAGAAATGTAAATTCACCTAGTTTCGAATAGTTATCGATAAAAAAAGTAGATGCGCAAATCCTGTCTTAATTATTTTTTATCTTTATTAGAGAGTTAGTTATTATCACAAACGACGGTATCATTCTATACAGTTAGCAAGTAAATTTTAAATAACAAACAAAGGCGAAGTCTCAGAACGGACCAACTTGGTTGTTATCTCCTTCAGGCACCGCTGACTAAATGATAAAGAGCTTTGGCTTCCCTTGACAGAAGAGATGCCAAAACCCTATTACATGTTTCTATCATCCTAACATCTTTACAAGTCTGACGTTCATACTCAAACCTTAGTGGCTCGTTTTGTTCACATTCCATCAATATATAATCAACGTCTTCATCGTTAATGACCGAAAAAAAAACTCATTTTATTATATTTTTTGTTATTGTATTACCATAGCAGTATAGCTAGGTCAGCGACCTGTTGGTCTTGCACGGCACACACTATAAATACTTCGTTATCATGTTTTTTTTTTATTATGTTTTTGTTTTATTTAAAGTACCTTTTATATTTAAAGCTGTGAAGCCCAGTAAATGTTTTTCGTTCTTTCTAATTAACTCACCATATCAAATTATCTCTTATCTATTAGACAAGTCCGTCCGTCTGTCTGTCTGTGGTGCTGTTTCAGCGGCCAAACCGTAAGAGATAGATAAAGAGAATATTTAAGTTATAAGTTAAGAATAGTCTGATAAGACTACAAACCGGATTTGAGTAACGTAGCACTTCCGGTTTTCGAGAAATCACGAATTTCAAACGAAACCACACAAAATCTCCGAAGTTCTCAATTAATTAAATACATTTTTTTTAAATCATGTTTTGGTGAACATTTGGTTCACTGGTTTGCTAGTCTATCTATAAATGCATGCTGAAATATATTTCGTCAAAGGTATATTTTACAGGACTCATTATTCGCTTATGACCTTTTTTGTGTAGCTCCGCTGACTCCCCAGAGATATCAGCGCAGCCATTGCCGTAGACACCTGTCAGCCGGTGGATATCCTTCTAGTTCAGATGTCGTCACAACTTTTGTATAAGTACCACTCGTTTTCCTTTCATAGCTGCAGACGAATTTAGTATTTTAGATAATAGATTTAAGAACGCCAAATGCACTTTGAGGTGTACTCTAAGGTGGAAAACTTGTACTACCAGGCGCTCTTATTCGAGCTGGAAATCCAATTTTTCCTACATCTTATAATATTCTGATAACACGCTAAGTGAATGGAATACTTTTTAGGACTGCCAAAAAGATTGTAATGGTTTTTGGTTTATATGTGTGTGTATGTCCGTTATTTTATTTCTATATAACTCCAAAATATATTTGAATATATATGCGAATTTCGAACGTTTAAAATTATTGAATTATTGTTAGTGTTCAGATAAAGGTTTTACTTAGTATGACTCTATTTCAGGTACCTATAATTCCCCAGTTTAAGGCACGCCCCATTGGCAATAGTGATAGATAGCCAAATCCAATCATGATGAGATTCTAATAATAAAATTATTGCGTTAGTACCTAATTGAGTTGTTCTATTATTATAGCTGTTGAGGATATTAATTAGAATTGATTGAATTATTAGATTTACAATTGTAAATTATGAAACTGTGGTGATGAATATTGGCACATTAGGTACGTAGCAATAAAAACCTTTTCTCTAAAATTACTATAAATACAAACTTCTTTAATTGTTGAGGAGCTCGATGGCGCAAGTGGTTAACGTGTTCGGCTGCGATCGTTGAAATTTAGCAACTTTCCCAGTGGTCGGTCATTGGATGGGTGACCAAAACTTACTAGCTCGAGCTCCTCCGTGCTTCGGAAGGCACGTTAAGCCGTTGGTCCCGGCTGCATCTGCAGTCGTTAGCACCCACCAATCCGCACTGGGCCCGCGTGGTGGGTCATGGCCCAATCTCCCTATTCCATCCATAGGGAAGGTCTGTGCCCCAGCAGTGGGGACATTAATAGGCTGATGATGATGATGATTAATTGTACACCACAGAAAACATGAAACAATATGTATATATTGGCTGAATAGCGATTTCGACTAATCAACCTTAGGATGAATCGGATAGGAAAGACGTTGGAACTACGGCGGTGAAATCAATTAATTACGTACAAAATAATCATGTATTAATAACAATTTACCGCTAACAATTATTTTCTTACAAATGCAGATGATTCTATTTCGGGCCAAGACAGACATTCCTTCTGCTTGCACAGAGATGCCGGTTTCCGCTCCCGCCGAGGGATGTTCAAAAATGATAAGGCAGCTAAATGTTTCGTTTGATTTTTATATCATATACCGTTCCATCCTATTCCAACTATAAAAGATTTTCGTTGTATTATAAGCGCCTATAATTACAAATATAAAGAATGTTGTATGTAAGTAGCAGCAGTGTCATCCTATTATGCGCCTTAATGCGTTTATATCGTTTTTACGCGCATTTGTACATAAAGTATGGAAGTAAACATACTTTTTAATACAGTTGCTCAAAAAGTGGCGTATTGCAGGGACGTGTAGCGTTCGGGATCTGGGCTATTTCACACTCGTGCTTTTTTTTTGCCTTTCCCGAACTCGTGAGTTTTCTTTCCCAACTGTCAAAATTATTTCTATTAAAAAAACAACCATGAAGTTTTAACTAAAAAAAATCATAGAAGTTTTTGCGATTCATGCAAATAGGTTTATTTGTTTTTAAAAAGAAGCTACCTATACTAATTTGTCCAATATCAGAATTAATTAATTGATTGAATGAGTTAGGTAAGGTTTCAGTTCATTTCATATCATTAAATTTCAATTTCATTTCTTATAATAAAAAATACTAAGTACTAAAGACTTGGCTGTATGGGCAGTTCCCTTTGCCTACCAGAATGGGTGAAAAAAAACTGCTTACATTCTACGGTTGGCGCCATTTTCCGAAATTTTCTTTGCGAGTTTAGTTGTTTTTTACACAAAATGAGTAATTTCGACCTAAATTTTTTTGAATTAACTCCACCGGAACTCAGTATAATTGCACAAAATGCTTCGGAGAACATTTTACCGGAAAAGTCAAAAATTCGCTACATATCTACATACGATGAATTTATTGCGTGGAAAGAAGAGAAAAAAGCAAATAGTTTTTCAGAAAATGTTATGTTGGCATACTTTTCCGAACTCTCAGCAAAATTAAAACCTTCTACGTTATTTTCAAGGTTTTCGATGATAAAAAGTATGCTGAAAATAAGGAACAACGTGGATATAAGTCAATATCCAAAATTAAATTCTTTCTTAAAACGACAATCAGACGGGTTTACCAGTAAAAAGTCGAAAATATTAATATCAAATGACGTGGAAAGGTTTTTGAAAGAAGCTCCCGATGATTGTTATTTAGCCACAAAGGTAATTTATTAATAAGTATACATATCTACATTTTTCTTTAGTGTTCAGTTTACAAAATCGCAAAATACAGTCAATACATTATTTATATGAATCAAATCGTTTTTTTAGGTTGCTCTGATTTTTGGCGTTGTTGGAGCTTGCCGCAGAGAGGAGTTAGCCAATATTACTTTAAAAGATATTGAAGCCCATGGAGAAATGCTACTTATCAAGATTCCTAACACAAAAAATAAGATACCGCGAAGCTTTGTTGTTGAAGGAGATTTTCTTACAATAGTGAAAAAATATATGCACCAGCGGTCCCAAAAAGGAAAATCCGACCGTTTTTTTCAAAATTTCCAAAAAGGGAAGTGTACAGCTCAAGTAATCGGCATAAACAAATTTGGTAATATGCCAAAAGAAATAGCTACGTTTCTTGATCTGCCGGATGCTGAGTGTTATACTGGGCACAGCTTCAGAAGGACCTCTGCTACATTATTGGCAGATTCAGGAGCCAATTTGACGTCCTTAAAGCGACTAGGTGGTTGGAAATCGGACAAAGTTGCAGAAAGCTATATTGGTGATTCATTAAACAACAAACTAGAAACTGGGAAAAAGATCACACAATCCATTAATTTAAGGTCCAGTCCGTCTCCTTCACATGCTGAAGAGAACGTTCGTCCATCTACGAGTACCTTCGTTGATAATGATAATTCATCAGATCCAATTCCATCAACTAGCAAACGCCATTGTATGACAAATATACATGAACAATCATACGAAATTAATAATAGTTTGTCTCAAACAGTAAATATGCAACGTAAAACTTCCCCAGTTAGTATAAAAAACTGTACCAATTTCAATGTATATGTGAATTATAACTTTTATAAGAAATAAATGATTAGTTAATTGAGTTTATTGTGTTTTTATAATTTGATTAAATTGCTTCATTTTTTCGCAACTGTATTAAAAATAGTCGTTCAGTACACGTACGGAACCGTCATTGCAACTCGTTCCGACTGTCAACCCTCGCCTTCGGCTCGGGTAGACATTTGTCGGCACTCTTTGCAATGACAACCATTCCATACTAGTAATGAAATATACTATTTATACAACACCAGCCCGAAAAGTGCTCTATGCTTGTTTTAAAGATGAAGCAGAAAGGACCGCATTGCTGTTATACTACTAAGTGGGCTGGAAAAGTGTGTGGAAATCTATTTCAACGCGCTGAGCGGGCATAAAAGTTTATGGAAATTAATTGTTATTTTTTTTATAATTCATTCTTTTTAATTTATGTTCCGAAAATTGGTCTTTATGATTTTGCAGACATTACAATCTATTTTTTTGACATGCTGTTTGCTTTCTGAATTAGTTATGAAAAAAGAACAAAAAGTAAAAAACTTATTTTATTTTAAGTGAGTTTTTATTTTTTTTTCCTGTCTCCTCGAGGTGGCGTATATTACTGATAGTGAAGATTTATTGACACCGCCAGAATTAAAAGAAACTACCTAAGCAGCCATTGAGAACCTTTATCCATGAAATCAAGCAACCAATATAAAGCTCCCAGGCAAAAGTTTAGTAACTGTAACAACTTTAATATAAATTTCAATTAAAGAATTTGTCTCTTATTTCCTCGCAAGTATGGTATAAAACACTATTTAACCCTCGAAAGAAAGTGCTATTTCCAATTTGTGTGTACTGAAACTACACCCACGTTAGTGATCGGTCACTTTCTCCTCTCGGTGAACAATATACTATTATGGCTTTGTTTCTTCATAACATTGAATTTGCTGCTTTCGATTGAAAACCGATTACCTCCCATAAAAGTTTGTCTCTTTTGTCGCGCGAAATCCGACTTATAAAACGGTTTCGCGAACATTTACATATGCAATTTAACTTGCTCTCACAGCAAGATGTTTGGATCCCATAATTTCACAATTTATTTTCTTATGTAATTTATTTTACATTAGCACAAAAAGGTAAGTAATGCGTTGTCGCATTCTATGCTTTTTCCAGATTTGATACTAAATCACGCGAATAAGACTGGTCTTGAAACCTTTTTTAAAAATGTTTTTTCCATTTTCAACTCAGAACAAGAACTAAAGCATAGAAGTAATTCTATAACGTTTGAGCGTACACTCCCATCCTAAATATATTATAAATGTGAAAAGGAGATTGCTCAAATTGGCCCAAATGCACAGAAAATATTGACATACACGGTAATTCTTGGCGTTATTTATAATTTAATTTACAGTTATTAGATTTCAACGGACACCTTTGTATAATATATTTACTTTAAAAAGGACTTTTAATTTTACCGATTGGAAAACATACGAATCATTTTTAATGGCTATGGGTGTAGTAACATTCAGCCAAATAGTGATCGAAGTTGTTTATATAACATAAAAACAAATCTGTTTTGTAAAAATCGATAAAATACTATATTATCATTTTCACTAGATGCAAATGTGCTAAGACAATTATTATAGATGGTAGGCGACATCATAAAGTCTATTGCAATACATTTTTCGCCAAACACCTCCATAAACACATTATAATCTGTATATATGTTAGCCTTTAAGGTATCTATCTATGGGCCTACGTTCCCTGACTATAAATTAATAAATAAATAAAATTATAAGGTGTGATACACTAAAAATCTAAAATATGGTTATCTTAAAAACATAACAAAAATAATGAAGCTACTGAATATATGGTTATAGAACCTAAATCTCTTAGCTTTCTTTGGTTAACGAGAGTTTAAAAATTCTGTCTAATCTGTGGCTCATTCACAATCATCACACAGTTTCTGTCACAGAGTAACTTATTATAACCAGAAATGACACCTGATTTTAAAAGTTACTCTTATGCATTAACTTTAAAAACAGGCAACTATCTGTTAATCTACATGCTCTATATACCTGAATCTAATCCATAATTTCGGTACTTGGCTTGATTTCCCAAGTTTACTATATAACTTATTTGTTTTTTATTATTTTAACATGTTCAGTGTATATGGTTTATAGAAGTTCTCAGGGGTGTCCGTCAATAATATTCGTTTCTACAGTAATTTATATATAATTTCGAATCTAGGAAACAATTTTTCATGATTATTGGTCTTTAGGCCAAACATGTATGGAAGCTGAGCAATCTCCGTTGTATGTTTGTTACCCACCCATGCTATAAATACTAAACGAAATTGGATGAAATTTCATCACCTCCGTGTCGCCGACTCGAGAGGTCCCGGGTCTTATTCCGAATCTATCCGGTCGAATCCCAGTGGGGGCAGATGTTTGTATTATGAATACCAGCATTTGTACGTGTGATGTGATGTTTAAAATGTATTTATATATATGTACAATATAATACTTATATATATACAATATAATATGTATTCTATCCGTTACCCTTTTTTTTAATGTCTAGAAAATGCATTACGCATACTTCGCCCACCGAGGGTTGCGGTCGAAGCTATCGGGGACTCCTCTCCGCCGCTTCAGGGAACACAAGTGCTCCGAGAAGCAAACGGGGCCCTACCTCGCCAAGAAGGCGACCGCCACAAGGGCGACCGTAAAAACTAGACAATACTCCTGCACCGGTCACCCGGCGCGCATTATGAGGGACCGCGGTCCCTCCTAGTGCGCACCGGGAGTACGAGTGATGTGGCGGTATCCGTTTCCGAATAGTCCGCCCACCCGCAATCCGTTACCCTAGTATCCCATAACATGAGCCTTACACTGCTTACTTTGGGGCTAGGCTAATTGGTGTGAGTGTTGGAAATATTTATTTATATATTATGATCTGGATTGTGCCATAGAATACTTTGTATCCCAGAAAAATATAAGGGTCCTGTGGGATTCTCATATAACTAAAGTTAACGCAGATGCGACCGCTAGTGGACAATAAATTAACGAAAAGATTTCCAAAGAAAGCGTTACCCAACCAACGAGTATATGCGGCGTGTAGGCAAGTTGCTTTTGACATTAGATCGCTTTTTGATTCGGTATCGTAAAGGTAACCAAGGTATCCACAATTGCTTAATAATTTGATAATATTATTATTACATCACAATAAAATGTACATTAATTTAAAACTCCCTGTTGCAAGATGAAACACATCTAAAGTGAGTAGTATATCTAGGTTTAATTATTATAGTACACATGACGTCACGGATGCCATATCCATTACGTTGTGGTTGAGCCTACGATGTGGTTAAGGCATATCAAAGGTGTATTAGCATTACACATATATGTAGACAAAAATAGATGTTAGTTAAATAATTCACATAAATTTATCTTTGATAAATTCAGTCCCACGCTCCAAATATTGAACATAAGCTCTGGTTTGGAATATAATTGAGAAATATTGAGTGCATTATTTTATGGTCATATCTATTGAGAAAAATGAGACCTGAAAAGTAAAAAACGGTACCTTATAGGATGACTTTGTTGTCCGTCTGTCTTCTGCCAGTCCCCTTTATCTGAGGAACTCGTGGAGGTATTGAATTAAAATTTAAACTATGTACTTAGGTCTACGGTCCCTTCAAGCTGTGAAAAAAATAAAACTTCTAAGTTAACGGGGAAAAAGATAAGTCCGTCTATATTGCGTGCATACAAATTTGTACAGAACCCTCGGTAGGTAAGTCCGATTCGCACTTGTCCGATTTTTTTTCAACTAGTCCGCTAATAGCAGTAGACATGTGACGATTTTTTTTATAAATCAGAGGGCGTACTATTAACATCCGTCAACTAAGCGTTGTAGGTAAAAACTATACATCCGCATTAATAAATATTGAAATAATGTTCTCAGAATGCTCCTGCTGAATGATAATCCTACGAACCCCCTAGTTTACAAAAGTCACTACAAAATGCTTTTGGCACCACAGGAATTTCAGTTTTTGTGTTAAAGGAGAGCATTATTTGTTGGTAAAATCACTGTTTCTTAATTTTGCGGGTATGATAGTGATCACACATTTATTGAAAGACAAAGTACAATAAGCAAACGATGTCTCTGTATAATGCAAACTTTGTAGTGATCCATCACCTGGTTGAGTTTTTTTTACTACTCAATACCGTTTCGAATCGACAACGCCATCTGTACCCTTAGCACGAACCAATATCGAATTCGCATAGTTTGTGAGTGCGAAATATCATTCTCACATTTTGTATGAAAACTTGTACAGCAGCGCCACAACGGATGTAACGAAAACTAAAAAAAAACACAAGCACATTTCACGTATTAAATAAATCGAAAATTTCAACTATTCGATCTAGAATTACGTTACGTCTATTGTGGCGCTGCTGTTCAAGTTTCCATACAAAGTTTGACAGTTACATTTCGCACCCGCAAACGTAACGAATTCAGTATTGGTTCGTGCTAAGGGTACGGTTTGCAAATCTACGGCGCGGTAAACCTTGTACTGATAAGAAATACAAGAAACTCAGCAATTGCTGTTTTTTCTCCCTGTATTATTATTACATATAAACAGAGGCGGCAAATTGAAAAATGACTGAATATGATATTATTCATGAATCCACCTTTTCTTACATAATTTATAAAAAGAATATACACATACAATTACAAAAAACATCCTCTGTATTTTGATTGCTCTGTCATACTTACAGTATAAATAAATATTCGTGTGATTATATTAGATTATATAAATATATTTAAATACTAGCGGCCCGCCCTCGCTTCGCTTCGGTGTAGAGCTGAAGTGTACACTATAGTTTTTTTTCTCAGGCTTGTATTAAACACAATGACATTCATCTATGATTCCTCTTATACCTGCATGCAAAGTCTCAGCCCGATTGGTTTAAAATTGACAAAGTTTCATACAAACTTTCATTCCCTATTTTATCCCCTTGGGGGTAGAATTGATCAAAATCCTTTCTTAGCGGATGCCTACGTCATAACATCTACCTGCATGCCAAATTTCAGCCCGATCCGTCCAGTGGTTTGGGCTGTGCGTTGATAGATCACTATGTCAGTCAGTCCCCTTTGACTTTTATATACATATATAGATAAAAACGGTAATTTTTATTACCTGTATTTATAATCAAACTAAAATTCTCATATTTACGTTATATAATCGGAATGCTCCGAACTGCTAAGCTATCAGGAGTTACACGTGTTATTGTGAGTCAACCATAAAAGATAGACATATGCTGTTGCGGAATATTTTTTAGATAATTTTATGTAGAATATTTCCGTCATACATAATTTCTATGTAACTTAACCATTAAGGCTGCACACGCGACGGAAGCTGAAAAAATGGAGTAACTTCTCCCGTTTTCCCAACGTTTCCCTTCACTACTCTGCTCCTATTGATTGTAGCGTGATGAAAAGTATACTATAACCTGCCCAGGAGTATGAAGAATAATTGTACCAAGTTTCGTTAAAATCCGTCGAGTAATTTTTGTTTCTATAAGGAACATACACACAGACAGACAGACAGACAGACAAAATTTTTACTGATTGCATTTTTGGCATCAGTATCGATCACTAATCACCCCCTGATAGTTATTTTGAAAATATATTTCATGTACAGAATTGACCTCTCTACAGATTTATTATAAGTATAGATTATGTTTGGCAATAATGATCATTCTTAAGCTACAATTTCCATGGCACTCTATAGGCGTTTGCTGGCAGGTCAATTAAGTGTGAAGTGTTTCAGTCACACGGCGGCGTCGGTTCACCGGTCCATCAGCAGAACGCCATTGTTCCTATAATCAGCCTTCGCCGAGGCTGATCGGTATTGAACCAGTATTAACGGTAAGGTGAGAGCCACTGATAGCCACACATGACATGTCAATGAAGTGGTTATTGACGTTTTCTCGTGGCTTAGATATTTTTTAATTAATGCTAGGTTAATTTTCTTTTTAAAATTTCCCTAAGGAATAAGTAAAGCGAGGTCGCATGTCAAAGGTTAACTCTTATTCATGTAATATAAAGAAATCCATTTAAATCTATTCAGAACACACTTTTTAATAAGTTTCTGTCAATGAGAAGCTTAAAAACGGGCCAAGTGCGTGTCGTGCCACGCACAGTGTAGGGTTCCGTAGTTGCCTGTAGTTACCACAATATATCTGAGCTGGAGTCTTTATTTTCTATATCGGAAATTAGGAAATGCAAGTAATGTCAATCTATGTATCTCAACTAAAATACCTTAATCAAAGTCAAACTGCGTCTCAAAAAAACTTTATAAAAACGTAACGTTAGTGCGACTCAGAAGCCGTTGCCGTTGGTACTCGCGGTAGCATTGTGGAACTAATGATATTTGGTTTTTAAATTCTTTTTTTTAGATTTTGTTGTAAAGCAAAGTTTTATGCTACAATAACTTCAACTATGTCACTATTAATGTTTTTTTCTAAGGAATTTTCAATAGGTAAGAAATTTTCTTTAACCAAAGTTGAACGACTATTACCCTTTAACTAACAAATCTATCTTAACCGTTAAAGTTTTGCTTAAAAGTTCATGATAAGCACTATAATTGGTGTTATAATAAAGTGTTAATCTATCTATCTATCTATAATCATTAATTTTTTCAGGGTTTTCAAGTCAATAGTTTAGCTTTTAGAGGGGGGGAAAGCCCTACTCGCACAAAAATTTGCACTTTAAAGTTCAATATTTCACAAACGGATCCCTTAATCGAAAAACAGTCTTAGGAACCCCTAAGTATCCGCAGGTTACATGTAGGGGATCTACCTTAAAAATATATTTATCAAAATTTTATTCTAACAATTTGTCGGCGTGATCGATTACATATCTCCACAAAATTACAGCTTTCTAGTGCTAATAATCTCCAAGCTAAACCGAGGACGGACAGACGGGCATGACTAAACATTAAGGGTTCCTTATCACGACTACGGAACTCTAAAATTATATTGTAGGAATCAAAGCCTATTTTTTTTGTTCATGGTGCATGAAATTACCCCACCCAGCTCCAGCCATCCTCACCGAGCCGTACCTTGTTACCACCTCCAGTAATCCTCTACACCGTGAAGCCCCGGATCCCTTCTAACCAGCAGAAACACAACACCACCAAAATGACGTGTTAATTTACTGTGGTCTTTCCTTTACAAAAAGGCGGAGGTTGCTTCCCCAAACGGACGCTCCAATTCGAGCGGGAAATCCGCTGTGCCCCATCCCTCTTTTAATTATATTTATATAAATAATATTTGAAAAGCAAACAGACAGACGGACATGACGAAACATTAAGGGTTCCTTATCACGACTACGGAACTCTAAAATTATATTGTAGGAATCAAAGCTAATTTAAGTAATGGTTTGCTTAATTTTTGATTTCTAATAAGAACCGTTGCAATTAGGAACCAAGTGCTGCGTCGCGTCGCACCGTAGCCATGGATCAATCAACACGGTTTGCTGTTATGCGACAAACATACGAAGATGGATTTAGTTCACTCCACTAAAACAATGTGTTAGGCACATTCGATCCTTCATGAAGTCGACTTTTACCTTTTGCTATAAGTATAAAAATCGTAACCTAATCAAAAACTGACGCTTTTAAATAAAAAATACAAAATCTAAAAATATTTTTTTAGCTTACCTTTTAGCACACGCTTGGTCGCTCGCTATCAAGTAGGTATTGGAATGCTATCACATTAGATGACGTCAAAATGGCAATACCTTTTAAAATGGCAAATATTATTAAAAATAATTTAAATTTCGTTTTCAAAAATAGCAAAAAATGTATAATAAAATAGTTTGTAGGGAATTAATAAGGTATTTTCGAGGTCAAAATATAAATTAAATCAATTGTTGAATTTTGAAATCCAAAAAAATGCCCAAGTTCGAGTAGAGTTTAAAATCTTGTAATGAAAAGGAAAAATAAAAACTATAGATAACACATTATTTTCGATTTACTACTTGGATTGTTGTCACTGCCTATAAACTATAGTGTTCGTTTACAATCAGACGTTTCATAATGCTTGTTTGCCACCCTTTCTGCATTAAAATACAATTATTCAATGGTAAGTAATTCCTTTCTTCAACTTTACCAAGAAATATGCGGGCTACTTTTGAATGCGGCTTGCTAAAGTTACTCAACTGTTTTGTGTACATATTTCTTTAACTTAACATTTGAATTAACAAAAGAGTTAGTATTTTAGCATTAAAACACCTTTTGTTCACAAATAAACGAGGTCAATTAACTCTGCTACATCACTAATTCTGAGTAACTATTTGTTGTTGTATGTTTTTATAAGTAGAATGTTTATACAGAGAAGACAATCTATGTTAAAGTCATAAATGTTGCCTTGTTGTATTGTTCGCAATAATTAATAATGTTGTACCACGTCAAGTCTCCAGAGAATGTAAAATGTTTCGGCTGTCGTTAGTTAGGTAAAATAGGTAGTAATGCGTTATTGGCAATCGCATCCCATTCACAGCAGGGGAAATGATAGACATGACCCAATAGCAAGAATGAAGATGCATGCGTTCGACACTGATTGTGACTTCAAAGGGTTTAACGCTCAAAATGGGTGGAAAACGTATTACGTTTGCAGTAACTGCAACCGACAAAGCGAATAGATCCCTAGCTAAGATTAAAGAATTGGATTTTTGAATGTACGGATTCACTTTATGATACGACAAAACGAATAGGAGAATAACGCGATTTTGTTAAAATACTACGAATTTCGAAAAGGATAGAACGGTTTTTTAAGTAACTTTTGCATAAGGTATACCAGTAACTTTAAAAAAAATGGATGAGGAGTTTTGTTACCTACATACATTTTCTATTTTGAGATGTGACATTATTAACCGAGGAAAAAAACGGAGCAGGATCTCAATTCGACACGTTTATTTTTTTTTATGTATGGCACATACATAAAAAAAAATAAACACACGCATAACTTTTTACAGAGTATTCCGATTTTGATAATTCTTTTTCTATTGGAAAGGGTGGGTTCCACATGAATTTAGAAACAAAAATCCAACCCTAAGGATGGGAATATAGGGGTGAATGTTCACTGTGTATATTATAATAATTATAGTTACAAAATTATAAAATAAAAACTTAATAACAACAAAAAAAACCGCCGAAAAGTAAAAAATTATAAACCTTTTTTATCTTTAGATAAATTAATATTTGAATATTAGTAGTACTTAAGTTCTTAACAAATAAATTTGCTTCGTTAGTGTAAAATCTCGTACCAACCGTTCCATACATTTACAAACCAAAGCAAAATAAATTTGTATTGCTAAAGATCAATAATGGACCCTAATATAGACATTAAAAGATCTCCACCTGCTACAAACTATGACCCAAGCACCATTCTTGTACTCTCAACTTTCGTCAATAGGTGCATATTTTAAGTACAAACACGTTGCGGTCGCTGAATTTTATAGCTATGTAATTTTTCTGTAATTGTCATAAGATGCATAGAAGGTTTATACGTGGGTTGCAAAATAAAGAAACAAATACGAAGACTAGTCAAACAGTCCTTTGTTCTCCTGTAGTAGTTTCAATGTACTTCTCTTGAATTTAACCTTAAATATTCAATTAGATTCACATAATTTAACACATTGTGTAGAATATACTAAATTGTGATAACGTGATATGATGATGACTGTACATATACATTGTAAAAAAAGCGTAATTAATATCTCCATTTCTCTTTTTACAGATCCTTTTAAATACACATCATAACTAACATCAATATGGTAAGTGCTATTTTAAATAAAAAATATAACGATTTGACTAGCGTGAGTAGGCGCTACATATCTATCTATACATATAATAAAATGGTAGGAAAGTCAAAACTGTACATTGAATTTCTTTTTTAAAGAGTACTTGGGGTGTGATCTACAATCGATACCGAAGCCAAAAATATAGTTTTTAGACTTTTTGTCTGTTTGTCTGTATGTATGTCCGGGATAAACTCAGAAAGTCCTGCATGGATTTACTTCAAATTTGGCACGAATATTATTAAGAAGTCGGGTCAACATATAGGCTACATATTATCATGCTATCTTCTACGGGGATCGAGCAGTAAACCTTTATTTCTAACTAACTCCACGTGTACGAAGTCGCGGGCGGCCGCTAGTTTGTAATAAAGGTACTATTTTCTTTGTTTTTTATTGAACTGTGGGTGTAGTTAGTGTGAAATCTTTCTTGAGGAATTTGGTTCCAAATATCGAATCAGCTTATCCGGTAAGCTTCGCTAAGTTAGTTAATATTATAAAAATCGACGTATTGGTTGAGTTATATCTTCTTCACATCAGACACACATAGATAAATGAACCTTTATGAACTTTGTTAAGTACCTATAGATTGTACAAGATATATATTTATATATCTTATATACGTGATATTGTGTTAGTAAATTAATTGCATTAATTGTGTCGATGAGCCACTAGTTACGTGCCTAATTATCCATCCCATTCACTTTTGTTCTTCATTATAATAGGTTGGCAGGTCGTAAATATACGAGTATTACTATGTGGATATACTTAATAAAAGTTTTGTGCGTTATCTGTATAACTTCTATCGAATGGAACCAATAGGTAAAGGATCTCAATAATGAGTGAGAGAGAGATTGATTCTTGTAAGTTGTAATAAGCCCAGTAACAAAACATTGTTACACCATTTAAAATTTAGTATTATTAAATATAAATATATATATATAACTGAATTATGTTTCCATAATCACTGACTCATAGTAGTACTACCACAGAGTGATATGTTCTACCTAGTCTTCAAGCACCGCAAAGTATTTTGCTAACCAAATCCCAAATTCAATCAATCCTTTAATAATCAATTTTGTTCCAGGATATTTATTTATTTTGTACCAGTAGAATAATTCATTGGTCAACTTGTTGGCCACGGAATTACAATGACAATATAATTCTGTCTTGTGCTTCTGATCGAACGAATTGGTAGCGGGACGAAAGAGACAGGCGCGGACAAACGAACAGCGTCTGACCTTAAAAATGAGGCGTAACTGTTAAATAAAACAAAAATCATGTTATTTATTTTAATTGATCAGACCAAAATGATCCGTCACCAAAAAAAAATCATTATGGTGATTCGAATGTCAATAACGCACAGTGTTTTATGGAACCAAAAAAATTTACACCTTAAGGTTTTTGTATAAATCAATTATTTATACCCTAATAAAGGCAAGAGTTCAATTCCCAGATCACTATTTTAAGTAAAAAAAAAGATATGAAGTAGCAAAGTTTTTGAAATTTGTGCATGAAAAAATTAACAATTTAATTTCCTCAAAAGACGGTTCCATATCTGTCCATGAGATATTTGCCACTTGCTAAGGAATTATTGAAGGCATAAATTTGGAATATTATTTTATTTATAAGTGTCCTAGTTTCCGAGAAATATATATTTTTTTTAATTTCGATTTTTAATTTTTTTCTCCAAAAATCGGCAAAAGTGGAACCTGGATTTAGTACAGAAAGGTTCTATAAGCCAAGTTCTATCACCCATAAAAAAATCAAGTTTCACTTTTGCGGTTTTAAGAAGTTATGACAGAATTTAGATAAAGGTCAACTTTCATGATCTAGGGTTGTAACAAAGGTCAACTATGAGTTAAATGAAAGTGTTATTTTTTTTTGTTTGTTAATTAATACCGTCAATCAATTGAATAAAGTATATTATGTTATAATTGAATAAGTGTTGTACTTATAGACGAATACAATATACTTACATATACTATCTACCTAATGTAGATATGATAATGTAGGAATACTTTATGTTTTAATTTTGACGACCACATTTTAATTTTGTACTTTATACGCTAAACGGTAACGAAAAAATAAACTATGTTGTTTGAAAAAAATTAACACACATCCTATACTATAAACGAGCAATTATTGTATGTACCTATATAAATATATTGGTATGTAATTGGTTTCTCGGAAACGGATCTAACGATTGTGATGAAATTTTGGATTAAATTTTTTTTTATGCAAAATAGGCAATGCGTCTGACCACAATATCACCTGATGGAAAGCGATGATGAGGCCTAGGATGGTACACGCCTGCCTAGAAGATGCCTGTTCACTCTGGCCTTGAAGATGTCCAGGTTATATTGGTCCGGGAAAACAGACCTCGGCAAGGAGTTCCACTCCCTAGCCGTTCGTATAATGAAGGCCGAAAGCAAATCGATCTGGGAAATTGAACTCTTGCCTTTACTAAGGTTTAAATTAATATCTTCTAAACGCCGCAAAAGTGACACGTGGCTTATTTATGTATGATAGACCACATCTGTAGGTTTATTTCTATCTAAGTTCTAGGTTCCACTTTTTCGTTTTTAGGGAGAAAAAACAATAAATACGAAATACAAAAAAAAATGCTGCTCCCAAACCAATGCATTTTTTTAAGCTAAAGAAACGCGTTTATACGCCTCTGGTTATGCCCGATTGACACATATTTATTTAAAAAATATATTGTTAATATTCACTTTATAAAAAAATATTCTAGATTTCATAGGTCAAAGGTCACGATAAGTTCATGATTTTTTTTCTCAAAAAGTATTTGAGTTAGACTTCTGTAAATTGAACTCAAGCCTTTTTTAGGGTATAAATAATCTATTTATGTAAGAATCTGAACATGTAAATTTTTTTGGTTCCATAAAACACTGTGTAACGTAAGCAACAAGTTCTCGTGTCAGAAAGGTGTCGGAGGCAGCAAATATTGACGGCCGGCGCTGACCAGACGTCCCTGTCCTTCCGTGCGGCACGTGCGACTCGTTCTCTCACAATTGGCACATGCTGCTTGCTTTAAACTTACAGCTGGAATCGTTAATACAAAAAAAACTGTATATAATTAAATACTAACAAACCAAAGAAAAATCACCGTCACCAAAAAAATCCTTCTGAAAACATTTTTGACGACCTCTGTGACCGAGTGGTTTATACGCCGGGTTTCATGGTGTCGCCGACTCGAGAGGTCCCGGGTTCGAATCCCAGTGGAGGCAGATGTTTGAGTGATGAATACGAACATTTGTACTCCAGTTAAGGATGTTTAATATGTATTTCTTTTAAAATATACTTATATAAGGTACATATAAGAATATTTTAAGATTAAAATATGTATTCTATCCGTTACCCTAGTATCCCATAACACAAGTCTTACAGTGCTTACTTTGGGGCTAGGCTAATGAGGGCTATCGTTTTTTGTCCCACCAGATGGCGCCACTGTTGAGTGAGGTCCTGAAATGTAGCTTTTAAAGTTAGTAAACACGCTCGTGATATCAAAGTTTACATTTAAATCATATTTTAATACAAAAGAATCGTATTGTAAACATAATCGCCTATGGCACAGTGTTGCGTAGTCCTGTTTTGTTTGGAAAAAAGGAGGACAATATTTTTTCTTAGCTCCGCTTTTAAATAACGGACATTCATTGACACGTAACTCATATTTGTCATAATAAGTCTGATTTATTACCAAATATTCACAACTATTATTTTAAGTAAAAAAAAACCGCGTAGTCGACCCACAAGCAATAAAATTTGACATTTCCGAGACCTCACGCAACACAAGCGCCTCTAGCGGCGGTTTCAGACGCGATAGCCCTCATTGGTGTGAGTGTTGGAAATATTTATTATTTGATATGCTGCAATATGGTGATACAAGGTTGTCAACGTTAGCAACAAGTGCTCGTGTCGGAGGCAGCAAATATTGACGGCCGGCGCTGACCGGACATCCGGGCTACCGGTCCTTCCGTCCGGCTCGGGCGCTCGTTCGCTTACGATTGCACACCCTTTGAACCTTCAGCTGGCATCGTTCGTAATAAGTTCGCATTTCAGCACTCGTGTCAGTCCTCGACACATGTGTGAGGAAATATAAAATATGAATCAGAGGAAATATAACATAATTTGCACCATATCTTTTGCGCGGTTTCACGACCACACTCGGGACGACAATGAAAAGAATTTCTGTATTAATTCATGTGTTATTCTAACGTTATCTCCTAGCTCAATGAAAGGGAAAGCCCAAACTTTAATTTGTTAGATGTCTTAAGTGTGAGTTGTACCACAGAGCTAAGTAAAGTTAAATTTTACTATAACTTTAACAGGCCTCGCTTGGACAGTTAATTGTCACTGTCAAATTATGACCTCATTTTGACTATTGTCAAATAGTGCAACTACTTTTTTGCCTAACCGGTACTTTAAGGCCTTTTGCACATTACAAGAAATTTTCTTGTGTCTTATGAGAAATGTCTTATAAGAAATTCAGACGCATTGATTGTTATATCAGACCGTACATATGACAAGATATTTTTTGTTATGTCGGATAAGACACTCGAATACTAGTCATTTTGTCGACTGGATGTTCGATGTCGTGTCTACATAAAACGTCTTGTTAAGACATCTACTCAACTATGTAAACAAGTTTGCGCGTGCACATTCGTCGCGGCTGCGTTAGCGAAAACACGTGTATTATCCACCCTTTCATTTAAATTAAAACTTTTATTAAACATGAGTACCATAAAAGTGAACATGGAACATTTGATAGCTCTAGTAGAAAAAAGACCTGTAATTTGGGACAAAACTTGTGAGGAATTCAATTAAGAGATTTGAAGATGGGCGCGCGTACATACGAGTATGTTCCATATTAATAGAAAATTTCAAAGATTTGCCAATAGTGGAAAAGAATGAAAAAGGTATATTTTATATTATTTAATTATGTTACTGTTGGTTAATAAATCAAAGATTGAAAAAATTGTATACGTGTGTTCTCCGTGAATTGTGGCTACAGACTGAGGACAAGACGTCTTGCAGAATGTGTACGAGAAACCAGACAAGACATTTTTATTGTCTTGTGTCCGTGCCTTATAATGTGCAAAAGGCCTAACTGAACAGTTAAAATTAAAGTAAGTTGAAGTCTCACGGTAGCATCTTTAACTTTTTTTTTGTATTTCACTGATACTGTTATTTCTCATTTCCGTATCCAAAGGGTAAAAACAGGACCCTAGTGCTGTATTTCTTTTGTTTATTTTTCAGTAAAGTCTGTATGGTTGGATCCTTTTTTGGGAGGGCGTTCCGATTTTAGAGAGAAATACTGTGTACCATAGATCGGTACCCATTGCTATTTTCGTGGTCTTCTAAAATCTAGAAAAAAGTGGGTAATGCCAGATAATGAAAATGATTCATTCAGTGCCGTTCAGTAAAAAAACAAGATCCATCCATTAAAAGAAAAGCGGACATAACGTAGGCAGTTGTATAGGAAACATTTGTTTGGCAGTGATTGCCGAGGTCTACAATACACAGTATTTCATCATCAACCTATTAATATCCTCATTGCTGGGGCACAGGCCTTCCATATGGATGGAATAGGGAGATTGGGCCATGTATTAACCATTTAAATTTCTATTTCGACCTTTTTAATGTTTTAAGGGTATCCTGTAAATCTAATAGGATTTGCTATTACTATAAATACTCTGCTGACCCCGCCTGGTTCAGATGTACGTGAACCTATGCATAAAACATACGAAATCTTAAAGAAACCGCGCTCCATACAGTCTTTATGTGAGTGAAAAAACAATCCATCACACCAGAGTCAAAAATAAACACTTAATATACCATGTACATGAAATTATACACAGTAGATTGATGAAGGAGTTCCCGACAACACCGGCTATGATCTGCCAACGATATTCAAATGAGTCTGCTCTGGGAAAGTGATTGATGAAAATATCATAATAAGTGTTATCTACACAGATGAACAAAAGATGAAACTGACTAGCTAACATATCAACGTTTAGGCTTAAGTAAGTGGGCTTTATATTATGGAATTTAGTGCAATAAGATTCTGCCATGGAGAGAACCCTTAAATATATATTGAGTTTAGCAGTTTTTATTAGATGCCTAAATACTTTGAATAAATAACTTGAGTATTTACATAACCAAGCTAAAAATAAATGACAGCATTAAATTTAGTTATTATTTACCAAACCTTGTTGTATCGAATCCCTTTGTTAACTTTATTAGGCAAGCTTTTTAAGCTCTTTGAATGAATAAAACGTGCTGTCAATCCTTTATTTAAATTCAGAATCAAATTAGACCAGGGTCGATAATTTTTGAGACCAAAAAAAATTATAGTAGGATGAAACCCATTAGAAAAGGTAGAGAATATAACAAAAATGAAAGGATAAATAAATTACGGGCGATCTGAGGTCGGGAAGGGGGAGGGGGTGAGTTTTTAAGGGTAAAAAATGGGTAATCTCGATTTCCGGTAAAACTGCAAGTCCTATGAAAAAAAGATTAATGGCAAAGTTGTAGGTAATAAAAAGATCTACAACTTTTGTATTGACACTTTTTTCACATAACCTCAAAATTTATGTAAAAAATGCGAATAACCGGGTTTTTTGTTTTTAATTTTTATTTTTTGCAAAAAAAAATATTTTTTCACAAAATTTGGTGAAAACTTACCTTTGTATGTCCCAAACATACAGTAATTTTTTTGATTTAAAATATTCATTTTTTCACCTTATTTTGACTTAATATCGAAAAAGCACCCTTATTTTCAATCGAAAATTCTCACGTCAAAATATCTGCTTTTTTAAAAAAGTTGGGGTGTTTTTTGTTTGTTGAAATCTCTACTTTCTGATGGTATAAAAAAAATATACACTACTATGGTAAATGTTCTCAGAAACTGCAAATTAATAATGAAAAAAACTCCAATCCGAAAAATTGATTTGAATCATTATGTATAATTTTGAACTATTTATTAAAATTTACACTTTAATTACTCGAAAAACGTAAGATTTCATGTTAAATTGATAAACAGAAAACAAATCCATAAAACATGCAAAAATAGTTGTTGTAAGTAGGTATTAAAAATAGGATTTTCGGATTCGAGTTTTTTTCATTATTAATTTGCATTTTCTGAGAACATTTATCATAGTAGTGTATATTTTTTTTTACCATCAGAAAGTAGAGATTTCAACAAACAAAAAACACCCCAACTTTTTTAAAAAAGCATATATTTTGACGTGAGAATTTTCGATTGAAAATTAGGGTGCTTTTTGGATATTAAGTCAAAATGAGGTGAAAAAATGAATATTTTAAATCAAAAAAATTACTGTATATTTGGGACATACAAAGGTAAGTTTTCACCAAATTTCGTGAAAAAATATTTTTTTTTGCAAAAAATAAAAACCAAAAACTCGGTTATTCCACATAAATTTTGAGGTTATGTGAAAAAAGTGTCGATACAAAAGTTGTAGATCTTTTTATTATCTACAACTTTGCCATTTAACTTTTTTTCATAGGACTTGCAGTTTTACCGGAAATCGAGATTAACCATTTTTTACCCTTAAAAACTCGCCCCCTCCCCCTTCCCGACCTCAGATCACCCGTAATTTATTTTTCCTTTCATTTTTGTTATATTCTCTACCTTTTCTAATGGGTTTCATCCTACTATAATTATAAATTTTTTTCACTTTTCACCATTTTTAAAATTATCGACCCTGGTCTAAATTGGAACAATTGGAATTCAACGTACTATGTACAATTAAGCCAACTGATTTCCGACCCACCCGCCTGTTAATTCGCTTCAAAATGTCAAATAGACAAGTTTTTCTTTGAAGAGAATGCGTAATTACACTTGGGATCTTCTATCAACAAGGAAACTGTATTAATATGGATCAATGATATTTGAAATTTGACCTTTATTTTCAATGCAATAGATCATGTTATAGATAAAATAGGAATACTAGTTTACGAAATCACTTTTAAAATAGTAAATGTAACAGAAACTCTTTTGATTTCTTGGGACAGATAGGAAAAATCCTTAGTCCACGGGCAAAACTCCAAATAATGTAATGTCAAAATTATGTCACGGAATCCGGCAAAAACAGTCACGTCAAATATGATTGTTTAGAAAATAACAAGTTTGTTTCCAGGGATACATACATTTAAGGGGTGTAAGGGGTTCTAAATACACCTGCAAGAACCCAAGCCAACCTCACCTTCACGCGGTGCACCCTGTTGACCAACAGACGAGGCTCTGGCAAACCGACCGATGGCGGTATAACCATCCAACGACGTAGGGGAGGGAAATCTCACTGGTGACGGGCAGCAGCGTCATCAGTGAATTAACCTACGTTCTGCGATCGCCAACCCGCCTGCCCAGCGTGGCGATTACGGGCAAAACCTTCAATGCAAACAGACCACAAGCCACGGCCCCCAGTTCCCGGCAGCTCCGCTATTCCTGGTCACGGTGGCGACCACGGTGACGGCGGAGCAGGGGGTGCCAAGAATCTGCGGGCTCCGGGAGTCTACCACAATAGACTGACCCTGGCGACGTACAACGGACGCACGCTTCGGCTTGACTCGCATCTGGCGCAACTCGAGGTGGAACTTGGGAAGATAAGGTGGCACATTTTAGGGTTAAGTGAAGTCCGAAGAGAGGGGGAGGACACCATAACGCTCGAATCGGGCCACCTAATGTACCAACAGTCCCAAGGTGGCGTTGGGTTTTTGGTGAATAAGTCCCTTGCCGATAACGTTGTGGAAATGTCCAGCGTGTCGAACAGGGTAGTGTACCTCATTATAAAGCTCACCGAGAGGTATAGCCTCAAGGTGGTGCAAGTGTACGCACCGACCTCGACACACTCTGACGACGAAGTGGAGGATATGTTCGATGATATATCGAGGGCCCTCCACTCCACTACTAAGACCCACTACAACGTTGTTATGGGTGACTTCAACGGTAAAGTGGGAGTACAGAATTGCAGCGAATCGGTAGTAGGATCCCATGGATTTGGAAGCAGAAATCATAGGGGGCAAATGCTCGTCAACTTCCTCGAACGGGAAGGGCTCTTCTTGATGAACTCTTTCTTTAAGAAACAGCCCCAAAGGAAGTGGACGTGGCAAAGCCCCGACACTATGACTAAAAATGAGATCGATTTCATGACGGACAAGAGGTATATATTCAGAGACGTCTCCATGATCAACAGGTTCAATACAGGTAGTGATCACCGACTCGTCCGGGGTTCTCTGAATATCAACTTTAAGGCCGAGCGCGTCCGTTTGATGAAATCCAGGCTCCGACCTATAAGCCGTGGAAACCACATCAGACGTTAACCAAAACCTCGAAAATGTGTTTCGGATCCTCAGGGAAGAGGGTACGAGATTATGTGCAACGCAGCGTAAGGGTAGGAAGTCAAAGCTTTCCGAAGAGACTTTAGGGCTAATGAAGGAACGACGTGAAAATCCACCCGTCACTTCGTCGGCAAAGCGGACTCTAAACCAAGAGATCAGTAAGCACGTACGACATGACCTCCAGTGCTCCAATACTCTCTCGATCGAGAGAGCGATCGAGCAGAATCGAGGGTCCAAAGTGTTCGTACAATCTCTTGGAAGAAGTCATCTGACGAAGTTGACCACACCAAGTGAGGAAGTTGTTGCTTCAAAGCCGGCAGTCCTTTCGGAAGTGGAAGACTTCTACGGCCAGTTGTATGCATCACATGCATCTCGACCAGATCCCGGAAATGAGGATTCTAGAGCCACATTAACGCGTCACTTCACCGAAGACCTGCCAGAAGTCAGTATTGGCGAAATCGAGATTGCTCTTGGGCAGCTTAAAAATGGAAAAGCCCCTGGAGAGGATGGTGTTACAACAGAACTCTTGAAAGCTGGAGGTAAACCCGTACTGGGTTAAACACTGTCCTGTTCGAAGGGAGAACTCCGGAGATGTGGAGTAGGAGTGTAGTCGTCTTGTTCTTTAAAAAGGGGGACAAGACTCTACTCAAGAACTATCGACCCATATCCCTTCTAAGCCACGTCTATAAGCTGTTCTCAAGAGTGATCATGAACCGTCTTGCGCGAAGACTTGATGACTTCCAACCACCGGAACAGGCTGAGTTTCGGAGCGGATACGGCACCATAGACCACATCCACACAGTTCGGCAGATTATACAGAAGACTGAAGAGTACAATCAGCCTCTGTGCCTAGCATTTGTGCGCTATGAGAAGGCCTTTGACTCGATTGAAATCTGGTCTGTCCTGGAGTCCCTACAGCGTTGCCAAGTCGACTTGCAATACATCCAAGTGATTAGATGTCTCTACGAAGCCGCCACCATGTCTGTCCAAGTACAGAATCAGCAAACAAGTCCCATACCGTTGCATCGTGGAGTGAGACAAGGGGACGTTATTTCCCCGAAATTGTTCACTAATGCAATGGAGGATATGTACAAGACGCTGAACTGGAAAGGACATGGCATCAACATCAATGGCGAACGCATCTCTCACTTGCGATTTGCAGACGACATCGTCATCATGGCAGAAACCCTGCAGGACCTAAAAAATGCTGAATGACCTAGCTGACTCTTCTATACGCATCGGCCTACGGATGTACTTGGATAAACCAAGGTCATGTTCAATGAACATGTTCTACCGGAACCGATTGCAATACACGGTGCCGTTCTCGAAGTTGTTCAAAAATATGTATACCTCGGGCGGACATTGCAGTTAGGTAGAAACAACTTTGAGGACGAGGTGAATAGAAGAATTCGGCTGGGTTGGGCAGCGTTTGGGAAGCTACGTCAAGTCTTGACATCGTCGAACCCACAGTGCCTAAAGACGAAAGTCTTCAATCAGTGCGTCCTACCTGTGATGACATACGGAGCCGAGACGTGGACACTGACGGTACGGCTGGTCCACAGGTACAAAGTCGCTCAGCGCGCTATGGAAAGGGCTATGCTCGGCGTTTCTCTGAAGGATCGCATCAGAAATGAGGTAATCCGACAGAGAACCAGAGTTATCGACATAGCCCACCGGATTAGTAAGCTGAAGTGGCAGTGGGCTGGCCATATTTGCCGAAGAACCGATAACCGTTGGGGTAGACGAGTTCTGGAGTGGAGACCTTGTCTAGGCAAACGTAGTGTAGGACGTCCTCAGGCACGGTGGAGTGACGATTTGCGCAAGGTGGCTGGCAAGAGCTGGATGCGAGTAGTAGCCCAAAATCGATCTGAGTGGCGTGCAATTGGAGAGGCCTATGTCCAGCAGTGGACTAGGATAGGCTGTTGATGTACATTTAAGCAAAAATCTACCATATTCTTTTGAAATCGTTGCAACAAAATGAGCTTATGGTGGGTCAGGAATCAAATTGGCTGATTGTACCAAGCTCAAATATCTGAGTTAAACTTGGCGTCGTTCCATTACTAATTCAATTTGTAGTGATTTACACAATAATCAATAGGCAGGCCATAATGACGGCACTCTAGCAGTTGTTCACGTGTTGGCGTGTCAATCCAAGCGTGGTGCACCAATCTACGGAACGTCACAGTGACATACGGAGACAGTAATCAAAGTAGAAACATCTAAGTTTCATACATTTAGGGCCTCTTGAACCAATATTTGTACTTCAAATTAAGCCTTCACCCTGGTTAACAGATCATCCATCTTTGTAATTTTAGGGTTTCGTAGCCAAATGGCAAAAAACAGAACCCTTATAGATTCGTCATGTCTGTTTGTCTGTCTGTCTGTCCGTCCGTATGTCACAGCCACTTTTTTCCGAATCTATAAGAACTCATCATCATCATCAGCCTATTAATGTCCCCACTGCTGCAGCACTATGGATGGAATAGGGAGATTGGGCCATGAACCACCACGCGGGCCCAGTGCGGATTGGTGGGTGCTAACGACTGCAGATGCAGCCGGGACCAACGGCTTAACATGCCTTCCGAAGCAAGGAGCAACTCGTAATAGAAGAATTTTGGTCATCCATCACATGACCGACCACTGCGAAAGTTGCTTAACTTTAACGATCGCAGCCGAACGGGCTAACCACCCGCGCCATCGAGCTCCTCCTATAAGAACTATACTGTTGAAATTTGTTTAATAAATGTATTTTGTGAACCGCATTAAGATTTTCACACAAAAATAGAAATAAAAACAATAAATTTTAAGGGGTTCCCCATACTTACAACTAAAACTCATTTTTTTTAATCAAACCCATACGTGTTGGTTGTCTACTAATAAGTCTTCAAAAATGATATTGAGGTTTCTAATACCATTTTTTTCTAAGCTGAATAGTTTGCGCGAAAGACACTTCCTAAATAAGAGAATGATAAAACTAAAAAAATATATATGACGTTTAATTACCATGCAAACTTCCACTGCAAACAAGCTTGAAAGAGATCTAGTAAGTAGTTTTTTTTAATACGTCAGAATAACGCTGCTACGGAAGGTAAGGCTGCTATGAAAGGTTTTTCATGGGCGAGTCCGACCCGCACTTGGCCGCTTTTTTATATTATAGGGGATGAGCTGACGTTTCACCTAAAGGTCACAGTAAGTGCTCACCGTCGCCAATAGACACCTGAAACATCAGAAGTGTCAAAAATGGGATGCTCGCCTTAAAGGCTTTTTTTAAGGTTTTTGGGGTCGTATTGGGTCAAATGTCAATTGGCCAATAAAGCAAATACGTCTTTTTGATATCTTTTTTTTATTTAAGAACTTTTTGCAAATGGGCCTTAGTATTGTTAGAAACATGTGTTAATAATTGTAGTACAGTAGTGCAGTGTATCCTGCAATAATGTGTTTCTCACTATATTAAATGTACGAAATCGATACGATTCTGGCGCGTCACTGTTCTCATCTCTAGTTCAATGTTATTACTGGCATGAGGAAATTCAACAAACATTAAATGTTCAGTTCCAAATAATTCAAAACTTTAAAAAATAAAAATTTTATTCATATACTGGTTTAGTTGATGCACTGTGGATGCATTGTTTCATACAGAATTGCTCACTTTCTACCTTTGCTTTCTACCCACTCTATTTTACCAGGGTTGCCTGTGAGACCTAAATTAATAATAAATTAATATTTCTTACAAACACACCAATTAGCCTAGCCCCAAAATAAGCACGATAAAACTTGTGTTATGGGATACTAAGGTAATATAAAGGATAGAATACATATTATACTGATAATTATTATGTTATTACATTTATTAAGAAATACATATAAACATCCATGACTTGGGTACAAATGCTTGTATTCATTACACAAACATTTACCCCACCGGGCTTCGGGACTTCTGTTTAGAAAATTATTTTATCTTGAAAACCGGCGTTCATACCACACGAGCCACAAAGGTCGTATTATCTTAATAACTTTATTGTAATTGTTTTAGAATTTAGTTTTAAGATATTTAAGTCCCGAGAGCTTAGCTTCAACTTCTAATGGTTGATGTATTTAATGGAAACCATCCTTTCTAATTTGTCTAATGTTATAATTTTAAGAGTGAGATCTTGTCACTCCTAAAATAAACCTAAAATTATAAGATTTCAATCGATTTATATCTGCACTAATTGAAGCGTCTACCTAGGAAGCGTTCCTAAAGAAATGACTGAAGTAAAGTATTCTGTAGCTAATAAAAAAACGAAAACTACTATGTATTTCGAGTTTTTAAGTTACATAATATTAAATTAATACATAGGTACGTAATTTCCATTAAATGGACGGGATGGTTCTAAAATATATTTTCATTTCCATTTTCTTAACTTTTAAACAATCGTGAATGTCGTTGATATAAAGTTTCGGCTGGACTGACAATAAAACATTCCCTGTAACAGCGTTGGCAGATAATTAAATTGAAGTTAATGATCTTTTATATAGGACCTTTGCATTATATATAGATGAGCAAAAAGGTTAATTAAGAGAAATGAAGACTAATAATACCTACTCCACTTCCCTTTATCTATAAGCTTAAGCCGTTATCTACATTACGGTTGGCCACCAAATTCTTTTAAAAAATCCGTACTAAATAACTATACTAAAAAACATTTTAGCAAAAACATTAAACCGCCGAAAATACTGGAAAACAGAAAACAATAAACCTTTGTATCTTTAGTCAAATCAATATTTGGAGTCGGTGCCATGCATGTCTGATAGATCCGAGTTCTCATTAACTATAATAATAAATTTTTTATTTTATTATTTTTCGTAGCTTTAATTTTGTAATATACAGCTCGGCATCAAAATCTGTGAGTGAACAATCACCCTTATTTCTCCACTCTTAGGAAGCTTTTTGTTTCCAAGTTTAAGTTTTTTCTAGGTTCAACTTTGAGGTATAAACTATCCAATATAAACCGGTCAAGTGCGTGTCGTGCCACGCGCAGTGTAGGGTTACATAGATATTTTTATTGTGGTTTTTTTTAATTTAGTTTTTCAATTCAAGGTTTTACGCGATTTAAGCAAGCAATTACATTATCTAAGTCACTTTTAATATGTACTTTTAAGGAAGATTTATAAGTTAAGAAAATTTTTCACCTAACTTGAACTATTTATAACTAACTATACGAGTCATAATTTTCTTTT
Source organism: Chilo suppressalis (assembly GCA_902850365.2). Taxonomy (NCBI): domain Eukaryota; kingdom Metazoa; phylum Arthropoda; class Insecta; order Lepidoptera; family Crambidae; genus Chilo; species Chilo suppressalis. The sequence goes on from OU963898.1 coordinate 17,572,225, forward strand.
CTATTCATGAAAAGTACTGTTATCGTGATTTTATTCTGACTTTTTAAGTAAATAGTAATGCTTAAGCTTTAAGAGGGGCGGGGGGATCAACTCAAACAAAACTTGGCACTTTAAAGTATTACAGTAACAAATCCCTAAATCGAAAAATAGTTCTAGCAACCCCTAAGTCGTTTTAAAGAACCTATTCAATGAGACCGCACACGATGAGGGAGACGATGAAAAAAAAACACCCATTCATGTAGAGGAGCTACCCTAAAGTCAGTTGGGTCAGTTGAAACACACATAATTCTAATAAAAAAGGTCGTGAAAATGTATGTGCAAGGATGACATAGAAACTTTTAATACTATATATTAACACATTTATGAATAGGTATAAACGTTCTTCTCTCCCCTCATCATTATCAACTTTAAGTCTTCTCATTTGGAGTGGATAGTATTTCAGATGCCTAAACATTTGCTTCCTTGTTTAAAAAAACCAAGATCAAATTTGAATCTTTCGAAAATGCTTCTTCAATCGTAACAACGATCAGTTTTTATTAGTTCTCGTTGAATGTTTACCTTTTTCTGTTTTGTATCATAGTGGGCAACCCTTGACATCTCCAGGGACCGTGGGATGAAGCGAGCGTTCCTCCTTTGTTTCTATTTCACTCGCACTACATTCTTTTTATTGCCAACATCCCACACATTGGTTTTTACTGCAAGGCTTTGGATTCTCGCAGAAAATGCGCCGTTAGCTTAATCCTTAATTGAAATTATAGCCTTTTAACATCAATATTAAGGTTTCTCTAAGCAAAACCGCTGTCATAGATGTTAGACGGGAGATAGTGTTGATTCATTAATTAAGAAAAAAGATCTTCTGAAATAAGTTACCTTCAATATTTTTACTAAACATTAATGAAATTTTTGTTCACTAGCTCACGGCGAACTTCTTACCGCCCAAACTTCGATGAATGTGGCTAACCTTAAATTTTTAGGTTAAATTTACGATTTTCCTACCGAAATAGTACAATTACAAACAAAAGTTTAACTGTTTATTAGGATAATAGAAGAAAATGAAAATCCAACGACGTAATTAAAAAACGGGTTGCCAGGTCTTTGCCCAATATTCTCCAAACGCAATCATCTCTTAATCTCACAGTACCAAGACTTTATAAGAAATTAAGAATGTTTTTGTGTTATAAAAACCAAATGGAGTAAAATTTATATCATGTTGAAATTGTGTTGAAACGAAAATTATAACATTGATACTTATAATATTGAAGTTATTATTTTAGTATTATTTTTATTTAGCAATATTTTCGTAAAATCAATGAATAAATAAGTAAATATTTCTTTCACTGATACACAATATATCTTCATATTGTAGTTACTGATTTGCAGTACAAATAAGCTTTGCACATTTGTTACGTGAGCTGTCATTTGTGGAAGTTTGCGGAATACCAAAACTAATTTATTTAAAATCTAGTGGCCTGCCCTCGCTTCACTTCAATGAAGAGCTGTAGTGTAGACGTTTTTGTTCTCAGGCTTGTAGTATACACAATGACATTCTTAATTTAATTATAAACCTTTAATTATAGAATAGGACCTGTTGTACCGACTGCACCATTACTCTGCTGTTAAAAAAAAGTTTGCCCTCCCTTATCATTGGTCCATGCCCTTATTATTAAACGTATCTAGTGACGTTGTGGTTTGTACACATCCATCACTTTTATCATTAATAATTATTCCACTCAAGATACTTTATGAATGGTATGAAACTTGGGAATGGACTAATACAAAAAATAATTTCAAAAATTTAATTCAAGCCTATATTAGTTAGGTACCTGCCCGATATAGTCTTGAATAAGAAGTAATTTATTTGGATACTAATTAATAACCGGGTATGAATACTGTGGCGTAGTTTGTACCGGCGCGCGTTACTATTGCATATTTAACCACGAAGAAGGAGTTATTTAAACTTACTTATCTCTTATCTATTAGACAAGTCCGTCCGTCCGTCCGTCCGTGGTGCTGTTTCAGCGGCCAAACCGTAAGAGATAGATAAAGAGAATGTTTAAGTTTAAGTTGAGAATAGTCTGATAAGACTACAAACCGGATGTGAGTAACGTAGCACTTCCGGTTTTCGAGAAATCACGTGATTTCTATTTCAAACGAAACCACACAAAATCTCCGAAGTTCTCAATTAATTGAATACATTTTTTTTTGGTGAACATTTAGTTCACTGGTTTGCTAGTAATATTATAAACTTGGAGAATTTGTTCAATTGTTTGTTTTTTTTAGTTGAACGCGCTAATCTCAGGAAGTACTGGTCTGATTTGAAAAAACTATGTTTGTGTTGGATAGTGCATTTATCGAGGAAGAATATAGCTATATAACATCATGCTACGACAAGTGAGAAGGGAGCATCGATGAAAAATGTTGCAAAAACGGGTAATATTATTCCATTTGTGAGCTTTCGTTGCCTGCGCTGCGTAGACTATTAAAGCTACACAAAAATCATGTTAGACGGAATTGATCCCATTTAAAAGTTCGCGTCAGAATGTGCTCATCTTTTAGGTTTGACTCAGTATAACCTTTTTCCTCAAATTAACGTCCGTAAAACCGCAGGGGACCTCTAGTTGTGACTTAACTGTAATAGTTAGACATAATACGGTATCGCGCACTTTTTTGTAGATATTGATGTCTTATATAAAACTTTAGTACATCAATTTTTTCTATAGTCAATGACTTCCGCAGCGTACGCGATATAAGGTTGTTTTTTGGTAACTTTAAAGAAATGGAAGTAGCCCAGGTGGGAGATTTGAACTATCTTTTAAAATTGTATTTTAATTTAGCGCAAAAAAACCTCAATTCGTTCATTGGTCACATGCTAGCATGAAGTTGCGACATTGTTTTGTTGTGATTGGCGTCACGCAAGTGATCAATGAACGAATTGACGTTTTGTTTGTTCTAATTTTAGTTACAATTTTGGAAGATGGTTCCCACCTGGGCAAGTCTTCCGGTTTTCGCTTACGTTAGAAGAATTTTCACTAAGTACCTCAATTGGGAATGTCTCGTGAAAATATACAATTAGGCTAAAGTGGCTGTTTGTTTGCCATTCCACTGGAGAGGGCAGGTGGCCATCCAGCAAACAACGAGTTCATTAGAGTGACGTATTGCCTCTGTCAATACTACGGCCCAAGTACCTTTGACATCCTTCACCTCAGGAAGGTTTGACAGATAAACAGAGCTTGTGACCGCTGCTCCATTTAAGTATAACCGTAATAACCTGTAACTTCAGACGGCTTGGATCGTTCAATTATTATTATCATTTTATAACAAAGTACTTGCCGTTCCGCGTAAAAATAATTACAGAATGTAACTTCTTGAATTTAATTTAATTTTAATTATCATTGTATTATCGTTATTTGTATATTAAAAAAAGATTTTCAGTAAATCCATTTACTGAAAATCGGGCCATTTCTGCTCACCCACTTGACTTCCTTTGCAGGAATGAAATCTTTTAATTAACATAAAAACTATTTGCGGTGTGAGGTAAAATGTTTTGTGCTTTTTTCCGCTAAAATATACCATATTAATGATTGACCTTTGACAGTAAAGTCGTAATAATTAATGATAAATCGAACTTACCTGTATGTGAACCAACGCGGTATATATTCATCCGTGCGCTGACGGAGAAAGAATACCACTCACCGCCCCTTCACTTCCCGCGGGTGTCGTTTTTTTTTGAGTGTGTATGCTGTTGGTCGCAGATGTCCTTTACAGCGTCACCGAGTTTGGGAACGACGAGATCCTAAGGGGACCTCAAGCCGAGAATTGGCGAGTGCCTCTACAGGTATTCCAGGCGGATGACGTCTCCCCCCGTGGGAGTCTCCTCTCCGTCTGAAGCCTCTAGACCACTCGAACCCGAGGGGGTCGGCTCAACTAGAGGACGTCTCTGAGACTCGGACCTCGGCTCTAGTTAGCCGTTGTCGTGGGGGGCGGGGAAGAACGCCCAGGTACGTGCCTGTACCTGGTATAGCGTGTCGTGTGTAGACCGGGTTCTTCGCACTCTTATCCTACGGGTGCGGTGTCTGCCTAATGCTAAGCTAGTGTGCACGTTTGCTAGCTGTGTAGTGTTGGTGTTTGTGGCCTGTGTGGGAGGAATCGGAGGCGCGGGTGATTTCGTCGTCGGGGAAGTCTAAATTCTCGCGATTGAACTAGCGGTTACGGTGCCCGCGGTGCCTTTACTGATGAGATCAGAATGTGTCACCCTACCACCAGAAGAGCGGATGGAAACTCCGATATCCCTCAGCCGCTTCTTACGACACCCCCTCCCGTCCTAAAATCGTAGGTCGTTGATTGTTGTGTTGATGCTGTTTCCCGTAAACAGGTGCCATATCGCGCTTGGATCAGAAGCCGCGCTCTTAAGGATCTCGGGGTTGACTCACTGAAAGCTGGCTATAATAGTGCTTCCAAATCTTGTAAGAAGGCTTACATCAGAGCGGATGCTCAACGTGTTGCACTGGCCACGAATTGTTAACGCACCTTACGGCCTCCCGTAGTTTTTGGAATTTGGCTAAGGCCATGCAGCACAACTTCTACCAGCCCTCGCTGCCACCTCTGCGATGCCCAGACGGGTGACTATCTCATAAGCCGGAGAAAACCGCTTTATTAGCAAAAATCTTTGCGGCTAACTCCCGAATCACTGATTGAAATGCACTGCCACTTACAATACCTCATTGTGGCACTACGATGCCTGATATTGAAATCAAGCAGCGTGATGTTCGTGCGGAGTTGCAATCACTCGACGTTCGGAAAACTAGTGGACCCGAATGCATCCCAGCAGTTGTACTGAAACATTGTGCAGCGGAGTTGTCTCCCGTGGCTGGCCCGCACGCGCGCTGGTCTACGTTGCTACTGACTTACTGTGGCCACTATTCCTACACGAACAAAGAAATTTAGTGACTCATTTTTTGTCGCACTATTCGTAAGTAGATTTCTTTGCCCGCGTACGTGTTCCCTCCTTCCTACAATAGGTGGTCCTTTAAGAGAAGCGTGAAGAAGCATTTTTGCAGGCCGGCAAGGTGAGGATGGTTGGTATGGTAGTTTACAACTGCTGTGCCAGCTATCTTCGCGTTTCGACTTTATCATTACTTAACATCAGGTGGGGTAGAGTCATTTGCCTACCTGGCTATTTATAAAAAATGAAAATCATACTTATGTTAAAGGAGATTGCTCAAATTGGCCTAAATGCACAAAAATATTGACATACACGGTAATTCTTGGCGTAATTTATAATTTAATTTACAGTCATTAGATTTCAACGGACACCTTTGTATATTAAATTTAATTTAAAAAGGACTTTTAGTTTTACCGGTTTGGAAAACATACGAATCATTTTTAATGGTTATGGGTGTAGTAATATTCAGCCAAAGACTGATCAAAGTTGTTTATATAACACAAAAACAAATCTATTTTGTAAAGATCGTTAAATCAATCATTATTTTTATTACACTGTGGTATTAATATCCACAACTATATTATCATTTTCACTAGATGCAAATGTGCTCAGACAATTATTATAGATGGTAGGCGACATCATAAAGTCTATTGCAATACATTTTTCGCCAAACACCTCCATGAACACATTATAATCTGTAATATGTTAGACTTTAAGGTATCTATCTATGGGCCTACGTTCCCTGACTATTAATTAATAAATAAATAAAATTATAAGGTGTGATACACTAAAAATCTAAAATATGGTTATCTTAAAAACATAACAAAAATAATGAAGCTACTGAATATATGGCTATAGAACCTAATTCTCTTGGCTTCCTTTGGTTAACGAGAGTTTAAAAATTCTCTCTAATCTGTGGCTCGTTCACAATCATCACACAGTTTCTGTCACAAAGTACCTTATCATAACCGGAAATGTCACCTGATTTTAAAAGTTACTCTTATTCATTAACTTTAAAAACAGGCAACTATCTGTTAATCTACATGCTCTATATACCTGAATCTAATCCATAATTTCGGTACTTGGCTTGATTTCCCTAGTTTACTATATAATTTATTTGTTTTTTATTATTTTAATATGTTCAGTGTATATGGTTTATAGAAGTTCTCAGGGGTGTCCGTCAATAATATTCGTTTCTACAATAATTTATATATAATTTCGAATCTAGGAAACAATTTTTCATGATTATTGGTCTTTAGGCCAAACATGTATGGAAGCTGAGCAATCTCCTTTACGCTAATTCCATTTGTTCAAAAATATATTTAAAAAGGTATTTTAAAGTTGTGATCCTAAATGCTATAAACCCAATTTTTCAATCACAATATCTCTCTCGAGCAATTTCACCATGTGTTCCTATTATATCCAACCGAATGGATCTTTTATATTGATGTTAATATATATATTTACTCTTATGAAAATGTGCTATTATAAACTTAATTAATCTGATAAGTAATATTATTAATCGTTTTTTTATTTAAATAATTAACGACCTCCGTGGCCGAGTGGTTTATACGCCGGGTTTCATGGCGTCGCCGACTCGAAAGGTTCGAATCTCGGTGGGGGCAGATGTTTGTGTGATGAATACGAGCATTTGTACTCCAGTCATGGATGTTTAATATGTATTTCATATAAAATATACTTATATGTGTACAATATATGTATTCTATCCGTTACCCTTTTTTTTTTTTTTTTTTTTTTGGGGAAGGTGAAAATGCATTTACGCACTTCCCACGACCGTGCCCTGCCGTGGGGGTATGTGGGACTCCACGGGGCATACTTCACGCCGCGCCGCGACTACCCACTAAAAACACCTGCTGCGGTTCCATCTTCACACGATGGGGGAAGGGTATCAGCAAGCCTTTGCCCCAGACCCCAACCGTGAAAGCGCCCTCTCGGACCCTCCTCTTTGCACTAACTCCCCTTGTGTGCATTGGCACGAACCGCGGGACGTTCTGGACTCGACTCGTTGAGGAATCTGTCCGTCTCTCTCTGGGGGATTCTATCCGTTACCCTAGTATCCCATAACACAAGCCTTTACAGTGCTTACTTTGGGGCTAGGCTAATTGGTGTGAGTGTTGGAAATATTTATATTTATTTATTATATTTATATTATTTATATTATATTTATATTTAAATAATTGAAGCTCAACTTTTCCAAAAAGTCATTAAGTAATACTAAAGTGTCATACATTTGAAAACCTGAATGTTTGTGTAGCATTTTTTATATACATTTTTTTGATGAATGTCATTCATGAAGTCAGATCACATCATTCGAGTAACTAAAAAGACATATTTCATTTTATTTTTCAAGTATTTGCTATTATTTAGTTATTTGATAAATGTGTAGGCGTAGGTAAATTTACGACGTCATTCGTTAGTTTCGTCACAGATTTTTTTATTATCTATTTATTTATTTATTTGTTGGAAGATTTACAGACAAGAGATATCATTAGTTTGCACAATAAATACACATAATTATGCTAATAACAAATCTCCAATTTAATATGACAATTTATATTTTATAAGTTTCCTCTCGCGTTACGTGAGTAACAGGAATCTGTATCCCTAGCACGAACCAATATCGAATTCTAATCGCTTGCGAGTCCGAAATGTCATTGTCTTCTTTATCATATTTCAATTTGTAGTCTAATTGACTACAAATTGAAATATGTACTGATTTCTAGTTCTCGTTATGTACTTTGTGCCGCTGCTTTGCAAGTTGTCATACAATATTTGACATTGACATTTCGGTTTGCAAACGATACGAATTTGATAATGGTTCGTTCAGTACCCCTACTGAAAGAGACCAATTTGACCAATGAACACGGGTGGTGTTGTTTCTGTGGTTGTTCATTTGTTGTTTTTGGGTGTCCTATAAATAATGCCTATTACTAAGGTGAGATGTCAGATGACAACCATCTTTAAGCGACCACTGTGACTCGCTCATTCTTCTTTTGTCGTTCACGCGTTTCTATTTCAAATATAGGACACGATGAATGCTTCGTCGCTTCGGCAAACCGGAAAGAAATCTTTTATTTTGTTCTCATATAATTTTTGGCATTCTCTAAATACAAAAGATTTTTTAAATATGTTGTGATGCCGTTTCTATCATTTATCCCTGTGCCTAAACAAAAAGAAAAGAGCACAATATAAGAAGGGCGAATGGAGTAAAAGTCTAGAGGCCAACCGTTTCCAATTGAAGAAACGCCACCACGCCATTTTCAAGTTGCTGTACAAAATAATGTAATTTTCTGTTTGCACCGCATTACGTGCATGAGACAGAATAAGTACCCATTAAAAAATAACTTGAGGATCGCAAAAAATGGTTCAGACATTTCGTTCGCGAACAAAAACAAACATCTCGGCGACACAACCACGGTAATATTAATATTACCGTGACACAATACTATGCTGCTTTAGTGCCTCCGTCAGTTTCAATAATAATCAACTTCCAGTAAAAGGTAAGGATAATCTGGTACCGTTTCTAAGCAACGGTTGTTATTATAGTTTTAATAATAAAAATATCTTAGCAACAAAGCTCGAGTATGCCTATCTTTTACTGGAGTTTGATTTATTAAAACTGGCCGTTAGAGCTTCGGTTCCTATATTTTTGTTATTTAGATCATAATAATAAATATTGCTTGTAAAAATGGAAGCAAATTATCTTAACCGTACTGGGGGTTGACTATTGAATGAAACTGGTCGTTAATGTATACGAGACAAAGGTACTCTCAAAGCAGTGGCAGTTGGTACGAGTGCGTACCAACATTCTTAATATTCTTTGACGACCTCCGTGGCCGAGTGGTTTGTACGCCGGGTTTCCAGGTGTCACCTACTCGAGAGGTCCCGGGTTCGAATCCTGGTGGGGGCAGATGTTTGTGTGATGAATACGAGCATTTGCACTCCAATCATGGATGTTTAATATGTATTTCTATATAATTATACTTATATTTGTATCAGTATATGTATTATAGCCGTTACCTAAGTATCCCATAACACAAGCCTACAGTGCTTACTTTGGGCTAGACTAATTGGTGTGAGTATTGAAAATATTTATTTATTTACATTTATAATCAAATTGAGGCTTAATCCTGTTTAACACGTCATTCCATATTTGTCAATTGATTAAAGGCAAAGGAGATACAATGAAGTTAAACATGAGCTTTTTGATTTAGGGACTTCGGTAGCCTCGGTGTCAGATTATACCTACCATCAAAGTATTCTCGAATGTAAGTTACCTGAGGTAAGTACTTCCCGCACTACATGCTTCGGAGTAACGACGATTTTATTCAATTTTCTAAATACGCGTTGGAGATTAACAAAATGTGATTTGTCAAGATCCAAATTGAATTAACTAAGTTGTGAGGAAAACGGGTTTCAGGAAAGATTAATTTTATTTTATCTAGATAGAAATGGTTATTTTCACACTTTTTAATAAATATGAAATTAGTCGTTCATTTTTTTCTATCTATCCGACTTTCATGCAAATTATGAGATTCGCAGAATTAATTTATTTTATGGAAATAGACAAGAAGGGTCGTTATTAATAATCCGTAAACGTGTTAAATGTTTGCAAAAAAATTTACGATATAAACCAAGTTTCAGATTTGCAATATTGTATTTTATTGACATAGTAATAAAATACAAATTATAATTATAAATTTTTATCCTACTACTAAGTACTACTAATAGTACTTTTTTATAAATAATTTTAAATATTTTACATTTTAAAATAATTAAATATGTATGTAAAGTAGGGTTTCGATTCTTAGGTCAGATCAATGATTTTTTTCTAATATTAATCTGTTATAGGTAACCAAACAATAGTGCATTTGTTACCTATCTTCTTATCAGATTAAACTTATAAGTTAAAGAACTTAATTCCTTTCCAGTGGCTTCCTCACAGTTATGTTGACTTATGTTTATAAAACTAGCTACTTATTAAAGATTAGTAGTGATTTTACTAAAAGCTGTGGCCAAGATAATGCTCTAATCCGACAGTGATGGCTAGATGGACTCTAGTGCACGTCGGATAAACGTCGTAGCCGACTTGCATCGCTAGTACGGGATAAGTCCTAGTTTTAGTACTTAAAAATGAACTTAGTGCATTTCGTGTGGGAATTAGAGAAATATTAATCATACTCATTATTATAAATCCGAAAGCTTGTGAGTGTGTGAGTGCGTATGTTTGTTACTTCTTCAAGTCTAAACACACCGCGGGGTTTTACTCTCGCAGAAACAACGCTAATCGGAAACCACTCTTACTTAGTCGATTTTCAATTGACTACAAGCTCTGAACTGAAATTGGGAATGAAAGTTTGAACTAGAATAAATGGCATCCATAGATGATATAGTCCACATTCGAAATTAGTTTTGGTAGCTCCAACTAGAAGTTTGCCGTCGTTTACCGTGATGCAGGGAGGAGTGTAGTGTGATTCGTTGAGAAAAATATATTTCCAATTGGTTACCTAGGCTATTTATAATTATATAAAGAATGAAGCAAAGACAAACTTAATGGGATAACATATTATATTATACTAGTAAACTATATAATTATAAAAAAAGGTAAATTTAAAAATCAAAAAACCCGACTGCTTAATTATACTTCAAATAAAAACTGAAAAGAAAAAAACAAGTCCAGTAGTCTCTAATTCTGTTAATAAGGAACAAAGCTACTTTAACAGTCGGGACCCATTAGATATTCAAGAATACATAATATTTTTCAACAGTGGGTTTTAACACATATAACAGATTTAAACATCAAGCAGTTACATGCTTTAAAAATAATAAAAATTATAACTATAATTGCTATTTCTTCTTTCAAATGTTTAATACTTGTAAAAGTATTCATTTGACATTGTGGGTTTACCTATAATGCGAAGAGATGGCGCTGCCTTGCAGCTTAAGAATAGCTAGAAAGAATTTCGACGCGGTCCGTGAGGGCCGCGGTAGCATAATTGGTCAGTGCATTCGCCCGGATTGCGAAGGGTGCGGGTTCGAGTCCCGTCTGCTGCCTGGTCCGCGTGGAATTTTTTCTAGTTATATTTTCTTTAGATTTAAACATCAAGCAGTTACATGCTTTAAAAATAATAAAAATTATAACTATAATTGCTATTTCTTCTTTCAAATGTTTAATACTTGTAAAAGTATTCATTTGACATTGTGGGTTTACCTATATTGCGAAGAGATGGCGCTGCCTTGCAGCTTAAGAATAGCTAGAAAGAATTTCGACGCGGTCCGTGAGGGCCGCGGTAGCATAATTGGTCAGTGCATTCGCCCGGATTGCGAAGGGTGCGGGTTCGAGTCCCGTCTGCTGCCTGGTCCGCGTGGAATTTTTTCTAGTTATATTTTCTTTAGATTTAAACATCAAGCAGTTACATGCTTTAAAAATAATAAAAATTATAACTATAATTGCTATTTCTTCTTTCAAATGTTTAATACTTGTAAAAGTATTCATTTGACATTGTGGGTTTACCTATAATGCGAAGAGATGGTGCTGCCTTGCAGCTTAAGAATAGCTAGAAAGAATTTCGACGCGGTCCGTGAGGGCCGCGGTAGCATAATTGGTCAGTGCATTCGCCCGGATTGCGAAGGGTGCGGGTTCGAGTCCCGTCTGCTGCCTGGTCCGCGTGGAATTTTTTCTAGTTATATTTTCTTTAGATTTAAACATCAAGCAGTTACATGCTTTAAAAATAATAAAAATTATAACTATAATTAAGCAGTCGGGTTTTTTGATTTTTAAAGGACAATGTTAAAATTGGCCTAAGAACCAACACCAATTTGGCATTTATGATAATTCTTAATATATTTTTTGGGATAATTATCAGTATTTAGATTGTGACGGACACTTCCAGTTAAGTAAGCTAAATTAAAAAGTTAAAAAATAATGTGAGACAATAAATACCATTTTATGTGTATAATCTATGACAGCGCTGCAAACAAAACACTCCTTCTTCCTAATGCCGGCACTTCACTTGGCTATTCGTATTTGCTATTTTATAACATGACATCAGTCTGTCCTTTTCATTCCTTATTAAGCATGACAAGGACAAACTGTTGTCAAGTGAAGGGCCGGCATAAAACTCGATACTCTGTGGTTGTGGTGCAAGCAGGCAGTTTGCATTCGTAGTAATCTGTGGCATTCGTGCATTCCAAAGAGTAGTATAATATACAGGAAAGTGCATTCTCGTTTCATATTACCTGTTTTGTGTGTTTATTTGCGATTGTTTTTCTTATAATTTAACTATTTTGGCTATCTAATATGCCATCGATGTTACCAAAGAGTTACCTTATTACCAAGTGCTAGTGAACCTGCTGTGCCACAACATCCTGAGAGGATCATACTGCCAAATTATTCAAGAACACCTGATACACCTTCACGCTGCATATTTACACAATATACATGTGATATATAAATAAATACCATATACAATATGATACAATTATGTGAAAAATAGTCAATAAATAAGAAGCAAAACTACAGTTTTTATTTTATTCATGATTCCTACCTATCCAAGGTTTTCCTAATAGTTATTCTTTAAAATCGCACCGGATAAAATGAATTAGCTGTAATATTAATTCACTTCATACTAAGTTCATAGGTTTACCTATGTTTCATTGAATATTAAACATAACCTCAAAAAACATTTAGTTTTCCTAATAATTTAAGTTCTCAGAAGTGTCCGTCAATAATCTTTGTTTTTACAGTCATTTACTTACGATTTCGAACCTAGAAAATAATATTTCATGATTGTTGGTTCTTAGGCTAACTATGTATGGACGCTGAACAATGTCCTTTACCTTTTTTATTTCACACTTTTTAGTTAGTTAGTATTTTAAGACGGTTATACCGTAGTCTTGTTACTTCAGGAAGGGAATTAATATCGCGGGAATTATTAAGTACCTTGCGTCGGTCTAAAAGATTGATTTATATAGACATATAAAGACTTTACCCGCGGGGTCAAGGCTACAGATGGGCCTCAATTTTCGCAAAAATGTGTGAAGTTAAATCAAGTCGTAACATAAATATCTCTAATGTATGTAAATTTTATAGTAAACTAGCACTTACTCAAACAGTCATCTTTTATTTATGTTTTTTTTAATAGTTTAGCAGTAAATATAAAATTCATTTACTTTTATTCGTCGACTATTTAAAATTGGCAGTGGCTGCATTGTCATGTCAATGCCGGACGTCTAAGATTGTGATATACACAATTTCAGTGTCAGTCCCTAGTCTCATAATTTGATATACCTACATAATTCACAGAAAGCCAATATGTAGATGCCAAAGTTAACTTCAAATGTTTTTAATCACCCTATATACAATACCAATCAATGACGTTTATGTCACAGGTTGAAGAAAGCAGTAACTCACGTCTGTTGTTTTGGACAATAGTGGCAACTGCCTTAGATCACTAAATTAAATAATTATGCTATCACCAAAGCAAAGTTTATAATATTTGGTTAAACTAAAGGAGCATAATAAAATTTTCATAACGTTAGGTAGAGCACCATAGCGAGAAATGAGATTCATTTATTATCAATTTATAGTTCTCTTTGTAGTTTTCTTTTAAAGCGTTCACATTTAACAGGTCAAAGACTTTGTGTTCGACCCTCTTTTATTGGTAGTGTAAAGCTCGAATGAAGAGTACTCCCAGTAGTGCAATAATGGCAATTATTTTCCAAATTTTTTTTGTTATAAAAATACCGAATAACGTATCACTGATGCACAAATGCTAAGTAACTTTTACAAATATAATCAAATAAACCTATTGCTTACTTTATTTTTAAATCTTTTTCATCAATTAAATACTTACTGATTAATAAATACAGGGATTCCAATAAGTATGTACTTACTAGCGAAAAATGGTTTATTTGTCATTATATTAAGTAAACCTTTTTTGTAACATTAAGTAATATCGTTAAAAAAAATTAAAAACAGTAAAATTCTGAGTTTTTCATTAAAATTCAATAATCATAAATACCTATTATAATAATATATTTTTCATCATTCAATAAGAAGGAACTGTATCACAGTTTTATTGTTAGTACTTCGTATAGGATCAGATACTGCGAATACCCCATTTTTTTTCTTTTACATAGTACACCGCGCTATCACTTTGTCATCGTTGTAACTTTTTAAATATTTGTCGAAATGACATACTGTAAAAAGCAAAGTTTATCGTCTTTAAATATGAAAAGCGATAAAAGTATTTGTTTTGATAAAACATAATTTGTTAATACAAAATGTGCGTTTTGGAAATAGATATCAAATAATATTTTAGTTTTGATTCACTATTTTAGCGGTAATGACTTACACATTAAAAATAGATATATGGTGTCACGGACTTTTTTTAGAACTATTTAAGAGATACATTTTCACTCTACATTACATTCATGTAACTTTTACTGTTTTTGCAGTGCAGGCCAAAATGGCTCGCAAATGGGAGATTTTTTTCCGTCTTATGTGACACTTATTGTTATATAGTGGCCAATTCACTCAATAACTACATAAATTATTATATATATGTAATTATCATATATGAGCTATATTACTGTTAAGTTTCATTAAAATCCATTCAGTATTTTGTTGGTGAAAGAGCAACAAAAATCCATACAAACGTAAGATTGAAATTAAAAGCGTAAGTGGTTAATATACAACTTTAAAGCGTTGTAGATCCTAAACAATCATATAAAAGGAAAAATGGTGTTACGAACCTAAATATGATTTTTGATTATCTAGACAGTGATACCCCACTCGACATATTTTGTCAACTTATTTTTTTTACTTCGTCACAATATGGCGCCTAATTTTGCCCATATTGAATTTTGATTACTATCATATCTTTAGTAGCACTCTCATGGTTGAGACGAATCGATTGATGTATGAATCATCAAAATCGGTCCAGGCGTTTGGTCTCTAGTGTGCCACAAAGGAACAAACATACATATATGGACTGTTAATTAAATACATAACCCTGTCTGCGCGTCGCGCTTCGCGCTCTTGCATTGCGCAGCCAGGTAATAAACACATAACCCTGTCTGCGCGTCGCGCTTCGCGCTCTTGCATTGCGCAGCCAGGTAAAAATGACTAGCGGCCGCCTGCGACATACAGACAAAAATTCTAAAAGCTATATTTTTGGCTTCAGTATCGATTGTACAACCCAAGTATTCTTTTAAAAAAATATTCAATGTATAGTTTTGACTTTTCTACCTTTTTATTATATGTATAGATACAACAATTTGAGAACGACTTTACTGCTTTCATCGTACTTTTTTTTAAGTTATCTACTAGGTTCTACAATGTACTACTAACTTTGAAGAATTTTCTTACGTAAAAAATAATGAAATTTAGGAAACTTTATTTACGTGGTAGGAGAAAAAAATGAAGCAACATTCAAAAGAGCTTTTATAATGTCAACGAATATTTTTTTTCTTTTCATTTACAACTCTACTTGATCGGTGGCGCTGCAGTTGGGTTTTAGAGTAATGTTCCTATGATTTAATGAAATCTATTTGTTTATCCAGATGTGGTGGGCGGTCTGGTGTGCGGTGGTGGCGGCCGGAGCGGGCGCAGCGTCGGCGCCGGCACCTGACTCCCTGGCACCCCTCGACCTGGTACAGATGGACTCGCCCGCGCCCGAAGACGTGAGTTTTATTTCTTTGAATTATGATATTTATTGGAAGTTAGCCTAGGCAAGTTCCATCCTTTTTTTTATTGTTAGGAAACTGCGTGACGCATACCCCGCCCCTGGGTGGGAGACGGGGTTATGTGGGACTCCTCCTCCCCCCAAATCCCGCCCACCCGCTCAGCCAAACTGGCTCAGCGGGGGTAATGCGGACGACGGACCACCCTGTCCGCCGTTCGCTAAGGCAAATTTCATCCTGTCCTGTGTGTGCCAAACAGAAAAGTAATCATCGGCTCCCGCAGGCCTATGCGCCCGACATAATCACACCCCGTGACCCCCAGACATCACTGGTTCAGA
This sequence comes from Chilo suppressalis, assembly GCA_902850365.2. Lineage (NCBI taxonomy): Eukaryota > Metazoa > Arthropoda > Insecta > Lepidoptera > Crambidae > Chilo > Chilo suppressalis. The sequence continues at coordinate 17,588,212 of OU963898.1, forward strand.
TGGCTTCCCCCGCGTCTGAAGATGTGTTATTTTCTTCTTTAATACTTTCCATCACTTGAAGTTAGTCGTCAGCTATTCCATCTGCCTAACCCGCCCAGGACACGGCGTGGAGATAAAGAGCCGTCAGCTTGGCGAATATTGTCCTGCCTTTTACTAAGCGGAAAAGTAATCATCGGCTCCCGCAGGCCTATGCACCCGACTTCCTCGCACCTGGTACAGATGGACATGCTGGCGCCAACGGTTGTGAGTTTTTCTTCTTCAAAAGTTGCTGGAAGTTATCCGTAAGTTTATCGAATTCCGTCCTGTTTTTTGTACGCCAAGCGGAAAAACGCTTATTACCAGAATGTTACGCAACTAAGATTTGTTATTTCGGCCAACAAATGATGTAACTAACTGCTTCTTGATAGCAGGCATATTTTTTTGCATCGTCTTTCAAAGACGACAAGCTTTCTACCTCGCCTGAACAGCGTATCCGGTCAAAAGTAGCTCCAGGTTGCATAGCTTAGTAAGAGATACAGAGCCCTCTATAAAGTATGCTCTGTGCATGTATTACCTCCCACTCCTGCTTGATATGTCTACTCATTTACTTAGGTAGAAAACATAACAGTATTGAAAAAAACGTAAGTTAACAAGCAGGAGACTTAATATTTTCCATATTATGCATTCAGATATTAGGCCGTTGTGTGCACATAAAAAAATGACAATTTACGCCATATATCCCTCCCGACGTAGCCAGATCATTATTAGTGCAGCTTGTTGGCAAAAAACTTAAAAATTCTATAATGTCAAATGATAATAATACAGTTATAAAGTAGCAAAATTCTGTAGATTTATCCTTAAACCTAAAGTCGGAGCTTCATTCTATAGTTACATTTTAACAAAGTTTGAATCTTAGTACATGAGGTGTTTATTTACATTATCATGAGCACAAACCTCAACTGTTCCAAGCCATGTCAGTATTCATGGTGGTTTAGATATATTTATTTATGACAACCTCAGAAATTACACGCATTTTCTATCTAAATAATCAGTATAACTCGAGAGACTATTTGCGTAAATATAATAACGAACAACTCGGCATTTGTACGGTGATACTTATACATCGTGTGCAATTTTATGTTTGCTTTGTCTTATCCTGGTATACTGAGGCGTGCCCCGGGGATATCGAATAGTTAGGTAAATATTTTTTTATATACCACACAATTCATGTAACGCTCGGCATGTGGAAAATTGTGATCGTTCTGCCACAAGGTGATTTGACGAATGTGTGTTTAGGTTGCGCTCAATAACCACGTAGTATATGCAGCAAAATGTCAAAAGTGAAACAACTAAACCTTTATACAAATTTTACGTACTTTCCTTCAATAATATAATATTATACCTACGGTTATCTATTTATCTAAGAAAAGCTACATACATCATATACCAAACATTTTCCTTACGCGATTGGCAGAGCATCAAAGCTACTAGGTAGACGAAATGGATACTTCTTACTCAATTACGCTAAACCAAATGAAATAATTTAGATATAGCATATGGTAAGTAGCGAAATAACCCAGTATATGCATCCCAGCAAATATGGAAGGAGCTCTTTCATATTTAATCCTTATCTTATGAATATTTATTACTTATTCAACAAAGAGCATAGGTGTATTTATAAGTAGCCAGGTACCTTTGGGGAACAAAAAAGGATCATTTATTATGGGGACAATGAAGCATTTTGAAAAACAGGTTTTTGTAATTTTCGTACATTTGCAGTTCCTGCTAAATAGGTTGTCAGGCTTTAATATTTCACAGAGTGCCAAATAAGGCTAACGTACGATTAAAATGAGTATAATATTCAGTTTGTTTATTATTTTTGTTACTGAGGTGCTCAGTTACTAATGGAAGTGCATTGGTAAGAAGAGGTTTATATAATTAAGCAATATGTGTTTAGAATTATAATGATGATTGTGGACAGTGCAGGACCTGTAGAGGTGTATGCTCAGCAGTGGCCATCGTACGGCTGATATATGATAATTAGTGGTTAAAGGAACTTACCTGAAAGTAGAGTTCAACCTCAATTATACGAAGTTCAATGTCCGAAGACATTCAATCTGTCACCATCTGTCAAGTCATTATTTTTAGAGTTTAAGTATCATCCAACTTCATTGCGCAGAAAAATCATTAAACATTCATAAATTTAGCAGAAATTTAAACTCATAACTTTTTAAGCTTAAGGCGTTAATTTTACATCCACAATAATTTAAAAGAAGAACCATCATACCGCAGGGAGTTCTCAGTCAGAATCGTTTTCTGACATATATCGCAGCTGGCGCTTCGCCGACGCTAAGGCTCATTTAGGTCACAAAAGTAATCTGATCTAACCCACTGACCACAAATACTAAATCTATCATAAATAAACGTTATACTTAACGAAATTATGCAGAATACGAATTTGCCAAAGTTTATTATTATTAATGAAATTCTGCCATCTTAAAAGTATGCAATTGTGAATTTGGACATATTATAAACATTAGGCTCAACAATAATTATATTATTTTGTTTTAATATGCCTTAGAAATATTCGTTTAAGATTAGGCTAAGTGTGAAAAAAAAATGAAAAATGAAAAAAAATGAAATGAAATTCGATGATTTTCTGCCAGATATAGAGAACGCCATCATACTTACCAGACCATTTTCTGATATTTGTGTTATACTTCTTGACAGGAGGGAATCAACTACGGTGTGCCACCAATGGGCAGTCGATACGCATCTGGTGCTCCCTGGCTGTACCTCCTCGCCGAGATGCCGCGCGAATCACAGGTACCTTGAGATCCCATATACCTCCCACCAAAGAGGTAAAATATAGTCGTAAGTTCCAAAAACTTTGAAACGGTACGAAAGAAAATCGATTTAATAAAGAATCAATAAATGGATAACTAAAAAAAACATTCAGGATAAAATAACGTTTGTAAGGCGCGGGACGCACGAAAAAGACGTTAGACGCAGACGGGGCGCAGACTATGTCAGTTTTTTTTATGTTATAAGGGTGGCAAACAAGCATAATGGCCCGTACGATGATAAGCGGCTACCATAGTCTATAGACGCTTGCGATACCAAAAATATCACTCGCGTATATAAAATTCTCATATCACGGTGTTTGTAACAAAACTATTCGAAACGGCTTGATCGATTCTTATGAAAGGAGATTGCTCAAATTGGCCCAAATGCACAAAAAATATTGACATACACGGTAATTCTTGGCGTAATTTATAATTTAATTTACAATCATTAGATTTCAACGGACACCTTTGTATAATATATTTACTTTACAAAGAACTTTTAATTTTACCGGTTTGGAAAACATACGAATCATTTTTAATGGCTATGGGTGTAGTAACATTCAGCCAAAGACTGATCGAAGTTGTTTTTAAAACATAAAAACAAATTTAATTTGTAAAGATCGATAAAATAAATCTTTTTTTATTACACTATGGTATTAATATCCACAACTATATTATCATTTTCTCTAGATGCAAATGTGCTTAGACAATTATTATATAGATGGTAGGTGACATCATAAAGTCTATCGCCATACATTTTTCACTAAACACCTCCATAAACACATTATAATCTGTAATATGTTAGACTTTAAGGTATCTATCTATGGGCCTACGTTCCCCGAATATAAATTAATTAATAAATAAAATTATAAGGTGTGATACACTAAAAATCTAAAATATGGTTATCTTAAAAACATTACAAAAATAATGAAGTTACTGAATATATGGCTATAGAACCTAAATCTGTTAGCTTTCTTTGGTTAACAAGAGTTTAAAAATTCTCTGTAATCTGTGGCTCATTCACAATCATCACACAGTTTCTGTCACAGAGTACCTTATTACAACCGGAAATGACACCTGATTTTAAAAGTTACTCTTATGCATTAACTTTAAAAACAGGCAACTATCTGTTAATCTACATGCTCTATATACCTGAATCTAATCCATAATTTCGGTACTTGGCTTGATTTCCCTAGTTTACTATATAATTTATTTATTTTTTATTATTTTAATATGTTCAATGTATATGGTTTATAGAAGTTCTCAGGGGTCCGTCAATAATATTCGTTTCTACAGTAATTTATATATAATTTCGAATCTAGGAAACAATTTTTCATGATTATTGGTCTTTAGGCCAAACATGTATGGAAGCTGAGCAATCTCCTTTAGTGTGTATATTTAGTAGGTCTGAGAAAAGGACGTAAACCCTAACCCTTTTTTTGTTGACGATGGAAAATGCATTTACGCACCGTACCGCGCGCGGGCTGGGCGCGCGGCGTGTGTGTGACTCCCCGGCGCGGAACAACGCCGGTCCTACCCACTAAAAACCACCGGTACCCTCCTACGCCCATATGGGGGCGTCTCAGGATCAGCGCACCTTAGTGTGCGCCACTTCACTGGGACGCCCCCGACGTAAACCCTAACCCTAAGTGATAAAGATGGTCCATTGATTTTGATTCGGCATTAAAAAATACACACAACCCTAAATTTTCAACCTTCTGCCACCAACTCCTATTTTGATAGCGGTACGAAGTTAGCTGGGTCATCTAATAAAGTTATATAATTTCTTTGCACGTAAATGTAAGTTTAATACTTTAAATTACAAGTGATGTCATTTCCTTTTAAGCAACATGGTACTAACAGATTACATATAATCTCTATTGCTCAGCTGCTATGTATAATATGTATAATATGCTATGCATAATATGGAGAGTAATTTCTATATCTGTTTTCTATCCTCGCGCCCAAAATACTCAATTATTCTATAGATACTATGGAACTGTTTATACTTTATGGGTAGCGAGAAAGGTTATACCGCCTCTGCAGCTGTGGAGACCTAGTGGGATTTAAGCTTAAGCTTGCTTATGCAATAAAGCTCCGCTCATTTCCTAGTAGGATAGCTGTGAACTAATTCTTTAGCAAACAAACAACAAATTTGTTTACATTTATTAGTATATTTTACTTTTTAATTGATTTTACTTTGATAAATATTTAGTTCAAAATACGTTAAGTTAATTTATTAAAAAAAAAGCAAAATATCTCTTTTTCAGCTGCGCCCATTATGCGTTTTTTACATCGTTTAAAATAACAATTATCTTTTAAATAGATACCGCCTTGAATAGATATACCGATAGAAAATAACTTTCAACAACTTGGCTCAATGATGGCTTATAGTGTCCGTTGACTTCCTCGTCATGACAGAATTTCGGTCTCGTATTTCAAATTTGAACCACTTCATTTACATCCTCATTTTCGTCGAGGGCAAGGCACGACCACATTTTACTTAATATTTACTCACGGATGCATTGCACGTAGTACATTAATATAATACATTTGAAGTAAGTGAGGCAGTGTTGCCAGACAGAGAATTAAAATCGTATTCATTTCATACGACTTTCGGTCATTTCCGATTGTCACTGTCGCTCTGCGCGCTCCGCCTCACCTCACCTCAAACGAAGGGCACCTCACGAGTACCTCACGAGGGAAAACGAGGACCTCACTCATCCTCAAATACGAGTTACATATCACTAATTGCTCATGATGATATAGATTAATAAAGTTTTAGGTCCATCCGGCTAAACTGTCAATCCACTAGAAGACGTGCCTTGTGGCGGGCAGTGTTAGCTGCTTGAGATTTAATAAATTTAATGCACGTTCGATTAATTCACGCAAAAAACTTCAAACAATAAACCTCATGTTACAGTGGCGTCGACTGGTGTCGTAAATTTTTCTAAACACCCTCAACAGAGTTGGTTTTTCGGCCAAACATTTAATTATGTTTCGATATTAATAAAATTGGGTGCGATGCAGCTATTACTTCCGCCATCTTTGGAAATCATTGAGAGCTAATTTTCGAAGATACTATCACAATAAAGAAATGTGTAATATTTACATTCTTAAATATAATAAATAAAATGTATTAATATTGCCATTATCGATACCCATTCGCTAACGTGGCTGTTTATTTACTAAAACCGCTATTTAAAAGAAGACAACTATTAAAATCACCAAATGTCATTTAATGAGATAAAAAAATAGCTATGATTTTTGTTTATCACATGAATAAATTTGGATTACTGTGAATTATGAAAAAAACCTAATTACATTTATTTTTATTAAATTATTGGTGTGCGTGGAAATATAAGAAACAGTATTTGCTGTAAATAAATAGAAAAATACCAGAAATCAGCAAAAGGTAAAAGTTTTCTTCAAAAATTTAAAAAAGAATTATACAATCGAGTAAGTTTTGGCATCATTCAGTCAAAATACAGTTTATGTAATCATTCAGTCAAAATACAGTTTATGTAAGAATGAAAAGTATTTTTCATGAAAAAAGTTAAAATTACGTCTGACCGCTTCCAAGAAAAAACAAAATACAGAGCTTGAATAACTCAGGATTAAGGAATAAGAACGTTTACCTGTATAGTAATTGAGAGTTCCGTCCGACACCCGAAAATATTTTTATTGCTAACAATGAAGACGTGGAAGGAATTCAAATAAAATAGCTGTTTTGATTCTCTTGTCGGTTTCGCGGAGCCAAAGTTTTGACGTCGCAAAACAATATCATAAAAATCCGGCTAGCGGTTAAACAATGATTAAGGACTTTCTAAACAAACAAAAAAACATAATCTTTGCGTTCGTTCTAAGAAAATGCTCCATAATTATTTATGAGGCATTTGCTTTACGTTACGTTATATAAGTATTAAATGATCACTTGATAACATATCAATGATTTTTTTCGATTTTTATACGATATATTTTTTAAACTTTATAAAGATTTACTCATTACTTAATTTATGGTTTTAGATATTTGAACGACGCAAGTTATGATAAAGGCAGGGGCATTACGAGGCTCAACAGGTTTTTGGGGGCCCTTTTAACCCGACTTTGCGAAAAGAATGCTTATATTTTTCAGATGTATTTATATTTCTTTGGCTCGCTCTGTGGCCTTAACGGTTCGATAGATGTTGGCTTGAGAGGTTTAGTTAGATACTTTTTATTTGTGAGAGTGAAAATCATAGCAGAGCTTCTGGAAGCGGGCGGAAACCCAGTAGGTACGCAAAATCTTTCAGCGATTGTTCAATTTTGTTATTCACGAAGGGTTAATGCCACATACATAGCACAGTAGGGTGGGGGTTCTTTTCTTTAAATATTTCTATTGAAGAACTACAGATCCATTTCGCTGATGAGCTACATTTATAAGTTGTTTTTGCAAGATACAATTTCCTCGAATGTTACGGCTACCCTGGAAGGACTTGGTATCAACGTCAACGGTGTGTACATTACTCACCGTCGCTTTGCTGATGATATAGTTATTATGGCAGACACTTTTGAGAGGCTCAATATAATGCTCGACGACTTCAGCAGAGCCTCTCAGCAGGTGGACCTTAAAATGAACGAGTAAAACTCAAATGATGCCTAACGGTCATGTTCCGCTCCACACGGTAATCGTTGTAAATTATGCACATGAATTTGTCAACAAATACCTAATATCGTATAGTCAATTTGGGTGTTCCACTACGTGATCGAGTCAGGAATGAGGAAATCCGAAGAAGAACTGGAATAACCGACATAGCAGAATGGGTCGCCAACCTGAATGGCAATGGACGGCCCACATTGTCCGGCGGACTGATGGACATTGGGGTACCAAGGTGACCTCGCATTGTGTCGGTAGGATCCTCACCAGGTGGACTGCTGACATCAAGCAACTAGGGGGGACCCTCTGGATGCGGAAAGTGCTAGACCGTTGTTTGTAGATATCGCTAGGAGGCCTATGTTCAGTAATGGCCGTGATTATGATATAACATCTTACAATGGCTAACTACATGGTAAATGAAAGCAAACGAGACCGAGTCGGTACAGGTACCTTAACGACGCGACACAAAACATGTCCTCACGTGTCACTCAACAAACTGCAGATAACCCAAAAAGAACCTTGGATTTTACATTGTCGTTTACTCGTTACCGTTTGATAAAACATACATTCACAAAATAAAAGCACTGCTTGCTCGGTATAAATAAAATCACAGCAATCACTTTCGCGTTTTCCATTACTTTTCAGACGTATAACATTTTACTTGTTTACTATACCTATTCCCATGTCATATTTAATAATTTTTTAATATTATGCTTTCGTTCATAGTTATTTTTAATATTCAGATATATTATATCTGTTACTTGAAATATAGTAATGTTTGTGATTTAATAAGTTATGAGATTGTTAATGAATACGTTTCTATCTTGTGCTGTAGAATCACCATAAGTATAATTCATAATATTATGGGTTGAATAACATTATACAGTAACAAATATATAATTCTTTGATAAATTGTTATTATTATTTTTACTCTTTGTAAAGCAATAAAAACCCGAAGTATTGAAAAAAGTTTGGATGCTTCGCCTTTCGCATCGCAACCACTGTTGGCAACCTATAAACTGTTTTGTAATATTTCCTACCAGCATTTTTTTTTTACTGTAGCAGTTTAACACCACGGATTTCCTTTTTTTGTAACTTTATTATTTTATACATTTTTTAATAAATATAAAGTTTTTAAATTTTTCATAACGTACCGCCACAATAACAATAAATTAACATGTGAGATCTGTTATGTATGAAGGTATCCAGAAGCGTGAGCCCTATGCGCCCGCGCCGATCATTCACAGTGAATCCGGCTGTGGACGTGCTTCAGAGAAGTGCATACAACTCGTATCTGGAACGGCTAGCTCATAACAACAGGAACTTTCTAGATCGCCTAGGAAAGAGAGGTAAGAACACCGAACAAAAAGTATCAGGATCGCAAAAAGAACTGATGGAACTACGAACTGTTTCACGACGAAATTCTAAAAATTTATCAATGATAGATACCATGTGTAAGTCAAAATTATATTCGGTATTATAGTAGTGTTTGGATATGAAATATTGTAGTTGAAAACTGTAGTTTTGCTATTGTAGATGAATTGTTTGAAGTTTGAAAAGCCTCTGTAGATAAATGTGTAGATACAGTAGACGTCCGTAGTTGAAGCCTTTTAGAGAGAGTTGCTATAAATCTTTTGTACAGTCAACAGCAAAACTATATACCACAGAATTTGTTACTCAATTGATTTAAGAACTTTTTGGTACATAAAGTTCTTTGGATTTACAAATGCCAGGTTGACTGTACATTGAATGTACAAATTTGCATGAAAGTAGAAGAATGTTTTTAGTTTGAATCACTCAGTATATTAACTAAAGTGAGTTTTTATTCTCTCCATTTTTAGCTCCTGCACACTTCACCGTACTGTCGAATTGAAGAAAGAAGAAACTAAAATGATTAACCGAGCAACCGACTCGTCGATATTAAGTGAAACGCTTCATGTACAAATATTGGTTAATAATAATTATAACTATTAATTAATAATAAAAATCAATCTAGTCGTAAAACACGTTCTCGTGTTCGATCTCGAGATTTTTTAATAAAATAATATGATTTTGTTGTATGTATCTATTTTCATTGTAAAATATACTTACTTTACCTTTGAAACATTTCGAGCATTCCATCCTCTAAGATTACAATGAAAGATTTATTTTGAACAGAATACAGCAATCATTCCCGTATCTGAAATACTTATACACAAGTTTCAACTATTTAATAATGCTTACTCAAATTCGTAATCGTTGCTGGCGCGGCGCGGGTTTAAAGTTTGTTAGCAGGACGCTCAACGATATTCCAACTACGTTTCGGAGCTCAACAATTCTAGCTAAACTTTACGAGTAGTTACTTACTAACTATTTAAGTTTATGGACTTCAGTTATATAGTGAAGTGATACAGGTTAGTTCAGTTAATTGGTTTCATAAATGGTGGACATTAAGGTTGCATATTTGCAAAAGTAAAGACTGTTAATTAAATTCTGAGTTATGATTTTTTAAAGAAAATATGTAGGTAATAATTATTTACCGTTCACCGAAGATGAGAGAGTGCACAAACTTTCACGTGAGGATAGTAAAAGTTTATTATTGATGACGTTTCGATATCTAACGATTCCTGCTAAATGATCCGTCGTAAGATGTAGTTTATTACAGTACCTATGCGTATTTATACATTTATTTCATCTTCGCACATATTATATTCTGAATGTTTTTTTAAGATATGGCTTGAACACACTTATGAGCGCGAATTCGTAGTAAAAATATTGATGAGAATTCAGATTATAAAATGGCTGAAACAATTTAACTATGACAATCTAGAACAATTACTGGCTTGTCTTAGATCTATACATAAATAAATATCAACGTAAACACACACACACGCGCGCGCACACACACACACACACCCACACACACAGCTTAACTAAACATATTTGGTTGTTTGTAGTTTCCAAGTTACAAAGTTTTTTTTATAACTAGGGAGGCAAATGTCTCTACCCCACCTGATGTTAAGTGGCGATAGAGTCCAAACGCAAAGATAGCTGGTCACACCAACCATTCTCACGAGCAAAAATGCTTCTTCATGCCTCTCTAAAAAAAAGGAAATAATTACATGATTATAATATTATTATTATATATTAAGGATGAGCTTGCCTCTCATAACACAGGGTAACCTTATTTGAGAGCAGTTCTAATTTTGTACAAACAAAAAATATTTGGAATAAATAAATTTTCATTTTCAAATAAAATACTTATGAATACACAGATATGTAAAGTTAAAAATTACTTCAAATATTCACTCGCAACCATAATCACTGAAAGCTTTTCTGAAGGAACAATAATCCCAATTCTCATTGTATGCGGTAAATAGAAAACAAACTAACATACTTGTTTAATATTAGCGGGATTCTTATAATAAATTGAGCATTCAGAAAGAATAAGCTATCTAATAAAGGTCCAATGATAATTGAGAAGATTCCCGGCGAAATCTATTCTCTTTTCAGCGATGGAATTCCGCATTGTTCTACTGAATGAATTGTGACGTAAAATAATATTTGGGCGAAATATTTGCAGGTACCTTATTTTCCTCACTGTAGTAGATTCGTTCTTTGTTTATATTAGATTAGGAAACAAAGTGTACGTTCGTATTTTTGGATATACACCATATTTATTTAAAATCTGGTTTTAAAGTCTGTCTGTAAAGTCACAATACAAGAGCAATGCCCACTTCCCATACATTTAAAAACTTAAGATTGAAAGTTTGTATAAAGTCTCAAATTATAGCAGACATACAGGTTAAATGCAAGATTAAGAAATAATTTTAAGTTTTTCAATATCGATGGAATTGGCAGGATTTGTACAAGGTTATATGAGTAACTGCAACGCTTGATAAGAGAGTAGATTTTAAACAGCCTTTCGGCATACTAATGGTAGGTAGACCATTAACACGTATGCATTTGGGGAGTCAAGGCCAGCAGCGGGCGGGTGAAGAGGCGCATGCCGTCCCTGTCCATAGACCTGCCGATGTCCGTGCTGCGGCAGAAGCTCAGCCTGGAGAAGGAGAGGAAGGTGCAGGCGCTGCGGGCCGCGGCCAACAGGAACTTCTTAAACGACATTGGCAAGCGAGGTGAGAAACTACCTAGGAACAATCTGTTTCAAACCTTTCAAGAGAAAAATTCAAAGAGGTGGACAATCCATAAAAGCTTAGATGGTAATAGGAATTATTACAATATTTTTTTCTTCATCGGTCAAGTAGATTATCAAAAAGTATTTGACACGTATTTGTTTTTTCAAATAATCAATACATCACAGAGATATATTGATTTTAAATGTCACATGACGTCACGTCATCGTACATTTTTTTATTTAGAAGTGACGTCATGAGCCTCCATTCCCAAACTTTGACGCGCTTTATTATTGTAATTTTTTAGTTGATTAACAAAAGGAAAAATATGTGTTCATCATTATTTGATATTCTAACTAACGGACTAAATACAATTTCTTTTACTTTACTCCGTCATCATCCCTATTCGTCTTTACAGTGATCAATGCAATTTAATAAGCCTTTAACAGCTAGATGTTTAAATCTTAAGATCTGTTAAGCCTTTGTTGATCAAAATAGATTGATCACTGGAATGATCAGATTCTATAGATTTGTTTACAATCTACGGCAAGTTATTGAGAAATAAAGTTTTTGTTTATATTTTAATTTGCTCTTGAAACGGTTGAAACGGACTATAGTTATAATCTTTAACATTGAATTTTAAGAGATGCAACACAGCGCATTACAGCACAGCAGTTTACGTAATGCTCGGTGCTGTAACGCGCATGTGTTTCGTTTGACTCAGGATTTAAAATTGGCCGAACATGGTGTAGTTTTTTTTAATATTTTCATTAACACCTTTAGCTAAGTTAAACTTCAAGTTACTGTCTATTTTTATATAATCCTTTATCGAATTTGTACTCAAGAGCAATAGAGACAGGCCCGTTAAATGTTTTATAACGTTTGTATAATTATAAAATTTAACACTATCATACCTATTCGAAAATAATTTTTACATGTACAATTAATAAAGTTATATGAAAAGACACTAAGAAATAGATGAGAAAAGCGGGTTTTTGAATATGGGGATATGAGTGTATATGTGTAATTTATCATAATAGATTGATTGAGTATCATACTTTAATGTTCATCGAGATAACATAGCAATAGTTATGCAACGCCCCAGACACACCATAAAATCACCAAAATGTTTTTTCAATACTTGGTTTCCTTATTTTGCAGAAACCAAAATTGATATCCTTATTGTAGGTATATACAATAAGGATATCAAATTTTGGTTTATGTTCCAATGGTTTAAAATTAAATCTTGGGCCTAGCAACATGAGCATAGAACAACATTGATTTAACCTTACTTCTATTTTTGTACGATAGAAAAGTTACTTTATGAATACTTCTTAAGGCTTTTTAGTTCATTGCCGCAAGAATGGAAATAAGGCTGATGTTCTTATTAGCGCTTGCGATAATGCCAGCAGTAGGGACGCCATCTGTTGCATTTATAAGGGGCAGCAGTGCTATTCTGTAAAAACAAACTCACTTTTCACCGCGGTATTCGCCGGTGTGATTTGAAATTCGTATTCTAATTTTAAATCACACCGCGGATTCCCAATGAAAAGTGAGTTAGTTCTTACAGAATAGCACTGCACAATCGTAACTTAAAACAAATGCATATAGGATAAATAAAAAGAACAACATATTTACAAGTTTGGAAAACGCAAAGCTATACCTATGTTTGAAAACGATTAGGTTTTCCACAAAAACGAACACATCAAGAAATAGATAACCAAAGACGTGAGTTGACATTGAACATGATACTTTTGTAATAAAATATTATCTTTATAAAATAAAATATTACCTTTCCTCGGCTACCGCTATCTATTATAGTTTCGTATTTGATCAATGTTTGCGTTACAAATATCCCGAGTCAATATTATAAAATGTGTAACGAAACAAACAATAATTTTGCAAGTCCTATAATAGCAGGGACAATCAATTAATATCTAAAATAAGAACCATATCGAAGACGCAAGAGCACAAGATTTGGCATTTCATAGTAATTTCTAGTAAAGACACCAAAATTTATTCATTCTTTCAAGTCTTCTTTGATGTGGTAACCGTTTTTTATTTCCGTATAAGTTTGCTACTTAATTGAAAATTAATTATAGTGCGTGGCATTAATTTAAATAAGAAGATACTTTTTCGTGTGTAAACTATTTATACGATGTGACGAGATAGTGAATATTAAATATATCTAATTGTCTTGTCCCATATTAAAACAGATAGGAATGATAATATTCCACTACGAAGAAATTGGCATCAGTATATCAACAAAGGTTCTTTATCCTCGTCTGCAACAGGAAGATTATCGAAATATTAAATAAAATCGCCTTTTTTCATATTATTTATATAACACAGGTTTAGTGGTTTTTGCACTGAAGTTCTTCAGTTAAATAGAAATAAAATGATGTTGAAATCTCTTTTTTAGGGTTCCGTAGTTCTGACAAGGAACCTTTATAGATATGTCATGTTCGCCTGTCCGTCCCCAATTTTGATTGGATACTGTTAACACTAGAAAGCTGTAATTGTGTGGAGATATCACGCCGACAAAAAGCGAAAAAAAAATTTATATTTTTTTTTATGTTAGCTCCCGTACATGTAGCCTGAGGATGGTTTATTTTTCATCGTCTACCCTATCGTGTGGGGTATAATATTAATAGTGATATAGATGAAGTAATTGTAGCGTAAAATCTTGAATTGAAAAACAAAATAAAAAAAAAACTATTTAGAAGCCACAATAAGATATCATTAGTTCCAAATAGTTACACATAGATCGCGGTTACCGCTGGTACTCTACCAGCGGTAACGTCACGTCTTCTGAATCTTGACTTGAAAAGATCGACGGTTATCATTCGTAATTATAAAAATAATAATACGTAATTGATTTTGCGATTGAGACGCAAATTGACTTTGATTTAGGTATTTTTTCTTGTGATACATAGTTTGATATTGAGTTTTTTTATTTTTCGATACAGAAAATAAGGACTCCTGCTCAAATTTATATTGTGGTAACGACAGGCAACTATGGAACCCTACTCTGTGCGTGGCACGACACGCACTTGGCTTTTTCTACTGACACAGATGTACAAATTATAGTACAAATTATATTTTTACATTGGATTTAGTTGAGCCGATTAAAACAACAAGTGCGAGTGAACTTAACATCAGCACTCAAAGACTTGGATCAAATGAAGGTAATCTTGCCAAAATGAAATGTTCTTCTGTTCTTCAATTAAAAAAACATTTTGGTGATTTTATGGTCTGTTTGGGGACCTATTGTTATAATAACTATTACTATGTTATCGCAATAAACATGAAAGCATCATGTTTAATCAAAGTCAAAAATTAACTGACGTCTATTATGAGTGTGGAGGAGTATCGCTATTAGTTAAACAACATAATTAATAATTACAATTACCTAATGACTTGGTTTCTATTTCTATATATTAAGTCCACTTGTACCAATGTTCTTAATTTAAAATATGGTATAATCGTGTCTAACATAACATCATTCCATCTTTGTCAATTTATTGTTTAAAATCAAATAGAGTTGGAAAAAGGCTAAGGGCGCCCGCTGTCTTAGGCGGTGAACACGGTGCGAACGTCCGTTCCGCATGATGTTTCATGACATTTCACAGAGCAGCTCTACGTGAGATGGGTCTCCCGTCGCACGCGGCGCGGCACGCTCTATTAGCTGTCTTTTTGCTCGTCTGCATTGACTTTTGGCTGAGTTATCAACAAAAATAATCCATTCGCGACTGTACACCCGCGTGATCGATATTGTACTGGCGCCCCGGCGCTCCGTCGCGGGCCCTGTCGCGAGATTCGCGACGGAGCAAGGAACGGATCTTCGCAATGGACGTCCGTTCCATGCTCCTGCTTAAGACAGCGGGCACCCTTATACATGCTAACCTTTTAAATTTGAATTAGGAACTTTGATGAAAGTAAAACTCTGTTAATTTTGTGGAAGTAACCACGTTTTTTTCTTTGTTGCAGGTTTCCAGTGGGTTCCGTCATTAGAAGCTGGTAGATATTTCTAAGTTCCTCATTTATGTACTTCAACCCGTGTTTGTAAGCGTTTATTATGTTGAATTGAAATGTATAGTGAATTATTAAAAATATGTGATCATACAGATTAATATTATATAGTCTATAAAAAAAAACTAAGTTGAAATTATCCGTGAATGTAGATAGTGTAATATCAATGTCGAGTCTTAGAATAAGAGATATTGTCAACATTTTAAATTGTAATAATAATGTACGATTAACAAGGCCTAAACTATTTCAATGTTTTTTGGAACTAATGACTATCGACGATATTTTGTATGCTTTTTAGACGATTGCCTTAAATATTTTGTGATGTAAAAAACACATAATTATATCGAATAATGAAAGTTATCTGAGTACAGTCATTGGCATAAATATAATTATTTCCTTGTGACAGTAATCTTGTTGTTAATTTAAAGATAAAATGTAAAACATTGTAATGCACTTGTAGAAATAAATACTATTAAAAATCACAGCGTAATTGTAGATGTATTTTGTCTACGATGATACTTTTCTTAGAAAACTTAAATGTTACCAAAATCTTGTAGAAATATAATGTGACTTAGCAAATGCAATAAAGTGGTTTGAGCTATTTGTCTTTTTATTTATTTTCAGCTAGATAAGTTTCGTTGAGTTTCCTTCAAAACTCGCATATTTCGTTAGCCAAAGTCCTTAAGCCAAAGTCCCATTTACACCGAGATCTTGTGGTCGGTATTATTTCGGGAAACTTTATGTTTGATAAATTAATGTAATAATCAGGGTAAAGATTAAGGTAAAGGGTATAAAACCAGAAACGGTTCATAACCATCTCAATTCAAGTCGTATTATTCTTATATATATTCTTTGTCTGAAATTCCTTAATGTATTACAATATCCAAAACGAACTAGGGCACAGAATGAAACGAACTCACAAAAATATTAAGTAATGGTTAATACGTTCGCACTGGCTAGGAATTTATGTAGACGCTTCATAGATTAATCATACACGGCGTTTCACCCAGGGGCAGAGTAAATGCTCTTAAAATCATCATTTGACGTATGTTTGTTCGTAGTTCTACTGTATGACATTCAAACCTGTGTAAGTTAAAGCAGGATGAACGATGATGACGATCACGATATATATACCCAAAGTCAACTCTTAAGGGGAGGAAGCGAAGTCTCTAGCGCCTGTTCTGCTTTAATTGGGTTCGGCCGGCTCGCAAGCCATCATTTAGCTTAATCCATGAAAGATTTTTTCTTAAATAAGTATAGCTATACTCTTGAATTGTTCTATTTTTTTACCTATTATCAGTTCTGTTCACTGTCTCATTGTTCCTGTATACACCTAAGTTCAGAAAGATGCGCAAGAGTCATGACATGTGACTTTAAGTGTCGCCGTACACGGACCACACGCCACACCCACAAACGCCGCCACGAGATGCTAGAAGCGGCTACTGAAGTGGCTGAAGCGCGCAACAGCGGCCAACTGAGGCAAGGGAGGGAGGGGTGGGGAATCGCGCGAGTGTAGTGTGGCGGCGTTTTGTATCGGTGCATTAAGTGGCCGGTGCGGGCCACAAGAAGCGAGCAACGACGATTTGTAGCGTGTGGCGGCCACCGGCGTGCCGTGTGTGGCGAGTCCATATAAAATGTATGAAAACTACAAGAAATATGCCGGTGGCGGCTTTTTGTGGTTGTGGTCGGTGGCCCGTGTGCGGCGACACTTAATTAGCTCTCGATGTGACTTGCGCTGCACGACTAAACGTTCCCTTTTCTAGTTGATGAAATGTCGTTAAAACTATATTATGTAAAATAGAAACTTCACTCCACAATAATTCGAATGACCTTGAAATAAAGGAGAGTCTATTATTTTCTACTATCAGATTAGAGGTATTATTTTTTACCATTAATTAATAAATATTACAAAATGCGATACTTAGAGCGTGCACTGCATTAAGCACACGGGCACGGAGCAGGCGTCGTCCGCTTGGCCTGTTTGTTTCATGTTATTTCATAGAGTAGCGCTGCGTGAGGAAGGTCCCCCGTGCCGCGCTGTTCTATGAAATGACATAAAAACTGCACACCGCGCCGAGCGGACGCCCGCTCCGTGCCCCGCTTACCGCAGCGCAGGCTCTTATATTTCTCTCTAAGCCAGCGCCAATTTTTTGAATACAGAATGTTTCCCTACTTATTTGTTTCACAATGGACCATTAAAGTCAAGACCAGATTCATACTTAATCGTTATAAAGTTGTCGTTTACACTATTGAATTTTCGCACGTCTTTTCTGAAAGACTGCTATTTACTCACAGTACTTATGAACTTAGCCTATGCATATTCAATCTAATCAATAAATATGGAAAACACAACAAACTTTATTAATTAAATTAATAAATGAGTGTTACAGTGAAACTTTGTTGCTTTTTCACTGAACGTTGTGGTATAAATGCCTTACAAATGGCAAATAAATTCAAAGAAAGAAATTCATACAAGGGCATGGAACAGTAATGAAACAGTATTTTCGTCAAGCAATCAGCAGTTTCCACTTGATTTAAACAATATTAGCAAACGTTCGCATTTATTCGTCGAATTTTAATTCGTTGGGACGTTTCGTTTTGTCATTGAATATTGGAGTAACATTTTCCGAAGACGTTCCGTTATTGTAAATGTACTATCAGCCAATTTTATTACTAACCGACCATAATCTTATTTCTTACAACAGTTTTAAAACAATTAGGGAGACTTTCGCTTAAATGTACGTATTTCCTGGAGACAAAGTTGTTATTTTCAGAACAATCATATTTTACGTGACAGATTTTGCCAACTTCCAGTGACAATGTTCTGGTTAATGTTACATATTTGGAAGTTTGACCATAGATTAAGGATTGTCTTATTAGTCTGTGAAAGATTTTCTTAATGACAAGATATCGATAGAGTTTCTACTATACTAAGGACTTTGAAAGTTATTTCAAATTTCAATCTACAATTGGAATTAATCCAAGAGATGATTTGGGTCAGGCCGCCATTTTTTGCTGATTTTGAAAACTGTTTTCTCTGCGGTCAGTATTTTGAAAAGTATTATAGATATCGGATTTTCGATGACGGCTTTGTATTAAGCAACAAAGTGACTCAAGTGGACATTATGATTATTTCAGGTCAGATAATAAACATAAAATATATTTCGAATGAAATCTGAAAAAAGGTAGTAAAATTACATAAAAACTTCTATCCGCCGAGGTAGAGGTGCACTTTAACTATCGTAGTAGCAAAAAGTATGTCAGTTTTTGAGACATGGCTGATACTATAAGAATACTTATATTAATAGCTATCCGTGCTTTTAATTTAGCAACGTTTATCCTAAGAATTTCCTTGAAAATGATTTCAAATAAGTTTTCGTCAAAAACTGTACTTATACGCCACTTTTGTCAACGCCACCTATTCTCCATGTTCTATTAAACTTTAGGAATCGGTAAAGTTCAAATCGGGAAGTGGCAACACTGAGTTTCTGTAATCTGTGGACAGCGGCTTGATGAGCGGCTACATTTTTGACAGTTGACATGTGAACGTCTGGTGTAGTTTGTGTACACAATTTTTTCAAAGTAAGAGTTTTGTGCATAAAAAAGTAAGTTTGATTGTTACACGAAAAACAAATAGTGCATCATGTTAGTAGAAGTGAAAGCCATGTTTGGAGCTATAATGCAACTCAAATCATACTTTATTTACAGAGATATAAGTGGTTTTCTCAACGCGACGATAGCGTAGAAGTAGAAATACGCCACCATTTTGGTACTTCAACGCCAACGGTAGCGTAGATATTCGTCACCTCCTCTACGCCGCCAAATAAAGGTAGGTATCCGCTCGTTTTTATTATACTAACTTTTTACCTGACTGCCGAAGAAAGGAGGGTAATGTTTTTCGAGAGTGTATGTATACTAACTAAACCCATTCGTGTAATTTCAGCTTGTATTTCTTAGGCTGCAAGGCATAGATCACGGTAACATAATGGTCAGTGCATCTGCCCGGATAGCGGAGGGTGCAGTTTCGAGTCCCGTCTGCTGCCTGGACCGCGTGGAATTTTTTTTAGTAAAAATTTTCTTTAGATTTGAAATCTAGCAAATAAATGCTTATAGTTGATTATAAAATTGTTGATATTTTTATTTAGTCAGATATAGGGAACTACTTCTTATTCTAAATTCAACGAGCTGGTCCATTAGTGGGGGTCCATTATTAAATTGTGTTTATTATTAGATGTCCATATTTGGTGCATGTTCATCACTGGATGTCCATTAAATGATTTTCCTTGTCCATTACTAGCTTAAAAAACCGTGTTTATATTTTAATGATATCTCTCATTTTTATGCGGTTATTTCTAACATAGCATAAAGGAAAAAAGACGGACATTAAGCTCAACATTGATGTTTAAACAAAATCCTGATATATTAGGAATAATCCTGCAAAAACCCACCTTTTCATCCTTAAAGTGTCCATAATTGGTGCAATTACGTTATACAACATAATTTAATCTTAATATTTTGGCATGTGTATGCCAACCTTAACATTTATTCGTCACTATTATACGCTACTCAACGTCACCGACGCGTAGAAGTTTCTACGCCACCAACACAATACTTCTGCGCCATATCAACAAAAAATGGCGGCCTGACCCATTTACCGTGTTGTAAACAGTTTTATTGTTTTTGTAGGTTCCTAAGTGCAATAACGCATTCTTCACAGAAGGAAACTTTCTGTTTTCACATTTTTAAGCGATATATTTAATTTCTGAGCGTATATACGAGTACGTGTCTTTTTTAGAATTATTTCATTCAGACGACTGTATAGCTATTGCAATTAACTAACTTACATCTTATATACGTTTGTTACATCGTAAACATGCCACGAAAGTGTTCTAACAACCCCGACAGTTTTTGTTATGTATGTGGAGAATTAAGTTTTACATCTCAGCGTCGAAATTTCACATCATTAATTGAACAGTGCTATCTATTTAGACTATAAACTCAGCGAGACAAAAAATAAAGAGGAAATAGTAGATCCAGAAATACGGCAACTGACAAAATCTTTTATAACACCCGCTTGGGTGTTATAATGGTTTTTTTTATTAATTATGACATTGGATGTTTTAATGTTAGCTCTAGGCTAACTATTTCAGAATATTTAATAGAGGTTTTAAAGCATGGGTATAGATAAATTTCTTAAAAAAATTGTTTAGTTGCCCTTGAGATTTGAGACCGCGCGTGGGCATTACATCTACTGTTAGTAAACAAAAGCATTCTAGAGAATTATTACAATAAGCTCTTCATAACACTCTGACACAAAGTTTTTCACCAAAACAAGTCCGCAAAGTTTTTTATTGGGCACCACAACATAATGTTGGAAGTTGCTACCGGAACAGTTGATCCCTGGCTTTACATGACACAAATTGGATAGGATTGGAGAAAGGCCACGGATCATGTTACAAACTATACTTCACGCTGCTGTAATATAATTATTTTTCAATTAGTTGTTACGTAAGCAGAATTAAAGAGTGGCAATTTATGTAGATACGGCATAATTAATGTTTTGATTGTTGATAATTTTATTATACGTTGAAATCCTCCTGAATATTATAAATGTGAAAGTTTGTATGTTTGTTACTGAAATACACAAAAACTATTGAACGGATTTGGATGAATTTGATACGCATATAGTTTATGACCTGGATTAGGATTGAGGCATAGGGTACTTTTTATCCCGGAAAAATGTGCAGAATCCGATGCAGACCTGAAAATGCAGCGAAACGTCAATAATTAAATAAATTTCTTGCATTAAACCGGTAAAACTAGTTTTATTTAATGAGAGATGTGCGTGAAAACCTAAGAAACAAATAAAAAAGAAATATAACTTAATAAACTTGTTTTTCTGACACAGTTGTAATTTAAAGATCATACATACGGTCAAGCAGTCTTGATTTACTAATTAAGAACTACATAAATATACTCCTTGTCACAAAAAATTTTTCATATGTTATAAAATAAAACTGTTACTAGGCTCGAACTTTGTGCAAATTCAGATTGAGATGACGATGTTGCACTAGTTTTTCGTAAGTACCTAATGTTCCATTTTAAATAAGTAAAACAATAAAATAAATATTTCCAACACTCACACCAATTAGCCTAGCCCCAAAGTAAGCACTGTAAGGCTTGTGTTATGGGATACTAGGGTAACGGATAGAATATATATACTGTACACATATAATTATATTTTTTTAGAAATATATATTAAACATCCATGACTGGAGTACAAATGCTTGTATTCATCACACAAACATCTACCCCCACCGAGATTTGAACCTCTCGAGTTGGCGACACCATGAAACCCGGCGTACAAACCATTCGGCCACGGAGGTCGTCGAAATTTTTTGGTCTTTATTATATGTAGTTTATCCAAATCTTAACTAATATAATACATGCGAAAGTGAGTTCGTTTGTTTGTAAATCAATCACTCATAAACGGCTCAACGGATTTGGATGAATTTGGCACACACAGAGTGTTATTATAATTCTGGATTGAGATATAGGATACTTTTTATCCCGAAAAAATGTTGGGTGCCCGCATTTTCGTCTGCGTGCTAAAATTGGTTTTCCATACGAACTTCCCCATTTTAACCCCTCAAAGGGGTAAATTCTAGGAGAAAACTATCCTACTTCCTTTTCCTGAACTCAAACTGTGTATATACCTAATGTCATCTAAAGCGGTTTGAGCGTGAAGAGGTAACAGTCAGATAGACACACTTTCGTATTTATAATATTAAGTAAGTCACACGTGGAATGTATGTCTCCCAGAATAGCTCCTATCGCAGGTGGGCTGGAAGAGATTTCTTAGAGAAATAAGCCACACCTTTTGTACTTAATTATTTAAGTTTTGTATTCTTTTTTGTATTTTTTTTCGTGTACAATAAATTATTAAATAAAATAAATAAATAAGTATGATGAAAATGGAAAATAAAACAGTTTAAAAAACACCTGGACTTTCTCGAGTATTCGAGAACTATTAGATACATAGCAATTGAATGGTAATGAAAACTAACAAATAGTCTATGAATTAGAAATTATATATTTGTTGTAATAAACCTACACAATACAAAGGTTAAGTAACTGATTCATAAATTCTTGCTGGTACGCACGACGAGTATCCCTAAAATAAATAAAGGTAAGTTTTACCTTCCACATTTTGATAATAAAAACAAATATGTTCACAAACCTCCGCTACATGTAAGGTGTGAAGACTTTATATCGTTTACTTATGCGCTTCCAATACACTCGTAAATCAAAATATCTGAAAATCACACGCCACAAAATGCGTACAAAATCAATATTTTTATTCAAAGTAAGCATTTATTAATTACTAGTGGCCCGCCCTCGCTTCGCTTCAGTGTAGAGCTGTAGTGTAAACTATAGTTTTTGTTCTCAGGCTTGTGCTATAAACAATGACTTTATTTATATAATTACACGTGTTATTGTGAGTCAACCATAAAAGATAGACATATGCTGTTACAGGATATTTTTTAGACAATTTTATGTAGAATATTTCCGTCATACATGATTTCTATGTAACTTTAACCATTAAGGCTGCACACGCGACGGAAGCTTAAAAAATGGAGTAACTTCTCCCGTTTTCCCAACATTTCCCTTCACTACTCTGCTGCTATTGATTGTAGCGTGATGAAAAGTATACTATAACCTGCCCAGGAGTATGAAAAATAATTGTACCAAGTTTAGTTAAAATCCGTCGAGTAGTTTTTGTTTCTATAAGGAACATACACACAGACAGACAGACAGACAAAAAAATTACTGATTGCATTTTTGGCATCAGTATCGATCACTAATCACCCCCTGATAGTTATTTTGAAAATATATTTCATGTACAGAATTGACCTCTCTACAGATTTATTATAAGTATAGATTTTTCCTGTACAGTTTTTATAAAGTATGTGGTAATTAGTTTTAAAATACATATATTTTATATTATTTTTATTTTTTAAGCATGTTACTGCTTGATGTTTAAATCTAAAGAAAATATAACTAGAAAAAAGAACACGCGGACCAGGCAGCGGACGGGACTCGAACCCACTGTCTTCGCTGTCCGGGCGAATGCATTGACCAATTATACTACCGCGACCCTGTTGGCCGCGTGGAAATTCTTCTAGCTATTCTTAAGCTGGTCCGCATGGATTTTTTTCTAGATATATTATCTTTAGATTTATACATATATTTTTTTATAAGTAATTAAAAACAACAACAATATACCTGAAGAAGAGTTTGGGGTGGAATGTAGGTACCTATTCCAAAATGTTTGTTTTAAATAATTGGATTTTATCAAAATTAATATAATTGTTTGCCACCTACGACCATATTTCGAGCGCTCGGCATAAAGGGTGGAGGAGAGGGAGAGTACCTTAAATATTGTTCAAAGAAAGCTTTTTCCGATAAAAGAGTTCAGTTTACTTTAAAAAGAATACGAACTTCGTTTAAGGAATTTAAAGAAATCGCCTGATTGAAAGAAAAGGAGTGGAACCCGCTAAATGTGCGAATTTAATCATGAAGCGTCATATGTGTTGAGACTATGGGCCCATGGGCTCCAAGCGCCCCTTCCTTTTTAAGGAATTATCAAAGAGACTCACCGAAGTGACTGGTGACCAAAAGGCTGGCAGCTATCTTGGTCAACGGATCAGCCTTGCCATTCAAAGTGGCAATGCTACCAGCCTATTGGGCAGCATTTCTGACGGCGGCACTGTGGGTGACATATTTTTTATTTTGTGAATTAGATATTATTCGTAAGTAGGTCAAGGTAATTTGGATTCAAATTTTATACATTTGGTAATTTTTAGTTGTAGTAATTTAATTTTCTATATATTGAAGTTATACTTCTTTAGGCGCGTTATGAAAAAATGATGAGAGTGAAATTTTAAGATGCGCGCGCATCATTGTAACACAAAATTTTAACAGCATGAAGTTGGTCCAACTTCATGCTGTTACTTTTGTGTTTACCGCACATTAAGAAAATCTACCAACAAAATAGAAATAGAATCTCTATTTAGTGGGTGCTTCTTCTTCTTCGGGTGCCTCTCCAACTAGTGAAGGTTGGCCATCAGCTCCGAAAATTTCTTCTTATCTCTCGCGAGGCGGAACAGTTCAGCCGCACTCGCGATCCCGGTCTATTCCCTGATGTTACGTAGCCAGGACTTCTTCCTACGGCCCACTTTTCTTTTTCCTGCGACTTTTCCCATCATTATGAGTTGCAGCAGTTCGTAGCGTTCGTGCCTTAGCACATGCCCTAGGTATGCAACTTTTCTCTTTTTGATGGTTTGCAAAAGTTCGCGTTTTCGGTGAGCTCGCCGTAGAACCTCCTCATTGGTAACCCGCTGAGTCCAGCTTATTGCTAACATACGTCGGTAGCACAACATCTGAAAAGCTTCAATACGTTTCCTGAGATCTTCTTTTATTGTCCAAGACTCGCATCCGTATAGAAGAATGGGCCAGACATAGCAGAGCAGAAGCCGAGTGCGCAAAGTGATCTTTAGGTTTCGGTTACATAGGACCTTACTCTTGTTCTTGAAGGCATTCCTAGCATAGTTTTGATCTCTAGTTCGCTGTCCCAGCTTTCAGTGAGCCAGGTGCCTAAGTATTTGTACTTGTGCACTCTTTCGATAGTCTGGCCTGATACTGCTATGTGCGGTTCGAGATGGGTGTTTCTAGAGATCACCATACACTTTGTTTTTGTTATGTTCATCTTGAGGCCGGCTCGTAAACTGCACTCGTTCATTCGGTTTACAATTTGCTGTAGGTCGGCTTCTGTAGACGCTAGTAGGACTGTATCGTCTGCGTAGCGAAGGTTATTAATTCTACGCCCGTTAATGATGACGCCACAGTCTAGGTCTTCTAATGCTTCCGCCATAATTGCTTCCGAGTACAAGTTGAAAAGTGTCGGTGACAGACTGCAGCCCTGTCTGACTCCTCTCTTGATCTCCACTTCTTCAGTTTCCTCTCCCTCAATTCGGACGGTCGCTCGTTGGTTCCAGTACAGGTTTTTAATAATGCGGATGTCCTTGTTATCCAGACCGACGTCGTTCAGGATCTTAATAAGTCGGTCATGCCTTACTCTATCGAACGCCTTCTCATAGTCGATGAAGCAAAGGTAGACGTCCTGCTGCATGTCTAAACACTTCTGGATCAGAACCTGCACTGCAAACAGTGCCTCTCTAGTTCCCACTCCGGATCGGAAACCAAACTGACTATCGCCGAGTTGTTCGTCACATCTCTTTCTAAGTAGTGGGTGCTAACGACTGCATTGTGAAGGCCTATCAAAAGTATTTATTAATCTGGAACAACGGAACCAAAGCGCGATTCAGGAGGCTACAGCGCCATCTCTTGACCATTGGTGTAGTAGAACCAAAAACCACATCTTTATTTTTTGTAATAAAGTAACAGTTACAGGTATTCATATTTATAATATCAAAAGTATTTATTAATCTGGAACAACGGAACCAAAGCGCGATTCAGGAGACTACAGCGCCATCTCTTGACCACTGGTGTAGTAGAACCAAAAACCACATCTTTATTTTTTGTAATAAAGTAACAGTTATAGGTATTCATATTTATAATATTTATCCACATGTTTCTAGTTTGTATATTCGGAATACGTGTTTGAGTTTCATACAAGTGCAAATCACATATGTTCTAATAAATTATATTCAGTAGCGATTTTAATTGAATATTTTGATTATTTATTTATTTTTTCAAATTAAAACTGAACTTTATTGACTGTGTCCTTTTCCAGACTTTTTATTAATTTATTGTAATTAATTATTTGCATGCAATTAAAAACTAATTTTAAACGATGCGAAAGAAGGATAACTTCTCACGCGCCTACATAAGTACACGCACCTATTTTTTTTAATAGTGTAAATACACTCCTGGAATCTTGAATCGAGCCACCTTACATTCCCAGGCCTAAAAGCCCAATACACAAAAAATATACAATATAACAAAAAAGTTTTTATGCATTTTTAATGCTGGCATATTTCATCGTCTTTCCCGTATGTATTATTCCAAATTTGAATTTTAGAATTTAAAATAAAGAACAAAAGCCGAGCTTGGTCACTGATTTGAAAAAAATAATGACTGTTGAAAGTTGCTTTTGAAGCAATTTAATGTCGATTTGGTTTGAATTTTCGCAATTGTTGTAAACCAAAGTTTAGTTTAGTTATTTTTCTATAATTTAAACCGTTTTTGACTATAAAATTATGGATACTTCACCTGAAGTAGCCGCGTAAGCTGTAGCACTTCTTCAATCTGGGCTAAGTCAGCGAGATGTGAGTTCACAACTTCACATAAGTCGTTCCGCTGATCAAAGAGTGTACCACCGATACCTGGAGACTGGCGGCTTCGTTCGGCGAACAGGAGAACCTCGTTACCGAGTGACAACGGCGAGACAAGATCAATACATTGTCACAACTAGCTTACGAAATCGACGCCTTAACTCTGATCAGATACAAGAACAGCTCAGGGACTTTCACGGAGTGGCTGTAAGTGCTCGGACCGTTAGAAGGCGGCTCAATGAACGTAGTTTAAAGCCCCATAAGCCAGCCAATGGACCCAAATTGACACGAGCACACCGAATAGCCCGTCTAGAGTTTGCGCGCGAATATCTAAATTGGACTCGACATCAATCGAGCCAGGTTCTCTTCACAGATGAGTCCAAGATAATGCTTTACGGTAATGATGGAAGGAGTAAGGTGTACCGAAGCCAGAACGAGCGTTTCGCGCAATGCTGTATTGACGAGAAAGTGAGTTATGGTGGAGGATCATGGACAGTCTGGGGAGGAATCTCTATGGAAGGCAAAACTGAGCTAGAGGTTGTGACAGGACCACGACTGCCGCCCCTAGATGGTAATAGATACATTCGCCAATGTTTAGAGAACTACGTGATGCCATATGCTGGATTTATTGGCCAAGATTTCGTTGTAATGCATGATAATGCAAGGGGCCATACTGCGGGAATCGTCAGGGTACTTAAATGATTGGTATCACTGTTATGAGATGGCCAGC
This sequence comes from Chilo suppressalis, assembly GCA_902850365.2. Lineage (NCBI taxonomy): Eukaryota > Metazoa > Arthropoda > Insecta > Lepidoptera > Crambidae > Chilo > Chilo suppressalis. Next base: position 17,615,904 of record OU963898.1, read on the forward strand.
GCGAAGTCCAGATATGAATCCTATAGAGCATCTATGGGATGAGCTGAAGAGGTGTGTTCGAGCTCATCATCCTGCCCCGCAAACCATGCAGGAGCTCAAAAATGTAATTTTGGAAGAATGGGAGGACATTCCTCAACATGTCATAACGACCTTGACTAATTCTATGCCAAACCGTATGAGAGCTGTCATAAATGCACTGGGAGGCAATACAAGTTACTAAATAAACATTTCTTTTCATGTAAAACATGTCTTTATTTAAAAATGAATTAGATTTTTTTCCTTGCAAAAAGGAAATATGGACTTGTTTCAACGTAACTCGACTTTTTTAATAAACTGTAGTTCAAATTTAGAACAGTGGCACTCTAAATGAATGATGAGTATACCAGCTCCAAAACTGCATCAAAACATTTTCCTTCTACATACATATTTTATAAGTTACAGTACTCTAAACCAAAAAAATCAGGGTGGCTCGATTTAGGTGTCCGGGAGTGTATAATTAATTTCTTTATTCAAATTGACTCATTGAAAGCTCTTTTAAATGTTCCATTATTTATGGTGCCTAATGCCTAATACGGAATATTTTTCACGCATTGCTGTCAAAATGCGATGATATAACGTTAGCATATAATTTCCTTACCTTCTATGTAAAGTTTTATTTAGTACTTTTTTTAATTAATTTCCAACTAAAGGATTTTAAAAACGATAGCTTGCTGTCTTTATAATAACATTCTGCTTACGACTTTAAACATAATGTAATTGTGGAGTATTTGTTTATGTTGCTGTATGATAAATAAATAAATGAACGTAAAATAACAAACACCTTGATGTTTCTAGAGGAAGTTACTCATTGTTGATTTGTATATGCAGAGACTGGCTGATTTCCGTGACGGTCACGTCCGGTCGAAGCGCAAGATGCCGTCTCTGTCCATCAACAACCCAATGGAGGTGCTCCGCCAAAGGCTGCTCTTGGAGGTGGCACGTAAGCAGATGCGCGAGGCCAATCAGCGACAGGCAGTTGCCAACAGGCTGTTCCTGCAGAACGTTGGCAAACGAGGTCTGTGTCACTTTCACCTACATTCTAATATCGGTTTTAAGCTCAATTCATTTTAATTTTCTATCATTGACATCTGTTTGTTGTAAATTGAGATAGAGATTTTTGAGAATGCCGTGTCTTACAGACCCTTAAAGCAATAGCATAGAAAGACGAGATAAAATAGGTAACACATTTTTAATAGATCAGACCAAATAATTCCATCCAAAGCAAAACAATCTGAACAGATTTAAACCTATAGCAAAAGGTAGAGGACAAAAAAAATTAAGTACCGGCGATTTGAGGCCGGGAAGGGTTTAAGGGGAGAAAACGATTCATCGCGATTAACGGGAAAACTACAACTTCTATCGAAATTAAATCAATGGCAAAATTATAGGTAATAACCACTTTTATGTAGAGCTAAAATATATATAAAAGCTGCAAGAAGTGACCCTTTGAAATTCAAAAAAATACAATATTCACAAAATACCAGGCCACTCAGAAAGGTTGTGAAAAAAAGTTTTTATGTATAAGGCACTGGCCACTTGTAATTATTTTGAAAACTTCGATTATTTAAAAGTAAAATTACCACTTTTCGATTTTTAAATTTCCCTCCGCATTTTTAGAGAGCCATTTAAATTTTTCTTGTCTCATTAAAAATGGATCTCCTTCAAAAACATTTTCGTGCTATGATTTTTTACGATTTTAAATGTGGCTTAAAACCTGATGAGTCATTTGATCGATTTCGAACTGTTTTTATGGATGAAGGACCTTCAAAAGCAACCATCTACCGCTGGTGTAGCGAGTTCTAACGCGGTCGTCTTACTTTGGAGGATGAACAAAGGAGTGGTCGTCCTACGATGGCTGTCACCAAATAAAAGTGTGCTGGAAGTAAAAATAATAATTCAAGAAAACAGACGAATTACGTACGAAGAGATTCAGCATACTCTGCAGATTGGTTCAGGAAGTGTTCACAAGATTTTGCACGAGCACCTTTGCGTAAGGAGGATAGTTTCCCACTGGGTGCCACACAACTTCACCCAAGCTCAGAAGCAGGCCCGTGTGGATTGGTGCAGTGATATGATACAAAAATTTTATGCAGGCGCGTTTACGATATTGTGACAGGTGACGAATCCTGGATTTATCAATACGATCCAAAAACAAAGCGTCAGTCGACATTTGGCTGTTCCAAAATGAACCAACGCCAACGAAATTAAAGCGATCGAGGAGCGCAAGAAAAATTTTGGTCGCTAGTTTCTTCACTTTGACCTTATTTCAATTCCACTTCGAAACCTGACGGCTGACCTGAAGAGTCGGAAGTGTCTGCGGAGAACTAGAAAATTGATTTGAAAATTGGTTCAGACGCACGAAACTGTGTACAGAGGCTGGTGGAGAGTTCTTTGAAAAGATTTAATGATTATAATTTTTTCATGGAAGTTAGTTTTTAGTTTCTCAAAACTTTCTGAGTGTCCCACGTAGATGCCAATATTGAGAATTTTTGTGGCGATAATAAGATTATCTTTAGTCTTCTGACTTAAAGTATGTCAAGAAATTTCTATTTTATATCATAATACCCTTCAATCACATAAAAATAGTTATAAAAACAAAGATTAAACTATTTTTTTATACTGTTACATGTGTTATGTACTAGCTCATTCAGATGTGATTTTATGATAATTTAATGTCTGGCTGACATGGAATCTACTCTTAAAGTGTCTACAATTAGAAAGTTTACCCTATATTGTAAATGTTTTCTTGTCTGATAACTATTAATTTTATTCAAAATGATTAAATGAAATAGGAACGATATAGCCCACGATTATTCTGATAAAATCGTCTTAAATCATTGTTGATTAATTTATTATTTCTAGCGCGAACTTTTTTATAAAATATTGTATTTTTCCTGGCAGCTTAAAATTTGAGTTTTTTCAATTAATTCTTTAAAAAATGTTAGGAACAACTAGAACAACTTGAAACCACCAACAAACATAGAATTTTCCAAAATATGGGGCTACAAATAAAAACTTTTTTTTGCCTAGTGGCTTCAGATATTTGTTTTTTCAAATAAAACTATGGAACCATGTAGTACAAACATAGAACCATCCAAAACAACCTGGACAATAATAAAATTCAAAAAATGGGCGACTAACTTCCCTGAGGTGTGTTCTCTCCCTTTTGGTGTGAGTTTCATCCTGTTCCGAATATTTTTTACTTTTTACGATTTTCAAAGGCATCTGCACTAGTATATAAAGAGAGAGTGCAGAACTCTTTCACAATCACATGATAATATGTGTCGTGTAAGAAAAGACTTATCAAAATTATTAAGATCTAATACACTTCTACTGGCATTTTTTTTAAACTGTGGTTTTTTTACTTAGTAATAAAAAATGTAGGGGAATGCTGTGCATTTCAATTTTGTTTACATAATTTTAATCAATATATTTACAAATGCTTCCACATTATAAGGGAATATATTTATTTTATTTTTTTAAAAATACATAATTCTGACGACGCAGCCTGGAAAGGATGCGAAACGTCAAGAAACAAATATAAAGTAGCACTTTAAACCGATGAAGTTTTATTTTAATAAAATTGTTATTTTTATTCTTCAATATTTTTAAAGGTCGCAGTAGCGAAGTGTAATGTATTTTATTTTTGTCTCAAAAATTTGCGTACAATAGCAGTTGACTAACAGCAAACAAGCAAGGACTGCCATATCTACTACGCAGAGACAAGTGTTATGAAAAAAATCGTGTCTATCGCCATCCGTACTTAGTTATCTCAGTTAGGTGTACGATACACAACTTTTACCTACGTGTGTATTTATCTAAATGCAAAACTAACGTAATCACATGATTGTTAAAATTTTGCATTTCAAAAAATATTTTTATGAAGGTTTTACTAAATAAGTATCTTAAAATGTAAAATATTTTCAGGATTGTCCAAATTTAAGGAATGTATTATTTTTGATAATAGTAATGATTTAAACAAGCCAGGTAGGCTCAACAAATATATTTATTATACTTCAGGAATTTAACGGTCTTGTAAAGTCGTATCCTAGTTAGTAAGAAGTTGTGGGTGTAAATCCCACTTAGATCCTGTCTAATTTAATCTATTTCAAGTTCTATCACAATACCTCTTGAACATTTATACTTAATAAACATTAAACCGAGAAAACCCTTTAAATTTTACATTTAAAGTTGGTTAATGTATAATAATATAATATTCAATCTGAGAAATGAATATTAATAAATAAAGATACCTATATATTTAATATTAAGGTATTAAACTTATAAAAAGAAAAGTCATCAAGTCACTGTTGGGTATATCCAAAGAGTTTAAAAAAATGTTAAATTATTTATAAAACTCATCATTTAATAAACTTTTTGGTGGAAACAAAAGTTTATACTCAAAAGTTTAACCGTTTCATAGATTTTAAAACTTGTTTGATCCTCAGTACAAATATTATAGTTACCAAGTTTTGTTAATTATATAGTAAAACTCTTGATAGTTTAAAACTTAGAAACTACATAATATCTTAGTTTTATAAGCAAGCAATATAATAAAATTTACCTATAATTAATCTTTACAAAATGAATGTTGTGTTTAAAATGGATAATTTAGCACAACTTTGGCATCCAGCTGAAAATATAAGTGTTAGTAATATTGAAATTTTCAATAAACACTCTTTTACCTAACTCGAACCATCAAGGCTGAGATGATATCCAGAGCAATAAAAAAACAATAATAAAAAATGAGCGAGAGTGTAATGTGAAGGGAGACACGTTTTAATAATGTTATAAGTAGCTAGGGGCCTACGAAAAATATGACTTCAGAAAATTATACCGAGATCATTTTTTGTATTCCCATTGTGAATTTCATGAATGGTTGCGATATATTTATGTCAATTTATTGTTTCGTTGGAATGAAGACTATTAAGTTTAAAATATATATGAAAAAAGAGTTTTGAAGAGAACCTTGCACTTACTCATATACTTGCTCAATTTGCTTTAAAAATTGTTTCTTGCTATTTTGGGACTTTTCTTTACACTTATTGTTAGTAAATTCGTTCATTGTTTATTGTTACCTATTCGACATTATGTGATGGAAGTTGACCTCAATACATGTTTGCATGTTTGATGACAGCTTTCAATTTGACGAGACTGTATGAAATAAAACAGAGAGAAAGAAGCAGCCCTTGCTGAGTCTGCCGCCGATTTTTAGCGAACCGATGGCGTAGTTTTTTTTACATAGGCTTGTAAAAGCATATGTGAAAGTCGATTTTATTTTATTATGTTTAAACATAGATCTCTCAAGCTAAGTATTTTTTTGAATATTGAACAAAATTGCGTAGAAAGTCTTGCATTTTCAAAAAGCTCAATTTCTCGTGTATATTTCTTTTAATAAAAAAACCTTTTTCGGCGTTTTTCTGATCATAGATTTTCGTACTCGTATATATCATATTTCGTTCGTAGAACCATCATAAGTGACCGATTACAAGTTTGCTTGTTAATTTTATATTTATTCTGTTGTTGTTTGACTGAAACGTCAAATTAATATTGAAAGAATTAAAAGTTCGCTACAATTATAAAATGACGTTATAAATACTTAGAGCTTTTTGGAAGCTGACGGGCTAAAAGAGATACTTTAACTTGGTGGCTAGTCACAATAGATCTTTTAGGTCGCAGTGACTACAGTTCCACTTAAATATCCCAAAGAACTGAAATAATTATATAAATACATAGCCGTAACATTTCCCCCACAGCTCGGACACAGGATTTCCCTATGAATGTAATAAGGAGAACCTTACATAGTTAATTGATACAAAAGAAATCTGTACTCCGGAATAAGATAGTACGATACTGTATTAGAGATTTATAAAACGAGGCCATTGTGTCAAAGGGGGAGAAAATGTAAATGCGCAGTTTGAAACTCGCGCTACTGTTAGATAAGACTGGTTGGTAACACATACGCCCGTATGTACCCGACTCGTTGCGTTCGTTGTTAACAAATTGTATTGTCAGTGCCTTGCTTTTGAACGACTTCCTATGTCTCTGTTTGCCACCATTCTCGTTTTGCTAGCAAGCTTTCAATGTATTCTAGCTACATTTTCAGCTTTTCGACCTTTGCGTACCTGGTTTATTGATACGTCTATGAACTGTAAATTCATACTTAGATACAGAGACGACTAAATTAAACAGTCTACTCAACTCCCCAAAAAAAGGTTATGTTTTCAGGATTCATGTAGGTACCAGAATTATGTATGTTTCTTTTAGCTTTTTTTGTTCCGCCATAACTTATAAATAGGCTTTTAGAAGTTATGGTGGAACTTTTTTCTGTTTAGACAAACAGATTTAGATGTATAGATAGCTGCTAGCGATACCATTAACTATCACTCGCGGCTCACATTTTACTAGTCTAGATCTGGATCATTCACTCGGCCCACATCCCGTCTGAAACCAAGTGGAATTTTCTCTAGTAAAATTTTCTTAAAAAGTTAGTATTCTATCTATTGAATATCCATTTCATGTATCGTATCAACAATAACTAAATAAATATTTTTTTCGTACCACTTGCTCAAAAAAGTGACATTCTATGCCACAAAAAGCGAACATAACAATAGTCATTTTTAATCTGTTAAAAACAGGGAAAGGAAATTGTACTAAATTTCATTCATCCTCTAGGGAGAGAATGTGATTTAAATTTGGAATACTTACCGAAACTTATACTGAACTACATCTGTGTTTACACCATTGAGTTTGTATATAAAGCATCATACATCTTTTTGAAAAAGGAATACGCATTTTTTGTGCAGTTATGGGCCTACCACACGCACGAGCTTCACCACAGTTTTGCCTGCGCAGGCCGGTTTGTACACGGAACACGGTGCGTGTAGTTGGTAAAACTGTATCACGCGCCAACCCCACAGCGCGGCCTGCGCACTTTTCGACTTGCTTGAAATTTTACCTGCGCAAGCCCGGCCTGCGCGTACTTGTCTGTGCGTGTGGTTGGGCGTTCAGTGTTCAAGCCACAGTCGAGTGTATTTTGAGTCGAGGCTCGCTCGTCGTTTCATGAGGTCGTTCGTCATCGTCACTCAAAAATGGCAGATTTGCGTACGTACAATCGCGAATTCACGTCTGAATTAATTAGTTTATACAAATCTCTGCCTGCACTCTGGAAAATTAAATCTAAAGATTATTCCGACCAAAATAAAAAGAACGACACTTACGAAAGAATGATAAATAAAATGAAAGAGGTAAGAACATAATTTTTGCAATTAAATACCTATGCCTAATACCTACTACCAACTACTTGCACTTATTATGTACATATCCTATCGTTTTTACATGTTCTTTTTAATAGCAAACACTTGAAAAATAGTAGCATAAGAAATGTTTCTTCATTAGGAAACATTGTTTCCACGCCAATGATTTCGATAAGAATGAGGCTTGCGCGAACTTGACTGTGCCGTGTGGTAACGCACACAGTGTACAGTTTTTTCGCGCGAGATGCTTGCGCAGGCCAAACTGTGGTGAAGCTTGTGCGTGTGGTAAGCGCATTATGATTATTAAATAAAATTACGAAAACCGACGACGCCGTATTTAATTGGACCATTAACGAATGTTAACTTTTACTTTTAATTGTCATTATTTTTAATAAATGCTTATCTCATATTATTATTGTGTTAATTTTTTCGCAAATGGTACGAAAAGTAGAGTACTTTCCTCGGTGATAAAGCTGTCTTAGTCTTGGGTGAACTTAAATCCCTCGCTACACTCAGGACTCGTATTAAGTTAAGTTTTTAACACCCTCGCTACGCTCGGGAGTAAACCTCGAGTCCTTCGTTACGCTCGCGATTTAAATCGTCACCCGCGACAGAAGACACTGCTTTATCCCCTTGGTTAATAATCTACTAATTCTAATAAACGTTTGTTCTCCAACAGGATTCTGGGTGAAATCAGCCGCGGATCGCTACGACAACTAGAGGCCACCGAACATCCATATATTATACAAGGTTTTCCCGTATCAAAAGCTCAAGTCTCACCATAGCATTGAGAATGGACTATTAGCGACACTCACATGGAATTGACACTATTCTAAACCAGCCAGAAAGAAAGAATAAACAGCCAATACCTAATAAAAAAACTATGGACTTTCCGATCGCTTCGTTTCTCTCAATCTTACTCGGCTCTTAGCTCGGTTATAATATTTTTATGTATGTATATACAACACCGGCTAAACTCTGCTTTTTGGGCCCTAGAGTTGACTCACATTAGGTTAGGTTAGGTTATTGATGTGACCATAACGCGCGAGCTGAGCGAACGAAGCAAAGTTGCTGCGACAACAGCCGATGCAGCGACATAAAAATACTTCGCTAATAAGAGACCTTTTTTAACACAAATACCTTTAAAACAGAAAGTACAGTTTTACGTAAAAAAATATGTGACATAATTTCAACTATTCCGCATCGGACTAAAAATCACGTAAATGGGATCAGAGATTTGGGCGTAATCGGTGTATGGGTAAAACTGTACTTTCTGGACCCATGATTTTCACATATTTTTGTTGAAAAGGTGTCTTATTAGCGAAGTATTTTTCAGGCACTGCGCCAGCCCTTGCCGCGGTATGCTCATTTAGCTCGCTCAGCTAGCGCGTTATATTTATACAACAATAACCTAACCTAACCTAGTGTGATGTATTAACTCATGGGCCCAAAAAATACAGTTAAGCCAAAATTTAATTCAATTTGATCCAGCTTTTATTTTATGCCCTTTTCTTACAGTCGGACAGTCAATTCTCTATGTCTATGAGTCTATCATATAATTACGATGCACACTGATCGCTATTCATTAAGACTAAAGAATATATTATGAAACGTTTTACATTTCGCAAAAAATGGGAAATCTAAGTAATTATGAAATTAAATTCAAGGTAAAATTACTACTACTATATGCAACATGTGACAACTTACTGCTCTAAACGTTTAATAACAGACAACCTTAGCAAACAACATAATTTTAATAGTACAATATTATCTATTCCCATAAGATTTTTAATGGTTGGATTAAAAGATAACCAACAGTATGTCAAATTATATACACACACCTAAAAGATTTCTCAATTGGTTATTATAGGTAGATATGTAAAAAACTTGATAGAAAAAGTTTTTTCCTTTTCCAATACACAATGTACTGTCACTCTCTTTTCATTGATGAGGTTCTTCAAAGGTTATTTCTGTTCATAGTCCCACAAATTAGATTTAAAAATATGTAACATGAGATTTGTATGTAATTAAGTAAATGCGCTTCGTTTAAATTTTGTTGGTAATGAAGAGCTTGCCAGATTCTGTCGCACAGTAATAAGAAATTATTCAGGTACCAAGCTAGTAGGTAGGCATGTCGCCGTATATTATAATTATATCAGCTAATTTTACATATTATTCTGCATACTGTCTGCAAATATTTTTTACTAACTTATAGGTATTCAATTAATTTCATTTTTTTTACGAAAACTCGAATTTCATACTTTGATTAAGCGCAATCTATCATAGATTGCAAAAATATTTTAAGTTAAAATAAATAAGTATTATGTTTTAATTATGTATAAAATATAATATAATCTTGTTAACATAACTTATTATGATAATAAAATTTTGGGGTAGATATGTTATCCAGCTCAGCAAACCCCAAACATTAGACAATTTATACAGCTTTTTTTATAAAATAAAAATTCTTCCACTCTATTTTTACATTTATACCTAAGTATAAATTACGTAGCTTGTATTCTTTTATAAAGTCAACATTATTTTGTGCCAAAGTTTGTATATTGAAATATTTTATATATCAGTTATGCGAAATGCTTCATTTTCTTATAATAATTAAAAGTTACTTAAGGAAGTTAATAGTTAGATAAGATTATGCAAAGAATATCGGCTAATACACAGTTGTTCAGTTCGCATATTTGTGTACAAAGTAGATGTTATATTTTTAAGTTTCCAAATTGATCTTTATAGATAATAATAATGTAGAGAAATGTAATAGTTCGTACAATATAAATTACGTTCAATAAAAACGTTAAATTATTTATTTGTCTCTGATTTGATACATCGTAGAAATTTGTTAAAGTCCTGATATCCTGGTACAAACAAAAATGTCTGCTTGGTTACTATATCATTATTTATCTTGACTCTGGATTTAATTTACGCCCATTTTCAGTATTTCCATAGGCTAGTTACAATGGAACTACATAATAGTATTTTTATCGTCATCACCTTATTACTGTCACTATTGACGGAGCACAGGATTTCCTATTAATAAAAAATGTTTATATTGTAACTGTTAACTGTACTTTATTAACTGGCTACAAAGGTTTTGGAGCGAAACAGGCCCAACACAAGTATTTTACAATTACTTACTGGGACCGTTTCATCGTTGTTTAATTGTGTGCTCTTATGCTAATAAAAATACTTTTTATTTTTTTATTATTTAGAATATTATTTGGAATAAAATACAAGATCCACTTAGTAGGCCCAGTTTGGATTGATGTGTGCTACAAGCTGCTGAAGTTTAAATAATACCACAATTCATGCTTATTTATATACTAGACATAGTGCACTGTATAGGTTATATAATGTATCTTTTAGAGTAGGACCTTGTTTATGTTGTGCTAAACTTGCCCCAAATAACATCGAATAGTTTAAGTAGTCATCGTCCACAGCCATTAGGCAAGTCATCGTGTCATAATAATTAAAAACGACAGCGGCAAATTAAAAATGAACCATTCTAAGTGGATTAGATCCCGCGTGCCGCGAGCTTCGCTTGAATTAATTGGTCGAGTGCCTCGATGGCTCCTACTACCCGGAGGGACAGTGAAGCGTTTCCTCTCGCCAAGTTTCGACGGACCGGACCCTTTAAACTTACTGATTTCATTGGCTCATCGACCCAAAATGAATCTTGGACTTCGATATTATAGGAAATAGTCATTTGTTTTGTTTTCATGGATCATTGGTGGAAAGCCTGTGCCCCAGCAGTGGGGACCTCAATAGACTAATAAATTTACTCAGTACCAGTACCTTCACAGTGGGTAAACTTAACAAATCGACCCTGATGATACATAGTTCAAATATTTAAAAAAGTTTAACTTTTTTCTACAAAGGAAAACTATTATACTTTTTTTGTGAAAATGGACAATATAAAATTACTTATATAGTTTCATCTTCTCGAAGGTTATTTAAGTAGAGACATACATTGATCTTGGGTCGTCTCATCGACACATTTTGTGAAGGTTTACGCAGACAGACGTTCGTTTCATTTTATTGGGTGGTCCCTACCTACATATATTGTTTTCTGAATTTCTTTACGAAAATGCGGAGGAATGGAGACAAAATGTCAACAGCCAAACCACTATGCAATTTTCTATCCAATTCTCCTGAAGGTCGCAATGAAAATTTATCGGATGCGATAAGTCTACATGGATCTCTTATGCTGCACCTGCGCGACGAAGCTTTGTACTAAATGGAAATGAGTAAAGAAACGTACTAAATGCGCTAAAATTCGAGTCTGAAATTTAAATTTAGTTCTTTCGTAATTAACTATCGGGCTGCGTGTCTATCTTAACTGGCGATTTTTGTCACGCATATAAACCTCCTAATGCGGGAGTTGATCAATTTGTTCAACTGCGAAAGAGCGTATTTACGTTGGAACTAATTCAAATTTAGAACACTAATTTTAAAGCGATGGGTACGAAAGCTTCGTCGCGCATGTTTAGGAGAAGCGTAATGTATTTTTTACACATAAATATTTAATAATATTTTCTGAGTATAAAATTTTTGAAACTGTTCAACGTTGTTAATTGGTGGAAATCAGAAAATTGGCAAAACAGTGTACACTTGGATACTTTGCCTACCATGCATATTTGTGGTAAAGTATGAACGAGCAATAAGTTTTCATCACAATAGCCATAAGTGTAAGTATTAAATTGTTTTTGGAAACTATGTGGCTGCAGGTATGTCTTTGATACAGTGTGGCTGCTGAAGTAGTAGAGGAGGTATCCATAATTAAATTCACGTGATCACGTTGAGCATGAGCGATATACGATATACGAGAAACATAAAATGTGCATTCATTTCCTTATAGCATACTCGCTAAGCTTAAGTATTATAACTTTGAGATTCGAATAAATTTATTAGGTATAACTTTTTATTAACTGCTAGAATATGCATGAATGCTATGCTGAAATCTTATGATAATTTTACTAGAAAAATTAAAAGAGTGGATTTTTTCTCGGATAGCGGAAGGTGCGAGTTCGTATCCCATCTGATAACTGGGCTGAGTGAGTAGAATATTTTCTAGTAAAATTTTCGTTTTTAAATTGTTGTTTAACAGGGTCTTGGACTATTTTATGAAAAGTATTTCAACCTATTGTTTACGTAAATAAAATGCTGCTAAATATTATTTTCCGCAGAAACTACTCTATTCTTATGCAAAAAAAAAATATAAAATATTTTTCACTTTTGAATTTGGCGCTAAAACAGTATCCTATCCTCCTATCAAGCGTCGAACGCTTTAAGTATCTTTAACGTTGAACAAGACGTGAGTAACTAAGTATTCAGCATTTTGTTGATGGTTGAACGACGCAATCAATTAATTCAAATGCTATTAAGAATATCTAAAATGAGTGCAAATAAATATTAAAAGTATTGTTCAGTGCCCTTATGTGCAAAAAAAAAATACGAATAAGACACATGAGAAAAATTGTTTATACCTGTGCCTCGTGATAAAATATACGAAAAAAGTGGATGCAACTTGCAAGGCGTGATTGGAATAATCAATCTTTAAAATTATTGCAGTATACAAAATTCATTTATCTATGACTACAATTACATATATACTCGTACATGCAATTCACTGATGTTTTGCTTAGAGATTATTTAGGTAGAATCTTGAATAATGTTAAAACTAATAAGTTTTTTTAATCTTTTTGTAGCTATCTCATGATATGTATAAATTATATGCAATACAGAGTACAAGGATATATAAAGAGGATTCGTATGAAAGAGGGATGTTTACCCTCAAGGTTTACCTGTCGACCAGATAGAAAGAGACCAAGTACTGGATCGTAATCTTATTGTCAAGAGGCAAAGAAAAACATTAAATGAAGTTGAGGATTTAAATGGCGTAACAAATAAACAAACATCTGAATGCACATAAGATTTAAATCTAAATGAGTATTAAAATACTGATCACTTTTAATTTGTGTACCTAATGGTATGTACACGGCAGTTTTTATATTTCTTAATTCCACCGAGATTAAATCAGGATTTTTAAAGGGTTTTTAACGAAAAATTGCGCCGCTATTACGATAACGACATTAATACGTGGTAGAATTGTCAGCACGGACAAATTCGTTCGCGTAAGTTTAAATTCGTAAATAAACTTACAAGATTAAAACTTCGAAAAAAAATATAAGCGAGGATTTGATCTCAGGTTTCGATATAACACACACTTCACACAACGCAAATACTAGTAACAGTTCCATGACAATGTTTAATGACGTCACACGCCGTAATTGGCCGTAATTGGATCACGTGATTTTGACATTAAGAATGATTATTATTTAATTTCAATATAATTAAAAATCGTGATTTAATTGTTTCTTTTAATTATGAATTATAACCCCATAAACTACCGCTATGCAAAATATCACATGATTTTATTTCTACAGTCCAAGACCCAATCGAACTTAACTTTTTTTCTATACTTATATTACTATCTTTACTATTAATATAAAGAGGTAAGATTTGATTGTTTGTTTGTATTGAATAGGCTCCAAAACTACTGGACCGATTTGAAAAATTATACCACATTTAGAATTCTACATTAGACCGGATGAACATAGGCTATAGAGTATTTGTTTTAAAGTTAGGGTTCCGAATGAAAACTTCGATAATGTAACCCAGGTTGTGAAAAAAACACCAAAAATTTTAAAAAATCAAAAAAACCGACTGCTTAAATATTAATTCAAATAAAAACTGAAAAGAAAAAATCAAGTCCAGTAGTCTATAATTCTGTTAAGTAAGGAACAAAGCTACTTTAACAGTCGGGTCCCGTTATTGAGAAATAAATATCTTGAATATATTGTCTTCTTTTCAGTTTTTATATTAAGTAATATTTTAGCAGTCGGGTTTATTGGTTTTTTTAAATTTTCATTTTTTTACTGTGGTTTTTTGTAAGGTGGGGGTTGCTTCCCCAGACTCTAATTCGAGCGGAAAATCCGCTAAGACCGACCTCTCTTAAACTTTGGATTCGAAAAAAAAATCTCTTGTTTACGCTGTTTTTCAAGGACTTGTTAGCCTTGTGGTTTTTTCATCTGTGTATTTGTATATTGAGGCCGATAGAAGTTCCCTAATTGTTCCTTTACAATAACAAGCTGACGACGCGCCTCGTGTTTTCCATTTCCTTCTCTGAATTTATGAAAGTAAGTTCGTTTAATTTTGAAACGTGCTCACAACTTTGTTATAAACAGAGTTCTCAATGCAATGAGATTAGTTCTTGGTATTCCCATGTGTAAAAGCCTCATAATAACACATTTACGTGTGTACAGTTTGTCTATAAAGCCGTGACATTAAATGATGGCGCCACTAGTGTGCAACCCTATTCGCTATGTGCGAAGTACATGGTGGGGGTATTGTGAAACGATCGCAGCGCTTATCGTGGCAGAAATACGCAACAATCCGGGAAAGTAAAGTCAATTTGCACGGAGTTCGTAATAAATAAATTTTTTAAAAAGCCTAATAATAGATGTTGTTGTGTTGTGAACTGCAAAAATAACGGCACAAATAGTCTGTGTTTATATTTCCTACATTGGACTGGAAATTAAATCAAAGAAATAAGTGGATAGATGCCATAAAAAGAAATAAGTAAGCGAAATAACCATAAATTATGATCAATTTTATTTGCACTATATTTTATGTGATATTCATTATTTTCTTTATTATTTTAGTGTAGATTTGTAGTGAACATTTTATGGGAAAAAAAATCAGACGAGGAAGAAAATCCGAGTTATGCTCCTTCGAATATTCCCTGAAATATATCGAAAGAGGAAGGTTAATGATTCACAGGTCCTAGCTAGATATACACACTTGACAAAACGATGAACCACAAAGTCTCAGATACCACATCAAGTCAAATAATAATTAAATCAAACTCAACCTTTTATGGTCGATCAAGTATGTCAAGTCAATATGTTTTCTGAATCGAAATTAAGAGATACAATTTTTATTTGTATTAGTTTAATTTACAACGATCACTGTGATGCTGAAATCAGATATAGCAACATCAAGAATTTTAATGACAAATAATTTAAGAAATAAAGATAAAAGCTGTGGCACTGACAAAAAATCGTATGAGGATCAATCTACCGAAACAAAAAGTCAAGAATTTGTTGGTATTTCATCAATAAAAAATGATCAAGAACTCCTAGATCTTGCTGGTGTGTCATTTAGCAATTTTGAGTTTTTATTAACTATAAAAAAACTGTACAGTTTCCACTAAAGACCGACTTCTGATTTTTTTGATAACAATGAAAACTGGCTTGACATTTTCAGCATTGAGTGTGTTATTTGGTGTACACAAAACCACAATCTCACGTATATTTCATTCGATCTTACAAAATGTAGCTTGTTCAACTGCTAATTTAATCTTTTGGCGGAATAGAGCCACCGTACAAGCAACAATGCCCAAGTGTTTCAGTCCAGATTACATCAATACAAGAGTTATTATTGACTGTACTGAATTCCGAATTGAAATCCGACAGTATTTAAATTATTATACAATATATAATATTTTTTATTTATCTTTAATTTACTATAGTTACTAGAAATCAATAAAATACAAACTGATGTCATTATTTGGCATAATCCCGGAAAGTTGCGCATTGTAGGTGGCGCTACTGTCGTGCACATAGCGAATACAGTCGGACCAAAATGATTTTGATACTAGCAGTTCAAGTAAAATAGGTAATTAATAAGACACACTATACAGACTATATGACCCCTCCCCCTGGCGCCAAAGCTGGATCCGCCCTTGAGGTGGAAGTACTCTTCATTCGAGCTTTACACTACCACTAAAAAAAGGGTTGATCACAAAGTTTTTACCTGTTATTGGTGAACGCTTTAAAAGAAAACTACAAAGAGAACTATAAATTGATAATAAATGAGATTGCTATGGTGCTCTACCTAACGTTATGAAAATTTTATTATGCGCCTTTAGTTTAATCAAATATTATATATACACTTTGCTTTGGTGATTGCATTAAACTTTTAAATTTAGCGATCTAAGGCAGTTGCCACCATTGTCCAAAACAACAGACGGAAATTACTGCTTTCTTCAACCTGCGACATTAACGTCATTGATTGGTATTGTATATAGGGTGATTAACAACATTTGAAGTTAAATTCTGGCATCTACATATATTGTTTCTGTGAATTATGTAGTTATATCAAATTATGAGACGAGAATATGACACTGCATTTGTGTATATCAGAATCTTAGAGCCGGACGTTGACATGACAATGCAGCCACTGCCAATTTTAAATAGTCGACGAATAAAAGTAAATGAATTTTATATTTACTGCTAAACTATTAAAAAAGAACATAAATAAAAGATGACTTTTTGAATAAGTGCTAGTTTACTATAATTTATTTACATACATTAGATATATAGGTTGACAACTTGATTTAACCTCACACATTTTTGCGAAAATTGAGGCCCATCTGTAGCCTTGACCCCGCTGGTAAAGTCTCTATATGTCTTAACAAGTCAATCGTTTAGACCACCGCAAGGTACTTAATAATTCCCGCGTTATTAATTTCCTTACTGAAGTAACAAGACTACGGTATATAACGTCTTAAAATACTAACTAACTAAAAAGTGTGAAATAAAAGAGGTAAATTAAAAAAAAAAACAAAAACCCTGACTGCTTAATTATACTTCAAATAAAAACTGAAAAAAAAAACAAGTACAGTAGTCTATAATTCTGTTAATAAGGAACAAAGCTACTTTAACAGTCGGGACCCATTATTGAAAAATATTATTTATTCTTGAATATCTAATGTTAATTTTTTAATGCCTACAGATGTGAAAAGCCATCTAAAGTCTATGATGCTTTTTGTAAATTTTCCATAACGAGGTTAAAGTGAATTCATTCATCTTTACTTCAGTGAAAGAAAAGGTGATTATAACATGTGAGAAAACTTGTCTACATTCAACCGTTTACATGAATTTTGAACTACAAAAAAATGCCCTATTTTATGAGTGTTAGAGCAAATCCCCCACTAACTCGAGCCTCTACAATTACGTCGAAATGTTGCGTCATAATCACGTTCCATCATCTTAAGCACGTCGAGTGTTCTGAGGCGCTTTTTTACCACTATTATCTAAATATTATTTTAGGAGCTGGCGGACAAAACACTATAATTACGCATCTGGTCAATGTATTTTTTTTTACGTTCCGGAGGTTTCGGGTCCGTTGAATTTGAATCTCAAATAATTTTCAATCAAAACCACCTAAAACAGTGTTAAAATTACTAAATTTATAGATTTAAAACCATGCCAAAAGCTCACTGTAGGTATTTCATTTAGTTTCGCTCCTGTTAATTATAATTTTATGTAATTATACCGTTTTGTTCGCCAGCTCCTCATTGAATACATATTATCTATTTTCTAACGCGAGTGGCGCAGGAACGGTCGTTGTGGAGATCCTCGGGGAAGCCTATGCTGAGCAGTGTACGTCATACATGATAATGATGATGGTTTCTGGATTAACTATAATGAAATTCAAATTCCCGTCCCGCTCATGCGTTCTCTACTCCTCCTTACCTCCGCTTCTTTCTCTCTCTCTCCGCTAAAGAGGCACGAAAAGCTTTTCCGTGGCCGTAAGCACTTCATCATGCAGGCTCACAGTATGTCAGAGAAAATCAAACTTCTTTCTCCGCAACTGGAATAAACACAACACTCTAATAAACATTTCAAAAAGTATTGGACACCTATATTTTCTTTATTCACATAATCAAAACATTACACAGATATATTGTTTTGAACTGATGCTTGATGTCACGTCTTGGTCAAACTTTTACTTACAATTATTTACATCACGAGCCCCTACGCCCAAACTTTGACGCGATTCATCTTTGTAATTTTTTGGTTGATTGAAAAGAAAATAAGTTTTCTTTATTTTTTGACAATCTAGCTGACGGACTTAATAGAATTTCGTTTAAATTACCCGGTTAACGTCCCTATTGAAATTTGTTTTTTAATGTACTTATTATTTTATATGTAAAGATTTTTCTATAGGAAAAAGTTAAAAAAGACTTTAACTACAAATAAACTAGTAGTTACAATGTAATACAACCAGATTGCTATTTATCCTTTCGATGTTCATTACTTAAAACTAATTCATTTGAAATATCTAGTACTTCTATGACACCATAATATTTCATATTATGATAATTAGGTATTGTAAAGATATTAAGATATCGTAGAGTATCACAGGTGATTAAGTTATTTTTAGTGTAATTTTCGTTAGTATATATTTTTTTGATATAGGAATTGAATCGCCATTCCGGAATAGCAGCAATTTGCGTTGGAAAGAGCGGAGGTCCGGGATATTTTTGTTCTTCAAATTAAAGTCTCGTAATAAAAGGCTCAATCAGCCGTCCTCGGGGGAACCCTTTGAGGGCATTAATTAGTTTTTTTGATGTTTCGTCCTGTTTGCGGGACTACGTGCAATGTAAGTATGGTTCTGTAATCCACATAACGATTAAAAATAAATCTGAGATTAAATCAAATTTATAAAGAAACTAGCGGTTACCCGCGACTTCATCCGCGTTAACGTAAGTTTTTGAAAATCCCTCAGAAATCTAAGACTTTTACAGGATAATAGTATCCTTTGTCTCTTTTCAGGTTATAAGCTATCTGTGTATAAAATTTCATCCAAACCCATGCAGCCGTTTTAGCATGATAAAATAACAAACATCCGTTTGTTTTCAGGCATATATTATACAATATATCCTCCATAATCCTTCCATGTAAATTAAATGTACATCCATCGTCTCTGGTCGCGTCAGACGAACCAGTGTTTATAGTGTTTTGAGTTGCACCAAATCTTTCCCCAACATTGCATGGGTGACCTTCTCAGGATTCTTACCTATAATTTTTTGATACACCATATACCGTGATACTATGAGAGGTATACGTGTTCGGAAAAAATAATACTATAACAATAATCAAAACTTTTTACTAAACGCGGAAAAATGAAATGCCTTCGATGACCGGTAAGGGTCTGGATTGAAGTGGATTCAGCCTGCCACCCGAGCCCCAGGGCGCTCCGTCACTACGTCTGCCGCGATAATTAAAATGATTTAATTTAAAGCGACGCCCGGAGTGCCACGTGATTGCATTACACGCAGAGAGCACCCATAGCGAAACAGCCACCGAATTTTTACACCCACCTTTTAATTCAACATTAAAGCAGAAAAAAAACTCGTAAGAAGCTCCTGTATAGGTATGTAAGTAAGTACTTGCTACAGACGTTATACATTTGCGAAAATAATTACAACGAGTGCTCAGCTTTGTGAAACTTTTCTCATCGAGCCTATAGAAGCTGGTGAGGTAAAATATCAACAGATATTCTTGTTAGCGGCTTCTTTAAAATGGATTTCCTCCTACCCTTCTGGTTAGGCAACCAAATAAAATGGCTTCGTTCAGCAATTTCAATTATATATTCTGTTTAAAAAAAATCCATTACCATATTAGGTAGGTACCTACTCCATCGCGACGTAGACGCAGTATCTAAATTAATCACTCCTAATGTGGAGTGCTAAATTTTTGTAAAGGTTTGTAAAAAGGAATTTAATTATTTTTCCAAATCTTGTAGGTACATTTTTTAAGGAATGTTTTTTAAAAAAATCTATAAAATTAGCTATATTGATGCCACAGGTACCTGGAAGCGAAAGATAATACTTAGAATGCTCGACCCGCTAGCACACTTACATGCTTGCAGCTAAATAATCATAGGTTTGCAGCTAGTAAAAAGGTAATTCTTTCTTCAGCTTTTACATCATTTTGTGAGCATTTCTCCGAGATGCATGGTCCGATTTTGATGATTACTTTTTTAAATCAGCTTTTTGGCGAAATATACATAAAGTAATTTGGTGATCTGATGGGTACTTTTTGTGAGAAAACAATGAAACTCCACAATAACAAACAGTACTCGATTAATGTTTGGTTGTTTTAAGAGTTATAGTACTTGTCTTGTGTTTTTATTACGGAGCTAACATACTATGATGTTATCAAACAAGCACAAAAAAGATTTAAGTATCTTGTTTGAATGATTCCAATATATGGTTAGCAGTTTATATCTCCACAACATGCTATATTATTTATAAAGCAAAAAAAAAAATATTCCGTCACATGATCCACTAACAATAAATAACATTCCCTAAGAACTAAAGACTTGTGAAAAATATCTTGGCTTGAGAATTGATGAGTTCCCTAACATGGTGTACACAAATTGACTATATTAAAAATAAACTTTCTTTACTTTTAATCAATTATATTATCAATTTTAAAGAGAGTTTATTTTGTCGCAAAATAAGTCAATGTATCGCCAGAAAATTACGTTACACCATATATAACTCTCTTGTCAAATCACACTTATTGCATCATATTGAAATCTGGGGTATTGCCACTAAGATAAGGCTACATGAGCTTCAGAGAATGCAAAATAAAATAATAAAAACACTCTTCGGTTCTCCGTTTCTAACACTAACTCATAAAATATTTAAGGAAACCAAAATAATGAACATTTAGCAGCTTTACTTATATAGTACTTGTCTCATGATTAGAAAAAATAATAAGGACAAAATCCATACTAACCTGCCCTTGATTAGAAAATCGCAAATAAGTAAACGCAGTCTTCGAAGACCAAGCTTATTGGTTACTTACCAATTGGGGGCAATTTCTCAATCAGTCGGTTAGTAGCTGTCACACCCAGGGCACGTATTTTGATCAAGATGGCGGCAGATCATAATGAGCATGAAGTTTGGACACGAGTTATCGAAGAATATAAAGACCACATGTAGGATAAAAAAAACAAACATTATTTATCTATAATTTTTTTTAATTAATTTTCATTTTTTTAAGTATGTGACTGCTCGATGTTGAAATCTAAAGAAAATATTACTAGAAAAATAGAAATAGTTTTTTTTCTTGCAATATTTTCTTTAGATTCAAACATTGAACAGTTACATGCTTAAAAAATTAAAATTATGACTTTAATTGCTATTTCTTCTCTTAAATGTTTAATACTTGTAAAGGTATTCATTTGACATTGTAGGTTACATATAATGCGAAGAGATGGCGCTGCCTTGCAGCTTAACTAAAGGCTAGAAAAAATTCCGTACGGCCGTCAGGGCCGCGGTAGCATAATTGATCAGTGCATTCGCCCGGATAGCGAAGGGTGCGGGTTCGAGTCCCGTCTACTGCCAGACCCGCGTGGTTTTTTTCTAATAACATAAACATTACTTATTTACAATACATTTCTTTCTGTTGCCAATTCTTCACCCAGTATTTCCTTTTTTACGGTAACATATTTTTTGATAACACTGGGACCATCATCAACGCGTCTGTTTAGCTCAACATACGCCCGAGCACTGAATAGCAGGCATGTGTGTAGAGACAAGCCGATATTGGCCCGACCACCGTGCACCCTAGATTGTCCCTGCGGCAGGCATGTCAGTAGGCCCTTTTACAATAGTTTGCCTTCATACATATGAGATGTCAACTTATTCACCTGTTTTAAATCTAAACTGTTTAATTATATTACGGAAAACATTTAACTTTTTACGTAACATTTTATTTTTATTTTGCGAAGATACTAATTCAAAAAATAAAATGATGGAGTGAAAATAATTCTTTAAACCCAGTTATGAAAAAAATAATGCAGGCCTACCGCCTATCACTATTGCTGTAGCTTATGATTTCATTTTATTATTTCTGACCGCCAAATGCCTCGCGCTAACCTTTTTTTTTATCACCACTAAAGACGCTCAATTGGAGATTCAATAAATATTTACAAAAAAGTACTTATTCTTCTATGGGTAAAATTTATTTTACATAATATATCTAATTTTCAAAGAGGAAATCGTTGAGAATCAAACCTCGGATTTTGCAATTTTAATACGCACAATTTTCAGCGTTAGGTACTGTTGTCCCTAAGGCACGGTGTTTGAAAATGCTCGACAGCAATAGTTTTCTACTAATGATGAAATACCTATTTCTCAAATTTCTCTCAGATCACGTCCGCTCTTAATAACCTACAATTTTGCCATCGATATTTTTTTCGATAGGATTTTTCCCGAAACTGCTTCCCTCTCTTAAAAGATCATAAATCGTGACGACGCATTTACAGTTTCTGAGATAATTATCCATAGCAATGTATATTTTTCAAAGTAGAGATTTCAAAATAAAAAAACGCATCAACTTTTTGACGGAAGATTTTTCGATTGAAAATAAGGTAACTTTTTCGATACATCTATAAATAAATGTATGAAAATAAGGGAAAGTAATAAATATTTTTAATCGAAAAAATTAGGGCGTATAGGCATTTTTTCCAATTTTCGTTAAAAAATAAGCTTTATTGTGGGAGATAAAAAAAAACCAAAAAGTCGATTATAATAATTTTTAGGTTATGTGAACAAAGTGTGAAAAAAAAAGTTGTTAATCCTTTAATTACCTACAACTTTGCTATTATATCGATGGGAGTTTTATTGTCCCCAAATATTGTGATAAACCGTTTTTAACCACTTAAATGTCATGGCATATGCAACGTGTTACTTTCCGGATGGTTTGCTACATCTATTTTAAATATTACTTTGGTACGGAACCCTTCGTTAACAATGCCGACTCGCACTATGCTGGTTTTTTGTGCTATATAGAATAGGATACGATACGACAAAGTCCACGATACACCGATTTTAAAAGTACGTACAGCATAGGTATTCTGTTAGATGCAATCTCATTTATTCGGATTTCTGACAAATTTCAAATATATAATATATCCTTCCAGTTCCGTCTTTGACCTATTGGAGGCCCTGAGCATATTAGGATAATGGGGCCCCTACCGTTTGGTGATCTAAGAACTAGGGACTTTGTATTTGTGATCTGAGGTGCCTACCTATCAATCACGGGCAGGGGCGGTTTACGAAAACGGGCGCCCTAGGCCTGACGAAATTAGCGCCCCCTCTCCCCTCTTCATAAAATAGTTGAAAAAGCACAGGCTAGAATAAATGATTTTTATACACTCCCGCTCAAAAATATGGGTTCACGTCTCGAAATTTTCAGCTTCGGTATAAGTTCCATATCTTGGTGGAAAAAGGTCTTAAGAGAATTTAATGAGCACCGTTTTGAAGGGGACAGTTTTAGCTTCACTTTGCCATTTTTTATAATTTTTTACAATTTTTTTTATAGTCCCCACGCGCTTTTGAACATGGCAGTTTTTCGATGTTTTTTTGTCCTCTGGGAACGGGCTGTCTGGCTGTTAAAAAATTTTCCTTGCAATTTTATCCATCGCAGTTTGAAAGAGGATATTAAACACTGCATTTTCGTTTTTGAAAAAGTATCGTGCGATTTTTTTTACCAAAAATATTCTAATTTTTGACAAAAATTGATAATTTTATTCAATTCGGCGTATCTTGAAAACGGCGGGTGATCGAAGAAAATAGCAAGAGGGTGAAAATTTGCAAAAGATCATGATGGACATGGTAGATTTATTTCATATTTTTTTTCCGACATTTGTTTTTCCATACTCGTGGAGTCGAAATGATTTTAATTTTCCCATGATTCTTTCTTTTTTCTAAACGGCTGAGGCATTGCTTCTATTGGTTTCATCTTCATCTTGACGTAATTTGAACTAAAAATTAATTTTTTTAAATGAAAAAAACGTACAAAAAATTGTGCGAAATTTGATTTTTAGTAAAAATTACGTCAAGATGGTTATAAAACCAATAAAAGAAATGCCTGCGCCGTCTAAAAAAAAGAAAAAATCATGAGAAAATTTAAATCATTTCGACTGCAAGAGTATGAAAAAACAAATGTCGGAAAAAAATTCTGAAATAAATCTACCATGTCCATCATGATCTATTGCAACTTTACACCCCCTTGCTATTTTCTTCGATCACCCGCCGTTTTCAAGATTCGCCGAATTGAATAAAATTATCAATTTTTGTCGAAAATTAGAATATTTTTGGTAAAAAAAAATCGCACGATACTTTTTCAAAAACAAAAATGCAGTGTTTAATATCCTCTTTGAAACTGCGATGAATGAAATTGTAAGGAAAATTTTTTAACAGCCAGACAGCCCGTTTCCAGAGGGCAAAAAAACATCAAAAAACTGCCATGTTCAAAAGCGCGTGGGGACTATAAAAAATATTGTAAAAAATTATAAAAAATGGCAAAGTGAAGCTAAAACTGTCCCCTTCAAAACGGTGCTCATTAAATTCTCTTAAGACCTTTTTCCACCAAGATATGGAACTTATACCGAAGCTGAAAATTTCGAGAAGTGAACCCATACTTTTGAGCGGGAGTGTATTTCAAAAATAATTTAACGGAAACAGAATTTCAATCATACATATATTATGTAGGTTTGTGGGTAGGAATGGAGCACATATATATTTTATATTGGCGATATTGACGTTTGAGTGGACCCGATTAAAACGTTCGCTTTCTCGCTTCTAATCTTTCAAATTTATCGGCCCGTGGCGCCCCCTTCTGCCACGGCACCCTAGGCTCGGGCCTAGCGGGCCTAGTGCATAAACCGCCCCTGATCACGGGGCCCTGGGCACTTGCCCACAGTGTCCCACTGGGAAAGACGGGTCTGCTGACTGCTTCTACAGATATATAGACATCTTGCTGTGTAATGGCGTAATGCATATCTAACTTATGTCTAAAATGGCAGCAACCGAAATCGGAAGTGAGATTTTATTTTACAGAATCGCCCTACAGTTTTATGCTTATCGAAAAAACATTCGTTACTATGACACCATAACGAATACGAACACAGCTTAACGAGCTTTGATAAAATTCATCCTTCATGGATTGCAGTGGGTGTATTTTCAGATTTCTATTTGTCTTAACAAGTAAGTACATTATTTGTTTTAAAGAATTTGTATGTGTCTGCTTATCCCACACCTGCGCGACCAAGCTTAGATGCGCTAAAATTTGCGTTAAAATTTTTAATTTAGTTCTATCTAATGAATTATCGGGCTGCCCGTCTATAGACGCTTTATAAACGATCGCTTTAAAGAGGTTGTGGGAGACGATAAATTTGTATGAGCAGCAGTGCAGCTAAAGGAGCGTACTTTCGATGGAACTAATTCTAATTTCGACCGCTAATATTAGCGTAATTAGTACCAAAGCTTCGTCACGCAGGTGTTGGAGAAGCATAACACGATAAGCAAGTAATGAAAGAAAAACTTCCATTAAGCCAGCTTTTTCAAATGACTAATTAATTAATGCCATGAGGAACTTGTTGTCACAAGTGGTTAGCGCGTTCAGTATGCGGTCGTGGAAGTTATGCAACTTTTGCAATGGCCAGTTTTAGGACGAACGACCAAACGACTGCATCTGTAGTCGTTAGCACCACCAATCCAGCCGCATTGAGCCCACTTGGCCCAATTTCTCTATTCCATCTATAGGAATCCAGAGATAGTATTTCAATTAGGCTGATGAAAATGGTGGGAAGTTTTAGTAATTATTGAAACCGCGACTCGACCAATACACAATGTCGCGTCATACAGGTAAGTATCCATTTGGAGATAAACTCAAAAGATAAAATACGTTGCATAGGTACGTACGGTATGTTCTAATGAAATTAAATGATGAAATGTATTTTCTATATCGAGGTTATCTATCAACACAAGCTATATATGTAATTTATGGAGGAATGCCCAAATTTTAAATGGTTTTATTTCTAAAATTGTTTCTAGTTTTCTCAAAATATTTGTATTATTTATTTATTACGATACAACCAAATTCATAATTTTTTTATTGTTTATGTTTTTCATCCATCGTTACAGTATAATCAAAAATTTCTACTTATTTTTACGTAATCAGCACGATTCGTTATTGCTAAAACTTTTACAGGAACAGTAAACTAAATTACGCATGTCCGTTGTTCGGATCGTGAGTTATGGTGTGTGTTCATACAAAAATCCCCATGAGAAAAACCACTTTTATTTTTCCCGAATTTTGCAATTTTGCCGGTAACTTTTCCAATTTCCCTTTTCGTCTCTAAAACCCGTATTCGAGATTATTACTGAATGTACAGTAGAATCCATTTATTATAACTCCGCATATATTGACACATGCATACGATAATTGCACTACGAAGTTTGGTTTTCATGTAAATTTATTTGTAAATAATATTTTAGTTTTGATTCACTATTTTAGCGGTAATGACTTACACATTAAAAATAGATATACCTATGGTGTCACGGACTTTTTTTTAGAACTATTTAAGAGATACATTTTCACTCTACATTACATTCATGTAACTTTTATTGTTTTTTCAGTGCAGGCCAAAATGGCTCGCAGATGGGATATTTTTTCCGTCTTATGTGACACTTATTGTTATATATTGGCCAATTCACTGAATAACTACATAAATTATTATATATATGTAATTAAAATATATGAGCTATATTACTGTTAAGTTTCATTAAAATCCATTCAGTATTTTTTAGGTGAAAGAGTAACAAAGATCCATACAAACGTAAGATTGAAATTAAAAGCGTAAGTGGTTAATATACAACTTTAAAGCGTTGTAGATCCTAAACAATCATATAAAATTAAAAATGGTGTTAGGAACCTAAATATGATTTTTGATTATCTAGACGGTGATACCCCACTCGACATATTTTGTCAACTTATTTTTTTTACTTCGTCACAATATGGCGCCTAATTTTGCCCATATTGAATTTTGATTACTATCATATCTTTAGTAACACTCCCATGATTGAGACGAATCGATTGATATATGAATCATCAAAATCGGTCCAGGCGTTTGGTCTCTAGTGTGCCACAAAGGAACAAACATACATATATAGACTGTTAAACACATAACCCTGTCTGCGAGTCGCGCTTCGCGCTCTTGCATTGCGCAGCTTCGCGCTCTTGCATTGCGCAGCCGGGTAAAAAGTCGAATATAATGACTTCCCTTACAGTGACATGTCGCTTATTATGACCCATTTTTACCCGGCTACGCAATGCAAGAGCGCGAAGCGCGACGCGCAGACAGGGTTATGTGTTTATTACCCGGCTGCGCAATGCAAGAGCGCGAAGCGCGACGCGCAGACAGGGTATAGTGTTTAAGAGTCTATATATGTATGTTTTTTTTTTTTATAGATAGGTCCGACAAATGACTCCACCCCACCTGATGTTAAGTGAAGGTGAAGTCCAGACGTGACGATAGCTGATACAGCAGTTTTACCTGCCACATCAGCCATCTTCACCCTACCGGCCTGCATGTTGCTTCTTCACGCCTCTTTTAAAGGATCCCAGGTTGTAAGAGGGAGGGAACACGTGAGCGGGCAGAGCATTCCATTAACGGATAGTGCGACAAAGAAATGAGTCACCAAATTTCTTTGTACGCGTTGGAATTGTGGCCACAGTTAGACGATGACAACGTAGGCCAGCGCGCGTGGTCCTCTGAAGGAAAGGAGAAGGTGGGATAAGAGAGAATAACTCCTCAGAACACTCGCCGTGGTACAGACGATAGAACGCGCTTAGTGACGCCACGTCACGGCGTAATTGAAGAGGCTCAAGGTGTTTAGTCACCTCCTCATCGCCTATGATGCGGATCGCGCGTCGCTGTAACCTATCCAAAGCATCGAGCAAGTACTTGGCGGAGCCATCCCAGAGGTGCGAGCAATATTCCACGCAGGACCGCACTTGCGTTTTGTACAACAAGCACAGTTGATCGGGCGTGAAAAAACGCCGCACCTTGTTCAGGACTCCGAGTTTGCGTGAAGCTGTTTTGATCACGGTTTCGATGTAGTTCTTTGGATTCAGGTCTGAGCGAACTTCCATACCGAGCATGGAAATGTTGCTCTGCAGCGGTAGTGTTGTGCCCTGAAGAGATGGAAGGGGAAGGAATGACGATGTTTTTGCCGTGAAAGCGCAAGCCTGAGTTTTCTTGGAACTCAACCAAGTTCCTGGTACCCCATTCGGAAATGTGGTCCAAAGCCTGATTGAGTTCAATGACAAGATTCTCGCGTTTCTCCTTGGTTACCGCCAGCCGCTGCTTGTCCGAGATACCCCGCATGCACTGTACTATCGTCTGCATAGCAATGAATATTCCCAAGAGGAATTAAGTCATTGATATGCAGCAGAAAGAGAGTGGGGGATAGGACGGAGCCCTGGGGAACGCCGGCATTCACTGACATGAACCGCGAACTGCTACCATCCGTAAGGACACGAATTCTACGCTCATGCAGGAAGTCAGCCACCCAAGAACAGAACTGGGCTGGCAGACCGTATGCCGGAAGCTTGGCGAGAAGGCTTTTGTGCCATACCCTGTCGAACGCCTTGGCAATGTCAAGGCTGATAGCCAACGACTCGCCACGCTTGTCGATAGCCTCACCCCAGATATGAGTTAAGTACGCTAGAAGATCACCCGTCGATCGTTTCGGTCTAAAACCATATTGACGATCATTAATCAAGGAGTGATCCTCTAGGTAGCGGGTCAGATGGTTATTAAGGACCTTTTCTAAAACTTTACATAAAACTGAGGTGACTGTTATTGGCCGGTAGTTTGCCGGGTCTGAGCGATCCCCTTTTTTGGGCACCGGTTGCACATTAGCATCTCTCCAAGTCTCCAACACACGCCCCAAAGAATACGAGCATTGGTACAAGCGCGTGAGCACGGGAGACAACTCCGCTGCACATTTTTTAAGTACTACTGCTGGGATGCCATCAGGTCCACTAGCTTTCCGGACGTCGAGTGATTGCAATTCGGCACGAACCTCGCGCTGCCTGATTTTAATATCAGGCATCGTTGTGCCATAGTGAGGTAATGATGGTGGCAGTGCATTGCAATCATCGATTCGGGAGTTAGCCGCAAAGAGTTTTGCCAGTAAATCGGCTTTCTCCTGCGGCTTATGGGCTAGTGTTCCGTCTGGGCATCTCAGAGGTGGCAGCGAGGGCTCGCAGAAATTTTTTTGCACGGCCTTGGCCAGACGCCAGTAGCTACGGGAGCCCGTAGGATGCGTCATAAGTTCCTGGCCAACACGTGCAACGCGCTGGGCATCCGCTCTAATGTAAGCTTTCTTACAGGCCTTGGAAGCAAAATTGTAGGCTGCTTTGAGTAAATCGACCTCGGGATCCTTGAGAGCGCGACCTCTGATCCAAGCACGATATGCCGCTTGCTTACGCGAAGCAGCTTCAGCACAGTCGTAATTGAACCAGAGGTTACGCGTGCCCTTACTGATGAGATCAGAATGAGGAATATAGTATTCCATACCCACTATTATCTCCTCAGTAATGGCAACGGCACTGGCCGATAGGTCCCTGTCACTGAAGCAGCGCTGCTTCCAAGGGACGGACGCAAAGTAGTCAAGCATACCGTCCCAATCTGCCGACCCATAATGCCAGATACGGCGCTTGACCACTGCTGGACGCGGAGGCTTGGCCTGTGGTGCTTTGGCAGATATCAGGCAGTGGTCTGACGAGCCCAGGGGGGCTCTTACCACAACCTGATAGCCCTGTGGATGGGTCGTGAGCAGAAGGTCCAGTAAAGAAGGCGCTTGACTTGGAATATCTGGGATCCTGGTGGGCTGATCAACCAGTTGCTTCAAGTCATGCGTGAGAGCGAATGCGTGATCAGAGATCCCTGCATGGTCAGTTTTGGAAGAACTTAACCACAAATTGTGGTGAGCATTAAAGTCCCCCAAAAACACCAATTCTGCATTGGGAAATTGTTCCTGCGCGTCATCTGCTGCCCGACTAAGGTGCTCAAAAAGTCGAGTTGTCTCAACATCGCCGGTGTGGGATCTGTAGAGACACACGTAAACTCTGGCCAGGGGGCCAGAGTCGACGTGTACCCCCAGCATGGAGAAGGAGGGATCTTCCAAGCAGCGGAGACGGCGACAACAAACATCCGCCCGAACATACAGGCATACACCGGCTTTCGCTTTGAAGGACTCTTCAAGCACGTAGCCGGGATAATTAAGGTAGCCTGTGTCAGCAGGCGGAAGTATTTGTGTCTCCGTCAGGAACAACAATGCTGGCCGTGCTATCTCAAGATGGTGGTGGACAGCGTTGAGGTTAGAGTGGAGTCCGCGTATGCTGCAGAACTCGACCTCAAACAGCGTTGAAGGCGTGGGGGTGTGCACCGCTGAACGTCCAAACTTTGTTTTAGGAGTTGCCATTATGGAAGTGAAAAAGAGACGTGAAACGAGTGGACGTTGTCGCGACAAGACCGGGCAAATTAGGGAGGCATGTTTCCCCGAATGATTGCCTGCAGAGGATATACGCCGACCCGCTGGACGGAAGGGCCCCCGCACCCCCCCGGAAGTGGCCGCCGGGACCCCACGCCCCGGTCACCAACCGGCACGACGGTCCACCCCGAGATTATGCGTGACATGATGGGGCAGCCTCGCGAACTGGTTAGGAACGCTCGGGCCCCTGTACTGTGCCATTGGCGGCCAGCGGGACAGCCGTTTCTACGGGTCTCCCTGGCCGGCGGGTCGATGCAGTCTTCCCGGCATCGGTTCCACGGATGCCTAGCCCTGGACCGAATCCGTCGCGACAACCTCCACTCGAGCCCTGGTTGTACGCTGGCTGACCCCGAAACGCGCGAGAAGCACTTCACGGGTTTTTCACCATGCGCACAGTGGTAACAAACCAGGCGGGTGTTAGGCACCCTACCACCAGCAGAGCGGATGGAAGCTCCGATATCCCTTAGTCGCCTCTTACGACACCCACGGGAAGAGAAGGGGCGGTGAGTTGTATTCTTTCTCCGTCACCGCACGGTTTGTTCCTTTGTGGCACACTAGAGACCAAAACCCTGGACCGATTTTGATGATTCATCATACATCAATCGATTCGTCTCAATCATGGGAGTCCACCACCATCTTGAGATAGCACGGCCAGCGTTGAGGTTAGAGTGGAGTCCGCGTATGTTGCAGAACTCGACCTCAAACAGCGTTGAAGGCGTGGGGGTGTGCACCGCTGAACGTCCAAACTTTGTTTTAGGAGTTGCCATTATGGAAGTGAAAAAGATACGTGAAACGAGTGGACGTTGTCGCGACAAGACCGGGCAAATTAGGGAGGCATGTTTCCCCGAATAATTGCCTGCAGAGGATATACGCCGACCCGCCGGACGGAAGGGCCCCCGCACCCCCCCGGAAGTGGCCGCCGGGACCCCACGCCCCGGTCACCAACCGGCACGATGGTCCACCCCGAGATTATGCGTGACATGATGGGGCAGCCTCGCGAACTGGTTAGGAACGCTCGGGCCCCTGTACTGTGCCATTGGCGGCCAGCGGGACAGCCGTTTCTACGGGTCTCCCTGGCCGGCGGGTCGATGCAGTCTTCCCGGCATCGGTTCCACGGATGCCTAGCCCTGGACCGAATCCGTCGCGACAACCTCCACTCGAGCCCTGGTTGTACGCTGGCTGACCCCGAAACGCGCGAGAAGCACTTCACGGGTTTTTCACCATGCGCACAGTGGTAACAAACCAGGCGGGTGTTAGGCACCCTACCACCAGCAGAGCGGATGGAAGCTCCGATATCCCTTAGTCGTCTCTTACGACACCCACGGGAAGAGAAGGGGCGGTGAGTTGTATTCTTTCTCCGTCACCGCACGGTTTGTTCCTTTGTGGCACACTAGAGACCAAAAGCCTGGACCGATTTTGATGATTCATACATCAATCGATTCGTCTCAATCGTGGAAGTGCTACTAAAGATATGATAGTAATCAAAATTCAATATGGGCAAAATTAGGCGCCATATTGTGACGAAGTAAAAAAAATAAGTTTCCAAAATATGTCGAGTGGGGTATCACTGTCTAGATAATCAAAAATCATATTTAGGTTCCTAACACCATTTTTCATTTTATATGATTGTTTAGGATCTACAACGCTTTAAAGTTGTATATTAACCACTTACGCTTTTAATTTCAATCTTACGTTTGTATGGATCTTTGTTACTCTTTCACCTAAAAAATACTGAATGGATTTTAATGAAACTTAACAGTAATATAGCTCATATATGATAATTACATATATATAATAATTTATGTAGTTATTGAATGAATTGGCCAATATATAACAATGAGTGTCACATAAGACGGAAAAAAATCTCCCATCTGCGAGCCATTTTGGCCTGCACTGCAAAAACAATAAAAGTTACATGAATGTAATGTAGAGTGAAATGTATCTCTTAAATAGTTCTAAAAAAAAGTCCGTGACACCATATATCTATTTTTAATGTGTAAGTCATTACCGCTAAAATAGTGAATCAAAACTAAAATATTATTTGATATCTATTTCCAAAATGCACATTTTGTATTAACAAATCATTTTCTATCAAAACAAATACTTTTATCGCTTTTGATATTTAAAGACGATAAACTTTGCTTTTTACACTATGTCATTTCGACAAATATTTAAAAAGTTACAACGATGACAAAGTGATAGCGGGGTGTACTAAGTAACAAAAAGAAAAAAAAATGGGCTATTCGCAGTATCTGATCCTATACGAAGTACTAACAATAAAACTGTGATACAGTTCCTTCTTATTAAATGATGAAAAATATATTATCATAATAGGTATTTATGATTATTGAATTTCAATGAAAAACTCAAAATTTTACTGTTTTTCATTTTTTTAACGATATTACTTAATGTTACAAAAAAGGTTTACTTAATATAATGACAAATAACCCATTTTTCCCTAGTAAGTACATACTTATTGGAATCCCTGTATTTATTAATCAGCTCGCGATAATATTGGTTTTGTAATAATTCTGCAAAATTCAAAGTAAATAATGTAGATTTTTTAGGTAAATCACCCCTTTCATCACCCTACGCCTATAAGTATTGCGATGTTGTAGCTAAGAACCAAGTTCCCATCTACTTCTATATGGGAATTCATTATATTCGATTTAGCTATTGGGGCAAGGAAGCGCAACAAACAAACTCACTTTCGCATCTATAATATTATATTATACTTACTAGTAATCCACCCGGGCATTGTACGGGCGAAAATTATTTATCGGGATAAAATATAGCCTATGTCACTCGGACAAAATGTATTTAAATAAAGAAAAATGTAATAATAAATAATGTAGCTACCTTATGATGAATTAATATTTGAAACCAGTTCAGTAGTTTGACAGATTATTTGTTACAAACATACAAATCTTGCCTCTTTATAATATTAATATAAATAGTTAGGATAAGATAAGTATTCAATTGATGAAAAAGATTTAAAAATAAAGTAAGTAATAGGTTTATTTGATTATATTTGTAAAAGTTACTTAGCATTTGTGCTTAACAGTGATACGATATTCGGTATTTTTTTAAACAAAAAAAAATTGGAAAATAATTTCCATGATTGCACTACTGGGAGTACTCTTCATTCGAGCTTTACACTACCAATAAAAAAGGGTCGATCACAAAGTCTTTGACCTGTTATATGTGAACGCTTTAAAAGAAAACTACAAAGAGAACTATAAATAATAAATGAGATTGCTATGGTGCTCTACCTAACGTTATGAAAATTTTATTATGCGCCTTTAGTTTAATCAAATATTATAAACTTTGCTTTGGTGATTGCATAATTATTTAATTTAGTGATCTAAGGCAGTTGCCATTATTGTCCAAACCAACAAACGGGAATTACTGCTTTCTTCAACCTGCGACATAAACGTTATTGATTGGTATTGTATATAGGGTGATTAAAAACATTTGAAGTTTACTTCTGGCATCTACATATTGGGTTTCTGTGAATTATGTAGGTATATCAAATTATGAGACTAGGGACTGACACTGCATTTGTGTATATCACAATCTTAGACGTCCGGCATTGACATGACAATGCAGCCACTGCCAATTTTAAATAGTCGACGAATAAAAGTAAATGAATTTTATATTTACTGCTAAACTATTAAAAAAGAACATAAATAAAAGATGACTTTTTGAATAAGTGCTAGTTTACTATAATTTATTTACATACATTAGATATATAGGTTGACAACTTGATTTAACCTCACACATTTTTGCGAAAATTGAGGCCCATCTGTAGCCTTGACCCCGCTGGTAAAGTCTCTATATGTCTTAATAAATCAATCATTTAGACCGACGCAAGGTACTTAATAATTCCCGCAATATTAATTCCCTTACTGAAGTAACAAGACTAAGGTATATACCGTCTTAAAATACTAACTAACTAAAAAGTGTGAAATAAAAAAGGTAAATTTAAAAAATCAAAAAACCCGACTGCTTAATTATACTTCAAATAAAAACTGAAAAGAAAAAAACAAGTCCAGTAGTCTATAATTCTGTTAATAAGGAACAAAGCTATTTTAACAGTCGGGACCCACTGTTGAAAAATATTATGTATTCTTGAATATCTAATGGGTCCCGACTGTTAAAGTAGCTTTGTTCCTTATCAACAGAATTATAGAGTACTGGGCTTGTTTTTTTCTTTTCAGTTTTTATTTGAAGTATAATAAAGCAGTGGGGTTTTTTGATTTTTTAAATTTACCTTTTTTTAATAAATTATGTCTGATTATAAT
Organism: Chilo suppressalis; assembly: GCA_902850365.2. Taxonomy (NCBI): domain Eukaryota; kingdom Metazoa; phylum Arthropoda; class Insecta; order Lepidoptera; family Crambidae; genus Chilo; species Chilo suppressalis. The sequence goes on from OU963898.1 coordinate 17,650,790, forward strand.
GACCGACATGATTCTTTACACCTTCGGTAATGTTCGTTGATTCCTGACGACGTTCGGCACGTGGCTCGTTTTTGTTTTGAATCTCAGTGAGTAATTGACACTTGAAGGTCACCCATTGTTTTTAGTGATATCCTGTGAAAAAAATGTCATCTCGACGCCGCCGCCAACTAAAGAGACTGCTATTACAATAAAATGAAAAACAAAAGCAGACAGTAGTAGTCCATGCTAAACTTATTTAGAGATTCTAAACAGTATAAGCCATATAAGTATTTACAACTACTACAGTACTACTTTTAAGTTTCTCATGGGCGTAGGATTTCGCTGGATGATTCTCGTCATTGTTTCTTAAAGTCTCAATTGTTACATATCGACAACAACTTACTACTTATCTAATCATAATTAATTTCGTAAAAAATAACTATGAAAACTTTTTCATTAAAAAAAACCTATATACAGGGTGAAATTGAATGTTTCTATGAAACTTCGTGAGATTGATGGGTTACGTGTATAGAGTATGCCTGATTTTTTTCGGATTTTTTAAAATTTTTTTTTTCGTTTTTTAATTTTTTATTTGGTTATTTTTTTGTCATTGCTTCCTTATGAGTAATTATTCATTTTAAACACGTCTACATAGAAGTTATAAAGCAACTTAAAATAAGCACTACTAAAAAAACGGAAACTTAATGAATGCCTTCATTATGCCTCCAGTCGAGATCAGCGCCGGTCGGGGCGACGACCGGCGGCCGCCTGTAGGTACCTAACTACACGCACAGATGACTGGGCGCTTACCTACTCTCCGCTTTGATCCACACTATTTAAAAACAATACAATAAAATAGTCTTAGATGCTATATTATAATTATTTATTCACTGACAATACCTTTGAATATTATTTCATAAAGCACAGGTAATTAATCAATAAAATAAATCTTCTTAAAATTAAGAGCAAATCGGTATAACTTACGAGCTTAGTGAAGGAAGGAACTCTTCGTGTCTGATTTGCCCACGTCATGAAATTCCGAACACATTTAATCACAGCCACAGTCACACATACACACACACACACAAACATAATAATATGTTGTTTACTGCAAGCACGGGCGGGCGGCGCGCCGCACGCTGGCAACTAGCGCCGGTTGCGGCGTCTTTGATGATGTGAATTCCGCCCACCTCCCCTCTTCCCCGCACGCGGTGGTTTGCTTTGATTGCATGCAAAACGCAGTCGCAAGTATATCAATCGCGCGTGCGCGTGCGCATCTTTTGACTTAGTGACATACACTGTGATAATTTCATTATGCCTCGGTATACGAACCAAGAATACCTATTTAGAGATGGTGTACTGCTATCGCGAGTGTGACGAAGTAGGTTTGGTTTACGAATGAGTCCCCAAACCATAGAAGTTGCATTTTGTGCAGTGAGTAGTGATAGGGACACTTTAAAAAAGGTGAAAAGACACGTCCGCAAACATGCCTACCTTTGTTTGCAGCAAAATGGTGGTTTAGAGCAACAATTTTGCAGATAATAATTTAAGTCTCTTTTTATTGCTAGTGTAAATACTTTTTGATTAGAAACAACTAATTGTGTACTACCAGTGTGATTGATTTGATAAAAAGTTCTAGTGAAAAAAATGAATATGTTCTTCGTTCCTCGTTGTACCTACCTACATCGCCGGTCTCGTAAGTACTTTTGAATACCTGGTTATAAATTTCATTCTGACCCAAGTATTAAGCAATAAGTATTTCTTTTTGTTTAACATTTGCCTATTTCCAATCGTGACAAAATTATTATTAACTTTTAAAGTTTTTCTCTGCTTAAGAGAAGATGACATTTGTGCTTATTATTTCATCTAAGTACTTAAAGGCATCTAAGACGATTTTATTGTATTGTGTGGAATCAAACGAGTCAGTTGAGCTCTGTGTAGAGTTAGGTACCTTCTCACTCAACGGCTGGCGGGCGCGGTCGGTCGTTGACCCGCGGTGGAATTTCAATGTTTTTCCGTTTTTTAGAAGTGCTTATTTATTAGTTGTTTTTCACTGGATATGTAAGTTTGTTTGTTTAAAATGAATAACTACTCAAAACGAGGAAAGGACATAAAAATACACAAATTATAAATAAATACATGAAAAAAATATACTTCAAAAAAATCCGAAAAAAGACAGGCATACTCTATACACATAACCCAACAATCTCACGAAGTTTCATAGAAACATTCAATTTCACCCTATATATTACAATAAGAACTTTATTTTGCCCAATTTTTAACAATTATACATTTTTATCAAAGCAACTTAGACTCAAAAAAAATAAGTACCTGCCTTACACAGAATTTTAATTTTTAATAAGGGAGGAAAAATTATTCCCCGTTAGGTACGTTATTGCTTCTCTATAGAGCAATTTAAACTTTTTAGAATCTACATATTACATACTTTAATTGCATTGAATACGAATTTCCGAGAGCGTTGAAATATACTATACCATTCATTATTATACAACTGACCATGCAGGGATCTCTGCTCACACATTCGCTCTCACGCATGAGTTGAAGCAACTGGTTAATCAGCCCACCAGGATCCCAGATATTCCAAATCAAGCGCCTTCTTTACTGGACCTTCTGCTCACGACCCATCCATAGGGCTATCAGGTTGTGGTAAGGGCCCCCCTGGGCTCATCAGATCACTGCCTGATATCTGCCAAAGCACCACAGGCCAAGCCCCCGCGTCCAGCAGTGGTCAAGCGCCGTATCTATTATGGGTCGGCAGATTGGGACGGTATGCGTTACTACTTTGCGTCTATGTATAACATAGATCAAGACGTCAAGATCAAGATCACGACAGTAACACTTGTTCTACAATTACAGCTCTTATTGCATGGTAATATAGAAGATAACGTAACATAATTGTCAATTTGTATCCAATAAAACGGTCCTGAAGACTATACTTTTCACCTCTGTGTACGTGACTCCAATAAATCTTACTTACAAAACGTACAGATATATTTTAACGGTTGACAAATAGCCTGATTACCATATGTTACGAGACCAACTGACAACAGAACCCATATATTTATCATCAAGGATTTATTGTTGAGATGATTTCTTTTTCGGTTTTAGCAAAACCTTTCCTTTTTATGCTACAAAGCTTGCTCTACGATAGCTAAGTTTCAAAAATGTATGTTCTCGCCAACTTGTACATCTAAATCTTTTCTTTTCAATTTAGAAGTTACTATGTGACTAGGTAGGCACTTTTTATAGTAGAATAAAGTTTTTGTTCTCGGGCCTTTATTACACAATAACCCTTCCACGAATATCCAACCGCGGTACTTAGAGAACTCAATTAACTTTTAAGATTGACCACAGAATACATGGTTTGAATTGAATGGAAGACTTTTGCGATAACAATTGAATATGACAACACGTTGCTTCATCATCAGCCTATGAATGTCCTCCATTGCTGGGGCACAAGTCTTCTCTATGGATAGAATAGGGTTATTGGGCCATGACCCACCACGCGGGCCATGTGCGGATTGGCGGGTGCTAACGACTGCAGATGCAGCCGGGACCAACGGCTTAACGTACCTTCCGAAGCACGGAGGAACTCGAGATAGAAGATTTTTGGTCACCCATCCAATGACCGACCACTGCGAAAGTTGCTTAACTTCAACGATCGCAGCCGAACGCGCTTAACACCCGCCCCATCGAGCTCCTCCAACACGTGGCTTAATGAAGCATTAAATTAATTTAATGTTTCGTAGTGATTGATGGCTATAACTGACGTTAAAAAACAACATGAATGCATTTCATATGTTTGAAGATTAACGCGGACATACTCGTACAGACAGACACACGCGGCGGGTGACTGGAACTTGAATGGACTTGGAATATTACAAACATACTAATAGGCTGCAAAATACCATTTTTACGGTTCCGTACCCAAACGGTAAAAAGGGGACCCTATTACTAAGACTCCGCTGTCCGTTTGTCTGTGTGACTGTCACCATGCTGTATCTCATAACTAGAGATCGTGATACTAGACAGTTGAAATTTTCACAGATGATGTAGTAAAAACGGAATATATAAATATTTAAAGGGGGCTCCCATACAACAAATGGGAATATTTTCTATGTTTTGTGCTCGGTATTATAATATAATATAGATAATAGTACGGAACCCTTCGCACGCGAGGCCGACTTGCACTTGGGCAGTTTTGGGGTAGTGTGCAGTTAACAAGTTTGTGTTTTTTTAATTTTATTTGCATTTTATTTAACCTAATCAGCCGAAAGATGAGTTCCGAATTCTGAAATCTCGGATTAGAGAATTTATCATTTGAACCATTTTCGTTTTCGACAGTAGAACATAGTAGTTTTTCTTTTTCTTTGTTTAATCTGCGATCTAAGATTATGTGTATAAAGGCAATTCAATTCTGCCGTGCTTTTCCAAATAAAGTGTGAAAAATGGGTTTATTCTTACAGAATAACACTGCTGGTGATAGTAGTAAGTTAAATAAAACAAGTTTCAACGGGTTATGTGCATTGTTTTTTATTATTAATTAACGTTTCGCATCCTTTGCAGGAATGCGTCGTCGGAATAATGATTTTTTATTTATTTTGTTGAGCTACCTTCGAAAACATCCTAATTCGAAAAATAAATGTTTTTTATTACTGATTTTTTTGTTTTAACCGCCATTAAAAAAATAGAAGTAATAAGAAGTCCTTAAAAGTAGTACATTTACCAAATATACCAACGTGATGCATTTTTTCCCAACGAATAAAATCAATTGGTTTGCGTTGCAAATCACCAATTTAAAATATTTCCGAAATGGTATTGCGTTCGTGTTACGCCTTTCCCTCGGGGCAGTATAATTTGCGGTTCGTTAGCAAACTACCTTGAAATAATCTGGAAAGAATCGAGTAGCTTTTTATACGACTGCCCCAAAAAGACTGTATCGTTTTCAGGGTTCATGTCTGTATGTACAATTCTTTATTCCAATATAACATTAAACGCTAGCAGAGTTATTCTGCACTACACAGAAACTGCACAGACTTACATGTACATAATGTGGTATCGTTAGAATTCTTTCACTATCCCGGGTGACATAGGATACTATATAATTCAAAACACGGCAGCCGTTAAAAATGTTGAAGTAAAAAATATACAATTTTTTTTTTTTAAAACAGTCGTAGGAATGTTTTGTAATAAAAAGAGCCACCATTAGCATAATGAATACACAAATGGATGTTTTTGCCCAAAAATAATTAAGTTAAATAAAAAATATAACTTTAAATTTAGAAAAAATAATAAACTTACCGAAAACCACACTTTTGAGAAAGTTTGCGCATGAACTTGCGAACTATTTCAGTTACAAAAACTCCCGCGTTACAATGACAACTTGATACAGGAACGATGTCGGTAAAACAACACCACACTACGCGCCTATATGGCTATCTGTGATTTTCAACTGGAACTATTACGGTCACCCAAGAGATACTGATGGGGCGGCAAGTTCAATATGTTTTCTGATTTGGGACAAAGTTACCCGCCCGAGCTAAAGTAACCCTCACTTACGGTATTCTAAGTAATAACAATCAAATTTTATTCGTCCCTAAGTCATACTTCCGATTATGGTAAAACTTATGGTATCTGCGTATTCAATAAATTTAAAAATCCAAAAGACCCGACTGCTTATATATCACTTCAATAAAATCTGAAAAGAAAAATACAAGTCCAAAAATACAGCCTATAATTCTGTTATGTAAGGAACAAAGCTGCTTTAACAGTCGAGACGCATTATTGAAAACTTTTATCCATTCTTGAATGTCTAATGGGTCCCGACTGTTAAAGTAGCTTTGTTCCTTACATATCAGAAATAAAAGAGTACTGGTCTTGTTTTTTCTTTTCAGATTATATTAAAGTGATAATTAAGCAGTCGGGTTTTTCGATTTTTAAAATTTACCTTTTTTATTTCACACTTTTTAGTTAGGATTATAAGACGGATTATACCGCAGTCTTGTCATTTTAGTAAGGGAGTTAATATCACGGGAATTATTAAGTACCTTGCGGTGGTCTAAACGATTGATTTATTAAGACATATAGAGACCTTACCACCAGGGTCAAGGCTACAGATGGTCCTCAATATGCGCTAAATTGTGTGAAGTTAAATCAACTCGTTAACTATATATGAAGTGCATGTAAATTTTATCGTTAACTTGTACTTATTAAAAAAGTCCACTTTTGCGTATGTTCTTTTTAGGAGTTTAGGAGTAAATATAAATTCATTTACTTTTATTCGTCGACTATCTAAAATTGACAGTGGCTGCATTGTCAACGCCCGGCTTTAAGATTGAGATATAGACGAATGCAGTTTCATATCCTAATCTTATAATTTGTTTTACCTACATTCCGATGTTGCTAATCACTCTATATACAATACCAATCAATGACGTTAATGCAGCAGGTTGACGAAAGCAATCATTCCCGTGTGTTGTTTTGGACACTGGTGGCAACTGCCTTAGATCGCTAAATTAAATAATTATGCAATCACCAAAGTAAAGTTTATAATATTTAATTAAACTGAAGGCGCAGAATAAAATATCCATAGCGTTAGGTACTGCACAATAGCAACCTCATTTATTATCAATTTATCACCCAATGTATAGATTTAGGTTTTTGTTACCATACCAGTTACCGGTCACAGACTTTCTGGTTGTCGTGGTACACGACTTTTCTTTGACGACGTGACGTCACAGACCGGCGATCACGCAAATAATATGTCAACAATAGGTACATAACTTATGAAATAATAGGTAGCACAATTTAACAACCACTAATTACGATCGAACATACATCCTTGATTATGTTTCGTCTACTAATTCATTCCTGGAATCATTGCTGTGTCTGAAAACACGACCATAAATAATATTTCATTGTAAAAAGTGTTTATCGTAATATCTTTATAAATACCGAACCAAATTACGATTTAATGGTATCATTTGCATTCAGAAAATTATTCTCATTCCATTTCACGGCTTGTTTTCAATAAATATGAAAATCACATTTTCAATAAAAAAACCAAACGTCATGTGACTTCATGTGTGCCTAAGCGCATGAGACACCTTTATCGTTGTAACTGGCGTCTCGACAGTCGCCCGGTGACATTCCTACGAGGAGGCTGTGTCGCTCGTCACCAAATCCAGTCCGCCATATAGAACATTCTTGTGGCACCATGTTTGGTCGGCCGATTACCGAACTAGGGGGATGAAAATGGCACTCCGCCATGCCCCTTAGTTCTATAGTGTTTTTTTTATGGCCTTCTGCCCTTACAAGATATCATGTTCGTGTAAGTAAAACATAATCTCGCGACCGCTGCGTACGTGGTGTGACATGGGGTCACCATCGCCCGATTCTTCGAGTCTCCGGCTTCGCCGATGGGCTCAAATGCCCATGAGCTCCTTCCGCCTGCGCGCTTCCTGCTGAGGACTGCGGCGTCAGCCCGTAGACCCCTATCATCAAGGTGCAGCATGCTGTGACGTCAAGGGTTGACGTCCTGAGGCATCACCGCCATCGTCGCTTCGTTCAACGAGGGAACGTGGTACCACCAGTGATGTGTGTCGAATCGTGAACTCAAGTAATATTACTTTTTTTGTGTGCGCATGCGTCTTTTCGTCGCCACGTGTCCCATCTGGACTTTAAGGACTTTTCGGGTCGACAGATTATTACATAGCATCATTGTCATTATACTTTAAGAACCATTGTTCCGCTGCGGGCCGCCGCCATGTAACTCGCGAGATTATACTAATATAAATTGCATGTTCCAAAATCCGCCATCTTTGATTTGAATTCCCACGCTACGGCCTTTGTACTTCAATAGTTCATTGCTGTAACCGAGAGTTTTATCCCGGTACCTTATCAGCTGGGTATTAGCTGAAATAACACTTTGCTCGTATGTAAGGAGGTTCCGTACCATTAAATAGTAAAGTAAAGTACAATATTTCGATTCCATTCTTTTTCTTTTACATACAACGTACTGAACCAATTATAAATTCTTTTTTTTTTACATACGACAATGGCGCCCGAATTCAATTAAATTTTAACTATATTATATAGTAAATTAAAATATTTTTTAATAACACTTAACAAATCAAGAGGTGATTTTTTTTTTTGACATGCAATTTTATGTTTTATCAAGGTAAATTATCATACTTTGTCACATATTAATGAGATTCATAACCACCAATGGTTACTGATATTGTTTGTTACAACAATTTTTATTAGATTGAGCTGAATATGTGTATTACATAAGCTGTTATTAGTATTCTTTGTTTTCTATTGGGTCAAGAAACAAGCTACATTTTTATGTACACTAATAGTTCATTATTCTTAATCTTACTTGTTCCTTTATAATAATACTTAGTCATGTCAACAGATGAGGATAATTTTGATGAAAGTATGGAACACCAAGATGTAAACGTTGTAACAGAGCATAATACTGTGATCACTACTACTAGTGACCTTTTATTTGTCAATACAAACCCACGCATTAATGTTGGTTTTTCAATTGCAGGACGGAATGATTTGGTGACAGCGACCACGCCCACCTTCACGAATCCCGCGCAAAGTCTTTCATATACCAGTGCTAAAATGGAATCAAAACCATCCACTTCTTTCAGTACTCAACCGGTAACTAATTCTGCATACAGTGATACCAATGTCCAAGCAGGTAATTCTTTGGTTACATATTTAGTTAAACTGGTCAATTTAAAATCGTGGAATATAAAGTATAGCGGTAATTCCAGTATTGAAGATTTTTTTTGCGTATAGAAGATTATATGCATAGCGGTGATGTGTCGGAAGCGACAGTATTGAAACGTTTTTCTGACTTATTATCAGGTCGAGCTCTTGATTATTTTAGACAAATACGTTCTGATATTTCGTCTTTATCGAACTTACGTTTTAAATTAAAACAATTTTTCCAACCTTACGATAACGAGTTTATTTTAGAACGAGCAATTAGAGAACTCAAGCAAGCGAGCAATCAGCCCTTGCATTTATTTGTACTGGATGTAAAAACAGCAAATTCAAAATTAGTAAAGCCAATTTGTGATGTTGACCACAAGTAATTGCAGTTAACCGAATAAATTCATTCGATGAATTAATTTATTTGGGAAACATTATGAAGCCTTTGCTGGTTTGCTTCACAAACCAGAAGAAAAAAGCACAAAAGCATCACTGTTATAAATACAAAAAATAATTATACAGTGGTTTGCAAAAAATGTAAAAAGACCGGCCATCATTTTAGGCACTGTAAAATCATTCCCGGTCTTGTGTGTTTCAAGTGTGGTAAACTTGATGTTACCACAACTAATTGTCCAACCTGTCACCCGATAAAAAACAACATAAAAAACCGGAGAACAGACATTTTCAAAAAAAACTCAAAAGCCAGGGAGTGAACCATACTTTTTCAAAACATGCTTTACAACTCGGAACGGTCACTCCCAAAGTCTCAACTGTAAAAAATTATAACTGTTTTTTTCTTGAATTTAAAATAAATAACAATAGTTACCACGGTCTTTTGGACACAGGTGCTAATTTATCTGTAATTGGTAACAATCAACATAATCATTTTTTGAAATTAGGTTTGCATTTAAACCGATCCCACACAGAGGCAAACTGTGCTGATGGATCAGCAGTTAAGGTCATTGGCACAATTTCACTTCCATTACTTTTAAAAATATAACTCAAGAGATTGAATTTTTAATTATCCCAGTCATTAAACAGGATTTTATTATAGGTATGGATTATATACATTTATTTAAAGTTTTGAATTTTAATAATTTAAATAATCTTGAAATAGTTGACTATAACAATAGTTCCACAGAACCGGAGTCTATTAATGAGATATGTGCATTAATTCCTAGAAGTAACTTATCTTTTTCTCAATCCGCACAACTCGATAAAATAATCGAAAAAATTACATTAATTTCAACAAATAAAAAAGGATTAGGTAAAACCAACATAATTGAACATAAGATTGTGACTCAAGGTCAACCTATTAAACAAAGGTAACTACCCTATGTCTCCTGTCAAACTATAAGCTCTGAATGAAGAGATTGACAGAATGTTAGAGCTAGGTGTTATTGCTCCTTCGAAGTCACCATGGTCTAATCCTGTAGTAATGACTCCTAAAAAAGATGGTTCACTTAGATTTTGTTTAGATGCAAGAAAACTTAATGACGTCACTATCAAAGATTCTTATCCATTACCTTACATAAGTTCGATATTAGACAATTTAAAAGGAGCTCGATTCTTAACTTCTATAGATTTATCAGCCGCTTATTGACAATTAAAATTAAGCGATAATGACAATTACGATGGCACTGGTACACCTTGTCAAAAGACAGCTTTTATTGTTCCCAATAGGGGTTTATTTGAATTTAAAAGGATGCCATTCGGTTTATCCAACGCAGGGTCTGAACTTCAACGTCTCGTTGATTCTCTATTTAGACATAGGTATGGAGAGGAAATTTTTTGTTACTGTGACGATTTGTTGATCGCAACAGGTACTTTTGTCCGCCATATTGAAATACTAAATGACGTTTATGAAACTTTAAAGCAAACCGGTCTTACCATCAATTTTCAAAAATGTGAATTTTGCAAAGATGAATTAAGATATCTAGGCTATGTTATAGGAGCGAGTGGTTTACAAACTGATCCACAAAAGCTTGAATGTATCAAAAACTTCCCTCGTCCTACAACAGCTAAACAGCTACGCGGATTCATCGGTCTTTGTTCTTATTACCGTAGGTTTGTTGCCCAATTTTCTACCATCATCGCACCCATGACAGCAATAATAGGAAAAAAGAAGGGTCGAGAACCAATAGAATGGAACCATCAGGTTGAAAAATCCTTCATAGCTTTGAAAGAAGCCTTGACAAGAGCACCAGTCTTAGCCTGTCTAGACTTCTCACTACCTTTTTATATCCACTGCGATGCGTCATCGGTCGGTATTGGCAGCATTTTAACCCAGGAAATAGACGGTATAGAGCATCCTGTAGCTTTCCACTCACGTTTACTTTCAAAAACCGAGCGAAATTATAGTACCACGGAGCGTGAGCTTTTAGCAGTAGTTGACTCTGTCAATCACTTTAGGCCGTACATAGACGGTAGCCGTTTTATCGTTATAACAGACCATATGTGTCTTAAATTGTTAAAATCACTAAGCAATCCTCTGGTAGACTTGCTAGATGGGCCATGCAATTATCTTGCTTTAACTTTGAAATCCGTCATAGAAAAGGGGAATTACACATAGTTCCTGACGTTTTGTCTAGAGTAGAAATTAATGCTGTAACTTTCAATGGTCGAAACACTACAAACGACCAATGGTATAACTCTTTATTTACAAATGTAGAAAGTAACCCTCAATTTCATAAAAATTATTTAATAGAAAATAATATTTTGTATAGGTACAGCAAACCAAAATCAAATTTGCAAAATGATAAATCTTGGAAAATAGTAACATCTAGAGAATTAGTCGAAAAATATATTGCTGAAAATCATAATACAGATGCTGTACATCCTAAATTATTTCTGGAAAAAATATGTTTAAAGATATTAGAGATTTTGTATCGAAGTGTGAAAAATGTAAAGCTTATAAGCACTGTAATGACGTACGTAAGCGTTATGTCGAATCCTAAACAGGTCGACAAGCCCATGCACACACTTTCAATAGACATTATTGGTCCGTTACCAAAGTCATATTCTGGTCATATTTATATTCTTTCTATAGTAGATATCTTTTCAAAATATTGTTGGTTACATCCACTCAAAACAGCTACTACTAAGACAGTTACTTCTTTCATTGAGTCTGAAATATTGTTAAAGCAGGGTACTCCCTGCATATTAATTTGCGATAATGCAACAATTTTCAAGAGTAAAGACTTTAAGGCCTTCTGCCAAAAATATTCTATACCTAAAATTTTTTATAATGCTTATTATGCGCCTCAGTCTAATACTGTAGAACGCTATAATCAAACTGTTCAGACTTGCTTAGCAATTTTAGTAGATAATGATCAACGAAATTGGTCTAAATACTTGCCAAAAATACAACTGTCATTAAATAGCACAGTAAATATCGCAATAGGTTATACACCATTTTTCTTAGCAACAGGTAGAGAGATAGTGACGGATGGTGAATTACATAATATTCGTAGTAATCCTCCAACTTCGTTAGATTATGTCACTCTTTCAAATAGAACCACTAAAGCACAAGCTTTAGGCGAACTAGCCGATATTTTCCAAAATGTAACAACAGCCTTGACCAAAGCGTACAAACAAAACGCGAATAGATACAACTTGCGGCATAAACAACTTAGGCTTCAAGTAGGTGATATCGTCTGGCGTCGAAACTTTGTACAGTCAAACGCAGCTAAGTTTTTCTCCGCTAAATTAGCACCGAGGTTTGATAAGTGCAAGGTAATTAGCAAACTATCTGATGTTGTTTACGAACTAGAGGACCTGGATACACACAGCATAGGGAAATATCACGCTAAAAACATCTTAAAGGTTCCATAATAAAGGTATATACCAAAATGCGGTTTTGTCTATTTAAATTCTATTTATATATATCACAATAATATTTTCCTACTTTACTTAAATATTTAGGAAAGTACATTTATCTAGGAACATCCCTAGGTAATTATGACCCATATATTTATTATATTATTTTTGAAAAAATTCAAAATAATATTTTTTTTCCTCCCTTGAAAAAAATTTTTTTTATCAAACTAAAATGTTTATATAAATACATATGTCTAGGTATATCCCTAGTTAATTTTGACATTTTTAAGTCTTATATTTATCCTTAAAAAATTAGGAATAAATTAAGCATAGGTGATAACAATGTGTAGTATCATCTTCGTTAGATTTCCAGTCCATGGGACGTCTTAGTACGTGCATTTCTTGGCCGGATCCAGCTTTGTGATTCCAAGGACTTCAAGAAGACATTATTTTGTTCTTCCACTTCTTCTTCCATTAATTTTATAGGTCATCCAACACCTTGAACTACTAATGACATGGATTTGATAGGGATGTGGCTAAGTTCCACTCTCTTCCCTCTTTTGGCTTGCAAGCACACAGCATATCACTACAGCTCGCAAGTCCGACATTTTGTGCAAATGCACACTCATTTTGCTAAAATAGAAGTTTCACTACAGCTTACTATATTTATGCAATCTTTAAGTTTCACAAAACCATAAACATTTATGGGTAACTCATTTAAACTTATATTAGTAAATAAGATAGCAATCTTAATATAGCTAAGAGAGAAAAAAAAGTATATTAGTCTACTTTTTATACCTAGGTTTATCATATTCCCTTAAAGGATATAAGTAGGAATAGGATAATAGGTAGGATTTCCAGAAACACTAGCCACGTTTCTTGGTTATTTCACACAGTGTGATATAAGTATTAATATTAAGTCGCGCGCAAATATAAATTTAAGGATATCCGGATTATATCAGTAAGATTATTAGATTAATTAAAATACAGAGGATTTTGCTAGTCCCATTGTAACGTTACCATAGTATTACATATTATAATTATACAGTTCCAGTAGTTTTAACTGATTAAGTACTGTGCGTAGACATATTATCTAGATACGCTATAGTTTTATAGGTCTCTTATAGTTATACTTAATTATAACTTTAGGTAGGCACGTAGTAGAATAATAATTTAACTTAAACTTTTAAATATTTCCATATATTTAGATAGGTTTAAATTTTTTTGCAGTTAATCCGGCTGCCTCGGTTAACTTGTAGTTAACCTCTTTTTTCAAAAAGAGGGTAATGTCATGGACCAGGACTTTTCTTTGACGACGTGACGTCACAGACCGGCGATCACGCAAATAATATGTCAACAATAGGTACATAACTTATGAAATAATAGGTAGCACAATTTAACAACCACTAATTACGATCGAACATACATCCTTGATTATGTTTCGTCTACTAATTCATTCCTGGAATCATTGCTGTGTCTGAAAACACGACCATAAATAATATTTCATTGTAAAAAGTGTTTATCGTAATATCTTTATAAATACCGAACCAAATTACGATTTAATGGTATCATTGCATTCAGAAAATTATTCTCATTCCATTTCACGGCTTGTTTTCAATAAATATGAAAATCACATTTTCAATAAAAAAAAACCAAACGTCATGTGACGTCATGTGTGCCTAAGCGCATGAGACACCTTTATCGTTGTAACTGGCGTCTCGACAGTCGCCCGGTGACATTCCTACGAGGAGGCTGTGTCGCTCGTCACCAAATCCAGTCCGCCATATAGAACATTCTGGTGGCACCATGTTTGGTCGGCCGATTACCGAACCAGGGGGATGAAAATGGCACTCCACCATGTCCCTTAGTGCTATAGTGTTTTTTATGGCCTTCTGCCCTTACAAGATATCATGTTCGTGTAAGTAAAACATAATCTCGCGACCGCTGCGTACGTGGTGTGACATGAGGTCACCCACGCCCGATTCTTCGAGTTTCCGGCTTCGCCGATGGGCTCAAATGCCCATGAGCTCCTTCCGCCTGCGCGCTTCCTGCTGAGGACTGCGGCGTCAGCCCGTAGACCCCTATCATCAAGGTGCAGCATGCTGTGACGTCAAGGATTGACGTCCTGAGGCATCACCGCCATCGTCGCTTCGTTCAACGAGGGAACGTGGTACCACCAGTGATGTGTGTCGAATCGTGAGCTCAAGTATTATTACTTTTTTTGTGTACGCATGCGTCTTTTAGTCGCCACGTGTCCCATCTGGACTTTACGGACTTTTCGGGTCGACAGATTATTACATAGCATCATTGTCATTATACTTTAAGAACCATTGTTCCGCTGCGGGCCGCCGCCATGTAACTCGCGAGATTATACTAATATAAATTTCATGTACCAAAATCCGCCATCTTTGATTTGAATTCCCACGCTACGGCCTTTGTACTTCAATAGTTCATTGCTGTAACCGAGAGTTTTATCCCGGTACCTTATCAGCTGGGTATTAGCTGAAATAACACTTGCTCGTATGTAAGGAGGTTCCGTACCATTAAATAGTAAAGTAAAGTACAATATTTCGATTCCATTCTTTTTCTTTTACATACAACGTACTGAACCAATTATATATTTTTTTTTGTACATACGACATGGTCTACCCTTTTTTACCCGGCTGCGCAATGCAAGAGCGCGAAGCGCGACGCGCAGACAGGGTTATGTGTTTAACAGTCTATATATGTATGTTTGTTCCTTTGTGGCACACTAGAGACCAAACGCCTGGACCGATTTTGATGATTCATACATCAATCGATTCGTCTCAATCATGGGAGTGCTACTAAAGATATGATAGTAATCAAAATTCAATATGGGCAAAATTGAGCGCCATATTGTGACGAAGTAAAAAAAATAAGTTGACAAAATATGTCGAGTGGGGTATCACTGTCTAGATAATCAAAAATCATATTTAGGTTCCTAACACCATTTTTAATTTAATATGATTGTTTAGGATCTACAACGCTTTAAAGTTGTATATTAACCACTTACGCTTTTAATTTTAATCTTACGTTTGTATTGATTTTTGTTGCTCTTTCACCAAAAAAATACTGAATGGATTTTAATGAAATTTAACAGTAATATAGCTCATATAAGATAATTACATATATATAATAATTTATGTAGTTATTGAGTGAATTGGCCAATATATAACAATAAGTGTCACATAAGACGGAAAAAAATCTCCCATCTGCGAGCCATTTTGGCCTGCACTGAAAAAACAATAAAAGTTACATGAATGTAATGTAGTGTGAAAATGTATCTCTTTAATAGTTCTAAAAAAAGTCTGTGACACCATATATCTATTTTTAATGTGTAAGTCATTACCGCGAAAATAGTGAATCCAAACTATAATATTATTTTATATCTATTTCCAAAATGCACATTTTGTATTAACAAATCATTTTTTATCAAAACAAATACTTTTATCGCTTTTGATATTTAAAGACGATAAACTTTGCTTTTTACACTATGTCATTTCGACAAATATTTAAAAAGTTACAACGATGACAAAGTAATAGCGGGGTGTACTATGTAAAAGAAAAAAAAATGGGCTATTCGCAGTATCTGATCCTATACGAAGCACTAACAATAAAACTGTGATACAGTTCCTTCTTATTAAATGATGAAAAATATATTATCAGAATAGGTATTTATGATTATTGAAATTTAATGAATAACTCAGAATTTTACTGTTTTTCATTTTTTTAACGATATTACTTAATGTTACAAAAAAGGTTTACTTAATATAATGACAAATAACCCATTTTTCGCTAGTAAGTACATACTTATTGGAATCCCTGTATTTATTAATCACCTCGCGATAATATTGGTTTTGTAATAATTCTGCAAAATTCAAAGTAAATAATGTAGATTTTTATAGGTAAATCACCCCTTTCATCAACCTACGCCTATAAGTATTGCGATGTCGTAGCTAAGAACCAAGTTCCCATCTACTTCTATATGGGAATTCATTATATTCGATTTAGCTATTAGGGCACGGAAGCGCAACAAACAAACTCACTTTCACATCTATAATATTATATTATACTGACTAGTGATCCACCCGGGCATTGCACAGGCGCAATATATTGATCAGTAATGAGATAAGTGATTGATAAGTAACTTTTACAGATATAATCGTATAAACATTTTACTTAGTTTATTTTTAAATATTTTTCATCAATTAAATATTATTATCCTAACTATCTATAACAATATTATAAAGAGGCAAGAGTTGTATGTTTGTAACAAATATTCTTCTCAAACTACTGAACCGATTTCGAAAATTCATTCACCATAAATTGCAACATTATTTATTATTATATTTTCAAGCATTAATCTCAATATCGTCGATTAATTTGCTCGATTTATAAATCTCAAGAAAACTTTAACTTGAAAACAATCCACTCTGATCATCCCAGCCATCCCAGCTCCTCCAGAAAGCTCAGCAGTCCCCGGATGTTGCCGCAGGCTTCTACTAGTGTCCGCGAACTTCCCATTAGAGACTTTTGTCATGCAACGCCTCTGCTCTCCAGCAGAACATGGAAACTCGTTTCCTCTTCCTCCAGGCAGGCACTGCACAGAGGGCTGTCATAAATACCTATATTAAAAATGTGTTTGTTGAAGTAGCCGTGACCCGTGAGTATACCCACGATTTGTTTTAGAGCTTGTCTGGGTAGTCTGATTCACTTACGTGTTACCTGCAGGTTCACCTTAGGAACGGCTGCCCTAGCTTGCCTGCAGTCAGTGAGCTCCCTTATCCAGGTTTTCAGCTGTCCATAGGGTATGGGTACAATTGGCTCCGGGCCAATGGCCGTCCTGATGGATCCTTCCCTTGCTAAGCAGTCCGCCGCATCGTTTTTTTAATAGCTACATTATATCCGAGTGACATATGCTATATTAATATAGCATATGTCACTTGGATATAATGTAGCTATTAAAGAAAGAAATAACCTATTATTCGCTAATAGGTGCATACTTAATGGACTACCTGTATTTATTAATCAGCTCGCGATAATGTTGGTTTTGTAATGATAAACGATATTTCTGCAAATTATACTAGTGATCCGTCCCGGCATTGCACAGGCGCAATATATTTATATAAACATTATCATTATCATTAACATTATCGCGAGCTGATTAATAAATACAGGTAGTCCATTAAGTATGCACCTACTAGTGAATAATAGGTTATTTCTCATTATGTTATGTAACCCTTTACTAACATGAAGTAGTATCTATAAGTTTATTTTTTAAGCATGTATGCTACCGCGGGTTTGATGGCCGTGTCGAATTCTTTGTAGCCTTTCTTAAGCTACAAGGCAGCGCCATCTCTTCGCATTGTAGGTAACCCACAATGTCAAATGAATACCTTTACAAGTATTAAACATTTGAAAGAAGAAATAGCAATTAATAATCTTTTAATTATGTAACTGCTAGATGTTTAAATGTAAAGAAAATATTACTAGAAAAAAATACACGTGGACCAGACAGCAGACGGGACTCGAACCCGCACCCTTCGCTATCCGGGCGAATGCACTGAGATCATGATAGTGCTATCGACTTCAACTTTAATCTTTTTTATTTATTTTCAGTTTTTTGAAGTCATTTCTATTTTTATTAAAAATATTTTAGGTCTTTTTAAGGTTCACTTGCAGCAATTTTGCTAAATCTCAATTTAGCTAAAACTAGTGTAGGCCTATAACGACATACCTACAAAAACATTTTTGCATGGGCTATATTATCTAGATTTATATTGAGATTTATCAAATTTGAAGCAAGTGGACCTTAATCTTTTAGTTTAAACTGATGACCTCCAGTAACTTAGAGAATAATAACATTCACATTAAAAGAATAATAACATTATTCTTTATATGTAAAGTGGCCCGCCCTCGCTTTGCATGTGTAGAGTGTGTAGAGCTGTAGTGTAGACTATAGTTTTTGTTCAAAGGCTTGTATTAAACACAATGACTTTCTTCATAATAATTATAAACCTTCCTTTCCAAAAAAAAATTCTTCCTTGCAAACATCAGAGCAATGTTGCATTCTGTACTCCTGTACAGAATACAACATTGCTCTGATGTTCCGATTTTAAAAAAATATTTTTGTATTGCACAGTGAATTTATCGAGGAAGGCTATATATTACCAGGCTACGAACAGTAGCAGCTGAGCATCGATGAAAGATGTTACATTAACGAAGTTTTCATACGGAACCCTAACTTTTTTGAAATAACACTATAGCCTATATTAATCAGTGATAATACAGCATAGAAATGCTGAAAGAATTTTTAAAATCGGTCCAGTACTTTTTGATTCGTTACAAACATACTTACATACAAATCTTTCCTCTTTAAAATATTAGTATAGATAAAATTCTTCAACTAGGTATTATTTCAGGTACTCAATGAAATGGATGCATTACTATTTGCACTGACTTTGGAAGTAGTTCTATTACAAATGCGGATCCTCGGTAAGTTTATAGGGTGGCGGTAAGTTTATAGGGTTAACCTGTGGGGTAAACCGATTGATCCTGAGAAACTCGTATTGTCCATCTTACAAGGGCGGATCCAGCTTTGGCGCCAGGTCATATAGTCGTGGTCAAGTCACAACGGGTACAGATTGTGAAGTACAGACTGTGAAGTGGGTACAGATGCACCCAGCCCAGGGGGGGTCATGACCCCCATGACCCCCCCCCCTCTGGATCCGCCCTTGCCATCTTAGTAGTTCTATAGATCTGAGAAACTCAGGCTTCTTTAGACGGGGGCAGACAATATCCGGATAATTTCTATACAATATTATTAACACTGATTCTTTACAGCATATAATATTATGAATTGAAATCAAATAACATATACATACAATGATATTTTAAGTATATAAATAAATGTGTGCCATCCCAATTCCGATTAAAGTTAATTTACAACCAAAGTATAAAATCTCTAAAGCATTTATGTTCCACTAAATCCGGCATGGTGTGAATTTGCAACCTACTTATAAAATTATTTACTATTTAATTTAAAATATAGTAGGTATACATACATATATAAAAATTATACATAATACTTAATTATATTACCACATTGCCATCTAGCACGACTTTTTTAAGTTACAATAAAAATATAAACTAAAAGTGAGGTATGTGTCGTCCTCTAGCGGATTTTAGATTAACTAAAATACTCTATCACCTTTTCAGAGGGCACTAGCGAGTTGCGGACTCGGAAGAAAACAGCTACCAAATCGGAAAAAGCTCAGCGTTACAAACTTGAGAGGGACCGGTGAGTTAGATTGGTAACAGATGGCGTGTTTATTGAACTAAATTCTATAAAAAATAAGCTAAACCCGCCTAACAGCCTAAGCCCGAGTAATTATCATCTGGAAATCAATCATTTTTCACAGTAATAACAGAAAAACCTGTCAGAAAATGCGACCAAAAGAACTGTATAGGCCCTACACTTTCCGTAAACAAACGAAAAATAATTTAGAAAAAAAAAATTAATTTATATCCATTTCGCAAATGTACCAAATGTTTCCTATAAAACAGAAGAAAATCTAGATACTATTCCTTAAAATAGTGTATTAATGAATGTATTTCTTTTCAGACAAACATTAAAAGACGTGGTACGAAGAACAATATTGGAGATTGTAGAGAACGGCCAGTGGTCCACCCTTCAGGATGCAGTGCAGATGCTTCATGAGGAGACGTCTTACCCTGTCAAGTTGCGTTTGAATTATGAACATCTGAGAGAGTGAGAAATTTTTTAAAACTTTCTCCACAGGGACATAGTTTTTATCAGGAGTTACAATAATTCATTCATCGTCAATCAAATCTTAAGAGGTAAAGTTCGTAGTTTGAAATACATTGAATTCCCCAGACCGCACAAAAAAAATTTGAAGGACATTCGTTTGTCACAAAAAATGCACATTGTAGGTGGCGCTAAAGTCTCAAAAAAGTGTTTTTTCACTTTTTCACCCTGAAAATATCATTTTAATGGAAAACTTTAAATCGCAAAGTTGTTTCGTACATAATTACCAACAACTTTTGTATAAACAATTTTTTTGTATTACTTACCGTTTTCAAGTTATAAATTGTTATAAAATCCAGTGTCAGTCCCTAGTCTCATAATTTGATATACCTACATAATTCACAAAAACCCAATATGTAGATGCCAGAAGTTAACTTCAAATGTTTTTAATCACCCTATATACAATTCCAATCAATAACGTTTATGTCGCAGGTTGAAGAAAGCAGTAATTCCCGTTTGTTGTTTTGGACAATGATGTTGCCATCATTTAGATCACTAAATTAAATAATTATGCAATCACCAAAGCTAAGTTTATAATATTTGATTAAACTAAAGGCGCATAATAAAATTTTCATAACGTTAGGTAGAGCACCATAGCAATCTCATTTATTATCAATTTATAGTTCTCTTTGTAGTTTTCTTTTAAAGCGTTCACATATAACAGGTCAAAGACTTTGTAATCGACCCTTTTTATTGGTAGTGTAAAGCTCGAATGAAGAGTACTCCCAGTAGGGCAATCATGGCAATTATTTACCAAGTTTTTTTTTTGTTTAAAAAAATACCGAATAACGTATCACTGTTAAGCACAAATGCTAAGTAACTTTTACAAATATAATCAAATAAACCTATTACTCACTTTATTTTTAAATCTTTTTCCTCAATTAAATACTTATCTTATCCTAACTATCTATACTAATATTATAAAGAGGCAAGATTTGTATGTTTGTAACAAATAATCTGTCAAACTGCTGAACCGGTTTCAAATATTAATTCATCATAAGGTAGCTACATTATTTATTATTACATTTTTCTTTATTTAAATACATTTTGTCCGAGTGACATAGGCTATATTTTATCCCGATAAATAAATTTCGCCCGTAAAATGCCCGGGTGGATCACTAGTAAGTATAATATAATATTATAGATGTGAAAGTGAGTTTGTTTGTTGCGCTTCCGTGCCCTAATAGCTAAATCGAATATAATGAATTCCCATATAGAAGTAGATGGGAACTTGGTTCTTAGCTACGACATCGCAATACTAGGCGTAGGTTGATGAAAGGGGTGATTTACCTATAAAATTCTACATTATTTACTTTGAATTTTGCAGAATTATTACAAAACCAATATTATCGCGAGGTGATTAATAAGGAGGAGGAGCTCGATGGCGCAAGTGGTTAGCGCGTTCGGCTGCGATCGTTGAACTTAAGCAACTTTCGCAGTGGTCGGTCATTGGATGGGTGACCAAAAATTACTATCTAGAGCTCCTCCGTGCTTCGGAAGGCACGTTAAGCCGTTGGTCCCGGCTGCATCTGCAGTCGTTAGCACCTACCAACCCGCACTGGGCCCGCGTGGTGGGTCATGGCCCAATCTCCCTATTCCATCCATAGGGAAGGCCTGTGCCCCAGCAGTGGGGACATTAATAGGCTGATGATGATGATGATGATGATTAATAAATACAGGGATTCCAATAAGTATGTACTTACTAGCGAAAAATGGGTTATTTGTCATTATATTAAGTAAACCTTTTTTGTAACATTAAGTAATATCGTTAAAAAAATGAAAAACAGTAAAATTCTGAGTTATTCATTAAATTTCAATAATCATAAATACCTATTATGATAATATATTTTTCATCATTTAATAAGAAGGAACTGTATCACAGTTTTATTGTTAGTGCTTCGTATAGGATCAGATACTGCGAATAGCCCATTTTTTTTTCTTTTTGTTACTTAGTACACCCCGCTATCACTTTGTCATCGTTGTAACTTTTTAAATATTTGTCGAAATGACATAGTGTAAAAAGCAAAGTTTATCGTCTTTAAATATCAAAAGCGATAAAAGTATTTGTTTTGATAGAAAATGATTTGTTAATACAAAATGTGCATTTTGGAAATAGATATCAAATAATATTTTAGTTTTGATTCACTATTTTCGCGGTAATGACTTACACATTAAAAATAGATATATGGTGTCACAGACTTTTTTTAGAACTATTAAAGAGATACATTTTCACACTACATTACATTCATGTAACTTTTATTGTTTTTTCAGTGCAGGCCAAAATGGCTCGCAGATGGGAGATTTTTTTCCGTCTTATGTGACACTTATTGTTATATATTGGCCAATTCACTCAATAACTATATAAATTATTATATATATGTAATTATCTTATATGAGCTATATTACTGTTAAATTTCATTAAAATCCATTCAGTATTTTTTTGGTGAAAGAGCAACAAAAATCCATACAAACGTAAGATTAAAATTAAAAGCGTAAGTGGTTAATATACAACTTTAAAGCGTTGTAGATCCTAAACAATCATATAAAACGAAAAATGGTGTTAGGAACCTAAATATGATTTTTGATTATCTAGACAGTGATACCCCACTCGACATATTTTGTCAACTTATTTTTTTTACTTCGTCACAATATGGCGCCTAATTTTGCAAATACTGAATTTTGATTACTATAATATCTTTAGTAGCACTCCCATGATTGAGACGAATCGATTGATGTATCTTCTTCTTCTTCTTCTTCCGTCCCTGTTCCCGTTATCTGGGGTCGGGTCTCCTCACTCTACGGCGCCAGGTTGATCTGTCCTGGGTTGTCGGTTTTGGCAATTGGGCTTTCTTAAGGTCTCTTTCAATGTTTGACCACCAGGTCGATGGCGGGCGGCCTCTACCTCTCTTTTGTTCTGGCAAGCTTAATGCGATTTTTACTACATGGTCATCGTCCCGTCTCATGATGTGGCCATACCATCTAAGGCGATTTTCCATCATTTTGTCTGTGATTGGTGCGACTTTAAAACTCCCCCGTACGTATTCATTCCGAACTCTGTCCATCCTGGTCACCCCACCCGCCCAGCGCAACATCTTCATTTCGTTGACATGTGCCAGCTGTTCATGCGTTTTCTTGACTGTCCAACATTCGGAACCGTACAGTAAGGCTGGCCTGACGGCTGTCTTGTATACTTTACCCTTTGTTTTTATGGGCATACGGGTATCACACAGAACTCCTGTCAGCGACCGCCATTTCTGCCACGCTACATTTACACGGTGCGCAACATCGGCCTCCACATTGGCATCTGGCGTGAGCATAGATCCCAGATATTTAAACTTGTTCACAGTGGGGATAGGTGTTGATCCAATACATATGATTTCAGGAGTTGCATTTCCGCTAAAGGGGCATTTCATGTACTCCGTCTTACTTTTGCTCACTCGAAGTCCGTACTTTTCTAAAGAGTGTGTCCACGTATTTAAAATTTCTTGCAGGTCTTTTGCAGTATTTGCCGCCAGTACGATATCGTCAGCATACAGTATGGTCCGCGGTAAAGGTGCTGGAATATGGTTTGTTAGATAGTCCATCACTAGGTTAAATAGAAAAGGACTTAAAGCAGATCCCTGATGGACACCAACTTTGACCTCGAACGCGTTACTTAATCCTGCTGGTGTTTTGACTTGTGTACTGATGCCGCTGTACATATCTTGAATTATTAATATATATCTCTCCGGTACTTTTTGCGCTCTTAGAGCCTGCCACACGAGTGTGCGGGGCACTCTGTCAAAGGCCTTTTCGAGGTCGATGAAGGCAAGATGTAAATCTGTTTTGTTTATCCTGTGTTTTTCCATCAGGATTCTGACTGCCTGGATAGCATCAGTGGTTGATCTAGACGATGTAAAGCCAAACTGATTTTGGGATACATTTGTAATAGAGGACAGGCGCTTATTTATGATCCGCTCCCAGATTTTTAGAGTGTGTGAGGTCAATTTTATGCCCCTATAATTTTCACATTGGGCTACATCCCCCTTGTTTTTGTAAAATGGCAGCAGATAGCTTTGGCGCCATGATTTTGGGATTTGTGTGGTGCCTAAGACGGTATTAAACAGTTTAGTTAGCCAGTTAACTGCCGTGGGACCGAGTCGTTTCCATAGATCGGCTGGTATCTCGTCTGGCCCTGCAGCTTTTCGGTTCTTCATGCTAGCTACTGCAAGTTTCACTTCATGCGAATCTATTTCCAGTAATGGTCCGCAGACATGTTCAAGGGGGGCGGGATCTTCGTGCGGGAATTCTTCATTTAGTAAGTGTTCATAGTATTCTTGCCAGCGGTGCATAATTTGGATATTATCTGTTAGTAAGACTTGCTCCTTGTTCTTAATGTATTTATTCATTTTGATGTCAATTGAAGCCTGATGTCTATGTTTAGCTATCTTAAGTACATCTTTTTCTGATTTAGCTGACTCTAACCTATCATAAAAAGCTTGATTTGCATTCGCTCTTTCCTGGGCTATGCAAGTTTTTGCTTGTCTTTTAGCTTCTTTATATTTATCCTTGTCATCATTTGTTTGTGAACTTTGCCACGCTTTGAATTGGGTTTTCTTGGTAAGTAAAGCCTGCTTTATTTTGTCATTCCACCATTTGGGATCTTTTCCGGAACGAAGAGGCCCTTTCGAAACACCCAATACTTCTGCAGCTTTCGTTCTACAATATTCTTCAAACTTGGACCACATAATTTCAGCTTGGTTGTACTCTGTATCCAAATCAGCCTCAAGGTAACTCTTAATATCACCTAGCAATATTTCGCCCTTAGGACCATCCAGCTCTTTCCACTTTGTCTTCGGTGTTCTATCCACCATTACCTTCAAGGCCCTTGGCAGATCATACACGGCTACTAGGATGCGATGTTGGGATGTAAGAGATTCACCAGGAATTACTTTGCAATCTTTGAACTTCTGTTTCACAGCAACGTCGGACATTATGTAGTCTATTTGAGACGTTTTTTCAGCACTCTTGTAAGTAATTAGGTGCTCCGGCTGTTTTTGAAAGTTGGTGTTTACTATAACTAGTGAATGTCTTGCAGCAAAATCCAAGATGTCCTCTCCTTGCTTGTTTAGCATACCAAACCCAAACCCGCCATGTACATTACTGTAGGTGCTGTTAGTTTTTCCAACATGTCCATTCATATCGCCTCCTATGATCTTGTACTCATTACATGGTATGTCCTGCATTAACTCATCGAAATCCTCCCAAAATTCAGCCTTTTCTATGTCTGTACAGCCCGTTTGTGGAGCATACGCTGATATTATGTTGGTTATTTGCTGGTTGTCTAGCGCGAATTTCACGGATATTAAGCGGTCACTCTTCCGTGTAATGTTTATTATTCGGGACTTGAATTTGTGATCCAGGACCACTGCCACGCCGTTTCGTTTATTGTCCACACCATGATATATGACCTGGTAGTCATTGCCTATGTCTTTTGATTTCGAGCCTTTCCATTTAGTTTCTTGAAGACAACAGATATTGATGCGTCTTTTTAGTAGAATTTTGCTTAACTCTTGACTCCTGCCCGTCAGAGACCCTAAGTTCCAGGTTGCAAGTCTTATACGATGTAGATTTTGATGCGAACTTTTGTTCTTGTCCAAGTTATCGTCGCTTGGGGGGAACGCCCTAGTATTTATCGCATCGTTCGCATTTACGTCGCTTATGGGGTACGCCCTAGTAGATTTGCCCTTATCCATTTTTCGTTGTACTTTCATGTTTCTATATATATTGTGAGGAGAAGATGGTACTGGCTATACTTTTTACGGCCGGCTGCCGCCTGACGCCAAGGCAGTAACTCTCTTGGAGAGCTTGGGCGCCACCGTTGGGCCGAGACCTCATCCGCCGCCATCCCTTTCACACCATCCTGCCTGACGATGTGACTCCAGTGCAACCTGGGGCTCACATAATGTGAGGCAGCTTGCCACTGGGTAATTGCCTCTTCCGCCTGCTCCACCGTACTGATGTCCTTCACCTCCGCTGTTGCAGCCGTTGAGGTCTTCACCCGTAACCCTGGGCAGGGGACCGCGATATACCCCGCAGTACTGGGTCCTCGATCCGAACTCTGCCACTCGTTCACCTCGGCCTACTGAAGTGACGAGTGCCCACCCCCGCGGCATGGACGCGCCGGACGAGAATTGCCCA
Source organism: Chilo suppressalis (assembly GCA_902850365.2). Taxonomy (NCBI): domain Eukaryota; kingdom Metazoa; phylum Arthropoda; class Insecta; order Lepidoptera; family Crambidae; genus Chilo; species Chilo suppressalis. The sequence goes on from OU963898.1 coordinate 17,677,365, forward strand.
AGTGGGAGATAGAGAAGGTGGCTCTATATCTCCAAGGGCCGGGTTAATGGTCGTGTTTGATACCACAACCAAAGGCAATGTATGAATCATCAAAATCGGTCCAGGCGTTTGGTCTCTAGTGTGCCACAAAGGAACAAACATACATATATAGACTGTTAAACACATAACCCTGTCTGCGGGTCGCGCTTCGCGCTCTTGCATTGCGCAGCCGGGTAAAAACACATAACCCTGTCTGCGCGTCGCGCTTCGCGCTCTTGCATTGCGCAGCCGGGTAAAAACACATAACCCTGTCTGCGCGTCGCGCTTCGCGCTCTTGCATTGCGCAGCCGGGTAAAAATCAACCCAAACGGGTGTCATAATGTTTTTTTAATGATGATATTTGATGTTTTAATGTTGGCAATAAGCTAACTGTTTCAGAATCTATAATAGTGGCTTTATAGCATGGTTGTAGATGTAGTAACTTTTTAATCATTATAATTTTATTTATTAATTTATTACATTAGGCCATGATATTAGGTGGAATGTGAATAAAAGGCATTGGAAGTTTGATTGAACTTAATTTCCCGCGCTTTGTCGATCGTGTTTTGTTTTCGGGATTTAAGAATAGTTTAGCAAAATCGTTCTAGTTTTTTATTTAGCTACTTTGTTTAATTTAAATTGTTCCTGTGAAGATAAAGTAGTGTATACAACTCAAATACAACTATCTATACTATACCTATATATCGATATAAGTGAGGTATACCCCGACTTACATGACAGTCGCATTTAAACTACTATTACCTTCAGGTCTCTTGCTGCAATCATGAGTGAGCTGGTGGCGAAACAATCACAAAATGTACTTGAACTACGCAATGCCGATCAAAAGATTGCCTATCTTCGTGACGAAACTAAGGTAAACAGAATTAATAACTGACATGTATTAAAATAGTAATAGATGATGCAAAATGAAAGCAAAACGATAGTACAGCTGATCTATGTTAAGTAGATACTAGACTTATGTTTTAAAACAGTTGAAAACAATGACATGAAAAGCAACTAGCAACAAAGTTAGCTTTTTCTAAATTTGCTACGGGTCCCTAAATGTTCGAAGTCCAACATGCACTTGGCTTGTTTTTAGGATGATCTACAAAACGCTAATGCCAGGTTACTCTACGTAGACAAATGGCTATTGGCTCGCCACGAATCTTTAGAGATGCAGATCAATTTGGAGCCGCGTGCGCCGGCACCACAGTTCGACCATGAAAACAGAGTCCACAGCGAGCTTCTTAAAGCTTATGAGCTTCAGATACAGGTATATAATATTTATGAGCTTGACAGTTTCTTCTAGGTAAAGCTGAATAAGAGTATCAAATACATGAATAATCCGCAAAAAAATTTGCTATTCCCAGTTGTTACCAATGGTGTAGTTCCCATTGGTAATGAATGGGAAAATGCACTCCTTAATGTTATAAATTTGCCAATGGGATAGGAATGTTCTACTTGTTCGGTCCCAGTAAATGAGAAAAACAATTCCCAATTATTGCTAGTGTTGGTTTATAGTGTCGCCAAGAGAATAAAATAAAATTCTATACCTACTCGTACATAATGCATGAAATTTCATTTTAAATAACTACATTGAAGTACCTTCTTACCTGCGGAATTTGATTTAAATCTGTTCTAAACAGGAACGAGAACAAGCTTTACAGCACTGGAAGCAAAGATATTCGGAAGACACGGCCAAAATTGATAAACGCCTGACTAATAAATGTGAGCAACTGCGTGAAGCCATAGCTTGTCGGCAAGAGTTGCAGAAATTGGTAAAATAAACAAGTCGTCCCATCCACACAACAGAAAGTCTTACTGTCTTCAACATATCTTCATGTAGAACAATTCAGTTATTTAATTAAAAAAGATGGCACTGCGGTTAATGCGTTCAGCTTCAGACTTCAATTAAGTATCTCTCACATCCTAGTTCAAATCAGCATTGTAGGGCTCAGTTTACGAGTAACGGATAAAAATAAATAAATAATAAATATTTCCAATACTTACACCAATTAGCCTAGCCCCAAAGTAAGCAATGTAAGGCTTGTGTTATGGGATACTAGGGTAACGGATAGAATACATATACCGTACATAATTAAGTATATTTATATAGAAGTACATATTAAACATCCATGACTAGATAAAACTAGTTTTTCACGGGTTAATGCACGAAACTTTATTTATTTATTGACGTTTCGCAGCCTTTATAGGCTGCATCGTCGGAATCAATAATAATAATGCGAAACGTCAATAAATAAATAAAGTTTCGTGCATTAACCCGTGAAAAACTATGTTATTTAATGAGTGATGTGCGTGAAAACCTAAGAAACAAATACGTATCCATGACTGGAGTACAAATGCTCGTATTCATCACACAAACATTTGCCCCCACCGGAATTCGAACCCGGGACCTCCGAGTCGGCGACACCATGAAACCCGGCGTATAAACCACTCAGCCACGGAGGTCGTCAATATAAATAGGTAAGGTACATAATAATATAAACGACCGATAAATAACTTTTTTTTGTAGGAATATGCTATACCCGTTAATAACAGTCATAAGTTAGGTTAGTACCCCGTATCGTACCCGTGTTCACATACAAACACTTTCCCCACCGAGATTCAAACCATTAACTTCTGAGTTCGTCAAGTACCTAACAACAATTTTTGTTATTTCTTTATTTTAACAGTTTGACTTGCATACTGGCGAGATGCGTTCATGGCTGACATTCAAAAGCGAGCGAGCCGCACGTTTAGCCAGAGAGAAGCGACTGAAAGACGCCGCAACGCGTCTGCAGGCGTGGTGGCGAGGTGTCATGGTACGCAAAGCTCTGGGCGTTTTTCGTTACCTGAAGAACTTGAAAAAGACTCCAACTAAGAAGAAGAAATAGTATTGTTAGAATTATACTTTACACATTTGAAACAAATAAAATGTTTTTTTTTATCGACTAAAGCAGAAAATATAGTTATTTATAAAGTAGATGAATATCTCCTACTTACTTGAGTATTATAAATACCAATAGCGAAATCCTATAGAATAAGAGCCCACGAGTCCCAAGACACTAAACGTAGTATGATGAGACTCCCAGATGATATATATATATATAACATATATATATATTTATATATATATATATATGTTGTTTTTGAATTGTGGCCAGAGTTAGAATGGTGACAACGTAAGCCAGCGCGCGTGGTCCTCTGAAGGAAAGGGGAAGGTGGAATAAGAGAGAATAACTCCTCAGAGTGTCGTGTAGCGACAAAATAAATAGAATAAAAAAAAAGGAGAAAACAGGAAGAGGTTATAAAATATATATATTTGCAAAAATAAGTTTTTACAGATAGAATATTTAAAAAAATAGAGGTTTGATGTGAGATGTGTGAAGTGTGGGGTGTGAAGTATGTAGTGGTGAAGTGGGCGTGGGTCGTCGGCTATCTTCAGTGAAGGCTTGAGCGGGTGGCCATGCTGTTGGCAGACGGGCGGCACTCCTGGAGGGCGACAGCGCTCCTGTTCCGATGTCTCTCCTGTCAGCGCTTGACCTGCCCTGCTGGTGGTTGGAAAGCGCTGTTGATAGGTTGGCTGGCGATTCCGGCGGCGAAAAACGATGGATCGTCCCTGAGGTACGTTACAAGAGCACGCGCCGTGGTACTGCCAATAAAACGCGCTTAGTGACGCCACGTTACGGCGTAATTGAAGAGGATCGAGGTGTATAGTCACCTCCTCATCGCCTATGATGCTGATCGCGCGCCGCTGTAACCTATCCAAAGCATCGAGCAAGTACTTGGCGGAACCATCCCAGAGGTGCGGGTAATATTCCACGCAAGACCGCACCTGCGTCTTATACAACAAGCACAGTTGCTCGGGTGTGAAAAAACGCCGCACCTTGTTCAGGACTCCGAGTTTGCGTGAGGCCATTTTTATCACACTTTCAATGAATTTCTTTGGATTTAAATCACAGCGAGTCTCCATACCGAGCATGGTGATACTGATCTCTTGCTCCAGTGTTGTGCCCTGAAGAGAAGGACATAAAAGGAATGGCGACGTTTTTGCCGTGAAAGCGCAGACCTGGGTTTTCTTAGCATTGAACTCAACCAAATTCTTTCAGAAATGTGGTCCAAGCCTGATTGAGTTCAATGACAAGATTCTCCCGTTTCTCCTTGGTTACCGCATGTCCAGCCGCTGCTTGTCCGAGATACCCCGCATGCACTGTATTATCGTCTGCATAGCAATGAATATTCCCAAGAGGAATTAAGTCATTGATATGCTGGAGAAAGAGAGGATGGAACGGAGCCCTGGGGAACGCCGGCATTCACTGATATGAACCGCGAACTGCTACCATCCGTAAGGTCACGAATTCTACGCTCATGCAGGAAGTCAGGTATCCAAGAACAGAACTGGCCCGGAAGACCGTATACCGGAAGCTTGGAAAGAAGGCTTTTGTGTCAGACCCTGTCGAACGCTTTGGCAATGTCAAGGCTGATAGCTAACGACTCGCCCCGCTTGTCGATAGCCTCACCCCAGTTATGAGTCAAGTACGCTAGAAGATCACTCGTCGATCATTTCGGTCTAAAACCATATTGACGATCATTAATCAGGGAGTGATGCTTTGGGTGGCTCAGATGGTTGTTAAGGACCTTTTCTAGGACTTTACATAATTGATCCGGGATCTTTAAGAGCGCGGCCTCAGATCCAAGCACGATATGCCGCTTGCTTATGCGAGGCAGCTTCAGCACAGTCGTGATTGAACCAGAGGTTACGTGTGCCCTTACTGATGATATTGGAATGTAGAATATAGTACTCCATACACATTACAATCCCCTCAGTAATAGCAACGGCGCTGGCTGATAGGTCCTTGTCACTAAAGCAGCGCTGCTTCCAAGGGACGGGCGCAAGGTAGTCACGCATACCGTCTAAAATCTGCCGACCCATAGTGCCGGATCCGGCGTTTTACCACCGTTGGGCGTGGAGGCTTGGCCTTGGGCTTTGGCAGATATCAGGCAGTGATCCGAAGAGCCCAGGAGGGCTCCTACCACAACCTGATAGCCCTGTGAATGGGTCGTGAGCAGAAGGTCCAGTAATGAAGGCGCTTGACTTGAAATATCCTGGTACGAGTAGGCTGATCGACTAGTTGCTTCAAGGCATGCGTGAGAGCTAATGCGTGAGCAGAGACCCCTGCATGGTCGGTTTTCGAGGAACTTAACCACAAATTGTGGTGAATATTAAAGTCCCCCAAAAAAACCAATTCTGCATTTGGAAATTGCTCCTGCGTGTCATCTGCTGCCCGACTAAGATGTTCAATAAGTCGAGTTGTCTCAACATCGCCAGTATGGGATCTGTAGAGGCACACGTAGACTCTGGGGACCAGAGCGCTGGAAGAAAGTGGAGGGAGCGTGTTTGCGCATGGGTACACTTGCACACAAAAGTTATTAGGTCGTCCTGGGTGAGATGAAAACCAGATGAGGAAGGTAACTTCTTTAGCAACTTGCCTATAGGCAATTCTTTTTCAGTGAAGTGGAAATTGTGCATGGTTCTTTTTATAACACCAAAACTGTCAATGTCTGTAATTGGTTTTTGTTTAATTCTTTTATTTTTGCCGGGAGTTCGGAATACAGTAAGAAATTCTGAATCATTCGAACCTTTTACAATTCGTTTCACTGTAGACTCTGAACATTTAGTTGCCTCTGCGGTCCGTTTCATACATTGAAATTCCGATTCCTGACACAGGCTACATCTTCAAGTCCCGCCGCATGCGCAAGGACCAAGGGAGCGGCTGGCTGGCGTGGCGCTGAGCTAAGACCTACATAAATGGCGTCGCCAAAGGAGGGTAGACTGACACAAAAATTTAACCCTTAGGTTCGAGTGGTCTAGAGGCTTCAGACGGAGAGGAGACTCCCCTCGTGGTGAGATACCATCCGCCTGGAATACCTCTAGAGGCACTCGCCAATTCTTGGGTTGAGGTCCTCTTGACCCCAAACCCGGTGACGCTGAAACAGCATACACACTCAAAAAAAAACGTAGCCTAATTTATAGAAACCAAAGTCCGTATCAATTCCAAAGCTTCTAAAAAAGTTGGAAGCACTGATTATTAGAGGATCTAGTAGTCAGGATCCGTAAATTAATGTATATCTTTAAAAAATTACGAACCGTTGCAGGTCCAAAACTAATTAAACAGGTAATATACCTGTTTAAGCCTTATTATGCCAATGAGTAATTCAATATTGTTTTACTTTATGGGGTGGAGCTCTCAAAACTAATCCCTCTCCAGCGAGCTCGGAGGGCCATTTTAAAAGTAGCCAATTCTCTTTCCTTTCTATAGCCTACGCATCAACTTTACAAATATTGTAATGTGTTAACTGTTCGCCAGCTTTTCATTATGCACACCATATTAAAACAACACACCATTTCACCTTTTCGCTCTGATATCACTAACAAAAGACGGAAAGATATAGTCTGCATCTCTACACATGATTCAAAATACATGTTTCCACATAGATTCTCTACTTTCTTAAGTACTTCCTTATTTAATAAGTTAAATAGAGTGTTAAGTTTTTATATATTAAACTATTTTAACTGTAGAAATGTAGTATTTAATTATTTGCACAGCCTTATTACTTTTTAACTCCATGATTTACAACGATTACTTTAAGTTCTGTTTTAATTCAGTTGTTGATTTATTAATCATAAAAATGTATTATTTTAGATCAAGCCTAAAATACAGGTACGATTTATACTGTAACCTAGTTCAGGCATCCTTTTATCCTTTATTTTGTACTTTTTTTATTATTATTATGCAATCTTTGAAGAAAGATAGGTATATTATTATTATTATTTTTATTATTATTATTTCATTCACTTTTTGTCACATCACTATAAAATTTTACCTATTATTTTTTTCATTCATTCGTCATTCCGCGCCTTTTCTTTTAATTTAATTTTATACCAGAATACCAAGTCATGTAATTAAAATACTTGTATATATTAGGAAACACCATATTTCAGCAGGATTGAAGTAGCAGATCGGTTTTTGCATGAGAATAGTTTTATAAACGTACTAGAACAATGTTCTTGTACCCATAGATAAATGATTGGTCTCGCTTCACTCCACTAGATACTAGATACCGCGCTATCAAAAAACAACAGCTCCGGTTATGGGGCAACTCATTATTGTAGTGTGTGTATGTCACTCTGCAAGGACGGTGTCATATGTCAAAAAAAATGTAGCCAGCTGCTCAACTGCTACCCCAGTAATAGGGAAAATATTTTATGCTGTTGTCGATCCACACTAACAATACCAATTACAAAATCCGTACATATTAAATGAATATATATCATTTTTAGTATTTTTTTTTGCAAATATACGTGATGCATGCAGGCGCGAATCCTAAAATTTTATCACGCTTGCATAGTTAGTTTCTTTATTTTTATCCCACCTGTCAATAGTTTGGTTACAAATTCTTATAAGTGCCGCCGTAGTCTGAGTGGTATGTACGCCAGTTTTGATGGTGTCGGCCTTCATAGGTCATAGGTCCCGGGAGCTAGGCTAATAGATGTGAGACTTTCGATATATATAAATATTTATTATACATTTAGTGATATCGATTCTGGCATGATTCTCTACAGCTAAACTAAAATTTGACAACAGTGCATCCTTGTCATTCTCTATACAGAATGAAAAGGAGAGACTGATTTTAAATTAAGTTTTAAGTAAGAGAATCATGTCAGAATCGACACCAGTGTTGAGTAAATTTATAATTATTAGTAACCATGCAGACACTAGAAATTGAAATAAAAGTATACAATATATATAGTTAAAACTATTAAAATAAGCAGGTTAAGAAAAGAATAAAGTTTATTATCAAAAAATAAAAATTACATGCCACTAACTTGAACAAGTTTACGATAAATTTGCCTTTTAAAATTCCCTGACTTTTGCAAAAATTTTCTTTCTTCCAAATGTAATGGAGTCGTATTTGTATAAACTTCTCCACTACTAGTCGAATTAAATTAATCTGATGTATGGCACCATTAACATGACTTGAGGCGAAATTAAAATATCTTTTAGAACCCGTCCCGATGGATTTTTTCATGACATCAATTACATTTTTTTTATATATTAAATTTGATTTTATGTGCGACACTTTATTTATATTTTGTATTATAGATTCTGAAACCAAGCATATTAAAAATACATCTTCAGAGGCATATGATAATCCACCTCTATCTTTTAACATCACAAATTTATGAAACCAAGAATGATTTTTAGCAGTTAAATTATCAATACAATGACAGCATTTCAATTTTTTTGTTAAGAACTCGACAACAAAACCGGCTACGTATCCAACAACGTGGTTTTTAAATTTCGACATGTATGGCACATCCAAGAATTCTGTGATCTCGTCAAAATCATCCTTAACTTTTTCTAGTGCATTTAATAATACTGAATCTTCTTCTTCGAAACGTTCCCACATGAAAATGAAATTTATTGGAATTTTCTAGAAAAACTAAATAATTTGCAAGATAAAGAAGGCCTCCATTTAGCTAATAAAATAACGAAACGTCATTTAGAATTTCGCAATAATATAATGAAGGTAAAATTTGCTTCAAATTATTAAGTTTCCTTTATTATTACCCGCACCATAAGCTATCCCTGAGGCCCAAGCACGAGTTTTTGACAGCTGTTTAACGCTAACGTATCGCAACGTCAAAGTTTCTATGAAAAAAACTAAGCAGCGCCACTGACACCATGTATAAACTAGGAAAAAGCTAACTTTTTCCATACAAAATTTGACCATAACGATACTTTACGAAGCTGTCAAAAACTCGTACTTGGGCCCCTGTGCTCAATTTTATTCAATTAATTTCAACATTTTTTCCAAAATTGTGATGTTTTCTTAACCCCCCCGATTTATTTTCAAATATTTTCGATTCACTAACACGAATAGTTTGTATTTCATAAAGAGGTCAAATGAAATGGGTCATATAACAGTATATTCATATTATAAAAATCTCAACCATAGGGACTTTTATATTGCGTACTTGGCAACACTAAATGACGTTTATTTTTCATGAAATTTTACATCGAAATTTCGAAATTATAAGATACTTACTGATGGTATGTGATCCCAGTGTCCTTTTTATTTTTTGAACTATTATTCTTACAACGTTTCACAACACAAGCTGACATTTTGCTGCGGATTGTGCTCTAAATTGATTAAAATATGCGGGACTAACACCTAAAGCGCAGCTGTCAATGTGACTGACACGGCGAAGGCTCGGGTCTGCCGATTTCGGCATAGTATTTGTTGCCCCATTAAACAAGTACGCCGGCGGTATCTAGTCGAGTGAAGCAAGACCAATCATTCATCTATGCTTGTACCTTTTGACAGAGGGGAAATGTCTGGGCCTGGGCCTGTGCCAAAGCGTCCTACAGCCCTCAATTCATACGCAAACGTCAACTTTAAATTCAACGCAAGGTGGAAATGAATTACACAATCTTTACCGCCGCACAAAAAAATCAAGGCTGTATGAATTTGATACTATTTGCCTTAAAATTAAAACAAATGATCGGCTTTTTTGGCGGGATTTCATCGAGTGCGGTTGGCGTCTTATTTTAATTATTCTTAAATTCGTTCATAAGGGATATTGTGAAATAAAATTGGTGTGGTTTTGTGTAACAACTGTCTGCGTAACTGAAGAATTAGTGGAATCATTAAAATATACGCTATTCCGGTCAAGTGGACGTGAGAATTTTATTGTAGTGTTGACTACCTCACAGAAGCTTATCGAAAAAGCCAACTCGATACATTTCGTGCCAAACACTCCAAGAAACATTAGAATGCGTCACACCGACATTCTAATGTAAAAACAAAAAGAAGATAAATTTAATTAAAGATTAGGCTGTATGGACATTGTTCCCTTTGCCTTCCCTAAAACGGGAGAACTTCAACAAAAAAAAAACAAATGATCCACACGTGACATATGGTGTCAATGTCAGAATGACAGTCAGCCGCAAGCAAAAACTTTGTGTCAGTACTTCAGGGAGTCGTTGTCATCCTCGTGTAGCGTTTAGCCGTATTGTGTTGAGCAGTTGTGTTTGCAACTAAATTCAGTTTCTTATTTTACATAAATCTCGATGTTTTGTGTAATGTATTCAATAAAAGTATATATTGATAGACATTATTAATATGTTATAGTGTGTCGCATAATGCGCAACATCAAATTAAACTGACTTTCTATAACGAATTCTCAGAACTTGGGATTTTTCAACAGTTTTTTACTGGTGAGTAATAATTCTCTTCTTGTACGTAATTATGTTGTATTACCGCGTAATTCAGACGAGGTAGGACGCACATTCGTAAAAATAAGCTCAATTGTAAGCATTAACATTGAATACATACTCTTTACTTTTGTAAAGCGGACCGGCGTTTTTAACGTATCATAAAATAAATGTACCTTTTCTGTCATTGACGTTTTTACTTAGATTGGGACATGTTTATCTACAAAATTACTGCACGTTATTTTATAATTAAAAATATGTATAATGTACCTGCATAAATGTTATTTTTCCTATCCCTTGGAATGAAAGTTCATTTAAATTTTGTTGTGCATACACAATAATTTTTTTAAAAATCTAAATGACTTTTCTGAGAACATATTCATAGTTAAAAATTATAGTTTTATTAACAAAAGGACTGTGTGATAATGCCATATTATAATTTTACAGTATATATTTTTATTTTGTCAATTTCATTGTTTCATACAAACTTAGTACTTACTTGGATTTTTTAAATTCTATCATACTACTCTTACTCAGTTGCATTAAACTTAAATTTGGTCATGGCCACAGCTAAAATTCGAGGAGATCAGATGAATCAGGTCACAAAACATCAATAAAAATAAATTTTAAAAATATAAAGTTAATATGTATTTTATTATTTACGCATTGGTGTAGATTCCAGGATGATTCCAAATTTAAAAGTAAATTTAACATCAATCTCCTTTTAACATTCTCTCACCAAAAAGGAGGAAGTTTTCAACTCAACTGTATGTTTGCTGTTTGTTTTATTATTATAATTTACATCATGCTTATTATAATGAGCAATCACTAATTAATATTGATACCTATAAATGAACTACCTTTCAACTTTTGTTGCCAAAAAAACTTATAGTATCATTAGTTAGTTATGTGTAAAACACAAGTAATACAAAAACAAACTCACTCCACATTTCATACATGAATGAGATGACAAATTAAGAAAAAACACTACTAGCCTTATCATCCTGTTTTAAAATTACTACAAGACTATCATTTGTACCTATGATTGTGTTCTCTGAAGTCATTTTCATTATTTTAAAATTGATTGTATCAACAAAATTTAAGTGAACTACAAACGAGTAATAATGAAATTCCTTGTAGGTACTATCGCGGAATTTTGCGCTCTGTCACTTGGCGAACAAAATGCTTTGACCGGTTTTCTACAGTAGTTTTTACTACGCCCCGCCTTCGCGTCGGACGCGCCAATCCGGGCCGCCTCACAAAAGTAAGACAGAGAGCATTTCATTGATTGAATAATGAATTGAATTGCATTTGTTTTAGTTGCAATTTGTCATCCGCAGCGTGATCGCGACAGCGCTATACGAAAAAGTAAGACAGCGATAATTACATGTCTATGAATGATTTTTTACTGCGCCGCTACCGCAAGCGATTATGGCATTATGGGTGACAGAGCGGGTCTTTCCGCGAGTGTACCTATTTCACTAATAAATAATATTGTAACATTAATTATGGAATGTATAAATAATTTTTAGTTCAATCTATGCTATATGATCTTTCAAACACTTTAAAGCTTTTAAATCACCTATCCCTCAAGTTTCCCAAGTATATAAAAATACCTGATTAAATAATAATAATAATAAAATAAAATCATTTATTGCAGGTAGCTAAGACCCATATTTAAAACATGATACAATATAAAAACTAATAGTAACTAATTAAAAATACATTTACGTTATTATAATACAACGTCAATCTTCTATTTGCGATTCCCATTCGTGTGCACAGATAGCCAATATCTATAAATTGGATTGTTAAAATCCGCGTACAAACATTTTAGTATGCGGTTACCAGAGCAACGCAGTCCCTCCCAAAAAGAAGCTATGCGCGCCCTAATAACAGCATAGAAGTCCGATACCCCAGCCTCCGCGAACATTGTAGAAGCACTGCAAAATCTCGGCAGACCCATCAGAATACGAAAAATATCATTATATTGAACCCTGTTGGTACTATGCGACCTCCTGCTGTACTTTATCCACAGTTGACTGGTGTGGAAACTGACACAATAGGCATTAAACAGCGTCAATTTTACCTGCCTGCTACACCGACTAAACCTACGGGCGACCATATTACCCGAACAGCCATCGCCCTTCTTTCACGCTCTATGTACACATCGTCTTTCAAATCTTCGGTCAGTATATGTCCCAAGTACCGGAATTGGCTTACAACCCGAACAGGTGTACCGTTTAATTTTACACTAGGCACGTTATCTGGACCCTTTCCTGCCTTAAATACCAACATTTCAGTTTTTTGAGCATTGTATTTCAGACCATGGGAATTTATATAATTCTCACAGACTGAAAGTAGCTTCCTAAGGTCCATAATGGAAGGACTCAGGAGCACCATGTCATCAGCGTAACTAAGACTGTTAACACAGGTCCCACTCACGTGACATCCAATTTTGGTGCTCCTCAGTCGTCCCATTAAGTCATTCACATACAAATTGAAAAGATCCAGAGATTAAAATTAAAATTACCAATTAATTACAAAAGTCAAGTAGGTAGTTGCAAAAAAATAAAAATTGAGATCTGTTCTGGTTTTTTTGCGTAATTATTATGTTTCTGGGTGAACTGCATCCAAAATAACTTCGACACTGCGGTAAACACTTAACTACATACATTTATCATAGAATGTCACATTTTTCGACAATGTAGGTATCTATGTTGAACATGTAATGATCCTAAAATAAAAGATAAAAGACAAAAAAAATTAAATCTGAATTAGGTAATGAGACTTATAGTCTCTATAAAGCATCCGACAGTAATCTATGTGCAGGTATACTTTTTCCATTTACTTAATATTTTGATGTAATCATTCAGCTTTGCTCTGCACTCACATCTCCTAAATTTTATGGAAAATAGTCATGGTGGGATTGAAGAAAATGTATTTATAAACTCATTAGGCAACCTAACTAAAGCTTGAAATGCTCTTAACGTTTATTTGATGTGATTTGTTTATAAAAACTATTTAATATTGCTTAAACATTTATCTATGACAATCTACCCTTCTCTTAGAGGATCATGGTTGTGATGAATTGTGGACTAGCCATAAGCCGTCTAATATCAGGTCCAACGAAAACACTTTCCTAAAACTATGAATTAGGCCAGCCCTGGAAACTTAGATATGAAGTATATAACAGAAACTGTCAGACAAATTCACACACTTCCCCACAGTCGACATTGCACTAGTATATTGATCCAAGATCTAAAATCAATGATGATTTAACACATAATTGTACCCACTATCCACACTATTAAATTAGCTCTCAGATCGAGTTAGCCCAAAACCCCATTTTTATGATAAAATTTTGTGATTTGCAAATAACCTGACATTCTGGAATTTTTTGGGTATTGTTTTAGTTTTCAGACCACTTTAATACCTAGAAATCAGTAGAAAACATCCAGACAGTTATTTTACAAAAAAATTACAAAAAGAGCTACTTTGTAAAAAGTTTGTAGCTTAAAAGTACTAATACTGTAGGTATTTTAATAAATAAATAACCCAAAGATTAGAATTTTAGAGGAAATTTAGGGAGGCTTAATTTGGGATAATTTTATGGTAACTAAATTTTAAAAACCAACTTTTTTAATTCTTTATTAGCTGTGCCCCGCAGTGTTAATATTTCCCCGCAGTAAAACGTAGTCTATGTGTTAATCCAGGGGGTCAGCTACTCCTCCACACCAAATTGTATTAAAATCGCTACAACCGTTAAGACGTGAAAAAGTAACAAACATACACGCTCACACACTCTCAAACTTTCGCCCTTTTAATATTAAAATGATTATCTAATGATTTAAAGATCTTAAATTCAGTCTTAATAACAATATGTAATCAAATTTTTCATTCTTTAGTGAAACAATCTTTTTAGATAATTAATTTATGATGACTATTAATGTCCTCTCTGCTGGAGCAGATGCCTTTCCTATGGATGGAATAGGAGAATATTACCAAAGTATAATTACACTATTAATAAAATACTATCATGTTAAGAGAAATTATTATTATTAATTTAGGCAGGGTATTGTGGTTATCCCATTGAAGCACCAGTCTGGAGAAGTTACTTATCACCTTACAGAAGACCACAGTGAAATCATCATGATCCTATTAATAATATCTTGGATTTTACGAAAATACGAATCATTAGACAATTGCGATGACATTTCTCAATCTTAACAGTAAGATAGGATTTTTGTAATAACGCGAGTCACCATAGTAAGATTGCGCTAAATCCTTAGGATTTTCCCGAAAATTCGATTTATCAATTAATTTGTATTGGTACAGGTGTATTGAACTGTTACAACGTCACACTATCAAATTATAAAGTCATCTAATTACTGACTACCCTTATCTGACCTACGACATTTCAGGTACTGTCTAATTATAAGGATGCAGATTTAACAGAACTTATAACTTCTTTAATTAGGTTGTCGCTAAAAGATGATCTTGAATTTCTAATGGTAATGAAATCATTCCACAGAACAATGTCGCCATAGCGGCTAGGTCTTTTTAGATTCTGCTTCAAATGTGAGAACGCGGTAAATATCCTCTTATGTTTTGATTAGATTTTTTAGTCTCACATTCATTAGTAAGTCAGTAACGGTGTAAAATCGATGTCATGTAAACAGTTTCGTAGGCGGATGTATCTATGCAAAAAAACGAAACGAACTATGGGCGCTTCCTGTAAACTATGTAGCGCGTTCTTAATTTGTCAAAACAGCGTAGCTAATAGCAATTATTGACAAATATCTGTATAAAAAAATTTCGCAAAGTCCGTTTCAACTGATTTCACCGATTTGATACGACATCAGTATAACAAACAAACATTTATGCTTAAATTACTGTGTCTGTGCGTTTCAAATAAACCGTGCCTGATAATGTTTTTATCGTTTCACTTGATTAAATACAACCCAATATTCCAGTAAGGAATTTGTAAAATACATACACAGCAAATTACCATTAGATAGGTTCTCAGTTCTCGCTATTAAGTTGTTATACTTGCGTTTCATAAAAGGCACTAGCAAAACGAGACAATTAAAAGAAAAAAGTGGAATGCAAGTTGAATAATGAACACCTATTTTATTCGAACTCATGATAAGTGTCGTGAACAGCGAACGGGAACCCTCTCGTGGTCGCCAGTGCAGCGCAGCACAGTAATTAGTGCGTTAATCACGCCGGTATAGTTGATGCAACCGCGCTTCCCAGAAGTCGATCGGTGCGGCTCGCGAAGGAGCGGCAAATTGCCCGTAGATATGTGTACTGCTTGTATGTTGGTAATTGCAAAAATCACTCGACGCAAGAGGACTGGCTGTGCTCCCCGTCCGTTGCTATGTGCGACATAACGTGTCTAAACATGGAAACGTGAGCATTGCAACCTTACATACATAACATACATATAGCTTCGCGCAATAATATCCTTGAGGGGCTCTTGGAACATGGAAGGCACAGATTAGATTATAGTTACTATGTGACCCAAAGGTACGGATATCATGAATGAAGCAGATGCGTAAATGTTAATAATGTTTTTATGGTAACAAGCATTGATCAGCCAGTTCGAGTCCATGAAAAATATAATGACAGTCAACCTGCCCATTCTACATAAACCCATATTTGAAAGTACCCTTCCCATTGATAAGCTATTACTGTCTGCCTGAAAAAATGAGCTTTCGCATTGAGTTGAGCAACCCGAGGTAAGTTGCGTTCTAATTTAAGCACACACTAGAGGAAATATCCTTAAAAAACTCCAGTCAATTAACGCTTAATATTTCTGAAATGTTTTGTTTCTAGTATATTTTTTTTATAGAAAATAATGGACTACTAATAACTATTTTCTCCTGTTCAGATATCGCTCGAGTCCCTAAAGCTATCGAACTACCCTTAGTTTGATCTAATATGTTTATTTTCCACTTTTTGACGTTATCTTCTAACTCATTATATATATATCTCAAATAAATCTTCATGAAGATCACGTTGTTGAGAGATCTGTGAAATTCAAGTAGCCAGTCTTGTATTGCAAGAAATCAATCCGGATACAGTACAGGATCTCATATAGAGCTAATTTTATTTCGAATTAGTGCTCCTATTAAGAAACCTCAAAAAGTTATGATAAATAAAACACTTGTATGTCGTAGTTCAAATAGATTTTAAACCCTAATCACCATTTAATTGTATATAAATGAAGAAGCTGCTCTTATCAAATCCTTGATTAGTCGCATGACTAATTCTATTCTTGTATGCAATATTGCGTCATGATTCGACAGGTTAGTTTAAATAAATTATTATGAAATTGTTATACAGTAGTCATGCATTAAGAACCTTAAAATTTGACGAACTGCCTACTGTTTTATCCCAATCAATTGTATTATTTCAAAATTCGTAATCTAGTAGCGTTTCTGAAGCATTGCGGTAGTTCATTCCACTATTATTGCTTTTTGTTACACATATTACAAAATTATATCCTGATATACACGGAAACGTTCATATCAGGATATAATTTTCCGTTCCGTTAAGCGTTCGGGAAGCTTAGGCACATCCTCACGGCCAAAATTCCCCAGTGCCTGAAAAGAAGAGTCTATGACCAGTGTGTGTTACCAGTGATGACTTATAGAACTGAGACATGGTCTCTGAATGTCGGCCTCATAACAAAACTCAGAGTCGCGTTTCCCTACGTAATAAGATCCGAAATACGGAGATCCGTAGAAGGACCGGTGTGTACGACATAGCCCGAAGAGTTAGCACGCTGAAGTGGCAATGGGCAGGCCACATCGCTCGAGGATCTGACAACCGTTGGGTAAGAAAGGTCCTCGAGTGGCGACCACGTCGTCCGGTGACGACGCAGCGTGGGGCGGCCCCCAACAAGGTGGACTGACGATATCGTCAAATGTGCTGGGAGCCGCTGGATGCAGATAGCGCAGGACCGCACATTGTGGCGTTCTATGGGGGAGGCCTATGTCCAGCAGTGGACAGAGAAAGGCTGATGGATACACGGAAACATACATAATTTCAATAAAAAATCGATATATTTAAAGATACAAAATAAGGTATTTATTTAAATTGTGCAATATCGGAATCAGCTCCTGAGTTGCTATCGGAATCAACGTCTTCATCGACGTCCGAATTATCTTCTCTATTATTTTCTGAAACATGAATAAGTTTTTGTCAAAATCAAAGTCTTACGTACAGATTAAAGATGTAAAGATTTATTTATTTACCTAGGACGTCATAAATTTCTTCGCCTAATTCCTCATCCGGTTCCTTTATGTCACTGACTTTTTGGGGGCATTCCTCGCCGTGGAACCAGTCTCGTACCGACCGTCATTGAAAATCTATCCATAGCTTATTGGTTACAAGGTCGACGGTATTTGTGTGTAGGCACTACACCAAATCTGTGCTATGTAGGTACTTCTCTTCATATGTTGTTTTAACTCCAGGAAACAAGGGGGAAACGACTTTGCTTCCAATTTCAATTTCAGTTGTCTTTTTGAAAGCTTCATTACAGCTTTTCGGTGTATAAATCCTATCAATCTAAACCGAGTACACCCGAATAAAATACGTTATGACCCACGACTACTTAGCACACAGTACAGTATAGGCAGGTGTAGATATATGCCTACAAATGCTAAACGTCGTAACAGAACGTCGCTCCGTAAGCGATATAAGCTCAATCGCGAGTCCTCAACGTACGCGTAGACACTTCCTTATTTAAGCGTAAAATAAAAATACCTGAGGAGGAGGATAACAGGAGTTTCGAGTGATTAGTTATCATAAAATGACTATTTTTATTTTCGAATGAGCTCCACTTAAACTCAAAGGGATAATAAAACTTAAGATTGACAAAATATGCAAAGATACTACGAAATTATAAAATATTAAAATTACTCGATTTCCGATACAACACCTTCAACAACAGATTTCAGCAAATAGTACATCTTTTTTTGTATTTTAATTAAAGCTTATGTAGTCGGGCGGTTTTTAAAATTAGTCAGATGTTATGGAACATCTATTTTTTTTTATTTCAATTGAAAATCCATTCTGTTTTACTTAATTCATTTTTATTTAGTATCGATCAAATTTTTATATCTTAGGTTAAAGTTAGGAAGGAGATTATTTTCCTAGGCATTCTGTTAAAAAAATAATTTCGAAGAAAAATCGACCCAAAAAGAAGTTATACTTTTTAAAGTTGTCTTATCGTTGAACTTAAAAAATAACGAAAAAAAATTCTAACTCGAAAACTACGCAAAATCGTAGAACATACATGGGGGTTCAATTGATAGGTATGGTACTCCGCTATCAGCTCGCACTGGCTTGACACCCTAGAAGAAACATCCTGTATATATATATGTAAATTATATTTATTTAATATTTTTATTACTTTTTTATCAATATGAACTTTCAGATTTGTACGGCATTAACCTTTTATAAATTATTGCATTAAATAATAAATTCCTATCATATAAGTTTGTCAACTGGGATGTTTGGTTCATTTTGTGACTTCTGTTCAATATTCGTTTTCTTCTATAGAATCAAAATTGCTCTTTTAATAAACTTCATTTAAAGAAAAAAAACATTGATTTTTCCTCGTTCTTCTAACATAAAAATGTGATACTGTTGCTGTAGTGAAAAAAAATTGTTAGTGCATTACCCTAAGTAGTTAATGTCGTTCCGAGAAGTTAGGGCCAGCCACTCACTCCACTGCCCATATTCGTAGAATTATAGGTCATGCGTTTAGTCAGTATTTCGTTCGGCGAAGTTTTAATGTATCGCTAAAATTGACGATTCTAAATATGTTATTAGAATGTTTCTTTTAAGTTTGTTATTGAATAGGAAACGTCGTTTATTTTTCTTTATTTTCTCTCCCACACATAACTTTTGATTGTATCATTATATCTTATTATTCTTTACATTGATGATTGGTTCAGTCTTAATTAAAAACGACGTAAAAATCGTTTTATATCACATCATGGAACTTATATAATAATTTGTGCAAAAATTAACTAAAATGTAATCAAACGCAGTGAATAAATAGTTCACATGCTTAAAAAATATCAAAAATTAATATACAAATTTCACTAATTCAAAAAAAGAAGAAAAAAAGAAAGAAGAGTGCTGAAACAGCGATAACTTCAACCTGGTAGCTTTCTCTCAATCAAAACGTGAAGCTCTTGTGAACGTCTCTCGGTGGGAGACCTTGTTCGGAGAAGAACCGGCAAGAAACTCGGCAAGGGTTATTTTTACTTCCTGTTTTAATTTAAACAGTGGCGTTAATTGAAAGTTGACAACTAAACTTGAAACACTTGAACTTGAAATGTACTGATGCCAAGTTCCATCACATTCTTAGTTAATTAGATAAATAAACAGTTTAGAATTCAAAAGGATCAAATAAACAAATTTCAACCAAAAGAGGAAAGAAAATCTAGTATTATAAAATGAAGCACAAGGTGCTGTGTCATTTATGTAATCTTTTTACAGTAGCTACTATAATAGCTCTTCTTAAGGACGCAACTTTTGATATAATTTTTTAAGTTATTGTAAGGTAAATTAATGATTTATTTTAGTATTTTATATAGTAACATGTACCTTGATCCACAAATGAAACAAGAACCTTTTGGAGTCTAATACCTACTGGCAATTTCAGTTTATTTTTACGTCTAATACGTGTTGAATCGCACGTCATTACGTATACCAGGCCACTCAGAAAGATTTGCGATAAAAGTTTTTATGTATAAGACACTGAATCCACTGTTCGATTTTCAAATTTCCCTCCACATTTTTTCGAGAGCCCATTAAAATTTTCTTATCTCATTAAAAATGGATCTGCATCGAGAACATTTTCGTGCTATGATATTTAAGATTTTAAATGTGGCTGAAAACCTGATGAGTCATTTGATCGATTTCTAACTGTTTTTATGGATGAAGGACCTTCAAAAGCAACCATCTACTGCTGGTGTAGCGAGTTCAGACGCGGTCGTCTTACTTTGGGGGACCAACAAAGGAGTGGTCGTCCTACGAAGGCTGTCACCGAAGAAAGTGTGCTGGCAGCAAAAAAAATAATTCAAGAAAACAGACGAATTGAATACGAAGAGATTCAGCATACTCTGCAGAGTGGTTCAGGAAGTGTTCACAAGATTTTGCACGAGCACCTTTGCGTAAGGAGGATAGTTTCCCGCTGGGTGCCGCACAACCTCACCGAAGCTCAGAAGCAGGCCTGTGGATTGGTGCAGTGATACGATACAAAAATTTGATGCTGGCTCGTCATGGCGTGTTTACGATATTGTGACAGGTGCTGAATCCTGGATTTATCAGATATATCTATATAGATATACGATCAAGAAACAAAGCGTCAGTCGATAGTTAGGCTGTTTCAAAATGAACCAACGCCTACGAAAGTGAAGCGATTGAGGAGCGCAGGGAAAATTTTGATCTCTAGTTTCTTCACTGACGGGGTAGCTAATTTCAATTCCACTTCGAGACCAAAGCAGCATCAACGTCGAATGGTATAGCACAAAATGCCTGCCTGAAGTTTTTCCTGCAATGAGCAACAAGCGACCTTACACTGGGCTCCGCGGGGTCCTTCTTCACCACGACAACGCGCCCGCGCACTCTGCGATCAAAACGAAGGACTTCCTGGACTCCACACCAGTCAGAATCTTGGAACACCTTACAGTCCTGATTTTTCTCCGCGTCACTTCTTTTTATTCCCTAAAATAAAAATCAGCTCAAAAGGATACAGTTTTCATCGCCGGAAGAAGTGCTAGCAGCGTTTGAGAAGGCCGTAGAAGAGATGTCTGCGGAGGACTAGATTTTTTTTTGAAAATTGGTTCAGACGCATGAAGCTAGGCTGGTGGAGAGTTCTTTAAAAAGATTTAATAAAACTATTTTTTTCATAGAAGTTCGTTTTTTAGTTTCTCAAAACTTTCTGGGTGCCCCACGTATAAATAAATATTCTGATATATAAACAATATATAATTGTTAATGTATTGTGAGGCAACAGTCAGAATACCTATTTCTTTTAATTTATCTCTACGAGAAGTTCGGGATCCCAAGCGTTAATTTTGCTAGCTATATTCTGAACTCCATTTATTCTTCATTTGGGATGGATTCTTTTTATTGCTCTTGTATGAAAGTTTACCTACTCGTGTTTATCATACAAACTTCATCTGGTGATTGGTCGCAAGCAAGATACTCTTCAATACTGGTCTGAGATTGAAAGACAAAACATAGATTGCACGAACTGCCAGTTTTCTCTCACAGTTATTACAAAAGTCTATCAATGGTCAGAATACATACTTCGCGTATCTATTGTAATTTTAATTTATATAAATTCCATTACATAATGTGATAGCTTTGTTACCTGCGATTTCTTTTATTTTTCACGTAACATCTTAGACGACACCAACGCCAAATGTGGCGTCATTTTTAGGTGTGACCATAAGAGTATTAATCATACTTAAATCTGTATACTACCTATAATGTAAGTATTTCTATCTATCTTTTTGTTTTTCCTGAAACTATGCATGTATGTATATAACACCATGTATCGATTACGTGTATAAACATGAAAATATCATTGTAATTGTAACCAGGCAACATAAAAACGGCATACCAGTTATGTACCACGTTTAACAAAAGCAATTAATTAAATTGAAATGTTATTGTAACCGTAGTGGTTTTATCCATTAACCTGGTCGTTGATGACTGCTACATAATAATAAAACAGACAAAGCGACTATAAGTAGAAATTCTAGTAAATGACTGGTAGCACTGTAGTACAGTACCGAGAAACAGCAGGGTTAGCCTATTATCATAATCCTTGGACTTTCTAACAGCGTCATAGCAATTTGTCCATCCGTGGATTTGCAGATTGGCCCTATTGTTTCTTATAATTATAGTACCTGCTTTCAAAGAACTTGCGAATTTCCTAAAATATTTTCATTTGTGTTTGCTATCTATAAACATAATGTTACAGCTACAGTGTTCACGTGATGCACTAATCATAGAATGAATATTAACATAACGAGTCTCTTTAAACAGAACACTTTGTATTGTTTTAGTACATTTTACAGCGATGTGCGAGCATGATTCATAAGAGGTTTTCTCGGGATTATAATGAGCGGTATTTTTACGGTCGTACTCTGAAAGCATTGTGTTCGGAGTATCTCTTTGGTTACTTACTGAGTTTTTTTCTTATTACAGTGGCACAAAACCAAAAAGGATTTCTGCTTACATCTTTTGTTTTTTCTTGTCGTGTTCTTATAACTTAGAGCATTTAAGGAATGAAAACTGAAGCGAGGTGTATAATTTAATCAATATTTACGTAATTTTTAATTACATTTATTCACGCTATATATTCATTGGAGCAACTGTTATTTATTAAATCATCATGAACTTTCAAAAAGTCGCAATGTTCCATATAAACTCATGTATTTTTCATAATAGCTATATGTGTGCCAAATTTCAGCGCAATCATTTTAGTGGTTTGAGCTGTGCGTTGATAGATTAATCAGTCCCAGTCAGTAACGATTGCCTTTTATATATACGAGAAGATTATGAAGTTTTAGAAACTGGTAATGCAGCTAACCTGGAATAATTCCTTCTAGGGAAATTTATTACTGAACATTTTGTTAATTTCTGAATAATATATTATTCTGGGTACATAAGTTTAATGACCTAATAGTAGCATCTATTTAAGTCGACATGACATACTTGTGCATCCGAATATGAAAACATTTTAGTTTCTGCAAATGTCGTATTCAGGACGTGATTTTATTATCAATGTCGAATTGTCGATTCGGGTGATTCAGCGGCTGGCTAATCGTAATGCATCCGATTTCAAGATCACGTATGCGCGATCCAATACTTCATTGTTACCAGTCTAGCTACCGAACCTTTAATGCGTTAATAAAATAAGTAATTTTTAGAGTTAACGATGCGAAATGAAACACTTCTTTATTCACAGGGGCTTTGCTAGCGAAGTATTATAAATTTATTCAAATGATAGATTTTAATGCCCGTAGTAAAAGGCAGGTAGGTAGTAAAGGCTTAGCTGATATATTGCTTTAATTCATTGTTAGTCCTACATCAGGAGAGCTTATACAAAGACAAATCTTGACCTAAACGGTTCTTAGGCACATTAAGTTCGTTACCACAGTCAATACCAAGTCTTGCCTATGATTGGGCTAAGATTAATAGAAACATATTTTTTATCTACACAAAAACAGACACTTAAGATAATAAGGATAATCCTTCTCTCCAATTTTTAGGATTATATTCGATAAATTTCATTTGAGAATTCAGCGAAATAAATATCAAAAGTGATTCTTGGAAAGGAATCTATTCTAGTTTGAATTTTGAAATGAAATTGAAAAAAAAATTCTGCGAATATCTTTGTTTGAGACTACAATTCTCGCATAAAGTCCTTGAAGGGGTGATAAAGCGTCTGAGATACGATATAACATCATAAGACAAAGGTATGACTGGTTGCTCGAAAACAAAAGTGAATTGGTTGGAAGCCTGCAATAAAGTTTCCGGAATATCTCTAAACAAACTTTACTATTTGAGATTGAAAGTTAGGCAGCTAGAAGGTTCAGTTGTTCTTACGCCTTAATCAAGCTTAGGAGATTAAACATTCATAGGTATACTTACTGAACTAATAATATTAAAGTCTGGATTGACGGGTGCGCAATGTGAAACAAATTCATGAAAAAGCTGGTTTTCTTTACAGATAATGTGGTCGTCAGCGCTGTTGTTGCTGACTGTGGCCACTTACACCGCGGCAACGGAGTACTGTTCAGTGGACACACTTGGCACCAATTCGTCATGGATGCAGTTCACCAAGGAGCCGGTACCGCTAGAGTACGGCTTCGAAGACAAGTTTAAGAGCATCCACTGTTGCGTCAAAGGCTACAGAAGCATACAATGGTAAGTCATTTATGTATCAAA
This sequence comes from Chilo suppressalis, assembly GCA_902850365.2. Classification (NCBI taxonomy): domain Eukaryota; kingdom Metazoa; phylum Arthropoda; class Insecta; order Lepidoptera; family Crambidae; genus Chilo; species Chilo suppressalis. The sequence goes on from OU963898.1 coordinate 17,701,655, forward strand.
ATACTTGCTATTTTGATACATAATGGCGGGGCCGAGGGCCTTTTTCAGAGGGTGGGGGCTGCGAGGAAGAAAACCTCTATATATTTTTTTATAATATTACCTTAGGATGAGCAAGGAACTCATTTAGCTTGAATTAAAAAAATATATTAAAATAATATATTGGATTTGAGCTGAGAATACTAGCTTGTGATAAGAGGAAATGGGAAGAGATGTCATAGGATGAATACGGAACAACCCGTATTTGGATGCGTTTTTGATGTTGACGTTTAAGCGTCAGTGTTAGAAAAGCAGAATAGGTAAATAAGTAGAAGTCGATTCTTCCTCTCGTCATAGATTGCCTCTTAAACCTAAGGAAAACATCAACATAGATAGAGGTTTTTCCTTCTAACGTTAATGACATTGACATTCTTAGAAATTAGTAATGTCTATTGAGGATTCAATTTTCCGGAAAGAAATGAGTAAAATGTATTTTAATGCAACAACGAATGAGCTGAGCTGATGAGTAAATGTTAAACAAGTTTTATAAACACTAAGAATAACAATTTCGATGATTATGAATGCAGAAATAAGTAAAGGCCACATATACAAAGTGGTTACAAATGTTACAATGAACATTAATAACATTAAGAACATGACCGATCCAACGAATACAAAATAAGAAAAAACCCCTTTAAACAAGATTAGTATTTCGAAGTAAACAAATAAACACCAAAAATATACTGTGCGCGTGCAGATATATATTTTCATTTTTGTTTCATGACTTTAATACGTTCTAGTTCTGATGACCTCGATGATTGAATTAAAAAATTGAAATAAAGGTTTATAAATGAATAAAAAACAAGGGGTATTGGAGACTGTCACACTATTTTGTTATTACAATTTCCAAAACTTTAAGTACAGGGATTTTCAATAGGAACGAGGTATCTTTCACATCCCATGGCGGACATACTGGATTGTCTATTGGCGCTTTTTTTATTAGCTAAGTTATCAAAAGTTCGGCATTTATTAGACCAGCGGCTGTACAGTTGAGAAACGCGTTGAAATCATTATCTTAAAAAGTATTATCAAAAGGGTAGCTCAATTTATCAAACTTTTGTGCGTTGCGGAAAACTTATGGTACCTTATGGTTAACGTAGCCGTAATATGGCGGACAGTCTTCGTCAAAAAAAAAATATACCACTCAATTGGGCTTTCAAATCCTCAAGAGGTTCATTTTAAAAGAATAGTAATGCGTATTTTGGGCTGTTTAATTGGTCCTTATTTTTTGAGAACTCGAGGTCGCTGCTTTGGGATTTTCTTTGTCCGCAATTAGAAGTAATGGATCTGAGAGAGAGAAACAGTAAATTTTTTGAAATAGAATCAAGTTCCTGATCGATAGGTTCAAGGGATAAGATATGGCCTTCCAGATCATGTGATTTAATGCCCCCTTTATTATTTTTGTGGGGTTATGTAAAATCACTGGTGTATGCGAACAATCCAGGAACTGTCGAAGATCTAAAAATTAAAATAACACGCGTCAACGTCATCAACGAGAAAGAAGTGGTATAGTGGCAACTATGTCAAAATGTGATGTTAAATTGAACCTTTCGTTTTCACGTTACCATACGAAGCCGAGCTGGTTATTTAAACGATATCGTATTCCACACAGAATGCCAAAGATTAAGCTTAAAAAAATATACTTATTTTTAAACAATCAATTTCATTTATCGAATTCAAATATACCCGGTTCTTATTGAAAACCCCTTTAGTTTACCTATCTGTCGTAAATGGTGATACTGATCAGTATTTCAATCACGGAAAGCGTGCGAGGTAAGGGTTGAAAAACACGATGAGCAATAAACATGTGTGTTGATGTACGAAGACAATGAAATGTCCGAGAAGTTGCGCCTAATGTATCTAAATACCTATATCTGCCTAGGTTCGTGTCAGCGAAAATATTCGCCGATCATAATGCACGTGTCGTGGTTATGGTGTCCGATTCTACTGTTCTGGCATGTTGCAATCTGGCGACAAATTTGTTGCTACAATCTGTCAGAGTAAGTCGTGATTGATCGTCCTGCTGCAGCATGTTAAAAAGTTTGTTTTCAATAAACTAGAAAACTTCTCTCCAAGAGAGATATTTTCAACCACCTATGTATCTGTCTGTACGCTCGCTTTCATGCTTCTGCATTTTTTCTTCCTATCTGTATAATGATTTAAAGATTTTCTCGACAACTTATTTATTCGAACAAGAACTTTCTTCTGTACTAATAAATAAAACAATTCAGGAATCTATTGAAAGTTAGTGACATAAGTCAGCTGACGACCTCCGTGGCCGAGTGGTTTGTACGCCGGGTTTCATGGCGTCGCCGATTCGAGAGGTCCCGGGTTCGAATCCCGGTGGGGGCAGATGTTTGTGTGATGAACACGAGCATTTGTACTCCAGTCATGGATGTTTAATATGTATTTCTATATAAATATACTTATATATGTAAAGTATATGTATTCTATCCGTTACCCTGGTATCCCATAACACAAGCCTTATAGTGCTTACTTTGGGGCTAGGCTAATTGGTGTGAGTGTTGGAAATATTTATTTATATTTATTTAGCTTTGGGCAAAAATATGATCCCGAAAATTCTAGAATTTGAACAAAAGATGCTAACTCATAAAACTCATTGACGCAAGCTAAGACGCTAAACATAATATAACAAACAGCTTAATACTAAATAATATTAAATCAAAGTGTTCTCTAAGTAAAATAGATTGGAAACAACTGGTATACATTGACCGGTCTCCTAGTAGCCGAAATCGAGGGAAAAATCATATATGTATTTTAGAGCTGTGTTGTTTTTAAAGTTTTAGAGATAACAGATTTTTAAAGTGAAACTTTTATCGACCGCTTTAGTTCTATCAAAGAGCTATTGTGTATTTACAAACGCAAGGTGGTGTGCGTAATATATGTTTTATTAATTTCGTATATTTTTCATGCATTATTTATTATATAAAAGAAAAATTTGCTTTCTTTAATCATTCTCTATAAACTTCAACTATGCAAAACCTCACACGTCCTTTTACAATACGAAAGTTTATTTCTTTACGCAATAACAAAGAATAAATCGAGTTTTTATAAATATTTCTTATAAACATCAATTTTACATCTACTGATGTGAATTATAACATTGCGAGCGTACTTAGAAACGCCGTAACAATATCACTGTTTCGCGTCTATTAAAACAGAACTTATTCCAAGAATGATGTTAAAGCTCTTAGGTTGTGATCTCTTTGTAGACTTGACATTTTAACATTGCTATTGCAAAAATAGGTATTCCACCAAAGTAAGTTTATAGACATGTTAAAAATTAAGCTAATGTATTTCATATTATTTAAAAAAAAAACATTTTATATGTAATATCTAATATGTGTTTAATGATTATTAGTAAGTGAGTATTTTCACAAAATTCTTCACAAATTCAGTAAATTATTGTTGCCTATTTTAAATCCCACACTGTATTTTAAACTAGGTACTTCAAAATTTATACGAGAGTAAATTATGGTAATTAATTTATCAAAATTTTAAAATATGATCTGCCCTTAACCGAATAATTACAAATATCAAATTATTAAAAAATTTAAAGAGTTTAAGTACATTTTTTAATTGTAGGGTTCATTCTAAAATGTATCTCAGGGCCCGTAAAAGGTAAACAGTTGAAATTTTTACAGATAATGTATGTATTTCTATTGCAGCAATAAAAAAATAAATATGAAAATAAAAGAATTTGTGCATCTGCCACGAGTGCAGATATTTCACCTTCGCTTAAAAATGTTAAACCTTATCTAAGGTATCCACTATAACCTTTTATGTGCGAGTACGACTCGGATTTTTTACGTATATTAAGCTAGCAGACCATGGTCGCAACGCGCACATCTAACCTACTGGGTATTTAGTTACTAATTAGTTACACTATTCCCGATTTAGTTGCTCAACACCTGTAAAAGATACATGCGATCTGCTAGCTTAAGTCTTAACCTAGCAGACCACAATACTGTATCTTCGGTTCTCGTAAAGATATCGAAGTTCTGCAAACGGCATATTTAGTTGCTAATTAGTTACACTATTCCCGATTTAGTTGCTCAACACCTGTAAAAGATACATGCGATCTGCTAGCTTAAGTCTTAACCTAGCAGACCACAATACTATATCTTCGGTTCTCGTAAAGATATCGAAGTTCTGCAAACGGCATATTTAGTTGCTAATTAGTTGCTGTAGGACAGCATTATTTGTTTTATCCCCCCATCATCCGGCAATCATGCGGCAATTAAGCCGCACCAGCACCCACACTACCCCCGAAATACGATAAAATTAAAAAGAGCTCATCAGAGAATATAAACTACGGCGTATTTCGTTGCTAATTAGTTGCTGCAAAATAGCGTTGCTTATAGTATTTAACTATCAACCCTTAACTCCAAATCAGCACTGCAACCACCCCTGAATAGGACGATATCGGAAAATTCTCGTAGGTGGAAAAAGACGCGGCATATTTAGTTGCTAATTAGTTGTTTGCCAAAAACGCAGTTAAGAGTACTCTACAATCATCCCCTAACCTCAGATGCAACCCCTCTACTCACTTAGAAACAGTAGATGGTTAAAATTCGCACGCAGATGTTTAAGACTCCTGGATGTTTTGTTGTCAATTAGTTGCTGAAAAATAGCGTTGCTTATAATATTTCATTATCAACCCTTAACTCCAGATCATCCCTGCAACCACCCCAGAATAGGACGATATCGGAAAATTCTTGTAGGTGGAAAAAATAGACGCAGCATATTTAGTTGCTAATTAGTTGCTCGCCAAAACCGCAATTAAGAGTATTCTACAAACATCCCCTAACCTCAGCTGCAACCCCTCTACTCACTAAAAAATAGTAGATGGTTCGAATTCACACGCAGATGTTTAAAACTGCTGGATATTTTGTTGCTAATTAGTTGCTGCAAAATAGCGTTGCTTATAGTATTTAACTATCAACCCTTAACTCTATATCATCCCTGCAACCACCCCAGAATAGGACGATATCGGAAAATTTTTGTAGGTGGAAAAAATAGACGCAGCATATTTAGTTGCTAATTAGTTGCTCGCCAAAACCACAATTTAGAGTATTCTACAAACATCCCCTAACCTCAGCTGCAACCCCTCTACTCACTTAGAAACAGTAGATGGTTAAAATTCGCACGCAGATGTTTAAAACTGCTGGATGTTCTGTTGCTAATTAGTTGCTCGCCAAAAACGCAGATCAGAGTATCCTACAATCATCCCCTAACCTCAGATCCACCCCCTCTACTCACTAAAAAATAGTAGATGGTTCGAATTCACACGCAGATGTTTAAAACTGCTGGATATTTTGTTGCTAATTAGTTGCTGCAAAATAGCGTTGCTTATAGTATTTAACTATCAACCCTTAACTCCAGATCATCCCTGCAACCACCAAAGAATAGGACGATATCGGAAAATTCTCGTAGGTGGAAAAAAGACGCGGCATATTTAGTTGCTAATTAGTTGCTCGTCAAAAACGCAGATAAGAGTATTCTACAAACATCCCTTAACCTCAAATGCAACCCCTCTACTCACTTAGAAACAGTAGATGGTTGGAATTCGCACGCGGATGTTTAAAACTGCTGGATGTTCTGTTGCTAATTAGTTGCTCGCCAAAAACGCAGATAAGAGTATCCTACAATCATCCCCTAACCTCAGATCCACCCCCTCTACTCACTAAAAAATAGTAGATGGTTCGAATTCACACGCAGATGTTTAAAACTGCTGGATATTTTGTTGCTAATTAGTTGCTGCAAAATAGCGTTGCTTATAGTATTTAACTATCAACCCTTAACTCCAAATCAGCACTGTAACCACTTCAGAATAGGACGATATCGGAAAATTCTCGTAGGTGGAAAATAGCGGCGGGATATTTAGTTGCTAATTAGTTGCTCGCCAAAAACGCAGTTAAGAGTATTCTACAATCATCCCCTAACCTCAGATCCAACCCCTCTACTCACTTAGAAACAGTAGATGGTTGGATTTCGCACGCGGATGTTTAAAACTGCTGGATGTTCTGTTGCTAATTAGTTGCTCGCCAAAAACGCAGATAAGAGTATCAACCCTTAACTCCAGATCATCCCTGCAACCACCCCAGAATAGGACGATATCGGAAAATTCTCGTAGGTGGAAAAAAGACGCGGCATATTTAGTTGCTAAATGTTTGCTCGTCAAAAACGCAGATAAGAGTATTCTACAAACATCCCCTAACCTCTGATGCAACCCCTCTACTCACTTAGAAACAGTAGATGGTTGGAATTCGCACGTGGATGTTTAAAACTGCTGGATGTTCTGTTGCTAATTAGTTGCTCGCCAAAAATGCAGATAAGAGTATTCTACAATCATCCCCTAACCTCAGATCCACCCCCTCTACTCACTAAAAAATAGTAGATGGTTCGAATTCACACGCAGATGTTTAAAACTGCTGGATATTTTGTTGCTAATTAGTTGCTGCAAAATAGCGTTGCTTATAGTATTTAACTATCAACCCTTAACTCCAAATCAGCACTGCAACCACCCCAGAATAGGACGATATCGGAAAATTCTCGTAGGTGGAAAAAAGCGGCGGGACATTTAGTTGCTAATTAGTTGCTCGCCAAAAACGCAGTTAAGAGTATTCTACAATCATCCCCTAACCTCAGATCCAACCCCTCTACTCACTTAGAAACAGTAGATGGTTGGAATTCGCAGGCGGATGTTTAAAACTGCTTGATGTTCTGTTGCTAATTAGTTGCTCGCCAAAAACGCAGATAAGAGTATCAACCCTTAACTCCAGATCATCCCTGCAACCACCCCAGAATAGGACGATATCGGAAAATTCTCGTAGGTGGAAAATAGACGCGGCATATTTAGTTGCATATTAGTTGCTCGTCAAAAACGCAGATAAGAGTATTCTACAATCATCCCCTAACCTCAGATGCAACCCTACTACTCACTTAGAAACAGTAGATGGTTGGAATTCGCACGCGGATGTTTAAAACTGCTGGATGTTCTGTTGCTAATTAGTTGCTCGCCAAAAATGCAGATAAGAGTATTCTACAATCATCCCCTAACCTCAGATCCACCCCCTCTACTCACTAAAAAATAGTAGATGGTTCGAATTCAGACGCAGATGTTTAAAACTGCTGGATATTTTGTTGCTAATTAGTTTCTGCAAAATAGCGTTGCTTATAGTATTTAACTATCAACCCTTAACTCCAAATCAGCACTGCAACCACCCCAGAATAGGACGATATCGGAAAATTCTCGTAGGTGGAAAAAAGCGGCGGGACATTTAGTTGCTAATTAGCAATACGATATTCTGCTACTATACATCTACGAGCGTATTCTGGCCGATTTTTTATTGTAAAGAGAAAATGATGGTCGATCTGAGGTGAAGAGACGATTGTAGAAAAATATCCCGCATTTTTTGTACCCATGGAGTTAAGGGTTGATAATCAAATATTATAAGCAACGCTATTTTTCTGCAACTAATTAGCAACAAAATATCCAGCAGTTTTAAACATCTGCGTGCGAATTCCAACCATCTACTGTTTCTAAGTGAGTAGAGGGGTTGGATCTAAGGTTAGGGGATGATTGTAGAATACTCTTAACTGCGTTTTTGGCGAGCAACTAATTAGCAACTAAATATCCCGCGTCTTTTTTCCACCTACGAGAATTTTCCGATATCGTCCTATTCTGGGGTGGTTGCAGGGATGATCTGGAGTTAAGGGTTGATAATCAAATATTATAAGCAACGCTATTTTTCAGCAACTAATTAACAACAAAACATCCAGGAGTCTTAAACATCTGCGTGTGAATTTTAACCATCTACTGTTTCTAAGTGAGTAGAGGGGTTGCATCTGAGGTTAGGGGATGATTGTAGAATACTCTTAACTGCGTTTTTGGCAAACAACTAATTAGCAACTAAATATGCCGCGTCTTTTTCCACCTACGAGAATTTTCCGATATCGTCCTATTCGGGGGTGGTTGCAGTGCTGATTTGGAGTTAAGGGTTGATAGTTAAATACTATAAGCAACGCTATTTTGCAGCAACTAATTAGCAACGAAATACGCCGTAGTTTATATTCTCTGATGAGCCCTTTTTAAATTTTTCGTATTTCGGGGGTAGTGTGGGTGCTGGTACGGCAATTAAGGGATGATGGGGGGATAAAACAAATAATGCTGTCCTACAGCAACTAATTAGCAACTAAATATGCCGTTTGCAGAACTTCGATATCTTTACGAGAACCGAAGATACAGTATTGTGGTCTGCTAGCTTAAGACTTAAGCTAGCAGATCGCATGTATCTTTTACAGGTGTTGAGCAACTAAATCGGGAATAGTGTAACTAATTAGCAACTAATTAGCAACTAAATATGCCGTTTGCAGAACTTCGATATCTTTACGAGAACCGAAGATACAGTATTGTGGTCTGCTAGCTTAAGACTTAAGCTAGCAGATCGCATGTATCTTTTACAGGTGTTGAGCAACTAAATCGGGAATAGTGTAACTAATTAGCAACTAAATATGCCGTTTGCAGAACTTCGATATCTTTACGAGAACCGAAGATACAGTATTGTGGTCTGCTAGCTTAAGACTTAAGCTAGCAGATCGCATGTATCTTTTACAGGTGTTGAGCAACTAAATCGGGAATAGTGTAACTAATTAGCAACTAAATACCCAGTAGGTTAGATGTGCGCGTTGCGACCATGGTCTGCTAGCTTAATATACGTGGATTTTTTTAAATTTTCTATAATGAAAAAGTGGACATAATATCTTTAGCACTAACATGAAACTTAGTTTTTCAAAACAATTACTTAATTACTTTTACAAAAATGGTTTTATTTGTCAGCATTCTTCTCATGCGTACTACAATAAACGAAACAATGTTACATATAATAGGGTAACAACTATTATTGCATAGTAATTAAAACACGAGCCTAACGTATACTAAATAAACAAAAAAATTATGCAACTTGAAGGGGTATTAATTTGACGTGCTGCTTTAAACGATTCGCTGAAGTCATACTTCAGATAAATACTACGACTACTTTGATCTCTTATATACTATAATGAGATCGATACACGATTATCAATTATTTTTAAAAGTCCAACTACTTTTTCGTAGAAGAAGTTGACTGACATAAATTTGAAGAACAGTACATGAATTATTGAAATAGCTCATAAACGCTCCGAGAACCAATGCGTTTAATCGATAAATAATAAATTGCAAGAAATAACCGACAACGTCCTAAGCAGCCCTGACGATTCCTGCAACTGTATCGCTACAATGAAAAGAGCCTTCACATGAAAAAACCCACTGATTGTCAAGGCAAACTCTGTAACCTATTAAAACTACGCTCCATGCTAATACAATTCCCTTTACAAGTCTCCGTATGCTGCAACAGGGAAAAAATAATTGACGTTAATTGGTTGGGTATATTCAATTATGGCGACTATCGGATTGGAGTCGTGGTGGCTGGCTTGTGTTTTTGTACGCTCGGTTCGGTCGGTTGAGAGCATCTCAAAGGTTTTGAAAGTATAATGCATGGCTGTATACGCGGCATGATTGCACCTGGTGCGAAAACAAGTGCGGTTCCGAGAATTTGTGATTGCCAGCCGCTCGATGTTACTCCGCCCTCCGCAGCCCTCCTCTCCTCATCCCACTCGCTTGCAATCCCAAACTGACACTCGATCCACAAAAAGCGTCGCTTGTTTTGCTCACAGTAGGCTGTACGTTACCGATGCGTATCGGTTATCTGTTAATCAATTAAATATGCCCATTTACAGGCTTAATCTGTTGTAAGTGCTTGCGTTGTATAAGGAAAAATCTACTCAAAATCTAATTCTTTCGAGTTAAGGGACTACGTTATAATCGCTCAAAGCGGATTTGCCTTCTTTTTGTTAGATAATGCAAATTGTTTTTAAGATAGGTATATAATAATTTATAATAAAACGAACTTACCTGTGCGTGAAGTTCTATTATTATTATTAGTCTTCATAATAATGCTTATGACAATATTCATTTTGAATTTTTCTGTGGGAAGGCTAATACTAATAAAATTATGAATATCGATTATCTACAGATAATGACATTCAACTTGGCGCGCACTGAGAAGGTAGGAGCTGCCAATTTTTAAAATTCTCGCTTTGGACAATCGTGGTTGGCTGTATGTATGTATACATGTACATTAATGGCGAAAATTGAACAGCGAAGCATAATAGACGACCACCCAAAGTGGAACTATTTATTTTTGTCTTATTTCTCGGCAAGTATAGCGAAGTATCTTCTCATCTATCCTCGTTGATAGTGATACTGACTGATTTATGGGTTGCGACTTTTACAACAATTATCAAATATGTATTTTGCATCAAGAAGAAAATTTCATGAATAATGATATGATTAACCTCAACGCAAAACAAAAAATACAAGACTGTTATCACCATTTATAATCTCAATCTCAACTACAAGTGGCAATATAATCAAGTATTTATAAATAACTTTTGGATAGTTTCATTGTAGACGTACTTACAATGACGGTCTTTAAATTCATTAAATACGTTTGAATGAGTCACAATTTGATATGAGACAGTAGGCTGACGACCGCCAGCGTTGTCTAGCCACGGGCTACGTATTTATTAAATTGCATGTTTTGACTTGTCTATCTAAAGGGATAACAATCCTTTTATAAACATTAAGTCATCATAACTCTGGTTCCATATTATATATGAAATTTGTAATATTGTAAAAAAAACGTTCAACTAATTGTTGACCGTGCGCTTGCGCCTTGTTGACAAGGCATATAATTTCTTTTGTCGATCTTTTTTATACTTCCTCTATTCTTTTACTATTTTCAATAAACATGTTTGTCTCCATAAATCCATTATCATTGAGTGTGACTTAGACTAGACTTATATGAGTGGTAGGCACAACGGAATTGCCGCTTGAATTGTAACGCCCGTCTGAGGAAGCAACCTCCACCTTGCAGGAAACTATACTACCTTTTGGTAGTGTTCTGCTGGTGAGTAAGGTTCCAGGCCTCCGCGGGATGTGGGATTGGGTTCAGGCTGGCAAGGTGAGCATGGCTGGAGCGGCACACTGTCTGCCGCATCATCTATCTTCACGGATGAACTCCACTTACATTAAACTTCAGGTGGGGTAATTTGTTGCGCATCCTATAAAAAAAACTTAACGTTCTGGAAACTTTTGCGAAAACTTGACATAATTAATCGTACTTGGTACGTGTATACTACAGGGTTGATCTAACACCTTCATAAACATTTATTATACTGCTGTGAACGTGTCGCAAGCAAAATAGTGTATCGTTATTTTGCCATAGCAACACGGCTCGTGATAGTTTACTTACCGGAGATAATTCTCAGAATGTGATACCAACCCAACATTATGCTTTGAGTACACTGTACACTCAGATAGCTATGAGCTACATTTTTATCAATATTAAATTTTCATAGAATCTTATTGATACGCTTTGAAAAGAACTTTCATGTATTTTGTAATGTACTACTGCTGTCCCTTTGTAAACGTTAGAAGCTCGATGGCTTAAGGAATTTAAGATACGAAAGTAATTAATAAATAAGTGTGGCCGGTATAACCGGATAGGATCAAAAATGTATTATCGCATGCTGTTCCGTGCGTCCAAAGACACATTAAGTCGGTCAATCCCGGCTACAATCGGGTCAACACCCCACCCACCTATCGGTAAAGACCTTCGTGGTGCCTCATGTCTAGTTCCTATACCATCAATTGGGAAAGCATGTGCTTCCAGTCCAGCAATTATAAAGCTGATCATTCTCTACTTATGAAACGAGCTCGTAATGTTTTTTAAATCAATCAAATCAATTGTTATTTTGGTCCTCCACTTATGAAACAAAGAAATCTATATTTCTCAATTACACTTGGTCGTTAGCCCGTATTCGGGTGCGAGAAAGACAATAATCGATTTCGGGCACCCGAAGCAGTATTTACACTGGAATACGGGCTGGAAGACGGGGTCGGGTAACCAAAAGAACACTACCCGAATACGGACGTACACCACTCGGTTCATTTACACTTATTCGTTACCCGAATTTTATTGGCACTCGTGTTTGGGCTATCGATCAAGTGTAAACGCGCCATTAGGAACGAGAGTGTAGTGTAAAGCAATAAATCCTCCGCCGTCGCACACACCGCCGGCCGCCGCCGCCGGAACGAGTTGGTTGCCCCGCATGGGAATTTTATGTTATTACCCCACTTTTACTTTTATTCGTCATCGAGCCTCCTCATCTATCAAAAAAATATTTCAATTCATTCCCTTTTAATTCAGGTGTTTCATTCAGGTTTGTGTTGATCACAAATATCACGATGTAATCGACTTGAGTCATTTTATATCTTTAATATCAAGGAAATTTTCAAACACGTAGGTGCCGTGGATTATCTGTTGCATGTGCCTAATAACATAACATAGATGCCGTTTCGCGGAACTGCAGAATGCACATCTCTATTTATTATAAATCTTGGAAAAAGTTTTGAAATCATGCGATTTTAGTTGATTTCTTGATACTTTCAACAAAGGGCCTGGCCTGGTTCAATGCAACGAGTATACCTGGTCGCTCGCGACCGGTATCTGCGAAGGTATCGCACGTCGCCGCAAACCTGTATTGTGACGGTTCCCGGAAGGCTCTTTGTTGCGAGCCGCTGCCCCTCTGCGTGGACCCCGCGCCTCCCTCCCCTCGCCTCCATGAGCAGCCGGTCGACTGCAAGCTGCTGTGGGAACGACACCTCCTGCTCTCACCGGACTGCCCCCGATTGTCACCGGATCACTTGCGACGCCTATCACGTCCCGCGTGCTAATTGACATTTACAAACATACATCTCACTTGTCGTGTGTTGAAACAATGCTAAACTTAGTAGGTAGTCCTTTAATTTGTTGCTGATTTTAATTTTAGTTACCATTCTTATGCTCGTCTGAAATTATGAATAGTATTGAAGACCCCCTCCTCCTTTCTTATCATTTCTTCTTATCAATCGCCAATAGAGTCAAGTTGTTTGGGAACATCTGCGTTTTTCTTATCAGTGAATAAATTTAAAAAAGTACAAGTATTAAAATTCAAATGAACGCATCAAAAAATTATTACTGAGGGTAGGTCATCTTTATTTCTGTAAAACTATGCCAAAGCCACTTAGCTTTCTGTATTTACTTTATTACTATTATAACTCCAAATAAAATAAAATCAGAAGTATAACGTTATCTCAGAACAGGTAAGAAAATAAATATAAATACTACTACGGAATGAATGAAACAATTGGGTTTTGTTATCACCCCCGCTTTCACGCCTCTCGTTTCAATGCTTGATGTGTCAATAACGGTGGAAATGACCGTTCCTCGGACAGACACCATAATGAAGTGGCAATAAACACAGTTAAAACAACCATAGACATCCCACCGAGCCTCTGACAAAAACCGACAGCTTGTCCTGACGTGTTCAACGACTTAAAAATAACGAGCTGATTATTTTAAAGCCCGACCCTAAAAATGCCCAGGTAGGAATTCAATTTTGTTTTACAAATCGTTTGATTGGCTTATCTTTACGTTTGATCCACATGGTAAGTAGACTACAGAAATACTTCATGACTATGCGTCAAGACTTCTCGACTTTTTTTTAACTTAAAATAATAACACTGTATTTTTATTAAACACTGTTTAAAAAGTTCATATTTAAGCATGATAATAATTTAGCTCTTTAATATAAATAGTGATCATATAGAGGCCTGCATCTGCAGTCGTTAGCACCCACCAATCCGCACTGGGCCCGCGTGGTGGGTCATGGCCCAATCTCCCTATTCCATCCATAGGGAAGGCCTGTGCCCCAGCAGTGGGGACATTAATAGGCTGATGATGATATAGAGGCCGACACTAGACCCATTAGTTCTTCTGTCAAATAGTCTTAGAGTGTATTTTAATAGTGTATTTAACGCAATATAGTTGTAGTGAGTGTAATGTTTATTTTATTAATTGAATGAATTATTTTGAAATAAAAATATTAGTTTTCTGCACTCCTATTCCATATAAACTTCAACAATGCAAAAATCTCATACTCCTCTCTTTGCAAAATGTGCTTAAAAAGGATTTTGGTCAATTTCTTGCCATTTTCACATACTTTATATTTTTATCACATATTTCTTATGCTTTAGCTGGAAATTTAGTCTTTGTGGTAAATTAAGATGTTCAAGATCTTATATAAAAAAGATTTGATTTACGTATACAACTCTGCTTTAAGACCACTCCCACGATTTACTGCGAATGTTGTTGAAGCATTAATTGAAAGTAAAACATCCGTTGGCACAGGCAATGCTACTGTGACTTTACGGCCGGAGTCTAGCGCGGAGGTCGGGGGTGCTCACTGCGCCCGCACTGCTTTCACAATGGCTCGTTTTATTTATCTATCGTATTGATCTTCCTTCGCGGCTTACTATTCTCTTTTATTTCGTCGAATACAATTCTTTTGTAAACATTTTTTGTTCACATATTTCATTGTAACTGTTATGGGACAAGGAGGTGTTCCACGTGAATAGAACCCTCAATTATATTGTATTGTGCCAACATAAGTGCTTCTCGCTCCCTCGAACGGGTGCCGTGCTTTTAATAACTCTTGTCACGGTATATTAATCGCTACTTGACCGTTTAAATATTTTGTCGAAAGTTTAAAAATCCGATAATCTTTATTTTTTTCCATCTTATTGACAACATCGACATCCGCTTTGTAGATTTTCCTTGCAACTTTAGTGAAGCCTTGTGATTATTTTTATTTCCAAGAACGTGTAATTCGATCTGGGTCCATTCATAATTTCATCGTGCTTAAAATATGCCTGCGGCTCGAGGCGTATACTCACATTCCGAGACGGTCAAAGAATGCCACAAATTAGTTTTCGTAACTATCCGTCTACCTGACAGGTTGGTCTATCTCGTTGTGTCTCACGATCATTATAATAATGTGTCGCCTATCGTGACATTGATTTTCTACATTCCTCTCTATAATGGTCTCTTCTTTCAGTAAGATTACTTTCGTGATTCACTTTCTTTTTGGCATTAAAAATGTTATTGTTTTCTCGGAAAAAATATTGAGGCATTACATTGTGTGGAGAGGGACGCGTGACTGCGTCGGTTAACATTTGAGTCGTTGGAAAGCGGTAATGATTTCAAACGGAAATGTCAGTTTGTTGTGATCGGATGGATTCTTGCTGCTATACTCACCCTCGACAAGTTCACACGAATATATTTACGTATTCAAACATTTTTTATTAGTTTAGTAGTTATTTGATATGATTCGTTTCAGCCTTTGTTTGAAGCGGGTTATGTCAAATAAACCAAACGCTGACAGTTCACTCATTATATATATATATAGAACCATAGAACAATAAAGACGAGTCAATGACTTACGGAAATTACACGAAGCAATCAGAAACACCACCAATATGAAACAATGATGATGGCACAATAAAAATGTATGTCGCACATTCGATCGTCCCAACCGTGTTGAATATTGAATCGTTAATGTTAGGAATGTACTTTTTGCCAGTCGTACGCATGTTGAATGTTCCAATCTCGTAAAGTCTGCGTCTGCGTCGAACACTTATACAGGATCGCATAATTCATGCAACAATAGTTATATTGCACAGGCGTCGTATGAATTTCGAGAAATGCGACTGGTGTCGTTAGTCGTTCGGCACACGTACGCTGGATGGCTTCATCGAGGAAATTAACATTCGGACAGCATCCCGGGTCGGCTCAGCCTACACAGAGCAAATATTGGACGTCCCTAGGACCTCCGCTGAGGTGTCGCGTTCTCACTACACGACCATGTAAATAACTCGCCTTTTTTCTGGTTTCTTTGAAACGGTGTTCGCCATAGATGATGCGTTTTCCCACATTATTTACAGGACTATTTAATTTTTATCTTTTTTTAACTTACTTCCTCTTATACAATCAAAAATAGAAAATCATAAGGGTCAAGTTTGCACGGGATATCACACTGAAGAAGTCGATATTGTTTATGTTCTTATTACGTATAGTAGAATCTGAATACGGTTTGAGTTATTATATTATTAATGTACGACTACTCCTCTAAAATAGCATAAGAAGATAAACATAAAAGCACTATAACTCGCAATATTTAAAAACACATTTTAAATACAATACAGAATTGAAAACATTATTCTGGCGTCTGTCAGTAAGTATATTCATTCAAGTATGCTTGACGATTAACGATGACGTCAAAATCTACCTACCTACCTATAGTACCGAAACTCTAGAAACGGTAATTTTAGAGTAATTGTTAAAGGAGCGAGGAGGAGCGTTTTTTTTAAAAGAATTAGCAATTGTTTAAAAAAAACATTTATTATGTTTACCTAGGTTTATTTAACTTTTGTTTATATTTTGCCTTCAATTGTTATGATGTTATTGGACACTTGAAATAGGATCCATTCTATCGCACTATGTGTTGACATTGCATGTTTAATACTAAGTAAAAACTTTGTTATTTCTGAGCCTCAGCATGTTCAAGTTGGTTATTGACAATAAATTAATTCTATATATATCCCATCACCAAGTAATACTCCGATGTAGTAATCGTTCGTACCGTGCGATCGTTGGCATGACATATTCGAATTGACTTTTGCGTGCATACCACCAGTTCTTCATAAATTTACCGCTGCACTATTTTCGATCCTACGTTTCTGGTAATAAAGATATTTGTTTTGACTATTAACTCTCGTGTCTTATAGGTAGATGAAGGTAATTTATAACAAACTCGCGTTAGGCGCGTGAGTCATGATTTAGTTGGTATAGGCAGTGACGTTCTCTTGATCAAGTTTGCAAATTGGGTACATATTATTATGAATGAAGCCCAATTCCGGAGCAATAAAAAATTATGGCATACGATAATTTACTAAAATATAGTGATAATTTTGGAAACATTTTTGTCACGCCTTCTATATGCTTATAAAAACTTCTTTATGACCTTTGTATCGGAGTTTGCATTATATCCAATGTGTGCCACTGGCCGCGCTTCATCGTCATCTCTTAATCAATCGTCATATCCGTCATCAGTTCGTAAAATAATATCTTTAGTATTTAAATTACTAAATTTTAATTGTCTGGCTTCTTTTTATATTCTTTTTTGCTTCTATTTCTATTAAACATTGTATTTATGAAGAACTCGAAAACCCTTCCGTTGTAATAGTCTAGCACCGTTAACAAAAGGTTTGTGAAAGTCAAAAATTATACACCTATTGTTTCGTAGATTTACATCAATATTGAAGAATTTAGTTTACTTACGAGTAAATTGAAATGAAGAGTTCTTTTAACATGATGATTTTGTAAATAATGCAAGCTGAGTATAACCGCTTCGAAAGCGATACTTGAAATTACCTAGCACAGCGGATGATGCTGACAATTTAAAACCGGTTCTTCGCACCCTAATTTAAGCCTTTAAGGCCCAACTGCCTCCATATGCTAAAATATGTAATGACTTCCAATATTCACGAATGTTATATTTTGATTTTTTAAGCATTCAACTGCTAGATGTTTATATCTAAAGAAAAATTTACTAGAAAAAAAACCATGCGGACCGCTGGCCTGGTCTCCATGGATTTTTTGGCATTATCAGGCATTAAATTTTCATTAGAGTCACGAATGTTTTTTTATTTAAATGAATGCATGGTCTTCTTCAATCTTTAATAATGTTTATGTTTTCATAAGTATTAAGTGAAGAAAACAAGTGACATCTAGTATTAAACGTATCTAATGTGCGAGCTCCTTTATATGATAACGACATTGTTCTTTTCAATCTTCATAAAATACTGAATTTGTTTCAAGTAGATGTGAAAATGCTAGTGAAGCAGTAAGTACAAGACTTACGCCGTGTACACCAGCCACCCTGTACTTTTTTTGTAGAATCCGGGTTGGTAAGTAAGCCGATTTTTCATCACTTCTAATTTCATGCCATTTGTAAACCTGTCTATAATTAAAGTTTGTAAATGTACTAAGTACTCGGAACAACCCACGCTTAAAATTTGTCAAAACCGTTACACCAAAACAGTCTACCCCTTAATACTAATTGAGGAACAGTATTCTCGTACTTGTTACTTCGCTATTTCAATAATTACCGTGTCATGCTTTTAATTTGCATACACTTTTTGTTGAGCTATCATTGTTCATTATAATAAGTGACTGCAGTGCGAGCCGGTTCGTTATTCACAAGAATTATCCTAATTCAAGGTGAGCGGCGCCTGCGCACGCTGCATGCGAACCTCGTATCTGCTCCGGTTATGATATCCATATAAAACTGAAACCTTAATTGAGATCGCAATACTTCAGTAAGATGAATAAGTCCGACCAGCATTTTATTAAAACAGGAAAACGCGATACATTTATGTTAGTTTAAAGTTATGTAGAAGGAAATAAGGTCGACGAAGTACACGAAAATTCCCGCCAGCGACCGACGTCACAGTCAATGAATGAATGTTATATTTATTTATTATATATTTTACTTTAATTATATTTCTACAGACATTACGAGTGATGGATAGTAGTTTATTCACTTGTAATCTGAAAATGTCGCGAACGCAATAAATCTGCTATCCTATTTGTGGCTGTAAATCGTAACGATTCGTTGCGCAGCACTCGTTTCGCTTGGTGGTTTGCGCCGTCCTCAAACATGCATTTGCTCTATATACGTCGTTACAGAAGCGTACGAGATTAGTGGTTAAGTACCATTTGCTACCGAGAAGCCTAATTGCATGAGTGAGTCGAACGATACATGGACCGATTAGTGAGAAGAAGGTTGCGTGCGCCAAAGACAGCCCGCTCGGCCTACGGCGAGCTTCGTACGGTCTCAGCTACATGCGATCACGCACATGAGCATTCAAGAAACACTCAGATGCATTCATCACTGCCGATCATTCAGCGCTCATAGATTCCCTGTCGAAGCTATCCAATATGCACTAACAAAAGGCATGATATCGTAAATCGAGTAGCGCTATCGCACGTGCATCTTGGCACTGCGAGTGCTGAGACTTATTATGCTGTCGTCGTGTGTCGCGCGTCCGTCCGACGATCCCAGCGGTGGCCAACATACATTACAACATTCACATTATGCTGAATAACTCACTCGTGCTGTTTTTATTCACGTTTTGCTTTCACTTGACCAAGCTAGGCATAGCTGGATAAGATTGATTTGAAGTAATTTTTTTCACAACATCTGGCCGACGGCTATGTAATTAATTACGCAATACATGTTTTTTAAACCTGTACCACCTATTTTCAAGGAATAATTCTTTATTTAGTCACCAAAATACCGCTGTCGGAATGATCTTTATCGTTGACTTGTGAGAATCGAGTGGCATTGCATATATTCCCCGTGCCATCCAAATCGATCATTTCACGCACCCGACGTGCATAATGAAACGGTCATTTCCGGCCGTTTCAAGGAATCGAATATTTAATATTTCGCACAATCGGGTGGCGGTCGGTTGTCGGTCTCCGCCGCGCCGCCGCCGCCATCGTCGTCACGCTCATGGCGTCTCCTCAACTGCCAAGTACTCAATATTCCTCGCGTAACATAAAGCTATAATAAATTCTTACGCACTTGCAGTTTCACGTATTGCCGAGAAACCGCGATCGGCTACCGAATGCAAAATGGCCATTGTTCAATGCATAATTTTGCAAATATCTCTTGTTTGATCTAAGTACACATAAACGCAGAGCGCCTTCGGAATAGCAAAACGATTATTTCCCTGAAACGTAGGTAGTATGAATGTATTGGTGTTTCCTAGATTTTTCGTTCAAGGCTTTTAAAAATATTATTAACTGGACTTTGTCTGCAACTTCGACCGTGTGGACTTTGGAATTTGCAAATATATTTCGATTAAGCCTTTAATGAGTCTAAAAATCATAGAAAATCTACTCCACCGACCCCCAATATGCCCCGTATTTTGTTTTTATTAAATAATGTCACAGAAACCATTCACTTCAGAGTTCATTTGCGTTGATAGCTGTCGAAAGTATAACTTTGAACAGTTAATTTATTTCCAGTATTTTTTTTAATTTTCTGCGATTGAATTTGCCGACTGTGTTACTTCAAGTCGCGCATTTATTGACTTCCAATTCGTAGAAGTCACCAACAGCTATAATTGGCGAGGTTCCGGCTTCCGGCTATTGGATAAATACATACAGTACATTTACTCGAATTTAAATACAAAGCACTGGTTGGTAAGTCAATGACAGTAGCAGTAGCTACACACGTCCGCCCAAATACAACCGGTGCGCTGTCGCTCGCATATTCATAGCGCAGTTTTGCTTGACGCATCATTAAATTTCTTACTGACATTTTCATTACATGGAAGCTATTGTTTGAAAGTTCAATAGTTCAATTGGTCTTATTTCAGTGATTGTCTTTAAAGTTAAATTGTTATAGAAATCGAGTAGTTTTGTTTAACAGCATTCCGCCTCATTTCCAACCTTTTCTTTTACTCTTGTTTGTAGTAAACTAGCTCACTGACAGAACATTATGTATAAGTGTTATCTTTAAGTATAAAGAACGGTATTTTTGTGAGTTTCCATTCTAAATTATCTTCCTCAAATTTTCAAATTAAAATTCAAAATATTTTATTCAAATTGTGTGCAGTACAACTTTTTTAATTCGTCAAAAAAAACCCCTACGAAAAACGAGCATAAAATCTCCAAAATATTAAAAAGAATAATGTAGGAACATTTACAAATCATTATGTTGTTGCAACGGCAATACAATCATGATTTATTTCATTTAGAAAATCTGTTGGAATGATTGGAACAGTTCCAACTCAAACATTTTTGGTATTTAATAAAATCAGATACTTTGTAATATACGCTTTTTTAAGAAGTGTTTCCTTTATGGTATCTTTAAATTTATTTAAGGTTAACTCTTGGATATTGCTTGAGACTTTATTGCTCAGATAGAAGCGCTCTAATTCAAACAGAAATTTTACTTTCTCCATCACGGATAGTTTTTTTTGCAAGCGCTAAATTAAAATGTATCCTCATCATATCGTACCAAAGTAATCTGTGGGCTTAGTGACCAACGAGTTCACTGAAAAATCAGCAATTGCATAATCAGTTCTTTGTGCAGTTATTTTCTAGTTCAACCATATGTGCAGCGGCATTAGTATTTTGCCGGAAAAATAGTAAACTGGGAGACAGAACAGTTGTACCTACATTTATGTTGGTGCGTGTTCCCATGCAACGGGCGACATTCTATGCCCATACGCAGTGCCCACCTGGTTGTTCCGGGACCCGCTATTAGCAGACCGACCGTTCGTTGGTGGAATTGCTACGACAAAAAAGAAACATTGCACATTATACCTACTTACTTTTTTGGCCAGAATCTCTTCGTTTTCTCGGTTCGTTATTAAACTAATTAATTGGAAATTGTAATTTCTATTCATAATTGCCATTTTTTTTTTTGTTTAATACGTTCTTTCTCTATTCTCCTTTATTTCGCGACTATAATTAGCCTATATCATTTATACCAAAATTCACTAAATACGGATAACATAAAGTATGATATTCATAAATATATCTTCATTAAACTTGCAACCCTTTGAGCAAAAAGTTGAACTAAGCTTTGAGATAATAGTCGGAGAATAAGCATCAAGCGAGCAGCTCGATGGCACAGATGGTTAGCGTTGTTCATCTGCGATCGTTGAAGTTAAGCAGCTTTCACAGTGGTCGGTCATTGGATGGGTGACCAAAAATCTTTTATTTTGAGTTCCTCCGTACTTCGGAAGGCACGTTAAGCCGTTGGTCCCGGTTGCATCTGCAGTCGTTAGCACTCGCCAATCCGCACTGGGCCCGCGTGGTGGGTCAAGGCATAATCTCCCTATTCCATCCATAGGGAAGGCCTGTGCCCCAGCAGTGGGAACATTAATAGGCTGATGATGATGCTGAATCACCAAGCACAATTATATGTAATATATACTTAGCTAAGTATCCCAATATGTACCTCTTAGGAAAAACTGCTAACATTATTATTTTCCTTTTATAAGGAACATAATTATTGTTTGTATTTACGAATATCGATAAATATATTGCTTATCATTATTTACTTTGTAAATGGGGTGTGACGGCAGTTCCGGTCATAGTTCTTGCAGAGATTTGAGAATAGCAAGGACACTGATGAGTTCCTATTTGTTTAATCGTTTGTTCCTCTTAGGTTAATTGACGAAAGTAACAATATTATCTGGCAAAATCCTCGTCCATCATTACACAAACTTGCTCGATATGTTGATTATAACGTCTAATCATCTGATCAAGAGGGACGAAGGAAGAGGAAAGCCTGCGGGGAGTCCCGAAAAAAAGAGGTTTGAAATTTTTTTCGCGGAAGTCATGAAGCTCATCATAGCTCCCACTATAGAGCTTCGGGCCCAACAACTCCAACGAAGACTTGCACAAACTCACGAAGAATATTTTTTAATTCTCCTTCCATATCGGATTGATAATACAATGATTCCGATATTGAGAATTAGTATTAATGTGAATAGATACCTCCAGCGTTAGATTTATATCTTTTTTATATATTTCCGGCAATCCATATTATTCAGGTATTCTATAATCTATACAATACCTAGGCAATGTATAGATGCGTATAGGCAATGTAAGAAGAAATATTGTTCATTTTATACTTTGCCTAGGTATTTATTCTATACAATGCCGAATGCGCAGTTTGCAATGTGGGTACAAGAAGTTAGCGAGTTGAATTTCTCACCTAACCTTCCCAGGGCTACGACAAACATTTCAAAAACACGTTCAGCTAAATAGGCCCAGCCGTTCTCGAGTTTTAGCGAGCCAAACGAACAGCAATTGATTTTTATATATATAGATAGAAGATTAGATTAACTAGATACAATGTAAAGTGTGGCGTTTCACAATGTTATTCAGAAGAAAACTGTTTCCGCACAACGGGTAACAGTATTTACAGTTGTAAGTTGTCAGGAGAGCTTGTCGGCTCACCCGGCGCCTGCGGCTCGCGGTCGCAGCCGACTGTTGAAAACATACTAGTTTTTATACCAATGCCGTCGTTTTGCGGTTTTTCTAAGACTCCATTGAAACTAGCAGCCATTCCCATCGCACAATCAGCCCTGCCTACCTAGGACGCAATAACTGTATGCAATCGCCACCTTCATTATACGCTGTTATAACCCTCTATGTTATTAAGCTTCGGAGTTGAAAAGTTTCTCGAGAACATGTGGTTCTTTTTATAATCGCCTAATTACTCATGCACATGCGGCTGTAACGAATAACGGTTGCCATCTTTCGCGAATGCTCGATTAACATATCCTTTTTTTATCTTTGAGTGAAATCCTAATAAATTACAGATTTATACGCATATTATATCCAATGAGCATATTGCGTTGCGTGTCTCAGGCTCGGGACTCAACGGTTACCTTCCATTTCCATCATTAGGACCATTAGGGAAGTAAAGACCGGACGAATGCATTTCATCGTGTCATTATGGCGCGGCTTATTATAACACCTCTGTGAAGTTAGCCCCCCACTTTTTGAATTTTATTATTATCTAGGTTGTTCTGGGTTGTTCTATGTTTGTTCTACATTGTTCCAAAGTATTATTTGAAAAAACTCAAATTTGAAGCTGCCAGACAAGAAAAACCGTTTTTCTATGGTAGCCCCCCATGTTTGGAAATTCAATATTTTTTTAGTTGTTCCAAGTTGTTCTAGTTGTTCCGAACGTTGTTCCAAAGTATTATTTGAAAAAACTCAAATTTGAAGCTACCAGACAAAAAAAACTTTTTTATGGTAGCCCCCCATGTTGGGAAATTCAATATTTTTTTAGTTGTTCCAAGTTGTTCTAGTTGTTCCTAACATTGTTCCAAAGTATTATTTGAAAATATTCAAATTTGAAGCTGCCAGACAAAAAAAACTTTTTTTATGGTAGCCCCCCATGTTTGGAAATTCAATATTTTTTTAGTTGTTCCAAGTTGTTCTAGTTGTTCCTAACATTGTTCCAAAGTATTATTTGAAAAAACTCAAATTTGAAGCTGTCAGGCAAAAAAAACCGTTTTTGAGATAGCCCCACCTCTGTGAAGTTAGCCCCCCACTTTTTGAATTTTATTATTATCTAGGTTGTTCTGGGTTGTTCTATGTTTGTTCTACATTGTTCCAAAGTATTATTTGAAAAAACTCAAATTTGAAGCTGTCAGGTAAAAAAAACCGTTTTTGAGATAGCCCCACCTCTGTGAAGTTAGCCCCCCCACTTTTTGAATTTTATTATTATCTAGGTTGTTCTGGGTTGTTCTATGTTTGTTCTACATTGTTCCAAAGTATTATTCGAAAAAACTCAAATTTGAAGCTGCCAGACAAGAAAAACCGTTTTTCTATGGTAGCCCCCATGTTTGGAAATTCAATATTTTTTTAGTTGTTCCAAGTTGTTCTAGTTGTTCCAAACATTGTTCCAAAGTATTATTTGAAAAAACTCAAAGTTGAAGCTGCCAGACAAAAAAAACGTTTTTATGGTAGCCCCCCATGCTTGGAAATTCAATATTTTTTTAGTTGTTCCAAGTTGTTCTAGTTGTTCCGAACATTGTTCCAAAGTATTATTTGAAAATATTCAAATTTGAAGCTGCCAGACAAAAAAAACGTTTTTATGGTAGCCCCCCATGTTTTGAAATTCAATACTTTTTTAGTTGTTCCAAGTTGTTCTAGTTGTTCCTAACATTGTTCCAAAGTATTATTTGAAAAAACTCAAATTTGAAGCTGTCAGACAAAAAAAAACCGTTTTTGAGATAGCCCCCCATGTTTGGAAATTCGTTATTTTTAAAGTTGTTCCAAGTTGTTCTAGTTGTTCCTAACATTGTTCCAAAGTATTATTTGAAAAAACTCAAATTTGAAGCTGTCAGACAAAAAAAACCGTTTTTCAGATAGCCCGCCAAATCAAATCGTACTAGAGACAATAAATAAATCAACAATAATTTTAAACAATGACGATCGTATCAGTACAACCGTGGGCTATATCGTTCCAATTTCATTTAATCATTTTGAATAAAATTAATAGTTATAAGACAAGAAAACATTACACTATAGGGTAAACTCCCTAATTGTTGGCACTTTAAGAGTAGGTTCCATGTCAGTCAGACATTAAATTACCATAAAATCACATCTAAATGAGTTAGTACACAACACATGTAACAGTATCAAGGAAATATAGTTCAATCTTTGTTTTCATAATAGTACAGTCAATGAAGGCAAAAATCAGCTATAACCTCCGATTTCGATGAACCTCCATCGATTTTCATGAAAAATGGTGATGAGGTGGGGGATACCATATGAAACAAAAGTGACATAGTGCCAACTTGCGCTTTTTCCCTAGGGGTAGATACCACCCCTTCTCGGGGGTAAAAATTATTTTAATAAAAATAACTCCAGGAATCGATAGAAAGACAAATTCTAAGCAAAAGTTGTTATATTAAGTTTTCGAAATAAATCAATACTTTCTGAGTTAATAATGATCAAAGATTGTGATTTTGTGCCAAAAAATTCATGATTTAAGCGGTTTTTATAAATATCTCAAAAACTATGAGTTTAAAGAAAAATATATTATTACTAGACGCAACGAATATTCGGTTACTATTCGGTATTCGGCCTATTCGGCTGCTTTTATTATATTCGGCCGAATACCGAATACCTACATATTATTCGTCCGAATACCGAATACTTAAATAATATATTTTGTCATAGAGAAATAATTGGTAAAATGAAAATTAATATCGATTGATTACGTAGGTATATATTCATATTTTAATTTCTGTTATATATAATCATTAAAGTAGTCATTGGTACATAATCATCTTCTGAATTGGAAAAATGGAGGACTCTATGTATTTGAATTATTGTGGTAATCAAAATTTAAAAGGGTAAGGTTCTCATTTCTTTTATAATCATTTATTAAGTAGTTATTGGTACATAATTTAATAATTTTCTGTATTAAACAAGTTAAGAATTTTTCTATGCATTTGAATTATTTTCATAATCAAAATTTAGAAGGGGAAGGTTATGGTTTAGGAAGTAGTAGAAATTCTTTTTTTCTCGTACACCATCCCAGCTTCAGAGTAAAGGCGCTCTGAATAAACACTACTTCCTGGCGCCGACAAATACTTTGCTGCAATCTTAATCAAACACGGAAATTCAATTTTCCTTGCTGCCACCATGTATATGGGTTGTCATGACGTGATATATTACTAATATTTAAGAAAATATCCATTTCTGTTGAAACTGCGTTTGACTGAATTGCACTGCAAACAAAGGGGCGCGAAACAATCACGTTTGTACAAGTTTTTGGCGTTAAAATCCAACCGAATACTTTTGCCTAATATTCAGCTATTCGGTCAGGGGCCTCTGAATATTCGGTATACTGCCGAACATACTATTCGTTGCAAGTCTAATTATCACCAAAATTGAAGCTAATAAAAAAACAGACCCCTTCTTTGAAAAACCTTCTTATATGAATTCAAAGTGAGCTGTAGGTACTTGTATGTATATTTTTTTCGACAAGTACTTAAATCTAAGTTTCCAACCCTAAATAACGGGAAACCGATGCATTTTGATGAATGGTTGGGTTTATTTTTCGTTTTTCCTAAAAAAAATAAGTGTTATCTTATTTTTATTATAACTTTTTCAATTTTGAAGCTATTAACTTTTTACAGTGCTCATTATAAAGGTATTTCTGAGAAATTTAAAAAGTGCTCCGGTAGTGTATGTCACAAATTCATGGGTTTCCCGTTATTTAGGTTTGAATACTTAGATTTAAGTACTTGCCGAAAAAAATATATGTACATACAATTACCTATAGCTCACTTTGAATTGAAATTAGAAGGTTTTTCAAAGTAGGCGTTTGTTTGTTTTTTTATTAGCTTCAATTTTGGTACTAATATTTTTTTTGTAAAGCTCATAGTTTTAGAGTTATTTATTAAAAACCGCTTAAACATGTATTTTTATCACGCAAAATCACAATATTTTATCTTTAGTAACTCAGAAAGTATTGATTTATTCCGAAAACTTAATATAACAAATTTTACTTAGAATTTGTCTTTGTATCGATTCCTGGAGTTATTTTTATTAAAATAATTTTCACCCCCGAGAAGGGGTGGTATCTACCCTCAGGGCAAAAGCGCAAGTTGGCACTATGTCACTTTTGTTTCTTATGATATCCCCCACCTACTTACCAATTTTCATGAAAATCGATGGAGGTTCAACGAAATCGGAGGTTGCAGCTGATTTTTGCCTTCTTTGACTATATGAAATGATCCATTATGAAAACAAAGATTAAACTACTTTCTTTGATACTGTTACATGTGTAACATGTGTTGTGTACTAAATCATTTAGATGTTTTATGGTAATTTAATGTCTGACATGCTACCTACTCTTAAAGTGCCAACAATAAGGGAGTTTACCCTATATTCTAATGTTTTCTTCTCTATTAATTTAATTCAAAATGATTAAATGAAACGGAACGATATTGCCCACGGTTGTACGCTTGTTGTACAATCGTCATTGTTTAAATTGATTTTTGATATATTTATTGTCTCTGGTAGGTACGATTGATTTTATTTTGTAAATAAAAGTTTTTTTGTCTTAGAGCTTCAAATTTTATTTTTTTCAAATAATACTTTGGAACAATGTTAGGAACAACTAGAACAACTTGGAACAACTAAAAACATAATGAATTTCCAAACATGGCGGGCTATCTTAAAAACGGTTTTTTTTGTCTGACAGCTTCAAATTTTGAGTTTTTTCATATAATACTTTGGAACAATGTTAGGAACAACTGGAACAACTTGGAACAACTTTCAAAATAATGAATTTCCAAACATGGCGGGCTATCTTAAAAACGGTTTTTTTTGTCTGACAGCTTCAAATTTGAGTTTTTTCAAATAATACTTTGGAACAATGTTAGGAACAACTGGAACAACTTGGAACAACTTTCAAAATAACGAATTTCCAAACATGGGGGGCTATCTGAAAAACGGTTTTTTTTGCCTGACAGCTTCAAATTTGAGTTTTTGCAAATAATACTTTGGAACAATGTTAGGAACAACTAGAACATTTTGGAACAACTAAAAAAGTATTGAATGTGAAAACATGGGGGGCTACCATAAAAACGTTTTTTTTGTCTGGCAGCTTCAACTTTGAGTTTTTTCAAATAATACTTTGGAACAATGTTTGGAACAACTAGAACAACTTGGAACAACTAAAAAAATATTGAATTTCCAAACATGGGGGCTACCATAGAAAAACGGTTTTTCTTGTCTGGCAGCTTCAAATTTGAGTTTTTTCGAATAATACTTTGGAACAATGTAGAACAAACATAGAACAACCCAGAACAACCTAGATAATAATAAAATTCAAAAAGTGGGGGGCTAACTTCACAGAGGTTATTATAACATCGTCGCAATAAAACCGCACAATACAAGGTTACATTTGTGATTGTTACCTGGAAAAACTAAAACTCGTCATAGTTTTCCTTTGTTCCTCCCACACACGCGGTAGAATTGTCTTTTTCAATTAGAATTTCGCGACAGTATGATGAGCATAATTATGTAGGTTTTTTTTAGAAGAATTTCAAAGAATTAATCCACCTTTATTTCTATTTTATGTCTTACATATAGAAGTTCTACATTAATTGAACTCACTTATGTCATTTGCAATGCAATAAAATTAATAAACTAATTACGTACAGTCATACGTTAAACGGGGACAACTTTGTAAATGTCAATGTAAACACGTGCTTGTAGTAAATCATACGTATTTGCGAATACCGACAGTCGCGCTTATGATCTACTAGGCATTAAATTTTCCGATTCCCACAATTGGAATTTGTTATTATTATTGTCATCGGTGCGTGACCGGCGAACGTATGATTACAGTGTAATGTGGGGGATCGAATGATTATGTGGTGCGTGTGTGCGACATCTGTTGGCAGTCGCAACTAGAGTAATTGCAGTAGTTTCAGAGAAACTATCAGCAGCCGCAACAAAGGCCGGTGTCTCCTCGGGCGGCGTCATTTGGATCCGCACTGCACCCGCTGCCCGCTCCGCTAGCCCTAATTATGTTTTCGTAGAACGAAACGAAATATCGTTCGGCGGACGGACGTGCGGTTAGCATCCCTAAAAGCTTGCAGGTTTTAATATCCCTGTTTGGGCATAGAAGTGGAGTCTTCTTCAATAAAAACTCGGTGTTTTTAGTAATTTCGCTTTATGTTATAATAAAATCAATTTAGCAGTAACAGTTTTCTTGACAGAATGAATTTAACAATTTTAACAAGTCATGACATTATGGTCGGTAAAACCAGCCGAACACACGAACGCGGGCGACATCTGCTATCTGCCGGCGACAACCAATGACGCTTGGGCTAAGAGCGCTCCGGTGTCCCATTCAATAGATGGCGCCATCCGTTATATAAATGCAAGTTTTCGCTATGATTTGTAATATTCCTTTTCTTTTATATGTATGTATATGTGGGGTTTATAGGGGCGCGAACATACTCCCCCCCGTTGAAGAGCCAAGTTCTTCAACCTTTAAATTCAACAGCAGCGGGAAGTCGGCAGAGTCGAACCAACGGCCGACGTATACATCCTTTAGTGGTATGAATATCAGCGACTCTAGAAATCCCATCTGATCCAGGATATAATCGTGTAACTCTACCCATCCTCCAATTTAGCGGGGAATTATTATCTTCGTGAATCAGTACTAAATCTCCAACATTAAGCGTCGCCCTTGTTGTCTTCCACTTTGTTCGTTGTTGCAATTCGGTTATGTACTCCTTCTGCCATCTTCTCCAAAAATGCTGACGTATCTGCTCCAAACGGGCGAAGCGGTTTAAAGATGTCTCCTTCAGGTCCTCCAGTGCGGCTGATGGTAAAGCATTCAAAGGTCTTCCAATCAAAAAGTGCCCGGGGGATAAGGAAAGTAAGTCATTTGGAGAGGAAGACATGGGACAAAGGGGACGGCTGTTTAAAATTGCTTCTACTTGTGCTAATAATGTACTAAATTCCTCGAACGTAAGATGCGTATTTCCCATTACTCTTTTAATATGATACTTTGCGGATTTCACACCAGCCTCCCACATTCCGCCAAAGTGGGGAGCGTAAGCCGGAATAAAATTAAACTTTACTTCCTCCTGAGATGCAAACTCGGATAGACGTTTATTATTTTGTTTTAAAAAACTAGACAATTCTTTGGCTGCTGCCACAAAATTTCGACCGTTGTCTGAATATACCTCCGCTGGCTTACCACGACGCGCTACAAATCTACGGAAGGTCATTATGTAAGATTCCATTGATAAATCTGACACTGCCTCCAAATGTATACATTTGAATCGCAAACATATAAAAATACATAAATAACACTTTGTTGCTTTAGCGCCTCGACCCTTTCTATTTAGGATAAGAAAAGGACCAGCATAATCTACGCCAACAGTCCTAAATGGAAAATCAACTGATACGCGATATGCAGGTAAATCGCCCATTCTGGTTAAAAGTGTTTGGCCGCGCACACGGCTGCAAACAAGACAATCCCTTACGACACTTCTAGCGAGCCTCCTGCCGTTAATAGGCCAAACGGTTTCTCTCAAGGTAGCCAGTAGAAGCTGTGGACCAGCATGCAGATTTTTGATGTGTTCACGTTCAAACAGTAACCTTGTCGAACGATGCGAGGAGTCAATTAATATGGGATGCTTCTTTTCAAATGGGTAGTTGGAGGAACCAAGTCGACCACCAACACGTATTACAAACTGCTCATCCAAAAATGGTGATAGAGACGAAATTTTCGATTTACTGCTCAACGCAACGCCCTTCAAAAGTTTCTCGTACTCTGCCTTAAAACACAATGATTGATTAATTTTGCAAATTAAAATAAATGAGTTTTGCAACTCCTCGGGCCTAAAATACCCTGTATACTTCATGGATTTAGTTTTAGAATTTATATTATGGCAAAAACGCAACACGAAAGCCAGAATTCTACGTACTTTATCAAAATTCGAAAATTTATTAAAGTCGATTAAGGGTATTCCCTCATCTACGATCGCAATAGTGAGTACCTTGACTTCAGGTAAGTTCTCAACTACTGTTTTTCCGTTTAATTTGGGCCATTCTAATTCATTTTTTTTTAAATAACTAGGACCTGACCACCACAATTCCATGCTAGAAAGCTGGTTGCTATTGACTCCACGAGATATTAAATCAGTAGGATTGGAGTCAGTTGGAACATAGTACCACGATTTGGGATTAGTTAATTCCAGTATTTCGCCTATT
The DNA here is from genome assembly GCA_902850365.2 of Chilo suppressalis. Taxonomy (NCBI): domain Eukaryota; kingdom Metazoa; phylum Arthropoda; class Insecta; order Lepidoptera; family Crambidae; genus Chilo; species Chilo suppressalis. The sequence goes on from OU963898.1 coordinate 17,733,058, forward strand.
CTGTTAGCAACAAATTGCTTAAGCTTCATTGGATTACTGTTAATCCATCCCAACACCACACTCGAGTCGCACCAGTGAAACGTACGAGTAGGGAGCTAACAATGCGGCACAGAGTTCGAGACGAGGTATGGTGCACGGTTTAAGAGGTGCCACCTTTGACTTTGAGCATAGTAGCCTCACCGTGATCTCGTTGTCACAGCTCGTGGATCTCAAGTATACACAAGCACCATAAGCGCATTGCGAAGCGTCACTAAAGGTATGCAGCTCAAAAGATGTCGGAGACTCGCACAGCACCCTGCGGGGAATCTGAAGACTTGCAAGAAAAGACAGGTTATTGTAGATTTCAGACCACTTCTCCCTAAGATCCACAGAAATGGGTTCATCCCATCCTATTCCTTCTAGCCATAGCCTTTGGACTAATATTTTTGCTTGAATAATGCAGGGGCTCAAAAGACCAAGCGGGTCATAGATTTGAAATGAAAGCGACAGTATAATTCTTTTTGTGATGGTGCTTATATCAATGTCAGTATTAACCTTGATTGGAAAGTTGAAAGTATCATTCACAGGGTCCCAACCAAGACCCAGGGTGTGCGAAGACTCACTTAACGTTAAGACATCTGCAGAACTCAAATCTGAATCTTCAAACAAAACCTTTGAATTTGTTTTAAATTTCCTCAAGGGGAAACATGCTGAATTTAGGGCGTTTGTTACTGAATTTAGTATGTGACGTAACTCTAGTTCATTATCACAGCCGGTGATCAAATCATCAACATAGAAATCCTTTTGTATGATATCTTTGATGAATTGTTCACCACATTCCTCTCCAACTTGGTTTAAACATCTAGTACTCAAGTAACTAGCGCTTGCAGTACCATATGTTGTAGTATTGAGACGCCATGTTTTAATGGGCTCATTCTCATTTTCCCTCCACAAGATCAGTTGCAAGTCCCTGTCTTCTTCATTGACATTTATTTGACGGTACATTTTAGCTATGTCACCGGTCAAGAGAAATTTGTGTTGACGGGCTCTGACCAATATGGAAAAAAGCGACTGTTGGACGTTAGGGCCCACCATCAATATATCGTTTAAAGAATATCCTGAAGTTGTGGGAGAGGAGCCATCGAACACGACTCGAATTTTGGTTGACTCACTCTCCTCTTTAAAGACAGCATGATGACATAAAAAATATGATGGATATTGTTCTTTCGTGGGTGATTCAGACATATGACCTAAATCTTGATATTCCCGCATAAAGTTTGTATATTGTAATTTTAGCTCTGGATTTCTTTTAAATCGCTTTTCAAGGTTTAGAAGCCTTTGTTTGGCTCGAAAGTAAGAATCTCCAAGGCAGTCGGGAGTATCCTTTAGAGGCAACTTCACGCAAAATCTGCCCTCTGGAGAACGAGATGTATTCTTCACAAAATGTTTTTCACATTCAATATCATTGTAGCCGAGAACTGTCTTTTGTGGCAGATCTTCGAGCTCCCAAAATTTTGTTATTAATTCATCAACCTTAAGTGTTTTATTTTGATTGAGAGATGCATGATTGCAAAAAAACTTATTATGTCCCAATAAGTTAGTTGAACCAGCAACAATCCAACCGAATTTAGAACTTCGTAATTGTATTTTGTTATTTGGTCCCAAGTATTTTTGCTTACAGCCAAGAATGTCCCAAAAGAGATCCGCACCAATCAAAACATCAACCGGAGCAGGATGGGCAAACTGAGGATCTGCAAGCCTTATGGTTTTGGGTATGTTCATATTTTGTACATTAACAGGTGTCTTTGGCAACAAACCTGTTAACTCTTCGAGTACATAGCAGGATAAGGTAGTTTGGTAAGTACTATTTATAGACTTAATCTTAGCCAAACAACTTTCCTTTATTTTATTGTTGCAATTATTTCCTATTCCAATCACATTAACCGCCTTTAGAGGTGCAGTGTTCAGTGATAACCTTTGTGTAAGCGACTTTGTTATAAACGAAGACTGACTACCACAATCAAGCAGAGCACGCACTCTTTCTATCGCACCACTATCCGGATTGATGACGTCCAACAAAGCCGTGGAAAGAAGCGCACAATTCGAATCACCATTATATAAGGTTACAACCGAATTAGGTTCACTACCTCCATCAACATGTTCAGAGGTAGAACAGCCGACAACAACGCCAGGATCGTGCAACAAAGTATTATGCCGTTGATTGCATTGTCGACAAGGCCCCATACGACATTCATTAAGAGGATGCCCTTGACGTAAACAGTTTTGACATAACTTATATTTAGCAACTAGTGAATATTTTTCCTTTAAACTCTTTGATTTGAAAACTGGGCAATCATAAATTCTGTGATTATTATTACAGATTACGCACAAGAATGTAGAATTGTTTTGGTTTGATTTTACGGATATAAAGGTATTCGTATTTTTGCCATCATTGTTACTATTAACTTTACTATTGCTCGAATTGTAATTAGGAAACGAACGAGAATGAAATTTCATATTTGAATTTGACGTGACCTTGAAGTTGTTGCCGACAGTCGGCTTGTTTAGATGTTTATTGCGATTCAAGGATTCGAGTACATCGGCACGGTCAACCAAAAACTTCTTAAATTGTTCTAAAGAAGGAATGTCATCCAAAGTATTTCGAAATTCCTCCCATTTGACATTCGTTTCACTATCCAATTTTGACGAAAGAATGAAAATTACAAGAACGTCCCAATGTTGGGTTGGAAGACCAAGGCTAGTAAGTGCCCGAAGATTTTTAGTGACATGATCAACAAGGAAACGCAATGATCTTTCCGATTCTCGATTTATGGGATGAATTTTAAATAATGAATCTAAATGATGATTAATGAGAAGCCTCTTATTGTCGTAACGATCACAAAGAAGCTGCCAGGCTTCCTTGTAATTAGTAGAAGATACTTCCAAATTGGTAATGATACGCGCTGCATCCCCTTCAAGATACGATATTAAGTAATGAAATTTATGTATATCTGTTATGTTGGTTTTTTTGTGAATTAAATTCGTAAAAGTGTCACGGAACTCAAGCCAGCGGAAGTAGGATCCGTCAAATTTTGAAATTTGAATTTGTGGCAACCTTATACCCAATTCTATGTCAGGGCACTCATGGATAGACTTGTTTATCGAGCCATCATTTTGTTTTATTATAGCTTTAGCCTTTGCAATGCATTGAATAAACAAATCCTCAATGAGCTCCCTTTCATCAACCTCACATGATAAATTATCTGAATTTATATCTTCTATCTCAGTCTGCAAATCGTCGAATCTGGCTGACAAGCTTTCAAATTTATTTAATTTTAAATTTAATTCTGCAATTTCTAAATCAGTTTTTTCCTCTATGTTCTCACTTATCTTTTCTATATAATTTTTAAACTTAGTTATTTGTCCCTTTATAGAACTGCGTTTTGTATAAAGAGATTTTAAATTTGTTGTTGTAGCAATTAAATTAGAAACAGCTGGATTAGGTGATAATGCAGTAGCCATTTTGACACCAAATTAATTGGAAAATTACGAAAATGCTTATTCAATCAACAAAATTCGACGGCAAAAGAGGAAATATTGAACTTGTTTGCAAAAAAAAAATAGGAATAATTGAACAGGCTTATCTGACGCTCCCAATTTGCCGGAATGTCTCGGTGGGTGTCCTCCGGTAACGCAAGCGATCGAACTCCAAACGCTCTGTCACCTTTCCGCACCACAAATGATTTGCCTGGAAAATGCCCGTTAAATCGGATGAGAAAACAGCCAAATAACACTTTTGTGACACTAAAATGCTCTATTTGTTAACTAACAACTGATATTGAATTTTAAATAATTTAAACTTTTTCCTTTTTTGTTATATAATAAAACCAATTAATAAACCTACACTGTTTTGAAGAATTCTTTTATTTTATGTTAAATCCCAACACACATAAAATTACACCCCTAGAAATCCTACCCCGTGGAGCCCTGGAACCTTACTCACCGACAGAAACACAACACCACCAAAAGGTAATGTTATTTCACTGCGGTATTCTGTAAGGTGGAGGTTACTTCCCCAGACGGGCGCTCCAATTCGAGCGGCGAATCCGCTATGCCCTACCTCTCTTTGGTGAAAATGGATTGAGCTAATTGTGGGTAATAAATAGTGTCACAAAAAAAATCCTTTTCAAATCAATTTGGAAGTTATTAGTATGAAATTAATTGAATTTAGGAAAGTTATTATTATTGAGTAGAGGGAAATACAATGAATTATACAATTAAACCTTGATTTAAGCAGATTTTTTTATAAAAATTATGTAGGTAGGTAGGTACTTACGGTTTTGTAGTTGATTATTTGCCGAAAAATGCACTAAAATTATGTAATATCAGTAGAAACAATTTATAAATTTATTAATATTTATGGTAATGAATTGATAGGAATGGATTTTGTGGATTTTAGGAACAAAGGATGGCACTTAACTTTGAACTCGAAGTATTTGTAGTTTGCTCAGCACGATTCTTTCGATGATTCGTTGGACCTCGCAAGCCACACGACGACTTATTAAGTTTCCTGTTTTGCTTTGCTTCCTTTGTCCTTTTTCGTAGTATAATCCTTAAGGTTTTAGGTTTCCTTCTTCATGGACGCCGGTCACGGGCAACGAAAAAAAAATATTTTCTTATCCGAAGATTGCAGGTTCGTGTCCTGTCACGGTCGCCAAAAATTTTTTATGTTTGGGCATAGAAGTGGAGTCTTCTTCAATAAAAACTCGGTGTTTTTAGTAATTTCGCTTTATGTTATAATAAAATCAATTTAGCAGTAACAGTTTTCTTGACAGAATGAATTTAACAATTTTAACAAGTCATGACATTATGGTCGGTAAAACCAGCCGAACACACGAACGCGGGCGACATCTGCTATCTGCCGGCGACAACCAATGACGCTTGGGCTAAGAGCGCTCCGGTGTCCCATTCAATAGATGGCGCCATCCGTTATATAAATGCAAGTTTTCGCTATGATTTGTAATATTCCTTTTCTTTTATATGTATGTATATGTGGGGTTTATAGGGGCGCGAACAATCCCTATAATAAGTAATTTGCAATAATACAATTATTATTTTCTGATGCAACTCCAAACCACCTATTTTATCAGCTAAAACTAATAAATTAGTATGTAATATTCTACGGGGATTCAAAAAAGAACCTTATCACGTCACAAGACATGTTAATTATATTTTTAGAATTTTCATCTTTAGGATCTTAAAACAGAAATAAAAGAAACCTTTACCACAAAAAAGTTTAGCTGTTTTAAATACACCACACAAAACAAAACTGATCATACAAACGACTTGCATATCAACTTTAGTAAAAAAATAATTGTAACTTATGATAGTAAAATAACATCATCGATGTTGGCGCTGCTGGTGAATTAGAAGAGCAAACTGTAAGGAAAAAACCATTTATTCACTGTAGAAGTTACCATATATAACAACAAGTTATAAGGCTGCTCCTTCACTTAACGCTGCGTGTTTTATTCAACATATCTGTTTTGTTGTATTGCAAAACAGTTTTATTGTGTTGTGCTGCCTTGGATTTTCCATTAGACAAAAAGTTAACTGCTGCTCTTGAAGAATTCAATGAAAAAAGAACCATGTTAATTGCATGTAAAGATTATGTTGATAGTGGCAATCATTGTCCGCGATTTGATTACAAAGTATTTCTTTTCAATAATTTGCTCTTCTCAGTGTATTGAATTAGCAAGATGAATTTGAGTGAATGAATGTTTGCCAAGTTAAACGAACATTTCGTTTTTGAACAAAGAAATGTCTAAGTTGTCATTTTTTTATTTACTCAAAATCGAAATAGTTAAGAATGTGAAATTTTGGTATATGATGTCCCATATGCTGTGTTTAAACAACAAATTCTGAAAAAACCGATCCATAATGTACTTTGTAAGTTGTGACGATAACAAACGAATGATTATTCCTTTGCGCTTTTTGGCTATCTCCCATACAATTTATGTGATTTTTAGACATGATTTTTTGGTGATTTTTGCTCGATATTATAATATAATGTCTGTATTTGTATAGATAATGGTACGGCACCCTTCGTGAGCGAGTCCGACTCACACTTGGCCGATTTTTAAGACTACAACGTTCGAGTTACTTTGTGAGTGCTTGCAAAAGAAAACCCTTCGTCGGTATTTGATGAAATGATCTTGTTCGTTATGTTTTCTTAGCGGAGAAACAGATTATAGTGCTTGCTTCACCTTATTATTACTTGGCGGAGGAAGAGAATTTAATGCTCGCCATTTAAGTGCATAACGCGGAAGTTAGTTTCTTAGCGCGAGTAGCACACTGCAGTTTACGTAGCATCCTAATACTTTAATAGTGTTTGTATGCGCAAACTTTTGTGCTGTCCTATCAGCACAGTATTGTCTTGTTTAATATCGTTTTGAATTTACTGCTCAGTGTAGCACGCATCAGATGATTGAGATCTCGAATTTACCACATGCATTAACAAAAAAATCACCACATTTAATTTTGTCTAGTCATCCTTCACTAAAACATAAATTGGACAATGTTACTTAAGTTCTCGTATTATAGCGTACCTATCGCATAAAAGGATTATTGTCATCCTGTAGCTGCAAAAAAAGTTACCCAATTAACAACAATGGCGCATCTGTTACAGCTACATAAGTGCTTTCGATATGCGAAAGCCTTCGAGGAAAGACACCATCAATTTAATTTGCGTAGGTATACGAGTTCCCGAGAAATCACAATGAACTGCGGGTTATGCTCATTACACAACTCGATGTGCGTTTAACACGCGATGTTATCCTCAAAATGTTTTATCCTTAAAGTCTTCATCAAGAATTGATTCTCATTTGTTTGCTTACATTAGAAACCTAGCCATCAGATAAGGCAGACGTCAAAAGAAACCTGTACTTACCACGTGTCTAAATTAAGGCAATGTCTCACAGTAAGCGTTCTTATCTTGTGCAATCTACTGTGGGATCTTCCGTCTGTTGGCTCGTTTAGATTGCGATGTTTGTGACAAAAGCAGGTTGTGTTTTCATTCATAGTTTTATTTTTCGTAAATGCGTGTTTTTCCTTTGGTTTCCTGAAATTCGTTATATTTTTAAATAGACGTATACGCCTGTCTATATCATGGTTAAGGACAAATGAAGTACAATCTGGAAAAGACGATACTTTTATAAGTTTCCTTTGAAGGATTAAAGAAGAATAGAAACACATGCTCAAAAATGATAGATTTAAGATGCCTACTTTTATTTATTATAACGTAAGCCATTATTTGTTTGCCGTTGTTTGAAATTAAAACACAAATTAAACGGACGACGTGGATGGCTTTGTTTTTATTATATCGTTCGCTGCATATATTTCGATGCGACAGGATGATTTGTGGTTCGGCAAGAAAGTGCAACCCGACAGACGCGGTCAAGGACCGGTCGCTGCGATTTGGGAAATATTCGTAAAGCGGAAGGGGAGGGCGGTGGGAGGGCCGTCTGCCGGTGACCTCATCTCATCGGTTTTTTGTTCGCGAACCTGGCCGCCTGCTTCGTGTGTTTGATGTTCATTTATTTATTATAGTGGTACATTTACGAAAAGGGCCAGTGCTAAGAAAAATTTGATGATCACAAAGCGACAAGCGACGTTATCTGCGCGAGTATGCGAATTGCTAGAATTATTTTATCCTTATCATTTGCTCATGGTCACTTCTAATTTATGAACGTTGGCATATTTATGTGAAAGGAACGCACGAGGATAAGTTCTACTTAAATTTGATTGATTATCTGTTTATTCGATTATACGCATGTTTGAAGTACTGTTTGTTGTTGGCCTATATAATGTAAGAAAACTAGTTAGTTAAGACATCTATCAAGTAAATCGGTATTTATTGCTTACCTTTGTAATTGCTCATAGCTAACTTACTAGAATATGGATTAAAATTATAAACAGAACTCATAACATTTAACTAAAAGGTTCAGATAAATAAATGTCGATTTTACATCGAAGTATTGAAGTATCTTCAGACTTTTTAACAACTGTGTTAAGGAAGAAGCTTATGATCATCAAATTTACCTATAGGCACCTGCACAATATTACACACGTTGTTCCTCACTAATCATGTAGTTCAAGCAACCTTTCTGACTGCCAGGACAATCTCGGCAGTCAGAAATCTTAGTACCTATGTGGAACTAAAATTTCCAATTTGACGCATTTTATGTCACCTTGAATAGGTAGTGTAAGTATTAAAAGTTTATAGAATTGGAATCGTTATAAAATAAATAGGTAGTGCAAAAAATTGTTTCCTAGATTTATTCCAAATTCAAATATGTTTAATGATTTGGGTAAAATTAAACTTCAAGACTCCTTTGCAATAAAGAAAAAAAAAGATTCTCTATTTTTGATATGATACTCTACACAGTAAGTCGTTGACGTTTTCGATGCGTATGACTTTACATATATGAGTGACTATGTTACAATTTTTCTGTGTAAAATAGCGTTCGGTGTGAGAGCGTGAATCATAATACACACACCGAATTGGTAAAAATATTCGATACGTTCTCCCTGGGAGATTTAGTTGTGTGGATTCCATAAATATATTCCCGCAACTTTTCCTGGAATCGATCGAAAGAGGTTCAAAGCCACAGGAGAATTGTTTGTAAGCTGTAAGAATGCTTGCACACTTGTAGTTTTGAATGAAGCTCTTTTTCTCTGACGGTTGGGGCTAGGCACAAATTTACCGTCACAACCTAGCGAAGCAGCTAGCTAGGCAGCGAGGTGGGTGACCACTGACGGCTGAGGTTGTGGAATTGGTTTAAAGTTTTGTTTGGTGAATGATGGATCGGGAGCGTCCACTTTGGGCTCATTCCGCACTGGACCTATCCCGCACTGGGCCCATTCAGCACCTGAACCAATCCGCATTGGGTGGAATGGTGAGTAGGGTAGCTTTTTTTTATGGAATAGGGAGATTGTGCCAAGACTCGCCACGCCGGCCCAGTGGGTGGTATATAAATATTTTTTATCACATCTATTCTAAGAGGCTACTTTATTCTCTGTTTACAGTTACCGACTTGGATAAAACAAAGCTACTGCAATTTAGAAACTATAAAAGGACACCTTTGCAACTTCAAGTAGAGATACATAATAAAAGGATTGAAATGGTAAATGAGATTAAATTTTTGGGGGTCAATATTGACACCCATTTAAATTGGAAATCGCATGTGAATAAAGTAAATGACAGATTATCCAGTATCTGCTATATGCTTTCCATATTGACAAATGTTGCTTTACGAGAAGTTGCAATCAATGCATATTATGGTTATGTATACCCTCTTTTGACATACGGCGTTATATTCTGGGGAAATTCGGTTACTGTGAACTCAATTTTTATAATGCAGAAAAAATGTTTAAGAATAATCTATAATTTAGATCGAATGTATTCATTGAGAGATTTTTTTAGGACACATAAATATCTTACCTTGACATGTATTTACATTTTAGAAATTAGTTTATTTGTTAAGAATAATATAAATATTTATTGTAAAACGAGCTCAGTAAGGACAAATGTGAGGTCGCAATATAAATAATAAATAAATAAAATAAATATTTCCAACACTCACACCAATTAGCCTAGCCCCAAAGTAAGCACTGTAAAGGCTTGTGTTATGGGATACTAGGGTAACGGATAGAATACATATATTGTACATATATAAGTATATTTATATGAAATACATATTAAACATCCATGACTGGAGTACAAATGCTCGTATTCATCACACAAACATCTGCCCCCACCGGGATTCGAACCCGGGACCTCTCGAGTCGGCGACGCCATGAAACCCGGCGTATAAACCACTCGGCCACGGAGGTCGTCAAAAATATACTAATAACTTATGTTCTATTCCAGTCTCAAGTTATATATTAGAAAACAGCACATACGTAGCTGTTATAAAGATATTTAACCACTTACCTGTATGTATTAAATCTGCAAATGGCATTCAATTCAAAAATAAAATAAAAAAATGGCTAATTGAAAAAAGTTTTTATAATCTTAAGGAATTTTATGACTGTAAATCTTAATGATTTTATTCTTAATTAATTATTATAGATGATAATTTTATTTTTATATTAATTGAATGCGAATTATAATATTAACTTATGAGATTAATTTTAATTGAATATTATTATTTATTTTAATTAGAATTTTTGACATTGTAAAATAATTTTAATTAACTATTGACATTGTACGTCCGAAATGGGCAGACTGTTTGGATCTGTATATTAATACATAATGTTACCATCTTATTGTACCCAGTTTAAACAATGAATAAATGAATCTGAATCTGAAACGAAATAGTGTTTTTATCCCTTGGGACCAAAATAGTGTTTTAATCCGTAGGGACTTTAAGTAATTTGTATTTGGAATCTGGATATTGTAAGTTAAAGTTGCAATCACCAAAGAGATCAATCAGGAACATTTTATGAACAAGTCTCAAGACATAAACCCCGCGATCGATAAAAAAAAAGATGAAGAAAAAATACAAACGTGCGAAATACCTTTCGCCTACATTCAATGAGTGTTTTCCTCGTGTAGTGATAATGAAAGTATGCTCAAATGTAATATAGTCTATAATCTACAATCCTGCTTTGAATTCAAATAACGCTCAAGCCTTTAAAATGTTGACAATTTGCTCCATTAGTAAGCAATCTATTATTAACTCCGTACAACCGAGTGTTTACGACACTCACGAATTTTTTTAATTACAAAATTTGATCAATGCTCGTGCTACCCATAGGTACTACTCAACAAGTAAAAGTTTATTTCGCGTTACGGCTTCCAAGAAGCCCTGTAAACAATATTTCGCTGTAAACCACCATTTATACACATATATATAGCTAATCGTTATTTTTCTCTACGCTCTGCCTTCATTATTGATGTTGTTGACGAAAGATTCCAATTTCTGTTTCGTCATCTATGGTTTGCCCTCGTTTATGGTTCGTCATTATATGGCTCGTGTTCTATTGTGTACGTATGCGAGCATTAAAGGACATGGTTAAGAAACTGCCCTTAACGTGTACAATTATTTCTCACTAGCCCGTAACATTATAATATTTTTTTATAAATTACTAGCTGTGCCCCGCCGTGTTACCTGCGGTTTATTAGGGATATTTTCCCGCAGTCAAACGTAGCGTATGTGTTAATCCAGAGTGTCAGCTAACTCCGTCTCGTCCGGCAGACGTGAAGAAGTAACAAACATACACACTCACAAACTTTCGCCTTTATAATATTAGTGTGATTACGTGCTTATTATTCACATACAACTTTCGTGAAATAATCAAATATATTAAAAGTATAAAAATTTACCTCATATCTGTTTTAAAGGGAAATGTTCCGTTTTACAAAAATAAATGAACAATAAATGTACCCAAAAAAATATTTGTGTAAGTATATCGAAATGAAACAATTACAAACTCCTAAAAACCATGACATATTTGGCCTCAATTTTTATTTTTACTCAAAGCCTTAACTAATTGATTTTAATTTTCTGATCAGGCTTGAAACGAGGCTAAGACAATTAATCCTTTGATTTTTTTGCAAATGAACAAAAAAACTTCACAGATTTCCTGTCAGGCTGACGAAAACAAAGTACTTATTTGTATTTATTTCTGCTTTAAAAATACTTTTTGTGAAGTGTTAAGGAAAATGCGACTAGTGATGGCTTTCTAAATAATTGGCAACATCTTTTATTAAACGTAACAAGGTAATGACGTAGTCGGAGTTTTCATAATTTTCATGATTGCGACTTTATCAAAAGTTCCTGAGCCTTTTTTTATATAAATTATAAATATTCAGTCATTTAGCATTACATATTACTTAGAACATTATTTATACATTGCTAGGGCAGACGCTCATACAAACTTATTCCATGTCCTTTATCGTAATTAGGCTATCTATCTCTCGCTCAGTTCGGTACAGCAATGCCGCTTTATGTGACTTTATCTGGGAATCCAATAATATTTTTAATTGTCTTATATTTTAAGGATAATACTAATCCGTTCAACAGTTTTTGCGTAATGGAGCACATAGAAAGATTCACATCCACGCGACCTAATCTTATTGAGGCCAATGCAAGAGATCCTATCAATCTCTTGGCATTAAAGCCCTCCCGCTTCTAGGAAACGGCTTCTAGCAAATTCAACTTGGCCATGCGATGAAACATCACTCAAATGTTTGTTTTCCTTTCAAACGATTCAAAAACGGCTCCCGCAAAATTTAACTGTTCCATGGAATCATTGGCTCCGCCGCGCGACGTTTTGTTTGTGCAAACTGTTGCCGTTACGTCGAACAATTTGCAGCTGGCGGGTTAGCCGAATCGCCGACGTAAATTAAGAATGAATTAGGCTACGATCTCATATTCCTTTCGGACAAGAGAATGATGATGTTACACCTAATTCCGTGTTGGCGAATGTGATCCATTATTTCTCAGAAGGCGTGCCGTCACCGGCAGCTGCACTCGCGGACGCAATGGGGCGGGTCATTAGTTTCTACTGCGAATTATTTCCTGCGCATAGAGCTAGAACAGCCGCTAGCTGATTTCACCGGAAAATGACTATGCGACGCGGATGCAATGGCGTGCCTAGCGAAATCTGTAATATTGTCGTATCTCTTTGATCTTTAATAAAGTAGTGATTGTAGCACGAAGCTTTGTTATTGTTTCAATATCATAATTTACTTGATTCTGAATAAAATCACTGCACTACATAATGTGTTGTATTAGAGATCATTTTACTACTCTGGTTTCTTAATTAAAACTGGAACTTCTTCTCAAGTCTACTTAATTGATTTTACGTTATAATTATTCTTGGCGTGTTGAACCCTTTACAGGCTCCGTGATCGCAAGGCAGGCTGTTCAAGTCTTTATTAAATGATTGTGTACGTGAAAACATAATAAACTAATATTAGAAGACTGCAGATTGATTCTTCTTCACATTCTTCATTTTGTTCGAATTTACAGCTGCATCATTCTCATTCGAGCTTTATGCAGTACTTTCGTAATCGGAAACCATAAATACTCGATGTCGTTATATAAGACATCTCAATGAAGTAGGTAAGGTTTTCACTTTAGTTTCCGCATTCAAGACACGCGTGACTTTTACTGGTCATACGTACACTCTCATTTCGTGAAATGTTGCGAAACTACCCGCTGCATTCAATGTCAAAATGATGCATCGATCAGCTTTCTGCGGTTTCTGGTCGAGTCATCAGAATGCGAGTTATTCAATATGTAATGTAATGTATTCTTGAAGGTTAATAACGGTTGTGCAGTCGCTGTGATAACAACATAACATGCCATAATAACGCTAACTATTGATTGGTGTACGCAATTAATAATAATAAATCTTTATTGTGTATGGAATAAGGTAACATAAAAGTACAGGTCTTAATGCTAATGTACATTACCACGTGATCCTACGTTTTCAGGTGTATACACATTTATATTATACGTATAGGAACCATATGAATTTAATTACAAGTAAATACTTAATGCGGAGCAATTAATTATTTAATTATTGTGCCTGATTCCCAGAAGTATCAATTTACATGATTAGTCATTTTATTATTATATACAAAATACTTTATAGGTATTAACGGGATTGTAACCATGTACCTTGTTTTTAAGTTACAATGATCACGAGTAACAGTTACTCCGTGGTCATGGCGCTTGCAACAGTGCCCAAAATATCGGAGACTCATAAAAAACAAGGTACATGGTAACAATCCCGTTAATAGCTATAATGTTAGTGAACATGAAAGTTTAAAACAATACACAAAATACTTGTTTCTATTTTCACTATTCAGAACAGACTCATATTGTATGTCTAGGTGTTAGGACACTCACCTATCTACCCGTTGTACATGATGTAACTATTGTTTAACCACTGCCTTATTTTTGAATTAAATAAAATACTGTTTCAACAGGTTTCAACTGCGTTGACTTAATACTTTGATACATATCTCTTCGTATCGGATCCTTTACAGGCTCCGTTCTCAGTAGTATTTCAATAAAAAACGCATTGTAATCCCGTTGAAACAGTGTATTATTTAATAGGTTGTGTGCGTGAAAGCATAAGAAATATTTAAATTATTTTTGCTTTCTCGTTGTGATCAATCACGCCCAAAAAGAATGATGTTTGAACTAAAATCAATCCTAATCAATGTCCTTATATTTATTAAATGTTCAATCGTTTATTAATGCCTATTGCATAAAAACATCCGGTAAACAATGCGCAAATAAAATAGGTAAACTCATAAATATCTTGCACAAAAGATGTGTTATGTAATATAAATGAAATGTTATAAACAAGTATCCTGCCCACATACTTGACGTCCTACGTCTAATGATGTTGCTTCACATCTTCACATTCTATTGTACTTAGGTACTATTGATTTTGTACTAAGAAGCAATCACTGAAGGCCTTAAATTATTGATTTTATTTTTCTGATCAGGCTTGGGACAAGGCTAGGACAATCAATCCTTTGATTTTTGCAAATGTATTTAATACGTATTTAAGCTAAAAATGACATATTGGATTTCTACACAAACGAGAACGTCCATGTATGAGGACCGTGAAAAGTCCTTGCTACTCTCTCTACAAAATATTGTAAAGAATCCTATCGTCAAGTCTCCAAACAAAGCCAGTCGCTACCAATTTTATTAGTCTATGGCACTACCTTTTCTGTTGATACACACACTAGTTGACCTATTCTGTTGATACACACACTAGTTGACCTTTTCTATTGACACACAATACTAGTTGGCCTTTTCTAACTTGCAGTTATTTTCACAGGTTTAAAGACGGCGTGGCGTACCCCTGGTCAGCGGGCGTGTCTAGCTTCATCCTGTACCCGGAGGCGGCAAACCAGACGCTGTACAGCCAGCGTGCCGCCCGCGCCGACTCTGGCAACTACACCTGCCGGACGACCAACGAGACGAACAGCGAGACGCACACACTCCGCCTCGACATACTAGGTAGACACCGCTCTCTGGTTATATCCTCAAACCAGACGCTGTACAGCCAGCGTGCCGGCCGCGCCGACTCCGGCAACTACACCTGCCGGACGACCAACGAGGCGAACAGCGAGACGCACACACTCCGCCTCGACATACTAGGTAAACACCGCTCTCTGGTTATATCCTCAAACCAGACGCTGTACAGCCAGCGTCCCGCCCGCGCCGACGCCGGCAACTATACCTGCCGGACGACCAACGAGCCGCACACACTCCGCCTCGACATACTAGGTAAACTCCGCTCTCTGGTTATATCCTTAGTAGGTATAGTAAATTTTATCACGGTAGGTAGTTTGGTAGTTGAAAGAAAAGTAGAATGCTAAAGAACACTCGTTGTAATTTAGTGCAATCGCATAAGCTCTGGCACCAACATACAATACACTCGTGCATTAATAACTCACTTTGCGCTCGATGCAACTATCTACTATTGCTTGCTTTGATAATGTTTTCCCTATGATACATAATTATGTAATTATTTATATTTTTAATACCAATCTTAAGCTTAGATTGGGTTGGCAGTTGTATTATTGCTGTATATTCAGTATTTTCTGAGGATCATTAAAAATTGGTCATTCCTTATATATCTTTTCTGTTCTGTTATTTTTCCGGCCTGTGATATACCCGTACAATAATAGTTCATTTCTATTTTATCATATTCTCTTTTTAATCACCTAAAGTATCTGTTAAAAATAGGTCGTGTTCGCTAACAACTAGGTTAGGAGTTTCACATGAAGTGTTTTTCGCAGTATCGGCGAATAACAGTATTTCGTAGTACCTATCGTAATTATCAGTTTCATCGTCAAGTAAAAAGTGTATGGTATTTCTTTTAATTTATAATGTTAAATATTATTAAATTAATAGTATGATCATGGAATTTAATTTTATTGATATATCATAGTGACAAATTCCAATTTTAAATCAAGGGCAGAACAAGTATTCAAGAGCGTCGTAAAAGTCCTTTTTACCGTTACCGAGTAATGCTTTGACGTATTGCTTTGTTTTGTATGCAATTCGTAAAATAATATGATAAATTAACTTATTGCATGGCCATAACATTGCGTGTTGACCGACATAGATAATAATGATGTCCCATATATAATTTTACACATTTGTAACAAACAGGTTTTGCAACAAAAAAAAAGAAACAAAAGAAAGAAACAATTCCTTTCGTCGAATTATCATATGTATTATCGAATACCATTTGATATTTCGCGATAAGATATGATTTCGTAGTACCTTCTGAACAATATCCATAAATGCGGTAATTACCCTACATGCTTCGAGAATATTAATCTCAGAACCACAGTGTAACAACACAAACTCTTTTTCACAGAAAAACCCTCGGATGTGCCGAAAATAATGTTCATATCGAAAGACCAGTGGGTTGAAGAGGGGATGGAATTGCGGCTTTACTGCGAAGCTCTCATAGGTAAATATGTTTTTCTCACAATACTTTTATATCTCTTGGTTTTGCTTGTAAAGTATCCAAGGTGAGCACGGGTAATAGCTCAAAGGTTTAAATAAATAAGATAATATTATTACATTTATAATTTTCTATAGATTCATTGTGAATTTTATTTAATTCTTCGGTTAAGAATTTAAGATGCATTTAAAGAAACCTAGAAAACAAGAATACGAATACATATAAAACAAGAATAATGCAAATGTAAATTTTTGTCAAATTGTCATTTTAATCTGGAACTTGCTATCGAGATTTTTTCAATTGTCCATATTCTTTACTTATATGTAAATGAAGTACATTTAAAGTCTTATTAACATATGGCATTGGTGCTATGCCAACCCTAGCAGAAAATACTAACTCAGATCAGTCAACATGAATGGCACTCAGTCCATAATTTGACTTTAATTTAAGTACTTTAGATTTTAGTACCTAAAGTATATGTATTATTTCTTACTTTTTTGAATGAAGAATGAATTTTGTTTTAATGAAGTCCGGTTTTATTTTTGCTAAGAAAGTTTTTATTTTACACTTATTATAAAGTCAAAGTAATTTCAACTAACTAAGTATACTAATTAGTACTTGAAGTTACCTGGGCCTACATTATCTCAATGAAACTTCTTCAAATAACCAAACACGAATTGAGTACTATACGAGTATGTATTTGAGGATTGATTGATTGTTAATTAAGATTGTTTGTCTCCGAAAGTACTCATCAGAGCTTCACCAAATTAATTGGGACGATGTCGCAAAAAAAACTGATTCGAATAAGAAAAGAATCATAAAATCGGTCCACGCGGTACGGTATCTCGGAGATATGCACGAACAACTATAAAAAAATATACTAACATAATGAGATCCTCCTCCTTTTTAAAGTCGGTTAATAAAGGATTGTAGTCAACGGCACACTAACCACTCTGCTACAGATTACTTAAAAATAGCTTTTCTTTTTTAAATACAGGC
Organism: Chilo suppressalis; assembly: GCA_902850365.2. Taxonomy (NCBI): domain Eukaryota; kingdom Metazoa; phylum Arthropoda; class Insecta; order Lepidoptera; family Crambidae; genus Chilo; species Chilo suppressalis. The sequence continues at coordinate 17,750,554 of OU963898.1, forward strand.
AGATCATACTTAGCGGACGCGCGGAGCGACTTGCGGTGGATGAAAGTTTGGCCGAACGGAACGGAGGGGGATTTACTGTCCCATACGGAAAGCAAAACGAGGAGGTAAGAATAATACGCCTTATTACAGGAAATACTTCATTATATTAATATAGGTACAATTCCTGGAAAAACGTCCACGGCCATCCCTTGTATAAATCTTAATTGCGTCACACAAAAATGTACATTGTTATTTCTTCTTTATACTAGTGGTGCCCTGCGGTTTCACCCGCATTAATTTGAGTTAAAAGGTTATAGTGGTCACCCTTAAAATATAGATTAATGCTGTCGCGGAGTTTTTTATTGAATTCATAATTTTTGTGTAACGTTTACCGTTTACGCAGTGCACTGTACACGCAAAGGAAGCTCTCAACTGGATATTTTCTTCCCGTTTTTGCAACATTTTGTTTATTGATGTTCCGCTCCTACTAGTCGTAGCGTAATGTTATATAGTCTAACCTTTCTCGATACATGCACTATACAACATAAAAAAGACTTTTTTTTTTTAAATCGGTCCAGTAGTTCCTGAGATTTGATTGATATTTTGTTTGTTTGGTTGAACGCGATAACGTTCAACCAAACAAATAAAATATCAAACTAACTCTTCAGATTTATAGATTACCTTGATGTCACATTGGGAATTGCTTAGAGTGTAAATTGTTGCTCGTGTACCAATATTCAGATACTGATTAGTATTATGCTCTAACCTATTTTTATACGTTATACATACTTTACCCAAGGCGTTTACCTGACGTTCAAGCACTGATGGCTCAGATGATATGTCTCGGCAGCCACCTAATTTGTATTACTAACCTCACTGCCTAGGAGATGATGGGATATGATATGGCGAGAGAACAGTGTGGATTAGATTTTATGCCATATTTTCCGATGAATGTTATTTTTTTGTACTTTTGTGCGAAATGTCTTTATTAAATGATAGGATTTAATAGAGCGTGCCTATTGACCGATTTACCCTTGTTGTGCAAAATTTTATTTACTACCCGTTCGCTTCGAGTCGTCTGTCGATGACACTTACAAAATGTATCACAGACACATCAACTGGTATCGTCGACCAATCATCATCATTAGCCTAATGTGGGGCACAGGCCTTACCTATGGATGGAATAGGGAGATTGGGCCATGACCCACATCGCGGGCCCAGTGCGGATTGATGGGTGCTAACGCCTGCAGATACAGCCGGGGCCAACGGCTTAACGTGCCTTCCGAAGCACGGAGGAACTTGAGATAGAAGATATTTGGTCACCTATCCAAAGACCGACCACTGCGAAAGTTGCTTAACTTCATTCAACGATCGCAGCCGAACGCGCTTACCACTCGCGCCATCGAGCTCCTCAACCGTCACCTCACCGTCGACCGATTTATAGGGTCTGTCTGGGAGCGCGGTGCGGTGAGGCAGGGATGGTGGGAGTGGCTAACTCGAAGCGAACGCATAATAGGTCGTATTTTATTTACGAAAACCGCGTCTCCTTTGCCATGGTTTTCTAAATGTTGCGTGTATTTGTTCTCCCAGAGACGACGTGGAGGACATCATAGGGTCGTACCTCAACTTCGGCAGAGTGAGCGTGAGCGACTACGGCACGTATACGTGCGTCATACACAGCAACGATGTGGTCACTAAGAACCATGTCACCGTGCACTATAAGTGTGAGTGAAGATTTTTTCATTTGGTTTTTTCTCATCATGTTTTAAGGAAGACAAAAGATACATTAATTATGTTTTTTTTTCTTACATGTTTCAAGGAATACAAACGAAAGTGCTTGTAGCCTAGTCTACCATTAAAGTTGCTTTTTGTTTTACATAACGATTTAGTTGTGGCTAATTTGGCACTTAAAAATGTCGAATTAGCCTTCTTGTGATAAGCTTCAGAAGAACATAGTACTTCTTAATTCTTCTTCTAAATTCACATTTTATGTCCCTATTTTAATTTAGTAACGTTAGTTACGTAGAAACTATTTCTAAAATTACACCAATTTTTAAATCATAACTTTCCCTGTGTAAACCAATTTGCGCATAATTTAATAAAGACAATGAAATCACAACACAAAAAAATGGAATTAAAAAAAAAATAATGGTCAAAATGAGTTATTTCTCTTCGTCAGATGGTGGGATGTCAGTACTAACATGGTCTGGGGAAAGCGGAGTGCCCTGGCGGTCGTTATTACTGGGCGGGATAGCGGGCGCGTTACTACTGGCCTCTCTACTGGTGCTGCATAAACGGTGCATGCCGTGCTTACTGCTGACTCTGAGGCAAGCGAGAGCTAGGACGGCCACTCCTGCCCATCGCGCTAGAGGTAAGCATGCTCGAAGGACCAATATGAGGGATAGCAAACGCCTTACTACTGGACTCTACTGGTGCTACATAAACGGTGTGTACCGTGCTTACTGCTGACTCTGAGGCAAGCGAGGGCTAGGACGGCCACTGCTGCCTATCGTGCTAGAGGTAAGCATGCTCGAAGGATCAATAGGAGGGATAGTAAGCGCCTTACTACTAGCCTCTACTGGTGCTACATAAACGGTGTATACCGTGCTTACTGCTGACTCTGAGGCAACGAGGGCTAGGGCGGCCACTGCTGCCCATCGCGCTAGAGGTAAGCATGCTCGAAGGACCAATAGGAGGGATAGCAAGCGCCTTACTACTGGCCTCTACTGGTGCTACATAAACGGTGTATACCGTGCTTACTGCTGACTCTGAGGCAAGCGATAGCTAGGACGGCCACTGCTGCCCATCGCGCTAGAGGTAAGCATGCTCGAAGGACCAATAGGAGGGATAGCAAGCGCCTTACTACTGGCCTCTACTGGTGCTACATAAAAGGTGTACGCCGTGCTTACTGCTGACTCTGAGGCAAGTGAGGGCTAGGACGGCCACTGCTGCCTATCGTGCTAGAAGTAAGCATGCTCGAAGGACCAATAGGAGGGATAGCAAGCGCCTTACTACTGGCCTCTACTGGTGCTACATAAACGGTGTATACCGTGCTTACTGCTGACTCTGAGGCAAGCGAGGGCTAGGACGGCCACTGCTGCCATCGCGCTAGAGGTAAGCATGCTCAAAGGACCAACAGGACGGATAGCGAGCGCCTTACTACTGGCCTCTACTAGAGCTGCATAAACGGTGCACGCCGTGCTTACTGCTGGCTTTGAGGCAAGCGAAGGCTAGGACGGCCCCTGCTACCTATCGCGCTAGAAATGAGAATGCTCGAAGGACCATTGTTTTTATTGACTAAAGCAATATATAAACTTGGCGGGGTTTTTAACAAAAGTAATGAATGGGACTGATTATGACCTGATTCTTTACAGTTAAAACTAAATTTGGCATCATTATAAATCATTATAATCAGCCTATTAATGTTCCCATTGCTGGGACACAGACCTTCCCTATGGATGGGGTATGGAGACTGGACAGTGCGTGACCCACCACGCGGGCCTAGAGCGGATCAGTGGGTGCTAATGACTGCAGATGCACCGGGACCACTAGCTTAAAGTGTCTATCGAAGCACGGAAGAGTTCGAGATAATACATTTTTGGTCCCTCATCCTATAACGGTTGCTTAACTAAAGACTGAACACGCTAACCATTTGCGCCATCGAGTTCCTCGTCTTTCGACTGTTTATACTGAGCGTTTAAAAAAGATGTATTAAATAAATGTTATTTTTACTTGTTCACAGTACTAGAAAAAGAATTCGACGTTTTGGTTTGTTGGACGGGAGTGGACGCGGAGTTGGTGCGAGGTGCGCTGTTGCCAACCCTCACGCTCAAATACAAGTACAGAGTGCACGCTGCCCAGCTATCCACTCAACCTGACCACTGTGAGTACTTATAAATAATAACAATATATCTTGGATTCGACGGACATATTAGTTTGTTGGACGGACGTAGACGCGAAGTTGGTGCGTGGCGCGCTGTTGCCAACTCTCAAGTACAAGTACAGAGTGCACGCTGCCCAGCTATCCACTCAACCTGACCACTGTAAGTACTAATAATTATGTTTTACTCTGGACAACTCCATGCTGCTTAGGAATTCGACGTATAAGTTTGTTGAACGATTGGACGCGAAGTTGGTGCGAGGCGCGCTGTTGCCATCTCTCACGCTTAAGTACAAGTACAGAGTACACGCTGCCCAGCTATCCACTCAACGTGACCACTGTGAGTGCTAATAATCATGTTTTATTCTGGCCAACTTCATGCTGCTTAGGAATTCGACGTATTAGTTTGTCTAACAGTTGGACGCGGAGTTGGTGCGAGGTGCGCTGTTGCCAACTCTCACGCTCAAGTACAAGTACAGACTGCACGCTGCCCAGCTATTCACGCAACATAAAAATGTATTTTTTAACTTAAAAATACAAATGATGCCCACGTATAATATTTTGTAATATTACTTGTTTGGACATCCAAACAAGTACGCATTCTGTACATACAGAATGCGTAGTTTTAGTATTTGTCATAGGATTTTTTACACCCCGTATAACAAATTTTCTAACAGTTTCCTCCGTGTTTCTTCCCATATAGGGTACACGGAGATAATGTCGGAAATATCTCGGTGTCGCTCCGTTCTGGTAGTCGTGTCGCCCGCACAATACTCGCCCCAGCGTCTGCTGACTGCGTTCAGACAACTGGCCGCGTTGCCTCATCCACCAGTCGTCGTATTACTGCAGGTAATGAGAAAAACCGGCCAAGTGCGAGTCAGACTCGGGCATGCAGGGTTCCTTACTATTATATATGTCGGCAATCTGTATAATGCAGGCATTCTAAACAATACCTATGCAATTTTTAGAATGCCTGGGGCATTTAGGCAATTTATGAAATGTTATAAGTATTTTTTTTCTATTTTATACATTGCCTCAAACCTAACCCAGCCTTCCCGGTTGGATATATAATGACGGACGGATTTCATAATTCTCACCGAATGAATTGAATGAAAACGCCAATTGAATGAAAGTTTGACCAACTCACAGTTAATTGGTTAGGTTGAGTTAGTGCTATGATCTAAACACAGCGCGAGCCGAGCGAGCAAAGCGAGCGTGCAGCAGCGACCTGCAGCGGCTGGCGAAGAATTGATAATAGATAAAGAAACAAGCAAAAGTCCACTCGCTATTTTCTTTTACAATTTGCTGACTGCGCATTCGGCATTGTATAAAATGAATAATATTTCATACATTGCCTTGATGTTTTTGGCATTCTATACATTGACTAGGTATTGTATAGAATGACGGATTATACAGATATATGCCGGTAACATATAAATTAGCGCAATAATTACTCGACTAATAATGTTTTTACAAAAAAAACCTTATCGCACGTTCTTTGTAATACAAACTAATAATAATATTTTTCTTGTTTACCCCTCAGGATTTGCCTAACTTAAAACGCGAGGCCAAGGAGGTGGGCGAGCGCGCATGCTCTCTGTTACGGCGCTCCAGACTGGTGGCGTGGAGGCACGTGCACGAGCGCGCCTTCTGGACCCAACTGCGGCTGGAGCTGCCGCTGCCCCCGACCCCGCGCCCGCCTCCCGTAGCGGTATGTATCTATACTAATATTATTATTAAGAATCCTACATTACCCCTGATGAACATAGGCTTTAGAAGTATAACTATTAACGGGATTGTTACCATGTACCTTGTTTTATAAAATCCATCCAATGGTTCAGGAATCCAGTGGTTCGTATGTGCACAAAATGCAAAAATCAAAAAAGTGTCGTCCCACAATCTGATACTGTGAGTATTGTGTGTCGGGAACAGATGCGAGTGAATAGTGAGAACGTGACCAATGGTAGGGGTATCGAGGGCAGTAAAAGACGACATCAGAGAGTAGACCGATACGTCTGCCAATAACATCTACCCGCAAATACTATAGTTACTCCGTGATCATGGCGCTTGCAACAGTGCCGAAATTATGGAGACTCATAAAAAACAAGGTACATGGTAACAATCCCGTTAATAGCTATAAAGTTAGTGAGCATGAAAGTTTAAAACTATATAGGCTATAGAATATTTTGAATAAAATTAGAGTGAGAAAAGTACTAAAAAAACTTATATCGCGTTCGCTGCGGAAATTATTGAAAATAGAGCCTTTGCTCTATTTTCAAGTGATATATTACAATTAAATATATAGATGACATCAATATCTATGAAAAATCAGCTATATACACTCGACTGCAAATAAACTGGGCCACTTGCTACCACGGAACTCTGATTTGATTTTCTCAAAAAGTATAAAATTTACATCTATCAAAATTATAACTACAGAAAGTGCGTTTCGTGGTGATTCAAATTAACAAGAATTTATTGAGATTAATCAATTAATTAATTTTTTATTTAAAAAAATCCAAGGAAGAATCGTTTTCCAATTGTGGTTTTCGGAAGTAAAGACGAAACAAAAATACTCGCGTCTGAGAAAACTATGGAGAAAAGCTAAGGCAATGATAAGCAGTATCAGACTATCCTCATTTTATAAAAAAGAAGGATAATCGCGACTTTATTAAAAAAATAGCAAATTGTTAGCATTGCTGTTCTTGCTCAATTTACTTAATTTAGTACTTTAGAATATTTTTTTTTCTCATATTAATAATTATGAAACACACTTTCTGTACATAAAGCTTTAATAGTTGTAAGTTTTATACTTTTTGAAAAAATAGAATAAGAGTTCCAAGGTACTAGCGGTTGGCCCAGTTTATTTGCAGTCGAGTGTATATATCTAACTACTACAATTATGACACAATAACAAATTTTCATGAAAAATTATGTAATATACGTACAACGATATTAAATACCCCAGATACCACCACGTGCGCTCATAATGTGCCCCAATCAAAAAGTGCTTAAACACGACTCAAGCACTTCTTTGTTCACAGTCACGCGCGGACCGTTGGAAAGTCAACATGCCAGTATGCTAAATAGCGTTTTTTCGACAGGTATCTAATCAATGTTTGTTAATTTAACGCATTTGAAGTAAATTTTGTTTTAATACTTACTATAAACTGATTTAATAGAAAATATTTGTGATATTCAAAAGCATGGTCGGTAATATAGCCGTCTCTTTTCCTCGCAGTCCGTACCTGCTACATTGCTAACAGCGCATTCAGATTTGCGCATAGAATCAAAGAAATAAGGTCTATATTCTTCCGGATATAGCAATAAGTCGTACAATTTTACGAGCTTGCGTTTCGGACTGTCATTACTCTTTGACGCATGCGCTTTAATTAAGACCTTAAACAGTATGCTTTAAAGTTGATTTTCAATGTTTAAATAATGCCTTATATTGTTAAGACTACGCGATCATCTTACGGAGCTCCGTGGATCGTCGAATGCACCTTGTGCACAGGTTTCGGGCATGATTTTGTTCATGTTGGTGTATCTAGGGTATTTAATATCGTTGTATACGTATTGTAACGCCGGTACAAACTAGGCCATATTATTCGTACCTGGTATTCGTATCCAAATAAATCACTTTGTAATCGGGGTTTTATCAGTACCTGTAGATTACTTTTATAATTATACCTTTCCCAAATTCCGTACCCTTCAAAAGTTATCATGACTGCAACAACTAACAGTGATAGACGAGATGGATGAGTACAAATCACTGCGCACACCATAAACTATACCTTTAATAATAGGGGCATGAACCAATGGTAAGGGGGACAAACTTTTTAACAGCAGAGCAATGGTGCATTCAGTACAGCGTTGCCAGACGTCCCGATTTTCAAAAATCAAAATTAGTCCCCCGCGGGACAGGCTCAATCCCCCTTTTCGGGAATAACTCGACCGTGCGTGCAGCGTACTGAGAAAGCGCGGGCGGGTGGCACAGACAAGTGTGGACTGGCCGCCTGCCCGGCGTGTAACTCTCAAAGAAAGACTCATTAGACTATTTAACGATAGGGTAAATCTGATTTAAAATATCATATTTTTATTAAAATACATTTTCTCTGGATATTTTTACTAAGTACCTATTTATTGTCACGTAAAACGTTATTTGAATTCGAATAAAAAGATAAATATTAAAAAAAACTTTTGATTAGATACTTTTTTTTTACTGTGTCTCGCTTTCGACGAAACAATCCCGCTTTTTCACTCAAAAAGTTCCTTAATCACGACTTGGCAAAAGAAATCTGGTAACGCTGATTCGGTACGACGGGCCCTAAACTACGCAGCAATATTTAACTAGCAGTTTGGTAGAGATAGACCGAAGCGAAGCGTATGTTTGCTAGTACCTTATACATCCATCGAACAACAGTAGAAAAGACTCTTAATATGGCAGTAACTATACTACTAAATAAAAGACAAAGTTTATATGACTTCAACATAACCTACTACTGATTCCGAACACAAGTAGCATTTTTTCATTGCTGTGCGTTCTAGGACATTCAATGTATGGGGAACGAGTCCGAATGTCCTTTGAAAGTTTGTACGTTTGTTACTCAATTACGCATAAACGGCTCAATAGATTTGGATTAAATTTAAACACAGACAAGCTCCTTACCTAGAAGAGACATAGGATACCCGTTTTTATCCCGTAAAAGCTTTAGGTTCTTGAGGGATTTTGAAAAAATCAAAGTTAACATGGACGAAATCGAGGGCGGCCGCTACTCCATAATAATCCAAAGTATGATTAACAGCGGTTATTTCTAAACTGACTATTACTTTAGAAATTAACTCACATAAAATGTTACTCATGCCATTTTTTATTTACACAATCAGTATTCTAAAGCAAAAAAATTTTGCCATACATTGGCGAATTGGGGCGTCATGGATTTGTTTCAAAAGTGAAATTGAAAACATATCATCCTGCCAATATTATAAGTGTGAAATTCCGCTCGGTAAATATTCTTTTTGAACGACTCCAGTCTTAAATTTGTATGTTCTTGTTACAGGTGAAAGCGGACTCAGAGGCCAGTAAGAATTCTCGCTCCAGCAGCTTAACGGCGCTAGTGTAAGCATTGTACAGACGGGCAGCTCGCGTCCTGTATAAAGTAGTGATAGCTCAGTGTCTGACACTAACCGAGCGTCGACTGCCAACCCAACAAGACTGTGAATAGATAAGTTCTGTTAAAGTAAATGAATAAACATTATATCACATTACAATTATTATACTGTAGTTAGGGCATAGAAGATACAAAACTGAAAGATTCTATAGTAAATTCCTCGTGTTTAAAATAGAAAAATGAATAAAGTTAAACTACCTGAAGAAGAAGAAGGAAGAACAGTTTTCCAAAGATCTCAGAATCTTTGAAAGGTTACGATTATCTCTTAAATGTGTAAACACCGTTTCTCTTTCTCGTGCCAAAGGGAAATTACGAATTATTATATGTAATTATTATCATGACAATGTATTTGTAGTAGGATTATAACTTTCTTGTACTCTTGTGCTATTTATTTAATTTATCTTTTGGAGTTCACGCTTTTGAGCGACTTTGAAAATTGTGAACGGAGAATTTGGAATATGTACAGTTGAAGATGGCGGTGTGCCATTTTTTGTTTTATATCCTATATCTCACTAGAGATTAGTTTACCAGAGTTTAGTTGTCTAGATAAATACAGAGAAAGTGACCACATTTTTGGTTTAATCAATTAATTATAATGTGTAAACTTTTTGCCCCAACTCGAAAATACTTGCTTAGCAACAAAACTTTGATAAGCCTATGTCATACAAGGGATTTGACTATATGTCGTTAGTTTAAAACATTTGTATCCATTAATTAACAAGAGATTTTCGCCTTAAAATTGGGCACCGCCAACTAACTGTAGAAAAAGTCACGGATATTCATAACTAAATTTAAATTTAATTCTTATATTATTATTTTAAGCGCTAATTAGTCGCGCTTTAATGGTCTCGAGTCCTTATTAATTTATATTGCTTGTTAAGAGCGGATTGGTCAACGTCCAGGGTTCTGTGATATGGTTTTGGTGGAATGTGAATGGATTGATTTTGCGAAGCGTTTTTTTATTGTTCTTTTAGTACGATTTATTTTTTTTCGGCGCATGCTACTCATTTAATAAGATACCCTTGAACAAACATATAGAAGGTCTAAATGTATCAAAATAATTAAATTCATCCCAATCGGTGTTATTTTTTTTAATAACGTTTAATATGCAATATGATTTCCCAGTGAAAATATTATGAGACTACTCAAAATTAAAACTGAAAACTTTCTCTTAGTATTTTTTCTCTAATTTTATCAGACAGATATTGTTTTTAATACATATTGCTAAAAAGTGAACATTTGCGTAGTTGTATAAGTGGAAAAGTAAGTGCTTAATGGTTTTTAATTTTGCAGTTATATATTTATTTAATATACCAATATCTATAATTATATATCTACTCGATTTACCTTGATTGTATGTAATTAATAAAACATGTTAGATCCTCTTTTTTCGTATCTTTGTTTGCTTTTTTCGCATATGTATTAATTGACGTTTAATACACGCGCGAAACAACTTTTTCGTGATTGCATAAAAAAAATCAATTTGTCAGACTAACACAGTTTTGAAGATAGTAGGTAACTGTCATTTTTTTTTAATCTTTTCTAACGCCTTCGCCTCATCCAGTATTATAACTGTGGAAGTTACGTGTAGAATACCAAAACAGTATGGTCATATTTTACACTAGCTGGCTGGGATTTTTTTTTTAACTTCCTACATAATTGTTGTTTCAGTATTTGATGTAAATATTAAATATAAGATGTTTCGTACACAATGCTATTGTGTTAAGTTAGGTGATCCGATGTGCTAAGCAGGATATTAGATTTTTGTAATTTTTCTAGTATTAAAATTTACTCCTTACATTCCTTTATTTTTTTTATTGTGAACGTTAATATGTAAAGTGATTGTGAAATGCATAAAACCAGGAAATAAATTACTCAAAAAAAAATTGTTGTTTTATGTGTATCATTGTGGTTCCCAAGCTCCTTTTGGGGGTGTATTAGAATTTTCCTTCTAGGGATGCTAGGGTATTGGATAGAATACATATAAGTATATTTTATCCATGACAAAGGCACAAATGCTCATACATATCATAATAACATTTGCCCCCACTGGAATTCGAACCCGGGACTTCTGAGTGGCGACACCTCGAAGCCCGGCGTATATACTTGGCCACGAAGGTCGTCGATAATGAAATGATAAAATAGGCGATTGGGAGTCCGCTTGTTTTTACACGCAGGGGCGTCTTTCCCACAGGAGCGCTGGGTGCGGCCGCATCCGGGCGCCGGGCCCTAGGGTACGCCAGCTGGGAGATCAACTTCTGAACGAATCTGGTGGTAGATAGTACCTACCTACTTACCTTACCCAACTACAATTTCATAAATATTACTTTAAATTAATGATTAAAAACCAAATTAAAACGTACAATTTAAGTACATACAGATTGTTTCCGTTTTTCTAGTCTACTTGGTCAAACTATAATACATACACATACAGGCTGGTCCAAATAGTGACGTCAACAATTTTTTTTAGATTCCTCGACCCTGGGGGTATCCGAAAATACCCCATGTATGTTCTGCAATTTTTGTTAGTTTTCGAGTTATATTTTTTTTTGTGTATTTTTAATGATTTCTGCCAGCGAGGTTTCAAAAATTCTTATCTTTTTTCGTAGTAGGTATTTTGCAGTCTTTGTTTTTGTGACATAATTGTCTTGAATGTTGTTTTAATAAAAAAATAACTCAGCTTCCTGCAATAACTTAAAGTTACTCAAAAAATGCTTGAAAGTTGGAACTTTAGTTTTTAGTAGGATTTACTCAAACATTCAACTTCAATTTAAAAATACAAAAATAGTTTCCATAGCTTCTGGTTAAGTATAAAAACTCCGCATGCTTCTAAATTACCAAAAATCATAATAAAAATAGTACTTAATCAGCCTATTTTTTGTTCTAATTGGCCTTCGAAAGCGGATAGGCTAAAATCAATGAAACACGATTAAAGCATTTAAAATTATTTAATCTACTTTTTATCATGTGTAATTTCAAATTAAATTTAATTAAATTCCTGTAAAATAACTTTAGCATGTGTAATTTTACAATAATTTCGGTTTCACCACTAAGATTTAAATGCGAACAAGAAGATTAAGACAAAAACTTACAGACGCGGAAAGAAAAATAAAGCAAGAATATTCAAGTTCAGACAATTAAAAAATAACTTTTTAAGACATTGTCAATTGTGTATTTAAGTTGGAGGAAGGAGTTTTGAAAATATACTGTAATAAATAGTCATTTTTCAGTAATTTGTGGTTTTTATTTGTATCAAAAAACAGGTAGTTTCCCAACTAGCCATTTTGATCTTTATTTTTGCTCACATATTTTAAATCTTAGTGGTGAAACCGAAATTATTATAAAATTCAACATGCTAAAGTTATTTTACAGAAATTTAAATTAAATTAAATTTAAAATTACATTTTTAGGTTTAATTTACCATAACAATGAAAAAAAGTAGATAAAATAATGTGTAATGCTTTAACCGTGTTTCAATGATTTTTAGCCTATCTGCCTTCAAAAGCCAATTACAACAAAAAAAGGCTGATTAAGTACATTTTTTTATGATTTTTGGTAGTTTAGGAGCATGCGGAGTTTTTAATTTTAGCCAGAAGCTATGGAAACTCCTTTTTGTATTGAAGTTGAACGTTTAAGTAAATCCTACTAAAAACTAAAGATCCAACTTTCAAGCCTTTTTTGAGTAACTTTAAGTAATTGCAGGAAGTTGAGTTATTTTTTATTAAATCAAAATTCAAGACAATTATTTCACAAAAAAAAGACTGCAAAATACCTACTACGAAAAAAGATAACAATTTTTGAAACCTCGCTGACAGAGATCGGATACCCCCAGGTGCGAGGAATCTAAAAAAATTTGTTGACGTCACTAGTTGGACCACCCTGTATATGTACATACATACGTATGCTTGCTTTTGTGACTATTATTATTATGTGACTTACATAAATAAGCAAGCATACGTATGTATGTATTTCTTCATTTATATTTCTGTAGCAGCCTATACAATGAAAAAATAATATGCCAAAATTTAAAAAAAGGGGGCGTAGCGTTGGCTTTCGCACTCGGGCGCCGCATATGGTTTAGATGCCCCATTTTACACGTTAATGTTTCTATGAATACAGCTAATTAACTATAACCGTTCCTTTTGAGAGGAGAGGCGGGCAATGTTTTTTCCATACAAACGTTTTCGACTGACTTTTGGTTGATTTTTATCACTAAACATTTTATATATTGATTGATATATTCCTCGTTGATTTTCATACATAAAATATAATTTTTTTAAATATATTTTAGGTGATAGAAATTTTTTCTCAGCAACAATTTTGTAGAGCTTTTCAGGAGCTATAAGACTATGTGAATTAAATTACTTAAGATCCCTTAATTTTTAAATGGGGAGAGTTTAAAGCGCTTGAATAAGGTGATGTTCGTAAATGTAGGTGTTAAACGGCTATATCTCCCCGAATATTCGCTGTACAAAAAATATGCACACAGGCAAATTTTTGTTCTTAAAAAAGCTACAATTTAGTTCTATATCATTTTTTTCGTATCTTTAGTATTTAGGGAAATATTATTAGAAAGAAATTGGTGTAAAACACGAAATTGAAAAAAAAACCGGTTTTCTCTTTATCTCCAATTTTTCGAAAATTTGGCACATTAAATTGGTAAAAACTTCGTGGATGTATTAATAGAGAAGGGTGGCGAACAATTTTAATTAGGGGGTACTTTAGAGGTTGTTTTCACAGATTTTTTTCGTAGAAAAAAGCGTGTACCGATCTTATTTTGATCATAAGTCAATTTTCATGCTAGAGACATTGTTTTTTATTTGTTTGAAAGCTCTTATTAAATACTTTGAAAAAGATTCTATGAGCTTTCTTCGAATAATGCAAAATTTCAATTTCTTCTTTAATGGCTTCTTAAAGATTAAGCCAATGACTAGTGTATGTAGCAGGGATTGTCTATTCTATGCTTGTTCGGTATATTTATGAATGAAATTTAATAACTCTGCTTAAAGTGTAGCAGGGTGTTGTGCAGGTACAAGGACGTAGAGTGACTGAAACCGAACAGTGTAGGAAGAGAATTTAAAGTATGAGGATGTTGAGATACCTGAAACAATTAAAGCTTTTTGTTAGGGCATGAAGCGGCGATAATCTACTTACTAGCTACAATTTAATGTTATTATTGTCAATATATGCACACAGGACATTCACAAAATCCGAATAGACAAATAATAATACGGTTTTAAAATTAGCGGGGCGAGGGATAGGCGTAGGAAGTAACGTATATAATGAGGGGGAGTTTCTAGGGCAGTTGAAAAAAATGTGATCTGTGGTACCCTCGTCGAGGCCACATTCGCATAGGGAGCTATCCTTGACCCTGATCTTGGCCAAAAATACAGGCGTGCATACGTGTCCGAGTCTAAGTCTGGATACGCTGGAGATAACTCGTTTTTTAAAATTGCGAGTTCGGAAAAACCAAGGGACGCATGGAATGTCCGGTTGTACATTAGCGTAATGTAAGCCTTTTGTCTTGCTAGTTTTTTTCCAGTCTTTAGACCATTCCAATAACAAATTCGTCCTTGCTATGGAGGCTAGATCATTGGGATATATGCCATTGTGTGTGAGAGAGCCACTGACCGTAGCTTGCTTGGCGCATGCATCTGCTGTCTCATTGCCGCTGATACCTGTGTGTCTCGGAATCCACACCAGAACAAACTGTAGCCCTTGCCGATGACAATCTAATAGAAGAGTCTAGATTTTTAAAATGAATTGAAATTTAAATCTACATTTAAATTGATTAGAACAGATAGCTTGTAAACAGCTCTTTGAGTCAGAGAATAATACTACTTTATTAAGTTTGTGGGATTCAGCAAATTTAAGAGCTTCTAATATGGCAATGGCCTCACCTGTGAAGATTGAGCAAACAGGAGGACATTTGAAGTTTAAAATTATATTATATTTAGGGATCCAGACTGCAGATCCAACATGACTTTCTCCAGATAATTTTGATGCATCTGTATATATTGTAAGCCAGTCGGCCCATTTCTCAGAGATTATCTTGTTCAACCTAACTTGTGCATCTAATGAATGTTTTTCTATGCCCAAATTTAAAATTACTTCTGGTTCATAAATTAGAGCTTGATAAGGGGTTTCAAATAGAGGGTTCAGTCTACATTGGTACACAGGAGATGGGAGGTTTATTAGTTTTCTGTAGCTAATCAGCAGACAAGGCAGGTCTTTATGGGACCAGTATTCATTTGTAGGGGCCAGTTGGTGTAGTAGATGAAGTTTTGGAATTAGAGGATGTGACATACGTTGGTAGATTTTGAAGAGAAATTTATCTGACAGATATTGTCGGCGAAATTCTAAGGGGGGTACAACACACTCAACCTGCATTGCATTTATGGGAGAGGACTTCATGGCTCCAAGAATGATTCGTAGACATTTTGATTGTATTTTTTCTAGGGATTTCAATGCAATTTTACTACAGGGAAGTAAAAGAAAGCTGTCATAGTCCAATAAGCTCCGGATAAGGGAATTATATAATAACCTCTGTGTAACTGGGTGGGCACCAAACTCCTGAAAGAGCTCTTAGAATATTCAAGTTTTTTTCACATTTTTGGATAGTATAATTAATATGATGGACACCTGTCATCTTAGAGTCTAATATCATTCCCAGAAATTTTACTTTGTCTTTAATTAGAAAGTTCTGTCCATCGCAGGAGATGTCTATATCGGGGATACTTCTTGATCTTGTGAAACAAACTACACTACTTTTGGGAATAGAAAGAGACAATCCATGATCTGAAAGCCAGTTGTTAAGATAATAAATAGCATCATTAAGTTTACTACTAGCATCTTGAATTTTATTAACCTCTAAGTACAAGGCAAGGTCATCTGCATATTGAAGTATATTACAGAATGACTTAACCGTCAGGTCTAGATCATATGTGTAAATACTATATAGCAAAGGGCTGAGCACAGACCCCTGGGGGAGACATTTCCAAACACTTCTGGCTGGTAGAGTAGAATTTTGGGAGTTTATGTGAATCGCTCTATTGGTTAGGCTATTAAAAACAAAGTTTATGATCCTCTCAGAGATGTTCAGCTGGAGCATTTTCTGCCTGAGCACCGGGAGAAGAACGTTATCGTAGGCGGCTGCTACATCGAGAAACACGCCTACAACTGATTTTCGTTTTGAAAGAGCAATACGGATATCAGTCACAAAAGTACTCAGACTGTCCATTGTGCTTGATCCTTTACGAAAACCGAATTGCGTTTCTGCTGGCCTGTTATTGTTCTCCAAAAACCATTCCAATCTGTTCTTGGTGAGGTGTTCTAAAATTTTAAACATTGTGTTCGAGAGAGCGATACCGGTAACTGGATGGGTCGTTGCCAGGTTTGCCTCCCTTTAATATGGGAATAATTATCTGCGTCTTCCATTCGTCGGGTGGAGCACCATTGATAAAAATTGTGTTGATCAAATTTAAAAAGCAAAGTTTCGTGTCATTTCCACTATTGACAATAAAAGAGTAAGGGATTCCATCAACTCCCGGGGAGGAGTCCTCCAGTCCTGATAGAACTATGGAGAGCTCTTCCCAAGAGAAGGGTGATTCTAGAGTAGATGTGGACCTTTGAATTGCAGGAAGGACTGTGATCTCTTCAATGGCAGGAGCCGAAAGGGGGGCAATTTTTTGACTGAAGGGTATTAACCATGAAGATGGGTCAGAAGAAGTGTTATGGCAATCAGATGTCGATCCACGGAACCTTTTAATATTGTTTCAGACAAGCGTCGGGGAGGACTTTGGGGAGAGGAATGAACAAAACTTGGACCAGCCTTCTTTCTTCTTAAATTTTAGTAGTTGGACCGTTTTTGCAGCATTTTTTTTATAATTTACCTAAATTATAAAAAAAAATGCTGAATTCATTGCAGAGGTGTAGGTTGCTTCTGCCTTCTTTCGATTTTTGCAAGCCATGGTACATTCCTTGTCCCACCACGGTGGTGAAGAAATGCGGCTAGAGGAGGGGAGATTGCGTAGGGGAATACACTCTTCTGCAGCAGATAAAAGAGCATTTTTGAATAGCTGGTAGTCGGAATTAATATTAACTGGGTTCAGAGTCAGTGAAAGTCCTTTTACTTTGTCATCTGAGATAGAACCGTACTTTGTCCAGTCAGCCTAGGATAGTAGGAAATTTTGTCTATTGTTGTATTTTTCCCTTCCCTTCCCTTCTAGGGTTAGGTAATGATAATAGGATAGGAAAGTGATCACTTCCGTAAGAATGAGGCAAAACTTGCCAGTTAAGTCCCGCAGTAAGGCTAGCCGAGCATAAAGTTAGATCAACAGCACTTTTAGGGTTTTGACATGGCGCTACCCGTCGAGTTGCCGTGCCATCGTTTAAAATACATAAATGAAGGTCATCAATTATATCTAAAAATGTAGATGAAAGTGGGTCAGAGGTATGGCAACCCCATGCTTCATTATGAATATTAAAATCACCCATGATTATCCATGGTTTTTCAATGTTCTTAATAATAGACAATATTTGTAACAGTATGGTTAAACTAGGATGTGGGATGTACAGCGAAATAAAATAAATGTTCATGGCTCGAACAGCCACTATATTAAAATTATCATTATTATGTGGAGGGAGAACTATAGGATCAAAAGGATAATTTCTTAGAATAATCAATGCTGATCCACCTTTGCTATCACTCCTGTCATGCCGGAGAGAAGCATAGCCTGAAATTCTATAACGGACTCCAGGCCCAAGCCATGTCTCCTGGATGGCAAAAATTACTGGCTTATGGCAGTTTATGAGATGTATTATATTTTTTATATTTAATACGCCTGCAGTTCCACTGGAGTAGTGGGGTGAATGTTAGCGTTGTAAGATGATAGCTCAGTAAGTTTTTGTCTAATATTGTACGGTAACTCTATATCATTGAATCTTTGGATGAAATTAATAAGTGTTGACAATTGTAAAAATAGCATTTCAATTAAGTTATCATTTGGTGTATTATTAGCCGAGAGATTATTTTCAATAGCATATCCATTTGGCTGGGATGAGGAGGGGAACAAATTATATTATTGTGTGAATGTCTATCATAGCCTGGACTGGAAGCAGGGCAGGGGCTATGACGAGAAGTTACAACAGTTTTACGGTATGAAGTAGTAGAAGGCCTAGTGAGTGGATTGTGCTGTGAGACTATAATCGGTGAGTTAGTTCTGGTGGCATCTGCAAACGACCTTCGTACAGAGGCGAATCTAGCTGACGCTTCCGCATATGACAGGTTTTCTTGGGACATCACCAATTTTATCAATTTTTGTCTTTCGTGTTCAGGACAGGAATTATGAGTGGCATGATGATTGCCAGAACATAAAATACATTTGGGGGGTGCCTGGCTCAAGCAGCTTTGTCCATCATGCATATCACCACATTTAAAGCAGCGAGGTCTGGACCGACATTGTGATTTTACATGTCCAAATCTGCAGCAGCTATTACACTGAATTACTGGCAGTCTATAAATTTCTACAGGTATAGAAGTGTAATAGCAATAAATATGGTCAGGTAGTTTTTTTCCAGTAAAAGTTACCACAACAGTCTGGGTTGGGATCCAAGTTGGGGCAGAGTCCCATATTATGGATTTTCGGTGTAATCGCCTAGCTCGAAAAACTTTTCCAAACCCTGAAGGAACTTGAATATTATTAACTAATTCTTCCATAGAAAGAATTAGCATCGGCTGCTGACTTAAATTGAATTGATACGCGATTACGGCCTACCCTCTTTACCCCATCTACTGTGATGTTTTTAATGTTGTTAGCATGTAAGAATTTCCAAAAATTTATAGCACGCAGGACAGCTCCCTGCGAGGGATCCATTTCTTTTTTCGAGACGTGAACTAAGTATAAAGGGACCTACATCCTCATCGGCATAGTTATTTTTGCTATCAGCAAAATCTGGTAGAATGTAGGTAGTTTGGGCAGATGCTACTACTTGAGCAGATGTGGTTTTTTTTGGCGGAATAGGGTTAATATTACTATTTTGAGTACGTTTTCTATTTAGACCGCTTAAATTATTTTGGGTTTGTGAGGGGAATAAATCTTGAGATGCGGCCGAACGCCCACCGGGATCCGGGGGGTCGGTGTCCATAATTGTAATTAGGTTAAGAAATGGTGATAAATCTTACCGAATAAGCGTACAACACAAAACGGATACAACACAAAAACAAACAGACACAGAGAACAAGTAAAAGTAACTGAACAGTGGCTTATAAGTGAGAAAAATACAAATTTAACAGGGACACTTGTATCTCGCACTCAACCTAAAAGCAGAGTCCAATGCAAAATTTTCTCGTTATTTCGCTATAAATCTTCCAATTTATGCATTTGACGAAAAAAACTAAACATTAATTTACTGTATCTTAGTTCATATTTGTCATAGAAAAATTATAAAAAACGCATTGTTTTCGTTTTTTTAAAAGCTACTATTTGTCTCTCTACACGTTATTTGATAAAATACATATTTTTAGAGTTATTCGCAAAATACCATTGAAAAAAGTCGATTTTTACGTCAATAATGTTACTTTCAACTTTGAATAATTCAAAAATATTAGTATTACGAAAAAAACGTATATAACATTTTTTTCTTAGAATTAGTTTTTCCGTCGATTCCTACAGTTAAAATGTAAAAAAAAATTCACCCCCCGAAATGGGGTGGCAACCACCCCCAATGCTCTAGCGTACAGCGGCATGATATAGAAAATGATCCTTGAGCTGTTTACTACCTTTTGTGAAAATTTCAAGTAAATCCATAGTGGACGAAAAAATTGCGAGCCAAAATGCTTCATTTCCTGGACTAAAGTATAATAAGCATTTACAAAAAAAGCAAGAGATAGAGACATAGTATGCTTATTATTCTATGGGTTAAATTTCTTCTACATATATCTTATTTTCGAGGAGGAAATCGTCGAGAGCCAAACCCCGATTTTTTTACGCAATTTTCAGCATTAACTACTGTTGTCCCTATCGCACGGTATTTGTCAATGCGTGACAGTAATGGTTCTTTTTAAATACCTATTTCTGAAGTCTCTCAGGTCGCGTCCGCTCTAAACACAGCTGTGCAGTTATGTTAATCATTAGTAGGTCTATTGTGTTAATAAATCGAACGGGAAACCCCATACTAATATATTATAAATACGAAAATGTACCCGTCCGTCTGTTACCTCTTCACGCTTTAACCGGTGAACCAATATATATGAAATTTGGTATAGAGATAGTCTCGGGAAATAATCCTTAACGATGGTGAAAAGTGGGGTGGAAGTTTGTATGGGAAACCAACAATATTAAATACCCTAGATATACCACGTCCACTCAAAATGTGTCCCAATCAAGAAGTGCTTGAACTCCACTCAAGCACTTCTTGGTTCACAGTCACGCGTGGACCGTTGAAGAGTCAAGATGCCCGTGAAAAAATGTGAAAAACGTACGTGAAGTGTCGTTTTTTTTCAACAGGTATCTAATAGTCGGATAGCCGACTGCATAAAAGTCCTATGGATCAGATACATGAATCATTTTTGGGGTATGAACAATAAAGCCATAGGTCTAGAGGTCTACACACCCCTGAAGTTGCTTGATTTTGCCCGCATGCAAAATAAGGACGTCACTTCCGGTTTTTATTTTAGGTGTAATTATAATTTATAAAATACATCAAGGAAATGTACATCAAACGATAGTTTTTGATGAGTAGAATAGAAATGTCAAGGGTTGACAAGATCTATTTATTCGCTACCCTGAGTCGATCACCATTAAAAAATTTTTTTTTTTTTTATTTATCTTAAGTCATCGAATACATGTTTGTGTTTGCTTACAATTTTCTGAAACTAGAACCTCTTAAATGACTGAAAAAAAATTGGTGGACACCTTTTATTTGCCCGGACCTGACCGTCGACTTAGTTTGAAGAATTATAGAGCCTATTCTCTATGTATATTAAATTATTTATCTGCATATCTTTTTCAAATACATTTTTTTTCCCCATTTATTCTTTGACTCTAACATAACTAAAAAAATCAACTTAGTTTAAAACATCAACATTATTGATTTTTCAAACTAAGTCGATAGTCAGATCCGAGCAAATATAAGGTGTCGACTAATTTTTTTGAGACATTTGAGAGCTTCTAGTTTCAGAAAATCGTAAACAAATCCATGTTATCGATGACTTAAGATAAATTAAAAAATATATATTTTTAATGGTGGTCGAATCAGGGTAGCGAATAACTAGATCTTGTCGACCCTTGACATTTCTATTCTACTCATCAACAACTATCGTTTGATATACATTTTCTTGATGTATTTGATAAATTACAATTATTCCTAAAATAAAAACCGGAAGTGACGTCATAATTTTGCATGCGGGCAAAATCAAGCAACTTCAGGGGTGTCGACCACTAGACCTATATTATTATTATGCTTTATTGTTCATACCCCAAAAATGATTCATGTATCTGATCCATAGGACATATCCGTAGGATACAGATCCATAGGATATTTTATACAGCCGGCTCTCGGACTATAATCAATGTTTGTTAATTTAACGCATTTGAAGCAAATTCTGTTCTAATACTTACTATAAACTGATTTAACGAAAAATATTTGTGATATTCAAATGCATGGTCGGTTATATAGCCGTCTCTTTTCCTCGCGGTCCGTACCTGCTGTGTTGCTAACAGCGCATTCAGAATAAAATTGCGCGTAGAGTCAAACAAATAATGTCTATATTCTTCCGCATATAACAATGTCGTAAAATACGAGCTTGCATTGCGAACTGTCATAACTCTTTGACGTATGCGTTTTAATTAAGACCTTAAACAGTATAGATTAAAGATGACTTTCAATTTTTAAATAATGCCTTATATTGTTTATGTCTACGTGATCATCTTACGGAGCTCCGTGGCTCGTCCAATGTACCTTTTACAGGTTTCGCCCACGATTTTGTTCGTGTTGTTGTATCTATGGTATTTAATATCGCTGTGGGAAACCAATTAAACCACTCAAAGTTGCAGACACTCGCTAGTAGTAAATAAATGAAAAAAAAAGTAAGATACTGCTGGGCAGGTTTATGGTTAAAAATTTGGGTACTTTAATAAAATCAAACAAAAGAAAATTCATATGACAGAACTATATTTCTTGTTGCAATATTCAACAAACAACAGATCTTTAGCAATAATAGAGGTTCATTAAGTAACAGGCATTACAATTTTCAAAAAATATCACATTCGTACAAAAAGGAATTTCCTTAAAGAAAACATTGAATAAAATGTTCGCCAAATTAAATTTATAGAGTTACAAAAATCTTCATAAAAAGTTCGCAGTGATGTACCAATACAGGTATATATTATAAAGATTTGGTAAACGATTAAGCTTGATAAGTTCAATAAGGCCACGATTCTTACAAAATCATTTTTATAAACTAGCACCGTTGATAAATATTTTTCAGTCGTTTTATTAACAAATATTCAAAAATATTATGTTGTAAAATTGGACGATAATTTCGATAATAATAGGAAAAAATAGTTTAATAAGTACTGAGAACGAATGTTTTATAGTACAATCTATTACGTAAATTTACTATAAATTATCAAGTAAATTATATAAAAATCTCACTTGTCATTTGTAAAAAAATCACATCTTTATTAATCATTCAATACATTCTACTCTTATTATATTCAACTAAGTATAATAAAAATTAACTAATACATTGACAAATTATTGTAAAGTTTTATTATTATTATCGATTCACATTAAGTAGGTACCGATCTAATTAATTCAATAATTAATGATTTGGTATATAATTAAATAAAAAGGGTAACTAAAAATAATTTTATGTTTGCAAGACAACAATGTTCCTTCATCACATTGTTGACCTTTATTTAAAAGGCAGAAGAACAATGGTCATTGTACATAAGACAGCTGCCGAATCAGACCTGCACCATAATTTGTTTTATTTTATAATCATATCATAGCGAGTAAAAATCAGTTTATTATGGGTATATTACTATATAGTTAGGTATATTACGGTATTATAATTTAAGCTTTACATAATTAACCTCATGTTAACAAAAACTGGCCATCTTCTGTAATCAAGTTTAAAAGGGGTTTTATTGAAATGGCACTGTTAAAAAGTCATTTTAAAATTATTTTACTATACAAAGAAATAAAGTACAAAAGGTAGCCTAACCTGACATTTTGTACAGCTACATTTTTTAGTTTTACAGTAATATGAGAGGAATCTAAGGGTAAAAGGGTTTATTAAGAAGGAAAGGCCGTTAAACCTGAACCCACAATCCCACAATTTGGAATAATCCAATAAATGTCAGACGTGGTGCTTGTTTGTTGCGGACGCTGTCTCGACCATAGAATTAATAAGAACTAAAACATTTTTATACCATAATAATTCAGTAATTTTTCGTGTACTACAATTAAGTACAAGTTTTCTAATAATAAGTACAAAATGAGCGAAACTTTATTGTACCAATATCATATTTTGATAAATATGACCAGAAATAATTATTTACGCATAATATTTTTGTTCCCATAATCGCCAATACTACAAACGCAGGAACACAAACACACAAACAAAAGTGGAAATGTTCAAGATCTGATCCATAGTAATTAATGCTACACATTAATGTAGCAAATTAAGCCTAACAACGCGGACATAAAGTGTCCTATTGTATAGATTCTTCCGCTCCTAACTATATATATTGTGACAGTAGGAACATCTACATAATTATTATAAATTAGATCCTAGGAACTAGTCTTATCATTGGGCGGATTCCGTTTTAGGTCGGCGCTTTTTCTCATACGCCTGAAATGGAAAAGAACAATGAGTTTTAAAGTAATCCTTGATACAATATATTGTTTTAACCTTTCATGGTCACTAACATTATAGTAATATTATAGTAACGGGATTGTTTCGATATCGAGAAAATATCGGAAACTCGCTAAAAACAAGGTACATAGTAAACGTACAATCCTGTAAATAACTTATATTACTCCGCCATGCTGCGTCCGGTCTGCTCGACCATGGGCACGTGTTAGACGCCTATTATTACACGCTCATGCAGCCGCGAGTCAATTCCAACAATCATGACATGAATTATCAAAAACCGAAACGATCACAGAGTAATTTGTTTGTCAAACGCATCAAACATAGGGTATGTTTGAAAACGATCAAATTAGTTTGACAAATACGTAATTTTTTACAAACAAATTTGATCGTTTATAGGGCTCTTAAAGTCTTCAGTCAAAACATTAGACAACGGGTTATCCATCTGTCATAGCTTTGACTGCCAGCATACTGCCAGCAGAATCTATCATCTAATAATGGTCGCATTACCTGTAGCGCTATACGGTCGAGTATCCGCCATGCTGTGTCCGGTCTGCTCGACCATGGCTCGTCGTACACAACTTTCACGTTGCAGTAGTTCGTGTGGAGATGTCAATTCTACCATCAGTCATAGCTTTGACTGCCCGCATACTGACAGCAAAATCTACCGGATAATGGTCGCATTACCTGTAGCGCTAACCGGGCGAGAGTATCCGCCATGCTGAGTTCGGTCTGCTCGACCATGGCTCGTACGTAGTACGCCGCCTTCACGCTGCAGTAGTTCGTGTGGCGATGTCAATTCTACCATCAGTCATAGCTTTGACTGCCCGCATACTGACAGCAAAATCTACCGGATAATGGTCGCATTACCTGTAGCGCTAACCGGGCGAGAGTATCCGCCATGCTGAGTTCGGTCTGCTCGACCATGGCTCGTACGTAGTACGCCGCCTTCACGCTGCAGTAGTTCGTGTGGCGATGTCAATTCTACCATCTGCCATAGCTTTGACTGCCCGCATACTGACAGCAAAATCTACCGGATAATGGTCGCATTACCTGTAGCGCTAACCGGGCGAGAGTATCCGCCATGCTGAGTTCGGTTTGCTCGACCATGGCTCGTACGTAGTACGCCGCCTTCACGCTGCAGTAGTTCGTGTGGCGATGTCAATTCTACCATCTACCATAGCTTTGACTGCCCGCATACTGACAGCAAAATCTACCGGATAATGGTCGCATTACCTGTAGCGCTATACGGGCGAGAGTATCTGCCATGCTGCGTCCGGTCTGCTCGACCATGGCTCGTAGTATGCCGCCCTCACGCTGCAGTAGTTCGTGTGGCGATGAAAATTCTACCATCTGCCCTGCATCCATCACTAACACCTGGCACCAAACAGGAACAGAAATATGTTATGTACAATGGACTTGTAAGAAGGTTTTGAGCAAATTAACCGCATCAGAATTGACTCTACAATTTTGCGTTAACTTCTCTTTAGCACTGTACTCACATTGTATATAAGTTAGCAGAGTGAGCTCTTAAGAATGATGCTTATATCAATATGAATGAATATAAATGAACAATTGTATATGGCTATGTAATTCAAGTTTATTATAACTAACCTTATCTGAATCCATAACTGTGTGTAATCGATGAGCAATTGTAAGCACTGTACAGTCTGCAAATTTATTCCTAATTGTCGTTTGGATCAGAGCATCGGTCCTGTGAAACAATATACATGTGTTTTAGTAAATAAGGAATAAATACGAATTAGGAATTTTGTGTGTATAAATAAACAAATAATTCCTAATCCTTTGGTCACAAAGGTTCTTTCGGAAAATAATTATTTTGGCGCTACAGCCGGGCTTTAGAAATACTTACATTTTCGTCGAGCAGGACAATATTCGTCCGTCTTATTAAAATATTAATCATTTATTACTTGTGACTTCGCCTGCGTGGTTTAAGTGGTTTCCCTTACAAACTTCCACCTCTTTATCACCCCCTTCAAGGATGATTTTTGCCCATGTTTGCGGTTACGGCGTATAAAGGCGCGCGCGAGGCACACTAACTGCCGCTGCCCCACGGAGAAGCGGCCCCTTCTCCGTGGGGCAGCGGCAGTTAGTGTGCCTGAGGAGCGGCCCCGAGGCCCCATAGAGACATGTATACTGACTGCGGGTCTACGTTCGCGGTGGCCTCGTCCAGCACGAGCAGTCGGTTGCGGCGTATGATGGCGCGCGCGAGGCACACTAACTGCCGCTGCCCCACGGAGAAGTTGCCGCCGCCTTCTGACATGCGCGAGCTGAGGCCGGCCGGTAACTCCATCACAGCTTCCTTTAACTCCACCTACATAAAAGAAAACGATATGATGGATATCATTAAATAAAAAGATGAATATTAACAAATCCACAAAAACCGGGCGATCCTCATATTATATAATCAACTACAAAAGGACATCAAATTTACTTTGCCACATAGAAACAGGTAACGAAAAAATAATCATCAGATTTGTCAAGAATGGACTGCCTAAATAACGAGGTCAATAGTTTTCATCAACAAAAGACGCTGTTAACAGCGTCTGTGAAGGTCTATTAAGAGGTTAAGCTCTGGAGTAGCATAAATATTGGCGTCGATTCTGACACGATTCTCTAAATCTAAATTTAAATTTGTCAACAGCGTATCCTTGTCATTCTCTTTACAGAGTGAAAAGGAGAGACTGATGTCAAATTAAGTTTTAAGTTTAGAGAATCCTTTTAATAATAAATGGCCGATCAAATTTCATTACAAATTCTTGACAGTCAGAAAAACACATTCCATTTCAACACATACCTCTTCCAATGCCCGCCACAGCACCTGGTCCGGGTACTCGTCGAAGGGGTCCAGGTTGTGTCGCATGGTGCCAGAGAACAGCACCGGCTCCTGCGGGATGATAGAGATCTGACTGCGCAACTCATGAAGCCCCAATTGTGAGGTCTCGCGCCCGTCGATTATGATCTCACCCTCGATGGTGGTCAGTCTGGAAAGAGAAGAATACAATATAGTGCGATTTAAATAAAAATAGGAAAGCCAATGATCTCCATCTGTCAAATGTCGCTTGAAAAGTACGGTTTGAAAAAAAACTTGGATCCCTTTTTTAGCACTTAGCTAATTACAATCGCAAACAATAAGAAATAATAATTAATATTGTTTAATTTTTTTTTCATTTATCGAGCTTTGGCTATGACTGGTTGATAACTTAAATCGTCAACCAAATGTCACTTTATGTTGCGTTCATAAATCCGATTTAAAACTTTCGTTTAAATAAAGGATGCATGTTCGTATGTGACCTAGTAATACTCCAGCGGTAGAGATGAGCGGAATTGAAGCTAGATTCTGATCAATGTTTTTTCTCACACACTCTTAATAAATAAATATTATTTAAAACCGGTCCTTTTTTTCTCAATCTTAGTAATTAAATTTAAAAAATCTGATGTTTTGTATTCATATAATCTTAGTAAATAAGTTTTATGAAATTAAAAATTTTTTTTAGCTCACTCTACTTATTTGGTTTGAATTTACAGCTATCACATCACAATATGCCCAGATGCCCAGATGGTCCTATACTTAGATGAATCGCATTATATATGTAGCTATGAACTCACTGTTACAACTTCCCTGTATAAATGCGGTGTTGGAGCCCAACGTGGTGCCTTCAGTCACAAGATTCGTACTATATACTATACAGAGTCAAAATACTAACTTAGGTAAAATAAAAGTTGATCATTAATGACGGACGATCAAAGGCTGTATCAGTATATCTCCTGATAAAAGCAGGTGCACTAGAGCTACAGTTAATAGATTTTAAAACGAACCTGAAGAGTGCGTTGATTAGCGAGGACTTTCCAGCTCCTGTTCTGCCAACAATCCCCACCTTCTCTTTTGGGAATATCTCAAAGTTCAGGTCTTTCAGTATTGGTGGCTCTCCAAGCGCGTAATATAAGTAAACGTGTCGGAACTGTATGTGGCCCGCATCCGGCCACGAAGGCGGGGGTTTCTTCTCTGCCGGCGATTGGAGGGGAGGTTCCGATTCTACGTTCGAATACTCTTCTATCCTGTGAATACAAGGGAGGAGTGAATATTGACAGCTAAAGAAAGAGAAAAAGTTTTAAGCGCGGTCCAGTCGTTGATACAATTTACGTAACTGAGAAAGTTTGTAAGATGAAATTGACGACTTTAACGGGATTTTAGAATAAAATTATCTATCAACCAAAACAATATAAAACGACCACACAAAGATACTTACTTTATAAACCCAACTTTTTTATGATTAGCGCAGAATTAGTTTCTATATATCTCATGTGAATGGTTAAATCTCATTTGCAAACAGTTAGTCATAATCCTGTATACTCGTATATCAAATAAAAAAAGAGTATAATGATTATAATCTGACCTCTCTACGCTGGTCATCTGGTTTTCTAGTTCGGTGGATTGCCGCATTCCCCACTGGAACATGCCGGTGAGACCCATCGCCTGAGTAATGGCCAAGCCCACGTTGCCGCCATATTCATCTGAGAAAATAATAATAAAAATGTTCACTTTATAGTTCTTGACTTCTAAATTACAAACAGAATCAAGTGGCCGAACTAGGAAAACTTGAGGCCAGACAGAAACAGTTGTTGAAGACGGATGCCGCTCCAGTGTGTATATGATGTCTCCCTCTAAAACAGAACTTGCCTGACGTTAAGAGTTCGTAATACGGCTCTAATTCTACGGAATGCAAAATAATACGAAACAATTAATTATAAGATAAGCTTCTTTTAGTAGATTTAGAGAGAGATGATTTTGCACTGTTAGGCCACCGATTGAGCAAAAAAATTTTTTTTTCGGGTCTGTCGGTTTTTTACATTATACGGGATTTATATCATTATTATTATTACCGTTATTAAAAAAATACATAGACAGAAAGAAAGTACAATAAACAAATTTAAAAAAATGACATGGAAAAAGGATGTAGAGACCAGCATTAAGGCCCACTTGCAGCAAATTTACTAAATCTCAATATAAATAAAACATGATTTATCCCATATAGTAATATCAAATTGACATAGACATTTCGACATTTTTTAGGATTTAACTAGTTTTAGTTGAATCTAGATTAACTAAATTTGCGGCAAGATTCTCTAAGTTTACTTACTAAAATTTTAAATTATAATAATTAACTAAAGAAGTTGTGTTCTAAATTAACTTACTTTGACCAAAGACCAGGAAGCTGAGTGTTACCATACCAATGTATACAACGCACACTAAGTCTAGCCAAAAACCAAAGGCGCGTGAGCTGGCGATGAATAAGTACCTGTTACCAAACAAAATTATATTGTCACTCGTCAGTAACAAATATCAAATGTTAATTAATATACTCATTTGCTACATTCCCTCAAACATTTGCAGAACAAATTAATTCGGGCCTTAGTACTGCGGTGTAAGGCTAATAATGGAAATTGAATCAAAAAATCAATGAATTTAAAGGAATCAAGTCAGACGACCTGTTGAAAGCTTTTTTTGTATGCTTTTGTCGTTGAGCTAAATTGAAGAAAAGTAGTTGCATATATCATTGGTTGAGTTCTAATGCAACTCCGACTCTAAAAACATGTTTCGAGTGTGATAATGTTAAGGCTAGAGGAGTTGACTATCTATTAATAATACAGTTATTACGTGTCTTTGTTATAGATTGTGTGTAAATGAAAACCGTACAAAAATATGGGTAGACTCGTCAAATGTGAATGGAAAATCATCAAACTCACCATGCGGAACTGTGCAAGTCCTGATGATTATCGAACTCCCTGATGAGAGCTTCCTGGGCACCGAACGCTCTTATAGTCGTTATGCCTTGCAGTGTCGCATTCAAATGGGAGAACACTGGGCTGCGTGCTGTGGGACAAAGATGGCCACTCGAATCATCAATACCAGAATAAATTGGTGATAAAAACCTATAAACAGCAATCATTTGACGGAACTTTTTTTTTTTTTTTTTTTTTTTTTTTTTTTTTTTTTTTTTTTTTTTTTTTTTTTTGACGATGGAAAATGCATTTACGCACCGTACCGCGCGCTGGCTGGTCGCGCGGCGTGTGTGGGACTCCCCGGCGCGGAACAACGCCGGTCCTACCCACTAAAAACCACCGGTACCCTCCTACGCCCATATGGGGGCGTCTCAGGATCAGCGCACCTTAGTGTGCGCCACTTCACTGGGACGCCCCCGGGCTGGCCCGGCCCAACGAGTGGACCGGGCGACACGCCTCTGGGGGATTGCGCTAGGGTACTAGGCAATCCCCAGACGGGGTGGCCTATGCCGAATGGCACCAAGGGCACGCGGCGGCCAAGCCGCGCCCAGACCACCTTAGGGCCGACGAAGACCGGCAGTCACAGCTGCCAGCCTTCTTCGGCCCACCCGTCTACGTCGGAGGGGAGCGGCTAGAGCATCCTCCTCCCGCTCCCTCTCCGCTGCCTCCTTCTGCACCATCACAACTTCGCAGAAGGAGGCGGCAGCCTTCCATGCCCTCTCATTGCCAAGCATGGCTCGAACCATACTTGGCAATGAGAGCGGTCCTCCGCCGAGCGCCGCCACCAACGTGCGGCGCTCGTTTCGCCAGGCCGGACACACGATCAGCGTGTGCTCGGCCGTGTCGTCGGGGGAGGCGCAGTGATGACACCGCGGCAACTCCTCCCGACGGGCGACACGGTGCAGGTAGTGGCCGAAACACCCGTGTCCGGTCAGTACCTGCACCAGGCGGTAGGTGAGGCTGCCCCGCTGGCGCCCTACCCACTCCTCCAACACCGGACGGATCGCCTCGATCGTCCGGTGGCCAGCGGCTGGGTTGGCGAGTGCCTCGCCCCATCGGCGCAGAGCCTCCCTCTGCGCCTGGGTGCGGACCCGTTCGATCTCCTCCCGAACGGGCCGCTCGCCCCGCTCTCTCGCCGCGGCCCTGTGTCGATGCACCTGGGACAGAACCAGGGCATCGATCTCCCACGGGAGCGTACCTGCGAGGACGCAGGCAGCCCCGTGGCTGACCGTGCGGAAAGCCCGCACGGCCCGGGCCGCGATGACCCTCTGTGGTCTCCGTAAGAGGGCCTTTGTGCGGGACGAAAGGCACTCCGCCCACACCGGGGCTCCGTACAGTGCCATCGACCTTATCACTCCATTATAAAGTCGACGGCACGACGCCCTCGGCCCTCCCACATTGGGGAGGAGCCGTCCGAGTCCGGCTGCGGCGGCGCACAGCCGGGGAGCGAGGAGCCTAAAATGCTCCTCGAACCTCCATCGGGGATCCAGGGTCAGGCCGAGATACTTCATGTACATCTCGACATGAACCTGGATCCCCTCAACCCGGACACGGAGCCCCGGTGGCCTGCGTCTTGGGGCATGGAACGCCATGGCCCTCGTTTTATCGAGGGCCACCTCCAACCCCAGGAGGCGAATGCGTCGGACGACCATGGAGGTGCCGACCGACGCAAGGTGGACCGCCTCCTCCCACTCCTTCGCTCCCGCCGCGACAAGGGTGTCGTCCGCGAAGCAGACGACATCCATTCGCGGCAAGAGCGAGCCACGCAGGACCCAGTTGTACCCCAGGTTCCATAATAGAGGGCCTAAAACGGAACCTTGGGGCACACCTGCCGCCACTGTCCACGACTGGACGCGCCCCTCCGCGTCCTCGTAGAGGACTGACCGGTCCCGCAGGTAGTCCCGTACGAGGGCGCGGAGGTAGAGGGGCACTCGGTGGAATTCGAGCGCCGCCTCTATGCACTCGTGGGGGATGGTATTAAACGCGTTCGTGACGGAACTTAAAAAAAACTGTTTCGTTCTAATTTCAGTGATATTACAGACTAAATAAGTATTTTTGTACGATTTAGAACGCGAATGAACTTTATCTCTAGGACATGAAGGTTGTAAATCTAGCAGTATAATGCTTACATTTTTTTGTTCAAAGTGTTATAAACAAGCATATTATGTTGCCTGCCGCTAAGCGGCCACCAAAATAATAATATAAGTTTGTAAATCTTTAGGCAAGTTGAATTATATCAGTTTTCGAATAAACACATTAGACATTATTAGACAGACAGATCAACGAATCGCTGATTGTGATGCTATATAACTCTACGCTCATCTCTTTTCATTTAAAAAGAATTAACTTATCTAATCCTACTCCTCCATTTGATTAAGATAAGTCTATAAGAAAAAGCATAATATGCAGATTTTGCCAACACGCAGAGTTCCATTGAATTTCATGGTAATTTTTAATAAAAATGGCGTTAGTTGCGCCTCAGAGATGACTCCCTCACACACCCTCGAGGCGCTTGATGCTGCGCGGTAGACGATCCTCAGGCCGTAGAACACTACTCTGATCACCTTAAGTTTACTTCGCCCTGTTGTAATTCTAATAAAAGTGGCGTTAGTTGCGCCTCAGAGATGACTCGCTTACACCCTCGAGGCGCTTGATGCTGCGCGATAGACGATCCTCAGGCTGTAGAACACTACTCTGATCACCTTTAGTTTACTTCGTCCTATTGTAATTCTAATAAAAGTGGCGTTAGTTACGCCTCAGAGATGACTCACTCACACCCTCGAGGCGCTTGATGCTGCGCGATGATGCAAGATAGAAGATCCGCAGGCCGTAGAATACCACTCCGATCGCCACGGTGGGGACAAGCAACCAGTAATTGATGACTGCTACTACGACTACGATACCGATGAGGGACAGTCCGATCTGGAAAAATAGGTTTTTAAGATTAGCTCTGATACTATAAAATGATTTTAGAAATGTTGCATTCAGTGCTGTATTGATTTCTACAGACAAACCTGAAGACAAGTTGTTTTTTTTTTGCGTGGTTCCACCGGGGCACCAAAAGGTAGTGTTGTGGTCTCCTGTAAGGTAGAGTTTGCTTCCTCGGACGGGCGCTCCAATACGAGCGGAAAATCTGCTATGTCCTACCTCTCCTATACTGGTTAAACTAAACACTTACTTGTAAAACATCCAGCAATGCCGACGGTAAGACCTCGTCCACAGCGCCCATGTCTTTCGAGAATCTATTCAAGATTCTTCCAGACGGGTTGACGTGGAAGAATCGCATCGGTGCACGGGTTATAGACTCGAACATATTGTTATGGAGGCGAGTGGACGCACGCA
Source organism: Chilo suppressalis (assembly GCA_902850365.2). NCBI lineage: Eukaryota > Metazoa > Arthropoda > Insecta > Lepidoptera > Crambidae > Chilo > Chilo suppressalis. The sequence continues at coordinate 17,783,612 of OU963898.1, forward strand.
TGGCCATAGAGAAGAACATGAACGAACGCAGCAACGATATCACTACGAGCGCGACTACCATGCCTGAAAGGGAAGCGTTAATATAATATAGACAGCCACACATCAAATAACCACAAACTATTAAAAGAAATTGCAAATGTTAATCTTACGTCAGGTAATTTAAAGCTCAAAGTCAGTTGAAGAAAGGAGGCGGTTCAAATTTGTATAGAGGGTGATAGTGAGTCTCCGGCACACTGCATTTTTTTTATGTTGTGCACTTCATTGTAAATCGTTTGACCAAAACTAAAATTTATTTAAACCTCATTTAAAAAAGTATTATAATTTTTAATGAGACAAACATTTTTTGGCTAATGGCAAGTTCATTAACCAATACTGGTTATTGCCAAAGCATCTAATATATTCTATTCAATAGGTAACTAAAGCAGTGATAATTATTCTGTTCATCTCTCATTATATTATAAGTTATTTTATTTCAAGAAGAATCAATTATATATTGGTATAATAATTTCACCACGATTTCACGAATATCATGCATGACTGGACTATAACATTTGACATAGTGATTGAGTTGACATTATAAGCTGCCACAGACATTATATGTATAGATTCCAAACAGTAATAACTGAAGATTGTACGTAATCAAAGGAATCACAATGTGTACATACCAGTATAAATGTAGATGCAGTCGTATCTAGTTATTCCACCCGGATAGTACTGCACGTTTTCCACGAGCGAATCTTCCAAACGATTCGAAGTTTCCACGGGATTTCCTGTTGCGTTCAGATCTAGCGATTGGAGTACACGCGGTACGGAACCTTCTTCAAGATTAACCCTGTGTTATAGAAAACTCAGCTTTATAATCGTAAAAGTTAGCTCACATCATCATAATTTTTGAGGTTGCAAGTTCTACGCTCGATATTTTCCATATTTTTTACGTACTGTGTTTTTTAAACAGATTTAATAGAAGAATAATCATGAAAATTATAATAGGTAATTGCACCCGCCAACAAATAAGGGTACACAAACGTTTTAGACTTTCAGTAGACACTGAAACCGAAACAACATCTAGTTCCAAATTTATTTACCCCGAATATATTAATACACAAATGAATAAGTTTTTACTGATCAAGATCTTACCATCTCCGAGACAAACTGTTACCTATCCTTAATATTGTCCTTTAATTATTTATGATTGATTCTCTGACTGTATCCGAATTCAAAATGAAGACTTACCTACCACCAACAGTGCCAACACAGCTATGAAGGCTGTTAACTTCTAGAGAATGACTCTCAAATACGCGCACACACATACACTTTTGGGCCGGCTGATCTTAGTTCCGCTTCTTCCCACTCTCATTGCGGTGGCGCTGCAGTCGTCAATAAACCAGGCTTAAAGTATGTAGATTAATTCTATACAGACATTTGCCAGTAACTGGTTCACCAATCCGATCCGGAGCCCAACAGTTGTGGCCGACACAGCAATGAACGCCATCAGCGCGACCACTAGGGAATGGCCACTGGTTCCAAATACATGCCATACACTTTCCCAGAAACGGCGCTAGCTGATCGTAGTTCCGCTTCTTTCCGCCCGCCCTCAAGTGGCGCTGTGGCCGTCAACAAACTAGCCTTAAAGTATATAGCTTCACAAATTCAATATAAACTTACCAGTAACTGGTCCACCAATCCGATCCGGAGCCCAACAATTGTGCCAATACAGCGACGAACGCCATAAGCGTGACCACTAGCGGATGTCCGCTAGCTCTCAAATAGGCGCCGTACACTTTTCCTGATACGGCGCCAGCTGATCGTAGCTCCGCTTCTTCTCGCCCGCCTTCAGGTGGCGCTGTGGCCGTCAGATTGTCCACTGAACTGACCTGATGTGTCAAATGAACAGCTCGAATGAGACAAGATTATGTGTAAAACTGATTTATATCAAAACTTGGTTGAAATCAGTTTTATTTGGAGTGAAAGAGAAGATAGATAAATAGATAGATAAACACTTTATTACTCACACGTACACAATGAAAGGGTTTACAAAACAGATAGTCAACTATGGTGGGTAAAGGCGGTCTTATCGCTGTAAGCGATCTCTTCCAGACAAGCTTTAAGTCGAAGGATAGTTTAACAGAGATAGAAGAGTAATGTGCCAGCAAAATATAAAACAAAATAAAATAGAAATAACAATATATATATATATTATATAAAATGCATACAAAACATAACACCTACATATATATATAAGAATATACTATGCTAATAGGTAATGATATAAATATAACATAATGTTAATAGAATAATATATACATATACACTACACATATAAGTTATATGTTGCAAACTAGGACCTTGATAAAAGATGTTCATGAAGCTTGTTCTTGAAAGTTGCATTGCAGCCTTGACAGTGAATGAATCCCCAAAGTATCCAGATAGAGTAAATTGAGTTCTAAGTAAATTGTCTGTCCTGGACCTAAGGTTGAGCACGTGATCGGTACTTAGAAATCGGAAACGTTCCTTAAGGTAGGGAGGAGAGCGAGGATCACACAGAACGTTATACAGAAGAGTGAGAACATGCTCTTCACGTCGTAGTCGGATGGGTAGCCACTTCAATTTATTCCTGTATACACATGATCAAACTTGCGCAATCCATAAATAAATCTAATGCAAAGGTTCTGAAGACGCTCGAGCTTGTTTAACAGATCCTCATTAAGGTCAATAGTGCAGATATCAGCGTAATCCAGAATAGGCAAAAGAAGTGACTGCGCAAGTTGGACCTTGGTCCCCACAGGCAGCAAGTTCCTCCATCTCCGCAGTGAACCGGCAGCAGCGAATATCTTTCTGCTGATTTCAGCAATGTGAGGCGACCACGACAAGACAGCATCAAAAATTACACCCAAGTTTTTGACATTCGCACAAAGGGTCAAAGGGGTACAGGAAAATAGAAGAGGAGGAATAACACTAGAATTGAGCCTGGCTATCTGCTTCGATCCGCCAAGAATGATCGCCTGAGACTTCTGAGGATTCACGGTCAAGCCATGGGTACTACTCCATTCGTGAATGGTCTCAAGGTCAGCGTTTAGCTTATCAATCATTCCATCTAAGTTTTCTATAGAGGCTTGTGAATAAATCTGCAGGTCGTCAGCATATAAATGATAATGACAAGAGAGGAGAGGGGTCAGAAAATAAATGAAGAAGGAGAAAAGAAATGGGGAGAGGACTCCGCCCTGGGGTACACCGACTGTGAGTTGACAGCAGGAGAATGTAGAATTGAACTTCAAGACCCATTGACCTTGTAGTAAAAATCAGGAGATTCGGACACTATGTAAGACGCGGGTTTTATGGTTTCGCAGACAACAAGCAATCTTTATAGTTTTACAATGTCCATTAACCCTTTTGTCCACAGCTGAGTGTCTGTTGTAAGCAAACATCTGTTTCATGATCGCAAGATTTACATGTAGCTACCTACCTAAGTTAACACTCAAGTTAAGTTTTCCAAATACGTTAAAAAGGGCTTTATTAGATAAAAAGCCTTAAGTCCTAATTTTTACGAAACTTATTGTAAACTTTAGAGATCGATTCTTTAGCACTGGGCAACGCGTAACAAATTTGTTTTTTTATTTAATAAACATTCTTGGCTTGTGGCTGAGCTACATGTGCTTGTGGTATAAGTACAGTACTCACCGAATTAATACTCATTTGCCGCTTGCGAAAGCTGCCTTGCAACACTAACTCTTCCGGCTCAGCATTGGGTGTCTGCTCTGGTGTTGTTTTCTCATCATCCTGCTCGTCGCGAGCTAACAACGAAGCGAAGTCTAGACCAGACGCGCTTAGAGTTTCGAAGTCACCGGCCGCCGCTATAGTACCGTTCTTCAGGATTATGATCTGGTGAAATATTATTACTGTTTAATAAGTAACATAGAAAAACAATACCACAATTAAACAAAATCTTATCACAATTTGCATCACTACGTATTTTTTGATATAAATGTAGTATGTAAAGAAAAAAAAAGAACCGATTCTTCGGTGCTGCTATAAATAAGTCATACAATCCGATTTTTAAAACTTCACATTTTATGTTACACAATCTATTTGGTATATTTACTTTTAAAATTGTAATTTCTTTAGTACTCTAGTATTTTCCACGAGACAATGTTATCGACGGGAAGAATGGGGATTTTCTGGCGGTCACCAGGTAGCAGCACTGAGGAAAGGTTTACTCTTCCGTCAAATCGCGTATTTCTTCATAGTCTATGCATCAATCGCGCCAAAAACTTAATGCAAAGGACCTCACGTCACAGTGACGCCAACTTCTGAAGTAAAGGAGACAATTGAAATTTGTATGGAGGGTGGTAGTGAGTCTCCGGCAGATTCCAAATTTTTATGAGATGTAGTGAACTTAAACGTAAATCGTTTGACAAAAATCTAGAATTTATTTTATCCCCGTTTTTTAAATAATTATTATAATGTATAATTATATAATTATCGATTGGCAAATGGCAAGTTTTATTTATCTATTTTTTGTTACCAAAGCATCAAATATATCCTATGATAATGATTCTGTTCATCTTTCATTGCATTATTAGGTATTTTGCGGGATTTTATTTCAAGAAGAATCAATCATTAATTGGTATAATAATTTGTTCACAACGTAATTTATGACTAGGTGGCCAGCATTATCATAAAATTGATCAAATTTAAATTAATCGGAGATGAATAATAAATTAAAAGTATCGGTTCGTTTTATAATTTATATCTTATCTCACTCAACTAATCGAAGTCACGCAGGAACTGCAGCTGATGCGTGACAAGAACACGCGTTGTGTTGCGCAGATATCCCACTACGCAGGACTCAAACAGGTGGCGGTCCACGTGTGCGTCTACTGCGACCAGCGAGTCCTCCAGTAAGTAGATGTCGGCACACTTGTACACCGCTTACTCACCTGATCGACGTCACGCAGGAATTGCAGCTGATGCGTGACAAGAACACGCATTGTGTTGCGCAGATATCCCACTACACAGGACTCGAACAGGTGGCGGCCTACGTGTGCGTCTACTGCGACCAGCGAGTCCTCCAGTAAGTAGATGTCGGCACACTTGTACACCGCTTACTCACCTGATCGACGTCACGCAGGAATTGCAGCTGATGCGTGACAAGAACACGCGTTGTGTTGCGCAGATATCCCACTACACAGGACTCGAACAGGTGGCGGCCCACGTGTGCGTCTACTGCGGACAGCGGGTCGTCCAGTAAGTAGATGTCGGCACGCTTGTAAACCGCCCGCGCCAGAGATATGCGCGCGCGCTGTCCTGTACGAAAAAGTATGACGGCCGTGATTCGATGCCGCTTGGTTCACACCACTACTCGACACTCTTCGCCTTATTACTAAATGACGACTAAAGTTAAACCAGGTGTAACACTGATGCTGTCACTTTTGTTGGCTAAAAAGAAGACAGAGACAGCATAAGTTTAAACCAAAACTAACTTAAGTCCGCGTTTTGGAATAATGTGGTCTAAGTTTGTCAGTGTTTTAGCAAGGTTCTAATAGACGCGCGAGACATCGTACGTTGCGTAGCATTTTGTTTATCCCTTTGCTAAAAGTAGAATAAGATCATTTAGATAGTAAAACATGAATAGTTCCACCTAATTCACATGGAGGAGATCGATGGTGCTAGTGGTTAGCGTATCCGGCTGAAGTTAAAGCCACGATGGGCGAACAAATATTTACTATCTCGAGCTCCGACGCTGCTTTGCAAGGCTGGTTAAGCCGTTAGTTTTGGATGCATCTGCAGACGTTAGCATCACCAATCCGCACTAGGCCCGAGTGGTGGGTCATGGCCCAATCTTCCTATTCCATCCATAGGGAAGGTCTGTGCCCCAGCAGTGGGGCATTAACAGGCTGATGATGATGACGATTAGACATTAATAAATACTCACCTCCGCTAAGACTGACCCCTCTCTCGCCGACGATGGTTTTGTCTCCGTGCGGGAACAACGTGAAGTCGCGGTCGAGGGCGCACCGCCTCACTACCGCGTTGTACCGCGGCCTGTCCATCGCTTGACCGAACAGAATGTTCTGACGAACACTTCCTGAGAGATAACAGTACTGCACCCTTAGCACGAACCAATATTGAATTCGAATAGTTGAATGCGATCTCGATACGCGTCAAATGCTAAGAAGTTTTGTGTAGGAATTTTAACAGCGCGCCTCAAAGCACGTAATGAGAATGAACAATATTCCATACAAAACTTCTTGATATTTGACGCGTAACTACCGAGCTCGAGCTAAGGGTACTATAAAGGATATATATTAAAAAGTTAGGAGAACAGAAAGAGTGCCACAAAACGATGTCCCGAATCTGACTGCAATAACTTTCGTAAACTGTTTCCTAAGTTTTAACCGACTTCAAAAAGGAAGAAGTTTTCAAGTCGAATATTAAAGTATATTATTGAAATATTCGAGTAGAATTTATCTGAAAGCTGGTTTACCCATTCTCTCTATTTCATTGCTATGGTGCGATTCAAACTTAAAGACGCTTGTGAAGTTACTAACGAATGCAACAATACGCAGGTTGTGCTACAAAAAAAAAGTGTTTGTTAAGTTTTCACGCACATGCGTTTTTGCAAGAGCACTTTTTTACTTCGTCATTTTGCATCCTTTTCAGGACGACCTGAGTATAATTTTGACGAGGTACCTTCGAAAGACTTTTCAAAAGACCAAATAAATAAAACAAAATCAAAAAAGAATTAAATAAAGTAATTTATTGATTAAATTAGCTCTCTAATAAATACATAGACATTATACACTTCTGGACACATCTACTGGCCTACCTTAGAGTTTAGGTTTCGATGGCCCCTACCGAAATATGATTGCTAGATTGAACAAAAACTGTTGATGCAGTTTTAAACCTGATACATTGAACCATCTTTTTCGATCGTATTGTTTTAAATTTGAATTCTGAATACCATACGACATGGAGCTACGCCTAACAAGTCGGATATGCGCCTTGTTAAAGGCAATTGATTTTTGAATAAAAAACATGTTTTATCAAATAAAGGTTTAATTTAATAACGCGTGTTGTCTCCATGGGCAGCTACCACAGCTCTCATACGATTAGGCATAGAGTTTATCAACCGCTCTATGAAATTTTGAGGGATCATCTCCCATTCCTCTTCTATGGCAGTTTTCAACTCCTGCATCGTCTGGGCAACTGGCTGACGAGCCCTAACACGTCTTTTTAGCTCGTCCCACATGTGCTTAATGGGGTTCATGTCTGGGCTTCTGGCTGGCCAGTCTATAACTGTGATGTTCACATCCCGAAGATATTCCCTGACGATGCCGGCCGCACGTGCTCTTGCATTATCATGCATAAAAAGGAAATTTGGGCCCACATAGTCCGCGTATGGTATCACGTGAGGTTCTAAGCACTCACGAATGTACCTTTCAGCATTTAATGTTGGCAGCCGTGGTCCTGTAACAACCTGAAGTTGAGTTTTGCCGCTCGCGGATATACCGCCCCAGACAGTCCATGAGCCACCGCCATAAGCAACCCTCTCTTCAAAGCAGCATTATGCGAAACGCTCTCCCTTACGTCGGTAGACCTTCTTCCTTCCATCATTGCCATGTAACACAATTTTAGACTCATCAGAAAAGAGTACACGGCTCCAATCTTGCTGTGTCCAATTTAAATGATTGCGTGCGAAATGAAGGCGCGCTGTTCGGTGGGCTCGCGTTAGTTTGGGCCCATTAGCTGGCTTGTGTGGAACCATATCGCGTTCTTTTAACCTTCTCCGAACAGTTCGAGCGCTCACAGATACTCCGTGGAAGTCGCGAATTTGTTTTTGTATCTCAATGGATGTAAGGTGACGATTTCTCAAGCTGGTCGTCACGATGAATCGATCCTGCCTTTCAGTTGTGACCCGAGATCGTGGCCTTCCTTGGCGACAAACAAAGCCGCCAGTCTCTAGGTACCTCCGATAAACATTTCGGACCGCAGATCAACTTAAATTAAGTTGAGCACTCACGTTTCTTTGGCTGTGTCCGGCCTGAATAAGTGCCACAGCTTGGGCGGCGACTTCAGGTGAAGTATCCATAGATTATTGATAGAACCTCACCTTAATGTTAAGAATAAGTAATGTTTGTTGCAAAACCAAAGATATCAATCACTTTTTCAAGAATTAAATCCAAGTAAACCAATAAAACCAAGTTTTCTTAGTATTCGATTGTTTGATATCAACAAACAGGCTCCAAATTGTCTTTTGTTTCTTTAAATTCTGTGTTCGAAATTCAAAAAAAGGCTATTGAATGAAATTGTGAATGTGCCAGGTTCAAAACTGCATAAAAACTTTTTGCTCGACCTAATATAAAATTTTAACCAGGACCAAACGAAACTGAAAATACAAGGTGGGCCAATAGATGTGTCCAGAAGTGTATTTCTTTAATAATCTTTCAATGAATTATCCGAATGTTGAATAAAAGTCTTTCGAAGGTAGCTCGTCAAAATCAAGTTTATTTTTTATATAGAACACCAATAGCCGGCATTATCTTTGAATTGCACAAAAGAGTGTTTCACGGAGATTTAATTCTTTTGTATCATGTTCTACAATAAAGTGTATTATTATTGTAAGTGTATGAGAAACATACCAGCGAACAGCCAGGGCTCTTGGCTAGCGTAGGATATTGTGCCGCCGATGTGCACGCTCCCTGACTGCAGCGGCAGCTCGCGTAGCAGCACGTGTAGCAGCGACGACTTGCCTGCGCCCACCGGGCCTATCACGGCGATAAGTCTATTACGAAACAATAAACACTCCTACAGTAATCTAATACAATAAAATGACAAACAGGCAGGGCTCTTGGCTATCGTAGGATATTGTGCCGCCGATGTGCACGCTGCCTGACTGCAGCGGCAGCAACACGTGCAGCAGCGACGACTACCCCCCCCCCCCCCTTCAGGCCCTTTCACCGCGATAAGCCTTTTATGAAACAATAAACACTCCTATAGTGATCTAATAAAATATAATGACAAACAGCCAGCGCTAACGGCTGTCAAAGGATATTGTGCCGCCGATGTGCAAGCTGCCCTACTGCAGCGGCAGCTCGCGCAGCAGCATGTGCAGCAGCGACGACTCCCTCCCCTCCCCTCAGGTCCTAACACCGCGATAAGCCAATTATAATAATAAATAATAATAATTATCTTTATTTGTTCTTCCACAATCTACAAATTACATGACAACTTATTATACTATAATTTTATATCAGAACAAAAAAATAGATTGTGAGAGACTGGTGCCTGAACTAGGCAGAAAGCCTGTACCTCAGAGCACCAGGACTCTCCCTCCCCTGGAGAATGCACATTGAGAAAATTATAGGGTCATTGATCTTCCATTTAAATTTATATTGTAGGTATAGGAACAAAAGAACACATTTTATAACAATTGTACGATTACCTCAAAATAAAAATAAGTACCAACAAAGCTTTGATTATAATCAAAGCCTACAAGTAACAATTTACTTTAATGTTATAACTATAATGAGTGTGGAAGTAAAATCGGTACTTAAAATGTGAAAGCATGAGAGGGATGAGGATAGGCTTAATATGATAAATTTAGTCAGACGAAAGAATCCACCCACAGTAACACGCGAATGACATTTAGTTGTTTACCATATGAGACGTCACAATCATGGCGGATGTGGCGAACAGCGTTTTTAGTGTTTAAAAAATATAGACTAAAAAATATTTTTTAAAATTAAATTTCTACAGCAATCTTCTGCTTTTATGAAGTGAAATTGATATATTTAGGTTCCTTAGACCAAATACTTTATGAAATAAACATTTATTTAATACAATTCGACATGAGTCAACTAGCCTATTATCTATGGAAGTGTAATAAACCTTCCGTTTCTAAGTATGTTTGGGAAAGTAAAAATTTACTAACACAGATTTTACAATTTCTGTTTGTGTAGTGGACAATGTTTAATTATGAAACAATAAACACTCCTACAGTGATCTAATATACAGTTTAATGAAGAACAGCCAGGGCTTCTTCTGCATTCACCATTGCGCTCCGAGTGCAACTTTTCACTCTGACGTTTCAATTTTGATATAAATGGTATAATAAAACCTTTGTCAAATTTAAGATTTGTTGCAGCTGGATTGTAGGTTTGAAACGCATCCCTGTGTATTTTGTATATTCGACCGTCACGTGAGGAGTAGACGGCGTGTATAGAGAATCATGTTTAAGAAACAAAGTTTTGTGTGTGTGTTTTTGCTGAAGACCCGGCTTTACAAAGATTAAAGAAAATCGACTTACTTTCCCGGCTTGATTGTGAGCGATAGGTCAGTGAGAGTGTTCTCGGGGTGCGCGGCTATCCACTTGGCGTTTGCATGTTTTAGTCTGACGCCACGTGAGTCTTCCTCGATCCGCATCGAAAGTTCTTGTTCGTCTTCTTCGCCAGTCTCCAGAGGCGCTAACTTTGTCGCTCCTAAAGGATTTCATGTTTATGTTAATTCTTTTTAATCGGCTTTCAATAGGAGGAGGTTATCATGATACAAAAAGTTATAAAATACAAATTTTATAAATTTTTGTATCATGTTAGAAAGAAAACAGCCATGTACTATTATTATACTATTAAGATTGTATATAGTTAGCATAGTATAGTAATACGAACGACTATTTTGAAAACTTCTCACCATTTCCTTTTTCCTCTTCACCTTTGTGCTCTGCTAATGTTTCGAGGGTTTCCGATTTCTTGGGAGTAACTTTTTGCGTCTCCAAATCTTCTTTTACGACTGGTTCGAGATCCTCTCTTTCAACTTGGGTCTCCCTGCCTTCTTTGGGTTTAGTTGAAGTTTGAATTTCCGCAAGTCCTGGCACCGGTTTAGCCGTATCTTCGTACAGCATGAAGTTTTGAAGACGCTTAATTGATATTGCTGCTTCTGCTATTTGGGCAATACCTGAGGAATTTGGATAGGAATAATGTCTGCACGACCAACCTAAGCATTGTTATATTAATTTATGAGTATAATATGTATATTTTGAAGACTTCTTAATGTCACCATTGCTGGGGTAATAGACTCTTACCACGGGGGGGTCCTGTGGATTGGTGAGTGCTATCATTTATAAATGCAGCCTAAAGCCATTCATTAACATTCTTTCCGAAGCAGGACGGCACTCGAATTAATAAATTTTATTCATGGACATATAATTATATTATACAAGCACATATTTGTCATTAAATAAAGAGGGGATCGCTTGCAAAAAATGTTCAACTTTCCATCAAATTATGAAACATGAAAGCTGATAGCTTCCGTCAAGTTACGACCACAAGTCACCTTAACAGTTTCATTATTTGACTTTCCTTTCTTAGGAAGTTGTTGTGATTGCAATTGCGTTAGCATAAAATCTTACCTTGTGGAAAGAACACAGTCATCGTCTGCCTCAATATGTTGTAGAAACTCGTTATGACGAACACCTGCTTCGCGCTGATGACATTGTGGACCAGCACGTACGCCAGTATAGAGCAAAATAGGCAGATACGAGTCGTAAACATTATGAAGGAGGTGAGCACGCCTCGGATGTATGACGTAGCGCGGATTTGCTTGATCTCATGCCTGGGGAAAGAAAGTATTTCATCACTTTTACATAGTGGATTGGTTGAACATTAGAAGCATCATCGCTGGCTTTCTAAACTCTTCATTAATGGGACACAGGCTTTTCCTATAGAGAGAATTGCTGAGACCGGGGCGCCAGTGTGCTAGATGTGAACTGTGGGCAGATGCAGAGGGAAGCAAATGCTTTTAAAAGCAAGGATGATTTGGAGAGAATAAGGAAACGATGGATTACTTTCAAGCTGTAGCACTAAATCGACCCTTATGAACATATCTATGTACTTATCCCTAAAAATATATAGCGTTCGGTCTGCTATTCAAATTCAATATAATTTATTCAGTCTAGGCTGTTACAAGCACTTGTGAATAGGGTTACCAACTTTTTTTTATCAAATATAATATTTTCGACGCTGTTACCACTAAAAATTCAGTAGATGGCAAAAAATGGAAAATAATATAGTATGTAATTAAAATATTTACTTTATCTTTGAAATGAATATATTTTTGCTGCTATATGCCTTAATAATTAAGTTTTTATTTTTAAGAAAAGCTTTTACTGGAAAAGCCTGCTTGAAGCAAAATATAGTAGTATCGCCTACTATATATTTTTCAGAAATATAGTATTTGATCCCCTAATATAGTTGAGCAGGCAACCCTACTTGTGACTGACGAAAAGCTACGCCATCGGCATCGGTTCGAAAATCTATGGCGGGAGATCTTGTACTAAGAAAACCGGCAAGAAACCCAGTATTGCAAATGTTGTATATCTTAAGCTATGTCCAGATAAAAAATTGTATTCAATTGTTCCTCCGTTGTTTAGAGTCTACGCAGTCGTTGGTCCCCGCCGCGTCTGCAGGTGTTAGCACTCATCGGGTGCGCGTGATTGGTTGTTGTTATTTCTAATTATGTGATTCTGTTCGTAAGAATTGTCTGTGCTTTAGAACAGGGAGCAATTCGCCTAACGGGATTGCTATCGCTATCTCTAACGATTTCATTTTGTTATTTCTGACCGCAAATGCCTCGCGCTCTTTTTTTCTTTTGCATTGGTCATAATAAGAATATTAAAGAAAAGAATCGTGATGTATTTAAAAACCTTCGGCGGTTAGAAATAACAAAATGAAACCGTAAGCGATAGCGGTAGCCATAGCAATTCCGTTAGGCAATTGGCCCCCAGGACGTATTGTAAAAGAACTCACTTCCTAGCCTTCGCGACGAGATCCGCGAACGGTTTCTCCCATGTGTACATCTTGATGACTTGTATACCCGAGAGGATTTCGTTCATTAGCCTCACTCTCTCGTCTGTTCTGAGTGCGGTCTTTAGTCGTAGTACCGATGTCCGCTTGCCCAGGTATGCTGAAAAATATCACTTAAGCTAAGTATAAGCACTAGTGATGGGCCGACTAGTCGGGAAAGACAACTGTTCGGTTATATCAATTAATGCTAAAAACAATTTATGCTTGTTTTGTTTTAAACCTAAACAGGATGAACCTATCCAAAGTTACAGTCTTAAAATATTTTCTTTTATCTCAAATAGATTATACCGACACAGCAAATACAAAACGAACAGACGAAATGAAAATGTAGACAATTAGTCACAATATGCTCCGTGGCCGCGCAATGGCAAAATGACTTGTGTTATGCGTGAGCAAGCAGAGTAGTGAATAATATTCCGAACACTAACCTAAGAAGGGTATGATCGGCATTGCCGACTAGTCGGCATTTGAAAACCGATCAGACGGCTAGTCGATTAGTCGGCAAAAACAATAGTCGGCCCTATCTCTAATAAGCACACTTGCTTCCGCCCACAACGTCGTCCACGTTAGTTTTTTGAAAATTCCACAGATGCCTAACATTTTCCGGAATAAATTCTATGTCTCTATTCAGGCAATATTTATAATACAGAAGAGATATGTTCGCGCTTTGTCAAACATTTGGTATCTGGATATTTGAAAACCGTTTTTTTATAAGGACTGTTTACTTCCATTGCCCTGTTTTTATATTAGAGAGGCTTGCCTTTTTATTAAATCACTAGTGGCCCGCCCTCGCTTCGCTTCGGTGTAGTGTAGAGCTGTAGTGTAGACTAAAATTACTCTTTATATAATTATAAAAAAAAAACTGAAAATGGTATATTTGCCATTTCCAAACTTCTAACGTCACTCAATTGTTTTGCCTTCTCGGAACCTCTCCACTAACATTTGAAATTTATGGTATGGTATTAAAGTTCAAATTGACTTTCAAGTATTATTATGAATCGTTTGTATGGGAATATAGAAAAGTGTTGTTTTTTTCAGGCAATTTATTTAATTTTTTCTGCGTAAGAACTATCCTCGTACTTCAATGAATATTCTAAAAAAAGAATTATCGAAATCCGTTCAGCTGTTCTCGAGATTTGCGCTTAGCAACACATTCAGCGATTCATTTTTATATTATAGATATCCTAAATACTACCTACTTTAAAACCTGTCAGGACGAAGCAGTTGCGTAAAAAATATACAGAATATATCAACCTCCCTGTCACAAGGATATGTAAACGGAATGTCTAATATGAGCATATTAATTCATGATAATTTATAATTTAAAAAACACAAAAAGAGGCTTCACTTAAAAGAAATTAAACCAAATGGCTATTTTGTTAGTGTTTTATACTATTAAGGAATATATAGATTGGACACTTTAAGTAGACCGCTTAACTGAGGCCTCGCCTGCGGGGTACAGAAAGTGAAGGAGGACGAAAACTGGGACAGTGACAGAAGGCCTACTCTAATTCAACAAAAAACGAAATTTCGATCGAAACTTCGCACTTTTCTTACTATGTTTCGTGTTCGTTTTTAATTATAATAATATACGTCGTCGGAATGTAGATTGAGGTGTAGATTTTCCAAGCCTACTCAAAGAAAGCCTCAATTTGATAGTTATTATCGTTCAAATTAAGTATAACCTTAAATTGAGGAAATTAAATTTCGTTTGAACTTCGTTATCGAAAGTTCGTTTCGCAGAAAAAGAGTAGTTCTCCTGGTGCGAGCGGCAGACATATTCTTGTCAACATTACAAGTGCCCGCCGCCCGCACTTCTCACTGTCCCCGTCCTCGTCCTCCCCCACACACTGTACTCCGCAGGCGAGGTCTCAGTTAAGCGGTTTACCTATAGCATGTTTTATAAATGATTTATATGTACACTTTATTAAATGATTTAAGGTTCTATATTTATGTGAGCAATGTGGAAAATACTTTTTATTAGTGTCTTAAATTTTTGCATGTCTGACAGCAGGCTAAACACATGTACATATATACACTGTAACTGCTGTTGTAAACTGTTTTGTGCAAATAGAATATTTGATTTGATAATCAACTAATGTGTGCCAAACTACATTCAAATCCGTGCAGCCATTTTCGCGTGATTGAGTAACAAACATATAAACTGCTACATTAATAATATTAGTAGATTACAGAAAATTTATTTTATCTATACTTTAAAAACGATTTTACAACTAAGTACCTACATATTTTTAATAATATTATGCAAAATCACACTCCCCTATGTATAAAATGTTCTTAATAGGAGATACGAAACTTTTTTCTTCCCTTATCGATATAATGTTAACGGTAATTTGACGTCTGCTAAGCTAAGAATGCTAAGCCGCATGTGTCAAAGTTGCAATTCTTTGTAAAGCTACATTTTCATCAGTTTATATCACTATGCAATCAAACTTTTTTTTATTACAATATAAGATTACTCCACATTAATAAAACGCAATGAATTTCAAATTCCTTATGAATTATCTATCACTTACATCAATCAATCAGTGTTTACAACTTTTTATTATGTCTTATCAGAATTTACATACAATTCACATGTCCAAATAATCTGATAACATAATGTATTATACAAGTGGTTATCACTTTAAAAATAAATTGTAGTCGTTGTCCGATAAAGCTTTAAGGAAACCATTCTTTCACAACTTCATAGCACTTTATTGATATTGTTAACAAAAAACCATAGCCCAAAATTAACAAAACCAAAATTTCAAAAACACATTAATAGCATCTGAACCGGAATAAAATTAAGTCGTAAAATTCCCTATTGAATCCAATATCCTGCTATCCCTATCGAGAGCTATCGAGCATACTGGCTATATTTGGCCAAAAGGACATTGATCGATTGCGATTGATTATTCCGTACTCATAGTCGTAATTTTTTTATTATTTATAAAGGTAATGCTTTTTCTATAGTAATAGAATAAGACAACGAAGTTACTTGATAAACCGGCATTCGTTATATGAACAATAGTTGCATAAAACTATTAAAGTTCTTGACATCTCGACGACCTCCGTGGCCGAATGGTTTGTACGCCGGGTTTCATGGTGTCGCCGACTCGAGACGTCCTGGGTTCGAATATCGGTGGGGGCTGATGTTTGTGTGATGAATACGAGCATTTGTGCTCCGGTCATGGATATTTAATATGTATTTCTATATAAATATATTTATACACGTACAGTATATGTATTCTATCCGTTACTCTAGCATCCCATAACACAAACCGTACAGTGCTTACTCTGGAGCTAGGCTAATTGGTGTGAGTGTTATCAATATTTATCTATTTATTGAGGAGCTCGATGGCGCAAGTGGTTAGCGCGTTCGGCTGCGATCGTTGAATTTAAGCAACTTTCGCAGTGGTCGGTCATTGGATGGGTGACCAAAAATTACTATCTCGAGCTCCTCCGTGCTTCGGAAGGCACGTTAAGCCGTTGGTCCCGGCTGCATCTGCAGTCGTTAGCACCCACCAATCCGCACTGGGCCCGCGTGGTGGGTCATGGCCCAATCTCTCTATTCCATCCATAGGGAAGGCCTGTGCCCCAGCAGTGGGGACATTAATAGGCTGATGATGATGATGATCTATTTATTTATTTATCTATCTCTGAGTGCGTCCGTTTGTGCTTATTTTTTTATAGTGACATGGTCTCAATTTGAACTTTGAACTATGCAACTTTAGCAAACAAACATTATAAGCGTTTTATTAAGGCACAAAAATAGCCCAATAAAGGAAAGTTTGTTATCTATGTTGACCTTTTGGGGTATCGTTTTTCTGATATAGTGACAACTACAAGTGTTTAGCAATAAAATACATATATCGATAAAATCTACCACGCTAGACTGGAAATGATAACAACCAGAATTCGTCAGATGAAAAATTTCCGCACAGATAGTAAATCTCGTTGAAGTTTTGGAAACTACCAAACTAACATTGTAGATCTTGCAAGTTTCAGCAGATTAAGGAAGCGTTGATTTGATTTATTCTGACATTAAATATCTGTATCTATTTTATCTTTAGGCTGATGATGATGATGATGATGATGATCTATTTTATCTTAGGTAATACACAATATCTGAAACTTTAAGAACGCACGAGGATATATTTTGAACGTACATGAAAAGGTTTTCGTAGTAAATATGATTGTCTAACCTTGCAATGGTATAAACGCCAACATGAATCCTACTCCGACGACCGCTGCCCAGCTGATCTCAAGCCACATGAGGTATGTTATGATAATAGTCGCCAGTGGCCCGAGCCACAGGTAGTGCACGAATATCACGGCCACATCGAAGCGGTTCACGTCGTTTGACAGCAGATTTACCACCTGCCCGACAGTCGTCTCGCCGAGGGCAGTCTTCGATAGTCTTAATGACTGCAAACAATAACAAACAAGGTTATCACACTTTAAACCTAATTAATGAGTGTGTTTTAAGCAAAAAACAATGTTTGTATAATAAAAAAACAATTTACTGATGGTATCAAACATTGTCATCATCTCAGCGTCCAAAGATCTCCCAAATCAAATACCCAAACAGCCCGTAGTGCTCTGTCTTAATCAAGCGGTTATATGTAGTACGATCGTGTTGATTCACTAACATCAGGTATCCGTGCCCGTTTGAGTTTTTAAAGAACTAATTTCTCAATAGTACTGTACCCTTAGCACGAACCAATATCGAATTCGAATAGTTTGCGAATACAAAATGTCATTGTCAAATGTGTACTGATTTTTAGTTATCGTTACGTCCGTTATGGCGCCGCTGTTCAAGTTTCCATACAAAATTTCGCACTCGCTAACAATTCGGATTCAATATAGGTTCGAGCTAAGGACACTGTTCTGACTGAATCGTTTCGTAAGAGAACAACAGACTACAATACAAACTAGTGGTTGGTCAGTAAGTAGGTTAGGTTAATCCAAGTAAACAATGCGCCAAGACGAAACAACACTGTATGTCGTCAGCAAACCTGTGCTACACTTTAATTAACTGAATTTAAAACATGTGTATGTTTTAAATTCAGTCAGATTCTACTACGAAGACAGATATTATTTAGTAATTCTAACAAAAATAAACTGATCAAATTGGTTATAATTGTGCGCGTTTATTTTAATTTTTCAAATTCTCTTCGGCTTTCACGGACACGAAACTAAGGTTTTGTGTGTCTCAACATGACTGAGCAAATATTGAACTAGTTAATTTCACATAATTTTCAGTATCTGGGTCTTCCCTTTAGATTTAGTTACCTAAGTAGAAGTAAGAAAGATTAACAAAATCGTTTTTAAGGCAAAAGTAATATTTGGAAGACTAAGGATAATACTAAGGAAAATTTAAAATAATTTGAAATCCACATTTTTTAAATACATCAAATATCTTGATTTTGTGTTACACTGAAACATTTGAAGATGGACTGGATGGACATTCAGTATTCATTTGTATTTGGTAGCAATATACAATGTCTCGTATTTATTGACCTTTTTATTTCAACATGATAGAGTAATATTATCGATTTCATCTATGTTTTATAGCTCATGCAGCATATAAATGATGTCGCACATGATCGTGCGTCACTGGTTACAGTGCATTGCGATCGGGAAACGAGACTGATAAATAAAGTGACGTCATCTACACTTCGATCGAAATTTAGGTCGAGGAGCAATGTACACTCTTATACATTTTCGTTGCGTCACTAGCAGTAATTTATAATAAGAGATGAATTTAAGAGGTTTCTGTCCCCAAAGTTGTTTGGAATTTTGCAAGCGTCACTATTACAACTGTAAGATTTATCTAACTCGTATATCGTACCAGCTAATGCTGAGGCAGGCTTCTGATTAGCCCCGAGATTTTTTTTTATCTGTAAATGTGTAAATAAGATTTAATTAAATATATTCTATTCTATTGTAACTAAGTACTAATTTTGTATTTAATCTAAGTTGCAATCTTTTGTAAGGTAAAGGATGCTGTCTCAATATGTCACTATAAATCAAGTAGACAATTTGATTCGGTCTTCAAATCCTAAAGTATCATGTCTGATACACTACGATCAGTCGCATGATTCGCAAATTAATGAAAGTTGTTTACAAGTTTTACCTAATAAAGTCCTGCTGTCTCTAATGAAGATTGGGTTGGGCTTGAGTTCAATGCACCTAGATTAAGTTTCAAACAAATGCAAACTGATATAAGGCGCAAGTATTGTATTACATTTAAAGTTTGTATAAGCAGCCACCTGATTAACCATTAGGTACTGGTTTTTGGTTGAAATAACAGAAGGGTTGCGCTTATTCTTATTGCAGCGGTGCATGACCATAATCATATTGTACTTATGTGTTAGCAAATAAGTAAAAAATCAAATTATCAAATGTTATAGAAATCTTAAACTAACTCTCACGAAAAATGGGCTAAAATTGCAGTACAAACCAACGTAAGTTTGTATACAATAAACATAATAACAACTTTTCAAGTATACCTAATCATATACGAAAATAACAAAAATATTATAATAATTACGTAAACAAATTTTTCGAGCTCGTAGGTGATGTAGATAAATTATCGACGCAACAAGAAGTTTTTGCGAATATTCGCTTGTAAAAAGATAGGTTGACATTTAGACATTGACCTTAGTGATTTTATTGAACAAAGTTCGATGACATCACTTAGGTCAATGTCAAAGACTGGGCGAGTGGATAAGTGATCAACATTTATGGAACGCTCTTGCAGTCAGAGCCAACAGCTCGAAGCTGCCATTTCAACGCGCTTCCAATCGCCCGAAGGAGTCGCAAATGATCCATATATGTGTGTATGAAGACTATAGTTCACTCTGCAGTCGCAGCTTGACGCAGTCCATTCTGTCTGCTTCAAGCAAGTCAAATAGAGATATTGAAATAATAATGTTAATAATTCATGTAATTTTATAAAAAAATATTGCCAGTTATGTTTAATAGGACGACTACACTATTGAATTAGGAAAATGGGGGTATCCATAAATTACGTGAGATGTTTAAGGGGGGGAGGGGGTCAAGTCAAATCTCATCTAATCTTAAGTTGGAGAAGGGGGGTCTCGGTAAATATCACGGTATTTTTTTCTGATTGAAACAAAAAACATTCATACTATTTTGGTTCATTTAATCCACATTGTACATGATTATGATTTAATCTTAAACGTAATCGGAATATGACTAAGATCATTCACTGATTCGATCGAAAGAAAATAATTTCATTCATACTTCGACGATATAACTCTCTGCAATATTGATTACTAGTCTTAACTACTCGTAAATAAAAGCACGAAGCATTTTTTTTCTTTTTACAATAACAATCCAACGCGTTTACGTAAGAAACCCACATTGGAGAGGGTTGAATAAAATCTCACGACATCTCACCAGGGAGGCACAGAAAATTCAAAAGAACACCTGACGTAATTTATGGACGCCTATACCTACCTGTTATAATAGTGTAATGTGTTTTGAATAAATAAATAGTAATTGCGCTAAAAGTATATGTTTTTGGGGGTTAAAATGAAGATCAAAAATTTATTTAATACTAGTGGCCCGCCCTCGCTTCGCTTCGGTGTAGAGCTGTAGTGTAAACTATAGTTTTTGTTCTCAGGCTTGTGCAATAAACAATGACTTTATTTATATAATTACACGTGTTATTGTGAGTCAACCATAAAAGATAGACATATGCTGTTGCGGGATATTTTTTAGACAATTTTATGTAGAATATTTCCGTCATACATGATTTCTATGTAACTTTAACCATTAAGGCTGCACACACGACGGAAGCTACAAAATTAAGTAACTTCTCCGGTTTTCCCAATATTTCCCTTCACTACTCTGCTCCTATTGATTGTAGCGTGATGAAAATTAACTATAACCTGCCCAGGAGTATGAAGAATAATTGTACCAAGTTTCGTTAAAATCCGTCGAGTAGTTTTTGTTTCTATAAGGAACATACACACAGACAGACAGACAGACAAAAAATTTACTCATTGCATTTTTGGCATCAGTATCGATCACTAATCACCCCCTGATAGTTATTTTAAAAATATATTTCATGTACAGAATTGACATCTCTACAGATTTATTATAAGTATAGATATATTTTATTTAAGCAACATCGAAAAATAACGTATTTTGATTCTTAATTGTTGTTTTGATTTTCCTTAATTGGAGTATAAGTGCTTTTTATTGAAAAAGTAAGACGCGCCTTTATTAAAGTAGTTTATTTCATGGCAACTAAGAATAAAGACTCCAAGTACTTATTTAATATTTTACGACTGAAACATTTTTTTACTCTTTGGGGATGTTTTTGTGGTTATAAAAGTTATAAAATAGATAATGGTCTCAACAACAACAACTTCTAGTGCCACTTAAAACAATTTAACGTTACCCAACAAACCACAATGTTTTGATGGTTCCAAGTGAACGGAAAGACAACATAAACATAGTTGAGTTTACAATGACACCAACAACATCTGAATAACGTATGCAAAGCACTTTAGACTGTAGTTACCATGGCGGACCATACAAAATTGATATTTTTTCATTATAGTCAACTCTCATCAGCTGCTTTACGTATTCACGTACATCCTGTTGATGTCTCATACAAAGGTCGCCAATGATTCGGATGAGTGCCTACGCAAGCTACCTTACAATCTATTGTGCAATATTACGTTGATCTTATAAAATAATATTGAATTGTTGAAACATTCTGGAATTCTGATTCATGTGAAATATTCATGAACATCGATGCTTATTATAGAAATATATTATATATCTACTTTTAGTTCAAATTAGCTGACCTTTTTTTTAATTTCTTTTATAAAAACCTTGCCCTGTCAATAACGAATGCAATAAGAAAAATCCAATTAAGCGCAAAAAATCCAATTTGAAATTTCATTCGGCGATAAATTTTTAATAGAAGAGGAAGTTCAGCGAGTTTGTCTGAACCGATATATTTTAATATATTGCCATACCTTTCTATAAATAAGTGAACAGCAAGCCACTCTGAATTTCATGCCCATATGTAAGATTGCCATCATATACGGATGTACGACGAAGACATTGAGTGCGGAACACAGCACCACTGCGCCCGCGTAGTAGTACGCTTCTGTGGAATCGATGTTCTCATTTTCCGGACTGTAGTACTCCACTAGCTTGCCAAGGAACACTGGCTGAGCTACTCTGAAAGAAATAAAAATCGTCATAAAATTTGGCAAATAGTTTAGGCCGTATACAGTTTATTCCCGCCCAGTCGTGCAGCTTTTGGAGCAAAGCTGCAAGCATATTTTTTGTCGAATGCATAAAATATGTATGGAATTCGCGTGTGACTTCTACGTAAACCACAATATTAGGAGAATAACCTTCATATTCTTACTTTTAATAATAACATATTATTATTACTTAAGCTTAAAAAATCTTGTGGGCTAGTATAAAAGTAGTTACACGATGTTTTCATATACCTACGAGTTCTAATCTACGTTAAGCTACATTCACTAAAGCAAGTACTTTAAGTGATAATGATACTATGTTAGATAATCGAACAACATCAGTATAAAAATATAATATATCATACCTACGATTAAAGAAATTCAAAGTATATTGAGCCAAATATATACAAATATGTTAAAATATATATTTAATTTTAGTACACCAACAATATGTATTCTTCTTCACTATTTAATTTGAAACTAATAAGACTTATACTGATCAAAATAAATAAAAATCAACCAAAACATTTACTCAGCTAAATGAATAGCTCATCTTAGCCAATGAACACTGAAAAATATATACGGTATATCTAACTAAATTAACTAATGAGGTCATTTCTATGTAAACCTCATTAATTGCGATTGTCTGCTAACTTCTCAGCTGTGCCATTCGGGCTGCGCCTATATTCATTCGCTACTTGAGTGCTCAATTGTACTAGGCGATTGCGCAATCTTGTATTACTCTGTTGCGCGAAGTATCCGATGAAGAAACCCAGCATACGCGGCTGTTGGATCCTAGAGAAAGAAGAATGTTGAGATCCTTGCGACGTTTTTTCCATTTACATAATAACATTTTCAGTCAACACTTATACCTCGATTTCTTATACCTAATTAATTTAAGAAACAATATTTTTTCATCCCACCACCTCGGAAAGTGTAATTTTGCGCTTCGAAATCTGGCTGGAAAATTCTATTTTATTCGCTTGAGCGGCAAAGTAGATTTGAATTTAGAACATCACATATAATGAGTACTCAATATAATTGTAAATTCAAAACGTCATTAAACCTATTTAATGTAACCTCTATGGTGCCAAATTTATGATTAGAACTTTTTAAATTGTGAAAAAATTTAAATTTGGAACCTTCTTGGTTTCTTTGTTTTATTTGCGTGCTTCGCGCCATTCTAGTTTTTCACGTTTTATTGCTTAAATATTTTGTCATTATAAATTGTTTTCTTTTTCATTTTGTCATTTCCTCGCTGAGGTGGGATGAAAAGTTACGTATTGCACTCGAGTGGAAAGATTTTTCACCTTGTGCTCGTTTGTTTCCCTCGCTGACGCTCAGGATTCTAATTTAGAATCACTCGCTGCGCTCGTGATTCAACTTTAGAATCCTTCGCTTGCTCGGTCATCCAAATCGAGCACGCGGTTAAAAAGGAACTTTCCACTCTTGTATAATAAATAACTATTATTTTAGAAAGTTTGCTTTTGTAGCTATCAGTATGAAATTTTAAATTTCATAGATAATTGCAATATTTTTTTCTTTGAGTTATATACCAAAAAAATAAACATTTAATTAAATCTCTTCTATTTACTTGTTGAAGACAATAAAAGCAAGTCTATGAATACTAAAAAGATATTTGTCAATCCACAATTCCTAAGTTTAAACTCAGTGCTAACTTTGCTGACTTAACACTTGTACTTCGCTGATCACTGTATTATTTCATTATTATTACTTTAAATTTAATCTACACCTATAAAGATTTCTTTAGATCAGTGTTTCTTTACCGTGGTCCCTGGAAACACCCGAAGTGGTCCAAAAAATATTACTACATAAGTATTGTCGCTGATTGATTTACTAATTCTAAGGTGGGGGAGGAGGGTACAAACCGTAAGTGGTGGTCCGTGGTAAGACGGAAATTTTGACAAATGGTCCCTCGTCACTAAAAGGTTAAGAACAACTGGATTAGATGTATTATTTATTCCCTTTCCACTTATTTAAAATTTAAATTTATAAAATTTCTAATATTGTAAATCTATCTTCTGCAAGAAAAACGTTTAAAAAAGTTTAAGTAAACTAGAAGTAACTTATAAATCCTTAAAAAAATGCAATCTAGAAAATTATGTACAAGCTATTTTTAAGTAATGCTATAGGAAACGTGTTCTTAGGTAAAGGAATTTCCTAACGAAATGTGACAAACAATAATTACACAATATTATCTTATTAACCTTAACAATGTGAAGTTTGTTTTTAAAATTTGTGAAGAATAGTCAATAGAGATGAACGAACTGAATTGTCCTCAGCCGTCTTTCATAAAGATCGAATTAGATAACTGGTCAATCACTCAATAAGTATGAGGAGAGCACTGCAATGTTTTATTGTACAGCACGGTTTACAAATCTCAACGGTCCTGAAGTTGGCTATTCGGTGCGCAGTAGAAATTTTACTCTCAAAATTTCAATGTACACTTTTATCACACGTACGTAGCTAAGATGCAAATATTAAGAATTAAGATCTATGTGTAGAATTACAATAATGGACAAATAGAGACATAAATACCTTAGCACGCAAATAGAGAATAATTGGAGGGATTTTATGGCAGGGCTCTGATCATAGCTGAATTTCCCGAACTGCTGTGCTATTCTGTAAGAACAAACTCACATTTCACCGCCGAATTTGCCAAAGTGATTTGTTTATTTAAAGTTCGTGTTCGAAATTCTAATTCTAAGTCACACCGCGTATTTCGAAGTGAAAAGTGAGTTTTTTTTACAGAATAGCACTGCAGATCCAATTATAGCATTGAAGCTTTGATCACTTCAGTGCCATCTGTCACAATAAAATTGTACGTGAGGCCGATGTCAGGTCGTAACATGGAAATAATTTATCATTTGAAATTCTTAAATATGAGTTAGCTTAGTAGGAAAATATAATAGGTAAGTACTTATTTACCGTACAAACAGTTCACGTTTCTTGTTTCCTAATATGGGTTTCCCCGAAGAATTTATAGCAATGGTTCTTGTTTAATATTGAGAAAAAAGAATACATCTTTGGTTACAATGACAATTTAATATAAATAGCTTAAAATTAAATTCAGAATCTAGCTATTATGTTTTAATACATAATTGTTGTTGCCAAAACGTTTACTTTATCATAACAAATGGCCATTCACACGATATATAAACAATTTGCAGGATGAATAAAGGTTGCAACAATGACATAAGAAATTATTATTTGTATTATAATTAAACGATAGCACGTATCGTTTGCATTATATAAAATGTTATGACTTACAAATTTATTTATATAGTAGGTAATTATATTATTCATGTATGACATTAATGCGTTCTTACATATTTAACCTAAGTATGGAAAACTCTAAAGAAAATGTTACTAGAAAAAATGCCACGAGGCCCAGGCATCATACAGAATATAATATACTTATACTAGCTGTCCCAGCGAACTTCGTACTGCCATAAAAAAAATGGGTGCGTGTACTTATGTAGGCGCGTGAGAAGTTATCCTTCTTTGGCATCGTTTAAAATTAGTTTTTAATTGCATGCAAATAATTAATTACAATAAATTAATAAAAAGTCTGGAAAAGGACACAGTCAATAAAGTTCAGTTTTAATTTGAAAAAATAAATTAATAATCAAAATATTCAATTAAAATCGCTACTGAATATAATTTATTAGAACATATGTGATTTGCACTTGTATGAAACTCAAACACGTATACCGAATATACAAACTAGAAACATGTGGATAAATATTATAAATATGAATACCTATTACTGTTACTTTATTACAAAAAATAAAGATGTGGTTTTTGGTTCTACTACACCAATGGTCAAGAGCTGGCGCTGTAGTCTCCTGAATCGCGCTTTGGTTCCGTTGTTCCAGATTAATAAATACTTTTTGTTACTTTATTACAAAAAATAAAGATGTGGTTTTTGGTTCTACTACACCAATGGTCAAGAGATGGCGCTGTAGTCTCCTGAATCGCGCTTTGGTTCCGTTGTTCCAGATTAATAAATACTTATGATAGGCCTTCACAATGCAGTCGTTAGCACCCACAAAATAGAGATTCTATTTCTATTTTGTTGGTAGATTTTCTTAATGTGCGGTAAACACAAAAGTAACAGCATGAAGTTGGTCGCTAAAGCGACGAGCGTTTTGTGTTACAGTGATGCGCGCGCATCTTAAAATTTCACTCTCATCATTTTTTCATAACGCGCCTAAAGAAGTATAACTTCAAAATGAGGTTAAGGGTAAAAATATAGGGTTGTATGTATTTTTGTATAATGTATCATAAAAAAAATTGTCAAAAAAAAAAAAATTTAAGGGTGGACCACCCTTAACATATAGGGGGATGAAAATTAGATGTTTTCCGATTCTTAGACCTACTGAATATGCATATAAAATTTCACGAAAATCGGTCGAGCCGTTTCGGAGTAGTTCAATTACGCACACCGTGACACGAGAATTTTATATATTAGATATACAGGTTGTCCCACGGTCATGCCACTCGGAGAAAAAGTATATTAAATATTGAATGTACGATATTTACTGACAGAAGACATTACTTTATTTTTGATAATAAGTGGATCTGCATTTAGTTTTTTTTAAATCGCCTGCCAGAACCAGGATTCTAACTCGTGACATGTAAAACAAAACAAACACAAGTGTTTATGATAACCGTCAAAAGGGGCAAGTATGTGTATATGGATAATTTTTTTCCTAAATAACATAGTATTTTTAATACTTGAAAAAACATGAAATTTAATATTTTATTTTAAATAATTGAACACAAACTGTAATAAAAACCAAACGGTGCAAGATATTTTTCTTATTTAATTTATCAAATGTTTAAAATGTTATCCATTCTGTAGTATACAAATTCTCACTCTTTTAATAATTATCTGCCTGTCGATTTAAATAATATGTCTAAGTTCATTTTGTAACTATGGATCTGGATACTGCCGTTATAAGATTCCTTTCGAGTCTTATTCCCCGTGTGAAATAGAAATCGTAAGGTACCTATCTAAATATTTGAATAAGATCACGCGATTTGCACGTTACTGACCAGAAATGCGTTTACACAGAAACGTCAGAAACTCAAACAAACCATTAAAAGCCTACAAGTACAAACTACGTATTTGCGTAACGGTTGTGATAAGATGAATTGAGAGTTGAGATAAATTTAAAGAAAGGACTAATTAAGCCATAGATTATGATAGATATTATGCAATGCAGAAGGGTAATTTTTTTTTAATATTTTGTAATATGCTAAGATTTAGCCGCAAAAAAGAAATTGCAAAACATATCAGGTAGACCTAATGGAGATAGTCAATCAGCCACACAATGTAAAAGTCATTAATTTTCGTAGTAAAATATGTTTATAAAAAGCGCTTTAACACGCCCCGGTATAACTGTATCCCTGCCTACCAATGCTTCGGGACAATAAATTAGTCAGTGTTAAGAAGTCTGAACTCAGTCACCTTTGAAAACACGTAAAAACACACTAAATTAGTATCGCGATAACAAGTGATTTTTTTAACAGTGAGGCATGCGTGGAGGGAAATACGAAGGGTAAGTTATTATTAGTGCATCTACAATAAAGTGCCTCCACGGCAGAAGGCAAACAAATGACTGTAATTCAAGCAATTAACCACAGAGTAAACTGTGTAATCAAAACGCATCTGATCGAGTACAGAATGTAGATGACAGAATCACAGAATAATAGATACATTTACTAGTGAGAAGTAAGTATTTGAGTATAATCACGATATGTAGAATGCTACTATCTAATCATTTTCCCTACCACCACGGAACTGGCTCAAAAGGCTAAATACTATAATAGTCATACTTTTAGTTACATTGCATTGCAATAGGTACCTAATATGCATTTTTTTTACTATTTTAATTTAGTAGCCCTGAATATGTTTAAAAATATTAAACACCAACAAAATTATATATTTCTAAAAAAATCTTAAAAGTAGTAGTTTATAAAAAAATGAGCCTTATTTGATTTATTTACATGCATATTCCTTATTCATAATTCTAGTCAAGCGATGTGATTGCGAACGTACAATCCTATTGTTATCATGATGTGTTAATCCTTTCAAAACTTCTACTGACATACTAAAGAAAACATTATGTTTACAATAAAGATAAGACAAATATCGGTTCCCCTGTTAGTAATCGTCTTAATTGCAAATCAGAAGATAAACATAGACACATAATTAAGGTAAGTAAACAGAGAATGTAAACAGTTTATAGTATGATTTGCTCCGTTGCTATAAGGTTTATTATTCATTTTACTATTTTAGGGATTTCTTTATACTCGTATACAATTAAATAGGCAGGTAATTTTCACGTTTGACCTAAAAATTACTAAAACCGATAATAATCATTTAAAAAAAAAGAACCGATTAAAAACTCTGAAAAACAAAAAATAAAAGATTTACCGACTATGTTTATATTCGAACTCGATACCATTATCATGATCTCCCCGCTAAACATATCATTGGCTTAGCTTGGTATCGACTTCAAATATCAGTCGGTAAATCTTATTTTTTCATATTCAGTTTGTTTGAAGTAGGTTTTTATTTTTTATAAAAAAATATTTTATTTTTTTATAAAAAAAATATTTCATTTTTTTATAAAAAAAATATTTTATTTTTTTATAAAAAAAATATTTTTTTCCATGTTTGGTGTAATACGGAATACGTTACTGGTTGCAATTTTTCCACTAAGTTTATGTCGCGAACAAACATACAAACATACAGATCAAACTGAAAACATCCTGTTAATGAAGTCTGTTAAAAAAGGTAAATTTAAAAATTCAAAAACCCGACTGCTTAAATATTACTTCAAATAAAAACTGAAAAGAAAAAAACAAGTCCAGTAGTCTATAATTCTGTTAAGTAAGGAACAAAGCTACTTTAACAGTCGGGACCCATTAGATATTCATGGATGGATCATTTTTTTTCAATAAAGAAACCCACTCGACTTATTTCTGCAACTTATTTTTTTTATTTCTCACAATATGGCGCCCCGTTGTCTCCTTATTGATTTTCGATTATAATCACATCTTTAGTAGCACTCCCATTATTAAGATCTATCGATTGATGTATAAATCATCAAAATCGGTCCACGCGTTTATATATATACCCTGTCCGGGCGAAATGCCTCGGCTCACCGGGAAACCTTCAAGAGGCAGTCACCAATGTGAAGGCCATGGGGCGTTCCTGGCGGAGCTGGGCTGGCTGGAATGATTCCGGCCATACACCCTCCTCACGCAAAACAGGCGCCTTAAGTACGTCGAGTTGCGGAAACGCCCGTAGCAAGAAGAAGAAGAAGATATATACCCTGTTTGCGCGGCGCGCTTCGCGCTCTTGCATTGCCCAGTCGGGTAAAAAAGAAAACTACAAAATATATATGAAGAACAAGAAGAAATACAAAAATTGTGTACGTTGATTTAATACTGAAAACAACATGGTAAAAAAAAGTTATCGATCAATTGTTAAATGAATCACATCAATGTATAGATAGAACAAT
The DNA here is from genome assembly GCA_902850365.2 of Chilo suppressalis. NCBI lineage: Eukaryota > Metazoa > Arthropoda > Insecta > Lepidoptera > Crambidae > Chilo > Chilo suppressalis. The sequence goes on from OU963898.1 coordinate 17,813,288, forward strand.
TGATCATCATCAGTAACAAAATCTTTTACAGATAGATAAGTAGATCAATTATTTGTTGCTCACATACAAAATTACAATAGATACGTTAGTAAATAATTATTTTAATCTATTATTCTCGTTCAGTTCAATGTTTATGTCAGCTTTTCTATAACGATAATTCTAGCGGTAAATAAACATGTATTGTGTACAATATATTTTATCGATAGTGTCTTCTTAGATACAATCGCAATCAATTGAGTAATAAATGAGGTCGGAAACAACTGCTAAACAGTATCGTTAGGCACGTATCGAAGATACTGCACGAATGCTTAATAAAAACCGGTTTTATTTTGATAATAACGTATTGAGATTTAATAAACCTTCTTTTCATGTTCTTTAACAATCCGTGTCCCTTATTTATACTAAAGTTGACGTTCATTGTTGACTATTCAGATACGACGGAAATTTTACAACAGTATTTTTTATTGCTCCAGCTTTTATCGTCCGTATTCCTCTTTACAAAATAAATAAATATTTCCAACACTCACACCAATTAGCCTTGGCCCTAGCCCCAAAGTAAGCACTGTAGGCTTATAGTATGGGATACCAGGGTAACGGATAGAATATATATTAAACAGCCATGATTAAAGTACAAATGCTCGTATTCATCACGCAAACATTTGCCCCCACCGGGATTAAATGAATGATTTATATGGTAGCAACCGTAAATTTGGTATATTTCCTTTACCTATACATTTGGTTCTCTTTAATGTTAGTAATTCAAATTATAATGACTGGCTTTGTTTAGCTAGGTAAACATTAGGTTTACATGATAACTGAGGAAAACAACTCATGCTATACATTAAAAAATAAAACAAGACTAAGAAAATATTATTTTTCAATATTGATAGGTAAACGAAGCTGTTAACCGATCAATATTGAAATATTATACCTATTAATTATGAGTCTACACAGACAAAAACTGGTGTTACATTAATTATTATAATGAATTCCGAATAATCCATTTTATAATTTAATGTTAGTCTAGAATTACGTGGAAATGGCTGTTATTTGTTAAAGTCTTAATAATAAACATTTGCAACTTAATATGTACCGCGTATTGTGGCCCCTGGCTGCAATTACTGATTTCATGCGTTCTGGCATTATTATTATAATACTTTCACATAAGTACATTACATCCATAAAAAAATTACGGGTATGTATGAAGCTCGCGAAAATATATCTATGTAGATAATAAAATAAGAGACGAAACTCATTCATTACCGGCTGCCGTGCACCATAATAGGATTTCTCGGAGAGTGCATGAATGAAATCACTTCGTTGAAAATAAAATGACTTCAGTTTAAATTATTTACCTAAGTCATTTTATTAAAAAAGGTCTCTTTCAGGGAAGCAATCATACGGTGAAAGATATTTGGATAGAGATATCGACAAAATCCTTCATTCATTCAAAAAATATTACAGGATTATTTTATTTGTCACTCAATCATATTTTCCTTTTGCTCCCCATGCCAATGGAGGCAACGACGTAGCTCGACGTTAGCAGTTCAGCTTAATTTGTAAGACATCAATTTATAATTAAGGCAACAAGCACTTTAAAAAAAGATAAATTTAAAAAATCAAAAAACCCGACTGCTTAAATATTACTTGAAATAAAAACTGAAAATAAAAAAACAAGTCCAGTAGGTAGTCTATAATTCTGTTAAGTAAGGAACAAAGCTACTTTAACAGTCGGGCCCCATTAGATATTCATGTATAGATAAAATTTTTCAATAATGGGTCCCGACTGTTAAGTAGCTTTGTTCCTTACTTAACAGAATTATAGACTACCTACTGGACTTGTTTTTTTATTTTCAGTTTTTATTTCAAGTAATATTTTAGCAGTCGGGTTTTTTGATTTTTTAATTTTTTATTTTTTATTTCACACTTTTTAGTTAGGATTATATGACGGGATATACCGCAGTCTTGTCACTTCAGTAAGTAAATTAATATCGCGGGAATTATTAAGTACCTTGCGGTGGTCTAAACGATTGATTTATTAAGCCATAGAGTACTTACCAGTAGGGTCATGGCTACAGATGGGCCTCAATTTTGCAAAAATGTGTTAAGTTAAATCACGTTACCTATATATCTAATGAATGTAATTTCTTCATAAGACATTTGATTGATTGTATAAATAGGGTCCTAAAAATTTAAAAAATCTGTGACTGAATTTCGTACGTGTCCTCTGTGTACGACATACTGCATATTTTCGCCGAGAAGAAAGAATTGTGCTACTCGCGTCAAAGGTAAGCAAGGCATGTTGCCTGAGAACTATATTTAGTAAAAACAGTTGTCGTACTGTAAGTACATCGCAAACTTGAAACAAGTCAAAAGTTGAATACAGGAACAGTGTCATATCCTAGTGTCTTAATTTGATATACCTACATAATTCACAGAAACCAAATCTATAGACGCCAGAGGTTAACTGCAAATGTTGTTGATCAATACCAATCAATGACGTTAATGTCACAGGTTGACGAAAGCAACAATTCCCGTCTGTTCTTTTGGACACTGGTGGCAACTGCCTTAGATCGCTAAATTAAATAATTATGTAATCACCAAAGCAAAGTTTATATATAAGAATAAGTATGTATAAATTACCGAATAATGAATCCCTGTTTACCAAAAATGCTAAATCATTATTACAAATATAATCAAATAAACCTATTTCTTACTTTATTTTTAAATCTTTTTCATCAATTATATATTATTATCCTAACTATCTATACTAATATTATAAAGAGGCAAGAGTTGTATGTTTGTAACAAAAATAATCTTTTAAACTACTGAACCGATTTCGAAAATTCATTCATCATAAGGTGGCTACATTATTTATTATTATATTTTCAAGCATTAATCTCATTATCGTTGATTAATCTGCTCGATTTATAAATCTAAAGAAAACTTTTAGTTGAAAAAAATACACTGACAACTTCGCCGAGTGGAATTTTTTCTAGTATTTTTTTTATAACTTCTTACATTTTATCCGAGTAACAGAGGCTACATTTTATCCCGTTAAAATTAATTTCGCCCGTGCAATGCCGGGGTGGATCACTAGAAAGTATAATATACATACGACTATATATATAAACGACCTCCGTGGCCGAGTGGTTTGTACGCCGTGTTTCATGGCGTCGCCGACTCGAGGGGTCCCGGGTTCGAATCCCGGTGGGGGCAGATGTTTGTGTGATGAACACGAGCATTTGTACTCCAGTCATGGATGTTTAATATGTATTTCTATATAAATATACTTATATATGTAAAGTATATGTATTCTGTCCGTTACCCTAGTATCCCATAACACAAGCCTTATAGTGCTTACATTGGGGCTAAGCTAATTGGTGTGAGTGTTGGAAATATTTATTTATTATTTATAATATTATAGATAGATAGAATAGTATAGTACTCCGCGCTATCACTTTTTCATTGTTGTAACTTTTTAAATATCAAAAGCGATATAAGTATTTGTTTTGAATAAAAAAATTGTTAATACAAAATGTGCATTTGGGAAATGGACATAAATGACATTGTTCTGCGTCCATACATAGTTAGCCTAAGAACCAACAACCATAAAATATTATTTCTAGGTTCGAAATCGCAAGTAAATGACTGTAAAAACAAAGATTATTGACGGACACTTCTGAGAACCTAAATTATTAGGAAATCTAATTTTTTTTTTGAGGTTATGTTTAATATTCAATGAAACATAGGTCAACCTACGAACTTAGTATGAATTCAGTTTGAAGTGAATTAATATTACAACTAATTCATTTTATTCGGCGTGATTTTAAAGAATAACTATTAGGAAAAACTTGGTTACGTAGGAATCATGAATAAAATAAAAACTGTAGTTTTGCTTCTTATTATTTATTGGCTATTTTTCACATAATTGTATCATATTGTATTTATTTGTTTAACACATGTATATTGTGTAAATATGCAGCGTGAATGTATATCAGGTGATCTTGAATAATTTGGCAGTATGATCCTCTCGGGATGTTGAGGCACAGGTTCACTAGCACTTGGTAATAAGGTCTCTGCTTTTTGGTAAAATAGCATATTAGATAGCCGAAATAGTAAAAGTTAAATTAAAGGAAAAACAATCGCAAATAAACACACACAACAGGTTGTTCTGTATTCTGAGACAACAGGTAATCCGGAACGAGAATTTTCCGTATGTAAAAAGTACTCTTTGACGAGAATGCACGAATGCCACAGATTACTACGAATGCAAACTGCCTACACCACAACCACAGAGTATCGAGTTTATACCGGCCCTTCACTTGACAACAGTTTGTCCTTGTCATGCTTAATAAGGAATGAAAAGGACAGACTGATGTCATGTTTTTAAATAGCAAATACGAATAGCCAAGTGAAGTGCCGGCATTAGGAAGAAAGAGTGTTTTGTTTGCAGATTAAACACATATTTATTGTCTCAGATTATTTATTAACTTTTTAATTTAGTTTACTTAACTGGAAGTGTCCGTCACAATCTAAATACTGATAATTATCGCAAAACATACTAAGAATTATTATAAATGCCAAATTGGTGTTGGTTCTTAGGCCAATTTTATACTTTATTTTAGATTCACTATTTTAGCGATAGTGGGCCCAATTCTGGCGTGATTCTCTAAACTTAAAACTAAATTTAACATCGGTCTCTCCTTTTCATTCTGTATAGAGAATGACAAGGATATACTGCTGTCAAATTTAAGTCTAGGTTTAGAGAATCATGCTAGAATCGACACCAATGGCTTGCATATTAAAAATAGATATATGGTGCCGCGGACTTTCTTGTAGAATTATTTAAGAGATACATTTTTACTATACATTATATTCGTGTAACTTTTATCGTTTTTGAAGTGCAGGCCAAAATGGCTCGCAGATGGAAGATTTTTTTCCGTCTTACGTGACACTTATTGTTATATTTTGGCCAATTCACTCAGTGACTACATAAATTGTTATCTGCATGTTATTATCATGTATGAGCTATATTATTGTAAAGTTTCATTAAAATTCATTCAGTATTTTTTAGGTGAAAGAGTAACAAAGATCCATACAAACGTAAGATTGAAATTAAAAGCATAAGTGGTCAATATACAACTTTAAATCGTTGTAAATCCTAAACAGTCACATAAAATGAAAAATGGTGTATGAAACCTGCATGATTTTAGATTATCTAGACAATGATACCCCACTCGACATATTTCGTCAACTTATTTTTTTTACTTCGTCACAATATGGCGCCTAATTTTGTCCATATTTAATTTTGATTACTATCATATGTTTAGTAGCACTCCCATGATTAAAACGAATCGATTGATGTATAAATCATCAAAATCGGTCCACGTGTTTGGTCTCTAGTGTGCCACAAAGGAACAAACATACATATATAGACTGTTAAACACTGCACCCTGCCTGCGCGTCGCGCTTCGCGCTCTTGCATTGCGCAGTCGGGTAAAAAGAGTCTCGCTGATGCGATTTAGGTCAGGCAAACACTGTTTAACTTAACTTAAAGCTTAACTGGAAGAGAGTAAAATTATAGGCCTTGAGGACGAAATGAACGTGTACCCACAACAACTGTGTTCTCTAAACAGTTGCATTACATATTTCGTCTCTTTTGCTTCATCATAAAGCAGGTGTGAATATCCAATTGTAACTAACCTATTTTTTGATAATACTGATCAATCTTAAATTACAATACAGTCTAGTAAAAAACCAACCAAATCAATCATCAGAAGCGAAGTTTTGATATATTAGGTTGGAGAAAAAGTTTCTTCGCATTTTATATGAAAATTCAAAAACAAATTGATAAAGCTTATTTACATATCATTAAAGTATGAGGGTGCCATTTTGATAACCATCTTGTAGGTAGCGACATGATCCCATTGCTGCAGAAATTTTGGGGCTTATGATCAAAAACCCGCTAGAAGTGGTTTTGGCAGTCTCCTCGAGTTGTTAACCTGACACTGCCTCGAGAATTCTAAAGAGACCGAAACAGGTGGAAATCTGAAAGTGCAAGGTCAGGACATCTCCCAGACATAAAGATGTGTGAGGTCTAGCGTTATCATGATGAAAAACCACACCCCTTCCGCTCAACTTCTTGCTTTAATCTCATCAATTGTTTGCAGTAGAGTACAGAATCGATGGTCCTTCCTCGCGGTAATAGCTAATGCCCTTCCAATCTGACCATACACACATCACCTTAATGCGAGTTAAACCGGGTTTCGCCAGGATCTGTGAAGCCAGACCGGCCATTGACCACAACCTTTTTTGCACGTTCTTGTCGTGCACTTTTCATCACCAGTTATCAGCTTCATCAAAAATTGTTCATTTTCATTATGTCGTAATAAGAATGACAAATGAGTACACGGCTCATTAGGTTTCTTTTAGTGAGCTCGTGACGCACCCAAATATCGATCTTTTTGTGTACCCAGCTTTTTTCAAATGCGCCAAAACTGTTTTGTCGTCAATTCTCAGTTTTTCAGCTACGTCGTAACTACTGATATGCCAATCTTACTCCACTTTTTCAAACATGGCAGGCATCCATTTTATCCATAACAGGACGACTAGAGCGACGTGCATATTTGACATCTAAATTTCCGGATTGAAAACGCTTGAACCAAATTTGTGCTACTCTCACAGACACTGCACTAGGTCCATAAAAATCACAATTTTTTTTCGCGGCTTGCGTTTCATTTTTTGTGCTAAAATTTTAAAATGTATGGATTTTCTCCATTATTTACTCATCTTGAAAGTAAGAAAAACAAATGAAAATCACATATTTTTCTTATTTGAATTTTTAAAAATTCTAACTTTTTAATTATACCAAAACCAGCCAGATGCAAATGCTATAGCCAAATATTTATTACAAGTTCATAAACACTTTAATGCGAAAAACCTTTTTCCCTATAGCACAGTCATTTGGTGAGAAATATAGTGGTAACCTGGAAAGTTTTCCGGGAATTTTGAAAATTAGTAATTTATTAGTAATTTTGAGGTGCTATTTCCGAATTTCGACTTTGCCACCTCGAATTTTTGCCGCTCGCGCCGCCACATTTGAAAAATGGCGCCTATAAGCAGTTTTTTGACAATATCTCCTTTCCAACTCATTTCACAATGATTTTTTAAAATGAAACAAGAGACAATTGCCTACAATTTATGTATCTACCTTTTTTTATCATAAAGTCAATAGTTTTGGCGTACGAGCGCCGCAAAGCGAGCGGCAAAAATACGAGGTGGTAAAGTCGAAATTCGGAAAGAGCACCTCAAAATGTATAACATTACCAATTGTCAAAACTCTCGGAAAACTTTCCAGGTAAAACTACCACATGACTGTACTACTAACCTATTATATGATACTAGCAAACCAGTGAACCAAATGTTCACCAAAAAAAAAAAAAGTATTTAATGAATTGAGAACTTCGGAGATTTTGTGTGGTTTCGTTTGAAATAGAAATCACGTGATTTCTCGAAAACCGGAAGTGCTACGTTACTCACATCCGGTTTGTAGTCTTATCAGACTATTCTCAACTTATAACTTAAACATTCTCTTTATCTATCTCTTACGGTTTGGCCGCTGAAACAGCACCACGGACGGACGGACGGACTTGTCTATTAGATAAGAGATAATCATCAAGGTCCACCCACTTGCAGCAACTTCGCTAAATCTCAATTTGACTAAAATTAGATTTAGCCCAAACAATAAGCCCAAGTTGTCATTTTTCTATTGGTTAGTAAATCTAGTTTTAGTTCAATTGAGATTTAGCAAAATTTCTGCAAGTGGTCCTTAATCGTGAAATCTTATTTTAAGAGCGTCCAATCCAAACCAGATTCGTCAGTTAGTCAGGTACTTCCGATTTATAAATAGAGTTACCTCAATATTTTAGAGATAGAGCGCGTCAACCCCAACACGTGTATGGTATTAGTTTCCGGGGGATCTCGACACTTCGATAAATTGATGTTGAGAAATAAAGGTATTTTAATTTTATTTTATTTTAAATAGCCTTACCTTATTCCGCACTCCATTAACATCAGTACCATTCCGTACAGCATGCATCTTCCCGCGTACGCCCTGAGGATCACTCGGAGGAGACTGGGGGTGCGCTTGCTCCCTGCTCGGGCTACTTCTTCCTCCCACAATCGCGCAAACTTATCACCAAGTGGACCTGATGACAAATAAATTCTGGATAAGATCGCCACGATAAGTGTTTAAGGAAAATGGACACTCATATTTACGATAATATTATTAAAAGTTCATATTCTAAGCTAAGAGAAGCGGGCATCTTCGCTTCTTCGTGAGCAGCCATTAAATACTCTTTCGACAAAAAGTGTGTAGCTCCTTTTTCAAAGGATTAAGATTTTTATTTAACAGTTTCGCACTTGTACTACTTTCGCACTTGTACTACTTTCGCATTTGTATTATTGGTATGGATTATCCAGATGAGGAATTAAACCAGCCCCATCAGAAGCATGCGCGCAACATGATCATGATAAATTGTATGTTTGCACTTTGGATGTCGTATACTCATTGTATCATATTCATGTAGCGTTAGTTGAATATGATGTGGGAGCAAAGGCTTTAGGATAGGTATTATTAGTACAGTAACGGACAGTAACGTACAGTACAAAAACCATGACGCATTTACAAAAAAATCAAATCCAAAACTTCAACACGAGATTTAAGAACAAGCTTGCCGTTCCATATATCAGATCAGACTCCAAAAATCAAGAGGTTCATTTCTGGGTTGTTGTATTGAATTGTTTAATAAAGTTCCGCAAGATCTGATTGAGCTTCCACTGAGCTAATTCAAATCTCAGATCAAGAATACTCTTATGAATAAAGTTCATGATTATCTAAATGATCGTAATGCATGGACATACTATTTCTTGTAATTTGTTGGGTATGAGTCATTTTTCATAACAGTAATAAGGTACTAAATATTAAAAAAATGTTTATATAAAAACGGAAGGACACCATAATAAGACTTGAAAATTTTGCAAGTTAACTATAAAAGGACAATGGGCAAAACGCCCATCTCCGCCAACAATGTAATTAGTATGAATCGATTGATCTATGAAAAACTAGCCTTTTTTATTATGACACCGTAAAAAACATCCTGGTAGTCAAAAGATATGACACATGGGCTTATTTAAGTAGCATAATAAATTCATTTTATAGTACCCTCATTTTATATTATTAGTAACCATAATAATGTACCCTATCGTACTATACAACCAGATATACGACAAAGCCTGCCGACCATCCTGTGCTTGCACTTACTGAGACACCTCAAAACGGTTTACGGGGGTTGAAGGACTTGCAGTTGCAAATAGTCGACTCGTCTTACTTCGTTGTGATTGTGCGCTCCCTCCCTGTCACTTGATTGATTTTTATCTAACACGCTTTGGAGATTGGAACACGATTATCGGTTTTGTCAATTAGTATGGATGAACTGGAATGATGTTTGCTCCGAAGCGTGGACAAGTTTGTGTGATTTGTGGTCGCTCCGTTTTACATAGAATACAATTAACTATAACGAACGAATATTACCCATGCGGGGATTTTTGGATTTACTCTAGTGCGGCAGAATAACCTAAGGTACCCTTGCACCTTATGAAGTACTCATATCTGACCACTCTATGGAGAGTTAAATTAAATAACTAAATGAATTCCATTATTTCATTAATGTTCGTTCGTGAAAGTACTTGTACCTTTTCAACGTAAAATAACTAAAGACCCTCAGGAGGGAATTTTATGCACTTTTGCACAGATGAACATGACTATAATACCTTTCAAACAAATATTTCAGTCAAGTAATATTCGAGTCTTCTTGCTTAATGAATTATGGTGCCCTTACGTTTTTATATAATTAAATTATGCAATTTCAATTTTTAAAGAAGAAAATTATTCCACTAAATTAGCCCAGTTACTTACTATGAGAGAAGCAGACACAAGGCAGGTATATGCCACACCGGCCGCACGAATTAACTACCCTCACCTAACCTTGCCGACCCTTAACCTTGTTGCGTATACATAAATACCACGTGCAGAGAATAGTATTATTTGACTGCAATTTACTGTACTTTTGAGAATACTTCCACAGACGTGAGATATAATGAGGAAGGACAAAATAGAACCAGTGAGAACGAACTTCCTATATCCAACGAACGATTTTTGTATAACACCTAATTGTCATACAAAAAGTATTTATACAGCAACTATTTTTAGAATAGAATTTGGTCAACCTTCTGTCTGCTAATCGTGTTTGTCTTACGTTTTTACACTATGTCATTGACAATACAATTTTTTTCTTATTTACTGCTAATAATATCGGCATAACTCATGAATACTCACACATGGTTTTAAGTGTTTTCCCCAAAATGCGTCTGGGAGTCTAGCGCTCATCATACCTATTTCCATGCCAAGAATATTGTGTTTATTTACACATTATGTATGTTTGGGCCAAGGAATTGATAAAAAGTTTCCATGGTATTGTATGGGCGTTAATATCTGAGATAAATTACCGGTTACTAAAAAAATTAAAGCCTAAGTTATAAGACGAACGCACGATTTCAGGTTTTATGTTTGTTGTATTTGTGCTCTGGCAAAATCACATACAAATATCGATGCATACATATACAGGGTTGCCGGAACATAGACGTCCAAAAAAACATTTTGTTCCCTCGTATCGTGGGGTATCCGAATCATCCCCAGGTATGTTCCGCGACATTTTATAGTTGTCGAGTTATGAATTATTTTCTAAATTTTCGTGAATTTTGGACCTAACCAACTTAAATAACACTCAGCTTTCATAATCTTTAAAAAAAAATATACTTAAGGAGGCTACTTTTACTAAAATCGGGCTTCAAAGACAGCGAGGTGGAAAATTCTTATGAAAGGCTAATTTGATTTAAACAATTTTTTGGCCATTTTATCATTTTTAAGGTTAATTATTGATAGAGAATACTGGAAACTAACCAACAAATCGGAGGTTTGGTAAGAAAAGTTTTAAGTAAGAAGTGGTAATGTTAAGAAAATATAAATTATAATGTGAAAAAAATATTTATTCTTAAAATTTACAGAACATTTTCAAAGTGGCCACCTCCAGCAGCAATACACATTCTACACCTACGTAAAAAATTGTCTTTCAATCGTGTAAAAGCTTCTCTGTTTTCTCTCACAACACGTTCGGCTTCTGCAATCTTTTGCCTCAGCTCTTGTTCACTCGAACAGTATCGGGCGTATGTATTTGTATTTCCTTGTAATTGTCCTAAACGAAGAAATCTATCGGGTTGAGGTCAGGTGAGCATGGAGGTAACCTAATTGGTCCGCTGCATCCGATCTAACTGTTGGGGTATGTTTCATTTAAGTAATTTCGGACTTGTGTTGCGTAGTAACACGGGGCACCGTCATTTTGAAACATCATGGTTCGTCTAAGCTCGAGGCTCACATCACCCAGCAACAATGGTAGCTCATTTTATAAGAAGTTTCTTAGGTTTCTCCATTAAGTCTAGACAGCAGTTCAAACGGCCCAATTAGTTTACCATTGAGGACACCAGAACACAACTTAAGGCTGAAATGATGTTGGAACGTTGAAGCTCTCACTTCGTGTGGATTTTCAATTGGCCACGTGTGGTAATTATGAATATTAAATATTCCAGATCGCTGTCTCATCTGACCATGACACTTTATTGAAAAATCCAGGATCCTCTTGCTCTTTTTGTAACATTATTTGGCAGAAGTCAATGCGCAATTGGCGGTCTATAGGAAGTAAAGCTTGGACTCCTCGGATGTCGAACACGTGGTATCCTTCATCGTGAAAAATCGCTTGGATAGAAGTCCTCGGGATGTTCAGAGCATTTTTAATTAAACTCAAAAAAACCTCTAAATGTTCAAATCTTAGCTTTCCTGTAGTAATTTTTGGTTAGTTAACAAAGTAATTAAACTTAGGAATGATAAAATTACCAATTTTTTTTAATCAAATGACGCTTTTTATCAATTTTTCACCTAGTTGTCTTTGAAGCCAGATTTTAGCGAAAGTAGCCCATTAAGTACTTTTTTTTAATGATTATGAAAGCTGAGTATATGGCGCATTCTTAAGGGCTACTTAGGAACCATGAAGTCATCTGTTCAGATTTTTAATTTAAAGTTGAGTGATAATTCACCGTTTAAATTTTTCACATTGGATCAACATTTTCATAACTTTCATCAAAGTTACAAAGCTTATGCATAAAAGTACAACTCATGAGGATTCAGTTGACTACACTTCACTTTTTTTTTGATTATTTTTATGTAGATCAGGTTGAAAATTCAGAAAGTAAAATAACCCGAAATCTATAAATAGTCGCGGTACATATATGGGGGTTATTCGGATGCCCCACGATACGAGTGACCTAAATTTTTTTTTTGGAGATCAGGGTACCGGCCACCCTTAATTTTGAATGAAATCGCGCGTTCGTTTTTAAATTAAGGGTTTAATTTCTTATTAACAGGAAATTCATCTGAGATATTAACGCTCATATAATACCAAGGAAACTTTTTATCAATTCCTTGGCCCAAACATGCATATGTGTAAATGAACACAAGATTCTTGGCATAGAATTAGGAATGATAAGCGCTAGTCTCCCAGACACATTTTGAGGAGAACACTTACATAAGACCATGTGTGAGTATTCATGAGTTATGCCAATATTATTAGCAGTAAATAAGAAAAAAATGTATTGTCAATGATATTGTGTAAAAACGTAAGACAAACACGATTAGCAGACAGAAGGTTGACCAAATTCTATTCTTAAAATAGTTGCTGTCAATGTTAAGGATCGGCCAATTTAGTATTCATTTTATATACGTCTGTTGCTCACCAAGTTAAAAGGTTACTAAAGGTTGACATGCTAATAATATTTTCGACTAACAAGAAATTTAAGTCGCCCTACGATTAAAAACGGGTCTAGAACCTCGAAGAAAGGACCTTGAGTTATTTTCCATTGCCTCGTGAACAAACTAACACAAGGAATTTCAACTCTAGTACTATAGTAATAATAGTGAAGACGAATTAAAAAGAATTGCTGAACTGTACCATAACAAATTACTTGGCAAAGCAGAAGGCACACGAACATCATAAAGGACTTTGAATGTTATATAATTGCCTTAAGGCTCAAAACAATTGAATTGTATTCCTATTCGATGACTGACTGTACTCAGTAACAATATTTTATAAATAGGTACACCTTTGTAATATAATGATTATTGGCCTATCCCACTATTTGCGTTTACAGAAACGTAAATGTTCACAACATACACAGACTCAAAGTCACTAGGTATTATTTTTACTACGATCACTCCTAAATGAAAAAATACCATTTTGTAGATTACATAGATTTATGATCACCTTTAATTAAAAACTAACAGTTAATATGGCGACATCTGTTACTTGGACTTGTTGGTTAGAAAAAAATGTTGTTGTTATAATATATATTTTTTTAAAGCATGTAACTGCTTGATCTTTAAATCTTAAGAAAATATAACTAGAAAAAATCGAGTCCGGTCTGCTGCCTGGACCGCGTGGATTTTTTTCTAGTTATATTTTCTTTAAAAATGTTGTTTTTTTTTAGAAATAGGTTCGAAGAATATTAAGTGACGGTGAAATCCAGACGCGAAGATAGCTGTTACAGCAGATCTACCTGCCATACCAGGCATCCTCACCTTGCACATCAGAAAATATATAACAGAAAAAAATACTTGTGGCGGTTTCTATACTTCAACAATGTTTATGTAGTTTAGGGTATATTCAAATAAAGTTAATCCTATATTGTATAATAAAAATGTGAAAGTTTGTATGTTAGTTAGTCAGTCACGCAAAAACGGCTCAACGGATTTTGATGTAATTTGGTACACATATTTATCACCTGGATTGATTGATATAGGATACTTTGATATTTCAGAAAATATTAGGTTCCTGACCGATTCTTAAAAAACTACAGTTAGCGCGGACAAAGTCGCTGGCGTCAGCTAGTTACGATGAATAGGATATATAATATTTTTTAAATTTATTACACCGGAACCGGATAAGAAGATGTCAATTATCCCGGAAATTCTTGTTTGTTTCTGTTTTTTGATTTCACACACTAGTGACAGTGAAATAGCATAGAAAACGAATTTGAATCTGTTTCTGATTGATATGAGGTAGACAGAAGAATAAGCTTCGCATTAAAGCAACAAATTAAAACCTCATCCTATCCTAATTATAAAATAAAAACTGACGTCTGAATAAAAACAATGGTGACCTCTGCAATCAGCTACTTGGCACGGATCGGAGATCCATACTAAATCCACTAAGCGCATGTCATTCTTCGCACATTTATAGTTCTGTACAAAATCTGATTTGTTTTTATGTATTTGGGAATAAAATCTACGCAATAATAAACATTATCAATTTCATGTTTATAGGTCACTTAAAACTGGTAAGTTCAAAAATTCTTAGGAACATAATTTAAAAAAATATCCTACTACCGTGTCTTCTCAATTGTTTGTTTTCACACCAAAGATGGCGAAGATTTTGTATAAAACATTTTTTTCGCCCGTTACCTGTATGGGAAAGACATTTATTTCATAATTTGTTTGGTTTCAAGCCGAGCTTCAAATCAACAAACAAAGGTTATACGGTGAATTGTTCTAAAACTGTAACTCCAACTATAAAATTCGTGTGCTTGACGACGTACGGACACGTGAGTGACTTTCAGTTCTGTGATGACAACATACACTCCGAAAATTTAGATCCTTCGGGTTCGGAGGGAACCCTAAAAAGAGGAAGGAAACCAACCGTAAACTGTACATATCCATTACCTTGACATTAGAAATAAATCAAAAACTGTAATCCGATAGAATAGATCTCAACTAGTTACATGGTTGTTGTAGTCAACAACGTTAATCGATTATTGTAGTATGATTGAGTTATATTACCGATCTTTTATCAACGACTAAGACTACAAGGGAGTATATTTTAAAAGTATTAATTTAACGAAGATGAACCACTTTTAAGAGCATCATTAGAGGTAGTTAGTTTGGTACAGTCCACAAATTTTCGACCAAGAATAGAATAGCAGTTAGGATGAACTGCTTGAAGCTTCGACTGCATAGTCAACTACAGTGTTCTACGTGATTGAACATAGTTTTGCTTATGTTTTTTTTCTTTTTTTAAGCATTTAACTGTTAGATGTATAAATCTAAAGAAAAGTTTACTAGAAAAATACTTTTGCTTTTTAAGTCGTTCGTATCGTACGGACCGTACGCGAACGAGCGATGCTGATGAAAGTGCGCGAGGTTTCATATGATTGCATAAAAAGAATAGTAAATGCGGCGCATATGGTGCGGACATATATGCGTACACCTAAACCTACATGGAACCGCTCGAGCAGTTGCGAGGGCGGTTGGCAGCGCATTGAAATGGCAGCTTCAAGCTGTTGACTCTGACTGCATGAGCGGTTCGTGTATGGCCCCTACAGCTGACCTTAATAACTTATGATTAGGGTCCGCAATGATAACAAAACATTCTTTTCTCCTATTTACGAAGTGAACACAGCATGACAAAGATGTTTTTTAGAGCCCTAATCCTGTCATGCGAATGTCCGTCTCCTTGTAGGCCCCTGCATTACGAGCCGCGCCGTCAGCCGCACGAACGAGGAACGTGAAAATGAGTATAATTCTACTCCAAAATCCATGAATTTTAACCGCAAAACAATTTTAATATAATAGTATTTCTATGTGTGAATTAATTTCGAAAACCACAAAAAAATTAAAAATTATAAATTTTTGTCACTCTGGTCCAAAGTACATTTAAATTCAATTAATATTTGGTGTTGATGCCATGCCAACCCAAGTAGTGAATGAGAACTAGGATCAATTAAACATACATGGGCCCAAAGAAATATGGGACCACCATCTGACTCCCGCTAAGGAACTGCTTCAAACAAAATAAGAATTATTAAAATCTGTCTACAAGGCTTAGAGAAATACAGGAAGAACAATAAAAAAAGAAATATAATGATATATAAAATTCTCGTGTCACAATATTAGTTACCATAATCCTCCAAAACGATTTGACCGATTTTATGAAATTAATTTTATATAGGGTGACTGACCCAATTATCAGCACTTTAAGAATTAGTCCTAACTTAAGCCCGTTTATCACAATGAAAAATGCTGTTTCACCCGTTATGACGATTTCCTAGTTTCAATATTCAATCAGTAAGATGATTATTTAAAAAAAAAAGTTTATCTTTATCCAATTTTTTTTAGATGGGCAAGAGTAAAAAATGACTATCTTACCATTTACTAGCACCATCACCACCAATTAATAGCATAGAGTGAGCCAATTAACAGCACTATGATAGTGGTATTGAAATTATATGAAATAAAAAATGGTATTTAGTACCTATAATCTCTTTTATTGACTTTTTTTTAATATAGATGGGTAATATGTGACTAAGGATAAAAAATATCTATTTATAAACTTAACAAAGTTTCATATTATTATCATGTATCATAAATATATGTCTCTTGTGTTTGTTAGCTTTTATCTCTTTTATTTTGTTTTCATTTGTCACTTGTAGCTTGTTTTCTATTGTCACTTGTATTTTATTTTCTTTAGTCCCTTGTATTGTATTTTCGTTTTTCTCCTGTATTTTATTAGCTTTTTTCTCTTGTTTTTTAGTAGCTATTGTCTCTTTCGCTTTTTTGTTTATTTTATTTGTAGCGATTTCAATTTTCGCGTTATTTTTTCGTCTTGTTCAGTAATCTGTTCTTCTTACGAGTCGCCTGTTCTTCTTCTTTAAGTTGTTTAGTTTTTAATTTGGTGTTCAGTCTTTTGCCATTCAGCTGAAGTAAGAACGAATGATGATCTCTCTACATTTTTAACACCTTTTCGTTCAGGCGTTTTTTCCGTAACCAATACGTACTGTAATTTTACTGGAGTTAGTAAATATTGTTGACTATCAAGACATAAGAATTGCGCACTTCCAAGACAATCTTCAGTATTGTTAGCAGATAGTTCATTAGTGGCTGCAGAGATCATAGCTTGCATTTCATCTACAAAATCTTCTGCTATGATTACTGGAAATTGATCAATATTGAATAAGTCGATAACAGCTTCTTGGGATGTGGACATTGTGGACGCATCAGTTTGATGCATTTGCATTTGAAGACTCTCAAGCGGCGTTCTTTGTAGAAATGTAAATTTTTCTTGCCCTACAATCTTTTCTAAAGTTTCACGTGTCATAACTCTATCTTTATTAGAATCTTCTTGTAATTTTTATTTGTCTTGTTTTGGTTCTTTATCATGCTTACTTCCTTTACCCAGATATTTTTTGTAGTTGATCGCTTCAGAGTTCCAGGGACGTAAGCCAATAGTCCTGAATGCATTTATCACTGCTGTATCTTTGACGCCAACCTCTAACTAAAAAAAAATCTTTGTGAAAGTCTCCAAAGGGTGATCTCTATTTTACTTTCCTTCCATGCATTTTTGAGAGGTCTAAAGGCTGACATGTGTCGGCTGGCTTCAGAGCAATCAAAATAATGTCCCAACTTGCTGCACAATTCACTCACTTCAAGACTAAGATGTGTTTTGTGCCCATCTACAAATAGTATAGTGTGAATGGATGAAATACATTCTTGATATAATCATAGAAAAAATCACATTTAATCTAGCCAGTACAGCTTAAACCAACGCCCCATTTGTGGCTGATTATCTTATATCATTGGGAAACCTCTTGTTGGGAAACAGAACTAGTGGAGGTGTAATATCTATCTTTAAGGCAGTTTTGGCTGCAGCGTGATCAACTTCATACACGTCTTTTTCTCCTCGTAATAAAATGACTTTGCCACTCTTGGGATATTACTGAAAGTTAGATTCGTCCCCATTAAAACACGAGACGGGTTCTTGTAGACGTAAAAGTAGTTGTTTTCCTTAGGATAGAACTCAATTTTGTGGAACCTCTTTTTGATGTCTTCTTCTGATACATTAGCACTGACTGATGTTACAGTTTCGTAAATGCGTTCGCTGAGTTCTGGATGACGGCACATAAAAAGGTCATACCATTTTCTACCAGATATGTCAACTTTACAGGTTATCTCTTCCTGTCGTCTTTAAGAAACTTGCTACACTCAATTGTCAATCAGTCTGTTTTGGGAATCCTTTCCGACAGCAATCTAAAACCCACTTTACTAAAACTTCCTCTTCATCGTTCGACAATATTGGATCAGGGTCTGGTAGCTTCTTGCATGGCTTTCTTAATCGCGACTGGATAGTTCATCTAGGTACATTGAAGGTTTTTGAGGCCAGTTTTTTGGGCATACCCTATTCTAATGCATCTAAATCTTTTAATAGATTTTCGTAACAGTATTTTTTCTTTTATTTGGCTTATTTACTTCCTTTGGTTTCATGGTAGGTGGGTCTGAAAAAGGAAAAAATGATGAAATGCTAGGAAATCCAAATTATCAGCATGCTTTTGATCCAATTATCAGCACTATGCTGACAAATAGCAAATGTTATTTCAGCATTATACTAAGATTTGGATTCCGAAGGCAAAAACTACTTATACGAATAAAATTGAATATTATGCATCAAATAAACACGGTTTACAATTAAAAATATGGAATAAGTATTTACGTACTATTTCATCATTCCATTTATCAGCTCCAGTGATGATAATTTGGAATTCGCAAAATATTAGACCCATATATCAGCACCACATTTTTTATCAATATGTCACTATAACCTCAAATTTTTCTTTTCAAACTATCCTCATAAATTAAATATTTAAAAGATCTATTAAAGTATTTAATGTAAATACGTGAACTTACCTTCGATCTCTAAGAACAGGCAAAAATAAAACGAGCTGCAGGACACAAACGTATTTTTACAATTTTTTATTGCCATTTTGAATTGGGAAGTATGGTATTGCCAGGGATAGGATTCCAAAAACAACAATTTATTTATTTTTTAAAGTGGACACCCTTAGTTAGTGAAAACCTTATTATTTTACTATTTATTCAGAGTGCTGATTATTTGGTGCAGTGCTAGCATTTGGATCAGTCACCCTACATATTCAGTAGGTCTGAGAATAAACTACTATCTATTTTTAATACACTTAAATGATAAGGGTTCTCCACCCCTAACATTTATTTTTATTTTATGGACCAAATTTTTATTTATATATTTTTTTAAAATTGTTTTTTTTATTGATTTTTTTTTTATATTGAGGCATTAAAAAATACATACAACCCAATTTTTTTATAATTCTACCACCAGCCCCTATTTTTATGGCAGTGCGAAGTTCGCTGGGCCAGCTAGTATAGTGCGATTCAAATAAGAATAGGAAAGCCAATGACCTCCATCTGTCAAATGTTACTTCAAAAGTACGGTTTGCAAAAAAACTTGGAACCCTTTTTTAGCACTCAGCAAATACTAGAATAGAAACCACACATTTGTAAACAAACAATCACAAATATTGATGATTAACATTGGTTGATTTTTTTTTTCATTTATTGAGCTTTAGCCATGAATGGTTGATAATCTAAGTCGTCAACCAAATGTCACTTTAAGTTGCGTTCAGAAACTCGATTTAAAACTTTTGTTTACATAAAGGATGCATGTTCGTATGTGATCTAGTAATAGTGCATGGTTATTCATAACTACTCTGCCGGTAATGCAGAGGTGAGCGGAATTGAAGAGGTAGATTAATGTTTTTTTTCACAGTCTTAATAAATAAATATTATTAAAAATTGGTTGTTTTATTTTTCTCAATTTTAGTAAATAAATTTTAATAAAAAAATCTGATGCTTTTCTCACTTAATCTTAGTAAATAAGTTTTATTAAATAAAAACTTTTTTGCTCACTCTACCTATTTGGTTTGAATTGACAGATATGACGTCACAATATGGCGCCCAGTCGGTGCTATTCTTAGATGAATCGCATTATATAAAGACAAATTAAAATCTTCCTCTTTTTTGATACCTAATAAATGTGCATCAAATATATTACTAATGCACCACTACTTCATTAGCATAAATCTATTGCTCTTCTATTCATCCCATCTTACTAATGTAATTATGTGAAAGTTTCTAAGTTTGTTACACAGTTAAGCAAAAAAGGGTTAATGGATTTGAATGAAATTTGGCACACACCAAGGGAAAGGTAATGATTGAGACATAAATAATTTTTATCATATATTTATTATATTGTTATGCATTTAACAGCTAGATTAAAAGATTTTTTTTGTCAAGTATATTGTTTTAGATCCAGAAACTAATAAATTATAATTTAATTGTTGTGAGTCCGATTTCCCAGAGAAATGAGGTGAAGCCAAAAAAAATTAATCTCACTTGCTATGATCTTGTCAGACCTATTTCTTTTCTTAATTCTACCATTGTTTCTTGTAATATTAAGTAATTATTGAAATATAAATAAATTAAAAACTAATCATAATAATATACTTGTTATTTACAAATAAGGATTAGTTTTCCACACATGAAAGAATAAAATCTGGGAGGGAAGTGATTTGCTATAAAAGTAGGCTGTTATTCTGTTTATTCAATTCAAAAATACTTACCAGAAGCATGCTCTTCTAGGGGTTCATACAGTTCATGTTCCTCAAGCTCTTTTTTTAGACCGCTCCAGAACATAGGGAGAGTCCATCTGGAAAGATAAATATTGCATAAGAATAGAGAACTTGTAAAAAAAATATCTACATAAATGTTTCTTGATGCCAAGACCAGTTGAATTTTTGTAGTAAAAATATTCTTTTATGCTAATATAAAAGTGTAATGAAAATACTTAATAAAATTTAATTCCGCAATAACCACTAACACTCAGGACAAATATTATCCTTTGACCAGTGGCAACAAACATAAATAGAACTGAGATTTGTTACTGCCATTTACCAATGGGGTTGGCACCTGAAAACACTGTTAAATTTCCTTAAAATGTAAGGTTTATGTTAAGGATGAGTCTTAGTTTTGGTTGATTTGTAGATGTATGACTTCCAGAACTAGGGTAACACACACAACTTTGCATTGACTATATGCTTAACAGTGGCAAAGCCAAATCATAGAGAATTTCATTAATAATGAAAAAGAACATTGTTTTCTCAAAACAATACTTATTGATAACTTCGTAATTTAATGTAATGTGTAATGTTATACTAATTTGCTTACTTTTATATTTTATGTTTAGAAGGTCAATGTTTTAGGTGTAAATAAATACTTACGCAAAAGTTAAGGCTGACAGTGGGTTGGCTGTAGATCTGGGATGAACAGGCCGACCTTTTTTCTTAGATGACTCCATTTTATAAATCTAAAATAAGAAAAGTTCCATAGTTGAGGGTATTTCAAAACATGTTTGTTAATAAACTTTAAACACTAAAGTTTCAGACAATCTAGAAAACAAAAAATATGCAGAAAAGCGGCAACAGCAGCAAACTAGTAAACTGATTTTAAAAATAAAAATTAACATTTATACAGTGTCATACTTACTGTTCGGATACTAAAACCTGGTATGCATTAATGCGGTACTCATAAATAAATTATATAACACTGAAATACACTGTTCTAAATCAACTTTGTAGAATATTTTTAATTTACACGATGCACGGTGGTTTATTCACAAAAAGAGTTATTCGCGTAATCCACATCACACAAAGATCACTGGGCAATTTAGGATATGCAGTTTTAAAAATACTGGCTTTGAAAACTGGGTAAATTATTTAAATTTGGAGGCCTAAAAAAGAGAATTTGTGGCTCGGTTTTATTCTTAATTTTATCGGAGTCACAAACTAGGTATAGAAAATCTACACGCACCGCAAAAAGACCGCAAACACAAAACGTCGAGCCAAAAACTGACGTTTAACCGACTGCGGACTGACTGACTTGACTGGTGACTGATGCTAATGAATAAGAATGGATAGAATGAATGAATGAACAATAGATAAAGGTGCGTACAGACTATACCATGGATGAAAGTGGTATCTAATCTAAACGTACGTCCATGTAACGCATAAAAATGTTAGCGTGTTTTTGACGTGACAACGTCTTAAATTAGGTTGCGGCTGGGAGTCACTTATAGAAAAAGTGTAACGCTCGGTAACGTTACGATGAGTCTCTCGTGTTAAGTTTAAGTTTACATGTACAATGTTTTAGTAAACAAAATATATTTCTATAGTTAAAATTTGTGCAATTCTTATTTTCATTCAATTCCTTGTTCCTATTGTGCAATTTAATTATATTCATATCAATAAATATTCTACCGAGAAAAAGACGTTGTCACGTAAAATCTTCGCCCGTAAAACCGACTTTTTGTTAGTGTGATGTTATTTTTGAAGTGTGCGAATATTTTTGTTTATGTACTATACGTGTGTACCTCGTCCCGAACCAAAAATGGTGAAAAATTTTGTTCAGTGAGTTAACGGTATGGCATCTCCATTGGTATATGCTCTAAGGTCATTGCGTAAGTTGCTTATCTTCCACGATCGCAGTTCTAACACGTTAACTATTTGCGCCATTGAGCTTCCATAGATACCTTTTTAATACTTCTTGAAAATAATATATTGGTGTCGATTCTGGCAAGATTCTCTAAACCTAAACTTAAATTTGACAACAGTGTATCCTTGTCATTCTCTATACAGAATGAAAAGGAGAGACTGATGTTAAATTTAATTTTAAGTTTAGAGAATCATGCCAGTATCGATACCATTGTAATAATATAATTTGTTTTTCTATTTTTTATTTAGCAAAATCGTCATTGGTATCCGAATATACTGCTTTTGATTTCTTGGTTACAATTTCCTAGGTAAATCTTTATAGAGTTCAGATGATGATACCGAAGGGCCTCGTGATTCTCTAAACCTAAACTTAAAATTGGCAACAATGATATCGATTCTGGCCTGATTAGAACTTAAACTTGACAACAGTGTATCCTTCTCATACTGGTTGCTTTCCAATTACAGAGCATAATGCGACTCAGTGCCGCACAATGCCGAATTATGCTGATGCTTAATTGGAATGCGAATTAGTTTTTAAATGCACCAGCAGAGTGCGCTAAGTTCAGTGATGAAAAAAAAAGTCAATGTTTGTACCTTCATCCATATAAATATTTAATTTTTAACACAGTTTGAATTAACTTTAATTATTTAAAAAAAAAATGATGAAACGAAAGTTTTAATAATTTTTAACAATAAATAATATTACTAACGATAACCTAAAAATAAAACATTTCGATCAATGGTGCCGATTCTGGCGTGATTCTCTAAACTTAAAATTAAATTTAACATCAGTCTGTCCTTTTCATTCTGTATAGAGAATGACAAGGATATACTGCTGTCAAATTTAAGTTTAGGTTTAGAGAATCATGCTAGAATCGACACCATTGGCAACTTAAAGAAAAAACACTTGTTAATTTTCTGTCTCTGAGTTGGTACGATTGCACGCATCACACGAAAGCATCACTTTTGAGAGTGCTCAATTGTGCGAAGCGTTGCTGTAGTTGGAACACTCAACGTTAAGCATTATGCCGCATAATGCGCTATAATGCTGTAATTGGAAAGCAACCACTCTATACAAAATGAAGGGGTGAGACTGATGTTATATTTAGTTTAAAGTTTAAAGAATCATGCCAGAATAGGGTATTTGACAAGTTTTAGAAAACGATCTCACGTTATTGACTAATGTTTATGGAGTCCGTAAAAAGTGGATATTCATCATTATGTTGTGTATTTCAGTAAAAATAACCAAATCAAAAACTCCATTTTCAAGTTGCCGTGAAAATGTTTCTCTGGACAATATGGCGTCTTACTAGTGTGTGACGTCACACGACTGTTATTAAAACGTCAAATGAAACAATATAATGTCACTTTAACAGGAAGTTTACTTGCATGTGATGTCATTTTAGGCTCCGCCAATCCCTAGCGTTTTGGGACACGTGACAATAGATAAGAAAACTATTACCTTTTTCGTGGGTTTTTGAATGAAATTATGTTTTTTTTTGTAAAAACAGTAAAAATCATTGTCTATAATCATTCTAAATACAAATGCTAAGAATTGGCACTTTCAATTCAATTTTTTGGTGATTATGGCTGCGTCTCATTGCGTGACGATTCTGCCAATGTCTGGGAATTGGCACTTTATTTTTAATACTGTCAAATACCCTATTGACACTAGTGTATACTTGTCATTCTCTAAACAGAGTGAAAAGGAAATACTGATGTTAAATTTAGTTTTACTGTTAAGTTTAGAGAAGTTGTGCTTTCAGAAAAGTAAAATACTCAAGGAAGAACGTATAATCGGTTATTTAATTTAACACGTTAATCTGTTTCTACCGAGCAGTCTTTCTCGTGTCTCTCTCACTACTAGACATTGGTGTCGATTCTGGCGTGATTCTCTAAACTTAAAACTAATTTTAACATTAGTCTCTCCTTTTCATTCTGTATAGAGAATGACAAGGATACACTGTTGTCAAATTTAAGTTTAGGTTTAGAGAATCATGCTAGAATCGACACCATTGGCGAAATTCTGTGTAAAACGGAGAACGCCACAGAATAAGATAAAAAAAAAGTTTAGAGAATCGTACCGGAATCGACTCCATTGATATTAAATTTAGTTTTAAGTTTAGAGAATCATGCGAGATTTGAC
This sequence comes from Chilo suppressalis, assembly GCA_902850365.2. Taxonomy (NCBI): domain Eukaryota; kingdom Metazoa; phylum Arthropoda; class Insecta; order Lepidoptera; family Crambidae; genus Chilo; species Chilo suppressalis. The sequence goes on from OU963898.1 coordinate 17,838,009, forward strand.
CGTTAATAACGTTCCCATGGCACGGCAATCGTTCCACAGATAACTATAGTGCCGATGGTTCCGAACCGATTTCCACCACCTTAGGGTGCGGCCAGAGTGCACTCAGATTAGACTGTTGTCAAGTTTTCAAAGAGCAAATACGTATAGCAAAATGACGTTCTTGCATTAGACTGAGGCCCAAGCACGAATTTTTACAGCTCTTTATTAGCATCGCATCGTAAAAGTTTCTATGAAAACTGAACAGCGCCCCTACCGAACGTAAGAATAAACTGGGTTCATCCATACCAAAGATCCATACAAAATTTGACGATGACGAAACGATTACGGAAGGAATTGTCAAAATTCACCCTTTGTAAATAAATTTTAGGAAAGTGCACTGGGAAAATTAAAATGAAAGATAAATTTTTCACTACTGGGTATTGCGTTTTAAGAATATCCAGTTTATGAAAATACATGAGGCATTTACTCGGGTGCCATTCATAAGTGACGAAAACATGCGACGAGTGTCAGTACTTATTGGAAGATGTACATTTTAATAAAAAGGCACAAAACTATGATACTGGTTAGCATTTTCTTCTTTTATATTGGATGTGGACTAACTCTGAGCTTCTTGAGAATAGAATGCATTGATGTAGTATCTACAACTACCGAACAGGATTTCACTGAATCTGCTGAAGTAGAATACGCTGTGCTAGTGTTATCGGGTCCAGAGAACGAAGATAGGCGAGACGTTATAAGATCGACATGGGGCAGGTTTTCTGAGAATATATTTGTAGAAAATGGTGAAAGGCTTTATAAATGGAATCACACTTGGATTGGTGAAAGTAAAAAACAACCTCTCATCAAAGTATTTTTCACAATCGGAATCAGTGGTTTGAAAACAGATAAACTGGATAAATTGAAAAGAGAATTAAATAGAAATGATGACCTTTTGCTGTTAGATTTGAAAGATAGCTATAAGGCACTAACAAGCAAAGTTTTGTCTTCATTGAAATGGTTAAATGGTAATTTAAAGAATGTGAAATATGTTATTAAGTGTGATGATGACTCATTTGTAAGAATTGACTTAATTGTCAAAGATCTAGAGGCATATGCACCAGAAATGAATGATCGATCATTGAAAGAATATGTTTCATTCAAAGTAAGTGAAGGTTTTAATATGTTAATTGCTGTTTATTACAAAAGTTGAATTTATTTATTCTGTTTACAGAGTAGCCTTCCATCTTATAAGGGTTTATATTGGGGTTATTTTGATGGTAGAGCAAGAGCATTCTCAAAAGGAAAATGGCAAGAGAATACCTGGTTCCTGTGTGATACATACCTGCCTTATGCTCTGGGTGGTGGTTATGTCATATCCAAAAGTATAGTCAAATATTTAGCTCAAAATGCAGATTTTCTAAGGTATTTAACTCAATAAGTATATTACATATTGATATAGATCCATTACATTTCAAAATCAAACAAATTCGGCATTGGTTGTTTGGGCTTATCATCACTTTGTTGCTTAATATTTTAAACTAATAAACTCAGGCATTTATATATATGAAACTTATGCAATTGCTATGCTAATTAATTTTGCAAAAATTGTTTTTGATATCCTAACTAAAGTAACTTAGAAAAGTGACTTCTTGTGAATGCTGATGATTTTATGCAATTTGTAAAATAGCAATAATTAACATTAACAACTCAATTGTATTATAGCTCGCTACAAGCTATAACCAAATAAAAAAAATGTCAAACCCTTTTTGATTGGTTAATAATTTAGCAGTAAGTTCTGCCTCAAGATCCAAGAATAAAGAATCACTCTTACCGCTATATCAATTTTATTTCTATTCTGCCTTTACTTTACAGTCTCTACAATTCAGAGGATGTTTCGATGGGGGTGTGGACAGCTGCTCTCCATAGTATTAACAGAGTGCATGACATAAGATTCGACTCTGAATGGATATCTAGAGGCTGCAGTGAAAATATGTTAGTACGTCATAAACAATCATCTGGTAATATGTTTCAAATGTATCGGACACTAGTTCAATCTAATGGAGAGAAATTGTGCAAGACTGAAGTATTAAACAGGCAATCATATTCTTACAATTGGAATGTATTACCCAGTAAATGTTGCAGATGATTATAATTCTAGTCCCGTGTATGGAAATTATTTATTGTCATAAATTAAATAATTGGAAACATTGTGGAAAATGTTATTTTAATTTTTAAACAATTGAAAACAATATATAAATGTCTAGATTTTTCACTTGAGGATCGATGGTTGACTACTCAAGAGATTGATTCAATAAAAAGTATATTTAAAAATGTCACTGTGCAAACAAAAATTATAATTTTAAGATAAGAGAAAACACACCTCTTGGTGCCACCAGTCTAGTATCACATTTATTATAGGATTATTTATCAAACTTTATTTGTGTGGTTTGACATTTATATCCATGTATGTTTGATTGTTGTAGAATGTAGTCCTGGACAATTCTTCCCTAAAATAGTCAATTGTTCTCTGAAGCCCATCTTTTAGGGACACCTGAAACAATAATAATAATAAATTATTCCCAGATTTTTTATACAATATGGTTTTACAAATAACAGGCACAGGATATTTTAAAACTAAGGATCTGTGGGTACTTAAAATAGGAAAACCCTGTGACTTAAGTACCCACTCTCTTCCAGTGACACAATATAATAAATTTACAAGACACCACATTGTTTAGAATTGATTTTAAGTGAAAAACTAAAATTTAAGTTGCATTAACAAACAAACAAAAAAACACTTAAACAATAATAATAATAATGATAAATATCATTCTTATTAAATAAACTGTTTAACAGTGCGAAAATAAGGTACCAATTATTTATATCCTTATTATGAATTTTGGCAACAATATATTATTCAGACAATAAAAAAAAAGCTTAAAACATAAATGATCTACTTCTTTACTAGATCAATCCTTATTTGTCTACCTCTTCTCTATAGTTATCGGTTTACGTGTTACACCCTGAAAGTAGTTTGTTACAAATATGCAAATGAATCAAATTCAGTAGTCGGCGATGTCTGGCCGCCATCCCCGTGCTGCGGCCCCGGGGACTAGATTCTGTATGATCAGCGTATGATACTCACCTTGGGCGCCCAGTTGAGCCGCGCCTCAGCGACGGCGATGTCAGGCCGCCGCCGTTGCGGGTCGTCCTCCACGGCCGCGCCCGTTGCCACTGTGCTACGGCAACCGGGGACTAGATTCTTTATTATCATCGCGAATTCTGGAACAATACAAATAAACCTTTATAATAATTGGTGCTGTACGTTTAAAAGTCGGCACTTCTCAGAGCCAAGGCAGACAGTGGGTTTTCCCTTCGGCGCAAAATAGTAGATTATTAACCAAGGGGATAAAGCAATGTCTTCTGTCGCGGGTGACGATTTAAATCGAGCGTAACGAAGGACTCGAGGTTTACTCCCGAGCGTAGCGAGGACTAAGACAGCTTTATCACTGAGGAAAATACTCTACTTTTCGTACCATTTGCGAAAAAATTAACACAATAATAATATGAGATAAGCATTTATAAAAAATAATGACAATTAAAAGTTAACATTCAGTTTAACATTGGTCCAATTAAATACGGCCTCGTCGGTTTTCGTAATTTTATTAAAAATCATAACTGCACAATAAATGCTTATTCCTTTTTCAAAAAGATGTACCTATAATGCTTTATATACAAACTCAATGGTGTAAACACAGATGTAGTGCAGTATAAATTTCGGTAAGTATTCCAAACTTAAATCACATTCTCCCCCTAGAGGATGAATGAAATTCAGTACAATTTTCTTTCCCTATTTTTAACAGATTAAAAATGACTATTGTTATGTTCGCTTTTTGTGGCATTAGTCCAAGATTTTTAGATGTCCGCTCTGCATAAAATCCTTCTACGTCATTTTTCGATTGGATTATGTCGGAGGGTGCCCCCCAAGTATAAAACCGAGTTTCTGTCGCCCGAAACTGCGAGCGTTAGCCGCCATCTTGGAAACCGTTTTGAAGTGAAACTTCTTTATCGGCGTTGGAAAAAAATTTACCGTCACATTTTTCGGTTACGCGTCACATTTTTCCGTTACGCGCCATCTTTTTTTATATTAATAGTTGACTCGCTCAGCCAAACTCGCATAGCGATACTCGCTCAGCGGTACTCGCTCAGCGATACTCGCCCAGCGATACTCGCTCAGCGATTCTCGCTCAGCGATACTCGCTCAGCGATACTAGCTCAGCGATACTCGCTCAGCTATACTCGCTCGGTTAAGCTGGCTTGGCTGTCAAAAGCCGTGCGCGTGCATTTTAACTCAGGACTGCCAATTCGTTTCTAGTTTCTACTCGCTTATCGTTCATCGTCGGAGATATGATAATAAAATCCTTTTGTTTAAACTTTATCTAATTTTAACTTTATTTAACCAATTTCTGGAAAGTTGCATGTAGATCATTTTTCGAAAAATAAGGCCATAAAGAAGTTTCACTTCTTACGTGTGTACACTAGTACACGCACACATTTTTTTTTGCATATATCTCGGAAACGGTAAGTTTTACGTTAAAAACTGAAGAGATCTTTTTTGTAGAGAACAAAATTTCCCATCTTTTTTATACCAAACTTTTCCCCCTATTGTTGATATTTTCCGATATATTGAAGTAAAAAAACCAAATTTTTTGTTTTTGTAAAGTAACTCAATAATTTTTGGAGATACGAAAAAAATGTTTGAATTAAAGTTGGAGAGCATGAAATTTTCTACAAATTTTGTATAAAACTTTTTCTTGCAAAATGATTAGTTGCTGAGTTCTAGCGCAATAAAAGATCATGAAAATCAGCGGTAAGTGGCAATACGTTACTCTCGCATGCAAACAAAAAGTTAAGTAAATTCGATGTCTCCGCGTAAAGTATTTTTTTTAATTTTACGATTTTTTTTTTTCATTTTAACGGCGTTCCGACTTAAATTACTTACCTTCTGTAAAACAATACTTTACGCGGAGACATCGAACAACGAAAAATTTAGAAATCTAACATCGACGAATAAAATTTATCAAATACAATTTATTAAATTAATATTCTGCGATCCTGATACTTTTCTGTTTGCATGCCAGAGTAACGTATTACCGCTCATCGCTGATTTTTGATTCCTGGTGACAATTTTTATTCAGCTGGAACTCAGCAACTAATCATTTTGCAAAAAAAGTTTTATACAAAATTTGTAGAAAATTTCATGCTCTCCAACTTTAATTCAAATATTTTTTTCGTATCTCCAAAAATTATTGAGATACTTTACAAAAACAAAAAATTTGGTTTTTTTACTTCAATATATCGGAAAATATCAACAATAGGGGGAAAAGTTTGGTATAAAAAAGATGGGAAATTTTGTTCTCTACAAAAAAGATCTCTTCGGTTTTTAACGTAAAACTTACCGTTTCCGAGATATATGCAAAAAAACGGTTTCCAAGATGGCGGCTAACGCTCGCGGTTTCGGGCGACAGAAACTCGGTTTTATACTTAGGGGGCACCCTCTGATATAATCCAATCAAAAAATCACGTAGAAGGATTTTATGCAGAGCGGACCGATTTTTGGTGCTAAAATTCCTGGACTACATAGAATGTCACTTTTTTGAGCAAGTGGTACGAAAAAGATATTTAAAGTTAGTAGTCAATAAATATCGCACTAATATTACAACAGTGTCGTAACTCAAAAAATGTCGAATTTGAGATAACACCATATTCAAACGCTGGATGCGATTCCGCACAAGGCAATAAAACCGTCGTTGAAATAATGCAAAAAACAAATAAGTGATGGCGTTATAAGTCAGTATAGATGACTGACCAACTGTCATACCCCCCCGCTTAATATTGCTTCTTCTTTAGTTGCAACCTACAGTGATCGAGGAAGGACGTGCCGCTTTGCGTAATATTTCGAGTTGTAGTAGTATTGCTGATTCAGGTATGGAAAATTTAAAGTATTATTTTGAATTATTACGTTTTTGCTGATTTAAACTTTAATATGAAATGGGTATATTTAAAGTTAATACACTCTTACTGATTAATACAAGCGATATTTCAAATAATATTTTTATTTACGACATTATTATTGGTTTAGTTATTCATTTTAGACATGATACAGTATTGCTGATGCATGACGATTGCACACCTTTTATTGTTTAATTTGTTAGTATTAAAAGAAAAGCCCAATTGTTTATCATAGTATTTATCACGGTGTATTGGAATATGTTATTGTTAAGTTAGGAAAATGTTTACTAAATATTTTATCTCGTTAATTTAGAGTTACTACACTCTATGTGACACGTGTGCTTTGTATGTATTTTGCTAACAAGAACTTGATTAATTTGCAGAATCACTATTAGTGGAGCGCCGTAAGGCATAAAAATGGTAAAATCTCGGAACCCAGGGCCAGTCAATGAATCTGTATAACAAGTGTTTGACTGTATTATTAAAACCTCAAATAAAAATGTTAAAAAAAAAAATTTGCCGATCTCGATTACAACAATTTTTATAAACAATTTACTGAAAAATGAAAGGCGGAAGGGGGAAAAAATGTTTACAGTAAAGATCTTAATTTTATATGCAATAAATTATGTTTGCAGAGTAAATTCAATGTTAATTTATTAGATTTTCGCAAAAAAAATGATTTACAAAAGATAATTTAACCTTAACTATATCGATTATTGTTCATTATTGTCGTCGTCGTCGTCGATTTCGTTGATGTAGATTGTAGGTAAAGGATTAGTACAGCTATCACCATTGCATTCTAAGCAAGCTGCAGTACAGTTTAATCCACTTTTCCTGCATCCACAAGATGCTCCACATCCTGTTTTGCATGCGCAAAAAATAATTTTTAGTAAAGATTCTGGAGCTGGTCGCTGCGTCATTGTTTGCGGTATCAATATTCCGCGTTCATTTTTCCAACCCCATTCTTCTGGTAATATTTCTTTTCCGAGCCATGTTTGAACTTGTAAATATACTCTTTTGAAGTGTTCGAAAGCGGCATCTGCAGTAGGTGGTAAAGACGGCAGTTTAACGCAGGTATTTTTGGCAGTTGCTTTCAAAAAAGAGTTATATCTCAATGCATTAAGATCTTTCGTTTTTTGTGGGGCATTATATAAAGCAAGAGTGCATGTAACACCAGCCTTAAAAATTTCATCGATGTCTTTGCATTCATTTTTAAAAACTGTCGCAGCATTTTGCAAATCCGTTCGTTTTTCGAAATTTTTTGCAAACACGTTTTTGCCACGTTGAAAAAAAGCTGATGTCGTGTCACATCCAGTGAATGCATGTAAGAACAGAATATGCTCTTTACACTTTGGTAATATTTTTTCTAAACTCTTAGAAGAGTACGCTCTTTGCAGTATTTTGCCTTTGGATGGTTTTCGAAAATAAATTTCTCGGTCTGGTGGTGAGAGCGCAGTCAATAAAACTAAAACATCTACATCCTCGGACACTACAGCAATGTTTTCAGATTGCAGATTAATAGCAGTTTCAATTATTAGTCTGTCGGCATCAGTTTCTGCTTGGCAAGAAAATATTTTATTTTCTGTGAGTGTTTCTCGTAGCATATCTATAAGTCTACTCTTATTTTTGGCATTCGATAAAAAAATTTCCTGCGCTGTTTTTAGTGGCATGGTTTTATCAAATATTATGTCATTACATGCGTTTTTTTTACAGCGACGCGTTCGTTCCATTGATTTTGTGCAGCTCTTCTTGTAACCATCAAATACGACATAAATGTTGTTTCCATAATTGTTATGTAGATATCTGACATAATGTTGACAAATTGTACTGAAATTTTCATCTAATTGCCACTTGCAACGATGTAATAACATCCCTCCATCAATGACGTAGGAAAATTTTCGTACATCGTTCACATCCACTGACACTTCTGGGAATATGTCATAAAATGTAGATTTTGTTGTTTTTCGTATTTCACCATCTTCAAAGAGAGCAAGAGGATAAGGAGCTAATTCATAAGTCAAGTAGTTTTTTAGTTCTTCATCAGATTTTTTTAATACGCATATACGCTGAAATAATAATAGCGGATCAATTGGAATAATATCATCATCCACTTTGATTTTGCTAGTCGATGCCAACAAAGGAATGATCTTGTCTTTCCTTGATAACTTAACTTCTTTGAAATTTATTCCATTAATTTTCTTCATTATTTTTAGACCTTGCTCAAAAGCTGCGTAGCAATTCACGTTTTCTTGCCCAGTTATTCCAGTTGCAATAGACATAATGACACCAACATCAGGGAATGGAGGATGTTGAATAAAATATTCTTCCAATTTTTTCACGTCAATGTCGTCCCTTTTGATTCGTGCATCGGTTGAATCAGCGTGTTGATAACTTTTTTTAAAAGATATATTACAAAATTCCTCTATGCCTTCTATTATATCTTTTGTAAAAATAACACCTTTTATCCATTTATAGACAATACTTTTCGTTACACCACGTTTAAAAGGTCCGCCTTCAACACTCATAGATTTCATTAATGTTTGTTCTATGGTTTGATCCGTGGAAATTCCAGAAAAAAATACATCAGAACGTCTAGCAGTGAAATAGCCCGCTGTGAAATTTTGAAACTCTTCTGGGTCCATTTGGATAGATAATTCCTGCATGTCTTGCAAGTACAGTTGCGCGGACTTTGCATACGGAAAATGTCCTGATGCATGGAAGTATGGGATCATCCTCTCAATAGTTTGTAAATGCAGATTCCAATCACCCATACGCTCAGCTGCAATAAAATCTTTTAGCACTGATACCATTCGAAAATAGCTGATCCATAATCTGGACGTTTGATTTTTACTCTCTATATCATGTAATTTTTTTTCAAAAATTTCATTTAAACTTTGAAATCCAATATTTTCCGTTATTTCCGTGTAATTGAACATTTCAAAAATATTAGCATTCGTCTCATCAGCAATTAAAGTTTGGAATTCCGAATTATTTTTTAATAGATCATCGAAAATTAATCTAGATAAAGTTAGCTGCAGGAGTATATGTGCACGTACCGCTCTAGCATATGCACGTCCAGACATGATATGATCGATTGAATTTTCGGCATAAACCGTCGAGAGGGCTTCTTTAATTCCACTTCCAGCCATTATATAACCAATAGATCCCATATAGGACATTAGCGTATGAAAAGAGCCCAATCGGACAACAGTAAGCATCTCATCTGATAAACATATAGCTGAAGTTATATCGCGCGATTTTATATACAAAGGTTGATCAAATGTTACGATACATGTCTTCATATTTAATGATTTTGCATTGTCTACTGATGTTTTCATCGCCGTATACAAAGTGTTATAATCACTTGGAGATGCATAAATGAATGGTAAGAATATTATTGACGAAGTATCAAAATCATGTGTACTTGTTAACAAATTTATGAATCCGTTCCATCCCGGGAAGTCATTATTGGTTTTGAATTTTAGATACATCCAGAGAACGTTCAATTTTGAAGAAACTGTGGGGGTTAAATTGGGCTCTTGCTCCGAAATTTTGATTTGAAGTTTTTTCAATCCTTCACCAGCAGAAGCTGGATATATTTGAAGGGGTATATGAGCTTGATCAGAAATAGTTGTCTCTGTTGGAATCTTATCTAAACGTTTAATTGGTTCCCTGGTTTCTATTCGATCGCTCGGAGTTACAATTTCGATCGAACCCAAATTATGAAAAGTATCTTTGCCGTCTAGTGTGTTGACGTTAAAATCTGCGTTATCGTGCACAAATTGTACAAAAGTACCTGCTTTTATTTTCACAGGACTTGTGAATGTTGCAGAAGCTTCATAAATGATTGCTTCTTTGTATGATCCGCAAAAGCCTAAAGCGTTACATATTTCTATTATTTTTTTGGAGCCAAATTTTCTATGAAGAGTAACAGCTAAAGCCACATGCAGTGATGATATAAATGAACGAGGCCTTACTGCAGATATTATCGCATGAGCTATTGAGGCGCATTTCGTTTGATAATGATTTATAAAATCTGGTTTACCTCTTTTGTCATTTAAAATTATTTCTGATAAAAAAAATGATAGAGATTTTGGTATTGTCTCATGAACATGGTTAAACATTTTATCACTAGCCGGATACATTTTATTATCATAAACCTGCGTCCGAATGTGTCGTCGTAAAATTTCACCAGCAGCCTTTAAAATACGATATTCTTCTTCTTCATCATCTTTTGACCTCTGACTGTACCAGTTATCGGACAATATTTCATATTGTTGTTTTTTAAAACATATGATTGTATTAGATCCAAATTTACTGGAGAATACAATATTATCCTCATAATGGTTCATTAACCTCATTTTTATCGTTTTATCGTCAGGAATATGATCAATTGTCACAATACTTTTTAATTCTGCCAGTGAAAACTGGCAGTCATCATTTTCTTCAATATATTTGAAAATCTGCTCCATTGCTGCATCTACTTGTATTGTGACTGGATGAATTTTTTTATCCCTCTGGCTCTGTTTTACGGTAGTTTTCAAACGCATATAACAATCCGCGTGATACTTAGCGTCCTGAGCTACTAGATCTAACACACCTACAATTCTTTTATGGATATTGCGACAATATTCGCTTTTCTCTTCGCTTATCAAATTTAAAATAGTTTGCTTGAACTCAGAAGTAGTTACGTAGCTGATTTGCTGTCTTACCGATTTGGACTTTCTTCTTTCCTTCATTTCATCCGCTTCTTTTTCACATAAAAAGCACTTATTTTTCCAATCAAAATCAATAGAAGTAGCCATTCGCAGTTTTTTTTTAGGTGGAGAGCATGTTGATGTGGTGTTCTTTTTTTTAAATAAGCATTAATAGATCCTTTATTGATATATTTTTGTCTGCATACTGAATGCACGTAGACAAATTCGCAAGTATTTAAATACTGAGAAATTCCATCCCCTCTTTCCACAGAAGCAGCTTTCAGTGTTGGTATTCCTCTAGTGACTTTTATAATATCTCTTAGCTCAGAGCTTAATTCAGAGCTACATCCAATTTTGTCACAAATGAGGCAACCATTATTTATATTATTACTATTCGATGGTTCACCCATTTTGATACGAGGCTGTAACAACAAATATTACTAATATCAATAACTAACCTTTATATCACAATTAATTAAAATTTCAGATGTAAGGATTGGAAATTTCTTTTTTTTTAAACAAAAATTACATTCTAACTTTTAAGATCGATCTATTATAAAATATACTATTGAATATTCACAGTTGTTTTCAAAACCATGTAATATAAATAATAAACAAATACTTACTATTTATGCCACTATTTTCAAAGTTTGTAATACTCAGTAATTAACTTTTATCACACTCACTGCACAATAATATATTTATTTTTTAATTATTTTAAATTATTTTTGTTTCGGAGCAAACAACAACTACGTATCCAGCCTAGCAAGTTGCCACGTGTACTATTCTGTTAGGGCCCGCGTTAACAACACCCAACAGCTGCTGTTGCCCCCTCTATTCCCCTCCCCACCCTTCATCGTTATACCTGCAGTCCCTTGAGACCCAAGATGAAGTTTGTAATAGTTCTTCTTTTCAAAATCTAATTTTACACTAATATAAATTAAGGAAAACTCCAAAAAATTAATAATTATTTATAATAATTATTAAAAAATTAAGATCGCACAAAATATTTTTTTTAACATTTTTCTATATGCTATTAGAAACACATTGCCAAAGTTTATAAAAAGATTTATTGACTGGCCCTGGATTCCGAGGTATAAACCTTACGGCGCTCCACTATATGCATCGTGGGCGATTACTTATTGGTATGGCAATAAAAACGAGCGGCGAAAACCAGGACAAAGGACGAACCTGTTAAAGAATATACACATCCCTCAAAGGGGATTGGGTAATTTTGTATGGAGGTTGGCTTGATTTTTTTTTTCAGCGGCCACTGAACTAATTATGATTGTTTGATAGTACTATATATGTGAATTGTTCTTAGCAAAGAAGTAGTTCCATAACTAATATCGGAACCAAGATATTTGATCTTGAATTCTAACAAAAGTCATATGATATAAAAGCTCATTAAATTATCTCCTGAGATTATTATACATGTTTAGTATTGTGGTAATGCTTTCTAAAAGCTAACATTAATGAAAAAAAAATAAACAGATCAAAAACTTGATCTAGAGTACCTACCTGGGCCGCAGTAGCATTGGTGCTCGATGACGCTGGGAAGTTCTTTGAAAGTATTCTGGCTGGGCGTATCATCGAGCACCTGACGGAGCCGGACCCAAATCTGGCAGAGCACCAGTTCGGGTTCCGGCGAAACCGGTCCACGGTGGAGGTGGTGGCCCTTTTGAAGGGGTGGACCGAGGCGGCCACTCGTCGGGGAGAGATTGCTATTGCGGTGTAGCTAGACATCCGCAACGCCTTTAACAGTCTTCCCCCCAAAAGAATAACTGCCTTCATATTTGACAAAAAGTACAGTATACTTCTACTGCATGACAACGATACCAAGGTATCATACAAGGCTCTCATGATCTACACCGACAGCTCTTAAACCTCATCGGGCACGGGCAAGGGTGTTTTCTTTGAGGACGTCAATATATATATCGCTTTCCCCTTAAGCCCGTACAACACAGTTTTTCAAGCTGAATGTGGCAAGAGCGATCCTTTCAAGAAAGGTAACAGAACAGGAAATACGAATACTGTCCGAAAGCAAATCAGTCCCTTTTTTTTGTGTCTGGAAAAGACCTTACGCATCCTTCAACCACTGGGGGAGCGAGAAGAAGGTATGTGGGACTCCTCCCTGTCCTCTTCAGCCAGCCCTGGAGTTCGCTGATGTGAACAGGGCCCTACCTACGCCCTGAACAGGGCCACTAAAAACCAGACAATACTCCTGCACCGTCACCCGACACGCACTATGAGGACCGCGGTCCCCCTAGTGCATGCCGAGAGGGCGGGTGTGGTCGCGGAACCGTGCCATCACTGCGGCGCCCGCGGCGCTGCGACCTAATCGCGGCACTGGGAGGCGGAACCCTCTCGCTGAGGAGCATGGTAGAGGCCATGCTCAGTAGCGAGACGGTCAACTCTATATATATGCCAGTGTAGCTGTCCGGCACGGCGCAATGCGCCGTGCCGGACAGCTACACTGGCATATATATAGAGTTGACATGATCTTCACATACACGAGACCTAAGTGGAATATCCAAAGACTGATGTGATTGGCTGAGGCGGTCAAACCAGACAAAAAAGGGTCTGTTAAACCGTTATTAACTTAAATGGTATGTTTTAGACAACAATTCATACAAAAAAGCACGTAAGATTTAATGATATGAATTTACGTTAATTCTATTTTTAAAAAATCATATCTTGGCTTCGATGTACTTTACAGATATATGGCCATAACATTTTATTTTTAATTTTTTTAGTTCTATTCATTAAAAAATAAAGCATTCGTGGCCGCAGACTTTGAAAATCAAGCCACTTTTACCCAAACCCCTTTATTACCTTCATTGTTGTCTAAATCGGACAAAAATAATAATAACTGTTTAATAAAAACTAGTTATAGTAATTTGCATCGGAAAAGACTGTTATTTTTTTTTGTAAGGACTTAGAAAATATTGTTAGTATCTAGAAAGAATGTTTTATTTTTGTTTGGTTTTGTTTTGGGATTTTTATTCTGTTGATTATTTGATTAAGTTTACATTTAATGCTTCAACTACTTTATAAGAATAATTAGTGATAATCATTATGTGTCGGAAAAGACTGTTTTTTATGTTTCGTAAGGACTTACTAAGTTTAGAAATAAATAGATATTTATTTTTATACTTGTATGTATCTAGGAACTGTTTTGTTTAAGAAACTTTATTTTGTAATCACTTATACAAAATATTTCACTATTTCGTATTAATTCAAACATTGTATGTTTTGTTCTAATTCAGTTTATTGCGAAATTATAATTGTTTCTTATAAAATTTTATTTGTTTTTATTTACTAATACCCTAACTCGGAGAAAATGTTCAAGTTATACATAAATATAATACCAAAAACAATTCTTAGAATTGTTGTACTGTAAAATGTATATTTAAACTATACCAAAAAAGCTATATTCAAATAGTAGTAACCCAAAATATTTCTAAAATAACTACACAACTAAAAATAATATTTCATTTTGAACAGTTTGTTCGATGTTATACTGTATCAACTCAAAAAATGAGAATAACTTTAGTCCCCGTAATTTTTAAAATTATTGGTATATATATAATTTCTTGAAATTCTGTAATAAAACACATAAAGAATAAAACACATAAAAGATTTTTTTTATAATCTATAATAAAAAGTGAATAATCAGTTTTTCCTTGATTCTGAAAAACAATCAATTTTGAGTTACAACACTGTTGTAATATTAGTGCGATATGTTAATTTTAATTGATCATTTATTATAATTAATTGATCATATATTATAATTGATTTAATTGATCATGCACACATTTTTACGTTTACAGACATTGTAATGAAATTTCAAACATAATTTGTTCGAAACTGTCGCTAAAAACAATTGTGGTAAATTAGGTTATTATTTTCTATAATGACGGGGATAGTGGCTACCTTTTCTTTATTCTCTATATCGTAATATAATCTTACATAATTCTTAATACAGTTACACAAAACAAATCTTGCCCACTTATTATCCACATGTAAAACAAACTAAAATTATATTTTTTTTTAATATATAAAGCTACATACCTTCTATTGTATGTTCTACTGGATTTCCTATGTTTACTGGCAAAGTATAACTAGACTCCATCAGGGACAATAGTCCATCTACCAGATCTGATACGTAGCAGAACGAGCGGGTCTGCTTCCCGTTACCATACACCTGGAAATTTATTTAACATAAATTAATATAGATTTATGACACGATTCTCTAAACCTAAACTTAAATTTGACAACAGTGTATCCTTGTCATTCTCTATACGGAATGAAAAGGAGAGATTGATGTTAAATTTAGTTTTAAGTTTAGAGAATCACGCCAGAATCGACACCTTAGTAATGCTAATATTACTTAAAAACCGGCCAAGTGCGAGTCGGACTCACGCACCGAGGGTTCCGTACAAACCTGAATTGAAAAAAAAAACATGAAATAACTAAAAATTTACGGTTTTCGCAATTTTTCCTTTATCTGTACTATAAGACGTTACTTCGTACCAAATTTCAAGATTCTAAGTTCACGGGATGTACCCTGTAGGTTTTGATTACCGTGCGAGTTTCGAAAATTTGCGGCATAAACGGCTGTATCTTTTCATTGCTTTGGCTTAGAAGTTTGCTCTTTTCACTGCTCCAAGGGACAATAGACCTGATTATTGGATATGAATTTCAGTTTGATACCTCCACGCGTTTCTGAGAAAAACGGTCTTGACAGACGGACGGACGGAGAGACATTAAAGTGATCCTATAAGGGTTCCGTTTTTTCCTTTTGAGGTACGGAATGGGAAAATTAATTAATAAAATTAATTTTCCCATTGCTGGAGAAAATGCATTCCCTATGGTGTAAACAATTTCAGGAGAATTGACAGAACATGACATTGATTGGGTTCAGTGTGGATAGGGGGAGTGCTTTATAATAAAGAATATTAACCAATAATATAATACAGTAAAAGCTCCTTATTCACGTTTCCTATATTCGCGTTTTCACTATTCGCGGATTAAAAACTTACGACCAAATCCCCATATTCGCGGTAAACAATTTCGTTATTCGCGGATCTAATCAAAATATAAAGGATATGGTTACCTTTGTTAACGCATCGGCAGATGGAGTAATTATAAAATATATAAAAAAGACCTTATTTTAATTAGTCTACGGTATGTTGTCAAATGCTATCGCCGGTGCATAAGATGGTTTCGCCTTTTCTTTTGATATGAGACGCTGTTTGAGATAGCAAACAATCAGAATAATGTTTATGTAAAACAATCTTATTATTATATGCATAAAATATATTGTTATATGTATTAGTATCATATCATATGATAATATCACATATGTAAGTTAGGCGCTCCGCCATATCCGCTTTGCGTGGTTTACTCACTCCTCTTTTCATTCATTCCAAAAATTGTGATCAAGTAACTCGTCTCTTCCGCTGTGCTCTTAAATTATAATTTCGACAAAGATAAAATTAGTTTCGACGTGATAAATATCAGTTTTACCGTTTACATTAACAGTTCTTTAAACGCTTGCTTAAGCCTGACAAAAATTAATTTCAATTCATTGATTAGTTAAAAATATAGTTGTTTTTTGGTCGCTTTGGAACGTATCCCCTATAATTTCATATAAATTAGCACTCCATATTCACGGTTTCTGTATTCGCGGCATATTTCTGGAACGTATACCCCGCGAATAAGGAACTTTTACTGTATGCGCATGCCAATGTGAACGAGATTATAATGCGAGCATAGATGTCAAAGCTGCGTTCCACCTAGACAACGAATGCAGCTTTTCACTATGACATTTAAATTTTTACCAAAAAATTATGAAATAATGCCTATGTCTTTGATTCACATAGTATCAGTGAAGGTATGGAACGGAATATCTTGTAAGGTCATTGATCTTGTTGAAAATAGCGCGCGTTTAAACTGCCCGTACAAAGTGGCTATTTTTAACATTTTATAATAGATTAGTTTACTGTTTATAATAGTTACTTAACATCTAATAATATATATAAATGTAAAAAACATGCATATTCCCTTTTCACAAACAAAGCATGGACACAAAATAAATGTAAATGGATTATCTGTAAGAAGGATCTTGGCCAATCTCGGGAAATCTCAAAAAAATTTAAGGTTGAAATTCGCGTAACTGTGCGTTTTGTTCATTTCTATAGTATGTTTTGTAGTTATTATGTGGCATGAATGATCAATTACATGTGCTGTATTGCTAGTTTTATTGTATTATAGGTGTTAGTATGATTCATTGCCAATATTTACTTACAGTGATGGTTAAGTTTTGCAAAGCCTGCATAACAAAGTTTGAGACCACTCTGCCATCGGACACATGCATCCTTGGTCCGTACGTATTGAAGATTCTTGCCACTCTCACTGATACATTCTCTTGTTTGGCATATGAATAAGCTAAAGTTTCAGCCACTCTCTTTCCTTCATCGTAGCATGCTCGCGGTCCTGTTATGATACAGAAAAATCATTTCTAAAGAGTTTATTTTTTAATCTATTTAAAAAACAATTTTCAACTAACTTAATTAACAAGTTATAAATTACTTATATTTTATTTTCCAGCGTGTAACTGCTAGATGTTTAAGGGCGGGCGCTAGTGCGACTCCGCGTAGTAGGGCCGAAAACTAAACACAATTTTACTAGAAGAAAATCCATGATGACCAGGCAGCAGATGGGACTCGAAACCGCACCCTCTGCTGATGCACTGACCATTATGCTACTGCGGCCCTAATGGCCGTGTCGATCTTTTATAGTATTTCTTAGGCTGCAAGGCAGCGCCACGTCTGCGCATTGTAGGTAACCCACAATGTCAAATGAATACCTTTACAACTCATTTTATTAAATGAATAACTCATTTTTAACCATAGTGGCCTATCTTACCTAGGCCAGTATGGCACCTCAAATTTAGATCACAGACTAAAAACCGTAACAGTGGTTATATTGCCATCTAGTGAATATTAGTTGTATCACTTTTAGACCACTCTGGTTCTATCAAAATGATCAATTTGAACTAGAAAAAATCATAAACTCAATATTGTAAAAAAATGAGTTAGGCCACTATAACCATAGTGGCCTCACTCATGGCCTCAAATAGCAATTGTAGATATATTATAATTTTTTAAGCATTTAATAGCTAGATATAACTAGAAAAAAATCCACGCGGACCAGGCAGCAGACGGGACTCGAACCCGCACCCTTCACAATCCGGGCGAATGCACTGACCAATTATGCTACCGCGTCCCTCACGGACCGCGTCGAAATTCTTCTAGCCATTCTTAACCTGTAGGTTGTTAAGTGCATTCGCCCAGATTGCGAAGGGTGCGGGGTCGAGTCCCGTCTGCTGCCTGGTCCGCGTGGAATTTTTTCTAGTTATATTTTCTTTAGATTTAAACATCAAGCAGTTACATGCTTTAAAATAATAGAAATTATAACTAATTGCAAGATGTTTAAATCTAAAAAAAAAAGGTTTTAAATTTTCTATAAATGTGTCAGAAATGGTAAAACTAAAGGCATTTGTTTTACTTGAACAAATCATACTTAAAGAAACACAAACCTATGGGATTAACATGCCCCCAATATGACTCAGGCTGAGGATGCACCATTGGATCACCATAAACTTCTGAAGTGCTTGCTATTAATATTTTAGCACCAACCCGTCTTGCTAAACCTGAAAAGACATTATTAATTTTTAAATCATAAAGATGTGTCTGATGATGGAATTATAAAAGATGGTATTGGTATTACCTAACATATTGATTGTTCCTAATGTGTTAGTCTTGATTGTTTTAACAGGATTTTGCATGTAGTGTGGTGGACTAGCAGGACTAGCCAAGTGGTATATTTCATCTGCCTGGAAAAAATATTAAAAGCAGTTTTTCATGAGGTGATAAGACATGCAAATGTAAAAATTTTCTAGATAGGATTTTATTATTTTTATTGGCAATTTTTAACTTTTTTCTTTTATATGCAAAGTGTTTTAAATAAGATAAAAAAGTATTTTCATATCTGATCCAACTAACCAATCATTTTACATGAGAAATACTCAAAAAAATTATAGTTCATAAAATGGCAAACCATTGATGTAACTTATAAAATTTAATAATGTAAGCATATTGAGACATTATACCTCTACATATAGAGGATTAACAATATCATGATGAATCATTTCGAAGTTGCGATGTCCAAACCAATGTTCGACATTTCTCTTCCGACCCGTAAAAAAATTATCTACAACAATCACTTCATGGCCTTGTGTCATCAGAACATCCACAAGATGGGAGCCTACAAAGCCAGCTCCACCTGTCACCTGCAAATATTAGTTACAA
Source organism: Chilo suppressalis (assembly GCA_902850365.2). NCBI lineage: Eukaryota > Metazoa > Arthropoda > Insecta > Lepidoptera > Crambidae > Chilo > Chilo suppressalis. The sequence continues at coordinate 17,857,075 of OU963898.1, forward strand.
TTTAAAAAAAATTTATAGAATAAATATTCAGTTTTATATACTTATTTGGTAAAATAATCTTCAGTAAAATAACTGTGGTAAAATACAAATAGCTTTGACACTTGCTAATTTAGGGAAATTGTAAAATGTGAAATCTTCAATATAGTTGAAATAATCATGTAATTGTATGATAACTTATAGAGCCTGGGTTCCAAAACTGGGGGTAATTACCCCCTGGGGGGTAAATCAGCCATACTTTGGGGGTAACAAAGAACCTATTTGGTCAAATCTAAATAATAAGAAAATACAGTACGAAGCGCAGTAATGCACGTGGCATGCGGTCCTTCTTATTAGAGACGATGATGTAGCAGCCAAATTGGAATTTATTGGACTGCGCGAGAGTAGTACTTTCCAAGTAGAATTTCAAAAATTATGATATCAGCACATTTTGGATAAAATCATATGGCAAGTATCCGGTTATAGCTAACAGAGCTTTAAAAATGGTAATACCCTTTGCCACCACCTGCATGAGACAGTGGTTTTTCAACTTTAGTTATCACTATTAAAACAAAGGCCAGAAACCTTCTTGTGATACAGGACTTGAGATGAAAACTAAACCTAACATAAAAAACTTATAAATGCAAGACAATTTCCACCTTCACAATTATTATTATTAAAATATTAAAATAATAATAATTGTGAAGGTTGGAATTGTCTTGCATTTATAAGTTTTTTCATAGTTTAAATATGAATCAAGATAAAATTGTTATACTGTTCTGCAATTTGTGTATGTTTTTTTGTGGCCTGTTTTGATTAATAATAATAAATTTGTGATTAATAAACATATTAAAATTTGCTTGTATTGTTTGTTTTGATAACATTTTAAAGTAAAATCTGTTTTCCTAATAGGTTAGGGGTAAAAAACAGTATTGGAAAGGTTAGGATACACTGGTATAGGATATTAAAACCAAAGACAATTTACTAACATAGAGTTCATTGACATGACACTACCATCAGAGAGATAATGCAACAGAACACCACTGATAGTAAAATATATTTCATTTATGTAAACTACAGTCTAATCTAGTTCATTAAGGACTTTCTTCCATACACATTATACTTTTAAAATCACAAACAATATATTAAATGTCCAGTTATTTGGAAATACATAAACTTTGATAGCTTACCAATATTCTCTTTCTTTCCTTGTACCCTAAGTATTTCACCTCGGGGTATTTCTCAGGAATCCTCCCTTCTAAAATAGCAATTTTCTTTTCCAAATGTTCGATGCGAGCTTTGGCTTCTAGCAGCTCTCGCTTTGTACTATCAGTATTAACATCATTATTTATATCAGACTGCATTTTCGTAATTTTTACATGTTCTTTCTTTGGTTCTGGTTCAAATATACGTTCTTCGTTTTTTCCTAGTCTTTGGTAACCCGTAATTTTATCTGTATTGTCTTTTCTTAATATTAAAAGTACCAATACAACTGTAAACATTAAAGCAACATTAATGCCTCAAATTATGCATGAATCTAATTTTATGCAAAAATTCATCAGCACCTTTGTTCGAACACTAAACAATACTCTATTTATCTTATAAACATATGCAGAAAAGGAGTATTTTATAGCGAAATATTGAAAACAAAAGTACCTAGTACACAAAATTTATAAATCCAGAAATGTACTTACGTAAAGACAGAAACCCGATTACAGTGATCGTCTTTCTATATTTAAGGGATTGCCTTATCATTTCTAGAGTCTAAAAAGTGCAGTTTACATTTTTTGTTCTGTAATTTAAACCGACTTTTGACGATGAGCGTAATCACAACTTCTATTTTACGTGTTTTTATTCCAACCTCCAAGTATTATGTCAACGTCAGTGTCAAATTTACGTCAATTTAGAAGGCATAAACTTTTAGGAACGTACAGCCTAACTCAGTTATTTGAATGTTTTTTTGCAAAACCTAACCTGAAACATGTCATTTGATATCTGACAAAAAACCTGAGGAAGAACGTACCGTAATCTTTGGTCCATGGGAAGAACCTAAGATCACAGAGGAAGTACTAAGTATGTAGTGAATGAGTGGTTTTTGAGTAGATCTCGAGAAGATTTTTTTTAATAAGTAGGTTAGTACCTACTACAAAAATTTATTACGTAATAAAATAACACTCTGCTAGCGACAAAAGGCGGCTTTATCAAAGGAACGCGCGGTACTTGTCAAAGAAAAGCCGCGTTTTTGACGGGAACATTCGAGACTTTGGTTCACGCCGATATAAATGTTGCGCCTACAGGATTTGGAGTCATTCTGAATTGTAACTTGAAAGCAATACTACGTCGATACAAAGTTTATTATTAAATAGTCAAAATGAGTGCAGCAAAGCAATCTAAAATGTATCATTGTAATAACGATTGGGAAGAAGGATTTTTCTTTTGTGTGGTGAAGGATAAGTGCATTTGTCTTATTTGTCGTGCGTCAGTTGCAAAACCTGAGCGTGGTAACTTAGAGAGGCATCATTAAACGGTTCATAAAAACTATGAAAAGGATTTTCCGCCACAGAGTTAATTAAGAAACCGAAAAGTGATTTGATATCTTGTTTGAAGGAAGAACAAACCATGTTCACAAGACCAGCCAAACAATCAAAAGCTGCTACGATCGCGTCATTTAAAATATCTCATATCGTCGTTGCGACTTTAAGATTTCCCATGTGTGTAAATTCTTCAGTGCGAGATATTCAATAAAAACCGTCTACTGAAAAAAATATAAGGAAACTAAATATAACATAAAAAAAAGTGATAACTAGAGGGTTATATGATTTTAATTTTGCTCTTGTCATTTTAAATAAAAAAGGAAATTGTAGTAAAAAAATAAAAAACAATTCAATGTGACACATAAGAGGTTTGGGTTGCGGGTCAGGCCGTAAATTTTGCCACATTAGTTATAACAGAACTCTCCGCCACATTTTAAAAAAAAAGTACGGTAATTACATTTTTTTCAATAACAGAATCATATTTCCTCACAAATGGTGAATCGCGATCAATAAGTATATTTAAATATCTTCAAAACCTTAGAAATTTATAAAATATTTTGCTACAAAAAGCGACGAATTTTTCGTAAAATACGCTTATCCGTCCCGGTAGAGGTGCACTTTGAGCATCAGTAAAATCAAAAATAAAAATCTTTTTGATAGTCGGTTTGCTTTTACGCTATACAATAATAGTTAGCTAGCCACATTTTAAATATCGTTTCCTATTACCTAAGAAATTTCATAAATTTTCACTCATTTTCGAAAAACGTTAAAATCCATTCCTTTGCGCTACTTTTTATTGCGCAACTAATAAATGCCCATTTGGTTGTGTTTAAAAAATAGCAGTATTCAAGTCTGAGTAGTGGCAACACCGAACATACTTTGTCTATGGTCAATACGCTGTCAGCGGTCATATTTTTTTCAGTCCAACCAAAGACTATATATAATACCGACCGTCCATCGTTTGAAAGAAGGAAGTGTCATATTTTTTGCGGAGAGTGTTTTTTGATATATATATTTTTTTTAAATGAAATATATTTTATTGGAACAAAAATAGTGAATACAATAAATGTGTACGATAATAATTGCATTAGTTATAAAAACTGTGTCGCAACTATTATCGCCCACCTCTGAGAGTACATTGGAGTTCCTTACATATAACTAACTAACAATAAATATTATGAATGATTTAAATTTAATTTAACGTACTTAAATTTACAAATCATTTAAATGCATTATATGCGTGTGCGCATGGGTATGTGTGTGTGTGTGTGTGTGTGTGTGTGAGAGAGACAGTGTGAGTGTGATTGAGTGTGATTGTGGGTGTGCAGCTTAATGGAATAAGCTGAGGTTATCCTCCGTTACTATCTACTCAGAAAGTCTTCTATCTGCTCATAAGTAAGCGTATATAGCCAATTGTCAACCAAAGCTTTACATTCTCTTGAAGAAAGCCTGTAAATGTCAAGAACTCTATTTACCTTGTTATACAATTTTGGGCTCAGGAATCTATACTGTCGACTCACCACACCAAGGCTGCAGGACTCTAACTTGCAGACTCTATCAGACCGACGTACTTGTTTTGTCAGGTTAGGGTCATACACCAGGGTAGCTTGTTTATGCAGCACAGTATTTAACACAAAAGAGTGTCTAACCCTTGGTAAATTACAAATAGCGTACAAAGTATTTGTCGGGAAATAAAGGGGCTTACGGGACATAACTTTTAGTACAGCTCTTTGAGCTCTTTCCTATCGAAGAAAGAAACTCTTACCAGCATTGCCCCAAGCGGTAATGCAGTATGTTAAGATAGAGTATACTAAGGCAAAATAGACGACCTTTAGTATACTGAAATCGGCGGAAGCTCGTAAATTTCTGAACACAAAAATTAGTTTTCTAACCCTTGAGACGAGGGAATCGACTTGATTATTCCAAGACAAAGTGCTATCTATTAACACGCCAAGGTATTTTATGTTATGTGTTCTAGTAATATTAGGACAGTCACAGACATAGTCCATTGTCCTGTTACATCTGTGTGCAATTATTTCAAAGGAGGAATCCGGCTGGGATGCAACTCTGGGAGCAAAAGTAATATATTTAGTTTTCTGGGTTTTAAGGGTAAGCAAATTTGAATTTAGCCACTTCAGAAATATGTTCAGAGCAGCTTCCGCGCATGAACGCGCTTCCATCCAGCTAGTACCATGAGCTATAATAATACCAGTATCGTCTGCATAGGTGATAATTTTGGAGTTGTTTAATGACATCATACATAGTTCGTTAATGTACACCAAAAACAGGGTCGGCCCGAGGACACTACCCTGTGGAACGCCGAAAGTGCCTCGGTACCTCTTTACTAATAAAGTTGTCAATCTTGACAACTCGGGAACGTTCGTTTAGGTAGCTGATAAAAATATCAAGTGCCAGACCCCTGACCCCTACTCTTTCTAACTTGTTTAGCTGGATTGGATCAGAAACGGTGTCAAATGCTTTTAACATGTCGAGAGAGATGGCTACAGTTTTTAATTTTTTATTGTAATTTAACGCTACGTGGTTAGTCAACTCGAGCACCGCATCTTCAGTGCTTCTACCAGACCTAAAACCAAATTGATTTGCAGCCAAGATGTTATGTGCATTAAGAAAAGCGACGAGTCTCTTATTTATATTTTTTTCCAGCAATTTGGACAAAATAGTAAGCACGGATATAGGCCTAAAATTATTTACAGTGATATCTCCTCCCTTGTGTATCGGATGTACGAGTGCTTTTTTGAATACAGTAGGAAAACCGGATAAGAGGCAGAGATTAAAAACATGGCAAATAATAGCCACCAAAATGTGTCGAGCGGCTCTGATAAGTCCAGGTAAAATACCGTCCCAACCAATGGCGCTATCCAGCTTAAGCTCGAGTATCAGCCGGTCAATCTCCTGATTATCCGTAGTAAAAACAGCCATAGAATCGTATGCTGGATTTAATAAAGAATGTTGAAAGGTAGTTTCATTACGACTTGCCTCAATTTTTGATGCCAGATCTTTACCAACATAAGCAAAAAATGTATTTACTATGTCTACAGAGCGTGATGGATTTTCATTGACAAGTAAAAGTTTAAAAGCATTTGAAGATTTAACATTTAAATTTGTAATTTTTTTAATAAGTTTCCAGGTAGCTTTTGGATTTTTACTGTGCTTATTAAATTCGGTTCTTTCATACTCCCGTTTAATCTTTTTAAGTAAATTGTTGCAAAAGTTTCTGTAGCGTTTGTAAGTGATAAGATGGTGTTCGTTGTACGGGTTCTTTTTAGCTTTTTGATAAAGTTTATCCCGATTTCTTACACAACGTAATAGCCCTGAGGTTATCCAGGGCTTGAAAATCCTATTACTACTTGTAGCTTTTGAAGTATAAGTATTTTTTTCTACCACATCAGATAATATATTGACTAATGAATTAGCTGCTTCTGTGACATCATTAGAGTCAAGTACTGATGAAAAATCTGTTTTTTCAATAGTCACTACACAAGCCGAGATATCGGTGCGCAAGACAACCTTTGGATCCCTCGAAGCTTCAAACTTGATATTACAAAAAATTAACATTGGAGCATGGTCAGTGATAAATGAATCAAGTACAAGGGTAATGGCTGGTTTATTTGATTTGATGATTGCATGATCCAAACAGTTATTACCGCGCGTTGGTAGAAGATGATCCGGTAGCATGGCATGAGTTGCAACTGTATTAAGATATGTATCACAGCTAGGATCCACACTATTAAATGAAATATCTATATTTATATCTCCAGTAATGACAATAGATTGAAATTCTTTTAGAGAATTTAGGGTAAGATCGAGGCTGTTAATGAATCTATCTTTATTTCGAAACGAAGGAGGACGGTAGATTGCTAAAAGCGCAAGCTCATTATGAACTTTGAGAAGAATACAATAGGCATCAGTAACAGCCGGGATTTCCACTGTAAACCTTAAATTTTGTCTAACATATACCACAACTCCATCATTTTGGTTGGTGGACTCCGACTTGAAAAAATCGAAATCAGAAATGTTTGGGATAAAGGGACATTTGCTCAGCCAGCATTCAGATAACACAATAACGTCTGTTTGAACTTTGACTCGACCTAATATTATAAGAAGATTATTGAAATTAATAGGACTGCCGATACTTCTAATATTCATATGAAAGATTTTAAATGCTTCAGTTGTATTGTGTAAGTATGAAGCACATTGTTCAGGAAGACAAAAGAATGATTTAGAGACACAAAATTCATCAATATCGTCAACAAGGATTGAATTATTATTCATATTGAAAATTATTAATAGTCATTTGGTCCAAATAAAGGGATCGGAAAATATTCATTAATGGATTATTAATATGAAAAACAAGGTAACAGATAATAACAGTAGGTTTTTTACGATCTTTTTTTTCTAAACTGTGCGTGTGTTTGTGTGATGATAAATTCGTGTTAATATGTGTGAGTGAAAATGAACTTAGTAAAAAGTATAAAGAATGAGTAAAAATGTGCAGTATAAAGTGTGTGTATAAATTTTGTGTGTTTAACAATTCGCAATAATAATTAATTATTTTTCTTTTATTGAAGAAAATTACAAAATTAAGATAAAAAGGCTTTCAAAAGTATTGGCCTTGACTTAAATTATTCAAAATGCGAGCTATTTATTCCAGAATCAAAATTCTCACCTCTACAACACAATATTACAAAATTTTCGACCATAGCACCAAATATAAAAATTCTTGATACCAAATCACTCCGACTCCTTGGTTCCCCGATTTTTGATGATGCCATCCCTATTTTTATTAATGAACAAATTTCAAAATTCCAGCAGTCCTCAGAAAAAATGTTAAAAATGAATCCCCACATGGCCTTATACTTGATTCGTTTTTGCGCTTTCGCCCCAAAATTCATATATTTTTTACGTAGTACTCATTTTTGGCTTTTTCCAAGACAACTCTCAATTATTGACAGTTTACTCAAAGAGACACTCTCCAAAATTCTAAATTGCTCATTTACCGATAATGCCTGGAAGCAGGCCTCTCTCCCTGTTCGTTTCGGAGGTCTAGGTACCCGCCATATTTCCCATATTGCCCTTCCCGCTTTTCTGTCTTCTGCATACGGTACAGCCGAACTCTATAATAAAATATTATGCCCCTCTTTGGGCGTAGTGGAGTTGGCTTACCTTGCAGAGGCCAGAAGCGCATGGTCTAGGGTATGCCCGGGAGTGGATCCACCATCCTCTTTATCATCTCAGAGGCAGTGGGACGAGCCGCTCTGTTTGCGTATTCAGAGTGATCTTTTAGCATCCTCTGAAAGCGCCACAGAGCGTGCTCGCCTTCTAGCGGTATTTCAAGCAGAGTCTGGTTACTGGCTGCAAGCTTTACCTTCAGCCAATATCGGGACTTTGCTTGACAAGAACACTCTGTCTCTTGCGATATCGCTTAGACTTGGCGTCAAGACTAATCATCCCCATCGCTGTTGTTGTGGTTCTCGCGTCGGTGAGCTGGGACACCATGGCCTGTCTTGCCAAATGAGCGCTGGCCGAATCTCCCGCCACGCCTGCATCAATGACGTCATCCGCAGGGCTCTTGTCTCTGTCAACGTCCCAGCGGTCCTTGAGCCTAATGGCATCTTCCGCGACGATGGCAAGAGACCTGATGGGATGACGCTCATTCCTTGGAAGCAGGGTCGTTCTCTTGTATGGGACGCAACTTGCGTGGATACGCTTGCTCCGTGCCATACAGGTAGTACCTCCCTAGCTGCAAGTGCGGCGGCGGCCTCTGCCGAGTGCTCCAAACGACGCAAATATTCAGCTCTCAATGAGAGCTACATATTTGTGCCGTTTGGTGTTGAGACTATGGGCTCATGGGGACCAAGCGCTCGTTCCCTTTTTAAGGAATTGTCAAAGAGGCTCACCGAAGTGACTGGTGATCATAAGGCTGGCAGCTATCTCGGTCAACGGATCAGCCTTGCCATCCAACACGGCAATGCTGCCAGCCTATTGGGCACCATTCCTGATGGCGGCGCTGGGGGTGATATATTTTTTATTTTGTAAATAATTTATTTATGTAGGTTAGTAGGTTAGGCTATATAGTTTTTAAGTTTGTGTTATTTTAATGTATTGTAATATAATCTTTGTATAAATAAACAGATAAAAAGGTAACAACAACATGCCGAAAGAATTTAACCTTTTTAAAGAGCCTAGTCATTCATTCTCTTTAATTTTGTCCAGCTCCAACTCTGAGACAACACGAAAGTGAGAAGTGCCTTCTCTTTTACGAAGATATATATTTCCATTCGTTGACCAGTAGTAACTAAAGTCATTGGCCTTTGCAAATTCTCGTGCCAAATAGAACAAACGTTTTTGTTTTGGAGTCAGAGAGTCACCAATATATAATATACCTTTTTTGTAGAACCACTTATTTGTAGGTGCTCCGTGTTAAAGTTATCAGCTCCCCTCACCTTATAAAATTTTTTGATGGAATCAATCAGGTTGTTCTTGAGCGCGACTGTAGTTAGCTCTAGGATAATAGGTTTGTTATCGTCTGATTTAGTATTTATTCGATATATATCTTTTATATCTCTGAGCTCGATCGTAACATTTAATTTTTGACCAATTTTCTCAACCAATGACGATAATGACTTTTTTGTCTCACTTGGCATTTTGGGAATATTTCTAATCTCGACATAGGTCGATCGAGATTTTTTCTCAAGGAAATCTAATCGCTCTTATCTTCTTCTTATCATCTTCCAGCTTACATATTTTTAGTGATAGGTCATCATACTTCTGGGATATAAAGTCGATAGATTTAAATATTTCTTCATTTTGCTTTTTAATTTCTGTAATGGATTTCTGTAGGTCTAAAAGGTTATTATCCTGATTGGTTGCAAAGTTTGAAAAATGCATCCTTATTTCAGCCATAAATGCACGCATATCGCTGTGATCAGAACCATCGAACTTACGCTTACCGCGTTGTGCACTAAGGTCATCAGTGCTCGGTGCCGATTGTGAATATTGAGACGGTGAATTATCTGTGGAAGCGGAAGTCATTTGTGGCGGACAAGTCTTAATATTGACAGTCTTCGAAGTCTCGCTTAAAGTTGGAATCGAAACCTTTTTTTGATTTTTGTCAGGTGATTTTGGAGGTGTGCGTTTTAGGGGCATTTTTATTAAAGTACTAGGATAGCAGTCTTCTTAAGAGGCCAAAAGGCACAACCGGGCTGATTCCAGTAAGTCACCAAAACAATCGAATACAAGGGTATAATAACAATAGCGTAGTGTAGAAATCGGATATCCGCCGCAAATTAAAATGACAAAATTGTGAGGAGTACCAGGGCAACATAAAGCGCACAGTAGTAATCTTACTATTAAATAAATAAATATTTCCAACACTCACACCAATTAGCCTAGCCCCAAAGTAAGCACTATAAGGCTTGTGTTATGGGATGCTAGGGTAACGGATAGAATACATATACTGTACACATATAAGTATATTTATATAGAAATAGATATTAAACATCCATGACTGGAGTACAAATGCTCGTATTCATCACACAAACATCTGCCCCCACCGGGATTCGAACCCGAGACCTCTCGAGTCGGCGACACCATGAAACCCGGCGTACAAACCACTCGGCCACGGAGGTCGTCAAACTATTATCTTTGATGCCCGCAGATTAATGCAGGGGTCAGCTACTTTGGTTGCCGATCGATGCTACCATACAAAAAATGATTCCGTCCAGATAAGGTGGACCCCTCTTGCCTCTCAACGGCACTGCGCAATTAGATTTATCTCTTTCTTGTCAGGGAATAAACTGTATCATGCTTCTTTATTGCGCAACGACTGCGTATGAATAAATACTTTGTTTCAACTCACGCGCTATTGTTGTACTGGTGTGCTGTTTTTTTTCCAGTGTGCAGGCAGATAGACGATGCGTGAGTAACTTCAAGCGTTCCTGCACTCCTAATTTTGCTAGTTAATTTATTTTATTGAGTATTTAAAAATAAATAAAATTTTAACAATGTGCAACTGTATAAGCGTCTGAACTCCTCAGAGGTCCGGAGGAAGGGGCAAAACACGGTAAGTTTTTGATTAATATATATATACTTATTATTGCGCACGATTTAATGAAATGTTTGACATCTTTCAAGGCTTAATTTACATAAAAAAATAGCTTATTTATCAAGTTATAATGGGTTTTGTTTGCGCAACAGTTGCGCAAAAATGACTTTATGCAACTTTGCGATACCAGGGGCATAGAATTTGCGCTACTAATTTTACGCTACCAAATAAAGGAGCTTACACACATAGGCTTGGAGGTGTTTTTTTTAGCTTTTGTAATATTTGTGTTTTTTTTTTGAGGTTTCCATTTTAGTTCCTGTGAAGGAATTGTATTTCTAGCAATCTCTCCGCTTTTTTGTAACACCTTTTAAGACTTAAAGATAAGAGTAAAAGTTGACGTTTGGCATACTTACATATTAAAAGTGTGTTTTATTTTGTAGCACTGTCCTTACGTTACATATCTTGTATGTACTCCTTAACAATTTTGCGTTACCATTTTGCGTCACTCTGCGCTATGGACTCGTAGAAATTTTTGCGACACCATTGCCTATTTGTGGCAAAATCTACGGCCTGACCCTTGCGCGTTTTGTATCACATTAGAGAATACAAGTATGTGAAAGGGATTAAGATTAAAAACACATGATTTTTAATTAAACAAGTTATTTGTTTTAATATTTATCATTGCAATGACAATAGTAATACAAAAAAAAGGCAAAGCAAGCAAGCAAACTTGCAAGTTGAGCTTGAGATTCCTCAGTTGAATTATGATATGTATGAGCTGAATTATCAAATATTTTGGGACAATTCTAAATGCGTTTTTATAGTATTACAGTAAATTGGCAAATATAGCATCATTTATGAGTTATCCTTTTTCATTTAAAAACATTTAGGAATTAGCTACTGAAATAGCAAGTCAGTTTAATATCTTCTTCTTCGTTACTGTTTGCTCTGAGTGATACCTGTTTTCCTAAATATATATATATATATTCATTTACATATTCTATATCATTTTCTTCAATTGTTATTGGTTTCTTTTCTGAATTAGTCATTATTTTCGTTTTGCTAGGATTCATGTGTAATCCCACTATTTTACTCTGTGTGTCCAGTGTTTTTAACATAATATGTTCTATTTCTGGAGCTGTTTCTGCAAACAAGGCAATATCGTCGACAAATCTTAGATGACTTAGGTGTTGATTTTGTATTTTTATACCTTTATTCTTCCATTCTATAGATTGGAATATGTTTTCTAGGACGGCGATGAACAATTTAGGTGACAGCGGATCTCCCTGTCTAATACCTCTTTCTATTTTGATTTTTTTTCCATAGTTTTCTAATCGCAGTCTGCTTACACTGTTACAGTATATGTTTTTTAAAATATTTATGTATTTATTTCATATGTGTTGAGTGCTTTTCAAATTGAACTATGTGTAATGCTGTCGAAGGCCTTTGTATAGTCTACAAAGGCTATATATAATGGTCTGTTGTATTCTTTATACTTTTCAATGATTTGTTCTATTGTGTAAATATGACCTATTGTTGAGAAATTTGAACGAAATCCAGCTTGTTCGGGTGGTTGGTGGTTTATTCTTGCAGTTAGTATGGATGTGAATAATTTGTAGGTAGACTTATTGGACGATAGTTCGAAATATCTGTGGGATCGCCTTTTTTATAAAGTAGTATGATGTCTGAGTGAAGCCATTGTTTTGGTACTATCTCATATTCTAGAATTAAATTAAACAGGTCTGTTAAGAAGGTAATTATGATTGGTGTACCGAGTTTTATTGCTTCATTACTATTGCCGTCTGGGCCTGGGGTCTTCTCAGATTTTAGTTTCTTTATATGGGTTAGTACCTCTGTTTCTGTTATAGGATCTATTGTGAGATTTTCTCTTTCTATTGGACGTTCAATTTCTACATTACCTATGTCTTCTTTTGTTTTCCTATATAATTTTGTATAAAATACAGTAGAGCAGTTCATAATGTCATTTCGTGATTTTGTTTCCTTTTTCCCTTTTTTTAGTTTTTGAATCCATTTTTTATGTGTTTGAAGTTCTTTGTACGCTCGTTTGAAGCTTCGAAATTTTGTTAGTTTTTCTTGGATTATCCTCTGCCTGTAGTTTTTGTAGTCCTCTTTAATCGATTTGTGAAAAAGACAAATTTTTGAATACATCTTTTAGTTCTTCTTTTTGTTTTTTGGTCTTATTTTTGGTTTTTATTAGTTCTGTGCGTTTGGTTATTAAGTTTATTGTTTTCTCACCCATTATTTTGTGTTTATTATTTTGGTGATTTCCTTTTTCCATTTTCAGGCTTGTTGTTATGATTTCTTCTAGTGTGTTAGAGTATGTTTCGACATCTTTAGAGTGTTGTAATATTTCTAGGTTCATTTGTATATTTTCTTTTAGATTGTTAAGGTACGTTGTTATTTCTTCGTCGGTTTTTGGTATTCTCGGTATGGTTTTAAATGACTTTCTACTTAGTTTGGTTGGTTTTACTTGAAAAGAAGCTCTTACTGGTCTATGAAAAGTGTATTTGGTTTAGGACTTCAACATTTGTGATTATTTTAGGTTTGTTACACATTATAAAATATATTTCATTTTTATTTCGTGTATCTGGTGATTGCCAGGTCCATTTCTGACTTTGTTTCTTTTTGAAAAATGTATTCATTATGGAAAGTTTATTTTCATTGGCATATTCAATTAATTTTTCACCTCTTTCGTTTCGACTTCCGTATCCATATTTTCCCATTATAAGATCTTCATGAGCTTTTGGGTGTCCTATTTTTGCATTAAAATCGCCCATTACCAGTGTAGTTTTTTCTGACATATCGTTTGCTGTTTTTAAGTCGTTATAGAACTGACAAATTTCTGCATCTGTTGATCTTTCTGTCGGGGCGTACACATGGATCAGTGTTATAGCCTCGTCTCCAAGTTTAAGTTGCAATATAGCCACGCTTTCCAATATGCCTATGAAGTATGCTATGTTTAGATTTAATTTTTTCTTTATTAGAAAACCGACCCCATGTAAACCTTCTGTTTCTCCTATGTAGAGTAGAATGTAATCCTTGTACTCTACAATACTACATCCCATTCTTCTTACCTCTGCAAGGCCTAAAATGTCGCAATCTATTTTTTTCTATGGCGTGTGTTAATTCAAGAAATCTTTCTTCTGATGAGAGTGTTCTTACATTGTAGGTACATATCTTTATTGGTTCTTGTTTTTGTTTTTTTGTTTTTATGTTCTTTGTTTTCATGTTCTTTGTATGGAGGGGGTATGGGTTTAACACCATATGTAACTCTTTTGTTTTGTAACAACCAATTATACTCGCAATTTTGAATAACTATGAGTATTTTCATTGAATTTGTAGAGAAAAACCTAATTAAACTTAACCCAAACCTTGACTAAAACAATGTATATTGTGCGGAAAGCATGTATATATGCTGAGGTACACCTTACCTAGGTAGGTAGGTGGGGTGTATCGTGTATGTACGACCACTCTGCATCACACATACTTACAGCCTCCCAGAGTCGATCGTAAGTAATCTAAAATTTTTTAAGGTAGATCGCCAGCACTTCAATTTTGAGCACTCCTGATGTAGACTGATGTTAATAACTATATGTGTGCCAAATTTCATCTGGATGCGTTTAGTCTTTTTTGTGTGATTAAGTAACAAACATACAGACTTTTATATTTATTTAATTATTAGAATAGGATTAGTATGGATGGAAGTATGGATAGATTAAGTTTTACATTGATGGGTTTAAAAAATACAGCTTGTTACAAATGCTGGCCAATAGATAAATGATTGGTCTCGCTATGGCCTGGCCTTACACTGTCTGAATAAATTCATATAATCAATTCAGAGTGCATCAAAATTCCATACAATTTTATAATCTGAAAAATTCATAATCTTAAAATAAATCAGTATGTGGTCTTGATTCTGGCATGATCCTCTAAACTTAAAACTAAATTTAACATCAGTCTCTCCTTTTTATTCTGTATAGAGAATGACAAGGATACACTGTTCTCAAATTTATGTTAAGGTTTAGTGAACCCTGCCAGAATCGAAACCCCTTTGTGGATAGTAAAAAACAAAAACGCAATTCCGTGAGATCCGAACACATATTATTATGAATTCAGATTCTAATTCAATCAGATTGTGTAAGGCCAATCTTACTCTACATAGGTACCTAAATTCCTACTTGTTTATTTTTGTTTGCAAGCAAGCATTACAATAACTAATATAATGTAAAATATACGTTTATAAACGTACGAGTATAATTTAGTTTCCATATTATAAGTTTAGGATTTAATCTTTGGATTTGATCTTGAGTGCCGAAGGAGAATATAATTTATTACTATTATTAAAAAACTAGTTGTGCCCAGCGGTATTACCCGTGGTTTATTAGGGGTATTTTCCCGCAGTACAACATAGCCTATGTGTTAATCCAGGGTGTCAGCTAACTTCATACCAAATTTTATTAAAATCGCGCCAGCCGTTTAGACGTGAAGAAGTAACAAACATAAACACTCACAAACTTTCGGTTTTAAAATATGTGATAAAGTTTATTACTCAATCTTTCACTTACATATGTATTTGTTTTATTTTAATTTACACGCTTTACGCATGCGAACCGGTATGTCAGGTTGGTCGGAGAACAAACCATCGATACCAGCATTGAGGTAAGCTCTTATTTCACTACTAAGGTCACCAATATCGTCCTCGTTAGTGCTGCTTCGGAATTCAGCAGGCAAAAATGAGTTCTCCGCTCGGAAGGTGTAAGGGTGGACCTTCAATCCAGCCAAATGCGCATCGTGGACAAAATTCGTTGCGTGGCACAGTCTGTTGTTTGAATCGCGTGGTATGATTGAAGTTTTGTCTGGTCCCACAGCATAAGCGTATTTCGCGACCTCTTTCAGCCCCAGTGGCGTAGCCATGTCTCCATAAGTATATCCGGTACCAGCTACTACCTGGTCGTACGGCTGCAGAGATAGGTTGCTCTCGTACAGTTGCAGCAACCGTAATTCTGTCAACTGTTTCAGTTCCTTCAGATTGGAGATTTCGAAAGACTGTATGTAAATTGGAGACTCTCGACTTCGGTAACCGTTTTTGTTAAGTATGCCCACGACTGCCCTTTCCATCGGTAAGCCAAGTGTTTTGAAATGAGTGCTGTGTTTTATTTCTGGGTAAATACCGATGATTCTTTTTTGACTTATTTGCAAACTTTTTACAAGATCGATGATCTCCTGGAAAGTGGGTATGGTGAATGCTCCGTTCAGTCTAGCATTGCCTAGTCTGATTTTAGGGATTCGTTCTACTGCTCGCAGTGTTTTGATCTCTTCTAGAGTGAAGTCTTCAGTGAACCATCCGGTGACTTCTATTCCATCAACGGTTTGATTTCGGTGACGAGATGCAAATTCATGATGCTCGGACACGTCAGTGGTCAGACCTAATTCGTTGTCGTGGCGGGCTATAAGCTGTCCATCCTTGGTCATGACTAGGTCTGGTTCAACAAAGTCCGTACCCAAGGTAATCGCTAAAGCGTACGAACCCAGCGTGTGTTCTGGGACGTAGCCGCTAGCTCCTCTATGGCCGATTACTAATGGGTCGCATTCGATAATGACTTTATCGGATTCATCTTTGGAAACTATTGAGACAGAAATTGGTGCAGCTGAGACTACCGTAAGTCCAGCCAAAAGCCAGATTACGCCTTCGGTGAGCATAATGCTGCTGTAAACAAAAAAAATATACCTATGTATAAATATATACGAATGAACTGAAGTAAATAAACCCACTAATACTGTTCGATTCTATAATTTATTAAAATTATTGTTGTACACTTTGCTTAAATGCCTTTTTTTATGATGATTAACTCATCATAATAAAAAGTCATTTAAGCAAGCTTTAAAATTGACGACCAATCGATAACAATAGTGTTTTGGCCTTCTACTCCAACGATTCTGAATTCGAATCCCAGTTTGTTTGATGCACACAAATATTTGGTTCAGGGTCACGGTGTTTATATATTTTTATTTATGAAATTTATACGTTGTTTGGTTGTCTTACTAAAAGATATGCTTAGATTGGGCCTAAATAACTGTTGTGTTTTGTTCAAAATTTATTTATAAAGTTATAACCTTACGTTAAGTTACCTAAACATATATCTTAATCATTCGTTATCAATATCTAGATGTATAGTTGCTTGAACCTTGATACTAGTATCAAGTGCTAGCACAGCTTCGTAAAAAAATATTTTTGTTAGTTACTTACTAAGTCTAATATTTATCAAAGAAAATGGGTATGTTTTTAATTAAAACATACCCATTTCACTAGAATCGGATCTCCAAAGTTCACATGTTAATAAAAATATAGATAACAAAGTAGTTACGTACCGATAATCTTACGGAGAGCACGCGACTGATTCAAACTGAACAAACAAAATAAATGTATAATTTCTTGACACTGTTATCGTCATCTGGCAGACATGGTAAAGTGCCTAGCGAGTATGATGAGGAGGAAAATCGTTACAGTTATATTGTTTTCCTTTTATTTACTTCGTAAACGCGTTGCGTTGCGAACGAGGCATATGTACTGTACCAACTACCTATGTAGCCTGCCGAGCAACGTCCTCACTATACATATTACGTTACCTTGTACCCGTAGGTAGCTGTTTAATAATTGCATTAATGTCAGTTTCATCTTCGTATTACGAAAAATCTGCACTAGTTCCCATTCCCGGTTTGGCTTGTGTGAGTTTTGGAACAGCAGTGCTTTTATGAAGAAACAAACTCACATTACATCTCGGTTGCCGCGGTATAATTTATTATTAGAACAGGAATTTCAAAGAAATTTTAATTTTAATTTCATTTAGTAAAACTTATATATTATCTATTATTATAAAATAAAGTATATCTACCTATGTATGTATGCATGTTCACGATGATTTAAAACATGAACGGATTTTTACTTTCATCAGTTAGATTGGATTCGTGTACCTACCTATATTAAATATGTTTTTAAAAAGTTAAAGCCTAGCGCTCTGTCATCTTTTGTTTACGGTAACTTAAAAATAAAAAGGCGAAAAGTTAGATATTTAACTTATCCACGAAAAATCTTTTAGTTATAAAAAAGTATGAGTTTCTTTGAGGCTATACAGCCCCTCTAGCATGACCACCAAAACGGGATATGATAAAGCGATATATCGACATTAACTGTCAGACTACAGAGTTTGACAGTAGTCTGAAGGATAATGTCGATATATCGCTATATCATATCCCGTTTCGGTGGTCATGCTAGAGGGGCAGGATAGCTTCTCTACCAGTTTTCTGTTTTGATATATTTTTCTAAGGGTTCAAGGCATGCCCGAGGACTTGATGTACCTTCTCAACAAACAAACATTTCATCTATAATTTACTTACCCACATTTAAATTCTTTATAAATATAAAATTTAATATAAATACGCTGACGACGCTATTGTCGTCGTGACAGTAAGTAAGTATTGATTTGCATTGCTAATTAAATGAAAGTAAGAACCTTATATACTTATAGATAAAATTAGTAGGTACCTATCGCATAAGTTTACGGGTATATTTACTTATAGAAAACCAACTACAATAAATTTGGAGTTAAAGAATACAGGAGAATAAAGATATTTATATTTTAAAAGAAACGATATCAAAAAGTAAGCTAGTGTGTAACGTTTAATCTAGTCAGTACCTTAATGTATTTTGATGAAATATCAGATTTTAGTTGTCCTCTTTCATAAAAACTCTTTATGCAAAGCTAGCGGCCGCTCGCGACTTTATCTCTGGTAACTGAAGTTTCTTGAGAATCCTATGGCACATAACCTTTATCGAAAAAAAAAAGTATCGCATATCTCAATAAACAAACAAAAACTTACAAACATTCACATCTCACACTTCTCCTTGAGAAAAAACTGGTTAAAAAGTGGAATGAATTAGTCAATTAGTAGGTACTTATTATAACAAATAATAAATATTTTTATGAATTTAAGTAATTTTATTAAGTTTTTTTTTTGATTTTGATAAACTTACTCGGTTGTACATTCCCGTGAAGTGTATTGATAAAGGTCGAATATGACATTAGATAAGTAGAGTGAAGTTAACTATATCAGTAGTCACAAGCCCACCAATCTGTGCAATGAATGTATTATTTTCATCTCAAAATTTGCCTTATTTTTTTAAAGATAAACATTATTTTCAAATAGTGTCAGTACTATTTAATCGTATACAATAATACATGTCATATTATGAGTTATATTGCTTTTGTACATAGAATAATCTTTGGTGTTAAACGTAATAAAAACTTAAATATTAATCTAACTAAACTAATTATCATGCGAAATTTAAAATTTTGTAGGTGCATTTTATATAACATCGTAAATATTGAAAAACAACCATTACTTAACTAAGTACCTCCTTAAGATTAAAAGAAATAGAGCTATGAATATTTATTATACTTAATTAATAATTATGTTATCGTGATTTATTAGGAGCTCGATGTTATGTGGGGGCACCGTTATAACATGATTTACAGCACTATAAATGATCACATAATCACTGAAAAGAGATAGAATAAATCCCTTCACTCAGTGTAAAAAATAATAAGAATCATATACATATAAATTATACGACATTTAGAAATCTATAGGCAAGCAAATGAATAAAAAAAAAGCTATAAATCTAAATAAAATTTTCCTAAAAAGACAACTCCGTCCAGGTTTCAGATGGGAAATTTCGGAAGATTTTCTTTAGATCAAAACATCTAGCAGTCAAAAGGCCAAAAAATATTTATACTATTTGTTTTATAAACTATATATAGGTATGTAAACTTATATCTCCTCGTTTTATTTCCAGGCTTAACAATAACTTTGTCTTATCTTTTCACGCAAACTATAGTCAGATACTATCATTTCGTATAAATTACTATAAAACAATAATACGAAGCATAAAACTGATAAACATTGAAACTTTAAACAATAATAAAGGGCTTAATGTTGCTGCTGATGATGTACACCTTGGGATATCACTGACACAGGGTTTTCTTATTTTGACCAATACGTCAGGATGGTCAGCAAAGAGTCCATCTATTTCCGCAGCAAGGAAGGCTTTGATCTCTCCTGCTGCATCACCAAGGTCATGAGACGCTCCACTACTACGAAATTCCGCAGGTAGGAATGAGTTCTCTGATCTGAAAGTCCAAGGGTGTACTTTTAATCCAACAGCATGGGCGTTTTGTACGAACGCAGTGGGTCTACTCAACGTATTGTTTGCAGTACGGGGAATAATGTAAGCTTTCTCAGGTCCAACTGCATACGCATATTTTGCGATCTCACCTAGACCTTCCAGAGTAGCCATTGTCGAGTACGATACGTTGGTGCCCTGCAAAACTTGATCGTACGGCCTTGAACTTCCGAGCAATTGTAGCAAACGTAGATCCGTCATAGTCTTCAGTTCTTTCAAATTGCTAATCTCAAAAGATTGGATGTAAACTGGAGCATCACGTCTGACATAACCATTACTATGTAATAAGTCTACAAGTGGTTTTTCCATAGCCAATCCCAGTCGCTGAAAGTGTGACGGGTGTTTAATTTCAGGATAGATTCCAACCTCGCGGCAGGATATCGTTCTCATGCTTTTAGCTAGATCTATTATTTCTTCCAATGTGGGGACTTCAAAGGCTAGGTCCATGCGGGCATTTCCTGGTCTCATGGCCGGGATGCGTTCAATAGCACGCAGAGTTTTCACTTCGGCTAAAGTGAAGTCTTCAGTGAACCAACCGCTCACGTTAGTTCCGTCTACGATTTGGGTACGGTAGCGAGAGGCAAATTCTAGTCTTGTGGCGACATCTGTTGTCAGGTCTAATTGGTTATCGTGTCGAGCGATGATGTATCCGTCTTTGGTCATAACGATGTCAGGCTCGATATAGTCGGCGCCCATAGTGACTGCGAGGGCATAGGCACCCAGAGTATGTTCTGGAACATAGCCGCTGGCTCCTCGATGGGCTATCACTAAGGGACTACATTCATCAGCGGACATAAGTTGTAATGTAGTTGCGTCAGCATAATGCGTGATCAATACGAAGATGAACATGAGAAGTCTCCAAGCTTCGGAGTTCAGAATCTTTTTGCGAGCTGTTAACAAAATGAATGATAAATTACTGTAATAAAAAAACATAAAAACTTACATTAATATATATTATACAATAGAAAGCTTACCCATCATGTGTTTTCTTCAAGCGTAGATTCTTCAAAATATCGGTGCCACCAAAGTATTTTTAAGTGATAAAATATATTATAGTAGATTATATAGCTTAATTACTGATGTCGGTACAGTAAAAACGACAAGTGTATTCAGCTATTCGCATAGTTTTCTGGTCTTGTATAGTTAATAATACTACTAGCAGTTTCTTGATGGGAGATTGATACAGCTGTATGTTATGTACAGAACAAATATGTAGGAGCTCTTGTTCACCATTCAGATACTTAAATTAAATCAGAGACAAAATAGTGAGGTAAAAAAAGTCATTATTTTTATATTCAAATAGTGAATAACCGTTCAGGCTTTACTTTCCTGCATATTCACAAAATTAAAGTAGAAATAATAATAAAATATTTGTTTCGGATCATGTCATGCATATATTTGTTTTTCCTACTTCCGTACATATACAACACATATACGGAAGTGGAAATATAGGTAACAATGTTTGTTCCTAATTGTACCTCATAATACCATGATAAGATTCTGCCAACAAATTATTTTGTTGTAAAACACATTATCGCGTTGTTTATGTCCGTAGTTTTAACAAGCACCACATATGGATATCACAATAAATAAAAAGTGCTACTAGAACTTTTCTTTTATCGAAGTATGCTTACGATTATTTTATAAATCACTTTTAGGTACCTTCTAGGCTTTTTACCCAACTGCGCACGCAAGCATCGCGAAGCGTGACGTGCAGACATGGTATTGTGTTCAATTACATAGATAATTCTTGACATTTCAGATGACTTTAGGCTCGCTTGTCCACAGAAATTATAAAGAAATATGCAATCATCTAATATCGTGCTTAGAACTTGCTTATATAGTGTTATATTAAAACATGGGTGTTAAGCATAATTAATTGAAAAATATAATTAGTGTACACTGGTGTGGTTATCATACTACGCATTATTGCAATGTTAAGCGCTTTATCGCAATTTTATTAAAAACAATTACATCCCTTGGGGGCGATGCACGCCCCTGTGTTGACATTGAGATTTAGACAGCAGGGTTGACACTATTCATTGTGCACTTTATATGTTTTTTTTAAACATATACCGAGTAACTGCATACATATTCAAATAAAATTGTACTTTTTCTTTGTGATGAATATGTCACGTTTATATCTTGCCATTGTGAACTTTAAAGTATAAGTTACAAAGTTATCATACGAAAATAGGAAAAAATAATATTTAAGGGTTAGTATATATTTGTTAAATTTTGGGCCAAAGTTGGCCTTGAAGAGAGTTACTTTAGCTCGTTGAGTTTTCTCTGTGAAAAAACTCATTTTAAGCTATGTTGGGGTAAAGTAACCCTTATAATAGATCACCATTAGCATACTGAATACACAAATGGATGTTCTTGCCCAAAAATAATTAAGTTAAATAAAAAATATAATATTTGTTTCTTAGGTTTTCACACACATCACTCATTAAATAAAACTAGTTTTTTTTACGGGTTAGGTTAGGTTAGGTTAGGTTAAGTTAAATAGGGGTGCTAGGTCGGACAACCTCCTCGTGGTGCACCCTGGGCAACGTCGGCTTGAGCGGAATCCTTGCTCGCTGGCGGCTAATGGTCTGACAAGTGGCTCCCGTCGTGAGGTAGTATGGCTGGATTATATTCGGCGGCCGCAATTCGTGGCTTGTGGGGGCGATTTTCGCCAAGGCGCTTGCGCCTGTCGGTCTCCACGGCTGGCGTCCTGGGGAACCTGGGCCGCGGCAGTCGTGGTGTGTCCGTTCACGGATGGGGCGGTTGTGGCGCGAATCCCGCGTCGCCTCCGGCCGACCCGTAACCCTGCACATGGTGCGGGGCCGGGGGCCGCCACCTTTCAGGGTGGGGGCCGCAAGGAGACAACCTTTTTAAAAAATCACAATAACGAGGCCAGGTAGGGTCCCCCTCGCCCGGAAGAGGGGAAACCTTTTATGTATTATGTCGGACAGTGAATGTACTCTGTCATGCGCTCCCGCTGACGCCGGGCGCTCTGGGATAGCTGGGTCCCAGAGTGTGAAATCTGCCACTAGCGGCTCATGCGCTCCGGTTGGCCACCGGCGCCAGGGGAAATCCGGGACCCCTGGTGTGAAATCTGCTACCGAGGCGTGTGTCGTTGTGATTGAAAAAGGCCCTTTTCAGGGCCAACCCAAAGGCCCTTCTCAGGGCCAACCCGAAGGCCAGGTAGGGTCCCCCTCGCCCGGAAGAGGGGAAAACCTTTTATGTGTAATGTCTGACAGCGAGTTGAATCTGTCGTGCGCTCCCGCTGACGCCGGGCGCTCTGGGATAGCTGGGTCCCAGAGTGTGAAATCTGCCACTAGCGGCTTATGCGCTCCGGTTGGCCACCGGCGCCAGGGGAAATCCGGGACCCCTGGTGTGAAATCTGTTACCGAGGCGTGCGTCGTGGTGATGGAAAAAGGTCCTTTTCAGGGCCATCCGAAAGGCCCTTCTCATGGCCAATCCAAAGGCCCTTCTCAGGGCCAATCCAAAGGCCCTTCTCAGGGCCAATCGGAAGAGGGTACGCTCCAGTATGAGAGCACTGTGGAAACGCCTAGAGCATCGCGATCGCGGTCTGGCTCGGCGTCTTCCACAAAATCTGTGTCGCAATCGCGAAAGCGACAATTGGTTGAGTCTGACTCATCGTCGACAAAATCAGCCCAATCCGTCATATCTATGGCGGACTCGGTGCTCACTACCGAGGATGCTTCCGACGCTGCATCCAACACCTTGCGGCGTCGGAAAAAGGTTAAAAAAAAGTTCGGTGGATCAGAATTCTGCGTCGGATACTGATGTTCCAGTCCACGGTTCGCTGAAAAAGAGTGCAGGGCGAGGGCGCGGTCGTGGTCGCCCCCCTACTACCGGCGAATATGTTGGGCTCGCCAGAGCCAAACAGGAGGTGGCGGTGGCTGAACGAGCTCAGCTACAGGTCCGCCGTGAGAAAGAGATCGCCGAGGCGGAGAAAAGAGCCTTCGACAATAGGGCGAAATTCATGGCGAGCAGGATGGACAACAGCGCATCAACGCTGACGGGTTCTGCTCCTAAAACCTCCATCGATATCGAGGAGGTTATAAGAACTGATTGTGGGGTTATCCTTGAGGTGGCTAAAAAGTCGTCGCACCTTAGTGGGCCATTCCAAAAGGCCCTTAAAAAAGCGGCCCAGTCTATACAGGACTGCTTTGAGGAGGTGGCACAGAAAACGATATCGGATGATATGAGGGCGCTCAAGGCGGAGAACTCTGCCATGAGCAAGGAGCTTGCCGAGCTTCGGCAGAGCGTCTCCGAGCTTACGAGGGAGCTAAAATCCCTAAAAAGGAGGAGTTGTTCGAGCTCTCTTGTGCCTATGAGCTGCGAGGAGGTAGAAATGGTGGTCGAGGAAACTCCCCCTACTTTCTCTGTTCCGGCTCCCCCGGTGCCGCTGCGTCCTCTTCCCGCTGCCGGTTCTGGCCCGGCAGTCAGCCTGGACGAAAAAGAGCTCGGCCTGCAGGGCTTTGAGGCCCGGATCATGCGGGCAGTGGGCACTATGTTGGAGGCCCGCTTCGAGGGCCTGCAAGAGCGCCTCCTTCCCGAGAGGCGCTACCGTCCTCCATTGGCCGCAGAAAAGAGGACCCAGCCTGTCCAGCCAGAACAGGCTGCCGGCTCCTCCAAGAGCGAAAATCCCCTGCCGGTCAATCAGGCCAAATCGAAAGGAAAGACTGCCGGCAAGGCCAAGCCTGCGAAGGTGAATTCCCTGGAGCCGCCACCTGCACCCACGCCCGGGGAAAAGGCGTCCCCTCCGGCGAAGAAAGACCCCCCAGTGCCTGCGGAGTCCGAATGGACCACTGTGGGGAAGAAGAAGAGAAAAAGGAGAAGGAAGGGCGGAGGCACCCCTGCAGAGGAGACAGCGGAAGCGAGCTTTTCAAAGCCCACTTACTCCCAATTGGCCAAGTCAAAGCCGGCCCCAAAAGGCGCCTCGGGTCTGACTCAGCCATCCAAGCCGGTCAAAAAGCCAGCCAAGCCAAAACTGGCTCCTCCAAAATCGGCCGCAGTGATAGTCACGCTTGACGCCGCAGCGGTCGAGAAAGGTTTGACTTACGGGGAGGCACTGGGCAAAGCCCGAACCGCCCACAATTACGAAGAGATGGAGCTCGGTAGACTGAGGTGCCGACATACGGCCACGGGGGCCCGCATCATTGAGGTCTTTGGCACCCAATCAGCGGAGAAAGCAGGTCTCCTCGCTGACAAATTGCGGGAGGCCTTGTCGGATGTGGCCAAAGTGGTCCAGCCGGTCAAGTGCGTGGAGCTCCGAGTCTCTGGCCTGAACGACTCCATCTCGAAGGAGGAACTGGTCGCAGTGATTGCCAAGAAAGGCGAATGCCCACAGGACCAGGTCAAGGTCGGGGAAATTCGGACTGGTCCAGGAGGGTCTGGCTCGGCACTAGCCAAGTGCCCAATCACTGCAGCCAAAAGACTTTCCACGGGGCACCTGCTGATTGGATTCAGCTCCGTGAGCGTGACGGTTTTGGAGGCCCGGCCCATGCGCTGCTACAAGTGCTACGGGACGGGTCACTCCAGACAGTGCTGCCCCTCTTCTGTCGACAGGAGCGGGCTGTGCTTCCGTTGTGGCAAGAGCGGCCACATAAGTTCCACATGCAGCGTGGAGCCACATTGTGCCGTCTGCTCGGCCTTGAATAAGCCAGCGGGTCACGTCATGGGGGGTAGAAAATGCAATCCTCCCCAGACGAGGGGGAAGATCCTGGCGTCACAGCCAAGGCCTCCCACTGAGGGTACGTCTGGTGCAGCTGGACTGGAGGAACCTATGGAGTCATAATCTTTATGGATTTAAGACGACCATATAGCTTCCTCCAGTGTAACTTAAACCACGCCACCAGGGCCCAAGACCTGCTGCTGCAAGCCCTGGCGGAGTGGTCCGTCGATGTCGCCGTCGCTGCGGAGCCATATTTTGTCCCTGACCAACCCAATTGGGTTAGTGATCGGGATGGCTCCGTAGCCATCGTTGTTCGTTCGGCACCGGGTTACACTCCCCCCTCCTTGGTAGAAAGGGGCCCCGGGTTCGTGGTGGCCGTCTGGGAGGGTATCGCCTTGGTCGGTGTTTACTTCTCTCCAAACAGACCGCTGGTCGATTTTGAGGCGTACCTCGTGGCGATCGGAGGCGCAGTTCGGCGTGCAGCACCGCACCAGGTTCTCCTCATGGGGGACCTAAACGCTAAATCTGTGGTGTGGGGCAATCCTTCCACTAATGTTCGTGGTGAGGCCGTGGAGCTTTGGGCCGCCGCCTCTGGTCTCTCCCTTCTCAATAGGGGGAGCGTCCATACCTGTGTGCGCCGTCTAGGTGGGTCTATTGTGGACGTTTCGTTTGCGTCATCCGCACTAGCGCGAAGGATCCAGGATTGGCGGGTGTTGACGCGGGTGGAGAGTCTCTCGGATCATAGGTACATCCGATTTGAGATTCCCACGCAGCGCTCCCCGCCCCCGCAGGTCCCGCAGAGAGACCGTCCCCCACGTTGGGCATTGAACCGCCTTGACCGAGAGATGGTGGAGGAGGCGGCCATAGTACAGAGGTGGTGGTTGCCACCGATGAACGGCCACAACGTCGAGGAGGGAGCTACCCACATCCGGGAGGCCCTCACGGAGGTGTGCGAGGCTTCCATGCCTCGATCGCGCCCTCCGAAGGACCGTCGGGCGGTTTACTGGTGGTCCCAGGATCTGGCGGACCTAAGGACGGCCTGCACTGTGGCTCGTCGCTCCTACACACGATATCGAAGGCGGCGTGTTCGGGACCCGCAGGTAGAGGAGGATCTGTACGGCCAATACAGGGAGGCAAAGATAGCCTTACAAGTGGCCATCTCTCGCTCAAAAGAAGTAGCGAGGGAAGAGATGTTGCAGGGTCTCAACCAAGACCCATGGGGGCGCCCTTACAAAACTGCCCGCAATCAGTTGCGTGCGCGTGGTGCCCCCTTGACCGAGACCATGGACCCCGGACTTTTGTGTACAGTGGTCCGGAAACTCTTTCCTGCGCCTGAAGGCCACTCTTCGCCATACATGGCTCCACCGCCTGTAGCGAACGTGGCGTCCTTTGAGGGTGACCCTCCTCCCATCGACGAGGAAGAGTATAGGACTGCGATCGCGCGGTTGAAAGGGAAGCGGACTGCTCCCGGTCCTGACGGAGTCCCGGGTAAAGTCCTGGGGCTCTCCTTGCGCCACTTTGGGGATCGCCTCCGGGAACTGTTTGATGCATGTCTTCGCACCGGGCAGTTCCCGAAGGTTTGGAAGGACGGTTTGTTGTGTCTACTGCGCAAGGAGAACCGGCCCGCCGAAGACCCGTCGGGCTATCGTCCAATTGTGCTGCTGGATGAGGTCGGCAAGGTGTTTGAAAGGGTTGTCGCCTCCCGCCTTATCCAGCATCTCACCGTGGTTGGCCCAAATTTATCCCAAAATCAATTTGGGTTTCGTGTGGGACGCTCCACCATGGACGCGCTCACGGGTCTGAGGGAGCTAGTGGAGGATGCTACTTCCAGGAGGGAAACAGTGTTGGCGGTGTCATTAGATATCGCCAACGCTTTCAACAGCCTTCCCTTTCGCACTATTCTGGAGGCGCTCCGATATCACGGGTGCCCCAATACCTGCTGCGGGTTCTTAGTAGCTACCTGGAGGGTCGGGATATTATGTTCACTGGCCAGAGTGGTGTGGCCAATCGCCATCTCATGTCCCACGGCGTTCCTCAGGGTTCTGTTTTAGGACCCCTTCTATGGAACGTCGGCTACGATTGGGTTCTGCGCGCCGCCCTCCCCAAGCGACTGAAAGTGTTTTGCTACGCTGACGACACACTCGTCACTGCGAGAGGGAGGGACTTGGAGGAGACCCTAAGGCTAGCCTCAATTTACACCACTCTGGTCGTGCGACGAATTGAGGCGCTAGGCTTGAATGTGGCCCTGCATAAGACCGAGGCGCTTCTATTTCACGGGCCTCGCAGGGGAGCACCACCAGGCCAAGAGATAATAGTGGCCGGTGTCAACGTGCCTTTGAAGCGACACATCAAGTATTTGGGATTGGTAATAGACGGCAGGTGGGGGTTCGACGAGCACTTTCGCCGTCTTGAACCCCGCCTGCTTCGTGCTGCCGATGCGCTCGGGCGTCTTCTCCCGAACGTTGGGGGCCCAAGCGTAACAGTCCGGCGACTCTACGCGAATATAGTACTCAGCATGGCGCTTTACGGCGCCCCGGTGTGGGCAGACGCTCTCAGCCCACGCGCCGATGCGTCCCTTCATAGGGCACAACGCGCCATGGCTTTGAGAGCTATAAGAGCGTATAGATCGGTGTCCCACACCGCAGCATGCATAATTGCAGGCACTCCCCCGTGGGAAATTTCAGCCCACGTTCTGGCGGCTGCCTACCGCGTCAGAATAGACGCGAATCATGATGACCGGCGCCTGGCGCCGAGGGAGAGGGCCTCTGCTTTGGAAGAGGCGCAAATCGAGGCGTTCCGCACGTGGTTCGAGGAGCTCGAAGAGCAAAGGGGTTCGGCCTCGGTCTCTGGCACGTTGTCCAGGACCTTGGAGGCCATGCACCCCTTTCTCACCACGTGGGCGGACCGGCGCCACGGGTCGCTCTCCTACCACTTGGTGCAAATTCTTAGCGGTCATGGTTCCTTTGGCCGCTACTTGCACCGCATTGGTAGGGAGCCGACCCCCGAGTGCCACCATTGTAACGCGGCTGAGGATACGGCACAGCACACGTTGGAGGTGTGCCCAGGCTTCTCCCAGCGACGGCAACAGTTAACCGCCATCATAGGCGATGATCTCTCCCTCCAAAACGTGGTCTGCATCATGTTGGAGGGGGAGGAAATGTGGGACGCGGTGAACTCCTTCTGTGTCGACGTTATGACGCAGAAGGAGGACGCGGAGAGGGCCCGGGAAGAAGACCCAGAGGCCGCTCCTTGCCGCCGACGAAGGATGGGGCGGAGAAGGCGGATGTACGCCCGCCTACTTCCTCCTGACGGTAACCAGCGGGGTCCAGGCCCGGGAAGCCCGGGCCCTGCATTGCACCGGTTGCCGCCAGTCGCTGATCCCCTGGATGCCCCGGGGGATCACCGGCCCTCCCACATTGGGGGGGTGAGTGGGGCTCGCCATAGGCGAGCAGACGCCGACGAGGTCGTGGATGTGTTCTCGCGAGTTCCCATGACCTTGTCCGGCAGCGACGCGTCCCTCCCCGGCGTGTCCTCTTCGTCAGAAGACGATGAGGATGCGGTGGTGATGGACGTGCTCGCGCCAAGGCGTATGTGAGGGGCATCGATGGGTTTTAGTCGGTAGGCCGCGGAGGCACCTTCTGGAGGGCATTCTGTCTGCCCCCAGAAGCCGTGGAGAGTCCGACATAACCCGGCGTACCCCAAAGCACGGAGTATGCGTAAAGCATTTCCCATCGTTAAAAAAAAAAAAAAAAGGTTAAGTTAAATAAAAAATATAATATTTGTTTCTTAGGTTTTCACACACATCACTCATTAAATAAAACTAGTTTTTTACGGGTTAATGCACGAAACTTTATTTATTTATTGACGTTTCGTAGCCTCTACAGGCTACGTCGTCAGAATTCTGACCCGTAAAAAACTAGTTTTATTTAAAAAATATAACTTTAAATTTAGAAAAAATATTAAACTTACCGAAAACCACAGTTTTGAGAAAGTTTGCGCACGAACTTGCGAACTATTTCAGTTACAAAAAATCCCGCGTTACAATGACAACTTGATACAGGAATACGCATATTTTTGAATATTCGCATTCACATTCGCATTCGCAAAATCTCTGCAAATGTTTTGCGAATATGAATATTAGAAAAAAACAATTTGAAGAAGCTGTAGTTCTGCCTTTCTTTGACGTTACACAGTTTGCATTTAGCTCGTTTAGCATCGCAAAGTGTGAAATAAGTCCATGTTTCACTAGAATTCGATTTACTCATGTTAATAAATCACTTTTATCACTCACAATCACTAACCTCAAAATTCACTTGTTTTGTTTACGGAAAGACCGGTGCGAGCGGAATGACACTTCAGTCGGATGAGTTCATATCAACTCGGCAATTTGAACGAGACTGCCACCATGCCATAGACAATTGGCGCTAATTTAAAAAAAACTAAATATTCGCATTCGCGAATGTCGGTACCAAACATTAGCATCCGCATTCGCATTCGGGAATGTTCAAAAAATGACATTCGTTACATCACTAGTTGGGAAGTGTATTTTTTTAGGTGTACACACAAAAATGCAATAGAAATAAAGCGTTCATATGGATTCGATATTTTACAGTTTTCTTGAAGTTTCTTAATAAAATGGCGTTAAATTATAACAGCAAAAAACAAATTAAGTAGGTACTAAGTACCCAATTACCCATACTTAGATACGTATTTTTTGGACTTTTAATACCTATTGGATGATTGAATATCGTAAATCAGGTAAATAATCTTAGTTTCATTATGTTACTACTTTTAATAGACAACCCTAGATAATGGCTTGAAAGATCCCAGCGCATCCCAAGTTGATTTCGCTTGTTTTTTTTCAACCCTCCGCCGCTGCTGCGCCTGTACTGTTCGCGTCTCGCCTAATCCCTCAGATCGAATTAATAAAGTCACTCGTTAATCATTATTGTAAGCTGCGAATGCTAAATCAGACATTGATTTAGCAAGGGTGCATTCCTAAATCCAAATTTACAGTTAAATTACGTAGTTTATTACTTTTTAAAGGGATTTACGGATTAGCTTAGCCTTAGTGTTGCAAAATTTACTTTTTATTTTTCTACTGCACAAATAATATACACTGGGTTAATTTACGGTTACTGTTATATTCAGAAATAAATAACTGTATTATTACTGACTAATTTACCTGAATGGTAAAATAGTAATATTTATTTATATTTTAATTTGATGCGTGCATACGAAGTACTTTTTTTTAAAACAGGTATAGTAAAATACTAGTAAGTATATGTATAATCTTAGATTCAGCTGAAGCACTTCCCACGATCCCACGGTCCATTTGTGGGCAACTCGTGCCGCCTCGGGGAATGTATTTACTTCACCCTTGGGATCTATAAAGTTCCGAGAGTATCCTAACATTGTTACAATAACGACCGAAATGTTGGGATCCCCTTCACCCATTTCAAACTAGGAACATAAGTGGACTTTATCACATTTACGAGTAGATCTTATATCAAATTCAGTACCAAATTAGGCAAGTCCTCAAATACGTCACATATATTTTTTCTTCTTGACTTCTGCACTTTATCTTAAGCATATTCTGTACGTTATTTGACATTTAATATTTCTTTTGTGTCATGTGTGGACTGGTGTAAGTACGTACATCAATAAAGAATACTATTATATTTTTATTTTTTTTAAGCATGTTACCATCTACTCATTTTCAGACTAGTAGAGGATAATTTTAGCTGAAATTGGTTTTTATTTTGGTAGCGGCAAGTTCGTTTCGTAACTTTCGTGGACAAAAAAACGTATTTAATTATCTCGATAATTATGTATGAATACATGTTGCATAGATATTATTATTGCGTCTACTTTAAAAAAATAATTTTATATTTAATAAAAACTCAGTATGTATGGCATAAGCCAAGCACCTCTTGGTAATTTTTGATGAAACACAATATTAACCTTCTTATTTAGGTATTAATCTATAAATAATAATATTATGAAGAGGAAAAGTTTGTGAGTTTGTAGGGGGTAATCTCAGGATATACTGAACCGATTTGGATAATTATTTTACCAATAGAGAGCCACGCTGTTTGTGAGTGTCATCCATAGTAATGTTATTAAGCGAGGGTGGTTCTGTCTGTCTGTTACCTCTTCATGCTTATACCACTGCATCGATTTAGAAGAAATTTGGTACAGAGATGATATTGTCCCGAGGGACTTGGGATAGTTTTTATTCAAGAAATCCTCCTTCAAAGGGGTAAAAGTTTCTTGGTGTCGCATACGAGGAATTTGTATGCGAAATCAATTTTTACACACAGACGAAGACGAAGACGACGCGGGCACCCACTAGTAGGCTAGGTGTACAGGGCGTCCCACGGGTTTGACACGGAGGGAAAGTATATTGAATATTGAAGATATTTTACTGAAGGGAGACATAATTTTATTTTTAATAATAAGTAGAACTGCAGTCAAAGTTATTTTTAAAATCGCCTGCCATAACCGGGAATCAAATTCGTGAAATGTGAGACAAAAAAAAACACAGTCATCTTTATGATAACTGTTGAAAGGGTAAATCATAAGCATTATTTTTTTCTAAATAACATAGCATTTTAAATGAAAGCAAAATCACGATTTTTTTACGTACTTATCGTAAGGAAATCCTGTATTATTAACTGAACAGGTACCTACCAGTTAGTAAATACTTTGAAATGATAACATTAGCTGTTTGAAGCACGGTAGACTAAAAGGCTTTTTTTCTGAACAAAATTTTAATTTCATGACCTTTGTTTCATTACATGTTGGAAGCTTGGAAAAGTAAGAGGAAAATTTTTCTGAACAAAATTTTAATTTCATGATCTTCCTTTCATTTAAAATGCTATATTATTTAGGGATAAATAATCCTTATGATAAACCCTTTCGATGGTCATCATACAATACGTCATGAGCTTTTTTAAAATTTCATGAGTTTGATTTCCAGGTGTACCAGGCGATTTAAAAAAAAACTGTGAATGCAGTGAAATGGGACATCATTATCTTTACGATAAGTACGTAAAAAAATCGTGATTTAGCTTTCATTTAAAATGTTATGTTATTTAGAAATAAGTCATGCTTATGATTTACCCTTTCAACGGTTATCATAAACATGACTGTGTTTTTTTTTGTTTCACATTTCACGAGTTTGTTTCCCGGTTTTGGCAGGCGATTTTAAAAATTACTTTGAATGCAGTTCTACTTATTATTAAAATAAAATAATGTCTCCCTCCAGTAAAATATCTTATCTTCAATATTTAATATACTTTCCCTATGTGTGACAAACCCGTGGCACGCGCTGTATATTAAAACAGAAACAATAGTCTACACCTAAGCGACGCGCGGATGGACCACTAGTTTATTAATAAATCTACCATAGTTAACTTCCGGAAAAATTACAAATAAATTCTGTTTAGAGATAACGATCCTTATAGGTCCCGGAGACGATTAATTCGGCTTGTCAAGTCTTACATTATTGACGGTTGTACCTAATGAGCGACTTGACACCCATTGATGGTGATTTCAAGTGCGTAGGCTACAGTCGCCTACCGACCGTGCTCATGAAATAAAAAAAAAATGAAAAAAAAACCAGTCAATTGCGAGTCGGAGTCGCGCACAAAGAGTTCTGTACCATTTTCTATACAACATTAAACGCTTTTTTAAAATATCGAGCAAAAAACGGCATAAAAGTCCCGTTTCTTGTATGGGAGCACCCCTTCAATATTTATTCAGTTCATGAGATACAACTTGGTGACAGACAAACACACAGAAGAACAATGGAGTCTCGCTTTGGGTACTGAATCCTAAATATTGTTTTCAACGCATATTAATGCATTCGCCCTTTAGTTTTTGTCGGCATACATACTCCTTACTTTTAATTTTCCATATCACAGGAAAGTCTCTTTATAATGATATTAATAGAAGGACAAAGTAACGCTCTTTAATAATGTCGGCGCTTTTCTCCATTGTCACGTTTGGGTCCATCTTCAATGTTGCGGCCGCAAATGAGAAAAGCTTGTCAATCCTACCCATCAAGTCGCGTCAAGTGTAAGTGCATCAAGTGCCGTCAATCAAAATTACTGTCAATAGTGATTAAGCTCGTAGTACGCTTGACGGTAGCGTCAAGTCAACGCGGTAAACGATAAATATTCGCTTCAATCACGTAGACTTGACAAGTCGGCTTGATCATCTCCGGGACGCATTAGTGGTTCTTGGCTATGGAAGTCACTAAATAGTTATAGCGTCCTATTAATCATACTCCCTAGGGATTATGTTTTTAAAATATATTTATGGTAAGTATTCAAGTTTAAAACACTTATGTTTGCCAGCAATAGTGAATTCTGTGAGTCATTAAGATGTCCGTAAATTTTGATGCGTAGGAATGTTAGGAGACGCCAACTGACAGATATATTACCAGAAGTGATACGGTTAAGTGGTTAATAAGCGGGTAGACAAACCAGGGCGGAGTCGCTCCGCCCTTACAGGCCCTTCGTATTTGACAGGATAACAGGAAAAAACTGGTCAATTAGAAAAAAATAAAACATTGATTCCGAAGAACGTTTCTTGGATAGGTACATTTTTTTAACAAGAAAACTTAATAAATATTTACATATTACTTTTTTTATTACATTAAAAATAGGCTGTTATAATCTGTTAGTTTAGATTGTCAGACTTGTGTGTTGCTGCGATCTAAAGTAAATACATAGAGTACACTAGATACATAAAACAAGACATATGGTTTACTCAATTAACATACGAATTCTACGCAAAATAAGCCAGAAGACCGTAGTAGTCAACTAGTAAGTATAATGCGATTCAAATAAGAATAGGAAAGCCAATTCCCTCTATCTGTCAAATGTCGTTTGAAAAGTACGGTTTGCAAAAAAAACTTGGAATCCATTTTTTGGCACTGCGCTAATTCAAGAATAAAAACCAAACATTTGTAAACAAACAATGACAAATATTGATAATTAATATCGGTTAATATTTTTTTTCACTTATTGAGCTTTGGTCATGAATGGTTGATAACCTAAATCGTCAACCAATTATCACTTTAAGTTGCATTCAGAAACTCGATTTCAAACTTTCATTTACTTAAAGGATGCATGTTCGTATGTGACCTAGTAATAGTGCATGATTATTCATAACTACTCCGGCGGTAATGCATAGATGAGCGGAATAGAAGAGCTAGATTCTGATTAATGTTTCTCTCACAGTCTTAATAAATAAATATTGTTAAAAATCGGTGGTATTTTTTCTCAATCTTAGTAAATAAATGTTATTAAAAAAAACTGATGCTTTTTCCCACTTAATCTTAGTAAATAAGTTTTATTAAATAAAAAACCTTTTTTTGCTCACTCTACCTATTTGATTTGAATTAATAGCTATATGACATCACAATATGGCGCCCAGTCGGTCCTATTCTTAGTTGAATCACATTATAGTAGTCTTAAGGCTGGGTATTTAGCAATGTAAGAATTACGAATATTAATATTTCACGATTAGTTATAAGAAATATTATGATATTATTCATAGCAATTTTAATATTTATATTAAATCAAATGTTTAAGATAAATGACAGGAATAAATATAATAGTAGAATGTAGAAACATAATAAAATTTATTCAATTACACAATTATGTGGCTTACATTATGCCAAAGGTTGCGGCCTTATTAATTTTAAGCGCGATATAATCGGTCGACCGACGAATCATCGAGCAAGTATATCTTGGTACACAATGAAATTGAACAATCCGTAGTTTATATCGGACAATCGACAATCGGCCGATCTACACAGCACAAAGAGATGTATTGACGAAATCCTATAAACAGAAAAAAAAGAATGTTTTAGAACATGGATTTAAAACATAAGTAGAAGCGATTGGAGATTTAAAGCTTTTACTCATAGATTGAGTAAATTAAAAACTTGAATGTAAGGAAGGGGTGCTGTATTAGTCAAATAGGTATCTATTTTAATTTATCTATATTTTTTTAAAACTAGGGAACTCTTCAAAAATATTTACTTACTGATGTATAGTAATTTAGAATATTTTTTGTAGTAGCTCGTCCGTTTACTTCGAGAATGGTAACAAACATTAAAATACAATATGGTTTGCCAATTATACTACTTGGGTTGAAACCGTCTCCAAATGATGTTGGTTACTATACATTAAAAAGTACTAACTATAGATTCCTTTAAGTTAATCAAGTATTTTTTTTTACATTTTGATTTATTAATATAATGAACCAAAAACAATTTTACAGTGTTGCAAGTAACAAAGTTATAATTACAATGTCATTACTTATCGTTAACTCATCGGAGATGTGATGGTCAAAATTCAAGTAACTTAAAAAATATAAATTTAATATTTATATATTCTATTCAAGAAATAAAAATAAAGTATTTAAGTAGGTATACAATAATACGACTTAAAAAAAATTCAAGACTAGCTCGATTATGTTTAAGTTTGTGCCTGGGTGTGAGAGAGTAAAAGAAAAATATTGATTTTTTAACATTGTTGTTATTTTTGTTAAGGAACTTATTTACTGTGGAAGAATTTTTTTTCTTCTCCGCTGTCGTCCGTCTTACAGACTTCAACGGGCGGTGTATCGGACAAACCAATGGACGGAATTAAAATTACATCCACCTAATAGCGTTATAACCGTGAATTATTAATTTGAGAGCCATTGTCCAAGTCGCGTGTTGTACCGATGAAGACAGATCGAGAGTCGCCGTTTCACTGTATTAACTATTAGTGATATCTAGTCAGGGTTACCTAAGGTAATTAACTTACAAATATGTATTATGCTTTTTCATTTTCTTCAATTAGTTTAAAAGATCATGTCAGCTTTGATTTCAGCATACTTATTATTTACATATCAGTAAGTTTTTTATTAGTATATTTAGTAATTGTGATAGTAATTAATTAAAGTTATGTCGACAATAAGAAACTTTCACAAAGGATTCGACAGATGGTGTTGCTCCAAAAGTTGTCACCCACGAAATCACGGTTTTAATGATCTTTTTTTTTGCCACTCGAATTATATTAGGCATAAGTGACAACCCTACCTACTGTTAGTTGGCACTAATGAGACGAAGTTCACATGTACTTCCAGGCTAATTTTCTATTGTATGATAAAAAATACATATAACAGAAACACTTGGATGTTAAAGGATTATTTATTTTTTCATTATAGTTTTTTAACGAAATGTCTCGCGCACGAAGGGTCCGTACATTACCCATACCGTGGTGTCGATTCTGGCATGATTATCTAAACCTAAAACTAAATTTAACATCAGTCTCTCCTTTTCATTCTGTATAGAGAATGACAGGGATACATTGTTGTCAAATTTAAGTTTAGGTTTAGTGAATCACGCCAGAATCGACAGCAATATTAGACACTATATTATAATATCAAGCAAAAAACGTTAAAAAATCACGTCTGTTGCATATTAATTTTATTTTAATTACTATTTTTGTTAGTGAATATGCAACTAAATATTCTGTAAATTTTTCAATCTTCTACCAGTTGCCGTTAATATCGAGCAAAAACGCCAAAAAAACATGTTTGTTGTATAAGCCCCCTTTTATATTTATTACACCTGTTTATAGTATATGTTGTTATTGCGGCAACAGAAATAGGTAAGTACATCATCTATGAAAATTTCAACTGTCTAGCTACACTGTTCATGATATGCAGCCTGGTGACAGACAGACAGACGGACGGACAGTGGTGTCTCAGAAATAGGGTCGCGTTTTTACTCTTTAGGTACGGAACCCTAAAATATGAGCTAAGGACCATACTTCATATTGGAAAAAAAATAAGAACATTAATATAAAACTAAACGATCGGGGCAAACCAAAAAAAAGAATCCAAGGCACTTCATTATCTTTGACAATCAGCTATCAATCATGTAAAACTCGCAAAACAATAATCACATTATCATTCTCCCATAATAACAAATGTAGCCCCCAAATACATAAAGAACCCGCTTTGTAAGGTCGTTTTTTTATTCAAAATAAAGAAATTTTCGAGAAATATCGCCGTGGCGCTGCCTCGTTCGAAATCGGACAATGTAAACTTATGAGCGAACGTATTATTTATTGAAAATAAGAAAAAGTCCTATACGAAACCTCTTGACATATTGTTAAGGGCCCTTATAAAATTATTTGCTATCACGCCAAGCAATGGTTGTACTGAGAAGCAATCTTTGCCAACGGGACAAACACGACAAGGAATACATGTTTTGTACTGATCAATAATGTTCATCAATATTTTTTATTGTAATGATATATGATCATGAAGTTTAAAATAACCCTTCATATATTTTTTAAATTAATCATTGGAAGCTGACAAAACAATGAATCTTCTATTTAGGTACCCAAATCTTTATAACATTATTTAATTATGTAATGCAAACGCCTCGTCAAGTGAGATAGGTTTAAGTTAGTTTGGTTATTTAAAGGAAAAACCTGTAATTTTTTGACATCAGTTATCATTAACTACTTGCTGCCGACTTATTTTAGATATATAGGCTGTAAAAGGTTTCCTTAAAAAGTGTTTTTAAAAAACCTTTCATATATGATTTTTTGTGTTAAAAATTGCGAAACAATACTTTTTGTGTATATTGTCTAATAAATCGATCAGAGTTTATAGTACAGTCGAAGACTAAGTGGATGCAATTGACAGTGCTCTTATATTAAAGAATTAATGACCTATATTCGTAGAAGCTGGTTTGCTATTTTTTATTCATTAGTAATTTATAATCATCAATATACATAACAGTTATTTTACCTAAGATACAAAACTATTTTAATAGCAAAAGTAGTATTTCTGTCATAATAATATAGTGAAACTTTTATTAATATATATTTTTTTATTAATATAAATATCGCCACAATATTTGACAACCTCCGTGGCCGAGTAGTTTTGTACGCCGGGTTTCATGGTGTCGCCGACTCGAGAGGTCCCGGGTTCGAATCCCGGTGGGGGCAGATGTTTGTGTGATGAATACGAGCATATTTGTACTCCAGTCATGGATGTTTAATATGTATTTCTATAAAAATATACTTATTTAAGTACAGTATATGTATTTTATCCGTTACTAGCATCCCATAATACAAGCCTTACAGTGCTTACTTTGGGGCTAGGCTAGTTGGTGAAAGTGTTGGAAATATTCATCTATTTATTTATAATATTTTTCCTTCATCTTTAGCATGTCGCATACATTTTTGATTGTTATTTAAAAAACAGACCTTATCAATAAGCATCGGTAGTTCAGTGGTGGAAAGCTCGCTTCCTACGCGGGAGGCCCGGAATGGAATCCCAGCCGAGCAAGGGTTTTTTTACTAATTATTTTAAAAGTTTCACTTGAATCGTGTTTTTATAAAACCACACCATTTTTCTATGTTATTGTACAGTAATGACTATACGTGCACGATTGAAAACTGGGTGTCAGGTTGACAGACGTTTGGCTTGGCCTGTGTCTAAGCATATAAGTAATGGTTATCTCCTCATTATAATAATATGGAGTCCATTTCCAGGACGCTATTAATAATGCTTTGAATGAATTTTTCGAATTCCCAAATGTCATCCAGCTTATTAACCGGCTTCATTTTTTGTTCAACTCTTATTTGTTTTGGTGGAGCGTTTTGGTTTTGGCGCGGTCATCTCGATCTTTCGTTTTTTGTCTTGCACCACGCAATCCCCGAGCGATGAAATATTGTTTGAAGTTAATTAGTTTTATTGGAATGAGTACTTTTTTCTAGGAACTCTTAAGCTGTTTGTGTGTTTAAGCAAAATATCTCTATTTATAACGCTATGGACTGGATATGAAAGAAAACTATGAAAATTTGCGTCACTCGGTAACTTTATAGAGTTCTAGGTCTTCACAGAGAAAATCATCAACACACCACAGTTATACGGACTTGATTTTCAATTTATGCATCAAATTGAATATTATCCATTTTCAGATCGCTCACGAACATAACCAACACAGTAAAATAACACTACCTTTTGGTGATATTGTGTTTCTACTGGCGAGTAGGGTCCCAGGCATATTATAAGTTCTGTGGTCGCAGGGCTTCGTCGGGTTGGGGACTGGGTTCCGGCCGGCAAGGTGGGGATGGCTGAAGTGGCACACCTTCTGCCGCATCATCTATCTCTGCGACTGCACTCCACTTACACTTAACATCATGTGTGGTAATTTGTTGCGCCTCGTAAATAATAATATTGTGATGCTTATTATAAACGTTCGCTAGCATAATTAGAGAATCGCATTTGCCAACTAAATATAACATATTGTTAGTGCTTATTTATAATATACAGCCACTGCTGAGGAAGCTAACGTCATGAACACATTAACGTTTTGACCGCGTTGATACACACCGACTGCACCAATACATAATTAAAAATGCTGATTGGAACTAAAGTTCATGATTTAAATATGAACAATTTATCAATTGGTCCGTACGTCAAACATCATCTGCAAAAAGATGCCACTAAATGAATAAATTTAGATTCCAAAGCGCATGATCGATAGACTCGTAGATCCGATCTATAGATCATATCGAGCTCGAAAATGGAATGCGTGAGTAAGACAAAATATAATTAATGATCGTCCTTCTAAATTCGAATCGGGCTGGTGTAGACACGATGGCGTCGACGCAATAAACAAAAGGCGAAAAAAGTTTTGTTTCGCCCTTTATACCTTTTTTTCTATTTACATGTAAAACTTTGGTGGATATACATTCTATTAATCATTCGTGGGTGTATTGTTGCAACTGTCTGGAGGTTGTCGGCCTGGTAAGCCATTGTTGCTGGACCTCTAGATTTGGTCCTGCAAAAAACTTATACGCCACCTGTGCCATAACGGTCCGGCTCTCTCTATTCAGAGCGACTACATATAAAATAGATTAGGACCTATTTTATTTCGGAAATTAACTCCGCACAATGTGATGTTCAAACGCTGATCAAAAAATAATTTGAATCATCGATCTCGCCCGGCATCGTTTCTCTGTGGCTTGTCGCTAGATTAATAGCTTTTGTATTTTTCCTTTTGAAGTTGGCTAAAAATATAAATAATCAAATTTAGATCGTGTTGTAATTTCAATTAAATTTCTGTAACTGTAATATCCGGGTGATGTAGGAT
Organism: Chilo suppressalis; assembly: GCA_902850365.2. Taxonomy (NCBI): domain Eukaryota; kingdom Metazoa; phylum Arthropoda; class Insecta; order Lepidoptera; family Crambidae; genus Chilo; species Chilo suppressalis. The sequence goes on from OU963898.1 coordinate 17,897,788, forward strand.
CTCAAGTTAATAAGTTACCTGTTAATAAGTAAGTTTTCTATAATAAAGTCTGAAATTCTTGGTTGGCTTGGTAGAGCAGCGCGGTATTAAGTAAGAGGCAAATTTAGACACTGCTTATATAATTAGTTACTGGCTTAACTTGCAGCTTCGCCCGCGTAAATTGTTCGATCTTTAATGTTTTGTTTTTTTATTCAATAAATTATAGTTTTGGGCGCGGTCCATAAATTTTGAAACAGGGGGCAAATTCACTAAGGTAAGTACTTTAACTCTGCGCTCTCCAAAGCTAAAGCACAGTAAATATTACCGTGGCTAAAACAAGTGTCTATGTGTCATAAGATGACGTCTTTTCCAAGTAACAAATTTAGAGCCTGCACTGCGTTAAGCGGGGCACGGTGCAAGCATCCACTCCACGTGTTTGTTTCATGTTATTTTATAGTGCTACGCTGCGTGAGGCGGGTCTTCCGTCGCACGCGGCGCGGGCGGCGGAGCACGCCCCGCGGGTGAAGGAGCACGCTCATTTGCTGTCGTTTGTGTACCTGGATGCGTCGTTTTGTGGCTAGGTTTTAAAATAATAATGCCAAGAAGCACGCACGAAAAAGGCGCAACTCAAAATTCACTTAGGCGCAAGTGAGCCAGATATGGCTCAGTTGGTTCCGCGAGCTGTCAGTGCTCAATGATGCGGCGTGTCGGGCAATGCTCGCGAATAACAAAGACAGTTTTTACTCTATAAGAATAGTTCTTACACATCTGAAAAACAAAATGAAGTATATATTTTATTAATTATCAGGAAAACTTTTGCCTTGTGTTCCGCACAACCTCCCTGCTCCTCCCAGCTCATTAGGTTGTCTGGAAGAAATCGCTCATTAGCGATAAGACCGCCCTTTGTGCAATGTTGTATTTTTCTACTTGTTTTGTATCTGCTTGTTTTGTTACTGTGTTGTGCAATAAAGAGTTTTTATCTTGTGCAAAAATTTTCATTGATTCATATGTATATATTGTTATTGTACACTTTTCCGCGTATCTCTGATAGGTTTTTATTTATATAAAACAAATATATTGGTATTACCAATTCCAAAAAAATATTGCTTTATTAACGGAGCGAGTCTCCGCTACGGAAGTCCGCTCCATTCTCTCACTTTGCAGGCTCTCAAAGTAATCACGTCCTATCGTAATTACTTTAAATTTGGTATTATTTGATGAATGTTATGTTTAATTGAACCGAGGAGCGGCCTAATTAAAATTAACAGTTATTTTGACTAGATGTGCCAGATCATAAGTTTGTGAAGACAGCTAAGAATAGATTTTAGAAAACTTCTCTAAAGTGGCAAAAGATTTTACAGAACTACGTCATTTCTAGACTATAAATATGAGAATTGCTGAGTAGAAATGGAGCCCGACCTGGCTTGATTTTCTCAAACTAAATTTGATAAAAGTTAATAAATACTGTTATAAATTTATAATTATAGCAGATTAATGCTTCAAATAACAATAAAATAAACCTTTTAATAAATTTGAGATTTCCATTTCATACCTATAGTACAATCTCTGATAATTTTCCCACGGGCACAATGGAGGATCGGTGCGGTGCGCCTGCGCCTGTGACGGATCGCTTTACGGCAGGACGCGTCATCCGTCATAACATAATCGCCCGGCCCATCGTCATTCGTCAGACCAGACCACTCCGATGACGCCTATACAACATTTGAAATTATTTATTAGTCATAAATGCCGCCGGCGCAGCCCGGGACTTCTTTCGAGTTAGCCTAATTTTTTACATAATCCCACAGAAACCTATAATTTTTCCGGAAAAAAGTATCTTTTGACTTAATTCAGGTCATAAACTATATGCTTACCAAAACTCATCCAAATCAGTTCAGTAGTTTTCGCGTGATTGAGTAACAAACACACAAATGTACTACACTATGAATGTATGTTCTAGATTATAAGTTGGAGAAGTCAGCCAGCAATGGATTCTAGAAAACTCTTCCAAAGGGATAAAATTTTTTACAGAACTTAGTTATTTCTAGACAAAAAAAATATGAGAATTGGTAAGCAGAAATTGGGGCTGATTTCTCTCAATTTAAAACTAAATTAATCAGAAATCTCTTCTTTTCATTCTCTAAAAAACATGATAATTTAAACTGTATTTATTAACTATTATCAAATTTAGTTTATTCTTTATTCTTTCTTTATTGCATGCCACAGATAGTACAAAAAACAACATTATCATAACCTGTACAAACATGTGACACCCTGCAAGGGCGTTGCAATTTTACTTAAATTATTATTATTATTTAAACAAACAATCAAATAAATTATAAAAAAATTCAATTCAATTATTAAACATGCATTTTACCAAAATTAAAATTAAAAAATACATATATTTTACAATTTAAAAAATATAGATATTAATATACAATTTTCACACTCAGAATTTTTAATATAATATAGAGGTATGTCATGAAATTTAATAAATTTTTTTATTACTTCATTAAAATTATATATCAAATATGTTTATCTTGGAAAAATTCTAATATATTATAATATGATTTATTAATAAGATATTCCTTTAGACATTTTTCAAAAATTGTATCGTTTTCCAAATTTTTAATATTGTTGGGTATGTGATTATAAATTTAATTATCATGGAATGTGGAGAATTAGATACCAATTTCAAGTTTGAAAACGGGAGCTTCAGTTTATTCTGGTAGCGATCATTACGTCTTACTAATTTTACTGGGGAGTATAATTCGATATGTTTTTTCACAAACTTGCAGGCTTCAGAGATGTATAGGCATGTTATGGTAAGTATTTTAAATTTTTTGAAGTATGGTTTGCAGGAGTCTGTCTGTTTTATATTTGCAAGTATTCTTATAATTTTTTTCTGGAGGACAAAAACATCATGAATATCCGTGCAGTTACCCCACAATATAATGCCATAGGTCAGCCTGGAATGGACAAATGCATGATATGCAGAAAGGGTGGTATTAAGGTTAGTACTGCGTTTCAACTGTCTCAGTGCATATACGAGAGAGGACAATCGAGTTGTTAGCTTTTGAGTAAGCTTCCAGGTTCCAAGGTTTCCAATTTAAATGCGAGTTTGAGAGAATCAAGCCAGGATCGGGCTCAATTTCTACTCAGCAATTCTCATAATTCATAGTCTAGAAATGACGAAGTTCTGTACAAAGTTTTACCCCTTTAGAGAAGTTTTCTTAAATCAAATAAAAAAAGTTTTTATTTATTAGTTATAGTAAATCTGCATCAAGATGATAAAAATGATTTATACTTTAATAAATCGCTTTGTATTTCTTTTAAGTAATAAAATTAATGTTTTCGTGCATAACATCATACAATGAAGAAAATACTGGTGATATATACAAATTATATTTTTACTCACCCCATAACCACCCGAGAAAAATGTCTTGTAAGAAATATTTGTTATCTTTTAAAATTATGTATAATTAAATTTTGATAATCAAGCAAATCAGCTGAAACATAGTATAAAGATCATCATATTTTATACTATGTTTCAGCTCTCTTTAGATCTTCAATTTTCAACATTGTATTCCTACTCTATAGTTTACCCGTGACATATCTTCCCTTACACATTTACAATATTATTAGTATGATGAGTTTTTGAAATACCCTCGTTTTGAAAGCTGGTTCTAAATCCCTTTATTATAAAAATGCAAAAGAAATTCAATTCGTCCACTCCATTACTTGCCAAAAGATGGTTATTTTTAAACAATTTATATTTGTATAGATTTAGTTCTTTTTAAATATTAAAAAAATATATATTCATTTTAATTATGTAGTATACACATGATATATGAAGACACTTCTCAGAAAATCTCATTTTCATATTCCGAACCACTGAACCAAATCGAGTTAACATTAGAGAAAAAAATAAACAAACAGGCGACCGGTTTTTTTTTTCACCTGCCAACACCCCATAGCTAGTTTTTATACGCCATTTTGAAAATTAAATTATAGGTTATAATTTTAATATGATAGGTGTGTAATATATTTCGTTTGGGATCTTTTGGAAGATGTTATCTTCGAGAGTGTTTATTTTCTTGTGTGCGTTTATTGACCTAAGCGTGAGTAAGGTTCATTTTTCATGTTTAAAGAAACATTTACATACATATCTACACGAATTTTGTATGTACATTACAGAAAATTTTTAAAGCTTTATGATTATGGACTCAGTAACCTTTGAAAGTGTGCTAAAAAATTTTTGTAATCATAAATTAGTACTCACCTAATAATCTGTTGATAAGATGATAAGTAAAGAACCTGACTCTGTGGATTATCTATACGATCTATACACAGCTCAAAGCTGCTTTAATTTAGCACGCAGATAATTATTTTAACGGAGGACTGCTAAGAAATGATTTACCCCAAAAAGAAATTAAAGTTTGCATAAAACAGTGTAAATTTTGAAGATAGAAATTAAGAAAATGAGTTTATGGTTGTCTCATTTCGAGAACATTATAATGTAACATTGAGATCATTAGCTTCTAGACCACAGTCTTCATTTAAGTTAGGTATATAAAAAATGCGAAACTTGTTTAGGTAGAATTATTTACTATTTTTAACACACTTAACTTCGTTAATACAATATTCATCAAAAATACTGATTATATTTACATTACTTACAATATTCATTTGAAATGAACACAATTAAAAACTTAATCGGTTTGATTACGGAAAAAACATCGGTAAAATCCAGGACAGTTCGCTATCGAAAATTTACAAGTAATAAAGATTGAAATCTACAAAGAATCCGCAGAGATTGTGGGTCCTTAAAGTACCGAATGACGGTCTTATAACGTCACTTTTTATACTATAACAATTATTAGGGACATTGTTTTTTGGCCACGAGACGCGACGCTGAAAAACAAAAAAATGCCGACCGGGGACAAAAGACGATCGGCGATCAACCCAAGATAAGGACACAATAAATAACACGTACGTCTGTTAGTTCGGCGTTTGTTAAACGTATAAACGACTCCTTGGTCATTAATCAGAGCTTATAGGATACGAAATGAAAATTCATTTTGTCTGTAGAAACCATTTACATAAAATCTAAAGAAAAAAGTAAGTTTTATTTATAATAAATGAAAATTTTGTGCAGGAATTTTTGTGTAAGATAAACTTTTTTGTTCCAATGCAATATTATAAATGAATAATTTGTTCTTAAATTATTAACGTTTCTTATGAAAACCCTAATACTTCTGCGATGTAAATAAAATTAACTAATAAGTATAAACTTCAATACGCAATAATTTTAATGCCATTTTTTTGTAAAAAATATTCAAATTTATCATTGACTTAATTACTCCAATAAGTCCCTAGATAGATATTTTAAATTGTTTTTTCTTCTTACTACGTACTTAGCATATTGTAATTTCAAGACGTTTCAATAATAATGAAACAGCCTATGTAAAAAAAATATGTTATTTACGGGATTGTTTCGGTTTCGGCACTGTTGCAAGCGCCATGATTACGGATTTTGTAATCTCCATGATCATGGCGCTCGCAACAGTGGCGATATATCGGAAACTCGGTAAAATCAATGTACATGGTAACAATCCCGTAAATAACATATTTTTTTATAATTTAAGTGACCATGAAAGTTTATAATAATATGCCTTTGTAAGAATCAAAGGTCAGCATAATTTGATTTTCGTGGCAATCCAGACTAGGTTTTAAATAAAAGCACTAGTATTATAGGAACCTTGTTATAACGTTAACTATTTATAATTGCTTTTTAATATCAATTTGCTATTGAATGAAATCGTGTATCTACTGAGAAAATTCTTTATCAAATTGCATTAGAAGAACAAATTCACTTTTTTTTGTTAACGGAAGCTTGCCAGATTATGAAAAAGTTGATAATTAAATATTCTTTAGTACCCTCTAACTAACATGTTTTGGTCGTAAGTGTAGCTAAGAACAACACCATAATGATAGGGTGCGTATGTCATGGGGGCCCGTGCTGTGTTTATTAAATCTTCCTTAGAATTCATTACATGCCATGGATGTAAATTAAGTTTCGCCCCCTCAGCTTCACTTTTACCAACTTGTTTTAGCGAACTTTACTTGATAAGATTTAATTTTGGTAACTTCGTTTGATTTATTTAGCGCTCGCACTTCGCAGGGAAGAAGAGAGACTGCAGAATAACTGGTTAGCTAGTTATATAAAACTGGAGTTTTGAATAGAGAATAGGGTATATGTAGTTTGAAGTTTTGAATTCAATGAAAGAGAAATACCTACATTATGCAGACTAGACGTCGTAGAAACAAAAATAATATAAGTAGGTAATGTAATTGTTGCAAAAACTAACCAAACACGTTTGTACAAGTTTCGTGTTTTATTTTTGAAATCAATTTCAATCAAATCAAGAACACGCAAGAAGATGTTTTCTTGAACATGTAAATTGTAAAGGATCCGATACCTCGGGAATATGTAAAATATTAAACAGCACAGTTCAAACTCGTTCGTAAGTGTTTTATTCAATGATCAATCATGAATATTTTTTGCAAAAACTTTACTAGTTATAAAATTGCGAATATGACGTGGCTGGTATACTGGCGGATTAACCTCATCTAGCCACAGATCACTGCTATCACAAGCAAAACAAAAAAAAACAATGCAATTTCTTTACCTAGTTCACTGTTCGTAACTTGATAAGCCGTAATCCTTCTATCATTTAATCCTCAACACGTTCGAGACAAGGTTTCCTAAGAATAAGAGTCAAACTCACGACCAACACAACAAGTCGCGGTTGTATGGGAGTGGAAGATGCGTGGTAGTTGTAAGGCGGGCGGCAACGCTGGGCGGTTGCTAGGCGACGCGCCGCGGGTGGGCGGAGCAATCGATACCTTCTTGGCGGTAATCGTGACGACACAGTAGAATAACTTCTGGATATTTTTAGGGTTCCGTACCTCAAAATAAAAAACGGAACCGTCCGTCCGTCTGTCAAGACTCTTTATCTATGGAACACGTGGAGTTATCGAATTTAAACTATATTCTCAGGTCTACGGTCCCTTAAAGACTTGAAAAAATCTTCCGCCTGTCTGTCAAGACTCTTTATCTCGGGAACATGTGGAGATATCGAATTCAAACTATATTCTCAGGTGTACGGTCCCTTGAAGACGTGAAAAAATCTTCCGTCCGTTTTTCAAGACCCTCTATCTCGGGAACACGTGGAGTTTCTGAATTTAAACTATATTCTAAGGTCTACGGTTTTTTAAAGACTTAAAAAAAATTGTCCGTCGTCAAGACCCTTTATCTCGGGAGCACGTGGAGGTATCGAATTTAAACTATATTCTCAGGTCTACGGTCCCTTGAAAACGTGAAAAAATCTTCTAAGTTAATGTAAAAACGATATGTAGGAACATTCAGTGGTCGAGGGCGAGTCCAACTCGCACTAGTCTGTTATTATAAAAAGATACGCACTGATGCTACCCTATCTGATGCTAAGCGGTGGTAAATTACAGACGCGGAGATAGATGGTGCAGACAACGCCAACACCAACAAAACCTCACCTTGGCAACCGGTACAAATGCTTCTTCACGCCTCGGATTTTAGAAAAGAAGAGAACACGTCCGCGGGCAACGATTCCACTTGCGAATAGTACTATCTTACGAGAAAGAAATAAGTTACCAAAGTTTTTTGTTCGTGTAAGAAATATTCGTGTTTTTTATTCTAAATAATCAACTATGTACTCACATGAAGCGTTCGAAATTTCAGACTACTCAACAATAACTTAATATTTAATAAACGAAAGTGTTTAGCCATCAAGTACCTACACAACACATACGTAATTGAAGCCGACGTTAATTTGGGTTTACAATTAGGTACTGCAGTTCTTTATTTTTAACAAAATTTTAAGCGTTTAAACGTTAATTAAACAAAAATCTTATTTTAGATTCTTAGAAATAGTAGATACTTGAAAGGAGTAGGTATTAAAAGTTTTCAGTTTTATCCCTCCACGTAGGTACCTATTAATATTCTCAATAGGTCATTGAACATGAATAATAAATAATTAATATTTCCAACACTCACACCAATTAGCCTAGCCCCAAAGTAAGCAATTTAAGGCTTGTGTTATGGAATGCTAGTGTAGAATACATATACTTTTATATTGAAATACATAATAAACTGGAGTACAAATGCTCGTGTTCACACAAACATCTGCCCCCACCGTGATTCGAACCCGATTCGAATTCGAGTCGGCGACATCAAGAAACCCGGCGTACAAACCACTCGGCCACAGTGGTCATTATAATAATGTGAGGTCAAAGTTAAGCTTTAATACCACATAAGTTAGACATGAGTTAAACACGAGTTTAAGTAAAAATTTCAAACAAAATTTGTTTATACATGGTTTGAAACCCTGTCTAACTTTTTTTATAGTGAGATCTACGAAGTTTAGTTAAGATAAAATTTTAAAGATAAAATAATTATTATGCTTTCAGTACATTAACTATGGCACGCCGTTTCATCACGTCCAGCAGGCCTTTCCCTTTCGTCGTACTACGTTAGTCCGAATTTTTTTACGTGAGGCAAAAGTCGTAAAAATGTGAATAACGGATTTCCGCTGTTTCGGTACGAACTTGAACTTTGTGCTCACCAAGCGTTTTACAAAAACAGTGGCTACTTCTGATTGGACATTCAATTTACTAAGATGGACTACCAGACTATTATAGACGTTTGTAATAATACAGCTAAATGTTATGTGTAGGAGTGACCTCCTACATAATGATATAAGTAAAGGAAAAAAGACAACTGATACTGGTGTTAATTCTGGCATGCTTCCCTAAACTTAAAACTAAAATAAAATCAGTCTATCCTTTTCATTTTGTATAGTGGTTGCCAAGGGTAAGGATAAGATATTGTCAAATTTAAGTTTAGGTTTAGAGAATCTTGCCAGAATCGACGCCATTTTTGAATGCGTGACGAGCATTGATTTATTAAGAATAAAAAAAAATATATACCCAATACAATGACGTATTATGATTAATTTCTGAGATACTGCTACATGATTAAATTAGGTTTTGCTTGCTCTGCAGATGTACAAGTTTACTGACGTAACTCGTACTTATTGCCAATTTAAAAAGAAAAGAAAAACAAACAACGATACAAAATCTTAAACTTGTTAAAGTGCATATGTTAAAATATCTTAACAAAATAAAGTAATTGATCTTCTTTCTGAAGAAATCCAAAAAAAGATATTCAACTTGAATTGATTCTGATAAAATTTTGTTTTGTACACATAGAAAAATTATGTGACGTAACAGTCATGCAAATGCATAATTTAAACGCCTGTGTTGGCTTTGAAGGTGCTCCTTCTTTTAATCCTCATGATAATGCTTCCTAATTTCTTTTACAAGCATTTTTTATTCTCTATTTTGTCATTTAAGTTATTAATCTTTAAAAATTATTTTGTTTTATAATGAAGGGCCAGTGCGGATTGGGGAGTGCTAACGACTGCAGATGTAGCTGGAACCAAAGCACGGAGAAGCTCGAGGTAATAACTTTTTGGTCACCCATTCAATGGGTGTCAATCAAACCCACCATTCCGAAACTTGCTTAACTTTCACGATCGCAGGCTAAATGAGCAAACCACCTGCACCATCTAACTCTTCACGCAGAAATGTCAACTCAGACAGAAACACATCACCACTAAATGGTAGTGTAATTTAATTTTATTTCAGGAAAACTTACAGCAATTATTTTACCTGATTGCACTGCTGTCTTTTGCAAGATGAAGGTAACTGGGGAGACGGCGTGGCGCTCCAATTCTAGCGAGAAATCTGCTTAACCCTACTTAAGAAGAAACCTGTTAGGACCAAGAACAAAATAAAGACCTAACGTATTTATTATCATTTTCATCAATAATTTGAAAGAATCGAAGTCCGCAAAATAAAACTGTTGATTTTATATATGCTTTTTCCTCTTTTAGTCTGGTCCCATCCGTGGTCCAAGAAGCACCACAGAAATGAATATACACACGAAAAAAATACAGTGCTAATTTTAGTGCTAGGCTAATTGGTTAAAAAAACACAGACAGTTTCATCAAACATTAATTTCAAGATGGTAGAGCCAAGTCTTGCAAGTAGAGTTTAAATATACTGACCCTTCCGTCAATATTAGACATGAGCATGGAGGTTAGAGATAAGGAGAACGATCAGTGTAGAAAATAGTGTCCCAGAAAAAATTAACAAAATAAGTGAGGCGCTGCGATCGCTAAGTAGTCTCAATAAAAGCGGGCTAATTTGAAATGACCAATGGCGCGAAGAAAATTTGTAGAATATTCAAGTAACTTCATCTACTTGCACTCATAAACAGCTAACTAACTTCACAGATACTTAACATCGGCAGCGCGGCTGGTGGTTGAAAAATTAACTATAAATTCCACAAATTGTCAGGGTCTGGCGGGCTAATGTTTTAGTACGTAGCGTTCTCCTTCTCTCTAACCTCCATGGATATGAGTTGAACTATTAAATTATTGACTGACCGGAATCGATAAAACAAGTTGCTGGTCTTCTCGATAGTTTCTGAAAATACCTACTAAGAATGCCTTTAGTCCATGTATTTTTTTCCTAGCTGGTTATGATTTTTTTTTCAATTTAAAATATTCATATTTCTTACCAGGTGAGAAAAATGGGATTACAAATTCATGTTCGTAACTATTTTTTCACACCATACTTTTAGTCTGTGATTTCAAGATTTTCTTGCAAAGCAATTTTGAAACAAACTTTATTGATGTTTCATTATTTGGTTTTAAAAAAGACTTAAAAATAACAATGGAATTCGATGCTGTTTTGTACACAGGGGAAACTTTTAATTAAGAAATAACCGGTATCTATAAAATATCTTTAAAAAAGAACTAATATAGTTTGTGCTAATTGGTGATAAATAAAAAGCGGAGATTAATGATTTCTGAAATTCAAAAAATCGTGTGCTAAGGCCGCATTGTTTCATCGATACTAAGATTTGACTAAAGCTAATGTCGCCTCGAAGACATTGTAAATGTGTCAAATTTTGACAAATGGTTAATTTTTTGTATAGGATTTATTTAACCAGTCAAACAACGCGGCCAGTTTAAATTTTGATTAATATTACAGTAAGTACTTTTACTTTTATTCAAAGTTTTTACTAGGATCGTTATTAACAAACATGGCTTTATTATTATTTTTTGTAACTGGTTCGTTAAATAATATTTTTTTAGCATGTTTTTTACCCGGCTGCGCAATGCAAGAGCGCGAAGTGCGACGCGCAGACAGGGTTATGTGTTTAACAGGCTATTTTTTTTTTTTTTTTTTTTTTCAACACTCACACCAATTACCCTAGCCCCAAAGTAAGCACACTATAAGGCTTGTGTTATGGGATACTAGGGTAACGGATAGAATACATATACTTTACATATATAAGTATATTTATATAGAAATACATATTAAACATCCATGACTGGAGTACAAATGCTCGTGTTCACACAAACATCTGCCCCCACCGGGATTCGAACCCGGGACCTCTCGAGTCGGCGACGCCATGAAACCCGGCGTACAAACCACTCGGCCACGGAGGTCGTCTATATAAGTATGTTTGTTCCTTTGTGGCACACTAGAGACCAAACGCCTGGACCGATTTTGATGATTCATATATCAATCGATTCAAATCAAAATTCAATATGGGCAAAATTAGGTGCCATATTGTGACGAAGTAAAAAAAAAGTTGACAAAATATGTCGAGTGGGGTATCACTGTCTAGATAATCAAAAATCATATTTAGGTTCCTAACACCATTTTTCATTTTATATGATTGTTTAGGATCTACAACGCTTTAAAGTTGTTTATTAACCACTTACGCTTTTAATTTCAATCTTACGTTTGTATGGATTTTTGTTACTCTTTCACCTAAAAAATACTGAATGGATTTTAATGAAACTTAACAGTAATATGGCTCATGTTTGATAATTACATATATATAATAATTTATGTAGTTATTGAGTGAATTGGCCAATATATAGCAATAAGTGTCACATAAGACGGAAAAAAATGTCCCATCTGCGAGCCATTTTGGCCTGCACTGCAAAAACAATAAAAGTTATATGAATGTAATGTAGAGTAAAAATGTATCTCTTAAATAGTTCTAAAAAAATGTCCGTGACACCATATATCTATTTTTAATGTGTAAGTCATTACCGCTAAAATAGTGAATCAAAACTAAAATATTATTTGATATCTATTTCCAAAATGCACATTTTGTATTAACAAATCATTTTTTATCAAAACAAATACTTTAATCGCTTTTGATTTTTAAAGACGATAAACTTTGCTTTTTACACTATGTCATTTCGACAAATATTTAAAGTTACAACGATGACAAAGTGATAGCGCGGGGTACTATGTAAAAGAAAAAAAGGGGTATTCGCAGTATCTGATCCTATAGGAAGTACTAACATTAAAACTGTGATACAGTTCCTTCTTATTAAATGATGAAAAATATATTATCATAATCGGTATTTATGATTATTGAATTTTAATGAAAAACTCAGAATTTTACTGTTTTTCATTTTTTTAACGATATTACTTAAGGTTACAAAAAAGGTTTACTTAATATAATGACAAATAACCCATTTTTCGCTAGTAAGTACATACTTATTGGAATCCCTGTATTTATTAATCAGCTCGCGATAATATTGGTTTTGTAATAATTCTGAATAATTCAAAGTAAATAATGTAGATTTTTATAGGTAAATCACCCCTTTCATCACCCTACGCCTATAAGTATTGCGATGTTGTAGCTAAGAACCAAGTTCCCATCTACTTCTATATGGGAATTCATTATATTCGATTTAGCTATTAGGGCACGGAAGCGCAACAAACAAACTCACTTTCGCATCTATAATATTATATTATACTTACTAGTGATCCACCCGGGCATTGTACGGGCGAAATTTATTTATCGGGATAAAATATAGCCTATGTCACTGAGACAAAATGTATTTAAATAAAGAAAAATGTTATAATAAATAATGTAGCTACCTTATGATGAATTAATATTTGAAACCGGTTCAGTAGTTTGACAGATTATTTGTTACAAACATACAAATCTTGCCTCTTTATAATATTAGTATAGATAGTTAGGATAAGATAAGTATTTAATTGATGAAAAAGATTTAAAAATGAAGTAAGTAATAGGTTTATTTGATTATATTTGTAAAAGTTACTTAGCATTTGTGCTTAACAGTGATACATTATTCGGTATTTTTATAACAAAAAAAAATTTGGAAAATAATTGCCATGATTGCACTACTGGGAGTACTCTTCATTCGAGCTTTACACTACCAATAAAAAAGGGTCGAACACGAAGTCTTTGACCTGTTAAATGTGAACGCTTTAAAAGAAAACTACAACGAGAACTATAAATTGATAATAAATGAGATTGCTATGGTGCTCTACCTAACGTTATGAAAATTTTATTATGCGCCTTTAGTTTAATCAAATATTATAAATTTTGCTTTGGTGATTGCATAATTATTTAATTTAGTGATCTAAGGCAGTTGCCACCATTGTCCAAAACAACAGACGGGAATTACTTCTTTCTTCAACCTGCGACATAAACGTCATTGATTGGTATTGTATATAGGGTGATTAAAAACATTTGAAGTTAACTTCTGGCATCTACATATTGGCTTCCTGTGAATTATGTAGGTATATCAAATTATGAGACTAGGCACTGACACTGAATTTGTGTATATCACAATCTTAGACGTTCGGCATTGACATGACAATGCAGGCACTGCCAATTTTAAATAGTCGACGAATAAAAGTAAATGAATTTTATGTTTACTGCTGAACTATTAAAACAACATAAACAAAAGATGACTTTTTGAGTAAGTGCTAGTTTACTATAAAATTTACGTTCATTAGAGATATTTATGTAACGACTTGATTTAACTTCACACATTTTTGCAAAAATTGAGGGCCCATCTGTAGCCTTGACCCCGCTGGTAAAGTCTTTATATGTCTTAATAAATCAATCTTTTAGACCGACGCAAGGTACTTAATAATTACTGCGATATTAATTCCCTTACTGAAGTAACAAGACTACACCGTAGTCTTAGTTCTATATACCGATATACCGTCTTAAAATACTAACTAACTAAAAAGTGTGAAATAAAAAAGGTAAATTTAAAAAATCAAAAAACCCGACTGCTTAATTATACTTCAAATAAAACTGAAAAGAAAAAAACAAGTCCAGTAGTCTATAATTCTGTTAATAAGGAACAAAGCTACTTTAACAGTCGGGACCCACTGTTGAAAAATATTATGTATTCTTGAATATCTAATGGGTCCCGACTGTTAAAGTAGCTTTGTTCCTTATTAACAGAATTATAGACTACTGGACTTGTTTTTTTCTTTTCAGTTTTTATTTGAAGAATAATTAAGCAGTCGGGTTTTTTGATTTTTTAAATTTTCGTTTTTTTTTAATAAGAAAATGGCGCGCATTTCATAATTGCGCCACGTGCGAGTAGTGGAAATTATAACTACATCTTTTTAGTATTAAAGTGAGACAAAGGTATAGATCAAGAGCGCTTCCAAAGTGGTCGAAATTAAAAAAATAAACCGTAATGAATACTCACGGCGCCGTGTAAAACGTTTGACCGCACGCTCCATCGTGTGGCCCGTAATTTTGAACTTTCGAACAATGATACAACCTCCGTAAATGCAATTCTTGAGCAAATGTGTTGAAAAATAACATTACCTTATAGTCATGTTGTATTTCTTTTAGAGATTATATGGTTCCCAGGCTTCAGCGGATAGGGATTTGAGTTAGGTAAGCTGAAAATGACTTAAGCGCCACACTTTTTCTGTCGCAGTTGGACTTCACTTTTATTTCACATCAAATGGGGTTTCAATTATTTTTTTGGTAATATCTTATAACACCTTGAATATTTGAACAAAAGCGAAAGCCAAATTTTTATTAATTAATAAATACCTAAGTTTTTTAGCATAAATCCGAATGGATCCTTTCAAAGATTCGGTAAGGAAGACTTTAATCCCAAAACCAACACACAGAAAGTGGCGAGCAGGGCAGATGCTTTTAAAAGAGAACGAGTAATTTGTTTTTCTCTTAGGTTAATGAAGATAGGTAGTTGAATAGGTTCGCTTCAAGCTCCCTCTCCCACAGTCGTGTGGTGTTGTGGCCAACTAGTTGGAAGTTTGGCGGCGAGTTGATCGCATTAAAACTGCCACTCTGACTGACACGCCTGTAGGAGGGTCCTATAGTCCTACACTTAGGGCATAGAAAATAACAATTGTAGTTTGTATATACAATATTTTGAAGTGAAAACTTCTTTAGCGGCGTTGTACACTTTTTTGTATGGGTAAAAATGCTAAACTCGCGTCAGGTTAAACACGTGGGCTGATCGCATCATGACACACAATAAAATTGGAAAGGTTGTTGACTTTCAATATATTAGACGTAACATAGTAATATTTTATTTTATCGTATTATAATAATAAGTTTCTATCTAGGAGGTCCACGTGGCAGCTTTATTGCGAAGTAATTGCATTTTTTTTACAATAGATGTCGCTAAGTGCGCTTATACGTGTTCATGTAAGTTGATTTTTCTGAGAGATAAACTTTTTTAATGTAATGTAAATTGTCATGTTTGTGTACGATAGCCCAATAAATAAATATTGTATTCTACCACATACATGATAGTACTTTTATATTGATAATTAAAGCAATTCGTGCAAAATTATTCCCTAACCATTTCAAAATATCAAAAATGCACAACGTTAATATTTAAGTTTTCACTTCTGCTGGCACTCCCGGAGTACAACCCGTCGTTTTTTTTTAAGTTGTTAAGTTAAAGTAAAAAAATACAATTACTATTTCTTCTTTCAAATGTTTGATACTTGTAATTTCGTTTGATATTGTGGGTAACCTACAAATGATGGCGATGACTTCCAGCCTAAGAAATACGAGAAGAAATTCTCCACGGGGTAGGGGATGGTTGTAGTTTACGTCATAACTTTGGTTTCGCAAGCGTCTATAGGCTATGCTGACCGCTTACCATCAGGCAGGCCTAATGCACGATTTCCACCCTTTTCATATAAAAAAGTCTTGGTAGCATAATTGGTTAATGCGTTCCGCTTGAAAAGCGAAAGATGCTGGATTGAATACCGTCTTATACCTGGATCGAGTAGAGATTGTTTTCTAGTATAATTTTAAATAACACTTCCAAATTAAAAAAAAAAGGTAAATTTAAAAAATCAAAAAACCCGTCTGCTTAATTATACTTTAAATAAAAACTGAAAAGAAAAAAACAAGTCCAGTAGTCTATAATTCTGTTAATAAGGAACAAAGTTACTTTAACAGTCGGGACCCATTAGATATTCAAGAATACATAATATTTTTCAACAGTGGGTCCCGACTGCTAAAGTAGCTTTGTTCCTTATTAACAGAATTATAGACTACTGGACTTGTTTTTTTCTTTTCAGTTTTTATTTGAAGTATAATTAAGCAGTCGGGTTTTTTGATTTTTTAAATTTACCTTTTTTTTTAGTTATGAAAATGGATAAAATATTATTTTTAATAACTAGGTAGGAAATGTGGATAAGTTTCGTACTTCGGGTGCGGTATAAAAATTGGGCCAGGGCAGGCAATGACGCTATAGTTGGTGTTGCAAGCGTCTATAGGCTATGGTGGCAGCTTACCATCAGGCGGGCCATGTGCTTCTTTGCGCCCATTTAACACAAAAACTAACAAAACTACTGGTTGATAGCGGAACTGAATACTTCCACGATGATTATTTTGCAGTTGAAAAAAGACCAGGCGCTGTATTCTTAAAATCGATTATTGATTTATCGGTTAAATCACAAACCATGCTCTTCATAATTAGTCTATAAATACAACCACTGCTGGGACACATGCCTTTCCTAATGGTAGCCATACACACTACAAGAAATCGTTACGATCAGACTGTACAGTTCGAACGGAACAGTTTATCGTACGTGGCGTACGTATAGAAAACTGTGCAGTTTTATAATACCGGCCATACACACTACGAGAAATCGTTACGATTAGACTGTACAGTCCGAACGGTACCGATAAATCGTAGCGTGTATGTTATAAAACTGCACAGTTTCCTATACTAAACGAAATCGTATAAACTGTTCCGTTCGAACTGTACAGTCTGATCGTAACGATTTCTCGTAGTGTGTATGGCTACCATAAGGATGCCACAGGAAAATTGGGTCAAGACACAACGCACGCGGGCCGAGTGAGGATTGCTGGGTGCTAACGACTGTAGATGCAGCCGGGATCACCGGCTTAAGTTCATTCCGTAGCCCGGAGGATATTGAGATAGTGATATGAGCTATTTGGTCACTCATGCAATGACCGATTGCCTGTTGCCAAAGCTGCTTACTTTCCACAATTGCAGATTGAACGCGCTAACCATATGCGCCGCCAAGCCCCTCACCTCAATCGAGCACACCATTTAAAACAACTAATTGATACATAAAGACATCGAGCCGGTGAACAAGCAATCGATATTCACAATTCGTCAAGTCTATAATGTTGCTGTCAAGAAAGAAATTGCTTCCCCTCATTTCGGGGGGTGTGTCTATCGCAGGTTGTGTCGACACACTGTACTATTATTGTACAAAGGTCGCTTGTCACGGCCATACCGGGAGGAAGTATGAGCTGTCAGCGGCATACCTGAATCTAATTTAGATGTTTCTGGTGGTAATGAACGCTTAATTGGGATGCTAAACAAAGGAACCCGCGCCGCGTTTTTGGTTGATTGTCTTGTTTCCAATATGGGCTCTGGTAGATTGCAAACAACAACGATTGCCATTTTGAAAAAAAATCAAGGCACAGGTTTCGAGGATTCGATTGCTGTTTTTAGGTTGGTAATTTTGACTCGATAATGCGTCTGATTTTCTTAACTTATAACAAAATTTCGTAGCAGTTTAACCTTATCATGTTTTATAAAGAATGAATAGGAGGTGACTGTTGTCAAAATATGATTTAAATTTAGAAAATAATGAAAAGAGCAAGATGTTGAGTAAGTAATAAAATACTACATTGGTAGTACCTACTACGTTTGTATTTATCGTTGGTATTTCTAGTTTTTCCTCATGTACTTGTAAAAAAACATATTCAAGTATATTTTATTGAATCAGTGAGGCAAAAAAGTAACAACCTATTACATCATAGTGTTTTAATTTTGTTTATTGAATTACAAATGTTGTTCGGGTGATGTAAACAAAACACTGCGTAACAAGTTATCTAGAACGTAACCTTATTATTTGTTTAATTATAACTGCCTTAGGGAAGATGCAACATTTTTATTTTTGTTTTCATTTTAAAGAATTCCATGTAGAATAAACCACAGATATATTAAAAAACTTAAAACATTGTAATTTATGGAAAAAAATGCGGTTTTAAATTGACAGTTTAAATGTTCCCGCGAAAACGGACCTATGGTTCCGATGACGTCACTCCTGTCTGTCACTGGTCGTACTTGTTCGTCGCTGGCTTTCATACTTTTGCATATTTTTTCGACTTTCGAGATATTTTTCTGTAAAAATTTAAATAGGACTATCCATTAACATCAGGTGAATATAACAATACCACTAATATTCCGAAAAAAAGCCGTGTTGACTCATGTTTTGTGCTAATCTCTCTATCTACTTCAACAAAGTTTCCAAATAAATTGTTTTTGACTTTTGATTGAATTAATTTAATTAACCCAAAACTGAGAAAAAAGTGGTTCCAAGCTGCGAAGACAAATGAAATGACAATTATTCTCCAAATACCATTATTCGATGCTGTGAAGATCACTTTGACGTAAGTCGGCGAATATACTTGTTATATGCTTAATTAATCTCCTTGTACGTAAAAACGCATTAGTAACCTACCTAATACTTACAAAACCTGTCTGTAACATATTTTTAATTTTAGAGTTGGAGAATAACGTCGAAAATTGGATAAAGTTTAAAATGTGTGGCACAATCTTCACATTGGCAGGACTGAACGAACTAAGCTTTGCATTTTATTTAAAATAACTGTAACATGATAATTTTCTTTACGTACTTTATGCTCCGGAGTAACTCGACTTTTTACTGTACATAATTCTCCATCTCTTTTAATTTGGACATAGCCGATTGCGTTATAAGAATCTCTTGTTGAGCTGAAATAACTGCTATGTGTAGAAGCCGCTGAATAAAATACAAAGTTTAACAACTATGATTTATACATACCGTAGTATTTAGTTCCTTTCATTTCTACACTTGAAAACTCTGCACTTTGGACAAAAAAAGTTACAACCATGTTAAGACTAACTCTTGGTAAATTCCTGGAGTCTGCTTTGATAAACCCAACTTCCATTTTTATTAAAAACGCAATTAATATTCCCATAAAATAATATTCACTTTTACAACCATAACCTCTAATAAGTTGTCATAACAGGAGTGACGTCACTAAACGCTGATTGGTGTTTTAAAATACGTTTTTAACAAGTCATTTTTAATTTGTAATTATTGTTAAAAAACAACATTATGTAAAATAAAAACGTTGCAGTGGCCTTTCTTTTATATTTTTTTAACATTTTAATAATAAAATTTTCATAAATATTATATTTGCATCTTCCCTGAGGTTAAGCTATCGAAAACTGTAAATATTCTTCAAGTATAGAATATAAGATTTATACTGTATCTATAGAGAAAACTTGTGAATTTTCTAAATATAGGTAATAACTCTTCAAAAAATCAAAGCAACATCTTGTATGGTTTTGAACTTTTGAACGATTTTTCACTATTGGTATATATTTATACTTAATTACTATACTTTTGTAAACACAAACAAAAGGTTTCTATTTTTAAAATCAGCCAATTAATGTTTTCGAGAGCAAAAAATATTGTATGTTTACCAATCTTCTTTGTTAAGAAATAAATTAATAAAAATACAGTTACCGTAAATAATGCGTGTCGTTTAGACTTTTTGATGTGTGTGTGTAGTTTGCTGCTGATATACTTCTTTTTGTAGAAAAAGTCTTTCTATTCCTAGAAATGAATTTGTATCACGAATTTAATAAGATACTGCAATTGCCTTAACCTACCTATGTAGGTGGTTCTTTGTTAATGTGGTATGTATAATTTTATAAACAAACAGAACTAATCAGTCGAGTTAGTTTTTGTTTTTTTTTATTCTTTTAAACTACAGATTATTATTTTATCTCGTCCCTACTAATTAATACAAATAGGTTTTCACTATACCCGTGACCGTGCCTTGACGTCCGTCCATCCCAAATATATGGACCATAAAACCTCGATTACGTTTTATAAACACTACATTTATAACTACTTTATGATTGTATTATTTATTTTACGTAATATATTATGTTGTGGAGATTTTGATTTTTTTTCTAAACTGTGCTTTCAAATATTTAAAATTCTCTGGCACAGTACACTCCATTAATTTATAGTATTGGGGACGGTTGAAGAGTATGGAAAGGGGTTTTATTAAGTATGCAGTTTGAAGAGTATCTTACGTTTTCAGAAATATTACCTGGTATATATAGTTACTATGTAGAAATTATTGTAGTACCGTTAAAAGCATTTTAGAGTACCTAAAAGTCATATGTTCTAAAATATGCATATTTAAAGAGATAAATTTTTTTTGACGTGACAACGTCTTAAATTAGGTTGCGGCTGGGAGTCACTTATGAAAAAGTGTAACGCTCGGTAACGTTACGATGAGACTCTCGTGTTAAGTTTAAGTTTACATGTACAATGTTTTAGTAAACAAAATATATTTCTATAGTTAAAATTTGTGCAATTCTTATTTTCATTCAATTCCTTGTTCCTATTGTGCAATTTAATTATATTCATATCAATAAATATTCTACCGAGAAAAAGACGTTGTCACGTAAAATCTTCGCCCGTAAAACCGACTTTACAGGCAACCATTTTTTATTTTTTAACAGAGGTTTTAAATCCACAACCATGCTTATATTATAAATACGAAAGTGTGTCTGTCTGTCTGTCTGTTACCTATTCACGCTTAAACCACTGAACCGATTTAGACGAAATTTACTACAAATATAGTTTTAGTCCCGGGAAGGACATAGTTTTCACCACAGAAGACAAAGTAGGTACGTTCAATCAATCGTTTTATTTTAAATCAAAATCGTCATAAAATGTAAATACATAAAAAAACTTATATTATTTATAAAATAATATATTCTAAATATCTTCCTATTAAAAAGTTAGACACCTAGTGCGTTTACTTTACGAATTACATGTCACTTAAGAGAAAATCATTCGGTCAAATTATTTGTCAAGCAAACATCAAATCTTGTCATTCGCCAAATAGTAGAGAATAAACGCCATTGGTTCAAAGAATGTCAAAATGTATGTCGCTTTAGCGTTGTGAACAATAAAAATCTTCAAAAAATTTAGTTGCTTAAGCGCCAAAAAAGTACTCAAATCTTTACGAAACATAAGATCGACGCAGAAAAAAAACGAGCGAGCCTTACAGTAGTCGCGTATGATATGTAACATTTGAAACCTCACCTTATATTAGTAAAAAAAGAAATAAAACCTACTGCAAAAGGAATAAGGAATTTGAACATTATGTTCTAAAATCAGATCAAATACCGCGCGCTTTCGCGACTTCCTGTTAATGCAATTCCATCTCATTTCACGAAATCACTCCCACAAATTGCAGGAAAGCGAGAGGAAAGATGTTACACATCAAAAATCTGATAAAAATAATATTTATAACTCATTTCCGACCACAGTGGTGATAAGCGATTTTGCCTTTCCACTTTCGTTATGTACCTAACATAACTGTAATGATATGTGTATAAACTCTTAAATACTCCATTCGCTTATCAAGTGAATTGAAATGAAACAATTTAAGTCACTTGTTGAGTAAAAATTAAGTACTATATACGCATATATTTACCCATGTCTGTATGAGTGTATATCTATGTATTCATATGTGTTTATATAATTTATATACTCGGTTTGTACAAAGATTTTCTCGCGTATTATTGCAGTTAATTACACTGTCGTCTTTCCAGCTTCTTTCTTGTCCTCTCCATCCCAAGGTTATCGGGAAGAGATCGCTCTTAGCGATAAGACCGCCCATTTTGACACTGTATCCAGTCATTATGTATAATGTTTTATATTTTTTGTGGAGTAAAATAAAGAGTTCTATTATTATTATTACTTTACTAAGTACTCGTGCAAAGATAATGCTATCACTACACAAATCATAATATATATGACTATGTTCCATTGATTGAGCTATGTAAGAAAAAAAAAGGTTCGTGGAATACTCGGTAGGAACGAAGTTAAAAATAAACATAAGTAAGTATAAGTACACAATTATACACAATACGCTACGAAACAACTGACGGTTGTGACGGAAAAATCTTCCACATTTTTGCGTCCACTCGCAGAGTCCGTAAGTACTGTCCGAAAAAGAACATTGTTCCAAAAAAAATGTTCGCTTGCAATTTTAATAATTTCAATTATGAACTCCTTTTCCACAATATTTACGTAATCGGGGAACTCGCCATTGCGTTCGGGCAGGCTCGGGCGCGACGGCGGGACTCGGCCGCACTAAATTTAAATATTTTAATCCTTAATTTAAATTTTTGACATTTTTATTTTATGTTAGTATTCGTGTAGTTTCATTTTTAATGTTATTTGTCATATTCAGAGGACGGTATAACTCCGATGGCGCCTCGGAACATCTTTTATGAGACGGTTGCCGGTATGACATGTAAGTATTAAAGACAGTCGATTATTCTTTACTTATGGACTTGCGTATTTCTTAATGAAAATTAAAAACTATTAATAAAATACAAAAACACTACTTACTTATTTGATTTGTAGTTAGAGTAAAATTTCACCAAGCCAAGTTTCATTTAAAAAATGACTACACTTGAGTAATTGACGATTTACAATAAAAAATATCCAAATTATTCACCAGGATATTTCCTGGATCTCATCATAATATCCTGACTTGGTGAATATAGGGCTAAATAGGCAACATTAACTGTCAAATAAGAAAGAATATTGAAAATTAGTGTAGATAAGTAAGTCGTATAAAGATTCGAGAAAACATCGCCAAACAAACAAAACCTAATTACCTACATGGTGAATAAAGAAACACCTCCTTTTTTATTTGAAGTTGAAAACATAATCAAAAACCTTAAGTTAAGAATAACAAAATAATATAATCACATAATCAAAAACATTAAGTTAATTAAAAGTTAAGAATAAAAAATATTTTTTAGTTTTACGTGGTTTGGTTTTTAGAAAGTCGTTTTTTACATTTGTTAAAAAAAAATCTATTTTATTTTATCTTCAAACCAACTTTTGCAAAGGAGACCTCAAACCTTATAAATTTCAGACATAAAAAAAAACACGTTCGTCGAAATTCCGCCAAGTTTTGGGTACTTGTTCAGTTTTCAGTGGGTCGGTTTATGCGCAATAGCTTAAGCCTTAATGCAAACTGCTAATCATCTAATACAAAATATCTAGTGGTTATTCCGATTCATGCAGGATTTCGCCTAGTTGTAGTGCTTCACTATCGATTCAACTTCACTCTATGCATTGTGAAAAACTTAAATTGCAAAGCAAGCAAATGTAAGCAATCGTTCACTCATCGTCATATATTTATTATTGATTAGTTCCGGTGGCCATCTGTTGTTTTCATCATCAGTATTAGCACGTACCAATATCGAATTTGAATATGTAGTTAAATTCGATCTCGATACGAGTCAAATGTCAAGAAGTGTTGTAAAGAAATTTGAACAGCGCCACAACGTAAGTACGTTGTGGCGCTAAGTAACCAGAATTCAAAATCTTCCATATAAAAACTTTTTGACATGAGATCGAATTCAACTATTCGAATTCGATATTGGAACATTTCTTCTTTTCTTTGCTTGTACTTCACTTTTAAAAACGCTTTCAATTCATGAAAATATTGCCAAACCTAAATAAAAAAACATACACGAGGAATATAAAATCTCCTTCTTCATATTTTATTGTAGTTGGTTTAAAAGATCGTCATCATCGTTATAAAACTCTCAATGGCCCTACTGTTGAGGTGGGGGTTAGTGTTGCCAGGTGTCCGGATTTGCGCGGGACGTCCCGATTTTCAGGGGTCTGGGGACGCTTCCCGGATTGATACCTGATCGGGACGTTAAATGTCCCGATTATTCAAAAAATGAAATTTAGGTAATTAATATAATGCTATACTTGCACTAGTAGTTTAAAACGCAATAAATTAAACCCAAACTTTATTATAAACCCTTGTTTTTTGTTTACTGTCCCGATCTGCAACCCAAAATCCCGATTGTTTTGACCTCATGTACCGATTTAAAACAAATCGGACCTGCTAACACTAGTTGGGGCACACAACTTTGGGGCTTTAATACTTCATGCCGTTTAATTTATCATGATACCTACCGATCTCTCCGTCAACAGGAAGGTCAATGACTGATACAATATGTATGACATCATCACGCGAGTCGATCAGCAATTTGCTTGTTGTTACTTTGTTAGCAAAAACTTGAAAAAAAAAGGTAAATTTAAAAAATCAAAAAACCCGACTGCTTAATTATACTTCAAATAAAAACTGAAAAGAAAAAAACAAGTCCAGTAGTCTATAATTCTGTTAATAAGGAACAAAGCTACTTTAACAGTCGGGACCCATTAGATATTCAAGAATACATAATATTTTTCAACAGTGGGTCCCGACTGTTAAAGTAGCTTTGTTCCTTATTAACAGAATTATAGACTACTGGACTTGTTTTTTTCTTTTCAGTTTTTATTTGAAGTATAATTAAGCAGTCGGGTTTTTTGATTTTTTAAATTTACCTTTTTTATTTCACACTTTTTAGTTAGTTAGTATTTTAAGACGGTATATACCGTAGTCTTGTTACTTCAGTAAGGGAATTAATATCGCGGGAATTATTAAGTACCTTAAGACAGTCTAAAAATGAATCTAATGATACCGCATACATATTTTTTTAAAGGGAAATTTAGAAAAAATATTATTATGTCTTTATCCCGTGGGACTTTTAGGATAAAATGTATCCTATGACACTCCCGTAATCAAGACAAATCTAACGATACCTCATACATCAAAATCCATCAAGCCGTTTAGGCTACAGGAGGTCACAAAGGAACAGACATACATACATACTTACATACACTCCCTAAACATTACCCTCCCTCTTTGGCAGTCGGGTAAAAAGGCGATAAGTGAAAGAAAGACGATGTATAAGTAAGCGATACTTAATTTCACACACCACCGACATGACGAGGTGGCCGAGTGGTTAAGGCGTTGGACTGCTAATCCAATGTGCTCTGCACGCGTGGGTTCGAATCCCATCCTCGTCGATAACTTTTTGTTTTCTTTATATTTTTGTTTTCGCCTAATTATGATTGTATTTTGAAGTTTTGCTATGTATAATGGATATTTTTCTTAGAAAATGAAGATTTTTTATTTTAAGATAATATTTTTGGTAAAAATCATTTTTAATTTTTATTATAGTATTTACATGTTTTGTTTGCTTTTTGTGAATGTTTGCAATATTGCAGACAATATGAATTCAGTGCCATTGCAATAATTTCTAAAACATAAGTTCTCTTCCCTCACATCTTGCTTGGACACAACTTTCTTCCAGCGTTAGCTGCTTTAAATGTTGAGTGGTAGAGCTCATTATTCAATTGCATTCATTTGCAGATTTTACCCTTGCATAGGGGTTGGTTAGGAGCAAAATCGTTCAGTTGATTTACGTTCGTTCGGGTATGTATAAATAAACTGGCACATTTAGTTTTTGGTTTTCTGCTTCGTGGGTGGATTATCAATTTATAGTGCAATCAGGATAACATAAAAAGAGTTTGTTTAGAAATGAAACCTTCATTATTGTAATTATTGAAAATTATTCACGAAAATAATGTTCTTAATAAATGTTTACTGTAGATTACATATTGATATTAAAATAAATCAACGTTGTTTTTGGAATATTTTATCTTTGAAGTATTTTTTTTTATATAAAAAATGTAATTCTTAGTTTTACTAACTGTAGGTACTTTTGTTCGTTTATTTTAATGCAAATTTTATTATACATATTTGTATTGTGTTGTTAATAACAAGTGGGACATGTTCTGACTTAAGTAAGTAAAACTTTTTTCTAATATTTCAATAAATAAACCCTTTTTAACCGTCGAAAAAACGGAGGAGGTTCTGAATTTGACGTGTTTATTTTTTTATGTATGAATGACCACGCATAACTTTTTACAGATTAGTCCGTTTTGAATGATTCTTTTTTTATTGGATATGATACCTCGAAGTTGATCCCAGGAGAAATTGGAAAAGAATCCTGCCCTAAGGGTGGGAAAAGAGGGGTGATTGTTCACTCACAGATTTTGATGCTGAGTTGCATAAGTATCTGTATATTACAAAAAATGTTGCCACAAAAATTATAAAACCGTCGACAAACTGAAAAGCAAAAAATAATACGCATTTTTTATTTAACATTAATAACTAAGTTCTTAAACTAATGTAAGTATGTTTTACTTGACATTGGCTGAACGCACAAACAGTGCTTGCCACAAAAAAGGAAAATAAGAAGAATGTAAGTATGTTTAGGTGAATTTTAACAACTATAAAAGTTTGCTAATTTAAGTGGAAATTATTATTTTTCGGTATTAAGATAAAGTGATAAAAATCAATACGGAAACAACGTATTTTGTAAAAAAAAATACAGAACATTTTGTATTATTGATGACACTAAAATTGAACTTCTTCTACCGTAATTAGAAATCATAACACCAAAATTTAAAAAAAAATGACATATTCAATTTGGAAAATAAAATATATTAATTAACATAAACAATTTGCAGTCTTAGATATTATACAAATTAACAAAAAATAAGAGGGTTTTTTAACTGAAAATGAAATATAAAGATTTTTTTCTACTCATTGTTTTTAGATTAATAAATCTAGCAGTTAAATGCTTAAAAATTTATAACTAGAAAAATGCCTGGAAAAATTATTTTTTATAGTCGAGAAAAAGCATAAAATAATAAATAACTGTTTTGTATTTAACCTGAATTTTTAATTATATGAGTCGTCCCCAACAAAGTTTAAATCAACTCTTATATATATATATTGAATTTACAATTTTTTTCTCCTCATCATTAGTGTTTTTATTAAATTAAACTAACATATGTGACTCTTTGAAACTTAATATTATTTTTAATTAGTTATTTTATCACAAAGAATGGAACCTGATATTAGTTTATAATCAGTCCTTTTGATTAAAATACAACACGAGTAAAACCCGAACGGAAAAAAACTATTCATGATATACCCAATAACAAAATGTCATTTGTACCGTAACCTAAAATGACATTTTAATAAAAAATATTATAATTTTCATCATTATTGAATTACAAGTCTGAATAATAAAAATTAGCGTTTTTTCTACTATTGAAATCTTTTTTACTACCTACACAAATATTTCTTATTAACTTTAACTTGAAAATTCTAATTATCATAGTATTTTTTTTTTCATTACAATCTGAATCAGAAGAGGTTTTTGTCTCTTCAAATCTTTTGTTGCTGTCATTGGCGGGAGGCCAAAATCGTTAATTAAATTTTTACCATTATGATTATGTTAGTTTATCATCTGATTTCAAAACATGAGGCACCTTGGAATTACATTTTCTAACTTATTAAAAACTTGCTTGCGCCCGCTATTGGGTCCGTGTTAAAGTTAGTTTTAAGAGAATCGCGCAGGATCCTAAATTATTTACGGGATAAAATATATCCTATCTTGGTGATAAGCTATATATAAATATTATTCAAATCCATTCAACCGTTTTAGCGTGAAAGAGTAATTAACATCCATTAGAAACTTCCGCATTTATAATATGAGTAAAGTACTATAAGTAGAATAGTAGGAATGAAGTAAAAAGTAGGATTAGTATAATTAAAGCTTTAGCTGATTTTATTCTAGGTACATCTTTGTGGTTAATAGAAAATCCTTTTGATGCTTTAAATCGTTTTATATGGTTTACATTATGGCTTAAGATATTTTATGTTACTAATGATGGTGTCGCACTCGTGGAAGATATCAGTGACGATTTCTTTGATTCATCACTGTTCATAAAAACCTAAGTGCTTCCCATGAGGGTTTCCCCCATCTAGTTAAATAATACATATAAACAGCTTCAGTGCAAGACAATTAACGCATATCAAAATTTTTAGATTTCTTATTCATACAATTTGATGCACTTTTATCGTTCTCGGAGAAGTGTCAAGCTAATTTTGTACACGCTAGTTTTTCTAAAAACTTCATGTTCCTGTCCTGTTCCAATTTTGACCTCTGTAATAGTTCTCCTTTTTTCTTTATGACTGACCTTTTGGTTTTGTTATATAATTTTAGGAATAAATTTTATCACTTGATTTTTCTTTATATCTTATCTTTTTGTGTACATATCTTTCTTT
This sequence comes from Chilo suppressalis, assembly GCA_902850365.2. Lineage (NCBI taxonomy): Eukaryota > Metazoa > Arthropoda > Insecta > Lepidoptera > Crambidae > Chilo > Chilo suppressalis. The sequence goes on from OU963898.1 coordinate 17,926,364, forward strand.
TTATTTATTTGTCTAATAGTTTGTTTCATCTTCATTATTTCAGCAGACTTAATTTTCTGATAGCTTCTTAATTTTAAATTTAGTTCTTAGGCAAACTTGTACTAAAGTTTACACCTCATTCTTTAAAATTTAATCATAATCCTAATTCTATATTGTCAATCGTTACCACAAAGATGGAATGATGGCTTAAACATGATTAAGAACTTTGATGCTAATGGGCTTGAATAGTTGAATTGGTTGAAATATCTGAACTTGGATTATTTGGGGCGAAGGTCAACTTATTTCTGTCTCTGTCTCTGTCTCTGATAACCGATCTTCTAATTTTGGTGTATTAAAACAATTTTGGTGGCTGTTAATCCACCACCGAAACCACCAAAATTGCAACACCAAAATTAGAAACGAGTCAAACTTGATTCATTTTCAAAAAAGTATTAAAATTATATTTAATATTTTTCACTCATTTGAAAAATGAGCTATCCATCGAACTATCCATGTCTATTTATATTTTTTCCGTCATGGGAACATTAATGCGTAAACACCAAAATTGATACTATTTTGTCAGATTGCCGATACTTGTTAAACTTATGAATCGGAAAATGGTGCTTCTTTTTAACTTGTAAATACATGTTAGCATGCGTTATAGTATACCCACCAAAATAGGCTAGTTTACTCATGTCGAATTGTATTAAATAAATGTTTATTTCTTAAAGTATTTAGTCTAAGGAACCTTATTATATCGATTTCACTTCATAAAAGCAGAAGATTGCTGTAGAAATTTAATTTTAAAAAATATTTTTTAGTCTATATTTTTTAAACACTAAAAACGCTGTTCGCCACGTCCGCCATGATTTTGACGTCTCTTGTGGTAAACAACTAAATGTCATTCGCGTGTTACTGTAGGTGGATTCTTTCTCAAAACACTTTTAACTTTAGGAAAGAAAAAAACAGTAAACTTAGTTTTTTTTTGACAAAACTAATTATGGATGCCGGCTTTGTGAAAGCAGAAAGCACAAATCTGCCAAGATTGACGGCTTGATGGTTGGTGAATTTGTTGCACTAAACCCCGATTTCTGCTCTGCGGAGCAGAGAAACGACAAGGCATCTATGTAAGTACAATGCATTTAGTATAACAATAGCAGCATTTTACCTGAAATAAAATGCATATTAAAATACTTACCTCACTGAAAGCTTTATATTGAGATAGCACTTCCGTTTCCCGTCGAATTACCATCAGTTTCCGTACTTTTATTCACCTTATATCCGGTCCAGTGGCGACACCTGGCAGAAGCGCGGCCATTTTTGTTTTCCTAAGTTTTGACAGCGCCATATTAACTCATTGGTGTAGAATTTCAGGTCGCTACGGGGCACACCAGGGTAACTCAAACGCCTTTTTATTATATTGTAACTGGTTAATATAATATACTGTTTTATTTAACACTGGTTTTATTTATTACATCCTTCTCCTATTTCTATTTTTAGCATCTCTCTCAAACCACAGACTACCAAGACATAGATCACAAATGTCACAGATTACTTTACAACTCAACACCTTCTCCTATTTTTAAATTTAGTTAAATTTGAAAAATACTAATTTACTATATAAATCAAAGATACATTCATTTTTAATTTCTTACTTCTGACAATTATCCTTTTGGTTTTATTTAATACAATAATATAATTTAATTCTAATAATTGAATAACATTAAACTTTCACAACTTTAGTTTTCATCCTCATACTTTACAACATTTTTACAATGAAAATCAAATTTCTCTTTAGATAACGGCTTTGTAAACATATCTGCAGTTTGAATATTACTTGGACAATACTTTATATCAATATTACCTTTCTTATAATTTTCATGAATAAAATAGTATCTAACATCTATATGCTTTGATCTTTTGCTAAAAGAACCTGTTTTAATTAATTGAATTGAACTCTGGTTATCAATATTTAATATTATATTAACACTAATTCCTGTTAATTCACTTATAAAGGATTTTAAATGTAAACATTCCTTACAACAATCTGAAGCTGCAATATACTCAGCCTCTGTCGATGAAAGAGAAACTATCGGCTGTCTCTTCGAGCACCATGATATAGGTCCACCTCCATACATAATAACAAATCCTGTAGTACTTCGTCTGGTCTCAATACAATTTGCATAGTCTGAGTCACAGTATGCATCCAGTTGTGTTAAATCTCCTCCTGTTCTGTACTTTATTCCTTTACCTTTTGTTCCATTTAAATATTTCAGTATTTTCTTCACAGCTGTTATATCTTCTTTTGATGGGTTTTCTATCTTCTTGCTGGCTTCGTTCACAGCTTGGCTTATATCCGGTCTTGATCGTGTAGATATATATAACAAACCTCCCACTAACTCTCTATATGGAAACTTTAATGTATCTATACTTGTTATTGTCTTTTTATTATCATTATTACATGGTGTACTTGCTGGTTTAGATTCAAACATATTATACTTCTTTAGTAGTCTTTCTGTGTAATTTTTCTGGTGTAGCAATATTCCTTCTTTTGTTTTAGAAACTTCAAATCCAATATAATTTGTTGGCTTTTCATATATTTTAATTTTAAATTCCTTCTCCAGGTGATGCAGTATATTCAGTAGTTTTCTTTTATCTTTACTTATTGCCAATCCATCGTCAACATAAATTGCGATTATTATACTTTTATCTTCAGTTGTAAACACACACTGGTCAGTTTTTGTAGGTTTCAATCCTAGTTTTAACATTGTCTCAGTGAATTTCTTATTCCATGTGATTGGAGCTTGCTTCAATCCATAGAGTGCTTTCTTTAAATGACAGACTTTGTTTGGTTGATTTTCATATCCTTCTGGTATAATCATAAAAATATCTTCTTTCAACTCGCCATATAAAAACGCTGTTTTGACATCAAATGTTAGCATTTCATATTCCTTAGAAGATGTTATTGCAAATATTGATTTTAATGCTGACTGACTAACCACTGGACTGTATATCTCTTGAAAATCTATATTATTTTGTTCAAACCCTCTTACTACGAGTCTTGCTTTATAAATTCCATTCTCTTTAACATTAAATATCCACTTATTTTTTAATATTTTATTTCCTTTTGCCTTTTCAATATCTACTATTTCCCATGTATTATTATTTTTCAATGACTCTTTCTCTGAACATATAGCCTTCTCCCAATTTTTCCTTTCAGTTGACTTCATCGCTTCATCAAAGGTAAGTAATACATAATCATGCAGGTAAGTAGGTTTTTTCTTTTCTCGTTTATCTCTAGTATGTTTATTTTCTTCTTCATTTTCATTATCAGTTATATCATTATGTTCTTCTTCTATTTGTAATTCAATCATTTCTGTTTCTATTTCTGGTACATCTGTGTAATTCTCACTATCAGCTTGTTGATTTTTATCTACTTCTTCATTATTTTCTGAAATCATTTGATCCTTTTCTAATGTCTGTTGCTTGTTCATTTTTAAATTATCTGGTATTGCTTCATTATTTTCACAAAATACAACATCTCTTGCTATTTCTATTCTTCTCTCTCTTTCATTCCATAGTCTATAACCATTATTAGCAAATCCAACCATTAACAATTTCTTGCTTCTTGGATCTAATTTCTTTGTATTTGTACCGAGTTGCTTTGCATATACACTTGAACCAAATTTTTGTATATTGGCTAAGTTAGGTCTTTTGTTATACCACATTTCAAATGGAGTTTTGTTGTTTAATGTTTTAGTAGGTAACCTATTTATTAAATATGTAGCACAGTACATGGCTTCACCCCACATTTCCTTATTTAAGTCTGAATCAAACAATAATGCTCTTGTTTTATCAAGCAATGTTCTGTTTAGCCTTTCAGCTTTGCCGTTCAACTGCGGTGTGTATGGTACTGTCAAGTCTAATTTTATTCCCTTTTTCTTACACCATTCTTTAAAATTATTACTGGTATATTCACCACCATTATCACATCTGATTACTGATACCTTTTCTTTTCTTTCTCTTTCCATCTCTTTTATATAATTTATTATATTTTCTTTTACTTCACTTTTGTGTTTTAATAGATATATTTTTGTTAAATGGGTATAGTCATCCATAATGGTTAAGACGTAGTTGTAACCATCATATGTTTTATTTTCAAATGGACCACATACATCTGTATGTAATAACTGTAAAGGTCTATAAGCTCTGGTTCTTACTGTACTGAATGGTAATCTTGTTTGCTTTGCTTGTGTACATATTTCACATATATTACTTTTCATTGACCCTTGTATTTTTATTCCGTCTGCTACCTCTTCTAATATTTCTAATGTTTTCTTTCCTGGATGACCCAATCTCTTATGCCATTCTGTAGCAGTTCCTTCACTTTTCATTAATAATGACTGTTCATTTGTATTTATTTTATCTGACTTCTTTAAATTTATTGTATACAAACCATTTTCTTTTTGTCCTTTTAATAACAATTCTGAGTCTTTATATATTTCAACCTTGTTTTCAGTAAACACAACAGTTCCTTTGTTATTTGTAATGGCATTCACAGATAATAAGTTTTGTGTTAAATCAGGAACATATAATGTTTTTTGTAAATAACAACCATCTCCATGTATAATTCCTTGGCCTTGAACTTGTAATGGCTCATTATTTGCAGTTAAAACTGTAGAATATTTCTCTTCTAACTCACTTATTATTTCAATATCATTTGTCATATGTGTTGTACACCCTGAGTCGACAATGAAATTTAATCTCTTGGAATCATTACTTCCTGTTGTAGTAAAAAGTGCCACTTCTGATCTATTTTTATTTATTGACTTATTTTTGTAAAAACAATTTTCTTCTTTATGGTTCGTCTTCTTACATATAGAACACTGTTTTGCTTTGTACTTGCAGTCTTTTTCTTCATGGTTATATTTCTTACATATAGAACACATTTTACAATCTTTCTTCATATGTCCTGTTTTATTACATTTATAACATTTTATAATATTTTCCTTTCTTATGACCTTGAATGCTAGTTGGTTATTTTCACTCTTATTTTCATTTAATCTACTTTCTTCATTTAGTAATCTGTTAGTTAAGTTAGTTAAATTCTTTTTATCATCCGGTGTAGATTCCCATGCAGTAATAAAATAACTCAGGTTATTAGGTAAACAAGTTAATATTTTTGACATGACCATTTCTTCATTTATGTTTTGCCCAATTTGATTCAATCTAAACTTTAAATTTTCAATGTCTGATATTAATTGTGTCAGAGTTCTGTTTTCTAATTTGAAAGTAAAGAATTCTTGTAATAATGAAGACTTATTTCTTTCTTCGCAGCCTTCAAATATATTGCACAGTTTTGTGTACATTTCCAGGGCATTTGAGCAACCTAAAATATGTCCCTTTAATTTTCTGTCGATTGTATTAATAATGAGAGATTGTACTTTGGCATCTTTTGTTTGGAAATCGGATATTACTGTAGTCGACTGATCTTGCTTTGGTATCATAACCTCACTTAATTTTTGTGCCTTCAAATAAATGCCCAACTCGAATTTCCATAGTAAAAAACTTTCACCGTCTTTCAATTTTTCAATTTTCACTTCGTCACTCATTTTATTTTGTTTTCTGGTTTGTATTTCTGTTTTTTCCTTCGGTAGCAACACGTGCTTTTCCGGCTGATTTTTCTTGGTTTTATTTTATGATTTTTCGCGGCCTGGGCCCATAACCTGTAGAATTTCAGGTCGCTACGGGGCACACCAGGGTAACTCAAACGCCTTTTTACCCGGCTGCGCAATGCAAGAGCGCGAAGCGCGACGCGCAGACAGGGTTATGTGTTTAACAGTCTATATATGTATGTTTGTTCCTTTGTGGCACACTAGAGACCAAACGCCTGGTCCGATTTTGATGATTCATACATCAATCGATTCGTCTCAATCATGGGAGTGCTACTACAGATATGATAGTAATCAAAATTCAATATGGGCAAAATTAGGCGCCATATCGTGACTAAGTAAAAAAAAAAAGTTGACTAAATATGTCGAATGGGGTATCACTGTCTAGATAATCAAAAATCATATTTAGGTTTCTAACACCATTTTTCATTTTATATGATTGTTTAGGATCTACAACGCTTTAAAGTTGTATATTAACCACTTACGCTTTTAATTTCAATCTTACGATCTTTGTTACTCTTTCACCTCAAAAATACAGAATCGATTTTAATGAAACTTAACAGTAATATAGCTCATATATGATAATTACATATATATAATAATTTATGTAGTTCTTGAGTGAATTGGCCAATATATAGCAATAAGTGTCACATAAGACGGAAAAAAATGACCCATCTGCGAGCCATTTTGGCCTGCACTGCAAAAACAATAAAAGTTACATGAATGTAATGTAGAGTGAAAATGTATCTCTTAAATAGTTCTAAAAAAAAGTCCGTGACACCATATATCTATTTTTAATGTGTAAGTCATTACCGCTAAAATAGTGAATCAAAACTAAAATATTATTTGATATCTATTTCCAAAATGCACATTTTGTATTAACAAATCGTTTTTTATCAAAACAAATACTTTTATCGCTTTTGATATTTAAAGACGATAAACTTTGCTTTTTACACTATGTCATTTCGACAAATATTTAAAAAGTTACAACGATGACAAAGTGATAGCGCGGTGTACTATGTAAAAGAAAAGAAAAATGGGGTATTCGCAGTATCTGATCCTATACGAAGTACTAATATTAAAACTGTGATACAGTTCCTTCTTATTAAATGATGAAAAATATATTATCATAATAGGTATTTATGATTATTGAATTTTAATGAAAAACTCAGAATTTTACTGTTTTTCATTTATTTTAACGATATTACTGAAGGTTACAAAAAAGGTTTACTTAATATAATGACCAATAACCCATTTTCGCTAGTAAGTACATACTTATTGGAATCCCTGTATTTATTAATCAGCTCGCGATAATATTGGTTTTGTAATAATTCTGCAAAATTCAAAGTAAATAATGTAGATTTTTATAGGTAAATCACCCCTTTCGTCACCCTACGCCTATAAGTATTGCGATGTTGTAGCTAAGAACCAAGTTCCCATCTATTTCTATATGGGAATTAAATAAAGAAAAATGTTATAATAAATAATGTAGCCACCTTATGATGAATTAATATTTGAAACCGGTTCAGTAGTTTGACAGATTATTTGTTACAAACATACAAATCTTGCCTCTTTATAATATTAGTATAGATAGTTAGGATAAGATAAGTATTTAATTGATGAAAAATATTTAAAAATAAAGTAAGTAATAGGTTTATTTGATTATATTTGTAAAAGTTACTTAGCATTTGTGCTTAACAGTGATACGTTATTCGGTATTTTTATAACAAAAAAAAAATTGGAAAATAATTGCCATGATTGCACTACTGGGAGTACTCTTCATTCGAGCTTAGACTACCAATAAAAAAGGGTCGAACACAAAGTCTTTGACCTGTTAAATGTGAACGCTTTAAAAGAAAACTACAAAGAGAACTATAAATTGATAATAAATGAGATTGTTATGGTGCTCTACCTAACGATAGGAAAATTTTAATATGCGCCTTTAGTTTAATCAAATATTATAAACTTTGCTTTGGTGATTGCATAATTATTTAATTTAGTGATCTAAGGCAGTTGCCACCATTGTCCAAAACAACAGACGGGAATTACTTCTTTCTTCAACCTGCGACATAAACGTCATTGATTGGTATTGTATATAGGGTGATTAAAAACATTTGAAGTTAACTTCTGGCATCTACATATTGGGTTTCTGTGAATTATGTAGGTATATCAAATTATGAGACTAGGGACTGACACTAAATTTGTGTATATCACAATCTTAGACGTCCGGCATTGACATGACAATGCAGCCACTGCCAATTTTAAATAGTCGACGAATAAAAGTAATGAATTTTATATTTACTGCTAAACTATTAAAAAAAACATAAAGTCATCTTTTGACTTTTTGAGTAAGTGCTAGTTTACTATAAAATTTACATACATTAGAGATATTTATGTAACGACTTGATTTAACTTCACACATTTTTGCGAAAATTGAGGCCCATCTGTAGCCTTGACCCCGCTGGTAAAGTCTTTATATGTCTTAATAAATCAATCTTTTAGACCGAAGCAAGATATTTAAAAATTCCCGCGATATTAATTCCCTTACTGAAGTAACAAGACTACGGTATATACCGTCTTAAAATACTAACTAAAAAGTGTGAAATAAAAAAGGTAAATTTAAAAAATCAAAAAACCCGACTGCTTAATTATTCTTCAAATAAAAACTGAAAAGAAAAAAACAAGTCCAGTAGTCTATAATTCTGTTAATAAGGAACAAAGCTACTTTAACAGTCGGGACCCACTGTTGAAAAATATTATGTATTCTTGAATATCTAATGGGTCCCGACTGTTAAAGTAGCTTTGTTCCTTATTAACAGAATTATAGACTACTGGACTTGTTTTTTTCTTTTCAGTTTTTATTTGAAGAATAATTAAGCAGTCGGGTTTTTTGATTTTTTAAATTTACCTTTTTATTATATTGTAACTGGTTAATATAATATACTGTTTTATTTAACACTGGTTTTATTTATTACATCCTTCTCCTATTTCTATTTTTAGCATCTCTCTCAAACCACAGACTACCAAGACATAGATCACAAATGTCACAGATTACTTTACAACTCAACAATTGGCTCAATTATTTCACCAGGCAGAATTTAAAGTGAAAGCTTTCAGTGAGGTAAGTATTTTAATATGCATTTTATTTCAGGTAAAATGCTGCTATTAAACCACTTGACCGTCACTGAAAGCTTTATATTGAGACCTGTTTGTTATCGCCTGGTGATCGCCACGTACATAGATATATACGCCAATGTGACATCTTATGATAAATTTAAATATTAACATTTATCAGATTATATGAAACTGTATAAAGAAACGAGTAAGCTTAAAAATGAATCAAATAATATTATTTGAATCACGCCTTTAATTTCTTCAAGCTTACGAAGCTGCTTTAACATATGTATTAGCTGATCGCTATATTCCTTTGCTTAAAACTCGCGAAGTATATATATATATATACTTCTACATATATTTGCTTTGTTAATGACCGGACGCTTCCTTGTGTAGCATTCATTTGTATCTTTGTATATCACAAATAAGGCGTACGAACGAGAGAAAAAGATGTAAAGTTGTTCGATACTGAGTCTTACATTTTACAAGACTGTATTTTTACTTAAGTACCAAAAATCAGGGTCCCGCTTACGATTACCATTATTCGGTACAAGTCACCAATCGGATTGTCTTTAACTACTTTCACCTGTTTTGAACCAAAACAAGGCTAAACTAATCTTCGTCGGTACAAATACAATGATTCGGGATAATTTGAAGTAGGAACAAGTCATGTGTACCACATGCTGAACCAAATAATACGCAGCATAATTACTGTATGACGTTCAGAACAACATATATGACGAAGTATTTGAAACAGATCATTATGATGAAACGAGTACATTATTGAAGAAAAGGAAATAAGTTAACTTATAGACACAGAATAGTAGGTTACGGACTGATTCTTTAAAAACAATCGACTTCAATATACGTGTTTGCCAAGACAGGTGAGCTTGGGTAATTAGACTTATCATCCATTGGTATATCATGTAAAAACTACTGACTTATTTAAAATAATGGTACTTATTTTAAGATAAGTCACGAGTTAAAAATAAGTCTCCCAAAAATCGTGTTAGTTCAGAGCAGAGTCCACAACTTGCGGGATTATTCCGATAAACATTCTTGTTCCTAGACCAATGCAACCACGCAAGCCAGCGTTTCCGAGCCATCTCATAGCTGTTTAAGACAGCTGTCGCTCTTTGTAGAATATGTTGAAAAGCGTAGTGCTAGCATATCGTGCCGTGTTCTTCAACTATACTTCCCAAGCTTTCATATTAGATTGGCGGGAAGTGATTGCAAGGTCGATTGCAGTGAATTCATAATTATTGTTAGAAGTAGGGAGTGGTTGATACAACCCCACGGAATGACAAAAATGTTGAAACCGATCAACTTCTGAAGTTTACGTTTTTACAACGAAATTCTCTGGTATAGTTTTTATATTGTTGCTGGGTTGCCGTGATAAATTATGCTATTACGAAGTTCAGACCAGATTTTATGAAATTCATTTGCCATCCTGGAATCTATAATTGATTGTAATTTTTCTTTTGTTTTTCACTTCTTAGATCTGAGTCATTTAGATGTATTACTTAATACTAAATAAAGATTTAGTTATTTATAAGATTTACACAGCTTACATGAGGTGTGCATGTACTATGGCGTAGGGCTTGAAGTATATTTATTCCAGACAGTCGTGGCAAGGTTAGAAAGCGTAAGTTTAATATTAAGAACAGTTTTCAGTAATTTTTACTAAAATAACATAAAGGGGATAATTGCATATAATGATCTTCAAAACCTTTCAAGAATTTGGTAGATCGTGCAATCTTTCTTCAGTAACTAGCACCACTTATATATCAAAATGATCATGTTGGCCACCTCAGACACCACATACACGACATTTCTAATATTGCAAGTTTCTCTCATTACGCGATCAAAAGAGTGAGCAACCCATTTGGTTTACTTTTGTTATTTTCAAGAGAAAATATGTTATCTTCTATTTATCTGGCAGATAGTCTTTAAATTGCAGAAAACTTAGAATTCTTTACATATTTATAGTGTACTGCACTTGAGATTGGAGTTTGATATATATTGGATTTAGATAAACAAGTTTTTGAATGGCATGCGATACCATTAAATTTATTTAAGAATTATTTATGGAGCTCCCAATTTATCAACTTACCTGCACTAAATTTTTTCAAACATTAATTGTTTCGATATTCCTTTTTCTTTTGAAATGTATTATATATTACGGTAGAACAACCGTAGTGATCGAGTCAACACTTCACACCAATTAGCCTAGCCTTATAATGGGCATTGAAAGGCTTGTGTTATGGGCTAACGCCTAGAAATGCATAATGATGATGCATAGATTAGAATTTATTAGATTAGATTTTAAATTCATATTTGTTAACAACCAAAACTTAGGCACAGATGCTCGTTTTTATCATACAATGATTTGCCCCACCGGGGTGAACCCAAGACCTCGGAGTATGCGACACCTTAAAAACCACGTACATTGCACTTCCCAACGGGGTACGTCAACATTCGATGTTCGATCTTTATAGTCTATTAAGAGGGTAGTTTATAGCCGATACTTATGTGTGTACGCAAGCTATGAGCGGGTATGTTGCGTTGCGTTGATGTATGGATTTCCACGCGATGGAAGTAATGAATTATGTCAAGTGACATTTATTATATTTTCAATTTACTTATTTTTAATGTTTCGAATCATTTACACTTTTAAAGACCCCATGGTCACAAAAATAAATTATGAATCACGAATAGACTACATGTTAAATTATGCATAATTTGCTCCACTCGAGTGTCGTATGTTACCGGTGCTTACATAATAGTACGAACTCCATAAGCGAACATGTTCTAAGGAGAGCATATATTGATATTCACGTAATGGAAATAATACATTATGTGTGATATGACCCCACAAGGGCGATTATAAAATTGATGAGGATATTTCTCTATCAACGATGTTTTGTTACTGATACTTGTATGTGTAGGCAAGCCATGGAAGGCAAGTCCTTATTCATAATGAGTTCCATACGGAGGAAGCAAATTATACATAATATGCCCCCGCGAGGGGCGATCATCAGAGTTTTGGTAATATGCACGCCGCGAAGGTGGTTTGCTACCGGTACTCGTATATGTAAGCAAGGCATTAGAGGTATTTCATAAGGTTTCACGTAGTGGAAACAAATTGTATATAATATGCACCCCGCGAGGGTGATTTGCTACCGGTACTCGTATATGTAGGCAAGGCATTAGCGGCATTTCATAAGGTTCCACGTAGTGGAAACTAATTGTACATAATATTCACCCCGCGAGGGTGATTTGCCACCGGTACTCGTATATGTAGGCAAGGCATTAGAGGCATTTAATAAGATTCCACGTAGTGGAAACAAATTATATATAATATGCACCCCGCGAGGGTGATTTGCCACCGGTACTCATATGTGTAGGTACGCCATGGGAGGGCATGTCCTGACACGAATTGGGCTTCATGAGATGAAGCTTATGAATATCACTTGCCTCTGCGCGAGTTGCTCATTAGGTTGATGAAATGTCAATCACTTAAATCCATGACAAATACTTACTTAATACGATAAAAACAACCTCATAGATGGTATCTTATTAAGTGGTGCTTCATCACAGAGATCACTAACTTCTTGCAGTCCTTTAGTTTTTACTTTTTAGCTTTGTGCTAGTTGTAAAAGACCTAAGAAACGATTCTGTTATCTTATCACTTTCGTCATTAAAATTAACTGAGCAGGTGCCTTCCCGCAATGATTCATTTTTATTTTAGAAATATGCAATTGCTGAAAGAAAATTAATGTCAGGAACGTGATATATCATAAATTATCATCATACTTCTTTACCTCGTTGTTTGTTTCCAGGTTGATAAAGCCTGGACTATGATTATAATTTTTAATTCACATCAGCATATCATTTAAAATAAACGTTGAATGTCTTTCGAACAGAGCGTACCTTTATCCTAGTTTAGTCACACGACTCATATGAGAATTTTTATTACGTGTATTGGTCAGTAAAAATGTTAGAACTTTTTATTCATAAGCCTTTAGATATTGATAGCTGGCCATGTTCAGAAAACGACATATCGACATTAGAAATACCTTATTAAGATTGTACATAGTTCACTTACCACTCGAACAATCTTTTAATAAAAGGGCTGGAATATCAAGCTCGCTTATTTTTCTTGAGGCAGCGATGCCGCTTTCGTTATACCAGAAGACGACAAATTCAACCAATTATTACTGCAGCTGTTCGAAGAACAATAATGACTAGATCCACACATCTTGCTGTTTTTGCCAATAATGCCAGTCAGTCGGCGGCTGAAACGTCAATATTGACCGATATTCCTTCACTCTAAACTGTAAAACAATTTAATTAAGTATTTTGTAATACATTTACCAATTTACTTTCACATTTACTTATACGGAAACATTAATTGAATACCAAGAGAAAACACTCTTAAAATAGTTTTTATGATAAACGACCAAGACAGACGTAAAGTATTGCAAAATTTACTTTAATGTAGGTACTTTAATTTTTTAAACAAAAACGCACCTTGAATTGCCGTTAAGTTTTACTCACGGCTTATTATTACTTTTTCAAACAAGCGTATTGCACAATTTAACATATTTGTTTTAAATATCCCTTATCACAAGGGCTGCAAAACCTATCAAAAAGAATAATAGTTTTACTTACGATTACTTCACTTTTGACACGTAAAGTACCTATTTGGAATAACACGAACGGCAAAAACCGTTAAAATAAAATAGTTTTACTTACAGTTTTATCACTTAATAATAATAAAACCTTTAAAATCTCGCAACGATCGCTCAGATTGAGGACGTGTTGCTTCGACGGGAGTCAGAACGCCAATGAGTTAATATGGCGCTGTCAAAACTTAGGAAAACAAAAATGGCCGCGCTTCTGCCAGGTGTCGCCACTGGACCGGATATAAGGTGAATAAAAGTACGGAAACTGATGGTAATTCGACGGGAAACGGAAGTGCTATCTCAATATAAAGCTTTCAGTGACGGTCAAGTGGTTTAATGTAGTAATAAACATAAAACTGATACAACATATGAATAAGTGTAATAAAGTTGCGTAGGTTAATTTCTTTCGGCACTTTAATCCACAACTTTCCTGGAGTCTTCAAGGATGTGTTTTTATATTCTCGTACAATACAGTAATGATAATTACTTTATTTTTTGTGGTATTTATTAGAAATCATGTTTTTTTCTATTATAAACTCAGTTAAAAGTAATTTTCTACGTGTTTACGAGTTTTTGTTTACCACAGTTCACGTCATAGCATAGATAATCTATAGACTAAAATGGCCGACAGCGTTTTTGTATGTCCATGAAAAGTCTATTTTAAAATTAAAGATTTGTAGCTTTCTAGGTTTAAAAAAAATACAATACATTTTTTTTCGGTCTAATAGAACATTTATTAACCATTTAAAACCTTTTTCCAAAAAGGATCAACTAGCCTATTATCAATTATTAGCAGACGAACCTTTATGGCATGCTCTAAATGCAATTTAGAGCCCTAGAAAGGAAATAAAATTGTAAATAGTGATAATAACTAGTATATTTTATGACTATAAGAACATTAATGTAAAAATTTTGCTCAATTTCGGACATAATTAACAAATCCTTTAGAAAATGGTTTCCGGACGCTCCACCAGACTAAGAAAATGGAAGGAAAGATATTTTTTTCCTTATGTATAATATGCTTTATGCATTTAAATATATTGCTTCATAAAGATATCAAAGCCTCTTACTGAACAAGAAATAAAAACTTGTGTTTTTGTAATTTCACACTACTGTTTTCGGCCTGGCCGCATAAAAATAATGTCTGGGAAATACCCCATGTCTAAATAATATTAAATCGGCGCCTTCTACAGAGTATTAATGTTTATCACTAGAGGTTGCATTGTTAATTTGATTTGGTTATTTCTTTATTCAGATAAAATTGTGATCTTTGTTCATTGATTATTTGGCGCCGACTCAAAATTACTTAGGTATACCTACTTACGTTAATTTAATAAGAAGTTAGTTATTAAGGTTAAATAAAAAGGTCAAGTATTTTATGCTTCCGAATTTCTCGGTGGCTTATTTTTTTTACGATCTCTATTGCTGTAATTTATAAAATATATTTAGGGTTTGTATTAAATCTTATTCTGAACCTGAATGACTTTGTAGAATATTATTTAGATTCACATTGTTATACGCGACTTGAATAGTTCGTAACAGAATACAAAAATTGCCATTACCTACAATCACAATTTACAAAAACTGTAAATTAGTAGATCAATAAAACAACGCTATACAGAGAGCTATGGGTCGGAAATCCGCCCTGGATGCCGCAAGTTCCTCTCGCCTATTGATTGAGACCATTATGATGCCCTTAAACTTTTTAAACCAAACGCTTAGATTACCAAAGAGTGTAACTAGGTACTTAGACGCTGTCTTTTGCGAATATGGTGATTATTTGTTACCGATTCAATTCATTACTTCAGAATAAAAATTACTTCACAAACATTTATTACTTGGAGTAGGTAACAAAATTGTGGAGTCTTCATTGAGAAATACTTACCTACTAGTAGGTACCTAATATAATTATGAATATCCCCTGTCTATTCCTATAATGTGATAACTTTGTTGTTACCATATCTATCTCTGCTGCAGAAGCTACCCCTCACCTTCTTATTATTCCTTAGTTTCAAGACACACAAGCATATAGATATTTTATAATATCTATAATTGCATAACTTGTCTTGCTGTATCAAATATGTGCAAACGTTCAAGTGGGTAATGTCAGACAAAAAGTCAGACATGTTTAAAATCTAAACTCAGCCGAAGTAAGTATCAGATTGAAACAGGAAGACCTCGAAGTTACAAATAAAATTCCCTTTAGCATATAAAAATCTAGCGATTACTGTAATACCGTAACTTCAGTTAAATTGTACATTATATAAAAAAGTAACAACGAAATATTTTGGACAAATACACATAAAAAAAATTGGCTTAACGCACAAACCGTGCATGCCATAAAAAAAGAAAAAGAAGAAGACACATAAAAAAAGTTACTAAAACAGTGCTATGATTTTGGCGGGTACAGCAAGTGCGCATAATTAAATGTGGCATTGCTCATAAGCACAAGCGCCGCCGCCGCCGCCGCTGGCTGTCACGTGCCGCATCATCCGCGTTATGATTCCCGTTATTTATGGATATTGTCTCGCCAGCCGCCGAGTGGATTGAAGCCACGCGTCACCAATGGCTAACACGCACTTTAAAACACTTCCACCATACACTATGCATGTAGCCAGGGATCATTGTTGCTAGCTTAACAGAGGGTCTCCTGTACGCGGCGTCTCGTCGCCAGTGGAACCAGTTAAGTGTAATTAAATTGCGACTATCTTGTTTGCGTTGGGGTCTGTCTGATTGGAATGAAGTGGCTGATTTGTGATAAAGGAACATTGAAGGTTTTGTATATGAATGAATACTATTAGTTACTCGAATTATTGAAATCTTAAAAAAATATACTCGAAAGTCGGTGGACTTCCTCGATTATATAAAGAAAGAAGAATAGTTGAGTTAACATGTTATCTAATCTATTTGGCAATGTGTGAAGTCTTTCTTAAATATATGAAACTTATTAGTAAAGGCATCGGCACTCGATGCTGATTATGGCATGCTCATTTGCAGCGTAAAAAACTTACATATTATCATTCTCAATAAGCTGAAAACTTGCCCAACTTGAGAGTCGAATATACATAGTAGGTATTTCGTGAAATCGTGTTTAAGTCTAAATATCCCGTTATTTACCTAAGCGGGTCTTTAACCCGTGTTTCCAGTGTTTTATAATCCAATTGCTATGCTTTTATTGTTAGTAAAATGAAAAGACAATTATACTGATTTTTCCTAGAAAAACCCAACCAAACCGATAATTATATCATATGAATGCAATGCCATCTGTAATGAGCTTTGCGTTTTAATCTTCATTACAATCTGAACTTGTCTGACACTAAGTACAAGCCACATTGAACTTTCGCAAGTGCGTTAGTTTTACGAAAATCCTGCACCGCATCATAAAGAAAACCAATCGGCAACCGACCGTTGCCGTGGTAGCAAGGCAACACTTGCAAATAAATCGCAAGGAATCGCCAATAAATTATGAAATAGTGCAGTTCGGCGGAGGCTCTCGCTCGCGATTGGTATCGGAAGCGGAGGGAAGGGCGCGAGGACTTCCGTTCCGCGACTGCCCTCCGTAACTCATCATCAACGCGCTGCGGGAGCCCGCCCTGTGCACAAAGAAATATAAAGATTTGTGCGAGTTGTACTTACCCTCGCGCGAAAAGAAAGGGGACAAAAAATAATACCCTACCACTATGCATTACAACTTTCTAAACGCAAAGTTTGAGGAATTAAAGGTTGGATAAAAAATAGGTAGCCATAATAAAAAAAACGCCTAATTCAAAATATAATATTAAGTCAAAACAAAAGCAATATTGTTTTTAAACTCGGTTACAGCAATTTGATTATTATTAATTTCCATTTCTTTGACTAGGCTTGCTCAAAAGCAAGCACAGATTACAAGCAACGTTAGCATATAATAATTATGTAGCACCAACCCTGAACACCAAACTAAAAAAAATATTTTCGTTTTCTTTTGAGTTTCTATTGCAGTCGGTTTTTATAATGTCCTTTAACATAAATAGGCGTGACAGTGTTTTGATTATGTCAAAAAAGCATAGTATTAATAAAATTTATTATATGATTAAAATTTCTCAGAAAAAGTCAATGAAACGGCTCTTTTCTTAGGCAAAATAATAATAATTATAAAGTATTTCCTTAAATAGTATTCGATATGAAAGCTCAACCTGTTGCACAAACAGTAAACCAAGTAACTAACTACTTTTAGTTTCAAATTTAAACTATTTAAATTAGTATCGATAAGCACAACAGAAACTTAACTACATACTTACTCAGAAAAGGTAAAAGCAGTGACATTCAAAGCGATGTCTTAATCGATGGATTCAGCGATATGCAAATCCAGAGCATCGTTCGGTACACGATGCCTCGTCGTTTCGGTCTGCACGACATGAAGTCGTGTAAAGAATGCCAATAGGAGGCCGTCAAAACACTTGTACGAGTAGACAACGTATCAATTGTGGCATTTAGGATAGGTATACATCGGGACCTGGGAATAAACAATGCGAATACTTAAGGCTACTTTAGTTATAAAAGCGGCCATAGACGGACTGCTCGAGTAGTTAGCCAGTTAAAAAATACACGGATTCCTCGAGCAGTTAGTGTCAACAGCTTAAAGCTGCCATTTCACCGAGATGTCAATTGTCCGAGCAGTTGTCGCAACTGCACACGGACGTCTGTGTACAGAAGACTGTAGTTAACAATGCAGTCGCAGCTTGAAGCAGTCCATAGATTAACGGCATTATGTAAAATTTTGACTTATCAGTGTTAAACTCCATGATAAGTAAGTAATGGTTCACGAGACATAGCACGAAGTGTTCTCTGAACTCATCTCATATATTAGGACTTTCAATTGCAACGACTGGATCTTTAAGTAATTATAAAGCAAGAAAAAGACAATATTTGAATTT
Organism: Chilo suppressalis; assembly: GCA_902850365.2. NCBI lineage: Eukaryota > Metazoa > Arthropoda > Insecta > Lepidoptera > Crambidae > Chilo > Chilo suppressalis. The sequence continues at coordinate 17,944,730 of OU963898.1, forward strand.
AAGTATACTTTCGCTTCACCATTTACTGCTAAAGTCACTATTCGGAATTTTAACCTTGCCAGATTATATTATATCTTAGTACTTATCACAGGTCTTGAATGACAAAATTACTCAAATTTCACGTTATTTAAAGAAATATAGGACACAAAAAAGGATTTATTTTCTTGCCTTGGGAATTACGCTCATCAAAAGAGTCTAAGCAACATACACCATTTACGCAAACTACAAGTTTTATCAGTTGATATTTTTATATTATCTTTATGAAAAGAATAATTAAAGTTATATTTTTATTTTTAATAATTTAACTGCTAGATGTTTAATAGCTTTGTTTTCTTTGATCTAGTCACAAATAAATTCAAAGAAATTTAAATCGGTTTTAGTTCAAAATATTTCATGTAACTTAGACTCACATTCTATGAGTATATTTTTCAAAATATGAAGGACACCATATTAAATGGTGTTTTTTTTTCTATTTTATCAGCAGAGCTCTATAAAACGGATAGAGCTCTACTGAAAGGATAGTATTCTGTCAGGTAATATAATATATCTTATTGCCTTACCTCTATGTATCCGCACCCTTATAGAAAAAATATAAAAAAGGTGTTTTGGACATTTTGTGTTTACTCTTACTTCCTTATCGTCTCGATAGTGGAATTGTTTACAAATTTCAACAGTTTTTTGGAATTTAAATTATATAGCTTCATTGTTATTCTCAACACGAAGACAAGTCGGGAACACCTGTTAGATAAGACTCTTAAGCTACAGATATAGGTCATCTGATTAAATAACAGGCAACCGTTATGGAGTGACTGACTGATGTATCAAACACGCAGTTCAACCCACTGAACAGATTGCGCTGAAATTTTGCCGGCTGCTGATATAAAATATCCGGGAAGATCCAGGCCACCGCGAAGAGCCCAAACTCCCTATTCCATCCATAGGGAAGGCCTGTACCCTAGCAGTAGGGACATTAATAGGCTGATGATGATGATGAACCGCTAAGAAAAGATTTTCTGAAATTAACCCCCTAAGGGATTAAAATATTGGCTGAAATTTTGAATAAAAATTCGTAGAAGTTGTAATATTTTGAAGATAGAAATCTAAAAAATTGGAAATAAGCTTAACGGAACAAATCTTTAGTGTTACGTTTTTAACGAAATTTACTTCATATATGTAGGTAAGTAGTATTACTTAACTGTTTTTTACCCGGCTGCGCAATGCAAGAGCGCGAAGCGCGACGCGCAGACAGGGTTATGTGTTTAACAGTCTATATATGTATGTTTGTTCCTTTGTGGCACACTAGAGACCAAACGCCTGGACCGATTTTGATGATTCATACATCAATCGATTCGTCTCAATTCTGGGAGTGCTACTAAAGATATGATAGTAATCAAAATTTAATATCGGCAAAATTAGGCGCCATATTGTGACGAAGTAAAAAAAATAAGTTGTCAAAATATGTCGAGTGGGGTATCACTGTCTAGATAATCGAAAATCATGTTTAGGTTCCTAACACCATTTCTCATTTTATATGATTGTTTAGGATCTACAACGCTTTAAAGTTGTATATTAACCACTTGCGCTTTTATTGGTAGTGTAAAGCTCGAATGAAAAGTACTCCCAGTAGTGCAATCATGGCAAATATTTACATTTTTTTTTTTGTTTAAAAAAATACCGAATAACGTATCACTGTTAAGCACAAATGCTAAGTAACTTTTACAAATATAATCAAATAAACCTATTACTTACTTTATTTTTAAATCCGTTTCATCAATTAAATACCCTAACTATCTATACTAATATTATAAAAAGGCAAGATTTGTATGTTTGTAACAAATGATCTGTCAAACTACTGAACCCGTTTCAAATATTAATTCATCATAAGGTAGCTACGTTATTTATTATAACATTTTTCTTTATTTAAATGCATTTTGTCCGAGTGACATAGGCTATATTTTATCCCGATAAATAAATTTCACCCGTACAATACCCGGGTGGATCACTAGTAAGTATAATATAATATTATAGATGCGAAAGTGAGTTTGTTTGTTGCGCTTCCGTGCCTTAATAGCTAAATCGAATATAATGAATTCCCATATAGAAGTAAATGGGAACTTGGTTCTTAGCTACAACATCGCAATACTTATAGGCGTAGGGTGGTGAAAGGGGTGATTTACCTATAAAAATCTACATTATTTACTTTGAATTTTGCAGAATTATTACAAAACCAATATTATCGCGAGCTGATTAATAAATACAGGGATTCCAATAAGTATGTACTTACTAGCGAAAAATGGGTTATTTGTCATTATATTAAGTAAACCTTTTTTGTAACATTAAGTAATATCGTTAAAAAAATGAAAAACAGGAAAATTCTGAGTTTTTTATTAAAATTCAATAATCATAAATACCTATTATGATAATATATTTTTCATCATTTAATATGAAGGAACTGTATCACAGTTTTATTGTTAGTACTTCGTATAGGATCAGATACTGCGAATACCCCATTTTTTTTCTTTTACATAGTACACCGCGCTATCACTTTGTCATCGTTGTAACTTTTTAAATATTTGTCGAAATGACATTGTGTAAAAAGCAAAGTTTATCGTCTTTAAATATCAAAAGCGATAAAAGTATTTGTTTTGATAAAAAATGATTTGTTAATACAAAATGTGCATTTTGGAAATAGATATCAAATAATATTTTAGTTTTGATTCACTATTTTAGCGGTAATGACTTACACATTAAAAATAGATATATGGTGTCACGGACTTTTTTTAGAACTATTTAAGAGATACATTTTCACTCTACACTACATTCATGTAACTTTTATTGTTTTTGCAGTGCAGGCCAAAATGGCTCGCAGATGGGAGATTTTTTTCCGTCTTATGTGACACTTATTGTTAAATATTGGCCAATTCACTCAATAACTACATAAATTATTATATATATGTAATTATCATATATGAGCTATATTACTGTTAAGTTTCACTAAAATCCATTCAGTATTTTTTAGGTTCACCTAAGAGTAACAAAGATCTAAACGTAAGATTGAAATTAAAAGCGTAAGTGGTTAATATACAACTTTAAAGCGTTGTAGATCCTAAACAATCATATAAAATGAAAAATGGTGTTAAAAACCTAAACATGATTTTCGATTATCTAGACAGTGATACCCCACTCGACATATTTTGTCAACTTATTTTTTTTACTTCATCACAATATGGCGCCTAATTTTGCCCATATTGAATTTTGATTACTATCATATCTTTAGTAGTACTCCCATGATTGAGACGAATCGATTGATGTATGAATCATCAAAATCGGTCCAGGCGTTTGGTCTCTAGTGTGCCACAAAGGAACAAACATACATATATAGACTGTTAAACACATAACCCTGTCTGCGCGTCGCGCTTCGCGCTCTTGCATTGCGCAGCTGGGTAAAAAGGGTCGAACACAAAGTCTTTGACCTGTTAAATGTGAACGCTTTAATAAAAAACTACAAAGAGAACCTAAAATTGATAATAAATGATATATAAATTGCTATGGTGCTCTACTTAACGTTATGAAAATTTTATTATGCGCCTTTAGTTTAATCAAATATTATAAACTTTGTTTTGGTGATTGTATAATTATTTAATTTAGTGATCTAAGGCAGTTGCCACCATTATCCAAAACAACAGACGGGAATTACTTCTTTCTTCAACCTGCGACATAAACGTCATTGATTGGTATTGTATATAGAGTGATTAAAAACATAAACGTCATTGATTGGTATTGTATATAGGATGATTAAAAACATTTGCATGTAGGCATATCAAATTATGAGACTAGGGACTGACACTGAATTTGTGTATATCACAATCTTAGACGTCCGGCGTTGACATGACAATGCAGCCACTGCCAATTTTAAATAGTCGACGAATAAAAGTAAATGAATTTTATATTTACTTCTAAACTATTAAAAACACATAAACAAAAGATGACTTTTTGAGTAAACAAGTGCTAGTTTACTATAAAATTTACATACATTAGAGATATTTATGTAACGACTTGATTTAACTTCACACATTTTTGCGAAAATTGAGGCCCATCTGTAGCCTTGACCCCCTTGGTAAAGTCTTTATATGTCTTAATAAATCAAATTTTTAGACCGACACAAGGTACTTAATAATTCCCGCGATATTAATTCCCTTACTGAAGTAACAAGACTATGGTATATACCGTCTTAAAATACTAACTAACTAAAAAGTGTGAAATAAAAAAGGTAAATTTAAAAAATCAAAAAACCCGACTGCTTAATTATACTTCAAATAAAACTGAAAAGAAAAAAACAAGTCCAGTAGTCTATAATTCTGTTAATAAGGAACAAAGCTACTTTAACAGTCGGGACCCACTGTTGAAAAATATTATGTATTCTTGAATATCTAATGGGTCCCGACTGTTAAAGTAGCTTTGTTCCTTATTAACAGAATTATAGACTACTGGACTTGTTTTTTTCTTTTCAGTTTTATTTGAAGTATAATTAAGCAGTCGGGTTTTTTGATTTTTTAAATTTACCTTTTTTTTATAAGTTTTATATTTACGCTATGAAGCGTTTTAAATATACTTACTATATACTATACATTTTTTAAATATTTGATTCCATTTCAGATTGGATCTGCTGCGTCATGAAAAATTCTAATAAACGTACCCTCTCTCAATATCTGATATTACTCGATAGCTACTAAAATTTATCTGCCCTCTAAACTAAAGCTTATCATCAATACGCACTGACTGGCAGACAGTCACACACTATATTTTTTTGTTTCTTTACGCAAGTTGTCATTAAGAAAAGTTTGTAGTAGCTGTATTATTATGAAGATAGAAATCTAAAAAAAAAATGAGCGTATCATTAGCAACACATATTTAGTGTTACATTTTTTAGCGAAAACTTCAAATATATAGGTAAGTTGTATTACTTATCTGTATTTTATAACTATTTTACTTACGCTATGAAGCGTTTTAAATTTACTTAAATTTAGAAAATAGTTGATACTATTTTAGGGTGCGGCCAGACTGCACTCAGATTCAGATTCAGATTCCGAAAACAAGCGCGAGAAATAAACAGTGTAGTCGAAGGGTACGGCCACAGTGCACTCCTGATTCAGATTCAGACTCAGAAAACAAAGCGCGAGAAAAAGCAGGCAACCTGCTTAGACTACACTGTTTATTTCTCGCGCTTGTTTTCGGAATCTGAATCTGAATCTGAATCTGAGTGCACTCTGGCCGTACCCTTAGATTGGATCTGCTGCGCCATGAAAAATTCTAATAAATATACCTTCTCTGAATTTCTGATATTACTCGATAGCTACTGAAAACTTTTTATGCCGTCTAATCAGAATCTTATCATCAATACACAGACTGACAGGCACGCACATTATATTTTTTTGTTTCTTTACGCAAGTTTTCATTAAAGCGTGGCGAAGCCTAGTAAACATGTGCTTATTTATTCATGTTTGATTATGAAAATCTCCTTGGCCGTCCTCGAGCTAAAGTGGCGTCTAACTGCCCCTCATAAGTTTTTACCGGCTGTCAATAACAATACGATGCACATAAAACACGCGACTTTTATAATTTGCCGATTCTAATAAATAAAGATTTCAATCCTTACTGATCGTTTAGTCTAAAAAAGACCGCCCGGGCTGTATGCATTAGAATTCCGACTCTATTGTATTTATCATAAATTCTTTTTTGCACCTATGTTGAATGTATTACCTACCGATTTAAGTTTATGCTCGTACAGTTTTTGAGTTTCTCTGATTGCCATTCCTATCGTGAGCGTTTATCTGCGTAATGATATTTTTTTTAATAATCAATTCGATGTGTATGCATCTAAATGGAACATATGAAATAGTAATTTTATCTGTTGTTTATCATATTAATGGTGAAGGTTTGTCGTTTGCTCATTTCGTAAAATGAGTCGATTTGCATATGAAGCTTCGGTTATAAATGCAAAGATTCGTTTGATTTGGGGAATATAAGTAGTGTATTAAATTTTACTTATCTTTTTCATTCTAAAAGTAATTTTCTTAAGTAGCACTCCTTGTTATTTTCGGGTCTTCTTTTCCATAGTTCGGCTTTATTTGTTGATGTGATGAGTTCAAGCTTTATTATCACGGTGTTTGTTCATCATCGTTTCCTTAGTATGTATTTTGAATGTTATTAAATATAGAGCGCCGGTCCTAGCCTATAATCAGGGTAACCGTTAATAACAAAAAATATTATAATGTTTGTGACCATTAAAGTTTAAAACAATATAGAGCGATTATATAGTCTTTTCTTCAGTTACCTTTACGTCTACGTTTTGTACATTTGGCTACATTCTATGTTTCGTTGAAGAATGGTTTTTGCATTTGGCTGTTCGGTCCTCCTTGCCTAGAGCAACCGCCCTTTTCAGTTTTCCATAGGCCCATAGGCTGTAAATATATTTTAACTAGTGTTTTGCCTTAAGGTCCTTGAGGATTTAGAGATTATATTCTTTTAGGATTATCTGCAATAAAAAAATAACCGGAGTTTTTGGCGGGATTTCATCGAGTGTGGTTGGCGTCTTATTTTAATTATTCTTAAATTCGTTCATAGTGGATACTGTGAAATAAAATTGGTGTGATTTTGTGTTACAACTGCCTGCGTAACTGAAGAATTAGTAGAATCGTCAAAATACACGCTATTCCGGTCAAGTGGACGTGAGAATTTTATTGTAGTATTGACTACCTCACAGAAGCTTATCGAAAAAGCCAGCTCGATACATTTCGTGCCAAACACTTCAAGAAACATTAGAATACGTCACACCAACATTCTAATGTAAAAAGAAAAACAGAATAATTTAACTTAAGACTAGGCTGTATGGGCAATGTTCCCCTTGCATTCCCTGAAAAGGGAGAACTTAACCAAAAAAAAAAACCACTTGAGTTAAACTTTCATGGTCACTAACATGACTTATAGTAATTTATTTTATTTACGGGATCGTTACCATGAGTACGTAAATACTTAGTTCTTTGTGGACTCACAAAAAATAATGTTCCATAAATAACATACATTACTATAAGTTTTTATAACGTATGGAAGCTAATGTGTATATGGCTGAACAAACAGATAAAGAAAAAATGATTAGATTAAGATATTCCATTAATACACAGACGCAGAGAGATTGGTACCTTAAGCACGGTCTTTGACAGATCCGTAATCGTATTGCATCGTCAAAGTTTATATGGAAACTAAGCAGCGCCTCTACCGGACGTAAGAACAAACTGGCTCCTTTCATAACAAAAAAAAAACGTGGCGATACGTTTACGAATCTGTCAAAGTTCGTGCGTTCGTGGTACAGTAATTACCGTGAAGATTAGAGAAAAGAAGAACGATCGCTACGTAAAGCATTAGCCCGCCTGACCCTGAAAAGGACAATGGGCAAAATACACCCAGCTCCGCTAACAATGTAATAAGTATGAATCGATAGATCTATGAAAAACTAGTCTTTTTTATTATGACACCGTAAAAAAAATATTCTGGTAGTCAAAAGATATGACACATGGGCATATTTAAGTAGCTAAATAAATTAATTTTATAGTATCTTCATTTTATATTATTCGAAACCATAATAATATATTCATTTTATACTATACAACCAGATATACGACAAAGCCTGCCGACATTCCTGCGCTTACTGAGCCACCACAAAACGGTTTACAGGGGTTGAAGGACTTGCAGTTGCAAATAGTCGACTCGTCTTACTTCGTTGTGATTGTGCGCTACCTGTCACTTGATTCATTTTTATATAACATTGGAACACTATAATCGGTTTTGTCAATTCATCAGTATGGATGAACTGTAATCATGTTTTCTCCGAACCTTGGACAAGTTTTTGTGATTTGTGGTCGCTCCGTTTTACATAGTAGACAATTAACTACAACGAACATACTGTTTGAAAAAACTCGAACCCATGCTTGGATTTTTGGATTTACTTTAGCATGGCAGAACCTTGTGAAGTATTCCCATAATAGAATAGAGTCGATAATTTTTGAGACCAAAAAAAATTATAGTAGGATGAAACCCATTGGAAAAGGTAGAGAATATAACAAAAATGAAAGAAAAATAAATTACGGGCGATCTGAGGTCGGGAAGGGGGAGGGGGTGAGTTTTTAAGGGTAAAAACCGGTTAATCTCGATTTCCGGTAAAACTGCGAGTCCTATGAAAAAAAGTTAAATGGCAAAGTTGTAGGTAATAAAAAGATGTACAACTTTTGTATCGACACTTTTTTCACATAACCTCAAAATCTATGTGAAAATTCGAATAACGGAGTTTTTAGTTTTTTATTTTTTGCAAAAAAAAAATTCTTTCACTAAACTTAGTGAAAACTTACCTTTGTATGTTCCAAACATACAGTAATTTTTTTGATTTAAAATATTCATTTTTTCACCTTATTTTGACTTAATATCGAAAAAGCACCCTAATTTTCAATCGAAAATTCTCACGTCAAAATATCTGCTTTTTTAAAAAAGTTGATGTGTTTTGTTTGTTGAAATTTCTACTTTCTGATGGTATAAAAAAATATACACTACTATGGTAAATGTTCTCAGAAACTGCAAATTAATAATGAAAAAAACTCCAATCCGAAAAATTGATTTGAAGCATTATGTATAATTTTGAACTATTTATTAAAATTTACACTTGAATTACTCGAAAAACGTAAGATTTCATGTTAACATGCAAAAATAGTTGTTGTAAGTAGGTATTAAAAATAGGATTTTCGGATTCGAGTTATTATCATTATTAATTTGCAGTTTCTGAGAACATTTACCATAGTAGTGTATATTGTTTTTTATACCATCAAAGAGTAGAGATTTCAACAAACAAAAAACACACCACCTTTTTTAAAAAAGCAGATATTTTGACGTGAGAATTTTCGATTGAAAATAAGGGTGCTTTTTCGATATTAAGTCAAAATAAGATGAAAAAATTAATATTTTAAATCAAAAAAAATACTGTATATTTGGGACATACAAAGGTAAGTTTTCACTAAGTTTCGTGAAAGAATTTTTTTTTGCAAAAAATAAAAATAAAAAACTAAAAACTCGGTTATTCGAATTTTTCACATAGATTTTGAGGTAATGTGAAAAAAGTGTCGATACAAAAGTTGTACATCTTTTTATTACCTACAACTTTGCCATTTAACTTTTTTTCATAGGACTTGCAGTTTTACCGGAAATCGAGATTAACCGGTTTTTACCCTTAAAAACTCACCCCCTCCCCCTTCCCGACCTCAGATCGCCCGTAATTTATTTTTCCTTTAACTTTTGTTATATTCTCTACCTTTTCCAATGGGTTTCATCCTACTTTTTTTTTTCACTTTTTACCATTTTTAAAATTATCGAACCTGGTCTATAATATCTGAGCCCTCTATGTACGGTCGAACTAACTAACTAAATTAATTCCCTTGTTTCATTAATGTTCTTTCGTTCCTATTTAACCTAAAATAACTAAAGACCCGCCAGGATTGAATTTGATGCGCTTTGGCACAGATGATCATGACTATATAATACCTTTCTAACAAATGTAGTTTAAGCCGTGGCAGACGTGGGTGCAGTGTCGATACATTTTTGCCCAATGTCCTTTGTATAATTTATAAGTTAAATTTTGGGGATTTATATATATGGTATATGAAGTTTATTGAATAATGTACAAAGGAGATTGCTCAAATTGGCCCAAATGCACAAAAAAAATTGACATATCCGGTAGTTCTTGGCGTAATTTATACTTCATTTTACAGTCATTAATTTTAACGGACACCTTTGTATAATATATTCATTTTAAAAAGGACTTTTAATTTTACCGGTTTGTAAACATACGAATAATTTTAAATGACTATGGGTGTAGTAACATTCAGCCAAAGACTGATCGAAGTTGTTTATATAACATCAAAACAGATGTATTTTGTAAAGATCGATAAAATGAAACATTTTTTTTATTACACTGAGTATTAATATCCACAACTATATTATCATTTTTACTACATGCAAATGTGCTAAGACATTTAATATAGATGGAAGGCGACATCATAAAGTCTATTGCCAAACATTTTTCGCCAAACACCTCCATAAACACATTATAAGGTGTGATACACTAAAAATCTAAAATATGGTTATAATATAAACATAACAAAAATAATGAAGCTACTGAAGATATGGCTACATAACCTAAATCTCTTAGCTTTCTTTGGTTAACAAGAGTTAAAAAAATCTCTCTAATCTGTGACTCATTCACAATCATCCCACAGTTTCTGTCACCGAGTACCATAATATAACCGGAAATGCATAGATGATACCTGATTTTAAAAGTTATTCTTAGGCATTAACTTCAAACACAGGCTATCTGTTAATCTACATGCTCTATTATACCTGAATCTTATACATAATTCCGGTACTTGGCTTAATTTCCCTAGTTTATTAAATAACTTATTTGTTTTCTATTATTTTAATACAAAAGTACTTATATCTATTTGTAAACATAACCTCAAAATCATTCAGTGTATAAGGTTCACAGAAGTTCTCAGGGGTGTCCGCCAATAATATTCGTTTCTACAGTAATTTATACATAATTACGAATCTAGGAAACAATTTTTCATGATTATTGATCTTTAGGCCAAACATGTATGGAAGCTGAGCAATCTCCTTTTCATCGCGGCATTGGTCATTTCGAATTAGCCCGCTTTTATTGAGACAACTTAGCGATCGCAGTGACTCACTTATTTTGTCCATATTTCTGGGACACTGTTTTCTACGGCGATCGTTCTCCCTTCTCTCTAAACTCCTTGGTAATTACTTTAATAACAAAGAGTAGTTTTGATCCACTTGAATGGGACCTATTCTTTTTCCAAAAAATACCTAATCTTTTTCCAAAAAGATAATACTTCGCCTTGCATTTTAGTCGAGGAGAGAAGATGCGGCAGAAATGTGAGCTCTAGCCATACTCACCCTTCTGGCTTGAACTCAGAGCCCTGGAACCTTTAACTGGTGCTTCAGACGAGCAGAAAAAAAACACCACCAAATTAAAGTTTGTCACTCTTTTTCTTATTATACCCTAGTACTTTCTATTATAAAATTCTCCTAGCGCTACCTACATGCTTGCTTATTTGATGGTATTGCAAAAGTACCATCTAAGCAAGGGCGGATCCAGCTTTGGCGCTAGGGGGGGTCATATAGTCGTACTTAATTAAATATTGAAAGTACTTAAATAAAATCCCCCTGGGCTGGGTACAGATGGTCATGACCCCCTTGACCCCCCCCCCCCGGATCCGCCCTTGAATCTAAGTACATAGTTTTCTACTAGATGTCGCTGTTTTGATACAATCTGACATAATGTTTACGTGACCAGCAGTGATATTCTGTACCCTTAGCATGAACCAATATCGAATTCGTAACGTTTGTGAGTCCGAAATGTCATTGTCAAATGTGTACTGATTTTTAGTTCTCGTTGCGTACTTTGTGGCGCTGCTGTTCAAGTTTCCATACAAAATTTGACATTGACATTTCGTACTCGCAAACGATACTAATTCGATATTGGTTCGTGCTAGGGGTATAAGTACTGTACTGTAAGAACAAAAACACTTTTCACCGCGGAATTCGCATTGTAATTTTAAATAAAATACGAATTTCAATGACACCGGCGACTTCCGCTATAAAAAATAAGTTTGTTCTTACTGAATAGCACGGCAGGATTTGTGGTCCTTTAAAAACATAAGTTGGAATCTCAAACTATGCGCTTTGAATGTTTATATTATAGGTATGAGTGGAGAAATCCTCTCCCTAGTGGGCGGAGTCAGGTGTCACGCACAGCAGATCTTATCTTAGGGGATGTAACGCAGGGGTGGATAGCACTACCGGCTATATAATCAACAAACTTTATGTTGGCAGTTTTTAATTCATCAAATGTTTCTAAAATGTTTTTTTGGTGTTTTTTGTTTTCGTTTTAAACGGGTTAGGTTTGGGTTCGTAGTAAAAAGTATTTACTTAGGCATTAAGTACTATAGGCAAACCGCTTAACTGAGACCTCGCCTGCAGGGTACAGGGTGTTGAATGTGTGAGGTACAGGCGGCGGGCATATATAACACTTAACATCAGATTAGGTAGGGTGGTGCCTTAAATAATACTTAACAACTTCGTTTTTCTTACAAAATCAACAAGGATGTTTTTAATTAATTTATTGTATTTAACATTGACATTAATTAATTACTCACTTCGTTTATAAAAATGACTCCAAGGATAAGAATGATGTTAACGCAGGTTTTGTCGGTTTGCATATATAACTAACCTACTTAGAGAGTATTCTTGAGTTTCCTACGGTCGGATTCTAATTATTTGAAAGGGAATTTACTGAAGTAAATTTAATGTTAGTTAGGCACGCTATGTGATTTTAGGGTTACCTTCTTTTTTTGTGGTCTTTGCATTATAACGTGCAATATAAAGGAATTCATAAAACCAACACACAATCTACGAAGCATTTGACGCTTAAGTATAAATAAACCAAATAGGAAAACTGTTTTTATAATCTTTTGTCGCAATCATGTGGTTTAAAGGAGTTACATTACAATTTTATTAGAAGTATGTTTTCACGCCATGTTTCTTGAGGGCAAGTAAACAACGTTCAATTTTATTTAAATTGTCATATACCTACGATATTGGAATGTAGGGCCCCCGTCTGAGGAAGCAACTTGTGCCATGCAAAAGACCACAATCAAATAATTCTACCTTTTGGTGGTGGTGTGGTAAACTCGTATGCCGATGAGTAAGATTTTACAGAGCACCATGGGGTAGAACATGAGGAGGAACATGAGGAGCTCGATGGCTCAGGTGGTTAGTGCGTTCCGCTGCGATCGTTAAAGTAAAGCAACTTTAGCAGTGGTCGGTCGTAGGATGGGTGACCAAAAATTTTCTATCTCGAGTTCCTCCGTGCTTCGGAAGGCGCGTTAAGCCGTTGGTCCCAGCTGCATCTGCAGTCGTTAGCACCTGGCCAATCCGCACTGGGCCCGCGTGGTGGGTCATGGCCCAATCTCCCTATTCCATCCATAGGGAAGGCTTGTGCCCCAGGAGTGGGGACATTAATAGGCTGCTGATGATGATCATGATCATTATGGGGTAGAATAGGATATTCTAAAAAATGCACCTACTCTGGTTGGTACCTATTGCAAACGTCAACAGGCTATGGTGGCCAATCTGATTACCATCAAGTGAACCATAGGCAGGCTCACTACCGGATTTAGGGGAGGGCAACCGGGGCGAAAGCCCCGGGGCCTCCACAAACGGGGGGCCCCCACAATAGAGACTTGGGAAAAAAAAAACCTTTCAAATTCCAACTAGTAAACACTAGTAAACATCTTTTCCTTTGATATTTTTTTTTGCTCTTTTACCTTTACCTACAGCCTACAGTACTTTGTACATCTAACATACATGATTATTTGATTATATTAATCTTAAATAACAGAAATTATTGATCTATATTTGTTCACTCCAATCAGGCAATCAGTGAAATATCAAAATCTTAAATGGCCCTGATAAGCACTTCCAATTCACTACCCATCTTGAAGGAGTACCCCAATCGCTTAATGGCTGAGTGGGGTGGTACTTGCCCGCAGGGCCGAATTTAAGGCAGGGCAGGTGGAGCTGTGGCCCAGGGGCCTTCCACAACAGCTTAAGAAATAACAACATTTCGATGGGTTAACAAGAATACAAATCCTAAGTGGCCCGGGGCCTCCACAATCCTAAATCCGGCCCTGGCAGGCTTGTTAAAAAAATCATGCCAGTTTTTTCTTTAATTGATTGAGACAGCTTGATATCCGGGATATCAACCAGGAAACTACCTAGTGATGGGAGATGTCAATCTTTCGTCTACGGTAGTTACAAAGCTAGCTACCCTGCACATTCAACGACTTTTATTTTTTACTATATTGCAGCTGGTATTTTTTTCTTGTAATAAGTTATTATATTTAAAATATGAACAGTAGTTACTGCGAAGTCGATGAATAAGTAATAAACCTTATTATGATGACTGTCCCTACCCTTCTTGGTAAACGACAATAATGTATGTGTCGTAATCAATTAATCGTATAGTGGGTTCGGAAAGCGCGCACGCACGCACGCAGCGCCAGCAAAGTTCTCGTGCGAGGGATCACTAACTTAGTCAGCCAATTACTTCAGTGTTCTTCGTCCGAAGCCAGACGGCGCAATATGTTAACATATTTTTTAATTTGTTCACCTGACAGCCAAAGAAGCAATCGCGAGTTCATGCGCGCAGGAGTGAGATTTATAATAAGAAAACGCTCCTACCGCGCATGCACCTTAAGGATCTATAAATCTTTAAAGTACTGCATCGGCCAATCCCTGTTGAGAAACGATAAATCATCCCCGCGGACAGTGAAGTCGAATGGAATACGATCGCCCGTCCTGCTCCCACTGGTTGGTCCTTGCACCACTTTACATCATTTATCATTTCTGCATCTCGCTCCTTCCCAATGATAAATTCAATTCTCTTTTGGAATATGATTGTTCCTCGTTTTGTTATTGTGGTGTTTTATTGGGGATATCGTCACGGAGTACGTTTTTTGATCGCAGTCCGATCGAAATGATCGCGAGAATTGGATTTCCATTTTAGATTTGGTGCATCGACCGATCAATCTTGTGGCATTCATCCATCGATCGATATTGTTGTTTACAACTATCGATTCGAGAAAAAAAGTATGCATTGTTATGGGATTTCAAATAATCATATCGTCCTTGTTTTCACATAAATATGTTGATAAGGTAAGGAGCTTTTTTAAAATGTACTGTAATCTTATTTCAAAACCAATAAAATTTAGGTAGGTAGGTACCTAACCTTAATTTTATTAGTTTTGAAATTGTAATACGGCTTTATTGTAAGTATCTCTTTGCAGGCATTCAAATAATGCTCAGAGAGTTGTTTGATGTACTTGACGTATTCTACAAAATCAGACTAATAAAAATGCCTTTTGAAATTGAAACATGTTTTTTTTCTTTATTTCTCGCTATTTACAGGCCTGTAGAAAAGACAACGTTTTGTTCTTAAAATAACTTAAAATACAGCGTGCTTTTCAGTCATTTATTTACAATATTAATAGTTATCATAGACGCAGGTTCATTTTTTCTTCTCTCATAAAATGTCCATTCGTGAAAAAATAGTATACTACTATGAACATATACATTATAATCATAAAACTCCAGGATTAGATAGCACAATAGTTTGTAGCAACTACACAAGTAATTTACAATAAAATCAATCACTTATTCCTATTATCACTGGGCATTTATAATTTATTTTATACACGACCTTATT
Source organism: Chilo suppressalis (assembly GCA_902850365.2). NCBI lineage: Eukaryota > Metazoa > Arthropoda > Insecta > Lepidoptera > Crambidae > Chilo > Chilo suppressalis. The sequence continues at coordinate 17,960,115 of OU963898.1, forward strand.
GTAAAGTATCTTAAGTTTATTTATTATATTACACTTGTACAACCTATAAATTGTAGTTTATTAGACTTCGGTGCTTTGGCCATGCTGATATATATGTATAAGATATAAGGCTTCATTTCGAACTTCAATAAGTTACTAGTAGAGGAAATTAGTTACCTTCCAAACTAACCTATTAGCTGTTTGCAATATCTCGTTAATTTTCACGCATCTCATAAATTTCACATCGTAAGATCTATTTATTATTAGAATAGAAATCTATTATACAACAATACGATTGTTTGTACATCAGTGCTTACACTAAACAAAGGCTGTAATAAATCACTGTCAGCAATGCTGTTGACAAAAATCTACTCTCTGTACATTGTTAGTGTCCCGAGACATCACAAAGGTTCCAAGGATCCTAACGGACAATACCCATAGACATTCACCAAATTAAAGGACGTATTCCAACAAAACCTTGTTTGTTTACCAGAATATATGACACGGACGCTCAACTAGTGGTCAATTCATTGTCTAACGCATGTCGTAAACAACAGGCTGATTCGACACGTACCCCTTATTGTAAATTCTATATTGTATTCTCTCAAATAATTCTCTAGTGACATTCAGTAGGATCCATTAATTAAAACTTTAGGACGGCTGTTGTCTATATAGGATGGTCAGATCACGTACTGACTAATAAGTAAGTATAATATAAATAAGCGTAATGTACTTTAGAAAGCACTGAACGGACGCGCTTTAGCGAACTTTTCATTCCACGGCTAAACCTATATTCTAATGCTTGGAACTGTTACGGCGTGAGCAAAGTGACAGCGTTGCTTATCGTCGAATGAAGAGTTCCCTAAGCGCGGTGCGGTCAGTACGCGGCGGCGGCGCCGGAGTGATGCATCAAGTGGTGATGGTGGTAGGACTCTTGGGAGGGACACCACCAGTCGGGTACTCCGTGCGGGACCGTCGGCGCGGGCTGTTGGAACTGGGTCCAATGGCCGCCGAAGCCGAGTTTGTTGTCCATGCCGCCGTTGCCTCCAATGTTGGTAAGGTGAGGCTGGTGTTGATGCGGCGGTACCGGCAGTCGCTCATAAGGCTTTTGTTCGTGCGGGTTGAGGTATTTGTCGTTGAGGCTTTCTAGTTTGTCGGTTATGGAGGGATGGTGGTGGTGGTGCGGGGGTGGGGCAGGCGCGGGTGCGGGAGGGGGTTGGAGCGGTGCTATCGGACTGGCGGCTCCGGCAGTGACGCTGACGCTGCCTGCTGACGAGGAGTCATCGCCGTCGCTGTCGTACCGCGGTGACGCGTCGCCAGCAGCGCCGTGCACCTTCATATGCTTGCGCAGCGATGATGGGTGCGTGTACGACTTGTCGCAGCCGTGGACGCGGCAGTTGTACGGTTTGTCCGAGGTGTGAACATGTGAATGCTTCTTCCTATCTGAGGAGTTGGCAAAGCGCCGATCGCAGCCAGCGTACTCGCATTTGAATGGCTTCTCACCTGAAAAGATACAGAAAATGAATTTAAAAAAATAATACTAAGTTTCTATATGTAATTTTCCCATACAACAATTGAAAGGAAAATAATACACCAGCTGCTGCTAACATTTTTACGACCGCACGCAGAGACGCCAAATTAATTTAAAATCACGAGTTGTCATACATACGTATTTAGAAAAGTCAAATTAATTTAATGCTGCATTAAGTCACGTTATGTCTCATTCTATTGTTGCAAAAGAGTGACAGCTTCAACTTTAATCACACTTAATTGATATCGGCTTTTCTGTGAGTGCGGCCTTAAAATTGTTATCTGTGCAAAGAAAGAGCCTGAGTTCAAATGTTAATGTGATATATTTAGAATTTCTCATTTTGCACAAACTAGGTGATAGTAAGATAGTTTTGAAAATATTGACAATTTAATTCTTAATCTAAATATAAACATCTAGCAGTTAAATGCTTAAAAAATTAAATGTAACAATTTAGGTAAGTCTTTAAAGCTTTCTGTTTTCATGTGAAGTATTTTTCTGTTTGATTTTTGTTGCATGATTTGTGTGTACATATGATATCATATTATTTAATAAATTATCATGTCCTAATCTTATGAACATTCTATAGCTAAACAAACAAAACCACTTATATTTCGATATCTATTTAGATATTACCTATAACCCTAATTAGAAGTGAAATAAAGTCTCTGAAATGAAATAATTCAATCGTCATAAAAAATAAATCCGCAACCGTTCCATTTCTTTCTCTCACCGATATCTGAGAATAAAGCGAGCGCTCTCCAACCGAACGCGAATGTCCAATCACACCATAAATAACGAGATTTGCTCGTTGTTTATAGTTTACGAGTACAAATAAATAATCACAACAATTGCACGGGATACTTAACACACTCATAAATCATATTTATAAGAAGACTTTGTCACATTGCTGTAACAAAGCAGCTGTAGCGCAACTAAGTATATTCGACTTTAATTACTAAGGCAGAAGGTTTGTTATCGTTCTGTGGTTTTCGGTGGATCCTGATGGTTATGCCAAAAGCCCGCATCCGCTTTACGGCATCACAGGAGGATCGAGGTGAACAGTCATACTAATCCTCTAAGTTAAGTGTTAACTATCGGAACGGGAACAGCTTGAGTTACATCTTCACCTTTATAATCGGTTTCACGACTCACAATGGATTATTCAAATAATAAGGAAGGCAGGTATTTGGGTTGATTAATTTAATTTGACGCTCGATGGCGCAGTAGGTTAACGCGTTCGGTGGGCTATCGTTAAAGTTAAGCAACTTTCGCAATGGCTGGTCATAGCATGGGTGACCAAAAATACCTAGAGCTCCTCGGAAGACACGTTAAGCCGTTGCTTTTAACTATATCTGGGAGAGAGAGAGAGATTTTATCGACCACATTACATTAAAAATAAACAATCAAAAAAATAACACTTTGAAAGTATTTATAGGTAAAAAAAGACTACATATCATTTGTGGTTTGCGGTCAATCAGGACCCTGCCTCAGCAGCATAATGCTGCCGCAACACGCCACAAAACATGTCACAGCAGCGCTGGTATTCTGGTTGGGCTGGACATCTGTAGTCATTAGCACCTACCAACCCGCACTGAGCCCGCGTGGTAGCTGAAGGCAAAATCTCCACATTCCATCTAAGTATAGGGAGGACGTGTGCCCCAGAAGTGGAAATATATATAAACTTTAATTTTGTAAGTAAATAAAAATATTGAGTCGTATTCCTAGGTAATATAAAAAGGAATTCGTAAATATCAATATTATGTTGGATATAATAATGATCAAAGCATAGCCGTTAGATATACCTAATAAATCAACATGAGTTTTTTTCTTAACTATGTAGTAGGTATGGTATCGTCCGATTTTTTGCGCACGCAAATTTTTTTTCTACATCGTTTTCACGTACTCCGACGGGTCCTTCACGAGTTCACCGAATCGTATGACTGCAACATTCAATGAGTACATTACTAGTAGGTTTGGCCAGTGTGATCGCACACAATAGTCTTTTTATTGTCGTGTTTACAAATAACTTCTCCATAATCCTTACCATTGTTGGAATATGAGCCCTGAGCACAGATGCTAATCTCAAGTGTCCGTTAAAGTGCTTATAATAGAGCTTTTTACGCGATCCCTCACCGCAACTTTTATTATAGCCGATACTCAATGAAATCACACATCGTCAGATCATATTCAATAGTGTGATACTTCCTTTGAGTATGGCAACTATCGATAAAAAAAAGTTATAGTATGCGAACCGCCTTCAAAGGTCTCGTGAAAGAAAGTACGTATTATTTCGGAGATATTTCAATGTTTGTATCAGATCATTTAGGTTTATAATCCCCGTGAACGATGTGGTTGTATCGTATTTAACCATGTGTATGAACATTATGATTCATTCTCCGTGCTTCCATTTAAGAACGCTTTGAGAATTTTTTGATCAAAATGTTTTTTGAACAGTATAAGTTGTAAGGGTTTATTTGTTAAATAAATTTTACCTATCTACAGACACCTTAAAGTTAGTAGGTAAGGTAAGTACACCGAAGAGATAAATATCGGAGAAGACTTCACGAGTCATTGAATCGATCGAATCAAATAAAATACGTTGACAGACATCGGCTGCGTCTGTCTCGCAGCGATTTGATAAAAACAGCTCTCGTTTCGAGCCCTAATGAGCTAAACGCGGGACAAGCTGGAAACATGTGTCGCCCGCCTAATTACTAATCGGAACATCTCGGCATCTCTGCGGACGTCGCACAAAAACGCCACTAACAAACGTTATTAGGCTGCGATGCGTTATCTACGCACGCGCGACAGCGATCCGTTTGTTTTGACAAATAACTCTGGACCTTTTTAATTGCATATCTTTACGTTTTCTTTTTTTTTCACTTTCTTCACCCAAGCAGATCACCAGTTTACAGTGTTTATTCCTCACATAATCTAGTATGTCTTTATCAATAGTATCTAAGTAAGCTAGGTAGCTTATGTTTCATTATCATTGGTTATCATTAATCACTTATTAGATTTATTGAGATAATATCATCAATTCTTTGAATACCCATCCCTGGCAAATTACCGAATGACAGAGATTAGGTCATCAGTGAGCCAACCCATCATGGGTTAAGCTATTATATGAATATTGAGATAAAAAAGGAAAGTATTGTTATTTTCACAAAAGTAGTCCCACAACACTGGATGATTAAAACAACTCAATTTTGAGATGACCCTGTTGTAGTTGTCCCATTGATATCGTAGTTTGTAAGTCAGTACATTTTTTTAGTTTGTTATTAATTGATGATTGTCGACTAAATTCATGAAAAACATTTAGATTTTTAGGTAGGTACATCGTTTTCTGCTTATTTCAATATAAGCTATCGTACAGGTCTTGATTTAAATGTTGATAATTATATTTATTCTGTTTTTTTGAATTACCAGCTTGCATGTTACTGCCATATCACTTATTTTTTATTATTCTTAACATATTTAGTGAGACAATCTAAAAGAAAGAACATGAGCAAAGAATGCGCTTCGTGAATTCGTCGCATGCCCGCCGGGACACGGATAGGGTCAGATGTTTATCTTAAACGGCTGTATCACCCACGGGAGACACTTTTTTGTGTTAATATCGACGTGAAACTTTATCTTCGGCTTGTTCAACCAAAGCGTATTTGACGGCTTAAATCTTTGATAGGATTTAAAAAGATCGCTTTTGACGTTTTGTTTAGTAGCACGGTAGTCCAACGTAGTCACTTTTTTGTGAATTTATGATTAGTTGACAAAGGTTTTGTGTAACTTTTGTGAACACATTAGCTACTACAAAAGCCTGTTTTTCATAACACACTTCATCTACAGACATTTGGCAAGCATTTAAATAGGTAAATCAAAGTATGAAACACCATCTACGTAAAAATACATTACATTACTCATATCAAGTTGTAATAAATTATGCGACGTTACAGTAAATAAACGAATAGTTGGCATACTGCCTAGCCCGAATTATTCCAAAGCATCAAGTTACAAAACTCTACTTAAGAGCGTTCCACTGAGAAAACAAGCTTTTTAGAAATAGCACGAGTTGGTGAAATCCGATGCCGCGGCCTTTGCACTCAAATTGTAGTAAATGGCTTCGGGTGAGTTTTGAGAAAAAACAATCAACTATTACCACATATCAAGTTCCACTGTATTAGGAGACTCATAAACAGATATTTATTGCCGTACTTTTAAGTGAACATTGGTGAATTTACCAGTTCTGCTACTGCGTTGGGTGTCATCACCTTGAATTATAATTGGTTGATACTTGATCATTGAACACCTGTTCAGCAGATATAATATCAAACTCGCTATAAATACCTACACAGAATTGAAAATAATTTGATGAACTCAAAATGTCACTCGTGCCTTAGAAAGAATAACAGCTGTATTTATGCCACAGAAAAACTGATGAGTAGAATAAAAGTTAAAATATCAGACCATTAGTGTGCATTACTTCTACAGAAATTCTCTGAATAAATTGTTGAATAGTGACAACGCATTAACTGGTACGGTCTGCTAATATATCAATTATATTTTTTTGAAAAATTGGTGCGGCCGGAGCATTGTTTCGGTTTATTAAATGCCATGGAACAACATATCAAAGTTAATTCAATCTTCGACAGACAGCCAGCAAATGAGCGGCCGATGACTGGCCTTTTATTGATATAACGTTCGACCGCAGACGAATAGCGTGCCTTATTAGGTTGACCTAATAATCACCACACTCGATGACTCTAATACCGACATAAACGCGGATTAATTAATATTCCCATAAAGAATGACTTACGACTTCCTTCACTAGAAGTATGAACCTAGACAAACTCAAAGAGCCTCTTCACATCTGTCACAATAATAGCTGATTGACGACAATTCCCCGAAAACCGATTTTCTCTCGCATATTTAAAAGGAATTTCGTACGGCGCACATAATGATTTATGATCCTCCTTTTATCCAAAACGTATTTCGAATTAGAAAGATATATTAATATCTTCATTTTTTCCACTTCTCGGAGAATATGGGCCCTTGTCTGCGAGCACAAAAAGAATATACGCGGGGTCGGGCGAGCGCATTGGGCGCTCAACGACCGTGTGACAAGGTGCATTATGTGGACGGTTATGAGCGGACCGAATAATGTTCCGATACCCGATAAATATCTGCCAACTCATACAAAAGCATCCCAATAAAAATATAATAGTAAATGTAGCAACAACACAAGCCACAAACTGCACAGTCATACCTTGCTTGCTGATAAATATAAATTAAAACGAAAACTTATTGCTTGAGAGGAAGAACAACGGTGAGTGCTACGGGTTAAAGTGAATTACTACTGAGGTACCGACTAACCCCATTCAGTGCTACTTCATAGCCATTCGGTCAGTTAACAGAAAGATTGATTGATTTGCAGAAATGGAATTTTAGTCTACATCGCTTTAAAGAACCTTATCAATTTTTTGATATAATAAGCTGTTTAAGCATTGCTTTGTCGTATCCACAAAATCTTATTATGTTAACAGTTAAAATTAACAGAAAAAGTGTTGAAATAAGTTTATTTTCTTTCGTTTAAAGAAAAGATTCCAATTGAGGGCATGAAATTGAATAAAGTACAAAATATTATGGCGACAATTAAAATGTTCACCCGCTTTTACTCTTACAAAATGATAGCGCACATTTGTCCTTTCTGGTTTTAACAAGTAAATTAAATCGCGTCTACCATTGTTCTGGACGAAGCCGCGAAAACACCATCCGTCTTGCTCTGATAAGTATCTGCTGGGAACTCGAAAGTAAGACAATCTACTCAGCTATATATTAAGTCAAAGATGAAATGATGTTTCCTCTTTTCGCCTCCCTTCACGTTGTGCCTTGGTATAAAGGCTTGTATCGTTCTGGACATCGCGTCGGTTCTATCTAACACAACTATGAACTTAACAGATTTATTAATAATTGATAATCTTTGTTGAATACGATATGTCATAATTATTTTACTTGCAGGCAAGAGAACTTTAAATGTGTTATTGAAAATTTCGTTACGCTGTTCTTTTAACTGAGGGCGTGTACAATTGATATGAAGCTGCGATAAGTCTCCTGTCATAATATATCTTACGACACAAGCCGGTGTCTCCGATGGCGCCTTTGCCCTTTCGACTGGGAAACATTTCTGAATTGTTCGACAAATTTCATACGATTATGCGTTGGACGAAATATAATGTTGGGCAATAATTAGTATTATGTATAACGTCATATCGAAATTACTTTTTTTAGTACAATACAAGAGGTATTACTTATTTTTAGTACGGTTAAGAAATTTTATGAATTTATTTTTTTAAAAAACAAATTATTTTTCACTGAATTATTTGTATGATGTTGTTAGTGCAAGTGCAGCGTTCCTTCCTGTTACTCCAGAGTACCTGGGTTCGAATCCCTGTATTTGTCAGATGAGTACCAATATTTGTTCCCGAATCACGGTGGTTTATTATTATTACTGATGTATTTTATAATGTTATTGATTTCCGTAGTACAAGCTCAGTTTAGTTTGGGACTACATGACCTTCTATATATATGTAGTGAGTTGACATACAAGATAACACTTTTAATAAGACGTGTAAAATAAAATAATGATTATGTAGGTATTATCAAAATCTAAAATCAATAAGAATGTTAAAGTATGTGAGAGTAAATGCATAATTTTACCCCTTCAGAACTGCTTGACCGATTTGCGACAGGACTAGAATTTAAGAAATAAAAAAAAATAAAAAACATAATTTAATTCTTTTCTCGATATTTTGCACCCATGTAAAGCCGAGATAGTCCGCTAGTTTAGTAACGGTTATCTGAAAGTTTATTCTCATGACAAGTTCAAAACCGAAAAGCGATCGAAATGGAAAAATCAATGATGTTATAAAATCATGAATACAATTTAACATCAAAGCTGACTCTTATTGATAATGTATAGCGATAGTCTTCATGGATTAGTACCGTGCGGCTCTTTTATTAATTCCAATAATATTGCGCTTAATTTGACCTGGGAAATTCTCGAGACTGTCAAATCGCGGCGTATTTAAAGTTTGTCTCAAACACGTGGGCCAGACGCCTAAGCAGATACCTGCCCGAGAATCTTTATAATATATTTTCCGAAATCAAAAATGTATTTTCTGTCTGTTATTATTTTTTTCGGTCTGGGCCCTGACGTCGCGCCGGTTAGGGCTGTCAAACGTCAGATGTTAGGATTGACGAGCGCGCCCTGCCTTTTTATACTTTTACGGGCCGAGCAGGTGTCTTGTACAATATTGTTTGTCTATAACGCTGTGAGTGCCTGGGAATTTTTGGGCAGTCGACAGGACATCTAGAACGATATAGATTGCGATGATTTATTAAGGTCAAAGGGATTATTTATATAGTCTCTTTGAAAATAATATATTCTATTTTGATTTGTGCTAGCCAGACAGACCAGATTTATACATTCATATCTCATTAGGTGTAGTAATAACTCGTCACTATTAATCATCTAAGTATACTGTGACATCAACGAAATAAATAATTATGCATACTTAAACATCTGCTAATCTAATCAGCTCTTGAAATTAAGATACTTTGAGTCACAGTTTATAATTAATTGGATATCAAATGGTCTTAGTATCAAGTTTCTTCGTAGTAGGAGTAAGATCCAACACCAGAAGACACAGTGTTGATATCCGACTGAATTAATATGGATACGTCAGAAGATTAATTATAAATATTATACGAAAATTTACTTAAAATAAATCTATTTATCATGCCTAGTATTCAATTAAAAATTAAAATATTTTTATTCTGAAAGAAAATTAAATCAACTTAATTTCTTGACTATCGAGGGTCAGCATAGCTAGCAGAAATGGTTATAATAACACATGTAGTTATAAAAAATCAAAGTAGAAGAATTGAAGTTTTGTTTTAAAAATGTGTTCAGAATCTTTGTAACTTAAGCTTAAGCTTGTGAGTGTAATGGACTAAACGTGACATTAAAAACTGATGGCAAGTTACATAAGATCTTTTAAATCGCCATAATCTTTATAAATCTAATAAAGCAGAGCTAAGTAGAACAATAAGTAGGATCTGATGAGAAAAAAATGAAATAATCTGGTTTAATGTAGTTATGATAGCAACAAAGATTACTTTTAACTGGTTAATTCTGATTTGATTACAAATAAATTTAGATTACTAGAATATACCATTGAAAAAAGCACTTTTAGCTCAATCTGACAGTTTCAGAGTTTTCACCATCTTGATTCTTAATCTAAAAGTTATGTTCTTCTAATAATTTATTTAAAAAATTAGGAAGACAATTGAAAGAAGCACTCAACGTTGACCTATTGATTAATATAAAAAAAAAGCTTTAACACAAATTGACACGTTTCACCCGAAGCTAAATCGCACAGCCTCTCGGCCAAATTATAATCTGTCCGTTCAACAAAAACAGAGCAGCGTCACAAATTAGAAACCTCATAATTCGCATTGACGCGGTGTGTGGAGTGTCATATAAATTGTTCTGTTAATGTATTCGTGTCTCTGGGCATGTCCACTCAACACCCACGCGGGACTCAGCCGCGGGCGCATTTTTGGGACAAACCAATATTTCTAACGAATATTAATAGTTGTGTTTTGTTTCTTTTCCGTTTAAGTCCACGTCTTAGTTCCCTTGTGGTCTTCGTGGGTGCGTTCCTTGCGTTCCCGACATTCTCCGAAATGGTGTTTTAAACGATTTTTAGTACCAACAGCTAGGTATGTCGGATAATCCGGAACTGATGCTTACATTTAAATATGGCCATTGCTTATGAGGTTTGGAATTATTTAATCATATTAGTTATTTGTGTGTTTTTGAATAATTTATTGTAAATTTGATACGAACACGAAAGTACAGGTACAGGCGGAGATGATATAGAGAACTTTCAGGTGATGTACCTATATTTATTTGTTATTCTGTACTGTCAATAATATGGCTCTAAGCACAAAATTTATCTGATCATAACAGTTTAAACAATATCAGTAACGTTATTGTGAGTGATTTCTTTATACTCAGTTCATTATCTAGTAGTTGCTCCCATCAAATGTTGACCTATAGGTAAGTATGTACTAAGTGATCTTGGTGCCCATCCGATAATGAGTTTCTAAATTACAAAATTAATACCAGCACGCAGTAAAAAAGATTAAGGCAGCTTTTTTTTATAAATATAGGAGGCAGTAGGTTTATTGTTTTTACTTTGAACTACAGAGAAATCATTTCAAAATCGAGGCATAAATGAATGCTAGTTTTTTTTTCAGTTATTTGTATCAGTATGTATTTGTGCAAAACTTCGTATTTCAGAATGTTTCATTCTTTTGCAATATGTATGTATTCCGTTTGCAGTCGGAACATTTTGGGGGCTATCGAATCGCCCACAAAGCGGCGTGAATTGAATTTCTGCCCCTCTTGACACAATGGCGAATAGTGGCGGTTTTTTCACCATTTTATGTGTAATCTTAAAACACCTTCTGAATACTTTAGATACAAGATTTGTAAAATATTTCCTTTTTTATAAAAAAAAACCTTTTGCGTATACGCGTTAGGTTGTTGAGATACTTTCAATTTATAAACATACTATAGAATTACTGAATGTTTAGTTGAAAAGGCAAAATGAAGATGGAAATGTTGATTGAAAGGTCATTTATATATAATGGTGATTCGAATTTGGAACATGTTTGTGTAGACTCAAAGGCAAACTACAGGATATGTCGTAAAGTAAATTAAATTAGCGAAAATGTGAAAAATTAAGAGACTCACATCATATCAGATAGGATCACAGGATTGGACATAATTGTTCTTAATAAAAAATGTAGGCAAAAGGAAAACTACTTCAGTATATCTAAAATTTTAATGAAATTTAAATCACTGTGTAGCCACTTCAAATCTTCAAAGTGATCTCTACTCATGCAACCACCAGTGTGCAATTTTATATCGATTTGTAGAATGAAAAAGGCACGTGCTTCATATGGCTCGTTGCCTATTAGTACATAATTAGTAACTATTACTTTTTTTCAAGTAACTAAGCTATGTTGAGAATTACACGTTTCATTAGGCATGGCCGATAAGGCTTGTCATAATGACCGGGGACTTGTTAGGTGAACCGTGTCACAGGCGGCTTCACTGTAGCTGTATCACACACGACATACATATTGATAACGACAAGGTGTCGGCGAAAAAACGCATGAATCATGCAGCGACACACGTCCTCTCTCTGCACCACCCAAGAATTCCGAACAGTTAGCTAAAACACTTACAGCGAAATGTATGCTGTGACTTTTTTCTAAACTCATTGAAAGCGTTTGACAGTTCATTGTTTTAATGAAGCTGGACTGGATATTTTGTAAATTGCATCTTGACACTTTTCTGGCGATTTTTTTAAACGCTGCTATGCAACATTATTTTAAATAATTCGCACACACATTCGCGCACACTGGATAATTTCTTAGTTTAGGCAAAATTGCGAATAATTCTAATAGCGAAGATATTCTGATCATCTGACAAGCAGCGTTATTATTATTATTTTTAATTTGGACAGTTCATTACATTAGTTTGGTTGATAACGGAAGAGAGAGAGAACGAAATAGAAAACAAATGAAAGGTGAATAGAATGAGAGTAAGAAGAGTGTAAGAGGTGAAGTTGTATCGGTCAAACCCCTTTTCTGACATGTAGAGATATGATTATTAGTTTAGGTTTAGTGTAACCGGTAAGATATGATTATTAGTTTAGACGTAGTCTAATAAATCTTAGACTGCATCTAGTCTAAATCTAACTAGTTAGTATTTAATAAAATTATACGAGATACAAAATACGTACATAACGATACGCCTCTTTAGGTTTGTTACATACAGGCCGAGCCACCAAAAGCCACCAAAATTTAGCGGACTTTTTGCTTTGTGCTCCAGAAAAGATTCTTAATGTTTTGTCAGCTTGTGGCAACCCGACATATGACCATGTGCACATTATTATAATTATGTGAAGTATTAGTAGTAGAATGGAAGTATTTAACAACCTTCGCAATGGCCGACCATAATATGGGTGACCAAAAATATACCTTAGGCTTCTTCGGCTGCATCTGCAGTCGTTAGAATTCACCAATCTGTACTGAGACAATCTCCCAGTTTGGGGCATAGGTTTTCCTTATAGATGCACCCACAGAAGTAAATCAAGGATGAACCCCAGCAGTAGGGACGTTAATAGTCTGATAATGATTAATAGTCAATTTTTTACATAACGCAGTGTTGTTTTTTTCGCCTCCGCAGCTAAAAAATGTCCTTAATTGGCGATAGGAAGAAAAATGGACGATTCAAAAGAGTTGTATAATACTTTCAATTTCAATAAAAAAAAAAGAGTTTTTTTTAATGCCATCGCGTCATAAGAAGGAATAGTTATATAAAAACTTATACTACTTAAGAGGGATAACACTCAGGTTTGCATATAGCGATTTACAAAACCACTCCTTTTTCGAGGCAAATGTTTATGATAACGTGCTTGGAAGGCTTGTTAAGCCCCAGCGCATAGTAGGCCCTAACTCTATTACCCTATTCTATAGTATATAGTCAGAATAATACAGTGGGGACATTAACATGCATTAACAGACAGATCATGATGGTGAATTTAGTGCCAACATATTTGAGATGAGAGAAGTATATAACAGCCCCTCTTCCAACATATTTAATTTATGACTTACACATAACAGAAAAGCGATTGCCATTATAAAATATGGTGTAAGTAGTAAAACGTCAAAGGACTTAAATGATTGTAACTATTATAAGGCCTTCCTAGGCGTTAGGCGTAGGAAGATGGCGCGTCAAGACGACCCACGTCCCACGGGCTTCAGGCTATTGTTGTGTAGGAAAGGAATCTCGTACAAAATCCTATCCCCTTGTTACTTCATGTGCAAATAATAATGTTGTGATTATTTTCTGAAACGATTGGAGAAAAATCATATAAATTTAACGATTTTGTACTAGTGATTTTTAAATCACAATAACATCAAATATTTTTTTAGAAATAAAAATATTTTTTATTACAAGGTTTTTATTCATTGCTAACATTCGCTTTCATCATCAACAACAAATTCACATTGCAGTTTGTTATGAACAAATGATAACTATAAATTCGAAATGTCATTATGTTAAAATTTTGATGTAGTTTAATAATTCAACGAAGTTGTGTCTATCGGTCATACTTATCGGTCATGGTAATAATATTCCCTGTTACTAGCTCGATTATATTAGGCCCGTTTGATTGATTGTAAGGCTACGATGCTATTCGTTCTAACAACAGCTTTCAGTTCAATTTATAATTCTATTTAATAAATTATGTCTTTTACTCAAGTTTCACGTATCATAGAGAGCATGTTTGAAAAGCGAACAAAAATATTTCATTTTCTGAATTAAAATTGTAAAATATTGTACTGTACAGCCAGACGCGTGAATTTCCATAAAATGTAAACTTTTCTAAATGGATGGTGAATTTACAAAATAAAGCTCAAAGTCATGGAGATGTTTGACAGTCTTGGATAATTTGATAATGTAAAACAAAGTTGTGGATTAGCAGATTATCGATTAAACATCGATGCGGGTGGCGAACATAATATACCTCTACATAACATCGCCGAGTATAACCTGGATTAGCAATAAATTATACGGCAACTTGTTTATTCCATCCACATATAGGACACACAAAACTAGATTTATTTTTTCCTAACAGCCCTCCGATGCGTCTTGGATTAATGAGATGTAGGTACACGATTTATCATAGCAGGCCATGGGCGCAAGTCGTTAATCATATTTCGGAGTTATTTTATTTTTATTTCGCCAAATTTTTGTGTTTAAGTAATTGTCGGATACGAATCAAAGGTGCCCGAGTCATGATGCAGTTGGCATTCGATACTGGCTGAGGACGAGCCGTAAAGATCGCCACTAGAGGGATGTGACTGTTAAGGTTTTTATACGCAATCCTGTAGCCTGTTCGCACCATCTCTTTAACGTTTAGCAAAATTCCAACGCAAATAAAAACTATTTTCTCGTTTCCCGCTTTGGAATGTGCAAGTTCGAAACGTGTCTTTGCGGCCGTGCGAAGGAGTTTTTCAGCCTTCGGCTCGTGTTTTGGCGTCGATGGAGGTAATTTATACGGAATCGCTCGCTTTGTCATTTAAAATAGTCGACGACTAATCCTTATGTATGGGACGACATATGTACCGTTTGTGTCGCACTCGGATCCTCGATGATGCGATGGATGTTGAGGGCGATACAGGGGTGTTTTGACAAAGAAGACAAAAAAGTAAAGCGCTTAACACTTATTGTCTCTGTGAGCCATAATACCGTGGCAGCGTGTGTGCGACTGGGGTAGCGAGAAAGATGTGGGTGTGTGAGTGTGTGGATCGAAGCTTGTACGTATGTGTGAATGTGTGTTAACCTGTGAAGAGGGTTGTAATGTTGCTACCGACGGGTGATGACCCGGCCACGCCCATCAAATAATCGTTTGTTTTTACACGCTTATTTTAACCACATGGCATAATTCTGCTTTGAAAACATTTTTGAATTCCATTTTGATACAATGAATTTTTTAATGAGCCTAAATGGACTACATTTGTAAAAAGCTTGTTATATTCTTGTAATATGTGTCGTTGTGTACGTACATAAATCTTCCTAATTAACATTAGAAAAATACTATATGTTAAATAACCAACTTATTCGTAAGCTTGCTTAAATAAAAATTTTATTGTTAGAAAACTTTCGTTCTTTCGTTTATAGTCTGTAGACTTTGTCTCTAATGAATAAACTAATTAAAAGAAAAAATCAGCAATGGGCTTTTTTATAAAAAAAAACATTATTTCAATTTACAATTAATTATGTTTACAACCCATATTTACCTATATTTTGTAAAAATCTTTTCCCATATTGAGATTACATTCAAATATGATTATCTCGAAAAATTGGATGACCGTCAATTCCATCTACTGCAATATTGTAAAGCACATCACCATTACATCATTTTAACTGACCATAATTTGTTTAATATGTATTTTACATATTTTTTTCATTTTTTTTTCTTTTGAATATCCTACCAATCAACTTTATTTCCATAACATTTTTATGTTGGTAGTAGCGGCCGCACGCGACTTCGTACGCGTGGAGTTAATTAGAAATAAAGGTTCACTGCTCGTTCCCTGTAGGTGATAGCATGATAATATGTAGCCTATATGTTGACCCGACTTCTCAATAATATTCGTGCCAAATTTGAAGTAAATCCATGCAGTACTTTTTGAGTTTATCCCGAACATACATACAGACAAACCGGCAAAAATTCTAGAAACTATATTTTCAGCTTCGGTATCGATTGCAGAAATGATGAAGATTGCACACCCCAAGTATTCTTTTACAAAAATATTCAATGTACAGTTTTGACTTTTCTACCATTTTATTATATGTATGGATTACCACCTCACTTTCAATAATAATACAAATAAGTGTTCGATGACAACATTTTCAGTGATAGAGCACCATCCCCTTTTCACGCACACAAGCGATGCATTGTGTCTATAATATTTTTTTATACAATTTATCAATCCGGGGCAGATGGACCCGGCTCACATAAACACCTTTTAAAATGCACCCGACTATTGTAGGGTTATATTATCATACGTGGATAAAATGGCCGTACATTTAAACACGAGCTTACAGCTCACTTTGCATCGGGTATTCAACAAAGTAAGAAAAACCAATTAATATCAATCTATGTATCTCAACTAAAATACCTAACTTAAAATCAAACTGCGTCTCAAACTCTTTTTTTTTTAAAATAAGAATGTTATCCGATTTTTTTGTTTCCACCCAGGCGGGGGAGCGGACGTGCAATCCTCATGGATACCCCACAACCGGCTGCTAACATAACCTATGTTAGACTCTAACCTAAAAGCTACATCTGAAGCGATCATCCCCTGAGAAGAGGATGATGCAGTATCGCTGCCGATCTTTTCAAGGCCGTACCCTTTATAAAAATATAACGATAGCGTGACTCAGAAGCCGTTGCCGTTGGGACTCGCGGAAGCGCTGTGTAACTAACAATATTCTATAGAGGTTTTTAAAAAGTTTTGGAGTTTACTCCTTAAGAATCGATTTGCATATATAAGGGGCCCGGATGAGAAAAATGTGAAGAGTAAAATCTATCGATGAATGACATTAATGACCTCGTTACGTTTTTGTGCGCAACCTCATCTGCGCACCTTTCACTTTTAGCCATGGCAACAGATAAAAAACATTAAGTTGTCACAAATGTCAATAAAATAAATAAACTAAAAATAGGTGAAATCGGAGCAAAATTAATGAAAACAAATAAATAACAGAATATAGAGAAATGCCGGTAAGTGTCCAGCACTCTGGAATAGTGATTTTCAGTACAGATGGAATTATAATACATATTTACAAAATGATGACTAGTGTGTGATATTTTTGAAATTGTGTGTTTCCAGAAATACATAATAAAATATATGATGAATATCGCTGATGTTAGATGATAAAATGTGTGACATGGAACCCATGATAGTCGAAACCATGGGACGATTCCTGAGGTATCTCTACTTGTAACCGACTTCTTCGGACTTGATTTTGTTTTGTCTGTTGAAAGACAATCGTTTTTAGAGTGTAAACTCCGGTCGTACGTCGGAGCTGACACACACAATTTTTTTTTTAGTTTTTGTTGCAAGGCAAGGTTTTACCCTTCAATAACTTCATCTATGCCACTATTAATGTTTTCTTCTAAGGAATTTTTAATAGGTAAGAAAATTTCTTTAATCAAACCTTTAATTATCGTAAAATGAGTCGGAAAGGAGATATTGTCAAGAAACTGCTTTTAGGCACCATTTTTCCAATATGGCGGCGCGAGCGGCAAAAATACGAGGTGGCAAAGTCGAAATTCGGAAAGAGCACCACAAAATCTATAAAATTACCAATTTTCAAAACTCCCGGAAAACTTTCTAGGTAACCACTATATGTCTCACCGAATGACTGTACTATACTGCATACAATTAAAATACAAATTCTCTGTCGCGATGAAAGAATTCTCAGCAATTTGATTCCAAATTACCTAGTTTATAATCTGATTGGCCGTGAAATTTGGAGAATAATAACTTATATTGCACAAAACAGGACACCAATTGAAAATTTGTATTGTAGGAAATCATTAAAACTTAATTATAATCGTGGTTTAAGATTATCTTGTAACACAAAATAAATGTAATTCTCAAGAATACAAAGTGTCCTTCAGGGTTGTCTTTCATTGAATTATTTTTATGAGGCACAGCTTTTATTAAGTTTTAGGTGAGTCAAAGACAAGTGGTGCGGTATAAAAGTATGAAGTTCCTGTTACTATCCATACCTAGCTGGCCAGAATCCCTAACCCAGTGCAGCCCTGGGTCCTTTATAAACATACACAACAGCACCAAAAGTTAGTGTTATTTTACTGTGATCTTGTGGAGGTTGCTGCAACAGAGTAAAATAACAACCAGGTTGCTTTCCCAGGATCCTCCATCCAAATCAAGCGGAAACTACCGCACCGCATTTTCATATAGGTACAAACCCGATGTGTTCTTGAAATAAACTCTGTTAACTATTTACTAACTTTATCTGTCTGTAAATGCACAAGAGAACATGTAAGTATGAAGCTTAATAGGGATAATGACTAACTTTTTCTTCTTCGTCTATTAGGTAGATTATCATAAAGTACTAGACACGTTCAATTCTTTTTTCACATAATCAAAACATTACAGAGATATATTGATTTGAAATATCGCATTATTATTATTATTATTAAAATATGTGTCCATTCTTTTTTTAGAATTTAACTGACGTACAAAGTCTCAGACTTGATGACGCAACAGTAAACTCCTACGTCCTACTATAAAAGTATGAAACCCTTGTAAATATATCAATGCTACATGTGGTAACCCTGATATGCTAAAAACGCTGCATACTACTCTAATATGGAAATCGTGGTAACGCTTGAAGCTATTGAGTCGCTTGTTTGATTAAATGCGGTCTGCACCAGACGTCTCCAATTCACAAACTAATTCCACCGTACAATTGAGATAATGAACCTTATGGCCTGTTAATAAGAGTTTCACGACGACACAATTAACACGGCAGGTTCAACCGCAGGGGCGAGAAGGGTTCCGCATTGTTTGCAAAATATTTTGAAAGCGTCATTTTATACGGCGTATTAGGCACTGCTTTTGATAGTTGGGGGTCGTCTTCACCGGTCCAATCATATCATCATTACGCATTGTGCTCCCCCTGCGCTTCGCCGTTGAAGTACCCATAAAGAAACTAATAAATCTATAATATTTTTAGTATTACACATCAATGGTCCACAATCAACGGTGTGGAAAGCTGATACTTTTTTGTTGCAAAATAGGACTTACCACGAGCGCGTAGCTTCTCTAGTGAAAATAAATTTCAGGAACTGTTCAGACAAGAGTCCTTCTTAGTTCAATTAAGATAAAATAAATCTATTATGATCAATCATAAAACCTAATTTGCAGAACAAAATTTGAAGCAAAATTGTAGAATAAAGCAAAACTTTAAAATTATATTGTGACGATAAAGAAACCTTTATTCAATCATATTGATTAGAGAACCTGTTAGATTATATATTATGATTATATAAAAATGTTGCTTTTAGGTAAAGTTAGTATACCTACTATTAAATTAGCAACAAATGATTTTGTTAAGCATATTGCAATATTTTCGAATAGCATGTCTTTAATATGTACCCAAACTTATTACTTCGGACTGTCTGCTGCTTTTAGTCATTTTGCGTTTTAGGTGGTTTTATTCATAGGCATTCTACAAAGTAGGCTTTGTGATCATTATAGCTTACAAGGCTTTAACATTCGGTGTGGTTTACCTTTTTATTCTCTGATACATGACATTTATTATAAACCGGTATGAAGAATCGACATTATAGATTATTATCACCTTAGATAATTCAGTGACTGCTTGAAGTTTTCAACTAGGTCCAGAGGAAAATACCTTCGTTGTAGAATGTCAAAATATACTTGGATTTCCTTTGCTTATATGTAATTAAATAATAATTATTTATATACATAGAACCATCGAAGTACGAATAGTAGAAAGACAGCTGCATACTCGGACTCGGTGTAAAATAACACAATACTGGTCTGTTTTGTTGCCTTACTTGAATATTAGTACTTAATTGAGTGAATGACCTTTGTCCTTTATTTCATCAATCAATCAGCCTATTAATGTCCCCACTGCTGGGGCACAGGCCTTCCCTATGAATAGGGAGATTGGGCCATGAACCACCACGCGGGCCTAGTGCGGATTGGTGGGTGCTGACGACTCCAGATGCAGCTGGGACCAATGGCTTTATGTGCCTTCCGAAGCATGGAGGAGCTCGAGACAGTAAACTACCCAACGACTGCAGATTTCAATAAAAAAAACACAATTCCGATTTCCGAAAATTCAGAAATAATAACTCTACCTTCTCTATGAGGCTTATCGTAAATAGACGTATTGTATACTATTCAATAAACCAGACTACAAACGACCTTTTTGCATGATTTGTATAGAGCTTCTACCTTGTTTCTAAGCTTCGCACTAAGCGAGTCTCGTAATATGTAGCCTTAACCTTACCTAATATTATAAAATTTTCTGCTGAACCGGCTTCGTACCGCTTAATGGTCAATGAAAATTTCAGCTTAATTAAATTACCAATTTTACAACCGGAATTGAACAAATACAAAAAACCCGGATCTCGCTTTATTTATTTCGATTTCAGTAGCGTATTTTCGTAATTTTTTTGCTTTCGATTTTTATTTTAAAATAATATTATGGTAGTTACTAATAAGCAGCAGAAATAAGTTTTGCATTTGCGTGACATGAACTGTCAATTGTGGAAGAGGACAGAATACCTTACCTAATTAAGTTGAAAAATAATTTTCTACAAACCTATTTTATATGATTTTTCCGATATTTTATTAGTTATCCTGTTATTCGGGGCAGAGACGAATGAAAAACATTAGAACACTTTAAATCGGTTTAGGCTTACTTGAATTATAAGTGGTATGTGTAACTAACACGACTTTGTTTTATACCGGTAAAATAACTACCTAATGGTGTCGATTCTGGCGTGATTCTCTAAACCTAATCTTAAATTTGACAACAGTATCCCTGTCAATCACTAAACAGCAGAAAAGGAGAGATTTTTGTTAAAATTAGTTTTAAGTTAAGATAATAATCATGCGAGAATCGACACCTTAACCTGGTTAAAAACAGTAAACTTATTTATATAACGCATCACAAAAATCGATTACAAAAAGTTCTCAATGTCATTTAACTTACGCATAACTCTTATAAAAACATAAAGTCAATATATTTCAAGCTTGGATTGAATCATATGGCGTTAGCTACCGATACGAAAAGTATCAGTTTACTCGTAATAAGAATATCAATTTCATACGCCTTGCGGCTCCAGTATACAAATGATATGCACCGCGTGCCTCGATTGTTTTATATTACGCTTCAATTTATAAGAGAAAAATCACGTATCGATTTAAAAAGACGATTACAAATTTCGACTTTATGAAATAAGTATTAGAGAGGCAATGGGGCTGATTCTGGAATTCGACAGAAGTATGTTCTTATCATGCTCTATTTATAATGAAAAGAAAAATCTGCTGTCAAATTTAAACTTGAATTTAGTTTTATATAAGTTTAAAGAATCATTATCTAATTTACATCAAAGTTTTAAATGTTTCTTTGTTATTCAAGTAACAAGTGAGCTTAAGTTATATCTACTTTACAGACACCCACAGGTCACGTTATAATTGGCAAATTTATCCAAATGACTTGTAACTTTATATTGCCTAACAGAAGATTTACAATCTATTGAGAAAATTGACAGTTTGTGGCAACTTGATAGCATGGCTTTCTTTATGTATCTAGACAGCTTCATATCATTAAGAGTAAGCTATCTATATTTTAAGTAAGTACTAATATTATAAAGAGTAACAGTTTTGAAAACTTTAGAGGTAAATCCGAATCTAGTCATCTGTATTCAGGAATTCCCTCACCTATAATAATAAAAAATTATGTTTAAAATTTCTGTGCAATCTAAATGTTCTGTCTACCATTCAAAAGACATACCTAATAGCATGATGATTGAAAATTATGTATAAAGGTAGGCACATATAATATAAAACAGGGAAGCAATAATTTGCAAAGAAAAGTTAAATACGACACCCTATTAACAATCTCGTCTCTTCTCGACTCGACTAATGAAACTCATTATACCAATGGGTTCCTTGTTCACCACGACCTCAACGTGTCTCCCGACTAATTTATAGGCAGTCATAAAACAATTCTACAAACTCCCCACAGAAAGGTCCTTTTCAATAGCGCACACGAGATAATGGCGACGGGGGCAGACCGTACAAAAGCTTAAACGCAACACATAGTCGAAAAAAACGACATCTGGCCATAGTACCAGCATACGAATTCCTGGACGTTCCTTTAAAAATCAATATTTAAAGTTAAGTACCAATACTTTACCCAACAACAATGGCCAGGGTGGGAGAGGGACGGTACAGCCACGGAACTGGACGTTTTAATTTATGATTATTCACTTTTTTCCTATCTAACATTACACAGTTTAGATGAATCTATTTTTGTAATGAATTGAAAAATGGTGTCCCGAATGGCACTGAGTTTTTGTCGGGGGACGGGAGTACTGAGAATCGGACTTCACAAGTTGTCTGCCTGCGGACATACGACGCCAGTTAGCATTGTTTGTGTTCCTATCGTGTTACAAGGATCCACTCTGACATATCTTTTAGTGAAAGATGCGATTGTGTCTGTTCGGTTATTGTCGAGGCGTGTTCGAATATCGCGGCCGTGGAAGTGGTCGCCTTGGGGGGCAGTCCATTATAAATTAATGAAAAACAAATTGTTTTGGCGGATCAACACTCTTTTGCCTCAACGGTGACGTCTCGATAATTCTAATGGACCAGACGAACAGAAGTAGGTAAATCTTGACGGTGCTAAGTTATAATGACAAATCAAATCAAAGTGAAAGTAAGATAAAATGAGTATATGTCAATTTCACTTACCTGTGTGTGTTCGCTTGTGGATTTTGAGGTTCTCTGATCTTGCGAACACTTTGCCGCAGCCAGGGAAGGGGCACGGAAAAGGTTTCTCCCCTGTGTGAACACGTATGTGGTTCACCAATTTGTATTTCGCCTTGAAAGGCCTGCCGTTCCTTGAGCAGCCTTGCCAGAAGCAGGCGTGCGTCGTGCATTCTGGCCCTCCGACGTGTTCCACTGTCAAATGCGTGACGATTTCGTGCATACTCGAGAAAAGTTTGTTGCACAGCTTCCGCGGCGGCGGTTGTTCGGGGTCGAGCCACTGGCAGCGCATGTCGCGCCGCGGTGGAGCGCGCACATAGCGCAAGAAGGCGTGAGGGGCGTGCGCATGCGCGTGCGGTACTAGAGGTGGTGCGCCGCCTTGATAGTGGACGTCTCCCCGCCAATCCCAGGTCTGTTCGAGCGGTTGTTGAGGGAATAGTTCGCCGCAGCCGCCATACTCTCTCAAGTAGCCGGGTTGGTAGGAATGTAGGGGGTATGGTTGGTAGTGCGACGGGTGGTGCGGGGGCGGGTGCGGCGCGGCGGCACGATGTTGCGGGCTGACGCCGCACGGGCCGGCGGGGTCCGGTGACATCTTCAGGCCGTAGGAGGCAAGGTGCGCGTTGGTTTCTAGGAAGGCGTTCATGGCGGGGGCGGCCGGCGCCGGCGCATAGCCCCATTCGCCCGCCACCATCCACGCGGCGGGGACTGCCCGCTGACACCGCTGTTGCTACCCTCGTCGGCGCGACCGCCGGCGAACTCACGATGACGCCTCTCTCACTTGTCAAATACTCTCGCAGTCGCTCACCATTACTCTCTTCGTACGATGACACTCTGTGCAAAACAAAGCAAATGTTATAATCATTTTTAAAACAAAACAAATAAGTACCTAATGAATAAAATGTATCCCAACCAAAAGGCGATTATAACCTCTCGAGTCGAGACAAATTCAAAACCATATCTCAAAATAATAACATGCATTCGTGCACCCATAACCAGCGACGAGCGTTTATTCATAATGTGAAAAAAATGTGAGGCAGGTACTTTTGGACATTAAATTAAACTGCGGGTAAATTTATAGGACATTTTTATACGCCTGAGACAAAAATTTCGATTGTGTTCGTGTATATTTAATTTTACTTTATTTGTTAGGCCTGGCTCCAATCTCTTTTATGAGCGTGGTTTAGCATCTATAGTTTATTAAAATAGTTTTATGAATGATAAACCAGTTGGTTGTGGTCAGACTGCACCGTCCGCAGGCAGTCTTTATTGCGGTCCCTCCGTTTAGGTATAATTATTACATTTATAGCAGCAAAACATGCTTAATATTCAACTACTTAAAATTGTATTTATTCTTTGTACATCGTTGCAGCACTTATTAATGGAGGTTTTACGAGCAAAGTAAGAAAAAAGAAATGGGTTATCAATATAGCAGATTTAGTACATCCTCCTCTATTATGTATCATAATTGGTATTAATTACAAAATATTTTGAGCTACTGAATAACTAACTACCTAAGCTGGACTGAGAGCAAAAAAATTCATCAACTCTATTCACAAAAACGGTTATTGGAGTGTTGTCTTTATCATACGCTTGCAAAAGACAAAAACTGAGTTAGTGTGACGAAATTTCATTTTTTCTAATAGGTATATTATCTTTATAAACTGTTTAACTTTTTGTCTTTGTTTTACTGCGCCTGTAAAATCATTCATTAAATTGTTTAAAATTTTAAAGAAACCACATTCATCGACTTTTGGGCGGTACGAAGTTAGGTCAGCTAGTTAGATATAAAGAAAACATAAAGAGAGAGTCATAAACAAATAAATCAGTGCATCTATATGGTTGAAACTTGTTTTATTTAATGAGTGGTATGCGTGAAAACCTAAGGCCTGTATTACAGAATGACAGCTTAGTGTTGATCTTTACTTGAGTACAGTAAGAAAGGGATGTCGCTATGTGCTATATATAGCGCCTATATATAA
This sequence comes from Chilo suppressalis, assembly GCA_902850365.2. Classification (NCBI taxonomy): domain Eukaryota; kingdom Metazoa; phylum Arthropoda; class Insecta; order Lepidoptera; family Crambidae; genus Chilo; species Chilo suppressalis. The sequence goes on from OU963898.1 coordinate 17,984,814, forward strand.
CTTTATAGTTTTCTTCTTATCGTTTTTAATTTATCAATTTAAAGAATAACTAATTTATGATTATTGTCACTTTTAGGAATGTTTCAAAGCCTCAAAAGCTATTATCTAAATCAATTGTGGTTCGTTTGTCTCGCTAATATTCGAGAAGGGCTGGGCCGATTTAGCTGATTTTGGTTTTAAAATATTTGGCGTAGACCAGGAAAGTTTTAAACGGTGAGTAAATACGGTAAATACAAAGATTTGAATCGTTAGATTATGTCCTTAGCATAGTTTGACCGCACTGAAATCTGTCTACACTCGAATGAGCGAATTCCCATCACATCATGTTTTGTCTAATCAGTGTTCATCTGAACATAGTGACAGTTTGACGTTGGTAATTAAAAAACCGCAGGCATTTTTTGCCAGAAAAGTGTCTCAAAATGCCTTCGCGTGCCTTCCGACAATGCACTAATAAATATAAAACATCGCCACGTTTTATTAACTATTGGATTATCGCCTAATCCAATAGTTAATAAAGCGTGGCGATGTGTTATATCCAAACAAATAAACCCTTTAAGTACCTACACTTTTTGTCGTATACGACTAAAATATCATAGGAGCATAAGCAGAAGGTTATTTCGCATACATTCAGCAATAATTACAATTTCATTCCAGAAAGCATTCTTCAAGTACGAACATCTCTAAACTGTCAATCATGCCTACTATACTTGAGTCGTTTATTTTTTTTCTCCATAATCGTGTTACTGCAAAATAATGTTGTTTATGCATTGTTTGAAACACTTCATCGCCAAACGGAGTGCGGGCCTACCTGGTCCGTTAAACAATGTAGTGCCTCCGAGATTTACATCTAATCTTTACATTATCTCGAGGCTCCCCGCCGCGCGCCCGCTCCGTCACAAAGCAATGGGTTGACAGATATCTACGTTCTGACATCGGGAAATAGGATTAAAAATCGTAAATTTCCACGGCTGCAATGCTATTTTACACAATTTTGTACCTTAAAACCATTCGTTTACGTTTTAGTCTGTTTTTTTTTCAACGGCACTAAATAAGTTTGCTGCTATTCGCAGCTGTAGGAATTACAGTTTTACAGAATTAGTTATAATGACATTAAGGAGTATTCGGAATAATTCGTATGTGCCAGATTATCATCTTATAGGGACTTGAACCTTGTGCACTAACAAATATGACGTCACTTTTTATTATATCTAATAAACACAATAAACACATAATCAAGTCTTATCTCATTTAAATTGAAAACTTTAATACTGTAAAGTTTCGTGAAAATAACAAAAAATTTAAACATTTTAATGAGATAAGACTTGATTATGTGTTCATTGTGATCTGTAAATATATTTTATTCAATGACTATTTTTTTTATTTGACTAAATGGTTCTCGTTACATCGTCTACATGCACGCTATTTCATTACGTTTAACTTTACTTTTTATTAATTTTATTAATATAAATAATATTATACCCCAAATTAATACAGGAAGTTCATTCACAATAAAAAATCTTTTATGATTGTTTTTATTTCAAACAGTGGGCTAAATGCTTCTCCTTATTATTATTACTTCCCTTTATCTTTTTACTAAAATTCATCAAAATTTGTTCTAAAGTTTGGGCGTGAAATCATTTCAGATACACTCCGTCTTTCTCATTTAAATAGTAAGGGTATTGGTAATAGGTTAAATTATTTTATTTTAATAATAATATTGAGTACAGATTGCTATTAATTAATTCATAATCACATCTTTATATTTTTTTGAAATTTATTATAAAAACTGGGTACGTAAACTAAAGTCATGAGAAGACTAAAGAAAATCTATTAAACAATAGGTAAGTGATACACAGATATTCAATATAGTTTTTTGGGAATATATAAAAACTATGCGGCCGCGTCTGTGACTTCATTCCCGTTAGTTTTAGTTTTTTAGAATCCCACGGGAACCTAACGTTGTTCCCGGTTAGCTATCTAGTTAAATGCAAAACGGAAATGAATCAAGAGCTGTCACAATTTATTAGTTTCTTAGTCCTGTCACAATGTTTATGGATTTATTATTTTTTATTCTATATAGTTAAGTAGTTATATTTTATCTATATCTATAAAACTCAAAGGTGACTGACTGACTGACATAGTGATCTATCAACGCATAGCCCAAACCACTGGACGGATCGGGCTGGAATTTGGCATGCAGGTAGATGTTATGACGTAGGCATCCGCTAAGAAAGGATTTTGATCAGTTCTACCCCCAAGGGGATGAAATAAGGAATGAAAGTTTGTATGAAACTTTGTCAATTTTAAACCGATCGGGTTGAGACTTTGCATGCAGGTATAAGAAGAATCATAGATGAATGTCATTGTATATAATACAAAACTGAGAACAAAAACTGTAGTCTACACTTCAGCTCTACACCGAAGCGAAGCTAGGGCGGGCCGCTAGTACTACATAAAGTTCTGTGTATTTTATTTAAGACTAAATAGGGTGGATGTCCCGGTCTCAAACCAATTAAAGGAAATTATTAACTTTAAAATGTTGCTATATAGCCTAACAGCGATATTTATTGCTAGTTTATTTTTTATATTGTAAGTTATCTAGTTATAAGTTGTATTTGGGAAGGAAAATATTTGATTTCTTTTTGTTTATTTTATTATTCAAGATAATCGGTATAAAACTGGGATGTACCCTAATTTGACCAGCCGGCCCCAGTTGTTATCAAGATTTGTACCAGAGGTTGACCATTTATAAAAAAGTGAAATAATAACTACATTCACAATTAAAAGCAGACGTATTTTATAACCAACTTTATGGTTTGTTCTTAGGACTAATTGAGATCAATAAGTAAATTAAATTAAGGTTAGTCTCAACAATCACAATAGTAAATCTTAAATCTAAATGGCACATTTTCAAATCACCATAAAATAACGAATCATAACTTCACTTAAACTTTGAACTTTTTAAACAATCTAAAGTTTTGGTTAAGTAATTCTTTGTTAATATCAAAATTAAATATTTTTTTTAATTGTTTAAAAAATATTTAAGTTTCATCATTAAATTCACGTAATGATTCAAAATTAAAAACTGCAAAATTAAAAAAGGAATCAGATCCAAAAAAGATACTTGGTTATTTCTGGTACTTCATATGAACCTCTATTATTAATTGACACAGGAGCATTAATTTTCTCCACTATGCTGTCATTAGCATACCAAATTTTATCTTCTTTATCTGGCCATTTAAAAGTATTAGAAGTTGATATCATCATCGTACTAACTTCTTTACTCTTTTGGTCAATATTTTTGACAATCCTGGGAAAATACTCCTCTCGTAGTTTACTATAACATATGATCCTATTTCCTCGTCTGATCTATCTTTATTACTGTAATTAAATTGATCAAAGGTAAATTATCCTCATCGGAATCAGAATCAATTCTATTCTGAACTCTCTTTTTTACTCGTTTTGTTTTAGGTTTCTAAACATTTTTCAACTCTTGTAACTTCTTTTTTTCTTCTCTTGCTAATTTCCTATTTTCTTTTCTTCTTGTTCCTCACTTTTTTCATTCCAGTATTGCATCCACTCTACTGATGTAACTGCATCTGGCAATCGCTTTCTATTGAACCTTTTATTACCACCTTTTTTTAGTGGTGATTCTGCAGGCATTGTGCATTCTTTTTAGAATTAAAGTCCCGTTTATTATGTATATTTGCTGTTGATTGAGGATCTGACAAGTTGCAAGCATTATTATTAATTTTAATTTCTTTTTTGGTGGCATATTGTATCTAAAACAAGAAAACAAAACTCATATTAAGAGTTTGGTCAATTATAGGATTTGTATGCAGTACCAATGTCAAACCACTGGTCAACTAATGGAAACGTAAGCAATTTACTCCTTTAAAATTGATAGTCGAGTTACAACTCATATTCTGGACATGAAACTGTTTAAAAAAGTTAAAAAAAGAGTACCACTTCAGTGTACTAATCGTTGACCAATTGGTCAATCACAGGAGCACCCAATCAAATCATGTACCTTTTGTTAACCAGTAAAATAACTCATGAAATATATCGTTTGCATTTGAAATTCATTGAAAATCTTTATAATAAACATAAAATGATTACAAAAAACAATCATCCGAACAAGTTCATTAAAAAACAATACAAAATAAATTAAAAGTGTTCTTACCTTTCTAAACATTATCCTTACTACAATGGCGGCTGAAAGGCAACTGTCAGTGACAAGTCAAAACAAAATTAAATTGTAGCTTTCACTGGTTGTCTCTTTCTAGTCGTAATGTGATTGGTTGATTTGTATTAGTACCAACAAGATGTAGCCAAAATGAAATGAAACGCTTAATCGCGGGAAAGCTAAATATTAACATCTAAAGAAAATATAACTAGAAACACTCAAAGCCGCAAGTGGTCAACAACTGGTGCGTGGTCAACTATAGGGTCAACCATCCTATTTAATGAGAGTGAACTCTCTGGAATTTATTATTGTTAATGTTTATGTTAATCAGCGATAAATTAGCAGATAGAGTTTAATTTTGAAATGTTTACCATTAGCTACATATTTGAATAAAAACTGAAAGATAATCAAGTCTACTATTCTTTTAAACAGTGAAAAAATCTAAGTGCAAAGTGTACTACATTTAAAACACACGACCGTTTTTGGACATTTTATGTTGCAAATTTTAAAAACGCTTGGGAATTAAAACCTATATGGGTACCTACACTAAGGATTTGATTTGGGTTTGACTTCCCATAGTCCAAGTAACATTAAGCACGAAGCAAAAATAAATGCAAAGCAATAATAAAAAAAACGGAGATGTGCTGTTCACATGCAATAGAAGTGAAACCTACAATAATGTGAACATGTAAAAGTGCTTGTTGACTAGGTACGTCTTAAAGACAACACATCTGTGATAAAATTCAACTCTCTAGGTCAAAATTAAATAATAGCTTAATTAAAAAAACAATGAAAAAAAGGTAAGATAATTTAAAACACGCATGCTTATATGCCGGTCTAGCTACAAAAGCACTGCCGTAATCGTATAAGTAAATGCATAATTTTGCGATAGGTGGCGGCACAAAACCAATTAAAAAACAAATTATTTACATATTCGACCAAGATTAGATAGAAGTTATGTAGCATTAACAAGCAAGAAATAAACTGTAATAAACATATCAGACGATATCCATTAAATAAATATTGTACAACATTATATACCTACATAATATTGCTAAATGTTATATTCAAAAATTACTAAATATTTACTTAATTTATAAGGCACCTACCAAACGTTTAATACTATACTATTCAGGTATTGTAAAATACTGGGCAAATTTTAATATTATTGTTTCGAAAAATAAATTATACCTCAATAAAAGAAAAAATAACAATACAAAAAGGTTAGATAATTTAAAGCAGAAATGCTTATATGCTAGTCTTGCTACAAAACCACTGCCGTAATCGTTTAAGAAAATTCTTAATATCTTGATAGATGGCGGCCCTAAAACGAAATAAAAAATAAATTAACACCATTGATTTGCACCATTATGAGTGCAAATGAGAGTGATTGGTTGGGTAAAGAAAAGTTGCACAACAGGAAAAATACAAGTTTCACTCATTACGAATTTTTACTCCAGTTACAATTGTAAAATTGAATTTTACAATTGTAACTGGAGTAAAAATTGCTTAACTTCAAGGATCGCAGCCGAACGCGGTAACCACTTGCGCCATCGAGCTCCTCTTAAAGTTATATCCTTAATAAGTTTTTTTTATAATATAGGTACCTAATTTACGCCTTGTTATTTACAAGAAACATGTTTGACGTGTATTATTATGAAATAAAATCTTTGAAAATGTTTGTTATGATATTACTAAAAATTTATGAACCTACTCAAAAAAGGAACCGGACAAGTGCGAGTCGGACTCGTCCACCGAGGGTTCGGTACTTTGTAGGTACGTAAAATAAACGGCCGTATCTTTCTTTTACGATAACTTAAACGTTGATTTATTACAGCATCAAGGGATTGTAGACCCTAAGTATACGGTCTAAATTTTAACTCCATACCTTTACACGTTCCCAAGATAAAGGGTCTTGACAGATAAACAGCCGTATCTTTTTTGTAGTTGACTTAGATAGAAGTTTGTTTATTTGACAGCTTTAAGGAACTGAAACCTAAGTATACGGTTTAAGTTTTAACTCCATTGCTTTACACGTTCCCGAGATAAAGGGTTTTGACAGAAAAACAGATAAATAGCCGCATCTTGTTTGTAGTTAACTTAGATAGAAGTTTGTTTATTTCACAGCTTTAAGGAACTGAAACTTAAGTTTACGGTTTAAGTTTTAACTCCATACCTCCACGTGTTCCCGAGATAAAGGATCTTGACAGACAGACACAGTATCTTTTCTTAATGTTAACTTAAAATTTTGGTTTTTTTACAGTTTCAAGTGTAGTATCTTAGTATATGGTTAAAATTTCAACTCCTTTCTTGTTTTCGATACCTTTAAGCGTTCCCAAGATAAGGGTTATTGATAGACAGATGGACAGACGGAAAACAAAGCGATCTTATAAGGGTTCTGTTTTTTTCCGTTTGAGATACAGAACCCTAAAAATTAAATAGACTCACAGTAAGGGTGCTTGAAACTAAGATTTTGTCTCTCTAATATTTACGAATACCCTTGAATACCTGATATATTAAAATAAAAAATGCTATTTTATCAGCTAGTTATATGTTGAATGAATTCGAAATTTTAATACAGTTTGAAACCTACATTTTAATAAGAATTATGATTATTAAATGGATGGCAGCAGTCAGCTTTTCACTGTTTATTTTCCATTAAATTTATACATTACTGCGCCCAAAAAAGAGGTTGTTTTTCAGGGTTCATATAAACGTGTAGGTGTATGTATGTGCGTTTCTTTATCTATACTTATAATAAATCTGTAGAGAGGTCAATTCTGTACATGAAATATATTTTCAAAATAACTATCAGGGGGTGATTAGTGATCGATACTGATGCCAAAAATGCAATCAGTAATTTTTTTGTCTGCCTGTCTGTCTGTCTGTCTGTGTGTATGTTCCTTATAGAAACAAAAACTACTCGACGGATTTTAACTAAACTTGGTACAATTATTTTTCATACTCCTGGGCAGGTTATAGTATACTTTTCATCACGCTACAATCAATAGGAGCAGAGTAGTGAAGGGAAATGTTGGGAAAACGGGAGAAGTTACTCCATTTTTTAAGCTTCCGTCGCGTGTGCAGCCTTAATGGTTAAAGTTACATAGAAATCATGTATGACGGAAATATTCTACATAAAATTGTCTAAAAAATATCCTGCAACAGCATATGTCTATCTTTTATGGTTGACTCACAATAACACGTGTAATTATATAAATAAAGTCATTGTTTATAGCACAAGCCTGAGAACAAAAACTATAGTTTACACTACAGCTCTACACCGAAGGGAAGCGAGGGCAGGCCACTAGTTTTACCATAAATTTTAAAAGGTCTGTACAAATTAAGGTGTTGTTAGAATCCTTCATCACCCCAAATGCCCAAATACTGGGCTAATAAAAAATAAGATAGTGAAGGCTTTTAAAACGAAAAAAAAAATATCATTATTACAATACCTATCCAATTGAAGGTCTGACTGATGCAAAGCGATACCAAAACAAATAATTTCTACAAACATATTCTATAGAAATAATCAAAAAATAGGTTAGATACACCGCAAACCCTCACTACTCGGTACTGAAAATTAAAAATTAATAATGATAAACTTGGTTTTGATTTTTTTTTGTTTGCATTATGGCAGGTTTTTTTTAATTATTTGTTATTATGGTGTTTTTGCAACGAAATATGAAAGATTGTTTTCCGTATAGTTATTCAAACAGTTATTATAACAGAGCTATTCAAAGAAATTCATACATAAACACATAAACTAAAAAGAAAAAAATACCCCTATAATTTTTATACAGATGGATGAAAATTTCTGCAGTTGGTGGACCGTTTTGTGGAACAGTTTTTAATATAAAAAAAATCAGAACAGTTTTATTATTGTGCGCGGCGTTTATAGTTATTTTGCATGACAGAAAATAATGGAAACGAAGACATTCTGATGAAAATATTAATATTTCACACTTTAATCGATAAAAATATCTAATACGGAAAACTGAAATTGAAAGAATTGATTTTAATAAACTTTATTAATCGGTAGCTATTAATTATAAATATTATTACGTAATGTAATTTATAGTCAATTACAGGACATTTTGACTATTTTTAAATGAATACCCAAGTTATTTATATAACTGGTATATCTTAATTAAATTATCTGACACCTAATCGATTGTGGGTTAAAACATATATACTCATATAAACTCTAGATAATAAATTCAAATTGAGAATTGTACTACAATTCCCAAAATGGTAATGAAATGATATTGGGAATTCTAAACTAAATTAAGCTTTACGCATTCTTTAATTATTCCATAACGGAATGTGTTACTGGTAGCGGCGTTCGCCGTTGCCTTTTCCCACCCACCTCAGGATAATTAAAAAAAACTGGCCAAGCGCAAGTCGCCTTACTCTGATCCTGTTATTGAGCTAGACATCGCAACAAACCGCGAAAAGAAAAATCATTTGTTTTTTTTGTCACAACTAACAAAGTACATTATTAATCTGCGTTTTCAATATTTGTTGTTTAAATAAAGCGTATGGGGTATTCTGTATCAAAATTTCAAATTCTTAACAAGTTTAAATTTTGAGAAAGATCCCATAATAAAAAAAATAACAACTTTGACGTCCATTACTGTGTTATTGAAAAAAAAATAATAGAAATTATATTCATATCCTACTCAAAGACAATAAGGTTCCGTTTTTACCAGTTAGGTACGAAACCCTTGTGCTACAATTTGAATTCTATATTTTGAAGATTATGGTTATTAAATTGATGGCAATAGTGAGCATTAATTCTTTATTTTTATTACCCGACTGCCAAAGAGGGAGGGTAATGTTTAGGGAGTGTATGTAAGTATGTATGTATGTCTGTTCCTTTGTGACCTCCTGTAGCCTAAACGGCTTGATGGATTTTGATGTATGAGGTATCGTTAGATTTGTCTTGATTACGGGAGTGTCATAGGATACATTTTATCCTAAAAGTCCCACGGGATAAAGACATAATAATATTTTTTCTAAATTTCCCTTTAAAAAAATATGTATGCGGTATCATTAGATTCATTTTTAGACTGTCTTAAGGTACTTAATAATTCCCGCGATATTAATTCCCTTACTGAAGTAACAAGACTACGGTATATACCGTCTTAAAATACTAACTAACTAAAAAGTGTGAAATAAAAAAGGTAAATTTAAAAAATCAAAAAACCCGACTGCTTAATTATACTTCAAATAAAAACTGAAAAGAAAAAAACAAGTCCAGTAGTCTATAATTCTGTTAATAAGGAACAAAGCTACTTTAACAGTCGGGACCCACTGTTGAAAAATATTATGTATTCTTGAATATCTAATGGGTCCCGACTGTTAAAGTAGCTTTGTTCCTTATTAACAGAATTATAGACTACTGGACTTGTTTTTTTCTTTTCAGTTTTTATTTGAAGTATAATTAAGCAGTCGGGTTTTTTGATTTTTTAAATTTACCTTTTTTATTTCACACTTTTTAGTTAGTTAGTATTTTTTTATTGAATTTTCACGTAAATGCCCAGAAAAGAGTTATGTTCTCAGGGTCATAAACATGTAGGTATGCATGTACGTTTATATATTTTACCATAAATTTTTGAAGGTCTGTACAAATTCGGGTGTCATTAGAATCTTAACATCATCATCCCGAATGACAGTAGGTACCGGACTAAAAAAAAAGATAAGATAGCGAAGGCTTTTAAAAGTAAAAAAAAAAGTACCATTATTGCAATATCCAAATGATGGCCTGATGCATAGTATACCAAACCCAAATAATTTATACACCGTAAATTTGTAAATGAAAAATGTGAGAACTATATAAACAGTACCTAAACGTACTACACCCTCATACAAAAATCTATTTATATCGTTAACAAAATATCCTAAAACGGTGCAAATTAGCGAATAAAATAGGTGTACCTATTATAGAATTATTATCGTTTATAGTACGTACATAAATCTTAGGAGTAGTTTTGTTTTATTCAATTTATGACAATTATAATTGCTAAGGTTTCACAGTTGCACAATAGGCTAGTTGACTCATGTCGAATTGTATTAAATAAATGTTTATTTCTTATAGTATTTGGTCTAAGGAACCTAAATATATCAATTTTACTTCATAAAAGCAGAAGACTGCTGTAGAAAATTAATTTAAAAAAAATATTTTTAGTCTATACTTTTTAAACACTAAAAACGCTGTTCGTCACATCCGCCATGATTGTGACGTCTCTTAGTAAACAACTAAATGTCATTCATACATAATTTTAAAACTTGTAATAAAACTGATAATAAATGAAGAGACTTAAAATATTATTCAATGAGTACTTACATCAAAGTGATCTTCGCAAAAATAAATTTTACTATTTGTCGATAAAGTTGCAGTTCTAACCAGGTATTGCGTAGGTTCATTTCTTTCGGCACTTTAATCCACAACTTTCCTGGAGTCTTCAAGGATGTGTCTTAACATTCTCGTACAATACAATAATGATAATTACATACTATATTTTTCGTGGTATTTATTAGAAATCATGTTTTTCTTTATTATAAACTCCGATAGGTTATTTTCTACGTGCTTACGAGTTTTTGTTTACTACCGTCGACGTCATAAAATAGATAATCTATAGACTAAAATGGCCGACAGCGTTTTTGTATGTCCATGAAAAGTCTATTTTAAAATTAAAGATTTGTAGCTTTCTAGGTCTCAAAAAAATACAACACATTTTTTTCGGAACATTTATGAACCACTTAAAACCTTTTTCCAAAAAGGGTCAACTAGCCTAACGTGGAGTGTTGTATGAGAGCCCCCATAAGTAATTATTTTATCTCTGTTTTTCATCATTATATATCTGTTTTTAGTAGGTATTTTTTGTTATAGCGGCAACAGAAATACATCATCTGAACCCTAAAAAGATCGTAATTGGCACATGCGATCTATAAATTATGTTACAGTCATCGTCTTTATCATTTTTTGACATTTGACGTGTCCACTGCTTGGACAGATCTTCTCAATGGATGGAATAGCTGGAACCCGCCATGATAACGCGGGCTTATTACGGATTGGTGGGTACTGCAAATACATTTTTTTTTTTACCGGTTACAACCGGGATCAACAGTTCATACATTCCGAAACACGGAAGAGTTTGAGATGATAAATTATCGATCAGCCATCCTATTCATTACTAGAGTTTGTATACTTCCAAGAGGCAAGAATAAATAGGTATTATTTGAGTTGCCGTGCTCCAGTTTAGACCACACCGCTGCTTAACATCAGGGTCATCAGGTGCGATTGTGGTCAAACGCACTCAAATCTTTTATAAACCGGACGCGCTAACCACTTCATCTACGAGCTTTTGGAGCTGTTGCAGATGTAAAGCAACGTATGAAGAGGCCGGTCATTGGCTTGGTGACCAATTTAACCTATATATCTGTATTTTGAAAAACATATACAACTTGAGATAGTTTCATTGAATCTCTTAACTGTATGATAATATTATTCATAATGATCTGATTTTGATTATGATGCTCGTAAAGAAAGCTTACCTACGAGGAGTCAAAATCAATTAATTCTTGAATGAGTTCAAATCTGATAAAAACAATAATATTTTGAAATGAATAGCAGTAGTTTTGATTTACATTCATTGTGTTTCAGTATGCTTTCATGTTGCACTTACAACCTCCTATTTACTTATATCTGGTTTTATAAGCAATCTCTCCGGAAATACCTAGTCTAAGTAGATTGCGGATGCTTATAACCGGAGATTCTGAGTATGAAAGTGTTTTTAAATTGATAGTTTGATGTTTAATCGAAAACTGTTCTATTTTGTACAAATCGCAACAAATCGCCCCACTTAATCAGATGTTCGGAACTTTACTGGCCCACAAAAAAACAACGTAATCAAAAGGTAGTCGGTATAATTTCACTATAGTCTTCTGTAAAATGGAGGTTTCTTCACCAAACTGGGTAGGTAGGTACTCCAAATTATAGCATAAGAAATCTTAAGGTTTTATTGTATTATAGGCCATTAATTTGAAAGTGTGAATATGAAAAAAATAGTTTTATTAAAACATATAAGTTTTCATAAGCTAAGCAGCAATTACGATTGTGATGATATTGATTTTTCTCGACAGGCCTTTCAAAGCTATTTTTTTTGTATCTGCAAAAACAGTAACATGATTGCAACTTACTTGTTGTCTAACAGAAATCCAGTCTTACAGTACAGGGGCAGTATATCACTAAATGTATGAGCACACAAAAAATATCAAAACACTTCACTCAACGTACATATAATTTTGTATATATCTAAAATAAATTTCAGTATTATTAGCTAACTAGATCAATAGTATTGATTGTATCACAGTGTCTGGCGCGTCGTTATAACGTTTTGCTTTCGCGTATCTTACTCGTTGACATATATTTCCCTGGATAGTCACGGCACGATTTTTTCCCGTAAGGTGTAATGTCGCGGCGTGTGTCCAGTGACTCCGCTGAGGCACACAGCATGACTGCGGGCACCCGCGACGCCGCCCCTCAACTCAACCGACATACTGTTTCTTAGAACAATATTTTGTACAGAAGGCGCGAACGCAGCCCTGCACGTCGAGAAAGGGCGGGACGCGGCAAACTTTTTCACCCAATAGAACCGGGCGCACCGCGACTCCGAAACCTACGCTCGTCTCGCTCTAACGCAAAACCGATCGTGTCGCTAGACAGAGCCATGAGATTAATATCGAGTTCACAACATTGTAAGAAGAAAATTTCTTTGTGTTAGTGCCGTAATGTTGTTCGCTTTATCAGATTTACGTTGAAAGCTCACTGTTAGCTTGTAGGGCGCCATTTCGCGGCTCTCTCTCATCCGATTCGGTATGTTAGGAAGTGTGAGCGGGACGGTGGTTATCCGGGAAATGTTTCGGCTAATGTATTTTCCTGTGGGAAAGAAAACACATGTCGTCGCTTTTAATTTAATTCGCGTCACGCTGCGTCCGTATTCAGGCCACTCACGCCGGTTATACTTTTCGCGAGAGGCTTTTTGTATTGTACCTATTTATTGGTTTAATTAATTATGATCGATTAAGATATGTCTAAGATAAATTAAGCGTTTAGTTTATATTGATCACATCGAATTGATTGTGTTGAACTCGTGTTAATTGATAATTACGTGGTGTATAATGCGATTCAACTAAGAATAGGACCGAATGGGCGCCATATTGTGATGTTATAGCTGTCAATTCAAACCAAATAGGTAGAGTGAGCAAAAAAAAGTTTTTATTTAATAAAACTTATTTAATTAGATTAAGTGAGAAAAAGCATCGGATTTTTTCAATAACATTTATTTAAATTTAAAGAAGAGTTACTAGAAAAAAATCCACGGCAGCCGACGGGACTCGAACCCGCATCCTTCGCAATCCCGGCGAATGCACTGACCATTATGCTACCACGGCCCTATTCACCGCGTCGAAATTTTCCTAGCCTTAAGCTGCAAGGCAGCGCCATCTTTTCGCATTTTAGGTAACCCACAATGTCAAATGAGTACTTTTTCAAGTATTAAACATTTGAAAGAGGAAATAGCAATTATAGTTATGTTTTTAGTTAATAAAAACATAACATTTATTGAAAATAACATTGAAAAAAAACACTGATTTTTAATAATATTTATTTATTAAAGACTGTGAGAAAAACAATCAAAAAAAAAGAAAAGAGCGTACTTCTTCCTTAAAGGCCGGCATTGCATTTGTGATACTCCTGGTGTTGCAGGTGTCCATGGGCGACGGTGATCACTTACCATCAGGTGAGCCGTCTGCTCGTATGCCCCCTATAACATAAAAAAAAATCAGAATCTAGCTCTTCTATTCCGCTCATTTCTGCATTACCGCCGGAGTAGTTATGAATAATCATGCACTATTACTAGGTCACATACGAACATGCATCCTTTATGTAAACGAAAGTTTGAAATCGAGTTTCTGAACGCAACTTAAAGTAACATTTGGTGACGATTTAGATTATCAACCATTCATGACCAAAGCTCAATAAGTGAAAAAAAATATCAACCGATATTAATTATCAATATTTATTATTGTTCATTTACAAATGTTTGGTTTTATTCTTGAATTAGCGGAGTTCTAATAAAGGGTTCCAAGATTTTTTTGCAAACCGTACTTTTCTAGCGACATTTGACAGATAGAGGTCATTGGCTTTCCTATTCTTATTTGAATCGCATTATATCTCCGTGAACTTTATTCATTCCTTAATTGTACGGTACTTTTTTGTAAGTAAGTAAGAAAAATTTCACGCATACCTCTATTTGTTAATAAATATCTTAGCAAAATATTTTTTAGGTAATCTAGTAAGGTAGAGGAATCTCTCATCTTTCCGTTACAGGTACTGTCACACCCGTAGCGTTACCATCCTTTTTGCTTGGGTAATTATTTTTCTTGTAAGTCTTGTATGGTGTATTACAATAGAAAATATTATTATTATTATTTCTCAGTGCCAACGGCTGGCATTCGAGCGAATTAGTATTTTTTTTTTCTTTTTGAGACACAGCATTCTAAAAAAAGGGTGTAGAATAAAAAATAACATACCCAGTTGTAGTGAAAGAAAACACAGAAAAATATCTAAAATCCAATGTTTCTATCTATACCTATCTTTCATAGTTAAGAAATTTCCATAATACCTAATAGGAAGTCTTTTCTCAATAATCCTCAAAAATAATCCTAATAAGATTACGGCTGCACACAAACCTATATTTTTTTTAAAGTTGAATTTAGGAAAATTAGAGTAAAATAACAAACATTAAAAATCATTTAGGCACACTTGCACCAATATGCTTAATTCAAATTATAAAGCTAATTGTATTCAAGCCTCATTCTATCTCTATTAGGCCTTAAACAATTGACAAAGATGGAATGATGTATTGTGTTAAACCCGATTAAGGCTTAATTTAAATTAAAAATTTATATTTTGGCGATTAATTAAGTAACTTTAATTATGCTTTGGAAAAGAATTTATGAGTATATGGAATCAGCTGTTTTATTTTACTTTTAATAGGTATATTCCAGCATTATAGAAATAGTTACATAGTTATTTATGTCTATTTTGTTTTTCATTTACTTAAATAAACATTAAAGCTTATACTGGATTTCGTTCAAATTGCATTGTGATATTTAACTAGTAATATTATTTTATTCTGATTCTAAGCTTCTATAGCATACTTTACTTAAATAAACTAAACAAATCAAGGTGTTGATATGATGACATTGTTAATCAAATGCACAAAAAATAAAAGTCCATTCTTTTGACAAAAGAAATGTTAAAATAGCTACGGTTATTTTAAGTAAAGGTAATTATACCTAATCGCCGTAAAAATAATTGAATAAGAAAAACGTATACTTTAATTACAAAAACAAAACTAAGTCCTAAAAACAATATACCCCCTCGACAACATTCCACAAAATACGGCTATTGAGTTACAATCACACGTAGGTACTTTTAGATGCCAGCTACCATGACCAATCAACATTCGTAAAAACGCACTATCCCGAATGTGGGTGAGCGCCAAAAGTAATTGAAATAATTAGTAAGACATACCACAGTAAGTTCACAAATTTATTTCTGTAAAAACAGCGCATGCCACGTTTTGTTTACGCCCCCTCAGCGCACTCGACCATTGGCCTGCCTCCCGTAGAGGCGGGGGCACACTCCCGCGCATTCTTTTTAACCTTTTCCCCGCCATTTATTCGCCGCACGAACTCTATTTGATTAATATAATATTATTTTACTAAGATGCTTTTCTCACGCAACATTATGTTAACCTTCTTTTTGCAACTTATCGAATGGGTACTAGGTAGGACTTTCATCATATGGTTGATATCAGTGCCGTCTTTGACGTATTGGAGGCCCTGGGCATATTAGGATAATGGGGCCCCTATGACTTCCATTTTGTGATTTAACAGGAACTAGGGACTTTATATTTGATCTGAGGGGGCCCCCTATCGATCGCGGGGCCCTGGGCACTTGCCCAAAGTGCCTACTGGGAAAGACGGGTCTGTTGATTTATATTTTGTTTTCATGTAATTATACATATTTTCCAGTCAATTTTAATTTTAAAACAGAGAAAAAACATGGACTTACTAATCCATTCGTCTATTAATAATGGGGTATAAGTTTACGGTCAACTGCATGAATATTTACAAAGTGCGCTTGTCATTATTGCTTTAATCGGAGATTTTCTTATAAGACTATCGCTAATTAGATTTTGATAAAAAACGATTTATAGCAACATAAGAATTATAACGCTATTCTGTTTACTTTTATATTGTTTTCTATATACGTTATTTTTGTAATTGCTAGTTATTCCATTTATTATACTATGCATGAATATTACAAGCACGTGTGGATTATTTTTTTTATCTCTCAAATATTTATGATTCTCGTCACATCGCATTATTCATAACGCCTCAAGCAATTTTTCTATAAAAGTCATTATATAGAAACTGCTTACTTTTTTGTGGGTATACATTTTATATCCATTGCATTAAGAGCCCTTTTACATTTTTTGCAAAAAATTGTAATTTTTGAGCGCCTCGTTTACCCCATTAGAAAAGATTTACTATTACCAATAGAAGTAAACAGTAGATTTATTCTTACTATTGTAAGTTAATGTAGAATATTTGCAAATACTATTTTCCTTTTTTTGTACTGATCGTTCTACTGCAGCTAGTTTACTGAATAAACGATAATACGCGCAACTTCAAACGCTTCAATCTCTCAAGAATGTTCAATAAATTAGCTCAAATTAATTCTCCATTTAATATACTACGACATCAAAACTATGTTTTTGTTGTAACATAATGTATTAGTATTTTGATATTGAATTAAATAGAATTACTATCAAAAACTTCATGAAACTGATCTACCATCATTGAACTATTGAAATATGTATTATTTTTATAATTAGTTCATTAATAATTATTTTATAAGACTCGAAACACCCGTAAAATGCAATATATACTAGTGCATGCAGCGGCGCAATTTTGTAAAAGGGCTCTTAACATTTAAAACCACTTTTATTTACCTATAGGAAGGCTGTAGCAGCAAAAGCTGTAGATCACTCTTTATTTTACTTACTATAAACTTTTATGTTAATTAATATTTTTTTTACAATAAATAAATACCTACCTTATCATCCGAGATAGTTTAATCTAGTTAGCTCATAAGGTAGAGCTCTATTTTATAACAAAACATCTGTATATGCTAAGTATCCTCAAAATGGATTACCCAACAATGGTAGGTGTTTCATTAGTCGAAATAACGTAATTATTTATTTGTACCAACTGATACTAGCTACAAATTACTGGGACAATGCCTCCACGGGACACCGCCCTTTGAAACGACCCAACACATGTCGGGTTGGGCACCCCTGTAAACAATGTTGAAATTAAAAATATTCGCTTGCTTCAAAATAATAAAGATTTGAACTCACCTATCCTATAAAACTAGAAAATCATTTGATTGTAATTGCATTGTTATTTGTTAGTTAATCACCTTGTAGCTATTATTAGGTTTATAATAACGCGTTGTACTTAGATACTTCTTTAGAAAGAATCGATGGCACATCTGCATATCTATAAAATAAAAATGAATTGCTGAATGTGTTGCTAAGCGCAAATCTCGAGAACAGCTGAACCGATTTCGATATCTTTTTGTTTAGAATATACCTTGAAGTACGAGGATGGTTCTTACGCAGGGAAAAATAAAAAAAAAATGCTTGAAAAAGTCCAAGAACAACACTTTTCTATACTCCCATATAAACGATTCGTAATAATACTTGAAAGTCAATTTGAACTTTAATACCATTCCTACCATAAATTTCAAATGTTAGTGGAGAGGTTCCGGGAAGGCAAAACAATTGAGTGACGTGATGTCAATAGAAGTTTGGAAAAGGCAAATATACCATTTCCAGTTTTTTTTATAATTATATGAAGAGTCATTTTAGTCTACACTACAGCTCTACACCGAAGCAAAGCGATGGCGGGCCACTAGTAGTAGATAAAAACGTATGCCATTTCAGCTAAAAATTGTGCAAATATTAGATAGTTAAAAAACAAAATAATTTCAATATTGTTTTAAGCTTTCTTTGTCACTTATATTCTGGCGCGATTGCACTTGCTCGTTAGCCCGAATACGAGTGCCAATGGCATTCGGGTAAACGACTAAATGTAAATGAACCGGAGTCGAGTACGCCCTTATTCGGGTAGTTTTCGTTTTGGTTATCCGACACCGTCTTCCAGCCCGTTTTCCAGTGTAAATATTAATTCGGATACACTATATATATTGCTAACACTTGCTTTTTCTAGTCTTAGATATTTCGGCACCATGGTAAGGACATGATGATGACGGAGTAAAGCCTAATACTTGATCCATTCAGGTAAATTCCCTGCAATAAGTTCCCTTCCTACGTATACCATTCTATGAAATACCTATATACGTTATAGATATATATCGATATTTCGGCACTGTTGCAAGCGCCATGATCACGGAGTAACTCAGTTACTCCGTGATCTGTTGCAAGTTGCACTGTTGCAAGCGCCATGATCACGGAGTAACTGAGTTACTCCGTGATCATGGCGCTTGCAACAGTGCCGAAATATCGGAGACTCATAAAAAAAAAAATGGTTGCCTGTAAAGTCGGTTTTACGGGCGAAGATTTTACGTGACAACGTCTTTTTCTCGGTAGAATATTTATTGATATGAATATAATTAAATTGCACAATAGGAACAAGGAATTGAATGAAAATAAGAATTGCACAAATTTTAACTATAGAAATATATTTTGTTTACTAAAACATTGTACATGTAAACTTAAACTCATCGTAACGTTACCGAGCGTTACACTTTTTCATAAGTGACTCCCAGCCGCAACCTAATTTAAGACGTTGTCACGTCAATAAGGTACATGGTAACAATCCCGTTAATATCTATAATGTTAGTGACCATGAAAGTTTAAAACAATATACCTATATACGTTTCGAACAACTAGAATTTGGGAGTGTAGAACCTTTCCAAAATACCAAATTTATGATCTACAACCAACCTACAACTGTTATAATAAAATAAAACGCAATGGCAAATGATATAAATCGACAATGATTTTAAAAAAGTTTTAAGAAGATACACATAATAGAGGTCGAATACATGTCGGGTACACAATTAAATTAGTCAAACCAACGCAATTATATAAATATAGTTTGGTAGTGTATAATTATACTCAAAGTATAAATTAAAACAAAGTTAAGAAAATGCTATACCGTCTTTTCCTCCTTTCATTTCGGAGAATTGCCAAGTATTTTTTTGCAATTGTTAAAAAAATGGTCCAAATTTAGTGGAAAAAGCGGAAATAGAACTCTCTGCAACGTAGCAAAGCAGTCTTTTTACGGTTTTCTTGTAAAACACAAAAAGCGTTGCAAAATGCAAAGCGTAAAATTTAAACAGACGCTGAGTTAAATAATGGATTTTTAAACACTGTATCTGTTTTTGTTCAATTGCAACCTGAAATTATCGTGACTTACCTAAAACTTTGTACTACTATTTTTATAATTGTCTATAGTGAAACAATTGTGCTAAAAACTTAAAAGAACTTTTATTGAAAGCAAATTTGTCGTTTTCCACAATATTTTTTAATATAAAGATAGAGTGGGTCTAAAGGCGAAGATTTATTTACCTGCCTGCCATACCAGCCATTCTTACAATGGCTTTGCTTTGCTTTGGCAAGTTGCTTTTTTTTGTTTCCTTCCAGGCGGGGGAGCGGGTGAGAAATCCTCATGGATACCCTACAGCCGGCTGCAAGGTTATGTCAGACTCGTACTGATTAAAAAACACCCGTAGGGGCTGCCTCTGGCCGGGAAGGCCTCTAAGGCTTCATCGGAAGCGATCGTCCCCCAGGGGGGGAGCGACGCAGGCCGCAAGTTGCTTCTTCATGCTTCTTTTAAAGGCCATAGGTTTGTAGGAAGGTAGGATGATGTGCAGTTAAAAAATATATTTATGAATAGTGTGACTCAGAAGGGACTCATCGAATTTCTTGATACGTGTTGAAATGGTGACCTCAAAGTTGGTGGTATGTAAGTGAGCAAACGAAATATAGAATGTACCTGATGCAAAATATAAAATATTCCAAGGCGATAAAAAAAGAATAGTTTAAATAACTATTATTAACTGTAATAGATATAGGTAGGTATGGTGTCAATATGTTTTCCGAAACAATGACTCTTTCAACCAATGTTATATCATTCAGATGTATTAATCGATAGTTAACTCTAAAACGAGTAAAAATCAACGTGTGGACCGCAAAACAAACGACCTCAGTGGCCGAGTGGTTTGTACGCCGGGTTTCATGGTGTCACCGACGCCGAGAGGTCCCGGGTTCGAATCCCGGTGGGGGCAGATGTTTGTGTGATCAATACGAGCATTTGTACTCTAGTCATGGATGTTTAATATGTATTTATATATAAATATACTTATATATGTAAAGTATCTGTATTCTATCCGTTACCCATCCCATAAAACAAGCGTTACAGTGCTTACTTTGGGGCTAGGGTAATTGGTGTGAGTGTTGATTTTATTTTTATATTTATAACTTGAAGGCTCGTTCGTAGGAATTGACGGCGACGCGTTGATTTTACTGACTTAGAGCAAAAACTATCGAGTAATCCCGTATGTGAGGACGGACCATACTGATGCAGACTTGAGGGTAATCCCCGTAATATGTCTTTCAATGCAAACACCTATTCTATAATACATTTTTGTTATTAGCCGAATTGCTTTTATGTAACTTGTTTTTACTAACTTACTTGTAACTTGTTATCAAGGTACATGGCATGGCATTCCCGCTAATAACAAAAAATATTATAGTGTTAGTGACCATGAAAGTTGAAAGAAAACACCTATTGTTGGTATATTATCTGTAACCGTATATAACTAAACTCTTCTGTTTGACTACAGTCATACACATTACAATGTGTAATAAATACACAAATATATTTATATTTTTTTTAAAGATGTCGCTGATTCAACCCTCGGTAGCGGTCTTTAGATTTTTGGTCACCCATCCCGTGACCGGTCCTTGCGAAAGTTGATTAACTTCCATGACCGGAAACCGTGAACGCGCTAGCCACTGCCTGCGGCATCAAGCATTTTGTATGTTACAATATGATTTTATCATAAAATATTTTAGGCTAAGTTCGATGTACCCGTACCAACAATATTGAATTTACAAAATGTTCACTGACTTGCTATTATTGTAGATAGTACCTAATAAAAAGAAAAACTAGGTATCTATTAAGGAAGCGCCGCATCGAGTAATATACCACCGAGAGAGCAGTCAACGGGAAAATATTTCGATTGCTCGCTCACTAATCTGCTATTTCTTAACCAAAATGAATCAATGCGGAAAATTGTGTTCACTGAAGCAGACAGTAAGTAGATGCTTCGTATTTTCATCTTACATCATCATTCAATATTTTTGGGGCCTAAGCTTTACATAAGGAAAACTTAAGTATTTAATATATAATTGAATCACTAGGCTCAGTCTTGGAGAGTTATTTTAAATGTTGTTGTAATCTATGAGTGATTCCAGTTCAATTAGATGGTCTAAAATACTTAACAATAGATTAAAAACCGCTACGATTAAACAAAAAAGATATGCTATATTCGGATATTTCCTCGAATACACAAAATCAATCAAAAATATTAAGTAATATAACCCATTTAACTATTATTTAATGGATCTTTTCGTAATAAATAATCTAATGTAGTAACATTAAATAAAATATATTAGTAGTAATAGAGTATCGAAATTCTAATAAAATTATAAAATTTTGAATTCGTTGATGTCTAATACAAGAAGCTCATAAAAAAATTACCAACATAATTATTTTAATTAAACTATACTGTATATAAAGGCTTATTTATTTAGATTTTTTATATAAATTGATTCAAAATACGTTAAAATAAAAATATCACAATGGTAGAACACACTTTTATTATAAAAGAAAACACCATTACCATGTGAATGGTAGTCTAATAAATCTATTGGTAAATAACCGTGTAATATCACCTTGCTATCATTATTAGACAGATTTGACAGGTCACTTTCTGTGTCCCACTTGTCGCTCGCATTGGAGCACATGCCTGCGGATCTGAACATACAGACGTTTTAGGTCGTAATAATATCTTTTCTCCGAATCTGGCGTCAACTCATGTTAAATTGAGTATTTTAGAGAAGTCAATTATTGTAACGCAGACAAAATAATGAAAATCCATCATTTTTCTGTAAAAAACATTCATCCTTTATCTAATATTATAATTCGAAAGTGACTTTGAATGGAATGGGATGGTTACCTATGCATATAGTTTATGACCTGAATTGAAACATAGAATACTTTTTGTCCCGGAAAATGTTAGGTTCCTGTGGGTTTCTCAAAAAGTGGGTTTCTTAAAGCAAATGAAGTGCTATTATAAATTCATACTTACGATTGCAAATTTTGGAAAAAAACAATATTAACAAAAAATTATAAAGAATTTTACTTTCAAGTACAATTACTTGACAAAAAACTCTGAATAAAACGAAAAGTCCTATAATTTGTTTATTTGCACGCCTACTTTTATTATATCTAAGTGGAAAAAATGAGATTCTATTATTGATCGAATAGCAGTAAATCGTTCGAAATAGATATTGAATGATACATTTACAATCACCTCGATATTGTAGATAACTGTTAATGTTTTTACGGAGTACAAAAGATTGTATCTTTTTTCTTTTTGATGTTACGCCAAATAGTAAATACGTGCTTGAAGTAGAAACGATTCGCTAAAAATACGTTAAAAATGGTGACTAGGATAAGAAGTGGTCCGTGGTAAATGGGTAAAGTGCCTAGTACCCACTAAAGAAATTTTGTCTAATTATGAAATTAAAATTGTTGTTAGTGCCACAACGCACGAGCCGCAAACCGCAGCGGATGGCGGTAGCGCGGATGTAAGCCGCCAGTGCGTTGTCGACGTCGAACATATTTTAAGCGTATACAAATTATCATCCACGCGACCGCCATCCGCCGCGGTTCGCGGCTCGCGCGTTGTTCACCCATGTTCACCTTATACATAGAGAACCAAAAAACATAAAATGATTGCTATATTCTTTTAAACTTTCATGGTCACTTATATTATAGTAATTTATGTTATTTACGGGATCCGGGACCCACAATTACTTCAGTTACTCCGTGATCACGGTGCTCGCAACAGTCCCGGAAATAACATAAATTTCTATAAAATTACTAATTTTGTAGATGATGATTTGGGAACATGTTAATAATGTTCCCAGAAAACATTTTAAGTTCAAACAGTATATAAAGGAGTGCCTTTATTGCGTGTTTGTGGCAATCTATAATACCTAAATTATGTATACTTTATATGTCTCTAGTGATGATGACACCTGTGATGATGTAACAAACCAGCAAGATACATAATAAGATAAATGTATATGGCGTAAAAATAATTATTTGACAGTGATCGTATCGAGAGAACACGACCATCCTTAGCCAAAGTTATTTATGTTATTTGTATTTTCACTTGTTACCGAACAACCTGTGAAAAATTTGATACGGATCATGGATTTTTCAAATGTTAACGCGTCACGGTGTCATCGTGCTCTTAAAAACCTTATGTCGTCCGCCGAGAGGTTATTTTCGTGGATAGTTCCCTTGGATACAAAAGAGTCGTGTCCGAATAGAATCGGAGGTAAAAAGTCAATCGCGTCATTTGTCGGGCCGCGGGGTGATATCAATGGGAATAGGACTTCTTTATTCGTTGTTATTCGAATTAATTAAGGTGATAGCTATTCTGGCTGAAGTAATTAAAATTGTATCCCTCTACTTCTTCGATCTTGAAACAGCATCTTATAGGTATAAAAAGGTGGAAATATTTAGCTACAAATATACGTCTGTCATCCTGATATAGCATAATACGAGAATCCTTAAGAAATTAAGGCATCTTTTCTTTCATATGATTTATCACTGCTGGAGGTATGTCCGGTAGAGTTCTAACAGTAAAAGATTTTCGCGGTCCTTTTCAAAGTTTAAGAAAAGTTTCAATTTGACATTACTAATCTCTTGCCCGAATAATAAATAAAATAAATAAAATAAAATAATAGGGAAAAAGTTTGTTCAATTAGGTCCCCGATTAGCAAACGTCTGGTTTTAATGACCGCCCATAATTGGGCACTTTATTTGCCTATATCATTCCACATTGTATTAAAGGGATAACAGGAAAAGTGACTTTCATTTTAACAAAGACTGCTCCAGACCAGGTGGGAAGTTCTCCAGGTGGGAAGCGAACCTATGGCAACCTATGACTATGCTATGAACTAATGACTTCACAAATAATGTAGGAACCATACTTTTGAATGGTGTTTATTGAAAATACTTTAAAAACAACAATATCTACTAATCAATAAATATTAATACTTAACTTTTTATAACATATAACAATATTCGTGTTTAGCATGTCATCCCCTGCAGCGTCGAAAAGCAAACCAACTGAAGGAGCTGAAAGAGCACTTTACAATGCCCGACAATAATTTAATATGCCATTTGCTCCCGACCAAATTGAGCAATTTATACATGTCTGCGCACGAGATGGTAAGGTACGAGTACGTATGTTGGAACAGTACGCTTCGTGAATTCTTTTAAATCTTTTACGATTTCTCTTGCTTTCAATTCGATTATAACCTTTGCAATTATTTTGCAAATGTAACTTTTTGGTTTTCTGTATTTTTTTGTTTTTATTTTATACCAATACTTTTAAATTGGAAAAGTTGTTCTTCTTCTTCTGTATTTTTTTGTTTTTATTTTATACCAATACTTTTAAATTGGAAAAGTTGTTCTTCTTCATATGCTGTAATTTTACAATGACTTTGAATTGTTGCTTACAAATTGGTTACATGACGTCTTTGTTTCCTTGTTGTCATATCTGTATAATCATATAATCGAAGACATCCGTGGCCGAGTGTATATACGCCGAGTTTCATGGCGTCGCTTCCTCAGAGGTCCCGGATTCGAATCCCGGTAGGGGCGAATGTTAGTATGATGAATACGAGCATTTGTGCCTTAGTCATGCATGTTTATATATATTTCTAGTATGTAGCATATGTATTCTATCCGTTACCTGAGCATCCTGGGCCACAAGCATTATGTGCAACACAGCAATGCTTATTTTGGGGCTAGGCTAATTGGTGTGTAAATTGTTTGGTTTAAATAAAAAAACAATATATTTAATAATATAATTATTTTATCCACCAAAAGAAACTGCAACAATAAAGAAAAATATATTTTTATT
Organism: Chilo suppressalis; assembly: GCA_902850365.2. Taxonomy (NCBI): domain Eukaryota; kingdom Metazoa; phylum Arthropoda; class Insecta; order Lepidoptera; family Crambidae; genus Chilo; species Chilo suppressalis. The sequence continues at coordinate 18,010,400 of OU963898.1, forward strand.
CAATTCCTTATTTTGACAAACCAAATATATTTATCTTAACTCGAAACGAACAAGATCTGTAATTTAAAAAATACCGCTTTTTTACAAAACGTAAGCCGAAGTTAAATTAATTTTAAAATAATGCTTCTTTTCAAGCAAACATGAAATATGTGAGTATAATTTGAAGGCCAGGTTTAACTAAATTATAACGTTCATACTTAATAAGGGGAAAATACTATCGATCGATTCCTATATCGTTCGATATTCGTGCGTCGGATTAACAAACCTCATGAATACTGGTAGTGGCGGAGTAATTAACGTTATTATACCGAACGCAATCTAAGTTGCCGACTGTGCATGTAATGGCAATGTATGATACGCGTAAACCATTTATAAATATATACATAAAAGGTTATCATATTAAAATTACTTAAAGAATGTGCAAAAATACAAATCAGTTATCATTTAATTGAACTTTTTTTATTGACATTTTCATTAAAAACTTTAATTGAATTTACATACTCGACGTCCAAGATGTGATGATATATTGTAAATTATTTAATCCATGTCTTTATTATTAGTAGTGATATACATATTTTTTATTTTGCAGTATTTCTCCAAGTAGGTAAGCTTTAAGATAATTACATGTAATTTTAAGTTTTTGGACATTAAGTAGTTTTAAGCTTTTGTAATTTGAATATTACTTAATAAAAAATAATGTTATTAAAACCCTAAAAAAGAGCGTACGTCCTTCCTTAAAGGCCGGCACCTCATTTGTGATACTCCTGGTGCTGCAGGTGTCTATGGGCGAAAATATAAAAAAATGTCTCCTTATTTTTATTTTTTTTAGACACCAATTATCCTAGGCCCAAAGTAAGCACTGTAAGGCTTGTGTTATGGGATGCTAGGGTAACGGATAGAATACATATACTGTATTATATTTATATAGAAATACATATTAAACAAATGCTCCTATTCATCACACAAACATCTGCCCCCACCGGAATTCGAACCCGGGACCTCTCGAGTAGGCGACACCATGAAACCCGGCATACAAACCACTCGGCCACGGAGGTCGTTATTTGTTGAAATGGTTAATTTTCGAATGTAAACATATCGTCATCGTCAAATTTTGTAATTTAATTGTAGCATATTAAGCTTTAAAAATGACATAATCGACACAAGGTGGACGGAGTCTATGTTTCTCCACCATTCTCGAGTTATCGAAGTATGACATGCTCGGTTTTCATATAATTTGAATTGCGTCGTCTGCTTTGTAAGAATATAAACTTTTCTCAAACATGCTTGGAAGTTTGAGCATTATTTTGACAACCTTCTTGGAGAAAAATCGAAATTGCTGTACTGGCTAAATACATGCGAGGAGAGCGTCCGGCAAATGTTATATGAAAATCCATATGTCATGCCAAATAAATTACAGTATGTGTAGTTTAATTTAAAAGTGGAACAACCTTTTACTCCGAAACAACACGTTCGTCCATCAATGCCTCTTTTGCTGGCCGCTGTAGTAATGTACTCTTTTTAACGGCGTAGTAGTTACCAAAGTTACACTCGACTAATGTATGGTTGAAATCTATTCGAACACCGACCTCTTTTAGCAGCGCCAAGTCACTACGTTATTGAAGTCATTGAAATCTTACCAACGAAAGTACTTACTTACCTCATAGATGGTCGGTAACAGTCGTTAGATGTTTAATTGCCGCTGACTCGGTGCCGACGTTTCACGTGGCATCATTCATGTTCTATTATTTAGATATTTTAATCAAGTCGATCGATTGTACCGTGTAGGTATAAAGGCAGGTAATTAATAATAAGAGATCGAGAAGCCGGTGCGGTGTTGCCACATGCCGCAGCAAAAACAGAATCGAAATGGATCGATTCGATTCGGACTGATATAAAACGGTCCCGATTGTGGCCAGCCCTTTTTGCCCCTAAGCCCGTATTTAGATGATTTGCGGTATCAACGGAAATCGACAAACAAAACACACTCGGAATGAGATACAACACATCGAATTTTAGAAACCAAATTTTAATATGTATTTTTGTTTTTTTTTTCTCTCTCGTACATCTGTCCAGTATTTTACCACACAGGGTCTCGTATAAATTTGATCTATTTAGTATAAATTTATTGTTTTTAAGCCAGTTAATTAAAATCCTTAATAAAGGGACATTAAATGATGAGATAATAGGATTTAGGAAGGCTGATGAAAAAAAGTTTATACAGCGAATGTGACTGAAATAGCCCAACTATCACTGGTAGTGAAATAAAATATAGAGTTTATGTGTGTATGTGGCGTGTGTATGTGAGAGCTTTAGTAGCTGACACACTCTATATTTTATTTCACTTTACCGGTAAGATAGTAAAATCCTATTTATTAACTTGTCGCTAACTTAGGACATTGGTTAGACACCAATTACAGAAGTGATGTAGCCTAAAGTTGTTTTAGGATTTATCGCAATTTTAGAGATTTGCCTAAATCACAAGAGATAGAGACAAGGGAAACTGTTTAGTCAAATACTTATTTAAGATCAAGACCACCTGACAAATACATACTTCATACTTATATTATAATTGCGAAAGTTGCAGTACATCTGTATGTTACCTCTTCGTCCGCTGAACTCTGTCCAATTTTGTACCTCACGAATTATCATGCATTTAAGTGTAGAAAAATACGCCGAATTCATTAAAAATATTAATGGAGTTTATTATCCACTTGTACCACAAACTTGTACAATAAAACATTTAAAATAATGGCAATACAGATAATGTAATATGGTAAACGTGCATCTTTAAATTAATAACAATTAGCTACGAATATCATGACTGATTTTTGATAGAACCAATCACAATCAAGGAATTCTGATCTTTCATCTGTCAGGCAATGACAAATTGGGTCTTCTTAATAACGTTTCTTTAAACGCAGATTCCCTATTTGAAATAAAAGATTTTCAGTAATTTATATTGAATTTATTGAGATTATGATGAGTGAGTTTTTTTAAGTATAATTTTAGATGTTTTTGAGATAAGTTGTACCAAATTACAAAATTGGGCTTAAATCGAAGGTCTCCTTTAGTATGGAGATAGTTTGAGACTCGGGGAAGGACATAGGATAGTTTTTACCCTATAATTCATCCTTTAAGGTGGTGAAACAACTGGTGGTCCACCAAAGTGAAAGTTTAAGTTAGTATTGTATGAAAGTAGCACTTTAACATTATCACAAAATGGCACTTAGTCGCTTTGTGTAAGTAGGTAGTAATTAAATATCCAGGTTAAAAAAAAACTTAACACACCGCATTTTCCTTTCGAGCGGACATCGCCGGAAAATGGTTTACGTTACGCGCAATTACCATGAAACTGTTGTAACGTTTATACGACCCATCAGCACCGAGGAAACGCGGCGATACCTTGTACCGTCGACCGCACATCGGTTTATTCAAAAATTTCCGACTCCAATCGATCTCCAACATTACTTCTTAGGTATTAAACTTAGAGTCGGTTGGGGCATTTCTGATGCTTTGTGTTAGCACAGTGCGGTGGTCGAATGTACTGTAATCGAATGCAGCGGTCCGTGAGTACAGCCCCGCCTTGCTATCGCCACAAAAGCGCGTAATTCAACTAGCCGGTAATATAGCCGCCCACAAAAACGATCAAAGCCGCCGCCGGCCACGAACCGACGCGACAAATTGACTACACCGATCCAAAACGAAGAAGAGCACAGAATCAAACCAAGTCTAATTGAACGTTAGTCGTGAGCTAGCGTTCTGCGGAGAAAAAACACAGTCGGAAATATGGTTTAGTTATGTCGGAGAGGATACTCGACATTATCTACCTACCTGACTGTCTGGGAATCCAAGTTCCTATCGTAACACTACTACTGCCACACTCTTGCACTATCGCGAACATTTGACGTTTTCACGACGCATCTAAAAAAGCAATAGCCATACCGTAGTATGTATAAGAAATTTCACTGAGGCCCACTTGCACCTAAGTTTTTAATTCAATTTAAGGTTTAATCTTGTTTAAAACATCACTTCTATCTGAGTCAGTTTTTTAAAGTCAAACAGAGATAGAATATGGGTTAAACATGATTAGAATTTTGTATTAAAAACTTTAGTGCAAGTGCCTTAAATTCCTGCCTTAAGCCTTAATTCAGAAACAGCTGTGTGAAATATAATAGCGTCAGCGTTTTTAGGTGTTTTTTTAAAACATGAGAGTGAATAATATTCACCACTGCAGAGCACCAAGTTGCCTTTGCTTAGTTAACTCTGCGTTTAAGCAATTATTGATCGAATAGTTATGTAAATCTAATTCTTGACCTCTTTGTCGTAAAAAGGAGTCGCTATTACCCCCCTAATCAGTACTCCTGAAATCTAAAAAGAAGGAAGACAAATCTAGAACTGGAAATACTTGATAGTTGGTAATGATAATATTGGGAATTAGTTACAAATTTCATTGCATAATTACTAATTAACAATCAATCAAACTAAACTCACGCTGAGTTTAAGTTTCTGAGCTTGTCTTACGAGTTCACAAAGGAAATAATATTTTTCGCCTGGTATTTCAGATTGATGCTCCTCATAAACCTCTTCTTAATTATGTCGTAAAATAGCACATAGCATCTTTCCAAAGTAAAAAAAATCAATTGCTGTATTACAATATAGGAAACTAAAGAGTCAAATACGAGTTTCAAAGATGTGATTGCAGTCTGAGGATCATTTTGCGGAACACTTTTAAGAAGTACCTCGACTGCATTATTTTTTCTAAACTTAATTTTCACTTTTTTGTTTTATTTGCCTGTCAAAATATTGCCGGGTATTTTCGTGCTAAGGTTTTTCAGCAAGGCCGTGGCTAGGCGGAGGCATTATGAGACCTACTTTAAAATACCATTGTCCTACCTTAGAAAAACTATCGACATCGATTTAATATGATTGAAAACGGGACTGCAGAAGCCATATAATTCATGCAAATATTATATGCGCCAGATCTTAAAATACGCCCCTGCTTATGCCCCATCTGTAATTACTTATAGCTACCCTATCTTAAATACAACTCTGGCTACGGCCCTGCCCACTCATTAAGTAACGCGAGTTCCAATGCTTTTTCTCCTGAACATGTTAACCCGCCTTTATTCAAAATTAGTGGTTAATTACTTACATACCTACCTCGCTTTATGTCTTAATTAAAAGGTAATAAAAATGCCACAGATTAAACGGGCTATAACTACATAAAATCAGCCAAACTTTTTTTAATATGCTATACCTACTGTTTAATATCAGATTTACTGCATATTTATGACAATAGGTCTATAAAAACCAGTACTTACTATCCACTTTACCCACGTCGTCAAATATAAGTTTGGGTTCCGTTTTACCTTTCAATATAGGTACTAATTTGTGTAATGTAGTTGCTTAAATGTAGTATAATTAAAAAAAAATGTTTGTTTATCATAACGTCTGCAGTAATCACTTTAACTTATCCAAGGAGCCGTACCGAAAAACATAATGATTACGAAACACAGAGGACAAAATAATTCAAGCTGCGGAATTAACCTCCACCGTATAGAAAACCACAATAAAATAAAAATGAATAATCATTAACATTATGGTAACACAAATAATAGCTAATAATAAATACTTCATTCGGGTAAGCATTTATTTATATTCTATCTTTTCATAAATAACATCATAGACTAATCGCATGATCGTATTCGTTAAACAATCGCCGTGATCATGGTGAATGGGCCAAATTTTCGATTGCAAAATTATCGTTTGTGGACGACAATCTTGCTTATCAAGATGTATCCAATCACTCGCATTGTGACTGCACGACACAAACGACGAATATACGCACTCATACCTAAGTACAAAAGATAATTTCGCAGATGTAAGTGATTTGTAACAATGGCCAACTGATTTAATCATAGTTTCATTCATCAATATGTTTTTTCTTTTCATATGGATAAGAAGTTTTCTATCCTAATTATTTTGCGTTTGTTTACAACCAGTACGACTTTCTTTTTGGAAAGAAAAATATTACAGGAACAATTTTAATAAAATTAAAATTTTCTTTTACGTTTAAAAATCAAGCAGTCACTTAAACCATATAATATATATATATTTAAAAAATCAATACAATGTCTTAATTTTTTGTTCACATTTATATACATGTATAAAACATGTAGTAAACAATACTTGTATCAAATTTGTTGTATTAACAAAATAATTAAGTGAAGTATTCTATTCTATTTTTTGTAAAGGCTGGCTGATATCTACTTGGGCAATTCTGTCAATGTCAGGGACTTTGTGAAGTATTTTTTAAAGATTCTCCCTTTTCAGGGAAGGCAAAGGGAACAATGCTCATACAGCCAAGTCTTTAGTTTAATTAATTTTGTTTATTATTACATTAAAATGACGGTGTAACTCACGGTTACGGACGGTGTTTCTTGGAGAGTTTGAGATAAAATGTATCGAGTTGGCTCTTCCGATAAGCTTCTGTGAGGTAGTCAATACTGCAATAAAATTCTCACGTCCAGTTGACCGGAATAGCGTATATTTTAAAGATTCCACTAATTCTTCAGTTGTGCAGACGGCTGTAACACAAAATCACACCAAAGGACATTGCTCGTTCCCCATACATTGAATGCCCTAGAACGCCCAGCAATGAGAAAATGCTAGTTGTGTTCGGAATCTTTCATAAACTCTAAATAAGCATTTGTTGAGATACGGACAACTTGAGGAACCGTGGCCTACTACAGAATGTATTAGATTTTGAGGTTATAATTATTATACTTAATCATAAAAGATGTACACTTTATATTTTCTGAATAGATTAAGTGTTTACCTCTATGTAAGCACTCAAATAATATGCATTAAATAAACATAAAATGCAATTAATAATAAAAATAATAAATGCTTATATTCATATTGATTTATGAGTGTTGTCAGTTGGCACCTATGATACCTATACCTACCTGTAGTAAGTAATGATAGATTTCTTTTCAAATGAAATGTTCAGTCTTTCCATTTACCTGTTTCTATATTTTGCTATCGGTAATTAGGTATGTACCTGGTTATCATTATGATTTTCATAAAAATAAACAGATATTACATGGGATGAGAGTATAAACTATCTTTAGATAATTTCAGAAATAATCTTTTTATAAATATAATATAAATACCAGTAATAAGTATTATTAACTAAGGTACTATTTTTATGGTGATAAATACCTATGGTCGCCTATATTGCATTACTAAGGTAAACAATATTGGCACAACTTTTTAACAGAATCACCCATTTAATAATAAAATATTAACGAAGCCAATAAACTATTAAAATAAATCGTTATTATAGACTGAAACCTATTGAATCCAGTTATCAGTTGATTTTTAATGCTGTATTTTCAATAAAAAGGAGTGCCAAGTTGGATGAACAGACTGTAGTATCTAGTAACAGAACTTTTATTTTTTAAACAGATTGTCCGTTTACTATGATTAATTGTTAATAAGTTAAAAAAATAATAGAAAAATAATAGTGAAGGACATTCTTTTGGGCATGCTAGGGCCGATTTCGTCGATGTCCTTTATTTCACAATATCTACTATGAACGAATTTAAGAATAATTAAAATAAAACGCCAACCGCACTCGATGAAATCCCGCAAAAAACTCCTATGTGAAGTAAATAAGTGATTTAAGTACTTGTCGGATACTAGTTGTCTACGCAGTGTAAAAGAAAGGATGTTTTAAACCGCCACAACAAGTATTCTACAAGTTTTGATTAAAACTAGTTTAGGACTTGTTTCTTGTTGGAAACGAGAGGTTAGAAGGTGTTACGGTTTTTAAATTTTTCAACAAGTTTTTTTGTGACTGCAGTTCCGGTTTCGATACCTACTCAGTTGCGTTTTTGGATATAAAATTAATGATTGTATGAGTTTAAAGAACTAACAAAAGTAAAACAATCTACATATTATTAACCAATTAATGTTTAACATTTTCTGCCAGAAGATAATTATCTCTCTCCAAAAGAGCAATGGCTGTTAGTATTAAGTCGATCTTTTGAACCATATAGCTTAGTAATTTTTAATTAATATATATAATGTTATTTCTTTCTTCTACAGTGCAGTAAATATATTAATAATACAAATTTAATTCATCACCCACCTTATTCATTATTCCCATTTTTTTTCACAAATTGAAAAACGAAAATCTTGGCAAGGTGCATGCCCAACTAAACTTGATTTATGGCTTAATACTGTTTAATTAATTAATGGCCGAAGTCCAGTAAGGAATGTTATGATGTTATTTTTACAGACGACAGGGCAGTAGCCACCACGCCCTTACACGCCCTCGCACGCCCACGGCGAGCCTTCATGCGCGAGCGCAGTAGCACGCATATTAACTACTTATATTGTTTTAAAAGATGCATTACATTCGTCTACTCATTTGTAATAGCCAGCTTACTGCACTATTATCATAAATTACTATTATGTTACCTAAGTTCTTAGGTATTATTAGATTAGTTAGACAAATTCGAGCTTTTTTTGTTATATAATGAATTTCCATCATCATCAGCCTATTAATGTCCCCACTGCTGGGGCACAGGCTTTCCCTATGGATGGAATAGGTAGATTAGGCCATGACCATCCACGCGGGCCCAGTACGGATTGGTGGGTGCTATATTTATATTAAAAAACTATCTGAATGAAACTTCTAAAATATTATAACATTGAATGGTAGAAATAAATTATAATTATGATTTGGGTAAACTAGGCGAGCACATCTATAAAAATCTTTTTCAACACATTTGCTCACAAAATGCATTTACGGAGGTTGTATACATTGTTCAAAAGTTCAATATTACGGGCCATACGACAGCGCGTGCGGTAAAATGTTTTACCGCACGCTCCCATACATGGCGCAGTGCGTATTCTTTACGATTTTTTTTGAATTTCGGTCGAACCTCAAGGAGGAAGCACTATTAATTTATACTTGTCTCACGTTAATACAAATAAAAAAAAGCGTTTGCGTCTCGGGATACACGACAGAAGTGATAACTGAAACTATCCTTTTTGAGCAGTAGAGATTGGAGGGTGAAACGGGATTGGAGGGTGAAAAGGGATTGGAGGGTGAAAAGGGGATTGGAAGATGGAAAGGAGATTCGAGGGTGAAAAGGGATTGGAGGGTGAAAAGGGGATTGGAAGATGGAAAGGAGATTCGAGGGTGAGAAGGGATTCGAGGGTGAAAAGGGGGCTTGGAAGGTGAAAGGGATTCGAGGGTGATAAGGGGATTGGTGGATGATAATAAGGGATTGGTGAGTGATAGTGAGGATTGATGGGTGAGGAAGAGGGGTGGGTCTCGGGACACATCTCTGGTATCTGGGAGGGTTGTGGTATCTATCTAATTGGGCGGAGGGGCGGTCAAGGCGAAGGGAAGCCAGACAGACTGGCGCCGTAACGCGTAACGTATCGAAGCGGTTTACCCTCCAATAAGAAGTTATAATCTAAAGAAAATATAAATTGAAATGAAATAAAATGAAAAGTCATTTATTCAGTCTAGGCTGTTACAAGCACTTGTGAAGGTCAAGAAGCTACGCCATCGGTTCGCAAAACTACAGCGGGAAACCTTGTACTGAGAAGAACCGGCAAGAAATTCATCAAGGGCTGCTTTTTTCTCCCTGTATTGATATATATAGAGTCGTCAAGTTGAAAAATGACTTCAGAGATACTTCTGAAGTCACCTTCCATTACATCATTTAGGATATAGATATATAGTTAAAGTAAATTTTATATTTAGTATATAGGAAGCGGCATTAGATAGGTACCATATTACTGTTACAAAAACTGACTAATACCCATCAAATTCCACCCGGACCAGGGAGCAGACGGGACTCGAACCCGCATCCTTGGCAATCCGGGCGACTATAAGGCTTGTGTTATGGGATGCTAGGGTAATGGATAGAATACATACTGTACATATATACTTAAGTATATTTATATAAAAATAGATATTAAACATCCATGACTGGAGTACAAATGCTCGTATTCATCACACAAACATCTGCCCCCACCGGTACCATGAAACCCGGCGTATAAACCACTCGGCCACGGAGGTCGTCATCGTATTATTGGCTTAGCATAGTCACGAGTTTGTAAATACCAATTCCCTCGACTTCGTCTCGGGCTTACATTCGTCTAATCGTTTGTAATAGCCAACTTACTGCACTATTATCATAAATAACTATTATGTAACCTAAGTTCTTAGGTATTATCAGATTAGTTAGACAATTCGAGCTTTTTTTGTTATATTATGAATAACCATCATCATCAGCCTATTAATGTCCCCACTGCTGGGGCACAGGCTTTCCCTATGGATGGAATAGGGAGATTAGGCCATAGCCATCCACGCGGTCCCAGTACGGATTGGTGGGTGCTAACGACTGCGGATGCGGCCGGGACCAACAGCTTAACGTGCCTTCCGAAGCACGGAGGAGCTCCAGATAGTAATTTTTGGTCACCCATCCAATGACCGACCACTGCGAACGTTGCTTAAGTTCAACGATTGCAGCCGAACGCGCTAACCACTTGCCCCATCGAGCTCCCCATATTTTCCTGTATTCATACGACAAGTTTTACTCGACCGCATTTGCGTATTGCGTTTATTGTAAAAATCCTACTAACAAATGCAAGATTTTTGCTGTTCAAATTTTGTTAGGGCATGACACATGGCCTCCCCGTCCGAGAGCCCGCTCACCGTCGCACTCATTGTTTGCTCTCTCACAATTCCCTCATAATCGCAATATCATCGAGAACATAAAAGCAAAACCGCGTGATACGCTGTTCTTATAATTCCTCAACCCTTATAACGGAGCAATATAGCAGCGATATAGAGCCACTTACGTTTTTCGTAGCGTTATGCGCGCCCCGCAGAGCACCGCGGGGCCCCGGCCGCCCTCACTTAACGCAATTTATTGAGCCACCCTCAATAAATAAATAAATAACACAGGAAAATTCGATGAAACAGAACCGCACGCGCCGTATAGCATGTAAGTATCTATAGTCCTATTACTTTAGCTCAACGTGAAAAATCGCTTCAATTTCTGGTGATGATGAGTGGTTCTTGTTTGCTGTTAATAATGTGATATTTCATAGAATTAAATTTACGACGCAACTTTTATTCTACCAGGGATTATTTGGGGAAAAATTAGTGAAATTAGTCTGTTATGCTAGGGATGCAGTTGGTGATGATTATGGTGTGATATAATTTTTCATTGTGTGTAAAATACCTAAGGATGTCATTTACCGCAGGTAAAAAATTGTTGATCAGGTATGGTAATTGGTCTTCCCAGTTCTAATAAGGGAAAATTTCGCGGATCAACATTTTAATTTTAAAGAAAACTAATTTGCAATACGCGGTCCCTGCTGTTTATCTCATTGTGCTACACATATCTTCTGTAAGTGTGAGGTAATTGAGGCAACTATGTTTAGTGGTTTGTGGTGGTAGTATTTTTTTTTTAAGAAAATTGTGCCAGGTTAATGAAAGTTTCTCCTTTTGCATATGCATATTATACATACTGTTACATACAGCATACATAATATGAAAGTTTCTGTTAACTAGTAGGTAAAGTGGTTACTACAACTGTTGCAGAACACGATATGGCTGTCATTGCAACTTGGAGTTGAATGTATATTATATAAAAAATCGACTAAGTTGCAATACTAAAGTTTCCGTAGCAATTACAAACAAAGTTCCGTCATATCCCCATACAGAATCATGCAGTGCTTTTCTATAAGAAAACACTCACTTTTCATCGCGGAATCCGCCGCTATGATTTAAAATTTATTTGAAATTCGTTTTAAATCATACTGTGGATTCCGAGGTGCAAAAGTGTTGGTTATTGCAGAATAGCACTGCTGATAAGAAGATGCTTGTAATTTGTATGTATCTTCTGAGAGTGATAAATACTACATCGGTTTGTACTCAAATGGTGCATTTCTGTAGTAACTCTTTTACGTTGGAGTTCCGGTTCTGGGTTAGGTCAATGTTATTCCAAGTTTTTAAATTAATTCATGTCTGTCTGTCTGTCGCAGGTATATTTTGGAGCACCGTCGACACCTACTTCATTTAACACAAGCTTTCGTTGCTTACCTTGAGACCTCACCAATATTTATACTTTTCCCTATTTAAATCCAAAGAAAATATAGCTAGAAAAAAATCCACGCGGACCAGGCAGCAGACAGGTCTCGAACGCGCACCCTTCGCTATCCGGGCGAATGCACTGACCAATTATGCTACCGCGGCCCTGACGGGCGTGTCGAATTCTTTTCTAGCCTTTCTTAAGCTGCAAGGCAGCACTATTTCTTCGCATTGTAGGTAATCCCCAATGTCAAATGAATACCTTTACAAGTATTAACTTACTTTAAATCTGAAAGAAGAAAAAAGATTTAAAAATCGAGCAGTTACATGCTTAAAAAATAAAAATTATAACTTTTACCTATGTTTTATAGCCTTTGTGTAAGTACGTATTATCTATTCATATAATAAAATGGTAGGAAAGTTAAAACTGTGCATAGAATATTTTTTTTAAAGAAAATTGGGGGTTTTGAGAATTTTGGGGTGTGATCTACAGTCGATACCGAAGCCAAAAATATAGTTTTTAGAATTTTTGTCTGTTTGTCTGTATGTATTTCCGGGATAAACTCAAAAAGTACTACATAGATTTATTTCAAATTTGGCACAAATATTATTAAGAAGTCGGGTCAACATAAAGGCTACATATTATCACGCTATCACCTACGGGGAACAAGCAGTGAACCTTTATTTCTAACGAACTCCACGCGTACGAAGTCGCGGGTGGCCGCTAGTATTTCGCTAAAATTGTGACTGAACTGCATTACATTCTGTCATTTCGTTTATTAATATTTCCAATTTCCGCGCTCACTTTATTATTACATACATGTACAGTCACGTGAGCATCTTAAGCTGCCATCCTTTCTGTGTACAAAAAGTATGAACTCATTAGTAAGCAAAGCGAGCGACCAGGAGCGAAGGAGTGAGCGGAGGTGATCGTAATTTAGAGTTTAATTAAAAGTACAGCCCCCCGGAGCGCCTCCGCCCGCCGCTGCTTGCCGCCGAATTATTATTTCTACATAATTTGTGAAAGCAGTAATTTAATAAAACCCAGCCACGAGACACTAGGAAATTATGAAACACATTAAAAGGGGAACGACTGTTTGTTTTGGGACCCTATCTTTTTTGGTAGAAGCTATCATTTTTTTATATCCATCTTGTACCTAATTCTGTATTCAAATGAAAGGCTATGTATTTTCATGGATGGCCGAAGGAATACGCTGTTTTGTTGGACGACAAAAATTTATACGCCATTCCATCACCTTCATCTAATTATATATAAGAAGAACCTGAGTGACCGACTGCGGACTGACTGAATATATATTCTTGAGATCTGAAATGAAGAATAACATACTCGTATATCAGGGTTCTTTGAAACTCTACTCCTGACGGTAAAACGGTTAGTAAATTTTAATGGGAAGTATTTTACTATGGGGCTTGATTAAATCGGAAAACGGCTGAATGAATTTGGATAAAATTTGGCACACAAATAGTTTATTACCTGGATTGTGAATCAAAGGATCATTTTTATCCCGACAAAATTGTAGGTTCCTAAGGGATGTCCAAAAAAACTAAAGTAAACGTGAACAAAGTTGCGGGCGGCCGCTAGTTATTATGTTAAAATTTGATAAACTGTTTACATACATAGTAAATGATAACACTAAAAACCGAAAAGAACGACAATGAGTTCGTTTAAATTAATCAAGAAATTCCGTGCTTCGGAAGGCACGTTAAGCCGTTGGTCCCGGCTGCATCTGCAGTCGTTAGCACCCACCAATTCGCACTGGGCCCGCGCGGTGGTTCATGGCCTAATCTCCCTTTTCCATCCATAGGGAAGGCCTGTGCCCCAGCAGTGGGGACATTAATAGGCTGATGATGATGATGATGATGAATCAAGAAAATCTTCAACAAGATTTTTTTTATATCTGCACTAGAATAGGTACATATTTAACGAGGACTAATAAAGCGGAAACTTACAAATGCAATAAATTAAAAATTAGCAAATCATGTAAAAAAAATATGTCGACATAGTTTAAAAAAAAATACTCGAGATTGTTTTTTATATGAACTAGCACGTAAAAATCAGTGGTGCTATTCTGTAAGAACAAACTCACTTTTCACAGCTGAATTCACCGATGTAGTTTTAAAATTATTTGAAATTCCTGTTCTAATCTTAAATCAGACTGCGGAATTCGAGGAAACAAGTTAGTTTATACTCACAGAATAGCACTACTTAAGCTTTTTCGAACAAAATCAAAGAAAAAGTGCAGCGTAAACATTAAAATATTACTATAATGACTCTATAAATAACAGATTCATATAAAATAACAGTAAATAAACTCCTAAATCTCTATTAAAGCTCTCCCTATAAAAATAACTTTTTTCATCACCAAAAGACGCTTAAATACAGGTGTCTAATGAGTACCAATAGTGAGTACAAAATATATGTCATTAAAACAAACACTTAAAGCTTTTCAACGTCTTTTCTCACCAATATCGCGTTGCTCGTTCTTACCCCTGTAATAATCATGAATCCAATTCCCAAATGACTATTATTACAGCCACAATAGCATACGAACAAAAAGTCTCTTTGCTTGAAATTTTGCACAAAATTCTTTTGACACTATGCTATGAAAGCCGTAGTTAATAAGGAATACATACACTAGACATCATTTTAGAAAAAGACAGAAAATATTGGCAACTGAAATAAAATATTTTCACTACTTTCAGGCTTTGGTTAAGCTTTCAGGATAATTTTGTCAAAAGTTTAGATCGCAAAGTTTAGAGAAATTCTTTCTTACCAGAAAAAAATAAAATTACAATTTTGTTATTTTTTTAATAGGTAGAAACATTTACTAGAATGGTATTTAATGGAGTGACGTTAAACCGATACTACAAGACGCCTCCCTTGGTGTTAGCCAAGATAGCATAACTCCATTAAATTAGATTTTAGATAAAAAAGTACATAAACGTAACCTGGTGAGCATCTAGGCTTTTGTGTTACTTTCTTCTTTCAACACCAGTCTCATTCGCAGCATACCAGCAGAGAGGCATGGGATTAAATATCACGCTTCTGAACTGCTACTTAGGTACACTTAAGTAAGTGACAAGTAGGCAAGTATCATTTACTCTGTCTGATCATAAAAAGCAGACATATTCTTGCTATAATAATAATACCAATTCACTTACATCCTCTCAATAATGAATGAAAGCAAAATCAGTATTCAGTGCTGATCCTTACATACTTACCATTACTCATTCAGTTAGGATTCCAAAGATAGTTCCTTGTAGGGGACCAGCAATCGAACAAAACCAGTGGTGAGACGTCGAGTTTTTAGCCGCGCGTCCAACCCCCTGCCACGATATTTGAAACCGAACGGAAGTGGCCGGGGGACCCCTGACGCGCGATTTTCTTGCGCTCGCGCTTTCGAATGCGCGAAGGGACGAACAACGTGCGCAGTGGCATTTCTGTTATCGGCGCAAGCCATTGAAGTCAACTCGCGGCCCATTGTTCGAAACTATAATTACACGAATTTCTTATTGTCGTACCTATTCTCGATATTAAACAATATGTTATTATTTCCCTACGACTTTTGATTCCGAGCATATTGGCGTCAATGGAGGACGGTTAAATCTTCTCACGAGCTATTGCGTCTTCAAGTTCGTATGAGATTTCGAGTGCTAATTTGTAAAGGATTATTTATTGAACGAGAAAAGTTATTTAAGCACATGTGTTTAAATCATTTGCCATTTAAAGACATTAGAAGACAAAAATCTTTCATTTAAGTGTAAATTACGATACATGTAAGTTGTCTATTTCAAATGAAAGCAAGAAATCTACTAAAAAAATGGGTGCGTGTACTTATGTAGGCGCGTGAGAAGTTATCCTTCTTTGGCATCGATTAAAATTAGTTTTTAATTGCATGCAAATAATTAATTACAATAAATTAATAAAAAGTCTGGAAAAGGACACAGTCAATAAAGTTCAGTTTTAATTTGAAAAAATAAATAAATAATCAAAATATTCAATTAAAATCGCTACTGAATATAATTTATTAGAACATATGTGATTTGCACTTGTATGAAACTCAAACACGTATTCCGAATATACAAACTAGAAACATGTGGATAAATATTATAAATATGAATACCTATAACTGTTACTTTATTACAAAAAATAAAGATGTGGTTTTTGGTTCTATTACACCAATGGTCAAGAGATGGCGCTGTAGTCTCCTGAATCGCGCTTTGGTTCCGTTGTTCCAGATTAATAAATACTTTTGATAGGCCTTCACAATGCAGTCGTTAGCACCCACTAAATAGAGATTCTATTTCTATGTTGTTGGTAGATTTTCTTAATGTGCGGTAAACGCAAAAGTAACAGCATGAAGTTGGTCGCTTTAGCGACCAATTGTGTTACAGTGATGCGCGCGTATCTTAAAATTTCACTCTCATCATTTTTTCATAACGCGCCTAAAGAAGTATACCTTCAACAATAACTGTAAAATCCATTGAATAATTTGATAAGTATGAGGTAAATTCTCTACAATATTAAACGAAGAGCTACCACTGAGATCAGTCTACTTTTTAGTGGCCGTTTTTAATGACTTTTTCTATAAATTTTTAAGATCATGTTTATTACCGAGTATAAATCAACTTTTATTTTATATTATACTTAAGCGTAGTTTACTCCATTTGTCTAATCTTCGCAACGTTAGACACGTGGCCACATTGGCGTTAAGTAGGTAACTGGTAACAGTATGCAAGTTGATCGTCAATCGAACGAAAATTACACTTTCAGAAAGATAGTTGTACCTAAATTTCTGCATGTAAATGCTGTTTTCGTCCAAAAAATCCACTTTGACCACCTCCTTGGCCGAGTAAAAGCTTCTGATCAGGAATTATTTCTCTTCCTAATCTTGCATATGACGACAACATTGCTGTTCTAACTACACTCAGCAATGTCTGACTTGCTAGTAAAAGACAGAGCCGTCAAGGCCGTCATTTCCTATTCAGTACGTTCACAGTTCATTTAATGACAATTACAATCGTTTAACACTAGCGGAGTCAAGAGGGTGACTTCCATATGCTTCTTGAGTGCTCTCAAAGGCACTCGCTCCCCTCATATTAGTATAGCAGTAGGTATTGCACAATGACGTCACGTGCGGATCTATAATACCTCCTTGATGAACACTCCTTTGTGATGTTCTGGCGACTGGTTCTTCTAGTGTTACGCTGATTGTAGTGCCGAGTTGCTGTTGAGATTTGATTCGTGCGTTTTATAGAAATAGGAAATGTTGGTTAAAATACAAGGGATAAAAAGTATATACTTATTGCTAGATGCAAACTTTGCCAAATGCTATTTTGATGTTTTATATTTTTACAGTGAAGCACTCTTCGACTGGTTTATCAAAAAGCGTTATTTTTTTATCGTTATAACATAAATAGCTGAAAACTTTAAGCCGCAGTCTGAAAATATTTCGAAACATCATTTTTTTATCATATGCAACAAATGTATTTACTTACTAGTCGCTTTTTAAGTTTAATTGTCGAATACAAATCGTCCGTTAACTTTTAGGTTTGGTTAATTTAATCAACTTAATTAAGTAAAAAATTAAATAAAGTAAATTTTGTTGTTATAATCAATGAAAAAAAGGAATAATAAAATAAGTTTTTAGTACAATTTAGTGTAGTCAATTGTGTTGATTAGATATTATTTTTAACATGTCATGTGTTTAGCTAGCTTGAAAAGCTGCTTTATAAGTTTAAAACTTCTTACGGAACATTAACAATTTCTCTTTTGAATCTACTGGCATCATAAAAAAACAACAATGCTAATCAGCCAACAGTCTCGTTACGCGTAACCACATGCAACGTATTTTTTTAAACATTTCCTAATCAATTGTGCAGAATAATATTTTCATTTGCACTCGCATTGTGAGTGCGTATAATGACAACGTTCAAAGGGCAAGAGTTCATTCTTAGTTGACAGTTAACGGGGCATTCGGTGCCCTGGTGGGTCTACGGTACCCTGGAGAGAAAATGGCGGGGTTCCACGGACACCCGCGTGCCCCAAACAATGACAACGGGCCCGCTCTGCACTAATACAGACGTACAGATTCTTTACAAATCAAACAAATTATACTTGTTGAAAAAGTCGACTTTTGAATTTCATTGACTGCGACGTGGTTGGTGGCGCGCTTTTTGTGAACGCCCGTGTTGTGTCGTTGGTGACAAAAAAATAACGCATTTTGCATAATATTTGTTACGCTCTTATGTCTACATGTTGCAGTTTGGGTATTTTTTTTAACAGCTTCGGAAGTTGACTACTGCATGAACTTTAGTTTTTTCGTTAGACTTCTTTTGGTATCTTTGGTAGATTTTAGATGTATCTTTTAGTGAGATAAAATCTTCCAAAGATACCAAAAGATATAAGACAAATAGATAATGTAGTAAAATATAAAGAGACCCGAAAATGTTTTACTAACAAAGTTCATTATTAAAAGAATATTTAAGTGATGTTGAAATTTAAATTATTATTTTTGTCCTTTAGTTTACTAAAGAAATAAAGGTGCACTGCTCGTTCCTCGTAGGTGATAGCTTGATAATATGTAGCCTATATGTTGACCCGACTAGACTTCTTAATATTATTCGTGCCAGAAGTAAATCCATGCAGTACTTTTTCAGTTTATCCCGGACATACATACAGACAAACAGACAAAAATTCTAAAAACTATATTTTTGGCTTCGGTATCGATTGTAGATCACACCCCAAGTATTCTTTTAAAAAAATATTCAATGTACAGTTTTGACTTTCCTACCATTTTATTATATGTATAGATGACAACAAATGAGTGGCACACCCCATTGGGTACGAATATAGAATGCTGTTTCTCTTTGTATCACCATTTGATACCATATTCTACAAATAAAGATGATTTGATTTGAAAAAAAACAAACCATGTCATTTTTCTCTGAAAAAGATATTTAACTATGGCGTGATCTTCTTAATACAGGGATAACTACAATAAGTAGGTAAATATATGTATGTACGTTAGTAACACTCATAATAAATGAGAACCATAATTTAAAAAATTTAAAGGGTCAAAAAACGAAAATCCTGTACTTTGGAATGAAATACTCAAAAATATATATTTTGGTGGATAAACATAATAACAATTATTTGATAGGAAAAACTATGACAAGCATATTTTGTAAAATGTTACGGATATTTAGATTTAGACGGAAATTCTCAATTCTAACTTTACATTTGGTAATGCTGTCGCATAAAAGAAAAAGCTTCAAGGTTGAAAATGAAAACAACGAGGCTTTGTCAAAAGATTACAATTCCGTTTTGTTAATTCTTTTCAAAAAGTTTCGAAATTGTATCTTCTTAAAATAAAATAACTTACACAATATCAGAGTGGTTACTTATCCCCGTTTTTATTACGAAAATAACGGCATTCGAAATCTTTACAATTACCCACCTACCTAATTCATTCAAGAAATATCTTCGAATTGGTGCAAAGGTTTCAGTCAGTCGAAGCTGGTTACAATTTAGCGTTTCCATAAAGTCATTGTATATTTAATCGTTACTGTCAAAATCTTCAAATATATATAAATCATTTGTGGTTCGTTTGTCTCGCTAAAGGGCCATTTACATGAAACAAGTTTCTTGTCTGTAGCATATAAATAAATTGACGCAATAAATGACTTACATCGTCTAACCAAGCACATAACATTCTTGATCTGTTATACAAGTTTTGTTTAAAAACTTTTCTTGGTGTAAACAGCACATACAATAATTGCATTTCTATTCAAAAACGTTCAATACTTGTTTTAAAAATTCGCCATCGCAAATACTGGCAATTCTTGAAGCAACCTCCAATAAATAGTACACGGACAAGAAGCATGTGTTTAGACATATGAAAACTTGAAATCAATAATCTCTTAAACATAATTGTAAGACATTTGCAATTATTTCTAGTGAAAACTGGCATTCAATAACTGTATGAATAATTTTTACAATGTCCGCGTGTAAACAGTTGCTTACAATTCTTTAAGATCAATTTTTGCACCTCATCTACTGTATTCAATTATTGTTCTTGTATGTACAGGAAAATTGCATCGTGTAAATGACAATAATAATAAAAAAAATGGGTGCGTGTACTTATGTAGGCGCGTGAGAAGTTATCCTTCTTTGGCATCGTTTAAAATTAGTTTTTAATTGCATGCAAATAATTAATTACAATAAATTAATCAAAAGTCTGGAAAAGGACACAGTCAATAAAGTTCAGTTTTAATTTGAAAAAATAAATAAATAATCAAAATATTCAATTAAAATCGCTACTGAATATAATTTATTAGAACATATGTGATTTGCACTTGTATGAAACTCAAAAAATAAAGATGTGGTTTTTGGTTCTACTACACCAATGAAAGAGAATGAGATGGCGCTGTAGTCTCCTGAATCGCGCTTTGGTTCCGTTGTTCCAGATTAATAAATACTTTTGATATTATAAATATGAATACCTATAACTGTTACTTTATTACAAAAAATAAAGATGTGGTTTTTGGTTCTACTACACCAATGGTCAAGAGATGGCGCTGTAGTCTCCTGAATCGCGCTTTGGTTCCGTTTGTTCCAGATTAATAAATACTTTTGATAGGCCTTCACAATGCAGTCGTTAGCACCCACAAAATAGAGATTCTATTTTGTTGTTTGTTGGTAGATTTTCTTAATGTGCGGTAAACACAAAAGTAACAGCATGAAGTTGGTCGCTAAAGCGACCAACTTCATGCTGTTAATTTTTGTGTTACAGTGATGCGCGCGCATCTTAAAATTTCACTCTCATCATTTTTTCATAACGCGCCTAAAGAAGTATAAGTTCAAAAATCAATGTATAAAAATCGAAAAAAGCTGGACCGATTTCACTGATTTTGGTTTTGAAATGTTTGTCGTAAGCCAGGGAAGGTGTAAACGGGAAAAATTGCGAGATAATGTTCTCATAATTATAAAAAGTTCAACCTACTTTCCTGTCAAAAATTCCTGACATTACCGATCAAAATTTTCAGCCATTTTAGCGAAAGGAGATTTTTATTGTCATTAGGATAGGTGATACGAAGTACACCGGATCATCTAGTTTAGTAAAATCGTGTAAAATTTTAACTATAACAAAACAGAAAAATAACATGAAATACACTTTTATTGGACACTGTTTAGTAGTGTTAAACCTAGCTTTAAATGATTAGTTGTTTTAATAAAAATTTAATAAAAAAAACGGTTTAATTAGCTATTACGTAAAGAAGTCCTAAGGCCCAAGCACAAATTTTCGACAGCTCTTTAACGTATCGTCAACCTCAAATTTTGTATGGAAAAAGCTAGTTTATTCTTACGCCGGATAGGGGTGCTGCTTAGTTTTCATAGAATCTTTGGCGGTGCAATACGTTACGGCAGCAGTCAAAAATTGGTGCCTGGGCCTCTTAATAGCGGCCAGTACATTATTTAACAAAAGAACATTTTTTAATCATGTTTCATACACAGTAGGTAGGTATTTTTATTATTTAATTTTCATTCAAAATTCTTCAGAACATTGTTAAGTAAGTACACCTACAGAATAGTTGATATTCAGCAATACCGAGCGTGAGCGTGAAATCTGTTGACGGTAGCGCAATTGCGGTCATTGGATGATCGCCCAATTAGAAATGGAGCAAAGTAAATCAAATCAATTATTCAGCTTAACTGTTGGTAGAGAGGTAGGTACTTAATATTAATAACGACTAAGTTCTTACCAAGGGTGTTAAAAATAAATAACTGACATATAGGTAAATAAGCACGTTTCGAGGTCCATACTTTCGCATTTAAGAGGTATGTATATATTTAACTGCAGCACAACGGAGTGGAGTAAAAGATCTGCATGTATTCTTTACCCCCGGAGTTTTCTAAGCAGTTTTCGTTGAACTCGTTTTTTTTACAACTACTTAAAATTTAAAAAAGTTTAATAGAAATAATTCCCTTTATTTAAAATAATGAGATACTTGAGTATGTGTTCTCTGCCGTCTGTCGTACTCATATATGGATTCTAAGGCAGTTGTCCCACGGCCCGGTTAGGAAGCGACAAACTATCGGCTATTTTCTCGTTTACGAAACGTACAATAGACATTCCATGTAAACAAAAGAGATGCATATATTCATAGTAGATCGTTGACTGTTCACTCTGCCGACGAGAACTCTCTCCACTAGTTTGACGCTAAGCGAGAAGAGCTAGATATCAAAGCAATACTCGCTCAGCGACACTGTCTCATCCATGCTCGCTTGTCTAAAGACGAGCGCGTGCATTTTTGCTCTGGATTGTCTCCACGAGTGAGTGGCGCGAGAAATCGCCCTCCGTTTTCGCACACTGGCTTATACATAGTTCAGCGATAAAACTATGGGAACTATACACTCGCTTCCCGCTGCTCAGAACTCATTTCTAGTGTCTAATTCTACTCGCTTGTCGTTCATCGTCGGCGGTGAAACAAGTGCAATAAAACTATGGGAACTACACATTCGCTTCCCGCTGCTCACCAACTCATTTCTGTAGTGTCTATCTGTATTCGCTTCTCGTTCATCGTCGGCGGTGGAACAAGTGCATAAGTTCAGTTCTGGCCTTCTACCCTTGATATCTTTCAACACGCTTTCCAAACACGGAGCATGCCCTCTAGCTCCGTGTTTCGAGACTTTGCATCCTGTTTCTATATATCATACTTCAAGTAGGTCATCATTATTTTTCCACTTTTGATTTAAGTACAAATGTAAAGTTATTTGTTTTCTCAGTAGGTAAATAGTATGTTTAATTACATGCACTTGGTAGATACTATAAATTATTATACTTAACTTACTTGAATTAACAATATATCAAATTAACATTAAAATATATATCCTACATAATAATTACATAAATTGACACACTGTGATTTCAAGAATTAATATTTAGAAAACCGGTCATTGAAAGGCATCTCTGGTACCAGCCACTTTTAGAATCTTCATGTTAATTTAAATGGCGTTATATTATAATAAGTAGTTTTAGCTTTGTATCACCACATCAAATAAATTAGGTAGGCTCTCTTCTGTTGTTTTTTTTATACTAGTGGCCCGCCCTCGCTTCGCTTCGGTGTAGAGCTGTAGTGTAGTCTATAGTTTTTGTTCTCAGGCTTGAATTATGACTTTCTTCATTTAATTATAAACCTTCCGTGAAAATTAGATATAATTAATTACTAATATCATCAAAATGGAGAGTTTGTTCTTTTGGTTGAACGCACTAATCTCAGAAAATACTGGTCTGATTTCGATTATCGTAAGCTGTTCTTTAGATGTTGATGTTTTCTATAAAACTTTAGTACATAACTTTGCTCTACTGACAATGACTTCCGCAGCGTAAGCGATATAAGGTTATTTTTAGGTATTTTTTTCACACCCTGGGTTACGTTTTCGAAGTTTTCATATGGAACCCTAATTTTTTTGCAATTACTCTATAGTCTATGTTCATCAGGGATAATGTAGGTTTCTAAATGGGAAAGATTTTTTCAAATCGATCCAGTAGTTTTGGAGCCTATTCAATTCCAACAAACAATTAAATCTTTCCTCTTTATAATATTAGTATAGACTAGCAAACCCCGCGAACTCCGTTTCGCCACCAGATGGCTTCGTTTTATGTAACATTTCGTTTGGTGATTAAAAATTTTTTTTTTTATTTTTCCTGAATTTTCTTTGCTATAAACCTCACGGAGCCCGAGACCTTTCCAGCGAATGCAAAACCGTGGAAATCGGTTCGTGCGTTCTGGAGTTATAGCGTCAGGAAGGAAAACCCGACTTATTTTTATATAGTAGATTAAAAGGATTCATGGCTTAAAATCTAAAGTCAAAACATTGTATTACTTCACGTTTTATTTAAGAATTCTTGATAGGTATGGATAAAAAGAAAGATGTCAAAGATAAATTCAAAAATCAGGACAGGACAGGAAAAAAAAGATTTATTTGCCTTATAATTTGTTACACTTTTACTTTGGTAAAAGAAATATGAACCACACTTTATTATAACTATTTAGTAATAGTTAGACCCAGACATCGTCTATATAGTCGAAGGAATGCGATTAGGGAGAGCACCAAAGAAAAACGATTTCCAGTTCCTTATATCCAACTTATACCTAGCAAAAATAATCTCTTTGGCGGTCCTCTGACTAGACGAGGTGTAGGTCTATCTATTACTAAGCAGTTAACATAGGGTCAACACATTTTATTTTTTCACTTTTTATGATATTTTTAAGCCTGGGTTTTATAATTTAATTTTTTTTTAATAGTTGTATTAATGCGGCTTTATTTTAGTACCGATTCTGCTTTTTCCTGTTACTATATAAATAACCTTACTACACAATTTAGGACTTAAACTATCCCATTTAAAACTTCGTTAAATTGATTTTTCCCCCGTACGACCCAAAATTTATTGCATCGTTAAAAATTAAAAGAGCGTTCACATAGTTTTAAGTTTCTCCAAAATTTACACAGTTTTTTTGCGATACAAGCATAAACTTCTAAGTAAACTTGTAACCATATAATAAAATCACACTCCTCTTTCACCTCAAACAGAAAACATCATTTCATTTTGTTTTCAGTACTTAGACAAAACAGTAGTTAAGGGTCATTATACGAAGTACAAAAAAAACTGTTCTTTGGTGATGTTTAACTATTTATAACTTATTTCAAAAGCTGATAAAATCTATTTAGTACATTATTGTGACTATTTACCAAAAACATTACAAATTCAACCATATCTTATCTGCTAATTTGTAAAAAAAAATCAAAACAGAAGCGTGGTCATACTCCGTGAACTGTTCTAAACACATTTTTCGTCAGAAAAGCTGGGAAAAAAATTATATTACACACTTGAATTAAAACGAACTCAGAGTATCTGTTTTCACACATCCCAATAAACATCAGAACATAGTAGTTTATTTTTTCTTATTAATATATTAAAATTTATAGCCATTATACAGGTGTTATAAAAAATTAAATCAATACCGTGAACTACTATTTTCACCCAACAAAAAATTTTTGAGAACTGAATTACTGCTCTTATTACCTGGTTACACTGCTTTTTGCTGTAAGTTCAGTTGTGTGTGCTAACCAATAAGGATGTACTGTGAAGTTTTGTTAAAAAATATATGTAATATACGTTTCTGGTAAAGTTTGGCCTGTCAATTCGGTTTCGGGACTTTTTTGATATGTAGTAACGTATTTACTTTGCCACTACAGCTCATAATTAATGCCATGGGGACTTATTTTGGTTGTAGTTATAAATTAATATGTAACTTTTAAAACCACGACGTAGCATGATTTTAAAAATGATTCGTCAATCCCGTGATCGTCATTACTGTGAACTTGTTGTTCACAGAACTTGTATTTTTTCGATGTTTAATACAAACACTTTTGTATGGCATTATTCAGAGTCTGGTCATGGAAAAGGACCCCAGACGGTGTAGGTGGCTACTTAAAAAGACATAATGATCGACGAGTGGTTTTGGGGAATGACATTCCAGATCACCAAACTTTGATATTATTTTTTGAAAAAAATGGAAAATCACTTTCGGAATAAAATGACCTCTTGGTTAGGTTAATGCCAATAAATGATATATGTATTATTAGGCCAATAGAGAACATCTTCTTTTTCAGAATAGCTTTACAAAACCTATCAAGGCACGATGAAAGTTCATCAAATTGTTTGGGCAAAAGAAAACCCAGATTATCTTCAAGCCAGGCGACTGAGTTGTTTGGAATGTCATTCAGACATCACTTGTCGTCATTTGAGGCTGGAAAAAATGTAATCACCAATACAATTGTTACATGCAACACAGAAAATGAGCCCCCTATACCATCATGCTCTAAATTACGTGTCGATGAAATTTATTCTGATAGGTAAAAGAAAAATTAGGCCTCTGAGACAAAACAGGGTAAATTTTTTGGCTGTTGAATATACCCAGAACATTATAATAAGAGAGTTCGCACATTTTTATCATATAATGACTTCAGTGATTCTTATAATTTAGTATCACAGAAATGACGTTCCTACTAAATATCATTTCCGTGGACATGAATGTTTGTTTTTTTTATTGTCTTTTAAAATTATTGATCAAAATAATGTTTCATAATTTATGTTATCTTGGTTTAATGGTTTTCGGTAGAACATTTATTATTATCATAACTGTATTAATTCTTAAGTTATGATCACTTAGATCATTTCAGTCAAAACGTGCGACAATTCTGTGAGACTTAAAAAATGATTTTTCATGTTTTTACGTATTAAACGTAATAAAAATTCTGTTTAATGTTGTGATTATGGTATTTGATTATATTTTGCAAAAAATAAATGTTTGAAACCCAAAAAATCCTCACTTTAATTTTTGTGATTTAAAAAAGGCCATTTCGTTTAATGACCCTTAATCATTTATAACTTGTACTACTGACAATGTGATCTACACTGGAAGCTGGAACGCAAAGCGTTGGAAAATTTCAGTTCATTGTGGTTTGATGACAAACATTTAAAAGTGTTTAAACGATTCGTGCGCTCTGTCATCGCTCCCCAGAACTAATCGGCAGTCGGACGTGGCTCCGCGGGAAGTATGTACTAAGTAGTACTTACTTTATTCGAAAGTTGACGCGCTTTTACACAACTGTGGAAGTAATTACCCACCCAATTATTCATTGGAGTACAACACCTAAAGATTCTTTTGTTTTCTAGAAATCGAAAGAAATACATTTGACTTTTTATTTGTAAATTAAATGCGCCGTTGTTAACTGTACTTTAGCAGAATTAAACCTAGCTATGATTATGTCGTGGCCATATCGTAGATTTGCTCACTTCATGAAATGCTCGAGAATTTCATGAAATGGTCACATTTCATGATGTGGCCAACTTAATTTGACCAGATCATTAAATCGTCAACATTTAACGATTTGGTCATCCACATTTGGCCGGATCGTATAATTAGGGTGCCCATAAAATATTTATTAAAAATCCAGAATATGTAAGAACTTGTTTATAGTTATTTAAGTCCGAATGACACAAACAAATTTAATCAAATTTTTGCTACAAATTAAACAAATTAAAGATTTTTTTTCCTAAATTAAACATCAAATATGTCAAGAACTTACACATTTATATTTAGAAAACTATCAAATATTTAGAAATAATAAGGTAGATATTACAATAGTAGACTTGGGCCCAAACGGTAATACTTCACACTAGGTTAGGTTAGGTTAGTGTTGTGACGCGCGAGCCGAGCGAGCAAAGTGAGCGTGCCGCGGTAGCGGCCGGCGAAGCGCCAAAAACTTTATCATATTTTGAAAACACTCTATTAAAAGAGACCTTTTCTACAAAAGAAATTCAAGTATCACCTGTTAGGCCCTGGAAGTACAGTTTTACAGTATATCTTTGTATGGCATTGATTCTCATCCGCACTTTATACCTCAACCGCAGTTTACAAAATGTCATATTTTGATAGCCAGTAATAGTCCATAGATTTCTTTTGCGTAGTCAACCTACTCTCCTTAATTTGTTTCGTGGAAAACCCTTTTGTTAACTTTCTTACTCACTAAATAACGAATTATGCACTTTTTCACTGCGAGAAACAACACTATCGGCAGCGGCCGCCATATAAATATATAAACAAAGCGCTTGCAGCGCCTCTACCGGTAATTAATGTAACTACTTTACAATATGACAAAATAATTTTTGCCATTTCATGAAGTAGCCACGCGTTTAGTTGGCCATATCGTGAAACGATTTCTCATCATCGATCTGCCCAAACCACATCATGATGTGGCCAATAGGTAGTGAAACATTGATGAAATGCGACCATTTCATGAAATTCTCGAGCATTTTATGAAGTGATCAAATCTAAGATATGGCCACGACATATACATAAGAAAGAAGCATTATAATCTTACTTTTATGTCCTTTGTGGTGTTATACAATAAAGAATATTATTTTTTCAGAAAATGATTTTGCAGCTGTAAATGATTTTTTTGGAGGTTATACATACAAGCAACTTATAAAAAGACATTAAATCCCACCCAAATCATTTTCATGTAAAATGTTGCCAATAAGAGACCATAAGATTGCTATGACTCGCACTGTCAAAAAATACAGCCGAGCTTCTAACTCTACAAGGTTGCTACCAGGCCCAACTTCACTAACTCTACACCTTAGTCTAAATATGTGGCTTGACCATTTCATTACTACAAGAACTATTAATGTATAACAGAAAAGTAATGAACAATGGATAAATTTTTCACATATTTTGTCTAAAGAGTATTGTTTGTGAAGTTAGGCTTGGTAGAGTTTAAAGCTTGAAGCTTGGCTCTACATAAGATCTCATAACTTTTTGACAGTACGATTCATATGGGCAGCTCTGGGCAATATTTTACATGAAAATATTTTTGATGGGATAATTTATTCGGCATTTCACTCTTAAACATAAAGGAACAGACGAGACTTGAGCAAAGTGAAAAGCCTCCTTGAAATCTTAGCTACTGTTACGTCATGTTGTATGATAGGCACGATGTGAAATGAAAGAATTTATTTAATAACGTTTTTTACATTTTGTTATTTACGGAAGCTAAACTAATCGTGGGAAAAATTATCCTCCTAATATTCTAATAGATCATTATAATTCATTTGTCGCAGGAAGGTACATCAGGTAAAATTTCTATGTATTTCAAAGTAACTACACCTATATTAATAAAGCTTTAACGGTTGTCCCTTGCTACGCGTACGTTGTTGAACAGTAAATTATTTTTATTTAACTACGATATAAAATTTGGACCCGTCGAATACGTAGAAGTTCGGCGGGGGGTCACATAATATTTATATAAGTTGCACATACCATCCAGAATTAATACAAGAACTTATTATTTATATAATATGCTCGCAGACTTCGTTGACACCATCAAAAACGAAAATAGTATCATTCGAATGTTAACAAATGACGAAATGTTATTTTCTAATGATATATTTATGAAGATTTCATTGCTGGTCGAGTAGGTATGCATAATAGATCTGGTTGTTTGATATTTTTTTATTTATTTATAGTCTTGTATTGATGCGACAAAGACCATTCCAACTTTCGTAATTTAGTCATCGAAGAAGTAATGACGGCAGTTATTGTAATTTTACATGAATTTTACTGATATTTAGTTCGCATTCTTAAACCGTTCTTCCAATCGTTTGACACTTGACTTGCCATTCGAATAAATTAAATAAATAATTTTCCTATTTTTAGAAATAGCTTCATGGACTGTCTTCTCAAGGGGATTTTGGGACTGCGCAAAAAATCCGTTATTCCGTTAAAGGGTAAAAGAAGGACACACCAACAAAGGCACACTTTCTCATTTACAAAATATTTATTTAGATATTTTTGTCAAAACAAAAAAGGCACATCGTATCTTTCTTATTATTTTTATTATTCAGGCACCAAATACTTACCATTAAGATAAGATTCGTATCTTAATGGTAAGTATTTGGTGCCTGAAATCGATGTAAATACATAACTACTATTGCTTACGATTTTATACTGTTACTAGCTGACCCGGCAAACGTTGTTTTGCTATGTATATTTTATAGGAAACATTTTTTTAGTTCAATAAAAATGTTGCTCCAAACGACGTCATTTGAAAACATGAATTGAATGTGCGAATTGACCGTAGGCTAGAATCTGGTTCTGTACCGATAAGTAAACCGTGTAATGGTTCAGGTGGTGTTTCAATTTCGGTTTGTTGTACTTTTCCTGATGAGCAACACATCCCAACTGGCTCATTTTTAAATTTAAGTGCATGACAATGCGGGCATGCCTTGTCCAAAGAACCAATAACCACTTTGGAATGAGCGTAATATTCAACATCAGGCTCATATTGGAATGCTAGTCGAAGAAATGAATCTGATGTAAATGCTCGAAGAACTCGGGCGTTGTTGGTCAATGCCTCTACGTCTATTTACTATAAATCTGCGCGTTTCTCTTCGTTCTAATTATCTTTGTTGATTTCGTTCATCTCGCGCCTCTTGCGATAGTGATTCACGTAACTGCGCCATGCTTGCACGCACATCTATATTATTTTGTTGGATTTGTTCGCCAGACCTTCGTGCTCGTATATCTCGCATGACTGTTGAATTGGTTGTCCTACGACGCAAATTGGCCCCTTTACGTCTTTTTGGCATTCCTGATTGTACATAGAACATATAAATAAATAAAGTTAAAATACTTACACAGATAGAAAGATTTTTTTTATATTTGATAAGCTTTATCAACTGTTAATAAATAATTATTCAACATCATAGGATCTAATGAATATTTAATAATAAATAGGATTTATTTAATATTACATTAACTATTAATAAATGTACTTTATTCAAAAATAAATATTTATTGAATGTAAAAAAATATTTATTATAGTTGTCTTCAAAGAAATTAAAATATTAATAGTTAATAAATCCTTCCATCAGTGTATTGGTAAAAAACAGTGACTTAATACATGTATGATAAGATATGTATTTTCAAAATATCTGTATAATAATTATTATTATTATATTGTATTCATTTGTTTATTATTTGACTTACCTTTCACAATAATGAAAAAGGTATATTTATTAAACTCGTACACGCTTTTGTTTTGATTTAAAACTATTTTCAAAAAACGTTAAGTACAATATATACAGGTACAGTAATGGCCGTTATTGGCGGGAGATCACAACACGTGTTTATTTATATGAGATCACTTAATTAACTAATAGTTTAAACTGTTTTTATCAGTTATTAATAAAATGTGAAAAAATAATTATTGCACTGGAAATAAATAATAAATTCACGGTGAGAGTAAAATTAACGTAATAGATGCACAGAAAAATTAAAATAATACGTATAAGTCACTGCTACGATCGATACACAAATGAAACCAAAAAAAATGGCTTCTTTCTCATCCCTACTCCGTGATGTTTGCTGGATGAGAGGTGACCCAGGTAGACATTTAGCGGGGATAATTGATCGATTGATCGTTGATCGGTTCTCGACCGGTGAAGGCGGAAGATCAAATTAAATTGAAAAAAAAAAAGAAATTATTAAAAATAAAAATCGCGATGGTAAAATAGGGGTTGATTGTAAAGGGTTGAAAATTCAGGGTTATATGTATTTACTAATGCTGTATCATAAAAAATAAAATAAAATCTAAAATTGAAAAAAAAAATTAGGGGTGGATTACCCTTTACATTTAGGGGGATGAAAAATAGATGTTGTCCGATTCTCAGACCTACCCAATATGCACACAAAATTTCATGAGAATCGGAAAAGCCGCTTCGGAGGAGTTTAGCCACAAACACCGTGACACGAGAATTTTATATATTACATTTCTCGATCGGGATCGATCGATCGATCGTACTAGCGTACAGACGTGCTCATCGCGCTTATAAAATAAATTAACAGTTAAATAATAGTGACCTAGTTTAAATAGTGATTAAGCGTATTATGAGGTTACGCTCAGTGAGTGACAATTATACGTGCATAAATTATAATAATGGACATAAATATTTAGTGTAAGTTCTTTTTCATTAATTATGTCAAGTGAGAGCCCCTTTAATCGAAGCGGCATTACTCGCCGCACTCCTCCCCCAACGACGCCCAGCCATCCAACTCAAGACCAGGATGATATGGATACCTTAAAAATAGTATCTACTCCGGAAATACAAAACTGGCTTACCTCAATTGAGCAATATTTACAAGAAGTATGTACCATATCGAATGAGGGAAAACTAGTATCTGACCACAAACTTAGGATTAATAATCTCTGTCGAAAAGTTGGACATGGAGTTGCGCAAATGGCTGTTCAATATCAGTCTTTAAAGCAAAAGGCGTTATCAACTCACTCTAATTTGCAAATTTTAAAGGAAAACCATGACCTCTCAGCTTGTCTTACTGATTTTAAAAAGACTATACAGGAATCCTGCACTAAATCTGCTACAACAAACACGTCTTTTGCAGACATGGTAAAAAAGGGATCCAACAACTTTATTCGCCCTAGCCCTGTCAGTTCTGTGGTAATCTACCCAAGCAATGCTGCACAAAGTAGTGACGAAACAAAAAATTTGGTCCAAAAAATTATTAGCCCTGAGGAGATGAAACTGAAAGTACGTGGTCTTCGTAAAGTAAGAAATGGAGGAGTGATCGTCAGCACTGAGACCAAAGACGACATCCATAAATTGAAAAATTCAGTGCTGTTAGCAAACTCAGGCCTGACTGTTGATGAGACCAATAAACGCAAGCCGCGTATTATAATCATAGGAGTACCTTCATCTATGACTGAAAGTGACGTCTATAAGTGCATCTACGAGCAAAACGTAGCAGAATCTTCATTAAATATATCTAGAGATACTTTCCTGAACTCTATAAAACTGAGCCACAAATCAGGAAAACGAGATGCAGACACCTGCAACTATATTTTAGAAGTACCTGCTACTATACGCAAAGCCTTAATTATACAGGACAGACTTTTTATTAACTGGAATTTTTGCTCGGTACGTGATTTCACACTTGTAACTAGATGCTACAATTGCCAGCAATATGGCCATGCCGCTAAAACTTGCAAGGCGACAGCTTCTACCTGTGGCCACTGTGGCGAAGATGGCCATTCTCTCAAAGACTGCACAAAAAAAGCCGATCCACCAAAATGTGCCACTTGCGTTAAATTTAAAAAACCGTGCGGCCATAGGACCGGAGATGCCGAATGTCCAGCTAAAAAAGCTGCCGAAACTAGGTACATTAATACTATTGATTATGAAGGCGCCTAGAGCGCCACTTATTTGTTATAATTAGAACTTTACTATGGACATTAATATAATAAATGAAATAGATGATCTATCTATGTCTAATTCATGTTTATGTGAAGTCGAAGAGTGTAGACAATATCTGACCGCTTATAAAAACTCATTAACGGTACTCACCCAAAATATACGTAGTATTTATAAAAATATTGATAATTTTGATATTTTCCTCCATAGGCTTAACTTTGTTTGTGATGTAATTATACTAACCGAGTGCTGGTTAACAAAACGGAACGGCAACCTACCAACAAGGCCAGGTTATAACTTATTTTATATTCAAAATAATCACAACCAAAATGATGGAATAGTTATTTATGTTAGAGACTCCTTGCAAGTCACCCTCGAGGAACCAGCTCTTCAGGGTTGTAGTTGTTTGTTGGTACATATTAACCAAGATACAGTTATTGTCGCAATATATAGATCCCCATCTGTCACAAACATAGATAATTTCAACGGAAACTTAGACCAGATACTTCAATCATTAACATCTTTTAAAAATGTAATAATTACGGGTGATATTAACATAAACATTATACCCGACATACATGATGCTGGAACCCAAGATTATCTCAATCTATGTTCGTACCATGGTTTTTACCCAGCCCATACATTACCAACACATCAGAGTGGTTCTTGTCTCGACCATATGATGATAAAATCTAGGTCAACATATCTAACACTTGTCACAAAAACGCCGCTTACCGATCATTCCGCTGTCTTACTAACCTTAAATTTATCGCTGCCTAAACTGAATCATAAACTAGTAAAATCTAAGTTAAACATAAAGAAACTCGAACACGATTTATGCAAGCTTGACTTTGCCCCAGTTTTTCAATCGACGGACGCGAATGCATCTTTGTTGTATTTAATTAATAATGTTGAACAAGCTATATTACATAATACGTCTGTAGTTGCTTCAAATAAACAATATCAAAATATCAAACCTTGGATAACCCCGGGTATTATTCGATGTATAAGACACAGGGATAAACTTCATATGAGGACAAAAAAATATCCCGATAACCTCACATTGCTAGTTATCTATAGGAGATACAGGAATTTCGTTAATAATCTTTTGAAAAAATTAAAAGCAAATTATGAAAAAAATTAACTACTCAAAGCAGGCAAGGATAGCAAACGCCTTTGGAGACATATTAAAAATTTTACCTACACTTCAAAAAGGCACGAATCGTGTTCGAGTTTACTATTAACCCATCCTTCACCGCTTATATCAGCCAATTATGTAAATAACTATTTTATTAATATGGGAAAAGACCTTGCAGAACGCCACCAACCTCTAAATCTATTTTCTCAGTCACTTAACGCTACCACCAGTAGGAATAGTTTTGTTATGTTAGATACCGACCAACAAGAAATTTTACAAATAATTACAAATTTGAAAGATGACAGTGCAGTCGGCTTTGATAACATTAGCAATAAAATCCTCAAAACTTTTAAGCATATTTTAATACCACCGTTAACACGCATTTTTCAAATCTGCCTCTCGCAGGGTATTTTTCCACAATGTTTAAAAAAAGCAGTAGTTACTCCTGTCTATAAATCTGGATGTAAAGATCAAGTAAATAACTATAGACCAATATCAGTGCTTCCATCCTTATCAAAACTATTAGAAAAAATTATTAACAAAAGGCTTATTGACTACCTGGAAAAAATAACTATTTGTCACCTACGCAATTTGGTTTTCGGGCAAAGTTGTCAACAGCAGATGCGGTGCATAACCTGACTAACTATATTACTCAGGAACTAGGCAAAGGAAAGCATACTCTAGCTGTTTTTCTTGATTTAGCAAAAGCGTTCGATACCGTTTCAATTCCGAAGCTTCTAAAAAAGTTGGAAGCATTGGGTATTAGAGGAACGCAGTTAAAACTATTTGCAGATTATTTAGACAATCGATCTCAATGCGTTAAAATAGGAAATATTAAAAGTGATTACCAGAAAATGACCTGCTATGGTATTCCCCAGGGAAGTATAATCGGCCCTACCCTTTTTCTCGTTTACATCAATGATTTATGTAACCTTAATTTAAAATATGGTAAAATTATATCTTACGCCGATGATACGGCCTTGATTTTTAGCGCCAATAGTAGGTCAGAATTATATGAGGTAGCTCAACTTGGTCTTAATGGTGTAAATAACTGGCTTCGCTGCAATTTACTAACACTGAATACTGACAAAACCAATTATATTCACTTTTCTATGCGCCAGCCTTGTCATGGGTGTACAAATCCTAACTTATACGCACACCAATGCCAATATCCTTCAGTCAATAAATGCGATTGCCCTTTAATACAGAACACATCCCATATAAAATATCTTGGTATCTTAATTAACGACACATTATCTTTTAGACAGCATATTGCAAATCTAGTAGTCAGGATCCGTAAATTAATGTATATTTTTAAAAAATTACGTACCATTGCAGGTCCAAAACTAATAAAACAGGTATATCAGGCCTTATGCCAATCAGTAATTCAATATTGTATAACTTCATGGGGTGGAGCTCTCAAAACTATTTTAATCCCCCTCGAGCGAGCTCAGAGAGCCATTTTAAAAGTAGCCAATTCACTTCCCTTCTTATATCCTACGCATCAACTTTACAAATACTGTAATGTGTTAACTGTTCGCCAGCTTTTCATTATGCACACCATATTAAAACAACACACCATTT
Source organism: Chilo suppressalis (assembly GCA_902850365.2). Lineage (NCBI taxonomy): Eukaryota > Metazoa > Arthropoda > Insecta > Lepidoptera > Crambidae > Chilo > Chilo suppressalis. Next base: position 18,046,110 of record OU963898.1, read on the forward strand.
CACTTTTTTGCTCTGATATCACTAACAAAAGACGGAAAGATATAGTCTGCATCTCTACACATGATTCAAAATACATCTTTTCACATAGATTCTCTACTTTCCTAAGTCCTTTCTTATATAATAAGTTAAATAGAGTATTAGGTATTTACACATTAAACTATTTTAACTGTAGAACTGTAATATTTAATTATTTGCACAGCCTGACATACGAGCAGACCGAAGAATTACTTCTTATTTGTAAATAAATGAACGTAACTCCATTATTTACATTTACCAACATTTATATAATGATTACTTTAAGTTCTGTTTTAATTAATTTGTTAATTTATTAAATATTCTATGTATTATTTAGATCATAAAAGCCTGAAATACAGGTACAATTTTAACTGTAACCTAGTTCAGGCATCCATTATTTTGTATTTTATATTGTTATTAGTATTATTATGCAATGTATGACCTTATTTGAATAAAGATATATTTATTATTGACGTGACAACGTCTTAAATTAGGTTGCGGCTGGGAGTCACTTATGAAAAAGTGTAACGCTCGGTAACGTTACGATGAGTTTAAGTTTACATGTACAATGTTTTAGTAAACAAAATATATTTCTATAGTTAAAATTTGTGCAATTCTTATTTTCATTCAATTCCTTGTTCCTATTGTGCAATTTAATTATATTCATATCAATAAATATTCTACCGAGAAAAAGACGTTGTCACGTAAAATCTTCGCCCGTAAAACCGACTTTACAGGCAACCATTTTTTTATTATTATTATTATTTCTGACCGCCGAAGCTTTTCAAATGCCTTGCGCTCTTTTTTTTCTTTTGCATTGGTAATAACAATATTAAAGAAAATGGGCGTGAGGTATTCGAAGTACTTAGGCGGTCAGAAAGAACAAAATGAAATCGTAAGCAATAGCGATAGCCATAGCAACCCCGCTAGCCGATTGGCCCCCGGGTCTTTACTCGCTATAAGTAATTTACTTATAAGACTTTTACTCTAGAATCTCTTGATCGATCGAATAAAGGAGTTTTTAGGACAAAGCTTGCTGTAAGTATTTTATTTTTCTGAGAATCTTTCGAACCTTTATCTCCCTAAGTATATATCAATTTTATTTGTTCAGAACTATTTTAGGTGCTTCAGTAGCAGCAAAAAGAGTCGTTACATAGTTTGCTTCTCATAATTTATGGCACAAGTAATGTTCAGTTTCCGTTTGTCGTCGCAGAGCGTGGCCAAGTTCGTGATTAATCTCGTTATATTGTTCCAAGTAGCATGTTATTCTTCGTATAAGTGGCATGTTCGCTCTTTGTAAACGTTACATGGGCGTTAGTTGCCAAGGATGAGTTGACATTTTTCTACTTGGAAGTGGGAGATAATGGTAATGGTAGTATATACCTAAGCTTTAAATATTAGGAGTCCATAGTCAACAAGGAGCTGTAAGTTCCGCGATGTCCGTTCACCCCTCCGTCTGTCAACAGCTTAGCTCAGAGACTCTTAGTACGATGATCCATATCATCAGCATCATCGGCCTATTAACGCCCACTGCTGAGGCACAGACCCTATGGCATAAGGAAAATGGGGCATGACCCACCCCCACGCAGGCTCCGATACAACCGGGATCAAAGGCTTTAATGTGCTTTCCGAAACACGGAGGAGCTCAAGATAAAAATAAATTGTTCACCCTGTTACAACCGGCCATTGCGACGGTGGCTGAACTTCGACGATTTCAGAATGAAGGCGTTAGCTAAGTACTTGCTTCGCGAAGCCATCGTTTTTATCATGAATACGGCTATTGACTGCACATTAGTTTTACCGACAATGCTAAAATCCCGGTTGGAATATTAGCTGATAGGGGGTTGAGCTGAGGGATGAGCTCACTCAAGATAAAGAAAAAATTTTGAACCTCTGCGCCGTCCAGCTCTCCGCTTTGACATGGATATGATTATATTTTAGTTTTACCGACAGTGCTAAAATCCCAGTTGCATCTGCAGTCGTTAGCACCTAGTAGCACAGCAGCGGTAATTACTAAAGTAACTAAGTTTTCAAGACTACATGGATTTAAGTGGGCAAGGTAAACGCTGTTAATATCGACAGTGTCCCAGTACTCGTTAGTTTTCAAATAAGATTAATTAAAGGAGATTGCTCATATTGGCCCAAATGTACAAAAAATATTGACATATACGGTAATAATTCTTGGCGTAAATTATACTTTATTTAACAGTCATTAGATTTTAACGGACACCTTTGTATTTGTAATATGTATATTCATTTTAAAAAGGACTTTTAATTTTACCGGTTTGGAAAATATACGAATCCTTTTTAATGGCTATTGGTGTAGTAACATTCAGCCAAAGAATGATCGAAATTGTTTATATAACATCAAAATAAATCTATTTTGTAAAGATCGATAAATTAAAACATCTATTTTTATTAGACTGTGGTATTATAAATATCCACAACTATATTATCATGTTCACTACATGCAAATGGGCTAAGACAATAGTTATTATAGATGGTAGGCGACATCATAAAGTCTTTTGCCATACATTTTTCGCCAAACACATCCATAAACACATTATAGGTGTGATACTAAAAATGTAAAATATGGTTATAATATAAAAATAACAAAAATAATAAAGCTACTGAAGATGTGACTGTATAACCTAAATCTGCTTTCTTTGGTTAACGAGAGTTTAAAAATTCTTACCTATTTGCAAATATAACCTCAAAATATTCAGTGTATGTGGTTTATAGAAGTTCTCAGGGGTGTGCGTCAATAAAATTCATTCTACAGTAATTTATATATAATTTCGAATCTAGAAAACAAATTTTCTTATATTGCGCCATTAAAATAACATTTTGTAAATAAAAAAATGGTGAAGCATGATAAAAAACAAAGTCGAGCAGTCTCAGATTTGGCTTTTTGCTAATATTCATCAAAAGTTATAGTATTTTGTCGGTTCGGTCTAGGCCGGGCTTAAAACCGGTACCAATTAAATTCATTACAATAAAAATATTCTCTATTACATAGAAAATAGAGCACAAAATATAATCAAAGCCATAAAAATTGCAAGAGATCATCAGTTGGTTTCTTGGTTGGTGGTTGGAGTCAGGTATATTTAATAATATCAACATTGGGTTGGAAATATCTTGATAGATAAGCTTTGCGCTCTTGGTATCAACTTAAATTTAAAAATTGTTTCAAAGTTCTTGATGATTGAATACATATGAACGATCTTAGTAAATACGAGTATGCGTACTGCGAGATGCATGTATTTTAAAATTTACTGTATAATACCTATAAATAAACTCTTCCACAAGGCAAATGCAACTTATGGAGTAGAAAAGCAAAATGTGTCTACAGAACTCAGAAGACAAACTTCAGTTCCGGTAACTACATAGAATGATAATTCTTCCTCTATTAAGATTCTTCTTCTAGGGAACTTTCACACATTGATAGCAATTATATAAATAAAGTAATTATCAAAGCAAAAAAAGACTATCTAAAATGCTATGCTTTTTATATCCTTTGTATGAAAACCGGTGTGCTTTATGCGGTGCGCTGTTATTTATGATTAGCGAGCATCGTGGATTCGTGGTTGTGATGAAAATTCTACATGATCGATCCGGTAACTGATTCTGTAGAAGTTTCATCAATTCTCTTTTATAGAAACCCAACATAGAATATAGTGTTTTATAGAAACCTTTAGAAAACCCCAAACATGGAGCTTATTTCACAGATTAGTATTTTTAAAATAATGTCCAGTTTCAAAGTGTGAGGATGACTCTTCTTTTTCGATGATAACTGATGGAGTCTCACCAACTGTGCTGAAGACGTGTGCATGCATGAGTTGAGTGAGCTCGGGTACTAACTCGTCTTTTCCGACTCTCCGACTAAAGAGTAGCTTTAAGGTTCGTTCCGAGCTCACGGAAGACACTTTTATTGCACCCGATTCCTAAAAAGCCATCTCGCCCTCGTTTTCCAAGATAATGGAGTCCATTATAGACTGCCAGTAGGCTCCTGCGGTACCTGAAGGACCACCAGCTGATTACGGAGTAAGATTTCTGTCGGACTCCTTCCTATGGGCTTCCTGAAAAACTGTATAATTGTATCCTTGCGGATAGAAGCATCAAGTTTGCAGTCGGCGGTGCATGTTAGGACTTCAAATCCGTGAACGTAGGTTTTCCACAAGGCTGCGTGCTATCGCCTACACTGTTTATCCTTCATATCAATGATATGCTTCAAATTGACAGCATTAATTGCTATGCAGATGACAGCACAGGCGAAGCCTTATATACCGGCTGCGCCAACATATTACAGGAATAATTCATCAAGTACCGGAACATACTTGTGTCTGAATTAAATTATAATATTGGAACCGATTTAACTACGTACATTTTAACCTTACTAAAACACAGGTATGCACGTTTACCCCAAATAAACCATTTGTCGTATTCCTTAGTTCTTGAAAATACTCCTACCTGCCTCAGCTATTATTGAAATTCTTGGAGTTGAAATGTCGAGCGACATCCACTTTCGGGACCATTTAACGGGCAAGGCCAAATTGGCTGGCCTCTAAGAAGCTAAGTGTGGCAAATAGATCGAGACTTCTTTAGTACTTCAGATCGGCTGCAACTTTATAAGGCACAGATTTGACCTCACATGAAGTACTGTTTTCATCTTTGGGCAGAGACACCCCCCTAACCAGCTTCTCCTTCTGCATCGCATCCAGCCCGAGCGAGCATTAGATCCTGGAGGAAGGCTCGACCTAGCGGCAACGTCGTAATGCTAAAACGATGACGAAGATAATAAATGTTTATTTTGTTTTGATTGTAAGTACACTACTTAAATACTAATTACGTTAATACTTAAAGCACATTAGATTTTGTTTTTATTATAAAATTGTAAATGCAAATACTATTATTAACATATAATTAATATATAACAAATAATATATGTATTATTTAAAATGAATATTAACTCGAAATAAAATAAATCTGTGTTATTTGTAGACTGTACATTTATTAAAAGCTTGCTTTCATTATATTCCTAAATTTGAAAGACAATAATGAAATAATTGTGTTAGATGAGAAAATCATGAACTTTAAATATGTGCACAAAGAGGAGTTCTAGTATTTATCAATCTTTACAAAATAGATTTGTTTTGATGTTATTTATAAAACTTCGATCAGTCTTTGGCTGAATGTTACTACACCCAACAGCCATACCAATGATTCTTATATTTTCCAAACCGGTAAAATTAAAAGTCGTTTTTTAAAATGAATATATTATACAAAGGTGTCCGTTCAAATCTAAGGACTGTATAATAAAGTATAAATTACGCCAAGAATTACCGTATATGTCAATATTTTTTTGTACATTTCGGCCAATTTCAGCAATCTTCTTTGTTTGTTACTGGTACAAATGGCTCATTTTGTAATTAATAATTTTTAGATTTTTTTTTTTTACTTTTATCTCGATAAAACAAATAAATAAGTTAAAAAATAGAATAGGTCATGGCCATGTAATTAGAATTTTCATAAGTTCATTAAGGATTTTGTGTTACAATTGCAAAATCACTCAAGTTCAGAAACTGACGGTAATTGGTACGTTTACCTTAAAGATAGGTAGGTACCTAAGTTAAAGCCCACAAAACCGATGCGAATATTAGCTGATGGAGAGTGAACAGTTGGTCATTCCCACGTCCCACTCCCACAGGTGGGCGAGGCGTAGGGTGTAAATGGGCCACTGACATGATCTAATAGACGGCTCCGCGTTATGAATGGCCGGCACAACATATTTTATGATAGCAATTATATCCGATCGCGGCGCCATTATGTAGAGATAATAGAATTTGCTGTTGATATACTTAAATAACGTACAGATACCTATTCTATAGAAGACTGAATAATTTATTAAATTAAGATTTCGGGTTCTCGTTTGATTTTTACATTTCCCTGCATTTCGGACTTTCGGATCCCTTTTTCCCCAAGAAAATGAAAAATGTCCGTGCTTGTAACAATAAAAAATAGATATATTTAATGGGTGAGTAAAGGATACGCGCCGCTGTTTGGTTTCGAAATCGTGCGATCTACGAAAAAATAAATACACGTGATATCCCATTTTGACCGGGATCCCCTAAGGTTTGGTGATTCGTCTCAGTTGTTGTTTTGTCCATATTAAAATTCGCAGGAAGTATAAGCAACAAATGGTTTTAAGGTAAGTATTGACTTTAGCCTTCAAAAACAAGTGAAGTCAAAAAACTGAGATACCTTACAAACTCAAAAAAATATATATTTGGTCGGTTTCCGCCTCCTGTTCCGATTGAAGGCTTCAAGATTATGATAAAACTTACCTAGAATGGATGTGGGGGATGAAAGAGGAGATAACTGCAAGCTAACTTTGACTTGAAAAATCCTGCCTTATAAAGATTGTAAGTAAGTACTTATCTATTTTGTCTACTTAGAATAAATACGTAATAGAGTATTCGAACTTCATACTTCTTTTCTTACTTATTCCCTGTATCATTATCGTTACATCATTAAGAGACATAGGTATGACAACTTTTAAGCTTACATCTTTAAGTTGCTAGGTATGAATAGTAGTTTTAAACTACTGTACCCTTAGCACGAACCAATATCGAATTCGTAACGTTTGCGAGTCCGAAATGTCATTGTCAAATGTGTACTGATTTTTAGTTCTCGTTACGTACTTTGTGGCGCTGCTGTTCAAGTTTCCATATAAAATTTGACATTGACATATCGCACTCGCAAACTATCCGATTTCGATATTGGTTCGTGCTAGGGGTACAGTAGTTTAAAACTACTGTTCATACCTAGCAACTTAAAGATGTAAGCTTAAAAGTTGTTAATAAGCATAAGTAACATATATGCTAAAAATGTGAAAGTGCTGTAGGTAAGCATATATTATATTAAGGTATGAATGTGAATGTTGGTTGGCACATAATATTTTGCCATACATTGGCGGGCGTTACCGTTGGCAGCAAGGCGTGGCCAAGCTCCGCCCACCATGTACCGGCTCTAACTGGTTCTTTTATTACGTATACTTACCTAATTACCACTGCTAATGACTGCAAGTCTATATAAAACTTTAAGTATTGTAATCCTTATTTATTTTTTGTATTTTGTAGATGTTATATCAATCTACTTACTTACTTTTGAAAAAGTACTTAAACTAGACGGAACGTTATAAAATTTTACCATATTTCTATAGATTACATAATTATGATAATATGAGTACCTTTTTCCCCTTTTCTTTCCTTTATGCTTGACAGTAAATCCTGCATAAACAAACTCTATACTCAGGGAATTAAGAAAAACCGCTATGAAAAAAATACTACATCATACAGAAGTTACGTGGTAACTATTAAGTTGGTGTAGATGTCCATTCTTCCGCGTGTTTAAACGGATCATTAGAACCTTTACATACTTTAGACCTAGTCTGATTCAACTTAATTAATTGAATCTAATTAAAGTATTCAATCTTACCTATCTAATAGATCAAACATCTAACAAAATATAGGCGTGGCCTGTTTGGTTAGCTCAAACAAGCAAACATGTTATCCAAGGCGAACGGAAATCATCCCCGTATCGCCTACAGGGGAGAGGTAGGTATCATTTCATCATTACTTGCGAACATTCTTGTTAAGCATTTCTTATTAGGTAGGTACCTACGTTTAGTTTACTAACAGGTTCTGTTAGTTTGTTTTGATATTTCTAGGGGCAGAAGACACGCTGTAAGAGGTACTTAATAAAAGTACCTTTATTTTCTAATGTAAAAAATCACAAACTTTATACTACAATATTATATACCCCGCCTGATAGTTAGCAGATACCATAATCTATAGACTCTTGCAATACCAAAATATCCCCACACAACAAGGGTTAATTAGAGCCGAGGTCCGAATCTCATCTCCTCCTTGGAGGAGACTCCCCCCTTTTTTTAATTACGCAGGCAAAACCTCTAGTTACAGACGTTGGCGCCCTTAAGGGGAACACCAAGAAACGGACCTCACACCTAGCCTCTCGCAAGTCTCACTGGAGTGGCCGTTGAGCAGTCCGTACAGCTTACGAGCGCTTACGACATTCTATCGTGTGCGGAACCGCGAGTTCCTCGTTGAGGGTCTTCACTGTCTCTCCGCAACCAACAGCCTCCCGGCCTAGCCGGGGCGAAGAGACCTTCCCCCATCAGCCTGGAATGCCTCTAGAGCGACTCGCCAGTTCTCGGCTTGAGGTCCCTTTAGCATCTCGTCGTCCCCAAAGTCGATGACGCTGATAACAGCGTCACCAACAACCATTAGGTTATCTGCGACCAACAGCATGCACATTCAATTTCAAAATACCAAAACATCACTCGCACAGATTGCTTATCTTGACATCTCACTCTACAAAGCCTTGGAAACTTACCTACCGTCAGTAATACGACACCATCAAAAGTTAGTTTTATTTCACTGTAATATTCTTAAGGTGCAAATTATTTCCCCAGACGGGCGCCTCATATGGAACGGAAAAACCGCTATGCCCTAAATTACATAGAAAGTATTGAATGAACGACATCGATGTATTTATATCTTACCGTAACTATTAGAATTTTGTTAAAACAAAAAGTTACTCTTTCTTTCTATCTTTTGCTCTATAGGTTCCATACACTCTTTAAAATTTATTGAGTGAACTCAAATTGATATTCTATTTCGCATGAGTCCCAAAGTATTAGCCGCAATAACAGACGCCAGCCGCTATGGCGGTTGTTGACGCGTGCGACACAGTGGGGTTGGCCCACTATGGGTCCGCCCACCGCTGGGCTGCATTCAAACCAATATTGCGGATAGCTCACCTACCGCTATCGAATTATCGAGAAGAAACGCAGATGCATTTTCTAAATTTCATCTCACTTGAATTGATCTATTTTTTTCAACCAAAGCACAGATTTTACACCCATCACTAACATTGTATAAAGTATTGTTTAGAAAGTTAAACATTTGTAACAAAAAATATCTTTATACATTTTATTGCATTTAACAGGTGAGTAGGTACTTACACCCTCTTCCTAATCATTTTGTTGACAAAATTATTATCAGTCGAAGCACTGACATAAATCTTAAAACAACAAGCAGTTATAAATTATAACTCCTAGAAAACAAACAAATTGTAAAACAATCGAGAGTCAATAAGAGAATGTTTGACAACGAATCCAAAGAATAGTAGTGATGTGTCACTCAAAATCTGTCACACCAAAAATTTATGGTCCAGTTCATTGTTTGGAGGAAGCGAATGGAGTGAACAATGTGACAGAGCCATAAAGAACGTCTTATTTGGAAACAGTCCGTACTGGATAATGGTTAAGTGAAAATCTTAGAGGCCACAGTGACGGGTGTTCGAAATATGGCCCACAATCCAGCAATAAATCACTTTCCAAAACAAATACGGAGGTGACAATAGAAAATTCCGTGTACAATGTGGGCAATTAATACTAGAAAACGGAATGTCACATAATAACAGTAAGAACACTGTTTGCACAGAAATAAGTTATGTAGTTCAGTGAACAGAGTAGGGTTGCGTTTTAATTGTATTCCTTTAGAAAAAAAACGGCCAAGTGCGAGTCAGACACAAACACGTAAGGTTCCGTACAGACTTGCCGTTGTCTGCTTTTCCGGCTTTCGACTCGATTTTAGGATACTTGATAACGACCGGTTTTTCGCCAGGTCTAGGAACGGTTTCTACCCGGGCCGATACCTAACAAGCTTGTTGATGAGCACGGTTTGTATATTTTTGTACCGACCTCAAACCGTCGCTAGCGCCTTTGTCGTTAACCTGAATAGTGTCCCATACTTAACTGACGACCGGACGTGGACACGGTTTAAAACCGTGTCTATACTCGGGTAGAAATCGTATCCTTAACAAGCGCCCTTCTATGTATCTAGATTAAGATTCCGTAGGACTGACGTGTCCTTTTTCGACAAAAGTCCTTTAAAAACAAAACAAAGGCCCTTACGCGGCTCACTAGGAAGAAATAGAAGTACGAATAAAGTCCAGCTGTAACTGTAAAGGACATTTATCCAGTCTAATTTAGAGCAAAGACTGATTTTCTATTTAAGAAGATAGTTCTCCGTGTTCCGTATCAATGTTCCTACAAGATTTAACAATAGCTACCTTCATATTATACGTCTCACAGAAAACGTTGAAATAACACACACCTTGAAAGTAGTTTGTTACATTTGTAAGAAATAGTAAACAAAATTGATATACATATTTATGTATATCAATTTTAGTCATTTTTATTTTATTTATCAGTTTCACCAGTAATTAGCTCATTCTTAGTAAAATTATTTGTACCGTTACATTTAAAATTTTAAAATTTAAAGCCTTGCATTATGTATCATATTCTTTTGTTTAATAATAATTAAATTAAAATCATTTTTCTTTGTATTTTTTTTAGATACTGATTTTTTATCGATATCCATTCAGAAGCCAATTCCAACTGGGAACATACAGACTTCTTTCAGCGTGTGCGTTATTTCTATTACGCCTTTAATTTAATCTGTTACTAAATTCCATGAATTTTCTACTCTCTAGCTTTGATTATTCTGTCTAGATATCTTTTACAATTGATTGATAAAAAGCCTTCTAACAATCAGGTATATATTATACCTACGAACAGGAATATGGGTCTATCGGGCACCTACGGAACCCAAAAAAATAAAATAATTTTATACATTTGCTTTTAGGTACGTTCTATTTAATGGAACCTCCGCCTTTAAATCAGCTGCGGTCTCCAATAACCATACTCTTTGTAAGTATCAATAACATCCACAAAGATGGAAAATGTATGTTTTTAGTCGAAATTAATAATGACAGATTGCTAGCCCCCAATGCCTACGGTAGTTTCTGAAACTCCAAAAAACGCCAATGTCCATTTAGAACTTTACTATCTTAGAGCGAAGGAAGACAGCTGGCACATTGCATTCTTTATTTTTCATTCGTTTCATATTGACATTTTATGACAAACTCCATTGTATAGGTAGCGGCAAGCTTCTTGAGCAAAACCAAACTTGCGCAGTAGACTACTGCACAAGCTTCCTTGTCTATGGTCGATGCTCAAGATGTTTACCGGGGTGTATAACATACCTAAGAGTTTGTGTAACTGTGAGCCGATGTACGATCACGAAAATCCTAAAACACTACAACTCTACATTCAACTATGATTGCTGATTTCATATAGGTACAAAAGTACTTTTAACAAAACAGCTCCCGAGTATTGAGCAACTATTTAAAATTAAAACAATAAATTATTTACATATTTTGAAAGTTGTAAATAATAAAACAACGGACTTAAAGCTAATGCAATAGACAATGCAGAGTTATTTCTTTTTTATTTAGCACAAAGGTTCGACCCGCACGTTGTTCTATAATATTGAGCAAAAACAGCTTTTTAAAAGAACCTATTGTCTGTATTTTGTGCCATGTGGTTGAAAGTATCCGAATGACATTCGAATAAATTACTAACGCAATTTATCAATTTGTTGTTTTTACTACTTACAGACTTTTTATATTTAATGTGTTATTAAAAAGACTTATTTATTGGTCCTAACCATTTTGTTTATCTCATTCTTTCCATTGGGTGCCTCTAATAACAAGTAGATAAGTATGTGGTTTGAGTAAATTAATAAAAAAACTACTATAAGGAAAAAGTAGCTTCTTATTTTTTAAGAATTCCATCTTTGTTATTGAATTGAAAAGCATTTTTAGTTTTTTACTTTCAATATTTTCTTTTAACAAAGAACAATTGTTTATAAATATGGCGGCTAAATAGAAAACTCAATTCATGAGCGGACAAGACAGGCTCATTATTAACCTCCCAGATCTTATCTCTCCTAATCACGGCTATTACGGCACGAGAGAGATCGTCCTGGTTAGGTATGTTTTAGATAATTTATATTGAGTTCTTAAGCATTAACTTGTGCAGACAATAATATATAAATTTTTCTATAAGCATATTCAGAACAATTAAATATTAGAATTGAATAAAAGGTCAATAGGTAGTACTAAGGTACCTGATTCCTATGTTATATCACTAACTGAATAAAAAGTCTAAACTAGGTATATAATATCAGTGGACTAACTATGTATTTATTCTTACTACGTATGAACTTAAAACTTCGTCCCGTAAATATTTTGAAAATAAAGTATCTTAATATGTTGCTAAAAATCTACACACGCCGCAGAAGCCACCCATCCACATTTTGTAGGCTTTGAATTAAAGTAAAAAGCTTTTCCTCACACGGATAATCTCCTCTGTAGGTGTCTAAGGCAGATTGGCAGTATCGTACTCAGAGATTATTTTGTTTTTGACTACTTAATATAAATGTGTCTTTGTGTTTCGACATAGAGCAGTATTTGTTTGTCTCCTCGAAACTTTTGAAAACTCAATTGAAGATAGCTTACTAGTACTTATATTATATCTTGAACCAAATAACTAATCATTACATGTTGTGAAGTAATATTGGAATTTCCATAAAAAAAAGATACCTACTCACTAAGTTAGTTTATGTTATAGGAAACTTTCAAGACAAAGACTATTTAAGTACGCAAGTTAGATTAGCATTTTGTGCAGCAGAAGAATTGAAATTATGTTTCGGCGAGGCAGTTACCGACTAATTTAATGTTACAACGCAACAAAGAGGAACATTTTCAACAACTGGGTCCCGCATGAGAACACTATTTAACGATCTATCCAAGTCCGCACTCTCCATCAACGGCCAATTAATAAAAATTACCTCTTACATAAAACTATTAACGTCCAGCCGCGCACCACCGATAAACTGATCGAAATCGTCCGCCTCGGCAATAATAAATTAATTGTTTTATTTTATTATGTCACCAAAGTATGATGAAAAAACCGACAAATTACTACGGAATTGAGACATCCCACAATCCCTTTATTAATAGACGCGTGGTTTTAAACAGCCGACCATCATGAGATAAAGCCTATCCAGAAATCAAAATGGCCGAGCCTCTAAACTTTTTTTTATACCGGCCCGCAGCGTGAGCTTTATGCTAATGAGACCCAAAAACAAACATTGTTACAAGGCAAATGTGTAACATACAATAAAAATAAATTAAATAATAAAGGGAATCGTTAAAATGAAAGAAATGCCCGTAATTTATCCACGAGTCACCTTTTAGGCATACCGTGGATTCCTTCGCGGCGGGGTCCCAGGCCGCTCTAGACGCTATAACCAAATAAAAAGGCGCCACAAAAAGACGTATTCAATAAGCCATTGGCCATTACAGAACGTAATCGATGAGATAAATTAATAATAATGAAATCTGTTAGAGGCGCAGACGTTCATAGGCGCCCGCTGATAAAATAGACGAGCGCTCTGGCGATCCTAGCAAAATATCATTTAGTAAGTATGAAATTAGCGTTACGTAGACACCTAATGTGCACAAACGTGTCGATTAATATCATTAATGTTGGTTGTTGGCAGATAAATTGTATTAGGTAAAATATTAAATGCATAAGTAAGTAGGTACCTATCTCTTTATTTTTTATTCAACGCGGGATATCGTAAATAAGCGAAAGGCAATAGGCATTATTATAAAATAACTTCAATATGTAGGTACCTACTGGAATAGATATATAGATTATAGTTAATTATAAAACGAATTATTAGAAGAGACCGAGGGGAGTTAATTAGGTATTTATATATTTTGATTTGTAAGTAAATAAAATGCATTGAGAACATACACTTTCAATTGACTATGACTTTAATCAGAGACGTCAATTTATTTTTCATCCCACCACCTCGGAAAGTGTAATTTTGCGCTTCGAAATCTGGCTGGAAAATTCTATTTTATTCGCTTGAGCGGCAAAGTAGATTTGAATTTAGAACATCACATATAATGAGTACTCAATATAATTGTAAATTCAAAACGTCATTAAACCTATTTAATGTAACCTCTATGGTGCCAAATTTATGATTAGAACTTTTTAAATTGTGAAAAAATTTAAATTTGGAACCTTCTTGGTTTCTTTGTTTTATTTGCGTGCTTCGCGCCATTCTAGTTTTTCACGTTTTATTGCTTAAATATTTTGTCATTATAAATTGTTTTCTTTTTCATTTTGTCATTTCCTCGCTGAGGTGGGATGAAAAGTTACGTATTGCACTCGAGTGGAAAGATTTTTCACCTTGTGCTCGTTTGTTTCCCTCGCTGACGCTCAGGATTCTAATTTAGAATCACTCGCTGCGCTCGTGATTCAACTTTAGAATCCTTCGCTTGCTCGGTCATCCAAATCGAGCACGCGGTTAAAAAGGAACTTTCCACTCTTGTATAATAAATAACTATTATCCTTGTCAAATTGTTCAAGTAGAAATTAAGTTCGCTAATGGACGAAACCGTCATAAAATTAACACTGAACTTGTATTGGCTTATCCTATAATTAAGTAATAGCGTCCCGATCCGCTTACACGGTACACACAAATATTTAAGGAGGGTTCCCATATTAAAGACATGATTTTATGCCGTTTTTTCTCGATATTATAATTAGATACATAGTGTCTAATGTTCTATAAATAGCAGTACGGAATCCTTCGTGCGCGAGTCTGATTCCCACTTAGCCGGTTTTTTAAACAACCCATACCTTCCAAATGTTTGAAAATTTTGGTAATACTTAAATATTTATTTGAATTTTTATTTAATGATTTATTTTTAAAGACAATATACAACTAAATAGTCTGTGAATATTTCAAGCGTCTACTTGATGCCGTTATTAATATCGAGCACAAAACGGCAAAAAATCAAGTTTGTGTGTGTGTTTTTTTTTGGCTTCGCACGGTTTGTGCATTTAGCCAATGTCAAGTGTAAAATGTTTACATATTCTATAGCACTCGTGGTCAAAATATTAGTCAAGTCAATCCCTCTTTCCCTGTGTTTCAGTAAATGTGTGGGGATTTACTGGAACCTTACCGTGCACTTCTTGAGGGAACGTCGAAAGACACTTTCCGCTATTTTGTTTCACTTGCCAACACTTGTGCATGTTTCCTTCCGAACACTTAGTGGTTAATAATCCACCATTATTAGACACTAACATCCGCCACAACACAATTTTTAACAAGAAAAACAAAACTGCTAAAGTGACGCTTCCCGATCCCGCCAAAAAGTCCAAGTTTGTGTTTGTTGCATGGGATTTCTTAGATTTATTTTTTATTTATTATATTAAGGTAGCCAAATGACTCTACCCCACCTGATGTTAAGTGGTAATAAAGTCCAAACGCGAAGATAGCTGGTACAGCAGTTATAAACTGCTACACCAATCATCCTCACCTTGCCAGCCTGCAAAAATGCTTCTTCACGCCTCTCTTAAAGGACCCCAGATTATAGGAAGGAGGGAACACTTGCGCGGGTAAAGAATTCCACTTACGAATAGTACGACAAAGAAATGAGTCACCAAAGGAGATTGCTCAGCTTCCATACATGTTTGGCCTAAAGACCAATAGTCAAGAAAAATTGTTTCCTAGATTCGAAATTATATATAAATTACTGTAGAAACAAATATCATTGACGGACACCCCTGAGAACTTCTATAAACCATATACACTGAACATATTAAAATAACAAATAAGTTATATAGTAAACTAGGGAAATCAAGCCAAGTACCGAAATTATGGATTAGATTTAGGTATACAGAGAATGTAGATTAACAGATAGTTAGTTGCCTATTTTTAAAGTTAATGCATAAGAGTAACTTTTAAAATCAGGTGTCATCTATGCATTTCCTGTTATAAGGTACTCTGTGACAGAAACTGCGTGATGATTGTGAATGAGCCACAGATTAGAGAGATTTTTTAAACACTCGTTAACCAAAGAAAGCTAAGAGATTTAGGTTCTGGTAGTTTTCCAATTACAGCATTATAGCGCATTATGCGGCATAATGCTTAACGTTGAATGTTTCAACTACAGCAACGCTTCGCACAATCGAGCACTCTCAAAAGTAATGTTTTCGTGCGATGCGTGCAATCGTACCAACTCAGTGGCAGAAAATTAACAAGTGTTTTTGGCATTGATCGAAATGTTTTATTTATATATTATCATTACTAATATTATTTATTGTTGAAAAAATTTTAAAGCTTTCGTTTCACTGTAGTTTTTTTTAAATAATCAAAGTTAATTCAAACTATGTTAAAAAAATAAATATAAGTATGGATGAAGGTACAAACACTTTCCCTTTTTTTTTAACATTGAACTTAGCGCACTCTGCTGGTGCATTTGAAAACTAATTCACGTTCCAATTAAGCATCAGCATAATTCGGCATTGTGCGCCACTGAGTCGCATTATGCTCTGTAATTGGGAAACTACCTATGGATATAGAGCCATATATTCAGTAGCTTCATTATTTTTGTTATGTTTTTAAGATAACCATATTTTAGATTTTTAGTGTATCACACCTTATAATTTTATTTATTTATTAATTTATAGTCAGGCAACGCAGGCCCATACGAGGTGTTTGGCGAAAAATGTATGGCAATAGACTTCACGCTACATGCGTACCATCTATAATAATTGTCTGAGCACATTTGCATGTAGTGAAAATGATAATATAGTTAGTTGTGGATATTAATACCACAGTGTAATAAAAAAGAAATATTTTACGGATCTTTACAAAATAGATTTGTTTTTATGTTATATGAACAACTTCGATCAGTCTTTGGCTGAATGTTACTACACCCATAGCCATTAAAAATGATTCGTATGTTTTCCAAACCGGTAAAATTAAAAGTCCGTTTAAAGTAAATATATTATACAAAGGTGTCCGTTGAAATCTAATGACTGTAAATTAAATTATAAATTACGCCAAGACTTACCGTGTATGTCAATTTTTTTGTGCATTTGGGCCAATTTGAGCGATCTCTTTCTTTGTTCGTGTAGGAATAGTGGTATGCCACAGTAAGTCCATGGCAACGTAGGCCAGCGCGCGTGGTCCTCTGAAGAAAAGGTGATGGAGGGATAAGGGAGAATAACTCCTCAGAACACTCGCCGTGGTATAGTCGATAAAATGCGCTTAATGATGCCACATCGCGGCGTAATTGTAGAGACTCGAGTTTTTTGGTTACCTCTTCATCGCTAATGATGCGGACAGCGCGCCGCTGCAACCTATCCAAGGCATCGAGTAAGTACTTAGCGAAGCCATCCCAGAGGTGCGAGCAATATTCCACGCAGGACCGCACTTGCGTTTTGTACAACACAACGTTTAGCACAGTTGATCGGGCGTGAAAAAACGCCGCACCTTGTTCAGGACTCCGAGTTTGCGTGAAGCTGATTTGATCACGGTTTCGATGTAGTCCTTTGGGATTCAGGTCTGAGTGAATTTCCATACCGAATATGGTAACGTTGCTCTGTAGCGCCAGTGTGAAGAGAGGGAAGGGGAAGGAACGGCGATGTTTTTGCCGTGAAAGCGCAGGCCTGAGTTTTCTTGGCATTGAACTCAACCAAGTTGCTGATACCCCATTCGGAAATGTGGTCCAAAGCCTGATTGAGTTCAGCGACAAGATTCTCCCGTTTCTTCTTGGTTTCTACCTGCCCAGCCGCTGCATGTCCAAAGTATCTCGCATGCACTGTACTATCGTCTGCATAGAAATGAATATTCGCAAGTGGAATCAAATCATTGATATGCAGCAGAAAGAGTGTAGGGGATAGAACGGAGCCCTGAGGAACACCGGCATTCACTGACATTAACTGCGAACTACATCCGTCTGTAAGGACACGAATTCTACGTTCACGCAGGAAGTCAGCTACCCAGGTGCAGAGCTGAGCAGGCAGACCGTATGCAGGAAGCTTGGAGAGAAGGCTTTTGTGGCCTGTCAAAAGATGTCAAGGCTAATAGCCAGAGACTCTCCCCGCTTGTCTATAGCTTCACCCCAGATGCGTGTCACGTAGGCTAGAAGGTCACCCGTCGATCGATTCGGCCTAAATCCGTATTGATGATCGTGATCAGAGAGAGAGTAATCTTCTAGGTAGCGGATCAGATGGTTGTTAAGGACCCTTTCTAAGACTTTACACAACACTGAAGTGACAGCTATCGGTCAATAGTTAGCTGGGTCTGAGCGGTCCTTTTTTGGGCACCGGTTGCACATTGGCATCCCTCCATGCCTCCGGCTCACGCCCCAAAGAGTAAGAGAGTTGGTACAGGCGCGTAAGCATGGGAGACAACTTCGCTGCACAATGTTTAAGCACAACTGCTGGGATGCCATCGGGTCTACTAGCTTTCCGGACGTCGTGTGATTGTAACTCCGCACGAACATCACGCTGCCTGATTTTAATGTCAGGCATCGTAGTGCCACAATGAGGAAGTGTAGGTGGCAGTGCATTGCAATCACTGATTCGGGAGTTAGCCGCAAAGAGTTTTGCAAACAAATCAGTTTTCTCTTGCGGCTCATGAGCTAGTGACCTATCTGGACATCGCAGAGATGGCAGCGAGGGCTGGCAGAAGTTGTGCTGCACGGCCTTAGCCAAACGCCAAAAACTACGGGAGCCCGTAGGGTGCGTTAACAATTCGTGGCCAGTACGTGCTACACGTTGGGCATCCGCTATGATGTAAGCCTTTTTGCAAGACTTGGAAGCATTATTATACGCAACTTTCAGTGAGTCAACCCCGGGATCTTTAAATGCGCGGCCTCTGGTCTAAGCGCGATATGCCGCCTGCTTACGAAAAACAGCATCAGCAGTCGCGATTGAACCAGCGGTTACGTGTGCCCTTACTGATGAGATCAGAATGTGGAATGTAATACTCCATTCCCATTAAGATCTCCTCAGTAATAGCAACGGCGCTGGTCGATGGGTCCTTTTCACTGAAGCAGCGCCGCTTCCAAGGGATGGATGCAAAGTAGTCGCGCATACCATCCCAATCTGCCGACCCATAGTGCCAGACCCTGCGTTTGACCACCAATGGTCGAGGGGTGTAGGGAATCTGTGTACCTTCGATAATGTTCCCTACATTTATTTAAAGGAAACTATTAAATGTAGACTGATTATTTATTTGCCTTTGTTCTACATTAACATTTTCGATATAATACATTGTTACTATCTAATCGCTATAGCAACGTCACACAACGAACCATAAATAAAGCAAAGATATTCTCTACACGTGGGAACGAAATGGATATCTCTAACACACTCCCGACCCGAAACAAAAACGAATAACACAAAAAACTATAATCCGCATAGCTAATTAACGCAACAAAAAACATTAAACTCTTAATTATATTATTAAGAGTAAGAGAGAATAGAACCCAAAAACAGAGAGTACCTACTCAGAAGTCAAGTATTGTATCGCGCAGGAAATCTAATACTTCGGCCAGAAAGAGTTGTTCTTTTAGTGTTCGTGCTGCCTGGAACACTTAGTGATTGATCATCATCTTCATTTTCAACTCCCCGTACAGCATTAGAATCCTGTTCAATCTCAAGAGGGTACAGAGTCTGACAAGCTCTTAGCTTTTCACCCTTTTGAGTTCTTACTTTCGCTAGATGAGTAATACCATCGGCTCCAGTGAATAACTCAATAATTAAACCTAATGGCCAATATACTCGTTTTGCATCTGTTCCAATTGAAACTATATCTCCTTTTTTCATTTCTCTTGTCTTTTCTTTCCATCTCGATGTAAGTAATCCTAAATATTCTTTTCGGAACCTTGTTCTAAAATCATCTCGTAATTTTTGCAGATACTTGTACCTTATATTTAAATTTTTACTATCTACATAATCAAGATCTGGCGTATCACTCGTAGGTAATCCATGTAGGAATACCATAGGGGTGAGTGGCCTTAAGTCATCGGCACTCGTAGAGACATAGGTCAATGGACGACTATTGATGACTGCTTCGCAGTCACATAAAACTGTACTCAGTTAGATCAGTGTTAAGGACTGTCGTCCTAATATTCTACGCAGCATCTCCTTTAGTACTCTTACTAGCCTTTCCCACCACCCTCCCCACCAGGGAGCTCCAGGTGGATTGAAGCGCCACTTTATAGAATGAACAACGGTTGAATTTTCTATCTCTTTTCAATTTAAATTTTTCAGTAAGTTGGCTGTCCCTTGAAAATTTGTACCGTTGTCCGTGAAAATGCCATCAATACGGCCCCTTCGAGCGATAAACCTGCAAAGACTCATAATAAAACTATTCGTAGATAATGAATCTGAAAGCTCAAAGTGTACTGCTCTAAAAGTTGCACAGGTAAATAAAACTACCCAACATTTCTACCCTACTGATTACGCAAATACAGTGGCCCCGCCAGATCTATACCTGTAATCTGGAAAGCTGCTGTACCTTCAACTCGTTCCACTGGTAACGGTTGCTCTGGTGTTTCGTAATGTTTGCTTTTATATCTAAGACAACGTACACACCTTTTGACAACATCTTTACAAAGCCACCGGATACTTGTGATCCAGAATCTGTTTCTTAATTCAGACATCAATGTCTGCGCCCCTGCATGTTTTATGTCAACATGTCTTTCTTGTACTAATCGATGTACAATATTGTTCTTTCCTGGTACGTACTCTTCTAACACTATCTTTATCTTTGTATATATACAGTTTCTTATTTAATTTTATTTTATTTACATAATATTCCTCTTGAATTATTCGAAAAAGAATTATTTCGGCTTCAGCGTACTCTTCATTATTTATATAATTCTTATAATATTTTCGCGTTTTTCGGTATTTCCATCTAAGTGTCCATGCAACCACTCGAACTATCTTACAATACTTAGAAAAGTATAGAAGCCTGTCACTAAAACGTTCTATATTTACATTAATATTTGCCAATGTCTCCTTTTTTGCTTCAGTGTAAATAATATTTTCATCAATTGATTCAAGGTTCCACTTTGGCCACTGATCTGCATTTAGTCGCAACCAATCTGGGCCAGTCCACCACTGACTTTTGAGAAGGGTTTTAGCACTACAACCACGTGAAAGTAAGTCTGCGGGATTGCAATCGCCCGGAACATGGTACCATTCTTCCTTTTTGGTATAAATGCAAATTTCCTGAATCCTATTGCTTACAAACGGCTTCCAAGTATGACGTCTTTGTGCAAGAACGACAGCCGAATCAGTCCAACAGTATATTTGTCGTTCAGAACCAGTATTTATAGTACCTGTCACTTCCTTTTAGAGTCGCGAAGCAATGAGTGCGCCCATCAATTCTAGTCCAGGAAGCGTGATCGATTGCTTGATAGGCGCTACTCTATTCTTTGCCATTACTAGTCTGACAATTACCTTACCCTTGCATTCTGTCCGTAAAAACAAGCACCCTGCATAAGCGTCAATCGAGGCATCGCAAAAAACATGCAGACTTGTTTCACAATCTTTGAATAATGACTCCGATAAACGTCTCGGCAACCTGCAATTATTTAGAAAATGAATATGACTCAACCAAGTCTTAAATTCTTTTTCCAGTTCCACGTTGATGCTTTGATCCCAGCTCGTATTATCTATCTAAGCCTTTTGAACTAGCAACTTGGGTATTAAAGTGCAAGGAATCCTATTGGATCAAATATTTGTTGAGTCAATGATAGTAGGTGTTTCTTTGTAATTTGATCCGGTATTGGGTTCCTAATGCAAATATTACACTTTAATTCATCTGTAATAGTATCCCATAGCACTCCTAAAACAGATTGACTCTGGATGGTGTTATCTACTCTTATCGGAGTGCTAACCCAACATCGTAAGTCAAATACACCTCTCAACACGACTTCTTTTGCCTCTTTTATAAATGTAAATAAAGCTTCATCTGTATCGAAGCTAGCTACGCAATTATCATCATAAAATGAGCGTTTAGTATCCCGACTGTTTGCGCATATACCCCTTGTATATTTCCCAAGTGATGGTTAATCGTAGCTGCCAAAAGAAATGGACTGCAAGTCACTCCGAATACAACCCTTTTATGTCTGTAAGTGATAATTTTATCTCTAATTGACGGATCGTCCCACCATAGAAACTTTAAATACTTTCGATCTGTATCAGAAATAATTATCTGCAAAAAAGCTTGTTTTATATCTGACGTTACGCCGTATGCACCTTTCCTAAAATCCATAAGTAATTTAGGGATCAACTCTATAAGATTGGTTCCTGCTTCAATACAGTCGTTCAAAGATAATCCTTGTGGGTCCTTGCATGACGCGTCAAACACGGGCCGTACTTTCGTTGTAGCACTGGACATCTTGATGACTGCGTGATGAGGAAGAAAATGACCTCCAGCTGTATTGTCTTCAGTACGTTCTCTAATGTCTTCTAATAACCAATGCTGAAAGACATCGTTATAGCTTGATAAATGACTGGTCTTGTGCAACTTCCTAGTAGTCGTCAAGTCTTTTATACGCTACATTATAATTATTACCTATCTCTGGATAACCGTCTTTCCATAGCAGCCCAACCTGATAGCGATTTTCTGTAAAAAATATATTATCTCTAAATTGTCTCAAGACCTCCTCTTTTTTCTTATCTTTGCATAATTGTTCATGTGGTTCTGAAATTCCTAATACCTGATAATATTTCCCACAGGTCTGATATTTTTGTCTGGGTATGAAAACTGAAAGTTGTTGAGCTGTTGGCACTGTTGTATATGTTGGGGCCCTGTAGTGTCCATCCTAACTTCGTTTTTATCGCTACTAAAGCTCCATCGAATTGTACAATAGTGCCAGTACAAATAACACCTAAATAATCAGCTCCTATTAACATATCCACGTCGCTAATGTCACATTCACTGTCGTCTACCTTTATGTTCAGTGATCGTAACCTTGATTTTAGCTTTGGATCGTCTGCTTTGGGCAAATAGCCACAGATGTGTTCGACTTCTATTCCTATAAACTTAGGAGAAAATGACGAATCTAAACTACTTACATTCACTTCTATAGTATAGTGGTTTTCCGCTGGCTTTGTTACACCACTGAAAAGCGAATGGCCTAAATTTTCATTTCCGACTACCTTAAGACCTAGTGCCTAGCCTAAGCTCGTCTTAATATATGACCGTTGTGATCCGGTATCACACAAGGCGCGTATTTTCTTTTTTGTACCCTTGCCTGATGAAACCACAACTATCAATATCTGTAAAATTATATTAAGGCTTTTGTTACATAAAAGAGCCGCTGTTTCATTTAGATCCTTCTATTTATCAGTTTTGTGAAGGTCAGGACAAAATATAATTACATGACGTCTACCGCATGACATAGGTACATTTCAAAAACGTCTTACAATGTTTTGCTATATGACCTTTACATAGATAAATAAAACAACCTCCTTTATCCTTTACTGCTGCTTTCTTTTGATCTAAAGACATTTTATGCCCTTTGTTGCATTGTAAAACCGAATGTGACGTACTTTCACAAAAATAGCAAAATTCTTTAGAGATTTCTTTACCTTGCGTACTCGAACTTTTTTCTTCCTTTGACACTAGGCACGATGCCGTAGGCACGTCGACACTACTAGAACTACTGTAATGGTCGAAGTTAGTACGTGTTAACCTTATACGTTCCTCTGCCTCTGCTTCCCTTTTTAGGAAATTTAAGAGTTGCGTTAATTGGCCAATATCTACATCGTTTACAGTGTTCGACCTATTCCATACAATTAGTATGTTCTCAGGCAGTGCTGATTCGACAAGTGGATATAACATAGCTTCATATTTCTCTTTTGTAACATTAAGCGACTCTAAAGCATATAAATATGTCATTAACTGATCATAAAGCGATCTTATATCCATCGCCTTGCCCTTAGCTTGACACAAAACAAGACCTAGCAGCTGTCTGACGTATGTGTCGATGAGAACTTCTTCTCTGGCAAATCTTCCTTTTAGCTGTTCCAGAGCTCTCCTGTAGTTTTCCCCAGATGGAGGGTAACTTGTTATCAACTCTCTTGCTTTGGATCCCTCCTTCATGGCTTGTATGAGATACTGGAATTTATCCCCTGGTTCGAGAGTCTCGTCTTCATCGATTTTTCGATACTGTCCCCAGAAAGATAACCAAGTCTTTGGATTGTCATCGAACTTTATGAGCTCTATTTGTGGTAGCCTGATGTTCCTTTTGTGCTGGTGAAATTGCTCTCTTGAAGTTGAAGGCGAACTAGCCTGTCGTTCCTGTTCCGTTCGCATCCTTTCTACTTTTATTTTTATGCTATAGAATTTCTTCAAATACGACTCACATTCATCAAACTCTTTCTCAAATTGCTCGTCTGTACTTGTATCGATAGTCAAGTTTTATATGACTGTCTAGCTCTTTCAACTCTTCTATTTTTTCGGTAAGATATTGAAAGTCTACTCTAATGCTATCGATATCTATTTCTTTTTCAATTTCGTGAGCTGATCTCCTAAATACTCGACGCGTATGTGCTCGCTTACGTCTTAGTCCATCGAGTTCTGGTTTTATAGATCCATCCGAATTTATCACGGTCGCCATTCTGTAGAGAATCTGTGTACCTTCGATAATGTTCCCTACATTTATTTAAAGGAAACTATTAAATGTAGACTGATAATTTATTTGCCTTTGTTCTACATTAACATTTTCGACATATATTGTTACTATCTAATCGCTATAGCAACGACACACACCGAACCATAAATAAAGCAAAGATATTCTCTACACGTGGAAACGAAATGGATACCTCTAACAAGGGGTTTTGGCCTGTGGAACCTTGGAAGATATCAGGCAATGATCTGATGAACCCAGTGGGGCTCGAACCACAACCTGATACTCCTGCGGATGAGTCGTAAGCAGAAGGTCTAGCAAAGAAGGCGCTTGACTTGCTATATCTGGGATCCTGGTGGGCTGATCAACCAGTTGTGACAAATCATGCGTGAGAGCGAATGCATGGGCAGAGATCCCTGCATGGTCAGTTTTGGAGGAGCCCAGCCACAAACCATGGTGGGCGTTAAAAACATCAGTTCTGCGTTGGGAAATTGCGCCTGGGCATCATCTGCTGTCCTACTAAGGTGGTCAAACAGTCGAGTTAAGTACCCACTTACAAGTGGTCATACATACACCTTTCGATCCCATCAGTTATATAGATCTAATCGGATTCTAATCGGGCATTCTGTGCACACTCACCGATATAGCGATATTATCGGACAGTGATGCCAAATTGGGGTATAATTCCAACACTTTGGCGGAAAATCTGAGTCTTGGCGAGATTTTGGCGGAAAAAAATCCTTGGTGGAATAGTTAGCGGAAATAAATTAAGAGAGGAAGCGGGCAATGTTTTTTCCATACAGACGTTCTCGACTGATTCCTCCTTGATTTTTATCAGTAAAGAATTGATTTTCATACATTAAATACAATTTTGCTCATTCTATGCTCCTATGTCTTCCTTTTTGATATAACTTGTTACCACGAAAACCCCGACTCTGTAGTCAGAATCGTTGGACCCCTACATCAAAATATAATATCACTATTTTTTGCTTTGAGTGTAACTGCCACATGATGTCAATTATTTTTTCAGTTTGAAAGTTGATAATGGTGCCGATTCAGACATTATTCTCTAAACCTAAACTTCAATTTGACAACAGTGTATCCTTGTCATTTCCTATTCGCTATGTGCACGACAGTAGCGCCACCTACAATGCGCAACTTTCCGGGATTATGCCAAATAATCACATCAGTTTGTATTTTATTGATTTCTAGTAAATATAGTAAGGTAAAGATAAATAAAAATTATTATATATTGTATAATAATTTAAATAATGTCGGATTTCAATTCGGAATTCAGTACAGTCAATAATAACTCTTGTATTGATGTAATCTGGACTGAAACACTTGGGCATTGGTGCTTGTACGGTGGCTCTATTCGGCCAAAAGATTAAATTAGCAGTTGAACAAGCTAGATTTTGTAAGATCGAATGAAATATACGTGAGATTGTGGTTTTTTTGTACACCAAATAACACACTCAATGCTGAAAATGTCAAGCCAGTTTTCATTTTTATCAAAAAAATCAGAAGTCGGTCTTTAGTGGAAACTGTACATTTTCTCATAGTTAATCTTGTTAATAAAAACTCAAAATTGCTAAATGACACACCAGAAGGATCTAGGAGTTCTTGATCATTTGTTATTGATGAAATACCAACAAATTCTTGACTTTTTGTTTCGGTAGATTGATCCTCATACGATTTTTTGTCAGTGCCACAGCTTTTATCTTTCTTTCTTGAATTATTTGTCATTAAAATTCTTGATGTTGGATCACAGTGATCACTGTAAATTAATCTAATACAAATAAAAGTTGTATCTCTTAATTTCGATTCAGAAAACATATTGACTTGACATCCTTGATCGATCATAAAAGGTTGAGTTTGATTTAATTCACTCCCTTCTTCAATTATTATTTGACTTGATGTGGTATCTGAGACTTTTGTGGTTCTTCGTTTTGTCAAGCGTGTATATCTAGCTAGGACCTGTGAATCATTAACCTTCCTCTTTCGATATATTTCAGGGAATATCGTAGGAGCATAACTCGGATTTTCTTCCTCGTCTGATTTTTTGTTTCCCATAAAATGTTCACTACAAATTGTGTCGTCAGGTTTGGGATACCATGGCGACCCATCAACACTAAAATAATAAAGACAATAATGAATATCACATAAAATATATAGCGCAAATAAAATTGATCATAATTTAAGGTTATTTCGCTTACTTATTTCTTTTTATGGCATCTATCCATTTATTTCTTTGATTTAATTTCCAGTCCAATGTAGGAAATATATACACAGACTATTTGTGCCCTTATTTTTGCAATTCACAACACAACAACATCTATTAATAGGCATTTTAAAAAATTTTTGTTTATTACGAACTCCGTGCAAATTGACTTTACTTTCCCGAATTGTTGCGTATTTCTGCCACGATAAGCGCTGCGATCGCTTCACTATACCCCCACCATGTACTTCGCACATAGCGAATAAAGAACGAAAAGGAGGGACTTACGATCTCCGTGGCCGAGTGGTTTGTATGCCGGGTTTCATGGTGTCACCGACTCGAGAGGTCCCGGGTTTGAATATTGAAATTATTTTGTTTTTTAACTATCTAATATTTGCACAATTATTGCAGATGTGCCTTCGATTCTTTCTAAAGGAGTATCTAAGTACAACGCGTTATAATAAACCTAATAATAGCTACAAGGTCATTAAAAAAAGCGAATATTTGACGACCTCCATGGCCGAGTGGTTTATACGCCGGGTTTCATGGTGTCGCCGACACGAGAGGTCCCGGGTTCGAATCCCGGTGGGGGCAGATGTTTGTGTGATGAATACGTACATTTGTACTCCAGTCATGGATGTTTAATATGTATTTCTAAATAAATATACTTATATGTACAGTATTTGTATTCTACCCGTTATCCTAGTATCCCATAACACAAGCCTTATAGTGCTTACTTTGGGGCTAGGCTAATTGATGTGTGTGTTGGAAATATTTATTTATTATTCATTAATTTTATGTTTCGAGAATCATGCAAGAATCGCCACCACTGTCACGTCACATTGCCGTAGCAATAGATGAGACTACTCCTTAAAGACAACATGGTCACTGACAAGAAATTTATTTAATTGAGGTCTTACCCCTCGTTTACACCAAGGTATAATACAAGTACTTATTTAACAAATGTTTTACAATGTCTTAATTTTTTGATCAAACTTATATACTTACATGTATAAAACATGTAAATAGTAAGTATTGTCGGGCAGCGACAAAATAAATAGAAAAAGAAAAGAGAAAATAGAAATAGGTTTAAAAATATATATATTTACAAGAATAATATTCACAGAAAAGAATATAAAAAGGTAAGGGTATAGTGTGTGTGTAGTGTGGAGTGTGAAGTAGGAAGTGGTGAAGTGGGCGTGGGTCGTCGGCAATCTTCACTATGCCGTTAAGTGTCCACTCTGGAATAGTGATTTTCAGTACACATGGAATTATTATACGTATTTACAAAATGATGAATAGTGTGTGATAATTTTGAAATTGTGTGTTTCCAGAAATACATAATAAAATATATGTTTATGCCTGAAGAATATCGATGATGTTAGATGATAAAGTGTGTGAAATGGAACCTATGATAGTCGAAACTATAGGACGATTCCTGAGGTACGTTACAATATACAATACTTGATCATACTTGCTGGATAAACAAATATGTGAAGTAAATAAGTATTTTATATTTATCAGATACTAGTTGTATAAGCAGAGCGAACGAAACAATGTTTTAAACAGCCACAATAAGTATTCTACAAGTTTTGTTTTAAAACTAGTATAGGTACGACTTTTTTCTTGGTGGAAACGAGGGGTTAGAGTGCGTAAGACACTAACTGACATGTAGGAAAGTTCACCATCATCTACTCAAGTTTAAATACTTTCACGACGCATAGCAGCAATAAACTCATATTTTAGTCCAGTCAATGAAGGCAAAAATCAGCTACAACCTCCGATTTCGTTGGACCTCCATCGATTTTCATGAAAATTGGTGAGTAGGTGGGCGATACCTTAAGAAACAAAAGTGACATAGTGCCAACTTGCGCTTTTGCCCTGGAGGTAGATGCCACCCCTTCCCGAGGGTGAAAATTATTTTAATAAAAATCACTCCAGGAATCGATAGAAACACAAATTCTAAACAAAATTCGTTAAATAAGGTTTATGCAATAAATCAATACTTTCTGAGTTATTAAAGCTCAAAAATTGTGATTTTTCGTGATAAAAATACATGTTTTAAGGATTTTTTATAAATAACTCAAAAACGATGTGTTTTTACAAAATTGAAGCTAATAAAAAAGCAAACAAATCCCTACTTTGAAATACCTTTTAATATTAATTCAAAGTGAGCTATACGTAATTGTATGTATATTTTTTTCGGGGAGTACCTTAATCTAAGTATTCAAACCTAAATAACGGGAAATCGATGCATTTTATGACATATACTTCCTGAACACTTATTAAAGTCCTCAGAAATACCTTTCTAATGAGTAATATATAAAAAGTTAATAGCATCAAAATTGAGGAAGTTATGATAAAAATAAGATGACACTCGATTTTTTTTGGAAAAATACTAAAAATAAAACCTTCACCATTTTCACAACAATTCAAATTTATGGTTATCCATAATGGACTTTCTTTTTTTTAGCATAAGTGATGACCTCAAAAATTTTGGCCGGTTTAGAATGCTTATTTTTCAGAAAAAAGTATGATTTCATAAAATTGAAATTTTTCAGATTTTCGTAAATTTTATTTTCTTTTAAAAATAACTTCAAAAATATTGAATATTCGTAAAAAATGAAAAAAAAAACGAAATTTGAGTTCTTTTTTTAACAAACATTTTGTTTTTATTTTTATACTTAGGATAAAAAATATCCGAGATAGATACGTTTACAGCTTAACTTTCACTGTGAGAACCATGTAACCGAGACCCTTTAACCCTTTACCTTTCAAAAAATAAGCATTCTAAACCGGGCAAATTTTTTGAGGTCATTACTTATGGAGGCCATACACATTAGGTTTTGCATGATGGTTTTAGCCGTGCATGCATAACCGACATGCATATCCGAGTTTCATATTGCACATACACGTTAGGGTTTGTATGTACAGTTTTGCCATTACTCTCAGTTGAGCTACGTGACGGTGTGTGTAGAACGCCTATTAAGTACTGTGAATGGAATATTTTTTTAATCACATCTTCTTTCGTAGCTGTGGGCACTAATTGCTTGACCTTAGTTATCAATCTCTGGTATTCTTTGCAGTTTTCGCCAAAGACAAGGTTCCGACTTATAACTTTCTATAAATTCTTCTAATGTTGCATTGCGCTTGCGACTAGCCATTTTCGAAACGACGCGATGGTGCTCGAACCTTCCGCCGTCGCAACAATTAAAAACTGAGAACTGTGACAGGCAAGCTCGCCGGACGCCACACACGCTCTAGTACAGTCAATCTGTAGGTTGAGTGGGGGAAAAAAAACCTAAAGTGTAAGTCTTGTTTTTTCTGTTGCCAAATGACGTCAGTAAGCCACCTTGGCGATGGGCATTGAAAAACTAAAAAAAACCGTCAAAAATTTTTTGAAACGCACTTTTCTTGTTTTGTATGCATTTTAGAAACTTTTTTTTTGACCATAATTGTAGAGGGCGTTGAGTACTACAGTTTATGTCATTGTTGCAATCTCGTACAACAAAAAATGCGCATTGTAGGTGGCGCTAAAGTCTCAAAAAAAGTGTTTTTTCACTTTTTTACCCTGAAAATATCATTTTAATGGAAAATTTTAAATGGCAAAGTTGTTTCGTATATAATTACCAACAACTTTTGCATAAACAATTTTTTTGTATTACTTACCGTTTTCAAGTTATAAATTGCGCATGTATGAAAAATCCAATAGAGCGGTTTAGGGCAGTTCAAGTACACATTTGCAGTTTTACTATTTTTTATTTTTTTTCATGATTGAAAAACAAAATCAGGGTGAAAAAGTGAAAAAACACTTTTTTTTGAAACTTTAGCGCCACCTACAATGGGCATTTTTTGTTGTACGAGATTGCAACAATGACATAAATTGTAGTACTCAACGCCCTCTACAATTATGGTCGTAAAAAAATGCGTTTCAAAAAAATTTTGACAGTTTTTTTGAGTTTTTCAAAAACCGCCTACGAGTTGAACATGCCCATCGCCAAGGTGGCTTACTGACGTCATTTGGCAACAGAAAAAACAAGACTTACCCTTTAGGTTTTTTTTTCACTGAAACGATATTTTTTCGACAGATTGACTGTACTACTCGGTTATGCTCGCGCATGCATAACCGAGCGGCATAAAATATCAATTTTGATATTTGTTCGGTTGCATGTACATGCACCGATAACTGTACAGTTTTATCACATACACGCATGGCCTCCATTATGCTAAAAAAAAAGTCCTTTAGGGATAACCATTATTTTTGTTTAATCCAAAAAAATTCAAGTGTCCTCTTATTTTTATCGTAACTTGCTCCATTTTGATGCTATTAACTTTTTACAGTGATCATTAAAAAGTTATTTCCGAGGACTTTAAAAAATGTTCAGGAAGTATATGTCATAAAATGCATCATGTTTCCCGTTATCTAGGTTTGAATACTTAGATTTAGGTACTCGCCGAAAAAAATATACATAGAATTACCTATAGCTCACTTTGACTTAATTTTAGAAGGTTTTTCAAAGTAGAGGTTTGTTTGTTGCTGAGGTCTGCTTCAATTTTGGTAATAATGGATATTTTGTAAAAACTTATAGTTTTTGAGTTATTTCTGAAAAACCACTTAAAAAGAAGTATTTTTATCACGAAAAATCACAATCTTTGATCCTTAATAACTGAGAAAGTATTGGTTTATTCCACAAACTCTCAAAAAATTTGTCTCTCTATCGATTTCTGGAGTTATTTTTATTAAAATAATTTTCTACCCCCCCGGAAAGGGGTGGCATCTACCCCCAGGGCAAAAGCGCAAGTTGGCACTATATCACTTTTGTTTCTTAAGGTATCCCCCACCTTCTCACCAATTTTTATGAAAATCGATGGAGATTCAACGAAATCGGAGATGAAAACCTTCATTGACTGAACTATTTACATTAATTTATAATGGGATGGGGCCAAAAATTTATAATCTCGAGCTAGAAATACTTCTTGCTTCAGAAGCCTCATTAAACAGTTAGTCCTGGCCGCGTCTACAGTCGTTCGCACCAACTAATCCGTCTGGTCTGGCGTAAACAGTTAGTCCTGGCCGCGTCTACAGTCGTTCGCACCAACTAATCCGTCTGGTCTGGCGTAGTCAGTCATGGCCCGTTCTTCTTATTCCATCTATGGGGAAGGTAGGAACCCAGGCGTAGGAACATTAATGGACCCCGCTTATAATAATGAAGAAACCCAAAACCTTCTTATAAAAACGTAATTTAAATCGGTGTTAAAATAAAGCATCATATTGTATTCAGTTTATATTGTCCCATGGCCATGGGGTCAGATAAAATTAAGATTACTGAATGCATGTAACATTGAACCAGAAGAGGGAAAAACTAACATACTGAATCATCTGTGTTTCAGTCTCACCACTATTTTTTACTTTCAACTTCCTATAACAATGAATCACAATAATGTTTAACCATTAAAATTTTGAACAAATGATCTAAAAGTCGAGGTCGTAGAAAAAAACACCAAACGCCATGTTTCTCAATTTTTATTGGTAAATTCACATTCAAATTATAGATCACGTCGATGACAGATGTTACATTATGGATTTCTACAGACAAAATTTTGTTATTATTTAAATTTACTATGATACTGTATTGGTACTTTCAATTTCTAACTCTACTGCTGCAATAGCTACATCGATTTTAGGTGCGTAAATGCTTCAAAATTCCCATTTCAGGAGTGAGTCAGCAATGAGACCGTCAGAAAAATAGAAAATCGAAAATACACAATGACATCATTCATTTACGAATTCACGATACTGATCGAAGAACATCAAAAAATATCTCTATAATAATATAAATCGACTACTCACATATTCGGAACAAAAATTTCTTAAAAGTCACGATTTACGTGACACAAATGGAACAGATGATAATGATGGTAGTTTACTCTAATCGATACTCGTTAATGATTGCGAGCAATCTTAATCGCGGCCCGAATAGCGCCTGCGCAATTAGAATATAATAATTATATTATTTAAGAAACATCACACGCCGCGCGCGCGGACAAATCGCCTGAGATTCAATGCCCGCGGCTCGGATCGCATTCACCTCCAGTCGCACCGCTCTCCTCCACAGTAAAAACACTATTAAATAATCACGGGGCAATTTCAGTCCGACTCAGTTTACCAATCGAGTGACTAATAATAAATCTAACACCCCATCCGGCTGGCTACTCGCTTAAACTAACATTCGCCAAGTCATCGAACAATGGGAGACGGAGACCGCTGTAGTTTGTGACGGATGACAAGCTTTGGCATCGATAAATAGACATAGCATAGACTCGATAGACGAACATAGATTTAAACCCACTTAATCGGGAATATACTTACTCGTGCCGTTTTATTACATAACGTAGCAAATACCGTACCGTACATAACGTGACGTTTTTTGCTAACACCAACGCAAAATGTCATACCTCCAGCAGGTACATACTTATAATGTTTATCACTTAAAACTCTAAATATAAAACAATCTAATTGTCGAAACAAGGAAACCTGTTTCTGAAACAGTCCTCAAAGTTAAAACGTCGTAACAACCCTTACAGGTGTGTTTAATTCATAACATAGGGCATCCGTGCGTAGTTAAAAGTTAATCGGCTTAGACCTTAACACTTATTATTTCTCTATCTACAATAATACAATAAAATGAAAAGTCTAAAAAATATTTTCGTGTACAATTTATTATACATTTTCGGTTACCCTCACAGGGGTTTATTGGATCACAAACAATAAAATCAACTGGTACTGTGAGAGAACGACCAAGCTTTTTGCTATGTTCGTCTATTTCCATAGGTAAGTAGAAATGTACGAGGGGGGGGACAATATTACATTGGCGATTCACAAACGGGGTTTTCGAGTTGTCCGATTCGCTTTTCAATATTGCACGCAAATCTTGTTGACTTCTCATCGAGATCAACAGCGTTAGTAAACCGCCAATGTAATAGAAACCTACGCTGGACAAATATGTATCACTGTGCACTCCCTATCTATAGTCAATTACATAGTTTTTAAACACGTTGTTAACATAAATACCACATGCCATTACTGTGGTATGACCATTTTTTTGTCGTCCAAATAAAAAAATATTTAGTTTAACATGAAAAATTTTTCTTTTGAATTGTATTATTATTGTATTTTGAAGTGTACAATATCGACTAAATTTTTGGCTGATAACAAATCACAAGTGCGTGTTGACTGTTGATATACTTTTTCCCTTGTGTGAATTCTTTGATGTTTGGATAAATTACTAGTTTGAGTAAAACTACTATCACAGATGTTGTTACATTTATAAGGTTTATCTTCCATGTGAAATCTTTGATATGTGAAAAAATTACCAATTTAAGTTATTCTTTTTTATAAGGTTTCTCTCCTATGTGAGTTTATTGATGTGTGGACAAATCACTACTAGCAGTATTTTTTTATGTCTATAATCTTTTATCCCAGATGTTACATTTGCGAGGTTTCTCTTCTGTGTTAATTCTGTGATGTCTGGTTAAAACGCTACTAGTAGTAAATCTTTTATCTCTGACGTTATATTTGTAAGGTTTGTCTCCTGGATGAAATCTATGACGTCTGGCTCCATGTGAATTCTTTTTATTGCAGACGTTACATTTATAACATTTCTCTCTGCCTTGTGAATTCTTTAATGTATGGACAAATCACGGCTAGTAGTAGATATTTTATAGCAGACATTATATTTAAAAGGTTTCTGTCTAGAGTGAATTCTTTGATGTGCGGACAAATCACTACTTGTAGAAAAAAAAAATAACGCAGATGTTACATTTATAATGATTCTCTCCCATGTGAATTCTTTGATATTTGGATAAATCCCTACTGGTAGAAAAACTTTTATGGCAGATGTTACATTTATAAAAGTTTTCCCTACCTACTGAATTTTGCTGTGTAGATAAATCCCTACTAGCAGTAAAAAAAAAATATCGCAGACGTTACATTTATTAGGTTTCTCTCCCACGTGAATTTATTTACAAGCGCAAGTTATACCAAGATTGTGTGTAATGCTGCGTTTCAACTTAAAGCTTGGAACAGTATATGTTAAAGGTGGCAAACAAGCATATGGCCCGCCTGATGGTAAGAAGCCACCTTAACCTATAGACGCTTGCAATAACCAAGCTATTACTGACGCTGTTGCCTACCCTAACCCAATGCCTACCCCATGGAGCCCTGGAACCTTACTCACCGACAGAAACACAACACTGCCAAAAGGTAGTGTTATTTTACTATGGTCTTCTGTAAGGTGGAGGTTACTTCCCCAGACGGGCGCTCCAATTCGAACGGAAAATCCGCTATGCCCTCTCCTCTCTTAGTTCTGAACGATCAACAATTTGCTCGCTCGGTAAATAGGAACATTAAAGCGAATGAATAAGTTCATACAAGGATATTTGACTGGACTCAGCAGACGAATGCTGTCTTGCTCAGTCATCAATGGAAACAACGCAACATTGATTTAAGCATTCCATTTACCGAGCGAACAAATGTTTGCTGACTTGGAACTGTTCTGAGCAATAGGTGGCAACGCAGCATTATAGAATCGATAAATTGCGTTCGTAATGTGAATTCTGTGATAGCTGGATAAATGATCACTTTTATTAGATCTTTTACCACAGACATTATATTTACAAGGTTTCTCCCCTGTGTGATTACTTGGATGAATGGACAAAGCACTACTTGTAGTAATTTTTTTATCGAAGACGTTACATTTATAAGGTTTCTCTCCCATGTGAATTCTTTGATGTGTGGACAAATCACGACTAGTAGCTTAGATATTTTATAGCAGACTTTATATTTAAAGGGTTTCTGTCCAGTGTAAATTCTTTGATGTGGACAAATCACTACTAGTGGTAGATCTTTTATCGCAGACGTTACATTTTAAAGGTTTTTGTCCAGTGTTAATTCTGTGATGTCTGGTCAAAACACTACTTGTAGTAAATCTTTTATCTCTGACGTTATATTTGTATCACTCCTGGGTGAATTCTGCCACGTTTGGATCTGTGTGAATTCTTTGATATGTGGACAAATCACTACTTGTAGTAAATCTTTTATCGCAGACGTTACATTTATAAGGTTTCTGTCCAGTGTGAATTCCTTGATGTGTGGACAAATCACTACTTGTAATAAATCTTTTATCACAGACGTTACATTTATAAGGTTTCTGTCCAGCGTGAATTCTTTGATGTGTGGAAAAATCACGACTAGTAGTAGATCTTTTATAGTAGACATTATATTTAAAGGGTTTCTGTCCAGTGTGAATTTTGTAATGTGTGGACAAATCACGATTAGTAGTAAACTTTTATAGCAGACGTTACATTCAAAAGGTTTCTGTCCAGTGTGAATTCAAATATTACTTTTGTAATGATTCTCTCCCATGTGAATTCTTTGTTATTTGGATAAATCCCTACTTGTACAAAAACTTATGGCAGACGTTACATTTATAAAAGTTTTCCCTACTTAGTGATTATTTGATGCGCAGACAAATCACTACTAGCAGTTTTTTTTATCGCAGATGTTACAGTTATTAGGTTTCTCTCCCATGGGAATTAATAAATGTTGACTTTAATTAGATTTTTTATCGCAGTGTTACTTTTATTATAAGGTTTCTTCGCCTGTATGAATTCTTTAATGACTGGATAAATTATTGCTTTTATTTTTTTATTGCATATATTATATTTGTAAGATTTCTCTCCCATGTGAATTGTTTGATATAAGGATTCATTAATCCTTATATCAAACAATTCACATGGGAGAGAAATTTGATGAACTTGGGCCATTGCCCAATCTCCCTATTCCATCCACAGGAAAGGCCTGTACCCCAGTAGTGGCGACATTAATAGGCTGATGATGATGGATTAATTAATTCTTTTAGTAAATCTTTTATCACAGATACTACAATTATTCGGTCCTTCTTTCCGATCAGTTTTAATATGGCGTTTATTTATCGAATGTCTACGGGTGCTTGTTCTTTCTCCATTTTTATTATTATCATAAAAATTTATTTTATTAGTCATAATTATTTTACTATTAATATTATTTTCGTTAGCTACTCCGGTAATTTCAGTATGAGATTTACATATATGACTATCTATTTATTTTTACAAAAAAATATATATTTAAGGATCACATATCAAAATATCTTTATGTTTTGTGTCTTTGTTGTTTTTTGTTTTGCCACATTGTTGTTTTCGAAACTATATTTTGTGAAAATATTTAGTTTAGAGAGACTGTCCTTATTTTTGAATTCTGTAAATCTCTTTGGATCATCAATTTTCTGTTCCCATGTTTTCTTCGGTTGTTCTTGACACTGTTGGAGACTTGAGTTGGTTTTCATTGTCAATTTTAATGATCGGCTTACATTTCTTGGGCAGTTTTGCTCTTGTCTATTTTTGATCTTGCATCTCCTTGAAATCCAATTTAGACTCCAGTTTCGCTATCGTGAAAGTAGCCTTCAGTTAAACCTCTTTTGAAACACGGTGGCACGGAAAACTTCCAATGCCGGCACTTCACTTGGCTATTTGGTTTGCTATATCTAAACGAGACATCAGTCTGTCCTTTTCATTCCTTATAAAGCATGATAAGTATAGACTGCTGTCAAGTTTACAAACAGCAAATACGAATAGCCAAGTGACGTGCTGGCATAAAAGATATCAGGTTGTCGCTTCACAATCGTATTTAATTGTCTATGGGAATCTTAGACTCAGAACTGATGAGTTGCAACTGGAGCTCAATTGCCTTGAGTGATATATCTGGAATCTTTTTGAATTTTCTAATAAATAAATATAGAACAATGTAACATAGGCATGTCAACCATGTCACCCGTTAGAAGCGAAATATCAGTGATATTTTCATAAATCTCTTGATGTGGCCCATTCATTATTGAATACATACAGAAATGTGTGAAGCATACTCTGCAAGCTTGTAAAGGAGACATCATTGAATATGTCCAGTCAATTTTTGAGATGAAACAGAAGCCACTCAACATTTATAGTATCACAACTTATCAATGTAAAAAAGATCTAGAAAAATATTGAATAGCTCCATTCTCCATCAAGACCACAAATTAGAGACAGTTGCTGAAAATTTAATCGTATTCGTGATAAATAATTATGTAAAATGCTGTTGATATTTTTTATTAATAAAATAAAATCTTTGAAGTATACGTGAATTGGTTGTCTGCCACTTTAAAGGCGATTATCGCTTATTCATCTCAATCACGTTAGTGGAAAGAAACTCTTATAAAATATCAGTGATTTACATTACAAGCTTTGAAAATGATAATACCTAGTTTTCATCGATACATGAGCAATGTGACAGATAACATTGTAATATTGTGAGTTGGGAAATTATCTTAGAGTGCCAATCTGGGTCATTCAGAGCCCTCGTCACGCCCATAATATCGTATTCGATTCATGATGCCATATAGTAGTACTCAACTCCATATTAGATTTTAATTTTGTCATGCTGCTGTTGTGCGAAGTGCGTTACTACAAGATAACATAAATCGAAATTACAAGTGTCTCGGACACGGCACAGTCACTTTTAGTTGGCAACATATTCACTGGGCATAAATAATTCGTATTTTTGTAATTTTATTGCAAAGTTTTATATGTATTCACACACAAGTGATTTTGTTACAAATATTTATCGACAAGATAAATGTTTTAAAAGTATTCTCTAAATCTTGAGATTTTAACGCACTCGCACCAACAAAAGATAAAATAATCCAAAATGACGACACATCTCTCTCTCTCTCTTACTGACAAGTGTGAAAGGAACTTGTATCGGCGTTTAAAATTCGTTCATTTCTTTACTAGCGTGAAGTTATAAGGAGACTGTATGCTGCGTTATTACTTAGCTCAGAACAGTCTATATCAAAAAGGTGGTAAACAACCCCGCCTGACGGTAAAAACTCAAGTGCCAGCTATCATCTCGCCGTTGCCTAAGCTAACCCACTCCCCTACCCTGTGGAGCCCTGGAACCTTACTCACCGACAGAAATACGACACTGTTTGCAAATGTTTGCTCGCTCGGAACTGTTCTGAGCACTAGGTGGAAACGCAGCAATGCAGAATCAATAAATTCGTTTTTAATGTGCACAGTGATGGCTGGATAAATGATTGCTGCAATTAATTTTTTATCGCAGATATTAAATTTACTTAAAAGGTTTATCGCTTTTGTGAATTCTGTGATGGCTGGGAAACGCATTATTACAGAATTAATAAATTGCGTTTGCAGTGTGCACAGTGATACGTGTATTTGTCCAGCATAGACTTATAGTAAGTATAGGTAGCGGCAAACTTCTTCAGCAAAACCACAATCAAGTAGACGTTTTTGTACTATCCGACAAAGATCTTTATAAATGTGGCGAAAATTGGCACGAACGCCGCCGTCTTTGTAAACGTCATATATTGTATGCCATTTACGTCGACCGTGGCGCCCCCAAGAATTGTCACTCACATTCATAAAGATCCTTGTGGCACTATATGTCAATTGCTAGTGCGTAGGCTTCATAGTGGTATAAGAATAGAGTAGGGGAGATATAGACTCTACTACAAGAGGAAGTGTCCCTCTAATAGAAAGAGAAAGAAGATGAGAGACCGCTAGCTTTCTCTATCTAATCGCGCATGCGCAAGCTTCTTACTATTTCGTTGTGATGCTTGGACCAACTATTGGACAGACGACTGCGCATGCGTCACAAGAGAGAGAGATAGTTAGAGGTCTCTCATCTTCTTTCTCTTTCTACTAGTCGGACACTTTTAGAGCCGCCTTTCCCACTCCATTCTTATACCTCTATGGTAGGCTTTCTTGTTCAAGAAGTTTGCCGGGGTGTAGGTATATATGGGTATGGATATGCAGCGTGGTGCGGGCGGTGCGTGTTCAGTGCGGGGTCGCTTACGAGTCCCACCAGTCGGGGCCGCCGCTGCCGCCGCCACCGCCGCCGCCGCCGTACGACCCGCCGTAGGAACCACCGTAGTTGCCGCCGCCGCTGTAGTTGAAGCCTGTAAGCGAATACAATTCACAAATTAAATTTCGTTCAATTAGGGACTGGCAAATGCTGTGTAACACTGCATCAAGTCTCGCCATCATATCTATCGTCTGGATTCTAAACGTCGCGGCGACATGAAACTAGCGCTTGCATGATTAACGGTGCTTTTTGATAGTCGAGAAATGAATTCGCAATAGTGAGTTACGCTAACTCGCTTTTTTAGGGTTAGAAAGATAGAGCCTCTTTTAAAACGGGTTTGTGGCATTACCCCTGTAACAAAACCGCTGCACAGCTGCCTTGCCCGCTGCCGTATAATGGCGCTCCTTGTGCGGGTCACTGAGCTAAGTCAGAGATGGTGGAGAGGCCGGCGGAGCACGGCGCCTGGCGCGGCCGCGTACGGAAGTCCCGCGCGCCTCGCTAGCTGCCGTATGATGGCGGGTTGTGTGTGGGTCATTGACCTGAGCCAGAGATGTAAAAGAGGCCAGCGGAGCGAGGGGCCTAGCGCGCCCGTTTACGGAAGTCCCGCGCGCCTCGCTTGCTGCCGTATGATTGCGAGCCGTGTGCGGGTCACTGAACTGAGCCGAAGATGGCGGGGGCCGGCGGAGCGCGGCGCCCGGCGCGGCTGCATACGGAAGTCCCGCCGCCTCGCCCGCTACCGTATGATGGCGAGCCGTGTGTGGGTCACTGACCTGAGCCGGATATGGCGGAGGGGCCGGCGGAGCGCGGCGCCTGGCGCTGTTGCGAACGGAAGTCCCGCGCGCCGAAGCCGCTGCCGCCACCACCACCGCCGCCTCCGCTGCCGCCGCCGAATCTGCCGCCGCTCGACCGGCTGCCGGTGCGACGACCACCGCCACCAAGGCGACCGTCCGCCGCTGTGCTCGTCAACCAACTGGAAACACGACACTTGTTATGGCGGCACATAACATGATCAATTCTAATGACGCAAGTCAAGCAATACCTAGTCCTATCGCGAATGTTCAAAGTACAATTCCGAGACGAGCGGCAGACTGCAACCGCAGGCGATACTGCAGCTCTGCGGTCGCTGTTGCTTTTAAAAGCACAACGACATGCGGCGACTGCACAATGCATAGAACCATGCCTCAGTTACTCCAGTCTGCGCTGCGGTCGCTACGTGCTGCGGGCGCAGGGACGCGCCGCAGCTACAGGCCGCACCTGTCGCCGCGTTCGGAATCAATTTCATAGAGATTCATAGAAGAACTGGTGCCGCTGGATTTTACGGTTGCAGTTTGCGGTCTGCAGCCAGTCGCGGAATGGCGTTTTAATCGCGACAAAATACTGATTGTATTGAGGACAATGACTGGATGTCAAGCTAGAACTAGTACTCACTTGGGCACATCCTGTTTGGCTTCGACGAGCAACTCGACGAGATCTCTGGCGAGGCCGCGGTTAGTGTCGTTGAAGAAAGACGTGGCGACGCCCAGGTTGCCCATGCGGCCCGTACGACCAATACGGTGCACGTACTCTTCCACGTCCGAGGGGAGGTCGAAGTTTATCACGTGGCGCACGTGAGGAATGTCCAGACCTAAGGAAAATAAGATGTTGTGAGTTTGTTGAATCTATTGATAATTTCAGCTGATGAGCATCAGTATTTTTCGGTGATTACAAATTAAAAACACATAAATCTATAGTTATATCAAAAAATACGAAAGTAACTATCTAAAGCTTTTTATGCAATATACTAAAACAATTTTTATAAATTTTGGTACTTATGGAAATAATGGGGACCATATTTTAAGGAAATAAAGATCCAATCTGTTAATTATATTGCATTCTATTTTTATGTAAAGCAAAGTAATGTAAAGTATTAGGAAATTTAAAGCAATTAAGTAAATATATAAACAAACAACACAATAGCAACTGTCCATTTAACTTTCAGCTATACTTGTCTGCACTTATGTTCAAGTTCAATCATCTTTGTTATGTTAATCTCTGTAAACGAACAACTAGGCTAATATTTAAATTGTCTTTTTTATAAGTTCTCCTATATTGTAGAATTGTTTTGGTTAAGTTGGATTGTAATTATTATGTCATTCAGCTGGGCCGAGGGCCTGGTGATCACAATACAGGTATTTCAATACCCATGTCAGTCACCAGCTTCTCACAGCCTACAGATTGATCATTTCTGTGTTTACCTATTACAATAGTATCATGTTGTGAGGAGAAATGAATAAATATATTATTATTATTACCCTAAAATCTTAAGGCTACTTTCTTTCGCGTAAATAGAAATATGAAGCTTGTCAAATACAAGGTGAAACTTTGTA
Source organism: Chilo suppressalis (assembly GCA_902850365.2). Lineage (NCBI taxonomy): Eukaryota > Metazoa > Arthropoda > Insecta > Lepidoptera > Crambidae > Chilo > Chilo suppressalis. The sequence goes on from OU963898.1 coordinate 18,088,120, forward strand.
TCGTTGATTTATTTAAGTGTGTATGGTAGATTATCTTCGCTATGCAGAAAAAAATCTTTATTTAGTGGCACTAGCTTATGTTTGTATGTTAGCAATTTGTATGTTCTATCACTCAAAAACTACTGAACGGATTTTGAAGGAAATTTGGTACAGATATAGTTTTATGACCTGGAGTTATGTCTCAAACATAGAATTTTAGTTTCCCGATATTAAAAAAAACTGAAGTTAACGCGGACGAAGTCACTTACGGCCGCTAGTAGTATAATACACTCAGCGGCACGGAATCTTGGCCAAGCGCTTATCTCGCGATAGCAAAAGTTTTAAGTGTTTCTGAGGAATGTCTGTTGTGCAGGTATGTCAAAAAATGTTTTTTAAAACAGTTGCTCAAAAAGTGGCGTATTACAGGGACGTGTAGCGTTCGGGATCTGGGCTATTTCACACTCGTGCTTTTTTTTTGCCTTTTCCGAACTCGTGCGTTTTCTTTCCCAACTGTCAAAATTATTTCTATTAAAAAAAACAACCATGAAGTTTTAACTAAAAAAATCCTAGAAGTTTTTGCGATTCATGCAAATAGGTTTATTTGTTTTTAAAAAGAAGCTACCTATACTAATTTTTCCAATATCAAAATTAATTAATTGATTGAATGAGTTAGGTAAGGTTTCAGTTCATTTCATATCATTAAATTTCAATTTCATTTCTTATAATAAAAAATACTAAGTACTAAAGACTTGGCTGTATGGGCAGTTCTCTTTGCCTACCAGAATGGGTGAAAAAAAACTGCTTTCATTCTACGGTTGGCGCCATTTTCCGAAATTTTCTTTGTGAGTTTAGTTGTTTTTTACACAAAATGAGTAATTTCGACCTAAATTTTTTTGAATTAACTCCACCGGCACTCAGTATAATTGCACAAAATGCTTCGGAGAACATTTTACCGGAAAAGTCAAAAATTCGCTACATACGATGAATTTATTGCGTGGAAAGAAGAGAAAAAAGCAAATAGTTTTTCAGAAAATGTTATGTTGGCATACTTTTCCGAACTCTCAGCAAAATTAAAACCTTCTACGTTATGGTCAAGGTTTTCGATGATAAAAAGTATGCTGAAAATAAGGAACAACGTGGATATAAGTCAATATCCAAAATTAAATTCTTTCTTAAAACGACAATCAGACGGCTTTACCAGTAAAAAGTCGAAAATATTAACATCGAATGACGTGGAAAGGTTTTTGAAAGAAGCTCCCGATGATTGTTATTTAGCCACAAAGGTAATTTATTAATAAGTATAAATATCTACATTTTCTTTAGTGTTCAGTTTACAAAATCGCAAAATACAGTCAATACATTATTTATATGAACCAAATCGTTTTTTTTAGGTTGCTCTGATTTTTAGCGTTGTTGGAGCTTGCCACAGAGAGGAGTTAGCCAATATTACTTTAAAAGATATTGAAGCCCATGGAGAAATGCTACTTATCAAGATTCCAAACACAAAAAATAAGATACCACGAAGCTTTGTTGTTGAAGGAGATTTTCTCACAATAGTGAAAAAATATATGAACCAGCGGTCCCAAAAAGGAAAATCCGACCGTTTTTTTTCAAAATTTCCAAAAAGGGAAGTGTACAGCTCAAGCAATCGGCATAAACAAATTTGGTAATATGCCAAAAGAAATAGCTACAATTCTTGGTCTGCCGGATGCTGAGTGTTATACTGGGCACAGCTTCAGAAGGACCTCTGCTACATTATTGGCAGATTCAGGAGCCAATTTGACGTCCTTAAAGCGACTAGGTGGTTGGAAATCGGACAAAGTTGCAGAAAGCTATATTGGTGATTCATTAAACAACAAACTAGAAACTGGGAAAAAGATCACACAATCCATTAATTTAAGGTCCAGTCCGTCTCCTTCACATGCTGAAGAGAACGTTCGTCCATCTACGAGTACCTTCGTTGATAATGATAATTCATCAGATCCAATTCCATCCACTAGCAAACGCCATTGTATGACAAATATACATGAACAATCATACGAAATTAATAATAGTTTGTCTCAAACAGTAAATATGCAACGTAAAACTCCCCCAGTTAGTATAAAAAACTGTAGCAATTTCAATGTATATGTGAATTATAACTTTTATAAGAAATAAATGATTAGTTAATTGAGTTTATTGTGTTTTTATAATTTGATTAAATTGCTTCATTTTTTCGCAACTGTATTAAAAATAGTCGTTCAGTACACGTACGGAACCGTCATTGCAACTCGTTCCGACTGTAACTCTTTGCAATGACAACCATTCCGTACTAGTAATGAAATATACTATACTTTTAGTTCAAGAGGGTAATCCATTATGTTTAAGTGCACCACGACGAAACTTTTATTTTACAGTTGAATCGGGTCATTTGAGCGACTAAGTTCACGTTTTAAATTTGTGTGTTGTGAAAAGTTTACTGTTCGGTTTTTGAATTATTGTGATTTTATGATTTTAATTCAATAAGTAAAGGTGCTTTAAAAGCAATAAAAATGCCTCTAACACCGGCACAGGTTTCACAAGCCGTTGCGTTAATTAAGCAAGGGCTGACACAGCGTGAAGTTGCTATTGCTCTTAACGTACCACGGTCATCAATGCAGTATGCCCTTAAAAGATACGACGAAGATACCAGGAGGAAGATACAGCCCAGTACACCCGCAGGCCAGGCAGTGGAGGCGTAAGGTGCACATCGGCCCGAGACGACCGCTTTATTGTCCTGGAGATTTTGAGAAACCGCTACCTGACCGCTATTGAGATACGCCAGCGGCTTCAAATTGTGAGAGGCGTTAATGTTAGTGAGCGTACGGTGAGAAGACGAATGGAGGAAGTCAATTTAAAAGCTTGTAGACCAGCACGAGGTCCAGAACTTCTCAGACAGCACCGAGTAGCTCGACTTCACTTCGCACGAGAACACGTTAACTGGACCCACGAGCAATGGGCTAGAGTACTGTTCACAGACGAGTGTCGAATAGCTTTACGTTCTCCAGATGGTCGAGAACGAGTGTGGCGAAGAAGAGGAGAGCGGTTTTTACCCGTTACTACCACTCAAACAGTGAGTTTCCATCGAGGCTCAATAATGGTATGGGGAGGTATAAGTTCCGACGCACGTACAGAGTTGGTTATCGTCGATAATCGGCTAACAGCTGTTCGATACATCGAGGAAGTTCTTCAGGAATACGTAATGCCATATTCAGGGTTCATTGGACACGACCAATTCCTCCTAATGCACGCCCACACGTTGCACATTGCGTTGAAGAATATCTGGAAGAGGTTGGCATACAAAAATTGCAATGGCCAGCTCGTAGCCCAGACTTAACCCCAATTGAGCATATCTGGGACATGCTGAAAAGAAAGATAAAGTCCAGCTCCAACCCGCCTGAAACTCTAAACCAGCTCCGAACTGCAGCGCTGGCTGCTTGGCGCAGTATACTGCAAGTTGATGTCCGAAACATCATCCAAAGTATGCCAGATCGAATGCAAGCAGTTATCAGGGCTAGAGGAGAGGAGGAAACACCCGATATTAAAACGTATAGACAATAACGAAAAAACCTTATTTTTTATTATGTTTTTGTAATTTATAGTGAAAAATTCCAAATTTCAGTGAAAGTGCGTGATTTTAAAAACTGATTTATTGTTGAGGTAACCTTTTAATTTCTAAGTTCTTAAACCATAAGAGACACGTATTAAAGCCACTTACCCTTGATTTATAGTCATAAATACAAATGCAAATTTTTTTATGCAAATAATCAGTAAAATCACGAGTGGCCAAGTTTCCGTGCCGGTGAGTGTATAATACTAGCGGCCGCCCGCAACTACATACGCGTGGAGTTAGTTAGGAATAAAGGTTCACTGCTCGTTCCCCGTAGGTGATAGCGTGATAATATGTAGCCTATATGTTGACCCGACTTCTTAATAATATTCGTGCCAAATTTTAAGTAAATCCATGCAGTACTTTTTGAGTTTATCCCGGACATACATACAGACAAACAAGCAAAAGTTCTAAAAACAATATTTTTGTCTTCGATCTCAATTGCAGATCACACCCCAAGTATTCTTTAAAAAAAATATTCAATGTAAAGTTTTGACTTTCTTATCATTTTATTTTATGTATAGATTACCTCTGGCGGCTACAGCCGTGGCCACTAGTATGGGCGTCTGTCCGGTACGGAAGCGGCGCAGTGCCTCTTCGCGCTCTCGCTGCGTGCGGTCCCCGTGAATCGACGTCACCGGATAACCTAGCGTGTCCAAATACTCCTCCAATTGGTCCGCGCCTGTACGAAAACACGATAAAAGAAAACTATTAGAAAAACACTCTTTTATTCATATCTGAAAATAGTATGGAAATAATGAAAAAAAAAATGTCTTGTTCTTAATTATTCACAAATATACAGCTGAACGGATTTAAAAGTTTTAATTGAGGTGAATTGAAATTTAAAAAAACTTTGTGTGATAACTTTTACACTTAAAATAATTTTGATGTGAAAAAATAACAAGTCGAGTCGAGAGGCAATAACAGGGATGCAGATTACAGGCAGCTAGTATTATTTTAAAAGAAAAATGTGTATCAATATTCAACAGAATCTTATAAATGAATGAAAACTGAAAAGAACGTTAGGGCCTTATTTCTAATCGTTTTAGGTCTACAGAATTAAACCACAACAAGTACGAATTTATGTCAAAAAATCTTACCCTTTCTAGTCTCAACAAAGACTAGTATTAGCTGGTCCTCTTCAGGACTAGAGCGCTGGAGCAGGTTGGAAGCATTCAGCAGATCCAATAAGAACGAACGTTTGTCCATCTCCTCTACCCACACAACCTTGAGACAATAATTGCACATTTTATATATTTTTCTTTTTCAAATTCCACATTATCAAATAGGAATTGACACTTTGTTATACTCACGCAACAAAAAAATATGAGATTAAATATAAGTAGATCAAAGATTTATTCTTCAAAACCATATAGAGATGGCAATGGATTTCCGTCTATATATTTATATAGAAATAACAGACTTATATACCTACTAATGGCGCCTTTAATGTTATCTTGCTGTGGTAATATGACAATGCAAATCCTACTGATCAATGTTTCACTACTTCTATTGTCTCGAGTGTCATGTTAACACTAACTTGCCTTTTTGAAAAAATATAGAATTTTATTTCGATTTACAAACATAACAAGTTTGTAGCTGATGTTCTCTTAAGACTTAAAACATAAAAATACTTGTACCGCACAATCCAACGCATATTTCAGATTGAGCATTGTTATTAATTTTGTAGTTTCTATTGTTTTCTTATTGCACAATAGGGTATTTTACAATTTTTTTGAAAACTGCTTATATATAAAGATTGGGACAAACAATTTAATAGAACAATAAAAATAAATTAATTAATGTCTTTTTTTTCTCCACTAGACCAATTATAGTTGAATTTATTTTTAATGGGTTTGAATGTACCGCCAAAACGCTCGGTTCGATGATGTCTACTGTGTAATAAAAAAAATCATAACGACATAAAACTAAGTTCAACGAACCTTTTGCGTGATATTCTCTGAGGTGGAGCCGACGCGTCCCACGGCCAAGAACACGTAGTTGTGCAGGAAGTCCTGCGCCAACACTTGTATCTGTTTCGGGAAGGTGGCGGAGAACATGAGAGTTTGCCTCTCGCCAGTTTTGGGCATTGTGTAGCACTCGACGATTTTGCGGATCTGTGGCTCGAAACCCATGTCAAGCATTCTATCGGCTTCATCGAGGACCAAGTGCCTACAATGGTCTAAGGCCACTCGGCCTCGGACCAAATGGTCCCCCAAGCGGCCTGGAGTGGCGATCAGTAGGTGGCAGCCGCGCTCCAACTCGCGGAACTGTTCGTGTATCGGCGAACCACCGTACCTGTTGTGTCAAAGAGTTAAAAAAATACGGTAGGTATATTTTATCAATCGCGATGAAACTAAACAAACTATTTTCCTTTTCAGTACTTTGAAGTTTCGGATTAATGTGTAATTTGAAGTGGGTAAATGTTTAATGAAATGCACTAATTCGATGTTCACTTTTACATTAATATAATAAAAACTTGGTAACGTTAGTACAATTGAGCTCTTATTCACTAACTGTATTGGCTGAGTCTCTGGGTTCTAATCCATTATTAGAAATACAATTCAGACATGTACAAAACAAAGCACTGTGTTCCCACACACAAGACGCTAATACCCTTATTACTTTTGTATAAACAAGCTGAGTGATAAGTTCTGAGAAACGATACACAACATATATGGTGGCCCTAATCTAACGCGACGCTTTAGGTACAGAGAACAACCCAATATAAAGGATCTTACATATGCAACCATTTAATTTTAAGAGATAGAATGGCGGCTTTTCTGCATTTCCTTACAGACACCCTGTGGTGTAAACTACACTTCCAAAAAGTAGTGTTATTTTACTGTTAAAATGTTGTTTAAGGACACCATGAGGTAAGGCTTCAGGTACTGACCCGAATCCCTACAGGCTGATAATTTATTCTTCCATTGGTTAACCATAAATAAACATAGTAAAGTTCCTTTATAAATGTCGAATTATAACGATAGGCACTGTAACCACATAATACTTACACGACACAGGGTCGCACACGGGAGCGGTAGGCGAACTTTCTAGCCTCGTCGTAAATCTGTGTGGCAAGCTCTCGAGTCGGAGCCAGCACCAATCCTAGAGGGTATTGCTTGCGTCTAACGTATGACCTACGACAAAGAAAATAGGTATATTAATTTAAATTTTTCCAATTTACATTTTTCATGAATAATAAACGGATTATTTTGCACAGTTTATTCGTATCTTGACTGAAATCTAAAGGAACTAAGAAACAAAGAATACTCCGGAAACTGCTAAATATATAGAAGGATATTAAATTATATCAAAGGCCATTAGAGAATAAAATATTTAATAACGGGAGAGATTAAGTTAATATAAATTTCAGGGTTACACTTCCACAACTTCCCAAATTTGTTAAAGTAAACACTGCTCTCTCCTCTAATCAACTCCTACAAGTGTACTCAACAGCAAAAGATCTTTAGGTTCAACGACCAAACTAAAAATTTTAATTGACATCAGTATATCATAATAATATGGTCTTTATGACATGACATGTCATTTTTATAAAAATTGAATTTAATTGCTACAAATTTTTTGTTGTTAATGTTTTTTTGTTAAATAAAGTGATATAGTAATTGATATTGATATTTCCTGAGTTTAAATTTATGTTATTAATATTTAGTAGAATTCAATGTTAGCCTACATGATTAAGGTCAATACTGTTGTACTGAAAAGTCCTGGCAAAGTCTGATATTTCAATAAAAGTCCGGATTTTTAGTCACAAAATGGAAACATTACCTACCCACATAGTTACAGTGGTATGGTCAGTAACCAGGAATAGATAGATACTCGCATTACAAATAAATTCCGGACAAATTGAAAAACCGGACAAAGTCTGGACTAGTTTCAAAATCAGGACATGTCCGAACTAATCCGGACGGTTGGTAGCCCTAGCTCTAATTGATCCCCTAACCATCTTTTGTACACAGTATAACCAAATGAAAAATCATTGAATCTTTTAAGGATTTGGAGAGATTGCTGTAAAATAAAAAAAAAAAAACAAACATAAATAGTCATGTGCAATGCCAGCATTTAAGGATAACTCACCCCATCTTAACGGGCCCTGCCTCGTATATCTGGTTGAGTATGGGCACTAGGAAGGCGGCCGTCTTGCCGGAGCCGGTCTGCGCGCAGGCCATCACGTCCCTGTGGCCCAACACTATGGGGATAGCGTACTTCTGTACCGGCGTCGGTTTGTCGTACCGGGCCATTGCGATGTTCGAACGCATTAATTCCGTCAGGTTAACCTGGTCGAACTGTGGAAAATATGTTGTTGTAGCAATGTGATCTTATCTGTAGTGGAGTGAATAGGATATTTGACAGTAAGAAAATAAAGTACCAATGGTTGGTATTTAATATAAATATCAGCAATAATTTTATTATTCTAAGAGAACAATTCTTTATAATTTTTCCGAAAAATCATTAAATAGAATTGAGTTTTATGTTCCATGGTCACGTGACCGAAAACTAAAATGACGTTACACTCTAGTAAACTTCCGGCCAGTGACATTCTGACATTATATTGTATCGTTTGACGTTTTTATGGCAGTCGTGTAACGTCACATGCTAATGAGATGTCCCGAGAAACGTTTTCGCGGGAGGTTTTTTATAGGAATACACAGCATTAAGTTGTGTATTTCTGAAAATGAATATCCCCTTTTTATGGACTCCATAAACATAAGTAATTAACGTGAGATCGTTTTCTAAAACTGGTCAAATACCCTATTAGTGTAAGGAAATTAAATATGTAAATATTAAGCAGTCCTATAGAGGTGACTCCCGGTAATATGGCCTCAGCAATTCGACTCTCCTGTAAACCAACCATGCCTATAACAGCACAGCCACACATCAAGTTACTGTGGCGACGACCTCTACATGCCCCACAGTGTCGGAAATCCAAAGGGTTTCCTCTGAGCTGGGTGATGGTAGCTCGGTACCGCGGCCCGACTGTTGTTTTTTTTGAGTGTGTATGCTGTTGGTCGCAGATGACCTTTACAGCGTCACCGGGTTTTGCCGCTCGACTGATGTTGGTCGAGCATTGTATATATGGGGAGCCTCCGAATTTCACTTGCACGATTTAGGCTTCCATACTATTGCGATCGCAGCGCAGGTAGCACCATCATCCCGCCATAGAGGAGGTGAGTGATTATTTCCTCCATGTTAGTTATATGTGGGGCATGTCAATGTCGCCGACACACTACCACAAACTGATATGTATGTCAAGCAATAAGTAACTTGACCTGTGTACCTTGACTGCCTGTAACTCCGTCCTACCACTTTGATATACAAATAATGGCGCGATTACACTTGATCGTTAGCGCGAATACGAGTGCCAATGGAATTCGGGTAAAACACTAAGTGAAAATGAACGGAGTCGAGTACGCCCGTATTTGGGTAGATTTCCTTTTGTTTACCCGACACCCGTCGTCCAGCTCGTATTTCAGTGTAAATATTGCTTCGGGTGCCTGAATTCGAGTAATGTCTTTCGTGCACCCAAATACAGGCTAACGACCAAATGTAATTATACCATTATGAAATTTTGTTTGTGGTAGTCCTATAATCTACACAACAAATTTGATAACCGACAGCACCTTGCAAAAGGTTTGTCGAATTACTGGGGGTGAACTGTATATTGCTATCCCAAGATTAAAAGGTAAACATTATGAACGATAATCAGAAACAGCTTAGATATTATAACTTTATATCTACTCATCATCATAATCAGACACAACAAGACAATTTAACGACTCCTTATTTAATTATGTATTAAAATGTTTTACAGTAGATTTTTATACCTGAAGCGTTTCTTTAATTGACAATCTTTTGAATGTTTCCTCTATTTAATAATGATACATTTGAATTGTGCCATTTCATATCATGAGTATTGTAACTGATAAAAGGTCGGTCATTGAATTTTTAGCTCTATAACTATCTGTAGGTAGGTAGCAGTCAGAGATCACGTTTCCCCTTCATTTCAATGTAATTAGATACTTTTTATCTCTCATTCACATTCAGCAACAACAGCAATGAGGTCAGAGTTGCAGAAAAAAGTTTTTGTTACCTCATTAATAAATAAATTACATTAATATAATCAAATTTAAAAAAAAAACAAAATGTAGAAAGTTAATTATAACTTTCCAATGCTTGTATTGTAAGAAAGTTTTATTAGCATAATAATGGACTGTATATTGACTGATAGATAATCTTGTGCCATTGTATAATGAAGCCTAAATTAAAATAAAACATGTACATATTATATTTTTTTAATCATGTTGATTGTTTTGTTGCACATTGATGTTTAAATTTAAAGAACATATTACTAGAAAAAATTCGGTACTCGAACCCTACAACCTACAATGCGAAGAGATGGCGCTGCCTTGTAGCTTAAAAAAGGCTAGTAAGAATTCGACACGGCCACCAGGGCCGCGGTAGCATAATATTGGTCAATGCATTCGCCGGGATAGCGAAGAGTGCGGGTTCGAGTCCCGTCTGCTGCCTGTTCCAAGTGGTTTTTTTTCTAGTAATATTTTCTTTAGATTATGTACATATTATTTCCCGTTTTTTAAAGCTTCATGCATTTAAGCAGGGATTGTTTACCGGTTAATTTTAAAACCTAAATCAGTGTCAAGTACATTAGGAGCGTTTTATTTAGGTTTGGCTCTACCTTAATCCTAAAAAAAACGGTTTTCCTAAAAAGCGAAATCAAATCGGTTTTAAATCAATTTAGCGGTTTTTAAAGGGTTTCATTTCGCTCTTACTGACGGCTGAAATAAATACACAACTACAAAATGAATAACTCGACTCACTAGACATTAGCAAACGTGTTAATAAATGCATCAATCTCTGAGCATTAACAAGTTGTGACTTAATTAGTTCAAACAAAACAAACTTCAGCGTTGCCGACACGTGCACGTGTCGCTTTGGCTTAAACCGGTTTATTAAGGTTTTAGGTACAGCTTTCATTTCGGACGCATTCCGAACGAAACCTTTACTAAAAACCGGTATTAAACTTTATTTACCGGTATTTTTGAAACCGGTTTCAAGCCCTGCATTTATGTTCAATCTTTGAATGTTACTGTCAAGATTATGTTCTCACACTTTTCTCTAGGAAATATGGTGTCTTACAAGCAGGTGACGTCACATGGCTATTAAAACGTTAAGACTAATTTATATTTATTAACATGTAACATTATTACGCATTTATTGCCTGTAAACTAATTGTTCACTAAATGAGGTATGCTATAACTTACGCTGGTAATACAGTCCGGTACGCGGTCGCCGCTGGCCTCAACCGGTATATCCTCGTATTTGGAGAAGTTGATGCCCGTATTTCCGGTGCCAAACAGCTCCAACTCCTGCCGCTCGTCGCGAGGTAGCGGGATCGTCCAGTCATTCTTTAACAAAATGTGAATAGCTGTCAACAAACTCAAGAAAAAAGTTAAATAAACGTGATATAACATTCGGCAATGCATTTTCAAAATTCGTTGAATATTAAAGAATGTGCGAGAGTTACTCCCAGTGTTAAAATAAATATATATAGAATAAAATCTCAATTCTGAAATAAAACCTAATCACTAGTGCTTAAAAAGTACTTTTATTAACTACTTTATTTGTAACCACTTGGTTTTATTTGCTTTGAATGGCTTATTTTAGTTTTATGAAACTCCTTTCTGAAGTGGTATTTTTATTGAAAGTTTGCGTTAATTTATTGCTACTACTCATAAAAAGTTGAATGATACCAAAACACAAATAAAACTTAATTTCAATCTCTCCATTGCTTCATTATAAAGAAACCAGGCCATGGAATGCGTACTTAACAAAGATCTACAGCTCAACATGCATACAAATTTAATGTATTAATGTCTGGTTGGTCTATTAATGTCAGCAGATCATGTACACATCGTTTTGATAAAGATATAGTGGTCTCATTTAATTTCAGTGTTTTATTAATTTACTTATCAACAAAGAAGAGATATAGCGCTATTTCAATGAAAAAAATAGACAATCAATAGTAAGGGCCTGGCAACATGACTACTGCGCGGCGTCAGTCATAAGCGTGAAACAGCGCCTGAGTGCGGCACGTTGCCGCGTCACATCGAGCAGATATACATACAGTGCCGCAGGGCCGTAGCTGGGAACGACTTAATATGATTGAAAAAACCATATAAAGGCAACAATTACAGACCAATATTTTATTTACTTCTAGGAGGAGACATTTTATCCTACCTGTAATTTATCACTATCCTGTCTTAAATACAACTCTGGCTACGGCTCTGCAGTCGCGTTGAGTGAATGCAGGGTATTGCATCGCGTAGTGCATGGCAAGGCAACGTCTCTGCTCTATAGCTACTTTCTAAGTTATGGATCTGTGATATATCTGTGGTAGTGTCAACTCACCTCGTCCCTGCCACCACGGGTGCTCGTGCGACGCACGTCGTCTGACGCCCAGCGAGTGTTGTTAGAGCGCTCCTCGACGCGCGGCTCCGGCTCCTTCCAGCGGTCGTTGCGCGGTTGCGGCGGCTCGGCGTACTCCTCCTCGCGACGGTCGCGCTGTTCACGCGGTCTTCCGCCGCCGCTGCCGCTGCCGCCGCCTCCGCTGCCACCGCCGCCGCCGCCGCCTCCGCGATCCGATCGCTCGCTCCACCGGCCGCCACCGCTGCTACCACCGCCGCCGCCGCCACCACCGCCGGCCCCGTCGCTCTCAGACCAGCGATCAGAGTCTCCATTTTGATACCCTGGATCACGACCTGATAACGGAAAACAATGTGAGCAAACGGAAAATGCTAGTTTTGGTTTTAGCTTGGATGCATGACTTGACTACAGACGGAACAAATAAATAGAATTTTAATTATAAACTATATTTCTGATTACGATTCAACAGTGATATTGATTGATGATTTAATAGATTCAACTCATGTCAAGTCAAAGATCAAGAACGTTTAAGACAGTAGAGACATAAAACTCGGTTTATGCAACTAATTAAGACTCTAAAGACCTTAACATAGAGTACATGAGTACACATGTCAAAGTTCACCAAATGTAATCAGGATCTCCAACCCTGGTGTGTGTCACTGGCTGAGGCAGTTTGAAGAGTAACAATACGTTGACACGGTGTTTCCCGGAGTCGTAGTCTGGGTACTTTATATCTGAGGTGTATGGTCTAAAAATACAACATCTAAATCTTAGGCAGTAAATAACTTCAAATCCCTACTGATTGATGGATGGATGCAAGACTTACAAGCATAAACAAAAAGCAGTTACAACAGCAAAGGTTTAATATTTGTTTAACTACTGATATTTTCTTTTGCATCATCAGCAATACTATATAATGCTATCAAATGCCACCACCAATCTTATAACTTTTTTGTAGTGAATTAGATAACAACTTCAGCAAAGCTATAGCTTTCGTTAAGAAGCATAATATACAATATCTTCAGTTAACAATATCAAGTCTACAGAGTCTAATATTTTAGTTTATGTACCTAGTACGAGTTTTGATAGTTTTCGAAAACTATGTTTACATAAGTCTATAATATTGGATAATAACGCTGTAATTTTGGCTGGAGCCAAATTACCTGACAATTCACAAAATTCTAACACCAAGATATTAAGCAACCAGTTTGAAATAGAACTAAAGCCTATGCGCCGCACCCACGCCAAAGGAATCAAAGCAGGCTTTTATATTACGGAAAAGTGGTTGACAGATTTACCTGAGTATTGAGAAGTTTGGACAGTCTTCATCAGTTTTTTTTTTGTAATTAGGTAGGCAGGTGCCTCGCCACCCCACCTGGTGTTAAGTGGTGTTGAAGTCCAGACGTGAAGACAGCTGGTGCAGCAGTTATGAACTACCACACCAGTCATCCTCACCTTGCTGGTCTGTATAAATGCTTCTTCGCGCCTCTTTTGAAGGACTCCGTATAGGAAGGAGGGAACACGTTTAGCTTTCGAATACTTTCAAAACTAGTACTAAGATACTCTATCTGTGTATCAATGATTGTTCTAAACAGTCAAGTGATATTACCGCGGTCCCTGCGCGGGAATCGCGAATCGTAGCCGCGATCGTAGTCACGGTCGCGGTCACGCTCGCGGTCGTCGCGCCGACCACCACGGTCGTAGTTTCTAGAGCTGCTTCCGAATGATGAACGGTTGTCTCGCGATGGTTCGGTAGGACGAGCGTCTAAGCTCTGACGCTTAGACTCTTCCCCTGTCAACAGACTGAGCTTCAGAGCTTATCTCGGTTTGATTTTAATTTAACATTGTGCTACTTATCTATTATTATGTCATTTATTCACCAACACTACTTACTACCTATTAGACAAGGTAAATCATATCAAGCGCTTTACACACACACTGCTAGTTTGCTGATTGCCTGTTAATTTTTATTATCATTTTATAACATTATACTTAAATTTTGCTAATGTTTGTTACAAAACATTCATTTATACTAAACCACATCCTAAAGGTTCATAGTGTTAAAGGTACTGTGTGCGTATATTATGGCATTTAACAAATAATATGTTAACAAAGTTGGCGGTCTGCCACTTTCGGGCGTGTTCTCTGCAAATGAAAACGAAAAAATATCAACTAAAGTAGTAAATACTACTACGAAGCACGCTGCCGACGACAGCAACTGCAAGCGATACGTGCGGCAACTGCAGTCTGTACGTAAAGCTACTGCGTACTGTCGACCACAGGTAAAATACAGGCTTGCATAAATAGGATTTTTTCACCGAACCCGGCTGGAAAGGGTATGTGCTGTCAGTGAATGCAGCAGAATAATAAATAAGACTAGGTTCAGATGTAACGCACACTAATGCGCGTTATTACTCGCTAAACTGAAAAGCGATTGGAGCTTTTATTCTGTTGTCTTTGCGCGTGTGTTTTGTTTTATAAAATTTTGTACACTATGTATAGGGGTTTAAAGCAAGGCAATAAGAACCGGGTACGTTTGAATTCGAATAAAAAAATAGTCATTCTTTCAGAATGCAACGGCCTTGTTTAAAGCAAGGCAATAAGAACCGGGTACGTTTGAATTCGAATAATAAATATTAAATGCAACGGCCTTTCATGAATCTCTTAAGTCCAAAGGCAAACCAGTACTTTTAACATAATTTCACATTTGACGAATAGTGTCCCCCCTAAGATCGCTATGTTGACCATAGGTTTCCCATAACGTACGAAACGTTTGATAAATTGAAGTACCATTTTGATAATACTTTTTAACGATTACAACGCCTTGCTCGATTGTTTAACCACTGGTAATGCCAAACTTTCAGTAATTTATCTATCAAAAATTTGCGCTAATAGATGATCTAATATGTCCACCATAGGCTGTCAAGGGTGCCCTGTTTCCTATTTGAAAAGGCTCTATATAGCCTATAGAGGTTTGATTTGAAGATGTACATTGAATCTTTTGCCATTCTCATATGGACTATACATAGAGGATATTTAAAGTAAGTTTTATTAATCATTATAAAGTGCTTGTTGTATACATTACGACATCCAAGTGTGGACACTGCCCTTGGCAAGCACTGTTCATGCATATCCTACAGAAATGCATAAATAACCTGTTTAATATAACGCGACTGCGCACGCGGTGTGCGTTAATAAGCGCACTAAGAGTCTGTTTTATTCATATTTTAAATTTGGGTCAAAAAAATAAATGATACTAAAGCAGTAAATAAACAACAAGCAGGGCAAGATGAAAATGGGCTACATATTTTCGTAATTTCGCAAGTCACATCTCCAGATACAATTCACATAATGCTTACAAATGCAGCTTAAAATCCAACTTGGGGGTAATTTCTCATCAATAGTATGAGAAAAATAAACAAGCACAATAAGATAAAAATCATTAATTGGTTCCACCACAAACAACATAGCAGTGTCTGCTCAACTTACCATAGACACATATTTTTAATAAATAAACACGAAATTTAGACTATATATTACTAGCTGACCATAAAAATAGGGGCTGGTGGTAGAAGGGAGAAAATTTAGGGTTGTATGTATTTTTTAAAACCACATTATAATAAAAAAAAATTAAAAAAAATATAAATGTCAGTAGTGGACAACCCTTATCAATTAGGGATATGAAAAATAGATAGTAGTCGATTCTCAGACCTACTGAATCTAATATATAAAATTCTAGTGTCGCGGTGTTTGTGGTTAACTCCTCCGAAACGGCTTTCCCGATTCTCATGAAATTTTGTGTGCATATTGGCACGGTAATAATATCATACAGTATTCTATCTTCATACAAACGGTCGGAAAGCGAATCAAACCTACGCCACTCGAGTTCGATGTGCTCTCGGCGTGCACCCAGTCGCGAATGCGCCGCCGCGCCGCAATGACGACCGAACGGTCTGAATTGTTTTTTATGCAGTTAGCCGTGCTTAAACATGCGTTTTGTATTGTAAATATTTGATTTAATTAAGTAGATACCTACATAATTTAGTATGGAAAAGAACAAATGACGATCAGTATCGTACAACAGCACAATTGCTGTTTTTGGTTGCTTGAACTCTTCAATAACACACCCAGAGATATCATTTTTTAAATTACCTGAAATATTGGAAAGGTGTCTTACCTTTATAGAATATTTTCTATATACCTATCTAATAATACGTTATTTGTTTCTAATATTTAGGTATTTCGGTTTTTCCATCGGGCAAAATACCTGGAATAATATATAAATAAGTGGTTAGGATGAAAAAAGAGACAAACGAGTAATCTACCTACACTCGCGTTAAAAACAAAACTACATAAAATACTGTAGGCTGGCGGCCCTACCGCGTGCCAACGCAGCGTTCGGTGTAGGCATTTATTTTCAAGGACAGGGCGGAGTCACAATACTGTATAGATAATATTACCTTGATATTGGGTAGGTCTGAGAATCGGACATCTATTTTTCATCCCCCTGAATGTTAAGGGTAATACAAACCTAATTTTTTTTTTCAATTTTAGATAAAAAAAAAATATTTTTTTTATGATACATCATACAAAAATACATACAACCATAAATTTTCACCCTTCTACCACCAAACCCTATTTTTTTATGGCGGTACGAAGTTCGCTGGGACAGCTAGTATGCATATAAAAACGGGATAAGTAAAAACTTTTCTTTTAGAATGCTGGCCACAAAAAAAAATATTGAATTTCGAATTGTTCATGAAAATAAAAAAATATACTTTTTAGAATTTTACTCATTTTTAAATATGGAGTGGACGCTTAAAGAAGACCGTGTTGCAGTTATTGCGTTGCATCAATGCGGTTACGCGCCCATTAAAATTTTTGACATACTGAAAAATTTCAATATAACCAAAAGATTCGTTTATCGTAACATCAAACGATACAATGAAGACTCTAGTGTAGATGACAGGTCAAGAAGTGGTCGCCCTCGGTCTATTACGACTCCAGCAGTGATAAAAGCTGTGAAGGCGCAAATTCAAAGAAATCCCAAACGTAAGCAGAAACTGTTGGCCCTTCAGATGGGGTTAAGCAGAACCACGGTGAAAAGGGTGTTAAATGAAGACTTAGGGCTTCGGGCATATCGAAGAAAAACAGGACATCGTTTGAATGCTCGTCTAATGGACCTGAGACTGAAGAGATGCCGCGCTTTGTTGAAGCGGTACGCGGGAAAAAAAATATCGAGAAATTAATTTTTCGGATGAAAAAATTTTTACCGTAGAAGAGAGCTACAACAAACAAAATGATAAGGTGTACGCACACAGTAGTGAAGAAGCGAGCAACCGTATTCCGCGTGTCCAACGAGGTCATTTTCCGTTCTCGCTCATGGTATGGTTGGGAGTTTCTTATTGGGGCTTAACATATTTTTGTGAGAAATGTGTAAAAACGAATGCAGTTGTGTATCAAAATACAGTTCTGACAAACCTTGTGGAACCTGTTTCTCATACCATGTTCAATAACAGGCACTGGGTATTCCAACAAGATTCGGCGCCAGCTTATAGAGCGAAGAGCCAAAAGACTGGCTGGCGGCGCGTGAAATCGACTTCATCCGGCACGAAGACTGGCCCTCCTCCAGTCCAGATTTGAGTCCGTTAGATTACAAGATATGGCAACACTTGGAGGAAAAGGCGTGCTCAAAGCCTCATCCCAATTTGGAGGCACTCAAGATATCCTTGATTAAGGCAGCCGCCGATATTGACATGGACCTCGTTCGTGCTGCGATAGACGACTGGCCGCGCAGATTGAAGGCCTGTATTCAAAATCACGGAGGTCATTTTGAATAAACTTTATTGTCATAAGAATCTATGTTTTGTTAAGTTCATTTTAGTATATAAATGGTTACATAATGAATAAACTTGTTTCAATTATTTTATATTAAACATGTGACAGAATTTATGACCTGACTAGGTAAATATATAAGTATTTCCCACACTCACACCAATTAGCCTAGCCCCAAAGTAAGCTCTGTAAGGTTTGTGATATGGGATGCTAGGGTAACAGATAGAATACATAATATACTGATACATATACTTACACCATGAGTTTCTCACATTTTATTCAGCAAAAAAACTGAAATCTTTTATGGAGATATGTCTCCACGTTAACTCACTATTTCTGCAATTATGAAACCTTAACAATTATAATTGTTATAAATTGATTCAAATAGAACTACTTTAACTTTAAAGGGATAATAATTCATTAACAGGTATATTATTTAAAAATTTGTGCCATTTTACAATATTTAAACAATATAAATCAATATTTTTGTATGAGATGAGGACATGTTTGCTGTTTCTAACTGTTTGCACTATGTTTATTTAAATGATTTTGCAATTTCTCTGGTCAATCAAAATTCATGGAGTATAAGTATATTTTACCCAGAAATATATATAAACATCTATGAATAAGGTACAAATGCTCGTATTTATCATACTAATATTTATCCCCACCGGGATTCGAACCTGGGAATGTATATACCACTCGGCCACAGTGGTTGTCAAATAATATATATTTTAATTCTAATATACATCTACCATCTTATTAATAAACAAAGAATAAGCTGGATTAGTTACTATATGTTTTGTCTATGTTCATTGAATTACAAAACAATGGAGCTTAGAGAT
Organism: Chilo suppressalis; assembly: GCA_902850365.2. Lineage (NCBI taxonomy): Eukaryota > Metazoa > Arthropoda > Insecta > Lepidoptera > Crambidae > Chilo > Chilo suppressalis. The sequence continues at coordinate 18,106,870 of OU963898.1, forward strand.
ATGACCCACAGCATCACTAGTCATTTATTAATAAGGGGGTTAGAGGTTCATAATCGAAGTTTTTTCTGTCTCACAGAGGATGGCCGTTAGTACCTCATCAACAAAGATCAATAGAAAGTCAAAATTTTAAGTATATTTAGCTAGTTTTTTTAAGTTCTAAAGCAACATTGATAAGATAATAATAATATAAGATATATTAAAGCTTGATTTTACCAATGTTTTGACTATGGGACATTAATAAATCAGGAATCATATTAGCAAGAATGTAATATTTTGTATATTTCATGAAAAAATTGGAACAGACGATTATGTTATTTGATACATAGTTAAAATACTATAGAAAAATAACCATTAGTCAAAACTTTAAACATTCTACTTAGTATGTGAAGTGACATTCACTAATTGTCAAGTTTAAAAATGTATCAAACAACTTAGCCTAAATCAACCATGAAGCAAATAATGTGAATTCACTCATATTTTAGAACCACTACAAATAATGGTATTTAGTAATTATAAGTTGACAAAGTTAGGTGAAATTAGGTCTAAATAAAATTAATTTATGAATTTTTATAGATAATTTTATGATCTACAATTTTTGCCTGAAGTGCTTTTATGATCAAACATACTGTTTTGATGAATATCACGAAAACTCCACTTTTTTACCTTTGACCGAAATGAATATATTTTTTCTAAGTACTGGAACTACAGATAATTTTGAAATGTAATTTTTAATTATGTTTGTTGTGTTGTTTATATTATTATGAATCAAGTTATATTTAATTTAGAACATTAGTTTAAAATATGAAACAGACACTCTAATTCTACAAAGTAAAAAAATTAACCTAAAAATAATAACTAAAATATATTATTAAAAGGAGTCCCTTTAGCCAAGGTTCTGAAGGTACTGGCAGCAACAGCCTTTGAATAGCTAGGCTAAACTAGACAAATAATTTGTCCAAGGTAGCTGCCAGCTCTTTGGTCTCCTGTGATGTTGACTAACCCTTTTGTTATTGCCTTAAAAAATATGAATTAGATAAATATTTCATATTTACTTTAGATTTTTGCTGAATCTTCACTAAATACTTTAAGTGGTAGGATTTTTTTTTGACTCTTTATGAGCAAATAAAAGGCTATGTTTATAAAAAGCAAAAAAAACATCTATACAGAATTTTGTGTTTTGAGTAATTTTTACCTCTTCTGATATATCACTTTCCCACTTGGTAATGCTAAGCGACTGTCTTCAACCAAAATTAGTAAAATAAACAAACTTAAGCACTTCTTAAGTAAAATAAAGTGAAATACAGAAACAGGGGCATCTGCACATATGAAAGCAAATAATAAAATTACGACCAGTGAAGTGTGCTATAAACAAATATTTCAAGTTTAGTGACTTCCATGAAAATCACTTACCTGAATTGGTGTTGGCCTGCAACTGCCTACGCAGATGCGGGGGTATGTAGCGGCCAGCACTCTTAGGAGCCTGAGGCTGCAAGTCCAGACCAGCAAGCTAAAACAATTTATTTAATTTGAATTTTATTAAAACATGAATCTTACCTATTTATAGGTATTTTACAGGGGGTCAAACTGACAAGATACTGTTGAAAATAATAAAGTAGGTAAGTAAACAGATATACAATCTTCAGTAGCTTGAAAACAATAACCTACATAGTTAACATATCTATAGCATGACTAATCATGACAAAAAAAGCAGAAATAGCATAGATATATAAATAGCATCGTTGGTGAGGTTTGGGTATAGTTTTCATAAAAAGTTGCAGGTACTTATTCAACCGAATCAATACTCAACATACTCATGTTTTAGAATTTCCGCGACTTCACATCCACACAAAGTGGTTTTGTGCGATTGTAAGTTTCCCCCGACATCACACGTAATTAGATTGTGACAATGACCTCACTACAAGGTTTCTTGGAAAACTACTGCATTGAGTTATGCTTCTGATGATATCTGAAGGTCTGAGACTCTTGCAATACCTACTTAACTTTATAATAATGGCATACAAGAGATGAATCGAGTCGCCATGTTGGTTATGCCCGGACACGTAAATTTCGAAATATTATAAGTTTTGTCTATATTACGTCCAGTCGTCCTAACAAACCAACACACATCTCATCAAATGAAAAAAATAATTGGTAAATGCATATAGAAACTACCTTTTCATTCAATAAAGCAAAAATCAATACAAAGTGCATGTACTACATGAGGTACCGACCTGCTGCTCTAGACCTGTTCCATTTTGGTTGGTAACATTACTCATATTACTACCAAGCGGTTCGTTTTTTTGGGAACTTTGCACCAAAAATACTATACAAACACAGTCTACAATGAATTTTTCACAAACACAAATTCACAAAATCACATGCAAAGGCTTCAATTTTTCTCTCCGAAATCACTTTTCATTCGTAGTTTTTTTTCTTCTGCAATGATTTTTTTTATTTTTATATTTGTCTATGATGACTCATTCATTCAAACGGACTTCATTCATTCACCATTAATATAATGCGGGATTTACACTACCCAATTTTAAAGGACCCTTGCCCTGACTAAGGGTGGTGTAATGTGAGTTAGGGAGTAAGAGGCCCGATCTACGACGATCGGCGTGGTGTAATGATTGTTTACCCTAGCTAGGGGCCACGACAACCCTTTCGATTGGGCCCTTATAATTGGGTAGTGTAAATCCCGTTTAAGGGCCCCCGTATACAATACGATAGAAATTTGCGTGGAATAAAACCGTTAAATGAGACGTGCGCAGGCGCGACAGTCGCATACACAAGCGAGTTTGCAATTTGTGTCGATTCTACATTAGCCGAAGGAACTTCGTTCCTACCTGGTGTCCCACGACACCACATCATTTTTTTTTATAACTAGCTACTGTTGCTCACGATTTCACCTGCGTGTAATTCGTTTTATATGAGGACTTCATTTATAGATATTCACGTGGCGTTGTAAACAAAATAGGCACCTATTCATTCAAATCCTTCCAGCTATTTAGCAGGAGCGGTAATTAACACACACAAACTTTTGCGTTTACAGCATAATATGTGTTGTGTGATATCCCACCAATATTACAAAAAATCTTAATGTCAAAAATCACTTTATTAGAATATCGAAATATCGTCACAAAATTACTTGTGTTTATAAAGATATCGATATATATGCCATCTCCGTTGGTTTCAGTATTCGGAGGCCTCGGCAAACATGCCGGCACTGCACCAGTGGTGCAAAAGTTCCAGATTAATCGGGCGATCTACTGATTTTTGCTTTTCCCTCCCGAGATCCCAATTTAGCGACCATGTCTCCCGATTTTTATATTGTATACTTAAGAAACGATCAATTATAGTATTAGTAAGCATTCTAAAGACCAAAGGTGACCTGGTAACACTAAACCAATGCATGAGTAGGGAAAAATTATATTCTCTTTGGCAAGGGGGTTTCCCAAAAAATCTTAAGTGGCTTCTCAAACTCTCAATACACACAAAATATATTACACCGAAATGTCTTTTAATAGAGTTGATTATTGTTTGATGGGGAATCACTTCAGGTTGTTTGGCGAATCTACTGTACTGTACTGACTCAGACCAAATAAAAAGTAAAGACGGAGTCTGCCGAACAAAAAAGTGAAGCCGATAAAACTACGCCTCGCCGCGCCGTGTACATACACAGTTACACGCACACACATGCAACGAAACTACGCCTTGGCTTCCCAGTCGAACTATCTCGGCACGCGGGGTGTGACGTAATAATAAAAAACAATATTTATTAGAGAAAATGGCGAATTGTGTAGTGAAAACATGTAGAAACCAATCCTCCAATAATAAAAAACAGGATGGAATCACATTTCATACGTAAGTAAAGTTAATAAACTACTGATGCCAATTCTGGCGTGATTCTCTAAACTTAAAACTAAATTTAACATCAGTCTCTCCTTTTCATTCTGTATAGAGAACGACAAGGATATACTGCTGTCAAATTTAAGTTTAGGTTTAGAGAATCATGCTAGAATCGACACCAATATTTACAATAAATCAAAATCAAATTTGAGGTTGTCGCTTTGTAAACAAAACCTGAACGAAATGCTGCCATGATTATACGTTACAGTTTTACCCTTTTGTTGGGTAGCGTGAAATATAACGTTACGTTATTTTATTAAATACATTGTGTACATATATATACAGCATACTTTTATATTATTCGAATATTGTAATGCATGGATAAACAATTACACGAAACATCTTTATTATCTTTTTGTCTTTATGTATTCGTATATTTTTTTTTGGGATGTAATACACATTATATGTTATACGTTTTTTACGATTTCCTAATCGAGATCAAAATCTAAAAGAGAAGTGGATTGCGACATTCGTAACAGTAGAAATGAACCATTGTGCCAACCAGCTTCCCGCAGCGTGGTTTGTTCGTCTCATTTTCAGAGTGACGATTTGTACTACACAACAAAAGGGTTACGTCGTGTAAAATAAAATGCATATTCAAGGATATTTTTTTTACTTAACTTAATATAGTTACTTAGGTTAATTTATATTTTAAAGATTCCAATAATTCTTCAGTCGTGCTGACGGTTGAAACACAAAATTACACCAATCTTATTTCACAATATTCACTATGAACGAATTAAAGAATAATTAAAATATGACGCTAACCGCACTCCATGAAATCCCGCCAAAAACTCCAAAGGTTAAGCTTTGTTTTTATTATATATTGGTGTAGATTCTAGCACGATTCTTTAAATCTAAACTTAAAATTGACAACAGTGTTTCCTTGTCATTCTCTATACAGAATGAAAAAGAGAGACTGATGTTAAATTTAGTTTTAAGTTTAGAGAATCACGCCAGAATCGACGCCATTTTTTAACTAAACTTTGATTAGTGTAACAGTTATTACACTTATAAATCACAGGAACCCCAGATCTCCAAGCGCAGGACCTTTGGATCACGAGAGGTTTGATCTAGCGCTAGTGTCAAACTAATCTGGACTAGTTTAGAGAATAAGCCTACGATAGTTTTTTCTAATATTTTATAACGTTATTACATTTTTCTAATATTGGGGTATTATAAATGACTATGGTAACACTGGCTAATGCACTACATACATAAAAAACCGGCTTCACTTTTTTGTTCGACAGACTCCGTCTTTACTTTTTATTTGGTCTGAGTGTACTGAGATATATTAATCTATTTTTTTATTAAGATATTTAAAATTTACATTTGGCGGCTTTCTCAAAATTTGAATAATTCATGAAATAAAACATTGAATATAGAATTTATTTCCAGTTTGAAACGCAATTTGACTTTGGTTTAAGTAATTTAGTTGAGGTACATAGTTTGATATTAAATAGTATAGTTTAACTTCCGATACAGAAAATAAAGACTTCTGCTTAAATATATTGTGGTCATGACAGACAACTACGGAACCATACACTGCGCGTGGCAAGACAAGCACTTGGCCGGTTTTTGAAGTTATACTTCTTTAGCCGCGTTATGAAAAAATTATGAGAGTGAAATTTTAAGATGCGCGCGCATCACTGTAACACAAAAGTAACATAATGAAGTTAGCTGCGGGCGCGTTATGAAAAAATCATGTGAGTGAAATTTCGAGATGCGCGCGCATCACTGTAACACAATAGTAACACCATGAAGTTGGCCGCGGGCGCGTTATGAATGTTAGTGTCTAATAATGGTGGTCGAAAGGTACTTTGAACGATCCACGGAGCTCCATAAGATGATCGCGTTGTCAAAAACAATGTTGGCACGCTCGTCGCCTCTGATCACTGTTTTCATATTTATAATATTTATCCACATGTTTCTAGTTTCTATATAGACACAACGTGTTTTAGTTACTTACAAGTGCTAATTACATATGGACTAATAACTTAAATTCAGTAGTGATTTTAATTGAATATTTTGAATATTTATTTAATTTTTCAAATTAAAACTGAACTTAATTGACTGTGTTAACTATCCTTCTCCAGTCCTTTTATTATTTTATTGTAATTATTAATTATTTGCATGCAATTAAAAAATATTTTTAATGATGCTAAAGAAGTATAACTTCTCACGCGCGTACATAAGTTACACGCATCCATTTTTGTACTGAAAACTTATTTAGCGGCGTTGTACACTTTTTTTGTAATTGGTAAAAACTGTTAAACTCGCGTCATGACCCGTGGCCTGATCGCATCCGGACACCTGACAATCGAAAATTCGCAAGACGAAAACAATAAAATTGGAAGGATTGTTGACTTTCAATATATTGGACGAATCATAGTAATATTTTATTTTATTGTATTATAATAATAAGTCAGTATCTAGGACGTCCAGGTGGCAGCTTTATTGCGAAAAAATGCTTTTTTTTATAATAGATGTCGCTAGGTGCGCTTAGATGAGAAATTCTGAGAGATAAACTTTTTAATGTAATATAAAAATTTACATGTTTATGTACGATAGCACAATAAATAAATATTGTATTCTACCACATAAATAATAGTACTTTTATACTGATAATTAAAGAAATTCGTGCAAAATTATTCCCTAACCATTCCAAAATATCAAAAATGCACAACGTTAATATTCAAGTTTTCACTTCTGCCGGCACTCCCGAAGCGCAACCCGTCGTTTTTTTAACTCAAAATACCGGCCATTTGTCGGAATCTATAAAGGAGTAAGTAAATTAATTTAAATAACTGCTTTATTGTTATAATCATTAAGAGCTGTTTTATCATACAAATAATAATAATACAATAATAGTGTAATTATTCGCCACATAATACGGCACATATACTTTTTCGAAGTTAAAAATGTACAAACATGAAATTATTAAGACGTTACTACATATACGATAGCTGAGTGTGAGTAAACATTTATGATTTCGTTTTAATCAATCTTTTTAATCAGCAACTTCTGCAATATTGGTAAATTAAATATTAAGTAAATTAAAAAAAATGCACATTTGACTCGCATTTGACTTTATTAGATTTTTGATATTTTGACATATTGCAATAGTGACGTGATTGTCTTTTCACGTCACTATTGCAATATGTCAAAACCTTAGCTCTAAGGTCATAATAATATAAATACCACTCTTTGGTCAAAACGGCCATCATATCGTGCTGAGAATATATAAAGTAATAATTGAAATAAATACGAGTGTGCTTATGATCACACGACTGAAACTTCTTTAGCTATCTAAATAAATATATATATATAGGGTGAAATTGAATGTTTCTATGAAACTTCGTGAGATTGTTGGGTTATTTGTATAGAGTATGCCTGTTTTTTTTCGGATTTTTTAAAATAATTTTTTTCGTTTTTTATTTTTTTATTTGGTTATTTTTTTGCATTTCTTCCTTATGAGTAATTATTCATTTTAAACACGTCTACATAGAAGTTGTAAAACAACTTAAATTAAGCACTCCTAAAAAAAGGGAAACTTAATGAATGCCTCCAGTCGAGATCGCCGGCCAGGGCGACGACCGGTGGCGGCCGCCTGTGTAGGTACCTACTACACGCACAGATGACTCGGCGCTTACCTACTTTCCTATTTGATTCCATACTATTTAAAAACATTACAATAACATAGTCTTAGATGCTATATTATAATTATTTATTCACTGATACACAATACCTTTGAATATTATTTCATAAAGCACAGGTAATAAGCTAGTTTACTCATGTCGAATTGTATTAAATAAATGTTTATTTCTTAAAGTGTTTAGTCTAAGGAACCTTAATATATCGATTTCACTTCATAAAAGCAGAAGATTGCTGTAGAAATTTAATTTTAAAAAATATTTTTTAGTCTATATTTTTTAAACACTAAAAACGCTGTTCGCCACATTCGCCATGATTTTGACGTCTCTTATGGTAAACAACTAAATGTCATTCGCGTGTTACTGTAGGTGGATTCTTTCGTCTGACTAAATTTATCTTAAAACACTTTTAACTTTAGGAAAGAAAAAAACAGTAAACTTAGTTTTTTTTGACTAAACAAATTATGGATGGCTTTGTGAAAGCAGAAATCACAAATCTGCCAAGAATTGACGCATTGATGGTTGGTGAATTTGTTGCACTAAATCCCGATTTCTGCTCTGCGGAGCAGAGAAACGACAAGGCATCTATGTAAGTACCGTGCATTTAGTATTACAATGTAGTAATAAACATAAAACTGATACAACATATGAATAAGTGTAATAAAGTTGCGTAGGTTAATTTCTTTCGGCACTTTAATCCACAACTTTCCTGGAGTCTTCAAGGATTTGTTTTTATATTCTCGTACAATACAGTAATGATAATAACTTTATTTTTCGTGGTATTTATTAGAAATCATGTTATTTTTATTAAAAACTCAGTTAAAAGTAATTTTCTACGTGTTTACGAGTTTTTGTTTACCACTGTTCACGTCATAGCATAGACAATCTATAGACTAAAATGGCCGACAGCGTTTTTGTATGTCCATGAAAAGTCTATTTTAAAATTAAAGATTTGTAGCTTTCTAGGTTTAAAAAAAATACAATACATTTTTTTTCGGTCTAATAGAACATTTATTAACCATTTAAAACCTTTTTCCAAAAAGGGTCAACTAGCCTATTAATCAATAAAATAAATCTTCTGTTAGAGCAATTAAAAATCCTATAAAGTTAATATGACTGTCACGATTTTAAATCGGTAAAGCCTGTCTGTTAGTGTACGAACTTCTTTTTTATTGTTAATGTTAGGTGCTTCGTTTAATTAAAACTTAAGAACAAACGGCTTATTTAATATTTTATTGGTATAACTTACAAGCTTAGTGAAGGAAGGAACTCTTCGTGTCTGATTTGCCCACGTCATGAAATTCCGAACACATTTAATCACAGCCACAGTCACACACACACACACACACAATAATATGTTGTTTTGCGGCAAACACGGGCGGGCGGCGCGCCGCACGCTGGCAAGAAACATGCAGCCCTAGCGCCGGTTGCGGCGTCTTTGATGATGTGAATTCCGATTTCCGCCCACCTCCCCTCTTCCCCGCGTGCGGTAGTTTGCTTTGATTGCATGCAAAGTGCAGTCGCAAGAATATCAATCGCGCGTGGGCGTGCGCATTTTTTGACTTAGTGACATACACTGTGATAATTTCATTATGCCTCGGTATACAAACCAAGAATATTTAGAGATGGTGTACTGCTATCGTGAGTGTGACGAAGTAGGTTTGGTTTACGAATGAGTCCCCAAACCATAGAAGTTGCATTTTGTGCAGTGAGTAGTGATAGGGACACCTTAAAAAAGGTGGAAAGACACGTCCGCAAAACCTGCCTACCTTTGTTTTCAGCAAAATGGTGGTTTACAGCAACAATTTAAGTCTCTTTTTATTGCTAGTGTAAATACTTTTTGATTTGAAACAACTAATTAGTGTACTACCAGTGTGATTGATTTGATAAAAAGTTCTAGTGAAAAAAATGAATATGTTCCTCGTTCCTCGTTGTACCTACCTACATCGCCGGTCTCGTAAGTACTGTCTAATACCTAGTTATAAATTATTATTAACTTTTTAGGTATTTTTCTCTGCTAATGAGAAGATAACACTTGTTCTTTATTTAAATAAATCTGTTATTGTAATATGGCATCTAAGGCCAGTATGAATAGAACGCTCTCAACTCTGAGAGCGATCTTGAGATGCTGTTTTGTATGAACATAGTATCTCAAGGTAGTAGTCTCAGAATTGAGAGCGATCTATTCCGTATTAATTGCCTTTGACGATTTTACTGTACTGTATAGTAGAGCGTCAGCTGTGCGCGGTAGGTACCTACACAGGCGGCCGGCGTCCGTCGACCTCGCCTGGCCGCATCCACTATTTTATTCGTTTATTTTAGTAGTGCTTATTTATTTGTTATATTTCACATACTATGAATACGTGTTTAAAAATAATTATTACTCAAAAGAGGAAAGGACACAAAAATGCGCAATTAAAAAAAATAAAAAACGAATAAAATAATTATAAAAAAATCCGAAAAAAATCAGGGATACTCTATACACATAACCCAACAATCTCACGAAGTTTCATTGAATCATTCAATTTCACCCTGTATATATATTATGTATGTACATATACATATTTCATTTACTAGCTTTAAGAGAAAGAGAGAAAGAAAATGTGCGCGCAGTGCTTTCTCTTGCTTATATCCCCCACTCAACTCCCGTTCGCCTGCACTGAACACACTTTTCGTAACGCGTAACACATTCATCAGCTTACCCCCTAAGTCACGCGTACATAAAGAAGTTTCACTTCAAAAATGAACAGTTGAATGTTTGGTATGGATTATGAACCACTTCGATTTGTGCAGTCTAGTGGATAAATGATTTTTGTAGAAATATTCATAAACTTGGGCATAAGTGCTTATTTTCACCATACAATCATTTCCCTAAGGGGTTTGAACTCACAACCTCAGAGTCGGCATCGACGCCTTGAAAATTATGGAATTTATGTATCTTTTTTAATTTGAAAGTAAAAAGATTGATTGATTTTTGAATATAATAAACGAAGAACTGTACCCCTAGCACGAACCAATATCGAATTCGTATCATTTGCGAGTCCGAAATGTCATTGTCAAATGTGTACTGATTTTTAGTTCTCGTTACGTACTTTGTGCCGCTGCTGTTCAAGTTTCCATACAAAATTTGACATTGACATTTCTGTTTGCAAACTATTCGAATTCAATAATGGTTCGTGCTAGGGTATTGTATCGTTTTTTTTCGTGATTTCGTGCTCTAGACCATAGATCACTCAAATCACAGATTAGAGATGATCACTGATAGATAGGTACAGATTGGAGAATTTCCCCTAAATTTAGGGGGGTCTTGATGTGGTGGGGGTCATATGGGAATGTAGACACAGAAACTATATTTTTGGTGTATAAATTGGAAGATTTTTATAAAATAAAGAAATCAGTGCCTTTTTCTAACACAGTAGTTGAATAAGCAATCTAAATAGAAAACAAATCAATATGTTGGAAAGATTTATTTAAGACCTTATGCGGGGCCTTACTTGGCCATTCGTATTTGCTGTATTTTGTTAACTTCACAACAGTCTGTCCTTATTAGACATTATATGATATGAAAAGAACAGACTGATCTCAGGTTTACAAATAACAAATATGAACTACCAAGTGAAGTACCGGCAATAACAATAGCTTATTTCAAATATTAAGCCTTGCACTATGATGCGATTTTGACTTGCTCTCAGCCGATTTCCTTTTGGGGGTACTTTGTTTGTAACGTGTTTGTTCAAGAAACTAACTACATATGGTGATTATTTGTCAAACATCATAAAAAGTCAAATATAGAGGGGGAATGAGAGATAGTTATCTGGCAACACTGCATCCAAATTCCTTCTTTTGGAGTTTTTGGCGGGATTTCATCGAGTGCGCTTGGCGTCTTATTTTAATTATTCTTAAATTCGTTCATAGTGGATCTTTTGAAATAAAATTGGTGTGATTTTGTGTTACAACCATCTGCGCAACTGAAGAATTAGTGGAATCTTTAAAATATACGCTATTCCGATCAAGTGGTCTTGAGTCAAGTCAGATTCAGATTCAGACTCAGAAAACAAGCGCGAGAAATAAACAGTGTAGTTAAAGCAGGGTAACCATAGTGGCAGCAGGCAACCTGTTTAAACTACACTGTATATTTCTCGCGCTTGTTTTCTGAGTCTGAATCTGAGTGCACTCTCGCCGTACAGGTACCCTTTGGTACGAAATCACAGACCAATAAGAGAACAAGTTCACGAAATGTATCGAGTTGGTTTTTCCGATAAGCTTCTGTGAGGTAGTCAACACTACAATAAAGTTCTCAAGACCACTTGACCTAAATAGCTTATATTTTAAAGATTCCATTAATTCTTCAGTTGCGCAGATGGTTGTAACACAAAATCACACCAATTTTATTTCAAAATATCCGCTATGAACGAATTTAAGAATAATTAAAATAAGACGCCAAGCGCACTCGATGAAATCCCGCCAAAAACTCCAAAAGAAGGAATTTGGATGCAGTGTTGCCAGATAACTATCTCTCATTCCCCCTCTATATTTGACTTTTTATGATGTTTGACAAATAATCACCATATGTAGTTAGTTTCTTGAACAAACACGTTACAAACAAAGTACCCCCAAAAGGAAATCGGCTGAGAGCAAGTCAAAATCGCATCATAGTGCAAGGCTTAATATTTGAAATAAGCTATTGTTATTGCCGGTACTTCACTTGGTAGTTCATATTTGTTATTTGTAAACCTGAGATCAGTCTGTTCTTTTCATATCAAATAATGTCTAATAAGGACAGACTGTTGTGAAGTTTACAAAATACAGCAAATACGAATGGCCAAGTGAGGCCCCGCATAAGGTCTTAAATAAATCTTTCCAACATATTGATTTGTTTTCTATTTAGATTGCTTATTCCGTACCGTAGCCGTACCCGTACCCTACGACCAGAGTGCACTCAGATTCAGATTCAGACTCAGAAAACAAGCGCGAGAAATATACAGTGTCGTTTAAGCAGGTTGCCAGCTGCCACTATGGCCACCCTGCTTTAACTACACTGTTTATTACTCGCACTTGTTTTCTGAGCCTGAATCTGAATCTGAGTGCACTCTGGCCGTACCCAAACACTCCAAGAAACAATAGAATGCGTCACACCGATGCGACATTCTAATGTAAAAAAAAGAAGATTAAGATTTGTATCTATGTATACGACTGAAGGGCTTGTATCCATGGTCATGAATAAATTATAAAAAAAATGCTTTCTTTTCTTTGTTTTGTTTTTTATTTATAATTCGATTTTGTTCAACGTGTACTTCATTAAATTTAAGTTCGTAGTCAATTCATAAATACAAATCTAGTAATTGCACAAGTTTTTTTAATATTACTATAGGTGAGTTTGTTTTTCTAAAAAAATACCAATGATAACATTCTAAGGAATTCTGATAACGTATTAGGGTGCGGCCAGAGTGCACTCAGATTCAGAGTCAGATTCAGATTCTGAAAACAAGCGCGAGAAATAAACAGTGTAGTCTAAGCAGGTTGCCTGCTTTTTCTCGCGCTTTGTTTTCTGAGTCCGAATCTGAATCTGAATCAGGAGTGCAATCTGGCCGTACCCTTCGACTACACTGTTTATTTCTCGCGCTTGTTTTCGAAATCTGAATCTGAGTGCACTCTGGCCGCACCCTTAGGGTGCGGCCAGAGTGCACTCAGATTCAGATTCAGATTCAGATTTCGAAAACAAGCGCGAGAAATAAACAGTGTAGTCTAAGCAGGTTGCTTGATTTTTCTCGCGCTTTGTTTTCTGAGTCTGAATCTGAATCAGGAGTGCAATCTGGCCGTACCCTTCGACTACACTGTTTATTTCTCGCGCTTGTTTTCAGAATCTGAATCTGACTCTGAATCTGAGTGCACTCTGGCCGCACCCTTACACTACACACCACACAATCAGAGTGACTCAAGCTCTAAAATTGGATAATATACTGATACACACTGTACTTCCTGGGCCCAATAGTAAAAACACAGTTTTGTTGGATGCAACAAGGTTTCTGTTAACCACATTCTTAAAAAAAGTGAACTCACTTAAGCCCTGGTAATATTTTAGGAAAAGAATATTGTTTTTTTCTTTTCTTAGTAAATAGCTAACACGATTTTGATAATTTACATTTTTTAATAAAATTGTGTATTATTAAAAGCTTTTAGTTGTGTATGATAATAATAATGACTAGTAAATAAATAGTAATTTTCTTTTCATTTACCTACTTTCTTCATTAGGTTGTTCATGTAACTTAATAACTTTAATGCAGAACCGACTTTGACAACCCCGAAACGCCGTGGTCTTGGTCTGCCCTACCCTACCCTAGTGTTTTTCAAAGCGGAGAGGGAGCAGCCCTCGCCCGCTTGCTAGAGTGGGTCTGTCTAGTAGAAAGAGAAAGAACATGAGAGACGGCTAGCCTTTCTCTCTCTAATCGCGAATGCGCATTGGATGAAAAACCTACGGATGAATACCGACCAATCACACGACTGCGCAGCGTCACAAGAGAGCCTTCTCTCATCTTCTTTCTCTTTCTACTAGACGGACACTTCTACTTGTAGTAGAGTACATGTCTCCCCTACTCTATTCTTCTTATACCTCTATCTATGTGTAGCAAAGCCACAGGCACTCTCGCGCGACGATTAAAAGTAAATAAATATTTAAGGGGAGCTCCCAAACAACAGACGTGTTTTTGACGTTTTTTGCTCGATATTATAATGTAGTGTCTATCGTTGTATAGATAATAGCATGAAACGTTAAGCGCGTGTCCGACTCGTACCTGGCTGGTTTTATATTCGACGCCATTTTGTTTCGTGTTTTCACATCAAAGTTGGCTTGAAAAGTTGAACGCGGTCCAAGTCGACTTTGATTGGACGGAAACATTATAGTGCCCTATGATCACTGTTTTACGCGATCAAAGTTGTTATCAAACAAAGCTGAATTGTCAAAGCAGACTTTGAGCCTGTCATTACGGCTTTAACCAGTTCAAGGGCTGCCCAGGATGGGGGAGCCCTGTCCACTAAAACCCCTGGAATGTTCTTCTCCTTGCTTGCGCGCGGTGGCCCTTATTGGGAATCAACCACATTGCTACTGGCGGGCCTAGCTTTAAGCAAGGCCACCTCACGGTTGGGGGATTCCCAGGCACATAATGCTGGGATAAGACGTTTAATCTTTGCAGGACTATTCCCGCGGTCCATACCTCAGGCAGGTATTTGTTACTATTTCCATTGCCAAAAAAATTGTCAAGCTCTTTCGCGTGTAAATAATCCCAGCAATCTATATTTAACGTTCCACACGATTTTACAACTAATATTGTTAGAAAAGCTTGAGCTCTTCCCTTCATCATGTAAATCATGTCACCTAACCACCCGACTAGAGATGGGCAGGTGTAAGTAAATATGGAACTATGGGAGGTTAATTTTAGTCCCCAATATTAACAATTAAACAAAACATTTTTTTAAATTAAATTCACAGTCGTACTTAAGTGGGTACTCATTTAATATTATTTTCACTCCTCATCACAGCTAGTATTACGACCACAATAAAAAAAATCTATATCAAGCTTGTATTTGATTGTTAAATATAATTGATAATTCTTGTTGCTAAAATAATTTCTTCCGTAGTACGTTTGTTCTGATTATCGTAATGACTTTCATCTTCACTAGATTGGTTTTCTTCAGATTGTTCAATGTTTTGAACATGATCTGGAGTCATCCTATCTTTAAGAGATTCACTATCTTCTGATCCCACAATTTGATTGTACTCGTGGAGCAAATCCCAGTTATAAGACGCGAAAGCCAGTTTAGCTGCCTCTTCGGTTGTTAAACGGTTTCGCTTCTTAGAATGTATGTGTCCATGCTTACTGAAAGATCGCTCTGTGGCTGCAGATGTGCACGGGGCGGTCAAAATGCGTACTGCTATTCTGCTGAGGTTTTTAGACGAGCAAAGACCCTTCCACCATGTTACAGGACTTATATTTTCAACTTGTACCCATATAAAGCGCTTCCTCCAAAATCCATCCCTGGCTTTGTAATTGGCTAAATCTGTGACTACATCAGAATTGTCATTTTGCGCCATTATTTCAATGAATCCCATTGCTGCCAGATCTTCATTCTCGTTTAATGCCATTCCTTGTGTTTTTGGGTCTTAAAGATAGGCCGCTAAATGTATAGGTTTTATACAATCTTTTTTTCTTTTATCAACTGATTCCAAAATTGCTTATTTGTCCTCAATACTTATGATTGTTATGTTGGGTAAAATGAACTCCAGTTTTGACTTCACGTCTTTGAATATAGGAAAGACATAGTGAATATTACATTTGTTTGCCTCAAAAATAAAAAGAGGCTCGGTGACTGGTTCCAAAATAACTATGCAATCTTCTAACATACTCCAGCAATTGTCATCTAGAAGAGTAGATTTAGTTTCTGAAGGAAGCACTGTGGCTTGGTGAATAGCCAGGGACAGTAGGGCTGCTTTTGTTTTGCTTATACATTTTAAGGAGGCTACATGGCTACCCCAACGTGTTTTACGGCCAATTTTAAGGTCTCTCCTGTTTTCTTTTCTTTAATAATTTTATTTAGTAATGAGTTTGAAAGCTGGTTTTTTTATTGTTTTTACAACATCGGTAGCTAATGCAATAAATCCCTTGATAACTTCACATTTAATAATGTCGTGAGTTAGCAAGTTCAATGTATGAGCTGCACAATTAAGAGGCACTATTTGTGGAATATCATTTTTTACTAATTCGAAAGCTTTTTGGAGATTTCTGGCATTATCCCCAATCAAAGCTACAAATTTTGTTTCACCGTGAGCACGCATTACTTTTATAATTTCTTCGCTTAGGTACAAACTGGTATACCTGATATCTTCTGTGGATAAACTTTTTACAAAATATGGTTCAGGATTTGAAATAATAAAATTTATCACTCCTTCGTTATTGACATTGGTCCACCCGTCAATGCAAATAACTTGTTGTTTGTAAACATTCAGTCACCTCTTTTTTAATTTCCGTGCACACACTTTATCCAGAAGCGTAGTTGATAAGATCTTACGTGATGGTAACTTAAATAATGGTTGCAGATCTTTAAAAAAATCTATCCATAATGGATGTTTTACCAGGCTCAAATGTGATCCAGAAATGAATACTGCCTTTGGTAATTTTATTATCAGCCTATCGATATCTTCCTCTTCTGTGGATTGCCTTTGTGATGACGACGAGGGCTGATTCAAAGTATGCTTACTATTTTCTGAATCCAGCGAACCAATAGGAAGCGATGGCTGCGAAGATGTCGTCATTATAATGGAACTGTTAGTGTTATTGATGATATTTACATCAGTTTGACTTTTCAGCTCATTTTTAACAACAGCAGGACACTTCTCACATTTACAAATACAAATTCTTTATTTTACTTCTCACATTTGAATAAATAACCTCCCATTTTGTTGACGTTTGCTATTTTATATTTATGATCACAATGCTTCCAAGTCACCGATTTATCAGGACCCACACGATAGTGTTTCCAAATGTCATCTCGTTTCTTTCTGTCCTTTCCCATTATCTAAACAAAAAATAATATTTTATAGGTATATAATAAGAACATAACACGTTTAACGCTATACAAAGGAGGATGGGCATTCTGGGTCCCGAGCCAATAGCAATGACCTTAGTGTCGTTGGATAGGTATTATAAAGACAAACAATATTTACTATGACGACTTGACTAAAATAGTTGTCTTTTCGGAGATATTCTGATATAAAATTGACAGATTCCATAGAAAACAAAACATTATTTATTACTAGCTTTTGCCCGCGACTTCATCCGCGTTATCGTCGTTTTTCGTAAAAAAGTAGCATATGTCCTTCCTCAGGGTTCCGTGGTTTTGATGTGACAGACAGATTAACTTTCGTATTTTAGTAGGGAAATATAATACTGTTAAAAATATCGCAATATGGAACCGCAGAATATTATTATTATCACTGTGCCCCGAGACCATCAGCGTGTAACTCCTTGTATGTTATTATGTTAATGTATTGGTAATATTGTTTAGATCGCTTTCACATGAGTCTTAAGTACATAAAGAATGAAAATACTTCAGCGCAAAGCTTCCGGGTAGACTACGTTGAAATTTGACCCGTCCGGAACGTGAAAATAAAAAATTCTAGGACTGCTAACCCGGGAAAGACCGACATAACTGACCATGTGAAAAACAACTGACACCGAGATCTACTGGTCTGAAAGGTCTGCCCTTGAGCCTTATTTATTGTCATTGCTTAACACACCGATACTGGGAATTGCGTTCTTTTAAATTGGAATGGAAAATTATTTGGTATTATGGGAATTCTGGGAATAAAGATGGTTTCTCCTGCACCGTAACCTATTAAAATTTGAGCCTCGATTACATTTTGTTGCAACTGGGTTACTTTAAGCCGAGTTCCATTGCAAATTTGTGGTAGAATAATCGGAATGCCAATTTTTAAACAAATTTCATGAGAAGGAAGTACGGGCATATTTAAAGAATTTAAAAATTCTATCGGGTAATTAGTGGCTTCTTGTACATCGGCCATTCTATTTATTGAACTATAAACTTTGATTTCCCCCTGGATATTCGACAGTATTTTATTATTAATCTCAGATGCCTGGTCATTGCGAGGAGTTAAAATGGACCTTTCGCATAGCCAAGAATTGTTCTTATTTAATATATTTGTTACGTCACCGTAAACTGACGATGTAAGATGTTGTTGGGATTGCACTATACAACATAACTCAGGCGTCAGAATAAGTTTTCCTTGGTGTAGCAGTGGATAGGTATCTTTGGTGAAGGTATTTTCTTTAATAATATATCAGAAAATTCACGATCATCCGGGTTATCTACAGTTCTCACTCGCATGTTTATAGTCAAATGCACCGATTGTATATCACGCCACAAATAAGAGCTTTTCAGGCAAGCCCTAACCTCAGCAGCTCGGGTTCCCCGTGGTATTACCGTTAAGGTTTGTCGGAAATCACCACAAAATAAAACTGTGATACCGCCCATGGGTCGATCATTTTGTCTTATATCTCTTAAAGTTCTGTCTACCGCTTCTACTGCTTGTACTGGGCCATCGTACATTCATCCTATATGATTAAATTACACTTTGAACGAATATTTTTAACGAATACTTTAGCTACCTTACACATAAAATCTAAGTGACTATTTGAACTAAAATATTCTTATAGAATTATAACCAGAAATATATACAACTCACAACAAAAAAGAAATGAAAATAAAGCTGAAACGCCTGTGCAATACTATCTACCTATACCTCCTTCACTTAAAAATAAATACTTATAACTACTTTAATTAATAAAAGTACGCTTAATAATTTTTAATTTGAACGAATATTTAAACACTACCAAAACAACTAATACCTGTTTTACAAAATAACAACAAAAGTAATTCAAATAAACTATTTAAAGACTAAAAGTCGCGCTGATAAGCACGGTTTCGGTCTCCCAGGCGGGGGAGCAGATGAGAAATCCTCATGGATACCCTACAGCCGGCTGCAAGGTTATGTCAGACTCGTACTGACTAAAAAACACCCGTAGGGGCTGCCTCTGGCCGGGAAGGCCTCTAAGGCTTCATCGGAATCGATCGTCCCCCAGGGGGGGGGGGGGGGGGGGGGAGCGGACCTTTGATACCCTACCGCTGCCGCGACCCGTGTCGAACGCTGCAACCATTACACAAAAATAATCCTTATAGCATGATTCAGTATTCACGTGCGACGGCGCGATGGCTTATTTCATGTATAAGTTTGGTGTTTCTATACCGAGTATTATAAACGTAAGAGTAAACAAATATGATCAGAATGCTCCGAACTGCTAAGCTATCGGGAGTTACACGTGTTATTGTGAGTCAACCATAAAAGATAGACATATGCTGTTGCGGGATATTTTTTAGACAATTTTATGTAGAATATTTCCGTCATACATAATTTCTATGTAACTTTAATCATTAAGGCTGCACACGCGACGGAAGCTTAAAAAATGGAGTAACTTCTCCCGTTTTCCCAACATTTCCCTTCACTACTCTGCTCCTACTAATTGTAGCGTGATGAAAAGTATACTATAACCTGCCCAGGAGTATGAAGAATAATTGTACCAAGTTTCGTTAAAATCCGTCGAGTAGTTTTTGTTTCTATAAGGAACATACACACAGACAGACAGACAAAAATTTTACTGATTGCATTTTTGGCATCAGTATCGATCACTAATCACCCCCTGATAGTTATTTTAAAAATATATTTCATGTACAGAATTGACATCTCTACAGATTTATTATAAGTATATAGATAAGCACGGTTTCTCAATATCAATTATTTTCTGTCAATAAGGTCGAACGCTCTGAACGCATCGACAGCCAAATATTGAATGAAGCTCGCTTTCTTTTTTTTTTTGTTTCTTCCCAGGCGGGGGAGGGGGTGTGAAATCCTCATGGATACCCTACAGCCGGCTGTAGAGTTATGTCAGACTCTTACTGACTAAAACACACCCGTGGGGGGTGCCTATGGCCTTAGGGGCCTTACAGGCTTCATCTGATGCGATCAACCCCTGAGAAGGGGATGATGCAGCGCTGCCTAAGTAAATACTACTGCTAGTGCGCTTAGAGGACGGATGCACCCTGATGTGCATCCGTATCGGTTTGGGACTGAGTGGCTGAAGGTCTCTCAGGATCGGGGGGGGCGGGGAAGCTCGCTTTCGGACCTCCCGCCTTTTTATACCTTACCGCGCCGCCACGACCCGTGTCGAGCGCGGCAGCCGTTACACAAAAATAATCCTTAAAGCATGATTCAGTATTCACGTGCGACGGCGCGATGGCTTATTTCATGTATAAGTTTGGTGTTTCTATACCGATTTCTATGATTCTTTTTTTATTGAATAGGTAATAATGTTAACTTTTTTAAATTAGGGATGAGTGAGAGTATTATAAACGTAAGAGTAAACAAATATAATCAGAATGCTCCGAACTGCTAAGCTATCAGGAGTTACACGTGTTATTGTGAGTCAACCATAAAAGATAGATATATGCTGTTGCGGGATATTTTTTAGACAATTTTATGTAGAATATTTCCGTCATACATGATTTCTATGTAACTTTAACCATTAAGGCTCCACACGCGACGGAAGCTTAAAAAATGGAGTAACTTCTCCCGTTTTCCCAACATTTCTCTTCACTACTCTGCTCCTATTGATTGTAGCGTGATGAAAAGTATACTATAACCTGCCCAGGAGTATGAAGAATAATTGTACCAAGTTTCGTTAAAATCCGTCGAGTAGTTTTTGTTTCTATAAGGAACAAACACACAGACAGACAGACAGACAGACAAAAATTTTACTGATTGCATTTTTGGCATCAGTATCGATCACTTATCACCCCCTGATAGTTATTTTGAAAATATATTTCATGTACAGAATTGACCTCTCTACAGATTTATTATAAGTATAGATTTTACAGATTTCTACTCCTTTAATAAATGTCTTATAGAACGTATGTGTTGTATTACCATACAATATGATATGATATAAAAAATTTTAAAAGTGCTAGTCCCAGTCAAAGTTTTCAGTGGATATCAAAGTCCTTGACGCTTGTTAATTCAATCCCGAGGTTTAATTCAAATTCAAAGCAAAATAAATATTAAAAATAACATGTACATCCAGTTACTCCAGACTTAATTAATGTATTATTTAAAGTGCTAAAGAAATACGATTCTATTTAATGGATACTTATGCAAGCAAAGTGTACATTTTAAACGAAAAAGTTATGTCTACAATATAATATTGTACTAATAATTAAAATGACTTACCTTCTTATAAAGTAAATTATGCACTAAACATCACACAATATCGTTGAATAAAACTTTATTAACGTCGCAAAATTATGGCTTAGACGTTAGACACAAGAGAACAGTAACCAAACGTGGCGCGTGCACAACAAAATGGCGCAGATGTTGAAGGAGACGGCAAACCAAGATAGTGCAACTGCATGGTAAATAATGTTTGTCGTTGACTGAACTTTTGACGTGACAATAGATGTCTGTGTCAGTGAAAATTTTAATTACAAGTGGTTATGGGTCGTCTGTAATTTTATTAAAATATGGAAACTCTAACTTTCAATTACAAGATCGCTCCTCTTGTAGGAAAAGCGAACTGGGACACCTGGAAATATAAGATGCTGATCATTCTGAAAGGCATCCCACATGCCCTAGATGTATTAGAAGGCAGACTCACGTCATCGGTTGACAAAAATGGAAGTGAAGCTACCGGGTCCGCAGCTACGGATTTTTCCAAAGCCGACTCAAGTGCTCTTTTCGTTATCACCAATAATATGACGGAAGAAATGCTCAGAAAGGTTATGAGATACACAACCGCACAAGATATTTGGCTTGAGTTACACAGGATGTTCGACGGAACAAACGAGGATCGAACCTTTCAACTTTGTATGAGTTTCTTCGGTATGAAAAGAGATAAAGCTGATGACGCAGCTACTCATCTATCAAAGCTGAAGAATATATGGATTTCTCTCAACAAAGAGCTGGGTGATGGCAAGAAGTTACCAGATCTACTTCTCATATGCAAAACACTCGACACTTTAGGAGAAGAATATAGCTCATTCAAAAGTGGATGGCTAATGTGCCCGACGTCCGAACGAACCGTGGAAAACTTAACCAATCGCCTGTGTGTTTTCGAAAGTAACTTGATGGTGTCCACCGAGCCACCGGAGCAAGAAGCTTTACCAGCGATGAACACACATAGTGGGACAAACAAGAAGCGAAATAACCGCAAATGGTGCAAATACTGCTCGACCAAAGGCCATTGCGTCAAGGCCTGTCCTAAGTGGATTCAGGATGGAAAACCCCCGAAAAGCAGTAACCCACCTTCCTCTTCGTCGTTCCGCAAGCAAGAGTCTCAAGTTACGGAAGTCCTGACATCAGAACATGGTGAAGTATTTGTGAATACACCAGATACAGTGAACTGGTTTGTTGATAACGGTGCGACCTGCCACGTTACCAATCGCAGCGATCTATTCCAGACCTTCCAACCATTCGACGAAACGCACATGATCTCCACAGCTAATGGAAATGCACTGCAAGCCAAAGGCAAAGGAAACATCAGCCTCAAATCGAAGGTACGAGGAAAAGTCTACGAAATCACCCTGTCGGACGTGTGGTACGTGCCACAAATCACAAAGAACCTCTTCTCTGTCCTCGCTGCTCATGACTGCAACTTAACAACGAAGTTCGAGTCGACACCAACGCGCTGCTCCATGTCGATGCGTGGTATAGTGAAGCTGATAGGTGTACGCAGCATCAGCGGTGGCTTATACAAGCTGAACGTAGAAAGTGTGATACCCAAAAGAAATTTGGAAGTATATCTTACCCTTACACGGACTCAACTGTATCATGAACGTTTTGTTCACCAAAACAAACGTCATGTTCGACAATTTGTGAAAAAGGAGTTGGGAATAAATCTTCCTCAAGATGAAACGGTTTGTGAGAGCTGCATACTGGGCAAATCCCATCGTCTGAAGTTTGGCACGCGACCTCGAGCCTCAAGACCAGGAGAGCTCGTACACAGCGACGTATGTGGACCGTTCCCCAATTCATTCACAAACTTGCGATACTTCGTGCTGTTTAAAGATGACTTCACTGGCTATCGATATGGTACTTCCTGAAAGCCAAATCGGAAGTAAAACAAAAGTTGAAAGATTTCATCGCCGAAGCACGAAACTCTGGACGTCCGATCGAAATGCTTCTGAGCGATAATGGCGGCGAATTTGATAATCAAGATGTGCGCGAGGTCCTTGCCACTCATGGAATGAAACAGCGCTTAACAATGCCATACACCCCAGAACAAAATGGATGCGAAGAGAGAGACAACAGGACCCTGGTTGAGGCCGCCAGGACTGTCATGCAAAGCGGAGCTTTCGAGCAGAAGCTATGGGCTGAGTTAGTCAATGCGGCTGCCTACGTTCTCAACCGAACTGGACCATCTCGAGTGGAGAACAAAGCACCCTATGAACTATGGCATGGAAAGAAACCGAAGATAACACATTTACGAATCTTGGGCTGCACAGCCTACGTCCATGTCCCCAAGCAGAAACGAAAGAAGCTTTCCCCTAAAGCCCTAAAAGGAAGACTAGTCGGATACGATTTAGATGATGGCTATCGTATTTGGTGCGATGACAACAAATTGATGAGATCGCGAGACGTAATCTTCGACGAGAAACCGCTTGACCGAACTCAATGCGACCAAGTTGTACCTACGACAACGAAAAAGGAAACACCGTTCAACGAATTCGAGTTGAAAGTAACCTTTAATGAAGAGCGCAAAGATGTTCATCAAGATCCAATCTCGAACCCAAACCATCAAAATAAGCAATCAGAAACTGATGTGCAGAATCAAGGATGTGCACCACAACTGCAGGAAGACAGATACTCTTATCCTGACCGGGATATTCACTCCGCTGGTGAAGAGTCCAGACCATCTAGCCCCATCGCTGGTGTACAATCTAGACCACCCAGCCCCGATGATGGTGAACAGTCAAGACCAACGACACCCAATGTAACGCGGTACGATACAAATCTAGAAGATTCATCTGATTCCGAAGATGACTCACCGGAACTGAGATATAATCTACGAGATAGAAGCACCATTCGTCACCCACAGAGATACAGAGACTGTTATGCACTTTCCGACGACGAAGCTGAACCCACTACGTTCAAGGAGGCTATGAAGAGCCCGTATAAAGACGAGTGGATAAAAGCAATGCTAATAGAGATAGATTCTTTGAAAGAGAACAATACGTGGTCGCTTCAAGAATTACCTCAAGGCAGAAAGGCCATACCTTGCAAATGGATTTTCAAGATAAAGCGAAACCCGGATGGCTCAATAGAGAAATACAAAGCACGTTTGGTTGCAAAAGGATTCAAACAACGCAAAGGAGTTGACTACCAGGAAACCTACAGTCCTGTAGCCAGATTTGCAACCATTCGCTCTTTACTAAGCGTTGCTGCTAGTGAGAAGATGTACCTATCCCAATTCGACGTCACTACAGCGTTCCTATACGGTGAACTGGAAGAGGAGCTTTACATGCAGCAACCCGAGGGGTTTCACGATGGCTCTACTCGTGTATGTCATCTGAACCGAAGTTTATACGGCCTGAAGTAGGGCTGCCATCTCTAAAATGTGGCAACCAGGACAAGACGCGTGATAACCCCGGATTTTGGAGCCAAAAACCCGGACAGACCAATAAAAAAGCAGTTAAAAATGTCACAAATGATAATAATAAATTTTTCCAACACTCACACCAATTAGCCTAGCCCCAAAGGAGGCACTGTAAGGCTTGTGTTATGGGATGCTAGGGTAACGGATAGAATACATATACTATACATATATACGTATATTTATACAGGGTGGTGGGCAGCAGTGACCACTTATTATCAGGTGGATAGCTAGCTCTTTTGCCTACATTAACATAAAAAAGACGACATCCGTGGCCGAGTGGTTTGTACGCCGGGTTTCATGGTGTCACCGACTCGAGAGGTCCCGGGTTCGAATCCCGGCAGATGTTTGTGTGATGAATACGAGCATTTGAACTCCAGTCATGGATGTTTAAGTATATACAGGGTGGTCTAACTAGCTAGTGACGTCAACCATTTTTTTTAGATTCCTCGCACCTTGGGTATCCAAAAATACCCCATGTATGTTCCGCGACTTTTCTTAGATTTCGAGTTATAATTTTTTTTGTGTATTTTTAATGATTTCTGCCAGCTTTCAAAAATTCTTATCTTTTTTCGTAGTAGGTATTTTGCAGTCTTTTTTGTGACATAATTGTCTTGAATGTTGTTTTAATAAAAAAATAACTCAGCTTCCTGCAATTACTTAAAGTTACTCAAAATAGGCTTGAAAGTTGGAACTTTAGTTTTTAGTAGGATTTACTCAAACATTCAACTTCAATTTAGAAGTACAAAAAGGAGTTTCCATAGGTTCTCGCTAAAATTAAAAACTCCGCATGCTTCTAACCTACCAAAAATCATTAAAAAAAATGTACATAATCACCCTATTTTTGTTGTAATTGGCTTTTGAAGGCGGATAGGATAAAAATCATTGAAATACGATTAAAGCATTAGACATTATTTTATCTTCTTTTTTCATTGTTATGGTAAATTAAACCTAAAAATGTAATTTCAAATTAAATTTTATTGAAAGGACAATGGCGAACTCCCATAGAAATTTTTGTTGAAATTTTTTTTGCGTCTATAACTGAATTACATCTTAAATTATAGAGTTTAGATTCTCGATTTGATTCGTCTTATTTCTATTATTATAGGAAGTCTGGATTTATAGATATTCTACTTTGAAGTTTTGGAGGTTATGTCATACTAAGTAATACAAAAACGATTATAAGTGTGTTCTTATATCAAAATAAAAAAAAACGTGAATGGCACTATAAAAGTATAAGGTTCCCGTACATTAGTGACGAAAAAAAATGATTTTTATAATGTATCATCAGTGGACGTAGGTACTTATTGACCAACCGCGTCAAAATACTTAATATGTAATACTAAACAAACTAGGGTTATTTAGTTCGAATACAATGTCTGTGCTGTAAGAAGTACTTAACAATTTGAAAATGACCACAGCAATAATAAAGTATTTATACTACTATAAAGGATTTCTAATAGTGTACTGATGGGATATTAATTAAATATGAAACACTTTTCTATATATTTTTTATTCCATATCTTTGATCACAATATCGTAGATAGTAGATACAATGAAATAAAATACACAGTATGGGACGGAATCGTGTCCAAAATCCACAGCAAGAAATCGTCCGAAATATCAGATTCGGAAGTCTTAGGCAAGCACTACTCAACAGTCGCAGGGAAGATTTCGAGAGTCCAAATGCAGTCCAAGTCACATAAAAACACAAATCTCAGAAAAAAACAATGCGCCGATTTAAAGCGTTGCAATACGCATGCACTTAATCACAAGAAACGATAATGATAACAATAACAACAACAATTCGATGACAAGCATGACAGTGACAGTAATAGTTTTTTGCGTTAGAATTGTCGCCATACCCTTTTTGTATTGTGGAGATTATTTATTATGGTTTCAGTATAATATTGAAAAATAATGTTTCCCGATATTTTTTATAGATAAATTAAATACAGTTTAAGCGTAAAGCGATGCCAAACATACGAACAACATATTTAAAGTTGATTTCATCACTAAAATCACTTAAAATAAATGGCTCAAAAGCCATGATGCCAAGCCACAATAAAAATAAAAAATAAATAGTCAATTGTGTTCCCCTTTTTTAAAGTTTTTAATTCCAGACTTAGACATTGAATTGTTGAATAAATCTTTTGAGATTATTTTATTAACATTTCTGATAATGACATCTATAGACGCTAAAGATTTACTTCAACAAATATTTCGCCATTGTCCTTTCTGTAAAATAACTTTAGCATGTTGAATTTTATAATAATTTCGGTTTCACTACTAAGATTTAAAATGTGAGCAAGAATAAAGATCAAAATGGCTAGTTGGGAAATTTCCTGTATTTTGATACAAATAAAAACCGCAAACTACTGAAAAATTACTATTTATTGCAGTAAATTTTCAAAACTCCTTCCTCCAACTTGAATACACAATTAACAATGTCTTAAAAAGTTATTTTTTAATTGTCTGAAGCTACTTGAATATTCTTGCTTTATTTTTCTTTCCGCTTCTGTAAGTTTTTGTCTCAATTCTTGTTCGCATTTTAAATCTTAGTGGTGAAACCGAAATTATTGTAAAATTACACATGCTAAAGTTATTTTACAGGAATTTCAATTAAATTTAATTTGAAATTACATTTTTAAGTTAAATTTACCATAACAATGATGAAAAGTAGATAAAATATTTTTTAATGCTTTAATCATGTTTCAATGATTTTTAGCCTATCCGCCTTCAAAAGCCAATTACAACAAAAATAGGGTGATTATGTACATTTTTTTTAATGATTTTTGGTAGTTTAGAAGCATGCGGAGTTTTTAATTTTAGCGAGAACCTATGGAAACTCCTTTTTGTACTTCTAAATTGAAGTTGAATGTTTGACTAAATCCTACTAAAAACTAAAGTTCC
Source organism: Chilo suppressalis (assembly GCA_902850365.2). Lineage (NCBI taxonomy): Eukaryota > Metazoa > Arthropoda > Insecta > Lepidoptera > Crambidae > Chilo > Chilo suppressalis. The sequence goes on from OU963898.1 coordinate 18,134,615, forward strand.
AACTTTCAAGCCTTTTATGAGTAACTTTAAGTAATTGCAGGAAGCTGAGTTATTTTTTTATTAAAACAACATTCAAGACAATTATGTCACAAAAAAAAGACTGCAAAATACCTACTACGAAAAAAGATAAGAATTTTTGAAAGCTGGCAGAAATCATTAAAAATACACAAAACAATTATAACTCGAAAACTAAGAAAAATCGCGGAACATACATGGGGTATTTTTGGATACCTAAGGTGCGAGGAATCTAAAAAAAATGGTTGACGTCACTAGTTAGACCACCCTGTATATACTTAAACATCCATGACTGGAGTTCAAATGCTCGTATTCATCACACAAACATCTGCCCCCACCGGGATTCGAACCCGGGACCTCTCGAGTCGGTGACACCATGAAACCCGGCGTACAAACCACTCGGCCACGGAGGTCGTCTTTTTTTATGTTAATGTAGGCAAAAGAGCTAGCTATCCACCTGATAATAAGTGGTCACTGTTGCCCATGGACACTTGCAGCACCAAGGGCCAATCATGCGTTGCCGGCTCTGAATGAAAAGGTTCATCTGCCTTTTTAAGGTTACCATATCATAGCTATAAGAAAAAAATACTAAGGGAAGTGCGTAGGGATGCAAAGTCTTTTGAAATATCGATATTTATATCGATATTTATATCGAAGTCAGGAAAATATCGATATCCGATATATCGACCATTTTAACTCGATATTATCGATATATCGATATTTTTTCTTTTTTTTTGCTTTGTATTAAGTTTGCAAAGCAAAAACCTTTAATTAAGGAAGCAAAGGTTTCCGAAATATCGATATTTATAATGTGGGCAGGTAAATATCGATATTCGATCCGATATATCAGCCATTCCAACATTTCCAACACGATATTTTCTATATTTTTATAGCGCTGTAAGAAGTATCAAATCAAAAGCAATTTCGAATCAAAGATATTTATTTTGTTTAAAATGTTTGCACGCAGCCAAAATCAGAATAGATAATCATATGAAAAACAATTGTTATGTATTAGTAAAACCTACACATCAGGGGCGTGCCCATGGCTTCAGAATAGGGTAAGCCCAAAGCTTCCAAAATTACTATACCTATCTTACTTTCTTGACTTGGCGAGCTTAAAAAAATTACGATTTGTATAAGATTCTTAATTTTATTTTGTGTGTGTATTTGTATTACAATGATATTCAATTTCAATTAATCAGCAGTTGACAATTATCTAGAAAGAGAGGCAAGGATTTTATTCAAGTGCATGAGTTACCATTAGGTATACGATTATACCTATATACGTTGGTGTCGATTCTGGCATGATTATCTAAACTTAAAACTAAATTTAACATCAGTCTCTCCTTTTCATTCTGTATAGAGAATGACAAGGATACACTGTTGTCAAATTTAATTTTAGGTTTAGAGAATCATGCCAGAATCCACGCCAGTTTAGTATATTTCTTGGGGTTCAAGATTTTTTTAATACATCTATAAGCTCTTGCGATTTCAAAGCAATAGTTATTTCGATATTATTCAATTTAGATAGTCATAGCAGGTAAATTAATTGATATTATTGTGTTCAAATTTAGTCTACGAAATATCGATATTTTGGAATTTCCGATATCGATATCAGTGAATTTTAAATATCGATATAAATATCGATATTTTGGTCTCGATATTATCGATATTATCGATATTCCGATATATCGTTGCAACCCTAGAAGTGCGTTCCAGATCTTGCTGGTACGCAAAAGAAAGGAACACATGGTGCTCGAACGCCAGGCGTCCAGATGGTGGGCGTGAAACTTCTCTGCGGTTTGTGATGCTGTGAAGAAGCTTGGCCACTGGCATCCGGTTGAATAATTCCTCGGAACACTCTCCATTGTATAGACGGTACAACACGTACAAGGAGTTGCGTCCTTGTGCGTGTTGTACCGTCTGCGTAGTTAAAGGGTTGCAACGCGTGAGTGAGCTCAGGATCATCGATAAGTCAAACTGCCCGCTTTTGCATCCGGTCAAGAGGAAGGAGCTGGTATTGGGGTGCTCCAGCCCAGAGCACCAGTACTTTGTATAATAACACCCGATATTTAGGCTTGAGGTACTTACTATATCTATTGAGCACCCAAGCTTTTTCACACACACATGTGTCTTTGCTGGGTTAATCCAATCAAATTTTGTTGGCTCCAATTTGAGACTTGATCCAGTAACATCTCAATCTCGGACACAAGTCTGTCTTTACACCCTTTTACTTCCAGCCGAGGGATGTTTGACATTCGAATAGTTAGCGAGTCCGAAATGTCATTGTAAAATTTTGTATGAAAATTTGATCAGCGCAGCGGCACCATAACGGACGTAACGAGAACTAAGAATCAGTACACATTTGACAATGACATTTCGTGCTCGCAAACGATACGAATTCGATATTGGTTCGTGCTAGGGGTACTGATCTTTGTAGGAAGTCAGCATTTACGGTTACAGTGTTAGAATAGATTTATTTATTTTCAAAGATATATTGACGGATCAATTGGCGATCAAAAACATAAAATTTATAAACCCGGACTACAAATGAAACCCCGCCCGGACCTCCCCGGACGCCCCGTAAACTAGGACAAATCCGGGGAAACCCGGACGGATGGCAGCCCTAGCCTGAAGCAGGCGCCCCGCTGTTGGAATCATCGTTTCCACAAAGTACTAATTGAACTCGAATTCATACAGAGTACTGCAGATCCATGTCTATACACAAAGGAAGTAGGGGGGAAGAAGATCTTACTTACCTTATATGTTGACGATGGACTAATCGCCTTTTCAGACAAAAAGCTTTGTGAAGAATTTATCGAGAGCCTGAAATGTAAATTAAAAATTACTACGAAGCCCGCCTCGTACTACTTGGGAATAGAAATCAATCAACGCAAGGACGGCACGATTGAAATCAACCAAGAAGCGTACACCAAGAAGGTACTCGAACGCTTCAATATGGAGAAAAGCAATCCTGTCTCAACACCTATTGACACTGCAGAGAAGTCGCCTGCAACACAATTAGATGAAGAGAAAGGAGATAAAGAGGAGATTAACTTTCCCTATCGCGAAGCCGTTGGTGCATTAGCATATCTTATGGTCGCAACCCGTCCTGACATCGCCTATGCTGTGGGAGTAGTGTCTCGCAACTTAGAGAAGCCGACTAGAGGTGACTGGTGCAGAGTCAAACGTATACTACGTTACCTAAAGGGAACTACATCCTTAGGGATACAGTATAGACCAACGACCATACTACAGCCAGAACTAGAAGGATTTAGCGACGCCGATTACGGTGGTGATGCGACTACCGGACGATCAACCACTGGAGTCATATGCAGATATGCTGGAGGACCAGTGTCATGGATCAGCAAGCGACAAGCGTCAGTAGCCTTGTCAACTACAGAAGCAGAACTTGTTGTAGCTAGCGAAGGTTCCAGAGAACTTGTCTGGCTGATCAGAATCTTCGAAGAACTAACGATGAAGAAGAGTGTGCCAAATCTTCACGTTGATAACGAAGCAGCTGTACGATTGGCACACAACCCCGAGTTTCATAAAAGAACGAAGCACATTCGTATCAGACATTTCTATGTGCGAGAACTTGTGTCTGAAGGAACCATACATGTCAAGAGAATTGGAACAACGAACCAACTCGCAGACATCATGACTAAAGGACTGCCGAAGCCTACCTTTGTGAAAATGAAGTCTGCACTAGCCTTGTTTTAGAGGGCGTGTTGAAGGAGACGGCAAACCAAGATAGTGCAACTGCATGGTAAATAATGTTTGTCGTTGACTGAACTTTTGACGTGACAATAGATGTCTGTGTCAGTGAAAATTTTAATTACAAGTGCAGATCCAGCTAGATGACCGAATGCATTTCAAATGAATGAGCATGTGCGCGTAGGAAAAATAACACGTGGAGGGGGGCGAGAGGCTACGTGCGGTCACATTTTGCGCGTGCGACGTTGCCAGTTTCCAGTAAAAGGAAGAATGATAATTACATTACCTACTTTATACAGCGTGATTTGAATTATGCGATGTTTGAGATATATAGTTTTTAAAAAACCGCGAATAGGTTGACTTCGTATATCAAATAGGTACCTAAAAGAACCAGCAGTCCCTGGGTGCATGCCCCAGACATGATATTATAATTAAAACAGAAAAACTAAAGATGCTAACTAACATATTAACATTTTGAATGTCATAATAACAAAAGTCATGGCTCAGCTCGAAAATGAATAGAATTCTACTAAGTATTAGACTTTGAATGGCTTAATAATATGCTTTAGTCGGTTTGTAATAGTATCTTTAACCAAATTCAATAATTGGTAAAATTAAACAGATTTTAATTTTTACCCGGTATAAATAAAAAATGGGTGGGTAAAAATAGGTGAAAATGGGTATTTTTCCACAAGTCGGGTATTTACCGGGTAGATGCCCATCTCTACGCACGACACGTTGTTATATTCCAATATCAATGCGATTGAAGTCGCGGACACAACTAGTGTAGGTTAAAGAAAATGTTTTGCTTATAAGTGAGGCAGAAATATCGGATTAGGTGTTTGGAATAGGTATTTTTCGATACTAGTCGATACCTAGTCCGAGGCATCAAATATTTCGAGTAATGTATCACATCAAACGCCATCTAGGATACTATATGATCATTATCTATCGTCGTTAAAATTTTTCGAGGTAAGATGTGATGACTAAGTACATCGCTACGCTAGATAGGTAGCGTTGTTCAACGATTTATTTATTTATTTGAAAACCAACAGTGCAGCTTTACAAATCAAATATAGTTAACACCTAGATTTTCCTGCTTTAACATAAATAGTAACACTCGGAGCACATGAATTTTAAATTATTTTTATGCTGCAGCGCCAGGTTCAATTTTAAATAGGGTCCAAACGGGAAGTGTTTTCTTATAATCAAAAAAATATTTTTCTAAATCAGTTCCATAAAAATAAACCACATCAACAAAATTGGTATAGCCTCACATCCGTGGGTCGTGATTTCAAAATCCAGCACGAAACTATTTCTTTATCTAAATCTCACTTTTTTATCTTTATCTGCTAGGCCAAAATGCATGTATTTCTTCATAGCCGCATGCCCAATAGCATTAAGTAAAAGAGTTGTTCTTTGCTCTTCTTGTGGTCCCGTGGCAGTGACATAATTTAACCATGTGGTTTTGAAGAACTCAAGAGCTTGCGCTGGGTCCGATGATTCTACATCTAAGGGTGCAGGCCACGGAACATGTACTCTAGTTCCCTTATCTGGACTTCCCAGCAGCTCCATTTGTGCTTTCATCAGTTTTAATAGCTCACATTGTTTTTAAATTAATTGTGTAAGTTCTGCTGGCTCCGCCATCTTTTTTTTTCTTGATCTCTGCTTACCACATTCTTATAATAATAGTAGAGAAATTTCTGAAACCATGTTAATAAGTACGCCATATACTCCAAGATATTATTTATTGGTTACCTACATATTTCAAGAGCCAGAGTCAAAGTGAAGATCACACAGGTTAGCATAACTTGGCTATATATTAGCCACAGACTAAAAGCATCTATGTATTAAGCTGTACTACACAGAACAGTCGGATTGGATTAGGTAGGATTACGACTATGTATTACCACCACCAACGCCATCTAAATTAAATTTTATGTAAACCGCGATAAATTTGCACAACACTAGGTTTTTTTTTTATAATTTTTAAATATTAGGACTAAGTGGAATAGGTATCGATTTTACCTAATCCGACCCATCTTTAGTTTTGCTTCATCATGGATTCCTAGCTATCTCGTGACGACGTGTGGTAGATAATTATTTAGAAGGAATCTATACATCAGGTGCTATACATCAATGGGCGGGGACCGGGGACAAATGATGGTCAACAGGTGTCGGTGTTGGGACCGCTCCTGTTGGCTCAACAGCTATAGCATCAGCATGAGCGTTTGCTGAGCAAACTGCACTCTTTATTACAACGTGGGGCAGCGGTGATGCCGAATTTTTATCATTTTAAATAATCATTGCTATAAACTGTTAACTAATTATATATTTTTTTTATTAAGTAAGTTGTGTTTTATTCTTATTATTCCAGAATGGAACCTGATATAGGACCACCCCCTCCCCGCACACGACAACCTCCGCCGCAGCCGCGTCCCCGGCAGCCACCCCCTGAGCCGCGCCGATCAACAGCCACGGTCCCTCCTCAACCTCGAGAACGGATCCCTCCGCCACAACCTAGGGAGCGCCAAGCGCCGCCGTTGCCAAAGCATTAAATGCAGCAGTTGTCATTTTATTGCTACTCCACGTTTTTACAGGGGCCTTAAACTACTTGTATTTTAATCTGTGATGTAACAAGAATTTATAGAATGTAGAATTTATAAACCTCCAGCTATTTTTTTTTAGTTTATTTAGGAAAACAAATAAATGTACAATAAATTTTGACAGCAAAGAAATTGATATAAACTTACTAACTGTACAATCAACACCGTTATCCTTAGTTTATTTATAAAAAAGAAAACATCTCAAAAATATAAAAATCACTAAAAAGTATTTTTTGCAAAAAGTGTAATTTAAGTGCATATTATTCTTCTTTATATAATACTTTATTTTCCTTCAAACCAAGCATTCAAATGCATTATACATTTAAATACTTAGCTTAAAAAAACAATAATTATTTTAGAGCACCAAACACAGCGATGAAAGCATGAATTCACGGGACTAGTAAGTAGCCACCAAATGAAATTTTATATATTATATTTACATAGGCTTCTAAGTTTTGTAATAACTTCCTTTTTGAATGAGCGCGATGATAGGCAAATAATATTGAGATTGTACAGGCAGTCATTGTATAGGGACGCTATTTTGTGAAGTGGTGCACGTTTTCCTGCATTAGTCCTTGTGTATTTGATATGAAAAAGTTTATGTGGGCGGGCATTGCGTATTCTTACAGAACTGCTCGGAATTCGATAGTAGATGTTATTTGTTAACTCACAGCAGTCAAAAAAGTTATGGATAATTTTATACAGAGTCATTACACTCAACATTGTTTGACGAGATTGCAAACTTTGCAAAGAATACCTATTTAGTAACTTGCCATAAGAACATTTCGGCATACGACATTTGTAGTTAACTCTCTTCAAGAATTTTCTTTGAACTGATTCAATTAATTCGTTATATTTGTTATAATATGGATTCCAAACAGTTATGATTTTATTTATTTTTTAAGCATTTAACTGCTAGATGTTTAAATCTAAAGAAAAGTTTATTAGAAAAAAATCCAAATAGATTTTTTTCTAGTAAACTTTTCTTTAGATCCAAACAGTTGTTGCATATTCCAGTTGCGACCTCACTAGACTCTTCATTAAATGTACATTTATGTGGCGGGCTTTTTAAAATTACAACCTATTCGCATGATAAATCCGTACATTTGGTATGCCTTGCTTACAACAGTAGCCACATGATTATCAGGGTGAAGCTCAGAATCAAGCAACACACCAAGATCACGAATTACTTGGACTTTCTCTAAACTTTTTGTACCTAGGGAATAAGTGAAATAAGTTGTATTAAATTTTTTTGTGAATTTTATTGACTTGCATTTTTTTAAACTTAGATGCAACTTATTCAAAGTGCAATAGTCAACCAGACGATTTAGATCTTCCTGAAGGTTACAGCAGTCATTCAAGTAGTGAATTTGGTTAAATACTTTTAAATCGTCTGCGTACAAGAGGAAGTTACTATTCTTAAAGCACTGATCTATATCATTGATAAAGATGATAACAAGCAATGGTCCTAAAATAGAACCTTGCGGTACGCCCGAAGTTGCCACGATACTGGCGGAAGTATAACTCCTAATAATCACCCTTTGAGTTCCGTTATCAACACATGATCCAAACCAACGCAAGAGGTCTCCTCTGATTCCGTTATAGGCAATCTTTCTAAGGAGAATTTCGTGGTCAACCTTGTCGAAGGCCTTGCAGAAGTCAGTGTAGATTGTGTCAACTTGAGTGCGCTGATCCATACTTTCAAAGAGAAAATTGCTGAATAATAACATATTAGACTCAGTCGATCTTTGTTTCACAAAGCATGCTGTTGCTTTAATATAATAGTATGTAACTGAGGATAAATTGCATTGTGGACAAGTCTTTCCAACACCTTCGACACGGTTGACAACAAAGAAATAGGGCGATAATTACGAACATAATTTTTGGTTCCATATTTATAGATGGGGGTGAAATTTGCACTCTTCCATATTTGAGGTACAGTTGCTTTTCTCGTGCATTTATTGAAGAATATCACTAGTGGGACAGATATACATTCAGCCGTCAATTTAATAAAAAGGGGTGGAATATTGTCAGGTCCTTGACCTTTGTTTACGTCGAGTGTCTTCAATATCTTGGCTACATCATGTCGTGTAAAACTAACATGAGATATTATAAAGCCACTGTTGTTATGTTCACTCAGCATAGAGTTACTATCAAAGTTATAGATGGTACTTGACTCAAATACGGAACTAAAAAAATTACTGAACAGGTTACATATTTGCTCAGGATCATCAGACTTCGAGTCATTATAAGTCATTACATCGGGAATACCGCCAACGTCTCCGTTCTTGTGGACATATGACCAAAAAGCTTTTATGTCCTGACGTATACTTTTCTTTACCGTATTTATATAGTTATTAAAACATTCCTGAACATTGTTTTTAAATCGTCGACGGTATAAGGAAAAGATCTCATAGTCTGATATATTACCAATTTTTTTCCATTTAACCCAGGCCTTATTCTTATTTTTAAAAATGTGTATTAATGGGCGAGTAAACCATATTGGAAATTCCCTAGACTTCACAGGTCTTAGAGGAATGTGTTTAGCGATAATTTGATTTATATTTTCTCATAAAATAGGTTGACTGCTTCTTCAATAGGAGGTGCATCTAGCAAATTATTTCAATTTATAGCACTGATATCATTATTAATAGCCTGGTAATTGCCTTCAAAGAACCTGTAAACGCGGAGCTTTATTTTCTATTATAGGTGAGCAATTCAAATTGAGAGATGCTGCTATCAGTAAGGGCGGGTGGTGACTATCAACGGGTAGTAATGGCGTAAGAGCCACTTCAATTTCGCACTCTAAAGAATTTGAAATAAATAAGTCTAGAATATTGCCACTACTGTTCTTGTTAACATTATATTGAAATGATCGTAGATATGAAATAAAGTTAATAATATAATACTCAACATCACTACTACTTTTAGTAATGACTGGAACTACAATTCAATTGCTATTAAGCTCCCATTGAAGTGAAGGTACATTAAAATCTCCAACAATATACCTATATGATATCGATAACTTTCTGAGAGACAGCGCATTCAATAGCTTTTAAAAAATGTTTATAAGTCTGTGCTGTCTGGCGTGGTGGTATATAAAGCGCACATATTGTATGAAACTTGTTATGCATATTTGATGGAAGACGCAGCAAAACATACTCAATATTAGGTGACAAAGTATGGGACACGGTCTCTTCGGCAGAGCCGACCGCCTCACTCAAACAAAGGTCATAACGGCGTCAGTGTTTCCACAATGAGGGGAAATTCCCCTTTTAAGGGGAAATTAGGGTCCAGAGGGGAAGAAAAAGGGGAAAGATATGGAAGAAGAAGAAAGGGAAATTGCGGGAAATTATGGGTAAAGCCTAGCCTAAAATAATGCGGCACGGAACAATTTTTTTATGGACTATACCGTGGACTAGAGTGTTGCCGTATAAAAGAAACTGTGGCAACACGTGCAGATTTCATATATTTTATATATCTGTATAAGACCCTTTTTTTCTTTAGTTTCTACACTAGTGCCAAATCTAAAAACTACAGCAGAATAATTTTTGAGAGGAAAAACGTCCTAAGAAGGGGAAATCTGAATTGAAGCGTGGGGAAAGGAAATCATTAAAGTGGAAACACTGAACGGCGTGCTGTGAGCCCGCGGCGCACAGCTATGAGCACGCCGTCACCGTTCTGTTTCCCGGTAGCCTAAAAGTCACGTCGAAATATTGTGTAGCGACTATCTATTATTGACACATCAAGTATTGAAGGTATAAGCCAAGTCTCAATCAAAACAATTATGTCGTAGGCCTCCGAAAGAACATTCATATAAAGTAAATTGAGTTTAGTACGTAAGTAGACCCCTACAGTTCTGATAATAAATCGACAAATAGCCATTTTTTATAATATGATTATCTGCGAATGTATATAATATGAAACGTATTCATGTAAAATAATAATAAATTGTGTATGCGTATGCCCGACAATGCCACTCCACCAATCATAATACCTATTTTTTATCAAAGTCATATAATTATTAAGCACTTTGATAAATAAAAGCAATAATAATAACATATGTTCTTTGTTTATACTATACGAACAATAATAAGATGCAGTAGTCACTAGTCAGCGCAAGTAACCAAATTAGTTCAAAAATTTGTCCGAAAATTAATCACTTGCACTCATGGACATGCTTGCACTCGCCTAAACAATTCAACACAAAGATTTAAATCATTATTTGCCTCAACAAGGCTTCTTGTAATTTTTAATAATAAACTATGTAACTTGTAATAAGTAAATGTACTAGACTTATAACACTGACGCGAAGAACTTAATAGCCAAAATAGGTATTTGTTACTGTTTGCGTGAATCAAATTTAATCCAATATATAAAACATCAGCCACAAAATGACATAAGTCAAATTTTGTATAATATTAAAAACAACTAACGTAATATGTATTAGGAAGTGATAATACAGAAAAAACGCATTTTTCATTCGCATAATCGAATACGAAGTAGGTGTAGGTACTTACTGCCATTAAATATCGATAAATAGATCGAAGTTTCACCACTGCTTCCGTGCACAAAAATTTTTGCATTAAACGAGAATATCTTACAAAATCACTTATGCAGATTTTGCCATAATTTTGAATTAATAACGTTATAATTGTAAAATACTTAGATGTGCAGGTATGCCAACAAAAATCACTGCGTCCCGAGCAGACGCAACGAAACCACAGAGCACCTCTGAACACAGAGGCAACACTAACTATAGAAAACTCAAGTAGTCTTTTGAAGTCAATATAACAAAACACTGAAATAAATAAACAACTGATTGCCAACTGAACTCTTAAATAATTATGCTGATTTCTTCTGAATTTTTTGCAAATCCTCTTGATGGCGTATAGCAATAACCGATGAAGTGCCGTTTTCGCGAACAAAGATGATTCCGTTTTTAACCCAACAATACTTAAATCCAATATTTTTGGCGACCAATCTGGCTTCACGAAACAAGTGTATACTTTTTAAAGGCAGATGCTCATTTAAAAATATTTTTTGTGGTGGCCCTGTCATATTCAGTTGATCTGTAGTGACTCCCTTGGCCAGCCTAGTTGCCGCTAACAGGTTGTCTCTCATGATTTTACTGGGGAGTTTAACTATCACATTCCTTGGTTGATTATTGTTTTTGTCGGCGTGTGGAACCCGGTGAATGGCAACAATGTCTAGTGATGACAGAGGCTGATTTACCACAGTTCCTAAGTCTAATATCAAAGACATCAGATCCTCTCCACGTCTTTCAGGCAGACAACTTATCTCCACATTGCACTGGCGAGCTTGCTGTTCCATGATTTCTATTTTACTTTGTAGCTGATTAATTAACGTGAAATAGCTATCAAGCTTATATACAATTTTTCTAAAATAATTGTTTTTCCTACAGCATGGAGAAACACCCATTTGGAAAATGTCGCTACGCACGGTAGGTAGGTACGCGCTTCTTTTTTAAAGTTTTCATTCCTACAGCGCATGCGCGGAAAGCGCAAAGCGCGGGAAACACAAATTGAAGAAAAAAAGAAGTGGAAATATACGTTATTATTATATGTGAAAAGGACAGACTATATTAAACACTATGTTTAGAGAAGTGATATTTAATACGACATACATTTTTTTTATAAAAAAACCTTTTAACCATTTGTAAAAAGTTTTAATGTACAGAGGTATCTAAACCATGTAATGTTGGATACATAGAAACATATGATTTAATTAATTACCTAAATGCTAAATTGTTTAAAAATTAACGTGGCCAAAATTAAACTTTACAATTTGGTAGAAGGAATCCTAGAAGCCTCTTAGCCTGTGCTGCCCTACATTGCAGCATTTCATATATCATCTAAGCATTAGATAGTAATAATTAGGTACCTTGTATCTGTCTGATTAATGTAAGATTAACGTATTGCCGATTATGCGTTTCCTGGAACGCGCTATCCATTCATAAAGGAACGCGTTATCCGTACGCAGCTATATACCTATAAACACATGTAGCTACTACGAGTTTCTAGCGTTGAGTTCCTAGAGTATATACAGCGCGTTCCAGGGCACGCACAATTTGTCGATACAAGTCTCACAGACACTTCTCTTCTTATGCTAATCAATCTTAAGTTATTTATTTATTTTTCTTTAACAAAGTTTCAGCGTTTTTCTTTGTGGATTTAATAAAATAAAATATAAAAACAATCTTAAGGCCAATTACAGAAACTCATTTTGTACACATTAGCGGCGTTACTATATATATCAGAAAAATATTACATTTAATTTTAAAAATTGTATTATAAATCATATAATTTACTAACATAAATAATGAAATTATAAATTAAGATTGGACAAAACAAAATGTAACAAAAAGACAAAAAAAAAGAAAAACAATCACTAAATACCCATACAAAAGGGTTTTCAAGAATTTGTCACATGATAACCTTATGAAGTGTGGGTGTGTGTGCGTGTATGTATGTGTGTGTGTGTGTGTATGTGTCAATGCAGCTGCAATGCTATGCCTCGTAACGAGATGGCGAGCGGTTATTGTATTTCATCATGGGGTGGAGCTGCAAAGACACATCTGATCAAAGTAGAAAGAGCGCAAAGGCTTGTACTGAAGGTTGGTGCTTCACTCCCAATTCTTTATCCCACGAGTCAAGTTTACAGCATTTGGGAGGTGCTTGCTGTCCGTCAGCTCTTTATACTATCAACGAAAAAGGAAAAGCTCTGAATGGCAGACAACGTAAGGGCACTGTTTGACCTACACATCCTTTAAAAACTAAGCTCTCAAAAAGATTATTTTGCTTTATGGATAGATACCTTTACAATAAATTGAACACAATCCTTCTATTCAATGACCAACAGGGATTGTAAAAGAAAACTAAGCTCAAGGCTACTTAAGCTAACATATGACGGAACAGAGGACCTATTGCTCACCGCAGGATAATATACCGCAAAAATATCAGCTGTCTGTCTTACACTTATCATACATATATTATGTGATGCACGCTCACTTTTACACACACAAGCACGCACACACACAATCACACCAAATATACACACATACTGCATAGACTTTTATTAAAATACACACTTTTATTTAACCTATGACAATTAATATTAGTAAACTTCATTAAATAAATTTTCATAATCATCTTATTTGTCAACCAACATTGGACATTCGAGTGGGAGCCTGATGACCTGTAACACAGCTATATCTTACCTAGCACGGGCATCAGTCTCACACAAACATTAATGTAATCAACTATTTAAAAATTGTTGTCGATACCAAATGTTTGTGATGAGAAATAATATTATTTATTATTATTATGGATGGTTGGATGGTCAAAGAGAATTTTACACTCGGGCTTTTTCTCAATAAATGACGCTAGCAAAGCTATATTCACATTTCCTCAATAGATGGCGTCAACAGAGTTGCACTTAGACCCTTCCCCAATAGGTGGCGTTAACAGAGCTACACACACTTTTCTACAATAGATGGCGTTAATTAATTAACATTGACTTCTCCCTAGTAGATGGCGCTAGTAAAGCTACACACTTTTCTTCAATAGATGGCGTTATCCGAGTAACATACATTCTTTCCCTCAATAGATGACGCTAGCAATGCAACACTTTTCTTCAATAGATGGCGTCATCGGAGTTACACTCAGACTTTTCCTCAATAGATGGCGTTAGCAAAGCTATGCTGACATTTCACTTTTTTTAGCTACACAATGATGTCGATTCTGGCGTGATTCTCTGAACTTTCTTTCTTTCTTTTTCTTTTTTTATGGCATGCACGGTTTGTGCGTTCAGCCAATGTCAAGTAAAAATTGGGGAAACATTATAGGAAAAAAGGAATCGGAAATATTACGAAATTTGGAAAGGATCAGGATTGTAGAAAATATACATATTTACATTTAAAGTTTAATATTATTGAGCAAAAGGAAAGATATAATACATTTATACACAGATAGGTCATTAGTATGTAGAAGTGTAGCTATATTGGTCGGGAATGGTATATGAAGTGATGTTAAGTCATTGAAAAGTAAAGATCTATGGAACAGAGGACAGGAAAACACAATGTGATCAACATTTCCCTCATCTAACCCGCAGTCACACCTAGGATTATTTATTATATTGAGTTTGGCAAGATGGGAAGGCACAGACGAATGGCCCAGTCTCATTCTGTTAATCATGGACGTCTCCGTCTTACCAAACTTCATATTGAAAAACCAAGGTTTAGAAGGAATGTCAGCCTGAATTGCAGCATAAAATTTACCTCTTGTTAGTTTACTATATTTCCACATTTGTTCCCATCCTTCATGCAATACAGATTTAGGAATAGCTAATAAATCTAAACAATAATTCTGGAACGGAAAAACATCGCCACATGATTTAGCATCTCTTGCCAGTCTGTCAGCTAATTCATTTCCAGCTATGCCGATATGGGCAGGAATCCACGCAAATTCTATATGCTGACCATTTTTGATACATTCCTGTGTCATTTGTCTAATATTAAAAATGATAGGGGAATAATTTTTCAATTTAAATGGGAACTTTTCTAGTGATTGTAAGGCACTTTTTGAATCTGAAAATATTACAGCAGATATAAGTTTCATGATTTTAATGTATTCAACTGCTTTAAAAATACCAAAACATTCTCATGAATAAACCGACGATTCTGGAGGAAGTTTAACTTTTTGCACAATATTATACTGAGAATGATAAACTCCTATCCCAACACACGTAGTCGATAAATGTTTAGAAGCATCGCAAAATATATGGTGGAAATAATTAAATACAGTATTAATAATATGAGAAAATTTTAATTTAGCATTCAAATCATATTTGTCTACTAAATCATAATGCACGACAGGAGAATAAGTTAAAGCTTCAAACGGAACATTAAACATAGGAAGGAAATTAGAAGTGTATGTGGGGGCAGAAAGTGAAGCAAATCTTCTATAACTAATTAAAAGACATGGTAGAGATTTATTGGCGCAATAACTAGAAGTTTGATTTTTTTCATTGAGTACTATAAGTAAAGAAAGCAATGGATGATTAAAAAAAGGTGGCAACCTAGTGGTAGATGTGACTGTTAATGTTAATAAAATTGATATGATTAGATTTAAAAAATAAATAACAAATGTAACCAATGTTTGTAACTGTGATTTTTTATAGGTACCTTTGTATATAATATAATTAGGTACCTAAGCATACTGACTGAATATATTATTGAAGTTATACTTCTTTAGGCGCGTTATGAAAAAATGATGAGAGTGAAATTTTAAGATGCGCGCGCATCACTGTAACACAAAATTTTAACAGCATGAAGTTGGTCGCTTTAGCGACCAACTTCATGCGTTACTTTTGTGTTTACCGCACATTAAGAAAATCTACCAACAAAATAGAAATAGAATCTCTATTTAGTGGGTGCTAACGACTGCATTGTGAAGGCCTATCAAAAGTATTTATTAATCTGGAACAACGGAACCACAGCGCGATTCAGGAGACTACAGCGCCATCTCTTGACCATTGGTGTAGTAGAACCAAAAACCACATCTTTATTTTTTGTAATAAAGTAACAGTTATAGGTATTCATATTTATAATATCAAAAGTATTTATTAATCTGGAACAACGGAACCAAAGCGCGATTCAGGAGACTACAGCGCCATCTCTTGACCATTGGTGTAGTAGAACCAAAAACCACATCTTTATTTTTTGTAATAAAGTAACAGTTATAGGTATTCATATTTATAATATTTATCCACATGTTTCTAGTTTGTATATTCGGACTTCGTGTTTGAGTTTCATACAAGTGCAAATCACATATGTTCTAATAAATTATATTCAGTAGCGATTTTAATTGAATATTTTGATTATTTATTTATTTTTTCAAATTAAAACTGAACTTTATTGACTGTGTCCTTTTCCAGACTTTTTATTAATTTATTGTAATTAATTATTTGCATGCAATTAAAAACTAATTTTAAAACATGCCAAAGAAGGATAACTTCTCACGCGCCTACATAAGTACACGCACCCATTTTTTATATTGGACTCACACTCCACTCGACTAAAAGGATTGGTAGAAGGCCTTAAATAGGGTGACACACTTCCTCTGAAATTTGAGTGAATCTGCGGGCCAGCATGTTGCCCCTCACTGCTAAGGCACGCCCTGATCTCAATGTTGTGGTTATTCCCCACGTCTGTTTCGGTTACAATATGGCTGAGGTATCTGAACTGAAAATACCCACCAACCTTCTTCGTGTGGAAATCAATTTTGGTATGGAAGTCGAGTTAATACCCAATGTTATAAAACATTTTCGCTCTGTAAGTATACTCTCTTCTAAACTAAAAAAATAACTTCTATGAAAAAAATATTTTTAATAAATCTTTTCAAAGAACTCTCCACCAGCCTCTATACAACGTTTCATGCGTCTGAACCAATTTTCAAAACTTATTTAATTTTTAATTTTAGGAAATAAAAGAAGTCACACGGAGTGAAATCAGGTCTTTAAGGAGGGTGTCCTAAGACTGACCGATGTGGAGTCCAGGAAGTCCTCCGTTTTGATTGCAGAGTGCGCGGCGCGTTGTCGTGGTTAAGAAGGAGCCCGGTGTTAGGTCGCTTGTTGCTCATTGCAGAAAAAACTTCTGGCAGGCATTTTGTGCTATATCATTCGGCGTTGATGCTTTGGTCTCAAAGTTTAATTGAAATGAGGTGCCCTGTCAAAGTGAAGAAACTAGCGATCAAAATTTTCCTTGCGCTGCTCTATCACTTCACTTTCGTAGGCGTTGGTTCATTTTGAAACAGCCGAACTGTCTACTGACGCTTTGTTTTTGGATCGAATTGATAAATTCAGGATTCGGCACAATATCGTAAACGCGCCGTGACGAGCCTGCATCAAATTTTTATATCATATCACTGCACCAATCCGGCACCCAGAGGGAAACTATCCTCCCTACGCAAAGGTGCTCGTGCAAAATCTTGTGAACACTTCCTGAACCAATATGCAGAGTATGCTGAATCTGTTCGTAATTCGTCTGTTTTCTTGAATTAAATTTTTTACTGCCAGCACACTTTCTTCGGTGACAGCCGTCGTAGTACGACCACTCCGATCCGATGTTCATCCCCCAAAGTAAGACGACCGCTTTTGAACTCGTTACACCAGCGGTAGATCGACGGGTCCCAAGAACAAAATCTTATGGAAATTTAAGACAAAATTGATTTTATTATTTTAATGTACTTGCTATTACATCAGCTATAAGGTAATATAATTATTTTTTTCGTCATACGTTTACTTTATGATATAACCAATCGAACATCATCTTATCCGAAGCGTGATTCGACGAACAATAACGTACGGACATGTAGGAACTTGTTCTTCCCAGGTCGCATCTCGCGCGCCGCGCTCTATGATCAGATGCCGGTTTGTTCTTCGCATTGGCGGTCGTTTTGATGGTGCGGAATTGTTTCACTACATTTCGTGTTAAATAATAATTTAAAGAGTGGATACACTATTTAGTGCATAATTTATAATGTCGGCCTTATCAAGAAAGAGAAGAATTTTGGATTTAGCCCTAATTGTAGATAATAATGATAACGATGATTCTACTTCGAACACAAATACACACGATGAAAACTCCAATTTAGGTAAGTAATTGTTATAGTTTTCAAATTCAACAATGTAGTAATAGTTGAGTGTTTTATTTTTCATTCTATAAATTATTTTGTATCAAAATTCCTAAAAAATATAAACAACCGTCGTTTGTGATTTTACGATATTGTTCTAAGACAATTTGAAAAAGTATTTTTAGATCGTGTTTTATTATATTTTCAAATTTTATTGTCAAATTAGTCTGAAAAGAACATAATAGCATTTGATAGTGAAATATTAATTTTCACCATATTACTTTCACATAAGTTGTAGTTCGTCAAAAATGCATTAAAAATTTATAATCGCATGTGCAGATAAGACATTGTTGTATGGAAAATTAATGAAAAAAAACTGTCGTATGTAAATTTGCGTTTTTGTTTATGGGAATTAATTTGATAATACGATTTTGTTCTTCTAAAAACTTGCTAAATATGAAACTTAACTTAATTAAAGTAACATAATTATATTCCTTATAAGTTAGGTACTTTGTGTGTTGAACATTATAATCATTGCTTATTTTTTTTTTTGTTTTATATCAGAACCTGAAGATCCGTGTGACACCGCTATGAGCTCCCCATTGCCGCCAGAAGCACGCAATATTAGAGAAGACATGGCAGAAGTATGGAATGATGTTTTTAATAATAATTATCCTATAGATTTATCACAACATCAATTACAAGCTACCTATGACACTACTTATCCCTGCTGACAGCAAGTTACTTCGTCACCTGCTCTTTTGCTTCGTAATCTAACGAATGACGATGTGCTTACTCCGTTGAATATTGAGGTACCCTCTAGTTTTAATAATTCACCGGCATTTTACTTAGAAGAATTTGAAGAAGTTTCCACTCCATCATCTTCTCAAATGGTTTTAGCTACGCCGATGCCCTCTCCACTAAATGCACACAAGAAATGTTGTAATGAATTTTGTTCTATTCATTGTTCATGGCTAGATTCTGTACATGTTTAGGTAATACTAGTGGTTCGGAATCAACGCATTTAAAACAAAAAAAGTCTAGGTATACAAGGAAAATTGGTCTGACGTAAAACGTAAACAGTTGAAAAATCTGGGTAAGGGCATCGAAAACAGGGAAATTAGTTGATGACAAAGTCATCCGGAAACTCTGTAATTGTCGTACCAAATGCGTAGATTTAATGACAGAAGAACAAAGACTGAAATGCTTCACGATGCTTTAGACTATATTAAAGATTCTTGTTCAGAAGGAGCCAAAGAATTTCGTTTCTGGTCCGATAATTGTCCCGGTCAGAATCGGAACAGATTTGTATTCTCTGTATATTTATTTGCTGCCAAGAAATACAAAGTTTCTATTACACATCGCTTCCTTGAGAAAGGACACACGCAGAACGAGGGAGACAGTGTGCATGCACTTATAGAGCGGTCGTCATATTCTAAAACCATTTATACTCCCGATGAATGGCGTCTACTTGTACGTTGGGCAAAAACAGAAGGAGAACCATATTAAGTTAAAATATGATACAAAAAAAATCTTTAATTTTAAAACCCTCGTCAATGATAAACTTTGGAGTAAGAATTCGAAAAATCAAAAAATTGTTTGATCTAAAATTAAAGAAGTTTTTGTTGATAAATCTGAGCCACATAAATTGTGTTATAAATATGATTTAGATGAAGATTCTTATGAATGCTTAGTTATCGGGAATGAAACAAGACGCTCATCTGTAGTACCAGCATTAGAGTGTGCTTATTATTCTCCCCTTAAATTGCTCCCCACAAAAGCTAAATATAAAGATTTAGTAAGTATGTGCGATACTGGTGTTGTAGGTCCGTCCAATGCTACGTTTTTTAAATTCTTACCCTATAATTCTGAAGACTAATAATGGACAAGATGATGACGTAAGTGACAAAGAATAGCATATATGGTAATATTATAATGACATAAGAGTCAAAGTGTCTTAAATTGAAAAAAGTTTATTTTGTTAATTTTTTTACAATAATTATGTACGCTTTTTGTTATTATATATTTATTAAGGCAAGTTATATTTTTGGATACAAAATCATTATTTTTGAGAGTTTTATATAAGTACCATAGATCTCTTTTTATTTAATCACAAGTTATAATTACAAATCTGATTAATAGTTATAATACCTCAATGAGTATTAATTAGGAAGAACTTAATAGTTGTTTTTTTTAAGAAAAGTTTGTCTTATGTTTTGTTTTTAAGTTTTTGTTTGATTATAACATTGAAAAGATTAATAAAAGTAAAAGAAAATGTTTTTTTAATTTTATTTAAAACACTATTGAAAGATAATACCGACATACGACATAATTATCTTTTAAAAAATACGTAGCAAAACATTGCATATACACTTAAGTCGATAAAGATTCCATAAAACAAAGTCGTATTTACGGTTAAGTACTAGATTATTCCGAAAAACAAAAGCTTATTTTATCATAAGAAGACATTTTCAAAGAATTAAATATTAAATTTATTATAAAAACGTGAAAATCATGTTATTAAAGTAAACAAACTGCCGTTACTATAATGTTCCGAAAACTTTCTTTTTTTTAACTATCTAACTGACTATTCAAATTGGACGCGACAAAAAAGCAGCGCACTGGCAACTACAATTTTTGTAGATGCGACTTTGTTCTTGGGACCCGTCGAGATGGTTGCTTTTCAAGGTCCTTCATCCATAAAAGCAGATCGTAATCGATCAAATGACTCATCAGGTTTTAAGCTACATTTAAAATCCTAAAAAATCATAGCACGAAAATATGCATCGAGAACATTTTCGTGCTATGATTTTTTACGACGAGATCCATTTTTAAATGAGGCAAGAAAAATTTAATTCGCTCTCGAAAAAATGCGGAGGGTTTGAAAATCGAACAGTGGTATTTTTACTTTTAAATAATCGCAGCTTTCAAAATAATTACAAGTGGCCATTGAGTGTCTTATACATAAAAACTTTTTTTCGCAAAACTTTCCGAGTGGCCTGGTATATATGTTACCGGCCAAACCCGATTTCAGGACAATCTAGTTTTGCCTAGGCTAAACTGGTTCTTCCTATACGCGATAGGATTAACTAGTATAGCCTAGTCCAAACTAATTTATCCTAAGCGCGACAGGATAAACCAGTTTAGCCTAGGCCAAACTAGATGATCCTGATATAAATACGCACACTCTAGGATAAACTAGTACGACCTAGTCTAAACCAATTTAGCAAAGCGGAAAGTAATTGAACAAACATGTCAGGACTTGTACAGGGCGCGTCATGTAAAAAGAACGCTGGAAGAAAGTGGAGGGAGTGTTTTTTCTGTAATTGGTTTTTGTTTAACTCTTTTGTTGTTGCCGGGAGTTCGGCAGACAGTAAAGCCGGGTACGCATTAGCGATCTGTTACCGTAACATGCGTGATACAGTACGAAGTTCTAGTGTGTACGCTAGTAGCTCAGTTGTGAACGTTGGCTCGCTTCAAACCGCACGCGTACCGTTCTCGCAGCAGGTTATCGAACCACGTACACACTATGCTTTTTGGTTACAGTGCGTGCAACGGTTATGGTTACAGCTCGCCAATGAGTAACTACCCGGCTTAAGAAATTCCGAATCATTCGAACCTTTTACAATTCATCTCAATGTAAACTCAAAATATTTTAAGAAAAGTTTACTAGAAAAAAAAACCACGCAGACCAGGCAGCGGACCGGACTCGAACCCGCACCCTTCGCAATCCGGGCGAATGCACTGACCATTATGCTACCACGGTCCTATTCGCCGCGTCGAAATTTTCCTAGCCTTAAGCTGCAAGGCAGCGCCATCTCTTCGCATTGTAGGTTGCAACCACGCAACCCACAATGTCAAATGAATACTTTTTCAAGTATTAAACATTTGAAAGAAGAAATAGCAATTATAGTTAGTGTTTTTATTTATTTTTAAGCATTTAACTGCTAGGTGTTTAAATCTAAAGAAAAGTTTACTAGAAAAATTAAACTTTTCTTACTTTTCTTTGTATTACTAATTATCCATAACTTGTAACGATGAATCATTATGGTTTTAATAAAAAATATTATTTTTCCAATTACGGATTATTTTATTCAGTTTATCTATTTATTTTGACTTTCTAGATATACTATAATGTTTACACTAGGCCATACTAGTTTATCCTAGAGTATGCGTATTTTTATCAGGATCAACTAGTTTGGCCTAGGCTAAACTGGTTTATCCTATCGGGCTTAGGACAAATTAGTTTGGACTAGGCTATACTAGTTAATCCTATCGCGCATAGGAAGAACCAGTTTAGCCTAGGCAAAACTAGTTTGTCCTGAAATCGGGTTTGGCCGGTAACATATATATATACTCGTAGATTGTTTGTCGGATGGAATATTGCGTGGAATCCAATGATACCATTGTGATCTAAACGCCTGCAATAAAGTAGATTTGTCATATATAATTTCCTGTGTGTGGGCGAAGGATATTTTGTACATTCAGTTGGCCTTAGCATTAGTCGATTTGATAACAGTCACGTTGTCCATTACAAACAAGAAACAACAAAAAAAATGTTGCAAATCTCATTTTTAATTTTATTAGTATTCATTGTCGACGTCCATTCAAGATCTCCTGTGAAGAACGAAGATGACAAAATAAATCTTCCCGTTGAAGGTAACAGGCTCATAATGAAAAACTTGTGGTTTGAAGATTCTCCTGAATATTCCCGAAGTGACGATGATTGCCCTGATGGCTACCATATAGACATTTTAGGAGTGTGCCGCGAGGTGTCGTAGACAGAAAGAAATGTAGAAATGTGCAGTGTACCTGTTACTTATGAACTTTTGTTTAGAAAACTATTTAAGTGTTTATAATCTGTTTTGTTTTTTTCCTTCAGTGCATTGTAATTCCTTACTATGGCATATTTCTTTCACGTGACTATTACGACCATTAAAAACAAATCAAGGTTGTATTAAATCCAGGAGGAATAAAATATTAATACTTCTTTTATTTAGAAATAACCTTTACAAACCATCACTAAAACCATTTAGATTAGAAATTGGCCTGTATTTTGGTAATTGTATTTAACTATGTTGTCGTTTAACTTACTCTCTTACTTTGTCAATCGGATATGAATATTTAGTAAAGAAAAATTTTCCGTATTTAACCACCGCAGGTAAAAAAACACACTCTAGTAATGAAAAGAAAACCCATGACAGAAATAGAGCCACACAGGAAAAAATGTGCAAGGTTAGAGGAATTTTTATCACCTATCATCACCTTACTAAAGTGCGTCAGTATTAAATTGTGAATTTTTATCAACGACTGTGAAGTTTAACCGTGATTGTAGAAAAATAAATACTTACTAATTTATACATGTATTCTAATAATATTACCTACTTGTAATACAATGAACAGAATATAGTACTTTACAATATACAGGAACAATGAACCTTAAACTAAAAACCTTAAAAAATATAATAGAATAACTAAAATATATTACTAAAAGGAGTCCCTTTAGGCAAGCTTCCGAAAATATTGGCAGCGTTCCCCCTTTGAATAGCTAGACTAATTCTTTGTCCGAGGTAGCTGCCACCTCTTCGGTCTCCAGTGATGTCGACTAACCTTTTTGATATTGCCTTAAAAACTTCATAGCACTAGGACCTCACGGACCAAGGGTCTCGACACCGAATGGGACAAAATCATATTCGGAGCCTAGACCCCTGTATTTGCATGCTTTTGCTTTTTCAGCCGCTTCATTTATACAATACTTAATTAGTGTGTGTGTGTGTGTAGATAAATAATGGCTAAGTCAACAAATCAGAAATGTTACTTTATCCACAGATTCAACAAGCTGTCGCCTGCGACTTCGTCCACGTTGACTTTAGTTTTTTGGAGAATCTCACAGGGACCTACCATTTTCCGGGCTAATCCTATGTCTCAATCCAGGTCATAAACTATATGCATACCATATTTTATCCAAATCTGTTCAATGGATTTTGCGTGCAAGAATAACAAACATCCTTAAAAACTCGCATTTTTCATATTAGTAGGAAAGGATAGGATGTGAAAAATGAAGGTTCGGTTGTTTTAGTTATTCGATCATACAAAACGGTTCAATGGATTTGAATTAAATTGGACACATGATTATTTATTTACACAAAGTAACAATAAACATACTGCACAATGGCGGGGCTAGACCACATGTGGACGTCGGCGACATCAAGTTCGCGAGGCCTATTTTACTTCGCAGTAAAAAACCGTTAAATTAAGTGAGCCAAATTATAAAATAACGTATGAGTAAACGAGTTTTATTGTTGATAATCAAATGATGACAAAAAATAATTACAAACATAGAAATTTAATTACAAAAATAGTGTTCCCAGACAGACGATTCTGAATACCCGTAAAGTACTACTCGCTTCCATCACGCACGTGTTCGAAAATAATGTAAATAGTAAAGTCATTATCGTCTGCTTAGCTTTTTCCCCGAATTGTTCGGGGTCGGCTACCTAAGCCAGGCCAGGAGAAACGAAAATAAATAGGTAACTAGTAAAAATTTTTTGCGAGGCCCCCTAAGGCGCGAGGCCGTCGGCGGTGGCCGTCGGCGGTGGCCGACGTCGCCCACGCCTAGCGCCGCCACTGATACTGCAGATACAAATATGGAGCATCTGTGCATTAAAAGAATGCATGACTGAATTGAATACACAGAGGTTCCAAAACAAGGCTGTGCCTGTATCTTGGAGAACCAAAATTATTTACTTACCAGACTCCCTAGCCGTGTCCCTTAGCTTCTTGAAGGCACCAGAGAGCTTCCTGATACGCTTTGCCAGAAGCTGTATGTGAGATTTGAAATTCAGATGTTCGTCGACTACAATACCCAAATATTTTGTGAGTCAGTGCGTTTGATTGAATAACAGGTAGTGTTTGAAGAAACAATATCGGAACTGTGTATTTTAATCTGGTTGGCATAGGTTGGTCTTGACGCTGCTATTTTATGGAAGCAGATAAATTTGGTCTTTGAGTTGTTGAGTGTAAGTAGTATTACATTTTAACCAATTACAAATGTTACACCAACAGCTGTGCTTCTAGTTTTTTGAAAAATATGGTCCAAGCAGGCGTTCTACTAATTGGCTGGTTAGCCTTGTAATTACGGGTTCAAACCCATGCTCTGTGTATAGACACATGTATTCACTAGATTCAGGTCTAAGAATTATGGATTTACGAGTATGTCTGCTGCCACGACACTATATTTCCTGTCTTTTAGGGTTTCAAGAACACGGTTCAATGAAACCAGGAATTTATTTATATTTTTAAATGATGGACATATGTAAATTCCTAATAAGGTGATTTCGTTAACAATGTTTATTGAAATGCAAAGTCTTCGGTGGACTCGGGCTCCGCGACGGTAACGTTCCATGAGGACTTAACAAAAGCCGCTACTCCCCCGTTTTGGTTAATATTCCGTCCAATGGAGAAATGCCTGTACCCCAGTATACCCTCTATAATAGTTGATTCGTTTAGTCTGCATTCGGTTAGGATAATGAAGTACACTACCTTTAGTGTTCAAACGAGCAGGGCCGGATTTAGGATTGTGGAGGCCCCGGGCCACTTAGGATTTGCATGCTTGTTGACCCATCGAAATGTTGTTATTTCTTAAGCTGTTGTGGAGGCCGCTGGGCCACAGCCCCACCTGTCCCTGCCTTAAATTCGGCCCTGGCGATTGGGGAACTCCCACAAGATGGGTAGTGAATTGGAAGTGCTTATCAGGGCCATTTGAGATTTTGATATTTCACTGATTGCCTGATTGGAGTGAACAAATACTTATAGATGAATGATTTTTCTGTTATTTAAGATTAATATAATCAAACTAGCAAACCCAGCGAACTCCGTTTCGCCACCAGATAGCTTCGTTTTATGTAACATTTCGTTTTGTGATTAAAAGAAAACGATTTTTTTTTTAATTTTTCCTGAATTTTTTGCTATAAACCTCACGGAGCCCGAGACCTTTCCAACGAATGCAAAACCGTGGAAATCGGTTCGTGCGTTCTGGAGTTATAGCGTCAGGAAGGAAAACCCGACTTATTTTTACCCGGCTGCGCAATGCAAGAGCGCGAAGCGCGACGCGCAGACAGGGTTATGTGTTTAACAGTCTATATATGTATGTTTGTTCCTTTGTGGCACACTAGAGACCAAACGCCTGGACCGATTTTGATGATTCATACATCAATCGATTCGTCTCAATCATGGGAGTGCTACTAAAGATATGATAGTAATCAAAATTCAATATGGGCAAAATTAGGCGCCATATTGTGACGAAGTAAAAAAAATAAGTTGACAAAATATGTCGAGTGGGATATCACTGTCTAGATAATAGAAAATTATGTCGAGGTTTCTAACACCATTTTTCATTTTTATATGATTGTTTAGGATCTACAACGCTTTAAAGTTGTATATTAACCACTTACGCTTTTAATTTCAATCTTACGTTTGAATGGATCTTTGTTACTCTTTCACCTAAAAAATACTGAATGGATTTTAATGAAACTTAACAGTAATATAGCTCATATATGATAATTACATATATATAATAATTTATGCAGTTATTGACTGAATTGGCCAATATATAACAATAAGTGTGACATAAGACGGAAAAAAATCTCCCATCTGCGAGCCATTTTGGCATGCACTGGAAAAATAATAAAAGTTACATGAATGTAATGTACAGTGAAAATGTATCTCTTAAATAGTTCTAAAAAAAAGTCCGTGACACCATATATCCATTTTTAATGTGTAAGTCATTACCGCTAAAATAGTGAATCAAAACTAAAATATTATTTGATATCTATTTCCAAAATGCACATTTTGTATTAACAAATCATTTTTTATCAAAACAAATACTTTTATCGCTTTTGATATTTAAAGACGATAAACTTTGCTTTTTACACTATGTCATTTCGACAAATATTTAAAAAGTTACAACGATGACAAAGTGATAGCGCGGTGTACTATGTAAAAGAAAAAAAAAATGGGGTATTCGCAGTATCTGATCCTATACGAAGTACTAACAATAAAACTGTGATACGGTTCCTTCTTATTAAATGATGAAAAATATATTATAATAATATATTATTGAATTTTAATGAAAAACTCAGATTTTACTGTTTTTCATTTTTTTTAATGATATTACTTAATGTTACATAAAGGTTTACTTAATATAATGACAAATAACCCATTTTTCGCTAGTAAGTACATATTTATTGGAATCCCTGTATTTATTAATCAGCTCGCGATAATATTGGTTTTGTAATAATTCTGCAAAATTCAAAGTAAATAATGTAGATTTTTATAGGTAAATCACCCCTTTCATCACCCTACGCCTATAAGTATTGCGATGTTGTAGCTAAGAACCAAGTTCCCATCTACTTCTATATGGGAATTCATTATATTCGATTTAGCTATTAGGGCACGGAAGCGCAACAAACAAACTCATTTTCGGATCTATAATATTATATTATACTTACTAGTGATCCACCCGGGCATTGTACGGGCGAAATTTATTTATCGGGATAAAATATAGCCTATGTCACTCGGACAAAATGTATTTAAATAAAGAAAAATGTTATAATAAATAATGTAATAAACCTTATGATGAATTAATATTTGAAACCGGTTCAGTAGTTTCAGATTATTTGTTACAAACATACAAATCTTGCCTCTTTATAATATTAGTATAGATAGTTAGGATAAGATAAGTATTTAATTGATGAAAAAGATTTAAAAATAAAGTAATTAATAGGTTTATTTGATTATATTTGTAAAAGTTACTTAGCATTTGTGCTTAACAGTGATACGTTATTCGGTATATTTATAACAAAAAAATTTTTGGAAAATAATTGCTATGATTGCACTACTGGGAGTATTCTTCATTCGAGCTTTACACTACCAATAAAAAAGGGTCGAACACAAAGTCTTTGACCTGTTAAATGTGAACGCTTTAAAAGAAAACTACAAAGAGAACTATAAATTGATAATAAATGAGATTGCTATGGTGCTCTACCTAACGTTATGAAAATTTTATTATGCGTCTTTAGTTTAATCTAATATTATAAACTTTGCTTTGGTGATTGCATAATTATTTAATTTAGTGATCTAAGGCAGTTGCCATCATTGTCCAAAACAACAGACGGGAATTACTGCTTTCTTCAACCTGCGACATGAACGTCATTGATTGGTATTGTATATAGGGTGATTAAAAACATTTGAAGTTAACTTCTGGCATCTACATATTGGGTTTCTGTGAATTATGTAGGTATATCAAATTATGAGACTAGGGACTGACACTGAATTTGTGTATATCACAATCTAAGACGTCCGGCATTGACATGACAATGCAGCCACTGCCAATTTTAAATAGTCGACGAAAAAAAGTAAATTAATTTTATATTTACTGCTAAACTATTAAAAAAAACATAAACAAAAGATGACATTTGAGTAAGTGCTAGTTTACTATAAAATTTACATACATTAGAGATATTTATGTAACGACTTGATTTAACTTCACACATTTTCGCGAAAATTGAGGCCCATCTGTAGCCTTGACCCCGCTGGTAAAGTCTTTATAAGTCTTAATAAATCAATCTTTCAGACCGACGCAAGGCACTTAATAATTCTCTCGATATTTATTCCCTTACTGAAATAACAAGACTACGGTATATACCGTCTTAAAATACTAACTAACTAAAAAGTGTGAAATAAAAAAGGTAAATTTAAAAAATCAAAAAACCCGACTGCTTAATTATACTTCAAATAAAAACTGAAAAGAAAAAACCAAGTCCAGTAGTCTATAATTCTGTTAATAAGGAACAAAGCTACTTTAACAGTCGGGACCCACTGTTGAAAAATATTGTGTATTCTTGAATATCTAATGGGTCCCGACTGTTAAAGTAGCTTTGTTCCTTATTAACAGAATTATAGACTACTGGACTTGTTTTTTTCTTTTCAGTTTTTATTTGAAGTATAATTAAGCAGTCGGGTTTTTTGATTTTTTAAATTTACCTTTTTTTATATATAGTAGATAATCATGTATGTTAGATGTACAAAGTACATCAAAGTACATGTAGGCTGTAGGTAAAGGTAAAAGAGCAAAAAAAATATCAAGGGAAAAGATGTTTACTAGTGTTTACTAGTTGGAATTTGAAAGATTTTTTTTCTGACGTCTCTATTGTGGGGGGCCCCCGTTTGTGGAGGCCCCGGGGCTTTCGCCCCGGTTGCCCTCCCCTAAATCCGGCAGTGCAAACGAATTAGTGAAACTAAAAAGGAATCGAAAGTTTTTTGATATAATTCTTATATTCAAAGTTTACACCTTAAATTTATATGAAGGCGTGATAATATTATTACATAAGATGGGACATATCATATCAGGAATTCAATATCAGGAATGACATCAATATCACTAGAGAGATAACCATGGTTACCCTGTGTGGTCATACAAACAAGAGTTAAAATCATGAGATTAGTTTCGGAATTTACTATTCGTGACGAAAACTGGCTGCGGAGTATTCTGTACAGCTTCAAAAACCATATCAATTTAGTGCGAGATACAAGTGTGTCGTTAATGTTTCACAGTACCATAGACAAGTTTCAGACAAAGTACAGCATAGTTCAATAAGTTTCACATAGGTATATACACTTCTGGACACATCTATTGGCCCACCTTAGAGTTTAGGTTTAGATGGCCCCTACCGAAATATGATTGCTAGATTGAACAAAAACTGTTGATGCAGTTTTAAACCTGATACATTTTACCATCTTTTTCGATCGTATTGTTTTGAATTTGAATTCAGAATACCATACGATATGGAGCTACGCCTAACAAGTCGGATATGCGCCTTGTTAAAGGCCATTGATTTTTGAATAAACAACATGTTTTATCAAATAAAGGTTTAATTTAATAACGCGTGTTGCCTCCATGAGCATCTACCACAGCTCTCATACGATTAGGCATAGAGTTTATCAACCGCTCTATGAAATTTTGAGGGATCATCTCCCATTCCTCTTCTATGGCAGTTTTCAACTCCTGCATCGTCTGGGCAACTGGCTGACGAGTCCTAACATGTCTTTTTAGCTCGTCCCACATGTGCTCAATGGGGTTCATGTCTGGGCTTCTGGCTGGCCAGTCCATAACTGTGATGTTCACTGTGAAGATATTCCCTGACGATGCCGGCCGCATGGGCTCTTGCATTATCATGCATAAAAAGGAAATTTGGGCCCACATAGTCCGCCTATGGTATCACGTGAGGTTCTAAGCA
This sequence comes from Chilo suppressalis, assembly GCA_902850365.2. NCBI lineage: Eukaryota > Metazoa > Arthropoda > Insecta > Lepidoptera > Crambidae > Chilo > Chilo suppressalis. The sequence goes on from OU963898.1 coordinate 18,164,903, forward strand.
CTCACGAATGTACCTTTCAGCATTTAATGTTGGCAGCCGTGGTCGCGGATATACCGCCCCAGACAGTCCATGAGCCACCGCCATAAGCAACCCTCTCTTCAAAGCAGCATTGTGCGAAACGCTCTCCCTTACGTCGGTAGACCTTCTTCCTTCCATCATTGCCATGTAACACAATTTTAGACTCATCAGAAAAGAGTACACGGCTCCAATCTTGCTGTGTCCAATTTAAATGACTGCGTGCGAAATGAAGGCGCGCTGTTCGGTGGGCTCGCGTTAGTTTGGGCCCATTAGCTGGCTTGTGTGGTATCATATCGCGTTCTCTTAACCTTCTCCGAACAGTTCGAGCGCTCACAGATACTCCGTGGAAGTCGCGAATTTGTTTTTGTATCTCAATGGAGGTAAGGTGACGATTTCTCAAGCTGGTCGTCACGATGAATCGATCCTGCCTTTCAGTTGTGACCCGAGATCGTGGCCTTCCTTGGCGACGAACAAAGCCGCCAGTCTCTAGGTACATCCGATAAACATTTCGGACCGCAGATCGACTTAAATTAAGTTGAGCACTCACGTTTCTTTGGCTGTGTCCGGCCTGAATAAGTGCCACAGCTTGGGCGGCGACTTGAGGTGAAGTATCCATAGATTATTGATAGAACCTCACCTTAATGTTAAGAATAAGTAATGTTTGTTGCAAAACCAAAGATATCAATCACTTTTTCAAGAATTAAATCCATGTAAACCAATAAAACCAAGTTTTCTTAGTATTCGATTGTTTGATATCAACAAACAGGCTCCAAATTGTCTTTTGTTTCTTTAAATTCTGTGTTCGAAATTCAAAAAAAGACTATTGAATGAAATTGTGAATGTGCCAGGTTCAAAACTGCATAAAAACTTTTTGCTCGACCTAACATAAAATTTTAGCTAGGACCAAAAGAAACTGAAAATACAAGGAGGGCCAATAGATGTGTCCAGAAGTGTATATAGTTTATTAACTGGATTGACATACTTATATGATAAGTACTTTATATCCCGGATACTAATAAATTTCCTATTTGATTCTCAAAAAACGAGCTAATAGGTACTGGACTACCAATTGCCGACGAGTAGATTTTCTGGAATTGTTATTCTCAGTGAAAGAGGGTTCCCGAGGGGTTTTTATGAATACTTCATGCGGACATGCAAGCAAAGTTTAGTTATTATTTTATATAATATATAATGTGCCCACTACTTCCGGTGGGCGGGGGATGCGTCATGCATTTTCCCTACATAAGAAAAGGTAAGTACTCAAATGTGTCTGAATAGTTGAGAATTAAATCTTTTTGATAGGATCTCTCAAGTAAAATTAATATGAGTTTTAATTTTCTTAAAGAAAACCATTTATTCAGATCAGACTTTTAATAATTAATTTTTTATTGATTATGTCGTCGTAGCGTAGATTAGATAGTAACGCTTTTATTTAGACAAAACTGTAATTAGTTTTTACAGTTTTGTCTAAATAAACTTACCTACTTTGTCTATAAAATTTTATTAATTACCTACTTACTCCATTTAAATAAATAAGTTTGTCAATTTTGCCCGATTATAATTGTATTAATATCACCATAAAAATACAAAACAAAGCAGTATTATTATTTTTTATAAAAAATACATGTCATTTCGTTTATGGAAGGTTGGCCGGATCGTGTCTCTCATTACCTAAGGACGCGGCCTCGGTATGAAAGGAGCGATAAACCTCCACGTGTCGAGTTGCTCCAAGATCGGGTTGCCCACAAGGATGACGGCTTTGGAGAAGATTTGCGAGATTACACCCTGGAACCGGTTCACGTAGCCCATGATGACGTCCTCAGTGATCGCGTTCACAATAGCGTCGATGTCTCCGCCGCCAATCACGCCCGTCAAGCCGGACTGGAAGTTGAAAAAAGGGTCAAATAGGCACGTATCATCTATGTTTTAGGAGTATAATTTCGTTTTTTGCGCCATTAACATAAACTTGAAGGTACAACACAATGATCTTTCACACAAAACAGAAAGAGGATCTGAATAACTACAGACTTCTTTTTGTTTTTTTTTTAGTTAAGTTGTAAGAATTCTGGATATCCCAAACAAATCGGACAGACAAGGAGAAAAAGATGGGGAAGTCTTTGAGTGAAAGAAAGTGAGATGCTGAAAACCATTGCATTCTACGGCAAACGGACGATTATATTATGATGCAAGGTGTGTGATACACGAGCGCCAGTCTCCAGTTCATTAAGGAGCCAAGAGTGCCTGCAGCTGTAAAGATAATTCCCAATATCTCCATCCCCTTTCGTAATCTCGCACTAAGGCACACTATAAGGTAGTGCCGCTATTGTTTAGTGTGAATAGAGTCCGGAAGTTATGATAGCTGGGTGGCTGACACGCGCGTGTTTGGATCATTCTGATAACTCAGTTATATCACTTTAACCTATACCTACATCATGGAACTTTAACATCTTATCTGCACAAAGAAAGCAAAGAATTAAGTAAGGAAGAGACACTTCTTCACTCGGCGGCTGCTTCAGTATGGGCACAAATTCTCTGTTTGTAAATAGTAGTAAGCATTTGAGAAATAAGAGCAATTGAAAATCACCTTCAATTTAGGAATTTCGAAGGAAGGAGACTCGATTCTGTCGATGATTACGGATTTTCCATCTTCTGACTGTTTCAAGAAGAGCTTCGCGCGCATTCTGAATTCTTCTACCTCGAATCTTTAAACAGAAAAATTATATATTAACCCACTAAATACAATATTAATATTAGGAAACATCGTAATAAAGAAATAAGCATAAGTAATTAACAAAAAAATCGGCTAAGTACAAGTCGGACTGGTACACTAAAAATTCCGTATAATTATGAGAGATTAACACTAGGAGCACATGTACGGTTTCCTGATCAGGAATTCAGATACGGAATTCCGTGAGCCTGGCGCAGACGTTTCGGTTTTTTTATTAGTTAAAGTCCGAAACGAATGTTAGGTATTTCAATTCTGAAAAAATAAGATTAGTGTACGCCTCGTGAACATTTTGTATGTTAGGACGTGCATTAAGGTTTCCAAATCGGAATTCCTGATCAGGAATCCGAATCAGGACATCGTATATATGCACCCAGCTTTAAAACGCTAGGGTTAACTACCAAAATTAGTCGGTAAAAAAAAACGTGTCCGGCAAAAGTTAATTTTATTAACTTTATCGTTTTTCGTTCCAACGCAAAATGAAATACACATTAAATATGGTCAATCCAATCTTAGGAAAAGAGGTTCATCGAGGTTTCTCAAATAATTGATACCAAGTTTTTTTCATAAAAAAATATTGATGAATTGCGAACCTTAAACTTCCTCATTTTGGAAGTCGGTTCGTAATAAAAAAACTTCAAAATGAAACTCACCTTGCCACACCTTCTCCGTAAAGAGGAATAGCTGTGAAGAGATCCCCGACTAAATCATAATGTGCTGGAAAAAAACAACATTTAATCGACTATAGCATAAAAAAAAATTGGTCTGTTTATTAACAATTTTAGGCGTAAGTACCTAAATCTTTTCTGGAAGCAATAAAACACAAACTTCTTTGAAGCTGTTTAAGGTTCCAGTACTTAGCCTTTCTGTCAGTATAATTTAGTGCCTTTAACCATAGACAGTTAAAATTATCGAGAATTATGTATTAAGCATTATTTATTGAATCTTATGCAATGGAAGGGAACACGGGTTTTTACACAGAACACAAAACCTCTTTCTGTGTTCTGTGGGTTTTTATATAAGCCGCAGCAAATTACCCCACATTTTCGGTTCAATTCAATCGTAAGATAGCCGTTGCGGCAGAAAAAGTGTGATTCACTACAGTACAGCCACCCATCCTCACTTTAACCAATCAGTTTTTAGATATTTCTTTATGTAAAATAAAATGCCAATCCAAAGCATGGACATGAATCAATAACATTACTCTATGCCATGGATAAATATAAGTCATTACCGTATACATCTACTCGTAAAAGTTCACAGTTGAGATCAAGAAATGGCCGAAAGGAAGGTGGGAAGGCAACCTATGCACTGGATTGACGAAATCACCAAAATAGTGGGCAAGACCTGGATGCACGTAATGAGGAATCGGGTCACGTGGAGATACCAATGAAGGGGCCTACCTGACAATGGGTGAACCCGGGCTTATGAAAAAGAAATACATATACTTATATGTATATACATGATTATTGAATATTGTTGGTCCATGATCTGTCTATGATTTAAATATGTGCATTGGTCCAAATATAAACTTTAGTTTGATTGCACTTACCAGCACTAATGTAGATATTGGGAACTGAGATGTCGATATCGAAAGTAAGTTCCGCCAAATTCAAGTGGCTCCTGTGTACCACGAAATCTCCGATACCGGTGGAGCGAATTCCCTTCAGGTTTAAGTCCAAGCTGATCAAAAAACATAAAAAAGTGATAATTAAAACAAATAGCTAGGTACTTTTTTTTTTAATTACTGTATCTCCCATTTTCGACTAGGATCGAAAAAAACACAGAATACGCTGTGCGTGTATAGGAAATAGGGTATTTGACAGTATTAAAAATAAAGTGCCAATTGTTAGCATCTGTGTTTAGAATGAATATTGGCAGGGGTTTTTACTATTTATACATAAAAAATATCATAATTTTACTAAAAACCCACGAAAAAGATAATAGTTTTCTTATCTTTTGTCACGTGACCCAAAACGCTTGGGATTGGCGGAGCCTAAAATGACGTCACACGCAAGTATACTTCCAGTTAAAGTGACATTACATTGTATCGTTTGACGTTTTGATAACAGTCGTGTGACGTCACACACTACAAAGACGCCATATTGTCCAGAAAAACGTTTTCGCATCAACTTGAAAATGGAGTTTTTGATTTGGTTATTTTTACTGAAATACACAACAGAATGATGAATATCCACTTTTTACGGACTCCTTATACATTAGTCAATAACGTGAGATCGTTTTCTAAAACTTTTCAAATACTCTTGTAGTACTCTATTAGGCCGGGGCGGTTTGGTATCCCATGGTGCATTTTATAAGTGAGTAATAATATAACTGGATCTCTTCGTAAATATGATATTGTATTATGTCGTAGGCAGTTGCCAACCCGAATTTTAGAAAATTAGTAGATTATGTGCCAAATGTTGGTAGAAGTTGGTAGAATGTAAAATGCATAATTGGTAGATCTACCACCTCAATTTAGAAGATTTTTTAAGATTAAAAATGCATGCAATGCAATACAGAGCACACTTCAGATCACACCTACATGATTTGCAATAAAAATATCCGTCACCCTTAGTAATTTCTTAAAGCCAACCTGCAAATTCCTTGTCTTTCTCCCATAATTTCGAATATTTTTGGTCATAGTGCCTTTTTCTAGGTTTTCGTGACGAAGTTCCTAACCTAGAACTATATGCATCGCTTTCGCTGCTGTCAGAATCCATTATATAAATAAATGCACGCAACATAGAACAAACAGCAATCAGCACCGTTAATACGCAGTTAATTAGTTTTTACAATAAAACAGGAGCAAAGATTCAACATTAATTCCGCAACAAACCAACCGGGAATAGGCCATAATAGGAATAGTAAAATATGGGCGCGATATGGTGCGAACGCCGAATTCATGGCGAACTGTTGCTTTTTTTTGTGGTTTATGGCCTGGACTCTATGTATGCTTGACGCATCGTTGCATGACTCACGCAATACATCGCAACGTCGCTCGTCGATATAAGAATAATTCAAAGTGGTGATATGTCAAACTAATTAAAAAATAGGTAGTTTTTAGGTCTAGGGTGGTAGATAGGTAGACTGAAGTGAAAATTGGTAGATCTACCAAAAAGTTGGTAGATATGGCAGCACTGGTCGTAGGATCATCTGAAAAATAGTATTTTCGTGAAACTCAGAGTTTTTACGAAAACACGGATAATAAGACAATGACAATGACACTTTCCAATCTTACTGTTAACGACATTTTTTTATGGGCTTCGCAGGCCGCTGCCGATACATAACGAGCAGAGCCACCAAATATCAAAACTTAGGTATAGAAATCCACAGCGGGCGCAACACGGATTGAGGGGTTAAGATGCAGCCAGGACCAACAGCTTAACGTGCCTTCGGAAGCACGAATCGCTCAAGATAATATGTTTTTGGTCATCCATCCAATGATCGGCCATTGCGAAAGTAGCTTAACTTCCATGATCGCAGACCGAAGGAGATTTAACTCGTTTAAATATTAATTTAACAAGCTCACAATTAAAATAACTAAAGAAAACGTACTTGAGTAGTAACGCAGGTATGTAGACGTGCATGTGTTCCAAATCTAGAGGGTCGAGCGGTGGAGTCTTGAATATGGCGGATCCGTTCCTGATCACGTAACGGATGTACGCGAACATCTGTCGGATGAGGGCATTAACGAGAATGTTGCGCGAGCTGGCATCCATCGTCTCCATATCTTGGCCTTAAATAAGAAAAAGCGAGTAATCATCTATTCTCGAGGAGGATCTCGATGGCGCAAGTGATTGGCGAGTTCGACTGCGATCGTTGAAGTTAAGCAACCTTCGCAGTGGTCGGTCATTGGATGGGTGACCAAAAATTTACTATATCGCTCCTCCCTGCTTCGGAAGGCACGTTAAGCCGTTGGTCCATGCTGCAGCCGTTAGCACCCGCCAATCCGCACTGGGCCCGCGTGGTGGGTCATGGCCCAATCTCCCTATTCTATCCATAGGGAAGGCCTGTGCCCCAGTAGTGGGGACATTGATAGGCTGATGATGAGTTATCATCTATTGTGATTTTTTATTACGATTAAGAAGCATTCAAATGCTACACTTTATAGAACTTCCGTCAACGATATTAATTTTTGTTGAGCTCTTTTCTGTATTTACAGGGCAACAACGGAGCCATTTTCTAAACCTCCTTGACAGTTTGTCTGTCTTTCCGCCCATTTATCAACGGGCCGGAAGTCACAACAGGCAGATAGTTAATATTAGGGTTTTATTTCATCTTTTCAATGTTATTATTATGATCAGTTAACAAAACTGCTAAGGGAAGATTGTTTCAGATCTTGTTGGTGCTGTTTGTTTACTATAAAATAATGTAATTTATATTGTTCAAAACTTTCATGATCACTAACATTATATATTGTTATTAACGGGATTGTTAATAACTTGTTTTTTAGGAGTATCCGATATTTCGCCACTGTTGCTGTTGCGCCATGATCACGGAGTTAGTAAATAATATTTATTTATACTTACTCTCAATAGAGAAAGCCTCCTCATTTTCTATGGCCGATGGTGCTGCAGCGCACACAGCGCACAACATGAGCAGTACCCAAAATTTCATCCTGATGAACACAAAGATACGTAAGACTCAACATTATATACATATAACCTCTAACTTTCCTTTTATTTTTTTTTACTCACGATTATAAAGGACATCGACGAAATCGGCCCTAGCATGCCCAAAAGAATGTCCTTCACTATTATTTTTTTAACTTATTAGCAATTAACCATAGTAAACGGACAATCTGTTTAAAAAAATAAAAAATAAGAGTTCTGTTACTAGATACTACAGTCTGTTCATCCTACCTTGTCCTATTTGGTAAACAATCTTGGCACTCCTATTTTATGAAAATACAGCATTAAAAATCAACTGATAACTGGATTCAACAGGTTTCAGTCTATAATAACGATTTATTTTAATAGTTTATTGGCTTCGTTATTATTTTATTTTTAAATGGGTGATTTTATTAAAACCTTGTGCCAAGATTGTTTATCTTAATAAACGCAATATAGGCGACCATAGGTATTTAACAACATAAGAATATAATTCGGTACCTTAGTTATTAATACTGATCACTAGTATTTGTATTATATTTATAAAGAGATTATTTCTGAAATTATGTAAAGATAGTTTATACTCCCATCCCATATAATACCTGTTTATTTTTAGGAAAGTCATAATGATAACCAGGTACATACCTAATTACCGATAGTAAAATATAGAAACAGGTAAATGGAAAGACTTTGAACATTTCATTTGAAAATAAATCTATTATTACAACAGGTTGATATAGGTATCATAGGCGCCAACTGCCAACACTCATAAATTAATATGAATATAAGCATTTATTATTTTTATTATTAATTGCATTTTATGTTCATTTAATGCATATTATTTAAGTGCTTACATAGAGGTAAACACTAAATCTATTCAATATATACCTATAAAGTGTACATCTTTCACGATTAAGTATAATATTTATTACCTCAAAATCTAATACATTCGGTGGTAGGCCACGGTTCCTCAAGTTGTCCGTATCTCAAAAAATGCCTAATTAGAGTTTATGAATGATTCCGAACACAACTAGCATTTCTCATTGCTGTGCGTTCTAGGGCATTCAATGTATGGGGAACGAGCAATGTCCTTTGTCCCCATGCCTATCCACTAACCTGTGGATCTTACGTAAGCGATAATATACTTACTGCAGAAAACATAGCACCACAGAATATCATTATTTTTCTGTTCCTATATCTACACTTTCAAAGTTAGTCCCTACAAATCGGTAGTCATATGTAGAAAAAACATTTTTTCTACCGATTTTTAAATCAAAAGCTTGATACCCTTGACTTCGTAGTCGACATAATATTACTAAACAAAATTTCATGCGGTTTGAAGTAAGAGGTTTTCCACACAAATTAGATAATAATGGAAAGTTTATAAGTTTAATACATGCCTGAGAACCAAAATCTATATACTTACACCCAATCGAAGCAAGGGCGGGTCACATTACAACAATTCAGCCTCACCAGCCTGATACTTTGGGCTTTATTAATATAGTAAAACATTTGTTTTTGACATTACTACAAATTATTTATGTAAATTAATAAACCCACTTACCTAAAAGCTTTCCTTGACCACACTTAGAAGACTGATGTGATTATCAGCAATGTTAGATTAATATAATAACATTTTAATCAAATTGATTAGTTATGATTTCAGGTGCGCGAGTGGCATAGTACCTACTTCAGATGAAGATGCCAAGATATAAGTTAATTACCGTCGTAATTATTGTGATAAAGACCGATTGAGGCGACAATTCCATGCCATACAAATTCGCCGCATTTCTCTACTCCTGTAGACTTATTAATTAATAAATAAATATTTCTAACACACCAACAATTAAACTAGCCCCAAAGTAAGCAATGTAAGTCTTGTGTTAAGGGATACTAGGATACAGGATAGAATACATATACTGATACATATATAAGTATAATTTTATTTAGAAATACATACATAATAAATATCCTAAACTTAGATAGAAATGCTCGTATTCATCACACAAGCATTTGCCCCACCGGGATTCGAATCCTCTCGGGACCTCTTAGCACGATGCCTTGAAAACCGGCGTACATACCACTCGAGGTCGTCAAATATTACCTACAGTACCTAGTTAATTTATGTACACTCTTTTATTTATTTGACTTGGTGTAAAAGTTGAACATTTTAATTTTAAAAGGTTACCTTTCGAATATTGTTATATTAATTTAATTAATCTGTGCAAAAGTAAAAGTAAAAGTGTAAAAGTTGAACATTTTAATTTTAAAAGGTTACCTTTCGAATGTTGTTATATTAATTCAATTAAGTAACTTTCCGCGAGATTGAAAAGGTGATAGGTATAAATGGAAATTAATTTGATGTAAAATTAAGGGTGACTTAATGACTCTGTTTATAATGATAATACAGAGAGAAAAAACAGCCCTTGTTGAGTTTCTTTCATGGCGTAGTGACATTCATAGAGCTTGTATAACTAGATAAATGTTGATATTGATATTACCCATAAACGATTTTTGAATTTGAAAATACATACTACTTTTTACAATGAACGTGCTGTTAGATAAGATGCGCTAGTGATTAAATGTGTCAGAAAAAAAAATAGTTTTTTTGGAGTTAGAGTACCGGTGGGTAGGTACTTAGGTAGGTGTTTTACCTCCACAATTTCTAAAAAGGGGCGTCCATAAATTACGTGAGGTGTTTTTTTGAATTTTTTGTCCCTCCCTCCCCGTCTGGTGAGATGTCGTAAGATTGTATTCAACCCCCTCCCCCATCCCCCAATCTCACGTGAGATTTTTCAAAATGTGGGATGCTTACGTAAACGCGTTGGATTGTTATTGTAAAAAGAAAAAAAAAATGCTTCGTGCTTTTATTTGACTAGTAATCAATATTGCTGAGAGTAATAAGTGTAATAAAAATTTAACAATAGAATACTTAAATCGTAACTACTGTGATTAAAAAAAGAATATCTACTCTTGATAATTGCGCATGATTCTCCATAGACTAAATTATTAGTCTATGGAGAATCATGCGCGGTCTCAAGATAGACTATTGGAACCAACATGTTCATATGTTTTCAGTAAAATCATCTGCTCCTTCAACTTCGTTCCCACTCTAAGCCGTTGGCGCTTGCGCACAGTAACTCATTAGCTCGTCTTGTGCCAATTCGTGAGGGTCGCACTTTGCGGAACCTACGCGCTTGCTCTCGAACGAATTAGTGAATGATATTAATCGTATTACGATTACGCTTAAGATTAAATCACAAGCATGTACAATCTGGATTAAAAGGACCAAAATAGTATATTTTTTTTGTTTCAATCAGAAAAAAAATAGCGTGATATTTGCCGACACCTAATTTTGAAACAATTGTTTTTATTACCTTCCATTTTTTTATTATTATTTGTTGTTTACTCATGATTCAAAATTCAATTAAACACTTTTCATGTAAATACTTATATAGGTTTTAGTGTTGTGACTAAGAATCTGAAAGAGTAACAAAACGGAGAAAAGGTAAATTTTACCAATGACCAAAAGCTTTCACTGTTCAGTGGGTACACCACAGAAGACAGAAAAAGTTACAAGTATGGTTGCCAACCCTTCTATATAATATAGTATCCACTATATCAGGGGATCAAAATCTATATTTCTAAAAAAAAATATATCTTAGGCGAAACTACTATATTTTGTTTAAAGCAGATTTTTGCCAGTAAAAGCGTTCTTAGAAATAAAAAAAAAATATTATTAAGGCGTGTTAAAGAAAAAATATATTCATTTTAAAAATACAAATTATTTTTTTTCCACCTTTTTGCCATCTTCTATATTTTTAGAGCTTTCACTTCAGCGTCACTAGCTTTAGCACATAGCTTTCACTTTCGAACAGCTTCGTAAATATATAATATATTTCATAGAAAAAAAGTTGGTAAACCTAGGCACAAGTTAGGGTATTTGACAGTATTAAAAATAAAGTAACAATAGTATAGGAATCTGTATTTTTATTTTACCTATTATACTTACGTCTATTTTGTTATATATACCTATATCGTATCGTATAGTAGCAAGTATATACCACGTTTATGATGACGTAGGTAAACGTTACGGCAAAGGTTTTTACACGGCTTTCGTTATAATATAGTAGCAAGAATGTGCCACGTTTCATACTCGCTAAGAACAGAGTTAATAGACGAAACAATAGACTCGATATATACAGCTGTACTAGCTGTGATGTAACCATTGAACCTCGTCAGGTACTCTCCGGCGAAGTCCGCAATCCAAGCGTTCAGAATCGCGTCGAAGTTTCCATCGAATTCTGTACGACTCTGAAATTAGAATAGGTACTCATTACTCTGCTGATCTATGATATAATTCGTTACATTATTATTTTACGAAATGATCTATTCTAAAATCACATATAATGTTGGGTTGGTTGAGTATGGAAATGGAAGGCTGCTGGGTTTGGCGGTCTAGCGAGTACGGGATGGAGTTTCTTCTTAGCATATCAGGTAGAGAGAAATAGAAAAGAGTATGTTGCAAATTTGGTTTTATAGATACTTAATTTCTTTACGATAATAATGTTCTCCTAACGAAATAACTACCAACCTACTTATATGTATTATTCCCATAATACAAAAGCTTCAATAAACTAATTTTGAATAGTAATATTATGTATATGATGATTAAACGGAGTCCCTTTAGGCAAGGTTCCAAAGATACTGACAGCGTTCCCCCTTTGAATAGCTAGACTAATTCTTTGTCTGAGGTAGCTGCCAGCTCTTCGGCCTCCTGTGATGTCGACTAACCTTTTTGCTATTTCCTTAAAAAGCTTTATATTATTGTTATTATTGTACAAATGTTAAGCAAAAAGAAATATTTTCTCATGTACACTTACCAATACTTGGTCAATGGTGAAATGTGTTTTCTCCATCTTATCAATCAATATAGATTTACCGGTACTAGAATGTTTGAGGTAAATTTTGGTGTATAAAATAAAGTCAACAATTTCAAAACTGTAATCAAAGGAAAAGGCACCGATACATATGATTATGTACTTATAAAACATTAGGAAAAACAAAGGGAGAAATCCTACAAGGGACTTTGCTCGAAGTTACAGAATAAAAACAGTTCTCAGTTCTATAGGACTAAAATGAGACCCTTTGTAATGTATTCCCTTGACTATCTCAGAAAAACGTGAGTGAGGCTTAATTGTCCAGTTTATTATTTTTACTTACTATAATATTCCTTTTCCTTCAATTGGTATAACTTCCTTAATATCTCCTTGCATTTCGTAGTAATCTAGAATGCAGTTACATATAAAACAAATTAAGAAAACGTAATTACTTACGTCTCACTAGAAAAAAACCTACGCGGACCAGGCAGCGGACGGGACTCGAACCCGCACCCTTCGCAATCCGGGCGAATGCACTGACCAATTATGCTACCACGGCCCTGATGGACGCGACGAAATTTTCCTAGCCTTAAGCTGCAAGGCAGCGCCATCTCTTCGCACTGTAGGTAACCCACAATGTCAAATGAATACTTTTTCAAGTACCTATTAAACTTCTTGATTTGAAAGAAGAAATAGCAATTATAGTTATGTTTTTATTTTTTTAAGCTGGTCCGCGTGGATTTTTTTCTAGTAAAACTTTTCTTTAGATTTAAACATCTAGCAGTTGAATGCTTAAAAAAATAAAAATAAAAACATACTTACGTCTCGTTTTAAATAAATAAAATAATATACATACTTAGTTACTGAAATAAAAGAGACTATTTTACCTGCTTGAAGTTTCAGGAGCGGAAAGTGAACTTTAACATCAAAAGCTACTTCATCTTTGAAAAATGTTTGTTCTTCAACCCGAAAATCTCCTAATCCAGTGCAAATAAATTTACTGATATTCATTTGAGCTCTGAGAAGCAAAAATATTTGTGTATACGTTATTAGAAGTAGTACAATGTACACCTAACATTTATTATGTCCGATTTTTAAACCTAACTAATGCAGAAGTACTTATGTTGGAAGGCACAATTAGTTTCTAAATGATTATTGGTACCGTTCTTAAATAATGATAGAGATCTGGATAAAGTTAACAATTACATAAAAATATCTATTCAATTAAAAAAAATAGTTTACGAACAATAGTTTTAGTGTCATACGGACCTGTAGAACTTTCCATGAGAATGTTGTATTTGCGATGATTCAATAACATATGGGTCGAACATGGGGACACCTTTTGCTTCGTCACCATTTATTAGTAACTGTCTAACCATATCGATAAGTTGATAAATCACGCCATTTGGGGTGAAGCGGATCTCATTTTTCCCAATGTTATCTAAAATAGAACAGAAAATAATTTGCACAGATAGCGAAGGATGCTGGTTCGATTCTTGCCTAGCACCTGGGGCGACTAAAGTTGATAACTTGAATCTTTTTTTTAGTAACATAAAAATCTTAAAAGTTAATTGCCCTAAGTTGTTCAAAATTATTATTTTCAATCCTATAGATCGTTCACACAGAGAGTCATAAAAAAAGTTACGAAGCTTGGGAAAAAAGACCCAAAATCATTTCGAAAAGTAAAGTCAGGTAAGATGTTATTTATTTAAACTTACTCGCTTTTGTGACGACTAAATTCGTCACAATGTAAATCCCAATTAATAATGGTATTTTCATTTTTGAAGACACTTACACACCCAGGTTCAGGTATGAATTGGGTAGATTAACATATACTGCGATTCCAAATCGTTTGACCCTAATTTATAGATTAAATTTAATTATGAAATAAGACAATTTCGAAATAGGTAGTATGATGTGATAACGGAGTACACACCTAATTTGTTGACAGCGTTACATATTATTTGTTCAAGTAAATAATGATATCAACTGTTCAAGGCATTAATCTATTCATACAAATAGATTCATTCATTATTATTAAAGTGGGAAATTTGTAAAGCAGAGACCTAACCTCCGCTTTAGCCTATACAGATTAGTATAGAATTCAATGGCTATTTTTCATGAATGAAGTGATTTCGTCTTTTAACAAACCATGAGTATTCATAATTGAATTAATTTTCCCACCAACGAAGAGCGCAGTACAACAATGTAGAATTAAACTAGGTAGGTAGGTACTACGTTTTTTCTTTTCGGATATGGTGGGCATTTTCTATTTATGTCTGCATAAGAGAGCATTGTTATTTTTAAAATGGTATGATCTCTGAGCTGTTGCTGCTTCATATTAAATTTATAAAGTGTAAGGACAATTTGATGAAACCTAAATAAATAATAAAGAAGGAATCATTTAAAATTATACTTAAAAAATTCACTCGAAAAATCTCAATAAGTTCAATAAAAAATTCTGAAATTTTTAATTAAAATAGGGAATCTGCGTATAAAGAAACGTTATTACTTAGATGCAATTTGTCATTGACTGACAGATGACCGCTAATATTATTGGTTTATATTCATTTCCTTGATTGTGATTGGTTTCTATCAAAAATCACGTGATTTCCGTCGCTAATTGTTAATAACACATTTACCATAATATATTTATTATCTGTGCTGCCATTAATTTAAATGTTTTAACGGAATTTTATATATTTTTGATAAATTGAGCGTACTCTTCTACACATAAATGGAAGATAATACTTGAGGTGCAAAATTGGGCAGAATTGTATGGAGAAAAGAATGGATCCTTTCAATATTAGTCATTAACCTATTTATGTCTCTACTACTGGAGTACCGGGCCTTCCCTATGGACAGGGATCTCACCATTGCGTATTGGTCGGTGTTGAAGACTCTGTTGTCGTTCCTGCCCTTAATTTTCGCTTCTGTATCAAGGCTTAACGTACCTACCGAAGCACGAAGGAGTTCGAGATATTTTTTTATCACCCACTAGTGGCCCGCCCTCGCTTCGCTTCGGTGCAGAGCTGTAGTGTAGGTAGACTATAGATTTTGTATTATTTTTCTCACCTTTTAAACCTTTCCTAGACCTCCACGAACATTTGAAAACCAAGATAAGATAAGTCCGTTCAGCCGTTCTCGAGTTTTAGCGAGACTAACGAACAGCAATTGATTTTTATATAACTAGTCATGTCATAAATTCTGTCACATGTTTAATATAAAATAATTGAAACAAGTTTATTCATTATGTAACAATTTATATACTAAAATGAACTTAACAAAACATAGATAGATTCTTATGACAATAAAGTTTATTTAAAATGACCTCCGTGATTTTGAATACAACCCTTCAATCTGCGCGGCCAGTCGTTTATCGCAGCACGAACGAGGTCCATATGTCAATATCGGCGGCTGCCTTAATCAAGGATGTCTTGAGTGACTGCAAATTAGTATGAGGCTTTGAGCACGCCTTTTCCTCCAAGTTGTAACGTTGTTACATATTTATTTTATTAAAACTTATAATATTCTACCTAAAAATTAAATTACGCTTAATATTATTAACTTAAATTGTACATTATTTACACGAATCAGTTTTTTTGAATACCTATTGTTTATAAACACAAAATTCATTTAACATCGGGCAATGAAATTTCGCTGCACGCGCGCTTCCAAGTTTGGCGACTCGTTTGTTGAGTTCCTCCCCCCCCGACCTGCACCGCGCGCTGGTTGCGGCGCGGCCGGCCATCTGACACTCCGAAATTGAACTCCAAGCGAACACGCGCTCGTTCTGTGCTCCCAGCGACCTTGCGGACAACGCGCGATCTTTATATTTTTTTATTTTTTCTTAATAATTGTTTAAGATAATTAATCATTACACTCAGTGCATTAACCCACGTATTGGTAAGTGTTGAACAAGTATTCCTTCAATTAGCGTCCGATTATAAAGTGGAAAATCTTAAATTTTTAAAATAGTAACCGTCGTTTTGAATTTTTATCTTTATTTATAATGCTTTTGCAAGTTATATTAGTTATATTCCTATTGTTTTTTAAGCTTACTAAGCTGTGCTTTAGCTAGTTTAATTGTTTTATTTCTCCGATTGTAACTCCGATCTGATTGTGGCAATTATAACAAAACACACATACGTTCCGGGTACTTTTCTACTCCAGTTCTTGCCATGGCCACAATCAGAGGAGACAACGGAGTTTGGTTATTAATGCGACCATATTACAGGGTCCATGGTGTGGCGTCCACCGTACACCATCGTGTGACAACGACCAGCAATCCATCCCGTCACGGTCACCCCATCGCCTGGCGACGACTTCCGACTTCTTTTCGGGACTTCACTGTCGACCAGTACGACCACCGCTTCGTGACCATCTCCATCTTCTCTGGGCCCGGACTTCTCTTCGGCGGAACTACCAGGAGAGTACCAACCCTGGCCGGGAAAGCAAAGAACTTTCAAATACTGTAACGGTTTTTTTTTACCCGGGCACTTCGAACCACGCCCAAATAAATTTGTTGTTCACACCAAGAGTTGGTTTCATTTAAACGCCCTGGCTCGTGACACTGGCGCCTTTGACGTGGTTCTAGGGTACAGTATTTTTTTTTGCTTTCCTGTGCCGGTGGTATTTTTATATGGTGTGTCATTGTGTTGTTGCTTTTTTTGTTGTAAAACGCTTTTTATTTTTGGTTGCCGCAACTAAGGTGTACGAACGTGGTTATTATTTTTACATATTTATAATTTTAAAACTACGGTCACCAACAAAAGTGGTACATTTTTTTTTACTAATCTATTGTTTGTTTTTTTTTCCCATTGCTGCTCAACTATTTGTTTTCTTTAACTTTTTGCTACTTATTTAGCACAGTTAGCAGCTCATTTATATAGTTTTTTTTTAAATTTTCAACAGGTTCGTACACATTAGTTGCATATTTTTATTTTTGTATTGTGCTTTTTATTTTTAGTTGCGATTAGATATTTTAATTTTGTGTTTTTTAGCGCTTTGTAGTATAGTGCTTTAGTAGTAATAAGTAGTTTTTTTTTTATATCAACCAGAGCGTTACAAGTAGTTTAGATTTTGTAACAGACGGAGTAGTTGTATTATTTTTGCCATACTTGTTCAACATTCACCTTGATAGGGTTGTCAATTTTTTAGGGTTGTCAATTTTTTTTTTTTGTTCATTTAAGATTTTTTTTCTTCATGATGTCTTACCCCGTGAAATTTATGTCACTTCAAAAGACCGAATTAGAGTACGAAGTGACCATTAGAGGCGAAACACCTGCTTCGACTGTTCAGGAGTTGCGGAAACAAATTGCTAAGTGCGGGCCATTATATCCTTCGGAGGATATTCTTTCGAGTCCTTTCGATCCTGCGGAGGATCTTAAGGGTGTTAACGACATCCTTGAGAGAGCTAACTCTAACTTGGTCGCGCAAATCGATAAAAACACTTGGCTTCGTACTCAAAATTTATTACATCATCTTTATCATCGGCTTAACCGTATCGTTTGCACCGACGCTTTAAAAAAGGAGCTTAGTGATTGCTATGACTCATACAGAAATGCAGTTTCTAAGTTGGACTCGCTTAAGGACACAATTTTTGATGCACTTGCTGTTTCCGGTAGTGAACCTTCGACTGCTTCAGCCTTCAGCTTCAGTTCAGCATTGCCACTCAACATTAATGTCACTTGCGAGGGCAATAGTGCCAATAATTTTTCCAAATTAAAATTTGACGGTAAGTCGTGTGTGCGCGCTTTTGTTGAGCGTGTTAATGAATTTTGTAAAGCGAAAGGTATTCTTCACAATAAAATATTAAGCAATGCTACTGAAATTTTCACTGGGGATGCTATTCATTGGTTTAGAAGCATTAGAGATACCGTATCTAGTTGGGACGAACTTGTAGTTTTATTGAAACGTGATTTCGATCAGTCTGATTATGACTACAGACTACTTTCTGAAATTAGATCTCGCACACAAGGAGAATCAGAAAATATAGTGATTTACTTGTCAATTATGTCTGGACTTTTTTCACGATTGTCAAGAAGGTTGTCTGAAGCCGATCAATTAGAAATTATCCTTCATAATGTTCGTCCATGTTACGCAAATATTTTATTTAACCTTTCGGAAATTAAGACAATTGATGAGCTTAGAGCCGCTTGTCGTAACTACGAATGTGTACAGGCGCGTCTTTCTCAATTTAAAGAACCTCCAAAACTAACACAGAATACTCTAGCACCTGAGTTTGCTTATTCTGGGGCTTCACAATCAAAACAAAATTGTGATGATAACAGTAAATTTAATACAAATAGATTTTCTTATTTACAAAACAATAATTATTTTAATAAGAAATCTTCATATAACAGTAACAAAAATAGCACTTTTAGTAAATATAAACCTAATTCTACTCCTAATAACTATATACATGCTATAGATTCTTCCAATCAAATGAAACGTTACTGCCCTCGTTGTCGTAATGATACTCACAACCTCAGACAGTGTACAGGTAACAAGGCTGAAATTGTTTGTTTTGTCTGTGGTCATAAAGGTTTTAAGACTCCTGAATGTCCAATTTGTCAAAAAGATAAAGAGGGACAATTCAAAAAACTAGTGCGTGAGAGTTGTATGAATAAGAATTTTGATAAAGATGACTGGCGGAAATGGCTTGATACAATTAAATTATTTTTTAATTCTTACAATATTCATACAATTCTCAACAAAAATACTGAAATGGATAATAGGCCTTACGTAACTTTACAAATCAATGGTTTGAGTATTAAGGGACTTTTGGATTCTGGCTCCGCAGTCACCATACTTGGTAACGAAGCTCATTTAGTTTTGGAAAAGCATGGTTTGCCTATTATCACAGAAGATTTTATTACTGTGACGGCTGCCGGAGGTCAGAAAATTAGTGGTATTGGTTATGTTAACTTGCCAGTAAATTTTGAAAACCAATTTCACATTTTGAAGGCTTTTGTGGTACCTAATATTACACAAAGTCTCATTTTAGGAATAGACTTTTGGCAAAAATTTCAACTGTGCCCTAAGTACATTAATAGTATCGAAATGTGTAGCAATATTGATAGTACAGCTTCACTTGTTGACTCACAACCAACTTTCATTCAAAGTTATTCAAACTTAGACGATTCTCATAAACAATTAGCTGATAACGTCATTAAACAGTTTGAGAATATATCAGCTGAACGAAAAGGTCTTGGAGTTACACATCTAATGACACACCGAATCGACACTGGTAACGCTCAACCTATCCGTCAACGTTACTATAGGTTGTCACCTGAGAAACAACGAATTTTAGTTGAGCAGGTTGACGAAATGTTATCATTGGACGTGATCGAGCCCTGTGAAAGTGCCTGGTCTTCTCCAGTCTTAATCGTGACTAAAAAGAACGGACAACCTAGATTTTGTCTTGATAGCCGAAAACTCAACTCTGTCACTAAACGGGATGCTTATAATTTACCTTACATCTCCGAAATTTTGGATAACCTTAGAGATGCGCGCTACTTAACTAGCATTGATTTATCTAAGGCTTTTTGGCAGATTCCTATCGCGCCTGAAGATCGCGAAAAGACAGCCTTTTATGTCCCAAATAGAGGCACATTTTGTTTTAAAAGAACCGCTTTTGGACTTACAAACGCTCCAGCAACACAGCAGAGATTAGTTGATATGTTATTTGCCGAATTCGATCTCAACGTCTTTGCGTATCTTGATGACATTATTTGCGTTTCCAAGGACTTCAATAGTCACGTGACCTTACTTTTACGTGTATTAGACAAGTTAAAACAAGCAAATCTTACAATAAATCTCGAGAAATGTGATTTTTTTAAGCCACAACTCAAGTATTTAGGCTATGTAGTTGACAATTACGGTTTGCGTACTGATCCGGCTAAAGTTGAAGCTATTCTTAATTACCCGACACCTACTTCTCGGAAAGAACTAAAAAGATTTTTAGGGACCGCAACTTGGTACAGGCGTTTTGTCCCAAACTTTAGTACAGTGGCTGGGCCCTTAAATAAATTGACCTCAACTAGGAAAGGCGCCGCTCCTTTCAAGTGGACACCTGAAGCAGCCTCCGCGTTTGTAAAACTGAAGGAGTGTTTAGTCTCTGCCCCAGTTTTGTCCTGTCCAGATTATACTAAGCCATTCGAAGTACACACCGATGCTAGTAGTTACGGTATTGGCGCTATGCTTACCCAAACGATCGATGGCAAGGAACATCCTATTGCGTACATGAGCAAGTCGTTTACTGCATCTGAGAAAAACTACGGCATTACTGAACGCGAAGCCTTAGCCGTTCTAACTGCGCTTGAATATTGGCGTTGTTATATTGAAAACGGTCAGCCATTCACAGTTTATACCGACCATAGCGCGCTAAAATGGTTTCTCTCTCTTAGTAATCCGACCGGTCGGTTAGCTCGTTGGGGAGTACGTTTGTCGGCATTTAACTTTGTCATCAAACATCGTCGAGGTTCCGACAATGTGATTCCTGACGCCCTTTCCAGAATCCCATGTAACGCCATCTCAACTGCTAACTCTTATTTGGACTCTAAAGACGCTTGGTACAAAAATTTATATTTCGGTTGTTTAAATGACCCTGCAAATTTTCCAAATTTTATTATTAAAAATGGTACATTATTCCGTTTATCTAAAAACAAACACGAGTTAACTTCTGAATTCTCATGGAAAGAAGTAGTTTGTTCTGAATTCCGTGAGAATATTATTAAAGAAAACCATAGTGAGCCTACCGCTGCTCATTTGGGCATATTCAAAACATACAAACGTCTTGCCTTACGTTATTATTGGCCTGGCATGTATAATGATGTAGTTAAATATATAGATTCTTGTGACAAGTGTCTTTCATATAAATCACAAAATCATCAACTATTAGGAGAAATGGGTCGTCCTAAAAGTTGTTCACGTCCTTTTCAAACTATTTCCATAGACCTTATGGGGCCTCTCCCCACTACAAAACTTCGTAATAGTTATATTTTCGTCGTTACTTGCTGTTTTTCGAAATATTGCTTGATATTTCCTATTAAAAAAGCGACTTCAGATGTAATTACAAAAATCCTTGAGGAATCTGTGTTTCTCGTACATGGTGTTCCACAAACCATTTTAATGGATAACGGCACCCAATTTACAAGCAAGCTCATGGATAGTCTCTGTAATAAATATCATATACCTAACGTGCATTATACACCTAAGTATACCCCACAAGTTAACCTAGTGGAAAGATATAATAGAACAATAATTACTTGTATATCTATGTATGTAGACGACGATCATAGCTCTTGGGACTTGTTTATTCCTGAAGTCCAATTCGCTATAAATAACTCCGTAAACGAAGCGACAGGGTATACACCCTCATTTTTAGTTTTTGGTAGGGAGCTAGTCGTTTGTGGCTCACATTACGTTGACAATGACCTCGGTAATGATTTATCAATTTTACCACGTGATGCTTATGCCGAAAATCTAGGTCGTCTATCTAGTGTTTTCGATAAAGTGCAAAAACGGTTGTGGCAAGCCCATGTGAAGAATACTTCTCATTATAATTTGAGAAGGAAATTTGCCGAGTTCAACGTTGGTGACATAGTCATGAAGCGTGCTTACTTTTTAAGCGACAAAGATAACTGTTTTTCAAAGAAATTGGCTCCGAAGTTTATTAAAGCTAAAATAGTAATTAAAAAGTCACCATTGGTATATGTATTGCAGGATATGACTGGAAAAGATCTAGGCACCTGGCACATTAAAGACTTGAAGTTGGTTGGTGTCAATAAGTAGTTTTTTTTCTTTTTATATATTTTTGTTTGGTTTATTATGTACAACAGTAGCTTTATATCTCGCGTCGCGCACTTAACTAACTTATTGGATATAAGTATTTGCCAAGTTTCTAGTTCATTAAACTAGATGTCTTCAGGATTGCTTGTAGGAGTCGGTAACATCCTTTGTATGGTACCTACTTTGTTTTAATAGTTAGAAGAATGATGATAGAAGAATGATAGAAGTATGAAAGATGATTTATGTTTAGGTTAAGCAACTACATTCACATTTTCCAAAACGGATTTTATTTCTCTATAAACAATAAAATCCTTCACTGCGCGCGGGGGTATTGTAACGTTGTTACATATTTATTTTATTAAAACTTATAATATTCTACCTAAAAATTAAATTACGCTTAATATTATTAACTTAAATTGTACATTATTTACACGAATCAGTTTTTTTGAATACCTATTGTTTATAAACACAAAATTCATTTAACATCGGGCAATGAAATTTCGCTGCACGCGCGCTTCCAAGTTTGGCGACTCGTTTGTTGAGTTCCTCCCCCCCCGACCTGCACCGCGCGCTGGTTGCGGCGCGGCCGGCCATCTGACACTCCGAAATTGAACTCCAAGCGAACACGCGCTCGTTCTGTGCTCCCAGCGACCTTGCGGACAACGCGCGATCTTTATATTTTTTTATTTTTTCTTAATAATTGTTTAAGATAATTAATCATTACACTCAGTGCATTAACCCACGTATTGGTAAGTGTTGAACAAGTATTCCTTCAATTAGCGTCCGATTATAAAGTGGAAAATCTTAAATTTTTAAAATAGTAACCGTCGTTTTGAATTTTTATCTTTATTTATAATGCTTTTGCAAGTTATATTAGTTATATTCCTATTGTTTTTTAAGCTTACTAAGCTGTGCTTTAGCTAGTTTAATTGTTTTATTTCTCCGATTGTAACTCCGATCTGATTGTGGCAATTATAACAAAACACACATACGTTCCGGGTACTTTTCTACTCCAGTTCTTGCCATGGCCACAATCAGAGGAGACAACGGAGTTTGGTTATTAATGCGACCATATTACAGGGTCCATGGTGTGGCGTCCACCGTACACCATCGTGTGACAACGACCAGCAATCCATCCCGTCACGGTCACCCCATCGCCTGGCGACGACTTCCGACTTCTTTTCGGGACTTCACTGTCGACCAGTACGACCACCGCTTCGTGACCATCTCCATCTTCTCTGGGCCCGGACTTCTCTTCGGCGGAACTACCAGGAGAGTACCAACCCTGGCCGGGAAAGCAAAGAACTTTCAAATACTGTAACGGTTTTTTTTTACCCGGGCACTTCGAACCACGCCCAAATAAATTTGTTGTTCACACCAAGAGTTGGTTTCATTTAAACGCCCTGGCTCGTGACAAAGTGTTGCCATATCTTGTAATGTTACGGATTCAAATCTGAACTGAAGGAGGGCCAGGCTTCGTGCCGGATGAAGTAGATTTCACGCGTCAGATTTCATTCTTGTGTGCTCTTCGCTCTATGAGCTGGCGCCGAATCTTGTTGGAATACCCAGTGCCTGTTATTGAACATGGTATGAGAAACAGGTTCCACAAGGTTCGTCAGGACTGTATTTTGATACACAACTGCATTCGTTTTTACACTTTTCTCACAAAAATGTACCTCTGTTAAGCTCCCAACCATACCATGAGCGAGGATGGAAAATGACCTCTTTGGACACGCGGAATACGGTTGCTCGCTTCTTCACTACTGTGTGCGTACACCTTATCATTTTGTTTGTTGTAGCTCTCTTCTACGGTAAAAATTTTTTTATCCGAAAAAAGAATTTCCCGGTATTTTTTTCCCGCGTACCGCTTCAACAAAGCGCGGCATCTTTTCAGTCTCAGGTCCATTAGACGAGCATTCAAACGATGTCTTGTTTTTCTTCGATATGCCCGAAGCCCTAAGTCTTCATTTAACAACCTTTTCACCGTGGGTCCGCTTAACCCCATCTGAAGGGCCAACAGTTTGGGATTTCTTTGAATTCGCGCCTTCAAAGCTTTTATACGCTGGAGTCCTAACAGACCGAGGGCGACCACTTTTTGACCTGTCATCTACACTAGAGTCATCATTGTATCGTTTGATGGTACGATAAACGAATCTTTTGGTTAATTAGATGTTTCAATCTTGGACCCGCCCGACTTCCTGCTACTCATGAACCAGATATTATTTTTTACTTTTTAATTCCATTTTCAATTTTGAATTCGCTTATCATTTTAATGGTTAGATGATTATTATGATTTTATCAGAAACACAACACCACCAAAAAGTAATCTTATTCTACTGTGATCTTCTGTAAGGTTGAGGTTACTTCCCCAGACGGTGTTTATAAACCAAGGAGCCTTGTGGTAAACTACAGAATATACATACACCTGAGATGCGCCAACTTAAACTTTTTTTTTGACTTTTCAGTGGTTTACGGAGTAGCATATCAACTTTTACCGTTTTGATTGTTTGAGAGCTTTATCAATACAGTAAGTTATGACTAACTCTTCTCGACGGCACATTGTCGATGTCAAATAAATTGCATCAAATAACGTGGCTTTTGGATAATAGGAGGTGCCAGAGAGGAGTTTAATTCTATATACTAAAATTTTTCTTTTGAAATGAAAATGTAACTTTATATCTATTAACGGGATTGTTACCATGCAGTGGCGGCGCTAGGCGTCGGCGACGGCCACCGCCGCGCCGACGGCCTCGCACCTGAGTGGGCCTCGCAAAAAAATTTTACAAGTTACCTATTTATTTTCGTTTCTCCTGGCCTGGGGGCCAATCGCCTAACGGAAATGCTTTGGAAAACGCTAACGCTTACGATTTTATTTTGCTATTTCTAGCCGCCTGAGGTATTCAAATGCCTCGCGCTCTTTCTTTTTCTTTTGCATTGGTAATAACAATATTAAAAAAAATGAGCGTGAGGTATTCGAAAACCTCAGGCGGGTAGAAATAACAATATAAAATCGTAAGCTTTAGCGTTTCCCAAAGCATTTCCGTTAGGCGATTGGCCCCCTGGCCTAAGCCAGGCATAAGGGGAAAAAGCTAAGCAGATGATAATGACTTTCATTATTTTCGAACACGTGCGTGATGGAAGCGAGTAGTACTTTACGGGTATTCAGAATTGTCTGTCTGGCAACACTATTATTGTAATTAAATATCTATTTTTTTAATTTTTTTTTTGTCATCATTTGATTATCAACAATAAAACTCGTTTACTCATTTGTTATTTTATAATTTGGCTCACTTAATTTAACGGTTTTTTTACTGCGAAGTAAAATAGGCCTCGCGAACTTGATGTCGCCGATGTCCACATGTTGTGGTCGAGCGCCGCCACTGTTACCATGTAAATTATTTTTTATGAGTCTCCGATATTTCGGCACTGTTGCAAGCGCCATGATCACGGAGTAACAATCCCCTTAATAGCTTTAATATTAGTGACCATGAAAGTTTAAAACAACGAAAATGTAACTATCAGTTATAGGAAATAATAAATAAAATTAAGCTGAGTTTACTTATATTTCGTATGATTGATACTATGCCTACTTGTTAACTTAACTCCTTCGTTTGAAGAATTAGTGGTTTCAGTAGGTATTGAATATAGTCGTAAAGTAAAAATAACCCATCTCTTTCCGTGATACTAAATTTTTCTGGCGTACACTTACAGACATATGATTATAGTGGTAGTATTGTTAATAGAATAAAGATAATTAATTGTAGCGGCAAAATTTTTAGCAAGGTAGTAAATCAAACAATTTATTTCCGACATACGAACAAGATGGGTGGTGATAGGCTAAATATAGGCGGTGAGATGACAGACGGTACTGCAGATGGATGGATGCTAAATGGGTCGGCTGCTCTACAATTAGAGCGCGACGAAAGGAAGACCCCCAAAAGTGTAATTAAATGACATGTTAATAAATCTACTTCGTTTATGATGGGACGTGGACGTCACGGGCCACAGTAGAGATAGGTATTTAGTTTGTTTGCAGAACTCGCTCCATATTATTATGGACTAGGTGAATGTAAATTTAATTGATTTTCTTACAGCGTAATGGTATATTAGTTTTGGTATATTTCTATTTACTTCATATCATGTATTGGGACTACTAAATCTCAAACGTTAGAGTTCTCATAAGTTTGCGACCTTATGATAAGAGACCTGCGCGGGGCGCGTCCGCACGCGTGCAAGACACGCCATCTGACCGCACCTTTACAGCTACGACTGACAAACTCAACCGACTTAAAAAAGAAAAAACGACCCGTATGTACCTAGGTACGTGCGGTACGAAATAAAAAAGGCAGTAAGTAATTAAAAAAAAATAAACAGTTAAAAATGAATATTAACCTGAAGTACCTACTTAAACATTCCCAATTAAAATGTAGGTAACTAATGTTGTGTTTGGTTCGATGATCAGAATTTTGAGATACCATATCTACTATTTATTATATTCTGTAGGTAAACAGCTGCACAATATTTTATTAATGTAAAGATTAGATAATAAATCTGTTAGTTATCTTACCCAGTCACAACTTGTAATGTTCCCTAGGCCCCTTAGAGTATTAGGAGAGTGTAGCGGCGTTAAAGAGGAAGAAGAATTTAGAAAAACGAAGAGAAAAGAACCCTAAAGTTACGTAAAGGAAAAAGAGAAATATGGCAGAAAACGTAACGTTATTAAACTATAAGCCCTAATACAAACGATAGAGAGAGAAAATCTTAAAAACTAAAAGAGTCTCGCGATACTCTAAGGGGAGTGTAACGTTACAAACTTCTCATTTCATTAATACAAATTGTTTTCTTTTAGTTACCGAGATACCTAGATCTTTCCTACTTAATATTATAAATGTTAAGTTTGTACCTTTGTTACCTAATCACGGAAAAATTACTGAAGAGATTTGGATGATTTTTTATTAATTTATTCCGGTAAACCTGTGGGATTCTAAAATAAAACTAAAGTTAAAGCGGATGAAGTCGCGGCGGCCGCTAGTTTATTAGAATATAATCTCTTTCATTATGCATAGTAGGAAGGGACGTGGAGATGTGAGTTACAATTTGGATAGTTATTTCGCTATTTTTAGGAAAACCAATAGATTTTTCAGTAGCCGTTGCATAAAGTCAGCATGACATATAAAGCGATACAGATACCAATGTATAATGCGATTTAATTAAGAATAGGACCGACTGGGCGCCATATTGTGACGTCATAGCCGTCAATTCAAACCAGTTAGGTAGAGTGAGCAAAAGTTTTTCTTTAATAAAACTTATTTACCAAGATTAAGTGATAAAAAAGATCAGATTTTTAATGATATTTATTTAGTAAGACAGAGTAACAAAAACATTAATTAGAATCTAGCTCTTTAATTCCGCTCATCTCAGTACTACTATCGGAGTAGTCATCATCGTCACTGATGCTTTCGACTATAAAATAAAATATCGATTACTGAAGGTTTAAAAACAACAACTTTATTTAAAATATAAACGGTCTTTTTACTACATATATTTATAATAAAACCAAATTTTTTCCAGTACTATACGTTTCATTATGTATGATTTATTCCCTTCTTTTGTTTGCACATGATTGGTATTTATTCTAAGATTAGCTCAGTGTAAAAAAAGCGTTACAAGATTTTTTTGCAAACCGTACTTTTCAAGCGACAATTGACAGATGGAGGTCATTGGCTTTCCTATTCTTATTTGAATCGCATAGTAATAGTTAACATTTTTAAATGATTGCTAGCCAAGACAGTTTCTTCAAATACTAAAGATACGAATATGTCTCTCTCGAGTTAGATTTTATTTATGATTTTATTTTTAGATTTAGATTTTATTTACCTAGTATTATTGTATTGCTTGTTTAATGTTTTATATCTTGGCCCGTATTTTTTAAGTGTAACTTTTTTTTATTTTGGTAATCCATATTCTGCATAGTGGAGTAAGACATACCAACCTAAAGATTCAAGACAATAACTGAAAAAAATAATTAGGAAATTTCTCTTGTCTTCACAAGATCATTGCAAAGTGTTTTATTCTTAGTTTCCGATAATTACAAAGCAAAAATGGTTCGTCGTTTACCTACCTAGTTGTGGTCAAACCAATATATAAAATGCCAGTTTAAATTGAATGTTTTATATAAAAGCAGTACCTAAAATCTCTTCTGTATCTTTAACTTTTCGCTTTAGTGCTGTGACGACGCCCTAACCGACGACGTATCTGTTTCATTTTGATATCACCTTGTTGCTATTTTGGTTAGGCCATGAACCGTGTTTCTATATTGATGGTAGTACTTACGTACTAATGAACTTTCTGAAACTATTTCTGGACTTTAATACAGTGGTTAGGTACAAAATTATTAAAGAAATTTTTCATTACTTAGTAAGTATTGATTTGCTTTGCTTTGATTTCGGATGTTTTTGAGACTATAGTTTAAATGCAGAATATCGTTAACACATGCAGCACAATTTGCGCAAAATATTGCGATTAAAAAAATATCGGCTACCCAGTGAGAAATCGTAAGCGTAACTTAGTGCAGGTTATCCTCAAATTCGTAGTGTTTTAAGAATTTTTCCTCCAACGTGATCATAGTGTCCCTAAATTGCCCAAATTCATCTACTTTCATCGTGGATAATTTTTCCATAGTAAAGTTCTCAATGCCCTTTATGCCTAACGATAGTTCTAGCTTAAATGTCTGCAAAACGAGTGAAATGCCAAACGATTTTCTGCGAAATGAAATTGATGCTATCCGCTGATATACTTTAATAATTAACATTAAAAGTTCTTAAATAAAACTAGTTTTAATGGGTTAATGCACGAAACTTTATTTATTTTTTGACGCTTCGCAGCCTTTTCAGGTCTGCTTCATCAGAATGAGTTTCTATTTTTAATAAAAAATATAAATATAAAAAATATAAATATAAAAAAATATTTATTTAATGAGTGATGTGCGTGAAAACCTAAGAAACAAATATTAAAAGTTCTGTTTCAATACAAGGTTGACCCCATCTATATCTCTGCACTGAAATTGTGTACAGTGTTTAAGGTATGCTCTTTAAATCATTTCAGGCATCGTAGTTTTATTGTATTCCATTTTGGTGTCACGTATGTAAGTGCTTACCATACGCTATCATCCGTACTATTTATTCTTGATCCCAAGTTGTATGTGGCTCAGTCTGCGGACTCCATAGTCGTCCACCAACGTTTTTGTATCTAAAGATTGCGACATCGGTATTTCAATGTGCCTGGTAATCGAAAGTTTTATTTTTGATACATTTTGTGGTTTATAAATCATGTTTAAAAATGTATCTAAATGGTTTTTCTAGTTAGGTACCGTGGATAAGTGTGAAGTTTGTGAACTTTAAAAAATAAAGTTAACAACGTGTTTGTTAAAAATTTATACCGTAGCTAGAAATTATGTGGTACAAAATTGGGATTGCGCCAGTTTTGTTTAACATATTAGTTTCTTTGGTAACTACGGCACCAACTTATCACCATTGTAAGTATCTATTTCAAAATATCTTTATTCGAAGCTGCGCAAGTTTTGAAGAACTTTTTAAAGTTTTTCTCTTCAAAACTTCTGAAAAACTTGAACACTGTTTATGTACATCAACGATTGTTCTATTTTGTAACGTTGTTATCTTTAGCATAAAACTAAGCCAGCTGTAAAAGGAAAAGTCACCAATAGAGATTAATGGGAGTAATTTATATTAATTTTATTTGTTCATAATTGTTCCCATTCAATAGGGAGTTATGAACTATAAGATCACTAGAAGACTATATAATTTACTCATGTAATCCATAAAATAATGGCTTGCTTACCAGTTTTCACAGTATCGGCATAGGGTACGGGTTCATTCCCTGGCCGGGTCAACGTCGAAAAACTACTTATTACTTATTTTTTTGAGTGTTCGTCATTTCTTATTTTCATAGCACAGTGTAGCAAACCTTTGGTGCCAAAAATAATGTCAGTAAAAGTTCTTTAACAATAATAAATTTTATTTAGGTTTATGAATACTTATTTTAGCAACTACAGAAAATTTTATAATAATAATAATAACTAACTAACTAAATAGATCGAGGTTTGCATTGCCTGCACTTATAAAATTGAGGTCTCTGAATTTCAGTGATAATAAGAACTACTTACATAGGTAATTGATAATAAAGTAATAATCGTCTTTGTATATCCTAAATTATAAGAAAAATAACATGAGTAAAATTAACGCAACTGTAACTACTACAGTAGGTAGAGTTGCTAATTACCATCATGTTGTTTGTATTAATTTACAACTTCAGCAATTGGGCGTTAATTGACCCGTTTTATAGTTGTGCCATTTTTTTCGTAATGTATTTGACGGCATCGGTAGAAAGAGAGAAGTACGTCTGTACTTCGTGTAGAATGAAAGTTAAATTAAAGGCACTTTAGTTTATACTAGCAGGAAGGTAGGTTTAGGAAATTTTAAATTATCTTTAGTTTTGGACTAAATAAAGATGTATTGTATTAAAAACATATCAGTGGGACAACTACATCTTTTAATCTTATCTCCGTTAAGTTTTGTTTTCGGAAGAAAAAGTAGTTTTGTAGACCTCCCCATTTCCGAATAGGTAGGTACCAAAATTCAAAAAAAATCTAAGAAATACAAAAATTTTTTACTAGAAAAAAAACAACTCTGCAAAGGTGTCAGTCAGTAAGTATTCAAACCTGCGTCTACCGCTGCCCGGATTTCATTCATAGTTTAGGCTTGAACGAGTGACAGAAAGACACATTATTTTTAGTATGTGTAGTTCCTCAACTTCTGACTCTTACAATATTTTTTCAGAAAATTGTCAGCATACGCATTTTACGATTAATTTACAGTAAGAGGGAATTTTTATATCATGAAAGAAACAGTTTTCTTCATCATATTTTTTTAATTTACCTAACTATAAAGTTTTGTTATAATTTCCCTATAATGCAGCTCGGGGTCCACGTTACACCGTCTCTAAGCCAGTATCGAAGCCTTACCTAGAGGTCCACAACGCGACTTACCACGGCGGCGCGGGGCCCCGGGAGGAGGCGCGGGCGACTTGCTCCGTGCGCACGCAGGAAGTCAACGCTACCGCTAACGCCACCATTACTAGGCGACTTCATGGAGTAGTTACTTCAAGTAAGTGTCCCTTTTTAAAAACATGTTATATGACGAGTGGGATCTCTGTTCCTCAAATGTCATACATCCAGTAAGTAATACGGCATAGTGTTCCGCAGAGGAGCTAAAGGAGAAAGGGCAGAAATGTATTGGACATAGTACCCACCTTATCTTATCTTACCCAATGAACAATAACGAAGCTGTGTGTCGTAAGATAGTACTTCTTATGACTATCATTGTTACTATGGGCGCAAATCTCAATAAGATCTGGGGAAAATTTGTAGAAAAAAAAACAGAAATTAAAGACAGATTTAATTTAGTTAAAACTATATTCCCACAGCGAATTGAGACTAGCCCCAATAGTAACGAATAGTCGTGGAAAGAGCTTTCCGATAGCATACGTCTGGTCATGTACCCACCGACCAATAGGTCAGTGGGTACATTTCGCCCGTCCTCTTTACTAAAAATTATGGCATTTTGAGCTTCCTGAAAGCTACTGCTACTGGGCTCAAGAAGATACCAAAGAAGTGCATTTTTAAGTATAAGTAGATTCTTTAAAAAAAGTAAGTATAACGAATGAGTGTTTTGCCCACTTCCTTGTCCGCTTCTACAACGAACTATTGACATGCAATGAAATAGTAATTGTAGAGACAAAGATGAAATCCGTTCATGAACCAATGAATTACTTCAAATGACAAAATATGTCATTCCACTAACGAGAAATACAAAATTCTCTAAAACCGCTAGTCGCCATAGCTATAAACGATGATTTTACCCGACTGCGATAGAAGGAGGATTATTTAGTTACTCATTGCTACTTTCGGTTGAAAGTTAGATCGTTTTTTTTATATTTGCTCGCTTACAAAACAACTTTTACTTTTCAGGAGAACTGCACAGCTCTATCCAACGGTTAGAATTGATAATTTACGGGCAAATGCAGCAGCTGTGGCAGAGTCTCGACGCTTTGCGAGGACAACTCTCGGGAGATGCGCGCATTAACTACCCAGATCGACGGACGTTGAGTTTCAGATATAAACCGAGTGTGTAGCAACGTGGTTGCGTAAAGCTAGCGAACATTTTATATGGAACACTTCCATTCTATTGTCCTGGTACAATAACGATTCTGAGAACACTCA
This sequence comes from Chilo suppressalis, assembly GCA_902850365.2. Lineage (NCBI taxonomy): Eukaryota > Metazoa > Arthropoda > Insecta > Lepidoptera > Crambidae > Chilo > Chilo suppressalis. Next base: position 18,197,231 of record OU963898.1, read on the forward strand.
GTTTAGAGTGAACGGAATTAGACTCGTGTGCGCCTCGATCTTATTATAACACTGTCTGTAACAAAAGCGCAATTTTCGTTTATCAAATGGAATATTAACAAAAATAATCTTTATAAGCCTTGAACACAATGCTTAACTTTCTTAATAGAGTAAACTCGTCGAGTTTTGTTAATAAAGGTATGTTAACAACAAGTATTAATTAAAAATAATTTTACATTTGGCTATTTTTATTTATTTATTAGTCTGTATATTAAAGTACGTACGGGGCGGTTCTAAGTATATATGTACTGTATTTAACGTTGTGTCCAAATTTCTATGAGTACGCAATAAGTGGGTATCCGATTGAAAATGTATCATCTAACTAAAATAATAGCTCTAGGAATGTCTTGTTAAGTAAGTAGCCTGTATAGCATTTCGATGAGACATCAACAAACCATCAACACAGGTCTGCACTTTCGGCACCTTCTTGAAATTGGAAGAGTACTGTCAGCTCCATAAAAATCAAAAAATTTCGAAGAAATATAAATTGAATTTTGTATGCGCTGTTGGATAATCTTAGTATTGTAACCGGTCAGAGTGGTCAATATTATCGAAATAAAATAATTCATAATAATATGGTATATGTTAAGATAATCAATTCATATTCACGAATAACTGTTTAATGGTATCAAAGCACTCAAAGTTATCAAAAATATCTTGGTAATAAAAAGTTAACGCTAGTCTGAGGTATTACGGTTCTTATGTTTTCATTTCATGCATGACCTGATTGAAGTGTCTTTTGTTGGGCCTAAAGATGCGATTCCATTAGGCAAGTATAATTTAATTATGTTTTTTTACATTATCTATGTACTTATGCAAGATGCAAATTACAAGCCACTTGAACAAACCTGCGTATAAGCTGCAAGTTGCGTGTCAGTTGTACATTTTAATTCAAGTGGAACGTGGAAATAACGCTTGCACTTTGAATTGGGCGTCAATTCAAAGTACAAGCGTTATTTCCACGTTCAGACGTTAACTTTTTCAATTGGGAACATCTCCACTTGTATGCAAAGTAAAACCTGCATACAATTTACACACTCTCGAAAACATATTTTCAACGCTAGCAACCTGTATATGTTACGTCATATTTGTATGCAAAACCTGCGGAATGGGATCGTGCATTAAGTATTCTGAAACAATTAAATTCAAATAGACAAAGGTCAGGCACACATGTAGTGTTGCCTAAATGCAAGAACAAAACGAGACTTAACCAGTCTTGGTCTTGGTCTTGGTCTTGCAGCAAGAGTCTTGCAAGTCTTGCAATAACCTATTAGACTATTGCTATTTATTAAAGTTTACTTTAGATCTTAGAAAAATGTATTAGAATTGGAACATTGTGAGCTTGAATTAACATAGCCATAGTAAAGACCAATCAGATTAATAAATGTCTGAAGATTTGATAAGAAATTCAAAAAATCAACTGCCACATGGTTATCAACTGAGCTATATGCCGTTTTCCATAAGTAGGTAGGTAATATTTTATTAGTTTTGTAGATTTTTTTACACGTTTCAAGTATAAACGTTTAAAAAGTGGCTACAATATTTATGAAACGGGTGATATTTGACCACTTTTTTGCTATTTTTTCTTGTAAATTTTGGAATTTTGGAAATTAGAATTTTGCATGAGTATACCTAGGCCCTGTGGCGGCAATCAAATAGTGTCAAATGTGATTTCGGCGCGGCGGCAACGATTGTTGTATGTGATTTCAATAGAAGCCGCCGGCGCGTGTATCATCACCATGTACTTCCGAAAAGCGGCAAATTTCTTTGAGAAGTCAGTACAAAACCTTTGATGCCGCATTATCAAAGTGCCGATGGTTAAAACAAAACTATGCATGCACGATGTTTGATTTTAATGGATATTTTTTTATTCGCTATGTATGTTTATGGTATTGATCGTAAGCTACGGCTAGGCAACGCCGCGCATACGGTTCGCCGCCCGCTGCCGGTTAGGAGGCACTAGTTCAATCAGTTTGAATCCGGCGTAAGTGAGCGGAGGGGCATGGACGAAGAGACGTAAGCTAGGGTACGGAGAGACGTAAACGCGGTAACTGCAAGTGGACCACGCACCGCGGCTCTGGAGCTTGTCCCGAATCGAGACGATTACGTTGCGATTCCAATTAGTGTGCGTTACAGTCCGAAGTTTTATACAAAGAATACTGATCGGTTCGAGTTGATACGGTGGCGATCCTTTTCCAAGTTTATATGTGTGCAATTTAAATAAAATTAAAGGTTGTACCTTTTAATATTATGAAGCTGACTGTACCTAATAAAAACAATTTTTGTCCAATAAAAATGATATCTAACAATATTACGCAGTCTATTTTGTATCTAACAATAAATTTGTAGTAGCCAATCTAATCTAGAAATTAGCTTTGATTAGGTAATAGCATGAGTGCGGCGGTAACGTACTTAGTGGTAGATAATAGGTAAGCACATTTGTCCAATGGCCCCCCACGACAACGGCTATCTAATGCCGAGGTAAGAGTCTCAGAGACACCCTCTAGTAGAGCCGACCCCCTCAGGTTCGAGTGGTCTAAAGGCTCCAGACCAGTGGCGGACTAAGCCCGTCAGAGGCCCGGGGCGGCAAATCTGAATGAGGCCCTCAGCTTTAAAAAAATGTTGATTCTTATGTTTATTTCGTTAAAACCAGTCTTGTCAAATTCACCATAACTTTGTATCAGATTGTCAACTACTACAGCCAGAGCGTCATCTGAAGCTTCTAACATAAACTTTGTTTCAATAATTTGGAAAATAATTTTGATTTGCTTAATAGCCCAATTCGAAAATTCTTGTACATATAAAGCGGTCTGTGCATTCATACATTGACCGACGTATTTCATCTTGAATTGATAATCCAGCATCACGAGCCGATTCACCCGGTATCGTTCTTTTTACCTTCACTTTCCCTGGTTTCTTGATGTTGATGAACCACCTAAATACTTATTCAAGGCGTTTAGTTTGGTGATTCCTGTATCCAGAGTCATTAGAGACCGCAAATATTATTAGACTTAAATAGAATGTAGTGAATGTAAATGTATGCAAAAAAGAGTAAGGGTGTATTCCGAAATATAAACAAGTACGCTTGCCAGCGGTAATGAAGTCATGACTTCGACGCCACATTGCACTGGTGTAGTAGTAGTGTTGTCAATATGGCATCGAAATCATAGCGTCATTACCGCTGGCCAGCGTACTGGTGTATATTTCGGGTATATTATTAATACACCCTAAATTATTTGCACTTCATTCATTCAGGGATTCCTGAGGAAGTACCCGCTACAAAGACGGGAATTCCCCCAGTGTATTGGACGCGTTTAGCAAGGTTAAAAAAATATTAGTACCGCGTAAAAAATCTAGATTACTGTAGTGTTTTGATCTTGATGAAATTATGTAGGTACTAAGCTCATTTTTAAAGTCTTGTTTAGGATTTGATCAGGGTAACTCGGAGGCATTTGGGTGCCCCCCAAGATCGGGGCCGCTCCTTCCACCCCCCTGTTAGTCCGCCACTGCTCCAGACAGACACGAGCCTCCTCCGAGGGAAAATGCCATCCGCCTGAAATATCTCTAGACTTTGACACACTCGGCAAAAAAAAACTTCTTAACTTGGAACATTCAATTGAACCGGCTTTAATAAGTCGACAGCATCTTTGTCAATATGAAATTAGAAGGTCGTTTAACGTCGCAGATTAATTTATCATATTTTTGTTAACTACAGTTATTGTAGTTTTCTACAATATGAGAATATATGAGAAACTTGTGGTAATTCTCCTGAATATAAGAATTTTATATTAGATAGATTGGGAAAAATTAAGGATATACAGTCGCCCATATTTTAATTTGAAATAAAAGATATGAATTAATAAATTTCAATTTATTAACAAATTAGTAACTGAATAGCTCAGGTTTACATGGTTCACTTCAATTCATATCAACACTTGGACGATAACGTGAACTGAACCGTGTAATAACAATAAAATAATCCGTTAGTTACAAAAGTTAAGTTAATCGACTTAACGCCTAAATGCCATTAATAAATATTAACAAATAAACAATATTATTATGCTCTCCTAGGACTAATTCTTTTTGCATTACATTATGTACTATAAGAAAGAAATGGAATATAAAGAAAAAACTATACATACATAATTGTTAGAGATTTAGATTTATAAGAGATCCCTAAATAATGGACGGATTGGATTCTAATGATATAATATAATTTTGTATATTCTAATAATACACATCACCTGTGTGACAAAAAAAAACAATTTAATATATTCAAAGATTTATACAGATAAGTCACTCACTTTCTCTGAAATGGTTCTATAAAAATTATTACATTAAATTCTTTAAGGAAGTGCGAAAGAAAGTGTCATAAACAATCCCCTATCTTCCACGCGATAAAAGAGCGCAGTAAAGCAGATTTTGAAATAAGATACGAATATGCCTAGCAATAATGTTTAAATCCGCTTGCAATTTAGAACTGTACTCGTAGAGTATGATTCGCAATTAAGTCTTTACTTTCACTTGTCTTGTCAAAGTCTAAACCCGTTACTACAAAACGTGAACCTAATTCTATGTCTCTCTTCTTTTTACCAATAACGGTGAAAATATCGTTACTACACCGGATTTCAACAAAAGTCAAGTTATAATAATATAAGTTATTTACGGGAATTTTACCATACATGTACGTTGTTTTGAGCGAGTTTCCGATATTTCGCCACTGTTGCAAGCGCCATGATCGCATGATCTGAATGAAAGTTTAAAACAATATATAAGTCAAGTTTTTGTAGTACCGGGGTATTTGTAAACTTTAAAAGAGTCTGTCCTTATCAATTTTTATAAGCAATGGAAAGGACAGACAGATGACAAGTTTATAAATAGCAAACACGAATAGCCAAGTGAAGTACCGGCATATGCTTCTATTATCTGGATTCCTGACCTGCAATACAAGATTCACTTGTATGTGAAACATTTTTGAAATAGTAATAAACCTTGTTATCACTTTAGCGACTTGATAGAGACAAGATAACATATGATATTATAACAAGATTGACATGACACACCAAACACTACGTGTAAGATATTGGGACAAAATTAACATCCTATGAATATGAAATTGTTCTTGTTTATTTACAAAAAAATAACCCAAGTTTATCTGAATACTAACTCACTATATTCTTTATTACAATGAGATTCTGTTACACCATATAAACAATGTCTTTTGATCCAGTTCATTAATTTACAGAGATATTCCAGATTGTCGTAGCCGATTTTTAATTGATAGAACCAAGATTACTTACGTGTTAGATCACTTGCGATATTTAGTTAGGGGGAAATTTATCCAAACCAGACTTTTTAAATTTTCTACAATGAGTTTTTCTAATCACAGTTAATAAACTATATTTACCAATTAAAATTTACCAAAAAAATCTTCAGAGGTTCGATAATACATATACCACCAAAATGTTAGAACTGTGATTAGAAATTTAAATAAGGCAATACATATTTGGACGATTTTTCACTTAATATCCGCAAGAGGTCGGTCGGTTTATTTAGGTGGGCTAAGTCTAAGGTATTCTGTGGTCAGGCAGCTGTCGCTTGTATGTAGCGCCTTAGTTCTTCTTGTGTGTCGAATATCATAACGGGGAACGGCGATCCGGGAACGTGTCGCCCGGCCCATCTTACCTCTACCCGGTAGTCACCCGGTTCAGTAGGCGAGAACTGGGGACAAAACAAATTATATCTGTAATTATCCTAATAAACCTTCATTAGCCTATTAATGTTGCTTAAACTGCTGGGGCACAGGCCTTCCCTATGGATGGAATAGAGAGATTAGGCCATGACCCACCACGCGGGCCCAGTGCGGATTGGCGGGTGCTAACGACTGCAGATGTAGACGGGAACAATGGTTTAACATGCCTTCCGAAGCACGGAGGAACTCGAGATAGAAGATTTTCGGTCACCACTGCGAAAGTTTCAACTTCAACGATCGTAGCCGAACTCGCTAACCACCCGCGCCATCGATCCTCAATATAATAATAAACCTTATTGAATTGAAATATCAAATTCCCTTTATTAAAAAAAGGCAGAATCTAAGTTTTTCCTGTAGCAATAAGTGTGATAATTACAGGTTACACATACAGATGGTAAAAAACATAATTTTACTAGTGTTACGGATCTTGTCGGGCACACAGCTTGAGAAGAGAAGAGAGGAAACATGTCGTTCAATCAATCAATGCCATAAAGTTAATTTTCCAAGAGGAGTATTATTATTTGATCTGTACCGAATTGGTTCGCTTATTTGAGTACTAAATTAATCATTTTTATTTATATTTACAAAATACAACGCGGCCAATGGCAATATAACTAGATACGGAGAGCTAATATTTGACGTCAAGGTCCCGTTTGACATTTTAAATTATTTTAATTTGATATTTTACGATTAAATGTCAACGTTCTTTTTCTATAATTCAAGATAATGTTTAAGATCTTTTATCCTATCCTAACTTGCTGTTTTTCATGTCTTCAAGTTCTTATTACATATTTTTTATACTTCCATAAAAAAAGGCAAGACATTTTTATCTATTTTTCTAACTTAATGCGGTCGATGTTTACTTCAGTTAGTTCCATTTGAAACATGATTGTTTTTGAATTTTATCATCTATAACCAATTAACGGTTGATATAAATGGTAATAGAACAATTCTTCGGCAATGATAGCAATTAGATTGCCTATCCATGATAAGCCAGCGATAAATTTAAATCAGTTTCGTAAATCTGAGATATTTTGTTAATTAGGTATTTTTCCGTCTGTGTGTTGTAAACGTTTAATTAACCTTTAACGATGATGAACAATTTTCCGATATAAATTATTGGGATTGTGTCGAATTCTTTTAATGTTTAACGGGGTCTTATGTATTGAAATACAGTTAAACAATAAACGTTGTCCCCCTTACTACAAAACGAGGGCTAAAGTTAGCCTTGGTGTGAACCTAATGTTGTCTTTCTCTTCTTTTTAGTAAACAAAAGTGACAGCATCAGTTTTAGTCCAGGTTTAACATTAGCCTATGTTTTGTAGAAAGGCCAATAAGTCAGCAAAGTCATTAGGGCCCAATTAATTTAAATAGAGATCTCATCTCAAGAATCTGCCATACAATGATGTCAAGTTGACATTGACGTTTTGACACTTTTCTTTGGATTACATCTAGTTTTTGTTGAATCGAGATCAAGCAAATGTCCTGCAAGTGAGCCTTGAACATAGAATATTATACTGAAAACGTGCATTTGCCATACAGACTATATTAATATTTATCTATAGCTGCACTTAGATGTTAATCAATTTCTAGGTTTGATTTACTTCTTAACGATAGCAACAGTATAATTAAATAACTTATACGAGCATTAAGGTTTTATTGACGTCGCTGATAACAGTAAAGTATCATAGAAGAGACAACGTGATATTTGTATAGAAAGTTATGAAAAATCATCTATAAAGGATATGGCATACCAGTGGAAGATAGAGAACAGAGCGCACACATCTTTTTCTATAGTTACTATATTCTTTTTTACTATACTTTTGTGGAATGATCTTCCGCTAGATATCAGAATGTCCCCCCGTAAATATACCTTTAAAACCAAACTGCGAAGCTATTTATTAGAACAGGTGTTTCGTTGAGTGGATTGTCGTCATTATTTTGTATTTATTTTGGAAGTATGTATGTATTTATTTAAATTTATTAATTTATCTATGTATATGTGTATATATTATTATTTATATTTATTACTATTTATTTTTCTTTCAATGTAATTTCCACCTCAGTTGTGCACCCTTCCACTAATAATCTCCACAACATCCTATGCTTGACTGGTAGAGAATGCCTACGGCATTTGTGCATAAACAATAAATAAATTAATCTTTCGCTTCCTTTGTTAACACAACACTTTTATTCCACAAAGGCTTACCTTGCATAAAATGGTGCGATCCTTCTGGTTTTCTCGTTGCATCTCCACTCGGAATGCTCCTTTGGGGCCGCGCACTCGCACTGTCAACTGACCAGCGCCGGCGCCGCGGGTGTCGCAGAAGAACCGCGATTGGAACGTCGCTAACACTCCGGGTTCGACTCCGGGTCCGTAAACGCGTACCTGGTAAAATATTTGTTATCAGAAGAATCCTTACAGACAAGAAATAGGATTTTGAAGAATCTTGCTTTATATGAATTGGCACATAAACAGACTGTTTATGTGTCTTAAGAGACCAGTCCAGTATGGACGTTTATAAAGCTGAATAGCCACTGGCAAGGAGTGATGAGACATTTTTATATAAATCGCGTTGCATATATTCACAGTATTCTGGGTTTAATAGTAATTGGGAACCATTATTAAGAATCTCCAAATGACTCAATTATTTTAAATTTTTCCCTTCCTCCATCTCTACTGTTTATGACTGAATTGTAAAAAAATAGGGTGTCACCCCACCTCCGCTGGGTTCACGTTTAGCGTGACGTCATTGTGCCTTTATACCAGCCCCCCTAGCATGAGCACCGCGATATGATGTGAGGAGCTGGCGAACAAAACTGAATGGCATACCTACAGTGAGCTTTTGGCATGGTTTTTAATTTAGAAATTTAGTAATTTTAACACTGTTTTAGGCGATTTTGATTGAAAATTATTTGAGATTCAAATTCAACGGGCTCGCAACCTTCCAGACTGTAATAAAATGTAGTTTGATCAGATGCGTAATTATACCGTTTTGTTCGCCAGCTCCTCATATAGGTATAATGCGTTTTCACGCTTCATTGGCAAATTACTATGGCGTTTGACAGACGCGATAAAAAACGTGATATAATGTAAATGGTAATGCTCAGGCTACGGGGGCAGGGCCGGATTTAAGACAGGGCCTTGGCAGATGGGTCACATGAGGGGGCAAAGAAAACAAATGTCGACGGGTCGGGGGGGTCATATATTTCTCACTTTAGACGGGTCCGGCGCGCCGGCCACCTTGAGCACGAAGGGCGAGCCGGGCACGTGGTCGCCGGCGAACTGCACGCTCAGCACGTGTCGTCCCGCCTCCGCCGGTTTTACGTTCAATGTGAACGTGCCGTCGCCGTGCTCGTACAGTTCGCAGTATGCCACCTGCAACCAACCATCTATTGTTATACAATCTCAATTTTGAAATTACAGTAGAACGCTGATTATCTGAATTAATTGGGACCGGGGTCGATTCGGATAATCGAAAATTCGGATAATCGGACATAGACTGGTAATAAAGAGAAACGAATTGTCACACATAGAATAAACCTTATAAGTTTAACAAACACAGTTCTAAAATACTAAATACAATAATACATAATAGCAAAAAAAACGCGCCACGCAAAACATGTAGTGTCTTGTCTCTAGCGTTCAACCATAACAGTTGATATATATGGACTCCAGTAAGTTCCAACTTGTTACAACAAAACAAAATAAAAATAAATTGGTTTTAATTTTTTAATTCAGCTATGAACTGATTCCGATAATTGGCGATTCGGTTAGACGGCGTTCTACTGTATTGAAGTTAATAAGCGCGGCCGTAATTGGGGATTCCGATTAAAACACTGTCATGCCGGCGCTTCACTTGGTTATTCGTATAATGCTATTTGTAAACTTAACAACAGTCTGTCCTTATCAGGCTTTATAAGGAATGAAAAGGAGATACTGATGTCATGTTCACAAATAATAGTAAACACCAAACAATATAGGTAAATGAACCATGCTTCAATTTGAATGGTCCAAAGTTTTTTATTGCTACAAATTTTACTGATTGTCAAACTATTGTGACAGAGAATAGCTTTTACATTATAGACAGACTAGCGTTACTCAAAACAGAACCCGTAGCAAGTTGAGTCGTAGAAGCTGATAAGATGTAAAATGTTGGGACCGGTGCAGTACACGGTCAGCTCCCCGGGCCCGTGTCTGTCCACGAGCGGGTCTTTTACTAACCATATGTATTACAGATAGGCAAACTAAAAGGCCGCTCATGTAAACCTGGAATGTGTGAGTGTGGCAGAAGCCTATAGTAGCCACAGGAGACTACTTAGCTAGCTAGCTCAACAACCTTGCACGCACAATGGATCATGGACAATGGGTCCAATCACAAAAAAAATACGAAATGTGTGCTGGGACACAAAGTAGACGTGAAACTTCAACGGCCAGCCTTTCTCTCCTTCCGCCACAGCCGCTTCTCACCGCGCGATATTCGTCTACCCCATCCACGCAGCCGTAACGCTTTTTCGTGACAGTAAAATCCTAATACCTTCCATCTATATAGGAGTTTCACTTCAATAAGTATACCTTATTATTAAGGATTTAGCAAGTTGAAGTGGCAGTGGGCTGGCCATATTTGCCGAAGAACCGATAACCGTGGAGACCGCGTCTAGACAAACGTAGTATAGGACGTCCTCAGGCAGGATGGAGATACGATTTGCGCAAATTGGCTAGCAGGAGCTGGATGCGAGTAGCCCAAGATCGATCTGAGTGGCGTGCAATTGGAGAGGCCTATGTCCAGCAGTTGAGTAGGATAGGCTGTTGATGATGATGATGAAGTATACCTTGTTGGGGCCGGTGCAGTGCGCGGTCAGTTCCCCGGGCCCGGCGCGCCGCGTGTCAATCCACGATCGGATCTCCATGCCTACCACGCCGCCTGCGAGACCGGCACCGGAACACACTACGCGTGATGCGTCTCCGCTTTCAGAGCCCGCTGTCACGTTCACCGTCAAGGGACAACCTATGAACAATGGACATTTAACAAAATATAACAGCTGTTAGAAAAAAATACCTGACGAAACGACTTGGACCTCATCGCGGAATTGATAATATCTTGTGTGAGCAATATAGACAAAAGATCAGTTTTTCCTTTGTTCTTTCACTAAGGGCCCAGTTTCAATAATCAACCTCCAGTACAAGGTGAAGATAATATGGTTCCAATTTTTAAGACCAATTGTTATTATAACCTAAATAATAAAAATATCCTGACAACAAAGCTGCAATAGACCTGTCTGAGATTGATTATTGAAACTGACCGTTAGAGTACAGTCACGAGAATTAAAGTAAAGCGGTAGCGGTAGACTTTTTATTATGTCCATTTAATAAGTAACTATCTAAAAGAATTTACTGAATTTATTTAAAAATGACAATTAAAGCAAATCTTTTTATTTACTTAGCTAAGGGAATATTGATACAAGTTTACCTTTAACCATTCTCCCGGCCCATGTAACCCTGAGCTGATGATCTCCAGCTCTCCTGGGGGTGTAAGTGGCCCTCCATAACCCAGGCCCGGCCGCTGTGAGAGCCACGGAGATGTTGTCCCCGTCCGGAGAGGTTAGGGAAGCGTCTGGACTCCCTGGACCCGCTGCGCTGCCATCTATAGTGTAAATGTTACTTTTTATTATTAAGATGTTACTTTTAATTATAAAGATGAAAAATGAATGTATACATTGACATTGTATTATTGTAAAGTACTAATTAACAGTGAATCTGTTGTGGTATGCAGTTTCAGTGCTGTATTGCTATGTATAATTGAGCTAGTGTTTTCATTGTTCACTATGTTCAAGAGAAGGACTTAAGCACAAGTTTAATAATATATTTAGGAGTAAACGCTCAAAAGGTAAGGTTTTTTTAAAAAAGGAGATACCTATGTGCTTTTACGCAATATATGGATAAGAATGAGAACATATAGTTTTACGATATCACTTGCTCCAACAAAGAAAAGAAGCGATAATGGCGCCGCAAGACATTCTGTCGCAAAACTTGTCAGGAATAGTGTGCGAGAGGGAAATAATGTTTTGAATCGTCATTTTCGTTTCGTTTCGTTATTGAGGCGGGTTATACATGTAAATCTTGCACTTTAAATGCATAAATATTTCACTAATAAACTGTAAACACTGCTGGCGTATGCGGCGTCACGTGTGCCAATCCGCGACCAGCTAGAGTGACCCTATATGCTGTGTTGCCAGGAGCCACTAGAAGCTTTGCTAGACGTGCCCGCTACTAAAGCTCCATTGTATGTGAGCTCCATATCATATACATTTCACTCACCAACTGTGAAGACTGCCGGCGTATGCGGCGTCGTTTGCGGTAATCCGCGTCCGGCTAAAGTGACCTTATCTGCTGTGTTGTCAGACGCCACTAGGGCCTTCTAGGCGCGTACGCTACTAAGGCCCTGTTGTATGTGAGCTCTAATTCATAACTATTTCACCCACCAACTGTGAAGACCGCTGGCGTATACAACGTCGCGGCCAGCTAGAGTGAGCCTACCTACTGTGTTGCCAGAAGCCAGTATCCACTACTAAATCTCCATTGTATGTGCTTATTGGCTGTATTGCCAGAATCTACAAGAGCTTGCGAACGCTTTTTTATTGCAATACAGGGGTAAGAATGAGATGCATATATAGTATTATGATATCTGTAAATATTGCACTTGAATTTTCACAAATATTTCGCTCACCAACTGTGAAGACTGCTGGCGTATGTGGGGCTGCGTGTGCCAAACCACGTCCGGCTAGCGTGACCCTATCTGCTGTGTTGCCAGAAGCCACTAGGGCCTTCCTAGGCGAGCCTGCTACTAAAGCTCCGTTGTATGTGAGTTCCAATTCTTGTTCCCCGCTGACGCCTTCCACGGCGGCTAGAGTTACAACTGCTCGACCCGATACTGTTTCTACACCTGCAGTGATAATATAGTATAGGCTCATTATGAGAAGGAATGACGCAGAATTCACAATATTTTTTAGTTTCTACTTAATTTAGCTTTAAGTGTTTTATCAATCCGTAGCTGTATCCATGATACAGTACTGCTTACTAAAGAGGAAGAGCTCGATGGCGCAAGTGGCTACGATCGTTGAAGTTAAGCAACTTTCGCAGTGGTCGGTCATTGGATGGGTGACCAAAAATATACTATCTCGACTTCCTCCGTGCTTCGGAAGGGACGCTAAGCCGTTAGTCCCGGCTGCATCTGCAGTCGCTAGCACCCACCATTGCACACTGGGCCCGCGTGGTGGGTCATGGCCCAATCTCCCTATTCCATACACATTGAAGGCCTGTGCCCCAGCAGTGGGGACATTAATAGGCTGATGATAAAAGAAGTGTCAGTATTAAATTCATATACATACGTTGATGTCTGCCCGCTAGCAAGCACTCTAAAGAGCCAGGGCCGGCGTTGCTTGTATCCAGCACTAACTTGGAGGGGGCTCTTACTCGGCCAGCGTTGTCGGTGCCCCAACCTCCCACTGGCATGATAGCGGACGTGTCTATTACCTAGGTACAGTAAAAATGTTTTAATTTATAAGCAAAATTTTCTGTTCGAGGTATTTAAAACCCACGAAAGTAAAGTTCTCAAAGAAAAGATTTCTTTTTTACATTCATTAAAATTTTACGCATGCTATTTTTACATCGATGGCAGCTCTTAAGTTTTTGTGTATACAATATGCTTACTTGAAAATTATTATATTCATCTGTTTATATTATGGAGGAGTTTTCTGTTCTTAATATGAAATTTTCTCTAAGTCAGCAGTTTCAGAAAAGTTTACACTTACTTTAACAGAGAACGGGCTTCCTGGTAACGGTCCTGATGAGGTGAATATCCGTACTTCGTATAACCCGACCACGAGGGGGATGTATGCGCAGAGCCATTCTCTTGGCGCTCCAGCCACGACTCGACACTCAAGCAAGCCCGTGTCCGTGCTGTCTTCTTTGTTGTCAGTTAGCCTTTCCACCTTTGTATAGAGTTCAAATAAGAGAAGTTCGATAAGAGAACTAAATATCAATCTTTCGTTAACTGGTAAAAAAAACAGAATGCCATTTATGATAAGTTTTTCTAGAATCTATTTTTATCTATAGCAAAAGTGCTGAGATTATCAAATAAGTAGGGTGGTGCAGAATAAATATTTTGTACAGGTAAGGTGGTAAAATTGGCATCACATTTCAACCCAAAGCTGCATTTTATTAGGACCAACAGTGAAAGCTGGAGTTGTTGAAGGGATAGAAAAAAGAACATGGATTCCGTTCAAGGAGAGATAGGGAGAAAGGAAGGAACAATGAAAGGGTGTAAAAAGAAAGGAACATGAAAGAAAGGTAAATTAGAGATTTCAGCTCAGCCCCAGGCCGAGAAGCCCCCATAATAGCCAAGTGTGTTTAGATTATGTTACCACTGTATTAGATTGCGTGATATAGTTATAGGCAGCACTAAGAATTGATTTCTTTTTTTCTTACTCAGTTTGTATTGTTATTTAGTGTTTGTCTTGTTGGCTGTCTTTAATAAATAAATTAAATACCTGTACAGTAGGCGCGGAATCCTCCACACAGTGTATGGTGAAGGCGGCCTCTTTGCCGACGTGTGCGTGGACTAGACCTGTACCAGCACATCGGGCTGCGATACTGCTGCGTATACTCAACACGCCCAGGGATACGGGGCTGCCTGTTACTGATGCACCTGAATATCGTAATAAGCATTGTGAATGGACGAACGTTCCCTTATATACCTAGTAACTTAATGGCAGCTGTGAAGTTATCACAATTCGTGGCGCAGTAAATGCAATGTAGGTTGTGCTAGCTGCTGACCTCACAACCGGCATAAAGTTTGAATTGTACTATAAAACTGGGCAGACAAGTGTAAGAGATACTAAGTGTGGCTTTAGATTTGATTTCATGCGAGTGTAAAATTTTAATTTCATGATCTTCCTTTAATTTAAAATGGTATGTTATTTAGGAAAAGATAATCCTTATGATTAACCATTTCGATGGTTATCATAAAATACGTCATGTGTTTTTTTTTCAAAGTAGTTTAAAGTGGAACGTTGTTTTACTGGGCGTATTTGATGTCTCGTTATAACACAGATCTTGTCTGGCGATTAGAATTCATGATACGGTATTTGGGCTAAGTGTGGGAATAACAAACAATGATGTCGGATTGTTTATCCCTCGAAATTGTTATTACTTATTTGCATTTGCATTTTTTCCTGGTTTGAATACCTTTAACTACCTTTATGTGAAACTTAGCAACCCTTATCAATGCTGATTGCATAAATACAACCTTTTCTTCAGAGGACCACGGGTTGGTGTAGCAGTTTATAACTACTGTACCAGCTATCTTCGTGTTTGGACTTTATCACCACTTAACATCAGGTGGGGAAGATTCATTTGCCTACCTCACTATGAAAAAAAAAAAATGTTTTGTAACCCGTCTTACCTCCGTAGGTGATGTAAATTCGATAATGAGCCGGCACCGAAGGTCGTAAGCGCACTTTGTACGTGGTACCATCTTCTCGTACGTCTACGGGCAGTCGTACACAACGCTCGCCCATCGCCTCGCATACTACTTCTAATTCGCCAATACCCGCTTCTTTAGTCTCCACTGGGAATAAAAATTAAGCTATGAAACCCGTTTCTGAATGGACGTTGAATTAATAGTTAAACCTGTAAAGTTACCCAAAACTGTTAAATTTTTTCAACTGGCTTGGAGATTGTCTTAAGATAAAACAATTTTATTTGAGGTTTATATCGATTGATTAAAAATTCATAACCGATTGAGAAAATGTTATAGTTTCTGGTAACTTTATGACTATCTTTACATAACTCTATCATTCTTGATGTTGGAAGGAAGTAAAGGATAACAAACAGAACTTTCAGTATGTCCGACTGTATGGTAATATAAACAGTGTATCAGTACAACTAAACCTGCCGATTTTCTCAAATTAATTCATAACTTTAAAGTTCCAAGGAAAGGAATCAAAGTTGAAAAATTGTTGAGAAAACTTGACATACAATATAAATAAGAACCAATCTTTATTTATTTTGAACTATTTCTAACCTGTGAAGTTGATCGGTGTTTGCGCAATGATGTTGCCAGTCGGTAGACCAGACAGGATAACTCTGTTGGGGTCGAAGGATTCACACGTGTACGGACTACCGGAAACTGGCTTGGACAAGTGTAACACCTCTGCAATAGGAAAAGAGATTAAAGTATTGAATCAAAATGAGTAGTTCAAAATTGTACGTATATATACGTAAAACATATGTGTTGTGATTGTATAATATAACATAATCATTCTTTAATAGTATACTACATATATTTTGTAAGTACCTACTCTAGCCTCAACAATCAGATGAAAAGAAATGACGACTGTCTAGCCTCCACCCGGATGGTAATACTTATAGATATCCCCCCAATGTAGCCTACTCCTCGGTTGCCCTGAAATCTATTAGAAAATTTAATCGACCAACGTGAAGTTAGCGCAAGTTGCGGAAACGCATAAACGAAATGTAGGTGCGCGCGACGTGCCCAATTAACTGAAACCAACACATAGTTGTACTCTCTGTTAACTTTACAACAGCTATAAACTTTTAACATAATCTAAATATACCTATAGAAAGTACTTCGTCCTTCCTATTAGTGAACTTGGCCAGTAGCAATTATAACAGACTAGCAGGCTAAACTCCGTTCAACAGTGACCGCCAAACTTATTGTATATTGAAATGTCATTTATACTATTATTACCTATAGTACTCTGTCCGACTTCAGTAATGGTGTACTCGGCTTGCAGTAACCCCGACTTGGTCTGGTAGCATCTGACGGGCAGGGCCCTGGACCCAGGTCCTGATACGACCACGTCAAACTCCCTTGCTGGCCGCCCTAATGTATCGATGCTGAACGACGCCACTCGACCCACTTGCGCCTGGTAAAGGCCCAGGCCTGATGCCGTTACCTAATAAAAGGAAATAAGCTTATATTACGACAAGGATCTTTATTACTGTCGAAAATTGGAACTAACGCCGCCATCTTTGTAAACGTCATATTTTGTATGTCATTTACGAAGACAGCAGCGCCCTCCCCGAACTGTCACTCACATTCATAAAGATCCGTGTCGCACTGTATATAATTAATTGCAGAAGTTCTGCAGTGCCTGCTCGCTGTCAATTATGAGGACAAGTACTGCTGCTGATTTTACTTTGTTCACGAAAACCAGATTGTGGAACGACTTTTCCACACACAGCACACAATCGCTTCCAAAAGACTATGATGAAAAACAGCGTCATACGAGAAAGGGGCGTCACTGATAGGAGTAATGACGACACAATTCGGCCAAAGACAAAAAGTATAGCTTAAGTTGGTACTAGCACGTTTTCGTAGATAGAATATAGATGTTTTACTGCTTATACTTCCACATCAGAAGGGCTCCCCCTATCAGTGAAGGAAGCTCTTGATTGATGTCCTTGAAAAAGTACATCAGATTATGAAAGGGTGGGTACTACTGACATAGTTTATATCTTTTATAGGAGAACTGAGCCACTAATAATAACAAGTAATTTAAAAAAAATGAGAATTTTTCCATGTGCATTTTCTTGGTTTTGAGACATGAATGTTAGTATGGAACCGCTTTTTAAGGGATTGATGGGTTGCGACTAGGGATAGGTTTCTGCCCAGGCATTTTGGGCATATTCCGTATTTGCCCAATAAATGTCCTTAAGACTGGGCATTTATTATTTTAGTTTCTGTTTTTTTAGGTAAATAAATTTATTTAAATATTTGATGATTTTATAGAGAAGGCAAATTCTTTTCTTTAGATTTTATTCAAAATGTATATTTCGGTCAATAAAATAATATTTTTGTGACAAGTGTTACGAAATATGATTATTATTCATTTGGGGTGGTTTGGGAACTACCAAAAAAAATCATCAACTCAACAAATGGGTGATGCACAAGCATCTCAACCATTTGTGTTTATTTGCATTCCTTTCGCACGATGCATAAGTGACCTTGAATAAACCAATCAGAGTGCCTTGATTCCCATCACCTTCTCTGCGTCTCTGGGTTGTTCTTTGTTGCTTATCGGAAGGGTCAGTTTCAGACGCCCGTATGCACTCGGCGTACCAGCGTACTTTAATAGTAAAAATATATTTTTCATAATTTAGACAAAGTTTCGGCTATTTTGGGAGGTAAGTAATACATATTTCTCTTATTCTTGTCTATACTTTAAAGGTTTTTTCTGCACTGATCATATTGGTGAAGCCAAGCCTGTGGGTGGCTATTTTATTTGATCAGTTAACAAAAATTATGCTAATAAAATATTCTCATTTCATATAGTCTTTTTATTATTACTTTACTTACTTACTTTTAAACTTAATATTCATCATATCAGCCGTACGACGCCCACTGCTGAACATAGGCCTCCCCCAAGGATCTCCACACCGATGGGTCCTGCACCACTCGCATCAATCGGCTTCCCGTGACCTTCACAAGATCGTCGGTCCACCTTGTAGGGGGCCTGCCCACTGAGTGTCGTCCGGTGCGTGGTCGCCATTATAGAACATTTCCGCCCCAACGGCCATCGGTTCTTCTTGCTACGTGTCACGGCCACTTCAGCATAGAAATCGTTCGAGCGATATCGGTTACTTTGGTTCTCCTACGGATTTCCTCATTTCTGATTCTATCGCGTAGGGAAACACCGAGCATCGCTCTCTCCATTGGTCGCTGTGTGACCTTGAGCTTTCTTACGAGATTCGCTGTAAAAGACCACGTCCCGCTTCCGTAGGTCATCACTGGCAATACACACTGGCCAAAGACTTTTGTCTTGAGACACTGAGGTAATTTGGGACGCGAAGACTTTCCGTAGCTTCCCGGACGCTGCCCATCGGAGCTGAAAGTTGGACTTACCTAACTGGACTGTCTATCCTAGGTTAACGTAACAGTCGGCAACTTCGAATGTAGTGTTTCCAATTTTAGCTGAAGCGGGTACTACATAGGCATTCGACATAATTTTCGTCATATCTCGTTATGGGAAGCTCTACTAAGATCTTCGAGCATCGTGTTAAGATCTTCCAAGGTTTCAGCCATAAGAACTACATCGTCGGCGAAACGAAGGTGCGAAAGGTACTCGCCATTAATGTTAATGCCTCGTCGTTTCCAATCCAGAAGCATGAAAATATCCTCCAATGCTGCTGTGAACAGTTTCGGAGATATCTCATCTCTCTGTCTCACGCCTCGCTGCAGTTGGATAGGATTAGAGCGCTGGTTCTGTAATCGGACTGATATAGTGGCGTTTTCGTAAAGGTAACTTAATACCTCAACATACCTGTAGTCTACTTGGCACCTTTGAAGAGACTGTAACACCGCCCAGATCTCAATCGAAAGCTTTCTCATAGTCCACGAACGCCAAGCAAAATGGCAGATTATACTCATCGGTTTTCTGTATAACCTGCCGCAGCGTATGAATGTGGTCTATGGTACTGAAGCCTTTTCGGAAACCGGCTTGTTCGGGAGGTTAAAACTTAATAATATAATATTTAAAATAAGGAAAGATTTGACTTTTGACATTCAAATCTACATTTAAGTAATTATAAAAGCATAAATCAAAACTTATATTTGTTCCATCAATACTAAAAATGCGAGGTAGCTATAAGTATAATTTTAATGACTTAAGATGAACACTTTCAATTTTTATATGAAGGACCCCGATGAAAATGCAAGTAAATTGTTTATTATTAACTCCATAAATCAGACTTAAACATGTTATATAAAGCTTATGAGTTTTATTTGTGTGTTATATATAACCTAACCTTTAGCTTTCTCACGTTAGCAATGATATGAACGAACTCATTTTTATTAAAATCAACTAGCTATTTGCCACAATTGTGTTCAATGCTTACATTTGAAACGTGGGTAAGCTTTACCGAGGAAATTAGATTTAAAAATCATTTTTGTGGCGGTATTTTTATCTTTTGAGTTTTTGCCCAGCGACTGGACATTTATTTGGACGTAAAAATGTTTTATCGCTATTTGCCCAGTATATGCCCATTTGGGTTTTTACCCTTGAGCCATCTCTAGTTGCGACAGCCACAACGTCAACGAAAGCCAAGTTCCTGTTTGTCGCTGCACGAACGAGCTGAGAGTAAACGGAATGTAAGAGTTCACTAACCTCCTGTCCATGCTGCGGGGGCAGCGCGTCCAGTAGCATGGGCTCACGGGCGACGGGCGCGCCGCTCCACAGCAATGTGAGGCGGTGCGGCGCCGCCCTTGCCGGATGCCAGACTAGTTCCTGCCGCGCGCCGCCGCGACGCCGCACCGAGTGCGGTACCGCCGCGCCGCCGCACGTAACCCGCCCGGATAAGCGGCCGTTGCCCGCGCCGCTGGTGCTCACTGATACCAAACGCGACTGTGTTGTATTACAGACATAGAAAATTGACGGCGGGCTACTATTTAATGAACTGAATAAGTAAAACTGGGTAAAAAAGTATGACAGCCGAAGCAATAGCGGCTCATTGTTTGTCTATGTGTTGGTCCCAGAATAGGAACTTAAGAAGAAGTAATGCTATGACGTTTGTACGTACACTGTCATAGACAATAGATTACTGTTAATGACTTCCAAACAAAGTATTACCCAACAAAAAAGTATTAGTGGCATATTAGCAGGTTGTATTTACCATTAGATCGCTTTATGATTCGGTATCGTAAAGATAACCAAAGTATTTACAAGCCATACAAAATTTGAAGTTTGTATAGCGTTACGCACGCTGTCCATAGTATATATATGTTCATAGGAATGTATATTTGTCCTGTTTTGGTCTATAAGTAAAAATAATATTTAAGAATTGAATTTAAACTCTTCGTACGTTTACGTAGGACATTATGTGATGGAAGTTGACCTCAACACATGTTTGCAAGTTTGATGTCAACTTTCAATTGGACGACACTGTATGAAATAAAACAGGGAGAAAAAAGCAGCCCTTGCTGAGTTTCTTGCCGGTTCTTCTCAGTACAAGGTCTCCCGCCGTAGATTTGCGAACCGATGGCGTAGCTTTTCGACATTCACAAGTGCTTGTAACAGCCTAGACTGAATAAACGATATTGAATTTTGTTTTAGTTCTTGTTCTGGGGTATTGGTCGTTTTATGTCTTTGGCTCTTGCTAGAACATTATTATTTTCATTTGAGTGTCGCACACACCATTCTCTATATCTAATTTTGGAAGGTTATTGCACTTTTGAAAAAAACAAAGCAAAACATATGACAAGCATAATTGCTTGAAAAAAATTTTAAGGCATATAGAGCGGTTTAAATAAATATGCCACAATAGGGTATTTGACAAGTTTTAGAAAACGATCTCACGTTATTGACCAATGTTTAAGGAGTCCGTAAAAAGTGGATATTCTTCATTCTGTTGTGTATTTCAATAAAAGTAACCATGTCAAAAACTAGATTTTCAATTTGCTGCTAAAACGTTTCTCTGGACAATATGGCGTCTTACTAGTGTGTGACGTCACACGACTGTTATTAAAACGTCAAACGATACAATGTAATGCCACTTTAACCGGAAGTTTACTTGCGTATGACGTCATTTTAAGCTCCGCCAATCCCAAGCGTTTATGGTCACGTGACAAAAGATAAGAAAACTATTATCTTTTTCGTAGGTTTTTAGTAAAATTATGAATATTTTTTTTGTATAAATAGTAAAAACCCCTGCCAATATTCATTCTAAACACAGATGCTAACAATCGGCACTTCATTTTTAATCCTGTCAAATACCCTATTAAAATCACTAACAATTAAATAATCTGTAGATACTTCACATAAACCTACAACAATATTTTAATAATAAAACATCCTTTATCACGAAAGCAAACCCATTTTTTTTATTGTGAATGCCTAGCGCTTGGGATATGCCTGACGCATACCCGCTCACTATAGGAGGTGAGCGGGATATGTCGGACTCTTCACAGCCCACCCACTAGACGAAACTGTTTTCCCCTAGTCTGTAGGCACGGGCCTACCGACTAAACACACACAGCATCGACAATAGGCGTCACCACAAGCAACTCACCAGTAAGTATAGCAGGCCGATGCGCGACAGCGTCTCCTATAGACAACACTTTGACAGCGGACGCATCCAAAGCTTCCACGTCAGCCACAGGCCCTCTGGAACTCTTCACTAAATACCTTCCCACTCTGGTAGCAGGGAACGTCAGTAGGCCCGTGTCTTCGAGATTGGCTTCGGAGACGCGAGTGCCGGTCGGGGAGATCACTTCTACGTCTGTTATGTTCTCGTCTACTTCGACTGTGGCCACGCCCCCTTAAAGAAATTCAGGTATGCGGTAATCTACCGTCTTCGGTACACACGAAACGCGTCAAATGTCAAAAAGTTTTGCATGGAGGATTTTTAATTCTCCATACATTCCATACAAAACTTTTTGACATTCGACGCGTGTCGAAGACGAATTCTATTATAGTTCGTGTTAATGGTACTAGAGCAAGGAATTTATAGTATTTGTGTATAGCAGCAGTAAAATCCTAAGCATATTTGTCGAAATACTAAGCGAATACATTATAATGCAATTTTTTAGGTTTTTTGGTGGATGAAAGTCCTTATTCTTAGTCCCGATTGCGCCGCCAATTTGAGGCATTTACAAATAAAATATATATTTCTTTCGTGTGTGTACACACAAACATCTGTAGGCAAAACACTTCAACAAAAGAATTTTGGCATATCAGTTGTTTTAACCAACTTTAAAAAAGAAGAAAGTTTTTAATTCTTCAGTATACTATTCTAAATAAATAGTGACAGGTCGGCAGCTTATCACTTACAATATTTTGTTAAAGTATCTTCCTGTTCATTAAGTTGACTGTAGTGCAGTGACATGAATCGTCTGAACAGACAGCACTATTTTTTGTGTCCTGTCTTACATGATTTCGCTATATGCCAAACATTGTATCATACTTATAAAAAAAAGAGCGAGCCTTACAGTAGTCGCGTATGATGTGTAACATTTGAAACCTCACCTTATGTTAGTAAGAAAAGAAATAAAACCTACTACAAAGGAATAAGCCATTTTGAACATTATGTTCTAAAATCAAATCAAATAGTGCGCGCTTTCGCTACTTCCTGTTACACGCTTCCGTCCCATTTCACGAAATCACTTCCACAAATTGCAGGAAAGCGAGAGGAATGATGTTACACATCAGAAAATGTTAATACTAAAATATTTTTCAAGCAAATTACTTAAAATTAATTCTAAATTTTCTGGTTAAATTCTCACCAATCTGAACGTAAGTATGGGGCTCGCTGACTCTGCATACGAACGGGCTGCCAGGCACGGGTTGTTCGTTGAACGTGACGGAGACGCGATGAGGTTCGCGCGACACCGGCACGAACGTCACGTCATACAGACCGCGTGCTACTGCCACCACCTGTTATAAAATTTCTAATTGAATAAACAATCAACTCAAAATTTTGAATGTTTTACCGGTTAAATTTGCAAACTCACTTGATAGTGACAGCTGTTACCTAGATGCTTTATGGTGCAAGGACCTCGTGCCATTCAACCTTGTTGATAGGTGTAAGAGATTCCTTTGTTCAATTGTACTGTAGACAAACAGGTGAGTCCCTTTATTTATATGTGTGTTCCGGTGGGATTTGGGCGGTGAATCTAAACCATCTAGGGACCCACTTGAATGCAAACATAATATTTTATTGAAATCGGTCCAGCTAAGCAGCTGTTTCCTAAACCGGAAGAGTTGAATTACATATATGTACACACAGGCAGAAGAAATATAATAAAGAAGATAACAACCACGACCCGGGAAGAAAAATTCCATCTCACCACACAAATAAATGCGCGTGGGATGTCACTACCTGACCACAGTTGCATTCTCTGCTAACTCCACAATCACTGTAAAATTTAAATTGACTATACTTTATAGTTCCAAGCCACGTTCCTGATCACTAAGTCTAGATTAAGACCTTCCAGTTCTACGAGGAAAAGTGAAGGTTAATGCTTGTAAACTGACCTCAGCTTTCACAGTGGTAGAGGGTGTGGAGACGACCAGTTCTAAAGTGCCTTCTCCAGCGCCCGCGGCGTCCACGCTGAACGTTACAGGCTTCCCGACTTCCACGCCGCGTTCCTCGTCGCCGTCGTCTAGGCTTAGACCTTCTAATGTACCCTCCAGTTCTGTAAGGTAAAGTGAAAAATAAGGATTGTAGTCTTGATAATTTAGTTTAAAGAAGGTCAACGGGACCCATAACCTACTCAGCTCACCACTTTTAGTTTTGTCGTGTATGCTCGCACCTTACATGGCTATTTGTAAACTTGAAAGCAGTATATTGTTATTATGGGGAATAAAAAGGACAGACTACTGTCAAGTTTACAATAAGCAAATAGCCGCATAAAGTACCAGGAGGAGGAGGAGGCGCGAAGTCAGGAGCTGAGTTAGCTACGTGCAATGAAGTGTTTATTTTCGTGACCAGTCGTGTGTGCTGGTATCTTTTTAGGTGCCAGAAACTTAATTTCAGGCCGGCGGTGATTCTCCCTAAAGGGGGATCCCGCGGTTTCACACTAAGCAGCTTAGAGGGTATTCGCAGTGTTTTTTAGCGGATATTATGCCGTAAAGCGCCCTTAAGAGTTACGGGGTCCTTAATGGGCAGCTGTAACTGTGGGGGCTCGTAAGGTTTGCGGGAGCCAGGTGTGAGGTCCGTTCGGCGGTGTGCCTCTTAAAGGCGCCGTCGTCTGTAAACAGTTTTTGCCTGCGTCACAAAAAAAAGGCCGGCACTGATTCACACTCTTATGACGTCATAAAGGGGCGATTGGAACTGGGCACAAAATAATAGTATGTGACTTATACGCTGTAGCACGATAACGCCTCAAACGGTGCCGCTAAATACACCCTGTATATAGCGGCATAGCACCTATCGATATTTAGGACAACGAATTAGAAATGATATGGAAGCATACTCTCTAACAAACTAAGCTAAAACATGGTTCCAAACTCATACAACTAAACTTCAATACTAACGCGACACCCACATAGACTAAACAAAATACTTTGCCGAATCAAATCTCTGCGGCTACCCATTCTACTCATTCTATTCTACATTCGACTAATGTTAGAGTGTCACAGAAATTAAAATCAAGCGAGTACGTACGAGACAGACGCAGATATGAGATACTACGCGTTTTTTTTCTAAATGTTTATTGACACCTAAACAAAAACGAAATTATATTTCTTTCCTGTGGTAAGTAATACTTGTTTACTATTTCTTACTTGTTTCAGTCTTTTAGACCACTTAACGTCACAAGTGATATTATTGTCCTTAAAAAACATGTTTTTTTGGACTTAATGTAATGTTTAAAATGACGCGAGCGTCTGCCACTGAGCGCGGCGACACACTGATTGGCGTGTATGTCGCACTTTTTTCGCGCCGTTCGTGTTCTATATCATTTCTTATTCGTTGATTCAATAGTATTCATGAGTTAAGTTACACCAACTGTACCCTTAGTACGAGTTTTACAATTACGAAAACTATGATAGTTTTCGTGAGCTCGTACTCGTACTAAGGGTACTGATTTAATTGTTTTCGTTTCTATACAAATAAACAGCGTTTTAATTATATCATTAAATCATTTGCGTATTCTTAAATTTTATTTGGTTACTTTTCACCAAAATGGTCATAGAAACATAATTTACAATTACGAAAACTAAGATAGTTTTCGTGAACTCACACTAAGGGTACTGACCTCCAGGCCCAAGGCCAGTGACTCTCACTCTTCTGACGTCAT
The DNA here is from genome assembly GCA_902850365.2 of Chilo suppressalis. Lineage (NCBI taxonomy): Eukaryota > Metazoa > Arthropoda > Insecta > Lepidoptera > Crambidae > Chilo > Chilo suppressalis. The sequence continues at coordinate 18,222,842 of OU963898.1, forward strand.
ACACATTGCAAGTGAAGGGTGAGCCGGGCACAGGGCGTCCTCCACAAGTGACTTGGACGCTATGTCGCCCCACGGCTTCGGGGGTAAAAGTGGCTGTGTATTGACCATCGCCGATGGCATTTATGCGAGCCCTCACGTTGGTACCACCCGGCCCCGTCACGTAGACCGCTGCTTCGCCCGCTGTTCGGAAACGAAAGATTATTATAAATTGATTGCTGTGTTTTCAGGACCACTTCTTCATTGAAATAATCTATAATGGGTTTTATGCTATTATAATATCGCAGCTACAGTAACAGAACATTATCTGATCGATGACAATGTTAGTTGTCAGTCATAAATTAGGTACTTGAAGATTCTAGGCTTTGTTACAACGGAACTTGGAAAAGATCTATAAAAGAGAAAGGACGACAATGTTTTTGTAGGAAATTCAATTTGAGCAGACAATCAGCTGTTCCTGTAACTCGGTTTCATAGATTTTTATAATTGTAATGATGGACGCTTCGATGCACGCATTTATTACGAATATGTTAACAAAATGTTGATTTTAATATCTCGAACCACTTAAATAAACATATTTTTTTTTTAATTTAGGAAATAAATTTAATATTTTAGCTTTCGTACAACAATACGACATTTGTTCCCGCCGCGAGACGCACAGACAACGCAGACACATTGCCAGATGAGAACCAACAATATTTAAATAATGTATCTATTGATAAACAAAACAACCAGTGCAGACAATAAATTGTGTTTACAAACACGTATTAATGTCTCATAACATTCGATTAATGTCTGTTAATCTCCGAAATCATTTGTAAGATCTACAGAAGCTTAACTAACTCGAAAGGTCCGGGGCTATAGTAATGAAAATGTTTAAATTTTACATCTGAATCACTGAAATGAATTTTGGTACACATAAGAATGGTACATCAGCTGGTTCTCTCCACGGCACTGATAATTAAAGAATAGCTGAAGTTAGTGACACCCACAATATTTTTTTTGAGTGTGTATGCTGTTGGACGCAGATGACCTTTATAGCGTCACCAAGTTTGGGGACGGCGAGATCCTAAGGGGACCATAAGTCGAGAATTGGTGAGTGCCTCTCGATATTAGTTAGTATTCCAAGCTGATGGCATCTCCCCACAATTGGGAGTCTCCTCTCCGTCTGGAGCCTCTAGACCAATCGAACCTGAGGGGTACACTCACAATGAAATCCATTAAGTTGTATATCGGCCGGCTCCCCCTCGGGGAGTCTCCTCTCCGTCTGGAGCCTCTAGACCACTCGAACCTGAGGGGTACACTCACAATGGAATCCATTAAGTTGTATATCGGCCGCCTCCCGCCTCGAGGAGTCTGCTCTCCGTCTGGAGCCTCTAGATCACTCGAACCTGTGGGGTACACTCACAATGGAATCCATTAAGTTGTATATCGGCCGGCTCCCCCCTTGGTGTGGAGGCGAGACCGGGGCCGGTGGCGCGCGCCTCAGAGGCCGCGACCGGTGACGTCACGGGGCAAGTGAACGGCGATCCGGGCACCGCATGACCGTTGAACCGAACGGATAGCGTGTGCGGCGCCGCTTCTACGGGCTTGAAGTTCACCTGGATAGAAAATGTTGCTACTTCAAGAAAGATTGTCAACTTTTTCGGGTTTTTTTTTATATTAAAAGGGTGGCAAACAAGCTGATGGCCCGCCTGATGGTAAGCGGCCACCATAGCCTACCCTCACCACATCCCCTACCCGTGGAGCCCTGAAACCTTACTCACCGACGGAAACACAACACCACCAAAAGGTAGTGTTATTTTACTGTGGCCTTCTATAAGGTGGAGGGGCGTTCCAATTCGAGCGGGAAATCCGATATGTCCTACCTCTCATATTATTTTTTAATTCTTTAGTAGATATTATAATAAAGAAGATTACAACATAACTTTATTTTTCTCAAATTTGCACAACATTTACTGCTGAATTAAAGCTTTGTTGATAAAAAACTTAATGTGAATGAAAATATAATAATTAATAAATTATTACCTTGAATCTAGCGTTGCCTTCGCTCTGCACATAATTTGGCACGTTTCTTCCGTTAACGGCAACTATGATCTCCAAGTTTCCGGCACCTATAGCGATAGATAGAGAAGATATGTCATTAAAATTTAAAAAAAACGGTCATCTAATAATATCAACAAGAAATTGAACGGCTTTTTTAAAATTGCCTTTTCCTTTTCTACCTTGGTATGTATTCTCGAGCTTGTCCCTTATCCCACCTTGTCTGCAATTTTACAAATACGTGTGCTAGCCTGTGTTATCAATGACTGGTTGTTACAGTTTCTCTACCATTCAAAGCTAGAAAATACATCTCCGGCAATAAACTACCTTTAAACGATTAGGAACCTCACAACCTTTAGGCTGGAAAGAGTGCTCGATCGTCTGTCGGCACTGACGTCGGTCACAAGTAACTAGTTCTATGCAAATGTATGTTCGCGCATACTGCTGCACTGATGGATGCTACGCGCGTACAGCTAAAGGCAGAATTAGACGGTTCATCAAAAGTAATTCATTTTTACAATGACTTGTGAATGATGAACAGTGAAATACATAGTTTGTATAGACTCATAATTTTTTGATGAAAGCAAATATTCTATTTCTTGTGAGATAGGGTATTTGACAAGTTTTAGAAAATGATCTCACGTTATTGACTAATGTTTATGGAGTCCGTAAAAAGGATATTCATCATTCTGTTGTGTATTTTAGTAAAAATAATCAAATCAAAGACTCCATTTTCAAGTTGCCGCGAAAACTTTTTCTGGACAATATGGCGTCTTACTAGTGTGTGACGTCACACGACTGTTATTAAAACGTTAAACGATACAATGTAATGTCACTTTAACCGTAAGTTTACTTGCGTGTGACGTCATTTTAGGCTCCGCCAATCCCAAGCGTTCTGGGTCACATGAAAATAGATAATAAAACTATAAAAATAACTATAACTATATCTTTTTCATGGGTTTTTAGTAAAATTATGAATATCTTTTTTGTAAAAATAGTAAAAACGCCTGCCTCTATTCATTTTAAATACAGATGATAACAATTGGCACTTTATTTTTAATACTGTCAAATACCCAATTCCCGGTTGAACATTATCTGTGTCTAGTTATTTAAATAATGAGACAGTGAAAGAAAATGAACTGTTAATGAGCTGTCGCCGTTAAGACGTTTCACTTGTCGTTCATTGTTGATGAAATGATGACAGATGCCTGATCGATGTAAGTGAAAACAATCGGGAGCCGGAAGCTTTCATCGAGAAGACACATTCCGATGAACGTCAATTTAGACATTTCATTTTAGGTTTTTCATCAATTAAGCATCGATAATGAAATTAAAAATGAACTGTCTAATTTCAGCTTAAGTCACACTAACAGAAACGGTTGGCCGGGCTCGTCAGTCCGGCGCACTTCCGTCGACCGACGAGCTACGACAATGTATGTATGCGTTTAGTGCTTCGCTGATTATATGCCTTGCGCTGATGGAGCAACTGTGGGCACGCGCATAATATATATATTTAATTATGTATGAACTTGTAATCTGTGCACACGCGTCCTAAGGCTCAATCACACATGGTCGTTAGCCTGTATACGATTGCCTATGGTATTCGGATAAACGACGGAGCCGAGTACGCTTGTATTCGTTTCCCTCCAAACTGGCGGCACCGAGGTACGTTCCAACTAGAAATCGGGTTGTTTGCCCGTGTTCCAGTACGCGAACGTGAGTAACAAACACAATGATTTATAATCGAGAAATGTCTTTCGTGCTCCCGAATACGGGCTAACGACCAAGTGTAATTATGCATTTAGTTCGTCGTCAGCGTAGCAGTAAATGCGTATTTTTCACAATAAACATTCGTCAGTCGAACACTAAATCTAGCCTTACAAAAACACGGCAAACACCTGACAGGTGGGCTAGATGAGGTTTTACAGTATGGCAGGTAAATTTATGTCTAAACAGCTTGGTATCTGGACTGACATCTAGAAGGGAAACGACCCAAAGTCATCAAAAATCATGTAAATATAAAATTAAAAAATTCTTTATTTGAAAAAATATCATACCAGCATGTGAAGCGTTGATAGTGAAAGAAACTGGTCTTCCAACAACTCCAGGTGAAATATCTGTAACTGCGACTCGTGCCGCGCTATATGCCTTCACTAGGAACGGACTGCCTTCCACGTGCCCGCCCATTGCACCAGCGCGAACCTAATTCAAAACAAATTCAATACCAATAATCATCAGCCTATTAATGTCCCCACTAACACGAAAATTGGGCCGTGAGCCTACCTTGCAGGCCCAGTGCGGATTGGTGCGTGCTAACGACTGCAGATGCAGCCGGGACCAACGGCTGAGTCTTCCGAAGCACGGAGGAGCTAGAGATAATAAGTTTTTTGTTCACCCATCCAATGAGCACCCATTGTGGAAATTGCTTAACTTCCACGATCGCAGGACAAACGCGCTAACCACCTGCGCCATCGAGTTGCTCAATACTAACAATTCACCCAGGCAAACTTCTTGAGAATTAACCGTGGACAACAGACCTTCCTCAGTAGCTCAGTATCCATATTCCATTCTAATATTATAAATGCGATAGTGTGCCTGTCTGTTACTTCTTCACGCTCAAACTGCTGAATCGATTTAGATGACATTTGGTAAAGAGATAGTTTGAGTACCGGGAAAGCACAGTTATGGTAGTTTTTATCCTAGAAATCATTTTTTAATGGGGTGAAAAGGAGGGGCTGGAAATTTGTATGGGAAACCAATATTTCCGCGCTTACGAAATCGCGGGCATCCACTTGTTTTATATACAGAAGCGCAGGTTTATTTGTCTGTAGTTTTGCTCAAGAAGTTTGCCTATACCCTCGGCAACAATTTCCTCGATTCCGGTATCCTAATTGTGTAACTCCGTCATCTCTTTAATTTTATTATTGGGAAACTTATGTTAGGACACATTGACATTTTTGTTTGGCTTTAAAGGAGAAAGCTAAAAAGATAAAGGTGCACAAAAGATTTAGAGTTACTATAGCACGTCTGACGTGTGGCGGCTATATTATACTAGAGGCAGGCTCTGATTGAACAAGTGAGGTTGCAATTCCTTTATTTTGTGTATTTTTAAATTTGATGTATGAATTTTGCCCAAAATATGTTGCCTTTTTTCTCTCTCAGGCATATAAGTGTGAATCTATAGAATGTCTCTTTAAAATTTCACTAAATTATTTTGATTATGTATTAGTTTTCTATTATAGAACACCGAAACTACAAATAAATAATTGAAATAACAAACCTCTATGCTGTGGTCTCCAACGTCAACTGGCACAAAAGATATGGTATAACGCTTGCTGGCTTCGTTTTCTCCTATTGTCTCTTCTGCTGATACCTAAAATAATTTCCTCATTTAAAAATGACATAATATTTACCTTTTCTACTTAAGTAATATCGCTATTAGGTACTACTTCAAAGACTGGCCTAAACATAAAAAATAACAAAACGTAGTCAGTGAATGGATAGTTAATAGTAACTATCCATTCACTGACTACGTTTTGTTGACAGGTATATAGATACCTGACTAATGAGAACCAACTATTTATGCTTATGAAATACCTCCACTATTGCGCTAACGATAAAGATAATTGTCACGCATCATACAAAGACTGTCCTCTGTAATGAATTAAAGACATTCATTGATTAAAGTAGGTAATATTTTCCTCACTTGAACAGGTACTGGTCGTCTTGCTGGCCCCAGCACTTCTACATGAGGCGAGGTAGGAGAATCAACGCTGAATGTGTAGGCATCTCCGACCGACACTTTGTCGGGGGATTCCCCCGATCCGGCGCCTATGACCCGCGCTGGGGCGGACACGTGACATACGAAAGGACTGCCTGTTGGAAACATAATAAATAAATAGATATTTCTAATACTCACATCAATTCGGCAAGCCCCAAAGTAAACACTGTAAGGTTTGTCGTATGAAATACAAGGGTCACCCTTGATACATTATATAAGTGTACATCCTTACTTTAATATAGAATTGTATTTACTTGTACTTTAATATAGAAAAAGCCTGCACATTTTATATTTTTGTATAATAAATTTATACTTTTTGAAATGGTATTTTCATTAAAATTATTTGTTTCTGCAGGTTATTTATTGCTTTTCCTAATTATAAATCAGAGTTACAGTGAGTTTATACGTTCGAAACTATTTTATTTTATTCATCTTAACACTATCTTATATCGATTCCTATCACCTTATCATATAGTGCTAAATATTGGAAGTACTCGCAAACTCGCACGGGAATTAAAACCCACAGGGTACTTCCCGTGAACTTAGAATCTTGAAATTTGGTACGAAGTAATGTCTTATAGTACAGATAAAGGAAACATTGCGAAAACCGTACATATTTTAGTAACATCATATAATAAAAAATAATTGAAAAAAATAATAAAAGGTACTACCTCTTTTCTCATGAACGCGTAGAGGTATTAAATTGAGTTTGTACGCAACCCTCGGTCCGCGAGTCCGACTTTTTTTTGGGATTTGTGACTAACATATGTGACTAATATGTAAAATTCTGTGTGCGCCAGATTATTCCAAGACAACTTACGCAAGTAAATTTGCACTTGACAAACACGGCTATAGAGTTCATAGCTTTCAAATGATCTGTGATCGACTTAACACATGTCAACAACAACAACCTAACTTTCATTTCAAGTGCATTGCGATCGACGTAAACCATATAAACAATTTATCATCATCAGCCTATTTATGTCCCCACTATAGACACAAACCTTCCCTATGGATGGAATAGGGAGATTGGGCCGTGACCCACCACGCGGGCCCAGCCCGGATTGATGGGTGCTAGTGACTGCAGATGCAGCCGGGACCAACGGCATAACGTGCCCTCCGAAGCACAGAAAAGCTCAAGATAATACGTTTTTGTTAACCCATCCAATGACCGATGCAAATTGCAAAAGTTGCTTAACTTTCACTATAGCAGGCTGAATGCGCGAACCACTTGCACCATCGAGCTCCTCGATAACAACCTATACGAAAGATTTATTCCCATACAACTTACCCGGCACATGGTCTCCGTTAAACCGTAGTTCAACAGTATGGGGTCTCGGGTCTCGCGGTGTGAAGCTGATAGCGTAAGTATGGGCGCCTTGAGCGGCCGCCGCTGTGGGCACCCTGCCCCCATTCACAGTCACTTCCAAGTTTCCTGGACCGGCTGCCATTGTCTCCACTATAGGAACAAAGTAGTTTTTAATATTAAATAAAAAATATTTATTCGGCATTTCAATTTTAAACACACATAAGCGGGCATAGTTGGTTCAACAGTATTTGGCGAACAACAAAGGAGACTCGAAGTAATTACTGCACTTGTTCGGATTCATTCGGGTCGGCACATCATTCGATTCGGCAGTAATTCTGGAGAGAAAAAGTCGACCCGTAGCAACGATCGGTTTTCATTCGGTCTTTGTCTCTCGGTTTTCAATCTTCATTGTCACGATTTTGAAGGCCACACCAAAATTTTCGGGTGTTTCGTAGTAAAGAGCCGGCAATAACAACAAAGCTTGCAGAAACTAACAACACGTCGTCTTTGTTCCCCATTCTTAGCTGAACTAAAATTTAAGCCGAGGTTGCGATTTCCGATCTTTCAACTACATAGTTCGGTTTTACCGCCCGGCCTTGCCGATGACTGCCGGCCCGCTGATGCCGCCCGCCAAGTGAAAGCCAAATGGTCTTTTTTCGAACATTCATCTACATAAATTCTATTTAACCGCCCGGCAGTGCCGATTAATGCCGGCGCACTTATTACAGTAAGAAGTTAGTAAATAAACGTGGTCAACCGAAACGGTCACTACTCAGTACATATTGCAATCAACAACTACAACGCTTATCTACCATAGAGCCGATGAGTGAGTGTGTGTATGTATGGAGCTTGCTGACTGTGCATTACCTCTTCTTGCTGGAGTGCTCTCCACGACCAATACAGAATAGGTATTCAAAGATGTTGCTGCTGCTTTCCTTGTTGGCATTGATTGACCATTAGAAAAGGGTGGCAAACAAGATTTCGCCATACATACATTAGGACGAATCGAATGAAATTGTGTTTTATAGGTGGATTGTGCAAAATTGTATAGAAATGCATAATAATAATGTAACACATACCTAAAAAAGTAACTGGTTTTCCGACTGTTCCATGAGCGACGTCTTTTACTCTTATAGCGGTGACGTCATAAACCTGAGACAATACAAAGAAAGTATATAATGCAATGAATGAGTTATTATTATCTTTATATATATAATTCTTCTGTGAGTGTGTATGTCACTGAACTTCTCTTAAACGACTGGACCGATTTTGATGAAATTTTTTGTGTGTGTTCAAGGGGATCTGAGAATGGTTTAGATTCACAATTTTGTCCGCTGGACAATGTTTTTTTAATTAATTTTTAATTTATTAGTAGTTGTTGATTTTGGAATGTTTTACATTGGATCCGACAGACGGCGCTACCATACTAGACAGGACAACGTCTGTCGGGTCCGCTAGTATATATATATAATAATAACTTATTCATTGCAATGAGAGTTACAGTTTGAAATTTTCAGCAGCTTTGTTTACAATAATTTTATTATAGAAGAGTCTGCGGAGCACTGTTCTATGAAACGACATAAAAACTACACGCCAAGCGGACACTCGCTCCCGCTTAGGCACTAAGAATAACTAAAAGCAATTATAACATACGGTTGTACTCTCATCAAAAGCTAAATTAAATGTTTGCGGACTTGCGTAACTCAATTAGAGTCAAGCGCCGGACTCCATATATCTACCGTTTAAAGCCTCGATAGTTGTGGCACCCACAGAATAGAAAAATGCTGTTCTGTGTGGCACCTTCGTTGTTTTCCACTAACTACTCACTCTGGTTTCAAAACAGTCTTATAAGATCTTAAGCGCCATTTACACGATGCAATTTTCTTGTACATACAAGAGCAATAAATGAGGCACAATAATTGACTTTCAAGAATTGTAAGTTACTGTTTACACGCGGACATAGTAAATAGGTTGCATACAATTATTGAATGCCAGTTTTCACAAAAAAGAATTGCAAATGTCTTTCCTGTACACCCATACAATAATTGTAAGGAGATTATTGTTCACAAGTATTGAAATGTTTCAACACAAACTTGTATAAAATTTATTTGGCGGTTGCTTTAAGAATTGCACGTATTTACGTGAGCGAATATTTCATACAAGTGTTGAACGTTTTAGATCTGGGTTTGTTTATAAACAATACTATGAGCCAAAAGGTATTCAAATTCGGTTCTGTTGATTTAATAAAGTTCATTGAAATATATTTTTATCATGAGTGTTTACGGGACACTGAAAGTGTGAATTACAAAAATCGTGATGCACGTAATGCTGCATATTGCTCAGAAATTTGGAGTTGATGGATTTAAAATAAAGAAATAATAAACAAAAAAATGCGTGTGTCGTGGAACACTCGATGGGAACGAAGTTAATAGGAGATTATTTACTAAGGGAGAAAAAAATAATTTAAAAGGCGAGAGCGTTTATTGAATCTAGTGTAGCATTTTGTAGATAAAAGACTGTATCACATTTTTAGCATAATTTCATTCTCACTACACGAATAAGGCATATTTTTTTTAAGTTTCGAGCTCGAGTACCTAATAAACAGATGAACGAAGGCGAAATATATTTTGCGCGTTTGATTTTTTTCTTACTTTTTTTTGGACTTAAAATGCTATCTTGGTCCCTAGGAATTAAAAGGCTATTTTGGTCCCTTGGGATTAAAACGCTATGTTGGTCCTTGTAAATAGAGAACAAACTAGCTCTTCGAATATATGTGATAATAGTTATTTATTATACAAGAGTGGAAAGTTCCTTTTTAACCGCGTGCTCGATTTGGATGACCGAGCAAGCGAAGGATTCTAAATTAGAATCCTGAGCGTCAGCGAGGGAAACAAACGAGCACAAGGTGAAAAATCTTTCCACTCGAGTGCAATACGTAACTTTTCATCCCACCTCAGCGAGGAAATGACAAAATGAAAAAGAAAACAATTTATAATGACAAAATATTTTTATTTCAATTAAAACACATTAAGATAATCTATAAATTGAAGAAAATAATAAGAAGTAGAAAATAATTAAGAAATATTAAATGTAACGTTGCTACAGTTACTTATGTTAAGTTTAATATTTTTGTTAGGTAATGTTATGTTGGTGTTTGTGAATTGTGCGCTGTTTTGTGGTAAACTACTCGTATCAGTAATTTTAAATAGTTGTGCCGATTCATTGGATTCTATTGGCGTAAATGTTGGCGAGAGAGGGCTATTGTTTCCAATCTTATGGGGGCTCATTTTAGATGTAGAAGGGCGAGACCAAGAATCTGACAGAGGTTCTTTCAGCGTTATGGCCTCCACGATACTATTACAAATTTTTGATTTACTTTGGATTGAATCCTCTATGTATCCCTCTACAACCGAATTAGACTTCCAGCCTCCATGGCGCTTAAGCGATAGAAGATCAGCCCCTGATTCGGCCAAAAGTGTGGCTGAGGTTCTTCTAAAACAGTGACCGGTGTATAACGGGGGTTCTAAAAGTCCGAGAAAAGTTGCTATTTCTCGTGGAATACTGCCAATTTTATTCTGACCCATAGGTTGTCGGATACACTTTCCGTTGCGATATTGTAGAAAAAATCGTTCAATTGGGGTGTTAGAAGGACGTAAAGCTTGATATTTCTGAACAATGTTTACATATTCCTTGCGAATAACGAAGTTGCGGTCTTTTTTTGTCTTGGTATTTAGTACATTAATTAATAGCAATTCATCAGAATTATGAGAATATTTTGATACGTTATTGACATTAAGTAGTGTAAGTTCATTTATTCGACATGCTCCGGTTATACCAATAATAAGAACAACCTGTAACAAAAGAAGTATTTATAATCGTAAATAAATTAATCAAATTAAAAATATTGTAAGTACTATGTACAATTTTATCAACAACAAAAAATTACACGTATTGACTTACTTTTGCCGCTAAATATACGGAATCAGGTGCTTCATTAATAAACTTTGCAATTTCAGATGCTGTGAAAACCTTCGATTTTTTTGGTTTATAACCAGATGAGGCTCTTTTTAAAAATGCCACTAATTTATGATAGGTGTCGATATGAACGTCTTTCTTCATCTTAATTGTTAATTTTAGCATTGAATACGTACTCCATAGCGTGCTTGCTTTCTTGGTCTCAGATAATTCTATAAAATATGCCAGCAAAACGTTTTCGGAGAAAGTTTTTGCTCCTTTAGCTAGTCGCCACATGTTAAATATATCGTACTGTTTCAAATACTTCTCTCGTGATTGCTGAGGGAGAAGGCTCATTTGCGCATTATTAACTGTTTCAGTTAACTCAGTTGGCGTTAGATAAACTTCATCGTCGCTAATGTCACTCATTTTAGTTGATTTTTTTGTACAGTTTTTAGGTTATGTTAATTATATTAAGCAATAAAACGTGAAAAACTAGAATGGCGCGAAGCACGCAAATAAAACAAAGAAACCAAGAAGGTTCCAAATTTAAATTTTTTCACAATTTAAAAAGTTCTAATCATAAATTTGGCACCATAGAGGTTACATTAAATAGGTTTAATGACGTTTTGAATTTACAATTATATTGAGTACTCATTATATGTGATGTTCTAAATTCAAATCTACTTTGCCGCTCAAGCGAATAAAATAGAATTTTCCAGCCAGATTTCGAAGCGCAAAATTACACTTTCCGAGGTGGTGGGATGAAAAAATATTTATATAACCCAACAATCCGCACTGGGCTCGCGTGGCGAGTCAAGGCTCAATCTCCCTATTCGATAAAAAAGGTATCCTAATCATAAATCTGCACTGGGCCCAGTGAGGAGTGAGCCCAGTGCGGACCGAAAAGACACTTAGTTCGAATATAAAATATAAGTACGCAGATCATGGGGATAGGAAAAAGAGAAAAGACAACATGGGCACCGTTCTGGTACTGATTATAATGTTTACAAGTCCAAACTTTCTTGGTATAATTTAATGGATTCTTTGTTACAACATTTTCTTAACATTTTTTGGCTAAGAAGAGCATCAACGATTAACACACCATCACTTACTCATATTTGCAAATGACACAAGAATTGAATACAAGAGTTGAATTATAAGAATTGCTGGAAATTATTGTATGTATATGCTTTTACACTAAGAAAGTTTAGAAGCAAAACTTGTATACCACATGAAGAAAGTTATGTGCTGTTAAGACCATGCCAGTCATTTATTTCTCCAATTTAATTGTATGCAACAGGCAAGAAACTTGCATCGTGTAAATGGAGTTTTAAGAAGAAATAGTTATTTATGATACAAGTGCGGTAAGTTGCAAACGAGTAGACGAATGTAAGCCCGAAACGAAGTCGAGGGCGGAACTATTCTTCGATTTTGTTTTGTTAATATAAGACTTGAAGTGAACTCACCTTTAGATGGAAAGGACTGGCAGGTATAGGCACAGAGTCGACGAGTACATTCAGCCGGTGTTCACCCACAGCTTTGGGCACGAACTCGGCGCGGAACACCGCCGGCCCAGCGGAGGAAACCGCCGCCGGTACCGAAGCCCCGTTCGGACCTGCGCGCCCCAGCAACGCTCAGCTCACTGCCACGCCCTAACCCTACCCCCTTTATTTATAATGTGGCCCGTCTTTTATTCTTTTTTTAAACCTTTTTGGTGTTGGTATTTCTTTTGTTTATAACAAAATTAAAAAATTTAACACTCTTTTCAAATAAACTAAAATTACATAGCTTTTTAAAACGGCCAATGACTCAGAATAAACATTTTCATGGATGTTAAGAGTTAGGGCGAAGCGATGAGCTTATAATGTCGATTATGATGTTATAGTGTCATGTTTAATTGAGTATTTTTGTAATTATTTTCATCAATTTGACACTTAACTGTGGATAATACTGAGTGATGGAACTTATAAAAACTAGTTGAACAAATCAAAATGTTCTTAAGAGTATGTTAAGCATGTTGTACCTAAAGCCGCCATGGTTAATGAATATTAGTATTTAACAAGTCTAATGTAGTTAAGAGGTGGAATGTTAGTATTGCTAAGCGGAATGTTTTTATTAATATTCCCTAGTTCGTTGATTCTAAAATATAACTATATATCTCTTTAATTTCCTCTTCTCGGCCTCGAATTTTGCATTCTGCCCTTTGAACTTTTAATCCTTTCTTCGAATTTGTTAAAAGACAGTTTTTAACATATTGTTCATTTATACCGCCCTGTAATAAAATATCAAGACATAGTATTGGGAAGGCTACATAAATATTATAGTTAATATGTATGGTATTTTTTATTTAAAGAACATTTTAATAAGACAGGCATGCTATATTTTATTCTGTTTAAACGATTAATACATCCACCTCTTAACACAAATTATAATTCTGTTAATTAAAACAAACCAAATAATCAAATTAAAGAATGACCAACATATATATTTTTTTGTATTTAAACCTTATGAAGTGGAATACAGTATTGTCATTTTATATTCCAAATACTAGAAATCACAATAAACCTGAACACGTATCTATAGCCTGACTAAAGCAATAAAAACCTGATTTACTCACTATTAGATACAGTGAAGTTGTATTGTCAATTACTTCCTTTTGACTTAAATAATATGGTTAGGTTTCTTTACTTCTTCTGTTAGGGCTTAAAGTAATCATACAATCAGCTTGGAATCATAGCTCATCCATAGTTTATAACGGCAACATACCTTCAACGTTAACTTCTATTTGGTCAAGTGTGGCAGTGGGATGGTGAAGTGTGAGTGAAGCCGGTTGGTGCAGTGGCACCGGGCCGGGGAGGGTGACGCGAGCACCGATGCCACTACCTTCTGACACTTCGATGATGAGTGGACAGCCGGGCACACGCATCTTTATATGAAACAATATTTATGTCAATTTCTCATATCATAGTTTTCACTATATGGTTTTGTAAGCCCTTTTATTGTGTACGCGTGGAGTTAGTTAGAAATAAAGGTTCACTGCTCGTTCACCGTAGGTGATAGCGTGATAATATGTAGCCTATATGTTGACCCAACTTCTTAATAATATTCGTGCCAAATTTTAAGTAAATCCATGCAGTACTTTTTGAGTTTATCCCAGACATACATACAGACAAACAGATATATATATATAAAGAATTCTATAAACTATATTTTTGGCTTTGGTATCGATTGTAGATCACACCCCAATAATTCTTTAAAAAAAATATTCAATGTACAGTTTTGACTTTTCTACAATTTTATTATATGTGTAAGTAATAAAGCATACATCTATCTACTTCTATTCTATTTAAAGAGGCTAGAATAACTGCAATATTAGTATTATTATAATAAATATATAGACACTGTGATATAAGCAGTATCTGGAAACCTAACTGCAAGAAAACAACTCTAAAAATACTGCAATTTGACTACCTGACGGATAGGGTTAGTTTCTACCCTATAGAGTTCTGGAACTTTACAAATTGCAGGGACACAATCCTAGTAATATTATAAATGTGAAAGTTTGTATTTTTGCTTTACAATCATACAAAAACGTGTGAAAGGATTTGAATGAAATTTGGCACACATATAGCTTATTACAAAATAATATATGCCATTTTTCCTAAAAAAATTCGAGATCATGAGCGATTCTTAAAAAAACTAAAGTTACAGTAGAAAAAGTCACTGCTACATAATAAAAAGTTATTTTATTTTATGTTAGTCTTGTAAGGCAAATGTTAAATAAATAAACATGGGCCCTTAACCTGTGGAGGTTTGAATCTTAAATTAGTTATATTGTGTTCCTAAAATTATGCACGAACACAACAACAAAAAAAAGTGTTACTGTATACTGTCTTGAAGTTTTTTGTACGGTAAAGGATAAAGAAATAAAAATTATGTGAAATGAATTATATTCTCACCTTATTGAATGAAACATTTACGACATGGTCACAAGCTTCTGTTGGTGTGAATGATACATTAAATCTTGCATTGCCCTAAAAACATAAATTTTATCAATTAATGATTTTCAAAGGAGGTTAAAATGTTACAGAAAAACAAAACTGTTAACATTTATACCTGGGGATGGACTTGTGTAGGTATATTTAGTCCTCTCGCTGCAACTGTGATTTCTAGATTGCCTTCTCCAGCTTGTGCAGCATCAACTGCAAGTTGCACTGGCACACCAACTCGAGCAGATGACCCTCCGGTAACACTAACAAGCTTTCCATCATAAGCCTTGCATGTGAATGGGGTGCCCTGTATTAGAAACATTTGGTTTAGGTAAAATATAAACTTTTTTTCAATTTTAACTGTGATAGAGAGTTTTTTTTTGGTTTCACACTCATAGTATTTGTGCCATTGCTTTCAAGTGATTTGAAGGCTGAATTTTATTTTAAAACATGTGGAATGTGTTCGAAGAACAGTTAATTAATATTGTCAGTCCTTTTGCTTATTCATGAATAAGGTGAAAGTTTGTGTTATTTATTTGTTGGTATTTTGTACCTGTATACCGAATTTCAAATATTATTCATTGAAGCAAATACTTTGCAAAAAAAATTCTAAGTATTATTGGAGTGCTGTAATATGATAAACATACTGCATACTTTACTTTCTCAGATCATTCCTTTATCTTTGTTAGAAAAACATCTACACACATGTACTAGCTAGTTCACGGGCATTTCACCCCGGGAACTTTCTAAGATCACTCTTGTTAAAAAAACATTTACTCACTCACCGGCAGACCCCTCTTACCCAGTGGGCACTTTTGGCAAGTGCCCAGGGCCCACTTCAGATCAAATACAAAGTCCCTGTTAGATCACCAAACGGGGGTCATAGGGGTCCCATCATCCGAATATGCCCAGGGCCTCCAATAGGTCAAAGACGTCACTGCTCACCGGTACTGGTTGGTTGTTGTAATGCGCCGTGAGTACGTGCGGGCCGACATTTCTCGGAGTGAAGCTGGCCACCAGACCGCTGACGACGTCTCCAGTAAGTCTCACGGGCACTTCGCCCCGAGGCCCGCGTACAATCACTGCTAATTCGCCGCCCCCAGAGCCTTCCACGCGCACCGAACATGATGCTACTTCACCCACCGGTATTAACTCTGGAAACCGAAATCAGTTACTGTTTATTGACACAATGCCAGTGGTCGTTGTCTTATGTAATGTACGTATGTTTACGATCAGAATGTTTGTTTGTAAACAATTTCAAATGTCAGATTTTTTTTTTAGTTAAGTTCTCCCTTTTCAGGGAAGGCAAGGGGAACAATGCCCATACAGCCTATTCTTAAGTTAAATTATTCTGTTTTTCTTTTTACATTAGAATGTCGGTGTGACGCATTCTAATGTTTCTTGAAGTGTTTGGCACAAAATGTATCGAGCTGGCTTTTTCGATAAGCTTCTGTTAGGTGACTGACGTGAGAATTTTATTGTAGTATTGACTAATACTACAATAAAATTCTCACGTCCACTTGACCGGAATAGCGTATATTTTGACGATTCTACTAATTCTTCAGTTACGCAGACAGTTGTAACACAAAATCACACCAATTTTATTTCACAATATCCACTATGAACGAATTTTTAAGAATAATTAAAATAAGACGCCAACCACACTCGACGAAATTCCGCCAAAAACCTGTTTTTTTTTTGTTGAAGTTCTCCCGTTTTAGGAAAGGCAAAGGGAACAATGCCCATACAGCCTGGTCTTTAATTAAATTAATCTTCTTTTTGTTTTTACTTTTTACATTAGAATGTCGGTGTGACGCATTCTAATGTTTCTTGGAGTGTTTGGCACGAAATGTATCGAGTTGGCTTTTTCGATAAGCTTCTGTGAGGTAGTCAACACTACAATAAAATTCTCACGTCCACTTGACCGGAATAGCGTATATTTTAACGATTCCACTAATTCTTCAGTTACGCAGACAGTTGTTACACAAAACCACACCAATTTTATTTCACAATATCCACTATGAACGAATTTAAGAATAATTAAAATAAGACGCCAACCGCACTCGATGAAATCCCGCCAAAAACCCTGTTTTTTTTCGTTTGTCCTTTCGGACAGGCTGAGGTCTGGGACCATACTGCCTCGTCATTAGTTTTTTTCTTATTTTTATTATTAAAATTCAATATAATTTCTTCAGTTTGATAATTTCCGGTATATTTTTCTTTCTTTCGATTTTGTTTTTTTTTACTCTATTATTATGTGCTTTTTTCCGAGCACATTGAACATCTTAAGCACGAAACAATTAATTTTTCTCATAGTACATAGTCCAATCATGAATTAATTTCATCCTATAATAATTTCATATTTATTTAATATCTTTTTTATAGTACACGTTGGTTGCTTTCCAATTACAGAGCATAATGCGACTCAGTGCCGCACAATGCCGAATTATGCTGATGCTTAATTGGAACGTGAATTAGTTTTCAAATGCACCAGCAGAGTGCGCTAAGTTCAGTGTTGAAAAAAAAAGTCAATGTTTGTACCTTTATCCATATTTATATTTATTTTTTAACAAAGTTTGAATTAACTTTGATTATTAAATAAAAAAAACTATGATGAAACCAAAAGTTTTAATAATTTTTCAACAATAAATAATATTACTAACGATAACATAATAAATAAAACATTTCGATCAATGCCAACTTAAAGAAAAAACACTTGTTAATTTTCTGTCTCTAAGTTGGTACGATTGCACGCATCACACGAAAGCATTACTTTTGAAAGTGCTCGATTGTGCGAATCGTTGTTGTAGTTAAAATACTCAACGTTAAGAATATTTTATAAACGTTAAGAATATTTACAAATAAGGCAATATACGCTGGCAAAACCTGTGACAATCTGTATTGTCACTAATTCTTCTAAAGGACAACTTTGAGATTTAGAATAAATGAATTGCTTTGATCTAGTTATCTTACAATTAATAATATCTGTTAGATCAAATTAATTTTATAAAAAAGTACTTACCAACTTGTGACGTATCTATAGTGACTCTCTGCGCAGGCGCCACGTGGAACACGAATGGTGACGAGGGCACCGGCTCCCCGTTGAATTTTATATCTACTCGGTGAGGCGTTGGCGTTTCAGGCCGCCAAAAGACTAGACACCGACCACCCCCGACAACCTAAGATAAAATAAACTTCCTTTACACTACACCTGATTGGAAAGTGATTTATTCTTGTTCTAAAAATGAAGCAGACAGGAGCTCATTATTCAAATTAAAACAAAAAGGAAAGATACGGTACGCTCATACTAGCATCAAATAAAACACGCTCCGACTCAATTACTTACAACGATATTAAATGCCCTAGATACACCACGAGCGCTCAAAATGTGTCCCAATCAAGAAGTGCTTGAACTCCACTCAAGCACTTCTTGGTTCAATGGTCACGCGCGGACCGTTACAAAGTCAAGATGCCACAGAGCTCCGCGAAAAAATGCGAAAATAATACTTAGAGTACGAAAAGTGTCGTTTTTTCGACAGGTATCTAGTCAATGTTTGTTAATTTAACGCATTTGAAGTAAATTTTCATCTAATATTTACTATAAACTATACGATTTAATATAAAATATTTGTGATATTCAAATACATGGTCGGTTATACGTCGCCATACAGTCATCTCTTTTCCTCGCGGTCCGTGCCTGCTATATCAGCGCGCATATATTGCTCATGCTGATTATTTATTTTAATCCAGTCGAGACGACTTATATTACTGATAATTAAGATTTACTGATACCGCCCGAAATAAAAGAAACTACCTTTGCATTCATTGAGTCTTTACCGGAGAAATCAAGAAACCAATATAAAGCTCCCATGCAAAAGGTTTTGTAACTGTAACAACTTTAATATAAATTTAAATGTAATATTTAGATTTTATTTCCTTGCAGGTATAATATAAAGCACTATGTATCCCTCGAAAGAAAGTGCTATTCCCAACTTGGGTGTATTAAGGCCCTTGGCTGCGATTCGGGCCTCAACTACACCCTCGTTGGTAATCGGTCACTTTCTCCTTTCGGTGAACAATGTACTATTTTAATGCCAGCACTTTATTTGGCTGTTCGTGTTTCTTATTTGTAAACTTGACTACTTGACAACAGTCCCTTTTCACTTATTTTATAGTATGACTAGCGGTCGCCCGCGACTTCGTACGCGTGGAGTTAGTTAAAAGGTTCACTGCTAGTTCCCCGTAGGTGATAGCGTGATAATATGTAGCCTATATGTTGACCCGACTTTTTAATAATATTCGTGCCAAATTTGAAGTAAATCCATGCAGTACTTTTTGAGTTTATCCCAGACATATATACAGACAAATAGACAAAAATTCTAATAACTATATTTTTAGCTTTGGTATCGATTACAGATCACACCCCAAGTATTATTTAAAAAAATATTCAATGTACAGTTTTGATTTTCCTACTATTTTATTATATGTATAGACTAGCGGACCCGACAGACATTGTCCTGTCAACACGTGTTTAATTTGAAAATTTCAAACTTTTTTTAATAAGCTAAAACATTCTGGACCATTTTGATGAAAATTACCATTCTCAGATCCCCTTGAACACACACAAAAAATTTCATCAAAATCGGTCCAGTCGTTTAAGAGAAGTTCAGTGACATACACACTCACAGAAGAATTATATATATAAAGACTAGCTGACTCGGCGAACTTCGTACCGCCCAAAAGTAATAATTTGCAATAAATTAAAATTGCGACTATAATTTGAGATTTAAACTATCCTATCTCTCAAGTTGGATCGAACTGCACATGGTGTGCGAATTTTATTATAATCGGTTCAGTGGTTTAGGAGTCCATTGAGGACAAACATTGTGACACGAGATTTACATATATTAAGATTTGACACTGCGATGGTAGCGCCGTCTGTCGGATCCAATGTAAAACATTCCAAAATCAACAACTACTAATAAATTAAAAATTAATTAAAAAAACATTGTCCAGCGGACAAAATTGTGAATCTAAACCATTCTCAGATCCCCTTGAACACACACAAAAAATTTCATCAAAATCGGTCCAGTCGTTTAAGAGAAGTTCAGTGACATACACACTCACAGAAGAATTATATATATAAAGATTAGGGCAACCAACCTGCTGTCTAAATGACAAATAGCAAATATGACGGCATAAACAGGTAAGCTGCAGGAAGTATCAAAGACATTAATATTACGTAAATGACCACATGATCTAACATTGTTCACACTAGTAACATGTTGATAAAATAGTCTAGACGCATCTGTACCCTTAGAGTATATGCTCTTAGCCTGTACCTAAACAGGTATGTCTTTAAATTAGATTAATGAAAATGATTTACCTGTACATGATTTGGCACTTCTCCCTCGTTTATAGAGATTTCAAGTTGACCTTCACCAGCTGCACTGGCATCCACTGTAAAATTAATAAAATAAGGTCTAGCGCTAAATTCTTTATTCGAAATGGTTGTTGACGTTTTTCCATTCTTTGCATTGGCATAAATATTTTTCTTTTCTATTCGAAATAAAGGATTTGATATATGGGAATCAGAATGACTTGAGTAAGAATATCTCTGAACTCTTTAAAATTTCTTAAATAAGCTTCCTGCCATAATTCGGCCCCTTTAATTAAATTTAATATTTCCTTACCAAGTACCGTGTTGTCTTCACAGAACTAGATTTATGTTTGTGGATGTCTATGGTTATCGCAAAGAAAATTAGAATTTATAATCAATAAGTACCTAATCAACACATTATTCAAATTTTAAAATTAATCAATGCCGTAAAAGAGAGTAACCGCATCAATTATAAGTAATCAAACTTAAAAGTTAACAACGCCTTGCGAGTGTGGCTATAAGTTTCCAACTAAGGATTCTTGGATTCTATTTAATTTGAATAATTAAGTGGATAAAGAAAACTTTGGTAACGATCAATCTACTTCTTGAGAATAATATCCATGTTATCGCAGTCAAGTTAAGGTCGCGCTTACTTTGGGCGCGTTTTCGTGGGAACATGCACGAACGATCTCAACCTTCCAAGTACATACTATGGAATGCACATACTGGGTGCGAATTAATTATTCGTACGTATACACTTACAAGAAAATCGGACGTCCGACAACAACATATTACAATATTTCCTGTAAATAGTGATAAGAACTCGCTTAATACTAGAAACAAAAATTAATTATCTGTACCAATTTACAAGGCTCTATAAAATCAATTATTTATTTAAAGGTCTTAGTACGCTTCAACAATTAAGTCAGTAGCAATATCCAGTAAGTATGCGTCAATAAATTTAAAGCTACTAATAAAAGTGTTCTTATTAATACCTAAAGCCTATTATATAAGGTGACTGATTATATTTCAGACAAAAATGTTCCTATAATTATGGTGAAGATAATTTAATTTTGTATTGACACCGTAACAATATAATATTTTCTAAATATTGTTACGTAAATATTTAACGCTATGAAGTTTTTTTCACCAGTTTTTCACCACATCTAAAAAATGTCCTTAACTGGTGGTAGGGACAAAAAATGGACGATTCAAAAGAGATGTATTGTGCATCCAATTTGAAAAAAAGATTTTTTGACTTGACTTTTACTAAAATTTATGTTACCACGTAAATGGTTCTCACATACATCCGGTTCTGCGATATCGATGACGCTGCCGCGGTCTCCGAGTAAGAGAATTATCTTGAAGATTATATCTAGAAGACTATATCACGAAGGCGATATCACCGGAACATTACCTATTCGACGGAGAAAAACGTATAAGGTGTGCGCACTCACCACAATCATACGTTTACGTACGAATTACGATATAATTTCGTGTCCAAAGTGAGCGCGGCCTTACGATCAAAGACATTGCCTTAAGTACCTACCTCTGAATTGTGACTGTTGTCCTACAACGGCATTTCCGACATCTGTGACTTTGATTAGACTTGCGTCGTATACTTTGGCAACGAGTGGCCCGGCGGCCAATTTGTCCTCTGCTATTGAAACCTGTAAATCAACATTTTGTTTTAATTATTCCTTCAATGCGAAGCAATCAGGATGGGCTAGTAGAGATTCTATCATTCTGGCGGTTAGTAAGTTATCAGCAAGGGCAATTATGCAGGTTTTTGTCCAGTGTCATTCCGCGCGCCATCATCATCCTCGTAAGAGGGAGGTAGAGCGGATTTGCGCTCGAATTGGCTACCCATCTGGGGAAGTTCACAGTAAAATAATACTGCCTTTGGTGGTGTTGTGTTTCTGTCGGTATGTAAGGTTCCAGAGCTGGTAGGAGCTGGAGGTATGGTAGGGATTGGGTCAGGGTAGGTACCGGTGCGAGTGATATTTTTGGTATCGCAAGCGTCTATGCAGCGGTTCTAAAGCACAGCGTTCTTACTTATGTAATATTTTTTCGAATGGCTTTTGGGAACTATCAGTGGATTTTTTGCTTTTGATTACATCTAGCAGTTAAATGATTAAAATATAAAAATAAAATCGCTCTATACCTGCCAATATTTTATGGTCAAAGCTTACATCGATCAAGTGTGTTCCGACTTCTTCGGGCGTGAACTCGATGCGGAAGACTCCTGGCCGCTCAGCCACGTCGAGCACTCGAGCGGTCACGGGTCTCCGAGACGGGGCAGTCACCGAGACCCCCACCTGTCAGCCAAGACGATTAACTAAGGAATTGATGTATGACAAGCGCGGGCCATTCCGCTAACTTTTTATAAACCTATTTTATACATTATGTAAATACGCCTTTACATTTGTCTAACTTCAGTGCACTAAATGGAAAAGACCTTCATCATCATCATTATCAGCCTATCAATGTCCTCACTGCTGGAGCACAAGCTTTCCTTATGGATGGAATAGGAAGATTGGCCCGTGACACACCACGTGGGCCCAGGCTGATCGTTGGGTGCCTTTTACAGCACGGAAAATACCTAAATGGTAGTTATTAATGTCTCTATAACTTGCTTTTTCAACCTATGTATGAAAATTTTATAAAAAGTGTAAGAAGTTATCTGTTTAAATAAAGTTTTTTTTACAATCTAACGAAACTTATTTTCTCCATGTCTCAATTCAATTCAATATCCGAATCGATCCTCTGCAGTTCTTATTACTATCGGGTAAACAATATCTATTTTTACCCGCTTGTGTTCTATTTAGGTAGGTACTTACTTCATTTTTGTTGAAGGTGGCTGTCCCAGGCGCGGTGGCTATCTCGAAGACGGCCGGCACCCGCGCGGGGATCAGCCGGGTGGGTTCCCCGCCCCCGCCCGCCGGTCCCGCCATCACCTCAACCTTCCACGGGGACCCTTTAATCAAAACACAAACAAATTAGTCTCTAGGTATCTACTTCCATTCTAGACCTTGTTTTTGCAACCCTATATGTGTGTTAAGTAAGAAATGCACTTTTCCGATTTTTCCTTAATTTTTCCGCGTACTTACACCGATTTTTAAAAAAAGCACTACCTATTGTAAGATCGCTCTAAGCGATAAGTCCTCACTTAATAATATTTAAGGTATAATAGTGGATAAGCAAAATCGCTTAAACGCCATTTTGGTGCTGTTTAAAAATTAACGTAATTTCAGTTTTCATTTAATGTTAACTTTTAGGCAGCACCAAAGTGGCGTATAGGCTATTTTGCTTTTCCACTGTCGATATATACAGTGGTGGTCGTATAATTAGAAATACTACCAACGGCCCTTGACATTACATAAGATACTTCACCGCAATCGTTTTTATTTTGAAATTAAACAATAAATAGGACAGAAATAATATGTTCAACGATTTATCATTTATTAGAAAAACAATATAAATCCCATTACACAAGTGCAGTTTCAAATCAGTTAAATTACATATTGACAAAACATTTAAGTAAATCAGTTTTAAGGTATGAACAAACAATTATGGTCAAGTAATTAGAAACAACAATAAAAGTATTTTTTTAAGTATAAGCAATTACCTTGTATTGTTATTTACAAAAAATAGTTAATATCCACAGCCTACCAATAGTTATAATTAATATTTAGTGACGTATTTCCAATAACAGCACTGCAACGACGTGGCTTGATTCCATCAATTTCATACATTTTTCTAGAGTGATTGAATTCCATGCTTCAACAAATGCTTCATATAGTTCGTTTAGACTAAATGTACTTAGAAATTTTGTA
The DNA here is from genome assembly GCA_902850365.2 of Chilo suppressalis. Lineage (NCBI taxonomy): Eukaryota > Metazoa > Arthropoda > Insecta > Lepidoptera > Crambidae > Chilo > Chilo suppressalis. The sequence goes on from OU963898.1 coordinate 18,247,134, forward strand.
CGTTGAAGTTATACTTTCATTCATAAGAAGTGTTTCTAATTATTTGACCACCACTGTATATGGTGGTGTCATTAGTAAAGAGTTTTTTTATATGTATTGAATTTCGCATAACCCTTGACGTCTTGGAAACTTTTTGTGGTCATAAGACACTCAAACATGGGTCACGGAAGCAAGTAAAATAAAAAATAAGCGCTCTTTATTTATAAAAAACATATATTTTTAAAGATGTGCTTTTAATAATGGCCAAACCTGGCACTAATATTATTAAGGTTTATGTGTTTTCATATTTTGTTGATTATATGATTTTATTTTAAACTTATAAAAAACTAGTGGCCCGCCTTCGCTTCACTTCGGTGTAGAGCTATTCGAATTTTTCTTACCTTTTAAACCTTCCCTAGACCTCCACGAACATTACAAAACCAAGATAAGATAAATCCGTTCAGCCGTTCTCGAGTTTTAGCGAGACAAACGAATAGCAATTGTTTTTATTATATATACTGCTAAAAAGTAATTGGGCCAATATGTTTTAACAAATATTTGTACGTAGTGTTTTATTAGTATTTTTAAGAATTGATCCCGCGGTTTTAAACTGTACTTTGGACTCCCGACACGCATTTCCGGGACGGCGGTCCTCGGAATTGCGTGCCGGATGGCCGGTGCAGGCGTGTTCACTGGTTTTTACGGGGCCTCCTCATTTAATCGAGCTCCTGAGTTGGGTGAAAGGCTACGGAGGAGTCCTCGTCACACGCTCTCGGTGGCGAAGGAAGGAGCAAAGCCTTTTCCAGAAATGAAAAAAAAAGGATTGCCTCTGCCGTTTGACTCTGACGACGGCCATGTCTGGGGATTAAGATTTCCCCAGGTGGTTTTTAATTGCTAAGAAGATATTTAACATCTATTTAAGCAGCAGCAGGCAGCTATCTATATTTTTAACACAGAATTTAATATAAAAAAAACTTTTCGTTCCGTAAATAGTTGGCCTGCCTTTTCTGTATTTCATTTTCACCGTTCTTGTAGATAAATAACTCATTCCACTAGACTGGGAATTGCAAGGCGCAATGCGGCTGTTTTACAATTTAACCTAACTGAATAAGTACCTCCGAGTAGGGAAGAGCTGCTGGTTATGTGTTCTGGCAAAATTGTATTCATTTCAAATTAGCCATCACCGAAGAGGTAAGAACCCGGGTAATGAAAAGAAGTAAACATTTATCTTTGTCAGTTAATATAAGTTACGTTTATTTGGTCTTATTTCCATAAAACGAAACCTATAGAACTTATGGTTTGTTGATCTTGAATTGGTTACACCCAATTGATAAGAAAGGCAATTTTTTTGATGGAACTGTATGGGAAAGTAGAAATTGTATTCAAATCTTAACGTTAAGGTTTCCATTTCAGTATCATCACACCAGGCTATTCATCATAGCTTCATTACACAACAGAGAATTGTTATATTTAAACGTTTATTAATTAGATTATTGTATCTAAACTTTATTTCTATGTATTGGTTAAGTAGTTATGTAACGACTTCGAAGTCTGGTCAGGAAGTGTAGAAGAGCTCAGCGTCAGCGCTGAGTAACCAGGCTTGTAGTGCAGGTGAAAATGTCTTTATTTATAAGTTTTCTTAACTTCAAATACAGGATTCTAGGACCCGGCAGAGTTTCCCTGCTGGAAAGCAAAAGCCCAGTGCCACTGTCCTACTTTTTACTAAAAATGGATGCGTGTAACTTATGTACGCGCGTGACAAGTTATACTTCTTTAGCATCATTAAAAATATTTTTTAATTGCATGCAAATAATTAATAATTACAATAAAATAATAAAAGGACTGGAAAAGGATAGTTAACACAGTCAATCAAGTTCAGTTTTAATTTGAAAAATTAAATAAATATTCAAAATATTCAATTAAAATCACTACTGAATTTAAGTTATTAGTCCATATGTAATTAGCACTTGTAAGTAACTTAAACACGATGTGTCTATATAGAAACTAGAAACATGTGGATAAATATTATAAATATGAAAACAGTGATCATAACCGACGAGCGTGCCAACATTGTTTTTGACAACGCGATCATCTTATGGAGCTCCGTGGATCGTTCAAAATACCTTTCGAACAGATGTCTAATAATAATTAGACACTAACATTCATAACGCGCCCGCGGCCAACTTCATGGTGTTACTTTTGGGTTACAGTGATGCGCGCGCATCTAAAAATTTCACTCTCATCATTTTTTCATAACGCGCAACTTCAAAAAATGCGTTAATACTTTAAAGTATACGACGGAGAGACTACCGAGGATTCAGTTGCAGCCTCAATGCGTACATAAATTCCAGAGATCAGAAGTATCTGCCTCTGAATCTTCATCAAACTTTTTTTTGAGTGTGTATTCTGTTGGTCGCAGATGGCCTTTACAGCGTCACCGCCATATTGACGGTTTTACTTAATAAAATAAATGAGACAAATATGTAATGAAAATATTGGCATTGAATGTTAATAGTGTCGGATCCATTGAATTACGGAGAAAAAGAATAACATTCTTAACAAATGCGATAGATAAATTTGATTCATATTGGAAAAAATATGAGCGCAGAAAAATATATTAACAAGAAAAAATTGGAAAGTCATTTAAAAAAACAAGGTTCCTATGAAGAATCGATGCCTACATTTCATTCTCGCAGATATTGTCGCGATGAGAAGCTATTTGCTACTATTCTTATTTTTATTAATCCATATTGAACTATGAGGACAAAGCAGGTAATCTTGAAACTTCATCCAATCTTATGTGTTATGTCTCAAACTTTATGAAGTTCTACAATCCGCAGAAAATGAAGTTCCATTTTTAAGAAAATACGATAGAGCTATTGGCGTTGGCCATTATTTTTTAACGGCCAACAGTGTTTTGTGGTTTTAACTTACAAATAAAAATATGACGAAGGGAGGATGACTTCGAGTAACCTTTATGATGCATCGGTCAATACACCTTATAAGCTTATAAAGTCAGATTCACAAACGTCTCTCTTTTTGAATTTGTAATGATTCTTTTAATTACTTGAGGATATAATAATGTTAATTAAATTATTTTATTAATTCAATATCTTAATATTGAAATTTATTTGACACTCGGATTTGGGACATTTAACTTAATGGGCATTCAAGGATGGTTATGCTGTAAAGGGAGTGAGATATTGTGAAAGGCGTAGACCGATGTCAACGAAAATCAAAAGAAACAGACTAAATAATACATATCATCAAATATTTTGGTTCTTAAAGTAAAAAAGTCTTTACGGAGAAAAGAAACGAATGACATAAAGATGGAATCGATTAAGCTTTAAGTTTTAATATTTTTATTTTAAAGTTAAATAATGTGTAGAAAATAGCTTTCTAGACCTCTGTGTCAAGTATGTTTAATCAATATCTCTCAAGGTTTTTCTGTAACAATGCGGCAACAATTACTACGACGAAATTCTTAACTGTCATAATCCTTTATTTATCTCGTCAGCCGCTCGACATCTGACTAGCCTTTAAGCACACCTTTAGGACAGGTGTTCTTTCTTTCGCTAAAAGTCTATAAGTAACAAACAATGCTGTATGCATTTAAGTGAACATACCTAACATAAAAACATAAAAAAATACTTTAAATAAAAAATAAAGAAATCTGGGGAGAGCTGTTTGTTTGATTAAGTAGGAAACTTACTATTCCTCATGTAAGTTTTCGACTTTCGTTTGTTGTGTTCAACCAAATTGGTGGTAGTTATTAATTAAGTTTCAGTTAAAGGGGAGATCCAAGCAAACTGTTACCAGTTTTTCACATGTAGTATAAAAAGATAACACCGATGGTATTTTTGATATTTAACATAAAGTGTGAGAGTAAAATTAAGGTAAATTTAAATAAAAAAGAGGCGAACAACAAAATGAGCACTCAAAAACTTTAAGCAGAATAATCCGAAATTTTTCGAAACAAACGAAATTCCCTCTCTTTTTTTAAATTTACTTTGATCGTGTCCGATATGTCTTCGTTTGGTGAGTACAAATATTAAGTAGTAATCAAACATACAGGGTCAGCTTACGTTTGTGTTTGTTTGTGCGAATGAAAAGGGTGAGATCCCGTTTTAGATACCTCTGGTTTCCGAATAAGCGTATCGGTCATTCCGTCGCGTCGGGCCGTTAACAGCGACTTGCCTATTGGAGCTTTAGCGCTATAAGTGGAGCCATGAGAACATAATATAACGGTAAGCATACAACGTTACCTCGGTCCCTATCCCTAATTAGGCAGGCCACGGTATTGTAAACACTGTTTTGTAACCCAAGCGTTTGAAGTTTTCATGTAGTCCTGTGGCGGTCATTTTATGTGTTATTATATAAGTAGTATTTAATTTTCATTTTTAAGTATATAAAATGTAGATTTTATTGTTATTTTGAGAATCAAACTGCTACATTTATAAATCGATATCTCTTGATTTATAAATCTAGCAGTTTGATGCTTAAAATAACAATTAAAATTTTATAGATTTTTCGAATAAAATTTTCTTTTGGTCTTTAAATGTATTACGAATCGAAAAGATTTAATTTATTTTATATATACACACAGATAAAAGATCGTATGCAGTAATAGCGACAAATTACAATCTGTATCTGAACACGGATCTAAATCCGTAAAGATCACGTAGCTTTTATCGAAAGTAACTATTGCTCAGCATTGTTAAAACAGATGTTATCATTAAAAGTACATTGTGTAACCCAAAATAGTTGCTTAAAACTTTTATATGTCTTGGAGGCCAAAACATTGTAATAAATAGGTGTAGGTCGAATCCGTAATTATAGATTATACCTACCAATAATTTTGTTTCAGGGTAATGCTGAGCAATGTTTAAAAAATATTATCGCTCCTATTCTCATGTATAAAGAAATATATGCTAAACGACTCTGGCGTAAATAAGTATGTTTTTAAGCATAAAATATCATCAAAAAAGTGATGTTATGCATACTAAATAAGCTTATTAGCGGCTATTTAACTGATTAGTAGTTTACCTATTTAATCTATAATAACCATTAATTTGGTGGTATAACGGCTAACCGACGTATTAAGCCTCAATCCATAGCTGTTTTTTAATTCAAAATTTATTTGACGATAGGCATGCGTCCGATATATCAAAACGAATCCAAAATCCGATTTCAAACACAAATCGATACCGAACGATTTCTCAACAAGAAAATCCGATTTCAGAAATCTAACCGAACCAAAACGCTAGCGATCTAATACCACCACAAGTATCCAAATGTAAATCGGATTCGAAATTCGTGCTTTCGTTTTCGGAAGTCAGATTTCGTGCTCGGAAGTCCGATTTCGGTTTGCTGTTTACGGAAATCTATTGTTCTTCTCTAAGGCGGGATTATTTATTACTGAAAAAAGATGTCTAAAAACATCAAAAGTCGAGCAACTGACATTTTTTTGAACGCTAACCTGAAGTAATTAGGTTTGATTTTGTAAATGGTTTGAAAAATAATAAAAACAAACAGAAAAACCAAAAAAATTACTAAAAAAATATGTAAAAAGAAATCATTTAACTTAAGCCGATTTTTAAATGCGCCGCAAAAGTTTTACTCTTAACGGTAAAGATAACTTTTCTGCTAGTCCTAAGCCACAGAATATATACTCTTGCCTAAGCCTAGATTTAAAGCATAAAGGAAAATCGCGCAAATCTACGAGTATCCTTGCTTCGTACAATTAATTGTTTGTGATTGTCGTTAGCTAATAAAACCAAATCATATCACAAACTAGTGAATTGGCTTAGTTCGGCACATCTGAAATCGGATATCTAAAAACGGATTTTAAAATCGATTTTGAAATCTGAAATCCGATAAATATCCGTTTGCGTTCAAAACCAAAAACGCCCATGTCTATTTGACGATGTTCGAGACCATTACTTATAGATCCGCGATGTCATGCCGAAATTAAATTAAGAGTTGCATAAAAACTTCATAGAATTCGGTACGGTACTCGTATTGAGTAATTCTCAGATGTAAAATCGCTTTCTATTAAGCGGTACATAATCAAAGAAAATAACTGTAATAAAGTACGGTGTTTTATTTGAAAATAATTACGACTGTAGGCATAGATAAGTTGGTAAACATTTATCAGAAGAGGAATTTGAAGAATGATTAGTAATTTATGCGCAATAAATTATGATGTTCTCGTGTATACAGTGCGCCGAATGTTTTTTCTTATAAAACTCTACTTAGCTGTTTATTGCTTCACTGAAGTTTTTTTAGTATGTTAAGTACTTATTCGCTATCTTTAGGTTACTTGCTTAGAAGGGCTTTAAGTAATTGAACAAAGCAATCCGATATACATACGGCAAAGATGTTAAAAATTGGACGATTCATTACATACCCTGTCAATTTGAAAAATGCTATTTAGATTTATGGTGGCGCTTGAAAGAGATTTACGAGTGAATCTCAAAATTGTTTATCATTAATGCAACATATTTACGGTTTTTTTATTGAAATAAATCACGTACTTGCGTATATCACTGCCTTCGCGGGGCAATTTCTGTATAATTATCTAAGGGTAAATAAAAGATTGTCGATTGGCCATAGTATAGTAGTCATTGCAATATTAAGCTACACAAAATTAGGTTAGCTGGTTGACTGTGCTTACATTAGTGAGCGGTACTTGATAGCTAATTGTTTAAAACTTATTATTAAGTTTTATTTATTAGCAAAGTCTTTTAACCTAAATGAACATAAGCATTGACAACTTTGACATGCCTATAACTGTTGGGGCACAAGCGTATGGATTGTCTGATGATTGTCATGGGGCACTCACCACGTGGGCCAAGTCCTTATTGTTATGTGTTATCACAAAATACGTACAGGATACAGGCATGCTTACGCAAAGTCAAGTAGAATTTACTCGCATCTAGCACACACGTTTTGTCAAAATCAGTAGCGGTAAGATTAGGTTATTCAGAGGATTGCTGGAGTCGTCCTTCTGGTTAATTCCTATTTTGTGGTGTCATCGAATGTCGATACACCCGGGACCTACGTTTTATTGTGCCTTATGGCACAGAGGAGCGTGAGTAAATTTCATTTCCAATGCCAATGGCTCCTTTCATATGACCGACCATTGCGAAAATTTATTAACTTCTACGATCGCAGACCGAACGCGCTGACCAGTGCGCAATGGAGCGCCTACTTTGAACTTTGATGATTATTATTTTTAGAATGTTTCGAAAGCAGAGAGTACTGTTCTTTAGAGGTGACCACGACACCCACCACGTGACTCAACTATGACTTGATTGCCTAATCTTTTATTCCAGATATGGTCTGGAAAGGGTCAGCAGAATAGATAACAATAATACTTATTTAAGCAAAAATTGGTGTGTAGGATAGTTTGGATGATTATTCTAGTAAATAAATGACCATTACTAAAATACTAATTTTGATGTTTGATATCTGTCTATAAGTAAGACTTTAAGGCTTACGTTGCCTAACTAATAAAAAATAAAAGAGACAAAAACCAGGCATTATATTATTAATTATTTAGTAATGACAGTAACGAACACAGCAAATAAATGTTATTGGTGATATGATTTTTACACCAATATATTTTAAATCATTAACATTCTACAGTTGGTGGTTTAGTGCCGTAATTTCACTTACGTATTTTCCTATAGAGGCTGTTAATGAAATTTTAACATTATATATTAGTCACTTAACATAATCAGTAGTCTTTTGAGAATTCTTTATAATAACCGTTAGAGCAATTTAGGAGGTCATAATATAAAACTACGTGTTCACATGAATGCAGAGAAAAAGTCTTTGTCGTGTAAAAGTAAGATTAACTGTCAGATTTTTATGGTGATGATAATGGGTTTCCCGTTAACCGTAACTACTTTATAGGTGAGTAATAAAACATCTTAATGAACTAAACAACTATTACATCAAGGAGATATTACAAACATTTGCTTTGTAAGACAGCTACTCATTCTAAATACTGTTTCGGAGACAAGCCGTTTTGCCCTCAGTCCACCGAGCTCTAATATTAAATCCATCTCAGGATATAAGCGTGTTTATTAACATATATACAGAGGAAGATTTTTTTCACTACAGTACTCATTTTGTACCCCAACGTGATCTACGTCATAAAGCTTTGACGTCAATCACAACCGTTCGCTTTTATACCCGAGTTTGTTCTGTATTTTTTTATATAATTTCCATATAAATCAAGTTTGGATTCCGAAGCCTCCACGAAACAAATTGGGAGATCGAATACGCGAATGAATATTGCGGATTGTAATAATTTCGCTTAAAAGAGATTTACATAGGAATGACGGACTTCAAATTGAATAGTGATATAAATATACAATCATTCCCCAGTCTGTTCTGTGAATCATAATTGCGTCATGATATAAGTAGCTATACATTTTCCTCCCCTCTATTTTCATATCGTTCACTGCGATCCTTTTATAATTTGACTCTAGCTGGCTTTTTCAAAAGATTGACTAAAGTTAAGCCCTATCTAATCACCTTTGTTTGTTTAAAAGAGGACAGACGCAGAATTAATTTTAAGCCAAGTCTAACTTTGGTACACGTTTTGCATGATTTCTGGTCATGGTTTTCGATTTTCGGTAACTTTTTTTTCTTCATTTCCATACACGTCATGATACTCTCTATAAGCAGAACAGAAGATAATATATCAGGAAAGTTTGCTCTCATAATACATTTACGTTTTACCCCCTTACGTTATCCTGAAGTAACTCATAGAAAGTATGAGTTTATATTCCTTGTAATTAATGTTGGTTTCTGTGAGTCCTGCCCTTTTTTACACAATTTCATATTATGTATTTATTAATTAATCTTTTACTCTTCTTTGAGCTTTGTCTAGAAGCTATACAACCACATTACTGTATATTTGCTCTTATATTTATTGTTTTTTATAATGAAATTTAATATATGTTTGCTATGCGTAATAAATTACCTTTATTATTAGTAGATGGAGACAGGGCCAAGATGCGTTATTAAATTGACTATATCTGATAAATATAACTACTTTAATTATATTTAATTCATAGTTAAATACTAGGTGATTGTGATTAACTGGTTACCATGTGAATAAAGAAATAAAAAAGTCAATATGCCCGAGTGGAATATGTACATAAATATATTTAACAGGCAAGGACCAAGGTGTTGGGCTTCCAGAGTTTGTCCAATTTCTTTGGGGGTTTATGTGCGTCGTAAAGACACGCCGAATGCCTACATATAAAGGTACATTTTACATGTAAAATTTCTGGGCTTTATTGCCATATTCTATAATTAAAATTAAACATTAATTTAACCTATTGGTGGTACCTATTATAATATCATACTTTATTATAATATATAAGTAGGATATTATAACAAAATTATTTTTTGAATGTTTTTCAATCAAGTTTCGGATAAAATTTTAGCTCGCAGACAGAACTTAACTGGGGTTGAATACACATACCGATGTATTAATTAGTTTTTATCTCCGTGAATGTTAAGGAAAGAATAATATCGAAGTCTTCTAAATTTTGTCACTTTATCAAAGAAGGAAACTCCTACTAATAGTAATAATCAGTCAAATGTTAGGCTTCAAATTTAAGCATCATTTTAATATAAGGCATTGAAAATCGTTTTAAATAAAGTACAGCTACCTGTTCACGTTTTCTAATTAAGTAAACATGTTAATTAAACTCGCAATATTTCTGGAGAAATATTCCGATAACGGCGCCGTACCTACGCTACCAGCTGTAATAAGATTGTTTATGTGTTATGTGCAGTACCTAATTAGAAGTTATTTGCTCCAGTAAAAGATTACATCATATCGTTATGAAAGTTATTAAATAAATGAGATCGACTTTAAACTTCAGTAGGTATCGAAGAATCTTATCTTAACGCTCCAAGAATCAGGCACAATGGTGATTACGCAGCCATTTCGATATCCAGTGCGTAAGAATAATTTTAAGCGATTCCTTCATTAATATTAATTTGGTTATACAAGTAATGTACTCACATCAATAGTACATGTACACGATTGAGAGTTATAAACCATGTAAAACGATTGATAATAAATGATGATCTACAAAAAATGTTATCCGTTTTTTTAAATGAAATTATATTTATCCGTTTCCTAAATAAAATGTATTTTCTAATGATTGTTGATTTTTCAATGTTCAACAATTATGGTTGTAGATATTAATACTATATGGGAATAGGTACGTAAAATCCGTTAAGATACTAACAAAAACAAAAAGTCATATCAAGAGTAAATACAACTAAACTCGAATTAAATAAAAATAATTGACGGTATAAAAGTCCCTGGACTCACGACTATTCGCTAGGTCACTATATGAGAACTAACTATAAGAGGCGGTTTTTCTGCGCCGTGCTATTCTATGAAATGACATTGCACGCCGATTGGACGCTCGCTTAACGCAGCACATGCTCTTATATACCCTATTCATGGACAGACCTTGTCATTTTAGAGACAAGCGAGAGTTCCTGTAGTTGTCAAAGCAGTTTTCAAGTAGAACCGCCCATTGTGTAGGCACTGGCTGGATGCGTGACGCGCCAACAGAAATGCTATCAACAAAGAGTTTCCTCTCGTAAACATCGCATTGTTCTGCGCGTACACCACACGGTGATAACTCAGCGATTCTTTGATTTAGAAAAAGAACGTTTCTTCGTTTCATATCTGTATTCTTATCGATTAGTTCTGGGTTTAATTAAGTCACATCAAAAAGTACACCAGGCACCAGTAGACACTGTTATAGTAGAGCCATTTCTTCGAACATATTTCTTTAGATACTCTGTGTTTTCTCCCTTAGCCGTGCACTTAAATCCCCGTTTCCCGAGGTCGAAGAAATGATACTCCATTTGCTAGTTTGTTATTAAAAGTAGTTCGTAACAAGGCTAGTTACAACGAATACTTATTTGGTTAACAAATTTCAGTTTTGATAAAATTTTTTTTTAAACAAGATTCTAGAATAATCAAATAATATTAATAATATCTAATGAAATATTCTAACTAGAAAATACTTATCCAATTTGTTTATAAAACAAGTGAAACTTTAGCAACCAACCTAATCTAAAATCTAATCCTCCTCTTACACCAGTTTTAGACAAGTATTGGATTTAAGATTAGAACATTAAGCTTCAACATCAGATTCATCAAAAAAAAAAGTTTTGCATTTAGAGAATAGGTACAGTAGATTAAAATAAAGCTATATCGTTCCCTTTTTTTTTGCTTTAGGAGAGATATGAATAAGCAAGTAGGATTAAACAAGAATAAGGTTCCTACGAAGGAAAAATTAAAATATTTGACGACCTCTAAAATGTTATGTTTAGGATGTGCTCATTGTTCGTACATAGCCCACTCGTGACAGCTAAAGTGTAACATTACTAAACACGTTTTATCTTATTTGACAATGCATATTTGATAAGGAAGCCGGATTTTATAGTAAAGCGTGTATGTAATAAATGGAATAAAATATGATTAGCTATAAGATATTTTTGGTGACTGATTGTATAAGCTTTTGTGCGTCATCTCGTCATATAACGTTGTTTGTTTATTTTACTGTTTTGAGTTCGTCATTGAATAGGTAGTATAAACAAATTATACATTTATCAGATTTTACGCCCATTATGGACTACGTAAAAATGAGTTGTGGTTGCGGCATCATAGTTGTATCTAATTAAAAAAAACCTTATTTATTATATGTTTCCATAGTGAAAATGTATTCAAACCCCTTAAAAACCATGTCCCGTTAAAATAAGATAGTTGAGAGCTTTACAACCCGTTAAATGGAAATTGTGCTCGAAAGTTGAAGAATCAGTTTAACAATGTAAGTATTCGTTAAAAGAGATATGAGATGGTTGCCAATCTCGTTCTTTAAAACAAAGTAGCTTGCTGTCATGTCACATTCACTTAACGTTTTACTACCTGCACAGTATAATACAACGTGGATATCCGGGATTTCCATCAGATTTTTGACTAGCGCTAACAAAGTTTACGTGAATGAATACATGTCATTGTTCACGATTCCGGCATGATTCTCTAAACTTAAAAGTACATTTACATCAGTCTCTCCTTTCTATTCGGAGAATGACAACGACATCCTGTTGTCAAATTTTATTAATTAGGTATAGAGAATCATGCTAAAATCGCCGCACTACATATATTATACACACTATGACAACAACTTGATGAACTGGAGCTAATTTAAATGTAAATAAAACTAAATTATTGAATTATGTTTATATATTAAAAGTTAGCAAACAAGCATATTTAATGGTCCGTCTGCCTGATGGTAGACGGGTGGGCCGAAGAAGGCAGGCAGCCGTGACTGCCGGTCGTTGTCGGCCATAAAGTGGTCTGGGGCTCTGGGCGCGGCTTGGCCACCGCGTGCCCTAGATGCCGCCACTCCGTCTGGGCATTGCCTAGTCCCCTAGCGCAATCCCCCAGAGGCGTGTAGCCCGGTCTACTCGTTGGGCTGGGCCGGTGCCGGGGGCTTCCCAGTGAAGTGGCGCACACAGAGGTGCGCCGATCCTGAGATGCTCCCACATGGGCGTAGGAGGGTACCGGTGAGTTTTAGTGGGTAGGACCGGCGGAGGTACGGTCTGTCAAGGGATTTCTCATCGTCAAAAAAAAAAAGCGGTCTACATAGATTATAGACGCTGCTATTAAAAAGCATTACTCGCGTGTTGCTTACTAACAGACTCCAATTCAAATTAAAATTAATTTATTAAAACAAATGTCAAATTAAAACCAATTTATTTAAAAAAGGGATTTAAAAGCTTTTAGCGTCTAAAGAAGAGCCTTTCAATTTCACAATCATACAAAAAATATTGGACGTTCATGGACGATATCAGTTTACTTTAGTAAATTGTAAAAGGAAATTACACATAATTTTACAACATTTAGTAATAAGAAAATGTAGTTGTTGTATTATAAACTACATATTTGACAAACAATATAATGCAAAAAGGAAACGACAAAAAACATTGTGAGGTAACTTTACCCACCAATTTCTTTATATTTAGAAAACTAGATCTCTGAAATTAAATTGCAATCTACGAACAAGGAGAAGGGTCGTTAAAGTTGCGATTTTATAGCAAGGATCAAGTGAGTGATTGATCATCTGTCCGTTCGGCGAGAGAGCGAAGTAGGGCCGTGGTTGAGAAAATAACGATGAGTAAGTATGCAATACTACGTACTTATAGAACAATAGATATTACAGTGAAAATGTGGATAAAATAGCTATTAGAATAGCTAGTCTGCCATTTTAGGAGGACCGCCATATTGGATTTAGAATGTCGTCAAACTACTGAGTTTGGATGAAAATGCTTGAAAAACTATCCCAGTGTAGCCTATTTTGCCTCCTAAAGTAATCAAATTGGTTTGTTTACAAATTGTTTTACTTATATATCACATAAAAACGGTACGAGATTCGTTGTTATTATGAATTCGCAAACACCAAGGTCGATCAGATGGACCCCAAAAGAATCACTATTGTGTATAAAATATGTATATATATAATGTAATATATATAAATGAATTTGTTTTTTTATTGCATGGTTTTGAATTTTATTTATTAGGACCCCAAGAATTCATATTACAGCTGTTACAAAAAAAAACGACACGTGTAGTTCCTGCTCACCGTCCAACATATTTTTTTGTTCTGGGATTCAACTGAAAACTAAAAATCAGTTCTACCAGCCTTAAATAAAGAACACTATTCTAATAAAAATTGTGTTTTATCTACACGAAGCTAAAAGTACTAGCTTGCTAGATTACAGCCACTAGTTTGAGGAACAAGCCTCGTGTAACCCGGGCATAAATGTATGTACACAATTTCTGCTCGATCGAATGAAGATATCTGCTTCAAAGTTGAGTTGTAAGATTCCATTCGAACAAATATACCTACTATCATTATGTTAGTATGTTCATTGAACGAAGGAAAAATTATAATGTCTGCGCGAAATGATCTAAGCGCCCAACAAATTAATGAGACTATTAGCGTTTCGGAATGCGAAACAACAAAACAAATGCATCCACGGCACGCGTGTAACACTCGCACATGAAAAATTACCACCTAGTATATATATACTCGGTTAACCTGTATACAGGTACTTGACAGATTAGGTGTTTATTTACAATTGCGCAAGAATTACCATTACTTAGGCGCTTTTGAGTAGAAAACCCGCTATGCCATTGTCGCTCTTAAAACTGTTTAACAATCAAGCAAATTAAGAGCCACTTGATTGATGTGAACATAGTCATACGAACGATCGTTTGTCACCCAAACTTTTCATTCGGCAATAAATTACGTCACTCAATGTGTGTATCGCTTCGCTCGCTCCAGCAGCATCGGTACAAAACAAGTGAACCGTTACTACATATATTAATGTTCCAGCTCCGTAACTGCGCCGGTTCCAGACGATAAGTCCAACTGACAACAATCATTACTCCATCTCCCGTCCCATGTCATGATTCGACAAGGTCAAGTGTAGGTAGGTACCTATCCTACCTACATGCATGTTCAAATTTTATAACAAGTACCTATTCGATGTTCATTGAATCGTTACGTAGATAGGTATTATTAACTATACTTACACGATAACAACTTATTGTGTAAAATTACATTGTTTATTTTATACTTATGTTAATAACTGTCTATTTGTTGATGCAATACTGTCATTACTGTTTCCGAATATCTTAGTTGAAGCAAATTTCAAATGTCGTGTCGCCTGGGCGTGAAATGAGCTCTACAGCGCGGCAAGAATATCTTTGAACTATGGGGTATATTCCTATTTAGAATCCTGTAGGTATCCTTATAAACAATATAAAACTGTATATTTGAACAGGTGAATCATATTATTGTCTCGCACACCCAGTGACCTCCATTCCAGTTTCCGTATCGCACATTAGTAATGTGAGTCTCTTCACTAAAGCGTCTTTAAGTTGAGCAAATATGAAAATATTCGATTCTTTTAAAAAAGTGTAGTGGTCCAAGTGAGAATTGTATCCAAGTAAATACGTTACGCTTTGTCCTGAAGTCAATAATAAGAACAAAGTCTCCAAAAATATATTTATGAAAGGGAAAAATTAGGATTTAAATGACTATGATAAAAAGTAAACAAATAGTAGGTACAATTATTTCATATTGAATGGGAGTCGGGTTAGAGAATGGGATCAAGGTAAGCAGGACCGACCGACCATTTGCGGGAATGGTATTTCCTGCAGGCCTCTACAGGCTACTGTGGTAGCTTACCATCAACGGTGGCCTATAATGCTCGTTCGCAACGCTTTTTACATAAAAATGTACAGTACTGCTCGAAATTGAAAGGGTCCGGGATAATATTAGCGTTTAGTAGTATCGTGTAGGCATTACTTATTCGTGTTAACAGAAAACACTTTATGGGCTTCAAAGCAAACTGGATAATGTCGCTTAGGAATGACCGCTTCGCTTAGGAATGACCGATTAGACAGTAAAAAGTAACTGTTACATTTATATCATTTTATGTATTTTTCAGACTTCAATTGCAAACACGCTTGCTTCTTGCATTGTAACTATCCACACTAATCCTAAACAGGTTAGTATTAGTTTCTCACGGTTCGTTTTACGCTTCAGTTGAGAGTGCGTTTGCTCACTGTACATCTTCACCTTTCCGATCACAACCACAAGATGTTAGAGGATTTCCTTCATTTAATCTGTATTTTGACAAGTAGTTCATCTTCGTATTCGTATTTAAATCATAGAGGTATAAGAATAGAGTGGGGAAGGCGGCTCTAAAAGTGTGCGTCGAATAGAAAGAGAAAGAAGATGAGAGACCGCTAGCTCTCTCTCTTGTGACGCATGGCATCCAAAGGCAACACATCGAAATAGTAAGATGCTTATGGTTGCCAATGCGCATGCGCGTTTAGAGAGAGAAAGCTAGGGTCTCTTATCTTCTTTCTCTTTCTATTATAGGGATACTTCCACTTGTAGTAGAGTCTATATCTCCCCTACTTTATTCTTATACCTCCATGATTTAGATGGCTGGTGTTGTCTATGCTTAATATTATAAAGAGGAAAGATTTGTTTGTTTGCATAGAGTAGGCCCCGTAACTAAAGAAAGAAAGATATTTTATTTGTAACAACATGTGTAAGAAAGATGTTCGGTGATATACGTACATAACATGTCGTGCCAATATTGGCATACAAATGAATTATTATTTATATTCTTAATTATTATTAAAAATGTCTATAAATTGGGCAAATACTTAATATAACTACTAGACCGATTTGAAAAAATCTTTCACGTTTAGAATCTCTATTATTCAAGCCAAAGACGCAAACAGTCGTTCAGCCTGATCAGATAAAAAATAAAAAACTTCACTGATTGCGAATAAAAACAATACTAATTTATCAATACAACTAAATACGATCTGTAAAATGCATAAGTATTTAAAGAAAATTTAAGCAGAAAAACGCGGACCAGGCAGCAGACGGAACTCGAACTTATATATTCTTTAGATTTAAACATCAAACAGTTACTTGCTTAAAAAATGGATGCGTGTAACTTATGTACGCGCGTGAGAAGTTATACTTCTTTAGCATCATTAAAAATATTTTTAATAATTACAATAAAATAATAAAAGGACTGGAAAAGGATAGTTAACACAGTCAATTAAGTTCAGTTTTAATTTGAAAAATTAAATAAATATTCAAAATATTCAATTAAAATCACTACTGAATTTAAGTTATTAGTCCATATGTTATTAGCACTTGTAAGTAACTAAAACACGTTGTGTCTATATAGAAACTAGAAACATGTGGATAAATATTATAAATATGAAAACAGTGATCAGAGGCGACGAGCGTGCCAACATTGTTTTTGACAACGCGATCATCTTATGGAGCTCCGTGGATCGTTCAAAGTACCTTTCGAACAGATACTAACATTCATAACGCGCCCGCGGCCAACTTCATGGTGTTACTATTGTGTTACAGTGATGCGCGCGCATCTTAAAATTTCACTCTCATCATTTTTTCATAACGCGCCCGCGGCTAATTTCATTATGTTACTTTTGTGTTACAGTGATGCGCGCGCATCTTTAAATTTCACTCTCATAATTTTTTCATAACGCGGCTAAAGAAGTATAACTTCAATAATAAAAATTATAACTGTATAAGTATTTTTTCATATCCTTAAGCTATTAAAGATAACTTCGTTTACATTGCTTGAACAATACCTAAAGTATTTATAATTACGTAATAATGTTATGCAAAATATTCAATTAATATACAAAGTCAATGTCCATCTATAAACATTTAGCGAAGGTCGACCACATACTCGATACTTGTGAGATTTTGATTAGTAAAGAAACTTAACATCCTATTGTTTCCAATGTCTAATTCATCTGAACCGATTCTTATTTCAAGGCTGAAAAGGTATGCCTTCCGATTTGTGAATAGACGCACATTGTTTTTTATAGCGTACACTTTACTCAGTTTACTCAGTATTTTAAGGTAATTTTACTATTTTTTTATGTAATTTCACATAGTGAGGTTGATTCTCATTTGTGTAAAAATACATAATATGTAATTTTACATAATTATATTATATGTATTTTAACACAAATAATTTGATTGTACATTAACTTAGTGTATATTAACCAACTTTTTCACGTAAAATTCATTAAAATACATGTCATTGTGTATTTTTTAAGTTTAATTATACGTGAAATTCGCCGTACTTATGATAGAATTAACATAATCTAATGCATGCATGAATGATGTAATGCATTGAAAACAAGGGCAAATTTCAAAGATTTTTGGTCCATATGCCATATCCGTTGCAGTTTCCTTGTTATTACAAGGTACAAAGTGCAATTAAGCATTTTCTCTATAATATGAAAACATTTCTGTTTTGACATTTTAAAGCGAATTATCGGGCAAGTGGGTTAGGTTTTTTTGTGTTAAGTCATTTAGTTTTTGATCGATACACACAGTATAATAACCAGTGATGTCGCATTGTCGAGTGGCAAAACACCTGTACTTTCAGTGTAAGTTGGCGGTTATTGCGTGGGTTCTCATATTAGTCATGTCTCTAGACAGATATAAGTAGTAAAGGTGTATAATAGCTACTATATATAAAGAGTCAGTTGAGTATTTGAGTTTTTGATGTGTAACATCTTTCCTCTCGCTTTCCTGCAGTTTGTGGGAGTGATTTCGTGAAATGGGACGGAAGTGTGTAACAGGAAGTCGTGAAAGCGTGCGCTATTTGATTTGATTTTAGAACATAATGTTCATATGCCTTATTCCTTTTGTAGTAGGTTTTATTTCTTTTTTTACTAATGTATGGTGAGGTTTCAAATGTTACACAGCATACGCGACTACTGTAAGGCTCGCTCGTTTCTTTGACCATTGAAATTGGTATTGTAATTGAACATTGTAATCTACTCTGTATACTTTATCACGAAACACTGCTACAAACATCATTTCATTTTGAGCATTTTTCGTATATTGTGAGTAGCCCTTGTTATTCTGTAAGTGATGTCATTTGTTGTATAGAAATAAGAACAATAATCGTACTGCAAGTGTCACTATTGTGATCCCGACTGAACTTACAAAAAAAAAGTCCATTCACGTTTTATTTAATCCTTAACCCCCTAACTAATAAACGAAGACTACGCTTGGATTAGTTACTTCATGTTTTGTCTCTGTTCATTGAATGAGGAATGTCATATGAGCGAAATGAACAAAACACGGCGTATTTAGTCTTAGCTTATTCCTTGTTTATTAATAAGCGGGTAAGTGACGAAAAGGTTATAATTTATTGACGTCATCGTATTTAGCTAGCAAAGAAACTTAATATTTATAATAAAAAGGTGGATTAAAAGAAAAGCTTGGAATGTTACAAAGAAAATATAAACTTAAAGAAAATGTTTAGATGTAGGATTATTTTAATCTGAATTTTATTGAACGTGAATAAGGGTTTAACATTTTTAGGATATACCATTATTGGTTTTATTTAAATTAATGAAAGTAAGATACACACGATCCTACTATTACTTATTGAACAAAACTGAAATACATATACAATGCAATAAAACAATGTATATGATTATAGGCCAAAAGTGGATAGATAGTTGCAGAAGCAACTATTGCAAAAAGACAAAAAAATAGGCTAACGACATAGTTAGTAGCTCTTAGCTTTAAGAACGTCAATCGTTAACTATTTAAACGCGGCGACTACGTGATGAAACTGCCTAACTGCAGGAAACACCCGCTTTAAAACCAGTTCCAAGTATTTCGAAAGTTAAATGCAGTTTTTAACCTGTTCCAAACAGGTGTCAGTATATCATCAGATGCGAGTTTATTTGTAATATTTGAACCAAAAATAATATTTTTGATGATTATGCAAATTTCATTAGGAATGCAATTTGGAGCCAGAGACCATTATTTTATCTCATCAAGAATATATTTTGATGACTAGTTGAACCGTTATAATTGTATGTTTAGATTTTGTAATTGTATAGATGCTTATTTAAAGATAAGCTTGTTAATTAATCAAAAATAGAGATACTTCTTGTATGAATTCAATACGTGGAAGTGCACTGTGGTTGCAATTCGACACTGGCTATTGACTTACAGTACAGTAATACGATAGTCGAGGGAAAAATGACACAAAGGTACACCTGTGTATAAAGCTCACGACGGCAAAGATAGTTTGTTGTATGGCACTGGATAATCCACTTGAATTGGAGCGAGACTTAAGGGAAAACACCTTCACTTTATAGGACACTGAAGAAAATTAATACTGTTTTGAAGGCGTGGGAACTCTGGATAAATTTATGCATTAAGAAAGTATGGTGGCATCTTAAAAATCAAGGTAAGGTCAAACAAGGTTACTAGTTTTATTTATGTAATAAAAAAGATTATTAAGAGAGGTATGACATAACGGATATCGCGTTTGAAGTACAGAGCTCGTCTGCGAAAATAACCTCTACCTTTCAAGAACACCATAGTAAAATCAGAACTTTTGATGGTGATGTGTTTCTGTCGGTGAGTAAGTGAAGTTGCCAGAATCCACAGAAAATAAACATAAAACTTAATTAATAAAAACTATTATTAAAACATCGATCAGAGTTACTTGCTACTACGGAACCCTTTAGGGGCCAGTCCAACTCGCACTTGGCCGCTTTTTTATTAATTTTAAGGTTTCGGTCCTTTACAGGCTCCGTGGACGCAAAAACCTTCCTTCATATCTATCGCGTCGACCGTGTTGCTCTATATTCACATTTCAACACCACTTACATTTTATACCAGATAGGGTAAAAAGAGCTTTGAAATTTCTCAGTATATTTAACAAAGGAATTGCATGTACGTTGACCGCAAATAAATGAAATTCTTATTATATAAAAGAATTGCCTGTCTAGCTTTCTCGAATTGAAACTGAAACTATACCTATATAGAATCGTTGGTGCAGTACTGATACGCTTCGCACCTTAGTTTGCACGAACAGATAAATTGATTGGATTCCGTATTGTATCAGACGCCCGAGTGGTTTGTGCTAAATATTGACTTGGCTACCTCTATCTTAGTGCCAAACCCAGATTGCTGTGTTAATATTTGATTGTGATCGTTACAGATTCTCAGATTTGTTGGATAATTACTTGATACAGTTATTTGTACCATTCTTGTTATCTATTATGTAAACTTTTTGCCTGAAAAATAGATCAAACCAATGTCGAATGTGTCATCGTTAATGTGTTATTATGTGAGTAATATTAAACTAATATTTATTTAGAATATGTTTCATGGTGTTGCGCCTTTGACATTCTGCTAATCGCGGACAGAATGGGAAAAGTTATATTTAAACTATGACTCGAGTTTTCATGTCCAATTAAAATTCTCGATAAAAATGATTTAGAAGATACTCAGTTCGTAATATCAGACTATTAATGCAGTTAAAGCAAAACGAAAAAATATTTAAAACAGTTTAAGCAGAAACTCTTTGACAACTTATCCGAGTGAGGCGCACATTTATCATCCCTATATTTACAGGGTATTAAATTGATAGATTATCAATCATACAATTGCAAAATTGTTCCCGTAATAATTATGTCCCGTGTAGGTCAGAGACAAGATGGTGCATTCTACGTTATCCCATCAACCCCATTCCTACTTAAATGAAAATATTATTAACAAATCTTATTCTGTTTGTGGCTAAACTACGGACCAAGAATCGGTGTAGCTTGTAAACTTCGTAACTATTTAAATATTATGTTAATACTACACGTCTCTCATTCCAAATTATTCTACCTAGCTGAAGCATCTGTGTTAATGGAGTCGGTAAGTCCAGTCATTAATTCTTTATGTATGTTGAATAGTTAAGCTAATTGCCAGAGATTGGAGTCCACTTGCGGAAATTGTTGGTAAGGCAGAGAAACCCTATTGCGCCACTTCAGCAGCTTTAGCGATCCTATTAAACACAAAAATGTATTTTAGGGGTTTAGGGTTAGTTTCCTACAATATTATGTACGAGTTCTTTAAGGATACTTCACTAAGTAGGTTCTAGTATCTAGACGCCTATATTAGAGCAGAACTTTTGCTATGCGGGTTATTCCTCTGCCTCTCTCAAACTTCAGCATTATGATAAGACCTAAGATTATTTGAAACTGCACTCATGCCAAGTATTTTACACCTTCTGAGAGTAAACGTGATATGTCCAATGTCGGACTTTGTGTCCATATTTATGTAATAGGAGAAAGTGATAGTACATAACGCAATATAAAAGTACACGTAACGTAATGTTGGTGGTTGGTGATTTACGCGGTCAGGTAAACTGTTTTGAGTGGTTTTGAGTCATTCACATTACGCACGCCATTGTGTTCGATATTATTTTAGAGAGAATAATGAAACAGACTCGCTTGGTTAAACTCTAAATTTAAAGTAGGAGTATGACCTCTATCATTGTATAGGTAGAAACAGAGACAGAGCACGAGCTGGTTAAATATTGAAACAACTTTTCCTGCTCATACCTTGGACGAAGGATTTCTGATGATAAGTACTATGTGCTGTAAGGATGGTTTACAGTAGGTACTACCAAAAATGTGTTTCATACGAGTTGCTAAAAAAAATCTAATGGTCGTGATTCCCTTCTCTCTGCATAACAATCCCAAAAAATATTTTAGTGATTGATTGTTTAAAAGCATTATGTGGTAGGTTCCTTTCTCTCTTTTTTTGGAATTATTGACATGCAAATCGAGGCTAGAAGAGACGGAGAACTGTAATCCTGACAAACTGATTTAAAGGCTATTTGACAGTATAAAAAATAAAGTACCAATTTAAGCATGCGTATTTAACATGAATATTGGGAGCGATTTTACTATTGTAACAAAAAAAGTAGTTGGTAATATTACTAAAAATCATGAAAAATAAATTTAAAAGTATTTTTGATCTATTGTCACGTGACCGGTAACGCCTAGGATTGGCGGAGCCTAAAATGACGCCATCTGCTTGTAAACATCCTGCCGAAGTGCCATTACTTTGTACTTTCTGAAGTTTTTATGAGAGCCGTGTGACGTCACCTGCCTGTAAACACGCCATATTTGCTAGAGAAACGTTTCTGTGGCATATTTGAAAACTTTGTTTTCAAATATGCCACGGAAACGGTGTATCATTAAATAAACGAAATATTTTGGCTTGTTTAATTATATACATAATAGAATAATAAATATCCACTTCTTATGGAGCGAAAATTGACTAATATATTATAAAGTATGTTTTCAAAAACTTGTTAATAAGCCTATTAACTTCGTAGCAGTTAGTCTACTTTAAAAGATTGCAAGGGTAAAAAGGCTCAGAGGATTCAGAGGGAGGCAGATAATTAAATACCTAATTAGTATTTGACTACGCAAATTTAAGGGAATGTAAATGATTGCAAATCTAAGCGAGACTTAAGATTAAAAATTTACATAAAACAGCCAGCTGTTCAACAAACAATATAATCTACAATTAAATAACCATGTTCTTAATGATTACTAATTAAACGTAAAAAAATAGTTACTCATTACAAAATATGTTTTGTCAATATCAGTAAGTAAATATAGGTAATTTGTTCTATTTTTTTTTCTCTAAAATGAACTTTTAGGTTAACCAGTCAGTACCCTTAGCACGAACCAATATCGAATTCGTATCGTTTGCGAGTACGAAATGTCACTGCCAAATGTGTATTAATTTTTAGTTCTCGTTACGTACGTTATGGCGCTGCTGTTCAAGTTTTCATACAAATACATTAGACATTTCAAACTCGACTCGCAAACTGGTCAAATTCGATATTGGTTCATGCTAGGGGTACTGTATCTTTTTTATACTCAATTCGTACATGGGAATTACCTAAGTTTTTTATTCTTTTTTTTTATAACTTATAAGTATGACGAGGATCCCAAGACCCGACCCAGTTTATGACTAAGGTATTAATGAGGTATTTACCGATTAAATATTTTTTATATTTGAAAAATAATGTATCATGGTAATATCTTTTAGTGGTTTTTAACGTACTGCGAAAAGAAAGAGGATTGCAATTCTTCGCCATATATTTTTTGTATTTTAAGAGCTTTGAAATGATATCACCATCTCAATCGAGTTCAACGTTATTACGTTGGACGTTACGTTATATATACAGGGCGCCCTACAGGTTTGTCACTCGGAGGAAAAGTATATTAAATATTGCAAATAGGATATTTTACTAAAAGAAGACATCATTTTATTTTTAATAACAAGTAGAACTGACTTCACAGTTTTTAAAATATCGCCTGCCAAAACCGGGAATCGTAATTTGAAGGAGGCCGAGACCCAAAGGGTTTTTTTCTCCCCTCAGACATGCAAATTACCTTGGAATATCTGCGGAAAAAGGGCTGAAGCTTATATTATAGTTATATATATATATATATTACATATATGTATATTTATATAAAAATATTGTGTAGTAACAGCGTGTTTCTATATCAATAAACAAGAACAGTAATTCCATTTGTTTTCTATTTAACCCCACTTTGTGTTTTCATTGAATTTACTAAAACGTGTACCTATCAATCTCCTACTGAATCCAAGCTGCACAATCATTAGCGGACTTAATGTCCAACAATTACCAAGTTTTTACATTGCTTATTTTTTGTCCGGTAGTTATAGAACAGTAGTCATGCCACATCGGGTGTTATGAGCATAATATAAAAACTTTACATCCGCTATCCAATGTGACACGATTATCAATCGAATGTGGCCACTAACCTACATAAGTATAAAGTGGGTTTTCAGTTGGACAATTGCGAAGGGGTGCGTATAGAAGCGGCCCTTATAAAAGAGTTCAACGCACCAAAGTGCTTTGTTGAGATGCGTTCGTGCGAAACCATAGCCTAACCTACATCTATGTGCCACAGAGGGCTTGCTTACTAGAATGTCTGACTACAATTAACAATGAGCTTAAAAAGTTTAAGAAAAAAAATACATTAACTTACAAAATTACAATACTTACGCAAGATTTTCAAGGTGTTCGGCAAAAACTCGTAAATGTAAATTGTGATATCAAACTGATATTTTGTTAAGATATATTTTTCGTAATTTACTTGTAGTAGTTGCTGAAAACTTTCTAGAATGGCTTCACTCGATACTCAAAAGGCTAGTTTAAGGTTGTGACGTGTCGCGCCCACATTACTACTGAGACGGATGTGAGAATTAAATGTATGCAAATATCACTTACTTAACGAGGGCAAGCAAGGGGATCTGCGACTGCAATCCCTCGGTGGCACAGAACTAGGGCACTGTTACTGATGACAAGATGAAATCACAACAATAACACTTTTATAAGAACATTCACTGCACACGAACGGGTATAACGTAAAGCTCAACTGCTCTTATTATGGTGAAAAGACCAGAGAGGCTCTGATAACTTAGTATTATTCAGCACGTATGCGGAAGAATACGCGACGAAATTGCATTTTTGTGTGACGGAGGCATCGCCTCTTTGGTGCGCGCGGCTCAAATGTCAAGCGGTGCGCAGACGCAGCCCGCCCGCGCCCAGCCGAGTGACGTCACTCCGGTATTCAAAATGGCGGGTACGGAATTCGAGAGCCTACATCGGGGGTACTGGTAGCAGAGTCACGCTTCTGCGCCCACCGACCGAACTGAGTACAATTTTTATGTTTTTATTAATTTGCCGATTTGAATTTTGATGCATTACATACAGTCGTTAAGTTTACATTTTATTATCCCTAAGTGATTATCTATACTAACTTACTTATAAATTTTATTAATTGAGCTAACATTATTATTTATAAGGTCAGAATAATAGATCTATTAATGTATTATTACAGATTTATTTATATTTTTTTTAACATTAAAATGCAAATAATGACTAAGTGTTGTGCATTCCTTATATGTATGTAGTTGACACGCCCTTGAGCTATAACAGTAAGTAGCAAATGATATAAGACTTGATTGCCTTGTCGATGTCGTTCCTATTGTTTTAGAATAACGACAACTTAAAACTATTTTTGTACGTACAGTACAAGGCCCCCTTTCTCTGTCTACAGAATGAGACAGGTAGACATATTCATTCATGGCAACTATGAGAGAAAGAGATGAGAATTACCTACATTTACTTTATTGTCAATATTTACGAGTATTTGGTAGCGATTGATCAACCTTTCCAATAAATAGTAAGGATATAGAATCGTACAGGTAGGTACTGAAATACATCATGAGTTTTTTCAAAGTGGTAAGCTCATCAAGGTTTTGAACTTTACTTTTTCGTGAAGATTTTGCACAAGTACCTATAGGTAATTACAATAGAATGACCTTTAAAGTTTATAAGTATGTACTTGTAATGTTGGTCATATCAGTATCATTATAAGTTACACTTTTAAGTATAAAATAGCATTAAAGGTTATATTAGTAGCGTATCCAGATATCGATTGCTAATACTGCCATGGCCTCGATACTTCCTTTGTCGTTTACGTCATGGCTCGCTAATTACTCCCGTTTTGATTTGCTTTCGGAACTGGACTAGATAATGGGGACTTGTATTTAGGATGCATTAGACTCAATTTGACTTATCGACCTAATATAATTGCGGACACAGCAGGCAAGTGCGTGTAGCCTGAAACCATTTATATTCAAATAAAACTTACATTTGCTGGTCGAAAATGTGGAATATTGCTAGCAAAGCGTTGTATAATTCGTGTTCGCGTAGATTAATTCCGCGGTTTTATTCAAAGTTAGTTTATAATTAACTGACGTTACGGTTTGGACATAATTATAAAATATTTTTTTCTTATAAAATCCAGGCGAAAGATTTTAACAACTAGATTAAAAAAATCTTCTTGTTCGTTGCTCTTGCTCGATCACAAAGTTCCAAATAGACTTAATATTTTTTTATTGTATTCTGAAAAAAGCACATTTCATGCATTCATGTTTAATTTTAATTTCAATAACCATTATTATTTGTTGTTGAAGTGGCAATAATAGAAATAGGTACACAGCAATATTGTGTAATTTTATATGTCTACGTACTACTACTTAACAGCCTCATATTGGATTTATGATCGGCGGAAGCTTAATATTAATAAAGTTCCGTTGTCACTTTTTGGTGCGGCACGCCAAAAAAGATAAACTTAATGATCTTTACTGATTCATTAAAAGATTTATGATTGAATGATTTGCTCATTAAAAGTTAGAATCCATACGCGATCGTATGTTAAACCTAAATATCATATTTTTCCATTATAATAATATATTATTTTTGTTACGTTTTTCACCGGACCGTGCTCCTCAAAACCGCGATCGAGTAAGTTTAAATCTTTCACGGTTGCTAGTTCTTTCGCACATGAGAACAGACTTCTTCTCATGCTTCTCAGCCGAGACCACTCAAGATAAGACAGACACACGCCAAGGAAGTGTTTACGTGAAAGTTACTATAAGCACGGCCATTAGGCATTTGTTTTACGGTTCTTAACTTCAAACAACCGTGACACGTGATGACGTAACGAGAAGAATATTTTATGATAAAGTTATTTTACATGTGCTTAACGTGAATCGTGAGCATATCAATAATATAAGTATTTCTTTTTATTATTTATAATGTGATTAAATAAAGAACTGCAGTTGTTTTTGTACAAATTGTATCGGTACACGTATTTTTTGTGTTTTCAATAAAGTTATGTATATCATTTTTATTAAATTTCTTAAGAATTGCAGTTATAACGAAATAACTTAATGTTACTTATTTGTTGACCTACTCATTAAAGTAGAATTGAGTGCTACAAAAGTTTACTGGAAGTTATGTAGTGAATCAAGGTTCATACTCATATCCATTTGTGATTCTCTGCTGAAGCGTAAACCAAATAGAAACCGAAGCATATTTGAAGAGGTTGATAATACTGGTGCTAAAGAATGCAATATCCCGACAAAAATGTGCGAAAAAGCTCGTTCTCGAAGTTCAGTCAAGTTCCACAGACTGTGGTGAAATCTATATAAACAGCATCACGGTTTCATTGTAAGGGTATCATTCATAATGACCAGAACATTTGAGTGTCAACTGTCAACAGTGGATGCGAAACAAGCAAGAAATTAAGAAAAAATCTAGGAATTTATTGTAATAACAGATCTTTTATCACGTTCTAATGCCAAACCACGCAAAACTTTAGTCTCTCGCTTTCCTGCAATTTGTAGGAGTGATTTCGTGAAATGAGACGGTAGTATGTAACAGGAAGTCGCGAAAGCGCGCGCTATTTGATTTGATTTTAGAACATAATGTTCAAATGGCTTATTCCTTTTGTAGTAGGTTTATTTTTTTTTTACTAATATAAGGTGAGGTTTCAAATGTTATACATCATACGTGACTACTGTAAGGCTCGCTCGTTTTTTTTTGAGAATTTCACTGGAAAGTGTATACTACTGATCTTGACCCATCTTTCCACCCAATTCGGTCTCTTCAGAATTCTTTAGGTACTATAAGTTTTAGATCAAAAGAAGACTGTCAAAAGTACTAGTATGTTCTATCTGTGTGTACTCATCCAATGTAGTTTCTAACATTAGCAGAATTAATAAATGCGCTGCTCAATATAAATTTTCATTTATTTTAATAAATGTACAACAAGTTTCTATAAATTTTAATTAAAGTTGGTTTGAAAGGTAATATTTTAAAGTGGTTTTTCATTTAGTATAGAGAAACGTCGACGTTCTGATAGCAAAAATGATTCGTTTTCGATTGCTTTTCTCGATAAAAACAATATTTTTTTATGTGAAACTTCTTTTTGCACGCTTAACTTGGGGGGTAAGCTAGAGAATGCGTTCCGCGTTACGAAAAGTGTATTCCGGAGACGAACGGGAGTTGAGTGAGGGATATAAGCATTAGAAAGCACTGCGCGCGCACATTTTCTTTCTCTTGTAGCTAGTAAATATGTATATGTATATATTGTACACACATACACACACATATATATATATGATGGAGCTAAAGAAGTTTCACTTCAGTCGTGTGGTCATAAGCACACTGTTTTTTTTTCGAGTAAAGAGTTCCTTTTGGTTTGAAATTAAATAAACTGATTAAAAAACCATATTTAATAAAAAAGTATGCGTGTCCACAACATAAATGCAAACATTTATGTTTTAAAGCAATTATTAATTTTTGTTATTTTTTGCAATCTTGTTAGTACAGTCAGTAATAACCGTTGATGGTACTTATAATATAGTTAATTACACCGTCTATTAATTTGGTAATTATTGAAATATATTCTTAAATACTTCCTCTACTTATTCTTAATTAAAAGCGATACAAAGTAGTGCCTAATTATCAGTGCAATTATTGTGCTGTCAATGGATAATAATTAAGCACTGCTATTACCTACTAGTTCAAATAAAAATTCATGATGAAAGAAAAACTGGAACGCAAACCTATTAAATAAATTAATCCGTCAAAAATACACATTACAGGTGTGAAAAACCATCTGCATTGATCAGCAAATTGTTTACTTGAGAGGCAAGGAAGGAATTTTATCGTGGCGTTTTTCATATCCGTTCTTTACTGTCATTTAAGAGAACTTAGCCAGTAAGCGATTGAAATAAATATCTAAAAGCCGTATTACTAAGTTCCATTCCGTGAGACAGTTTGAAATTAGTTATCTATAATGAAGAATCTGTTCAGTTATTTGCAATAACTCAATTTCCTTTCAGTTCACAGTCGGTAACCCTCAGGTTACGGCTCCGTTTTTTTAAATACACGTACTATTATTGCTAATGGAACTCAGTTATTGCAAGCTGGGATCTAATGACGCAGCATTTATTAACAACAATTTGGAAAATAATTTAATTGAATAAGCATTAAGAAATTATAAAGGGACCCATTTCCATTTTAAAATTCTATAATTTAACTTGGTCACATGTGTAACAAATTATATATTTATTACATGAGACCTATCTAACTAAAATTTCGCCGACAGAGCGACCGCACTCCCAATTTTAAAAAATCTAGTAGCAGTTGAATGTTATTACTTATATCAGGAAACAAAAAAAAATGGTTGTCTGTAATGTCGGTTTACTGACGATAGTTAAACGTGGCAACGTTTTTTTACAATGTAAAATGAAAGCGCGAATATTCGACAATATATCACTGAACATATATTTAATATCGAAAGAATCATTACCTTTATCGCCGCAATTATCGTTGCTATAAACAATTGACACCACATTTACTTTTCACTGCACTTCATACTTGACGAAAACATGTAAATGTATTATTGTATAGCAGCTGTCTACGCGGACGCATCGCTCACTCAAGTAGGAGAGAGACAGATGTCGAACGCTGCCGAAAGCGGAGGCCGATTGTGCCTCCTTTTCGCTCGTTGCGCGCTCTCGCTTGTACTTCAAGCCTTAAATGGAACGCCTCAGAGCGAGGTAACGCCGCATGAGTCATGTTTTTTCGTACGTGCTGCCGGCTCCATCGAATTATAAGACGTTGTCACATCAAAAAATATTTGAGTGGAATGCCGAATTAATAATTTTGATTTGATTTAATTTCATTTGATATGGGAGTTTTTTTCCTTGTTTTAGGTTAAAAGAGTGGCAAACAAGCGTATTGCCAGCCTGATGGTAAGCGGTCACCATAGCCTATAGTCGCTTGTGGTACCAAAAATACCACTCGCATCGTTGCCGGCCCCTGACCCAATAACCGTAGCCCTGAAACCTTACGCACCGACAGAAACACAAAACTACCAAAAGATAGTGTTATTTTGCTATAATCTTCTGTAAGGTAGAGTTGCGCTCCAATTCAAGCGGAAAACTATGCCTTACCTCTTTTGAAACCCCTTAAAAGCTACTCCACGGATTATGACATCTACAGAGATATGAATCGAGGTGCGGGAATGGTTTGTAATATATATTTATTAACTGTTAAGAACAGTGATTTCATGTGCCTGTATCGTGTGGCTATGCTCAAGCATTAAACGGATAGGATATTTCTCCCGCTGTGCGCTGTCGTGCCCGCTGTGCAGCTAAAGTTAAGCTCGTTTAGCGGCTATTTTTAAATAAATATGATATTCTTAGTTTCTTATAAGTGAGTCTTGAATAGTATACATCGATAATATCAGTCACTGCACCCTCATTAGAATGAATTATTAATTTAATAAATATATTAAGAACTAGCGATCCGCTCCGGCTTTGGATGAATGAACTTTATTTTAACGCGATAAAATATAACTTGAATTCTTGTAAGAAAAAAGAAAAAAATGTATTTCAAATAGGTAAAGACCTTGAAAGACCTATTATTTAAAATTTGTAAAAACAAATCCTATCTCTCTCTATGTGTGTGTGTGTGTGTGTGTGTGTGTGTGTGTGTGTGTGTGTGTGAGTGAGAGAGAGAGAGAGATCTAAAGAGATCAAAGGATCCTTACATAGTTTGATGTCACAATATGTAACTCCAAAAAATATATTCAAACCTCCACTTTACAAGGGAGCATAATGAAATAACACTATCTGTTGGTGGTTCTATTATCAGGGCCCCAAAGGATCAGTGGGGATACAACAGGCAGCGTGCGAGTGATATTTTTGGTATAACAAATATCGATAGGTTAAGAAAACCGCTTACATTCCAGGAGGATCTTATGCTTGTTTATCACCCTGTTAACATTAAAACTATGAATTGTGACTTTTAATTTAGTCTACTATAGAATATTGTAAGTTAGAAACATTTAGAATACCTCTTAATATATTTAATTTGCTTTGAAATCAAAGTTACCTGGAAATGATTACCATAGTAAAATAAAACCGAACAGATTGCTTGTTATTCTTCTTTTAATGTTTTACACGAGTGGTTTTGTCTGATAGGTAGATAAGCATATATAAAAAAAACTCTTCTGTTATACCAACAAAAAACGAGAAAATTAAGTAACAAAAATCACCCAAAACTGTAGATAGGTACATTTTAGGGTTCTGTAGTCAAATAGCAAAAACCCAACCGGATTCGTCATGTCTGTCTGTCCGTCCGAATGTCACAGACACCTTTTTCGAAACTATAAAATCTATATATACCGTTGAAACTTGGTAAGTAGATGTATTCTGTGAACCGCATTAAGATTTTCACACAAAAATAGAAAAAAAACAATAAATTTTGGGGATTCCCCATACTTAGAATTGAAACTAGAAAATTTTTTTTAATCAAACTCATACATGTGGTGTATCTATGGATATGTCTTCAAAAATGATATTAGAATATCATTTTTTTCTGAACTGAAAACTATTCAGTCATCGCGAGAGACTTCCAAAGTAGTAAAATGTGTGTAACTAAAACTAAAAAAAAAATATGATGTACATTACAATGCAAACTTCCACCGAAAATTGGTTTGAACGAGATCTAGTTAATCGTTTTTTTTAATAAATCATAAACCGCAATTTACCTTTCATTCAATCAAGTCAAATATATAAAAAAACATGAACATAAAGCGTGGACCATTATTTTATAACCCTAACAAGATTTTTTATATTATGTTTCTTGCTACTACGGAACCCTTCATGGGCGAGTCCGACTCGCACTTGGCCGCTTTTTAATAAATAAGTAAAGTCTTTCTTTTACATTGATACGCGTACTTCATAAAGGCAACGATGCCCAAGTCTGACGAGGTTGTTTTTTTAATTCCTCTGTCCGTACGAAGGTAATCCAGAAAAGAAGATCAAGATAATTAACAGAGGTTTTGGTGTCAGGCATCACCTAGAATAGTATTCGAAATTACCCTGCTTGTTGACAAGGGAAAGTACTATACTTAACCAGAAAAATAAGCAACTGTCGCCTTTTATGTTTTTCTTTGACTCCTAGCCCAGCATGTTAATGAGGGGTCGTAAAAAAGTTAATCGTTCCTTCTGTAAGCGCACATTAGTGGTCAACGAAAGTTCGTAATTAGAAAAACGTTGTAATGGTGAGGTGACACTTTTACACTATTGCGTTCGTACAGACGTAGCCATGTTCAAGAATACAGATTTTAATTAAAAATCGGTTTTATGAAGTTGCATTTAGGGTGATTTTCTCAGTGACATTGTGTAATCTGAACGAACATGTTGACCATCCTCGCTTTCTTGCAGTAGGTTAGGTAAATGCAAGTACGATTGTACACCAAATTACACGCCCCGTGACGGACGACTTTCTACAAGATACGACCATTTAACAAAAGAAAATGGGGCATAGATGGATGCCATATACAACAATGCAACAGTAGGTACCATAATATGTAATACAATGAACGGTGGAAAGAACTCATGTTTATTTATATGGATGTAACTTTGTATGTGGAATACAATTGGTGGAATGCGATTCGGGTTTTACAGGATATTCTGAAATGTTCACTTTACGTTAGTAAAATGAACTCTTTCAACTAGAAGAGTTCGAAACGAATAAAAAATATATACATGGGTAAATGTTTTATTACGAATGGTTTTCAAACCAGTTGGCTGAGTACCTCAGTCAAAGTGAATGAAATCTTTCTTTAAACCTAACTAAGAATTTGAAATGTAGGTTGGAGAATATTGATTTTTATATTATTTTAAGAATTTAACTGCTATAATGTTTAAATGTACAGAAAATATTACTAGAACAAAATCATATCGGTCATGTTTCAGACGGGATTGGTCAGTGCAGTCATTATATAACTTCAAATATGTTATATGTACAAAGGAATTGACACATAAATGTAATCAAATAAAGTTTTGGAAATCCTTAGAAGGCACAAAATCTTAATCTATCATCATTTACAATCCTATCTAAATATTTAATCTCATAACATTATAAAGAAAAATTCGTTTAAATAAATTACCTAACAGAAAAGAATTTTCCTGTTTAGTTTTTCCGCTAATTCGATCTCTGCAAACGTTTAATTTACATCGGACGTCAATTCAATTAACTAAGCCGATTACGCCGCGTCGGCCTAGCTGGAAGATTAGTGTGCTAAAGGTCGAAATTAGTAAGTGATTTAAACGTACACATATATAACTAAACGTAGTAGCATCTGTAAGCTTAGTGCCTATAAAGAGAAAGGCTTTTTTTCAGGTGGCTGAATTATAAATGAATGTGTACATCCTACTAATCCTACTAATATTAGAAATGTAAAAGTTTGTTACTCAATCAATGTTATTAAATTTAGTTTTAGAGTTTAAAGCCCGTAAAGTTTCGCTGACTAATGGCGGACTACGGTTGAATGGACAGCATAGAGTGATTGGGTAGGCAGACAATCTGCTTTTGCTGAGTGAGAAACAGGCGCAGATACGGGTTGCAGCAGAAATGTTGGAGGAGGAAGCAGCCAAAGTTTTTCTCAAAATAAGTAAGATAAAGGGACAACAGAGTACTGCGAGAAGAACTTCGCGTAGGAGCTGCGTCATATAAGGTGTCGCGACATTAAAATATCTCGGTCGCCAACTCTCGGCTTGAGGTCCCCTTAGGATCTCGCTCTCCCCAAACCCGGTGACGCTGTAAAGGTCATCGGCGACCAACAGCATACACACTCAAAAAATGTATATATATATATATATATATACTAACTGACCCAGCGAACTTCGTACCGCCATAAAAAAAAATTAATTAAAAAAACATTGTCCAGCGGACAAAATTGTGAATCTAAACCATTCTCAGATCCCCTTGAACACACACAAAAAATTTCATCAAAATCGGTCCAGTCGTTTAAGAGAAGTTCAGTGACATACGCACTCACAGAAGAATTATATATATAAAGATATATATATCTCAAATGAACAATTACTGACACACACAAGACAACAAGAAATCGATATCTATATATAGGCACTTTTTGCTTTCGGGTCGAATCTTGAGGATCCAGTGGGCACTAGACTTGTTGGAGGCCAAGATCCACTTCAGGTCACGGTAAGACACGGTTTCAAACCTTGTTTAGGCAAATGTTGTATGCAATCACGTATAATAAAGTTGTATGTCATTGTTTCTTAAACTGGTGTTGAACGCATGTCTATCTTTAATAAGGTAATGATCAACTACATTAACATCACCCGCTTATCCTACATACATATATAAGAAAAGCTCCCTTTGTTTATTAATTAAACGGTATGCATATCCATTCACGTCGTGGGATATACCCTGGTGCATTTAACGTTAATTTCGAGAGCCACATAAAGCCTTTGAAATACAGACGTACCGCAGTACCGAGCGCACTTGTTTATTAAAAAAACGGTCGCATTCTCAAAGATGCCCCAGGAAAGCCTTACAATTCATACGGGGCGTTGTCATATGTGTTTACGTATGTATGAATAAGAACCCATCGTTGATATGTTTTTAGATGCTGGAGCATTCCCGTCAGGCGCGAGCTATTCTCTTTGTTCTCGGTTCCACATACAATATGTAGACTCTAGGGATGTACATATCAGCAAAACAGCGGTTCAGATATGGTTTTTATACCAAAATGTGAGTTATTGTAATGCAAATGTTGCTACGACTGTGCATTTACAAAACAATGAACGACGACCGGCCGCTCGTATATAAATAAACTAGCAAACCAGTGAACCAAATGTTCACCAAAACCTGATTTAAAAAAAAAATGTATTTAATTAATTGAGAACTTCGGAGATTTTGTGTGGTTTCGTTTGAAATTCGTGATTTCTCGAAAACTGGAAGAGCTACGTTACTCAAATCCGGTTTGTAGTCTTATCAGACTATTCTTAACTTATAACTTAAACATTTTCTTTATCTATCTCTTACGGTTTGGCCGCTGAAACAGCACAACAGGACGGACGGACGGACTTGTCTAATAGATAAGAGATAAATAAGAAGATATCAATGAGGTATGTATATCGATATAATATAATTTGGTACTTGAAATATGAATTACTTACTACACAATTTAAATACTATATATATTTATTAACTATTTATAAATGACATCGTTGGCCGTAGTAAGAAATGTGAGTGGTAACAAATATTAATATTTATCAATTACGAATGGTTGCTAAATTCGAAACTTACATATTTATCGATAAAAACAACTATGTATTAATTAAATATTTAATGAGTTTGTATATTTTATCTATTTTTTCATTTTTGATAGTGCCCCTGAATGCAACAAAAATCAAATAGCAGCCTCAACTAAGAGCAGAAGGCAATGTGAACGCATTGAAATGTATATTTTTTATATTTAAGTTAGAAGGTAACATTATCTAAACAAACTAAAAGATTATTGGTAAAATCGATCTTTGTTGTTATTTATAAACCATTTAAGTTGAATATAACCGACGGATATTATTCGCGGATACCTAAAGTATTTCTGTGCAGGTATCACCTTTACATTTTATCGAAAAAGCGTGTCCCTTTGAATCTCGCTTTGTTATTTGTTTTACCATGTCGATTGTCGATGCGACTTAGATAAAATGATATTGATTCAACTACAGCAAGAACACTTCGCACTTGATAAATCCTACAGATATCATCCGTGGATACCTAAAGTATCATATATCCGTCTTCACGGTAATCACTATCAGGACTTCGAAGCAAGCTGGATAATGCCGCTAGGGATTGGCTGCTCCCAGAAAATACCACATACTTTATTCCAGTTACTTAAGTGATTTGTTATTGCCGAATCTTCATGATTTTTGATATTATTTCATATGTCTCCAACTAGATAATATACAAATATATTGATTGGCTATTTCATACATAATAAAATGTCATAATTGGCTTATTACTCATTTGTTTCTATTAACTTGTGTCAGCATAGATATGAAGTTAATAGAAACAAATAAGTAATAAGATTATTGCTTCTCACTCTAGAAAGGACTCACGTGCATATACTTTACTTTAAAACCCTCTAGGAGATAAATTTACTTCCTCTGTGCGTTTCATACGTTATAAGAACACCTTTATTAAAAATTTATGCTTGTAGATCCAGCTGTTTATGGTTTATGCTTATTATTATTTAATTGATAAATCAGTTCATTCAGCCAGTTTCATTATTTTAGGCTTACCTGAAACATGCGTGTAGTGAGAAAGTGAGTCTCGGCATGCCTTCATGCCGCGCCCTTACCCGGCGTATCGGAACCCGCCGACGGTCGCATCGAGTTGGCTTCCAGCGCTCCAGTCCCTCCTGACACTTCTAGCTCTAACTGTCCCGAATCAGCTGCTCTATAGTTCTCTATAGAGATAGAACATTATTTTATATTATTTAGACTTACCCGGAACATGGTTGTCGTTGAAAGTGACTCGCACGGCGTGCGGTCGAAGCAATCTAGGGGTGAAGGACGCGGCGTATCGGAACCCGCCGAGCGGTCGCACAGAGCTGGCCACCAGCGCTCCGTTCCCTCCTGATACTTCTATTTCTAAGTGTCCCGGGCCAGCTGTACTACAGTCCACTATGGTAGGAGAAAGATGATAGAAGAACGAATAAGTAATAATAATACCGTAAAACTTCTTTTAAAGTAATGCAACAGTTAATAATGAATTTATTTTTATTATAATTGTTATCCAAATGACCGGGGCAATATTTAGTATTAGATCCACCCACGAGTTCATCCCCGTTAACTTCAGCTTCGCGTAACTTTCTTATTTTCCGTAAGAATGTACCTTCTACAAAGTATGAGAAAACTAAAAAAATATGGATGAAATCGGTAACGTCGTTCTCAAGTTATAGCGTGACTAAGGGAAATAGGGATTATTTTTTATAAGTTAAGGGCGTCCGCTGCCTTAAGCGGGAGCACGGACCGGACGCAGCCGCGACGGATATCCGCCTCTCGCAGCGCCGCTAGTACAATTTCGATAGCGCGATTGTTGTTGATAATACTGCCTAGCAAAAAATCAACGCATACAAGAGCAAAGAAAACAGCCAACTGGGTGTGCCCCATCGCCTGCAGCGGAAGACCCGCCTCACGCAGCGCTGCTCTATGAAATGCTGAAACAGCACGCGGAGCGGACGTCCGCTCCGTACTCCTGGTTAAGGTAGCGGAATCCCTAAGATATGAAATCTAGTAGCATCTTTCTATAAGTATGTACACACATCAAAAGTGTCTAGGGATCAACATATATTTTTGCAATAACTTTTCTCCTGATTGATATTAATTAAAATTTTCTTTAAGGATTCATCAAATAAAGTGTTTTCGTTTGTCACAGTAACGATAAACCAAGTCACCTTTGCATTAATAAAGAAATTTGCCATTTTCCTAATAAAGGGATTTTTGACATTTGAACCACTAACACAAAAGTTCGAAAAAAAGACTGAAATAACAGTTTTCTCTAAAATTTTATTGGGTAACTTAAACAATTAATAATCCGTATTTCTACCGCGAACACTAACAACACAAGAACATCGGTTTGGCATACTCAAAATGAGTTCATCCAAATCACGCTGTGGAATGGCCGCCCATGTTCGTAGCAACAACAAAAAAAGGTCTTCTTGCGACTGGATACCCTCCATATTCGGCAGAGCTCTTCTCTGTAGCATATCCCATGCATGCTCAATCGGGTTCAAGTCTGGCGACTGAGCAGGCCAGGGCAGGACATTGATGTTAGCTGCGGCGAGAGTCTGTCTTACAACTCTTGCGGTGTGCGGTCGTGCATTATCATGCATTAACTGAAATAAGGGACCGATTTGCACTTGTAGAGGAACGATGACGTCTGATACAATCGTCTCAGCATAAATTTGAGCGTTGAGGTTGCCTCTGATCCAAATCAACTCAGTTCTTCCGCCGATCCAAATACCCGCCCATACCATGATGGTTCCACCACTATAAGGATGGACTTCCTGGCAGGATTTTAATCGCTGTTGGCGTCCAGGGGTTCTCCAGTGTCGTATACGTCTTGTATCCGGTCTCATACCAAAACGAGACTCATCAGAAAAGCACACGAAACGCCATTGTTCTTCTGCCCAATTTCTGTGTTCAAGAGCCCATTGATATCGAATCCTACGATTGTGCATTGCTATAGGTGGTACCCGTAGCGGTCTTCGGGAATGAAGGTTCACTTCATGCAAGCGGTTTCTGACTGTTTGGTCGCTAATTAAGTTCCCTGAAGAGTGATGAAGCCTCACGGCTAACATCATGGCGGTTATTGTTGGAGCTCTTCGAGTTAAGATTTGAATGTATCGGTCTTGTCTCCGTGTGGTGCAGCGATACCGTCCTCCATGGCGCTCAGCCACGGTACCAGTGCTTCGGTATCGTGTCCAAAGTCGACTGATAACACTCTGACTTGTATTCAGAGCTAAAGCCACAGTACGTTGCCGGGAACCAGCTTCTATCATTCCCACGGCTCTGAGCATTTCTTCCCTGCTTAAATGACGTCGCCGCTCCATAATAACGTTGGTTTTAATCAGTAGTAGGGAAACAGTAGCACTAATAATGTCTTCAATGCGTTGTATGTTTTTATAGGGAAAATATTGACAGCTGATTTTCATCTTTTACTCGAATTTGATTCACAGTTCCTGATTCAAATTATGAAATGCACCAAAAAGGATCCATATAAATTTATAAAATCATAAATTTATTACAAAGCCACATCTCAATCTCAAGAAATCCGCATAAAAATGCTTGATCCCTAGACACTTTTGATGTGTGTATGTTCGAGATAATTACATAACTTAATAGATGATTTGATATGATGATAACTGTGCACGAAATTGTAACATAGTATATATGTAATTAGTTAGTAACTATACTATGGCTATTAGAATAGGTCTCTCGTGACTCACCTATGAACTCAACAGGTTGTCCCACGACACCTCTCATAGTTGGTTTTACGATTACTCCTCTGGCGCCTCTGTTATTATCCCATTGAATTGGTCTGTAACAAATAACATTTCGTTAATAACGTGTATCTACCTTCATTTGCATTGCTCTCGTGTATTGGGTAAACTTATTATATTATTGAGAAAATATTATAGTTTACAGTTTAACAAATTAAACTTCTTGTGGAGAACTAAAATGAAATTTTTACTTTCAAAGAAGTGTATATTATATTTTTATTTTATGCATTTAACTCCTACATGTTTAAATCTAAAGAAAAGTGTACTAGAAAAAAAAACTGCGTGGAAGTGTTAAACTGTTAGATGATAGCTGTTTATTGTTTAATTTTTTTCTATAACAAAAAACAGCATCAACTTCACTGACGTCTTTTAAGCCTTTTATCAATTCAAGAGTTTTACTGTGTCTTTTTATGTAAGTACATATTGAAATTTTTATAAGTCTCTTTAAATACGTTATTTACAATGATGATATTTATCTTAAATAAAGAATACATAGAATCAAGTTTTGAAATAAGAGAACCGCAAATCCTTCATGATTCTTTTCCGCGGCGAAAATTTCTATATAGGACACTTGATTTGTAGAAATATCAAATTGGAATCTGTCTCTATTGGAACTGCACTGGCGTGTTTCAGAGAGAAAAATTTCCACATTAAGTTACCAACAAAGTTCTATTCATACAGTGTTGGAAATATTTCTTAGAAGTACATAAGTATCTATGTATATGATGTAGGTACATATTGCGATTATGGATAAAACCAGATGAAACATATTATATACAATAAAAGCACTTCCAATAGTGCAAAATCTACAACGTCGTCGTCGTGAAAATGTCTACTTTGTTCAACAGATTCATATTTTCGCAGGAACACGCGAAGTTATTTCATTTTTGTCGTTGCATTCAATTTCGTTTCACGTATATACAAAGGGACACTTCGGTGTGAAAGAGAATGACTTTGAGATTACGATCCATGTTATAAATAACCGCCAAAGCAGAGCATTTTATTTTTAAAATTCATAAGGAGATTATTTTATATTAATTTAGTGAACCACTTTCTGTAGTGCAATGGTTAGCGCTTTCGGTCTGCGATTGTGGAAATCAAGTTACCTTACGCAATGCCCGATTGTTCTATGGGTTATCAATATGGGTGTTTTATAAGACATAAATAATGGATTAAAATACGAACTTGGCAATACCCCAGAAACTGAAAAAAGAATGGTGCAGCTTATCGAAAGCCTTCGGCCACGGTACAGCTAATTATCTGTACCCTGCTCCACGCTGCTGTATGAGGAGTCTAAGGCCCGAATTATAGAAAGATTCTCGGTGATTGATCTAGTCTTGAGCACAGTTAGAAAGGGATGTCGCTATATATAGCACATAGCGATACCCCTTTCTAACTGTACTCAAGTAAAGATCAACACTTAGATGTCATTCTGTAATACGGGCCTAAATCTCTTTCGCACTTGTTTTCCCAGTTTTGATTTTACAGTTGAAAGTGGTTCTCTGTGTCTGTGGTTTCCTCGCACGATGCCAGGAGCTTCGGACATTACAATAGATCTAAGTCATACAAACCTGAAACGGGCGTGTGCAGCGTCCGTCTCAGAGCGGGCCCCCCCGGTAGGGTCGCGGGGGGGCCTATTGGATAAAAAAGGCTGCTGATGTTGTTGTTGCTGCTTCTCCTCCACGCTGCTGTATGAGGAGTCGCGCACCACGTAAGATTTCTCGTGCACCTCACGTTTGCTGAACTCTTGCTAAAAACAAATGAAAGTATTAAGCTATGTATTTAATTTTGGCGATTATCCCGCGTACATAGTGATCAAAGCACTTTAGTTCCGGCTGTGAGAGTTAAGCATCTTAATCCCTGTGTAGAGATGGCGCTGCCTTGCAGTCTAAGAAATACTAGAAGAAATTCGACTCATTAATATAATAATTGAGTCCTGTCTTTAATCCTAGACCGAGTGTTTTTTTTTCTAGTAAAATTTCATTTACATTTATAAATCTAGCAAGTAAATGCTTTTAAGTAACATTACAACTAAAGGGGCTTTTTTACAAGTACGATTATGTTCATTCATAAAACTTAGTCTTTTTTTAAAGAAGATTTTCACCAGTTTTCTAATAACTGTATGCTAAAAAATTACCTAAAGTGTTGCAAATGTTCATAAGAATTGCATTTTTCCTACTTTTGCAACTTT
The DNA here is from genome assembly GCA_902850365.2 of Chilo suppressalis. Classification (NCBI taxonomy): domain Eukaryota; kingdom Metazoa; phylum Arthropoda; class Insecta; order Lepidoptera; family Crambidae; genus Chilo; species Chilo suppressalis. The sequence continues at coordinate 18,288,623 of OU963898.1, forward strand.
GCAGGTGAACTCGCATCTTTTTATAGCTGCCCGTTAAATAACTGCTCAACTTTGCAAGTATTTGAGATTTTATAGTCACTATTTAGTAGCGGGAGATGTGATTTTTTTTTAAATTAAATTGGTTTTACTACCTATTTTATACTAAAGAAGTTTGGAAGTCAAGAAACTTGTTCAATGATCATAGGGTAATTGACGCAAATGTTTTGTGTTGTTTAGTGTTTGATCTACACGAGATAATAAAAGGTTCTGTCAAAATTTCTCGAAAGGTTAGTGCTTCAGATGATTTATATTCATAGATGGATCGATAAAATTACAATCGACAACATATACTCGTCCTTGATTTCCTAATGGCAGAAAGACATGTCAATTTTTTAAGGTTGTGGGGTTTCGGCCGTCAGTGGCTGGAGAGCCAGTGACGTCCTTTTTCGACATTTTATATCGACACAATGTTTATAGGGTAGGGGTTACATTAATAATAATAATATAATAATAATAATGCTTTATTTCTTCTCCTCACAATCCCATTCACAAAAAAATATAAACTTAATGAATTAATTAATGTCTTAGTGACAAGATTGTGGAGAGACTGGTATTTGAACTAGGCCGCAGCCTGTATCTCAGAAGACCAGTACTCTCCCCCCTTTACAGTGGTACATAATAACAAAATTACATGTACTGGAAAAATAAAATAACTGTATCTTAACAATGTTGAAGAGAACTATAACATCAGAATGTAATGATTTAATGTAATAGGTAGGTTAAAATATAATGTTTAGGTAATTGTAATTTTTAAATATAATGTTTAGGTAATTGTAATAAATGAGTAGTTTCTGGCGTCGCGTTGCTGAGAGTATGTGTGTGGGTGTGTGGGGGTGTGTGCGTGCGTGTGTGTGTGTGTGTGTGTCTGTGTGTGTATGTGTGTGTGTGTGGTAAAGTGTGTCATGTGCAAGGATGCAGAAGATCTTCAGTCTCGTTATATTTTAACATATATAAAAAACCAAATATTTCTCTTTTACATTTGTATTTGGTTAATTGCAATATGTTAATTTTTTTGTGTAGTAAGTTATATAAATGTGGACCGAGAAAATAGAAGAAACGCTTAGCAAAGGCAGACTTGCGCTATGAGCATGGAACCACAGGACGATTTCGACGTGATATTAGCCTGGGATCGGTATAAGAATGTTGTTTTAGAATAGTATGCATTACAAATAATTGGCGAACAGTCAGGACCTCGCAGTACTGATATAGATCATACGTGGGGTGTAGAATTGGCTTAAGAGTACAAACTTTTAAAACTGCCCTTTGAGCTCTTTCAAGAGTCAATAAGATAGTAGGTCAGAATGGATTCACAGAGTGCCTTGTAGATGTTTTTGACAAGGTTAGAATCTGCTACATGCCGAATGTTTTTAAAAATATGCATGAGCTTTCGAATCCTTGCAGCTGTTAAATCTATGTGGGGCTGAAAAGTTAGTCTAGCATCGACCATAACTCCAAGATATTTAACCGAAGAAGCTTGACTTAAGTGGGGACATAAACAATTTGACGAGTAATCGTCTGAGTGATGGGTGTGTGCCACAAGAGATAAATTTTGAAGAGCTTCTTGAGGGATCCTGACCTTAGACATACCTAGGCATATATTTCGTTTTTTTGATGTTAAGTGACAGGAGGTTTGCTCTAAGCCAATCAAAGACTCTATCCAAACCATACTGAGCACGTCTATAAACTTCTGGGAAGGAATCCGCGGAAAAAATCAAGGCAGTGTCATCTGCGTAGGAAATAATTTTGCAATGGGGAATTACGAGAGATGACAGCTCATTAATATAGACTAAGAATAGAGTTGGACCCAGTATACTGCCCTGTGGCATACCATACTCGGTGCGCAAATCCGAGCTCACAACTCCATTTATCACGAGACGCTGCGTGCGATCAGTAAGATAGCTGTGAAACAATGTCAACTGTTTTCCCCTCACTCCAAGGCGCTGAAGTTTGTGTAATAGAATTGGAATTGAGACCGTGTCGAACGCCTTGGCAAGATCAAGGAAAACAGACAAACACTTACCTCCCTTGTCAAGAGTTCTAACTGTATAGTCCATGAGGTCATGGACAGCATCAGCGGCAGATTTTTTAGCCCTAAAACCATATTGTCTTGACGATAACAGAGCTGAATTTTCAAGATAATGCATTAAACTCTTATTTAAGAGCCGCTCCAAGATTTTAGACATTGCTGGGAGAATTGATATAGGACAATAGTTATAAGAGCAGTTTTTAGGGCCAGACTTGTACATTGGATGAACAAGTGCTTTTTTGAATGCAGTAGGAAAGATGCTAGTCCTGATAGATTGGTTACATATGTGAGTTATCATCGGAACAAGGGTATTCTTGAAACGCTTAATAAATGAAGATGAGATATCATCCCACCCAACCGCACATTCACTTTTTAGTGAATTGATGATACTATCGACCTCATCAGTAGTGGTTTCAAGGGAGAGCAGCCGATCTCTGATTTGGTACAACGTTGGGAGAGTTAACCGCAATCTTTTCAGCAAGAGTTTTACCCACGCTAGCAAAGAAAGCATTCGCATGATTAACTGATTGGTCTGGTGAGGATTTAGTTAGTAATAAGTCATCTGCATTACTACGGTTTTTGTTCATGTTAGCAACATCTCGAATCGCATCCCAGAGCTTCTTATTTTTCTTACCAGCCAAACGCAACATCTCTCTATCATAGTCCAATTTTACTTTTTTGATGAGAGAATTACAAAAGTTACGATATCGACGAAAAGTGATTTTAAGAATGTCCTTATTAAATGTCTTGTGGTGTGTGAAGATATGGCGAATTGGAGCATTTTAATTAATATATTAGTAGCAATATTAGGGTCAGAATAACATAGTACCAAAGAGAAATCCACATTTTCAATAGCTGTAGCTAGAGAATCAAAATTGAGCTTTTTAATGATTTTGAGTGTCGGTTAAGCTTTCTTCATATTTATTGAAGTAAGCACTGCGTCATGATCAGTTACCATAGAGTCAATTACAAATGTTTGGGCCTGAAGTAGTATTTTCAAAAATACATGATCGAGACATGTTCGTGCCCGAGTTGGCAGAGTATGAGCGGGTAAGAGGCCATTATAAGCCATAATGTTTAAATAATATTCACTATGCTCATATCATCAGTACTCAGTATATTAAGATTAATGTCGCCCGTCACTAATATATTACTATACTTACGCAGCGAAACAAGGATGCTGTGCAATGACTGAATAAAATTATTTGGATTTTTAAAAGCACAGGGTCGGTAAATAGCTAGCATAACTGTGTCCTTATTAATTTCAATTTGTAAACAACTGGCTTCCGAGATAGTGGGTTCAGTGACTGAGACCCTGGCTAGAGAAGTGCTACAATAGACGACAACGCCATCATTTTGGTTGATAGGTCTAGATGAAGTAAAAGAGTAAAAGCCACTAATGTTGGGAATGGGAGGGGCACTCTGTAGCCAACACTCTGTTAAAATAATAACGTCTACGTAAATTTTCAAACGACTTAAAAACAGATTACAACTATTTATATTTGCGGATATACTTGTCGTGGGCGCCACTAGTAACAAAATCATTTCAAAAAAGCAGAAAATAATTAAGTGCTACTCGGAATCATTGAATACACAGCAAAAGTAATCTAAATATTACTTTATCAATGATTTTCTTGGATCACTGAAAGATATGATTTTTTAAAGTTAAAAGGGCAAAAACAATCATTTGGCCCGCCTAATGGTAAGCGGCCACCATAGCGATATAAAAAATATCACTCGCGCCGCGCCGTTGCCGACCCTGACCCAATCCCCTACCCTAATCCCTGGAATCTTACACACCGACAGAATAACAACACCCCCAAAAGGTAGTGTTATTTTACTGTGGTCCTCTGTAATATTGTCTTAAGAGCCCTTTCACATTTTTTGCAAAAAATCTTAATTTTTGAGCGCCTTATTTACCCCCAAAGAAAAGATTTTGACTATTTCCAATAGAAATTAACAGTAAAATTATTTTTCTTTTTATAAGTTAATGTAGAATATTTGCAAATACTATTTTCCTATCTTTGTACTGATCGTTCTACTGCAGCTAGTTTACAGATAAAACTTCATAATATGCACAACTTCAAACGCCTGAATTTCTCAATAGTGTTCAATAAATTAGATCAAATTAATTACTACGACATCAGACATATGTTTTTGTTGTAACTTAATTTATTAGAGTTGTGATTTTCTATGTCATTAATTAACAAAAAAGAAATCTAACCTCCGTGAGTTTTCTCAAAAAAATATGCAGGTTTACCTTGTATTTTGATATTGAATTAAATAGAATTACTCACAAAAACTTTCATAAAACTAATCTACCATCATTGAACTACTGGAATATATGTATATATTTTTATAATTAGTTCATAAAAATTATTTTATAAGACTCTAAACATCACCCGTAAAATGAAATATATACTAGTGCAAATCTACCCAAGCGCCGATTACTTAGTACGGCAGCGGTGCAATTTTGTAAAAGGGCTCTTAATTTAAAACTAACTTTGACATTAGCTTCTCGTTTTCATTCTGTATAAAGCATGATATGAATGTACTGTTGTCGCATTTAGTTTTATGTTTAGAGAATCATGCCAAAAAGAGGACGAGTTAATCAAGATACTTAATTACCAACATATTCGAAACCCTCCCTGTTTTATACAATTTAACAGTCGAACTATGTGGTTATCTATGTAATTTTAGTTCAATAAAATTAACGATTTTACAATCATAATAAAACAAATACATAAAAAGTTCAATAGCTTATTGGGGTAGTAGATTAGCTAATTATCCAAAGACTAACTCAGTTGGGATTGGAATAACCCTTAGAGCATATATGCTCTAAGGAATTCACCACCAGCCTGTTAATATCCCCACTGCAGGGGCACAGGCCTTCCCTATGGATGGAATAGGGAGATTGAGCCATGACCCGCCACGCGGGCCCAGTGCGGATTGGCGGGTGTTAACGACTGCAGATCCGGGATCAACGGCTTAACGTGTCTTCCGAAGCACGGAGGACCTGGAAATAGAAGATTTTTGGTCACCAATCCAATGACCGACCACTGCGATAGTTCCTTAACTTCAAGGATGGCAGCCGAACGCGCTAACCACCTGCGCCATCGAGCTCCTCGCTCTAAGGAATAACCTAATGAAATCATTCGAGTTTCGGCGTGCAAGAAGCAGATATGTTTGGTCAGACATGCAAGTCAAATGAGTGGATTAAAGATTTTGGTTTCGTTATATTTGCCTTTTTTATATTTAGCGATTGCAGCTGTCCCGCATCTGCGTGGTGGGTAAGGTCCTGTTCTCCATATTCAATATCGGCATCACTATAACTCACGTATTTCTATTAATTCGGAATTGTCAACCTTTGTGAAAGACTCTTTTAAAAGTTTATAAATTTGGTATCAGTTTCTAATGGGCACCGGTAATTCCACGCAGGCTATATATTAGTCCAATTCAAACAAAAGTACCAAATAAAATCTAATCAAATTGAGAATAAAGATAATAATACCACGAGGATCAAAAGAAACAAAACGAATGCCATAAGAATAAAAGCTTTTTTTATTTGCAAACTAAGTACCGTAAGAACTGGCTCTTTCTGTAATTGTTTATATGTAAGTACCGAAAATATATATGTATACAGCGTAACATTATCAGTCAGTGTGTCTGAAATTCTGGTTCGGCCAACTTTACAACAATGTTCAATGGAAACCTAAACAATACATATTGTGATTTCCGAGGAACAAAACACCGGAGATAGGTATTATGCTGCGAAGTTTCTTGAATCTATTGTAATATTATAACACGAGAGAGTTGTACTGCATACTGAAGGCATTTATCTTATAAGTCATATGGTTCAAAGTTGCACGCGCAGTTTAAACCAGCTGAAGTTGCATTTGGTGGCAAGTACAGTATATTATAAATTTTATTAAAGTCTATTAAATGGTTTGTAGGTACGAGTCTTCTCATACTCTTTAATTTAACATTAAGCTTATGAATAGGCCAGTAGTATGATGCTTTTCAGCAAATATTATGCAAAGTAACGCAAAAATAAATAATGTTCTAGATGATATTATTTGTAGTAAGAAATGAGCATTAAATTCGAATTATTTAATTGAAGTGAAAATTTTCTTCTTCAAATTCAATTGTTTATCTTTATGGTTTTCAGAGATTTCAAAAAGCATCTAATCATGCAAATAAAAATTAAATCTTAACTTTAATTTTTTTATAAAGTAGGTAACGTACCCGACTGGTATATGTGTCTGAATCGCGGTCGTCCGCCAACCGATCTAAGTGCTTGTTGAAGGATTCCCGTGAGAAGTCGCTGAATTTGTTCATCTGCGTGTTCCGTTTTGTCTCTCGCTCCAAGGTGCTGAGGTACCGGTCTGGAGACTCCAATCTGAATGGGAATAATTCAATTATTAATTGAGTAAGCAATATTAAAGATCAAGGCGTAGGAAAACATTATACACAACTACCCAATCCTAACTCCTCAGAAAGGTTAGATAAATACTCCTTTCTGATAATAAAGAACAACTGATCCCAATAATAAAACATTTTCATGTAAAATGATGGCAAGACAAGACCACATGACTCGTACTGCCAAAAAGTTATCAGATCTCATGTAGAGCCAAGCTTCTAACTTAACACGCCCTAACTCTATAAGGCCTGACTTCACGAAATCTACGCCTTAGTCAAAACATGTGGCTTCGCCGTTTCGTTACTGCAAGAACTATTGTATAACAGAAAAGTAATGAAGTTACACCCATGTGAATGTAGCGAAATGCTTGACTCGTTTTGTCGTCTTGGCGGGGCACTACCGTGTCCCCAGGTATTATCAGCGTACAATTACAGGCCCTCTCAAAGTGTTTGGAATAAGATTAATCTGATTTATGCTACTCACGATAAGAATCTGGCGGTGATAACTATTGCATCCGCCTATGTTAAACAGGAAGTTACCATAATCTTACTTTCTTCTTATTATTATAGTGATTTATTATGAATGATAGCAAAGTTTACCTTATTTTATTGCAAAGAGTACTGTTTTGCTGTTTTTATCCGACTTCAAGAAGGAGGAGCTTTGGAATTTAGCCGGTATGTGTATTTCAGTTATCTAATGTTTGGTACTAACATTAGAGCATGAAGGTATTAAGAGTTCCTATTGCCTATCTGATAACTAAAAGTAGTTTCCATTAAGGTACGAGTAGAGGATACATATTCAGGTTTCCATTTTGGTTCAAATCTAAAATCCCAAAATTTAGGACAAGCGCTTAAAGGAGGCAATTATACCAAACTCCTGGTGTTGTAAAAGTTCAATACGATATGGAATGCTTACCATCAGGAAACCCACTCGATTCTTTATTATTTCTTTGGATCACAGTAAGGATAAGACTGTTGTTGGATATTATGTTACCTAGATTAATGCACTCACCTATTACTGCTCAGCATTTGCCTAGTTTTCTCAATCGGCTCCAATGAGTCTTTTCTAGACTGATACGACATCCCGCCTGGATCGCCTACGCCTGTATAATAATATGTTTAGGAAACTAAAATTTCACTGACTTGCACATCAACGGATGACGGATTCAGTCTTAATGGAGGTTGTGAAGTTAGCAGCAAGCGAAACTACGCTTGAATAAAATAAATAATACAAAAAATAAATATTTCAAACACTCACAAAGCGCGCTGATTAATTTATTTTAACTGAGTTTTTAATTTATTTTCCTGTCTAATCAAGACAGCGTTTATTACTGATAATGAAGATTTATTGCCACTACCAGAATTAAAAGAATTCTTTATTTGAATGTGATGTGATCTATTCTTCTTGAATAAATTATTATTATCTATATATATAAATCAACTGCCGTTCGTTAGTCTCGCTAAAACTCGAGAACGGCTGAACGGATTTATCATCTTGGTCTTGAAATGTTCATGGAGGTCTAGGGAAGGTTTAAAAGGTGAGAAAATACGGAAAAATGGCTAGGAAGATAGTAAAAACGGCAATTTAATTTTCCCATATAAACAGTTCTATCTCTACAGTAGTTTGACTGGAAAGAATTCTAGTCAAACATTTGACGTTCGTCCCTTTTAGTACGGTAGACTCGGGTCCGTCATTTCTTCCAAATTATTTTAACCTGTACGAAGTACGCGAGGTCAACTAGTTATTAATATGAATTTCAATTAAAGAATTTATCTTTATTTCTTCGCAGGTATAGTATAAAGCACTTTAAATCCATCGAAAGAAAGTGCTATTCCCAACTTGGGTGCATTACGGTCCTTGACTGCGCCTCGGATATCAAACAACACCATCGATGTTAATCGGTCACTTTCTCCTCTCGGTGAACAATGTAATATAGCATACCTACCATGGACAATTTGATCCATGACGCATACATACGAGTATGTTTTCATACTCGTCGGTGGACCAACGTACGCCAGACCGACGAGCCCGACCGACCGTTTCCGTCAGCGCGATGTAGCTGTACGCGTGTATTCATTAGCGCAGCAGCATGCGCGTTCATACATTGTTACTCATATATAGTTATACGCCCGACCGACGTCAGCGCCGACCGTCGGTCGAGCTCTGTTTCCAACCTTTATGTTTATGACGATAACTCAGTAACATAAGCAGAGAGTATTCCGCCGGCTCATTGCATTAATTCGATATCACGGCGGCTGATACGTTGTCTATTCTATGATACATATTTGAATACTTACTTGGACTGCCAAGTCTTTTAGCACGGTCGTTCTCTAGGGATCCATAGGGACTGCTCTGGTCCAGGTTATCTTGAGATCCGCTGTAAGAGCTGTACATCTTGTAATTGGACCGCTTTTCTACCACTTTCTTGGTGGTCGTCACGGGACTATGACGGTCAATTGGGCTGCTTACTCTGTAAGAATAAAATAAAAAAAGGTCTTTTTTTTATTATCTCATTTTTGACTTATGGGGTTAACGCCGCCTTTAAGCGTGGTTTTACTCGTGTCAGGAAATTCCTCTCTTTCGTGTTCTGCTCGTGAGTACATTGCAATTTTTAAACTATACCTGCTTGAGTTTATGTACTTAAAGTAATAAAAAAGTAAATTAGAAAGATAAAAAATAACTACTTATAACAAAAAAAGACGTCCTGATCCTTGGAAATGGAAATCAATAAGTACCTACCTAATAAAGAACTTACTAATGTGTGTACAGTAAATAAACTAGTTTTCAACTTTTGATTTAAGAGCGGTCGTGAGCTGAGAGAACTTTGAGAAATAGGTATTTGAAAAAACTATTGCTGTCACGCTTTGGCAAATGCCGTTCGAAAGGGACAACAGTCGTAAACGCTGAAAATTGCGAATAAAAATTGCAAAATTCTAGGTATGTCTCTCGACGATTTCCTCCTCGAAAATTAGAAATAAGTAAAAGAAATTATTTTTACACAAAGAATAATAAGTAGTTATACTATGCCTCTATATGAGTGATGAAGTTTTGATTTTTTTGTAAATGTTTATTAAATCTTAACACTAGACGTCTTTAGTGGTAATAAAGATTTGCTTATTTTTGGCCTTTTTCAAGGGCGTCTGTTTTATTTGAAACACAAGTTATCCAAAAAAGGAAGACATAGAAGCATAGAATGAGTAAAATTATATTTTATATATGAAAATCAATACTTTAATGATAAAAATCAAGGAGGAATCAGTCGAGTTTGTATGGAAACAACATTGCCCGCGTCCCCTCAGAGACGTCTTTATCGGCTACGCATGTCGTCGTTTTGTATTGTATTGTTCTTTTTTTAAATCAGTACTATTAATACAGATGTCACTATAAGGAGTTCACTTAAGTATACCTACCTAGCCGTTACGCTATCCACACGCACATGGTTCCAATCGAAAATAACCAACGTTAATTTCTAAGTAGGGGCAACTCAATTACTTTCTAAATCTTTTCCGTGTTGCCAGGGGAAAGTATTCCGATTCGTTTATTAAATAGAAAATTGGAAGTGGGTAAGAGGGGATTGTCTTGATTCGTAAGGTACATTCGAGACCACGCTTACGGATACAGTTCGTTATTAACATGGTCTTTATAGCTCAGATATAAGAGCGATATTCATTATGCATCTCTATCAGTTGTACTAGCATTTAATGTACTTGATTTGCGAACAGTTATATTTTTACCGGAGAAACGCTCTTAGAGGCCTTCAATCGAACCTTCTTAATTCAATCAACGATGAAAGTATCCCTTTCAGAAATAAAGTGCGGCTTTAATAGAAATAAATAAGTGCTTTAACTAAGTAAGTGGTGTCTAAATGAAGCAGACTCCAAGCAAAAACGAAAAAGCCGACAGCTGTTACGGATGAAAAAGCTCTCTTGATTTATACACAGCGGGCGAGTACTGATTGAAAATTGATTCACAGCACTATATGAAAGCCTATTTTCGGCATTAAGCTTAAATTCAGACCTCTAAAATATCCTTTTATAATATTCTCACTACTTACATAAGCCTTGAAAATATTGAAATAAAGAGAAACTTTTTCATAGACCGTTATTAAAGTGTAAAGCAATTTTCTTTACAAAATTTAAGTCAGCAAATTTTACTTAATTATTTTATAAAATTCGCAAGTGAGCTCTAGAATATATTTCCATTAAGTACTTAGTATACCTATTGATAATAAGCACTATTACATTTTTAATTAAAGAGGAACGCCAAACAAAAACTAAATGTACAGAAAGACCAAATAAATGCGTTTGAGAGTCAAATTTCAAATAAACCATTACATATACGATAACCATATCTCTCGTGAATTTCCATTTCGTTAGCATAAACTACGAAGAACAATGTTTTTCATGATGTAAACTGAATAAAGGTAACTCACTGTACTTACCTGTTTTTCTCATACTGTATTCGTAGTGAAAGAAAAGCATATTTTAGAATGGGCCAGCTGCTAACTTTCCCGCAGATAGAAAATGGGTTCAAAAACTATTATTAGTAAAAGAAAACAAACGGCTATTTCATTATAACCATATAGGAAAATACTTTTTTCAATAAGCCAGTTTATAAGCTTAGTATATTAGAGCTTAGCTTAATATTATTTTCTTTATAAGTATAAACCTACTTTTTATTAAGACCATTTTATTTAAGTTGTTAATATGTTGGATTTATTTGTCTATTATTTCATCGCAGGTATAGTATAAAGTACTATTTATCCCTCGAAAGAAAGTGCTATTCCAAACTTGGGTGTATTAAGGTGTTTAAAAAATCTTATTTTAAGGGGATTGGCCAATACTTTCCAAACTTCAATTTATAATAATTTTATTATTTGGCTTTGTTTTTTAACGGTTTTTAGAGAAATTTTGCAGCGTGTGAATATGAATTATTGTGGGCTTAATATTTACCTGTTAATTGGGCTAGCCGTTCTATTTAACGGGCTGTCTTTCCTTGTTAGCGGGCTTGCTGTTCGAGCGACAGGGCTCGTAGCTCGATATGGGCTCGAAGCTCGGTACGGACTCGAAGCTCTGTACGGACTAGACCCCCCGACGTCCAAATGGGAGCCATTACCAAAATGCTTCGTCGTTATAGGGCTGGCGGTCCTATTCCTAGGACTTTCCGAACCGTATCTGTATGTACTCTCTTTTTTATGCACTCTCGACGTGGAATAGGCGGAGTCGGTGACGTCATAAGTCTTGTCTTTCACATCCGAACTGAAGGTTTTGTAATAATCGCTGGAATCTCGACGCTCCGCAGTGCTCGTGTTGGTGTGCTTCGACGCGTTGGATTCGTAAATATTGAAGTTATTTAGCGGGCTCTCTGATCTCAAACGCGTCACTGGGGAGAAAAAGTAGCTTTGATATTATATCGTGTAACCGAAATTTGTTCTCGTACCCAATCTGTAATGGATTTTCATTTGTAGTGAAAAATCGGAGTGTTTGTTTTTTTTATCGGCGTGGAATTGGTGTGTGCTCGAATTACCTGGACTGGATATTCTAGCATATGATGGGCTAGAGCTCTCTCGGGACTTTTTCGAACGTGCACCCACTCGGAACATATGTGGGGAGCCGTGGACGTCGTAGCCATTAAAGTAGATATATAACTGCAAACAATGAAGCGTTCATTTGTTTTGTTGAATTTTACAAGCATGCATGCACCCTGTTGATTTTTACATCAAATTAAAAACTGCAGAATGGTCTTATTTGGCTTCCGTGAAGCCGTTGAAGGATACTTCTCCAGACTGATAAAACAAAAAGAAATTGTATAACAAGATGATACACAAAACCATGTGGAATATTTTTTACTTGAAGCTCTAAGGAGTCTGTTAGGATGCTCTGCTCTTCTTCATCATCATCATCAGCCTTTTAATGTCCCCACTGTTGGGGCACAACCTGTGTACATAGGGGCACAGGGGGCCGTGCCCCTATGCGGCCTGTGCCGCACAGGCCTTCTCTATGGATGGATTAGGAAGATTAGGCCATGACATGACATGATTGGCGGGTGCTAACGACAGATGCAGCCGGGACTAACGGCTTAACGTGCCTTACGAAGCACGGAGGAACTCGAGATAGAAAATTTTCGGTCACCCATCCAATGACCGACAACTGCGAAAGTTGCTTAACTTCAACGATCGCAGCCAAAAGCGCTAACCACCCGCGCCATCGAGCTCCTCTGATCTGCTCTTACGTATCAAATATTCAATAGAAAATATAGTTTTGTAATTTATGTAATATTTAACTTCTGGAGTAAAAGTATAAAAACGTGAATAAAATGCTGATATTTAAGTGAAGGAACACGTGAAAAGTATAATGCAGTGTGTGTGTTAATTTTATGACGTACTCGTATCTCTTGGTCTTAACAAATTTAGCAAAAAATATATGAAGCCCTCTTTCCTACAAATGATCGCTAAGAAATGCTTACCCTATGTTTGCCAGGTGCCTTAGGCATGAAAGTAGCGCGATATTTAGTTGCGGAGAGTTTCTCCAAAGCGCACATGACGCTTCGCTTGTCATGAACGATGTCCAGCTGCAGATCACCCTTGACTCCGCAGCCAGAGGTGTCCAGCTCGAAAGAGTGCGGCTTCAGGGGTTCAGCACCATCCAACGCTCCGGGACTGAGTCTAACGCCGGATGGATCGAAAACTTCGCACGTGAATGGACCTCCCTGAACCAAGAAATGGATCAAGTATTAATGATTGATAGATAACTTTTGCATTTATGATTTAAAATAAAATAAAAATAAGGTTTTGAAATATTAATATACGATATCAGGTTATTAACACAACGGTGTCGATTCTGGCATGATTCTCTAAATTTAAAACTAAATTTAACATCAGTCTCTCGTTTTCATTCTGCGACAGGGATACACTGTTAAATAAAACTAGTTTTTACGGGTTAATGCACGAAACTTTATTTATTTATTGACGTTTCGCAGCCTTTTCAGGTCTGCATCGTCAGAATAATGATTTTTTATTTAAAATTGTCGAGCTACCTTCGAAAGACTTATATTGAGCGTTCGGTTATTTCATTGGAAGATTTTTAAAATTTTATTGTCTAATTATGAATTTATTATTTAATTTACTTAATAAAGTATTTTATTTAAAATTCTTGTTTGTAATTTTGAGTTTATTTATTTATTTGACCCTAACTACCGTAAACTACCACCGGTTCTAAAATTGGGAGACCTTCCTGAGAAGAACCGGCGAAACAAACTCAAGAGAGGCTTTCTATCTCCTTCTTATGTTAAATTATGCAAACAAAAAGAACTAATAGTATCTGATGGTCTTGCAGTGTGTGCTCGGGGTTGGGATTTTTTTACACTGTTGTCAAATTTATGTTTAGGTTTAGAAAACCCTGCCAAAATCGACACCAATAGATTAATAAAAGATACACGCAAACATGCACTAAATGGAAATCGAGTTGTGAAGATACCCGTGATATAACTGTAGAGATTAACATTTGATAATGTGGAAAATACCTAAGTTATAGAATTATTTTATTCTTTATTAGTCATAAACGTTTAACTGCTCAGATTATTTATTTAAAACATATTTAAAGAAAACATATTCTCGTGTTAAATAAATTTTTGGTCACTTGTAATTGTTTTGTTACCTTTCATTAAAGCTTATGAATCTACCTGAATGTACCGTACCGAAGGGAAGAACGTCAAATATTTGACACAAAAGGAGGTAGTACAGTTTAAAATTATGGTAAATTCCTCGCAATTTTTCCATATTTTCTCACTTCCCCGGACTACAACAAACAATTCAAAACCAAAATCAGCTAAATCGGCCTGGGCGTTCTCGAGTTTTAGTGAGACAAACGAACAGCAATTGATTATATATATATAAAGATAGATATAAAACATCCATAAACAAACATATCTACTCTCACCAGGATTCGAACCCGGGACCTCTGAGTAGGCGACACCTTGAAACCTGGCGTAGGCCACTCGGACATGGAGGTCGTCAATACGGCCCAAATCCACTATGCGTACCTGAATGTGTTCACCCTTGTAAGTGATGGCGATAGTCCAGGTTCCAGCTTCATCTGGCTCGAAAGTGGCGCTGGAGGCGGTGGTGCCAGGAGCAGAAGGTGGGGGATGCCGCGCCTGTAGAGGCACCGCGCGCCCGCTCGGAGAGTGAGCCGTCACGTCAATATCCTCTCTTCTTGGAGCTCCTAGATTACGTTAAACCATTAATTTCTTACTCAAGCTAGGGCTAAGATTTTCCCTCACATTAAAAATGCAGCCTCAATCCAGCACGCAGGCACAATGCGAATACGAATCATCATCAGCTTATTAAAGTTCGCACTGCTGAAGGACAGGCCTTCCCTATGGATGGCATAGGGAGAATATGCCCACCACGTGGGCTCGGTGCGGATAAGTGGATCCTCATGACTACTGACGCAGCCAGAACGAATGTATTTTTAATGGCTTGACGTACCTGCCAAAGTACCCAACCAGTAAGTTTTTGGCCACCCAACCATTGAGAAAATTGATCAACTTCCATGATCGCAGACCGGATGCGCTAATCACCTAAGCCATCAAAATCTTCAGAGCAAATGCAACCAGGAATAAATTGGCAAATTATTGAGAGGTAATTTAAGTTTTGACTTCTAGTGTTATTATTTCGAAAATGTCACGAATGGGTTCGTCTCTTGGTCATTGAGTGCTTATCTCTGATACTTCACTATAATAGGGATGATGACTTACATTTTTTTCTTCTTCTAACAGGTAGATTGTTAAAAAGTATAGGACAAGGATTTTTAATTTATTAATATAATCAAAACTTTGCACAGTTTATATTGATTTGAAGTGTTGTATGGCGACATATCTTGGTACAATTTTTACTTAGAAATGACGTCATGAGCCTCCACTCCCAATGTTTGACATGCTTTATCTTTGTAATTTTTTGGTTGATTGATAAAAGAAAAAAATAAGTGTTCATTATTTTTGATAATCTAATTGACAGACTAATTCGAAGTCCATTTACTTTACCCTGTCATCATCCCTATTACACCGATCGATAAAATTACCAAAACTCACCTGTAGCACTGACTAGCACTTCAACAATACTACCGGCGGCACAGGGAGCCATACCCGGAGGCGGTACCATCACCAACCTAGGCAACACCCTGAAGAAGTATCGCCCATCAACTCTGCAAAGAGATTTCAAGACGATTTGTCGGTATACAATTACAGAATAATTCCTAATCTAAGCTTTTCCAATTTAGTTATCTTGATGTAGAATTATAATCTGGCTTTATTTTACTAAAGGCGAACTAGATAGAAGCGCATCTTACCTGATATCATCCACTGTGAGGACTATTTCGTGCATACCAGCATGTTCAGGAATGAATTCTCCGGCACCTCGAGCATCTAATTTCAATCTAGACTCCTGTTCTAGAGGGTTCACTACGGAAACCTTCACATCTGAGATGGAGAGCTTGTTAGACAGAGACTCAACTTTGATGTAAGTCTGTGAATAATAGAAGTTTATAAGACATTGATGTGATTTGTGTTAAGTGTGTGGGTGTGCAGAGCAGTTTTGAAAAATTCGTCTGTCATATCAACTTATGACTAATTGAAAAGAATTTTGTAAACCCGATTTCTACAGGATCAGATTCAGGATGTTTTAGGGAATAGATACCTCTTCTCCGACCCTTCCAGATGTTGAGTCCAATGCCACTCGTAACATGTCGTGCACCGGAGGCCTCGGAGGAACGTTGCGGAATTGCGACGCCCAAGCCATCACTCCCAAGTGCTCCACATCGTTCTGACTCATATCTTTGGCTGATAGCACTGGTTGAACTCCTAGACAGGTAACAAATATTAAGGTTTTACTGTCAGATAAGTTCATACTAATGCTAAGTACTCTTCTTTCGGTTTTATTTATTGACTCCAGTTCTCGTAGCATAAGCACGTAAAGACGATTTGTCGATTTTTGTGATGTCAAAGTAAAATTGATTTTTGATGTGGCAATGAGACATAAATAATGTAAACAAAGTATGCTGTGGTCATGCGGCTTAGCGCCTAGCCTTGCCGAAACCGATTCGAGTAGGCCGTAGGTGACTTAAATCAAAACTATATTGAGTAGTTTTCAACATTGACAATATTGAGAATGATTAAAATCGGCCGTGTAAATGGCTCATAAGTGTTGAAAAACTGCTGTATCATGTATAACTGCATGCCTATACGCTAGAACATTTTCTATATGAATCTAAGAAAACCATTATCCTTTCTTGCTTAATTACCGATTTTCTTGGCAGCATCAATAGCTTGTTGGTTGTTTTCTTCCCAGCGCGCAGGGTCACGTCGCAGTCTACTGGTGGGCGGAGCAGGACCACCCATAGACCTTACAAGTTCGTTCGCAACGCGGCCGTCGTTCCAATCCGTCTGTAAGGAAACAATAGAAAGAAGATAAACCAATGACGTATAATATATAAACAGCTCATCATTATCATCAGCCTGTTAATGTACCCACTGCTGGGGCACAGGCCTTCTCTATGGATGGAATAGGGAGATTGGGCCATGACCACCACGCGGGCCCAGTGCGGATTGGTGGGTGCTAACGACTGCAGTTACTGCAGGGACCAACGGCTTAACGTACCTTACGAAGCACGGAGGAGCTCGAGATAGTAAATAAAACTGCGAAACTTGCTTAACTTCAACGATCTCAGCCGAACGCCCTAACCACTTGAGCCATCGAGCTCCTCAGGTCATACACCAACATTATTGCATTTAAAAATGTCACAAGCAGTCCCCGCCCCAACTTCCCTTGGCAACAGCCGCCAATAGAGCGCACTAAAGTAGTCTCTTTCACTCTCATTCATAAAGAAATTACATCACGCTCTTTAACCCTCAAGTGTCAACGGTGCAAGCAACAGTAAAAAATAAGTAATCACTAAATATTTTTACATTAATTTCTTTAAAACTGAAAAAAAGTCTGGAAAAAAGTAGAACATTTACACGTTGTAGCGAAGTGTAGCCGCGGCGAGAGAGCGTGCCCGACTGAATCCAAGTCGGGCAATTACATGACTTTCGTATTGCCAAAGTGACGTATCTATAACTTTTAAACATTATAGATAAACACTCAATAGTGGACCAGAAAAAAAGTCCGCGTTAAAGTTAAGCCGTTCCGTACCGTTTCTCAAAAATTTTGAATGATGCAATTATTCAAAATTTCGGAAAAAACGTTATTGGCCCTGGTCGCATCTACAGTCGTTAGTATACACAAAGCCCACGGGGTGGGTCATGACAATTTTCCTATTCCATTCATATGAAGGCATATGCCCTAGTAGGAGGGACATCAATAGACTTATGAGGAATAAAATGAACTCATTAGGAATTTTAAAAGATTCAAAATTATGTTTCTTGTGTTTTTCTAAATAATAAACAAAAACTGTTGCAAAACTTTGTGAATGGATTTAGTTAAATTTAGTAAGTAACTTATCAGTCAACATTTTTATTACTTCAAAGTAAGTTTTATGACTGATGAATTATATGTATGAATATTTTCGAAGATATTGACAGACCGTGAAATTCGTAATTCCTCGTTCCAGACGCGAGTTGACCCAGTCCAACGTAGCTCTGTACCCAGGCGAACCAGGTTTCATGAAGTACGACAGGTAAGTCATGCCAGACAGTTCATCCAGCCAGGGTGATGCGAGGTACTCCGGCTCCAACACCATGGGCACATCGAACTCACGGTGAGCAAGTTTCATGGCTCGCCGACAGTTTTCGACGGCTTCATGGCGATCTGTAACAAAGATTTGATTAATGAAATAAAAATCATTATAATGAGCCTCTTAATGTCCCCGCTGCTGGGGCACAGGCGATGCTATAATTAATGTAATAAACTGTGTCTGTAGTGCGTGTGTTAAGTGAATAGGAAGATTCGCAATCTACGTTTTTAATACTTATTGCTTAATTTATTATTAGGTATCAAACATAATAATAAATTAAGCAATTAGTAAGGTTGTTTATTACATCAGGTTAACAGATATAAATACTTTTAGTTCTGACTTTCGAAGTTAAACTTTAATGTATTTTGGGTGTTTCTCGTATTTACGCATTGCATCTTTATCAGGTTTGGTCAAATAAAAGTGTAACCTATAAAATAGTTTGAGTTTTTATTGTTCAAAAGCTCACATGGACTCCTATATTAATAAGTAACCCAAATTCATATTATATAACTTTCTAAATGCCGATGTTCAAAATTTGTAGGTAAGTAGGTATTATATAAGCTAAACGAAAATATCTAACCAAATCAAACCGAATAAAAACGGATATTTTAAATAATAAATACAACATTTAATTACGGCCACAACCAACAACAATGGAACATAAATCCTGAATTATTGTGAAATACAAATAACTTTGTGGCCACTGTCAAGGCTTTTTAATATACTGCATAACAAATAGCTACTATTTGATACGATTGTGTGATACTAACATTATGAGAAAAATAATATGGTTACGATGTTTTATTTATAAAGGGTGGGGCAAAAGTCCCGCTACCATTTTGATTGCCTATAACTTTGATGAAAGAGATAAGTAGGTTTGGTTTTCATAAAAGGTTTATTAGGTCTTTACATTTTTTTTCCGTTATAATTGGAAAATTATATCGTCTAAATCGTGACCGCGATTCGCTATGCAACTTTCAGCTCTTTTTAAGGCATTTTTCATGACATCCTGTAACATTTCAGGCTGAATTTCTTCAATATCATGACGAATATTGTCTTTAAGATGTTGAATCGTTTGGGGCCCATTCACATAAACTTTTGATTTTAAAAAACCCCATAAGAAAAACTCTGGTGCTGTTAAATCCGGAGATCTGGCTGAACGATCAGGATATTTTTGACGCCATTTCCGCTGAGTGACAATAATGGAACGATTATTTTCAATAAATATTATCACTATTTTTGCTCGTTCTTGTGGCGTATATTTATCCATTATAAAAACTACACTACACAATTTTTAAAGCGAAACTGATTTAAACGTCTCATAACCAAATTGGCGCTCAATTAAAATCGTAGCGGTACTTTTGCCCCACCCTGTATTATCAACTACATGATTCTGCGTTGAGAAAGTTATCACTTGGGTTTGACTTTGAGCAATTTATATAAGTATTTATTCAAATAATATCAATCATCCGTAAAAACATGTTTCACGACCATCGTAGCTAGCTGAAATGTTTATGATCGTTTATTGGACCTATACGCTAAAGTGTTTGGGTTAACCCTGAACCACCTATTTTTGTTCTTTAATCCACCTACGTGCGGTCTCGGAGACCGCTGGTATATTAATGCTAATATAAGATATTTATTTGGTTAGTTAATTATTGCTATAAATCCCAAATTATAAGTCTTATAATTTGGGATCTAAAGCAATATAAATATAATTGTTTTATACTCAAGAGCTTTATTTAAGATCCACGTATTAAAAAAATATAAAACTTATATTATACTTAATTTAAAACGAAGTAATAGTTTTGGTATAAATAAATTCTAAAGTATAGCCGGTTAGTAGAAATTACAGACTGAAGTACCGTAAGCTGCTACCACATAATAGCGAAACCCTTGAACAGGGCTCATTTTAATGTTCTACCAATCATCTGGTGTAAAAAAATATAAAATTACATACTCAGCTCGCGCCAATGTGGGAATATGCCAGGTTTGCAATGGTCCAGAAGAGCGGACAGCAAAACTCCACTGTTCCAATCGCTGGTCAAGTTGGACACCTTGCATTCTGGCAAAGCCGACTGCAGCCATGACAACATCACCTTTCTGCAAGTAAAGATAATGTTTAACGGAAAAATTTATGGAGTTCCACCAGTAGTGCTATTCTGTAGGTACAAACTTCTTACCTCCGAATCCGCGGTGTGATTTGAAATTAGGACACGAATTTCATATAAATTTCAAATGACACTACGAATTCCCTGGTGAAAAATAAGTTTGTTCTTACAGAATAGCACTGCAGGTAGTAGAAATTATTGTGTAGAAGCCAGGCTTTGCGTGTCTGGAGTGACCTCTTATCAACCACCTCATTATCTTGGCAGCTGGACTCATCTCACAGTTAACAGAACACTACGTTTTCTTAATTCTGATATTGGTTTTATACGTTGGTTAATTGTCTGGCTCTTTGTTTTTTTTTATTTAGCAGCTGAATTTGAACTTAGCACTTAACACCTAGCCTAACGCTATGTAATCAATTTCCTATTACCATTTGAAATGTGATTTTTTTATGCTAAAAGGGTGGTAAAAAAGTATATGACCCGCCTGATGGTAAGCGGCCACCATAGCCTATAGACGCTTGCGATACAAACTATATCACTCGTGCCGTTACCTAGCCTGACTCTTTTTTTTAACGATGAGAAATCCCTTTACGGACGGTACTGTGACGCACGACGTGTGTGGGACCGGTACCCTCCTACGCCCATGTGGGAGTGTCGCAGGATCGGCACACTTCTGTGTGCACCATTTCACTGGGAAGCCCCCGGGCCGGCCCGGCCCAAGGGGTGGACTGGGCGACACGCCTCTGGGGGATTACGCTAGGGTACTAGGCAATCCCCAGACGGAGTGACCTATGTCGAGTGGCACCTAGGGCACGCGGTGGCCAAGCCGCGCCCAGACCACCATAGAGCCGTCGAAGACCGGCAGTCACGGCTGCCTGCCTTCTTCGGTCCACCCATCTACGTCGGAGGGGAGCGGCTAGAGCGTCCTCCTCCCGCTCCCTCTCCGCGGACTACTGCGTTATCACCGATTCGCAGAAGGAGGTGGCAGCCTTCCAGGCCCTCTCGCTACCAAGCATGGCTCTAACCATGCTTGGCAACGAGAGGTAGTGACCGAAGCACCCATGTCCGGTCAGTACCTGCACTAGGCGGTAGGTGAGGCTACCCCGCTGGCGCCCTACCCACTCCTCCAACACCGGACGGATCGCCTCGATCGTCTGGTGGCCAGTGGCTGGGTTGGCGAGTGCCTCGCCCCATCGGCGCAGAGCCTCCCTCTGCGCCCGTGCGTGCGGACCCGTTCTACTTCCTCCAAATGCCTACCCTGACCCTATTCCCTACCCCGTGGAGCCCTGGAATCTTACTCACCGACAGAAAAACAACACCACCAAAAGGTAGTGTTATTTTAATGTAGTCTTTTGTAAGGTGGAGTTACTTCCCCAGGCGGTTGATGATGGATGACAAATTATCCATTAGACATAGCCTTGACTGACTGCAAAATCTACCAATTCGAGCGGATAAAGCGCTATGCGCTACCTCTCTTAATTCAAAAGATATAAAATTAGTTTTTTTTGCCCACAGTTACACAGCACACTTAAAGTGTGAGCAAAACCACCACAAACGAGACGGTATGCGCATGCACTCGTTCCACGCTAATTGCGCTTGCGCCGCGTCGTTAAGCTGCTTGCTTCTTCCACATACCATGTGCGCATTACTCATTTTTAGTAACGGTATTTAACTTTTCATAAAACTTTAACGTTCGCAAAACAGCATTATAAAAGAATTAGTTTATTTTTGAAAAATGCAAATGAATTGTCGAAAGATATTTATACTTTTGGGGTTTGGTACCCAAATGTGACAACGGAACTTTAAGGTCCCACTGCCCGTCTTTATGGACAACATTTTATAGAACTTTTTAGTTAGACAGGGGGAATTTCCACAGAATCCATATTTCTATTGCTGTTACAATGACAAATAGTAATAAAAACTATAGGCATCCCACAATAAAATAAACATATTCTTTTAATGGTATTGTTCTATCAAACTTTAGGACATTACTTTCGTATCTGCTCGACTTGTATTTAAACAAAGTGTTGTCTAATAGCCTGCTTCTTTGCAAAATGTTAATATAGTTTAATAGCATTTGTAGTAGTAACAGAAGTTTTTCTGTTGCTGTCTGTCCTAAATTCAATCTTAGGTATTTGAAGAAAGGTCAAAAAAATATCAGTCCCAATATGAAATTTAAATATAAGCAGCAGCCAGCCATAACTGGTGGACGAACCTATGATGAAAGAAGAAAATAAATATAGTTACCTCGGAGGGAACTTGCTTCGGCCGATCTGGTAGCGGACGATGAGCGACCAAATCAGTCCCAGGATCAATTTTAAATTACCATTGACGATGTCAACATTGCCTGAAAAGTAAAGATTTAGTTAGAAAATATTATTTAAAACAAATTAATCTTTTTCTGGCGAGGACCTCTGACTTCTATTCCAAGAGGACTGATAAATAGTATCATCAGTATGATATATAAACAGCCAAATCTGCTTAGCTATTTCAATGTGATAAATAGAAAACCTTACCCATTACATTATGAAATTAAGTTTCGCACTATTTGTAAGACATGACTTCGCTGGTTGTGATTTTTTATAACAGCTAATTACTATGGCGACAATAAAAAGCAATGGATTGAGTATAGGTTCACGTGAAATAGGCCGATGTTATAGTCTTGTTTTTCTTCCTGCCACTAGTTCAGGACTACCTTTACTTGTGGAGAAAAGCTGGCAAAAGTAGTTCTGATCAATACTAAGTATTTAAAGTAAAAGCAACCGTCTTGAATTACTTACCAATATTGACCAGCTTAACTCCATCATCTTCAATGGCCTGCAACGCGGTGGTGACATTTTCTAACTTGTGGTGCTGATTACTGGGGTTAGGGCTCCACCCTTTAAGCCTGCGACCCTGGAGCGCTTCCACTAGTGAGCACAAAACTGTGCCATCCCGAAAGTCTTCCACTAGATCTACCACCTAAAATAAATAAAAAATATATTAAAAACATTCAAAAAGATTTCATTTGTTGAATAAGGCAATGTGCTCATTCCTATCTTCTTATTTCCAAATACATCATTGTTAAATAACAAATACATAATTCTTATACGAACTTTTGCCCTACCGGGATTTGAATCCGGGACCATTGAGTAGGCAACACTTTAAAATCGATGTTATAAACATAAACAACTCCACAACAAGGTCGTCAAATTTTTAACGTGTGTGCTTATTCTGTTACTCCTATAACAGTTTGCAATACGGCATGAAGTAAATGTATGTATGTTTTAATAATAATTAAAATTATTGCGCAAGTATCATTCCTCTTTAATACTTTAAATTAAAAAGAGTATGAAACACCACAAATTGCATCAAAGAATCTTAACTGGTACACTTATGCCGTTGACATTTAACTTAATCTGCCGAAAGAATTTTACATTATTCTAAATTGCGGAGTTTCATAAGGAGCATGTTATATAATTATTATAAGACAGAAGTTCTTTTTTTTAAAAAGCACATCTAAAAAGGCACTATAAAACTGGTTTTACAGCTCATAATTCCAATTTTATGGTCTTTTAGATTCAAAACTTAAAGGAAGCCGGTAATGTTACATTTTCATTATGATTTGAAAATCGTATCGACGTGGATTTGACTGTACCGAAGTACATCATTTGTGTGTTTACGACTTCTGTACTGATTCTTTGTTAGTACAAATATAATAAGTACATAAATAAATCGGGCGATAATTCAAATAATTTATTAATTCGCAACACTATAGCTCTTACGGCCAAACAGTTGGTTAAGTTCGGATAAAAAAAAATTCGTCTCTCCATCCTATGGTTGTCTGGCAGAAATTGCTATATAGCGATAAGACCGCCAATTGTTCACTATTTTAAGTTTTTTCCTAGTGTATAATATTTAATGTGATCTGCACAATAAAGTGTTATCTCTCTATCTATACCTTGATATTCATGGGCTTCAAAGTTTCGTTGACCCAGTTCCTGAAGGTGTTGGCCTGGATCTCCACCCACAGGTCTTCGTGGCCCTTAATAGCCATGCCCTTAGCGGCCGTACCCGCAGTGCTTCTCGCCGCCAGCCCGGCCTGGGTGATCCGTCCAGCGGAGCCCTCGACCGAGTGCGCCCGCACCCCCTGGTGCGTCACTCTGGTCCCCTCCATTTGTCACTATTTGACCGACTGTCACTTAAACACGATTATGACAGGCTGGCTGTTCATAGTTTCTTTGGTGTGTGGAGAAGACATCTGAAAAGAGAGAAAAATTGTGTCATTCACATGCGAAAACATGAAAAGAACCAAAGATTTACAACTTACGAAAACTATAAATATGAAATTACTACTACGTACTGTTTGAAACTAATTTATATGAAAGGCTTTTTTACAAGTTTTTATTTAGTTTTTTATCTATTCAGTATATGCAAGTGGTAAGTGATAAAACTTTGTTAAACGGGTCATTCAAGGTTTTTTAAATTTATTTTTTTATGTTACTAATGAGAAAATTTATATATATATTATTTCAATCAAGACTATTGCGAGTCATGACTCACGAGCAGAAAGGACAATGAAAGCTTAGTAGTTCTGTCCATTAGCATCCTTTGGTTAAGTATGCATAGATAGATCTATAAAAAGATATTCATGTTTTAATTTTTCTGGTCAAGGAATCCATTTAAATTAGCAGAATATAAACGCGATTTATTATAACTAGCAATTTAAATGAACTTCTGTGAACGCGGTCTGCATCGAGAATAAACCATTTGTTGTCTACGAGATTACTCTGTTGGCAACAGAGTAGTAGTTTAGACAGTCCATAGGCAGCGAGCTCCGAATCATAGGGTTGTTCCGACTTCCGTATTCATCCTATGATGTCTTATCCTACTCATGATTTTTTCCTTACTCAAGATATTTATGTTCCTTACTCAACCCACAAAAATTGTTTCATTTTAAATACTTATTCATCACATCAATATTTCTAGCTCAGCCCGTTTGCAAAATCACTTAAAAATTTAAGAATAAAATTACTTAATTCCAAAGGTTACATTAACTTGCTCAAGAAGCAGAACCAATGGCCCCTCGACATGTTAAGTGTAGGTGGAGTACAGATGTTAATAAGTACGTGTTAGGTTAAGATATGGGATCAGTTTAATGCATGGCGTAATTGAAATCACGGACACGGACCCAATCTTTCCCATATAGTGTAATAAAAAAAGCAAACCCGATAGACTTTGTCCCACCTAAAAATAAAATAAATCGGCTATATGTAGTTCTAAAGTAATTTTTTCTTAAATTTTTAAATATTTTGCGCTCTTCTTTGTTTTTTTCTTCTTCTTCTTCTTCTTCGTTTTTTTTACCGTAAGAACCAAAGAATAGTGTCGATATCGATGTTCATGTGATTGATTTGATTTGTATCAATAAAGTTCGCGGGAACTGTGATCATAAACGTATTTTCGCTATTGACTACGATGATGCCTAAATTACTAGATAAAGTTTTTGACATTTGTATGGCTCTGTTTTAAAAAGCAGTAATGCCGATCTTCGTTTAATATTTTTAAACAAACAACTATAACAAA
Source organism: Chilo suppressalis (assembly GCA_902850365.2). Taxonomy (NCBI): domain Eukaryota; kingdom Metazoa; phylum Arthropoda; class Insecta; order Lepidoptera; family Crambidae; genus Chilo; species Chilo suppressalis. The sequence goes on from OU963898.1 coordinate 18,314,510, forward strand.
AACATGGGTCTGGATTTATGAAACCATGATGCAAGTGAAACTTTGAAAGTATTTTACATCGCCTCAAATTTTATTCGGATCATTTTGGCATTTAACTGGATTTTTTCGGAAGTCATTCTTTATACATTTTAGTAATAAGTAGTGTATAACTTTTCATGTTCCCAATTGTTAAAAAAAGGGTATTAAAATCGAGTTTTTAATCTTAACTTAATAATTGGAAACTGGTATGAGAAGGGAAATCAATAGTAGACAAGATATCCAACTATAAAGTACATGGCAATTCGATAACTTCTGTTTGTATGGACGTCGGCATATTAGTCATTGATTGTAATTTACACGAACGTTATTGATTATAATAAGAGCATTAATGTGAAAATAATAAAAAAAATACTCTATGAACTTGTCATACCAGTTGATAAAGTTCGAATTTTTAATAACAATAAAATGATAATACATATCGCATTACTAAAGAAAAAGAAAAAAATATTGGTGATGTAATAAAAGTTACAATTTAAAATAATGCTAGATTGGAAAGTGCCTTGGAAGACGACTGTTTAGTGAGGCGAGTTTCTGTGTCCTCGTATCTAGACTCCAATGCCAATGGGAAGTTTTAAGTAGATAGACGACGTATTGTCATATTGTCAATTGTCGTTTGATTGATGAGTCTTTTAGTTCCGAGCGGAGTGGAGTGTGGATAAAGCGACTGGATAATACAAAGCTGCAAAAAGTACCGATCGAACTTCATATCGCGAACTTAGTAACTTGTGCGTCAGCTAAAATCATTTTTTTATATACTAATTAACATCAAGTACCGAAGACGCTTCTCCAGAAGTTGTAAAGTTGTTAGGGTACTACTTATACCAGGCAAGTTAATTGGTACTATTCTAGGAACTAGATACTATACATACAATTTTTCTCTGAGCGTTTATGTCTTTTCTAATGAATACTCTTGAATATTATGTTTAATTGAGGCCCACATTCTTTTATAGAATATTTTAGTGTCTCATTCTTTTTATACACGACTGCTCAAAAAAGAGTGTAATGTATTTTCTTATCTGCAGACATCATATTCTTGGGAACGTCTACAAGCATTAATTAATAGTTATTTATTATACAAGAGTGGAAAGTTCCTTTTTAACCGCGTGCTCGATTTGGATGACCGAGCAAGCGAAGGATTCTAAAGTTGAATCACGAGCGCAGCGAGTGATTCTAAATTAGAATCCTGAGCGTCAGCGAGGGAAACAAACGAGCACAAGGTGAAAAATCTTTCCACTCGAGTGCAATACGTAACTTTTCATCCCACCTCAGCGAGGAAATGACAAAATGAAAAAGAAAACAATTTATAATGACAAAATATTTAAGCAATAAAACGTGAAAAACTAGAATGGCGCGAAGCACGCAAATAAAACAAAGAAACCAAGAAGGTTCCAAATTTAAATTTTTTCACAATTTAAAAAGTTCTAATCATAAATTTGGCACCATAGAGGTTACATTAAATAGGTTTAATGACGTTTTGAATTTACAATTATATTGAGTACTCATTATATGTGATGTTCTAAATTCAAATCTACTTTGCCGCTCAAGCGAATAAAATAGAATTTTCCAGCCAGATTTCGAAGCGCAAAATTACACTTTCCGAGGTGGTGGGATGAAAATATATTTTAATCTTCAAACAAATAGTCTAGGTATCTATACTTTCGCATTTTTATGTTACCAGAATTGTTCGCAAAACCTACTCTAGAATTCGTTAAAATGAAAAATATTAGACATGAAACATATTTTTCAGTTTCTTATTATCCAGTTAAACCGCCTACCGGAGCGTTTCATTTGAACACTGCAATTAATTTCAACCGCAGACATACCTACTTGGATTAACAAAAACAGTAACCAATTTAGCAAACTAAGCACATCCGTGCAAGTGTTAGGTACTTTTTTCATCGACGACTTGTGAGCTCATTGTTGTGTACTAACGATAGGTTGGGTGAGTATAAACTTACTATACTACCTACTTATTTGAATGAAAAAGAGTGATGAAAAAACACGGCTTAAAGTCTGAGCATAACTGATTAAGTGATTGAAGATATCTCAAATTAGTACCGCAAAATATGTTGTCTAATCTTTTTCTTATGTATAGAAATATAAAAGACAACCGTTACTGACCGACTGTTTTATCAATGGGCAGCTCAAACCACTGAACGGATTGCGCTGAAATTAGGCACACATATAGTTAAATGTTGTAGGCGGGCGCTGATAAAGGATTTTCCGAAACTCACCCTTTAAAGGAGTAAAATGGGGGATTAAAGTATGTATAGAAAACTAATATTTAATATATAATAACGGGGCCTCACAGGCCATTATACATAGAAAAAACCGGTCAAGTGCGTTTCATGCCACGCGTAGTATAGGGTTCCGTAGTTCCCTGTAGTTACGGCAATATATTTGAGCAGGAGAAAAACCAATTAATATTCAACTAAAATAGCTAAATCAAAGTCAAACTGCGTCTCTAACTTAATTCGATATTATTAATTTTAAATATGAGTGATAACCGTCGATTTTTTTTGTTTCCTCTCAGGCCGGGAAGCGGGTGTGAAATCCTCTTCTCATGGAGACCCTACAGCTAGCTGCAAGGTTATGTCAGACAGACTCTTACTGACTAAAACACACCCGTAGTTTATGCTTATGGCCAAAAGGACCTTGCAAGCTGCACCCGAGGCGATCATCCCCTGAGAAGGGGATGATGCGGTATAACCACCTATCTTTTCAAGTGCATTTATACTTTTTATAAAAACGTAACGTTAGCGCGACTCAGAAGCCGTTGCCGTTGGTAATCGCGGTAGCGTTGTGGAACTAATGATATTTTATAGTGGTTTTTAAATAGCTTTTTTTTTTATTTTGTTGCAATGCAAGGTTTTACGCTACAATAATTTCATCTATGTCACTATTAATGTTTCCCTCTAAGGAATTTTCAACAGTTAATAAATTTTCTTTAAGAAAAGTTGAACTACTATTAGTCTTAAACTAAAAAAAATATCTTAACCGTAGTAGTTTTTATTAAAAGTTCATGAAAGCACTATTATCATGAATTTTCCAAGGTTTTTCAAGCCAATAGTTTAGCTTTTTGAGGGGGGAGGGGGGGCAAACTCGAACAAAAATTTGTACTTTAAAGTTCAAAATTTAGCAAATGGATGCATAAATTGAAAACTAGTCTTAGAAACCCCAAAGTAATTTTAAAGGACCTACTCAACGATATCCCACACGTTGGGGTAGATGATGACCATTTTGTCGGTTTCATCGATATACATATCTCCAACAAATTACAGCTCTTTTGTGTTAATAGTCTTCAAGCAAACAGACACAAGACAGACGGACATGATGAAACTATAAGGGTTCCTTGTCAGGACTACAGAACTCTAAAAATTGTTGATTGTTATTTTTTTAATTAGATACTGTGATAGATTTCTACAAACTCTCTTAGTATCAACATAATTAAATTCTTCTATTAAATATGAAGTGATAACATAATTAATAATATTATTGATGTTCAGGATTTTTTTGGGTTTCGTATTCATTCGAAAGAATGTTGGCGGTCTTTGAAGTCTTCAAATAGCTATTTTTTAATATATTGTGGTGGATATTACTTTAACGCTGTTTGTAAATTTTCAGTAGGCGTAGCAAACAACGTACCACACATGCATTGTTATCACGGTAAAGCTATTTTTATATGAATGGATTTATAGAATATCAGAGAGGAAGGGCATAGCGGATTTTCTCCCCGAATTGGGGAGACTTAATTCTGGGGAAGTAACCTCTACCTTAAAGAAGTAAACAGTAAAATAACACTAGATATCTTTTGTTGGTATTGTGCTTCGATGAGTAAGATTCAAGGGCTCCACGGGGTAGGGGATGAGGTCAGGGTAAGCTTTTGTTTCCGCAAGCGTCTTTCTGTAGGCTATGGTGACCGCTTACTAAATTACTTGTTTGCCGAACTTTTAACATAAAAAAATCTACAACAATGCTATAAGTAAACTAGCTATCCCAGCGAACTTCGTACCGCCATATAAAATAGGATTTGATGGTAGAAGGGTGAAAACATAGGGTTGTATGTATTTTTGTAGTATAAAAAAATAAAAACAAATACTTTTGTCCAACAAAAAAAAATAAGGGTAGACTGGACCACTCTTAACATTTTGGGGGATGAAAAATAGATGTTATCCGATTCTCAGACCTACTGAATATGCATATAAAATTTCACGAAAATCGGTCGAGCCGTTTCGGAGTATATAGTTCAATGAATGAATGAATGTATCTCTGTTGTGGATGCCACTGGGCCACAACTCCGCCTGCCCTGCCATCAAACCGGCCCTGAATTCCCGAGACTTCTCATCTCGTCTGCATATTTTTTTACTTTTTTAAATTGTCAACTCTTATTTCTAGATATGAGATTTATTCTCGCGACATAATGTAACCGCAAACAAGTACAAGGAAGGAGCTCGATGGCGCCAGTGGTTAGCGCATTCGGCTGCGGTCGTTGAAGTTGAGCAACTTTCGCAGTGGTCGGTCATTGGATAGGTGACCAAAAATTTACTATCTCGAGCTCCACCGTGCTTCGGAAGGCACGTTAAGCCGTTAGTCCCGGCTGCATCTGCTGTCGTTAGCACCCATCAACCCGCACTGGGCCCGCGTGGTGGGTCATAGCCCAATCTCCCTAATCCATCCATAGGGAAGGCCTGTGCCCCAGCAGTGGGGACATTAATAGGCTGATGATGATGATGATGATGAATGTAACCTATTTCCTTCAACAAGGCCTTATTTACTTTATCTCTATCTATTATCAAAGTTTAACCAAATAGGTTCAGCGGATCAGTCATGAAAGCGTAACAGATAGACAAACAGTTCGAGTTGAATCGCACTTATAACAAAATACTAATATTAACCTAATCAGTATTGTTTTTGTAGGACAAATGTTGCGTCATAGTGGCAACTCAGGGATATGCCATGCAATTAAGTAATTATATAGTTTTTGTGCTTTATCATGTTTTTTTGGTAATTAAATACACATTAAATACATAGAATTAAAAATAACCTAACATTAGGCGGTGCATAAGGCATAGGGGAATGGGGAATCACTCATATTTATAATGCGATTCAAATAAGAATAGGAAAGCCAATGACCTCCATCTGTCAAATGTCGCTTGAAAAGTACGGTTTGCAAAAAAACTTGAAATCTTTTTTTAGCACTCGGCTAATTCTAGAATAAAAATCAAATATTTGTAAACAAACAATAACAAATATTGATAATTTATTTTGGTTGATATATTTTTTTTCATTTATTGAGCTTTGGCTATGAATGTTTGTTAACTTAAATCGTCAACCAAATGTCATTTTAAGTTACGTTCAGAAACTCGATTTGAAACTTTCGTTTACGTAAAGGATGCATGTTCGTATGTGACCTAGTAATAGTGCATGATTATTCATAACTACTCCGGTGGTAATGCAGAGATGAGCGAAATTGAAGAGCTTAATAAAATTTTGATTAATGTTTTTTCTCACACAGTCTTAATAAATAAATATTATTAAGAATCGGTTGTTTTCTTTTCTCAATCTCAGTTAATAAGTTTAATTAAAATCTGATGCTAATTCTCACTTAATCTTAGTAAATAAGTTTTATTAAATTAAAACTTTTTTTGCTCACTCTACCTATTTCGTTTGAATTGACAGCTATGACGTCACAATTTGGCGCCCAGTCGGTCCTATTCTTAGTTGAATCGCATTATATATTGTCGCATGTGACGCTCGTGACGTTCGTAGCGTTTCAACCTTTGGCGAGTTACCCTCCAACTTTCATGCTGTTTGGGAAGATCCCACACACCAACATACATATATATAAAGTTGTGTGACGCTCGTGACGCAATTCCATTTCATCTTTTCCATAGGTATTTTCCATTTACTCCCCATCCAAAATGTAATTCACTTCAATAACAGTCATAAGACATGACACAAAATACATTCTCATAAGTTTTATATTAAACACAACTGATTACAACGCACAACGTTTACCAAGAAAAATGGTTTCCTTATTGCATTCGCAATAGTAAAAATAAATATTTATATCGTTCACATTTTTGGAAACGTATATTCAGTTCGTAAGTATTTCAGATAAAAGCAACTATAGCTAAATGTAGGGTTCGGTCAATAATATTGTTGTTGATATCTAATAGAAGAGTAAATTCCGGATACAGGGAAACACATTACAGTGTAGGTACGAGTAGGTATTCAATATAATGGCCTAATTTCTAACAGCCCAATGCAGCGTTCGCAGAAGAGCAGCAAATGAGATCGGGGCCAATGGGCCCCTAATGTGATTCCCATTCGTCCCTGGGGTAACGGACGGCGAGGCTTTTTTCTAATTACTATAGCAAAATTGTTTTTTTTTTTCATCTTCTTTTATTATTTAAGCTTGATCTCCGTGTATACCTAGTGGTAATATCAGAATTCTTTATAGAGATTGTATTTCTAAATATATATACTAAAATTGATCTATATTTAAAGCACATTAATATATACAGGAACAATGAACCTTAAACTAAAAACCTTAAACAATATAATATTTAGGCAAGGTTCCGAATATACTGGCAGCGTTCCCCCTTTGAATAGCTAGACTAATTCGGTGTCCAGCTGCCAGCTCTTATAAGAGCGTCTGTCTGGCGAAGTAACATCCACCTTACAGAAGATCACAGTTAAACAACACTAGCTTTTGTTGGTTTTGTGTTTCTGTCGGCGAGTAAGATTCTAGGGCTTCACGAAGTAGGGGATTGGGTCAGGGTAGCAACGGTGCGAGTGATATTTTTGGTATCGCAAGCGTCTATAGGCTACGGTGCTCGCTTAACATCAGGCCAGTCATAAGCTCGTTTGCCACCCTTTTAAAATAAAAAAACCTGCCAAGTGCGAGTCATGCCACGCGCAGTGTAGGCTTCCGTAGTTGCCTGTAGTTACTACAATATATTTGAGCAGGAGTCTTTATTTTCTATATCGGCACTTAGAAAAACTAATTAACATCAATCTATGTAACTAAAATACATAAATCGAAGTCAAACTGCGCCTCAAACTCAAAATCAATTCGATGTTATTATTTTTTCATCCCACCACCTCGGAAAGTGTAATTTTGCGCTTCGAAATCTGGCTGGAAAATTCTATTTTATTCGCTTGAGCGGCAAAGTAGATTTGAATTTAGAACATCACATATAATGAGTACTCAATATAATTGTAAATTCAAAACGTCATTAAACCTATTTAATGTAACCTCTATGGTGCCAAATTTATGATTAGAACTTTTTAAATTGTGAAAAAATTTAAATTTGGAACCTTCTTGGTTTCTTTGTTTTATTTGCGTGCTTCGCGCCATTCTAGTTTTTCACGTTTTATTGCTTAATATAATTAACATAACCTAAAAACTGTACAAAAAAATCAACTAAAATGAGTGACATTAGCGACGATGAAGTTTATCTAACGCCAACTGAGTTAACTGAAACAGTTAATAATGCGCAAATGAGCCTTCTCCCTCAGCAATCACGAGAGAAGTATTTGAAACAGTACGATATATTTAACATGTGGCGACTAGCTAAAGGAGCAAAAACTTTCTCCGAAAACGTTTTGCTGGCATATTTTATAGAATTATCTGAGACCAAGAAAGCAAGCACGCTATGGAGTACGTATTCAATGCTAAAATTAACAATTAAGATGAAGAAAGACGTTCATATCGACACCTATCATAAATTAGTGGCATTTTTAAAAAGAGCCTCATCTGGTTATAAACCAAAAAAATCGAAGGTTTTCACAGCATCTGAAATTGCAAAGTTTATTAATGAAGCACCTGATTCCGTATATTTAGCGGCAAAAGTAAGTCAATACGTGTAATTTTTTGTTGTTGATAAAATTGTACATAGTACTTACAATATTTTTAATTTGATTAATTTATTTACGATTATAAATACTTCTTTTGTTACAGGTTGTTCTTATTATTGGTATAACCGGAGCATGTCGAACAAATGAACTTACACTACTTAATGTCAATAACGTATCAAAATATTCTCATAATTCTGATGAATTGCTATTAATTAATGTACTAAATACCAAGACAAAAAAAGACCGCAACTTCGTTATTCGCAAGGAATATGTAAACATTGTTCAGAAATATCAAGCTTTACGTCCTTCTAACACCCCAATTGAACGATTTTTTCTACAATATCGCAACGGAAAGTGTATCCGACAACCTATGGGTCAGAATAAAATTGGCAGTATTCCACGAGAAATAGCAACTTTTCTCGGACTTTTAGAACCCCCGTTATACACCGGTCACTGTTTTAGAAGAACCTCAGCCACACTTTTGGCCGAATCAGGGGCTGATCTTCTATCGCTTAAGCGCCATGGAGGCTGGAAGTCTAATTCGGTTGTAGAGGGATACATAGAGGATTCAATCCAAAGTAAATCAAAAATTTGTAATAGTATCGTGGAGGCCATAACGCTGAAAGAACCTCTGTCAGATTCTTGGTCTCGCCCTTCTACATCTAAAATGAGCCCCCATAAGATTGGAAACAATAGCCCTCTCTCGCCAACATTTACGCCAATAGAATCCAATGAATCGGCACAACTATTTAAAATTACTGATACGAGTAGTTTACCACAAAACAGCGCACAATTCACAAACACCAACATAACATTACCTAACAAAAATATTAAACTTAACATAAGTAACTGTAGCAACGTTACATTTAATATTTCTTAATTATTTTCTACTTCTTATTATTTTCTTCAATTTATAGATTATCTTAATGTGTTTTAATTGAAATAAAAATATTTTGTCATTATAAATTGTTTTCTTTTTCATTTTGTCATTTCCTCGCTGAGGTGGGATGAAAAGTTACGTATTGCACTCGAGTGGAAAGATTTTTCAGCTTGTGCTCGTTTGTTTCCCTCGCTGACGCTCAGGATTCTAATTTAGAATCCTTCGCTTGCTCGGTCATCCAAATCGAGCACGCGGTTAAAAAGGAACTTTCCACTCTTGTATAATAAATAACTATTTAAGTACGTATGATAAACGCCGATTTTTTTCGTTTCCTCCCAGGTGGGGGAGCGGGTGTGAAATCCTCATAGATACCCGGCTGCTAGGTTATGTCAGAGTCTTACTGACTTAAACACACCCGTAGTTCATGCTTAATGACCAGAAGGGCCTTACAAGCTTCATCTCAAGCGATTGACTCCTGAGAAGGTAATGACGCGCTATAAGCACCGATCTTTTTAAGTGCTTATAAACTTTTTATAAAAATGTAACATTAGCGCGACTCAAAAGCTGTTGCCGTTGGTACTCGCGGTAGCGTTGTGGAACTAATGATATTTTATTGTGGTTTTTAGATAGTTTTTTTTAGAGTTTGTTGCAATGCAAGGTTTTAGGCTACAATAAAATCATCTATGCCATTTTAATGTTTTCTTCTAATGAATTTTCAAAATGTAAGAAATTTTCTTTAACCAAAGTTGTACGTGTATTACTCTAAAACCAACAAATCAACAGTTATCGTTTTCTATAAAAGTTCATAAAAAGCACTTTTATCATGAATATATACAGATTTTTCAAGCCAATACTTTAGCTTTAAGAGGGGGAGGGGGCGCCCTATTCTGACTAAAAATTGAAGTTTAATATTTCGCAAACGGAGCCCCAAAATCGAGAAATAGTCTTAGGAACCCCTCAATAAATTTAAAGCTCATTTGCAACGATATCCCACTTGATAGGGTAGATGATGGAAAAAACATCCCCATGTTTAGTAGGGGAGCTAAACTAAAAAATATTTTTCAAAATTTTATTTTACAAATTTGTCGGCGTGATCGATATACATATCTCCACAAAATTACAGCTCTCTAGTGCTAATAGTATCCAAACAAAACATGGAACGGACAGACGGACTCGACATAACTATAAGGGTTCCTTGTCAGGACTACGGAACCCTAAAAACGGACTCGCACAAAGGGTTCCATGAAAATATGCAGAATTTTACACTTGGTCGGTTCGGAACTCGAGGAATTTTGCAGGTCGTGTTTCTATAGCCTCCTTTAATTTCTAATAATATTTAATTTTTGACATGTAGTCGAAACGTGTAGAGCGTTGTATCTATAAGTTTGCTTCTATTGTCACTTTTGTTATATTCAAGGTGCTTTTACTTGACGTTATCGACGATAGAAAAGATCCTATGCAAACTATATTATTTTTGCCGGATTACTGATATCAATTTCTTCTTCTGTATATATAAAAGGCAAAGTTACTGACTAACTGATCTGTCAAGGTACGGCTGAAACCAATGAACAGATTACGCTGAAATTGGGTACACATATAGCTTCATAATTATGATGTAGGCTTGCGCTAAGAAAGAATTTTTCAAAACTCGCGATATAAACGGTACGATGGGATTTAAAAAAAATCAATAAACTAAAGTTAACGCGGACGATGTCGCGGGTGGCCATTAATGTAAAATATTTAAAATAGGCTATCAATATCAATCCCACAACCGCATTATAATGACGTTACTATTCAGTGCCTAGTCGTGATTCTGCAATTCGCGCACATGATAATGAAATGACTGCTCCATCCGAGTGTGTAATCGCGAACACGAGTTACTGAAATGATAACAATTCAAACAGCAGCTGCTAACTGCTAAATTTATTCCATGTTATGACCTGATGTACGCCGAATACAAAATAGAGATTGCAACTGGCAAATTGGAAACGGAATTGCGCAATGAACTTATTGTGTAAAGGCTGAATAAAAAAATAGGTACCTGCTTAAGTAGTGGGTGTCCGCCGGGGTAAAAGGTCATTGGCAAAATACTTTTTTATTTTTAAAGCATTTATCTGCTAGATGTTTAAATCTAAAGAATTTTTTTTTAGAATAAATGCCACGACCATTGTATTTTAATACCGAATCCACCGTAAATTGCGGTGATCTTTGAATTAAGTACGCTCCTTCAGCGCTATATGGTTAATTTCAGGATTCATTTTATACGGTAACTGATCGTGACCTCTGCTGAGACAACAAGAACACTATCACTTACTTAAAATATATATATTATTTAGGTAATTGGATAGTGTGGATACTTAATAATTACTAACATGTGTGTGAATACTTAATAAGATATTGGTTCGTGCTAAAGGGTACTGACCTCTCTATGCCGTAGTGAAATTCTAAGTCAATGTTCATTTTATTAATGCAATTGTAGATGGAATCAGTGCATAGGATTATGATTATAAAAAATTGATGATTATTTTGTAAAAATCAGTAAGCATGACTCAATCTTATAAACTTATGCTGAACAAGAAGTTGATATTAAAAAATCCTTTGCAATGCAATTAAGTAGTAAGTATTTCTATTCGTATCCATTAGCATTAATTTTATAAGTAGTGGAATCTCATTAACAACTGTCTTTTTTTGCTTGTATTCGAATCCAATAGGTTTTTGGGAGTGGAGAGCAAGCTACAATAATGCCTCTTCCACACCTGCAGTGCTCCTATCACACGCGGATCCTATGTGGTTCTGCGCGGATTTATATCGGAACAGCGCGGATCCATATCGGATCCGTTCGTGAAAACTTTACAGATAAGCACTGCTTTGCGTCGAAGTTTCGGGTGGCTTTGGCGGTCGTAATGAATTTGCGGGCTGCGTGTCCATAGACGCTAGACGATAGCTTGAAGCAGCTTGACTGGCGATAATTTGACACGCTAAAAGAGATGGTAGAAAATGATAAATTTGTATTTAAAGCTGAAGGCGCGTACTTAATTCAAAGTTCTAATGCTAATTTTAGTGGTCGCTTTGGTAATAAAGTAACGAAAGCCACCTGAAGTACTCGTCACGCAAGTGTGGGATATGTATATGAGTTATTTGAGAATATCAGAATTCGATGTATCGAAACCTTTGACGTGTCGTGTCCTAATCTACGGCTTCTAAAATTGTTAATTAGAGTAAGATGGATTACAATGACGTAACGATACATTGAAAGTCAACTTCTTAGTGCGGCCATACACGGACTGCTCGAGCACTTAACCAGTGATCACCATACACTGACTTGGCGAGTGTCTCTGGAGGTATTTCAGGTGGATGGCATCTCTCCACGGGGAGAGTCTCTTCTCCGTCTGGAGGCTCTAGACCACTGGAACCTGAGGGGTCGAGCAGACAGAGTCAACAGCTTGAAGCTGACCTTGATAACTGCTAGAGCAGTCGCCAGACTGTTACTCTCTATGCAATCGCAGCTTGAAAGAGTCCTCTAAGAGTACCAATAGGACTCAGGGATCCTATAATGGCGATATTGGATGAAACGTCTAAAATAATTGTGTTTATGATGATGTTTCTCTATGCAATGGTCTTTTTATGCATCCTCGTAGAAATCTGTCGATTCGATATATTTGGTTTATTTGATGTTTTATGAAATATTTTGTCATTAATATTTGAAAAAACTAAACATAATATGAAAAGATATAACTTAAATAAAAAAAAACTCCCTATTTTAGACCCCTGAGCGATCGGTCGCTAAGCAACTATTGCCACACATAGTTGTAGTGCGTAGGAAGGCAAATTTAAATTGTTTCGGTTAACTATAAGTTTTGTATGAAACAAACCTATTGATCTATGCTTTGTCATATCTATTTTAGGGAGTGTTATGTCATGGGCATCTCTCAGTCAGCTGTAAATCATATAGCACTACTAACGGATATCTTCAACGCACTCTATCGATAACGTTAGTATAGTTATTTATATTTTCTAATTGTCGTTTACTGGCGATTCCTTTCCCAAAGAATATAAAGTTCTACATAAATTGTGTATCAGACGCAAAGACGTGTGTTTTATATTATTTTGTTAATTTGATTTATTTGTTATTTATTTTCAACATAAAAATATTATCTTTCTGAACCTATTTTCCTTGTAAACTTTACACAGACTCAGTGTGTTTAAAAAGCGGAATAAAGATTTAATGACCCCTTTGGACTTACCAATGGGGTTATTTTAATATCGTGAATTTTATAATGCCATTCATAGTTGCCTCATGTCCTAGCCAGTTCTAACTCTAGTCGTCTGCATAGATAGCCAAGACTTACAGAGTATATAGATAATCCTTTGTACAACATAGGATATTTATGTAGATTAGGTAAACAGCTCATTGCGACGGTAAAGGAGTTTCAATTCGGAATTCTGATCGTATGCGCGATATATCTTGTAAGGTGGTATTTTAGTTTTTAAAAATTGCATCAGATAGCACAGTTTTTTATACGCAAACAAGCTATGTTTATATCCTTTATAGGAAGAAGAGCCTACATGCTTAGAATTAATATTAAAACCGAACATATCATTTACATAAAAAATCAATACCTACACTATACATACACACACACACACTCACACAATCACATACAACCACATTCACACACTACCTTCTTTTGTTTTAATTTTATCTCCTATTTATGTTTTTGTATTTCACTTAAAAACTTATATGTCTTTAGAGTTCCTTATAGACGGTTCGGAAGTGGAGAGACTGGTAATCTGTAATACAGGTCTCCTAGTACAGACGCCAGTCTGTCACATAACTAGATATATGTATTAAGTTAATGATGTATTGTTTTGTAAGAGAAGAAATAAAGAAATAATAATTATTATTAAAAAACTAAGGCCCGCCAGGATTTTCGCGTTATCAAAATCAAGACGTGACTCATAAAAATATTAAATTTAATTAATGTTTACCAAGGTCACGTTCTGAGTAGGGTCACATATTTTTTTTTCTTTCTGTCTGTTATCGTATCACACGCGAGAACTGCAGTTACGATGGGTTTTGATGAAATTTAAACTATTTCATTATATGCTATCTTTTATGTATGTACCTTAACGGCAAGCACTAAAATTTCCGGAACTGACCACTGACCGATTAAAATATTCGTGAAAATGAACTTTTTTTATTTATTTATTTCACAGTGTACATGTGTATTATTTATTATAAGGTTTTACATAATTTATAGTGTGTGCACAGTGACCCCGTTGTGGTGTTGCAACAAACTTGAACTTAACATTATAATATTAATTTTACGGCGCAAAAATTTTGTAGGTCAATTCAGATTAAATTAAATCAAGTCCAACCGAATTTAAACAAAATTAATCAAATTTGACAAATTAAAAATAAATCAAGTCAAATTATATTATATCATTATAGTCAAATCATAATCATGTCATAACAAGTTAAATTAAATGAAGTTAAATACTAAGTTAATATTTTATTCAAAAAAATATGTATCATTTATAAATTCATTAACAGAATAATACGCTTTTTTAATAAGATGCTGTTTCAATTTATTCTTAAATGTGTTAATATTAGTTTCTGTTTTAATACTAACGGGAATTTTATTATATATCAAGATGGATCGGTATAATGGTCCACACTGAAAAAAGTTTTGAGTTACTTACAACAAAAAAAAGTGACCTATTACATAAAAAGAGTGTCTACATAACTTTAGTTACTAGTAGACTTATTCGGTTTGGTTAAAATAGTTTTTTTCTAGTAAAACTTTTCTTTAGATTTAAACATCTAGCAGTGAAATGCTTAAAAATAATTAAAAACAACTGTAATTGCTATTTATTCTTTCAAATGTTTAATACTTGAAAAAGTATTCATTTGACATTGTGGGTTACCTACAATGCGAAGAGATGGCGCTGCCTTGCAGCTTAAGGCTAGGAAAATTTCGACGCGGCCATCAGGGCGGATTGCGAAGGGTGCGGGTTCGAGTCCCGTCCGCTGCCTGGTCCGCGTGGATTTTTTTCTAGTTAAATGCTTAAAAATAAATAAAAACATAATTAAAATAGTTTTGTTGTTATAACAAAACAGTTATGTAACATTTACAAATCTGTTTTGTTAATTCTTATAATTGTTCAGTAAATGGTTACAAAATGAATGCTCCAGTATAGCTTTACTGAACTTTTATTTGTAACCAAACTATTTTGTTATTTGCAACATAACTTTCTGAACAATTATAGCTATATATTATTATTTTACTTTCAAAAGTAAGTATTGGGGGGTTTACAGGGGATTGGTGTTATCATAAAACCCTGGCCATTTCTAATTTATTTTCAAGTACAAATTTTATAAACTTACCTTATATATATGCACAAAACAATCTCTATAGCACGATTCAGCGGATATACCGAACATATAACAAAACACATACTCGTACTTGATATCTGTAACAGAATTTTTTAGCTAAAAGTTACATCAGTTTTTAGTTATTCATGGCGGCTTTTGTGCTTGCAAATATTATTAAATAGCACAAATTAGTTGTAGTGAGGCCAAATCTATGTAAATAATAACCAAAATGTGTTTGATTACAACAATACATTGTTATGATACAGATTATCGAAATCGAATTGACAGCTTATAACAAAAGGGTTTAGTAAATTTAAGTTTAAATAAACTCATCAACAGCCTATCCTAGTCCACTGCTGGACATAGGCCTCTCCAATTGCACGCCACTCCTGCCAGCCACCTTGCGCAAATCGTCACTCCACCGTGCCTGAGGACGTCCTACACTACGTTTTCCTAGACGCGGTCTCCACTCCAGAACTCGTCTACCCATAACCCATGTTAAATAAACTCGATTAACTGAAATTATAATGTAAAATGCAACAGAACATTTGATCTATGAGTGACTGAAATATATTTATTAGTAAACAAAGTTTAGTTATTCATCGGTTTAACTCAACTAGTTTTGTATATTACTTTTTTCAGTGCATTTTTATATATATCTCTAGTTTAGGATCGGGAAGAATCAGATCAAATTGGCGGCGAGGATTCTTATTACTTTTATAATATGTTTGATATTTATGTACAAACATTGCTAATTCCATGACATATCTCCAAAGAGTACCATTTTAAAATAGTACCATGTAAAAGAGTAGGTACCATTTTAAAATGGTACTCTTTGGATTATGAAAAAAGGTCTTTTTTCCTATATATCTTGTATTTACATTTTTTATTATATTATATATTGAATTTTAAAGTTACCTTTACAGTAAGTAATTAATTCCTGATTTATTGTGCTCCCCATGTTATATTATAGATGTCCAAAAACAACTTTAAAATAAGTTGATTTTGGTTTAGCGACTGCTTTATTATATAAAGGCACTGCCTAATTATCTTGGAATAGAACTTCGGTTAACTTCGAATTCACTCAACACACCGGCTCTACCCACGACGAGACGCGTTAATTCGCAAACGTCATCATTCAATAATACGTAGGTGTTTACATCCAACTAATCATCTCAGATCGCACTGTAAAGGAAATTAGCCAATAACTGATTGTTGGAGCTTATACAGCTGAGCATTCGAGCTTTTCTCCAATTCATTGATATCTGGTTACACACATCAAAGACATCTAAGCAAAATGCTCAATTTACACAAACTTCAAGTTTATTGTGTCGGATAGTTTGCTATTATACTTACATATTTGGAATCTATAACGTGGTTCGTGTCTGTATTTCGTGAAGTTGTCCGCAAAATTTAAATTTAGAACGAATAGAATCATGCTAGGATGCTTCAAATAAAATGTCAATACGTCGTCAAATTAATAAAACTTCTTTGTAATATTCATTGAAGAAGAGAAAAAAATCTAAAATGCCTGTTTCTGAATATTGTGTTTGAAAGTTTACTATAATACACATTTGTAATCTATAATGTGGTTCGTGTCTGTTTGTAGATCGGCACGGAGTAGTCCGCTTTTTTTGTTTTAGCTGATCCAAGCCTAGAAACTTGGTCATCATGTACTAATTTGTGGTGGCTAAATCCGAATCTGGGATCGGATTTGGGATTGCGGCCTTGGTTCTTGTGACCTATAACATCTATTTGTATTTTCTGAATAATTATTCAGAATCCAAATTTAATATCAAATACATTTTTTTGATTTTAGAGTTCCAGGGGTAGTGTGGAGGGGGCAGGGTCACCTAAAAAATAAAACCTATTTTGACGTGACAACGTCTTAAATTAGGTTGCGGCTGGGAGTCACTTATGAAAAAGTGTAACGCTCGGTAACGTTACGATGAGTCTCTCGTGTTAAGTTTAAGTTTACATGTACAATGTTTTAGTAAACAAAATACACACATCAAAAGTGTCTAGGGATCAAGCATTTTTATGCGGATTTCTTGAGATTGAGATGTGGCTTTGTAATAAATTTATGATTTTATAAATTTATATGGATCCTTTTTGGTGCATTTCATAATTTGAATCAGGAACTGTGAATCAAATTCGAGTAAAAGATGAAAATCAGCTGTCAATATTTTCCCTATAAAAACATACAACGCATTGAAGACATTATTAGTGCTACTGTTTCCCTACTACTGATTAAAACCAACGTTATTATGGAGCGGCGACGTCATTTAAGCAGGGAAGAAATGCTCAGAGCCGTGGGAATGATAGAAGCTGGTTCCCGGCAACGTACTGTGGCTTTAGCTCTGAATACAAGTCAGAGTGTTATCAGTCGACTTTGGACACGATACCGAAGCACTGGTACCGTGGCTGAGCGCCATGGAGGACGGTATCGCTGCACCACACGGAGACAAGACCGATACATTCAAATCTTAACTCGAAGAGCTCCAACAATAACCGCCATGATGTTAGCCGTGAGGCTTCATCACTCTTCAGGGAACTTAATTAGCGACCAAACAGTCAGAAACCGCTTGCATGAAGTGAACCTTCATTCCCGAAGACCGCTACGGGTACCACCTATAGCAATGCACAATCGTAGGATTCGATATCAATGGGCTCTTGAACACAGAAATTGGGCAGAAGAACAATGGCGTTTCGTGTGCTTTTCTGATGAGTCTCGTTTTGGTATGAGACCGGATACAAGACGTATACGACACTGGAGAACCCCTGGACGCCAACAGCGATTAAAATCCTGCCAGGAAGTCCATCCTTATAGTGGTGGAACCATCATGGTATGGGCGGGTATTTGGATCGGCGGAAGAACTGAGTTGATTTGGATCAGAGGCAACCTCAACGCTCAAATTTATGCTGAGACGATTGTATCAGACGTCATCGTTCCTCTACAAGTGCAAATCGGTCCCTTATTTCAGTTAATGCATGATAATGCACGACCGCACACCGCAAGAGTTGTAAGACAGACTCTCGCCGCAGCTAACATCAATGTCCTGCCCTGGCCTGCTCAGTCGCCAGACTTGAACCCGATTGAGCATGCATGGGATATGCTACAGAGAAGAGCTCTGCCGAATATGGAGGGTATCCAGTCGCAAGAAGACCTTTTTTTGTTGTTGCAACGAACATGGGCGGCCATTCCACAGCGTGATTTGGATGAACTCATTTTGAGTATGCCAAACCGATGTTCTTGTGTTGTTAGTGTTCGCGGTAAAAATACGGATTATTAATTGTTTAAGTTACCCAATAAAATTTTAGAGAAAACTGTTATTGCAGTCTTTTTTTCGAACTTTTGTGTTAGTGGTTCAAATGTCAAAAATCCCTTTATTAGGAAAATGGCAAATTTCTTTATTAATGCAAAGGTGACTTGGTTTATCGTTACTGTGACAAACGAAAACACTTTATTTGATGAATCCTTAAAGAAAATTTTAATTAATATCAATCAGGAGAAAAGTTATTGCAAAAATATATGTTGATCCCTAGACACTTTTGATGTGTGTATATTTCTATAGTTAAAATTTGTGCAATTCTTATTTTCATTCAATTCCTTGTTCCTATTGTGCAATTTAATTATATTCATATCAATAAATATTCTACCGAGAAAAAGACGTTGTCACGTAAAATCTTCGCCCGTAAAACCGACTTTACAGGCAACCATTTTTTTTCTAATTTTTGATTTGTAACATATCATGTCATTATCTATATCAAATGTACATCTTATATAAACGTTTTTTAGCTTTTGTCACAAATATATCAAATTGGTTATACCTGATTAACAAAAGAAACACTTATAGTTTTAATATAAAAATTGGAGAAAAGTTAAAAACTTCTTGTTGCTAAGACTATTTTGATGAGTAAATTTTTTAAGGTTTCGCACTTTACAATGAACCGTCAGTTGTTTCGTAGCGTATAGTGTGTAGTTGTGTTTACTTACATATGTTTATTTTTAACTTCATTCCAACCGAGTGATCCACGACTCTCACTTTTGCTTTTTATTTTTACAGAATGTATATTGCTATTAGTGGCATAGAGTACTTGATGTTCACGTATCCAGGGGTCTAAAGTTTGTGCAAATCTCAACAGAAAAAAAATATTCGCCGTCGCACTAAAATACGATATTTGGGTAATATATAGAAGTGAACCAATGTACTCGAGTAGGAACATCAACATGTTTTTCAATTACCTTTGTGACTGTGATAATTAATGTATTTAATTTGCGATGCACGAGCATTGAAGTATAAATATATAGAGATATAGTGAGGAATCGAGAATAATATAGTTATAAAGTTGCGATGTAACCATGGTAGCTACATGAGTGAAGAAGGAACAGAGACAAAGCTTCATACAATTGCGCATGTGTGAGTGAACACTGTCGCTTGTCACGTACGCAGAGATTCCACCACTGCTGACGGGGAAGTGACTAATTATCGGCTATTTTCTCGCACAAAAAACGTTTAATCGAAATCCATTCCGTGCAAACAAATGAGATGCATATGATATTAATAGCTGACTGTTCACAATGCCGGCGAGAACTCGCTCCACTAGTTTGTCGCTGAGCCACAAGAATTTCTAAAGATAATACTCACTGTTATTTTCGTTTTCTGTCAAACTCGTGCACGTGCATTTTTGCTTAGGCCTGTCATCGCAAACAAGTGGCGCGAGTAATCGAGCGTTGTGCTCGCGCACTCGCTAATAGCCCAGCAATAAATCTATCGGAACTACACATTCATTTCCCGCTGCTCGCCAACTCGTTTCCAGTTTCTATTTCTACTCGTTTCCCTTTCATCGTCGGCGGTGGGACAAGTGCCTAATGGTGGCGACGATATAGGCCGCCAGTGCTCACCCACACAAGCGCACTATATGAAGCTTTGCTTCTGAGCCTACTTTACTCATGTGATGTAGCCTTGTGGGCAGTCGCTATTGGGTGTTGATGTGACGCCGCCTACCGACTCGATTTCCATTAGGTTATGGCGCCTGAGTACTGCGCGTGCTTAGATCAGATCATACTCCGTTTAATATTGCGACACAGAGTTAGAATGCTCACGATCGAGATACTCAGTTTGGGATGGTTGGTTTTTTAAATTTATGTAAATCTTTAAATAACATAAACTTGTACGGAACCCTCGGTGGGCGAGTGACAATCCCACTTGTCAAGAATCTATAGTGACGTTATGTGTGAGATCAATTATAGTTTTTAGAATCAAACCTTTTCATTTGTAGCTCGTATTGATTGCAAGTTTCAATTTGGAACAATGATTAAATAGGTATAAGCGTCTTTCGTATAATTTTTTAACATTCAAATAATTGCAACGAATGTGATTTTTTATTTTATCTCATTGACAACTATGGAACTCAGTACTAGTTCGTCGCAAGTTTGATCAAATAGAATGAATGGAATTATTGAAATTAGATCAGCCAGTGGCAAAAGTAGAGCTCGGGGAACTAGTTGTACGCCCGCCTAAACTAATTTAGATGTTTTACGGAATTAATTTTCACGGAATTGGTGCTGAGTGTAGGCAAACGCTGCGAGCAGAAAGCTAAGTAGTATTTGGAAAGCTTTGTTTTGTTAAACTTGTGTTTCATATAACACTTTCAAAATGTTTTTTTATTACATAGCGAACATTTTTTGGTCCATCTTTATTATGTCGCATTACATTTTTAGTTGTTATTGAAACATTCAGAACAACAAGAATTGATGGTTCACTGATAGAATGCTCGCCTGCCACTCGGACAGCCCGGGATCGATTCTCAGCTGAGGAAACACTTTTATTTTTATTTTCCACTTATTATAAGCTAGTGTATCATCAACTAAGTATAGGTACAGGGCAAGCATTTACTTTTTCTTTATCTCTTAAATTTGAGGCGATGTAAAAACACTTAAAAAGTTTCACTTGTATCGGGTTTTTTGTTTTTTTCTTAATTTTGACATTTTTATTATTCGAGTTATGTACTCGAGAACATGTATACAATATTACGTAATTCGAGAACAATTTTACCGATCACCCAGCTTTTTACACGACTGCCCAAAGTGAAAAAAGACTGTAATATATTCAGGATTCATGTATGTATGTATGTACATTTATTTTTTCAGCGTTTTCTAATAGGTAACCACTTTGTAGTAGTTTCTCACGATAAAAAAAAAGTCGCGCGGTACTAAAGTTAAAGGGAAAGTTAAGTCGCGGGCAGAAGCTAGTCGTTTATTACCATTGGAAATACCATTGGAATGTATGTGCAGGTGAGAATTACCCCGGCGTTCGCACAGTTGGGTCTATTTGACCCGAGCAGTTTTCAAATGAGCGTGTTTCTTAAAATGTTTGTGCGACTTTGCCAAACTTCTCAGTAGTTGGGGCTAATGATCCCCCCTCCACGTGGGATATTGCCATTCAGTCGTGTTGCGGCCCCAGCGAGTGATAGACACGGCCAAACACGAAAAAGGTAAATATGACCCAACCATACTATTCGTGTCGTAATTTTGCGCCGTTTAAACAAATGTTTTTTTGTTGTTGTATATTGTTTATTTTGTTATTTTTGGCATGCTAAATATGTCTGGAATAAATGCGTACATAATACATAACAAGAATAACAACACTACGTCAAAGCAACGCCAATTTCTAAAGAAACTTAAGCCTTATACTGGTTCGTGAGCATTTGCGCAATCGTAAAGATGTCATTCACTTGCCAAGACTTATGCGCAAAAGAATAAGAGAGTTGTTAGGAGTAGGTACCTGATGAGGAGCCACCTGTGAAGATACTTTATGTCAGAAAGAGGTTAAGACAGAGGTTGTCCATTTTGTTAATATTTTGTGACACTTTTATGAAAATGACATTAAAAAGATAGTTTCGTATCATGATGTGTTTTTTTCTACTCAAAACCTATAACGATAATCGTTTTATACAGATAGTACAACCACAAACCAAATTTATTTTAACTTTTGTAATTATGGCGTTTTCTTATACGGGTCTTCTCGACCCAACCCTACTGTCGCTGTTGCATATTTTGACTGTGCTGACGCCGGGTTAAATTATTTATAGAGTATCAAAATAGGTACCTATTTAATTATCAGAAAATTGCAATTACATTTTGGTATTCATGCACTGGTGATTTTGGGTCATTTTGCATTAATCCTCTATTATTTCATTAATTTGAATACAATAATGCCATATTGTCATTGTTATTATAAGAGATTAATATTATTATGGCACAACCACACTGATTTTGGTGCACATAATTTTTAAAATTCCAACCATTTCTTATATTTTTAATGTTCCTAGTTTCTACGGATCTTCAAAGCATAAGTACTTAAATACGATATTTGAATCAATATACGCAATCGATAAGTACGTAGTAAGATAAATTATAATAAGTATTATAAGTATTCTTATGTAGATATCGTAGGAGCGGGAGACTTCCGCCGAGTCGCCGCTGCGCAATACAAACGTGATGTGCCCACGCGCACATTGCAGCAGTAATAAAGTTTATGTGACTATGCAGGAAAAAATAACTCATTTGGAATATAAATATAATTCGCAACTAGAATATTGACAGGCTGATCGAAGAATTGAGATACAATAAAGGTACCCATCCTTCTTTAGAGTGGATAAGGAGAGATTCGAGTTAGGATCCAGTTTCCAAGGATCCAGCGCTGTAATCCTAAATTTGACTTTTGATATAATCGTTATCATCGTCTTGCTTTAACTTATATAGTTTCCAATGCTTTAGAAAAGGACACGACGCAATGAAGTAAACGATATCGCGATCGATTTATTGATTTTAACAGCTCAGGCCCTGTCTGTAATATGTATGTATATTATGATAATTAGATTACATTTTTTTAATAGAACTGTGATTACTATTATTATTACCTGATTATGGCTACAATACAAACTCGTCCCTCAAAGATGATAAGCAAAACCTTAAATTAAATTTACGTCTCTGAGCGCGGCTGTATGACACTTCAAAAGAAAAACATTTAGCGATTCTGATTGTCTATTTAATTACTGTCAAATAAGCTTACATTTAACATTTACTTTAATGAAAATTACCGGCTGCCACACAATGCGTTTATCGTATAAATTCTGCACTGGCTGGCGATGGAGAATTACAACTTTTGAAAAAGCAGTAAACCTATAAGTAATTATCAACTGTTAGTTCCATGGCAATAAAAGTAATTGCATTTGCGTGAATGTGTACTTAAAGTCTTCAGAAATAAGGACTTCTTTCGCTTCTCGTTACCAATAGTTGACATTGCCGCTTTATCGTTGCGTAGGCGTCATTATAAGGCAATAAGTCGTGTTTCCCACAGGACGCAAGTCATTCACATTCTGAACATACAAATGGCTAAGTTTATTGCTTATGGTTATAGTTAAACTTCCTTTCTTGTGCTCATCGCTTGTGTACTATTATATAACATAGAGGAATATACAAAATATAGTAACTAAGTCCGCGTTTTTTGGATCCCTATTTTACCCCTTTAAGGGTGAGTTTTTTGAAAAATCCTTTTGTAGCGCACGTCTACGTCATAATAGCTAAATGTGTGCAGGAAAACATATAATTTAATAGTTGCATGTTTTATTGTACCATAAATAAAACATGCAACTATTAAATTATATGTTTCACGATTTTTTATAATATGTAATTTTCTCACGTGAATCCCAATAAAAAAAAAACTGTAAAGTTGTTTTATCTGACTTCAATCTTTTGAAGGAAACACAACGTAGATGACTTTCATAAAACAGGCTCCATTCAATGGATTAAGGAAGCAAATTGGTCAACTTTTTATGGTGTTGAACAAATTTGCATCTGAATACTGGGAAAAAAAACCCCGGTCAAGTGCGAGTCGGCCTTGCAAACGATGCGTTACGTATCATTATCTATATAACATTAGATCCTATATTATATGTATAATATCGAGCAAAAAACTGCAAAAAGGCACGTATGTGTTGTATAGGAGTCTTAAATAGTAATTTTTAATTTAATTATTTATTTTTAAAGTTAATATACAACTAAATATACTGAGAAAATTTCAAGCGTCTATACCTGTTGTCGTTATTAATTTATAGCACAAACTGGCAAAGAAACACGTGTGTCGTAAAGGAGTTTTTATTATTTGTTTGCTATAGCATATACACAAATACATCATCTACGAATATTTCAACTGTCTAGCTATTACAGTTCACGAGATAATTATCTTCATGCTATATTTATAGGCATCTTAGTATTTATAATAATCGTTAACCATTAAACACATTAAATATGTTATGGCGATAATGAGGACGGAGGATGAGGAGAAGGATGGATACATACTCGTACCTAAGCTTTTAGTCGACTAAATAAGCCGGGAGGATCTGAAAAAGATAATAGTTTATTATAAAAAACAATAGTTTTGCGCAAATGTAATTTTTTTTTTTATTTAAAGAAAGCCATGTAAGTAGAGGCGAGATATGAATTACTAGCGGCCGCCCGCGACTTCGTACGCGTGGAGTTATTTGCACATACTGGACCCCAAAAGGGTTCACAGCTTGTTCCCCGTAGGTGATAGCGTGATATTATGTAGCCTGTATGCTGACCCGGCTTCTTAATAATATTCGTGACAATTTGAAGTAAATCTATGCAGCACTTTTTGAGTTTATCCCGGACATACATACAGACAAAAATTCTAAAAAATATAATTTTGCCTTTGGTATCGACTGTAGATCACACCCCAACTATTCTTTAAAAAAAATATTCAATGTACAGTTTTGACTTTCCTACCATTTTATTATATGTAGGATGTTGACGCTGCTGATGGAACGCGATGGACATTACCAGTATCATAATCAATCAATATGGTTTCAGGTAATCAGTATGGTTTCCACTTGAGGAGCTCAGTGCCATAGTGGTTAGCAAGTTAAGTCTGCAATCGTAGAATTAAGGTAACTTCCTCAATGGTCAATCATTGGATGAATGACCAAAAACAATTATATCGATGATATTCCATGATTGGCAATGCTCGTTATGTTTCAAATGCATCCGCAGTCGTTAGAACCCTCTAATCTGCACGGGCGCTCGTGTTGGGTCATATCCTAATCATCTTCTTATTCCATCCATAGGAAAAGCCTGTATCCCAGCAGTGGGGACTATAAAAAATCTGATGATAATAATAATTTCAACAACTAAATAACAAAACTGCTTAATTTACGCGCCAGCTATCTTCACTTATGGTAGAAAAAAAAACTTATGTTTATATTGTACCTGAATAGCTCTTACATACATACAACATTCTGCATGTTATAATGATAGCAATCCGATATGCTATATTACTCATTATATAGCAAATTATAATGTTACTGAGTGTTTTAATTTATTTCAAATCAGTTGAATCATAAATAGACATAAGAAATTAACATTAAGATTGTAGTTCGTGGCTTTGCTTTTTAGAAATATTAAGTAGGTACCTTATGTCAAGGTTTTCTGATTTCTCGATCTATTTAAGTTCTCGAGGCAAGGGTATTCTGGAAGTGAAATTCTCGAGTCTCGAGACTTTTAAAGAAGACTTACTATAGAAGGTAATAAAATTTAAAGAAAAAACTCTAAATAATCACGAGTGGAACGATATATTGCACATTGCACTTAAGTAATAATTTGTAGTCATTAAACTCATGTTAGAATGATTACAAAAGGAAAATGTAAAATGTATAAATTCCTGATTTTCTTTTGTGGGCATAGTCAGTAAACAAAGCCATGAGCGAGCGAACTTAGATATGAAAAGTTGGTTAACATTGGATTTAATAAGTTTAGCATAAATCGAAACCTTACTATTTTAATTTCGTTTATTTTTTAACTAACTAACTTTAAATAAAACTGGTTTTTACGGGTTAATGCACGAAAACTTTATTTATTTATTGACGTTTCGTAGCCTTTACAGGCTACGTTGTCAGAATAAAACTGATTTAATGAGTGATGTGCGTGAAAACCTAAGAAACAAATAACTAACTTTATTTACAGATGAAAAAGAACATAATCTGTGAAAAAGCTATTTGCCAAAAGCATCCGTTGACGGACAGACAGAGAAGGCTATGGATATTTGGAGTATGTGGATTCCTAAACATAATCAGTGTTTTATTCATCAAAGCTATCAACACATTAAGGGCGTTATGGATGGGTGACCAAAAACTAAATATCGAGCTCCTCCGTGCTTTGGAAGTTAAGCTATTACAACCATAGGCTGTTGACGATGATGATGGAAAAGTTAGTGGTGGACATAACCAATTAGTATGGTTTTCGCTTGAGGAGCTCAATGGCATAGTGGTTAGCGAGTTAAGTCTGCAATCGTAGAATTAAGGCAACGTCCTCAATGGTCAATCATTGGATGGGTGACCAAAAACAATTATATCGATGATACTCCATGAAATCTCAATGCTAAATTTACTTCGGTTGAGTTAGCGGTTATAGAAATCAGATTTAGCTAAATAAAGTTGTGGTGGAAAAGTTCATTATAAAAATTTAAATACTGGTTGAATTTCATATAACTTATTTATGTTAACATGACTCTAAACTTTATATTAGTATAACTTGAAAGTTAAAATCATATTTTAACTTTTATTTGACAGTTAAAATAGTTATTTTTTCTCAAAATAGTTTGGGATGGGACTTCTGCCCCTATGGATAAGCCAGCCTCAGAACTGAGTTTATAAAGTCGGAATACTGAGAAAGTTCGACTGAACAAACTAATTGTCTCACAACTTGAACTAAACTTTTGATGTTCAACCAACCCCGACCCGAAAAATAAAAAGGTTTCCGTGCCATTTATGATTCAACATCATATATGGCACAGAAATCTTATTTTCTGTTAGTTAGATATTTTCTAAGTCAAAAATGTGGCGAGCAACCATTAGTGTATCGACACTACGCACACGGGCCACACGCCACAGCCACAAACGCCGCCACGAGAAGCTAGAAGCGGCTATTAAAGTGGCTGTAGCGCGCGACAGCGGCCAACCAAGGTAAGGGACAGAGGGGTGGGGAATCGCGCGAGTGACGTGTGGCGGCGTTTTGTATCGGCGCATTAAGTAGCCGGTGCGGGCCACAAGAAGCGAGCAACGACGATTTGTAGCGTGTGGCGGCCACCGGCGTACCGTGTGTGGCAAGTCCATATAAAATGTATGAAAACTACAAGAAATATACGTTTTGTGGTTGTGGTCGGTGGCCCGTGTGCGGCGACACTTAATTGCCTTTTAGTGGTTACAAAATAAAAAATAAAAAATAAACATAAACTAAAACCGACTGCAAAATCGAAAATGGAACTAAAAAGTAAAAAATAATATCTGGTTCATGATTTGGAAGTCGGGTGCGTCAAGATTGAAAGACGTATTATTACCGATCAGAAACGAAAATCTATTTTTAATATTACTAGAAAAAAACCACGCGGACCAGGTAGCAGACGGGACTCGAACCCACACCCTTCGCTATCCGGGCGAATGCACTGACCAATTATGGTACCACGGCCCTGGTGGCCGTGTCGAGTTCTTTCTAGCCTTTCTTAAGCTGCAAGGCATGCGGCATCTCTTCGCATTGTAGGTTACTGACAATGTCAAACGAATACTTTTATAAGTATTAAACATTTGAAAGAAGACATAGCAATTATAATTATTATTTTAATTTTTTAAGCATGTAACTGCTCGATGTTTAAATCTGAAGAAAATATTACTAGTAAAAAATCCACGCGGACCAGGCAGCAGACGGGACTCGAACACATTTTTTATTTTATCCATTTTAGTGAAAATGACATCGTCCAAGTAAACAGTAACACAATTGACGGAGAAATTGGTGAACATTTATGCATGTTCGTGAACATCGTGCGTGGCTTTGAAATTTGAAGGTTTCCCTCGATTTCTCCGGATTCCACCATCAGACCCTGACTTGGTTCCAATGGGACCACCACGGAAGTGCACTCTTTCGAATAAATAAAGAATTTTGGAAATCGGTCCACAATTGACGGAGAAATAGGTGAACATAAAAACAAAAACAAATATGCAGTCGAACACAGAACCTCCTCCTTATTTGAAGACGGTTAATAAAAACTAATGTTCTGGATTATCATTCTATGTACTATGAATACGACAAAAGACTGAAGGCAAAAGAAATATTTCCAGTCCGTTCCCGCAAATAAAAAGATAACATTAAAATTATAATAATAGTAACTACCTTTTATATTTAAGTAATTAGATTTTTTGAATGATTTTTGTACCAGCATCTTTTTTTGCTACTGTTATTTTAGGAAATTATTTTGTGCAAGTCGTGATTTCTGTTAATTTTAATCTTATCTCTAATCAGTTATTTGTTTTGACTGTCTAATTCGTAAATAGATTTTAATTTCTGTGTTTTTTCCTCAATTGGTTGTTATTTACTTGAAATAAGTCGAAACAGCGATCAATTTTATGTCTGCTCGTAGGTGTACTATCATATAATTATTAGGTACCTGACTATACTTTTAGTTTAGTTATTGGAATTTTTCTGATAATCAGTAGTGTGGTGTGTGATATTAATCTATTAGTTTAAAGAAGACTGGGGTGTTAAAATTGTATGATTTTATTTTTAACTAGCAGCTTCTAACGACCTGGCTCACGCTCCGGTGGCTCCAATAATGTGAGGCGCATCCATGTAGAAATATCTACCCATACAGCTTGTACCTATGGATACACGCATACAGCTTAGGTGAATTTCTATAATAAACGTCTAATATAAATTCTATTGAAAGAGAGGTTTTTTTAGCGGATTTCCCGCTCGAATTGGAGTGTTTAAAGGCCATGGTGGCCGCTTACCATCAGGCGGGCCATATGCTTCTTTGCCATCGTTTTAACCTAAAACATGCAATTTTATTGAATTCTATAAATGTAAGAAGAAGACCGATCAAATCTTTGAGGGAGGCAGTAAACGTCGTATAGCTGAATAATGTAGTAAAAGAAAATCAAATGTTTTTTTTTCTTCCATCTGTCTTAACAACAGACTATTTAGTATTACTGTGGGCTGGCAACATATTACTATTGCGGTGGCTTTAAGGTGTGGTGACTTAAATATCTTATGAATCGCAACTTTGACACTATGATGTGTCGAAGTATGTATGATAGGATGTTGCGTGAATTGTGATGAATACTTTTTATACTTGCTTTACTTATTTTTTATTAGCGGCATAAAATAATAAACTGTTAACAATATCAGCATTTAAGGTTATAGTTAAAACTTTATGTCAAACGCACAGGTAAAGTTATCAGAGGATTTGCTATCATAAATTCATATTGTGTAATGTGAGATGATGAAAATAATTCAGCTGCATATGAAAGTTCATTAAAATTGATAACGTTACACAATGTCAATTTATGTTGACAAATTACTTATTTAGAAATAGAGGAAACAATTTAATGTTGAGGTTATATTTTTAAAGTAGCTGTTGAAATTCACTTTTCCGAGTAGCTGCCGCTATTGTGATTTTTTCGATATTAATAATGTATAAAACGGTTTTAATTGGCTCTATGGACTGATTTTATTTTGCCTTTATCGCATTTTATAGCTTTTCTGTCACGATTTTACTAGAAATATTTTTTTATTCATTCTTTGTCTAGTCAGGGTTTATCACCTACGTGCGAGTCTTCACAAATTCGTCATAAAATCCCGTATTTTAAAATTTTATTTTATGCACCATTGATTGCTTTGGTTTATAATGCTTCTACATAACAACCACGCAATTAGTGTTTTAATAAGTGTTTTTTTCATACTATTAAGTCAGTCAGTTTCTATAAATGGCTTACCAGTGTCAAGTATCTCTATATTACGATTAAAAGCCAAATATACGTGCCAGAGGAGTTAATATCACAAGTCACAAGCATAAAATTGAATAAATATCTACGTTGTTCATAAATCTAAAGAAAAAAAGCTAACGTCAGTGTCGTGGAACGCTCGCTTGAAACGATGATAAAAATAAGCATAAGTAATAAATACACAACAAAACACAATACGCTACGAAACAAGTGACGGTTGTGACGGAAAAATATAAGGACCAAGCACGAATTTTGACAGCTCCGTAATCGTATCGTCATCATCAAAATTTGTATGGAATGAGTCAATTTGTTCTTACGACCGCTGCTTAGTTTTCATACAAACTTTGAAGATGCGATACGGAGCTGTCAAATTTCGTACTTGGGCCTTCAAAGCCGCGGATAACATCGCACGGATAGCGCGTTCAAGGGATCGCGTAGTCGGCTACGCGTTTCCTGGAACGCCATATATGTAAATACTTGTGGCTACGCGTAACCTCTACGAATAGGTATGAGTATAGATAGTGCTTTCCAGGATACGCGTATTCGACTCGGAGAAGGTTCCCAGGACTGTGCTATCCGTACGCAGCTTTAAAAAAAGATCCTCTAATCCCCATCCGCCAAGCCAGTCCCTTCTGAAAACGAACTTCGTTAAAAAAAATATGTTGATTTTTAAATCTGGCAGTTCAATGCTAAAATAAAATAAAAAAACGACGGGTCGCAGTCCGGGAGTGCCGGCAGAAGTGAAATCTTGAATATTAACTTTGTGCATTTTTGATATTTTGGAATGGTTAGGGAATAATTTTGCACGTATTGCTTTAATTATTATCAGTATAAAAGTACTATTATATATGTTGTAGCATACAATATTTATTTATTGCGCTATCGTATACAAACATGACAATTTATATTACATTAAAAAGTTTATCTCTCAGAAAAATCAACTTACATGAATCACATTTAAGCGCACCTAGTGACATCTATTGTAAAAAAAAAATGCATTTTCTTCGCAATAAAGCTGCCACCTAGCTAGAGACTTATTATTATAATACGATAAAATAAAATATTACTATTTCGTCCAATATATTGTAAGTCAACAACCTTTATTTCAATTTTATTGTTTTCGTCTTCCGAATTTTCAGGACGTCAGGACTGACGCGATCAGGCCACGTGTCCTGACGTGAGTTTAACAGTTTTTACCTATTACAAAAAAGTGTACAACGCCGCTAAAGAAGTTTTCACTTCAAAAAAGTTCTTTAATATGAGCAGTTATCGTATAACGCTGCCTTTCGCATTAAAATATTAGAAATGTATTAAGACACAGTTTGATCAGTGTTTAAAAAATTGGTTTTGAATAGGTATTATTTTCTGTAAATGCATAAAAAGGGAACTTATCTAACTATATTTTTCTACCATGCTAGTTCGGCAGCGATTGAAATACAAATACCGCACGTAGCCAGCTAACTTTTTCTGCGCACTATGATCTTTTCTCCTTCACCTAATATATAGATAGACTTGGCAATAAGTTACTATTGTTTTTTAATTCCACTCAAGTACATGTCATGACAATTTTAATACTCAAGTATCTACTACGTTACGTATGTTCCTCTCTATCCAAAAAGTAGAACTCTTCAAGCTTACCATCAGAGCTTTTACTCCCGGTCCAACGTGAAAATTAAAAGTGTTAACAACTCTTCAAATATTTGCCTCTAAATATATCTAAAATAAAAAATCCCCCAAATCTCCCTAGATAGGGTACTAGGTAGGTACTAACAAAAATGCTACCAGGTTAGGGGACTGTGGACATAAATAAGGGTTCATAGAGTAGTTGAGAGTAGAGTAGCAACGTAAAATATTATTTTAATGGTTAAAAGGCTACATAAGAATGCATTTTAAAACCATTAATACCGCAGTTCGCTTAATTTTCCCCTATATTTGAGCTTCAAACCTGAGTTGGTATTCAAACTTAGTATCAATTTGAGAAGTGTACCTATAATTTGTAAGTTGCATGCTTGATTGAGATTCACTAACGCAGGTTTTTATAATGAAATTATCTGTAGGTAAAACTTCTTATTATGCTTCACATGCGAAATAAGAACAATGAAACACTGTATCGGAGTAAAAGTATTGAGCAATGAACTTGAGCGTGTGTATTATGCAACTTTAAAGGTTCTTTTCGTTATCTATCTGTGCAGTCTTAAAGAGTGTTTGCTAGCTTTACTGAGGCCTATTCAGGTGCACACTTTTAAAATAATAATTGAATATATATATTTACATCTTCGAAGATTTCTTGCATATTTACAAACTGCCACCCTGCGGCGTCCATCGTAGTCGATATATATATATGTATATAAATAATACTAATATATAAAATTCTCGTGTCGCGGTGTTTGTGGTTAAACTCCTCCGAAACGGCTTTCTCGATTCTCATGAAATTTTGTGTGCATATTGGGTAGGTCTGAGAATCGGACAACATCTATTTATCATCCCCCTAAATGTTAAGGGTAATCCAGCCCTAATTCTATATTTTTCAATTTTAGATTTTTTTTTTAATTTTTTTATGATACAGCATTAGTAAATACATATAACCCTGAATTTTCAACCCTTTACAATCAACCCCTATTTTTTTATGGCGGTACGAAGTTCGCTGGGACAGCTAGTATATATATATATATATTTATATTTATACTTCGCAGTATCGTTTAAGTTCCATCATTGTTACTGTTGTGCCACGTTTGGATGAAGTAACGACACTAGTTTTGATAATTATAAGGAGTCTCACCCAACCCAACACAATTCGCATTCCAAGTTTTTCTTTAAATTTTACATAAACAATGACTATTTCTGCTCTTTTCACCTTGTTGTTCTTAACCGATTTCCATAAAGTGTGTTATCATGTATGCATTTTACATCACTTAAAAAAAGATCATTGCCTATGCATGCGCCTGATAAGATAAAACAGTGTCTCTGAAAACTTTTTAAGAGTGCAGTTCTTTCGATAAAATCGAATCAGCAGAGTTATGATTCTTCCACACCTACACGACATGGCTTTAGTACTAATATGCGCTAAAATTAGCGTTTGAAATTTGAATAATTTCAATCGTAAGTACGCTCCTTCAGCTACACATATACAAAATTGTCTCCCACAACCTTTTTTATGCGTGTCAAAAATCGCCAGTCAAGATATCGTCTGGCGTCTAAAGGTATGGACACGCAGCCCATATAATTCATCACGATAGAACTATATTCAAATTTCGGACGCAAATTTAGAGCATTTGGTAAGATACAACGTCGCGCAGGTGTGGGAGAAGCATAAGAGTAAAGGTCACAGCATACTTCTTAAGAAAAACCACAGAGAAATAAACTTGCGTAGTAGACATTTTTATACGTAAAATTACTACTGCGCATGCTTCCTTATCTATGGTCGTTGTTCAAGAAGTTCGCAGGAGTATATGGTTCATGTAAGGTACCTGTAAGGAACTCTATGGCGTAGATGGCGCAGTAGTTAGTGGTGGTTTTCCAATTACAGAGCATAATGTGACTCAGTGGCGCACAATGCCGAATTATGCCGATGCTTAATTGGAACGTGAATTAGTTTTCAAATGCACCAGCAGAGTGCGCTAAGTTCAGTGTTGAAAAAAAAGTCAATGTTTGTACCTTCATCCATATTTATATTTAATTTTTAACACAGTTTGAATAACCTTTGATTATTTAAAAATTAAATATAATGAAACGAAGGTTTTAATAATTTTTCAACAATAAATAATATTACTAACGATAACATATAAATAAAACATTTCGATCAATGCCAACTCAAAGAAAAAACACTTGTTAATTTTTTGTCTCTGAGTTGGTACGATTGCACGCATCACACGAAAGCATTACTTTTGAGAGTGCTCGATTGTGCGAAGCGTTGCTGTAGTTGAAACACCCAACGTTAAGCATTATGCCGCACAATGCGCTATAATGCTGTAATTGGAAAGCTACCAGTGCGTTTGGTCTACGATCGTGGAAGTACACTAATCTACACTGAGCTAGCTTAGTGTGATTGGGTCTAAAGGAAAGATTTAGCAGTGGGGACATTTATAGGCTGATAAGAAACGATACATGTTACATTCTATACTCAGTTACTAAGGTCTGTTTCTTTGTCGCTTTGTCTGTTAGAATGAGTCGCCATTTTTACGGTTTAGTACCTTTGTAACTGTTGATCATGTAACGTCAATTTGAAATTTACAGAAACTTAGTTCATGGATGTCTGAGTGGACCGTCCTTAGTAAAGTGAACCTATCAACATCCATAACATAATATTGACAGAGTTATTAGTTTGCAGGTAGCCGCATCGAAAGTTCGTGATAGAGTTCTTGGCATTTTGGTCGACATAATCTTTAACATAAGCTTATCCATAAAATTGTTAAGTTAACATTCACAATTCACTTCTAAGTTGGATATATCTTGTAGTTTTAGTGAAATTGAATATTTAATAGAAATTAAATCTATTTATGGGTACATCCCAACTAGCACAATATGGTTTTGGATAAGCTGTCAGTGCGTTTCTAGTGAGACTTATTAACCGTTTTAGGCACAAAATTGAGCTCTTATCTGGAATTTGTTTTGTACTGGTCAGGGAAAATGTTAATTGTTCTTATTATGATCTTCTAAAGGCACTATAACGTGCTACGAATCTTGTACATTAAGCCAGAATCATTTTGAGAGTAAAAACTTACAGTGATTGTAACAAATAGAGTATATATTTAAAAACAAAGCGGTCATTACGCGCTTGTATAATTGTTACTATCTACGACCAGAGCATGTAGGAAGGGAAGTTTTTCGTTATTACACATATATATGTGTAATTGTGGTATATTTTCAATACAATGCGCAATAAGACTTATAGCATTCTCAAGATCAATTTCTTGTTGGGATGACGATCAGTGGTGTATGGGAAAAATTCAGACACAGACAATAGTTTTCAATTTTTGATCGGAAAACATATAATCGAATCCTAAGCCGTAAAAAACATGTTAGAAATTAAAGATTTAATTTATTATAATTGTAAATCGCACATGTGTGCGACCCTTAGCCCACAATTTTGATTTTATGCTTCCGAGGTCTTTGAAATGCTTAATTTTGTAAATTATTTACATGATAATATTAAATCCTGATATTAATTTGTCATAACTTTATTATAAATTACTACATCATTAAGGACATACATTTTGATTGCAAGCAAACCCCAGTTCTTTTCCTTTATGAAGTGGTCAAATCTTGTTGGGTAAGTTTGGCATTATACCTGTTTGCCCTTAATCTCGACGTAGGGCCAACTTTATTTTTGTTGATTTTCATTACCTCCGCCAGTTGTGATTTCACGCCATAACTTAACACGTGTAGTGTAGGCGTAGTGCTAACATAACGTGCAATGATGTCATTTGCTACCTCGTCACATAATCTTTGTCACTTTTTGTACGAGAAGTAAATTATCGAGCCTCAAATGACACACTGTTCTCCTTAACGTCGATTATGCAAGACTACCGGTTCCATTCGATAAACCATTCATAAAAACTACTCTCGCACCTGTTTTACTATAAACAGCGAAGGAGTTTCGATAAAGGTGTTCAACTTACTTACGATATCGATTGTTAGGGATAAATAACGAAATACCATCCAACGCTTTGTGGCTGTCTCGTAAATGCCCTTGTCTCAAATATTTTACTAATTTGAATTGGTGGACGTTCGTAACAGGTGTTTACCTTTTTAGAAACAAGTGCACATCACTGAAACACTTTTTATTGTCACTGTCACTTGTTTTTTGTCACTGGTATCGTTGCTCGTTTGTTTTCGTGTTCGTCGCGGTAAAGTATGGCGCGGTCGTGTGTTGTTTAGGCGCACGCGCACAGTACACTGTGAGGATTGGATTGAAGGCAGCAGGTTGCGCGGGAGGCGCCCCTCCCACGACAAGGCTGCCCCGGCACTCTGGCATTCCATCTGTGACGACAACCTGCCCATTTATGTCTTTGGACATGGTTGGCGGCCATATGGTGCTATGCAGTATGATTGAGCATTTTTTTTCGAGGAATTTGTGTAATAGCTATCCGTTATATGTGTGGGAAATCTGTGGAGGGCTATTGCAATTTCCCGTTCAGCTGTAGCTCTGGACTTTTGCAACAGTTCGTAACTTTACGAATGCGCTTTACTTTTATGTAATTATTATTTATTTTGCAATTATCGTTAAACTAGCAAACCAGTGAAGCAAATGTTCACCAAAACCTGATTTCTCGAAAACCGGAAGTGCTACGTTACTAAAATCCGGTTTGTAGTCTTATCAGACTATTCTTAACTTATAACTTAAATATTCTCTTTATCTATCTCTTCCGGTTTGGCCGCTGAAACAGCACCACAGACAGACGGACGGACTTGTCTAATAGATAAGAGATTTTAAAGGCTATGAACAAGAAATATTACATTATTAAATTAAGAGAACTCTATTTTTCACTGTTCGCTTATTTCAATAATAAACTTTTAAATCGCTTATAAAGGGATGTAGGTTCTTCTTGTGATGTAACCATCTGCACTTCTGAGATCACTTTGAGCGAAGAATGCAATCTCAAGGTCAATGTTAAACCAATAGAAAATAAAAATCAGTTGATAACTTTATCACCAAAGCTGCTTAATTTAGTTTTATGGCTATAGTCGCTAGTTGTTGGTAATACAGTAGAATCTTAGGCTAAAGTTTATCCTAAAATAGCTTTGAGTCATAAGAGAAAAGCTACTAAGTAGCTTGTGTAGTAGTGACTAAGATATTTCGCAAGGCATACTACCGCAGGATGCTACACTGCAAGCGACGCTGCTTACATGGCTCCCACTTTGTTTCTTAGTTTAACCATTCAGCTGAGCATTGCAGTTTCTAGAAAAAAAATTTGTTCATCTATACTTATAATAAATTTGTAGAGATGTCAATTCTGTACATGAAATATATTTTTAAAATAACTATCAGGGGGTGATTATTGATCGATACTGATGCCAAAAATGCAATCAGTAAATTTTTTGTCTGTCTGTCTGTCTGTCTGTCTGTGTGTATGTTCCTTATAGAAACAAAAACTACTCGACGGATTTTAACGAAACTTGGTACAATTATTCTTCATACTCCTGGGCAGGTTATAGTATACTTTTCATCACGCTACAATCAATAGGAGCAGAGTAGTGAAGGGAAATGTTGGGAAAACGGGAGAAGTTACTCCGTTTTTTAAGCTTCCGTCGCGTGTGCAGCCTTAATGATTAAAGTTACATAGAAATCATGTATGACGGAAATATTCTACATAAAATTGTCTAAAAAATATCCCGCAACAGCATATGTCTATCTTTTATGGTTGACTCACAGTAACACGTGTAACTCCCGATAGCTTAGCAGTTCGGAGCATTCTGATCATATTTGTTTACTCTTACGTTTATAATACTCTGACTCATCCCTAATTTAAAAAAGTTAACATTATTACCTATTCAATAAAAACAAAACATAGAAATCGGTATAGAAACACCAAACTTATACATGAAATAAGCCATCGCGCCGTCGCACGTGAATACTGAATCATGCTATAAGGATTATTTTTGTGTAACGGTTGCCGCGTTCGACACGGGTTGCGGCGGTGGTAGGGTATCAAAAGGCGGGAGGTCCGAGAGCGAGCTGTCTAAATCTGTTTTCTGCGTCGCTCCCCCCCCTGGGGGCGATCGCTTCCGATGAAGCCTTAGAGGCCTTCCCGGCCAGAGGCAGCCCCTACGGGTGTTTTTTAGTCAGTACGAGTCTGACATAACCTAGCAGCCGGCTGTAGGGTATCCATGAGGATTTCTCACCTGCTCCCCCTGCCTGGGAGGAAACAAAAAAAAATAAAAAAAAGAGAGCGAGCGAGCTTCAATATTTGGCTGTTGATGCGTTCAGAGCGTTCGACCTTATTGACAGACAATAATTGAGAAATATTGAGAAACCGTGCTTATCAGCGCGACTTTTAGTCTTTAAATTTGTTATTTGAAGTTTATTTGAATTTCTTTTGTCGTTATTTTGTAAAATAGGTATTAGTTGTTTTGGTAGTGTTTAAATATTCGTTCAAAGTGTAATTTAATCATATGGGATGAATGAATGTACGATGGCCTATCGAAAAGGAGTAGAAGCGGTAGACAGAACTTTAAGGGATATAAGACAAAATGATCGACCAAT
Source organism: Chilo suppressalis (assembly GCA_902850365.2). Lineage (NCBI taxonomy): Eukaryota > Metazoa > Arthropoda > Insecta > Lepidoptera > Crambidae > Chilo > Chilo suppressalis. Next base: position 18,352,727 of record OU963898.1, read on the forward strand.
GCGCGATATCACAGTTTTATTTTGTGGTGATTTCCGACAAACCTTACCGGTAATACCACGGGGAACCCGAGCTGATGAGGTTAGGGCTTGCCTGAAAAGCTCTTATTTGTGGCGTGATATACAATCGGTGCATTTGACTATAAACATGCGAGTGAGAACTGTAGATAACCCGGATGATCGTGAATTTTCTGATATATTATTAAAGAAAATACCTTCACCAAAGATACCTATCCACTGCTACACCAAAGAAAACTTATTCTGACGCCTGAGTTATGTTGTATAGTGCAATCCCAACAACATCTTACATCGTCAGTTTACGGTGACGTAACAAATATATTAAATAAGGACAATTCTTGGCTATGCGAAAGGTCCATTTTAACTCCTCGCAATGACCAGGCATCTGAGATTAATAATAAAATACTGTCGAATATCCAGGGGGAAAGCAAAGTTTATAGTTCAATAAATAGAATGGCCGATGAACACAAAACCACTAATTACCCGATAGAATTTTTAAATTCTTTAAATATGCCCGGACTTCCTTCTCATGAAATTTGTTAAAAAATTGGCATTCCGATTATTCTGCTCCGAAATTTAAGACCACGACAAATTTGCAATGGAACTCGGCTTAAAGTAACCCAGTTGCAACAAAATGTAATCGAGACTTTTCAAATTTTAACAGGTTGCGGTGCAGGAGAAACCATCTTTATTCCCAGAATTCCCATAATACCAAATAATTTTCCATTCCAATTTAAAAGAACGCAATTCCCAGTATCGGTGTGTTATGCAATGACAATAAATAAGGCTCAAGGGCAGACTTTTCGTGTTGCTGGAGTAGATCTCGGTGTCAGTTGTTTTTCACATGGTCAGTTATGTCGCTCTTTCCCGGCTTAGCAGTCCTAGAAATTTTTATGTTCACGTGCCCGACGGGTCAACTTTCAACGTAGTTTACCGGGAAGCTTTGCACTGAAGTATTTTCATTCTATATGTACTTAAGCCTCATGTGAAAGCGATCTAAACAATATTACCAATACATTAAGATAATAACATACAAGGAGTTACACGCTGATGGTCTCGGGGTACAGTGATATTAATAATATTCTGCGGTTCCTTATTGCGATATTTTTAACAGTATTGTGGATTGACATATTATATTTCCCTACTAAAATACGAAAGTTAATCTGTCTGTCACATCAAAACCACGGAACCTTGAGGAAGGACATATGCTACTTTTTTACGAAAATCGACGAAAACGCGGACGAAGTCGCGGGCAAAAGCTAGTATTGCATAGAACATAATATAAGAACACTGATGAAAAATGATTTTCATAAATATATTTTTTATGACTTCAAATCGCCCGTAATTAATTTTTATCTTTTATTTATATGATTTCTTCTTTTGGTATCGGTTCCAAACTGTTCTGAATTCTTTAGCTCTCAATAAATTTCCTCCACCCATCCTGACCTCAAATAGCCCGTAAGTTTATTTTTCTCTTTTTTAACATGTGTTTTCTTCTTTTTGATATGGGTTTATGGTTCATCCTGTTCCGATTTTTTTGCTCTTTTAAAGTACTGACACTATTTACGACAATTATGTTAGGTTACATTAGCTCTCTTATGTTAGGTCCCTATTAGTAATTTAAATTAGTTTCATCTTTAAGTGAATGAAAAGGTAGGACAGGACGGGGGGGGGGGGGGGGGGGCATATTAATTGTTAGAAATTAAAGAAGCACAGGTAGAATTCTGAATTCGACTAGGCACGTGAGCCCAATTAACTGAAAGACTTCTAAAACTTGTTAAAGTATTTGAAAGCATATTATTTATTATTTCCACATCCAGATACTTAACCTCTGCAATCGCCAGAACACAGATGGCTCATCTTAATAAAGATAGGAAAGTCAATGCATGGTGAACTGTTAGTACCCTTGACCGAATTCTATATAAGGTCTTGAGAGCTGTTTATCTTTGACACAGTCACCGAAGTTATTATTAAATTACACGTGTGTCATATGTGACGTCAGGCTTTGTAGTATTTTTCTTGTGGTAAAACCTGTTATAAGTTGTACACTAGCAATATGGAACGGATTTAAATTTTCCATTAGCTAAATAAAACGATTATTATGATATCGTATTACACGGACAAATAGAAGAGATTTGTTCATTGGACATTCACGTTTAATGTTGCGGAAAAGTAAATTTCTTTTATATTGGGAAATCTACTACAGAGTTTTCCAATAGGAACAGGGTATCTTTGACAGCCGATGATAGACATATTAGGGCGCAAATATTTGTACATAAATTATTAAAAATTCGCCATTTAATAAACCAATCGTAGTATACAGTTGAGCAACGCGTTGAAATCATCAAAAAGTATCGTGAAAACGGTAGTTCAATTCCTGAAACGTTCCGTGCCTACAGAAAACTTATGCAACGTTGACGTTGCTGTCTTAAGGAGGACACATTTTTATCTAATAGTGAAATAATTTTAAACTAATGTTTTGGGCTTTAAAATCCTTAAGATATTGATGACAGGCCAAACTGCGCATCAGATTTTTCGTAATACAACGTCTGAAAGAACTGATGCGTACTTTGGGCTAGGGGGTTAAGTGGTCCTTATTTTTCGAGATCGAGGTCGGTACTGCTTTAATCATGCAGTAATGATAATCAAATCATTACTGAATCATAATTAGGAATATTTTGTCCGCAATTGAAAGTAATGGATCTGAGGGACACTTGGTTTCAGCAGGGTAGCGTCACCTAGTATATTGTCAGAGCAACAGTCAATTTATTGAAAGAGATATTCAACTAGTTCCAATCTCAAGATTCTGGGACAAGACACGGTTTCCAAAATCATGTGATTTAATGCCCCTTGATTTTTTTTGGAGGTTATGTTAAATCACTATCGTCAGGGTATGCGAACAACCCAAGAATTTCCGAAGAACTAAAGCTAACCATGAGCAGCTATAACTAGGTGGAGGTGCCATTACGTTAAAAAGTGATGAAAATTGAACCTCTCGTATATTAGGCAGGCTACCATACCAAGCCATGGTGATCATTAAACGATGTCGTATTTCACACCAAATGCCAAAGAAATTAAATTTAAGGAAATTGTAAGCAATACATTTTAATTTGACTCGATTTTAAAAGTGCCCGGTTCTTATTTAAACACCCTGTATTATAGCACAAATTTTATCCATGTGTGAAAAAATGTAAAAAAATGTGAAAAAATGCGCAAGATAGTGAAATAAATATCATAATATTAACGATTTCATACCGATGTCCTTATGTCTAAGTTAATTTCAAGAACTTTCTTCAAAGGACGTAGGTTCGATTATGTTAAACATTTTTGGACATCCGCAGGTCCGCAGGAAGAATACGCAAAATATCCGCAGTGCAGTTGTACCTAACCACGAGCAAGATTTTCAAATTTCTTTCTTATTTGTGTTTTAAGATGTATGTCGTTATAAGAACCAACTTACACTCTTCACAACGCGTGCGGTTTAACTTTTTGAGTGCGTACGATGTTGTTCAATGATACAAAGTTGAATTTAAAGTAGCAATGACATTTTTGCTTTGGAAATGGCACTGTCAATATTAATTTATTCATAGAAGAAATTCAAACCATGCTCTACAGAAAATTATTTAACTTCAACGATGGAACATATTAATCATGATGGTTTGTTGAGGAAAATGTATTAAAATGAACAATGCCTTGTTACTTTTAAGTTATTTAAACTATTCTTTCGTTTGCATTATCCCAGAAGAAAATTACCAACAGGGAAAATGAACTTTACAATTATGTAATTATTATAAAAACAGATATGCGGCAAAAGCATTGTAGGGAACGGCCGACCTACGCAGAACGAGTCCACTGAGTTGCTGGAAGTATTCACAGAATTTAATGTTTGTTGTGTGTACCAAGCAAAGGAAAGGAGAATGTTTTGGTAATTTATGTGGGCATAAATTATTAATAAGTACACAGGCCGCGCGCTATCTGTGGAAGACTTAAATTGGATCCAAGGGTAGTAGGGTTTAATTCGATGCGGGTTTGGCCCAGCAAAGGCTTCCTGCGCTGTAAAGGAATACGTCGATTTTTTGCACCCTACCATCCGTATCTCGCCTGATATTTGCTTATTAGGTATGTAAGATAGCTATGAGGGTACATATTTTTTTTCAAATTGACGGTTAGGGAAAATTGGTAATCACCGAAGACGCGCTTTTCGATGCGTGAAATTCATCTGATGAATAGGTAGTCACGGACCGGTAGGTAAGCGTACGAAAATCGGAAATTACAACTGTCAAACAATCAGCTAAATAGGACGCCTAAATGGATTGTAATGAAAGGTGAGGGAAATAAAAATAGATCATACTGAAGAATCAGGAGTAGCTAAGGTGGGTGCTATGAATAATGACAACCGAACATCCGCATTATATATAACTTGGTAATTAGATTCTTATTTTGTTTGATTTAGTCGTATTTAAGTCGAATTGTGTATCCGAAACCACCACAGTAGATATACAAAATTCGCATAATGAATAATCACCATTAATTATTACAGAATGAGCGTTAAGTGCAATAAAAAATGTAACCACAAAAGTTTCACGACTGTTTTTACAGATTAGGCAACACAGTCTTAAATCATAAATTTAAGAAATATTCTTTTAAACAGGTTGATATCTGTAGTGAAAGGACGAATGTGCAAGTTTTGGATACGCTCGAGTCTGAACTATGAACATATTCTGAATACTAGGTCTCATTTACAAGTCTCGGGTTGGAATCCCAAGAGGTTCAACGTAAACATGGATCTTTTGCTTTATTTATTTTCTTAAATCTGGATTATCCTAAAAACCATATACAGGCTCTTATAATACTTATATTGCATAAATTACTGAACCGAGCAATAAGAGAACGTGATGTTGAACAGTCCATCAAAGAAAAAAATACGTGTGGCATTCGGGGACTGCCGCGGTAAAGTTATTACATAGCATTTTTTATCAACTTATGCAATTATAATTATTTATTTATTTTATTTATGCAGTATTTTTTTCTTTGATATTAATTAATTTTACACATTTTGAGCGTAGTGACCGACAAGAAAACATTTTTTTCTCTTTTTTGAAATAATGAGAAGTGAAATTGTTTAAAATATTTTTATAATCTTACATGCGAGCTTCGTACAGTCGTATCATATACATTCACTTTAAGGTTCAATCAGTCGCGGGCTCGAACTCACTCGTGGACGCGGCCAAAAAGCACGCTGTCTCACCTAGCATTGTGTCTAAAAGAGACAGAGTCAGTTATGAACAGTTAGCAGCTAGTCTACACGCATACAAACACCACCGTGCCGAAGTCTCCGAATTGAAACGACGTTAGACGATACACGGATTCTCGCTCCGACCGCGGACCGTGCGCCCCGTCGCACAGCCGCCTCCTTGCTCCGTGCGCCCCGCCGCACAGCCCCTGCGCTCATTCGTGAGACTCAAGATTGGACCAGTGGATACCTAGCGGTGTTAACGAAACTGGTCGGCGTAGCCCCGGTACGTCTCGAGCTCTCCTGAGCTCGGAAACCGGAAGACCCGATCCCATTTGCACTTGGGCCTTCCCAAGGGTGACGGTTGTTCCCATATTCACTAGAAATATCGGAACACATCTCTTACAGCTTCAACCGACCCCCTGCTGCGGGCAGGGGAGTCCAACGTTGTCGTATAGGGTGCTAGGACCTGCGGCTTCACGCGACAGTCAGGGCACACGTACACACACGTACACACACGCAAACACACCAAACACACTCAACATGGACATCACTCGCCAAATCTTGTCCCTCTTCTCCGCCCTGGGCCTCTCCATGGACGAGGCCGCCATCAGGGAGCTTGTGCAGGGAGCATCGCCCCATGCGCGACTCTCCCGCCAGCCCCTCCCCCGAACCCCCCCGCCCCGACACCCCCTGCCTCCCCTCGAGCGCGGGCAAGCGCCCCGCCTCGAGCCCGGTTTCGAACTGCGACTCCGACTCGACCATAGTGTCGGCGTCCGACGAGTCCGTGTTCACCACGGTGGTGAGCAAGAAGAAGAAGTGGCGCTCCAAACGCCGTGCAGACACCGCGTCTCCAACGGCGCCCCTCTCGCCTTCCGCTCTCCTGTCCCAGACAGTTGATGAGCCCTCTGTCCCTCTCACCCCTCTCACGGTCGCCCAACCGACCACCCAAACCCACCCAACACAGACAACACACAACACTACAAAACCACACAATAGGTGCACCGCCGCACCTATCAAGGCAAAGCCGCCGCCGCCCATCTTCCTGCGCGATAAGGCGCAATGGGCGAAGGTCGCGGACCTTTGCAAATCACAGAACATACACTACACACAAGGGTCGAACACTGGTCACGACATTAAAATAGTCACACCCACCATTGACACGTTCAGGAGCCTCACAAGGCTTCTGACCACAAACAAATTCCCCTATCACACTTACGCTTTCCCCGAAGAGCGCAAAGTCCGCGCGGTACTCAGAGGAGTCCCCTTCGAGCTCTCCAACGAGCTCATTCTTAGCGACCTATGTAATCGCTCAAGGCTTCCCAGCCGAGGCAGTGCACAAATTGCACAGCCGGACTGGCAAGCAGTATCCGTTGGCCCTAGTTATGTTAACCGCGGTCCCGGCAGCTAGGGAAATTTTTAAAGGTCCCATAACCGTTTGTAGCCTCGACAATATCAAAGTCGAGGCCCCACACCGGCGAGGCACCCCTGGGCAATGCCACAGGTGCCAATTATACGGCCACGCAGCAGCCAACTGCTCCGCGGCCCCGAGGTGCGTTAAGTGCCTCGTACCCCACCTCACCAAGGAGTGCTCCCGCACTCGTGACACACCCACAGCACCCGCATGCGTGCTCTGTGGACAAGAAGGCCACCCGGCCAATTACAGGGGCTGCCCGAGGGCCCCACGCCCCAGGCCCAACACTCACACCCACACAAAGTCAACCACGGCGACAAAAACACACACACCACCACCGAATAACACCACCACAAACTTCCCGGGGCTACCCAAGGCGGCCGCCCCTCGCAGCCCGGCGCCTCCGGCAGCCTGGGGACCAGCCAGGGCCCGCCCAAAACCACACCCACCACAACACACCACACCAACAACACACGCTAAGCCAGCCCAAGACGTCTCTCTGGCCGAGGACATGGCGCTTATTCGCTCCTCGCTATCGCCGAGATCCACACTCTCGCCGCGAAGCTCCGGCTAGCAAAGACACCCCTTGAAAAGGCTATAGCTATAGCCGAACACCCCGAACTCGTTTCCGCGTTCGATTAATTTTTAAAATCATTAAAACACTGGAAAATAACCAGACTCCGAACACAAACAAAAACACTATACACAAAACACGCGGTGATAACTCAAACAAACACCATTGTTGTTTAAATTATGACCGCGCCAAACACTAACCTAACAATAACACATTCAACCTCCGGGCGTACCAAGCCGAAAGGCGCTTCGCTTGTGTCATTTAATACGCGTAGTTTAAAATCCAACCTTAATGAAATTAAATTATTTTTGCAAGACAGGGAACCCGACTTTCTGCTCCTTCAGGAGACTTGGCTCAAACCAACTCAAATGAAGGGGCTGTCGATCCCTAAGTATAAACTAATCCGGAACGACGGTGCCAACGCACGCGGAGGCACAAAAGCGACCCGACGTCCTAGACTTCGCGATCCTTAAAAACGTGTCGCTACGCCTCAGCTCGATCGAAACGCTCGACGACCTGGGGTCAGATCACAGACCGGTGTCTCTAGTCCTAGGTCCCCAAGACCCACTAGACGCTCCCACCCCTCCTAAGAGGCTATTCACCAACTGGGACGGATACCGCTCCGCTCTCGAGACCGCTTTAGACTCCCCCAAGTCCCCGTTCCCTAACTCACAGGACAGTCTCGACAGCACCGACAAGATTGACGAAACCATAGACTCTTTAACTTCACTGGTGACCGAGAAGGCGAAGGAAAACTCGCGGGAGGTTGCGCTGCCAAAGCCCAAGCTCCCGCTGGCCATCCGGAACCTAATCCAAGCCAAAAACGCCGCTCTCCGGAGAGCCAAATTATACCCCACCCCCGAGTATAGGGCTACAGCTAATCGCCTTCAGCGACAAGTTAGGTCCCAATTAGCCGCTCTGAGACACTCCCGTTGGGAGGAACTCATGGCGGACATTACCCCATCCCATCTTGCGTACTATAGAATCGCGAAAGCGCTCCGTAGCGACGTCACCACTCACACCCCCCCGCTCACTCGCCCCGACGGCACCGTCGCCTTCGAAGACGACGAAAAAGCCGAGTGCTTCGCAGACAGCATAGCGGCGCAATGCACGCCTAGTACGCAGGAAACTAACCCGCAACACATTCGCGGAGTGGAGGAGGAGGTCCGCCGGCGGGCCGCCCTTCCACTCATTGACAACCCCCTTGAACCCGTCACGACAGACGAACTCAGACAGACCATTAGAAACTTTAAGCAACGCAAGGCCCCGGGCGCCGACGGCATCTCTAACAAGGCGCTCAAGCACTTTCCCATCCAAATGCTAACCTTGCTTGCAATTCTCTTTAACGCATGTTTTGATCTGTGCTACTTCCCAGCCGCCTGGAAAGAAGCAATAGTGATAGGCATCCCCAAACCCGGAAAACCCGCGCACCTCCCCAGTAGCCATCGCCCTATCAGCCTCCTCAAGGCAATGGGGAAACTTTTCGAAAAGACTATACTGACCAGACTAAGAGAGCACCTCCTATCACCATCCGATCCAATCATCATTGACCACCAATTCGGCTTCAGAGCCAAACACTCCTGCCCCCAACAGATCCATCGCATAGTGGAGCACGCCCTAAGCGGCTTCCAACTCAATAAATATAAAACTATTGCAGTCTTCTTCGACGTCGCCAAAGCCTTTGACAAGGTTTGGCACGACGGATTAATCTTTAAATTATACAAATTAGAATTACCCGACCGCCTAGTTAGGTTAGCAGCCTCTTTTCTATCAAACCGTACCTTCCGCTATAGATACGAAGGTTCATTATCTACGCCCCGCCCACTACGAGCCGGTGTACCGCAGGGGTCCGCCCTCTCCCCCCTGCTATACACAGCGTACACCAATGACATCCCTAAGACCAAGGGTGTCGAGCTCGCTCTCTTCGCGGACGACACGGCCCTCTACTCTAGGGGAGCCAGTACAAATCAAGTCATAGCCAAGCTCCAACCGGTAATCACAACACTTGGGAATTGGTTCCGCGATTGGAGGATCGACGTAAATCCGGACAAAAGTTCAGCCATTTGCTTCGACTGGTCACTGCGGTCTGCCACTCATCAGATCAGCGTCGGGATACGCCTCACACACTCCATCTCGCTTCAGGCCCCGTAGGCCCAAACACGCACTCACAGCCACACACAACAAACTCACACGCGATCTCGCGGCCCTCCTGGCCGCTGAGGATCCAACACTCGCGGTGAGTCCCCCCGCCCCCCCGACACAGAGAGGTTCGATTCCTCTCAGTCCCCTCCCGTTTCAAGTGCACATCTGAGTGCACTTGTCCTCTAAGCACATTTTGCGTTATTTTAAACTATGCACTAGTTTAAACTAACGCAGCGCCGCATCTTCCCCCTCTCGGGGGTTGATCGCTTCAGATGAAGCTTGTAAGGCCCTTCTGGCCGTAAGCATGAATAAAGGGTGTTTTTTAGTCAGTAAGAGTCTGACATAACCTTACAGCCGGCTGTAGGGTATCCATGAGGATTTCTCCCCAGCCTGGGAGGAAACAAAAAAAAAAGACGATACACGGCTTTCAACGCCGCATCCCTGTGCTGGTCGGAGTGGGGGTGTTAATAGAAAGAAAGAAAAAGAAAGAAAGAAAGTTTTTTTTTTAAACCCTTATAAAATACAATATGTTAAAAGGCAGTCAGTCATACAGTAAGGGCTAACCAGACATTGTGTCGCGCCATCGCTGATATTCTGGCAGGGCTTGCTTGGAGTTATATAAGCTGGCGGTTGGCGCGTGTGAGGCGCTCGCTGATGTAGACCCGAGCGCCACTCCCCCATGGCGGTGGCCGGCAGGCCGCCCTCATCAGCGGTGTCCGGGGCGCCGTCCTCCGAATCCGCGGCCGGGGGTTCGCCCTCCGCAACAGTGAGCCTGCGGCGCACACGCGCGGCCATCAAGAGGTCATCGCGCAGCTGGCGGCGCGCCCACAGGCTCCGCGAACACCAAGTCCCGCCTGTCGAGTCACTCCCAGCCGCATAGCCAGCATGGTAACGCTCTGCTCCACGCTGACGCAACTCTCTTCGGGCAACCCGCCGATCTCCAGGTAGGACATCAACGCCTCCTTATCGCGGTCGTTAACCTCGGCGCGCAGCTTGGATATGGTGCGCTCCAAGTCCATCTTACCAGTTGCATCAGGTTCGATTTGATGCTGCTTCAACACCGCAATTCTCTGCTCGAAGGAGTCAAGTCGAGCGGTAAAAGAACTGCGGTAGGCCGCCATCTCCGAGCGGAATTCCCTCATCTTCTTCATGCAGTCGGCCAGCATACTTTTTATATCACTGGTGTATTATTTCCGGTGGCGTTCTCCTTGGCCTTACCCTGGACCTCATCTTCCTTTGGAGAGCTACTGGCCAGGTCGACAGGTTCCCGTGCAGCAACCGGTTTTTCGGGTTCGGAAGATTCGTTGATACCCTTTACAGGCGTATGTGTGTTGTCACCCCTGCGTGTGCTCTTCTTGCAGTTCGGGCATATCCAGTCCTTGCTGACACTCGACTTTTCCGGGATGCCTTATGATATTTTATTGGGCAAGCACAGGAAACAACAATATTGCTAGGCGCCAAAAAACTTCCACAAGCTTCCACAGTTTACCATTTTTAGTTCAAAAATTTAAATTATAATTATTAAGTCTAAATAAAAGGGAGACAATTAAAAATAAGAACAGGTGCTGGGGTCTTGAACAGATATATAAAAAAAGGGAAATAAATAATAATAAAAAATAAATAATACGAGTGCAGCATTTGAACCGACGACTGCAGTGGTGCGTCGAACGTAGGTCCCGTGGCAAAAATTTAACACACTGCGCCGTTTAATTCGATCACTCTTGTCAGGTCATTTTCGTTACGGAATTTATTGATTCGGTCGCCGTGCTCAAAGCCCGCGATAAAAGCTATACAATAGTTTAAAATAATAATCATTTAACCAAATATTTAAAAGTAATTCCTTAAAGTAAACACATATCAGTAGATACAGGTACTAACCTTATTTTATTAGTAACGATATAAATAAGTTCTCTGCGTTTGTGGCGGTTGTAAAACGAAACATGTGACATAAAACGGATGGGTCAGAGGTAGGCTAGGCGGGCACGTACACACACATACATACATAGCTTGTAACTTGTGAATAAATTTGAATGGGCGAGTAGTAATTCGGTAGTATTTCGTAGATGGGTTGCACGTTGGAAAAGCTAGCCGTAGAATTTATATAACTATGGGCTATTTTTAACTTAAAGTGAACAAATAAGTCTTTACTGAAGTCATTCGTGTTTGCAGAGATTGTTTCTATTTTAAACGTTCATCATCAAAATCTTTAGTTTTGATAAAGAGTATAAACATGTTCGGTCTGCAAGTGTGGAAATAAAACAAATTTCGGGTAGCCGATCATAGGATGGATGACCAGATACTAATTATTTCGAGTCCTCCTTATTCTTTAAAATTATAATGTATATCTTATTCACTACATATCTCGCCTTGGCTTTTTTTTTCAAAATTAGGATTTTTTTTATGTTATAGGGGGGGCATACGAGCAGACGGTTCACCTGATGGTAAGTGATCACCGTCGCCCATGGACACTTGCAACACCAGGAGTATCACAAATGCGATGCCGGCCTTTAAGGAAGGAGTACGCTCTTTTTTTGAAGGTTTTTGGGTCGTATTGATCCGGAAACACTGCTGGCGACAATATATTCCACAGTTTTGTCGTACGTGGTAAAAAAATTCGACAAGATCGCACGGTTGTGGATAGCCACGCATCAAGATGATGGGGATGAAATTTCTGTCGCGATGTACGATGGCGAAATGCAGCAGCTGGAATTAAGCCGAACAATTCCTCAGAACACTCCCCGTGATTAATGCGATAGAAGATGCAGAGCGAAGCTATATCCCTACGCAAAGTCAAAGGATCAAGCTGATCGGAAAGGTCCTGGTCGTCGACGAGCCGCTCGGCGGTGGATGCGATCCAAAGGGAGAAGCTGATACTGGGGTACCCCCGCCCAAAGATGAGAGCAGTACTCCATGTGAGGCCGAACTTGTGCCTTATAAAGTTGCAGTCGGTGGGCCGGTGTGAAGGGTGGTAAAATTATAATGTCAATACGATTACTGCATATAGGATCACTGAGCTTAAGTAAACATTTACATGTTTTACATAACATATTAGTAAAAAGTCAAAAGTTAGTAAAAAAAAAAAGAAACACAAATTGGGACAATGTCATATTTATCGATGGGACTTGGCTGAACTCGAATAAAACCGTGCCGCAGTCATGGACAGACGATACCAAGGCATCTTGCTCAAAAGTGCCATTGGGAAAGGGTGGACGTCTAAGACTCTGCCACGCCGAATCAGCCGGGTGAGGTTTTGTGCATGATGCTCTACTCGCATTCGAGTCTAAAAGTACAAAATAATATCACGAAGAATTCGACGCAAATAAAATCACAGAGTGGTTTACTTACTTGCTAACAAATCTCCCCGATTACAATAATGCATAATACTTATGGACAATGCACCTTACCACTCAGTTCGGATAGATTAAGCACCAAGTCAAAGGATACGCAACGCGCCATAATACAAAGCCGCCATTCTAAACTAAGAATATGATGACATTGCTGAAAGAAGCTTGTGCCAAAGTCCCTAAAGAAGGCTAGGCAAAAGTGGTAGAAAAGACATAAAAAAATAAAGGAAGATTATGACAGAGACTATAATTATATATTTGTTTCTTAGGTTTTCACGCACACCACTCATTAAATAAAACTAGTTTTTTACGGGTTAATGCACGAAACTTATTATATATACTAGGATTATGAGGAGCTCGATGGCGCAAGTGGTTAGCGCGTTCGGCTGCAAACGTTGAAGTTAAGCAACTTTCGCAGTGGTCGGTCATTGGATGGGCGACCAAAAATTTATTATCTCAAGCTCCTTCGTGCTTCGGAAGGCACGTTAAGCCGTTGGTCCCGGCTGCATGTGCAGTCGTTAACACCCACCAATCCGCACTGGGCCCGCGTGGTGGGTCATGGCCCAATTACCCTATTCCATCCATAGGGAAGGCCAGTGCCCCAGCAGTGGGGACACTAATAAGCTGATGATGATGATGATATATACTAGCGACGAAAACTCATCTGACGACTTTCTCAATATCAGAAGAAAATTATTGATTTAAGATTCAATGACTTTCGCTTTTCTTGATTTTTTTCTGACTGAGCGAATGTTATTGTAACTATTTTTTATTAATTTTATAGCTATTATCTGATAAAATTACCTAAAATTACATATTTTATTTTCTATTTTAAAATCTTATTTACTTATACCACGGCTAAAGCTAATAAGGCGAACAAAGATATTTAACTTTTGATATACGACCTTCGCCCTATAAGCATACTGCCCTGTCTCTCCAAGATTTTGGAAAGAGTTGTTTGTGTCCAACTCACTGAGTTTTTAGAAACTAATAAAATTCTTCCCTCATTGCAATCGGGTTTTAGAAGGAAACGCAGTACAACCACGTGTTTCTACGCCTATTCCACTTGATCGGGGAGTTCCCCAGGGCACCATTATGGGTCCAATCCTATTTAATTTTTATTGCGCGGACATTGTTAAGTGTAAATACCACATTTATGCTGACGACCTACAAATGTACATATCATTCAGACCAAGTGCGTACATGAATGCTCTTAAAGATCTTAATGACGACCTTCACAGAATTGTTGACTGGTCTGATAAAAATTGTTTGCTGCTAAATCCTTTAAAAACTAAGTACATGCTATTTGGCACAAAAAAGCTGCTCAGCAAACTGCCAGAGGATTTGAGCGTTTCCCTGAAGGGGAATCTGGGGCTGAGTTTTGACGAATGCTTAAGGTTTGAGGATCATATAGCGGAATCAGTAAAAAATTGCTTTTATCGCCTTAAGGTTTTATACAAAATAAGACCTTTTCTGTCTGAGGAGCTACGCATGCAGCTGACTGAGGCGCTGGTTCTGTCAAAACTCAATTACGCTGATGCTGTGTATGGCCCAAGATTGCTGGGCAGAACTGAGCGGCTCATTCAGCGAGTTCAGAATGCATGTGGTCGGTTTTGCTTCTCTGTACCGGCTAGAGGACATATCACTTAATTCCTTAATAACCATCTCATCTTGAAGATGAAGTCGAGGCGAAAACTACACCTTGCTTGCCTGCTTTTTGGAGTGATTAAGTCACAGGAACCACTGTACCTGTACGAGAGGCTTGGCTGGATTGGAACTCAGAGAGATCGTGAAAGGCGAGTATGCTCACAGCAAATGGCTACGCCTGCGCATAGATCTGCATCTTTTAGGGGTGCTTTCCGTTGTGCAGCCTCCAAAATATGGAACAATATCCCACCACCATTGAGGCAGATCAATTCGAATTACACATTCAAACATCGATTAAAGCAATATCTACTTGATGCGCAGCGGGAAATGGGCCTATATCGCAGTGATTCCTCATTTATATAGATATATATGTGTGTGTGTGTGTGTGTGAGGGTGTGTGTGTTTATATATATACATATATTTTTTCTGTGAGTTTACGTATTGTGTTGTTTGGTTGCTGTATAAATATATTTATATGTATGTATATTTTTTGTCCTTAGTGCGTGTCTGTCAATATAAAATGTATATACACGTATCTAATTTATGTATGATAATATTGAATGTGATATAGATGATAAATTGTTTCTAAATAATTTTGCGAGTATGTGTTTCTGTTTTTTTGTTTTTTTTTTCTCTTATATTGTTATGCCGATAGTCAGTTGTCAAGAGAACTATAGGTGTCAATTGAAAATCAGCGTCAGGTCCCACAAACCTGACAACATGCTGAATTGACAACCTGTTTTGGCGCAGCCGCGAGATAGCAACAGAATAAATCATAGTTGTAACGACAGTTATTATTAGTTATTAGTGTGTGTTACTTTTTTGTGTTGTTTGTTTAAGATAATTTTTCTTTTTCTTGTATTTTTTTGTTCTCAAAATCTTGTATCTGCTGTCTCGTTGTTTGTGTCAAAATAAATGTATTTTCTTTCTTCTTTCTAAAATGTATTTCATATACGGATATGTATTTTTTTGCGGAAGTAGGTAATTACTAATTACTTAGCAACATTTATATGAATTTTTAAAGAAAACGGTTAAAACTCAGTACATAATACACACAAATAAAACATAATTTTTGGTGTCAATATATCTATGAGGCAATGTGGTATGAGATATGGGCTTTGTCCTTTTTGCGAAGAAATTTTGGTCGCGCAAATGAGTAAACTATCTAAGAGCAAGTCGATTCAAGCATAAGTATATACCGATTTAAGTATATATACTTATGTTGGTACATAACACAGCTCAGAATACGGTCCCATTTTATAAATCCCAAAATAACTCAACATTTAAATTATCCACTAACCTGTCATGCTAATACGGTACCCGTGTCTTACATCTTACATTTTGAGAGCTACCTACGTTAAATTACACGTAACGAATAAAAAAAAGAAAACGCTTAAACCAAGCAGGTATTTGCACAAAGAGTAATCCCGGGGAAAGAGTTCCGGTCGTGCAACTTATGAAAATTTTATTCTGTTTGTATTCAGTAAAAGCTTTTGTAATACTTAAAAAAGGCTAAGGAAGAATTTTAGACAGAATAATAATGCAATTATCATGGATGGACGAATTGATTTATAAAGTACCTATCTACTTCAAAAGGGTATATATACCTATTGAATGACTTATGAAGCGACCAAGGACGGAAGTCCAGATGCACAGCATGTTACCCTTTCTTGGTTGCTATCATTTCGGACCAACCACTTCTCAAATACTTTACTGCTACGTACAGCCTCGAAGGCGTGGAATTGCTTCAAAATTTCTCTAGCCATTCTTAAGCTGCAAGGCAGCGCTATCTCTTCGCATTGTAGGTAACCCACATTGTCAAATGAATACTTTTACAAGTATTAAACATTTCAAAGAAGAAATAGCAATTATAGTTGTAATTTTTATTTTTTAAGCATGTAACTGCTTGATGTTTTAAATGTAAAGAAAATATATTTTCATCCTTAACAACTGCTATCTGAATAGTTTTCCCGAGCTTTTACTCGAGTAAAAAAACTTATTGTACGGGACGCCGGGCTGTCGCAGTAGCAGACAGTTACCGACTCGTACTGAGGGGTGGAGGAAGTTACACGCAGGAGTCTTGACTGTAGTGGACTGTAGTTTCGGCGAATAAAACCCCTGGTGTTCGGTATTGAAGAAATCGGTGGGCGCTGATAATGGATGGCCGGTGAGAGGAGGCTTCAGTTCCAGAGTGAACCGCTTGATTGTTTCTTCCTGTTCCTTATGGTAGGAGCGCCTGTCGCTGAATGCATGTCGGAGCATGTTCCGACTCGAATTTTATATGCTAGGACTGAGCTGGCCAGCGATCCATTACCTCACCGACGCTATACTTTATTTTTCATTTTCTCAAAAATTACATTAGTGCGAGCTTAAAACTAATTGTACATACATCGGGCATACATATAGGCATATTTTTAACACAGTTATGTGTCCGTAAGCATGATATTTTAGGTGTGGCGCGCAAAAAATAGGTCTCCGCAATATTTATACTTTCCCCCTCCATAGGGCTTCGCCCTGCCACGGGGCTTCGCTGCCCCACCCGCGCGCTCCGGGCGCGCCGGGTGGGGAGCGCAACATGTCTCAGAAAACGGTTCTATACAAACAGATTTTGTCTCCTACACGGTACATTTCTACATTTGTTGATGTGATGCCTATTTATTTACGTAGCCCTATGCGTTATCTACCTAATACAACAAATTTCTAACAAGAATATCAACAAACAACAGCTCTACGGCCCTATAAAGATTACAAATTAAAAAGTCTTAAAAAACCTACTTACATTCACTTAATGCCTAACTATCATATATTATTTTATAGCGGCAGTAAAAACACACAAAACAACATCATTATCATAACAATTATACCTATATCCTATCGACTATTCGTAAAAAACTATTTCCAATATTTTCCTTAATTACGCCTAAACTACTAACACGATTTATACAAAACTTTGACATATTATTCTTATAACTACCTATTTTCTAATAAGACATAAAATAAATCAATCAAAACATAAAACATACTATTATCGAAAACTATCAACTCAGGCAAAATCCTATAAGATGTGAGACAAGGACAGCCTATTGTCTCTGTCCCTCCTATAGGTCGGAACTATCAATATTCTGACTAGTTTCCCCGCGCCACCGCTTGGCGTCGTGGCGATCGTTTAGACAAATTCTTATAAGATTGTTGGAGAGAACGGGGCGGAATATCGCTCTGAACTATCAATTTTACAACGGTTTACTATGGGCAGAACTATCTATTATTGCGATATCCGACTCATTCTAATAAGACAACAAGGGAATGATATTTTTAATGTGTATACAACCGATACATGTGAAATCATAGATACATTTTATAAATCAATCTTGTTTCGACGTAAGATCATTTCTTCTCGCTTCGGTCGTAAGGCGGTCGTCTCGTACACTTATTCAACGTCAAATATCTTTTAATTACAAAAATCTTATTGTCAGCGGGAAGAAAGTGTCAGCACCAAATGAAATCAAACTTAAGTTTATAGTTATTTTTTAATCTAAAGAATATTTTAGTTGAAAATAATCCACCAGGTCCAAGAAGCAGACGGAACTCGAACCATCCGCACCACCACTATCCGGGCGGATGCACTGACCAAATATGCTGCCACGATCTTAATAACCGTGTCGAATTTTTTCTAGTATTTCTTAGGCTGAAAGGCAGCAGCAGCATTATGTAATACCTAACCAATATGAAATACCTTTACAAGTATTACACATTTGAAAGAGGAAATAACAATTGCACCTATTTATATTTTTATTTTTTAAACCATTTAACTACTAGATGTTTAAATCTAAAAAAAATAACTGAAGTTTATTTACGGCTCTAAGTAAACTTGGAAAAATTGCCTATGAAGTATTTTTTTAACATCATTGAAATAACATTTGCTGTTTTCATTTTTGTTCCTGTGTTTTATATGTTCTCTGTATTGTGTGTAATAGTGCAATAAAAAATATATTCATTCATTCATTCATTTGAAATGTGTTAAATAGATTCAAAACACTTAATAAATAATAACAGCGTAAATACTCCTTGCTTATTAATAATCAGCATCGTTTTAGGCCCCTCTCCTTGCGGAATCTATCCGGTAAAGCATTGAAGTGCGAAACCATTACAGATAAATATGCATTAGTAACTAAGTATAATTAACAATCTCGTAGTCATACCTCAAAGCTGCCACATTTGACGTTGGTTTCGACGTAATTGCCGCCCGTAGACAATATAATAGGTACCTAAGTACATGTACAAATTTACATCGTTTTAATGTTAACAAATTATTTATAATTGACGTTATTGAGCTTTTCAATGTTTTCATTGTCACTTTATTTTATTTGCAATTGCATTTTGTTGTTATTGTGATATACAATCGTTGTGTTTTCTTATTAAAAAGGTTCGAAAAAGGCTAAAAGGTATCTATTTTAGATTTGGAGTGTCGAAATCACTTGCCAAATAAATTAATTTTAATTGTACTCAATGATTATTTAGCTAAACTTGATTTTGCTTAGCTGATTTCATATTTTTTTAATTCGCTCTATTCTTTTTATTTTAATTATTTTGTTATTTTATTAAGATTGTAATTGTTGACGAAGGTATATTTTTGTGAAATTTGCATTTGTTTTTTGTATGTGTATGCTGTACCCTTAGTACGAGTTTTACAATTACGAAAACTATGATAGTTTTCGTGAGCTCGCACCGTATTAAGAGTACTGATATTATTGTTTTCGTTTCAATAAAAATAAACAGTGTTAAAATTCTATCATTAAATCATTTGTTTCTTATTAAATTTTAAGTATATTTGGTTACTTTCTAACCAAAATTGAAACATAATTTACAATCACGAAAACTATAATAGTTTTCGTGAGCTCAAATTCGTACTAAGGGTACTGTTGGCGTGGCTTATAAATAAATAAGTTGCCGACGCAGTCTTTCGTTTTCTTTCTCTATAGAGCTTGAGAATACTAAAAGTCACCAGTGCCATATTTCGTATCTTTAGGCACTGGTATGAGCTATCGGAGGAATACGGGTTGGAGTGCGGGGTGAGACAGGGGGGGTTGACCTCTCCTAGGCTTTTCAACCTTTACGTGGACCAGCTGGTCCGTGAGCTCAGCGGCATGCATGCGGGATGTTCAATCGGGACGATATGGTGCTGCTGAGCCCGTCGATCAGTGCGCTCCCGAGTTTGTTGCACGTGTGTGAGACCTATGCGAAAGTTCACGGGCTAAAATATAACACTACAAAAAGTGAGATAATGGTTTTCACCGCGGGTAACAATACTCCACAAAATGTGCCTCCTGTCAGGCTATGCGGGGAGGAGTTGTTGAGGGTTCAACAGTACAGATACCTGGGCCATATTTTAACAGAAGACCTAAAGGATGACTAAGATATTGAGCGAGAGCGTAGGGCGTTGGCGGTCAGAAGCAACATAAATAAGAATAATGCGCAAAAAAGTTACCTCTCTCATGAAGAGAGTTTAGACAGCCACATTAACATCTTGAAGGTTGTAGGGGGTAGGTACGAGTGTCCTATAAGTAATCACTGGACAACTGTACTTGTAAAATGTAATGAAATGCAATAACTTATTAATATAATTATTATGAATTTTTAAAGTCAATTTTGTAATTATTTTTGTTGACATTGTAATTTTGTATTTATTTGAATTATTTTGTTGTTGAAATTTCTAATTTTGTATTTATTTTATTTTTGATTGTAATTTGTATGCTTTTATAATTATTATTCTTGTTTTTTATGTGGTTTATATGGCTAAATGGTTGAAATAAATGAATTGAATTGAATTTCGACATTTGTCAAATTTTGTTACAATTGGCCGTATCTTACTGCAACTAAAATTATGTTGTGAAACGAGGGTGATTTTTTAAGTCGACAGATTTGTCAAATTGTCAGTAATTCTATACATGGAATCGTGGCTGTGTGAGATTTGCGTTACAATTGTAGTGAAAGCTTGAAAAGATAAGTTCTTATACAGGAGAATTTATTAAGAACGAATATCGTTCTCCTTTTATATCAATGATTTTGCGTTCAACGAAACGTCAAACACAACAAACTGTCGACTTACATATTATGTCAGCGACATAATAATGTCGACTTGGTGAAATAGGGCACATATCAGCTACTAAACGAGTTAGGTGGCAACACGGGTATGAGGTATAATACGAGCAACACGCCCTTATTAGAAATGCTAGCAGCCGCCCGTGACTTCGTTTGTGTTTACTTTTATTTTTGAGAATCCCATAGAAACTTCACTTTTTTGAAATAACAAGTATCCTATGTCACAATCCAGGTCTTTTTCATCTAGTCTTAGTCTTAGTAGTACGGCGGGCTGTTTCCGCAACTCGACACCCAGTGCCTATTTTGCGTGGGGATTGGCATCAGTCCTGCCATTCCAGCTCCTCCAGAAAGCTCTTTTTCATCTAAATCCGTTCAGTCGTTTTTGCGTGATTAAGTAAGAAACATACAAACTTTCACATTTATAATATTAAGTACGATTTACCTATTCATGAGCATAATATAATAAATACTTTTTTAGGTTTTACGCTTGCAAAGAAGCGCGTATTTCATTGTGCACTGCTTTCCGCGCGTTTCAAGCTTAAATACAGGCAAACTTGCTGAGGCAGCACCTCTGCAAGTTTGCCTTTAATTACATTCACGCAATGTCTCACATTTCTCACAGTGGGTGTGCATTATGCATTTATTCATATGAATGAAACCGAATGGAATTATTTTTTAGCTTCTAATACTTAAGCATTAACCTTTCGAGTTACATACAAGAAAATGAAACATTAATAAGTAACTTAGTACCTTTAATACCTTTCGAGAAAAAACTTTTCATATGTGAAACACCTGTGAAAATATCAGCAAAAGGTCTATATTTTGCGCTTCAATCAATAATTCTATTGATAACGGATCAGCGCGTAAAATCCATCTTGGTAAATATAGCCTCACTTGTGGCATGAGATCTTATTTTAAATTGATTCGGTCAATACAAATTGAAGTAACTCACTGGCCAATGACTGGTAAAAATATTTTATTTTGTAGGTCATAAGGTTAATTTCCCTTTTTTCTTTTTTCGCCTTTATCGTTTTTTCCAAGTATGAGGTATAATTTGTAAAAGGAACAAGATTTTTTTTTGTAAGGTAAAAGGTTGTATGTGCGAAATGGACATTTATCTTTGTTCTACCGTACTAACTACTACCGTAACTACCATAGCGTTTCCTTTATCTGCACGAAGGATGATAAAATCTGCATTAGTTCGCAAGTTCTTTAGTGCAAGGTATTCATCACGAGGAAGGTTGGATTTCGGTGGTTTACTTCGTCTTAACACTGATGAAATGTCTTGACGCAGCGCCACCATGTCTTCCTTTCTCATGTGGTTCTTCACTAAGCAATCCTCCATACACCCCAACATCTTTTGAAACTAGCTTTTCTAGATATTTTATTAATCAGGAATCCTGACCAAAGTTTAAGCCATACAGTGTATCGTAAAGTAACACGTACTGATAGGTACCTCAATAGTGACTCACACCATCACCCGAAATAGTTAACTGCCATAGGAAACTCTTTGTTTTAGAGAGCACGGGGCGTCTGTGACAAACAACACCTGGCAGCTGAGCTTCAGCGTGTCGAGCGAATACTGAAGGATAGTAATCTGAATTTACCACGTCACCATCACAATCGCTCCAAACCTAGCTCAGTCGACCGAGAACCTGCTGTACTACCTTACATGAGAGGAGTCACTGACAAGATTAGGAGGATTCTGAAGCGTGCTTCAATCAATACTAACTTCAAGCCGCAAAGAAGATCAACCAGTTTCTACGACCTGTCAAGTTCAATATTCCCTTTCAAGTTGCTGGTGTCTAGAAACTTGAATACGACTGTGGGCTCTCCTACATCGGGCAACAAAGAGGAGTATAGGGACTCGGGTAAAAGAACATATTGCAAATATGAAACATAGGTGCGAAAATAAGTCGCCGGTGTGTGAACATGCATTAGAGGGACCAAACCATTACATTAAATTTGATAAACCACAGATACTTGCAACTGAACAATGATTCATTCCTAGGATGATACTCGAAGCAGTTGAGATTAAGAAATATCCAAATTTCAATAGAGAAGATGGTTGGTATCATAGATAAAGTATTGGTCTCGCTTTGAAGCGAGACAAATTATTCATCTATGGTTGGTATATACCACCAGCTTGGGAACCCATTATACGATAGATAAAATCCCAACCCCGAACACACACTGCAAGACCAACAGATAGGTACTATTATTTCCTCTTGTTTGCATGATTGATATAAGAAGGAGATAGAAAGCCTCTCTGAATTTGTTTCGCCAGTTTTTCTCAGAAAGGTCTCCCAATTATGGAACCTGTGGTAGTTTACGGTAGTTAGGGTCAAATAAATAAACTCAAAATTATAAAAGGAATTAAATAAGGTACCTTATGAATTAAATTAACTAAACTCATTCATGGACAATAAACTTTTTAGAATCTTCCAATGAAATATCCGAACGCTCAATAAAAGTCTTTCGAAGGTAGCTCGACAAATTAAATAAAAGACGACGCATCCTGAAAAGGATGCGAAATGTCAATAAATAAATAAATCAGTGCATCTATATCGTGGAAACTTCTTTTATTTTATGAGTGGTGTGCGTGAAAACCTAAGAAACAAATAAAGCAAAAAGTTACCATTTGTCAAAATCTGATACATTCTACTATAAATTGGAAGTGACATTGACTAATAGGCAAATTTAATTATGTTCAACGCGGCCCAAACTTCAGTTTTTGGATCAGACATTTACTTATTGTTGTCTATTGAAATGTTACACTGAATAAAATGTTAGAACAATAATTAGAATGAAAATTCAGTTTTGTAAGTTTATTTACATAATACATAAATTTCTTTAGAAACAGCTTACACTTTGGTATGTTTAAACTCAAATTGAATTTCCATGTTAAGTGGGCACAGGTGAAACATTCGAAGGAAAAATGTTCAATAACTGAAAAATGGAATTGGGTTTTCGATAGCAGCTGGAATGTTAGCACCTTAAGTATTTTTGGCATGTGTATAGAGAATGTAGAGGAAATTATTTCTAGTACCTACCTCCTTGTCTATGGAATTGGTTCTAGCAGATATTACTATAACTAGTATTAGGCTGCGATTCCACCAAAGATGTGAGCGGATGTTTTTAAAGGACCAAGAGAATCGTTTCATTCACCTGGCCCCCGATAGCCGGGTACCAGAGCCGGATTCAGAGGTGTGGGCCTGGGGCAACGAAGTAGTGGACGCCCCTTAATTTGGATTTGCACCTGTAACCTGTCGGAATTAGTTTTCTTTTTCTCTGTTGTGGGGTCCCCGGGACACAGCCATCCCGCCTCCCCCCTGCCCTGCCTTAAATCTGGCCCTGGTTAATTCAGCTCTGATGAAAACAACTCATCGGAGCGAGGGATGTGTGCGAAGAATCATCATCATCAACAGACTATTAATTTCCCCACTGCTGGGGCACAGGCCTTCCCTATGGATGGAATAGGGAAATTGGGCCATGACCCACCACGCGGGCCCAGTGCGGATTGGTGGGAACTAACGACTGCAGATGCAGCCGGGACCAACGGCTTAACGTGCCTTCCGAAGCACGGAGGAGCTCGAGATAGTAATTTTTGGTCACCCATACAATGACCGACCACTGCGAAAGTTGCTTAAGTTCAACGATCGCAGCCGAACGCGCTTACCACTTGCGCCATCGAGCTCCTCGTGCGAAGTGCGAAGCATGTGTAGGATTTCTTTAATGTTAAAAGGCGGGGGGGGGGGGGGGGGGCATCCCCCCCAAGCATATGACCCACCTGATGGTAAGCGTCCAACATAGCCTATAGACGCTTCCGATACCAAAAATATCACTCGCATCGTTGCCTACCGTAACCCAATCCCCTACCCCGTGGAGCCCCGAAACTTTACTCACCAACACAAACAAAGGTAGTGTTATTTTGCTGTAATCTTCTGTAAGGTGGAGGTTACTTCCCCAAACGGGCTCTCTAATTCGTGTCGAAAATCCGCTATGCCGTACCTCTTTCATGTGTGTGCGAGGGATGTGTGCTATATGGAAATATAGTACACATCCCTCGCCCACACATAAATATAGGTAGTGTTATTTTACGGTGCGAGTGAATAACTACCAAAGAGCCCGCTAAATATGCTCGCATCGCTGATCTGCGTATCGTTTCGCTGTTTCGCTGCACAGCTTTAAATCTCTCATCTTCTTAGCGCATCGGCAGTTGTAACATCCACACTGTTTCACAGCTTTGCTACATCCACGCTGTGCTCATCGTCCTAGCACATCATTTTCCCGCTATACGAAAATTCTGAACAGTTTTAGAGAGGTATTAAGCAGTGTAAGGGGTTCAAATTGATTGTCAAGAATAATACTATAGTCATTTTGTTGTGGTAGTTATATTGAATTAAATAATAAAATACGCTGGACTGAGGAGTTCGATCGCGCAAGTGGTTAGTGTATCCGACTGCGATTGAAGTTAAGCAACTTTCGCAGTGGTCGGTCACTGAATGGGTGACCAAAAATTTACTATTTCGAGCTCCTTTGTGCTTCGGAGGGCACGTTAAGCCGTTGGTCCTGGCTGCATCTGCAGTCATTAGTACCCACCAATCCACACTGGGTTCGCGTGGTGGGTCACGGCCCAATATCCCTATGGCACCTGTTAGCATTGGCATTAATAATTAATTTTATAAACACTTTGAAAATTATATAAAGCAATAAAAGCAAATGGAATGGAAATAAAACTATTCAATAGATTCAGATTTCTTTATTTTATAAGGGAAATAACTACTTTCAAAATGATTAAATGTTTCAAGTACACTATTTATTGATTATTAAAATTAAAATACCAAAACAAAGCATAAAATCTTTACTCGCAAATAACTAACCTCTTATTTTAATTTTTAAGATTACAGAAGTAAGGACATGGCTAAGAAACTGCCCTTAACGTGTATAAATATTTCGCACTATCCCGTAACTTTACAATATTTTTTTATTAATTATTACGTGTTTATTATTCTCATACAACTTTCGTGAAATAATCAAATATTTAAAAGTATAAAAAATGACTTCCATGTCTGTATCAAAAGCAAAATGTTCCGTTTTACAAAATAAATGAACAATAAATATATACAAAAAATATCTGTGTAAGTATATCGAAATAAACAACATTATTTCTAGACTCCTTCAAAATATGACATATTTGGCCCTAATTGTTGTTACAACAAATCACGGAAGGCCTAAAATAATAGATTTTATTATTCTGATTAGGCTTGAGACAAGGCTGTATGATAATTAATCCTTTAATTTTTGCAAATGGACAAAATAAAACTTCACAGATTACCTGTCAGGCCGACGATAACTTTTTGTGAAGAGTTAATCAGAGAAATGGGAAGAAAGATTCTAAGGAAATGCGAAATTGATCACTCTGTAAATAATTGTCAACATCTTTTATCAACTTTAGTAAGGTAATGACATAGTAGGAGTTCTCATAATTTTCAAGATTGTGACTTTATCAAAAGTTCCTGAGCCTTTTTTCATAGAAATTATAAATAGTTAGCCATTTACCATTAACTATTACTAAGTACAGTATTTATACATTGCCAGGGCAGTCGCTCATACAAAACTGTACCATGTCCTTTCTATTGTAAATGGCAAAAATATATTATTATATATTATTTTTAGACATTAGGTAGTTTTAAGCTTTTTGTAATTGTAAACTCATATTTTATTAATCTAAATAAATTTCCTTATTATATTATGACTTACAATATTAAAGAAATATAATTCCGATAAAAGTTATAAACAACAATATGAAAATATTACTTAACTCAGAGCTCCGCTCGGTCCGATGGCTCGATACAGAATCACCCCGCAAAAGCTGGAGCTCAGCCTTTTAAAGGCGGCGACAAACAACTAACGTCATTGGGCCGTTCAGAACACGTGTACAAAGATTTCACTGACTACCCGCAATTTATGAAATATTCTATTAAATTATGTAATTTAGTGCTAGCAATAGATTTTCATAGTATTTTATATAAAACCTACATTACAAAAATCAAGTATGAGTATTGAAGCAGCAATAACATCACTGAATCAACCATTATTAAATGTTCAATAATTATACAGCCGTCTCGATGTTTTGTTTTTAGCTTTTTTACGACCTTATATGCTTATTATCTAACACACCCATCCACCCCTCGGAACTCACACGGATTTCATTTTCTCAAAAAGTTTTAAACTTACAACTATCAAAGTTTTTACAGAAATTGCGTTTTATGATGATTAAAATGATCAGGAATTTATTGAGGTTAATCAATTTTCAAACTTTTTATCGAGAATTTTTGAAAGAAGAGTCGTTTTCCAATTGTGTTAATCGGTAGTAAAAAACCTAGAAAAAAATACACACGTATAAGAAAATTATGGATAAAAACCAAAGAAATGATAAGAAGTATCTGACTATCTTCAATTTATAAAAAAGAAACGATATTCGCCACTTTATTCAAAAATAATAAATTGTTAGCATTGCGTTCCGTGCTTGATTACAAAGTAAGTTGACAGAACTTAAGAATACATTTTTACTTATAAACTCAGATTACAGAACAAAAGCCAGATGGAGCGCACGGAACACGCAATGCGTGGCACCATAGCAAATATAAAGTCAAAAGCGACTATCAATTCGCTTCAGGACACCACAACGCATAGTGTTGCGAATACATCCCGTGAATACTAAGTCTTTATTAACACTGTGCCGCCTTGCTCATACATCGTAAAACTTTTCACCAAGACAGAAAAAACATATACTTTTAACGCCGTATTTGCTTTGGTGGCATGCGTTGCGTGTACCGTGCGCTCCATCTGACTTTTGCTCTGTAATCTTAGCTTAAATTAATCACTAGCTGTGCCCCGCGGTGTTACCCGTGGTTTATTAAGGATATTTTCCCGCAGTAAAACGTAGACTATGTGTTAATCCAGGGTGTCAACTGTCAACTAACTCCATACCAAATTTTATTAAAATCGCTCCAGCCATTTAAACGTGAAAAAGTAACAAACATGCAATCAAACACTCACAAACTTTCGCCTTTATAATTTTAGAGTGATTATGAAACGCACTTTCTGTAGATATAGCTTCGACAGTTGTAAGTTGTAGATACTTTTTAAGAAAATCAAATTAGAGTTCCGAGCTACTAGAGGGTAGCCCAGTTAGATTGCAGTCGAGTGTATTTTAAGATAGTGGATTTTCAGGCATTTGAAGCGGAGCAAACTTTTGGAGAAACCACCCCCACCATAAAAAATGGGGCAGCCACATAAAACTATTATTTTGTATTGTAGTCTTACAGTGAGTAGGGTCGCCAAAGCTCCACCTCCATGAGAATAGGGTCTAGGTAAGCGACGTGCGTATTAATTTCGTATTGCAAGCAACGGAAGGGTATGGTTACCGCTTACTATCAGCAGGACCATACACTTATATGCCATCTTTTCCGTATAAAAAACGAGCCAGCCTTACAGTAGTCGCGTATGATGTGCAACATTTGAAACCTCACCTTATATTAGTAAAAAAAGAAATAAAACCTACTACAAAAGGAATAAGCCATTTGAAAATTATGTTCTAAAATCAAATCAAATAGCGCACGCTTCCCAAACTTCCTGTTGCACACTTCCGCCCCATTTCACGAAATCACACCCACAAATTGCAGGAAAGCGAGAGGAAAGATGTTACACATCACGAAAATCCTTACGTGATAGGAGAAAAAGTCGAAAGGGCTAAACAAAAACATTTCTCAAATTTTCAAATTTGAGAATTTCTCTGCATCAGCTATCTTCTCAACTAAAACCCTTCACAGGTCATCAAAATCAACTGATGCGAAGTAAAAGAAAAGTATCCTTGTATCACACATCATTACAAATATCACTCATAAGATCTACAGATCAAGTACCAACATTTTTATTTCGGGACAAAAATTTCATGAAAATAAGTTCTGCAGGTTGGCTCTCGAAAGCATGTAGTCCCCGATATCTCGGCACTGTTGCAAGCGCCATTATCATGGTAACTAAAAGTACTCGTAAAAAACAAGGTACGTGGAAGCAATCCCGTTAATAACATAAATTACTAGTGTAAATGACCATGGAAGTTTAAAACTTTCGTCTTTGGCTTCGTATTCAAAGTATTAGTACGGTTTATTCTCTCAAACGTAACAGAAGACACAGTCAAAAGTTACTCTCGACCGACGAGAATGGTATTCCGTATCTCCTTTCAGATGTTAGTGTCAGCCGGCGAGCCTGAATCGGAATTTATTGCTTTCTCCTTGTTTTTCATAATTTATAAGATTAAACACAGCGCCGCCCGCCGCCGCTGGCGTCACGGACCCTTTATAAATTTCAAATAAGCTTGATGAATAGCCGCAATAAAAACTAATGCTTTAATTACGACTAAAATCAATGTTTTTTACATTTAATTGGGAATGATGTAGTTTTTGATTGAGCAACTTGACCGACTGACACTAAAACATTGATTTTTTTAAAAACCAGAAACGTATCAAATCGATTAATAGTATTTCAATTGAAACCTTGCCTTGCAAATAATCGTTAATCTCAGCTAAGTGGTTTCTGAATGTGTGTATGTTTTGATATCTGTTATTCAGTATTGGATAAAAAGATGTGCACAGAAAAATACCATGGCATATTAACACTATAGGAAATAGGATACATAAATACATCAAGCTTTGAGGTTTCTTAAATGATAAAATCTGAAGTTTACGCAAATGAAGTTGCAAGTAGAAGCTGTTTAATATTTGTGAAGTGAAACTTCGCACGCTTGACTTGGGGGGTACGCTGGCGAATGCATTAAGCGTTACGAAAAGTGTGCTCGGGCGAGGCGAATGGGAGTTGAATGGGGGACATAAGCAAGAGAAAGCAGTACGTGCACACATTCTTTCTCTCTTTCTCTTATAGCTAGTAAATGTAATATGTATATGGACATACATGTATATATTGTACACAACATTATTTATATATATATATATATATACATACATCTTGCTGATCATGTTGCGTCTTATATGGCGATTTTTGCTATTGATCCTGCGTCCGACCGACTTGATGCGTCCGGTATACGGACGCAAGATTAACCTAGCCTCATTTTTTGTGCAAAGGCGTCTTTTCATGCGTAGAATGCATGGGCAAAAATTTGGTGTGGACTCAATTTCATCACCAGAATGCTTTTTAACGTATTTCATAGTTCAACCATTAACCGTGCGGAATTTGGAGGGCGCTACCGTGCAGTGTATATTTTGCAAAGTATATTTCGGGTTCAATTTACAGATTTTATTGCGTCTTCCTATATATATTTAAAAAAGTTTTTATCAATTCTCTACGATGATCATCTTGCATCCAGTAGGTATCTTGATTTGCGAGATCGCGCGACACCTGAGGGGCCCGTTTTGGGTGCATGGGAGAGACGAAACTGGGCGTCCTACGGGTCGCGTGTGTTTGTATACAGATCCGTGCTCCGTGGACGCAAACTTATTACCGGAGTGAAATTTATCGTATTATTTGATAGAAGTAAATAAACGTAAAACAATGAAGAGATTTTTTTTATTTTAGCAAATTTTTTTTTTACCATTGATAACTATTAGGATATTATTGTTTGGTTTCCGTTTCCGATTTTTTTTAATGTAAGTACATGATGAACCTACACGATTAATCGATATTAATGATCGAGAGAATTTTAACAACGTTAATTATTAGCACCTATTTTATTAAGAATGTGATTCATTTGTTATTTTGTCGTAATGTACCTACCTACAGAGAATTCTTGTGAGAACTGTTGGTTAAATTGTTCTTTTAAATTGGTATACAGTATTATTGTTCAGCCTTTGTTATGGTATTTATAATATCACATCTAGAAAACTTGTTATATATGTCACTGAAATTAACTTAAGCTTATTTCTATGCACCATTTGCTAATTTGTATCATTGATTTTTTTTGATATCCCATTTACCCCTTACCTCTTCACTATCACTTAGTATGTATACACGTATTCACCTTCCTTATAACTTATACAAATTCAAAATTCGAATTCAATATCAACGCAACCGTGCCCCCCACCAACACGACAAGACGAGCCAAGCAAAGTGCAAGGGCTCCACCTAACTTTTGAAAGGGCCTAAACTTGACGAAGGGCTTCGTCGTTTTAGTGGATCTTTATAACTAGGGTTTGGATTATCCACATAAAAAAATTTCGAGTTATATAAGTAACGGTGAAGTCCAGACGCGAAGATAGCTGATACAGCAGTTCTACCTGCCACACCAGCCATCCTCACCCTGCCGGCCTGCGTGTTGCTTCTTCACGCCTCTTTTAAAAAATCACAGGTTGTAAGAGGGAGGGAATACGTTAGCGGTCAGCGCATTCCATTAACGGATAGTGCAACAAAGAAATGAGTCAACAAATTTCTTTGTACGCGTTGGAATTGTGGCCACAGTTAGTCGGTGACAACGCAGGTCTGCGCGCGAGGTCCTCTGATAGAAAGGGGAAAGTGGAATAAGAGAGAATAACTCCTCAGAATACTCGCCGTGGTACAGACGATAGAATGTGCTTAGTGACGCCACGACACGGCGTAATTGTAGAGGCTCTAGGTGTTTAGTCACCTCTTCATCGTCTATAATGCGGATCGCACGCCGTTGTAACCCATCCAAACCATCGTGGTGGTGGAGCCATTCATTAAGGAGTTGCGAGCAATATTCCACGCAAGACCGCACCTGCTCCTTATACAACAAGCACAGTTAAATTGCTCGGGCGTGAAAAAACGCCGTACCTTGTTCAGGTCTCCAAGACATGAAAGGAATGGCGGCGTTTTTGCCGTGAAAGCGCAGACCTGGGTTTTGTTAGCATTGAACTCAACCAAACCTGGTACCCCATTCAGAAATATGGTCCAAAGCCTGATTGAATTTAATGACAAGATTCTCCCGTTTCTCCTTGGTTACCGCTTGCCCAGCCGCTGCTTGTCCGGGATACCCCGCATGCACTGTACTATCGTATGCATCGCAATGAATATTCCCAAAAGGAATTAAGTCATTGATATGCAGCAGAAAGATAGTGGGGGATAGGACGGAGCCCTGAGAAACGCCGGCATTCACTGACATGAACCGCGAACTGCTACCATTCGTAAGGACACGAATTTTACGTTCATGCAGGAAGTCAGCTGTTCAAGAACAGAACTGTGCCGGCAAACCGTATGCCGGAAGCTTGGAGAGAATGCTTTTGTGCTAGACCCTGACGAACGCCTTGGCAATGTCAAGGCTGATAGCCAACGACTCGCCCCGCTTGTCGATAGCCTCACCCCAGATATGAGTCAAGTACGCTAGAAGATCATCGTCGATCGTTTGGGTCTAAAAACATATTGACGATCATTAATCAGTGAGTGATCCTCTAGGTAGCAGGTCAGATGGTTGTTAAGAACCTTTTCTAGGACTTTATATAATACTGGGGTGACTGCTATTGGCCGGTAGTTTGCCGGGTCTGAGGGATCCCTTTTTTTGGGCACCGGTTGCACGTTGGCATCTCTCCATGTCTCCGGCACACGCCCCAAAGAATACGAGCATTGGTACAAGCGCGTGAGAGCGGAAGACAAGACAAGACGCAGCACATTTTTTTAGTACTATTGATGGGATGCCATCAGGTCCACCAGCTTTCCGGATATCGAGTGATTGCAATTCGACACGAACCGCACGCTGCCTAATTTTAATATCAGGCATCGTTGTGCCACAATGAGGTAATGATGGTGGCAGTGCATTGCAATCATCGATTCGGGAGTTAGCCGCAAAGAGTTTTGCCAGTAAATCGGCTTTCTCCCGTGGCTTATGAGCTAGTGTTCCGTCAGGGGTGGTAGCGAAGGCTGGCAGAAGTTCTTTTGCACGGCCTTGGAAAAACGCCAATAGCTACGGGAGCCCGAAGGATGCGTTATAAGTTCGTGAGCAACACGTATAACGCGCTGGGCATCCGCTGTAATCCTTCTTACAGGTCTTGGAAGCAAAATTGTAGGCTGTTTTTAGTGAATCGACCCCGGGATCCTTAAGAGCGCGGCCTCTGATCCAAGCACGATATACCGCTTGCTTACGCGAAACAGCTTCAGCACAGTGGTGATTGAACCAGAGGTTACGTGTGTCCTTACTGATGAGATTGGAATGAGGAATATAGTATTGCATAACCATTACAATTTCCTCGGAATAGCGACGGCGCTGGCCAATATGTCCTTGTCACTGAAGCAGCGCTGCTTCCAAGGGACGGACGCAAAGTTGTCACGCATACCGTCCCAATCTGCCGACCCATAGTGACAAATCCGGCGTTGTACCACCGTTGGACGCGGAGGCTTGGCCTGTGGTTGATATCGGGCAGTGGTTTGAAGAGCCCAGAGCCCCCTTACCACAACTTGACAGCCCTGTGGATGGATCGTGAGCAGAAGTTCCAGTAATAAAGGTGCTTGACTTGAAATATCTGGAATTCTGGTGGGCTGATCGACCAGTTGCTTCAAGTCATGCGTGAGCAGAGCCCTGCATGGTTGGTTTTCAAGGAACTTAACCACAAATTGTGGTGAACATTAAATTCCCCCAAAAACACCAATTCTGCTTTGGAAAATTGTTCTTGCGCGTCATCTGCTGCCCGACTAAGGTGTTCGAAAAGTCGAGTTGTCTCAATATCGCAAGTATGGGATCTGTAGATCTCTGGCCTGGGGACCAGAGTCGACGTGTACCACTAGCATAGAAAAAGAGGGATCTTCCAAGCAGCGGAGACGGCGACAACAAACATTCGCCCGAACATACTCTCTTACTCTTTAAACACGTAGCCGGGATAGTTAAAGTAGCCTGTGTTAGCAGGCGGAAGTATTTGTGTCTCCGTCAACAATGCTGGGCGTGCTGTCTCAAGACAGCGGTCGACAGCGTTGAAGTTAAGTGTGGAGTCCGCGTATGTTGCAGAACTCTACCTTAAACAGCATTGAAGGCGTGGGGGTATGCACCGCTATACACCCGAACTTTGTTTTAGCGTCTGCTATGGTGGAATTGAAAAGAGACGTGAAAATGAGCGGGCGTTGTCGCGAAGAGTCCGGGCAAATTAGGGAGGTTTGTTTTCCCGAATGACGGCAGAGGAGATGCGCCGACCCACCGGACGGAAGGGCCCCCGCACCCCCCCGGGAGTGACCGCCGTGATTCCACGCCCAGTCACCAACCGGTACGACGGTCCACCCCGAGATTATGCGTGACATGATGGGGCAGCCTCGCGAACTGGCTAGGAACGCTCGGGCCCCTGTACTGTGCCACGGGCGGCCAGCGGGACAGCCGTTTCTACGGGTCACCTTGGACGGCGGGTCGATGCAGTACGCTGGCTGACCCCGAAGCACGCGAGAAGCACTTAACGGGTTTTTCACCATGCGCACGGTGGTATTTGTTACCACCGTGCGCATGCCAGGCGTGTGTTAGGCACCCTAGCATCAGAAGAGCGGATGGAAGCTCCGATATCCCTTATTCGCTTCTTACGACACCCACGCGAGGAGAAGGGACGGTGAGTTGTATTCTTTCTCTGTTACCGCACTGATAAAATTGGTCTTAGTGTTAGGGCGTGTGGAGATAGAAGCATGGCTCTACGTGCGATCTGATAACTTTTTGTCCGTGCGAGTGATACATGATCCCGTCTTGGCAACATTTTCCATGAAAATTTTTTGGTGAGATCTTTTATTTAGTTCAGGCTTTCGGCACCTGTGTACGTCAAGAAGCCTCCCCATACAAATCTACGGCTGGGGATCTTGTACTAAGAAGCGGCAAGAAACTCAGCAAGAGGTTGTTTTTTCACCCTGTAGGTATTATTTTAATACAGAGTCATCAAATTAAAAAATGAGGTCAGAGATAATTCATGAAGTCGTTTTCCATTACATATTTTTATTCTTTATTTCGAGCCTACCAACTTTTCTTATTGTCTAACTATAATTATCTTTCCTAGGTACGACAAGGCTGGGTGGCTTGTATTGCTTTCAAATTACCTTCATGCAAGGATTTATTACGGATACCCACATTAAACCTGACTAATTTTTACATTGGGAAAATGAATAATACACCTAGACTTGCGGCCAAGCTCATTGTCTGATCATAAGCCTTCCCACTAAAAACCTTACAGATCGCCATTGGACAACTCTTGGCAGTACTAGCATCAGGCAAGACACCAGAACGGACAGTATTCTAAGTTATCCTTGGTGGATCCCTCCGACTTCGTTGTCGACGATGTACACAGAGCACGACTATATTGTCGTTGGGTCCGTAAATCAAGCCCGAATCCCACCGGTACTCTTGAAATTCCAGACCAGCCGAGCTAAAAAAGTTATCTTAAATATGATCATGACTTTAATAAATAAAAATATGAAGACAAAAAGGTACGGACCAATGTAAACTTTAAGATATAATAAAAAAAGAACTTCCCTGTCTACCCGACTGACCTGTGTAAAACTCAAAAATAACGATCAAGCTTTGAACATAAATAAGTAATTGTAGCTACCTATTTACTACTCCAAAGACAGTATAAGTGCTGGTGTACCTGGAAGCCGGTGGACTAGCATCATGAATATTATTGATATACAGTACCTACAGTATCCGGAACTAACAACTCTCTTTTTAAAATTGAGGGACGTAACTTTGTAAAAATAAATCGTATTATGCAGAATCAATTTATACATAAGTTTGGACGGAGGTAGGAGCATTTAAGCAGTGCATAGAAGGTATACGTAAATATTCAGTGTGCTGTATGGTTATGGTGGTGAACGGATGCGCTAAATTACCGGGAAATATTAAAATCGAATATTGGCATTTTATATTTTAATGCAATTTCGCGTAGACTCAAGAAATTATAATAATAATAGCTACTTAAATACGCATTTAAAACATTCAAAATCGCGTCGAGTACAGTGGACGCCGCAGGGTGGCAGTTTGTAAAGATGCAAGAAGTCTTCGAAGATGTAAATATATATATATATATATATATATATATATATATATATATATATATATATTCATACAGATGGAGCTAAAGAAGTTTCACTTCAGTCGTGTGGTCTTAATAATATTCGCTTTTTTTAATAAGAAAATATTCTATAGCGATTTACTAAAGTGATGAAAGGGGAGCCTAATAGAATTTAAAGTAAATAAAATATTTTTTATGTAAAAGCTATAAGTACGTAAAAAATGTTTTTAAAGGGCGGACATAGCTTAATAATACATATCTAAGTTATACACATTACAAAATATTATGTTAGTGGTATAGTGGATATAAAGCAACCGCGTCCGTTCTTCTCTACGATAGTGGTGGCGTGTTACAGTACCCGTAGCATGAATCAATATCGAATTCAAATAGTTTGCGAGTGCGAAATGTCATTGTCAAATGTGTACTGATTTTTAGTTCTCGTTACGTCCGTTATGGCGCTGCTGTTCGAGTTTCCACATAAAATTTGACATTGACATTTCGGTTTCGCAAACTATTCGAATTCGATATTGGTTCGTGCTAAGGGAACAGATTGTCTGTAATAAACAATTGAATTTTGAGATACCTATACGAATAATTAAAATAGTTTATGAAATCGTAAAGGTGTTTTTTTGACCAAAGCAGTACCATGTCGCAGCTCTTACTCAGCTTTTGTTATGTAAGTTGATAAAATTAGCAAAGCGCCTTTCGTTTCGAACGATGTAGACGTTCTTTGAGTTGGTAAAAGGCTGTGGAGGACATTTTCTCCATCACTTCCGCGAACATCCTTAACCATTCAAGTGACACCGTGTCCGCACTCGGAACGTGTCCGGCCTCTTAATGCTCGGGCGGCCGACTGGCAGAGATAGATGCACCCAGCGATAAGTGATTATGTTGAGCCCTCTTTAGAGAATCTCACTTAAAAATCGAACGTGCACTATTTTTGTTCTGACAACAAGTGAAAATGAGGTTCCCAGTATGCTAGATTCTGTTTCTTACTTCTTAGGCCCACTTGCGACAAAGTTCATAAATCAAATTTAAAAGCCAATCATGTTTAAGCCGCACTCTATATCTATTTGATATCAAACAATTGACAAAGATGGGATGTTAAGTCAAACAGGACAATAATTGAATAAAGAATGTGGGTGCAAGTGGGCCATTAGTTTAATGTATTTGCATTTAGTCAACAACAAAGTTTGAATAAAAAAAAAAAAGTGTGTCGCGGAAGACACGGTTAGAATGAAGCTAAAAATATTTATATTCCACCTACAAATTCGCATTGGGCCCGCGGTTCATGGCCTAATCTATATAAGTATTCCATAATAAAAGTATCCTATCCACCAATCCACAATCTCGCTCGCTTCTCTTTTAGCGGTGTCGACGCAGAGTATATCCTAACCACCGTTCCAGGTCCATTATTCACTGCTTCCGGTCCGTCACCTCCGCTCCCAGTCCATCACACACTGCTCCCGGTCTTACACTCGTGACTCCCAGTCCATCGCTCAACGCTGCTGGTCCGAAACTACCAAATCCACAGCCACCGCCCCGTCAGCGGTCGCCCTAGCTACCCATCTAGCTATCCACCCTGCTGCCAAGCTAGCTGCCTCGCTGTTTGCAATGGAAAAATCATTTTTTTTTCGTCTAGCTTCCAGTCGCCATACAACATACCTACCTATTTACCGTACGAAAAGGAACTTCGTTCCAAAAATAAGTGCCTACGAAATGTCATTGCATACAGGATCTCACTGTAGGACGATAGCTATCGATTCTGTTATGTAGGTTCGTGTTGTTGTTATGTGACTACCCCTAGCACGAGCCCTTATCGAATTCGAATAGATTGCAAACCGAAATGTCAATGTAAAATTTTGTATGGAAACTTGAACAGCAGCAGCACAAAGTACGTAAAGCGAACTAAAAATCAGTACACATTTTGGACTCGCAAACGATACGAATTCGATATTGGTTCGTGCTAGAGGTACGTAACCACTGCGCTTATGGTGAGTAACGTCACCGTGGGTCATAAGTTTACGGTCCGTCGTAGCAGCCATACGTTTCCTATCGAGTTCTTTATCGGTAAAACCACTATTGGGGAATGGAAAAACGAGTGTGCTTAATAACCGCACGACTGAAGTAAAACTTCTTTAGCTCCATCTGTATGTATACATGTATGAACAAATACATATTTCATTTACTAGCTATAAGAGAAAGAGAGAAAGAAAATGTGCGCGCGCACTGCTTTCTCTTGCTTATATCCCCCACTCAATTCCCGTTTACCTCACCCGAACACACTTTTCGTAACGCGTAACGCATTTGGCAGCTTATCACCCAAGTCAAGCGTGCGAAAAGAAGTTTTTCTTCAAAATAGTAGATTGTATCATAAGGGAGCGAAATCATATTTTTACAAGCGAGGGCGCTTCAAATCCAGACCAAAGTGAGGGATACTAGAATAGAACCCTGAACGTAGCGAGGAGGGATTCAAAATACGTCGCACGAGCCAAAACTACACATATTTTGCGCCCGAGTGATATATTCACTACTTTTCATCACCCACTATGAGAAAAAAAGGCGCCTCATATTTTATTGTAATATCATTATTTCATAAAACATAGAGTAACATCTAAATTGAAATTGAATAGTATCTAATAGTAAAACAACTAAAAACTTATATTTACATTTGAGACATTTTCGCAATTATAAAAATTTATTGTTACAGTTTTATTAGGATTAGAATTTGTTGTGGATTTTATAATGCGCGTTTGAAATAATGTCCAAATCTGGGTCTTTTTGAGGAATATGTGACGGTGAATCTCGTTGTTTAGATGTAGATGGGCGCGCCGACAGTGGCATGGATGGATTAACTGAAGGTTGCAAATTTAATGTTTTCCACGATGCGTTCCCATGTTTTCTCCTTGTTCTCAATGGAATCTTCTATATCCCCCTCTGGTACAGCACGTCGCTTGAGAAAAGTTAAGTCCGCTCGAGAATCTGCCGAAAGGGTAGTAGAGAAAGAAGAAAATAATATCCTTTATACAGCTTGATATCTGGTAACTTCAATTAAGTAGCGATTTCTTGTGACATGTTAGAAATTTTATTTTTTCCCATAGCTTGTTTCAAGTTGCTTGAAACGCACCTACCATTTTGATAACGGATGAAAAACCGATTGGTCTTTATATCAGCAGGACGCAGGTCCAGTTACTTCTGTACAATAGTTTGCTGCCAAATATGGTCGTAAGTTCAGAGAACCCCTTACGTACCAGACCCATTATTGGCAAACTAATTTTATTAACAACTAGTGGCCCGCCCTCGCTTCGCTTCGGTGTAGAACTGTAGTGTAAACTATAGTTTTTGTTCTCAGGCTTGTGCTATAAACAATGACTTTATTTATATAATTACACGTGTTATTGTGAGTCAACCATAAAAGATAGACATATGCTGTTGCGGGATATTTTTTAGACAATTTTATGTGGAATATTTCCGTCATACATGATTTCTATGTAACTTTAACCATTAAGGCTGCACACGCGACGGAAGCTTAAAAAATGGAGTAACTTCTCCCGTTTTCCCAACATTTCCCTTCACTACTCTGTTGCTATTGATTGTAGCGTGATGAAAAGTATACTATAACCTGCCCAGGAGTATGAAGAATAATTTTACCAAGTTTCGTTAAAATCCGTCGAGTAGTTTTTGTTTCTATAAGGAACATACACACAGACAGACAGACAGACAGACAAAAATTTTACTGATTGCATTTTTGGCATCAGTATCGATCACTAATCATTAACAATAATATTAAACAGTTAAGTATCTACTTTCTCAGTATTCTAAATATTTTATTTTTCAAAGTTGGTATTTTATCATGAAAAATATCAATAGTATTATCCTTCTTCACAAGCTCGCCAATTAATCTACTTAACCTAGGGATGAGAGAGTGGTGACCCAAATTGCTACGATACGTTTTGTGTGACAGGAGTGATGCCGGATAACGTGGCAACCGCGATGGTATCCTAAAGCGAAACTTACTCAGGAGCATAGGATCATCATTTTTAAAAGTTCACTGCCACTACAACTTCCATGTACTCCGAAAATTAAAGCTTCCTGTAATAAAACAAGTATCTTTCTACAGGTTACAATAAAATGCCCATTTTAAAACACTATGGTGATACTTTACTAATCTACCATATACATAGTATTTACTTTTACGACAAGAAAATCTTTTTCGGGTGCCGCATTAAGGAAAGTCTCCACGATTTTGACTGAGAACACTTTGGATTTTGAAGGTTTAAATCCATCAGACATCCTCTTCAGATACGCTATTAATTTCGATTATGTATCTAGTTTTACGTCATTATTAGAACTGCCTGTTGACTTTAGCATTTTGTAGGTACTCCAAAGAGTGAAAGGTTGTTTAGTTTTCTAGTTTTTAAATAGATTCTGAAAAATTCCCGGCGTTTCTTGCATTTGGCCATTCAATAAAATTACTGTCATGGACAAACCTCCGTCACATTCACACTTTTATGTTTTTCTCTATGAATCTGTGAGCTAACTCTTTAGTCTATTAATGTCAAGTGTTCAGTTATTTTTATTGCACTCCTTTTTTATACAGTTTCGGTGTTACAGTTTATAATCAAAATTCCAAAATAAACCTGTTTTCCCATCCCATCCTTTACCTTTGCTGTCCACGACATCTTGGTCCTTCAGCTGTCGTATTTTTTTCATTGAATTAGCGTTTTAAAATGCTCACCAGAGCTAAGGCAGCAATGGAGATGGCAGAGCCTTCTCAAGTTGTGGGTGGGCCAACCTGAACCCGCTATTTCTAGTTTAGTTGTAGAGAATACTTTAGTTATAGGGTCTGTAAATATCGTTCCTCGTTATGTAAATATTGTAGCTAATGACACTAGATTTAGTTCCTGGCTGCGACTACTACGTGCCACTGTTAGAGCACATCAATATTTGCGACTGTTACGCGATAAATCTGCTCGCACATGCTCACGCCACGTAGAAGGTCTGCACCCCCTTCTTTGCAAAAATATTAGAAGCGCAGAATTGTACCTGTTAAGGCATTGCCAAGAGCATATAAAGGAGACCAGTTTAAAGAATATTTGCACTAAGATGGACGAGAGCGGTCTACTACGTGTTGATGGACGAATTTCTGCTGCTGATGGTATCCCAGAAGGAACAAAACGACCGATCATTTTGAATGGCCGACACCATATATCTCGCCTTATTGTCGCACACTATCATGTTTGGGCTGGTCATGCAGGACGCGGAACCATAGTCAATGAAGTATGGCAACGTTTTTGAGTTACACGTTTGCGATCGACGGTAAGTGCCATTGCTGCGTCATGTCAGGTGTGCCGAAACAGAAAAGCAATGCCATATGTTCCACCAATAGCAGACCTACCCGGCGACAGACTTATACACCATCATCGCCCCTTTTCAATTATCGGACTGGACTACTTCTGGCCAGTTGAAGTCACTGTTGGCCGCCGTAGAGAAAAACGGTGGGTTGCCCTCTTTACATGTTTTTCGACAAGAGCGATACACCTCGAAGTGGTAGCAAACTTAACAGCAGATTCCGCAATCATGGCCTTACGTCGATTTATTGCGAGGCGTGGTTGTCCCCACAAAATATTTTCCGGCAACGGAACTGCTTTCGTCGGTGCAAGCCGCGAAATCAAAAGAGAATGGCAATCGATTCGACCTGAAATCATTGATTTTGCAGTCAACAAGAGTATCGAGTGGCACTTTCTACCACCATCTGCGCCATCAATGGGAGGTGTTTGGGAGCGTCTAGTGGGTTGCGTCAAACGCACCCTTTCTGCAACATTAAGACAGAGAGCTCCACGAGAGGAAGTTCTGTCGACGCTTCTTAAGGAAGCTGAGAGTATTGTTAACTCCCGCCCACTCACTCATGTCTCCGTAGATATGCAAGATGCTCCAGCGTTAACGCCCAATCATTTTTTGATCGGCCAGTCATCGACTTTGCCAGTTCCTTGCGATTTAACGGACGATGACCTTTTGAGAAGAACCAATTGGAGAAAGGCTGTTAGATTAGCCGACCATTTCTGGAATCGTTGGGTCCATGAGTATCTACCAGTTTTGACCCGTCGAACAAATAATTCTGCGCGCTCGTCTCGAGATATGGTAGTTGGGGATGTCGTGCTCATTTGCGACTCGAACTTGCCACGTGGTATGTGGCTAAAGGGTAAAGTGACCAAAGTTTTTCCAGGACGGGATGGAATAGTGCGAGTGGCAGATGTGCAGACAGTTGGAGGAATTTTGAGACGACCAATTCGGAAATTGATTAAGTTAGAAGTAGGTGCGAATGCATAAAATATTGTGTTTTATTGTCATAGTGGTGATTGTTATTGTGATTTTTCTTTTTTCGTTTTGCGGTTTTTGTTGTACAGTTGCCTCATTCATTTAAAGGAGCTAGAATTAGCTGTTTGTTGTGTTGCTTTCTTACAATCGTTAGGATTAATTGTTTGTTCTGTTGTTTTGTACTTACTAATTCCTGTTCATGTTAGAGTTTTTAGTATACATAGATGTCACTTATAGCTGTGAACAGAGGTCAGTCCTTGCTTCCTTTAATTTGTATACATTCGTTTTCGAGAAGGGCCATGTCACGGACAAACCTCCGTCACATACATACACACTTTTTATATATATGTTTTTCTCTATGAATCTGTGAGCTAACTCTTTAGTCTATTAATGTCAAGTGTTCAGTTATTTTTATTGCACTCCTTTTTTATACAGTTTCGGTGTTACAGTTTATAGTCAAAATTCCAAAATAAACCTGTTTTCCCATCCCATCCGCCTTTTCCTTTGCTGTCCACGACAATTACCATAGGCTTTCATATATTTTTCCCGGGATTCTACAGGTAATAGATTATCCATCACATTTTTTGCGTCAGTTCTAATAGTTAGTTCTATACTTTCATTGTCACTTGAAGAACTCATTTTTCAAAACAAAACCATGAATTTCTAACAATCCGTGAAAATTGACGAAAACGCGGGCCAAAGATCGCGCGTTTTTATTTTGTTTCCTTTTTTTATTCAGCGCGGCGGTGCGACTAAGGGCCGTCGTACCAGCCAGTCTTTATTCAAACAATTATTGTGTTCGATTTCGTTGGCGCTGAACACAAAAAAATTCCAAATTCAAAAAGTGCGCGGCAAAGATAATT
Organism: Chilo suppressalis; assembly: GCA_902850365.2. Classification (NCBI taxonomy): domain Eukaryota; kingdom Metazoa; phylum Arthropoda; class Insecta; order Lepidoptera; family Crambidae; genus Chilo; species Chilo suppressalis. The sequence continues at coordinate 18,395,372 of OU963898.1, forward strand.
GCGGCGCACTTATAAAGAGGATTACAAACTCATTGCTGCTCACTCAAAGTTTCATAAAGAAAACACCACCTTTGGGTGCATTAAAGGCGAACCAAGTCGTCCTTTTCGAATAGATGGGATGAAAAATACCTTAAATAGCTATTACGCGTAAAGTTCGCTCCTCAGATCACGATCTGAATAATTATTGCTAAAAATAAAACGCTTTTAATTTATTACCTAAATTTTACTTTAGCAACTCAACTGATTAAAATGTCATTCGGTGCATACGTCGTGGCGTCACTAAACGCGTTCTATCGTCTGTACCACGGCGAGTGTTCTGAGGAGTTATTCTCTCTTATCCCACCTTCCCCTTTCCTTCAGAGGACCACGCGCGCTGGCCTACGTTATCACCGTCTTACTGTGGCCACAATTCCAACGCGTACAAAGAAATTTGGTGACTCATTTCTTTGTCGCACTATCCGTAAATGGAACGCTCTGCCCGCTCATGTGTTCCCTCCCTCTTACAACCTGGGATCCTTTAAAAGAGGCGTGAAGAAGCAACATGCAGGCCAGCAGGGTGAGGATGGCTGGTGTGGCAGGTAGAACTGCTGTATCAGCTATCTTCGCGTCTGGACTTCACCTTCACTTAACATCAGGTGGGGTGGAGTCATTTGTCGGACCTATCTATAATATATATATATATATATATATATATATATATATATATATATATATATATATATGAGTAACTAAAATATAACGTAAGTGCTCAACGCATTCGTATTATTGACCAATACATCGTATTTTAATGGTTTAAATATTAAATTATTAATAAAAGCCTCATTTTAACAACTACTTTTTATACTAACATTAACATAATAATATTTTTTTCCAAAAATAAGCGATAAAACTGATTTTTTTATAAAAATGTCATATATATTGTTTAAACAATAAAAAAAATTATTTCCCCCCTTCCAAACGTTTCTGATTTTGAATAATATAAAGAACCAAATTTAAAAAAAAAATATATCAAAATCGAAGCTGTTCCACCGGGTTTCCAAGTTTTGCCTGTTTTATGTCTTTATTGACTCGACTATATGGGATACTAGGGTAACGGTTAGAAAACATATACTGTACATATATAAGTATATTTATATAGAAATACATATTATACATCCATGAGTGGAGTACAAATGCTCGTATTCATCACACAAACATCTGCCCCCACCGGGATTCGAACCCGGGACCTCTCGAGTCGGCGACACCATGAAACCTGGTGTACAAACTACTCGGCCACGGAGCTCGTCAAATGTTAATACGATGTCCATAAAACTTTGTTTCGGATGGTGACAAATTATACAACTTCTTTTTTAAATTATGTTCAAAAGGTGTACATAAGTTTCTACATTTTCTCCATATCATCAGCCTTTTAATAAAAACTGTAGTACATTGTGGAATTTAATATGTCCCCAGCAGTGTTTTCGAACCAATACGACTCGAAAACCTTAAAAAAGCCTCTCCTTCCTTAAAAACAAAAAAAATATCGATTCAAAAGAGTTGTACTATACAGCCAATTTTAATATAAATGATAATTATATTGATTTCTGATTTCTGAAAGACCGGCATCGCATTTTTGATACTCCTGGTGTTGCAGATGTCTATTGGCGACGGTGATCGCTTGCCATCATTCAGGTGAGCTGTCTTCTCGTATGCCCCCTATAATATAAAAAAACCACTTCTGGTGTATCTCTCCCTATGTATGGATGACCATGATCCACCACGTCAGTGCAGATTAAGTGAATGCTACTGAGTGTTGATGCAGCAGGAACCAAAACGGTCGAACGTGCTTTCCAGAGGAGCTCAAGTTAATGCTCACCCAACGCTAATTGCTCACCCGTTCCATGATGGACCATTACGAATTCCACGTCAAAGACTTGGCCCATTCTCTCTAGTCCATCTGCAAGATCAACATAATTGACTGATGTTGTTGAATGCAGTTACTCAAACTATTGCTTATACTGTAACGTTATGCGTTACATAATTCACATTATTACCCTTAAATACACTTAAATTTAATATTTACAATGCCTAAAACTAAATAATAACCCTATTAGATTTAATTCTACACTAAAAACTACTTATAAAAATAAAACACAATTTAGGTTCAAAGATAATTTATTTCCCATAAAGACATACAGTCCACTTAAAATGAGAATATAGTAATAACATGCAGTTGTGTATTACTTATTGCTCCTTTTGGAACATCGGATATTTCAGTTACAAAATTGATACTAATACTTAAGTTCAACACCCTTAAAAAGTAATCTTTCTTGTTTTATGACTTAATTGTTCAAAGCCCAGTGTTAACAATAGTAAGTTATTTGATCTTATGAGCATTCACAATGTTATTCTTATGTAAATAACAAAACAATAATATTATTAAAAAATATACATAAAACTAAATCGACTCGATTATTCTATCGACTTATATTCGATATAAGATTATTGACAATACGTATTCTTTTAATTTACTTTTAAACATTTTTTTGCTATCACATTCCACAATGTCGTTTGGCAACCTATTGTACATCTGTACTCCCTCAAATAATATCGTTTTTTGTCCGTAATTAGTTCGTGCTTTACAAAGTTGAAGTTTATTTTTGTTTCTAAGATTATGCTTGTAAATCTTTTTATGTAATGTGATATTGGTTTGGATGGAATTTGTAGTTATATTTTTTATTAGGACGCATGCGCAATATGTATATATTTGTTTAAGATTAAATAAATTAGTCTTTTTGTATAATTCTTTTGTTGGCGTTAAATAATGGTAACGAAATAGCACCTTAACAATTTTATTTTGTAGTAGTGGATTTAAGTAAGTTGCAGCGGCTGACCCCCATACTTCTATTAAATATTCCAAATGTGATTTGACTAGAGAATTGTAGATTATATTACGAACTTTACTTGGTATACAACTAGCTATTTTACGTAATGCTCCTAATAATGAAGTTAATTTCATTTTAAGGTGATCAATATGCCATTTCCAGGTAAGTTTGTCATCTATCCACAGTCCAAGATACTTTTCACGATAAGATCGTTGTATTAATTCGCTATTTATAGTTAGTGGGGTAAAATTCGGTAAATGATTATTTTTAGAACAAAAGATCGTGAAGGATGTTTTAGACGTATTGATAGTAAATTAAATTTTAACCATTCACTTAGTATGTCGCGATCTTGCTGCGCGGTGTGTATAATGTCATGTATAGATTTCCCGAAATAAAACAGGTGTCGTCTGCATACAAGGTTATATGCCCTTTGAGTCCTATTTTAGCGATATTATTTGTGTAAATTAAAAAAAACAATGGGCCAACAATCGACCCTTGAGGAATGCCGAAAGTCACGTGACACGAAGAACTAGTAAAATTATCAATTTTTACGATTTGATGACGATTTCTTAAATATGATGAAAACATATCAAGAGCGGCGCCAGTAATACCTATATTATTTAGTTTTTGTAGTAGTTTTTGATGGTTTACTGTATCAAAACATTTTTTTAAGTCGATGAAAATGCCTAAAGCTATGTTCTTTTGATCAATGTTGGTTTTTATTTTTGTAATTAGGTCTAAAGCAGCATTCAGCGTTCCCGATTTCGGATGGAAGCCGTACTGTTGTTCAATTAGTAATTTTTATCTGTTATATAAGTGTTTAGGCGGTCATACAAAACACGTTCAAAAATTTTTGAAATGACAGGAAGGACAGACACCGGCCTGTAATTACTAGGGTCTGTTTTACTTCCGGATTTATAAATGGGACTAACTTTAGCAACTTTTAGTGAATCGGGAAAAACACCGCGCAATAAGCACTCGTTGATACATTTCGCTAACCTATCGGAAACCACGTCCTTCAGGCACTTGATTGCTTTTGTGCTTATTCCATCCAGACCAGTACTAGTGTTACTATCTAGGTTGTCAATAATATTACATATTTCAGTTGTGCTACATGGTTTAAGCTCGTTAAGTATTAAGTTGTGTGTGTAATCACTATTAAAGATAAGTGTATTCCCGGTATTCTGGTGATAAGTGGTCGGTATCTGTCCAGCTAAATCTGAACCAATGGTCGAAAAGAAACAATTAAACAAATTACAGATTTCTTTACCTTCAGTTATAGTAAGTCCGGTATCCGATATTAATTTTGAGGGAGCACTACCTGCCTTGATTTTGTTTGAAGCTAAATTGTTTATTAGTTCCCACATTTTCTTCGGATCTGATTGATTTTTGTGAAACAATGAGAGATAATAGTCGTCTTTTCGTATCTTGATAAGGGTCTTCACTTGTCTTTGTAGCTGAATAAAGTTTTTCTTGATTTTTTCATCTCTAGGGGTCATTACTGCTTGTTGCCATAAGATATTACGTGAATTAATTAGGCCAATAATATCTTTCGATACCCAGTCTTTTTTATTATAACTAAATTATTTACAAATCATAATAATATTAATAATCAAATTGGCTATTTACCAGAATAAAACTATTCACAGACACTATAATGCAACATAAATTCATCAAGCGGATTAGTATACGTAAACTCGCGCGATGCAACATTTTAGCGCTCCAAGCAGGATCTTTTGTTCTCGCTAAGCAAAAACTGCATGACCGCCCGCCCGCTATTTCATTTCTCGATCTAATTTGAGTTTATGGTCTCTAATACGGGAAAAATTTAATAATTTTTAAAACTCGTAACCATAATATAATATATTTCGTGATCGTCGCCAAGCGTTCCTCAAATAAATAATACGATAAATTATTGTGAAGTGAGTGCCGACCGCCCCCAAACTTGGGGTTTAACGCTCGGGATACCAATTTGGCCGGTATCACCTCACAGCCCCTACTTTCACCACAACGACGAGAGTAGTCTCTGCCGGGCTCAGCTACCCGTTCCTGCAGCCTCCAGTCGCCAGCGGTTTCCATAACGTGACTCCCGGCATTACCAACTACCCAGCGTTACACAGGAGAGTACCTGAACCGACGAAACTGACTTGTGTGGATTAACCCCAACCCCACCTATATAATTTTTGATTTTTCCGGGTCGAGCTTTTTATTAAAATAATTATTTTGCATGGTATTCTGTTGTCTCATTTCTGACCTTAGTTAGTAGACCAGGGTAACCGTGACAATAGATAATCGCTATTGCGAATTTCATTGGATGATTAGACACCTCTGACCTATTCTGCCTATTCCATTGACAAGAATGGGTCTGTACCCCCTCAGTAGGACATTAATAGGCTGATATTGTTTAAAGTAGTTACCAAAACTATTGCAGGGACAATACTCCTGTCAGTATTGTTTCCCTACAAACCCGTTTGGTTTAACATCTATCTTTATTCGAATACGTGGGCCATTACCCTCACACGAATGTTTACACGATTCGTCCTGACGTCCGGAGCGGCGTGTCGTTATTTACGTCCGTTCGTAGCTACCAACATCAGTCCTCCGGGCTCCGCGGAATTAACATTTTTATGGTGCCCGGCAACAAACGGCGTAAACCATCCTATCATTAGGCGACACTGGGAAGTTTACGCTCCGATGCGCTATCGAGTTTATTGTCTGATTCCGAGCCGCTGCCTCCGATCGGGTAGGAGAAATGACTTTTTTATTTCACAAATATCGGAATCACCTTTTCCGTACAAAAATGGTAAATCGTTAGCCTTTATATCCCACTGTTTAAACTTCGAGAGTCATATCGAAGAAGAAGATTTAATTTATTTAATTTCACATGCAATTACGCGAAATACCTTTGCATGCTAGACATTTTAATAACAAATCTATTTTCATATTCTAATCTTTTTATAAGAAAATTAGGGACGATATATAAATTGCACGGTTGAAACTATACTTATTAAGGCTAGGTATATTTTAAGCTTCTTGGAAAACAACCAGGCGAAAGGAGATACTATAATTTGATGGGGAGTTTACGAAGGTTTACCTGGAAATATGTAGTTACTCGTACGTACGTACTCGTAATAGCACATTATTCGAGCGGAATCATATAAAACTGTAAGAAGGAGCCTCAAGTAAACCTTTAGATACTCGCTCATTTCACTAACGCTCTTATCATCCTCATAAAGATGCAGATCACCCTACTTAATTAGTTGTTTATGCAACTGTGGTTTTGTTTGCGGCGTAAGAGCGTACCGTTTCTTCCCTTCTAAACCTACTTCAAAGAAGGAGGAAGTTCTCAATTCGACTATCTTTTTTCAAATGTTTGTTACCTCAGAACTTTCAACAGGGTGCACCGATTTTGATGATCCTTATTGGCCGCATGGGGAAAATAGGGAGGGACTGTTGCTACGTTGAAGGGTAGCGGGAACGGATGGCTGTGAGGGCCGGCATTATTGTTTATGTATTAATTGAAATGTATGTAATGTATATGTTAGTCATTAATTAGAATTGTATTCCGTTATATGTATAATTGTGTTCTGTGTTGTGTTATTGTCTCGCTTATTTCGGCATTCGCAAATCACCTTTACCATAAGGCGCTGACTGAAAATCAGCGCTGCTGTGGTATCGCGAAAGCGGTTACCACACAGCATAGCTGAGGCAGCGCCCTATTGGCCTTCCACGGCACGATGTTTTTATTTATTTTTTATCTTTTATGCTTAAATCTATGTTTCAGTATTAAATAACCATTTGTATTTCTAAGTTAATGCCGTGAAGGCTAATAAAATGTTTTTTCATCCCACCACCTCGGAAAGTGTAATTTTGCGCTTCGAAATCTGGCTGGAAAATTCTATTTTATTCGCTTGAGCGGCAAAGTAGATTTGAATTTAGAACATCACATATAATGAGTACTCAATATAATTGTAAATTCAAAACGTCATTAAACCTATTTAATGTAACCTCTATGGTGCCAAATTTATGATTAGAACTTTTTAAATTGTGAAAAAATTTAAATTTGGAACCTTCTTGGTTTCTTTGTTTTATTTGCGTGCTTCGCGCCATTCTAGTTTTTCACGTTTTATTGCTTAATATAATTAACATAACCTAAAAACTGTACAAAAAAATCAACTAAAATGAGTGACATTAGCGACGATGAAGTTTATCTAACGCCAACTGAGTTAACTGAAACAGTTAATAATGCGCAAATGAGCCTTCTCCCTCAGCAATCACGAGAGAAGTATTTGAAACAGTACGATATATTTAACATGTGGCGACTAGCTAAAGGAGCAAAAACTTTCTCCGAAAACGTTTTGCTGGCATATTTTATAGAATTATCTGAGACCAAGAAAGCAAGCACGCTATGGAGTACGTATTCAATGCTAAAATTAACAATTAAGATGAAGAAAGACGTTCATATCGACACCTATCATAAATTAGTGGCATTTTTAAAAAGAGCCTCATCTGGTTATAAACCAAAAAAATCGAAGGTTTTCACAGCATCTGAAATTGCAAAGTTTATTAATGAAGCACCTGATTCCGTATATTTAGCGGCAAAAGTAAGTCAATACGTGTAATTTTTTGTTGTTGATAAAATTGTACATAGTACTTACAATATTTTTAATTTGATTAATTTATTTACGATTATAAATACTTCTTTTGTTACAGGTTGTTCTTATTATTGGTATAACCGGAGCATGTCGAACAAATGAACTTACACTACTTAATGTCAATAACGTATCAAAATATTCTCATAATTCTGATGAATTGCTATTAATTAATGTACTAAATACCAAGACAAAAAAAGACCGCAACTTCGTTATTCGCAAGGAATATGTAAACATTGTTCAGAAATATCAAGCTTTACGTCCTTCTAACACCCCAATTGAACGATTTTTTCTACAATATCGCAACGGAAAGTGTATCCGACAACCTATGGGTCAGAATAAAATTGGCAGTATTCCACGAGAAATAGCAACTTTTCTCGGACTTTTAGAACCCCCGTTATACACCGGTCACTGTTTTAGAAGAACCTCAGCCACACTTTTGGCCGAATCAGGGGCTGATCTTCTATCGCTTAAGCGCCATGGAGGCTGGAAGTCTAATTCGGTTGTAGAGGGATACATAGAGGATTCAATCCAAAGTAAATCAAAAATTTGTAATAGTATCGTGGAGGCCATAACGCTGAAAGAACCTCTGTCAGATTCTTGGTCTCGCCCTTCTACATCTAAAATGAGCCCCCATAAGATTGGAAACAATAGCCCTCTCTCGCCAACATTTACGCCAATAGAATCCAATGAATCGGCACAACTATTTAAAATTACTGATACGAGTAGTTTACCACAAAACAGCGCACAATTCACAAACACCAACATAACATTACCTAACAAAAATATTAAACTTAACATAAGTAACTGTAGCAACGTTACATTTAATATTTCTTAATTATTTTCTACTTCTTATTATTTTCTTCAATTTATAGATTATCTTAATGTGTTTTAATTGAAATAAAAATATTTTGTCATTATAAATTGTTTTCTTTTTCATTTTGTCATTTCCTCGCTGAGGTGGGATGAAAAGTTACGTATTGCACTCGAGTGGAAAGATTTTTCACCTTGTGCTCGTTTGTTTCCCTCGCTAACGCTCAGGATTCTAATTTAGAACCACTCGCTGCGCTCGTGATTCAACTTTAGAATCCTTCGCTTGCTCGGTCATCCAAATCGAGCACGCGGTTAAAAAGGAACTTTCCACTCTTGTATAATAAATAACTATTCTTTCTTTCTTTCTTATTCTTTTTTTATTTGAAAGCTGGTACTTTCCGAGTGTTCCCATTTAAATTTTGTCTAGTTTTGACAGTGGCATCTACTTACGAGGAAACTATAAGTCTTAAATTGGCATTAATTATGTCCGTGACAAATGGACGAATAACTCAATATCACGCTAACCAATTTTAATGATTCTTTTTGTGTTTGGAAGAGTCTATTAGCGAGATGGTCGTACCTACATTATTTTGGTGAAGATCTGATAAAAACTTTTGGAGATAAACAACGGAACTTTTCTAATACGAACAGTACACATATCATGTTTATTTATTTTACGAAATATGAAAAAGAAATCGCTGGTCAGACATCTATATTTAGTAGGTTGATGATACTTTGGCTTTACTTAAATGTATCTAAATTTAAAGTCAGATTAAGAGGTATTTGGAGTCGGTGCCATTCCAAACCAAGCAGTAAATGGCAACTTAGATTTATCAATCAATCATGGCACCGGCTCAAAATGATAATTCGACTTTAAATGTAGATAAAACTAAAGAATATGTATAATTTCTTACATTTTAGTGGTTTTGTTTTACCAAATCGGTTTTTATTTATGTTATTTTTTTTTTGTTGTAATGTAAGCGTCAGATCCATTTGAATTTCTAATTATTTCTTTCTGAATGACATCTACTCAATACGTTACATTTGAAAAAAAATCAAATTGTTTGAGGTATCATACTAAATAATATCTCATACAATACCCTAATATTTACAGTAATAAGATTAGCAACAATAATCGTGTAATTAGTTGAATAATTACAAACCCCAAAGCAAAGGTCGCGAACAGTCGAGTTTGCTCTGCTACTGCGACAGGCGCGTGGATTAAAGCCTTTGTGGGTTTACGTGGTAAGCTTAACTTGCGATGCTTTTTATGCAAAAAACATCGTATTTCATTAACATAATAATATTCAACAGTATGCGTTTTATATGTATAGGGAGGGGCTCTTATATGATATTAAAAGTATAAAAGTAGGTATAATGAAAAGTAGCCAGGTATTGGTTTATTAAAATTTTTCGAGATTTTCTGTTGTTTAGGTTTTGAACGGTCATCCTACGAGAATTCATTTTTCATAAAAAGTTGCGAATTGGACGACCTCCGTGGGAGAGTGGTTACGCCGGGTTTCAAGGTCTCGCTTTCTAGAGAGGTGCCGGGTTTGAATCCCGGTTGGGGCAGATGTTTGTGTGATGATTACGAGCATGTGCACTCCAGTCATTGCTGTTTAATATGTATTTCTATATAAATATACTTATATATGTATCAGTATATTTATTCTCGATAGAGTTTCTCGAAGGAGCTCGATGGCGCAAGTGGTTAGCGCGCTCGGCTGCGATCGTAGAACATAAGCAGTGGTCGGTCATTGGATGGGTGACCAAAAATTACTCCGTGCTTCGGAAGGCACGTTAAGCCGTTGGTCCCGGCTGCATCTGCAGTCGTTAGCACCCACCAATCCGCACTGGGCCCGCGTGGTGGGTCATGGCCCAATCTCCCTATTCCATCCATAGGGAAGGCCTGTGCCCCAGCAGTGGGGACATTAATAGGCTGATGATGATGATGATATTTATTCTATCCGTTCCCCTAGTACCTATCCCATAACCCAAGCGTACAGTGCTTACTTTGGGGCTAGGATAATTGTTGTTAGTATTGGAAATATTTATTTATTGTATTTTTTTATTGGGACTGTTGCACAGAATACTGATCAACAGAAAAAAGTATACAAGATTGATATTTGATTTATTAAAGTAGTTAGTCATTAGGTTTGTACATGGCTTGGCAGAGTTTCAAGATAGGGTAATTACAGATAGGGCATAAGCAGTGGCGTGCAGCTCTTAGCAATGGTATTTTAAGGTAGAGCGTAGCCCCATAAAGCCCTACCTACTATAAGCGCAGGGCAACTGGCTACGGCCCTGGAATTAGGATAAGCTTTTAAGCTGTAATCACAAAATTATAACTGGGTTCTTTGCTTAAAGGCAAAGACAGAATATACTGAACGTGCTTAATCAAATTTACAACAGTGGAGATAGCACTATATAACTGTGACAATTTTTACTTCTTGTATAAACGAAGCATTATCAGAATTGAAAAAAAAATGAACTGCCTAATGGTAAAGACTATTTTAGTAAGCCTGATATTGAAAGTCTTTTACCTAGAGGTTTATTAGATTTCAAGTTTCATTACACTATCCATAGTTGAACATTTGCAAATAATTACGGCCATCTTGGTTCATTGCACAATAATTCGTGCAAAACAAAGAACCTGCTAATGTGATCACATGCCTTATCGCGCTAACTTTTTACTGTCAAAACGTACGAAACGAAGCTTCGGCACGCATTACTTACTGAGGATACACGCAAGTGCGGCCCCAGTTTTACAAATATCTACTTAACTAAATGCTAAGGGTTAAACGTGTAACTGCAGAGCCCTGACACATGCTGTATCTCAATTCTAAAAACAATGAAATAAATCAATATACTACTATAAATATACTACTACAATCCTAATTTTATACTAGGCACAATCCTAATTTTATACTAGGCACAATCCTAATTTTATTTTAGCGCACGCAAGCAAACTTAGGAACGTGTATGTACCTACAATATTTCAAATAACAACATGAATATTCGAGCTTCACCCTTTCTTACACAACTTAGTACCTTCGCACCAGTTGCTCAATCATTACGTATGTGTAATGTAAAGCGACTAAACTTGGGCGGGCAAACAAAATAGTATACTATGAACTTCGTCACAAATGAAATATTAGTTTAGCGTCGCTGTGTTCTGGCACATTTGCTTACCTTTCATATTAAATCAAGTAATATTACTGTAAGTGATATGTTCGATAAGTACGTAAATGAAATAAGTTACGTTTTGTAAGCTTATTTTGGTACTTACTTGTTAAAAGATTCTGCCCTCGACTTCGTCCGCTAACTTTGATTTTGTGCAACTTTGATTTTCCGCAAGAACTTTCGACAAAGTCAGGAAAACTTACAAAAAATATTAAGGTACCTAATTGGCTCATCAAAAATCATTCCTAAGTTATGGCGTGACCAAGGAAAATAGGAATTTATTTTATATAAAACTTAGCTGTGCCTACATCTGACTTCATTTGCAAGGATGTCGGAAAATAGCTCGGCCCAACCTTATCAATTTGAGGTATAAAAATAGTACCTATACTACCTCGGGCTAACCAATTATATAAAAAATTCTTTTTTTGAGTAAAATAAAAACCAAAAATTTTTGTTTTTATAAAGTCAAAAAATAGAATTTTATTTTGTCAAAAAAATTTTTATGAGTAAAAGATTATTTAATACAAAATTGATTTATACAATGATTATATAACAATACATTAAAATAACACAAACTTAAAAACTATATAGCTCAACCTATTTACATACATAAATAAATAATTTACAAAATAAAAAGATAGCTAAATATTTGCGCCGCTTGGAGCACTCGTCAGAGGCCGCCGCCGCGCGTACAGCAAGGGCAAGGGCGGATACAGCTTTGGCGCCAAGGGGGGGGGGGGGGGGTGACCCCCATGTCCGCCCCCCTGGATCCGCCCTTGAGCAAGGGAGGTACTACCTGTATCGCACTGAGCAAGCATATCCACGCAGGTGGCGTCCTATATAAGAGAACGACCCTGCTTCGAAGGAATGAGCGTCATCCCATCAGGTCTCTTGCCACCGTCGCGGAAGATGCCATTAGGCTCAAGGACCGCTGTTACGTCAACAGCGACAAGAGCCCTGCGGATGACGTCATTGATGCAGGCGTGGCGGGAGATTCGGCCAGCGCTCATTTGGCAAGAGAGGCCATGGTGTCCCAGCTCACCGACGCGAGTACCGCAACGACAGCGATGGGGATGATTAGTCTTGACGCCAAGTCTAAGCGATATCGCAAGAGACAAAGCGCTCTTGTCAAGCAAAGTCCTAATATTTGCTGAAGGTAAAGCTTGCAGCCAGTAACCAGACCAGACTCTGCCTGAAATACAGCTAGAAGGCGAGCACGCTCAGTGGCGCTTTCAGAGGATGCTAAAAGATTACTCTGAATACGCAAACAGAGCGGCTCGTCATACTGCCTTTGAGACAATAAAGAGGATGGTAAATCCACTCCCGGTTTTGGGGCGCAAGCGCAAAAACGACGGCCATGTGGGGATTAATTTTCAACATTTTTTCGGAGGACTGCTCGAATTTTGAAATTTGTTCATTAAAAAAATAGAGATGGCATCACCAAAAATCGGGTAATCAAGGAAACGGAGTGATTTGTTATCAAGATTTTTTATATTAGGAGTTTTTTTAAAGTTTTTATTTTCCACTTTTTTTAAGCCAAAGTCAACAATCAACTTACTGCTGTATAAATAAATAATAATTATGCTACTAGTAGGCACTTGGCCTACATTATCTCATCATATTTCGTAAAATAACCAAACACAAATTGAGTAAGTAGATACTGTTTGTAATTGAGGACTTTTATTGTTTGCCTTCTGAAGTATTCAGATTCTTACAAACAAAAATAAAAAAATCAATCAGTTCGGAGATATGCGCAAACAACAATAAAAAATATAAACTGACGAATTAAGAACCTCCTCCTTTTTGAAGTTGCTTAAAATTAGAAGCCGTTTCGAAGAAGTTTAATAAATTGTGATAAGGAGGGAAGAAACAAGATAATTTGCAACCAGTGTTTTAAAGACGTTTTTTCAATGCAGAGTTTCTCTATGACTAATTTATTTTAAACGGAAAAAGGTATAAAATTTGCTAAGCCCATGTACACAATTTATATAACGGTTCATTATGCCGATACATAACTATATTGGGTAAGCATTTGTTGTATTCAATGAAACTACGTCAGTTAGCAGTTGACGCAAGTGATTGACGAAATTCGTTATTTCCGACCGAGGGCGACTTTAGCTCATTTGCGGAGCTCTTAGGCGGATTGCGTCACTTATATTCTTAAGAATTGTGTAAGCAATCCAAAAAAGTTTATAAGATACTTCACTAGAAATGCGCTCCAATTCAAGCGGAAAATCGACTTGCACTTTGCAGGTTTTTTTTTTCAATTTTCTTGGATAGCCTCAAAAAATTTTGTGGATTCCAATCGATCAAACATTTAAACATTTTGAAAAAAGGTAAAGCTCTTGTGGTGAGAATTTTAATGTTGTGCCAATTTGCTTGCTCGCTAAGGTGTCGTTTCGTAATTTAAAGTACTAAAATAACAAAACCATTTGTATTTGATTGGGGCGATGACAGGCCGGGTGGCACAAAAGCGACATTTACTGCGGTAAACCACTTTTGTCGAACCGCTGAAACCAACGAATATTGATTGCGGAAATCGTTTCAGCGGCACATCCGGCACGTTGTATGAATTAATAATTGTGGTACATAGCTAATATTTGTATAATTTTAGCTATAATTTACAAATATTTTAATGTATATTTTGATTTTTTATGCTGTAAACCATAATGCTATGATTATTGACCAAGTAAATATTTAAGTTATTATTGGAAAATTTTATTATCAGTCGAGTCGATAGATATCAGCTAGTGTGATAATCCTACTAATATTTTATATCTGAAAGTTTCTGTGTTTGTTACTCAATCACACAAAAAGTACTGATTGGATTTGGTGCGCACATAGCTTATGAACTGGATTGAGACATAAGATGCTTATTATCTTAAAACTTTAGATTCCTGTATGCCTTGCAAAAACCAAAGTTAACGGGGAACAAAAAAAAGCAAAAGTTGGATAACTACCATCGTTAACCGTCAAACGGGCTCTTCACATGGTTATCAACTTTCTCATCCTTATAGAGTACTAGCTGGGCCCTGCGGTGTTACCCGCGGTTTATTCGGGATATTTTCTGTAGAAAAACGTAGCCTATGTGTTAATCCAGGTGTCAGCTAACTCCATACCAAATTTTATTAAAATCTCTTCAGCCGTTTAGACGTGAAGAAGTAAGATACATACACACTAACACACACACAAACTTTGGCCTTCATCTTCTTCTTTTTCTTTTATGATGGCTTGCGTTGTGACTTAGCACAGCTCCGCCAATGTCAAGTGGTTAGCCATTACACGTAAGGGAATGACAGTTAAAAATCAGAATTTTGGTTACCTATTTTATAAGCACTTTTACCTGTAAAGAAAAACGTCTGATTGTGACGTTTTCTACACAACACAAACATAAAACAAGTAAAGCAAGGAGCTTTGTTATAACCTTAGTTTGTTATGGAAAATAAATTTGGCCAAGAGCTTGAGGGTTGAGTAATGACATAAACATAGTAGGACTTTCATGTTTACAGGACGTGGAATAATGGGAGGTAAAATGTTATAGAGAGAGATGTTTAATTTGGGGCAGTTAAAGAAAAGATGAGCCACTGTACCATCCTCGATTCCACAATCACATGTGGGGCTGTTACGTATTTTTAACCTAACCAAGTGAACAGGGGTAGTGGCATGACCTATCCTTAATCTACAAATTGTAGAGACCACTTTTTTATTAAGATTTTTCACCTTGAAAAACTATGGTTTGGATGGAAAATTTTGCTGTATAAACTTTGGCCTTAATAATATTAATGTGATGATGAGAACAACCTGCTGTCAAAATGACAAAAGCAAAATAGATAAGTCCCTCAGTCCCTCTTCGAAGGTCCAGTGGGTACCTTGATAGGAGCTCGAATAGGTCGTATCATGTAGGTAAGGTCCAATTATATCCAGTCGGTACAAGATCAAATACTAGCCATGTGAAAATATTTTACTGAACTGTTAAAATGTGTTATATAAATTATTTTATTAGAAACAATATGCTCGTAATGAGACTGCAGATATTCGTCCAAGCGTTTATTTTTAATTACATCCCAAAAGTTTTGTCATAAAATCGACGAAGTTTTAATTTACTGCTGTTATAATATTGTCGGACGGATGAGTTTAGATACAGCTTAGTTAGTTGAAATTTCCAGTTTTCGTGTAGCATTTCGTTGTTTCAATGTTGTTTTTGTTTTTAATTGGAAGCATTTGCTTATTGCGATAATTTGATTTTTATTTCCATTATTATAAAAATAAAAACAGAACCCAAAGAGGATCACTGTCATAGATAAATGATTGGTCTGCCTGCGATCGACTAGATACCGTATTTGTCAAATGTGGCACGAATACGAATACTACACCGAAGCACAGACTGAAGTCGGTGTACCCAAGCCTTTACTGATCCAGTCACATTGACACATGAGGTGTACGGACTTAATGCCCACTTGCAGCAAATTTGCTAAATCTCGATTCAACTAAAACTGCTTTATCCCATAGAAAGATGTGAAAACGTCTATCTCAATTAGACATTATTGTATGGGCCGAATCTAGTTTCAGTAAAATTGAGATTTAGCAAATTTTGTATTTTGTCATTTTTTTCTATGTTTTATATCTACTTTTAGTTGAATCGAGGTTTTTCAAATTTGCTGTAAGTGGGCCTTAAAATTTGGCCTTAATTGAAAGTAAAATGCCAGTTTACATAGTGAAATAATACAACAATAAATTAAAATAAGGACATTGAGATCACATACCATCAATATGTAGGTATGGTATATAGACGCTTCAATTCGAGCGGGGAAACCGCTACGCCTAACACTTCCTGAGGACCAAAATATGTAAACAGGATTCAAACATTTTGAGAGCTTTTTAAGAAAAAGAGAGGTTCATTCAAATAGCATAGTTAGGAGTGGTACAAGTATTTTTTTATAAAATAAGGAAGAATATTCTATTCAAGCTAAACATTTCTGCGCGTACAAAACATGGTTAGGTAATATCTACACAACAGTCTCACAAGTAATTAGTATCCAGTAGAATCAGTCTTTTTTCTTTTACTTTAGAACCTGATTTTTATAATACTTACTAGCTGACCCAGCGAACTTCGTACCGCCCTAAAAAAATAGGGGTTGTCCAGCGGACAAAATTGTGAATCTAAACCATTCTCAGATCCCCTTGAACACACACAAAAAATTTCATCAAAATCGGTCCAGTCGTTTAAGAGAAGTTCAGTGACATACACACTCACAGAAGAATTATATATATAAAGATTATTATGCGTTACTGAGATCTACATACACTTTTAGCCCATATTTTAAAAATTGGGGTTTACCCCTTTAAAGCTTACTCCTCAAAAGTATCCTTTAATCGAAAAGTTGTTTTAAAAATCCTAGAATATTTTTAAACGACGTGTCTATAATGAAACCCAGCAGGATCCAGGATCTTTTGAAATCTTTTTATTTTACGGTTATCGAGGTATATTCATTAAATACCATGACCAATTTTAAGGAAACAAAAGGCTTATTTTTTAAAGGAACTATCTATGCCAAATCATTTCTTCCAAGTTCTCACTTGTATCAAGGCATTAATTCTTTTACTTACGGTTTGTAAGCAGAAGGATTACTGACTTCATAACTATACTGTTGTTCTCTAGATGCAGTAGACGAATGTTAGTAATACGTCAAGGGCTCGCTGGACCATAAACGCTAACAGCGTTTCTCCTTTTTGCTACATAGTAAAATGAACGAGACAAAACATGCAACCAAAACGCGACGGTTATTGATTGCACCATGATGAAGCAGTTCCTTCGCTTTGTCTACACAACACGTGAAAAAATAAAAACCTCTTTTTTTTCTATTCGCTGCTGCCAATAACAAGAGAGAGCATTATACGTCAGCTGTTTAGTTCCTCGAACAGTTAGTACTAAAAGCTGATCAAAAAGTAGTACAGTTCCTCGATTCTATCTTTCTAATCAAATATTTTATAATAATAATATAATTTATTTGCCAAAATACAGTTCATAGGTTCATACATTTTATAGAAGTAAGTACATGTATTCTACCTGTCTGCAGGTGTGCAAATATTGAAGTCAGCTATTTTGTCATCTGTCATATATTCCTTAATACTATAATAACATTTTTTTTGTAACCATTTCGTCAACTTACTTTTAAACATTGTTCCATTGCATTGTTTGTTTTAGGGATTGAAAGCACATATTTACTTATTTGACGTTGAACTGTAAATATTGGAGTCGCGATACTGCCGATCTCATATCTATCTATCTATAGATAGTTTCAGTAATATGTGGCCTTATGTAATATTATGAGTAATAATTATTATCATCACTTTATAGTCCCCAGCGCTGGTACCTATCACAACCGTACCACACAGACAGTAAACGTTTTAGCCACTCTTATTATTACATAAAAACTAAATCTTCAAAAGCACTTATATTTTTTTGTACTATTATTTTAATCTAGCTGTGTCCCGCGTTGTTATCCGCAGTTTATTAGGGATATTTTCCGACAGTACAACGTAGCCTATGTGTTAATCCAGGGTGTCAGCTAACTCCATACCAAATTTTATTAAAATCGCTCCAGCCGTTTAGACGTGAAGAAGTAACAAACATATACACTTACACGTTCACAAACTTCCGCCTTTATAATATTAGTGTGATATATTTTTGCAAATTAGATATAGATTTACCATAATTTCATTTTCTTTAGGCGTTCACTCTAGTTAATGTTCCGTGGTCATGAACAATATTGCACAATAGTAAATCAAACATACTGCCGCTGTCGTGCCACGAAAGAAACATGAGCTTATGATTTTAACAATTTCACAAGTACACGTACTGAATGATATTTCGGGAAGCACATGGTGGCGTACGTTGGCCGGATGCCACAAGGCGAGCTTAAAAGAAAATTTAGTGGCCACAAAAATTTTGCAGCCGCAAAGCCCCAACTCGACGCAGGCCGCCGGATTTAAGTTTTGTTAATATGGCAGGTTACCGCGGGCCAATTTCCCATGAGGTATAAGTAAACATGTTTCAGATTATCAAACGGGGTTGGTTTTGCGAGCCTCTCGATGTGGAGGGTTGCGATAACAGTCACTCGGTTTCGTATCGATGGGACCCAACCGAACCTACACCTTTTGACCTTTTGTAGTTTGTGTGGAATTATTTAGAATGTTATTTTTACTCCGAAACTTTATTGTGGTAGTATTCGCTATGTGCGAAGTACATGGTGGGGGTATAGTGAAGCGATCGCAGCGCTTATCGTGGCAGAAATACGCAACAATCCGGGAAAGTAAAGTCAATTTGCACGGAGTTCGTAATAAACAAAATTTTTTTAAAATGCCTATTAATAGATGTTGTTGTGTTGTGAATTGCAAAAATAAGGGCACAAATAGTCTGTGTATATATTTCCTACATTGGACTGGAAATTAAATCAAAGAAATAAATGGATAGATGCCATAAAAAGAAATAAGTAAGCGAAATAACCTTAAATTATGATCAATTTTATTTGCGCTATATATTTTATGTGATATTCATTATTGTCTTTATTATTTTAGTGTTGATGGGTCGCCATGGTATCCCAAACCTGACGACACAATTTGTAGTGAACATTTTATGGGAAACAAAAAATCAGACGAGGAAGAAAATCCGAGTTATGCTCCTACGATATTCCCTGAAATATATCGAAAGAGGAAGGTTAATGATTCACAGGTCCTAGCTAGATATACACGCTTGACAAAACGAAGAACCACAAAAGTCTCAGATACCACATCAAGTCAAATAATAATTGAAGAAGGGAGTGAATTAAATCAAAGTCAACCTTTTATGATCGATCAAGGATGTCAAGTCAATATGTTTTCTGAATCGAAATTAAGAGATACAACTTTTATTTGTATTAGATTAATTTACAGTGATCACTGTGATCCAACATCAAGAATTTTAATGACAAATAATTCAAGAAAGAAAGATAAAAGCTGTGGCACTGACAAAAAATCGTATGAGGATCAATCTACCGAAACAAAAAGTCAAGAATTTGTTGGTATTTCATCAATAACAAATGATCAAGAACTCCTAGATCCTTCTGGTGTGTCATTTAGCAATTTTGAGTTTTTATTAACAAGATTAACTATGACAAAATGTACAGTTTCCACTAAAGACCGACTTCTGATTTTTTTGATAAAAATGAAAACTGGCTTGACATTTTCAGCATTGAGTGTGTTATTTGGTGTACAAAAAAACCACAATCTCACGTATATTTCATTCGATCTTACAAAATCTAGCTTGTTCAACTGCTAATTTAATCTTTTGGCCGAATGGAGCCACCGTACAAGCACCAATGCCCAAGTGTTTCAGTCCAGATTACATCAATACAAGAGTTATTATTGACTGTACTGAATTCCGAATTGAAATCCGACATTATTTAAATTATTATACAATATATAATAATTTTTATTTATCTTTACCTTACTATATTTACTAGAAATCAATAAAATACAAACTGATGTCATTATTTGGCATAATCCCGGAAAGTTGCGCATTGTAGGTGGCGCTACTGTCGTGCACATAGCGAATAATGTATGTAGTTGTAGGTATTCGTACCTACTTTATTCTTATTGTGTATTGTATTAGACGATGTTTATTATATTAGACGAACATTATATTATACTAGTGGGTGCCCGTGACTTCGTCTGCACGGCATAATTGGTTCCCTATTCAAACTCCCCCCCCCCCCCCTTCACCCTCTTAAAAGGTGATTCTAGGATAAAAAATATCCTCGGGACTGGAACTATTGGTTCAGCGGTTTAAGTGCGAAGAGGTAACAGACAAGCAGACATACTTTCGTATTTATAATATTAGTATAAATTTGCAAGTGTTAAACTATAAATCTCCTTTTGTAGTTATTGACACAATTTGGAGTCTGTTATCGGTTTCGGGTTGGTAAAGCGTTGTTGATGTATCAGCACATTAAAATTATTATTTTTTTCATTCAACTTTCATTCTCATAATAGTAGTTTACGCGACTGTCATACACACGAAAAACAACGATAACACGATAGTCTGTTTATGGAGAGCGATAATATGTAGATCGACTCGAGTGATTTAATACCAAAATTATAATTTGTATACACTACTTTATCTTCACTCATAGGAACACTTGAAATTAAACAAACTAGCTAGGTAAATAAAACAAATCACGATTGGCAGGGAATTGTATAGGAACGCCGCCGGATCGATTTGAAACATTCTTTCACATTTAGAATCCTACATTATCCCTGATGAATATATACTATAGAATATTTTAAAAAAGTAAGGGTTCCGTATGAAAACTTGAATAATGTAACCCAATGTGTGAAAAAAATAACAAAAAAATACCATATATCGCGTACGCTGTGGAAGTCATTGACAATAGAGCAAAGTGATGTATTAAAGTTTTATAGAGAACGTCAATATCTACATAAAAGTCCGCTATACAATATGTCTAGTCTAACTATTACAGTAATGTCAAAAATAGAGGTCCCCAGCGATTTCACCCGTGTCACATTGGAAAATGGTAGTATAGTAAGTTTAAAGATGGACATATGCTATCGCGGACTTTTTTATAGAACTTACTAGCTGACTCGGCGAACTTCGTACCGCCCAAAAGTAATAATTTGCAATAAATTAAAATTAGCGACTATAATTTGAGATTTAAACTATCCTATCTCTCAAGTTGGATCGAACTGCACATGGTGTGCGAATTTTATTATAATCGGTTCAGTGGTTTAGGAGTCCATTGAGGACAAACATTGTGACACGAGATTTATATATATTAAGATAAAGGAGAACAATTCCGGCATACATAACTTTTGTGTAATTTTAACCGTTTACGCAGCGCACGCAACAGAAGCTTACAAATGGAATATTTTTACCCGTTTTTGCAACATTTTTCATCGATGTTCCGCTGATGATATTACATAACCTATCGCTTTCCTCGATAAATGCACTGTCCAATGCAAAAAGATTTTTTCAAATCAGACCGGTATTTCCTTAGATTAGCACGTTCAACAAAAAAAAAACAGCTTTGTGACATTAGTGAATATAACTACTCTTCTTGTTCAAATATACAATGGTGTATTTTGCCTTAATGAGGTAAAATGTATTTATTGGGATTTCGTTTTTCGCACTATCTTTGAGTAGATAACATGTAATTTATTAAAAAAAAAGTTGTAATCGGGACATCTTAGTTTTCAGCCTTGCGGCGATGGGATGAGGCACGCCCAAGTAGTCCTCCGCAGCGGACGGGGGGCGATACGGTGGGCACTAGGCCGCGTGTTCAGCCCCCACGCGCAGGCCATCCTGCGCACGTCCGGGAGGGGTCTCCCTCCCGAGGTGCCGTGAAGCCCCGGCTAGGCCGGAAGACTGCTGTGTGCGGAGACCCGGAAGAATCCCTACACGGGGATCCCGCGGTTTCGCACTAAGCAGCTTAGAGGGTATTCGCAGGGTTTTTAGCGGATATTATGCCTTAAAGCGCCCGTAAGAGTTACGGGGTCCTCAGTGGGCAGCCACTGTGGGGGCTCGTAAGGTTTGCGGGTGTGAGGTCCGTTCGGCGGTTTGCCTCTTAAAGGCGCCGTCGTCTGTAAACAGAGTTTTTTGAAGCGCACGCAGCGATTGATGTATGAGGTGTGTTACGATATGATTAGTAGTTTTTTATGTTAATATATAGGGTGGCAAACAAGCTGATGGCCCGCCTGATGATAGGTAGTTGCCTACTCTGACTCAATCTTTACCCCGTGGAGCCCAGGAACCTAACTCACCAAATACAGAACCACCAACAGTGATATTTAATTGTGATCTTCTGTGAGGTGAGGGTTACTTCTCCAGAGGGACGCTCCAATTCAAGGGAAAATCCGCTATGCCCTACCATTCTTAAAGTAAAAGTTTAAAAAAGCCACAGCGCTTGTTCATGTTAAAGGTGTCGTTCGGTTTGGTGATTTGCAACGTCTCCATGCTGAGATAAAATCGGGTTGGTACGTGTCTTCCGAGTCACGTCCACGCTGCCGAAGAGCGACGGTCGGTCGGGACTGGGAAGTAATGATCTTTTTGTTGGTGTCGGAAATCGAAACCGGGATAACCGTGTATTTGGCCACCGGTAGGTAGATTTTCATCTAAACCACACCGGTAGCAATAGAGTTGTGAGTCATTTATTTAGGAGTAACTGATTTTCATATTTATTGATGCCCGTATTTTAGTAAGTTCTTTAAATTATGTGCGTGACTCGGTGTTGTTAGTTTGTTGAACTAATTCTGCGTGACTGAGTTCTATTAAGATTTTATATTTAACTTATTTTTTTAGTGATTACAAAAAGATTATCTTATAATTGTTTCATCATTATCAGCCTATAAATGTATCCACAACTGGGGCACAGAGTTTCCCTATATTTGAATGACACACCACGTGGTGCTCAGTAACGATTGCAGGTCCAACGGGGATCAACGGTTTGACTTATCTTACAAAGCACGGAAGAGTTTAAGATAATAATTTTTCGGTTACCCATTCGATGTCATACCATTGCGATCGCAGAATGAATGCGCTAATTACTTGCGCCATCAAACTCCTCCTTTAAATAGGTACATATTTTATATATCAAAACAAAATGGGTATGTCATAGTCATCAAGCCAATGAAATTGGGAAAAATTAAGTTATTCTTATTAGTAAAAATGAAAATATACAAAAATCATACGAATAACGAGGCATACATAACATGAAGGCAGATAAAATTCAAATCGGGAACATTACAACAAAATGGGGATCATGTAATCAAAGTGTTTTGGTGATTCCTCCGTCTTTCGTCTCCAATCGGAAAGGTTTAGCGGGCTCACGGTTTTCAGACAATCTCGGCAAATGGTCCCATTAGAGGGATGGGCGCTTAACGAGCCGTCTGGGATCAGCGATTTGAATAATACATGAAACACACCTTTTGTGATGCACAAAGTCGGTTGTCTATAGCAATGATTGATATTCTCCCGATAGACGCTGCGAATGAAGTTGCGGGGACACTGCGAATAGTTTTCTCACCGGTCGTCCGTTGGTAGGTGGTAATTAATCAACTGCAGAGCAATCCAAACGGCTAGACGATAAATCATCGTGGGACTCTAACGAGCAGATATTCCAACCTGCCGTGGATTTACTTACCGTCCCTACTACGGAGGAATGGTTGGTTTGCCATTTTTAAACGTTCCCGAGTTAAATCGTGTATGACGGATGCCCATGGGACTTACTAATCGTGTCACTGTGTCGGTGTCTGCGGATTTTATTTGATTCTCTGTGAAGCTGCGACTGTGTAAGGGATAAGGTGAAAATAAGAACTTAGTGTTTGACATTCTAAATTTTTAAATGGAATATTAGTTATTTATCTTTATCATCCCCATGCTTTAAAACCTCTATTAAAGATTATAATTTTTATTATTTTTAAAGCATGTAACTGCTTGATGTTTAAATCTAAAGAAAATATAACTAGAAAAAATTCCACGCGGACCAGGCAGCAGACGGGACTCGAACCCGCACCCTTCGCAATCCGGGCGAATGCACTGACCAATTATGCTACCGCGGCCCTCACGGACCGCGTCGAAATTCTTTCTAGCTATTCTTAAGCTGCAAGGCAGCGCCATCTCTTCGCATTATAGGTAAACCCACAATGTCAAATGAATACTTTTACAAGTATTAAACATTTGAAAGAAGAAATAGCAATTATAGTTATAATTTTTATTATTTTTAAAGCATGTAACTGCTTGATGTTTAAATCTAAAGAAAATATAACTAAAAAAATAAGCTTAAGAATAGCTAGAAAGAATTTCGACGCGGTCCGTGAGGGCCGCGGTAGCATAATTGGTCAGTGCATTCGCCCGGATTGCGAAGGGTGCGGGTTCGAGTCCCGTCTGCTGCCTGGTCCGCGTAGAATTTTTTCTAGTTATATTTTCTTTAGATTTAAACATCAAGCAGTTACATGCTTTAAAAATAATAAAAATTATAACTATAATTGCTATTTCTTCTTTCAAATGTTTAATACTTGTAAAAGTATTCATTTGACATTGTGGGTTTACCTATAATGCGAAGAGATGGCGCTGCCTTGCAGCTTAAGAATAGCTAGAAAGAATTTCGACGCGGTCCGTGAGGGCCGCGGTAGCATAATTGGTCAGTGCATTCGCCCGGATTGCGAAGGGTGCGGGTTCGAGTCCCGTCTGCTGCCTGGTCCGCGTGGAATTTTTTCTAGTTATATTTTCTCTATTAAAGATTCTGAAACAGATAGATAGTTTCATGTCAAGATTAAAACATCCAATGTCATATTAAAAAAAACCCGTTTGGGTGTTAGAATGTTTCTTTTTATTGTTTTGTGCTAAATTTCATAATAACACTCTTCGCTTTTTTTATGTGTGGTATTACGAATTTAAAAAAAGAACATTATCATTCACGCACGCACATTTCATTATCACAGCGCCGAAACTTTTCATGAATTTTAAGGTCTTAGAACGCCCCATGGTGTGGCTTAAGAATCTTTTGTAGATAATTTATATCATGGGTGTAGATAAACTGTTAATAATTAGGTATTAAAACACGAATGTGGGTTTATCACACAAGGCGAAGACGAGTGTGATAATAGTATCACATGAGTGTGGTTAGGTTTTTATATGGCATTGAAAACATCTGCTTATTAAAAAAGTCTCGCTACACTTTCAAGTGTCTGGAGGTTGTGCCATGCCACTACGGGTAAACACCCTGTATGTGTTCTTTCTCGACAATTTATTACATTTGCATTACAGGATAAATGCCCTCTTCCCGAAACACTTCTTAATGAGTTAAAAAACACTTTATGTTAAGTATTAATATAAAACCATGCTGGTGCAGTAAAATTATTAGACTTTTTCTCATTTTAGCAACTGATATTTTGTTTTTTGCTTTTCCTTTATTATTACTTCAGTGTCCAAAATATATCATGTAATTTTTCTAGAAGGTAGAATAAAATTGGATGCGACAGTTGATCTGGTTTGGGTCATTATACGAAATGGCCTTTTTTAAATCACAAAAATTAAAGTGAGGATTTTTTGGGTTTCAAACATTTATTTTTTGCAAAATATAATCAAATACCATAATCACAACAGAAAACAGAATTTTCATTACGTTTAATACGTAAAAACATGAAAAATCATTTTTTAAGTCTCACAGAATTGACGCACGTTTTCACTGAAATGATCTAAGTGATCATAACTTAAGAATTAATACAGTTAAGATAATAATAAATGTTCTACCGAAAACCATTAAACCAAGATAAAATAAATTATGAAACATTATTTTGATCAATAATTTTAAAAAACAATAAAAAAAAATCAAACATTCATGTCCACGGAAATGATATTTAGTAGGAACGTCATTTCTGTGATACTAAATTATAAGAATCACTGAAGTCATCATATGATAAAAATGTGCGAACTCTCTTATTATAATGTTCTGGGTGTATTCAACAGCCAAAAAATTTACCCTGTTTTATCTCAGAGGCCTAATTTTGTTTTACCTGTCAGAATAAATTTTATCGACACGCAATTTAGATCATGATGGTATAGGGGGCTCATTTTCTGAGTTGCATGTAATGATTGTATTGGTGATTACATTTATTCCAACCTAAAATGACGACAAGTGATGTCTGCATGACATTCCAAACAACTCAGTCGCCTGGCTTGAAGATAATCTGGGTTTTCTTTTGCCCAAACAATTTGATGAACTTTCATCATGCCTTGATAGGTTTTTTAACGCTATTCTGAAAAAGAAGATGTTCTCTATTGGCCTAATAAAACATATATCATTTATTGGCATTAACCTAACCAAGAGGTCATTTTTTTCCAAAAGTTATTTTCCAATTTTTTCAAAAAATAATATCAAAGTTTGATGGTCTGGAATGTCATTCCCCAAAACCACTCGTCGATCATTATGTCTTTTTAAGTAGCCACCTATACCGTCTGGCGTCCTTTTCCATGACCAGACTCTGAATAATGCCGTACAAAAGTGTTTGTATTAAACACCGAAAAAATACAAGTTCTGTGAACAACAAGTTCACAGTAATGACGATCACGGGATTGACGAATCATTTTTAAAATCATGCTATGTCGTGGTTTTAAAAGTTACATATTAATTTATAACTACAACCAAAATAAGTCCCCATGGCATTAATTATGAGCTATGGTGGCAAAGTAAATACGTTACTGCATACCAAAAAAATCCCTAACCGAATTGACGGGCCAAACTTTACCAGAAACGTATATTACATATATTTTTTTAACAAAACTTCACAGTACATAACCTTCTTGTTGGTTAGCACACACAACTGAACTAACAGCAAAAAGCAGTGTAACCAGGTAATAAGAGCAGTAATTCAGGTCTCAAATATTTTTTGTTGGGTGAAAATAGTAGTTCACGGTATTGATTTAAATTTTTATAACACCTGTATAATGGCTACAAATTTTAATATATTAATAAGAAAAAATAAACTGCTATGTTCTGATGTTTATTGGGATGTGTGAAAACAGATACTGTGAGTTCTTTTTAATTCAAGTGTGTAATATAACTTTTTTCCCAGCTTTTCTGACGAAAAATGTGTTTAGAACAGTTCACGGAGTATGACCACGCTTCTGTTTTGTTTTTTTTTTACAAATTAGCAGATGAGGTATGGTTGAATTTGTTATGTTTTTGGTAAATAGTCACAATAATGTACTAAATAGATTTTTTCAGCTTTTGAAATAACTTATAAATAGTTAAACATCACCAAAGAACAGTTTTTTTTGTACTTCGTATAATGACCCGTTTATGCTACAAAAATAGCATGTTTGGTATGGTTGCGTCTTAAGTGATGTACGTAAAACAAATAGTTTTTTGTATTGGGAATTGGATAATTCGACAATATTAGTTTAATTGAATAATTAATTCACTTACTTTTTTGGTAACTCAACAGCGCTGTTGCAACTTGAAAGGACTCATTCGAGGCTGTTTTAGATAATGTAAAATAAAGAACACTTTATCTTGAACCAACATCTTTATTGTGTCATAATCATAGAGCCACAATTGTCATTTAAAAGATCTTTGACATAATATGATCTAGGAGTAACATGTTTTTTCACAACTAATCCAAGTGTCCATTCTTTACCTTTTTGTATTAAAACTTTATCATTTACATTAAATTCACTACTTGTAGCACTTGTTTTATCATGATACTGTTTATAATTATTTTGATGTTTAACAAATGAGTTATTCTAATTATATTGAATACAACATGGTTTTAATACAGAAGGGTGTACAGGTAACTTACTTCTTAACTTCCTGCTCATCAAAATTTCAGCAGGGGAATAATTTAAGTGTGGAATTAGAGAAGTTCTATAATTCAACAATGCCAGATCTAAGTCAGGTCCATCTTCAAATGATTTTTTAATTAAGTTTTTAGCAATATGGACTGCCTTTTCAGCCATACCATTTGATTTAGGGTACCTAGGACTACTGGTTACAATTTTTAAATTCCACTCTCGTGAGAACTGCATAAAGTTTTCAGAACTAAATGGCATATTATCAGCAATCATTATACAAGGTATACCATGACAGGAAAAAATACTTTTTATAATACAAATAATTTCCTCACTATCTTTACTTTTAAGAATTTTGACCTCTATCCATTTTGACAAATAATCAATAACAACTAAGTAATCTTTCCCTTTACATGTTAACACACTTATTTTCTTAAACGGTAATTCTGGAATTTCATGTGGTATCAAAGGTTCACTAATTTTAGAACTTATAAATTTTTCACAGATGTGGCAGCTTAGTATATAATTTTCTATGGACTCATTCATTCCAGACCCGTTTACAATTTGTCTAGCTTTAAGTTTAGTTTTAGTAATTCCTATATGCCTTTCATTTAACAACTTTAATGTTCTATTTTGCATACTCTTAGGTATTATTATTTGATTATTCAAAAATAATACATCATTTTCACAATATATGTCATTCTTAAGACTCCAGTATTTACTTATCTCTTTTGATAAGGATTTACATGTTTGTGGCCAATTTGTTTTACAATATTTCACAATAATATTCAAGTCTGGATCACATATTGTCTGTTGCGCTATTTCTTGCTTATCAAACTGATCAAATTGCTCTAAACTATGTACAATTCCATTAATAATCAATTCAGTATCATAACTTTGTTTGATATAGTTTCTTGACAACAAGTCAGCAATAAGCATATCTTTTCCCGGAATAAACTTTAGGTCAATGTTGTACTTAGATAACTTTAATTTCATTTTTTGTAACCTGTCTGATACTGTATGCAAATCTTTTTCAATTATTCTGATTAAAGGGTCTGTGATCAGTTAATACTGTAAATGGGAAACCATAAATATAATTATGAAATTTACGACGCGCAAACACTATACTTAGCAATTCTTTTTCAATCTGTGAGTATTTACATTCAGATTCAGTTATACAACAAGAAGCAAATGCCACAGGTTGATTATTTTGCAATAAACAACATCCTAAACCTTGCTTCGAAGCATCATATTGAATTACTATTGGTAAAAGAGGATCAAAATTCCTAAGAGTTGGAGCAGTACTTATAATATTTTTAATTTTTTCTAAACAGTCAGTTTGGTAATCTGTCCACACAAACAAAGTTTTTTTTTTAAGTAACTGTCTTAAGGGCTCGGTTAACTCTGCCAAATTGGGAACAAAGTCTCTAATATAATTTAACATGCCTAAGATACCTTGAAGTTCTTTCAAATTTTGAGGATTGTTCAATTTCTTAATATCTTCTACTCTTTCAACATCAATTGTTACACCTTTGGAAACACATGTCCCAAATATTTAATTTCACTTTGCTTGAACTGTAACTTTTTTGGATTAAATTTTATATTAAATTTATTTGCACGTTCCACTATTAATTTTAATGTTTCATTGTGTTTCTGTTCATTTTCCGTAGCCAAAACCAAATCATCGAAATAAATTACTAGATCTTCTAAGTCCCCAAAGATTTGCATCATCACTCTTTGGAAATATTCTGGAGCACAAGACAACCCAAACGGTAATCTTAAAAATTTATAGTATCCAAATGGGGTACTAAAAGTACATAAGTCACATGAGCTTTCATCTAAAGAAATGTTAAAAAATCCATCTTTAAGATCTAATACTGTAAATATTTTTTTGTTGGTTAACTTAGCCTTACTTCAGCTTAAGTTGGAATTAATTGATAGTCTTGTTTAATAGCTTTATTCAAATGTACAGGATCTAGACAAACTCTTAAAGATTCATCAGTTTTTTCAACAATTGTGATATTACTTGCCCATTTGATTGGTCTTTCTACTTTCATAATAATTTCCGATGACTCTAAATCACACAATTTCTCTTTTAATTTAGGTAGCAGCGACAGTGGTACTCGTCTTGGTGGACAGATTACACCTTCACTTTTGTCATTAATGTTAATAGTATACTTGATGGGGCATTGTCCAATTCCCTGAAATACATTTTTGTTACAGTTAATGAAATTTTCTTTTTCAGATACACTATTAATCAAATTCAAATTTTGTATTAGTTTCATAATTTGACACCCTGACAACCCTATTAAAGAAACAATTATCATGGACAACATAGAATTTCATTTTATACGTATCGTGTCTAAATGTACAAGTTATTACAGAAGAACCTATAGTTTTAACTTTAAAGCCACCAAATGTCATTAAAATAACATTAGAATTTTGTATAGTCTTTTTTGAAACCACACTTCAAAAAATCACTAACTGTTATTAAATTAACATCCGACCCTGTATCTATCTTGAAAGCAATTTCAGCACTGTTGATTTTTACATACTCTACCCATTTGTGTTTTTCCCAACATCCCGACAAATACTGACCTTTCTTCAATTGAGTTGCCATCATTCTCAGCTTCTACTGTTAGTGTCCGTTTAAATGTTCTTTTTGCAAAGCACTCTACAGCAAAATGATTTAATTTCCCACATTTTGTGCATTTTTTATTAAATGCAGGACACTTACCTGCTTCATGCAGGGAGCATCGCAGTTTTTACATTTATATCTCTTCTTGACCTCCATTGTCTGATAACCAGTCATCTTCTCACTTTGTATGGTTTTGATATGCCATTCATGAGCTTCTGCCTGCTTAACAATATCAATAGCATTTATCCAATTTAACTGTTTCTCTCTGAGCATTTGTGATTGTGTGTTTTTATTATAAATAGTTTTCTGCTTGTACTTTTAATTTATTTATAAAAGATTCTACTGATTGGCCCTCATCCTGGCTAATATTAAAGAACAAATACCTTTCATATATTTCATTTGTGCGATATGCAACATATTCTTCAAATTTTTGCAGAATTTGTGTGTATTTCTTTTGTGTCAAATTCGAACGAGTTGAAATTTTTTTACGTTTCATCATCCAATCTGTTTATTAACAATGCAACTTTTGCTTTTTCATTAAATTTATTTTCCATAGCATCTGCTATTACAAGATAATTTTCAAACTTTTGTTTGAACGTCCTCCATTTGCAGAGGTTGTTTGTTATTCCGCAGTTTAACCCAGCGTAAGTTTCTCGGGCAACACTGACTCCATTTTATGTTCCTTGTTAATAATTACCTTTATAGTGCTATCTTCCAGGCCTTAATATTTTATTTCGGTTCTTTAGGTCCTCAGCGCCATGTTTTAGACGCCATGTGTAAAATAAAGAACAATTTATCTTGAACCACCATCTTTATTGTGCCATAATCATAGAGCCACAGTGTTGCCATTAACTACAAGTTACCATATACAAAAGAGGCTATTTGCTTTAGAGAATTGCAGGGCTTTTGGTCTGTACCTAAAAGGAGCTTCTATCTTCATGCTATCTTTGGCACCAGGTTTCCTAACGGGATTGACTGCTTCTATAAAGGATACAATAGGGTGTTCTGTTCTAAGTGAAAAAACTTTAATGGTCATCTTGCCTTTAAACTCTACAAAAAAATAGTAATTGATCCTAAAATGGTATAATTGGTAACCTAAACTAACTAAATTATTTTTTGAGGATTATTTAAATATTTCTCAAAATTAAATCCCCCGTTTTATCCTACCAAGCAGCTGTGGAAGGATTAATTGGGATCTGATGCAGAAAAGAAGAACTACACGTTGAAAAATATCTCGATTGACGAATGAAAGTGAAAAATATACGGGTAGGGAAGTCTTTTTTTCGCAAAGAGCAGCAAACTTCACCACACCACTACTTGATGCTTAGTGCAAGTGGACTCCAGTCGTGATGCTGATGCGTCAAGAAAATTTACCACTCCAGTAATTATCAAGAGTTTTTTTAATCCTGAACCCGAGTTCCCTACGCGAAAAGTCCTAGAACCTTATATAGGTATATTCCTTCTTGTACTTATGCACCAGCAGAAACACAACACCACAATGTTGTTGATGTTTTCTTTTACTGTGATCACCTGTAGTATGTAGGTTTCTTCCCTAGACAGGTGCTCTAATTCGAGTAGAAATATACAGTTTCACCTACCTCTCTTAGATAACACGTAGATGTAAAAACTAATAAATTAAAGTCAAGTACTAATAACATCAGGATTCCGACGTCTATTGCGTCGAAAATACTATATGGCTATTACAAAATCACTTCAATAAAAGCTAAGAGCAAGTACTTTATCCTCACAAATTTGTAGTAGGCACATACACGAAATTAGTTTCGAAGCCCGTAGTTACCTTAAGCTCTGTTCTTTAGTTGACAAAGTTCAAAGTTGCATTTCATATAAATACTTAAATATAATATAAAGCAAATGTTGAGCGTATAAGCGGAAAAAGCTGACAATTTTCTCCCCTCAGTATATTCCGAAAGCCGTAACACAAAGTATGCTCCTTAATCTCGTTGCGGCTCTTTACCACTCATAATAAAGATTTAGGGCTAATGAACTGAACCTTTAGCAAAATAAGCGATATCCTTTTAATTTGAATATTTCACAAAGGTTGCAATTATATGGAAAATTCCTCTCAAAAATTCAGATTGTAAGTGCATGGTTTTGTTTTTATAAAAAAGGCGACGTTCCTTCATATAGCCCGTTAAACTTTTATGGTGTTTTTTCTTTAAGTTGTAAATGAACTATTTTTTTAGTGATGTTAAATTATTCGAATTACAGTAATCAACCATTGTAGTAATGATCTGATCCCCCCAGGAAACTAATTTTAGATTGCCCTCGAGGCATAAAGATAATACGCCTTTCTTCGGCTAACTTATGTCACCAGCTTTATGGAAATGAGCTCTCGTCATGAGTAAAATTTGCACGTCATTTGCAAAGTTACGCGATGTTCCTCACATTTGGCTCGAATGAGATGTGTCAACGCGAGGGCAAGTTCAATAATATAATTTTACAGTATCATTAGTGGTGTTGGGTTCATTATTCGTCATTCTTGTTAAATTTTGAAGACGTTGTTAAGATTTGAGTTGTTGCACTGGAAGCGATAAAAATAATACTGTTTTGCACTCCAACAAAACAGTTATTATAAGTTTGAGAAAACACACAGCCTAAATGAAGAATCAGAGACTAATACTACCTTTATGTCTTCAGTATAATTAAACAAATAATTATTTTACCCATTAACAAGGCTGAATGGTACAACGTCCTGTGATGTTATATTTTACTCCACTGCCCTCTCCAATCTACCTCAGAGCGCAGGGGAAGCAATGAAAGAAAACCAAGGAATTAAAATATTGTTATAATTATATTTTACTAACTATAGATTCTAAATAAGAAGAATACAGTAGTTTTAAGTTATAGTTTATATAAATCACCAAGTTGACATGAAATGTTATAACTATATTTAAATAACTATAAATATCATAACGAAGCTGAATACAGTAGTTTTACAGTGAGAGTTTATATAAATCACCAAGTTGGCATGAAGTGTTATAACTATATTTTACTAACTATAAATATCATAACGAAGCTGAATACAGTAGTTTTAAAGTGAGAGTTTATATAAATCACCAAGTTGGCATGAATCTTAGAATTATATAAACATCAGATATTCATAACAATCTACCATGTACTTACATGAGTTCTTAAACTATATCTAATATATTTTACCTACTCTGCAATGGACTGTCAATTGAGAGACCACAAAAACTAGACTTTTCCAGATAATAAGCTATTTAGTGGATTTCAGAGGTTCTACGGCTCGTTGGATCGATATTGGTGATAAACTTAGTTAATTCTAGTTCTCAGTGAGACAACCAGTTATATAGATATATATAAATATATAGAAATGGGTAGGTCGGGGTCCAATCTCGCCTTGTGGTACCTGCGCCACGCTCACCCAGGGTTAGTTAGAGAAATACCTTGTTTAGGATAGATTTAGCAGTGTATGATCTGTCCGCAGTTACGGCAGGGTTACATGGGACTGGAGAGTGGCTTGCAACCTTTATTGTAATAATCTCACGCGTCCCCTCTGGTCCGTGTATAGAGGGAGAATCTCCTGGTTAGTAGCTTGTTCTTCCTCCAGTACTTCTTGAGGAGAACGTATAAGCCGTTCGAGATATAAAACTATCCGTTAATTTGTTCCCCCTATCACAAGATACTGCCCTGCCTTGCAAGATTCCGGGACCATCTACCTGCGAGACTTTATCACCCCGAATTACAGTTCGGTTAGCGTCTCCGCGCTATTTCTGCCAATACCCTCCAGGGTATAAACTTTTCGGATCTAATTCACCGACTCCGTAAAATGTACGGTCCTCCTTATAATATACTTTGGGCAGAACAAAACTGAATGTACCTCGATAAATTTCTAAAATTTTAAATGTTGTTTTGACAACTCAGTATAGAGAAAAGACCACCAACTCCCAAATATGTGTCTATGATTGTTATTCTCTCTCCAACTGAAGGCAAAGGTCACAGTCAAACAGACAGCCGCTGCATTCGAGACGAGATAACGAATAAACTCAAACCCGTATAACTATGCTCGCCGTAAGCGGAGGAAAAGAGAATACCTACCTACATCAGCGAGGAAATTCAATTTCGAGTAAAATTCAGAATCGAGTAACAAAACGCCCGATTGAGAACTCAAA
Organism: Chilo suppressalis; assembly: GCA_902850365.2. Taxonomy (NCBI): domain Eukaryota; kingdom Metazoa; phylum Arthropoda; class Insecta; order Lepidoptera; family Crambidae; genus Chilo; species Chilo suppressalis. Next base: position 18,430,018 of record OU963898.1, read on the forward strand.
TCGATATGGGAAAAAATAATTCACAATTCAACAACTGTCAAACTCCATCCACTCATCCACACGCACCAACAGAGTTTCACTGCCTTCTTTTCCTTTTTTTTTATAAGTCTCAAGTCGAGTTTTTGAGTCGAATGAAAAAAAGCAACTATTCCCTCAATGCTACCAACCCAATCAATGAAGTTTGACAGCTACGCCGACGTAAGCGGTTCGCTATCATAGACAAAACAGCTGTCTTACGTGTGTCAGTTATTTATGTGTCAGTGTCACGCCCCGTTCAAAAACAAACACTACAGTCCTTGATCCATGAAGCATCTCGGTGAAAGCTGTCACTGTCAATTCAGTCTTCAGAAATCATCTGCAAGAAACTTGCTGAGGCTGTGTGTTTTCTCACATACATAATAATTGATTTGTTGGAGTGCAAAACAGTATTATTATATTATTATGTATTTATAATACATACAGCCTGGTTGAAGACCTGTTTGATATCTGCTGGTGAAAGAAAAAGCAAACGTTATGTGATAATGAGCATTAATAATAATTGAAATGCGAACTATTTATTCCTGAATCAAAATTTTCACCTGAACAATTATAACATATTGTCATAAAATTTTCGGCTTTGGCTCCTAATATAAAAAATCTTGATAATAAATCACTTCGTCGCTCAGCTCTGAATGAGAACTATATATTTGTGCCGTTTGGTGTAGAGACTATGGGCCCATGGGGTCCAAGCGCCCGTTCCTTATTTAAGGAATTGAAGGAAGGAAAGGTGACCAAATGGCTGGCAGCTATCTTGGTCAACGGATCAGCCTTTCCATTCAATGTGGCAATGCTGCCAGCCTATTGGGCACCATTCCGGATGGTGGCGTATGTTTGGTGACATATTGTTCATATTGTAAATCAGACATTATTAATAAGTGGGTTTAAGGTAATTTGTATTTTTTTTAATAAGGTAGTTTTTAAGTTGTTTTTTTTTATTTTCTATATATTGTAACACTATTTGTTTCTTAGGTTTTCACGCACATCACTCATTAAATAAAACTAGTTTTTACGGGTTAATGCACGAAACTTTATTTATTTATTGACGTTTCGTAGCCTTTACAGGCTACGTCGTCAGAATCAAACTTTTATTTAATTTGTCGAGCTACCTTCGAAAGACTTTTATTGAGCGTTCGGTTATTTCATTGTTCGATTTTTAAAGTTTTATGGTCTATGTATGAATTTATTATTTAATTTACTTAATAAAGTATTTTATTTAAAATTCTTTTTTGTAATTTTCAGTTTATTTATTTGACGTTTATTTATTTAATTTCGAGTTTCTTTATTTGACACTAACTACCGTAAACTACAACCGGTTCCAAAATTGGGAGACGTTTCTGAGAAGAACCAGCGAAACAAACTCAAGAGAGGCTTTCTATCTCCTTCTTTTGTTAAATTATGCAAACAAAAAGAACTAATAGTATCTGTTGGTCTTGCAGTGTGTGCTCGGGGTTGGGATTTTATCTCCTGTATAATGGGTTCTCAAGCTGGTGGTATATAGCAACCATCTTTCCTATTGAAATTTGGATATTTTTCAATCTCAATAGCCTCGCGCATCATTCTAGGAACGAATCGTTGCTCAGTTGCAAGGATCTGTGGTTTATCAAATCTAATGTAATGGTTTGGTCCCCCTAATGCATGTTCACACACTGCAGACTTATTTTCGCGCCTATGTTTCATATCTGCGATATGTTCTTTTGCCCGAGTCCCTATACTCCTCTTCGTTTGCCCGATGTAGGAGAGCCCACAGTCGCATTCAAATTTGTAGACACCAGCAACTTGAAAGGGTATATTGCACTTGACCGGTCGTAGAAACTGGTTGACCTTCTTTGGCGGCTTGAAATAAGTATTGATTGAAGCACGCTTCAGAATCTTCCCAATCTTGTCAGTGACTCTTTTCATGTAAGGTAGTATAGCAGGTTGTCGGTCGACTGTGCTAGGTTTAACAAACGCTCAATAAAAGTCTTTGGAATGTAGCTTGACAAATAAAATAAAAGTTTGATTCTGACGACGTAGCCTGTAAAGGCTACGAAACGTCAATAAATAAATAAAGTTTCGTGCTGTAACCCGTAAAAACTAGTTTAATTTATTGTAACACTGTAAATAAATATATGACGATATCGAAAAAAAATATATAATAAAAAAACACATTAAATAAATTGAGGCAAAAATAATAAAACTATAATAAATTAAGTTGACCAGATAGGGTTTGATTAAAATCAAGGTTAATGAAGAACTATAGTTATTAAATTATGTTCAAACAATAATTAACAAATTGTTGACATTATTATTTAGGCATAGTGATATGATAAATATTGAACCCATTACATATACAAATTTTGATGGCTTACTATAAATCAAGCTCTGGCTTGGTTTCCATGATTTCATGTTCTTCTTTTCTCTTTTCATAAATACTCTCACCTTCTGACTTCTTCTTACCATCTGTATGCCGATGACTTACAACTGTACGCCAGCGCTCTCATTTGAATGAGGCTGCCGCTAGTTTTAATCGTGATGGCAATGTAATCAGTAACTGGTCAGCTAACTTTGGTATTGAAGTCAATCCTACTAAGTGTCAAGCGATCATTGTTGGCAGTTCTCGTCTGCTGACGCAACTTGACCTTACAGTGGTTAATTCATTTTCCTATGATGGTGTTGTTATTCCTTATTCGGCTCAAGAAAGAGACCTGGGTTTGATTATCGATGATAAACTTTCGTGGATAGAGAATGTCGATTTCATCTTGCATAGGGTGACCAATTCTTTGTGATCTTTATAGAGGATTATGTTTTTTCTGCCTACTCGTACCGAGATTGCTTTTGTTAAATCTCTAATTCTACCTATGAACGATTATGCCGACGTATGTTATAAAATCTTCTAAATTAGTTGAATCGTCTATGCAATAACTGCATTCGTTTCATATATGGCTTACGTAAATACGACCATATTTCACATTTTCGTCTTTAACTCAAATAGCTTCCTATTCGTGAGCGTAGGAACCTAAGAGTTATGTGTGTGCTTTTTAATCTTCTTTACGATCCATATACAACAGTTTACCCTAAAAAACAGATTAAGGTTTCTGTGTGATTCTCATGACCGCGTCCTCCGTTCAACGGTCAACCTTCTTCTGTATGCTCCCGTCCACTGTTCTGGCTTTGTTTCGTAATCTTTTACTAAAAACGGCTGTACGACTCTGGAAGGACTGGGCCCCCAATATTCGTAAAGCTTCTAACAAACTTGCATTTAAGAGATTGGTTCATAAGCACTATCTCAATATCATTCATCTGCGTTCTCATATTTGACTAACATAATTATGTGTATTTTGTATATTTTTAACATGTGTGTATTGATATACATATTATTATATACCCTGCTTTATTTTACATTTGTCCTTATTGCACCCCCGTAGTTTCTTTCTCACACTCATATTGCATATTTTTTGCAATAAAGTAATAATATATATATATATATATATATATATATATATATATATATATATATATATGCAAATAAATACCACTCAACGATTTACAGAAGTTTCCGTGGACTGGATCAAAAAACCAACCAACCAATTGACCACCGTAAAAAGCTAAACGTTTGAAAAGAGTGATTGTTGAGGTCAAAACAATATTTCAATAATATATGATTTTACCTAACATATTATACATTCATACCAGCCGTGCGAGGCCCACTGCTAAGCATAGGACTTCCCTATATGGCCTTTCACTGCGAATATAATATCACATCGATTTTGCGCTATACTCATCCTACATGATTCCTAACCTAGAAATACATTAAAACCTACCAACATTTTTGAAAAATACATAATTATGTTAAATATTAATAAAACGAAAAAAGTCTCTGAAGTAATTCCAAGACAATTTAATCTTTTGTTGAAAATGGTGGAAGAATTTAGAACACGGTGTCAGCAGTGTGGTGCAATCTACTTACTTCAACCCAATCATTGCAACGATGCATTTCTAGTCTTGCTAGTTCACAAGTGCATTTTTTAAAATATTGCAAGAGTTTATGTCGTTTAAAGGATCTAACCCACACACGCAATCGTGTAGGTAACTGGAAATTAAGAAAAAAAATCGGAAATACGATGTTAGTTATTTAATAGCATCAATCTGTACCTACACATTAATAAAATGTTTAATATTATTATTGACTTATTCATTTTGAAAAAGAAAAATATGTCCTCTTTAGATAGATCTGTGGTTTTTAATGGTGTTTTAAGCGTATCTTATGTCATCTATAAATAATAACATTATTTTGTTGTAAATCATCTATCTGGAACATTCTTTTTAGAATAAAATAAACTAGTCACCAGTATAAGTCAGCCGTTAAATCAAAAAAAAAACATGTTTTTGCTGCCCGCCCCCACATTATTGAGTAACTATTTGTAAAAAAATATTTGCTATTCACATGTCGCACCCCGCATGATATTTACCCCAACCAACACGAGGCAATCGAGGCGGGAGTGAGATTCCACGGTGTTTATCCACTCAACCCGCAAGATAAATGTTGAATACAGCTTACGGTATTTTGGTAAAACATTTGCTTAATAATGCGTCAAGCTTTTGTTTCAACATTTTCACCGGGCGCTGTATTTTTTAGGTATTTACATACAGTTCAGGATCCCATGGCCGCCAGACCTTCCTTTTTTATAGACAAAATATGGATAATCAAGTAGTATTACCGTGTACAATGAGGATATATATACTCGCTAACTTGTGCTGTGTGCCAATTCTCAGGAATCAGGTGGCACAGGTACGTAAAAGTTGTACGTCTATTTACTTGTCTATTGGCTGATTCTTACGAATGTCGTAGATATTATTGTAAAAAATTTGAAATTAATACTGCCAGACACATTCGGTCAGCAGTATTTATTGCCAGACACTTTAAATGTCTACAAAAACACAATTACAGACCGAGACTGAGACCGGGACATGCTTACCGAAACCTGATATTAATCTACGATATTTAGGGGACTATTATTATATTTTGCAAGCTGCCCGACTTATCGTAGGGCTCTGAACCAAAAATTCGGAAAACTCGAGACGGAAGCTCACAAATGGAATATTTTTACCTATTTTTGCAACATTTTTCATCTATGCGCCGCTACTACTGGCCGCGTGATTTTATATATACTACTTACTTGATAAATGCACTATTGAATAAAAATGACTTTCAAATCGGACCAGTAGTTTCTGAGATTAGCGCGTTAAACAAAAAAAAAAACAATCGAACAAACAATTTCTCCAGCTTTATAATATTAGTAATTATGAATAACTACTGTCGTCTTCGTGTTGAAATATGCAATAGTAACACCGGTACAAATAAGGCTACATGATTCGTACCTGGGTATTAATTCTTATCCAAATAAATCACTTCTTAGTAAGACTATATTAGGCCTTTACTTTACCTGATATAGTCTTAAATTTTTCTTTTAAATTGTTTACAATATTCTCTGCAACATACGTAAGAATCAGTCCTCAGAGTGTAAATAAAGTTAGTAATTTTTTTATGTGCCTTTGCCACCTTATCTGAGGGCCCACAGCACAAGTTAGCGGAGTATGTATACCCACATTGTACACATTAATTCTACTCGATTATGTATTTTGTCCATCAGAAAATAATTTGGACTAGTGGCCCTAGGATCTCACTTTAATAAGGTCGTTCCATCGCATTTTCCATTGTGTTCATGCCCTTCAGGAACGAAATTGAATTTCGTTTCTGTATTGATTTTTTAACCTTTCTCGCTCAATTAACTTATTTACGCCGGAACTTTATAAAAAAACACACACATTACTTTTCGTTCAAAAGAAAAGATCATGGTCAGGGGCTTTTCACTTCGAACTACAATTATTTGTATGGACATCACAAAACGAATTTTAGATATGTAATATTTCACTAGATGGCGTTTTTCAGATCTTTTTTACGTATTATTAGGTATTCCTCCAACTTCATATATTTTTAAACAGTAACACAAAATTATACCTGTGGCTGTCAGTGACTGTAACAAAAATCAAGAAAGAAGAAATACAGCTTATCAGCATATATTATTTACAACAGATTTTATTTTGAAATAATAAACTAAAGAATTGGCTGTATGGGCACAGTACCCTTTGCCTACCCAGAATGGGTAACGAATCTAAAAAAAAACTGTTCTCTTTACGCTTCGTGAATTTAATGTTTTCTTGTGATTTTTGGTGGTTTTTCCGACGATTTCAGCTATTTTTCCGGACTCCGATTCTCCTGCTTTTACATTTTGACCCTTGCTCTTCATATCGGTTATTGATTGGCTTCACTATTTGGATTTTGTTGTTCTCGAAAATGGCATCTCAGAGAAGATGTTGTGTGCCTAATTGCAACGTAACACGTACGTATTACCAATCAGTTACATATAATTGAACCTCTATAAACAATCCTTTCTTGATTTAACTATTTGACCAAATGTTTCAGGCGCAGATAAAATACCAATGCATTCGTTTCCTAACCCTGACATTCACCCCGATCGATTCCGAACTTGGCTTCCGCTCTCGGAGGAGAGATATTAGCTATGGACAATAATTATCTTTTCAAGCAAGGAATAGTTTGTCAAAAACATTTTGAGACCAAGTTTCTTACTTGGACTAGAACACTTTCTCCACATGCTGTCCCAACTTTACATTTGCCAGGTAAATTGCTGATTTCAAAGTCTTTTAAAACATCGAGTAAAGAGTGTATGTAATGGTCTCTTAATAAAAATCATTGAGTTGAATGTGATTTTTATATAAATTGCTAAATATTTTTTTTATTATCTGGATTTGGTGCACCAAGGAGTGTTTTAACGGATGTCACCAACAGAATGAATATTGAGCAAGAAATTGAACATTCTCAGCTTTCAATGTTCTACATCCACTAGTAAATATTTATTTATTTATTTACAAATCATTTTTTATATCACTGACATTCTGGTAGAGTGGAATGTGCACTGGTTGTCAATACCTACTGTAAAGTTCTGGGTTCGAATCCTGGTAGGGGCAAAATTCTTTTTGAATGTTTGAATGGAAGTATCAAATTTCAGATATACAAATCAGTAAAACCATTCCCTTATTCTCTTTTGTTTTAATAAAAAATTTTTTGGCAGGTGGTGTTTTGACTGAAAAGTTAGAATTACAACAAAACGCTGTAAAGCGTCGAAGATACTAAGTAAAAATAAGCTTACCGGTAATTTTTATTTTTATATAAGTATTTTTGTCTATTATAATTATTTGATAACTTTATTAACTTAAATTAAAAAAAAATATATCAGAAATATGTTATCTATATTTTAGAGAGCACCTATCCTAATCATCACTTTCTTTTGTTAGCTTTTTTCTTAAACTTACCTCTATGGGCTTTAGTCATGTTTTAGTTGTTAAGTAGACATTACATAATGAAATGAACCTTCCACTTAGTTTTCATAAACTAATAATAATTAGTTAAAAAAAAATTAAGACTTTTCACCTCACAGTGAAACTAATTTTATTGAAATGCTTTTTTTCAGCATCTGCAATGGATCAAAGTGTAACTAACTTAAAAAAAGTGGTGAAGAAGCTAACTGAAAAGAATCTCAAATACACAACACGGTTAAAGAAAGCAATGAAACTTTTTATGATAGATCCGACTTGTAGATTTTTTGTATATAACTGGTGTCGTGAGGTAAATAAATTATTAAACGGCGCCATTAAGCTGCGTAATTGTACAAATTTTAAAGATGATATTAAAAGAATGTCATGCAAATATTTAATAATAAAAATAAAAATAATTGATTTATAAAACTTCTTTATTTATTCTAACAGACTGTTAAAGCTACATTTTCAGACAATTATCAAAAAAACTGTGTAAACGAATAGTAGGTAAATTATCTAATAATGTAGCTTTAACACAGTATGTTTTTTTTCCTTTTTTCATATTAATAATCGCATCTAAAGCTGCCGGTACCGGTTCAGTAGTACATGACTTGTGATTATGTCATGAATCGCTAGATGGCGCTGTATGCTCAGGTTAACTGATATCTCTATTACTAGTATATAATGTACTCTATGATCCTGGTCTGTTCATAATAATAGGTAAGAAAACAAATAGTGTTAAAGCGATATTTAATGATTTTGCTGGTAAGAAAATCCTAAGCAAGACAATTTAAATCCACTTGCAGCAATTTTGCTAAATCGCTATTTGACCTTTTTCTATGGCGTAAAGCTTGTTTGACTTCAATTGAGATTTAGAAAATTTTCTGCAGGTAGACCTAAAATGTATTTAAGTACCTACAGTTTTCGTGATCCAACGAAATATCGCTAGCAATTTCTTAGGAGAAGTTAGTTTAAACCTTAAAAAAAATATATATTGAAACAGAAGAGAGATTTTTGAATAAAGATACTTCTTTTTAAGACATTAAAGCATTTATTTGGGTGTTTAAGTTATCAAAAACATGTTTTTATCACATTTACTCGAACAGAGCTACTTTGTTCTCTGTGTGGCTAACAGGGACCAAAATAGCATTTTAATCCATAGGAACTAAAAGGTATTTGAATTAGGAATGTGGATATTGTTAATAAAAAATCCAATCACCAAAGAGATCACTTACGAATATTTTATGAATAAGTCACTCTCGCCAATTAAAAAAATAAGTTTGTAAAATAATTTAAAGGCGCTATATACATACCGCTTTCGTTCATAATTGTTTTCTTAAATTCAGATTTATTTGGTTTTATAAAAAATGTATTTTTGACCATGTTAAAGATTGTCTTGTTGATCTTGTAAGTAAATAAATAAATGTACTTTTCTTACAAAAATCGTAGTTGTTAACAAAAACCTGACACTCGATGTCTCGGGCGCTCGCTCGCTCGCCCATGGCAGCGCACGCGCTTGACTCGGCCGAAGCACGCTCTGGATTTATATAACGCTCTCACCTTTAATATAGTAATTCTTTGCTCCCTTAATAAACAATCTACTTATACTATTATTTTAAAATCTATATTATGGACGAACCAATCAGTTTCCACATTTAAATTCTTTGCATTTCTATACACGATATGTTTATAATAAAATTTTGTCTGTATGCAGGATTCACAATACAACTTTGGTAGAAAAAAAATAGTAAAAAGAAAAAAAATGAGCACAATATTTTGTACTCAGGAGTCATTTTCAGTAGACTTTTTTGTATTCTATGAGGCAAATTACGCGTAAATGTATCAAGATCGTTATATTGACAGTAATAAAGTTTAAAAGAATAAAAATAAATATGTAGGTACCTTAGTCTGGATAGAGGCTAAAGTGCATTCAACTGTCGCATTATTGTCTACTTGGGCCTTATCCGGTCTGCTTTTGTTTCAGTTCGGGGACAGATTATTTCTAATCACCTTAGATTTTGATGCAATATATAAGTAATTGCTTATTTTAAAAACACATTACATTAAAAGGTCTAAAGGATATTTAGAGTCGATACCAGACTATATTACTTAAAATATTGAAGTATTGGTGTACTGCTGCTTACTACACGACTAAGCGTCGATTCCAACTATTGTTAGTTCACTAACGTACGTTTATATTTTGTAGGGAGTTAAGCGCCACACGAGACAATCAAGAGCAATAATTGCGTACAATTAAAGCGGCTCAACATTTGGCTTTCAAGAATTGTAAGCAACTCTTTACACGCGGACATAGCAAAAATGTTGCAAACAGTTATAAAAGCCAGTTTTGACAAAAAATAATTGCGAATGTCTTTCGTTTAGAGATTAAAGTAAAGAGATTATTGCTTTCAAGTATTGACATGTCTTAACACAGACTTTTATGTGCGTATACCATTTATTTGACAGTTGCTTCAAGAATTGCATGTATTTGCATAATTTTATTCTCACTACACGGAGAAGACGAATTTGAGTACCTAATAAACACATCTGTTTATTAGGTACTAACGAAGGTGATATATATTTTATGAGTTAAAATTTTTCTTACTTTTTTTGGGATTAAAACGTTATTTTGGTACATACCTAGGATTTATAAACCTTTTTTGGTCCCTAACGAGTAAAACACTGTGTTTACGCCTTGTAAATAGAGAACAAACTAGCTCTTCGAATAGATGTGATAAAAAAAATATATATAACCCCGCTATACGCACTGAACCCGCATGACGAGTCATGGCTCAATCTCCCTATTCCATAAATTCGTTTAGCTATTCTTAAGCTGCAAGGCAGCGCCATCTCTTCGCATAATGAATACTTTTACAAGTATTTAACATTGACATTGTGGGCTACCAACAATGCGAAGAGATGGCGCTGCCTTGCAGCTTTAGAATAGCTAGAAGAATTTCGACGCGGCCATCAGGGTCACGGTAGCATAATTAGTCAGTGCATTCACCCGGATAGCGAAGGGTGCGGGTTCGAGTCCCGTCTGCTGCCTGGTCCGCGTGGATTTTTTTCTAGTTATATTTTCCTTAGATTTAAACATCAAGCAGTTAAATGCTTAAAAAATAAAAATTATAACTATAATTGCTATTTCTTCTTTCAAATGTTGAAAACTTTGTAAAAGTATTCATTTGACATTGTGGGTTACGTACAATGCGAAGAGATGGCGCTGCCTTGGCGCTTAAGAATAGCTAGAAGAATTTCGACGCGGCCATCAGGGCCGCAGTAGCATAATTGGTCAGTGCATTCGCCTGGATAGCGAAGGGTGGGGGTTCGAGTCCCGTCTGCTGCCTGGTCCGCGTGGATTTTTTCTAGTTATATTTTCTTTAGATTTAAATATCAAGCAGTTACATGCTTAAAAAATAAAAATTATAACTAGATAGCTACTATTTGTTAATAAGGAGTTTTTACAAAGTACTCAAAAAGATTCACTTATTTTATATGCTACCATCAAGAACGAAAACTGATACAAATAAAATGAAAAAAGTATTTCAAAATCGTAGACGTCATATATATATATATATAGCTTTTCGAAATTGTTGAAAAAAAAACACTTCAAAAATAAATCATTAATCCTTAGAAGAAATGCAATTTACAAGAAGGTTGGTTGTGTTGAAGTTACGAATGGATGCCATTTATTATGACTCGCGGCTCGCTGCTGCTAATGAGATGAGAATCCCATTCTTAATCAAATCAGACTGATTTCTATAAGAGCCTTAACAGTCCAAATGATATAGAGGCGAGGAACTCACAGTTTGAAGATTCATTGAGCGACACAGTGAAAATTTATAAGCATATTGAATTTGATCTGAAATGTTTGCGAAATTTGTAGCGTTGTCGACAATATCGACTTACTTTAAGGAATTCGATTTTCTCTTTAGGGCACTCCGTAAGTAAGTTCAATTAAAACATTTTACTTGCCTTCCTTTTTGAGCCGCGTCGAAATTTTCCTAGCCTTAAGCTGCAAGGCATTTCGACGCGGCTAATAGGGCCGTGGTAGCATAATGGTCAGTGCATTCGCTCGGATAGCGAAGGATGCGGGTTCGAGTCCTGTCCGCTGCCTGGTCCGCGTGGATTTTTTCTAGTAAACTTTTCTTTAGATTTAGACATCTAGCAGTTGAGTGCTAAAAAATAAATAAAATCATAACTATAATTGCTATTTCTTCTTTCAAATGTTTAATACTTGAAAAAGTATTCATTTGACATTGTGGGTTACCTACAATGCGAAGAGATGGCGCTGCCTTGCAGCTTAAGGCTAGGAAAATTTCGACGCGGCTAATAGGGCCGTGGTAGCATAATGGTCAGTGCATTCGCTCGGATAGCGAAGGATGCGGGTTCGAGTACCCGTCCGCTGCCTGGTCCGCGTGGATTTTTTTCTAGTAAACTTTTGTAATGATTTATATATTTTATTTAATTTGTGGAGCTACCTTCGAAAGACTTTTATTAAGCGTTCGGATATTTCATATGAGTGATGTCCGTGAAAACCTAAGAAACAAATACAAAAACAATATTCCATTAAACATACTAAAATGAGGACACATTGCGACGTGTTAGTAAAATGTCAAGTTAATCAGCGTGAGGAGCTCGATGGCGAAAGTGCTTAGCGCGTTCAGCTTGCGATCGTGTAAGTTAGGCAACTTTCGCAATGGTCGGTGATTAGATGGGTGACCATCACTTATTATATCGAGCTTCTCCGTGTTTCGAAAGGCGCATCTGTTGGCTGCATCTGCATTCGTTAGTCATTTCATTACCCACCAATCCGCAGTGGGCCCGCGGGGCGGGTCAGGGCCTAATATCCCTGGGGTGCTATGTCGGAAACCTCCTCGTGTGCCCTATCCATTTCCTGTCCCTGACTGATGATAGGGGAACGAAAATGGGTCTGGGACGGTGCACCCCGGGCACCTGCGTAATGTCTCCCACTGAGGGTGCTGTTACGGAGGTGTCGAATAGCCGACAATCTCGTAACCCCGTACTTAGTGCAGGGCCGAGGGCTGCAAGTCTCTTCGGAGGGTGGGGGCCGCGAGGAAGAAAATCTCTCTAAAAAATTACCCGGTGGTTATCTCGACTGGCGTCCTGGGTATCCCGGGCAGCGGCAGCCGAGCTGGGGGAGACCTCACAACCCCGCATTTGTGGGTGGCCGAGAGCTGCCACTCTCTTCGGAGGGCAGTGGTCGCGAGGAAGACAACCTCTTTAAAAAATTACCCGGAGTAAATCGGCTGGCGCCCTGGGTATCCTGGGTAGCGGCAGCCGATCAGTGGCCGGCATTATCAGCGGTGGATGGCGGACTGTGTTCCGCAAGGGCCCTAGTCCCACAGTGCGAAGCCACACCCGGGCGTTTTACGGCGTGGTCTGCGGACCTGCAAGGTCCAAGTGCGCGGCGGCCCCGTGGCCACGAGAGTGGCCATTGGGGATGGGTTTCGGCCTACCGTCGGGTGAACTGGAAACCTGTATGAGTGTGTCGTTGTCATATCTAGTGGCAAAATCCCAAAGCGTCGGAAATCACGCGTTATCTGGCATTAATGAAAAGCGTGGTGCCAGGCGCCTTAAGGTAGTGGGCTGGGCAAGTCCACCAACTAGCGCTTCCACCCCGGGGCACCGCCTGCCGCCTCGGGAGTATTAGAATTACTCAGGTACAGGGCACTACCTGGGTGGACCGTATATTTCGCCCACACTCATGTGAACAGCAATGGATGAAACTAAAATTAAAAACCAAAACATTACGAAGAGGGAGGAGGAGAAGAAGAAGGAGCAGGTTGGTGAGGGCCTGAAGAGGCCGGAGAAGGAGGACGTGGGAGGAAGAGGAGTGTGTTGTGCACAAACGGAGGAGAGGTGAATGACCAGGAGTCGGTCTGGTCAAGTGCAGCCGGAAGGATCATGAAGGAGCTCGGTGACCCTAACGTTGGGTCCCGATTGTAGGCCGATTTCCTTATGACGCAGTCTTTGGCCGGGTCAACGTCCAACCTACAAGCTGAGTCGGAGGCGGAGTCGGCGGCCGAATCGGTGACGGGTTCGGTCATAAGGCCGTGGTCCGCGCGTTGGCGCAGAAGGACACAGCAGAGAAGATGGGTCGTCTGAGGGCAGACAACAAGCGCCTGCAAGACGAGCTCTCGAAGGTTCGCCACGAGCTCACAGCTCTAAGGCGGGCCTCCTCGGAGGTAGGTAAAGGGCGCCTCAAAAGATCGGCGGCGCCAATCATCGTAGACACCCCTGTGGGAGTGGGAGCCGGAGACTGCGGAGGGGAGCTCACAAGGACGCTGCAAGAGATGCAGCGCTCTCTCGCTCACCAAATGGCGAACATGCTCCAGGCAAGGTTGGAGGGCCGGGAAGTGGATGGGCGGCTGAGGCCGTGGCCAAGCTTGTCAAGGACGGCAATTTAACGGTGAGTTGGAGTGCAGCAACGGTCCGACTACCTACTGGAGCCACGCCCCCTGAGGTGCCACAGGTGCCTGGCACTGGGGCATCCAGGAGCCAAGTGCCCCTCTTGTAAAAACCGCAGCAACCTTTGCTATCGCTGCGTCAAAAAGGGGCACAAAGCGAAGGGCTGCGAGGTATGTGCCCACAGGGGCTTGCTAGCTGGGCACCGAAGGGCGGGGGCTAGCTGTAAGCCCCCACCTATCAAGGGTCTTCGCACTCTGATTGCGGCGCTGGGCGGTGGAGACCTCTCGTTGCCAAGCACGGTTAGATCATGCTTGGTAGCGAGAGGGCCTGGAAGGCTGCCGCCTCTTTCTGCGAATTGGTGATGACGCACCGCCGTGGAGATGGAGCGGGAGGAGGAAGCTCTAGCCGCTCCCCTCTGACGTAGATGGGTGGGCCGAAGAAGGCAGGCAGCCGTGACTGACGGTCTTCGTTGGCCCTAAGGTGGTCTGGGCGGGACTTGGCCACCGCGTGCCCTAGGTGCCATTCGGCATAGGCCACCCCGTCTTGGGTAGTACCCTAGCGCAATCCCCTAGAGGCGTGTCGCCCGATCCACTCGTTGGGCCGGGCCGGTCCAGTGAAGTGGCGCACACAGAGTTGTGCCGATCCTGAGATGCTCCCACATGGGCGTAGGTACCCTACCGCCCAAGCAGCATCACAAGCTGTATAACAGCTCTATTAAAGTTCGTTTATACTCTTAATGCTGTATCTCTTGGCCGCATAAAGGCTGTATAAGCGCTTATACAGCCCTTATACCCCTAAAATTGGCACAAATTATACAGCGTTTTGCGTTATATTAGCTGTACAGTAGCTGTATAAGCATAAAATAGACTGCATAATAGCTGTTTTGCGGCTGTACTATGGTGTTCGAGGAAACCAATACACTCCAATTACTACATTGTAACTCACTTGTTAAGCTTTACGTTGTAAAAAGTCTGTTAAACAGAGTTACAAAAGAATTAAAACGAAACAGAAGATATACACACATCAAAAGTGTCTAGGGATCAAGCATTTTTATGCGGATTTCTTGAGATTGAGATGTGGCTTTGTAATAAATTTATGATTTTATAAATTTATATGGATCCTTTTTGGTGCATTTCATAATTTGAATCAGGAACTGTGAATCAAATTCGAGTAAAAGATGAAAATCAGCTGTCAATATTTTCCCTATAAAAACATACAACGCATTGAAGACATTATTAGTGCTACTGTTTCCCTACTACTGATTAAAACCGACGTTATTATGGAGCGGCGACGTCATTTAAGCAGGGAAGAAATGCTCAGAGCCGTGGGAATGATAGAAGCTGGTTCCCGGCAACGTACTGTGGCTTTAGCTCTGAATACAAGTCAGAGTGTTATCAGTCGACTTTGGACACGATACCGAAGCACTGGTACCGTGGCTGAGCGCCATGGAGGACGGTATCGCTGCACCACACGGAGACAAGACCGATACATTCAAATCTTAACTCGAAGAGCTCCAACAATAACCGCCATGATGTTAGCCGTGAGGCTTCATCACTCTTCAGGGAACTTAATTAGCGACCAAACAGTCAGAAACCGCTTGCATGAAGTGAACCTTCATTCCCGAAGACCGCTACGGGTACCACCTATAGCAATGCACAATCGTAGGATTCGATATCAATGGGCTCTTGAACACAGAAATTGGGCAGAAGAACAATGGCGTTTCGTGTGCTTTTCTGATGAGTCTCGTTTTGGTATGAGACCGGATACAAGACGTATACGACACTGGAGAACCCCTGGACGCCAACAGCGATTAAAATCCTGCCAGGAAGTCCATCCTTATAGTGGTGGAACCATCATGGTATGGGCGGGTATTTGGATCGGCGGAAGAACTGAGTTGATTTGGATCAGAGGCAACCTCAACGCTCAAATTTATGCTGAGACGATTGTATCAGACGTCATCGTTCCTCTACAAGTGCAAATCGGTCCCTTATTTCAGTTAATGCATGATAATGCACGACCGCACACCGCAAGAGTTGTAAGACAGACTCTCGCCGCAGCTAACATCAATGTCCTGCCCTGGCCTGCTCAGTCGCCAGACTTGAACCCGATTGAGCATGCATGGGATATGCTACAGAGAAGAGCTCTGCCGAATATGGAGGGTATCCAGTCGCAAGAAGACCTTTTTTTGTTGTTGCAACGAACATGGGCGGCCATTCCACAGCGTGATTTGGATGAACTCATTTTGAGTATGCCAAACCGATGTTCTTGTGTTGTTAGTGTTCGCGGTAGAAATACGGATTATTAATTGTTTAAGTTACCCAATAAAATTTTAGAGAAAACTGTTATTTCAGTCTTTTTTTCGAACTTTTGTGTTAGTGGTTCAAATGTCAAAAATCCCTTTATTAGGAAAATGGCAAATTTCTTTATTAATGCAAAGGTGACTTGGTTTATCGTTACTGTGACAAACGAAAACACTTTATTTGATGAATCCTTAAAGAAAATTTTAATGAATATCATTCAGGAGAAAAGTTATTGCAAAAATATATGTTGATCCCTAGACACTTTTGATGTGTGTATTTTAATGATGGCGTTTATAATCACTATTGATCAAAGTGACATTTATTATAAACGCTTTGTGTTTAAAGATTTGGAGATTCGATAGGCGCAGGATACAGTGCATTATCGTGCAAAAATAAATTTATTGTGGACATGTATATGTTTTGAGATAAAAAATAAACGCGCCAGCAAAATAACTAAGGAAAAGATATTAAATAAGGTTATTAAATATGGTTTTTATAGGTTAGAATTTAAAAATGTTTGAATTATTGGACGTAGGGTCTCATTGGTGCATAGTAGGTTATTGGACAAACTGAAAATATTGATAAACATAAAAACATTAGTCTAATTTTTATGTACTCATGTTCGTAATCGTCGATTTGTAATTGATAAAATGGCGACAATTTGCTAAGCAGATTGAATTCTATTTTGATGGTATTATAGCATTAGTAGCTGTACTATGTGGGTAATGGATGTATTCAGCTTTTAGCGGTTGATGGGCTGTATAAACGAATCCATTTACTATTAATGTTGCATAGCGGTGTTTCGAACATAACCTGTAACTCTTTCTAGGGATACGTAATATTAAGTGAAAAACCAAAATGCACTGAGAGATCACATCACGTTTTCGAAAATAAAGTATTAAAGTTATTTTTTAGAAATTTCAAAGCAATTATTGTACATTTGCGTCCTAGAATTTGTAAAGAAATAAAGTGATTCTCATAGCTCATTACTTAAGTGAAAGAAAAGTAGTAGCATTACTTAAGTGAATTGCAATCTTTTTATATTTATGCATAATGATTAACTTATATTCTACTGTTTCAATTCTATTCCCTTTAATGTAAGCTCTCGCAGGAGAATCGCATATAAAAAAACATCTTATTCCTTTAGATACTTTACTCTTGATTTGTTCAACGTAAATTCCATTTTTAATTAGGTTGTCAATTTTGTTTACAAAATCATTTAAATATTCGTCAATTTGCTTTGGTTTTCCAACACCAAAATAAATACCAATCACCAACGGTTCTTCATCAGGTCTTTCAAATATAGTACATAAAATCGGCCAAAACTCTTTATTAGAACTATTAAATATTGGAAGACCGTCAAAATGGAAATTCAAACAAATTTTACTCGGAACGTCAACCCATTTTTTTAATATATTTTTTAAAGATTTAGTTAGGCCGTTATGCCAATATTCACCTCCTTTAATCGGTTTGATTTGTATTTGCTTTGCAGTACCTAAAATTGTTCTGGCATCGCATGGTAAAATTCCTGGAAATCTTAAATTTATGATAGTAGCTAAATCATTCAATGCTACTTGAGGTATGTTTCTTTCTCTGGCCCAATTCTGTATTTGTTGGCGAAATAATATTTTTTTTTCATATTCACTTTAGCCGTCACTTGAACTGCTGCATGATAAAATGTCATCAGTTGCAGAAGGTAAAGCTAATCTACACCTGATATAACTATGATCATTCACAATATTTTCTACGGAACCCCTTTCATTAGATGTCGACAGTATTGAGGCTTGACTGTAGGTGATCTGATCTTGCAATATCTCCATGCTCCTCGGCAGTAATTTCATTTTGTTGATAATTTGTAATATTTAAATATTTCTGTTCAATCTTTCTTCTAATAGCACCAAATCTTTTTCGCTTTTTCCACATATTTATAAAACAATCACAAAAAACAGCATACAATGCACAATAATTCAAAATGGCGACTCTGTTACTTATACAAATTAGGGCTGTACTATAGGCGTCATTTATTTTTATTGCTGTTTATTACTCTTAAAGACAGAAATAAGACAGCTATCGTCTGTAAAAGGGTGTACAATTACACCAAAAAAAGAAGCTGTAGAAGGGAGTTTGCCTACTTCATAATACAGAAATAAGATTTGAGGACCACCATAATACAGCTCTAAGCTGTATTAAGTATGTGACGGTATGCAAAATGCAGCTATTGTACGGCTTTAATACTAAAATGAGATTAAAGCGTTACAGGAAACTTAAAGCTGTACATGACAGTTATCATACACTGATTTAGAACTTTAAGCGTACTTTGACTCCTTAATACAGACTTAATACAGTTAGAGCTGAATAATTACTCTTAAACCGACATTATAACACTATAATGTCTTTTCAACGTTCTTATAGAGCTGTAAAACAGCGTTAAGTGATATATTGGCTGCTTTTTAGGTGTTCATTACGCTTGGTTGCTGCTTGGGCGGTGAGTAAAGTAAGTAGAACCGGCGCTGTATCCAGAGTGAGTCTCACACACGCCGTGCGCCTCGCCAGCGCACGGTACGGTCCGGCAAGGGCTTTTTTTTTCTCATCGTAAAAAAAGGGCCTGATCTCCCTATTTCATCCATAGGAAAGGCCTGTGCCCCAGCAGTAAGCACATTAATTGACTGTGATGAAGTAACATGTCAAGTTAGATTTTCATTGGTGTCAGAAGCGCGAACCCCATTAAAATAAATGGGTGAAAGCGCGAGAAAATAATAATTATTCTACACTTAATGTGGTGAGCCCGGTGAAAACTTTTCGGTCTTATGCCAAATTAAAATAAAGTCCACCCGTGGAAAGCCAGATTGCTAGTATTGATATAAGAGTGGTCCCGTGGAGATTTTGTATGTGATAAATATTTGAATATTAAATCTATCCGAGTGCGAATAAGATCACATATGTACTTACATACATACTTAACATTTATTCCGCAGTATCTCATGAATGTTCCAACCGATTCGCTCCCACGTTGTAAATATTAACATAAAATTGTACAAATAAGTATGCATACATCTGGCTAACATATCTTGTGAAATTGACGAGTTGTGATTTCTCAGCTTGTTTCTTTAAGGGATATCGTGAAAGGCCCCAAGATCTTGCTGATTTCATCGCAGCCAAGTAATAGGTAGGTATCCTACTATTAGGTATTATAAATGTGAAAGTTTGTGTGTTTGTGTGTTTGTATATTTGTATGATAGTTACCCAATCACGCAAAAATATCTGAATTGACACATACGATACTTTTTATCCCAAAAAAAATTTTCACGTCGGATGTGATGGTTCCTGTCGGTTTTTTAAAAAACTAAAGTTTACGCTGACGAAGTCGCGCACGGCCGCTAGCATCAAAGTATGTGGTTTTTAAAGTACGCGATCTGGCGGAAAAATAAAGTTTCATGTCAGAACTAAATTTACTCGCCTAAAACCAGTTTGAGTGTTTTGTAACATGGTGTAATATCTGTCTATTTCCTGTGATAATAATAACAAGATGCAGATCCACGTATCACCCAATCACGCAAAAATTACCCGGATTGAGACATACTTTTTATACCAAAAAAATGTTCCACGTCGGATTTGATGGTTCCTGTCGGATTCTTAAAAAACTAAAATTTACGCTGACGAAGTCACGCGCGGCCGCTAGTATCAAACTATATGGTTTTTTGAAGGACGCCACCTGGTGAAAAAATTATGTTTCATGTCAGAACTAAATTTACTCACCTAAAACCAGTTTTAGTGTTTTGTAACATGGTGTAATGTCTGTGTATTTCCTGTGACAATAATAACAAGATGTATATACACGTATCAAGACGTGGTTCACCGTATTGCGGGCGGGCTGCGACATCCGTCCGCGGTCGGGCTGCGGTCACGGTCAATTATTGCTCCACTGCAGGCGAACAAACTGAACTAATATAGAATTCCAATACAGCAAACGACCATAAGTCTAGACCTTGCTTCTGCCCGCGACTTGGTCCGAGTTATAATTAGTTATTTTTGATCCCACATAAAACCAACATTTTTCCGGGACAAAAGTATCCTATTTGTCAATCTAGGTAATGAAGTACTTATTTAGTTAAATCACATCGAAATCAGTTTAGCCGTTTTATAAAATGTAAAGTATAATTATGTGACGAACGTTGTGCAATATAACAAAACTATATTAATTTTCTATAACCGTTAAAATATTTGAGTTCAATGTGGTTATTTATTATGGACAATAATCGTATGAAATTCTTTAGTGGGATGTGAGACAAGCCAATACAATACTAGCTATCTACTAAAAATATAGATGAAAGATGTAGTTCATCTTACTAAAATATACGTATATTGATTAACGATGAAAACACAATGAACTAATAATGCGCAAGGCTAAAGGCAAGCGTTTTTACATGCTAATACTTTATTGAAAATGATTTTCTTTCCATTAATTCATTCATCATCAGCCTATTAATGTCCCCACTGCTGGGGCACAGTCCTTATTTTATTTTATTTTTATATATTTTCTTACCATGTAATATTAATTACTTTTGTTGTGTTGCACTATTTTATTTGTAAAACTCTTAGTTTTTGAATAAATAAAAGACTAATACCTCCGTGATCATGGTGCTTGCACAGTGCTGAAATATCGGAGACTAATAAAAAACAAGGTACATAGTAGCAATCCAAAACTAACATAACAACAACTAAATAACTTACGGGCCCGGACCGGCCTCTGATTACCGCTATTCCATCCACAAAATCCACGTTTTAAGCTGCAATTTCAAATTCTTTATCTGGTAACACTACCCACACCGACAGCGTCAGACTGTCAGTCGCCTTGTGCACTTTTATCTCTCCTCTGACATACGAGTAAGCAAGGCAGCGCCGGAATTAGGAGGGATCGTTGTGTAGTTGGGTGCCCGACTACTCCTATTACGTGAGGCTGTCCGCCATACTTACGGCCCAATTTGGTTGTAGTATAGGTATTAATAGAGTCATCTTCGGAAGCTCATCGAGAGCGTACGCGGGCATTTGTTGCTCTGCGGTCCTCCCTTTGAATCACCGCGGGCGCGAATAGCGGCGATTCAGCCTGGGCACATACGGAATAATCCATTTGGAGTAAAAAACATTTTTGTACAATAGTAGGAATCAACAATGTAGCTTTGTTGTGTCCTTTCGAGGGCCAACTTTTAATCAAACAAGAAATAACATAAAAGAGATTGAATAGACGATAGTTAATACTATGACTGGCTGCTTTTAACAGTCATTGCGATATTTTGTCCTGTAACAACGTAATGAATATTTAACTTATATCTGAAGATGCGGACGTACGTACGGATTACAGACAGCCTCAAGATGAGCAGCCGCACCACGCACGGCTCGCGTGGGGGCTGCCTCGGTAAAAAGTTAAAATAACACGAGGCAGCAGGCTGTGGCAACGTACTACAGGTCAAGACACGAAGTCGGGACAACAAAATGGCTAAAACTGTGCTCAAATCACGTACACACTTACGAGGCACGTACGCCGAGGCGTTTTGAGCATAGTCAAAAAACTGACACCTGATGGCTCACGCCGAGGCAGCTTTGGGCTGAGGTGCGTACACACTGGAGGTTGCCTCTAATACGTACGCACCATTAAATTGGAAATATCGAAGCTTGAAGTATTCTGCAGTTCTGTTGTGGCAGGGGAATTGCTTACAGGTCTGATGTGGCAGGCTGATGTGTACTGTGTTTTATGGGTTATCCGTTTTGGGCGTGGCCTGAATTTTGTCTTCCATTTGGCACCTTGGAACTCACTTAGACATTTCTTTCATAAATAAAATTTCTTTTTTTATATATTTTTCCGCCACGTGGTTAGTTAGTTACTTGTTTTGTGAGAACTGGATTATTTTTATATATTAAGGTGAAAAAGATGTAAAGAATATTTGAGATGATTCATTTAATGTTTTAGATCCTCAGAGTCACAAAAAACTTACATTCTTGCAATCATTATAATACACTGAGGAGGTGAATTTGGCATAAGGTATGTCGCCTCGCATAACAATTAAAAACAAATTTGTTACTTTGCAAACAATCATGATTGATATAACAGATATTGCTGCCTTCCTGTGATAAGTTACCTAACGTTTAATTATTTGAAGTTTTAGAGACCGAGTTTTTACCGAGAAATTTCACTAATAACTTAACAAGTTTTACAATTCATAATTTCAAGAAATGTAACGTAAAGTCAGATTTTAAATTAATTAATTGCTTTGTTATAAAAAGATGCTAAGTACAATTCGTTATTTTCTCTTTAAATAAAACTTTGGCTTGGCATTATCAAGCGTTAAATAAAATAGAAACAATGCATTCATAAAATTGCAAAATATTTTAAGAACGAACCATTTCACAAAGGTAACATTGTTTGTTGTAGAACCGAAAAGTCTTATTACATGGACAGAGCTATTGCCGCTCACCCCGGGAAATTAAAATTTTAATGGCCTTTCAATCGCGCAGAGTGAAATAAAAGCTGCGGTGATTACATCGCCGACACCAAGTTGATAGCAGAATAGAAATTTAAACAGGGGAATTGTTACTAAGTAGCGCACTTTTGGAAGGAAAAAATTGGTCGCGAGTGGTGCTTGATTTTATTTATAGTTCGCTACTTAAAATAAAATTTCTTTTATAGCGGTCTTTCTAAAAACAGTTTGTCCGTCTGTCAGTCTATCAGCAAACTACCGCATGAATCGTATACGAAATATATTAAATAAATAGTTTAAAAAGCTATAAACACGCTACTATTTACTGCACTGAAAGCCAAAAATAAACAAAATATATCTCTGTTTACGTCATTAGAGCCTTAGAGTTAGTCATGTTTATAGTTTATTTTAATATACCCAAGTAAATAGTTTAATTCAAAACAAAGCGTTCTATGTTTTGAATTAAACTAAAAAGCAAAAAAATCCGTTTATTGCGCTATTAAGAGGAATTTAATGAGCCTAAACTCGATATGTTCACTAGTAAGCAATCCAGGGTCCATCATCCACCTTCCAGTCCATCGTCAGATCCTCGTCATGAAGAGAAATGAACAGAAATAGTTAAGACTAATAAATAAGCCCAAACTCGATATGTTTACTAGTAAGCAGTCCAAGGTAGATAAGCCACCTTCCAGTCCATCGTCAGACCAGCTCGATGGTACCATAATATCCACATATAATTGCCAAATTTTATTATGTTAAAACGAATTTTATCAGCCCAAACTCGATTTGTTTACTAGTAGGCAGGCCAGGGTCCATCAGCCACCTTCTAGTCCATTGTCAGGTCCTTGCCATCAGGAAAATGAACAGAATATGTTAAGACGAATCTAATGAGCTCAAACTCGATATGTTTACTAGTACGCAGTCCAAGATTCCATCAGCCATCTTCCAGTCCCATCATCAGACCAGCTCGATGCTGCCAAGTTTCATGATGATACAAGAATTAGAAGTACGTGTTATTCCCATTCCTAGATTTTATTACATAATTCGTGTGTTACATACAAGTCGACCTAATAAAAGCGTGTTAACAAAAAAGGCAAATTTATAAATTCAAAAAAACACGACTGCTTAAATATTACTTCAAATAAAAACTGAAAAAAAAACAAGTTCAGTAGTATAAATTCTGTTAAGTACGAAACAAAGCTAATTTAACAGTCGGGTTTTACCCTTTAGATATTCAAGAATGGTTCAAATTTTTAATAATGCGTCCCGGTTGTTAAACTTGATTTTTTGCTTTCCAGTTTTTATTTGAAGTATATTATAATTAAGCAGTCGGGTTTTTCGATTTCCGCGTGGCCGTGTCGAATAATGGTCAGTGCATTCGCCTGGATAACGAAGGGTGCGGGTTCGCAGCTGCCTGGTCTGCGTGGATTTTTTAATAATTAAGTAATATTTTCTTAAGTTTTAAACAACGAGCAGTTACATGCTTGAAAAAAATATAACTATAATTGCTATTTCTTCTTTCACATGTTTAATACTTGTAAAGGTATTCAAAAGGTTAATGGCTGGTTTGACTGTATTACTGGTAGGAGACTTTCTTCAAACTTTACCAGTAGTTCCAAGGAGAACTCTAGTAGATGAAATAAAAGCGTGTCTTAAAAGATCATGTAGCCCTCTCCTTTGACCGGACCTGTTCAGGGAGAAATAGTGTTTTACCACGTATTCTATTAATATCAAATGATCTCCCCTTTGAATTCAAAAGACTCCAGTTTTCTGTCTCAGTCAGTCTGAAAGTGTGTTTCGCCATGATCATAATAAGTTGCAGAGGCAAACTCTCAAATTCGCCGGAGTAGACCTACCTCCCACGGTCAGTTCTATGTGTTGTTGAACACTTCATCTGTTTAATTATTACCCTCTACCTTACACCTTCTGTTTAATATTTAAGTTTCAGATTTGCAATGACAAATTTACAACAAAGTTTAATTTGAGGTAAATAGAAACATGATAAGTATATAAAAAAAGTGGTAAAGTTTGTGATATCAGTTTCGTTATATTCAAAGAGTTTAAGAACTCTACTGAATGATTTACTTACTGCATCGTCAGTGTTTACCACAGTATTTCTGTTCTTTCAACATTTATAATCGCTAATTGGTCGTTATCAGACCTAGTACTGTTACTGTAGTGCATAGATACTTTTACTAAGGGTCATTTAAGTGCTTTTATCTTATCGACACTTCCCCTTGGGCCTAACGGAAAAATATGTTGTAAGTCTTAGACCCTTATTTTTGCCAAAATAAAACGAAATTCAACAGTTCTGCCGGTTTCCAAAATGTATACTGTTTTGTTCATTTAATAATGAATACACAGTAATTATTACTACTAATACCGACAAACTTTCTAAAGCTAGCACATCGTTATGTAATCTTTTTACCGACTATACGAGTAGTACTTCCATCCTTTTTTTATGGCTGAAAAATGCCATATCTTCTACCACCGGGGTAGCGAGAAGATACCTGGGACATAGTACTTCCATCCTAGACAATCATTTCAGGTTTTTCATAATAAAAAATACATTTGTAAGTTCCTCTGTTCTGCTCTGAAACCGATCTGAGACACGTCAGGATTTATGTATATTTTTACAATATTACTGCATCTTGAATCGTACTCATAATGTTGCGCAGGGGATGTCCCGTTGTTTTATTTAAAATTATCCCGAATTTCACACGTTATTTATGTTTTCAAATATAAAGCCACTAACTTTATATTATTAGTAACTTTGTAGTTTAATAGTCAGCAGATTCATGAAAAAGCATATTTATGTTTTTATTTTTTAAGCTCGATGTTTAAATCTAAAGAAAAGTTTACTAGAAAAAAATAAACATCTAGCAGTTTAATGCATAAAAAATAAAAACATAACTATAATTGCTATTTATTCTTTCAAATGTTTAATATTTGTAAAGGTATTTGACATTGTGGGTTACCTACAATGCGAAGAGATGGCGCTGCCTTGCAGAAGAAGGCTATAGAAAATTCGGCACGACTGTCAGGGCCGCGGTAGCATAATAGTCAGTGCATTTGCCCGGATAGCGAAGGGTGCGGGTTCGAGTCCCGTCTGCTGCCTGGTCCGCGTGGATTTTTTTCTAGTAAACTTAACTTCCTGAGTCACTAAATCCACGTGCACGAAGTCGCGGGCTAAAGCTAGTAGAATAAAAATCGTTAATTTTTGTTGTCGCTAAGTAAAGTGTTATTAACAAAAAGAGTTGGCTGAACATTCATCTTTGATGTAAATTTTGTAATGTACGACTAGTTTTATGAATACTCCCATTACTGCGGCACAAGCCTCTCATTTGGATGGAAGAAAGTAATTAATATGTTACTTAATAAACAAATAAATTTAAAA
Organism: Chilo suppressalis; assembly: GCA_902850365.2. Lineage (NCBI taxonomy): Eukaryota > Metazoa > Arthropoda > Insecta > Lepidoptera > Crambidae > Chilo > Chilo suppressalis. The sequence continues at coordinate 18,456,033 of OU963898.1, forward strand.
AGAAACATAAGCAAGCACATACCTAATTTCTCAAACTATGTACTCATCTTCCTTGGCCAAACTATCTAAGTTTAACACAAAAGGCAAAAAAAGGTACAGAACTGGTCTTGGCAGTCGCTAAACTTCATTAGTTTTTCTACAAACTCGAGAGGCAAAGAAAACAACGGAAAGCTAATTCCCGCAGGACACCGGGCACGATCCGCCACCGTCGACGACTTTATCCGGCTGGCATCGCTATCGGGTTAGGCTGACAATCTCGGGAACCTTCGCGTCGGAATAAATTACAAGGAAAATTAAAATACTTCGAAAGGTGAAGCTTGAATAAAGTTAGCTTCTTCTTTGCGCGTTCCATTTTCATAGCATTCTGTAACTGCTAGGTACTGATGAAAATTGCAAAGTGATCAAAGAAATTTGTTTACTCACCTTTATTTGTCGCATTATTTGAAAATGAAATGCCACATATTGTTAAAATGTTTTTCATAAAACCACGGCGGTTACTTTGTGCCGTACTTGAACATACGCTTGAAAGATCATTAAAATAGGCCCAGCCGTTAAGGTGAAATAACATATTTAGAAGAGTTATATTTCTAAAGATCCTTACCTTATAGGTAACCAACCTAACTATTTTAGGTAATTAACAATACTAAAATGTGTTTTTGTGGGTCCCTGACATTTCGGAACTGTTACAAGTGCCATGATCACGGACTGTCTTAAGTAATTGCGGGTAATAAACAAGGTACATGGTAGCAATCCCGCTAATTACTTTAATGTTAGTAACTATGAAATTGTAAAACACTATGTTATATGTTAACTTATAGGTAAGTGTGGTTAAAGTCGGGTAGTTGCTGCAGTTGGATACTTGCACTGGTTTTGAGAAAACTATGTTGGGAATGTTGTTGGAGATGGAGAAGTTAGTCTTCTATATTATAATATATAAGAAATAAATAAATTTTATTGGCCTTAAACACATAATTATAAAAACAAAACAAGGCAAGATAGGTCAACTAGGTTCCAACGTCAGCTTAATACTACAGCAACATCAGTGGACAGACCGAAACTTTTAAAGCCAATAGCTAAAAAAACACAAATAAAGTTACATGCAAAGGGTAAATGCAACAAAATTTCTGCAGATTTATGTCTATTCAACAATGAATTGACAGCGAGAGAGCACAAAAAAAATATGAGGCAATATGCAAAAAAAGAAGATACTACAACAATAATCGACAAACACACAGAAATTCAGTTGCAAGCTACAAGTACAATTTTAGCAACTTTCTGTACCAACGTGGTGCGAGAAAGATGGATGGTGAGCTTTTTTAAGGAATTGGCTTCAACAAACAACGAACATTACGTCGATAGTGCTAGCTAAATAGCCGGAATGAGCCAAACAAACCTACGCGAAGTGAAAAAAATAGGTTAGTCGTGAATTCTATGATAAACTTTTGTATGAAGTAGATGTATTTTGTGATGTTTCCTAAATGTACCAATAGTTTCGTTCCGGCATATAAAGTATCTTTCCCGCATGGTTGTTTGATACATTGTTAAATTTAAATATTAGTCAATGTGACGTCAAATACATAGTAAAATGTGTATTTTCTTGTACAAATGGTTATTTTTATTATGGTATTTTAAGCAAATGAATATTTACCTACGTATCAAACAACGGATCCTTAGCAACAAGATTCGGTTAGATTGGCAATTAAAATTATTATTACACTTTAAATTTAGCTGTCATTTAAATTTTGTTATTGCTTACAACGCAACATTTCATAAATTAGGACCACGAGTCAAAAATCAAATATTTGTTGTTTCGAATGAAACGATTAAAAGAAATTTAGAAACAAAACCGAGCCGTCTTCTTTCGAATTCCCTCGAACAGATTATAAACCCAAAATGAAACGAATTCCCAAATTCATAAAGAATTAATTTCACACAGAGGATGTTTTGAAAGGACGATGGGATTATCTGGTGCTAATTTTCTATTCTACTTAGCTTAAAAGGAATTTGCTGGCATCATGAGCTCAGGTTGAGAAATTTCGTTCGTTTCATATCCAATTATAGAATCGGATGAACCGTTTCTGTGTGTGCTTAGGATATTTTAAGGTTTCAATTTTATGGTGTGGTGATATTGATCGAGACGTTACATTTTATATAAATAAACAAGCCAGATTTGAAAAGAATAAAAAACCAGGTTAGTAATTGATTGAGCTAGGTTTCACAAAATACCTCAAGGCTCATATCTCCTAACATGATCATGAAATGATTTTTTTTATAGAACTATGCAATCGGTATTGACTCAATAACTTGAGGGTAAATGAACTGTATACTCAAATTGGCATTTCCTGTATTACGAGTTTCACAAATTCAACTATAATATAGTTGAAAGTCAATAGTAAAAATACGACTCGAGTCAAATCGCTACTGTAAACCGAATTGTTCCATGATTTGACATCTTCAAAAAAAAAAATAGAAAACACGTTATACTCCCAAAAAAACAAAAACGGTTTAAAATTATAATAAAATGTTGTAACGGACTTTTTAGATTAACATGTGGTCAACAATTACTATTTGGTTAACTGTCAATGCCTTTTAAAACTTGTTGTTAAAGTAACGCTAATCTTTATTTATTAATACTAATCTTTATTTATTAATATTATTGAAACTAAACTCAATTTGCCTCTGTTATTCTAAAGCTTCGTAATACTCCATTGATTTTACATCCCTCTCATGGTAAATGTCATTTCATTTCTATATAATTGCGCTGCAATTGACATTTAAATCGAAATTGATTTGGGAACTTATTGAGTTGTACACAGGATTCGTGAATTAGTATAGGTTAAAGGTCAATTTTGTATGGGCTTTTGGAACGATAAATTTATTATACTAAATAAACTTGTCGTTTCTCGGCCTCAGTTCGCATTTCCACCGATCGATGTGAAAAACTTTTTTCTTTTATAAAACCTCCTGACCTTTGCACAGTCTACAATAGTGTCGAAATTTCACATTGGATTTTGAGCTTTATGTCAGGGTTTTGTGTAACGCCATAGTAAGAGACTGAATAATTGAGTAACAGGTATTTCAATTTAATATAAAATAAAACCGGAAAATGAGAGTCGAACTCACCCACCAAAGGTTCCAGGCAACCTTAGAAGTTGGAATTTTCCACAGCTTCAAGGATACGTAGGTTTGAGCGTATGGTTAAAATTTTAACAGGCATACGGACAGATGGACATCATAGTGATCCCATAAGTGTTCTGTTTTTTTTCATTTTAAATACGGGAACCCTTAAAACGATACAGTTAACAATATTTAACAGGCCCGACCTCTCTTGTTACTACGGAAATTGAAAAAATACTACCGATAATGTCAAAATTACAAAGTAAAAATCATCTTTTGTTTTGATTTGAGATTAAACCTTTGACATTGGTATTGGTTTTAAAATTAATAGTGAGCGCGGAATTCTAAAGAAACAATAAAACAATGAAGTCTGGATAAATGATTTTTTCTATAAAAAGCTTTTGTTAACAAAGCTTGTTACAGAATGTTTGTTTTATATAATTCTGTCATTAAAAATACAAAATAATCTTAGTAGTAGCTACAACAATTGAAACTCAAATTGAAAGATTTTTTTTATTATTTTTTTATTTAAAATTGCGTTCTACAATGTTTTCTTAGGTCTTAGTAAGTACAATGCTTTGATCATTGTAGACCCTGAACAGGGCACAGCAAAAAGAGAAAAGGACGCGTTCACTAATTGTAATTAAGTAAATACTTATACAATTTATCAGCCAAATACGATCATTTTTTACCCAACAAATAAAAATATTTTAATATCAACATTGTTCAATCATTTTAGCTCAATATTATATTACTTGATTTATTATCTATGTCATATTCTATAGCATATCATGTTATATTATATTAAATTTTATTATATACGAATTAAATTAAATGTCAGGTATAGTAAAAATTGAAATTGTAATTATCATTACTTTAAATTATTATCTTCTAAAAATTCCTTAACCGTATAATAACATTTGCTTAATAGTAGCTTTTTAATTCTGTTAAACCAATATATAGTTTCTGCATTGGCATATGATTATCTTAATTTACAATGATAAATTTATATCCTCTAATAGTCAACCAATGATGATGCAGTAGCAATTTATTGGTTATAGGCTTACATTGTTGTTAGTTATACTTAATTGAAACAACACTGTCCAGGGGACCATTCGCCTAACGGAAATGCTTTGAAAAACGCTAAAGCTTACGATTTAATTGTGTTATTTCTAGCCGCCTGAGGTTTTCAAATGCCTCGCGCTCTTTTTTTTTCTTTTGCATTGGTAATAACAATATTAAAAGAAATGGGCGTGAGGTATTTGAAAACCTTCGGCGGTCAGAAATAACAAAATAAAATCGAAAGCGTTAGCGTTTTCCAAAGCATTTCCGTTAGGCGAATGGTCCCCTGGCGGTGTTGTTTTTCTATCGGTAAGTATGATTCCAGGGCTCCACCACAAAATAGCTAGTAAACAAATCTATCCGAATACAAAGTGCGCTTGAGCCACGCATACATAGACACCTCTCACGAAAAGTTTAGTTATTACTGGTAAATATTTTCATTCTTCCAGGTTCATTTTCAACAATAAATAAAATGACTAGACGCGAATGCCGTTACCACGGTATTTTTTGTGCGTAAGCCAAAGTTGACAATCCTGGCGCGACCGCCGAGCGAACAGTGAAGTACTTGATGTACATGAGTTTGACTTGTACATAAGTCTAACTCATGAAACCTTAAAAATGAACCTTAAAAAAATATATTTTTCAACAAAATTACAGCTCTCTAGTGCTAATAGTCACCAAGCAAAACCGGGGACGGACAGAGAGACGGACATGACGAAACTATAAGGATTCCTTGTCAGGACTATGGAACCCTAAAAAGGCTAACAGCTATCTGAGACGCTTACATGGAGAAAAGACAGTTTTCTCAAAATTTAATCCCGCGGTAAACAGTTGTGACCCAAAAGCTAGGATGGCTTGAGTACGGGTTACGAATAGTTTTAGACAATAATGCATGTGAGCATCTTAAGTCCTAGCTCTTGTTGAGTAACGCTAGGAATGTCTCTGAAGACATTCCTAGCGTCATCTGAATGTTCTTGAGTTCAAATATGATGAATAAGAATATGAGCGCTCAAATTCAACAGTTAATTCATGCAAAGCAGTCGAAATCTACTTTGAATTCAGATTCCTGTATTCCAAATTTAAGTAGATTTCAGTGAGCTGGCTTAAAACTATTCTGTTTTGATTTCAAAGCACGATCTACTCAGCCCCAATGCGGAGTGTCTAAATTCAAAACTATAGCTTGTTTTTTTTTTGATGAAAGATTTTTGATTATTTGTTATATACAAAATTGAAACTCCTCATTTGTTTTCTTGGAAGAGCGATTTAAATAGTTGAAAGCATGTGTTGCAGACAATGTCACGGGATACGCCAGCAGCAGCTACGGAATGCTGGCTGGAACGCTTCTCAACGTTTTAGCGAACACTAAAGGGGATTGAGGAAATGCAGCAGAGATAAGGAATCCGGCGATGTGTTCAGCTAATGGATGGAAATTTCGGAGAGCGCCTTTTGTTTAGCACCTCAATTTTTTTCTCTTTAAGCCGCGTGTAGAAAAATGTATTGATAATGAGGTTACATTTTTCTCTAGAAATTCTTTTTCCCTTGCGGCCGCGATAAGGAGATAAATTTTCTAATATATTCTTCCTCCATTTTTGTTTCAGCATACTGTAAGCTATTAGATATTTCTTTAACAAAGTACGTAGCTTAACCCGAACATCATTCCTATTTTGCTTGTGAGTAATGTTTCCTAGTCTATACTTATACTAAAAATATTATAAGAGCAAAGATTTTATTGTTTGTAATGAATAGGATTGGAAAAAATCTTTACCTATATTATCCCTGATGAACTTAAGCTATAGATTTTTTCCAAAAAATTTAGGGTACCGTATGAAAAAATCGATAATCTAACCCAACACCAAGAAATAACCTTATATCGCGTACGCTGCGGAAGTCATTGACAAAAGAGCAAAGTGATGTCCTAAGTTTAATAGAGGACATCAATATCTACAAAAAAGTCTCGGATATCATATGTCTACTTATAACAGTTATGTCAAAACTAGAATGTCTACACAACTACTGTCGAATAAATGTATTTACAGTAATATCCCCTGCGGATTCACCCGCGGTAATTTGAGGAAAAAGGTTATAGTGACTCAAACTTATAAGATGGGCTTATGTTATCGCGAATTTTTTATAAAATATTTAAAGGGAAACAATTCCTCCATACATGCTTTTTGTGTAACTTTAACCGTTTACCCAGCGCACGCAACGAAAACTCACAAATGGAAGATTCTTTAGCTTCTGTCCGACACTGTGTGCACTGGATATTTATTTACTTTCTGATAATATTGTTGATTTGTGTACATGACACAAACAGTCAACATTGTTCAAATTTCATATCAAAGTGTAAGAGAGAAGTCTCTAGTCAATAGAAGTATTGACCTAGTATCGTGTATAGAGACTGTTAAATCTCAAACATTAGAGTATAGTTTTCGTGAGCTCGCACCGTACTAAAGATACCGATTTTATTGTTTTCGTTTTAATAAAAATTAACAGTGTTTATATTCTATTATTAAATCATTTGCGTCTTCTTAAATTACTTTCACCAAAATGGACATAGAAATACAATTTACAATTACGAAAACTGTGATAGTTTTCGTGAGCTCAAACTCGTACTAAGGGTAGGTACTGCTGTAGCGTGATGTTATATAGCCTATAGCCTTCCCCGATAAATGCACTATTCAACATATTTATTTTCAAATCGGACCAGCAGTTCCTGAGATTAGCGCGTTTAGCAAAAATCTAACTGTTAAATGAAGGTTTTTAATTAAGAAGAAAGTCATTGTGTTTATACTTGTATCATTACAAGCCTGAGAAGAAAAACTATAGTCTACACTATAGGTCTACACCGAAGCAAAACGAGGGCGGCCGATACTAGTATATAAATAAATAAATATAATGCATTCGATGAAAGCATGATGTAGGTAACTGCAAAATTTAGGTGTATCTTTTGGTATGAACTTATAAACCTTTTTAAGAGTTTATAATTCAGCTCCGATTCCAAAAAAAACTAGTGTTATGAAATCACATGTTACCATAGAAATAATTAATTTGTAAATTTTAAGACTAACCAGTTAAAGAGCTACCAAGAAGTTGAACACTCTTGAGATATTGTGATCCATAAATTCGAAACGTCAAACTTAATAATAACATAGCTTAGTGATTCAGTTTATATTTCACATACCTATTGACTCAACGGGAAAAATTAGGAAACAAAAACACTTACCATTACCAATTTATTCACAGAAAATATTAAAATTATTATAATTCGTGAATAGCTGGCGTTCATAGAGTCAACGCCAACAAAAGTGGTGTAACTTTTAAAAACCATCCATGGCAAATCAAATTCTTTTATCAAAATGGAAGACTTTCTGGCCGAGCATAAAATGCGCGCTTTCGTCCCAGCCTATTTAACACAGTATTGAACCTTTCTCAGGTTCCTTGAGTAAAATTTTTGGGGGTTGAAATCAATTTAGTCCAACAACTCGTGGTCAAGCATACAGGTGAGGTTGCGTAATTTGCCCTTTGGTTGGTAAACACACCCTTTATATTTCCTTATGACTGCGGCACCAGCCAACTTGAACAAGATGAGATATATATAACCCTGTATCACGCCTGTATTGCTATGTACAAGGCATAGCCGTAGCAAATTGTGCGTTAGAACTGCCTCAAATATTAAGGTAGGAATTGCCTTGTACATTGCAAATTGGGAGCGGTCCTTTTACTATTTAAACGGGATGCAATAGGTAAGCTAAGTTTGTTCTGCTTAGTTAATAAATGTTTGCTTCTCTTGTTTTCTCGATAAAAACCGTAAGGGAAAAATTAGTTCTGTGTTAACAAAGATTGATAGCGAGGCAGATAAACGTTGTAGCTAGCCACCATTACCAACCTCAACACGCATGAATTTATTTTTGAAAAGCTAATATGAAGCAACATACAAATGAGATTGTTATCTTTTGCAAAATTTCACCTATTTTTCAGGGAGGCTCACGTCAATTTCACGGTTCAATTTTTCCCAACACATCAGGGCCAATTTATGGAAACATTACACCCGCTTTGGTGGACTACGATCCGCAAGTTTCCGGCCATGTGGTGAGCGGGAAGCATGTCATTATTTTTGACAGCGAGGGTAGAACCCTAGACCTCTTTTTATTATGCGTGCATTCCGTTATGACGCGTTATTTTGTTTTCTGGGCAGAAAACAAAACACTAACGGGTTTGTTACGCCCAAAGTATAAAGTTAAAATGTATTAATTCAAAAGTTCATTAAAATTAAATATCACCGCATCTAGACAATTAAATTTTACTGATATACCTACTAACTGTAGTGTACTTAAGATACTTAGATAAGCTTTATGTACTCATGCAGTATAAATGAGACTATGTGCCTCCCACTTGCATAAAGACGAATAATTTTGTGAATAAAATTTAAGAACTTCTTAGCGTCTCATTTCGTATTATTATAAACGTATTCCAATTCATAGTAAGCAAGATAAGGTTTCTTGGTTTTAGATCACAAGTTTATATTTTCGTGAAAAATTCGAACAAAGTAAAAAAAATCAACAGAAATAAGTTCACGGAAACAAAGACTTTTCAGTTGAATAACCTAAGTTATTTTGTAATGGTGCGAAAATGTATTGTTTTTATATCAGCTCAGCAAAAGGCACCGACTATAAATTATTTAAAACACATATTATTATGATAGATCATTTATCAGCTTTTGAATTCCCGCTGTGAACTCGTCCATGTAAACTAGATTTTTTAACAATCCTACAGGAACGTAACGTAAAAAAAACGTCTCAATTCCGGTCATAAAATATAAATGTACCGTATTTCAACCAAATGCGTTCAGTAGTTTTTGCGTGGTTGAGTAACAAATATAAAAACACACAAACATACAAACTTTCACATTTATATTATCCTTATATCAACGGTGTGATGTGTCGAAATCACTTCTGCTAAGCACTGGTTAACTTAGGGCCCTGAAGCAAGGTTTCGACTATCAAAAGTCGCATAGCAAAAGTTTGTACTAACCCAATATTGCCTTACCTGCCCCAAAGCGAAGTCCAACTTTCCCTCAATTACTGAATATTATTTCTGCAGGTAACCATTCCGGTTTGGTAGATGCAGCTGAACAATTTATATTCTAGTAAAGACGATTTGTTTGAAACAAAATGCGTAGTACAGTCAGATGCTATAATTTTGGGATTCATTTCATTGAAATGTGGTTTGAACATTTGCATTGAAATGAAAGAAGTATTTAAACCTCGTCAAAATATTTTCGAATTTATTGATATTTCTGAATATTTACCTCCTTTCTAAAGGTTAAATTAAATTTTAATTCCTTTTAATGGATATTCTGTCAGTTTCGCACAAGGAAGTCTCATTGACAATTTAAAAAAATATAATCAATTCACTTTTTTTTCAGAAATCATTCTCCAAAATTTCATAAAATAATGATAACTGTATTACTTTTTATCATATAGTTTAATTTTTCTAAACGATACCAATTAACGCTATCAGAAAGAACAGTGACAAGTTAAATAGCAAGTTGATTGATCAGAAATTTCAGTAGGGTAAGGTTGGCGTGTAAACTGAGCAGTTGTCTCTATTGATATAAAATAAACAGGGATATGACGTTGTCACAGCAACGTATTCTTTCTAAAAATTTGGTCTTATGATGTCCTTTTGCTGTCCGATATTCAACCTTAGGTGGATCCCAAACTAAAGAACGTGACTGTACCTGATGAAAAACACGATTGTAAATATTTTATAGGTATATATGCAATAAATTGCTCGAATATTTATATTTTCGATGGTACTATACTATGGACAAAAAAGAAGAATTAAGTTATCGACATAGAATGCGTTTCAAAGACCTCCGTGGCCGAGTGGTATGTACGCCTGGTTTCAAGGTGTCGCCTACTCAGAGGTCGGTTCGAATCCCGTTGGAGCAAATGTTAGTTAGATGAACACGAGAATTCGGGCACCCGAAACAACATTTTCACTGGGGTACGGGCTGGAAGACGATGTCGGGTAATCAAAACGAAAACTACCTGAATACGGGCGTACTCGATTCTGAGCTCTATTTTTGAATCACTCGTCTTGCGTCGAACGCTCGATTTCTAGTAATTTTCATTCGACATAATTAATTCCGTATTTTTGAATCGCTCGACGTCAACGAGCGGTCTCGACCACCGCGTTGGCGAAAGATGGAGGCGAATGGTATAATAATTTTCAAAATGTCAGATATATTCAAGATTTTTTCTCAATCTTTTTAAATACAGATAAGATGATGATTTGTTGCGACATTTTGATCTTTTTTTACAAAAAAGGCAAAAGAATAAATCACCAGTTATTGAGAATTATACGTTTATTTTTCACAGCGGCAATGACTGCTCATTATCTTTTTAAACGTCCTTTTTTCCGTGTTAATAAAAATAAAAATGTTGTATTAAACTGGTAACTGTAGATAAGCGATATAGATACGGAAAATCAGCATCATGCGACTTGAAAGTCGAAGGTGACTTATGTCCCATTCGACGATACCATGTCAGGTGATTCAAAAAAAGAGCCTTCTATTCATTTGCACCTGTCGTTTATCCGAATTCCATTGGCTCATGTATTCGGGCTAGCGACCAAGTACAATCGAGCCATAAGTGGATGCTGATAATATATATTTCTAGAAAAAATATACTTATATAATTTGGCGACCTCCGTGGCCGAGTGGTTTGTACGCCAGGTTTCATGGTGTCGCCGATTCGAGAGGTCCTGGGTTGTGTGATGAACACGAGCATTTGTACTCCAGTCATGGATGTTTAATATGCATTTCTATAAAAATATACTTATATATGTACAGTATATTATATAATATAACCGTTACCTTAGTATTCCATAACACAAGCCTTATAGTACTTACTTTGGGGCTAGGCTAATTGAAAGGTTCGATGGGTGCATGGTTCTGTTCGTAAACCTGTAAGAGAAATTAAAAAACGCAACCTTTATATTATTTAATCTTTTTATTAACAATAAAATGAATCATGTGCGATACATAATTGAATTTCCAATTTAAGATGCACAAGCCTTTTACTGCAACACACTACCGACCAATTCTTGACCTCATACAATTCTGCATCATCAGATCAGGTCCAATTATGAAGGTAAATAAATTACTTACAATAATTATAATTACTAAAAATAATCGCATTTCTTTCGATATAATTGTCGATTGTATTATTATTATTGTTATAAAAATGCCATTCGTATTCAGGTCAGGGAAGAGTATGCTTAATTCTTTTAACAGTGATTGCTAACTTGGTATTGAACTTTTTGCGGACAATTTACTTGGCTATTCGTGTTTGCTCTATGTAAACTTGTAATCCTTTTCATTTCTTATAAATCATAATAAGGACAGACTGTTGTCATGTTCACAAATAGCCAATACGGCAGGCATAAGTCGTAACGGTAAAGAACACTACCACATTACGATTTAACATAAATCTCACAAACACATATCACAATTTAACACTGTCTAATTGTATAAATTCCTGAAAGTTATATATTTACCAAATTAAGTTAGTTATGTGCGTTATTATGAAAATTGGCTTAAAACAAAGAAAACTTTTGCAAAAGACTGTTCAACAGCTATAAAGTATAACTTCACACTGCCTCCTTCGCTTGTTGTGGATTCAAATGAAACTTGAATATTTCAATAATACGTCTTTCGCAGCCAAACGAACCTGGAAATAGTTTTCAATTGATACGCTCGGGGCGACAAGCTTATAAAGTTGGAAAAGTTTAATGAGTTCGCTGGAACGTTCGCGCGATCCAAGGAAATAAAGTTTCCATATCTGTCCTCTTGAATATCGATTGTATTAAGTTCAATCGGTTATGTCACCTCCATGGCTTTGTCATTAAAAATAAATGTCATTCATTGAGTCATGAATTTATTTGAATAATATTGTTTTGTGATCGTACTTAAGGTTTGATTTGTGTCTTACTATTTCACATAACGACTTGAACAGATGTTTTTAATTTATTGATCTATTGGAGGTAATATAAGCAGTGAAAAACAGTTAATTATAATATTGTTATGCAATTAAAATAGTTGAATACATGAATAGTGCCCTGTCAAAAAGACATACAAAAATAGTGGGTCATTTAGTCCTTTAGAGGTTCGGATTTTGTCCTTTTGATTTTAAATGAAACTCCTTCCTTCGACGGACAGCTCTCCAAAACAAAAATTTTGCACTATAACTGAACCCTAAATCTCAATGAAGCTGGGTAAAATGATGTAGGTATAAAGGTTTTGGCGGTGACTGATTATTGTAATAATAGCGTTTGACAATACATTTTGGCTCTATAAGTTTATAAAGCAAAATCTACCTATTAATACTCGCTGGTATCTATAATCTTGTGTTTTTAAGGTTTTTGTTTTAGACATGTAACCGAATAGCATTTTTATAGAACACTGTCTTTTCAACGATACCATGTTTATGTTCAATAGTAATAACTACGCAATTATAATGATAAAAAGCACTTCAGTTTTCGTTCAGTATTTATTTATATTCAATTAATGCATCTCTCTTATCATTTTTATAATCGAGAAATATGTAAGAAGAAAAATTTATGGAATATAATAACAATAAATAAATATTTTATTTACACTTAAAATTCGTATCGCCTATCTATTCATACCATTGGGCGTTTGGGATTATTTTAAATTACATTTTTTTATAGAGCAAGAGGAGGACCAGAACGGAAAAAATCTATATAATATATATTTCTGCCACATTTTCAATACATAATTTATATACAGTATAAACAATATAAAACTCCATCAGTTTCAGCACTATATTGCTATATGAAATCATAAAGTAACATGTTTAATAATGTAATTTTATCAGAATAATCCATTGCTTCTTACAAAGGTTCTTCGTTTTCCTCGCAACAACTCCTTCCACTCTTGACTTCAAACATAATCGCATCAATGAAAATAGCTTACAAACACGATTTTATAGATATTAGAATGACTATTTACAAATTTTCTTACAGATGATTTATTTAGGTTTTTTATCTATGAAATTGTCGATTCGATACAAATGACGTAATTAAACGTTAAAAAGTAACTTCGACGTCGTTTCTCAACAAAAAAACCTTATTTTACAATAATTAATTATAAAAAAGGTGTCCTTTAACCTTGTGATTTCTTTGAATTGTTATAAAAAACGCCAGTGAAATAGATAATTTCAAAAGATGTTATTTTTACAAAACTCCAACTTCACAGATAACGACCTAAATATTTAATCACTATTCTTTCGTATTTTTGGTACCATTTTAGAACATTCGAAAAAATATCAGAAAAATTATGATTCAACAATTGAATTCGTTACTGTAGACCACATAGATGCTACATCTTATCAAACGAATTTAGATAAATAGAAGGAATATTAGGTACAAAACGTTCTTGTCATCACTAATATCTTTACATTAAAACACTTTGTTTTATCTACTTAAATTTTATTTGGCAGTAGTGATTTTAAATTATCAAAACTGACTCTATATCAGTTTTAAGCTACATTCCTTATTACATAGATAATAATCCATTTTTATATAACAAATTACAACTTTCTATGGTCAAGTTTTACTTTATTATATTGGGCAAAACTGTTTCAGAATTAAATATTTCACGAATATATTATACATAGATTAAGATACCAAAGTTATTGATGATGCCTGAACTAAATACTACAGATTAGATCATATAACAAAAGCTCAACGCAATAATAAGAAAGTTTGATTGAGTCTTCCAAGATTTTATTATAATTAAAGCTCAAATATATCCATTTAGGATAAGGAAAATATCAATTTCTCAATTCTTTAACAGTGAACTCAAAATCTTATCTATAACACATACACTTTGGCCTCTCGTTTGGCACATAGTTCCAGTTAGTAATTTCACAATACGGCAAACTTTGTACAACAAACTTTCCAACTCGAGTGAAACATTTCGCCATTAGATACCATGAGCAAAAACAGTGAAACAATAATTCACAACGAATAAGTAGAATTCCTTACTTATTAAATAACTGAACAAGGTAAGTTGAAATTTAACTGAATAATAATGGTATGATCAGCTACAAAACTTGTACATGTTTACCGTATAGGATAGATATGAACTTCGAATTTGTCCAGGTTATTTTGTCGTTGAACATACCAATTACGAAAAAGTTACAACGAAACATTTGCCCTATAGGACATACGCCCAATTTAACATCGGAAATAGCGGAACGACACACGCATTCGACACTTCTCGATGTATCTAAACAGTTTATAAATATTGTCTCGGCAAAATCTCACTCCGCGGCACTCGACAATATTGGCGAGTTGTATATACTAAGTATATATAAATTTGATAAAGTTAATTCGTATTTTAATATACCAATAATAATGTTTACTCACCATAACAAACACTGAGTCTTCGTAAAAGGTTCACTGTCACTCGAACATCATGGTAAAGGGGTTAGGTTTGAAGAAGATGTCGAGAGCTTGGGGTTGCTACACGTAAAGTTTATGGGTTTAGTATACGATGGAGGATTGCAGCACTGGGAGTGGCGGCAACGGGCGCAAGGGCGCGGGGGAGGCGCGCTGTTAAATAATGCTCTCGCGGTTTCGCTCGTTTTCCTCCTGAGAGCTGAGCGAACTGCCGCCGCAAATCTGCATCTCAATCTCTTGTAACCTGATGGAAATATATCATTTTTTTTTTATTTCTGTGTTATTATTTTGGTAATGAATACGATTCCAAATTGTATATTTTTATTTACAATATTGATAATTAAGTTCTCTCCCTTTTATTAAATTTAATTCATTATTGTTTATTCAAGGAAGTCATTACGCAGAAAATTTAATTAGTAAGATTAATCAATAAATGTCTATTGTGTAAAACGAAACAGTGGAGGTACAAATGGACACAATAATGAAACATCTAGAAAGAACAGAACCCAAACAAATATAAGGAAATGTATAAATATAAGGCTGCCATTTGCTGGAAATAAGAACGCTACCAACCTCTGGTCCACTTCCCACTGTTGCTGGCTCAGTTTGGCGGACATGGCGGCGTTCTCCGTCTCCACTGTGTACAGTCGCTCTCGGAGCCGCTTGATCTCGCACTCTAGCACTTCGTGCGAGTCAAGCAGTACTCGAGGCGCCATGCCTGCTGCCACGCTGCCGCCGCCCGCTGCACTGCTTCTGACGCTTGATGCTAACGATGCTACAGGAGATGCTACACGAAGAGGGCTTACTGACGAACTGCGGAGAGAAGAAGATGACCTTGTGTTTTTATCAAACTTTTTGACGGAAATAAATAGTTGAGGTCATGTGGTTGCTATGCTGCCGCCACCCGCTGCACTGCATATGACGCTCGATACTAACGACGCTACAGGAGATGCTACACGAAGAGGGCTTACTGACGAACTGCGGAGAGAACAAGATGATCTTGTGTGTTTATCAAACTTTTTGATGGAGATAAATAGTTGAGGTCATGTGGTTGCTATGCTGCCGCCACCCGCTGCACTGCGTATGACGCTCGATACTAACGACGCTACAGGAGATGCTACACGAAGAGGGCTTACTGACGAACTGCAGAGAGAAGAAGAAGACCTTGTGTGTTTATCAAACTTTTTGACGGACATAAATAGTTGAGATCAGGTTGTTGCTACGCTGCAGCAATGCAGCAACCGGTGGCGCCACTGCATTGCTTATGACGCTCGATGCTTACAACGCTACAGGAGATGCTACAGGAAGAGAGCTTACTGACGAACTGAGGAGAGAAGAAGAAGACCATGCATTTTTATCGAAAAATTTAGAGATAAATAGTTGAGGTCACGTGGCTACTACGCTACTGTCTCCCGCTGCACTGCTTCATATGCTCGACTTAACGCTAACGAAGCTGCAGGAGATGCTAACCGAAGAAAGCTTACCGACCAACTGCGGAGACAAGTTGAACAAATCCTTCTTGTAATTTTATCAATATTTTAGAGCTGAAAAGTAGAGGACTGGTGGAACGAATTTACTCCTGTGCTAAGCTAATCAATGCAAAAAGTGGCTACAAGCAGAAGGCTACACGAACTACGGAGTGACACTGAAGAAATGCTGGCCGACGCTTATAGTATATGAAGGATAAAAACAGGTAATATTAGTTACAAGCAATTTAGTCTGAATCATATTCTCTTGCATGGTAGGTTATGATTTGTATTCCTTTATTATTTAAGTTCTACAATCATAATAATAAGGAATGGGCATACGAATGGCCTATGTCCCAGTAGTCTTAAAATTAAGAAGTCGATTTTTTTTCGTGTAACTTGAACTGAAGTCTCTGCATAGGGTATAATAATAGAATTAAACAGGAGATGGATTAGTCTACTTGCCCACGTTGATAAATACAGCAATAATGCTTATGTACATTGTAATGCGTATTTTATAAATTATGAGACGCTGTAACATTGACCAATTATAGGGATTTGTTATTTTTACTTGAATTATGGGTCACTAAAGTGAGTACAAGAATCTCAATGGCACTGTGCAAGCGCGTTTGGTCCGGGGTTGTGGACCTTAAACAACTTTCGCAATTTCCGGTTAAACAGTGGTTGACCAAAATTTATTGACTCGAGCTCCTCCGTCCTTCGGAATGCACATTAAGCCGATCCCAGTTACCTCTGTAGTCATTAGCAGCCACAACCTGCTTATAGGGAAGGATTGTACCCCAGCAGTGGGTAAATTGCATGGTTGATAACGGTGTATACGAGTAAACTCTCTGGGGTGGATCCCACATGTCTGAGGATCATAATCAGTGCATCATCGCTTTTTGCCCAACGCGTCTTTCACAACGGTATTGAATTTGGATGAAGACAAGTCTTAAATTTAGTCGGTCGGTCTTGTTAAAGAACGGCAGCGCAATACTTTGCCTTCGGTGTGTCGCCTCTGCGCACTATGAAGCCGTAGCACAAAGAATAACCACGAGACATGCGAGTTTTTAATCGGAGCTGGGTTGATGTATTAGTGCATTTTGCCATCCAACATGGTGTGTATATATGCATGAAATGCTCGGAAACATCTATAAGCAATGGTGGCCGCTTAACATCATGCGGGCTAGCCATATGTCTCTATGCCACTCTTTTGAAATAAAAAACAATACAAATTTGTACAGACCTATAAAGCTGGTCCCGGTAGGAAGGCGGATGTGAGGGGTGCATAGGTGGCACTGTCGATGTTGGTGGGAGCTGCATATCCTCTATAGGAATACGCCCACTGGTCTCCACGAGGCCGGGCGTTGACTGGCAGCGACCCATTGCCACTGAGAATACGACAAATTATTATGAATGACCTTCAAATGTTAAAACGTTTTCAGGCGTACCTAAAGGGTCCCACGTTTTAAAGGCGTAAAAGCTTAGTCATAGCACTAATATATAAAAATAAACTAAAACTTAAAGGATTGTACTACAAGAAGGTGAGTTAAAACAAATTTTGTATGAATTTTTCTACATAAACTCTTGCTCAACGCCAAGCTTTCTGTAGTAAGGCAAAATTAGCTTAGATACATCATCATGTACTAGATAAAATCATGTATGTTATGACACAAAATAATATGCTTCGTAAAACTCAGTCATCATGCTTATAGTCGGCGGACAACAGTACGCTGATAGGAAAGTACTTGAATATGCCCTATTTTAATCTTAACTGTAGTATAAGTAAGAAGTTGCGTAAAAAAATTTTCTAATCTTCGTTTGAGTCGTCAACATTTAATCCCTGTCCGAAAACGAAAGAAAATCAGAATAGTATTATTTATCAAAAATGTTGAATTGTAGCTTAAGTATTACTTACTCTACAGTGAGTTAGAAAACATAGATCCGGATAAGCAGTATTTTTTAAATTTTGGCATAAAACAAAAAAAAAAGCCTGAAATAAAATCTACATTTCCAATAAACTGTTTGCCAGTGAATTTTGCCATGAATAATGTTTTATTTTCTTACTTGAATATGTAAAAAACACAACGCTTTATATTTCTGTCATGATACTTTACATTAAAATTAAATTCTGCAATACTATGCAATATTGCATTTGACTCTGTAAGTGACATTCTTATTTAATGGCCCCATCCTAGATAGCAGCAGATTTATTTTTTGAATGAAACTAACCGGCTAATGAAACTAAAATAGTCACTCTTATTATTTTGCGGTTTGCTGATCACGTAAAAAAACTTAAAGCTAAATCAGATTCAAGTACATTGAACTAATTACATCGTCTTCCATGGTTTCTTCCTGCGTTAAAACCAATTTCATTCATAATAGCATTTTTAAAACTAAAATTACCTTTCTCCAAAGGTGCTTTTTTATACTTTTCAAGTCTCTTGACTGCTATTGCTTCTAGGCGTACTCTTGCAGCTGGATACTCCTTTAGCACGTCCCACATGTCCTTCTTGCTGAGCACGAACAAATCCGAGTAGCCGACGGACCGCACTGATGCTGTCCGCCGGTTTCCTGCCAACGTGTCACACACACACTCCGTGCCAACCGGTGCTCGGTCCAAAATTCTTACGAACTGTTCTGGCTAATATAATACCTTACCTACACTAATGTTACCCCACGGCTTCTGAAGGACAGATTTTGTCAAATATTTTTAGTGCCGTCTTCTTTTTACGTTGAATAAGCCAAAACAGCTCATAAGAGCAGAGGAGAGGAAGACCGACAGCACCGGTGGTAGGGTAACACAAATAACGGATTAACTTTTCACAAATATCAGTGGGAACAGATTAAGCTGATGTAAGAAATGTTTATTTCAAAACTACCTTGTCAGACAGCAGGATGGATTGGATAAGAGATTCATGTCAGTTCAAAAAATAATAATTTGATCTCAAAAACAATGATAAGAAGCAATTCTATTGAATTCTCAAAAAAGTGCTTCATACATACAAAGCGTTCAGAGCAGGTAGGTACCAAAAAATTCAAAATATTCTGACTTCTCAAAAGAACTAAGCAGTTCTACAAGTATGCGATATAGTTACTATCGTAAATGAAAACATTATCGTGGGTTTCAACTGACAGAAGGTTGAAAGATTTCAATATAAATAGATGAATAGTAAAGTACACTTAACAATAACGGGGTTCATGCACCAAGAGGTCACGCCAAATATAATAATTAGGTACTTGGGGAGGATGCAAAGCGATCGGGGACACTGCCTTCAATACAACCAAAGGAGAAAATAAATATGGAACAAATCACCATGACACAAGTAACTACTTAATTTGAAAGAAGACTAATAATAAGCCAATTAAATGATAAAGTAAATTAAATGAACTTTGCAGCTTACCGCATAGAATTGTCACTTCTTTGTCGTGTATAAGAAAAATATAAGAAAATGTCAAATGAAATAATAAAACAATGCTCTAATATAGAAAAATACATAACTTTTAAAACTAATATAAAATTTAAGCGCTTTCTAATAAATTTTCGTGTTGCCGTTACCGAAAGTCAATGGCCAGTGCTTTCTTTTACATAGATAAATTGGTCAGTGACAACATTTTTTTATTGTATGGTCAAAGGCAAACAGTAACAGCTGTGGATGATGTCCCAAAACCTGTTGCCAGCTTCGTGGCCGCTCCCTCGGCCTGATTGCAGCGTCTCCTCGAATTTGCTTTAGAAAACTTTTCAATAAAATAATAAAAAAGAGTAATAATGGCGTGGCGTCTCGGGCCGAGGCGATATTTACCAAGTTGTTTACCTGCCGTGCCCATGTTCAGAATGGATATTTCGCCAAAATAAGAACCCGCCTTGAGTGTTGCTAGGACAGTCTTGCCGTTGTCGCCTACCACCTGGAGTTTCCCTCGGTTCACTATGTACATCTCCTTCCCGACTTCACCTGAGAAATATTTGTTTATTCTGTATAAATGAGTTCTTTGATATTCTAAACTTAGTATTATTTAATTACTATCAGTATCTCCGTCCGATCTGATTTTAACTAAAAAGTTTTAATTCAATTTTTGAACAAAAATTGTTTAGATACCGCAGTCACATATCCATTTGGTTATATCAAAATTGATTTACGTTGAATATAATAGTATGCGCAAAGTAAATTATATTAGGCAATCATCGAAAAAAAAAATGATTTTTAAATGTATCGACCACATAAATTAAACTGATTTTAATAGATTTCGGTTGATAGTTAGTCACAATTATATTGCATATTGATAACCGAAACAATTTCATAGGTTTAAATCATTTGTAATGAAAAAATATACGCAAGTAGTTTTAAATAATGTGATAAGCCGGGTACTCATGAGCGAGCTGTAACCGTAACATGCGTGATACAGTACGAGGTTCTAGTGTGTACGCTTGTAGCTCAGTTGTAAACTTCGGCCTGCTGCAAACCGCACGCGTACCCCTCGCAGCAGGTTAGCGAACCACGTACACACTATGTTTTTTGGTTACAGTGCATGCAACGGTTACGGTTACAGCTCGCTAATGAGTACCCGGCTATAGTGGACATACCTTTTCTACAAATGAAATCACCAGGTGAGAACAGCACTGGCCGTAATCTTAATACCAGCTCGCACAAGAACCCTGCTTCTGTATTTTGAAAGATCTCCACCCTGTACAAAGAAAACAGCAAAGCTCATTTACTTAATTCACAGTTGCACGAGTAGGTAGATATTTTGATGAAATAATCTATAATATAAAAATGTATCGCTGAATGTGTTGCTAAGCGCAAATCTCGAGAACATCTGAACCGATTTCGATGATTCTTCTTTTATAATATTCCTTGAAGTACGAGGATCGTTCTTACGCAGAGAAAAATTTAAAAAAATGCCTGAAAATGTCCAAAAACAACACTTTCTATACTCCCACACAAACGATTCGTAATAATACTTAAAAGTCAATTTGAACTTTAATAAAGGAGATTGCTCAAATTGGCCTAAATGCACAAAAAATATTGTCATGCACGGTAATTCTTGGCGTAATTTATAATTTAATTTACAGTCATTTGATTTCAACGGACACCTTTGTATAATGTATTTACTTTAAAAAAGACTTTTAATTTTACCGGTTTGGAAAACATACGAATCATTTTAATGGCTATGGGTGTAGTGACATTCAGCCAAAGACTGATCGAAGTTGTTTATATAACATAAAAACAAATCTATTTTGTAAAGATCCAAAAAATAAAATATTTTTGAAGTTATACTTCTTTAGGCGCGTTATGAAAAATTTATGAGAGTGAAATTTTAAGCTGCGCGCGCATCACTGTAACAAAAAATTTTAAAAGTTGGTCGCTTTAGCGACCAACTTCATGCGTTACTTTTGTGTTTACCGCACATTAAGAAAATCTACCAACAAAATAGAAATATAATCTCTATTTAGTGGGTGCTAACGACTGCATTGTGAAGGCCTATCAAAAGTATTTATTAATCTGGAACAACGAAACCAAAGCGCGATTCAGGAGACTACAGCGCCATCTCTTGACCATTGGTGTAGTAGAACCAAAAACCACATCTTTATTTTTTGTAATAAAGTAGCAGTTATAGGTATTCATATTTATAATATTTATCCACATGTTTCTAGTTTGTATATTCGGAATACGTGTTTGAGTTTCATACAAATGCAAATCACATATGTTCTAATAAATTATATTCAGTAGCGATTTTAATTGAATATTTTGATTATTTATTTATTTTTTCAAATTAAAACTGAACTTTATTGACTGTGTCCTTTTCCAGACTTTTTATTAATTTATTGTAATTAATTATTTGCATGCAATTAAAAACTAATTTTAAACGATGCCAAAGAAGGATAACTTCTCACGCGCCTACATAAGTACACGCACCCATTTTTTTATTACACTGTGGTATTAATATCCACAACTATATTATCATTTTCACTAGATGCAAATGTGCTTAGATAATTATTATAGATGGTAGGCGACATCATAAAGTCTATTGCCATATATTTTTCGCCAAACAACTCCATAAACACATTATAATCTGTATATATGTTAGACTTTAAGGTATCTATCTATGGGCCTGCGTTCCCTGACTATAAATTAATAAAATTATAAGGTGTGATACACTAAAAATCTAAAATATGGTTATCTTAAAAACATAACAAAAATAATGAAGCTACTGAATATATGGCTATAGAACCTAAATCTCTTAGCTTTCTTTGGTTAACGAGAGTTTAAAAATTCTCTCTAATCTGTGGCTAATTCACAATCATCACACAGTTTCTGTCACAGAGTACCTTTATTATAACCGGAAATGACACCTGATTTTAAAAGTTACTCTTATGCATTAACTTTAAAAACAGGCAACTATCTGTCAATCTACATGCTCTTTAAATCTGAATCTAATTCATAATTTCGGTACTTGGCTTGAATTCCCTAGTTTACTATATAACTTATTTGTTTTCTATTATTTTAATATGTTCAGTGTATATGGTTTATAGAAGTTCTCAGGGGTGTCCGTCAATAATATTCGTTTCTACAGTAATTTATATGTAATTTCGAATCTAGGAAACAATTTTTCATGATTATTGGTCTTTAGGCCAAACATGTATGGAAGCTGAGCAATCTTCTTTCAAATGTTAGTGGAGAGGTTCCGGAAAGCAAATCAATTGAGTGACGTGATGTCAATAGAAGTTTGGAAAAGGCAAATATACCATTTTTAGTTCTTTTTTATAATTATTTGAAGAGTCATTTTAGTCTACACTATAGCTCTTCACCGAAGCGAAGCGAGGGTGGGCCACTAGTAAGTAATAAAACTCCGAATTAAGATATACTTTACTCTCTTGTTAATTAAATGTCAAGTAGACTAAATGAGTTATATCACGCTAATAATGAATCATTCATATTCCGAGTTGATTATTATCGAGAAGATAACTGGGCAGATTTGAATTGAACAAACGTCTGCAATTTTCAAGAGTGATTTATATAATTTACAAATGCGGCTAAGTTAGGTTTTTCGGCGTAAATTTCTTTTAAGCGTTTTTCTGTAACGTTTTCTAAATTAAGCGCTTTTTCGTTTCTTTCTTTTTTGTCTTTGAATTCTTTGTTCATATCAATACCTACTTATAATAATAATAGTATCGAGCCATTATTATGTTATTTGATGCTTTTGTATGATCAATGCCAACTTACAGACTATATCCTTCAAAAAACCAGTCTAACTTATGTACGCTGTGCTGTACACTTTATCTTCAGTAAACTAAAAATAGCCTGCAGGAATGACCTTTACATATAGGTACATTCGCCGTTTTCATTAGGGTCAAGTGGGGGACAATGTAACATAAGGAATAACTCTACCGTTTTTTGACCTGTTTTTATTAGTTCCATACCCCCTGAGTCTGTGGAGATGGCAGATTTTAGATGGCCGCGTATAATAGAGAAATATTCCTTCCGTTACACTGTAGCCCTTGTTACACTGTCCCCCACTTAACCCTACTTTAATTCTTATACACCTAGGTTTATTTATTTAATGTGTGAAAACAACAAAATAATTAAACCCATCGGGTGTCACATCACTGAGAGGTTCAAAAGAAATATTAGATGCCGTTCCGGCTTTAATGTTACCCGTATACGCGCACTCTCGATTCAGCAAAAACAGAAAACCTCCGAACAGTCGTTGGTCGCCGGCAACAAAAATTTACGGATCGTATAAATAAATGCGTTTGCATAATTCATGGGAGTAAACAGCGAATGTTTCTCTTTTTAATTATACAACACGGGGTATTAAGCTTCCAGTGCTACGTCGTCGTATAATTTGACGCGCACCAACAAGGCGACGACTTTATTATGATGTTTAGCGACTAACGATAAAAGAAGCTGTAGAATAGTGCCTGCAAATGCTTTCTTTGAACCTATTAGCGGTCCCTCTCATACCTGATTCATTTTACTGCTACTGAAAATAAGTAAGTTCTACAGATTTGATTGCGTTATAAGTATCTTTGTCTGGTAATAAATGGGCGGTTTCGGAATAGAATCCTGTTGCCGTACCCAAGTTAATCTATGTCATTGTTTCCAAATTCCGAATAATAACTTGGGAGTCGAAATGTCAATTTCAAAAGCATTTGCATGTTTAATGAAGTATTTGAGCATTGTTAATGGAGTCGTATATACCTACATCTACCAATTTCACATACCTAGTTAAAAATTAATAAAAAATATCTTTGATATAAAATAATTGATAAAAGTTTCAAAATATAATATGCTGCTTCATTGTTTTGTGTCTCGGTCGATTCCTATTTCGTTTTCCTATTGAGCATATTGCATGAAACTTTAAATCATGTTATTATTTACTCCTTAAAAAGCAAACTGGTAAAGGCATATTCAATAATAAATGCAGCTTATTTGAAAAAGGCAATCTAATCTCTTTTTAAACGCACATATATTTATTCTGTTATATATTTTTCTTGTGCTATTTTCGAATACCAGTATGGAAGCAAGAACACTAATATAAAGAAGAGTGAACTGTACCTTCTCAAAGAGAGAAACTTCATATTGCATGGTGCCTCATCTCATATGCTATAGTGGAGTGCTAATAAAGAGATCATGACCCTTTCTGAAGCAGTAGTTTATTGCGCACTCCTTGTTACAGAGTCGTTGCACTATGCTTCTGAGATAACTTCAAGTAGGTAACACTCAAATTTTATTTGAATAATGTCCTAACGTGCTGAGATTCTGGCTCGTACGTAACTTCAAACGAGTAAATGGTGTTTTATTACCCGTGATCCGAGAATTTCAAGGAGTTTTATAGAAAAAAACATTTTGGGACAAGGACATTAAGCGCTGAGGTACAAATAAAAAAAAAAACAATTATTATTAAAATGTAATTTTTACCGTAATTCAACTTAAAATGCGAGACCATAAACGCTTTTAGTGGTCGCTTACCACCAGGCGGGCCATATGCTTGTTTACCACTTTTTCAACAAAATAATGAATATTACGAGCTTACCATATTATAGAAGAGGGTTAAATTTCCTACTTTATGTTACTGAAATATAAATATTTCTAACACTGATACCAATTTAGCCTAGCTCCAAAGTGAGCACTTATGTAATGAGATACTAGGGCTACGGATCTATTATATGTAAAACATCCATTACTTTTTACCCCACCAGGATTCGAATCCAGGACCTCTGAGTGGGCGACACCTTGAAACTTAGCGTATATGTCGTAGGATGATTCGTTTAATCAAATTTTCCGGAAAATGCTAGAGCTTTGCGAAAACGCGGATAATTAGACAATGGCAATGACCTTTTTTTATCTTACTAAAAAAATAGAATTTATGCGAAATCATCATTTTATCAAATCATCCTATGACACACGTACCACGTCACGCCATGGAGGTCGCATAGATCGTAGATTTAAAGTTAGTAGCTAGTGCATTCCAAATTTTATTGCTAAACTCTAATACGATTTCTTTGTTATAACGTTCTCATTCGGCTTAATAAGCAATATAACGCATACGTTTTCCACAATAGTTTTTTCCTTATGTATTTTTATTACAAAAGCAATGTGACACAAACACAAAGCGGCGGTCATGAATGTAAGAAACGCTAAGATTCCACTCGTTTCTTGCACAATAAGCAAATAGCTCGCTGCTCGTACCGGGGGCGACGACCGGAGTGGCGATTGTCCGTTCTTATTAAAGGATAAATTGCGTTTAGGGTTTAACCCTGGGTGACAACTCGACCCTGCTTAATGTTCGCTACCAGTCACGAATTTTGTTTATATAGAGAATTTGTTGTCTTCTAAATGAATGCTGTCACAAAATAAACTGTGTCTGAAGTAGCTTAACATAATGTTTGATTTTTGCTAAAGTATTGACAATTTCACAAATATAAAAGTCTTCACAAGAGGCACTGACATTATAAGTACATTGTAATGGTATATTATGAACTTTTTAGAGTTGCATCAAATACTTAACGACTCTCTAAATATTGTTTGCCCACTTAACACTTATAAAAGAACGAACAAGGCTTAGGCGGTAAACTAGTTTATTTCTACTCATGGGTAATTTATCACTATAAGTAGAACTAGTATCTAGTTTTTTTATATTTAAATATCTAGCAGTTAAATGCTATAAATAAAATCTAAAAACCTACTACGGTACAACCTACTACGGTCCTCCGTTACAATTGATCACGCTGCAAACGACACGCTTAAATAGATAGGTCAAATGTAGCTTCTAGCATGTCTCTGTTACATACAGTGGCCCAAGCCTCAGTAAGTGTTTAAAAGCGGCGTTCTTGACGGAGCTGGCACGGCAAGATTTACTCCAGCAACACACTCTGCACACGCAATACAGGCCGTGAGTATGTTGAGTTGCAGAAACGGCTGTTGGAAAGAAGAAGAAGTAAATACTCTTACCTTTTCAGTGTATCCAGGTGGACATTGATGGCGATCTCCGCTTTAAGCTTGTCAGGCAGACAGGAGACGGCCTTCTCCTCGTCGGAGCACTTCTGCGTCAGCCACAGGTAGTCGAACCACTTGATCACCTTCACCTGCAGATGAGTCGGCACTCGCCGCATGCGCATATATGTCTTTACGCCGTCCAACTTGGCTGTTAACAATAAAATAAATCAATTAATATATTTTACATTCACACCAATTTATTAATCTAGCCTTAAAGTAAGCACGGTAAGGTTTGTATAAAATATAAATTAACCTAATATTTTCATAGAAACGTAGACGGAGAAAAAGATACAACAAATGTAGTCCACGAACGAGATAGTAGTACAGTAGCCCAACCACGAATTTTGACAGATCCGTAAGTAACTGTCAAAATTCATGTATCCGCCAGTTTTTTCTTACCTCCTCTAGGGGCGCTGCTTAGTTTTCATCGAAACTTTGACGATGTGAAACGATTATTGAGCTGTCAAAATTCGCGCTTAGGTCTCAGATAACTCACGACGACGAGTCGTTATAATAAAATGCGTTCATCGCAATTTCGGCGGATTTTATTCACAGGAATCTGCGATCAAACACAATTTAATGTAGAATTTTTATGCTTACAATTACTCTTTTTGTCAAATTTAATTCTTAACAAAGTGACTTGACATCTCTCTTCTATTGTTATTCGGAATTAATTTAATGTATACTAACGGCCATGAGAATCCTATTACAATGTGACTTAATGTCAATTAGCACACTGATTGTTAAGAATATAGAATCAGCAAAGTTGACGCTGATCACGCAATAACAATATGAACTCATATTGTTTGATCGCGGGTTCATGCGAATGAGAATCACGTGAACAAGCAACTTCATTAGCACTATGCCTCATTCTTAGTATAATCGACGCAAGTAGAAAGAGAAAATTGTTCGCGCAAGATAGAAAAAAGTGAAGCGATGACAAACTCGCTTATAAACTTTATTAGTGTAGTATATATGTAGGTACGGTTTATTAAAAAAATAATGGATTTTCATACGAAACTTTCTGGTAATAGGTAAGCTTTTCAAAATTAAGCAAATAGCGCATGTCCTATACAAGCGCTATTTATATATTTATTTTAACTCCAATTTTAGCACGAGACTAGAGTAAATACGCTTATAATTAATTAACAAAACTAAAATCCAATTAGAGGGTGTTTCATTAAATATGTATTTTCAGACATACAAATAACTCACGCGTGTCAGATTTAATTTTCACCCAGCTGTGTAGAAGCTGATTAATATCAAACAAATATTTCACTTTCACGGTTCTACATTTATTTGCTAGGTAGGTTTACGCCAAAACTGTAATATGAGTAAAACACGGCCAAATATTGAAATTTACGAGCCGCTTCACAGCAATGCACAGATTATTTAATTGGCAAGCATTGACAAATATGTTACTATTTGAACAACAATACTGAACAAATATTTGTTTTTATTTTGTTACCCTAACCATCAGTCGAATAACGAGATTGCCTGCCATCGATATGTTTCAAATATATAAGTCGGTAAGTTGGAATAGCTTACATTATTTGATTATAAAACAAGGAAATCTGATTATTCGTTACAAAAATCAGTTTTAACCATTATGCGTAGGTACAGATTACATAAAAATATATGTATTGTTAATGTGTTAAAATGACTTCAAAATTCATCCCAAATTATCCGAGTTACCACATTGTCCGATCCGATATCGGAGCGAACACCGGCATTTTGGTGGCACCATCGGACGCCAATGAGTTGCTGTCTTGTGGTAATGTTTTTATGTATGCTATACGTGTATCTACATTGTCTCTGCGTGCATTTCTTTAGGCTATTTAGCCATTCGATGTGCCTTCTTCCTTGATTTTGTTGCTTAAATGGTTTATCAAATAATCGAATGTGGATCCACTCATACGAAAGTAATTAAAAAGCTTTGCATTTGTGTTTTATAGCTTGCTAAAAAAGTATAAAATGCTCCCCCTGAATATCGAACAAGCACAATTAGGCCGGGGAGTCCTTTGAAAATGGTAAAAAAAGTAAGAATAGTGAAAAAAATCATAACAGGATAAAACAAATTTCAAAAATAAGAGAATAATACATTAAAAGAAAAGAAAATATTTACCGTTGGTGTATTTGTTTATTTTTAAAGAAATTTGTTTATTTATTATAATCAACAAAAATGCACAAATTTGGTAAAAACTTACCTTTCGACAACCCACAAAAACAACCTGCTCTAATTTTATTTATAGATAGTATTATTTTTACTGCCAATTTGGATATTATATCGAAAAGTTATCTTATTTTCAATGGAAAAATCTTCTGTCAATTTTTTTTTATGTAAAACAAAGTTGGTACCATTTTTACTATTTGGAACTTTCTGAAAGAAACAGCAGAGAAACAAAAACGTTACGTTAAAGCCTGAATAAAATTATTGCACAAATCATCAAAGACGAGCATAATAAAATCATAACTGTAAAGATATTTTAAAGCCGAATTTTATCATAAATAGAATCATTCTGTATCAGTGATCGAAATGTGATATTGTATTTTAATCGCGTGTAGGTATATCGCACACGTAATTTTGCATGACAGGTGATTGATACGTGTGATCGACATGAATTCGAAAGGAGTCGGTACATACTTAGTACGTGACGTGCCCTCTGGAGTAGATATTCATTCGTATCACATACAAAATGTATGAACGCTGCGCAAAAGGGAAAAGGAAAATAAAGATATATAAGCTTCACGGAAGAGGTACTTATGTTTATATTTTTTTTATTTATTTTTTAATCATGTAACTGCTTGATGTTTAAATCTAAAGAAAATATAACTAGAAAAAAATCCACGCGGACCAGGCAGCAGACGGGACTCGCGCCCGCACCCTTCGCCATCCCGGCTAATGCATTGACCAATTATGATACCGCGGCCCTGATGGCCGCGTCGAAATTCTTCCAGCCATTCTTCGCATTGTAGGTAACCCACAATGACAAATGAATACTTATGTTGTTAAAAAAGTATGGTACTATGCAAAACTAGCTAGGCGTGAGTCTATTACTTACAAAGTACATTATAAATCGGCGTTTTCAGTATTTGATGTTTAAATACAGCATATGCGCGATATCATCCACCAAAATTTCATATTCTTAACTAGTTTCTATTTTGAGATAGATTGTTACAAAAATGATATAAAAATTACAACTTTGACTGTATGCCATTTCTTTGTTATCGAAAATAAAAAATAATCAAAGTTTCAGTTATGTAACTAATTCCGTTTACGATCTAGAGATCTGTGACATACGGACAGACAGACAGAAAGACGACAGAGTGAATGATAAGTTCATAGGGTTCCGTTTTTACCCCTTGAGTAAGGAACCCTAAAAATACACTTGAGAAATAAAATTTTCGTTTTAAGGGTTCCGTACCTCAAAAGGAAAAAACGGAACCCTTATAGGATCACTTTGTTGTCAGTCCGTCCGTCTATCAAGAACTCAGGAACTCGTTGAGGTATCAAACTGAAATTCATATCTAATACTAATGTCTACTGTTCCTTAGAGCTGTGAAAAAATCAAACTTCTAAGCCAAAGCAATCAAAAGATACAGCCGTTTATGCCGCAAATTTTTGAAACTCGCACGGGAATCAAATCCTATAGGGTACTTCCTGTGAACTTAGAATCTTGAAATTTGGTACGAAGTAACGTCTCATAGTACAGATAAATGAAAAATTGCGAAAACTGTATGTAATTTTTAGTTACATATAATAAAAAATGTTTTTGAAAACTTTAAAGTTACTTCCTCTTTTCTATTGAAATTGAGTTTGTACGGAACCCTCGGTGCGCGAGTCCGACTCGCACTTGTCCGGGTTTTTCAATTTAAACCCCTTCGTTGAATGAAATGTTTGTATGAGAAAAGTCGGAAATGAAAATACTTAGCTTACACCACCCCCATTTGTGGCTAGCGCAGACGACTGACTTCTGTTCGCAGAGGACTTTACTCTGCGTATAATGAAAACATTGTTCGCAAGGACTAGTCACGGACTCAACACACACAGTGTGCGAACATTTATCCCCGGAAAATTTAGCGAGACACTTCTTTGGAAGTAAAATTCTGAGGTATCCATTGTATTGTAATTAACGTGAAGTTTTGGAAAAAGAAGAGGTTCTTAAAGAGAACAATGGGTCCATCCTTTTATATCAGATTGATTATTTATTTGTATTATTGAGATTATTTACTATGCTTTCACTGTAATATTGAGGAACTCGATGGCGCAGGCGGTTAGCACGTTCGGCTGCGATAGTTGAAGTTAAGCAACTTTCGCAATGATCATTCATTGGATGCGTGACCAAAAATATTCTATCTCGAATTATTTCGTGCTTTGGAAGACACGTTAAGCCGTTAGTCCCGGCTGCATCTGTAGTCTTTAGCACTCGCCAATCCGCACTGTGCCTGCGTGGTGGGTCATGGCCCAGTCTCCTTATTCCATCCATAGGGAATGCCTATGCCCCCGTAGTGGGGACATTAATAGGCTGATGATGATGATGATGATAATATTGAATAAAACTAATAAATTTGAATACTGCGCAAACAGTCAATCAACATCATGTTGACTGTTATCTTAAATGCCGGCACTTCACTTGTGTATTCGTATTTTTGCTTATTGTAAACTCGACTACAGTCTGTTTTTATCATGCTTTATAAAGAATGAAAAGGAAAGACTGATGTCAAGTTCACAAATAGCAAACACGAATAGCCAGGTAAGGTGTCGGCATTAAGATACCTTGTTCAAGAAGCTCGAGCAGATTAAGGCCCAAGCACGACTTTTGACAGATCCGTAATCGTATCGTAATCATCAAATTTGTATGGAAGTATCCGGTTTGCATCTGCTTCCAGTAGGGTCGCTGGCTACTGCTTAGTATTTATAGAAACTTTGACAATGCGATACGATTACGCTGTCAAAATTCGTGCTTGGTCTTTTTGTGCTACGCTCAGATTGTGCTACACAAACGTGATCGTAGCTAATGCTCGACTACGGTTTATCGGTGTAGCATATCAATGTGAAGTCGTAGCAGTTGAAGTGAAAATGTTTGTTTAGATAAAGATAAAAATCTTAGTTTACTATACGATCATGAAACGCTTCTTTCACATCCTTCAAGTTATGTTTATCTTATGAACTAATATATTGGATCCCAAGACCACCAGACCTTACTTATTTTCTCATAGACAAAATATGGATAATCTAGTAGTATTAGAGTATACAATGAACGTATACATACTCGCTGACTTGTGTTGTGGGTCAATTTTCTGTACATTCAGTGGAAAAGTGATCTAACTCGAAAAAAGCGATTTTTGGGAAATTGCATTTGAAGTAAAAAATAATCCTGCTAAGTGGCTTTTGGAGATAAGCCGGTAATTTTTTTTGTGAAAAAAAAACGTAAGTTGTATTGTATAAATTATATTATATTATTTGGCTTTAAATAAGCTTAGGGAATTTTCGGTCTCTAAGATTAGTATGGCAGCTAACAAAATAAAAATATCCCCTAAATATCACTAAAATTCGCAATCCTAACGTTTTCTTTCGGTTTTCTAAAATGATTCTTCATTAATAACATAAATTGACACTTTCGTTAAACTTTAACATGACAGTATAACCTAAATGAAAAGTGAGACAACAATGTAGAAAAGACAAGGATCACCATACTAAAAGGATCAATCTCGTCCAGTATCCTCATAATACAAAAACAAGTCAACACTTTACCCTTCCTTGCAGTGTGTAAAGTATTATTAGAGTGCAGACATTCGGGGTAATTTAATCTTGCCCAAACACCGAGCGGTCATGCCCCCCGGATATAAGCGAACACGGTTACCAGACTCAAATAAGGAAATTTCAAACTGGCAAGGTTTGCTATTGGAAATAATGGTAGTGTGAAGCTAGCGTCTGTACTCGGAGAGACGTCTTCAAGATTATAAGAATACCATAATATTCCATATGAATAGAAATATTTGTACAAACTGCACCAAGGTGGATAATTCTTTTTACACGACTGCCCAAAAAGAGTTTATTGTTTCCCGTTTTCATAGATGGTATATGTATGTACAATTCTTTATTCCACCGTAACTTATAAACACGGGATCTGATTTGGTTGTATGTATGTAGTTATCGTTAGAATCCTTTACCATCCTAGGTGACATAGGTAACGAAACTGTCACAAAATTTCAAGTATTTATGTAAAAAAAATTACTAGTATCTGTTTTAGGGTTCCGTAGCTTAGCACTAAAGAGCTGTAATTTTGTGGAGATATGTATATCGAATACGGACAGAAAGACACCTAGGCGGAAAGACGGCCAACAAAGTGAACATATAAGGGTTCCAATTTTTCCTTTTGAGGTGTATTTTTTATCGTCTCTGCCGTGCTGGACTGGGAGTGGAACAAACCGCAAACAATGGAAATGGGCAATAGACTTGTCAGTTTTATAAAATTTTATGTCAAATATAGCGTCACTGTATCTTCGTTTTTGTTCTTCAATTTACTAAATGGCACAGATGATACAAAAATCCAATTTCCTTGTCAATGTTCTTATAACCCTTCTAAGTTTTCCTTCGGTACATTAATCACGAAGAATTTCCTTTTTGGGTAAGTACATAGGAAAATTAACTGAAACTTTGGCTTCGGAGCGCAAATTTCAAAGTAACAAGTTTATTGAGACAGCGTACACGACTGATACTGGAGCAATTAATATAATACTAGAATTTACGTGCGACTTCATCAGGGTTTGAGTTAGACTTTGCAACTGGAAAATCCCTATGAAACTTAACATACAATAGTTATCATTTAGTTCGTTTCTTAATAATCCCACAGAAAGTTTTTACTTCACATGATAAAATAGAGATAAATTCTAAATCAGACAATGAACAATCTCTGTGTAAATTTCATCCTAATCCGTTCAGCCGTATCTTCGCAAATCAGTAACAAACATACAACTTTCATATTAATAATCAGATCAAATGTTCTCATGCTGTACACCTTATATTTGATATTAATAAATGAGGAATAAGCTTAGTCTAGTTACACCATGCTTTGTACACATCACTCATGCCATTTGTCATTAAATGAACAGAGAAAAAACATGGAGTAATTAATGTAAGCTTAGTCTTTGTGTCGAAGACAGACTCTTTGATTGTAAATATCTATATTTACACTTATCTATGCCCCGCCGTCCTAACTCTATTCTTGTTACTCCCCTATCTGCTTCTTTTATAACTGCTTATAATTACTGTCTTTTCCTTATATTTCTGTAATATTTGTATTTAATAATATAACCCTTTCTCCTAACCGCCGTTTCCTTTGTTGTTCTCGTCACTTTGTTTATTAAAAATGGGGCGTATGAATAATTATGTTACTGATGGTGAAAACCGCATGGAATTTTTAGTATTTTTGTTCAGGTTAAGCTCAACAATTACTGAAACTAAACGGACAGTAATTTTCGAAGTGAAACTTCTTTTCGTACGGGGTGTAAATCGAAACATTCTATATATATCCACATATATATATTTGTATCCAACTGTCGAACTATATTCACTCACCGGTGTTTTGCTTGTTAGGCAGATGTTTATTCTTAATGCTATTCTGTTCACACATCGTCGCCTCCCATATGACCCAGAAACTGCCAGAAGTAAGCGTGGATGTGGTAGAGTTTGCAAAATTAGTAGATGCAGGCTAACATTGTCTTGTCGTCACCTTTCAAACATTGCTCCTATGTTCTATAACCGGGCCAGCAAAATCATTGACATATATCCACTTACCCTTAATAAGTGTAAGATGGTTGCTAACTTGCTAGGCAGTGGTAACATTCCTTTTCATATGATGAAACGGAGAGCTTACTCAAGGTCATCAAATAATACACGGATATACATGTGAAATCACATGCAACTATCATTTTAGTACAGTCGGACACTCTCACTCTCATAAACATACAAGCATGCACATACAGACACACGCAAATACAGACACACACTCACACTCATATATACAAACACACCCACATACATAATTTTTATTTTTAAGTTAATGGTAAGAAAAGGCCTGTAATTTTTATTATGTATTATGGAACAAACGTCCCTGTGTCTGGAGGTGGGCGCTAATAGCTGTAACACAGTTCTGGAAAGTAATATAGGTATAGCTATTAACGAACCTAATTATACATGTAACTTTAATTAGTTCCAATAAATATATTTTTATTTTCATATGTGTGTGTGTGTTTGTACGGTAGTGGGATGCATGAGCTGCTCCAATCCCCTATGACTTATGCACCGCCTAATTTTAGATTATTCAAGAAAAGAAGTTTCACTTCAGATGTGTGATCCGTGCACACTAATTCTTTTTTAGATCAACGCAAACAAACATTCAAAGAGATGCTGCGGGGAGTTTATTAAGTAGTATCACAAAGTATGATGTATTGTTTTGTTGACAAATTATTTATTTTCTAGGATTCCTTACCAAAAAAAGAAAAAATGGAACCCTTTGAAGATCACTTAGTTGTCTGTATGTCAAGACTCCTTATCTCCGGAATGCGTGAATCCCTACATCTGCCAATTCAGAGATATCATATTTTCCACTTAATAGACAAAAAATTATAGGTCCTAATAAAGACTTAAATCACATTTTTTTTATTTAATAAACAGTTATACAAAACAAAATTGGATGATTATTTTTGCGCCACCTCGTTTAAATATACTTATATAGAAATACATATAACATCCACGACTTATTAAATGCTCGTATTCATCATACAAATATTTGCCTCACCGTGATTCATACCCGAGACCTCAGAGTAGGCGACACCTTGAAACCCAGCGTACATACCACTAGCGCCACGGAGGTCTTCTTCTTGAAGATAGCAAAATGTTTCATTTTCTTATAAAACCGTTGTACCTAACAGCATTCGACATTGCTGCAGTATTTGACAAGTGAAGGCTAACAATTTAGATACAAACTAGCCGTTCAGTAAAGAGTAGGAGGACTGCACTCGAATTGTTGACATTGCTCTTGCTAAATGCTTCCTGCAACGTTTCATATAAATACTTCAAGGTAAATACTATTATGTCGATATGTATTTCTGATAGTAAAATGGAGACCAGAAATTATTTAATCATTAAATGATAAGTAATGGAAATTCTATGAAAAATGCAAAGTGAAATTTAAACTGTCTACTTTTAATAAGGTGTGAGAAATTTTTGATGAACAAAATATTTATAGCTTAGCCTCTGAAAAGAAAGAACTACTAAGAAAAGAAGAACTATACTAAGAAAAAAATATAAAATTGAATGCTCTACAAATAATTCTGTACAAAGCATCTACCCACCAACTTCGGTATAAACGTGATTAACTTTAAAATTTCTCGAATGGAAACTTTTTTCCCTTGACAGGGAATGAAGGATTGAAACTGTTCGCAAGCCAATCTCATCGCTAGAGTTTCACAATCACTTACAGTAAGGCTGGAACTATTTCGCTTGTGTACATACATACAACTTTATAGATGTTTTCAAGTCATTCTTCACTTCTTGCCTTTTTGTTATGGACTTTTTCGAGCTATAGATTTAGTCAATGAATAAATCTTTTTTTATTATATATTATTACGCTATGCTCATTTAATTCATAAATATAATTTTATATACCTACCTCAGGCAAGATATTTTGGACTTGTTCAAGTGAAGATGTATTTTTATCTTGAACTCATGGAGCTTTTATCTCTGCGTGAGTCTGAATAAATAAATAAATATTAAGGGCAAACAATATAAAACCCATTACCTCGACTTTTACGACCTGCGCGAGATATGCTTCTGACACATTTCAGAAAGTTACACAATTTAATGGAAAGAAAAAGTTTTATTGTATCAAACACTCATATTCACAGCTGTTTTATTACATTGAAACGGTGTGTAAAGAGCAAACATTTATTTTATTAGTACATATTTATTTGTCATCATTACCAATAAATGTCATTATTATCAGGAAATTCATACTTAAACTTCAACGAAACCAAGGTGGTTGTTACATACAACATACATGCCATATACCTACTGCAAATCTTCAGGGATTAAATGTTGTCTCAAAGGGTTTCTTCAACCACCAGACAGCCATTAAGGGTCAATAGATTTATTAATAGCCACTCCATAACTTAGCGAAGCGGGTGTTCTGATTTTTGTTTGCAGTAAGGAAAGTTAGTTAATAAATATGTTGCAGTTTGGAATTCATAGTTTACACATACAAATCGGGAAAAGTGTGGCCCCAAGTTTGTTTCCTTGAGGTACTCCGAAATTAACAGTTTCATCATTTTAATGCAGTGAGACCTGTTCGTGAAATCTATGTACATATCCAATGCTTAAGAAATAAGTGTTTACTACATTTACTGAATTAATAGGTTCAGAGGTAAGGTGAAGAGGTTGGAGTTTGTGGTTTGAAGCAAGTGTTTGTTATTCTTTTAATAGCCTTTCGCGTAGCTTTTGTATTGTT
The DNA here is from genome assembly GCA_902850365.2 of Chilo suppressalis. Taxonomy (NCBI): domain Eukaryota; kingdom Metazoa; phylum Arthropoda; class Insecta; order Lepidoptera; family Crambidae; genus Chilo; species Chilo suppressalis. The sequence continues at coordinate 18,493,179 of OU963898.1, forward strand.
TTTTGCAGTAAGTAGCTATTTATATTATGAGCACGCTTTAGCTTTGTTAATAACGAGTTTAGAAAATTAAGAAGACAATTTATAGGATTCTTTTTAAGTTGTTTGTGCATAAGTATTGTCACGATTTTGAATATAACAAACCAACCCATGTTCATCAATGGTTCGATAATTTGAATCTTTTTTGTAACCGTATCGTTTGCGCATGTTTTGCTATAATGCCTTGGTCCATGGAAAATAAAAATTTAGCGGATAGATTTGCATCCGTCTTTTCTAGAATGGAGCTAAAGTCACTTCTGCCTATGGCATCATTTATAACTAAATAATAGTATCGGCACAAGGAGTTCTTACTGCTTTTAATAGTGAGATCCTTACTACTTAAGCTCAAAATAACAGGAAGATGGTCTGTGATATGAATATCTGGTATTAGAATTGTCATATAAGATCTAATATGTGCATAGCCGTTTGATTCTCAAAGCTGAAAGATATGTGCACACTGAGATTAGCTCTCAGCATCCTCAGCATCTCGTGGCAAATGATTGTATACTCTCTGTGTGGCAGGCAGCGGTGAGACGCATTCACGATTCCGTTTCCACACTGACGTCAAAAAATTTCACTTGCAAATTCATCGCAGATCTGAATGAAGTGAATGGGCGCAAATGGGTCTTACTGTATATAGTATTCTGATGAATAAAATAGTTTTATAATACTTGTACTTTGACAATTATGATTGAACTTGGAGACGTCTAACTATGATTGTAAAGCTTGTTAAAGTGACGTGTTATCTTAGTGCTCATAAGCACGTGCGTTTAACCGCGTAGGCAGCTTACCGCGAGGCTAGAAGTTTTTTTTTCATTTTAATATGCAATAGGATTTACACGAATCAATGAATTCAAAACTGCCATTGGAAATGCGCGTAAATTGCCACATCTGGAAAAGCTCTTACTCTATTGTTTTCGCAACACAAAGCGACAGTATCAACTTAAAAATTAAATGACGTATTCGACTGCGGCCCTAAGTGAATGATATTTTAAGGGAACAATAAAATCCGCGAGACTTTTATGATGTCGTAAAAAAGACTCGATTGGTTAAAACTACTGTTAAGTAATTCATATACTTAATATTGAAACTAACATCAACGGTTTCGATTTAATCTTGATTAAAAAAATTAAATGTATCTTGCTTTGACCGGCAAAAGCACAATATGTAGGTACACAGTATAGTATGAGATATTTAAAACATGTTTTATTCACAAATTATTTTTTAATTTCGTGATACAGAGAATTGACGACCTCCGTGGTCGAGTGGTTTGTACGCCGGGTTTCATGGTGTCGCCGACTCGAGAGGTCCCGGGTTCAAATCCCGGTGGGGGCAGATGTTTGTGTGATGAATACGAGCATTTGTACTCCAGTCATGGATGTTTCATATGTATTTCTATACAAATATACTTATATATGTACTGTATATGTATTCTATCCGTTACCCTAGTATCCCATAACACAAGCCTTACGGTGCTTACTTTGGGGCTAAACTAATTGGTGTGTGTTCTAAAAAAAAAAAATTGCTACAGATGAAATAAATATTATGTTACTCTGCCTATCCTGAACGGGTTAAATCATAAGGAACATACCCACTTTTGAATTATATGACATAAATTAACAACAAAAGCAGAGAATCTCAAGCATATTCCTCAAAATAGTCTTGCAAAGCTTTAAAAAAATGGATAGGTAGGTCACATGGTCATACTTTTTGTTAGAGGAAAGCCTAAAAGTAAAAGCTTAAGAAAATAGAGTTCAAAAAGATTGACCGACTCTTAACACTATATACAATCTCAAACAATCCATCAATCACAAAACGTCCTTAAACGCGCTAAACTCAAAAAACATCTGCCGAGAATATAACTACGCGACTAAAGGAGAGGGATGTGAGCACAAAAAATGAAAATATTGTGAAAATGGCCACTACCCTTTCTCCCTGAAAAACTACACTATAAAAGAAAACTGACCCAATTATGAGATCATTCATCATAAACAAAGATCTGCAGCGTACGATAAAGTCCACCCCTGAAAGGAAATCTTAACAACAATAAATCTTTAACTACTTAAACGGTTCATTGATTATGACATGCTGACAAGGTTTAATCTCGCAAAATATCGAGACATTTAGACAAACGGTTCTTGGCCCGGATTCAAAAGTATTCGTTTCGTGGGGTGCAAGCATTTCTCCCTGCCACTGCCTTGGTTATCATCAGTCATTGTTAGTATCCGCAGTACAAGCACCTTAAAGATCCAGACTAATCGATTAATGCGGTCGATTATTCAAGATATAATGAATCGACATACATTGTCATTAATTTATCTTTAAAATTTTCGATTCTTATTTTTATGTAAAATGTTACCAAGACGAGATCATATGACTTGCACTGTCAAAAAGTTATCAGATCTCATGTAAGCTTCTAACTCTGTACACCCAAACTCTAACTTCACAAACTCTACACCCAAGTCAAAATAAATGTGACTTGGCCATTTCGCTACATTCGCAGGGGAAAAATGTATCCACTGTTCATTACTTTTCTGTTATACAATAGTTCTCGTAGTAACGACGCCACAAACGTATAATTCTCAAACTCACAAACTTTACCCCTTTATAATATTATATTAATATAGATAATAAACCACCTTTATGGCGGAGAGACTTATAGTGCCGTCACTTACTACGTTCCTGACATAACTCCAGCTCACATGGAGCTATAAAACATCTACTAACCGAAGCACATCTGACCCTTTTCAGAATATTTCTATAGGTACTACGCAATAGAAAAAAAATATTGCGAGGCAGAGTTACATAAGTCATTCAGCCTTACACGTTTTCTTAATAATCTATTCGATAGTTGGATGGATCTTTGTCATCATGGAGCAACTACGACTCAACATATTTCGATTTCGTCGTTACTTTAGCAACAAAGGTGAATATTAAACAGGTAAGTAATTATTGCAGTAATAAATAGGTAATATTCCCATTGTAGAATTCTGAAATTAGTTGGATAGGTTTCTAAGACATCGTTGTATTAATAATATAATAAATCAGCTTACAATATAATGATAAAAACCCCAAATGGGAAGAAATATATATTTAAATATTTGTTTCCCACCCCGCTTATGTTTATATTATGAGCTTTAGTATTAAAAATTCTAGACTAGTTCTTGATTTAGTCAAGTTGCAAGTCTAACTTAACTATGTGGTATAAGGAACCTATCGTTTGCAAGTCAAGTTAGACTTGCAACTTGACTAAATCAAGAACTTGTCTAGAATATCTACTAACCGAAGCATATCTGAACCTTTTCATAATATTTCTATACTACGCATTAGAAAAAAAATATTGCGAGCCAGAGTTACATAAATCATCCAGCCTTACACGTTTTCTTAATAATCTTTTTAACTTTGTAGTTATTTATATTCGAATACAGTGATTATTAAGTTAATGTTGGAGATCACGTTACTTGAATAGGATCCAGGTCGCTTAATTTTGACTTAAGATAAATGATAAAAATCTGTAATATTTTTTAACTTCTACCTATTAAGGTTTATACATACACTCACTGATGTTCGGTACTTTATTCACGAACTTTCACGGATTCGTAATCGTAGGAACAAAGTGGCTGCTTAGAAATTTGAAGATGGCGATACGATTGACCTATCTGTCAAAGTTCGTGCTTGGGTTATAATTCTCATCTTTTTGATACGGAATTCTTGCGACTAACTAATGAATTATTGTAATACTAATTTATCTAAGGGTATTTAACCGACAAACTACAACGAGCGTCTTCAGATGGTGTGATGATGATTTTTTAAAAAATGTGCCTTGAACAATCTCAAGTTTTACTCCGTAAAAGAGCTGGAAAACTTCCACACAATATAACATCTGCCTTTAGCAGAAGCTTTAAGTAACATTATGCTAAACCGTTTTATTGTAACTAATAATGCACATTATAAATTACTCAAATAGACTTAAGTGAAAATTACACTAGTCAACAAAATGTTTTTTTAGTCTGTTCCTTAATGTCTATTGTCTGATTGTTTACATCGCAAAATAACCAGAAACCTCCTTTTTATTTTAAAAAGTTTGCTTCAGTCATTATACAATCACACTTAAATTATAAAGGAGAAAGTTTGTGAGTGTGTATGTTTGTTACTTCTTTACGTCTAAACGCCGGAAGCGATTTTAATAAAATTTGGTATGGAGTTAGCTGACACCCTGGATTCACACAAAGGCTACGTTTTACTGCGGAGAAATATCCCTAATAAACCGAGGGTAACACCGCGGAGCACAGCTAGTGATAAATAAAAATGTATGATTTTTGTAAAAGTCTGAGGGACTTTAATAAGCAAAAAAAGGAATGCAGACGGATATCAGGTATAGAACAGGAAGCAGTAGAGCAGTCACTCAGTGTGTGTACACACATTTTACAGAAACCACGTATTTTGTAAGTTTGAGCGGTAAAATGCCTTCCAAAATTAGTAAAAACTACGTGGTCTATTTAATTTATTTGCAGAGATTTTATTAATTTTATGGTCAATAAATTTAGTTTATTCAGTAGTAAATTACTAAATTAAGCATATGAAGCTGAATTTTAAGATGGTCAGGATGGGCATCACATGAGGATATGCAACATTTCCATGTTATTTTTGTATACTTCACTACCAGCAGCACATTCAGAGTGTAAGAAAAAGAAATATAATATTAGGAATGATATAATCGTATGCGTTATGGACCCTTTGGTTGGAAGTAAATAAAAGCGATTAAATAAATTAATGTTTATTTTCTTGTATATACAACTCAAAGAAAAAAAAACGGCCAAGTGCGAGTCAGATTCGCGCACCGAGGGTTCCGTACAAAATTGAATACCTCTACGCGTTCATGAGAAAAGAGGTAGTAACTTTAAAATTTTCAAAAACAGTTTTTATTATATGATGTTTCTAAAATACATTACTAATTACCGTAAAAAATAATATTACCGTAATAGTTTATTATTATCGTAAAAAATTACGGTTTTCGCAAATTTTTCCTTTATCTGTACTATAAGACGTTACTTCGTACCAAATTTCAAGATTATTTAATTAGTTAGTAGATCGTAGATAGGGTAATAAGTAGATAGTTAGTAGATAGATAATTTAATTAGTAGATCAAAACCTACAGGGTACTTCCCGTGAACTTAACGGGAAGTACCCTGTAGGTTTTGATTCCCGTGCGAGTTTCGAAAATTTGCGGCATAAACGGCTGTATCTTTTGATTGCTTTGGCTTAGAAGTTTGAGTCTTTTCACAGCTTCAAGGGACAGTAGACATGCGTATTAGATATGAATTTCAGTTTGACACCTCCACGCGTTCCTGAGAAAAACGGTCTTGACAGACGGACGGACGGACGGACAATAAAGTGATCCTATAAGGGTTCAGTATTTTCCTTTTGAGGTCTCTAAAAAGTTACCAATCTTCTATAAAATTTTAAATTTCACTCTGATAGCTGCAAAATCAAACTTTTTTAAATAAAAATATTGTTTCTTACAGTAATCATATATAAGAAATCTAAATCTGGTATAAAGAACTTAGACTCAAATTTCGTGTTGAAAATAACATCATTTTTGATCAATCAAATCATCAAAGATTTGCTTACTTTACTGGAAAAAATCGGAAAAAGAAAAAAAAGTGATTTCCTAAGCTTTGAAATTTATAATTGGTTGTAATGCGGAAAAGTAAAAGGTGTTTTAACTATATTTATCGTAACAGGCCTAAGTAGGACCAAATAATACTAAGGGCAGTTAATTTGTTTTTATCACTTTCCAATACTTAGGTATTCGAAGTTTTTTAGGGTTCCGTACCTGAAAAGGAAAAAGCAGCACCATTATAGGATCAATTTGTTGTCTGTCTGTTCGTTTGTCTGTCAAGACCCTTTATCTCGGGAGCGCTTAAATGTATTGAATTGATATTTAAGCCATGCACTCAAGTCTACGATCCCTTGAAGCTGAGAAAAAATGAAACTTCTAAATTAATGTGAAACAAAGATACCTATGGACGTTTCTGTTGCGTATCTACAATACTACTTTTGATTGTTTGTAAGCGGACAATCATTAAACGTGTAAGTACCAGCGCGTATTTTAATTGACAACAACTCAACTTTTTATTAAATAAATAAAAAAAAACAATATTGATTTCTCTTGTGAAAAAAAAACAAATTTTCAATTATGTTTAATTATTAAAAGCATTTAACTGCTTAATTTATAAATAAAAAAAAAACAATATTTTTTTGTTCTTTATAAGTTTTCAAAACTAGCGATCCGCCATGGCTTTACTTTGGTGAAACAATTTTTGAAATCAGTCCAATAGTTTTTGAGTTTATCCGTTGTAAACATACAAAGCTCTTTCCTTTTATAATATTATAGTGTAGAAGAAACAATAGGATTGTCAAATCTTTTAGTTACGCTAAACCCACTGGTAAACTGTTGCTCGGTACGGTGTACAACTTTTGAGTTCGGATTAGATCAATTATTGTCGAATCGTTGAGAGAGACGCGCTGCGCCCGCCTGGCAGCAGATCGATGCTGGGCGGCAGGACACCCCCAGTGGGGGGTAGGGTGGCACCGCCCGACTTTCCCGAGCTATTTATAGAATTCAAGCCGCTGACCTATTTCGCTGCAGCCTCTGGAAGGTCATGGATTCAGGCGCGCTCTGCCGACGCGGCGCCATTGTCTTCACCAGAGCACTGCTAATTAAAGTTGTTGACACTTCACCGCTGTGTACAGAGGCTTGTCCGACGATTGATTTGCAGATTATCGATTTCAATGCCTTTGATCTACGAAGTGGATAGTGTGCTATGAAAAGATTCTATGGAATCGGCGATTGGCAAAGCTCGGAGTGCTCTAAAACCGCTGGGTTTATAATTATTTAACTCGTAACAAAAGTATCAACGCTAAAAAGTTTAAATTTATTTTACTTAACTTACACTTTAAATTCATGTATTCCTTCAGACTGCTAAATAAATAAATAATTCCAACACTCACACCAATTAGCTTAGCCCCAAAGGAAGTACTTTATGGCTTGTGTTATGGGATGCTAAGGAAACGGATAGAATACAACACATACTGTACATATATAAGTATATTTATATAGAAATACATATCAAACATCCATGACTGGAGTACAAATGCCCGTATTAAGCAAACAAATATCTGCCCCCACCGGGATTAAAATCCGGGACCTCTCGAGTCGGCGATCCCATTAAACCCGGCGTACAAACCACTCGGCCACGGAGGTCATCAAATAATACTTTAAAAATCCTAATTTTAGGTATGTAAGTAAAAGTATTCATTTTAGGCACATTATACATAAAGTTCGTATGTATTACTACAATTACATGGGGTCAAGCCTCAGATTATAATTCGCGACCCCAAGATCGTCAATTATATTAAATTATCGTAAGGTAATTTCGCTCAAACGTTACAGAGGTCATTGATGTAGGCAATTGTAATGGTCGGTAAAATAGATGGGAAATTAAATAAATATTTGCCAATGACGAGCAGCTAATATATGAAAATATTTTTTCTTCAGTTAAAGCATACAAGCATAGCAAGCATCGTAGATCTGTCAGCGTCTGTTTTAATTAATGATTATATATTTTTTATGAAAATAATGATTTTCTAAGTTAAAATCATTATGTAGTATAAATACAAAAAATATATATATACTCTTTATTGCAATATATAGATATTCTAAGTAATTCTACGTTACAAACCATAAAAATAAAACGCCCGACGTCTTATATGTGCCTTGTGCTTTAAATCACTCATACTTTATGTATTTTATGGTAAACTTAGTATACAAGTGGTTAAGTCTTGTGATAGGTCATCGTCTTAAGATGAACAGCTAGCGTATTGTAACACTTTTTTGTAACTCTTTGTCGCACTATTCGTAAATGGAAAGCTCTGCCTGCTCACGCGTTCCCTCCTTCTTACAACCTGGGATCCTTTAAAAAAGGCGTGAAGAAGCAACATGCAGGCCGGTAAGGTGAGGATGGCTGGTGTGGCAGGTGTGGCAGGTAGAACTGCTGTACCAGCTATCTTCACGTCTGGACTTCACCATCACTTAACATCAGGTGGGGTGGAGACATTTGTCGGACCTATCTATAAAAAAAAACACCCGTGTTCTTTATTGTCCTTTTTCCTCGAACGTACGACTGGCAGCTAGTAGAATACTTTGTAGTTTGAAAGCTTTAGACGATTAATATAAAAAAGAAGACAATCTTATGTCTGCGGCCTAACAGTCTAGATGCTTATAAACGATTGTTAGTCTAATATAAAGTTAAAATTTATTGAAAGTAATTGAGGAGGTACTATGGCGCAGGTGGTAAGCGCGTTCGGCTGCGATCGTTGAACTTAAGCAGCTTTCGCAGTGGTCGAACATTGGATGGGTGACCAAAAATCTACTATCTCGAGTTCCTCCGTGCTTCGCAAGGCACGTTAAACCGTTGGTTCCGGCTGCATCTGCAGTCGTTAGCACCCGCCAATTCGCACTGGGCCCGCGTGGTGGATATTGGCCCAATCTTCCTATTCCATCCATAGGGAAGACCTGGGCCCCAGCAGTGGGGAAATTAATAGGCTGATGACGATGAATTGAAGAGAGGAATAAAGCATAATGCGAGAAGCCTCTTTCTTTCATGTGTTCGAATTGACTGTACCAATGAAGCTACTACTCAAGATCTCCACAGGAGGAGATTCTTGACAGCACCTACTCATGTTTTCAGAACTAATGGGTATAAAGGAAAACAACTATCCGCAAATGTCGCTTAACTTGATGCCACGCGACAGTACACATAATATCGTTGCACGTGACATTTTCCGACATTTCCCGTTGGAAAGCAATGCGTACACATACAATAATATGTTACGTCATGTTACGTTTATAGCGAATGTTATTTGACCGATAAGTTTGTATATTTATCTTAAATGTTGACGACCTCCGTGGCCGAGTGGTTTGTACTCCGGGTTTCATGGTGTCGGCAACTCGAGAGATCCCGGGTTCGAACCCCGGTGGGAGCAGATGTTTGTGTGATACGAGCATTTGTACTCCAGTCATGGATGTTTTATATGTATTTCTATATAAATATATTTACTTATACTTTGTACGTACAGTACATGTACACATATTCTATCCGTTACCCTAGTATCCCAAACACAAGCCTTACAGTGCTTACCTTGCCTTACACACCAATGTGTGTATTGGAAATATTTATTATTATTTATTTATTAAATGTTGAATTGTACAGTCATCATCCCGCTATTTGATACAATTTCACGGCAAATAAAAACGCCTATAATTATATACTTTTTCAACATATTGGCCCAAAAAATGTATTTACGGAGGTTCCATACACTGTTTGGAAATTTTAAAATTACGGGCCATACAACGGAGCGTACGGTCAAACATTTTCAAACATTCAAACATTCCCATACATGGCGCCGTGCAAATCCTTTACGTTTTTTTTTAATTTCGGACGGACCTCTTTGGAAGCTTATTTTTAATCTATACCTTTGTCTCACTCAAGGTCTCACTTTAATACTTAAAAGAAAAGGATACGAAAGATGTAGTTCTAATTTTCACCACCCACATGTGGCACCCAAAATGGCTTCATTACTGAAATTAGGTATTGGTACTGTTTTCTCGCAACTGTGTTGAAAAACGTTGAATTGGTATTTACAAACTCGTGACTATGGTAAGCCCTTGACTTCGTCTCTGGCTTACATTCGCCTACTCGTTTATCGTTAATAACCAACTTACCGCACTTATATCATAACTATCACCGCATTCTTATTTATTCGTAATTGGTAACTTTAGTTTCTTGACAAATCTACGGAACCTATCTGTTTCCAGGACAAAAAGTATTTCATATCTTAGTCTAGATCGTAAACTACATGCTTACCAAATTCCACTCAAATCCATTCAGTAGTCTTTGCGTGATTTAGTAAGAAACATACAAACTTTCACATTTATAATATTAGTAGGAGTAGGATTTCAATTCCAGTACCATTTTAGGCCATATTGGTAACGGACTATGTAATTTCTACTACAACCAGACCCGTCTTTCCCACTGGGCACTTTGGGCAAGTGCCCAGGGCCCCACGATCGATAGGGGGTCACCTCAGATCAAATACAAAGTCCCTAGTTCCTGTTAAATCACCAAACGGAAGTCATAGGAGCCCCATTATCCAGGGCCTCCAATAGGTCAAAGACGGCACTGACTACAACTATGACTTTAGAGCATATAAATAAAATGAAGATCTTATTATTATCATTAGATTCAATCATTACTTCTTAAGGTAGAAAGACCTTTTTAAATCGACTGGTTAATTTGACGGTTTGAAATTCTCCTCCTCCTTTGATCCTTTTCCCCCTACAATTAAGGACTTGACCGACAACGCCCACTCGAACAAAAAGCTCCTCACAGAGTCTACCCAGTTAACATTTCAATAATGTTTGATATGAAACTTATATTATACCCTCCTTATTAACAAGCGATCAAGGGTATTGGTTATATTGAAATATTAGTATTAACTGCTTCTGACTCTCTGTCCAATCCTTTCTTTAATTTACGCACGCAGTAGGGTCAAGTTGGGGACAGTGTTACAAGATGCACAGTGTAACATAAAATTCAATATTCAAAATTCAATATCATTTATTCAGTCTAGGCTGTTACAAGCACTTGTGAATGTCGAAAAGCTACGCCATCGGTTCGCAAATCTACGGCGGGAGACCTTGTACTGAGAAGAACCGGCAAGAAACTCAGCAAGGGCTGTTTTTTTCTCCCTGTATTATATACAGAGTCGTCAATTTGAAAAATGAGTTCAATATGAGATAACCCATGAAGTCACTTTCCATTACAAATGTAAATGATAAAACAATTATGACTATAAAATAAAAAATATAAAAAACAGATATAAAAATGAAAAAAAGTTTAGGAATGCCGTGTCCCACTGTTTAAGCATAAAAACAAATGTACCATTAAAGTTAAATACAACGATTAATAGTACCCAATGTAGCAAGAGCAGACTCATCTCCGCTGGCAGCACCCGTTCACGAGCATGACGCATGAACCAGCCATCGCTTCGCTCAATCATTTTTTAGGGAACGTAACGACCCGCCTCACACGACACCGCCGAAGAGATTTTTAAGAGAGTATGACTACCCATAACCACATATGGATACTAGGTAGCAAAATAGGGAAAAAAAAATTTAAGTACCAGTATACATTACTATAAAAACTATAAACACAACTGTAGGACACATGCATGTGGTTACCTAAACACTAGTGTCGACTCTGTCACTACCCTCCAAACCCAAAACCAAACCCAACATCAGTGCCCCCCCTTCACTCTGTATAGAGAATGACAAGGATACACCGCTGCAAAACCAAAGTTCAGGTCTAGAGAACCATGCCAGAATCCACACCACCATTAAATCTTTATCTCAGAAATAACAAATGTTCACCTAAATTTTTTGTTTCTGATTGCTGTGCCATACAGTATAAATACAATTACAAATAAAATTTAACTTAAATAATTAATTATCATTATAATAATAATAAAGTAGTATAGAGCAGACTCATCTCCGCTGGCAGCACCCGTTCACGAGCATGACGCATGAACCAGCCATCGTTTCGCTCAACCATATTGTAGGGAACGCAACGACCCGCCTCACACGACACCGCCGAAGAGATTTTTAAGAGAGCATGACTACCCATAACCACTCAAACCAAGTAAAATAGTTACTTAGAATTCAGGTAATTTATCTGTACGACACTGCAAACAAACACAAAACAAATTTACAGTTACAGCCATGCAGTTTTGTCATTTAAGTATTCTTTAATAGTATAATAGCCTTTCTTAAGTAAACAATTTTTAATGTGACACTTGAACTCATTTATGGGTAACTCAAGAATGGCATCAGGAATTTTATTATAAAAATGTATACCTTGCCCCATAAAAGACCGGTAAACCTTCTGTAACCTGTAGGGTGGCAATGCAAGCTTATTTCTATTCCTTGTGTTAAAATTATGCACGTTACTGTTTTTGGTATACAAATTGATATTATTTTTAACGAGGAGTATACAATTGTAAATGAATTGAGAAGCAACAGTCAAAATGCCGATTTCTTTAAATTTTTCTCTAAGAGATGTTCGGCTACTCAATTGATAAATAGATCTCACAGCTCTTTTTTGTAGAATGAATATACTTTCAATATCAGCTGCTGTTCCCCAGAGTATAATGCCGTATGATAAGATACTATGAAAGTAACTAAAATATACAGTCCTGGCAGTGTCTGTATCAGTAAGTTGTCTTATCTTTCTTATGGCATAAGCTGCTGAACTAAGTTTACCAGCCAAAAGAGTAATGTGATGATTCCATTGCAGTTTTGAGTCTATAGTTATACCCAAGAATGTAGTTGAGTCTACTAAATCTAATTTATTATTATTTAATTTAATTTCAATATGTTCGACTTTTACATTAGGTAAAGAAAATTTAATACACTTGGTTTTATTAGCATTTAGCTTTAGATTATTAACATTAAACCATTGCAAAACTTGCGAGAGAGCATTATTAACATCGTCATAGTTGTTCTTGCGCCTGTCAACGTTAAATAATAAAGATGTGTCATCAGCAAATAATACTAGAAACAGAAAGGGACCCAAAATTGAACCCTGGGGAACGCCCATTTCCACATGAGATCCAGATGATCTAACACCATTTACCTCTACAGTTTGAATTCTGGAACTGAGATACGACTGTATTAATTTATATGCAGTACCTTTGACTCCATAATGACTTAATTTCAATAACAGCGTGTGATGATCAACGCAATCAAAAGCTTTGGATAAGTCACAGAACACTCCAAGAACATTCTGCGACCTCTCCCAAGCCTCCAATATACTCCTTACAAGTGCAACACCCGCGTCAGTAGTAGATCTACCTCTGGTAAAACCAAATTGTTTCCTATGCAAAAGTTTATTTAGGTTGAAATGAGGCATTAATTGTTCCAGAATAATTTTCTCAAATATTTTACTTAGAACCGGTAATATTGATATAGGCCTATAATTTCCAGGTTCACTTCTATTTCCTGATTTAAAAAGAGGTATAACTTTACTGTATATCATCAAATCCGGAAATACGCCTTGATCAATACAGTTATTAAATATATCAACTAGATAAGGGGCAATAACGGGTATTATACTTTTAATAACTTTAGTAGAAATACCCCATAAATCACTTGTATTTTTTTGTTTAAGAGATTTAAAACACTTAATAACATCAATAAAACTAATATGTCTAAACTGAAACACGTTACATACTCGTATGAAGGGCTAACGGGAAAACAGACTGTCACATTAATAAAATTTTTGAGTACAAAAAATTAAGTTACAACAGCATTTTATGACTGACTCTGATAATCTGCTTATTTAAAAGAAGTTGATTTTAAAAGTAAATTTAATAGTGTACTAAAAGTACAAGTAATATTTTTGTAAATAAAACGAGTTTTTCCCCTTTTTGTGATAGCCATAAGATGAAATGAGTATTTTTTTGGCCATCAATTCCAAAAATGGACTGTTTTGCCCCTTAGCCCTTCATATGGAAAATCTCTGTATTATACCCGATTATTTGATGTCTGATGACAGCTGTTTTGGATGGCGGCCTATGAAACTAATAAAACACGTCAAGACAGACCATAGACAAATAGGTAAGGAGCAGAGGTATTCCTAATGTTGTTTTTGTTTTTTCATTGTGCCCCTTGTTATACTGTCCCACTAGAATTTACTCATAACACCATTTAATAAAACATTTTTAAACTAGATAAAGTCTTGAAGAACTGTCCTTGTCTGTTCCGAAACGGGTGACAGTGACAAAGTACACAGGTAAATGGAATTCGCATTTGTCTCTGAGCGTCAATTAGCAAAGAATTATCCATACCTCCATACTAATATTATGGAAATTCATACTGAATAAAATAACATTACTATTAGTTCTTTTGTTTGCATGATTTAACATAAGAAGGAGATAGAAAGTCTTTTTGAGTTTGTTTCACCGGTTCTTCACAGAAAGGCCTCCCAATTTTGGAACCGGTGGTAGTTTACAGTAGCTAAACGGTACGGTAGTTGATCCTAAGTCAAATAAATAAACTCAAAATTACAAAAAATAATTTTAAATAAAGTACTTTATTAACTAAATTACCTAATAAATTGATACAAAGACAATAAAATTTTAAAAATCTTCCAATGAAATAACCAAAAGCTCAATAAAAGTCTTTCGAAGGTAGCTCGACAAAATTTAATAAAAAATCAGTATTCTGACGATGCAGACCTGAAAAGGCTGCGAAACGTCAATACATAAATAAAGTTTTGTGCATTAACCCGTTAAAACTAGTTTTATTTAAAATAACATTCCGTTGAATTGGAAGGTGAAAATCGTCGAGTTATCATCATAATAAATTATATTCCTTTTTTCCGAGAAAAGTGAGTGATGGGGAAAAGAGTAAAGCGTCGCATTGCGTGCCGACACCCGAATATGTTTAATACGTTAATGCAAAACCACATGATTAATGTGCTCGGATACAAAATTGTGTCACGTTTTAACTACGTCAGTGTCTTATGTTTGATAAAAAGTGTATTATTTTCGGAACACAAACTCAATTCTATTTCCAGTTTCATTGTTTAAAGTTTTTCAACAAGCTCGGAACATACAAAGTAGGAAGTATATACTTTGTATATTAGCATAGAAGCGAGATTATCCATACTTCAATACTAATATTGTCGAAATCCATACTGAATCGAATTAAGTAATGTAACATTCTGTTGAATTGGAAGGTGAAAATCGTCGAGTTATCATCATAATAAATAATATTCCTTTTTTCCGAGAAAAGTGAGTGATGGGGAAAAGAGTAAAGCGTCGCATTGCGTGCCGACACCCGAATATGTTTAATACGTTAATGCAATACCACATGATTAATGTTCTCGGATACAAAATTGTGTCAGGTTTTAACTACGTCAGTGTGTTATGTTTGATAAAAAGCGTATTATTTTTGGAACAGAAAACTCAATTCTATTTCCAGTTTCATTGTTTAAAGTTTTTCAACAAGCTCGGAACATACAAAGTAGGAAGTATGTACTTTGTATATTCCGAGCTTGTTGAATCAACCTTCATACAATGAAACTGGAAATAAAACTTAAGCAAAGGTTAAATATGCGTTGTTTGTGAGAAGCAAAAGAAAAAATGCCTATATAGAATACGCCAACTGCACAAACAGGAACGGACCCACTCCGAGGTGTCAATTAATTTCAAAGTTTAACTTAACAAAATTAATAATTTACAAAAAAATACGAGAATCCAGAATCTGGCACAAAGTTATAAACAAATTGTAAACATTGTAACCTTTAATTGGCTGAGCGCTATGTAATTTACCTTAAGAATTGATTGTAATAAGTTAATGGTGTCAATAAATAAAAATTAACAAGAATAATGACATGAAATTTGATTTGAGCTCATTTCGACTGAAGACACATTGTCCCTAAGGCCAGTTTAGCTCCATATGCCAAGCAGATCAATTTTGTTTTATCTTCTTAATTATGTCTCATATACTATTGTTTCTCTTCTTTATCACTTTTTATCACAGACTGTTGTCCATGTTTTGATGTAAGTAAATATTATTTTTATTATTAAATACACACGCAAGTATACTTATACAAAGTTGCAGTATGTAATTCAGAAACAACTGAGATATAAGAGTGATGAGATATAAGTTACGCTATGATGAGCTAATGGGATTATTAGTGCTACGGAGTACACAAACTAATGTAAGTACTTATGTCTTAGTTCATTTACCAACGGAGATGGTATTGGCGGGCAAACCCCTCTGCCAAAGTACGTGGCAACTTTGACCATGTGCGTTATATAAAACTAGTCCATGCGTGACCGCTACCATTTTACATCATTGCGTATCTCGGGTCAAAACTTCCACAAAAATGGACAATTATGTTGTTTTCTCATGCAAAAACCGATCTGCTACTTTAAACCTTTGTGTAAAAGGCGGTTCCTATCTTATAAGAGTAAATTTCACTTCGTATGGCTGAGCATAAATTTATTATCTCGAGTGCCTGTATGTTTTCTAAAGCACGTAAGTCCGTTGTTAGGAGCCTGCCTCTACAATCCATATCGTCCATCAATGGTGATTTAAGGTCGAATAGATTTAGCCTAGTAGGTTTTTCCGGCTATTCGTAGCAATAGTATTATTCTGTTACAGTTAGATATTAATAGGTTGGTTAACACGATTTGTAGCAAATAACGTATTTTGTTAAGAACGATCTAATACCAATGTTATATTATAATCATGTTTTTCATTTTTTTTTTCATTTTATATAATAATTTTATGGTCCGTCTGTCTGTCAAGACCCTTAGTCTCAGGAATGCGTGGAGGTATCGAGTGGAAATTTAATCCATATGCTCAAGTCTGTGGTTCCTTAAAGCTTTGATATAAATATATTTACGTTAACTTTCAAAAAATTTTATGAAAGTTAACGTAAAAAAATATACCGCGAGCCTAACTCACACTCGTCCGGTTTTTTATTTTTTTTATAGCTAGGTTGGCAAATGACCCTACCCTATGTTATGTGGTAGTAAAGTCCAGTCGTGAAGATAACTGGTGTAGCACACAAAGCACCCTCACCTTGCCGGCCTGCAGAAATGCTCTTTTGAAGAACCTGTGGGCTTCTATTTTATTTATTTAATATAACTTCTAGTATTAAAATGTTCAATATATTTATTTACACAAACTAAAAACTAATTTAATTTAAACTTTATATACAAACTAAAACTGTTTACATAACTTTAATATTTACATCACACTAGATACATTACACGAACACATTAATAATAAGTCAACATCTTTTATAAGTATTCATCAATAAACTTAATTCACTTCATACGATAAATATGCCGGAGAAACGTAACTCGCATAGTGCAGTGGGAACGCTCCGTTTGTTCTACGCGCGTAGGTAGTTTCGCTTTTCGTGCGAAAACCACCGCCTTTTGAATGCGTGAACTCCAGCCAATGTCCAATGTTGATGCGCTCAAATCTGTTTACCAATTGTTGTTACTGATTTCGTTTGTTCGCTTATAATTTGTGTTTCTACGTGTTGTATTGTGTTACCGTATTTGCCTTCTGTGTACATTGTGATAATTGTTACGTGTGATAAATCGTGGGACCCTATTACATTGGATTACCAAGAAACTGATTGTATCATTGAAAAACACCCGTATTTACACACGTTTATATCCACACTGGTGACCCCGACGTGATCTGAACACGCGACCTTCTGATTACCAAGAAACTGTATGTATCATTGAACAACACGCGTATATACACACGTTTATATCCACAAACACCTGATTTTAGGAATGAAGGAACACATGCGCATCAAATAATTCCACTTGCGAATAGTAAGTAAAAGAAATGAACTTCCAAATTTTATTTTTGGTTACTTAGTGTTAAGATACTATTTTGCTCTCTTAGTCACTGAACACTCATAGTGAACAGACACTTTGCATACTACACAGCTGTCCACACATTTTGAAGTTATCAAAACTTTTTTGAATATATTAAATTTTAAACCGTTCCATTGATCAAAATAAAAGTAAAAAACGACAGGTTGCACTCCGGGAGTGCCGGTAGAAGTGAAAACATGAATATTAACGTTGTGCATTTTTTGTTATTTTATAATGGTTAGGGAATAATTTTGCACGAATTGCTTTAATTATCAGTATAAAAGTACTATAATGTATGTGGTAGAATACAATATTTATTTATTGCGCTATCGTACACAAACATGACAATTTATATTACATTAAAAAAGTTTATATCTCATAAAAATCAACTTACATGAATTACATTTAAGCGCACCTATCGACATCTATTGTAAAAAAATGCATTTATTTCGCAATAAAGCTGCTACGTGGACGTCCTAGATAGAGACTTATTATTATAATACGATAAAATAAAATATTACTATGTTTCGTTCAATATATTGAAAGTCAACAACCTTTTCAATTTTATTGTGTCATGATGCGATCAGCCCACCTGTTTAACCTGACGCGAGTTTAACATTTTTTACCCATACAAAAAAAGTGTACAACGCCTCTATAGAAGTTTTCACTTCAAAATATATAACAAATTGCTGTAGTCTAAAGAGATGTTTAGATTATAAACACCAAGTTCACATTTCAACGTTGCTCGCAGTAGCGGCAAACTCTAATAGTGCATTAAGTCTTCTTTAAAAAAATTTCTACAGTTCGCAACGAGCTTGTACTTGCCGAGACGGTATGCAAAATAAGCTATGACCCTGACCCCGACAAGTGACCTTCTTTCGCTATTCTCAATAATTATTTAAGACCTGGGTCGTAGTGGAATAACCACTGGCAGACCGAATGCAATAAGCATTCGGTTGCCAGTCTGCTTCTCCCAAACCTGTGCGACGTAGCTTGGTACTAAATGCGCTGTCGTAATCGTAATGAATTGTCGGGATGTGTGTATGAAATTTAGTTCTATCGTAATCGTAATGAAATGTAAATCGTAATGTGGGTATGAAATTTTGAAATGAATATGTAATTTATCAGGGATGAAAAGTTGGGTACCTTAAGTATTTAGTATGACATGATGATGATGATGTAAGTAGTATTTTTTTGTAGACAACTAGCTAGGCAACTTAGCTGCTTAGCTAGTTGCCTATCTAGCTGCTTAACAAGTTGCCTAGTTAGCTGCCTGGCTAGTTGCCTATCTAACTGCTTAGCTAGTTGCCTAGTTAGCTGCCTAGCTAGTTGCCTAGTTAGTTGCCTAACTAGCTAGGCAGCTAGCTAGGCAAAGAAAGTTGCTAGATGAAAAGTTGGGTACCTTAAGTATTTAGTATGTATTGTATGTATGTATACATTTTTTGTAGACAACTAGCTAGGCCTATCTAGCTGCTTAGCTAGTTGCCTAGTTAGCTGCCTGGCTAGCTGTCTAGCTAGTTGTCTAGCTAGTTGCCTAGCCAGTTGCCGAGCTAGTTGCCTAGCTAGTTGCCTAGCTAGTTGCCTAGCTAGTTGCCTAGTTAGCTGCCTGGCTAGCTGTCTAGCTAGTTGTCTAGCTAGTTGTCTAGCTAGTTGCCTAGCCAGTTGCCGAGCTAGTTGCCTAGCTAGTTGCCTAGCTAGTTGCCTAGCTAGTTGTCTAGCTAGTTGCCTAGCTAGTTGCCTAGCTACCTGCCTGGCTAGCTGCCTGACTAGCTGCCTGGATAGCTGCCTAGCTAGTTGCCTATCTAGCTGCCTAGCTAGTTGCCTAGCTAGCTGCCTTGCTATCTGCCTGACTAGCAGCCTAGCTAACTGCCTGGCTAGCTGCCTAGCTAGTTGCCTATCTAGCTACTTAGCTAGTTGCCTAGCTGCCTGGCTAGCTGCCTGGCTAGCTGCCTAGCTAGTTGCCTATCTAGTTGACTATCTAGTTGCTTAGCTAGTTGTCGAGCTAGTTACCTAGCTAGTTGCCTAGCTAGTTGGCTAGCTAGTTGTCTAGCTAGTTGCCTAGCTACCTGCCTGGCTAGCTGCCCAGCTAACTGCCTGGTTAGCTGCCTTGCTAGCTGCCTAGCTAGTTGCCTATCTAGTTGACTATCTAGTTGCTTAGCTAGTTGCCTAGCTAGTTGCCTAGCTAGCTGCCTAGCTAGTTGAAAGTTGCTAGATGAAAAGTTGGGTACCTTAAGTATTTAGTATGTATTGTATGTAAGTATACATTTTTTGTAGACACCTAGCTAGGCCTATCTTGCCTAGTTAGCTGCCTGGCTAGCTGTCTAGCTAGTTGTCTAGCTAGTTGCCTAACTAGTTGCCTAGCTAGTTGCAACTTGAACTTGTGTATGAAATTTTGAAATGAATATGTAATTTATCAGGGATGAAAAGTTGTGTACCTTAAGTATTTAGTATGACATGATGATGATGTAAGTAGACATTTTTTAGCTAATTAGCTGCTTAGCTAGTTGCCTAGCTAGTTGCAACTTAGCTGCTTAGCTAGTTGCCTAGCTAGTTGCAACTTAGCTGCTTAGCTAGTTGCCTAGCTAGTTGCAACTTAGCTGCTTAGCTAGTTGCCTAGCTAGTTGCCTATCTAGCTGCTTAGCAAGTTGCTTAGTTAGCTGCCTGGCTAGTTGCCTATCTAACTGCTTAGCTAGTTGACTAGTTAGCTGCCTGGCTAGTTGCCTAGCTAGTTGCCTAGCTACCTGCCTGGCTAGCTCCCTGACTAGCTGCCTGACTAGCTGCCTAGCTAACTGCCTGGCTAGCTGCCTAGCTAGTTGTCTATCTAGTTGACTATCTAGTTGCTTAGCTAGTTGCCTAGCTAGTTGCCTAGCTAGTTGCCTAGCTAGTTGCTTAGCTAGTTGCTTAGCTAGTTGCCTAGCTAGTTGCATAGCTAGTTGCCTAGCTAGTTGTTTAGCTGGTTGCCTAGCTAGTTGCTAGTTACCTAGCTACCTGCCTGGCTAGCTGCCTGACTAGCCTGACTTGCTGCCTGGATAGCTGCCTAGCTAACTGCCTGGCTAGCTGCCTAGCTAGTTGCCTATCTAGTTAACTATCTAGTTGCTTAGCTAGTTGCCTAGCTAGTTGCCTAGCTAGTTGAAAGTTGCTAGATGAAAAGTTGGGTACCTTCAGTATTTAGTATGTATTTGTATGTATACATTTTTTGTAGACAACTAGCTAGGCAACTTAGCTGCTTAGCTAGTTGCTTAGCTAGTTGCCTATCTAGCGGCTTAGCTAGTTGCCTAGTTAGCTCCCTGGCTAGCTGTCTAGCTAGTTGCCTAGCTAGTTGCCTAGCTAGTTGCCTAGCTAGTTGCCTAGCTAGTTGTCTAGCTAGTTGCCTAGCTAGTTGCCTAGCTAGCTGCCTAGCTAGTTGCCTATTAAGCTGCCTAACTAAGCTAAGTTGCCAACAGCCTAGTAAAATTGCCAAGTGAGAATTTTCGATTGATTAGGGTGCTTTTTCGATTGTCAAATAAGGTGAAAAAATGAATATTTGTAATCAAAAAAAATATTTTAAACATATGTTAATTATTTTAAACATAATATGTTTCATATAAAAAAGAAATATTTTAAACATAATATGTTTAAAATATTTCTTATATAGTAGAAATATTTTAAACATAATATGTTTAAAATATTTCTTTTAAAAACAAAACTTTTGTATGTAAGTTTTCACTAAATTTCGTGAAAAAATATTATTTTTTGTAAAAAATAAAAATAAAAAACCAAAAACTCGGTTATTTGAATTTTTCACATAAACTTTGAGGTTATGTATGTGAAAAAAGTATCGATACAAAAGTTGTAGATCTTTTTATTACCTACAATTTGTCAATATTTTATTTTTCATAGGACTTGCAGTTTTACCGGAAATCGAGATTAACCGTTTTTACCCTTAAAAACTCACCCCCTTCCCGACCTCAGATCGCCAGTAATTTATTTTTGACGTGACAACGTCTTAAATTAGGTTGCGGCTGGGAGTCACTTATGAAAAAGTGTAACGCTCGGTAACGTTACGATGAGTCTCGTAGCATGCTGGAACCCCGTAGCCGTGTAGCAAGTTTGCTACGAATCGTCGTAGCGTGGTTGCATGCTACGATGGTATTCACAAGCACAATGCATTGTAATATGTTTTTTTGACGTATTATATATATTTCTATAGTTAAAATTTGTGCAATTCTTATTTTCATTCAATTCCTTGTTCCTATTGTGCAATTTAATTATATTCATATCAATAAATATTCTACCGAGAAAAAGACGTTGTCACGTAAAATCTTCGCCAGTAAAACCGACTTTACAGGCAACCATTTTTTCTTTAATTTTTATTATAATCTAAACCTTACCCAATGGGTTTCATCCAACTATAATTTTTATTCACTTTTTACCATTTTTAAAATTATCGACCCTGGTCTAAGAGTACTTACGATGAAACTAATTCTAATTTCGAACGCAAATTGAAGCGCTTTTTGTACTAAAGCTTCGTCGCGTAGGTGTGGGAGAAGCAACATGGGTAACCAAAAATTTTGTATTTCGCCTTTCGTGCTTCGGGTAGTACATTTACCCTTAGTGCTACAAAATTACTTTAATAGGCGTGGCTTGCGCTGTTCAGAGGGTGCTTGCTTGGAGTATACTCTTTCTCTATCTCTCGCAAAAATCACTACGTAGACTTCACACTGTATAAATGTAGTAAATACATTACATACGTATTAACTATTTTGTTCCACTACCTTCACGTCATGCTCGTGAATGAGTGCTACCGTGATGAGTTTACTGGTCGACCTTAACTATTTATTATTTATTCTCTCTTTTACTTTTAACTTATTTACTTACTTAATTATTTACTTTATTACTGCAATAGAAGGTAATTCAATGGCTTAAAAGTGTCATACATGTTATACCCTTAAGTTGTACATGGGTGTAAGAGATGTTGAAAATATAGTTAAAAGGTAATATTGAAGTTCTATAAATAAAGCTTGAAATTGATCAAATGCTTGCAGTAGCAGAATAGGAATTGGATATAAGGCATCTTTTTTGTAAAATAATAACAATAAAAGCACTTAAACAGGAAATACTTGAAGAACAAATATATGCAACTCATACATCACGACACGATTGATTTAGTTAATCGGTGAACAGAACATCCATCACGAACAAAGAAAGATATTCGTCACAATGTTATTTACTGTAGGCGCATTGTAATTAGGTACATTGTATGTCAAATAGATCTTACAAGGTCTTACTTTGAGAATGTTAAAAAATTTAATTAAAACTAGTGATCACGGAGTCTGGAGAAGTGTTGGAAACGCTAAGTCTTGATATCCATCTACTAAAGTTTTTTTTGTGATTGGTGTGCGTAGTAATACATAATTAGGCAGCAATCTTAACGAGATTTCCTTCACTGTAAAATTCTCAGTAAGTGCTAATACGATAGCTAGTTGTCGAAACAAAAAGATACGATCCGTCAAAAGTGTGTTCGTGCTCCTGTTTTCCATACTTTCTCTTTTATTAACTATACCATTACGATAACGATTATGAGACTAATAGGTTCGTGTTATTGAATTTTAGTTCTTTAAACGATCGTAGCGGCGCTTATCTGGTTTTCATACAAAATAATACCATTACGATTCCCATAACTAGAACGATTGCGGTTCGTGCTAAGGGTACAGATGTCCAACCGCATGAGAGGAAGCAGTCGCTTCCTTACTAACTAACTATCGGCTATTTTATCGCTCAAGAAACGTACAGTAGATATACATTCCGTGTAAAAAAATGAGACGTTTATATAAATAGATCTCTGACTATTCACACTGCGTGATAATAATTATAACAAAATAATTGGCCCAGTTTATTTCTAAACATTATTTAGGCCTACTGATTGTCTGACTTTCACTATCTCAATATTCACTAATTTTAATAAGTAGGTACTGCATTACCGATATTTTCTAAAGGTCAAAATATTTTTCAACTGATTTTAGAAACTTGTTCCTGCCAAAACACAAACTTTGACAGCTCAATAATTGTTTTTTTTTGAGTGCATGCTGTTGGTCGCAGATGACCTTTACAGCGTCACCGGGTTTGGGGACGTGAGATCCTAAGGGAACCTCAAGCCGAGAATTGGCGAGTGCCTCTAGAGGTATTCCAGGCGGATGGCATCTCCCCACGGTGGGAGTCTCCTCTCCGCCTGAAGCCTTTAGACCACTCGAACCTGAGGGGGTCGGCTCAACTAGAGGGCGTCTCTGAGACCTCACAGACCTCGGCTCTAGTTAGCCGTTGTCGTGGGTAGCAGGGAAAAACGCTCAGGTACGTACCTGTACCTGTTATAGCGTGTCGTGTGTAAGGTTTTCGCACTCTTATCCTACGGGTACGGTTACTATCGTCATCGTCAAATTTTGTAAGGAAGGAAGCAGATTATTCTTACGTCCGCGATAGTGGTGTTGCTTATTTTTCATAGAAACTTTGACGATGCGATATGATTACGGAACTGTCAGAGTTCGTGCTTGGGCCTCTAATAAGCATTTTCTCTTCCATAACGTAACTCATCATATTTTCTCTAACGCCAAACTGCTATGAATGATCGGTCGCCGGCATTGTAGCAAAGGAACGCTTACTTTATCCGAACGAATAATGACGTATATCGCCCAGTGAGATAAATCATTTTGCATGATTTATACCTACTTTGTGTATCATTTGGATAGGAAATAATATTGTTATTATTGTGCATTGCTTTGGCTGTGCTGACGCGTTGAGAAGTTTCTTTCAAAAGAACTGAGAAGTTTCTTTCAAAAGGTTATGACATAGTTTTAATAATTAGTAATTTCATATAGATAGTAATTTCATTGAAAATAAATGAGTTCATTTACTATTACTAACTATACGCGGTCACAAAATTGTACAAAATCTGTTCAAAGTTCTAACAAAAAATGATTTTGTTGTTCTTCGTATAATCAACCGACATTGTTAGTTAGTATAATCGTTTTGTTACCTTGAAATTCTTTCCTGGCAGAGCTGACGGAGGTGACAATGTTCGCCACGTGACCCAGGACTGTGGCGAAGAGAAGCAGCCCGAAGAGAAGTTGCGCGATAACGAATACGTACTCCCCTTTACTTCGCGGCCTTGGTAGGTCACCTGGGGAACGAGAAAATGTTTAAGTGCTTCCAGTGGTACATACATGCCTACTATCATAAGTTAGAATCGTTATTATAAATTAACAGTCAAACTGTCATCATGAGCACAACCCTAACGATGCTGCATTTGAAACAAGAATGAAGAGTTGTCTGTCCCATCGCCTACGACAGATTCAGAATATTTCTTTTGCTGAGTTCACGGGAGAGTAAGTAGCTAATGCATTCTATTTTCCTTTACGCTTCCAGTCCAGCAAAGGGTCAGCGACTTTGATTATAGTGACGATGTTATTGTTCCGTAGACAAAGCACCGACGCCCCCAAAGGAGAACACGGCTCGTCGCTGGAAAGGATGAGGAATCTGGTGGAGACTGCTCCTCAGCCCACCATGTCAATGTCACTATGGCCGAGGAAGAGGGAGCCTGACGCTCCAGGAGATGGGGAAAAC
The DNA here is from genome assembly GCA_902850365.2 of Chilo suppressalis. NCBI lineage: Eukaryota > Metazoa > Arthropoda > Insecta > Lepidoptera > Crambidae > Chilo > Chilo suppressalis. Next base: position 18,518,346 of record OU963898.1, read on the forward strand.
TACCAGCACCGAACTGCAAAACATCCTGGACACGCTCCATGTTGCCGACTGTTGACGTTGTTTTTCCGTATTATGACACGTCGTGATGGAAGCATTCAACCCCGCTCATTAAAATCCAGCTCATTATCGGCCGAGCTCATATCGCCAAACTATTTTTCAATGGAAGGCCAAAACTGAATTTCTGTAAAACTCTTTTTTGGTGGAAGAAAAACTTTTTAGTCCAATCCTCTAGGACATTTCCCACTCATTACCCTTTTCTTATAGGCTAGGTGAAATGAGAGGCATCCGGCGATACTTCCGTCACCAGGTGCTAGTGGGCGGAGAATGCGTAAAGCATTTTCCAGACATTAAAAAGGGCTATTCCCTGGTGCAGATCTAAAGGTACATAAGTCTATAGGGTACGTAATAATTTCACTTCGACTCGACCCACATCAGCGGGAATCGGATAATATCACTATTGTTCGTCCGGAATTCTTGGTACTTTCACGTCTCTTGATAAGTATTTTTTTCATGGTATAAAAGCTCCTGAAGATGTCTAAAAATATGTAGATGTAGGGTATGTGACATTTCCTTACAAACTAAATCTGAAACTAATAAAATTTTGCATAGATGTAAGTTTAAACTAGAACTTTATTTTATTATTTTAAGGCAAATCATTAGATGTGCAATGCATTAGCATTACTAGTTAGTAGTGGAAGTTATATGTATATATATATAGCTGAGTATTCTCAAAAAGTGTTTTACTCTTGTATTTAGGACCTCTTTACTGTTGTACTACTAAGCGGGCTGGCAAAGTGATTGGAAATCAATTTTAACACAGAAAATTCTACGGAAATTAATTGTTAAAGTGCTGTTCTTTTATTTATTTTCTAAAAAGCGGTCAGTCTGATTTTGCAGACTTTACAATCTATATTTTTACCTAATTATTATTTGCTTTTTGAATCAATTTTGAAAAAATAACAATAAATTAAAGCGCACTGATTATTTTATTTTAAATGAGTTTTTAATTTCTTTTCCTATATACTCGACACGGCGTATATTCCTGATAATGAAGATTTATTGACAACGCCAGAATGAAAAGAAGCTCCCTTAGCAGTCATTGAGAACCTTTACCTGTAAAATCAAGAAACCAATATACAGCGCCCAGGCAAAAGTTTAGTGACTGTAACAACTTTAATATAAATTTCAATTAAAGATTTTGTCCCATATTTCCTCGCAGGTATAGTATAAAGCACTATGTATCCCTCGTTGGTAGTCGGTCACTTTCTCCTCTCGGTAAACAATGTACTACTCTATCGTCGGTAAATTATTAACAGTTATTTATAGTCAACTTATAAAATATTTTCTTTTCGATTTACATATTATAATTTACGAATTGCTTTCATGATTTTAATATTCATGAACACAGTAATTGTATGCCTGACTTCGGGTATTCCATCTGTTTTAATTATTCGAAAATAACAAACTGAGTTATCATTGAGCAGTCAGTCAGCAAATTTCGAACGTTAATTTTAGCGCATTTAGTACCAAGCTTCGTAGGTTTAGTCGACAAATTTCAGATTCTGGAAATGTCAGACGAGTATAAAACGCCAGATTCTACGAATAGCATATTTTTCACACGGTTGATTCTACAAATGACAGATTTTAGAAACGCCAGATTCTGATAATGCCAAATTCTATAAATGCCAGATTCTACTACTGTCAGATTTGATTTCAATTGCAAAATCATATATTGGTTTCAGTGTACATATTTTTTTACTTGAGTAATTTTTTGACGTCCGTTTTTGTGTAATTCATTGAAGAAATATTTTTTTTATTGATAAAGAGGAACTTTTTCAGGAGTTGATTATATAGACTGTATTTTTTTTAATATTTTTTTTTATACAACACACCAATTAGCCTAGCCCCAAAGTAAGCACTGTAGGCTTGTGTTATGGGATACTAGGGTAACGGATAGGATACAATATACTGTTACACATATATGTATATTTATAAAGAAATACATATTAAACATCAATGAGTGAAGTACAAATGCTCGTATTCATCACACAAACATCTGCCCCCACCGGGATTCGAACCTCTGGAGTCGGTGACACCATGAAACCCGGCGTACAAACCACTCGGCCACGGAGGTCGTCAACATTTAAGATAAATATGCAAACTTATCCGTCAAATAACATTCGCTATAAACGTAACATGACGTAACATATTATTGTATGTGTAGAAATCAATAATCGTTCCTATATGATAAATATTTTTTTTATAACTGATGTAAGTTTATTTTTTGATTATATGTAACTATTGTATATAAAAAAAATAACCGGTAATAAATGTTTTTTATCATAACTTTGCCAGCACCTTAGTACCTAAATTAAACCAAAGCTTCGATTTCTAAGAACGTTTATAATATTATATGTAGTTAATCTTCGAAATGGTTGAAAATTAAATGCACACTTGAACCAATTAATGATATTGCAATTAATATTATCTGGCGTTCCTAGAATCTGTCATTTGTTGTATCTCCATTATAGAATATGGCATTCATAAAATCTGGCGTTTTATACTCGTCTGACATTTCCAGAATCTGAAATTGTCAACTAAGCCGCTTCGTCGAGCAAGTATGGAAGAAGCATTACGAATATAACTTCCTTGGTAATTAGTTATTTCAATAAGGTACAGTTTGAAATTTAACCACTGTCATTTAAAAGTGACAAGTTGTTACTTCATTATGACTTTTATTTTGCATCGCTACAGAGCTGTTTATAACAATTATGTTTTCACTCCGTGGTTTTCACACCAAAAATAATTTAAGAAGATAAGAATTTATTAAGAAGCGGACGTTACGTATGCACAGACCCAATACCAATATTACAAAGAGAAAAACATACATTATGAAAAATCTAGGTAGTGTTAAATATAATTCAAGGTATATAACTTCCATTGGAAAGTTTTGTAGGTATGTTTATAACGAATAAACTAAAAAAATATTTCACTATGATTATCATAGGCTTTCTGAGTACATAGGCTCTATTAATCGCGGTAAGGTTAGTTCTGTCGTACAAAACCGGGGCAGATCGGTAGTTCAAACTATGTATTTCAATCAGTGAAGCGCAAAACAGGAGACGCAAATGTTAGGTAGATTAGGAAAAAAATAAAAACATTTATTTATTATGCAACCTACATGGGAGCAATAAGTGGAAGAAGGGGAGTTAGCGAAAGTGACATACAAAGCCTGAAGCTCGCCACCATACTTTATACCTTGTCACTTTGTAACACTTTTTTATTTCGTGTGCTCAATTTGTCAGGGCAATAAAACCTTGAAAAAAAAAAAGAAAAAAAATAACAATAAAACCTTGTTTCTTCTTCTAATGTATAAAATCTTTTCAAATTAGAATGTTTTTATCTAAAGAAAAGTTTACTAGAAAAAAATAATAAAATAATAGGGCCGTGGTAGCATAATGGTCAGTGCATTCGCCCGGATAGCGAAGGATGCGGGTTCGATTCCCGTCCGCTGCCTGGTCCGCGATTTTTTTTTCTAGTAAACTTTTCTTTAGATTTAAACATCTAGCAGTTAAATGCTTAAAAAAAAAAATCATAACTAGAATGTTTTTATTAAACCATAAGCTTTATATTAGTGAGTCCTAGCCGCATTTAAATTGCATTCGTAGTTTAGAAGAAATTAGCCGATATAAAGACAGACGCAGAGAGATAGTAAATTAAAAAAATGGGTGCGTGTACTTATGTAGGCGCGTGAGAAGTTATCCTTCTTTCGCATCGTTTAAAATTAGTTTTTAATTGCATGCAAATAATTAATTACAATAAATTAATAAAAAGTCTGGAAAAGGACACAGTCAATAAAGTTCAGTTTTAATTTGAAAAAATAAATAAATAATCAAAATATTCAATTATAATCGCTACTGAATATAATTTATTAGAACATATGTGATTTGCACTTGTATGAAACTCAAACACGTATTCCGAATATACAAACTAGAAACATGTGGATAAATATTATAAATATGAATACCTATAACTGTTACTTTATTACAAAAAATAAAGATGTGGTTTTTGGTTCTACTACACCAATGGTCAAGAGATGGCGCTGTAGTCTCCTGAATCGCGCTTTGGTTCTGTTGTTCCAGATTTATAAATACTTTTGATAGGCCTTCACAATGCAGTCGTTAGCACCCACTAAATAGAGATTCTATTTCTATTTTGTTGGTAGATTTTCTTAATGTGCGGTAAACACAAAAGTAACGCATGAAATTTAAAATTTTGTGTTACATTGATGCGCGCGCATCTTAAAATTTCACTCTCATCATTTTTTCATAACGCGCCTAAAGAAGTATAACTTCAAAAAGATTTTGTATTTTTACATTACTATATCAGGTTGTAACTGACCTCCTGATGACGACCTCCGTGGCCGGGTGGTTTGTACGCCGTGTTTCATGGTGTCGCCGACTCGAGAGGTCCCGGGTTCGAATCCCGTTGGGGGCAGATGTTTGTGTGATGAATACGACCTTGTTGTTACTCCAGTACAACACATTGTACTCCAGTTATGGATGTTTAATATGTATTTATATAAATATACTTATATATGTACACTGTACAGTATATGTATTCTATCCGTTACCCTAGCATCCAATAACACAAGCGTTATCGTGCTTACTTTGGGGCAAGGCTAATTGGTGTGTGTTGGAAAAAAATACTATCAAGTAAAAGTTGTATGGAAAACCTCATCGTCGAGAAAAGCAATTACATATGATAACAAAACTTAGATGTCTACGCCATATGTATTTAAAAAACCAGTTGAACAACAATGAAGCTCAGGCTTGTTCCATATTCGAATAATGGCCGTTACAGACATATAAAATCGGAAAGGGATCGTCACTGTATCATCTCGATCCGTTCAATATTCATTTTTGGAGACTCCCTGCTGCAACGCACATTAATCGGAATCGTAACCTACGGCGATTACGTCCTCGGAAAAGCTCATGTCGCGAAGAAGGACGATATATGTTGCGACTATAAAGCGTAAGTGCCTTCAAATGTCGTTACATGTATTTACAATTCAGGATTCGGACGCGTAGTAAAATTACGCCAAAACAGCAAACGATGTCACTTTATAATCGGTAGTTTCATTAGTAGTGCATTCGCTCAGTTTGTGAAAGGTGCTGATTTGAGTCCAACATGGTACCTTTCTTTTTTTATAACGCAGGTAAAAATCTTTTTACAGACGACGGCGCCTTTAAGAGGCACATCGCCGAACGGACCTCACACCTGGCTCCCGCAAGTCTTACGGACCCCCCAGTGGCTGACCACCGAGGGCCCCGCAACTCTTAAGGGGCGCTTTACAGCATAATATCCGCTAAAAAAGTCCTGCGAAAATACCTTCTACACTGCTTAATGCAAGCCGTGGGTCCCCGTTAGGGATTCTACCATGACAATCCTAGTACCTGGGAGAAATTGAATTTGGTTCTAGTATCATTTTCATTTAGTTTAAAATATTTGTGGGAATTTTAATCGTTTAAGGGAATGTAGTGTTTAAAGTGCACCAACATTTTGTTATGTTTTAAAAGAAAACTATTTACTTTCAAAAGATTATGTTGAGGTAGCCAAGTGTTTAAGTTTATTGCAAAACTACACTAGTGCTTTGAACGCACTTAAATTATCACATCACATGACATTACCAGCCTATTAACCCCACTGCTGGGCACAGGCCTTCCTTATGCATGGAATAGGGAGATTGAGCCTGACCCACCAGGCGGGCCCAGTGCGGATTGGTGGGTGCTGACGACTGCAGATGCAGCCGGGACCAACAGCTTAACGTGCCTTCCGAAGCACGAACGACTTCGAGATAGTAAATTTTTGGTCATCCTTCCAACGACCGACCACTGCGAAAGTTGCTTAGCTTCAACGATCGCAACTGAACGTGCTAACCACTTGCGCCATCGAGCTCCTCAAACTTAAATTATGTACCTACTTATTTATATTTTACGATTTTCGTTTCGTATCCATCCGCTTGGGCAAAATTTGTACTGCGCGTTCCAAGTGTGACAAAAATGTCACGGTACTATTATATGACACAGAGCAAGCTTACTGCGCAAACACAACGGTCAGGTAGCCGAGAGACACACCTGGTCGCCAGTTTGTTCAATTTTTATCCGCGGGGCAATTAAAAAGGCACGCTCAGCGGATTTAAAGTTGTTTACCGTGCAGGGTTAAGGCAAACGGTTTTATACCGGCTCTAACTTTTATAAAATTCCTTTGACTGCAAAGTGATTTTTTGTATAGGTATTAAGCTTTTTGAAATGAATAAAACATGCAGTACAATATATTTTATTTTATTAAATCGTCGATGCAATATTATACGCTAATGCTTCATTCTTTTCTTTCTTAGTATATTTACTCGCGATCCCCCATTCTTTTACTTATAAAGTGAATGGAAATAAAAAACCGCCTTTGAAAAGAACGTGACGGTATTTATACAAAACAACTAAAAGCGAATTTCTCCCGACTTTCGTTAGTTAAAGTAGGTAGGCAGGCCATCGGGCTGCGACAGTCAATTTAAAAAAGCTAATTAGAAGAAAACGAATTCGCTAATTTTACTTTCTCGTCTTGCTACGAGTTTCAGTCACGCATTCGACGTGTCTTCAATTAGTCTTATCCGAAATTAACCGACTCGCAGTTGCGGCGGGGCCAGCTGCGCCTTAATTTTTCCCAAAACGTGACTTAAGTACTAATGCGTTGCGCTGCCGTTTATTTTAAAGACAGGAAAATATATATTCTGGATGATCAAACTTTTCAAAAATTTGTATTGCTTACTTCATGTTTAAAAAAATCAGGCTTTTATCCACTAAAATTTGTTACTGTCTTTTTACTCTTCACTTATAATATGGGGTTTGAAAAAAGCCACCATCTTGGACGTGCAACTATATTGAAGTAATATTGAGTATTTCATATTATAAGAATTGCCACCAGAAGTAAGTATAGGCAATCCTATAACATTAAAATAGATAACCTAATCAATAAATTTTACAATGTTATGCAACAGTGTTAGATCAGTGAGGGGAAGGGCCGTATTATAGAACAAAAATCACTAAACATATTAAATGTACATGTAATGTATATGTAAATCTCATATTTATTGGTATTAACATGTATTTATATTCCGGTGTACACGCTGACTACCTTTACCTATTTTCTTTCCTTCTACGGGCCGACTCACGGTGGAATATGGTAGAACAAACGCATATCAATATTGATTTTTATTACTGATTGAAATTGGGTAATATATGAATATAATTTAATAGTTCAAAAGTCGAAGTTTAATATTCTGCAGCGTAATTCATATTTCATTTCGTAAAAGTATTTTTTTTCATGTAGCAAAGTTAAACGTTTAGGCAGCTGGGAAATATTAAGTTCTTCATTTACGTTTTTCAACGTGAAATAGTTTTAAAACTTGAAATGAAAGGTATAAGGTATTATATATTTTTGAAAAGCACATTTATCAGATGTTAGAAATAAATACAATTGATTGTTTTTAATACGAATATAAATTTAAAAACCAATTTAAAGAAAAAATGGAGAAATATTCTTTTTTCCTCAACTTCGTCGAATCTTTTAACATTTAGAGTTGTTTACCGATGCTTTGAATTTAATGTTAAATTATAGGTTAGTTACTCATCTAAAACATATAAAAAAATTAGCTGCGGCTTTTTGCGGTTTTCGGAGATATGTGAAAAAATCGAATACTAGTCTGGGAACGGAAATCGCTATCAAATGCGGTTTCGTAGTTTACTTTTATTATCAATAGTTTGTGGTACATTTTATGAATTAATTATTTGATATTGTTATGTAGGTTTTATCATTTCGATGTCATTTTCCGTGAGAAAATAGTTATCTGAAATAATTCCCACATTCTGAAACAATATAAAAAGGGCAGTGAAAAAATATGTCTCCATTACCGTTTCAGTGGTCTTTACGTCTAAGTACTCTAGTAGGTACGGTTATTTCATTATTCAACATGTCTACTTTTAACTGTACTAAACGTGAGTTAATAGTGTCTTATATAGAAGGCGGAAAAACGACTGCGGCACTTTCAACATATTTGGAGGGAAAACAAATTTCGGATGTCAATATATGTTTTATTATTGACCATATTCAAAGGGATGTCGTCCCTTCGTTTAATAAACGCTGGAGTGAAGCAGGTAACGGAGAGAGTATCATAAACCATTTCGCGGTATTACCAATTGGGCAACTTTCAGAAGATGCTCAAGAATCTCGCAGTAAAGACTATAAAAAATTTCGCTTACACCATGCTCGGAAATGCCCTCGAATAGCTACAAACGAAGATGTGTTGAATACACTACTTTACACTTCAGATCCATATATAACGAGCATAAGAAAACCATGTGCAAAAAATGTAAAGGAGCTCGATGAAGATACTTTACACCTTCTCAAGGTTAATGAACTTATTTCAGATCCTGAAGCTCACCGGGTGTAAGATGTCAATCTTGCTGAGCAAAAAAAAAGAAATATATATTGCGATAATTTTGATTTGTTTCTGTATGTTAGCGTAGTGTTAAAAATATTTTACCATTTTTAATTTTATATTATCAATATAATATGATAGTTATGTTAATAGAGTAATTAGCATTAAGAAATAGACGTACAATATGTTTCTAAAAAATATTTCAATAAATAAATAATACTATTTTAAATCATTTTGTGACTTTTCTTTTTTAATTATAAAAATACGCATAATTCCAATTCATCAAACATTTCTTATATGAATCCTTATGTATCACTTTATATTAAAGCAAAATTTTATAAGTCTATCTTTCAAATTGACGGTTTTACAGATTTTTAATCCGAAACACACCGAAATATTCCACAGTGCGACTGTAAGAAATTTCAGATTGAAATAAGTTGTGCCCTTGTACATGTTATCTTTAATTAAGTTGCTCCTATATTATTTTTGTGTGTACAGAATATATAAATAAATAAATAAATGTATATGTATAATCCTTTATTCTATACATAAGCAATGTATAGAATGATGTAAACATCAGGGAAATGTATGAAATACATTACTATTCATTTTAAACTTTGCCTAGGTATTCTATACAACGCCGAATGCGCAGTCGGCAATGTGTGTAAAAGAAGATAGCGAATCGACTTTTCCATGCTTTATTATCTACTATCAGGTGGCTGCCGCGACACGTTCGCTCTGCTCGCTCGGCTCGTGTTAAGTTTAGGTCACAAAACTCACTAACCTAACCCACTGTGAGTTAGTCAAACGTTCATTGAACTGTAATTCATTCGGTAAGAATTATAAAATCCGTCCGTCATTTTATATCCAACTGGGTAATCCAAGTTAGGTTTCGTTAGAATAAATACAGGCCAAATCTGTTTATTTTACACATTGCCGGTGGGCCAGCAGGTACTCTATGCAATCCTTAGAAAATTTATACATTACCTAGACAAAGTATGATATGAAAAATAATATTTATAATATTTCATACATTGACTAGACCCCCAGGTATTTTAAACATTGCCTAGGTATTGTATGGAATAACTGCATTACACAGATTGCCGGTGATATATACACCAACAACTTAACACACACAGCTTAACGTAGCATAATTACAGATGGGATATTAGAAAATGATAATGCGTTTTCTTTTTATACTGAAGTGACAATTTCTCCGAAATTTAGCGTAAATAGAAAAAACTGGCCAAGTGCGAGTCGATCTGGCGCACGAAGGCTTGCACAAGAAACCACATAAAGAAAAACAATTAATTTATTTGTTTTCATCACAACTTTTTTAGTATTAGTTGTCTAAATACAGCCTATGAGACATCATATACTTTCTTGATTTCTCATTTTTAACTAATTTCGAATTTAAAATAGTAACAAAAATGGTCTAAAAATGACAACTTCGACGGTGCCGCACTTCTTTGTTATTGAAAATAAATAAATAAATGTCCTTCTCAACGAGTATGATTATCACATGTGTTGGGGGTTTTTTTATTTCATGTATGGAATAGGGTTCTATTTTTACCCTTTGGGTACAGAACTCTAAAGACACATTTTAGTTTATTATGTTTATTTTAAGCATTTAACTGCTAGATGTTTTAAATGTAAAGAAATATTTACTGCAAAAATTCCACGCGGTCCAGGTAGTACCACACGGTGGGGTGCTACGTCGGCAACCTCCTAGTGTACCCGGTTCATTTCCTGTCTCTGGTCAGTTATGATAGGGGAACGGAAATGGGTTCGGGACGGTGCATCCCGGGCAACTGCGTAATATCTCCCACTGAGGGTGCTGTTACGGAGGTGTCGAATAGCCGACAATCTCGTAACCCTGCACATAGTGCGGGGCCGAGGGCCGCCGTCTGCAAAGGAACTGTTTCCTTTGGAGGCGGGGGCTGCGAGGAAGACAACCTCTTTAAAAATCACCCGAGGGGTCTCTCGGCCGGCGCCCTGGGTAGCCCGGGTAGCGCCGGTGGTCGAGGCGGAAACGCCATTGGTGAGGGCGATTGCGGCGCGAACTCTGCGTCGCTTCTGGCCAACCCGTAACCCCGCACGTGGTGTGGGGCCGGGGGCCGCCGTCCTCGGGGCGGGGGCTGCAAGGAAGAAAACCTTTTCAAAGATCACCTTTGAAGAAGGCCAGGTAGGGTTCCCTCGCCCGGAAGAGGGAAAAAATTAATGCAGTATGTCGGACAATGTTTTGCTTTTGTCCTGCGATCCCGCTGACACCGGGCGCCCTGGGGAAGCTCCTACCCAGGGTGTTAAATTAGCTAGCAGCGGCCTATGCGCTCCGGTTGGTCACCGGCGCCAGGGGGATTCCGGTACCCCTGGTGTGAAATTTGCTACCGAGGCGTCAGGAGGAGTTATTTTAAGTTTAAGAGGCGAAGCGGACAGGGACGGGGATATATCTCCCTCCCCCGCTAAGGTGCACACGGCCCGTCGGGGCAAAAGGAAGACTACATCAGCTAGGATGGCAACAATAGAGGAGGACAAACCACCGTCCATAGACTAGGAGGAGGCAGAGAGTGTCCCTTCATGGAAGGAGGTGAGAGAGGACACTCTGAAGAACTTCGATAAAATGCAAGACAAGGTCATCGATGTCGCGAATAGGATAGGGGATCATAACTACGACTACATGATTGACATCGTCATAGAACTGCAGGAGAAATTGACGCCCGCCTTCAGATGGGCTGAAGAGGATAGGTCCCGTGGGGAGAGATCTCGCCGGTACCGCGAGGAGCGGACTATGTACTGGGAGCAGATGAAGGACGCGCTCGCCGAGGTGGAGGAGCTCCGTACGGAGAACTCCGCCCTAGTGAAGGAGGTGGGGGAGCTGCGCAGGGAGGTGCGGGCCCTCCAAGACAAGGTCTTCTTCTACCACCAGGTAAAGGAGAGTCAGAATGGAAAGAGGCCGTCGATGAGCTAAAGCGCTCCCTTATAATATCCATAGGGGAGATGGTCAGCACTCGGCTGACCTCTTTGGAGGAGAGGCTCCTGCCTCCGAAAAGACTTAGGCCGCCGTTAGTGGCGGACCGGCGGGAGACGGGGACCTCGGTGCGGGAAGAACCGGCGGAACAGGCGGAGAGATGGAGCACGGTCGTTGGCAGAGGGAAGAAGGCGAGAAGTACAGTCGCCGACACCATTTCTGTGAAGGAATGGTGTCGGCGAATGTGTGGGAGCCCACGAATTGCCTAAGGGTGGAGGTGAAACCAGCACCAAGGAAGGCGGAGGGGCCTAAGATAAAGGTCCCAAAAACGGCAGCTGTTGAGGTGAGGTTGAGGCCTAGGGCGGAGGAGCTAGGCCTCACTAACAGCAACATTGTGGAGATGGCGCGGGCGGCCATTGAACTGCCGTCCGTCGGAATTGAAGAGGGCCTGGTGATAAAGACCAGCCAGACGGGCTCCAGGCTCTTGCTAGTCTCGGGCCCGGATAACAGGACGAAGGCGGACGTCCTGGCCAGGCGAATGGGCGAGGTTGTGGGCGAATACGCCGAAGTCGGCAGGCCTGAGAAAAGGGAAGAAATTAGGCTGTCGGGCCTGGACGAGTCCATCACCCGGGAGGAGGTCGTGGAGGCGGTAGCCAAGAAGGGGGGCTGCTCCACCAGTGAGGTGACTGCGGGGGCATTGCAACCGGGACAGGGAGGCATTGGGGCGACACTGGTCCGTTATCCTGCATGGGCCGCCAAAAAAGTGGCGGAAGGGGCGACCCTAAAAGTGGGCTGGAGCCTGGCACAGGTGAAGGTGCTCGGCCGGCGCATGCATTGCTTCAGATGCATGGAGAGGGGACACGTGGCTACGAGATGCCCGGCCAAGGACGACAGGAGCGCACTATGTTTCAGGTGCGGGACAGCGGGGCACAAGGCGGCGACGTGCGCCGCCCTGTCCCGTTGCGTGGTGTGCGCGGCGAGTGGTCGGCCGGCCGATCACGTAATGGGGAGTGGGAGATGTGACCCGCCCGTCATAAAAGGGAAACCTCCCGAACGATTGGCCTCTGAGGCGGCGCCCGAACGTGCGCCCTCAGAGGGGGGGGTGTCCGAGTAGCCTAGGCCGCTCGGACCCCCCACGAATGCTGTCGCCCACCTTGCCCCTGTCTTCTCCTAGGAGAAGACGTGGGCGACCGGGAGAGGGGAGAGGGACGGGAAGAACTGCGCTTCCCCTCCCGTTCCCCCCTCCCAGGAACGGCGGCCAGTGGGGGCACTTGTAGTTCTGACCTACAAAGGAGGGGCGGCGGAGGGTTCTTGGACGGGGACGCCCAGGAGTCCCCTTCGCAGCGGATGGGGGGCGGTATGGTGGGCAGTAGGCCGCGTACCCAGCCCTCACGCGCGGGCCTACCTGCGCACGTCTGCGGGGTCCCCGTAATACCACAGGAGACCCTGCCGTGGAGCCCCGGCGAGGCCGGGAAGCTGCTAGGTGCGGGGATGCGGAGAAATCCCACCATGGGGATGCCGTGGCACCGCATCAGGCAGTGGTGAAGGTATTCGCAGGACTTTTTTAGCGGATATTATGCCGTAAAGCGCCCGTAAGAGTTGCAGGGTCCCAGGTGGGCATCCACTGGGGGGCTCGTAAGACTTGCGGGAGCCAGGTGTGAGGTCCGTTCGGCGGTGTGCCTCTTAAAGGCGCCGTCGTCTGTAAAAAGATTTTTTACCTGCGTTATAAAATAAAAAAAAGGTAGTACCACACGGTACCCTTCACTATCCGGGTGTATGCCGACTGGATAGCGGTGGGTGCTGGTTCGACTTCCGTCTGCTTCCAAAATTCATTTTTTCAAAACGATTTCTTAACCATAATACGGAATGTGATCAAGCATAGCTAAGTTGCTACTTATTATATTATTATCCAAGTGTCAGAGCGAATGGATAATAATAGTGTAACTAATGTGGAATCGTTGGATGGACGCGAACCCAGTAGAGTGGAAGGGAGGAATTCAATGTAGTGTGTGGACACCTTACCAAAACTCACCGAGATAGCAGACTGAATAATTTATCGTATTTTCGAGTCAAACGCCTGTTATCGGTTGACTGGGCATTCGGTTAGGTTATTTATAATATAATTGTAAGTATGAAGTATAAAATAAGATATTGCAATCCTTACTTTACTAATATTATAAATGCGAAAGTGAATTTGTTTAATACGCTTTCTAGCAAAATCTACGGAACGGATTTAAATAAAATTTGGTACGCAGTTTATAACCTAGATACAGACACGGGATACTTTTTATCCCAGAAAAATGTAGGTTCCCGTAGGATTTTCAAAAAACTAATATTTTCAAGAAACTTAAAACTCTAAAGATTTTTTTAGGAAATTCATGCGCTTATGTGATTAAGATTAATAAACCGTGCAAGTTACTCGAGAAATTATTTTACTTATTAAAATTGGTAGAATATCAAATGAAAATATTTTGTTAAATAACCTAAAACCTATGTCTTTGATAAAAAAGAGTAGAATTTAAACCAGTGACTGTAAAAATAAAATTTTAACTGACGGAAATACTGAATTTGGCTTGTATACTGTTTTACAAAGTAAGCGACTGACTGCAAATGAATAGAAATCAACTGATATTTTTTTGAGTGACAACATTATGGCCTGCATTTTATGACAAAATTTGGCAAATTGTTTATTTATACTGAGCGGCATTTTATCTGAATGAAGTGTCTACAATACAAATATCATTGTAAAATACTAAAAAAAGACAGTGTCTTCGTTTTTTAATGTGCTTTTTGATATAACTATTTGGGACACTATTAGTCAAGAAATTTAATAAGGTATTTCAAGCCAAGGTAGGTAATTTAATGAAACAACGTATTCTGAATAAGGTATCCCCAATTGTCTACGCTAGGCTCCATCTCTCTAGTCTGTGGTTCCAACCAAGCGGTAAGTTTGCTATTTAAAATAAAGTTTTAATTATTTTCGTCGTTTTATTGAATATATATTAATGGCGACGAGGATGGTATCTGAACCCACGTGTGATAATTAATAAATTCAGTGCAATAACAAGTATCATCAAGAGAAACCATAATAACATAAAACGTCAAGCTATAACTTTCCAGCGCCGGTCGCCATCACGAACGACTTCTACAACGAAAAATGATTGTTCACTAAAGACCGTTCCGAAACAGTTATCTTCAAAATAACTAATAGCGTACATAATTATGTAACAATGTTTACAAAATATTATATTGTTACTGTGTCACTACAAAATCATATCATCTTCATCAGAATTATAGAAAAGGCCTGCCGGAACGTTTGGAACAGTTTAAACCCAAGCATTTTTATCTGAAACATAATCAAACATTTCATAAATAGGCTTTATTAAAAAGATTCTTTTAAGATCACTTTTAATAGAAGCTTTAAAGGACAATGGGCAAAACGCACCCAGCTCCGCCAACAATGTAATTAGTATGAATCGATAGATCTATGAAAAACTAGCCTTTTTTATTATGACACCGAAAAAAATTATCCTGGGAGTCAAAAGATATGACACCGTAAAAAATATCCTGGTAGTCAATATATATGACACATGGGCATATTTTTAAGTAGCTGAATAAATTTATTTTATAGTACCTTCATTTTATATTATTAGTAATCATAATAATATGCCATATCGTACTATACAACCAGATATACGACAAAGCCTGCCGACCATCCTGCGCTTGCTCTTACTGAGACATTTCAAAACGGTTTACGGATGATGAAGGACTTGCAGTTGCAAATAGTCGACTCGTCTTACTTTGTTGTGATTGTGTGCTCTCTGCTACTTCATTGATTTTTATCTAACACGCTTTGGATATTGGAACACGATTATCGGTTTTGTCAATTAGTATGGATGAACTGGAATCATGTTTTCTCCGAAGGCGTGGACAAGTTTGTGTGATTTATGGTCGCTCCCTTTTTATATAGAAGATAATTCACTACAACGAACGGAATGTTTGATATAACCCCCAACCCATGTGGGGATTTTTGGATTTACTCTAGCGCAACAGAATAACATAAGGGGGCACCCTTGCACCTTGTGAAGTACTCCCATAATACCTGAGCCCTCTATGTAGGGTCAAACTAACTAACTAAATGAATTACATAGTTTCATTAATGTTCGTTCGTTATAGTACTTGTACCTATTTAACTCAAAATAACTAAAGACCCCCGGGATAGAAATTGATGCGTTTTGGCACAGATGGTCTTGACTGTAATACCTTTCAAACAAATGTAGTTTTAGCCGTGGCGGACGTGGGTGCAGCGTCCATACATTTTTGCCCATTGTCCTTTATTTCATTTCATTTCAAATATTTATCCGGCAGATAATTAATCTAGAAATGTGATAGAAACCAAGTGTGTTATGTCTGTAATATTAATGATTCTAAAATAGAAATCTGAGGATGTGATAGTAACAAATATTATATACGGTTTATATCTGATGTTTGGCCGAAAAGGAAATCATTGCCTCCAGATGTAGTGCCAGTCCATACTAGATTATAAGAGTTAACGCTCGATATGTGTGTTTTGGGGATATCAATTTACTATATATTTAATAAAGCTATAATTAGTTAATTGTCGCCGTTTTATTGGATATATATTACCGAAGAAATAATTTATATAATCGTTTACCCAATTAAACAAAAACAAAATAAAACCTCACCTGACTGCAACGATTAGTCGCCCCGCCCCCATCTGAATTAGTGAGCAACAATATGTAGTTTTCATTTAAAAAAGCATATCATAATAATAAACAAGAGGCCACAAATGGAATATTCTTATATAATTAAGTAGTCACAAAACGATGCTGACATAATCTTTATAGTCGTTCGTTACGTTAAACCTCAATTTGAAGAAATCGTCTCCAATTTAATATTTAAGTTGTTTGCTCTATATTTTGAGTCACTCACTTAGTAATTCAGTCACGCACTTAATATTTTTGTGTGCAGGATGGATTTTTACAGCCCACATGTTTTGTAACTTCGATCTGGAATTTATTAATAATCAATGTACGTCTTCAGTTTAGTTATTTTGTCGCTTACTGACATTCATACCGCTCAAGTTATTAAAACAGTATATCATTATTAGTAGTTAAGGTTTTTTATTAGCTTGTTTTATTTCCCTTGATAAAATAGGATAGAAGAAATACCATAAGTTACCCAAATAATCCAGATTGCTAAATGTTTCTTACTTGCTTCACTATTTGTCATTTTGCATGAAACACGTCTAAAATATACAAAATAGTAGATAAAGTTATCACGTTGTCCCTTGCTTATGATTGTACATAAACTCAATAAAATTAGATAAACATTATGTCACACCGTTAAGGTTTTCCGCTGTAAACAAAAGTATCAGGTAGACACCAGATATTACGACCGAAACCGCTCGGTCGGTGACATATTTCTAATGCAACTTACGCATGATAGTACAGACGGCGCCGGGGAGTCGCTAGCATGACCAATACGAAATAGCTTCTATTACGTACACTTTAAGGACGGAAAACATGACTTATGCCTGAGGTGCTGTAGACAGAGCGGCACACGCGAAATGTCAGTGAAAACGGGGTCGAATCAACTTTTATGGATAACGTTATTAAACTCAATTGTGCGTCTCCCTCGGGAACATAATGTGACGCTGTTATTATTTACGGGGCTATTGTGGTCGGTAAGGGTTTATCCGGGTATAATTTACGGGTTGAATTTTAGCCTCCCCCATTTTGTGCTCGTTCTTCATGTGATTTTGTTGAGAATTTTGGCAGCCAGATAGTGAAAACTAAGCACTACAGCAATAGTTTATAAAGGTAACGATTGGCGAACGAACTAAAAGATTGTAAAATTCAGGTACGCGCTTGTATCTGTGTTTTCATTTATCAATAATTTCTTTTTTTAGAGTGACAATAATATATCGAAAAATAAAACTAATTATAGACTTGTGAAGAAACAACAACGTAGTTAATGTAAGAATATTACTGTAACATCAAAGCAGTTTGTCGTCGTAACTACGTCTTTAATGTTATACAGTTTATTCAAAAAGTCAAAAAATCTTTATTCAAACCGGATGCACAATACAACTCTTTTGAATCGTCCATATTTTTTTTCCTACCACCAGTTAAGGACATTTTTTTTAGGTGTGGAGAATAACTGGCAAATAAAACTTCACAGTGTTAAATAATTATGTGACAATATTAACAAAATATTATATTGCTAATGGGTCACTACAAAATCATATCATCTTCATCATAATTATAGAAAAAGCATGCCGGAACGTGTGGAACAGTTTCAACCCAAGCATTTTAGTCTGAAATATAATCAAACGCCTTATAAATAGACTTTATTAATAAGAACTCTTTTGATAGTAAATAAAACTAGTTTTTACGGGTTAATGCACGAAAACTTTATTTATTTATTGACGTTTCGTAGCCTTTACAGGCTACGTCGTCAGAATAAAACTTTTATTTAATTTGTCGAGCTACCTTCGAAAGACTTTTATTGAGCGTTTGGTTATTTCATTGTTCGATTTTTAAGTTTTATTGTCTATGTATGAATTTATTATTTAATTTACTTAATAAAGTATTTTATTTAAAATTCTTGTTTGTAATTTTGAGTTTATTTATTTGACCCTAACTACCGTAAACTACCACCGGTTCCAAAACTGGGAGACCTTCCTGAGAAGAACCGGCGAAACAAACTCAAGAGAGGCTTTCTATCTCCTTCTTATGTTAAATTATGCAAACAAAAAGAACTAATAGTATCTGATGGTCTTGCAGTGTGTGCTCGGGGCTGGGATTTTATCTCCTGTATAATAGGTTCCCAAGCTGGTGGTATATACCAACCATCGTCCCTATAGAAATTTGGATATTTTTTAATCTCAATAGCCTCGCGCATCATTCGAGGAACGAACCGCCGCTCAGCTGCAAGGATCTGTGGTCTATCAAATCTAATGCAGTGGTTTGGTCCCCCTAATGCATGTTCACACACTGCAGATTTATTTTCACGCCTATGTTTCATAGGCGTGAAAAATCGAACAATGAAATAACCAAACGCTCAATAAAAGTCTTTCGAAGGTAGCTCGACAAATTAAATAAAAGTTTTATTCTGACGACGTAGCCTGTAAAGGCTACGAAACGTCAATAAATAAATAAAGTTTTCGTGCATTGACCCGTAAAAACTAGTTTTATTTAATGAGTGATGTGCGTGAAACCTAAGAAACAAATATCTTTTGATAGTAGCTTTAAAGTAGGAATGATCGATATTAGAAAAACATCGATGTTGACATCGATGTTAACATCGAAGCAAAAGTATCGATGTACGATAAATATCGATAGAAAAACATCGATATGTCTAAAACATCGATGTTTTTGGAAACAAATCAAACTGTCTATTATATTTATGAAATATTTTAATTATTAGATAGGTTGTCTCAGTAAGAGTGTACTTTTTAATATTAAAATATAAACACGTATTTTTTGAGAGAGATGTAATGTTTTTATTGGATTCTGAAGTAGATTATGTTCCGTTTAAACATGCAATAAAATATTCGGCAAAAGGCGCCCATGGCTCTGATGACAGGCCATTTTAAAGCGCTCCACTTTTAATAATGAGAGTAAACGTAGGTGTACGTGTATGTCATTAAAGTTCTCTTGAGAAATGAAAACAAACTTATTCGTACATAGGGCTTTGGGCTTACTCCGATTATTTTGATCAGTGTCATCTAGTGGAAATATGTATTTATAACTAGATAGTCATCTGCTTATGACTATGCAACATTTACTTGAAGCTACTACACCTAATGCACGCTAGACGACGCTCAAAAGAATAATTGACGTTTCGATATTTTATTCTAGTAACATCGATGTTTCGATGATATCGAAGTCAACCCATCGATGTTAAAACATCGATGTTTTCCAGTTCAACATCGATGTTTATTCAACATCGATGAATATCGATCATCCCTACTTTAAAGGACAATGGGCAAAACACACCCAGCTCCACCAACAATAAAATTAGTATGAATCGATAGATCTATGAAAAACTAGCATTTTTTATTATAACACCGTAAAAAATATCTTGGTAGTCAAAAGATATGGACACATGAGAATATTTAAGTAGCTAAATAAATTCATTATATAGTACCTTCACTTTATGAAATGAAATATATTTGAAATAATATATTTTTATGGTTTTATTTATTTTTAAGCATTTAACTGCTAGATATTTAAATCTAAAGAAAAGTTTAGTAGAAAAAAAATCTTTCGATCAATCAATCTTTTCTTTAGATTTAAACATCTAGCAGTTAAATGCTTAAAAATAAATAAAATCATAACTATAATTGCTATTTCTTCTTTCAAATGTTTAATACTTGAAAAAGTATTCATTTGACATTGTGGGTTACCTACAATGCGAAGAGATGGCGCTGCCTTGCAGCTTAAGGCTAGGAAAATTTCGACGCGGCTAATAGGGCCGAGGTAGCATAATGGTCAGTGCATTCGCCAGGATTGCGAAGGGTGCCGGTTCGTTTTCTTTAGATAATATATTTTATTGGAACAAAAACATTGAATACAATAAATATGTACGATAATAATTGCATTAGTTATAAAAACTGTGTCGCAACTATTATCGCCCACCTCTGAGAGTACATTGGAATTCCTTACATATAACAAACTAACAATAAGTATTATGAATGATTTAAATTTAATTTAACGTACTTAAATTAACAAATCATTTAAATGCATGTGTGTGCGCATGGGTATGTGTGTGTGTGTGTGTGTGTGTGTGTGTGTGTGTGTGTGTGTGTGTGTGTGTGCGTGTGCGTGTGTGTGTGTGTGTGTGTGTGTGTGTGTGTGTGTGTGTGTGTGTGAGAGTGTGAGTGTGATTGTGTGTGTGTGTGTGTGTGAGAGTGTGAGTGTAATTGTGTGTGGTTGTGGGTGTGCAGCTTAATGGAATAAGCTGAGGTTATCCTCCGTTACTATCTACTTAGAAAGTCTTCTATCTGCTCATAAATAAGCGTATATAGCCAATTGTCAACCAAAGCTTTACATTCTCTTGAAGAAAGCCTGTAAATGTCAAGAACTCTATTTACCTTGATATACAGTTTTGGGCTCAGTAATCTATACTGTCGACTCACCACACCAAAATTTATATTATTAGTAACCATAATAATATGCCATAATAAATAAATAAATATCGTACTATACAACCAGATATACGACAAAGCCTGTCGACCATTCTGCGCTTGCACTTATTGAGCCACCTCAAAATGGTTTACGGGGTGTTCCGTTATCACTTAATCGTGGTTACTTATTTATTATTTTAAATGTGGGTAGGTTCGCAACGAGAACAATGCATCTGCGAATGTGGTTTATTACTAGCCTGACGCAGACGGTTAGCCACTGATCACACGAGAGGACCTACGACACTCCGTTCCGCGCCCGTGCACTCGCTAACATCGTATAACCAAAATCTTTACGTGCGGTATACCAATACAAGTGGAATTCATCAATAATATACTGTGACTTTCTTATATGACTGTTCATGTGCCCCTCTAGCTAGAAGAATTCGCGGACCACAAGCTTCCGACAAAGGTTTCAAACGTGAGTACGTTACGCTATTAGCAAACCCATTCGTAATTGTGTATTTATCGTAATCTCGTTGCAGCCCCTTTTCAATCGGTTTAATTACTTATATCGGCTGCCCCCAATATGTATTTGCAATAACAATACATATTTTATGGTGCCGAAACCCGGGAACTAAAGTCGCACCTTCATATATTTTCTTAATTTTTTCTAGTTAAACTCAGTTCCCAATTATTAATTTCATTGAACATAGTCAATTTAATTCGTATTTCATCGAAATACTTTTCAAAATTATTAAATTTAACGTAAATTCTCCATTCGAAATTTCATAGTTGAACTACCTCATAATATTTTTATTGGTAAAAAATTGTAATTTAACCAAAGGCATATGAATATATTGAATTGAATTCTTTTAGTCATTTATTAACCTTTTAATCGATTTCACAGCGTTTCAACGTATAAACCGATAACTAAAGCGCATTTTTCGGTAATCAGCTGAGTACGTAAACAGGTGACCTATACCTAAATGACATTATAGATTTTGCAAATTACGTTTAAATATTTTGGTTTACATACGAACGATTCTATTTGTTCTATTTGCATATTACATTATTACGCTTCGTCCCGTACTTAATTTTCGCTATAAGGAAATAAAGTAGGGTGACAGTGATTTTTAATTTTTTCCAGGACAAAATTAAATCTTTTTAATTTTAATTTATATACATTTCTTACATGTCATACAATATTCGTCACCGCTCTTAACCAGATACCATGGCTAATATACTTGCGTACGTGCTGTATGTATGCGTACTTATCCTGTCCAAGGTATTTTTTACAGAGAGGCTTACGAAACTTTAATCGCCCGGTACCGCAATAAGCGCGAGTTAGCGTTTACGTGTTGGAAAGAAATGCAAAATGTAATTTTTAAAATTGATTCTCCTTTCGATTTTCGTCGCACTTTGGATTTGTTTAATGAAAACCTAAATATTTTAAAGGGATTGAACCTTCCTACTGAAAATTGGGATTTTATTCTTATTTAATTTTATCAAAATTAGATACAAAAACGCGCTGCGCTTTCGAAAAACTAAACTCTACAACGGAACTACATTCTTATCAAGATTTGAAATCTTTTCTTTACTCAAAATGCGAAGCGCTAGTTCGTGACACCCATTTTTCGTCAAATAATATTAACAAACCGCGCTTTTCTGAAAAGGTTCAACCAACCAAAGTAATAGTAGTAAAAATTCGTCCGCGTCGCGTAACAAATCCACTTCAGTTTTTCTTTCCAACTCATCCCATTCATCTAAACAACTGCAATCATCCAACGTCACTAAATCCAATTCGAATGCATTGGCCCAGTCATCAGCACATCCAATCGTAACCTGTTCTTTCTGGTCAGAAAATCACTCTGTCAATTTATGTCATAAATTTGCACAGACCCCCGTGTCTGAACGGATGGAGTTTGTTAAATCTCATCGTCTGTGCTTCAACTGTCTGCGACCTTCTCATACGGTTAGTGACTGCAAATCTATTTTCTGTTGTCAAAAATGTCGTCACCGACATCATACGCTTCTTCACGAAGATGTTTCGGTTGTTTCTTCGCAAAATCAATCTAATAATAACAATCAGACCCCTAATCAGGTTAGGGTTCTGACGAGTCTCGGCGATGGTTCGGTCGTGTTATTATCTACCGCTTACATTCAAATACGAGATCAGTCTGGCATCGAAAGTTTTGAAATATATTTCAAAACTTTCGTGCCTTGATTGATTCTGGCATTCAAGCACACTTCATTACCGAACGTGCTCTCCATCGTTTAGGTATTACTCACACATCGACTTCACGTCAAGTTCGTGGCTTGGGACAGTCCACCGCTTCAGTGACAGGCAATGTTAATCTCCAAATTTGTGCTAATGGTAAACCGCTTTTTACCATAAACGCCTTAACATTGCCTCACATATGTGGCAAGATGCCATCCGTTCATCTCGACCAAGCATCGTGGCATCATGTAAGGAATTTACCATCAGCAGATCCAAACTGTCATAAGACTGGCCCCATTGACTTTCTCCTTGGTGCGGAGGTCTTCACTTCGCTACTGTTACCCGGTTGAGTCTACGGAGGACCGAAGCAACCATCCACCCTCAACTCTGTTTTTGGCTGGCTTCTGGTAGGAAGTGTTGGTTGCAAAGACGAAGAGGTGCGATCCTTCTTCATTAATAAAAATGACGTTCTTTATGAAGAAGTACAGAAACATTGGGAGCTAGATTCATTCAATTTCGTAAATTCAAAACATCTCTCTCCTGAGGAAGATAAGTGTGAGAATATCTTCGCTAATACTCACTCACGAGATTCCACGTATCGATACGTGTTACCTTACCCTTCAAAGACGAAGAGAAGGAACATTCTTTCCCCGGATCTCGCAACACCGCTTTGCGTTGTTTATATTCACTAGAAAAAAGACTTACCAAAAATTCCGATCTACGTTTGCAATATAATGAGTTTATGAAAGACTATTTAGACAGTGGTCATATGAGCCCTGTTCCTATCGAAAATTTAAAGTCTGGAAAGTACTACATTCCACATCACTGCGTCGTTCGTCCGGAAAGTGTCACAACGAAACTTCGTGTTGTGTTCAATGCTTCTGCCTAGAGGTATTCTAGAGGTATTTCGCTTAACGATACATTACTCATAGGGTAGGCCCTATGAGTAATGTAAACTACAAACTAATATTGTTGAGATACTTTTGAACTTCAGGGTTCACTTTGTTGTTTTTATGGCCGACATGCGACAAATGTATCGGCAGATCGTGGTTAGCGAGGCTGATCGTGACTACTAACGTATCTTCTGGCGTTTTGACACTAACCAACCCGTTCAAGAGTATCGTTTGAATACCGTCACGTACGGCATGTCTTCCGCTCCATTTCTCGCATGTCGTACAATAAAACAACTGGTCTTTGATGAAGGTACCTCATGGAAGTAAGATCTTGTCTTCTGACTTATATATTGATGATTTGGTGACGGGTTTTGAGAGCCTGGAGACCGCTAAGAAGGCTAAATCAGAAGTTATCGACCTGCTTCAGAGAGGACATTTCGAACTTCGCAAATGGGCGAGCAACGAACCGAAACTTCTTGAGGATTTGCCACCGGAACATTGTTTGACTGGTCCAGTGTCTCTCGATACCGATGAAAATAGCTTTTTGAAGGTTTTAGGTCTAAGGTATATAAACCCTTGGAGTGACTCTTTTCTCTTTGCGGTAAAACCACGGCACGTAAAGTGCACCAAACGTAATATCCTGAGTGAAGTGGCTCGCATTTTCGACCCTTTAGGTTTTCTTTCGCCCCTTACCTTGATTGCTAAGGTCTTGGTTCAACGCCTATGGGTTCTTAATATGGGCTGGGACGAGGACCCGCCTACCGATGTTGTACGCTTCTGGAATCGTTATCTGGACCAGATTCATCTCTTAGAGACTCTTAAAATTCCCCGTTGCGTGTCTGTCGTATCCATTATATCGTGTGAGCTCCATGGTTTTTCTGACAGCTCAGAAACCGGTTACGGCGCTGTAATTTATTTACGATTAGTCAATGTATCCGGTGAAATAAGAGTGTTTTTCCTCTGTTCGAAGGCGCGTGTGACTCCAACAAAATCAACCTATCTGCCACGCCTCGAACTATGTGCAGCAGTGCTCTTAATTGATTTATTAAAGTTTGTACATAACTCATATTCGCACAAATTTTCTATTACTCAGGTCTATGCGTGGTCTGACTCGATGGTTGTTCTTGCCTGGCTTCGTTCACATCCTTCTCAGTGGCAGACATTTGTCGCCAATCGAGTCGCTTATATACAGGAAGTCCTTCCCATCGCTAAATGGAACCATGTTTTTTCTGAAGATAATCCCGCCGATTTCGCTTCTCGCGGACAGCTTCCATCTGATCTTGTAAACAATACTCTATGGTGGGCGGGGCCCTCCTGGCTTTTAGAATCTTCCGATCGCTGGCCTCAGCAGGTCAATCTTTCCGAGGAAGAAGATATGCTCATAGAGAGGAAGCCTCCACGCGCTCTGTTAATCCATGATAATGGCCAGTCGATATTCGATACTCTTCTTCGCCGTTATTCATGTATTCGAAAAATACAACGCATTCTATGTTGGTGGTTAAGATACGCCTCTTTCCTTCGTAATCAGCGTTCGTGTTGCTCTGATCTTTTCCTTACTCGTACAGAGCTTCATAGTGCTTTAATGATGATTGTCAAACATGTTCAATCTTTTGCCTTCGTAACTGAAATTCGACAGTTGAAAGAAGGACACATTCTTTCAAAACAAATGCGTAAACTTAATCCGTTTCTAGACCCCTCTGGAGTTCTCAGGGTGGGCGGTCGCTTAGCCAGATCTGGTCTCGAGTTTGAACACAAACATCCCACTTCGATTCCGCGTGATTCTAGATTCACATATCTCATTATCGAAGCGTTTCATCGTGAAAACTGTCACGCCGGTGTTAATACAATGCAGTATCTTTTAAACCAACAATTTTGGATTATATCTGCCAAAAGAGCTATACGTCATTGCTTGTCCAAATGTGTGTCATGCTATAAAACAAAACCTGTGCCTCTTGAACCGTATATGAGCGATTTGCCTGCAATCCGCATTAATCAAGTCAAATCTTTCTCAGTTGTCGGTACTGATTATGGCGGTCCGTTTCGTATACAACTTGGAAAGCATCGTGGTGCTAAATTAGGTAAAGCATATTTATGTCTTTTCGTTTGCCTCACCACCAAGGCTATTCATCTTGAGGCTGTTTCCGATCTCTCATCTGATGGTTTTATAGCAGCTCTTCGACGTTTCGTTGGTCGTCGCGGCAGAGTCAGTATAATTCATACCGACTGCGGCACCAACTATGTAGGTGCAAGCAATCACCTCCAGCGTTTTATGCCGAATGCGGCTCATAGGGAGAAAATCGAATTTCGTTTCAATCCTCCTTCGAGTCCCCACTTCGGCGGAGTGTGGTAAATCCAAATTAAATCTGTTAAATCTCACCTCTATCGTATCATAGGCGAGCAATTATTAACTTTCAAAGAATTAACCACACTTTTTGTTCAAATAGAATCCCTGCTAAATTCGAGACCACTTTATCCACTCAGCTCTGATCCGAACGATTTAAGTGTACTAACGCCCGGGCACTTATTACGATGGAACCGTTAACTGCGATTCCTGACGAAGACTACTCGGTTTTAAATATCAGTCGCTTAGGTAGCTGGCAATTGCTCCAACGTTTTCAACAAGACTTTTGGAAGCGTTGGAAGCATGAGTACCTCCAGTCTCTCACTGTACGAGCTAAGTGGACTAAGCACGCAAAACCGTTAGAAGTGGAATCCGTAGTTATTCTTAAAACCGATAATACGTTACCATTGCATTGGCCTTTGGCCCGAGTAGAGGTGTTACATACTAGTCCTGATGGAATCGTTTGTATAGCTACCGTTAAAACTATCGATGGCTCTCGTCTTACGAGACCTTTGGTAAAGCTTTGTCCTTTATCTAACCAATCTGACTGATGCGCTCTAGTTATTAAACTTAAATAATTATAAATAGTTTTCGTTTAGAAAATAGTTCATATGCCTTTCGTAATAAAATCTTAATTATAAATTGTCGTATAAATCGTTTCATCTTATATCGAAAAATACTTTAACGTATTTTTGGTGGGCGGAATGTTCCGTTATCACTTAATCGTGGTTACTTATTTATTATTTTAAATGTGGGTAGGTTCGCAACGAGAACGATGCATCTGCGAATGTGGTTTATTACTAGCCTAACGCAGACGGTTAGCCACTGATCACACGAGAGGACCTACGTCACTCCGTTCCGCGCCCGTGCACTCGCTAACATCGTATAACCAAAATCTTTACGTAATCAAACAAGTGGAATTCGTCAACAATACACTGTGACTTTCTTATATGACTGTGTGTGCTGTTCATGTGCCCCTCTAGCTAGAAGAATACGCGGACCACAAGCTTCCGACAAAGGTTTCAAACGTGAGTACGTTACGCTATTAGCAAACCCATTCGTAATTGTGTATTTATCGTAATCTCGTTGCAGCCCCTTTTCAATCGTTTTAATTACTTATATCGGCTGCCGCCAATATGTATTTGCAATAACAATACACGGGGGTTGAAGGACTTGCAGTTGCAAATAGTCGACTCGTCTTATTTCGTTGTGATTGTGCACTCCATGTCAGTTGATTGATTTTTAACTAACACGCTTTCGACATTGAAACACGATTATCGGTTTTGTCAATTAGCATGGATGAACTGGAATCATGTTTTCTCCAAAGCGTGTACAAGTTTTACATAGAAGACAATTTACTATGACGAACAGACTGTTTGAAAAAACCCGAACCCATGAGGAGTTTTTCGGATTCACTCCAGCGCGGCAGAATTACATAAGGGGCCACTCTTGTATCTTGTGAAGCACCCCCATAATATCTGAGCCTTCTATATAGGGTCGAACTGACTAACTAAATTAAATCTCTTGTTTCATTAATGTTCGTTCGTTATAGTAATCGTACCAATTTAACTTAAAATAACCAAACACTCCCGGGATAGAATTTGATGCGCTTTTGCACAGATGATCATTACTAGTATACCTTTCAAACAAATATACTTTAAGCCGTGGCGGACGTGGGTGCAGCGTCCATACATTTTTGCCCAATGTCCTTTATTGACGGACATAATATTTGGATATTGCTAGGGACTTTATTGTAGAAGCGTACATAAAGACCTTTAAATTAATTATTGATTTTATGGAAATTGTAATTAGTAGCTAATTTATTTTTATTCCTAGTATTATGCGAGTGCTTATTACTATTTATGGGAAATAATGTAATATTTTTTTGAACATTCATAAAATTTTCATAAATTTACTGAGCAGCAACAGTCATTATATCGATTCCTTAATTTTTCTCTTAAATAGTCTCCAGTCTTAAGATAGTAAATTGAACGAACAGCCCGCTTTTGTAGCACAAAAATAGATTGAATGTCGGCAGCATTTCCCCACAGCAAAATACCGTACGACATCACACTATGAAAATAACTAAAATATAATAATCGAGTGGTATTTGCGTCAGTTAATTGGCGTATCTTAATTATTGCGTTATTGCGTTATTGCGTAGGCTGCAGAACTAAGTCTCTTCGGCAATTCTCAATACGTAGGCCCAACCAATGCTTCGATTCTAGTGTAATGAATACTGTAGTGATAGTTACACTGGTTTGTGTCTGCTTTACATTGGATAATACAAATTTTAAACATTTAGTTTTACCTACATTAAGAAGTAAATTAATAGCGTAAACCAGTGGACTACTTTAGAGATGGCATTGTTCACATCGTGAATAAGTGGTTGCTTTCGTTTAATTTTAAATAAAAGCGAAGTATCATCTGCAAACAGATGAGGACAGGGAGATATTTTGCCATTGATGTCAACTCTCTGAATACTATCGTTCAAATATGACACAAAAAGATCCAGAGTGCTACCTTTAAATCCATAGTGGCGTAGTTTCCTGATTAATATTTCATGAATCAATTAAAAGCCTTGGACAAATCACAGAAGACACATATAGTATCACGGGGCTCTTCCCAGGCATCAAAAATATGTTGTAAGAGCTCAACACCAGCGTCGGTTGTAGAGCGACCCCTTGTAAAACCAAATTGTTTTTAATGAAGTAACTTATTGTTATAGAGAAGAGATTGCATTTGGTCTAACATTATTTTTTCAAATATCAACGTATTTCACTCGGCCTTCTCCAAAGTAAAAGGAAACCTTAAATTGGTAGAGGAATAGTACATTGGTCATTGAGGGGAGAAAGTGACTGATTACCAACAACATACTTAGTAAATTATATTTACTTGCAAATATAGGTAAGGTCGCGGTTTAATAATGTTTACTAGTTTTCAAATTAGATTCTATAACACACCTATATTCTATAACTATGTGCAATATAGTCTAAAATTCAGTGATATCTACTCAGGTGTTTTCTAATTGTGAGCATTAATCTGAGAAAAATAGTTATATTTTTTTTTTAATTAATTTCTCAATTTAAAATTTAACACATATCGTAACTACATTGGTTACATTGATATTAATTATATCCATAATTATTACATTATAGGGGGTAAGGGGGTGACCTACCATCTCAGCGCACCAACTGCCAACCTCACCTGCTCATGCTGCTTCCTGCTGATTAACGGACGAGGTTTAAAGGCAACCGAAGAATGACGGTATAACCGATCTAGATTAGGGCAGACTGGGAAAAATCCACAGATCGGTGTCGGGCAGCAGCGACACCGATGCGAACAGTCTGGCACTACGAAATGGTCAACCAGCACGCCCATTATGGTAATTCATTGAACAAGCCGGATTTCGTACAGGTTTGTGGGCTATGGGCTGTGTTGAGATCTTTGCAGAGATGCCGTATTGACGACCGCTACATCCAAGTGCTGAAGAGTTTGTACGAAAGATAGTCCGCATACAAAACCGGACTACGAGACCTATCAAACTACAGCGGGGAGTGCGACAGGGAGATGTAATCTTCCCAAAGCTGTTTATCGCTACGTTGGAAGACGTCTTTAGGCTTCTGAATTGGAACGGACTTGGCTTCAACATCAACGGCGAGTACATTACTCACCTTCGATTTGCCGATGATATAGTCATTATCATCACTTTGAAAGATCTCAATACAATACTCAATGACCACAGCTGAGCCTCTCAACAGGTGGGCCTTAAAATGAACATGAGTAAGACGAAAATCATGTCTAATGCCGGGAAACTTCGCGATGTCTTCTCATCCGAAATACCTCAGTGCCTGAAGACCAAGGTCTTCGAACAGTCCGTGTTGCCAGTATTGACATATGAAGCTGAGACGTGGTCGTTGACAATGGGCCTCATAAAAAGGCTCGGAGTCGCACAGCCAGCGATGGAGAGAGCTACGCTTAGTGTGGTAGGAAAGGAAAGGAAAGGAAATCCGTAGAAGACCTCGAGTAACCGACAAAGCTAAACAATGGGCGGGGCACATTGTTCGGCGAACCCATGGACGTTGGGGTCCTAAGGTGCTTCAATGGCGACTTCGCTCCGGGAAGCACTGTGTCGGTAGACCCCTTATCAGGTGGACTGACCTTATCATGGGCACTGGATGCGGAAAGCTTAGGATAGTTGTGTTTGGAGATAGAAATATGTCCACTGCTGATTATGGTGATGATGATTATAAATTAATATTTATCAGCTTGTTCGCAAATAGTCATATGTAAGAAACTGACTTAAACGAAACAAAATCTTAACTATGCCTTGTCTTTACCTAATCAAATCTCGTATCGACCTTGTAAGACAGATACGAGTATGTGCATGACATCATGGGGAATTTTTGTCCGTCAAAATAGAACACTTATAATATAAATAATATTATCTTTTAAAAAGTCTTCTCCTTTTCTGGAACTTCATGGTAATTACAACACAATGTAACCTGAGAATATTTACTTCCATAACATGCGCTTATTGCGATTTTCGGGGGACAACTGCGGACATATTCTTTATCAAAATACAGAGACTTTTGTCCTCCGCAGACCAAAGTTCTTTGTCTGTGAAGGCCATAAAGCTTAAGGTGGTAAACATTTTTAGGCCGCGCCTGTACCTATCCAGTGTCTACTTAAATGAATTTTATGTTACTTTGGAAAATATTCTTGCCCTTTATATGGGGTGAATTTACGTATTAAATCGTTTAAAGGTTTTGTATACACGTGAGATAACCTTTTATACTACATAAGAACATAAAAATCATTTTTACTACCAAACGAATGAGATGATAAGAAGCTAAAGCGATCTGTTTTCCTAAGAATTCCAGTAGAACGAACAAAGAGTTGCTAAGAAGAATACCCTAATAAAAAAAAACAATTTAATTAAATGTGTGATAGAAGTTGATAACGTTCATTTTGAGAAAAATAATACTACACGTAAGTATGATAGGAAGTATAAATAGGTATATCCTTAATAGAACTGTCCGAACGTGTCACTATTTTCGCTTAACAGTTTTGGCCCGCTAAAGGCGATTGTATAGGGCCTTTTATCACGTATTCCGAAGGCAATGTTACCGCAAAAATATACCGTTAAAGATTTTTCACTTGCTGACAGCGCATTGAATAAAAAAAATATCAGCTAAGTTCAAGTCGGACTCGCGCACGAAAGGTTCCGTAACATCATCTAGACTTTATTATACATAGTCAGGTCATAAGTATTGTCACACAGTAAAAACTTTTATTTTAGAATGCTGGCCACAAAAAAGTTTATTGAATTCGAATTTCGAATTGTTCATGATAATAAAAATGTATACTTTTTAGAATTTTACTCATTTTTAAATATGGAGTGGACGCATAAAGAAGACCGTGTTGCAGTTAATGCGTTGCATAGTTGCGGTTACGCGCCAATTCAAATTTTTGACATACTGAAAAATTTGAATATAACCAAAAGATTCGTTTATCGTCCCATCAAACGATACAATGAAGACTCTAGTGTAGATGACAGGTCAAGAAGTGGTCGCCCTCGGTCTGTTTGGACTCCAGCAGTGATAAAAGCTGTGAAGGCGCGAATTCAAAGAAATTCCGAACGTAAGCAGAAACTGGCCCTTCAGATGGGGTGGGGTTAAGCAGAACCACGGTGAAAAGGGTGTTAAATGAAGACTTAGGGCTTCGGGAATATCGAAGAAAAACAGGACATCTTTGGAT
The DNA here is from genome assembly GCA_902850365.2 of Chilo suppressalis. Lineage (NCBI taxonomy): Eukaryota > Metazoa > Arthropoda > Insecta > Lepidoptera > Crambidae > Chilo > Chilo suppressalis. Next base: position 18,550,174 of record OU963898.1, read on the forward strand.
GCTCGTCTAATGGACCTGAGACTGAAGAGATGCCGCGCTTTGTTGAAGCGGTACGCGGAGAAAAAATATCGGGAAATTCTGTTTTCGGGTGTAAAAATTTTTACCGTAGAAGAGAGCTACAACAAACAAAATGATAAGGTGTACGCATACAGTAGTGAAAAAGCGAGCAACCTTATGCCGCGTGTCCAACGAGGTTATTTTCCATCCTTGCTCATGGTGTGGTTGGGAGTTTCTTATTGGGGCTTAACAGAGGTACATTTTTGTGAGAAAGGTGTAAAAACGAATGCAGTTGTGTATCAAAATATAGTCCTGACGAACCATGTGGAACCTGTTTCTCATACCATGTTCAATAACAGCCACTGGGTATTCCAACAAGATTTGGCGCCAGCTCATAGAGCGAAGAGCACACAAGACTGGCTGGCGGCGCGTGAAATCGATTTCATCGGGCACGAAGACTGGCCCTCCTCCAGTCCAGATTTGAGTCCGTTAGATATGGCAACACTTGGAGGAAAAGGCGTGCTCAAAGCCTCATCCCAATTTGGAGTCACTCAAGACATCCTTGATTACGACAGCCGGCGATATTGACATGGACCTCGTTCGTGCTGCGATAGATGACTGGCCGCGCAGATTGAAGGCCTGTATTCAAAATCACGGAGGTCATTTTGAATAAACTTTAGTGTCATAAGAATCTATGTTTTGTTAAGTTCGTTTTGGTATATAAATGGTTACATAATGAATAAACTTGTTTCAATTATTTTATATTAAATATGTGACAGAATTTATGACCGACTAAGTATAATATCGAGCAAAAACGTTGATGTTGAACGTCTGTTGTATGGGACATCGCAACAAACCGCGAAAGGAGAAATCATTTGTTTGTTTTTGTCACAGCTTACAAAGTTCATTATGAATCGGTATTTTCAGTAATAAAGGGACATGACTTTTTTCGATTGTGAGATAGACCTCGTAACATAAATGGTCTAAAAATTACAATTATGATGGCCCCTGATCTCTTTTCTCTCTTTGTAAAAAAAAAGCTATATTTTTATCCTACTTAACAAGCTCTAGACATTGATGCGTCATATTCATGACAAATGATAGTGGTATGGTCATTTACATATGGTGTAAAAAGGAAAAAAATTATACCTTTTCCTAAGAAAAAAAAAAAAATAATTAAATAATACTGTTTCAATTCTGTAATTCATTCCATCTACGATCGACCAAGAGACGCGTGACATACGGACCGACAGTCAACAAAGTGACAGCAATAGGGTCCCACTTTTACCCTATTTTGTTTTAATTCAAGGGAAAAAATGATTGGATCCGTGCCCTAATATTTCACAGACAACACATGCATCTATTTCATACACGATTGTTAGATATCATATAGAAATTACTCGGTAAGTATTTAGTTATTTATAACGACAAATTTTTAACTCCAATATCTGACATTTGACCTTCGGAAGATCTTTCTGCCCGCCCCGTGATAACCTTTAAACACAGCAGTTGTTTCACAGACCGAAACAGTAAAAAGTTATGTAAAACTATTAGGTGGGTTATGAAGTGCAAAGTTCTCGAACTTAGTTTTATCACGAAACCCCATTATAGACGATCGTAAACTTTTTGAACTGAATTCGATTTAAACATTTTGTCACTGCCAGTGGCGTTGGTATTTCTGAATAAGGAGGCTGGATGGTTCTACAATGTCTCTCTGTACTTTTAAGTGTCGCTTCTAAGAGATTTTTTACATGTCTATATTGGAAAATGGACCAGTAAATAACTAAAAAAGTTAAACTTTATCAGTTCCTTTATTTGTATGGCTGAATGCCATTTTGTTTGACTGGGCACCATGCTTGAACTACGAGTATAATTTAAGTTTTTTCATTCAACAACGGAGAGTTTTACGTGCATTGAAGCACTAAACAGCTTGGTATTACAATCTAAAGACATGTTTTACTCTTTATAGCTCTGTGTCTCTACTTTGCAGCTCCGGTGCGATCAGACCCGTCTTTCACATTGGGCACTTTGAGCAAGTACCCAGGGCCCCGCGATGGATAGGGGGCCCCCTCAGAGCAAATACAAAGTCCCTAGTTCCTGTTAAATTACCAAATGGAAGTCATAGGGGCCCCATTATCCTAATATGCCCAGGGCCTCCAATAGGTCAAAGACGGCATTGGGTGCGATACAAAATAATAGCCAACAACTTGATTTTAACAACGTTCTATTAACGTTACCAAGGGATACGAAATTTTGGTTACTAATGTTCTCTGATTCAATATCTTAGGCACGGGACAGACAGTAATACGTAAGAGCAGAGAAAATAAGAGAAGTTGGGGTGACTCTTACGCGTCCTTTTCATACAAAACGTATAGAAGTGTCGCGTCGCACGCAAAACATTAGAAAAGACAGGGAGCGGACCCGAGGCTTCTTTTGGTTTTTTACATTTGTATGAAACTGATAGTGTCTGCTATAGTCCGTACTCATATACGGTATTACTCGATAGTTTTACTCCAAAGCGAGTAAAAATCAACGCGTGGACCGGAAAACTGACAATTCTAAGCCACGTTCGTAGGACGCGATGCGTTGATTTTAACTCGCTTTTTACGGACCATTTAGTACAGTCAATCTGTAGGTTGAGTGGTGAAAAAAAAACCTAAAGGGTAATTCTTGTTTTTTCTGTTGCCAAATGACGTCAGTAAGCCACATTGGCGATGGGCATGTTCAACTCGTAGGCGTTTTTTGAAAAACTCAAAAAAACCGTGAAAAATTTTTTGAAACGCATTTTTCTCGTTTTGTATGTATTTTAGAAACTTTTTTTGTGACCATAATTGTAGAGGGCGTTGAGTACTACAATTTATGTCATTGTTGCAATCTCGTACAACAAAAAATGCGCATTGTAGGTGGCGCTAAAGTCTCAAAAAAGTGTTTTTTCACTTTTTCACCCTGAAAATATCATTTTAATGGAAAACTTTAAATGGCAAAGTTGTTTCGTACATAATTACCAACAACTTTTGTATAAACAATTTTTTTGTATTACTTCATCATCATCATCATCATCATCAGCCTATTAATGTCCCCACTGCTGGGGCACAGGCCTTCCCTATGGATGGAATAGGGAGATTGGGCCATGACCCACCACGCGGGCCTAGTGCGGATTGGTGGGTGCTAACGACTGCAGATGCAGCCGGGACCAACGGCTTAACGTGCCTTCCGAAGCACGGAGGAGCTCGAGATAGTAAATTTTTGGTCACCCATCCAATGACCGACCACTGCGAAAGTTGCTTAACTTCAACGATCGCAGCCGAACGCGCTAGCCACCTGCGCCATCGAGCTCCTCTTCGCCATCGAGCTCCTCTGTATTACTTACCGTTTTCAAGTTATAAATTGCGTAGGTATGAAAAATCCAATAGAGCGGTTTTGGGCAGTTCAAGTACACATTTGCAGTGCACATTTCAATGTACGTTTTTACTATTTTTTTTTCAATCGTGAAAAAAAATAAAAATAAAACTATTTATTTTTTATTTATTTTCATTTTTTTTTGTTTTTCAATCATGAAAAAAAATAAAAAATAGTAAAACGTACATGTGCACTGCAAATGTGTACGTGAACTGCCCAAAACCGCTCTATTGGATTTTTCATACCTGCGCAATTTATAACTTGAAAACGGTAAGTAATACAAAAAAATTGTTTATACAAAAGTTGTTGGTAATTATGTACGAAACAACTTTGCCATATAAAGTTTTCCATTAAAATGATATTTTCAGGGTGAAATAGGGAAAAACCACTTTTTTGAGACTTTAGCGCCACCTACAATCTTTTTTCGAAGGCGGGTAGGTGTAAAAAGTGGTTGCGTTTTAAAATCATCCAGTTTAAAAGTGCATAAAATAATTTAATTTCACATTTTATATTTATAATTTATATGTTAAATTAATAGTTACTGCACTATACCTGCCGGAGAGTGTTATCTACACTGTTACTAAACCACTACACTTTTTATTTTGTCACTGCACTGCACTGTTCTTTGTGATCAACCAAATGGATGCCATACAAGATACCTTGTCCCAACTTCAGAGTTTATTTACTGAGCGCATGAATCTCTACGAGAACGAGCTTAAGGCTGCTACTCCATCATCCACCGTTGCTAGCCTAACTGCGGATTTCACAACTTTTCGAAGATTTGTTTTGTCATCCATTCGCAGTCTCCAGGAACAAATAGACCTGCTTGTTCGACAAGTTGATGGCATGGAGATGCACAGTCGGAGAAAAATTCTACTTTTTCATGGTCTGCCAGAGTCCACAGAGGAGGATGCAGTAGCTGTTGTGTCCGGAGCCATCACAAGTAAATTGAAAATATCTGCATTCACGGCCAAGGATATTAATCGCTGCCACCGAATGGGACGTTCTGGTGACCGGCCACGTCCACTATTGGTAAAGTTGCGAGATATTGATGTCCGTAACAAATTGTGGTATTCAAAATCAAAATTAAAAGGTACAGGTATAACCATATCGGAGTTCTTGACTAAAAACAGGCACCAGGCCTTCATCGCCGCTCGAGAAAAGTTCGGAATCAGCAAGTGCTTTACGCGGATGGGGTTCGTCTTCGTAATTGGTGGTGACGGAAAGCGTCACCGTATAAGTTCCCTTGCTGACCTCAACAAAATCCCCGTTCCAGTTGCAGCGAGACCGGTTTCGCCGGAGGCGGTTGCTGACATGAATAAAATCTCAGATCCTGTAGCAGCGAAGCCTGAATCACCAAAGCCTGTACCAACCAGGGGCAAACGTGTGGCCAATACAGCAAGCAAAAAGCAGTAGTAACTAGTAATCTTGTCACTTTGTTTATTGTTGTTTGCGTTACGTGCAAGTGAGCTTCTTATAGCTTTTGCTGTGGATTTATCTTTTCTTTGTGCCGTTTTTTCGCGTAAGTTCTTGTTTATATACTCGTATATTCGTTATCCCAGTTGAATATGTAGAAGACTTTGCCATTAAGTGTAATGAAGGTAAATTAATAATATATTTCTTTAAACGAGAGGTAAATAAATTCAACTTGATGACAGACTGACACTGACACATGACATGTCATTCACTTTTTTGTTTTGTTTTGTTGTTCTCCCTTTTCAGGGAAGGCAAAAGGATCAATGCCCATACAGCCTTATCTTTAGTTTTTTTTTTCTATATTTATGGCTTTGAAGCAAGGCAACATTAGTGGTTTTTTTTTTTTTTTCTCATTTTTTAGATTGCTTTTGTTTCTATCCCCATACAGTCAACTTTGTTAGAATTATAACAGTTCCCAATAGATCCACTGATTTAAATCTTTTGATTTCATCTCAATAGCTCAAAAGTCCTTTGATACTATTCAATGTATTTTATTGTAATTATTTGAATGTTTAGTAGTACTTTGTCTTTTTTTGTAATGTTCTAATGCATTTTGTACTCCACTCAACCGGCAGGTGGAGCATAATAATTAAAGTTAGGTATTTGAATATTTTTACGTTATCAACTTATATTATTTATATTGTATATTGATATTATATATTTCTATTATATATTTAATGTCTAGTTCTGAAATTGATAGTGATGGAAACTCTTTTCAATCTTTGTCTCCTGCTAGCAACTGCACTGACTCTAGTTTTTTTAGTATACCTTCCCTTTCTGATTGCCTTGACAACGAATTTTCTGATGTACCTAAAAATTTTAACGTTGTTCATATAAATGCCCAAAGTATTCCGGCTCATTACACTGATATGCTGGCGTCTCTTGACCACAAAACTCTTCATGCTGTTCTAGTCTCCGAATCCTGGCTTAAACCTACGCTACCCTCTTCCTCCTATGCTTTGCCTGGCTTCAATCTGCTACGCAATGATCGCACGGGCTCCCGAGGTGGTGGAGTTGCTATTTATTTACGTTCCCAAATTCCTTACACTATAATTAGCTCCTCCACACAGCCTCCTCCAAATGATGCCGGTGAACATTTATTTGTCGAGGTGATCCTCTCGCATACCAAAATTCTTCTCGGAGTCTATTACAGCCCTTCTTTAAATGTCAACTATTTCAGTTCTTTTGAACAACTCCTGGGTGATTTGGTTCCCTCTTACAGCCACACTTTGATCATGGGCGATTTCAATACTTGTCTTTTAAAAAATGACTCTCGTACATCTTCTCTTCAATCCATTATTAATTCTTGTAACCTACATATTCTCCCCCTTAGCGCTACTCATCACTTTCCAAACACTACTCCCTCACTTCTTGACCTAATAATTGTGTCTTCTCCTCATCGTATTATGAAGCATGGTCAATGTTCGGCAGATGCCTTCTCATACCATGACTTAATTTTCTTGTCCTACAAAATTCGGCCTCCTAAAATTAAGCCCAAAGTTATTCTTCAGCGGAATTTTGGTGGTATGGATAAGGAAGCACTCTTAAGCGACGCCCTTAGTACTGATTGGACATTGGTAACTGATGCGGTGTCTGTGGACGAACAGGTCGAGAACTTTAATCAAATTATCACTGAACTTTACGATAAACATGCCCCTTTTCGTCCCATTAAGCTAAAACACCTACCAGCGCCTTGGCTCACGAACGACATCAGAGCATTAATGCACAAGAAGGATATCGCCAAAAGCAAGTATAAACGCCGACCGACTGACTCCAATAAAGCTAACTACGTTAGAGCCCGTAACTACTGCAACTTGGTGTGTAGGGATGCTTTACGTCGCCATATTCACGTCTCAGTAGATAATAAAGATCCTGCTAAAGTCTGGAATTTTCTTAAGTCACTTGGAATTGGTAAGCCCCGACAAGAATCTGTTCCCAGTAGCATTAACGTCAACTCCTTAAACCTTCACATTTCATCTTCTTCTAGTCTAAGTGACTCAGACAAGACTAACACTTTAAATTATCTTTCTTCTTTACCAGTTCCAGACTACTCTCCTTTTACTTTTACTCAATTCTCTGAATGTGACGTTAAGAAGAGTGTGCTTTCTATCTCATCCAATGCGGTGGGGAATGACAGTATAAGTCGCAACATGTTAATACCAATCTTAGATATAATTCTTCCTGTGCTTACTTTCCTTTTTAACAATTCTATTCTTAACGCTGTTTTTCCATCGGCTTGGAAGCAAGCTCAAATTATCCCATTGCCAAAAAAATCAAATCCTCAATCTGTCGCTGATTTTCGCCCCATTTCCATTCTTCCTTTTCTATCTAAGGCACTTGAGCGCCTTGTTCTTAATCAATTTAATATATTCCTTTCTCGCCACGATCTCTTCAATCCTCTTCAGTCCGGTTTCCGTCCAGGGCATAGTACTACTACTACCTTACTTAAAGTCACAGATGACATACGTCTTGGGATGGACCACGGTTTCCTTACGGTATTAACACTGTTGGACTTTAGCAATGCCTTTAATACTGTCAACTTTGAAATTCTTTTGGCATTGTTACGCTCACTTAACGTATCTCCATCGGCGATTGAGTGGTTTCACAGTTATCTGTATGGGCGCAGGCAACGAGTCCGCCTCGACGAGATGTTTTCTTCTTGGTGTGACACGACTGCTGGCGTTCCACAAGGCGGCGTCTTATCTCCTCTACTCTTCGCTGTATTGATCAATTCTATTTCTAATAATATTTCTTCTTCCTACCACCTATATGCAGATGACCTCCAGATTTATCAACAAGCTCCCGTTGGTCAACTTGGTGATGCAGTGTTGGCCACTAATAGTGACTTGAACATTATTTTGGAATGGAGTAAATCTTTTGGGCTGGACGTTAATCCTTCTAAAACAAACACTATTGTAATTGGAAGTTCCAGGATGATCACTAGAGTTGACTGGCAATCACTCCCCAAAGTCCATCTTGCGGGCACCAATATTCCATTTAGCACCTCAGTGAAAAACTTAGGTTTAACTTTCGACAGCTGCATGAGTTGGGGACCCCAGATGCAAGTGCTCAGTCGTAAACTGTTTGCTTCCGCAGCTTCTTTAAAGAGACTGCGTAATTTCCTACCCACTACCACCAAAATTACCTTAGCTCAGACACTCTTGCTTCCTATTCTTGATTATGCTGACGTCTGCTATTTAGATCTCACGGAGGCCCAGCTTGATAAACTTGAGCGGCTTCAGAATTTCTGTATACGATTCATATTTGGCCTGCGCAAATATGATCATGTTTCTCAATTTCGTTCACAGCTCAAGTGGCTGCCTATTCGCTTTCGCCGGAATACTCATATCCTTATTCTTCTCTATAACGTACTGTTTAATCCTTTGACCCCGCGCTATCTTAAGGAATGTTTTAACTTCCTTCACACCTCTAACACATTGTCCCTAAGGTCATCAGAAAATTTTGCTCTGATTACACCTGTGCACGGAACAACTTTTTATGGCCGCTCATTCGCAGTGCAAGCTGTTCGCCTATGGAATTCGCTTCCAGTTTCCATTAGACGTGCAGAATCTCTGCACAGATTCAAAAACCTTCTAAAATCTCACTATTTGTCCTTATAGCTCTTCTATTCTATTTATTTCCTCTCAAAGAACTAGACTTATATATGGTACATACTTATGTATTTTTTAGTATGTATATATATATGTATCTATTTACCTATGTATATATGAGTGTATTTATGTATATCTATGTATTTATATGTGTTTATTTGTTTTATATACTCGGTTTGTACATAGATTTTCTCGCGTATTATTGCAGTTAATTACACCGCCGTCTTTCCAGCTTCTTTCTTGTCCTCTCCATCCCAAGGTTGTCTGGAAGAGATCGCTCTTAGCGATAAGACCGCCCATTTTTACACTTTAAGCAGCCATTATGTATGTTTTATATATTTTTTTTTTTGTGGTGTAAAATAAAGAGTTTTTATTATTTATTATTATTATTATTATTACAATGCGCATTTTTTGTTGTATGAGATTGCAACGATGACATAAATTGTAGCACTCAACGCCCTCTACAATTATGGTCAAAAAAAAGTTTCTAAAATGAATACAAAACAAGAAAAATGCGTTTCAAAAAATTTTTGACGGTTTTTTTGAGTTTTTCAAAAAACGCCTACGAGTTGAACATGCCCATCGCCAAGGTGGCTTACTGACGTCATTTGGCAACAGAAAAAACAAGAATTACCCTTTAGGTTTTTTTTTCACTGAAACGATATTTTTTTCGACAGATTGACTGTACTAATTGCAGACATTGTCAGTATCATAAAAAATGTAAAAAACAAAAGAAGCGTCGGTCCGCGCCCTGTCTTTTCTTTATGCGACGCTTGAAAAGGACGCGAAAAAGACATGTGCGCGCCCCGTTTTCTCTTTCTCTGCTCTTACGTATTTTCTGTCTATCCCGCGCCTAAGAAATCGAATCAGACAGCATTAGTAACCAAAATTTCGTGTCGTTTGGTAACGTTAACAGAACTTTGTTAAAGTAAAGTTGTTGACAATTGCCTTATATGAGTACGGACCATTACGTCTTTTCTGTGTGTCCCGCTCCTTATAAGTAAAACCGTACGATCAAAATATGAATGCAATCTCACCATCGTTTATTAAATCCTCTTTATGATATTACGGAATGTATATGTTCAGCTACCAAAAATCTACCGATTCGTATACGAAAATACCGGCAGGTTTATTTGAATTCACGAAGCTAGGTAAGCACGCTGAACAATCAGTTTTGGGCGACCTTGTTTAACCTTTTTATTGGGGGAAATTGCACGGGAGGTATTCTGCTCTCGGCATTACGCAAATAAGATGAAGGGAAACAGAATATAGGACAGTAGACGATCAACGACCTAAATATAAGAACCTTAAAGGTTGTGTCCGCATATTAAGAGTTTTATATCAAAAAGCGAACACAATTATGTTTTTTGCCCACCTAATGTTGAGTGAGATTTAGTAAATCAATAAGTCTAAAAAGTAAGGTTGTCGTACTGCACTGTAATGATATTTTTTTCAAAACTTTGTAACTTTAGATGTATTCAAGGAATTTCATACAATAGAATTTTAATAGTCATCTGATCATATTACAAACACTTTTAACGCCGTCTAAAAGCACTTCCACTGTAATAAATCCAAAAAGTAAAGCACTGTAATAATCGAAAAATTCAAGGCTAAATATTTATTCATATACGAAGCTTTATCTACGTTGCTAAGTTGGTGTCAATATTTCAATGTCGATCAACTGATAACAAATGTTTGCAAAAATAAGAGGCTAATTCAATGTATTGTGAACACCGACATAAACATTTTATATCTAAAAAAAGAAATATCTTCCTTCTTCCCTACTGATTTCGTCGTATAAACAATACAGAAATTTAAGCAAGCATTATTTTAAAATAAATATAAAAATTAAACGAAAATTAAACATGGAAGAAATAAGAAGTAACAAACAGATTTAAACGTCTTTATTTCTATGTAATTTTTGAAGCGTGAACAAACCGTACAGTAAACTAAGACCCATTATATCATGATACCTACTGAATATGTGATGAGCCAATTACTATCGGGTTTTGAGAACTAGGTGCCAACATAATTAACAACACGCAAGTCTCTTGTAACCAATATTATAACAACGTCTACCGACGAACAAAGAGGATTTGGTGTTGATTTAAACTTTCCCCATTATACTGCGAAACCACGTGTGTTAACGCGAACCGAATTCTATAACCCAACAAATAAAGTGTATTATTATGCGGCTGTGTATATTCGATGACCGTACGTGCTAGTCAGTTAAAAGGGTGATCTAATTAAGGTGAACTCGGTGTCATTACAGTGTAATTACGGGAAAGTTTCCTTTTAATTTCTCGTTACACTTCGAATGACGTTAAGGGTTAACAGTGAAAGATTAACGACTTCTAACAAGCTTTAATAGTTTTTTAACGTGCTATTTCACTTTTGTAACGATTGGAGTTGAGAATTTAATAGACATATTTTTTTCTTAAACTTTGAATAATAATATAAAGTCTCATTTTTCTAATAACAACCAGAAATGTAATGCTACATGCTAAAGATGAACGAGAAAATCTGTAGCGATGATAAAAGAGTTTTACTTTAAAAAAGTATATAAATGATAAATAGTTTGCCTTATTTGTTAGAAAAGACATATTAATATTATGTTCTGACAGCTCTACATACTTAAACCAAAATTCTAACTTCCTTTTGCTATAGAAATACCATCAAAAGTTTGGCTTTAAGTATGTATGTATGTAGAAAATTCGAACTTATTTTAAAATTATTTTTTTAAGTAAGTATTTATATTTGATTTCCGCAAAACGTGATTTTCAACAAACGGACTTTATTATTTTAACTTTGGCTAATTCTATTCACTTATAGTCAATTTTAATATTAAACATGCTTAACATTATTATTTACCGAATTCATAAAGAGAGTATTAATACGCGTTGGATTGGTTTTGGTGGGGAGAATTCCTCTCCCTCCCAATCCCAGTGGGCCGGGGGCCGAAAAAATTTGCTTTACATTAGTACCTACAGTCCTAACCTCAAAATTTTAACCATAAATATCTCGGAAACTATTCTTTTGCGCGTGGGGAGAGTTAGGGGTTAATCCCCTCCACTTCCTCCCCCGCTACTGGCCCTTAAATTCATAAATTTTCTGAATGACCATCGATTAAAGGGCCAGTAGTGGCTTTAATATACTATTTAATGATAAATTGTAGATAAATTTGACGATCAATTAATGTAAAATGAGTAATATTTTAACGCACTTAGTTATAAATTAGGAGCTAATAGAATTACTATTTTGGTACCATATATTAATATTTTAGAAGTCTACTGACTAAAAATAACCACTATCCTGAGTTATAATTTCAGTGGCTTACATAGAAGATAACTAGCGGCTAAGATAATATGATTGTGGCTGGCTTATTAATTTAGAAGGAAATTTAGATTTTCAGAGGGGAATAATGCTATTAACAGGAAGTTTATTTAATTAGTACCCTTTTTTGCATTGGACAATAAGATATTTTTAATGGAACATCAAAGGTACTAAAAATCTCGTGTCATATGATTTGATTCATAATTGAGGAGCTGGCAAACAAAACGGTATAATTACATAAAATTAAATTTTACAGGAGCTGTATAAAACTGAATGACATACCTACAGTGAGGTTTTGGCATGGTTTTTAATTTATAAATTAGTAATTTTAACACTGTTTTAGGTGGTTTTGATTGAATTTTTTTTGTAATTCAAATTCAACGGGGCCGAAACCTCCGGACTGTAAAAAAAGGTAGTTTGACCATTCGATTCGTAATTATACCGTTTTGTTCGCCAGCTCCTCAATTGTATGATAATGCATAAAACAGATCATTTAGATTGAATGTGACATCAGGTGGGGTAGAGTCATTTGCCTACCTAGCTATAGAAAATCAAAGCAGAAAATATAATTAAGAGAGCTAGGAGGTTATTTTATTTAAGAGCCCTTTTACAAAATTGCGCCGCTGCCGTACTGATCGGCGCGTACGTAGATTTGCACTAGTATATAATATGCATTTTACGGGTGATGTTCGAATCTTATAAAATAATTATGAACTAATTATAAAAATATATATATATTTCAGTAGTTCAATGATGATAGGTTAGTTTTAAAAAAGTTTTTGATAGTAATTCTATTTAATTCAATATCAAAATACGAGGTAAACCTGCATTATTTTTTGGCAACACTCACAGAGGTTAGATGTTTTTTTTTTGATAATTAATGAGACTAAATCAAAATTCTAATACATTATGTTACAACAAAAACATATTTCTGATGTCGTAGTAATTAATTTAATCTAATTTATTGAACATTATTGAGAGATTAAGGTGTTTGAAGTTGTGCATATAATCGTTTTTTCCGTAAACTAGCTGCAGTATAATGATTAGTACAAAAAAAGGAAAATATTACTTGCAAATATTCTACATTAACTTACAATAAGAAGAATAAATCTACTGTTTACTTCTATTGGAAATAATCAAAATCTTTTCTAAGGGGGTAAACAAGGTACTCAAAAATTACGATTTTGACGCGCCCGCCAAGGGCGCCTCTACCTTACAGAAGACCAAAGTAAAATATCACTAACATTAGGTGTTGTTGTGTTTCTATCGCTTTGTAAGGTTCCATCCAGGGTTAAGGCATTGAGTCGGAGTGAAATTTTAAGTATCGCAAGCGTCTATAGGAAATGGTGGCCGCTTACCACAAGGCGGCCCATATGCTTGTTTATCACTCTTATGACATAAAAAAAATATACTTCTAAGGTAAACAGCTAGATGCTATAGAGATATTTTGAAACTAGATAAAATGAGCTATCTTAAGAATGATTTAAAAATATTCTGTGATTAATTGCAAAAGGACACAGTTATAAAAACTATGAACATTATATATAGTTATTGGACAGTCCGTGAATATAGCGAAATAAGAGTGAAGCAATTTATAAAACACCATAGGAGCGTCTTTTTATGAATATAAATAAGTAGCTTTTCTAAATATGAAAGTATTCATAAACACCTTTAAGTAAACACCTTTGAGTTCTTAATCAAACTAAACTCGAACCTGCAAGCAAATAATTATCGGACACATAAAGTGAGTAATCACGATTTCTGAGTGATTGATTGAGAGAGCGAGAGCACTTTGTTTATCATTATCTTATTTTTTGGCATTTAAAAGCAACTTTACTGTCCAATAAATTTATTTGATGTCCAATGACTGGGAGTTTACCCTAATTCATATAATAATGATGACATTTATGTACCTGATAACAATTTGAAGAGCGGACTTAATCTGAAACTACGTCATACTTTTATTTTGTTGATTCCAATGTAAAAAATACAGTTTACTTCGAATTCGTTGAAAATATATCTAGATATCCTACATAGGTAAGTGGTACAGAAGGTCGGCACAATAATTTACATAATAGTGGCTCTTCATTATAGAAATTTTCCCGTTGCGTTTAACACAGGTGGCTGTAAATCGAATTTTCCATTGAATCCCTGTTACGCCACCGCGTCCATTCGTCATTCGCATTACTACCAATTTATTTTGTGGTCTCAATCCATGAAATCAATATTATACAGGTATCTACTCGTATGTTTGTATTTTGAAAGGTAAAAAGGTAGGTAATACGTCTTATTTTTTATATTTAAAAACCCAAAGGACGCTTATCTAGTTAAACATTTGTACCACAAAAGAGTCATACGGTAAAACCACCTTTTACAAGTCGCTTACATGAAAACATAGTTTAAACTACACATAGTACGTTAATGGCCGAAACAAAATAATACCAAAATCACAACATAAACCATAATAAATATTTCAAAAAGACTCGAGGAAAATATATTAGAGGCTATGGTCGCCGCTTACCTTCAGGCGAGCCATACGTTTGTTAATCACTCTTTTAACATATTTTTTTGACAAAAGGTAGCATGGGTATCTCTGAAACAGAGCTTCCTTTTTGTCTGTAGAGGTAAAAGAAGGTCCGATTAGCAACAAAAAAAGTTAATATATCAACTTAAGCCGATAAGAGCCTTCTCAAATTGTGTAACATTAATCAAAGTAACGGCCACGAAGTTGCCGGAATGAAATAAAAAACCTCTTTTCTATATCCGTCCCCCAAACCTTATGTAAAGGGTTGTCAATAAAACCGACTACAAAAGTGGTACTAAATAGAAACGTTTGCTAGAAGAAGGTTTTCGAAGTAACTGTTCTGTTGACATGAGTTACCTGTCATGTTCTAACTCGGATTCTGCTCCGTTTGTAGAATAAAAAATGTTTTTGCTTATTTATTTGTGTTGAGTACCTTGGATTTCGTCCTAAATCAATAATGATTACACAGGTTTCTCCTTTATCTTTAGTAGTAGTGATATTTTGCATTACGAATTTTTACTAAATATCTAATTTTTATAGGTCTTTCAAAATGATCTCAAATCATCGTTTTTCGCGAAAAACTGACTCTTGAGACCGTTCACGATCATTCTTTATTTATGAATCAGTTTTCTTTGGAAATCGGTGTCACTGATATTAAATTCTTTAAATGTGCTTTTAATTTTCTTCTGAATTTACGGCAGTTTATTTTTTAATTTGATTTTAAGTTTATAATTCAGTTTCTATAAAAAAAGGTTTTTACTTGATGAAAGCAACTTTCTTGGTATCTACAAAACTGTCTTATTACCTAAAAAGGGCTACTTCTATCAAGATTATTAATTTATGCAGGTATTTAAACAATGGATATCCAGACCTTTGTTTGTTTCTCAATCACGGGAACCGTTGCGTCCACCGCGCCGCGTGTTGTTGCGAGTTTTGACGCACTCTAGTGAAAAGTGAAATTGAGCAGGGCGCATTTTTACTTCATTTATTTTGGGACTTTTGCCCCATTGCTTGTTCGAACAATGCATTGCAGACTTATGTTAACTGCTTATATAATACTAGTGGCCCGCCCTTGCTTTGCTTCGGGGTAGAATTCATCAAAATTCTTTCTTAACGGATGCCTACGTCATAACATATACCTGCATGCCAAATTTCAGCCCGATCCGTCCAGTGGTTTGGGCTGTGCGTTGATAGATCACTATGTCAGTCAGTCACCTTTGAGTTTTATATATATAAAAGATTTAATAAATCTTGCTGCCCAAATTAGCAGGTAATAAAATCTGAAGACTACAGAATATTTTACTAGAAACACTCCACGCAGGACAGCCAGCTGGATGCGTGGACATGCATCAGACTGGATAGACCACGTGGATTAATAAATCTGACAGTTTAATGCCTAAAATAAAAATCTGAATTACTTTAATAACCAAATTGATAGATTTTGTAATAGATCATATCACCTGCGTCTGTAGCATGTTTTGTATGTCAAGTATTATCAATTTTGAAGTTAGCTATTAAAACCCAAGGGAGCTAAAGTTGAATAGAAATAATCTTGGGTAATAAAGACATTGCAATTTGGAACGTCAAATATCAGCAAAAATGTCTATCAAAAATAGTTTTTCTTTTAACAAGGCTGTTCAAGGCATAACTTCCTCGGTCCAAGGAGTAGTTGAAACTATAAAATTCTTTCTCACACATTAAGTTTCCGTAACTGGAGTAAAATGTCCCTAAGAAAACTTTTCGCCGTGTAGTGCCGGCCTAGAATAGAATAGCACTACCCCCTCTCATCCCGTGGGTGTCGTAAGAGGCGACTAAGGGAAACTTCACCTAAGGAGATGGGCAGCAGCATCGCCTTATGCGAACCGGTATACTGCGATCGCCAACCCGCCTGCCAAGCGTGGCGATTATGGCAAACCCCGATTATGGCATGAACCCCCCCCCCCCCCCATATGAAGCGAAACAACACGAAACGGCCCCTAGTCCCCGGCGGCCCCGCTATTCCTGGCTATGAGACCCATAGTAAACGGCCACGATAACGGCGGGGCAAGGGGGTGCGAAGAATGCCCGGGTAGGACACGGCTACCACAACAACCGAATACTGGCCCTGGCAACCTACAACACGCGCACACTGACGACCGATGCCAAGATGACAGAGCTGGAAGAAGCTATCAGCAAGTTACACTGGGACGTCATCGGGCTATCTGAAGTCCGAAGAGAGGGAGAGGACACGATAACTCTGGACTCCGGTAACTTGCTGTACTTCCGGGAGGGCGACCAACAGTCCGTAGGTGGTGTCGGGTTTATCGTCCACAAGTCCCTCGTCAACAACGTGCTGACCATCGGTAGTGTTACGAGTAGAGTAGCGTACTTGGTACTCAGAATATCATCACGATATTCGATGACTGTCATCCAAGTCTACGCTCCAACTTCGAAACACACCGATGACGAAGTGGAGGCTATGTATGAGGAGATCTCTCGGGCCATGCATAGCCACAAAACCCACTACACGATTGTGATGGGGGATTTCAATGCAAAGTTGGGGAAACGTTGCGGCGACGAGCTGAGAGTGGGGCAATTTGGATTTGGGGAACGGAACGACAGGGGCCGGATGCTAGCGGACTTTATGGAGAGGGAGAACCTCTATATGATGAACTCCTTCTTTAGAAAGCCCGTCACCCGCAAATGGACCTGGATAAGTCCCGACGGCAAGGTCAAAAATGAGATTGATTTTATCATGTCGACGAAGAAGCAAATATTCAATGATGTCTCAGTGATCAACGCTGTTAAGACAGGAAGCGATCACCGTATGGTAAGAGGCACATTGAATATCAACGTTAAGCTTGAAAGATCGCGACTGATAAAATCAACGCTCCGACCGGTGCCAGCCCAAATTCAAAACCCCGAGCGCTTTCAGCTCGAGCTCCAGAACCGCTTCTGGACCTTGAGAACAGCATAGACGTGGACGATCTGAACGACCTGGTGGTGGATACTGTCCGTACGGTAGGGTCTCACTTTAAAATCCGCCGTACCAAATTAAAGAAACTCTCCGCATACACACTCGGACTGATGGATAAGAGACATGAAATGAGACTACAGGACTCAGCGCATGCCCTTCGTTATAGACAGCTTAATAGACAGATCTCGAAGTCGTTGACGAGCGACCTTCGCCACTTTAATACCGAGCGTATTATAGAGGCCATAGAGCGGAACAAAGGCTCCAAAGTGTTCGCTAGAGATCTGTCTATTGGGCAAAGTCAACTGACGAGGCTGAAAACTGAGTACGGTAGTATCATTTCATCGACTCCTGAAATCCAGAAGGAGATTGAGAGTTTCTATAGGCAGTTATATTCCAGCAGAACACCAGGCGAAAGCAGAGCTCGAGATCCTAGAGCCAAGCTTACCCGACATTATACCGAGGATATCCCGGACGTCAGCCTGTACGAGATTACAATTGCTCTCAAACAGCTTAAAAACTACAAGGCGGGAGATGACGGAATCACAACAGAGCTTCTGAGAGCGGGCGGTACGCCGGTACTTAAAGTCCTCCAGAAGCTCTTCAACTCCATCATCCACCAGGGCAAAACGCCAAAGGCATGGAGCAGTAGCGAGGTGATTTTGTTCTTCAGTGCGATAAGACCTTACTGAAGAACTACAGACCCATCTCGCTTCTGAGCCATATCTACAAGCTGTTTTCGAGGGTCATTACGAATCGTCTCGCTCGCAGGCTTGACGACTTCCAGCCACCCGAACAAGCCGGTTTCCGAAAAGGCTTTAGTACCATAGACCACATCCATACGCTGCGGCAGATTATACAGAAGACCGAAGAGTATAATTGGGCACTTTGTTAGCGTTTGTGGACTATGAGAAGGCCTTCGATTCGATCGAGACCTGGGCTGTGCTGCAGTCTCTCCAGAGGTGCCAAGTGGACTACAGGTATATCGAAGTGTTAAAGTACCTATACCAGAACGCCACTATGTCGGTCCGAGTACAGAATCTAATCCTATCCAACTACAGCGAGGGGTGAGACAGGGAGACGTTATATCTCCGAAACTGTTCACTGCTGCGATGGAGGATATTTTTAAGCTTCTGGACTGGAAAGGACTCGGCATCAACATCAACGGCGAGTTCCTGACACACCTTCGATTTGCCGATTACGTAGTCCTAATGGCGGAGACCTTGGAAGACCTGAACACCATGCTCAAGCATCTCAGTGACGCATCCCAGCGAGTGGGTCTTAAGATGAACATGGACAAGACGAAAATCATGTCCAACGCCCATGTTGCACCCGCTCCAGTTAATGTTGGGAGCGTTACACTTGAAGTTGTTGACCACTACGTTTACCTAGGACACACAATCCAGTTAGGTAAGTCCAACTTCGAGAAAGAGATCTCTCGTCGAATCCAACTCGGATGGGCAGCGTTCGGGAAGCTGCGGAACATCTTCGCGTCCAAAATACCTCAGTGCCTGAAGACGAAAGTCTTTAACCAGTGTGTGTTGCCAGTGATGACCTATGGCAGTGAGGCGTGGTCGTTTACTATGGGTCTCATAGCACGGCTCAAGGTCGCCCGGCGGGCAATGGAGAGAGCTATGCTTGGTGTTTCCCTGCGTGATCGAGTCAGAAATGACGAGATCCGTAGGAGAACTAAAGTCACCGACATAGCTCGAAGAATAGCCCAGCTGAAGTGGCAGTGGGCGGGACACATAGCGAGGAGAACCGATGGCCGTTGGGGCGGAAAGGTTCTCGAATGGCGACCGCGTGCCGGACGACTCTCAGTGGGAAGACCCGCTACAAGGTGGACCGACGATCTGGTAAAGGTCGCGCGAAAACGCTGGATGCGGGCAGCGCAGGACCGATCATTGTGGAGATCCTTGGGGGAGGCCTATATCCAGTAGTGGGCGTCTTACGGCTGATATGATGATGATGATGATATGATGAAGAAAACTTTTAAATTTTAACTTAATAAACTTACTTTTAATTGAATTCATAATTTATTTATTTAACCTCAAGAGTTGGTGTATAAAGTAGAATATGATCCTCGAGCATAAAAGTGCCTTTGCATTGGGCAGACTTGAATACTTCGTTTCATTCAGGATTCTTACCATCATCATCTCATTTTGTTCACCAATTATCATCCTTCATTTCGGTCAGAATTCAATATGTTGCCCGTGATATAATTCACTGCTCTATCCCCTTGATGTATAATCTCCTATTATGTAAAAAGGGTGGCAAACAAGAATCCCTGTCCGCCTGATGGTAAACGAACTCCATAACCTCCATTCCATAAACCATGTTATAAATAGAGGGCTACGGAGTTATTATTGTATAGCAAGTAGCACACCGTGGGCCTAATCGATTTACTTTAACTATTTCTTTCAAAGCTAAGGCAACTGTCAATTAGCTTTATGTAAACGAAAAAAAAGTAATCATGATAAGAGTAAAATTTATTAAATTAGTCCACAGTCATGTCGTCATATAAATTAAAAAAAAGCAATACTGTTCACATTATTCATTTTATATATTTTTAGTTCTTACAAACTGTTGCTTTTAGTTTACAATATTAAAAAATCATCTATACAGGCTAGGCTGTTACAAGCACTTGTGAAGGTCGAGAGCTACGCCATCGGTTCGCAATTTTACGGCGGAAAACCTTGTGCTGAGGAGAACCGATTAATTAACGAAGTCACCTTCAATTAGATAATATACAATATACAAATAATAAACAAGTAATCTTACATTGTTGGTATAGGAAGCGGCTTCAGTTACCATAATATGGTTACCAAGTTATTTAATTTAAAACAGTTTAGTTTGTCTAGAGACAAAAGAACAAGCGATGCTGGATCTGCTCTTCTTAATTATTTTTTTGTTATATGGGAAAGTTAGGCATGACACAATGACGGCATCTCGTGACGATAATATTTCTAATTTAACATTCATAATAATTTCCTTAGAAAATCAACCATATCAATATTGCCACCATCAGTCGTTTTTCTATCACAAAAACCTGTTTTTCTCATTGAAAAAGAGGCGCTCGTCAAATATGACGGCACAAAGGGAACCCCCACAGATAGAAATTGTAACTCCGAAATTCGAGACGGCTACGACAAAAACCCGCACAATTGAGACACGTTTACTATCGTATTTCATATATTTCGATGTTCGGTGAATGAAGTGACATCTACCTTAGGTATATATTATATTTTTTCAGGACAGCAAGTAAAGCCAAACCCTCTGTTTTCAAAAAGTTTAAGATATTGACACAAAATTCCTTTTCTGTTTAGTTAGAGCTCTGTTTGACAAAAGTCTATTGTTTTCAACTATTATTGTCACTTATACAGTGATGAGAATTACCACCACGTGCAGTCTAGTGCTATGGTCCGAGACCCATTCCCTCGAAATGGTTGGTGGTTTGGACAATGGCATCGAAATAAAGTATAATCTGCATTCGCAGATCAATATAGGTACTGTTGAAATGTTATAAATGCAAATATTTTCGAATTAAATGACATTTCTTAATATTCTAGCTAAGCGCATCATATTGCTTTTAATTTTTTACTTTATGAATATTATATCAGTGTCAGTGTCAGTCACAAGGAAATTTTATCGAGAGTCCAAGGGAAAGTAATCAAATCACATGCTTTATTAAAATATTTATCCAATTTTTCGTAAAGAATACGCATGGCACCATGTATGGAAGCGTGCAGTAAAATGTTAATAGTTATTAAGCACCACCTACGATCTTTGCATAAAATTACAACATTCATACTGATGTCTTAAGGCACAAGATCTGAACTATAAATGCATGGCTGTCGGTCTTAATGCGAGTTCTCCGACGCGCGACTCTGAATGGGCGATCGTTAAAGAAAATGGCGGGGCGGCGGCGGCAATTAAACACCTTACATTGTTACAAGTAAGCTGATTAGAATAGATTAGACGAATACGAATGTTTCAACTCTCGTAATTTAATTTTGATAATGTTCATTTCGGCTTCTTGAAAGTCATGCGAAAAGTCAATGATATTTTTATCACATTTGTCCGAACACGTAGTGTGTAAAACTACATTGAAAATAAGAACCACTCCAGTCAAAATATGTGTAAGATCTTCAAACGAAGAACACGATAAAATAGCGTCGGTCGGTCGGGAGCATCTTGATTGAAGCGCTGTCGACTCAAGTGCCTAAGTAGCTAGAGCTTATATCTTCTGGAGATCGAGCTCCATCGGTAGTACGATAAGTCGGCTTTTCCGTTTTCTCCAATTAGCAACCGAAGTGGTACTTGTTAATTCATCACTGCGCAATCTAATAATTCTGCCATATTGGAGCAAAATATGTGATGTAAATAGCCCTTTTTGAATTAGCTTAAAGAAGAAGTTCAAATTATATATGTTTGATGTATTTGGTCACAAAAATGCTTGTTATTTTTTTTTAAATAACGATATATTAAAATCATTTTAAGAACAAATAAGCGATTATTGTAGTTTGATATTCTTAGGCGATTTCAGATTCAGTGACTAATCGGCGAATTATTATGGGCGTGGCATTCGTTCATTAGCGGTTTATTTTTTTTATGTGCAAGGGACGCAAAGTAGCACGTGGTCCCCTGATGGTTGTTGATGCTTGCGATACAAAATTTTCACTCGCATTGCCTACCTTGACCCCATCCCCAACCCATGGAGTCCTGGACACCTTACTTAACGACAAAAACAAAATACCGCCATAGGGAGTTGTTATTTCACTGTGATTTTCTGCAACGGACGAATAAAATAGATAGGGCATAGCAGATTTTCCGCTCGAATTAGAGCGCCCGTCTCGGGAAGTAACCTCCACCTTAAAGAAGATAAGTATAATAACACTAACTTTTGGTCGTAATGTGTGTCTGGCGATAAGTAAGGATCCAAATGCTAGCTTTGGTACCGCAAGCGTCAATAGGCGGGCGTGTTTGCCACGCTTTTAACATAAAAAAACGTGGAATTTACCCTACTCAAGCGAAAGTTCTGCTCTGTCCCACTTCTCTTTAATATTCATCATTCATACCTAAATATTTTGGCTGCTACTAGGACGAATTCGAGCGTTTTCCAGATAAAGATGATGATTGGGCAATAAGACAAAAGTCCTTGTAGATATCTTCCAAATGAAACAATCAGGTGACAACAATATGACAACGGTCGTTTTCTCGATTACCTGCACATGGCTGACGTTAAAAATGTGAGTATTTTTGTCACGTTAGAATACAGACACATTTAAAGGATTTGCTAATTGTTGTCTTGCTGTCCTTTGCGTTACTAAATCGTCTTTTCTATTGAATATGACTCCAATACAAGGTTTTCCTAAATAACGCATTCCCTAGAGAGGAAAGCTCTTCATTACAGTTCCTTTCTACATCTTCACAGTTTTGCTTTGCCTGTGCTGATTATCTTCAATACGACAGTAAATGCGAATAAAGGTTACTGCACAAAGTGGCAGCGAAAAGACAAAACATCTGAACTTTGTTGACAAACACTTAAACATTTCTTACAAGTATAAGTCTTGAATATCGTTTCATCTTACGATATCGCGAACTTATTTGCAATTTACGAACTGAGAACTGAGTGCAGGGCTCGGCGGCTCGGATTAAAATAATAAACTTGCGCCTCCCCCGGCGCCCTAGTGGCTTTCCCGCCATAAACACAGATAATTGCAGGAGAGACACGTTATTTATACAGCCGACGCCACTTAAATCTAACCGCTGAAACGTACTTACATAATGTGGCTTATAAATTTTTTATATTATCTTTAATATTATGGAAGACACAATACAATTTCAGTAACTCTGTTGTGTGTAAAAAGTCTTTAATACATGAAAATAAAAATGCGTATATAATAATCTATGCCCAATCTATTATTCTGATAATTCCAGACAAAATTTATCAAGAAATGGGTATATAAATTTTAGTAAGTAGTAGCAGGAACTACTACTTGCCCGTGCCCATAGTGTTTCTAAACTGATCATCTCAAATGTTGTTAATATCTTTCGATAGTATCGCAGTTTTATTTTCTGTTTTATGTGATTTCAAGCGAAGATAATAACGGACCAATTCCGTTCTGTTCAACATTTAATATTATAGGATAAATATTTCTTGTATAAGAATAAATGAGTTTTGAGAGGTTTCCTTTGTTGTAACGACGGTTTGTGTGATATAAATATACCTACCCCTTATGAATACAAACCTAGGTATAAGTTATGAATAATGGTTTCTTCATAAAAGGAACGATGAAAATTTATTAAAGGAGATTGCTCAGCTTCCATACATGTTTGGCCTAAAGACCAATAATCATGAAAAATTGTTTCCTAGATTCGAAATTATATATAAATTACTGTAGAAACGAATATTATTGACAAACACCCCTGAGAACTTCTATAAACCATATACACTGAACATATTGAAATAATAAAGTCAATCTTTCATCGAAATTGACATTCTAAAGTAACGCCTATTTAAGTATAGTAGAGATTTGTCAGCATCTTTGCAAATAAAATGCTTTAGCATAGACATAGTTTTAAAATGTCTTGTTATGGAAACGTATTTTCATAAGAATAAAAGTTAATCTAATATATCCAGCTAGTAAACGAGGCCTCAGTTATGGTAACCGGTTACTTCTTATACTATGATGACAGAGTCCATAATATTTATTTTGTGTTTCAGTTCCTTATTCTGATGGAAACATTATTAAATTACTTCGTCACAATATGGCGCCTAATTTTGCCCATATTGAATTTTCATTACTATCATATCTTTAGTAGCACTCCCATGATTGAGACGAATCGATTAATGTATGAATCATCAAAATCGGTCCAGGCGTTTGGTTTCTAGTGTGCCACATAGGAACAAACATACATATATAGACTGTTAAACACTATACCCTGTCTGCGCGTCGCGCTTCGCTCTCTTGCATTGCGCAGTCGGGTAAAAAGAATGGCGAACTTCCATATAGTTTGAGATCCAGACTTCAAGGCCCCGTTCACGAACGAAACTTATACATTTTCGTACTGCTAAATAAAACTAACAAAAATCCCATTAGACATAATCAATTAATGCTATGTTATGTTATGGGGAGTAAGGGGGGACCGGTAACTAACATCATAACCGACCCTATTGTCAACCTCACCTGCACGCGTCGGCGGTTCGTGTGAATAGTCGATGACGGCGTCCTTTTTAGGACGACGTGGTACTCCCTGCTAGATAACAGACGAGGCTCTGGCGACCGAGCAATGGCGGTATACCCATACACCTGGTTGGGCAACTAATCAGATGGGGGTTCAGTGACCCAGGGGACTAAATCACCCCAAAAGACTGGTGCAGAAGGCAACGGGAAACCACTGCATTATATATTCCCTAGTATGTCGGCTAAACTCATTTACATGGAAGTGTCAAAAATGGAAATGGCCCCGAGTAACCGGCGTCTTTTCAATAAGACAGGGGTGCGAAAAATCCCCGGGTGGAAAATACAAAACAATTTAAAAATAGCAACTTGGAACGTTAGAAGTCTCAAGAGTCCAGAAAAGGTTCATAACTTATGTAAGGAGATGAAACGGATGACCATAGATGTAATGGGGCTGAGTGATGTCAGGTGGAAGGACAGTGGCACCAAAAGAATAGATAACGACTATGTTTTGTATTACTCTGGGTCATGTGAGTCGTCCAATAAACATGGTGTAGGAGTAATGATAAATACCAAAACGTCAATAAATAAACGCGAAAATAAATCTGCAGTGTGTGAACATGCATTAGGGGGACCAAACCACTACATTAGATTTGATAGACCACAGATCCTTGCAGCTGAGCGGCGGTTCGTTCCTCAAATGAATAGAGAACATCTACAACAAGAAAATTGGGTTCCTAAGCAAACTTGGATGACTGACAAAATATACCAAAAAATGGAGGAAAGAAGACTCTGTAAACACACAGCACTAAATATAAACAGCTGGATAACGAAGTGTGCAGAGAAGTCAGATTTGCTCGTAGTTTGTGGTACAAAACAAAATGTGAACACGTAGAAGCACTTCATGCCAAACACGACTCATTCCATCTGCATAAGGAGATCAGAAGTATGGTAGGACGCAAAACAACCCTGCAACAACACCTTGTGGATCAAAATAACCTACCCATAATAGACTTAACAAAAAAAATGAGCTATGGGAAGTGTATGTATCATCTACGTTTTCTGACGGTTCAAGAAGTCGGTGGGCTCAATGTAATGAAGTGGATACTGGCTTACCAATTTTAAAAGATGAGGTGCGAAAAGCATTGCATAGGGCTAAGGCCGGCAAATCAGCAGGACCTGACAATATACACACGGATTCAAGATGATTGAAGACGAGCATCTCGAAGCCATTGTTCACCTCATGAATCTCGTGTATGACACAGGCCATTTTCCAAACGACTGGCTAATTTCCACCTTCGTCACTCTTCCTAAGAAAATAAATGCCAAAAGGTGTGAAGAGTTTAGGACAATCAGTCTCATTAGCCATGTTCTAAAGCTGTTTCTTAGTGTCATACATGAGCGTATTAGGAAGAAGTGTGATGAGCAACTGGCTGATAGTCAGTTTGGGTTTCGTTCCGGTGTGGGTACTAGGGAGGCTCTTTTTGCGATGCATGTTCTGGTTCAAAAATGTAGAGACATGAAGCAGGATGTGTTCATGTGCTTTGTTGATTACGAAAAGGCATTTGATAGAGTTGAACACGATAGACTTATCGCACTTCTGAGAGACATTGGCCTTGATGATAAAGACATAAGAATAATTCAGAATCTTTACCGGAATCAGCGTGCTACAATTCGAGTTGAGGGAACAGACTCCAAAGAGCTAGATATCCAAAGAGGAGTTAGACAGGGTTGCATCTTGTCCCCTATGTTGTTTAATCTTTACTCAGAGGCTATTATGGCTGAAGCGCTTGAGGATATCAACTGTGGTATTAAAATCAATGGACGCCTAATCAATAACCTTCGTTATGCCGATGACACAGTACTTATAGCTTCATCGGTGACAGAGCTACAGAGGATTGTCGAGCGCGTGAATGGGTTGAGTGAGAAAGCTGGCTTGAAGATGAACATCAACAAAACCAAGCCAATGGTTGTGTCCCATGATGACGACCTGAATACTACGGTTAGAATATCGGGTCACCAGATAGAAAGAGTCACCAAGTACAAATATTTAGGCACCTGGCTGACTGAAGACTGGGATTGTGACACTGAAATAAAAACCCGCATTGAAATCGCCCGCAGTGCCTTCAATACTATGAAAAAAGTGCTTACTAACCGTGGTCTTCACATTTCACTCCGTACTCGGCTTCTGCATTTGCTATGTCTGGGCAATATTTCTATACGGATGCGAGTCTTGGACTATTAAAATAGAGCTCAGAAAACGTATAGAAGCATTCGAAATGTGGGCTTACAGACGAATGTTATAAGTTACTTGGACTCAAATGGTAACAAATGATGAAATCCTGCGACGTGTCGGCAAGAAACGCGAACTTTGGGATACCATCAGAGAAAGGAAGGTTGCGTATCTAGGGCATGTGATGAGACATGAAAGGTACGCCCTTTTACAATTAATAATGATGGGCAAAGTTGCTGGAAAACAAGGCGTCGGTCGCAGGAAGAAGTCTTGGTTGAGGAACCTACGAGAATGGACTGGAATCTCGAGCGCCGCTGAATTATTCCATCTCGCTAAGGATAAGGAGACATATGCTAAGCTGACTGCCAACCTTCGCTGTTCGGAGAGGCACTAGAAGAAGAAGAAATTAATGCTAGCACAAAAAAGATATAAGTAGTAGGATTAATATTAGAAGTGAGGTTATGTTTTACTTAGCTGTTTTACTTACAATTATGTGTTTCTATTTTACGTAGGTATATAATATGATGTATTTGTAATGTGATTTTCATGAATTTGTATCATATTTTCTTCTTCTCAATACAAAAACGCGACATCATAGACAGAAAAATCACAATAAAATATTCTACGTAAAATAAACACCGAAACGAACGAAACAACAAAAAATTGACAGACATTGACATTAGATTTTAAAAATATTTTTCCGTTTTACAGAAGTAAAAAACCAATATCCGTTTATATATTAGAAAAATGTTTAAAAATAAAGTATTTTCTTCTTTATTTTGGTGACGTTAGCTTCTTTTGTTTAATTTATCAAATAATTAAAATAATTAAGTTACATATAGTGAGCAATAGCTGCTATAAATGTTATTCTAAATTGAAAACTACTGCATAAGCCGGAAGTGAACGACGACACTGTTTTCGCGTTTTATTATTGCTATGGAAATGTGATGTTGCGATATAAAAATCTACATTATTTTATTTCTGAATGCAAGCTTTTAAAAATCTAGTTTATATTTTAAAATTAACTGTAAGTCCCTTATTTAAAATTTTAATGTTTCTATCATTGAACGGCTTCTAATACATTTTGGGCCTTCATTCACCGTTCTTTTTTAATAATTTTGTTAATTACTCTCTTTGAAATTTATACATTTTCAAGAAATATAATTGATATCACAAAGTGAGTGGCAATAAATGAAGAAAGGGTGAAAGTAAAAGTTAAAATAACAGTAAAAGCTGCAACGCGTTAATAAACTTAGTCGTAATGTCTAATAGCTACTGCTTATTCTCAAACGCGTAAAATAAATGAAAATTCACACTGTAGAATTTATATTGTTGAATTAAGTAAGTAATAAGATTGGTGTTGGAAAAATGGCTAATCACGAGTCAGACTACACATAAGGGTTTTCGTAGTATAGTATAAAGTCGAAATACGGAAATTATCATTATCGAACTAAATATTCCAAAAAAAATTCTTGTAAGGAGACTCATTCATTTTTCAACTATAATACATATATTTTTACTGTTATGGCAGCAAAAGCTATGGCTTATTGATATGTTTCCGGTACCACCCTTTGAGTAGTGAACCTTTAAAAACCGGTCAATTATGAATCAGATTTGCATACAAATCATTCTGTGCGGTACATCGATTGCGAAAATGGATAATAGAAAACCGAAATACACGTTTCTTCTATGGAAACTCAATTTAGTTTTTGAACATTTTTTTTCTTAATTTGACGAAACAAGTAGGAAACGCGACCTTAGGGCGACCATAGGGTATCGCGAGACTAGTCACAAACGCGCAGAATACTGGTATCGTAGTGTGCGGGTCTCCCTATAAATCTATGTGAGATACTCCGCGGCGACAGTCTCCGAGACTTAAGTCGTGTGTGCGAATCGTCATAAGAGACAGGGTTTACATATTGCTGCTAAAACAATTTTGTAAATTTGTCCCAAATGGAATGGGCACTCAAATAAAAAAAGCAATTGATTTTTGAGTTTAACACGTCAATTTTGTAAAACAAAATAATCGTAGTCAAAACAATATCTGCGATGTGCAAAACTATAACTTTTAAACATAGCCGTTAATCTTTGACGATATGGTGGCTGATGCACATTGCATAATTTATGTGCAACCTCTGTTCACTGTTACAATGCTCAGCTTCGCATATAAAACTTCGGTTAGTATAATGTTGAAAATATTTATAATGATGAAAATGTCGAAATCTCCAAATAGTGCACATACTAGACACTATGGCTTCAACAGCCATATACGAGATTTTATCGAGGAAAACCCTAATGTTAATCTAACTAATGCCCAACATTTATAGTAAGTGAGAGTGAGTATTTTATTTTGCAGAAACGTTTACAGAATCCTCCTACGAAATCTTCATTAGATTATTACGAATTTCAGGAAAGCTTAATTGGCAACTTTATGTGAACTGAAGATATGAAAAAATGCTCATTTTACTTTCACATTCTAATTCATAAAATAGGTACAAACGCCAATGTGAAAGGGTTTGGTGTAAATTGGAACCAACAGTCGAGTTCCAAGAATGCGATAGGAAAATTTGGCTTACAAATAAGCCAAAATGTTGAATACATTTTCCTAAAAGAGCTTTGAAATAAATCATAATTAAACTATTCCCAGTATTATGTTTAGTTTTTCAAACAACCAACAAAATTATAGCTTTATTCTCTATTATTGAAGTAAGTCAAAGGGACGGTATCTATTCAAGAGTTTAATAATATTATCGTTTAGAAGGCATACCTTCTAATTGTTTTAGTTTTAAATAGTCTAACCATTGTCAATGCTTTTTTCATTATTTTTATAAGTATTTGCAAGTTTAGTCTATCCATAAGAACTAGCGACCGGCTACCGACAAACTATTTGGCAGATTAGTACAATATGTGTACAATATGTATGTGTGTGTGTGTGTGTGTGTACAATATAAACATGTGTATATTGTTCATATATATATATATATTTCATTTTCTAGCTATGAGAGAAAGAGAGACAGAAAATGTGTGCGCACACTGCTTTCTCTTGCTTCACTTTTCGTAACGCGTAACGCATTCGCCAGCTTACCCACCAAGTCAAGCGTGCATAAAGAAGTTTCACTTCAAAAACACACGATCTAAATCAGTTACTTATACATTTATTGAGATTGTAAGATATTTATATAGATATGTGTATATAGTAGCTAAGTCAAAAATAAAACCCCTTGTTTCAATATTGTGTAAATCAGATTGGAGTATCGGGGACACCAATGGGATCCGATTACCTATGCGTAGAATATTGAAGTATCGAATTGCCTCCTACCTAGTTCGTGTTTGTGTGTATTATTGAGTTTCCTATAAATATACAACAAAACATGAATATGGTATATCTAAGTAATTCAAATGAGGCTAATTTTTTTTGGGTTTAATATAGCACGATGGCAGAAGGTGCAGGTTCGAAACACGTTCGATGTCTGATTTTATTCTAATAAAAGTTTCTTAAAAAAATATCATTAGAATAATTATGATTTATAAATCTAGCAGTTAAAATGATTAAAATTAAAATATTATAAACAATTATAACATGTTAGAGTCTGTGCGGAAAGAGAATGGGCGTGGCGAAAAACGGAACTAATATTAGGATTTTTATTTGGCAATCAAACCCAGCAATCTGTAAAACGTCAAAGTTTTGTATTGATACGGATTTGTTTGTTGTTGTGATTTATTGCGGTTTTTTGTATTTAATCATGTCTTAAAGGGGTAAAATCTTACAAATACGGTAGAAAAGCACTACAGCGCCCTCAAATCTAAATCCCATTCTTTTTCTGCACAGACTGTACAATCATTCCTTTTCGTTAATATTGACAGGTTGTTCGTCCCTTTCACGTGTATGAGTAAGATATGTTGTCAAATGTTTTCCTTAAGCTACAAATTCAAAGTACTACTGGGAAATCTATTTATTATTTATTTTATTCATATAACTCTGTAAATTTTTAAGTAAATGTGAGCCAAACAAAAATATTACTCTTAGCGGCCACTATGTCCCATATAGACAGACGTTTGCAAAAACAGAGCATAACTTGCAGCTTAATTTTCGAATTAGTTTTAGTAAGAGTTTTATTATTATTTCGAACTTAAATTTTATTTATGCAAGACTTCTGAATATTAGATTATAATCATAATACATATCATATACATATACTGTATGACAAAGCAATCAAAACGAAGGTAAATTATTAATATTTAATGTACATTATATAAAGAAACGTGTCTTCATGAATGAAGTAATTTTTTAATTTGACGACTATGTAAATAATACAGGGAGATAAAAACAGCCCTTGCTGAGTTTCTTACCGGTTATTCTCAGTGCAAGGTCTCAGGGCCGGATTTAGAGGTCCAGAGGCCTCGGGGCAACAGAGGAGCGGCCCCCTCACCCCAAATTACTTTCCAAATAAAGTAAACAATTTTTTTTCAGTCGAGTTTTTCAATAAATAATTTATTGTGAACCAAGTAGATTCCCTCAGTATTGAACAAACACATATAAATATAAACGGAAACAAGAATTATCTGAAATTAAATCTTAGAGTTAACGAACGGAACCTTTCGAGCTTTTTTCGCCGAAAAATCGTTGATGATTTCGATTTTTTTTCCGAAGTCTCTATTGTGGGGGCCCCCCGTTTGTGGAGGCCCCGGGGCTTTCGCCCCGGTTGCCCTCCCCTAAATCCGGCAGTGTAAGGTCTCCCGCCGTAGATTTGCGAACCGATAGCGTAGCTTCAGACACTCATGACCGCGTGTAACAGCCTAAACTAAATAAATTACCTATTTTAAGTTCGAGAATCATTTATTACCAAATTGATAAAAGGTGTAGAGCCCTTTACACCTAACCACGTAATAGTACCAGCTTTCTTCTCGTATTTTCTATGGGTATTTACTTAACCTAATCGACTGTATCGGTGTACCTCTTTATATCTAACCATGAGCGATTTAATTTTCAAAGGCACATGAAAGGGTCAAAAGGGACCGTATAGTATGTAAATGAGTCCAGGGTGTGAGAGCAAAGAGTTATTATTACACAGCACAGGGGGTAACAGACCCAAACTATGTATGTAGATGTAATCATATTGCGTGCGGCAAGGGGCACAATCAAATTATACGTAATTGTCGTCGTGTTACGTTCATTTTGACGGCAAACTCGATGAAATTGGAAAATGAAAATTCGGATTATTGGTACATAGCATGTCGATAAAAATATTCCACTTGAAGACAAGAGTGTCCATTTCGTGTTGTGATTGCGCTTTGGAACGAAGTTTTGACGGACTTGGCGGACTTG
This sequence comes from Chilo suppressalis, assembly GCA_902850365.2. Taxonomy (NCBI): domain Eukaryota; kingdom Metazoa; phylum Arthropoda; class Insecta; order Lepidoptera; family Crambidae; genus Chilo; species Chilo suppressalis. The sequence goes on from OU963898.1 coordinate 18,582,210, forward strand.
GCGGATAGGGGCTAAGCGAAAGAAAAGTGTTACATTTTTTCCATCACTAGCATCAGTTGTTGTCGGTGCATATTGTGCCCTTAAACTTTTTTTTTATAGCATTTTATAGTTTATTTTTTACTTCGTTACACGACACTCAAGTTTTATTATGAAGTGAAACTTCTTTACGACTTGGGGGGAAAACTGGCGAATGCGTTACTCGTTACGAAAAATGTGTTCGGGCGAGGTGAAAAGGAGTTGAGTGAAGGATATAAGCAAGAGAAAGCAGTGCGCGCGCACATTTTCTTTCTCTCTTTCTCTTACAGCTAGTAAATGAAATATGTATATGTACATACATGAAATATATATACAGGGCGTACCACGGCTACCTCACACGGAGGGAAAGTGTATTAAATAACGAAGTTAGGATATTTTACTGAAAGAAGACATCCTTTAATTTTTAATAATGACTAGAACTGCATTCACAGATTTTTTTAAAATAGCCTGTTACAGCTGGGAATCAAACTCATTATTTTTTTTTTCATTTAAAATGCTATGCTATTTAGCAAAAAATAATCCTTATAATGAACCTTTTCTATGGTTATCTTAAAATATACCGTGTTTTTTTTTCGAAATTTTACGAGTTTGATTCCCAGGCGATTTTTAAAAAATCCGTGAATGCAGTTCTTATTATTATTAAAAATAAATCGATGTGTTCTTTCAGTAAAATATCCTATCTTCAATATTTAATATACTTTCCCTCCGTGTGAGGTAGCCGTGGGACGCCCAGTATATATATACACATATATATATATATATATATATTGTACATACAGATGGAGCTAAAGAAGTTACACTTCAGTCGTGTGGTCATAAGCACACTCGTTTTTGCTTTATTCAAAGTTTTTTAAGTAACTAGACATCAAAGCAGATGGTATGATAGTGACAGTAGGTAAGGATGTCTTGACAACGATGATCTAGATAAATTAACTGGTGATATTTAATTTTATATTATACAAGAAGAACTTCCGGGGACCAATTCTCGCGGCGTAGATATTATATCACCTTCGATATATATCAAATGAACTGGATTTTATCGAAGGAAAACCATTTGCCCTATTCTCACCATGTCGCAATAGATATTTATCTACGGATGATCAGTAGACATACATCAACTGGTAAAGAGCCTTCGTTATATAAATATCTACGGATTTTGGCTTGTCAATCTTGTCATTTTCACTTTTTTACCTATTATTTATTCTGTGTTGTCGTGTGTCATTGCCAATGTTATTTTACTGAAATTTCCAGTTTCAGTTATGGTGAATTAAACTAGATACAAAGAGAAATTATATGTGTCATAAATTTCCCACTTATTTTATACCGTTACAAATAATAGTGACAAATAAAGTTATGAATGACGTTTTCTTATTGACGTTTCATTATACTTAACGTTGAAATTATATACGCATACAATTTAAGTAAAGTTGAGATTTCTTACACTCAAAAAATGTATACTCATATTTAATATGAATGGCATTCATAAAATATATTCTTTTTGCTTGTAAAATACTGCTTTAATTTATTATAATATTGTATCGACTATGATGTTAACTTAATCAACAAAAACGGAACTCATTCGTCAGTGAACGAAATGTCTACGATAGATATAATATCATTAGAATATCGAAAATCCACGAGAATAGACTCTTTTGCCTTCAGTCGATATTTTCAATAGATATTCCTACTTTCGATATTATCTCGAAGCCGATATAATATCTACGCCGCGAGATTTGGGGCCCTGTTCTTGATTACAACCAGAACATGGTTTTACTCAAGAGAAGAAGTCCATAATCTGGTCATTAGGTTTAATAAGATAAAAATAACACGACGTGTATTCGTCATTTATTTCCTTTGATTCTATTTCTCGGCACAAAAGTAAGCCACTACCTACACGGCTTTGTTTTCCGATCGCATCGGTAAACCATCGTGCCCTCCGGCTGATCCCGTTAACGGTCTGTGTTTCGTTCAAAGCGGAATATATTTTTTTCCAAAGAAAACTGTGTTTTATCTACCTAAGATTTACAACTCGTAGCGTTATTACTCGCCGTCCCACCCGCCTGTTGTATCTACGTGTTCAAGTTTTGTAAATTACTTAATTAGCATAAAATGTCTGTAAGTAATTTATAACATGGAAGAGAAACATTTTGCGTAATTATTCTGTAACGGTGATCACAACGTATATAAAAATATATAAATAAGATGGTCGATAATTAATTAGATGCCTCAATCACGTTTTATGTTTGAATACAATTGAATACAATTAGCAATCTAGTAAATATACTTCTGGACCTAGGGTTATAAGTTTCAGCGGTATGTAGCAAAAATATGTGTTTGGTTGAGCAATAATAAAAAAAAATCACAAAAAGATGATTAATAAATCATCTTCAAACTGCGTAGGTGATAAGTTTTTGCTCCATCTTACATTTATTTTGGCTAGAGAGCACAAAAACTGAAAATCTGATAAAATACATATAAAAACATATTAATATAGAAATACATATTAAACATCCATGACTGGACATATGCTCGTATTCATCACACACCTGCCCCCACCGGGATTCGAACCCGGGACCTCTCGAGTCGGCGACAGCTATTCGTCAAAACTATAAGATATAAACTTTACATAATGCGTAATTACTTTACAATTTTTAATATTAGACGACCTCCGTGGCCGAGTGGTATTCATACGCCGGGTTTCATGGTGTTGCCGTCTCGAGAGGTCCCGGGTTCGAATCCCGGTGGGGGCAGATGTTTGTGTGATGAATACGAGTATTGGTACTCCAGTCATGGAAGTTTAATATGTATTTCTGTATAAATATACTTATATATGTACAGTATATGTATTCTATCCGTTACCCTGGTATCCCATAACACAAGCCTTACAGTGCTTACTTTGGGGCTAGGCTAATTGGAGTGAGTCTTGGAAATATTTATTAATTTATTAGCCAAAAAACAAAATCGATTCAACATCACCGATTGTAATTTAGAGTTCTTTTTTTTCTATGCAAAAAATATCTCAAATTTTATATGGCTACGTACCTAAATGTCACTGAGAAAAAGTTCGGTCGTAAAGTGATTGGTCTTAAGAAATTACAACAAAGAATAAGAAGAGCTTTGAAAAATTGGCGCAGATAAGTAATTTATATCCGGCTTTATCATACTCTCGTACTTCAAAGAACCGTTCAATAAAAGTTTTAAGACTACGAGACTCGTCGTTACCTTGATTAGAAAAATAATTAAACATCTTAGATTTGGAGATTAAATTTATCTTAATCTGTGTACATGTACATGGAAAATTATTTAAAAAATCAACTTACCAATAGTAGTGAGCGCCAACGTGCACCAATAATAACTTTGTAGATACTGTTTCACCACATCCGCGGTTTCAGTGTCATGATACACCCAGTTTTTACTACCAAAACCATTGTTTTTATATATTATATGGTACAAGCACCCATTCCAATGGAATATCACTAACAAATAATGAATTAAACTCGTGGACCTAAATAAGTTCGGGTAGTTTGTATGCCGTTCAGTTCGGTCCATGAACGCCCAAAACCGGTAAATTTTCACTAAACGAAAGGAGCGCAGTATTGAATTGAATCCGATGGAGAGGTAGAGGAAGTCCAACGGCAGCAGACAGAGACAGTCGATGTAGAACGTCGTAGAGTTCATGTAGTGCGCTCTCAGCTTGGCCGCGTCCGTTTGTAGGACGCCATCTTCTAAATACCCAGTGCGGAAGTGGAACAAGATGTCCGCCAGATAGAGGAAGTCCGAAAAGTAGTCCAGACAGAACCACACTATTAGCGTTTCGCCTGAAACAATGAGAGAATATTATGTTATAAAATGTTCGGAAATATAGGAGATGGATCAAATTTGTATGAAGGGTGGTAATCAGTCTCCGGCCGACTCCAAATTTTTATGTGATGTAGTGCATGCACTTAACAGGGCAATTGTAAATTGTTTGATAAAAACATAGAATTACTTCATCCCCGTTTTTTAAAAAAATAATTATTAGAATATAAAATTATATAATTATTGATTGGCAAATGGCAAGTTTATTGAACTATGTTTTGTTCCCAAAGCATGAAATACATGCTATTTAAAAGGTAACTAAAGCATTGATAATTATTCTGTTCACCTTTCATTACATTATTAGGTATCTTATTTCAAAATAATTCAATCATTAATTGGTATAGTAAGTTCATTACGATTTCACGAATATCAAGCATGGTTCATATTCACAAACTGATTAAGTTGACGTTATAAGCTGCCACACGCTAAAAATATGAAGTTACTTATATTGGGTGGCCAGCATTCTTACAAAATTGTTTAATTTACAAATACGGTTTAAAATTAATCGAAGATAAATAAAAATAATCTATTCATGTTATAATATGCTAACAAGTTTTCAAATGATAATTGTTTCGTCGCTGGCGTAAACTGACCACATCTTTTGATCTCTCTCTCCTTTGAAATAAAATTAGTTAGTTAATTTTAATGCATTAGATTGTTACTCGTCTTCTCATTGCACCAAGTAATATGAATACTTTTTGTTATATTTTAAAGTGAAACTTTTATTATAAGAAAAGTTAGTACGCCACAATTTTTGTACCATGTCGCAATAAATTTTTTAAAGGTTACAAAAAAAACAGATCTTATCAACAAGCATCAGTGGTTAAGTAGTAGAAAACTCGCATTCTACGCGGGATGCCTGGGTTCGAATCCCAGCTGAAGAACTCAATTTCAAAGCCCAAAATCCCTAAGGTGGCTATGGCACTAATTGGTGCGAAAGCATGCCACATCAGTAGACATAATCTCGTACAGAAATTCCACGAATGTGGACGCAAAGGAATGCCACATCGGCAAACTCCATTTCGATTGTTTTACATAGATAGCTTTGTTGCGAATTTTTTAATGGCAAATTTGCGAACTATTGACTCTCCACTAAATGCAATAGTTTTGCTACTTTGAGACGTATGAACAGTAGAAACCAATGTTTTTTTCTTTCTAAAAATCCCTTTTTTGGGAATAAAACAAACGTTGAAAGCAGAAATTTGTTTTCTTATCTTTAATCAAATTTAATGGTTTTTCCTTTGATAAAAACTTTATGAGTTAACCCAACAAGAATTAGTACCAATTTCAAGACAAAACTGAAAACTTGATAAGGGTTTTTGAATCAGATTACGCATCGGATTCGTCTCACCCAAAGAAAGTGTGAATCGTGTTGGAACAATGCATAAAACTGTAATGGGAAGGTTGTCCTTAAAAATTAATGTTTCTTTTTATTTCAAATTCTAGAACATGTTTTTAATATGTTAATATAATTATTATAGTCGTATTGTGTAGTATATAGTAGTATACCTAGTATAATATTATAGATGATATAGTATAATTATTTGTGTTTTGGAGGAATCTTTCATGATTTCAGGTGATGAATTTCTCTATGATTTCAACTAACTTTAAATAAGCGCTCTACGCGATACTTCATGCTAGGATGCGGGAAAAGCAAGAGAGAGAAATTAATTTACTCTACACTCTTTTGCAAAAAAACGGCACCTAAGGAAATTCACTTCTAATGTCGATTTCACTTAATTTAATAAAATTTAATTGTTTGATGAATTCTGTATACTTATAATCGTATAATTTTTGAAGAATTCTTTAAACCCGATGTGTACGGCCATATAATAAGAAGTGGTCGGCAAAAAACACGAGTTTTTTTTTTACTTTTTTAATAAAATAAAGTTACAAATGGAAAAACCTAATAACGAAGTGTGACCTTCTCTTGCCAATATCACAGCTTGAATCTTTCTGGGCATGCTTTCCACGATGTTTTTAATAACGTTTTGAGGAATACGTTCCTACTCTTCTGCAATGACATGAATTTTAGCTCCCTGATGTTTTGTGGAGCAGGTTGCACTGATCTTACCCATCTCTTTAGAATATCCCAGACATGCTCAATTGGATTGTGGTCAGGACTTCGCTGACCAATCTAAATGACGGATCCCAACTTCTTGAATTTTTTACGCTTCCACGCCGCCAGAACGGTGCGGGAGAGTATTATCGTCCATAAAAAAGAGAATCTTTCTCTAATGCAGCCAATGTAGGTTGGGATGGATTTATGACTTCCGTTATCTACCGGTGTGCATTTAATGTACGCTCCGTCGCATTAATCGCTGCCCAAAACATAACGGAAACTCCGCCAGAAGGTGTAACAAGGACTTTCCGCACAAAGAGATTCTAGCTTCATTAGAAAACAATACTTTACTTTCTCCAGAGTCAACGAAGCACAGTTTCGAGCAAACTGAAGTCGAGTAACACGGTGCTTACGGCGTAATTTAGGGCCTCGGGCCGGGCGATAACTCCTGCAGTCATAAGCTTCCGCCTGACCGTCCACAAGCTAACTTCTTACTTCTTCAAGGCTTTTCTTTAGGTCCACACTTGATGCCTTACGATTCCGCAACGCCTGACTCACCAAAAACCGATCATCTCTTGGTTCTGTGCATCGTTTCCTTCCCAAAACGGATCTTCTTTTGACCGAAGCGGTCTCTCGATACCATTGCAAAGTCCTCTGGACAGTTAAATGACTCATATTGAACCGAATATAAAATTAAAGTTTGCGAACATCTTTCTTCAAGTAGGGCTTTAATCTTACCAGCGCTCATAGTTTTATCACTCATATCAGAACGTGGTATTTAATGTAAAAAGAAAGACTGAATTGTTTCATTTGCAGAAAATGTTTAAAAAGTTTTAAAATTTTTGTAACTAATTAGGAAAATATCGTTTCAGTAATTCGCGCCATTAGTAAAGCAATTTTACAATAATCCACTATATTTTTTTTCCTAAATTTCAAAATTTGAAATTTGGGACGTAAAGAATCATGTTAGGATACCTCAAATAACATGCGAATACATCGTAAAATTAATAAAACCTCTTCTTCTTAATTAATATTAGTTGTAGTAGAGATAAAAAAAGTCCCGTTTTTTTGCAAAAGAGTTTAGTAACACTTTTAACCTTGCTATGTCCAAAAAATATAGAATAAAGATATCTATTCTGAGTTCAAGAAACTATTCAATATCAATTGAAATATTTCTAGTTATCAAAATAAGAAAAGTTATTAACATTTACAATCCAAAAAGTTTATAAATTTCTTAAACTGAATACAAAGTCAGATAAATCCTAGCTTATCGGCGGCAGTACTCGCTCACTTATAATCTAAACTTATAACACTTAGTAGATAAGTAATAAAATTCTCAGAAGGCAAGTTCGAGAATTATGCTAGAGCGAATCTTCGTAGTCGAACACTCAAAGCTTTGAACACAAAATAGACAATACAGAAGAAGGTAATTTACACACAAAGTGCGCTCGAGAAATGCGCAACTGCTCACGGACGCGATATCTCGGACTGGTTGGGACCATTGCGGGCACGAGTTCTCTTTGCATGAAATATGCGTCTGTTAACTTTTTATGCAAAAATAGAGGAACATTTTTTTTGTAACTGTAAACCTGCATAGTTATTTTAATTTAACATTAAACGGTGATTTTTCGTGTATCTTAAGTAATATAACAATATAATTGAAATGTTTTAGTTATAATTATTGGTTCATATTTCCATTCTTCCTGTTTCATTCTGAACAATAAATCAAACAACTAGATACGAGTGCCAGTACCACGTTAGCTTTTTGTGCATAAGTTGACAATCCTACCGGGATCGCCGAGCGTAGGTATAAAAACCGGCCAAGTCGTGCCACGCGCAGTGTAGGGTTCCGTAGTTTTCTGGTTGTGGTACCACAATATATTTGAGCAGGAATCTTTATTTTCTATATCGGTAATTAGATATACAATTAATATCAATCTATGTATCTCAACTAAAATACTTCCATCAAAGGCAAACTGCGTCTCAAACTCAAAATCAATTCTAGATATTTTTTTAGGAAGTATGATAACCGCCGATTTTTATTTTGTTTTCTTACAGGCGGAGGAGCGGGTGTAAAATCCTCATGGGTACAGCCAGCTGCTAGGTTATGTCAGACTGTTACTGACTAAAAGCTTCATCTGTAGCGATCATTAAGGAATGATCGCTACAGATGAAGCTTTTAGTCAGTGATGTGACTGAGGATGATGCGGTATAACCGCCGATCTTTTCAAGTGCCTATATACTTTTTATAAAAACGTAACATTAGCGCGACTCAGAAGCCGTTGCCGTTGGTACTCGCGGAAGCGTTGTGGAAGTAATGATATTTGATTGTGGATTTTAAATAGTTTTTTTTTAAGATTTTGTTACAATGCAAGGGTTTGCATTACAATAACTTCATCGATGTCCCTATTAATGTTTTCTTCTAAGGAAATTTTCAATAGTTAAGAAATTTACTTTAACCAAAGTTGAACGACTATTACTCTTAAAATAACAAATCTATCTTAACCGTCATATTTTTCTTGAAAAGTTCATGAAATTTTACAGGTTTTTCAAGCCAATAGTTTAGCTTAGAGGGGGGAGGGGCGCGTTAATCGAACAAAAATTAGCACTTTAAAGTTCAATATTAGGAAACGGATCCCTAAATCGAAAAATAGTTTTAGGAACCCCTAAGTAATTTTAAAGGACCTATTCAATGATATTCCACACCATTCCATCCCCAGGTTACATATAGGGGAGCTAACCTAAAAAAAATATTTTTCATAATTTGATTCTACCATTTTGTCGATGTGATCGATATCGATACAATTACAGCTCTTTAGTACTTATATTTCCAATCAAAACCGGGGACGGACAGACAAACATGACAAAACTATAAGGGTACCTTGTCAGGACTCCGGAACCCTGAAAAATCAATATAGGTTACCTTCTGTACAATCTACTTCGTGCTTTGAAGCTCAGTCTACATAGAACGCAACAGTCTACATAGATATAGAGAATAGACTTATGCTTATCATACACCTGCGTGATGAAGCTTCGGGTGGCTTTGATACTAAAATGCGCTTAAATTTGCGTTTTATATACCTATAAATAATACAAAAACGAACGATTTCGATGATCCTAAATGAGGGAAGGGAGCTCATTCACTCCTAGCACTATCGGTACGTAGTCATTAAATAGTAAATTAAACAAAAGTCTGTACCTATAGTTATTCGTAAATTACCTATTTTACTAAATAACAAACAAAAGACGATCAATTCGAAAATAAAAACTGAAAAGTGGCAGCACTTCAACTTGATCGGCGAAGTGCGCTCTCATTCGAGAATCTTCAACGGCAGTCAAGCGGAGAGATACTATATCTCGTGCTGAAATAAAATGCAAATCGATAGTACTCAAGCTGGATGTAAAGCGATTTTAACTGTAAAAAATTTACGACACATCAAATATTTATACTGCCCAGATGATTTTCATGTTTTTAAATGCGTCAAGGTAGATAATAGATTCATAGATGTTTTTGTTCCTGTCTAGTTTCTTCTAAGTTTGCTTCCTGCTTTTTTTATAAAGATAATAATTATTATAGAAATACCTGTTATACAGTGAGCGCCTATCATTATAGATTAAATGTATATGTTTGCTAAACTATAGGCATTATCCACGTATTCATATACCTACTCTGTAGAGCTCAGGAGTAAGATCCTTAACTCTGTATCTTCTTATACATTTTTTAAATTTACCCCTCATAAATGTACAGCTACCGATTCTATCCTACATTGAAACCAACATCCGTACTCAGAAACGTCAATTTAATGTCTCGTTAATTTAATGGTTCATTAAGTCTATTGTTATTACAAAGAAAGTGACAGCACCAATTATATCCAAACTTAAAAATGAATTTACCTGTCTGAGTGCGGCCGTAAGCTATATTCCAATTTCATTATGATAAAATTAATCGAAAACAATGAACATAGTGGACTCACCATTAATATCTTGGAATGCAAACCTGCAGACGATGGCCTGGAGGCGGTAGAGGTAGGCCAGCGAGATGACCACGGACCAGTAGTAATAAAATCTTCCCGGGGAGTCGAACACGCAAGACCAATGCTGCCTGGAGCGTAGCGCCCGCTCGTTATGATAAAAGTAATAGAAAACAATGTCCAACGTGGACTCACCGTTAATCTCTTGGAAGGCGAACCTGTAGATAATGACCTAGAGATTGTGGAGGTAGGTCAGCGAATAGATCATGGACTAGTCGTAACACAGTCTGCCCGCGAGGTTCAACACGAATGAACAATGCGGCCCGGAGCGTAGCCGCACGCTCATTGTGATAAAAGTAATCGGAAACAATGAACAAAGTAGACTCACCATTAATCTCTTGGGAAGCGAACCTGTAGACGATGCCCCATAGGTTGTAGAGGAAGGCCAGCGAGACTACCATGGACCAGTAGCAGCACAGTCATCCCGCGGAGTCGGACACGAATGACCAATGCGGACTGGAGCTTAGCCTCCCTACAAATTATGATAAAAGCAATCGAAAACAATGGAAAAAGTGAACTCACCGTTGATCTCTTGGAAGGCGAACCTGTAGACGATGACCCAGAGGTTGTAGAGGAAGGCCAGTGAAACGACCATGGACCAGTAGTAGCACAGTCTTCCCGCGGGGTCGAACACGAATGACCAGTGCGGCCCGGAGCGCAACCGCCCGCTCGCGTAGGTTGATCGCCGCCTCAGACCTCCCCTGCTACTACTGTGGACAAAACCAATTGTAATTAATACTTAGCAAAATCTTGCATATCAGAGATGGATTCAAAATTTCTAAACATAAGTTACACGAGTGGACTTTTGACAATGACGGGTCTTTTCCTGGAAAAGGTTATCTTTTTTTCTTATGTCTTCACGTACACTTTAACTGTATTAATTTGTTACCTTTGTAATCGACTGGTTTTAGCACATGGCACTGAGGCATCTCTGATGTAGAAAAAGAAACTTTTAATTTTGGTAAAATAGAACGTTCTGAATCCGTCAGTAGCTCCTATTCAAAAGACTGACGATTTGGACGTTATTTGCTGCCCTAGACCTTCGGCCCTACAAAAAGGGCTCAGGTATGGTGTGAGTACTTCACAAGGTGTAAGGTTATTCTGCCGCACTCAAGTAAATCCAGAAATCCTCGTTTGGGCTTCGCCCAAACTTCGCTTCATATAGTAAAATGAGTTGTTACCTTTTCCTTATTAATTTTTTTTTAATACAATGTTTTCTAAATTTTATAAAAAGTTCTACCAATCGCACCAAATCCAAGTTCTGCAATTTTATCAAGACTAAAACACAGGCATGGCGTTTATGATCCGTTCTTAAGAATTCCAATCATAATGTCACTTCCTTTTAAAAAAAAATGAGGCCTTTTGGAATTACCATTAGGTACACACAGAACACGTAATGCCACACAAAACATGTTTTATATTACTTTCAGGCAGTACAGTGACGTCTCTGTTGTACGCCCTTAAGTGCCTACCATGATGTCATAGCTCGCGTGCCCTTAAATTCACTGTCTCTCCTCATTATTCAAGCCGGGCCAACACCCATTGCGGTGGAAATGGTAAGGTTTACGTCTTATTTATTCTCTCACTTTGGGACATTTATGATGTTGATATTCCTTCCTTACATATTTTATATTCGCAGCTTCATCCTTATGAATTACTCCAATATATCTAACGTAGATACGTAAGTATAAATTAAACGTATTTGCAAGCATAGGTACTTGTGAATATATACTCGTAATTAGGTCAAATATTTTTTATGAGACAATAAAGACTGTTAAATTAGGTATATTTCAAAAGAGTGGAATCTGCAAATACATTCATCAAAAAAGTCTTAGCAATATTTTATTAAAACAGTTTTGAACTTTTAGAATAGAAAACCTATTATTAGCCTTGTTATTAGAAAGTATAGAAAAAATGTGTTTTTGATACGCTGTTGGTTTTCTGAATAAATAAAAGTGCTAATTTTTATTAGAGTACGGCTTTTATTAAACTATTTAAAAACCACAATAAAATATCATTAGTTCCACAACGCTACCGCGAGTACCAACGGCAACGGCTTTTTCGCGCTAACGTTACGTTTTTATAAAAAGTATATAAGCACTTGAAAAGATCAGCGGTAATACTGCATCATCCCCTTTTTAGGGTCTTCAGATAAAATTTTTAGTCAGTAAGAGTCTGACATAACTTTTCAGCCATTCATCTAGGGTATCCATGAGGATTTCACACAGGCTTCCCCGCCTGGGAGAAAAAAAATCGGCGGTTATCATTCGTATTTAAAAAATAATAATATCGAATTGATTTTGAGTTTGAGACGCAGTTTGACTTTGATTTAGGTATTTTAGTTGAGATACATAGATTTTTATTAATTGATTTTTCTAATTCCCGATATGGAAAATAAAGACTCCTCTAATTATATTGTGATAACTACAGGCAACTAACGAACCCTACACTGCGCGTGGCACGATACGCACTTAGCCGATTTTTTTTCTACCTAGTGTTTATTAAAGAACAATTATGGGACTTTGTATGTGGTTTTTACTCCTTTAGATTCTTTAACTACTTCTTTCATGAAATTCATAATCTTACTGCAGAGGCAAAATCAGATATCGCATCAGATTCTGCCAGCCAAATACAGTAATGATACCTAGGTAGGCCGTTGTGTATTAGTTGATTGTTTAGACGTCACTCTCGGCTTGGAGCTTGTATAATGCAGGGTTGTCAACGCTGTAGGTATAGTCCTTGTTGAAAGAAATGAATTTATTGCGAATATACTTTAAAAAATAATTTCATGGTATTAAATTAAAAAACCGTCCAAATACCCATCGAAATCATTCCTAGGGTTCACTACAGGGTTTAAGACGAGATCAAAGAAAAAATGTTGGGTGGTCACAACAGAAATACACACTCTATGAAAATTTTCACAGTATCTTTATCACGATTTATGAAATACAACTCTGATAGATGGACGGGCGGCTAAACGGACAGCGTAGGCTTGGTAGTAGAGCATTTTCGGGAAGACTATATCTCAGAAACAGTATTTTAGACAAATCATGGTTATTTACATGATTATCACGAATCGAATTCGAAAAAAACGAAATGTAAAATATGACTACATTTTTTACGGTGAAGCATTCGTTAGAATGTCTTTACCCTTTTTTATAAATATAAGTACTTATAAAATTCCATTACCCTTATTTATGAATATAAGTACTTATAAAATATATCTTAAAACCATTGATGTAGCAACCCCAGCCCGCCCGTTAATGTATCGATAGATTCCGTTAATTGATGGAATATCTAGTACGGAGGGATGTAGCAACATCGTATATCTTGTGACACTATCAGTCTACTCATGCCGTCTAATCCATAGTAAAGATGTCTGCGTAAGTTTTTAAAGGTAAATCTAGTCTAGATCTCATGAAATACTTTGTTTCAGTTCCACTTTAAAGAGATAGAGGATGAGACAGAAAGGAGGATGCTCTCAATTCGACTGTATTTTTTGTATGTAAACATCTATACGCTTGTTTGAAGTGTAAGCTACTCGGTTCCTAGATACTGCTTTGTTAATACAAAATCTTTTCAGGATCTTAAGGCGTTTCCAGTTTACAATTTTGTGTGTTTTTCATCTTCTGAGTATTTTCATGGCCGGTGTTTATAAACCTAATCAAAAATGTAATCATCAAACCGAGCATGCCCAACCCTGAAGTATTTGTGTTGTGCGTTCTTCAAAGGCAAATATTATTTCCTTTGAATAACCGGGGTAAAGAAGAACATAGCCACAAGTTAGGTAAGTATCTGTTCATCTTTATTCCTGGATAATATATAAATATTTTTTTTACAACACGTACACAGAAATTAGCCCAGCCCCGAAGTAAGCAATGTAAGACTTGTGTTATGGGATACTAGGGTACCGGATAAAATACATATACTGTACATATAAAAGTATATTTATATAGATACATATATAATACATATTTAACATCCATTACTGGAGTACAAATGCTCGTATTCATCACACGAACATCTGCCCCCACTGCGATTCGAATCCGGGTCCTCTCGACTCGGCGATACCATGAATCTCGGCGTATGGGCCACTGGGCCGTAGTCGTCATTGGCAGGCTTATAAGTTTAATATTAAGAGGATACCATTAAGAAAAAAAATGGAAGCTAAATAGAACGAAGCGGTTTGTAAATTAATAAAGAGTTCTTTCACTAAATCTGTATTTTGTTCGCTTGGACGAAATAACAGAGAAAGCTTTTGTTTATCTAATTAACATAGTAAATAATTATAAGCTGTTTCGTTTGACAATTTCGAGGTAATGGCAAATCCCTTTTATCGTGAACAATGTTAAGATCTACCTTATTTTGTTAATTAAAATAAATCGATTGTTCAAGATGAGATATTATGTAGTTCCCTGCAAGACGAAAGAAACTCTAAAACACCAATGCATGTAATTACAGCGCGTTTTGTCGTTTCATTAACAATTATACCATTATGCTCCGTCGCCCTATCGCGAGAATTTTCGTTTTCACTACAAATCGGGCCAAGAAAAAAACACATTTTAAAACATGGTCAGAAACGGTATTACTTGGCCAGACTTGCCACGAAAACGGAAAATGTTCGCGATAGCGCAAGACAGTGTGGCGGTAGCGTCATTCAGTTTAGGACATTTTCAGGTTTGGTTTTTCGTGATTATCCTAAAATACGTCATGTGTTTTTTTTTCAAATTCCGCGAGTTTGATTCCCAGTTGTAGCAATCGATTTTAAGTCTGTAAATCTGTGAAGCAGTTCTTGTTATTATTAAAAATAAATGATGTCTTTTTTCAGTAAAATATCCCATCTTCAATATTTAATATACTTTCCTTCCGTGTGACAAAAAAGTGGGGCGCCCTGTATATTGGCTAGTCTAACAGATACTGAGTTCTGTCCATAGTTTATTAGACGATTCAGGAAATTTTCGAAAAAGAAGTCGAGTCGAGATTGTAATAATTACGTCATAATTTAGTTTTTAATGAAATTCGTTTTCGTTAATTTTAGACACATATCTACTTATCATCATCCTCAGCCTATAAATATGGCACAGGCCGTCTTTATGGAGATTGGATCACGCGGGCCCAGTGCGGATTGGTGAGTACTAATAATTGCAACGGCTTAACGTGCCTTCCGAAGCACGGAAGAGCTCGAGATAGTATATATTTGGCTACTCATTCAATGGCCGACCACCGGGAAAGTTCCTTAACTTCAGCGATCGCAGACGAACGCGCTAATCACTTACGACGTCGAGCTCTAACGAGATAACTAGATAGGTAAAGGTAGAGACCTTTACCTACTTATACTATCTAGTTATCTAGAGATCAGAAACAATATTGGTCCACACATGGTCAATACATTACGTATTACAATAGTGTTTATCTATAGGTGAAGCAAAGGACTGAATCCAATTATATTGGGATACTATTAGTCAGAGGCTTAATGAGGTGTATAACAAACACCACCTCCTTACTCCACTGATATGGATTTGTGCAAGTAATACCATTTCCTTAATTGTATACATCTCATCATCATCAATATTATCTTGAACTAACATTCTTAAATCGCAAAAAAACGAGTTATTAAATCTTAAAAATAGTAATACGCTATTTTGACTATTGTTTATTTGATATTTTTTTTTTTCAAATCTTGTTGAAGCGCGATATTTGCTAGTTTCACAGCCGCCATTAAGTTTGAGTCGCACTCTTGTACACATAGAAATGATTAGTAATTAGCAGGTAATTGCCATGGCAGTGTGGCGGCGCGAGGTGGTTGTGTGGCGCAGGAGTGGCATGTGCGTGCGGTGTGTGTGGCGTGCTCCGCCATCCGGTCAGCAGTGGCGCCTCACCGCTAGCACCGAGTCGTACTCATAGAAGTGATTGGTTATGGGTACCTATCTGTGCCATTTCAGTGCGGCGGCGCGAGGTGGTTGTGCGAGTGGTGCGGCACTGGAGTGGCGGGTGCGTGCGGTGTGTGTGGCGTGCTCCGCCATCCGCTCAGCAGTGTCGCCTGCCGTTAGCACCGAGTAGTACATATATAAGTGATTGATTATAGGTACCTATCTGTGCCGTTGCAGTGCGGCGGCGCGAGGTGGTTGTGCGAGTGGTGTGGCGCTGGAGTGGCGGGTGCGAGCGGTGTGTGTGGCGTACTCCGCCATCCGCTCAGCAGTGTCGCCTGCCGCTAGCACCGAGTAGTATATATAGAAGTGATTAGTTATAGGTACCTATCTGTGCCATTGCAGTGCGGCGGCGCGAGGTGGTTGTGCGAATGGTGCGGCGCTGGAGTGGCAGGTGCGTGCGGTGTGTGCGGCGTGCTCCGCCATCCGCTCAGCAGTGGCGCCTCGCCGCTAGCGCCGAGTAGTTTTAATCTACACGGACAAAATCCTCATTTTAAATATTATTAGGAAAACAATTTAAAAATGTTAAAACAAAGTTATGTTAGCAAAAATAAAAAGTTAATGCCTGGATAAGCTACGTCAACAGAAATAAGAACCTGCAACACATCGATGGCTCATATTGAGCATTATTAATCAGCTAAATCTAATAGAAAGCTCCAGCATTCAAAACACATCCGGCATTATTATTATAGAGCGGTAAATACTAGTTTTCCTACAATAATGTAGTCAAAATCAAAATGAACTAAAATTTATTGAGATTAATCAATAAATTAATTTTTTATTAAAAAAAAGCCAAGGAAGAATCGTTTTCCAATTGTGGGATTCGGAAGTAACGAATGAAGCAAAAATACTCACGTCTGAAAAAACTATGGAGAAAAACTAAGGAAATAATAAGAAGTATAAGACTATCTTCATTTTATAAAAAAGAACGCTAATCTTGACTTTATTCAAAAATTTGCAAATTGTCAGCATTGCTGTTCTTGCTCGATTACAAAGTAAGTTGACAGTACTTTACAATAAATTTTTACTTATTTTAATAATTATGAAATACACTTCCTGTAGATATAGCTTAAATAGTTGTAAGTTTTATACTTTAAAAAAATCTAATTAGAGTTCTAGCGGTTGACCCAGTTTATTTGCAGTCGAGTGTATTTTCAAATCCTATTTTATATGAACGAATGGTATTCGTTGAATTTGAATTTGTTTATTTTTCTAATTAAAGAGCTCGATGACGCAGCGACTAGCGCATTTGCCCAGCGATCGTGGAAATTAAGCAACTTTCATGATGGCCGGTTATATTATGGGTGACCAAAAATTCAACCATTTTTAACTAAATAAAACAAGTTTCAACGGTATAGATGCACTGATTTATTTATTTATTGACGTTTTGCAACCTTTTCAGGATGCGTCGTCTTAATTATGATTTTAGATAAATCAGTGCATCTATACCGTTAAAACTTGTTTTATATAATGAGTGGTTTGCGTGAAAACCTAAGAAAAAAAAAAATATGTATCTGTATCCTTTTTAAACAAATTTGTTTCAATACTTGTAGGTGCTCGCGACTTCACCGTTGAATAACCGATTTTCCAAACAGAATTTAAGTCGCTATTTCTCCCTCTATATGTTTTATTTTGGAGGCAAACAGGCCGTATCTTAATTGAAATTTTTGCAAACATGTATAATCTGAGAATTAGGATACATGTCACGGAAAAATGTTAAGTTCCTGTGGAATTCTCAAAAAACTAACTGTGGATATAAGGTAATTATGACATTGCTAGTGTGGATACAAAACAGCTAAATTTATATAAGTTTTCACAAAGCGAGGGCGGGAACCCGTTTGTTGATCGATCAACTTAGCGATTCGCGATCGGCTACCGCTAGAAATTGGTTTTCCCGATGCGACACAGGACTGAAAAGCTAAAGGAGCTTTCGTTGCTAGCTGTCGTACCGTGAAATGAGATATAAAACGTTCAAAAATGCGATTGGTCCCGATGCCATTTGCTCGCGTTGCACCACAAGAAATATTTGACACTACGAAATACAACGGCATTTGTTGCAGTTCACAGAATCAACTATTTAAAAGCTGACATCTAGTATATAGTTACCACCTGCAACCGTCTATGTTTAGAATTGAATTAAAATTAGTTTGACTGCCTTTTCAAATTCAAATTCTTTATTTGCCATTAAACAGGGTGGGTACGCCTGTTTAGCCATATGATAAAGCATGCAAAGGAATATTTCCATTTATATTTGTAAAAAAACAATAACTACAAAGAAAATCTGAATTTTTGTGCCAGATAAACTGCCAATACAGAAGTTTTGCAGTTAACGTCTGTTGGACAGTGTTATAATGTTTCAGTTAAATTTCAGAAACACTTTAAGGAACTGGTGAAACTTTACCTCAATACCTAAAATATATTTCACTAGCGGTCGCCCAGACTTCGTCCGCGTTAACATCAGATTTTTGAAAATCTTACAGGAATTTCATCCGAATCATTTCGCCGTTATTACGTAATTTTGAAATTCAAAACCAATCAATTGAGTAACAAACATACGATAAAAAACATACAAACATTCATATTATTTATAATATACTGAACACATTGTTGTGCAAATAATCAATTCTTATTTTATCTTATATCAGGAAATTATATTATACGAACAGTGAACAGGGTCTCTTCGAAATCCTTTTAAAAAAATATACACTACTAGATGACCCAGTGTACTTCGTGGTAGTTTTCCAATTACAGAGCATAATGCGACTCAGTGGCGCACAATGCCGAATTATGCTGATGCTTAATTGGAACGTGAATTAGTTTTCAAATGCACCAGGAGAGTGCGCTAAGTTGTTGAAAAAAAAAATTCATATACTTAAATATTCATGTAAATATTCAATGTTTGTACCTTCATCCATACTTATATTTATTTTTTTAATACAGTTTGAATTAACTTTGATTATTTTAAAAAATCTACAATGAAACGAAAGCTTTAAAAATTTTTCAACAAAAAAATATTACTAACGATAATATATAAATAGAACTTTTCGATCAATGCCAACTTAAATAAAAACACTTGTTAATTTTCTGTCACTGAGTTGGTATCGAATGCACGCATCACACGAAAACATTACTTTTGAGAGTGCTCGATTATGCGAAGCGTTACTGTAGTTGAAACATTCAACGTTAAGCATTATGCCGCATGATGCGCTGTAGTGCTGTAATTGTAAAACTACCCGGAAAACTACCCTAGGACGAACCAATATCGAATTCGTATCGTTTGCGAGTCCGAAATGTCATTGTCAAATGTGTACTGATTTTTAGTTCCCGTTACGTACTTTGTGGCGCTGCTGTTCAAGTTTGCATACAAAATTTGACATTGACATTTCGGTTTGCAAACTATTCGAATTCGATAACGGTTCGTGCTAGGGGTAGCGTATCACCCATCGAAACGACATTAAAACCCTCCCTTTCGCTAAAATGGCTGAAACGTCAAACGTTTGACAGGAAAGTAGGTACAACAGTTTATATGGGACCAGCGGGGCTATAAGCGGGTGCGCATGTACAACGGGCAATTACTCGCGCCACTCACTCGCGGTGACAGTCCTCAGCAAAAAGCACGCGCACGCGTTTTAACGGCCAAGCGGGCGTAGGCGGCCGCGGGCTGAGCGAGTATATTTTTGATAGCTTTTGTCGCTCGGCGACAAACTAGTGGAGCAAGTTCTCGCTGTCAGTGTGAACAGTTAGCGATCAACTATTAATATATGCATCTCTTATGTTTACCCGACATGTTTATCTATATTTGTTTCTTGAGGGAGAAAATAATGGATAGTGTCGCTTCCTCGCCAGCGGTGGGACAACTGTCTGTTACTGTTGATTCAATTAGTCATTTGAGGATGTTGATCTGTTGATTCAATTAATCATTTTATATTAATCAATACTCTAAGCTCTGGTCAATATGAGATACTTGGAGACAATTTGATATCAGGTGTAAATAGGGTATTCCCGAATTTGGTGTTTCATTGCAATCAATGTGTTTATTGGAAAGCGTCCGTCTAATCCACCGACTTACACGGTTAGTTTGACGTGATCAACGAATCGCAGTATGAGCCACTAGCTGGGTGTAATTGAACAAGAACACTGTTGTTTAATTGTTTAGCAAACCAAATGCGGTACCGATAAACAGTCTGTTTACTAGGCCGGGACTTAATGAGCGAGCATGTTTGGACACCAATTTTCCAGTTTCATGATGAGTCGGTAATGGCGGTTGTGGATTGATCGGTTTTGCCTCTTTATTTTGTTATAAACGTACCTATGTATATCCTTAAAAGAAAAAAGGAGCTAATTATCGCTGAAGTTAGTTTTGTGGCTGTTTGTGTTGTTGCTGACGGTGGGGTGACGTGACGTTTAACTGTAAATGAAATAAATTGACTTAGGTAAATTGATATTGAATAATGATAATACATTCATAGAAAAATACCTACTAAAGCCTCAGTTAAGGTAAGCAAAATAATTCTTAGTAGAATAAAACAGTTCATTTTTTATATCTATTTATGACAAATTGACGACCTCCGTGGCCGAGTGGTTTTTACGCCGGGTTTCATGGTATCGCTGACTCGAGAGGTCCCGGGTTCGAATCCCGGTGGGGGGCAGATGTTTGCGTGATGAATACGAGCATTTCTACTCCAGTCATGGATGTTTAATATGTATTTCTATATAAATATACTTACATATGTACTGTATATGTATTCTATCCATTACCCTAGTATCCCATAACACAAGCCTTACAGTGCTTACTTTGGGGCTATGCTAGGCGAGTGTTGGAAATATTTATTTATATATAAAAAAAGAACCCTTGACATAAACAATAAGTGCTCCAGATACAGGTGGCGTATAAACGTTCTTATATTAAAATCTGCGAATAAGAATAAAATTATTACCTATGTAGTCATTATACCTAGTAAAACGATATTTGCCGCGTGATGTGGCAGAGCCTAGAAAGTATCCATTTGAGGACTTCGAGTGTCTGTCGTTGTTTGGAAAGGGGAGGGCCCTTTCCTTAAGGGCTGTTTTAATCACGAGTGTTGACTCAATGAGGCGTACTATAGGACGAAGAAAAGGCTCTGGAAGATTGACTTTGTTATAAGGTCTAATGTAAGGCACTTAGATAAAATGGTTTTGTTGGATTTGAGTTAATGCGCGTATTGTGTTGCGTAGCCACACTTGTAGTAAGTCATTTACTATTGCTCATTATTGTTTTTGTGTCGTTTAGTAAACATGAGTACTGCTGTGTGGTTGTTAAATGGTAGCGAACCTGCCTTCTGTTCTATAGGTGTTTGATTCGAATCCCGGTGTGATGAGTTCAAATATTCGATAGCGTTCTGTTATAAATTACATATGTATGTGATAGTACTGACAGTGCTGCCACACAGTTGACTAAGCAATATGGTCTGATATCCGCGATTAAGACCTCTGAGATCTATAAATCAATTCTGGATCGTTTGTCTCGCTAAATGACTGGGGGCTGAGGCCCTTTTTAAATGTTTGTCGTAGTCCAGGGAAGGTTTAAACGGTGAGAACATATGGAAAAATAGCGAAGAAAATACTAAAAAAGAACAAAATTTTCCCATATAAACTGTTGTACCTACTTTCCTGTCAAACGTTTGACGTTTCAGCCATTTTAGCGAAAGGGAGGGTTTTAATGTCGTTTCGATGGGTGATACGCTACCCCTAGCACGAACCGTTATCGAATTCGAATCGTTTGCGAGTCCGAAATGTCATTGTCAAATGTGTACTGATTTTTAGTTCCCGTTACGTACTTTGTGGCGCTGCTGTTCAAGTTTGCATACAAAATTTGACATTGACATTTCGGTTTGCAAACTATTCGAATTCGATAACGGTTCGTGCTAGGGGTAGCGTATCACCCATCGAAACGACATTAAAACCCTCCCTTTCGCTAAAATGGCTGAAACGTCAAACGTTTGACAGGAAAGTAGGTACAACAGTTTATATGGGAAAATTTTGTTCTTTTTTAGTATTTTCTTCGCTATTTTTCCATATGTTCTCACCGTTTAAACCTTCCCTGGACTACGACAAACATTTAAAAAGGGCCTCAGCCCCCAGTCATTTAGCGAGACAAACGATCCAGAATTGATTTATAGATCTCAGAGGTCTTAATCGCGGATATCAGACCATATTGCTTAGTCAACTGTGTGGCAGCACTGTCAGTACTATCACATACATATGTAATTTATAACAGAACGCTATCGAATATTTGAACTCATCACACCGGGATTCGAATCAAACACCTATAGAACAGAAGGCAGGTTCGCTACCATTTAACAACCACACAGCAGTACTCATGTTTACTAAACGACACAAAAACAATAATGAGCAATAGTAAATGACTTACTACAAGTGTGGCTACGCAACACAATACGCGCATTAACTCAAATCCAACAAAACCATTTTATCTAAGTGCCTTACATTAGACCTTATAACAAAGTCAATCTTCCAGAGCCTTTTCTTCGTCCTATAGTACGCCTCATTGAGTCAACACTCGTGATTAAAACAGCCCTTAAGGAAAGGGCCCTCCCCTTTCCAAACAACGACAGACACTCGAAGTCCTCAAATGGATACTTTCTAGGCTCTGCCACATCACGCGGCAAATATCGTTTTACTAGGTATAATGACTACATAGGTAATAATTTTATTCTTATTCGCAGATTTTAATATAAGAACGTTTATACGCCACCTGTATCTGGAGCACTTATTGTTTATGTCAAGGGTTCTTTTTTTATATATAAATAAATATTTCCAACACTCGCCTAGCATAGCCCCAAAGTAAGCACTGTAAGGCTTGTGTTATGGGATACTAGGGTAATGGATAGAATACATATACAGTACATATGTAAGTATATTTATATAGAAATACATATTAAACATCCATGACTGGAGTAGAAATGCTCGTATTCATCACGCAAACATCTGCCCCCCACCGGGATTCGAACCCGGGACCTCTCGAGTCAGCGATACCATGAAACCCGGCGTAAAAACCACTCGGCCACGGAGGTCGTCAATTTGTCATAAATAGATATAAAAAATGAACTGTTTTATTCTACTAAGAATTATTTTGCTTACCTTAACTGAGGCTTTAGTAGGTATTTTTCTATGAATGTATTATCATTATTCAATATCAATTTACCTAAGTCAATTTATTTCATTTACAGTTAAACGTCACGTCACCCCACCGTCAGCAACAACACAAACAGCCACAAAACTAACTTCAGCGATAATTAGCTCCTTTTTTCTTTTAAGGATATACATAGGTACGTTTATAACAAAATAAAGAGGCAAAACCGATCAATCCACAACCGCCATTACCGACTCATCATGAAACTGGAAAATTGGTGTCCAAACATGCTCGCTCATTAAGTCCCGGCCTAGTAAACAGACTGTTTATCGGTACCGCATTTGGTTTGCTAAACAATTAAACAACAGTGTTCTTGTTCAATTACACCCAGCTAGTGGCTCATACTGCGATTCGTTGATCACGTCAAACTAACCGTGTAAGTCGGTGGATTAGACGGACGCTTTCCAATAAACACATTGATTGCAATGAAACACCAAATTCGGGAATACCCTATTTACACCTGATATCAAATTGTCTCCAAGTATCTCATATTGACCAGAGCTTAGAGTATTGATTAATATAAAATGATTAATTGAATCAACAGATCAACATCCTCAAATGACTAATTGAATCAACAGTAACAGACAGTTGTCCCACCGCTGGCGAGGAAGCGACACTATCCATTATTTTCTCCCTCAAGAAACAAATATAGATAAACATGTCGGGTAAACATAAGAGATGCATATATTAATAGTTGATCGCTAACTGTTCACACTGACAGCGAGAACTTGCTCCACTAGTTTGTCGCCGAGCGACAAAAGCTATCAAAAATATACTCGCTCAGCCCGCGGCCGCCTACGCCCGCTTGGCCGTTAAAACGCGTGCGCGTGCTTTTTGCTGAGGACTGTCACCGCGAGTGAGTGGCGCGAGTAATTGCCCGTTGTACATGCGCACCCGCTTATAGCCCCGCTGGTCGTCAACTCGTTTCTAGTTTCTAGCTATACTCGCTTCTCGTTAATCGTCGTCGGTGGAACAAGTGTCATGCCGACTTGAAGTTTAACAGTGCATATTTGCTTAAAGCGCAAGGTCCTAAAAATGACATTATATTTTTTTAACGCAGATTACATAATTCAACGCTATCTACCAATGGCATAATAACCACTGTACAAGTAAAATGCAAGTTTATTTAATTAATTTGTTTTATTTCCAAAGGACTGCACAAGCAGTCGCAACGAGACACAGAACGGAAGAGAGCGATGTTGCCATCACTAAAATATTAGTAAGTATTGACCTGTGTGGCCATAAAAAATCTTATAAAATATTGCTTTTAAATTTATATTGGAAATAAATCAAAGAACCACTAAAATCTGAATTGTGAAACTATTATCTGAATACAAGATATCGCCGATGACACCGTACTATCGAAATTTCTCCTTCACTTTTGAATTGCCTCAATCGGAGCAGAGAAATCCTGTTAGTTTAATCTTCTTGGACTTCCAACCAATATAATAAACAAACTCTCAAACATTAAGTTGAAATCTTTTAAGTTTTCATAAATATAGAGTACAGTCAAGTGCGAACTATTCGGTGCATTAAAACTTTCTAGTTTTAAAATGGGAATGCGTGGGTCTATTTACAACGTTCCCGTAAAATTTAAACTCGCACTAAGTGCTGGCAAATGAAGCATGCAATTCATAAACTTGATTGTGTGGCACATTATTGAAGCATTACTAATTTAAGTAAAATTTTATTGAATTATCTACCTGACCAAAACTTTAAAAAAACTCGAAAGAGTCCTTTTTAGTACCTAATGGTAAACTATAGGTACGCCCACTCTAACAAAATATGTAATATTATATTCCAGACGAAATAGGACTACATTTGTCGTGTTTGATAGCGGACTTATTCTATATACACCACAATATAATTTTATTATTACCACATTATTAAACTGGGCTTGGATTGCACAGTGAGTACGGTCGACTTCGGGCCTACGGACTACGACCGCACAGCGACTTTGGTTGACTACGGGTCTACGGTGAAGCTACAGGCTACGAAAAACCTATGTGTTACGGACGCTATCCCATGCGCTAGGTACGGTTCCGATGAGCTAAAGGCAATATAAATTTTTAGATTACATTCAAAGACATTTCAACTGGGGGCGAAATAGGGAAGCTAAATTCATATAAATTTGTAAAATTACGAGTGGTTATTATAAAATAACTATGAAGACGTGGCGCAGGCAGTTTAACCATAAATGATGGCAGTAGCTACCTGGCTTTGTGCGCTCTTCTTGACCGCGTGGAGAGATCCAGCTCGCTGGCGGCGGTGCACGCCGTGCCGGCCTGCAGAGAGCCGCGCGAACCGCCCAGCCGTCGCGAACCCAGCCGGCACGTCATCATTTCTGAAACAACACAATAACGTTTTAATCATCACCATCATCATCAGCCTATTATTATCCCCACTGCCAGGGCACAGGCCTTTCCTATGAATGGTATAGGGAGACTAGAACGTAACCCACCACGCGGTTCCAGTGCGAATTGGTGGGTTTAGCACCCACCACCGATTGCAGATGCAGCCGGGACCAAAGGCTTAACGTGCCTTCCGAAGCACGAGGACCAATTACCGATAAATGCGAAAGTTGCTTAACTTTCACTATCGCAGGCCGAATGCGCTAACCACCTACGCCAATGAGCTCTTCGTTTTAATCAATCAGTGAATATGAGAGGTAGCGTAAGCTAGATCTTCATTGACCAATACGGCCAATTGTGAGACATTAAGATAATTTTTTCTTCATAAAAGAACACTAAATTCACAAAGCTGTTAAAGCTGACGTACTTATACAATAATGCATATTAATGCATATTACTTTTTCGGACATTATTCATAACTGTTTCAACACGTATGTAGAATAATGTAGATCTATACAATAAAGGAAATTAGAATAATTAACGACATCGCCACAAACAAGCTAAACTCGTAGTTTGAAATTTGAATTCGAATTGGCTTTGTTAACTGTGAATTCAAGTTATGCACTCAGAGCGTACCTGCCATAATTTAAAGGTGTTATTTATATTAGGTCCTTACATATGAAATTAGCGTTTTGTCGCACTGACCACATTGATCTGTAATATCTCCTCTTTGGTTAAGAATTCTAAATTTAAATTTATAAATTCATTTAGCTGGTACATTTGAGTTTTGAAAACAGTCTTCATTTGTTTTTTTCCCCATTATTTTTTTCTTTGGCGTCGCTTATTACCGCACATTGGAAAACATGAAATATCGGTATTTTTACGAGTACGTGTTCTACCGTGGCACCAGTGCTCAAGGAACAGCTAGAAGGATTAATAATGTGTGCGGCGCTGGTGTCGCAAAAGAAAGCACGGTACGTTTTTGGTTTCGTTTTCGTTCTGGAAATTTTGACCTTCAGGACCAACCCCGTGGACGGTCGGAGACCAAAGCGAAAGCGGATCCATCACAAAGCACTTCAGAGATAGCTGCAGGCTTCGGTGTAAGTGACAAAACTTTATAAATCCACTAGAAGCAAATCGGGAAAGTAAAAAAACTTGAACGACCCATCGTTCCTCCATGAATAGAGTGATTCGAACTTGCAAACACGCGTCGACTGCTTGTTACTTTGCTCAACCGACACGATAATGAAGGGAATTTAAAGCGAATCATTATTTGTGATGAAATTTGAATACTGTACGATAATCGGAAGCACTCGTCGCAATGGCTGAACCCTGGAGACCCAGACAAATCCTGCCCTAAACGCAAATTGACTCAATAAAAGTTACTTTCGAGTGTTTTGTGGATTAGCGCCGGTGTCGTTCACTACAGCTTTCTAAAATCTGGCTAAACGATTACGGCAGATATCTTTAGTCAGCAAATGCAAACCATGAAGGAAGAACTACCTGCTAATCAACCGAGATTGCTCAATCGCTCTAGGCCACTGCTGCTTCACGACAACGCAAGACCACACACTGCACAGCAAACAACCACTAAGTTAGATGAGCTACAATTGGAATGTCTGCGACATCCACTGTACTCCCCGGACCTTGCTCCAACAGATTACCAACTTTGGACAAAAAGGAAAAAAAAATCAACTCCGATGCTACAGTCCAAACCGCCTTCAAAGAGTTTATTGATTCTCGCCCCCATGGTATTTTCGTAAAGGGATCAATGAAGTACCTATGGGATGGTAAAAATGCATAGATAACAACGGTGCATACTTTGATTAATTAAATATATTTTACAAAAAAACATACTTTATATTCCTACCATACAAAGCGCTAATTTCTTAAGTAAGGGTCTATTATAATTTAAGACAAACAAATTCCGTTCTTTTATTAAAGAAGTGACGGCGTGAAGAAGATTCTATAGGGTCGGCAAAGAGCGCGTGAAGGGACGGACAGACGTGCTCATTACTAGCACAGAAGCATACTTTTATTGAGCAGGTGCTCATTAGTAGCACGTATATAACAACATTGCTAGTGATGAGCATTGGAGCATGCCTAAAAATCAACCGACGTTTGATTTTCAAGTATGCTACCTGAGGCTCGGATAGGAGGGGGCGTGCTCCTAGCGCGTGTGAACGGTTGATGAACGGAAGGTTTGCGCTATTCTCTGAATTATAGAAAGTAACTGAATAAATTTGTGTGGGAGTATGCGTAAATGATTTTTGTAACTATCGAGATCTTCGCTTGGAATTTATGCTAACAATCGATTACTTGATCCCAGTGATTCTCTTCTGTTTATTCAATTATGAACCCAAATCTCTTTGTTTTTTTCTTTTCCAACAAAATATGTTAACTCAATTCCGGAGCAAGCAATATGAGTATTTTATTGAGTTCTGTACAGATAGCACTGTCACAATATCTTTGTACAACCATTTGGCCGAGAGCCTGGTGCGAAATAGCATGTCTATTCATTGCTTTGCCATGCTTATTTATGAGTATGCTTAAAACTAGCATGCATATTGCTGGAAAATGTGAACAGATGCAGAGCATGCTAATATTAAGCAAGTTTACAAGCATGCTATTTTTTGAGCACATATGTCCGTACCTTGACACACTTGCTGCTTTTGCTTTGTTTTCTACCCTGGTATTTTAGTTTACTTTTTGGTCAAATGGTCACCACCATCAGGCGGAATGTTACTTTATTTGATAACTCTTTTGAAGAAAAACAATTTATAAAATAGCAACGTAGTTTCCCAAGGCAAGACTTTTTCATTATTAACTCTTGTTCTAATTTATTTGATTTCCATTGGACAACATGTATTGGAAGTATGTATTTTTTTACTTTCTTAATTTATGTATGGGGTAGGTGACAAACCGTATTTTCGTTCTGAGCCTACCACTGTGTCTTGTGTGTTGGTACGACTTTACGGCCGACGCCAGCACCAATGAGCAAGTAGTTTACTTCGAGTCCCCGCCGTGTAAGCAGCTATCAATCAGCTCTCAATATTTTTCCATTACATCAAGTGAGAGTACCCTTTCTCTGGAACATATCGTGGACCTTCTGACCTGTAGACTTTGATGTGCGATATATTGCCGGCTATAGTTTCCCAAGAGCGTTGACGAGCCCCGTTCTGAAGCCTAGCCCTCGGTACCCGTGGCGGTGTAAGGAGCGTTTGTGGTAAGTCGCCGAACCCCGGCTTTTATCATACAACTATGCAATTGCCATAACATTGAAAACTAAATTCTTTGATAAAATAATTTGTTTATTCTCTCCAGTCTTTATCTTAGGCCGTATTATAGAAAGATGTTCAGTAATTAATGTAGTCTTGAGCATAGTCAGAAATGGATGATGCTATATAAAACCCTTTCTAACTATACTCAAGTAAAGATCAACACTTAGTTGTGATTCTGTAATACGAGCCTAAGTATTTAACTCGTAATCAGCCTTGTGATCATGTTGTCCAATGTTAATATTTAATTTGATAAGTGCCATATATCAAATGGGTAACTTAATCAATAAAATTCAAACGGCCCGCCAATTCGATTGATGTGCAGATCGAACCTGGAGCTCCACTCTCTTTCTCCGAAACGAAATTTCGTCAACGAACGAATTTAAAAGGAAATTTTGCCAGTGACTCTACTCTATTTTATTTAGGAACACGCATATAAAGTTCGGAATCACAAACAATTTTCGTGAACGAATGGAATGAATCATGTTTGTAAGTTCTTTTTATGTTTACTTTTTAAATAACGTTTTGTACTTGGAAACAATGTTACTTTATGACAACATTTTTGAGGACATTGGAAGAACCTTTTTTGACAGTGTTAGCCGACTAATTTGTAGAGTTGATATATTCTTTCGTTTGTCAACCTAAATTTGTCGTTTTATATTTTGAAGTATTGGAAATACATTACATAATAAAAATTTCGTTTCTTTGTTAATTTTACATGCTATAAAATGTTCCTCGAGCTGAGCAGCCTGGATGAAAAATATTCTATCAAGCATTTTAGACTTAATTCAAATAAAAATCCCAAAACGGCAAAGAAAAGGTAACACTTTTGATTTCGTCAATTTGAGGTTAAAATTTCGAACAATTATATTATGTCAAATTCAAGATTTCGTTAGAAAGTATTGTGAATTAGAGAAGGCTTGTAGAATTTAACTGTGAAACTATTTTCGGATGAACGAATTTTCGAAATAAAAAAGAAACAGAGTAAGAAACGTGCGAAATTTGGATCGAAATTTCGTTTTTCGTCGAAATAGAGTAGGCCTCCTGACACTTTGGACTTTACGACGGGAAAAATTAGTTTTCGTTTATAGGATAATTTATAATAATAATAAAATAACTTTATTTATTACCACAAATGACAAAAAGGGTTTACAAAAATCTTGGGTGAATATTATCATGTCTATTTTTGGAGTAGAAAATGCAGTAAAAAGTACTTCCCATTAAGTTCAAAATTACCAAAACTTGAATTGAAATATCTAAATTTATATTTGAATACGAGGGCAGCTATGAAAGAGCATTCGCGTGACTATTATCATCATACCATTTTACTTCATTTAACTTTTCAATGGAACATTTTAAGAATCCCCTAAAGCAACTTTTAAGAGTTATAATTTTATTTTTTTAAGCATGTAACTGCTTAATGTTTACATCTAAAGAAAATATAACTAGAAAAAAATCCACGCGGACTAGGCAGCAGACGGGACTCGAACCCGCACCTTTCGCAATCCGGGCGAATACACTGTCCAACTGGCGCTGCCTTGCAGCTTAAGAATGGCTAGAAGAATTACGATGCGGCCATCAGGGCTGCGGTAGCATAATTGGCGGGTTCGAGTCCCGTCTGCTGCCTGGTCCGTGTGGATTTTTTTTTAGTTATATTAACTTTTAAGAGAGTAAGAACATTGCGGATTGTCCGCTCGAATTGGAGGGAAGTAACCTACACCTTACAGAGGATCATAGTTTAATAACACTATTGGTGATGTTGTGTTTCTATCGATGAGTAAGGTTCTAGAGTTCCACGGTGTAGGAGATTGGGTCTGGGTAGGCAACGGTGCGCGTTATATTGTTTGGTATCGCAAGCGTTTATAGGCTATCGTGGCCGCTTACCATTAGGCGGGCCATTAGCAGAATTTATATTTCGAACAAACTTTGTATAAAGAACAATGATATTAATCATATTGTAAATGTTTAAAATACATGATACGAAATCGCCTTGCAATCAATTGGAGCCAACCGAATAAGCATATCAAAGGGGCCAATCACCACAGGAAGAAAAAATACTACAAAGACAATCAACAGAAGCCAACCCGTGACACGAACAAGGAATAACAGAACAAATCCAATAAGTCACTGTGTCGCGCTTTTTCTTGTGGTTTCAGAAATTGTAACAGTTTACACCCATTGGATTTGAGTCGATGTAAACAGGAATAGTGATAAAAATAGCGTACACACATCAAAAAGAGTTCGAGATCACTTGCAAACGCTGATATATTTTCAAAATTTAAGTTAATCTAAAGAAAATGTTTACGTTATATCTTTTTTTATGTAAAAATACACTTTCAGAAATTAAAAAATAAAACAGTTTTTATTTTTTAGTATAATAAATTTAATAATTGAATCCTAAGGCGATTGTAACAGAACTTTGATACAAATAAAAATATAGTTAGACCAAACTTAAAAACCTTTTATGAATAAATTGTTGTTTATCTAATACAAAATAGCCTCCTCTAGCTCGAACACATGCGGAGATCCTTATGGGCATGCTGAGGATCAAGTTATCCAGCATTTCTTGTGGTAACCTGTCCCATTTTTCAACAGCAGCTTCCCTGAACTGCAGCACTGTCTGGCGTGGTGGCTGCCGGTTCCAAAAGATCGCTTAAGAGCATCCCACGCGTGCTCTATTGGGTTTAAGTTAGGAGAGCTGGCAGGCCAGTCTAAAACTTGTGATTTCGTATTCTCGGAAATATATTTTGTATTTCAGCATTGACTCGTTGAGCTCGATGTGCGGGCGCATTATCGTCAACCAGTACAAATTGGTGCCCATAGTTCTCTCGGAAAAATCTGACGATTCCATCAATAGCGACTGTTTTGTACCTGTCTGCCGTCATGAAGCGTTGATAAGGGATTAAAGGCGTTCTAGCCCCAATCATAATACCACCCCAAAAGGACACTGATTTCCCGCCTTGCTGAACCGTTCCAGTGGCCGTTCTTTGCCTTTCAGTCTTCAGGTCTTCTCCAAACACGTACTCGTCGGTTATCTGGATAAGTACTGATTCGCGATTCGTCAACGAAGAGTCAGTTTTGCCAAATGTTTGACTCTTCGTCTTCTTCGTTTTGCCGGACCCTAGCCCACTGTAATCTCCGTCGCAGACGTTCCCGTGAATTCAAAGATGCTCGCCAAGACCTCCGTGCTCGTAATCCAGCCTTTTATATTCAATCCATCCATTTTTTAAATCACATCATTCCTTGCAAATATATTTTAAATTCGATATTATGACTTAGTTAAAGTCAGATTTCTGAATGAGTGTGTCTACTTGGATTGCATGTCTTTTTATGTGGAAAAACAATTGAATTATTTTATTGTTTTACGATGTAATTCTAATTTTAACATTTACAATCTTTTCAGAAATAGAAATTTCTGAATTTATAGAAAAAAACTATTTTTCAAAGTGATCGCAAACTTTTTTTGATGTGTGAATACTCATGAAATTGTTGATTTGCGTAAAAACTCAAGAAATACAAATTTATAAAAAAAACTTCTTTAAAATATAGTCCCAGTAAAAGTGATAAAACACACTCGCTGTCTCAATTATGAGGTAACCATGGCGATAAAATTGAAAGCACGAAGACCACATATATAGGTTTCCTTTGTCCCAAATATAGAAGTTTGCGAAGGTTTCCGTCCGTAGAGGGGTTTCAAACTAATAACTCGCCAAAAATAAGCTTGATTTCATATTTATTTTATGGTGTTAAATATAAAACCTATTCTGGGTTGTAAATAAGTTATTCTAAAGCATTTTAAATCGCGCCGAACAAATTACAATATATATCACACTATGAAATTTAAAAAATAACTAAGCAAAATTTTAATTAAAATAAATAAATAAATCATCTCAAAATGCTCAAAGCGCCTAAAGAAGTTTTCACTAAGAAAAGCTGAGCAAAATGTACACAAAAATAATGAATAAAAAAACAAAAATATAATATAATTATATGTCTGTCGGCTTCGAACTCAAAACCTCTTTACCTCTTTCTTCATCTCGAAGGAGCCTTTGTTGCATTATACCGAGCCACTAATACCAAGTTGGGCAAAATTTAAATACACATACTTTGCCCCACCGGGATTCGAACCCGGTTTCTCACCACGGATAGGGTTATTAGGCGCCGTAATAGAGTTTTCAACGATTTTACCCTAAAAAGATAGGTTAGGAATCGCGCCCTACGCATGAGTGCGCCATACCGACAACTACTTTTTATTCCGCTAGGGCCTTTTAAGTGTCGCATCCTCAACCGTCCCAGTGATGTCATACCGTTCCGTAGTATGTAAATGCGGTACGTGGATTGTTTCATTCGCTGAATCGCAGCGGTTTCGGTAAATTTTAATGACATGTTGCGTCGCACTGCGGAAAGCTGGGCCTCTTTACCATACTGTACATACTTGTTGGTAAGGTACGCTCGCATATCATATGTCCTGACTATTTACATAGAAGCCGCGATGAGGCCGCGCCTTAAGGACGCCTAGCTTATGATTGAAAAGTATTTGGTCCCCACCCATAATGATAGGGAAGCCTAGAGCATAGTAGGGAAGTGAAACAAAAATATAACAGACGAGCGGACCATTTTATTGCTTCATGAATACCTAATTATGCAAAATTAAAATGATACATCTTATTTTTAAAATAACAGAATACACGTAAATTACTATCAAAATTAAAAACATAACATAGCGAAAAGTTGACAATTAACTGGTTAATTCCAGTATCTATCTCGTGTAATCTGACACATCCGATAAAACAAAATACACCCCTACCCCCGCAACCTTACAATTACATCAAATGATTCTGTCAATCATCTACTACAATGCTAAAAAAGGCTTTTCGTTAGAGTCCTATCTACCATTAAAGCACTAAAATTTTACAGAACCTTAAACTATGATATATTGCCATGATCACGGATTAACTCGTGATTATGGCGCTTGCAACAGTGCCGAAATATCAGAGACTCACAAAAAACAAGGTACATGGTAGCAATCCCGCTAATAACTTTAATTTAAAACTACGAGTTCGAAATCTGCATTCACCGTATAAACTACAAAAGAACTAAGTAGAGTAGAGTGTTTGAGATTATTAACGAATCACACATCCGCCGCTGCACTCGGAGGCGGTTCACAAATCCACACTACGAGTTAATTAACAAGCTTCTCGCCTCGAGTGCCAGATTAAACGATTGAACATTAAGTAGGTAATTACGGATTCATAAGTAGTATTTAATATGAGCCACTCATTGCTCCATCTCAACGTTCGTACGTGTAAATGCATTTAATTAAATGGGTATTATGTGTTTTTCACAGGGAAAATGAGGAGGGTGTTTGGAATTTTTAATGAGTTCAATAGAGTAGATGATGCAATGACAATCGTACCATAGTCCTTTAATAATGCAATGTTTGTTCATTTTTAAAGTAAGCAGTACAAGATAAAGAATCTTTTTTGTTCACCAGGTATACAATAACAATAAAAGAATATTCTACCTAAAAATTAAATTGCTTTGTTTAAAATATAAAAAGAATGCGGAAAAAAACAATGTCAATAAAAATAGTACATTACTGCAGCGGCCAGCAAAAGCCGAGGCACACATACGTAAGTCCACCAATGCCTAGTTGTGGCCAAGTACTTTTATAGTACTTTTCTCCAATAGTGCGCGGAAATTAAAATCAAGTAGAACCTAGACAGAAAATTCGAAATTATGGAATATTAATAACGAAAAACAATATTTTTCCCCGTCTTAAAGTGTTCATTGATGTATTTTTATAAACAGCTCTCTATTTTGAAATACAGTTTAAAAGAATAAAACCTTTGATAAGTTACCTCCTTCGTTGCTATGGTAAGGAGTAAACGTTCCATTTTTAAATTAAACGAAAGATATGTAATTTATTTGGCCACTAAACACGACAAATTTTCATACAAATTTTGCCAGCTGCTGCTCTCTAGTATGTGGCCAGTGCAGCAATTTCGATATATCAAGAATGTTTGAGAAAATAGGCTTATCTTGCTAACAGTACGATATTTTCGAAAAATCGTTTATTTGCAGCATTGTCTCAAATACGTCGAGTGGTTAAATAAGCTCGCAAAAGTTCCGGCCGGAAAAGGTTTTAATAGTTTTTTGCGCGGCATATTTGCAGATAATTAAAGACTGAAAATAGAGGAGTGTGCCCGTAATGGCGCAGCTTTAAACTAACGTCCAACTTTCAACCAGCAAAAAGTTTGCTATAAAATGCACCGAGACGAAACTTCTCTTCAATTCTAGAGGTTTAATTATAAAATGGATATATATATTTTAATTTTACGTTATATTGAAAATTGGGTTATCTGTAGGGTTACTCAATATATCTGGCTCTAATTTACTTAATTGGTGGTTACTAACTAACAAAGAAAACTAGACACATAAAATATATTAAGCCATGTCCCTGCGGGCTTTGTGTCGCTAATCTAAAAAGTACCAAAAGTGCTAGAATTAATAAAAATTTAGACCAACGTGACATCACAACACGACAACTTTGATACAGCTGTGCTATTCTGGAAGAACAAAGTCCCTTTTAATCACGGAATTCGCCGGTGTGATTTGAAACTTACTTAAAATTCGTGTTCTCATTTTAAATCACACCGCGGATTCCGAGGTGAAAAGCGAGTTTGTTCTTCAGTAAAGCACTGCAGTTATCAAACACAAAAGAATAAGACTTTGACGGAGGGAAGACCGATATGCGTGTCAATAACATTTCACTCGCAGCCTCTTCAGTTAATCGTGGCACTTGCAACAGTGCTGAAATATCTGGGACTAATTAAAAACAAGACACCCGGCAGCAATCCCGTTCACAGTAAAATTTAAAACAATATATAATCATCATCATCACCAGCATATTAATGTCTCCACTGCTGGGGCACAGGCATTCCCTATGGTTGGAATAGGGATTGGAATGTTGCAGGTTGGTGGGTGCTCATGACTGCAGATGCAACCGGGACCAACGGCTTCACGTGCTTTCCTCAGCACGGAGAAGCACGAGATAACAAGTTTTTGGTCACCCATCCAATGACCGACCATTGCGAAAGTTGCTTAACTTCCATGATCGCAGACCGAACGCGCTATCCATCAACACCATCGAGCTCCTAGAAAAACAATTAATCGGTATATGGTAAAATTTCATCAGTATGTGCGTTAAAAAAATTCATTATGGCTAGATTGTTAACTAAAAAGTCAGCACAAAAGAGCGCAGCAATCGTTGCGCGACTGTCTCACGCCTGAATGGACACTCTGCGGTGGCTGTACCCACCTACTCTGACCGAGATAATGCCGGCGACCCGTCCCTGATTACTTCACATTCACATCTTGTGACTCGGCTCATCGCTCGATGTCGGAAATGGCTGCTTTTAAAAATCTGTCTCTCTAAGGTCTGTGTCAACACTTAGTAACTACATGCTTATAACAAAAGTTTCTGGATACAATAATGCTGTCTTCAAAATTACTTTAAGAGAGGTAGGGTAGAGGTAGCAGATTTCCGGCTTGAAATGGATTGCTCGTCTGGCGAAGTAATCTCCACCTTACAGTAAACCACTATAAAATAACACTACCGTGGTGTTGTGTCTTTCACGTTGAGTAAGGTTCCAGGGATCCACGGAGTAGGAGATTGGATCGGGGTAGGCAAAGGCGCGGGTGATATTTTTGTATCGCAAGCGTCTATAGGCTACGGTGGTCGCTTAAAATCAGGCGAGCCTTACGCTTATTTGCCACCTCTTAAACAAAAAAATATATAAATAAAGGTTAGAAGGAGCAGTGGTTAGTAAAATATTAAAGCAGAATCACACGGCATTATCGGTGTACGTAGTACGAACCGCAGTGCGACGCAACACATCACCGAAATTTACTACGATCTTGAACGCACGCTTCAAATTTACTCGCACACTATTCCGAAACCGAGAATGTATTCAATTAGGATGTACAAACATTAACCCTTGCCGCTGCCGAGATAGAGTTTAATCTAGGATTCTACGAAAATTTATTAAATGACGACGTGAGCGAAAGACATAAATGGGGTTTTATACGTACTATGGCTGTGTACTGAACGTCTTTTCCGGCTAATTCATATAGATTCTGTATAATGATGAATTACTTCATTAACTGTTTTTCTCGGGGCAATTTTGTCTAGCTTTTGCTTCCAGTTCGTTTGAACCCAAGCACGCCTCTGTAGCTCTGTGAGAGCCTGAGTTAGACTCCGCGGGGTGAGGGTCTCGGGGGGGAATCAGGGGGAATGGGAGAGGGCTGTAGAAGGAACCCCTCTACCTCACCTCATACACGCTGCGGAACGTTGAACTAACTCGTGACAACGTGACATGACGTCAGACTTTTTCGTGCATGCAGCCGATGTTCATCTATTTATAAGACGTTATTACGTCAAAAATGGATCGTTGCGAAACGCCTGGCAGAAGTGAAACGTCTATTCTTTTTTTAAGAAAAAAATACAAAATAATTCTGTATATAAAATAATGTAATAAAAGAAATAAATAATGTTTAGAACCGCACAAGTAGGTAGTAAATACTATTTAATTAAATGATTAGTTCCTCCTACAATACTTTTTACAAATATCCTATTCGGTACTTTCGCAACTGGAATATTCTATTTTGATTTTATCATACTAGTGGTCTGATAATGTTTTTCTAGTGATTTCTTTAGGTCTACTTTTCATATTTTATTTGCTTCCCGATAAAAAAAATGCTTTACGTAATATTAGAAACAATTCAAGTGCCACAGTGTAACAAAAGATATAGCAGTCGTATAATTTATAGCTCAGAATTGAAAAATTAGACATGAGAGTAATTAAAGATCGTTATGAATGAAGCCAAAAAACAAAAGGAGCTACGTTCGAGATTTCTCCAGAGGCGATACGCAAACGCGAACACATTAAGTGAAGTCAGTTCACCGACAAATATCCACAACCACAGCCATTTTCCCGAATTCAATTCCCCCTTTTATAAAGGCGTCAATAAATTTCTCATAATGTTACCGCCGCCATCTCGTTACATCTACGGCGAGAAACAATAAACTCGCTTCGCGAAGATAATTTTGCTAAATTCCTATCCATTTGCATGTTGTTCCGAAATGAACTGTAGGTATTCTGGTTTTTACATAACGTTAAATTTAGTATAGTTACAATTATAAATCATTATAATATTAGGATTCTTAAATTAAAAGGTAGAAATTTTTGAATTTTAGACGTTTTCGGAATAGACAGTAGTAGGTAATGAAAAAAAATGACGGGTTGCACTCCGGAAGTGCCGGCAGAAGTGAAAACTTGAATATTAATGTTGTGCATTTTTGATATTTTGGAATGGTTAGGGAATAATTTTGCACGAATTGTTTTAATTATCAGTATAAAAGTACTATTATTTATGTGGTAGAATACAATATTTATTTATTGCAAACATGACAATTTATATTACATTAAAAAAGTTTATCTCTCAGAAAAATCAACTTACATGAACCACGTTTAAGCGCACTTAGCGTCATCTATTGTAAAAAAATCAACTAACATGAATCACATTTAAACGCACCTAGCGACATCTACTTTGAAAAAAATGCATTTTCTTCGCAATAAAGCTGCCACCTGGACGTCCTAGATAGAGACTTATTATTATAA
The DNA here is from genome assembly GCA_902850365.2 of Chilo suppressalis. NCBI lineage: Eukaryota > Metazoa > Arthropoda > Insecta > Lepidoptera > Crambidae > Chilo > Chilo suppressalis. The sequence continues at coordinate 18,620,625 of OU963898.1, forward strand.
TACGATAAAATAAAATATTACTATGCTTCGTCCAATATATTAAAAGTCAACAACCTTTCCAATTTTATTGTTTTCGTCAGAGCCCCGATCAAGCCACGTGTCACGACGCGGTCAGACCACGTGTCCTGACGCGAATTTAACATTTTTTACCCATACAAAAAAGGGTACAACGCCGCTAAAGAAGTTTTCACTTCAAAAATATCTAGAATTTTTATCAGGCTTTGCTATCCTTTTGCTCACATTTTCTTAACTAGTTATTAGATGAGCCAGCGTAGTTTATGCGCTTTTATTTCGCCAATGATATTAGGCTCAGCACCTAGATTTTGAATTTCCCTATTTTCTCTTTCTCCATATTCCCTTAGCTGTGTGAATCGGACGATCTAGAATCATTCTCAGCACCTTCCTCTCTGTTATCAATATCTTTTCTTCTTCTTTTAGATTCAGTGTCAAGTCATGAATAGTGGATCATCACGACAAGAACGTGCGAAAAAAGTCATGGTCAAAGGCCGATCAGGCTTCATAGACTCTGGCGGATCCCGGGTTAACTCGTTAAAAGGTGATGCTGTGTGTATGGTGGGATTGGAAAGGCATTATTCATTATGAGCTGTTACCACCAGACAGGACCATCGATTCTGAACTCTACTACGCACAACTGATGAGATGAAAGCAAGAAGTTGAGAGAAAGCAATCGGAATTATTCAACAGAAAGGTTGTGGTTTTTTCATCATGATATTGCTAGAACTCACACATCTTTAACTACTCGGCAAAAATTGACAGGGAGATGTTTATGCATCCGCCAGTCCTGACATTACTCCTTCAGATTTCCACCTGTTTCGATCTTTTCAGAATCCTTTAGGCAGTGTTAGGTTAATATCAAGAGAGGACTGCAACAGCGATATTTTGAACAGAAGCTCCAAAATTTCTATAGCAATGGTATGTCCCTAACTACAAGATGGAAAAAAGTTATCGATCAAAATGGCACCTACATACTTTAGTTAAATGTAAATAAACTTTACTAAAATATGTTTTGAATTTTCATATAAAATGCACGAAACTTAAAGGCTTTTATTTAACTTACAATGTATAGTATGTATGTATGTTTGTTTGTTCGGTGGAATCTTGCAATTTTTTTTTTTTTTTTTTTTATAGATAGGTCCGACAAATGACTCCACCCCACCTGATGTTAAGTGGAGGTGAAGTCCAGACGCGAAGATAGCTGATACAGCAGTTCTACCTGCCACACCAGCCATCCTCACCCTGCCGGCCTGCATGTTGCTTCTTCACGCCTCTTTTAAAGGATCCCAGGTTGTAAGAGGGAGGGAACACGTGAGCGGGCAGAGCATTCCATTTACGGATAGTACGACAAAGAAATGAGTCACCAAATTTCTTTGTACGCGTTGGAATTGTAGCCACAGTTAGACGGTGACAACGTAAGCCAGCGCGCGTGGTCCTCTGAAGGAAAGGGGAAGGTGGAATAAGAGAGAATAACTCCTCAGAACACTCGCCGTGGTACAGACGATAGAACGCGCTTAGTGACGCCACGTCACGGCGTAATTGAAGAGGCTCGAGGTGTTTAGACACCTCCTCATCACCTATGATGCGTATTGCGCGCCGCTGTAACCTATCCAAAGCATCGAGCAAGTACTTGGCGGAGCCATCCCAGAGGTGCGAGCAATATTCCACGCAAGACCGAACCTGCGTCTTATATAACAAGCATAGTTGCTCGGGCGTGAAAAAACGCCGCACCTTGTTCAGGACTCCGAGTTTGCGTGAGGCTGTTTTTATAACACTTTCGATGTAATTTTTTGGATTTAAGTCACAGCGAATCTCCATACCGAGCATGGTGATACTGCTCTCTAGCTCCAGTGTTGTGCCCTGAAGAGAAGGACATAAAAGGAATGGCGACGTTTTTGCCGTGAAAGCGCAGACCTGGGTTTTCTTAGCATTGAACTCAACCAAGTTCTTGGTACCCCATTCAGAAATGTGGTCCAAAGCCTGATTGAGTTCAATGACAAGATTCTCCCGTTTCTCCTTGGTTACCGCCTGCCCAGCCGCTGCTTGTCCGAGATACCCCGCATGCACTGTACTGTCGTCTGCATAGCAATGAATATTCCCAAGAGGAATTAGGTCATTGATATGCAGCAGAAAGAGAGTGGGGGATAGGACGGAGCCCTGGGGAACGCCGGCATTCACTGACATGAACCGCGAACTGCTACCATCCGTAAGGACACGAATTCTACGCTCATGCAGGAAGTCAGCTACCCAAGAACAGAACTGGGCCGGCAGACCGTATGCCGGAAGCTTGGAGAGAAGGCTTTTGTGCCAGACCCTGTCGAATGCCTTGGCAATGTCTAGGCTGATAGCCAACGACTCGCCCCGCTTGTCGATAGCCTCACCCCAGATATGAGTCAAGTACGCTAGAAGATCACCCGTCGATCGTTTCGGTCTAAAACCATATTGACGATCATTAATCAGGGAGTGATCCTCTAGGTAGCGGGTCAGATGGTTGTTAAGGACCTTTTCTAGGACTTTACATAATACTGAGGTGACTGCTATTGGCCTGTAGTTTGCCGGGTCTGAGCGATCCCCCTTTTTGGGTACCGGTTGCACGTTAGCATCTCTCCAAGTCTCCGGCACACGCCCCAAAGAATACGAGCACTGGTACAAACGCGTGAGCACGGGAGACAACTCCGCTGCACATTTTTTCAATACTACTGCTGGGATGCCATCAGGTCCACTAGCTTTCCGGACGTCGAGTCATTGCAATTCGGCACGAACCTCACGCTGCCTGATTTTGATATCAGGCATCGTTGTGCCACAATGAGGTAATAATGGTGGCAGTGCATTGCAATCATCGATTCGGGAGTTAGCCGCAAAGAGTTTTGCCAGTAAATCGGCTTTCTCCTGCGGCTTATGAGCTAGTGTTCCGTCTGGACATCTCAGAGGTGGCAGCCGGGGCTGGCAGAAGTTCTTTTGCACGGCCTTGGCCAAACGCCAATAGCTACGGGAGCCCGTAGGATGCGTTATAAGTTCGTGACCAACACGTGCAACGCGCTGGGCATCCGCTCTGATGTATGCCTTCTTACAGGCCTTGGAAGCAATATTGTAGGCTGCTTTTAGTGAATCGACCCCGGGATCCTTAAGAGCGCGGCCTCTGATCCAAGCACGATATGCCGCTTGCTTACGCGAAGCAGCTTCAGCACAGTCGTGATTGAACCAGAGGTTACGTGTGCCCTTACTGATGAGATTGGAATGAGGAATATAGTATTCCATACCCATTACAATCTCCTCAGTAATAGCAACGGCGCTGGCTGATAGGTCCTTGTCATTGAAGCAGCGCTGCTTCCAAGGGACGGACGCAAAGTAGTCACGCATACCGTCCCAATCTGCTGACCTATAGTGCCAGATCCGGCGTTTTACCACCGTTGGACGCGGAGGTTTAGCCTGTGGCGCTTTGGCAGATATCAGTCAGTGATCTGAAGAGCCCAGGGGGGCTCCTACCACAACCTGATAGCCCTGTGGATGGGTCGTGAGCAGAAGGTCCAGCAATGAAGGCGCTTGACTTGAAATATCTGGAATCCTGGTGGGCTGATCATCCAGTTGCTCCAAGTCATGCGTGAGAGCGAACGCGTGAGCAGAGATCCCTGCATGGTCAGTTTTCGAGGAACTTAACCACAAATTGTGGTGAGCATTAAAGTCCCCCAAAAACACCAATTCTGCATTGGGAAATTGCTCCTGCGCGTCATCTGCTGCCCGACTAAGATGTTCGAAAAGTCGAGTTGTCTCAACATCACCAGTATGGGATCTGTAGAGGCACACGTAGACTCTGGCCTGGGGACCTGAGTCGACGTGTACCCCCAATATGGAGAAGGTGGGATCTTCCAAGCAGCGGAGACGGCGACAACAAACATCCGCCCGAACATACAGGCATACACCGGCTTTCGCTTTGAAGGACTCTTCAAGCACGTAGCCGGGATAGTTAAGGTAGCCTGTGTCAGCAGGCGGAAGTATTTGTGTCTCCGTCAGGAACAACAATGCTGGCCGTGCTGTCTCAAGGTGGTGGTGGACAGCATTGAGGTTAGAGTGGAGTCCGCGTATGTTGCAGAACTCGACCTCAAACAGCGTTGAAGGCGTGGGGGTGTGCACCGCTGAACGTCCAAACTTTGTTTTAAGAGCTGCCATTATGGAAGTAAAAAAGAGACGTGAAACGAGTAGACTTTGTCGCGACAAGACCGGGCAAATTAGGAAGGCATGTTTCCCCGAATGATTGCCTGCAGAGGATATACGCCGACCCGCCGGACGGAAGGGCCCCCGCACCCTCCCGGAAGTGGCCGCCGGGACCCCACGCCCCGGTCACCAACCGGCACGACGGTCCACCCCGAGATTATGCGATAGGGCAGCCTCGCGAACTGGTTAGGAACGCTCGGGCCCCTGTACTGTGCCACGGGCGGCCAGCAGGACAGCCGTTTCTACGGGTCTCCCTGGCCGGCGGGTCAATGCAGTCCTCCCGGCATCGGTTCGACGGATGCCTCGCCCTGGACCGAATCCGTCGCGACAACCTCCACTCGAGCCCTGGTTGTACGCTGGCTGACCCCGAAACGCGCGAGAAGCACTTCACGGGTTTTTCACCATGCGCACGGTGGTAGCAAACCAGGCGGGCGTTAGGCACCCTACCACCAGAGGAGCGGATGGAAGCTCCGATATCCCTTAGTCGCCTTTTACGACACCCACGGGAAGAGAAGGGGCGGTGAGTTGTATTCTTTCTCCGTCACCGCACGGTCGAAACTTGTTTGTACTGTAACCGATATCGCCGGCTCGCCCCCACTATACTTCCATCTAATAGATAATAGCCAATCAAAAGACGCGACATCAAACAATCGAACCAATCAGCACTCACAGCCGAGAGCAATCAGCACCGAGTTTTGGCCAAGTTATGAGCATTTGCTCACATGTAACTGTGACGCGCCTGCTCCTTCTAACCTCTTTCTGTGTTCTGTGAATATGACGACCGAAAATTGACGACCTCCGTGGCCGAGTGGTTTGTACGCCGGGTTTCAAGGTGTCGCCTACTCGAGAGGTCCCGGGTTTGAATCCTGGTCATGGCAGATGTTCGTATATGTAATATATTTAAATATGTATCAGTATATGTATTCTGTTCTTTACCCTAGTATCCCATAACACAAGCCTACAGTGCTTACTATGGCGCTAGGCATTAGCCTAGCTATACCATAATCAAGAACTACAAAAACCCCATATTCTCAGCAAAGCCCTTTCATTTAATAACCATATTGCAGGAAAGCATAAAAAACTTAGTCCACCATCTTCAATAAATAAATAATATTTTCAACACTCACACCATAATTGTTGTGAGTGTACCAACTATATGAATCATTCTGGTCTCATCAAGGGCACGCAGTTGCTAACAATTTATTCGCCTTATTTTATGACATAACATGCTGCTAATATTTTGTTAAGACGTGGGTAAGAATGTTTTACAGGCTGAGTTGGAAGTGAGAGGAAAATGCTGATCGCAACAAAAACAACAACTTTGAAATATATAATGGCCGTTTCGATATTTATATATATTTATAGTATAGATCTTTCCCGTGTATATAATGTCTAATAGATAAAATTGTCGTGTCATGGTGTTTGAAACAAAACTCCTTTTTCATTTGAGAATATAAACATAATTAACAACAATATCGTACCTATACCATTACCGGAATGATTTATATAGTTGGACAATTATGATGTAAGTGTGGAAAATATTAATTATTTATTTATGAAATATGGCGGGCTAAGTTTTTTATGCTTTCCTGCAATATGGTTATCAAATGAAAGGTCTTGCTGAGAATATGGGGTTTTTGTCGTCCTTGATTATGTCCAACGATAACTAAAATATAAGTTAAATCTAAAAAAACTTTTTAAAACAAGCTTTTATTTTGATGCGTTAAAAATAATACACCTAAACTTTCCTTTAAAACTTTTACTATCAATTTATAACTTCATTACACAATTTAATAAATGTTAAAATAACATTAAATTTCGTCGTGAGATTTACCTTTGATCTGTTTTTCAAACTAAGTAAATACTTAAAGGCGACAAGCTTTATATTATAGAAATTGTGTAATGGCGTTATAAGTTGATAGTAAAAGTTTTAAAAGACAATTTTATTCTTTTTAGCGTATTTAAATAAAATCTCGTTTAAAAAAAATTTTTTAATATTAACTTTTTTAAATGACTTAAAAGTAATAATTATATTCTTGTTTTGTATGTTATAAAAGTTTAACATACTGCCACTTTCTTCTTTCAGTTCCTGCGTTTAAGATTGATACAGTCTTGGTCTAGCCCGTTTACTAAGAATTTAGGTTGAGTGAGTTACAACAAGCGAACGAAGAAAGTCCATTACCGAACACCTTCTATCTAAGCATGCCCCCGTAAGTGATGTTTTGAATCCGTGCGCATAGCAATAGATAAGTAAATAAATATTTCCAACACTCACACCAATTAGCCAAGCCCCAGAGTAAGCATTGTAGGCTTGTGTTAATACCAGGATAACGGATAGAATACTTATCCTGATACATATATAGGTATATTTATATAGAAATATATATTAAACATTTACATGACTGGAGTACTAATGCTCATATTCATCACACAAACATTTTTGTACGTATTACTTACGTATTCACACACCCACCGGGATTCGAACCCGGGAGGAACCTCACGAGTAGGCGAAACCTTGAAACCCGGAGTACATACCACTAGGCCACGGAGGTCGTCAGATATTGTGTATATGGTTTAAATAATCAACCTCTAGTTTTTTTTTGAGTGTGTATGCTGTTGGTCGCAGATGACCTTTACAGCGTCACCGGGTTTGGGGTCGGCGAGATTCTAAGGGGACCTCAAGCCGAGAATTGGCGAGTGCCTATAGAGGTATTCCAGGCGGAATGCATCTCCCCACGGGGGATCTTCTCCTCTCCGTCTGGAGCCTCTAGATCACTCGAACCTGAGGGGGCAACCTCTAGTAAAAGCTAAGTATAATCTAGTTCCGTTTATTCCGTTAAACGTCCATCATCGCTATAATTAACGACATTTACCCTACGTGTAGCCCCATCAGCATTACTGGAGTTTGATTTAGGATTTCAGCGGGCCATCGAGCGAAATTGTTTTTAATTATGTTTATATTTTCAAATGCAAAAGGAGTTTTGTTTCAAACAGTGTGACACGACAATTTTATCTATAAGATATTATATACACGAGAAAGAACTGTACTATAAATAACGAAACAGCCATCATATATTTCAAAGTTGTTGTTTTTGTTGCGTTCAGCATTTTCCTCTCACTTCCAACTCAGCCTGTAAACATTCTTACCTACGTCTTAACAAAATATTAGCAGCATGTTATGTCATAAAATAAGGCGAATAAATTGTTAGCAACTGGGTGCCCTCGATGAGACCGGAATGATTTATATAGTTGGTACCTTGTTGTACCTCCAACTTTCACTAATTACCAAAACGTTTCGTGGGCTCCTTCAGATTTGCTTCAGAGAGCGGCCTGACGTAATTAATGGTGTTCATATTAAGTCATTTTTGATACCGTCTTAATGCATTTATAACGGTAAGTACACCTCTGCTCTCTGAATTTATAATTGTCTTATGCCGCCGCTTGAATTTTAAACGTGATCGGTTGGAAAAATGTCAGGGAACAGTACGAATTCGAACCGCCGCATCGATTCATTTGAATTGCTAAAGTTTTACACCCTTAGGACTTTGATAGCCCTAAAAAGTAAACATTGGGGGTATGTTTCTTATTCCTATGAGTATGTATTGCATAAGCTAGCTAAAACTTTACTGGGTAGGGAAAAGTTTTCCTTCCAGAAAAACCGAAAATGATTTTTCTTACTTTAACTTCTATCACGATAACATTATCGCAATAATTCATCCGATACTAACGCACCTATGGCAAGAAGACTATTTCGTCGTGGGTCTTGCTAAACTTGTCAATATCATTCACCTAAAAATGTCAATTTCAAAGGAAAGCTATGAGCCGCTCACAAACTCATATGGCTGGTGGTTGTATGTTTATAGTCCTACTGATACAAAAGCTATACATATCTAAAAACTTCCTTCCACTCAAGGAAGGCTAGTTTAGTACATCACAAATGTATTTTCTATCAAAAATGGAAGTCACAATCTCACGCTGTACATTGCCTTGAAAGTTGTCTTAACTCTTAGAATATATCATGTGCGCTCATCTGGTGCGATAAAAAAATTTCGCTTCTTACAAAAGAATCAACGCTTTACTCGTAGATATGTTGATCGGTAAGTGGGCACCAAGGTAGAATATTTTACTGAGAAAATGTCCGTGAAAAATTAATAAAAGCGGTGGGGCAACGAAGCGGACGCGTGCACTGGAGTCGGCGGCGCGGCGGCTTGTGACCGTTTGAGCGGAAACCGACGAACGATCCGCTCTTCACTCGCGTCTCACCGGCCGACATTAGGTGTAAAAGACGATTTTTCTTGGCGTTTCAGACTCTAGACAGCCTCCAAGATGCAGTAATATTTCTTTTTGAAATGAATGAAATGACTTATAAAGAAATGAAACAGAACCACGGAGCCTGCAAGGAAATAAAACGTGCTGGTAACCGTTGCTAATGAAGAATTGGTGTGCAGGAAAACATAAGAAATAAACATTTCATTTTATTTTATGTTTGGAATGTGCATACGTTTTTTTTTGTGAAGCACGGGTCAAACCTTATGCAGTAATTCACATAACGTTACAGCACAGCACTTTAAGTAGCCGGTGAGCCATTCGTAGTTATGGGTTAGTACTGATGATGATGACTTTCTCGAGTAGATTTATACGAAACAGCCTCTCCTTTCAGTCACACTAATGATCCGACCTCACATTTACTCAATAGTATTATTCTAAAGCGAGTAAAAATATATACTAGTCATTATCTTAAGGTTAGGTTGACTTTCTAGTGTTATTTTTAAGCGATCCTTACATTTATCATAGTCCTTATCGTTTTTCGAAGCTGTGTCACGACAGCCCATGTGCAGAACCGTTAAAGATTAAATTAAAGATTTTTGAAAATTATAAATTATGATGACCATGGACATTTTTGCCTACAAACTATTGTAATAGTATGACAGATCAACTTCTAATCGAAGTGTGCACTTAGGAAAAAAACATAGTTTACAACTATTTGATGATGACCATTATCATTATTACTATTTAAATGGCAAAATATCACATTGATTGCTGATACAACATGAATTCAAGATTAACAACAAATCGAATTATTGAACTGATATTGCATGTTATAATATCTACATACTGAACGGAAATTAAATGCGATAGGATGGATGCGTGAGCTAAAGGTAAGATAAGGAATAAAGAAAAGAGTAGGTATTGCCAAGTAAGTGCACAAGGAATAAGTTTTTAAAAAATACAGAAGATTAGTTACAATTTGTGGGTTGCCTACAATGCAAAGAGATGGTGCTGCCTTGCAGCTTAAGCATGGCTAGAAGAATTCCGATGCGGCCATCAGGGCCACAGTAGCATAATTGGTCAGTGCATTCGCCCGTATAGCGAAGGGTGCTGGTTCGAGTCCCGTCTACTGCCTGGTCTGTGTGGATTTTTTTCTAGTTAAGTTTTATTTAGATTTAAACATCAAGCAGTTACATGCTTAAAAATAAAAAATATAAGATTAGTTAAAGATATGTTTCAGCTGACAGAAGTGAAAACAAACTGATATACTATTAATTTGGTCATTATCAAATACAGGTAGTATTATTTTTTTATTATCAGCGTTGTTTACGTGAGCGAGAATGAGATTATAGTCTTTATACAATATAAACCTGCTCAAAGAAAGAATACCTAAAGTCTGCCCAAAGAAGTTTACACTTAAAAAATAAACATAATATAATTTCCCACATATACATAACATTGTATCAATATTCAATTACGTTCTACATAGTCTACAAACTGCTACTCTCGGTCAAACGCCTCGCTAACTACTCGTGTACCGACCAACTTTGAGTTCTGGAAGCAATTTACTTAACTTTTGTAACACTCAATAAAGTAGGTAACTGTTCTGAATGGCTATTAGTTACTTTTCAAATAATAGTAACCATATGGAAAAGACAAAAGAATGGACTGCGTGGCAGATGTTTGGGCAAAAACATGACACACTGAAATGACGGACATGAATGGATGGATGACGAAAAGGAAGACGTATTACGCAGAGTCCTTCAACTGTTTTTGTTTTCAGCGGAAAAAGTCATTGTTATTTATGTTGTCCCAATCATTTTCATACTGTATTTAGCTTCTTTTGTTGTCCTGTATGAACTTTTAAAAGAAAAGTGTTATCAAACTCAATTGGAAAGTTTGATACTTTGTGCCTTCTTAACCGACCGAATTCCGAGTTAATACAGAAAAAAAATCCCGATGAATAAATCGCGTATCCTGTTTGCACTCAATAAAATATGAAACCACATCAGCTGAATGAACACCGAAAAGACTTCTTCCCAAAACTCGTCGCATCAAGCACCTAATTGTAGGGACCCTCATAAATTCCGCATTCAAATACAAAAGCAGACCATTTGGTTCTGTTACAATATGCCTGTCTCCAGACACAACAGGAGCAAAATGTACACACTCTGACTGCAACAATGGATTGTGATGCCAACGTAGAGTTTTATTTTGTTTTTCGTTTTAATTACTCGAACATACCTTCGCGCCATTTTCATCCATTGGCAGTGTATCAAAGGTGCTATAGATTTAATATCAAGGTGCCATATTAAACTTTGATATTAGTTAGGTCAAAAACATCCGGAAATAAAAGTGATAAAAAAACTTTTTAGTAAAGAATTAACCCGCCGAATAGACTGAAAAGTAGAAAAAAAGAAACCTTTTTTATCTTTAGTCAAATTAATATTTGGAGTAGGTGCCATGCATGTCTGATAGATTCGAGTTTCCATTTACAACTTGGGTTGGCATTTACAATTTGACTAAAGATAAAAGAGGTTTATTATTTTCTGTTTTTCAGTTTTTAGGCTGGTTAATTTAATTGCTATAATTTTTTATTTTATTAACTTTTGATTTTGTGACTTTTGTTTTTGTAATATACAACTCGGCATGAAAATCTGTGATGAACAATCATCCCTTTTTCCCCATCCTTAGGGTAGGATTTTTGTTTCCAAATTTATTTAGGACCAACTTTGTGCCGTCCTCAAACTAAAGTGCGGCTAAGTGACAAGTGGCCGAATTTTCAGTCTTAAATTGCATCTTATTCAGTTTTTAATTCTCTATCGATCTGTCTTTAACAAGTATTCGTATCTTTCATAGTTTAAGTCTAAAAATCCGTCATGTGATGAATGGTTACAAAATAGCAATAATTTTAAGTTTACGCGCCGTTTTTTTGGCCGTACCTCAAAAGTTCGTTTTGTCATTTAGCCGCGTTTTAGCTTGAGGACGGCAGCTGTGAGATCCCTATCCAATAAAAACCGGCCAAGGGAGTGTGGTGCCACTCGCAGTGTAGGGTTCCGTGGATATTTTATTGTGTTTTTAAAGTAAAGTCACTGATAGAGTATTTAGTTAAAAGTTTAGTATAAATGTAATGCGACACTCTAAAGATTAACCAAAAAATTGTTGCGGTCTAATAAAACATGCATTTTAAATCCTTAGAGGCCGCGCTGCAAAGTGCTTTATTTGGCTAACAAAGTAAAAAATGTAATTAACCATGAACGCTGTAGCTATGACAGTGTATGTACAGTACACGATAGAACTATATCACAGTGCATTAATCACTTCCTTCTATGCGTCCCTTTGTAATAAATGGATACAATGTGTCATGGTTCTACACATTTCCGTGTTCGGGTCGTAGCCTATAGTATGATATCGGAAATTATAAACGTTCCCCTATATATATTGTTGGTGTTCTTAAAAAGCTTCAACACTTGGCTTACAATTTTTTAAGTTTTAATAGTTGAAATAAATGCTTTTTAAAACTAAAAAAGTAATATGAAAAAAGGTGGCAACCCGAATAGTGATTGAAACCATAGTCTTATTTATCCTTCTCTTTGGTACATAATGCGCTAAAATTTGCATTTGAATTAGTTCTATCGTAATGAATTATAAAGCTGCGTGACGATAAACACTAGACGATAGCTTGACTGGCGATTTATGGCACACATCAATGAATTTCGGACGAAAATTTTTGCGCATTTGGTACCAAAGCTTGGTCACGCAGGTGTAGGAGAGGCATTATAGACGCTTGCGATACCAATGTATTTTGTTGTGTTACTGTTAATGGAGGGTAGACACCCCCTTTTACCCCCATAGAGCCTTCGAACCTTACTTACCGACACAAATACAACACTTCTCAAAGGTAGTGTTATTTTACTTAAAAATAAGCATCTCACTAAAAGGCAAATACCCAGCGCGCACTGCGATTTTCATCAGAAATTCGATTGAAATTTAAATAAAAATGTTTTTCAATTTTACCAACGAGGTGTAAAAAGAAAACTCCCAGAGGCGTAGTTGTAGCTGCAATTTCCTTTCTCTGACGTCACACGGCGCGTATACATTGGCGCGGTACGGTGGAAAAATTTACTAAAATTTAATTTAAACCAGGATAAAGTTTACAAGCAAAAATAATGTAACCCATGAGAATAAGACGTCACACATTATTATAACTCGCAAACTCGAAACAAATTGCTTTGTAAGTTGTGTGTGTTTTGGTAGGCTATTCGAACCGTTGAATTCTCGACGACCTCCGTGGCCGAGTGGTTTGTACGCCGGGACTCGAGAGGTCCCGAGTTCGAATCCCGGTGGGGGCAGATGTTTGTGTGATGAATACGAGCATTTGTACTCCAGTCATGGATGTTTAATATGTATTTATATAAATATACTTATATATGTACAGTATATGTATTCTATCCGTTACCCTAGCATCCCATAACACAAGCCTTATAGTGCTTACTTTGGGGCTAGGCTAATTGGTGTGAGTGTCGGAAATATTTATTTATTTAATTCTAGTAAAATCAAGAGACTTCTTCACCGTTACCCTTGTCGTCACAAATAATAAAAGGAGTCGATAATTGATGGGTTCATTCTGAGTGACAGTTCAGTATCGAGTCAAACGTATCGAGTTTTATCCAATGTAAGGAAACATGGTCCAACGATACCAATCGTAGGGAATACGCTTTGTTTGCAACGTAGCGTCGCCTGCCAGCTTCCTCTCGATGTAACTACGGGCTAACCCCATTGGAGGCGCTCAGTCGGGGCATAGCGCTATTTATCAGACCTTTGTCTCACAGGACAGTCGCCAAGCCAACTAATTGGTGCAGCGCCCCTCCCTTTGACGTCATTTGCACGTGATAAATAAGCGCTGATTACGATGCGTGGTGCACTGTATTACCAACTTATTCGAGGTATCGAATCATTATATATTCCATTAATTCAGTAGATAAAGTCCCTTATAGGATTACTTTGTTGTTCACCCGTCCGTGCGTCTGTCAAGACGGCCCTTCCCTATCCTCATCAGGGAAGGACAGTCTTGACAGACAGACGGAATTATTTTATTATTGTATTGGTTTTGATTTATTTTCTTTACCCCTAGCATTAACCAATATTGAATTCAAATAGTTTGTGAGTACGAAATGTCATTGTGAAATTTTGTATGGAAATTGGAACAGCAGTGTTATAGTTGACGTAACGAGAACTATTTAAATCAGTTCATATTTGACAATGACATTTTGCACTCCCAAACTTTTCGAATTCGATATTGGTTCGTGCTAAGGGTACTGCACCCTAACTAAAAAGGGGAACCAACACAGTATTCGATGCGTTCGTTTATATAAGCTTTGTTCAAAAAACTAAGCTTCCGACAAAGTCATAAAAATAAAACGGAACGCAAGTTTAATCCTGAATATCCATCTTCAAATCGAATATGTCCGGAGGCCATTACAAATTGGCTTCTTATCTTATCCCCCATTAATTCTTGTTTGTTTTGTGCAATTTTTGTTCCCCCGTCCATATCAACAAAAGATAATCGGTAATCTCCCCGCGACCGCAAACAAGGTACGGTTTCGTGCAAATATTTTCGTTGAACGAAACCGAAAACGAAAGGTGGAAATTCCCTTTGGAGTTTTTTTTACCTTAAATATAATTTAGACCAAGTCATCCCGAAGATATTGTTTGACTTATGTACCGATTAAATTTTTTAGGCCAGCTACTTAATTCTATTTAGTTCTGAAGGAAATCTAACACGCAACCAATGCAAAATGTTGTGTTTGTAAATAAATGAGCAAGGGGGGTATTATATTTTTCTTTTAAGCATTTAAGTGGTGGATGCTTAATTCAAAAGACAATTTCACTAGAAAAAAAACAGGTTTTAGACGGATTTCGAATTCAAACCCGCATCTTCCACCCTTGGGGTATTTGGCTGCACCTCGTATAACTTTATACTACCTATATAACGGGAGCGCAACCACACTTTTAAAAAAATGCTAAAAGATGAAAAAAAAACATCCTCATGGTCGGAGAGGCATGGTTTCATTATAATTTATAATCAAATATCATAAAATACTGTAATATCTTCTATAAAAAAGTGGCCTGAAATAACTACTTCTCTCCTACTTTTTTCTGTCTTTATTACCTTACACTTTATTTTCAGAAGGAAAGTGAGTCGGCACCAAAATCATGTTGTTTCTGTGTTACTTTATGTTCTTTCATCGTATCTTTGTTTCAGCATCTTGTTTCATCTTAACAAGTTTCGTAGAAAATAATGAGATTACTGAAATTATATACACAAAACAGCACCTGCTCTCATCATCAATAGCCCGGGGCGTTTGTGCAAACTTACAAATTGAATAAAAACTTCGCCACACAAAACGAAATGAGAGAAAAATATTGAAATTGCATGTCGTAGCTTTTCATTTTTGCGAAAGAGACAGTATAATTTGCAAGTTATGAGTCGAGTTTGAGCCATTATACTCTCGAAGTAAAAAAACAAATATTTGCTGACTGTCATTATGCGCAAGCAGTGATGATAAGAACGACCCAGTGCAAGTCGGTCGCATTTATTTTTATAATAGAAGTGAGGCAAATATGCACATTGCCCGCCATATGGTAAGAGGCCTCCACAGCCTATAGACGCTTGCGATACCAAAATTATCACTTGCAGCGTTGCCTTTTTTGTTACGCAGGCAAAACCTCTATTTACAGACGTTGGCGCCCTTAAGGGGCACACCAACGAACGGACCTCACACCTATCATATCCTATCCTATCCGCTAAAAAACCCTGCGAATACCCTCTACGCTGTTAAATGTGGAACCGCGGAGATCCCCGTTGAGGCACTTCACCGCGTCTCCGCACCCAACAGTCTCAACAGCCGGGGCTCCACGGCAGAGATCACCCGGGGTAGCTCGGGTGATCAGGCAGCCGTGCGCAGGGCTGCCCGCGCTGGGGCCTAAGTGCGCGGCCTATTGCCCACCGCACCGCTCTGCGAACGGATTGCCTACGCGTTCAGGTGCCCATGGCCATGAGAAGACGGGATAAGGCCTTTAGTACTATTAAAAAGATGCCGCACTGATATTAACTGGAAGGCTTTTGACAGTGCAATTAGACCTTTACCCAATCCCCTACCCTGTGTAGCCCTGGAACAGATACACAACACCACCAATAGGTAGTGTTAGTATACTGTGATCTGATAAAAAAATCCATAGCATATTACAATATTTAAAACTAGATTGAGCAACAAGTAAAAAAGCCTTTTCTGTTTGAAAATTTTAGGTTAGGTATTTACCTTATTGCGTACAAGATTCAGCCTTCTACCACACAGTGGGACACATATAACCAGGGTTCGATTTGCAAACCTTTAGGTGCGGGGCAAGGTAAAAAGTGAAAAAAATATAAATCAGTATTTGCTTTGGTTTCTAAGTATGTAAACAGAATTTCGATTGAATCAAGAACAATCTTACAATCCTTGTATTTTTGTTTTAGTATAGGGGAAGCCCCTTTAGTAGGACTCTTATGCTTTTCCCACACCTGCACGACGGAGCTTGGTACTAAATGCGCTAAACGCTTGCCCGGCGATTTTAGGCATTAGTAAAGTCAATCTGTCGAAAAAAAAATCGTTTCAGTGAAAAAAAAACCTAAAGGGTAAGTCTTGTTTTTACTGTGGCCAAATTACGTCAGTAAGCCACCTTGGCGATGGGCATGTTCAATTCGTAGGCGTTTTTTGAAAAACTCAAAAAAACCCTCAAAAAATTTTTGAAACGCATTTTTCTTGTTTTGTATGCATTTTAGAAACTTTTTTTCGACCATATTTGTAGAGGGCGTTGAGTACTACAATTTAGGTCATTGTTGCAATCTCGTACAACAAAAAATGCGCATTGTAGGTGGCGCTAAAGTCTCAAAAAAAGTGTTTTTTCACCCTGAAAATATCATTTAAATGGAAAACTTTAAATGGAAAAGTTGTTCCGTACATAATTACCAACAACTTTTGTATAAATATTTTTTTTTAAATTACTTACAGTTTTCAAGTTACAGTGCAATACAGCGCTACGTATACAACACAGTGAGTGCCAACACAGTGGGCCAATTCTGCCATCTGCTGTATTCACAAAGTACATTATTACAATCATGAAAAAAAGTAAAACGTACATTGAAATGTGCACTGCAAATGAGTACTTGAACTGCCCAAAACCGCTACCAATAATTTGAAAACGGTAAGTAATACAAAAAAAATTTTTATACAAAAGTTGTTGGTAATTATGTACGGAACAACTTTTCCATTTAAAGTTTTCCATCAAAATGATATTTTCAGGGTGAAAAAGTGAAAAAACACTTTTTTTGAGACTTTAGTGCCACCTACAATGCGCAATTTTTGTTGTACGAGATTGCAACAATGACATAATTTGAAGTACTCAACGCCCTCTACAATTATGGTCGAAAAAAAAGTTTCTAAAATGCATACAAAACAAAAAAAATGCGTTACAAAAAATTTTTGAGGGTTTTTTTGAGTTTTTCAAAAAACGCCTACGAGTTGAACATGCCCATCGCCAAGGTGGCTTACTGACGTCATTTGGCAACAGAAAAAACAAGACTTACCCGTTAGGTTTCCTTTTCACCACTCAACCTACAGATTGACTGTACTACATGCATAAAAGAGGCTGTGAGAGACGATGAATTTGTATGTGGAGCTGAAGGAAGTAATCCAAATTTCGAACACTAATTTTAGCTCATTTTAGTACCAAAGCTTCGTCGCACAGGTGTGGGAGAAGCATAACGCTATGTGGTACCTACAAATGTTAGACAATATCAACGCAGAAATAAATACAAATAGCCAGTCTCGTTTCAGCACATTTTTTAATCCGAATCTGTTTTTTCCAATTATATTTTAAAAGTTAAAAACAAATTATATTCTTTAAGTTTTCCTTCCAAAAGTGCCACTTATTCTACAAATAATTAAACATTTAAGAAATTTCGGCAACACTAATGAGCCACGGCGACTTTAAAAAACTGTAAGAATCCAAAACTCTGCCATGAAGATGATGAGGTAATCAAATTTCACAACTTTGTGCCTCAGAGGAGTTTGCAATTCAATTACCTACATATACCTTATGCTGTATAGCAGAATAGATATTTTATTACTTGATTACTTAGATGAGAAACATCATATGGTTGATATATATTTTGTTTTCACGTAATTGACGACCACAGCGGCCGAGTGGTTTGTACGCCGGGTTTCGTGGTGTCGCCGACTCGAGAGGTCCCGGGTTCGAATCCTGGTAGGGGCAGATATTTGTATGATGAATACGAGCATTTGTACTCCAGTCATGGATGTTTAATATGTATTTCTATATAAAAATATACTTATATATGTACAGTATATGTATTCTATCCGTTACCCAAGTATCCCATAACACAAGCCTTACAGTACTTACTTTGGGGCTAGGCTAAAATATTTATTTATTTATTTTATTTATAATTATTATATACGCATTTTCCAATAAATTGCCTTTTGTTGAGAAGAAAATGAGAGTCTAAAAAATAAATAACAATGATATTTGTAACTATGTATCCTTTTTATTTTTAATATTCAAACATTTTCGATGATGTAATGCGTCTGTTTATTCATCAGTTAATCATAATGAAAGAACCTTACGTCAACAAGTAATAATGTAAACAACCAATGACGCAAAAAGTCATATTATTCTTCAGCACTGACTAAAGATTAAATTTCTCAACGGATTTCAAACTCTACGACTCTGGGTTTTAGAGTCTTAAGCTTAAAGTCAGTCAACTTAATCCGATCCTAATACTAATATTATAAATGTTTGTATGTTTATTACTCAATCACGCATAAAGTATTGGACGGATTCAGATGAAATTTGGTACGCATACAGTTTATGACCTGTATTGGGACATATGATACTTTTTATCTGTGTAAATGATAGGTTCTTGTGCGTTTCCTAAAAAACTAAAGTTAACGCGGGTGAAATCGCGGGCAGACGCTAGTTACTCAATACTAACTTTTTAGAAGATAAGCCAGCTTCTTAATCCATTTGACCTCCCTAGGAGACTACCCTTAGTCTTAAAGTTTACTAGGCCCATGTAGCTTCCGTTCAATTCTCACAAAACAGCTTTAGCATTAACTAAAAGATGCTGCGCCTATATTAGTAACTTTCAGAAGTTCCCCACCCATACAAATCTACGCTCCAAGACGGATGAAGACTTAATCATATTCCGCGAGTCCGCATCTGGGCCGAAGTTCGCAGATTCAATTAGCAGATACGCCCGGCTGTCACCGCCCGCCGGCGCCGCACTATAATCTGTGTTCGTTACCGTTATACCTACGGGTTTATTATTTCTCGACAATTTAAATGCGTTGAACTCTATTGAATGTTGCAATAATAACTCCAGATCTTAACTCGTTGAAACTTATAGCAACATGGACGCAAACCAGAAGGTTTTTCCTTGCCTTGATATCCGACAGGATGGGTCTATCTTTTATCGCAGAACTTTGAATATCATAATATTATTATGCATATCAGTGGATTAACTTTATCAGATTCAAAACTCATGATTTTGAAATCCAGAAACATCGTTAGGCTTAAACTTAATATCCACCAATAATTCCAAATCAAAAGTATCATAGCGTAGAAAGTTCGCTGTCCGAATCAACATTTGCCATACGCATATTTATATGGTGTGAATTGGGTCCAGAGTGGGATTCCAGAACTCCAATATCCATCTCAAAAGCTCCCTGTTCCATAAAAAAAGTATCCCTACCTACCAATACGCAATGACGCTATGTGGTACCTACAAATGTTAGACAATATCAACGCAGAAATAAATACAAATAGCCAGTCTCGTTTCAGCACATTTTTTAATCCGAATCTGTTTTTTCCAATTATATTTTAAAAGTTAAAAACAAATTATATTCTTTAAGTTTTCCTTCCAAAAGTGCCACTTATTCTACAAATAATTAAACATTTAAGAAATTTCGGCAACACTAATGAGCCACGGCGACTTTAAAAAACTGTAAGAATCCAAAACTCTGCCATGAAGATGATGAGGTAATCAAATTTCACAACTTTGTGCCTCAGAGGAGTTTGCAATTCAATTACCTACATATACCTTATGCTGTATAGCAGAATAGATATTTTATTACTTGATTACTTAGATGAGAAACATCATATGGTTGATATATATTTTGTTTTCACGTAATTGACGACCACAGCGGCCGAGTGGTTTGTACGCCGGGTTTCGTGGTGTCGCCGACTCGAGAGGTCCCGGGTTCGAATCCTGGTAGGGGCAGATATTTGTATGATGAATACGAGCATTTGTACTCCAGTCATGGATGTTTAATATGTATTTCTATATAAAAATATACTTATATATGTACAGTATATGTATTCTATCCGTTACCCAAGTATCCCATAACCTAACAGTATAATCCTTAAGCCTATAAGCCTTACAGTACTTACTTTGGGGCTAGGCTAAAATATTTATTTATTTATTTTATTTATAATTATTATATACGCATTTTCCAATAAATTGCCTTTTGTTGAGAAGAAAATGAGAGTCTAAAAAATAAATAACAATGATATTTGTAACTATGTATCCTTTTTATTTTTAATATTCAAACATTTTCGATGATGTAATGCGTCTGTTTATTCATCAGTTAATCATAATGAAAGAACCTTACGTCAACAAGTAATAATGTAAACAACCAATGACGCAAAAAGTCATATTATTCTTCAGCACTGACTAAAGATTAAATTTCTCAACGGATTTCAAACTCTACGACTCTGGGTTTTAGAGTCTTAAGCTTAAAGTCAGTCAACTTAATCCGATCCTAATACTAATATTATAAATGTTTGTATGTTTATTACTCAATCACGCATAAAGTATTGGACGGATTCAGATGAAATTTGGTACGCATACAGTTTATGACCTGTATTGGGACATATGATACTTTTTATCTGTGTAAATGATAGGTTCTTGTGCGTTTCCTAAAAAACTAAAGTTAACGCGGGTGAAATCGCGGGCAGACGCTAGTTACTCAATACTAACTTTTTAGAAGATAAGCCAGCTTCTTAATCCATTTGACCTCCCTAGGAGACTACCCTTAGTCTTAAAGTTTACTAGGCCCATGTAGCTTCCGTTCAATTCTCACAAAACAGCTTTAGCATTAACTAAAAGATGCTGCGCCTATATTAGTAACTTTCAGAAGTTCCCCACCCATACAAATCTACGCTCCAAGACGGATGAAGACTTAATCATATTCCGCGAGTCCGCATCTGGGCCGAAGTTCGCAGATTCAATTAGCAGATACGCCCGGCTGTCACCGCCCGCCGGC
This sequence comes from Chilo suppressalis, assembly GCA_902850365.2. Taxonomy (NCBI): domain Eukaryota; kingdom Metazoa; phylum Arthropoda; class Insecta; order Lepidoptera; family Crambidae; genus Chilo; species Chilo suppressalis. Next base: position 18,641,507 of record OU963898.1, read on the forward strand.
GCCGCACTATAATCTGTGTTCGTTACCGTTATACCTACGGGTTTATTATTTCTCGACAATTTAAATGCGTTGAACTCTATTGAATGTTGCAATAATAACTCCAGATCTTAACTCGTTGAAACTTATAGCAACATGGACGCAAACCAGAAGGTTTTTCCTTGCCTTGATATCCGACAGGATGGGTCTATCTTTTATCGCAGAACTTTGAATATCATAATATTATTATGCATATCAGTGGATTAACTTTATCAGATTCAAAACTCATGATTTTGAAATCCAGAAACATCGTTAGGCTTAAACTTAATATCCACCAATAATTCCAAATCAAAAGTATCATAGCGTAGAAAGTTCGCTGTCCGAATCAACATTTGCCATACGCATATTTATATGGTGTGAATTGGGTCCAGAGTGGGATTCCAGAACTCCAATATCCATCTCAAAAGCTCCCTGTTCCATAAAAAAAGTATCCCTACCTACCAATACGCAATGAGGTGGGTCATGGCCCAATCCCCCGATTCTGTCATACTATTAAAAAAAACTTTAAACCAAGTCCACAGTCACCGCTGTCAGTGGTCGCCTATCTATAGCTGCCCATCTAGCTACCCACCCAGCTGCCTCGCTCGGCTGTAACCGAAAAATCTTACAAATTCTTTGCCCAGCCTTCATCCGCCATACAGTTCGAAAAGGAACTTCGTTCCAAAAAAATGCCGAATAATTTGGATGTATAGCACTTCTTAAATAGTAATAAGATAAGAATATTTCATATTTTACACTTTGTATGGCTTTCACTCAAAAATATCTATATAACACCTTTTTAATTCTTCAGCCTTCACCTTTTCATTTTCATCAATATATTAATTGGTAATAACGGCAATATACCTAAATACACACTCAAATTCATGAGTTACACAGCGCTTTAAAAGACTGACGCACGGACAATGAAAACTCAGCAATAAGCCACTAACACCCTTTAGATGCGTAAGCCTAAAAGTCATAATACAGACAGGCAATTCCTTTTAGAAAAAACTCGATTTTCCGACGGCACTATGTTCAGCCAAATAGGGCACGTATACGAGGTACATCATAGCGCACTCCGATTTTACCTCCGCGCAACAAAGTGAGTAAAGCAACTTTGCAGTTAAGTCAGTCGCGTGTTTGTCCCGCAAACGGCATGCACTTACGATCATCGGTGGTGCATCCAGAATCTACCACCCATACACTAAAGCAAAGTGAGCACGGGTCATCAAAACAACGCCATGATAATTGCATAGTAAAGTTGTTACAGCAAAGGAAAACCTCGATCATAATATATAAACACGCATAAAAAATAGGTTCCAAAGACAATGAGACCATGAGGTTCATTTTGCTTTCCAGTTTCGATCAGAGTACGAATGTATCAGCAACAATGTCACTTCTGCACTAACACATAGGGAATACCTTAATTAAAGGGGTGATACCTGTTAACCACACACTATTCGTGTACGTTGGTCACAAACAATGTGCACTTACTGCTGTCGGGTTCCAGCTGAAACTCTATTGCAACTTCCCAAATATAGTTTTGGTACATTCGCAAACAACCTTGTCGGAAATGGAAATAAGCCACCTGTCTACTTTGGCAAACTTCTGTCGGGTTCCGAACTTGTAACGGACAAGCTGCCCGCGCAGGCTACGCTAGAAAGCTGACAACGAAAGGAATCACAAGCGCAGCGTAACAAAATATGTAATAGGAACTTTGAAAAAAATAATCTATACCCATATATATAAAAAAAATATTATAAAGAGGTAAGATTTATATTTTTGTAGTTAGTAAATAATTAACTTAAAAACTGTTGGACCGATTTTAATAGTACTTTGTTCACCGAAGGTAGAAAGTGGCCTATTACCAACGAGAGTGTAGTTTGAGTTGGGAATTGAACTTTATTACGAGGGATACATAGTGCTGGAGTATACCTACGAGGAAATAAAAGATAAATTTCATGATTGAAATTAAAATTATTGCAGTTATTAAAACTTTGTGTGGATTGGGTCCAGTGTGAATTGGGCCCTGTGCAGATTGGGACGAGTCCAAATTTGGACCAGTGCACATTGAGCTCAGTGCCCTCCCCTATCCGCCTCAATATAGATTTTCCCCCTAGCGATACATCCATACCGTCCGATCAAAAAAAACCAGCACCTTAACAATGGATTCCATACACTTTTCCAACCAGCTTAGTAGTACAACAGTAATGATGTCCTTTCTGCTACTTTTTTAATTAAAGAATAAGGCACTTTTTGGGCAGGTATAGTATACAGTCAATCTGCACTAGGTCTGCGTGGGATGCCACGTTGGGCGCCTCTGCTAAGTGTGCTACATGAGGCAAGGACCATTTTTCCTATTCTATCTATAGGCAAGGCCAGTACCCCAACTATGGAGACATTAATTGGATGGTGGTGAATGTGAAACAAAAGAGACCAAGAACGACGATCACTTTGAATTATGTTGATAGAACTGTTGGCATTTCTTGTATCGCTGTATCATATTGTTTTCATACTGACGTAATGTATTATCAACTTCTGGCACTGAATATGCCAATCGTCAGAATCCTTTGATGGGAATATATATAACGGTTTCGTCACAGGAAGCCGACGTCAAGTACTATCTGTGGACAGATCTATAATTAAACGGCTGCCTTTGATCTCACAGTTAAATCTCAGGCGATGAAGATTGTACCGAATATTAACAATTCTCCTACAAGGGATGTCCGGTAAACTCGCATCATTGGAATTTCGTAATTAATTCCTATCACTTTTGCAATATACTGATTATCACATTCAATTATTATGTTTGAAAAGTATCACAAGTTTTTCATTAAAACGCTCGCATCAACGACGAAATTTTTTTTTAATCTTACATTTTATCGATACGGTTCAGGTAGGAAAAGAGTTTATTTTCTTAATGATCGACATATTTATAAGGGTTTTGCATCGAGATTATCCTTATTACTGCCACTGATGTCCGTCCGTCCATCTGTCAACGAGCTGTCATAAGCTTTTTTATTCAACTGTAATTCAAATGTATGTATGCATGTAAGCGAGGTCACACAGAATAATAACTAAGTCATTATTCTGAGGACTAACACTCGGCTTTGTTTTTCCAAATATCACTATGATATAGTATTTATAAAAGCACATATAAATTTTAAAGAAAAAAGTATTTTATAGATATTCCTTTTTTAAACTTAAATGGCTGGATAAAGAAAACGGAAACCTCTATCTCAGTCTATGGGTGAAATAATAAATTATTTCTATAGATACCAAAACAAAACAATGTTGGCGCCTTCTTTCACGTTACTTCCATTTCAAAACTGCAAGAATCTTGTACAACTTTATCGCCTTACACTTTCTGACATATAATGGCGATTTTCTCTCTCCAACTAAAAGCCAAGAGGGTAGTCGTCGACACCAATCTTTATCTTCAAAAGTGTATTCGTTTCTAGTATCTAAGCTCTGGCTTGCCCTAGAATTTCCCGGCTGATTAAACTGTATGTGCTTTCTTGCGTCAAAATGTTCTTAACATTTACGCTCTGAATGTGCTGCTTTTATTCTCTTACAAACATTTATGGGATTTAATGTAAATAATCTTCTGGAATAGTCTTTATTTGGCTGGTGATAGTCATTTAAGTCTGGTGTAATATTCAGGCTCAAGTCAAAATACAGAGCTTTGTATTAGCTCCTGGTGACTATACTATCAATGATTTATAGAAAATAGACATTAGTTTATTGGCAACATAATTTTATTTCCTAATTTGTTATTGTCTAAAGAACTACTAAGACTATCCACTATTTATGTATGTAAATTTAAAATATTCCTTCGATTAAGTTGTTCCCGAAAACATTTAACCACTTCAAAGTGTTTCATCGGTGTGCTATCGTGTGTGCTAAATGTTCGCATTCGGACCAGCCAACCCGATAATTACTGACAACGCTTTAATGGACCGAGGCCTGTTGCAAGCAAAGCTTACGTGGTTGCCAAATAATGTAAGCGGATAACCTCAATTAACGTATTTAAATCAAAGTTTTTTAATGCATTAAAACATTGGTGATAGGACATGTTGACATCTTTGTTCGTTGTTATATTTTTTAATGCTTTGGTGTTTGCACCCGTTTTCCCGCCAGCTTAAAACATCCTTAGCGATAGCTATTAGGATAAAAAAATTCATTCAAAAGAGGTGTACCTTATACCTATGCATCCAACTTGAATAAAGAAAATTTTACCTTAACGGTTTTACCGCAACACACATATCGAGCGCACATTTGGAGAAATAGCTTTTACCTTATAGTACACCAAAGTGAAAACGTGTATAATAATATGTAGAGGTGGTGTCTCTAGTGGTGAGTAAGGTTGCAGGAATCCACGGAGTTGGGGGATGACGTATGTAAAATACGCTTTTTGCACTCCTTTTCCTTCTCACATGGCGTATCTTAAGTTAGTCTATGCAACAATACAGAAAACAATGAAACATTCCAGTTTGAAAAAGAAATGCCTCTCTCAAACTAAAACCTACTGCATTTAGATATACATCGTATTTTTGAGAACGCTCACTGAAAAGATAAGGAAAACTAAACCACTAAAACCCTCCAGAATAAAAGGAGTGCTTCATGAGCCCACGCCGATCACAAAAGAACTCCAGAAACGCGGATTCATGGCATGATTAATTCAATAGGCGATATATCACACGACAACACTATAGCAAGAAACCTCTCAGACATAATCAAGCTAGCAATGACAAATGAAAGGGCGTAAAAGTCGAGCCGAAGGGGTCGCACAGACCTTCACCTGTTACTCGCTCACTTGACTAGGCCGTGGCATGAAACATTTTTTTTTGTTTTCCGCACAATAATACACCTAATGCCAATCCGAGAAGATTCAAAATTGATGATTGTATCCAGGCAAAATTAAAACCGTTTTTTATCTGAGCATTCTTCTAACTTGATGTGAAAACTGTACTTTTCGGTCAACAATTACATTTGCCAGATAAACGTAATGACATTATTCTGATCTTTATTTTACGCAAGCTTTAAAACAGAAATTAAAAGAATAACACACTTCTCTGTAAGATAAAAATAAAATCACTCTTCACTTGTAGTAAGTAAGAAAAAAACCCTGAAATTAAATTGATAATTCCGTTGGAGACTCAAACTGCATATTTTTCAAGCGAGCTGGCTGCTTGCACAATATTGAAACTATAGCACCTTCGTTTTTATTTTTAAACTTGACGCTATATACGTTTTCAGGAACATGCTTTTTTAATACAAAATTCTCATACCTATTTGAAACTTAATATTTCAACGTGTTTTATCAAAAGATTGGCGTTGTGTAAAAATGTCAGTACGGTAAGAAAATAAAATAGAAAAATCTTTATTTCAGTTCCAATTATAATAGAAAGTTGTCAACTGTAATTTCAAACAAGACATTGCCGTTTTTACTTCTTGGCGTTAATATTAATGCTGCAATGTACAAATATTACTAATTAAACCCATAGCAAAAGGGTCCATAGCGTAATATAAAATTTGTAACGCACGATCTCAATGGAGGCTCATACCATAGTTATAGCACACCTATGTACCCTATAGAGTCTGTGTACCCTAGTTGGTACAGTGGTCGATTTACGTATTAAGTAGGCTGTTCATAAATAAAAGCGAAAAGGTTGTTGGTGTTTGTAAAATAGTTTCTGCAGTATCAGCTACGGCTTACCCACAGCGTAGGAAATATCAAAGCTTCTATGAAACTTTACAAAATAAATTTTAAAATGGGCTGCCCGATGGAAAAATGTGCAATAAGCAAAAGCGAAGCAGCTGTATGAGTTGTCGTCGCTTGATATTTTATTAGCCACTGAATATGTTGAGGTGATAGAACTGCATTGTAAAAGCTGTTAGCTTGGCAAAATTGAATAGCATGAAATGTAGAATATTTCATGCTATCCAATGTTAGTAAAGATACTACTATTAGAGGTAAATTAATTTAAATAGTAAAGGAGATTGCTCAGCTTCCATACATGTTTGGCCTAAAAACCAATAACCATGAAAAATTGTTTCCTAGATTCGAAATTATATATAAATTACCGTAGAAACGAATATTATCGACGGCCACTCCTGAGAACTTCTATAAACCATATACACTGAATGATTTTGAGGTTATGTTTGCAAATAGGCACATAGGTATTAGAATAATAAAAACCAAATAACTTATATAGGAAAATAGGGCAATCAAGCCAAGTACCGATATTATGTATTAGATTCAGGTATATAGAGCATGTAAAATAACAGATAATTGCCTGTTTTTAAAATTAATGCACAAGAGTAAGTTTTAAAATCATGATTATGCCATTGCGACTTTTAGAAGCAATCTTGTTTCATTTGACAAGTGTCTAACACTAATTACACTAACAAAATGCATGTCAAGGAACTGGTACCTGCTTACCTATGTTATGAGAAACATGGAACTGTTATCATAATTTTATAAAAACCAATAGGATATTTTCTTAGTAATAATTAGGTTTATAATGGTAAAAGGTAATTCTAATGTAATAATATATTGCGTAGGTTCATGATAGTTCTGATCAATGTGTGAAATATGTATATTCCTGACATAGCTTAAATATTCTGATAAGGTAAATTAATGAAATAAAACAACTTAAGTACTTTTATGTTGCGTTTAATATTACATATCATCTACATTTTGAATTAAAATATCATCGAAATATTTTATCAATCTTTACAAAATAGATTTGGTTTGATGTTATATAAACAACCTCGATCAGTCTTTGTGAATGTTACTACACCCACAGCCAATAAAAATGATTCGGATGTTTTCCAAACCGGTAAAAATAGAAGTCCTTTTTTAAAATTAATATATTATTTAAAGGTGGCCGTTAAAATCTAATGACTGTAAAATAAAGTATAAATTACGCCAAGAATTACTGTATATGTCAATATTTTATTTGCATTTAGGCCAATTTGACCAATCTCCTTTCATACTAGTTTCACAGACACCAAGTCATTAATAAAATTATTTTTAAACGGATATGCGCGATTTATTGAATTCTAATACTTATGTTTAATTCTTGTGTCAGTGTTTGTAATAAAACTCTTTCGAAGTGGCTTGACCAATTCTTATAATTTTTGTGTGTATATTCACATGTATATAGTTGGTCTGAAAATAGGAAGTAAACTATTGTTCATAACCGTAAGTGATAATGGTGGTCCACCCCAATATTTTTTAACATTTTTTTCAAGATTTTGCATTTTAAATACATAGAATACTAAATTTTTACCCTTCTACCATCAACCTATATTTTTATGTCGGTACGAAGTTCGCTGGGTCAGCTAGTATTTTTATATAGTTAAACATTTAGGATCTGGGTCCATAATCACAATATTTGTTATCTTTTTATTAAGCGACTTCAAAAAAGGAGGATTTGTTTTGACTTATTTTTGACTGTAATATAAACAAAAACATAAAATGACTTATATTTACGTGTTGTCCAAGCTTTTCATGACATTATGGATATAATCATCGACCCTTACATGGAAAATATAAAGCGATTAGGAAGACAGGGTGCTCGCAGACCACTTATGATCGAACTTGTGAATAAAAGGATGACTAAATACATACTACATAACTCAAGGAAATTTAAAAATAGCGGATTAGCTATACACATGTATTTGAAAGGAAAAAAACTACAAGAAAGAAACTAATTAAGACAAAACTCAAGAAAAAGTGGAAACCAAGCATATATAAAGAATGATAAACCGTACATAAATGGTTCGCAGGGTCCTATCCTAGCCCATAATAATATCCGGACCGACAACGTTGAAAGTGAAATGCTTTTGGGTTCTGAAAAGAAAACAGAATTCATACGTAAAAAGATGTCAAAAAACTAATTACGACAATTGAAGATCTAATAGTTATATGTCAAAATATACGAAGCATTGGAAATAAGTTCCATATTTTAGAATATTTCTTATCCAACTTAAATATAGATATATAACTTTTGTCAGAAGTGTGGCAAAATAGATATTTTTGTGATTCTATTACATGAGCAGGGTATAAAGTGACTTCAATATTCTATCGCGAATTTCATGAAGGAGGAGTCTGCATAATTGTTAATGACACTATTACAGTTGAGAGAAAAGAAATTGTAAATTTTTCAAAATAATTTGTCATAGAAAATAGTGCAATTGATATACCTAAACTAAATTTTATAATCAAAGGGTTATATAGAGCGGACCGCGAGATAAACATATTTAAACAACAGATGTCGATATTATTGAAAATTTTAAATTCTAAAGATAAAAATAAAAACATAATAATTTTAAGTGACTAACATAAATACTTTAACTAAAACTAAGCAAATTGTCGTTTTAATAAACTTTATGCTATCCTTTAATCTTAAATTGATCATTAATGAACCCACTTGCGTAACAAAGCCATCGTCCACTTGTATTGACTTGGCTTTTACTAACAATGAACCTACATTATCTGAATACAGTGTAAAAGACTACGGCCTTTCACATCATAGAGATGTTAAAATAAAAATAAAACAACCATGTAAACAGAGTAAAAAACAACGTGGCATATCAAAAAAAAAAATCACTAAAAATTACATAAATAAACTTAAATAATTGAAAACGACATAAACTGGAAAAACTAAATAAATAAAGTTAACAACATTAATAAAAATTATATAGAGAATTTCTAAAGGAATTACTGAGATGTTTAAATATTACATATATTACCTGTGCAAAAAATTAAATTAATAACTATACTAGAAAGGGCTGGTTAAAAAATGGTTTTAAAAAATCATGCATACATAAACGTAATGCTAAGAATAATATTAAACGAAACTAGAAACCAAAGTATTAAAAAATTCAATAATACTTACAATAAAATATTTAAAAAATATATGTGAAGATATCAAAACAAAAACAATATAGAATAAAGGGCTTATAAAATAATCTGATAATAAATCTATGTGGAAAATAATAAATATGAAAACTGATAAAATTAAACAGAAGAGTCGTAAAATATATCTCTGAAATCTGATATTCATATAATGAATTGTCCCAGAAATGTAACTAATAGGTACTTTTAACGATTATTTCTCAACAATGAGAGACTAAGCAAGCTAAGACAAGCTCTTGAATCTAATAATGATGGAACTATGTATTTTCAAAAACATAATACTAAGAGGAACTAAAATAATTATACCAAATAATTTAGAGGAAAGAATTTTTAGTCTTGAGCCTCATTGAGCTCAACCTATGGACACCTATCTTTAAATTTATGAAATCAAAACTTAGATCAAAAGTATGGTGGAAAGAAGTAAACAGAGATATAGAATATTGGATAAACACTTGTGAAGGATGTAGGTTGATCAGGCAAGACATGTACCGGGAACCTATAATACCAACTAAACTGCCCAGCAAAGTATGGGAATTAGTTGCTTTAGATTACCTACTTTACCTTTACTTTTTACGTCATTATTTGCTCATTATTGTACACTACTATAGTAGGTATTATAAAGTCGAGATTCTAAAAAATCAAACAGCTAGGACAACTATTAAAACGTTAGAAAATGTTATCTTCAGAGAAGGTCTAATGGAACAAATTTTTTGAGACAATGGGCCAGCATTTAGAAACGAACGTTTTAAAGAATTCTTGGCATCAAATGGAATAAGGCTTAGGTACACCACTCCATTATTACCTCAGGCAAATGGAGAAGTAGAAAGACAAAATAAGAGTGTGTTTAGAAGGCTTAGGATTGCCCAAGCTATGATTCTCGACTGGAAGAGAGAACTTCAAACATACCTTTTATCATACCGGACCATTTCTCATTCAACTACTGGGGTTCATCCTGGAGATATTTTCAGAGGACGAAAAATTTTAACTAAAATACCAGAATTAAAACAAAATTTCGTCTATGTGATAAGCAAATGAGAGATAATGACAGATACAATAAGGATTCATAGAAGCAATATACAGATAAAAGAAGGCATGCTAAAGAATTGAATTTACAGCCAGGTGACAAAGTGACCAAAAAAACTATGACCACAGTAAATACAAAACTTTAAAAAAATGTAATTGATAACTGCTGCTTTTCTATGGGCGGATATTTAAATTTGAAGTAGACAATAATTTAATATATGAATGCACAAAATTATTAAAAATTATTAAAATATGTTTGATGACGATTTATTAGAAATGTTTGAAAATTGTCTATATAATAAATCAATTTAAGTATATAATAAGATACCAGAATACATAAAGAAAGAGGGAAGCTTTGAGAATTTTAAAAATCTATTAATATCATACTTTTACAAAAAAATTGATCATTAGATGGATTTTAACGCAATAAAATAGCAAATTCGCACTTTTTGTTTTAATCTAAACTTTTCACTATTTAATTATAATAATTTAATATATTGACATAATGTAATACTGACATAATGACCGAGATTCTAATAGAAATGTTAATAATATTGAATTATGCATTCAATTCAATATTACACTTATGAATACCTTATTATTATTATATATATTTTTATCAGCTTAATATTGCAATAACCTTACAGGTTCATGTACAATAACTAAGAATACATGTAACCTTTGTTTACTTTTGTACATGACAGCAAATAAATAAATATATAATTGTGTTAAAATATTCGCGCGCTCAAAAAGTGTGTCATTATGAAGTATGTTTTATTATTTTTTTTCCTATTCTCATACTCTCGATACACAATGAAAATTAACACGCTGTACAAATATATATTATTATTTTGCCATTATACCATTATGATCCTGGATATTTGTTTGGATATGTGCCATATTATCATTACCAAAATATACTATTATACCCTACCCGATAATAATTTACTATGCAATTGATATTGTTCAGTCGATACGGTAATGATATCAGATTACGCTATTTAAACTGAGAATAATGACTGTCCACGCATTATTTGGATGTTTAATATAGATATTATGTCGTAGGACGAATTGATAAATTGAATTTTGGCGATAATCCTGATATGATTTAAAAAAAAAAGTAATATTGGTGATCTATGGTATGGTATCAACAAGAGTGTATATTATTTAATAATCCTAGGTATTTTACGAAAACGCGGGTATTTAGAACAAGTTGACATTTCTCAATCTTACTAAAAAAGATAGATATTTTTTTCTTTATGGATTGAGCAATGTTTTTACCATTGTCTAATTTATCCGCGTTTTCGCAAAATCCCAAGTTTTTTTACATTTGTAAAGCTTGTTCAATAATTTCTATATAAGCATCGCAAACTCACAAACTTCACCTAAATACCTTAGTCTGCCTCTGCTTATACTAAGAACATGTATTCCATAGGGAACTAAAGTCAGATATTTTTTTAATTAAACATATTATTTATCTAACTGTGTAATAAATTTCGCCTTTTTTGGGCAATATTATGTTTCATATCATTTTACCAAGACAAAGAGTACCTAAATATTTAATAAGATAGTCGTCATTTTTAAGTTAAAAGGTTATGGCCCGCCTGGTTGTAAGAGCTACACCATAACATATAGAGTATAGGCGCTTGCGATGCCAAAAATATCACTCAGGTACTTCACTTCACTGACTTCCAAGCCAAGCGTAAACTCAGCTATTACGTGCATTGTTTATGCAATGCAATGTGGATGTACTTATAAAATACGCTTTCATTCGACAATTTCGAACGTTATTCACATATGGCACGTAATGGGCGGCACCTGTAACAAAACTCGCCAACCAATATTAAATGCAGTGTCGGGCGGCAACGGTGCGATAGCGCGCGAGCGATGCGAAATCGAATTACCTTAACAGAGCTTGTAGCGAAAACCTGCAAAAACTAGCCAACGAATTGAAGTGACCTCGAACATTATAATAGGATTAGTAAGGAAAATACCCCCTATATTACTAGCTGATATTATTTTATATTGTGGAAATTTTGTCCAAATTTTTCCACTAAGTTAAAGACGCAAAGATGGTTGATGTCACAGAATAGTGTGCCACACAAGCCATTCTTCTTTTGCCGATTTGAACCTAATTCCCTAATCGGTGGAGCTCCGAATTCCTATGCTTTTAAACATAACGCAACCAAAAGGTAGTGTAGTATTTAATAGTGCTTTTTTGTAAAATGGATGTTACATCCAAAGACGAGCTTTCCGAACCCTCAGACAGCTTATTTGTCCCTTTTTTTAGGCTTCCAGGTCTCCATGGGATAGGGGATTAGTTTAGGGAAGATAGAGATAGGAAGGAAAGTCTTCTAGCGGAAGACCCGGTATGCACTTAACCTCTATCAAAGTTTTTATGTTCTATGCATCACACTTATTACCCGAGATGAAGAAAAACAACTACATGTGTAACAAACTCGAATATTAAACAATCGACTGCAATGACTAACCTTTTAAGACTTTTTTGTACAAATGAAATTATATATTCGATTAAATTAGAGCCCGGATCAGCATTCAAAGTCATAATACCCGTCGGTCGATATGAGACAGAAGCGTCGACATAATACATTACAGTGGGCGTAACGCTTCCCGCGCGAGTGCGACCACATCCACTCCGTCACCCATCAAGTCAGCCTCCGTCACTGGTCTTATTCAATCAGTTACTGGGGTGTATATGAGTGAATACAGGCTAGAAAAATGTTACATAATCTACAATATTAAACAAAGTCGTATTAGTTACACCACTTATAATATCACACAAGAACGGTTGGTCCGATATTAATGAACTCTGATTTTTTGGATTCGTCTCCGCCTCGAATAGTAGAGTAACTTCGTATGATTAGAACTCAAAAATTTTAATAAAAAAAAGTTGGAATGTTAAAAATTACAAAAAAAAAATAAGTTCGCCTCACTCAAGAACGGCTGGACCGATTTTAATGAACTCTGATTTTTTTAGATTTATTCCGCCTCGAAAATAAGTATAACTTCTTATGAATGGAACTCAAAATTGTTAATAATAAAATTATTCGTATTTTAAAATTTTCAAAAAAAAATTAACTTCGTCTGAGCGAGGCACGGTCGCCAGAACCCCGTCTCCGTTACCTCGCTGTATCGCCAAACTAATGAGTTAAAAGAACCTGCCACATTTTTGGTCCCCCGTGGTCTCGCACATGCTAGCAGTCATATCCTTGAGGAATGATATTAATAATTATTAGAATAATATTTTTTCTGTGAAATTACCAACAACTGGTTGACCAAAATATATAAATCATTGACTTCATGATTGGGGTCACATGAGTCAACTAGTATTTTCACATGTGGACATTGACACAGAAGGTAATTCGATATTCACGCCAGTCGAACGTAAATTCATCGTTTCTGCCCGATAGCGTGTTGTAGCAGTAGGTAGCTTCTCTTTGTATTCAATTGTATATCGACAGTGGAGAAACAAAATAGCCTGAATTTTGGTCGAAAATTAGATATAGGTATTTAAATATCATTCTTATCAGCTTTTTTATGCGTCGTTCTGATAATGTTTCGTACAGATTTGAGCACTTTTTGGCGCTTAAGTGACTCAGTTTTTTATTGATGTGTAACATCTTTCCTCTCGCTTTCCTGCAATTTGTGAGAGTGATTTCTTGAATTGGAACGGAAGTGTGTATCAGGAAGTCGCGAAAGCGTGCGCTATTTGATTTCATTTTAGAACATAATGTTCAAATGGCTTATTCCTTTTGTACAAGTTTTTTTTTATTTTTTTACTAATTTAAGGTGAGGTTTCAAATGTTACACATCATACGCGACTACTGTAAGGCCCGCTCGTTTTTTTTTTAATATACATAGTTCATAGCTCTGACGCGACGTAAATTATGGAGTTTTTAACAAGGCGCTGGAGTCCTACTATTTGACCCATGTTTTCTTAAAAAATAAGTCTGACAAATGAATCCTTGAGGATTGAGAACACAAAGCGGGCGTAATTTGATGTTTACTAGACTAGAAATAATTGGCGGGCCGAGTGATTTTCGCTTAAACGACGTCTAACTGGTAAATTATGTAAGTTTTTAAAAGAAGTATATTTAGAAAATAAACTATAAATATTATATATAAGTTTTAATTTTCATGGCCCTGCTTCTTATTTACAAGAAACTATGTATTTTTATTAAAAAAAACTTTGATCACCGATTTTGTAAAGTTACTAATGTGGTGATAAAGCGATTTTACTTTTCCTCTGTCGATATAAAAATCCGTATCGAGGATCGGAATCATAAATAGCATCAATATTTCGAAAATAAATTGACCTAAATATAGGTAAGTGGGATTTAAGCCCACGCTCTGATTGAAAAATGTGAGTTATTTTAATTAAATAAAGAGATTATCTATTCAATAATCTTACGATACTAATAATAAAGCATTGAATTACAGTCTGTTGCAAAAACAAAACGAAAATAGGAGTAATATTTCATAAATAATATTTATGATCATAGATTTTATAGTTATTTGTTTATTGGTTGTTGCTATTTTGTTAATTTATACATTTAAGGCATATAATTGAAACTAAAATTTAACTAGATATTAGAAAAAGTTTTATATACAATAAAGTAAATGTGAATATTAAACTAAATTAAAGTGGTATTTGAATGAAACTAAGTCAGAACAATGTAACAAACAGATTTTATGTTAATTTCACTCAAGCAAAGTTATGTTCGCTATCTCTACTATCTTAGTTACTAGTGAAATATAACATTGTCCATATACTAACTACTTATAGTATAATGTTCAGCTAAGATGTTGTCATTGGTTCAGCTAAACATATAATCCAATCATTAGAAATTTGACATGAACCGACATGAAATGACGGATCGGTTGAGTGACGCGGAAATTACATCTGTATGATGAAAATCAATATAGGGCAGAATGTATAGATGTTGTGTCTAGCAACTGAAATATGTTTATATATAAAATAAATATAGGCCTACCAAGCGTATCGGGCCCCTGGATCTGTATGAGGTTTTTCAATATCAATAACTTGACAAACTTTGGAAAAAGAATATATTTTTGGTGGTATTTGTCTTTTCTTGATAAGACAAAAATCTTACGGGAATCATTAAATTTAAGAAGACTACGTTTCTGCCTTACGTATGACCCGCCTGCTGGTAAGCGGTCACCATAGCCTATATGTAGACGCTTGCGATACCAAAAATATCAGTCGCAACCTTAGGTCGCAACCACGTCGCAACCTACCCTGACTCAATCACCTACCCAGTGGTGCTCTGGAAACTTACTCCACCAAAATGATATACTATTTTTTAAGTGGTGAAGCAGTAATCATATGCATGTTTCCCGCCTTTTTTATATAAACAAAAACGTATTTTCTGGATGATGCTTTTATTTAATAGGAGGAACATTGTTTATTATGTAAGAACTTACTAAAGGATACACTATTTCCCATAAAAATATAATATTAAACAGTAGTATTTTCGGTGAGTGGACTCGTAACTCAACCGCCGTTGACATGTTTTTCGTGTTATAACAACTCTCTGGGTTGGCTATAGTCATGGTTTTTAATGCGGGATGACAATCTTTGACAGGAGCTTTATCTTTGAAACGATTTCACGGCAAGTACTCTTTTAGTGTCCTTCGATTATGTCATTGAAGCTTTTGAAAACCTGATTTCTTTTAATATGCATAAATAAATTATTATTAGCCAGTGCAAGAATCTTTTCATGCATATTAAAAGAAATCAGGTTTTCAAAAGCTTCAATGACATAATCGAAGGACACTAAAAGAGTACTTGCCGTGAAATGGAAATCATGATACAAGTATTAACTTGTATCATGATTTCCATGCATTTATAATTAAAATATTTTAAAGACAATATCTTAGTGTTGTCACCATGGAGCCTGAAAAGTATACGAAACGTGAAGAATTATTTAAATAAAATTAAACGGAGTTCACCAACACTTGATAAAATAATATATTTATCTCATGCGTTCATATTAAAGAAGTTACCACCTACAACATTTCCACCTTCAATAAAAAAGTTAAGATTCTATTTAAAACAAAGAGCAGAGAACAAAGGACAACCAACATTAATTTATCTTTTTATCTAGTTTGCCTATCATTTATCCATGTCCGAGTAAATTAAGAGGCACTGAATGTTGACAAATTCTTGGGGCTATATTACTATCGCTCCAGTAAGGATGATTCCTATGACAGAGGACGACAGATGATGACAAAGAAGTGACAGCTTGAAACAATTCTCGACAGTCTACGAATATAATAAACTAGCTTATCCGGCGAACTTCGTATCTCTTACAATATTTTGGAGGAAATGAAAGCTATCCATTCGACAGGAACATAGCTTTTACCATAGTAGAATAGAATAGAATAGAATAGAAATAAATTTATTAGCCTTAAACACAGTAACATTTACATAAATAAAACAAGACAAAATAGGCCAACTAGGTCCCTGCCTCAGCTTGAATACTACAGCAACACCAGGGATGCTGCAGCGCTGATAATTCTGGCAGGGCCTATGGTTGATGACACAGATAATTAATAAAAACAACAATAATACACAAAAAGAAACAAGCATACCAATAAATACATATCAAAGAGAAAAAAAGAAAATGGAATGGCTGTATAATTTTACAATCTTAGCCTTTAGACAATGCAAAGATTTAGTAAAAAAATAAAATAAAAAAAAAGAATGACTAATCTGTGGGAGGACAGAGTTCACAGCAAAGTTCACAGAGTACAAACTGAACCTCCAAAAAAATAAAAACACTAACCTTAAACTTTAAACACAATTAAATAAGTATTTATGTTGCAAAAACAATAATAGTAATTTCGCTGCCGATTTATGCCTGTGTGTAACTAAGAATAGACAGCAAGAGAGGACAAACAAAATAAGGCAGTATGCAAAAACAACAAATAATCAGCAAATACACAGGAATTCAGCTACAAATACAATTTTTCATCTTACATTACTATACCAACGTGGTGAAAGCAAGATGGATGGCGAGATTTTTTATAAGGATATGGCTATAATAACAGACAAACATTACGCCGATCGTCGATAGTGCCAGCTAACACAACCGGAACGATTCAAACAAACCGACGCGAAGTGAAAAAACTAGGTAAGTCGTGTCGTGAATCCTATGATGAACTTTGTATATGAAGTAGATATATTTTGCAATGTTTTCTGAATGTTCCAATGGTTTTCAGATCACGCACGGGCGGGGGAAGATCGTTCCAGCATTTTGAGGCTGCAAACCGAAAGGATCCACGAAATGCTGCTGTTCGGTGCTTCATGGTAGAGAAGACAGGCCAACACCGTCTAACCGGGTATCTACTCTGGTCACGCATCCATACAAGCTTATTATAGAGATAGCTTGGCCTTCCTTTGTCCAGAACATCAAATAATAAGGTAGCTAGATGTAACTTCCTCCTTGCCTCCATCTTTAAAAGTTTTGCGGCGTTCAAAAAGGGAGTTATGTGTGAACGAGGAGGCACATAAAAACAAAAACGAGCACAAGCATTCTGTATGCGTTGAATGATCTTACTAGTTCTGGACATTAGGCAGGGTCCAAAAACAGTATCACAGTAATTTAACTTTGAAAGTACGAGCATTTCACACAACTTGATTCTCAGCTCCTCACTTAAATAGGGTCTAATATTGTACAGCAGCTTTAACCTATAAAAGCAAATGCGGGAACATTCAGCAATGTGACTTTCGAAGCTAAGTTGTTCATCCATAATCAGTCCCAAATTTCTAGCATAATTTACGCGTTCTATTCTCTCTCCATCTATATTTATATTAAGTGTCATGTCTTCAAAAAATTTAACATTCTTTTTGGAACCTATTAATAATAATTTAGTTTTTTTTGGGTTGAGAACCAGCGAGTTCGACCTGCACCAATCGGAAATACGATTTAGATCCTCATTCATCTTATTTACAGCATTATTGTGGTCAGAGTACTTGAATGGAAGATACAGTTGCAGGTCATCTGCATACAAGTGATATTGACAGTGGCTTATATTTTCTGTGATATCACCGCTGAATAAAACATACAGAGTGGGTCCCAAAATTGAACCCTGAGGGACACCATGGGTCACCATGAGCTTGTTGGAGCGCTGTTTGGTTCCATCTATCCTAGTCAGCTCAACGCACTGTTGTCTATTTCCAAGGTAACTATGAAACCACTTTATTGATTGGGCACTAACTCCATAGTAAGCCAGTTTAGAAAGCAGGAGATCCACATTTATTGCGTCAAACGCCCTTGAAAAATCAAGCAATAAAAGGATACTAAGGTTCCCCTGATCCTGGGCTGCTAGAAGGTTATCCACAACATCTGCTAAGGCAGTTGCTGTGCTATAACCTCGACGGAATCCAGACTGTCGCTCTGGTAATATATTATTAGTCTCTAGGTATCTTATAAGTTGCTCACAAACAACTTTCTCCAAGACCTTAGACACAAAGGGGAGCAAGCTAATAGGTCTCAAGTCATTCATGGTGGTCGGGTTGCTGACTTTAGGCAGGGGCTTAACTACAGCAACCTTCCAGCTATCAGGGAAGACACCATCTATAATGGACCTATTAATAATGGTTGTGATGGCCTTTAGAGTTTGCGGCAGGGTCAACTGTATCATATTTAGTGACAGACCATCATGTCCTTGTGCATCAGACTTGAATCCTTTGATGGTTTTCAGAACAGTATCCTCCGATACAGTCTGCAAGGAGAAAACTGCAGGAATAGTTAGCAATAGTTCGATAAACCTTCTATTCATAGAGGCCCTTATTTCATTGGCAGTAGTCGATCTTGGATTTATCCTGTTATCGCCTCCGAGATTTATTTTTCTTTACATGTAGTACCCTCAGTATGGCCAGCCAGTCCGCACACAGTTTAGACTAGAACGTAGTAAAAAAAGTAGAAGGTATCCCCACTCTTCACCACGCCCTGTCCCCGCTTTTCGTCGGTTCGATGGTCAGTCCTTTGTGCGCGCGCTCCACGACCGCACGCAGTTTAATAAAAAAATGTTCTACAAGTGTTTGGGATCAAATTTTTATTTTTTCAGAATAATGTCTAAACGTAGCTAAAATTGGTAATTGCAAAACAGTAGAATGTGAAAGAAATCAGAAAAAGTGATTTTATTATTACTTGAACTTCATTGTGGTTAAATGAAGGTCAAATATTGAAGTATTTGAAATATGCCGTGAAAATTAACAACATTGACCAACGTTTCAAAGTCAAATAAGGAAGTGATTAAAATATGACGTAATAATTAATAACATTGACCAAAGAATCTTTTTGCCCGAGTTAACACGCGATGTGCACCAATACTACTTTCGCTCCGAATTTGAGCCATTGTGCAAAGTTAATACGATATTCATTAACTATTGAGCCGAGTTAATACTATATTGATTAACTCATTTTATTTTTAGTTTCAACATAGCTGCTAAACCGCTAACACGACATATTTACCAGATTTTCATTTCTGATTTCAGCTGCTAACAAAGGCCATTTTGTTTAGAGTTGGTATAATCTTGTCTTGGGCCTATACGAGGTGATATTGAACAGATTCTTTATATTTTCAATATTATGATATTTCTATTATGGATTAATATGAGATTTAATCAGATTACTTTTAGTTAAAATTTCAATTTCATAATACTAGAGAATTTCATGTAAACTTTAACATGTGCTAAGTATAGATTTATCTCTTTATTTAAATCTTAAATTATTAATACACAACCCACAACAAATGTGCAAATATTCTTGTTTTCTGAAAATTTTATATCGGAAATATATTATTATCACGTGTCGTGTCTATGCCTATCCCGGGGTATGATGCAGCAGATTCTGCAGTCCTGTGGCCATGTCTTTTGTGACCAGGTTTTCTAGGAACACATGGATTCAAAGAAGGAACCACGGCAAGGGGCAAACTTGTTGTCGAGTACAAAGTCATAAGCCATTATTGGCATAATCCTCCTTCTGGCGCAGTTGGCGAATAAGAAGGAATGGACAACATTCTTAAGCACAAGTACCTTATTCCGAGAAACGTTACTTTATTAAAAGGCCTCAACTTTAAATGTGGAGATGATGATTATATGCATTAGAGAAAACTGATAAATTGATGCAAAATTCTCGTGGAATAAAAAGTATTGGGCAATTCATTCAGGCATGTCAACCGAATAAGTAATTTCAGCTACAAAAAGTTTAGTCCCGCGACTGCCTGCAAAAGAAGTATGAATTCAGCTGAACGTTAACAAAAGTCATAACGCCACCCGCTACATTCGCACGCGCACTAGGCGCCACTGCGCCGGCCCTCGCGCCGTTGTGCCACAACAGCGCCGCCGCGCAGCTTCCTCCGGTGTCGCAGCCGCAGCGGTATCGTGGAACGCACCTTCTGCGCGACCGACCGGATGGACACGGATATACACTCATTCATATGCGTTATACCATCGCCAAAGGTACATTCAAGCCAATTTAAATATGTAGCTACTTTACTAAGGTATGCGTAATCTAAATTCAAAATCCCGATGATATCTAGTCCCTTTTGCCGAAATACGGAACCAGAATGCATACACTAAACGCACCCTTCTGGGCCCTGAAATTGCATTAGGAAATTTATCACCCATTGGAAATGGGGATAATACTTAAATAAATGTAATTAATAAATAAGAACTTTTTTTGTTTAATCAACTGTAGTTTTATTGTTACTTATATGGTTTGACTCCCACTTTTTTTACTACGATCTAAACTGTGTGCGGACTGGTTGGTCGTACTGAAGGTATTACATAGTAAAGAAAAGAAATCTCTTCGGCGATGACAGGATAATTGAGATCGAACTTCACTTAGGTAAGTTCGTTTGATCATTCAATAATTGTCATTGTTTGGAGGAAATTTTAGACAGTAAAATCATTCCACCCGTGCACCGCCGAAACGCCTTTCTACCTAAATAAAAACCAACAATATGTCCACCGTTATTCCAAAAAGTGGTTTTAAATTCTGGACATCAAATCAAATGCCGTTGTTAACATTTATGTCATGATAATATGAAAACTATGATATTGATATTTACCATAATATTCTTCCTGTCTCCGTGCCAAAACATAAATTAAGCATTATTTCTGTCTCTTAGATTTGTGTATGTTATTTTCTATTACTTTTTGTTAGATTTCTATAAATATCTAGTATGTTACTGATTTAGATTGAATGCCAAACAAACTCAGCTTACTGAGGCTTACTCAACACTCACGCGTGTCGTGCCGTGACAACTCACGCCACGACTCGCCTGTTGCCAATTGCGGAAAATGGCTTAAACAACAAACTTTATTTTAAAAATATTTCTTGAATTAATTTTATTTTGTGACTATTTGATAATTGTCTTTTATACAAACCATTTCGAATATAATAAAAAAAGAACTTTCCAATTTGGTTGAGTCGTTCGGTGGTGAAGCGCATACATACTTTTCGACGATTCATTTTTATAGATATATCATTAACACGAGTCCAGTTGCTAATTATAATTACAGATGTAATACACCTCATTGTTACAATAAAAAATGTCAAAATTATGACAATCCGAATTGTTTTTTAATGTTACACATCAAATAACCAAAGAAGCTTTGGGCAATTTATTGGACTAGGCACAAATTAATAGATAAAAACAACAAAAATACGCTATTTAGGAAAAAGTTACAATTATCAATAAACGGTGATTGGAATATAATAGAAGAAAGAATAAAACGATCCTCTAATACATTTCTTCATAACTAGTGTAGTGTCATAATGACAGCATTAATGGCATAACAATACTCAACCGAATTCCCATAAACAAAAGAGAACAAGCGGGGGAAACACTCTGCCCATTTAACAAACCTCATTAAGAGACAAAAGAACACAGTATCACTGTCTAAATCAATACAGTTCATTCAAACGAGACAAAAAGCTCAGCCGCATAGCGGTCTGAACCAAGCCGGAGCGATAACGGAGTGCCAAATAAGAGGCATATTGAGACATTGCGTCACGTCCGCTACACAGCGCTGCGCTATTATGCTGATTCCATCGCATCGGGGAGACATATTATAGCGGCCAACGTGGCACGCCTCGCAATCACTCAACTTGCATCAGATCTTTATCGGATTTGCAAGAAAAGAAAACCGGAATAAATAATACTTATAGAGGGAAACGAAGTTCCTAGACCACTTAAATTATAATACTTCATCGAATAAATCCTTTTCTAATTATCTTCAAGCAACAATTGATTTCTGATTGGGTAGTAACATGTATCTTATTACTTTGAACTAAAAACGTGAATATATTAAGTGGTATCATCAATAGCCTATTTCAAACCTACTTGTGACCACAGTGGAAGTGTGCATGTACATTTAAATCACTAGCTGGGTGCTCTTGATTATCCACTATAAGGTAGTACACTAACTTCGTTAACTTAAACTTGGTCGAAAAACAGCTTCTCCTTAATCCTCTTTATCTATAAAGATAAAGATCTAATGAGAAGAAGCTGACCCAGCGAACTTCGTACCGCCATAAAAATAGGGGCAGGTGGTAGAAGAGAAAATTTAGGGTTGTATGTATTTTTTAATACCACATGTACGCGACGACCGAAGCGAGAGAAAATGAACTTACGACAATATGAGATTGATTTATAAAATGTATCTATGATTTCACATGTATCGGTTGTATACACATTAAAAATATCATTCCCTTGTTGTCTTATTAGAATGAGTCGGATATCGCAATAATAGATAGCTTTGCCCATAGTAAACCATTGTAAAATTGATAGTTCAGAGCGATATTCCGTCCCGTTCTCTCCAACAATCTTATAAGAATTTGTCTAAACGATCGCCACGACGCCAAGCGGAGGCGCGGGGAAACTAGTTAGAATGTTGATAGTTCCGACCTATAGGAGAGACAGAGACAATAGGCTGTCCTTGTCTCACATCTTATAAGATTTTGCCTGAATTGATAGTTTTCGATAATAGTATGTTTTATGTTCTGATTGATTTATTTTATGTCTTATTAGAAAATAGGTAGTTATAAGAATAATATGTCAAAGTCTTGTATAAATCATGTTAGTAGTTTAGGCGTAATTTAGGAAAATATTGGAAATAGTTTTTTACGAATAGTCGATAGGATATAGGTATAATTGTTATGATAATGATGTTGTTTTGTGTGTTTTTACTTCTTCTATAAAAAGATATATGATAGTTAGGCATTAAGTGAATGTAAGTAGGTTTTTTAAGACTTTTTAATTTGTAATCTTTATAGGGCCGTAGAGCTGTTGTTTATTGATATTCTTATTAGAAATTTGTTGTATTAGGTAGATAACGCATAGGGCTACGTAAATAAATAGGCATCACATCAATAAATGTAGAAATGTACCGTGTAGGAGACAAAATCTGTTTGTATAGAACCGTTTTCTGAGACATGTTGCGCTCCCCACCCGGCGCGCCCGCAGCGCGCGGGTGGGGCAGCGAAGCCCCATGGCAGGGCGAAGCCCTATGGAGGGGGAAAGTATAAATATTGCGGAGACCTATTTTTTGCGCGCCACACCTAAAATATCATGCTTACGGACACATAACTGTGTTAAAAATATGCCTATATGTATGCCCGATGTATGTACAATTAGTTTTAAGCTCGCACTAATGTAATTTTTGAGAAAATGAAAAATAAAGTATAGCTTGGGTGAGGTAATGGATCGCTGGCCAGCTCAGTCCTAGCATATAAAATTCGAGTCGGAACATGCTCCGACATGCATTCAGCGACAGGCGCTCCTACCCTAAGGAACAGGAAGAAACACTCAAGCGGTTCACTCTGGACCTGAAGCCTCCTCTCACCGGCCATCCATTATCAGCGCCCACCGATTTCTTCAATACCGAACACCAGGGGTTTTATTCGCCGAAACTACAGTCCACTACAGTCAAGACTCCTGCGTGTAACTTCCTCCACCCCTCAGTACGAGTCGGTAACTGTCCGCTACTGCGACAGCCCGGCGTCCCGTACACCACATTATAAATATTGTCAAAAAATATTTTAGGGGTGTGTAACGTAGTGTTCTATCAATTTCCTGGATTAACATTCCTCCTAACCCATATGAGAACACTACGTTACAATATCCAATAGTTTGAATTTTGGCGCGAAGGCACATTGTAGGTTTCAGAACACTACGTTA
The DNA here is from genome assembly GCA_902850365.2 of Chilo suppressalis. Classification (NCBI taxonomy): domain Eukaryota; kingdom Metazoa; phylum Arthropoda; class Insecta; order Lepidoptera; family Crambidae; genus Chilo; species Chilo suppressalis. The sequence continues at coordinate 18,665,712 of OU963898.1, forward strand.
CAGGTGGACAACCATTATCACTTAAGGATATGAAAAATAGATAGTAGCCGATTCTCAGACCCACGAAATATGCATATAAAATTTCATAAAAATCGGTCAGTCCGTTTCAGAGGAGTATGGTAACTAACATTGTGACACGAGAATTTTATATATATACTAGCTGACCCAGCGAACTTCGTACCGCCATATAAAAATAGGGGTTGGTGGTAGAAGGGTGAAAATTTAGGGTAGTATGTATTTACTAATGCTGTATCATAAAAAAAAATATCTAAAATTGAAAGAAAAAAAATTTTGGGGTGGATTACCCTTAACATTTAGGGGGATGAAAAATAGATGTTGTCCGATTCTCAGTCCTACTCAATATGCACACAAAATTTCATGAGAATCGGGAAAGCCGTTTCGGAGGAGTTTAACCACAAACACCGCGACACGAGAATTTTATATATTAGACTAGCTGACCCAGCGAACTTCGTACCGCCATAAAAAAATATGGGTTGGTGCTAGAAGGGTGAAAATTTAGGGTAGTATGTATTTACTAATGCTGTATCATAAAAAAATTTAAAAAAAAATTATCTAAAATTGAAAAAAATAAAATTTAGGGGTGGATTACCCTTAACATTTAGGGGGATGAAAAATAGATGTTGTCCGATTCTCAGTCTTACCCAATATGCACACAAAATTTCATGAGAATCGGGAAAGCCGTTTCGGAGGAGTTTAACCACAAACACCGCGACACGAGAATTTTATATATTAGATTATAATATGTTACCCAAAATTGATCAAGAGCAGCTGAGGCGTGAACGCATAACAGAGAGACAGAAGAAGTTCAGTTTTTTCACATTCATATTAACATTATTATGTAGGTATGTAACAGGTATGTGCTCATTATTAGACCGACCTTTTTTTACAAATACCATTTCGTAAATTCTCGACAAACATCGCTATCATTTGATATTACAAATGGGTTTGCAGTTCCGAAATCATCATTTCGCATCACAACCCGTATGCCGATAAATCTGGCATGTCATTATCTGTACTACCCCGAGGGCTTTTCAACGGCCAATGACGTGCAAAAATTGTATAATTCGTTGGGAAACAATGGGATTGGTAGGTACAATACAACATTGAAATGTTGGTAGTAATCGGCGACACTGTCACCATTAGTAGCACAACTAATTTATTAGAAAATTTAAATTGAAAGACCATAATTCTTCATTACACTTGAGTTATACTAATGGTAAGAGGTTTTTTTTTTTGAGAATCTGCTGCGCTCTGATGTGAAGTGAAATGAAAATATACTTTATGCAAATTGACTTATGGAAAGCTTTTTTGACTCATTCATATATTTTTAATCACCCTCTAAGGACATCTTTTAGCTAATAAGAAGAATGGGCGCAAGAAACTTATCAACATTTCACGAATCGAAATGTACATCCGTTCATCAGTTGGCTGTTAACTTACGAACTATCATAGTTGAAGTTGAAAAACATATTGAGCATCCATGACTTGAGTACACATGCTCGTATTCATCACACAAACATCTGCCCCCACCAGGTTCGAACCCGGGACCTCTCAAGTCGACGACACCATGAAACGCGGCGTACTAACCACTCGGGCACGGAGGTCGTCAAATATGTTGGGTATGGAATACTATATTCCTCATTCTGATCTCATCAGTAAGGGCACACGTAACCTCTGGTTCAATCACGACTGTGCTGAAGCTGCTTCGCGTAAGCAAGCGGCATATCGTGCTTGGATCAGAGGCCGCGCTCTCAAGGATCCCAGGGTCGATTCACTCAAAGCAGCCTACAATTCTGCTTCCAAGGCCTGTAAGAAGGCTTACATCAGAGCGGATGCCCAGCGCGTTGCACGTGTTGGTCACGAACTTATAACGCATCCTACGGGCTCCCGTAACTATTGGCGTTTGGCCAAGGCCGTGCAAAAGAACTTCTGCCAGCCCTCGCTGCCACCACGGAGATGCCCAGACGGAACACTAGGTCATAAGCCGCAGGAGAAAGCCGATTTACTGGCAAAACTCTTTGCGGCTAACTCCCGAATCGATGATTGCAATGCACTGCCACCATCATTACCTCACTGTGGCACAACGATGCCTGATATTAAAATCAGGCAGCGTGAGGTTCGTGCCGAATTGCAATCACTCGACGTCCGGAAAGCTAGTGGACCTGATGGCATCCCAGTAGTAGTACTTAAAAAATGTGCAGCGGAGTTGTCTCCCGTGCTCACGCGCTTGTACCAATGCCCGTATTCTTTGGGGCGTGTACCGGAGACTTGGAGAGATGCTAACGTGCAACCGGTGCCCAAAAAAGGGGATCGCTCAGACCCGGCAAACTACCGGCCAATAGCAGTCACCTCAGTTTTATGTAAAGTTCTAGAAAAGGTCCTTAATAACCATCTGACCCGTTACCTAGAGCATTACTCCCTGATTAATGATCGTTAATATGGATTTAGACCGAAACGATCGACGGGTGATCTTCTAGCGTACTTAACTCATATCTGGGGTGAGGCTATCGACAAGCGTGGCGAGTCGTTGGCTATCAGTCTTGACATTGCCAAGGTGTTCGACAGGGTCTGGCACAAAAGCCTTCTCTCCAAGCTCCCGGCATACGGTCTGCCAGCCCAGTTCTGTTCTTGGGAGCTGACTTCCTGCATGAGCGTAGAATTCGTGTCCTAACGGATGGTAGCAGTTCCCGGTTCATGTCGGTGAATGCCGGCGCTCCCCAGGGCTCCGTCCTATCCCCCACTCTCTTTCTGCTGCATATCAATGACTTGATTCCTCTTGAGAATATTCATTGCTATGCAGACGATAGTACAGTGCATGCGGGGTATCTCGGACAAGCAGCGGCTGGGCAGGCAGTAACCAAGGAGAAACGGGAAAATCTTGTCATTGAACTCAATCAGGCTTTGGACCACATTTCCGAATGGGGTACCAGGAACTTGGTTGAGTTCAATGCCAAGAAAACTCAAGCTTGCGCTTTCACGGCAAAAACATCGCCATTCCTTCCCCTTCCATCTCTTCAGGGCACAACACTACCGCTGCAGAGCAACATTTCCATGCTCGGTATGGAAGTTCGCTCAGACCTGAATCCAAAGGACTACATCGAAACTGTGATCAAAACAGCTTCACGCAAACTCGGAGTCCTGAACAAGGTGCGGCGTTTTTTCACGCCCGATCAACTGTACTTGTTGTACAAAATACAAGTGCGGTCCTGCGTGGAATATTGCTCGCACCTCTGGGATGGCTCCGCCAAGTACTTGCTCGATGCTTTGGATAGGTTACAGCGGCGCGCGATCCGCATCATAGGCGATGAGGAGGTGACTAAACACCTTGAGCCTCTTCAATTACGCCGTGACGTGGCGTCACTAAACGCGTTCTATCGTTTGTACCACGGCGAGTGTTCTGAGGAGTTATTCTCTCTTATCCCACCTTCCCCTTTCCTTCAGAGGACCACGCGCGCTGGCCTACGTTGTCACCGTCTTACTGTGGCCACAATTCCAACGCGTACAATGAAATTTGGTTACTCATTTGTTTGTCGCACTATCCGTAAATGGAATGCTCTGCCCGCTCACGTGTTCCCTCCCTCTTACAACCTGGGATCCTTTAAAAGAGGCGTGAAGAAGCAACATGCAGGCCGGCAGGGTGAGGATGGCTGCTGTGGCAGGTAGAACTGCTGTATCAGCTATCTTCGCATCTGGACTTCACCTTCACTTAACATCAGGTGGGGTGGTGTCATTTGTCGGACCTATCTATATAAAAAAAAAACCATATGACTGACCAAGACGTAAAATATTACAAATAAAAATGAATGGAAATTATAAATTCAACGGGACGCACCATACAATAGACTTGATATAATTGACGTTTCTTTGCTCGGCCTATTATTAAATCCTGAATAATGGTATGGAACTCTTTGTCTGTGATTCGCACTTGGCACGACGCTTATCCATATGGTATAGATTCAGTTTACTCGTTTATTAAACAGTATTTAAACCACCTAACATTTAAGGAAATAAACTGTGATCATGGGAGAAAAATCTGTTTTGATCAAACATTGGTGATAACGCGCACCGATGCGATGCTCAAATATTTCCTCGGTACACACTTTTTTCGTATTTACAAGAATTTCAAGTTACCCACGTCGCGTAGTCGTCTCGGTTGGTCGCATCACGCTCGCGTATTACATTTACACCACACCGTGATGTTTGAGTGCAAACATTCGTACAAACATTGGGTGTTAAACAGACGGTATATAGATAATATCTATTATCATTGGTTGGTATTGGTGGTGTTGGAAACAGAGTTTTGTCACAAACCAGTTCTTGTGTAAAGTTTGCGGGGTTGATTGCTATTTTGATTGGAAAACTTTACGAATGATTTTGGAGATTACTCATTAAAGATACAGAGTGTAAGATCAATGTTATCGAGCTGAGTAAATTAACCCTTGCTGAATTTCAATTGTTTATAATTAATGTTATTGGAAATGTTTTTTCAGCTTAGCTTGCACCAAACAGTGGATATCCACTAAATTTCATCCGCTTAGGTTATACCGCTCTGTCAATACTTAGTGGATTACTTGGCAAAACAAACATTGATACTTTCGTGTCCAAAAACGAACCAACGAACGAGAGGAGCTGCCCTTGCTCATTTTCTTGTTGGTTATTTTTAGTACAAGGTTGCTGTAGACTAGCGAACCAAAGGGGTAACTTGGCGCCTTTCTAAAGTGCTTGTAAGAGCCTAAATTGAATAACTAAACAGCAGTTTATAGTTTATAAATCATCCTTAGCGAGTTAAACAGGTCATCATGTGATAAGATAAAGTTCTACAAAACGTGTTTCTCCAAAACAGTAATATACTCTTTAAATAGACACGAATGAAAAATAAAACTAATTTTCTCTTTCCAATGCATACAAAGTCTTGTACCGAGTGTTCCAAATTCCCATTTGCGTAACCTTAATTAATTTTAACTTCATTGGACTAGTCCGCTGCATGTTGTGGTTAATCCTGTAAATTTGCGAAGTACCTACACGTTCCTACTCAAAGTCTTGTCACAAACCGAATAACGTTGTACATACATAAATTATTCCGAGTTTATCTATAAGGTAACAGGGTTCGGTACATATCCTATTGCCAGAATTATTTACCGATAGGGTTGGACGCAATTTATAATTCAGGATAATATAAGTAGGACACTACTATTCATAGTTACTTAAATATTAAACGGAACCTTTATATCTTTCATTTGGTAGCCCTTGCCAACTTTGATGTTGAAAGAAGAAACATTTGTGAAAATACGTAGGTACTTACCTATCTATGTATTCAACATAATTTATTATGTCTATCGTAGTACACATATCTTATTCTCAATGCAATGTACAAAGAGTATTTTATTTGGTAATATATTGAAAGAAATGTTTGTAACAACTAATGAAATTTGAATATAGCCTTATGGTAAACTCAAGCTTCATAAAAGAATAACAAACCGTATTCCCATTTTCAATACTTTCAGAGAAGATTCCAGCTATTAGACTTTTAGCTATATCAGAAATGTATGCGGAACAAAGTTTTAACGAGTCGCCCAGGGCTTGCGAATGTGCTGAAGTATAAATCGAGTATCGACAAATCGTGCCAAGATTACATTTTATACGGAAATTGGCACCCAATGCACATTCAACCCGAAATGATACCATTCTGTGTACGATTACGGTGTACTTTCGCGTGAGTGTGAAAGCGATAAGTAAATTGTACCTTTTATCTCTTACATTGTGATCTGGTAGCGAAGAAATGTATTTATTGCTGTTTATTTTCAACTTCGTATACAGAACTACTGCAAAGGCAAAAAAAAAAACAAAAATACTATTTAAATAATAGGTGCACATAATTTTGCATTCAAAACTTATTTAATAGTTTCACCCTTAGTATTCTTTGGACGAATAAACAGCATTGTAATGTCACTACAGCGATAAAACAAAAAAAATGTAGATATCGGTTAAACCTTTTCTTTTTTTTATATTAATATAATAAAAAGATTTATTATGTGGCCGTGTGGTATGTCCGCCGGGTTTTCAGGTGTTGCCTAATCAGAGGTCCCGGGTTAGAATCCCAGTGGGGCAAATGTTAGTATGATGAATACGAGAATTTGTGCCTAAGTCATTGATGTTTATAAATATTTATGTATATCTATATTGAGAAAGCAGTTTTGTCTATGCTAGAAAGTTCTAAATATAAAGTATTTTCTCTAAACTCTACACACACGGGTACTTATAAAACGATTTTAAAAAAATATATATTTCTGACTATTTTAGTTTATTTCTTCATTGATAGGTTGAGATTGTATTTTTCTCCAACTTCCTGGAATATCTATGGCAATTCTTAATGCACCTAATATTCTAGGTGAATTATTCTACTTAGGGTATAGGTACTTAAAGATCCTGTTAAACCCATAATTTAAATGTTGTAGGTATTTTAAGTCAAGAAATAGCTGGCCCAAAGTCATTATGAGCGTAGAGTATAAATATCCTTCCAAACAAAGGCATTCCTGCAAAGTTTCAGGAATAACGTAAGGTCTCTTCTAAGCCTTGATGACCCCAATGGCGGCAACTGAAGTCTTGTCGTGGGCGCGTACCAACAACTCATCAATTTCCTAAGGACAGGACACACGGCCCGGAATCTTGTTAATTAAACTATGCCGAAATAAACCCGACTTGTAAGACATCTCTGTGGCCTACGAGGGAAGTATTTGCATGAGCGCGACTAATGGGATACGCATATAAATTTTGGGCGATGCCACATACAAACTATTTATGAGTATCTGGACGGTATTCTTATTAGAAAATCAAGCCAATGCAGGTAGATACGTTTTTTACATTTAAACTAGAGACATTAAATATAAACCAGGCAAGTCCAATACCGTTAATAAAAATACCACGTAGCCTTTTTTATGTGATCGTGAAACGTTGTGAAATATAATTCCCAATATTTAAGTACAGTCATACATGATGCATAAAATTAATGATGCCGGCTTCGTAATAAATTTCAACGTATTTTCCAAATAACTTATTCCGTGTGCCCAATCACCGTGTAATTATCGCTTCATTTTTTAATTGTACATTTCTTTTAATATTCATATACATTTTAACAAAAGGGAGATAGGCGAGTATACAACATCAAAATTATAATTACATGTTTTGATTTTTAATTCACATTCACAAAGGTGCGACGTATTTATTATTATCATTATTATCAAATTGTTTATTACAGACAACAAAATGGTCCATCCAATCGTTAGTAACAATATTTAACTTAAATGCTATGTTAGTATATATTATTTTCTGGATTCAATCAATGTGTGTTTTTTAATATTATAATATAATATTGAAACTGTATTATAAATAATATAAAAAGTAATCTAAACCAAATGTCAAACAAAATGAATTTATGTAATTAATTAATATTCTACATTTAAAGTCATATAATTATTAGTATTGAATACACCTAAAACATTTACTTTTAATTGAAGACAAAGTTGACTTTTCATTATTGTATTCCATATTATAATAATATTCTTGAGAAAAGAAAATCATTGACTGCGGTAGCTGCAAAATTTGTTGCGCAAATGGTATGAATATCTACATATCAATAGTGTCGCTGGCAATACGTCTATATTCATCTATTTGCCTTATTTTAGTCAGCATTCATCTACATATTTGACTTCTTTAGGCATATAATATTTTCTTGCTTACGGCGTGTTAGTTTGTTCTTAATTTAGTTTGACTTTAGAATTTTATAGAAACTTATAAAACAATGATTAGATCCCCAGGCGGACATTTCGATTAATGCTGAAAACCGTTATGTCCTTCCTCTCTGAAATATCTGTCTTTTTCTCTCTTAGCTAGTTGAATCTGAATCTGCATCATCCTCACACGCGTGGGGATCAACAATCAACCCTGCCAAACTATATAAAGTACGAAATACAAAAACTATTAACTAATATTTTTTAGCAAGATTAAGGGCATCTCCAAAAGACACAATCAGCACTATTATTTTATTTTAAAGCAAATCACTGGTAAGCTTCTGCACCGAGAAAAGCGAAATATTCTTTCGCTCATCGATTTGATACTTATCTTTAAGTTATATCCTGTGTTGAGTGCAATAAAGTGTATTATTATGAAATTCCTCACTGTAGTATACGGTACAATACAGCGGATAAGGCGATAAGCGCTTGGTCATCTCGCAATTACCGGTCGAGCCAGCAACTACACGTAACCGGAGAGCGGTCAAACAGTCTTACTGCACATGAGTAAAGAAGGCACAGAGACAAAGCTTCATACAATAGACTATTTTTTTACAACTTTTTAAAGAGGCTTATACGTTATTTATTAGTAGTATACAGCGATTCCATTAAAAGTGGATATTTATAATTCTGTTGCGAATATCAGTTTGTTTTTAAATATGCCGCGGAAGCGTCTCTGTAGTAAGTATGGCGTCTTACAGGCAGGTGACGTCATTTTAAGCTCCATCAATCCTAGCCGTTGTAGGTCACGTGACAATAGATCAAAAATACTTTCCTACTTAACATGATTGTTAGTAATATTATTAACTACTTTCTCGACAGAATAGTGAAATCGCTCACAATATTCATATTTAATACACATGCTTATAATTGATATTTTATTGTTCATACTGTCCAATAGCCTATTGCGCGTGTGTGAAGAGCACTGGTGCCTGTCGCGTACGCAGATAAACTAGTGCTCACTCACGCGTACTGCACGCAGCCTAATCTCTACGCCTTCTTTACTCATATGGTCAAACTGCCTCACTCTTCACGATACATTCTCTGATACAATTACGAGTGTTTCTCTGCCATTAATCTTTACCTCAATCTATTATGTGGTGACTGGCCTCACCTAGATTTCATTGGATTGCTTTTGTCCGCACGAACGATACTGAGTAAGATTTACTTCACACATTAACTTTGATACTAACGAAAAGGTATTAAAGAATAACGCACGTTATATTGCCGCGTCGATAACTTAACACTCATATGGGTTATAAAGAGAGCACCATGACCTGTTTTTATAACTCGGGGTGTTTTATTAGAGGAGTTATTAAATTTTCTATGTAACAATAATTAAAGCACGATATTAGAGACTGTACTGAATTGGTGGCCTACGCAGTTGTAAAATTGCACGATCTTAGTAAAGATATGAATGTCTTCAACTAATTTATTGCACTTTCTATAATTCTAGTTTTATAAAAAAACATTTATAATGTAAGTTTACTAGCCATTTTGGAAGTTTGGTAGCTTTTGAATTATTACCAGTATTGCCATCCTCTTAACCAACTACTCAACTAGTACCCATAACAGTTTCATTTTCGGAGTAATAGATCCCACAAAACATTTTCATGTAAAATTTTGCCGAAACGAGACCATATGACTCGCACTGTCAAAAAGATATAAGATCTCATGTAAAGCCAAGCTTGTAACTCTACACGCCCTAACTCTTCAAGGCCTAACTTCACAAACTCAACACCTACACCTTAGTTAAAATATGTGGCTTGGCCGTTTCGTTACATTAAGTGGGCATAAGGTGAAAAAATTATTCACTCTTCATTACTTTTCTGTAATACAATAATAGCTCTTGTAGTAACAAATTTTATCGATAAATATTCTTAATTTATTCCACGCGGTTCTCTCGTGCTGCTAATGATAAATTTTGGCAGTACTCACCGATCAAACTGTGCCGGCTGGCTCCGAGGCTGGGCGCGGGCGGCGAGGCGGCTGCCCGCAGCGCGCCCAGCGCGCCGCCGCCGCCGCCGCCGCCCAGCGCTCCGCCCTCCAGCGCGCCTGGAATAACACATCATTTATAACAACACCAGCACAAGAAAACAGATCGTTTACACTACGAGTAAGAGAGGTCGCACATCAAAGTATACCTGTACCCCTAGCACGAACCAATATCGAATTCGTATCGTTTGCGAGTCCGAAATGTCATTGTCAAATGTGTACTGTACCCCTAGCATAAACCTCGTTTATAAGCTCGTTTATAAAAAAGCAGATAGCTCTGTGGCAGCGACATTTACATGCCCCACATATAATGAACATGGAGGAAATAGTCACTCGCCTCCTCAAGAGATGGCGCTACCGACGCCGCGTTCACAATGTATGGAAGCCTACATCGTGCAAGAGAAATTCGGAGCCTAACACCATATATACGATGCCCGACCAACATCTATTGGGCACTGCATCATCCTCTTTTCAGGGGTTGATCGCATCAGATAAAGCCTGTAAGGCCCCTAAGGCCATTGTATCCCCCACGGGTGTGTTTTAGTCAGTAAGAGTCTGACATAACCCTACAGCCGGCTGTTGGGTATCCACGAGGATTTCACACCCGCTCCCCCGCCTGGGAGGAAACAAAAATCAATTGGGCCGCGGCCCCCGAGCTACCATCACCCAGCTCGGAGGAAGGTCTTCCCCTTTGGCCTTCCCACAGCTCCAGAGCATGTAAGCTTAAAAGATCCGATACCGAATGAATGAAAACCGACATCCTCCGTGCTTCGGAAAGCACGATAAGCCGTTGGTCCCGGCTGGATCTGCAGCCGTTAGCATTCACCGATTCGCACTACTTAAGCCCGTGTGGTGCGTCATCTCTATTCCATCCCTATGATATATCACTTTATGGGACATTGATAGGCTGATGATAAAATACCAACATAGATCAGTTTTAAACACAAACCAAGTCTCTGCAACGAGACTTATGAATAAACACTTATACCAACTAGCCCTCAAAGGAAAAAAAAGACCATCATATTAACAAAATTTAGAGTAAATTCATAAACCTACTCTAGCAGTGATCCTTGAAACTATAGATTAGTATAAAATGAACGAAAATTTGTTAATAACAATAAGCAGTTAATATTATTTGATAATGTTAAATCGGATCGAGATTAAAATGAAAAATACTTACATTGTTAGCAAATATTAATACCAAGTGATCTGATAACTTTGAAACAAACGAATAAAACCTACACATGAATTTGAGTTTGTTTGACAAAAAAAGTTTTAGAACCCCCAAATAGGTTTATTTATTATTTATATTAAAAACTAATAAAGTTAGACACTGCAAAAACACTTATGTAAACTAATCTACCTGGTAACAAACCTGGTAGATATAAAAACGTAACATCAACACAAATCTATTTACCTTTTGGTACGTACATATGATACAATATAACATAAATTTCAATTTCCCATGCTCAAGATATAGTAAGTACATAGGTGGCTTCCCGAAATTTATGATGAATTCGGTTTGGTTTCGTTTACGTTTCGATTTGTAGAGTAGGGTCCCCTATGGCGCTCTTTATTGGAAGCCGAGAAGGGCTATCAATTTCCTGTCCTATTTTTGTCGTCGCCAAGCAATCTTTATGGCTAACTTTCCATCGTGATACAAAATCGGACACTAGGCAATGATAACATATATAAAAAGGACCGCTTATGCAGCTAAAGGTCTATTCCCTCTCGAACAGACATTTTATTAAATAAAGAAGGAAAACCCGGAGTCCTTTCGACATCCATGTTTTATTCAAAACTAGACTTCACTCGCGTCTGCTACCGTGTGCATTTTATAATTTAAAAAAATCCTTTGATATCCTTTAATGCTAATAATAATACTAGATAATCAGTCTGTACACTAATAAAAGTTTTTAATTCACTATTGAGGGACACAGGATACTTTTATAAAATGATAGATTTGATAATTTAATGTTTCGCTTTCATATTACGGCTCTTTTTATACGTACAGATTTTCTATAAGGGTTTTTAAGTGATCAGTGTGTAAATAGATTTGTGTCTTACTATACATATTTTCTAAAAGTAGGCATTTTACTACTATGTCATTATGCGATTTAGACCAACGTCGCCAGGGTGGAATCTAGCCAGGGGACCAGAGTCGACGTGTACCCCCAACATGGCGAAGGAGTGATCTTCCAGGCAGCGGAGTTGGCGACTACAAACATCCACCCAAACATACAGGCAGCTTGCATTCGCTTCTGAGGACTCTTCAAGCACATAGCCGGGATAACTTAGGCAACCTGTGTCAGCCAGCGGAAATATTTGTGTTTACGTCAGAAACAACAATGCTGGCTGTATTGTCTCGAGATAGTGGTGGACAGCGTTGAGGTTAGAGTGCAATTCGTGTATATTGCAGAACTCGACTTCTAACAGCGTGGAAGGCGTGGGGGTGTGCACCGCTGTTCATCCAAACTTTGTTCGAAATAATGTGCAATTAAAGTTCAATATAAAAATAGTAATAGTATAGAATAGTATATAAAATATAAATAGTAACCCAATATAGCAAAAGCAGACTCATCTCTGCTGGCAGAGAGCAGTGCAGTGGGAACAATCCCACTAACATGTCAGCATGATGGAGGAAAAAAATAGACGTGAACGAGTGGACGTTATCGTGACAGGACCGGGCTAATTAGGAAGGTTCGTTTCCCCGAGTGACTGCCTTAAGAGGAGATGCGCCGACCACCCGGACAGAAACACCCCCGTGATTGACCACCGGAACCCCACACCCCGGTCACAAACCGACACGACGGTCCACCCTGGGATCTCCTTGGCCAGCGGGTCCATGCAGATCTCCCTCTATCGGTTCGGCGGATGCCTCCCCTGGACCGAATCTCATTCAATACATCAATTTTCGCAGGTAGTTCACGGCAGGGCTGCACTTTAGTTTGAAATGGCGGGTGGAATAACGATGTTAAACTACATATTATACCTAAATCTCTATAAGATACCTATTCGCAAATTAAACTGTTATAGCAAAGGCTTTCTTGAATCTATCGTAATTTAAATTTTAATCAACGGCCAGTAGTCCGCAGCGGATATTACTGGCATCCTTTTCAAATACACTTACTATATTTACCAGTGAAATATTCTAGATACTATCCTCCAGCTCATATTTAATAGTGCACTCAACGGCTTTTCATATAAGATCTGTTTTTCATTGCCATAGGTAAAATCGTTGTTGTATATTGCCAGTGCTTAGACCGTATTAACTAGTTTCCTGTAACAGTTTTGGCCCGATGCCACAGGAAGTCAGAAGACAAAACTTTGTAGATCCTAATCGACCATATTGTAGTTGGTTTTTGTTAAACTCGTAGCCATAATAGCCTAATGCTAATGGTGTAAGTGCTGCCTTAAAAGGGAAGAAGAATAATATTCAATTATTTTGTGATGACTTCCAAAGTTGCGTGATAATACTAGCAGCTTTAGGAGCACTCCATTTTGCGCTGAAATCGAGAAGATTACAGTCTCTTTAAAAAGCAATCAAATTCCGAATATTTTCCTTGGCTCAGTTTTGTTCAAAGTTTATTAGCACCTTTGAAACTGTGGTAAATCTGGTTAAGTTAATAAAAAATTGGGTAAATATGCGTAAGTTCGCTTCACCGTGGACAATAACTATATGTTTTTCAAAAAGGGTGAACATAAAATCAATACTGCTTCTTCGGATAGCTGTCTATCAAAACATTTGAAGTGTAAGTTTTTTTTATATTTTACATAAACCTTTTGGTTTCATTTAAAGTGTTACTTGATTGCTTTATTACTAAATCGTTTAAAAAGTTTGCTGTCTTTACATAGCGCAGTCATATAAGGGTAAAACCCCAGTGAGGTCAGATATTGGCGTCCTATTATAATTGATATTTTATATATCTTAAGTCGATGGGTTTTCCTTACACAATTCATAACATGGCAATAAATCAAATCCAATTTAACAGTTCTTTATTCAAGTTGGAAGCTTATTACGACTTTATATTGTTTTAAACGACTGTTTTAAATCGTTAAATTTTTTAGATACAGTATTGTCGGCGCAGATTTTGGATACGCGGACATGAAACAAATTTTTCAAAACAATTTCAAGGAGGAAAATTCGTTGAACTGCTATGTCCTTACTAATTGTATAACTTGTTTTGCAGATTAATAATATTTGAATTGAATATATTTCTCATTAGTGCTTATAAATGACTTTTCACGACTTTGTGCTTTTCACACAAAGAACACACATTGACCCGTTCTGATGACTACGATAAACAACAGTTTCAGTTTAACACAACATTTAGGCAAAAGAGGTGTTACTATTTTTTTCAGATTACATGTCGTGCTGATTGCGAAATCGACTCGACATGACAATTTTTAATTCCAGAGAACCATTCATTCTTTGTATAAAGCATTTTCAAAAAATTCGTTCCATATGGAAGTTTAATTTCTGCTTCATTTTTATAAATTGTTACTGTTTTTAGATATCACGTTTCCAAATGTTGTTTATTAAACGAAACGTTTTTAATTATTCTCTGTCAAATTTTAAAGTTATAAAGCACCCAATTTGATATTGATTTGACACCAAGAACTTACTAACACGACGCTGTACATTTTTAGTGAATATCAAGTGTATTCTATGTGATATAATAGTTATGGGTTGGATAAAGGCGCATGTTACATACTCGTTACTCTAGCTTAACTCTATGCAGGGGTCATTAATTAAGAAAGCAAATAAAACAGTCACTGAATAAATAAACATTCGACTCCATTTGTACCGGTTTCTTTATCTGAGAATCCGAGCGACGACTCTCGCAAATATAATAATATATTTATATACCGCCTACACGCAGTACTTGCTACGTATCTAACTTTGCGGAAAAACCGCAGAGAGGGGAATTCATTTCACAACTTAGATACGGGACGGTGGATCGCACCAAATATTTATGGCTCAGTTAAAACAAAACTTGTGTATTAAAATAACTCTTCGCCATTGCATATTACGTGGTTATATTGCATTTATTTTCACGTAAAATAAATCAAATGTTTCTTAATAAGATGGTAAAAGAAAGGCTTTTAATAAGGCTGGAAGAGTTTCAAGGTTTTCATAAAGAATATTTACCAAATATTGTTATTAAATATTTTTTATTAAATACTACTAATGAAAGGAGCTAAGTATAAAAGGAGACAATCTTTTGGGTTCATACTAAAAAGGGTTACAATAGATCTCTATTACTAAGTGACTACTATCCTTCTGTCTGTCAGTGACCTTAAAATCACTTTATCTTTATAGAGAGTCAGAACCAAATAGAAAAGTCTAACCAATCAAACTTAAAAATATTAATAAAAATACCTAGTTGTCTCCTCTCCTCCTCCGAGGGCTCCGAGTTGATGATGGGCTTATAAATTATATACTCGTAGAATCGTGTTGTTTTTTTCATAATTCTCTAAACGTAAAAGTAATTTTTACATTAATCTCTCATTTTCATTATGTATAGAGAATGACAAGGATACACTGTCAAATTTAATTTTAGGTCTAGAGAATCATGCCAGAATCGACCCCACTAAGTACTTATAATGAAATTAAAAGGTCAATAAAAACTTTTTTGTTTTTAGATTATTTTTGGATATCAGTGTATTTTGAACTTTATTGTTAGGAGAAACTGTTGGGCACTTTCATTAGCTAAATTGTTATTGCTAATGAATTGTAGGGGGAGGGGAGGGTCAAGCCAAGCTCAAGTGCTTGTCGATTCAAATTCTGTGGCGCCTGTTAATTTTCTAAATTAAATTAAATCCAAGGCAATAATGGTCTGTTTGAGGTCGGTCAAATTGTCATAACATTTAATTGTTTCTACGAAACGCTTATTATAATAAAATACACAAACCTGTTATGGCATGTTTCGAGTATTGAACCTTTCGGTACCCCTAGCACGAACCATTATCGAATTTGAATAGTTTGCAAACCGAAATATCAATGTCAAATTTTGTATGGAAACGTGAACAGCAGCGGCACAAAGTACGTAACGAGATCTAAAAATCAGTACACATTTGACAATGACATTTCGGACTCGCAAACTATACGAATTCGATATTGCTTCGTGCTAAGGGTACAGCTTCTTAAATTTCATTAATTGTTAGATCTTATAATGTTGCTTTTATAATTTTGATTGAATAATTAATTTACACTACTGAAAGAGTGTAAATTAATTATTCCGCTATGCCCTTCCTGCATAGCAGAATTTCGTCTCGAATTGGAGTGTCCGTCTGGGTAAGTTACCTCCACTTTACAGAATATCACAGTAAAATAACACTACCTAATGGCGGTGTTGTGTTTCTGTTGGTGAATAAGGTTCCAGGGCTCCACTGTAGGCTATAGGGTGTTGGGTCAGGGTAGGTGAACGGTGCGAATGATATTTGTGGTATCGCAAGCGTCCATGTACTATTGTGACCGCTTCCCAAAAATATGCTGTCACTTTCTTTACAATAGTAATAGAAGGAGAAAACTTGAATGCATATCGCTAGGGAGAGACAAACAGGAAAGGTAATATAAATATAATATAAAATATAAAAAAAATAACACTCACACCAATTAGCCTAGCCCCAAAGTAAGCACTCTAAGACTTGTGTTATGTGGATACTCTAGGGTAACGGATAGAATACATATACTGTACATATATAAGTATATTAACATAGACATACATATTTAACATCCATGACTGGAGTACAAATGCTCGTATACATCACACAAACATGCGCGGAATTCGAACCCTGGACCCCTCGAGTCGGCGACACCATGCAACCCGGCGTACAAACCACTCGGCCGCGGAGGTCGTCAAAATATATATGGAGGACGCCTATGTTTAAAAGAGGAAGACGCAAAAAAGCTGCTTTATTTATTGAAACACATTATTAATTTATCAAGCACTTGCAATGTAACTGGCGTGTCTGAGTGCAGCCGTTGAATTTGACTTAGAGGAGATTAAATTATATTATGTTTTAATTTAATGCTGTACCTACCTACAAGAGATTAAATTTCATATTCTGCATGGACCTACCTCTGCAATACGTTACAACATCAATGTGAACTTTAGATCTTTTAATTAATCATTATGTAAATGTATAAAATAAGAACTGTAGTTAGTAAACGTGGTATGAAAAATCTACAAAAATGGTTAAAAATTTGCAATTTAGTCACTTGGCCGGAAAACAATCAAAGACAGCACGAAGCCAAAAATACTTAATATAATATTACTGAAATCAATCGGCGAAATCACGTTTTATCGGCGAACAGTTTAATTAGCAAATCGCCAATTTCGAATTTCAGTGAAGCAATAATGTAGGAATGAATTCATAAAACCGAAATTATCACAACATATGGTATCAGAATGGCAGTGGTAATATTCGTAAAAATATTAGGTACTTTACCAAAAGCGTGCGTAAAGAGAATGCGGAAAAATTACACCAATAAATTCTCTCTCTGCATGAACCATAAAAGCAAAGGACTGGACTTTAGGAATAAGCCCGTTGTTATTGCCAGGGCGATGTGCAATTGTTTCTACGGCAAAAGTTTCATATACAACATTGTAAGTGTCACCAACACTGACTAGCCAGTATCTACAACTTAAATTTCACTACCAATTTCGTATTTGCATAAAACGTTTAGTTCGTATTTAGAACAAACTCAGATTTTTTTTTTAAATAAACTCTCACTGGATAAGGCAGCAGCTACAATAATGCTGATTGCTCAATCATTTAGGGCTGCTAATTACCTAGCAGATCAATAAAAGTGAAATATTAAAATATTTGGATTGTTCAGTCATTTCGATTTACTGTTGTAAATCTAAATGAATGATGCATGATACTAAACCACCATTTAAAAATAAGTAGTACTAGCGGCCTTACTTTAGTTTTTTGAGAATCCCACAGGAACCTCACATTTTTCCGGGATAAAAAGTATCATATACCTATCTCAATCCACATCATAAACTATATACGTACCAAATTTCATCCAACTCATTAGTTTTTGCATGAAAGCGTAAAAAACAAACTCATTTTCGCATTTATAATGTTCAGTTTGGATGGCTTGCGTAGGCGAAGGACCTTTGCGCGGAAAACAAAAGTCCCTGAATCCTAAAGAAAATGTCACACGATTTGCGAACATTTGTCCCCGAAAACTTGAAAAAGCGCACGCTATGGAAGTGAATATTCGCGGACGGACGCGGACTAAACTTCGCTGTGTGCGTTGCTGCGCCTTGACACATGCACAGTTCTAATTTTTTTCGAGGACACCTGCGTATGTTTGTCCGTCCAGTCCCTCAGTGTCCTAGGTTGTACGGTGGAGTTTTTGTATGCGGGATTTTTAATACCTCGATTGCGTTACTCGATGCATTTGTAAGCGATCTATTTCGGCGGACAAAAAATATCGTGGAATAAAGTCCCTAGTCTGCGCATGCTACAAGTCTACGGTCCCTTAAAACAAATTTATACAGAACCCTCGGTGGGAGAGTCCAACTCCTACTTGTCCGGTTTTTGTTCTTCTTTCAGTAGTTTATTTACCTACAAACTTTCATATTTATAATATTGACAGGACTTATCTACGACTATATGTTACTCTTTATTTCTGGTCTCAAATATAAATACTGAGTTTCCCATTTGATCGAATACGCGTTAAAATTCAATTATATAAAAACTTCGGCACCTTAGTATTTTAGGCAAATAAAAAATGGAAACTTTATAATTTAGTTGGATAAGTATTCGTACCAAGTTAAGTCTATTAAGTCAAAGAATGACATTTCATACAAACTTTCTTCCCAATTTCAAACCCTTCGGGGTTAAATTTTGAAAAATCCATTCTTAGTGCACCTACCACCTAACCTCATAAGGAACGTGCCAAATTTGGAGTCTCTAGAAACAGTGGTTTGTTTAGGTTGTGCGTTGATCTGTCAGTCAGACATTCAGTCAGTTTCTTCTTTTATATATTTAGATTTGCACGTATAAATGGCATGGGGTAAATTAATAGGAAAAGGCAATGTCTATTATATATAGATACTAGCTTTTGCCCGCGACTTCGTCCGCGTGGATGTAGTGATTTAGGCAGCAATTTTTTTACCAAATCTGCTTTTTAATCAATCTGCTTACTATTTGAAAAATATAAAGTAAGTGTTTTTTTATTTAAAAACATAAATAACATATCAAATTCGGGGTAGTATTAAATAAAAAAAAACGGAAAATTCTCTGTGCAAATTTAAGATCCAGTTATATTGTAAAAATATACATAAATCCTGATATGGCTCAGATCGTTTACAGAGCAGAACCTAAAATTATAGTCTAGGATGAAAGTACTATGCCCCAGTTAACTTCTCGCTTTATGGGTGGTTGAAGGGTGCGTAAGGCAATTCCAAGATATAGAAAAAAGAATGGAAGTTCTTTAGCCGGTAAAATGATTATTTAACTATGTGTCAGCTTTAGAAGGCTTGTCAGTATTAATAGTAATATTTAATGTGATTAATTAAAAGATGAACAAAAAATACACATTTTGGGAACCTGCAAAACTGTTGAATTTCTATTGAATTTGGCAAAAATAAGGATCGAAGACTTACAACATTCTTTTTCGATACACCTTAGTGTTTACCCCTGTATCTATTGAGTTATAAACAATCTCTTGTCCTTCAAAGAAGTTCAGTAATATGTTATTAATGACTGCTGCTTGGTCCTTCTTTAGGATAAGTATAGCTCTTTCGCATAACCACTCTTAATTTTTCCGAGATGAGCGCAACGTAACGACTGGATACATTTTTGAAATCAGGTTTTCAACTGTTGTTACTGAAGTGCACAAATCGGAAGGGACAGATAATCACCGTTACCCAGTTTTAGCAAAAGATCCGAAAATGGGCCAGCAGAAAGGTCACATCTAAGATGGACACTCGTTTTTTTTTTTTGTTATTTTTTTGGTACTGAGGGCTACATTGATGATCTTTTAAGACACGCTTTTATCACATCGGCACGTGTTCCCTTTGGAACTACTGGTAGAGTTTGACGAAAGTCTCCTTCCAGCAATACAACTAAATCACTCATCAAACTTTTGTTGCTGCGTATGTCTTGCAGAGTCCTATTCAAAGCTTCTTTATCTTTTTTATGGGCCATGGTACTTTCATCCGAGACAATAATTTTAGTTTTCCTCAATAAATTCAACAATAAAAAAACATTTCTCGAATAAATTTAGATCGTCCCGTTTATTCCCCTAGTGTATTTTTGCACATTATTAAAATACGCAGCGCAGCGGCATATATATAGGTGCATATTATGAGTATATTCACAAACAAGTGAACTTAACCCGCATGGAAGGCTTTGGCGAAAGCTTTGAATTCAGCTTAATAGGAGCGCGCGCATTTAGCTGCAAAAATGTTAGCTAACTCATTGGGTACGGATATTATTCATCAGACCGAAAACTGCCGTTGTTTTGAAAGACTCCATAACACAGAAACTCACCGCAAATCGCTTTAGGGCGAATTTTTATTTGATCCCAAATCGATTAATTTTAATATATTAAGTAGTTTTTATCCGCATCTTTGCTCGTGTTAGATTTAATTTTGAGTGAATAAATGAAATAAAAATATGTACAAAATTTCTTTATAGATATATAGAATGCTCTTTGATTTTTGAAAACCCTGAAGCAGATATTAGCTTATTTAGTTAAAGGATAGGAAAAAAGCTTTATATCTTTAGTCACATTAATATTTTGGATTCAGTTTCATGTATGTCTTATACATCTAAGTTCCATTTACTACTTGGATTGGCATGACACCGATTCCAAATATTATTTTGACTAAAGATAAAAAGGTTTATTATTTTTTACTTTTCGAATCGGAACGCCGGTCAGGGGAAGTAACCTCCACCTTACAGAAGACCAAAGTAAAATAACACTGAAATATACATATGAATGAGGAATTTCGATTATTCTAACTGCATGTGCATTCAATTAAACAAAAAAATATTTAAAGATAACACTTTATAAGTAAACATATTTTTATATCTCTATATCCTCTCCCGCTGTTCTAGCACATAATTGTTTGTCATTCTATTTATGCAAAATAACTCAGTAATTCATTGGCGCACTTTTTCGTGTGGTTAGTAACGAGCCAAGATCTGGCAAAACGCTGTGGAGAGTAACTTTTGGCAAACTACTAGCATCTACCCATGATTGAAGCCAAAACTGGGCGAAGACAATGAACGAGGGTGCAAAAGAATTCAGCTTTCACATAAAGCGTAATTCACATAAATACTTAGTTAAGAGTCGTAACAAAATAATAAACAAACGCAAAACATCTTAACTACTAGTATTCTGTGTCTTAATTTAATATATTTCACGTTTTTGTTTATTATTTTAAGATCAACACGAAGGATCTTAAAATAATAACACTTCCAGACGAGTTGCTTAGTGAGTTTTTTTTACTTATTCATTATAAAACAAAATATTGACGTCGATTCTGGTATGATTCTTTAAACTTTAAACTAAATTTAACATCAGTCTCCCTTTTTTATTCTGTATAAAGGATGACAAGGATACACTGTTGTCAAAAAGTTTAAGTTTAAAGAATCGTGTCAGTATCGACACCACTGTTATAAAAAATTAAACAAAAACTGATGCTTATCCGATTTCCAATTATGTTATCGCTAATGGCAAACCAATGTATTTTTACCCGACTGCGCAATGCAAGAGCGCGAAGCGCGACACGCAGACATGGTATAGTGAAATGAAATGAAATGAAATGTCATTTATTCAGTCTAGGCTGTTACAAGCACTTGTGAAGGTCAAGAAGCTACGCCATCGGTTCGCAAAACTACGGCGGGAGACCTTGTACTGAGAAGAATAGGCAAGAAACTCAGCAAGGGCTGTTTTTTTTCTCCCTGTATTGTTATATACAGTGTCGTCAAGTTGAAAAATTACTTCAGAAATACGTCTGTAGTCACTTTCCATTACATCATCTAGAATATAAATATATAGTTACAATTAATTTTATAGTTAACATTATATGTAGTATATAGGAAGCGGCATTAGATAGGTACAATATTACTGTTATGAAAAATGACTAATACCCATTTAATATCAAATTATAAGAAACACTATGTCCATGCATTACGATCATTTAGATAATCATCAACTTTATAATAGCCCTTATTCATAAGAGTATTTTTGATCTGAGATTTAAATTTAGTCAGTGGAAGCTCAATCAGATCTTGGGGAACTTTGTTAAACAATGCAATACTACAACCCAGAAATGAACCTCTTGATTTTTGGAGTCTGAAACATGAAACGGCAAGCTTGTTCTTAAATCTCGTGTTAAAGTTATGGGTTTGACTTTTTTTGCAAATTCATCATAGTTTTTTCTTACATATATTAAATTTTCATAAATGTATTGCGACGCCAGTGTTAAAATATTAATTTCTTTAAATTTTTCTCTAAGGGATTCTCTTGCCTTTAAATTGTATATGGCGCGAACAGCTCTCTTTTGCAGTATGAAAATACTTTCGATATTAGTGGCTGAGCCCCACAACAAAAGGCCATATGACATAACACTATGAAAGTAACCAAAGTTAACTAATCTTGCCGTTTCCACATCAGTTAAGAGTCTTATTTTTTTAACAGCGAAAGCTGCAGAGCTCAATCTACTTGAC
This sequence comes from Chilo suppressalis, assembly GCA_902850365.2. Taxonomy (NCBI): domain Eukaryota; kingdom Metazoa; phylum Arthropoda; class Insecta; order Lepidoptera; family Crambidae; genus Chilo; species Chilo suppressalis. The sequence continues at coordinate 18,688,220 of OU963898.1, forward strand.
AAGGCATCAATATGAGGATCCCATTGCAGACGAGAGTCTAAAGTATTACCCAGAAACTTTGTAGAATCCACTAACTCTACAGGCTGGTGTTTACTTTGTTAGGATTAAACGGAAATATGCCACAAAAATATAATAGCTTATCCGGTAAATATTTCTGCTACGAAGGGGTCAGGTCAAGTGAATGTTAAAAAATAAATCTAAAATTGATTTGTGAATAGAAAGCACGATCTTTATTTAGGATTAGTGGCCCGCCCTCGCTTCGCTTCAGTTTAGAGCTTTAGTATAGACTATAGTTTTTGTTCTCAGGCTTGTATTATACACAATGACTTTTGCTATGTAAACACATTACGCTACGACCAGTAGGAGTGGTAAAAAAGGTGCAAAAATGGGTATAAAAATTACATTTCTGAGCTTCCATTCCTTGGGCTGCGTAAACGGTTACTTACATAAAATCATGTATGACATAAATGTTCCCGAACAAAATTCTTTTCTACTGTATTATTTAAAAAAAACTTTAAGTAAAAAATTTAAGTTTGTCTCACTATTTATAAAATTAATTACATATTACCCTTTTTATAAAATTTACGCGGGTGAAACCGCAGGGGACCTCTAATTGTGACATAACTGTAATAGTTAGACATATAGTATTGAAGACTTTTTTGTAGATATTTATGTTCTCTATAAAACTTTAGTACATCACCTTACTCTATTATCAATGACTTCCGAAGCGTACGTGATAATTAAGGTTATTTATTGGTATTTTTTTTCACACATTGGGTTACATAATCGAAATATTCATACGAAACCCTATTTTTTTTGAAAATACTCTATAGTTTGTGTTCATCAGGAATAATGTAGGATATAAATGTGTTTTTTTTTTCAAATCGGTTCAGTAGTTTCGGAGCCTATTCAATTCAAACAAACAATCAAATCTTGTCTCTTTATAACATTAGTGTAGATTCCCATTAAGACTTGTCACCGAAACAATGAAATTGGTCTGATCGAATTTCATTGAATCATGTAAAGTTCCCTAATTCTCTTATTGTGTTCAGTACTTAAATTAAGCTAATTAAAATCTCAGCCACGGTTTTCAAGATTCTTCTCAAACTATCTCAATAAAGCTTATAATTTTACTGTAACAGGTAACGATTATGTAAACGAGAGCTGCTTCAACTCTAAATTGCCAACCGGCAGGGCTCATGAAAACTGGATCTTAGAGAAAAGCTAGCGAATTAAAAGTCCCAATTTAAGTACATATTTACAGTTTAGTTAGTCAGTACCTACCAAATATAACTTTGTAAATAAATTTACATGGAAAATTACCCACACATTGTGCAAATTTTATAGCTTTCATTAGAAGTACGTACGGTGTTTATTCATGGTGAAAACATTGAGCACGTAGACACCTGTAATTAAATCTCTGATTCGCACGAACACGGCATGAATAATAAAATATCGTTATGTAACTTTTAGAGTTGAATGGAATCATTATGAACAATAAGAATACGCGACGAAAAAAATTTAAGAAAACTTTTTTGAAGGCAAAAGAGTGGCATCAATTTCTTCCATTCATTCAACAACGGGAGATTCTCTTCATTTCGACACAATCTCAGCCAATCCTCTGCGTACCAATTTCTCGAATGGGCACAGATCTTTAAAGTGGAACAGTTGTATATAAATTACTGATTCTACTATGGATATCGATATATTATCCGATATATTAAGAGATCACTTAACTAGACGAACTAGAGAATATAAAGAATATTTAAATACCAATATTTAAAAAATAATAAAAATCAACATGCTATTTTGCTACTTATACTTCATTTTATGACACCGCCCGCACAACAACATCCGCTACGCTACGACAGCTACGCTACTACCATAATGCCTTGATCACACGTACCGAATAAACGGGCGAGACAGTAAAATATTTCTCGGCCGAGACAGCGATGTGAGCCAGTAACTGTTCACACATATTTTGAAATTAGCTCGGCCGAGCTCCCGGCGCGGCGCTATGTTTATACGTACCGAGTACTTGGCCGAGAGCACTGTCTCGTTCGTTTGCTCAATACGTGTTATCAAGGTATAATAATAAGGGTGACGATGATTAATGTTCGTAGCAGATATATCAATTCGGAAAGGGATCGTCACCGTATCAGATCGAGTCGTTCAGTATTATTTGTACGAAACTCCTTACTAAATAGCGCACTAATTGAAATCGTAACGTAATCGTATCGCCTCGAGACCTAGCTTATGTCTCTCTTTAGCCTAGCTTACGTCCCTCCGTAACGTAGCTTACGTTACGTCTCTTAGTTCACGCCCCTCCCGCGGCTTACGTTGTCAAACGTGCTGTCCATAGAGAAATTAACCACTCAATTTGAAATGGTTTTCAGATTGGAGTAGTACTTTGGCTGGCTGAACTGGTGCTACGTTAGGCAAGCCGTAAGCGCGGCGTCGCTTAGCCGTAGCCAATCCGAACGGACTAGAGCTGCTTACCCGTTTACGTTACATGCTTACGTTAAGTGGACACCTATTTGACTTTGAAGGCAAGCCGAAAGGATTCTCAAAACGTGTGTTTGATACGTGTGCTATGACGCATAAGCAACTTCAAAAATTAAGTGTTCTGTATAGCCAACGACTAGAGCGCAAAAGATTTGATAATCGTCAACCTTTCCTTCAAATGAAAATGTAATAAAATTACACAAATTGAGCATAGAAGTATGGTGATTCCTGGACCTGTAATTCTATGCTAATAATTTGTTCCATGTGATTTCTTTAATCATCAAATGTTCAAAAGCTGATTTTGACAAGTAATTTCACATGGTTTCTATTAATATTGCTAATCATTGGTAATTGCTACATGGCGTTCTCCTATGACATGATCTCTTAATTTGACAGCAGTCACTTAATTCAGTTTTTAATTAGGTCTACAAAGCATGATAAGGATATACTGAATAGCCATATGACGAGCGCTAGCATTTGTGTTAAAATTTTATTTAGGAACGGATGATAAATTTTAGAGACCAACCTCATAGAAATATCATTTCTAATTCGTTGTTAATAACTTTCGTGCAAGTGGATCTGTGATCAATAAAGTACTCTGTGTGTTTATCGAATGAGGCAATGGTCGGACGAAGAATCTCGGAACGAGGAGATGACAGGGTAAAGAATCAATGACCTTCTATTAAATAGAAGTTTGGATAAATGAAATAAAAACAAAACAATCGGGAAAAATTACGACACCGCCCGACGAGGCGCGATTGTTACCCACCTAAGTAAAACTGACCGGACTCATCTCCGGCGAGCCGAGGCGGGCGAAACCACTCGTCAATACTTACCACTTAATACTTCCCTGACACTGATTTATATTCCAATCAGATTACGGGTCCCCTTTTTTCAATTTGAATCCCTTTCGGTTTATTAATGTGAAATTAAGCGGCGACGGATGACGCGGCATCCACCTGCTACCTACCTAACGTATCGTATGAGAGTTTGTTTAACATAGGAGTTTTACAGAAATAATTTCACTCCATGAAATCTATTATATCTTAGGAGAGATGAGGGTTATGAACTTCAATGAATATTTTTATAAGTTATTAATTAACCTATTATGATTTGCACGTAACACAGTCACGCTTTGATTTCGTAGCCGATAAATATGAATTTATAAAAACTTATACCTACACTAGAAAAATATATCTGAACCTCGGTATCATGGCTGGAGCTAAACTAGCTTCGTTCACAAACCGGGCTAATGTGCTGACCGTAACGGTAACTTAACTTATCTGTAAAACTTTTTTCTTGCATATTTTAAGCTGCCAGGCATACAACAATTAAAAAAGTAAGCTGTTATGAAATTACCTAAATAAACCAGTAATAAAAAAAGCGTCTAACTACACCGCTCAAGTAAAATTAATAAAAAAATACCAACTGAAATGTTATTAACAACGCGTTCTAACAATTTGAACGATTCTCTAAAATTCCAAACTAGAATGTGCGGCGATGCATTTTTTTTATTGCCATCAATAGCCTAGTAGTGTATCATGAATAACGAATGAGAGAATATATTTTGGTTTTATTTTTCGAATTTCGATTTTGCATCCGAATATAAAACATAAATTCCACGGTAAATGGAGGTTGAAGGTAACCTACCCACAACCACAACGGTTAGTGTCGGTATAAAAGGTTCTGCATTTTTTTTATTCTATATTTATAACCCAATATTTTACACTAAAGCTAAGGGCTTATGTAGTACCTATCAAAATAAATTATCCCTGATCCACTTGCCGATAATTAGCTGAAAAATGTAAAAACAGACAAGATTTAATTTAAAGAGAATGCGTAATTGCACTTAAGACCTTCTAATAGCAGGAAAACTGTATTAATATGGATCAAGGGTCTTTGAAATTTGGCCTTTGCTTTCACTCAATGTAATAGATCATTTTATAAATAAAATTGGAATATAAATTTGAATTTCGAAATAGCTTTTCCTAAAATCTTAATTGTAACAGAATCTATCGATTTCTTGAAATTAAGAAAAACGTTGGTAAACTACTATTGGTTTACCAATAATTCAGAAATCAGATCAAAAGTTCATTTCAGAAATCCTGCGTTTATGGGCAAAACTCCAAAAAAAATAATGTAACGTCAACATTATGTCACAGGGAGGCGGCAAAAACTGTCACGTCGAATATGATTGTTCAAAAATAACAAGTTTGTTTCCAGGGATAGGTATGTTTATGCGAGAGTCTATACCATATTGTTTTGCAATGGTTGCAAGAAATTCGGCTTATGGTGGGTTTTTTTTTAAATTTTATGGTGGGTTCAGGAATAGTGTTGCCAGGTATCCCGATTTGCGCGAGACGTCCCGATTGTCAGGGGTCTAGAGACGCGTCCCGATTTGTACCTGATCGGGACGCTAAATGTCCGGATAAATCAAAAAAATAAATTTAGGGAATTAATATAATACTATACTTGCACTTGTAGTTTTAAACGCAATAAATTAAAGTCAGACTTGAAAACCCCTTGTTCTTTGTTTACTGTCCCGATCTACAAACCTAAATCCCTATTTTTTGACCTCATGTTCCGATTAAGGACAAATCGGACCTGGCAACACTAGTCAGGAATCAACTTGGTTAATACTACTCGCTTCAGTAAAAGTTGCATGCTGTTTTGGTAATACGAGAAAAACGTAAAAATACCACAGCAAAGAGATGTTTAGGTAAAAATATTGATTTTGTTTCGGCAATAGACGTACCTAATAAATACTAAATAGACAACAGATTTCTATTATATTCGAAACAACAACTTTCTCCAAATCATAGCCCGAGTATTCCAACTATAAATTATGATCACCCATCCTCTGGTCGACCTTTTCATGAATTAAACTCCACAACCGCAAACGAAACGCTCCATTGTGCAGCAAAGCTTTGGAGATTATCAAACAGAAACAGAGGCATTAATAGTATCATGAATATTATATTAACTTAGAATGCGGTTGTATCAATATAGGCGTCGTAACAATGTAATCTAAATTAACATTCATCGATACTTTAACTGTTCGCTCATATGCTTGACAAAGAAAGATAAGCGCTTATCGGTCCCCTCCAAATGTCTCAAACAGTGCTAAGGTGCTTATTGGAATAGGGAATCCCCTAGGCGGTGCGATAAATAGCATTGCAACAACTACAAAGGCAGTCTTAATTAAAAAAATAAATAAAGAACTCGACTGCCAATATAAAATGAACTAAAAAATAGTTTTACAGTTAAATCTGTATATTAATGCTTCTATATTCCATATGGTCTCATCAGAACCTTTCAAATGATACCTACATTTTGACGACCTCCGTGGCCGACTGGTATTATGGTGTACGCCGGGTATTATGGTGTCGCCAACTCGAGAGGTCCCGGGTTCGAATCCCGTGGGGGCTGATGTTTGTGTGATGAATACGAGCCATCCATGACTGGACAAATTCCAGTCATGGATGTTTAATATGTATTTCTATGTAAATATACTTTTATATGTATCAGTATATGTGTTTTTATCCGTTACCCTAGTATCCCATAACACGAGCCTACAGTGCTTACTTTGGGGCTAAGCTAATTGGTGTGTGTTGGAAATATTTATTTATTTATAGTAATAATTAGAAGACTTTTTTAATTAACATTTATAATGGACATTTTAACATTGCTGTTATTTCAATTTTAATAGTTTAGGTACTTATGTTACCCGGGATGGTGAAAGGATTTTATCGAGATCACGCACATCTATCTCGGTTCAGGCGTTTAGAAGTTATAGTGGAATAAAAAATTGTACATACAGACATCAATGAACCCTGATGCATGACACTTTTTTGGTAGTCCTGTACAATAATTATTCTACCCAAACAGCATCCATCTGTCAACGATATTAAAGGTACAACACATAATTACTTTTATTTCTTTATTAGGAATAAACGGTTATACTAATAAACGTGAAAATATTTACATTACAATTTTCCCAATCACTACAGACCTATAGTTTCCTTATGAACAAATGATAAACAATACTTTTTCCTTAATGAACAAATTCGTACAAAGCAATGCCTACTAAGAACAATTTAAGTGAATATGAGGAAAAACCTATTGGCGTTACATGTGCGAGTATTAAAAATACAAAATTGCGCCGCTGCCGTACTGTTCGGCGCGAAGGTAGATTTGCACTAGTATATATTGCATTTTACGGGTGATGCTTCGAGTCTTATAAAATAATTATTAATGAACTAATTATAAAAATATATACATATTTCAGTAGTTCAAGATGGTAGATTAGTTTTATGAAAGTTTTTGATAGTAATTCTATTTAATTCAATATCAAAATACGAGGTAAACCTGCATTATTTTTTGGGAAAACTCACGGAGGTTAGATTTTTTTTTTTTTTGATATATAATGAGATGGAGAATTAAAATTCTAATGCATTATGCTACAACAAAAACATATTTCTGATGTCTTAGTAATTAATTTGATCTCATTTATTGAACATTATTAAGAGATTGAGGCGTTTAAAGTTGTGCATATTATCGTTTTTTCCGTAAACTAGCTGCAGTAGAACGATCAGTACAAAAAAGGGAAAATAGTATTTGCAAATATTCTACATTAACTTACAATAAGAAAAATAAATCTACTGTTTACTTTTATTGGAAATAGTCAAAATCTTTTCTAAGGGGGTAAACGAGGCGCTCAAAAATTACGATTTTTTGCAAAACCTGTGAAATGGCATTTAAGCCTTCCCTCCGCGGGGGTTATCATCGGTCGTTAATATCGGATGCGTTATTGCGATATAGAAGAAGGTTCGAATCTTCTACTATATCGCAATAACGCATCCGATCATCGACCTTCACCGAGCTGATAATAGAATGAAACATATATTGTCATGACTTTAGTATATAATGAAATATATTAAAAATGGGCCTAAAAATATTGGACTATTGTTCATTATTTTTTAAAAAATATGTTGCAACATCAAGATAATAAGAAAATGTTGTCCTGGCTTATAGTATAAAACGTATAGAATGCAGCTGTTAGGTAACGTAACTGGCATCGACATACCTGTTTATACCTGGCAACCCAGTAGTTTGCCCAGGCAACAACACAAAGGCTGCACATTTTATATTTTTTATACTGTTTTTAGGACATCATTTTCTTATTATTTCGATGTTGCCACATTTAATAACAAAAAACGACGGGTTGAACTCCAGGAGTGCCGGCAGAAGTGAAAATTGGAATATTAACGTTGTGCATTTTTGATATTTTGGAATGGTCAGGGAATAATTTGCACAATTTGCTCTAATTATCAGTATAAAAGTACTATCATGTATGTGGTAGAATACAATATTTATTTATTGCGCTATCGTACACAAACATGACAATTTATATAACATAAAAATAAATATCTCTCAGAAAAATCAACTTACATGAATCACATTTAAGCGCACTTAGCGACATCTATTGTAAAAAAATGCATTTTCTTCGCAAATAAACTGCCACGTGGACGTCCTAGATAGAGACTTATTATTATAATACGGTAAAATAAAATAATACTATGATGATATTGAAAGTCAACTTTCAATATATTGGACGAATCATAGTATAGTGTAGGTTGTTGACAACCTTTCCAATTTTAATGTGTGCTATGATGCGATCAGCCCACGTGCTTAACCTGACACGAGTTTAACATTTTTTACCTATATAAAAAAAGTGTACAACGCCGCTAAAGAAGTTTTCACTTTAAAAATTAAATATATTAAAAAGGGTCTGTGCAGGATTTTTTTAGGCATCCCATTTTTAATATATTCTTATTCTAATATACTGAATTCATGATAAAATATGTTTCATTCTATTATCAGCTCGGTGTAGGTCGATGTATGATCGGATCTTAGACCAATATATGTTTTTAAGTACATTATGTATTACGACCGCTACGAAGTTACACACTGTGCTGCGGCGCAATAGAAATAGGGCGCATTTTTGCAATAACGCATCCGATATTAACGACCAATAAAAACGCGCCTATGGGTTTTAGTAACATACCTAGTCCATCACTTAATAATTATGTCAATAGCAGTAAGTTTGTTGCTTTGGTCAAACGTTGTACAAACACGTCTTGTAAACATATTTTTAACGTTACGACATTGCGTTGAACTCTGCAAGGTACTCTTAAGAATTAAGAAATGTACTCTACTATTATACAAATATAATAACATATATGACATAGTAATTAAATTAAATCTGCTTTATGAGGTCCTGTTAATAAAGTTTTAAGCAGTCCACGAATAGACTCAGGTGGCGGGAAATCGTGCGAGCTACATCTGCCTCCTCTCTGATGCCTCATCATGATCACGTCCACACTGCCAAGAGTGGAACGAGGAAGAAAAATTGAACTAGATGACGATGAATAAATAAAGCCTTTTCCTCTCCTCCTCCTCTTCCACACAAAAAGGCACGTTATTATCGGTAGATAATATCGGATGCGTTATTGCGATATTTGTTATTAATACGTTATGCAATAGGACGGCTAAGAAATTACATACTGCTGCTATAATAACAACGCAGTAGATGTAGGCTGAATTATCAAAAGCTTTAACTGATTAACACCAAAGAAAACCTCGTCAATTTAAATTTCCTCAAAAACAGTTGCCCTCTCTACTAAAAATGTGCAACAAAAAAGCAACAGTTGCTGTGTTGCATTACGACCTACTAATACAACAATTTTGAGCTTTCAATTACAAAGTCACATCAAACGTAGTAATTACCATTGCGACTGTTACACGGATGCCTTAAGGTATACAGCAACTTTATTACGCGAACTAGGCGTAGGTGTAATACATAATCTGGGGAGGTGTTTCCTTTTACGAGTAGTAACGGAGCATGTTAGTCATAAACATGGGTAGTTTACGATTGTGTGCTCCCCGAGGTACTGTACACTTCATCGGCCTGCATGCTTGTGTTTTGAACGGTGACATTTGATATACAATCGCAGTATCATTAAATTCGTCCACTTCATAAATATTATACCTAACTGCTCGATTACAAAGTTCAAATTTATTTAGACCAAAGCTGTTGACTATTTATTTTGTCTAAGATGAGTATTATCATATAATATCCCATTTGAACCAAAAATATAAAGCTGAAGAATTTGTATTTTTGCTTCTTTGAGCGCGCTTATCTCAGAAACTACAAGTCTGACTTAAATTTAGGATTTTGTGCATCATAAACCATTTATCAATCAATGAATACAATCAACTAAGTATTTCAAGTGCCAGCGCTAGTCCCTAGGCCAGGTAAAACTATGTTCTCAGTCTTACATTATCATTTTTGGTCTCTGAGCCGAGTCCAGGCTGGGACTAGGGCCCTATTTAACCAAGTAGAAATGCCATAAAAATGACACGCACTTTGTTACATTTATAAATAAATAATAATAATAAATAATAAATATTTCCAACACTCACACCAATTAGCCTAGCCCCAAAGTAAGCACTGTAAGGCTTGTGTTATGGGATGCTAGGGTAACGGATAGAATACATATACTGTACATATATAGGTATATTAATATAGAAATACATATTAAACATCCATGACTGGAGTACAAATGCTCGTATTATTCACACAAACATCTGCCCCCACCGGGATTCGAACCCGGGACCTCTCGAGTCGGCGACACCATGAAACCTGGCGTACAAACCACTCGGCCACGGAGGTCGTCAAATCAAAATTTATCCAATTCACCAATCATTTGTCCATTGTCAGTGACATATGTCCACTTAGTGAAATAGGTTCCAGCATGCACCTAACGAATGAATCCCTCCAGAATGCAAGGGACATTCTATATATATAGGTGACGATGCTGTGGCGATACCACAGCATCGTCACCTATAACTCAAAACCAAATAGCAGATTATACTCATCTCCAATATTGACAGTCTCCTTAAGTACACTTAATATCACTTCAGTTTTCTTAAATCTTATCATTGAACTTAATGTATCTATAGAATCAGAATTGGACTTCAAATGCGTATCATAATACTTCTTTGCCTAAATAAATATAGAAATTACGATACACTCACTAGGTAATTTAAATTCATTCACGCCGAATCCGCTAGGCTAAAGTGTCGTAAAAAAGCGGAGTGTTCTTTAAAAGCTGCCTGTTATTGCTATCTCGGTCGTATAAACAGACTGTAGCTACTATGCAGAGTACAAATCTCCAAGAATAACATCAATAAACTGCCACACTCTCCGTACGTACTGACGCCGCCATTTCCGCGGTTGCAGAAAACGTTTATTTACGATACCAACCGACGGGCGTAAAAATATTTTCATAAAGAAAAGTGACGCTCTTGAGCGCTGCCAATTCCTCTGTAAAATTGTGATTCTGAAATGTCATTGCTGTTCTTGATAAATAAATAAATATTCCTAACACACAGCGATTAGCTTAGCCCCAAAAGTAAGCACTGTAGGCTCGTCTTATGGGATACTAGGGTAACGGATAAAAACACATATACTGATACATATAAAAGTAAGTAGAATGGTATTTAAATTATAAATTTAGTAATTTTAAGACTGTTTTAGGCAGTGTTGATTGAAAATTATTAGAGATGCAAAATCAACGGGCCTTTAAACCTCCGGACTGTAAAAAAATGTAGTTTGATCAGATGCGTAATTATACCTTTTTGTAGGCCACCTCTTCATATAGGTATCTAGAAAGTTTTATAAACATCCATTTCTTAAGTGTAAACACTCGTACTTATCATGCAAACATTTGCCCCACTTGGATTCCAGTCCGGGATCTCCAAGTAGGCGACACCTTCAAACCCTGTGTACATACTACTCGGCCACGGAGGTAGTCGATAGAATATTTTATAGTTTGTCTTCCAAATTAGACCAGAAACGGGAGTCAATAAGTTGTGATATTTATTGGAATAAAACATAAGAAACTTATGTTGAAATCTTCACAAATCACAAAAGGAAATAATTTATGTGTTACATAAATTATTTCCTAATAAGTCTCTTCAATTTCTTTAAATTTTGATATATTTCAGTTTAAAATATAGTTTCATTTCTCGATTACTTTAAGCATAGTCGAAAATTTATGTTCACACAGTTGCTTACTGCCCTTCTATGTTAACACATAATAATCACTATTCGAAAGTTAACTTTCCCTTACCTATATACATATACAAGAACCTTAGTTCGGAAACTGCCTAAAAAAGTTGGCTGTTATGGATAGCCAACATTCTATATTAAAGGAATGAAAAATCCACCATTGTGCGTCACAATGACTCAATCCATTTACTTTCAAATGATGGCCCGGGCCGATAGCGTCGGCCTAGACCCCAGGGAAGACCCTACAAAATTGCGAACATCGGTATTTTTTCCTTTAAATGTAGCTTCGCGTTTCTTCTTTTATCTATCAGGGAACTGTTAAGAATTGTGAAACCGTAAGACGTAAAATGTAATCTTTTCTTATTTTATTTAACCACCCTAACCGAGACGACCTTCTTATTTAAACGACGGAGTAAGTCAAGATATTAAAATTTTTGCTTAGATTTGTGATATAAGAATAAATAATGAGGACATTGCGTTTTCGTATTAATATAAACAAAAAACAGAATAACTTTTTATAATACATTATGTTAATAAATACACATCACTTTTTTGAGAATAACACACACCAGTACAGTACAGCAAAACTATATCAGAGATTGCAAACTTTGAGAGAAGAATTGACTCTGAGTTTGTTATCAAAGTAAGACCTAACTTTGATGAAATGTAGTAAGGTTCTAAATTTGTATTTTTTTCATCTTATTTAAGTATTACATTATTAACTTACTAAATTAGTTCTTTTTTTATTTCATATAACACTTAAGCACCTGTACTTAAATTTTCCTTCAAAAATGTGATGCTTATTAAAATACGTTTATATAATTTTTAAAATAACCCAGAAGTTCTCTTAATACATAGTAAAATATTTTGTATATAAGTACTTAAATATAATATGACGAAAAATCATCAAGACTGCCAATGATTGATATCATGTGATTGTAATTTTGTACAATACTTGTATAAAATTACGTACTTCGAGTGCCAATGACTATACATGACTGTACATTTGAAACGGTTTCTGTCGATTTTGAAATATTTTTATACATAATAATATTAACATTTTAAAATCCTTTTATTTTGACTGTTAATACCTATTTAATATCATTGTTGAACTATATTCAATAAAAAATTCAATAATAATTAATTTACTACAAAAAAACAACTAAAGAATTCCGCTTAAAGGGCCAATCATTATATAGTCTACCCTACATATTGTTAAATATTTAGTACCACGTTCGTTATGATATTATTTATAAACTTACCGTACGTATTGACTTAGCGAATATTATGGTCTATAAAAAAGGACATAACAACATGCATTTACTCTCCTTTTATTATTATTGTTATATAAACGGTGATGTTCAGTAAGTTTAAAATAATCTTCTCTTTATTGTAACTATGATATGACATGAAGTTCGAGATTAAGGTATCATGTATCAATAGATCGATAGAATGGGTATGCAATTAATGCATGGCGCAGAACAATTATTTTACCTCACATGAACACTACACACACTAGTATAATCGGATTTTTTGTCAATGCCAATCTATAGAATAATAAATCTACGCATACTTACCTGTTTGTCTCTGCCCTACTTTGTTTTTTTTTTATAATAACCGTCATAAAGTTGTCTTTGTTACCGAACAGTTTGTAAGTAGTTACGTGACTGTTCCCCTTAGAGGTATTGTTCAGAAGTTGAATGAGGTCAAGCGCGGACTAAATTAATCTTTCGGGAGAGTGTAAACTAAAATTATCCTTCGTGCTTATTACTTGGGTATTTGATTCCAACGTGAGCGCTCACGATATTAATTCAGTTTGCGGATCTGGACTGGACGGCCGGGCAGGTAGCAGGAAATAGCTCGAGGAAACTAGGTGCTACATAATTGAACTGCCTTAAGCGCCGTATTTGCTTGATATATGATGTTTAGCCAATTTTCAGATAGGTACAAAAACGGAACAAAATTATTAACTACATTGCGTCCACCATATAAAGCAATTAAATATTCGACACAATTTATAAAAAAGCACATTAAAAGGTTTTTATAGGTAACGCTGTGGATTTATCTCCTTTTGATGTTAGATTAAAGTAGAGTACAATCGCGAAGACTACATAGGAGTGATGTCACAGAAAAGTGTGTAGTTTCCACAAGCGAATCAATGTTTCATCATCATCATCATCAGCCTATTAATGTCCCCACTGCTGGGGCACAGGCCTTCCCTATAGATGGAATAGGGAGAATGGGCCAGGACCCACCACGCGGGCCCAGTGCGGATTGGTGGGTGCTAACGACTGCAGATGCAGCCGGGACCAACGGTTTAACGTGTCTTCCGAAACACGGAGGAGCTCGAGATAGTAAATTTTTGGTCACCCATCCAATGACCGACCACTGCGAAAGTTGCTTAACTTCAACGATCGCAGCCGAGCGCGCTAACCACTTGCGCCATCGAGCTACTCCAATCAATGTTTGCCCGCTCTAAATTAATCTCAACATTAAGTGGAAACGCAGCAATAGCCCAACCTCCAACCTCATAGAGCCGTGGAATCTTACTCACCAAAATTTTAGTATTATTGTCCTATGATCTTCTTGAAGGTGAAGGTTAATTTTAATTCCCCAAACGGCTGTGCAAAATGGAGTTTGTAACCAGCAATGAGCTCCGTTATCAAAAAAAAATAAAAAACAACACTGCTCCCTTTCTCAATTACAATTTCATAGGTCTACGAAAACTTGTATCGTCACATCGCCCATCTACCCTTACCAGATTAACTTCGACGCATAATCTTTCACCGACAAAAAACCTTGTCAAAATCCACTTTTCATCGATGACTACGGGAAATAACTTCATGTTGATTAACGACTTTTATTAGAAGCTTCGATTAAGCAGTGTATTGTGCAGAATCTTGTTAAATACTTTATAGTGCTTTAACATAATACAATACCAACTTTATACTTATTTAGTACTTACCTATGCATATGTACAAGTAAGTATAATATGTTTCTGCGATTAACAGTGAGGATTTTTTATGAAGATTCTAATTTAAATTAAAATTTCTGTCAATCTTAACACATATTTTAAACGTGGCAAAATAGTGTTCCATCGTACCTACGGCACTGTGTGGTGTGGCAAATTGAAACGTGTTTTTGATATACAAGTGATACGTGGCCATCACAGACAGGTTATTTTTCATTAATTGTCAGTGTCACTGTCAGGTTGGCCGCTGGGGTTGCGTTCAGTTTATTTTTTTGTTCTGTGGCTGTTTCCGTTTTGTTCAGTTTTTACACTCCGAGCGCAGCTCTCGCTGTGAGGGCGCGTGGGTAGCACTCGTGGACTTAATATTTATTTAATATTTATTATTATCAATCTTATAAACTTTAATTATTTATGTAACTCAGTTTTTAAATACTATTATTATATATATATGTATTTTTACAAAATTGTATAATTTATATTTTTGTCTCTAGCAATCTCGTACAGGCCCGAATAAATAAATGCCAGAATACCAGGGCTGTTAGCGGTGCCCTAATTATGCTAAATAATTTAATTTTTTTGGGGTTCCGTACCTAAAAAGGAAAAAGCAGCTGCCAATATATTTCATTATTGTGATATATTGTATAAAAAAACCGGCCAAGTGCGAGAAGTAAATAAAAAACTTTTCTTCAACTAACTTTAAGCTTTAGAATGTAGTGAAATAATCAAATATTTAAAAGTATAAAAATGGACTTCATGTCTGTTTCAAAAGCAAAATGTTCCGTTTTACAAAATAAATGAACAATAAATATACACAAAATAAATATTGGCCCTAATTTTTATTATAACAAAGCACTGAAGGTCTAAAATAATAGATTTTATTATTCTGATCAGGCTTGAGACAAGGTCGTATGATAATTATCCTTTAATTTTTGCAAATGAACTAACAAAAAACTTCACAGATTTCCTGTCAAGCCGACGATAAACAATTATTTATATTTATTTTTGCTTTAGAAAAAACTTTTTGTGAAGAGATAACCAGAGAAATGGGAAGAAAGATTCTAAGAAAATGCGACATTTATTGACTCTGTGAATAATTGGCAACATATTGTATCAACTGTAATAAGGTAATGACATCCTAATTTTCAAGATTGTGACTTATTTAAAGTTCCTGAGCCTTTTTTCATAGATATTATAAATATTCAGTCATTTTTTTTTATTTATTAACATATTCAAAATATCATTAAACAATGGCATGCGATAACATCTAAAACCACTAAGGTTTATACTGCGCTATCGGAGTTAACATTTTTATTGCATAACTTAAAACATAGTATTATGTACAATGCTCTTATACAACTGAGTTACAGCAAATTAAGAAAGTAATCTTTTAACTTATAACTAACATTCATATGTGTGATGCTGTCCTGTAATTCTGGCGGCAATTTATTAACAAGTCGGGGCAAAAGGTGGGTAGTTGTACGCTCACCGTATGCATTGTTTGCGCGCGGCTCGCAAAGTCGATTCTTGGCTCTGGCCCGAGTGTATACAGGATGTTCAATTGGTATTTTTAAAGAATTGTTAAAAAACTGCTCTTTGAGTAAAGCATATTGAACCTGCATATGTGTTGGTAAGGTTTTACAGTGTTTGAAAATGCCATTTATATTATCCCGGTTTTTATTTTTAATATTTTTAGAAACTATAGTTTTAAGTATTTTTAATTTAAGATTATTAATTTGATTTAGGTAGAATTTGTATGTTCGAACGTAACTACTAAGTCCATATTGAATGTGTGACTCTGCAAGTGAATTACTAAGTATAGTATTTATATATTGCCAGGGTAGTCGCTCATACAAAACTTTAC
The DNA here is from genome assembly GCA_902850365.2 of Chilo suppressalis. Taxonomy (NCBI): domain Eukaryota; kingdom Metazoa; phylum Arthropoda; class Insecta; order Lepidoptera; family Crambidae; genus Chilo; species Chilo suppressalis. The sequence continues at coordinate 18,704,693 of OU963898.1, forward strand.
CATATCCTTTCCGCAAATTTTTGAAACTCGCACGGTAATCAAAACCTACAGGAACCTACTCCCGTGCGAAGAGATGGCGCTGTCTTGCAGCCTAAGAATGGCTAGAGAAAATTCGACACGTCCATCAGGGCCACGGTATCATAATGGTCAGTGCATTCGCCCGGATAGCGAAGGGTGCGGGTTCGAGTCCCGTCTACTGCCTGGTCCGCGTGGAATTTATTCTAGTAAAATTTTCTTTAGATCTAGATATTTTTGTTAACTAATGTTATTTTACATTCTCAAACAGCTAGTGTGGCAAAATACTAAGTGCGCAAATTTACACAAGGAAAAAGTTACCCCAGCTTGTCAACTGCAAGTTGCAGTTGCAACTTGTTCATTCCTCTTTACACGCTCTAGGTTGCAAAAGTTATGAACAAAGGAACATGTGTAAATGTCGAGAATAAAAATAGATATTACGAATAGTACAATGTAGACTAACGATGTATGCTAAAATTCTTTGGTCGTGAAAATGATAGGTCCTTAGAATGAAACGTTAAGATAGGATAACAGTCGCTATATATTAGCTGTAATTTAACTTCATTTGAAAGGAAATGATGTGGAGAATTCAAAAAACAATTGTTGCTAATTCTCAAATAATCAACATTAATGTACCTGTTTACACCTGGCAACCCTAAAAGTTCGGCTGATTTAGAGCTGAAAACCATTATTTTATTCTTTACATCATGTTCTTTAGATGACGTAAAATTTAAGATGATGCCACTAAATAAAATTTAAATGCACCGATTTAAAGAGACAGTTGTAAATAGCAGTTTTAGAAAATAAAAAAATATAAATGGCACGTTTAATAACTAGTTCAGCAGTTAAAACAAAGCAGTAAAGTAAACAGAAAAAAGTACTAGAAGATAATGAAATGGATCAGTGAATAAATATTTGAGCAGGAAAATAATTAAAATAATTAATTATTGAACGAGCGGTTACGTGAGGCAATAACTAATCGGAAGTTGTCGGTAAGAAATCTCATTCTATGCAATTCTATAAACAATGAGGTGGCAAATTAAAATAAAAAAAACAGTACTTACTAAGTAGTAATGAAAATTAAATTGCTTTTGCTTTGACTGAAGGAATGAAATAAAACCAATTGTATAATAATAATATGAACTTTTATTCGTAATTCGAAACATACTTAAGTAGTTAAAATGACATAGAATTTGCTTAGTAGCAGCTAAAATAAACTTATTGTATAATAAAAGCAGGCCACCCGCACTAATAGCTCCACCCAACTGACGAACAATTACCTCTATTTTTAATGAATTTCAGTTCGGGTGTCACTGCTCGCTATGATCTGCTGAACTATTTATCGAACCGCTCATTCCATTAGTTTTACCCCTCATTCAGTTATTGCACTGCTCAATTATTTTTAGAATTGACATTGTATGACAAAATAACCGAGTAATTGATTTTTATTACTGTCCATGTTTTACTGTCGCAATAATTAATCAACCGCCATTACAATAAATAACTGCTCAATATGTTTTTCAACTGATCAAAATAACATCACGAATATTTAAATAACAGCTCAAAAAATTATTTCCCGAATTAAAATATTTGCGTCAATTTTTTTAGGCAACTAATGTGTCACTAATGCAGTGTATACTGAGTAATCATTCATTTTAATTTATTTTCATTAAATAAAACGTTGGCTGGGGAATCTGGCGGTGGGAACTTAGACTACTAGCAAAGCAGCATTATTAATAATGGTACTAATAAAATTCAGTAAGAAACTGCAGAATACTGCAAGATTTTAATCTTACCTTTAATTTATTAAAGAAAATTGTCCGCAGTCAGCTACTAAAGTAGTTTTACCCCTCATTCAATTCAGACAATTCTTCTGAAGGATTTTTTTTTCGTTAACTTTGTTTTGATGGGAATCTACAACAATTACAAAACGTATCAATGTATTGATTTCTATGTGTAATACTTCCATCTATCTAAGTGCCTCCAATATATTGACTTCTAAATATAAACTTCGGCATGGTAACAATGTAATTACTTTGAGTAACAGTAATAATGCCTGGCCTTCTCCTGTTACAGTGGCGATAACGGCAATTACCAAGCGCGGCATTAAACTCATTACTTACGAATCGAAAGTCAACGTCGATATAATCCTTGTACAGGCTGCGTACATAAGGTAAGTGATACAAATAAAGCCTACCTAATTTCCAACATTCATATCATGATAAATTATTAGATGAAGGTGATAAATAAAAGCAAGGCTATTCTTTGGTTCATTAATTTTAAGTAAATATGAAAACATAATACAATCTATTATCAGAAATCACTTAAAAAGACCTAATTCTGGAACCGTAGACTTAGGCCTTTTTAAAACAAAGTGACTTAACATAGCCTTTGTACTTAAATTATAGGAATATTGTTATTTGAGTATAAATAATTTAATCAAGTGTTTCCACGGGATCCTTGAACAACACTCTAAGTTATTTTGCTTAAAAATTGCTAGTCAGATTGAAATTCGCATATAACAAGAAATAAATACAAATTGACGACCTCCGTGGCCGAGTGGTTTATACGCCGGGTTTCAAGGTGTGGCCATCTCGAGAGGTCTCTTTATGTATTCTATCCGTTACCCTAGCATCTCATAACACAAGCCTACAGTGCTTACTTTGGGGCTAGGCTAATTGGTGTGAGTGTTGGAAATATTTATTTATTATTAATTTTAATAAAGAAAATATTAAAAAATTACATATCCATACAAATAAAAATTAGCAAATTAACATATCTTCTCAAAAATATTATTTAATATTGAGAAAATTAATATATTTTAATAGGCCTCAAATGAAAAAGGGAATTGAATAAGTAGCATAATTTGCTTAGAAACATTAATCAGTATACAGGTTGGTCCAATTAGTGACGTCAACTATTTTTTTAGATTCCTCGCACCTGGGATTATCCGAAAATACCCTATGTATGTTCCGTGATTTTTCTTAGTTTCGAGTTGTTGTTGTCAGTGATTTCTGCCAGCGAGGTTTCAATAATTCATATCTTTTTTCGTAGTGGGTATTTTGCAGTCTTTTTTGTGACATAATTAATTGTCTTAAATGTTGTTTTGATAAAAAAAATAACTCAGCTTTCTGGAATTAATTAAAGTTACTCAAAAAAGGCTTGAAAGTTGGAACTTTAATATTTAGTGGGATTTACTCAAACATTCAACTTCAATTTAAAAATACAAAAAGTTTCTATAGCAGAGTTTCATAGCTTCTGGCTAAATTTAAAAACTCCGCAAGCTTCTAAACTAATAAAAATCATATTTTTGTTTTGATTGGCCTTTGAAGGCGGATAGGCTAAAAATGATTGAAACACGATTAAAGCATTAAAAACTATTTTATCTACTTTTTATCACTGGTATGGTAAATTAAACTTAAAAGTGTAATTTCAAATTTAATTTAATTGAAATTCCTGTAAAATAACTTTAGCATATGTTATTTTATAATAATTTCAGTTTCACCACCAAGATTTTAAATTTGAGCAAGAATAAAAATCAAAATGGCTACTTGGGAAATTAGCTGTTTTTTGAGAACAAATAAAAAGCACAAATTACTAAAAAAATACTATTTATTAAAGTAAATTTTCAAAACTCCTTCCTCCAACCTAAAAACACAATTGACAACGTTATGTTTTAAAATTTACTGTAATAAATAGTATTTTTTCAGTAATTTGTGCTTTTTATTTGTTATCAAAAAACCGGTGATTTCCCAACCTAATTAACAAAACTTCAAAGAATAACGTATTCAAATTCGATAAAAAATTACCTCGTCCTTCACAAAGTACCGCCACTAATGACGCTATGAGCTCAAGCGGACCGCGCGGTGCACAGTTTGCCAAGTGTAAAACTGTCGTCTATGCGGGTGTAAAGATTTTTTGATGTAAATATATTTTAATAGACTTTTCTGCACTACAGGCTTAATTGAAGCATAGGCCTTATTTGTATCAGGTACCTTACAAGTTGTTTCACCGCTGTTTAACGTGCTCCCGGTGAAGAGCGAGTGGGTTAAAAATATTTACTCTTGCATTATTGTTTCGAGTCCTCTACAAACCTTTAATTATATCCGCCGTTTCGACCGAGCATTAAATTTTAAAAAGAAAACATGGTACGTTTTAGATTCGCCGACGAGCGCTTAACGTGCATAAAATTGACTAATTCCCAGATATCTTTAATACTTTAATTTTTTCTGACATGTTTTACCAGTTAAGTAATCATTATTAACGCGACTGAGTTGCTGATTTGTTTTTTTTGCAAATCACGTTCATTTACATGGTTTAGAACAATAGCGGAGGTGTAATGGTGTCCACTTACAATCCTGCTGCTTGATGCAACAGGCTTGATCAAACCAAACTAACCGTGTGTGTGGGGACATTTTGGAAGGACATGTCACTTGACGGGAAGATTTTGGCATGATCACGCCTATTTGATTATGCCACTTGATGCATCTATTCTCATCACGCAATATAGTAGTGCACCTGTCGTAAATCGCTTGCAAGTTGATAATAGCCCCCGGGTCACCATTGAAGGTATTGACACCGTACATTAGGCCTACCGCCTATCGGTATTGCTATGGTTATAGCTACAGCATATGATTTCAATCCGTTTCACATTTTAAAAATGAGAATTACAATTTATTAATTTCAATTCATTTTCGACAACTGTATTCCTATGACTATCCAACTACAGAGGGCTATATGACTATAGCTTCTGATTTCATTTTGTTAGTTCTGACAACCGAAGGTTTTCGAATACCTCACGCTCATTTTCTTTAATATTGTTATTACCAATGCAAAATAAAAAAAGAGTGTGACCATTTGTGTTAAAGATGCATTCAATGGAAAATTATACTCCCAAGGGGAACATGATGGAACTTGCAGGTTTCTGTTACTGTTGAAAAACAATGGTTTGGGTAAATAATGGTAACTACGGGATATTAAACTGGCAGGGGTCGAATGACCAGCCTGTACAAACTTACACGCGCCCCCTTGTCACGCCTCTCGGGCATAGTGATTGAAGAATAGTATGTACGAGTTATGATATTGTTTTATTGAAGAAATTTAAAAAATCTGCACCGTCCTTATGTGAAGTGTGAATATACTATGAAGTGTGAATATAGTGTATATATAGGTGCTTTGCATACCTATTTTTATCCGACTTCAGAAAGGAGGAGGTTCTTGATTCATCAGTATATAAATATTTGTTACTGTTGTCGCGAATAATTATCTCCGAACTACGCGGACCGATTATGATCATTCTTTTTTTGTTTGAATTAATTTTTTGGCGAGATGTTCCCATATTAATTTTTGTGAGTTTTATGAGTACTTTCAGAGAAAATGATGGAACTCCTTAATTACAATAAGTGCTCAATTCGTGTTTGGTTATTTTAAGAGATATGAAAGAGATAATGCTGGTCAGGTTCCAAGTACTTAGTAAGTTGATGTTACTCTGGCTTATAAAAGCGAAAAGTAAAAACCGACTTCATAAAAACAAAGCAAAAAAAAATGGAATAATACAATTCTTTACTTATATCTAAACTATGAACATTTAAAGTCAAATTAACATTTGGAGTCGTTGCCATGCCAACCCAAGCAGTAAATGATAATTCAAACCTATCAATATGCACCCGCTCGCTCCTAATAATATACTGGAGATGTTTGTTCTTGTACTTTCGTACATTTTAAATCTATCATATTCACAAGAGCGCTTTATTTAATTGCAAATTGTAACTTTAGATGTCATTTTCTATATTCGGGTCTACACCCGCAAAAAGTATAGACACTGATTTTTTTTCACTGTGCACCTTGTCCCTCTCTTAGCTTTTAACTAAACTACCAGGAAATCTCTCATTTTCTTCGGCAAGTGCCTTTACTTATTCATGCATGTTGTAAGCTGTTGTAAGAAAGAAAGTTGCTCGTTGCTAGGCAACCACAATCCGCTTACCTGCTTATACATCGAAAGAGACAGAGCTGCAGAGCCTTGTTTGATGCTTTGATTTGCGATTTTGAAAATACACACATCAAAGAAGTACTGCAACATGCAGAATTTAGGCAAACTGTAAATTTTCTCAGTTGATATTTTATTTTATCGTTATGAAATGTATAATTTATGCAAACCTTCCAGTAGCTTCTATTCAAAAGACGATTAAACAATAGCGATTTGGACGCCACTTGGAATTTTGTTTTTTATTGCTGTCCTAGACGTTCGTCCCTATATAAAAGACTCAAGCTGTGGCTCAGGTATGGTGGAAGTACTTCAAGGTGCAAGGTCGCCCCCCCTTATTTTTTTATTCTGCCGCACCCCAGTAAATCCCATTGTATTAAAAGCCCTTTCACATTTTTTGCAAAAAAATGTAATTTTTGAGCGCCTCGTTTCCCCTCTTAAAAAAGATTTTGACTATTTCCAATGGAATTAAACAGTAGACTTGTTCTTTCTTTTGTAAGTTAATGTAGAATATTTGCAAATACTGTTTTCCTTTTTTTGTACTGATCGTTCTACTGCAGCTAGTTTACGGAAAAAACGATAATATGAACAACTTCAAATGCCTCAATCTCTTAATAATGTTCAATAAATTAGAACAAATTAATTACTACGGCATCAGAAATATGTTTTTGTTGTAACATAATGTATTAGAATTTTGATTTTCCATCTCATTAATTATCAAAAAAAAACATCTAACCTCCGTGAGTTTTCCCAAAAAATAATACAGGTATACCTCGTATTTTGATATTGAATTAAATAGAATTAATATCAAAAACTTTCATAAAACTAATCTCCCATCATTGAACTACTGAAATATGTATATATTATATAATGAGATCAATAATAATTATGTTGTTATATAAGACTCGAAACATCACCCATAAAATGCAATATATACTAGTGCAAATCTACCTGCGCGCCGATCAGTATGGCAGCGGCGCAATTTTGTATAAGGGCTCTTAAATAGAGTACGTATAGTAATAAGAACTCTTGAAACCTTTTGCACTTCAGAAACACAACACTCAGGTCTTAGATAAATGATTAGTCTTCCTGCGGTTGACGAAGGGAGACCAATACTTTATCGAAGACTAATATTTAGTTTTATTTAGCTGTGTTCTGTGAGCTGGATGTTGCTTCAAGACAGACGCTCCCATTCGAGCGGTAAGTCCGTTGTGGCCTAATCTCTTAGTTAATGGATGGGTGTCCAAAATTCAATTTATCAAAATAAATATAACCCTTATGACCTTAATCTTAATCTTACGTTTTCAGGGAAGGTGTGGTGAAGTTAAATCACGTTCACTTTATACGTCGTGATAATTATTCCCAAAACGATTAGAAATCTCTGCTCTAAGCACGTATGTTCGTGTTTTAGTTTAGTATAAAAGATAATAGCTGTTATCGAAATTATTACACCCTACGTCGTTGTGTCATTCATCACAAGCCCGCAGTGCATCTTGAAGCTTTAGCTATTACATAATATCGCATGCGATTTGAACTGTCTGAACTATTGAACAAACTTTTAATCAAATTGAAGAAAAGTAATTTGACAATAAAAATAATCAATTTAAATCGCTTCGTGTGAACCTGGTAGCGACATTAGTGTAAGCGATTAGAAGTGAATAATATGTCAGTCTTTGATGATAGAAACTTGGTTGGCTTTTGCTGACTTTGGAACCAACAAATAGCTTTGAAAGGATCTTACGAATTTGATAGTTGTTTATGATACTTAAAATAACACAGAAAATTAAAGGAGGTTATGATGACTTTAGTTTTTATTGTGGTGCTGGCCAAAAAAGAATCAGAATAATGCTTTTTGTGTTGTTTTAAACAGCTTTATATTAGTTACATTTTATTGAGAAAGGACACATCCAAAATCATGCTACATTTGAATGTGCATCAAAATGTAATAATATCTTCACACCATCTGAATGGAGCTTATTAATACAATGATTTAAAATTATTTATAACTTTAAACATCCCAGGTTTGCATGCTTCCTACAATGGGACTAAAAACTAATAGGAGAGAAATGTCTTTGTAAAGATCAAAATTTTATTTTATAAACTGGACCTGTCTCAAAATTACAACCAGCCAATATCATTACATCCATCCAAAAAGATAGACTTCATTGACATAAGCCGTAATTATATTATTCCACCACAAAGGTGATGATCATCATGATTATCATGAAAATTTAGCCACATTTAATAATAACATTTCAATGTATGCGAGTGATGATGATGACAATTAGTGTTAATATTGAATATTTTATTTTTTAATAAAATATTAAATGACACAACTTTTAAAGTACATAAATATAATATTATATTTTGATTATAGTTATAATAAAGTAGGTACAAATAAAAGTCTGTGATTTGAGCAATTGTTCTTAAAAATTATCTAAAATAATCATTAATTTTTGTTCACTTTTGGCTAGCAGCAATGTTAGCATTTATTTACTTTTGAAGAAATTTAATTTAGTGGTTTAATTTGTGATTTGTTTGACATTTTTTTTAAACCTAACTGCGAGTTCTTATTCCTATCGAATAAATAAAAAGCATGAAAGTAAACGTACAAGGGTCAATATGACTTATTGCTTAAATGACTTACATGGTTAATGTTATTTTGGGTTATTTATTAATGTTACTTGGGTGATGTTATATTCTAATAGTAAAAATAAAATTTTTAAGCACTAATTTTTATTGTAAGTATGCACTACGTAAATCGACCAAAGTAATACTTTGGCCTTTTTACTAGTTTTTTTGGATAACTAAAAATATAAAAAACTAACGAATAACGGCGAATGAGCAATAAAAGCAAAATAAAAATATATTTAGAATATGCACTGAAACATTCACGAAGAGTATAGTTATTATAACAAACATGCAAAGTTTCATAAACTACAGATTAGTAGTTATAAAGATATATAATTTTGAAACTTCAACAGCCTCTCTTGAAAAGTCATGATTTTGCACTTTAGCCCATATACATAGGACCCATCGATATGTAGTATGTGTAACATGCATCATACGTTTAGTAAATGAAACTAATGGTAAATCAAAAAATCCAAATCAAATCAAAAATACTTTATTTCTATATCCAATATTATGCTAGTGATGCAATATTTGAGAATTCCTAGTAGACAACTTTATTTGCCTGTTTTAGGAACTCTCGCTCATCCAGTAGTAGTAAGTTGTGCATGCCAACCTCGAGAACAGCTCTCATGGGAAAAAACATATTCTGTATGGCCCTTCGAATGCATAATAGACTCACGACATCAATGAAAGAATTAAATTTTAATTTATATAAGAAGAAAATTAAAAATATATTATTAGATAAATATTATTATGATGTATCGGAATTTTTAAATGACAAATTTTGAATTGTAATTATGTTTTTATTATTATTATTTCTATTTTTTGATTAATTTTGACATTTTATTATTGAATTGGAATCATTTGAATTTGACATGTTTTATTATTGAATATTAAGATTTTTGACTTGGAACTTAAATAACTTGATGAAACTGTATGCCCATATTGGCACGACATGTTATACGGTCCCGGTCAAATAAATGGATGCTCGGAAGAGAAAGCCTGGGAGGCGGTGTCGTGCTAAAGTGGATCACGACGCTTTCTTCCGAATTAACCACGATACGCCATCTATGGAACCAATCGCCAAGGGTGGTATAGGCTGATTGAAGTATATTGCAGACTGTTCCGAGATGATGTCTATTAGAGGTATAGAGGGCGGTGTCGTCGGTGGAAAGCGCGAGATCGACTTTAGGAGTCTTGGGCATGTCGTTCGTAAAGACCGAGTAGAGGATGGGCGAGAGTGGCGAGCCCTGAGGGACTCCGGCGCGTATAGGGCGGCGCGAATAGAGCGTTCCTTCGACGCGATAGAGAAACGAGCGATTCGACAAAAAGTCCCGTATGATGAGCACGAATCTGTCCGGCGCCCATGTTTGTATAGCTTATAAACTAAGCCATTGTGCCAGACTTTATAAAATGCTTTCGCCACGTGGAAAAAACGTACCTGTCCCCACAGGTGCGCTTTTCGCGGAGGCTCGAAATAGATCACTGTAGTGGAGGATGTGCTCTGTTAGGCTGTGCACTTGGTGGACACACGAGTGATTGGGAAGCACGGAGCACCCCCACTAGAGTCCGCATACAAGGGTAAGCGCTTACGCAAAGCTTAAGTAGTATTTTACCTATGCGTGAGGCACGCCTACAGACGTCGCGATACATCGTTTCATTCGGTAACCGAGCGTTAGTCGAATTGCTTCTCTCGTTTTCGTGTTAAAAAACTGTAAAAAATGCCGTACTGTGCAATTAAATTTTATTGTGTGGAAAGTCGAGTACAACTTCCAGTCCTCAAAAAAATGGTATTACTTTTCACTGGTTAGTTTAAATGCATTACAAAAAGACAAAATTGCTGTTAATTGTATTTATTTTTTGGTGAACGCGTTGATGTCTTTTTACACTATCCCTTTCTCGCATGCGCTACATCATATATGCTATCTCGCTCTCACACCGGCACGTGTATTGCTAGTGACTCAGACGCAGCTCATGTCTCGACCCGTAAGTTTATCGATAAGTTTGTCAGCTATGGAAATGGAAAAAATAAATATAAACTATTTAATTCATCGTATACAATAATAGATGTCATGAGTATACAACCAACAGTTTTTATTTGACTTCAAACATATCCTAATGAAATTGAAAAAACGCGAAAATTTGTATGGATATTTGTTACTCTTTCACGCTAAAACGGTTAAACGGATTTGTATGAAATTAAGTGCGCATAATTTGTGACCTAGATAAAGACATAGAATTAACGATATTAAATACCCTAGATACACCACGAGCGCTCAAAATGTGTCCCAATCAAGAAGTGCTTGAACTCCACTCAAGCACTTCTTAGTACACAGTCACACGCAGACCGTTGAAAAGTCAAGATGCCGAAGAGTTCCGTGAAAAAATGCAGAAAAATACTAATAGTACGTAAAGTGTCGTTTTTTGGACGGGTATCTAATTAATGTTTTTTAATTAACGCCTTTACAGCAAATTTTATTGTTGTAATACTTACTATAAACTGATTTAATATAAAATATTTGTGATATTCAAATGCATGGCCGGTTATACGTCGCCCTTAGCCGTCTCTTTTCTTCGCGGTCTGTACCTGCTATTTGCTAACAGCGCATTCAAAATTGCGCGCGAAAAGTCAAAAACACAAGGTCTATATTGTTTCACATATAACAATAAATCGTAAAATTTTACGAACTTGACACAGCATTAAAGGTGAATTTAAATAAGGCATTATATTGTTTTTGACCACGCGATCATCTTACGGACCTCCGTGGATCGTCCAATGTACCTTTTGGACACGTTTCGGTCACGATTTTGTTCGTGTTGTTGTATCTAGGGTAGTTAATATCGTTGCATTAATACTTCTTGTCCTGGACGTGTTTTTTTTTTGTGTTGCTTAAATATAATTTAGTATGTAGTTACTAGTCGCGTCATGTAATTAGAACGCTGAAAGAAAGTGGAGAGGGTATGATTGCGCATTTGCTTACACTCGCGCACCAAAGTACTAGGCCTCTATTCTAAATTGTTTAACTATAGAAAATATCGATATTTTCTAAATCGATCTTACCCTCATCACTTCGCTGCATTGAGTATATGATCTAACCTTGACGCGCCCAATCACAGCGGGGCTGACCTCCTTGCACCCCACCGACTTTGGCGATTTTGATTCCAAACAAAATTTGTGTGATGCGGACTCTAGTGGGGGTGCTCCATGTTGGGAAGTAAACCAAACTGTTGATTGTCTGTTTATTCGCAAAAAGAAAATCTTTAAGGTGGCTAGCGAGGACGTAGGTAGCTAGTAGTAGTAGTAGGTAAGGCGCCGTCTTTACCGGGTTTCTGGATTCCGATAAAGACAGCCTCTTTCCACTCTGCGGGAAATATTGCGTTTGTCATAGCCACGTTAAAGATCGCGGTGATAAGGCAAAGGAGTTGGGCGGGTAAGATCTGGGAGGGACAGTGCTAGGCGAGCACTGCGCCTCCAGGCTGTCGGCCTGGCATTTGGCCTTTTCGTCGTCGTTAAACGCGATTGATCGGTCAGATTTGCTCAACGGAAGCATAGAGGATTCGGCCTCTGAATTGAAGGATCTCACCAGCTTCCAATAACCTTGGTGTGATGGCGAAATCTCTTCAAGTAGTTCATCACACTTAGACTCCCGCATTTCCTTCATGCGTGCCTTAAGAGCACGCTACAATGTACGAAATCGGAAGCAGTTGTCGTCCGTGGGGTAGGTGTCCCTCAGCGTCGCTGATTGAGAAGCAACTACCTTCTGCCACGCGTTGGGTGCGGGAGGCGCGAATATGGTACCGGTGCGTAGGGCGATCGTTCCCTGAGCGAGGGGGGCCGCGGGCGCCGGTCTTTGCCCTTTTGCGGAGCTTTAGGACAACCGTGGTAGTTTGCCGTGTGCTGGCCGCCGCAAAGAATACAGCACGGAGGGTGTTCCGGTACCAGGACCCTCGGCCGTGGGCAATCCTTCGTTCCATGGTTGAGCGTGCACTTCACGCACCGAGCACGAGCGAAACAAAACCGGGCCGATTGTCCGTATAACTGGCAGTTATGGCATTGACCGACAATGCCACGCTTATGTGGAGGCTACACGCGGATATTTGACAAGTGACAAATGGCCTTGATAGAGAAGATTTTCTTTCCCTCGAGGGAAAGATCAAGAATGACCAAGAAGAGACCAAGTGAGATTACGGCTGCCTGTCCTTAGTAAATAGGCAGTTTAGTGCGCGGGAAGGCCTTGGGACTTAAGGTCCTCGAGAATTGAATCCGCGTCGAGCTCCTTCGGCAAGCAGTGGATGACAACGCGGAGTACTCTCTCCACGGGAAGAGAGTAAGTGTGCGCGGAGCCACTGTCGGCTTTGGCGGATTTCGTGAGGGGATCTGGTTGCTCGGAATCAGATCCAGAGAAAGAGCTAGTGGAGATGAGTGGAGTCTAGTGACAAGCTCGAACTCGGAGTCGCCGGCCTCCAAGAGTTCGTCATCGACCTGCATCTCAGCTTCGGGAGACAACGGGGCGTTCTCACGGATCAGAGGAGCAGCGGATTTATGCGCTGAAGGTGCTAGACCCGGGACGGAAAGTGCGGAAGGTGCGAGATCAGAGAGACCATAAGTCTCCATTAAAAATCTATAAAAGTCCGGTTGGGATTTCTGATGGTTCAGCAACTCCGACTTGGCCTCCTCAGTCATGACCGCAGGAGCCATGACCGAGCGTGTGTGAGGGGGAGGTGTGAGGGCTTCAGCCCTCCCTGCTGCGAGTGACAGGGAGGCGTGTTTCTCCTATGCCTAAATCCCGCCACAAAGTGATTTCTGCGGGGTAAATACCCCGCAGAAATCACTTTGTCGCGGGATTCTACCAGACCTTTACTTCACGTCTCGTACTTACAGGTCCTTTACTTACAGAGTCCAGGCGATGGACTGGCACAGAACACTGCACTACACTGCACGATGATGGTGTACAACCGTGAAGAATTGGAAAACCAGTATGAAATAATAATACCTTCCCAATCAATTCCCGAAGTGAAAACTGCGTCGAAAATTTAATCGCGACGGGCCGAACCACGGTTCGGGGAAAAGGTCGAACGGGCGACGGACGGAAAATACCACGTGCCACGTGCCACGGGCACGGGTGAAGAAAGGCGGACGCGAGACGCGGACACAATGCAGAACACGTCTGTACAGCGCGGCGGCTATCGAGCGAATGTAAAAAGAAAAAAAGGGCAAGAAGAGAAGGTCGCTTTCTACCACATAAATTCGCTTCGCAGCTGAACTCCACTTACACTTAAATATAAAAAAAACTGCTACAACTTGAATAAAAAAAGAGTGACTCGTATATGTATTAGTATCAAAGAGAATGGTTAACTCCCAAACACTGATTCAATTTGATAAGGTAAGCAATCCCTCCGCATACATTTTGATTTTCTTTTTCCCTGCATCGAAATATTTTAGCATAATACGATAAAATAAATTATTTTCTATCTGTGAAAGATATTAATGCGCACTACTAAGCAGAAAGCTTAAAAAGGATCAAAGGATATCGGGCAACAATCCATCAGCGCGAATGTAGGAGTTATTCAACCAAACGCTACACGCTCCAGCTTCTTGACTTACTTACTCGTACAAATTCTTTACTTTTTTTTATATTTTGTAACCATTAGTTTTCCTTGCAGAAAATAAATTTAATGATTAGTGAATATCAAATGAATACAAATTTACATCATAATATAGTAATTTGCGATATAAGCGAGATTGCACTGTTACAAGTGTCATGATCTCAAATAAAATAACACTTACAACAATGCCGTCATATTAGAAACTCACAAAAAGTAATGTAATAATGTAAGTAAACATGATAACAATCTCGCTTATTACGTAAATAGCTATAAAACAAATGACTTGTATGTACACTTTGACTATTTTTTTTTAAATTGATATTCATTTGATATCAGAGTCATCCAAGAGCTTACTTTGAACTGAACATGAAAACCGAAGGCATAGAGGCAACCGTCCAGCTACATTTCTATTGTATACCGGTAACAGTGTCCCAGTGGGACACAACAATGCATACGGTAGCAGATACAATCTCGGAAACCACTGGACCTATTCCTGGGACACCGTCGTGTCTGGACCCAAGATGGTATATAGAAGCACTATGCATATTTTGTCAGGATTAAGAAATACCAAGTCTTCGATTATGTTATAGAATAACGAAATATCTTCCGTTAAAATATTTTTTTACTTTGATCTACCTCAGATTCAAAAAAAAAACTCGGCGAATAACAGTAAACTTATACGAAAACAAGCAAGAGACGTTTCTGATTTTGATGCTATTAGAGCAAATGTTTATGTTTTATCTATTTATGCATGTATGTATTTATTCTATCTTGAAATTAACAGATATTGTAAATGTTGAAAACACTTCATTTAAAACCTTTGAAATGGTTTTTCATGGTGTTCTATTCAAAGAAAATTCAAATAATAAGGCAAAAGGTAAGCACCAAGGGATGGCTTAAAATAATTCTCACAGTAAAGGTGTGGACCCTCCTTAAGGGTCAACTTTTTCTTTATTCCTCCCCAACGGAATAAAATAATGCATCAAAAATTCATACTGAACTAAAGTTAACGAACTGGTGTGTTGCCAAATTAAATGTTTTCCTACAAAAACTTTATAGCCCCCTCGAGGTAGATACTAACCTTACAATATGGTCTTCTCTCAGAGTTGCCCAGTAACGTTAAGCCGAGCGCTCCAAACTTTGGAAAAAGGCAATTTTGTAGCGAATACTTAATTAGACAGTGGGCTGTTTCATTAGGAAAATTAATAAGAGTCGCGATTTCATTTCAAAGTGGACATTTATAAGGATGTCAAGGAAATAAGTCCCTTACAATTTATGAAAAAGAATTATCTGTGTTTTGTTTATCAAAAGGGGCGCAAACAAGGCTTGCGTTGATTGCTATCGAATTATGTCAATGCAACAACAACTGTTTAAAAATGTTTTTAAGTAACCAATTTCTCGTAAATCATTATAACATTCCCCTATCCCGGGGAGTTCTGCCCAGTGCAATGCATGAACACTATAGTGTAGTGTTATTTGCTGTCCACTTCTGTAAGATGGTGAAAAGCGAAACTTTAGCAGATTGGCGTTCTGATCCCAGCGCAAAATTTACCAAACGAATGTAAAAACTAAGAAGCTTAGATTATCCATCAAGTTTGCACTCTTTAAAAAAATAAAAATCTCCTGTATTTCTGAAGCAAATTGAGAAGTTCAATAAATCAAATACATTATTTGTGATACGCGGGTTAAAAATAAAAAGTTACATGTGTGTTAAATTGTGTAGCCGTGATCAGCCCCATTTGGCATACAAATATAATTTGCGCAGAACAATTCAAAATAATGTCCATTTGTCCATTATGTAAGTATTAATCAATTCAATTGTCACTATATTAAATAATTCATTCACATAAACAATATTCAATATATAATGTAAATCTATTAAAACGTCAAATAATATTTAAAATTTATTTAAAATACATAATAATGTCACAAATAGGACTTCCAGACAAATAATAATTATATTTTATGAGTCAAAAAAATTCATTAAGCGAATAAAATGTATGTTCAATTAAGTATTTGAAGAAGGCATTTTTTTAAAAAATAATATAATTACAGTCTCTGATATACCTTGGAAGTTTGTTAAATATTTTAGACGCCATTGTAAGTACACTATTTCCAAAAAGAGTAGTTTTAAATATAAACCGGTTCATGGGATACAGCTTAGCTTCATTCGTTTTCTAGTAATCACTCTAAATAATGTAAGATTGTTTCGGATAAAAACAGCTATCTCAAATATATTATATAAAGGCAAAGTAAGGAGATTTAAATTCTTAAAATACGGCTTGCAACTAGCAGTCCTTTTTAAGTCACACATACTGTGAATACACCTTTTTTGAAACTTGAACACTCGTTCCCATCCAGTTGCATTTCCCCAGAACATAATGCCATATTTTAGCCTCGACACTACAACGCATGATGAAAAACCAGTAAAGTTGGAAGGCTCACTTTTTTTCTAACATATACAAACTGTATGAGGATTGAGAAAGCTTTTACAAACAAAATCTATATGTGTTTGCCATTTTAAATTTCTTGGCCTTGTTTCTCGACCATCATGTTGTAATTGTGATTTTAAACTCAAACTAGATTTCTGTTTAAAATGAATTATTTGAGTTTCATCTAAGTTTACTGTAACTTCGTGAATGGAACATCAAACAACCAATACCGCCTCGCTATAATTTTATTTTGTTAATATCATTACTTTATTACATGTCATCTTAACTCTAAAAGCCATCAAACAATGCTTAAACTATTAGTTTCACTAATGGAAGGATGTCACATACCTTGATAGCTGATGCCCCAATAAGAAGACTTTCACAAACGAGCGCATAACTTTTAACGAGACCATCGCAAAAACAAGAACAATCGACAGAATTTGCCTGGAGCCACTTTGTTTGAGCGGAACACGCTGTGCGGAGGAGAGTTATGCGAGTTATGCGTTGAACATTTCGCATAATACGGTCCGTTACAGCTCGACTCAACGACCGAAATTTCCCTTGGGCCCTGCTGAGGTCACAGGCGATCGCTGCCCATGTGTTTTGTTTGTAAACTAACGTCCAAACAGGCGGGCACAAAGTTTTGACGTACTGTTGGGAGATTAAGCAAGCAAGATATTATTTCTTCAAACTAACAGAAGAATACGTAATACTTCAAAGAAACCATTGTCGCTTTACACAAATAGTATGTTTCATTTTTACTTGCCAGTTTTAGAATTAAAACTGTATGTAGCTCATAAACTACTTATCAATTGCAAAGATGAGCTCTTAGATTATCATTACAATATCAATAATAGTTATTAATTCTGGACAATTCGCAACAAATATTTAGTCCCATGCTAGGTAGAGACTGTGCTATAGACTGGAAACTAAGTAACGTATAATATATTCTGAGATTCCAGCCCAGTTCCATTGAGGCAGAAGGTTGGAGCACTAATTTGGAACCAATCATCAACCATCTGCAAACAATGAAATTAAGGTGATCCTACCGAATTTGAGTATATATGAAACCATAACTATATAAATATTAAGATTTTCAGGTTATGTCGCGATAACCTGAAAAATCTTAATATTGGAACAAAAGTATGTGAAACGACGAAATACATTCCCGAATAAAACGAACTCTTGCAACTTGAGCACATTAACCTTAAACTATGTAATTTATGATCGCAAAATGATATTTAGAAACAAGATATCCTTCCAGATTTCATTGAAAAATTTCGCGTTTATCCCTCGGGCAAAGAGACTCCAAAATCGGGACAAATTCTAATCGGCTCGGCGGAAAACAAAGGAATGTTGAAAACATGTTAGTTATGGAAACATTACAATTTCTTTAACTCATATCAAATTTTCGTTCCTGTCATAGAGACTCGTCAACCATATCTATTATTTGACTATAACTAAGTTTTCTGCATATAATTTGATATCGGCGACCCTTGTTAGGCGAGTTTGCGAATTACAACATTCTGTCGTGCGTCCTGAAATCCCAGGCATGTTTGATGGCATACATATTATTCGGAATTAGTAGGTTTATGTATATTTCGATAAAATATGTGTTAATTGAATGAGGCAATGCTTTAAACATGGTCCTGCAAAATATTTTGTACCGCATTTCGCATTACCTATATTTTTTTGAGAAACCTACGGGTAGCTAACATTTTTCCCGAATTAAAGTATTTTATGTCTCAAACCAGTCATAAACTGAATGCGTAACAAATTTCTACCAAATCCGTTCAGAAGTTTTTTTCGCGATTGAGTCACAAACATACAAACTTACAAACATTCACATTTATAATATTTGCAGTATAAAGTAGTAATTTGGTTGTTATCATTACAGAACTACCACAAGTCAACCGGTTCTAACTTCAGGGTATTACCTAAAAAAATTAAGAAAGGTTACGTGTAAATAATCTCCACTAAATAGAAGATCACAATATTAAAATAATTTAACCTTAAGAACATTTTACTAGAAAAAAAACCAAATTTGCAGCAGACGGGACTCGAACCGCACCGGATTCGAGATTTTTTTCTGTTTTAACATCTTGCAGTTAAATGCATAATAATTTAACCTTTTGGTGGTGAAGTTGTTTTTATGGTCCAAACTCCAAAGTCCCATGTGGGTGATTATTTTCAAGATATAGTTGGAGCGGCAGACTGCATAAGTTTAATGACTAGACTCCACTTACAGTTAACAGTGAAATATCAAAAAACTAGCGGCCGCTCGCGACTTCGTCCACGTTTACTAGTTATTTAAGTATTCCACAGGAACCTAACGTTTTTTAGGGTATAAAAAGTATCCTATGTCTCAATCCAGGTCATAAACTACATGCGTACCAAAGGAGAATGGTCATTTTACTATGGGATTTGGGCTAGTTTTTTTTTTCATTGCGTCTTATAAGTGTGAAACAATAGGGAATCAGGTGTATATTGCGTAGGCAAAATATCATTAGAAACTTAAGTGGTGGTTTAAAGAAAATATTAAATTACGTAATCATTTTAAGGTTCCGTCATATTTAGATTCGATTAAATTCCATATTTATACCATACTTAATTATTACTAGGTATACTACTTTAAACTGTATTTAATTAGGTTCTGACTTTTGTGTTCTATTTTGGACTGGGAGTGAAACAAAAATTTAATGCACTTCGTAAAATCCTATCAGCGGACAGCGTATATTCGTAAACTGTTGCGTTGGTGAGCTGCTACCTATCTCTATTTATTCCAAACATCTCAGATTCAATAAATGTGGCGTTGTTGATGTGCGGTTATATGAGTGCTATTTATACTTATTCTCTTTACTCTCAAGCTGCACCTTTGATGCTCTGTCAACCCAACAATGGATACAATATTATTTGAGGTTTAGTAATCAAAAATAAATAAGACAAAATATTTTAATAATGATACTTAACTATTTATTGATAACACATTTATCCAAATCAACATTTTACATACACACTGCCAGCATTTTCTTGTGTAACAACAGATGCCATTGTAAACAAAAATAATTGCAATAAACTAAGAGTCCAAATATCTCTGTCACAGAATCACTAAAGGACAATGTTCAGTCCAATTCTCTCTTTCCCAAAAAACAGTTATTAACGGAGGATTACTCAACTCAATATTAGAACTATTCTGCCATACCACTGAAAACACAAAATCAATTCAAAAGTGAAAACTGTATGTAGTAAGTCACTGTGAAGAATCAAACACAACTAGTACTGGAAATATAAGTTGACAACTACGTTCACTTGCTTATGGCATATTTCACTTCGATTCTATGGGAATCGATATCCTACACAATCGATTTATAAATGTTTTATTTTTCAATGCAAATAAATGCTTGAAATGTTCAAACCATAAGTTTACAAGCCAAGTACCGAAATTATGTATTAGATTCATTTATAGAGCATGTAGATTAACAGATAGTTGCCTGTTTTTAAAGTTAATGCACAAGAGTAACTTTTAAAATCAGGTATCATCTATGCATTTCCGGTTATAATAAGGAAGGTCTTCTGTGACAGAAACTGTGTGATGATTGTGAATGAGCCACAGATTAGAGAGAATTTTTAAACTCTCGTTAACCAAAGAAAGCTAAGAGATTTAGGTTATACAGCCATATCTTCAGTAGCTTCATTATTTTTGTTATGTTTACATTATAACCATATTTTAGATATTTAGTGTATCACACCTTATAATGTGTTTATGGAGGTGTTTGGCGAAAAATGTATGGCAATAGACTTTATGACGTCACCTACCATCTATAATTATTGTCACACATTGTCAGCACATTTGTATGTAGTGAAAATGATAATATAGTTGTGGATATTAATACCACAGTGTAATAAAAAAATGTTTTCATTTTATCGATCTTTACAAAATAGATTTGATTTTATGTTATATAAACAACTTCGATCAGTCTTTGGCTGAATGTTACTACACCCATAGCCATTAAAAATAATTCGTATGTTTTTTAAACCGGTAAAATTAAAAGTCCTTTTTAAAATGAATATATTATACAAAGGTTTCCGTTAAAATCTAATAACTGTAAAATAAAGTATAAATTACGCCAAGAATTTAGAATTTAAAATAAAGAACAAAATTTGTTTCTTAGGTTTTCACGCACATCACTCATTAAATAAAACTAGTTTTTACGTTACATCATTATTCTGACGATGCAGACCTGAAAAGGCTGCGAAACGTCAATAAATAAATAAAGTTTCGTGCATTAACCCGTAAAAACATAAAGAACAAAAGCCGAGCTTGGTCACTGATTTGAAAAAAATAATGACTGTTGAAAGTTGCTTTTGAAGCAATTTAATGTCGATTTGGTTTGAATTTTTGCAATTGTTGTAAACCAAAGTTTAGTTTAGTTATTTTTCTATAATTTGAACCGTTTTTGGCTATAAAATTATGGATACTTCACCTGAAGTAGCCGCGCAAGCTGTAGCACTTCTTCAATCTGGGCTAAGTCAGCGAGATGTGAGTTCACAACTTCACATTAGTCGTTCCGCTGTTCAAAGAGTGTACCACCGATACCTGGAGACTGGCGGCTTCGTTCGGCGAATAGGAGGGCCTCGTTACCGAGTGACAACGGCGAGACAAGATCAATACACTGTCACTACTAGCTTACTAAATCGACGCCTTAACTATGTTCAGATACAAGAACAGCTCAAGGACTTTCACGGAGTAGCTGTAAAAGCTCGGACCGTTAGAAGGCGACTCAATGAACGTGGTTTAAAGCCCCATAAGCCAGCCAATGGACCCAAATTGACACGAGCACACCGAATAGCCCGTCTAGAGTTTGCGCGCGAACATCTAAATTGGACTCGACATCAATGGAGCCAGGTTCTCTTCACAGATGAGTCCGGTGAACTGTACACGCTTCCGTGTGTACAGTTCACCGGTTTAAATATGGTAGGCATATAAATATGTACATAGGACACAAACTAGCAACTCGAGAGCAATACACACATAAGGAATCCTAAAAATCTAGCAAACTAAAAATGCGTGAATGTAGCGCTCGTGATCCATCGGCTAGTGCCTATCAGCTGACCGGTGCAGCCATCTTCGGTCGCGCGCCTCCTGTCACCGCCCTGCACCTGTAGCGTTGTTGGTGACTTACCCGTGAATGTGGCGCTCGTGATACTATCGGCTAGGTCGGGGCGGGCCGGCGCGCCGCCGCCCGCATGCTATCAGCTGGCCGGCGCAGCCATCTCGCGGTCGCGCGCCTCCTTTCACCGCCCTGCACCTGCACGAAACAACCATCTGTTAGAGCCTATCGCGCCGATATACCTAAACTAAATTTATGCTAAGTCCAGGCAAAAACATCACTATGCATCAATGAAAATTGTTGCGAGAACGGGAAAAATATATTTCTTTTCAGAGCTTTCGTTGCGTGCGCTAAGTAAACGATTAAAGTTAATCACCATACCAAAAATCATGTCTGAAGATTTTGTTCTTTTAAAGTTTTAAAAAAAGATCTGCCACAGCATAATATGTCATTGTGTAACTTTTAAGGTTGTCTCACTATTGGTGTTACGACCAACTTGTATATATGTCACCCGTTTTTATTATACCATGTTTTTATAGTTTTCTGTTATAAATACTTTGTACATAACCATAGACATTGCATTGTCATCTGTAAATTTATAAAACAAAATATAGTCAGTGCTCAACCAACTCGTGTTTTACTTATATGTGGTGTCAGAAAAAAAGTAAAAAAAATTAGTAAAATATTAGATAATGCCTTTCACAAGAACGCAAGCTATAGCCGCCAAGTCGGCAGTGCCACCTGCAGCCATGGATCGAGAAGATTCGCCGGGAGGAGCCTTCGAAAATATTGCCGTCAAGACGGCAGGCCCCTCTACAGCAACCGGTGAACCCTCGCCAGCGTTGAGTATGGTAGATTCTATAGCCGCTAGTTCCAAAAGTGCCCTTTCTAATCGCTCCAGCAGCACTATTAAGGCTAAGATATTAGCTGCAAAAGCGGAGCACGCCCGTAGATTAGCGGAGGTCGATGCAGAGCAGAGCGTGAGCGCAAGGTAGCCGACCTGAAACTGCAGGCCGCGCTAGCTACCATTGAAGCCGGCTCCACACAGCGATCTAATAGGTCACATGGCAGCTCTAACTCACAACGCGTTGAGCATTGGTTAGCGCAGTCTTCTTTTAGTATAGACAATAACGCTGATATATTGCTCGACAGGGAACAGGTTTTGAACGTTACGCCACAACCATTGCAGTGGTCAGCGCTACCCAACACTGCGGATGGAGCCTACACGGAACGGCCGGTCATTACCTGCTCGCAGCCGGCACCAGTCGCGGATGGAGCCTACACGGAACGGCCGGTCATTGCCTGCTTGCAGCCAGCACCAGTTGAGCCAGCTGACCCAACAACACAACATTTGATAGGTTTAGGCACACGTAAAAATGAAAATTATTGTAATTGCTACCAAAATAAAACTAACGATCAGAATGTAGGCACACAATTTATTCAGCTGGCCAACGCTATCGCAGACCTCGGGAAGAAGCCAACAAAGGTTTGTGACGTAGCTAAATTCGATGGGCGTGTCGCTGACTGGTTTCTTTTCAGAAAATCTTACAACTAGTCCAAGGCGCACTTCTCTGCCAGCGAAAACGTCGCAAGACTTATCGCAGCGCTGAGCGGCGCTGCTAAAGAAGCAGTCGCTATGCGTTTGGTGGTTGCCGATGACCCGGAGCAGATCATGAAGGCCCTGGAGGTGAGATTTGCACAGCCCGAAGTCATCATCCTTCACCAACTATCACTTGTGAGAGCTCTTTCTAAACTCGGTCTGTACGAAAATTCGCGTGATTTAAATATATTTGCTGGTCGCGTTCGCAATTGCATCGATCTCGTTCGCCTATTACAACAACCAGAGTATCTTGCTTCGCCAGAGTTGTCCAACTCTTATCATTAGTAAATTGACTCCGCTTCTTCGGTCTAGGTGGGCTGATTATGGCCGGCAAGAGTTGGCTCTGGCAAATTTAAATTAGAGCTTTTGTCGGAATTTTTAGAGAACGAAGCGTGTTTACAAAATAAATTTGGCATTGTCACGTCAGTCAACCTTTGTCAAATGTCAAAGTTAGCCTGTCAAGACCAAAGATAAACAAATGCAGTTTCGTCATATTCGCATTCATTGTCGCAAATGTTTACAGAAGGGCTCTCACCAGTATAGAAACTGTAAGATCAGATGTGAAGTAGATTGCTGCGTAGCGAGTCGCGGACATCACACACTACTGCACAGGCCTAGGTCCCATTTACCGAGGCCCATCACTCAACCTAACGAGCAAACTGCCATTGTAGCACATAACGCTGCTCCGATTGTTAGTAGGCAGCAACCGCTACTTAAGATTATTCCCGTGACGATTTCTGGTCGAAAAGGTAGTGTCGATACCTTCGCGTTATTAGATGACGATAGCTCGGCGACGTTGTTGGATAGATTCGTGGCTAAAGCGCTTGAGGACGAGGGCCCAAGAGAACCACTAAAGATACACTGTATTGGAGGTCTCACCAAATTGTCGCGTTTCATTTATATGTGCTCAGTCGCCTCTTTTAGAATATAGGATGTCGTCTATGATTTTTGGAGCAACGTCTAGTCCTTGTACGGCGCTTTACTTAAAAAACAAAAACGCTTCCGAGTTCCAATGCCAAGGCTGCACAGTCCATTATAGAAAACCATTATATGGACGACTATCTTGGAAGCCTTGATGGTGTAGAGGAGGCGGCTCGCTTAGCTTCGGAGATCGTGACCGTTCACAAAGCAGCAGGATTCGAGATGCGATCTTGGGTCTCTAACCATGCTGAGGCTCTTACCTTAATCCCTCCAGACCTCCGCGCCACTGATGCTTCCGAGGTAGGGTTAGGTCCATCTTCTCCTTCATACATTAGAGTTTTGGGATTAACTTGGCTCGTCAGCGATGACGCTCTGTGTTTCCCGAAAACCATTCCGAAGTTTCCCCCAACTCTCACAAAACGTTCTGCCTTGTCGTTACTAATGTCGGTTTACGACCCGCTAGGCTTAATCACACCTCTAATAATCAAAGGCCGGATCCTTTTCCAAAGGACTTGGAAATTAGGTTTGGAATGGGATCAAACGTTATCAGATAGCTTAACGTTAAAATATAACGTTATTCAGAGAACTCCAAAAGTTATCCGGGAATGTTATCCCTAGATGTTATTCGGAGGGCACAACAGTTGTCGAGAGTCAACTTCACGTCTTCTGCGACGCAAGCGAACTTGCGTACGCTTGCGTCGCCTACTGGCGTTTTACTCTATCGGACGGCTCAGTAAAGTTAGCGCTGATTGGAGGCAAGGCTAGGCTCGCGCCCCTGAGACCAGCAACTGTGCCTAGATTGGAGCTCCAGGCAGCTTGCCGCGCGTTTCGCCGTGTACATTGTTGAAGCTCACGAAAAGAAGCCTCTAAGAACAGTTCTCTGGTCGGATTCAATTACAGTGCTCAAATGGTTGCGTAGCGACGCCTGTACGTTTAAGCCATTCGTGTCCTTTCGCGTAGCTGAAATTTCGGAGCTTACTGACATTCAGAGTTGGAAATATGTTCCTACCGGCCAAAACGTCGCAGACAACGCTACACGCGACACAAAAGAGTTTTCCATAGATTCGCTGTGGTTCTCTGGCCCAAAGTTTCTTCTTTCACCAGAAGGTACTTGGCCTAGCGAACCGCTTTCTGGCGATCCTCCGATCGCTAACGAAAACAAAACCGTTCCGGGAATAGTAGAACTATTAATTGTTGTTTCGGCGGAATCGCAGGCTGTTTCGACGGTGGTCGCTGACTATCGCCGATTCAGCAAGTGGCTTCGTTTACTCAGAGCCACAGCTCGAGCACATCAATCGGCTAAAATGTTTCAGTCACTTTTAACACAAAATTCAAGATTGTTTGCTAATTCTCTTCGTTGTAATAGCAAATTACCGCTCTTATGGGCCGACGAGTTAAACTCGGCAGAGTGCCATTTATTTTTAACTGTACAGCGTGATTCCTTTTCTGATGAGTTGCAGTGCGTGCGAGCGCAGGCCGCCCCATTTACAATCACAGTAGGCTAAAAAACTTGTCCTTACTCGTCGCCGAAAACGGCTTGCTTTGTTTATCCGGTCGCACCTCCGCCTCAGACGCCGTTGAGTCCCGCCCAATAGTCCTCGATGGGAAGCACCAGATAACAAGATTGCTGATCCACAGCTACCATGTTCGATACGCACATGCAAATAATGAACTCGTTGTCAATGAGCTACGTCAGATTTTACATCGTCGGCCTGAGACCTGCTGTCAAACAAATCGCCTCCAGATGCCAGATGTGTAGAGTGTGGAAGACCAAACCTGTAATGCTCCCCATCGGTGACCTACCCGGCGTGTGGATGGAATACAAGGAGCGCCCATTTACCTACGTCTGGCTCGACTATTTTGGCCCTCTCAACGCGACGATTGGTAGGAGGCACGACAAAAGATGGGTGGCCCTTTTTACCTGCCTCACTGTACGAGTCGTCCATCTTGAGTTAGTCGAAAATCTCTCCTCGGACTCCGCCATTATGGCCCTGCGCCGCTTCATTGCCCGTCGAGGTAACCCGTCCTGTTTATACTCCGACAACGGGATAGCGTTCGTTATGATAGCGGAGGTTTACGAGTTCATATCCACCAAACAAATACGATGGAAATTCATCCCGCCGTCGGCTCCCTTCATGAGTGGATGCTGGGAGAGTTTGGTGCGAAATGTAAAGATCGCCTTATTTGCAACCCTCAAGGAGAAAGCACCCAGGGAGGAAGCATTTTATACATTGCTCCTAGAAGCGGAGGCTGTTGTTAACTCTATGCCACTAACACACGTGTCCACAGACGCTGACGCAGAGATTGCTCTCACGCCATTCACAATTTTAATTGGGACCCCTTCAAACGACCTGCAAACCCGCACATTCGACGACTCCGATCTATCCAGCCGAGCGCAGTGGAGGAAGGCACAGCGTCTAGCCGACCATTTCTGGCAACGCTTTACAAAGGAGTACCTACCGACACTCGTACCACGTCGCTCTACACCTTCGGCGCCTACGAACTTGAAGATTGGGGACTTAGTGATGATTGTGGACGGGACTCTGCCCAGGCGTTGCTGGCCACGTGGCCATATTGTGGCCACATACCCAGGCAAGGAC
Organism: Chilo suppressalis; assembly: GCA_902850365.2. Classification (NCBI taxonomy): domain Eukaryota; kingdom Metazoa; phylum Arthropoda; class Insecta; order Lepidoptera; family Crambidae; genus Chilo; species Chilo suppressalis. The sequence goes on from OU963898.1 coordinate 18,731,593, forward strand.
AATATAGTTAGGGTTGTCGACGTGCTAACTAAAGGGGGTGTCCTGCGTCGCCCTGTGAGAAAACTTGCACCGTTGGTCGTATCCTAAGTAACTAGGTGCTTACACCGCCGGGGGCCAGCCATGTTACGACCAACTTGTATATATATATCACCCGTTTTTATTATACCATGTTTTTATAGTTTTCTGTTATAAATACTTTGTACATAACCATAGACATTGCATTGTCATCTGTAAATTTATAAAACAAAATATAGTCAGTGCTCAACCAACTCGTGTTTTACTTATAATTGGTAATCAAAGTTGTTCTAAAATAATGCATTATCTACGAAAGTGCTTACGCGCGCTCTTCCAATCGAGCTACGGGGGTGAAACCGTGGGACCCCGCTAGTGTATTATATACTAAAACCTTCATTGATTAATACGCATTTACATACCGAAAACCCCATCCAAATCGGATCAGACAAACATACATACAAGTCAAACAGAGAATATCCTTTTTTTGAAGTCTGTTAAAAAAAATTTGCTCGATCGGTTGAAGATATCTGCTTTAACATTTAGTTGCAAGATTCCTTCCGAACAAATATGGACAAACATACATATAATTATATATTGCAAGTTTAATAAAACCTTAAAATAAGAGATACAAACGAAACCGTAGGTAGTTTCTACTTACACAATAAACAAAATTTTACTCTCGAATAATTTTAACAAAACAAAACTTTAATAAATATTAACGTCCGTCGGTAGCGTTGAACACAATCCGCTGCTTGTTTTGTTTGCGACAATGCGACCGAGCAAAAAGTTGCCCAGATTGAAACAGTTTGCTTGTTTACAAACAGGTGTTTGGCTACGTGTGTAGGATATAGAACAAACATTGTTTATTAGGAATTTGCATCACACCACCCTCTGATAGATACTTTGACTTTGTTTCTATTTCATTTGTTCGAGAAATCGTATATCAAACTAGCTGACCCGACGAAGTTTGTATCGCCAATCGAATATTTCCGAATAACCTGAATAACTTGTTTTAATGTTCTGGCAGCCCGCTTTTAATGCTTTGTCAAAATATTGAAGATTTCACCAATTATTGGCATTTGTATTTAATATGAATATTAGGAGCAATTTCACTATTCTGACAAAAAAAAGTAGCTTGTTGATAATATTACTATAATATTAATATTATATTATTACTGCTTGTAAGCATGCTGTCGAAATGACATTAACGGTTTGAAGTTTTAATGAGAGTGGAGTGACGTCACCAGCATGTAAGATGCCATAATATTTGCTATACTTCGACTTTTTATTAGCTGCAGTAAAATGACGTTTCAAAATGTCATTCCGTAAAATAATGTTGACAGCCTAATTTCAATAGGGATGTGCTTAGGTTCACAGAAAATCTAATCGTTCCATAAGTTACTCATAATGATCATACTTAATTCTATTTATTATTCATATAAATAAAAGGCTGTATAAATTCTCAAGTTGGTACTGGTTTTTAGTTACGGTGCTACCATGACGCTTGTCCGTCATTTTATTTGTCTTTCGCTCATTCGGCTTCTAACTTCTATTTTGAGTGCACGAATAACTTTGCTTTGCCCACTGCGAGTTGTTTTAATTATTTTTATTGTTAAATTTTTGCTACATTGTGTTTGTTTTTCGTTACCTACTTATTTTTGTGAATCGTGTCAGCTTTTTTTGTTTGTTACATCGAAGACATGGATGCTCAGTTGAGCACATCACAAGATGGAGATACATTTTTATCTCCTAATAAAATAAGGTCACGTGTAGCTCTAAGTGCAACCGAGAAACTTTGGGTCAGAAACGTTTAAAAATATGTGTTTAATTTTAGATGTATGTCCTTGTACTTCCACTGGAAAAGATCAATCCTTTACTAAAGTAATAATAATAGAATAAAAAAACATTACAACTTAATATTAAATCTCTAAAACAAAACCAAACTGATCACTCATTTATTGAGTGATTCACTTACTTACTTAGCTACATCCCTATTTATTTTTCTTCAAAAAGCGGTAACCCACAAATCGTCATTTTACTGCAGCTAATAAAAAGTTCTACTTTAGATAAACATTTCCGCGACATATTTGAAAACATAATTTTTCTTTTCTTTTTTTACTTATATACGGAACAGAATCATAAATATCTTTTTATGGAGTTACTGTTGAGTCGCTATACTAGTTAACAACGTATGAATGTTTTCAAAAACTTGTCAAATAGCCTATTGTCTTTCACAAGAAATGTCAGTGAATTTACTGCTCATACAGCAGATCTCATTTTAATCCGAGGAATGACAGAGCCATGAGTACGAATACCTTAAACCTGATTTAACATTAAGAAAACGCACATATATACTCGTGCATGTATGTTTATGTATGAGTTCGACACTAATCCGATTTTCTTCAGTGACGTCTAGTAGGGGTGTTTGACCCTCGTAATCTCAGGCTCACAAGGCTTAAGTGGAACTCCTGCAAATGAACCCGTAAGTACACGTAGTGACAGTTACGAATTAAAAGATATTGACCAATATGTCGACGCGATTGAGATTACTTTAGGCCAGGGAGCTGAAGATATACTACTTATTTTTTCCTCTATATGACCAAATGTATTAAATAATAAAGGCGGGTCAAAATATTTATTTATCTTTATACATTATTAGAAAGGTCTATTATTTGCCTAGTGCTAAGTATAAGACACTGATTTTGATAAATTTCAAAATTTTAGCTGAACGACAAGTAACCGCTATGCGAATGTCAAATATGTCTACAACATAAACAGCCTTGTCTTAACATTGCTTTGACTTTGAATAAAGGAAGAAATGGAACCGATAGTCGTTGTAGCGGTAAGGTTCATGCTTGAGTGGCGACCACGCACCGGACTACGTTCAGTGGGCAGATCCCACCAGGTGTACAGACGATATATTAAAGACCACTGGATGAGGACGGCTCAGGACCGATCAACGTGGACGTCGTCGTCTTTGCTCAGCAGTGTGTGTCACATAGGTAAATGAAGATTCTGAGAAAAAATCGTCTTGACAGATAGGCGAACAACGATCTAATAGTTTTGATTCACGGAACTCTAGAAATAGCCCTCTTCAGTTCCGTGAATCATTTGATGCAGCGAAAACCTCCGCTTGCTCTATGAGTAAAAACTTCTCTTAACGTCCGGAATGTACTTAAACAACTTTTCTAGTTAAATTGGTTTGGTCTGCGTTAGTACTAAAACTACCAGCTGGCCTGGGATTTGAAACTGGACTATTCTAACAGCCAAAGTGAAGGAAAGAGTAAAAACTAGAAATGTATAGTGGACACAAAAGGTCAATCCAATTCAAGTTCCAAAAACGGAATAAATTTATAACTGTCTTGAATTATTTGTATACTAAAGAAAACTACACTAAGACAAAGAACCGGCCAAGTGTGTGTCGTACCACGCGCAGTGTTGGGTTCCATAGTTGCCTGTAGTTACCACAATATATTTGAGCAGGAGTCTTTACTTTCTATTTCGGAAATTAGAAAACCAATTAATATCAATCTACTTATCTTAACTAAAATACCTAAATCAAAGTCAAACTGCGTCTAAAACTCAAAATCAATTAGATATTATTATTTTTTAAATAGTAACTATAACCACCGACTTGTTTTTTGTTTCCTCCTAGACGAGAGAGCGGGTGTGAAATCCTCATGGCCTGGCATCCCTACACCTGACCGCAAGGTTATGCCAGACTCATACTGACTAAAACACACCCGTAGTTCATGCTTATGTCCAGAAGGGCCTTACAAGCTTTATCTGAAGCGATTATCCCCAGAGAAGGGAATTATATACTTTTCATAAAAACGTTACGTTAGCGCGACTCAGAAGCCGTTGCCGTTGGTACTTGTGGTAACGTTGTGGAACTAATGATATTTTATAGTGATTTTTAAATAGTTTTTTTTTTATTTTGCTGCAATGTAAGGTTTTTCTCTACAATAACTTCATCTATGTCACTATTAATGTTTTCTTCTAATACATTTTCAATAGGTAAGAAGTTTTCTTTGACCAAAGTGAAACGACTATTACTCTTAAACTAACAAATCTATCTTAACCGTTATAATTTTCCTTAAAAGTTCATGAAAAGCATTAATATTATGATTTTTTCCAGGCTTTTCAAGCCCACAGTTTAGCTTTTAGAGGGGGGTACGTCCTACTCGAATAAAAATTAGCCATTTTAATTATAGATATTAACGGGATTGTTGGCACTGTTGCAAGCGCCATGATCACGGAGTAACTGAAGTAATTGCGGGTAGATGTTATTGGCAGACATATCGGTCTACCCTCTGACGTCGTCTTTTACTGCGTTCGATACTACCACTACCATTGGTCACATTCTCACTATTCACTCGCATTTGTTCCCGGCACACAATACTCACAGTATCAGATCGCGGAACGACACTTTTTTGATTTTTGCGGTTTTTACACATACGAACCACTGGATTCCATACACTAGACAATTTAAACCCATCCTCACGATTGAAATTCTTGTGTTTGGTTATTTCAATCGCTACCCTGACCAATCTTGGTATGTAGTGGCGTTCTGTCGAGATAATTTGTGGATTATGGAGCTCAATCCAGTGATTAGGACCCGAATCAATTAAATGTTCCGCGATGGCTGATTTTTGCGTATCATTATTTCTGACTGCTTTAATGTGTTCTTTCATTCGGCACGCTATTGTCCTCTTCGTTTGGCCAATATAAGAACTACCACAGCTGCAGTCGATCTTGTATACACCAGGTTTCTCCAAGGGGAAGTTATCTTCAGGAGACCGTAGAATCTGTGATACTTTTTGTATGGTACTGTGGTCAGGGAAGCGATTGAAATAACCAAACACAAGAATTTCAATCGTGAGGATGGGTTTAAATTGTCTAGTGTGTGGAATCCAGTGGTTCGTATGTGTAAAAACCGCAAAAATCAAAAAAGTGTCGTTCCGCGATCTGATACTGTGAGTATCGTGTGCCGGGAACAAATACGAGTGAATAGTGAGAATGTGACCAATGGTAGTGGTAGTATCGAACGCAGTAAAAGACGACGTCAGAGGGTAGACCGATATGTCTGCCAATAACATCTACCCGCATTTACTTCAGTTACTCCGTGATCATGGCGCTTGCAACAGTGCCGAAATATCGGAGACTCATAAAAAACAAGGTACATTGTAACACTCCCGTTAATATCTATAATGTTAGTGACTATGAAAGTTTAAAACAATATATAGCCATTTTAAGTTCAATATTTCGCAAACGGATCCCTAAATCGAAAAATAGTCTTAGGAACCCCTAAATTATTTTAAAGGATAGATGATGAAAACCAAATTCATCCTCAGGTTACGTGTGGGTGAGCTACACTAAAAAAAAATATTATTCAAAATTTTATTCAACCATTTTGTCGACGTGATTGATATACATTATATCTCCACAAAATAACAGGTCAAAATTCAAAAATTCAAAATTCAATATCGTTTATTCAGTCTAGGCTGTTACAAGCACTTGTGAATGTCGAAAAGCTACGCCATCGGTTCGCAAATCTACGGCGGGAGACCTTGTACTGAGAAGAACCGGCAAGAAACTCAGCAAGGGCTGTTTTTTTCTCCCTGTATTATATACAGAGTCGTCAAATTGAAAAATGACTTCAATATGAGGTAACTCATAAAGTCACTTTTCATTACAAACAAAAAAATATGCAAATAATATAAAAATTATGACTATAAAATAAAAAATTAAAATATGTAAAAAAAATGGTTTAACAAAGTTTAGGAATGACGTGTCCTACCGCTTAGGCAAAAAGAAAATAATAATAATGAACGATTAAAGTTTAGAACAACGATTAATAGTAGTACCCAGTGAATTAAGAGCAGACTCATCTCCGCTGGCAGCACCCGTTCACGAGCATGACGCATGAACCAGCCATCGCTTCGCTCAACCATTTTTTAGGGAACGCAGCGACCCGCCTCACACGACACCACCGAAGAGATTTTTAAGAGAGCATGACTACTCATAACCACACATGGATACTATGTTACTAAAATAGAAAAAAAAATACATATAGGTACCAGTGTACATTATTATAACAAACTATAAACACAACGGCAGGACACATGCATGTGATTACCTAAACACTGTTGTCGACCCTGGCAATACTCTTCCAACCCAAAACCAATCAAACATCAGTCCCCCCCTTTCAGTCTGTATAGAGAATGACAAGGATACACCACTGCAAAACCAAGTTCAGGTCTAGAAAAACATACCAGAATCCACACCGCCATTAAATCTTTATCAGAGAAATAATATATGTTCACTTACATTTTGATTGCTGTGTCACACAGTATAAATACAAGTTGTGTAATGTAAAATACAATCAAAAATTAATAATAATTATCATTACAATAATAAAGTAGTATAGAGCAGACTCATCTCCGCTGGCAGCACCCGTTCACGAGTATGACGCATGAACCAGCCATCGCTTCGCTCAACCATATTTTAGGGAACGCAACGACCCGCCTCACACGACACCGCCGAAGAGATTTTTAAGAGAGCATGACTACCCATAACCACTAAAACCAATCTGCAAAATGGTTACTTAGAGTTAAGGTAATTTATCTGTACGACACTGCAAACAAATACAAAACAATTTTGCAGTTACAGCCATGCAGTTTTGTCATTCAAGTATTCTTTAATAGTATAATAGCCTTTCTTAACTAAACAACTTTTAATGTGACATTTGAACTCATTTATGGGTAACTCAAGAACAGCATCAGGAATTTTATTGTAAAAATGTATACCTTGACCCATAAAAGATCGGTAAAGCTTCTGTAACCTGTAGGCTGGCAATGCAAGCTTGTTTCTATTCCTAGTATTAAAATTGTGTACGTTACTGTGTTTGGTATACAAATTGATATTATTTTTAACGAGGAGTATGCAATTGTAAATGAATTGAGAAGCAACAGTCAAAATGCCAATTTCTTTAAATTTTTCTCTAAGAGATGTTCGGCTACTCAATTGATAAATAGATCTCACAGCTCTTTTTTGTAAAATGAAAATACTTTCAATATCAGCTGCTGTTCCCCAGAGTAAAATGCCGTATGATAAGATACTATGAAAGTAACTAAAATATACAGTCCTGGCAGTATCTATATCAGTAAGTTGTCTTATCTTTCTTACGGCATAAGCTGCTGAACTAAGTTTACCAGCCAAAAGCGTAATGTGATGACTCCATTGCAGTTTTGAGTCTATCGTTATACCCAAGAATGTAGTCGAGTCTACTAAATCTAATTTTTCATTATTTAATTTAATTCCAATATGCTCAACTTTTACATTAGGTAAGGAAAATTGAATACACTTGGTTTTATTAGCATTTAGCTTTAGATTATTGACATTAAACCATTGCAGAACTTGAGAGAGAGCATTATTTACATCGTCATAGTTGTTTTTGCGCCTGTCAACGTTAAATAATAAAGATGTGTCATCAGCAAATAATACAATCTCACACAAATTTTCCACAAAAAATGGCAAATCATTTACATATATTAGAAACAGGAAGGGACCTAAAATTGAACCCTGGGGAACGCCCATTTCCACATGAGATCCAGATGATCTAACACCATTTACCTCTACAGTTTGTATTCTGGAACTGAGGTACGACTGTATCAATTTATATGCAGTACCTTTGACTCCATAATGACTCAATTTCAATAACAGCGTGTGATGATCAACGCAATCAAAAGCTTTGGATAAGTCGCAGAACACTCCAAGGACATTCTGCGACCTCTCCCAAGCCTCCAATATACTCCTTACAAGTGCAACACCCGCATCAGTAGTAGATCTACCTCTAGTAAAACCAAATTGTTTCCTATGCAAAAGTTTATTAAGGTTGAAATGAGGCATCAATTGTTCCAGAATAATTCTTTCAAATATTTTACTAAGAACCGGTAATATTGATATAGGCCTATAGTTTCCAGGGTCATTTCTATTTCCTGATTTAAAAAGAGGTATAACTTTACTGTATTTCATTAAATCCGGAAATACTCCTTGATCAATACAGTTATTAAATATATCAACTAGATAAGGAGCAATAACGGGTATTATACTTTTAATAACTTTAGTAGAAATACCCCATAAATCACTTGTATTTTTTTGTTTAAGAGATTTAAAACACTTAATAACATCAATAAAATTAATATGTCTGAACTGAAACACGTTATCATACCTAGGTACATATTTCTCGAGCAAAGTCTTGGCAGCCACCGATGAAGAACTCAAATTAGATGTAGCCACCAAAGGAATATTAACGAAATATTCATCAAAAATATTAGCGATATGTTGTTTAGATTTTATTAACATGTTATTCGACTTAAGTTCAACAATATCGTCACGTGACCTTTCTTTGCCTGTTTCACGATTTATAACATTCCACGTTGTTTTGATTTTATTATTCGATATACATATTTTATTTTTAATAAAATTAGATTTGGCTGTTGCACATACCTTTTTAAAGGTTTTAGAATAACATTTAACGTAATCAATAAAACCTTGTGAATGATTATATTTTCTTAGATGATACAATTCATAAAGTTTGTTTCTACTTTTATAGATACCAGTCGTAGCCCAGTCACAGAACTGTAACTTTGGAGTAAGTTTCGAAGTTTTTAAGGGAAAAGCCTTATCAAATTCATTTCTTATTAGATTAAAAAGATCCCCAAAAAGAATATCAGGATCATCATGTGTCCATGGGATATGAGAAATACTATAGTCAATGTTTTTTTGAAAAATTTCTAACCGGTTTTCTGTTACTGGTCTCAATTCAATCACTTTAGATTCATTTGTTACATCTATTTTATATTGTATTTTTAAGCCATAATGGTCAGATGTAATACTATTAAAAATGGATTTATTATCAGGAGTACTATCTGTAAATACGTTATCCAAACAAGTTGCTGAATGTGATGTCACCCTAGTAGGCTCAAAAAATTGATGGGTCAAATTAAAACATTTAAATAATGATATTATACGTACTGACATTGAATTTTGTTCAAGAATATTAATATTAAAGTCACCGCAAACAACCAAAAACTTATTTTTCGACTTTAACTTTTTCAGTACATCCTCCATCACAGATTCAAAAATGTTGAAGTTACCTAGAGGGGGTCTGTATACGCATACTATTATCATCTCATTTAATTCCACACAAGACAGCTCAATGCTACGTTCAATTGAAAGGCCAGCTATATCCTTTCTATCCTTACATTTAATATTTTTGTTAACAAAAATCAATGAGCCGCCATGTATGGCTGTCCTACGAACATAAGCACTCAACAATTGAAAGTTGTTTATGTGATACGACATTTCACAAAGCTTGAGCCAGTGTTCTGTTAAACATATAATGTGTATGTCCTCACTTTTTGAATACAATTCTAATTCTAGGTCTTTGCCAGCCAAACCTTGTATATTTTGATGAATAATATTAATAACTCTTTTATTAGGTTTGGCTTTTGTCTTTAAGCTCAGTTTAAAACTGGGCTGGTTAAGTTATTAATAGAATTAATATTTCTTTTACTAGAAATACTAACACTATTTTGTCGAATACAGTTAGTTATACCATGTATAACCGTATTTTGTATATTAAAAGCTAACAAATTAGCTATCTGGGTCCTATATTTCTTTGCGAGATACATAGTATCTGTAGTCAACTTAAAATATCTAATATATTTATTTATATCGAAATATAAAAATACGTCACTATGACTATTAATTAAATTATAAAGACTTAAATTTAAATTAAAGATGCGCTTATTCTGTTCCCTAGATAAGTTATGTGCATATGGGAAAGCGCTAATTATTATTTTACAGAAAGAAGAAGGTCTCAAGTGCTAATAGTCTCTAAGAAATACTGGAGACGGACAGACGCACATAACGAAACTATGAGGGTTCCTTGTCAAGACTGACTACGGAACTTTAAAAAGGCATTTCATTAATGTACCGTACAGCTTCAGCCTAAAGAAGAATTCTAACAAGTACCTATCTAACATCTTGCCTTGCTTAGAAAGTGTATACAAGAATAGGATCAGAATCAATACTGCTGCCACATATAGGATGCATACATGACCTCTCAAATACCCGGACGAGAACACTTAACCAACCTAGATGCAGTGGTATCCATCCTAATCGAATGCCACAAAGTTGGTTAGAGCTCTTGCTCTGGTAACAAGAGTTGTGAGCTCAGCAATGACAACCGTTTCAAAAAGTCTTATTTATTTACACGTGTTTTAAAAGCAACATTCGTTAAACTATGAAAACAAAATGCAAGTAAAACTTTTAGTGTTTTACATAGTCAATTTTTTTTTTGTTTATGTAGTTGATGATTATCGGACTTATAAAAAGTATAAAATAAAAAAAAACGACGGGTTGCAATCCAGGAGTCCCGGTGTGTGTGTCCCAAAAGTGAAAACTTTAATATTAACGTTGTGCATTTTTGATATTTTGGAATGGTTAGGGAATAATTTTGCACGAATTGCTTTAATTATCAGTATAAAAGTACTATCATGTATGTGGTAGAATACAATATTTATTTATTGCGCTATCGTACACAAACATGACAATTTATATTACATTAAAAAAGTTTATCTCTCAGAAAAATCAACTTACATGAATCACATTTAAGCGTACCTAGCGACATCTATTGTAAAAAAATGCATTTTCTTCGCATTAAAGCTGCCATGTGGACGTCCTAGATAGAGTTATTATTATAATACGATAAAATAAAATATTACTATGTGTCGTCCGATATATTGAAAGTCCTTTCCAATTTTATTGTGTGTCATGATGTGATCAACCCACGTGTGTAACCTGACGCGAGTTTAACATTTCTACCCATACAAAAAAAAGTGTACAACGCCGCTGAAGAAATAACTATTAAAAATTTAATGCAACTTGTTAATGATAAAGAATAAAAATTGAAGCGATGTCATAAAAGTTTCCCTTTAACTAGACATTTATGTTTCCCGGGGTTTCTTAAAGGTGTCCGTAGCATTTGTACCCGAGGTACACATAAGTGAGTAAGCATGATAACCACCAATAACTGTTTTAAAATATTATTTGACAAGATTTGCTAGTAATTTCTTATGTTCTGAAAGGGGCCTGTGGCTGGGTTGTTGGAAACAGTTTATGAAACGCTGATTTAACCAAACAAAAGTAGTGAGTGCTTCATTAGTAATGAAATACTTGAAATCTCGACGTTTTGTGGAAATGTTTTTATGCTTCTATACAGAAAAGGTGACAGCGGTACCCTATTACTAAGGCTCCGCTGTCCGTCGGTCCATCTGTCTCGCATTCTGATGTTGCAGTGTCACTAACGGAAAATGCCGTTAATTATCGCGATGATGGACGTTTAACGTACTGTACGCGTGCGACCTGAATGTAGTCGGGGTATGAGGGGAGCCCACACTCCGGCGCCTCGCACGCCTGCAGTGTATTAAATAATTCGAGTCTCGAGCTGTGTTTCCGAGCACTAGCAAAAATACAAATAGGCTTAGGCATCACACTCAGACGAGTTAATTCTTTTGTAAATGTAAAATAAATCTAAACATTCAATTTTCGGTCATGCTGGGGTCACACTAACGGGAAATTCCATTAATTATCGCGATGATGGACGTTTAACGCGTGCGACCTGAATGTAGTCGGGGTATGAGGGGGCCCACACTGCGGCGCCTCGCACGCCTGCAATCTATTAATTAATTCGAGTCTGAAGCTGTGTTTCCGAGCACTAGCATAAATACTTTATGCTAATTTTTTAATAATTAATATTTTTTTTTAATAAATAAATAATTATTTAGATTTATTTTACTTTTGCAAAAGAACTGACTCGTCTAAGGGTACGGCCAGAGTGCACTCAGATTCAGACTTAGAAAACAAGCGCGAGAAATAAACAGTGTAGTTAAAGCAGGGTGGCCATAGTGGCAGCAGGCAACCTGCTTAAACTACACTGTATATTTCTCGCGCTTGTTTTCTGAGTCTGAATCTGAGTGCACTGTGGCCGTACCCTAAGTCTGATACAAAAGCCGACTTGTATTTTTCTTTTTTGTAAAATTATCTTTACATTAAAAATCAAACATTTTAATTTTTAAATAAACATAGGTACTAACGCGGAATTTTGCGCTCTGTCACTTGGCGAACAAAATGCTTTGAACGGTTTTCTACAGTAGTTTTTACTACGCCCCGCCTTCGCGTCGGACGCGCCAATCCGGGCCGCCGCACAAAACTAAGACAGAGAGCATTTCATTGATTGAATAATGAATTGAATTGCATTTGTTTTAGTTGCAATTTGTCACCCGCATCGTGATCGCGACAGCGCTATACGAAAAAGTAAGACAGCGATAATTACATGTGTATGAATGAATTTTTACTACGCCGCTACCGCAAGCGATTATGGCATTATGGGTGACAGAGCGGGTCTTTCCGCGAGTGTACACTATCTGCCTCGACTGCATGTTGTAAATAAAATTTATGCAATAATAAATTATCACTAGTTTATACGAAAACCACGTATAGTAAATAGCAAACTTATTTTAACGCCTCCGGGGCAGATCAATAGCTGGATATTAATAAAACTGGCCAGCGAGTGACCTAATCTATTTATATGGACCGCTGAATAAAGCTACGAGGCTTAACCAATAAGGTTTTAGTTCGATGTCGTAAGGCAGTAACTGTAATTTGTTTTATTACACTAATTATTACCATCATAACTTTATTAATACGAGAAAGCGAACCTTTGACCCCTTAAATGCACATTTAACGCATGGAAGACAGTGCGATATTTGCATAATTAAAGTATGTTTGACGACCTCCGTGGCCGAGTGGTTTATACGCCGGGATTCATGGCGTCGCCGACTCGAGAGGTCCCGGGTTCGAATCCCGGTGGGGGCAGATGTTTGTGTGATGAATACGAGCATTTGTACTCCAGTCATGGATGTTTAATATGTATTTCATATAAATATACTTATATATGTACAATATATGTATTGTATCCGTTATCCTAGTATCCCATAACACAAGCCTTTACAGTGCTTACTTTGGGGCTAGGCTAATTGGTGTGAGTGTTGGAAATATTTATTTATGGAGAAGAAGCACGTAGGAAGCTAATATTTTATATCACAACTAGCTGTGTCCCGCGGTTATACCCGTGGATTATTAGGTATATTTTCCCGCAGTAAAACGTAGCCTGTGTGTTAATCCAGGGTGCCAGCTAACTCCATACCAAATTTTATTAAAATCGCTCCAGCCGTTTAGACGTGAAGAACTAACAAACATACAAACTCACACACTCGTAAACTTTCGCCTGTATAATATTAGTGTGATACATCATAATGGCCTGTGTAGACGGGGAACTTTTGGCCGCGGAGGGCAAAAGTCCCTCAATCGTGAAATAAACATCTGCCGCAAGGACTTGTCGCGGACTCAACGCACATGGCGTGCGAACATTTGTTGCCCGAAAATTTAGAGAAGCGTACGCTAAGAAAGTAAATATTTTCAGATTTCGTTGTGTTGTAATTGACATGAATTTTAAGAAAAAGGGAAGACGTTTCTAAAGAAAATACTGGGTCCATCTCTTTAAATCGGATCAAGGTCGCAACGTGGTCTAAAAGTTCGCTGTGTGCGTTGCTGCGCCTAGTCACACGAGTTCTATTTTTTTCGGGGTCACCCCCTAATATTTTTCCAGTCCGGTTTCTTGGTACTTTTAAGCGGTCGTGTGCGATATGTGTGCGATGCAGCTTAACATGGACACAAAAAGTCCCTCGTTTGTGCAGGCCATTAGAAATATATAAAATTAATAACAAGAACATAACATACACTACTATTCTTTTGATTTATATGCGATACGAGTTCAAGTTGCCTGTTGGAGAACCAGCATTTTAGCAATAATTTGCATGTAATGCTAGCTCCATAGATAATACTATTACAGTTGCAGAGTTAAGTCAAACACGCCGATGTAGAGAGAATGGAAACTTGCTGATGACGTGTTTCTGTTATTTTGTAATAGATTAGAACAACTTCAGAAAGATTTTTTTTTTGAGCTGATTAAATTGAAAAGTGTCGAACACAAACTATAACGTTAACCTCGTCAGACAAGGCTCTTTTCTGACGCCACGGATATTATGTTAGCATCAATATCTGATAGCAGGTTATAACAGTACAATTCTTTTTTGAATTTTTCTTTGTCGACTTAATGGTGTACTATTTCTTGAACTATTAGTTAAAAATGTGCTTAATTTTTTCATTTAACCTTTCAATCAGAAAAATCAATTTAGCACAAATAACAGCACAAAGGCGGCTATGTCATTTTTACATAAATTATAATGAATACAGAAATAATAAACAAAATCATTCTATTCATTCTTCACGATTTATGCGCTGAATTTATAAATTATGTACCCCAACGCCAAAACATAATGTCACGTGGGGCTTGGGTAAGCAGGGTGCTAAATTTTTAAATAATTTATGAAGCTGTATTTAAAAAGAAATCAACTCTTGGCTCTACTTATTGCTCATCGCATACTGATTTTTACTTTGATCAAGTCAAATATTATTTTTATCACCAACAAAAGATTTGAAATTAAATAGGTATCACTGATCAGATAAAGACTTCCACTGTAAATCAAGAGCTTTAATATAATAATAGACATATGTATTGTGCTCCCCTAACCCTGGAGGATTATTTGAATTTTACAGCAGGAACGGAAAAGGAACCTTTATCTCAATATAAAGTAATGCCAGGGTTCTTTTATGTGCTGAATAATTAAACTACTAAGATGAAGGGATAAAAAAGAGACAGAGAAAACGTGTGTTGGTAAGTCAAGGTTATCAGCTAGAAAATTTCCAAATTAGTTCTTCGATTGTGGCATAAAATCATTTATTTTTATGAATTATATTAATAATAGATGCTAATATTATTATTGCTATTTAAAATTCTTCATATATTTTCCACGTTTGACTATAGTACGTAAAATGTTTTTCATTATACTGCAGCTTAAAAATGTGGTTTATTTAAAAAAAAGTACCTGCATCATCCTAAATTTATATCTCTCAAGCATTTAATCCAGGATAAATTACCTAGGTCATGTTAGTGACTATTTAACAGCTGGCAAATTTGAAAATAAGTTATTTTCCCTAGACATGTGGCAAATTAATAAACCTTTTTGCTCGGTTTAAATTTGGCAAAAATATTTATAATTGTAATTAAGGAAACTGTTATTTAAAATGAAAAGGAGGCTTGTCTCAAAGTTTTATCATTAGCCTATATTTTATACAATGTAAAATCCATCTACTCCCATGTTAATGTACCATACGATCTTTACTCATAAATGTTAAAGATACTTACTCTGTACCCTTAGCACGAACCAAAATCGAATTCGAATAGTTTGCGAGTCCGAAATATCATTATCAAATTTTGTATGGAACAGCAGCGACACAAAGGACGTAACGAGAAAAAAAATAGTACACCTTTGACAATGACATTTCCGACTCGCAAACTATTCGAATACGATATTGGTTTGTGCTAAGTTTCTCTCTGTCTGGAGATTTTGAAAAAAGCTTTAAGATATAGTACCCGAATTCATTTGCACTATCACTCGGATTTGTAGAATATAATTGCTAATTCACACATTACAAAAACTTTAAGCGAACCCATCGCAAAAGTCGAACAAAGCTGCATTTCGTTCCATTAAACCTTCATAAGCCGCAAATGGTACTATCAAAACAGGAGCGCGCAGCGTTCACGCCCGCAAAAAGGGGCATTAAACAAATCGCTTGGCGCTTTTCAAATTTTCGTAAAGGCGACTACCATTTGACGTGTCACGCCCCCAAATGACATTTGTCGGTCTGTTCGTGACAACTGCGAAATGTTCCCTATTCCGCGTGTACATATACGCACAGAACCTACCCTACCAAGTTATAATTTGACATTTATCGTATTATGCTCTCGTAACGTTCTGCTTTACTCAACAAGCCATCCCCCTTTCTTTGTGTAGGCCCGAAAAAGTTTCAAAAACAGACGTTGCAATAACGAGGCACATGAAAAAATTACTAAAAGAAAAAAATAGTCGGTTGATTTTAAATTGTCTATTGATTTATGTTCGCTATAGTTTTGTATCTGCGAATAGGGATATGTCTACTATTACCAAAGTTTTTGCTATCGTCATGACCAACCTGCTCACGCCTTCAGTGAAAATATAGAATCCATTTTACTTATTTGTTTTTAAAGTCAAACTTTTATTACATTGCTAAAAAAATTTTCGTTCATCTTAATTGTATGTCGCATTACATTCTTGATTATTATTAAAATCGGACTTCATCAACAAGCCGACGCTTGTTGATAAAGTCCGATTTTAATAGTCCTTGGTTCAGTGGTAGAAAGCTCGCCTGCTTCGCGGGCAGCCTGGATTTGAATCCCAGCTCAGAAAGGACTTTTTAAACATGATTTAAAAGTTTCACTTTCATCGTGGGTACATGAAACCACACCAATGTTTTTCTAGAAAATTCGTAAAGTAGCCTAGTGTCTAGAGAGTATGTTTACAGTACCATATACGTTTGCACCGCTGGCCTGAGCTCATTTTAGTCTCATTAGTATTCATGAGCTACATCCGGTGCTAAGCGCACAAATATCACATGTACGTACAGTTAAGGAAGTTGGTGGTTTGCAACTTTTCATGATAATCACATACGCTCTTGTAACAATTATCTATTATCAGTCTGAAAGAGTGTCGATGATGAGTACTGCTATTAGTAAACGTGACTAAGTAATGTACATATAATATATACATGTTGAATAATTTTATTATCATCATCATCATAATACTAAAATTGTACTAAAACATAAATACATCTAACAAACAGGGTGAACATTTAGGGTATTAAGAAATAACATTTTCGAAAATTTTGGGTTAAAAGAACCACTCACTAGATTTTAAAATGTTGAAGTTTCTAATTACATATTAATAACGGACAGTATTCGAACCTGCACCTTCCAATATCCCTGCGTACGCCCTAACCAACGGTGCAAGTTCCAATCTTGTCTGATACATGGACCAATTGGATTTTTTTTCAATAACATTTTTTTATAATAACTTTATACCATTATGTAGTTTAAAATTCAATTATGAATAATTGCGAAGTATCAATGAAATAATAACGCAAAAAGTATAAAGTCAGTATTCACTCTTACGTCTAGCGCCCAACTTTTGAAGCTTGCTGAAATCTGCTTAAATTACTTTGTACTTTGTTCTAGTTTGAATTTATCGGAATAGAAAGATTCATTTTTTCCTCTTTTCGTCAGAAACGAACTTAACATATTTTTAAATTACTATTTTAAATTGATATCGTTATCAGGAAACACAAAACATTTATCCTAACTAGCCTATTCGATTTCCGCTGACATATAACAAAACTAATCACTTAGCCAAACAAAGCACCCTTTCGCGAAGTGCCTCGTCGTCACATATTTTGACTAAGGTCTGTGCTAAGGTTTAAAGTTTATGAAGTTGAGGCTTGACTCTACATTAATACTGATAACTTTTTGTTAGTGCAAGTCGTATGATATCGTCTTAGCAATATTTTACCGGCATGAAAAATAATGGTGGGATGTTTTCTTCATTTTTTATATTCAAATCTGCAACCTAATTCAACTAAATGCGGCCCTGCCTATTTGGCTCCGAAGCAGTATGGGTCGCCAGTAATTAAATATATCCATGTCATAACAAATTCTCATTTTAAAGGTTCCGTAGTTCTGACAAGGAACCCTTATAATTTCGACGTGTCCGTCTGTCCGTCCCCGGTTTTGCTTGGAAACTATTAGCACTAGAGAGCTGTCAATTTGTCAAGGTGTGTATATCGAACACGCCTACAAAATGGTACAATTAAATTTTGATAAATATTTTTAGGGTAGCTCCTGTAATGTAACCTGGCTATGAATATGAATGAATAGGTCCTTTAAAATAACTTAGGGGTTCCTAAGACTATTTTTCGATTTAGAGATCCGTTTGCGAAATATTAAACTTTAAAATGCTAATTTTTTTATCACAACAGCTCTCCCGCCTGGGAGGAAAAAAACGGCTTATTTAAAAAACAAATAATATCGAATTGAGTTTGAGATGCAGTTTGACTTTGATTTAGGTATTTTAGTTCAGATACATAGATTCATATTAATTGGTTTTTCTAATTTCCTATATAGCAAATAAAGAATTCTGCTCAAATACATTGTGGTAACTACAGGCAACTACGGAACCCTACACTGCGTGTGGCACGACGTAAACTTGGCCGCTTTATTATCATATTTACTTTAAAAAAATACAATTAAAATTATACTACTGTTTATCGTGTACACTGTACCAATCACTCTATATTCTATCTACCTGCGAGCAACATGCGTCCTTTCGGTCCCCGAACTCATTAAGAATGGCAATTTTCTTTTAACGCGGGTACAATCAAGGATTATTCCACTACACAACTCATGAAAAAACTTCGTCTTGGGACAAAAAATCTTGCGATGAAACCCAATACTCAAACCAAAAATAATTTGTTCAAATATACCAAAAAAGCTATAAGCCTTGAATTCACAAATCTACGGTGGGAGACCTTATTCTAAGAAGAACTGACAACAAACTCAGCGATGCTTTTTTCTCCCTGTATTATTCCATATAAAGAAATTTATTGATAGGTCATCAAAACAATTTGTTCACACATCCGAAGACAAGCCTGTTCATATAAAATAATAGTTGAAAATATTATTAAAAATATCCTTATACATATATTACTCCACTTAAACGTACTAAACGTACAAAATACTAATAAAGCATTATTAACAAAAACACAAAAAAGTCACTAATTTTACGAATTAATATTATTAGAAAAGACAAAAATAGGCTTGCTTAAAATTTCTAATCTTTTGTTATAGCCGCCCTAAAAGAAATCAAATATTTGATGTAAAGTTAAGGAGGTTGAAAGCCTTCCCAGTGAATGCCAGTATTTGTATTTTATACCTTCCGAAATTGTCGTCCATATTTGTCTTTGGGACCTTTTGATAAAGCGTTTTGTCTTTCACTTTTGATGGAGATAATCATTTAGACAAAGCATTTATTAACGTAAAAATTATTTTAAGAGATTTCGCTTGGATCTCGCCCATTTGTATTCCATTCCAAGTGACAACTTGTCGCAGTAGGTAATGAATGTTCTATGAAGCTATATAACTAATGCCATACCATAAGATCTTGTGTCAACATTGTGGTGACCTTACTTGTATTTTTGGAACAATGCAAAACTGTAGTATTAATGGTTGTAGTAGTGAAATCAGATGCCAGAATACAATAAGCTGGGAAGTCAAATCACGAATATGGCTATGAAAAAGTGATAGATTTTACTATGTACCTGCACTATTGATAACAGGAAAGATGTTTTCAATAGGGATGATTACGGGGTAAATAAAATTCCTATACAGTCCGTCAGTTAGATTATAAAAAAAAATTTTTGTTTTTTGTCAATTAATCAATAAAAAACGGCCAAGTGCGTAACGTGCCATGCGCATTGTTCCGTAGTTGCCTGTCGTTACCACATTATATTCGAAAAGGAGTCTTTACATTCTGTCGGAAATTAAAAAAAAAACAAACAATTAATATTAAACTATGTATCTCAACTAAAATGCCTAAAATCAAAGTCAAACTGCGTCTCAAACTCTTTCTTAAAACGAATCATAATCACCACCCATCTTTTCAAGTACGTAAATAGTAAGTAAATTTTCGTTCATCTTAATTGTATGTCGCATTACATTCTTGATTATTATTAAAATCGGACTTCATCAACAAGCCGACGCTTGTTGATAAAGTCCGATTTTAATAGTCCTTGGTTCAGTGGTAGAAAGCTCGCCTGCTTCGCGGGCAGCCTGGATTTGAATCCCAGCTCAGAAAGGACTTTTTAAACATGATTTAAAAGTTTCACTTTCATCGTGGGTACATGAAACCACACCAATGTTTTTCTAGAAAATTCGTAAAGTAGCCTAGTGTCTAGAGAGTATGTTTACAGTACCATATACGTTTGCACCGCTGGCCTGAGCTCATTTTAGTCTCATTAGTATTCATGAGCTACATCCGGTGCTAAGCGCACAAATATCACATGTACGTACAGTTAAGGAAGTTGGTGGTTTGCAACTTTTCATGATAATCACATACGCTCTTGTAACAATTATCTATTATCAGTCTGAAAGGGTGTCGATGATGAGTACTGCTATTAGTAAACGTGACTAAGTAATGTACATATAATATATACATGTTGAATAATTTTATTATCATCATCATCATAATACTAAAATTGTACTAAAACATAAATACATCTAACAAACAGGGTGAACATTTAGGGTATTAAGAAATAACATTTTCGAAAATTTTGGGTTAAAAGAACCACTCACTAGATTTTAAAATGTTGAAGTTTCTAATTACATATTAATAACGGACAGTATTCGAACCTGCACCTTCCAATATCCCTGCGTACGCCCTAACCAACGGTGCAAGTTCCAATCTTGTCTGATACATGGACCAATTGGATTTTTTTTCAATAACATTTTTTTATAATAACTTTATACCATTATGTAGTTTAAAATTCAATTATGAATAATTGCGAAGTATCAATGAAATAATAACGCAAAAAGTATAAAGTCAGTATTCACTCTTACGTCTAGCGCCCAACTTTTGAAGCTTGCTGAAATCTGCTTAAATTACTTTGTACTTTGTTCTAGTTTGAATTTATCGGAATAGAAAGATTCATTTTTTCCTCTTTTCGTCAGAAACGAACTTAACATATTTTTAAATTACTATTTTAAATTGATATCGTTATCAGGAAACACAAAACATTTATCCTAACTAGCCTATTCGATTTCCGCTGACATATAACAAAACTAATCACTTAGCCAAACAAAGCACCCTTTCGCGAAGTGCCTCGTCGTCACATATTTTGACTAAGGTCTGTGCTAAGGTTTAAAGTTTATGAAGTTGAGGCTTGACTCTACATTAATACTGATAACTTTTTGTTAGTGCAAGTCGTATGATATCGTCTTAGCAATATTTTACCGGCATGAAAAATAATGGTGGGATGTTTTCTTCATTTTTTATATTCAAATCTGCAACCTAATTCAACTAAATGCGGCCCTGCCTATTTGGCTCCGAAGCAGTATGGGTCGCCAGTAATTAAATATATCCATGTCATAACAAATTCTCATTTTAAAGGTTCCGTAGTTCTGACAAGGAACCCTTATAATTTCGACGTGTCCGTCTGTCCGTCCCCGGTTTTGCTTGGAAACTATTAGCACTAGAGAGCTGTCAATTTGTCAAGGTGTGTATATCGAACACGCCTACAAAATGGTACAATTAAATTTTGATAAATATTTTTAGGGTAGCTCCTGTAATGTAACCTGGCTATGAATATGAATGAATAGGTCCTTTAAAATAACTTAGGGGTTCCTAAGACTATTTTTCGATTTAGAGATCCGTTTGCGAAATATTAAACTTTAAAATGCTAATTTTTTTATCACAACAGCTCTCCCGCCTGGGAGGAAAAAAACGGCTTATTTAAAAAACAAATAATATCGAATTGAGTTTGAGATGCAGTTTGACTTTGATTTAGGTATTTTAGTTCAGATACATAGATTCATATTAATTGGTTTTTCTAATTTCCTATATAGCAAATAAAGAATTCTGCTCAAATACATTGTGGTAACTACAGGCAACTACGGAACCCTACACTGCGTGTGGCACGACGTAAACTTGGCCGCTTTATTATCATATTTACTTTAAAAAAATACAATTAAAATTATACTACTGTTTATCGTGTACACTGTACCAATCACTCTATATTCTATCTACCTGCGAGCAACATGCGTCCTTTCGGTCCCCGAACTCATTAAGAATGGCAATTTTCTTTTAACGCGGGTACAATCAAGGATTATTCCACTACACAACTCATGAAAAAACTTCGTCTTGGGACAAAAAATCTTGCGATGAAACCCAATACTCAAACCAAAAATAATTTGTTCAAATATACCAAAAAAGCTATAAGCCTTGAATTCACAAATCTACGGTGGGAGACCTTATTCTAAGAAGAACTGACAACAAACTCAGCGATGCTTTTTTCTCCCTGTATTATTCCATATAAAGAAATTTATTGATAGGTCATCAAAACAATTTGTTCACACATCCGAAGACAAGCCTGTTCATATAAAATAATAGTTGAAAATATTATTAAAAATATCCTTATACATATATTACTCCACTTAAACGTACTAAACGTACAAAATACTAATAAAGCATTATTAACAAAAACACAAAAAAGTCACTAATTTTACGAATTAATATTATTAGAAAAGACAAAAATAGGCTTGCTTAAAATTTCTAATCTTTTGTTATAGCCGCCCTAAAAGAAATCAAATATTTGATGTAAAGTTAAGGAGGTTGAAAGCCTTCCCAGTGAATGCCAGTATTTGTATTTTATACCTTCCGAAATTGTCGTCCATATTTGTCTTTGGGACCTTTTGATAAAGCGTTTTGTCTTTCACTTTTGATGGAGATAATCATTTAGACAAAGCATTTATTAACGTAAAAATTATTTTAAGAGATTTCGCTTGGATCTCGCCCATTTGTATTCCATTCCAAGTGACAACTTGTCGCAGTAGGTAATGAATGTTCTATGAAGCTATATAACTAATGCCATACCATAAGATCTTGTGTCAACATTGTGGTGACCTTACTTGTATTTTTGGAACAATGCAAAACTGTAGTATTAATGGTTGTAGTAGTGAAATCAGATGCCAGAATACAATAAGCTGGGAAGTCAAATCACGAATATGGCTATGAAAAAGTGATAGATTTTACTATGTACCTGCACTATTGATAACAGGAAAGATGTTTTCAATAGGGATGATTACGGGGTAAATAAAATTCCTATACAGTCCGTCAGTTAGATTATAAAAAAAAAATTTTGTTTTTTGTCAATTAATCAATAAAAAACGGCCAAGTGCGTAACGTGCCATGCGCATTGTTCCGTAGTTGCCTGTCGTTACCACATTATATTCGAAAAGGAGTCTTTACATTCTGTCGGAAATTAAAAAAAAAACAAACAATTAATATTAAACTATGTATCTCAACTAAAATGCCTAAAATCAAAGTCAAACTGCGTCTCAAACTCTTTCTTAAAACGAATCATAATCACCACCCATCTTTTCAAGTACTTATATACTCTTTATAAAAACGTAACGTTTGTGAAACAAATAATATTTAATTTTAAATCCTCTTTTTTAAATTTTGTTTGTCAATGAAGGGGTTTACGCTACAATAACTTCATCTATGCCACTATTAAGTTTCTTCTAAGGAATTTTCTATAGGTAAGAAATTTTCTTTAATCAAAGTTTAATGACTATGACTCTTAAACTACCTATATTAACCATTATAATTTTTCTTAAAAGTTCATGAAAGCACTATTATCATGATTTTTTCCAGTTTTATCAAGCCAATAATTTAGCTTTTAGAAGGGGGGCGGGGCGCCCTATTCGAACAAAAACATTTCAAAGTTCAATATTTCGAAAACTGTTAACAGTCTTCAAGCAAAACCAAGGGGACGGACAGACGGGCATGACGAAACTATAAGGGTTCGTTGTCAGGACTACGGAACCCTAAAAAGCACGTCAAAGTTTGGGAGGGCTAGTGACGTCACTTCTAAGTAAATATTGTACCAATACGCGACGTCTCGTGACATTTCAAATCAATATATCTCTGTAATGTTTTGATTGCATAAATAAAGAAAAATTACGTGTCCTATATTTTTTTTAATACCTGATAGACTATGAAAAAAAAGTTAGTCATCATCCCTATTATTTGTACTCAATGAACAGGTAAACACTATGTATTCAATACAACGCTTGTTAAGGAGAATATTTCTACCCGGGTCTAGTCACGGTTAAGTATGGAACACTATGGAGGTTTGTTAATGACACCGGCACTAGCGATGTTTTGGGATAAACGTACAAACCTTACTCGTGAACAAGCTTAGCCGGTACCGGCCCGGGTAGAAATCGTGCCTAGACCTGACGGAAAACCGGTCAAGCGCCCTAATAGGACTCAAATTATTTCAGTTCTGTCAGTAGAAATTATTGGATATTTTTCTCAGTTTAGTCATACTAGCAGAACTAATCATAAGAACTATGGACAGAATCAACAGGTCAGCGGTGTTGGAGTTGACAGATTCCATTGAAGTATGTTGTGATAAAATAATTATTTAAACTGTCTAACAGTGATGTAAGAAATGTATGTCAAAAGACCATTCTACTCGTACATGTCAACAGTGTAATAGGTGACTGGTCACGAGAATAATCAGCTAGTACTATAAGTCTAATGAAGTATGTGTTAATTTACTCCATATTTTAACAAGAGCGAATCACTATATTACAAAAGTCTAATGTTATGTTCATATGAAATACTCGCTTGCTCATTATGAAGATACACCAAGTCGTCGTAATATATGAAAATATTCTCTGATCATCCTTGGAAATTGTCACAAAAAGATTAAATAAATAACTATCATTCACCTACTGCAAGTTATAAACTAGTGGTTGTTACCCATGGATGTTCACAGTACAAATATAGGTATACCGAATATTCACGACTATAAACTTTCCAATTATAATTTGCATATTCAAACAATAATGAGCTTTTGTTGTATTAACGGGATAAGGCAATAAGTCTTGAGTCACTTTAACTGTACCTAGTTTTATTTTATCTTAATGGAACAACACTATTTATAATTTTGATTATTACAGATTAGATAATGCTTATCATTTCACATAGGTAGGTACGCAATATCGAAGCAACAGGAAACGAGTATTTGTTTCTTATAAAAGTAAGTTATAGATAATACAAAGGTATTGAGAGGTATACTGCCTTATTACAACAGTTTTCCCTTTCTTTAGCTAACTCTGAATGCATACCATAGGAAACAGAATGACATGCCTATGTAGGGGTAAAGACAGGCTATTAATAGCCGCTACCCTGGACGCGTTAGTACGTTGGACATATATCACGCTTAATAGCGGATAATGGGCACAAGGGCGACCGTTTTTTTCGCATCGATGCAAGAAGGCTATTTTCAGGTCACCTTCGGAGCGATCAATTATGAGTTATTATTGAACAAGCCCCCGATGACCCACTCGTATGATTCCACCGGTTTGCATTTAATAAGTGAAACTGTGGTTAAACGATAACCTGGAACAAACTTCCCCGAGAGGCTTTTCTTAACAGCTATAATGTGGCGGTCTTCAAAAAGAGGGTTAGTTTTCTAGTAATGAAATAGAACTTTATTTCCTTTCTTTCTGGTCTGTCTACGTAAATACGTCAGTTTAACTGTTGCGACGTTTTGAGGATTTATTACTTTGGTTCGTTATTTCTACATATTATACTTAAATATTAATAGGCACTACGAAAGAAAATCCTTGACTTTGAATACAAAGCGGTAATATACAAGATACTACTCAATATCCATACAATATGAATATTAAGGCTCAATATAATATTTTGCAGAGTTGTTCAGAGCCAAGGTACGGCAACATTGGAAATAAATATTAGTTCTTTTCCCATAAAATTGCCGTTTTCATGAAATAAGTTAACTCCCTTTTTTCTGTTTTCTTTTAATAATCAAAGTAGTTACCCATACAAAGTCTGCTGGACGGGAGGAACTTTGAATTCTGCAAAGGCATTTTGAACTGCCTCTAGGTTATTGATTTTTTTCCCCTGCTAACAACCCAACTTCCAACCCCATCTCTTGTAACTTGGAGGCCGTCTACTATGCAAGGTCGCGTGTTGTCGTGCAGGAGCAGCGGAGCCGAACGATTGACCAAAGCTGGTTGGAGATGTGCGAGCTTCTCCATCATTATGTTCAGTTCTTCACAGCAAACATCTGCAGCAATGCTCATCCGATTTGGTAAGAAGCTGTGATGAATAACACCGTTGCTAGACCACCAAACAGTGAACATTACTTTTTGGGGGTCAACTTTCGTTTGGGGCATTGTTTAGATGGAGAATCCGGATCTAACCAACTTTCTGAGCGCTTGCAATTGTCGAACAGAATCCTTCTTTTTCCGTCGCAAGTAACAATGTGATTCAATATGCCTTTGTTTGTGTGCCCGTTGAGCAGTGCAAAGGTAAACTCAACGCGTACTTCGCGCTGGCAATCATACAATTCGTGGGGCATCCAATGAGATAAGCATCTTTTGGTATCCGTACGGACGCACTTATTAGTGCGTCCGTACGGATACCAAAAGATGCTGTTTCGAATCCCTTCTGAAACACAGACCGAGTGATTTTTTATCTAGTAAGTATTTTCTTTAAATGTAAACCGCTAGCAGTTAAATGCTTATTAATAAAAAAATATAACACACACACTCAACACGACACAATAGCCTATTTCCACCATTCGTTCGCAATAATAATAAGCAAACGAGCGAGACAATGCTCTCGGCCGAGTACTCGGTACACGTAGACATAGCGCCGCTATGGTTATTCTTACGTAGTACTCGGCCGAGAGCACTGTCTCACTCGTTTGCTCGGTACGTGTGATCAAAGCATAAGCGATACGTTTTGTCAAAATCAAACGTAAGTAAGCGGTAAGTATAGGTGAAGCTTGGAGTTTTGATCAACTTTAATTATAAAAATAATCGTCTAACAAAATAGATTGTAAATAAGGTACTTCTTTGAATAGCCGCAGTCAGAGAACTTTACTGACAAAAGTTGCAAAATCATCAAATAAAAGTGGTTTAGATAGGTAAATATCGGACAGATTACGTATCGAATAAAAACAGGCATTGGTAACCCAGCACCGTTTGGCTATAAGACACCCTTTGTTATAAAGAGGAGAAACAAACACTCCACAGTTTGGTTTGCGGCTGCCTCCTTTTTCCGTGCCTGACATGGCTCCCGTGGGAGGTTACCCGAAAATTCCCCTCTGGATGCCCTCACCACTTTATCACTTACGCCTCGTAGTGTGCAGTTCCCAGAAATATTGGAAATTCACTGATAATATTCCCAAAGTTTCCAGTGTTAAGGCGCAATTACACTTGGTCGTTTTCTCTAATACGATTACTTTAAATTCGAACAAACGACTAAGTGTAAATGAACGGAATCGAGTAAGCCCGTATTCGTTTTGCTTCCCCCCAATATGGCATCACTGAGGTACGTTCCAACTAGAACGCGGGAGCAGGGTCGTTTGCCCGTATTATACCCGAACGTGTGAAAAACAATATAGTTATTGCATCGAAAGCCCGAACTCGAGTAATGTCTTTTCTGCACCCAAATACGGGCTAACGACCAAGTGCAAGTGCAAACGCGCCTTTATACACATAAATAAACTCTATAAATCAAGTAATTTTTTGTAAAAGCATTATCTTAGATCTACTAGATGAACAATCATAATCAAAATCATTTATTCATTTTAGGCTGTTACAAGCGTTCATTAATATTTAGAAGCTACGCCATCGGTTCGTAAATCTACGGCGGGCGACCTTTTCCTGAGAAAAAACTCGTCAAGAAACTCAGCAAGGGCTGTTATAATAAACGTTTACTTCCGATGCAGACAATACACCAGTTTACTCGCGATCTTTGAATAAGTACATGAATGAGTTTTTAATGGGCCCAATGGTTTTGCTACAGCCCCACAACCAAACGCGATACCTAGTCTTTATTGCATCTCTGCATGAATGAATGAATAATATCAGAACGGGAGAGTAACTAGCTCCTGTAGGTACTCTATGTTTATTTATATTAAAATGAGTAGAGCCTGCCAATTACATACACCAAATCCATCTAATACCTATGAATTATTTCGACACTCAACATAGCAACGATGGCCTCATTCGATGCAGCTGCACGAGCCGCAGCGTCAGCTCAACGTGCCCCACGTGATGTTAACCCGAGTTCCTCGTCCTTTTTCTTTTTTTTTCGCCCACTTCGTTGTAACATCGAACTTAGGCAACACCTACTTAGAAATAGTCAAAATTGTAATTCTTTTATATTTTATAAAATTAGTTTAAATAAATTTTAGTTTTTTTTAGTTTCTTCGGCTGCATCCAACGTCATTCGCCTGATGGTAAGCGGCCATCATAGCCTATAGACGCTTGCGATACCAAAATAGCACTAGCGCCGTTGCCTACCCTGACCCAATCCCGTAACCCGTGGAGCCCTGAAACTAGGGTTACTATTTAAAATTTTGAAAAGTCCTGACAAAAAGCCGGACATTTCGGCGAAAGTCCGGACATTTTAGTCACAAAATGCAAACATCACCCACTTAGGTATAGTGATATTATAAGCGTGGTAGCAGACGCTCGCATCGCGAGAGGTGTCTCGTTGTTGCTTTTTAAAGATGATTTATATTTTGTTTTAAATTAATGACAACTTAATAAAGATTATTTGACTTATTTGATATAACTTAATAAGTAGTTTTACTCATATTCCATTTAATTAAAAAAATCCGGACAATTGAAAAAGCCGGACAAAGGCAGGACTATAGACCAAAAATCCGGACATGTCCGGACAAATCCGGATAGATGGTAACCCTACCTGGAACCTAATTCACCGACAGAAGCACAACACCACTAAAAGGTCGTGTTATAATATTGTGATCTTATGTAAGGTTGAGGTTACTTCCCCAGACGGGCGCTCCAATTCGCGGAAAATCCGCTATGCCTCCTTTCTTAAGCGTCTTAATTTGTGCCGCCCTATTCAGAATTGATGACATTTTATCGACAGTGGAAAATCAAAATCGCTTAAACGCCACTTTAATAACTTTACAGAAGTGAGGATCAACGTTATTTTTTAACAAATATGTCATAACTCAATGTAATGAGAAGTAGCGCCATAAAAAAAATATTCATAAAATAAAAATTTCTAAATATCGTCCTAAAAAGTTACATAGTGCCTTAACTTTACGAAATAGATGTCGCTAAAGCGAAAATCACTCGGCTTGCCATACATTTTCTGTCAAGCAAACATCAAATCATACGCCAAATAGCAGGGCGTAAGCGCATTTGGTTCAAAAAATACCAAAATTTATGTCGCTTCAGCGTTGTGAATAATAAAAATCTTCAAAAAATTTAGTTGCTTAAACACCGAAAAAGTACTCAAATCTTCACGAAACAAACAGATCGGCGCAGTAAAACAAATGATATATTTATCTCATTTTGGACCAAAATGGCGTTAAGCGATTTAGCGTTTTCCACTGTCGGTATCATGTCTCTAAAGATTATTTACTAGGTTGAAAAAAAAACACATTCTAGAATATCTCAAAAGAAAGCAACAAAAAATAATTATAAACTAGTTGTCATATTAATTTCGAATGTCGCGTTACAAACAGAAACGTAACAAACTTTGAAGTAAGGACAAACTTTATTAATCAAGAAAAGTATTTTGAAACTTTATTAAGCCGTTATCTCTTTTTCCGCTAATTGACAAAATTACGTATAATACTGATATTCTTATTATTAATAACAGTACATACTATAATTTAGAAAAATTAAGAATGTTGAGTTTACCGCACAAAAAATATCATTGCGATTTTACAATTTTCTGATAGTTTCTAATATTGTTACATTTTTTATATTGTGAAAAGTAAAAAAATTCATATAGGTAAGATAACGCTTATCATAACACGTATTTTATGCAACTCGAGTTTATACCCTTTACATAGTTATGTTTTTTCAAGCATTTTACTGATATATGTTTAAATCTGAAGAAAAGCTTTAATAGAAAAATAATTACCCTTACATACTTCAATCCCGTATAGAAAGAAATAAAGAGAGTTAAATAATTTTATTTGAGACAATAACAATATTAATATAAAAAAATTAAATCAAAAAAATAAACTTTGCCTCAAATCGGTCCCAATTCAGCGTAGTGCTGATGTTGCCATCAGTGCTGGTCTAGCGTTGGAACCGGTTTGGTGTATAGCCGTTCAGACAAGGCTACGTAATAAATAAAGGCCAAAGAAATACGTTAACATAACAACTCGACTTGATTTTTGAAAAATACTTTCCATTATCTGCCTAAAGGGAATCTCTTTACTATTAGATAAAAATAACATTATAGGTTTTTCTTAGTCTGCCCATAGGCTAATATCGGAAAGTAGGGAGGAAGGAAGAGGCTACATAAATTAAACTGAGCTCATATGTTTACCGCGGCTCTCCACCAAATTACACGCAATATATAAGGATCGATAACAAAGCTCCAGCTTTGCCCGAGCCTTCCGCGCCAATGCTCAGTCAAAAATGTATTTTCATTTCCTCGGGAAATTTATTTGGTTTCGCCTCATAAGACTGTTCTCATCTCCATTATTGCGCTCGCTTTTTTTCTATATAGCCTTCTTCCATTTAATCGGCTTCGGAAGTAAACGTTCGAATTCCAATAATGCTAAGGCCATGCGGTTCGGAATGGTTAATTAAATGTGTTTCACGCTTTAAGCGACTTTAATGGGCCCAATGGTTTGGTATGGCGCTTCTTCTTATTACTTTTTAATTGCAATTCACTAACTCTGTCTAGGAATACTTTTTTCGTTAATATAAATAATGATTTCCAGATTCGTTGTTTAAATAGTACTTACTTGATTATAATGCGAACACAACGCATTGAGATAGGTGCTAGAATCAAGATCATTTTAATGATTGAATTGAAGATGTTATTAAAAAGTAATACCCGTCGCTTGTAGTGTAGTCAATTGCAATAGCTTTTTGTATAGGAGAAGGGTTGCGTCTGAGTAATTACCTCCGTCCCAATTCGAGTAAAAAAACTATGTCTAACCGCTTTTAAAAGTAAACCAAACTTCTAACCTCCGACGAGACAAATATTCCGGCTGCACCAACCTATCTACAATCAAAATAATGTTAAGTTTTCATCTCACTCCTAGTCTAAAATCGAACTTTTAAGTTTTTTCTATCTAAAATATCATTTACCGCAATCTCAAGCATTTGGAATGGAAATAACATGAACGAAATATAATTTATTACGTACATCAACAATGCAGTGACGAATATACATATGTACACAAACGTATACGAGCAAACACGAGGATGATTGATAAGCTCTTTCTCCGACGCGTGTTGGCAACAAGTATAATCTTGCGAATATTCGGCAAACATCGCACTGATCGCCGTGAGCACTCAAGGAGATTAATCATGCAAAAATCCGTGATGGCCGTCACTGAAAATCTTTTAATTGTGACGTAAACTCGGTGGAAATATTTATTAGAAAGTAAATACCTACATAAGAAGGATTACGCGTCGACGACTTACTAGCCGGAAGTGAAAAATAAATAAATATAAATATATAAATAAATAAACAATAAATAAATAATATCAACACAGCCCTAAAGTAAGCACTGGAGGCTTGTGTTATAGGATAGTAAGATAATGGATAGAATTCATATACTGATACAATAATAAGTATATTTCATATGAAATACATAAAAATAAGAGGCTTCAGTGAGTTTCTGTACTATTTTTAGTTGTTCGCGCGACTGTTATTCGAGCGATTGGTCGAAATACTAATAGACTGTTCTGCATATTGATTTTCAGATTATCTCAAGTTTCATGGAACTAAAACTAAAGAAGCCGGAGCCAGCAGATTTTCCACTTGAACTGAAGCGCCCTTCCGGGGAAGTACGAGTACCCTCCACCTTACAGAAGATAAAGTGAAATAACACTACCTTTTGGTGGTGTTTTGTTTCTGTCAGTGTTGTAGGGTTTTACTTCGCCCAAAATTAATTTCGTAAATAACCTATATGTATGGTATGGATAAGAAAATCAAAGTACGGTAAGAAACCATTTAATGTTGTTACCGAACCGTTCAGAAAATTTGCATTGCTTACTTGCATTGCAATTAAAAAACACGTGTGAGGTATGACAAAGTTATAATTGGAAAACTCTCACTCCACAAACGCTTGGTAAATTCGTACTCAATACAGTAGACACCTGCAAAAAACAAAAGAACAAAGGGTAGGAGCGATAACTAGAGAGAACCAACCAGTCATTTTAGGAACAAAGCCCGCTGGAAAAGTACAAAATTAACGTTTTTATTAATGAACAGGTCGTATTTGACAGTTAATAAATGTTGATGAACTTTTTTCCCACTCTCCGTTTGAAATGCAAATCATTTGTTCTCGCTGTCGGAAGGCTGGATGAAATAATTTGTTTCAAAAAATGGAACCTGTTGTTTTGTAGAATATTTATGTTTTCACCTTTTCTATCGTGCGACGCGGTGATTTATAGCTTCTAATTATGTTCACTTTAGTAACGAATTCAAGTGAAAAGCGATCAATGACGTAGATTAGCGCCACAAAGAAGCTGCGTCTATCTAACAACATGACGCGGAAGATATTAGTTGTTTGCTCATTTTGCCAAATTGCTAGCATCTAGAACTGCATTCAAATAGCGATATGCAATGCACATAGTTTTCCAACACAGATTGCAATATTTTCCATGCATTTTTCGTGTTTTTGGGGTTTCGCACCTCAATCAAACAACGGCAAAATGGAACTCTTATAGCATCACTCTGTTATCTGTCTGTCTGTCACAGTCTATTTGCTTGAAATCTAAACTACTGTGATTAAAAATTAAAAACATATATAATGCAACTGTTCGCTTGTAGATTATAGGAAAACCTATAAGGAGTTTATAGTAATTAAAATAATATCATTATTTTATATTTAAGTGGGGGCTTCCATACAACAGCCGTGATTTTATTTCCGTTTTTTCGATATAATAATATGGTACATATCTAATGTTGTATAGATAATGGTACAGAACCCTTCGTACGCGAGTCCTACTCGCACTTTGCCGATTTATTTTTAAATAACATTGGTACTATCTCATTCGATTCGATTGCGATTACAAAAGAAAGATAATGACTTAACTCACTGTACTGTAGCATTAAATTAATTTGACGTTTCTGAGTTGGGCCGTAAAAATGATAAAGCAAAGGGCTAAAGATAATAAAACAGAAAACGCCCGAAAACCTCCCCAGGGTCATTACTTCGAGGCGCAGGTCTAATAATATACAATAAGCTCACGTTATTAATGAAAACGGTCATTTTGACACGACACGACACAGTGAGCTCGTTGACACTTTTCATTTTGGAATACTAATGACAATTTTTGTCACTAAACAAGACAAAGTGAGAGGCCGTAGAGAAACAACATAAATTGTAGCATTATTATGCGTTGAGTTAAAATTTGTTTTAAAACAGGTACAGTTATTAGTTTTACATTAATGACAGGCTGTCGCGTTTAAATAAGAGACTTTTTGTGCACGTAGTTAATATAATAATATGTAAAAATTATATTATAATTTTAAGAGGAGCACGATGACGCAGGTGGTTAGCGCGTTCGGCTGTGATCGTTGAAGTTAAGCAACTTTCGCAGTGGTCGGTCATTGAATGGGTGACCAAAAATCTTCTATCTCGGATTCCCCCGTACTTCGGAAGGCACGTTAAGCCGTGCTGCCGTTAAACCAGAACTAACGTCCCGGCTGCATCTGCAGCACCCGCCAATCTGCACTGAGCCCGCGTCATGGCCCAATCTCCCTGTTCCATCCATTGAAAAGGCCTGTGCCCAGCAAGCAGTGGGGACATATTAATGGCTACTGATGATTCTGTCACATGTTTTGAATACAGGCCTTCAATCTGCGCGGCCAGTCGTCTATCGCAGTACGAACGAGGTCCATGTCAATATCGGCGGCTGCCTTAATCAAGGCAAGACATCCTTGATTAAGGCAGCCACCGATATTGACATGGACCTCGTTCGTAGTGTAGTGACTCCAAATGGGGATGAGGCTTTGAGCACGCCTTTTCCTCCAAGTGTCAAGTGCCATATCTGTATCCAAGTGTAGTCCGTTAGATTACAATCTCTGTTAAGCTCAGGTCCATTAGACGAGCATTCAAACGATGTCCTGTTTTTCTTCGATATGCCCGAAGCCCTAAGTCTTCATTTAACACCCTTTTCACCGTGGTTCTGCTTAACCCCATCTGAAAGGGCCAACAGTTTCTGCTTACTTTGGCATTTATTTGAATTCGCGCCTTCACAGCTTTACTGCTGGAGTCCTAACAGACCGAGGGCGACCACTTCTTGACCTGTCATCTACACTAGAGTCTTCATTGTATCGTTCGTATCATAACCAAATTTTTCAGTATGTCAAAAATTTGAATTGGCGCGTAACCGCAACAATGCAACGCAATAACTGCAACACGGTCTTCCTTAAGCGTCCACTCCATATTTAAAAATCAAAAAACCCGACTGCTTAATTATACTTCAAATACAAACTGAAAAGAAAAAAACAAGTCTATAATTCTGTTAATAAGGAACAAAGCTACTTTAACAGTCGGGACCCATTAGATATTCAAGAAATATATTATAATATTTTTCAATAATAGGTCCCGACTGTTAAAGTAGCTTTGTTCCTTATTAACAGAATTATAGACTACTGGACTTATTTTTTTCTTTTCAGTTTGTATTTGAAGTATAATTAAGCAGTCGGGTTTTTTGATTTTCTAAATTTACCTTTTTTATTTCACACTTTTTAGTTAAATAGTATTTTAAGACGGTATATACCGTAGTCTTGTTACTTCAGTAAGGGAATTAATATTGCGGGAATTATTAAGTACCTTGCGCTGGTCTAAAAGATTGATTTATTAAGTCATATAGAGACTTTACCAGCGGGGTCAAGGCTACAGATGGGCCTCAATTTTCGCAAAAATGTGTGAAGGTTAAACAGTTAAAAGTAGTAAGTTAAATCAAGTCGTTACCTATATATCTAATGTATGTAAATTTTATAGTAAACTAGCACTTATTCAACAAGTCATCTTTTGTTTATGTTATTTTTAGTAGATTAGCAGTAAATATAAAATTCATTCGTCGACTATTTAAAATTGGCAGTGGCTGCATTGTCATGTCAACGTCCGGCTGTCAAATGCAGTGTCATATCCTAGTCTCATAATTTGATATACCTACATAATTCACAGAAACCCAATATGTAGATGCCAGAAGTTAACTTCAAATGTTGTTAATCAGTATATATACAATACCAATCAATGACGTCTATGTCGCAGGTTGAAGAAAGCAGTAATTCCCGTCTGTTGTTTTGGACAACGGTAGCAACTGCCTTAGATCGCTAAATTAAATAATTATGCTATATATAATAATACTAAAATCGCATAAAATCATAAAGTTAGGTAGAGCACCATAGCAATCTCATTTATTATCAATTTATAGTTCTCTTTGTAGTTTTCTTTTAAAGCGTTCACATATAACAGGTCAAAGACTTTGTGATCGACCCTTTTTTATTGGTAGTGTAAAGCTCCAATGAAGAGTACTTCCACCCATCAAGTGTGCTGCTACCAGCCTAGTATGTATTGCTATTTGCAATCATGGCAATTATTTTCCAAATTTTTTTTTTGTATAAAAAGAATACCGAATAACGTATCAGTGATAAGCACAAATGCTAAGTAACTTTTACAAATATAATCAAATAAACCTATTAGTTACTTTATTTTTAAATCTTCTTCATCAATTAAATACCTACTATTATCCTAACTATCTATACTAATATTATAAAGAGGCAAGATTTGTATGTTTGTAACAAATAGTCTGTCAAACTTCTGAACCGGTTTCAAATATTAATTCATCATAAGGTAGCAACATTATTTATTATTACATTTTCTTTATTTAAATACCGATAAAATAAATTTCGCCCGTACAGTGCCCGGGTGGATCACTAGTAAGTATAATATAATATTATAGATGCGAAAGTGAGTTTGTTTGTTGCGCTTCCGTGCCCTAATAGCTAAATCGATTTTAATGAATTCCCCTATAGAAGTAGATGGGAACTTGGTTCTTAGCTACGCAATACTTATAGGCGTAGGGGGATGAAAGGGGTGATTTACCTATAAAAATCTATATTATTTACTTTGAATTTTGCAGAATTATCATTTATAATTACAAAACCAATATTATCGCGAGCTGATTAATTAATACAGGGATTCCAATAAGTATGTACCTACTAGCGAAAAATGGGTTATTTGTCATTATATTAAGTAACCCTTTTTTGTAACATTAAGTAATATCGTTAAAAAAACTGTATAATCCTGAGTTTTTCATTAAAATTCAATAATCATAAATACCTATTATGATAATTTATTTTTCATCATTTAATAAGAAGAAGAAGAAGGAACTGTATCACAGTTTTATTGTAAGTACTTCGTATAGGATCAGATACTGCGAGTAGCCCTCCCTCAGTTTACTCCCTTCTTTAGTATTACCGCGCTATCACATTGTCATCGTTGTAACTTTTTAAATATTTGTCGAAATGACATAGTGTAAAAGGCAAAGTTTATCGTCTTTAAATATCAAAAGCGACAAAGGTATTTTTTTTGATAAAAAATAATTTAAATCTAAAGAAAAGTTTACTAGAAAAAAATCCACGCGGACCAGGCAGCGGACGGGACTCGAACCCGCATCCTTCGCTATCCGGGCGAATGCACTGACCATTATGCTACCACGGCCCTATTAGCCGCGTTGAAATTTTCCTAGCCTTAAGCTGCAAGGCAGCGCCATCTCTTCGCATTGTAGGTAACCCACAATGTCAAATGAAAACTTTTTCAAGTATTAAACATTTGAAAGAAGAAATAGCAATTATAGTTATGATTTTATTTATTTTTTAAGCATTTAACTGCTAGATATTTAAATCTAAAGAAAAGTTTACTAGAAAAAAAAATAGATTTAAATATCTAGCAGTTAAATGCTTAAAAAATAAATAAAATCATAAAAAAAATTTGTTAATATAAAATGTGCATTTTGGTAATAGATATCAAATAATATTTTAGTTTTGATTCACTATTTTAGCGGTAATGGCTTACACATTAAAAATAGATATATGGTGTCACGGACTTTTTTTTAGAACTATTTAAGAGATACATTTTCACACTACATTATATTCATGTAACTTTTATTGTTTTTGCAGTGCAGGCCAAAATGGCTCGCAGATGGGAGATTTTTTCCGTCTTATGTGACACTTATTGTTATATTTTGGCCAATTCACTCAACAACTATATAAATTATTATATTTATGTTATTATCATATATAAGCTATATTACTGTTAAGTTTCATTAAAATCCATTCAGAATTTTTTAGGTGAAAGAGTAACAAAGATCCATACAAACGTAAGATTGAAATTAAAAGAGCAAGTGTTTAATATTCAACTTTAAAGCGTTGTAGATCCTAAACAATCATATAAAATGAAAAATGGTGTTAGGAACCTAAACATGATTTTCAATTATCTAGACAGTGATACCCCACTTGACATATTTTGTCAACTTTTTTTTTTACTTCGTGACAATATGGCGCCTGATTTTGTCCATATTGAATTTTGATTACTATCATATCTTTAGTAGCACTCCCATGATTGAGACGAATCGATTGATGTATGAATCATCAAAATCGGTCCAGGCGTTTGGTCTCTAGTGTGCCACAAAGGAACATACATATATAGACTGTTAAACACTATACCCTGTCTGCGCGTCGCGCTTCGCGCTCTTGCATTGCGCAGTCTGGTAAAAATGAGTAAAATTCTAAAAAGTATACATTTTTATTTTCATGAACAATACGAAATTCGAATTCAATAAACTTTTTTGTGGCCAGCATTCTAAAAGAAAAGTTTTTACTGTGTGACAATACTTATGACCTGACTGTGTATATATATAAATAGTTCATGAAAATAAAAATGTAATGTAATGTACTGTGTATATACACATATATTTTCAGATATACATAGTTGAGTGATTCGCGCGCTTCTCCATTCCCCTATGCCTTATGCACCTCCTTATATTAGGTTATTTAAGAAAAGAAATTTCAATTCAGATGTGTGGTCCATGCACACAAATTATTTTTCGTTCACACAAGTTTAGGGCCGCACATACTAAATTTTTTTCATATGAAATCAGCCACAAAAAGGTTAGTAAGGCGTTCAACACGAGTTTAAAAAGAAAACGTTAAACAAAGCCTAATAAACATGGTTTATAAAACAGTGAAATTAATAAACATGGTGAATAAAATTGGCAGCACACACCAATTCTCTACTTTGAACAGTTCACAAAGTTACAGTGACATTTTGAAATTGAATAAGCTTCGTTAGCAGAACAAACTCACTTTTCAACGCCGAATTCGCCGGTGTGATTTAAATTTATTTGAAATTAGTGCTCTAATCTCAAAACACCCAGTTGATTCCGTGGTGAAGAGTGAGTTTGTTCTTACAGAATAATACTGCAGAACATTAATGTTAACAACCAAACTACCGCACACAGGCACATCAATAAAATTTTGAGTTTATTAAAGTTGATGCTTTCACTTTCTTTGCGATGCCAATGTAATAAGTAAGATGACGTCACTTTGACAAGCATTATATTTATTTATCGACTCTGATTTCGGCTGTTATAGTTGGTTCCAAGGGTGCTTGATTGATTTTATTCCGTTTGTTTCGCTTATTTATAATGAACTAGCATTTGCCTGCGACTTAGTCTGCGTGGACTTATTGATTCAGTTAGCAAAGTTCTACCCAATCTGCTTTTTCATCAATCTGCTTATTATTTAAAAAATATAAAGTGGGTGGTTTTATATTTGAAAACATGAATAACGTTTCCAATTTGGGGTAATTTTAAATTAAAAAAGCTGGACATTTCCTGCGCAATACAAGATGTAATACTTTAGAAGATTTGTCAGTATTAGTAGTATGGAACTACCCAGCGGTTGTCAATGTCTGGAGAACGTCTTCTATGTTGCGGGTAGCCGTCGTCTCCGCTTTGTGTTTCACTAAGTAGAAGCCTGGGATAGCTCTTAGAGCAATTTTTGATTTTTATACAAGGTGACTTATAATTAAAACTTCCGCATGGCCCATGTCATGTATCATATTAGACTTTACTAATTTGAACCGCGCGTTTTCATCCATATAAAACTTCGATACCCTCAATTCCTTTTTTGGGGGGTAGTTTAGGAAAACTAAAAATGATTAACTTTTTAATTTATTTAGATAA
This sequence comes from Chilo suppressalis, assembly GCA_902850365.2. Classification (NCBI taxonomy): domain Eukaryota; kingdom Metazoa; phylum Arthropoda; class Insecta; order Lepidoptera; family Crambidae; genus Chilo; species Chilo suppressalis. The sequence continues at coordinate 18,770,768 of OU963898.1, forward strand.
GTAGTTGTGCCAAGTTTCAAGTCTATTTACTTTAATACGATTTTTCACACATACTTTCATCCACTTTTTTACTCCTAGGGGTAGAATTTCAAAAATTACGCGTTAAAATTAATTCATATAAAATCTTTAGCATCCTCCAATCCCCCCTTTAGGGGTAGTTTAGGCAAAGCAAAAATGGCAAACTTTATTATTTATTTAGAGAAGTATTCATACCAAGTTTTAATTCTATTAACTCAAAGAATATTTTTTCATACAAACTTTCATCCCGTTTTTACCCTCTTAGTGGTGGATTTTCGAAAAACCAGGATTCACATTATTCTTTATTTCTGGTCTTTAGTAAAAATACCAAGTTTCGAGTTAATCAAAATGCACGTTAAAATTAATCCATGTAAAAACTTCGACACTCCCAATCCTCTTTTAGGGGATTTAGTTTAGGAAAACTAAAAACAACAAACTTTATTATTTCTTAAGATAAGTATTCGTGTTTTTTTCAAGTCTTTTAACTTTAAAAATAAGTTTTCTCATACAAACTTTCATCCTCTATTTGAATCCCTTCGGGGTGAATTTTGAAAAAACCTTTTTTTGTGCACCCTTAGTCGTAGGTTGCCAAATTTAGAGTCTATAGATCTAGCAGTTGAGGCTGTGCGTTGATATCTCCGTCAGTCAATCAGTCAGATTCTTCTTTTATATATTAAGATATTCTTACATGTCAAACAACAAGCGGGCTTTATTAATTAAGCCGCCAAAGCTCTTTAAAATCCACAAAATGACCTGAGGTTTTAAAGACTGATTTCTGTGGGGTATTTACTTAACGATTTCACATGTTTGGTGCCAATACCTTGACGTGTTTTGATGGATATTTCTTTTGGTGCCTCCGACATGGGAATCCACACACTTTACTCACTTAATGAACCATGCCGAAACAGACTTTCCTAAACTGTCAATATTGAAATAAAAATACTTAGTGCAGAGGTGTGAATGGTACAGAAACGTTTTCTAGACCGAAACAGACTACAGAAACTTTACAAAAACACACAAGTCTTACTGTCCCAAAACGGTCCCAACGCAGCATAATTCAAATTTTGTCATCAACGCTAGTATTCCGTTAGAACCAGTTTACTGATGTCACTTTAGTCATTAATTTGCAATAAATATGTATTAATAAGAAGTGAGCAATTAGCATAATGTTTAAGTTTCAAAGACAAATCATGACTTTAAAGCATGCTAGTACCTAGAAGTTTAAGCTCATTTATTACACAAAATATCCAGGTAGTGTACCAGGATTTAAAATCGAAATACACCAAAGGTCGCTGGTTTGCAAAAACTGTGTTAAAATAAATTATGTTGTTAGCTTTTAAATGAGATTTAATATGAATTCCGAATATGACTTTTGACCCTAGCTGCCAACGATCGGGACAAAAAATTAAACAATAATTATACCGAACTCTCCCACGTAATTGTCAATTAAATTTTCTATTAATTAACTACAACGTTTGATTAGATCTAATTGTAATTTATTGAATCATAAAACCAACATGAGAAAAATGAGACTAGCCACATTATTTTTTTTAAAGAAAATATAAACATTTTGGTACTGTAAATTCAACCATTAGTCATTAAAAATAATTGATATCCAAGCATTGTGAGTGCAATATTTCGTTATACACAGAGCTAAATCTACTTTAAAAAGTATTTATAAGAAAAGAGTTTTAAAATAAAAGCATTTTACATTGATTGATTAATATATAACGGACAAAGATACTTGGGCTCTCTCAATCATCCTAAAAGGCGTTATCTTTTTGAAATGTGATACGAATTTTAGACAAAAAATACAATAACCTTTTTTGTTAAATTATACGGTGTTTTTCGGACTATTTTATTCACAAAGAATCGTCGACATGTCGAGAATGTTTGATAAAGAACAAAATCAATATAATTTACTCAAAATTGTTGTATTTTATATGTTACCATGGGGTACGAATAAAGGAATCTTGAATTTTTAAATATATGCGTCAAGCTTTACACGTGTTGATTATATACATATCAAGTAATATAATTTCAGTGCAAAAAGAGAGTTTTCAGTAAATTGTTCAGTATTGCCCTACCTAATTATCTTCAAGATATTATAAATCTATATGTATGAGAGCCATCCAACCACCACATATGCATAGAAATTTAATGTTAAACCTATATACGAAGAATCGTGAAAAGAGTAACACATCCAAACTGGAGCACACAGAAAAGCTTTTTATCACGTCTCATTAGCAAACATGATTAATACAAACAAAAGAGAGCAAAACAATTGAAATTCTGACACTGAGCCCGGCCACGGAGAATAAATTTACAGACCACTCGCATTGTGTACGAACAAAATCATATTGATTTTTATAACAATCCGAGATTCAATGTCAAACTCGGTCGGCATCGGATTGGTCGACACCTGTTACGTTTCTTCGCATAAGAATTGGTAATAGCATCCTCGGAAAGAGCAAATACGAGAATTAACATAAAATATTTGTTTCTTTGGCTGGTGTAGAGGTCGAGAAGACTTTACCATCAGAAACGGGCGCACAGCGCACGTGCACGTCCGTACACCGTCCGGGTATAGGTTAAACTACAACGACATCACCCGGGCGGCATTAATTCATTCATTTTTATACTGAATGCCGCTCGCCAGCGGCGGTTAGCTTGCGGAAAATCGTTACCGGCGAACGTCAATCGCCATGCGGAGTAATGACATACGCAACGCACCCACTTACACATGGATTCACGGTCGCGGCTTCTTTACATCGCGCCACAATGTGCGAGTTTAAGGGCGGCACTGAGATGAACACATGCACTGCGCGTGCCGAAGCGGCGGCGACACGGCGACGGTGGCGACGGCGCGCGGCGGCAGCGAGGGCTGGCGCGGTGAGGGCGTGTTCGCGGGCGACTAGCGGCGGCTCGAGGCGGGACGAGCGCTCGCACGGGCCAGCGCCGACACACGACAGCCTCCGTCGCAATGACGAAGCGGCCGGGCACGCGCGCGCGCCCTGCGACGCAGCCTCCCGACTCTCCCCGACGCCCCGCGAAGCGACGCAGGGGTGAACAAACCCACCGCGCTTCTCCTTCTAACACAGTGATGAGGTTAAGGATTCAGACTTTCGCGTAGCATTTCACGGTTCGATCGCCCTATACGTTGTACGCTTTGATACCTAGACGCTAGTTTAGGAGTCATCTGTGCCGCGGAAGATGCGCGCCGCGACGTTGACCCGCCGCGTGCCGTGAGTGACGCGTGCTACCAAACGGCACGTTGCACAGATAAAGAAATCAAAAGACCCGCCTGCTGAAAAATTGAGTTTGAATAAAAACTAAAAAGAAAAAAACAATTCACTTAGGAACTAAGCTAGCAGTCGGATAGGTTCCGACTGTTAAAATAGCTTTATTTCTTACTTAACAGAATTCTAAACTACTAGACTGATTTTTTCTTTCAGTTTCTTTAAACTTATTTTATAAGCAGATAGTTTTTTTTTTATTTTTAAATTTACCATTTTATTTGCGAAATTTTAGTTTTAAAATATTTATTTCACCAGTTGTACTCATAGTTACTCATATTTTATGAATTTGTCTTTTTGAACGCTTCACTTTGATACCCCGCTTAATGTGTAATAAGCAATTGTTTCAAAATATTTCATTCTTGCGCCGATAATTAGCAATTTAGATTATTTTGAAATCTAAGTATACCTTGACCTTATGTCACCCACACAATCACGACAAATCAAATGACACCTCGCATGTCAAAGTTCGTCCAACCATTCAGACAGTAGGTCATCCCAAAGAAATGGGCAATGCATACATAAATAAATACACTCGCGCAATACATACATAAATACGCTCGAAAAACATTACTCTCTGCTCCACAGTCAGGTAATAAATAATTTTGCACACTGCTTAACTTTTTGACAATTGCTTATTCTAAAGTGACAAAAGCATACGATCTTGTTTTTACTGCCTGCCTCTTTAGTTCTTAAGATTAGTCTTGAAATCTGAAGGATATACAAAGCACTTAGCTACTTCTTTTGAATTTATCACCCTCATATCATTTTATTTTGCCATTGTACGAAGATCAATTCGTCTATGCTGAAAACAAGCTTCAATTGACAAGACGTACTAAAATTTGTTAGACTTAAACAAAAGAAACGCAAACAAAATTGAAAAAAAATATCGAGACAAATGAATCGCACATATGTACGCGATTTAAATTTTTCATAAGAACGGAAATTATCCAATACCGACGATTAGAATGGCGCAAATTGATATCCCTGGGAAAATGGCAGATGACGGACGGGACGGGGGGAATGGGCGAACCAACACCTCCATCGTAGCAATCCGTAGCCCGTAGCTCTTAGAGCGTCTACGAACCGTTCGAGCAGTTAGACTAATTGGAATTTATGGGCACAGTTTTATAGTTACTGTCTAATAGAATGAATTCTCTTTAATTATAGTTTCAATTCTATTCCCTCGGAAGAATCTTGTGTAGTTTCCTTTATTTGTAAAAGAAACGTGAGTGTCATGGAACACTACGTTGGAACGAAGTTAAAAATATTGATATGCCCCACACAATTATGCACTGGGCCCGCGTGGTGGCCCACCAATTCGCACTGGACCCGCTTGGCGAGTCATGGCCCTGTCTCTCTAAACCATTAAAAGAAAAAATCCTTCCCACCAACCTGCACTAGGCCCGCATCGTAGCCAACTAATGCGCACTGGGCCCACGTGGCAAGTCATAGTTTGGCACTGTTACATCCTATCTTGTCCTTTTACTCCCAATCTAACATTGGAATAAAAGGATCTTCATACTAGTAGTAGTTATGCCGTATTAAAGGTTTGTGCACAATTAAAACTATAGATCATTTTGAATTTAATGATCCTTTTGAACAATGCTTCTGATTTTTAACCTCCTTTGTTAATAGGGGTGGGTCTCACTATTCACATTACCCAATGCAATGGTAATACTGAGACTGCACTGTTTTTCCCAGTCTCACTATTCCCATTGAATTACGAAATGACAAATGGTAATATAGTGAGGCTCATGTTCTCCTACAATATGTCTCAGTAATTCCCATTTATAGTGCTTTTAAAGACGTCTGAAGTAAAAAGACTATTATTGCATAATGAAATAAACATTCTAATTAAATTTTAAAAGTGATTAACACGTTGATCATTGTCGAAATCAATTTATGTTTGTGTGTGTAAAAATAAATCAGTGAGTGTGTGTACGAAAATAATAATTTTGCCAAATTCCTGCATTTTTATCTGATTATTTAAATAATGTTTGGTGGGCATTAAAATAAAAATAAAATTGGTTTTTAATTTCAACTGATGGTGATCAATGAAATTTTTTTCCACTCTCAATTTGGTTAGCATCGAATGGGGATAAATGGAAGAAAACCCCACAATCACTCACAGTCATAGTTTGGCACTGTTACATCCTATGTTGTCCTTTTACTCCCACTCTAACATTGGAATAAAAGGATCTCCATACCTTTATAAATCACAAAGATCTCTTTGTATCCAATTATAATTCCCAAACGCTTTCATCTATAATTAATGCAGTACTATAACTTTAATAATAGCTTCCCACCCAGAGAGAGAATAGGTCGCCTGACTCGCACGGTTCAAGTATCAAGAGCAAGGAGATGTATTGAATTGGTTAGGTCGGTACGCCTGGCCTCTCTCTGACTGCGATTTATGTTGGTTTTATTGTTTTATTACGACTCCAACCCAAGTTGCCAGTTTTAATTGTGCACGTACCTATCTGAATCCTGAATTATATTACTTACCGACCGTAGTATATTTATGTACAGCAAGGTGCTTTAATTTGGGACCTTTTCCTTGAAATATGGTAAGAATATTCGTATTGCAACAATATAGGAATCCCTTGATCAATGTAATTGAATATGAAGTTAATACGGCATCATCTAGATTAGGGGTGCTCAAACTTGAACTGCTGGCGATCTACCTCAAAATTTTTAGACTACTTACGATCGACTTTGTGAGGCTGCAAGTATGTGTGATGCAGGGTTGTCGTACATACACGATACACCCCACCTACCTACCTCGGTAGGATGTACCTAGGTCGATCGCGATCGACCGTTTACGCACCCCTGTGTAGATCATTTTGAATTTAATGATCCTTTTGAACAAGGCTTTTGATTTTAATAGGGATTAATAGGGATGGGTCTCACAATTCCCATTCCCCAATGCAATGGTAATACTGAGACTGCACTGTTTTTTCAGTCTCACTATTCCCATTGATTACAAAATGACAAATGGTAATATAGTGAGGCACATGTTCTCCTACAATATGTCTCAGTAATTCCCATTTATAGTGTTTTTAAAGACGTCTGAAGTAAAATAAAAATGTTTGACCTACAGAAAAACAAATTACGCATCGTAGACATTTGTTTCGTAAGAATATTTATTTACATATTTTTAAAAGTTTATATACTATAATTCTATAATTTCACAACTGTAATAAAATAATTGAAGATTATAGTTCTATCGAGCTACCTTTAATATTAAATAAAAAATCATTCTGACGAAGCAGCCTGAAAAGGCTGCAAAACGTCAATAAATACGAGTAAATAAAGTTTCGTGCATTAACCCGTAAAAACTAGTTTTATTATAGTTCTATTCACTACGACATACATATATAAAATGAGTTATTCCACTTATCCATTAACTCTTCTCATCAAAGGGGGATTGTGAACTTTCTCTTCCACTTATCCCCATTATAAGCTAATCAAATTGATAATGTAGATAAATGGAAGAAAAATTCACAGATCCCCATCAGGTAAAAAGACTATTATTGCATAATAAAATAAACCTTATAATTAAAATTTAAAAGTGATTAACACGTTGATCATATTCGAAATCAATTTATGTTTGTGTATGTAGAAATAAGTCAGTGAGTGTGTGTACAAAAATAATAATTTTGCCAAATTCCTAAATATTTATCTCATTATTTAAATAATGTTTGGTGGGCATTAAAATAAAAATAAAAAAATGGGTGCGTGTACTTATGTAGGCGCGTGAGAAGTTATCCTTCTTTGGCATCGTTTAAAATTAGTTTTTAATTGCATGCAAAAATTAATTACAATAAATTAATAAAAAGTCTGGAAAAGGACACAGTCAATAAAGTTCAGTTTTAATTTGAAAAAATAAATAAATAATCAAATATTCAATTAAATTCGCTACTGAATATAATTTATTAGAACATATGTGATTTGCACTTGTATGAAACTCAAACACGTATTCCGAATATAGAAACTAGAAACATGTGGATAAATATTATAAATATGAATACCTATAACTGTTACTTTATTACAAAAAATAAAGATGTGGTTTTTGGTTCTACTACACCAATGGTCAAGAGATGGCGCTGTAGTCTCCTGAATCGCGCTTTGGTTCCGTTGTTCCAGATTAATAAATACTTTTGATAGGCCTTCACAATGCAGTCGTTAGCACCCACTAAATAGAGATTCTATATCTATTTTGTTGGTAGATTTTCTTAATGTGCGGTAAACACAAAAGTAACGTATGAAGTTGGTCGCTAAAGCGACTAGAGCTTTCGCTCAACAGGAATAGTGAGACGCACCCCTTAATAGTTAAATTCATTTCCAGAGCGTTCGTGACAATATTATTCATTCGTTGCCTACCCTAACCTTATCCCCGCCGTAGATGATGTCTACAACCTACTTCATCGACAGAAATACAGCACCACCCAAAGGTACTGTTATTGGACTGTAGCCTCCTGCAAAGTAGAAGTTGCTTCCCAAGACTGGCACTCCAAAAAGCTACACTTTTAAAAGAAAATACATATTTAGTTATGTCGACACTTTAATTAACATTTTAATTTTAAATTCAGTACCTACTTCCGGAGTCACGTACAAAATGACGGTCGTAAACACGAGGAGGCGTAAAAACATAAGGTCTCAAATAATCTGTTGAAAAAAATGAAACCGGTTTCGTCTTGGGACAATTTTATTATACTTGGTGTAAGAAGGGCCATTCGGTCGACCCGTCGCGCCTGCCTTACTAATTACAATTTATGTAGACAGAAGAGCTGTTTTCTTTTATCATTTAATAGTATGCTTAAAAGAAGATTATGCAGAATATGTTGTGCCAAATGAATTTCGGAGCAACAAGATTATGCCAGATAGAGGGAATCCGAATCGAATCGAAGTTGCGGAAACGGAGTTCCATATAGTCGTAAAATGTGTAACATTTTAAATATGATGACCATTATCAAGGTCGCGAAAAACATCGAATGATAGCTTTTTAAATGGGTATTTTGTTTGTATCATAGCGCCAATGGGAATGCCCATTATGTGAACATTTCAACTGCCGAAGACGATAGCGACCGAGGATGCTTAGTTAAATAAATAAATGTTTCTAACACACACACTAATTAGCCTAACCCTAAAGCAAGCACTAACAGGCTTATATTATGGGATACTAAGGTAACGTATAGAGTACATACACATTTACCTATGACTTAGGTACAAATGTTCATATTAGTCACACAAGCATTTTCCCCACCGGGATTCGAACCCGGGACCTCTGAGTAGGCGACACCTTGAAAACTGGCGTACCTACATACCATTCGAGCCAAGAAGGGCGGCATTAGTAATTATATTTAAAGGAAATATTAAAAATGTTGTAAGTTTTTACAATTTAAAGTTTTATACAAACGTCCTATTGACTTTAATGGGTATATTTAATTACTGGAACCAGTGGTAAAGATTGCCGAACTAAGCCTAACATCGTAGAGCCCTCAGACTTCTCAAAGCAGCAAAATCACAACACCAGAAGTCAATATTCAGTGAGGTTCTATCAAAATAAGCATAGTTATAGGACTACTCTGTAATATTTACGGTTAGTTACCATACAAACATTTTTTTTTATTCAGTTTAGGCTGTTACAAGCACTCATGAATATCTAGAAACTACGCGATCTGTCTGTAAATCTACGGTGGAAGACCTTCTACTGAGAAGAACCGGCAAGAAACTCGGTAATAATTACCGAGTTTATTGGAAAAAAACATCAATTATTGCTGTTTTCTCCCTGTATCTCTTATCTATTAGACAAGTCGACTGTCTGTGGTGCTGTTTCAGCGGCCAAACCGTAAGAGATAGATAAAGAGAATATTTAAGTTATAAGTTAAGAATAGTCTGATAAGACTACAAACCGGATTTGTGTAACGTAGCACTTCCGGTTTTCAAGAAATCAGGTTTTGGTGAACATTTGGTTCACTGGTTTGCTAGTTGTTATATAAAAGGTCGTGAAGTTGAAAAATGACTTCAATATTTATGATTTATGATGACACCTTCCATTACAAAAGATAGATATTATATTGAGCCCCACTTGCACCAGGAATACAACACCAATCTGTTGTTGTAGAATTAACAGAATTATTCCTTAACTTGAACTAAGAATGTTGATGAAAGTGGCCTTGAATTAGTTTATATTTTTACGAAGAGTTCACGCACCCACTGAGTCTATGAAAAGCATTGTCTGCCACGCTTTTATTCGCGTGGAAGTTTCAAGTTATAACAACGGTGCACTCTCGGCTTTAGAATCATTTCACTACACTCTTAGCTCTCACAACAGCGTTTAGAGCTTTGTGCTTGTAAAAAACGGACTGTTTTGTTTATTTCACCTTTAGATGTAGAATTTTATAGTTTGGGAAGGTTCTTAAGACTCAGAACGCCCATTTTTAGGGATCCGTAGTCCTGACAAGAAACCCTTAGCGTTTCGTCATGTATGTCTGTACATCCCCGGTTTTGCTTGGAGACTATTACCACTAGCGAGCTGTAATTTTGTGGAGAATATATATCAATCACGCCGACAAAATTGTAGAATAAAATCTTGAAAAATATTTTTTTTAGGGTAGCTCCCCTACATGTAACATGGGTATGTTTGTTTTCATCATCTACTCCATCGTGTGGAATATCGTTGAATAGGTTCTTTAAAATTACTTAGGGGTTACTAACACTATTTTCAGATTTAGGGATCCGTTTGCGAAATATTGAACTTTAAAGTGCTAATTTTTGTTCGAGTAGAGCGTCGTCGTCCCTCCTCTAAAAGCTAAACTATTGGCTTGAAAAATCGGGAAAAATTCATGATAATAGTGCTTGATTTGATTGATTTTTTAAGAATAACTATAACGGTTAAGATAGATTTGTTAGTTTTAGAGTAATGGTCGTGTAAAGAAATTTTCTTAACTATTGAAAAACTCTTAGAAGAAAATATTAATAGTGGCCTATATGAAGTTATTGTAGCGTAAAACCTTTCATTGTAACAAAATCAAAAATAAACTATTAAAAAACCAAGTACGCAAATAATTAAAAAAAGCACTCCTGCTCAAATATATTGTGGTGACTACAGGCAACTACGGAACCCTACACTACGCGTGGCACGACACGCACTTGGCCGGTTTTTTACACGTTGAAATTTGAATAAGAATAACCTAGTCAAAGAGACATATTGTAAATAATTGAATAAAAATATTATGAAAAAAAAATCTAAGGTATTGTAACTAAATCGTAATAATGGTGTCCAATATTATCAACTTCCATTGCCAATTCTGTATTTTTCATTTCTTCACATTTTGTAGTTTTAAATGACTTTATAATATGCTATTCCCATTTTTTATTGAGAATTCCCAACTTTTGTTTACAAACTGCGGCTTCTCAAGAGGAGGATTAATACACTAAAAAATCGTCCATATTGGCCGAGAATGGTATGTATACCTATATTTTTTTAAGTATCATAATCTTGTTCTACTTATACTTTCATTTCTTTTAACCTGTTGACGATAGATGCATAAACTGTGGAACAACTAAGTATTAACATAAGATATACTAAAGTAGCATTCCAAAACAGTAAAATAGTAACTCAAAAAATTTTTGAACACTCATTCTAAAAGCGACCTTCCAAAAGTTGCCTCTGCACTACAAACCAAACGCGATCACCAATATGCCAATACGCTGCTCGGTAATAAATAAAGTAATTAGCGTAGTGTTTAATTATCATAAGGCACCTTATAATACACTATTACCCATTCGGTACACAGTAGTTACATTACCATTGCAATTATATTCCAATTTGTATGCAAAGCCTGCGCACGTGCCCGCTGTACCACGCGATTCTGCCATGTTGCCACAAAAGCTAATCTTTCGCATTTCCGTGTTGATTTAAGGCATCAAATAATTGTGGTCGTAAATCAAATAATTTAGGAAACATCATATTTGGCATGGCAACAATTATTTTAGTTGTTTACATACAAAAACCTTTATCGCTAGTATCATGTCCTTTACGGGATTTTTACATAAAAGTTCCTAATGGCCCACCTGGTGAGAACTTCCCTTCTTATACTTATATATACTGAAGTTCTCCTGTAAGGTGGGGTAGCGGTTTACCTTAAGTTAACTGCTGCCAAATAGAATCCTCCATACAACCTCAGGCGGGCGCTTTAATTTGACCGGGTAATCCGCTCTGCTTACGAAAGGAGTCAACCGAGCATCACAGGCGCCTTGCCGTGCTGATTATTTGCGCCATACATACTCGTAAGTTTAAAAAAACGTTTGGTCCTTCCTCCTTCCCCGTCAATTCCTCCTTCGCGAACGGCGTCAACAAATCGGTAACGCTAACGCTACACTTGATTTACCTAAAGTATTACGTCGCGTTACCACAAACTAGGAGCAGCCTACTCCAGCCTGCACCCACGCAGAGGCGTATTTACCCTAGGGCGAAGAGGGCCATGACCCCGGGCAGCAAGCTGCGAAAGGCGGTTGCAAGAGCCTCGACAGGCGGCAAAAGCCATAGTAAGGCATTTACTATTCCGGGGCGCCTGATTTCAAAATACGCTGCATCCACGCGCTTTGGTAAAATATCATGGATCGTAGAAAGCCCGAAGGAATGCAACGTACCTATTTACAATGTTACGCAATACTATATACTTCACGTACCACAGCTTTTAAAACTATCCAGGCTGTTGATAAGCTTTTTCTACAACATACGCTATACAGTTTGGAGGTGAGACCTTCTATATACTTTTGCTTCCAAGAAACGTAAACAAGTGACAATGTCTCAGTCTGAAACAATTATAGTCACCCATCTTATGTGCGGCTCTTGCGAAAATTTCTTAACTGGCGCAATCGGATGCCGACATAGCTATCGAGCTCTTCAGAATTCTTAATATTTTTATTACTGAACGCGAAACATATTTTAACAAAAATCACAATTACCTATTAGGCACCAAAATTGTGTAGACGAGTATGTATGTGACCTACCACTGAACAAATAATGTGAAATGTTGTGCCAATTAAAATTTGGCCGCATCGTTAAAATCAGGGAACGAACTAATTAAAGAGAACAGCATAGTTGTTGCTTGTTGCGGCCGCGCGTCCGCTCGTACACGAGTACCGTCAGCAACGGATATTTTATCAAAGACCTTTCTTCTTCTCGCTACTAAAACAATTATAACAAAATATCATTATCAAAACGAAACACATAACCGCAACTTGGCGGCAAAATCACCGTAAAAATCTTATTGTTACGGTGATTTTGTTTTGTTTAATTTTAATCTCTCGTTGCAGACCGTACCACCTAAACTAGAAATGCTAAAGTTGCCGCTCATTCCTTTGTTCCGAGTGTTTTGCATAATTTTATTTCGGATCCTCTCTCTAATATGCATTTAGTAACATTTTGTAGGCCGTTCGTAGGTATAAAACCAGCCAGCGGCTTTGCTTGTATTTCGAATGAAAGCATAACATTTTTAGGTAAGTACTTACCTTTAAATATTAAGTCCTCTGCAGTCATAGTTAATAAACTAAAAAGTTGAGTCAAAAAGTTTATGATTTTAGTATAGGTATCTACTTAATAACTTTTCTGATTTAAAAAAACATATAATCTCCTGATTATTTTAAAACAAAGAGGAGCTCGAATTTTCTTTATCTATACTACGGCCAGCCATTTTGAACTTTGAATAACTTCCACGATCATACATCGAAGGCGCTAACCACAGCATCATCGAGCTCCTCGTTAACCAAAACGCGTAGTCATATTACAATTTAAAATGACAATTATTGAGGTAACCCTTTTCAGATTCCGTGATCCTGAAAAGGGTTAAAGGGTTATTATAAATAACCCGTTTTCGAGTATTTTATTAAATAACTTTTAGTATAGTTTACGATGAGAGAGGCTGGTGTGTGAGGGAATAGCTACTCTCGCTTGGGGAAGTATACTAGACGCAAGACTACAACGAAACGATATTATGTTTTCGTCTTCTGTACCCTTAGCACGAACCAATATCGAATTCGAATAGTTTGCGAGTGCGTAATGTCAGTCAAATGTGTACTGCTTTTTAGTTCTCGTTACGTCCGTTTTGGCGTTGCCGTTCTAGTTTCCATACAACATTTGACAATGACATTTCGGACTCACAAACTATTCGAATTCAATATTGGTTCGTGCTAGGGGTACCGAGTTTAATTTTTTTTCGAGATCTCACGCATACTTTTGTCCTGTTCGGTCTCTCGCTTTCCTCTGTTGTACGGGGGACTTTTTGTACGCGGCACTCTTAATCCGTCGTGTGCGTTACTCGATGCAGTTGTAAGCGATCTATTTCGTCGGACAAAAAAAATCCGCGGACAAGTACCTCGTCTGCGCAGGCTATAAGGGTTACTTATTAACTTAGAAACTCCAAAAACACTTAAACTATGTTCTTATTTACGAAGGTAATGTTGTTATTAGACAGTAACAATGCACTGCCCTAACAAATGGGCACTTGAGTATAAGTTTAAAGTAATCACGTATATAGACAAGACGCTTCACCATGAAACAAACACAAAGAAACCGAGATAATGATCTTCCATATCGTTATGGCAGACTATTTGGCACGGTTACCTCGACAATAATATAACTTCATTATAATTTTGGGCGCGAATCGGGCGGTCTGCGGAAGGCGGCATTCTGAATGGATTTGTGGGTGAGAGACTACAACTAAAATCTGTTGCCATTAGTAATGATAAGGTTTTCTGCCGCTGACTTTCATTTATATTTATCGATAAAACTTAGCAGTTCGAATAAAAAGAATTATAACGGAGTTACTTCAAAAGCACGGCAGCTTTGGGAAGGCATATAAATGAGCCTGGGAGTTAGATAAACAAGTGGAATTCATCTTTTAAGGGTTGCGTAACCAAAGGGTGGAGACAGAACCAACCAACCAGTTTCACTCTGTCGTCTGTCTGTCTCTCTGTCTGTCCGTATGTCACGGATCTCTAGATCATAAACGGAATTAGGTTCAGTTTTTAGTAGTGTTAATTTTTGTTAGTGTAATAAGCGTTTGGTAAGCCAATAAATAAATAATTGACGACCGGACGTAGCCCCGATTTAAAACCTGTGCCTTAACCCGGGTAGAAATCATCTCGTTAGCAAGCGCCCTAAGCCTTCGCACGAATATAAAATATGGCCACTGTCTGCGACGTTATATTACACTTAGCTCCTAGCGCGGCCAGTCCTGCGCACGTCTGCGGGATCTCCCGAAATACCCCGGGTGATACCTATCGTGGAGCCCCGGCTAGGCCGGGAGGCTGGTGCGGAGACGCAGTGAAGTTCCTCAACGGGGATCTCGCGGTTCCGCACTTAACAGCGTAGAAGGTATTCGCAGGGTTTTTAGCGGATAGTATGCCGTAAGCCGTAGGGACTGCTTAACGGCTTCTCCGTTTCGCACCCGTGAAACTTGCCATAGGCTGGGTGTGAGGTCCATTCGTTGGGGTGCCAACGACTGTAAATGGAGGTTTTGTCTGCGTAATAAATAAAGGTGAAACACATAGGCAAATTGAATGTGCTGTGATACATGTATGGTGTTTTTGGAGTAAAATGATTGGGCCCGCGATTTATTGAAGATTTTATGAAAATGTAATGAATTAGTAGCTGCGGGCCCAAAATTGTTTATTTATGTTTATTTAATGGTGACTACCCATTACATGATGTTTTTACAAAACTGTGTATTGTGTTGAAATAAACAGAAATATACATAAATAATAAAGTAATTTTCTCCGAAAACGGCGTCAATATTATTGCAGCCTTGGTATCGAATTTACGCTGTTCTAACCCCCTTTTGCAGAAATAGGTAATATAAATCACTGTTCCGAAGCTTCAGGTTCCATTTTTGGTGCTAAATTATTCTCTTTGGAATTTCATCTAATGTTAATTTGATATGATATAAAGGACACATATGCATTGCAGCGCATTCTTTAAATATAATTTATGTATCAGCAAAAATTGCTAGAAACCTTTGCTTGATAAAAATAGTAGATTATTAACCAAGCGGATAAAGCAGTGTCTTCTGTCGCGGGTGACGATTTAAATCGCGAGCGTAACGAAGGACTCGAGGTTTACTCCCGAGCGTAACGAAGGACTCGAGGTTTACTCCCGAGCGTAGCGAGGTTGTTAAAAACTTTAATCACGAGCGAAGCGAGGGATTTAATACGAGTCCTGAGTGTAGCGAGGGATTTAAGTTCACCCAAGACTAAGACAGCTTTATCACCGAGGACGACTGTGAATGGAGAAAATACTCTACTTTTCGTACCATTTGCGAAAAAATTAACACAATAATAATATGAGATAAGCATTTATTAATAATAATGACAATTAAAAGTAAAAGTTAACATTCGAAACATTGGTCCAATTAAATACGGCCTCGTCGGTTTTCGTAATTTTATTTAATAATCATAACTGCACAATAAATGTGTACTGCTTTTTCAAAAAGATGTACAATGCTTTATATACAAACTCAATGGTGTAAACACAGATGTAGATCAGTATAAATTTCGGTAAGTATTCATCACATTCTCCCCCTAGAGGATGAATGAAATTCAGTACAATTTCCATTCCCTGTTTTTAACAGATTAAAAATGACTATTACTGTTATGTTCACTTTTTGAGCAAGTGGTACGAAAAGTAGTATTATGATGCCAATAAACCTTTTATTAACTATTGACTATCCTCGAAAAAAAACAACATTTCACCACCTAAACCAACACATATTAAAACTTGAAAAAAAGGTTGAAGAAAATATAAATCAAGTAAATAAAAGACATGTTCAAGTCGTACATAGCGCCATCTTATGAATACAAACACATATCTTCACTGCCTATAACTGCCACTTTTCTTTAATTCTATGACTATTTTTAGTGGTTTACCAAATATAGGCGAATTATTATAATGAAAGTCAAAAAATATCAAAGAGTATGTATGAGAGTTGAGACAATATTATTAAAGTTATAGTATTTATTTCCTATCATTAAGCACTGCAGACTCCATAGTAGTGTAATTTACGAGCTCTGGAACTAATTTTACATCACACGCATCACGAAAACCGTAAAAAGTAAATTAATCACAATTTCCTATCTTATGCAGAACAACATGACAGAGCGGTTTCATGCGGGAACGTAATGCAACTGTAAGTGTCAATAAATATGCAATTATAACTCCAATGCAGTCAAATGTAGTCCAAAATGCCATGCGAATCCTTATGCGTCTAAAAGTGGCAAAGCAGATAAAAATATAACTACAGTGCAGCTATTGGTGCCATAAGGTGTAACAAAAATACCTTAGGAGTCTGTTGCGGCCATAAGCTGTAATTATAGCTGTTATCGTAGAAAGACTGATTCAAAAGCGCTGTGAGAATAGTTTATCATCAGAAGCTCACAAGCGGTATTGAACTCTTAAGCCTCAGGAGAGTATTAGTCTTATATCCATTATACCTCTTGTACCAGGTAGAGCCCTCTGGGTTGATAGGATGTCCTTAGTCAAAATTTATCACCTTACGGCTCACCATATAAAGCGTTCATGCTCCTCCTCCTCCTCCTCACCGGATCGGCGCGTGCTCGTTTCGTTTTCACTTCTGTCAATACAACGAAATAATTTCGCACCGAGAGTTATTGGCGGGATCGGGAAGCGTCACTTTAGCAGTTTTGTTTTTCTTGTTAAAAATTGTGTTGTAGCGGATGTTAGTTAGGACTAACCCGCACCGACCCGATGAAGAAGGTGCCTAAGGGAAACTCATTCTCACTCATTGAAATACACACATCAAAAGTGTCTAGGGATCAAGCATTTTTATGCGGATTTCTTGAGATTGAGATGTGGCTTTGTAATAAATTTATGATTTTATAAATTTATATGGATCCTTTTTGGTGCATTTCATAATTTGAATCAGGAACTGTGAATCAAATTCGAGTAAAAGATGAAAATCAGCTGTCAATATTTTCCCTATAAAAACATACAACGCATTGAAGACATTATTAGTGCTACTGTTTCCCTACTACTGATTAAAACCAACGTTATTATGGAGCGGCGACGTCATTTAAGCAGGGAAGAAATGCTCAGAGCCGTGGGAATGATAGAAGCTGGTTCCCGGCAACGTACTGTGGCTTTAGCTCTGAATACAAGTCAGAGTGTTATCAGTCGACTTTGGACACGATACCGAAGCACTGGTACCGTGGCTGAGCGCCATGGAGGACGGTATCGCTGCACCACACGGAGACAAGACCGATACATTCAAATCTTAACTCGAAGAGCTCCAACAATAACCGCCATGATGTTAGCCGTGAGGCTTCATCACTCTTCAGGGAACTTAATTTCTGACTGTTTGTCAGAAACCGCTTGCATGAAGTGAACCTTCATTCCCGAAGACCGCTACGGGTACCACCTATAGCAATGCACAATCGTAGGATTCGATATCAATGGGCTCTTGAACACAGAAATTGGGCAGAAGAACAATGGCGTTTCGTGTGCTTTTCTGATGAGTCTCGTTTTGGTATGAGACCGGATACAAGACGTATACGACACTGGAGAACCCCTGGACGCCAACAGCGATTAAAATCCTGCCAGGAAGTCCATCCTTATAGTGGTGGAACCATCATGGTATGGGCGGGTATTTGGATCGGCGGAAGAACTGAGTTGATTTGGATCAGAGGCAACCTCAACGCTCAAATTTATGCTGAGACGATTGTATCAGACGTCATCGTTCCTCTACAAGTGCAAATCGGTCCCTTATTTCAGTTAATGCATGATAATGCACGACCGCACACCGCAAGAGTTGTAAGACAGACTCTCGCCGCAGCTAACATCAATGTCCTGCCCTGGCCTGCTCAGTCGCCAGACTTGAACCCGATTGAGCATGCATGGGATATGCTACAGAGAAGAGCTCTGCCGAATATGGAGGGTATCCAGTCGCAAGAAGACCTTTTTTTGTTGTTGCAACGAACATGGGCGGCCATTCCACAGCGTGATTTGGATGAACTCATTTTGAGTATGCCAAACCGATGTTCTTGTGTTGTTAGTGTTCGCGGTAGAAATACGGATTATTAATTGTTTAAGTTACCCAATAAAATTTTAGAGAAAACTGTTATTTCAGTCTTTTTTTCGAACTTTTGTGTTAGTGGTTCAAATGTCAAAAATCCCTTTATTAGGAAAATGGCAAATTTCTTTATTAATGCAAAGGTGACTTGGTTTATCGTTACTGTGACAAACGAAAACACTTTATTTGATGAATCCTTAAAGAAAATTTTAATTAATATCAATCAGGAGAAAAGTTATTGCAAAAATATATGTTGATCCCTAGACACTTTTGATGTGTGTAGTTGCCTACGTACTGCGCGTATAAGCTTGTTGAGATTTTCGCAAAATAATATAGCATAGTTTTCTAGAAAAGAGGCGTGAAGTAATGCTTGTGTGATACTCCCGGTGTTGCAGGCGTCTATAGACCACAGTGACTGCTAACTATCAGGCGGACAATGCACTTTTGCCTTTCATATATCAAACACAAGAAACCTTACCGGAAGTTCAAATTTAGGACAAAGATAAGATGAAAGAGAGTGAGAGAAGACACCAAACCATGTGTACCTACGTACTCGCCTCTAGGCTGCCAAGGCGAACAAGAGAAAACAGCTCTCTTTAATACGAAAGGTTTCTGTGCTTCTACTTGGGCATACTATTGTACACACTGATAACACCATGGAAGGTGGATGCTAATACTACACATCTGGAACAGCACTTTACCAATAATACTATAAAAACGGACCTCCACTGCTATCAATAAATATTTTTACCTGAAATATGGCAAACAGGCACAACAGCCTGGATTGCAAATCCTTACCCGAACCTGACCCATCGTTCTTACCCAACAAAATACCCTAATACGATAGTGTTGTTTAACTTCCTAGTGTACAAATACTTGTACAGGCCATTTTTTTATTGCCTTCTTACTTGCAGAACGCAATCAACATATTTCTTGATAGGTAATCAAGAAATCTCTGTTATATAACTTTTAAAGTATAACCTAAAAATAGGAATAAAACGAGCTTTTCTTTTGACATATTTTTGTTCTTTTGCCTTATTTGGATAAAATGATAATTTGATCAACTTTCCGGGATTACAGTATCACTAAGATTTAAATGCAGTACTTGTATTTATAACTGCAAAATCATCTAGCACGTGCACAATACATAGTTTGTATTTAGCGCTCATTTTGTTATTTTCGCTACACGCGTATAAATATAATATAATATGTATTTAATAAGACGACCTCTTAAAGTGAAAAATATAAATATTTTTACTAATAATTTATTACTGTATTTTATAAAAATAATCATATACAATCCCTATATTTTATTAGAAATTTCTAGTAATACTTGTAGACCAGGGTCGATAATTTTAAAAATGGTGAAAAGTGAAAAAAAAATATAGTAGGATGAAACCCATTAGAAAAGGTAGAGAATATAACAAAAATGAAAGGAAAAATAAATTACGGGCGATCTGAAGTCGGGAAGGGGGAGGGGGTGAGTTTTTAAGGGTAAAAAATGGTTAATCTCGATTTCCGGTAAAACTGCAAGTCCTATGAAAAAAAGTTAAATGGCAAAGTTGTAGGTAATAAAAAGATCTACAACTTTTGTATCAACACTTTTTTCACATAACCTCAAAATTTATGTGAAAATTGCGAATAACCGAGTTTTTGGTTTTTGATTTTTATTCTTTGCAAAAAATTATTTTTTCACGAAATTTGGTGAAATCTTACCTTTGTATGTCCCAAACATACAGTAATTTTTTTGATTTAAAATATTCATTTTTTCACCTTATTTTGACTTAATATCGAAAAAGCACCCTTATTTTCAATCGAAAATTCTCACGTCAAAATATCTGCTTTTTTAAAAAAGTTGGGGTGTTTTTTGTTTGTTGAAATCTCTACTTTCTGATGGTATAAAAAAAATATACACTACTATGATAAATGTTCTCAGAAAATGCAAATTAATAATGAAAAAAACTCGAATCCGAAAATCCTATTTTCAATACCTACTTACAACAACTATTTTTGCATGTTTTATGGATTTGTAATTTTTCTGTTTATCAATATAACATGAAATCTTACGTTTTTCGAGTAATCAAAGTGTAAATTTTAATAAATAGTTCAAAATTATACATAATGATTCAAATCAATTTTTCGGATTGGAGTTTTTTTCATTATTAATTTGCAGTTTCTGAGAACATTTACCATAGCAGTGTATATTTTTTTTATACCATCAGAAAGTAGAGATTTCAACAAACAAAAAACACCCCAACTTTTTAAAAAAGCAGATATTTTGACGTGAGAATTTTCGATTGAAAATGAGGGTGCTTTTTCGATATTAAGTCAAAATAAGGCGAAAAAATGAATATTTTAAATCAAAAAAATTACTGTATGTTTGGGACATACAAAGGTAAGTTTTCACCAAATTTCGTGAAAAAATATTTTTTTTTGCAAAAAATAAAAATCAAAAACCAAAAATTCGCATTTTTCACATAAATTTTGAGGTTATGTGAAAAAAGTGTTAATACAAAAGTTGTAGATCTTTTTATTACCTACAACTTTGCCATTTAACTTTTTTTCATAGGACTTGCAGTTTTACCGGAAATCGAGATTAACCATTTTTTACCCTTAAAAACTCACCCCCTCCCCCTTCCCGACCTCAGATCGCCCGTAATTTATTTTTCCTTTCATTTTTGTTATATTCTCTACCTTTTCTAATGGGTTTCATCCTACTATAATTTTTTTTGGTCTCAAAAATTATCGACCCTGGTCTATTGTTATATTTATCAAAAAATCCAAAACCCCACAGCACACATATAACATGATTCAGATATCACAAGCGTACATCAGGTAAACTATAATCTACTGTTGTATCGCAATCTACAATTATAGCACTCTTATGTTTATAATCAAGAGACATTTCAAAAGCGTCGCGGTTATCAGTCAACTTATCAAAGAAATAACTCGTATTCACTGCACAATAAGACACTTTTTCAATTTCATTATCAATGTTATCTTTATTCGAGTTTCTTCCTTTAACAGAACTTTGTTTTGGTGTTGAACAATTATTCTGTATATGATTCAATACACTTTTTCTTAAAATAGTTTTTTTGGGAGTATTTCTTGTTTCAAAGACAAGTTTCATTAAATTATTGTCAACTCTGATTGTGTTAATTTCTGGAGGCCTTTTTACAATGTTGTCTATAATGTCTGATATATCACTTCCGTTAACATCACCTTCGCTGTCATTTAACATGCTGATTGAGAATATATTTTCTTTATTATGTGTATTATTTTTTACATCTTTAACTCGTTCTGTTTGCACCAAATCGTCATTTGCATTGTCATATTCATCACATATTTTTTTAAAGCTGCAAGATCCCATATTCATCGTCTTTTTCGAAGATTTCCTACGCTTCTTACCTATAAAACTGTCTATTGTTTTCTGTTTTCCCTTCTTAGAATTGCTCTTAATTTTTCTTTTCAACTTATTGATGCTAACACTAACATTGGCTTTGCTTGTATTGAGGTCAGGCGCAGTGTCTGTCAAATCTAATTTTTTAAGTGATCCACTAAGATTAACCATTTCGGTGTCGATAAGCTTTTTAACTCGCTTGTTGTATTTACGTTTAGGTTTCTCTGGATTTTCTACATCAGTCTTCTTTTTGGCTCTAGTTTTCTTTTCTTTTGGTGGTTTCTTTATAGAATCCTCATAAACTTCGACAACGGCTGGATAAAACTGTCTCATCAGATCTTGTCTTTCGGTGGTTGTCCAATATGTGGATAGATCTTCGCCTTCTATAAGAGGAAAGATTTTATGTAGACAACAGACCTGTTAATAGACATATTTCGTTTGCCACTCATATCAATAAAATAACAATTTCGTAATTAATAACAACTTGGCACAAGGAGCGTCTATTTTTTTTTTTTTCCAACACACCAATTAGCCTAGCCCCAAAGTAAGCACTTTAAAGGCTTGTGTTATGGGATACTAGGGTAACGGATAGAATACATATATTGTACATATATAAGTATATTTATATGAAATACATATTAAACATACATGACTGGAGTACAAATGCTCGTATTCATCACACAAACATCTGCCCCCACCGGGATTTGAACCCTCTCGAGTCGGCGACGCCATGAAACCCGGCGTATAAACCACTCGGCCACGGAGGTCGTCAAATTTAGTGCGATTTAAAAAAATACATTGTTTATTTAGTATCATAAAACAATATTTAAAACGACATTTAAAAATATTATCTATTTATTGATGTTTATAAAATCATTTTAAGTCAGGATAGAATAATAATAATGGTTTTTAAGTTATTGTAAAAAATCATTTCTGCCCGATTTTTTTTACTGTTCAATATTTAAATCAATATAATTACAAAGAAAAATTTAAAGAATTGTCAATTCACCTTCAATCTGATCATCAGGAATTAAACCTTCAAACTGTCCGTCTATATCTGCCCATACAACTTCGTAGCTAGGCACTCCTGTAATAAAAAGCCAATGGATAATGAACTTTGAAACTTAAAATATAAAGTTAATTGAAAAATCCGAACTGAATCTCTCATAATAAAGTAAACTGAATTTTTTTGCACGTATTGGGCATGCACGAACAACTAGCGAGAGTTTCGTATCGCCATCTTCAAAGTTTCTATGGAAGGAGCAAGTTTGTTCTTACGTCCGGTAGGGACGCTGCTTAGTATTCCATAGAAACTGATGAAAATGACGATGGCGATAGGAATACATTCTCAATGGTTGTTTATGGAGCACTGCAGTTATTATAATTAAAGCGAAATTCTATAAAAATCAATATCGTTAATTCAGTCTAAGCTGTTAGAAGTACTTGGGAATGTCGAAAAGATACGAAAACTACTTATATTTAGAGATTGGGACTAACGATTTAACAGAAAAATAAAAATGAATTAATTAATGTCTTTTTTTCTCCATTAAAACAATTAAAGTAGAATTTATTTTTAATTGGTCTTGAATTTACCGCCAAAACGCTCGGTTCGATGATTTCTACTGTGTCACGTCAACTTTGTGTACAGAATTTTAACACCTTATATATTACTATTATTATTTTTGTTAAGTATATTATTATTTTTGTTATGTTTATATAAACATAACAAAAATAATGAAGTTTAACTAACTAAATTAACGAAAAATTCTCTCTAATCTGTGGCTCATTCACAATCATCACACAGTTTCTGTCACAGAGTACCTTATTAAAACCGGAAATGCATAGATAATACCTGATTTTAAGAGTTACTCTTAATAAACAGGCAACTATTTGTTAATCAACCTGCTCTATATACCTAAATCTAAAAAGTAATTTCGGTACTTGGCTTGATTTCCCTACTTATTTTTTTTTTATTATTTTAATACCAATGTACTTGCAAACATAACCTCAAAATCATTCGGTGGATATGGTTTATAGAAGTTCTCAGGGATGTCCGTCAATAATATTCGTTTCTACAGTAATTTATATATAATTTCGAATCTAGGAAACAATTTTTCATGATTATTGGTCTTTAGGCCAAACATGTATGGAAGCTGAGCAATCTCCTTTGCGGCATAAACGGCTGTTTTTTTGGATTGCTTTGGCTTAGAAGTTTAATTTTTTCACAGCTCCAAGGGACAGTAGACATGAGTATTAGATATGAATTTCAGTTTGATAACTCCAAGCGTTCCTGAGAAAAACGGTCTTGACAGACGGATGGACGGACAGACAACAAAGTGATCCTATAAGGGATCCGTTTTTTCCTTTTGAGATAAGGACCCCTAAAAATGTATTATATCTCGAACTCCTCCTTTTTTCGGAAGACTGCATCTGCAGTCATTTGCACCTACAAATACTCACTGGGCCTACATGATAGGTTACGTCCCAATCTCCCTATCTCATCTAGGTATAGAGAAGACCTGTGTCGCAGCAGTGGGGACATCAATAGGTTGATAATTATGAAAAAAATAATTTTTACTCGCATTTTCAAATCAAAACTACCTACTTACCTTATGTTATTTAAATAGAAAAAATAACCTACCCAAGTCACTTATTCCACTAGTATAGAGATAGATGGGACCCCAGTTACGGTTATACTGACCTCGCGGATTTCTTTTCTTCTTTATGGCTACTGGTTTGATGGTTCTACATGGCACATCATTTTGAAGATGCCATTTCGTCAGCAGAGGTAAAAACTTCACCACGCAGTATCTCTCAGTCCAGTCTAACTTTTTAGTCATTAGATTCTGAAAAAAGAAACACGTTGATATAAGTCTGAATATACGAGTCAGAAATCTAAATAAGCCCATTAGATACTTAATAAAACTATAGTATTACTGTCATGAGAGTTTGTGTACTATTGCGGTTTAATAACCCCCGTACCAAAAGGACGAACTTTGACAAATCCGTATTCGTATCGCCACCACAACTGGACATAAAGGAGCGCCCCTACCAGACGCAAGCACAAACTGGCTTTTTCCTTAGAAATTTTGATATGGCGACACGAATACTTTCTCGCTAGATGTTCGTGCTTGGGGTACTTATACCAGGATATTCTCGTAGTTAGTTCATACTCAATTGGTACTGAGGTATTTACTCTATTAATTGAAATGGCTAGTACAAATTTAACTTTACTCCGTCCTTTAAAAATTTTAATAGTTGCAAGTAACTATTGAGTCCAACTTAACGAAAACTGTCTTTAAACATCAATAAGCTTGAGAAACAGGTACTTAGGTTAAAACGTATTTATCAAAAACTATAATTATATTACCATAAATTGTATAAGGCTCGGAGCGGGAGTTTTCAATTTATCCAGATCTATGTTCTCGGGAGCGGTGTTCAAGAACTCCTTCATTATCCTAGGTTCCGGGAACGGCATCCCGCAAGACAGGGCGCGACTACGAAGTGATAGCTCGCGCTTTACACCAGTTAATTTTGCTCTGTCACGGGAAAACATCATCATCAGCATATTAATGTCCCCACTGCTGGGGCACACGCCTTCCCTATGGATGGATTAGGGAGATTGGGTATGACCCACCACGCGAGCCCAGTGCGGATTGGTGGGTGCTAACGGCTGCAGATGCAGATGTGCAGGACCAACGGCTTAACGTGGCTTCCAAAGCAAGGAGGAGCTCGAGATAGTAAATTTTTGGTCACCCATCCAATGATTGACCACTGAGAAAGTTGCTTAACTTCAACGATCGCAGCCGAACGCGCTAACCACTTGCGCCATCGAGCTCCCCCGGGAAAACATAAATAATCCAATTACTGTGTAGCTCGAATAAAATAAACATAGAGAATTTCGAAGTAAGAAGCATTCGTGTTGCAAGAAACATTTATGAAACACCAAAAGTGCGAATAGAATAAAAATACATACAAAAACCGTAAATACCTACCCTAGATTGACGGAATTATCACGTAACAAAACAACATACAGTCGAATCACGAACCTCCTACTTTTTGATTTCGGTTGATTAACGGAATAATTATTCATGATTAAACCTGGGATATTAGGGCGTTTGTTATTTAGACGATTTGTACCTAGGTCTCAACGCGGTTTTTAAACAAGTCTACGTCCGATCGTCAGTTTGGTATGGCACACTTGCGACTGTTTGGGATACTGTGGCTAGCGCCGATGTTGTTAACAAACCTAAACCCTGTCTAGACCAGCCCCCCTAGCATGAGCACTACGATATGATAAATAGCTCGTTTTTATCACAAAGCTGTCAAATTACAATGGAGTTTGACAGTTAGACGCGATAAAAAACGGTATATAATGTAAATTGTGTTGCTCATGCTACGGGTACAGAGTAGTAATCGTCTCGTTCACAAGCGCCTTTAGAGTTTGGAATGAGGTATGATTGTATAACTTAAGCCTGGATGACACGGGGCGACTTTGCAAGCTACAAGCCAGCGAGTTCGCTAGTAGCTTGTAAACTCACCCCGTATCATCGAGTAGCAGATGGTGAAAAAACCGGTGACACGGGGCGAGTTTACAAGCTGCTAGCGAACTTGCTGGCTTGTAGCTTATAAACTCGCCTTGTGTCATCGAGGCTTTACGCCGATAAAAACCCGAATCCAAAATGACGACGCAATACGTTCTTAACCTCTCGCACACTGTGTCAGTAATAATGTGCTATATAGGGGCAAAATACCTCGTATTACCTTGTTGGATCAGTTTCTTCATTGGCGCTTGTTATATCGATTATTGCTAGACTTTTACAATCAGCTATGTTAACACAAACTATATTCATATTTAGCTTCCAATTCACCAGTAAACGCTGTATCAATTCAGATTCTAATCCTATCGGGTCTAATGTCCAAAGTAGATGAGCGTTAGTTGATTGAGAAGAGCGAAAAATTACAAATTTTCATTGATCAAATACTTACTTATGCCCCAGGTCATTACAGCCTTTGTGTGTGGCACATACGGGGCAGCCGTTCTTGAGGTGCGTTCTTCCGACGTGACCGCAGCGGTCGCATCGACCCGGGGCGGCAGACCAACGGGTTAATTCATCGTAACGACTAGTGTCACTCACCCACGATATCAACCTTGGGGAAGAACAAAACTAATGTTCTGATTCTGCATAGTTTTTACATTAAATATTTAACTTTAAATGAAATTTTCAATATAATATTTTAATAAAAAAATGATTTTTTATTTTTCAATGAATGCGAACAATACACAGACTAAAAATTTCTTTAAAAAATTTAGAAATTTGTTATTTTTACCTTGGTATTATTTCGTTATCGGTGACCGTATGCAAGAAGGAGACAACAGTAGTTATCGAACTGCCACAAGCTCCCACACCATAATCACAACCGCAAAGCATCGCTAGAGCCACCATCTTGTTACGACCAAATCCTGTAAGGAAATATAATAAGTAATTTATTTTATGTAGTAACTAGTGGGTACGACTTAGGCCCATATTACAGAATGACAACTAAGTGTTGATCTTTACTTGAGTACAGTTAGAAAGGGATGTCGCTATGTGCTATATATAGCGACATCCCTTTCTATGCTCAAGACTAGATCAATCACTGAGAATCTTAATATAAAACGGGCCTTAGTCTATGTGGTTTAATTGATTTCCCATACAAACTTCCCGCTCCCCTTTCACCTACTTAATTCAATTTTATTCAGGATGAATTTGGATTTTAATTTGGTTTTTAATTTTGATTTTAATTTTATTTTTTAATTTTGATTTTAATTATAAATTTGTTCTTTTCCTTTAAAATTGTAATTGTTGACGTTGATTAAGACAATTATAAATGTTGTACATGCCTTTAATAAGTGTGCACATCAAGTACTATTATTGTGAATTTTGTATTTGTTTTTTGTATGTGTATTTTTGTTGGTGTGGCTAACAAATAAATAAATTCTGGGATAAAAATTGTCCTGTGTCCTTACCTGGGCTCAAACTATATCTTTACCAAATTTCAGTTAAATCAATTCAGTGGTTGAAGTGCAAACAGGTAACAGACAGACAGACACACTTTCGCATTTATAATATTAGTATGGATAGTAAGTAATAGTTAGCCTATTAAGTATATTTATATTATTAGTATAGCTTATTTTAATAAATAGACAAACACTAATCAAAAAGTTTTAATATAATATATTATCCTTCTCTTCCCCCCAGGTTGCCTAGAAGAGATTGTTGTTTAGTTATTACTAAACAGTTTAGTAATAAGGTACTCCTTTTTCTGTTATATAAGTTATTTGTGACGTTTTAAAGCATATTTCAACGTTTTCTTTTGTTTATGTAGTCATTGTTTATCTAGATAAATTTAGAATTAAAAGTGGATGTTCCATCTTCTCTTCTCTCTCGTCTTGTTATCTTACCAATTGCAGAGAACATCTGTTGAGCATCATAGCAGTCCACTGAACCCTGCATCGCACCGCCACCAGCTGCATTTGATACACTGAAGTTGCGGTACACACGATGGGCACCATAAGCAAAGCAATCGGAGTCCTGTGATATCACTGCATCTACCAACTGCATAGAACAAAAAATTATAACAATTCTAACTTAAAATGGAACAATCTAAAATAAATTGTATGATCTTGAAATCCTGATTGTGAAACCTACTTCTTCTGGTTCTGGATTCCCATTCCACTAAGTTTGTAAAGAGGTAAAAGCAAGTCCTGTTATGCCAATTTTATTCTGGCCTATTCTGTGCCATCACACATATTATATCAAAGTGTAGTTTTGAGAGAGACACATTTTATTCTATTCAATTGAACTGTATTTCTTATGTAATTCCATCTGCAGGAAATCTTTTTAAAATTATTGTACAAACAATACCTGTAATGTGCAAAAATATATCTTTAAAACAAGCGTTTAATATTTGACTTCTGGCTAATGCAGATAGTATATATTTTAAGCAAACTCTGTTCAACATTACAATGCTTAGATTTGCTTAGCAGTCTTTGCTTTGTATACTAGTCATAATGATTAAAATGTTGAAATCTCCAAAAAGTGCACATAGCAGATATTGGTTTGACACAACAATATGCAACATATAGATTTCAGTGGGAATATCAATCTGTTGATAAATAAATATGATAATGAAATACAAACACCTTGAGCATTTAGTTGTGCACATGTAGCTTCTGCTTCACCTCTTCCTTTAATACATCGCACTCCCATAGTCCTGAGCAGATTCTCACACTGTTAAAAAAAACATTTAAAATTATAAAAAGTATATCAAGCTACTTTAATTTACTTTAGCAGAAATTACAAATCTAAAGTTAATCCCATCCTGTCAGATGCCTGGACCAAGTTGAATTTAGACAGTAAAATTTAATTTTGTTTAATGCTTAAATAACAATAAAATGGGAATTACAAACTTCTTTCAGGACATTTCTGAATCTTTTTCTTCCAACATCTGGTTTTGATGTTGTAGTTTCAGCTCTTGGTGCTGCTCCTTTAAATTGGATAGCATTTCTGGCAGCCATTACATCCCTCTTTAACTCTGGAGCTTCTCCTTCCAAAACAAATATAGGAGTTATGTCTGCTAGCAATAAATAAATTGTCCGGAAAAATAAATTCCTAAAAAAAGAATTCTTGGTTGTAATTTTAGTATTAAAAACATAAATAGGTAAGAACTTATATTGATTTAGAAATCATAGCAGGACATTAAATATTTTTAAACTAATACCTTAGATAAAGTTTAGGTTGCACATAGTAATCTGTTACATTTTGGCTATCACAAACCCAACCTGATAGATCTACCGCAACAGTTTCACCACGAATCTAAAATATTTATTATTAGTTGATTAATAATTTTACCAGCTTTGAACAGATCAAATTATTTGATCCCCATACCCACCTCGTACAAGGACTTTTTTTCGCTGTATGGAGTTAGGACAGTCCATAAGCCCTTAACCCCCATAATCAAAGTATTTCAATTGGTTGTTTTATACTATTTAATGTTAATATTTTTATCACATACAAGTAAAACAGTACGCAAACAACCAACCAAAAGAAAAGGAAGATTCTTTCATTATTTTCAAATTCTTTTTTTTTCTGAAGCAAGCAGATGCTGACAAAATGTTTTAATCAATTTTCTACTTTAGTCTTAAAATTTAAATGTATAAAATCGGTTGCGGTTAAATTAATTTTGACACTTCGTCAACGTTCCGTTCTAGGCTTGTTGAAAATATATCGATGTAGCGATATATCGATATTTTTTGTTCGATATATCGATACAAAATAAGGCTAAACTGTTGAAAAGGAATCAAAGATTCTTGTGGACTGTAGTAATAATTTATTGACAAGAAAAGAAACAAAAGTAAAACAATATCAAAAAGAATATAAAATACACTATGGAGCATGAAACCTACATGGTTCTGCAACATCCCCCCCTTCAGTGGTAGAACCACTACTGCTGGCTATCTTCACCAGCTTGGTGAAAGGACGTCGTAGTAGGCCTCCTTTAGTTTGAATGTCACAAACTCTTGCTATCCCGTCTCTGCCGGGAAATAGTCTCACCACTCTCCCGCGGGGCCAGGTGCCTCGAGGCAGGTTGTTGTCACAGATAATGACGACATCCCCTAAAGAAACTGACTCAGAGGTCCTTCCCTGCCTCCTTGGTAGAAGCGAGGGCAGATATTCACGTACCCATCTTGACCAAAATAGGTCAGCCAACCGTTGGGTTTTCCTAAAGTCGCTCCGTCTCATGAGAGTTCTGTCATCCAACTCCAGAGGAATACGATGGTAGGCTGATGAGCTTCCTAATATAAAATGGAGAGGAGTAAGGGCTTCTGGTGCATCAGGGTCGCAAGACACATAGGTAAGTGGGCGGCTGTTAACTAGCGCTTCGGCTTCCAGTAGAACGGTGTGCAGTAGCTCCTCTCTTGGACTTCGTTCTAACAGGGTCGCTTTCAGAGCTACCTTCACGCTGCGCACAAGACGCTCCCAGGCTCCTCCCATATGTGGCGCTGCTGGTGGAATGAAGTCCCACGACATCCCACGATTTGCGCAGTCTTCCTTTGCCTCTCGATAGATTTTCTGAAGCTCGTTTTTGGCACCAACGAACGCCGTTCCATTATCAGATATAAATTTTGTTGGGGTACCTCTCCGCGCAATGAACCTTCGGATACACATCAGGGCAGCTTCCGTCGTGAGTGAGCCGACAATCTCTAAGTGGATGGCTCTGGTGGTCATGCATGTAAATAAGGCAATCCACCTTTTCTCAGATCTTCTGCCGATGGTCACTTGGACAGGGCCCATGTAATCAAGGCCGGTATAAGTAAAAGGTCGGCGTCCATGGGCAAGCCTGCACTCTGGGAGATCACCCATCTGCGGTGCCATCGGCAGAGAGCGACGCACACAACAGAACTGACATTCTCTTGCAACGGCTCGGACAAGGTTACGCAGCCGTAGGACCCAGTACTTCTGACGGATCTCGTTCATTACCTGCTCTTGGAAGGCGTGGCCAGCTTTTCTGTGGTAATGGTCGACTAGAAGGCGAACGGAAGGATGACGAGCGTCTAAAATAATCAGCCGTTTCACGGTATCAGGAACATCTTCGACGACAGATATACGAACAAACAGCCGTATGACTCCATATTCATCTAACGCCGCAGAAAGATTTTTTAATTTGCTCCGCTTCGAAATAGGTGTGGCAGCTCTGAGACTCTTCAACTCTTCAGGGAAGGACTCTGACTGACTCTGCCGCAAAATATGAAGCTCGGCATGATCAACATCTTCTGAATTGAGTGGAGATAACTGGGGAGACGTTGCAGGAGACGGAATGGAAGGTTGAGATGACAGAGTTGATAAAGAAATTTTTGCCGAAATAGGTACCCCAAATTTTGAATTTAGACGACTGCGAAGTTTATTTAAAAATTGGAACGCACGAGCGGTTGTACGAACCAATCGCAGCCAGCTACTGAAACGCGAGGGGTCTGGTGCCAAGGCTGGCAACACAGGGACCGACTGAGGGTCGGTACCTGTCAAAGTGTTAACTGCGTCATGCATTTTAAATTCACGACGATACTGAGGCGAATTTGTGATCTCGCTAGAGAGCGGAACCTCCGTTGGCCAATCATTCGGATGCAATAACAAAAAAGGTGGTCCTGAAAACCAACGAGGTGGGATACCTTTAGAAACGCGAGTAACATCATCAGCTACGTTAAGGGCTGAAGGTACCCACCTCGACTCCGAAATCTCTGACTCAGCGGAGATCTCTCCAACTCGGTTGGCGACGAAAGGTTTAAGGGACCGGGCCTCACTTCGTAGCCATCCGAGGACGTTCATAGAGTCTGTCCAAAAATAACGCTTAGCCGGTTTGACGGTATGCTCGGAGGTAATAGTAGCCGCCAAACGTACCGCCAAAAGCGCTGCTTGCAATTCAAGTCGCGGTATCGATAAAGGCTTCAGTGGAGTCACTCTAGATTTACTAGCGATGAGCGTCAATTTCACGTTACCGTTATGAGCGTCGAGAAATTTCCAATAGGCAACACAACCATAAGCCAGCTCGCTGGCGTCTGCGAAAACATGAAGCTCACGCTCAACGAAACCTATATTTCCGGAATACCATCTTGGAATTTTTATATTTTCAAGTTCCGAAAGGCTTTGCGACCAGGACTCCCACAGGCTACATAGCTCGGCTGGTAAGGGTTCATCCCAGTCAGATCCGCATCGCCAAGCCTTTTGGAAAATTATTCTGCCTTGGATGGTTATCGGGGATAGCAAACCGAGCGGGTCGTACAGGCGCATAACTTGCGACAGTGCGACACGCTTAGTTAGAACAGATTTTGGGTCGAAATCTATACCAAAACTAAAATGATCTGAGCTTGTGTCCCATTTTAGACCTAAAACTGTAATATTATTGTGTGCCGGGACTGCCGAGATATTGTCGACTGAAGTAAAGGCTGCCCTCAAATCTGCAGGTATTAAATTTAAAGCCTCCGGGACGTTGGAGATCCAGCCCCTCATCTCGAAGCCAGCTAAGCCATGGAGAGTTACAATGTCAGCTGCTAATTGAGAGGCTTGATGTACATCATCCAGACTTCCTACGTAGTCGTCCATGTACGTACTGGTTAGGGTGGCCTTTGCAGCATCGGGATATTTAGTGGAATTTTCGGTAGCGTTTTTATTCAAAACGTAAATTGCGCTACATGGACTAGAAGTGGCGCCGAAGATCATAGAGCTCATTCGGTATTCCTTGATGGGAGCGTTAGGGTTACCACCCTCCCGCCAAAGAAATCGTTGCATGTCCCTATCTTGCAACCTGATTTTTATTTGTGGGAACATTTCTTTTATGTCCGCCATCATGGCCACCCTACCTTCCCGCCAGCGAAACAAAATTCCTAATAGTGACTGTAGTAAGTCTGGGCCAGAAAGCAATAAAGAATTAAGACTGACCCCATCTGTGGCAGCAGCCGCATCATGAACGAGACGCAACTTTTTCTTTTGAGGATGTATAGCTGCAAAATGTGGTAAATACAAAAATTTACTTTTGCTATGTTTTACAATATAGTCATGGTTGGTGTCACAAGGTTCAGCGTAACCCTTTGACAGCAACGCGTCGACTTGCTGTTTGTAAGCGACGGCGAAATCATTGTTTGAAAGCATTTTTTTCTCTAAACTTCTCAACCGAGTGATAGCTTGATAATAAGTGTCAGGAACATAAAATTCATCGGTGCGCCAGATTAGACCAGTTTCAAATCTACCACTAGGTAATCTACGAGTGGTTGAGTCTAAAATTTGTAAGGCACGCTTGTGTTGGGAACCATAGGATCTAGAATATTTAGAAACGCCTAAGGCGTCGATTTCAAACTGTTTTTTAATTAAGGATTCTAGATTCTCATGGTTGCTTTCTAAAGTGTGATTCACAAAGGCTACTGGTTTCGATCTACTGTCCGACACACCGTGGAGCACCCAGCCAAGAAAAGTCAGACAAGCTACTGGTTGCGAAGGTCGTCCAGTCTTCAGTTCTCGCGAGATAGTGAGAGGCCAGTCAGCGGCGCCTACCAGAACCATAGGCTGAGCTTCTTCGTAGGTCAACTGCTCCGCAACGCTCGAAAGATGATCACAACCAGTAAGGTCCTGAGTGGATATTGACTGTGAACAGAGAGCGAGGTTAGGCATCGAACGCGCGTTTGTGATTTCGTAACTTTCGGCTTGGTATCTGCCTCGAATGTGAAATGAAACAAAATTTACTTTTTCTTCTCTAAACATTCCGCCTACGCCCTCTACGCGTATGTCACCAGCGGGCCCGGTTGCGCCGATACGATTGGCTAAGACCTGATCTATGAGAGTGGCAGTAGACCCCTCATCCAGAAGTGCGTAAGTCTCTACAGCACACTTAGGTCCGGAAACAACCACTGGGACAATTTTGAGAAACACGTGACGTTTTGCGGATTTCGTATTCACTTTGCGAGACAAAAGTGGTTCATGAGTATTGTTTACCTCAGTTATGACCGGTGTTGACGCCGGTTTGGCCGACGGTGGTTCATGGGCAGTGTTTACCTCGGCTATAACAGGCATTGGTACCTGTGGGGGCGACGTCTTGATAGTTGACGAAGCGCCGTGTAATAAGGCGTGATGAGAAGCGCGGCAACCACGGACACCGCACACCTCCTTGCATAATTTCCACCGGTGATTCTTTTTCTTTAGGCACCGAAAGCACCGACGCAGCTTCATTACGAAGGCCAATCTGTCATCAGGGATAAGAGATTTAAATTTGGAACAATCTACTAAAGGATGACTAGATTGACAAAAGTCGCACGTCGTGTCGGATACTTTTGTCGCATGGATAGTATCGTGACGACGAATTCTATCCAGATAAGGTGGATTATCATAAGTTTGGGAAACTAGGCCAAAATGTATGTGATTTCTAGCTTCTTCGCTTAGAAATTTTGATAAAAGTTCGAGTTTAGTATGACTGCTCGAATGTTTCGAAGCATAATGCGCGAATAATGTACGTAATAAGGGTGTTAATTTCAAAAGTAAGCAATTAAACAGTTCCGGTGAATATAAGTAAGGAACCTGATCTAAATACTTAATAGTGGCAACCAAATTTTGCACTCTACAAGAAAACATGTTGAGATCCTTCATGTCTGTTTGAAGTTTTGGTAGAGCGCGGATTGACGCCAGTTCGTCCAGCACTACCATCTCGGGGCGTGCGAAGCGATCCTCCAGGGCATGCATCACGTCTCTCGGATCCGACGCAGTGTAGAGCAAGGCAGACACGGCCCTGGCCGCATCACCACGCAGCGCACGGCGCAGACGAGCTAGATTATCTGTGTCGGAAAATTGCATAAATGTGTCAAAAAAACTTCTATTGAAAGCTATCCAACTTGATGGCTTGCCATCGAATTCCATAAGCTCGATGTGACTATGAAATGAGGGCTTATTGTTGGATAGAGTCATTAGCACGTTGGCGAGTCTGTTTATGTCCGAGTCTTGAGGTACAGTTGCCGTTCGCGGCGTTGGTAAGGTAGCACTGGTTACGGCAGGGAGGTCTAACCCCGTTAGTTGATTCGCCACTGGTGGGTCAGTGGGTTCAGGTGCCGTACCAGTCTTGATGAACGGTTGGTGTTCATGCACCCAAGATTTTGTTCGTTCCTCTGAGCCGCTGCGTAAGCTACTTCTCGAACTAGACTCGATTGCGGCGATCTCCGCTCGCAACGAAATATCGGCGACATGCTTGCGCATACGTAAAATTTCTTCATCGCGCTCGCGTCTCTGAAGCTCTAGAATGAGCACTGCCTCAGCGTGTTTTGCTTCTGCCGCGAAGCGTTCAGCGCGTACCGTGCGCTTTGAAGAAGATACAATAGAACCACTTACCTTGGTTGATAAGGTGGACGCCGGTGACGGACGCACCGGGTCCACGACCAAAGCAGGATCAGGGAGTGCGGTGCATGTAGTTACCGCTGGGGCGGCACTGCGGACGGAACTGTTACAGGTCCCTTCCAAAAAGGCAGCATCGCCGGCTGGGGCGGCACCGCGGGCGGGAGCGTTTTGGGCTCCTTCCACAAAGGCGGCGTCGCCGGGTAACGCACTAAGGCACTCGTTTTTACACTGCATTCTGGTTTTAACCATTTCAAGGACCAAAAATATGAAAAGGAATCAAAGATTCTTGTGGACTGTAGTAATAATTTATTGACAAGAAAAGAAACAAAAGTAAAACAATATCAAAAAGAATATAAAATACACTATGGAGCATGAAACCTACATGGTTCTGCAACAACTGTACTTCCAGGGCCCAAGTGGTGATACTTCACACTAGGTTAGGTTAGGTTAGTGTTGTGACCATAACGCGCAAGCCGAGCGAGCGAAGCGAGCGAGTCGCGGCAGCGGCCGGCGAATCGCCAGAAAACAACTTTTTTAGAAGAGACCTTTTTTGCAAAAGAGTTCGAGTATCACCTCTTGGGCCCTGGAAGTACAGTTTTACCCAAAATAACTAATATCGAAATTCGTATTAAAAACGATATTTTTTTAATTATTAGCGGCATATCATGACCTAACTAAATTCGTATCTGGAAAAATCATAACTGGATCTCAGATTAATGATATTCAACATATCTATGATCTGTGCTGTAATTAGTATTGTCTATGATTTGTAAATCTGTTTCGCTGGTGAATTGGTTATGCTGAATTCCATTATATTCTGTGGAAGTGTGTGACTGTCTAGGCTTTGTTTACGAAAGATGGCACCTGAGAGGCCCTGCAATCATTTTCATCATTCGAAAATAGGCTCTATTTTTAGGGAGATAATTTTCGTTCCATTATTATTCCACGTGTCATCTTTCGTGAGATACTGTACTGTCATGCAGTGTAGCGACAATTTGGTACTTTGATAATTCTTTCTTTAAATAATTTGTATGTGCTAGGCTGACCAAAATATATTTTTGGGAAAATTGCTCCGATATATCGATATATCGATGTTTTTTTCGCGATATATCGAAGCCGATATTGATATTATTTTAAATATCGATGTATCGATATATCGATATTTTTTTCAACTTTCGACATCCCTATTCCGTTCCCTCATACTCGTATGACTTTTATTGTATGTTTTATAGTTCTAAATAGACATAACATTCCACTACGCCATTTGATACAATAGTCTAATTCCTTGACTTCATATTTTTTTTTTATTTATTTTTTTTTTTTGGTTAATTTATCCCTGTTGGGACGGGCAAAGGATTCTGAGTCCATACAGCCCTGTCTGTTAACTTTTCTTTCTTAAAGTGTTTTGATTGTAGCTTTTACAAATTTGTATAAAGGAATGTAGGTGTCTTTATTTTGTAAAAGTTTTCTCAAGTCGCGCGGGATTTTTTTTTTTTTCTTCTTTCTGTGGCGTTCTCCGTTTTACACAGAAATTTCGCCAATGTCCAGTAGGTAGTGAGAGAGACACGAAAAAGACTGCTCGGTAGAAACAGATTAAGGTGATTTAAATAACCGATTATACGTTCTTCCTTGAGTATTTCACTTTTCTGAAAGCACAACACAACAAACAAACACAAAGACGTCACAGGTTAAACAATATTAATTTATATGACATGGGCAGAGCCGACATTTATATCCAAATAAAAATAGAAAGGTTAATAAAAGTTGGAGTTTAATATTGTATTTTTTATGAATTTACATAAACATATTTTTTTTACATACGATGTCTCAGACGTCATATTTTATTATGTAAATTTGACATAATTTATGCAGGTAGTATTTTAGCATGTTATACAGGAACGTAACCCTGTAGTTTTTTAGGGTTTCGAGAGGCTCCGTGAAGAAGAAATCCTTTAGTTTTGCTTATACATTAAGTAATCTGTGCTAATACTATACTATAACCTCGCTATATGTGAGTTAAAAACTGTCTAGTAAAATAATATTTTATTATTTTAAGCCCGGCTATGCCTCATTGCGGACACTTCTAAGTGAGCCAGTGTACATTTCAAAGCGCGTGCTTCAGTAACACGCGTTTTAATAATGAAACATCGTTCGAAGTTGTACACATGCACGCGCACGACTCTGGTCAAGTGCACGTCGAACGTACGCTGTCAGAATTTCGTTCGAACTCGCGTTGGGCAAGAGTCAGCTTCGCACTTCACACGTCAGATACACACGCCGGCCGCTAATATGCTGTCGCGACGGCAACACCAGTCGCGATGTTTGAGGTGGCAACACATATCAATAGGCTAGTTTACTCATGTCGAATTGTATTAAATAAATGTTTATTTCTTAAAGTGTTTAGTCTAAGGAACCTTAATATATCGATTTCACTTCATAAAAGCAGAAGATTGCTGTAGAAATTTAATTTTAAAAAATATTTTTTAGTCTATATTTTTTAAACACTAAAAACGCTGTTCGCCACATTCGCCATGATTTTGACGTCCCTTGTGGTAAACAACTAAATGTCATTCGCGTGTTACTGTAGGTGGATTCTTTCGTCTGACTAAATTTATCTTAAAACACTTTTAACTTTAGGAAAGAAAAAAACAGTAAACTTAGTTTTTTTTGACTAAACAAATTATGTATGCCGGCTTTGTGAAAGCAGAAAGCACAAATCTGCCAAGAATTGACGCATTGATGGTTGGTGAATTTGTTGCACTAAACCCCGATTTCTGGTCTGCGGAGCAGAGCATCTATGTAAGTACAGTGCATTTAGTATTACAATGTAGTAATAAACATAAAACTGATACAACATATGAATAAGTGTAATAAAGTTGCGTAGGTTAATTTCTTTCGGCACTTTAATCCACAACTTTCCTGGAGTCTTCAAGGATGTGTTTTTATATTCTCGTACAATACAGTAATGATAATTACTTTATTTTTTGTGGTATTTATTAGAAATCATGTTTTTTTTTATTATAAACTCAGTTAAAAGTAATTTTCTACGTGTTTACGAGTTTTTGTTTACCACAGTTCACGTCATAGCATAGACAATCTATAGACTAAAATGGCCGACAGCGTTTTTGTATGTCCATGAAAAGTCTATTTCAAAATTAAAGATTTGTAGCTTTCTAGGTTTAAAAAAAATACAATACATTTTTTTTCGGTCTAATAGAACATTTATTAACCATTTAAAACCTTTTTCCAAAAAGGGTCAACTAGCCTATTGCCGCTATAACTAATGTCATTTTCTCTTCTTGTTTGTTGTGCTATTTTAACTAACATACTGTGATTACCTTGTACTATTATTTAATTCTTGTTATGTGCCATAAAAATGTGCCTACCTGATGCGTGTCTGTCTACGAGCTCGAGAACCAACGGAATATAACAAAAGCTAAGTAGTAGAATAGTTCACATAAATGATAGCCGGTTTGCATCTCATGAAAAGTTTGTATGTGTGAAAATAAGCGCTTACCTGCGCACTTGATATTAACCTATGTACCTGTGGGTATCAGCACGGTAAAGAGATACTCTCTCACACGGCGAAAGCGCCGGAGAGTATGGGCGTGAAACGCCTGTGGCATTGACATAATTATAACAATATAAAAAGAGGAGGGCTTGTGCTTCTGCAGGAGGCAAGTCCTAGGGTACCCTACCAAGAGGCCACAAGAGAGAGTTATGGCATGCGCAGCGCTATGTCTGGACGGAGCTGGAATAGTGGCTGAGCCAGATGGAAGACGTTCCATAGTAGTGCCATATAAGTGGGCGATGCGGCTCGTGCATGTAGGCGCACACATGCACGGTTTGCGTGGGGAGCAGGCGACGGCCTTGGCTCTCATGCTCACACCGCTCTGCAGGAGCGTAGGACATATATTATTATGGCAAAGAGTCATGTTAGGAAATCTCCGCATCGTTTAGACAGCTAACGTAGATAGTTGAGTTAACATGGGTAATTGACCTACAGATAATCTCGATACTCATTTATGACAATATTTATGTGTTCTATGAATCCTGGAATCATACCGTTGTGATGGTGTGACTCCGGGACTTAGTGGCACCACGCAGTGGTGTCATAACTTTATTTATACTTACAGATGGAGTAAGAAAGTGATGAGAGGCATGGACGGACATTCGCTGGTGCTTGAAGGTACATACAATATAATCTGTGGTAAGTAATCACCCTTCGTCCCTCGATTCTCCCTTTGTTACGTGTCTATCGTCTAAAATCTCGCGATCCACGGTGGATACGTTTGCATCACGGATATGGGCTGCATGTGGCAGCCCTGCCCCCAAGAGGGTTGCGACATATGCCATACATTTGATAGCGCACTTTCATGTAGGTTGGACTGAATGTATGTACATTCATCAAAATAGATGTCCAGCACTTCGATATAGATTTATTTATTGATATAATCCAAAAGCATCTAGCCATTTGGAGCATAGAAAGTACTAATTAAAAAAAGTATATAACTAAAAACCGTAATTAGGTACACCCAAAATTATCCTTGACTCTGCCTTACATTTTTAGCGATATTATCCTTGCATCTTTAGTGATGGTATATAAACCGCACACAAGCAATTACTTCGACGTCCATTTC
Organism: Chilo suppressalis; assembly: GCA_902850365.2. Taxonomy (NCBI): domain Eukaryota; kingdom Metazoa; phylum Arthropoda; class Insecta; order Lepidoptera; family Crambidae; genus Chilo; species Chilo suppressalis. The sequence continues at coordinate 18,811,127 of OU963898.1, forward strand.
CGAATTGAGACAGTCAGTAGTATAGATACCTTGGTCTCACTCGTAAAACGTCATGCTACGCGCTCTATATGTACGCTACTGACGCATCGAGGTAAAATAATATGTTTTAAATTTTTTACTAGTACTGTATAAAATAAATAATAAATATATGTATGTCGCAACGCGTAACCCACAACAAGACGTTATCTACACTGCTAGTTAGATGTCGCTCGTGACAGCATTCAGCCTGTCACTTGTCAAACTCGCGAAACGTCAATTTCAATGTCGCTCGTGAGAACATTCAGCCTGTCAGTTGTCAAACTCACAATACGTCAATGTCATTGTTACGTCGGGGCGGGGGGGTACGTCGATTAGTCAGTTTTTGTTAGCGCGTGTAAGCTAGAGTGTTCTCACGAAGGACATCCGTTCCCATCCAATCAGTCTGCGAATATTTGTGATTAGTAAAGTTATTAAATCATTAAAGAAGATATTGATTAGCTGTCTGTGGTGTTATTTCGTGTCCCAACAAAATGAACGAAGAGAATGGTGTATCTGGTGATCGCAACCTTATGGGTTCGCCGTCATCAGAAGTGGGATGTGATCCACGTTCCCCGGCGCAGCCCACGATGGAAAATAATGACGACAAGTGGAAATCGTTATTGGAACAACAAAATCAAAACTTCCTTGCTCTTATTCAAGCCATGAAAGATTCGACGCCGAGCGGTAATGTACACCTACCCACATTTGATCCCGAAAAAACAAATGTTGACGCACGTGCTTGGCTATCGACGGCAGATATGTGTATGGCAGATGAGCCTCTATCTGGAGCGCCCTTGATGATAGCGTTGAGCAAGGTATTGAAGGGACAGGCCTCGGCCTGGCTATCTCAAGTTTCTTTCCCAGGCATGACGTGGAAGGACTTTCAAGAAGCTTTCACCGCTCGCTATGACATTTCGGAAACAGCTGCCTCGACACTTATCAATCTCCAACACAGTAAGCCTAAGGAAGGTGTCCTCGAGCTACTAACGCCGATATGAAGACCGCTGCTCCCCCGTCAACAACCAAGCCTACAGAACGGCGCATAGACGCCGTCACTGTCAGCGCTCCTGTGGGAACCCTAGAACACTCCGGTGAGTTCTTTTCATTTCGTTTTGCCTCAGGAGCAGAGTGCTCGTTAATTAAATAATCAGTTTCAGTTAAGTTTAAAGGTACCCGTGTTACTGGTTTGGTTAAAATGACTGGTGTCGGACAAACTAGCGTTTAAAGTACTTGTCAAGTAATGGCTGAAGTTATTATTAACAATATTAATCTCAACATTCTATTTCATGTTTTACCAGATGAATTTTTGTTGCATGATATTATGATTGGACAGGAAGTGTTATCACATGAGTTAGAAGTTTGTGTAACCCTCGATAAAGTGACTTTTATTAAAAAAAAATGATTATTAACGCGTGTACAGCTGCTCCTAGTGATATTAATTTTGAAAATATCGATACAGATATTCCTTTGGAGTACAAATCTAAATTGTTAGATATCTTGACCGAGTTTAAGGACCACTTTGTTTACGGTACCCCATCAGGTCCTGCAAATACTGACCCTGTGGAAATTCGGATATTGACGAATCTCTAAAGCGAATTCGTACTGCTTTGCGAGTTTTAACCAGAAAGGGGTTTTCTTTCAATTTAAAGAAGTGTTTTTTCATGAACAAAAGGGTAGAGTACCTTGGCTACGTAGTTAGTTGCGGTGAGATACGTCCGAACCCCAAAAAGATTGAGGCCTTAGTTGCCCTGCCTCCCCCTAAAACCATTACGCAATTGCGGCAGTTCATAGGTCTATCGTCCTATTTCAGGAAGTTCATACCGGGTTTCGCACAAAAAATGGCTCCACTTAACAAAGAACCGGTAATAATGATTTTTGACCCTGATTGCCCAATCGAACTTCACACTGATGCTAGTGCCATTGGTTATGGCGCTATATTGTTGCAGACCAAGGACAGCAGACAGTTTGTGGTTGCCTATTTCAGTAAGCGCACTACAGCTGCGGAGTCTAAATACCACTCGTATGAGTTAGAGACACTCGCGGTTGTGAATGCTATCAAGCACTTCCGGCATTACTTACACGGAAATAGGTTCACCGTAGTAACGGACTGTAACTCCCTAAAGTCTTCTCGCAATAAAGTTGATCTTACCCCGCGTGTGCATAGATGGTGGGCTTTCTTACAAGCCTTTGATTTTGAGATAGTGTATAGAGATGGAAAACACATGTGTCATGCCGATTTCTTGTCCAGAAACCCCCTCCCAATTGAACCTTTCGATAAAATCGAGCACAAACGCGTAGATCTTACAAGTTTGCCTGATAACTGGTTGCATGCCGAGCAGCAGCGTGATCCTGAGATCACAAAGCTGATTGAAAGTCTCAAAGACCATGGCATTGACGAAGAAGTTGCTAAGGCTTATGAGATTAGATCTGGGGTACTTTACCGAAAGGTTAAGCGCAATAATCGGTCTCGATGGCTTCCAATCGTTCCCCGAGCTCTACGCTGGTCAGTTATAAACTCCGCCCATGAATCTCTCATGCATGTAGGTTGGAAAAAAAACATTGGAAAAGGTTTATGACATGTACTGGTTTCATCATATGTCGAAGTTTGTTCGTAAATTTGTTGACAACTGTGTGACGTGCAAAATATCCAAATCACACTCTGGCAAAACTCAAACTGATGCATCCGATTCCCAAGACCCCTATACCATGGCATACTTTACATGTCGATGCAACCGGTATACTCAGCGGCAAGAACGATAGAATAGATTATGTGTTCGTTTTGATAGATGCTTTTACAAAATTTGTTTTGTTACAACACACTTTACGCATTGACTCTGTAAACAGTATTAGGGCTCTTAAGCATAGCATTTCCTTGTTTGGTGCTCCTAAGCGTCGCATAGCTGATCAGGGCCGCTGTTTTGCTAGCAATGAATTTAAAGACTTCTACCAGTCTCATTGTATCGACCTACACTTAATTGCAACAGGTAGTTCGCGTGCTAACGGGCAGGTCGAGAGAGTTATGAGCACACTCAGAAACATGCTCACCGCGGTCGAAATTAGCAGAGAAAAATCGTGGTAGGATGCGTTGCCAGAGGTCCAGCTAGCTCTTAATTGTACGATTAACAGAGTCACTAGATCAAGTCCTCTTGAGCTATTAATCGGGAAGATATCTAGGCCCTTAGAGCTCTTGTTTTCAAATGATAATGAACCTGAGATTGATATTAATGCCGTACGTGAGCGAGCTATTTCTCTTATGCACAAAAATTCCGAATATGATAAAACTAGATTTGACAGCACAAAAGCTGCAGTCCGAAAATTTTCAATAGGCGATTTTGTTCTTCTACAAAACGAAGAACGCAACCAGTGCAAACTCGATCCGAAGTATAAAGGTCCCTTTCGTATCATTGAGGTTCTAGAGGGCGATAGGTATGTGCTTAGGGCGCTGAATAACAACCGGACTTACAAATACGCTCACGACAGGCTTCGTAAGATGCCCCTAGGTGAAATCCCTGAGTCTGACAAAGATGATGTTGAAAACGACACTGACTTAACTAGTTCTTTGACCGATACTTGTGATTTGATGTTAAACCAGACTGATTAAATTTTTATGTTGATAGAATAGGTTCGTATTCGTAGTTCTTGTTACTCCTATAAGACGCTGGTTAAGTGATGCCCCTGGTTAAGTGATGCCCCTGGTTAAGTGATGCCCCTGGTTAAGGGATGCCCCTGGTTAAGGGATGCCGCTGGTTAAGGGATGCCCCTGGTTAAGGGATGCCGCTGGCTAAGTGATGCCCCTGGTTAAGGGATGCCACTGGTTAAGTGAAGCCGCTGTCTCAGCGATGTCTGACTATTATGTTACCTGACCTCGATTCGCGTGGTCAGGCATGGCCGAGCAAAAAATATGTACCCAGATATAATTTCTGTTTCAGAACACTTACACGAGGACGTGTAAGGCGCAGGATGGCCGTGTCGCAACGCGTACCCCACAACAAGACGTTATCTACACTGCTAGTTAGATGTCGCTCGTGACAGCATTCAGCCTGTCACTGGTCAAACTCGCGAAACGTCAATTTCAATGTCGCTCGTGAGAACATTCAGCCTGTCAGTTGTCAAACTCACAATACGTCAATGTCATTGTTACGTCGGGGCGGGGGTACGTCGATTAGTCAGTTTTTGTTAGCGCGTGTAAGCTAGAGTGTTCTCACGAAGGACATCCGTTCCCATCCAATCAGTCTGCGAATATTTGTGATTAGTAAAGTTATTAAATCATTAAAGAAGATATTGATTAGCTGTCTGTGGTGTTATTTCGTGTCCCAACAAAATGAACGAAGAGAATGGTGTATCTGGTGATCGCAACCTTATGGGTTCGCCGTCATGTATTAAAATAATACTAAAAAAGACAAATATATAATTACTGGTCGCTGCTCGTGGTTCCTTTTTTGGAAATCCCTCAGAGGCCTCTCATTTTTTCGGAATAAAAGTATCCTATGTCTCAATCCAGCTCAAAAACAGCTATATGCGTACCACACCCAAATCGCTTCAATAATTTTTTGAGATTAGTAACAAACATACAAACTTTCACATTTATAGTAATTAGTAGTACACCCAGCGGTTATGCACGTTTATAAACATTTCATTATGTTTTATTATATCTGTTTTATGTTCTAAGTGATTATTTTTGTTTATCTACATACTACCTATCTATTACTTTATACGAACGTTGTGGCACTAAGTGTCTCACAGACAGACGCCGCTTACATCCACGACTAGGGTGAAGTCTAGTTATATTCGCTTGCAATGTAAGCGAGTGGTGAAACACGAGCGACCAATAAAATAAATGTCTGCGAGACACTTTAAAGCGATTCACTTTTGAGATACAAAGCATAGCCATAACTTCCTTTTTTGATTTAATCTAAGCTATTTATTTTGAAATACATCATCTTACTCGGGCAGATCACATAATAGGTACCAAGAATACGAAACACAAAGCGGACGTATAGGTAAACATGTGAAACCGTTTTGATACTAAAGGTGTTTTTAACCATTTTCGCTCTTCGGCATACCTACAGATCGAATACCAATTATGTACGTCAGAAATAAGTAGGTAGGTGAATTTGTTTATCATGTGTCGTGTTGGAGGACATTGCGAAATAATTCATAAAGGACAATGGCGAACTCCCATACAAATTTTTGCTGACAATTTTTTTGCGTCTATAAATGAATTACATGCTAAATTATGAGTTTAGATTTTCGATTTGATTCGTTTTATTTATTTTATTATAGGAAGTCTGGATTTATAGATATTCCACATTGAAGTTTTAGAGGTTATGTCATACCAAGAATACAAAAAGGAATTATAAAATAATGTTCAAGAGTATTTTTAGATCAAAATAAAACATACGTGAAACGGAACTATAAAAGTATATCTATCCCGTAAATTAGTGACTATGAAACATTTTTTTATATATTGTTTATTCCACATCTTCTTTGATCACAATATCGTAGATAGTTTTTGTTTTAATCTAAGTAGATAGTAGATACAATGAAATAAAATCCACAGTAAGGAACAGAATCTTGTCCAAAATCCACATCAAGAATTCGTCCAAAATATCAGATTCGGAATTCTTAGGCAAGCACTACTCAACAGTCGCCGGGGAAGATCTCGAAAGTCCGAAGGCAGTCCAGATCACATAAAAAAAACAAATCTCAGAAAAAAAAACAATACACCGATTTAAATCTTTGCAATTTTGCAAAATGCACATGCAACGATAATGATAACAACAACAAACCGATGACAAGCATGACAGTGACAGTTATAGTTTTTTGTGACATAATTGGCGCCATACTCTTTTTGTATTGTGAAGATTATTTTATTTATTATGGTTTCAGAATAATATTGAAAAATAATGTTTCCTGGTGTTTTTGACAGATAATTAAATATAGTTTATGTGTAAAGCGATGCAAAACATACGAACAACATACTTGAAGTTGATTTAAGCACTAAAATTACTTAAAATAAATGACTCAAAAGCCATGACGCCAAGCCACAATACAAATAAAAAAAAATAGTCAATTGAGTTTCCTTTTTTTAAGATTTTAATTCCAGACTTAGACAACCCTCTTCAATTATTTAATAAATCTTTTGAGATTATTTTATTATAATTTCTAATAATGACATCTATAGACGCTAAAGATTTACTTCAACAAATATTTCGCCATTGTCCTATAACATTTTACGTTTTAGATCAATCATGACAAAGTAGGTAGGTATTAATTTAGTATAATAATACCTATGAGTTTAAAGCAGCTTGTATTTTATAAAAAATTTGACTCGGAAACTATAAATATTACAAGACCTTTTGGTATTGATTCTGATAAAAAAATAATATCAGACGCTGCTTATACATTATTTTATTTTTTACACCATGACATAATATATTAGTAAAAATACCTTTTTGTATATAACGGCTCTTATATTATAACAATTTGGAAACAGGAACTGTAAAACTTATAACACCTTTTGGTCAATGACGTATAAAAAAAGGCGGACAGAATTTCGGCTAAGACAAAAGTGAGGCACCGTAATGGCGGCGGTTATCTATGAGTGAGTGAATGCAGGGTTGCTAGGTTAGCCAATTTTTTACCAATAAAACACAGTAAAAAGATCAAAATATTTTAATTGTTCAAAATTTTACCCGACTGCGGTGGATAATGTTTTTCGAGCGTGTATGCATGTATGTATGCCCAATAATAAGGCGCCAAAATGAAACCTTTAGAAAAAAAATGCTTATAACCCGTCAAGCGAGGTATCAAAGTAAAGGGTCTTAAAAGAATGCAGTGGATCCCCGGTAGTCCGACAAACATTTTGCAGGGCAGTGTCGAACTATCGAATTTGTCGGATTATAGAGTACTGCCTAAGACCCCCTATAGTCCGAATTTTTTTACAAAAGAGTACCTTGTAATCCGACAAATTACAGATCCAATGATAAGATTACAAAACATACTTTGTTATGTATGTCAAATTTAGTAAATTAAACAACACAATAGAAAGATTATGTTTTATTATAAAAGTAACGTCAAATGCTATAGAATTTACAAAAAAATATAAAAAACAATACCCTACGCGTCGAGCACAATTGTGATGGTGCGTACAAGTTGTAACTTGTTCAATAGTGAATTAGCGAATACTTGTATGTAATAGACGATGTCGGATTATAGGGGGTGCCGCATTAGCCAGGGGCCGGATTACCGGGGCTCCACTGTATTTAGAAAATAGGTATGCAAATCGTGTACTTAAAAAAAATCGTGTTGCACTCGGGGACTGCCGCGGTAAAGCTATTGCATAGAATTATTTGTCAACTTATGCAATAATACTATTTATTTATGCAGTATTTTTTTTCTTTGATATTAATTCAAGTTTTTTCTCTGATATTAATAGATGGCGAGGCAGGCCTTATGATATTTTATTGGGCAAGCACAGCAAACAACAGCATTGCCCGGCGCCAAAAAACTTCCACATGCTCCACAGTTTACCACCTTAGGTCCAAAAATTATAATTATAAAGTCTAAATAAAAGGGAGACAAATAAAAATAAGAACAGGTGCTGGGGTCTAAAACAAATATATAAAAAATGGAAAAAAATGTAATAAAAAATAAAACACGAGTGCGGGATTTGAACCGACGACCGCGGTGATGCGTCGAACGTTGGTCCCGTGGCAAAAATTTAACACACTGCACCGTTTCCATCGATACTGGAAAGGCGAAAATTGTGTTCATACGCACTGTTTTTAAGTTGGCATTGATCGAAATGTTTTGTTTAAATATTATCGTTAGTAATATTATTTATCGTTGAAAATATTTTAAAACTTTTGTTTCATTGTAGGTTTTTTTAAATAATCAAAGTTAATTCAAACTATTATATATAACAAATATTGACTTTTTTTATATTCCACTTTTTTTTCAACACTGAACTTAGCGCACTTTGCTGGTGCATTTGAAAACTAATTCACGTTCCAATTAATCATCAGCATAATTCGGCATTGGTAGCCACTGAGTCGCATTATGCTCTGTAATTGGAAAACTAACATGAAGTCTGTTTTTATTTTTGTATGAAAAAGTTTATATTTTCCACTTTTCATAAGCCAGAGTAAATCACCTAAATATGCCTGGCCAGGCCTGCATTCTTTTTTATATTTCTTAAATTAACAAAACATGCATTGAGTACTGTTTGTAATTGAGGAGTTCCATTATTTCCCTCCGAAAATACTCATCAGCTCTGCACTTAATTAATACAGCCATCTCGCTAATAAACTGATTCAAACAAAAAAATAATCATCAAAATCGGTCCACGAATCTCGGAGATATGCACGAACAACAATTGAAAAAAAAAATAACAAATATGACGTATAGAACCTCTTTCTTTTTGAAGTCGGTTAAAATTTTTAATTTACCTTTTGAGGTACTGCATGCGTAACAACACGCCGGAGTCCTCTTTTAGTAGTATATAAGTCTCCAGCTTCAAAATGGATACTGCAAATGACACTATATTTATTTGGAATCCATTCATCATCTCCGTTACAATTCCTAATAACTTGGATCCAGTCATTTCTCCATTCTACATTTTCTTTAGGGAATCTGATAAAAAAGAATAACAAATAATAGATTGAAGCTAATGTCACCCCAATTTCCCATATTTTAGGTAATATGGTTACGTGAACATTGACAACACTGGACTTTAGATTAATTATTTTGTGCTTAGAATGAAAATTGATTTCGATTTCTAAAAACTAGAAAAAAGTGATTATATTGTTCATTTACCTATGAAACGTGATTCCTGGATTTTTTTTCTTTCGGTCACTACGGTTTTTACACCATTTTACCACGCAAGACATCTTGTTTTAACTTATTTTTATCTCCACTTAACGTATCGGCTGCTTTGACGTTTGCACGCGTAATGGCTGACTATGGTGTGAATGTGTGTGTGCCGGCTTGTACATATAGCGACCTGGCCGACTCTGAGCGACACAGTTTGTTGTTTGCCGGGACTCTGCTTTTGGTATTGAGTCGGATAAACAGGCGGTTATTAACCGCCGTCTAAACGTTATTTTCGGCTACTTTGGATAATATCTGATAAAAAACGCTGTTTTACAACTATATGCACGTTACGTTTTAATTTATTTTTTTTAATTTACGGAACCCCACAGTACACGTGACCCGACATACACTTGGTCCTTTACTGTCATTCACTTGTCATTGTCAGCCGGTTAGCGCTCGCTGTCAAGTTTGTTGTTTATTTTGTTTGTTTATAACAAATAAAAGCTGAGGGAGCCATCACTGAAGAAATCTAATCTAATCTAACAAATAAAAGTCATTTGCAAATCTAATTAGAGATAAGTATAACGTATCGTATTGATAATGTGTTCATTATGAAGCGTTATCTTTTATTTGTAACCGAGGGGGCCTGTGTGGAGCGTAATCAGTCAACTTTGTCAGTCAACAGCCAGCGTAGATAACGAAAGTAACACCGATATAAAATCGATAATTTTAACTAGTGTGGTTGCTACCATGTCTTACTTAAGACACATAAATAAAATTTGGTAAGTGTTTTATAAATTTATGTATAAATTTTTTCATTGACCCTTCAATTTTGCTAGAAAATATGGATTAAACTGAATTTGAACTATGAATATTTCAGTCACAACTGGGGTCTTGTATCTAATGCAAGATTTAGTCATGCGCAAGCTCTCAAAGAAGATGTACAGAGGCAACACATACATAAAGTGCTTATTGCAAACCGTGGTGAAATAGCATGCAGGGTTATGCGCACTTCCAAAAAATTAGGCATCAGAACTGTAGCTGTCTTTTCTGATGCTGATAAAAATGCTGTGCATGTTGAAATGGTAACAGTTAATTACTTAATTCTATTTATTTTCTATATTTTATTATCCTTTCAAGCTTTTGGAAAAACAATTTTTAGATATTACTTGTAATCTATATTTTTTTTTATTTATTTCTTACATATCCTACATATTTCCTTGATGATATTTATATGAAGAACATCATCCAGGGAAAATAGTTAACACTAAACTATTTTTATAGGCTGATGAAGCTTACCATATTGGACCTGCACCGTCTACACAGAGTTACCTAAATGCCGCAAAAATACTTGAGGTGGCCAAGAAATCAAATAGCCAAGCTATCCATCCTGGCTATGGGTTTTTGTCAGAAAATGTGGAGTTTTGTGAAAAATGTGCAGGAGAAGGGGTCATCTTTATTGGACCACCACCTAAAGCTATCAGGGATATGGGAATAAAGAGGTAAAATTGCCTATATTAAGCACTTCTGCAGCTGTTTATCCTATTGGAAAGTAGAACTTTCTTATAGAAACAGTGAATATTGTGTTGAATTTGTTACATTGTCTTTACAACTTTATGAATATTGTGTTAAATGTGTTACATTGTCTTTTAATTACTTGTTATCCAAATGTAATGACTGAGTATTGCCTAATGTAATTCTTATTCTTACACACTTTTGTACTGTATGAAAACAATACATTTAAGTATATAATATTTTTTAATTTATTTGTGTATTTACTTAAACAGCTATGTGGTTCATAAAATGTTTTAACAATTGCACTAATATACTGTGTTAGTAAATATTTAAAATTAAATCACAACCAAGACATAAATATTAAAATAATTGTTTGCCCACAATCTACCTACCTGTGATACAGAGTTTCGCCTATTTATTTATAGGGGGTAAAACATATTTGTATCTATGGTCTTCAGAATGGAGTTTGTACTAACCTGCACTCTGTGTACCCTTGAGGCAGCTGTTTTTCTTAAAATGCCATAAAATTATATAAGTAGTGTGTCTAACTTAGACTAATTCCTTTTTTGGTATTGATTTATTACAGCACCTCCAAAGCTATGATGTCAGAAGCCGGAGTTCCAATTGTGAAGGGATATCATGGTGAAGACCAGAGTCTTGAAAAATTGCACGCTGAAGCTCAACGGATAGGATTTCCCTTGATGATTAAAGCTGTCCGAGGGGGTGGCGGTAAAGTATGTGACAGGTCACTATACACAGTAAAGTTTAAGTTACCTAAGAAACTTAAAAATCGTGTGAATTATTATAGTGAGAACAGTTATAAACAATAAACATACTACACCCCCATACAAAAATATTGATTTATGGCCGTTACAATATATCCTAAAACTGCATAAAATGGTAAATAACATTGCTATTATGTAATTAATATGCATTTAAACAATATAGATCCTAAAAGTAGATTTATTTGAATCAACGACAATTAAAATATAGATTTCATATTTGGGGCTGTTCAAGTATTACGTAAGCACCATTTGTGTGTACCTATTATATAGGTTGCTATAATGTATATTTATATATGTATGTATAAGTATATTTGTTTCTTAGGTTTTCACGCACATCACTCATTAAATAAAACTAGTTTTTATGGGTTAATGCACGAAACTTTATTTATTTATTGACGTTTCGCAGCCTTTTTAGGTCTGCATCGTCTGAATGTATAAGTAATTAATATTTTTTAATGTTTTCTCTATTCGTTGTCTGCAGTTTCATTTTCTCTGCACCTTCTTTCCGGTTGACTGGTAGAGAATGCCATACTGGCATTAAGTCCGCCATTTGCATTGTAAAGGCAATAAAGATTAAATAAATTTATAAAAAAAAAAGGGGGTTAGGGGTCTTTAGGGTCTTGGCTTTGCTTATTTTTGCTGACATGGGCGGCGATTAATATATATAGCAAAAATTCGATTCATGAATCAATAAAAAAAAACAGAATACATTGAAGGACAAGTGCATATAGGTACCAATGTTTACGTAAGCATGGAAGGGGGGTAAGAGCTTTGTTTACTTTTGCTGACAAGGGGGAGGAGGGAGTAAATAATTGTAATAAATCTGCTTACGTAATACTTGAACGGCCTCAGCAGTTAATTACTTAAATTCAACCCAAAATTTTTGTCTGAATTATCTTGTAAGTTTCTCAGATAACTCAAATTCACGGTGTATAAATTTATAAAATAACAAATTACCACGAGATACTTGCGTTTAAATTTTTCTAAATATATTTGATAAAAATGATAAATATAAAGATGCTATCAACTGACTTTTATTGGTGTGTTTTGTTTCCTCTTCTTCTAGGGCATGAGAATCGTCATGACTGAAGCTGACTTTTTACCTCAACTTGAGTCTGCTAAAAGGGAGTCATTGAAATCATTTGGAGATGACAACATGTTACTAGAACAATATATAACAGATCCTAGGCATGTGGAAGTTCAAGTAAGTTGATTTATTTTGATAGAAAAGATGTGTGCAATTATTCACAAAGTAAAATGTGAAAGTACCTATAAGCATTACTGTATTAAATTATTAGTATTAATAAGAAAACTTGTTTTACTTTACAAAGAAATTAATAAGTAGACACATCAACATCTAAACAATCAATGAATGAATTAGACGTGCTCGCGCATATTGGGGGAATAATTCTTGACATCTGTCAGTTGTCACTTTGACACCTAATGCTCCCGAATGTTAGGCCGTATACAGAAAGAGCTGGAAGCCGACCAGCGCTGACTAGCGCTTGTCGGCGCTTATCGGCACTTATGGGCGCTGGTCCATAGAAATGCTTGCGCCAATTACCGGCAAGGACCAGCGCCGACAAGCGCTGATAAGCCCTGGTCGGCTTCCAACTTTCTTTCTGTATACGGCCTTAGAGCTATTGGGACGTCGCTTAACGATTGAAGTTTCATTATTTCCTCGAACTGTGTACAGATAGTATTGCCATATAATTAATATACTTTCCAGGTGTTTGCTGATATGCATGGCAATGTGGTACATTTATTCGAGAGAGATTGTTCAGTACAAAGACGTCACCAGAAAATTATAGAGGAAGCTCCAGCTGTAAGTTTGACTTTATTTTATACTTTTGATTTTTCAGTCGAAACATTGTATTTGCACATAATTTGCAGACTTGTGAGTTGATGAAGCATACAATCAGTATTCACACTTCCAATTTCAGGATACAATGGTGTCGATTCTGGTATGATTCTCTAAACTTAAAACTAAATTTAACGTCAGTCTCTCTTTTCCTTTCAGTAAAGAGTAGAGAATCATGCCGGAATTGACACCAGTGTATTCTTGTCATAATCTATATAGAAAAAAAGGAAGATGAAGGACACCATTGATATCTATTTTGGCATGATTCTCTAAACTTAAAAATAAATTTAACATCAGTCTCTCCCTTTCGTTCTATATAGAGTATGACTAGGATACAATGTTGTCAAATTGAAGTTTAGGATAAGAGAATCATGCCAGAATCGACACCATTGAATCATTAAATATTATTCAGCCAGGTCTATCAGAGGAGACGCGAAGGTCTTTAGGCGAAGCGGCGGTTCGAGCGGCCCGTGCCGTGGGTTATGTAGGCGCAGGAACTGTGGAATTCATATTGCACCGCGTCACCCACGAGTTTCACTTCATGGAGATGAACACACGACTTCAAGTTGAGCATCCTATCTCTGAAATGATCACCGGTGAGTGAGCGAGTAGGTTACTACTATATTGCAATTCAAACTTTATGGCGGTTGTGAAATTAGCAGCGAGCGCAACTATGCGCAGTTTTCAGTTCAGGGACATCCTGCGCCTGCCTACATCATCCTACGTTCCATATATCACACCATGAATTGTGCTAATTTCATTTACTTACTTCTTTTTGTTGTTGTTATTTTTTCGAAGGCAAAGGCGAAGGATACTAAGTCCACAGCCTAGAATTAGAGCCGTAGAGCCGTTAAATAAATGAGAGTCGTTAGTACCGACCAATCCGCATTGGACCTGCGTTATGGACCATGGCTTATGCCCCAATCTCTATTCCATGTGCATCAGCAGTGGAGACACTAATAGGCTGATCATAAATTACACTTATTACAATTGTCATTCAGGAACGGACTTGGTAGAATGGCAACTTCGCGTCGCAGCAGGTGAACCGCTTCCGTTGACTCAAGAAGAGATAATACGTCGCGGTCATGCAGTCGAATGCCGCATATATGCAGAAGAACCAGGCGCGGGATTCTTGCCACGAGCCGGTACTTTGCATCGGTTGACGCAACCCAAACCGGAAGACAACGTGAGGGTGGGTATGAAGCCTGTTAAAATGTTATTAACGTATGTAATTAACAACTTTTAGTAAAAGTATTTAGCCTTGACCCAAGAAGAGATAATAATGTTCGGCAGTAATTACTACAGGTCGGCTTTGTTGTTCGACAAATACTGTCGAACCGCCTATGTCGGCCGGATTACGTGTATACAATAGCTAGCCTTAAGCCTATAAACCTCTTAAAATTGTATTATGCTGTTTGATAAAATACACTACTCCTTTCTACATGTTGAATACAATAATAATTATACCCATGATCATATTTCATTATTAGGTGGAGACAGGTGTACGCGAAGGTCAAGAAGTATCCGTCCATTACGACCCCATGATCGCTAAACTTGTGGTCTGGGGCCGCGACCGCACCGAGGCCTTGGACAAGACCAGAGCTAAACTCTCCGAGTATAAGGTAAGTTTTAATAACTTCAAACTCTATATGCAACTGTGATCAAAATCAAAACTGTTGGAACACGTTTATTACTTTATCTTAGCCGAATCGTTACCTTGTTAACATGATTCAAACCCGCACCTTCCGCAATCCGGACGGACGCACTAATTATGCTACCGAGACTTTCAATGGCCATGTCAAATTTCTTCTAGCATTTCTAAGGCTGCAAAGCTGTCGCTGTCTCTGCATTGTAGGTTATCCACATTGTCAAAGAAATACCTTTACATGTATCAAACATTTAAAAGAAAAATAACAATTGTTGGTTGTTGGTTATTTCAGACTGCGGAAGGTGCGGATTTAAATCATGTCTGTAACCTGGATCAAAAAAAATCTTTAGATTTGTTCCTAAATTAAAATGTTTTTTTTTAGCCATGTAAATAAAATAATATAATAAAACAGATAACAATATACTAATAATATACCATTTATTTTCTACTCACAAAAGGTGTAACAGTACAATAGGTAACTAGCTTAATCAATACAAATACATAGATCTATTATGTGTGGACTGGTGCCCGAAAAGGTAACTACGAATAGCTGTACTAACAGGTAACCAGGCCCAAACTATCATACATAAACCATACGTGTATTGCATATCTTAAAGGAAAATTGAATACCTACTCTAATTTTGAAAAATACATTGATGATTGAGATGGTTTATGTATTTTCTGTAGGTAGCCGGGTTAGAGACGAACGTGAACTTTCTACTGCGCCTGAGTGGTGCGAAAGCGTTCGTCAAGGGGGACGTTCACACTGCGTTCATTCCTCAACACGAGGCTGAACTGTTCCCTCAGGCTGATAACGCTACCGTTGAAGAAAAAGCCATACAAGCGGCATTGGGACATGTGAGTACTAGAAAAGAATAACTGTTAAAAAAAAAAATAAAAAAATAAAACCGACTTCAAAATCGATGTAATCAATGGAACAAAAGTAAAAAAAAAACTGGTTCATGATTTGGAAGTCGGGCGGGTCAAGATTGAAAGACGCATTATTACCGATCAGAAACGAAGATCTATTAATGTTTCAATCTTAACCCTGCCCGACTTCCAAATCATGAACCAGATATAATTTTTTACTTTTAAGTTCCATTTGCGATTTTGAAGTCAGTTTTTTTTTGTTTTTAAATTTTTTATTTCATTCATTTTAGTGAAAATTGCATTAGACTACCTTGGAAGAGTGCTCTTTAGTAAAAAAATAATTTAGGAAATCGGTCCACAATTGACGGAGAAATTGGTGAACATACATAAAAAAAAATACAGGACCTCCTCTTTTTTTGAAGTCGGTTAAAAATAGATCCTCTTTTTATTTAAGAAGGGTGGCAAACAAGCATATGGCCCGCCGTATGGTATGCGGCCACCCTAGCCTATAGACGCTTGCGATACCAAATATATCACTTTCGCCTTTGCTTACCCTGACCCAAACCCGGAATCTTACTCACCGACAGAATACAGAAATACGAAACCAACACGTAATGTTCTGTGGTTTTCTGTACGGCGGAGGTTACTTCCCCAGGTAGGCGCTTCAATTCGAACGGAAAATCCTCTATCTATGCCCTACATAAAGGATTTTCCGTTCGAATTGGAACCTCTCTTAAAAATCCTGGAATGAATCGTTTCTTTTTTCCTAAACATCTCATTGAGGTGTTGTGTGTCACCGTGTCAACGTAATTGCGCAAGAGTTATTAGTAACTTAAGTACTTTGCCTTGTTTTTAAAAAGAAAACGACACTCAAATGCAATGCAAAAACACCCTTAATGCGAACTATAACTAAACTATTGTATCTTTTATTTAGAAACCAACTTCGTTACCATGTATATATCTGTATACCCACATGGGTCTAAAGTATAATCTAAAAGTAAAGGTAATTACAGGTTTCCTCTATATACATCATTATTTGTTTAGGCAGATTTAACTCATGACATTGTTTTTAAAGAACTTTAACTATGATATTCAATTTAATCGAAAATCTTATAAGACAGAAGAAAATCGGCTAACATGACTGTAATTGTGTAGCGTTCGGTTTAGAATTGGGCGATAATCTGAATTTCTCATTTAATTAACGTATTTATATTTTTTTTGTATCACTTGTCCCTAATGCTTTGTAATTTTTAGTTTCATTACATTTTAAGTATATTTTTCCAGCTTCTTTATTCCCAAAATATGAGCAGAGCCAATGACAGTTGGAAAGGAATTTCCTTGGACGCGGCAGGCTGGAGACCAAACTATCAATTAAAAAAGACGATACCATTGAAATTCAACGAAACAGGTACGAATTACTTTCCTTTGTCATTTAATTTTTCAGACTTTATAAAATTGGAAAATTTATGAAATAATAATAGAGTGCCTTAATGCAAAATTTTCGTTCAATAGTGTGCATAGTTAAATCATTACATTGAAAATAATAACATAAACTCTGACCGCTTTTGATTATGACAACGCCGAATATTATAGAATTAGAATGCCTGTGAACCTAACGTCAATGTGTGCGTCACAGAAATGACGTTTTTTTTTCTGAGTTGGTAAAATGTTAGTGTTATTAAAATACAAAGTTATCTCTATATACAAAAATATGCGTCTTTATGCGTTCATACATACTTTCTATCCCTCATTCCCAAACACAACTTTGGCATAATAAGCAACGATAAAAATCAATACACAAAAAAACATGCGAGAGGTATATAGCGGGGTTTCCGCTCGTATTGGAGCGCTCGTTTAGGGAAGTTACCTCCAGCTTACAGAATACCACGGTATAATTACACTACCTTTTGGTGGTGTTGTGTTTGTGTCGGTGAGTAAGGTTCCAGGGCTCCACGGAGTAGGGGAGTGGGTCAGGGTAGGCAACGGCGCGTATGATATTTGAGGAGCTGGCGAACAAAACGGTATAATTACGCATTTGGTCAAACTATTTTTTTTTTACAATCCGAAGGTTTCGGGCCCGTTCAATTTGAATCTCAAATAATTTTCAATCAAACTCTCCTAAAACAGTGTTAAAATTTATAAATTAAAAACCATGCCAAAAGCTATGTCATTCAGTTTTATACAGCAGTCAAGTCAAGCACCTGTAAAATTTAATTTTATGTAATTATACCGTTTTGTTCGCCAACTCCTCATTTATTATATCGCAAGCGTCTATAGGCTATGTTGACCGCTTATTATCAGGCGGGCTATAAAAAGTTTTTTTACCACCCTTGTAACTTTAAAAACACATTTTCAGAGTTAAAAGTAACGGTGCAGTTTGACGTCACACCTAAAACATACCAAGTCCAAATAAATGGCGGCGAATGGAAGCGGGTGGAGGCTTCGTTGAAGGAGACCGATATGGGGGTTCAGCTGGACACCACCATTAGTGATAAGAGAAGAAGCGTCGGCCTTTTAACGCATGAGAATCAGGTCCATATATATGATGAGGTAAGTTGAAAAGTGCAATAAATTCAAATGTATAAATCGCTTTATTTACCTGGCCTCGCCTTGGTCAGCACAGTTCTGGTGGAAAAGGTTTAGAAGCGAGATTCCGGTATGTACTTAGCTGTTTTATATTTTAAAGCAGATTGTTAGTCTCTTTAGTTGAACGCGCTGATCTCAGGAACTACTTGATTCGATTGATTGATTAATTGATATCTTTTGGATAGATTAATTATGCTCCGACCAGCAGAGTGCGCTGAGAAGCGCATAATCAATGAAAATTTTTGCAAAGCTCGTAGTGTGCACTAGGTTAACGTATAGGAAAATTTACGCAAAAGTCATATAAGAAGAAATGGTGGAACTTTTGTACATACAAACAAGTGACAACGTGCTATTGACGGAGGCGAGCGAGACACTGCCAGTCAGTTTAAAAAGAACCCACTGCACATCCTCGCATTGCTGATGTGCGCACCGTTTCACAAATTCAGTTATGGCCGCGATAACTAAGGTTTTTGAAAATCCCTCAGGAACCTAACACTTTTCCGGGATAACAAGTATTATTTGTCTTAATCCAGGTCATAAACTATATGCGTACCAAATTTCATCCGAATCCGTTCCGTAGTTATTGCGTGATCGAGTAACACACATAAAATTTCACATTTATAATATTAAATGGATTGCCATAATTAAATGGTATGGCGATTGTGTTGGTGTTCTTTAAAGTTAACTGAGGCCATGTTATAATAATTTCACACCAAGCGATGGCAACTGTTTTATTTTGATTTTAAACACATTACACTATTAATACAGCCTCAGTAGCATGAGCACTACAATTTACATTAAGTCCAGGTTTTTATCGCATCTAACTGTCAAATTCCATAGTAATTTGACAATTGACTGTGATAAAAAGGTATTATATATCATATAGCAGTGCTCATGCTATGGGGGCAGGTATATACCTAATTCAACAGTTTAGTCGTCCTATCAAATAAAACCGACATTAAATACTTAAAACGTTAGTTGGATTATGATTTCAATACTATAAACTATAAAAAAATTTAGTGTATATGTCAATAAATAATCAAATGTCAATGTAACTAAAAGTCAATAAAAAACTAAATAACTTTAATTGAAGATGCATTACCATTCCGATTATAAATATTGCAATACAATTAAAACAACTTTAAAATATTAGTGTCAATAAAATTTAAAATTCAAAATACAATACTCAAATACTTACATTAAATATATTCCACCAATATGCCATTAATCAATATATCAATAGAATCGGCAAATACATTTAGGCGTTATAGAAAAGGTGTTATAGACAAAAGCAGTAGATGTATCGAAAGACCTACAACAAAAAACAGTAGATGCAAAGGCGACCTCTATCCGATTTGCACCAGCCCCCCTCTCCCTCCCCCAAGAATTATTAAATCAAATCAAGATATAGGCCAGTAACGATTGTACTCTTTCCGATTTGCACCAGCATATTCGTAAAACATACTGACTGACGTAAAACAAAACCCACACTTCTGTATGATTTTTTACAGATATTAATAATGTGATCTTTAAAATTTAATTTGTGATTTAATAGAACTCCCAAATATCTGTCTCAGTTTTATGTAATTTTGAATGGTCAATTTTATAGTCGAAGTGCAGTGGAATTTGTGCTCTACTTAAAGATATTATAGAAAAAAAATTGAGATTAAACTGCAGTTTATTTTTTCGTCTCCACTTAACCACCCTGTCAATCTCCTTGTAACCGTTCACAATCCTCGCAGTACTTTATGGTCCACAACAATTTCAGGTCATCTGCGAAGAGTAGACATCGAGCATCCTCGACCAATTCTGGCAAGTCATTTATCATAACGATAATTTCTAATGGGCCTACGTTGCTGCCCTGACTCAAAATAGGACTCAGATTTTTACCCACCAAACTCCACATACTGCATTCGATCCCTCATGCAAATTGCGACGAAAATTAGGGAGTTGAGTAGTGCAAACGACGGCAGCTAACTTCGCTAACAATACCTACGTTAAAACTGGGTACCGCTCTACAGTGCATATAGCGATTTCTTGCTCGAACTACAGAAATTTCCTGGCGTTAAGAATTCATAGTACAGCCTCAATGCAAGTAGTAAATGTTATTTTTTTATCATCGACAGAACGGACAAACAGTATTGGAGTTGCCTAAGCCAAAGTATCAGTCTATAGGCGGTGTGGACAGCGCGGCCCTAGCAGACAGTGCTAGCTCGCCTACTGCGGGAATACTCGAGAGGGTTATGGTCAACAAGGGGGATAAGGTAAGTGGAATTAATAAACGGACAAACGGTATTGGAGTTGCCTAAGCCAAAGTATCAGTCTGTGGACAGTGCCAACTCTCTACTGCGGGAATACTCGAGAGGGCTATGGTCATCAAGGAGGAGAAGGTCAGTGAAATTAATGGGACAAACAATATTGGAGTTGCCGAAGCCGAAGTACCAGTCTGTGGACAGTGCCAGCTCTCCTACTGCGGGAATACTCGAGAGGGTTATGGTCAACAAGGGGGAAAAGGTCAGTGGAATTAATAAACGGACAAACGGTATTGGATTTGCCTAAGCCAAAGTATCAGTCTGTGGACAGTGCCAACTCTCTACTGCGGGAATACTCGAGAGGGTTATGCTCAACAAGGGGGATAAGGTCAGTGGAATTAATAAACGGACAAACAGTATTGGAGTTGCCTTGTGTACAGTGCCATCTCTCTTACTGCGGGAATACTCGAGAAGGTTATGGTCAACGAGGGGGATAAGGTCAGTGGAATTAATAAATGAACAAATAGTATTGGAGTCGCCTTGTGGACAGTGCCAGCTCTCCTACTGCGGGAATACTCGAGAGGGTTAAGGTCAGCAATGGGGATAAGGTCAGTGGAATTAATAAATGGACAAATAGTATTAGAGTTGCCTTGTGCACAGTGCTAGCTCTCCTACTGCGGGAATACTCGAGAGGATTAGTGTCAACAATGGGGATAAGGGCAGTGGAATTAATAAACGGACAAACTGTATTGGAGTTGGCTTGTGGACAGTGCCAGCTCTCCTACTGCGGGAATAGTCGAAGGGGTTATGATCAACGAGGGGGATAAGGTCAGTGGAATTAAAAGGACAAACAGTATTGGAGGTGCCTAAGCCAAAGTATCAATCAGTCTCCTACTGCGGGAACAATTGAAAGGGAAGACTAAATTAATACGCGAAGATTATGTTGAGAAGCTCGATGGCGCGTTTGGCGTGTGATCGTGGAAGTTAAGCAGCTTTCGCAATGGCCGGTCGTTGGATGGATGACCAAAACATTATTATCTTGAGTTTCTCCGTGCTTCGGAAGGCACGTTAAGCCGTTGGTCACGGCTGCATCTTCAGTCGTTAGCACGAACCAATCCGCCCGGGCCTGCGTGGTGGGTCATGGCCCAATCTCCCTACTCCTGGTGGATGCACAGGGAAAGTATATGCCCCAGCGGTGGTGACATCAATAGGGTAATGATGATGTCTCAAAGAGTATTATAATTAAGTATCCAATTACAGGTGGAGAAAGGCCAACCCCTGTTCGTAGTGATTGCAATGAAGATGGAGTACGTAGTACGTTCGCCGCGAGACGGCGTCGTAGCCAGCGTGGCGCCCGTTAAACTAGGCGAGGCAGTTGGCAAAGGAGTCAATATTGTGGTGCTGGAAGGACAAAATTAGGAAGAAAAATTAACTTTAACATAATGTGATAAGCATAGGCCTTTTAACTTAAGAGCTTTGATATACACCCTAGATACCGTATTGCCTGCAGGAAAGCGGCGAAAAAAATATCTACTACATATGGTACATATGCTCGTCGCTACACACGCACATATTAACTGCTTTAAAACAATTTGACATTAGAGTCACGCACATATTGTAACATGAGCCGTTTTCTTTGCGTGGTTTATTTGGGTTGATCTATCTAGGCGTATAAACAATCATTAAGCTTATGCCGCAATTACATTTAGTCGTTAGCCGGATTCGGGTGCACGAAAGGCATTACTCGAATTCGGACACCCGAAGCAATATTTACTCTGGAATACGGGCTGGAAGACAGTATCGGGTAAACAAAAGGAAATCTACTCGAATACGGGCGTACTCGTCTCCGTTCGTTTACACTTAGTCGTTTACCCGACTTCTATTGGCACTCGTATACGGGCTAACGACCAAATGCAATCGCGCCATAAGAATGAATTAAGTTGTTATTTACTGAACTATACGTATTTTACTTTAGAGGGGTGTAAGTTGCTGCGTCTTGTAAAAGATCTTTCTAAAATACGGGTTAAAATGGAAAGTAAAAGTGATGTTATTTATTAAGAGACTGGGAGATATCTCGTTGATTCAATAATTACTAACAGAAAGAGGCTACACATCAGAAAGAGCATTGTTCAATGTACAATGTTCAATGCAGATTGTACACAAAATTAAAATTAACGTTTTTTCCATTTATAATATTAGTTAGGTACTTGGGAACGGAGATGTGTACCACAAGCTGTTGTTTTATAAAAGAAATAATTGACATAATCGATTACATTATAATAGAATAGTAACAATGGTTGCAGTCGTGCGCTTGTCCTGAACAAAAATAGAATAGTTTCGAAAAATA
Source organism: Chilo suppressalis (assembly GCA_902850365.2). Classification (NCBI taxonomy): domain Eukaryota; kingdom Metazoa; phylum Arthropoda; class Insecta; order Lepidoptera; family Crambidae; genus Chilo; species Chilo suppressalis. The sequence continues at coordinate 18,833,823 of OU963898.1, forward strand.
ATGTTTCAATCATATTTGCAACATTCCTTCTGGTTGTGATTATAAATAGATAATACTTATAAAGTTTATTTTTGTTAAAAGGTAATTAAAAAAACGTAATAAAAAGTACTTAAAAATTAAAATGCATTGAAGAGTATATAATTTATAAGTAGGTTAGAAGTTTTGTGTGAGAAACTAAAGGAAATGGAAAAGTTGACTATATAATATGTGGTAATTATAAAAGAGAGATAAGTTGAAAGAAAAAAAAAATGGTTGCCTGTAAAGTCGGTTTTACGGGCGAAGATTTTACGTGACAACGTCTTTTTCTCGGTAGAATATTTATTGATATGAATATAATTAAATTGCACAATAGGAACAAGGAATTGAATGAAAATAAGAATTGCACAAATTTTAACTATAGAAATATATTTTGTTTACTAAAACATTGTACATGTAAACTTAAACTTAACACGAGAGACTCATCGTAACGTTACCGAGCGTTACACTTTTTCATAAGTGACTCCCAGCCGCAACCTAATTTAAGACGTTGTCACGTCAAAATTTGGTTGTTTGTAAATAGTTTATTTTTGTATAAAAACTGTTTTATTCCGCAAATAAAAAAATCTTTACATGTAGGTACATATATATTTTTTAAATATTTATAATGGTACGGTGTAAACCTGTTGTGTTGTTTTTATTGATGGGAATTATACGGGTCGTTTAAATTCTTCTTTTATTTTTTAAATAACTAAGTTTTCGTCATTTGATTTGTCAACCTCCAATAGATTCAATAAATACATCAATTGCGAGTTCACATATCATTAGAGGTACAAACAGGGGCGTATTTACCCTAGTGAGTTAACCTATTCGATACTGTCCTATATTTTGATTGGATTTACTAATTTAGGGAGATCTAGGGAGGAGGAACTGAAGCGCAAGTTCAATCTATCCTGTTGTTACAAGTTATTCTGAACGTCAAAACCTACATCACTGGTACGCAAGAGAGTCAACAGAAGCTGTCATTTCGCCGCGCCATCAACCGCCCAAACCACGCGAGCTGTTGCGACAACTGTTCGAGCCGTCCATGTACGAGTATGTGTGTACGAAGCAGACTGTAGTTCACTATGCAGTTCGCAACTTCAAGCAGATCATCCTGACTGCTTCAAGCTGTCCGTATATGGCCGCTCTTATACTGTAAAGAATCGACAAGAACCGCATTTTTCTCTATTTCATTTCGTTCATTGTCGTGGGGCATCTTACTTCGAAACACGTACCGAAATCCTTCTGATTTAAAGGACAACAACAAAACGCCGAGAAAATTTGATTTGATTTTTTTAATTGTCCACCCTTTTTAATGATCTACCGGGTAAGGCGGACCGGCCTTCCATGCTAACCATTAAAACCTTACAGTCTAGAGCAAAATCAGTGGCAGATTTTGTTCCAGTCCAGATAACAAGGTTTTTTAGATCTATAGGACGAGAACGAGTAGCTGCTAGTATTCTGAGGTACTTAGTTTTACTTTCATTTGAGTATTAGAATAGGGGATAATAATTATTTAATTTATTTTTTACTAATTCTGTTTATATGAGGTCGACTTTCTTTTATGGGGGTGTAAGGGGTTCTTAATACACCTGCAAGACCTAAGCCAACCTCACCTTCACGCGGTGCACCCTGTTGATCAACAGACGAGGCTCTGGCAAACCGACCGATGGCGGTATAACCATCCAACGACGTAGGGGAGGAAAATCTCATTGGTGACGGGCAGCAGCGTCATCAGTGAAATAACCTACGTTCTGCGATCGCCAACGCGCCTGCCCAGCGTGGCGATTATGGGCAATACCTTGAATGCACACAAACAAAAAGCCACGGCCCCCAGTTCCCGGTAGCCCCGCTATTCCTGGTCACGGTGGCGACCACGGTAACAGCGGGGTGGGGGGTGCGAAGAATGTCCGGGCTACGGGAGACCACCACAATAGACTGACCCTGGCGACGTACAACGGACGCACGCTACGGCTTGACTCGCATCTGGCGCAACTCGAGATGGAACTTGGGAAGATTAGGTGGCACATTTTAGGGTTAAGTGAAGCCCGAAGAGAGGGGGAGGACACCATAACACTCGAATCGGGCCACCTAATGTACTTCCGCGGGGGAGACCAACAGTCCCAAGGTGGCGTTGAGTTTCTGGTGAATAAGTCCCTTGCCGATAACATTGTGGAAATGTCCAGCGTGTCGAACAGGGTAGTGTACCTTATTATAAAGCTCACCGAGAGGTATAGCCTCAAGGTGGTGCAAGTGTACGCACCGACCTCGACACACTCGGACGACGAAGTGGAGGATATGTTCGATGATATATCGAGGGCCCTCCACTCCACTACTAAGACCCACTACAACGTTATTATGGGGGACTTCAACGCTAAAGTGGGAGTACAGAATTGCAGCGAATCGGTAGTAGGATCCCATGGATTTGGAAGCAGAAATCATAGGGGGCAAATGCTCGTGAACTTCTGAGAAGAGACTCTTCTTGATGAACTCTTTCTTCAAGAAACAGCCCCAAAGGAAGTGGACGTGGCAAAGCCCCGACACTATGACTAAAAATGAGATCGATTTCATCATGACGGACAAGAGGTACATATTCAGAGACGTATCAGTGATCAACAGGTTCAATACCGGTAGTGATCACCGACTCATCCGGGGCTCTTTGAATATCAACTTTAAGGCCGAGCGCGTCCGTTTCATGAAATCCAGGCTCCAACCTACTCTGCTCCAATCTATAACAGGATCTGAAATGTTCCAGTCAAATCTGGAGAACCGATTTGCTGCCGTGGAAACCACAACAGACGTAAACCAAAACCTCGAAAATATGGTTCGGATCCTCAGGGAAGAGGGTACGAGATTATGTGCAACGCAGCGTAAGGACAGGGAGTAAAAGCTTTCGGAAGAGACTTTAGGGCTAATGAAGGAACGACGTGAAAATCCACCCGACACTTCGTCGGCAAAGCGGACTCTAAACCAAGATATCAGTAAGCACGTACGACACGACCTCCGGTGCTCCAATACTCTCTCGATCGAGAGAGCGATCGAGCAGAATCGAAGATCCAAAGTGTTCGTACAATCTCTTGGAAGAAGCCATCTGACGAAGTTGACCACAGCAAGTGGGGAAGTTGTTGCTTCAAAGCCGGCAGTCCTTTCGGAAGTGGAAGACTTCTACAGCCAGTTGTACGCATCACATGCATCTCGACCCGATCCCGGAAATGTGGATTCTAGGGCCACATTAACACGCCACTTCACCGAAGACCTGCCAGAAGTCAGTATTGGCGAAATCGAGATTGCTCTTGGACAGCTTAAAAATGGAAAAGCCCCTGGAGAGGATGGTGTTTCAACAGGACTCTTGAAGGCTGGAGGTAAACCCGTACTGAGGAAGCTCCAAAAGCTTTTCAACACTGTCCTGTTCGAAGGGAGAACTCCGGAGGCGAGGAGTAGGAGTGTGGTTGTCTTGTTCTTAGAAAGGGGGACAAGAACCAACTTAAGAACTATCGACCCATATCCCTTCTAAGCCACGTCTATAAGCTGTTCTCAAGAGTGATCGCGAACCGTCTTGCGCGAAGACTTGATGACTTCCAACCACCGGAACAGGCTGGGTTTCGGAGCGGATACGGCACCATAGACCACATTCACACAGTGCGGCAGATTATACAGAAGACTGAAGAGTACAAGCCGCCCCTGTGCCTAGCATTTGTGGACTATGAGAAGGCCTTCGACTCGATTGAAATCTGGTCTGTTCTGGAGTCCCTGCAGCGTTGCCAAGTCGACTGGCGATACATCCAAGTGATTAGATGTCTGTACGAAGCCGCCACCATGTCTGTCCAAGTACAGAATCAGCAAACAAATCCCATACCATTGCATCGTGGAGTGAGACAAGGGGACGTTATTTCCCCGAAATTGTTCACTAATGCAATGGAGGATATGTTCAAGACGCTGAACTGGAAAGGACGTGGCATCAACATAAATGGCGAACGCATCTCTCACTTGCGATTTGCAGACGACATCGTCATCATGGCAGAAACCCTGCAGGACCTACAATAGATGCTGAATGACCTGGCTTACTCTTCTATACGCATCGGCCTACGGATGAACTTGGATAAAACCAAGGTCATGTTTAATGAACATGTTCTACCGGAACCGATTGCAATACACGCAATGCCGTTCTCGAAGTTGTTCAAAAATATGTGTACCTCGGGCAGACATTGCAGTTAGGTAGAAACAACTTTGAGGACGAGGTGAATAGAAGAATTCAGCTAGGTTGGGCAGCGTTTGGGAAGTTACGTCAAGTCCTGACATCGTCGATCCCACAGTGTCTAAAGTCAGTGGACACTGGCGGTACGGCTGGTCCACAGGTTCAAAGTCGCTCAACGCGGTATGGAAAGGGCTATGCTCGGCGTTTCTCTGAAGGATCGCATCAGAAATGAGGTAATCCGGCAGAGAACCAGAGTTATCGACATAGCCCACCGGATTAGCAAGTTGAAGTGGCAGTGGGCTGGCCATATTTGTCGAAGAACCGATAACCGTTGGGGTAGACGAGTTCTGGAGTGGAGACCGCGTCTAGGCAAACGTAGTGTAGGACGTCCTCAGGCACGATGGAGTGACGATTTGCGCAAGATGGCTGGCAGGAGCTGGATGCGAGTAGTCCAGCAGTGGACTAAGATAGGCTGTTGATGAGGTCGACTTTCTTTTATTTATTACATTTTCTTACTATCTATAGTCAGAGATGTGACTTATCTATGATAAAAGTATCTAAAATACAGGATACAAAAAAATAAATACAAGATACAAAATACGTATTTGTATCTTGTATTTAATTACTTTTTTGCAGTATCTTAGTATTTTGAAGATACTTTTTTACTAAGATACTTCTTTTCCTATATAATTTTTAACATTATTTATGATTATAATTTTTTATTTTTTAAGCATGTAACTACTTGATGTTTACATCTAAAGAAAATATAACTAGAAAAAAAAGAATTATTTTGATTTTTGATTTATAGTTATTTTTTCTTCAGACTTAAACATGCTTAAAAATAAAAATTATAATAATTTTTGATTTGAAAACGCATGCATTGTTGTAACTTAGCGCGTTACTATTCTAAGCCTAAATGCTTTACTTTTCTATCAACTTTGTTCACAGTGAAAAGAAAATCGTTGCCGTCTCGCCTTAGTGTGAAGGGTTAGGTGGTAGTGAACGGAAAATACGTAACTTCCCCTAAGGTACGTATTTTTTGCTAGCGTTCACTAGAGGAAGAAGAGTCGTTTGAAATTTGTGTCAATTTTCTTTGGACTGTTTTGTAATGGAGTGAAATGAAGATAATAATTAGGTTATTTTTACAAATAATAAATAATAAGAGAGAGAGAGAGAGAGAGAGACCGGAGTTTATTAATGATATCATCTCTTGAACATGATCATTCGTAAACACTGCATATTATTAATAATAGCAGTCACCCAACCCAAACCCAACCAATCGTAAACAACCTGCATATTATGATTAATCGCGGTCACACATCCCAAACCCAACCAATCGTAAACAACCTGCATATTCATAATCATGGTCACCCATCCTAAACCTGACCAATCATAAACACCCTGTACTTACAGAATATCGAAAAAAAAATATATCATTAATTCATAGTTCTTGATAAAAATGGAAGAAACGTGAATGCAAGTAAGATCAATCGTAAGATGATGATGATGAATTTGATGATCGAAAAAACAGCAGCCACGTCTTAAGGGGGGTATTTTGAAAATACGTATCTTGTTTGTCTGTCAGGTATTTCAAATACTTTTTCCAAAGGTATCTTGTATCTGTTGTCGAAATACTTGACTGCCTGGTATCTTGTATTTAAGGTACTTTATTTAATGTATCTTTTACATTTCTGTCTATATATAGTATTCTCATAAATGAATTAACAGCTTCAAGTTTTGTTACACTATGCCGTTAGGTTTATCAAAGCTGTAAAACTTATAATTAATTATTGACCCAAACATGTGATACTGTATGAAGCCGATGGGGAAACTTAACGTCGCTTGTGGCATCAGTTGCCGCTATAGCGAATGTAGACATTTGCTAGATATTGTTATGTAGAAAGTGAGACATTGATAGATAAACAACGAGGCACTTGACCGTATCGCAATCCGGTATCTGGATGACAGATAACACAATAATACTTATAAATGATCTATCGAAATAAAAAAATGGTAAGATCATGGGGCAGTACGGCCGAAGTGGCCAGGTAAGATCTATTTCTCTCCAGAGGCAACCATGAGGCAACAAACTTTTTGTGTGTCAAGTTTGCGACACGATCCTTATAAATTAATGCATATTATTCCATTCAAGAAAAAAACAAGTACTTCGCGCGCTTCGTAGGTCACGGTCGCGCTTTGTCCCCAAATGAAGAAGAATAATTGCAGATCTACTAAGGTACCTTAAGGTACTTGTACCGAATTGCTTGGACTCTATCTGAATTATCATGTATTTTCCTTTGAATTCCTTCATTTGAATTTCAGCTTGACTTACGTCCGGTTTCATCACAGATCACGGAAAGTTTTCTGTGGGTTCCATCCAAGAAAAATTTTTAAGCTTTTGAAGTCAGCAAATCTACCAGTAGATCAGTACGACCACATCTGAATCTGTTGATTAAGGTGAATAGGCCTTGCAGACTGTTATGAGTCCATAGGAGCCTAACATAAAATTCCACGACAAAAATTATCCTGTCTAATTCCAGTTAATTAAATGTCTGAATGTCAAATTCATCCAAATCTGTTGAAATAAAAACACGACTGTCTAAATAAACTAAAAAGTAAAAAAATCTAGTATTTATCTCGTTGTATAGGTAAACCAGTTTATTAATGCTACTATATTTATATATATCTGATATGGTCTCATTACTAGTAAATTAGAAGACTTTTTACTGTCATAAATAATTGACATTTTGACATTGCTGTTATTTCAATTTTAACAGTTTAGGTATCCTTTGTAACCCGGGATGGTATAAGGATTCTAACGATACCACACACATCTAAATCGGTTCAGGCGTTTAGAAGTTATGGTGGTATATGGTATAAATAATTTTGCATACATACATTCATAACCCTGAATACTCGTACATTACATTCTTTTTTTGGATAGTCATACATGTAAAAACAAACAAAAGAAAATCTTTCATAATTAAGTACCTATACCTACTTAGTGTGCACGGAGGGCTACGGAAGTATAGGAAACGATCAAGTACCTACTTAAATTCTGAGAAGGACCTATAATGACTGGCAGACGGCCAGCACTGTCACAAAGAAATTAATATTTTGAGAAGTTTTAACAAAGGAGACTTTGTTTTTAATTGTCTCAAATGAAATGACGTTCTTCCTGTGTAAATGTTTAAAGTATAAAAATATCACAATGCAATATACGGTTCTTTACATTCCTACAAACGAAGTAGCATTCACTTTTGGATTTATACAAGATAGTTTAATGTTATTTTTCAAAGATGGCCTTGCATATTGCTTCATTCCACAAAAGTTCTCATTGAGCCCACCTTATGTACAGACGGCAAAGTGCAAACCAACACTTTTGTTGAAGTTTTATTTTAAAATGCCCACCCTTTCCGACCTCAAATCGGCCGTAATTTATTTTTCCTCTATTTTTAATGTTTTGAATATGATGAGAATGTTTTTAAGTGCGCAATGTATAAAGGCAGTCTTATTAATCTAGGTGTAACCACACTAACTAACAGTTGCATGACGGGACGATCAGAAATACTCATTCATATACATTCATCACGTTGGACAGAAGTTAAATAATGTTGTCCTTCATCTAGGAACCTTGTGGTTTGTAGATAACCATGCTGATAAATCATATTGCATCTCTATGGCACATAGCGAAGCACCACAGTTTATGGTACAAAGCACCTTGTAAAAGTACAATCTATTATGTTTCGATTACGTAATCATTTACGTTATTGTGTGCTTGCATGTGTTTAACATTTTCGTCAGAATTAGTGTCAGGGGGCGTAGCTCAGATGGTAGAGCGCTCGCTTAGCATGCGAGAGGTACCGGGATCGATACCCGGCGCCTCCAAACTTTTTATCTTTTTTTTTATATACTTTTTTTTATTACGTTCCTACGTATTTGTTTTTCCCCGAATTTTTTTTACCAAAACTAAAGAAAAAAAAAACATTTTTTTATAAGTACGGGGCCTTAATTCACCTGAATTGGGAGAACACTTTCTTCCGAGGGATCGATGACTTAGCAAGTAATCTATTGATAGACAGTACATACCTTATTCTGTACCTACAAGGAAAAAAAGGAATTTTTAATAGAGATTTAAATTAAATTTACCTTAACAGATAAATATGTAAAAAGTTAATAAACTAAATAAATAATTATATTATATTATTATTATTAATAACTAAATAATTTAATAAACTAAGTTTTGGGAGCTTTATTTTGGTTTCTGAATTTCACGAATTCTCAATGACTGCTTGGGTAAGTTTCTATTGATTCTGGCTTTGTCACTATCAATACTGGACGCCATCTCGAGTAGACAGAAAAACTACAATTAGTTTTTCAATAAATTCAGATAAAATAATTTAACCCACGCTCTTTCTACTTTTTCTCCTTTTTAGGGTTCCGTAGCCAAAGAATGAAACCCTATTGCTGTCACTCTATCTGTCTGTATGTCTCTAGATCGCAAGCGGAATGAGTTAGAGAACTTTTTGGTATTGTAGGTATATAGAAAGAAGATGTTTCTTGTTTCTTTTTTTATAGAGTTCGTTGAGTAGGATATAAATAGTATTTTTTACTGTCTATTACAAAGAAATGGAGGGCCGTCAGAGTGGTCATTTATAGACCATTTTTATTACGGCGTCTTTATCAAAATTGAAACTAGTTAAGTAAGAAATGTGAAGTTTTGGTATAATATGATGCCCCATATGCTGTATTTAAACAACAACTACAGAAAACGGCGATGTGTGTATGTGTACTTTTTAATTTGTGATTGTAACTAAAACAAAGGAAAGTTTTTTCCTCTCGCGGTTTTTAGGTAGTTTATACTTATATTTAGATATGAACTGCTAATAAACTTGTGGTTAACAAGTTCACTTAAAAAACATAATAATTAAAGTAATTATCATAAATTTGTGCGGTTCCCTCGGTGGACGAGCCCGACTCGCTTGACCAGTTTTTTTATTAATATTTAGAAACAACGATATTAAATACCCGACGGTATTTAAACATAACATAATACAACGGTATTTAATAGCGTTGTTTAGAAAGCAAAACGTGTAATGCTTAAAACAAAATATTTTGGCCAACTGCAAAATGGTACAGACCACTTGCTATTTGGGAACATTAATTAAAAAAATCAGCACGTTCCATAACACTGAATGTTCATAGGGGTCAAAATATGTAAGTATTATATCTATACTCCGGTCAATTTAGACATTAAATATGTACCCTTAATCTCTTATCTATTAGACAAGTCCGTCCGTCCGTCCGTGGTGCTGTTTCAGCGGCCAAACCGTAAGAGAGATAAATAGTTAAGTAAGTTATGTAAGTTTATGTTTAAGTTATAAGTTAAGAATAGTCTGATAAGACTACAAACCGGATTTGAGTAACGTAGCACTTCCGGTTTTCGAGAAATAACGTGATTTCTATTTCAAACGAAACCACACAAAATCTCCGAAGTTCTCAATAAATTAAATACATTTTTGTTTTTTTTTTTTTGGTGAACATTTGGTTCACTGGTTTGCTAGTTTTATCTAATTTAACATTCACATCAAGCTTAATGTGAGTACAACTATTCAAAACATAATTGAAAATAACATATCGAAATTTCCCATCTTCCGGTACATGGAAAAAAAATACTCGAGGTCCAAGGTCGAAAAATGGGGATTTCGCTTTTTTCATCAAAACGGTAAGTTATATCGTAAGATTACTTTAAACAGAAAATATAGATAAAAAATTATCTTTAAAAAATATGATTATTTTTTTCCTAAGAGCCACCGTTCCTGAGATATAACCAAAGTTGTTAACGTCATAATATGCACACGTTTCCACGTCATCTCTGAGGTAGTGTACTTAGCGCGTCCTTTTAACGTAAACCACGTAGTCCTATTCCACAGGTCTGTTATTTTTCTGCCTAATTGGAAACTATTGCAAAATAATAAATATAAGCAAGGGTTGGAATTGATAAAAGTGATGTAAATTAAAAAAAGTAGAAAAAATTATTCGTCCGATTCATAATCTTCAATTATTTCTTCTTATTTTTTTCTTAGGATTTTACGCACTCCACTCATTAAATAAAACAAGTTTCCACTGATTTATTTATTCATTGGCGTTTCGCATCCTTTTCGTTTTCCGTTGTTTTTCGTTCAATAATTCAGACGACGCATCATGAAAAGTATGCGAAACGTCAAGAAATAAATAAATCAGTTCATCTATACCGTTGAAAATTGTTTTTTTCATTTCTTCTTGTTGTTTTTTCCGTGATCTCTTTCTTCTTCTTAATCGTTTTCTTCTTCTTGATCTTCTTCTTTCGCTACATCCTGGGTGTAAGTGAATTGCGTCAATAGCGATGTATCACATGTCTCTTCGTTGGTAGCAAAAGAATCCTCTACTGTTGCTGATTCCACAACATAACATGGCTGGCGTTGACAATGCGTACATAACAGAGAAGAAATCAGTCCAACTTTTTTGCAACCACATTTAGCACTACATCCCAATTTACAGTTGCAAAAAAATGCGTTTAGCAGTTTTTCCGGCGCAGGTAGGAGTAGTCTGAATTGGTTCTAATGTATGACCAACTTTCAACCCCAGATTTTTGAGTCTAGCTGATAATCAAGCCACGCTCGAACTCGGTAATAAACATACCCGAAAAATACGTCAATGAGCAACAACTGAGGTTGTTAATTGCACTTGCTTTTTATTTCGAGTGTTTTTAACAAAACATGCACATCGATACTTATCTATGCTGGTATTTTTCTTAGGAGCTCCGTATTAAAAGAAGAAAGCGAATTCCGTTGGTGATAATTTCTTGTGCAGTTAAATCACTTTTTTTTAAAAGCTTCAACACATTATTCTCATAGTTACACTAATGTTTATTTTATATTTAAAAAGTAAGTTACAATCATCGATAGAAAAATATTTTTACTTATATTTCAGCTACAGATATGTATTACACGTGACATACTTATGCATATTATGACGCTTACAATTTTCAAATTGTTATATTTTATGAACGCTGACTCCTAGGAAAAAAAATTAATACCTTTTTTATACATAATTTTATGATCTACAATTTTTAGCGAAGGAAGGAGGAACTTTTACGGTAAAAAATCCGTTTTGATAAAAATAATATATATTATAATATATATATTTCGTTTTTTTTTTATATGTTTATTATCTTTGACCTAGAGTATTTTTTTCCATGTACCTACCGGAATGATGGGAAATTTCGATATGTTATTTTTAAATATGTTTTGTGCAATTATACTCACTTTCAGCTTGATGTGAAATTATGCGCCTTCATTCTTATTTTTCTGTCTAATTTGACCGGACTACTAGTAGTACAGTCAATCTGTAGGTTGAGTGGTGAAAAAAAAACCTAAAGGGTAAGTCTTGTTTTTTCTGTTGCCAAATGACGTCAGTAAGCCACCTTGGCGATGGGCATGTTCAACTCGTAGGCGTTTTTTGAAAAACTGAAAAAAGCCGTCAAAAATTTTTTGAAACGCATTTTTCTTGTTTTGTATGCATTTAGAAACTTTTTTTTCGACCATAATTGTAGAGGGCGTTGAGTACTACAATTTATGTCATTGTTGCAATCTCGTACAACAAAAAATGCGCATTGTAGGTGGCGCTAAAGTCTCAAAAAAAGTGATTTTTCACTTTTTCACCCTGAAAATATCATTTTAACGGAAAACTTTAAATGGCTAAGTTGTTTCGTACATAATTACCAACAACTTTTGTATAAATTTTTTTTTTGTATTACTTACCGTTTTCAAGTTATAAATTGCGCAGGTATGAAAAATCCAATAGAGCAGTTTTGGGCAGTTCAAGTACACATTTGCAGTGCACATTTCAATGTACGTTTTTACTATTTTTTTTTTCAATCATGAAAAAAATAAAAATAAACTATTTTTTTTTTTTGTTTTTCAATCATGAAAAAAAATAAAAAATAGTAAAAATTACATTGAAATGTGCACTGCAAATGTGTACCTTATTGACGTCATTTGGCAACAGAAAATACAAGACTTACCCTTTAGGTTTTTTTTTCACTGAAACGATATTTTTTTCGACAGATTGACTGTACTATAGCTTTTAAGTGATTTTCTTTTTATGAAGTCGGTTTTTATTTTTGTTAAAAAAGTTTTTATTTCCCAATTTTTACAAGCCAGAGTAACATCAACTATAAATAAGTGCCACTGGCCAGACCAGCTTAAAATAACCAAACACGAATTGATTACTATTCGTAAATTAAGGAGTTCCATTGTTTTCTCCGAAAGTGCTCATCAGATCGTCCCCAAATTAATATGGGACCATATCGCCAAAAAATTGATTCAAACAAAAAACAATCATCAAAATCGGTCCACATAATTTTTGTCATTATTTACGTATAAATTCTATCATTCTGTAAGAAGCTTATTTAGATAATAAGGTATTAAATAAGAAGTTGTTCTTTTCCCATACAGGTTGTTGTATGTTGGTAACTTATACCTATTAACATATGATAAGGGTCACAAATACTTAGGCCTCTCAGATTCCATTAGATAATCACAATATTTTTTGCACACGGTTAGAATATAAAATTTTTGAACTTTCGAACAATACGTATACAGCCTCTGTAAATGCATTTTTTGAGCAAATGTGTTGAAAAAAAAAATACTTCCTATCTTTGTGTCAATAATAAAATGTATTGTGTTTATTTTTAATCAATACACGATAGTAACTTACCTACACAACGTTATCTGTGTGAGACCTACATACATTTCAGTCCCAACTAGGGCCTGCAACCGCAGAAGTGCGTTATCGAAAATAATCGCGGTTCGTCTCAGCTCTTATCTGCAGTACTGTAGAAGATAGGCCGTCCTCATGATACTGCTATCAAGGTCATTAGTGGTTGCTGGCTGGCCTATGATGTGAGAAATTAACAAACAATTACATTGAAAACAAATAGTTACGTTAAAGTAGGCTGAGCTACTTTGTTATATGAATTAGGAAAGGTAAAAATACTGGCCCTTTTTCACCATAGCCGCTATTCATGAATCGTTCGTCTTTGGGCAAGCGTTTTACATAAATTACCAAAATTTCAGGGCTGTAACCTGTAACTCATTTCATTTACCAGCTAGAGATGAATAAAAAGAAACGAATAGACTACAGTGACAGCAATAGAGTTCCGTTTGAGCGTACATCTTATTGAATATTAATATTCTATTCTAAACTATATGTATTCCCAACAAAATATCATTTCTAAATAAAGAAAGCAAAACCAGCATGAATACCATCTATAACCCACCATAATAATAGGCCCTTTAAGTTCCGCATTCTAAATGTCAGCCAACTTTAAATAATTTACCTACCTTTCTAACCCACCATACACGGTTCAAACAGCAGGAAGCGAAATAATGGCATACCATCAACATATGAATGGATTCCTGGAAATTATCAATACACATACACAGCCCTCGGCTAATAATTATGTAGCATAAAGGAGAAAGATCTAGTGTTTAATTATGTTAGCGAACTAAAAAAAAATCTGTCAATCGTAGATGTGCACGTCGAAAACGAAACGAATGAGAATGATTACATTATAACACCTAAGTATAAAATTTATATTGTCTATTTATTTGAAAACCGAGAAAAAAAAGCAGTACGAAAAATCTCATTTTTGATGTTGGTTCGTCGGAAGAGTTCAATCTTTTTCATGCGAGTTCTTAATCCCCATCCTAAAAGAGCCCAAAGTTTAGAAGTTTTGACTTTAGATCCCCACTTACAAAAAGTGGTTTTTAAACTATCCCATAGGGATTATTCTCTATGATGATAGGTAAGTCCGGAAAAAAGTGGGTACTTTATAAGTCTACTTTTGATTATAACGTACTACTAATAGACCTCGTAAATATCGTTTACGCTTATATCGCTCCTGTTATAGAATTACGTCAATGCAGTTACTCTTGCAAATCTCAATATAAGTAAGTGAGACTAATACGTGTCTCGCAATGCTTCTATAAGCTTCTTCTAATATATATATTTTGTGAATTAACATACGCGCTTATCTCAGAAACTACTGGTCTGATTTTAAAAATTCTTTTTGTGTTGGGTAGTGCATTTTTATTGAGGCAGGCTATATAACATCACGCTACGGACAGGTAGGAGTAGAGCATCGATGAAAAATATTCCGAGCGCGTAAATGGTTAAGTTATACAAAAATCATGTATGACGAAAATATTAAAAAAGTCCGCAACAGTATATGACCATCTTTTAAGTTTGACTCACTTTCTCCTCAAATTAACCACATTCATCGATTGTTAGGCGACACGATGTCCGCCGGGTCATCTAGTGTTACATATTCGTAGAGAAATGTGAATTTTCTGTGAAATATATCATGGTTTTAAATAAAATTTTAAAGCGCCTCTTCAAATTGACTTATTTCCAGGGTTGCCATTTTTATCAGTCAGTATTTGCAAGTGTGATATAGTGCCATTATCAACGAGTGTCAAAACCGAAAAAGATTCGCCATATTGGTTCCACATTTACTTATACTTATTAGCAACAAAATAGTAGTTACTATTAAGTTATAAGTAAATTAAGACCAATCACTCTAGTTATTTTTACTTATCTAGCAGCATTTACCAGAATAGGATACACTGAGGAGTGTATCCTATTCTGGTAAATGCTGCTAGAGGAGTCTTGGATTTAAATGACTTTAGGATGTTATCTTATATACCGGAGTAATTACTCCCAATGCTTATAAACGATTCTTTATCTATTGATAGCCATGAAATATGATCCTATATATATACGATGTAAGTCCAAATTATCGGATAAGACGTTCTTAAGTAAAAACACCACTCATTTATGCTGTTTAAAGCGCAGTAGCAAATACCAAAACCATCATGGAATTTTTTTTGCTTGTTTAGATAGTAATTCCATAAATATCTATAGGATACTAAAACAAGGTGATTGTACTAAACATTTACGTTACGTATAGTTTTATAAATACAATTAATTTGATTTAGCAGGAAAATTCGAACATTTAAACTCAGTAAATGCCATCATCATGGTATTGAGCTTAAACCACATCTGGGGGCACGGTAGTACGTACCACTGCCAAGACGAGGCAAGCCAAGCGCAAGGGCACTACCTATCTTTTCTCGAATCGCTTCGTTGTTTTGAACCCATTTATCTTAAGTTTGGATTATATCCAATAAACAAAATTCACGGGATGTGTTCTCAATAGTGGATTTATTAAACATATAAAGTTTTAATTGCACAGCTCTTGTACTGTAGATTTAATTGATGTCTAAAAACTGACTGATTTCGTTACTAATTCACTTACTAGAAATCTGTAATTTGGTTTCTAAGCTAGTATTAACACAAAAAAACAACAAAAAATATGAAACGTAACTTTTTACCCTCCATCCCATATACTAGGGGATGGAAGTTTGTATGAGACAATTATGCAAACTTGACGTTTAAGGTCTGAAAATTGATATTATCCTAGTTATTATAAGCAACTGGAGGTGCCCTGCGGTTTCACCCGCATTTATTTGAGGAAAAGAAATTAATAGGTCACCCATAAAAGATAGACATATGCTGTTGCGGACTTTTTTATAGAACTTTTGAAGGGGAACTATTCATTCCATCATAAATGATTTTTCTGTAACTTTTATTGTCCACGCAGCGCACGCAACGAATGTTCAAATATGGAATATTTTTCCCCGTTTTTGCAACAGTTTTCATTGGTGTTCCGCTCCTATTATTCGTAGCGTTATGTTACAATTACGGTCTTTAGCCTTCCTCGATACATGCACTATATAACACAAAAATATTTTTTCAACTGGAATCAGTAGACTCTGAGATTATCTAAACAAACGCTGTAGCTTCATAATATTAGTATAGATAAAAATGTTGGTAGAAAGTTTATTCACTGTTCATTACTTTTCTAGTATACAATATTTCTTATAGTACCGAAACGGCCAAGCCGCATACTTTGACTTAGGAACGCCTTAGTTTATGAAGTTTATGATGTTAGTTGCCTTGTAGGGTTTGGCGGGTAGAGTTAGAAGCTTGGCCCTACATGAGATCTGACAACTTTTTGACAGTGCGAGTCAGGTCTTTTTGACATGTCTCGTCTTGGCAATATTTTTACATGAAAATATTTTGGTGGGATTTATATATCTACGATCCTTACGCTGCAAAATCCGAAATGATCCTACGGTTTTCCTCGTTCATTACCTATAGGTATGACTGTCGCCATTTCCTGATCATCAATGCAAATTTTACAATAGCCAATAGTAATTATAAATAATTATCCCGCCAAAGTTAAGCATGCTATTCCTTTGTCTTTCTGTCTCTTTACTGTTGAAGGTCCCGGTACATCATTATTAAAGCATGCAGTACGCTAGTTAATATTTGATTCCGGGTTCAATAGTTGAAGTAGAAAATTCTTTAGCTACTTTGGATCACTCTTGGGATGACAAAAAAACACAGCACTCGCTCAACTATAGATAGGTACCTAATAATCTTTCTACGTATCTTAAACAGATAGAGAAATAATAATTATTATTATTCGACTTGCAGTCTTTGAGCCTGTTATGGCTGACAGATTTTACTAACTCCTATAACAACTAACTCACAACTTTAAAAAACAAATTATAGTTAATATAACGAATATTATTTTCGTGATTCATCACTTCGTTTCGATTACTCTTACTTGTTTAAAAATATGTTTGATAGCGTAATAGCTATCTAATTGCTATTTCACCAAGTCGTTTCAATATAAGAATTTCTGTTAAAACATTACAATAACAACATAAACTGGTGACTGCAGAATTACGTAAGCGGATTTAGGAGTGCACCTAACATTTTTACGGATTTGTCTAATATGATTCCACTGAAATTAAATAAATTACGCTTACAGTTGCCTGTAGGAAAATCAGTTGTATTTGTCGTACATAATTATACTAACTAAAGCTATCGTAAATAAAGTAATATCATCAACGTTAAGTAAGCAATAGGGATGATGAAAAAACTTTTTTTTCTTTGTCTTTCAGGTATATTATCATAAATTATTGGATTAGATCAAAACATTAATTGATTTGACTGTCGCATGACGTCACGACTTGATACAATTTTTACTTAGAATTTATGTAATGAGCCATGGGCCCCACTTCTAAACTTTGACACGCTTTACCTTTGTAATTATTTGGTTGATTGACAAAAGAAAAATAAGTGTCCATTATTTGTTGATACTCGAACTGACGAAATTCTACTTAGTCCAAGTAGAATTTCGTTTAATTTACCAACCCCGTCATCATTTATATTACCTACCTACTATGACTTAGTTACCAGCTTTGTACAAAGGAACAAACAAAACATGACCAAGGGGCATATGAGATAAAAAAAATACATTTGCTACGTGTAACGAATGGTAAAATTACTACTTTCACTTTAGAAATCCAAAAAATTGTGAAAACCCAAAAATAAATACTCTCGTGTGTAGGACTTTTCCTACATATTAAAATTTGTCTTTCCAGTTATTATTTAAGTTTACAATAGATTTCTCAGAAACAGAAACTAAAATGTAGCTGCTGGTCTTCTCTATTTCGATGAAAAGTCTTGAATTCGTCTATTACCTATTTTATTTGTAATTAATTGTGATAGGTAGGTATAAAAAAATATTTATACTACGAAAACAACCGTTAGCAAAACCACAGTAAAAATCGGTTTTTTGGTTTTTACAGAAAGTATTTAACATGAAAAGTACCTACTAATAAGCTGTCTATCTTATTTAAATATTGATAAATTCATATTTTTCACATAATGAATAATAATTCTTACAATAACATACCTAAGTATAGTATCTTAGTAATAATACTTGGAGCCATAATGGTCATTTAATGTTTTCCATGTTATGTTTCGCTTGAATAGATCAATACCTATTACAAGTAAGTATCCTTTCGAAGAATTACAACCTCGTACTTACATTATAACTTTCTTTCCGTAAAACTTTAAATTGCTTGGAGTGCATTTGTTTCTTAGAAAAAGCTTATTCTTTCATCGCCTTTTTCTATGGTTAAAACATTAAAAAATATAAAGTATTATTATGTTTCCTATAACTTAATTTGATGTTATTGAAAACTTAATTCGTATGACATAAGGTTAAGGTTCATATTTCAATGCAAGTTTTCTTACCCATCGATTTCTATTGTTACCTGAAGCTGAGCGTAGGTCGCTTTAAAGTGTTTGTTGATGTTTTTTGTCAACATTCCGACAACAGCTGATCGGCACAACAAACACACGTGACCGGCCACGAGGGCATCCCATTGGTCCAAAACCACCCCAACACCAAACTAAAACCAGTAATTTCTCTTTGAAATAAACCTTCTTATGAAAGGGCAGAACCCTTCTCTGTATCTCAAATAAATAAATCGATGTGTAACACGCGTATCCAACATTTTGATACTAGTTTTATGTTCGATAAGCTAACATTTGAGTGAATTCCTAAATTCATATTTTTTTAATTATGTCATGACTAATAGTTAATAGTAAAAGTTTTATTCTGACGACGTAGCCTGTAAAGGCTACGAAACGTCAATAAATAAATAAAGTTTTCGTGCATTAACCCGTAAAAACTAGTTTTATTTAATAGTTACCAATAATTTTATGAGAATCAGGTGAATTTACGTTCTTTAAAATATGAACGAACAACACTTATATTTAAGTCATTTATTTTTTGCAAGAATGCTTTAAATCTTTAGTACAATCGTTAGAGGCATTACGCTGTTCCCATTTTCTAGTTAGGTATTAACAGTGCTGAAGTAATAATTTGGAATGTTGTAATTGTAATAAATACAAATAAATATTTAAAAACTCGCGGCCGCCAGCGACTTCATCTGGCTTTGAGAAGACAGGAACCTAATATTTTTTTCAGGATAAAAAGTTTCCTATGTCTCAATCCAGGACATAAACTATATGCGTACCAAATTTCATCCAAATGCGTAGAAACCTGGATGTAATCGTTAAGAACTTAAAATAAACTATGCATTGTGTCTTTGATTTCGCTAATCAAAAATACTTCTTAATTCAAAGTTCAGGACGAGATTCAAAACAGGTTGATAGAAAAAAAGGACAAGGGTACACCTGAGTTCGGGGCTGCGGCAGCCGATCAGGGTACGTGGGAATGTGTTATTTCACTTACTTATTGAAACAAAACACACATACTTATAGTTTATTATATTTTGTTTTATTAATTTACTGTTTGATTTATAAATCTAAAGAAAAATTTTCTAGACAATCGTCTGCTGCCTGGACCAAATGGATTTTTTTCTAGTAAACTGTCTGTCTTTAGCTTTATAAAACATACATAATTAAAAGTACATGTCCAACGATATTTTTTTTCAAAAACAAACTAAAAAGTGAAATTTAAGTTTTATTTTTTGAATAGGACAGAATATTACTATATTTTTTACAGGTAAACCCGTTTTCTATACCATTCAAATGATACTTGTATTTTAATAAGTAGACGACTTTTTTATATTTTACATAAAGAATTGAAATTTTGCCGTTGTTGTAATTTCAATTTTAACAGTTTAGGTATCCTTTGTCATCCGGGGTGGTAAAAGGATTCCAACGATACTACATACATCTAAATCGGCTCTGGCGTTTAGAAGTTTTGGTAGAATAAAGAATTGTATATAATCACATGAATCCTGACAAAATTACACTCTTTTTTGGGCAGTCGCGTAAAAATTAAGTTTAAGACCCAGGCAGGTAGGATTATAGGTAAGATGGCAGCAAAAGCGGATTGTCTCTGTGTTTAGTTTTTATTAACGATTTTTGTCCTTTCAAGGCATGAGTACGAGACTTATCCCGTAAGAGTTACGGGGTCCTCAGTGGGCAGCTACTGCGGGGGCTCGTAAGGCTAGCGGGAGCCAGGTGTGAGGTCCGTTCGGCGGTGTGCCTCTTAAAGGCGCCGCCGTCGTCTGTAAACAGAGGTTTTGCCTGAGTCACAAAAACAAAGGTTAGTACTTACTTTTGTAATCATACAGTTAGTATAGAGATGACTGTTATTGCTATCACAAATAAGAGTTGGTATTTTCACGCTTTTCAGGTAGTAATATATATATATATAGCTGTGTAGGCACGAGACTACATCGATACATTTTAATGCATAAAATGAAATAAAAAAAATGATAGTATTGATACCAAATATGAGATAAAAAAAAAAATTGCCTTTTTTGTTGCCTTGTCCTGACAACATTGAACACAATAAAAAATACGTTTAATTTGGTGCAATCTTTCGAAAGTTTTGTGCGTACATACATTTCGGCAACTCATTATATTTAAGAAGGTGCTTATTCATATAAATTATTCTAATTTCTTCCGTAAAATACTTCATGAATTTAATTCTTTCATAAACGACAAACTAAAAATTTCTATTCTATACCCTCTTAAAACTAGTTAGTGTAAGAAAAACTAATCTCCAAATCAACTGTAACCCCAATCATAGTTGAAACTTATTAGCGATCGTTTGAATTGAATGATAAAGCACATTCTTAACAAACCGTCTACATCTCATCGTAGTATGAGATCGATTCTTCATTGCAACATTTAATTATAGATAAATAAATTGAACATCTACAGAGTTAGTACCAACCCACCTAAGTCCAATCTCAAAACGTTACGTAGGCAGAGTCGATGGCAATCTTTAGATCTCTGGGTATGGTGGCAATGGCTACCTGTGGCGTAACTTTCACTGATGGCCTCGTTATCTGGGAAGCCTTTTGATTATTGTCTAATGAACAGCTCCCATGCCGGATTGAGCCGTTCACAAAAAAAATGCTCCGCACTAGCGCAAAATTTCTCAAACTACAAAAGAATTACATCTCGCTTTTGTAATTCATTGCTCCGAGTATTCTTTGGTGTTTGTTACGTGGGACGCACTAAGGATAATGCTAATTTTGTATGGAAAAGATACCCAAGCTCGACAGAAACAAAATGTGTCTCAGATTTTTAGTATTATCTAAGTAAAAAAAAATTTATTATATATTGTGGCATCATCAAAATCAATGGCTAAATAAATTGCTATTTTTATTTGGTAGGTTTATTTTATACGTTTATATCAGAGATAATTAGAAACTAACTAATTAGAAACCTATACTGGAACCAGTCGGCACACATCAAAGTAGGAACATCAAGTACAGATGAGATAAGGATTCGTAAAGGAGTGAGACAAGGATGTATCTTGTCACTATTGCTGTTCAATTTTTACTCTGAAACTATATTTCAGGAAGCTTTCGACGAATCTGAAATTGGCATCAGGGTCAACGGTACAGTAATAAATAATCTCCGATATGCCGATGATACTGTTATCTTAGCTCATTCTTTAAAAGATCTCCAACAACTCATGAACCGCTTAAATACTGTAGTGGAAAAGTATGGTCTAAAAATGAACATATCCAAGACCAAGTACATGATAATGAGTAAGAATTCAGTGGATTCGACTACGTTGTCTCTTAACGGAAACCAAATTGATAGGGTCAAACATTACAAATACCTAGGAAGCACTCTTAATGAAAAATGGGATTCCCAGAGGGAGATTCGTGCGCGAATAGAGATAGCAAGAATTACATTCATGAAAATTAACAAGTTATTTACCAACAAAGACATCAACCTGAAACTCAGATGGAGAATGGTAAAATGCTATGTGTTGTCTGTATTCATGTACGGCGTCGAAAGCTGGACCATGAACAAAACCATAGAGGCAAAAATTAACGCTTTTGAGATGTGGCTCTACAGAAGAATGCTCAAAATATCGTGGAGAGACCGTGTAACTAATATAGAAGTTTTGCATAGAATGAAGAAAAAATTGGAACTTTTGGAAACAGTTAAGAAAAGAAAGATCTCATATTTTGGACACATTTATCGAAATAATAAATATCGAATTTTGCGAAGAATACTAGAGGGGAAGATAGAGGAACAAAGAAGTAGAGGACGGAGAAAGTTAACCTGGTTGGACAATATAAAGAACTGGACAAATATTGAGGACGCTGCCAGCCTGAGCAGGATGGCTCAGGATAGGGACAAGTTCAGAGGAATGGTCGCCGACGTCCGATGAGGACAGTGCACTACAAGAAGAAGAAGATCAGAGATAAAGGGTTGGTCTTGTTTCGTTGGACTATATAGATATCACCGGCGTACTTGTCAAATCCGGCAACAAATGCTATGCCGAGGTCGGCGTACCAGAGCTTTCACCGAGGCAGTCACACTGACAGTTGTATATGAGGTGTGGATGTTTTATTAAAATTTGTTGTTAATCGAAAGTAGAATGCCAGTTTACGTAGTGAAATAATACAACACTAAAAAAGAAGGACTGAGATCACATATCATCAATAAGTATCGTATAATTTTGAAATTTCAACATAAAATAACATGAACCCTAAACGTCATTCAAGTGTTTCCACGTGTACGAGAATCAAGTCCCTGTGTGAGATTATATAATGTGTGTAGTTAAGGTCTGGCTAAGGAAAGCGTGACCTGGAATTTTCTAAAAAATTTGAATATGGCAACATTATTAAGCTGTCAATGGCACATCAAAGTCTGTGAATTCAGTTGGGAGTTTCTTGTGAACACATTAAATTTTCAGAAATAATAGCATTTAAAATGGGTAAACCATAAAAAGTAACTTGCGAAGTAAGTTTCAACAGAAACAAGAGAAAAGGGTTAATTTCCAAGAAAAACAACAATGCTTCTTGGATGCATTGTTGGATTTTTAGGGTTCCGTACCTCAAAAGGTAAAAAACGGAACCCTTGTAGGATCACTTTGTTGTCCGTCCGTCCGTCTATCAAGACCGTTTTTCTCAGGAACACGTGGAGGTATCAAACTGAAATTAATATCTAATACTCAGGTTCTACTGTCCCTTGGAGCTGTGAAAAAATTAAACATCTAAGTCAAAGCAATCAAAAGATACAACCGTTTATGCCGCAAATTTTCCAAACTCGCACGGGAATCAAAACCTATAGGGTACTTCCCGTGAACTTAGAATCTTGGGCACAAAGTAACGTCTTATAAAACAGATAAAGGAAAAATTCCGAAAACCGTAAATTTTTAGTTACATCATATATTTTTTTTTTTAAGAATTATTAAAATATACCAAAGGTTTGTAGGGAACCCTCGGTGTGCGAATTCAACTCACACTTGGCTATTATTTTTGTTAGGTTAGTATGATTTTGTAATCTGATATTTTTTCTTATGTTTATAGATAAATCAGGAAGATATTCAAAGACTCAGCGAAATAAATATGTTATGTTTTGACATTGTCATTTCGATGTTTTTGCATGAACTAAATGTAGATTAAGTTAAATTGAGATTTGGCATATCCGCTGTAGGTAGCTCTAGGGTCCACTTGCAGCAAATCTCAATTTAACTAAAACTAGATGAATGTCCATGAATGTCCATACAAGAATGTCAATTTGACATTCTTGTATGGATATGGTCGTTTTGATATTTTTCTATGGGTCAATCTAGTAAAATCGAGATTTAGCAAAATTGCATTTCTTTATTTTTAAAGATATTTTGACTAATGAAAAGTTTCGCAATAGGCAATGAAGATGGATACCTATGTTGTTAGATTTTAGGCATATAAATTATGTAGTTATATTTTTTATTTTTAGCATGTAACTGCTTGATGTTTAAATCAAAAGAAATTATAACTAGAAAATATAAAATAAGAAAATATATATAAATTAGCCCTTTGGCAACAGACATACAGGATACAATAAGTATTCTAACCTTTACCGGTGCTACACAGCACGACGTCCCTTTCGATTCATTTGCATTGATTAATATATGCACAAACGCAGCCCCGGCCGGTTTCTCTCTAGCTAGTCCGTCAACGACAAATGCCTGACCTTATTTTATAACGTGCCATTTTGTGCGTCCTTATCGTATCAATTCATTTATGGACATTAGCTTAGCCATTAGTGCTTGGCTAGCCTGACAACACGACCCAGTTTATTTAAACAATAGATTACGTTTAACAATAATATTTCGTTTAGGTGAGCGGGAATGAGTGAATTCAATGCTTAGGTATATTTGGTGTTTCTGAAGTTTAGGTACTCATATATGATGGTGCAATTTACTGATGACGAAGACAAGAGAAGCTTTGAGATTTCAATACAAAAACTCAAATTGACAGTTTAAGGTTAATTTTTGCACACCATGCAACCCATTGCCTGTATTACTGTTTTTTTACAAGCTGTACTTCGAGGAGTCTGCTTCTCATATTTACCATCGCATCGCTTGTACAGACGCACGGCAGGTTACCGTTCTTTCTTGGTTGCTGTTCCTCCCCTTTGCACTACACGCTTCTCAAATACTATTATAATGCGTACAGCGAAGGAGTGGAATTGCCTGCCTACGTCTGTTTTTCCGAGTACATATAATCCGACTCTTTTTTAAGCCAGAGTGAATAGGCTCTTTCTGGGTAAGTTCGCTTCATCATAGATCTCTGCTCTCAGGCCAGCTAGAGAATCAAGACCTTATCCATTATCAAATAACAAAAATATATCTCATTAAATCTTTCTCGTTTCTTTCATATGAAATAAGACAAATCATTACTTGAAAATGTTTTCAATTAATTCCTCAAGTACTTAATGTTCTGTTAAACTGTATTGGGAAGTTATTAGAGAGTTATATATATATATATATATATATATATATATATATAAGTTATTCATGATGGAGTCCCATAAACATAATTCATGACCCATTTACCTTAGACTATATATTTGTAAAAAATATAACTGTATAACCTTGAGACGGGATTACAGTTAATATTCTCAGACACAATATTTTTATTTTTGAGCAGCTTATTTTTTTTAAAAGCCTTAATCATAATCATACTCTCATACCTAAGCTAACCACAAAAACAAACAGAACACTCGAAGCTCTTACTCATTATTTTATTATGCATATTATTACAGATTTCATAGCATAAGTCTTTTGAGAGAATCTACAATATTTATTTGAGAAATTGCAGCACATTTTATGTAAAAAGCTAATTATTTGACTTGTTTTGATCTCTAGGCTAATGCTTGAAGATGTTCTTAAATAGAGTTCCGTTTATTTTTTAAGCAATATAGATTTGCGTTTTGGTTTCGTGCTTTCAGAGTACCTATATTTAAGATTCTACTTATACAAGGAGCTCTATGGCGCAAGTGGTTAGCGCATTCAGCTGCGATCATTGAAGTAATGCAACTTTCGCAGTGGTCAGTCATTGAATGGTTGAACAAAAATTTACTATCTCGAGGTCCTCCGGGCTTCGGAAGGCACGTTAAGCCGTTGGTCCTGGCTGCAACTGCAATCATTATCATTCACCAATTCGGACTGAACCCGCGTAGTGATATGAAAAAAAGAACGTTGTTGTTTTTCAAATTTTGAAATAAGCAGGAAATAAATTGAGGACCCTTCTTTGATTTTTTTTAAGAATACTCTTTGAAAAATAAATGTAGGTTAAATAAATAAAGCTATATTATGTATGTTTTCACACATATTGCTTTAAAATATTAACATTCTTCAGATGCGCTCTGTTAACTGCGTTCATACTTCAAACAAACGTGAAAAAAAACATGCTCCAGAAAAAAAACACCTTCTTTTCAACGTTTTTTTCACAACAGATAGAAAAATCTGTCTTTTTTTGCATCGTGGGCCATGGCCCAGTCTCCTTATTCCATCCATAGTTAAGTGTTCTGATGATTATAGATATTTTTTTTTTAGCATATCCTCGTGAGACCTGGCGTCCTTTTTTTGGAACCAATTCTAAGATGTCCCTGAGTCCTGACATTTCTGAAACACGACCATTCATTGTAACCGAATGTTCCAAAAAGCGAACATAAAAAAAATTCGCTTATCTTTTATAATTATATCGTCTAATCCATTTACTTCGAGCGTAAAATGGAACGCAATATATCTATCCTTCTCCTACAAAACAAAATTTCTACCAAAGGCAAAACACACTACTCAGTGTGACGCGGTTCGTAAGTCAAGATGGCAGATCGCACGTGCAGGGGTGAGTAAAATCTTTGATTATCGCTTTAATTTATTACTAATACGTATATTAAATGGTAATTTTACTTAATGGTAAGTATTTAGAAGGTAATCCTCGCGATATTTTAATGCAGTTTTTGATATTTGCATCTCAAAATTGTGATCGTAATATTTTGTTCGGAAAAAGGGAACTTCGTTCCAAGTTGAAATAATAAAGTAGTATTATGCTGTTCAGGAATAGATCATCATTTTTTAACTATTTTATTATTTTGCCTTTTATTTAGCTTTTATCATGTTATGGATAGTAATTATTTTCATAGCTACATATTTCTTACTTACATTTATATTGTTTTAGTTTTAAATAGTGAAGAACTGAGTGCAATACTTAACAACTCTGAATATGAAGACGACTCTGATTCACAAGAACCAGATTACAGGGAGCCAGAATTATCATCTAGTTCTTCTGATTCTGAAGAAGATAATCATTCAATCAATACCAGTGATCGAGGCCGTCAGCGGACTCGAGGTGGGTATCGTACTCGTATTCGTACCCGCGGTGGTTTTGTTCGTCGTATGGGCCGCCCACGCACTCGAGGTTCTGCTGGTGAAAGAAGATCTTTACGTCCACATTCTTCTTGGAGCAAAATTCCATTTAACAAACCTGAACCTGTCCTTTTAGAGCCATCCTACCTTCCAACATACATTGGCTCGGATAATATTTATGAGTACTTTCAAGAATACATAGATGACGATATTTTGGAGTTGATTGTTCAAAAGTCGAATCAAAGCGCTGTAGAAAGAACTGGAAGAAGTTTGGGATTAACCAAAGAAGAATGTGAGTTTTTCATCGGGATATCAATGATAATGTCTTGTGTTAATTATCCCCATATTAGAATGTACTGGAACGAACGTTGGGCACTTCCCCTAATAACTGAAGCTATGACTCGTGATAGATTTTTCCTTTTGAGAAATTCTTTAAAATTAGTCTATGATAACGATATAGCGACCGAAATGAGAGCAATTGATAAACTCTGGAAGGTTCGCCCTTTATTAGATAAGATAATAAAGGGATGTCGCAAGCAAAAACGAAGCTTAAAAATAAGCATTGACGAAATGATCATCCCTTTTACTGGAGCCTGTCATATCAAACAGTATTGCCCTGGAAAACCAAACCCAACTGGTACAAAAGTTTTTGTGTTGGCTAATCCAAACGGGCTGGTGTGCGATCTATTAGTATACCAAGGTAAAAATACAATGACGGAAAACATTCATTCTTTGGGTGAAGGAGTTGTTCTTAAACTTACAGAAACACTTACCCCAGGACATGTTATTTTTTTTGATCGGTATTTTACCACATTTAAACTTGCCGAAACACTAAATAGTATGGGGTTCAAGTGTGCTGGAACTATTATGAGGAATCGGATACCTGCTTATATTAAAGAAATGTTGGAAACTGATCAAACTTTGTCAAGAAAAGGTAGAGGGAGTTATGATGTTCTCGTCGGGCCAGACTCTATACTTGCTCTTACAAAATGGTACGACAACAAACCTGTAACGTTTTTATCCACGATTTATGCGGCTGATAATCCAGATTATTGTCGAAGATATGATAGAAGCATCCGTCAATATATTCAGGTACCAAGACCAGAGGTAGTAAAGGAATACAACTCCAATATGGGTGGTGTAGACCTAACAGATAGGTTGCTAGCTGTGTGTCCTTCTCGAGGACGCACAAAGAAATGGACCGTAAGATTTATTGCACACTGTTTTGACTTGTCTATTGTTAATGCGTGGATCAAATACAAAGAGGAGAAAAAAGAAGAAAGGATAAATTTGCACAAGATTATGCAGCTTCGGGAGTTTAAAAGAGTTCTTGGTGAAAAATTAATAGAAAAAAATCTGTACAAGGAGAATACAATACCAGATTCAGCTCTTGATCAACCTGTTAGTTCTCATGATGAGCTAACCTGCCGACGCAGGGGTCGACCAAGTCTGAAAGCCTTGCCAAGTGAAGCAAAACGACATCATGGAGCATACCATTTGCCCGAACACTGTAAGCCAAGTCGGTGTAGAAACAAAGGCTGTAGTAAAAAAACGACTGTTTCATGTGCAGATTGCCAAATATCGCTATGTTTCACAAAAGATAGGAATTGTTTTAAAATTTTCCACACCTCTCGTTAATTTTTAATTAAACTATATAAGCAATAAAAAACTAAAAATATAAGTTAATTGGTTCCTACTTTGAGACTGTACTAGAGATTTAAGACTTTATTTTTTCTAGATTATATGTTTTTTTTGGTTGGTATACTTACCAATGCTTGTATTATGATATTCCTAAAAATATATATTTAAAGTACATTGTTATAATTTGTATGTATTAAAAATAAGTACAATTATTTTTTTATGATTTCAGAAGTTTGTAAATTTATATTTATATATGCTTTTAAGTTGAAAATATGATAACGCTAAAATACTAATAACGTTACAGATTTTTTTTTTGTGTTTTAGAAGTTTTTATTTGTAATTTCATATAATAAAATATTTAAAATTACTTAAAATTCATTAAAAATTGTGTATTCTGTTTTCCTACTTTTTTCTCATATAAATACTAAACTGCACCCGAATGTCCAAAAAAACGAACAAATTGTAGGAAATTGAAACTGAGCTCTGTGTATTCCTTAGGAAGTCACAAAACAACTTTGTTACAGCAAAATCATGCTAAAACTATCATGATTCTTAATGCAAGGGCATAAAGGTTCAGGACTCAATGGTGTCAATTAATTTGTTCCAATAATGGAACATTCGGTCTCGACAATGAGTGGTAATTCCGAAATGTCGGGACTTACGAGGATATTGAAATGATTAAACTTTGAAAAAAGGTTTGAATATTTCGCCATAGCATTACTTTCTTATTTTTATTATAAAAAAAATGTTAGTCTTTACTTATATCGACGTATAAATTCTACGTACTCAGACACCCGTCATTGCAGTCGAGGTGGAGTCTAGACCTTGACAGCTGGCTTTACAACAAGGACTTCGCTATAACTTTTCTATTTCTTAAAAGATAATATATTTTATCAAAACAAGGACACTACCTCTCTACGTAAGTAAGTACTTATAAATAGCTAACGATTTTCTTTACCAGAATAGAAATAAGTATTAATCCAACTATTTATGTACAGACACATAAGTTGGAGAAAACAGAGTAGTTAGAGATAAATTTACCTTTTTGCTGTGTGTACATTAAGATTTGTTTCTCTTCAAGACTTCGGCCTCGACTTTATGTGAAAATGATAATTTTCAAAATCCAACGGGACCTTCAATCGGGATTAAATCGCAAAAAACTACCTAAGCACTAGTACCCCATTACAGTGGATACGTCCTGTAATTGATTATTTTATAAATAAATCCTATCAATTTTCCAGGATTGCCTCCATCCTTTTGACCTTTGTCTTAATACAGATAATCAACTGTATGTGTGACATATTTCAATCAAGTACGTTGAGCGGTTTCTGCATGATGAGTAACAAACAAACCAAACGTTGGCATTTATAACATTGCCAAGTGCATGGCAGTGACTTTCCCATACAAATTATATTTCCCTATTTCACAACATCCATGTTTTAGTTTACTGTCTTGGCGACAAAAAACCTATATCTTTTTCCGAGAACGGTTATCTAAATATATAAAATTTGATATGGAATACCAGTTGCATTATATTCAAAGTGTTTAAGAACTCTGCTGAATGATTTACCTACTGGATTGTCAGTGTTTACCACAATATTTCTGTCTTTCAAAGGACTTCAACATTTATAATCGCTAATTGGTCGTTAACAGACCTTTTACTGTTACTGTAGTACACAGATACTTTTACTAAGGGCCATTTAAGTCACGCTTTTTCTCATTGGCAGGTTCCCCTTGGGCCTATCGGAAAAGTATGTTAAAAGTCTTAATCCTTGTTTTTGCCAAAATCAAACGAAATTCAACAGTTTTGCCGGTTCCCAAGATGTTTTTTTTTTCATCTGGTAATATATCACAGAAATTATTACTACTAATACTGACAAACCGCTTCTAAAGCTATCACATCGTTAAGTAACCGGCTATAGTACTTCGATCCTAGACTATCATTATAGGTTTTTCATAATACTATTGTAAGTTTCTCTGTTCTACTCCGAAACCGATATGAGCCACGTCCAGATTTACGTAAATTTTGATAATATAACTAGATCTTGAATTGCACTGATTGTATTGCGCAGAGAATGTCCCGCTTTTTTAATTTAAAATCACGTTTGTATTTTCAAATATAAAACCACTAACTTCATATTTTGTAAATAGTAAGCAGATTGATGACAAAGCAGATTTAATAATTTGCTGCCTGAATCACTAAGTTCACGCGGACGAAGTCGCGGGCAAAAGCTAGTGTGCTCAAAACATAGTTTATTTAAATTGGCTGGTTAGTTCTGGCGTGAAACCGTAAAGTGTTTTCCGCTTTTATAATATGAATATACTCGTAGATTGTAATATTTAAATATTATTATTACTCAAAAACATAACTTTTTGGATCGCTTCAGTCTCTGTTTTGATATAGGTACTATGTTTTTGTTTGTTTTTAACATAAAAAGTCTCGTATTGACTTAAAGTTGGTGAAAAAACAACGGAAAGATTTTTTTTCATAAAAT
The DNA here is from genome assembly GCA_902850365.2 of Chilo suppressalis. NCBI lineage: Eukaryota > Metazoa > Arthropoda > Insecta > Lepidoptera > Crambidae > Chilo > Chilo suppressalis. The sequence goes on from OU963898.1 coordinate 18,864,790, forward strand.
TGCAACTGACACTAACATTTTAATTTTCAGAAACTATTTATATAGAGGATAATTCTATATGAATTCTAATCATATAGAATTTAAAATTAAAATAAAAGGAACAAAAAAAAAATACAAGTACTAGAATAATCTTTTTTTTTCTTGAAGTCTTTAATATTGTTTGGTTTGGGTGACAGTTTTCTTTTGTAAGTGTCTCTATTCTACTCTGAAACCGAATCCACTAGAAATCATCTGAAAATACAGATATCGGTATGATGTTCTTACATTTCAATATTTGTTCGTATATTCATAACGCACATACAAATTTTACCTGTTTATAATATTAAAATAGACGTAGATAAAAAGAAATATTATGCCGTATGATTGTAAGAAAATTATAATTATGATTATAATTATAATTTTCGGCATAATGTCTTAACGGCTTAAACACTAATTTTCATCCACCATCCACCTGAAAGTCATGAGATTATGTATGTTTTTTTTTACAAAAGACGTTATCATGGGCATGTCTTTGTCTTTATAATTTGTTAATTACGTCATTAATATGTAGATTAAATCCTAACGAGTTCATTTGATAATCAATTATCGTTAGATAATATTCTATACATATCTAAAGAAAAGTTTACTAGAAAAATATAAAAACATAACTATAATTGCTATTTCTTCTTTCAATGTTTAATACTTGTAAAAGTATTTCATTTGACATAGTGGGTCAACTACAATGCGAAGAGATGGCGCTGCCTTGCAGACTAATGCTAGAGCAAAATTCGACGCGGCTGTCAGGGCTGTGGTAGTATAATGGTCAGCGCATTCGCCCGGATAGCGAAGGGTTCGGGGTCGAGTCCCGTCTGCTGCCTGGTCCGCGTGGATTTTTTTCTAATAAACTTTTCTTTAGATATAAACACCTAGCAGTTAAATGCTTAAAAAATAAAAACAAATATCCTATACATACCTATGATTTCATAGTAAGATATTGATTTTCTCATAAGTTATTTATCTCTACAAAAGTTTATACAAAGAAAATTTTACTAGAAAAAAATCCATTCGGTCCAGGTTTCAGAAGGATTTTGAACTCGCGTTTCCAGGACATTAGTACCAAAGAAATTTGACACGGCCATTCATGTCTCGGTAGAATTGTTCTAGCATAATTGATTAGTGCGTCCGCCCGGATAGCGGAAGATGCTGGTGGAACCAAAAAAAATTTTCTTCTCAACTTCTGCTAAAATTTTCTTTAGATTTGAACATCTAGCAGTTAAATGTTTAAAAATCAATTATAGCTATTAACGGGATTGTTACCATGTACCTTGTTATTAATAAAAACTTTTTAAAATTTTAATGTTTTATATTTGACTTGACTCCTAAATAACAAGGTACATGGTAACAATCCTGTTAATAGCAATATTCTTAGTGACCATGAAAGTTTAAAACATTAAAAATACAAACTATAAAAAGTTTTTATGTCAAGTTAAACGGCAAGGTATACCTGCCATTCTTTTGACTAATGATAAGATATTTGTAGGTATATATACCCACATCTTTTTTCATATCAAAGTCAGTAATAATTTGTTACTATATATGAGAATATGATAAATGTGAGTGAGAAATTTTGACTGACATTGTTGATGGGTTTCCTTATAAGTATAATAAAATATGAATGTAGTTAAGTAGAGAAGAAATTTGGCTCCAAAAATTCGCTAAGTATTTGTTTTATAATGTTAATATTGTTCGAGTTCTCTCTGTTCTACTGTTCTAGTATAAAATATGAATAATACAAGAAGTTAAGTTTGTAAGTTTCATTATTTAATTTCTATAAAAATTAAGAGAACTCATATCGACAAATTCTTTTGCAGATTGTCAGAATGTGAAAATTGTTATGTTATTTTGTATGGAAATAAACTTATAAAAAAAACATTTATGTATAAGCCTATAGTGCGCTTACTTTGGGGCTAGGCTAATTGGTTTGAGTGTTGGAAATATTTATTTATTTATTTATATTAATGTATCACCTTTGCCCGCCTAATAACTTTAGAATGAAATTATAAATAAGTAAAGTTAATGTTTATTGAAATGCTTGCAAAGTAAGTTTTAGTTCTAAATGTTATAACAATGTTGTTACCTTATTTTAACCTTACAGTCTTGTCCTGCGAAGAGAAAAAATAAATCCGCGATTTTCTTTTCTTTGCTTTTATTAACCTGATTGTGTCAGCTAAGTCACACGGTTAATTTATTATTGTTATTTTAATCTTACCCTTCTTCTTTTTAAGTTGTGTTTGTAATTCGTATAGTGAACCATTAATTTTCGACATTTTTATCTGATTATCATAGAAGAAAGATCAAAGATCAGCTGTAATGGCTAATTTAAGTTTCGATTGTATTAAGACCCATTTGCAAAAAATTGTTATATTTTGATTATACTAAAACTAAACTTAACTCATAAAAAATATCAAAATGTCTCTGTCAATATGACGTTATTCTATGGTCTAAATCTAATTTAAGTTAAATTGCGATTAGCATAATTTCTATAAGTGGACCTAAGGCCGCGTTGTTTCATTTATAATTAAATCTGCCTATAGTTAAAATACAAGAGAAAAACAACCACATCTCAAAATTTGACATATTTACAATGTATTTGACGTGACATTAACTATTGTTAAATTTAATTATAGATGAAACGACACGGCCTTAGTTACAAAACTATTTTGATTGACAATCTTAAATAAAACCTTTATAAGTGCATAAATTTGCATTTAAGAATTAATTTAAAACATTTGGACCTTCTTTCTAAGTTATTTTATACCTATTTTACCTTCTACCTTAGGTAAAAGGTTTCTTCAATGATCTGATGATATAAAGCAAGTAGAATAAAGAAGTCAAGAGAAGTATTAGAGCTGACAAAATTAAACGATTTAATATGATAAGTTTTTATAGTTAAAATCTAAAGAAAATTTTACTAGAAAAAATTCCACCTATTAAATTTTTCTTGTAAAATTTGCTTAAGTTTTAAACATCTAGTAGTTAAATGCCTAAAATAAAAATATAATAACATTTTATAATTGTATATTGAAATGCAGGGTTATGTCATAACAAATATGTTAGTCAGACTGTATTAATTGAAGTTATACGTAATTGTATTGTTATAATTTTGATAATGACTATTAATTTTGTCACCTCAACTAGAGCTTAATGAAATAAATTGAAGAAACACATAAAAGGTATTGTTTTTTGCGTACTAAATCCACTGAAGCAAAAACTCTGTCTTTGTTTTCTTTTAGAATAAAGGAAGAAACAAACTTTGTTGTGAGATTTTGGGAAAATGAATAGAAGACGTAGAAATTAAAACATATAACAGGGATATCTAATCCATATTTTTGATTACGGCACACTTGCAGCAAATTTGATTAACCTAGATTCAACAAAACTTTAATTAACCCATAGAAAACAATTTACTAGAAAACAATTTTCTATGGGTTAACCCATTAAAAATGTCAAAACGTTAATGTCTTTTCTAATTACCTTATACCTTACATCTACTTTTAGTTAAATTGAGATGTTACAACATTTCAGCAAGTGGACCTTACACTTTTATGTATGGGATGAATCTAGATTTAGGTAAATCGAGATTTAGCCAATTTGCTGCATGTTGACTTTAGAGAATACGTTTGATGAATACAATATTCAGCGAAAAATCCCCATAAATATAATAAACATTACATGGTATTGTCAACGTATATAATTTTCTTTTACTTAAGAACAATCGTACGTATGTTAACAGTCACAAAGATATTGCTCTAGCAACTATTGTTACCTTAACCTAATGCTAATGATCAACAACTTTGAATCTGAATCTGTTATACATGACGGTAATGTTTCGATCGGTACGCAGCCGTACCACTCGGGATCATACAAGTTGCATAACTGGGTGCATCTGCTTGACATTTGAATCGACCCCGAATCCGAATAGAAACTGTGTCACGAATTAACAGCAAGCGGGCACCGGCGGCGTCGAGGTGCGTTGTGCAATCCCGTTAGCGCTCCACGTGCGAACCTCGCCTCAATGTCGCCCGTGGGCGGCTGCCGCCCGCCGCCCGCTGCCCGTCCGCGCCCCGCACCCGCCCCACGCTCTGCCGAGTCGAGCAGAGCCGATATTCCACGACCCCATCCACCTCCTCTCTCGCTCACCCCTACTCGCCACCATGCGCTCCTACTCCTTCCCTCGAACAGCTGAGTATCAAAACAAATGAGCGAGACAGCCGGTCACCGCTCCCTCTCGCCGCGCCGGCCGGCCGGTGTCGGCGGCCGCGACTCGCGCTGCACGCTCGCCAGTTCTCATCCGAATCGCGCTCATTGAGGTCGTTCACTGTGAGCTCACGTGCGAAGTTAACTATCGCGAAAGGATTCTCCTTTGTCCCGATTGAGGACCCGCCCTCGTATTATGTTTCCGCGCCAGATCCGCAACCAGCCCCGGCCAATCAAAGAGCCGGAACTGCAGCGCGAATCGCGTCGAAATTGTCACTTTCTGAAGTTCTGCGACGGCTACCCCGCGAAACGCGTACGCCGGGCGATTTGAAGCCGTCGAGTGATCTCGTGTGTCGAACGTCAGTGGTGACCTGTGTAGAGTGGACTGAAGGAACGATGTCTACGGGGAAAAGGCTGGCGAAGCGGTCCATAATAGGGACCCGTGTCGCCGCGTTGGGGGAGGACGGACTATACTATTCCGGAATGATTCAGGCGGTGAAGACGCCGGCGCCGTTCCCGGAAAACAACAATTGCATCAACCTGACACCGAATACTCGGTACACGGTGCGGTTCGACGGTGGGAAGATGACGCGGGAATACCGGGACGCCGAGTTGATCGGGCCCGGGTTCCGCGGGATGACGGGCGTGCGCCTGCAGCCGGGGCAGCGCGTGTACCTCACCTACAATGGGCGCGAGGTGCGCGCCGACGTGCAGACCCACGACCACATCTCCGACGAGATGCGCGTGCTCGTGCACGCCCCCGGCGCAGAGGTCAGTACACTCCGTTACATCCTGGCTACGGATAACGACGCGCTACGAAGTGTACGAACCTTCGTAGCGCGTTCCGTTTCTCGTGTTCAATATTCCTCTAATCCATAACATAAAGTAATCATAAAAACAAAAAAATCTCAGCGCAAAAATGTCAAAGTTAAGATACCTTCTGGTCTCATAGAAAAAAATATGAAAAAACCCACATGCAGTGGATAATATAAGGATACACATTACACTATAGTAAGCGCTCCGTGATTCATTGGGAACGATATTGACGTAATAATATAATTACAATCATGAGGTAAATATTCTGTTTTTATAGGGATTCCCTTAATTACAATTATTAATCACAATTTACCACATTTTCGTATTAAAATTTGGTACCGTCATTGTGCTCTAAGAAAAGACATCAACGATGACCTTTTGGGCCTTGACAAAATCAGAAATACATAAAAAGAAATATTCAAATTATATGTTATGATTGTTTAATGGTTATTATATATATCAATATATTTGAAATCTTACATCACGCAATCTAAATTTTATTAATCAATTACTTTATAAAATTTTTATTTATTTTATTAAACAAAACTTAGAGCAATACAGAGCCTATCATATACAAATACGGAGACGGCGTTGTGAAATTGAAAAAAGTTTGAAACGATGTTCATTCCGTAATATCATGTTTATATTCTTTGTATGTATAAACCCACGAGCCGGCTTCATCCGCAAGTAAGTAGCGGATAAAGCCGTGCGCAGGAGCTTGGACAAAGCGCTGAGCTATTGACCCTTCTCCACGTGCGATCATCCCCCCACCCCCCTCGCCACGTGACGCATGCACCGCGGCTTATCGAGATTATTAAATCCTGTGTTACCACGTTCCAATTTCAAAACCTTAAAGATAACCAAATAAAAGTTGCTCTAAACAATTGTGATACACGCGTTACTTTTTTGTCGTTGCACACATTTATATATGAGATCGGTCGAGTTAATTAAATAAAAATTGCTTTATCGACGCATTATTATTATTAATACAGCAGTTCGCTTACCTCATTGTTGCAACCAATTGCAACTGTGTTGCATTTTATTATGATAGCTACAAGTTGCGGAATAGATGACTAAATTAAATAAAAATTGCTGCGGTTTTTGTACCTAGATTAAAATAATATTGTTGCCTACTGTAGAACTTGTATTTTGTTTTTCTTTTATTAGAAATGTTTTTGAATAAAAGGTATTAACCTCAAACACGAGCGTAAAATTGCTAATGTATGAAATATAAATAATTTTTATTTGATAAAGGCAACGCACGTGGTACAGATGTGACAATGTAAATATAATTTAAAAACAAAACATTAACACACTTTATCACTCAAACTAGGAAAAAAAGATGAATGATAAAATTATGGATTCGAGAATTAACGCCAATAAATTGCTATCAACAGCTTAATTTCAGGGATGACGATATCGTTTATAATATTATTTATCGGATAATTATGTCTATACACACGTACACAACTAAATCAACATTTTGTGTTGGAGTTAATTTATGCACTCCATTATGATAAGATACCTTATAATCGCTACGAAAACTTCCGCTACGCATTAACAACTTTGGAAATAAAACAAGTGCATTCTAGCTTCCATTTCATCACCTAGTAAATCTAAATGAATTACATTCTTGCCTAATACAATTCAAGGTCTTTTTTTGCTGTTAAACCTCTTTTAAATTAAAAATAAAAAAGTTCTCTGAATAACAGTAGACAAACCTTTTTGTAACTAACCTTGTTGCATTTTTCGGTGTCCGCTTTTTGTTTTAGAGAAAAACAAAAGTGAACCACTACCAACATAAATCGTAAGTGTTAGCTTCATGTTTTGGCAATCCATAACAGGTAGTATGTGCTGAATACTCAAATTAGACCGTACCGTTACACTCGCCGGCGCAGTAACAGGTAGTCGACGGTGTTACGTTAATCGTTGGCCGACTTAGTTTCAAGTTTTCTTTCCCCACAATTAGCTATAAAGTATACTATTCAACTCTTACATTTTAGATAACTCTACCATTCATCGTTACTTATTTAATCCCGTTACTTAAGATACGTCACATCTTTGTTTTCCATGTATATCTCTTACTAGAGTCAAAGACAAAAGACAGTAACAATATATTTTTGAAAAGCATTATTGTTTTAAGTAGAGGTATTTAACAAAAGATTATTGCAGTATTTGAAATTATTGAATAGAAAGAATTCTTTTCTAAAAAAAACTTAATCAATGGAATCACTGTTTATTAAACAAATGATATTCCTTTATTGTTAAGTAATCCCCCGTTTTTTATTGCGTCATTATTTATTCGAGTAACTTGCAAAATAAAGACTACTTACATTATTATCTGAGGCCTGTTTACAGTTTACATCGAACGCCGGCCGGCCGGCGCGCAGTGAGCTGGCGCGCGTTCACAACCGCGCATGCGTCACTCACTACATTATCGCTACCAATATTAACAACAATTACTTAAACTATGTGTCGTAAATTTCACTCAACAAAATCATATCTCAACAATTACTTGTCACCGGCCAGGTCGTATGCAATACGCCTAGCAACTCTCTCGGCAAGGTCAACTGCATTCAACCAAGCCGGATATGATTAAGTTGTTTTTAATGATGAATACCATAAGCGGCAACTTTTTCATTATAATGTTAACATGTAAGGCAAAAATCACGGCTTCACATCACCGTAGCGCAATTTCCTCTTAACATCAATTTCAATCAATTATTTTCCTCGTCAAATGTACAGAATTTGTAAATATTTGCATAATGAACCCCCAATTCTTGTAATAATAAAAAAAATCACGTGAAGCTGTTGTTGATTGTATAGACATTAGATACACAAAATGGCGCAGTAGTATTACTACGACATAATGAGGAAGCGAGCGGAGGCGCGCGCGCAGAGAGCTCTGCGTAGATTATGATCGTGACGTAGCACGCGATATTAGCATGACGCTATGCGAAGCCGGCCGATCATAAAATAAAATGCACCATTCATTTACTAATACACTTTCATAAATAAAATGCGACTACCACTTTTAAATTTACTAAAGATTATCAATGGCAGTGTATATTTAAATATATTGCCTATTTCTTTTACCATTTAACTTTTTATTTTTTTAATCAATAAGTACCTATGCTTGCGTCACGTTCAGATAGAACGGCGCACTTCAAAACATATCAATGATAACAATACAAAATGCGCACTATTTCCTTGTAATGAGAAACCAAACAGTTATTAAGATGATCTAACATCATGTCATCCAATAAAAGGAACTCCCGGCTAAATTAACATAAAGGAAATTACAATTCGTTCGGTGGTCGTTATCGGATTGGCGGTGACGCGGTGTTTTCCAGCCCACGTAAGTGCGCTGCCAAACAACTCTTGCGCAGTGTGGCACGGTGTGCGGCGTCAGAGCTCTGTTTGCTCGACCGCTGGAAAGTCCACTCCACTCGATACGCTACGCGGAATCAGTTCAATCAAACATGCCGGCTGACTCACGCTCGCTGCTGCCCGCCGGCCGGCGATTTATCATAAACAACGGCTCAACATTCACACTGAAAGAAAATATATCAACAACATTACGCAACACAAAAAAAACACTACTAGAACGAAGATTTATGAACAACAGGTTAGCTCCGCCACCGTACTTGGCAATGGAAAACAGAAGCGATGATTAAATTTTATAGACGTCCTATATTATAAAACTACTTCACGGACAGGATACGGCGCTCTGTTCACTTTAAATAGCACTCAAAATAACATAACTGGTAAGCGAGTCAGAGCGGTATAATGTGTCAGGCAATAAGATATAAAAATAAAGAGTGCGCAGCCGAGGAATAAGGTCAGCGACAGGGCCGGAACCGAGTAACGGTATTGGTTACAAAATCGCGTCAAGAATTATTTTCACGTGCACGGCGCCGGTCGCGGGAACCGTTACCCGCGATGGCTAATACCGGCTAAACACCGGCCCGATGATAAGTGGGACAAGAAGCCGCTAATGCCCATCGCGAATGGGGACCGGCCGCGGCCGCCCGGCAAATAAACAAAATCTCTCATTGTTGTCTCCAACGAGGTCAGATTACGCAGAGTTATAGTTCACGTCAACCGTAATCGTTACGTTACATAGTTTTATTGCGATTTCCTTTTGTCCGTCACTATGGGACATTTCGCTTGGAGATGCTAATGAGGATAGCCCGATTCATCTTACCTCTGGTAGACAAGCTGTGGTGAGTTTGAAAGTGCCGTGGGTCCTCCAGTCACACCTGTGCTAACCGTACGCTGTTTCAGATTCACTTATTTTAAAACAATACGACATTGTAACACCCGAACAATGTCGTTTTAAACAATGAAAGTGATTCTCTCTTGTTTTTGAAAACGAGAAAACAAATTAACATCGTTGCACGCAGTACGGCGAATGTTTCGCGCGTCATAAGAAGTCTTAAGTAAAACATAAAAGAAATAATGATTGTTAAACATTTTAAGTAAAAAAAAAATTATAAATTACAAATAAAAGAGAAACATAATTCATTGGATTTCTCTACTCTTTATGTGGCTAGTAAATCTGCGCAACTAGTTGTAATTAACAACGCATTACTTAAATAACAGGCGAAAGCAGTTACGAGTTATAAGTAAATTATGGATGCGTTTTCCAGATTTTCCAGTTGAGTTGTGGGTTTTTTTTCTAATGGATCGAAAGACAGTGTCATGCTCGCTCATGGCGGCTAGCCTTGCGTCGCGATCGCGTGACAGCTATAAATTTCACTTGTTCTACCGAGCTCCACTTACGTTACGCCATTTGCGACAAATTGGATTAATAATTGGCGAATAGAAATATATACATATTATGAAAAAACTGCAGTTAGAGTAATAGAGCTTTCTTGAGCTGTCCTGAGACATGAATTAAATAGATTATATAAGTTACAGTTGTGAGTAGAACGAAAAATACTTTTGAAAGAAAAGCCATTGTGTCCTTTTAATATAACTCAAATTAAATTCACTTATATTAAATTGTTTTGTTTTGTGCCGAAAACAATGTAAATCTTAATCATTATTTAAATCTAAATCTTATTAAGCGTCATCATCTTAGCTGGGTATATTTTATTGTCTTTAAGTTTAAACGTGATTATACAAACTTTTTTAATTTTATCTTTGGTATCGTATTAGTTTCACATTGCTCTTTGTAAAAAAGTTTCAAAACACATAAAAAACGCACGCAAATAAACTATTTATATTACAACATACGACGCACTTGTTTTGCACACATCAGTAAGTAGTTACGTGTTGCGTTTTCCAGTTGAGACAGATCCGCTACAATTTGCAAATTTCTCCTTCGATAATTTTACAGCTACGAAGATGCAGGTTTTTTTTTATTAACGCAAGTGTGTGAACAGTAACGGTGCCGGCGAGCATCGGCCGATGGTGAGGAAAACCATGGGAATAGAAAACGCCGGCTATAAAGCTCACACCATAGACAAGCTATTAATACGAACCAGTCCGCAACATGATTTTATAATAATAATCTTTATCTTCTTCTTCCTATTATTCGAAGTTCAGATGCGAACGAATTTGCACATAGAATCTAGTATTTGCAAATTCGTTCGCGTTCGAATTTCGAATTTGCAGAAATTCCCTTAGCATTTTTTTATAGATAAGTCAAGAAAATTTAATCGTGAATGAGTAGGTACTTGTTTTTTTTTTTGATATTTAGCCAACAGGAAGCTGTCATTTTTCCGTCCAATCAATCAGCCGTCCATCCAAAGTTTGTCTGTTTTGCGTGATTGAGTGATAAAGATGCAAAAGTTTACGTGCAATATTAGTAGGATTTATTAGTAAAAGCAGTAATCTCTGTGATTTTTATAAGATCACAACTTCAACTCTAGAACTTAGAAGACAATCGTCAATGATGGATGGACTTAGGTCTGCACCTAGCAACAGTAACTTCTATACTGAAGCCAAATAATGTGGCACTTCAGGTAGCGCAATTTTGCAAAGCAAAACACGGCCTATGGCAAAAGCACAGGGTCAATTTTCATCTGTTACAGCTTTGCAGATGCTAGTAGCAATCCGAATAATCTTGATAGCAATCAACATTGTCTTTTCTTTTTTAACGCATCTTTTGTTTTTAACATTACAGTTGCCAATGCCAATTATATACATATCCTTTAAAAAAAATGTAAGTGTAAGTTAACATACTTTCAACGATACAAATTTTAGAAATGCGTAAACCAAGGGATTATAAGACAAAAGGGGCAATGCCCACTTTGTATGGGAATTTGGCTTAACATGGACAGACATTTTAACAAGTAAAACTATAGAACGCAAGAAGTTTAAACTACCCAGAACCTTTAAATCATTATAATTGTGTATCAGTATTCTTTGAATTAATTTTTAGAACCGCGATGAAAAATGATAATTTTGCATCGAAATAACATTACGTGAAGCTAACAAACTAACTAAGCTAAATGACTAACGCGGTAAAATAACATAATTATTCTCTTACTAAATTATTACTTAAAGTTCGTAAAACATGTCTAGATCAACAGCAATGTTATACCTACAGAATTTGTTGCAACTATGCACTTAGCAACAGATCAAGGTTGTGCAAAGCAACGTTTACCGATAAAACCATATAATTGTAATGTCAAACGAACGTACCTATTTCTGTTAAAGCCAATTATAAGATTTACTCCAAAGAGACTAGTATTTTAATTATATGTACTAGATGTTAAATAATATATATTGAGAATCGATAGATAAACTACCTAAATAAATACACTGGGGTATTAAAATCTGAGTATATTAGGTTAATAGTTTTCTTAAGATTTAAAGATAATTTTGGGTCTATTGAAATTTAGCAAATTTTAGTAACCGATTCGCTTTGCAAACTTTAATTTGAACATAACTGACCTTTTTTTTACTTATAAAATAGATTTTAAAGATCTATGCAACCTGTTTACTAAAAATATCTCAAACGGCAAATGTATAATGAAAAATAACAGATATATTTCATTGGTACGTATGGTCAAAACAATACAGATGTTAATCTGAAAATACGTTGTTAGTGACAGAATGATACATAAAAAAGACTGAGCCCATTGTTTAGTTAATTGTACACCATTTGAAAACATGATAATATACTTAATTACAGTAAGAAAAAATGGTTTTTATTGAGTTCATTATTTCAGTTTTACTTAATGATAATTATAAAATTGGTTGGCGACTATTTAAAAACAACTTGAAATAGGTTAATAAAAATAGATAATAAAGAATGTCAATGTTCAAAACCTCGATATATTTTCGTAGAAAACATAGAAGTGGCAGTGGTCCTCCCACTAGCAGCAGCGAAGGCAAGGTCAGCCCTTTGTGGGTGACCTCATTGCTCTCGCCTTGGAATATTTACACGATTTATATGTACTCCCTTATCTGTGCAACTAGTAGAACTAGAACAAAGTGAATCTTATTTGTAGATTAATAATATCATTGACTACTTTAACCTATATTTAACCTATTTCTTAGTTTTATTTTTTATAAATCATCGGTATTTTATTTAGTTTGAAAATGCCGTGCTACGCCGGCCGGCCGGCCGGCTTGGCTGTAACCGGATAACTTGTTTTGAGCTTTCGGCGTCACGCACGGCGACGCGAACTGACTCAGCGGGCAAAATTAGTCGTTTTCGGGCTCGAACTAACAGTAACACACCACAACCGTTATCATGTGGGCGGCTGTCACAAATTACAACGGTTACGACAGCGCTTGTATCCTTCCCATTCAATTTAGACCACTATTAACGTATGTATGAAAGAATCGACGCTTCTAAACAATGCTTGTTACGCGTGCCTCTGAAGGTTAGCCGGCAATGAGCGATGGCCATGGACATTATTGCTGATTTCGATAGGGTCAAGAAGACGTTCAGTGTTCACGGCGCGACACGGATCAAACGTTCATTGAGCTCGAGAGCGGCACGCGATGCTATCGTCTCTGGATGTGTTTTTATGTAAGCGAAGAGTGTAATTGCAGCGCGGGGCGCGGGCCGTGCCGCCCCGGTGACCCACTGACCCAGAATCGCTGATATTGAACCAACGACGCACAGCCCGTATTCGAAACTCGACCTCCACTTGCGTTTTCCTCGTATTATAATTTACTAAGCAATCTGCATCAGTCTAATAAGGCCACAAACAATATTGATAAACGGTGATTTTCAAGCTAAATCGGGAATGTTCTGAAATCGTTCATTTTATATATTCACAATGCGCAAATCCACGAAGCAAAACGTTGTTGTTATCTTTCCTAGTAAAGAACGTAATCATAAGACAGTGCGTCTTCGGGTCAAGCGAGTAACGGTTCTATTAGCAATGCGTGGCTGCGCCTATGAGGCGAACAGGTTCCATCCGTTATCAAGTGCGCTCAGGGCGCGGTGGGTCGCACTCTGTTTTTGGGTCAGACTGGGTCACGACGCCTGCGTGCTCACCACTCGCCCCCTCGAATATATTCGCCGCTATTTCGATATCTAAGAATAGAGAGGCGACTGCGCTCACAGGCACCTCAAGGTGAAACGCTCACTTCTCTAAGCGACGCACGTAAACGATGCGATTATGGCATCGCGGTTGTTTAGTGTCGAAACACGGAGCTCGCGTCCTTGTGCAGATTTCACGTTCAGTTACGTAAGACGTACGCCCCGGTGTGAGATTTTATTTACGTGCACCGCTGTACACCCACCCACTCTGCACGGAGGGAGCGCCGCGCCGCCGCCGGGCGGGCCGTAGCTTCATACCCGTGACGTCATCTCTGCGTCGCGCCTACGCGACTAACTCACGCCGACGCACTATGACGTCGTTTCGAGAATAATTTCGATGAATGCTCCGTGACGTCACCGTACTGATTAAACCTACAACACCCACTACTATCTGAATTCAATATTCGACCTGCAAGATAATTAAAAAGCATTTCTATACTCGAGCGCCTTGCATTATTGACAGTGCTACGCAATATCAGTTTCCTGACGAGCTGACGTTGACCCACTTATGCGATTGGATTTATTGTACTTTTCGTGGTTACAACACCAAACGTGTCATTATCATATGTAATGAATCGGCGCATGCTTTGATAACTATTTGTAATGGTACCTAATGTAATTTACCGTGGTGTCTGCTTTAGTTAATCAATTGTATGGCGCAAATAACATTTATATTGGTTAATCTTTACCAAATGAGAGGGATTTTCCTGTAAGAATATTGGAGTTTAAGTAGAGCGCCGGGTACAGAAGTAATAATCAGAAATAGAACGGCGAGGTTAGCCGGGCCGCGCATGCAGGGCGCCGCGCCGGCCGGCCGGCTAGGACGCCACCCGCGCCCGCGGCCGCGCCAACTAGGCCGCGCGTTCGTCCTGTGCAATCGATGACGTTGACCTAATGGACCAATTCTGTGTTTTTCGATTCTCTGTCGACAGATCGGACGCAACATTCCGATACAGAGTCACTTTAACAACCCGAGTTCGCCGTTCGCGTTTGCCCTGCAGATTTAGAAACACTTGTCGTAAGAGTTGGCTTTTGGCAAATTAGGTAGTGAACGAACGAAACGACCGTTTCAAGGAGAATGGCCGCAATAAAAACGTTGGCTGCATTTTGACGTTTGAAATGTGGGTCATGGATTTTTCGGGGCAAGGTTGACGCTTGCAGCGCTCGATGTAGGTGCCGGCGCGCTTCGTGGCCCGCTTCCACCGCATCCGCTCTGCAAACGGCCCGGTTGGTATTCACTAATCGCGCAAGGCCACCGTGCCGATTGGTTGATCAAGCTAAGCGGACCTATCCGATCGGAATCGCTAATTCAATAACAATCAACCTTTACTCGCGTGCCTCCTCAATATCATATGCTTAAGCCGACTTTGAGATCTCTTTTAGTTCCTCAAGTAATTATAGTATGGACAACACTACTTCCGCAATTGAGAAATATGCATACTTTAACTAAACTAGGTGATGTCGTATATTTTCAGTAAAGGTTGGCATTTTTTCCACAAGAACGTACGTGTCGTGAAGGTTGGATAATAATAAATTGCTGTGTTAAAGGTTAGATTCTCCATTCTACCGTAGTAGTTAAGACATCCACGTAACATAGGTACCATAGCGCTCTGTTAATATTGCCAATATGTCGTGGCATTCTGAAGTGATGTTGAAACCTACACATTGAAAGAAATTATAGTTCGCATCGACAGATATATATTCGATTAAGTGTATATAATTTTTAATGTATCGATGAAATACTATAGCACCTATTTAGATTTTATGAGATCATTTGAAACTAACCATTTGAAGGATTATATGTACTGTAATTCCACTATAACTGTCATGGTATAATATAACATATAGGTACGTTATTATTTATTTTATGTAAACATAAATAATGCTATTAACTATATTTATTACCAGTTTCAGAATTGGCATATCTCACCATAGTTATCATAGTTGATAGATAATTCTTATGCCGTACCTTCTCTTTTAAGACTAGTGTCGCTTTAACATATATACATATATTCATCGTAGATAAACATTCCAAATCAGGGCAGACGATTATCTTATATATAAAATTCTCGTGTCACAATGTTAGTTACCATACTCCTCCCAAACGGTTTGGCCGATTTTTATGAAATTTTATATGCATATTCAGTAGGTCTGAGAATCAGATACTATCTATATTTCATACCCCTAAGTCACAAGGGTTGTCCAACCATAACATTTATTTTTTTGGACATTTTTTTTATTTTTGTATAATGTGGAATTAAAGACTACATACACCCCTAAATTTCTACCACCAGCTCCTATGATTATGGCGACACGAAGTTTGCTAGGTCAGCTAGTACTACTATAATACTTAAAGTAATAGAAATTTATGTTTTTTAACAATGATACCTTTCTGCATGTTCAAAAGCTTTAATCGACTTCATAAAAAAAGCTTTTTTGAAAAGTATCTTATGCACATTAAGATTAAGATATTATTTTCTACGCCTCTCAGTTATAACACTCGTCGATAGCATTTTATCGTTGACGATGCTTAGCTATTGACCCATTTACAGAGCACGAGCGGCACTCGACAAACGAATTGCTTATGCATGCGTGTCTACGTGACTGCCACTGCAGCCTCTGAATGCCTAATAACAGAATAATCGCTGTCCATCTATCACTGACGATTTCCGTCCGATATTTCTGTCTACGACCCCACCGGTCGGCATCGGCATTACTATCTTTAGTACCATCTGGATCACGGGGATCATGAATTCACTATCGTTTGAAAAAATAATCTCGCGTGTGTTTCTATTTTTGTTCAGTTCAAAATTCTTCCGGTGTGAATCATGGTACCTTTATCTATGCAGAGCCACCGTTTTATCGGTCGTCGCAACTTTAGTAGATAATCTATTGTTTTCAAAACCGACTGCTATGAATTGTGAGTGCATTGTACTATGTGAGAAGTATCCTGTCCTTCCGATAACCAAACAGATTATTATTAGCCCGGCCGCTGAGCTGTCTCGAAAGAAGTTAGCAAATCTGTCGCATATAGGAAATATTATTACGAAACCACCGTCCAACCTTTTGGTGAATTTGTAAATGGCATTCGAATTTGATAAAAGAAAATGTTGATTGCCCAAATCCCGGCGAAAGTGAGTTTGCGAGCAAAATTCTTGCCATGCGTAGTGTTCGGTAATCTCAGGTTGTTTTGCGTTATTACATTGTTCGACGGTTGCCGTTCGATAGACAAACTTATTCCTCTATACTTAGAGGAGAAACGGTGTATCAGTATTGCCAGCCGGCCGGCGGTGGCGTAGAATCCGCGAAGTTTACATGCGGCGAGGCGCACCGGCAGGCAGTCACAGCGGTTGGCACGTCAACCAATGCCACCGTTTGATAACTGCCCGACTATCGCTAACATAGTACGCTTAATATGCGTGACAATAAAGCAATCGTTGACAACACACAACACATTCAAAATTGATTTAACATGCAATTAACTTCCTACAATGATGATTGCTATCCTCTCTAAAATGATGTGATAATAATAGAGCTTTAAAGAGCTTATTTTGTCCAATTCGGAACGATTCTTGTTTGTTGACACCTACGGAGTGAGATTTCGACATTTGGTATTACGGGCGTGGATAATCTGTTTTGCGTGGATAAAGCGCGCTGCGGCAACATCGATGCGCAGTAGACCGGGCCCGAGTTTCGCAACCTAGATGCCGACACCTAGGCCTTGATGATTTATACTTACGATCACTGTCGTATATGACAGTGCTTTATTGCACAGAATTTCTCAATTATCTAATGTATAAGTACTTCTCAGCCCGTTTCTCCGTTGTCAGTCAAAACACTAAGTTCCGGCTTCTAATTGTAATAAAGGTGTTTTTATCTAATCTAATTATCGTAAAAACAAATTATAACTTCATCCGTCTCGTCCGAATTTGTTGCGAGAGAGCTATAATTATATATTCCATTACAAAAGAATTGTATTACTGCAATTAAATCTAAGTATTTTTTTAGGTACGCGAACAGACAACTCTCATTCGCAGATCGCGCAATTTTCGCTGGTGAAAGTATATTTTAAGTGGGTATACCAAAAAGAAAACGACCGGACGCTACAGTGAGAAAATTAAGCGAACGTATCTTAACTTGTACAGTGAATGTAATGCACGTTAGCACTTAAAACCGTGGCATTTTTTCAAAATAGAAATACTTCGTTGGTAAGTACAACATTCTAGGAAAGCAGGTTTTAAGTAGGTTATATGACGCCCATTAGGAGTGACAGAAACGAGTTTGAATAAAAGCCAATCGCTATTGTTGTTCCATAACGAGTTACATTAATTTCGGAAGCTAATCAGCCTAACGCATAAGAATTATTCGGTGTTACCATGTCAAAGTCATTCGATGACTTTCACCGTCGTCGGCGAGCGTGAGTTTCGCTGTCCAATAAAGTAATTGTGCAATAGCCGTCACTTTTTACATAACACCGCCAGATGAAGCCGCGTGAGCAAGAATCAAGGCGATACAGTAGCGGATAACGGAACACAAACGGATGTCGTTTTGCTCTGGTCTAAATTCTGAATACCTTCGTTTCTTTATTACATTCACACGCCCTAATGATGAGCAGTTAATTTTAAAGTCCTTGCACGACACGTTTACTTATTTACCCCTGTTACATATACAGTTTCTAACATACAAGTTTATCTAATTGGCGCAAATAACAATAAATATTTCATTATGAGTATAACCCAGATACATAATAAATTATTACAACCGAAATACTTTATTGGCAATAGTTAGCTGCTTACTTTACTTTCGGTTGGTACAAAAGATTTAGTTATGTCCAAGCAACAATTTCAAGACAATCATTAAGACAACTTTCATTGTCGTGACGCAGTCGCAACTCTACATCTAAAGTCACGTCCACATTCGCACAAAATCGCTTAAAAGTGAAAGTATTACGATATGATCGGCACAGCACAGCGCTAGCGCAGCGAACAAGCACTTTGCCTTACTATGTTCTATAGACATGCAACAAATTGTTCTTATGATGTTTTGATAGTTTGACATACTTTACGCTGGTGATTCTGACGACGTAATGAATGACGTTGCATACTGCTCACAAATACGTAAGCTAAGAATGTGTTTGCGCAAAAAGATAGATACTGAGAAAAACCTGAACAAATTTGGAAATTCCGAATGAATTTACTAATGCTTTCGGAGTACTGAATAAGGTTACTTCTTATGACTATGGTTTTTTTAAAAATCCTGCATAAAATCTAAAACTGCATTCGTGGATAGCCATAATAGGGATGAACGATGACTAACTTTTTATCTTCGCCTATCAGGTAGATTTTCAAAATTATAATATAGTATGGACAAGGACACGTTACTATTTTTGTTAATTCACATAATCGAAACATTACAGAGATAATTTGGAATAGTACATAATTCAGTTCATTTTTCGCAATGTTAATAAGAACTACCTGAATGTTTATTCATAAACCTTTCTCTAACTTGTATGTGGAATAAATAATAAAATAATAGTATGAACACTTTGTCGATGTAATATGAAACTAACCCTTTCGATTTTCTTCTGTAGTATTAAACGCTCTAGCGTTGTCCTTAAAACCTTTCACCTTAATTAGGTAGTTGCAGAAACTTTTCTCGGCCGTATCTATTATCATCTCATTTTTGAAGAAAAACTTGACTTGACTTCATTTATATTTACTCATTAATACAGTAGCAAGGTGTTTAAAAATTAATAAAAAAGAACTCTTTACTGCATTCTTTTTCATAACCTTCAAATTGTATGCGCAATATTTTTAGAACTCTGAAGAGAACTTGAACAATTTTCATCATTACCGTTAATACTTACTGCGTTAAATGTTACAAATTAAACGTTATACATAAGGTGATGATCACTACGATTTAACATCTTTGTAAAAACGCAAATCATCTTAGTTACTGTAATGAGGTTAACGGTTTCAAGAATATGATAATGGGTCATCTTAGTGCTTAACAAACCAGGTTAAATGTGTTTCTCATTATCTTTTGATTTTCTTTCAATGTTTATGTCTTAAATTGTACTTTTGTAGTTTTTATATCAACTCAAGCGTCTTTGTTCACGTGGACTAATCTGTATCATTGTTTGTGTAGGTAAATGATATTTACATATTTTTTACTTAAATTTATCAGTTTTATAATAATCAAAAGGGTCTTATCTTAATGTATGCATGACAATGATTCTTCAATCCTATCAATCATGTAAATGACTTAATTATATACCCCAAACGTTGTCTAGGTGTAAAGATGTATGAGTACTTTTAGTTTTTCTAATGCGTGATCATGTTTATGCAAAGTAGCATTAAGAAAAGACCTTCATTCTTCTGTGACCTTCGCTGACTGGTTTTAGCAATGCCAACGTGTACTTATCAATTAGATATAGATACATACATACAGAAATGCTGACCTTTCTGATGTAGGTGATATGCGGAAAGGCAATGTCGTATCGTACACGTGCAAATGCAATAAACATTACCGAGTTAACTATTAAAGGACCCATTGGACTTGTTCACCTCTAACTTCAGCCACTGCGTAACATGATTTGAATCATACTGCTTTTACGATTAGGTCCAAAGTACGTCATTGAAAGTAGCTCGTACACGACTCATAATGTTATCAATCAAAGTTGTCACCTTGCCTTGTGCGTTCACCGACATATAATATCCTGTATGATAGTTGCATTCGGCTACAATTTATGTATCTGCGTTGCTTGACGTACTTGGATTTCCCGTGTCCGTGTATCCTGGTACAAAAAAAATAAAATGCAATTATCAAAACGATGAAAAAAAATCTTGAACTTAACATTTTGAATTTCGAACAAGGGAATAAATACCCTTGCGTGCGTGTTACCATGGTAGGTGCTTAATGAAGCAAATTGCACAATGTCGTCATATGCCGGGCGGTGAGGGCGACGCGGTGCTCGGCGGCCGGGTGACACAGCCTCATCTCGGCCCAGTTGCAGTGGTGACGTCACACTGCTCGACTAAGGTCACCATATTGATCTCGTGCTCACACCCACTTACTGGTGCATGCGTGCAATGTTACCTCTTACGTATACAACACACTACAATGTACCAATTACAATGCTCTAATTCTTATCGGTAGTCTAGATTTTCGTCACGAATCGATTGTAGTAGCAACAATTAATATGATTGCCCTTCACTGCATATTTAAAATCTAATAAAGATGTTGTATCTGGTTCATTGAAATGTTGAAGAACTTGATTGATAACTTAATAGAGGATAGGAAACCATTGTAAAGGTACATAAGTTGATGTACATCAAATAAATATAGCACTGACTCTAAGGGTCAAATTTTAGGCTGGGATTATTTGAAATGTTTACTGAGTATTTTTAAATATGTCTATCTAAAATTAGCCGATGTGGCTCGGACTGCCAAAAATGTCTAAAGATGTGCCTATATTTATGGAAAGTTTCTCCCGATTTTTCTAAGATAGCATCATCAGGTTCTGACCTGGTGACCATGGGCCAACCTAGGAAGCATACGTTTAAAAAAATCAGAATCGGTGTAGGCGTGTTTAATTCTTCCTAAATCGAGACATATACATAAGTATAAAAACCGGTGAAATCTTTTTGAATTCTTTAAATATATCTCGACTCCTCCTCCTTTTTAAAGTCGATTAAAAGCGGATACACACTCAACCTCCTTTCTTTTATCCACAGGCGCCAATAGAACTGAAAAAGAAGCTAGATGAGATAAGACTGCTGGAGTCGCGCAAGTCTGCCAGGCTGGCTGATGTCGACACGGACTTCGCCCGGCTCGCTGACATGGCAGGCGACCGCCGCCGCGCCTCTGCCACAATAGAAGTGCCTGCACACCATATGCAAGGGTAAGTAGAGTCTTTAAGAACAATATAACTTACTTTCATTATAAAAACGCCTAGATAGAGCAATCCAAATAAACGAGGTAAAGAAAAACTACACTAAGTGTGCGTGACTCTAATGTCAGATTGTTTGAAAGCACAATGTATAGCGACGTGCTATGCGTAGTTACCATAAAGTAAACAGTTTTTTTTTGTGATGCTTCCATGTAGTTAAGCAAGTATCTAGGCGTTTACATAATCAAATACATATAACTTTATAAAAAATCGACCAACCAACTGGAAGCTGTGACAACGATTCTGTTAAAAAAGCTCTAGAATATACTTGTTTAATCAATGTAACAATTTAAATTACAACAGCAAGTTATCATTAACTCTTCATTTCTACTGTGTACTGTAAACATAGTCTATGAATGAGAATAGAATGACAAAATGCAGTAATGAGTTTACTGCATTTTGTCATTCTATTCTAATCCTAGTCCTAGGATAGAACAAAAAAACATGTGAAACTTCAGATAATATATTTTCAGTTACAAATCTAGTTTTGCAATCGAGCTTTTCAGTAAAATACTGACAAGACTAGTTAATAACATATACAATAATAGCTTAATATAGGTACGTGTAGCGATAAAAGAATATTTGACCAAAATGATCTGAGCTGCACTAACATTAACATGTTTTCGTACTACAGGATAATAAATTAACATATTATGGAAATTCACACAAACGGACCAGATATGTAAACCTTGAGCCATGACCTTAAAACGAAACGAGCTTACAAATAAAGTTCAAAACATTTAATCATTTAAACAAAACAAGTCTCACAATATTAAACTTCCGTAAAGCTACTTACATAAAAAAACCATGAGTCGATAACAAACAAGAAAAATATCAGAAAATAAT
The DNA here is from genome assembly GCA_902850365.2 of Chilo suppressalis. Taxonomy (NCBI): domain Eukaryota; kingdom Metazoa; phylum Arthropoda; class Insecta; order Lepidoptera; family Crambidae; genus Chilo; species Chilo suppressalis. The sequence continues at coordinate 18,887,151 of OU963898.1, forward strand.
TGAAAATGACAATCGTATAAAAAACAAAAAGCGTTTATGGCAACTTCGCCACATAACCACATTTCTGCTGTGAGAGTTCCAATAAAAGCGTCGAGCCATACTGCAAAGTTATGAAGGCCAACAGAATGTTTTGATACTTTCTATTTCTATATGATCGTTAAGTTTAACTATTATTGCTGTAAATAACTACGAATACAATGTAATTGGATACTTAGCGCCATAACTTTTGAAAATGTTAAGCCATATTTATTGTCGCCTTCCGTTACATCACACACAGTTTCAGAGAAATTAAAGCCACCAGAACCTTGCCAAAATTATGAGCAAAGCTATATCTAAACAACTTTCCTTAGAAGGCATTCCCGAATCTACTTTGGAGGACATTCGATCTGATGAGGGCATTACAGTCACGACATGCTTTTAGCAACGGATATTATAATTAACGAATAACGGCTTCTTGCCTCGAGGCAACAATTTAACCTACCTGGTAGAGGCCCCGGGTTTCTTAACAGTTCACGCGATAGATTTAGGTGGTACTGAAAATTTTAAATATAATCTGTTTTGCAAAGTACTCTGAGATTATACACTTTCATGATATGACTTTTGGTTCATGAACCATAAATAACATTCAATAATCCCTTTCACCTTCTATACTGATAGAAGATTAAACATAATTATTGAATTATTAGTGAAAATTCAATAATTTCCTTCCTGCCCTTGAGTACGAAATGCAAAAAGAAACCTCACCAAAAGGTCACCGCAGTACGAACTGAAACGCCACGCTATACCGGAAAATCTCATTAGGACTGAGACAGAAAAACAAGGATTTTGAATTAGTAAATCGGTTTCAATAACGTTTCATTGACATTGAACTGGCTACGATTCATGACAAAAGCAGTAATTTTTACATTATAGACATAATTTAAAAGATCAAGAAATCGTTGTGTTATCGAAGAAAGAAGTTTATTATATAATATATGATCCAATTGATATCTTTATTATGCGTATAAATTCAAAACTCAATATTCGGGCACTCTTACGACCGCAAGATCTGGAGAGTGGCATGTTGTATGCGTGGCGTGTATTGTAGTGGGTTACCTTGCAGGTAGGTGTAATCGCTCGGTCGTGCATCGGAGCAGGCCGGGCGCGTTGCGAAATGCGCGCGCGTTAGAAACTGGATGGAAGTTAGCGCGGAGTACGGGTGTGTCCTTGTCACACTTGCCTACATTCTGTTGCCGCCCGCGTCCCGCACACCCGCGCGCTGCCACCGCAGGGATAGACAATGCGACTTTGTGAGAACGATTAAAAAAACAGTAAATTACATAAACCATTGTAATCGCAAATCGAAAGATAACTAAACCGCCGTAAAAGGCACCGCAACGGTTATGAATTTTACAATTGTAGACGCAAAATAAAAGGCTGCCTTTCTAAGATTCCACTGTCGGTGTAAGAACTCAAAGTTATAATGTATTGCAATAGAACCGGAACAAACGGTATCAAATGGCTGCGACGACGTGACGCTCGACGCGCAGTTTCACTTTTCATCATGATCGCAGAGAGAGGCGAGACCTCAGAGCGGTCCAAATTTCACAACACTGCCCGAAACCGACTCTCGAGGGTAATCTGTAGCCGGGTCGCTAGTTATTACAAACAGACCTGCAATAATATTATTTTACCGTAGTTTCTGACACTTGTACGAATGAAATTTAACAACTACTTCAATTTAACGGACTTGACATTGCTCCCAATTGGTGCAAATGTCGTGTAGCCTTCGAGTATAATGTTTCTTAAGAAAGCTAGCCTTCAATTAAAAGATACGGGAAAATGTAAAAGAGGACTTGAGTGGTTGATATTTAAAAAAGGCTTGCTCACAGAAAACTTGTTTCGACTAAAGCTCAAGGCATTTGAAACATGATCTGATCCAGCGTTGTCGGCTGATTTGGAACAAACCCAACGGACAGATTTTGATTGATGGAATATCTCGAGTCATCTATTTGAATGGTTGCACATTCTCATTTACTGTACTAATAGTGAGATAAGATTGAAATTGTGCTCGTGATTGCAACAAACTTTTCGCAACCGCCGCGGGTCAAATACCACCGAGAGAAGTGAAAGTTTGCCAACATTCATTTTCTTTTAATTTGATCGTCTGTCTCATCGAATTTGCAGTATTTATCATTTTATAAATCTGCTTGAGCAAAAGATATGGTTCTAAATAACACAGCGAAGATTATTTCCACATGATCACCGTGATTCATAAATGTTATTAGTTATAGAAAAGTGAGTAGATAGAGTTTAAAATGCCTTACTTTACCAGTGATACTTGACGCAGGCACCACCTGACACAGTGACCTAGTTTCAAAACGGAATGCCGCACACACTAGCTAAAGTGATATCGAACAATGTGCCGACGCGACGCTACGAAGCGAGACCAAAATAATCAATGTAATGAAATCACACACTTGCTAATGATTTAGACTTTCATTTCTATGGACTCTCGTCAATGACGTATCTTTAGAATTCACTTCCAATGGCAATACGTATTTGGATGTGTTTAATCAGATTCCGTGTGTCTGTCCGTGTGTACGAGTCGAACATCCTCATTCGGGCAGTAGGGCGACGGTGGCAGTTCAGTCCGCATTCTGATCTCGATGTCACAATTAGAAAAGATTTAATCGCTTTGTCACCACTACGTTGTAGCCTTGGCTTGTAGATGAATAATGTCATCATTCCATATAACTTATTTATCAAACTTTGAATGCATAATAATAGCCAACAATAATAATAATATTCGATTAAATTGAGTAGGTAATGCCATAAATCTTAACTGAAGATAAATGTTCATCAATCATGAGTTTTCTTAAAAAAATCGCTTTGATGAGAAACCCACTCAGATGTTTCGTAAAGTACCTAATGCGTGAGTGTGAATTTATTGAGTTGTATTTGAAAACTTACTACGATATCTTAGTTCAGTTCTCAGTGGAAGTTGTGCCGTTGGTTCACATTCCGCGAGGGTTTGCGTAACATGCAAAGCGAAGGCGCGCGGCGATGGTGGAGCGGCACTTTCTCGTCGAATACGTTTGCTTTCGTTTGTGGCGTTCCGTTATCTCATTTGGCAGGTGCTGGTGTGCCGCGTTCGTTTAGAGAAAGTGTTACAACAAATAATTGAAGCTAACATTATGCAAACGGTACCTTCTTTGTAACACCTCCATTTAACGTTTTGACTTATCCACTGTCCAAATAATGAAACTGTACTTATGCCAAAAAATCACAAAGAAAAAGGTGCATTGCCATTATTGACATGAAGATGCCGGCAATACGAAAGATTACTCACCCAAATTGTTCACCTCTGATTTGACTTTCCTTCAACCGACCCTACAGGTTATTCCACCGTACGGGGAACAAAAACCGTTCTTGGAAACTTATAAGAATTGTGTCTGCTAATAGCCGGTTGATTGTAGCCCACGTTGGAATAAGCGATACACTGTGACAAGTACTAATGTTGCCACGCCACGGCAGCCGAAGGTCACCTACGCTTTGACCGGACACTGTAACGCGGCACTTATTATTGTTTTTCATACAAATGTTCAAGTTCAATGTTTCATGAATTGACACGCCACGCTACGTATCAACTAGGCGTACGGTTTGCCGGTATCAAATTCAACGCGAACAACAATGAATAATTTATATTAATCTTATCAGGTTTCTTTTCGAGGGCGATGATCCTGTGATCGGTTGAATTGCATAATGCGAGTGTTAATTGGCATTGTTCGCGTACTAAAAGGATGATACAATGTAAGATTGACTATCGCGGCCGTTTCAGAATAGCAGGCCAAGTCCAGCGATGACCTCACTGCGGGTGGAGGCTCGCGGGCGGGAGAGGTTCCGCATTAGCTCAATAGCTCCGGACCTGGTTTTTGTCGTACGAAAAAAGTGTGCCCGACCTACATCAACGCTCAGTAAAAAGCATTGAGCTCTCGGACTCTACTGAAATACAGACTTTAACATAATTAAAACGTAATTCCAGTTTCGGCTTTATTTATCTCTGTTGCCTATTCTAATATTGGTTCTTTTGTTATAATCCGGAGAGAATTCCATTATATTGGACAACTTGAAACGATAATACTGTAAGTTTTCCTTAATTTTTAGATCTAATCATTAGAATGGTTGTTCGTATGTATAAATTACACGAAATGCAAGTTAGTATTTAGTTAGCTTTGCTACGTTAAACCATGCGTGAGTAATTTCAAGTAGCGTCACGCGTAAACGGAGCTACCGAGTGAAATCGTCATGAACCGACAGTAAGTAGGTATGGTAAATGCTGCGGTGATTAATGTGAACTGCTTGTTTTGCTTTTATATAATGCGTTCGAAAAAAATATGTTGTTTTTAAAGAAATAATGGGGCATCGACGTAAGCCGGCTGTCAAGGCTGGCTCAATGATTTGCGCGTTGTGTGAACAACTGTGGAAGCCGGCCGGCCGGTGACCGTGGATATTCTCGTATCTAAATATCACCGCTGAACAACTGCTTGAACAATACTTACATACAACACAATCAAAGTTAATTGTAAAAACATTGAACAAGATGATAAAATAAATATAAGTTGAGAAAATTAAAATAAAATAAGATTGCGATAAAAATTAAAATTCTTTTCATTTATTGCTCATACATTTCATAAAGAGTATTAAAACAATAACCTCATGCGATAAATAGAGCGTTGCATTCATTGACCCGTAGACATGCACAAGGTTGAATAATAAAAACATATTCGTAATTAAAATAAACTAGAGTCCCTATTAGTACATTTCTCTTTTGAAATAATGGTTAAATCTGCCAGTCACTCGTTGTTATTATCGTCATTGCAAAATAATACTGAGAACAAAAAGTTTTTATAAAGTCACAATAACAACGTTAGAAATGTCTATTTCGAAAAAATGGTAGGTACATTACGTCAGAGATTATTGCGAACGTTCAAATTTGGTTATGTCACGGGTTGTTGTTATTTTTAGCGGAATATTCCATGAATCAAGCAAAGTTACCTGTTAGGTCACCCGTTAACGACCCCAGTTCACCTATAGACAGCCTTCAAACGAGGTGAATGAATTTATGATAAATTCAATGACTATTTACTAGGCCTAATTCGAGACAGAAAGGTCCTTCGATTCTCAAACTTGAAATTGTATAAATTTGATGCTTTAAACCTGTTATTTTAATCAATGAAAAATGCATAATCATCAACAGTTAAATAGAAAACAAATGCTTCGTTTTTCATTGTATCAATTGATTTTTTTTTTTCATAAATAAGTAAATTGTGACAATACCATATTTTCAGTTATGACTGAAATTCCTATGTGGCTCTTTCTTTCAAAATTCGTAAACTCCTGTTTTAAGCGGAAGCCACATTCTTTAAACATACTGAAAGATCATGTTAAGAAACATAAATCGCAAATTGAATAAAATTAAACAGTATTTAATGCTAAATAATGATAACGGTCTATTTTTGTGTGGCCTATTGAAGGTCGAAGCGGCAGCGGCGGGTGAATATACCTTGTAACTAGGGTACGTTTAGGGCAAATGAAATGCTCTGTGCTATGCTATGCTATACATAAACAGGTGAACGATTTAAATTGCAAACAGACTCAATATATACGTTACAATCTATTGATACCTGTAGGAAATGCATTTTTTTTATTTAAACAAATGCATACGTGCGCTTTCACAAAGAAATGGCGGATTCTTATGCACAATAAAGTATTTAATCACATGTAAAGTTATCGTTTCAATAAAATCAATGCTATTTATACCTATATACCTACAAAATCTTTTTTCTTGCAATAATGAATACTGATTGTTCGTCATAAAGCACGCATTATAATGCAAGTTCACGGTTATATTGCATATCTATTGATGTTTGGTATTTCTAAAATGTATACTTAGTTTAGTATAGAATAATTTAAAGAGTTTTTAAAGAGCTTATACCTATTATAAGCTTACTGAATAATAGACGAGAGCTTTTCTCATTAATTAAATGTCATCGTTTCATCAAAGAGTCTTAAAGACCGGGCTGTCTGAAATACATAATCGTGTCTGACGTTGACAAAAATTCGCAAAGAATAAGAGTACGGCCGTGCAAACCATTTTATTTTTCTTACACTCTCACTAGCCCCAGAGTACTGTAAGGCTTGTGTAAATAGATACTAACGGATAGATATACAGGTTAATGATATTATGTAGATGAGTATATTCTTGCAGAAATACACCGTGAATTTTGAGTTACCTGAGAAACTTTACTAGGTAATTCAGACAGCGATTTAAGTTATATTTCCCCAAAAAAATCAAGTAAATCAGCTTTTAGAATCTACGTACTTTAAACGGGCAATCATTCCATAATAGGTAGGTATGTTAAATATTTACAAATATGCACCGTTTTAGGATATTTGTTAAACGATATAAATCAATATTTTTGTATAGGGGTGTAGTACGTTTATTGTTTTATAAGTGTTCGCACTATTTTTATTTACCAAATTTTTAAAGTTTCGCAGGTAAATCAAAATTCGCGATGTATATATATACTATGTTTAAACAGCTCTTACTAAGTGCATTTTCTCGTTTTCATCATAAAATATACAAATTTGCCCCATCGGGATTAAAACCAAGAGAACCTTTTGAGTTTATTGAAAGCTCTTTTGAATCGTCCAATATTTTTTCCAACACCCATTCAGTACATCTTTTTGCTAATGAAAAGAATGAATGAGCGCAAGAAGCTCATTATTTATTTAACAGAAGTAGCAACATTTACATAAAATCATGTCGCTACCAATACAACGTGAAAAAATGCAGGTACATTACGACTCCGCGACGGAGGTCAAAATCTATGCAGTCATTAGTAAAATTCGTTAGTCAGCTGTATTGCTTACGGATTTCTGGCATTATCAGGCGAATGATCGTTCAGTGAGTCGGTTCGGTTCAGATAGGTCGCCGGCCGGTCGCCACCTGAGTCAACGATCGGTCGCGCCGACCCGGGAGCCTGCTCAGCCTCCGAACCTTCACCCCTTAAAACCGAACCTTAACCTAAGGAGCCAGGGTAGCTACACACATAATCGGGCCGATTAATCGGTTTAGCCGGGCGGTAAAATAGGATGTGTGTAGATGAATGTTCGGATGAATGGACTCCCAAAAAAAAACATTTTTCTAAATTACTGGAGGAGCTGAAGTGCGCAAGTGGTTAGCGCGTCCGATCTGCGATCGTAGAAGTGAAGCAACTTTCGAAATGGTGGGTTATAGGATGGGTGACCAAAAGATTATTATCTCGAGCTCCTCCGTGACTCGATAAGCACGTTAGACTGTTGGTCCCAGATGTAGTTACAAGTCTTTAGCACCCACTAATCCACACTGGGTCCGTGTGGTGGGTCATTGGTCTAATCTCCCTACTTAATCCACAGGGGAGGCCTATACCTCAGCGATGGCCTCTATCTATGTTCTGTTCTTTAATCTTAGTCTAACAATTAGTCTACGTTTTGGAATAAGGCGGATAATGCTTCGTATATGACAGAAACGATATTTTGCTCACGACGACCCTAGAATCCATTTATCATTTTTGCTGTTTGAATAATAAATTTAAGTAAATTGTATTAAAAAGCAATTATATTAGTAAACAAAGTCTGTCTTCATTATTTCTCTAGTACCGACATATTGATAGGTCTACATTTTTTGCAGTAAATGGGATTCGATGGGCCGGCTAGGCGGCCTGGTCCAGAATCGAGCTATCACCCCATCCGCCCTCGGCATTCATAAGCTTCATCACTACAACTTTTCTTTACAACTTTACTATTTTTTTAAGGAAATGTTATTTGTTTTATCCCATGTATGTGGGAACGAAAAAAAGAGATATAGAAAAGATACCAGATAAAATTAAAAGTTATTAACGAAAAAATACAAAAATCCATAAGATTTTTTTTTTCATTTACGATAAATGAATAGGCATAGATTACTCAAAAAATCTACATGTGAACATTAAGTTAACGGCATTATACTTTAGACAACAAATGCTTCCTTAATGAATACTATGTTTGTACAGTAATAAAGTTTTCAGCAATTTCTATAGCGTCACAGCAATGTAAGTAAAGCACTTACGTACAATAACGACTGTCGATTACGTAAAATAATGCAAACACAGTGTCCACTTGTTATGTATGTTATTTGTCATACACAACAAACTATTTTATTTTTGAATAGCGCATGCGTCATGGCTGTATTTGGCAGGTAGTATTAAATATACGGTACTACTCTCATTCGTGTTGACATTGAATGTTCGAGCCTAATCGCCTACGTAGAATATGATAATAATCATTTGCACATTTTCAGCGTTCCGCAATGACATAATCTGCATAACATACCAAAACGGATACTACCATTAGAGTTATTTTTCCGATGACGATGAGGGCAATACTATATACCATTATGAATGTGATTCCCACTAGTATTTTTTTTCCATTAGGTAGAGAGTTCAGTCTACTAAGGGAGACAAATTTACTCTTTTACTAAGGAGCTCACTCCACAAGACTGGAAAAAATAATAATTGCTTAATTTATGCTAAGTGGAAGTCCTTTATAAAGAGTCTTTGCCACGACCTCCTTGTGCGCTCCAAGATCATGAGACAGCCGGGCGGCCCAGCCAGCCACGGGTGAACGCCTGTATCTTTGAAGGTGATACGAGGTGACGTGATACGAGATGAAGACTAGAAGGGAGCAAAGTCTCATCAGCAGCTTTGTGTGTGGCAAATCTGTATGCTACGTTTATGGGTCGCCGTCGGTTACGCAACCCCCGCCACTTCAGACCGCGCCCTTCCCCAACCCTCGCCATCTTTTCGACTCAATGCTGAGGTCAATAAACCAGTCTAGACTTGTTGATTTTATTGAAACACAACCTGCTACAACTTTTGTTGAACTATGTAACTAGAATACGAATTAATGCTTTCTTGAGCTGAGAAAATCTCTCTTATTTCATTAAAATACCAAAAAGGCTTTAAGGTATAAAAAAAAGTAAAGTTTGAGCAGAAAAAAGTTATCCCATAACTAATAGAAATGATAAAATGACATTTAAACTAGGAAAGAAATATGGCAACGAGGGAAAAGCGAACAAGGATTGGTACAAGAATAAGGTTAAATTTTTTGATATAGGTACTTAATAGATATTATGCCAAGGTACGAAACGATTACTGGGACTTTGCTATTCGTTCATATCGATTTTTCTTGGAAAGGTAGACAATTTGTAAAAATATTGATTCATTGTTGAGGATTGTTGAGGAGAGACAACGTTGCAGTATTCAGCTTGGGAATTTGCAAGGCACTTCATTTCTAGTTCAAAATGCACGACAAAGCGACTTATTATTAAATCTATTTTTTTATCAAAAGCATACCACGACAAGGTAGCAAGTGCATTCAGAAAAACATATAAGTTATCAAGACACTTCTTCTCAATCAGTCGCTCATTGTTTTTTCCTTCACAGGTCACGTAAACGCGGCCCTAGCAGTTCCTGTGACCTGGGCTACGGTGAAAGGGACGATCAGATGAACGAGTGCAACGCAGCCTTGGTCCTGATGTCCCTCAGCTGCTCGCCCAACTCGCCGAGGCCCAGTAAGTGACATGCACAGGAACAACACAACACCAAGCCGCAAGAAACTTTTGAAAATCAGCATCACTCACACACCGACAGTCAGTTAAACATAGGTACCCAATTAGTATCATCATCACACACGCTCTTCGCTTAAAAAATTATCTTAACATAATATAAGTTAAAAAAAGAGCAAAAATAAATAATATAATTGAATATTTCTAGCACTGACACCAATTAGCCTAGCCCCAAAGAGAGCACTATAAGGCTTGTGTTATGGGATATAATTGTACTAGAGTAACAGAACGAAAACATGTACTGATACATATATAAGTTTATTTCTATAGTAATACTTACATATAAACATCCATGACTTAGGTACAAATTCTCGTATTCATAATACTAATATTTTCGAACGAATCGATCTGAGTAGGCGAGGCGACGCTTTGAAAACCGACGTACATGCCCCTCGGCTACAGAGGTCGTCGAAATGTACTCGTACGTATGAGTTTCGTCATGATATATTATGGTCATGGTACGGAGGCTGCTCGAAGATATCTCTTGGACGACCACCTAACATTTACATAATATAATACAATTCTCAGTTTGCATTTTATAATAATGAAATCTAAATAATGTTATACGTAAGAAATTCATTTATCAGATGTTTAATCATAGCTGAGGGGGGGTCTCATTAAGTTTTGTTATTAGAACAGCTGAGATGTAATTTCGCGAATATACTTTTGAAACTCTGCTACAGGTTGTGTTTAGTGGAAAATGTATGAAACGTGGAAAACGTCTAGACGCCAGTCTAGACATCGTCTAGACAGGTATTTGGTGTTCGTATCTCGTGATGAGCCCCGACCATTTGGTCCTTCTTAAACAACTTGAGCATTTCTCTATTTACATATTTAATATGTCTATATATCCATTTATTTATTAAATGAAGCTCGCGACGTAACATAATGACAAATGGTTATTTCCATATCCTGTCATAAGATACTTTGTAATTTGTAATACACACACCTTTTCTCTCCGTACGTATGACTTACCTATCAAAGTTAAGATTATTTGGTTTTATGTAAAATGTAACGTGTCGTTACATTCTTTGCAGGTCATCAAAACTATAATTTTATTACTCTTTTGTTAATTCAATCAATATATTGTGATTAGTTTACAGCCCATCGTCAATAATTAGTTCAAGAAACTATGTACTTGAATGATATAAAAAAAACTTATAAATTATTAGGTTCCTTAGTTTGTATAGAGATAACATACATGGTATAGCTCGAAAGCGGTTTATACTTAGTAACCAACTGCAGTTTACATTTGTAGCGGTAAACAAAGATCTACGAATGAGGAAATATCTATCTACACAACACAGCTAGGCCATTATGCAATCGCAGGCTGAATCCACTCCGCCAATAATAAAACTTTACGATACATCTTCGGCTACGTAGCGCTGCGCCGGCGCGTGTGCGGCGAAAAGCAGTTCTTGTTAGTGAAAGTGACTCTGGGCTCTCTGGCTGGACTCAGTTCCGTTTCATTACTTATTGTAGTTTTGTCTCAATAAGGCGTTAGAGTTGTGCGATTTGATTTAAAGATAATATATGATAATTGACGATCGTACCTTGGTGTTTTCATTAGGTTATTTCCGGTAACCTTTACTCAAACGATTTTCATACTGAGATATGATTACGTAATATTCTTTGTGAGGTATCAGTCACATGTCGTATGTCTCTGCTGTCACAGCTCATTTGGCAAGTAGTTTGGATGGTAGCACAATATTGCCTGTTGCCAGCGCATTATGTACAACAGTTTCTATAATCTTTTTCAATGATTTATAGTTATATTCTGAAGGTACTTGCAGGAAAATCAGCAACATTCTGTATTTTTCTTTTGTTAACACTGAAGCTAGAGATAAAACATTTAATAATGGTATTCAAATACTCAGATCTATTCGTTTACATTCTACTCAACTAATATCGACAATCGCATATCTGTCAGTAGGAAATCATTGTTCATTTGATATTATAGATAAATTAAATCTTAGTACACTTAACTTATTTCTATCAAATGTAAGGGTTGTTTATTCCGTTATTTTCAGTTATTTCACATTTGTACTGACCTCAATTCAACAAAATAAAAAAAACTGTTTTTAGAAAACAAAGCAAAGAAAAATTAAGTGTGAGTTGCAGTACAGAGCTAGTTAAAGTTACATTTTACTAAGAATTTAATATGAAATGACCGTTTACGTTAAAGTAAGTCCGTGCAAGTCACGCTAAGTAATAAAAAATAACAAATATATTGATCCTAAAGAATCATTATGATTTGAAAGTTAGACTTATATTTTTTATAGATTTTCCTTATTTAACTGAGTATATTATGTTTGTTGCGCACGCGCAGGCGCCTGGGGCGGCAGGTCATCAGTGTCGCCCGGGGCCAGCAGCAGCTCGGGGTCATCCTGGCGCTCCGGCACTCCATCACCGCCTCCTGTCTCCTCATCCTTCAGCGACGAGGGCATTGCCATGGACTACGAAGAAGTACATCCCCGCAAAAAGAGAGTGAGTACAAGTTCATTATAAAGAGATGAGACCCCAAACTATGCTTATGTCACAACACTTTCGAACCGTGTGGTACCTATATGAATAGATTAAAAAATCATAAAGTTTCTTAAAAGGAATTACGTTTAAAACACTTTAAATTCATGTCTACGAAAGCCCAATATACAATGTTAAAAACATTTACTCATTTATCTGGCATGAATTCTCTCTTCAAGATTAAGCATCTTACGTGTCCAATTATAACCAGAGTCACAGTAATTCATTTCAAATAATGTAAAATACATTCTAACGCATCACATCGCCACCTTAATCATAAAAAATCAGTATTATTGTAATTATACGATCCCATTTCATAAAGTTGCGCATCACGGAGGAGCGTAACGGTCCGAACGCGTCGTCGTAGAGTCTTAAGCTCTAAATTACGTTGATATGTCGTGTGGAACGTGCCCAGTCACCAGTGCGGACTTCAATTAGACCGTGACACACTTTATGCTTGCTTTCATAGACTGGGAGTTAGGTGTGGGTTAGCTTTGTTCCGCTCAAGGATGGCAGCCTGCTAGCATGAAGACAACGATTTGTGTCACCACAGGCTTTGAGAGACGAACAATTAGATGTTTTATCCCTCTAATGCGATTGTTTATATAGTTTATTTCTATTTTCGAAAACAAGCAAAAGTGATTTTCGCCTAAAGCTGACGAAACTTTTTCGTAGACTTCAATATCATTAAGTTGCAATTCAAACCCGTGACTACCCTTTATGATTCATTTTTCATGAGTCATTACCGCAACAAATTCGTTAACCAAAATCCTGTAGTGTAGCGCAATATTTCCTTTGTTATCTAAGATAATGCATATCTTTATATATTTTATGGCTCGCTCAGCCACTTTCACCTAACAAGACACCTGCCCGCCGTCAGTAAATGCCATTATATCACATCTCTAGGTGTCTGCAATATCTGTTCCTGGTTTCGCAAAGCCCGAGGAGATACTGCTGACCATATTTTGCAAATGGCGCAGCGGTGTTGCGTTCATAAGGCAAATTATAATATGCGCGTGCAAACCAATGCGGACTACATCACCAGGTGTTGTATGTAAGTGGCCATACTATTTAGCTATTTGCGTTATAATATCTTTGGTCCATAGTTGGGAATTGTGTGAAGAAACGCTGCGATTCGAGTTACTTGGCTGTGTGCTCTCCTTAAACAGAAACTTATTGTCTCTTTGTAATGGCCCATCAGTAGATTAAGCAATAAGGAGATAAAGCAGTGTATTATGTCACGGGCAGCATATTGAATTCTGAGCGAAATGAGGAATTATGGTAAGAATCCTGAATGAAGCAAAGGAGTTAAGTCTCTCTCCATTCAACTTTAGCGTCCTTGGACTTTCAGAACTTTCTTTAAATTGAGAATACTTGACATATAATACATGCTTCAGATACAGGTGGTTAAAACAATGTAATTACCTATAAGCGTACAAAGTCGTGTCTTAGATAAAGAGTCAACGACATCCAGTGCATTTGTTTTATGTAGGTACTACTACACTGCACATAACCGACACGTGTTAGGAATAAATTGTAAATGACGCCTCTAAATGACATCTGTTTGTTATAGAATAATAATATACGTCTAAAATGTGTGACTATTATTCATCACGAAAATCTATGCAATAATAAACGCTTATAGCTTTTTCATGTAAGTAGTTAATTTCATTCAATTTTATCTCTTTATTGGACTGAGGCTGACTGAGCCTATTATTTTATTAAAGTTGCATTTTATGTTTATATGTTGACTCATGTCAAATTGTACTACACAAATGTTTATTTTTTCTTATAATGTTTGGTATGAGGAACCTAAATACATCGATTTTACTCCATAAAATTAGAAGATGGCTGTAGTAAATTAATTTGAAAAATTTGTTTTTTAGTCTATGCTTTTTAAACACTCAAAACGCTGTCCACCATGATTGTGACGTCAACAAGTTAGTAAATGTGTTAGTAAACAACTAAACGTCATTGTCGTGTTACTGTGGTGTCTTTCGTCGGACTAAAATATATCAAAAAAAACTTACATCTTGTAGAAAAAAAACCGTTTATTGGTTTTTTTTACTAAAGGAGATTGCTCAGCTTCCATATATGTTTGACCTAAAGACCAATAATCATGAAAAATTGTTTCTTAGATTCGAAATTATATATAAATTACTGTAGAAACGAATATTATTGACGGACACCCCTGAGAACTTCTATAAACCATATACACTGAACATATTAAAATAATAAAAAACAACTAAGTTATATAGTAAAATAGGGAAATGAAGCAAATTACCAAAATTATGGATTAGATTCAGGTATATAGAGCATGTAGATTAACAGATAGTTGCCTGTTTTTAAAGTTAATGCATAAGAGTAACTTTTAAAATCAGGTTACATTTCCGGTTATAATAAGGTACTCTGTGACAGAAACTGTGTGATGATTGTGAATGAGCCACAGATTAGAAAGAATTTTTAAACTCTCGTTAACCAAAGAAAGCTAAGAGATTTAGGTTCTATAGCCATATATTGAGTAGCTTCATTATTTTTGTTATGTTTTTAAGATAACCATATTTTAGATATTTAGTGTATCACGCCTTATAATTTTATTTATTTATTAATTTATAGTCAGGGAACGTAGGCCCATAGATAGATACCTTAAAGTCTAACATATATACATAATGTGTTTATGGAGGTGTTTTTCGAAAAATGTATGGCAATAGACTTTATGATGTCGCCTACCATCTAAAATAATTGTCTGAGCACATTTGCATCTAGTGAAAATAATAATATAGTTGTGGATATTAATACCACAGTGTAATAAAAAAAATGATTTATTTTATCGATCTTTACAAAATAGATTTGTTTTTATGTTATATAAACAACTTCGATCAGTCTGTGGCTGAATGTTACTACACCCATAGCCATTAAAAATGATTCGTATGTTTTCCAAACCGGTAAAATTAAAAGTCCTTTTTAAAGTAAATATATTATGCAAAGGTGTCCGTTGAAATCTAATGACTGTAAATTAAATTATAAATTACGCCAAGAATTACCGTGTATGTCAATATTTTTTGTGCATTTGGGCCAATTTGAGCAATCTCCTTTACGAGTATGCTGGATGCCGGATTTGTGAAAGCAGAAACGACAAAACTCTTTGGCTTAGTAAGTACATTCATAACCGTAAAAATAGTATTTTTAAACTTTAAATATTATTCAATGAGTACTCACATAAAAGTGATCTTTGTTAAAGAAAAGAAATTACTTTCAGACAGTAAAATTATAGGATTTAGCAAGTTTAAAACATGACTGTGTACATATGTAGGTATGTGTATTTCTCTAGACAATTTTTTTGGGGTCTTTAACGATGCGTTTCTACATTCTCGTATAATACAATCATGATAATTATTATATTTATAATGAAATTTATTAGAAATCATGGTTTTATAATATAAATTTAGATTCAGGTTATTTCCTACGTGATTTCGAATTCGTTTGTTTACGATTTTGTTGACGTCATAGCATAGATAATCTATAGATTAAAATTGCCGACAGCGTTTTTGGATGTCCTTGAAAAATCTATTTTAAAATTAAAGTTTTGTAGCATTCTAGGTCAAAAAAAAATTTTTTTTCGGTCTAGTAGTACAATTATTAACCATTTAAAACATATTTCCAAAATGTGTCAAGTAGCCTATTAAGGAATACGTATCACCCCGTAAGAAATGAAAGGTGAAACTTTATTTTATATTAAGTGACTTTATTGTTGTCATTGTCAAGTGCAAAAATTATGATCAATTTAATTATGGGTGACTTTATAAAATCATTAAAGGCAACTTACCGGCGAGCGACCTTTGCTTCTACAAAACCACTCGTTTATTGCTAAATGCATTTTCTGCGGTAACTAGAATATTACTTCGCCTATTTATTACCTCTTGCCAATAATGATACAATAGCTCGTGAAAATAGAATTACGAATTCCTTCAATACTCATTTGTGTATAAGTACCTATGTAGCAGATATTAAGCTCAACTATATATAATTATAAAATAAGTTACTTTATACCGAGAGCCATTGTTTCAAGAGATGTTCACACAACAAGTCTATTGTTTAAGTAATCGTTTCAACAAAGTTTATAAGCTTCTATAGAATTTATTTTTAGACTTCAGCTAGTTTAAATCGCAAGCGATAAGCTGAAATCAGTTAACGTAAATTCATAGCTTTGTGTCGGAATCAATCAGCATAAAATCGTGGGAGTGCAACATAATGCACCGCGCATATAGTATATATTTAACGATACACGTGCGGGGTTCAGTGTGTCGTTCAATGTCAAGGCGCTCTGCGGTCTCGGTTATGCAATAAGACCCATTGTAAAATTGTCATAAATACCGTTTTACGAGTGCGTGAGCTTCGCCTACAGCTTGCTATGATTACGACTAAGTAATGCTCCTCGTGTTACCCGAATCAATAATAGGTACTAGATTCACATGTCATATTCTTAAAATAGGTTTATACTTACCCAATAACATTCCGAATTTCAGATATTATTCGATACATTATATTTGTTTTGGTTGTCTTCCTTTTCTATAAATACATTGTTTATGTTCTCAACTTTTCTCGCAAGATCTCGACTTTCATCAAAAGATTTGATTGGGCAGGTTGTCTCGAAAACAACATTATTTTTATTTATAACATATCTAGACAACCTATGTTGAATCTTTGTAAGTTAATTTTTAAACAAATCAATAGTAACAGACAAATCAAATTTGTGTCTTCTTTTGTGATAAGATTTCTTTAGTAACGTTGTAATCTTACAGCCACTCTGTCTGTATATAGGTCAAGTACAATGTCATCACAATTTATGATTCCGAATACCTCTGGAGCAAGAAAAAACAATTATATCACAAATGTTACATAAGCCGCATACATAATTAATTAACTTTATTGCCAGCTTTAGATCCGATCAAGGTGACAAGAATTTAATGCATTCCATTCACTGCCGTCCTGCCATGCGTAGACAGATGTTCGCACGAGCTTAAAGACTACTGCGTAATAAGTTTCATGTTCTCGGAGAAGCTTCGAGCGCATATATCTTTGGGAAAATAAACGCCCTACTTGCGGTCACAATAGGTGTTACATTACGACTCATGCGTACTGCCGTGCAGTATTTTCAGGCCCACGCTCCCGCTAACCTTGTACATGTTGTTGGCGGCCAAATGCTACCCGTGGGTGGACCGGAGACGCTCATGTTTCTCCACACCGCTTACGTAACACTTATTTACACTCGAAAACTATAATAAGCATCGGCATAACTTCCCGAGTTTATTAATTGTTTAATAACGATCGCGGACATTTCGTTTACATAAACATGAAATTAACATCGCATTGTTCGGCGTGCGGTGACGTGCGCGAGTATACAACGGGCCGGATTCGAGAGCGCCTACCCATTTAAGGAAACATACCGGTTCCGAAGGGTCATGGTTGCGAAAGCACACCAGCAGCGGTTATTAATTTAATGGAGTATTTCACGTGACGTCACTCGGTCCGATAAGATCATATTGCGGCCGGCAGGTAGTGTTTGCCATGTGCCATCGTCCTACGTAATCGGCGATTCCGGTATCGGTGGTGAGTAGTGAGCTATTATCGGTGCAGCTCGACACAATAGCGTGCACCAGACGCGGCGTCGCCGAACTAGATTGTCGCCAACGCTGGCAATGTACCCTCAGCTTTTGCCAATTCATGTCGCTGTTCTAACAGTTATTTTCTTTTACCTCGTTATTGGATTACGCATACGTAGTTCGCTTTATCGTTACCTACGTACATATTTTTGCTCTTTGTTTATCTAAAACTTATTTCGTAGAATCGACGACGCCTTATCTATTGGATGCGCGCAAATAGTTTATTACGTTTCGCGTGAACGTTATTCCTCGATTCGGTGTCATCAAGCCGGTGGTGCGGGATTATCGGCCGAGGGGTCGGCGACCCCACATGTGATCCGCGCGGAACCTGTTCCTGCTTACTTCGACCACTGCCCACTGTGCCTAGCCGGAAAAAATCTAGAGATGAGTTCGCTTGGCCTTATTACGTGCAATAAAGATTTTTACGCCGGCGATGTTCAAAATCATTATTTAATCATTAGTCTTTGAATCGTTTAATTCGAAAATTCGATGATAAAATTTTATATTTATCCCTGATTTTTCGAGATCATCCCAAAAAATCAATACATTTAAGCGTATTTCACAGAATATTGTAAATGGAGCTAAATTTCTTATTTTACTTAACCTTTTCTTGTCTTAGTCTTATTAAATATGATAGCTGTAGGTATGTTTTTTTTTATTGAATTGGAAATCAATTAATGAACTCGCTGAACAGTATGCGAGTAACTTAGCGACGCTTGTCCCGCGCCGCGCGTATTGATGCAAAAATCTCTTGTTACCGAGTGTAGAGGCTTGACGTCAGCCAGTGCAGACCTTGGACAAGGACACAGCTATTAGAGCGAGGCAAGGTCTCGCAAGTTTTCTGCGTACAGTGCAAACGTTCGTACTCACCAACATATTCGCTAATTACCTGCCTTGACAACTCCGAAACCAGTGGCTTCGATTTGTGTAAAATACACCTACCCATTTTATCGGCACACTCAAGGTTAACTTCCAACTGTTGCGTATGTTTTAATGCGTTTCTGATATTATAATTTTCTTACATTGTTTCTAGTAAATGACATTCACAATCAAATCATATTATAGAGTAGCATTATTATGGATAACAGCGCACCATGTATCGGATCGGTTCCCATGGGTCGCTTAGTTCTTTGTATCGCTAATGTCTAGTGTTGTCGTGATGCAGAACGCCTACCACTATGCTTGCTTCATTATTGCTTTCCGAGAACGAATTGCAGCGAAACTATTGCATTTGTCATTAACCACGCGCCACTCATACGCCGAGTAAATTACACAATAACAGCAAAAAGAGAAAACCCAAGTAAAACCAAGCTTTTTCAAAATTCTAAATGGGATAAAGTAACCATTGTCACAGTATATATTTAAATTCTATCTATTAAAGAATGCCTTACCTGCGCCAAATGGGAGAAAAGATCCTTAGAATAGCTTAGTTTATTTTTCTGGCAATTGTTCCACTACTAGACAATGCGCCGAAAAAAAAAAGATCACAAGAGCTATTATTTTGCTCCGTACGTCTTTGGTAAAAGGGAAAATAGTATCAATTCTATAATACTAGTTGACGTTAATAATACTGCTAGTCAGGTGCTACAGAGGGCGTCACTTGACGAGTCGACATTGAACAGTACACGCGTCGAGCGATAAGAAACCCTTATCAGTAGTGGAGCCGTAATCAAAACACAGTGATAGCATTCGCGTGCGCATTAGGTGTAGTATACATACATATCCTTGCCAACTTCAGACGTCATTTCAAATTCTCATCAAAAAAGGAGTTGCATTACGTCATCCTAAGGTGATTTCTACATTGATACTTGTTACACAATCTGCATTGTCGATAGCGCGTCAAGCGTAGCACTGACCTTTGTACCTCCAGTTTAAATTTAATAATCAACATCTTGTTTGAGTTTCCTCTTTTGTTTTAAGAGTAAACAATTCTTACAGAGATAAATATTTTTGTATTTACATTTTACGCTACTTCCATTTCTACGTTTCACCCACTTATTGATTTGTTGCTAATAACATCCTACGATAATTACATAATCGTTAAAATGCTGTGTAAACAGACGATTTCTCGACCTTTCTACATCGTTTTCGATTTAGTCGGTAGAAATAATAATTTCTTAATTTCATATCACAGTCTGTAGCTACTTACTTACCTTTGCATGACATCGTTGGCGAAAAAATATTTTTAATATAAGCACAGAAATCTGACACATTTTTGACACTACTGCTATTCATAAAAAATTAGAAGAAGCTAATGCGTATTATTGCAAATAAAGGTCATAGATTGGCATACTTGTATCACGAACATTACTCAGCTCGTTACATCATACGCAGCAAAGTACAATATTAACTCCATTTTCGGAGTTTATAACGCAGCTGCACGTATTCGCAATGCTAAATAAATGTGCTTTGTGCAAACGCGGAAATGTGTAGCTTGACTCAATTCGAGGTCATCCCTGCAGCTTCTTCATTGTTGTTATTGTTTATAGGTAAATAGCAAGGTAACTAGTGAAGTACACGCACGAAAACACCAGTAAATAAAATTGAAATGGAAGAAATTATTAAAATTGCACTTATTCTCACACCAAATATGCAGCGCAGTCAAAAAGAACTAACTTCACAACGAAACAGACGAACGAAAGTAAATAACCATGTCATTAAAAATACGAAGGTTATGAAATCCTTAAAGATAATCGCGGTAAGAATCCCTTTTTTCGTTGTACACTTTTCTGGCGCAATATAAGAAAAGGTAACTTAACAACGTGGCCATTATTTGAAAAATTGCTCCTTTAAACCAGAGTCTGATGGATTCCGGGTAGAATTCTAAGTACCAAGTCTTACCTGCCGGTGCAGTAATATTTGTTTCGTACAAAAACTGACTCATTATGGCAAGGTGTATTTCTATTATGCCCCACCGTACTCAGCTTTACTGAGAATCGCTTCTAACGGTAACTGAAAGAATCATCTTCATCATTTATAAAAACTACAAGGAAATAATAATTACAACTTGACTTTTGTCTTGATAATGGCTGTATACAGTTCCAACAATTGTCAATAGAAAACCTGGTGTGATTCTTGCAAACGAAAGGCAGTTACACTACCAAAACTTGTTTTCTGAAAATAGAAAAGTGAATATAGGGTAACACGATAAAGCTTACGTAAATGCCGAAATAGGTTTAGTAAGTCGCTCTCTTTGATATAAACTAGCTCAAGTTCCAGAAAAAACAAACATGTTTGCGTTTTCTAATTTGGAACATTCTATGTATATAACCGCCAGAAATTCTCTTTGCGTCACATAACACTTACTTATGAACATGAAAGGATCTAAAATTCATACGAACCACGTGAAGGCCACATTATCGCCTCCACTGATAAAACACGCCAATTGTTATCTGAAGAACCGAGGTGACTTCCGTATGCCTACCTCTCATGGCCACTGTAATCGCTCACTTAATTAGAACCATTATTGACGTAACATGATTATTTGTTTACTGTTATTGTCTTCATTTTAGAATAGTTATGATCCTTATCTTTAACTAAGTACTTCACTGAGAATTATACGTTTAATAGAAATCGAGGAGTCGAATAAAGTTGCATTAAAAATTTTCATATTTTTTACCAATTCCATCCAAGTTAAATATTTAAAATAGATTTCAGTCAAGTCTACATTTAGAGAGAAATGTTTTAATTTTGAAATCCTCAAATAAATGTTATGAAACGCGAGCATCTAACAACTTCTCTCCCAATCTTGATTATGTAATTTCGCTCAGCCAGCCGTGATGTATCTAGTGTGAAGTATCGCACGATAACTTGGCGATAACTATATTGATAAGGCAATGGCGATGGCGGGTCACGTGAGCGGAGCAGCTCGGCGCGTGCACAACGTGACCGCTGCAACCGCAAACACGACAATTTGTTTGTTTAGCCTCTGCCAGACCTTGGATGCAAGTTGAGTGCATCATAGATACCTAACAGATGCATTCTCTCACGCTAGTAGAATCAGGAAGTCCTATTTTACTCCGAACAGGCGACTAAAAGAATATTACCGTTAAATAAAATAAAAAAAAGAAAAATGTGTTTGAATATCGTGTACTAGTAGGTCACGAGATTCACTACCGATGATGTCGACAAAGCAAACAATCTGTCAACTATCACTTACACTATCGCACTATCCTGCTAGTTTTTTCGTGGACATTATTCCGAACTCTCAATGTTTACAGCAATGTGCGTGCGCTTCAAGGTTCGAATCGAATACAATGTGTATTCGAAGACCGAAAAGTGGCACGGCCTTCGCGCGCGCGCGCTATATTTACAACGCGGAAGACATTGCGGTATTAGAAGCGCGCATATCACTCCTGCTCAGCAAACAGTTATATTAGGAGTGTAAATGCCGCTGTGCAGGCCTTTAAACACTAGTATAGAGTACTCGCGGAACTGGTCCTGCTAACATGACAGGACCGGCACGTTCAACGCGCATGGCTCTTGCGATTACGAATCGTGTACTATGACCTCCACAAGCAGCACCACATTAATTTATATAGGCCACTGGCTTCATTAAACACCGTATGCCTATATCTCACGTAATATGTAGGACAGATAAAGCGTTTAATCGTCACAATTTGCCGGTTCAAGCTGATTCGGTTACCGAGTGTTTTCGAGTTAAATATTTATTATAACACGTCATCGTGAACAACAGTTAAACTGTGAGCGTAACACCCGTAACTATTCATTAGTTTCCAACAATAGTGTGCATAATTACCATAAAATTAGAATATACTTTTATTGAACCGCAGTCCCGGTACATTTTTAATGTGCTAATGTGTAGTCCTACATCCGGCCGGTTCGAGTGACCCTAACCGTGCGTACACGGGACCCATCGTGCTACGCAGTTGTTGTTGACGGCGGGCCACGGCTTTGTCAACCAATTACCGAGCAATTTACAACGCATTACAAAATCACACTGATAGTATAGCTCTGATGAGGGTCAAGCCCTACGCCCTACACATTATTTTGGACTGCCACCGGCTCGCATGTTCAATGTTAATGTGATACCTATCTTATTTGAAACAACGTAACTAAACCTCGTTTAAATATATCATTCAAATACATAATACCTTTCCTAAATATCTTTGATAACACAACATGCCTTGATACTGCCATAAATAAAAAGATATTTAAAGATTTATCATGAATACGATTCATCGTGACTACGATACAATTTTGTGTTCTGAATGAACAGAGACGTCACACAGAAACGAGGAGCGCAGAGAAGAACAAATTGTTCAGTTCGGTAACAAACAATAGTGCGTATTTGCTCTAGTTATCTTTAAATTACATATTATCAATTATGAAGTTATTATGTTTCTAATAGTGTCATAAAGTAAGATACAATATGAGTACAAGTAACATAAAATAAGTGCAATCGGGGCGCGTGCGACTTCAGATACTGTATCGAAGTAGGACGCTGACAATTATGTGGAGCACACACATTTGCGCTTTTATACTCATAATACACATACTCTTTGATATTGAACATCTTGTGTTTATTAGAACATTGTTAACAAAATATCGAATACAGAAACACAACACCAAAAAACTAAATCCGCGTCTTTGTTATTTAAAAAAAGAGTATTAAGTAACGTTAAGCAAGCAAGTTAACGGTTTGTAATTATTAAATAATTTTGAATGGCTAATTATTGTGTAATGAACGTCTTAATAAAACACACATTATGCCATGCATGTATGGTACATCGGCTAAATGCACTACGTCCAATATATTATCGATCGAGCGAGTAACTGGAACGGTGGCTAATGGCTTATTCGAGTATTGTGAGATCGGCTTGTGCAATAGCGAAATAGGTTACAGCCATCCACGAGTGGCCCACTTAAACGACTATGGGTACTAGTACCTACCAACTCTTTGTGAGCACGAACAGTCTCGATGGCCCTAATAAGTTGATCAGTTTATATATCCAAACCTGGTGCGCTATTGTTTGGCATTAAGGAATTGATAGTTTAAGAAATGGGCTGTTTCAAAGTCAAGTACATATTAACGGTTGTGAACCAACAAACAATGTAAAGTAAGTCAAGTTATTGCTGAAAACATTCAAATGCTTGAATTTCTTTCTTCCATTTAAAAATAAATTATTATTTGCATGCTCTGCAACGAACTAGGGAGGATAATGTTATTTAATGTCCAAAATAATAAGCTACAGCAAGAGTAAATGTATTTCGGACAACGCCGAATGTTATTTATATATTTTTTTTGTTGACACTTTTGATATTACTGCAGTCTTGCACCAATAAAAGTATCTACGATTATGTAAGATACTTTAGCACATAAATAAAATTACATTAAATTTAAATACTTAAATGTGAAGTCCTTGTTCATGGTAGAGAAAGATACAGTACATTTGGCACTCAATTATGTAAGCAAACGAAATTTCTTGATCCTGAAGCGTAAAAAATTGTGTGAAGAAATTCAAATTGGGACGCGACGCGCCACTTCCAAACTTTTTTCAAATGTAGTTACTCAAAACGGTGTTTATTGGCGTACAAAGATGAGCGGCGTCACTGAGACAGGACCGCGCGAACTTCAAACTTGTTGTCTCTCCGTCTCTGTCTACGGGTCATCGCCCCGACTGCTCCCTCATTCTAATAACCCTGCTTATATCCTCATTTCAATTATCTTTTTTTGCGAAAGCCACTGGCCAGTTGTTATACGCAAATTAATTGCCTATTGAAACCAAATCAAACAATGTCGTGAGCGCCATAAAGTTCATGCACCCTATCCTGACGTCCTTGATACGGTCGTAAACCCCAACCGCGAAGACATTGACCAGCAATTTGACCAGTATTCCTTGGATATGAATACCAGCTGTGGTCACACTATTTATGGGCGTGTAACCACATTAGGCAATTACTTCTGCTACCTTGCACAATTAAAATGAACAAAGGAAGTGCCACAGTTACTGTTTGCGTGCCACACGACACTTAGCGGGTGGCAATTTTTTAATTGATCACATTTGGTGTTCGCCGATATAAACGCAGATATAGATGTCGCAATAATTCAACACACGATAATTATCTACTGTTATCTCATTTCAATGTTTCACAAAAAAAGGTAATATCAAACTATGTAAGTCATTTACATTCTTCAATCTAACGTTATGTCTGCAGAAAAAATAATTTCTAGAAGCAAGACGCGTGTAGAGTCACGCCCGTAGACATGTACATGAGTACCTAGATGGGGAGCAATGCGTTTTTTTAACCCGCATCGACAGGGCAATGACTCCGTAGCCGGGGCACTGTCCGTTCTTGACAGTTCAAATGTTTACACTTCGCATCTCAAAAGATTGTTCGCCGATATATTCTTATCCGAATTTTAAGTATTTTCTTTCGACTGTTTTCCATTAACTTGAACAAGTGACTTCACCATAAATGTAGGTATAAAATTTACCGTTACGGTGTTAGTGACATCACATTAACGTTTCTACTATTAAAATTACTCGGTTAGTAAGGTATGTGAACAAAAAATATTTTAACAGCTTTGTTATTACCATTTCGAACTTAAAAATGTACCTAGTGTCATACCTTAAGTGATGCGGTAATGACAAAATTACATAGCTATATGCGGTAGCGGGTATCGCCGGCTGGAACAATGGCTGCGACGAGTTCATCAGACGCGATAATGAGTAGTCCCGCGGGTTCAACAAACCACCTATTTTACAAGTAAAATCATGTTTATTACGGCGGGCGGGCGGCGGGCGGCCAAATAATACGTAACACAGAATTTTTTCAGATACCCCTAAAATAGCCCGCCTGAGAAAGTGCCAAGACAATTATGTCACGAGTTTAATCCTGCAGTAATTGTATCGTAAAAGCTCTACATATAATCGGATGATTAGTCTCAGCAAGAGTCATTAAACTGGTAAGATCGCTCGCACTCCGCAAGTTATAGAGGAAAAAGTGAAATTGTAACAAGTCAGAACCTGCCGAGGTCGGTGACCAGGAGGCAGTGCTCCTCAGTGATTGGCGACTGCCCCACTCGGCTGATTCATCACTCTTGCAGCTCACTGTCACTAACACCTCCTCGAGAGTGATTCACACTATGCACTTACGGCTTGGTTTTGCTCGAACGCTTCTCTAAAAGGGGTAATCTTTTCAAACGGTGTATCTATGATGATGATACGCGATTGAGCTCGCTTGACAGTTGTCGCTGTGACGCATATTCACGCGTCTCTACTTATTCACGTAGGCAAACATGCCTTCTAGCGTCAATTGACGTATATCACCTTTGACAAGCTCTACCTGAACACCTACGGTTTACGCGTTTCCATATTTTTTTTTCATTTCGGTTGTAATCGTTTAAAACTCAGAATCAAAGTAGAGCTCCTCCTTTTATTCCAAAGTTATTATGTCCATAGTGTTTCTGTCTGACTGCAGCAAGCAGTGTTTTGAAAAAACGAGTGAAAAACATGGACAGGGGTACCGGCGTAGGGTGTACCGGCGGGGGATGGAATGCGGGGCGCCGCCGACCGGCAGAGGGGAATGTTTTGGACCCGGGTTCAATGCATCCGCGACGCTATGCGCCACCTGTAGATTATTCTTTGTGTAGGCATATCAAGTGTTCGGTTTCTTTATACTTAAACTACGTACATCATCTTAACTTAGTATAAAGTGGTATAAAATAAAGTCGCTCTCTACTCCAGTTTGTATATCAGCTTACTATTCCGGAATCATGAAACGGATTGTAATGCGGTTTTCCCCAATTATTAGGTAATTTTACGGAAGGTTTACAGTATAATACAGACTCAAGAATAAGAACGCGGTACGGTACACCGAAATTACGCCAGGACAGGTCACTAGCACTATATAAAATACATGCATATTTTATTTTTTATCAATAAAGCGGTCCCATTATAATGTTAAAAACACCACAAACTTAATCGTATACCTAACTTATAATAAGTACTTTGGGCTTACGATAAAATTTTACAAAATCACAGGTTCTCTATGTTGTTATATCTATATGATATACCTAATAGAATAAGTAAAAAGTATCAAGTGTCTGGCGTTTACAGAAAAGCAATCATCACTACTGTAAAAACTATAACTAAAAAAGGTAGAAAATATTTTTTTATTCTTCGAGTAGGACGGAATGTTAGGAAATTATTTAATGAACTTTTATAAAAGGACATCATCTTCTCATTATAAAACAATTCCCCGACTGCATTAAAAAAATATACTAACATTTCTATAAGAAAAAGAAAACTTATTTTTAATCTTTTCTTAGTTCCCTGTCAAAACTGATGTCTTAATTTAAAATTGGGACGTTCGTAGCTACGTAGCAAACAAAAAAATACCGAAAAAACACAAGTGACAACATTAACACTAAACTTTCTTAAAATTTAATGGAACATGAAAAGAAAAAGAAAAGAAAAGTTAAAAAGTTTACAAAAGAAATGTACTCATAGTAACACTTCTTGTTTATATAAATCTTATTGTAGTAACATGTAAAAAATATACGTAATTCATAATAATGAAACTTTATTTTTTAATCTTATACTTTTAAAATTTAAACATTTTCAAATGGTTACTTAAACAATTTGTCAAGAACCTTCCTATATCCTATAAAATGAAATTGTTCATCATTCATTAGAAAAAAAAATGGATTTTCAATTGTTTATCAATGTGACCAAAACAAAAAAATGAGGCCACGGCGAGAATTGCGATTGCGATGCATGGCTGGGGTAAAGCCACCGTAGGTTCACTGACCTGCAATGCTTTTAGTCCCTTAGCTTCATGGGGTGCCTGGTGCTACTGCTCGCCACATTTTGCGCCATCTCACTCAATCTATAGCCGTCTCGCCCAATTCCTTTGTGCGACACGTAAATACGCTGTAACTTCTAAAAGAAAAGCTAAACTTTCTAATCGAATCGCCATTCATACTTTTTAGTTTTTAGGAAGCGAGACATATTTTTGCTGCATTTTTTTAAACAGTGTCGTTGTTCATAAACTATGTTTGTAAACACAAGATTGGACTCTTAATTGTTTTCAATTTTAAAGTCATTGTGTTCGCCGCGTGATCTCACTACTTAGGTACATAGAGCAGCATCTTTATCTTGAACATTTTCTTTTTGCATTTTCTAGTACCATTTCGGTAGTAATAATATATACAGAGGGCGTCCCACGGGTTTGTCACATCTCCGTGTGTAAAGTATATTAAATGTTGAAGATAGGATATTTTACTGAAAGAAGACATTTTTTTTTTCTTTCAGTATAATATCCTATCCTCAATATTAAATATACTTTCCCTCCGTGTGACAAACCCATGGGACGCTCTGTATAGTAGTAAATATTCATTTTGGTAGAGTAAATCAGAAACAGAAATCAACAGAAAGTTATAGCGAGGTGAAGCATATTTTCTATCTTCTTCAGTAATTTTACTGATTGTTTCTTCATTTCACCCTTTGAGGCTCAAATCATCCAACTAACTGCTAAAGAATCATACAACCGCTATGACGTTAGTTGGTTACGTTGGTTATCAATTTGAATTTCCTCTGTAACGGTTGCAGCTAACGCTTCTATTCCAGAGACTTGCCCAACACAGACCAACTGATATTTTACTTGATTTCCAAGCTATTTGTAAGAATGCCTTGTTCTAATGCACGGAATGTGTTGTTCACGTTCGTTCTTGACTGGACTTTTTTGCTTAATAGAAAATCATTTCAATCGTAACCAGAATAAAAGTCTGTTGTAATTTGAATAAGATAAATAGAAGGGAATCGTATAATATTGTCGCGTCTTACGTTAGTTTGATGCTCCGATGGGGTTGTATTTCCGTATCTCACGTGAGATTAAAAGATGTTCTTTTTATGAACCTACACACAGATAAGTCATTCAAGTTTTCTTAGGATCAAACAAAGCTGCGTAATTCGTCGCTCGTCTACCCCGTTTTCACCACATTCTCGTAATCATCTCACACACAAACTCACACAAGCACACATGCAAACCCACACACGCACGCATACACGAATCAACACACATGCATTATAGTGCTAACCGGCCTGTCGTTCGTACATATAACAAGGCAACGCAACACATCGGCCTTTAAATGGCGTCTTCCTCGTTCACGCTTAACGTTAGAGTGAGATGACACGAAAACAACTTATCTGACCGCGTACTTGAAGTATAAATAAGGAAGGTCACGCCGCCGCGACCGACATACGTTCGCGCGGGTGCGGAAAAGAGACGCAGTGAAAACAAATCAATATCATCTCGGTGTTTCGCAGTAGAAAGAGATAGCGCAACAACAAACCGGCATTTTATGCCGGTTTATTATTCATACTTTACAGTTATACGAATATCTACTTTAATACCATGGATCGGAATATAGTTTCATTTGACTAGGCAATGTTTACGGACTTAGAAACGAGAACGTAATTATTTACTCGATGGTCCCGTTGTGAAATTTTGTAGGTTTATTCCACAGACGTTTTTCTCTTTCACATTACATTGATAAAACTTATATTTTATAAGAATGTATATTCTGAACTGAAAACTTAATCTTTATGATTAACTGCTCCCACGTTCACGCTTGATTCGAACTCACTGATCTATGACATCATGACATGATTGATGCAACAATTAGGTTGGTACTTCTCTTGTAGTATACCGGACACAATATAACAAATTGTTATATTGTCATGGCCAATCTCACTTAAATTTTCATCGCAAGCACAATATCACTGGGTTAGTTAGTTACCTACTATCAAATAATTAATCCGTTTTCATTGTACTTACGCTCAATATCGTCATAACAAAATAGGGTAATTTCGTAGAGAACGGTTGTTTAGCATCGACTCATCCATTTCAAGCTACATCCCCCTTCCCCCTACCTCCTACTTCTCTACTGCAGTAGCAAGCAGCAACACGAGCAATGAGGCAGTTAAACTAATCCATATTTCCAGCAAACAGAGTTTCCAAAGATTCACTAACAAAACGTTTAACCTAAACGCCATTCCAAATTGAAACAATGGAATTTTATAGTTCACCAAAAGACCGCTTTAAAAAATGCAACAAAGGTAAGTTTTCTAACAAGCACAATTAAAAAGTTAAAGTCGCTAAACTTCGTGAAAAAAGTTCTGGCAATAATCAAAAATTGTGTTTTAAAACCGCATCCGAGTGTGGTGTGGATTCGTTGCACCGCCCACGCTGCACACATCGGCATACTACGGCACGTGCAATGCGTCCTTACGGCAGCACACAGACGAACAGAACACTGCAGCTATTCAGGACAAACTATAACACATAGTATTGTAGTACCTATAGTTTGATACGCGCGTGCATTCGATCTTAATGCCTAGTTATATAAATAGTTACAATAGCCAATGTTAAAGTTCTTATTTCTAGCCAAACAAACGTTATTTTGATAAAAGTTACTGAACTGCTTTCAATACTTTGGTTTTCCTACCTTGTTAATAAGTTCTCTACTATATTGAATTATATTAATAAATTTCATTTGTATTTATTACCATAAGTGCTTTCATTTTTCGCCTTACGTTATATTTTTATAGCTACCCATGACTATTACCTTACTTTTTATGTTCTTCCATTTTTTAATAACAAAGCACAATGTAAGTAGAGCTCCGTTTGAGAGCTCTTGTTCTCTTTAAATAAACAGATTATTGACTTCATTCCCATTTACAGTAGTGTTCGGTAATAGCCTCATGCACTAAATGCACACAAAGGTATCTTTACCAACGACTCTATAGTCTCTTGTCCTTCTCGTATGCCTGTGCACAGAAAGAGACGTAGCTATCGTGACGTCATTGACGATTCGTAAACCAAAGTAAAAATAGGATTTTCTGTTTAAATTGTTTATCGGAACATACATACCTACGTTGCCTACCCAATGATGAGCAATATTATTCGATTTCATAATTTGAAGTGACGTATTACGCAGGTTTATGTAATTTCGTAAGTGTCATTTAGGTATAAGTTTAAAGAAAATAGAGAAGATTTCATGCTGTAAAAGTATGTTTGGAAAGTACATAATGAAGCTGAGGTAGTAACACACAAGTTTATTGAAGACCAAAAGTAGGTCACTGGTGCAGTAGAGGGAGGCTCTCCTGAGGAGACAGGCGTCCCGCGCCCCGCCTTGCCTCCCGCACGCGACCTAGGGAAGGTAAAACCTTATAACTCACAGTTCATCATTATTGAATCCTAAACAAATGAAAGAAGTACGTATTTAAATATTCTAATAAAATACGACGCAGAGCTTGAATATAGTTGAAGTTGTCACTTTCATTGCGATACAATAACAATACAATTAGACAAATAAAATAACACTTTGCCAAGCGTTAAATTAATTGCGATCGCTGAATGCGGTCATAAGAGTTTTGACAACCATTTAACTGCGTTACTTTATTCAATCACCATATAAACAGATTTTATATCTAGAAGGGACATAATACGAAGAAAAGATTTTGCTAAATATATTAATATACAGAGAAACCTTGACAGCCTGCCACTGTATCGATCCGTATTTCTGCCGGCACATTGAAGGACGAACCGTACCTATAAGGGACTATTAAAAGTAAACGTGACCACACTCCCATCGATAAAGCGCCATGAAGAAAGAAAAAGTTC
The DNA here is from genome assembly GCA_902850365.2 of Chilo suppressalis. Lineage (NCBI taxonomy): Eukaryota > Metazoa > Arthropoda > Insecta > Lepidoptera > Crambidae > Chilo > Chilo suppressalis. The sequence continues at coordinate 18,918,678 of OU963898.1, forward strand.
CGATTCTTTAGAAATTTGAGTTAAATTATGCTTTGTATGATATCCAATATCCAGAATAATGCGTCATCCAATATGAATCATCCTACATTTTGTAAGCTGTTGGTTGCGCCACATTATATTTTACTCTGGATGGAAGCTTTATATTCTAGGTCAAACTATGTTTCATTATGATCTTGACACACAAACTACCAATACTGAAGTACCGTCTGTCTCTGAAAAATGCCACAAGACCTGGTAAATTTGTCTCAAATAAAAACACGGACCGCTTTCGAGCTATAGAGTTGGCTATGCTCTCAAATATGACAAAGGAACACAACCTTGGCAGATCACCCTTGGCCGTGGAGCTGTGACCTACATCGCCGGCCTCCCCCTCCTCTCCCCTCGATGCTAGCTGCCTCGACCTAACCTACTTCTCAAAGCACTTGATATTCCTAGCTCTATAGTTTCAGGCAACGATTTTCCAGCTATTTCGTTAGTTCCCACTACTGTATTCTGTAATGATCCTGCTGATAGTACAACCTACTAGGCATAAACTATTTCATGATCTACAGGAAAATCCCCTTGCTGAAGCAAAACCACAGCGCGCTGTGACAACATTAATATCTAAATATAACAACTAACGGCATGGCAACAAGGCAATTGTCAAAAGCAGCTCGGCCCGGGTGGCCAAAATAATGTGGCATTGGTTAGAAGGTCGGTGCAGAATCTTTGGCAAGCTCGACCAAGCTCGGCCGCGAGCTCTGGCGATACAATCACACCTCTAAGTACAGTCAATCTGTAGGTTGAGTGGTGAAAAAAAAACCTAAAGGGTAAGTCTTGTTTTTTCTGTTGCCAAATGACGTCAGTAAGCCACCTTGGCGATGGGCATGTTCAACTCGTAGGCGTTTTTTGAAAAACTCAAAAAAACCGTCAAAAATTTTTTGAAACGCATTTTTCTTGTTTTGTATGCATTTTAGAAACTTTTTTTTCGACCATAATTGTAGAGGGCGTTGAGTACTACAATTTATGTCATTGTTGCAATCTCGTACAACAAAAAATGCCCATTGTAGGTGGCGCTAAAGTCTCAAAAAAGTGTTTTTTCACTTTTTCACCCTGAAAATATCATTTTAATGGAAGACTTTAAATGGCAAAATTATTTCGTACATAATTACCCACAACTTTTGCATAAACAATTTTTTTGTATTACTTACCGTTTTCAAGTTATAAATTGCGCAGGTATGAAAAATCCAATAGAGCGGTTTTGGGCAATTCAAGTACACATTTGCAGTGCACATTTCAATGTACGTTTTTACTAATTTTTTTTCAATCATGAAAAAGAATAAAAATAAAACTATATTTTTTTAACTTTTTTTTGTTTTTCAATCATGAAAAAAAATAAAAAATAGTAAAACGTACGTTGAAATGTCCATTGCAAATGTGTACTTGAACTGCCCAAAACCGCTCTATTGGATTTTTCATACCAGCGCAATTTATAACTTGAAAACGGTAAGTAATACAAAAAAAATGTTTATACAAAAGTTAGATAGATAGATAGATTAACACTTTATTATAACACCAAATACATAATTACGTAACATTCACAAACAATAATATTAACAAAAGCGTTATAATTGGCGGTCTTATCGCTAAGAGCGATTTCTTCCAGACAACCACTGAGTATGAAAAGTTATACAGATACCATAGGGGTGTTAAATGGCTTGGAATAAATAGTCACATCCATACATACAATCTACATCAAACTAAGTATCCTAATTAGACATATAAATATATATACATACATACACATATATATACATATGCATTTAATAACATATAAACATACTTACACATATATACATACACATACATACATAAACATAACATATATACGATAAAAAGTTTACACAGTAAAATCAGATTCACTGCGAAAGATAGAAATTTTTGAGCTGGTCTTTGAATATATTCAAAGACTGAGCGCGTCTGATATTAGTAGGCAACGAGTTCCAAAGCCGAACAGCTTGTACAGCAAAAGAATGGTCATAATAGCTGGTACGGTGAACAGGCATTGTAAGGGTCAGATTTTCTGATGACCTAAGGGAAAGCGATAGGGAATTTTGAAACTTAAAAAGTTCCTTGAGATAGCGCGGGGAGAAGGGATTAAACAAAATATTGTAAAGGAGTGCTAGTATGTGAGTATTCCGGCGAAGCCTAATGGGAAGCCACTTGAGCTTAGAGCGAAAATTGGAAACGTGATCATATTTGCGCAAGCCAAATATAAATCTGATACAGAAGTTTTGGAGTCGCTCAAGTTTATTTAGCTGTTCCTCCGTTAAATCCAAATAGCAGGAGTCGGCGTAGTCTAGTAAAGGAAGCAACAGAGATTGTGCTAGTGCAATTTTAGTGGCTGTAGGAAGAAAGTTGCGCAATCTTCTGAGAGACGCCGCCGACGCATATAATTTGCGACTGACTGACTGTAGCTGTAGGCCCCAACTTAAAGTATTGTCGATGGTCACACCTAAATTTCTAACAGATGTACTGTACGGAATATTAGTTCCAGCAAAGTTGACCATAGGGAGAGTTTTTAAGGTAACCTTTGCCATCATTTTGGAACTACCGACTACGATAGCCTGTGATTTTGCAGGATTTACTATAAGGCCAAAAGATTTGCACCAGTCAGCGATACGTTCTAAATCTAAAGAGATAGTAGATATTGCATCATTCAACTGTGAAACGGACGCTTGGCAATACAACTGGAGATCATCTGCATACAAGTGGTAGAACGATGAAAGATTTTGAGAAATGGAGTTAATTAAAACGGAAAATAAAAGAGGAGATAAGACGCCGCCTTGTGGTACGCCAGCAGCAGTCACGCACCAAGATGAGAATTTCTCATCCAAGCGCACCCGCTGCCTGCGTCCATATAAATAATTGTGAAACCACTCGATTACCGTTGGAGATATGTTAAAAGAGCTAAGGAGTGCTAAAAGAATGTCAAAATTGACTGTATTAAAGGCATTACTGAAATCCAATAATGTTAGTACCGTTAGAAGGCCCTGTTCCATACCCAGGCGAATATCATCAGTAATTTTGACAAGAATGGTAACAGTACTATGCCTAGGTCGGAAGCCAGATTGAAATGGGTTGTGGAGGTCATATTTAGAAAGGAATGCGCTTAATTGGTTATGTACAAGACGCTCAAGTGCCTTGGATAGGAAAGGAAGTATAGAAATGGGACGGAATTCGGTGACAGATTTAGGATTAGGCTTTTTAGGTAAAGGGATAATTTGAGCGTCTTTCCATGCAGAAGGGAAGTCACCCTCAGTCAAGGAACAATTAAAAATGAAGGAAATGACTGGAAGGATGAAATCAAGAATCGGCATCAACATATTGCGACTAATACCGTCACTACCGACAGCATTAGAGGTGATTGACAAAATGCTCTTTTTAACATCACAATCCGATAATCGAGCAAAGACAAATGGAGGAACGTCAGGCAATGGTAAAGAAGAAAGGTAGTCAATGGTCTTAGTTTTGTCAGAATTACTAATTCCAGATGATGAAGAAAAGTGAAGTGAATTATGTACGAAACAACTTTGCCATTTGAAGTTTTCCTTTAAAATGATATTTTGAGGGTGAAAAAGTGAAAAAACACTTTTTTGAGACTTTAGCGCCACCTACAATGCGCATTTTTTGTTGTACGAGATTGCAACAATGACATAAATTGTAGCACTGAACGCCCTCTACAATTATGGTAAAAAAAAAGTTTCTAAAATGTATACAAAACAAGAAATATGCGTTTCAAAAAATTTTTGAGGGTTTTTTTGAGTTTTTCAAAAAACGCCTACGAGTTGAACATGCCCATCGCCAAGGTGGCTTACTGACGTCATTTGGCAACAGAAAAAACAAGACTTACCCTTTAGGTTTTTTTTTCACTGAAACGATATTTTTTTCGACAGATTGACTGTACTATAACACCAATTGCATTCTGTATAGAGTTTCCTTATGAACAAATTCTGTCGATAAACAATTGCATATCAATCTTTGGCATATTTAAGTATTTTGTCGTCTAAATTCCAATTTCGACCAATTGCGTTTTGAATTATTAATAATAAGAGAATTTGTGGACATCCGTTCCGAATCATTAAGATTAGTTAAGGCAGATTGTTCCGCATTTTATGGTGCATATCTTAAAATAATGTGATTATTCTTTGATTTGTCGTCAGTTTTAAGTTATATTTTTAAAGGACTATTGTTTTTAATAATAGAAATGTGTAAATGCACTGGTGCGGTATGCGGACGGGCGCAGGAGGGCGTTGTAGAGTCAGCAAGGCCGCGGACCGACCTAGAACCACTTCCGTATATGTTGCCTTTTATCTAACGATATTCCTTCAATACATCTATTGTTGAATAGAAAGACGTTTAAACTGACCTTGTCAATCAGGAAAACTCTTAAAAATCTTGTTATTTTTTCCTAAAATTTACAACTATGAATCGCTTAAATCTGGCAGTTGTACAAAAACAATGATCTTCATGGTTGCCCGAGTTGTCACGACGATGGTTCAAAACTGATTTCATCACAATATTTTAGCCGGTCAGCTCCAATATTCGTCACGATTTCGCGCGATTTATTGCTGGAAATTAGTGTTTGAATTTAGATTTTCTTTTGTTACAGATTAACAGCGTTGTTTATGAGTGCGTGTGGCGAGGTTGCGGATACAATACCAACACATGCAACGCGATTGAAGCTCACATACGACAATCCCATCTGGGGTGGGTAAACAGCAAATACTATTTCTTACATAACTGCTGACTTTAAGAGCTTCAAACATTAGTTAAAACGGTTGACTTCCAATTATGTAATGTCGAAAAAAACGCTTTATGAACAAATTTACCAGAGCAATTTATGTTACTTACACAATTTACTGTTACGCTTGTTTTGCCCGTGGCGTACCTACACTATTCTTATCTATGTATAAGACGTCATTTCTTGCGGAACGACTGAAATCAAGGTTTTCACAGCCGTAAGTTATGCAACTGACTTAACGTGTGGTTGATTCCGATGAGAGGACGTACAGCATATTTAACTTGCACGTGTAACAAAGGTCACGTGCGCTGAGAACAACACGTGTAGGTGCAATAGCAATTGCGCAATCACCCCACCCAATACGTTTCAATTTCAAGTCGTTGTTTTGTTCAATAAACACCATCTATGTCAACATAGCAATAAATTAAGTCTGATAAGCTTATCAAGATCACTTTCGAAAAAGCATTTATAACATGAAAAGAATATCTGGGGTAAAGGTACCTATACTTATTGACAGTATATGTGCTCTTGTGCTGTGCTAAATCGACCTTTGCTCTATATGTAACGAAGTACTTCAAGAATAAAAGGGGCGGCCCTTGGTTGACCCGGAAGCGATGGTTGGCAAGCGACAAGGTTGGATTGTACCCGCACCGCACCCGCGCGCTCCGCAAGCAAGGTCGCCTGCCGCCAGTCGCCGGCTGCGGCTGCTTACGTAACTCCACTAATGACGGCAATACATTTCATTATAAATACTTACAAAATGTTATACATATTAACAGCTCGTTGTTGCACTGAAAAAATTATCTTTATATATCCATGAAAAAATTAAATAAAGAATGTAGAACTTTCAAATTTCAGACCGATGCAGGATCAGACTTACATACACGTAAATCTGATCCATTTCAAAGTTTTTGGGAGCAAATTGTAAACAAAAACTTTACCTCCAATTTGCCGTACTTAGATCTTATCAAATGTAAAGCATCTGATTGTCAATTGATTTTAGTAACGCTCAATGAATTTCTATCACTGAGCTGTTTAAACTAACACTTAACTACAAGATCTTTGCTTTTACTCTTGAAACATTTGCAATACCAGCCACAATAAACGTATGGGTGGGTATTTTCCTGAATAATATACATATTTGCAAAATCAACCAAACTACATAGTATAAATCAAATTCGCTCCCGCTGTCTGTAAACTTAGATCTTATAAACTACGCCACGGATTTTCGTGCAGTTTTCGAAAATTTGTTTTTTGCTCACAAACATTTGAAACGAACAAATCACAATCAAAGTACTGGTATTCCCCTGAATGATATATTTGCTGCGACAAAAGCTTTAACGTAGTTTCAATATTTGTTTTCAGGCCCAAAAAGGAGGGTGAGAGTGACCACGAGGAGGAGTTCTATTACACCGAGCACGAAGTGGCGACCCCCGCGCCGCCGCCTACGCTGTCCCACCGAGACATGTGCCGGCCCCCGCATGAGGACCCGGAGTACCAGCGACAGCTCGTCGGGTCCTACAGGTACCTATTACGAACTACAAAAATAGAACGCACCTATAAAATGTAGCGTAGGAATAAGACAGATACAGTTAGATATATACAACCACAGGCTTGTGTTAGCTCTAGTAATTTTAAAGCAAGGTGTCGTTGACGTTCCAGCCATATTATCATTTAAATACAACGATATTAAAAAAATGGTTGCCTGTAAAGTCGGTTTTACGGGCGAAGATTTTACGTGACAACGTCTTTTTCTCGGTAGAATATTTATTGATATGAATATAATTAAATTGCACAATAGGAACAAGGAATTGAATGAAAATAAGAATTGCACAAATTTTAACTATAGAAATATATTTTGTTTACTAAAACATTGTACATGTAAACTTAAACTCATCGTAACGTTACCGAGCGTTACACTTTTTCATAAGTGACTCCCAGCCGCAACCTAATTTAAGACGTTGTCACGTCAAAAACCCTATACACCACGTATATAAAAAAAAAGTTGTGTAAATAGAATAAAGATAGTAGTAATACGAGTTCAAGCTTTGGCCTGTATGACATAGTTACTAATAAGTTACTATTCCATTAAGCGCTCGACTTGTGATAAATGTATACACTTCATAAGAAAACGTAGACATGAACGGACATTTTGTTTTCCAGGCAAGGGCTACTCTCAACCATGCAGAATGGGTCGGCGAGGCCTATAAGCATTCCCGTATCGCATTCCTGGTCCAATTCACACTCGCCGGTAAGCTTTATTAACTTTCAGCTTTTTAACTCTATTATTATAGCAACACAGACACAGTAATAATCTTTTAATTTTGGAACGAAGTTCCTTTTCGGACGGCATGGCGGATGGGAAAATTTGCAAGATTTTTCCGTCACAACCTAGCGAGGCAGCTAGCTGGGAAGCTGGGTTAGGATACTTTTTTTTATGGAATAGGAAAGTATGAAATATGTTGAGATGGACACGGACGGGGACCCAGGCCCAATCTGCCCTGTGCTCATTCCACACGGATTGCGGATTAATAAAATAAACATTTTTTACTTCGTTCCACGACACTCACTCAATTTTTGTTACTTACTTGTTTTTAGCCAGGATGGGTTTGGTATCTTGAAATTTTTGTGCAGAAACACATGAGGCTATCAGGCGCCAGCGGATCTCCAGGGAGTCCCGGACGGCGGCCTCGCTCTGACAACAAGAAATGCCGCAAAGTGTACGGTATGGACCAACGTGACCTCTGGTGTACGCAGTGCAAATGGAAGAAGGCGTGCACTCGCTTCGGCGACTAGCGCACACGCCGCGCGGCGCCTGGCACGCGCCTCACGCTACTCAAAAACCAACCATAAAACCTGAACCTTAGGACCTGAACTATTTTATAGACAATTCGCGAGTGCAACTACAGCAAATCGTGATCTCTAAGAAGCTTATATTAAGAAATGTTTTTATTTAATATTAATAAAGAAAAGAGAAAATTAATATAATACACTTATATCGGATAATGAATCGCGAAGGAGACATATTTTTTTGCTCTTCAAATGTTGCTCGTATTTTAACTGCATAATATGGACATTGCCCACGTATTTTTGTAGCGCAGTAGAAATTTGCCTTTACTGTGACGTGCATGCGAATACGCATGTCGCTCTCGGCTGCAGACTGTGAATATTAGCTGTAAGGTATATTTTAAGTTTAGACTGAGACGGGGCAGTGTGGGGCAATCACCGAGCCGGGACACGATTACCTACTGAATGGATTCATGATTGTTAATAATGGTGCATAACAAACACCGTTTAACACCCTACATCACACATTTTTAATTATGTGATTTATCAGAAAAAAATATAGAACAAACTATCAATGCTTGATTTCCCTGATATGAATTGCAACTATTGATTTAACTGCAACAGATGCATTCGCTCTGAAACAACTCCTATAATCATGATGAAAATGGTGCCAACAAGGTTTATGCTGCTCTTGGCTTTTCAACGCTTCCAGTAGTGAAATCGTTACATACATTAATAAAGTCAGTGAATTCCGTCCACATTTTCGAATGTGCTTTAGAAAGTACCTAGTTGCGTAGATGGCACGTCGATGTTTTCACACTGCTCACGACTGAACGCGTGCGCAATGCATTCTATAACGTGCATTGCTAACTCGCTCGGTTCATATTATACTCGACTCGGTATAATATTTCCAGTCGAAAATCCTTCGGTGATATTAATCACTAAATTATAATGAAATGTATATTGACTGAATTACTAGATAATAATGAAACAAAACTACTTTATATGAATTAGTCTCGTAAGCTATCTCAGATTCGACGAAAAGACTACAAATCATGTTTTAGACTTAAAATTTTTATGAACATATCTATGTGGTATACATTGGTGGTCTTGTAACAAAGAGACAATACTCAGCGTCGCTCGCGTAGCATTGGTCTTTGCGATGGAAGTCCCGGTACTATTCAAAGTACCGCGGATAAAATGAATGTGTGATAACTGCGACACGGATTAATACGTAACGCACACTGATACAAGTGCTTTATTTAGCTAAACAGACAAAGGTGATTCTTAATTGCTATCTACAATTATCACACCTTTTAACATCTCTATCGAAAGAGCATTATTGTCCCTATGATAATGTTAATAAGGAATCGCATCGTCGTTGATAAAACGCTATAAAAACTTCTGCATTTAACGACGACTTGCCTTACCTTTTTCATGATACTTTTGTTTAGTATTTCCTGTCGCAGCCATCTCGACTCCATGGCCACTAAGTTTTAATGATTGGAAATGGATATTGACGGAAACATCACTGGAATGACTAATGGGGAAATGGAAACATCACGACATGCGTGCTATGATTCTGCGTGTTCATCGAACGCCGTGGACTGGCGATCAACATTCTATTTAATCGAACAACATTTAAAGCTAACTTTAGATTGTTTAAATAACCAATAAATTATAAACAGACAGGTAACAATCCTGTCAATCCCATACAATAAATCAAATAATTGTAAAACAATAAGCTAGGTGTATTTTTATAATTTATTGCTTCTTTTTACACACTTTAGCTTTCGATCGAGTAAAATGATTGTCACTTGTCTTCGGTTCCAGGAGGGGGATTCGGACTGTACGTTGCAGAAGTTTCAGAAACTTCTTTTCAAGTCCTATACCGCCTATTGTCCATAAAGTTCTAAAATATTTTTTCTCCTCCTAAACATTTTAATGTGACGCGGATATATGTAAAAGAGGTATGAATATGAACAGCACATAAGTACGAGCAAATGAAATGAAGCCGATGCGAGCTGCAATATTATTTATAAGCATAAGAAGACGTTCAAATTTGTAAATATTAATTATACATATGATGAATTATGAAATATTATACTTTATATATATAAAGATATAGGTATATATTATAATATTATAAAGAATAAAGCAATGTTTGGGAATGTGTACATAAATATAATATTACTTAAATAGTATTTGTTACTTAAATTAATGTGATCGTTAAATCGTATATTTGTGCGGTTACATAGTAACGTGTTTCGTTATTAATTTAGCTTTTGTTTACGTAATTTTATATAGCGCTAGCATTGAAACCCCGGTGCGGCCCTCCGGATCCCTTTGCAGTTACCAAGGTTCGTTATATTACTTAGTTTTTTTTATGTGATAAGTTAATAAACGTAAAGATATTTTTAATTAGACTAAATTCTACGAGATTACAGTTACGTTACATAAGAAATATGTGCCAATTGCGTATAAATTATTAAAGTGTAAAAGCCTTTCCGTATATTCTTTTATAACGCGTTCAAGTCTTTTCTATTAGGTACTCAAGGACAAATGAAAAATCTGTAGTCTTTTATTTCATTCTTTATGCTTACTTTAGGTTGTTCTTTTTATTAAAATCCATACACATTACATCTATGCTCTGTTTTTTCAAAAATGTAATAGTTTAGGTCACACTGATCACAAGACGGCCAATGGTGGCTGGCGTTAGAGTTTGAAAGTCTGTTGGTAGATCACAACTATTTTCATTATAATTTATTGGCAAACGAAAGTACATATAAAACGTAACAATTACGAATTCAATACAAAATACGTAATGACATTATTCAATGTACAATTTGTATAACAAATTACTTTTTTATTTAGAAACATTAATGAATATTTGTGATTTAGAAATGCATATTATCTCACGTTTAAATTGAACTTTGAAATCCTGTAATGAAGTTATCGCTATTTTTCAACAAGTATATTGAAGTATATTTTAATAAGTATAATATAAGTGCAATTAGTAACTGTAAAAATATAAATAAATACAGTTTATACAATAGTAATGTAAATATAAACATTAAGTATTTACGATAATAATATCAAAATAACAGTATAGGAACAGACTATATTTTCTGCTTCAAAAGTGTAACATATTTTTCGAACATCATTTCGTAATTGTTTAATAAAGGAAACAAAAAAAACTTGCCAAATTCCGGAAAAGAAACTAAGTTACAGGGTGCCTATTGCTTATCAATACAAAAAAAAACTGGTCAAAATTCAAAACACGATGTATTATTTACGTGACGTACCTGCGATTATTACCAAATAAATATATATATTCATTGCAATAATGGTTGTGATAAAACATCATAAAAGTTGTCACTTTTTAGCGAACCTTCTTGTTTCCGTAAAAGCAACGAAATAGCGCGCTCCAAAAAGCTTAATCACGAATGTTAACACTAACGCTAGAAGTTATTTGTAATGTATAAAAGAAAAAACTTCCAACAATACAGCTAGCGATTTGACAACTGCCATATTGTAAGGATCTAGAAATAACAATGGCTTAGGTTAAAAAAATATTAGACATAGATATATTTTAAGTTTGAAGTCATAATAATAGTATTTAATAGATAATATTTGACACAACACAATGAATGTGTTACGTTTTTAATAACATTTATTACTCTTTTTAATTACAGGTGATCTTTATTTTTATATAAATCAATAATTTTATGCCATAGCCAAGATTTAAATACATACTTTTTGAATTTGTATGTACTTGTAATGTCAGTGGAAATCGTAGCTCCTTACTTACATATTTGCCTTGCGAAATGTATAACTTTTTGGAAAAGCTAAATACTTTCTCTTAAAACTATTTGTTTTACGGGTAGCGTCTGTTAAAACACTGCTAAAAAGAAATGGTTTTTACATAAAAGCTACGTCACCGATTTAAACAAAAAATAATGTGATGAATGCGCTATTCTGATTTCTACAATAAAGTTACTCTGGCAAGGCCTCGCAAAATTTTCATTAAAAGTTAATATCTTTTGCCGATCTCAATTAATATTCGAAGCTATTAGAGTTACGTTTCATAAAAACATTATGAATATTTTTTTCTCTTTACTTTATTGTATTTATATTATAGAATTTAGCTGAATCTTTATTAGTTAAAGACACATTATTTTTATTAAGCTACTTGTAAATAATTTTACTTATTAATAATTTATTTAGCCAAAATTTTGCTCAATTTTTACTGCACTCAACACCAAAGTCATAACATAATATTATACAAGAGAGTTAAAATATTAACATATCAGTACAAATGGGCATAATTCACACGTATTCTTCATATGATCAAACGACCCATATCTAACGGTTATTTTTATTCGATTGAGTTAAAGACGACAATGGACCCACCAGGGGGACATGTTGGTGGGATCAGGGGTAATATTTTCTGTTCAATTAAAAGATAAACAATAGAAATGAATTAGTTGAAGGAAAGTATAAACTCATTTTAATTCCAAAATCATGAAAGTACAGTCGACAACACATCAAGTTCCAACAAAGTAACAAAATTTCTCAATTAAACTGTAAATCTTTATTATATCAAGCTTGATAAATCTTAAAGTGTGTTTGGGAAATAGGATAGGTAGTTTTACCAACATCGCCTGTTACGGACTGTACTTAGCTCAACGTGTTGGATTTTTTATTATTTTGTCAATATGTAACAAGAAACAAGCTTAAGAATTCTTATTGTTCAAAAGTAGATACGTTTGAAATAATAAAATATATTCTTACAATTAAAACATTTTAATAGTGCCCTTCGATAAACCCCTCGTTCGACCAGTAAGCGTCACTCAAATGTCCTCCTGAAGACAAAGAAGTGGTGGAGCCTTCTGACACAGGCCGCTAGTCGAGCTCTAAGTCTTATTCGTTAATCGATTATTTCTTTCAATATCATAACTGAATTAATATATCAAGAGATTGATAACTGAATAGCTAATCTTAAGAGTTCGTTAATTTTAAGACACAGTTCATAATTTATTAGTAAAGCTGGTGGGATGCCCGCTTAATTTACGGCGCACGAACCTCGTCTTCGTACTTAGATCTATCGTTAATAATTATATAGTATATCGATTCAAAAAAATTCATTTAACCATCTCGTTAGATATAAAACTTATCCTATGCTATTGTTAAAGTATTCAAAGCCTGAAATAATTAATTCCTATTTGGAATTATGTCGACAAGATAACGCAAAACTTTAGCCCACTTCTTAAGAAATTAAATGTGTATGTATGTAAATTCTATCTATCTAAATTCTTCTTATTTTCTGTAAATTAAAAAAAAACATTTGTGTAAATATGTAAATTTATAATATCAAAGATCTCCCTGGACTTAATGATTTTGTATTACTTGCCATACAAAAGTTGGCGTGATTTCGGCATTATTGGAATGCATTTCACTCTAAACATAATCATCAGTAATAACATTATTCATACCGTTGTAAGTCAGCATTCTGAATAAATTCATTTAAATGTAACCATAAAACATAAATAAGATCCAATTTAAATTTTCAGTATGTTTAGTATGTTAAATAAATAAATAATTTTCGAAGTAATTGTTAGTACCTAACTAGCATAATATATTTCCTCCAAATAGGTTTACGGCACTATTGTTTCTAATTAACTATATAAATTTACGAATAAATTAATATTTCTATATTTGGTTCATATTATCATTTGAATTTTGTATGTAAATATAATGCAATAGTTTATTCTGTAACATACTGAATAGTATGTGGGCAATCACAATTTAATGAAAATATGTCTCCTGTTTTAGATAAGTATCTCCTTTTCAATTGCGTCGTGGCGGAGCACATTACCACACTTTCATTGAACTATCAAAGCAAATCCTTGATGAAGTAAATTACAACGAATTCTTTTTCTAATCCTGTATTTAAAACAAAACATGTAGTGCTCCACCATGTTGCGTAAACTGAATGGAATTTATTATTAAGTTTGTATTACTTGTGTACTGTAAGTTATTACGAAGCATTGGTTTGTCACATATAAATAATAATGTATAGATATATCTCTACAATACTTACATACATATACAGCATTTTCTTAAATCTATTCACCGGTAGCCTTAAGATACGGACAGCAATACTATATTTTGTGTTCTGTGTCTTTGTGTCGCGGTTTGGAAATAATTTCAGTTGTATAAATGTAGTGTCATAAGTCTTTTGTTGCCGAGATGTCTCGACGCGTCATCGTTAGTTACCAATAGTTGTAAGGTTGCAAACAACATTATAATCAAATAATGTTGGTTCGAGATAAATCTACTCGTCGTATGTTCTGATGCTTTATTGTTTGGTTGTCAATATCACAGCAGTTTTTACCCAAGAGAGACTGTCAGCTCTACAATTGTTTTTTCCTATCCACTCATGACGCACATATTTATACTTAAATAAATGTTTCTGATCTATTATTTTTAATTACAATACCGTTTTTCTTCTATAAAATATTAATGGTAGAAACTAGCTGGCAGTTATTCTACTGTGATATTAATAATTCTATTTATTATTATTTTTATTAGATTATTATTTATATCTTTAATGTTGAATGTGAGCGAGTGTTAATATTTTACTGATATCACGTAATTAGGCAATGTTATTTTATATTGTACCTAATGCTAAAAAAGGTCCAGAATGTGTTCCAATCAATTGATTTTATGAAGTATAGATATTACAATTATATTACCTATTGAAATGTTTATGTTAATGTGTTGAAATAAAAAAAAGCATGTTGGAGAAGTGAAAATCGTATAAAAAAGTTGTTAGTATTGTACAAAACAAAATATACTTATAATTTTGAGCATCACAAATTCAACAGCCTCACATGTGATCGCACTTTGAGCTCTCTATAATATCTAATGCATTTCATAGCGAACGAACTATGAAGTACTACTCAATAAATGTTATAATTGCAATGAATCTTTATGAAAATGAAATGTTATTATTTTACTGTAATGTACTGATACTAGTACACTATCTGCCTGATGTATTATACCTCAATAAGTTTAGTATGGATTTTGTGTGTCTTAAAAAAATATATATCGATTATTAGAACCCCTGTGGCATTATTTTTCATTTCATTCCTCTTCGAAGTTATCATAATTTCTTTCTCACTACCTACCTTTACTCTGAAGGTATGTAAATCGTAAGTACCTATCAAAACTAACCTCTGATACCACTTATCCCCATAATTAGTAAACTTGGAGCGGAACTATTGAGATTTTCATGTCATTAGTACCGTTATGGTCAAATATTGGATCAAATAAAAGCAAAATTTTATCAAAAGATAACCCTTATCACAACGCGGGATCCGGATGAGGCAAGTGGAATTAGAGCAAAAATATAAAATACACAATGATAACTTTAAAGAACCTTTGATTGTTAAGAGTGATTCGTATAGATAAACAATTTGCATGTAACTTCTAAGAGAATAATAAATAAATATCAAAGACAAACATAAGTAATGAATAGAAACGAAAGTGTTTTATGGAACAACTCTAGACCTAAATTAATTTATTTCAAAATGTGTTATTTTACTCATTATATATTTACAAATATAAACAATAGATATTATTACATTTTGTTTTAATACTGTCTCATCTTTAACAAACCGAAATAAAAAAGTTCACGTACAAGCAAGGCCAGTGGTTAAAATTAGAGCAATTTTATAAAAAAAGGGTTTGTATGGACTGCTATGATTTAAATTTATAAAACAGTTTCAGTCTTACTTACCTGAAAGTCAAAGGATACCTAACCTAACCTAATCCTTCACAACTATACCTAACTAAAATGATAACAATTCACAATATCTACTAATATATAAATACAAAAGAAACTTCTGTCTTAGTCTTCTTAGTCTTAGTAGAACGGCGGGCTGTTTCCGCAACTCGACACACAGTGCCTATTTTGCGTGGGGATTGGCATCAGTCCTGCCATCCCAGCTCCTCCAAAAAGCTCAGCAGTCCCCGGATGTTGCTGCAGGCTTCTACTAGTGTCCGGGGGCTTCCCATTAGAGAAGTCCTTTGTCTCGCAACGCCTCTGCACTCCAGCAGAACATGGGCGCTCGTCTCCTCTTCCTCCAAGCAGGCTCTGCACAGAGGGCTGTCAGAAATACCTATATTATAAGGTGTTTGTTGAAGTAGCCGTGACCCGTGAGTATACCCACGATTTGTTTCAGGGCTTGTCTAGGTAGTCGGATTAACTTACGTGATAGCTGCTGGTTTACCTTAGGAACAGCTTCCCTAGCTTGCCTGCAGTCAGTGTGTTTTGCCCAATATTCATCGTGTTGTCATTGACAGCGCTCCCTTATCCAGGTTCTCAGCTGTCGATAAGGTATGGGTACAATTGGCTCCGGGCCAATGGCCGTCCTGCTGGACCCCTCTCTAGCCAGGCAGTCAGCCGCATCGTTACCCCTTGAGCCGCTGTGTCCCTTAATCCATTGTAAGGTCAGTCTATTGTCATTGCAAATATTGGATAACTTACAGTGGCATTCGTAAATTAACCCTGATGTCATTATATTGTTGTCTAGTGCCTGTAGGACAGAAGCGCTGTCAGAGAGAATACGAATATGTTTTCCTCTTACCCCGCGGCAGTCTATCGCCTCTGCGGCTCTAATGATGCCCACACACTCTGCCTGGAAGACTGTGTTATGTGCTCCCAATGCTGTTGAGATGTGTATATTTAGGTCTTCGGAGAAGACACCCGAACCTGTCCCGCAGTTGGTTTTTGAACCATCCGTGTAGACCCTTAGCTCCTTGTGCAAACAGCGGTCCGAAGTGTCTTCATACAGTTGTACTTTATATTTTTTGTCAAATACGTACGTCTTAGGAATAAGGTCGTTTACTGCTGCAAAGTACGGAAAGTGCCTGTGTATGTCTGCTAAGATACTGGTATGTGGAGAGTTGTTGTCCCTCCATAGCCCCAGCATGCTTAGGCGAGTGGCTGTACAAGCAGCCTCCTGTTGTATAAATAAATGGAGTGGTCTCACATTAAGTATAGTCTCCAGTGCTGATGTGGGAGAGGTTTTCATGCAGCCGGTGATTGCACAGCAGGCTCGCCTCTGGAGACGTCTTAACTTATTAGTTGTCGTTACCTGGATTGTCTTGGTCCAGCATACTACTGCTGCATAGCTGATGATGGGCCTAATTATTGTCGTGTACAGCCACCTGACAATGAACGGTGCTAGTCCCCAAGTTTTGCTAATCATTTTCCGACACTGCCAGAAAATGATGTTGGTCTTCGTAGTAGTTTTGTCTATGTGTGATCCCCAGTTCAGTTTAGAGTCTAGGGTTACTCCTAGATACTTTACCTCATTGGAGAGAGTGAGTGTCGTGTTTAAGAGTTTCGGTAGCCGATAGTCACCTAAGGATCTTTTGTTCGTGAACATTACCAGTTCTGTCTTCACCGGATTCACCTTGAGGCCATAGTCGTCACACCATTTTTCAACCACCTTCAATGCTCCCCTTGTAACATCACAGGCGGTGCTCGCAGACTTACCCGGGACCATGATTGCCAGGTCGTCCGCGTAGCCCACCGTGTGGAAGTGAAGGTTGTTTAGTTTGGTGATTAAGTCGTTTACGACAACATTCCACAGAAGAGGCGATAGTACTCCTCCTTGAGGACATCCTTTAGTCGCCAATGCTCTGAGATGGTTGTCGTTCTGTAGTCTTATTAGTCTGTTACGGAGCATGTTGCTTACCCAGTATATGATGGTCTCGTCTACTCCGTGTTTGCCGAGTGCGTCTACAATACTGGCGAAACTTGTTTTGTCAAACGCCCCTTCTATGTCTATAAAGGTGCCTAAACATAGATCTTTCCGTCTGAGACAATCCTCTATTTTACTTACGACTGCATGTAGTGCAGATTCTGTCGACTTGCCTGGACTATAGGCGTGTTGGTTCGGATGTAATGGAATATTGACTAGTTGGTTGTCTCTCAGCTCTCTGTCGCACAATCTTTCTAGAGTCTTTAGTAAAAATGATGAGAGACTTATCGGTCTGAAAGATTTCGCCTCGTTGTAGTCTGCCTTACCTGGTTTTGGTATAAAGATTACCTTGACCTCCCTCCAGAGCTTCGGCGTGTATCTAAATGCAAGACACGCTCTCAGGAGGGGCACCAGGATAAGGATAAGCGCTTCACCTGCCCATTGGAGCAGCGCCGGAAAGATGCCATCTGGTCCGGCTGCCTTGAATGGTTGGAAGCTGTTAATGGCCCACCTTAACTTGTCTGTAGACACTGT
Source organism: Chilo suppressalis (assembly GCA_902850365.2). NCBI lineage: Eukaryota > Metazoa > Arthropoda > Insecta > Lepidoptera > Crambidae > Chilo > Chilo suppressalis. Next base: position 18,936,558 of record OU963898.1, read on the forward strand.
CCTCAATGCAGTGTTCCAGGATTGTTCCGTGGGGGTCAAGCTAGTGTCATTCCAAGTATGTGTCGTGTGTATGATACAGCCCGGGAAGTGGGTTTCAAGTAGTACCCTCTGTGCCTCCTCAGTTGTTTCTGTGAGGGAGCCATCAGCCTTCCGAAGCTGCGCTAGTTCTTGCTGCTTGTCTTTAGATAGTAGTTTCCTTACCTTGTTTGCCTTTGTGCATGAGTCTATTTCTGAACAAAATTTTCTCCAAGACCCATTGCTCCAGTGTCGAATGCGTCTTTTGTAAAGTGCCTTGGCATCTTTGTACGCGTCCCAGTCCTGGTCGTCACATGTATTCATGGCCCTGTTAAAAAGTCTTCTTACCTTTTTTCTCAGTTTTTCCAGCTCGGGACCCCACCAAGACTTGCTGGCATCCGAGCTGGATGATGGCGTACTGAGAGGACAGGCTGTCTGATAGCATGAGATGATTACTCTTGTTAATTCCTCAGCTGTTTCGTCTATCTGTTTCATTCAAACCTTCAGACTGCATATGTCGCAGTGACCGAGTTACCTGTTTGCGATACTGGCTTCTGTTTGTTTTGTTAGGTATGCGTCTGGGTGGCTGGGTAACACGCTGTACCGCGATGTTGAACCTAATCCACCTGTGGTCAGAGCAGGATGCCTCTGGGGACACGTGCCATTCAGAGATTAGTTCCGTTGCTGTCCTTGATGCAAGTGTAAGGTCGATGATGGATCTGCCTCTTCTTGTTACAAAAGTAGGTTCAGATCCTGTGTTTATTATATTAAGGTTAGTGGTAAATAGGTAATCTACTAATTCCTCACCTCGTTTGTTGCTTTTCGTCATACCCCACAATTGGTGGTGGGCGTTGGAGTCGGTGTCGATGATCAGCGCCTTGTCTGTTTGTTCGCAGTGTCTCACCAGCTCAGCCAGTTCCCCTGACGGAGTCTCCTCTCCTTCAGGCATGTAGGCAGAGGCAACTACCAGGACAGGTACACTTGGATTTTGCTGTTGTATTATTTGGATTGTTGTTATGTCGCTAGAACAAAATTGTGTCATTATTTTTGCCTGTAGGTGTTTTGAACATACTATGCAGGTCCGCGGTGCGCGGTTACCTGGGTTGTAAAAATTCTTACCACCGGTGTTGTTGAGGCCACATATGATCTTGGATCTGATCCACGGCTCCTGGACCAGAGCAATAGCCCCGTCGTTGTTGTCCTCCAGCCACTTCCTGAGTTGAGCCGTTGCGGTGCGACTGTGCTGGAGGTTGGTCTGCAGGACTTTGACTTTACTCGGTGGAGGCGCCATCGGACGCAAGCAAAACATCGACATCCACCTCCTGCCCGATGTCGATTCCACCCAGTTTGTCTGCCCATTCGTCGATGACGTCCGCTGCTCCTTGCTCACCCAAAGTGGGATCCGCCGGAGACGGAGTCACTGTCACCTGCTTCTGGTCGGGCGTGGATGCTGCTATGCCCCCTGATGTGCTCGGCGACGGAGCAGATGTTGGTGGCTCTAAAGGCGGCAGGCTCTCCAGGTATTGACCGCCCTGGTTCCTGAACCTAACGTACACCGAACCCATCAGGTAGCACAGTCTCCTTCCTCTCTCCAGAAGCTTCTCTGCTACGTCCCTGGTGGTGCTGAACACCAGGAACGTGTTGTCATCACCTGCGATGGCCTTATGCAGTAACCATCGGTCGACGTCTGCTTGTTTATTCTGATAGCGCAGCAGCTTGGCTATCGTATGTGGTTCCCTCGTACCCGGGACAAGAAGACCACACACCACCTTCTTCGGCCTATCAACTTGGCGCTGCACCATCAGTTCATCGTCATACCCGGGGACCTTTAGGCCAGCTACGGTCTTTTTTACCCACTCCAGCGTGCGGGGAGTCTCACACCAGAGGCTGAGAGCTCCGTCTCCAATAATGGGCTTGCCCTTAAGGTTCGGGCCTTCGTCCGTTGAAGGTCCTGCCATAAGGAGTTCCTCAACAACGGCGTCCTCCAGAGCCTTAAGGACAAACCCAGCATGGGCAGCGCTGATGTGGCCTGTCTTTTTGCCCGTAATTACTACGAGCAAGTCGGCTGTAGCAGCATCCGCGAAGGATTTTTTGTCCGTTGTTCGACGCGGCCCCTCGGATCTTGGTTTTTTATATTGACCCCTCGGTGAGACCGTATCGTCCAGTCTGAGCCTTTTCGAGGCCTCTTGTCTGTCCGTCTGTCCTTTGTCGGTTTGTCTGTCCGTCTGTCCTTTAGCTGTCGGTCTGTCTGTCTGTACCTTGTCCTGGGTTCCTTGACCCGTAACAATCTGCTGGGTGGCCTTGCCAGCTGCTGTTTTGTTACGGGCCTTCCTAGCCCTCTGTCCGAGTCTGTGCCGGTCGGTTGTCGTTTTGTATTTGTTATTGTTTGGATTCCCAGTCTTGTCCACTGCCTTCCGATTCTTACGTCGGTAGGTAGCGACCTGCCAGGAGTCCAAGTCACCAGCCACGTCCTGCGGTTGTTGCCTGACACCGGGTTGCCCCTTCACCAAGGCTTCCAACGCACGGGACGTAGATGGTACGTCTAGGTCTAGGTCAGTGTTGGTCGGCCTGACACCGGGTTTCCCCTTCACCAGGTATACCGACTCTTTGTCTGTTATGTTCGTCTGCCTGTCACCGGGTTTCCCCTTCACCAGGTCTCCAGACGATGTCATGTCCTTGTTCGTTTTTGTATGGGATCTGTTGGTTTCCATTACACGTGTCTCAAAAAAGTTCATCCTCACCAGTCCCACCCGCCACGGAGCCACAACTGGGATGCCGATATCAAAAATCAAGGCACCAGGATTGTGGTGAGGATATAGGGGCACAGGGTTTTCCTCACAGCGCGACATCGGGAACTGCAGCTGCATGGCTGGTAGTCGATCCCAACTACCAGTGGTTCCATGCAACCTTGCTCCTTCAGCATGGCCAGAGTCCATCGCTAGATGTTAAGAGCGACCCCCACACCCCTCTGTCACTTCAAACTTCTGTCTTTATAGTAATATAAGTTATTTACGGGATTGTTACCATGTACCTTGTTTTTAGCGAGTTTCCGATATTTCGGCACTGTTGCAAGCGCCATGATCACGGAGTAACATCATTGTAGAGTGTTTAGAATCCTGTGGTTCGTATGTGTAAAACCGGAAATAATCAAAAAAGTGTCGTGTCGCGATCCGATACTGTAAGTGTTGTGTGTCGAGAACAGTTTCGAGTGAATAGTGAGAATGTGAACAGTGGTACGGGTATCGAACGCAATAAAAGACTTCGTCGGAGGGTAGACCGATATGTCTGCCAATAACAGCCTACCCGCAATTACTTCAGTTACTCCGTGATCATGGCGCTTGCAACAGTGCCGAAATATCGGAAACTCGCTAAAAACAAGGTACATGGTAACAATCCCGTAAATAACTTATATTACTATAAAGACAGAAGTTTGAAGTGACAGAGGGGTGTGGGGTCGCTCTTAACATCTAGCGATGGACTCTGGCCATGCTGAAGGAGCAAGGTTGCATGGAACCACTGGTAGTTGGGATCGACTACCAGCCATGCAGCTGCAGTTCCCGATGTCGCGCTGTGAGGAAAACCCTGTGCCCCTATATCCTCACCACAATCCTGGTGCCTTGATTTTTGATATCGGCATCCCAGTTGTGGCTCCGTGGCGGGTGGGACTGGTGAGGATAAACTTTTTTGAGACACGTGTAATGGAAACCAACAGATCCCATACAAAAACGAACAAGGACATGACATCGTCTGGAGACCTGGTGAAGGGGAAACCCGGTGACAGGCAGACGAACATAACAGACAAAGAGTCGGTATACCTGGTGAAGGGGAAACCCGGTGTCAGGCCGACCAACACTGACCTAGACCTAGACATACCATCTACGTCCCGTGCGTTGGAAGCCTTGGTGAAGGGGCAACCCGGTGTCAGGCAACAACCGCAGGACGTGGCTGGTGACTTGGACTCCTGGCAGTATTACTATAATGTTAGTGACCATGAAAGTTTAAAACAATATAAACTTCTGTCTGGCTATGCCCATGAGCTTTCTGGTTCTTCCCACCATTATTAACTCAAGATGGGCATGCCAAGACTGCTGCTGGTCAACAACAACAACTAAATATTTGGTTTCAGTCACTTTGTTAATAGTCGTACAAGACAGGTTATTTCTTGATGAATTTGAATTTGATAGCATAACGATGAGAGAAAGTCTAATTAGTACATACAATATACATAATTAGTTTTTCTAAGTTAAAGGTTAGAGTCCCTCCTCTATCGCACGGAGTAAGCTCCCATGTATGGCCTATTGCGACAATGGCAGTATCATATGCATATATGAGAGTGTTTTGTCCCGCACTAATCATTAAGTCACAGATATTGTTAATAGAGATCAGAAATAATGTTGGTCCCAAAAACTCCCTTGTGGAACTCCATACCTCACTTCACAATCTTAACTTATATATTGATCTTTTTACGTTTATTTAAGTAGTCCATCAATAATGCTAAGGTTCCTCTCACACCATATCCGTGCGGTGACGGAGAAAGAATACAACTCACCGCCCCTTTTCTTCCCGTGGGTGTCGTAAGAAGCGACTAAGGGATGTCGAAGCTTCCATCCGCTCTTCTGGTGGTAGGGTGCCTAACACCCGCCTGGTTTGTTACCACCGCGCGCATGGTGAAAAACCCGTGAAGTGCTTCTCGCGCGTTTCGGGGTCAGCCAGCGTACAACCAGAGCTCGAGTGGAAGTTGTCGCGAAGGATTCGGTCCAGGGGAGGCATCCGTGGAACCGATGCCGGGAGGACTGCATCGACCCGTCGGCCAGGGAGACCCGTAGAAACGGCTGTCCCGCTGGCCGCCCGTGGCACAGTACAGGGGCCCAAGCGTTCCTAACCAGTTCGCGAGGCTGCCCCATCATGTCACGCTTAATCTCAGGGTGGACCGTCGTGCCGGTTGGTGACCGGGGCGTGGGGTCCCGGCGGCCACTCCCGGGGGGGTGCGGGGGCTCTCCCGTCCGGCGGGTCGGCGCATCTCCTCTGCTGGCAGTCAATCGGGAAAACAAACCTCCCTTATTTGCCCGGACTCTTCGCGACGGCGTCCGCTCGTTTTCGCGTCTCTTTTTTTTCACTTCCACCATGGCAGCCTCAATAGCAAAGTTTATATAGGGGCATAGAGGGGGCCTTCGACAACGCGTGGTGGCGCGGATCCGTTGCCAATTAAAAAACTTTAACTGTCCAATAAATTTAAGGAAATTGGTAGACAGCTACCTGCAAGATAGGATGGTGTCGGTGAGATACGCGGGAGAGGAATTCAGCAAACAAACCAACAAGGGTTGTGTACAGGGGTCCATAGGAGGCCCCTTATTCTGGAACATCTTGCTGGATCCTCTCCTAAACGAGCTCACCGACGCCAATATCTACTGTCAGGCATTCGCTGACGATATTATTCTTGTAGTGGATGGAGGAGACTCAAAGTCGGTGGAGGAAAAGGCCAATGTAGGGCTCTCCCTGGTCAGGAGATGGGGCGTGTCGAACAAGCTGAACTTTGCTGCACACAAAACCAAAGCCATGATCATTACCAAAAAGCTTAAATTCGACGCGCCGGTACTGACCATGGGGGCGATTACGATAGAAATAGTGAATGAAATAAAAATACTTGGCCTCAAAATAGATAACAAATTAACATTTAATGAACATATAAAATATATATGCGGCAAAGCAATTAATATCTAGAAAGGTATTCAAAGAGCCGCAAAAACGACTTGGGGTCTCCAACCGGAAATAATAAGAACGATATATACAGCAGTAATAGAACCGGTCATCCTATACGCGGCAAGTGTCTGGCAGAAGGAGGCTGATAAAATAAAATCCAAAAAGAAATTCTCGGTTGTGCAAAGGGGGTTTGCCCAGAAAATTGCAAAGTGTTATAGGACGGTGTCACTCAACTCCGCGTTAATATTGTCTCGGCTGCTTCCGCTGGACCTAAGGGTCCATGAAGCATCCCAGCTTTATGAGGCGAAGCGAGGGAAACCCCAGGCAGTATTGAGGGGGAGAAAGGTGGAGAAAAGGGTGTCCTTCATGGAATCGGACCACCCCGGTAGCAGCGGAATGATAGGTTTTGAATGTCTGGAAAACGAGGAGGAGGATAGCAAACTGGCAGAAGGTCTTGTGAAGATCTATACAGATGGCAGCAAACTGGAGGGAAAGGTGGGAGCCGCCCTGACCTGTTGGAAAGGGCAGGCAGAAGTCCTTTCCCGAAACTTTAAGCTGGAGCCATACTCTACAGTCTTCCAAGCCGAGCTGTATGCTATCCTCCAAGCCACGGAGTGAGTACTAGTTAAGAGATGGAAGGAGGCGGCCGTGCTCAGCGACTCGAGGTCCTCTCTCCAATCGCTAGCTGATCCAGACTCCTCGCATCCGATCACCAAGGCGATTCAGGGCAACCTGGCCCAACTCAGGGACAACGGACAAACCATGTCCCTGTTTTGGATCAGGGCCCACGTCGGGGTGATCGGAAACGAGAGAGCGGATCAGCTGGCGAAGGGGGCGGCCCTCGGGTTGAAGTGCAAATCGCACTATGACCGCTGTCCCATCTCTTTCGTCAAGCGACATGTACGCGCGATGACGAAAGTAAAATGGGACAGCAGGTATAGGAGCGAGGACACGGCGGCCACAACGAAGGCGTTCTTCCCTTGCGGGGAGAGCGCCTTCGGTGTCGTAAGAAAGAAAGAAATTGATAGGATAGCTGCACAGATCTTCACCGGGCATGGAGGTTTCTCCGCCTACCTCCATAGGTTTAAAAAGAAGGACACCCCAAGTTGCGTCTGCGATCCCGACACCGAAGAGGACATCTTCCACGTCCTCTTAGAATGCCCCCTTTACAACAGAGAAAGACACGACGCACAAACAGCACTAGACACACAACTTAGAAAGGATAACCTGAAGGAAATTATAACAAACAAAAGAGATAGAGAGATCTTTCTTAAATATAGCAAAGGCATAGTAACAAAAGTCATAGAAAGAAATAAGGATAGGTATGTATTATACAATTGTTAATTTTAGATTTAGGCAAGGAGCCATATGGGCAGATAATGTAAAATCAGATTAAGAAATGTGCACAATAGAGAAATGGTAGTAAATAAGAAATATAGATAGTAAGGAAACAAGTGTGTGTAAATATAAGGAAATGTAAATAGAGAAAATAGAAATTATAAGCAATGTAATAGAAATTAAGATAATTGTAAAAGATGAAAAGAAAAAGAAAGATGTGCAAAAGAAAAAGCACAACAAAACATGCAAAAGAGCAGGCATGATTAAAAACAAAATAATAGTAACAAACAAAAAACAAAAGAGAGAAAAAGACCTGATACAAATTGGGGATATCTTATAAAAAAAAAATAGCAAAGTTTGGACGTACAGCGGTGCACACCCCCACGCCTTCAACGCTGTTTGAGGTCGAGTTCTGCAACATACGCGGACTCCACTCTAACCTCAACGCTGTCCACCACCATCTCGAGACAGCACGGCCAGCATTGTTGTTCCTGACGGAGACACAAATACTTCCGCCTGCTGACACAGGCTACCTTAATTATCCCGGCTACGTGCTTGAAGAGTCCTTCAAAGCGAAAGCCGGTGTATGCCTGTATGTTCGGGCGGATGTTTGTTGTCGCCGTCTTCGCTGCTTGGGAGATCCCTCCTTCTCCATGCTGGGGGTACACGTCGACTCTGGCCCCCTGGCCAGAGTCTACGTGTGCCTCTACAGATCCCACACCGGCGATGTTGAGACAACTCGACTTTTTGAGCACCTCAGTCGGGCAGCAGATGACGCGCAGGAACAATTTCCCGATAGAAATGCAATAATGTTGGCGTATAACCTGTCTTTATATTATGCGTCATTGTGTCACACCCACATTCTAATGTAAATGTTGGAAAATAAAAAGGTGGAATCTTGCGGAATCGAATCTTTTAATAATTAGTACACAATTGACATTAAAAACGAAAATTATAAACTACTTATTGCTAGGCAACAAAGAAGCATCCATGGTCAGGAACTATAGATCGTATAGGTTTCATCACATACTCCGGGCCAGGAAAAACCGGAAGGTTACATTTGTTTAATTAATCTAGCAGGTGGTCTTACTACCCTCCCTGACCTGGTCATTTGTTCATTGTCAGTGATTTGATCAGTCATAAGTCATACTATCAATGTCATCTGGTTCAGATACTTGCAGAGGAAAGAGCCTCTGCACGGTACGTACCTATACCCCGGACGCCGTGCGTACCTTAGTTACCCGTTTGACACCATCAGCCCCTTCATAAAGTTCTTCTATTTTACATAAGGGCCACTTAAATCGCTTCTCATCCGTCTCTAGTAAGGCTACGTCTCCTACACGAGGTTGAAGAGAATCTGAACCACCTTTCGTCCGCTGAATCAACATACCTAAATACTCACTTCGGAATCGTTGGCGAAAGTCATCACGAAGTTTCTGGCAATAAATACCTCATTCGTAAATTAAGTGAATTTCTATCAACTGCGTCCAACTCAGGCACTGACGATTCAGCTAACGGCTGAATGAAACATGCTGGGGTCAACGGTTTTAACTTATTTGGATCAGTTGACATGAATGTTAATGGTCGACTATTTAACACAGCCTCACAATCGCAGAGAACTGTCTGAGGCTCCACGAGAGACAAAGATGCCTTCCCTAGCATTCTTCTCAAAATTTGTTTCACTAAACCTATTATCCTCTCATAGAATTCTCCCCACCAGGGAGAACCGGGAGGTATAAATATCCATTTGATTTTTACTACTGACGAGAAACTCAAAATACTGTTCCAGTCGAGAGATTTCAGTAGATTGTCCAGTCCACGAAAATTCGTCCCATTGTTTGTAAGCATAATTGTTACTAACCATTATGGATGAATAATCTGAAATAAATGTTATTATTATTATTATTATTGTCGCTATACATATTTTCACTCTTCCCCTGCGAGCGATAAACCGTCGTAAAGAAAGAATGAAGTCATTCGTTGAAAGCGATTCAACGATATCCAGGTGTATGGCACGATATGTGGCACATGTAAAAAGAACCAAACAACATTTATTACCAGATTTAAGTAACAAGGGACCCGTTAAATCAACTCCCGAGACTTGAAAGGGGACGTTGCCTTCTACGCGTCCTTTAGGCAGGAGTAACGTACGAGCTGGCTTTAAAACGCTTGCAAATAATGCAATCTCTAATTACTCTTTTAACTAGTTTCCTAATACCGACAATCCAATATCGTTCTCTAAGATTCGATATCAATGTTGACGCACCCGCATGTTGTAGCGTTCTATGCCGTTCCTCCACTAGTCGTTTCACTAGAATCTCGTCTGTGAACACATGGACGTATAAAAAAAGGCGGACAGAGTTTCGCCTAAGACAAGACTGAGGCACCGTAATGGCGGCGGCTATTGATGAGTGAGTGAATTGTAGGGTTGCTAGGTTAGCCAATTTTTTACCAATAAAACACAGTAAAAACATGAAAATATTTTGATTGTTCAAAATTTTACTTTTTGCCCGACTGCGGAGGATAATGTTTTTCGAGCGTATGTATGCATGTATGTATGTCCAATAATTTGGCACGCCCTACAGCCTGAACGTCTTGACGGATTTTGACATGCGAGGTGTCATTTGATTTGTCGTGATTGTGTGAGTGGCACTCGGTATATTAAAATTTCAAAAAATCAAAATAACAGATTTTATGCGCCAAAATGAACCATATTGAAATAAAAGTATAAGTATTTTTATAACCCGTCAAGCGAGGTATCAAAGTGAAGGGTTTTTAAAGAATATTTAGAAAATATACAACTCGTGTAATTAAAAAATAATGAAATTAAAATGTAGAAAATAAAAAAAATGTACTAAAAAGAAAAAAAAACAAGTCCAGTAGTCTAGAATTCTGTTTAATAAGGAACAAAGTTACTTTAACAGTCGGGACTCATTAGAAATTCTAGAATGTATCCAATTTTCTCAATATTGGGTAAATCAACTAAATATAGATGGCCTGGCCTGCATTCTCTTTCATATTTCTTAAAATAAACTAACACCCATTGAGTACTGTTTGTAATTGAGGAGTTCCATTGTTTTCCTCCGAAAGTACTCATCAGATCTCCAGTAAATTAATATGCAGCCATCTCGCTAGTAAACTGATTAAAACAAAAAAAGAATCATCATAAACGGTCCACGAATCTCGGAGATCTGCGCGAACAACAATAAAAAAAAAACAAATATGACGCATTGCGAAGCTCTTCCTTTTCGAAGTCGGTTAAACATTTTAATCAACCATTTGAGGTAATGCATACGTAATAACACGCCGGAGTCCTCCTTTAGTTGTATGTAAGTTTTGAGCTTCAAAATGAAGACTAAAAATGACACTACTACATATTTGTTTGGAAATCATTCATTTTCCAGTAATTTCTCCATACTAAATTTTCTTTAGGAAATCTGACAATAAATAATAGATTGAAGTTAATGTCAACCGAATTTCCCATATTTTAGGTAATATGGTTACATGAACATTGGCAACACTGGGCTTTAGACTAATCATTTTGTCCTTAGAATTAAAATTGATTTCGATTTCTAAAAACTAGAAAAAAGTGATTCAATTATTCATTTACCTATGAAACGTGATTCCTGGATTTTTTTTCTTTCGGTCACTACGGTTTTTACACCTTTTTACAAGCAAGATATCTTGTTTAGCTTATTTTTTATCTTCACGTAACGTGTCAGCTGCTTTGACGTTTGCACGCGTAGTGGCTGACTATTGTGTGAATGTGTGCGTGCCGGCTTGTACGTACAGCGACCTGGCCGACTCTGAGCGACACAGTTTATTATTTACCGGGACTCTGTCCGCCTTTTTTTATAAGTCCATGTGTGAACAATATAATGGGTGACTTAAAATCAAACGACTCATTACTAAATTGTAATTTTGTTTCTAGGCGCAGCACACCATTGTCATTTATTTTATCGGTATTTGTATTTTAATGTCACGGTCGCCAGAAATGTTGGAAAATAAAAAGGAGGAATCTTGCGGAATCGAATCTTTTAATAATTAGTACACAATTGACATTAAAAAAGGAAAATTATAAACTACTTATTGCTAGGCAACAAAGAATCATCCATGGTCAGGAACTATGGATATAGGTTTCATCACAGTAAAAAAAACATTAATAGATGGTTTTCCAGTTACAGCATTACAGCGCATTATGCGGCATAATGCTTAACGTTGAATGTTCCAACTACGGCAACGCTTCGCACAATCGAGCACTCTCAAAAGTAATGCTTTCGTGTCTGTGTTTCGTGTGATGCGTACAATCGTACCAACTCAGTGACAGAAAATTAACAAGTGTTTTTTCTTTAAGTTGGCATTGATCGAAATGTTTTATTTAAATGTTATCGTTAGTATTATTATTTATTGTTGAAAAATTATTAAAACTTTCGTTTCATTATATTTTTTTTTTATTAATCAAAGTTAATTCAAACTGTGTTAAAAAATTAAGAGCCCTTTCACATTTTTTGCAATAAATTGCAATTTTTGAGCACCTCGTTTGTCCCTTTAGAAAAGATTTTGACTAGGTACTTCCAATAGAAGTAAACAGTAGATTTATTCTTCCTATTGAATATTAATGTAGAATATTTGCAAATACTATTTTCATTTTTTTGTACTGATCGTTCTACCACAGCTAGTTTACGGAAAAAAACGATAATATGCACAACTTTAAACCCCTTAATCTCACAATAATATTCAATAAATTAGATCAAATTAATTACTAAGACATCAGAAATATGTTTTTGTTGCAACGTAATTTATTAGAATCTTGATTTTATATCTCATTAATTATTAAAAAAACATCTAACCTCCGTGAGTTTCCTCAAAAAATAACGCAGGTTTACCTCGTATTTTGATATTGGATTAAATAGAATTACTATCAAAAACTTTCATAAAACTAATCTACAATCATTGAACTACTGAAATATGTATATATATTTATAATAAGTTCATTAATTATTATTTTATAAGACTCTGAACATCACCCGTAAAATGCAATATATACTAGTGCGAATCTAGGCGCCAGCGCCTTTGGAGGTCGGACCTATGTCGCTATGTAGCACACGCGTCCCGAGCGATGCTACAAGTGCATTCATCGTAAAACTGGCTGGATATACTACGACCGCAAAAGTTTAATCGTTGACTGCATGTAAGTTTCCACAACCGTATTAATTTTTATTATTATAAGTACCTAGCTAGTTATTGATTATCGTTGCTTCAACTAATATTTTTGTTATTAGCTTTTACAATGGGGCGTAAAATTCCTGCTTACCATTGTGTCAAAAAAAGAAAACGAAAGAATGATGCAGCCATAAAGAAAGCTTGTGAAGCAAGGTGAATATGCTTATAACATTTCACTTTTTATTTTTGTGGTTTCCATGGGTGTTTTGATTGTATAAAAATGGTCATTTGTCCGGACTTTTCAAGTATCATCGGTATAAAATTGTAATCAGTCAAGGAAGGTACTGTACTCTAATGGCCAACGATTTTACGGGCTTGGAGGGGGGGGGGGGGGGTTCGGCCAAAACTTAACTTTAAGGGAAAAATGGTACTGACCTTTTTTGTTTATTACTAAATTTCCTAACTTTTTGTCTTAAACTTTTTTTGTACCTCTTACCGTTTTTTAATTACTGTTGTTTATTTAAATTTGTAGTTGTAGTTTTTCCTTTATAAAACCTTTAAAATGCCATTAATTGATAAAAAAACATGTTATGAAAGTTATTTATCATTAAATTTCCTACAACTTATGCATAAATCTTTTTTTTATTAAATAAATACTTTTAAAGTTATGAGTCGTTAACGTAGCAATAACGCAGTATATCAGAGTTTTGTATACGTGCAATTGATTCTCATCACTAAAATTATTTATAATATTTATATTTATTTTTCCTTTTTTTTTATTACATTTTTTTACAATTAATTGATAACAATCCAACACAAATCATCATCAGCTTCAATTTGTATGAAAGTAAGTGAATTTTTCGGATACTTCTGTAACTTCAATTCAATACCCGTTTTTGCGCACATTAACGACAACTAACTTAAAAGTATTTATTTTATAAAAAAAAAATATACAAAACTTGTAGGGAATTTAATCACGAATAACTCGTATACGACGTTTTTTATCAAGACATTTTTAAGGTTTTATAAAGGAAAAACTACAAACATGTTCAAATAAACAACAACAATTAAAAAATGGTAAGAGTTACAATAAAAAGTTTTTAAGAAAGAAGTTAGAGAATTTAGTAATAAACAAAAAAGCACTGTACATTTTTTCCGTACAGTCAATAATTTAGGAGATATAGCTATAAACGCGTTTTCCAATAAAGCGGCCAGATGTGACCACCCTACATTCCCCGATTTAAACTTAAGATTCTTACAATCTACCCTTATGTCTGTAAAAAAAGCTAGAGTGCGGTAAAATTTTGCATTTCGTTCAAGTATAACAAGTATAAGCTCGTGAGCTGCCAAAGTACATATTTGCCCAACATAATAATATAGTTAGAATAGAATTTGACAGTTCTATTTATTTTAGATGGAAACAAAAATTTAATGGCAACCCCGTAAATACTGAAACTATATCGACCATAAGTTCAATGGATTCGATTGCAACGGAAACTATAAGTTTTTCATGTTGTTATTGGCAGTAGACAATGAAAAGAGAAATTGAAATTATAATAATAAATTTAATTATATAGGAAAAAAATGCTGTTGTATTGGAAATCGAAGCCGAGGAACAAAGGGAAGCGTCAAACTCAAACGTAAATATTTTATTTGTTTTAAACTTACATATTGGGTATTTCACTACTACACTAGGTACATAGTTTACAATGTTAGCAGTTTGGTTTTTGTTTTAAACTTTAACTAATGGGATGCATTTCTAGAGCAAAAAAGTTTATTTTTAATATTTTATATTTAGACTTCTTTGCTCCATAAGTTCAATTGACAGTAACTTGCTGATTTACGTACCATATCTGTGTCGGGATTGGAAATGTATTTCCAGTATTGCCTATATCTGTTTATATGCGTAGTTAGTCGATAAAAGCAGTATTGTAGTCAATTAGATAATTTGTTTTCAGGAGGAGAACATGTTTGATGGAAGACGTGTAATCGAATTCCAATATTTTTGGAATCAGTTGATATCCATAAGTAAACTTAGTGTTAAGTTTGACTGCAAAATGAATTACCTTAAAATAGAAAATGAAAAGAAAGTGGGTTTCATATCTAAGTTTGTGGTAAAATGTGAAATGTGTGGATCGAGATTCGTCCTGAATACTTGTGATTTTGAAAAACGATGCTTCAATGCCAATGTTGGAGCCGTATTAGGAGCTATAACTACCGGAATTGGTCTTTCCAACTTAAACGAGCTTGTAGCCTCGATGGATTTACCAACGATACCATTTCGTTTATATAGTACTCTTCATGATAGTGTTTGCCGATATGTGGAAGAAAACCGCTGAAGAAACTATGCTAAATGCGGCAAAACATAAAATAGATTTTGCAAAGTCAATATAAGCAACGCAGGAATTGCCATGATAGCTGTAGAAGCGGATGCTTGTTGGAGCAAACGCTCATACAAGAATAATTATTATTCTGCTCTCTCTGGTGTCGTTGAGTTGAGTTGAGATGAGTTCCTATGAAAGTTAAATGCTTTTGATGGTTTTTGTTTAAATGCATGGAAATTACACGAATCCAAAAAACATGTTATGTTATAAAAAACATTTTATTTTTTTATCAAATACTCTTACAGATATATTGAAAATACAGAGTGAGAAAACTTTTTTATTAAATGAACTACGAAGGCAAAGACAAAATTACACTTAGTACAGTTTTGCTAAGATATTTGATTATTACCAAACATCAATCATCATAAAGAAAGTCAATACTAAAAAACACAAGTAAATAAAATATTATTTCTCATTGCCTCTCGAAAAAAGGATTTCATTCAGCGGTAACAGTGAACAAACTATTCATTTAATTACTGAGTGAATAAAAAAAATTTGAACAAACAGAAGTTATGCAAATCATACATATAAAGTTACAATAATTAGTAATAATCATAATTATTTTTTATTGTCATTTCCAAAACACAGCCAATGAGTACTTTAAATATATTATTTATTTTCTCATAATTGTGAAAAACCTTAATCCTTGTATCCTTTGCTCCACTCAAAATTCCTATCTAGAATCGTTCGTTGCTACAGTAGGGATCCATCTTAGCACTTCAAATTAACTTTATTTTATATTTGCATTTATTGTATAGTCAATAATTGCATATTAAAGTATCAATTTGGTAAAGCGCGCTATACTGAACATCGCCGCGTCGATGTCTCACTCGTGCGACTCGGAGACGCTCGCGGCCGAATTTACCTAAACTAGAGCGGCGCAATTTTGTAAAAGGGCTCTTAAATATAAATATGGATGAAGGTACAAACATTGACTTTTATTTTTCAACACTGAACTTAGCGCACTCTGCTGGTGCATTTGAAAATTAATTCACGTTCCAATTAAGCATCAGCATAATTCGGCATTGCGCACCACTGAGTCGAATTATGCTCTGTAATTGGAAAACCACCTGATTCTCTAAAGCTAAACTTAAATGTGACAACACTGTATCCTTGTCATTCTCTATACAGAATGAAAAGGAGAGACTGATATTAAATTTAGTTTTAAGTTTAGAGAGTTCGTTATTATCGCAGCAGTGTGTAACTTTGAGGCCTAAAACCTTCACTTTATAGTAGTCTTGACTTCCACATAGAAGCTTAGCGAGAAAGAGAAATCCGATTTAAAAGGTAGAGTTTGTCTAATGAATCGTAAGTAGGAACCCTATAAAATCAGAAAATGTTAAAATAGCTGTTGCTGTAAATACCTGCTTCAAAATAATAAAATAGACTTGATACTTTAAAATAACAGACTAATGAAACTCTAATGTTAAATAAGATTTATAAAAAAAATGTGTTTGTCAGCTCCGACGCACGACCGGAGTTTACACTTTAAAAACGATTCTCTTTGAACAGACACAAAACAAAATCAAGTCCGAAAAAGTCGGTTACAAGTAGAGATACCTCAGGAATCGTCCCATGGTTTCGACTATCATAGGTTCCATGTCACACATTTTATCATCTAACATCAGCGATATTCTTCATATATTTTATTATGTATTTCTGGAAACACACAATTTCAAAAATATCACACACTAGTCATCATTTTGTAAATATGTATTATAATTCCATCAGTACTGAAAATCACTATTCCAGAGTGCTGACTAGACACTTACCGGCATTTCTCTATATTCTGTTATTTATTTGTTTTCATTAATTTTGCTCCGATTTTATCTATTTTTAGTTTATTTATTTTATTGACATTTGTGACAACTTAATGTTTTTTAACCGTTGCCATGGCTAAAAGTGAAAGGTGCGCAGATGAGGTTGCGCACAATAACGTAACGAGGTCATTAACGTCATTCATCGATAGATTTTACTCCTCACATTTTTCTCATACCGGGCCCCTTATATATATGCAAATCGATTCTTAAGGAGAAAACTCCAAAAAAAATAAGACGATAGCTTTATGGATATGCTTTTGCCCTTCCCGTTATGGAAGAATAAGGTAGCTTTCCAATTACAGCATTATAGCGCATTATGCGGCATAATGCTTAACGTTGAGTGTTTCAACTACAGCAACGCTTCGCACAATCGAGCACTCTCAAAAGTAATGTTTTCGTGTGATGCGTGCAATCGTACCAACTCAGAGACAGAAAATTAACAAGCGTTTTTTCTTCAAGTTGGCATTGATCGTAATGTTTTATTTATATGTTATCGTAAGTAATATTATTTATTGTTGAAAAATTATCAAAACTTTCGTTTCATTATAGTTTTTTTTTTTAATAATCAAAGTTAATTCAAACTGTGTTAAAAAATTAAATATAAATATGGACAAAGGTACAAACTTTGACTTTTTTTTCAACACTGAACTTAGCGCACTCTGCTGGTGCATTTGAAAACTAATTCACGTTCCAATTAAGCATCAGCATAATTCGGCATTGTGCGCCACTGAGTCGCATTATGCTCTATAATTGGAAAACCACCATAAAACTGAAGACTAGGCTGTATGGACATTGTTCTTTTTGCCTTCTTTGAAAAGGCAGAACGTTAAAAAAGTTCACTTATTTCATTGACATGAGCGCCATGTTTTTGTTTTTGACTGGATTAAAGCAGAAAAGGGTACCTTCCTACTTTGTCGTGTTATTTTATGATTATTGATTTTCTGATTGAACAGGGTTACTCACACTCTTTACCGTGTCTAAAGCAAGGTTTATTGTGATTGTGATATTCCCAACTATTTGAATAAAGAAGAGAATTTTATAAAGTCATGGGGGCTGTTTTAGGCCTTTGTTCTGCAGCTCAAGTAAGTATTCTGTTAATATTTTCCTATAACGTTATCATATATTTTAATTTCATATTAAACCAAGAAATCATAATTGACCAAAAAAAAGATAAATATGGAAATCCCTGAATGACTCAATACCTACTTGTGAATCATTCCATTCTTATTATTACCTGAAAATCCTTGACTTAGGTGCTTTTAATACTCTATTGGACATACTCAGAGAGATCAATTAAGTTCACCACTTTTGAGTTATGGTTGATTTGCTATTTCTCGTAAAATGAAACTAAAATTTGACATGAAAATTTTAAAGTTGTTTAAACAGTGGTGGTCATATAATTAGAAACACTTATGATTAAAGAAAGAATAACTGTGTTCGTAAAAAATATACACAATCAATAATTAATAATCCGTTTTAGACGGGCCAGCAAATAGTCCGGATTTAAACCCAATAGAAAATCTCTGGTATATTGTTAAAAAGAAAGTCTCAAACAAACGTAGCACCAGTCAAAACAAACTATATGAAGCATTTGTTGAAGCATGGAGTTGTTACAGTGCTGGTATTGGAAATAAGGGAAACACCACTAAATGTAATTTATAACTATTGGTAGGCTGTGGATAGTAGCTATTTCGTAAATAACAATACATTTAAGTAATACCTAAAAATATTGTTTTTTATACTTTTTTGTTGTTTTTTCATATCTTAAAACTGATTTAAATGTTTGCAGTATTGTGATGTTGAAGCTGCAGTTGTGCAATGGGATTTATACAGTTTTTCTAATAAATGATCTCGATTGAAAGGAGCTTGATTTGCGCAGGTAGTTAGCACGTTCGGCTGCAGTCATTGAAGTAAAGCAACTTTCGCAGTGGTCGGTCCCATAACTTGTTTTTGAAGCAACTACAAACGAAAATTCTTTCACTACAATCAACTACAAATGATTCTCGAAGAGAAGAAATCAGAAAATTTGAGTAGGGTTGAAATGGGATTATACGGATTTTTCAAAGTCCCGTAACTTTTTTTTGAAGCAACTACAAACGCAAAATCTTTCACTACAATCAACTACAAACGATTCTCGATGAGAATCAATCAGAAAATTTGGGTTCGGTTGAAACGGGATTATACGGATTGTAATAAAAAAATAATAAATTTGAGAATGGAAAGGCCGAAATCAATTAAAAAAGAATATTCGGGCGCCTGGACTGTACCATCATTATTAGCCGGGAGAACATTGGAATATTAATCGCAAAGGGGGCTTAATGCAAATCCATATTCATTTTGGGTTGTCTATATATTGAAATTTTAAGTCCAAAAGGGTTAAATCTAAATTTAGAAACTATTATATACTGTGATGCTACCACAAATTAAATGAATATTTACCTTATTATTAGAATGTTACCGACCCCGCTGCATCTGATCTGGGTAGTATATGTCCGGTGTTGTAAATATGTAGGGGATGGCCGTTTTTAGATCCCGTGGGTTCACCTCCACATCACGGGAAATGTTGAAATTGGAATAAGATATCCAAATGAAAAATCCAAATAAAAAAAAACGCTTTTCGCTTTTTACTAACAAATTAAGCTTGAGGTTTGGCCATCGCCATTTTGTACGAATGATGCAAAATGTTTCATCATTAAAAACAATCAATAATATAAGGGATTATCCATTAAAAAAAATGGAATATGAAATGACCATCCTTTGGTCTAAAAATTACGTCGTGAAGTGAAATGACAGTTTTTTTCTTAAGATTGTTTTCTCTTGTCGGTAGGCAAAGAGAACAACGTCCATTCAGCCTACTGCTTGATAAAGTTAGCAACATAATTATTCAAAAGTGCACAGATTACAGAAAATGGGCGCGAGATAAAAACGACTAGAGAGACAACCAAAAAAAATCTTCTATCTCGCTCTTCGAGCGAAGGAGATCCATGTGACGTTTTTAACACGTTACAGGATTTTTCAAAGTCCCATAACTTTTTTTTTGAAGCAACTACAAACGAAAATTCTTTCACTACAATCAACTACAAACGATTCTCGATGAGAATCAATCAGAAAATTTGGGTTCGGTAGAAACGGGATTATACGGATTTTTCAAAGTCCCATAACTTTTTTTTGAAGCAACTACAAACGACAATTCTTTCACTACAATAAACTACAAACGATTCTCGATGAGAAGCAATCAGAAAATTTGAGTAGGGTTGAAACGGAATTATACGGATTTTTCAAAATCCTATAACTTTTTTTTGAAGCAACTATAAACGAAAATTCTTTCACTACAATCAACTACAAACGATTCTCGATAAGAATCGATCAGAAAATTTGGGTTCGGTTGAAACGGGATTATACGGATTTTTCAAAGTCCCATAACTTTTTTTGAAGCAACTACAAACGAAAATTCTGTCACTACAATCAACTGCAAACGATTCTCGATGAGAATCAATCAGAAAATTTGGGTTTGGTTGAAACGGGATTATACAGATTTTTCAAAGTCCCATAACTTTTTTTTTGAAGCAACTACAAACGAAAATTCTTTCACTGCAATCAACTACAAACGATTCTCGATGACTATCAATCACAAAATTTGGGTTCGGTTGAAACGGGATTATACGGATTTTTCAAAGTCCCATAACTTTTTTTGGAAGCAACTACAAACGAAAATTTTTTCACTACAATCAACTACAAACGATTCTCGATGAGAAGCAATCAGAAAATTTGATTAGGGTTGAAACGGGATTATACGGATTTTGCAAAGTCCCATAACTTTTTTTTGAAGCAACTACAAACGAATATTCTTTCACTACAATCAACTACAAACGATTCTCGATGAGAATCAATCAGAAAATTTGGGTTCGGTTGAAACGGGATTACACGGATTTTTCAAAGTCCCATAACTTTTTTTTGAAGCAACTACAAACGAAAATTCTTTCACTTTCACAATCAACTACAAACGATTCTCGATACGAATCAATCAAAAAATTTGAGTTTGGCCGAATCGGAGTGCTAACGGTTTTTCGAAGTCCCATAACTTTTTTTTGAAGCAACTACAAACGAAATAATTTTTACTACAATCAACTACATACGAAAGTCTTCAAGAATCGTTAAGAAAAAAAAAATATCTTCCAAAGTCGGGTGCTAGGTTCACACAGCTGCTGATGATGAATAAATGATAAATAGTTGAACATAATGTTGTCCTATTTATTGTATAATTTCAAAATGAAAAGTGTGTGAAGTCTCTTACATAATGTCAAAGACAGGTAGTGTTTCCAATTATACGACCACCACTGTATATAGTTAGAAAACTTAAAATGAGCAAACAGTGGACAAATGTATGATAAGCATTTCATTACAAAGAAATAAATAAAAAACCAGCAAAAGGCCAACACATTCGCTAAACATCTATCCGAAGTATTTACTCCAAACATCGATTATGGATGCAAAGCCAGTTTAATCAAATCTGAACGTGAAAAACCATATCAACTGGATCCACTCCTCAAAAAATTCAGCAAACAAGAAGTCCTCCTCCTCCTCATTCTGTATAGAGAATGCCAAGGATACACTGTTGTCAAATTAAAGTTTAGGTTTAGAGCATCATGCTAGAACCAACACCATATTATAAGTAAAAACTTAATTTCAATCTATTCATATTTTTCTTGACAATATTGTAAGTATAACACTATAAAATATTAACTAGGCTTATGATTCTAGCTGGCATGCTGCTGTGGAAGTGCTGCCTGCTCACTGTGTTGCTCAGCGTGTCCGTCATGTGCAAACTCAACATCGTCCCGGCTGATGTACGCACTACTGCTGCTGTTGGTGATGATCACTGCTTGTATCACCCTTGCACCTGGCCTCCAAAATGAGCTCCGGAAAGTGAGTCAATTTATATGCATTACTTTATTTCTTTCTTGTGTCTTATGAGAAATGACTTATATGTTTAGTCACATGCATTGGTGGTTCATGAAACCATTCCATTTCCAAACTAATAAAAAAAAATCCAACATATGAAAAAATATTTTGTTAAGTATATGAAACATTTCTCATGAGATACAAGTTTTTTTTATAATGATAAAAGCCTTGAGACTCTTATTAATAGATGGCTGCTGTTATAACACACCAGAGTCTCAGAGACTCCCTCTGGTTAAGCTACTTGCACTTACCAGTTTTTTGTGATTTTAATCAATAAAGTAATGTATTTATAATATGCCCTAAATAAAGCATTAATTTAATTAAACAAATCCCTTTTCAGGTTCCTTTTTGTGCAAATTCAACTTCAACAGGCACACCTCTTATACCAGGGAGTTTAAAAGTGGATTGTGATGAAGCAGTTGGTTATTTAGCTGTATATAGGTAAGTTTTGGATTTGTGAATCAACCTTCTTTATTGTTGATATTTATATGAATTTGACCATTTTAATAGGATAATTGACAAGTTTCTGAAAACCATAAACTTATTACTAATATAGTATATAATGGCGTCGATTCTGGCGTGATTCTCTAAACTTATAACTAAATTTAACATCAGTCTCTCCTTTTCATTCTGTACAGAGAATGACAAGGATACACTGTTGTCAAATTTAGTTTTAGGTTTAGACAAACATGCCAGAATCGACACCATTAACTCCATAAAATATAGAATTAATCATTTTGTCTGTAACATATTTCAGTAGAAATTGAAAATAATTATTTGATTTTCAAATATGCCATGAAAATGTTTCTCTAGCACACATTATGACGTCAGATGTCTGACTTTAAAACCACGAACAGTACAAAGCTTGTACCTAGACAAACTAACTAATTTAATTAACAGCAAGTTTGCAAATCTCAGCCAATGACTTATATATATCAATGGTATTAGCCAATTGTAGTGTTATAGATTATATAATTAACTAGCAAACCCGGCGAACTCCGTTTCGCGACCGGATGGCTTCGTTTTATGTAACATTTCGTTTGGTGATTGAAAGAAGAAGATTTTTTTTTTAATTTTCCTGAACTTTCTTTGCTATAAACCTCACGGAGCCCGAGACCTTTCCAACGAATGCAAAACCGTGGAAATCGGTTCGTGCATTCTGGAGTTATAGCGTCAGGAAGGAAAACCCGACTTATTTTTATATAGTAGACTAGCAAACCCGGCGAACTCCGTTTCGCCACCAGATGGCTTCGTTTTATGTAACATTTCGTTTGGTGATTAAAAGAAGTTTTTTTTTTTAATTTTTCCTGAACTTTCTTTGCTATAAACCTCACGAAGCCCGAGACCTTTCCAACGAAAGCAAAACCGTGGAAATCGGTTCGTGCGTTCTGGAGTTATAGCGTCAGGAAGGAAAACCCGACTTATTTTTATATAGTAGATTACCCTGGATTTACAGGGCTAATTCGCTGCATGAAACATAGAGACAAATTACATATGAAGGCTAAAGCAAATCCCTGTTATTTAATATTGCAACAGTCTTACAAAAGGTACCGAAACTTTAGTAATGATATCCTGAGAAAAGTAAAAATTAAGTATGATAAGACAGAACTGGAAAAAGCGGGCAGCAACAGTAAAAAGGTGTGGAAGTTTATAAAAAATAAATAAATATAAAGAAATATTTCCAAAACACACACCAATTAGCCTAGCCCCAAAGTAAGCACTATAAGGCTTGTGTTAAGGGATACTAGGGTTATGGATAGAATACATATACTGTACATATATAAGTATATTTTTATAGATATACATATTAAACATCCATGACTGGAGTACAAATGCTCGTATTCATCACACAAACATCTGCCCCCACCGGGATTTGAACTCATGAAACCCGGTGTACAAACCACTCGACCACAGAGGTCACCAAATGATGTTTTTTTGTCAAAACAGAATGAGATTATTATTATTATGAATTTTAGTTATTAGATTTGTTTTTAGCATAATGATACATTTTCATGTGCATTAGAGCAAGTGAACTTTTGGTAGTTTATTTTTGGCACTGTCAAAATTTACCTATTGTTAAATGTAGTTTACACAATACATAACATACATGAGAACTATATGAAAATGTTTCAATGTATCAACTGCCTAATTTGTAAATTATAAGGAATAGCATTTATATGCTCTGTCTTTGTCAGTATTTGTCAAGTGTAAAATGAAATTATGTACAAACTTATATCAAATCTAATTTATATGTACTACAAGATTTGTTTATCAACATAAGTATACATTTCTGTTCAGGATCTGCTTTGCAGCATGTCTCTTCTTTGTATTGATGGCTCTCATAATGATTGGGGTGAGATCTTCTAAAGATCCTCGAGCTGGAATACAGAACGGGTAAGAAATGTCTTATATGTAAATAAAAATAGTGTAGTTAAATCAAATAACCAAGTTCTGATGCAATTCAACAAAAAAAAATTAAGAAACAAAAGAAATTTGCGGTATAGGTAACACTAGCGAAAATTTATTGAACACTTAAAAAAAAAATCTTAAATCTATCAAAGTAAGCAAATCAACTTCTTTGTTTCAATACATTGACGTCATTAACCGACATGATGCATTCCATTCCACCATTCAGGTTTTGGGGCATCAAATACCTGCTGGTGATTGGTGGTATAATCGGAGCATTCTTCATTCCTGAAGGCCAGTTTGCTCACACTTGGATGGTTTTCGGCATGATTGGCGGCTTCTGTTTCATAGTTATCCAGCTCATTCTGATCATTGATTTTGCACATTCCTGGGCGGAGAATTGGGTTTGTGAGTAATGTTTAGATCTTATTTTGTACTAATTTACTGCAAGTGATATTATATACGAATAAATAAAGAAATTTTCGTGCTAAAAATAAACTTTAAGGATTGACAATACAACAGATGCCCAAGCACGAATTTTTAACAACGCTGTAATCGTATCGTCAAATTTTGTATGGAAGGAGCCAGTTTGTTCTTATGTCCGGTAGGGGCGCTGCTTAGTTGTTAAGTTTACGGAGCTGCAAAAAATCGTGCTTGGGCCTCAGATCTTAACAAGCGCCCTGTCTAGAGAAAGTTCTTTAGTTTAATTCCTGTCCAAGTTGGTTGATTTTTTTGGTACAAATGATCTATTAATAATAATTTGCTTTATGTACTTACTAATGCACTTTTTTATTGAATCGCAGCTAAGTATGAAGAGACGCAATCACGCGGCTGGTACGCTGCGTTACTTCTGTCTATGCTGACGTGCTTCGCCCTCACGCTTATCGGCGTCGTTTTACTTTACGTATTCTACACGAAGGTATGTTAATTATATTTAAAATTATAATGTAGCCTATACAATTCCTCACCAATCGTTATTTAATCTCTATTAAATCTCTATTCAAATTAATCTTAATAAGCTCTTATGCCAGTAACGACCGCACTCAGGGAAGTCAATATTTTTTTGTTTGACTAAAGTTGATGTTTTCACTTTGCGATAACAATAGAATGAGACAACACGACTTTTACTGATTTAAAGTACTTAGAAAAGTTATTCAAATTACGGCATAAGAACAGGGTCTAGGGCCCCAGTCAGGCACTTCAGAGGTGTGGGGGCCCTGGGGCTCCGAGCGCGTGGAGGCTCCTAACCAGAGCGTATAATATAGGAAATAAGGAAGGAGTAGTAGTATATAGGAATTACTACCCACTCCCCTTGGTTGTTGATCCATCGAAATAAGGTTATTTTGTCTCGATTGCCACAATGGAGACTGCGGCATAGTCCCGCCTGCCCTATATGTCGAAAATTCAAGAGTATTATTATTATAATTTAAATGTCCAGACTCGATATCGCTGGCATGGCCAGCGGTTATGCCTGGCTCGTCCATGGAGAAGTTTGATTAAAGAATAAAAAGTAATTAAATGTGCTACACTATTTTTGAATAAATCACTTTTAACGATTACAGTAACCTTGTTTTATTTTTAACAATTCACTTCACTCACAAATCACTTTAAACAATCACTTATCTTAACTAAATTCAATAATATTTTTTAAAAGGTAAAGATGAACAAAGGGGCAGAGCATTTGCTCACTACCGTTCAGTTCAAGAATCAGACACACAGTGCCCGAGCCTGTGCCCCGCCATCGAACGATCGCACCGCCCCTACTCCACGACCACTTGGAGCGTGGACCAATGGCGTTGCGCCGTTCCGATCACGCGATATCGTTAACAGACAAATAAGTCTCCTAATTATAATCTAACTAAATTTAGTAACAAATAGCTACAGATTTTCAACTTTAAATTAACAAAATAAATTAAATGAATTAATCAATACAAAACTTTAGCTTAATAATAAGTGTCAATCAACTTTCGTGTCATAATGTCAGTCACATGACTTTTACAATAAAAGTACTTAAACCGATGGTCTAAACCATCGATTACAGTAAATAATTCAAATGAAAATGCAAACATTATTTCCTCTTAATTTTAGAATAGACAGTATCATAATTATTAATCGCTATTTTGCCTTAATCAACTATGGTAATAACGTATGCGGCGACACGGCCATTCTGAGATGCGATGCGTGCTCTGCAGCGCTCTACATGTAGGTACTTCCTGAAATAGAAAATAACAATTCTGAAGCTAGGTACTTCCACAGTAAACCTATCTCGCTAAGTTTATAAAGAAATGAAATTGACTTTGACTAACTACCCATTCCACATGTCATATATTACACATGTATTATATTTTACTATTGTACGGCTCCATACGACAATAGCAGTTTTGTTTTTTTTTTTTTTTTTTTTTTTTTTTTATTTTTTTTTTTTCGACTATTGTACGGCTCCACACGTCAATAGCCAACGATAGTTATTTTAAGATTAGGTCACTCATGTAGTAGAAGTTATTATGAATATTTTAAATTATTCTGAAAGTTTCTCACCGGGCGGGCATAGTATGATAATCGTCGATTCATTGCTCGGACGACGTTGACGCTAGAGCAATACCGGAGGTCCCCGGTAGCTGCCCATCCGGCGACATTGCTGCCTGACTGGCCGTCGCGACAGGTTGTGGGGCTCGTCGTAGCTGGTCGTGAGCCACCTTCCGTGGCCGCCCTTGATGGCCGATGACTTTTTTCACCAAGTACCGATCATTGTCTAGGACTCTGAAAATTTCATAAGGTACACTGAACTTAAGATCTAGAGAAGTCTGGTTTCGGGGATTGTTTTTGATTAATACAAAATCCCCCCGCTGAAAGCTGTGTATACGGGCTCGTCCTTTGTCAAACCTTGCTTTGTCTTTGGCTGACGCTTCGACCATCCGTTGTTGAACATGTCGTTGTAGTGCTTCTATATTGATAGAGGAATTATCAAAATCCACTAAGCTTAGGAGCTCAGGCGGTACGCAGTTCTGACGGCGGGTGAGAAGTGTTAATGGGGCTACACCAGTAGTTCTATGAGCAGTACAATTAAAGGCCAGTTGCAAGCTCTCGAGTGCTGTATGCCAGTTCGGAGTCTCGTAGTTTTTTATCATAATGAGAGCGTTCTTTAAAGTGGCCATCATTCGCTCGACCTGCCCGTTAGCTCTGCTGACCCCCGGCGCAATGGTATGTATTTCAATTCCATACCTGTCACAATATTTTTTATATTCACCAAGGAACTCACGGCCGCCATCCACAATGATTTGTTTAGGTGCTCCAAAAAGGTGTATTACTTGTTTTAGGGCACCAAGGGTGCCGTGTTGACTTTTATCATTTGAGTGACGTAACAAAACATATTTTGTAAAAGAGTATAGTTACAATGACATACTCTTGATCGTTGGGTGTTCCCAGTTTACCAGTGATGTCCATGTGAATAACCTCAAATGGAATTGTTGGTTTAGCAATCGGATGTAATTGTACCTGGGTAGCTCCTGACGACTGCTTTGAAGTGCGGCACACCACACAGTTGTCCACAAAGTCACGAACAATGGTGTTCATTTTATCAAAATGATAAGTCTCTCTTACCTTGTGGAGGGTTTTCTCCCATCCTGGGTGTTTAAGGGCATTATGGTATGTGTTTATTAGACTCCATTGAAACGATTTCGGTACTACGATCAATTTTTGAGAACCCAATATTGGATCCACCTTCTCGTATTTGAGAACGTTGTCTTCAAGTAGATATCCGGGAATGATATCTCCGTTGTGCAAATTGTCGATGATAGGGCGTAGCTGCGTATCACGACGCTGCTCAATGTTTAGCCATTCTACATTTCTGGTCATAACATTAACAGTCAAGGGTTCGGGGTTTCTGCTGAAGAAGTCAGCGTGTTGCATTCGCTCACCTTTTCTGTACTCAATATCAAAATCAAAATTTTGGAGATAAGACCACCAACGGTGTATACGGGGTAAGAGATCCTGCTTGTGCTTCGATGCTTTTAAGGCGTTGCAGTCGGTGATCACTTTAAACTTACGGCCGTATAGAAAGTGCCTGAAGTGTTTAATTGCTCGGACTACAGCCAACGTCTCGAGCTCGTAAGAATGGTACCTACCTTCAATGTCTGTGGTGCGCATACTAAAATACGCTACAACGTGTTGTCTGCCGTTGATAATCTGGACTAGTATCGCTCCAAAACCTAGACTACTGGCGTCAGTAAATAATTCTATCGGTTCGCCTTCTCGAAAAATTGTTAATACGGGTGTAGATGTTAAATAATCAATAACTTTTTGACGCACTTCCTCGTGTATGTAAGTCCATTGCCATTTAACGCCCTGCTTGGTAAGCTCGTATAAAGGAATCATAAGACGTGCAAAATTGGGAATGAAACGCCGGAAATAACCCGCAAGACCGTTAAATTGTCGAACTTGTTTTACTGTAGAAGGGACTGGGGCTTTAAGCAAAGCTTCGACCTTCTTAGGACTTGGGCGCACTTGACCATCTTCTATTACATTACCAAGATACTCAATAGAACGTTTAAAGAAAAGACACTTGTCAATGTTGATACAAAACCCAGAGTCATGTAATGCAATTAAGATTCTTTCCAAATATGAAATTCCACTAGAGAAATCGCGGCATTTGCTAATTACGTCATCGATATACACTTGTGCCACACTATCATTAAGTTTAGCATCGGCACTACCTGGGTTTAAGAGTGGTCCTAGTGCTCGATTTATGCATCTTTGGTACACTGAAGGTGCGTTACAAAGACCAAATGGCATTGTCAGGTACTCAAACAATCCGTCTGGTGTAACAAAGGCAGTTTTCTCAATAGAGTCTGCGGCAATAGGGATCTGGTGGAAACCAGATGCCATGTCAAGTGAAGTAAAATACTTCCCACCTGTCAATTGGTCAATCTGATCTGCGATCAACGGAAGGGGGTAGTGGTCACGCACGGTGTTAGCATTTAACTCGCGGTAATCCACACACATTCTGTCATCGCCGTTTTTCTTTTTTACCAAAATAATTGGGCTAGAATACGGTGATTTACTTTCACGGACGATATTATTTGAAATCAACTCCGAAACAATCTCTTTAACTTTTTCGCGTTCTATGGGACTAAGTCTATATGGTCGGCGTTCAACATATTTTTCTGGATTTTTTAACCGAATTTCCAATTCTCCTGTAGTAACACGAGACTTGGAATAACCTCTCGTGAAAAGATGCGAATACCTGTTAAGCAGGGCTAATTTATTTAAACTTTATTGCAAAATTACAAAGCAAATGGCGGACATAATGCCATAAGGCATTCTCTACCAGTCGACCAGTAAGAGCGTGAGAAAAAATCTAATATGACGGGGCGCAATAAAGACAAATTTAAGATAAACCAATGATACAAATACTTTTAACAGAATACATACATATTATACACACACACACATATATATATATATATATATATATATATATATATATATACATATACACACATACATACACACACACATATTATACAATACATACATAAATACATGGTTTTGTCAGTCAAATATGAGAACGCTGTTTAATGCTATTGAGATAGTGCTCACGAACCAATCCCTTAAATGCAATTTTGTTAGGAGCTTTACGTATATTGGGGGGTAAATCATTCCAGAGTCGTACAGCCGTGACAGTGAAAGAGTGGGAGACGAAGCCAGAAGAATGGACGGGAGTATGCAGAAGGAGATTGTCCGTTGAACGGAGAACACGGTCATGAGAATCACTCAGAAACCTAAATCTGCTTTTTAGGTAAACTGGTGTATGTGGATCGAACAGAAGATTAAAAAGGGCACAAACAACTCTGAGGTTCCTACGCTCACGAATAGGAAGCCACTTGAGCTGATGACGAAAATGTGAAATATGGTCGTATTTACGTAAGCCATATATGAAGCGGATGCAGTTATTGAGAAGTCGATCCAACTTATTCAAAAGATTTTCATTTATATCAGTATAACATACGTCGGCGTAATCGATAATAGGCAGAATGAGAGATTGAACAAGGACAATCTTGGTACGAGTGGGCAGAAAGAACTTAAACCTGTAAAGAGATCTTAGAGAATTGGTCACCCTATGCGAGACGAAATCGACATGGTCTATCCAGGAAAGTTTTTCGTCGACCATCAAACCCAAGTCCTTTACTTGAGCCGAGAAAGGAATAGTAACACCGTCAAAGAATATTGAATTAACTTGAGTAAAGCCAATTTGCGACAGTAGACGTGAACTGCCAACAACGATCGCTTGACACTTGTTTGGATTGACTGAGATACCAAAATTAGCCGACCAGTCTCTGATCACACTGAGATTATGATTTAAATCTGCAACAGCCTCATTCAAATGAATGCTATCAGTGCTTGCATATAGTTGTAAATCATCAGCATACAGATGGTAAGAGGAAGTAAGAAGTTCTGTAAGAGTATTAATGAAAAGGGAAAAAAGTGAAGGAGAAAGAATACCGCCTTGTGGAACACCGGCAGTCAGCTCGCGCCAACTGGATAACTCCTGATCGAAGCGAACAGCCTGCCAGCGATCACGAAGATAAGAAGTGAACCACTTCTGCACTGAGGATGAGAACCCTAGTCGAGAAAGAACAGCTATGAGAATATCATGATCAACAGCATTAAAAGCGTTTGAAAAATCAATTAAAATTAACAGTGTAAGACGAGAATTTTCCTGGCCATCCCGGACATCTTCAAGGATCTTGGTGAGAGCAGTAGTAGTACTATGGCCGGGACGAAAACCAGATTGAAAAGGACAAAGAAGTTTATTAGTATTAATGTATGAAGTGAGTTGTTTGTGAACTGCTGCTTCAATGATCTTAGATAAAAATGGAAGAATAGAAATAGGCCTATATTGACTAAGGGAAACGGGACTATTATTTTTAGGTAGTGGCAGAGTTAAGGCCTTATGCCAGAGATCAGGAAAGGAACCAGATGTTAGTGAAAAATTAAAAATATGAGCCAGAACAGGAAGTACAGAATCTAGTATTGAGATGATCATAGTACGACTTATATTATCGCAGCCTACAGCGTTAGATTTTATGGATAGAATTATCTTTCGGATTTCATCCTCAGTTATGAAACTAAAACAGAATTGTGAAGTTGTTGAGGGAACCTTGGAAGAAAGAACAGAGATAGTGGAGAGTTTGACATTGGGAAGAACAGGTTTAATAGAAGTGAAGTGTTTATTTAGCTCATCTAACGGAAAAGAAGGCTTATGACGAAGTTGTGATTTTCCAATGCCGAGAGTACGTAGAAACTTCCAGGTATCCGCAGGAGAAGATTCCAGGATATTCTTATGAATGTAATGGCGTTTAGCTTTTCTTACCATCTGATTGCAACGATTTCTGGCAGTCTTAAAAGCATCCCAGTGCGTATCAGTACGGCATCTTTTGTAAATGCGAAATGCTCTGTCGCGCTTTCGCATGGCCATACGCACACCAGGTGTAATCCAGGGCGCGGGGGGACGTCTTAATTTGACCTTTTTTAAAGGAGCATGCTTGTCAAACAATTTTAGGACCTTAGAGTTAAAGTAGGTGACCATGTCGTTGACCGAAAGCATTTCATGAATAGGAGACCAATCAAGTAAACACGCATCACGCTTAAGTTCTTCCGTGTCCATTCTCGCAAAGTTACGAATGGAAATAGTTTTTGGCTTCGATTTTGGAGGCTTCACATTATAAGCAATATAAATGAGATCATGTCTGGAGAAGCATGGGGCAGGGATTTGACCATATTTAACGACATGATCTGAGGAGGAGACAATAATGTGATCAATCCACGAATCGGATGTATTAAGATTATGATGTGAAGGATTAAGGTGTAAAAAAGAAAAGTTTGCCGACGTAATCAAAGAGCGAAGCTTTCGAGAAGAAGGTGAATTTATTAAAAGGTCAGTATTGAAGTCACCCATAATAACATGGTGACTATAATCAGTAGCAATGGAATCAATTAACGACTCAAGGTCAGAGAAGTAATCAATGGAAGGAGGGCAGTATACGACTCCGAGAATAATCTTAGTACCCCAAATATCAACTTCCAGGAGCAGATGCTCCATGCAGTCATGACGAGAGGAAGAAGAATATAAAACTTTCGCTGGTATGCGGCTCGACAAGTAAATAGCCACACCACCACCACCCTTACCGACGCGATCATTACGGAATAAGTGAAAACCTGGTGGACAGTACAAGGAGGAGTTCAAACATGGCTTCAACCAGGTTTCAGATACAAGCACGGCGTGCACTGTATCCGTAGAGAAAGCATCGAGAAAGTCAGTAATATGACATGGTATGCTCTGTGCATTAATGTGACATGCTCTGAAACAACTGGCAAAACTGTTAATTTCACGTGTGAGCTCCTGTTTCAATGAGAGATCTAACGAGGAGTCAAGGGAGTGAAACGACGAGCTACTATCATGCAGCGAATGAAAATCATCTGTGTCTGACATAAATACTTAAATATATATAATAAATAATATAAAGTACAAAATATTACCTAATAACAAAAATAAATAAATTGAATAACCAATAATAAAAACTGCACACCTTACCAAGCAACTAGTATGAGATTACAAAAGCTTAAGCAGAATAATAATTATTAACAACAAAATCACGAGAGAAAAAAAAAACATTGAGCAACAATACAAACACAGAAACAGGAAGGCACATGTCTTGCCTTGTAAATGAACAAACAATAAAAATAGGTACATAAACATTGCTGCAAAATTATTATGAAAATGAAACGAAACATTAATTATACATATTACATACTAAGTCTATGAATAAAAAAAAGTATAAACTTGGCTGTATGAAATGAGGAGCTCATGCCTTCCAATTTCAATAAAATTAAAACAAAACTAAAAATGTCACAACGTCTTGACATTGACAAATACGACTTCTTGTTTGTTTACATTAATAGCTATGAGTTTACAAATACCTTCGCAGTAAAAACCATTCTAATAGCATACCAAGCACAACAAGCAGAATTATGAAAATAAGCAGCAAAATAACAACAGCAGCAACTTATATCTACATAAAAGTTGCGATGTCCCCATTATTATTTAGAAAATTGCTGTTACAAAGGCATAGCAGAGTCCAATGCACTACCAAATCTATTTGCAAGTACAAAACAACAAAAGGGAAACAGAAAAGCAAGAAAGCTATTTGGTGGCTTTAGCTACCTTACCAGGCTTATTTGTTGCTTGAACCATGCGTCTGGACCTCACAGGAGCTGCTCTCGGATCAAGCTCAAGCTTTGATGTGATGTTTGTGCTTTCCTTGGTATCTTTATCCGGCTCAGCAGATGACTTGGGGTCGCTAGTGGTCTTTGGATGGCGATCGGCTAATAATCGAAGTTCCTCGAGTGTGCGCACTTGATGACGACTCCCATCAGGGGTTTTCAAGTAGATGTTACCCCCTGCAGTCCACACTTTTGTTACTCCAAAATGTTCCCGTGAGGCCTGAAACAGAGCTTGGCGACTTCTTGTTAAGTATTCCGAAACGACCAAGGAAGTGCCTTTAAGTTTAGTCTTGTACTTCCAAACCGCAGCACGAACATCCAAATCCACAAAACGGACTACGACAGGCCTTGCACGCCTATTTGATACATATCCCAGTCTGAAGCAAGCTTTAATGGAAGAAGCAGATATTTCAGTGAGACCGAGGTGTTTCTGTAATAATGTAGCAATGACAGATGCTAAATCCTCATCCTCATTTTCCGGAATGCCACCTATCATGAGAAATTTTCTGCGATGTCTCATTACAATGTCGTCAACTGTTCCGAGAAGCTGAGATATTTGTTGTCTCAATAGTGACAGAATGCTCCACACCTGTTCCTTGAATGCAGTAAAATCGCTCTGCAGTTGAGTAATCCCCTCCTTGCCGTCACTGGTTGGCGATGCAGACTTCAGCTGTGCTTCAAAGTCATTCATTCTAGCAAGCAAGGTTGCTTCTATAGATTTCTGCGTCTCCATTACTGCTGAAACCGTACTCATAATGGACAGTGTATGTGATTAATAGTGTTCTCTTAAGCAGCGATAGTAGAAGATGGCAGGTTGGTGCAGTTTTCAAATCAAACACACATCAATAGATGCTATCCACAATATATGTTGCTTAATTAGATGCCAAGATGTAATTAAACACACAGTTTACCAGAAAAAAACTGATTTTACCAAATATTTTAATAAATAATTTTTAGAGAAGTAATGACTTGTTTTACACCTACCGCCCAAAAAAGCTAATTGCTGTTCAATCTCAAATTCATTGGTTAAATCATGATTGACATTCTCGAAAATAGAATTGTTTAATCGCGTATGCATTATACGTGGCTGGGAAATTAAAGTTGCACTATTTTGAGTAACTATAACACTCAGACCGGTTTCGTGCAATATGTTTGAACCAATAAGTACATTAGAAGTCATCTCGAGGTCGGGTAGGACGTGAAATAATATTTCGACGTTAATGTTATCAATTGTGCAGATAGTAGTTAAAGTGCTGGTAGATATAACTGCAAACGGACCTAGACCACGTAAATAATTAACTATTTGTTGCCTACGCCCGGGTAGTTTATTTGCAATTGATTCACGCATAACAGAACATTCAGCACCACTATCAAACACGGTATCAATTTCTATGCTACCCACACGTATACGCATTGTATTAAGACTAGACTTATTATTACTTACAGAATTCACGTTTGCGTTTATTTGTTTTTCACGGCGAAAACATGAATCGAATGTGTGGCCGGGTTTAGAACAAAATGAGCAAAACTTATCGTGCGATTTAGAGGACGTCACTAGCGGCGGTGGCGCGGTGTTTTGATTGTTCTCCTTAGGCCGGGCACTAAAACTTACTTTGTTACGACAATTATTAAAATCATGACCGTTTCGTTTACAAAAAGTGCAATAGGAAATGTTTCTATTATCTACTGAAAATCGAGCACGCTTTTGGGGCGGCGGGTTAGAAAAAGAACTTTGAGACGTATTTGGTCGTTTGGCGCGAATGGATGAGGCAACCGAAATCAATTCCGGCACCGATGTAGCTCTAACATTCATTAGTTCGATTCTAAGACGCTCATCGTTTATCATTCCAATGACTGCCTCAACGGCGTCACTGTTATCAAGTTTGTCCTTAGTCACTCGCCGCCATAAAAGCCATGCACGCGACAAAAACTCTGCAATGTCCTTAGAAGGCTCATAGACATGTTCTCTGAATCTAAGAACGTCACGTGAATAACGACTTTCGGGTTCAAAGGTAGTGATAATATTTTGTCGAAGTTCCTCCCAAGAAGATGTTGTGACTAACCAGTTATCGGCCC
The DNA here is from genome assembly GCA_902850365.2 of Chilo suppressalis. Lineage (NCBI taxonomy): Eukaryota > Metazoa > Arthropoda > Insecta > Lepidoptera > Crambidae > Chilo > Chilo suppressalis. Next base: position 18,971,704 of record OU963898.1, read on the forward strand.
ATATTTTGGCTCGACCCTTCAACAAACTAGTCACTTTCATGCGAATATCATAATCACTGAGTTTATAAGTGTTTTTAGCCGTAGTAATATGTTCACACCATTCACGTACACCCACGTTGCCATCTGGGTCGTATGAGGGCAAGAAGATATCAGTAATCTTAAGCTTGTTACCTGATTGTTCCAATAGTCGCTCGCTCATGGTCTGCATCATGTTCATCATATTAATGAAAAACTCAGGTGGAACGATACCAGATTGTAGCATTGATGGCACCGTTGTCGGAGTGACGCTCGCTGTCGTAGACGTCTGCACGTGTGAGTAGGGCGTGGTCAAAGGCGCCTCGTTATCAGCGTAGATAACGTCAGGACCTGAAACAAAAGGACCAGCAGAACGGGATCGTTGTATCGATCCCACTTCTGATGTCGAAAATTCAAGAGTATTATTATTATAATTTAAATGTCCAGACTCGATATCGCTGGCATGGCCAGCGGTTATGCCTGGCTCGTCCATGGAGGAGTTTGATTAAAGAATAAAAAGTAATTAAATGTGCAACACTATTTTTGAATAAATCACTTTTAACGATTACAGTAACCTTGTTTTATTTTTAACAATTCACTTCACTCACAAATCACTTTAAACAATCACTTATCTTAACTAAATTCAATAATATTTTTTAAAAGGTAAAGATGAACAAAGGGGCAGAGCATTTGCTCACTACCGTTCAGTTCAAGAATCAGACACACAGTGCCCGAGCCTGTGCCCCGCCATCGAACGATCGCACCGCCCCTACTCCACGACCACTTGGAGCGTGGACCAATGGCGTTGCGCCGTTCCGATCACGCGATATCGTTAACAGACAAATAAGTCTCCTAATTATAATCTAACTAAATTTAGTAACAAATAGCTACAGATTTTCAACTTTAAATTAACAAAATAAATTAAATGAATTAATCAATACAAAACTTTAGCTTAATAATAAGTGTCAATCAACTTTCGTGTCATAATGTCAGTCACATGACTTTTACAATAAAAGTACTTAAACCGATGGTCTAAACCATCGATTACAGTAAATAATTCAAATGAAAATGCAAACATTATTTCCTCTTAATTTTAGAATAGACAGTATCATAATTATTAATCGCTATTTTGCCTTAATCAACTATGGTAATAACGTATGCGGCGACATATATAAGAACACCAGATTAACATACATAGTTTGAAAATGATTAAATTTCAGAATATTTAACTATTGTTACAGTCGAGCGGGTGTGACCTATCCAAGTTCTTCATCTCCATAAATCTGATCCTGGTGGTGATCGCGAGCGCGGTATCGATCTTACCCTCAGTGCAGGAGCATCAGCCACGCTCGGGCTTGCTGCAGTCGTCCGTCGTGTCGCTCTACGTATTCTACCTCACCTGGTCGGCCCTGTCCAACGGGGCCGCCGAATGCAACGCCATCTCTGGCGGCTCTCAGGTAACTAATTCGCGTTTATTGCAGTCCATCGTGTCTCTGTACGTCCTCTACCTCACTTGGTCGGCGCTGTCTAACGGTGCCGCCGAATGCAACTCCATCTCTGGCGGCTCTCAGGTAACTAATTCGCGCTTACTGCAGTTCATCAAGTCTCTGTACGTCCTCTACCTCACCTGGTCCGCGCTGTCCAATGGGTCCGCCGAATGCAAAGCAGTCTCTGGCGGCACTCTGGTAACTATTACTTAGTGCGGAGCAAAGTATCTTTTAAAGAGGGCACAAATCCGATATTACTTATAGATAAAGCAATGAATCTGACTATGAGACTCGCGTAAAATTGATTTTAAGGTCAAGGTAATTGATCTTGTTATTAAATGACGTTAGTTAGGACCACAACGTAGAAATAGTTAAATATTTGTCAAACTTAAACGTAGCTTTTGTGTAACTAATCCAATGATTTATATTTTTAAATATGACTACGCATTAACAATTAAAATTGATATTTTTATTGCAAAGTAAATTTATGTATAAAACGTTTGGTTGTAATAATATATTTTGTATTATTGTAAATAATATTTGTTATATGCTTCTATTTGTCATTATTCTTATGTATTGTGTTTGTTTGAAAACGCATTATCTACCAGGATACAAAAGCGACTTATTGGGTATGTACTCACATTCGTGGGATAGTACTTTTACTTAGTTGGATTTTTAACCTCGTAATACTTTATGACAAGCTTTTTCGATCATTACTTTAAACAAATATACATTCAATTAAAAAAATGATAATGAAAAAGTACATAAAGAGTTTTAGTAATTATACTAAAATAATAACTGATTTTAAAAATAAAATGTTGCCTGCCGGTTATTACAATTATACTTGTATGACAAAATAGTCTGCGTATGGTAAAAAACGATATTACTTAATACATGCATGCATGCATAACATGCATTAAATATTACATTAAAACTAGTGATATTTTTATCTTTAGACTTATTGTTATAAAAACTTGCCAACATTGTACTTGTCAAAAACACGAGGTTAAATATCAATCTTTAATAAATGAGTTATTCGCACTATCACTACCTACTCATTCTGGACACATTGTTACATTCAATCTTCGTTGTAATTAGTACTACCTCCTTGTTTATTGACTGTTTGATATACATACTTACATTTGGTATATGCTTTGGTTTTGTCATTTTTGTAGTTTTTAAATTTTCAAAACGATTCTCCGTTCTAAAGGGGCATTGCCTGTAGGGCACTACTTGCAGTGCTTTGAATGTTTTGAATAATCAGCAATGTATAATTTAAAAAATAAAATATACCTATATTTTCATCTACCCTGTAACACTATTATCATTCCCTAGAACCCCATGTATTGAATTAAACACTATCCAACCAAAGATCTAGTAAATCCAGAAACGCATGGTTTTATTAAACTTCATCCACCCGAGTTGTAGACGTTTTTAAACCTTATATTCGATCTTCATTTGCAACGATTCGCTTTTTCTTACATTTTAATAGCCGCGAAGATGTAAACAGCAAGCCACATTGTTTGCAACTTTTCATATTCACATAATCAACCTCCAATAACAGATAGGCCTAGTAGAGCTTAGTTGTCTAGATATTTTTATTATTTAGATTAAACTTGAAACTGTTCCAAGAAAAGAAACGAAACCATAATAATAACCTTTCCTGAGGAGCTGGCGAACAAAACGGTATAATTACATAAAATTAAATTTTACAGGTTTTAATTTATAAATTTAGTAATTTTAACACTGTTTAAGGCGATTTTGATTGAAAATTATTTGAGATACAAATTCAATGAGCCCGAAACCTCCGGACTGTAAAAAAATGTAGTTTGTCCGCAGATGCGTAATTATACCGTTTTGTTCGCCAGCTCCTCACCTTATTCTGGAGTGTGATAATTGAAGCTGGCCACTAACGGTCTTACTTTATCACACGATATCTTAAAAAGATAGGCATGTAAAACTGTATAACGTGAGACACAGGTCTAAGGGGAACAATACTAGTTCGTGGTTACGGGTTTTGTCACCATTACTCCAGACAATGACCGAAAAGTCTGTAATAAATAACTCGTTTTTAACCGCCTTCAAAAATAAGGTTTCAGTTTGTCAGTATATTTGCTTTTTCGTTAAGAGCCCTTTTACAAAAGTGTGCTGCTGCCGTACTGATCAGCGCGTATGTGATGTTTCGAGTCTTATAAAATAATTATTAATGAACTAATATTTTATTATTAATTTCAGTAGTTCAATGATATTAAATTAGTTTTATGAAAGTTTTTGATAGTAATTCTATTTAATTCAATATCAAAATACGAGGTAAACCTGCATTATTTTTTGGGAAAGCTCATGGAGGTTAGATGTTTTTTTTGGTAATTAATAAGATGGAAAATCAAAATTCTAATACATTATGTTACAACAAAAACATATTTCTGATGTCGTAGTAATTAATTTGATCTAATTTATTGAACATTATTGGGAGATTGAGGCGTTCGAAGTTGTGCATTTTATCGTTTTTCAGTAGAACGATCAATACAAAAAAAAAAAGGAAAATAGAATTTGCAAATATTCTACATTAACTTACAATAGCAAGAATAAATCTTTTTACCTTACTAACGAAGCGAAGCGAAACTTTATTTTTACGTTTCGCGTTACCAATGTGGGCTGCGCTTTAAGCTAGTTAGTACTGCACATGGCTATTCGTATTTGATTTTGTTAATTTGACTAGATATACTCTTGTCAAATTAACAAATATCGAATACGAATAGCCGCAGCTAGATTTTTGTTTTTATTTATTTAAGTTTCATCATCATCATCATCAGCCTATTTAAGGTTGTTTGAAAGTAATTGCGCCCTGGAAATGTTAATATTTTAAAAACAAGAAATGTAGTTATATATTTTTTCTAGCAAAATTTTCTTTAGATCACACATCTAGCAGTGACATGCTTAAAAAATATAAGAGTATATATTTACCGTGTTCTGCAGGGAATGAAAACATAAAGGAATTTTCATGGGAATAGCCGGATTTACAGTTTTCCATTATAAAACAAGTCACCCATAGATTTTATAGAGATTGTTTTATCATCATCATCAACAGCTTATTAATTTCCCCACATATAGAAGAACAACTGCAGATCATCCAGGACCAACGGCTTAACGTGACTTCTGAAGCACGGAGAAACTTGAGATAATAATGTTTTGGTCTCCCATCCAATGACCGGTCATTGCGAATTTTGCTATAATCTTAACTAACTATAAATGAAAAGTACGTACGTTTCTGAGAAGTTACGGTACAGATTCTGTACCGAGTGCTTCCAACTGTTGAATGTTTCCTACTCAATCACGCAAAAATTACCGTACCGATTTAGACTATATTTGGTACGCATATAGTTTACGACCTGGATCATGGAGGTTAGAGAGAAGGAGAACGATCGCTACGTACTAAAGCATTAGCCCGCCTGACCATGAAAATTTATAGTTCATTTTTCAGCCACCAGCCGCGCTGCCGTCGGTAAGTAGTATCTGTGAAGTTAGCTGTTTATGAGTACATGAAGTTAGTTGAACAATGTACAAATTTTTTTCGCGGCATTGGTCATTTCAAATTAGCCCGCTTTTATTGAGACAACTTAGCTATCGCAGCGCCTCACTTATTTGGTCCATATTTCTGGGACACTATTTTCTACGGCGATCGTTCTCCTTCTCTCTAACCTCCATGTTTCTGAGCAGTTACGGTACAGATTCTTTACCTAGCGGATACACAGCTCTGAGTACCGAGTGCTACCGAACCACCCAACTCGCCCGCCCGACGTGGCGGTTATGTGTTTATCAATCTCAATCACGCAAAAACTACCGAACCAATTTAGACTATATTTGGTACGCATATAGTTTATGACCTGATTGAAACATATACTTTTTACCCCGGTAAGATTACAGGGTCCTGTGGGATTGTTTGTTTATAAACGCGTTATATTCGCAGAGTTCCTTCGACAAACAGTCGATGGTCGGGCTGGCCATCTGGGTGTGCAGCGTGCTGTACTCGAGCATGCGCACCGCCTCCTCGTCCTCTAAGCTCACAATGTCCGATCACATACTCGCCAAGGAGGGTAGTGCAGGTGAATATACAGTTACTTTTATATGACAAGTCTTAAGGCCGCGTTGTTTCATTGATAAGTTAAATTTGACTAGTTAAAATACTAATATAAATAACACCATTTGTATTTATACTGAATGAAACAGCAAACAAAATGCAGTTGAACAATTAATGTAAAATCTCACATTATGTAATGAAAGGTGACTTCATAAATCATCTCTGAAGTCATTTTTCAACTTGACGACTCTGTAAATAATAATACAGGGAGAAAAAAACAGCCCTTGCTGAATTTCTTGCCGGTTCTTCTCAGTACAAGGTCTCCCGCCGTAGATTCACGAACCGATTGCGTAGCTTCTAGACACTCATGAGTGCTTGTAATAGCTTAAACTGAATAAATCATTTTGATTATGATTAGAGAAAATATAACCATTTATAAAAAAAAACCACATTTACTACGTATTTGACGTGACATTAACTATAGTCAAGTTTTACTATAGACTAAACGTGGCGTAAGAAAAGAGGTTTTGTTCGTAAACATAGAGAAAGGATTAGCGAAACTCGCTTTAAACTGAAAACATTTTAGAAACGGCGAACTCCTGTACGAACTATGGGTCGCCCGATCGCTTATTTCCAATGCCCCCGTAACACTAGCACCGTGATATGATATATATTTTATCACTTTTAACTGTCAAACGCTATAGTACCTTGACAATAGGCTAATCGACATTTTTTTTAAACTTTGATACGTTATTTATTAGTCTTTAGTGACCCGAAATGGATATTCAAAATTCTTTTGCGTATATCAGTAAAATAATTGAAATAAAAAATCAGCTTTCAAATATGCCGCGGAAACGTTTCTCTAGCAAATATGGCGCCTTACAAGCAGATGACGTCACACGCCCCTCACTAATACGTCAAACAGTACAAAGTAAATTCGACAAGTCAGTCAAGACAATTCGAGCTTGTTTACAAGTAGGTGACGTCATTTTAGGCTCCGCCAACACTAGGCGATTTCGCTCACGTGATTTCATGATTTTTGGTAATATTATCAATTACATACTTTTTTTGTCCGAATAGTGAAATCGCTCCCAATATTCATGTTAAATAAATATGCCAATAACGAGTAGTTTATTTTTCATACTGTCAAATAGCTTATTTAGCTTGCCAATATCAAAATCATGCTCCGTCGTATAGAGACTGCTCAGTCCATTCTCTATGTTTATGGTTTTTTAAATGTATGATATCTTTTCGAAACCATTCAAACATACGCAGAAAAAGTTCCTACTTTTTAATACTATTAACTTACACTACGGACTTATTACTTTAACGTTTCGTTTTAATAAACTAAAATTAAGCTTATTTAGAGTAAAAAGAACATGTTTTTAGTTTAATCTTTAGCATTTCTTTATTTATCTTTCGTTTAAAGGCTTTGTCAAACAGAACGCGTACTTAGCGCTGCGTATTAGCGTTATAGCGTAGCGTTTTAACGTCGCGCTCTTTTCAAGTCACACAAATTGTTTAGATAAGCCCTACGCTCCTTAACGTAACGTACCATTTGCCAAAGCTTCTTAGCGCGGCGTCAACTAGCGCTCTGACGCGCGCTAGAACGCGTTCTGTTTGCCGAAGCCTTTATCGTGGTAGTGCAACACATCTTAGCGTTATAGCGCGGCGTCAAGTTAGCGCCTGACGCGCGCTAAGTACGCGTTCTGTTTGACAAAGCCTAAATATGTACACTAACACGTATGTTATTCCTTGCGGCGGCGTTCGCGCGGTGGCGACGCGGGTTAGGCCAAGGAGGGCTCATTGCTAATGAAGGTAACACTATAATTACTTAACGCTACGCCCCCACTCCATTTCGACTTCGCTAACCAAACTTACAAAATCGAAAATCCATTGTAACTAATAACTAAAACTAAAGGTATGGCTTACAATAATAATCAAAACTTGTTTCCCCTTCCTTATTGTTAACTAGTGGCCCGCCCTCGCTTCGCTTAGGTGTAGAGCTGTAGTGTAGACTATAGTTTTTGTTCAAAGGCAATAAAGTTCAAATTGACTGCAATTTACTTAGAAAACGAAAAGGGCTGTTTTTAGGATTTTCCCGGCAATTATTCGAATTTTTCTCACCTTTTAAACCTTCCCTATACCTCCACGAACATTTCAAGATAAGATAAATCCGTTCAGCCGTTCTCGAGTTTTAGCGAGACTAACGAACAGCAATTGATTTTTATATATAAGACTAGAGGTCGCCCGCGACTTCGTCTGCGTTAACTTAGTTTCTTGAAAATCCCTCTGGAACCTATCATTTTTTCCGGATAAAAGTAGCCTATGTGTTAATCTAGGGTGTCAGCTAACTCCATAACAAATTTTATTAAAATCGTTTCAGCCATTTAGACGTGAAGAAGTAACAAACATACACACTCACATACTCACAAACTTTCCCCTTTATAATATTAGTGTGATTATAGTTTGTTCTTAAAGTTTATCATGCTTAAATTGACACTATAGGATCCAATAGTTACCCAAGATTAGATATAGTCACCTAAATATTCAAACTGTCACTATTAAAGTTTAGTAACTGTTGTTATAAATAAAAGACTCCACAACATATTTTCATCTAGACATTAACTGTATATTTTTTGTTTATTAGCTAAAGAAGGAGATGGTAATGATATTGTTAACTGACTTCAAACAAAGAGTTTATTTATTCATATCACTGGTACTCCTATCTTTGTAACCTTCTTGTAATCTATTATTAACATTTTTCAGTCTATGTGAGTTTTTAGATACTTGTGTTAAATTTCGTAAGGATGTTTCTTTATTAACACATTTCTAATACATTTTTCTTTAAACATCTGCAGGTACATGCTTATATAATAAAAATATACAACAATTGCTTATTCTTCGTTCAAATGTTTAATACTTAAATGTATTCGTTTGACATTGTGGTTTACCTACAACGCAAAAAGATGGCGCTGCCTTGCAGCCTAAGAAATACCAGAAAAAAATCGACACCGCTATTAGGGCTGCGGTAGCATAATGGTCACTGCATCCGCTCAGATAGCAGAGGGTGCGGGTTCGAGTCCCGTCTGCTGCTATAAGTACATTTCCTATTTATAAAATATAATGTTTCCGGGTTTTAAATTTATTTATTAAAATAAATTTAAAACAATATCTAACAAATAAAAAAAAGTACCTAAAAATGCTAACTCATATAATATTTTGGTGGCCTTCATATAGTTAAAAATCAAGTTGAAAATGACCTCAATTTTTTTATATTGTGCAAAAAACGCTTAGCATCCTACAAATAATCTGTATTCATTCATATCAGTAATCACCAGCATTAGTTGGACTAGAAAAAACAGAGCTAACTTCCTCGGTTAGTAGAAAACTATTGACGGATAGATAAATAGGGATGATGACTAATTTTTTTTTCTTCGTTTATCAGGTAGATTATCAAAAAGTATTGGACACGTATTTTTACTTTTTTCACATAATATAAACATTGCAGAGATATATTGATTTGAAAAGTCAGATGACGTCACGTTTGAGTACTCTTATAAGTGAAAAATTACTCAAAAGTGACGTCACGAGCCCCTACTCCCAAACTTTAACGCGCTATAACTTTGTCATTTTTTGGTTGATTGCCCAAAGAAAAAATACGTGTCCATTATTTTTTGATTATCTAACTGACGGACTGAATAGAATTTCGTTTACTGTACCCCGTCATCACCCCTATTACATACAGGTGACGACTGTAATACCCCGGATTAATGTAAACAATGAAGTAACTTGCCATAAAAAATGAAAGTATAACAAGTGTCCATTGCCAGAGAACAGTTCATAATAGATTCTTGGATCATTGTACTAAGTCTGATTTTTATAACAAAAGAAACTAAAATAACGCGACAAAAGTTTCGCGCCTATCCGTCTTTGTATGTGACCGATTATTTGCATGGGCCCGACTTCAATCTCTGGTTATGAAATAGTAGTAGAAAAAGCACTTATTCTCCTATTTTGCCTCTCTTCAGGTGGTTTGCGAAACCTGCAGTGTTTTTTATTTAAAATTAAACAAAAAACACAAATAATCGTATTATAGTACTAAAGTTTCTTGACGCCAACGATCACTGTAGAGTAGTATCCTCTAACGCGTGTTGTCTTGGTGACGCTCCACTGAGCGCAGGGTATGGTCCCATAGAGGGCGGCGACGGCGCAAAGGCGAAGCGGCGATTCTATGGTGATTGTGAAGTTAGCAGCGAGCGTAACTATGCGCAGGTTTCATTTCAATGACATCCCGCGTGATCCTACCTACGTCACTACATTTCGCATACTGCGCTGCGACTTGCGCTAACTTCACAGCCACCAGTAACTTTGAATCGCACTGAGACCCAAGCACAAGTGTTTGACAGCTCCTTAAAGTATCGTGATAGTCAAATTTTGTATGGAAAAAGCTAGTTTATCCTTGCGTCCGATAGGGGCGCTGCTTAGTTTCCATTGAAACTTTGACGTAGCGATACGTTACGGAGCTGCCAAAAACTTGTGCTTGGGCCGCTGTCCACGCATAGAGGTATAAGAATAGAGTGGGGAAGGCGGCTCTAAAAGTGTCCGTCTAGTAGAAAGAGAAAGAAGACGAGAGACCGCTAGCTATGTTTCACTCTTGTGACGCATGGCATCCAATGGCATCACATCGAAATAGTAATATGCTTACGGTTGCCAATGCGCATGCGCTATTAGAGAAAGAAAGCTAGCGGTCTCTCATCCTCTTTCTCTTTCTATTAGAGGGACACTTCCACTTGTAGTAGAGTCTATATCTCCCCGACACTATTGTTATACCTCTATGAGTACACGAGTATCCGCTAACGCGCGTTGTCTTGTGACGCTCCACTGAGCGCAGGGTATGGTTCCATAGAGGGCGGCGACGGCGGCGAGGCGGCGCGCGGCGCGGACGAGGCGAAGGTGTACGACAACGAGGCCGACGGCGTGGCGTACTCCTGGACCTTCTTCCACATCGTGTTCGCGCTCGCCACCTTGTACATCATGATGACACTCACCAACTGGTACAAGTGAGTAACAAACTTTCTTGCCATCTGAGTCCCAAGTATAATGCGATTCAACTAAGAATTGGGCCGACTGAGCGCCATATTGAGACGTCATAGCTGTCCATTCAAACCAAATAGGTAGAGAGAACAAAAAAAAGTTTTTATTGAATAAAACTTTTTTACTTAGATTGAGAAAAAAAACAACCGATTTTTAATAATATTTATTTATGAAGACTGTGTAAGAAAAAAACATTAATCAGAATCTAGTTCTTAAATTCCGCTACATAATGTTCCTACTAATAGGACAAAGACGAACAACGTAGGAGCCGCGATGCGCGGCGGATGGCAGTCGCGCGGAATTATATTTGTTTAGGCATATAGGTAGGACAGCTAACTGCCATCCGCGTATTAAAGGTACAAATCCGTACTGATCCGCAGACCACAGGCTGCAGCTGCAGACTGCAGGCGACACGACTAGCTTCTATGAATCTCTATGAAATTGATTCCGAGCGTGGCGACATGCCGCGGCTCCACAATGCATATAATGCACAGTGTCGCCTGCAGCCCATTGCGGAATTGTACCTTTAACATTCGCGTTGTGGCACATAGGATTTAGGAAGGAATAGGGAGAAGGGGCCATGATTAGGGTTACCACCTTTTTTCTATCAAATACAGTATTTTCAAAGCTGTTACCCTTAAAACTATAATATGTATATGCCAAAAAGATGTCTAAAATATTTACTTTATTTTTATAATTAGTATATTTTTGCTACTCTATACCCTAATACTTCAGTTTTTATTTTAAGAAAGCTTTTACTGGCAAGGTCTACTTTAAGCAAAATTTAGACGTTTTTTTATATAGTTATTTTTTTAGAAATATAGTATTTGATCTCCTAATTTAGTAGGATACTATATTATATAGTAGGGTTGGCAACCCTTGCCATGATGCACCACGCGGGCCAGTTGGCTGGCCATGGGTGTGATGGGTGCTAAGAACTGCAGATGCAGCCGGGACCAACGGCTTTACGTGCGTTCAGAAGAAATTTGAAAAATTGTATTGCGAACGTTGGTAAAAGAATCGCAGGCCAAACTTAATACAAAAATTAACTATAGCGACAACGAGTTTCTCAAGAAATAATACATTTTGATTTTATTACAGCCCGAGCTCCGAATTGTCGAAGCAGAACGCTGCATCTATGTGGATTAAGATTACATCGTCGTGGCTCTGCATCGGGCTGTACATATGGACTCTGGTCGCTCCAGCTGTCTTCCCTGATCGTGATTTTAACTAAACACTTTTGTAGAGCCAGCAAGGAGGCGAATAACATCATATTGTAGCTGTAATAGTGACGCGGTAGCACCCCGAGTTTGGAGCAAGTTTTTTTTTATTATTATAATGAATCGCTAGAATAGGGAATTTGTCCACTCCCATAATGTTCCCATTATTTAAAACAAGTGTATCAAAACTGTTTTCTTAAATCACTTCTAATATTGCGATCTCATAATAAATGGAATTTAAAAAAAGTATTGAATGCTTTTATTGTTATTTTTTTTTATATTTCTTATCCGTTTTGTTGAGTTTTTATCGTCATCAATACTTATTACAATCTTAAAACTCATTACTGTGCAACACATTATTAGAATTAGAAATCATCAGCTTTAAGTGTCTATAAAATTCTTTAATAAGTAAAATAATATGTGAAATAACATGTATTCCTTTTTGTTATCTGTGTCTGGATTTTATGTAAATAAAAATAATTTAAATCTAAAATACTTATTTTATTTTTCTTGTAAAAGTAGTAAAAGAACGCTTAAACGATAAATTAATTAAGTAATCACACTATTTCTATAAGATCTTCGTCTTTTTGGACTTCATACTTGACTAATTTAGAATATTTTTTTAACAGTTTCCTCCAATAACATTTTACATCTTTATCAGTTAAATTATCCCATACGTGCTGATATCCTCTATCAGCGATTTCTTTTGCTAATGTCTCATTCTCTCTAAAATATTCTATGTATCTTTTTAATTCGTCTTGAGAGGCATCTGGAGAAATAGGGACATAGTGCACCCAAGGTTTTAGAGATGGATAAAAGAACTCTAACCATTTATCCCCAACATGGAATACTAACGATCTGCAGAGGAACAAGTGTTTGAAGCGGAAACTAGCTGCTACTCCTCTATAATTGAACAAATATTTGTACTTGCAGTGATCCTCAAATGACACTTCTGGAGCTGGAGTTGCATAAAGAGTGTCCTAGAAACAAATTGCATAAAGATCAATATAATTAACAGAAAAGGATGTTTATTATACCTGCATTTAATCCTACAAATATGTAAAAATTGCATGGTAGTTCTATGCTTCACGCAAAAACGGCTCATATCCTGTCTCACTCAATCCACTTAATAACTATATAGTTTATTACCTGGATTGAGACAGGATACTTTCATCCCGAAAAAAATTGTGTGTGTCAGCTCCGACGCACGACTGAAGTTTACTCCTTAAGTTCGATAGTCTAACCAGACGCAAAAAGAGTTTATTTAACTTAAAAAGATTGATACTGTATGAAAGGGTAAATTAACAAATTAATGAAAATAATATACATATATAAATATATATTTATTCATTTCATATACATTTATAAATATATATTTATTCATTTCATATACATTTATTATAACTAATCGACGAAATATTTTACATTAAACTTTTTACAATAGTCAATTTCAGATGTGCAGAAATATATCATTAGGAATGTTGATAAATTATGTAATTATTATTATCAGAATATTATCATTTTTTTAAATATTAATTAAATCAACATTGTCTGCATTATTAATTACAGTGACAAGTGGTTTATGGTAACTAAAATAAGACACATGGACGTTCGTAGATACGTGGTTCACGAATCTTGAAAATACCGCATCAATGGTTGTACCATACCTCGTTGTCCCCATTGCTCTATCAGAATCAATATCTAAATTCAGTTCAGATTTAAAAAAAAATATTAATGTCAATCCATCATCTTTGTTTGTCAAAGTTGCGCGACATAGGATGCCCACCAAAAACGTAACGAGGTCATTCATCGATAGATTTTACTCCTCACATTTTTCTCATACCGGGCCCCTTATAAATGCAACTCGATTCTTAAGGAGTAAACTCCAATAATGTTAGGTTCCTAAGGGAATCTCAAAAAACTAAAGTTTACGTGGACGAAGTAGTAGGCAGCTGCTAGTATTTATTTGTATATAACATATTATAAAAGTGTGTTTGTTTGTTACGCTTTCATGCTTTAACCACTAAACTAAACTAAAGATGGCTAACTAAAGATTTGGTTGAAATTTGGTATGCATATAGTTTATTCTGGATTGAGACATAGGATACTATTTATCCTGGATAAACGTCAGGTTCCTGTTTAATTAAAAAAAACAAAAGTTAACGGAGTTGGACAATGGAAAGAATCATAATTACCGCATCAGACTTCCATGCTTGGTTTTTTGTGTACTGTGCATCAACTAATTCTGGATTGCTTCGAGATAACAGTACAAGAGCATCTCTTTCTTCACTGGTTCTAGAGCCACGGAAGAATGCTTTATTAACTTTCTTCTCCCATGGTGACCTGAGTATTTATAAATTCATTTATTGGAGGTAAAAAAGCAATGAGAATGAAAAGGTTGAACAAAACGAACAATTTTATTCAAAATGTGTATAACTTTTTTTGACATACTGATGAACTGGAGTTTAGCGATTTCAAGGTAAATGTTGATAATGTCTAAATAAATACTCACTTTTCTGCAGCTGAAGTGATGGATAGTCTGTGCTTATCCCACCTTCCAATACCAGTTGGATACAGTGATATAGCTGGTCCACCTTCCCAGAAACTCCAAGTGGGATACATAATGTCATAATAGTCTTTTGTCTGTAAAATGAAAAGCAATCTTGGAGAAAATATAATCAAAAACTTAGTGAAATGAGTGATATTATGCTTTTTAGAGAAGCTGATAGGGCTCAGAGGGTAAATGTAATGTTCTGCTTGAATTGCAGCATCCCTCTAGGGAAGTAGTGACCTTATAGGAAACTACATTGAAATACACATTTTAGCAACACTATCTTTTGGTGGTGTTAACTATCCAAAACTTCTAGGGCTCCATGGTTGCAGTTAGAATAATCCATGTATGATTGCAAGGGACAGGTCTTATGACTAATGTTTTTAAATGAAATATTTAAATTTCATTTTATTTCAATTTTTATGTTTTTTCTTTGTGTTGTGGTCACACTGCAATGCTTTACCAACCCCACCATTAAAATATTTTGATGGAATAGACAATCCAACTCGGACAAATAAATATATGATGTGAATGTAAAGTATTACAGTATACAGTAGTATAACCTTACTAAAAGACAGCACTGGTGCTTTTGGATGCCCCCACACACGATTGACTTGTGGCCAGTCTCTTGTGTTTACAGATATCTCAAAGTCAGGCAATTTTGGAGCTAAAGCAGACAAATAATGTTCTACACCAGCACACCTTGCTGGAAAGTGGCAATCTTTCTCCCGGTATAATTTGCCTCCTATTATCTAGAATAAAAAAATAAGGTTTTGATTTAGGTGAAACACACATCTTGCAGCAAATCCAGAAAGAATTTCGTCAGTTATATATATTTAATATTTGCATATCATTTAAAGAAACAAAGATGTCTTATATAAAGCTTAAACATTTTTCTCCAAAAATAGGTCAAGTAGCTTCCACATACACACCTAAATTTCTTACTGCATCAATGTATATTCTATATAGTACCTATATATGTTGTTTTCTTACCTGATACTTTGTTCCTTTTGCTCTAGCTATAGAAAATTGTTCTTTTGTAATGCCATCTGCAAATGGTTCCAAGTCTATATTGATAACATTACTGTGGCAGTTGCAGTTTTTATTGTCACATGGGCTGTATTTCTGTACTGCTTCTTGTAATTCTTGTTTTAATTTGGACGTTAAAACATTAATTTCTAAAAAAACATTTGGTTCAGTTAAAATGCATTTACAGGCAAATGTGTGTTGTTCAACAATATTAAGTTGGTGTATTAACAAATACCTTTACTATATTTATTATATGTGTTTCCGGAACAATTTTCATTCTCAGAACAAGAACTGTATTCAGAAATTGTCTGAGACAGAACAGTAAAAAGCAAAACAAAAATATTAGTGATATACATCATAGACCAGTTAAAAGAACAATCTCTTTTAACAATACGGCAGATACTAGGTCCCTTTTGTTTAGCAGTACCGACTTATTTAACTAACTCTACAAATTTTTCAAAATATTAAAGTAGTTGAACATTTCTACAACTATTGTGTATTTCTTCAAATAATATTTTATTTATTTTCTCCCTCTTCCATCCAGTACTCTGTGCCATCCACTTACTATTTTAACGCGCGATGGTGACTTGACTGTCAATGTCAATTTTTTTTTAATATTCTCCCGTTTTAAGGAATGCAAAGGGAATAATGCCCATACAGTCTAGTCTTTACTTATATTAATCTTCTTTTTCTTTTTACATTAGAATCTCGATGTGACACATTCTAATGTTTCTTGGGGTATTTGGCACGAAATGCATCAAGTTGGATTTTTCGATAAGCTTCTGTGAGGTAGTCAACACTACAATATAGTTCTCACGTCCACTTGACCGGAACAGATATTATAAAGATTCTACTAATTCTTCAGTAACGCAGACGATTGTAACACAAAATTACACCAATTTTATTTCATAATATGCACTATGAACGAATTTAAGAATAATTAAAATAAGACGCCAACCGCACTCGATGAAATCCCGCCAAAAACTATCAATGATGTCGATTCTGGCATGATTCTCTAAAGCTAAACTTAAATTTGACAACAGTGCATCCTTGTCCTTCTCTATATAGAATAAAAAGGTGAGACTGACCTTAAATTTAGTTTTAAGTTTAGAGAATCACGCCAGAATTGACACCAATGTCAATCAAGCACAATCTATTTTTTTTTCTTCTTGAAAGAGATTCTCTTTCTAATGACAGTCAGTCATTGCCATCGACGTTTGTGACAATTTGTGTTGCAATACCAAGCTCCCCACAATCATAAAAGATGACAGGTAGAGTCCGCTCCACTACTCAAGTCCGACGGCAAAACGTCGAACTAAATATGACAGCTCCGCCATGTTGTCGTTTGTCAGGTGTGTGCGTTGCGAGTGTTGTTTGTAGATTTGAGTTGTTTTTTATTGGAAGGAGATTGATTATGGAGCGTAAAGTGATAAGAAGTGCAGCCAGAGAAGTAATTCTTAAGGTGAAACAGTTTTGTGAGCTGGAGAAGAAAAATAACAATGTTTTGATCCCTTTACAAAATGTTCAAATGCGAGTCGCTGCCATGACAGGTAAATTTTAGGTTTGTAAGGTCATTGATGTTTACCTCATTTTATGGAGTAACATTTTCTGTTAGGCTTGTGTCATGTTTAAATAATTTATACAAAAAAAAATGTTTGTGTTGCATTTTATTGTAGTTTTATATTTATTAACTTCAATTTATAATTAAAGTAGTCAGTTTTCACCTTTTTTCGGTTGCGAGTACAATATATTGTTTAATGATGAATCAATTAATAATAGTTTAAACTGGTTTCTTTGTGATTTTAGGTGTGTCTGTTAAAACAGTGTCAAGAATCACTAAAGAAGGAAAAACTGCAATGGCAACATCAAATAAAATTATTACTCCTGGAAAAAGTCGTCCACAAGCTAAGAAAATTGATTTGGATGACTTTGATTTGTGTTGCATACGCCAAAAAATTCATTTTTTCTATGTTGTGAAAAAAGAATTGCCTAATGTTAATAAACTGCGTTTGGAATTAAAAAGGGATATAAATTTTCAAGGGAGTAATACAACTTTACGAAGAATATTGAAACTGTTAGGTTTTCGATTCAAACGTTGTCAATCTAAACGCAAAGTGTTGATGGAGCGACATGATATTACTGCTTGGCGCGCCAGGTACATTGAAAGAATGAGGAAAAATAGGCTAGTTGACAAAAGGCCTGTGGTGTACTTAGATGAAACTTACATTCATCCGACATATCACGCTAAAAGCTGTTGGCAAAGCAAAGAAGAAGATGGATTATTGATATCAGAATCAGCTGGAAAACGTTTTATAATTGCACATGCGGGTACTAAGAGCGGATTTGTAAAAAATGCGTTATTAATGTTTAGGTCACAATCAAAATCTGCAGATTATGACGACGATATGAACGCCACAAACTTTTTGAAATGGATGACTGAAAAAGTGGTACCAAATCTGCCTGAAAAATCTCTTGTGGTAATGGATAATGCTCCGTATCATTGCACTCAGATAAACAAAGCTCCTACGATGTCAAGCTCAAAATCACATATGCAGGAGTGGTTACGACAAATACAAATTTATTTTAAAGAGAGATGGACTAAACCAGTGTTATATGATATCATTAAAAGAAACAAAGAACCACCGCTCTTTGCAGTTGATGAACTACTGAAACAACACAATCACGAAGTGGTAAAATTACCTCCTTACCACTGTGACCTAAATCCTATCGAAAAAATTTGGAGTTTGGTAAAGAGACGCGTTGCTGATAAAAATGTTGCTCAAGATCCAAAAAGAATAATAGAATTGACAGAAGCTGCTTTTGCTAGTGTTACGCCAGAAGACTGGAGCGTTCAGTGTAACCACGTGGAACATCTTGAAGATGAGTACTTTAAAAATGACGGACTAGTTGATGTGGAAATGGAGAGATTCATAATATCAACAGTGAGTGATAGTGATACTGAATCTGATGATTCCACAGAGGAAGAATTGAGCAACAGTGATTGCGATATATCTGGCGTAAAAGAATTGTATCATGATGACCACAATTATTGCATTAAATTATATTAAACTTTATAATATTGTTTTATTGATAAATATTCTTTGTGTCATTATTTGAGTTACAAAAAATATTTAATTCCGATGAATAAAAATAATTTTGAAGTAATGAGATGTGGGAGAAAATTTCTTCCTACTGGCAACATTTTTTTACAAGACAGAGGCGCCGCGTCTATCGCACATGAGTCGTGGCGCGGACTCTATATGTATTAATATACCTAATCATGATTCATGATTAACATAAAATCTTGAAAAAAAATAACCTAAAATATATGTTCCTAGAAAAATACTTGCATAAAATAAACAATTATTTTTATTTTCTGTAATAAAGGATGAGCAAAGGTAACAAGAATTAAAAAGTCTATGGAGTTGATATAAGCAATCACGCAAGTGAAACTCTGATATTGCAAGTGTTTTTAAGCTATGATGGCCGCTTACTATCAGTTAGCAGGAGCATTTTATTTGATTTCCGTTCTTTTGCAATAATGATAATTATAGGTTAAGGAAATGACCATATAAAGTTAAAACCCAGAATTATAAAAATAAAATTATAATGATGATGAATCATACATACAAATGTAAATATATACATTCACAATGGTTAAAATATATATTGAAAGTATAATGTAAATAGCAATCAAAACGGAGATTTCAAAAATACATAATGATTTATTTATTACAATGATTACCTACTTACTTAATTCTATTTGAATAAAATACACATTGTAATTCTTAAAAGTACTCATTAATACAGTGTAAATCAATCTCATTTCGAATAATATAATCAGTCATAAATTTGAAGCTCAGTCTTCCGGTTATTGCTAAACTAACTACTAACAGAGTAACAAGTAACAAGATCTATCGAAAGCAGTACATTGGGGTCTTAAATACCGAGATTGCATGATTAATATATTGCTCATTATAAAATTCATTTATTAATTCTTAAACAATAAAGCTAATCGAAAACATCAAATTAAGAAATTAAAGTGAAATTTGACCAATTTGTATCAGTGTGCAAAGCCTCCACTCAACAGAGGCAATCTGCGGTCGCTGTCAGAAGTGTCAGTAGTAGAACAGGGAGCATTTCACATTGGCGTGGTCAGGACGCGATCACTTCAACCCTGTACCACCGCTCGTGTCTGTGGCATAGAGGTATAAGAATAAAATGGGTAAGGCGGCTCTAAAAGTATCCGTGTAGTAGAAAGAGAAAGAAGATGAGAGACCGCTAGCTATCCCTATCTCTTGTGACACGTGTGGAGTCGTCTATCTAATAGTTGGTCCAAGCATCACATCGAAATAGTAAGATGCATACGGTTGCCAATGCGCATGCGCGATTAGTGAGAAAGCCAGCGGTCTCTCATCTTCTTTCTCTTTCTATTAAAGAGACACTTCCACTTGTAGTAGAGTCTATATCTCCCCTACTCTATTCTTGTACCTCTATGGTCTGTGGTGACGTTTATTGCTAACTGCACAAATTATTAAAAATACAAGTTCCCTACCGCGCTACTGTGAACCTTCAACCGTGAACGTCGCAACCGTGACAAGGGTTACCATTTAATAGTAGGGTATCTTCCAATTTTTTTAAAACTGCTTACATTTAAAGATTGGGACAAACGGTTTAACAGAAAAATATAAATAAATAAATTAAGTCAAGTACGAGTAATTAAAAAGTCCGGACTAGAGGCTAAAAGTCCGGACTAATCCGGATGTTAACCCTAACCGTGATCGCAGCCGCATCTGTTTGAGGAAAGCTTAAAATCTCAAATTGAAGAATTCGTAGACGGTGTTTAGATGTTTCATCCAAAGTCGCCATTTAAGACCCCCTTTACTTTTAATTTGCAAATTAGTAATTCTCTAAAGTAGAAGCATTGTAAATTATTACCTGTGCCTGTTTTTGAAACCTGATACCTTATTACATTTATTGGAACATGGAATCATACATAAATATCACAAAAAAAATCTTAGCCTCGAATATTTATACAAAATTTTACTCTGGCGAATTCATAGTTTAGTGAGCTTATTATAATAACAATAATTATTTTTTATTTCGTATGGAATTGAAATCATACTTACTAAATACAAAGTACTTTGCACAGGCAACTTAAAGTCATAGCTATCAAAATGATGTAGGTAAACATGTTCTTATTTATTATTATAAAGAATAATAAAATCTTTAATTATTCAGTAAATTATCGAATAACTAATACTTTAATTAGCTGTTCATGATACTGAGCTTGATGGACAAAATAATTATGAATTGAAAATAACACTAATACCTTTGATTATATACACGCCTGAACTGCACGGAAGCGGCCCAAAAAATATCTACTACATATGGTGGATATGCTCGTCTCTACACATGCACACATTGACTGCTTTCAAAAAATGACATTAAAGACGTTGCGCGTAACATGAGCCGTTTTCTTTGTGTATTTTATTTGGAATCTCTATCTAGGCGTGTTTATAATCAAAGACACAGACATTCAAAGAATGCCAATGATTTATAAAATTTATCATTTATAATTTCTTTACAATTATTTAGAGGATAGTTTGCGCTCTAATTGATCGGCGATGGCCAGAAGGAAGTCTTCAGTGTGCAAAAACATGCCTTCCTTAGTGTTAGCCAAGCCGTGAATGCAAATCACCAAGTCCTTTGTCATTTTCCCACTATCAATGCACTCCACGCAAGCCTGCAAAAACAAAGCCACATGAATAAAGTATATCTTAAAGTAAACTCTGTTCATTAAAAACTGAGGGTAGGTACAACTTCAGATTGTTTTGTATATAAATGATGTTTACTGTAATCTTATTAAAGATAGACTATAAACATGATTAACATTGAGATAGGTTAGGTTTTATAGATAATCCAAAAGGTCATTGCGTTCCTATCTTAACCAATTTAAAATGTGACTGACACTCGGTAATAAGTAAATAAGAAGGCATGTTAAACTTATTTTGTCCTAAATAACCTACAAAGTTAACGTAATAAGTACGCCGCATTGTGTCTATATCACATTATGTTTATTTACATTATTGCCTATCTTATTTATACATGATTCTATAACAAAAGGATCTCTGTATTAATGCCATGAAAGCCTCTATAGGTTTGTTTTTTGAAGTGAAAACTTCTTTAGCGGCGTTGTACACTTTTTTTGTATGGGTAAAAAATGTTAAACTCGCGTCATGACACGTGGGCTGTTCGCATCACAGGCCACGTGTCCTGATCGTAAGACGAAAACAATAAAATTGGAAAGGTTGTTGACTTTCAATATATTGGACGAAACAGTATTTTAGATATTTTATTTTATCGTATTATAATAATATGTCTCTATCTATTATATTTTATTGCGAAGAAAATGCATTTTTTTTACAATTGATGTCGCTAGGTGCGCTTAAATGAGAAATTTTGAGAGATAAACTTTTTAATGTAATATAAATTGCCATGTTTGTGTAACGCAATAAATAAATGTTGTATTCTATCACATAAATGATAGTACTACTGTACTGATAATTAAAGAAATTCGTGCTAAACTATTCCCTAACCATTCCAAAATATCAAAAATGCACAACGTTAATATTCAAGTTTTCACTTCTGCCTGCACTCCCGTGGTTTTTTTTTTATATTTCAGGATCGATATTTTATACTGTTAAGGGGGAACATAGGAAACAAACAATTTTATTTTAATATTTGATCGCGTCAGACATTGAAAAGGGGTGTTAGGTGAACCCTCCAGTAGCTTCTATTCAAAAGATTTGGACGCGACCAAAAGTCATGGCCGTCTGTAGATATTTTTGCTAGACTTCGATCCCATATAAAGGGCTCAGGTATAGCGGGAGCACTTCACAAGGTATAAGGTTGCCCCTTATATTATTCTGTCGTGCTCAAGTTAAACCCAAACTCCCCGCTTGGGCTCCCCTACTATTATATTCAAAGTAAAATCAGCAATAAATTTCCCCTGTGATGCTTACTATAATGGGACGTGTCAAAAAACCCGCTTGTTCTAAAGCTAACGCGAATCGTTATAAAATTCCCCTGTTGATACTTACTGTAATGGGACGTGTTAAAAAACCCGCTTGTTCCAAAGCTAACGCGAATCGTTATAAAATTCCCCTGTTGATACTTACTGTAATGGGACGTGTTAAAAAACCCGCTTGTTCCAAAGCTAACGCGAATCGCTCCAGTTCAGGTGTATTGCTGATATGGCCCGATGCATCAGTCCTCTGGTCCATACGTATATGACGCCACTGGATTGGTGGAAATATATTTCCCCTATAGATGCATGCTGTAATGTGACGTGTCAAAAACTTACTAGTTCCAAAGCTAACGCGAATCGCTCCAGTTCAGGTGTATTGTCTAGTTTGGCCCGATGTATCAGTCCTCTGGTCCATGCGTATATGACGCCACTGGATTGGTGGAAATATATTTCCGCTATAGATGCATGCTGTAATGTGACGTATCAAAAACTAACTTGTTCCAAAGCTAACGCGAATCGCTCCAGTTCAGGTGTGTTGTCCAGTTTGGCCCGATGCATCAGCCCTCTGGTCCAAGCGTATATAGAAGCCACCGGATTGGTGGAAGTCGGTTTCCCTTGTTGATGCATCCGGTAATGGCGAGTGACGGTGCCGTGAGCCGCTTCGGACTCTACGGTCTTGCCGTCCGGGCACATCAGCACTGACGTCATCATACCCAAAGACCCGTAACCCTGCGCGAAATTTTAAATCTTGACATGATACAATAATTGCTTTCATATCATTGACAGTGAATGGGGGAACTAAACATTGAGAAAAACACATGATTCGGCTTGATTTGATAATTAACAGAAGTAAAGCAAATAACTGTTATTTGCGAAACGAAAACTTATCTCTCGTAACAGCGAAATGGTACAAGTTAACTTTATGACAGTTCCGTGCACCGACTTCAGTCTTGCCGTCTGGGCACATCAGCAGTGCCCTCATCATACCTAAAGACTACGGGTCTTAACCCTATGCAAAATTTTAAATTGGTCTTTCACTATGATCTTTACGATACGAGAATTGGACTTCCGTATCAGTGAAACGGAACAACTAAACTTTGAAATAAAAAGAAACAACCGATACGGTCCGCAAAATTTACTGATAATTTTATTAAGGTAAAGCAAAGAAAAGTTCTTTGCGAAATGAAAATTTGTCTCTCATATCAGCGAAAGGGGACAACTAAACTTTAAACTAAAGAGCCACAGACCTAGATATAGACGCCGCATGTTCTTCAAATTCTATGGAATCCGAGCGTATCAGATTTTGAGTACTCGTTAGAACAAATGAGTGGTGAAAAAACAAAGCCCCCATGTCACCTATTTCGATTAAATTGTTTATACATAGTTAGATATTTTGTAAACATTACGATTAACGGCCAGTATCGAGAACGGTGACGCGAAGACAAAAATTATTAAAAGGAAGACCATAGGTCTCCCTTTTGGCACGGAAATTTATACACCTGCGTTTTTTATTTCGATCTTTTCGGTGCGGATGAGAATCAATGCCGTACAAAGATATACTGTAAAACTGTACTTCCAGGGCACAAGAGGTGATACTTGAATTTCTTTTGTAGAAAAGGTCTGTTTTAATAGTTTTTTTTTTCTGGCGCTTCGCCGGCCGCTGCCGCGGCACGCTCGCTTTGCTCGCGCGCTATGGTCACATCACTAATCTAACCTAACCTAGTGTGAAGTATTACCGTTTGGACCCTGGAAGAACTACTATTGTAATGTGTACCAAAGTACCTTATTATTTCTAAATATTTGATAGTTTTCTAAATACAAATGTGTAAGTTCCTGACATGTTTTATGTTAAATTTAAAAAAAAATTGTGTGTGTCAGCTCCGACGCACGACTGGAGTTTACTCCTTAAGTTCGATAGTCTAACCAGACGCAAAAAGAGTTTATTTAACTTAAAAAAGATTGATACTGTATGAAAGGGTAAATTAACAAATTAATGAAAATAATATGCATATATAAATATATATTTATTCATTTCATATACATTTATTATAACTAATCGACGAAATATTTTACATTAAACTTTTTACAATAGTCAATTTCAGATGTGCATAAATATATCATTAGGAATGTTGATAAATTATGTAATTATTATTATCAGACTATTATCATTTTTTTAAATATTAATTAAATCAACATTGTCTGCATTATTAATTACAGTGACAAGTGGTTTATGGTAACTAAAATAAGACACATGGACGTTCGTAGATGCGTGGTTCACGAATCTTGAAAATACCGCATCAATGGTTGTACCATACCTCGTTGTCCCCATTGCTCTATCAGAAACAATATCTAAATTCTGTTCAGATTGTAAAAATTTTTGTTTGTCAAAGTTGTGCGACATAGGATGCGTACCAAAAACGTAACGAAGTCATTCATCGATTTTACTCCTCACATTTTTCACATACCGGGCCCTTTATATATGCAATCGATTCTTAAGGAGTAAACTCCAAAAACTGTAATTTGTTTATTTTGTTACAAAAATTTTATTAAATTTGTTTGTGTCATTCGGACTTAAATAACAATAAACAAGGGGCCATCCAGAAATTACGTCAAACATTAAGGGGAAGGGAGGGGGTCGACGAAGTGTGACATCGTGGGACAAGGGGGTGGGAGGGAGGGTCCTAAATTTCGTGACGTCACATTTCAAGAACATTTCAAGATAAGATAAATCCGTTCAGCCGTTCTCGAGTTTTAGCGAGACTAACGAACAGCAATTGATTTTTATATATAAGACTAGAGGTCGCCCGCGACTTCGTCTGCGTTAACTTAGTTTCTTGAAAATCCCTCTGGAACCTATCATTTTTTCCGGATAAAAGTAGCCTATGTGTTAATCTAGGGTGTCAGCTAACTCCATAACAAATTTTATTAAAATCGTTTCAGCCATTTAGACGTGAAGAAGTAACAAACATACACACTCACATACTCACAAACTTTCCCCTTTATAATATTAGTGTGATTATAGTTTGTTCTTAAAGTTTATCATGCTTAAATTGACACTATAGGATCCAATAGTTACCCAAGATTAGATATAGTCACCTAAATATTCAAACTGTCACTATTAAAGTTTAGTAACTGTTGTTATAAATAAAAGACTCCACAACATATTTTCATCTAGACATTAACTGTATATTTTTTGTTTATTAGCTAAAGAAGGAGATGGTAATGATATTGTTAACTGACTTCAAACAAAGAGTTTATTTATTCATATCACTGGTACTCCTATCTTTGTAACCTTCTTGTAATCTATTATTAACATTTTTCAGTCTATGTGAGTTTTTAGATACTTGTGTTAAATTTCGTAAGGATGTTTCTTTATTAACACATTTCTAATACATTTTTCTTTAAACATCTGCAGGTACATGCTTATATAATAAAAATATACAACAATTGCTTATTCTTCGTTCAAATGTTTAATACTTAAATGTATTCGTTTGACATTGTGGTTTACCTACAACGCAAAAAGATGGCGCTGCCTTGCAGCCTAAGAAATACCAGAAAAAAATCGACACCGCTATTAGGGCTGCGGTAGCATAATGGTCACTGCATCCGCTCAGATAGCAGAGGGTGCGGGTTCGAGTCCCGTCTGCTGCTATAAGTACATTTCCTATTTATAAAATATAATGTTTCCGGGTTTTAAATTTATTTATTAAAATAAATTTAAAACAATATCTAACAAATAAAAAAAAGTACCTAAAAATGCTAACTCATATAATATTTTGGTGGCCTTCATATAGTTAAAAATCAAGTTGAAAATGACCTCAATTTTTTTATATTGTGCAAAAAACGCTTAGCATCCTACAAATAATCTGTATTCATTCATATCAGTAATCACCAGCATTAGTTGGACTAGAAAAAACAGAGCTAACTTCCTCGGTTAGTAGAAAACTATTGACGGATAGATAAATAGGGATGATGACTAATTTTTTTTTCTTCGTTTATCAGGTAGATTATCAAAAAGTATTGGACACGTATTTTTACTTTTTTCACATAATATAAACATTGCAGAGATATATTGATTTGAAAAGTCAGATGACGTCACGTTTGAGTACTCTTATAAGTGAAAAATTACTCAAAAGTGACGTCACGAGCCCCTACTCCCAAACTTTAACGCGCTATAACTTTGTCATTTTTTGGTTGATTGCCCAAAGAAAAAATACGTGTCCATTATTTTTTGATTATCTAACTGACGGACTGAATAGAATTTCGTTTACTGTACCCCGTCATCACCCCTATTACATACAGGTGACGACTGTAATACCCCGGATTAATGTAAACAATGAAGTAACTTGCCATAAAAAATGAAAGTATAACAAGTGTCCATTGCCAGAGAACAGTTCATAATAGATTCTTGGATCATTGTACTAAGTCTGATTTTTATAACAAAAGAAACTAAAATAACGCGACAAAAGTTTCGCGCCTATCCGTCTTTGTATGTGACCGATTATTTGCATGGGCCCGACTTCAATCTCTGGTTATGAAATAGTAGTAGAAAAAGCACTTATTCTCCTATTTTGCCTCTCTTCAGGTGGTTTGCGAAACCTGCAGTGTTTTTTATTTAAAATTAAACAAAAAACACAAATAATCGTATTATAGTACTAAAGTTTCTTGACGCCAACGATCACTGTAGAGTAGTATCCTCTAACGCGTGTTGTCTTGGTGACGCTCCACTGAGCGCAGGGTATGGTCCCATAGAGGGCGGCGACGGCGCAAAGGCGAAGCGGCGATTCTATGGTGATTGTGAAGTTAGCAGCGAGCGTAACTATGCGCAGGTTTCATTTCAATGACATCCCGCGTGATCCTACCTACGTCACTACATTTCGCATACTGCGCTGCGACTTGCGCTAACTTCACAGCCACCAGTAACTTTGAATCGCACTGAGACCCAAGCACAAGTGTTTGACAGCTCCTTAAAGTATCGTGATAGTCAAATTTTGTATGGAAAAAGCTAGTTTATCCTTGCGTCCGATAGGGGCGCTGCTTAGTTTCCATTGAAACTTTGACGTAGCGATACGTTACGGAGCTGCCAAAAACTTGTGCTTGGGCCGCTGTCCACGCATAGAGGTATAAGAATAGAGTGGGGAAGGCGGCTCTAAAAGTGTCCGTCTAGTAGAAAGAGAAAGAAGACGAGAGACCGCTAGCTATGTTTCACTCTTGTGACGCATGGCATCCAATGGCATCACATCGAAATAGTAATATGCTTACGGTTGCCAATGCGCATGCGCTATTAGAGAAAGAAAGCTAGCGGTCTCTCATCCTCTTTCTCTTTCTATTAGAGGGACACTTCCACTTGTAGTAGAGTCTATATCTCCCCGACACTATTGTTATACCTCTATGAGTACACGAGTATCCGCTAACGCGCGTTGTCTTGTGACGCTCCACTGAGCGCAGGGTATGGTTCCATAGAGGGCGGCGACGGCGGCGAGGCGGCGCGCGGCGCGGACGAGGCGAAGGTGTACGACAACGAGGCCGACGGCGTGGCGTACTCCTGGACCTTCTTCCACATCGTGTTCGCGCTCGCCACCTTGTACATCATGATGACACTCACCAACTGGTACAAGTGAGTAACAAACTTTCTTGCCATCTGAGTCCCAAGTATAATGCGATTCAACTAAGAATTGGGCCGACTGAGCGCCATATTGAGACGTCATAGCTGTCCATTCAAACCAAATAGGTAGAGAGAACAAAAAAAAGTTTTTATTGAATAAAACTTTTTTACTTAGATTGAGAAAAAAAACAACCGATTTTTAATAATATTTATTTATGAAGACTGTGTAAGAAAAAAACATTAATCAGAATCTAGTTCTTAAATTCCGCTACATAATGTTCCTACTAATAGGACAAAGACGAACAACGTAGGAGCCGCGATGCGCGGCGGATGGCAGTCGCGCGGAATTATATTTGTTTAGGCATATAGGTAGGACAGCTAACTGCCATCCGCGTATTAAAGGTACAAATCCGTACTGATCCGCAGACCACAGGCTGCAGCTGCAGACTGCAGGCGACACGACTAGCTTCTATGAATCTCTATGAAATTGATTCCGAGCGTGGCGACATGCCGCGGCTCCACAATGCATATAATGCACAGTGTCGCCTGCAGCCCATTGCGGAATTGTACCTTTAACATTCGCGTTGTGGCACATAGGATTTAGGAAGGAATAGGGAGAAGGGGCCATGATTAGGGTTACCACCTTTTTTCTATCAAATACAGTATTTTCAAAGCTGTTACCCTTAAAACTATAATATGTATATGCCAAAAAGATGTCTAAAATATTTACTTTATTTTTATAATTAGTATATTTTTGCTACTCTATACCCTAATACTTCAGTTTTTATTTTAAGAAAGCTTTTACTGGCAAGGTCTACTTTAAGCAAAATTTAGACGTTTTTTTATATAGTTATTTTTTTAGAAATATAGTATTTGATCTCCTAATTTAGTAGGATACTATATTATATAGTAGGGTTGGCAACCCTTGCCATGATGCACCACGCGGGCCAGTTGGCTGGCCATGGGTGTGATGGGTGCTAAGAACTGCAGATGCAGCCGGGACCAACGGCTTTACGTGCGTTCAGAAGAAATTTGAAAAATTGTATTGCGAACGTTGGTAAAAGAATCGCAGGCCAAACTTAATACAAAAATTAACTATAGCGACAACGAGTTTCTCAAGAAATAATACATTTTGATTTTATTACAGCCCGAGCTCCGAATTGTCGAAGCAGAACGCTGCATCTATGTGGATTAAGATTACATCGTCGTGGCTCTGCATCGGGCTGTACATATGGACTCTGGTCGCTCCAGCTGTCTTCCCTGATCGTGATTTTAACTAAACACTTTTGTAGAGCCAGCAAGGAGGCGAATAACATCATATTGTAGCTGTAATAGTGACGCGGTAGCACCCCGAGTTTGGAGCAAGTTTTTTTTTATTATTATAATGAATCGCTAGAATAGGGAATTTGTCCACTCCCATAATGTTCCCATTATTTAAAACAAGTGTATCAAAACTGTTTTCTTAAATCACTTCTAATATTGCGATCTCATAATAAATGGAATTTAAAAAAAGTATTGAATGCTTTTATTGTTATTTTTTTTTATATTTCTTATCCGTTTTGTTGAGTTTTTATCGTCATCAATACTTATTACAATCTTAAAACTCATTACTGTGCAACACATTATTAGAATTAGAAATCATCAGCTTTAAGTGTCTATAAAATTCTTTAATAAGTAAAATAATATGTGAAATAACATGTATTCCTTTTTGTTATCTGTGTCTGGATTTTATGTAAATAAAAATAATTTAAATCTAAAATACTTATTTTATTTTTCTTGTAAAAGTAGTAAAAGAACGCTTAAACGATAAATTAATTAAGTAATCACACTATTTCTATAAGATCTTCGTCTTTTTGGACTTCATACTTGACTAATTTAGAATATTTTTTTAACAGTTTCCTCCAATAACATTTTACATCTTTATCAGTTAAATTATCCCATACGTGCTGATATCCTCTATCAGCGATTTCTTTTGCTAATGTCTCATTCTCTCTAAAATATTCTATGTATCTTTTTAATTCGTCTTGAGAGGCATCTGGAGAAATAGGGACATAGTGCACCCAAGGTTTTAGAGATGGATAAAAGAACTCTAACCATTTATCCCCAACATGGAATACTAACGATCTGCAGAGGAACAAGTGTTTGAAGCGGAAACTAGCTGCTACTCCTCTATAATTGAACAAATATTTGTACTTGCAGTGATCCTCAAATGACACTTCTGGAGCTGGAGTTGCATAAAGAGTGTCCTAGAAACAAATTGCATAAAGATCAATATAATTAACAGAAAAGGATGTTTATTATACCTGCATTTAATCCTACAAATATGTAAAAATTGCATGGTAGTTCTATGCTTCACGCAAAAACGGCTCATATCCTGTCTCACTCAATCCACTTAATAACTATATAGTTTATTACCTGGATTGAGACAGGATACTTTCATCCCGAAAAAAATTGTGTGTGTCAGCTCCGACGCACGACTGAAGTTTACTCCTTAAGTTCGATAGTCTAACCAGACGCAAAAAGAGTTTATTTAACTTAAAAAGATTGATACTGTATGAAAGGGTAAATTAACAAATTAATGAAAATAATATACATATATAAATATATATTTATTCATTTCATATACATTTATAAATATATATTTATTCATTTCATATACATTTATTATAACTAATCGACGAAATATTTTACATTAAACTTTTTACAATAGTCAATTTCAGATGTGCAGAAATATATCATTAGGAATGTTGATAAATTATGTAATTATTATTATCAGAATATTATCATTTTTTTAAATATTAATTAAATCAACATTGTCTGCATTATTAATTACAGTGACAAGTGGTTTATGGTAACTAAAATAAGACACATGGACGTTCGTAGATACGTGGTTCACGAATCTTGAAAATACCGCATCAATGGTTGTACCATACCTCGTTGTCCCCATTGCTCTATCAGAATCAATATCTAAATTCAGTTCAGATTTAAAAAAAAATATTAATGTCAATCCATCATCTTTGTTTGTCAAAGTTGCGCGACATAGGATGCCCACCAAAAACGTAACGAGGTCATTCATCGATAGATTTTACTCCTCACATTTTTCTCATACCGGGCCCCTTATAAATGCAACTCGATTCTTAAGGAGTAAACTCCAATAATGTTAGGTTCCTAAGGGAATCTCAAAAAACTAAAGTTTACGTGGACGAAGTAGTAGGCAGCTGCTAGTATTTATTTGTATATAACATATTATAAAAGTGTGTTTGTTTGTTACGCTTTCATGCTTTAACCACTAAACTAAACTAAAGATGGCTAACTAAAGATTTGGTTGAAATTTGGTATGCATATAGTTTATTCTGGATTGAGACATAGGATACTATTTATCCTGGATAAACGTCAGGTTCCTGTTTAATTAAAAAAAACAAAAGTTAACGGAGTTGGACAATGGAAAGAATCATAATTACCGCATCAGACTTCCATGCTTGGTTTTTTGTGTACTGTGCATCAACTAATTCTGGATTGCTTCGAGATAACAGTACAAGAGCATCTCTTTCTTCACTGGTTCTAGAGCCACGGAAGAATGCTTTATTAACTTTCTTCTCCCATGGTGACCTGAGTATTTATAAATTCATTTATTGGAGGTAAAAAAGCAATGAGAATGAAAAGGTTGAACAA
This sequence comes from Chilo suppressalis, assembly GCA_902850365.2. Taxonomy (NCBI): domain Eukaryota; kingdom Metazoa; phylum Arthropoda; class Insecta; order Lepidoptera; family Crambidae; genus Chilo; species Chilo suppressalis. Next base: position 19,003,488 of record OU963898.1, read on the forward strand.
AACGAACAATTTTATTCAAAATGTGTATAACTTTTTTTGACATACTGATGAACTGGAGTTTAGCGATTTCAAGGTAAATGTTGATAATGTCTAAATAAATACTCACTTTTCTGCAGCTGAAGTGATGGATAGTCTGTGCTTATCCCACCTTCCAATACCAGTTGGATACAGTGATATAGCTGGTCCACCTTCCCAGAAACTCCAAGTGGGATACATAATGTCATAATAGTCTTTTGTCTGTAAAATGAAAAGCAATCTTGGAGAAAATATAATCAAAAACTTAGTGAAATGAGTGATATTATGCTTTTTAGAGAAGCTGATAGGGCTCAGAGGGTAAATGTAATGTTCTGCTTGAATTGCAGCATCCCTCTAGGGAAGTAGTGACCTTATAGGAAACTACATTGAAATACACATTTTAGCAACACTATCTTTTGGTGGTGTTAACTATCCAAAACTTCTAGGGCTCCATGGTTGCAGTTAGAATAATCCATGTATGATTGCAAGGGACAGGTCTTATGACTAATGTTTTTAAATGAAATATTTAAATTTCATTTTATTTCAATTTTTATGTTTTTTCTTTGTGTTGTGGTCACACTGCAATGCTTTACCAACCCCACCATTAAAATATTTTGATGGAATAGACAATCCAACTCGGACAAATAAATATATGATGTGAATGTAAAGTATTACAGTATACAGTAGTATAACCTTACTAAAAGACAGCACTGGTGCTTTTGGATGCCCCCACACACGATTGACTTGTGGCCAGTCTCTTGTGTTTACAGATATCTCAAAGTCAGGCAATTTTGGAGCTAAAGCAGACAAATAATGTTCTACACCAGCACACCTTGCTGGAAAGTGGCAATCTTTCTCCCGGTATAATTTGCCTCCTATTATCTAGAATAAAAAAATAAGGTTTTGATTTAGGTGAAACACACATCTTGCAGCAAATCCAGAAAGAATTTCGTCAGTTATATATATTTAATATTTGCATATCATTTAAAGAAACAAAGATGTCTTATATAAAGCTTAAACATTTTTCTCCAAAAATAGGTCAAGTAGCTTCCACATACACACCTAAATTTCTTACTGCATCAATGTATATTCTATATAGTACCTATATATGTTGTTTTCTTACCTGATACTTTGTTCCTTTTGCTCTAGCTATAGAAAATTGTTCTTTTGTAATGCCATCTGCAAATGGTTCCAAGTCTATATTGATAACATTACTGTGGCAGTTGCAGTTTTTATTGTCACATGGGCTGTATTTCTGTACTGCTTCTTGTAATTCTTGTTTTAATTTGGACGTTAAAACATTAATTTCTAAAAAAACATTTGGTTCAGTTAAAATGCATTTACAGGCAAATGTGTGTTGTTCAACAATATTAAGTTGGTGTATTAACAAATACCTTTACTATATTTATTATATGTGTTTCCGGAACAATTTTCATTCTCAGAACAAGAACTGTATTCAGAAATTGTCTGAGACAGAACAGTAAAAAGCAAAACAAAAATATTAGTGATATACATCATAGACCAGTTAAAAGAACAATCTCTTTTAACAATACGGCAGATACTAGGTCCCTTTTGTTTAGCAGTACCGACTTATTTAACTAACTCTACAAATTTTTCAAAATATTAAAGTAGTTGAACATTTCTACAACTATTGTGTATTTCTTCAAATAATATTTTATTTATTTTCTCCCTCTTCCATCCAGTACTCTGTGCCATCCACTTACTATTTTAACGCGCGATGGTGACTTGACTGTCAATGTCAATTTTTTTTTAATATTCTCCCGTTTTAAGGAATGCAAAGGGAATAATGCCCATACAGTCTAGTCTTTACTTATATTAATCTTCTTTTTCTTTTTACATTAGAATCTCGATGTGACACATTCTAATGTTTCTTGGGGTATTTGGCACGAAATGCATCAAGTTGGATTTTTCGATAAGCTTCTGTGAGGTAGTCAACACTACAATATAGTTCTCACGTCCACTTGACCGGAACAGATATTATAAAGATTCTACTAATTCTTCAGTAACGCAGACGATTGTAACACAAAATTACACCAATTTTATTTCATAATATGCACTATGAACGAATTTAAGAATAATTAAAATAAGACGCCAACCGCACTCGATGAAATCCCGCCAAAAACTATCAATGATGTCGATTCTGGCATGATTCTCTAAAGCTAAACTTAAATTTGACAACAGTGCATCCTTGTCCTTCTCTATATAGAATAAAAAGGTGAGACTGACCTTAAATTTAGTTTTAAGTTTAGAGAATCACGCCAGAATTGACACCAATGTCAATCAAGCACAATCTATTTTTTTTTCTTCTTGAAAGAGATTCTCTTTCTAATGACAGTCAGTCATTGCCATCGACGTTTGTGACAATTTGTGTTGCAATACCAAGCTCCCCACAATCATAAAAGATGACAGGTAGAGTCCGCTCCACTACTCAAGTCCGACGGCAAAACGTCGAACTAAATATGACAGCTCCGCCATGTTGTCGTTTGTCAGGTGTGTGCGTTGCGAGTGTTGTTTGTAGATTTGAGTTGTTTTTTATTGGAAGGAGATTGATTATGGAGCGTAAAGTGATAAGAAGTGCAGCCAGAGAAGTAATTCTTAAGGTGAAACAGTTTTGTGAGCTGGAGAAGAAAAATAACAATGTTTTGATCCCTTTACAAAATGTTCAAATGCGAGTCGCTGCCATGACAGGTAAATTTTAGGTTTGTAAGGTCATTGATGTTTACCTCATTTTATGGAGTAACATTTTCTGTTAGGCTTGTGTCATGTTTAAATAATTTATACAAAAAAAAATGTTTGTGTTGCATTTTATTGTAGTTTTATATTTATTAACTTCAATTTATAATTAAAGTAGTCAGTTTTCACCTTTTTTCGGTTGCGAGTACAATATATTGTTTAATGATGAATCAATTAATAATAGTTTAAACTGGTTTCTTTGTGATTTTAGGTGTGTCTGTTAAAACAGTGTCAAGAATCACTAAAGAAGGAAAAACTGCAATGGCAACATCAAATAAAATTATTACTCCTGGAAAAAGTCGTCCACAAGCTAAGAAAATTGATTTGGATGACTTTGATTTGTGTTGCATACGCCAAAAAATTCATTTTTTCTATGTTGTGAAAAAAGAATTGCCTAATGTTAATAAACTGCGTTTGGAATTAAAAAGGGATATAAATTTTCAAGGGAGTAATACAACTTTACGAAGAATATTGAAACTGTTAGGTTTTCGATTCAAACGTTGTCAATCTAAACGCAAAGTGTTGATGGAGCGACATGATATTACTGCTTGGCGCGCCAGGTACATTGAAAGAATGAGGAAAAATAGGCTAGTTGACAAAAGGCCTGTGGTGTACTTAGATGAAACTTACATTCATCCGACATATCACGCTAAAAGCTGTTGGCAAAGCAAAGAAGAAGATGGATTATTGATATCAGAATCAGCTGGAAAACGTTTTATAATTGCACATGCGGGTACTAAGAGCGGATTTGTAAAAAATGCGTTATTAATGTTTAGGTCACAATCAAAATCTGCAGATTATGACGACGATATGAACGCCACAAACTTTTTGAAATGGATGACTGAAAAAGTGGTACCAAATCTGCCTGAAAAATCTCTTGTGGTAATGGATAATGCTCCGTATCATTGCACTCAGATAAACAAAGCTCCTACGATGTCAAGCTCAAAATCACATATGCAGGAGTGGTTACGACAAATACAAATTTATTTTAAAGAGAGATGGACTAAACCAGTGTTATATGATATCATTAAAAGAAACAAAGAACCACCGCTCTTTGCAGTTGATGAACTACTGAAACAACACAATCACGAAGTGGTAAAATTACCTCCTTACCACTGTGACCTAAATCCTATCGAAAAAATTTGGAGTTTGGTAAAGAGACGCGTTGCTGATAAAAATGTTGCTCAAGATCCAAAAAGAATAATAGAATTGACAGAAGCTGCTTTTGCTAGTGTTACGCCAGAAGACTGGAGCGTTCAGTGTAACCACGTGGAACATCTTGAAGATGAGTACTTTAAAAATGACGGACTAGTTGATGTGGAAATGGAGAGATTCATAATATCAACAGTGAGTGATAGTGATACTGAATCTGATGATTCCACAGAGGAAGAATTGAGCAACAGTGATTGCGATATATCTGGCGTAAAAGAATTGTATCATGATGACCACAATTATTGCATTAAATTATATTAAACTTTATAATATTGTTTTATTGATAAATATTCTTTGTGTCATTATTTGAGTTACAAAAAATATTTAATTCCGATGAATAAAAATAATTTTGAAGTAATGAGATGTGGGAGAAAATTTCTTCCTACTGGCAACATTTTTTTACAAGACAGAGGCGCCGCGTCTATCGCACATGAGTCGTGGCGCGGACTCTATATGTATTAATATACCTAATCATGATTCATGATTAACATAAAATCTTGAAAAAAAATAACCTAAAATATATGTTCCTAGAAAAATACTTGCATAAAATAAACAATTATTTTTATTTTCTGTAATAAAGGATGAGCAAAGGTAACAAGAATTAAAAAGTCTATGGAGTTGATATAAGCAATCACGCAAGTGAAACTCTGATATTGCAAGTGTTTTTAAGCTATGATGGCCGCTTACTATCAGTTAGCAGGAGCATTTTATTTGATTTCCGTTCTTTTGCAATAATGATAATTATAGGTTAAGGAAATGACCATATAAAGTTAAAACCCAGAATTATAAAAATAAAATTATAATGATGATGAATCATACATACAAATGTAAATATATACATTCACAATGGTTAAAATATATATTGAAAGTATAATGTAAATAGCAATCAAAACGGAGATTTCAAAAATACATAATGATTTATTTATTACAATGATTACCTACTTACTTAATTCTATTTGAATAAAATACACATTGTAATTCTTAAAAGTACTCATTAATACAGTGTAAATCAATCTCATTTCGAATAATATAATCAGTCATAAATTTGAAGCTCAGTCTTCCGGTTATTGCTAAACTAACTACTAACAGAGTAACAAGTAACAAGATCTATCGAAAGCAGTACATTGGGGTCTTAAATACCGAGATTGCATGATTAATATATTGCTCATTATAAAATTCATTTATTAATTCTTAAACAATAAAGCTAATCGAAAACATCAAATTAAGAAATTAAAGTGAAATTTGACCAATTTGTATCAGTGTGCAAAGCCTCCACTCAACAGAGGCAATCTGCGGTCGCTGTCAGAAGTGTCAGTAGTAGAACAGGGAGCATTTCACATTGGCGTGGTCAGGACGCGATCACTTCAACCCTGTACCACCGCTCGTGTCTGTGGCATAGAGGTATAAGAATAAAATGGGTAAGGCGGCTCTAAAAGTATCCGTGTAGTAGAAAGAGAAAGAAGATGAGAGACCGCTAGCTATCCCTATCTCTTGTGACACGTGTGGAGTCGTCTATCTAATAGTTGGTCCAAGCATCACATCGAAATAGTAAGATGCATACGGTTGCCAATGCGCATGCGCGATTAGTGAGAAAGCCAGCGGTCTCTCATCTTCTTTCTCTTTCTATTAAAGAGACACTTCCACTTGTAGTAGAGTCTATATCTCCCCTACTCTATTCTTGTACCTCTATGGTCTGTGGTGACGTTTATTGCTAACTGCACAAATTATTAAAAATACAAGTTCCCTACCGCGCTACTGTGAACCTTCAACCGTGAACGTCGCAACCGTGACAAGGGTTACCATTTAATAGTAGGGTATCTTCCAATTTTTTTAAAACTGCTTACATTTAAAGATTGGGACAAACGGTTTAACAGAAAAATATAAATAAATAAATTAAGTCAAGTACGAGTAATTAAAAAGTCCGGACTAGAGGCTAAAAGTCCGGACTAATCCGGATGTTAACCCTAACCGTGATCGCAGCCGCATCTGTTTGAGGAAAGCTTAAAATCTCAAATTGAAGAATTCGTAGACGGTGTTTAGATGTTTCATCCAAAGTCGCCATTTAAGACCCCCTTTACTTTTAATTTGCAAATTAGTAATTCTCTAAAGTAGAAGCATTGTAAATTATTACCTGTGCCTGTTTTTGAAACCTGATACCTTATTACATTTATTGGAACATGGAATCATACATAAATATCACAAAAAAAATCTTAGCCTCGAATATTTATACAAAATTTTACTCTGGCGAATTCATAGTTTAGTGAGCTTATTATAATAACAATAATTATTTTTTATTTCGTATGGAATTGAAATCATACTTACTAAATACAAAGTACTTTGCACAGGCAACTTAAAGTCATAGCTATCAAAATGATGTAGGTAAACATGTTCTTATTTATTATTATAAAGAATAATAAAATCTTTAATTATTCAGTAAATTATCGAATAACTAATACTTTAATTAGCTGTTCATGATACTGAGCTTGATGGACAAAATAATTATGAATTGAAAATAACACTAATACCTTTGATTATATACACGCCTGAACTGCACGGAAGCGGCCCAAAAAATATCTACTACATATGGTGGATATGCTCGTCTCTACACATGCACACATTGACTGCTTTCAAAAAATGACATTAAAGACGTTGCGCGTAACATGAGCCGTTTTCTTTGTGTATTTTATTTGGAATCTCTATCTAGGCGTGTTTATAATCAAAGACACAGACATTCAAAGAATGCCAATGATTTATAAAATTTATCATTTATAATTTCTTTACAATTATTTAGAGGATAGTTTGCGCTCTAATTGATCGGCGATGGCCAGAAGGAAGTCTTCAGTGTGCAAAAACATGCCTTCCTTAGTGTTAGCCAAGCCGTGAATGCAAATCACCAAGTCCTTTGTCATTTTCCCACTATCAATGCACTCCACGCAAGCCTGCAAAAACAAAGCCACATGAATAAAGTATATCTTAAAGTAAACTCTGTTCATTAAAAACTGAGGGTAGGTACAACTTCAGATTGTTTTGTATATAAATGATGTTTACTGTAATCTTATTAAAGATAGACTATAAACATGATTAACATTGAGATAGGTTAGGTTTTATAGATAATCCAAAAGGTCATTGCGTTCCTATCTTAACCAATTTAAAATGTGACTGACACTCGGTAATAAGTAAATAAGAAGGCATGTTAAACTTATTTTGTCCTAAATAACCTACAAAGTTAACGTAATAAGTACGCCGCATTGTGTCTATATCACATTATGTTTATTTACATTATTGCCTATCTTATTTATACATGATTCTATAACAAAAGGATCTCTGTATTAATGCCATGAAAGCCTCTATAGGTTTGTTTTTTGAAGTGAAAACTTCTTTAGCGGCGTTGTACACTTTTTTTGTATGGGTAAAAAATGTTAAACTCGCGTCATGACACGTGGGCTGTTCGCATCACAGGCCACGTGTCCTGATCGTAAGACGAAAACAATAAAATTGGAAAGGTTGTTGACTTTCAATATATTGGACGAAACAGTATTTTAGATATTTTATTTTATCGTATTATAATAATATGTCTCTATCTATTATATTTTATTGCGAAGAAAATGCATTTTTTTTACAATTGATGTCGCTAGGTGCGCTTAAATGAGAAATTTTGAGAGATAAACTTTTTAATGTAATATAAATTGCCATGTTTGTGTAACGCAATAAATAAATGTTGTATTCTATCACATAAATGATAGTACTACTGTACTGATAATTAAAGAAATTCGTGCTAAACTATTCCCTAACCATTCCAAAATATCAAAAATGCACAACGTTAATATTCAAGTTTTCACTTCTGCCTGCACTCCCGTGGTTTTTTTTTTATATTTCAGGATCGATATTTTATACTGTTAAGGGGGAACATAGGAAACAAACAATTTTATTTTAATATTTGATCGCGTCAGACATTGAAAAGGGGTGTTAGGTGAACCCTCCAGTAGCTTCTATTCAAAAGATTTGGACGCGACCAAAAGTCATGGCCGTCTGTAGATATTTTTGCTAGACTTCGATCCCATATAAAGGGCTCAGGTATAGCGGGAGCACTTCACAAGGTATAAGGTTGCCCCTTATATTATTCTGTCGTGCTCAAGTTAAACCCAAACTCCCCGCTTGGGCTCCCCTACTATTATATTCAAAGTAAAATCAGCAATAAATTTCCCCTGTGATGCTTACTATAATGGGACGTGTCAAAAAACCCGCTTGTTCTAAAGCTAACGCGAATCGTTATAAAATTCCCCTGTTGATACTTACTGTAATGGGACGTGTTAAAAAACCCGCTTGTTCCAAAGCTAACGCGAATCGTTATAAAATTCCCCTGTTGATACTTACTGTAATGGGACGTGTTAAAAAACCCGCTTGTTCCAAAGCTAACGCGAATCGCTCCAGTTCAGGTGTATTGCTGATATGGCCCGATGCATCAGTCCTCTGGTCCATACGTATATGACGCCACTGGATTGGTGGAAATATATTTCCCCTATAGATGCATGCTGTAATGTGACGTGTCAAAAACTTACTAGTTCCAAAGCTAACGCGAATCGCTCCAGTTCAGGTGTATTGTCTAGTTTGGCCCGATGTATCAGTCCTCTGGTCCATGCGTATATGACGCCACTGGATTGGTGGAAATATATTTCCGCTATAGATGCATGCTGTAATGTGACGTATCAAAAACTAACTTGTTCCAAAGCTAACGCGAATCGCTCCAGTTCAGGTGTGTTGTCCAGTTTGGCCCGATGCATCAGCCCTCTGGTCCAAGCGTATATAGAAGCCACCGGATTGGTGGAAGTCGGTTTCCCTTGTTGATGCATCCGGTAATGGCGAGTGACGGTGCCGTGAGCCGCTTCGGACTCTACGGTCTTGCCGTCCGGGCACATCAGCACTGACGTCATCATACCCAAAGACCCGTAACCCTGCGCGAAATTTTAAATCTTGACATGATACAATAATTGCTTTCATATCATTGACAGTGAATGGGGGAACTAAACATTGAGAAAAACACATGATTCGGCTTGATTTGATAATTAACAGAAGTAAAGCAAATAACTGTTATTTGCGAAACGAAAACTTATCTCTCGTAACAGCGAAATGGTACAAGTTAACTTTATGACAGTTCCGTGCACCGACTTCAGTCTTGCCGTCTGGGCACATCAGCAGTGCCCTCATCATACCTAAAGACTACGGGTCTTAACCCTATGCAAAATTTTAAATTGGTCTTTCACTATGATCTTTACGATACGAGAATTGGACTTCCGTATCAGTGAAACGGAACAACTAAACTTTGAAATAAAAAGAAACAACCGATACGGTCCGCAAAATTTACTGATAATTTTATTAAGGTAAAGCAAAGAAAAGTTCTTTGCGAAATGAAAATTTGTCTCTCATATCAGCGAAAGGGGACAACTAAACTTTAAACTAAAGAGCCACAGACCTAGATATAGACGCCGCATGTTCTTCAAATTCTATGGAATCCGAGCGTATCAGATTTTGAGTACTCGTTAGAACAAATGAGTGGTGAAAAAACAAAGCCCCCATGTCACCTATTTCGATTAAATTGTTTATACATAGTTAGATATTTTGTAAACATTACGATTAACGGCCAGTATCGAGAACGGTGACGCGAAGACAAAAATTATTAAAAGGAAGACCATAGGTCTCCCTTTTGGCACGGAAATTTATACACCTGCGTTTTTTATTTCGATCTTTGTCTGTTTAAAAAACACCAAATACGGCCCTATTTGGTTGGACAAAAATTTGCTGTTATTTAGCGACCCGGATGTAGGATAATTTACAGATAATTAAAAGAGGCAAGGTAAAGAATGGTTGGATATGGAACTTATACTTTTTGATGAGCAAAAAGATTATAACGCAAATTCAAACTAAGCCTTTAGTAAACTAGAAATTCATTTAAAAAAAAAAAACAATTTTCACTTTAAGGGTAAAAGTTTACAGACAGGGCTGTATGGAGTCAGAATTTGCCCGTCCTAATTAGGACAAAATGACCAAAAAATAACAGTTTTCCTTACCTGTGCCACAATATCGGACTGCACGTCTCCGTCGTAGTTCTTGCAGGCCCACACGAACCCGCCGGAGCCTTTGATGGCCTGCGCCACCATGTCGTCGATCAAGCGGTGCTCATACCAGATCTTCGCGTCTTCGAACTGTTTCTTGTAATCGCTTTGATGTTATAAAGTTTTAATTAGTTTTACGGGCCCGTCTTTCAGATATTAAATTAATTGAATTTGATACATCATTAGAGGACGGTTTAAAGACCCTCTTCTGAGTAAGAGATATGCCTTTTAGTAACTCAGTTGACTAGTTTTTTTTTTGCGTAAAGTGTAGCCAAAATAAGTTTACTCTTATTAGAGCTACAGTGAATAGCTCGCTATACTGCAGATGCCATCTCTACTCTCGGACTGGATAGGGGATCAAGAGCTTACGGCTTACCCATTAACAAATAAAAAAGGGCATTTCTTACTTGTGATGATTTATTACTGAAATTGGCCGTTACCTGCGCGGTCGTACCACATGAGGTCTTACTATATTTTCTATTACCTATTATCGCAAAAAAGTAACAGCATCATAGGTATTTAACGAAAACAAAAAAGCTGATAATAGTATTTGTAAGTTTATGTGTTTTTTTGTTTGTAATACTTACCTCTGATAGATTTCTTCGAAAATGTCCTTAAAGCGACCGTCGTACCGCTTCAATATTGTGTTCTTTGTAGACAAATATAGAGGCCATTTCTTTTGTAGCGCTACCTAAAGGAAGTTAAAAAGCTTACTTAAATACTTTTATTCTCAGATTACAGAACAAAAGGGCCAAAGCAAATACGAAGACAAAAGCGAATACAAACTGGCGTCAGTACGCTACAACGCGTCGTGTTACGAAATATATACGTCCCGTGAATATTAAGTTTTATCAAAACTGTGCCGCCCAGTTCAAACACTGTAAAGACTGTTCACGAAGACAAAAAAGTCTTTATTTTTGACTTTGTATTAGCTTTCTTAATCGCACTTGCGTGTTCCGTACGTTCCTTTTGTTCTGTAATCTGAGCTTTTATTAGTTAAAACATGGGTAAAAGATAATCAAAACATGCAATTATGAAGCTTACCTGAAAACTGGAATGGGCAAAGCTTCTGATGGATTCGTCTATGTTGTACATCCCCATCGCGACACCCGGCGATTTGAAGTTGTATAGTAGGTAATTCGTGACTGTGCCGTCTTCCGCCGTGTATACCATTTCAACCTGTATAATGATTAATGAATTTGAAATATATTAAGAAGGTTGGAGAATAACTTTTTAACTTTTAAGTACTCTTTACACGATCTCTTCAAATCTAAAGCGAAATTCGTATGAAATAAAATAATAAAGTGTGAAAAACATCCGTGAGAATATCCATAGGAAATGCACGTTTTATAAAGTAAATAAATTTCAAGTTCTATGTGCAGTAAATGCATAACTCTCCTGACTACGCAATTTATAATCACTGGAATTTCATTGACCTCCTTTCTAGGCAAGAATTATGATGTCGCACACCTGCCGATTACGATGGACTTCATTCATTCCGCATGACAGGCGAAATACTCATGTAACTTTTCTTACCTTCCCCGACTTGGGTACGACGAAATCCTGCGCCTTGTATTGGTCCCCGTGTGCATGTGCCAATTACGATGGGTTTAGTCCAGCCCGGCACCACGCGCGGGTTACCAGCTTACATTATAGGAACCAGAAACAATACCTTCGGCTAAATACATCAGCTGTAACTCAACTAACATTCCCCGGCTTGGGTACGATGAAGTCATGCCTTGTTCTGGTCCCCGTGTGTTTATACAAGCTAGGCATCATGCGTGGAATACTTGCGTACAATATAAGCACCAATACGCTTCATACACGCCACTTATTGCCAGTAACAACAGCTGTAACTTCACTAACCTTCCCCGGCTTGGGCACGACGAAGTCTTGTGCTTTGTATTGGTCCCCGTGTGCGTGTCTGCCGATCACGATGGGTTTGGTCCAGCCCGGCACCACGCGTGGGATGCTCGCGCAAAGTATGGGCTCTCGGAACACAGTGCCGCCCAGGATGTTACGAATCGTGCCGTTGGGGCTCAGCCACATCTTCTTCAGGTTGAATTCTACGTGGGAAGTTTTGTTTATCAATATTGATTATATTTACTGTTAAATAGTAATGTGATTGATTAACAAATATAGGTAATTTTCCACCTGGACCGACTAGAATTGTTTGCAGTATTATTTTTACAATGTGTCTTTTAAAATCAACCTTGGCTCCATTCATTTCTCCATAACCAAAGAAAATGTCGTTATGTCTATCTATATAAGTAATACGTCATGAAAATAATAACACCATTACAGTTTCGTCATGAATTGCATGCAGGAATAAACGGATATGTATAAAATTATAAAACAGATAGTAAGCAACTTGACCAAGTTGCCGCTCAACCTCTTTTACAAATTTATCTGTGAATAAGGTTGAGAAATAAATTAATCATAGGCGGGTGGTGTTAGCAACCACATTCCTAGTCCTTGAAATAATTTATTCGCAGATATTTTTAACGTGTCCACTTTAAAACTGACATAACCAGGAAAATTATTTATTATTATTATTTATTTATATTTAAAAGTATCGTATATATTAGAGAAACATAAGATCCGTATCCGGAAAAAACGGAACAATTCCTATATATGAAATGAAGAATTCCTTCTTCAAAAAGTCGCATCAAAGGAAATGGACCTGGATAAGCCCTAATGGTTCGACACGGAACGAGATAGACTTTATCTTGTCAGACAAACGGCAAATATTCAATGATGTCTCAGTGATCAACAGGGTGAAAACCGGGAGCGAATTGAATATTCGTGTCAAAGCCGAGCGGTCCCGACTGATGAAGTCTGCTCTACGTCCCACACCTGCAGAGTACGAAAATTCCGAAAGCTTTCGACTCGAACTTCAAAATCGCTTCCAATGCCTAGACAAGTGCGAAACGGCGAACGATATGAACAACAAGTTTGTGGAAACTGTTCACACGGTTGGGTCGAAATTTTTCAGGACCCGCCGTGCTCCTAGAACCGGAAAACTCTCTGACCACACTCTTGAGCTCATGGAACGGAGGAGGGAAATGACGGTGCAGTCTCCAGCCTCCTGGTCTAAGATGAGGCAGCTAAATAGACAGATCTCGAAGTCTGTACGACGCGATATTCGCCTCTACAATACCAAGCGTATTAAAGAGGCGATAGAACGGATCCAAGGCTCCAAAGTGTTCGCAAAAGATCTGTCTGTTGGGCAGAGTCAGTTAACCAGACTGAAGACCGACAACGGCATTGTCATTTCTTCCAAAGATGAGATCTTGAGTGAGGTCGAGCTGTTCTATGGACAGTTGTACAAAACATCCCAAACTCCTGTTGTCGGCTTGGTCCAAGATCCACGATCCAAGCTAACCCGACACTTTACCGAGGACATCCCGGATGTCAGCCTGTACGAGATCAGAATGGCTCTCAAGCAGCTTAAAAACAGTAAAGCACCGGGCGATGACGGAATCACTACGGAGCTTCTGAAGGCGGGCGGTAAGCCGGTCCTCGTGGCCCTTCAGAAGCTATTCGACTCTGTCATCCTCGGGGGCATTGTTCCAGAGGCGTGGACCAGGAGCGTGGTGGTGTTGTTCTTCAAGAAAGGCGATAAAACCCGCTTGAAGAACTATCGACCTATCTCGATCTTGAGCCACGTCTATAAGTTGTTTTCGAGAGTCATTACAAATCGACTTTCGCGCAGGTTCGACGACTTCCAGCCTCCCGAACAAGCCGGTTTCCGAAAGGGCTTTAGTACCATGGACCACATACATACGCTGCGTCAGATCATACAGAAGACTGAGGAGTATAATCGGCCTCTGTGTCTAGCGTATGTGCTATGAGAAGGCCTTCGATTCGGTCGAGACTTGGGCGGTGCTGCAGTCCCTCCAGCGGTGCCAAATTGACTATCGATATATCGAAGTATTTGTATAGAAACGCCACTATGTCAGTCCGAATCCAGAAGAGAAGAACGAAACCGATTCCATTGCAGAAGGGTGTCAGACAGGGGGACGTATTTTCCCGGAAACTGTTCACCGCTGCATTGGAAGACGTCTTCAAGCTTCTGGATTGGACCGGACTCGGCATCAACATCAACGGCGAATACATCACTCACCTTCGATTTGCAGACGATATCGTTGTTATGGCAGAATCCCTGGAGGACTTTGGCACAATGCTCAATGACCTCAGCAGAGTTTCCCAACGGGTTGGTTTAAGGATGAACATGGATAAAACCAAAGTCATGTTCAATGTCCATGTCACTCCAGCACCAGTATCTGTTGGGAATGCGACTCTCGAAGTTGTCGATCATTACGTCTACCTAGGACAAACAGTCCAGTTGGGCAAATCCAACTTCGAGAAAGAGGTCAACCGACGAATCCAACTCGGATGGGCAGCGTTCGGGAAGCTTAGGCACATCCTCACGGCCAAAATTCCCCAGTGCCTGAAAAGCAGGGTCTATGACCAGTGTGTGTTACCTGTGATGACTTATGGGACTGAGACGTAGTCTCTGAATGTCGGCCTCATAACAAAACTCAGAATCTCGCAGCGTGCTATGGAGAGGGCTATGCTCGGTGTTTCCCTACATGATAAGATCCGAAATACGGAGATCCGTAGAAGGACCGGTGTGTAAGACATAGTCCGAAGAGTTAGCACGCTGAAGTGGCAATGGGCAGGCCACATCGCTCGAGGATCTGACAACCGTTGGGTAAGAAAGGTCCTCGAGTGGCGACCACGTACCGGACGACGCAGCGTGGGGCGGCCCCCAACAAGGTGGACTGACGATATCGTTAAATGTGCTGGGAGCCGCTAGATGCGGATAGCGCAGGACCGCGCATTGTGGCGTTCTATGGGGGAGGCCTATGTCCAGCAGTGGACGGAGAAAGGCTGATGGATGGATGGATGATGGATAGTAGATACATACTTATTATTATTATGTATATGTTACGGCAATCTACCCCATTGCAGAAACAAAAAACTACAAAACAGACTTTCACAGATGAGAAAAAAATTGCGATATTCATACTTCCGGACAAATGATGACCAGCGACTTTAATACCACACCTATGAAAAACAGTTTTAAAATTGCAAACCTTCTACTCTCTGCTCATCGGGAGTTATTGTCGCACATTTGATGCCGACATTGTGCTTCAGAATTGCGTGCGCAGCATCTATGGTCACCTGGTCGTCTGTCGCGTCGCGGTGAGGCAGTCCCAGGTCGTAATACAGGCAGTCCAACTAGGAAACAAGAAAATTTGTGTTGTAATAAAGTACCTACACTCCAAGTAGATGTGCCGTGGCCATATCGTAGATTTGCTCACTTCATGAAATGCTTAAGAATTTCATGAAATGGTTGCATTTCATAAAATGTTTCACTATCTATTGGCCACATCATGATGTGGTTTGGGCAGATCAATGATAAGAAATCGTTTCACGATATGGCCAACTAAACGCGTGGCTACTTCATGAAATGGCAAAAATTATTTGATCATATTGTAAAGTAGTTACATTAATTAGCCGCCGGTAGAGGCGCTGCAAGCGCTTTGTTTATATATGTATATGGCGGCCGCTGCCGACAATGTTGTTTCTCGTAGTGAAAAAGTCCATAATGCGTTATTTAATGAGGAAGAAAGTGATAACAAAAGGGTTTTCGACGAAACAAATTAAGAAGAGTAGGGTGACTACGCAAAAGAAATCTATGGACTATTACTGGCTGTCAAAATATGACATTTTGGAAACTGCGGTTGAGGTACAAAGTGCGGATGAGAATCAATGCCGTACAAAGATATACTGTAAAACTGTACTTCCAGGGCACAAGAGGTGATACTTGAATTTCTTTTGTAGAAAAGGTCTGTTTTAATAGTTTTTTTTTTCTGGCGCTTCGCCGGCCGCTGCCGCGGCACGCTCGCTTTGCTCGCGCGCTATGGTCACATCACTAATCTAACCTAACCTAGTGTGAAGTATTACCGTTTGGACCCTGGAAGAACTACTATTGTAATGTGTACCAAAGTACCTTATTATTTCTAAATATTTGATAGTTTTCTAAATACAAATGTGTAAGTTCCTGACATGTTTTATGTTAAATTTAAAAAAAAATTGTGTGTGTCAGCTCCGACGCACGACTGGAGTTTACTCCTTAAGTTCGATAGTCTAACCAGACGCAAAAAGAGTTTATTTAACTTAAAAAAGATTGATACTGTATGAAAGGGTAAATTAACAAATTAATGAAAATAATATGCATATATAAATATATATTTATTCATTTCATATACATTTATTATAACTAATCGACGAAATATTTTACATTAAACTTTTTACAATAGTCAATTTCAGATGTGCATAAATATATCATTAGGAATGTTGATAAATTATGTAATTATTATTATCAGACTATTATCATTTTTTTAAATATTAATTAAATCAACATTGTCTGCATTATTAATTACAGTGACAAGTGGTTTATGGTAACTAAAATAAGACACATGGACGTTCGTAGATGCGTGGTTCACGAATCTTGAAAATACCGCATCAATGGTTGTACCATACCTCGTTGTCCCCATTGCTCTATCAGAAACAATATCTAAATTCTGTTCAGATTGTAAAAATTTTTGTTTGTCAAAGTTGTGCGACATAGGATGCGTACCAAAAACGTAACGAAGTCATTCATCGATTTTACTCCTCACATTTTTCACATACCGGGCCCTTTATATATGCAATCGATTCTTAAGGAGTAAACTCCAAAAACTGTAATTTGTTTATTTTGTTACAAAAATTTTATTAAATTTGTTTGTGTCATTCGGACTTAAATAACAATAAACAAGGGGCCATCCAGAAATTACGTCAAACATTAAGGGGAAGGGAGGGGGTCGACGAAGTGTGACATCGTGGGACAAGGGGGTGGGAGGGAGGGTCCTAAATTTCGTGACGTCACATTTCAAAATTATAATCTAAGTGTTCAAACACGAACTTTAAAGTAAATATTACTTTACGAAAACATTAACAACTCAAACGAGAACAAAGTGGCTGGTATGCCAGTTATAAATAATTTAAAGGAGTGGCTTCAATGTCTATGCACACAAGATTATTAAGTTTGTATCTATAATTTAAATATTATATAAATAAAACTAGTTTTAACGGGTTAATGCACGAAACTTTATTTATTTATTGACGTTGCGCAGTCTTTTCAGGTCTGCATCGTCAGAATACTGATTTTTTATTTAATTTTGTTGAGCTGCCTTCAAATTAAATAAAAAATCAGTATTCTGACGATGCAGACCTGAAAAGGCACGTCAATAAATAAATAAAGTTTCGTGCATTACCCCGTTAAAACTAGTTTTATTTAATGAGTGATGTGCGTGAAAACCTAAGAAATTAAATATTATATTTTAGGAGAACGAGTAAAATAAAATGTGCGCGCGCACTGCTTTGTCTTGCTCGCCCGAACACACTTTTCGTAACGCGAAACGTATTCGCCAGCTTACACCCCCCCCCCCCCCCCCCCAGTTAAGCGTGCATAAAGAATTTCACTTTAAAAATTAATTAAATGGAAAAAATATAACTGTTTTCGGAATCGCTGTTTTCATTCTATAATTTCTAAATGGAAATTTGAAAAATATGTGACGTCACACTAGGTAGGGGGGAGTCTCACAAATGTCATCAGCTGTCACAAGGACGGGTGGAGGGGCAAAAAATCATGAAATTCGTGTGACGTATTTTATGGATGACCCCCAAGTTCTTACATATTCTGGATTTTTAATAAATATTTTATGGACACCCTAATTATACGATCCGGCCAAATGTGGATGACCAAATCGTTAAATGTTGACGATTTAATGATCTGGTCAAATTAAGTTGCCCTCATCATGAAATATGACCATTCATGAAATTCTCGAGCATTTCATGAAATGAGCAAATCTACGATATGGCCACGACATATGCATATGTTCGAAGTACATATGCATCCCGGTGGGGCAAATGTTTGTGTGATGAATACGAGAATTTGTACCAAGTCGTGGATGTTTATAACTATTTCTAAATAAAACTAAACTTATATTTTTTAGATGTAATAATCTACTCATCTATGTATCAGTATATGTATTCTATCCGTTACCCTGGTATCCCATAGCACAAGTCTTACAGTGCTCACTTTGGGGCTAGACTAAATGGTGCGCGTGTTAAGAAAAAATATTATTATTAAAGTTATCAGAGGCGTCTCTAGCCTACGCTATTTTTAAGGTTATGCCGTTTTCCTTTCGTGCAAGACAAAAACAGACTCGCCTTAGATGGTCAATGCATTTCGACTTTGCGGTCATATGTTGGGCTGTCTTTCGTTCACCGCACTCGGTAACACTGTCCAGAGTACTAACGGAGGTCTTCTAGGTGCTAATGAAAAACATCGGTGATATATCAATGTCCAGTAAAGCACCTAGTTTTCCGAGTATTTAGTCCCCACCATCGCGCTTCTATACCGCTTAAACGGATTTTGATGAATTTTAGTATGGTGGACTAGAAAACAAATCTTAAAAATGTGAATAAGGGAAGTAAGTTTGTATGAAAGGTAAATAATTTTACACAAACGAATTCACATGCACTCTCACTAGTACATTATAAAAGTTTAAAGTATGTATTAACATAAAACTATAGTACAAAGTTAATAAAACCTGGATGTATTTATGTTGCAATCAAGCAAATGCAAGCAAGCCGATAAGATGTTGCAGTTTTGCTGCAATATACTAGCTTTGCCTCAACCTAGAATATCTAAAACATTACGGAAGAACTTTCCGCGTGAATTGGAGTGCGCATCTGAGGAAGTAACCACCACATAACAGAAGAACACGGTGAAATAACACTTTTGGTGGTATCGTTTCTATCAGTGAGTAGGCAGCTTTACTGGTTAGAATAAGGTCAGAAATGTTCTGGGATCGCATGATTCTATATGCTATGTGTTGGTTTGGCACCCCTTTTACATAAAAATATATTTTCATGTAGGAATAGGTAGTGAAACCGTTTGAAGGATGTTTAGAGATGGATGACAGACTAGACAACACAGTTATGATACAGGTACAAACTGCTGGTGCTTTTTTTCTTTCGAATCTCTGTAAGTACATTATATTAAAACATGAAATGTCGTAATAGACGAGTGTTTATTTAAAATTTTCACATGTTTGAGATAATTATACTATAAGAAAATCCACAAGTAACACATTAAATAATATTTCAAACGTAGAATTCCATTTGCTTTGTGATAGTAAGATAACAGATTTTATTGACGCAAATGTTGCGTGCGGATGTTATGAAATCAAACTACGGTTTTAATAACAAAAGTGGAAATATTTTATAGGTTTTTAAAATTAGGAGAGTTAAAAAAAGTAGTTTTCACCACAATGTCCGATAAATGCAAGCAAACCAATATAATTTATTTTGTGATGAGATGAAAGTTGTTCAATGGAGGAAGTTGCATATTGCGAATATTGCGATGACATACCCCACCGAAGTATTTTTGTTAGCAATTCGAATTAGATTTTGAATTTTCCTTGCCAGGTCCGTAGACCTATTTACTTTGCGCCGCCGGTCCCAATATAGAAATTCTAGTTCCATGGTTTATATAATGTTACATAGACGGAAAGAAATCAGCTAGGTATATAGAATGTTACAAAGACGGAAAGAAATCAGCTACCTGCCCCTTCCTATATACGATTTTCTTATGCTCTCAGAATGAGTAATAGGTAAGTAAAATTTCTAAACCTAATGAAATTGTTAATCAAGTTAAGCAACTGCACTCATTTATTTCCATTTCCAAGACAACAGGGAAGTTTTTTTATATGTATAAAGAATGTTAAAAAGTACTTACATTAACGACGAGACGATTTTTAGTTTAACATTTTAAGATCATAAAATAATTGCAATCTGACTAAAACTATACTTTGATCTAGCACAAAATGCTCACTGAGAACAATAGAGGAAAACTAATACTTACGAAGTACCTACATTATTGCGATTAAGAGGTAAGGTTTCTTCGAGACATTCATCTCAATTTCATTCAACTACTTACAAGACATTGCGTCTGTGGTGAAAATAAAATAATCAACTCTGGAGATATACGAGTATTTTCCATCCGCATTAGGTCTCCGTGGTGGAGCATGGCGTATTCTTCATATTCTATCCCTAAAAAGGAAGTTGTGCCCCAGCAGTGGGCAGGGCAGGGACATATATAGGCTGATGATGATATACAACTGTAATATTCAAATTGAACAAAACTACGTGCATTTCTCTAGCACTAATAATTAATTAAGTAGGGCAGCCAGATGTTCCAATTGACACAGTTAAGAGTCACGTTTTTAGTAACGCTTAGAAGTAATGGTACATGCCATGAGATCAAACCACATTAAGGTCTTATAATATTCCCAAAACACTGAAAAGGGCATTGTAAAAAATATTTTGGAACATTCACCCAATTTATTTTTCCCAATACTTTTTTATTCAAGGCAATCCAGCCCTTTTTTGTGACGCAGGCAAAACCTCTATTTACAGACGACGGCGTCTATAAGAGGCACACCGCCGAACGGACCTCATACCTGGCTGACCACTGAGGACCCCGTAACTCTTATGGACGCTTTATGGCATAATATCCGCTAAAAAAATTCTGCGAATACCCTCTAAGCTACTAAGTGCGAAACCGCGGGATCCCCGTTTAGGGATTCTGCCGCGTCTCCGCACCCAAGGCAAGCCAGCCTGGGTCATTGTGCTTTTAAATGTCAATGGTTATAATATGGCTGGTTAAAATAATAAAATCCCGTTTAACTGGTACCGCAGGCGGCGGACACAGGATAGCGAATGCAATGTAATCGTTAGTTATATTTATCATGCCATGAACACAACACTGATCGGTCATGTAATATTAATATCCAAAATTTCTCCAACTTGCTTTGAGCTTTGTCTAATTTATTAAGTATGTATGAGTTTTACATAAGATTGAAAAGGAGATTGCTCAGCTTCCTTACATGTTTGGCCTAAAGACCAATAATCATGAAAATTTGTTTCCTAGTTTCGAAATTATATATAAATTACTGTAGAAACGAATATTATTGACGAACACCCCTGAGAACTTCTATAAACCATGTACACTGAACATATTAAAATAATAAAAAACAAATTAGTTATATAGTAAACTAGAGAAATCAAGCCAAATACCGAAATTATGGATTAGATTCAGGTATATAGAGCATGAAGATTAACAGATAGTTGCCTATTTTTAAAGTTAATGCATAAGAGTAACTTATAAAATCAGGTGTCATCTATGCATTTCCGGTTATAATAAGGTACTCTGTGACAGAAACTGTGTGATGATTGTGAATGAGCCACAGATTAGAGAGAATTTTTAAACTCTCGTTAACCAAAGAAAGCTAAAGATTTAGGTTATATATATTCAGTAGCTTTATTATTTTTGTTATGTTTTTAGTATAACCACATTTTAGATTTTTAGTGTATCACACCTTATAATTTTATTTATTTATTAATTTATAGTTAGGCAACGTAGGCCCATAGATAGTACCTTAAAGTCTAACATATAAACAGATTATAATGTGTTTATGGAGGTGTTTGGCGAAAAATGTATGGCAATAGACTTTATGATGTCGCCTACCATCTATAATAATTGTCTGAGCACATTTGCATGAAGTGAAAATGATAATATAGTTGTGGATATTAATACCATAGTGTAATAAAAATATGTAGATTTGTTTTTATGTTATCTAAACAACTTCGATCAGTCTTTGGCTGAATGTTAGTTACTACACCCATAGCCATTAAAAATGATTCGTATGTTTTCCAAACCGGTAAAATTAAAAGTCCTTTTTAAAGTAAATATATTATACAAAGGTGTCCGTTGAAATCTAATGACTATAAATTAAATTATAAATTACGCCAAGAATTACCGTGTATGTCAATATTTTTTGTGCGTTTGGGCCAATTTGAGTAATCTCCTTTGATGCTTTGTGGTAACTTAATGTATTGCTGAGTACACTACGGTAATGGTACGTCCAATCATTGATAGCCTGAGAACGGATAGGATGGCTCCGCAATCTCTACAATCATAGGCGATAGGCCGGTGGTTACTAAACAGCAAGATTATTCTATGTTATTAGAGTTCCGTAGTCCTAACAAGGAACCCTTACAGTTTTATCATGTCCGTCTGTACATTTTTGCTTGGAGATTGTTAGCACTAGGGAGCTGTAATTTTGTGGAGACAGGGTAGCTGCCGTACATGTAGCCTGGAGATGATTTTGTTTATTCATCGTCTACCGACCCCATCATGTGAGCCGTCTTTGAATAGGGTCCTTTAAAATCACTTAGGAGTTTCTAATTTTTATTTTGTAATACAAATCCTTAGAAGGAAACATTAAAAGTGACTTAGACGAAGTAATTGCTTAAAATATAGACTCTTTCCAAAATTTATTGTGGTGGCGACACGCACTTCGCCGGTTTTAGATTTGGGAATAAGACTAACCAGCATGGTAATTGCAAGAAAAATAAACAAACATAAGTTGTGACTGGGTTTAAGGGTTTAACATAATGTATGGACACGTCACACGTTATTGTTTTTCGTGCCTTCTTTGACGGTACAATTATATTTACAGAAGCAACAAATAACAGATTCGCAACATTATTTCAATTTGCAAAAGTAACTTAATCACTCAGCAAAAAAAATAGTGGCATTCTTGTTTGACGTTCAAATGTCTCCTGTATTCAAATCGGATACCGGAGTTATCGGCGTATGTTGTCCTTGACTGTGTCGAGTCAAGTGGGCATACGTTATTTGTATTTAAAACATAAACGCTGTAGGGTCAATAAACTTTGCGAGTGTGTAGGAATACCATTCCAGCGTAGGGAATTAACTTTTTTAGGATATTGTTGTAATGATACTTACCTATTATTTATTAATTCATAACAACAACAACAAATGGATAAATGTAGCAAAAACAGATTTAATCGTAACTAAGATTATTAAATGAAAAATGTGAGCTTTTATTATGTTTGTTTGATACTCAATCACGCAGAAAGTTGAACGGCTTTGGATGAAATTTGGCACACATATAGTATAGTAGTATACCTGGACATACAATACTTTTTATCCTGAAAATTGATTGTCAGAGTTTCTCCTTTTCACTCTGTATAAAGAATGACGAGGATACACTGTTGTCAAATTTAAGTTTAGGTTTAGAGAATCATGCCAGAATTGACACCAATGTGGCATTTAATTTATTGTGCACTTTGAATATAGCATTATTTTAAAAAAAAAACTAAAAATTTGACCTGAGCAGTGCCCTGGCAATCAGATAAAATATTTTATTCTGTACTTCACAATATAACACTCATATTCACATCAGCTTAGTAATAATATTGGCCCAGTAATATACTGATAAGTAACAACACATAATTTGCAACATAATCATGATGATAACCTGTTGTATAAAATATATAATACATACAATGAGTGTAACATTAACTTTAATGGCAGCAAATAAGATTTGGAAGTATTGATAAGCAAGCACAATAATTACTTACATAACCTTGGCACATAACACTATGATAAGACAGGTAGAATTTTTGACATACTGCATAGTAGGATAATGATTTCTTTTTTCTATTTAAACACTCTCGGCAGTTAATTCTATGCTTAGCAAATTAAGTTATGAATCAAGTTATTGAATAGCAATACAATAGGCCAGTAGGTACCTGCCTGTAGTGATGTGCATGTCTAATCTAATCTTCATAATATCTAATATTATGTGTTGGTAACTATTTGTGTTCTAAGCAAATGAAGTAGTGTGAACTTCTTTTTACATTTTGAGATGCCTATTAAAAATACATTAACTCTTGTTTTACAGGAATTTTGAACGAAGATAAAAAAAACAATCTTAATTTTCTAAAAGAATAACAGTCTGAACATGAGAATTATATGAACTGATGTTCGATGTGTAAACTGAAAACTTAAACCTATTATTAATCCATGTTAAATCAATAAATGGTACGCTGAATGAAATTGCCAAACCAGTCTATGGCTAAATACAAATCAAACACCAGAGACTAATGACTTAAAAAAAATAGTTTCACAATTTTTTGTTTAGGTGTAAGCTAGTGAATCCCCCTGGTTTTGCAAGTGCTATTTACTAATAAAGTTACATACTTACATACCAAAAAGGAAAACTATAAATATTTTAAATTTTTCAAAAAAGTCAGCCAACTCGATCAATCTATTCAGAGCAGAGAGAAGTGATGCTGTGTCAATTGTTTTCTACATACACAAATAAATTCTCTTACCTTGACATATGGAAAAATCAACTTTTCTTTGATCATAGCCCAAATAATGCGTGTCATTTCGTCACCATCCATTTCCACCACTGGCTTTGCAGCCACAACTCGTTTTGCTGTGCCATCTGAAACAAATAAATAATTATCAGAAGTACATTATGCATGTTAAACACAATGTGACTTGTGAAATTAGAAGGGAATAAAATGACATTAATTCTCAATAATAGTAATGGTTAAACTCTTTCATTGTCACTCATCACCCTATTCATGTCCCCAAAGCTGGGGCACATGCGTTCCCTATGGATGGTAGAGGAAGACCAAGTTCTTCACTGTTAGTTAAAGTAGTTTTGGCAGCGTAGAACTGCATTTTGCAAAAGTTTAAATAAGCTTTATTCTTGATACAAATCCTAGCAATTGCCGCTGCATGTTAATCTTCATAACATAAATAACTGCTTACTGAAACTTTTACCATGAAATAACATTTTCTAAAATGTACATTAGGAAAGAACCAAGTATAAAAATTTATTATTCAAAGTTCTAACATCTTGCAGAAGAAAAAACTATCCTTCAACAATGCATACCATTTATTACGAAATCAAATACATTTACGGGAATCAATTCATATTTTCAATTTAAAGATATTAGTCATTAACAATGCTGATTTTGGTACCTCATTTTAATTTATATTACAGTTAATTATCTGAGTCAGTACCTGTCTACTTGCTAGCATATCAAATTGTCTAAATCATGTTATTTTAAATTGGAACTTTTGTTCCAAAGATAGACTTTAAACTTTTAACAAGTTACCTAACTAAAAACAATTGAAATAGTTACTTACAACACCTTGAAGATTGAACAGAAGTTTCTACAAAATATTTAAATAAACGCTTTGTGCCGTTATTAGCCATATCTAGAACTAAACAGAGTTCTGTCCTACGTTGTGTTTCAGAACAAATTCAAACACCAATTAAATAAAATACCATACAACTTATGCCCGATCCGAGTTGAACTGTCATTATTGTTTGATTGACTGACTTGCTCTTGTCATAAAAAAAGTAAACTAGAGATGGGAACTACGAAATCATACTCAGGTTCAATTGACACTTAGTTATTTAAATGTATATTTTAAGTATCTTTACCATGTCTAATGCATACCTTGTTATATTTTTGTCATTACTAGACTGGGCTACTGGGGTGAGTCGCTATACTTTTTAAATACACATTTTTAAGTATCTTTACCATGTCTAATGCATACCTTGTTATATTTTTGTCATTACTAGACTGGGCTACAGGGGTGAGTCGCTATACTTAAGTGTTTAAATGACACACAGCAGCACATTGACACTTTTTCTATAACTTGGCCCCCTGGTTTACCTGTTATAAATACAGAAAAACTTTAGGAAAACTTGAATCTCAGTTGTAATCATTTTATGTCACCTTATGTGGGTAAGAGTTTTATATACATACATCCGTTTTATTGCAAAAAAATTAATTAATTTTTTGAGCATATGAAAAATAAGCCGAATTTGCTCTCTTCTGTATGAAGTTCTTAGCAGAATTTAGGAAACCGCCAAAAGTTTGAGAGGGTATAGTGTAAAAAATTGCGCATATTACTAAAAATTAATATCTTAAATGCTTTTTTTCAGCAAGGAAAATATATAGCTCATTAAGTCATATTTTAAAAAACTAATGCTTTAAAGTACATCAGGGGTGCTCAAACTTGCACTGCTGATGGTTTACCTCAATATTGTAAGACTCCAATGAATGAGTCGAGCCAGACTGAGTGGCTGCTAGATCACTGTATTTCTAAGATGCCTGATAAATTTGCTTTAAAATTGCTGTAAAATGTGTTAGTGTGTGGAGTTAGTGTAGTTATGCAATTACTCTACTTCAGGGAAACTAGTGCATCCGATTGTTTTTTTTACTCGTAATCGGATGAAATGTATAACAGACACATAAATAATATGGTTCCCCACAGTACAGTGAAAAAATATTTCAGAGATTCGACTACATTTAATCACATAATCGACTTATTTAAGATTAATTAGTTCAGTGTATCATTTCCCAACACTACTGTCATATCAAGTGAAGCTTCCGCCCGCCGCCAGCTGGGCGCCGGCAGCAACCAAGTAAGCAGGCGGGCAAGCCGGTGCAGCAAAATTGGCAAAGAATCGTTTTGTGAGTTCTTTAAAGCAGTTTTAATAGTCTTTAATGATTATTTAATTTATTTCGATTAAGCAGCCTTACAAAAATTAAAGAGCGGCGTAGTGGTTCAGGTCAGTAGTATTACAAACGGTTTTATTAGCTTCTAATAGTTTATGATCACTTACCGAAATATTAAATTTGTATTTACAAATCGACAAATGTTTTACGGTTTAGTAGCGACAGATCGTGATAACATCTTTTATGACCCTTTGATATGATGATGTATAACTGTAATTGAGGTAAGTTCTTGTGTACATTGTAATGTGTGTGTACCCAGACTTAAGTTTTAAAGTAATTGCTAAAGTTATTAATATAGTTTGTGTTGCTCAGAGTGAACAGCCGGTCCACCGGTCTTCATGCCTAAATATAATTTATTATTCTCTTGATAAGTACTTTACTTAGGTATGGTATGTTTAATTATTCTATAGCTAATAATATAATCAACTTAAATACCACGCACACCCGGGTGATGATAATGATGCCAAGGTCCTGCTAATATAAGCCGGGTGAGTGTACATTTTAAATGCAACGTGCATTTATGCAGGTATTTTCGCCGATAGTGGTGTTGATTGTAATCTATCCCTTGTGATGATAGATTCAAGGCTTATTTAAGCCTGACTTCTGACATTCCTTTGTGTTTTGTGTCACATTAGGTTCAGTGGCTCACAGCTGGTTTTAATTTTATCTACGCTAGAGAAAGGATTATATTCCTTCAAAATAAAAAATAAACTACTAGGTATGTAGCTAGTGAATTTTTATTGCTTAATACCACAAATGAATTATTTATAATTCTGATTAGTTGAAGGAAACTAATAAAGTACCGGCCAAGTGCGAGTCGGACTTTATTCGTCGTTGAATTGAATGGGCTTTCACACTAAGGAAAAAAAACGGTTCGGCACCTATCTACGAGATACTTTAATTTATTTATTCCTTTGGATATTACGATGAATTGGGTAGGGTTATTGAGAAAAGGCCAATAGAATTGTTTTATCAAGTGGGCGTCTCTCCATCTACTAAATGTTGACATGGCACCGCATATCTGTAGACTACAATAGAGTCTCGTTTCGACATATTGTGGTACTTATAACGGTATTATGCACTTACCAATTTGACTTAACGCACTTACTGTTGGACTGTTGCCCATACAGTAAATGAAGAGTAAAAGCAAAATGCAAACAAAACTTGCGATGAACGCATCTCTGAAATGTGTGCGACTGCCAAAAAAAGGGCAACTTTCTGCAAGAAGCCGCAGCGACACAAATTCACACGTAATCACAGCTTGACCATTTTTTTTCGCTACGGTGTGGTGTGGTTGTGGTACGTGTGAAACAACCCAGGGCCGGATTTAGAGGTGTGGGATGCCCCTAAATCTAACCGTGGTTGTTTTATTTGCACTCTCCTGGTTCATGACCTATCGAAATTTGTTTTGACACACTCCGCCTACCCTGCCTTAAAGCCAGCTCTGGAAACAACACATAGTCTAGACTTCTTTCGACTTTTCCCTTGATATATGATAGCTTAGAAGGTACTACTTTGAATCGTAAGTATAAAACCACGACACAGCGCGATAATTTTTCAACGGCATTCGTAAAACCATTTATTTATCCATAGACGATAGCTTAAGAGAATTTGTAGTGTAGCCGGTAAGTTTATTTGGTGAGTTTTATGACGTTTTATCTGCGATAAACGGTGCCTGTTTCTTACATTTCCCGTTACTCCAATAAATCGCGCATTAGATCGCACAGCCCGTCTTCATACTTACATTCGTAAAGGACCCATATATTACGTAACTACCATTATGTTAACGCAATTTACTCTTCTCGGGGTTGCATAAAATATGTAGTAGTTTGATTAATCTAGTCCACAGACACGTTAAACATTATAACTACATAACATAACTCTTGAAGCCCGGACAAAAGTCCGAAAACAATTAGTGAGTGACTGTTTGCTAGCCCACCATTTACGTTTCCGGATTTGACCTGTCCGTTGAAAGGATTTATGGCATGGGAAAGTTAGCATTTGTTTAATTTTATTTTCTTTTCGCTCGCAGTCCAGCATGTGTGACTGAACCTAATAAAATTTGATATTGAAATGAATTTCTTAAAAATTGTAGTCATGTACTTTATACTTCTTGCATACACACTATCACTCTAGCGAATATATAAAATAAAAAATATCAATATAAAATACCGTGATCTTGCACGATGGTCTCTCCCACTTTTATTTTCAAAGAATCAAGAACATAACAGAAAAAAAACATCATGAATTCGTATGCTCTATTTACTAACGGACTCCACGCTCTACCCCATACTCTGTCATATTAATAAGGAATATGAATATGGATTTTCTTTTGTTTCAGATAGTAACAATGTGTGGGTGTATACGGATCCTACGTGCGTACAGGCCGTTGCCTCGCACGCTAAATTCCAGACTCTCTAGTTCTTCGTCAGCACCTCCGCAAGTACCTGGAGTACCCTACACCAAACTTAGCATAGGCATTCCGAAAGAATTATGGCAGGACGAAAAGAGGTGAGTACAACAAAGATTTTTTTAATTTTTACATTACCGTGGACCCTCCACCTTAAAGGACAAACTTTTGTACGGATTTTTTATGTAAAGGGGGTGGTATAGAAGTAGTTATATGGTGCGCATCACCCTACAGACGATAGGTACTGTATCACTCGCGCTTTTCCTACCCTGATGGCCGAATCCCATAATGCCCTGGAAGCTTACTTGTCGACAGAAACATAAATCACCACCCAAAAGGAAGAATACCACAGTGACGTGGAGGTTATTTCCCCTGACGGGCGCTCCAATTCGAGCGCAAAACCCGCTATGAACTTCTTTGTTTTCAAAAGATGCCAAAATATTTTGCTCTTTGTTATTTAACGCATTACCATAAACTTATATACCTATTTATAAAAAATCACACATACTCTCTTAAAGATCACGTTACGATTGTATCGCAAAAAATTACTTTGTTGTCTATGAGCCTATCCTATTTACACCAACCACGAGACAAGATAAATGATCGTTCGTTTGTGGAGTGGTAACCATTGCTGTTTTAGTAGCGGACTAACCCTATATAGCACATTGGTACAGACACGATGTATGTGTAAACCGCTCTCGGTTGGTCCGTCCTCGTAAGCAACCCCTACTGGCCCCATAACGCCGGCGCCGGCCGGCGTCCACTTCAACGAACATTTTCATTAGTCTTATTTAGAAATAGCCCCGCAACGGGCAAGATGATGAATTTCTATAGGAGCTATATCTATCATAATCTCAAGGTAGCTGTCGTAGTGGAAAGCCTAGAATATATTATAGCCTGCCCCAGATTTTGTTATTTTTTTCGACTATCTATATTTCGTTTCGTTTTTTTACAGAGTTGCCGTAGTACCAGCTGTAGTTAGCAAATTAGTAAAAAAAGGTTTCACTGTAAATATAGAAGAGAATGCTGGGGCGCTAGCTAATTTTCCAAACAAAACATACGAGGAAGCTGGCGCTAAAGTCACCACCCTCAAGGAAACATTCCAATCCAGTAATTAAACGTTAACTTCTAATTGATTTTCGCGAACATACTACCCATTTAATGATGATCTTATTCAAACCATTTTGCCAGTCTTTCATAAAATAATAATTGTATAAAATCTGCGAAGATAAGACTTGAAATATAAAACAGTAAACTTAAATTTGAATAAATTTTACTCTGGTTCTGCTCCAAAGGTCCAAAGGTCCTGGGCATCCTGGGTTTGATTCCCGGTAGAGTGTGATGAGCACAAGATTTGTTGCCGAGTCATGGTTGTTTTTAAACTTATACATATTTTACCCAATTCTTTAATGTAACTCAGACATTTAAAACTTTCAACTTTTTTTTACAGACATTATTTTAAAAGTAAGACCACTTTTAGATAGCGAAATTAAAAATGTTCAAGATGAAGGCACACTTATATCGTTCCTATATCCGGCGCAAAATCAAGATCTAATTAAGAAACTGGCTGCTAAAAAGGTCAACGCATTTGGTGAGAAAGAAAAAATAACTATTATGATGTAATATCCCATCTTACGAACGTTAACCTCCTCGTTACCCTAACATCTTTACTTTATCATATCTGTATTCTATTGATTCTATTGTTTTACACCTAAGCGGACATGCGCGTACGCAGTTAGGTACCTACGTTTCATTGTTATACATTGGCGCATTGCTCGTCTGTCTCTTATGTTATTAATATTTTTTAAATAATTATTGTAACATTCCTAATGTTTTTAATATTTTAACTGAAACAATGTGTTCTAGCAATGGACTGCGTTCCACGCATCAGCCGCGCGCAGGCTTTTGACGCGCTAAGTTCGATGGCAAATGTGGCGGGATACCGAGCAGTCATTGAGGCGGCTGCGCATTTCCCTAGATTCTTCTCAGGTACAGTTCATAATAACGGGGATCCCGCGGTCGCACTAAGCAGCTTAGAGGGTATTCGCAGGGTTTTTTAACGGATATTATGCCGTAAAGCGCCCGTAAGAGTTACGGGGTCCTCAGTGGGCAGCCACTACGGGGGCTCGTAAGGCTTGCGGGAGTCAGGTGTGAGGTCCGTTCGGCGGTGTGCCTCTTAAAGGCGCCGTCGCATATAAACAGAGGTTTTGCCTGTGTCACAAAAAAAATGTACACTTCATAATAACAATTTAGGAACATTCGTAAATCAGAAGCAAGGGCAGTGGCGGACTAACAGGGGGGCGGAAGGGGCAGCCCGCCCCGGGCCCCCGATCTTGGGGGCCCCCCAAATGCCTCCGCGTTACCCTAATCAAATCCTAAACAAGACTTTAAAAATGTGCTTAGTACCTACATAATTTCATCAAGATCAAAACACTACAGTAATCTAGACCTTTTCGCGGTACAAGTATTTTTTTAACTTTGCTGAAAGCGTCCAATACGCTGGGGGAATTCTCGTCTTTGTAGCAAATAATTTAGGGTGTATTCCGAAATAAACACCAGTACGCTGGCCAGCGGTAATGACGTTATGATTTCGACGCCATATTGACAAAAGTACTACTACACCAGTGCAATGTGGCGTCGAAGTCATGACGTCATTACCGCTGGCCAGCGTACTGGTTTATATTTCGGAATACCACCCTTACTCTTTTACGCATACATTTACATTCACTACATTCTATTTAAGTCTAACAATATTTGCGGTCTACAAAAATGACTCTGAATACAGGAATCACCAAACTAAACGCCTTGAATTAGTATTTAGGTGGATCATCAACATCAATAAACCAGGAAAAGTGAAGGTAAAAAGAACGATGCCGGGTGAATCAGCTCATGATGCTGGATTATCAATTCAAGCAGAAATACGTCGGTCAATGTATGAATGCACAGACCGCTTTATACAAGAATTTTCGAATTGGGCTATAACAAATCAAAAATATTTTCCCAATTATTGAAACAAAGTTTATGCTAGAAGTTTCAGATGACGCTCTGGCTGTAGCAGTTGACAATCTGATACAAAGTTATGGTGAATTTGACAAGACTGGTTTTAACGAAATAAACATAAGAATCTACCTTTTTTTTAAAGCTGGGGGCTTCATTCAGTTTTGCCGCCCCGGGCCTCTGACGGGCTTAGTCCGCCACTGAGCAAGGGCATCACATCAGATATTATATTCGTACAGATTACATACTGCATAAGGCTTAGCAACATAGCATTTCTATTTTTCAGCCGCTCTCCATACAGCATGGCAGTTCACAATACCTATAGTTTAACAGTACGAAGACCCACAGTCTACATGATATGTAATACTAGGGTCAGATATGTACCTGGGCGTTTTCTCCACTCCATGAAAACGTCCAACTAGAGCCGAAGTCCGAGTCTAGAGACCTGTCTAGTTGCGCCGACGCCCCTAAGGCCATTGGCATTTTCTCAGCTTGTCTTCAGCTATATTCATCAACGATATTCATCCGTAATCCGTAGTGAATCTTTCCATATTTTTTATGTTAATGGGTGGCAAACAAGCATAATGCCCGCCTGATGGTAAGCGCCACCACATCCTATAGACGCTTCAGGGGGCCAATCGCCTAACGGAAATGCTTTGGAAAACGCTAACGCTTACGATTTTATTTTGTTATCTAGCCTATCTAAGGTATTCAAATGCCTCGCGCTCTTTCTTTTTCTTTTGCATTGGTAATAACAATATTAATAAAAATGAGCGTGAGGTATTCGAAAACCTCAGGCGGCTAGAAATAACAATATAAAATCGTCAGCGTTAGCGTTTCCCAAAGCATTTCCGTTAGGCGATTGGCCCCCAGGTATGAAAAATATCACTCGCGCCGATGCCTCCCCTACCTCGTGGAGCCCTGGAACCTTAATCACTGACAGAAAGATCTTCTGTAAGGTAGAGACTAAATCCCCAGATGGGCGCTCAAAATTCGCTATGCCCTACCTCTCTTATACGTAACGTTTTTTGGAACGCAGGTCAAATGACGGCTGCGGGTCGAGTGCCGCCTTGCCGCGTCCTAGTAGTGGGCGGTGGGGTAGCGGGTCTAGCTGCAGCTGCGCAGGCCCGTTGTATGGGCGCCGCGGTCAGGGCGTTCGACACCCGGCCTGCTGTACGCGAGCAGATCGAGAGCTTGGGCGCCCAGTTCATCACTATGGAGATGAAGGTGAGATTCGTCGCAGTAAATCAATAGGTAAGGTCCCATCTTAGTATGGGCGTCGCGGTCAGGTCGCTCGATACGCGGCCCTCTGTACGCGAGCAGTTCGAGAGCTTGGGCGCCCAGTTCATCACTAAAGAGATGAAGGCGAGATTCGTCGGAGGAAATCAATAGATTAGGTCCCATCTTAGTATGGGCGCCGCGGTCAGATCGCTTTATACGCGGCCCTCTGTACGCGAGCAGATCGAGAGCTTGGGCGCCCAGTTCATCACTATGGAGATGATGGTGAGATTTGTCGAAGGAAATCAATAGGTAAGATCCCATCTTAGTATGGGCGCCGCGGTCAGGTCGCTCGATACGCGGCCCTCTGTACGCGAGCAGATTGAGAGCTTGGGCGCCCAGTTCATCACTAAAGAGATGAAGGTGAGATTCGTCGGAGGAAATCAATAGATTAGGTCCCATCTTAGTATGGGCGCCGCGGTCAGATCGCTTTATACGCGGCCCTCTGTACGCGAGCAGATCGAGAGCTTGGGCGCCCAGTTCATCACTATGGAGATGATGGTGAGATTTGTCGAAGGAAACCAATAGGTTAGGTCCCATCTTAGTATGCGCGCCGCAGTCAGGTTGTTTTATACGCAGCCGTCTGTCCGCGAGCAGATAGAGAGCTTGGGCGCCCAGTTCATCACTAAAGTGATGAAGGTGAGTATCGTCGAATGGAACCCAAAGAGCAAGGACCCATCTTAGTATGGGCGCTCGATATTTCAGGAAAATGTCTTTATAGTTAAATCCAAATTACACTAGACTTGTGATTCTTGTGACGTGATTTTAGGAAAGTTTTTTTTTTAAGCTGTAGTATAATATAAACTCGCTAAATCACATAAGTTAGTCTCACTGTAATCTCACTCTATTACGTTTGGCATTCGAGTTTCAAATATAGATATTTGAGTGAAAAATCTCAAAAATCCCTTAATAAATATTAGAATTTCAATCCATTCCTCCATTGGAATTGGGTCGTGCACTCGGCAGGTAGTTGACGTTGAAAGGATCGCTTGGCAGGTACTAAATGTTCTCGCACATTTGTATCATAATAATAAGCAACTCAAATAATGTGCAACAGAAACAGACAAACAAATGCAGCAAAGTATCTTAATGTAACCCACCTTTATACAATATACGTATTTCAATATAACATTCCATTTACTGCGAATTGCGATTGTCATTTTTATGATCTGGGAAATCGTTAAAAATTCTGAGAAGCCTGCTGAACATTACCATATTTCAGAGTTTTTTTTTAAATAAAGGGTTATTTAAAGCAATAGTTTGTCAATACCATGTATCTACACATTTAAACAAATGTATTCATTTGATTAGGAAGTTATGGATTTGTAAGTTGCTTTTGATATCACTCATCCGTAACATCATGTTTACGAAATAATAAAAGTACCGATTAACGAAAAATGTAATTTGCTGATAATTTAAGTGCATAAATAATTACCTAAGTACCTACTTAGTTGATATCGAAAACAAATTGTATACAGGACCCATTCAATTTTCCTTCACATATCATTGGCTTACCATAACGCATTCACCTTTTTGCGGTGACATGTTCATAAATAAGTATGTATTACGTTTCCAATCGCTTTTATTTACGCAAACAATCTGTGAATGCATCGTTATTGATATGACATTGGTCTGGTATTAAGTATTATTATTTGCTTTTCAGTTACAGATATCGTGCAAATAATATTATGTACTTATCGATATATATCTAAAGCATTCGTTTAATTGGTTTGATCATCAAAGGCATATTTTTTTGATATAATCAATTTTATCTTCATTGCAAATCTTATTTTAAGTTTTAATTTGCAAGCAAGGTGTGGTATGCATACTGCGTTCTGATATGAGGTTACCGCTATCTAAATGATATGAACGTTCCATTA
Source organism: Chilo suppressalis (assembly GCA_902850365.2). Lineage (NCBI taxonomy): Eukaryota > Metazoa > Arthropoda > Insecta > Lepidoptera > Crambidae > Chilo > Chilo suppressalis. Next base: position 19,038,686 of record OU963898.1, read on the forward strand.
ATGTAATAGTATTATTGCGTCACTAGTGTTAAGAGTAATTTTATTATTTTACTTGCAGCCGCCCGCGACTTCGTACGCGTGGAGTTAGTAAGAAATAAAGGTTCACTGCTCGTTTCACGTAGGTGATAGCGTGATAATATGCAACCTATATGTTGACCCGACTTCTTAATAATACTTATTCGTGCCAAATTTGAAGTTAATCCATGCAGTTCTATTTGAGTTTATCCCGGACATACATACAGACAAATAGACAAAAAGTCTAAAAACTATATTTTTGGCTTTGGTATCGATTGTACATCACACCCCAAGTATTCTTTTAAAAAATATTCAATGTTCAGTTTTGACTTTCCTACAATTTTATTATATATTTATTTCCGAATTTCATTTACAAGTTGGTTTTTTCCCGTTTTTGTTCACCGTTATTAGTAGGTAAATAAATTCGGGAAATAAATAAAATAATAAAATTACTTTAAACACTGGTGACGTAATAATATTATACATTAACGGAACGTTTCATATCATCTAGATATTCTCTAAAACGAACAATAGAAATTTTACCTACCTTTCATTAATAATTTGTGTACATATACCTACACAGACGCGCATGCAATCCTCTGAGACGGACAATAGTACCTTATTCTACCTACTTTTCATAAAAAATTTGTACGTACACAATTTAGCATCTCTTCGTGTCGCCATTGTATTGATGACGATGACAGAGTAATATTTGAATTTTTTATCAACTGAGCTTAATGCGTAACCATAAAATGTTATGTTGGCCGTTGTTATGTAAAAGCGTTTACATAACGCGAACAAATAGTAACCAAAGATGACAAAGGTAACAATGACCTTGCTCAAATTACTGATAAATTCATTTAGCATAAAGTTCATTTTCATTACAAGTTATGAGTGGAGTAGTAAGATGATAAGGTGAATAATCTTTTTACCTTGAATGACCGGTTTTGTAGGTTGCTACCTACAAAAGTTTTTAAGAGAGGTAGGGCATAGCAGATTTCCTGTTCGAATTGGAGTCCCCACCTAGGGAAGTAACGTAACCTCCTCCTTATAGAAGACCACAATAGTCAAATAACACTACCTTTTGGAGGTGTTGAGTTTCTGTTGGTGAGTAAGGTTCCAGGGCTCCACGGGGTAGGGGATTGGGTCAGAATAGGCAACGGCGAGAGCGATATTTTTTGTATCACACTCGTCTATAGGCTATGGTGGCCGCTTACCATCAAGCGGGCCATGCGCTTCTCTGCCACACTTTTAACATAAAAAATAGCACGCCCAACTGGCATTAACAGTCAGTGCTGCTTGTCGCTTGTGACAATGTTAACTTCAAACTGAATACTGTTTCAGTACGATTCCCGGACAAGTTTGTTTACATTGTTACAGCTATGAATGAAGGCTAATTTCCCTACTGGCTGCACCAAGTACAGAGAGAGATTTGTTTAACATTGTTTAGAGAAAACTTGATTCTGTAACAGAATAATGTAGTTTTGTTTAAACGAGATCTTATCTTCCTATATGTTTCTAATTATCTGTTATAATGTGTGCTTACCTGTACTCTTTTGCGGATGCGTAATATAGTTTTTGTAGTCATACGATAATGTGCAAAACAAAGAGTGTATACTCGCGAACCTGGAACTGCACTTAAACTGCAGCGACTGCAACTCTTTAAGTAGACAGTCTCATACAGAGCCAAGCGGATAACTCGCCAATGTACAGTCAAAGACATGAGAGTAGTGTAACGCCAGTAGTATTACGGCCTCCTTGCTTGTGTAAACTCTTTGCTTATGTAATGCCTACGGCTGGCAGTTATATCAAGAAGTAAATGTTATTATTTTAAAAATTTGAATGTGAGAACCTTTTGTCTTATATATCGAACATTCTGGGAAATAGAATTCAGGCACAGAAACGATCGGTTGATAGAAAATTACCCTACAAGGTAGAGGCGCCATCGATCCCGGTACCTCTACTTGTAGGGCTTAACCTGGGGACGCAGCTTACAATAACTATAAATGATAATGTTCGAGATGTTTCACTTTTTTTAAACTCGAAGACAATATAATAATCTTTCTATCAAACGATCGTAAAATTCAACGTCAAATTGTATTTCATGAAGATACTTCGATGTAATAGGAGGATACTTTTTATCCTCGTACAAGGAGATGATTAAACCGGAACATTGTTATTATTCATTCATTGTATTTTAATGGTATTAACTTTGGTAACTTTTTTTTAGGACTACTCCTACCTAGGTACTTTACGATGCACTTATCCAGTCTTATCCAAATCATTTAGTATTGTTTGTAACTTTACTTATAAATCAATTGTTATAAGTTAGTTTTTAATTTCTAACTCAGGAAGAAGGAGCCGGGGTAGGAGGTTACGCCAAGGAAATGAGTCAAGAGTTCCTCAATGCGGAACGAGCTCTCCTCGGCAGAGAAACTCGCACCTCTGACGTCGTCATCAGCACGGCTCTGATCCCCGGTAAACCAGCACCTCTGCTCATATTGGAGGTTAGTATTTCACAACTAGATATCCCTTTAATTTGATTTGTGTTGTCTTTGGGATTGATATCACGAGAAAATAATTTCATGCAATTAATCGTAACTAATCACATAACGGGGTGGATGGCGGTACGAAGGGGTAATAGAAGGGATGTTAGGTGAACCCTCCAGTAGTTCCTATTCTAAAGACACGATTTGGACGCAACAAAAAGTTATAGCCGTTTGTCGAATTTGTTTTTTGCTACCATAGTTGTTCGGCCCTACATAGAGGGCTCAGGTAAGGTGGGAGTACTTTTCAAGGTTGCCTTCTCCCTCCCATATGTTATTCTGCCGCGCTCGAGTAAATCCAAAAAACCCCCGCATGGGCTCCCCTACCATTATGAAACAGTTTAAATCTTATATGAATAACAACTTCGCAGTTACAAAACATTACGAATTTCTTGAGAATGGTAAAAGAAATTATTTATTTTGAAAGTTCTAGAGTTCCGCGGGGTAGGGGATATGGCCAAGGTAAGCAACGGCGCACGTGATACTCTGGTATCGTAAGCGGGGCCGCCCTTTTTACATAAAAAAATACTTAAATAATTATAAATAAATAATGGTTAGTAGGTATTTATGTAGAAGTATATAGCTCACATCTTTGAATGCATTCCACTGGTAACATTTTTCAGTTATGAGTACATGTGTGATGTGTTTAAGAATTTTCAATAGTTGTTTTTCGATGATATAACTTAATTTTCAGGATGCAGTCCGAGACATGGCACCAGGCAGCGTGATAGTAGACTTGGCCGCAGAAATGGGTGGCAATGTTCAAACCACTAAGAAGGGGGAAGTGACAAAAGTTCACGGCGTCACTCACATAGGCCTCACCGACTTGCCGAGCCGTATGCCAGCGCACGCCTCCACGCTGTACGCTAACAATATATCCGGATTCCTCTTCAGTTTAGGTAAGTAACGTGCTAAAAAAACAAGCGAGCCTTACAGTAGTCGCGCATGTTGTGTAACATTTGAAACCTCACCTTATATTAGTAAAAAAAGAAATAAAACCTACTACAAAAGGAATAAGCTATTTGAACATTATGTTCTAAAATCAAATCAAATAGCGCGCGCTTCCCATACTTCCTGTTACACACTTCCGTCCCACTTCACGTAATCACTCCCACAAATTGCACGAAAGCGAGAGGAAAGATGTTACACATCAATAATGCTATATTAGACTTGAATACACATGTTCAGCGAAGCAGCAGACTGTGCAAACAACTAAGAAGGGCGAAGTGACAAAATTGTACGGTGTCACGCACATCGGCCTCTTACCAGCTATTTTTATTTTATTTCTTTTGATATGTTTTTTCTAATCTTAGGTTATTTTCGAAATATTTATTAATAAAAAATACTGTAAAAAATTGCAAACATTGGAAAGGTAAGAATTGTCGATAAAAACCAAGCCTGTATTAATAAACAACTTAGGCACCTACCAAACGTTTAATACTTAACTGTTCAGGTATTGTAAAATACTGGGCAAAATTAAATATTCTATACTTAATTGTTTCGAAAAATAAATAATAGCTTTATAAAGAGAAAAGAATACAAAAAAAATAACAGAGCTCAGGATCGAACCACCGATCATTTGGTGTCGACACCAAGGCCGTTACCGTTCGACTTTCTGTCTCTTGCAGAGAGTTACAAAATTACGGATACCTTGTGTCAAATACTGTCGCTTTTTCGTTTCATCGAGTTTCGAATCATAACGGTGCTAAAGAAGTTTTCACCACAAAAATTAATTTGTGCTACATTTTATAAATAATAGAATTGAAACAGGTGGCCAGAGTCCATGCTTTTCCACCACTAAAATGTTCTTGTGAGTACCAAGCTTGGTTTTGTTGTTGACGCTTGACTTGCGTTATATCCTACAAATATCAATAATGTGAATTTGTATGTTCACTAATTAGGTTAAAACTACTAAACGTATTTAGAAAAAAATGCTATAATGGGAATGAGACGTAGGACACTTTTTATCCCTAAAAAATGTTAGTTTCCTGAGGGATTTTCCAAAAAAATGTAACCGCGGACGAAGTTGACGGCAGCCGCAAGTGTTATAATAATTTTATAAGTCCGCTTCTACGTTTAGGTAAGTGCTAATAATTCTATTACTAACCGTCCGTAACACAAGTGTTCAACCAAGCAACAGACATTTCCGTAATCGATTCCGCAGTACATAGATATGTACCAGTCAGTACCTAACAACAGAGATGTTTTTTTTATTTTAAGGACATTAACAGAACACTTTAAAAGTTTTGTATTCTCAATTCAATATTTGATACTAAAAATAAATCAAACCGTTAGTTTGAAAATATATGAATTGATATTAAAATTGTTTCATTATGTGGATTACACATTGTAACTCAGATTTTGCTTAGTAGAATGAGTGATGAATACATTCAATAACTGTTCAATGTATAAATATAGGTATAATTACATACCTTGTGGTTGTGTTATATATTTTTTTGTAAAAGAAACAGCTCAAAAGTTGTGCAAATTATGCTAGATATACGAGTACTTTCGAATTTCCTCTAGTATAATAAAATAGGTAATTAGCTCAATCTTGTTTAACCTAACGACAATAGTGGAAGCTCAACAATGATTTATTTATATTAGAATTTAGATACGTAAAATGTAATGCCGCCGCCTCCTTTTATCATTAAATTTTATCACCAAACCCTTGACGTTATCTTATATCAAAACAGTTTTCGTGGCAACTAATTATTTTTCGAAATAACTTAAAATGTATTTAATTGCTTACATAGTGATATGAGATCTCGCCTGCGGCATACAGGGTGTGGGGGAGAACGAAAACGGTTTAAGGGAGTCCCCGTTTTCATTTTCCCCCACACCCTTTACCCCGCAGGCGAGGACTCAATCAAGCAGTCTACCAATAGGCCACATAATCCAAAATTATTAAATGAAATGTACGCAACTAGTCACGGTCTACTGTATGATGTCAAGAAAAGTGAGCTCCTGATCTTTCAAGCTAGGAGTCGTAATCTATACTTATAATAAATCTGTAGAGATGTCAATTCTGTACATGAAATATATTTTTAAAATAACTATCGGGGGGTGATTAGTGATCAATACTGATGCCAAAAATGCTATCAGCAAATTTTTTGTCTGTCTGTCTGTCTGTCTGTCTGTCTGTGTGTATGTTCCTTATAGAAACAAAAACTACTCGACGGATTTTAACGAAACTTGGTACAATTATTCTTCATACTCCTGGGCAGGTTATAGTATACTTTTCATCACGCTATAATCAATAGGAGCAGAGTAGTGAAGGGAAATGTTGGGAAAACGGGAGAAGTTACTCCATTTTGTGTGCAGCCTTAATGATTAAAGTTACATAGAAATCATGTATGACGGAAATATTCTACATAAAATTGTCTAAAAAATATCCCGTAACAGCATATGTCTATCTTTTATGGTTGACTCACAGTAACACGTGTAACTCCCGATAGCTTAGCAGTTCGGAGCATTCTGATCATATTTGTTTACTCTTACGTTTATAATACTCCGACTCATCCCTAATTTAAAAAAGTTAACATTATTACCTATACTGAATCATGCTATAAGGATTATTTTTGTGTAACGGTTGCCGCGCTCGACACGGGTCGCGGCGGCGGTAGGGTATCAAAAGGCGGGAGGTCCGAGTGCGAACTGTCTAAATCTGTTTTCTGCGTCGCTCCCCCCCTGGGGGCGATCGCTTCCGATGAAGCCTTAGAGGCCTTCCCGGTCAGAGGCAGCCCCTACGGGTGTTTTTTAGTCAGTACGAGTCTGGTATCCATGAGGATTTCTCACCTGCTCCCCCGCCTGGGAGGAAACAAAAAAAATAAAAAAAAAGAGCGAGCGAGCTTCAATATTTGGCTGTTGATGCGTTCAGAGCGTTCGGTCTTATTGACAGACAATAATTGAGAAATATTGAGAAACCGTGCTTATCAGCGCGACTTTTAGTCTTTAAATAGTTTATTTGAATTTCTTATGTTGTTATTTTGTAAAATAGGTATTAGTTGTTTTGGTAGTGTTTAAATATTCGTTCAAATTAAAAATTATTAAGCGTAGGTACTTTTATTAATTAAAGTAGTTATAAGTATTTATTTTTAAGTGAAGTAGGTATAGGTAGATAGTATTGCACAGGCGTTTCAGCTTTATTTTCATTTCTTTTTTGTTGTGAGTTGTATATATTTCTGGTTATAATTCTATAAGAATATTTTAGTTTAAATAGTCACTTAGATTTTAAGTGTAAGGTAGCTAAAGTTAGGACCACGTATTAGTTGTTTTGGTAGTGTTTAAATATTCGTTCAAAGTGTAATTTAATCATATGGGATGAATGTACGATGGCCCATCGAAAAGGAGTAGAAGCGGTAGACAGAACTTTAAGGGATATAAGACAAAATGATCGACCAATGGGCGGTATCACAGTTTTATTTTGTGGTGATTTCCGACAAACCTTACCGGTTATACCACGGGGAACCCGAGCTGATGAGGTTAGGGCTTGCCTGAAAAGCTCTTATTTGTGGCGTGATATACAATCGGTGCATTTGACTATAAACGTGCGAGTGAGAACTGTAGGTAACCCGGATGATCGTGAATTTTCTGATATATTATTAAAGAATATACCTTCACCAAAGATACCTATCCACTGCTACACCAAGGAAAACTTATTCTGACGCCTGAGTTATGTTGTATAGTGCAATCCCAACAACATCTTACATCGTCAGTTTACGGTGACGTAACAAATATATTAAAAATAAGGACAATTCTTGGCTATGCGAAAGGTCCATTTTAACTCCTCGCAATGACCGGGCATCTGAGATTAATAATAAAATACTGTCGAATATCCAGGGGGACAGCAAAGTTTATAGTTCAATAAATAGAATGGCCGATGAACAAGAAACCACTACCCGATAGAATTTTTAAATTCTTTAAATATGCCCGGACTTCCTTCTCATGAAATTTGTTTAAAAATTGGCATTCCGATTATTCTGCTCCGAAATTTAAGACCACCACAAATTTGCAACGGAACTCGGCTTAAAGTAACCCAGTTGCAACAAAATGTAATCGAGGCTCAAATTTTAACAGGTTGCGGTGCAGGAGAAACCATCTTTATTCCCAGAATTCCCATAATACCAAATAATTTTCCATTCCAATTTAAAAGAACGCAATTCCCAGTATCGGTGTGTTATGCAATGACAATAAATAAGGCTCAAGGGCAGACTTTTCGTGTTGCTGGAGAAGATCTCGGTGTCAGCTGTTTTTCACATGGTCAGTTATGTCGCTCTTTCCCGGGTTAGCAGTCCTAGAAATTTTTATGTTCACGTGCCGGACGGGTCAACTTTCAACGTAGTTTACCCGGAAGCTTTGCGCTGAAGTATTTTCATTCTATATGTACTTAAGCCTCATGTGAAAGCGATCTAAACAATATTACCAATACATTAACATAATAACATACAAGGAGTTACACGCTGATGGTCTCGGGGCACAGGGATAATAATAATATTCTGCGGTTCCTTATTGCGATATTTTTAACAGTATTGTGGATTGACATATTATATTTCCCTACTAAAATACGAAAGTTAATCTGTCTGTCACATCAAAACCACGGAACCCTGAGGAAGGACGCGGACGAAGTCGCGGGCAAAAGCTAGTAATAAATAATCTAGGATTTTTAAATAATCTACTAACATATATTTAAGTTTTCCTATTTTTACTAACACTCACATGTAATTATATTTATATGGACACAGTCTGTCCATATAAATATAATTACATGTGAGTCAATTAAATTGATTTTATTTTATTTCTATGGGAAGGCTTCGTTACGGAACGCGTCACGCATACAGCAGCGGTAGGCAGCAGGCTGCTCTTATCTCACTCTAACCCGCAGCGTCACTTAGATTATAGTTTAAGTAATAACCCCCCCCCCCCCCCTGCGTCTCGCACACGCTTTTTTTCGGTATCGTTTTATCTATAACGTGAAAAAACACAATCCAGAATCGGGATCTCACTGTAAGATTGTTGAAGAAAAATTTAATTTATCCAGGGACAAACGACCATTTCCACATCAACCTCGAGGATGAAGTGACTCGTGGAGCAATAGTGCTCAAGAGTGGTGAGCTGCTGTGGCCGCCACCACCGCCGCCCAGTATGACCGTGGCCGCACAGACAACTTCCAAGACTACGGTTGTAGCCAAACCTGAACCGCCCAATCCTTTCAACGAAACACTGAAAGACTCCTTCTTGTATTCTACTGGTAAGTACAAACACAGATGTTGGAGACAAAGGATGAAATGCACCAAATATATCATCAACAGTCTTACTTGCTAAGTGTAAGGCCTCGCAACACGCCCCCAAGTATACGTCAATCGCCAAACCAGCACCGCCCAATCCTTTTAACGAAACACTGAAATACTTCTTCTTGTATTCTACTGGTAATTACAAATTCAGATAGTGACAACGAATCGATGAAATGTTTCAAATAGATCATTTCAATATTTTCAATCAACCAGTTTCAATTGCTAATTTTACGGCCGCGCAATATGTCCTTAAGTCTATCGCCAAGCTTTCGCCACCCAATTCTTTCAACGAGTTACTGAAAGATTTATTATTTATTTTACTCGTAATCGCAAATACAGATGATGTTTGTCTCCAGACGATAAAATGCCACGAATAGATCGTAAACAGTTTCAATTACCAAGTATAAGGCTGCACAGCCCCATGACCGCCCAATCCTTTCAACGATACACCGAAAAACTCCTTGTATTCCACTAGTAAGTAAAGATACAGTTTATGGAGACACACCATGAAATGTCCCAAATAGATAAAACAGTTTTCAAATACTAAGTAGATAAAAAAGCAAATTCTAACATGAATTACAGTACACAGTTAAATCATAGCTCAACGGATGTTATCTCTAGTTTAAATATTGATCTTGTAATTGCTTTTACACATATACAAATTGTATTGTATTGTATTGTACAATTGTATTTGTGAAAATATTACCTCCTTTAATCATAACTGCGAAGCAGGGCTTTAACACCAGTGGAGTCAGGCGATTATACAGAATGTCAAATTCTGTATAATCGGACTGTTTTTTGTATTCATTATGTATAGGTACAATTGGATATCAAATTCGCGATACGTTATTTTCTAAAGTGTTTGAGTTGTTCCCCTCTAAGATGAACCAAGATGGCAATATATTAACACAAATCAACTTCACAATGTAGATACGACGATGGCCTTATGCGTAGTTTCCTTACGTCTAGTTACCACAAACAGCCAAATTCCTTCAATAGATTAAGAATCTTTGTTCAGTAAAATAAAGCTCTCTACTCTTGATTTTCTACTTTTTGCAGGATTAGCAAGTTTGATCGGACTTGGCATGGCAGCGCCCAACCCAGCTTTCACCACCATGACAACAACACTCGCTTTAGCTGGTGAGAATTAGTTTAAATATCTTTGTTTTACATACTTTGCTTTTTCTTTATTGCGAGACCAGGTAGTTCGTTGAAATGTTCAAATTCTAAGAATTTAGTGTTCGCATAATTTGAAGAAAATAACAAATGAGATGTATAGTATGTCATGGCATCTTAATCAACCTTATACCTAAATCGTTAAAGCTCAAAATGACATATCCACCGCTTGAAAAAGACGCACGCTGTACTCATTTGAATAGCATAAATAAATTTGAATTTACTCCATGATACATCAATGTTACTTCGTAAAGATTTATTTTAATACGTGTTTGATTCTGTTTTTTAGGGATCCAGTGATTTTCATTAACAGTTTATAATATGTATAATTCATAAATCTCTTGTTAATTCAAAACAGTAACGGAAACTTTTGAGTCCAATATGATGTGTGATGTAATCACGCTCGCTAAATTAACATTAAATGATTTAATGTGATTGTGTTCGCACGCTAGCTTAATTTTTTACTTTGAATTTTTTTATCGCGCTTGCTTCGATCCCTTCCCTTATAACAGCTGGTCACATTTGTGAGTACCTAAAATGAATATGTAAGCACCCAGAATATGTATTCTAAACATGTATGTTTTCTGTTTATCAAACTCTGTAGGCGTGGTTGGTTATCACACCGTGTGGGGGGTAGTACCGGCGCTGCATTCGCCCCTGATGTCGGTCACCAACGCCGTATCTGGTATTACGGCGGTTGGAGGTTTGCTGCTCATGGGCGGCGGATACGTACCCGAGACTCCTGTACAGGTAAAATTATGGCCTGTGACGTCACCACACCCAATGGTTGGGTGTGACGGCACTGCATTCGTCCCTGATGTCGGTCACCAACACCGTGTCTGGTATCACAGCGCTTGGAGGCTTGCTACTGATGGGCTGCCGGTATGTTTTCGAGACTCCCGTGCAGGTTCAGTAGTGACATATGACGTAACCACACCCAACGATTGGATGCAAGAGCGCTGCATTCGCCCTTGATGTAGGTCATCAACGCCGTATCACGGCGGGTGGAGGCTAACTACTGATGGGCGGTGGATACGTACCCGAGATTCCTGTGCAGGTACAGTACCGACATTTGACGTCACCACACTCAATAGTTAAGTGTGACGGCGCTGGATTCGCCCCTGATGTCGGTCACCAACGCAGTGTCTGGTATCACGGAGGGTACGTACCCGAGGTCACCACACATCGCAAAACTTAAGTTACCATTCTTAACATTAGCTTCTATTTTGAAGTATGCAATTAACAATAAATTCTAAGCAACTTAGCTCTTTGAGGCCTACGCGCGTATGTGCAACTAGTACTAGGCGATTGCAAGAGCTGCAGGGGTGGCAGAAGCCATACAAAGGCCTAAATTTTGATTTGATTTACTAATTCTTCTTTCTACGAATCGTAAATGGCCCGGGGTGCCAGATTTCATAATACGCCCCTGGGTCCCCATGATTTCTATTGGACAGTTCATATACCACAGACCTAGATTTAGATAGACAACGCATCTGCGTCAAATTGTATAAAAAACCTAACGCCTCATATTTTGATAGCGAATGAAGTGGTGGAAAAGCATGGGCACCTGCAACCAGCACCAGCTTACTGTGACACTTTAAGACAATTAAATAAATTGCGCCTGTCATCCATATCGAGAACAGTGATAAAAAAGAAAAGGAAGACGTTGGGTCTCCCTTTTGGTAGATTTTTGGCACGCGGAATACTATACTTGCTGTATCTATTTCGATCTGTCTTTGTCATATAGGTACATTGTCTGTTACCTGATTTTTATAAATAATCTGTGTAGTAGTTTAGAACTAATTAGCATAATTATTGCATTTTTACAGTGGCTGGCAAGTACTGCTGCTCTGATTTCATTCGTGAACGTATTCGGCGGATTCCTTGTCACGCAGCGTATGTTGGACATGTTCAAGAGGTTTGTAATGTCACGTGATATGACCATATTATGATAATTTTAGATTTCATGACATTATCTCTACTGGTTCTAAAAACACTTTTATCGTCTATGCATTGTCTACTTTTACGAGATCATAGTAATATGGTTTATAAAGAACATATCATCTTGAAGTAAAGACGTCTTAAAAAAATATTCATTTTCCAATATTTTTAAATCTCTGGAAATTATTTTGAAGGAATCTTTAAATAATCGCCAATAAATAAATCTGGAAATTATAACTTTTTTTAATTATTGACGAAACATTCTAAAATAGGTGAAGTTATTTAGAAATTCCGAAACCTAATTTTGAATTTCTCCGCTTGTAATTTTTTTCACATTCACAATCCATTCAGAAAATGTGGTATAAGTAGTGTGTAGATGACAGTACATATTTTAGATATATTTTGTTAATTTCGTCTAGGCCTGGTGACCCACCAGAATACGGATACTTGTATGGCATACCCGCCGCAGCTCTCTTGGGAGGTTATATTACCACAGCTATGCAGGTTGGTAAAAATAACCAAATATAATATGCATCGTTATTTTTTAAGCATTTAACTGCTAGATTTTTCTAAAGAAAAGTTTACTAGAAAGAATTCCACGCGGACCAGGCAGCAGACGGGACTCGAATTCGCACTGCCTTGCAGCCTAAGGCTAAGAAAAAATCGACACGGCGTCAGGGCCGCGGTAGCATAATGGTCAGTGCATTCGCCCGGATAGCGAAGGGTCCGGGTCCCATTTGCTGCCTGGTCCGTGTGGATTTCTTTCTAGTAAAATTCTTGAAATGTATCGTTATTTTTATGTATTGAATAAGAATTTGAATATGCATTTCTTTCTTATCCGATAATCGATCTACTGATCCGATTAACTTTTTAGAGCCGTGACTAAAATTCTTGTACTGATTAAGTAATTTTTTTAACTTTACGTCTTTATCGTAATCGGTCTATGGTCCTCATTTTAGCTACATGCTATTAAGTGGACCAGTAGAAGGCGATTATTTGACGCATTTGTGCGATAACCTCTTGAACTCTATTGCAATAATAGAAAGAAATTATAAACTGTCAAGGTTGTGTGCAAGCGAATCACGCTTTTTACTGATAGATTTATATCTTCAAATGGGTTCATAATTGTGTAAATCTATAACAGGGCTACCCAGAAGTGCATCAGATGGCGTATTTAGCGTCGTCGCTGTGCTGCGTGGGAGCTCTAGCTGGTCTCAGTTCCCAAACAACTGCTAGAAAAGGAAACTACCTGGGAATGGTATGTACTAAATTTTACTATTCCGTGTGACCATATAGCTTAGTTTTCGATAAACTACCTTTATCGTTTTGTCTTTATTTTTTAGAACAGCCTGTATTTTCCAGCGAGGCTGTAGTTTTTGCTTCAGGAGCGTATGTAAAAAGAAAATAGGAGAATCGTGATGATAACTTCTAAGCTTTCGAATTCGTCTATACTTCTAAAACAAACACCAACTGCATTATGCTTAAAATAAAATAATCTATCCAATTCGGAAATTATTCATAATTTTCTGTTTTTCAGGATGTATTAAATACCATATTCATGCTAATCTATCAACATAAGAAGTGCAGCCAGTGGAAAAATCATACTGCTTCTAAAATCTATAATTTCACCCAATAATGTTACTTCAATTCTTACATTTCTTACTTTGTTTAGTCTGTTGTAAATTATACCTTAAATCCATCGCATTACACTAACAAAATTCACTGAAACCTTTATAGTGTTAGTTTCAATCTAGTACCTATGTAAAGACAGTGAAGATATTATCAATGTAACAGATAATTAATTAAGTTCAGTTTTCGTTTTGTGAATTGGTGATAACCATCATTTTCCGATTTTAATTTCTTAAATTCGGTTTATGAAGTTATTGTACAAACACAAAGCTATATAATGCACTTATAAATTTTTAACTTACATTATGTACCTCTAATGCCACACCGAATTCATTGGTAGCAGTTGAATTTCAATACATTCATTTGTTAAGACTCAATACTTCATTCATTTAATTTGTAATACAAATTAAAGACTATTCTATCAAGCTGTACTCCTTTTCCTGTACCTCAAGCACGAACTACTAGCGAGAAAGCATTCGTATCACCATGTCAAAGTTTCTATAGATCCTACCGGGCGAAAGAATAAACTAGCTATTTCCATAGAAACTTTGACGATGGCGATACGAATACTTTCTCGCTAGTTGTTGTTGTAACGAAGTAACTCGTTAGCGAAAGGTTGCTTGGTAGAGATACCTTAATAAGGTATCTCTACCAAGAAATTAAATATAACCGTATCAGAAATAGGTGCAATACTGTGATAAGGGACGCTCAAAGACGCTATATTCACAGTTCTGTCGAAAATGAAGATCCTGCAAAAGTTTGGAAATTCTTAAAATCTCTAGGGGTCGGCAAATCCCGTAATTCTACTCCTACTAATAATTTAGAAATTGACAAACTTAATAGTTACTTCTCTACTTCTATGCCGCTTGATGCATCCCGCAAAGTTGAAACATTGCAATTTCTTTCTAATTTGCCGACTCAAGATTCTTCTTTTTTCTTACATCAGTTTGCCGACTGTGATGTTAAGAGAACCATACAAAAGATTTATTCCAATGCAGTTGGTTGTGATTCTATTAGCCGGAAAATGATCCTTCCCATCCTTGAAATTTTAACTCCCATTATTACCCACATCCTAAATACTTCTATTTTGACCGGAGTTTTTCCTGCATCTTGGAAGGATGCAAACGTTATCCCAATTCCTAAAAAAAACAATCCTGGCTCTTTTTCTGAATATCGTCCCATTTCCATTCTTCCTTTTCTTTCCAAAGTTCTGGAGAAGCTAGTTTATCGGCAACTTACAAGTTTTCTTAACCAAAACCAACTTCTAAACCCCTTTCAGTCCGGTTTTCGTACCGGTCACAGCACTACTACTGCATTGATTAAGATCTCGGATGACATTCGATGTGGCATGGAGAATCGTCAACTTACACTGATGACGTTGCTTGACTTGAGCAACGCCTTCAACTCTGTTGATTTTGATATTCTTCTTGCTGTTCTACGTTCTCTTAACATATCTCCAGCGGCTATTGATTGGTTTCAAAGTTACCTGCTAGGACGCCGGCAGCGTATCTGCATCGAAGGCAACTTCTCTGCGTGGTGCACTATCAATGCCGGAGTTCCTCAGGGTGGCGTCTTATCTCCTCTTCTCTTTTCTCTCTTTATTAATTCGATCTCACAAACACTTTCCAGTTCCTATCACCTTTACGCTGATGACCTACAGATCTACACTCAAGCATCGCTATCTGATATTTCAAACGCTATAGCAACTACCAATTCAGACCTAGCTATAATTAGTAGTTGGACTAAGTCATTCGGCCTTACTGTAAATCCTTTAAAAACGCAGACTATTATAATAGGCAGTCCGTACTTTGTTTCCAGGATTGATTTTGGATTATTGCCCCCTATTATTTTTGATAGTATTATTATCCCTTTCTCTAGTACGGTGAAAAATCTTGGTGTGATCTTTGATCAGTTTTTCTCATGGAAGCCTCAGGTGGAAGCGGTAAGAAAGAAAATATTTGCCGCATACAATTCACTAAACCGGTTGCGTAATTTTTTACCAACAAGTACAAAGGTCACTTTGGCTCAGACACTTTTACTTTCCATTATCGACTACGCTGATGTTTGTTATACTGACATATCTGAGGAACTCCTAAACAAGCTGGAACGTCTGCAGAATATGTGTATCAGATTCATTTTTAATCTACGTAAATATGACCATGTGTCTCACTTTCGACACAAACTAAAATGGCTTCCTATTCGCCGACGCAGGGACTTACACACTCTTACGGTTCTCTATTCTGTACTTTTCCTTCCTACTTCTCCGCCCTATCTAAAAGAATGTTTCTCGTTTCTTGATTCCAAATCAGAACGCACTTTGCGGTCCTCTTCAAATCTAACCCTTGCAGTCCCACTCCATTCAACTGATTTCTTTTCATATTCCTTCTCTGTGCATTCTGTTCGCTTATGGAACTCACTACCTGAAACAATCCGAAAGGCTCGCACTCTAAGCTCGTTTAGTGATCAAGTTAGAGGTTATTTCCTTTCCCAACTTTAAGTCTTACCTCTCTCTTGTCTCTCTCTTTGTATATATCTATTACATCTATTATTCATTATTTATTTTACCATACCTGCTACACCTCCCCCCCTTCTTGTTCCTCTTATTTATTTATTTCACTGTCATGGGTTGCCTGGAAGAGATTGCTGTTTAGCAATAAGGCCGCCTATTGTGTACGTTTTCACTGTCATGTTTAATGTCTTGTATGTCCTGTGAGGTGTATGTCAATAAAGAATATTATTATTATTATTATTATTATTAAGGTCCCCTTTTGTGATTGTGTTTCGGTTTATAGTGTATCTTTGTTGTTCTCTATAGGTTTTGTTCTCGGGCATGTAAACAAATAAACCCCCCTTAAAAAATTGAAAAACCCTATTTGATTGTGAAAACCGCATGATCATTTTGAGATCAACACGAACAGACAGACACGGTGGGGAACTGCATTTTATTACAAAGTAGTGATCAACTATATTCATTCATTCATTTAAGATCGGGGTAACAGGGGGCATTGCTGCCACACTGGGTCTGTTAACGCCCAGTGCCGAAGTGCTGGTTCAAATGTTGGGCGTGGCTGGAATTGGCGGTCTGATCGGAGGTACCATAGCCAAGAAGATAGAAATCACCGATTTGCCACAACTCGTAGCCGGATTCCACAGGTACGTGATAGCGAATTATGATTTTGCTATGGTTCATAAAAACAAATGTAAGTAATGCCACTTATAACCAACCTTCTTTGTAATTAGGTTTTTTTTTCTTTATCATCTTATGCTTGTTTAGCTTAGAGCATTTATACCAGGAGAGGGCATGGACGGGCGTACCCCTCGTCGTCGTTGTATAAAACTAGTGCACGCGCGGTCTGCGACCAATTTCAATATTTCAAATGGTGAATTGTGCTATTTTATTGTGCAAAAACCGTTCTGCCACAATAAATAAGCGAGAACATGGTGTTACCTATCATACGTAAGTATTTTTATTGAATAAAAAGTCAGAATTTACGAATAATGTTAAATTTAATTTAAAAGCAGTTACGACGAATGAATGACATAAAAAATTAGAATAAATGAATGGGACTTTTGATTACTGTATTTGATTTTTTGTTAAGTCGATTTGTTTATAATAAATAGCTTATAGACAAAGTAAGTATATTTTGGATGGATTCTATAAAAAAACATGTAAGTTTCACGTAACATACACAAAAATGTTTGAGTTGTTGCAAACTCTTTTGTAAATATTGATTTATTATTTTCAAGTCTTTCTGGTTTATAAACAAGACTACATCTAACATTATTAACCAAAGACTAGAAAGGTATAATGATTAAAACTTTATTATTTTAGAAGAAGTTTAATACATTTCTATTATTTTTAGAGAGACTAAAAAAATGAGGATCTGTTTGTTTGTCTATCAGTCCCATTTAATAATGGGAAATAAATTTATGTAAACTGGCGTATAGATAGTAAGTATATTTCTATGTACCTAATCAAATTAAGAAGTTAGTTAGCTGGGCAGCTAACCTGATAGCTTTCTACAAGATGGTCTACTAATGTGGGCACCTTAAGCTACTTTTATGACATTGGTAATAGGTGTTATTGAAGTATAACTTTTTAAATAACTCTACTTCAAAAGACACGGAGCCCAAGATTTTATTTAGTTGGCACAGTGATTATTATATTTCCGCGAAAAAAAAGGTGCCGCTTGGTGAATATCGAACGTATATTCATGGGTGTTTTAAATCAGATTTCTTTGACTGGACAGATCATGTCATGTATTTGTTGTTGTTTTTTATATATACATAGAATTACCTATAGCACACTTTGACTTAATATTAGAAGGATTTTCAAAGTAGGGGTTTATTTTTTTTATTAGCTTCAATTTTTATAACAATACGTTTTTTGTAAAAACTCATAGTTTTTGAGTTTTTATGAATAACCGCTTTAAAACATGTATTTTTATCACGAAAAATCACAATCTTTGATCTTTAATAACTCAGAAAGTATTGATTTAATCCACAAACCTTAAATTACAAATTTTGCTTAGAATTTGTTTCTCTATCGATTTTAGGAGTTATTTTTATTAAAATAATTTTCACCCCCGAGAAGGGGTGGCATCTACCCCCAGGGCAAAAACGCAAGTTGGCACTATGTCACTTTTGTTTTTTAAGGTATCCCCCACCTACTCACCAATTTTCATGAAAATCGACGGAGATTCAACGAAATCGGAGGTGAAAACCTTCATTGACTCGACTAATTATATTAAACGAAGAATGGATAAGCTTGTGTCAGTAACACAGTGTTTTGGGACAATAAACTGCGTTTGCTATTATTAAGGGTGTAAAAGCAATTAAATATAGGCAGGGTATACGATAAAGGGCAGCAAAATCAGTTGAAAAGATTTTTTGCACAGCCATATAATTTGCAAAAAAAATCTTTGATGCATAAAAATAATAAGTACTAAAACTATAAGTAAGCTTTCAGATAGATATTTATAAATGAAACATTGTGTTTTCATTATAAACTAACATTATTCATTCATTCATCAAGATCTGTTCATTCAATTATCGTTCATTCTTTTAATGTCGCATCCCTAATTTTGTGTTGGTGTACGCTCGAACAATTGCATAGTTACATAAAAATTGTTAGCATGTGTGCGTTTTTTTGTTTCTGTGACGTAATTTTTGAAGTGTGCGTTTATAGCAACAACACGCTCGTGTTTGTGGGAGTATTGCATATTTTCATTAGTGTGTTATACGTGAGTACCTCGTTCCGCACCAAAAATGGTGAAAAATTTTGTGCGGCGAGTGAACGCTATGGCGCCTCCTGTTGTAAATGCTCTAATTTGTTTAGTATTAAATAACGAATAAATCTGATTATCCAAATCTATTTTGAACTTTAACAAAATGGCTATCTTATACTCTGCTCATTAAAACGAGTTAGTGGAGCGCTTTCTTTATCACATAATCGCTTACAAAAGACTAGGTTGGAAAATTGCGTCTTACCAAAAACGTGACTCCCGTTTGGCCAGATTAACGACAACACAGCCCTAGCTTTGTTCTTCCAATCAATGACAGAAAAGCTGGTACTAGGCCCTTCCATTATTAGAAAGAGAAATATCTCAAGATTTAAACAACTAGCAGTAAAGTACTTCGTCAAAAGATTTTTAAAAAACCATTTGGCCATGTTTCATGCAAATGTGTTTGTAACCTGTCTGATACCAGGGCCCTTGGCTCCATATGTCGACTTGGTGAAATAGGGCCCTGGACCGATTTATTTTCCAATTAACTTTTCTCCAGAAGTATGTTTAATTTCTTATAGCCTTGTGGGCATGGCGGCCGTACTGACCTGCATTGCCACATACATGCACGACTTCCCCGCTATGGCGTTGGACCCCACAGCAGCCACTCTGAAGACATCGTTGTTTCTCGGCACTTACATAGGCGGCATCACGTTCACGTATGTAAACCAAACATTGACGGCGAAGTTTTAATAATACTTAATACCTTCTAGCATAGACAGAATAGGCTAGTTGACTCATGTCGAATTGTATTAAATAAATGTTTATTTCTTAAAGTATTTGGTCTGAGGAACCTAAATATATCGATTTCACTTCTTAAAAGCTGCAGATTGCTGTAGAAATTGAATTTAAAAAAATATTTTTTAGTCTATAATTTTTAAACACTAAAAAAACGCTGTTCGCCACATCCGCCATGATTGTGACGTCTCTTTTAGTAAACAACTAAATGTCATTCATACATAACTTTAAAACTTGTATTATTAAAACTGATAATAAATGAAGAGACTTCAAATATTATTCAATGAGTACTTACATCAAAGTGATCTTCGCAAAAATAAATTTTACTATGAGGATCACTTTTAGCAAGTTCTAACCAGGTATTGCGTAGGTTAATTTCTTTCGGCACTTTAATTCACAACTATCCTGGAGTCTTCAAGGATGTGTTTTTACATTCTCGTACAATACAATAATGATAATTACTATATTTTTCGTGGTATCTGTTAGAAATCATGTTTTTTTTTTATTATAAACTCAGATAGGTTATTTTCTACGTGCTTACGAGTTTTTGTTTACTACCGTCAACGTCATAGCATAGATAATCTATAGACTAAAATGCCGACAGCGTTTTTGTATGTCCATGAAAAGTCTATTTTAAAATTAAAGATTTGTAGCTTTCTAGGTCTCAAAAAAATACTATACTTACATATTTTTTCGGTCTAATAGAACATTTATTAACCATTTAAAACCTTTTTCCAAAAAGGGTCAACTAGCCTATTTTAGACAAAGGAAAGAAATAACAATGTTGGTCTTGGTTTCCAAATATTTGTTAAGTTTTGTAAAGTTTCAAAAAGTCTAAGACTCTTAGTATATATTTTTTTAGATTTATTTATAGAGTGTTTTAAGGTTGTCATCAATTATTTTTGAAGCTGAATGCGCATTTCGTTTTAAAAAAATTAAAAATAAAACCGAAATCGGGCGCGGTAAATATTAGGTAATCTGCCTGTGTTTGTAACTCTCACTCAGCTCAGTTCACGCATTTTTGAAGCTCTCAACTTTATTGCTGCGATTCAAATGATGATTTGTATCTTTATTTGTTGAAAATTGGGTATTGTTTGCAGTGGTTCGTTAGTCGCTTACGGCAAACTACAAGGCACGTTGTCATCGGCGCCTTTGCTACTCCCCGGTCGTCACGCAATCAACGCGGGTCTTCTAGCGGGCGGTTTGGGCTGTGGCGGAGCCCTACTAGCGTTCCCTGAAGTGCCAGGATTGCCATTGCTTTCTGCTGCTGCTGTACTTAGCGGTATACAGGGGTTGACGCTAACAGCTGCCATAGGAGGTAGTATACCATATTTCATTGACTTCATTCTTTCCAGATAGTATTATATTTCCTGGATGTAGAAGTCAGTGCGCCGTAAAAATGCCAAATATGGAACAAAAATTAATGACTAAAAGATTTTTCCACTGAAAAAATAAGTCTCAACATCCTTTGTTGAAAACTTTTTCATTTTAGCCATGTCTTTTAAAATTCGATGAAGAAAAGCGAACTTTATTTAACTTGTAGGTATTTATATTTGTATTCAGGTGCTGACATGCCAGTAGTGATCACCGTATTGAACAGCTACTCGGGCTGGGCTCTGTGCGCGGAAGGATTCATGCTGAACAATTCGCTCATGACCATCGTCGGTGCCCTCATCGGCAGCTCCGGCGCCATCCTCTCTTACATCATGTGCAAGGTCAGCTTATAATAAACAAATCACAGGTGCCGAAACAGTAGTAATCACACTATAGAACAATTCCCTCATGACCATCGTCGGCGCTATCCTCTCATCCATCACGTGCTAGATTAGCTTATATCGAATATCGACAATATCGACGAGATAAATTAGATCTCGTTTCGGACGCTGCCGTCCGAACTCATCCAGGGCCATTTTCGATTTTGAGGTTTCCTGAAGAAGGAGTTAATCATATAGAAGTTCTCCTTCTCCATAAAATCTACCAACATCTGTCCTCTGGCGTTCCGTTGCCCAACTCAAAATTGCCCCACGCTCATCACCGCAACGCTTCCTCAACCTTGCGTTAAAGCCCCCCATCGCAACCGTTTAGTGGCTTTTGTGATACATTACTTCCACTTCGTTAAACGTGTACACTGTGGCCGATCTCATACACCAATAGCTGGATGGAGCTCTTTCTTGAAGCTATAATGTTAACTTAGGATATTGTTTATATGACCATGAACCGTTTCCCGCCGAACGTGATCCTGGACGGGTACGTGGTGACGACAGGCGGGGTAAACGTGGAATCTGACTCTTCCATACAACGTGAACTGCGCCATCAAGCTTTTACCTGAAACGATGATACTATTGAGATATTGTTTACACCAGGCCATGAATCGTTCCCTGCCGAACGTGATCCTGGGCGGGTACGGGGTAACGACGGGCGGGTCGGCGCGGCCCGCGGGCGCCACGCATACGGAGTTAAACGTGGACTCTGTGGCCGATCTCATACACCGCGCTTCAAACATCATTATCACACCAGGTATATATGTGTTATTTCATTACTTTCTACACTACCAACAATTTTGCCCTATAACCAAAACCTCTATCTCATAAAAGCTGGCTAAACGATGTAGTAAGGTTTTGGCGGTGACTCGTTGTTTTATAATAGCTTTTGACAATACATTTTGGCTCTATAAGTTTATACAACAAAAACGACCTATTATCAAATGATGTTATAGCAACCTCCAATGTGACTAGTATACAATGATAGAACTCTTTTATAGTGTTCACTGTCACCACAATGCACCTGATTTACGCAATAAAGGTTCTAAATGATCTTTATTAGTTTTACCGTTATAGTGGAGAGAAAAACACACCAATAGGATAATTTGCTTTGTTAGATCGTTGTTACATTACATAGTACTATAGTGAACACAAATCTCTACAACAGAGCGGTTTCGTGATAAAACAGTCTCTAAATACCCTTATAAAGCATAAATTGTCCTATAAGGGTTTGTTAATGCCCGTTATAATCGTAGTGATAAACCTGTCACAAAGACACTTTTTTAAAGTCAAAGAATGCCACTGATTAGTTTTTGCAAAACTTCATATGGTCTTTAATAGAACTATCTTTTGTTGGTCGGAAGGGTAGGTAGACTATCCATAGTCTACCTACTCTTAGTAAGTAATGAAGGATGCTATAATAGGGTATAGAGTAGTAAATATTTTACTCACGGGCTTGTATTGTATCCCATCCTGCTTATATTGTAAATGCAAAGTTTGCATGAATTTTTGTAACTCTTTCACTTTGAAACGGCTGAATCGATCCAGATGAAATATCTAATATTTGGATGAATTGATTTGTCAATAATAAATAACAACTATATTATTTAATTCACATAGGATACTTTATATCCTTGAATTTCTAAAAAAACTAATTAACGGAGAAGAAGTCCCAGGAACATTTTGAGATCATTCAATCGTTAGATCAACTGAAGTATTAGATGGCAAGGTTCTGTGTTACCTTTGCTTAGGTAGATATTCAGACAATAAATGTTATTTTGACAGGTTACGGTTTGTGTGTCGCTAAGGCCCAATATCCCATCGCTGAACTTGTGGACATGCTCAAGGCAGCTGGAAAAAAAGTACGCTTCGCGATCCATCCTGTAGCTGGTGAGTGATGATGCAACTAAATTTTATTTATATTTTTAAGCAATAACGTTTACTTGTCGAACAAATTTTTTCGCCATTTTTAGTGGGGGACGTGGTACACACGTACAGCACACTAACAAAAATAAGCAATACGTGCACAAACACGAGCTAGTTGTTGCTATAAACGCACACTTCAAAATTCTAACCACAGAAACAAAAACACGCACACACACTAACCATATTTATGTAACTATTCAATCGTACGAGCGTACACAAACACAAAAGTTCTTGATAAATGAAATGTTTGTTTATAATGAAATCAAAAAGTTTCTAACATTTTATATCAGAAAGTTTATTTAGGCCCTAATGGCCGTGTTGAATTCTTTTTAGTATTTCTGAGGCTGCAAGGCAGCGCCACCTCTTCGCATTATAGGCAACCCAAACTAAATACTAAATGTCAAACGTGTACTTTTACAAATATTAAACATTTAAAAGGAGAAATAGCAACTGTAGTTCTATTTTTTATTGAAGTTATACTTCTTTAGCCGCGTTATGAAAAAATTATGAGAGTGAAATTTTAAGATGCGCGCGCATCACTGTAACACAAAAGTAACATAATGAAGTTAGCCGCGGGCGCGTTATGAAAAAATCATGTGAGTGAAATTTCGAGATGCGCGCGCATCACTGTAACACAAAGTGGTTAATAATCCACCATTATTAGACATCTGTTCGAAAGGTACTTTGAACGATCCACGGAGCTCCATAAGATGATCGCGTTGTCAAAAACAATGTTGGCACGCTCGTCGCCTCTGATCACTGTTTTCATATTTATAATATTTATCCACATGTTTCTAGTTTCTATATAGACACAACGTGTTTTAGTTACTTACAAGTGCTAATTACATATGGACTAATAACTTAAATTCAGTAGTGATTTTAATTGAATATTTTGAATATTTATTTAATTTTTCAAATTAAAACTGAACTTAATTGACTGTGTTAACTATCCTTTTCCAGTCCTTTTATTATTTTATTGTAATTAATATTAATTATTTGCATGCAATTAAAAAATATTTTTAATGATGCTAAAGAAGTATAACTTCTCACGCGCGTACATAAGTTACACGCATCCATTTTTTTTTAAACATTAACTGTTGGATGTTAAATCTAAGAAAAAAAATACTCGAAATAGCGCCCCGATAGCGGAGGGTGCGGGTTCTAGACCAGTCTGCAGACTGGTCGGAGTGTTTTTTTTTAATTTTAAAATTTTATTTGTCACCTTTATTGGCTAAACCGTCAAAAAAGTATATGTTTGTATGGAGTATTGAGTATGTTAAGTAATCTCACAAATCTTTACACATTTTTTGGTAATGAACTATACTTTGGTGATAACCAATATGCATTGGGTTCGCGTGGTGGGTCATAACCCAATCTCCCTATTCTATCCTATCCACAATGGAAAGCCTGTGCCCGATCAGTGGGGACATTAATAGGCTGATAATGATGTTGAACTTTATTCACGAAAATGAGCTAGTGCCGACTTTTCTGACATTTTTCAGAGTAACGACTAAGGATTAGTTGTGATATTGTTACTCCGGTATTATATTATATTTGCTCCAGTTAATGACTGATGATGTGTGATTTAGTTTTCTATCCGTATCTATTTTAAGCGATCGTGTGAGAACATCTTTAATAATATATTGTTTTAAGGTCGCATGCCTGGACAATTGAATGTATTGCTTGCTGAGGCTGGCGTGCCTTACGACGACGTCTTCGAAATGGAGGAAATTAACGACGAATTTCCCGAAACTGACCTTGTATTGGTTATTGGTAAGTAGAATACAAATATCGATCGTATTTCACACACTCGCATACACATGTAGCAAGAACTTGTTATTAATGCTTCTGTTACTGAATAGGCGCTAACGACACCGTTAACAGCGCAGCGGAAGATGACCCCAATTCGCCTATCGCTGGGATGCCTGTACTCAAAGTATGGAAAGCAAATCAGGTGAGTTACGCTCATATATTAAAAATAGCGGCCGCACGCGACTTCGTCCGTGTTTAAGTCTTTTTAATGACGATTGACGACCTCCGCAGCTTAGTGGTTATGTACGCCGTGTTTCATGGTGACGCAACTCGAGAGGTCCCGGGTTCGAACCGGGGGGGGGGGGGGGATAGATGTTTGTGTGATGAATACGAGCTCCAATCATGGATGTTTAATATGCATTTTCTATATAAATATACCTATATATACAGAGTGGTGGTCACATAATTAAAGACACATCCTAATTGACCACAAAAAACTTACTTACTAGTGTAATTGTTATTAAACTATACACGATGCATTGTATTATTATATTTATTTATATTATATTGTATTATTATTATGTATTGTATGTATTCTTTCAATTTGGGACAAAAATAGTAGTGATCTTTAGTTGTTTAGGCACTGCTTACTATGGGAACATAACACAAACTTTTTTAACGTATTTATAGCTGGCCAGCTAATTAAAGACGCTCGATTTGCTTAGAAGAAATAGAAAAAAATATTGTTATACAGAGATTTATCCCCTATAATTTTATAAACTGTACTTCTTTATTATGGTCCAGAAGAAAAAAATGATCGTCATTATGTGGAAAATACGTGGCCTTCGACTTCGTTGAAGGTTTTATACAGCCTGTATAGTAACTACGTATAGTTACGTTAGTATTATACAATACAAACAATACATACAATAAAAACATATTAATCCTAATTATTCTTATGTTCTACTAGCTTTGGCCGCGAATTCATCCGCGTTTTCGTCGATTTTCGTAAAAAAGTAGCATATGTCCTTCCTCAGGGTTCCGTGGTTTTGATGTGACAGACAGATTAACTTTCGTATTTTAGTAGGGAAATATAATATGCCAATCCACAATACTGTTAAAAATATCGCAATAAGGAACCGCAGAATATTATTATTATCACTGTGCCCCGAGACCATCAGCGTGTAACTCCTTGTATGTTATTATGTTAATGTATTGGTAATATTGTTTAGATCGCTTTCACATGAGGCTTAAGTACATATAGAATGAAAATACTTCAACACAAAGCTTCCGGGTAAACTACGTTGAAAGTTGACCCGTCCGGCACGTGAACATAAAAATTTCTAGGACTGCTAACCCGGGAAAGAGCGACATAACTGACCATGTGAAAAACAGCTGACACCGAGATCTACTCCAGCAACACGAAAAGTCTGCCCTTGAGCCTTATTTATTGTCATTGCATAACACACCGATACTGGGAATTGCGTTCTTTTAAATTGGAATGGAAAATTATTTGGTATTATGGGAATTCTGGGAATAAAGATGGTTTCTCCTGCACCGCACCTGTTAAAATTTGAGCCTCGATTACATTTTGTTGCAACTGGGTTACTTTAAGCCGAGTTCCATTGCAAATTTGTGGTGGTCTTAAATTTCGGAGCAGAATAATCGGAATGCCAATTTTTAAACAAATTTCATGAGAAGGAAGTCCGGGCATATTTAAAGAATTTAAAAATTCTATCGGGTAATTAGTGGTTTCTTGTTCATCGGCCATTCTATTTATTGAACTATAAACTTTGCTGTCCCCCTGGATATTCGACAGTATTTTATTATTCATAATCTCAGATGCCTGGTCATTGCGAGGAGTTAAAATGGACCTTTCGCATAGCCAAGAATTGTCCTTATTTAATATATTTGTTACGTCACCGTAAACTGACGATGTAAGATGTTGTTGGGATTGCACTATACAACATAACTCAGGCGTCAGAATAAGTTTTCCTTGGTGTAGCAGTGGATAGGTATCTTTGGTGAAGGTATTTACTTTAATAATATATCAGAAAATTCACGATCATCCGGGTTATTTACAGTTCTCACTCGCATGTTTATAGTCAAATGCACCGATTGTATATCACGCCACAAATAAGAGCTTTTCAGGCAAGCCCTAACCTCATCAGCTCGGGTTCCCCGTGGTATAACCCCGTGTAAGGTTTGTCGGAAATCACCACAAAATAAAACTGTGATAGGTACCGCCCATTGGTCGATCATTTTGTCTTATATCCCTTAAAGTTCTGTCTACCGCTTCTACTCCTTTTCGATGGGTCATCGTATATTCATCCCATATGATTAAGTTACACTTTGAACGAATATTTAAACACTACCAAAACAACTAATACGTGATCCTAACTTTAGCTACCTTACACTTAAAATCTAAGTGACTATTTAAACTAAAATATTCTTATAGAATTATAACCAGAAATATATACAACTCACAACATAAAAGAAATGAAAATAAAGCTGAAACGCCTGTGCAATACTATCTACCTATACCTGCTTCACTTAAAAATAAATACTTATAACTACTTTAATTAATAAAAGTACCTACGCTTAATAATTTTTAATTTGAACGAATATTTAAACACTACCAAAACAACTAATACCTATTTTACAAAATAACAACAAAAGAAGTTCAAATAAACTATTTAAAGACTAAAAGTCGGGCTGATAAGCACGGTTTCTCAATATTTCTCAATTATTGTCTGTCAATAAGACCGAACGCTCAGAACGCA
This sequence comes from Chilo suppressalis, assembly GCA_902850365.2. Taxonomy (NCBI): domain Eukaryota; kingdom Metazoa; phylum Arthropoda; class Insecta; order Lepidoptera; family Crambidae; genus Chilo; species Chilo suppressalis. The sequence continues at coordinate 19,066,530 of OU963898.1, forward strand.
TCAACAGCCAAATATTGAAGCTCGCTCGCTCTCTTTTTTTAATTTTTTTTTGTTTCCTCCCAGGCGGGGGAGCAGGTGAGAAATCCTCATGGATACCAGACTCGTACTGACTAAAAAACACCCGTAGGGGCTGCCTCTGACCGGGAAGGCCTCTAAGGCTTCATCGGAAGCGATCGCCCCCAGGGGGTGGAGCGACGCAGAAAACAGATTTAGACAGCTCGCACTCGGACCTCCCACCTTTTGATACCCTACCGCCGCCGCGACCCGTGTCGAGCGCGGCAACCGTTACACAAAAATAATCCTTATAGCATGATTCAGTATTCACGTGCGACGGCGCGATGGCTTATTTCATGTATAGTTTGGTGTTTCTATACCGATTTCTATGTTTTGTTTTTATTGAATAGGTAATAATGTTAACTTTTTTAAATTAGGGATGAGTCGGAGTATTATAAACGTAAGAGTAAACAAATATGATCACAATGCTCCGAACTGCTAAGCTATCGGGAGTTAAAAGATAGACATATGCTGTTGCGGGATATTTTTTAGACAATTTTATGTAGAATATTTCCGTCATACATGATTTCTATGTAACTTTAATCATTAAGGCTGCACACAAAATGGAGTAACTTCTCCCGTTTTCCCAACATTTCCCTTCACTACTCTGCTCCTATTGATTATAGCGTGATGAAAAGTATACTATAACCTGCCCAGGAGTATGAAGAATAATTGTACCAAGTTTCGTTAAAATCCGTACAGTAGTTTTTGTTTCTATAAGGAACATACACACAGACAGACAGACAGACAAAAAATTTACTGATTGCATTTTTGGCATCAGTATCGATCACTAATCACCCCCTGATAGTTATTTTAAAAATATATTTCATGTACAGAATTGACATCTCTACAGATTTATTATAAGTGTAGATTTCTTCAACTAAACTGTCATTCATCGAAAAGTTTGTACAACTAATTTTATTAGCGTCAAGAGATATTCAGAATGTCAGTGGTGTCGATTCTAGCGTGATTCTCTAAACCTAAACTTAAATTTGACAGCAGTATATCCTTGTCATTCTCCATACAGAATGAAAAGGAGAGACTGATGTTAAATTTAGTTTTAAGTTTAGAGAATGACGCCAGAATTGGCACCAGTGTCTATATTACGAAAGATCCAGCAATCAGCAATAATCATACGACTTTATAAAGTAATAAAAACACTATGCTCCATTATATTATTGTCTTTTATCGTTAAATTAAGTCATTCATTGGTTTATTTTAACTCTTTTTAAAGAAGAGAGGAAGATATGAATCATATGACACAAAAATAGGACTTTACCACCACTTAACATCAGGTGGGGTAGAGTCATTTGCCAACCTCACTATAAAAAAATGTAGATGGTATTGTGCGCCAAGGAGGGGTGCAGGGGGGGGTGAGTTGCCCCCCCCCCCTCCTAGAGATCAAATGTAGCTAGCCGCAAAGCGACCAAAGTGCGAGCAATTGACTTCCTTACCTATTATATTGCCCCATTGCCCCCCCCCCCCCCCCCCCCCCTTAGTCATAAGCTGGCGACGCCCTTGTTGTGCGAGATTACACTTTATCGTTTTTGTTTCTCTAGGTGGTGGTGATGAAACGCTCAATGGGCGTCGGGTACGCAGCAGTAGACAACCCCATTTTCTACAATCCCAACACTGCCATGTTGCTCGGAGATGCGAAGAAAACTTGCGATGCCCTCCTGGAACGAGTAAAACACCTTTCCGCGTAAAATAACTCATATGATCACGCGTCACTAGCCATAGAAAGATTTTAAAATGAAAAACCTTTCCTCAACTGTTACATTACGTATTTTATTTGTGTTTTAAGTTTCGAGGAAGCCTTGTCTCGAATTATTAGAAATGCAGGTCGATGCATTTCTAATAAATATCCAGTTATATTTTTTTTAATTTTAATAGTTCAAATGATCGGCGTTTTATTAGATTTACTGCATTTGTATAAACTTCAAAGACTGAGAAAATAAGATTAAAATTGTATAGCAACGGTTATTGATTTGATCTTGTTGATTTTTTATTTTTAAAATGAATTTTATAGAGCTGAATCTTTACAAAAGTACCTAATAATGTATGAATATACAGAATATTGCATAAATAGAATTTGAGATTGTGACAGCTATTATTTACAATGATTTTTTTATAAATATACATTCTTATACTAACTACATATATAAATATTTTTAAATATAGATTTGTATACTTAATAATTCAAATATGATAAATGTATTTAATAGGAAATTATTGAGATTCTTTATAGAATTTATATTTTTACATAATATTTACCATATTTTAACTGAATTCCCTAAAATTAAATTGTGTATTGTTTTGTTGCTTCAAGATTACCCCAAAATTAACAGTTTGACCTGCCTGACATTCCATTTTTAGTACTGACATTATGTTGAATTATCTTTCACTAATCACAATGCCAAAATACCCAAAATAATTTTAAAACTGAATTATGAATGTCAGTAAATTCTACAATCAACATTGCGTTATTTGTTTACAATATTTACATATACCAAGTACTTAGTTATACATCCCGGCAAACTTCTTAACCTTTAACTATGGACGTTCCATTTTTGTGACACTACTATGGACGTGCGGTCTCACGGACCGCTATCTTTACGGGCTGGTTTCTATTTTGATGAGTAAGTATAGTATATTTCTTTGTTGTTATCCCTTAGAAGTGTTATTAAATGTAAATAAAAAATGTAATTTTAATAAAAAATTTATTTATTTTAAACTAAATCTAACAATATAACAATCAAAGGCACTTTTGAGACTTTTTAGCTTGAGATCACTTTATATATATATTTCCACAGGAAAATGACTTTTTTAGATAGTTTAACTTCTTACACAATAAAATATAAAGAACAAAGAATATAAAAAACTTAACATAATCTTCTCAAAACTAAACATAAAAATTTCGACAAGGGCCCAACTTGGTCATATTTATTGGCAGTATTTGCATAGCGTAAGCCGCTATGCAAAGACTGCCAATAGCATTATAAGCATATTGGCTGCTTACAGCCTACACGAGTAGTAGTAGTATTTTTTTGCACTTGGTGACTCTTGGGCTGTCATACCAGAATCTAAAAGTCGTTTCGGCGTCATAACTAATTTATTCAACAAATGAGGGTTTATAACTCGTCTTTGAATATGTGGAATCACCAGAGATCATGCTAATTTCTTCAGACATTTACCTCTTTCTCGTTCTTTGTCTTGGAGTTGATTGAATAAAGTGTAGGCTTTAATTCCACACAAGTCCAGAACTTTTTGGAAAATCACCATAGGCCACCTACTTGTTCGGCGACTGCTCGTATAAATTGATCATTTTTTGTCCGTTTCATCTACCCCCCTTTTGGTGGAATTATAGAATAATATTATCTCGGGTTGCTTTATATCTTCATCAATAGTCTGTAATAATCAGTTTGGGTAGTATAATGTTTTTTTTAATAAATTTCATATTAACTCTCCTTCTCTTTTAAAATCCCTTCCGCGCCAAGGGCTTTCTTATTAGACAGCCACAATTTCCACTGCTGGATTCGTGGTAGGTATTTTGAATTTCCAAAAAAGAACATTATCATTTAAGCGCTCTGCAATACGAAGGCGGCGAAATTTTTCTTAAATTTTAAGTTCTTAAAACTCCCCATGGTTTCAGAATCTTTTATAGAGGATTCATATCATGGGTGTAGATAAAGTCTTGTATGCAACTGATATAATTAGGTATTAAAACACTCATGTGATATTTTTATCACCCAGATTCGTGTTTTAATACCCCTCATTATACAACAGTGGCGTGTAACTAGTAGTACTAGTGTATAGTGATTGTACTATTGTATGTTGAAGAAAGACCTGTGTGAACTGTGTGGTAAATAAAGAACTAACAAGCGTGAAAAAAAAAATAGCATTATACGAAGCATAGATGAAATCAAGAGCACAGCTTTATTCTTCTTTGGCACACGAGAGCACATAGTTTTGTCGTTCGTAAATCCGAATAAGTTGAAGCAATCTATCTCCAAAATAAATTCAGTATTTCTCTTTTATTATTTTTCATACGTTATGTTTCGTTTTTTGACATTTTAGTAAACAAAATCTAAAACAAACAATATCTCCGTCAGTGTTTATTTATAACACAAACGTGGACGCGCGGTCTCACAGACCGCACTCAAAATATAAAGCAAAATTACTCACTCAACATTCAGCCAGCGACGTAAACTTCACTCTTAACGGTCGTTTCGCCACTAAAACCGAAGCTACTGAGGCTGGCATAGGCTTGGCATACACGGGAAGAGGGGGGAACAAGAATCACAAACTGCAAGCGGTCTGCGAGACCGCACGTCCATAGTTAAAGGTTAAGCAACGACCATAGACCACGCAGCCCACGCAGTAGTAATTTTAGCATAATTTTACATAAAAGATTTTGCTCAAGAAGTTTGCCGCCACCTATACCTACCGAAAATGTTCTAAGGAAATAATATCATTCCATATTCATAAAAAATGTTATTCGCATTTAAGTAGTTGATTTCGCTAGTGAAACAAATAATTAAGTATATAAATAAGTATTGAAATGAATTAAAATCCAATCAAGGAAAACATTAGTCTGATATTTGAATTTATCTTTTGCCATAAGTATGATTTGAAATGATAAGTTTGAATTAGATAATTAAGATTTAATTTTATTATGTATTTTAATTTTGAAATAAACTTGGAATCCCGTAATATTGATTTTATTTTCTACACTTCTCAGTATACGAAAGTTATCTACATGTTCAAATGTACAGCATTTTATTAATTCCATTCTTATTAAATTTCTGAGCGTGAGCTGCGACCTGCGTTATGGGTCTCACAAACAACGGCCGCGGTCAGCCCTTATTGGTTGCTCATGTTTGAACACTCGTTTACATTGCTAGCGAATATAACTGGCCGCCACGCATGCAGTATCATGTTATTTTATAGAGGCTGCTCTGTGCTGCGTGAGGCAGGTCTCCCGTGATGACTTGCTCCAACTTCACAGGCGTATTCATTCTGTTAGTTTAATCATTCGCTCGTGTACCCAAAAGAAATAAATTAAAAGCTCTCGGCTACCGCCCACGACAACGACTAACTATAGCCGAGGTCCTAGTCTCAGAGACGCCCTTTAGTTGAGCCGACCCCCTCAGGTTCGAGTCTCGGACTATTAAGTAATCTGTGTTTTCGGTTCTTGAAAATACAGCAAATTGTATTCTTTTATTTTTACATACACTTCGCCTTATGACAAAACAGTAAAGCTTAAAGTCGGTTTGAGAAATTGTGACCAATAATAATTCACACTCTGCAGCATTTTTTTGTCTGGAGACGTGATGCCTTCCTCGCTACCGGAGGTTACAAACGAGGATATGGGAGTACTCTTACTTGCCCATTTCGTTCAGCTCAGGGCTCAGTAAAATGAGCAGGGTCCGTCCCACTAAAATCGCAGACAATAATCTTGCACCGGTCACCCACACCGAAATTGAGGAGGACTGATGTCCCCAGAAAGCATGCCGAGAATGCGGGAGCGCTGGGAATCAAAATTGTCCAAAGCCTTGGACAATTATGTTTCCCAGCGCTCCCGCTAGTGATTGTCCAATAGATATAGGGTCTCTGTGTAGTTCGGTGCTGAACCCAGATTAAAGGGCATTAAGAGGGCTAGAAAAATTATGTGATGGGCGTGGCTTGCGGTGTTCAAGGTGTGCTTCGTGGAGTAATACGCTTTCTCCTTCTCTCGAAATAATCTCTACGTAGACTCAAACAAGTATAGACAGGCCAAAAAAAACATTGTTTTAAAATAATTGTATCTATATGATTTGAAGTGGATATGTTATGGGCTAAGTGATAAATCGGGCATTAATCATAATGCCCGGGCAATAAGAATAATGTCCAGAAGAGCGGGCGATGTGATTATAACCAATCAATTTATCACATTGCCCGGGCATTATGAATAATGCCCAGTGCCTATTGGGCAGAGTGATCTAAAGCATGTTTAATACTTTTAAATGAATACTTACTTAGTTAGATAGATCGAGCATTACAAGTAATGAAATCAATTATCAGGTAGAGTAATAATAAAAACATGTTTTATAGTTTAGTATTTATTTTGAAAATTTAAATAATCAGACTTCGGTTTTACTTCGATCAATTTCAACCGCAGCCGCAGGAGCTACGACGACTACGAAATGATTCTGCCACTACATAAAAAAGGAACAACTTTGAAGTGTGACTACAATATGATAACTATAGGATAGGGCTAAAAGGTAAACGGACTCGTTGACAGCTTTTAAACATCCGTTAATTGATTAAAAAGTCCTACGAATTCAACACTCCTGACATCTTGTGCTTCATTGACTACAGCAATCAGTTAGTTTTCCAAGTCTGTGATGCGCCGAAGAGCTCTCTCAAGGTATCGTTAAGACAGTCTCGTTGTGAGCACTAACCCTCTACATTCGGTAATGGTTTGTTCCGTATTCATTCTATGACGTCTCATCCCAAGCATTATTTTTTCCTTACTTAACCTATTTTTGTTCCTTGCTATACTAACAAAAATATTTCAATTTAAATTTATTCATCAAATCTGTAAGTATTAATATAAAACTAGTTTTATTTATTGACGTTTCGCATCCTTTTCGAAAATGCGTCTTCGGAATAACTCATTATCTAACCCGTAAAAACTAGTTTTATTTAATGAGTGATGTGCGTGAAAACCTAAGAAACAAATCTGTATTAATATGTCAACCCATTTCAAAATCATGTAAAAAATTAACAGGCAGAGCCATTAGTTTGATCAGTTTAGCAGCTAAGTTGGTAGACGCTGGTTCGCTGAGGTTTAATAAAAATATCTAGGATTTTCAATAATAATGTTATACACTTGTCGTCAACAAATTTTACCTCCGCGAAAATAACTTTCAAGCGTTATTATAACCCTTAGCACACTCTCGTCTCGTCGGAGAAGAAAACAGCTCTCCATTGGTCAAGGGTCTTATAAAATTGACGTGGTCGCGAGCAAACTGCAAGCCGGCTAGCCGATGCTCAGCGGTTAATTGTGGACCCGTTGCAGTTCTATGAGCCACTATCTTCTTCTCGCTCGGTCTTCGTCTAACCGTAAAAACGCTGACTGTTGTTCTGCGAGCTGCCTGGAGCTAGGAGAGTTGCAACTCAACAGCATAGGAGATCCGATTTCTTAGAGATGTCCATACGATGAATCGGTCGTCTCTCTCCGAGGTGCAACGACGTCTACCAGATCCATGCCTTCGGACATGGCCACCGGTCTCCAGGAACCGCTAGTATACTCTTCGAACCGAAAAACGGCTCAAGTTCAGTTGCCGAGCGACATCACACTGCCGCACTGCTGCATCCCTGATTGCAGTAGTGCAATCACTTGAGCGGCTTCTTCAGCAGTGGTATCCATCTTCAAGGTGTTTTTTTTTGTGAAAGATCTTCTCGTGTTGGTTTACCTGGTAAGCGTGTCTCTTTTAAATTTTTCTTCGCCGTTTACTGACACTTTATCTGTTGATTTATATGAAAATTTTGAAGTAATGCGTCTCTTATTTATGTCACTGTAGTCTGTTCCTACACTAGTACTTAATTTTTTAGCTTTCTCTTCGTATTCCTTTAGCTTCTGATCTGATTGTTGCCTTATGTTTTTCACGAACTCTTTTAATGACACAATTAACTTATTGCCTTCACCAATGTCTAAACCAGGGCTCCGTACTTTTTTATTAACTACATTAAATCTTTCCAAAATTTTTGTTTGTCAAAATGTTTTTTAAATCTTGCATACTTCACCACTTGTTTTTTTTCCCTGGTTTTGTGATTTTTTGCTTCCTTCGGTTAGATTCTCTTCTCATAAAATACCTTCCTTTACGTTTTTAATGGATTTATAGCTATTTCAATCACGTTTATATCTTCTGATTTAAAAAAAAATGCGCATTTATTTCTTTCTTTTTCTCGACCAAACTGTAATTTTCTTTTTTCAGCTCCACATTTATATTTTCTAGAAGACCTATTGTAAAATTAGATATTTTCAATTTTTAAAAAATAAACAAAGAACTGGATAGAACTTTTAACTTTAATACTTACTTTGTAATGAGTGTAACAATTCACATATTTATCATTAAATATCGAACGAGTTCGATTCATTTAGTTTTGAAAATTGAAATAAAAATAAAAAAGTCATGTTTTATAATTCTTTTTACTTACCTACTGCCTTTTAAAAGCACGAAGTCTAGTTATGCTGAATAATTTCAATTTTAGTAAATTTATAGAAAGGTCCGATTTACTAAGTGATAGATAACTTAAAGGTTATAAACCTTTAAGTTATCTGTCACTTAGTAAACTAAACTTAACACATTTCTTACAATAACAAAGTTAATTCGTTAATATAGTCTACGATAGCAGAAGGGGGGAAAAATAACAAAATTGCGTCGGGCGATAAGCGGAGGGAAGTCCCCAATAATAGACAGCACACGGAATACACCGACCGAAAACAAGCGACAGGGAATTCCCCGTTCCGTTTGATAGATGCGCACGGGTTGTTTGATCGCAGTGTTGCCAGCCTTATGATCGGATTTTTTATTATTGACAATATCGTCTATTGGTTTCAGTTCGGTTGGGGGCCCTCTGTATTCGCGGGGCCCTGGGCTGCAGCCCAAAAAGCCTTTAAGTAGATCCGCCCCTGGACGCAGTGAACCCCCATTCAACCTGTATTAACCTTTTTATACCCACTAAAGTTTTAAAGTCAGATTTGTGGTATCAAGCTTTTTTTTTAATGAAATGTAATGGATTTGTTTTCAGTTTATTTAATGGGCTTTCAAATGACACCAATATTGGTGGGGGTACATATGCGTGTTAAGGATTAATAACGCTAGAAAGTTATTTTAGCGGAGGTGCGATTTTTTTGTCGCCGAGACAGTACAAGAGCACTAAAATTACAAGTAAAGATCAAACAAAAGATAAATAGGAAATATATAAAATATCACACTGACAGGGAAATCACTCACCCGACCATCAGCTGAGGGTCGAAGACAAGCACAACGTCACCAATACCTAAGTGATTGATTTTCATCGCTTGTTGGACTCATGGTTCGCGATAGTAAACAAGGAAGAACTTCTTTCAGCCATCTTTTTTTTTCAATCACGGGGAGAAAAAATGCATTATATCCACGATAATGACCAATGCCGCGATTGTTCTCTAACACCAAACCCTCACGACGAAGGTGGTGTGGTGCATTCGGCAAACGGCGAGCAGCCCGAGGGCTGCTAGTTGGTGTGGGTATACTTTGACGTGCACTCACGCAAGCGTGGCATACGTCATACCACCCCGCTCCCGAACGGCAGCCCGGTCCGGTCCACACCCTACTTAGCCGATCCTGGGCTTCTGTGTTCACATTGTCACCTGACTAGTCTCACGGACCGCAGTCCGAGCGGCTAGCCAGCCTACCTGCTCCCCTACCTACCAGGTAAACCAACTCTCTAATATACCCCTCATCCTCCAGGCGTAACTGCGGTATCCAGTTATGAATCGCCGCTTGTTACGCCTTGATTCTTACCCTCAGCGATGGTGCTGCGGAGCAGCCCCTCCCCTTAGCCATCTAGCCCAAAACATATCATCTAACCTTTGTACCACACGCCATCGTTTCCTAGAGCATAAATCGGCAGGAGCCGTAGTATTAACAGGCAGATTAGATGAAGTGCGTCTTTGATGGCTAAACCTAACACATCACCTATTTTACCATTCTGTGTCCCGTCTGGTAATCTGGCTAATGGTCTGGGGAGCGAGCGCAGGTCGTGTAGATCCCCCAGACAAGCCTGGCTGTTTTCCTTCACGTGGTTGCCGCCTGTTATTGGTCTGATTCCCTATGAAACAGACGTAACTGAAACAGTCAGACGACTTCCCCCCCATCCACCAGGAGTAGAGAGGCGGCCTGGTGGTGCGTCAGCCTCTCCTGCGGTAGGACCTGCGCAGCATCGCCGTAAGCAGGGATGATGGGATCCTGGTGTTTGAGCGGAAAGGGTAGCTGCGGCACCCCGGAAGCAACACAGCACTTTGGCCCGGATTTCCAGCGAGACGGCAACTTCGTGGTGTAGCCGACCACGAGACAACGGTCAGGGCGTCTACCGTCTATGGGTCGCCGGCGAGGGGTGTGGGGGTCGCTCTTAACATCTAGCGATGGACTCCGGCCATGCTGAAGGAGCAAGGTTGCATGGAACCACTGGTAGTTGGGATCGACTACCAGCCATGCAGCTGCAGTTCCCGATGTCGCGCTGTGAGGAAAACCCTGTGCCCCTATATCCTCACCACAATCCTGGTGCCTTGATTTTTGATATCGGCATCCCAGTTGTGGCTCCGTGGCGGGTGGGACGGGTGAGGATGAACTTTTTTGAGACACGTGTAATGGAAACCAACAGATCCCATACAAAAACTAACAAGGACATGACATCGTCTGGAGACCTGGTGAAGGGGAAATCCGGTGACAGGCAGACGAACATAACAGACAAAGAGTCAGTATACCTGGTGAAGGGGAAACCCGGTGTCAGGCCGACCAGCACTGGCACTGACCTAGACGTACCATCTACGTCCCGTGCATTGGAAGCCATGGTGAAGGGGCAACCCGGTGTCAGGCAACAATCGCAGGACGTGGCTGGTGACTTGGACTCCTGGCAGGTCGCTACCTACCGACGTAAGAATCGGAAGGCAGTGGACAAGACTGGGAATCCAAACAATGACAAAAACAAAACGACAACCGACCGGCACAGACTCGGACAGAGGGCTAGGAAGGCCCGTAACAAAACAGCAGCTGGCAAGGCCGCCCAGCAGATTGTTACGGGTCAAGGAACCCAGGACAAGGTACAGACAGACAGACCGACAGCTAAAGGACAGACGGAAAGACAAGAGGCCTCGAAAAGGCCCAGACTGGACGATACGGTCTCACCGAGGGGTTAATATAAAAAACCAAGATCTGAGGGGCCGCGTCGAACAACGGACAAAAAATCCTTCGCGGATGCAGCTACAGCCGACTTGCTCGTAGTAATTACGGGCAAAAAGACAGGCCACATCAGCGCTGCCCATGCTGGGTTTGTCCTTAAGGCTCTGGAGGACGCCGTTGTTAAGGAACTCCTTATGGCAGGACCTTCAACGGACGAGGGCCCGAACCTTAAGGGCAAGCCCATTATTGGAGACGGAGCTCTCAGCCTCTGGTGTGAGGCTCCCCGCACGCTGGAGTGGGTAAAAAAGACCGTAGCTGGCCTGTCGACCGATGGTTACTGCATAAGGCCATCGCAGGTGATGACAACACGTTCCTGGTGTTCAGCACCACCAGGGATGTTGCAGAGAAGCTTCTGGAGAGAGGAAGGAGACTGTGCTACCTGATGGGTTCGGTGTACGTTAGGTTCAGGAACCAGGGCGTTCAATACCTGGAGAGCCTGCCGCCTTTAGAGCCACCAACATCTGCTCCGTCGCCGAGCACATCAGGGGGCATAGCAGCATCCACGCCCGACCAGAAGCAGGTGACAGTGACTCCGTCTCCGGCGGATCCCACTTTGGGTGAGCAAGGAGCAGCGGATGTCATCGACGAATGGGCAGACAAACTGGGTGGAATCGACATCGGGCAGGAGGTGGATGTCGATGTTTTGCTTGCGTCCGATGGCGCCTCCACCGAGTAAAGTCAAAGTCCTGCAGACTAACCTCCAGCACAGTCGCACCGCAACGGCTCAACTCAGGAAGTGGCTGGAGGACAACAACGACGGGGCTATTGCTCTGGTCCAGGAGGCGTGGATCAGATCCAACATCATATGTGGCCTCAACAACACCGGTAGTAAGAATTTTTACAACCCAGGCAACCGCGCACCTCGGATGTTCGTATGTTCAAAACACCTAAAGGCAAAAATAATGACACAATTTTGTTCTAGCGACATAACAACAATCCAAATAATACAACAGCAAAATCCAAGTGTACCTGTCCTGGTAGTTGCCTCTGCCTACATGCCTGAAGGAGAGGAGACTCCGTCAGGGGAACTTGCTGAGCTGGTGAGACACTGCGAACAAACAGACAAGGCGCTGATCATCGGCACCGACTCCAACGACCACCATCAATTGTGGGGTATGACGAAAAGCAACAAACGAGGTGAGGAATTAGTAGATTACCTATTTACCACTAACCTTAATATAATAAACACAGGATCTGAACCTACTTTTGTAACAAGAAGAGGCAGATCCATCATCGATCTTACACTTGCATCAAGGAGAGCAGCGGAACTGATCTCTGAATGGCACGTGTCCCCAGAGGCATCCTGCTCTGACCACAGGTGGATTGGGTTCAACATCGCGGTACAGCGTGTTACCCAGACGCATACCTAGCAAAACAAACAGAAGCCAGTATCGCAAACAGGTAACTCGGTCATTGCGAAATATGCAGTCTGAAAGTTTGAACGAAACTGATAAGATAGACGAAACAGCTGAGGAATTAACAAGAGTAATCATCTCATGCTATCAGACAGCCTGTCCTCTTAGTACGCCATCATCCAGCTCGGATGCCAGCAAGTCTTGGTGGGCTCCCGAGCTGGTTAGACTGAGAAAAAAGGTAAGAAGACTGGAAGAAGGATGAATACATGTGACGACCAGGACTGGGACGCGTACAAAGATGCCAAGGCACTTTAAAAAAGACTCATTCGACACTGGAGCAATGGGTCTTGATGAAAATTTTGTTCAGAAATAGACTCATGCACTAAGGCAAACAAGGTAAGGAAACTACTATCTAAAGACAAGCAGCAAGACCTAGCGCAGCTTCGGAAGGCTGATGGCTCCCTTACAGAAACAACTGAGGAGGCACAGAGGGTACTACTTGAAACGCACTTCCCGGGCTGCATCATACACACGACACATACTTGGAATGACACTAGCTGGACCCCCACGGAACAATCCTGGAACACTGCATTAAGGACAGTGTCTACAGACAAGTTAAAGTGGGCCATTAACAGCTTCCAACCATTCCAGGCAGCCGGACCAGATGGCATCTTTCCGGCGCTGCTCCAATGGGCAGGTGAAGCGCTTATCCTTATCCTGGTGCCCCTCCTGAGAGCGTGTCTTGCATTTAGATACACGCCGAAGCTCTGGAGGGAGGTCAAGGTAATCTTTATACCAAAGCCAGGTAAGGCAGACTACAACGAGGCGAAATCTTTCAGACCGATAAGTCTCTCATCATTTTTACTAAAGACTCTAGAAAGATTGTGCGACAGAGAGCTGAGAGACAACCAACTAGTCAATATTCCATTACATCCGAACCAACACGCCTATAGTCCAGGCAAGTCGACAGAATCTGCACTACATGCAGTCGTAAGTAAAATAGAGGATTGTCTCAGACGGAAAGAGCTATGTTTGGGCACCTTTATAGACATAGAAGGGGCGTTTGACAAAACAAGTTTCGCCAGTATTGTAGACGCACTCGGCAAACACGCAGTAGATGAGACCATCATATACTGGGTAAGCAACATGCTCCGTAACAGACTAATCAGACTACAGGACGACAACCATCTCAGAGCATTGGCGACTAAAGGATGTCCTCAAGGAGGAGTACTATCGCCTCTTCTATGGAATTTAGTCGTAAACCTTCACTTAATGTTCACGAACAAAAGATCCTTAGGTGACTATCGGCTACCGAAACTCTTAAACACGACACTAACTCTCTCAAAGAGACTCTCTCTCTCTGAGGTAAAGTATCTAGGAGTAACCCTAGACTCTAAACTGAACTGGGGATCACACATAGACAAAACTACTACGAAGACCAACATCATTTTCTGGCAATGTCGGAAAATGATTAGCAAAACTTGGGGACTAGCACCGTTCATTGTCAGATGGCTGTACACGACAATAATTAGGCCCATCATCAGCTATGCAGCAGTAGTATGGTGGACCAAGACAATCCAGGTAACGACAACTAATAAGTTAAGACGTCTCCAGAGGCGGGCCTGCTGTGCAATCACCGGCTGCATGAAAACCTCTCCCACATCAGCACTGGAGACTATACTTAATGTGAGACCACTCCATTTATTTATACAACAGGAAGCTGCTTGTACAGCCACTCGCCTAAGCATGCTGGGGCTATGGGGGGACAACAACTCTCCACATACCAGTATCTTGGCAGACATACACAGGCACTTTCCGTACTTTGCAACAGTAAACGACCTTATTCCTAAGACGTACGTATTTGACAAAAAATATTAAATACAACTGTATGAAGACACTCCGGACCGCTGTTTGCACAAGGAGCTATGGGTCTACACGGATGGTTCAAAAACCAACTGCGGGACAGGTTCGGGTGTCTTCTCCGAAGACCTAAATATCATCAACAGCATTGGGAGCATATAACACAGTCTTCCAGGCAGAGTGTGTGGGAATCATTAGAGCCGCAGAGGCGATAGACTGCCGCGGGGTAAGAGGAAAACATATTCGTATTCTCTCTGACAACGCTTCTGTCCTACAGGCACTAGACAACAATATAATGACATCAGGGTTAATTTACGAATGCCACTGTAAGTTATCCAATATTTGTAATGACAATAGACTGACCTTACAATGGATTAAAGGACACAGCGGCTCAAGGGGTAACGATGCGGCTGACTGCCTGGCTAGAGAGGGGTCCAGCAGGACGGCCATTGGCCCGGAGCCAATTGTACCCATACCTTATCGATAGCTGAGAACCTGGATAAGGGAGCGCTGTCAACGACAACACGATGAATATGGGGAAAACACACTGACTGCAGGCAAGCTAGGGAAGCCGTTCCTAAGCTAAACCAGCAGCTGTCACGTAAGTTAATCCGACTACCTAGACAGGCCCTGAAACAAATCGTGGGTATAATCCTTAGATTAAAACAAAAAGGGTAGATACGGTACGCTCATACTTGCATCAAACAAAAACTGATCCCACGGCAGCGCGAACGGGACGGCGAGATCCGCGTCACTGCATTACCGACCTGAACGAAACAGCACGTTAAGTTTCAACGGCAGCGCAAACGAGACGGCGAGATCCGCGTCACTGCATTACCGACCAATCACGCGACCAGTACTCGACGTCACTACCGAATAAGATTAAAAAAAAACAACAATTTTTATGAAAAAATATATTTTATAGTACTTACGAATGAAAAGTGATGTCGTGGGTGTTAGTTCTTGAGCAATTTGAGCACTTTTTAAAAACACACAGGCATTGTTTTATCATATAAACACATATTATTAGCAATATTTATTTTTGGCGTTCACATGTACGTCGTTTGCATGTCAAGTTGTGACTAAAGCGATTAGGGTCGTGGACCACAATTGGTGCGGATCACTTTTGTGAGGCTAGTGCCGTATCTACCCTTTTTGTTTTAATCTAAGGTATACTCACGGGTCACGGCTACTTCAACAAACACCTTTATAATATAGGTATTTCTGACAGCCCTCTGTGCAGAGCCTGCTTGGAGGAAGAGGAGACGAGCGCCCATGTTCTGCTGGAGTGCAGAGGCGTTGCAAGACAAAGGACTTCTCTAATGGGAAGCCCGCGGACACTAGTAGAAGCCTGCAGCAACATCCGGGGACTGCTGAGCTTTTTGGAGGAGCTGGGATGGCAGGACTGATGCCAATCCCCACGCAAAATAGGCGCTGAGTGTCGAGTTGCGGAAACAGCCCGCCGTTGAACTAAGACTAAGACTAGATGAAGTGCCTACCAAAAAATGAAATGGTGTTAAAGCAGAAGTTTCATATGGGCTTACGGATACGTGGGTTAATGGCCTACTGTTGACTATCGCTTCCACTTCGCACGATAACGTCGCAAGAGTCTCATCTCTGGGCACTCTTTCTTTCATTATAACTTTTAGTAACGTCTTAACACTATGAATGAGCCTCTCCCAAGCCATCTGCGGATTAAGCGGTGGATTAAAGTGATAGTTGACTCAATAATTTGAAGTCCCGAAGATCTTTAGTTCTGCATTAGTTCCACAGAAGTTTGTACCGTTGTTGGAGTACAAGTCGGTAGGTAAAGCCAAGTATACATGTAAATATTACACCATATCTTTACTCCCACCTTTTTCCAACTACAACGTCGAACGGTCCAAAAAGGTCGAGACCATAATGAGAAAAAGGGCTGCAATGATGTACAACTCAATTGAAATAATCTGTAAAAGCGGTAATGGAACTAAAGTTAGAACATGGACGCGATGGTGATAGTTTAATTCGGATTTATTTGAATGATACCGCGGTTTTATTTATATTCGATCAGTTTACAAAGTTGGTTAGGAGATTATAAAGCATACAGTTTGTCCCAAAACTTTGTAGAACTATACTGGTCTTCGATCAACAATAGCAGCATTTTACCTGAAATAAAATGCATATTAAAATACTTACCTCACTGAAAGCTTTATATTGAGATAGCACTTCCGTTTCCCGTCGAATTACCATCAGTTTCCGTACTTTTATTCACCTTGTATCCGGTCCAGTGGCGACACCTGGCAGAAGCGCGGCCATTTTTGTTTTCCTAAGTTTTGACAGCGCCATATTAACTCATTGGCTCAATTATTTCACCAGGCAGAATTTAAAGTGAAAGCTTTCAGTGAGGTAAGTATTTTAATATGCATTTTATTTCAGGTAAAATGCTGCTATTAAACTACTTGACCGTCACTGAAAGCTTTATATTGAGACCTGTTTGTTATCGCCTGGTGATCGCCACGTACATAGATATATACGCCAATGTGACAATTTATGATAAATTTAAATATTAACATTTATCAGATTATTTGAAACTGTATAAAGAAACGAGTAAGCTTAAAAATGGATCAAATAATATTATTTGAATCACGCCTTTAATTTTTTCACGCTTACGAAGCTGCTTTAACATATGTATTAGCTGATCGCTATATTCCTTTGCTTAAAACTCGCGAATTATATATATATATATATATTTGCTTTGTTAATGACCGGACGCTTCCCTGTGTAGCATTCATTTGTATCTTTGTATATCACAAAGAAGGCGTACGAATGCGAGAAAAAGATGTAAAGTTGTTCGATACTGAGTCTTACATTTTACAATACTGTACTTTTTACTTAAGTACCAAAAATCAGGGTCCCACTTACGATTACCATTATTCGATACAAGTCACCAATCGGATTGTCTTTAACTACTTTCACCTGTTTTGAACCAAAACAAGGCTAAAACTAATCTTCGTCGGTACAAATACAATGATTCGGAATAATTTGAAGTAGGAACAAGTCATGTGTACCACATGCTGAACCAAATAATACGCAGCATAATTACTGTATGACGTTCAGAACAACAACTAGTATGACGAGGTATTTGAAACAGATCATTATGATGAGTACATTATTGAAGAAAAGGAAATGATTCTTTAAAACAATCGACTTCAATATATTATTATGTGTTTGCCAAGACAGGTGAGCTTAGGTAATTAGACTTATCATCCATTGGTATATCATGTAAAAACTACCGACTTATTTAGAATAATGGTACTTATTTTGAGATAAGTCACGTGTTAAAATAAGTCTCAAATCGTGTTAGCTCAGAGCAGAGTCCACAACCTGCGGGATTATTCCGATAAACATTCTTGTTCCTAGACCAATGCAACCACGCAAGCCAGCGTTTCCGAGCCATCTCATAGCTGTTTAAAACAGAGCTGTCGCTCTTTGTAGAATATGATAAAAAGCGTAGTGCTAGCATATCTATTTGATTGGAGTGGAGATTGAAGTGAAGTAAGTGGTAGAGCCGTATTCTTCAACTATACTTGCCAAGCTTTCATATTAGATTGGCAGGAAGTGATTGCAAGGTCGATTGCAATGAATTTATAACTATTGTTAGAAGTAGGGAGTGGTTGATACAACCCCACGGAATGACAAACATGTTGAAACCGATCAACTTCTGAAGTTTTACGTTTTTACAACGAAATTCTCAGGTATAGTTTTTATATTGTTGCAGGGTTGCCGTGATAAATTATGCTATTACGAAGTTCAGACCAGATTTTATGAAATTCATTTGCCATCCTGGAATCTATAATTGATTGTAATTTTTCCTTTTGTTTTTCAGTTCTTAGATCTGAGTCATTTATATGTATTACTTAATACTAAATAAAGATTTAGTTATTTATAAGATTTACACAGCTTACATGAAGTGTGCATGTAGTATGCGTAGGGTTTGAAGTATATTTATTCCAGACAGTCGTGGCAAGGTTAGAAAGCGTAAGTTTAATATTAAGAACAGTTTTCAGTATTTTTTACTAAAAATAACATAAAGTGGATAATTGCATACAATGATCTTCAAAACCTTTCAAGAATTAGGTAGATCGTGCAATTTTTCTTCAGTACATGGCACCACTTATATATCAAAATGATCATGTTGGCCACCTCGGACACCTCATACACGACATTTCTAATATTGGAAGTTTCTCTCATTACCCGATCAAAAGAGTGAGCAACCCATTTGGTTTACTTTTGTTATTTTCAAGAGAAAATATGTTATCATCTATCTATCTGGCAGATAGTCCTTAAATTGCAGAAAACTTAGAATTCTTTACATAGTTATAGTGTACTGCACTTGAGATTGGAGCTTGATATATATTGGATTTAGATAAACAAGCTTTTGAATGGCATGCGACACCATTAAATTTATTTAAGAATTATTTGTGGTGCAACCAATTTATCAACTGTCCTGTACTAAATTTTTTCAAACATTAATTGTTTCGATATTCCTTTTTCTTTTGAAATGTGTTACAGCACGTCCTCGATAACTATATTACGGTAGAACAACCGTAGTGATCGAGTCAACACTTCACACCAATTAACCTAGCCTCATAATAGGCATTGAAAGACTTGTGTTATGGGCTAACGCATAGAAATGCATAATGATGATGCATAGATTGATATGATTTTGAGTTAATATTTGTTAACAACCAAGACTTAGGCACAGATGCTTGTTTTAATCATACAATGATTTGCCCCACCGGGGTGAACCCAAGACCTGCGTATGCGACACCTTTAAAACCACGTATATTGCACTTCCCAACGGGGTACGTCAACATTCGATGTTCGATCTTTATAGTCTATTAAGAGGGTAGTTTATAGCCGATACTTATATGTGTACGCAAACCATGAGCGGGGTATGCTGCGTTGCGTCGATGTATGGATTTCCACGCGATGGAAGTAATGAATTATGTCAAGCGACATTTATTATATTTTCAATTTACTTTTTTTTTTTTAATGTTTCGAATCGTTTACACTTTTACAGACCCCATGGTCACAAAAAAAAATTATGAATCACGAATAGACTATATGTTAAATTATGCATAATTTGCTCCACTCGAGTGTCGTATGTTACCGGTGCTTACATAATAGTACGAACTCACACTACATAAGCGAACATGTTCTAAGGAAAACATATATTGAGCTTCACGTAATGGAAATAATAATATTATGTGTGATATGACCCCACAAGGTCGATTATAAGATTGATGAGGATATTCCTCCATCAACGATATTTTGTTACCGATACTTGTATGTGTAGGCAAGCCATGGAAGGCATGTCTTTATTCATAATGAGTTCCATACGGTGGAAGCAAATTATACATAATATGCCCCCGCGAGGGGCGGTCATTAGAGTTTTGGTAATATGCACCCTGCGAGGGTGGTTTGCTACCGTTACTCGTATATGTAGGCAAGACATTAGAGTCATTTCATAAGGTTCCACGTAGTGGAAACAAATTGTATATAATATGCACCCCGCGAGGGTGATTTGCTGCCGGTACTCGTATATGTAGGCAAGGCATTAGAAGCATTTCATAAGGTTCCACGTAGTGGAAACAAATTGTATATAATATGCACCCCGCGAGGGTGATTTGCTGCCGGTACTCGTATATGTAGGCAAGGCATTAGAAGCATTTCATAAGGTTCCACGTAGTGGAAACAAATTGTATATAATATGCACCCCGCGAGGGTGATTTGCTTCCGGTACTCGTATATGTAGGCAAGGCATTTGACGCATTTTATAAGATTCCACGTAGTGGAAACAAATTATATATAATATGCACCCTGCGAGGGTGATTTGCCACCGGTACTCATATGTGTCGGTACGCCATGGGAGGGCATGTCCTGACACGCCTTGGGCTTCATGAGATGAAGCTTATGAGTATCACTTGCCTCTGCGTGAGTTGAATCCATGACTAATTCTGACTTAATACGAGAAAAACAATCTCAAAAGCTCTGAATCATAATGGGTGATTAGATGGTATCTTATTAAGTGGTGCTACATCACAGAGATCACTAACTTCTTAAGCAGTGCTTCAGTTTTTACTTTTTAGCTTTGTGCCCTCACTAGCTGTAAAAGACCTAAGAAACGATTCTGTTATCTTATCACTTTCGTTATTAAAATTAACTGAACAGGTGCCTTCCCGCAATGATTCATTTTTATTTTAGAAATATGCAATTGCTGAAAGAAAATTAATGTCAGGAACGTGATATATCATAAATTAACATCTTACTTCTTTACCTCGTTCTTTGTTTCCAGGTTGGTAAAGCCTGGACTATGATTATAATTTTCAATTTACAGCAGCATATCATTTAAAATAAACGTTGAATGTCTTTCGAACAGAGCGTTCCTTAAGGATAGTTTAGTCACACGACTCACATGAGAATTTTTATTACGTGTATTGGTCAGTAAAAATGTTAGAACTTTTTATTCATAAGCCTTTTGATATTGATAGCTGGCCATGTTCAGAAAAAGGCATATCGACATTAGAAATACCTTATTAAGATTGTACATAGTTCACTTACCCCTCGAACAATCTTTTAATAAAAGGGCTGGAATATCAAGCTCGTTTACTTTTCTTGAGACAGCGATGCCGCTTTCGTTATACCAGAAGATGACAAATTCAACCATCTTGCTGTTTTTGCCACTAATGCCAGTCAGTTGGCGGCTGAAACGTCAATATTGACCGATGTTCCTTCACTCTAAACTATAAAATAATTTAATTAAGTATTTTGTAATACATTTACCAATTTACTTTCACACTTACTTATACGGAAACATTAATTGAGTACCAAGAGAAAACACTCTTAACATAGTTTTTATTACAAACGACCAAGACAGTCGTAAAGTATTGCAAAATTTACTTTAATGTAGGTACTTTAATTTTTTAAACAAAACGCACCTTGAATGACCGTCAAGTTTTACTCACGGCTTATTATAACTTTTTTAAACAAGGGTATTGCACAATTTAACATATTTGTTTTAAATATCCCTTATCACAAGGGCTGCAAAAACTATCAAAAAGAATAATAGTTTTACTTACGGTTCCTTCACTTTTAACACGTAAAGTACCTATTTGGAATAACACGAACGGCAAAAACCGTTAAAATAAAATAGTTTTACTTACAGATTTATCACTTAATAATAATAAAACCTTTAAAATCTCACAACGATCGCTCAGATTGAGCACGTGTTGCTTCGACGGGAGTCAGAACGCCAATGAGTTAATATGGCGCTGTCAAAACTTAGGAAAACAAAAATGGCCGCGCTTCTGCCAGGTGTCGCCACTGGACCGGATACAAGGTGAATAAAAGTACGGAAACTGATGGTAATTCGACGGGAAACGGAAGTGCTATCTCAATATAAAGCTTTCAGTGACGGTCAAGTAGTTTAATACTTGATAGAGAAGAAGACGTTTTTTTGTGATTGTGGCTTTATCTGTTTCACACAGAAATTTTGCCAGTGTCCTTTAATGAGAGAGACACGAGAAAAACTGCTCGGTAGAAATAGTAGAAAAATACTTAAAGCTTAACCTGTAAACAAAACCGAAATGTCAATGTCACGACGTTTGTTGAATTCATGAATTTGTATTTTCTCAAAAAGTATTTTCGGCTTTTCGCTTCAGGTTTTGATGAAAATTGCAATAAAAATAAATTATCTCTTCTGGATTGAATTACCAATAAAGTAAAATAAACTGCTGCAAGCAGATTATACAATATTTTTCTACATTTTAATTACTGTTTAAAGCTGTTAAATAAAAATTGAACACGAATGAATAATATTACTTCATAGCGCCACGCTCAGAATTTCTTATTAGCTTACATGCGGTGAGCCCGGTTAGTCGTATGTGTATGTTTTTAAAATAAATTAGTTAAAATTGCACGCCTATTAAAGCACAAGTCATGGTATGTTTTATATTTTTTGTGTATTATATTTTCTTTGATTACTCAATAATATCAGTACTTTTATACATACCTAATCTATAAATAAAAGTGACTCATTTGCATGCCTCATTTTAAAGTGTAGTTATTTTGGTGATAAAGTAATACTCAAGTTTAGATAGCTTGTGTTTGCATGATGATATGATGAGATTCTGAAAAAAGTGCAGCTGATGGTGTAATCTTTAGTTAGGTTTTTAAACTTCTATCATTGTGATGCTTGATTGTTAATTATTTGTGGTGCTGTATAGTATTTAAAAAAATACATTTTCATTTGTTTTTATAGGCGACCAGCAACAGTATGATTGCACCCAGTAAAGTAGCTCTACCACCAAATAGTGATGAAGATGTTAATATCCTGTCCATGATCTACAAAATTTGCAAGAAGGTATGAAAATATAAACTCATTTCAAATAACACGAAACATTAAAATAAAGGACGTAAATTAATATTTGTGTTAGGGAGTTTCTCAATAAAATGTTTACTAGACTTGTTTCTTAATATTTTTTTAATTCCTATAAATGATGAATTGAAATAATCTGTAAAAAAAGAAAACTTCAAATGAATATGCACCAATGCATTTAGTTGTTACATATGCCTTGTTTTACCTACACTGATGATAGCATACCCTGTACCAAGCTGACCTTGCTATACCAATGCTACTTGAGTCATTAGATGGCTATTTGACCTTCAGAATTACTTCCCATATCAACTTGTATTTTGTTAACATTTTGGTATAAATATAAGGTGTATTTAAAAGTTAATAGATTATTTGCTTTTTTTTAATATTGCCTGATTTTTTTATGAATTTATATTCAACTAATTATTGACAAAAGCTTCTTGATAGGTCTGTAAGTATATGATTTTAATTTTCTGAGCATTAATTCAATCTTAAAGTATTGTAATATTTTTGTAATTTCCATTTTAAAACCCAAATTCTTTTATAAAACAAATCACTGGTAAAATTTTTATGTTGAATTTTATATTGCAATTAGGTAAACAGTTGGTTTGGTTGGTTCTATAAACATATTATGATATATAAGTTCATAAATATACAGGAACATATATTATTTAATATACATGTACAGCAGGACCTCTATATTCCAAAACCTTTCTAATCGAACATCTCTGTAATCTAAATGCTCACACCCGCCCGCACTTTTTCATTCAAATTTATAATTACAGTTAATATTAGGATTGGATATCACATTTAAATTGTGTGGTAAACTAGCAACCAAACTATAGATAATTATGACATCATACCCTTGAAAATATTCCCACAGGATAAAAAATATTAATGTTTGATAATAGTTTTAAATCAAATTGAAGTGAACCTTAATGCTGTTCAACAAGGTCAAATCTGGTTAACTCTTTCTAGTCAGTGTATAGAGTTAATTTATTTTTATATCTTTATTTAATTGTTTTTGTGCTAACTTATAACCATTGTTTTCTTTTAATGGAATTCTAACTGGCTTTCAGCCATGTGTATGATCCAACATCAAGTGCCTTGAGTAATGTTGAAAGCAATTGAATTGCAGATACACAGATATGAATAATGCAAATGCCTGACATGTATGCTAGTAGTGTAGTATGCAGTTGTAACAGTTATTCTAAGCTGAGGAAGATTTACTACCATGGTTAAATGCAAAAATATCTTATAAGCAGGAAGCACATTAAAGAATGAATGTTAATTAAATTATGTCTTAAAAAGTTATGTATTAGGTACATTACGTCATAATAAACTAACCCACATACTCATATAAAACATAAAGAATTTCTGATTATTTATTGTACTTTTATTTCCTAGAGCTGTTTTTATCTTACTTTTTTGTGTAGGTGGCGGTTGTCGGTGCGGTGTATCTAGTGGGCTATATGCAATGGAGCGTAGCGTGGCTGATAGGTCCAGTCATTCTCTCTGTTATAAGGGACCAGTGGCGCAGAGAGAATGAGTACAAGCGAAACTTGGCGAAAGCGGCCGCGCTATCATCTGAGAAAGATGTAGTGTTGGCGCGGTTGAGCGACCTACCGTCATGGGTACGTTAGACTAATTTCGGCACTTAACATGGCTACTCATATTTGCTATTTTGCATTTGAAAGCAGTGGGCCTGATTTTGGTAATATTCTCTAAACAACAGTATCTCTTTACAGGATTTTTCAACAAATTTACTTTATTCCCTATCGGGCCTACTTACTGTAAGAAAATTGTATATACTTCATTCTATTTTAAGAAAGCACACTTTAATTACGTATGATCCTAATATTATAAAAAAAAGAAGAAATGACAGAGTAGCTATAATAGAACGTACAAATACAAACTTTGCTCGAAACCAAAATCCACATCTTTCATCTATCATCTATAATCGCATTAACAAGATTCTTAGTATCTACCCGCTAATCTACTATGAATGCGAAAACAAGCTGACGGTATGGCTGAAGACTTAAGACTATGACAAAACAGAGAGTTTATTAACATTTTGTCGTATAATAACTATTTTTTTGTATAGGTATATAAATATAAATCTATGTATAGAATAAACAAAAAATTATAAATATATTAAAAAGCCACATATGCATAAACACCCCACTTAGTTTAAATTGTATTCTTGTGTCATTTAGAAGTGCTTTGATTAGTCGTGAATTGCACCTACTTATTTTAACGTAAATTGCCATTTAACTTTAACTAGCTCTGTGGTGTAACTCACAATATAATATATTTAATCTTAATAAAATGAATGACCTTACCATAATGTTATGGAATAGTGGTTCTTTTTGGTAATTAGGTGGGCTCTTTTTTTTAAGTGTAAGACACCTGTCTTACACTTAAAAAAAGAGCCCACCTTTATCTATGTAACCAGATGTATGGTAAAGAAATAAAACATTTTTTTTTATTTTGATTTTCTTTTTCATTTATTACAGAGTATGTTATGTTACTTGAGAATTAAATATCAGTCCAGCTAATATTTTTTCATAGTTTCGAAATTATAAGAGAAACTATTGTAGCCTATAATCATTTTGTCAGTTTTGATAAGCTTTTATAAAAGACATTGGGTATATTTAATATGTATATGTCAATTATATTATATATATATACATATTAAAAAACAAAATTATGATGGATCAAGAAAAGGTTATACACAACTCAAAAGCTGTAAGCTTTATCGCGTGAATTAAAGTTTTAAAACTCACTATATAGATTAAAACACTCTGTGAAAAGACTACTGCAAGTAGGTAATAATGACTCAATTTAAGTGTTTGTTAAATTTATATCAAGATCATTAAAGAGCGTCTTCATTATAAAAAGTATTTATAATGCCCATATATTTTTTCTATATATGCACAACACATATTGCTTACCCCATCCCACTTGCCAGTGGTAGGGGTAACACAATATAGGAACAGAATAAATTGTAGCATTTTTACTTACAATAATTCTCAATTTAAATCTGAATTTGAGTTCATTTAAATAAAATTACGTAGACCTTCCGGTGTTAAAGTAAATCAAGCCCAGTTGTGGCGATAGCTTTGTTACATAATATGCTGCTTCAGCTATAATCTCCCTTAGATCAAATAAAAAGTACTCTTTTTACTAGCCTGGACAAGACACAATTCCCTAACTCCTAGAGTCCTACAACAGAAACATAAAAAAATATCGTACTTCATCAAAGTATGATGGCGGTGCCTTCCCAAGTTGGACGCCCCAAATTATAGTGGAAAATGCTCCCTATGAATAATGATTCGTTACTAATAAATTTACAAGTTACATTGATTTACATTATCGTAAAGAATACTTTTCACATCCATTGCATATTATCCAATATTGTTCCACTCACTCACCACACTCGCGCTTGCGGTCAACATCCCGTGTTATAAAATAAATCTGAACCATTTAAAAAATGTAACTTTTTACGACTCATAATTTGAATTCGTGGACATTAGTGTAGGTACTTAAATATCATTAATTTTCCGCATATTCAAAAATATAAGATTTTAATAACAAAATACAAACTAAAGGAAACAATGTTATTGATAAGACCTTATTAATGTAATAAACCATTATAAAAACACCGCATAACACGCTGAACTCACTAATCTATTCTGTTTCCATAATATTTAATTAGTTTGTTAATTTATAATAATTTGAATATTTTTTAATGTTTTTATTTTTTAAGCACTTTACTGCTAGATGTTTAAATCAAAAGAAAAGTTTACCAGAAAAACATCCACGCGGACCAGGCAGTAGACGGGACCCGACCTCGCTCCCTTCACTATCCGGGCGAATGCACTGATCATTATGCTACCGCGGCCCTGACGGCCGTGTCGAATTTTCTCTAGCCTTATATTGAGCCTCTACATATTGATTAATTCATGAACATCGATTCTGCTAATATAAAAACCAATATTCTTTCAGGTATTTTTCCCGGATGTTGAACGAGCAGAATGGTTGAACAGGGTAAGTTATTATAATTAGGAATTATACCACACATTAAAAATTAAGTACCTGTTTAAAAAATATATATTAGCGATACACTTCCGTATCTATTAAATATGTATGATTATGTCGTAGGATAATTTGATAAATCGTTTTTTTGCGAAAACGCGGATAATTGGCCAATGGCGATAACAATTTTCTCAATCTTACTGAAAAAAGATAGGACTTTTGCGAAAACGCGAGTCGCTTCACTAAGATTGCGAAAATAATCGTTGGCTTATTATAAATATTCATTATTTTTTTAGGTTTACACATTTGGTTAGTGTTGTGATCACGAAGCGCGTGCTGCGGCAGTGCGGCCGGCGAAGCACTAAAAATAAATTTCGTTTAACAATTTCATCACCATGTAACACCACACTATCAACACCATCTAATTAAACGCGGTTTCCTAAAATCCCTAGGAATTTCGCGAAAATTCGATTTATCATAGCATCCTACGACATACACCAGCTGAATCCGTTTTTCAATACCAAGTGTTTCTTGCGATTACACTTGCTATATAATATTTTAAATTCTTTAAGATATTACTTCAAGTGTGGCCCAACGTAAACCATTACGCCCGAAGTTTACTCAAGGACACCATCGAGCCCGCAGTCGCTGAATCTCTGGCTAATTACAAACTAAACGGATTCAAATTCGAAAGAATGATACTCGGAACCATCGTAAGTATCCATATCAGTCAACATCCTAGCTTATATAGTCGAATTAAGAGTTGTAAAAATCATTATGAGGATCATTTAGATTAAAGTATGTTATAAAACTGAGTAATGTATGTATGACTCAGTTTTAGTGATCGCTATTTATCACGCGATAATTTAACATTTAAGGTGTGAAAGCGATGACTGCATTTTACCTAAAACCATGCAAAAGTACACGTACTACAAGTAGGTACCTAACTATGTTTTTTTTTCACATTATGCTGAACTATAAAATAGTAGGACAAAATTTATTTTAATTATTTCTATTGGGAAAACCAAAAACTGTATACCTCTATTTTATGTAAGTAAAGGGGAAAAAACATTGCACAAAACTGATCGTAACCGTTATTAGCTATTTTTAGACGTGTAAGCTTATACGGAAACATTAAAGTAAAATAAAAAACCATTAACTATTTTCATTGGTATCTTCTTGCACGAGTAACATTGACATATAACTCTTCTACGCTTCATTACCAGATCAAGACTTTGTTGATTAAAAATAATAAAATTTGCATCTATATTTTGATCCAATTTGTATTCCTAAATTGCCTTACTGATTGGGATAGTACTTAAGTCAATTGTTCTACTTTGGTGCGCCTAAGATGGTTTTTGTAGTCGGTGCCTACCACCCGGAGCCCTTGCTCAAGGTATGACCGAGATTTTCTTTTAAGGCCCTTTGATCGACGATTTTAATTCACGTTATTTATGTTTTCCGCTGGATGTTATTCACGAATGCTAATTCTAATAAATTTTAGCGCTCCTGCTTCTTGGTGCGTTAGTGCCACTGCTCCACTTTCTCTATCCTGGGGCACAGACCTTCCTTTGGATATAATCGCAGGGAATGGCCCCATAACTTACCATACAGGTTCAGTTTGGTGGCTGCCAACGACTGCGGAAGTAGAAAGGACCAGTTGCAGATGTTTTAGTTGGCTTTTGCGAAAGCTGTTTAACTTCCACAATCGCAGACCTTTCGTGCTACCACTGAGCCATAGAGCTCCACCGGGTACATCTACATTTCAATATTTTTTTTTTCTTAGAACACGCGTTCAAGTTCAGTGACCATACAATCAGCATGTTAGATTAGCACCGGTACACTCGTATTAATCTTAATAGGTGTTTCTGTACACGTAAATATCTCGTAAATCAGTAAAGGTAATAGCATCATGATGTTTAACGAGATTGTTCACGCTTGCAGGCGCCTCGCGTGGGTGGCGTCAAAGTCTACGATAGGAACCTAGCGAGGAACGAAATAATCATGGACATCGATTTATTGTGAGTATTTTATATAAATATTTTGATATGAAACATTTTATTGCCGCGGATGTGAGAGCGGCTATTGAGCGGTGACTTCAATGGCAAATACCTACAAGTTGGGGCAGTGCGATTATAATATGCACCGTAATTTGTTGATATCTTAAATACAAAAACAAGGCCGGTACCCACTGCCGGCACGAGGCACAGCAAGGGATTTTTATGCGGCGTATTAACATCATAATCTTCGTATGTACAGAAAAGGCAGTGAGTTAGAAAATTAGACAGTTTCCAAAACTGTCTAATTTTCTAACTCACTGCCTTTTAGCTTTATATTGCTTAATATAAGATCCAGAATCTCTTGAGTTTGTCAGGTTAGCACACTTACTGTGCGCAGCTTGATTTGTACCTACGGTGTTCATCATTGAAAAAATCTTATGGCTGTACTTTAAAGATGTTGTGCCGTGTCAAAAGCAGGCACTTTCTCCACGAGTTTAATTATCTTTATATATATAATTCTTCTGTGAGTGTGTATGTCACTGAACTTCTCTTAAACGACTGGACCGATTTTGATGAAATTTTTTGTGTGTGTTCAAGGGGATCTGAGAATGGTTTAGATTCACAATTTTGTCCGCTGGACAACCCCTACTTTTTTAGGGCGGTACGAAGTTCGCTGGGTCAGCTAGTGATATATATATCGGAGAAAAACTTCTACCTATGTTTTTTAAAAGGCAGAACCAGTGGTTCTGCTATTAGTTACTCATCATAACACTACAAATATTAACATAAGATATCAATAGCAATCTCACTATTTTTACTTTATTATTTCAAAATAAAAAAACTTCAATGAAAATTAAAAAGACTAATAAAACAAATTATTTTTATTTAACAATCAGTGGTTTTACTAACAGATGTGTTCACAACATAATTCCGCAACAAACTCAATCAAATTCTTTCTCGTGCGCACCTAGCACCGCCATTTTACCCACCAATTCGAACTTTTGTCGAAACAGGCTCCGATGGTGCTGCTTGCGCGTCGTTTTAAGTTCGTTTTTTATTTTTAAATAAATTATTATTATTAGCAGACACCATTAAGCAATATCTAGCTATTTATTTATTGAAAGCTAATTTGCGCATTAATCAAGCTTAAAAAATACAATAGAATTAAAAGCATCTTACTTTACAACACCGCTGTCGTTTGTCGGTCAAAACGTTTACTAATTATAAACTAGAAATCAAACACTACTGTTATTTTGTTAAAGATATGTTTAAATTATGTGTTAATATTTAAAGAATGGATTTTGCGTAACTTATGATAATAATAATTCAGTTAAAACAATAATTAAAATAATCAGTTTCATGTTTTCAATTCACGGTGCGGTGACATATACATTGTTTGTGTGTGTTTTTTTTCCGAGCTAACTGTTTATGTTACAGCTACGCTGGTGACTGCGATATATCTTTCGTTCTCCAGCGCATTAGAGGAGGCATTAAAGATCTGCAGGTAAGCATTTCACATTTCATTTCACAGGTCAGGGAAGGAAAATAACCAATCGAAAATGCCGACATAATCATTCTGTCCGTCTCGCACGTTACTTAGAATAGCATGTACATATGTATGAGGGGCAGAATGTGTTACTTCATCATTTGCGATTCGTTTTTTGTTCTTGTTTCTTTAAGAGCGAACGCGATCTGAAAATTTTGAAAAAACTGTTACTGTCGCGCATTGGTAAATACCGTGCGATAGGGACAATAGTTGCGAACGCTGAAAATTACGTATAAAAATTGCAAAATTTGCTCTCGACGATTTCCTCCTCGAAAATTAGATATATATAAAAGAAATTTTACCCATAGTTTAATAAGTAGTTATATTACTCTATGTTTTGTTGCTTATTGAATCTCCACACTAGACGTGTTTAGTGGTGATAAAAATTTTGTCACCCATACTTTGACTTAGAAAATGGACTTGCTAATTTCACAACCACCATTAAATTTCAATCCACTGTACCTACGACTACCTACTATTTGATTTTTAGCACGCTCGTTACTAACTTAAAAGTTTGAAATTACTGTACCTGTACTATTTGTTGTACTGGTACGGCGAAAGCGACGCGACGGCGATTTTGTTAAAAAAAACTCATATAAAAACATGTCAGTGGCCTAATTTCACAGCCGCTATAGTCTGAATCGCACTATACCCGTACTATTTTATTGTTGCTACAGATCCACGGCATGGTGCGCGTGGTGATGAAGCCGCTGATTACCAAAATGCCCCTGGTGGGGGGGCTGCAGGTGTTCTTCCTCAACAACCCCTCCATCGACTTCAACCTCGTGGGGGCTGCAGACGTCCTCGACATTCCTGGCTTCAGGTATACTTCTACTTTACATAGAGGTACTACCCGTTGACTTCAACCTCGTCGGGGCTACGGAAGTCCTCGACATTACTGGCTTCCGGTATACTCATACTTTATATATAGGTACTACCCGTTGACTTTAACCTAGTCGGCCTGCGGATGTCCTCGGCATTCCTGGCTTCAGGTATACTTCTACTCTACATTGACTTCAATTTCGTCGAGGCTGCGGATGTCCTCGACATTCCTGGCTTCAGGTATACTCCCCTACTATACATATTGGGGTACTACCCATCGACTTCAACCTCGTCGGGGCTGCCGATGTCCTTGACATTCCTGGCTTCAGTCCCCGTAGCTTGAGCACTACAAAAAAAAGTGATATAATCATTTTTTTACCGCGTTTAACTGTGAAAGTCCATAGTAATGTGACAATTGAGAGTGATAACAACTATCTATATATCATAACGCAGTGCTAATGCTAGGGGGGCAGGTATACTTTAACTATACCTTGACCATAGCTACAGCATGATAAGGTGTAAACCGCCGACCTCCATGCTATAGTGGTTTTAAAGATGTCGCCTACTTAGAAGTCCTGGGTTAGGGCAAATGTTTATTATGGTGTTTCGAACACTTGTACTTGAGTTGAGTCAAGGTTGTGTGTTTGAATATACATATCTATGTACCAAATTATAAAAATAAGCTTATATTGGATCATGAATCAATGGAGAAGTATAGTACGCAAAGCTCGACATAGATGGCGCTGCAAACGCTTGACCCAAACCACAGCCAAATATTGCCACTGTCAAATTTGAAACGTGTTTTTTTGTTGTTAAAAATATTAAATAAGTGGTGAAAATGTATTTAACATGGTCTGTAATACAGCTGAAAACAGAGTTGAAAAGGTGAGGAGCATCTGTGCAAGGCAGAAAAGCTGATCTAGTAGAAATGTACTCTTTCTATTATTATGCTAGAATGCTCATTCTCGGTACAAAGATGCATTTTCCATTATTATTTTAATGATTCATGGAGCTGAGTAACTTTTAGCGGGCTCATTAGTCAAATCTATCTTATTTTTGCATCAGTCAGACATCCCATAGAGTGGGAGTTAACTCTGGCTAAAATGGGAGGTACAACATTGGGTTTTTTTACAGACTTGAGGCATATGACCGCAATTTTAATTTTGGTGCAGTTTTTTCTGATCAAAATGAAGACATCCAGATGCAATTACCTGCCCCAGATACGAAAAAAGCAAACAATCAGATTCTAAATTTGTCTCATCTCAACCTTCTGTAATGGTGTGCTCCAACCGTTCGCTTTGTTTATTTCCTCCATATTCGACCTACTTGGCCGCCACTAATTTTAAAATGTTCGTTTACGATTTTTATGTAATTTGAATTTAATTCCGTCAAGTGACGACAGAGAGTCTAACTCTGGTCATGGCTCTATGGTGCTCGCCCCTGTTTCTCCAGGTAAGAGCACGGGTTTTAGTATAAACTTAACGAGGGTGGACCCCTTCCCGCGCTACATGTGACCCTTCATCGAAAAATCCTTTATAAAAGGCCAAGATTTTCTAGTAATTATGTCTCAATAAAATATAATGAACTGAGGACAAATAAACTGCTAACCCTAATAGTCCGGGCAGCACCAATCCTGAAAGCTCCGTGACACGGATTCTAATATTTTTAATAAAAAAAATGGATGCGTGTAACTTATGTACGCGCGTGAGAAGTTATACTTCTTTAGCATCATTAAAAATATTTTTTAATTGCATGCAAATAATTAATAATTACAATAAAATAATCAAAAGGACTGGAAAAGGATAGTTAACACAGTCAATTAAGTTCAGTTTTAATTTGAAAAATTAAATAAATATTCAAAATATTCAATTAAAATCACTACTGAATTTAAGTTATTAGTCCATATGTAATTAGCACTTGTAAGTAACTAAAACACGTTGTGTCTATATAGAAACTAGAAACATGTGGATAAATATTATAAATATGAAAACAGTGATCAGAGGCGACGAGCGTGCCAACATTTTTTTGACAACGCGATCATCTTATGGAGCTCCGTGGATCGTTCAAAGTACCTTTCGAACATATGTCTAATAATGGTGGATTATTAACCACTAAGTGGTTAATAATCCACCATTATTAGACACTAACATTCATAACGCGCCCGCGGCCAACTTCATGGTGTTACTATTGTGTTACAGTGATGCGCGCGCATCTCGAAATTTCA
Organism: Chilo suppressalis; assembly: GCA_902850365.2. NCBI lineage: Eukaryota > Metazoa > Arthropoda > Insecta > Lepidoptera > Crambidae > Chilo > Chilo suppressalis. The sequence goes on from OU963898.1 coordinate 19,099,836, forward strand.
CTCACATGATTTTTTCATAACGCGCCCGCGGCCAACTTCATGCTGTTACTTTTGGGTTACAGTGATGCGCGAGCATCTAAAAATTTCACTCTCATCATTTTTTCATAACGCGCCTAAAGAAGTATAACTTCAAAAATAAAAGTTAACGCTTAGACGAACAAGATTTGCTTGGTCGGCGTGGATTTGATTGGCCGGAAATATTTTAATAAAATTATTTATTATTAAATTTCCATATTTTTTTGCGTCGTCATGGATTTTGATCAATCTTATATAGAATTTTGTGTGAAATATTATGTTCAACAAGAAAAAATCCGGTGACCAATGATTTTTAGACGGAAAGGTCACGCATACCTATTTGAATGGTGTGATAATGGGTAAAATTTATCCATTATCACGGAAACCTTTTTTTATTTTTTTAATTCACGCGTTATAATGTCACATTTATAATTGGCAGCTTGTAAGCATACATACCAAGATATTTTTTTTTATTCTTTATTAAGCCATACACCTTAAGGTTAAGCCGGCTACATAGCTATAACTTAATTTATATCACAATTCGATAAGGACAATGAAAGAAACTTAAGAATTCTGTCGCTGTTATTACAACTAAAGTTGGAACTAAAACATTGATGAAATATAAAAAATAAATTTTGTCTACTACAATTAGTACTATTGATGAGCTCAATTCTGTGTGTTTCGTTCTGCGAACACTCCATCAGTATGTGCATCAAATCTTCTTTAGTATTTTGACAACTGTCACAATAGGGATTATTTCTTTTGCCCATTAAAAATTTAAATGCATTCAATGGAACATACCCAGAACGAACTCTCAAGCAAAAAACAAGTATCTTACGATTAAACTTACTTTTGTGGAACCACGGGACATGAGGTGGCTCACACACCAGCGTTTTGTACCAGATACCCTTTTCTCTAGAAATTTGGTCAAATGACGTTTTCCACAAATCGTAAATACGTTCTCGAATTTGTCCTAAATAGTCTGAATGATGGGAAGGTACTTCCAATTCTACACCGTCAGACAAAGCTTGTTTAGCATTTGAGTCAGCCACTTCATTTCCGCAAATACCTACATGCGAAGGGATCCATTGCATCCTGACTTGAGCACCGTTACGTATTAATTTCCAAATACATTTAATAATGGTGAAAGCCTCTAATCTACCAAAACAACCCTTATCAACCCTTAACAAATGGTACAACGAGGATGCAGAATCTGTAAGTAGGACAATTTCTTTATAGCCGCAGGACTCAACATAACTTAGTGCTTCCATCATTGCAAGCAGCTCCAAACCCATAATGGGAATAGATTTATTCTCAACTTTAAATTTAGCACTAAACATTGTACTGTGGTCATAAAAAGAATACCCCGAATTAAAATTGCTCTTAGATGCGTCTGTATAAATTTGCTTAAAACCTGGATATTTATTACGTAACATCAATTCAACAGCTTTATTGAACACATTTCGATCGGTAAGGTTTTTGGTAGTTGTTATGGGTTTTATACTAATGGTGATTATGTCTTCAAGTGGTAATTCAGTTACAAGAAAAAGCAGTTGATATAATGGCGGAGACTTGCATAGATGTACACAAAGCTTCCTAATATCCTCATATACCTTTACCATTAAAGATTCACAATTTCTGCGCCAGTACACTTGAAGCGATAACAATTCGGAAAGAACAGAAATTCGTTTGATAAGATAGTCATCCAACCTGGATCAAACCTTTAACATATACTTATTACATAAACATTGCCTTCTTAATCGTAATGGTACTATACTTCATTCAGCCTGCATCACATGTATCGGAGTAGTTCAAATAAAACCGCCACATTTATTTGATACAGACAATTTCGAGTATAAAGCAATATCACAGCTTACGAAAGTGATGTCTGGGGCGGAAAAGATGCACATCCCGTTATGCATCGCAAGGCGAGTCGGTTCTCCATTATTTAAATATATAAAATTATTATCTATACTCGTCTCTGCAATTAATGAACCTCGCGTATCCGTTTTATAAGACCATGCTGTATGGTGGCCGTTAAAATCTCCTGTTATTAAGGTATTTCTGCCAAAAAAGCTAAATAAAGATTCATAGTCAGTTCTGCACGTATTAATATTTGGCGGCGAGTAAACTGCTATTATATACTTAATTTTAGTACAGTTAATAATTTCTATGATATGCATGTTCTATTTGACAGTTTAAAATATTCGTAGTGGTTAGTTAATTTTGCTTTAATAGAATTATGTAAGTATCAAAATAGCGACACCTCCATATTCGTCATTTCTATCTTTCCTAAAAATATAATAGCCGGAAATACTTAACCTACTCTCGGGTGACAGCCATGTTTCCGAGCAAATACAAATATGAACTCTTTCTTTAAACAAACATGCTTCTAATTCACTTAACTTAGGCACAAGACTTCTACAGTTCCATTGTACAATTTTCAGCTTTATATTTCTTTTTTCGATATTATTCATTTTTTAGTTTGTAATTTAAGTTTATTGACAATACGAGTTAATCTATTTTTAATACTGCGACATGTTATGATAGGGATTAAGTCCTTAAACATTAATATTAAGTCAGCGATTTGATCTGTACCTGTAAGTTATTTCTTCAATATTTTTGACTCCGTAAGTTATGTCAAGATACTCTCTAACCTGATTCACAGTTAACGGGTATTCTTTATCGGAATTTGATATCAAAGAATTTATTTCATGCCAGTTGATAGAATCCAAGTCATTTTGGGACGTTCTCTTGCGTTTCTTGCCATTCACCGTTTGCGTATCTTCTATACAGGTTTGAGATAAGGTGTCACTATCTTCATCGCTATATATCTCTTCAGTGATATGCTCTAAAGACACTCGAGTTTCCTCCGAAACAGAAGATTCGGTTGGGGGGGTGTGGGCGTTTAAACGTAGATGCCTCAGTATTGTATGTTCTATTATCCTCTAGATCCTGTGAAAGACCTGCATCCAAGTCATTTTCTGTACATTTGGAAGCTATGTGCCCTTCTTTTTTGCACAAAAAACATGTCATCGTGTCTGAAGATATATAAATCCAATAGGTGGTTTCATCAAATTCTATAGGTATTTTATCAGGTGACGACGCAAACTTAATATATGACTGTATCCAGCATCACTAAGCCCAGCCCGAAGAAATGAAATCGGAGACATAGGTTTAAGTTGTAATTCTATAAATTTCTTTTCTAATTCACTATGCGGGATAATCGGACACACATTCGAAAGGATTATGCGTTTGTTTTTGTTAATTAAAGGTCGAATAGTTAACTTTTGTCCCTGTATATTTATAAACTTCTTATTGTCTGTAAGATCATCTGCTAAAGTTTTTGAGGCTAGGTATATACAAATGCGATTATTTGATATTCTGGATAAAATCTTATATGGCATGGATCAATAATTTTACCAAGGGCAAGTGCATAATCCTTAATTTGAACATTTTCAAGGGAGTCAATCACTACCGCTTGATCTTTTTTAGGAAACACTGTATTTTGTGCCACCGTAGCATAACTTTGGGTATTAGGAGACGTTTGTGAACTCATTGTTGGTAGAATTTGTTCCTATAGTCAGAAACAATAATATTACACCTCTTCAAATCCCACTTGAATCACATTTAAAATTGTACATTGTTAAATATCACTATAACGTAAAGAAAACACAGTATGATCACGTGGACAATTAGTAAACAACTCCGAGGTGCGCCGGGAGATGCAATACAATGCTGACCAAGATAATTATAAATGTGACATTAAAACGCGTTAATTAAAAAAATAAAAAAAAGGTTTCCGTGATAATGGATAAATTTGACCCCTTATCACACCATTCAAATAGGTATACGTGACCTTTCCGGCTAAAAATCATTGGTCGGCCGGAATTTTTCTTGTTGAACATAATATTTCACACAAAATTCTATATAACATTGATCAAAATCCGTGATGACGGAAAAAAAATATGGAAATTTAATAATAAATAATTTTATTAAAATATTTCCGGCCTTGATTGGCCGGATGATCCACGACGATCCACGCCGACCAAGCAAATCTTGTTCGTCTAAACGTTAACTTTTATTTTTATTAAAAATATTAGAATCCGTGATCACGGAACTTTCAGGATTGGTGGCTCCTCGCCTATAACATTAAAATTTGAAATTTTATTCCTCCTAACAACTGCAATAATGCGATTTGGTATTTTTATGAGTGATAGACCAGACCTTATTACAATCTATTATTTTGTGATAGCCACAGGTCGCACTTTTGAGTATTTATGAAGAAAAAAAATAAAAACCTAAATTTAAACAAAAATGCTCTACTCGTATGTTTTAAATGTGTCCCTTGATCAATTACAGCGACAAACAGAATATCGAAATTATTTGGGCCAAAAGAAAACACTATGCCCTCTTCAGGCGGCAACCTTCGCACTTCTTATCTCATCATCGGTTTATTTTTGTGACAGTGACATCTTGCGGCGTTGCATAGTGGAACAAGTGGCGCGTATGATGGTACTGCCTAACAAGTTGCCCATCAAGCTCAGCGACGAGATACCCACTGTCGATCTGCGCATGCCCGAACCAGAGGTAAACATTTAGAAATACAGTAGAACGCCGATTATCCGATTTAATTGGGACCGGTGTCGATTCGTATAATCGGACATAGACTCGTAATAAAGAAAAACGAACTCTCACACATAGAATAAATCTTATTAAATTTAACAAACACAGTTCTACAATACTAAATACAATAAAAAGGTACATAGTATCAAAAAAACCGCGCGACGCAATACATGTAGTGTCTTGTATTAAAACACGCTCTTTCGGTTAACGACTGACTTTTTATTTGACACATCAACATTACATGATTAGATTATAGATGGCGCTACTAGTCTTACAGAAACATTTTGGTATATAATCTAACACCCCTACTTAACAAAATATTTCTAAGGCCGTATACAGAAAGAAAGCCGAAAGCCGATCGTAGCTTATCGGCGCCGATCCTTCCTACATAAAGGAAGCCGATTATAGCAGATCAAGCAAAATGTCGGACTCATCGGAGGATGATCTGGTTTTGTTAGAAAATGTGTATTTAAAAATGCGAAAAAAAGCTATACATCCTATAAATAGAGAAAGGAAACGTTTCGGAGAATACCATCATTTATTTGTAAAAAAATTTAATTTTGATGAATAAAGATTTTATACATATACAAGAATGATTCAAGAAACATTTAATTACATTTTGGATTTAATGAAAAACCGTTTGATGAAAAATTGGTGCAATTGGCATAAACAACCAATCCTTCCAGAAGAAAGACTTGTTGTCACCATTCGGTAAGTACGAAACAAACAATTTTAGCGCTTAGTTAATAAAAGATAAAGTTATTAGATTTATAAAAAGATTATAACTTATATTGATTTAATCTAAGGATAATAATTCAAATACAAATTATTTATTATTCGGACCAGCGCGTCTCGGCGCCGGTCCATAGAAAAAGGATCAGCGCCAATAGGCGCCGATAAGCGCCGATCGGCGCTGATCGGCTTTCGGCTTTCTTTCTGTATACGGCCTTAAGGCAACAAGTAACAATCTATAAACTTAAATATTAAATAGGAACAAGACCTATCATTCCTAAAAATTTATAATGCTTTGCAGATAATAAACCTTTGGTCAAGAGATCAGCAGGCATATCTAGTGTTGACACATATTTCAACTGAATTACATAATCCTTTATAGCATCCTTAATAAAATGATAACACACATCAATGTGCTTAGTTCTATTCAGAGACTGGTGATTTGAAGATAATTTCAATGCACTCTGATTATCACAATGCAACTTAACACTGCTTAATTTACCTGTTATTTCATACATCAAATTTCTCAAATATGTAGCTTCCCTATCTGCCTCCGACAATGCTACGTACTCAGCTTCAGTACTGGATAATGATACAGTTTTCTGCTTTCTGCTTTGCCATGATATAACAGAACCAGCCATAATAAAGCAGAAACCAGTGTAGGATTTCCTATCTAAAACATCACTTGCCCAATCGGCATCTACAAAACCTAATTCTATATTATTATCTTTGCTATATTTCAAACAATAATGTTTAGTTTTTTGTAAATATTTCAACACTCTCTTAGCTTGATTAAAATGAGTTTCATCATAGCTATTATTAAATTGACTTAGGTAACTAATGGGATAAGCTATGTCAGGCCTAGACAGAACAGTTAACTACATTAGACTACCTATCAGTCTTTGATAAGGAACATCTGTTAAACGATTTTCAGCCTTTTCAAGATTCAATTTACATTCTATAGGAGTATCAATAGATCTACAATTAAACATTCCAAATTTATGTAACAACAGTTCTATATATTGTTCTTGATCTATTTTTACAGTATTTAATTTTCTGTCTACATGCACTCTCATGCCTAAATAGCGTTTTACACAACCTAAATCTTTTATCTTAAATTCTGAGCTTAAAACAGTTTTCAACTTATCAGTTTCCTCTTTATAGTTTGAAAAAATCAAAAAATCATCGACATAAACAGCTATAATTATTTTAACATTCTCATTAACTTTTGTAAATAAACATGGTTCATTGCTACTTATTTTAAAACCCAATTTAAATAAACAATCTTTAACTCTCTTATACCACATTAAGGATGATTGTTTAAGCCCATATATTGCTTTCTTAAGTTTTATCTGTACATTCAAAACCTACAGGAAGATACATACAAATATTCTCATTCAAGTGTCCATTTAAAAAAGCAGTAATAACATCTAGATGAGTAATGTCCATGTTCCACTGTGTACTATGAGCAAATAACATTCTAAGAGTTGAATGTTTAACTACAGGAGCAAATGTGTCCACATAATCAATTCCACTTCGCTGTGAAAAACCCTTAGCCACAAGCCTTGCCCTATATCTTAATTTATCATTTACATATTTTTTTTTATTTAATACCCACTTGCACTGTACTATGGAGGTATCACTTGGTATATCAATGAGCTCCCAAGCATCATTGAACTCAAATGACTGCAACTCTTCACGCATGGCCAGCTTACATTGTTCTGCTTCCGGTCCATTCAGCGCTTCTGAAAGGTCAATCTCCTCAGCACATGGTAAATTGTTTGATGTACACATGTTTAAATAACCAAAACGGTTGGTTGGTCTTCTCTATCTCTTATCTCCAACCAACTCGAAGACTTTGAAGCTCACCTGAAATATCGGTTTATGTGATGGAATCAGTTGAAGTATCAACATGAGTCTCATCTGGAGCCATATAATTTGATGAATCATAACTTGGACTAGACAGAGATTCATTTATGGTAGTATCCCCCACTGAATCTCTGTTCTCTATACTAGATTCTTGCACATTATGTAGTGCCTTAGTCTCTTCTTTTTGCATTAAGTTCTGTTCATCATTCTGTATCCATATAGCATTTTCTTGTGGATTTTCAATTCCATGCTTTCCTTCCATCACTATTATGTCTCTCTTTTCAGTGACAATATTTTTCATTGGATCGTAGACTCGATATCCCTTTACAGTGACAGAGTATCCAACCAATATAAATTGATCTGCTTTTTTATCCCATTTCAGTCTATGTTCTTTGGGAACATGTACCATCACCGGGCTTCCGAATAGACGTACATGGCTTAAGTCAGGCTTCCTTTGATACCACACTTCATAAGGTGTTTTGTTTACTAAGCTAGATGTAACACATCTGTTTTTCAAGTAAACTGCAGTATGAACAGCCTCTGCCCAAAAGTTTCTTTTCAAGTTTTGCCTCAAAAAGCAAACATCTGCCTTTTTCTACAACAGTTCTGTTGGCTCTCTCGCTGACACCATTCTGCTCAGGGGCATATGCATTAGTCCTTTGATGAATTATACCTTCATTTGCCAAAAAATTGTCCATTGCACCATTACAGAAATTCACCTCCGTTGTCAGTTCCAAGTATCTTGATTTTTCTGTATTGTTGGTTCTCAACCATAGCTTTAAAATCTTTAAATCTCTGGAAAACTTCATTTTTGTGTTTGAGAAAATAAATGAATGTCATGTTACTGTAGTCATCCACTAAAATCTTTAAATCTCTGGAAAACTTCATTTTTGTGTTTGAGAAAATAAATGAATGTCATGTTACTGTAGTCATCCACAAGAAGCAAGAAGAATCGTGAACCGCCTGTAGACTTTGTTTCCATAGGCCCACACACATCTGCATGGACTAATTGTAGTGTCTCCATGCTGGTATGTTCACTACGTGGGTATGGCAGCCTTGTTTGTTTGCCTTCACAGCAAGTTATACAGTTCTCCTTCTTTGTGTCGCTAGGAGAAGAAAAATTCACTCCTTCTACAATGCCATTTCTCATTTTATTCAAATCACCACTATTGATGTGTGCTAGGCGCCTGTGCCATAACTCTGCACTTGCCAATGCTGGTGCTGCTAACATACAATCTGTTGTTTTTGAATTCAACTTGTAAACACCATTTATCAAATATGCAGTGGCTACTATATCATTCTTCATATTTCGAATATAGCAATTGTTACTTTCAAACACAACTTTGTTCCCATTTTTTATAAGCTCACTCACTGACAACAGATTTGTTGACAATTTTGGAATACACAACATATTCTTGACAGTAATCTCGTAATTGCGATCTGAGGTTATTTTCACGTCCCCGGAGCATTTTACGGGTACCTTTGTACTATTAGCTACCGTAATTTCTGACATAACTGGCATAAAATTAGCATTTTCTATCCAATTTTCATTCGATGTCATGTGCGCACTTGCGCCGGAGTCAATATACCACTCGCTTTTATTATACTGTCCACCTAAGAATACCGCACTAAACGCATTCGTTTGTTTATTTTTTTGCAATAACGGACATTGATTTTTAAAGTGCCCGATTTCTTTGCATTTGTAGCACACAACCACTTTTTTCGACTGCATTTTAGACGCCATAGACGTTTGTTGTCGCTGACAGCTATTTTTATTTGTAGTGTTGTGCCGCGTTTTCGGGTATGTCCTTTTTGCAGCGAATGCAGCGCCACTGGAGTCCAAATTTAAAGAAACTTCCAAATCAATCAATTTAGATTTTATAGAATCTGTGGTAATCTGTATTCCTGAATGTTCTATTGCCATGATCATAGGAGAATACTTTTCCGGCAAACCTGCTAATAATAATGATCCAATCCATTCATCTGTTATGGCGAACCCGGTTCCTTTTAATCTTTGTGCTGTCTCGACTACTTGCGTTACATAATTAGTCATAGAATCACAGTTTTCTTGCCTGATTGAAATCAAATGTCGCAGCAAAGAGATTTTTCTTGAAAAGCCGGAGTCATCGAACATATTTTTCAACTTTGTCCACAGCTCAAACGAGGTTTTCGTTTCCTTGATATGAACATACAGCCCTGAATCTATAGTCAATATTAACTTTGCCTTAGTTCTTTCGTCGTCTGCAGTCTTTGTTTCTGCACCGGGCATCTTGATATATTGGATCATGCCCTCTAGCACTAACAAATTTTCTGCCGCGAAACTCCACTCATCATAATTTTCCCGCTCTTTCAGTTTGGGAACACTTTGTATATAGTTTAAAGCCATTATCTACACAAAAGTTCAGCGTTTTTCTTAAACTGTAACACTAATTACTTAAGAAAATCAGGACATTAGCCCATAACCTATTAAAACACGCTCTTTCGGTTAACGACTGACTTTTTATTTGACACATCAACATTACATGATTAGATTATAGATGGCGCTACTAGTCTTACAGAAACATTTTGGTATATAATCTAACATCTTGCCTCTAGCTTTCAACCTTAATAGTTTGAATGGATTCCAGCGAGTTCCAACTTGTTACAACAAAACAAAACATATATAACGTGGTTATAATTTTTATTATTTTAAAGCATGTAACTGCTTGATGTTTAAATCTAAAGAAAATATAACTAGAAAAAAATCCACGCAGACCAGGCAGCAGACGGGACTCGAACCCGCACCCTTCGCAATCCGGGCGAATGCACTGACCAATTATGCTACCGCGGCCCTCACGGACCACTACTGCGGAATTTCGACGCGGTTCGATTTATTTTTTATTTATTAGAACCGATTCGGATAATTGGTGATGCGGTTAATCGGCGTTCTACTGTACCTCTTATTCCATTCCTTTTATTTTAACAGAACGATATCTTGCGGCGATGCATAGTGGGATAAGTGTTACGATAAAATAAGTGCTACGAACAAAACAGATCGATATAGATAAAATAAGATCAGTTTTTCTTTGTTAAGAATAATAATTATGTGCATTTCTATAGTGTCTATAAAGACTTACAAAAAATATATTATTACTGTTATCTATATAGTATTCAATCTTGTATAATGATAGGATACGAAACCCTTGCTGTGCTAATCTGGTACCCACACTTGTTCCGTTTTTTTTTAATTCTGAGTAGGGACAGGATTTGTGATATATTCTGGATTCCTGATGTATTTTTTATTTTATCCAGGGCGTCCTACGCATCCATGTTATCAAAGCAGAAAATCTCATGAAAAAAGACGTGTCGATGATAGGTAAGCTTAATCATTGTTTTTTTGTCTGTTGTTTCAACTTTCTCTTTTTATTGAAGTATGAATTTTGAAGATCAACTCAACTTTTTAAAGCTTAGTGAGTTTGGCAAACTCGGAACTCGCATCATAGTAATTAAAAGTTTCAAAACTTAAATCAAATCATTTGTATGTTTACAGAAGTCTGTAGATAAACATCATTGTGTATTGTACTGTTTCTTTAGTTAGTTTTGTAGAAATGTCGCGGATGTTAGTGGAGCGCCGTCTTTACCACAAAATTGATCACAAAAGACAATCACTAAAAATTGCGTCACATGAGGGAAGGGTTTGTCATAAGCCGGAGTAACGATAACACTTTCTCCGACCAATGACAGAAAAGTTCCTGTATAATATAAATAATAAAGAAACTTTTATCTATAGCAACGTTTACCCTCGCACCTTGATGTAAGAGTAGTTATTTTTCTGGGTCTCGTTTAAAAATATGATAAAATACACAGGAAAGGGTAAGTCCGATCCGTATGCGATCATAACGGTCGGCGCGCAGCAGTGGAAGACCAAACACATCGACAACGACGTCAACCCGAAATGGGACTTCTGGTGCGAGGTGAGTAAGAACTACATCTCTCTCTCTCTCTTTCTCCCTCTTGTCTCTTTATCTCTATCTCTTGTGAGTTATATTTTCTTCTACTTTCTTAATATTTGTTGTTACAACATAACCTTTACATTTCTAGGGCCACTTGCACCAACATTCATAAATCAAATTTTAGCTTAATTCTGTTAAAAACATATCTCTATTTTTAATGTCAATATGAATAGAATAAGGTTTTAACATGATTTTAATTAAAAATTTACTTTAAGACTTAAGGTGCAAGTGGGTCTAAAACGCTCTTTCTACAATTAAAACTTAGTTTTGCAGTTTAGAGTGCACAAAATTTTAACTACCTTTTTGGGATACTTTTAATTAATATATCGGTTATTTATTTAGGTGAGTGAATAACTTATTAATTTTAGCTCCTTTCCTATTTTTTATTATCACCTGTTTTTGGATTTGAACAGCAATACATTCCATTGCATTAAATGAAAAAACTCACTGAGACGAGTTAATGTTATCGAAATGACATTTTGTCTGTTGCTAAATGGTTAAAACAGTAAATAGAGAGCAGTGTGTTTTAATAATCAAAATAAACTAACTAAAAAAATCTGTTTATTGTTTTAACTATACATCTGGAATGGAATGAAAGGCATGAAAAATCCTATCAATTTTTGCATTTCTGCTTTAGAGCGATTGCACTTTTAATATAAAAATATTCCATACATCGATCGGACACTTGTGCTAACAAAACAAAGTGATTGGGTATTTGGTTCTATATTCTATTGTAGACAAGACACGCAGTACAAATGTTGATAGTGGCATTTTAATGGATGTCTTATTCAGATTTACACAATTAATTTGGAAATGTGGTATTATAACATTAAGTTGGTTCGATTTCTATATTTTGTTCCATGTTCCTTGTAACCTCCCTGCGTAGGATTTTTAAATGAAAATTGACAACTTGTCTCATTAAAAAACTTCTTTAGTTAGTCGTTATGTGCTTCTCCCCCATTAACGCTCAGATATAATTATTACTACTTAAATTTAAAAGTGGACCGCTGTAAAATTTTCGTGATACGAACTGATCGTAATAGTACGCGAGAAGCTGAAAAAATAAATTAATTAATCAAACGACTTTTACAAATTCCTTAACAGTCATCTCAAGAACGTGGTGTAAGATGTCGAAACAACTTATCCTAAAAGTACATAACGTCCTAAAATAGCAAGTAATGATTGGTTTTGGTCTGTTATTTCGTTCTTGTTCTGCCATCAAACACAATTTGGAGAAATTGGAAAATTATTATATCGAAAACAAGCTTTAGAATTATAATGTTTTCTTTTTATGTTTTTATTAATACCTTTGAGCTTGCATTACATCAACTTTTCGTGTGCTTCATTTGCCAATTTCTACATTTTTTTTACTTATATTTTTTTATGAAGAATAATATATTAAATAAGTAATTAGTTGTGAAAATAGATTTTGTTTTCCCTAATGTATGTGTGCGTCGGATTGCGTTGGGCCTAAAGGCGCGCATTATGCAAGCACTGGGACAAACGTTGGATATTGAGGTGTTGGACAAAGACGACGGCAACAATGACGACAAGCTCGGCAGGTGAGTGTACTGCGCGCCGCACTTCACCAACCAGACTCCATTTCTGAGTGGATCTAACATAGTGTGGCAATCGCGCGCACTAACGCATAGCGTATATCATTCCAAAATCAGCTTTGACCAGGGATGTCTGACGACCACGAGCACAGAGAAGTTACGTGGCAGTAAATACAGTGTACCAGTAATTTTTAGAGTGGATGTTGCGTTGCGTAAAAATACCCTCGTTTATGGAAAAGAAACTAATTGTTTTACAAGTTTACAATTTTTAGACAAATAAGTTTATAGAAATAAAAAAAATCTAGCTGCTCTGGGCGGCTGAACTCCACGATTCCAGCTTAAAAAACGGTTCTATGAATCAATAATGTGCAACTATTAAAAAATACTTAATTTTTTTTTTAAATCTGGATAGTGTGTATGTAGCATGCGTACACGCGCGAATAATTTGTTGTTCAGGTTGCGTCTGATATATTGCTTGTAATGTATAATTTGACATAGACATTATTCAGGATGGGGAATTGATGGGCCTAAAAGTGCAAGTTCTCTATCTTTAATTTCACTGTTTAGTCGGCGTGTAGTCCAGTCAATGAAGGCTTAACTTTGCCATTTTGAGTTGATCACCTGCAACCAACGCGAAAATTTCCGCAAGGGTTCGTAGATTAATATACTAAAATTGCAGGGTGCTGCATTGACGGCAAAGGGTGAAAAAAAAAATGCGAAATGGTGCAAAAACGAGTTTTTCGTCAATATCTCGCGACTGGCTGCAAAAATAGAAAAAGTTCCTAGTACAAAGTTGTAGAAAATTTAATCTTCTACAAAAAGGTATCAACATATTTTCGCGTATCTCCCATAGTTTTTGCACAAAATGCAATTAAAGGTGCAAAATAAAAAACAGAAAATATATTGTTAATGCTATTTTTTTCCATTTTTAAACGATCCTACGGGTCAAATTCAACAATCACCACTTACTGAAATATTTAAGGATGAGTTTTCGGCAGTCCACTGAAATGAAAATTGTCTACCGAAATGGTAAAAAATGACCATCGAAATGATACAGCCAAAAACATCGCCTTTGTAGTAGAAGGGTTCCCTATTTGAATTTAAATAAATTTCCTTACATTATTTTTAATAAGAATTATTAATGAAGAATTAATTAGTTGTTACTCCTATTAGTAATTATTACTAATTATAATTATTAATATGTACATTTTCAAAATACCGAACAAAGCGCGTTTAGAAAGCGAGAAGTTTATTACTTAGTAAATCGTCCCCTTAGTGCCAAAACCGATTATCTGCACTTTTTCGCTAGTGAACTTTTATAATACCAATCGACCCGTCTCATTAGGCCGCATCTACAGATAAAACCCATTATGCTCTACGACGCATACTTCCTGAAATAGCTAATGAATAAACAGAATAACTGCAAATTATTTCCAAAATTCTTGATTTAAAACCTAATAAACCCATTCAAAGCACTTAAGTTTGTAAATGTATTACCGCTGAAACCAAGTTTTGGATTTAAACTCATTTTTATGTAGACACTTAGAGTAAATATCCTGTGGATATCCTGTAATTGGCTTTGACTGTTGTTGACTTGACTGTTTGAATTTTACCAGATATTTTAATTTTACTAGATAAAGTAAAAACTAGGTAGGCGAGGTAAAAGAGGATAGACCTAATCGATTGACAGGTAACCTTCTAGCGTACTTGACATATATCTGGGGTATGGCTATCGATAAGCGAGGTGAGTCTTTGGCTATCAGCCTTAACATCGCCAAGGCTTTGATAGGGTCTGGCACATAAGTCTTCTCTCCAAGCTTCCTTGATACGGTCTGCCTACTCAATTCTGTGCCTGAGTGGCTGACTTCCTGCATGAGCGTCAACGGACGGCGACGGATGTAGTTCGCAGTTCATGTCAGTGAATACCGGTGTTTCTCAGGACTCCGTCCTATCCCCTACACTCTTTTTGCTGCATTCAATGATTTAATTCCTCTTGAGAATATTCATTGCTATGCAGACGATAATACAGTGCATGCGGGATATTTGCGTATCCAACGTAGCCGCTGGACAGGTAGACCAAAGAGAAACGGGAGAATCTTGTCATTAAACTCAATCAAGATTTGGACCGCATTTCGGAATGCGGTACCAAGAACTTGGTTGAGTTCATTGCCAAGAAAGCCCAGGTCTGCGCGTTCACGATAAAACTAACGTTTTTTCACGCCTGAGCAACTGTGCGTAAGTACGGTCTTGAGTGGAATATTGTTCGCACCCCAGAGGATGGCTCCGCCAAGTACTTTTTTGATGCTTTGGATAGGTTACAGCGGCGCGCAATCCGCATTATTGGCGATAAGCAGGTGACTAAACACCTCGAGCCTCTTCCATTACGCCGTGATGTGGCGTTATTAAGCGCGTTTTATCGTCTATACCATGGCGCATGTTTTGAGGAGTTATTCTCCCTTAACCTACCTTCCCCTTTCCTACAGAAGTCTACACGCGCTGACTTAAGTTGTCACCGACTTACTGTGAACTACTATTCCCACTATTCCAACGTGAACAAAGAAATTTAGTAACTCATTTCTTTGTCAGACTATCCGCAAATGGATTACTTTGCCCTCTTAGGTGTGTGAAGTAGCAATTCTGCAAGCCGGCAAAATGAGGATAGCTGGTTTGGCAAGTAATACTGCTGTACCAGCTATCTTCGCGTCTAGACTCCTCCGTCACCTAACCTCTGGTGGAGTCATTTGTCGAACCTATTTATAAAAAAAATCTATAGCAAAGAAAAAAGATCTTGAAGAGTACCATGGATTATACAGATCTTTAGCTACAGAAACAAGCCAATATGGTCGTTTTCCTTCAGAAACCATTCTGATGACTCATCATGTGTAAGCGAGTCAAGTGCAGATGAATAATACTGATTTTTTTACACTTTTATATATTTAATTAGGAATACTATCGGCCACCAACGAATTCGTCCGCTTTAACTTTAATATACATTTTTAAACTAGATATTTTAGAAAGAAATACTACTGCACCCGAAATATCGAACCTACATCATAAACCGAAACTATTTAATATACCTATATTGACTTAAGGATCTCTAAAAACTTATGGATGTATCATTTCGGCGGTACTTTCATTCCCTGAACTCTTATCGGCATTACTATCCACCGAATCAATTGTCCCCATATCACTGAAATGATATACTTACTATTTGGCGGGAATCCATAATGACGTTGTTGCGCGTGCGTGTGCTCCAGCGAAGGCGGACAAGCGGGACACAACAACGCAATGTAGACGAACCTATTTCACAAAAACTTACTGTCCATGGAAATGATAACTTTTTCCAGGACCAAAGTTGAGTGCTTGTTACATGTATAAGGAAGAAGGTAAACAAACAGTAGTAGGTTCTGTTGATAGGCTATATTATACATTAATGATATAAAAGTTAATTTCAATCGAAAAAATAAATGCAACTACAGGGTAAGTAATTTCAAAATTAAAAAAAAAATCTAAATTCAATATCGTTTATTCAGTCTAGGCTGTTACAAGCACTTGTGAATGTCGAAAAGCTACGCCATCGGTTCGCAAATCTACGGCGGGAGACCTTGTACTGAGAAGAACCAGCAAGAAACTCAGCAAGGGCTGTTTTTTTCTCCCTGTATTATATACAGAGTCTTCAAATTGAAAAATGACTTCAATATGAGGTAACTCATAAAGTCACTTTTCATTACAAACAAAAAAAAATTGCAAATAATATAAAAATTATGACTATAAAATAAAAAATTATAATATGTAAAAAAAAAATGGTTTAACAAAGTTTAGGAATGACGTGACCTACCGTTTAGGCAAAAAAAAAAAATAATAATAATGAACGATTAAAGTTTAGAACAACGATTAATAGTAGTACCCAGTGAATTAAGAGCAGCCTCATCTCCGCTGGCAGCACCCGTTCACGAGCATGACGCATGAACCAGCCATCGCTTCGCTCAACCATTTTTTAGGGAACGCAACGACCCGCCTCACACGACACCACCGAAGAGATTTTTAAGAGAGCATGACTACTCATAACCACACATGGATACTATGTTACTAAAATAGAAAAAAAAATACATATAGGTACCAGTGTACATTATTATAACAAACTATAAACACAACGGCAGGACACATGCATGTGATTACCTAAACACTGTTGTCGACTCTGGCAATACTCTCCCAACCCAAAACCAATCCAACATCAGCCCCCCCCTTTCAGTCTGTATAGAGAATGACAAGGATACACCGCTGCAAAACCAAGTTCAGGTCTAGAAAAACATACCAGAATCCACACCGCCATTAAATCTTTATCAGAGACATAATATATGTTCACTTACATTTTGATTGCTGTGTCACACAGTATAAATACAAGTTGTGTAATGTAAAATACAATTAAAATTTAATAATAATTATCATTACAATAATAAAGTAGTATAGAGCAGACTCATCTCCGCTGGCAGCACCCGTTCACGAGCATGACGCATGAACCAGCCATCGCTTCGCTCAACCATATTTTAGGGAACGCAACGACCCGCCTCACACAACACCGCCGAAGAGATTTTTAAGAGAGCATGACTACCCATAACCACTAAAACCAATCTGCAAAATGGTTACTTAGAGTTAAGGTAATTTATCTGTACGACACTGCAAACAAATACAAAACAATTTTGCAGTTACAGCCATGCAGTTTTGTCATTCAAGTATTCTTTAATAGTATAATAGCCTTTCTTAACTAAACAACTTTTAATGTGACATTTGAACTCATTTATTTGAGTTACCCAAGAACAGCATCAGGAATTTTATTGTAAAAATGTATAGCTTGACCCATAAAAGATCGGTAAAGCTTCTGAAACCTGTAGGCTGGCAATGCAAGCCTGTTTCTATTCCTAGTATTAAAATTGTGTACGTTACTGTGTTTGGTATACAAATTGATATTATTTTTAACGAGGAGTATGCAATTTTAAATGAATTGAGAAGCAACAGTCAAAATTCCAATTTCTTTAAATTTTTCTCTAAGAGATGTTCGGCTACTCAATTGATAAATAGATCTCACAGCTCTTTTTTGTAAAATGAAAATACTTTCAATATCATCTGCTGTTCCCCAGAGTAAAATGCCGTATGATAAGATACTATGAAAGTAACTAAAATATACAGTCCTGGCAGTATCTATATCAGTAAGTTGTCTTATCTTTCTTATGGCATAAGCTGCTGAACTAAGTTTACCAGCCAAAAGCGAAATGTTTCACTAGAGGAATTGGGTTTAAGACAGGTTACCGTGATGATAAAATGCCACTTCGTATATTTTTTTACTTTATGGAATAGAGTCCATTACTCAATAATTCTTTTTGACAAGGTTGAGAAATACCTACTTAAGTAAGAAAAAAAGTCAAAATTATAAATCAGCACATTGCACTGCCGCTCTGAGCAATGCCGTGTATTTTTTTTTGCTTCGGGAGTTCGCCTCTACATGCTTCATTGGGATTTAATTAAAATGTTTCAGGCATTTTTTTATTTCCTTTTTCATATAATAATCTTGACAAAAAAAATGATTTCAATTTTATTATATGATAATGTTTAAGAATATGTATTGCATATTGCAAATATATGTTTTAAATGCAAATTTTGCGCTGAACTCGATGAAATAGAAATAAATGTTAAAGTTGAATTGAAATCAATTTGATTATCAAGTTTATTTTTCGTTATCTTTCTTAGTAGTTATCATTTTAAACCAAATACGCAGAATAGTTCACCCAGTAATGTTTATTAGTGATTAATTAAACAAAAAAAATAACATTGTTGCCCAGCGCCCGATTCAACAATGAATGAATAAAAGTGAGCAACTCACTCCCTAGCGCGCGATCAGTGTACGGAAGAGACTGAAGTGTAAATTTTAAAGTAAGACATCGCTACTAACGCTAATAAATTATAGTGGAAGAAAAGAGTAAGCACCGATAATCGATTTTAGCTGAAGTAATTCATAAAGCGTTGAATAAAAGTTATTAAGTAAAAACAAATTGAAATTCGGTATCTTATTCGATTGCCTCAAATATTACGCAAATATACTATATATTTGTTTTTGAACAAAGCGACATAGATCTGTTAATTTTTACTTCATCTAGTAAAATTAAAATATCTGGTAAAATTCAAACAGTCAAAGCCAATTACAGGATACTCACAGGATATTTACTTTTAGTGTCTACATGAAAAATGAGTTTAAATCCGAAACTTGGTTTCAGCGGTAATACATTTACAAACTTAAGTGCTTTGAATGGGTTTATTAGGTTTTAAATCAAGAATTTTGGAAATAATTTGCAGTTATTCTGTTTATTCATTAGCTATTTCAGGAAGTATGCGTCGTAGAGCATAATGGGTTTTTTCTGTAGATGCGGCCTAATGAGACGGGTCGATTGGTATTATAAAAGTTCACTAGCGGAAAAGTGCAGATAATCGGTTTTGGCACTAAGGGGACGATTTACTAAGTAATAAACTTCTCGCTTTCTAAACGCGCTTTGTTCGTTATTTTGAAAATGTACATATTAATAATTATAATTAGTAATAATTACTAATAGGAGTAACAACTAATTAATTCTTCATTAATAATTCTTATTAAAAATAATGCCAGGAAATTTATTTAAATTCAAATAGAGAACCCTTCTACTACAAAGGCGATGTTCTTAGCTGTATCATTTCGGTGGCCATTTTTTACCATTTCGGTAGACAATTTTCATTTCAGTGGACTGCCGAAAACTCATCCTAAAATATTTCAGTAAGTGGTGATTGTTGAATTTGACCCGTAGGATCGTTTAAAAATGGAAAAAAATAGCATTAACAATATATTTTCTGTTTTTTATTTTGCACCTTTAATTGCATTTTGTGCAAAAACTATGGGAGATACGCGAAAATATGTTGATACCTTTTTGTAGGAGATTAAATTTTCTACAACTTTGTACTAGGAACTTTTTCTATTTTTGCAGCCAGTCGCGAGATATTGACGAAAAACTCGTTTTTGCACCATTTCGCATTTTTTTTTCACCCTTTGCCGTCAATGCAGCACCCTGCAATTTTAGTATATTAATCTACGAACCCTTGCGGAAATTTTCGCGTTGGTTGCAGGTGATCAACTCAAAATGGCAAAGTTAAGCCTTTATTGACTGGACTAGTGTTAATAAAGGCACCTGATAATACGCTATGCTCTGCGGCGCGCGATAGCTGCAAAATAGTACGTGAAAGCAACGGTTTCGAGTTCTGAACTTTGTTTGTCATAGTGACAAAGTAAATAGAATTCGCATACTTATTCAAATGTTTGTAAATATGGGGGCACGTGGCACTCTGTAATTCGAGACGAATTCCATGTTGCATAAAAAAACGAACAAATCGGCAAACTATTCATAAGATATTGAAGAAAACTACTTTCAGTCTAAACATTCTTCGATTAATGCGGGCACATCACTTGGCTATTCATATTTGGTATTTGTAAACTTGACAATAGTCTGTCCTTATCATGCTTTATAAGAAATGAAAAGGACATATTGACGTCAAAGGAGACGTTTCAAATTTGTATGGAGGGTGGTAGTCAGTCCCAGGCAAACTCCCAACATTTTATTACATGTAGTGCACTTCATTGTCAATCGTTCCCTTTTTTAATAATAATAATTTTAAATTGCATAATTTTTGATTTTCAAATGGCAAGTTTATTTATCTACTAGCTTTTGCCCGCGACTTCGTCCGCGTTTTCGTCGATTTTCGTAAAAAAGTAGCATATGTCCTTCCTCAGGGTTCCGTGGTTTTGATGTGACAGACAGATTAACTTTCGTATTTTAGTAGTATGTTATTATGTTAATGTATTGGTAATATTGTTTAGATCGCTTTCACATGAGGCTTCAGTACATATAGAATGAAAATACTTCAGCGCAAAGCTTCCGGGTAAACTACGTTGAAAGTTGACCCGTCCGGCACGTGAACATAAAAATTTCTAGGACTGCTAACCCGGGAAAGAGCGACATAACTGACCATGTGAAAAACAGCTGACACCGATATCTACTCCAGCAACACGAAAAGTCTGCCCTTGAGCCTTATTTATTGTCATTGCATAACACACCGAAACTGGGCATTGCGTTCTTTTAAATTGGAATGGAAAATTATTTGGTATTATGGGAATTCTGGAAATAAAGATGGTTTCTCCTGCACCGCAACCTGTTAAAATTCTCGATTACATTTTGTTGCAACTGGGTTACTTTAAGCCGAGTTCCATTGCAAATTTGTGGTGGTCTTAAATTTCGGAGCAGAATAATCGGAATGCCAAT
The DNA here is from genome assembly GCA_902850365.2 of Chilo suppressalis. Lineage (NCBI taxonomy): Eukaryota > Metazoa > Arthropoda > Insecta > Lepidoptera > Crambidae > Chilo > Chilo suppressalis. Next base: position 19,120,962 of record OU963898.1, read on the forward strand.
TTTTAAACAAATTTCATGAGAAGGAAGTCCGGGCATATTTAAAGAATTTAAAAATTCTATCGGGTAATTAGTGGTTTCTTGTTCATCGGTCATTCTATTTATTGAACTAACTTTGCTGTCCCCCTGGATATTCGACAGTATTTTATTATTAATCTCAGATGCCTGGTCATTGCGAGGAGTTAAAATGGACCTTTCGCATAGCCAAGAATTGTCCTTATTTAATATATTTGTTACGTCACCGTAAACTGACGATGTAAGATGTTGTTGGGATTGCACTATACAACATAACTCAGGCGTCAGAATAAGTTTTCCTTGGTGTAGCAGTGGATAGGTATCTTTGGTGAAGGTATTTTCTTTAATAATATATCAGAAAATTCACGATCATCCGGGTTATCTACAGTTCTCACTCGCATGTTTATAGTCAAATACACCGATTGTATATCACGCCACAAATAAGAGCTTTTCAGGCAAGCCCTAACCTCATCAGCTCGGGTTCCCCGTGGTATAACCGGTAAGGTTTGTCGGAAATCACCACAAAATAAAACTGTGATACCGCCCATTGGTCGATCATTTTGTCTTATATCCCTTAAAGTTCTGTCTACCGCTTCTACTCCTTTTCGATGGGCCATCTTACATTCATCCCATATGATTAAATTACACTTTGAACGAATATTTAAACACTACCAAAACAACTAATACGTGGTCCTAACTTTAGCTACCTTACACTTAAAATCTAAGTGACTATTTAAACTAAAATATTCTTATAGAATTATAACCAGAAATATATACAACTCACAATAAAAAAGAAATGAAAATAAAGCTGAAACGCCTGTGCAATACTATCTACCTATACCTACTTCACTTAAAAATAAATACTTATAACTACTTTAATTAATAGAAGTACCTACGCTTAATAATTTTTAATTTGAACGAATATTTAAACACTACCAAAACAACTAATACCTATTTTACAAAATAACAACAAAAGAAATTCAAATAAACTATTTAAAGACTAAAAGTCGCGCTGATAAGCATGGTTTCTCAATATTTGTCAATTATTGTCTGTCAATAAGACCGAACGCTCTGAACGCATCAACAGCCAAATATTGAAACTGGCTCGCTCTCTTTTTTTTATTTTTTTTGTTTCCTCCCAGGCAGGGGAGCAGGTGAGGAATCCTCATGGATACCAGACTCGTACTGACTAAAAAACACCCGTAGGGGCTGCCTCTGACCGAGAAGGCCTCTAAGGCTTCATCGGAAGCGATCGCCCCCAGGGGGGGGGGCAACGCAGAAAACAGATTTAGACAGCTCGCACTCTGACCTCCCGTCTTTTGATACCCTACCGCCGCCGCGACCCGTGTCGAGCGCGGCAACCGTTACACAAAAATAATCCTTATAGCATGATTCAGTATTCACGTGCGACGGCGCGATGGCATATTTCATGTATAGTTTGGTGTTTCTATACCGATTTCTGTTTTGTTTTTATTGAATAGGTAATAATGTTAACTTTTTTAAATTAGGGATGAGTCGGAGTATTATAAACGTAAGAGTAAACAAATATGATCAGAAAGAATGCTCCGAACTGCTAAGCTATCGGGAGTTACACGTGTTACTGTTAGTCAACCATAAAAGATAGACATATGCTGTTGCGGGATATTTTTTAGACAATTTTATGTAGAATATTTCCGTCATACATGATTTCTATGTAACTTTAATCATTAAGGCTGCACACGCGACGGAAGCTTAAAAAATGAAGTAACTTCTCCCGTTTTCCCAACATTTCCCTTCACTACTTTGCTCCTATTGATTATAGCGTGATGAAAAGTATACTATAACCTGCCCAGGAGTATGAAAAATAATTGTACCAAGTTTCGTTAAAATCCGTCGAGTAGTTTTTGTTTCTATTAGGAACATACACACAGACAGACAAAAAATTTACTGATTGCATTTTTGGCATCAGTATCGATCACTAATCACCCCCTGATAGTTATTTTAAAAATATATTTCATGTACAGAATTGACATCTCTACAGATTTATTATAAGTATAGATTATTGTTTGTTGCCAAAGCATCAAATATATTATTTTCATTAAGTAGTTAAAGCAATGATAATGATTCTGTTCATTGTATTATACTATTAGATATATTATTTCAAAAAGAATAAATCATAATTAGTATTTTAATTTTGTGCTTTCAAATGATATATTATTCATCACTGCTGGAAACCGACTACCACTTTTGTACAATCTCCTTTACAAATAGCCAGAAACAGAATAGCCATAAACACGAATAGCCAAGTGAAGTGGCGGCATAATAAAAAAGGGTTCCTTATTCGTCTTCGATGCAGATGGAGAACTCGTGATGTCCATATTAAGCCATTTTTGATCGAGTATTTTTTTGAAGTACGTTTTGTCTCGTTTTATCGAGTAAGTAGCCTTAGCAGGTATGAGCGGGCCAGATGGTGAATTATACTGCGGTTGGGGCGCGGCGCACCGGTGGTAGAAGAGCTTTATGCTTTCTAGTTCTGAATACATTGGCAGGAACGCGACAACAGTGATAATGCTGCTTTGTTATATAACATTAGGTTCATATCCGTTTAACATTTCTGATTCACTGTTATTGCGCCTCTGTGTAGCATGAAATCTTAATTCAAGTGGAACTATGTAAATAATGAAATGTTAATGAATATCATCAACATATCGTAACTGTCCCATTGTATTAATTGTAAATTTATTGAACTACTTACATTATTTTAAAATGAATATGAATTATATACATTGTTCAGACTTATTTATTAATAATACATATTTTTTTAAATGCTTTAATCGCATGCCAAATTATGAGCGAAATTAAAGGATTCTGTAATAATTGTTTCGCTCCTGGTGTGGCCTAAGCTTTAACAAAAAAGATGTGAATACTAGTACATATTATTATGATTGTTAAAAAAACGTCCTTGATATTCACTTCTTTCGCATATTCGCTTGCTTCGCATTTTTTGGTAGTGGGAGAAATAATCATAGCTATTAGATGCACGGGTTTTGAGTAAAAAGGTAAGTGGCTCCCTTATTCGATTTGAAGTAAATGATAACGATGGTTTTGTGTAAGGATTTGTAGAGTTTGTAACATAGAGTAAGTTTCAATTTCATACTTGCAACAACAATTTTACTTTTGGCAACATGGGCTATCGGCATGGCCGCTTCATCATGCGCGTGCGCATATGAGCTGCAGACTGTGACATCAAGTATTGTTTCTTACATCACACTCATCTCACATGTGTCTCGGTCGTGCCAAATCCAAAAACTGTATCAAATGTTCTCCGAAAATCTATCTAATGTCACCATGTCGTTTTGTCTCAAGGCGATAATAAGCTCAAGGAAGTGCCAAATGCTGCAGTGCGAGCTGTGGGACTGGGACCCAGGCATGGGCATTGAGAACGATGACTTTCTCGGCAGGTCCGTTTCGGCGCTATATCACGATAGCGACACTTTAACCGTGTTCTGTTTTTATTTAAAATAGTTTTTGTTGACCAAGGCACCGCAATAAGTATTATTCAGCCAGCTAGTGTTTACAGCGTAATTAAAAATTCATCTAAACGTCTTGTACAGTCTGTGGCAACAAAAATTATTACATTATTAATGTCTAACTGTTATTTTTATCCATACAGCTAATAATACCTCGTGTGTCGTTTTTGTTTTGTTTTTTTATTTAAATGTTAATCTGTTAATTGTTTAGGATATATGGGAGGATAATCATATCGATACCAGACCAATATACTGTATAGCAATTAGGTACTAATATGGTGTGTATTATATAAATGTTATACACTCGCGTGACTTTGCACCTGTTACCACGATGTGGTGTTGAGTGGTCGATGTGTATGTAATGCGGTGGGTTGTAACAGTCGGTACTGCAAAGCAGCGCACAGAGCGCGGTGGTGAGGCTTTACGACTGGGATCGCGCGGGCAAGGACGAACGACTAGGCAGGTCGGTGGAATGGGTCTACCTTTTATCGCAGAACTTTCAATGTCATATTACGCATACCGGCGGATGGCATCAACTTCATTTCGTCTTCTTCAGAAAATCATTTGGCATTTACTCATTTATCAGACATTCAAAACTCATAATTTTGTAAGCCAGAATCTTCTCTTGGCATACAGTTAATATCCACAAATATTTAAAAAACCGAACCATCATATTGGAGAAACTTCAGTCCGAATCGTCTTTTGGCATACATCTCAGAAAATTACATGCAACTTTTCCTTGTTTTATATCTTATATAGACATTAGTACCAATTCTGGCGTGATTCTCTAAACTTAAAACTAAATTTAACATCAGTCTCTCTTTTTCATTCTGTATAGAGAATGACAAGGATATACTGCTGTCAAATTTAAGTTTAGGTTTAGGGAATCATGCTAGAATCGACACCATTATACTTAACGAAATAATGCAGATTAAAGTTTAGCCAAAGGTGTCTATGCCTAATAAAATTCTGCCATCATAAAAGTATTCCATTATGAATTCGGACATGAACATTCAGCCAAACAATAATCATATTAAAAAATATGCCATAAAATAGTAATTTGTAGAAGATTATTCCAAGTGTGTTATGCTAAATGAATTTTGAAGCAAGATGCCAGATAGAGGAAACCCCTGTGGAACAACCACCTCTACTAGCGTACACGATGCATCCGACAAAACTTTGCATAGACAAATTAATGGCGCCGTCAGCTTTTAGTCTATATTTCAATCGCAATAAGTACATATCACAAACGCGGCCACACCGCCACAAACATTTTGTTAAGGTTTGGGTTACATATCAATGAATGGACCTAATGGACAGGTAGGCACCAGCCCTTTAGGTCAATCACCATTGGGTAGTATGTTGTTGTGTTATGCATTATTTAGTCAATCTGTTCCTCATAAGTCATAACGAGGAAGTGTCCGTGATGCTAGCGTACCCACGATCAATATACGGTTTTTCGTTATGCCATTAAATACTGCGTAAATAGTGCCAAATTAGTGTAAAAATAAAAAAAATAGTGCCTCTTTAATTTAAGAAATACAGATCATTTTTACTGTGTACGCTACCATGACGTCAAGCTAGCGTACTCATGGCCGACCCCAAGAACGGCATATATTTAAGCAACGAAATTGACACACAAAAATAGTTCGCAAATAGTGCCCTGGCTTTACAATATTTCATAATCAATACTCTTAAAGGACCAAAGATATTGAACTAAACATTCTTAGCTGGCGTCAACCTGGCGTACCCATAATAGTTTTCATAGAAAATGAACTTTTCTCGTTATCAATTCTATATGTATAAATAGTGTGTAAAATAGTGCCTCTAACAGTAAAAGTATTTTATGTGAATCCGCATCACAACAATACATAAAGAGGATTGTATTGTAGTACAGTTACACACAAAATTAATTTATGCACTAAGAGATTATGTATATATGTATTTTTACTAAAATAAATAGGTACTTTTTATAAAAAGATATTTTATTTCAATTCGAATTCACCAATCATAAATTCATATAAGAATTTCAACCTACCTACTAAGTACCTTACTTACCTACTATACTACGAAAATATTATCACTTCTGTACATGACTGTACTTCATATATAAAAATAATTTAATTGCTTTTTTTATATTGTTTTACTGCGAATTAACATAATATACTTTTACTGTTAGAGGCACTATTTGACACACTATTTATACATATAGAATTGATAACGAGAAAAGTTCATTTTCAGAACTATTATGGGTACGCCAGGTTGACGCCAGCTAAGAATGTTTAGTTCAATATCTTTGGTCCTTTAAGAGTATTGATTATGAAATTTTGTAAAGCCAGGGCACTATTTGCGAACTATTTTTGTGTGTCAATTTCGTTGCTTAAATATATGCCGTTCTTGGGGTCGGCCATGGGTACGCTAGCTTGACGTCATGGTAGCGTACACAGTAAAAATGGTCTGTATTTTTTAAATTAAAGAGGCACTATTTTTTTTATTTTTACACTAATTTGGCACTATTTACGCAGTATTTAATGGCATAACGAAAAACCGTATATTGAACGTGGGTACGCTAGCATTCCGGACACGAGGAAAAATACGTGCAGCGCTGCGCTTTGTGTCATCGTATGAGTCACATAATTATAAATTGAAATTGATGAAATAATTTGTAAATTGTAGGAATGGATCTTGTGTCTGAAATAAAAGTATATTATTATTATTATTTCCTTTACTTCATTAAAAATACATACAAAATTATATTTCTAAATATTAAATTTTTACAATGTATAACATTAAAAAAAATAACATTTAAAAATACAAAAATGCAGTTCCCCATCGGCAGCAAGATCAGGGTCCCTGCTACCGGTGGTTAAGGATCCATAGACAGGAACCTCCTCACTATACGGGCCGTGTCCAGAAGAACTGCCTTCTGCATCTGACTCTTGACCCAACCACCTAACACGAGCCTCTTAAGGTGTTTATCGAGGCTCTTGGCTATCAAACCATGGGCAGATTTGATTATCGGCACAACAATTGCTGAATCGATGTCCCACATGTCGACAATCTCGCGAGCTAAATCAAGATATTTGTTTTCTTTATCTTTTTCAGCTTTTACAAGGTTGTCGTCATGGGGGACAGCGACATCAACAACTACTGCACGGCGTTCGTGTCGATCTATCAATACAATATCGGGCTTATTAGCCACAATAGTCCTGTCTGTAATGATAGATCGATCCCAATATAATGTGGCATGGCTATTTTCAAGAACCTGTTCTGGAGCATACCTGTAGTAAGGAACCTCGGATGCTAAAAGATTGTATTTCAAAGCAAGTTGTTGGTGTATTATCCTGGCCACTTGGTTATGTCTGTGCAAATATTCGCCATTTGCGATAAGAGAACAACCGGAGATTATATGCCTAAGGGATTCACCTGGGCGATGGTACGCACGGCAAACATCCAATGTGCCATCCTTCAGTATAAACCTCCGGTAGTTCTTCGTCATCACAACCTCATCCATACTTGCACAGATAAAACCTTCGGTTTCTCCAAAAAGGTCACCGAAACGTAGCCAGGATACTGATGCTGATAAATCTACGTCAGGCCCATGGAGAGCCCGGTAGAATCTGCCATGCAACTCCTTGCTTTGCCATACAATGCTGCGATCCAATGTACTAAGTACTACAGGCCTGCGCCAGTTTTCTTTTGCTAAAAATAGAGGAGTGAGTCTATTGTCAACAGCAACTACATCTCTATGAATCCCCATATCGACGTTAAGAAAATACTCCCTTAGATTGTTTATCTCGCGGTTATGTAATGTCCTGGCATTTAGAAAGCCCCGACCACCACACTTCCGCGGGATATACAATCTCATAGTCGAGGAGCGTGGGTGATGCATACGGTGTGCTGTTGACAATGTACGAACTGTTCTGTCCAAGGCATCAAGTTCAGTTTGAGTCCATTTAAGTACGCCAAAGGAATACATCAATAGCTGCATTACCCAGCCATTATATGCACGAACCTTGTTTCCGCCCGACAAAAGACTTTTAAGAACTTTTGACAGGCGCCCCAAGAAACGCTCACGTAATGACTGTTTCATGTCAGCATCGTTGATGCCTAATGTCTGTGACATACCTAAATATTTATAGGTTTCGTTTACGGAGAGAGATCTAAGGTGAACTGAATCCGAAAGTTGTATACCCGCGGATTCCACTACCTGACCACGCTTTACATGCATGATTGCACATTTGTCCACACCAAATTCCATTCTGATAGCACTACTGTATACTGTGTACTGATACTTCAGTAACCTTCAGTAAGGCTGTCAAATGAGAACTGCTGTGGGCAAAAAGTTTCAGGTCATCCATGTAAAGCAGGTGTGATATTACTTGACCATTTCTGCGTAAACGATAGCCTAAACCTGAACCCTCGAGTAGTGTACTCATAGGGTTCAAGGCTAGGCAAAACCATAATGGACTCAGACCGTCGCCCTGGAAGATGCCTCGCTCTATTTTTATAGGATCGCCGTTACCCAGAGTCCGTCGAGATTCTGGATAGAATAGGACCGTTCTCCACTGTCGCATACATGACATCAAGAAAGCGCGTAGAGTTGCATTTATTTTATACAGCTCCAGCACCCTCATGAGCCATGAATGCGGTACGGAATCATACGCTTTCTTGTTATCTATCCAGGAAGTCGACAGAGTCTTTCGGTTACGGCGGATTTTGATTAATAGCCATGTCAATGAGGAGTAGATCCTTAGTACCACGGGCCCCATTCCTACATCCATTTTGAGAGGCGAACATGATAGAATTTTGATCAATATGTTTACAAATCTTAGATCTCAAAATTGATGTAAGAATTTTATAAATTGTTGGCAGACAGGTGGTTGGTCTATAATTTTTTGGGTCCGTAGTACTACTAGATTTATGGAGCAGATGGGTTATGCCTGTTGTCATAAATTCTGGAAGCGACCGCGATGATAAAGCACGCTGGAATTGAAATGCTAAGCAAACGAGTGAGCTTGGTAACCATTTAAACCAGAAATTGTGCAGTCCGTCTGGGCCTGGCGATTTCCAGTTGGGTAACGAACGAACTGCACAAACTACGTCTTCGTAGTCAATGGTCACATCGTTCATTTCAGGTAAAAGCTCGCACGATCGCTCAATATCCCTCATCCACGCGCCATCAGAATGAGTGACAGGCACGGACCAGATGTTGCGCCAGAAAGAAATCATGGCCTCATCATCCGGTCGACACGTATCAATATCACTCTGATTCGATCGCTCCCAGGATCGATAAACACAACGTTGATCTCTTTCGAACATGCGGTTCTGAGTAAAACGAATCACTCGCAACTTATACCTCCGAATGCGATTAGCCCATGCACAAATTTTCTGTTTCAGAAAGTCAATGCGCTCTGTGACACGTGAACTATAATTCTCGGGACTAATACCAGTTCCCGAGAATGCACGCATGAGCGCTTTGTGAGGCGACCTAGGGTCATCCCTAGGGCGGGTGTTGCCCTCCCTGAAACAGCTGAGCTTACCGATGAGTACCCTAGCCTCGCTAATACGGTTCTCAATCCTGCACTGCCAGGCTGGTACAGCCTGTCTAGGGCGTGTTGCTATGTCAGTATTTGAGAATTTGACATGCGCCACACGACAAGCCGTAACAGCCTTACAGTACAAGATCGAATGAGTATCAGCGAGGTCTTCGCTACTATCAATATAATTTGATAATAGCGAATCTAAAGCACACATCAGCTCCCTATTTTTATTATTATTATTATTATTAACCTTTCAATGTAATAATAAAAGATGTGAGCAAATAAAATATACCCTGTCGTCTTAGGGAATCGATACCTACGACATGACACACGCATTCAGTCAGTGAACTGACTACAGCTGACTGTTGCATCTCATTTGACAAGTGTCTATCGGTTTTCATTCTTTAAAAAGCGTAAGCGTAAGGAATAGGATAATTACATGGTATGCTATTGTCATTGTTTAAATATGGCTAATGCCAACAATGTTTTATGTTATGTTTAATATATAAATAACGCGGTATTTGGATTATATTCACCTGGAGGGCATTTTTTCAGAAAGCTAGTAAGCAAAGCACAGTTCAAAAAGCTAATTTCTACCAACATTCTTAGAATACAAGACCGGTTCCTAGTGGAACAAATGAATTTAATGTCATATCCTCAAAATTGTGGCTACGTTTGCGACTGAAATTTATCTTATGAAAAGATTGATACTTTCGTGTCTAGACGTTTACGCTAGCGGCGCCAATACTTCTGTGATGTCTTGTAGCTCACCGTATAATAGGAATGTGCATCGAACAAATATCACTGCACACAGCTTACATTGAGACGACTGCCACGTAAACGTATGGCTATAACCTATGACAAACTACTTCAATTCACCTGACACTGTCTGTCACTATTCATAATATTAAAGAAAAACTTAAAATACGGGAAGTGAAGCATAATTTTGTAAATAATATAATGTAAAATTATTTTAAGCACTCACCACAAAGGATACAGTCACGTTTCTTTTTTTGTTTGTATATAACATCAAAAACTACACTGCTCGTAGCTTATTGGGTGTGCGTTAGGGTGTACCTATGCGAGGGGCGTAAGGGGAAGCAGAATATCTGTGGAGAAAGTGCAGCCTACCTTCCTCACCCCTCCACTCTTGGGGGTCATCTATAAAGTACGTCATACGTCACGGGGAATGGAAGGGGTCGTCGAAGTGTGACATTGTATTGTGTGACGACAAGGGGTGGGAGAGGTAAGTTACAAACTAAAAGCGTTAACTAAATTTTATGACGTCACATTTCAAAATCTAATACTTTTGAACTGTTATCAAAAAACTTTAAAATATTTAGAACTCATGGATTTTAATTTATTTTTGGAACTCTTTTTAATTTAATAATTGGGGCATTCCACGCGAAGCGGACAGGTAAAAAAACTCGATGTTTCCGATTTCAGTAATATTTGAGTATGTTCTACTTATACTTATTATTGATACGCGTACCAAATATTTTTGTGATATAATGACTAGTTAAAGAGTAATGGGACTTTGAAGTTTTCGACAACCGGTTGGCATGCAGTACTTCAAAGCCGATTATGGACTCATAAAATTATATATTAAAATAAGTAAACCACTGGATTTCCTACTTTATTTACCGGGCTTTTTAACTGTGTTTTTGGAAAAGAAAAAATAAATTTTTTTTCGTAAAAAAGATCCAATTTAAGTTTTTTTCCTTGATTTTCACCAAGTTAGACCATTTAGTTTTTTTTTATTTTTTTTATATAAATTGCTAATATTGTGTAGAACATTGGTGCCAACTTTTATAATGGGCGTAAAATTGGATTAGGAGCTAGACTGAAAATACTGCCGAAGGGTGGCGTCCAGCGCCGCGCCTGTTGACCGCCGCTTGTGCGCGATTAGTCATCTAAACTTTCAATCAAATAAAATCACTTTTGACGGAATGTTTTGTAGATTTTTAATAAAACCAATACATAGAAAAAAATCCACGCGGACCAAGCAGCAGACGGGTCTCGAACCCGCACCCTTCGCAATCCGGGCGAATGCACTGACCAATTATGCTACTGCGGCCCTCACGGACCGCGTCGAAATTCCTCTAGCCATTCTTAAGCTGCAAGGCAGCGCCATCTCTTCGCATTATAGGTAACCCACAATGTCAAATGAATACTTTTACAAGTATTAAACATTTGACAGAAGAAATAGCAATTATAGTTATAATTTATATTTCTTTAAAGCATGTAACTGCTTGATGTTTAAATCTAAAGAAAATATAATTAGAAAAAAATCCACGCGGACCAGGCAGCAGACGGGACTCGAACCCGCACCCTTCGCAATCCGGGCGAATGCACTGACTAATTATGCTACCGTGACCCTCACGGACCGCGTCGAAATTCCTCTAGCCATTCTTATTAAGAATTAATCTTAAATATTAAAATTAATCATACTTGGGGAGGGGGGGGGGGTCTCCGTTTTTGTGACGGAATATTTCAAGAGGGTCACAGAAAGTGTGACACAGCGTGACAATAGGGGGGGAGGGGGTCGGAAAAAGCTGATTTTAGCGTGACGTATTTTATGAACGGCCCCTAATATAACATTTTGGATTACCTATAATGCGAAGAGATGGCGCTGCCTTGCTGCTTAAGAATGGCTAGAGGAATTTTGACGCGGTCCGTGAGGGCCGCGGTAGCATAATTGTTCAGTGCATTCGCCCGGATTGCGAAGGGTGCGGGTTCGAGTCCCGTCTGCCGCCTGGTCCGCGTGGAATTTTTTCTATGTATTGGTTTATTAAAAATCTACAAAACATTCCGTCAAAAGTGATTTTATTTGATATACAGTTTGATGACTAATCGCGTACAAGCGGCGGTCAACAGGCGCGGCGCTGGACGCCACCCTTCGGCAGTATTTTCAGTCTAGCTCCTAATCCACTTTCACGCCCATTATGAAAGTTGGCACCAATGTTCTATACAATATTAGCAATTTATATAAAAAAAAATAAAAAAAAAGTAAATGGTCTAACTTGATGAAAATCAAGGAAAAAAACTTAAATTGGATTTTTTTTCCGAAAAAAAGATATTTTTTTCTTTTCCAAAAACACAGTTAAAAAGCCCAGTAAATAAAGTAGGAAATCCACTGGTTTAGTTATTTTAATATATAATTTTATGAGTCCATAATCGGCTTTGAAGTACTGCATGCCAACCGGTTGTCGAAAACTTCACAGTCCCATTACTCTTTAACTAGTCATTATATCACAAAAATATTTGGTACGCGTATCAATAATAAGTATAAGTAAAACATACTCAAATATTACTGAAATCGGAAACATCGAGTTTTTTTACCTGTCCGCTTCACGTGGAATGCCCCCAATTTCTAAATGCAAAATATGTGACGTCACACTAGGGAGGGGGGACTCACAAATGTGACCAACTGTGACTAGGACGGGGGACGGGTAAAAAATCATGAAATGAGTTGTACTTACTTTATTGATGACCATTTGTCAGTCTGTAGTCTCCCTCCACCGAATGTCACTGAGTAACGGACTATATTAGTATTAACTTGAAATATAAAATTATTATGGGATTGTAGAAATTGTTAAGTCGAACATTTATTCTTCAGAATCAGCTCTCAATCTTCCAGACTCACTTTCCACTCCTCCTACACTATAAACGATCGCGTATTGCGAGCAAGCAGTTTCTTCGTAAATCGTTCGTTCTTATATGTTTTCTCCGTCATCAAAAAAAAGGTTCGATGCACAAACGCAGTGAAACTTGATTGCGTTTGCTCGCAGCCAGTTGTCAATTACTGGATAAACCCAATAAGCTACGGGGGAATTTCTGTAACTATTACCTAATTGACACACGTATTTAATAAGCACTTCAATTCTCTTTTTATACCTATTTATTAACACTCTTATTTTTTACCAAAACATTAATTATAAATCTTCTTTTGATATCAAAATAACATTCTGCTATTAAATTAATTATTATTATATTTTTAATTGATGAAGCTTAAGCATTATGTGTTTTGTAATTATGTTTGATGTCGTACTAATGCTATTCGCAAACATTAAGTGCTACAAAACGATGGTCAAATTTAGACCCTGTCTAAAATTTAATCTATTAGTAACAATGGTTTTGCAAGCAACTTGTAACACTGTCACTATGAAAAAAATACGTAATTACGTTTTCGCCAGAAAACGAAGTCGCTTAAACTAAGGCCCAAGCACGAACTTTGACTGCTTCGTAATCGTATCGTCATCGTCAAATTTTATATGTAAGGATCCACTTACGCACGTGGGGGCCGGGCGCTGCTAAGCTTTCATAGAAACTTTGACCCCTCCGTAACAGGTGGACAGATTCGCAACTGGACAGATTCTCAAATGGACGGATTAGCAACTGGACAGGCCATGTACTGTCCACGACAAAACGACAACCTTTTGTACAGTCGTTTGTCCAGTATTGATTTGATCCTATTGCATATAATGCAATATTGGTGCAATTTATATAGTTATTTACTCTGTTTTTTTTTTCAATCATACACACGTGTTACTACTTTTTTCCCACTAGTTTGAGACTACTTTTCTCGCTTATTCTGTTGATTACTTATTACGACTGCTTTGTATACGTATGCTTCTATGTACAGGCGGTGGAGAAATAAATAAATGCAATCTCCATTGATAAGCAGATATAGAACAGGCTATCGGATTGCGTTAATGACAAAATTTCAGTTCTGAAATGCTTAGATCGCCTACGTTCGCTGTCTCAAAATTAGTTTTCTCCCCATATTCAGAAGTTCAAAAGTTGTTTTACTCAAATTCGTTTAATTTTATTGTTTATTTAATAAAGACTTACAATTTATTAGCTATATTTCACGACTGTACTCTGTCCAGCTGCTAATCTGTCCACCTGAGAATCAGTCCAGTTGTGAATCTGTCCACTTGCTACGGAGGGACTCTGACGATGCGATACGATTAGATACGAAGTTGTCAAAGTTCATGCTTGGGCCTCTGAAAGTAAAAGGTTAAGGACGCGCACAATGTTTCGGCACCAAAGTCAATCTACAAAATTCAAAAGCTGAAGGTACAATAGCTATAAACAGTTTTAGACATTGTCTGTTGTGATGTGAATCAGCGTTTCGTATAAAGTTGTAATGTAGAAGATATAATATAACACATGTTTAATTTAGCTGCCTCGCTAACTCACCGCTAAATGTTAATCAAAATACTAACATAAGATTAACGACAGCGATAGTGATATAGTGATGTTTTGTATAATCAACATGAGCAATATTACAGGTGTTCGTTGGACATATCTCAGGTGGTGCGAGAGGGACGTTTAGATACTGTAAGTGTTATTTTCTTAAGTTTCCTATGAGCCAGTTGTTTTTTTTTACCATTTAACTGGCCTTTTCAACGCTCCCGAGAGAATAACAGAACTGTACTCTTAGCTTACTGAAGCAATATCGAATTTGTATTCGAATTCGATATTGCAAATTTTGTATGAAAACTTGAACAGCAGCTCCACAACGGACGTAACGAGAACTAAAAATCAGTACACATTTGACGTATCTACGGAATTAAACTATTTGAATTCGATAATGGTTTGGGCTAATATAATATAGGTTAAGCTTATATTCGTATACCGTATTTGTTAAATAAAATAGATGTTAAGAATATTTTGACGACCTCCGTGGCCGAGTGGTTTGTACGCCGGGTTTCATGGCGTCGCCGACTCGAGAGGTCCCGGGTTCGAATCCCGGTGGGGGCAGATGTTTGTGTGATGAACACGAGCATTTGTACTCCAGTCATGGATGTTTAATATGTATTTCTATATAAATATACTTATATATGTAAAGTATATGTATTCTATCCGTTACCCTAGTATCACATAACACAAGCCTTATAGTGCTTACTTTGGGGCTAGGCTAATTGATGTGTTTATAAAAAATAATAATAATATAGAGATTTATTCTTACTTAAGTTCGAATAACAACAAAAAACTACATTTTAATAACTACCTATGTTCATTTGTTTCAGTGGCAAACTCTACAGGAAGCCAAACATGGCAAGGTGCATTTGCGCCTGTCATGGCATCGCCTGTCATCGAATTTACTTGATCTGAGCCATGTAAGTATTTATATATTTTTATTTTATTTTTTTAATTTTAAAATTTTTGGGAAACTGCATTCTACATAATATTTATGTTTAAGGCCAATTAATAGTTTGCGCAGATAGTTACAGAAATTATTAAAAAAGTCGGCATGTAGTGCACATGATGCTTAAATGCATTTTTAAGTTGGTATGTATACTATATATACTTATAAGCGATTAAAATACAGCAAGATAAAGAATACATAGTTTAAGATCTCGGTCAAAGAAAAGTTTTTTTTATAAAAGAATTTTAAGCTGTCTCAAAATTAATCAACATCTAACAGGGCTGATGAGTACTGGTTAAAAGTGTGAGGAGCTCTAATTGTGAAAGAATTTTGACGATAATTAGTTGAGAATAACGGCACATAAAAAGTTTTAGTGTGTCTAGTGATTTTGTCTGGGGTACTAATAAATATTTTGCTTAATAATTCAAGGCAGTCGATGCTGCTATTAACGGTCTTCAATAGAAGGGACATGTCCGCCATTTCTCTGCGTTTCTGAAGCGGTAAAGTGTGAAACGCTTTACATCTACTGAAGTAACCATTGTGAAATTTCCTACATTTAAATTAAATATGACTTAGAAACCGTTTTTATATAGCTTCGATCCTCGAAATATAAGTCTGGTACTGAGGGTTCCATACTTGCGAGGTATATTCGAGGTGGCTGCGTTACGTTTATAAGCAATACAGTTGTTATTTGTTATTCTGATACATCTTCACAGTACACCTTCTTTGTTCCAGGCTATCACCGAAACTCAATTGGTGAAAACAGGTGAAATAAGTTCGGCAGTACTTAATGTGTACATCGACTCTTGTAGGAACTTACCTGTAAGTTCAACAACTACTTAAACTTTTATTTAACTGTTATATATTTAAGACTGTGACCAATTACCTTTTATGGCAACGTTCTATTTATTTCTAACAGACGTATTTTATATTATGCTTCTAATGTAATCGTGATAATCATTCAGGTTCAATTGGTTCAATTTGGAATCCACTTAATTGCGTTCAAAACAAATAAAAAATCATTCAAATGAATTTGTCCTGAAAGTACAGGTTGTTTGATAAACACAGTATAAATCCGAAACGTACCTACTGATGTTTACATATTTTAAATGTTAAGTCAACGTAAAAAATGGAAATTATAATATAAATTTTACTCTCCATGATTAAATGATGGCAAAATATATAGTCTAACTATATAATGTAACCTATAAGCGACCACTAGTACTTATAGTACAAGCTCCCAAGGCTGCCAGACCTTACTTATTTATTATGGACAAAATATGGATATTTTTATTGCTAGACACTTAATGTCGAAAGAAAAATACACAAACTGATATAACAGCTCAGCTACGTGAACTAAAGATCTTAACTGAATCATTTGAAAACATAGCTAGGTTTTATGTTTCCTCTGTAGAATGCACGCGTGCACTCCCGTCCGGACCCATACCTGGTGGTGTCTGTGGGCAAGAAGAGCGAGAACTCCGCCGTCCAGATGCGCACAGATAACCCCGTGTACGAGATCGGATACTCGTTCCTCGTGCAGAACCCAGAAATAAACGTCCTCGACATCAAGGTAGGTCATTCTGTAGTTTTTGTTAAAATTAAAATAACCCTAAAAATGTTGTCGATTCTGGCATGATTCTCTAAATTTAACACCAGCCTCTCCTTTTCGTTATGTATTAAGAATGACAAAGGCATACTACACCAGAATGACATATATGTTGTAAGATGATATGATACATCGAATTTTCGCGAAAATCCTAGGGATTTTGCTAAATCACGGATGTTTTTTTTTCTGGTGCCACCTCCCAAACCTGTTGATTATGGAAAAACCCCCGAAGATGGTTTGCACAATTTAAAATCGGCACTTTTTGGGAGAGCCCAATGCTCAGCATCACATCATTCAACAATGAAATTATCGGTCTTTACCTATGAAATTGCCGTTCCGCTGTACTGTACTCCAATTTTTTTTTCTGCTAAGAAAAGTTCAAATTATTCTTATTTTTGCAATATGGAATTCTTTTTTGAAATTAGTCATTCGTTTCATGGTCAGTATTCTTTATATAACGCATTTGCACGTTTTTCTTCATCATGGATATAGTGCAGTCATTGAAGCATTATTGCTCCGAATTTTTTTACTGTGAACCGAATTGCATACAATTTTTACCCTTAACTTCAAAAGTGAAAATGATTTGAACTCCGCAACCACCCTGGGGGTGGTTGCCACCCCTTCTCGGGGGTGATTTTTTTTTCAAATTAACCTCGGATGTCGATGGAAAGCCTAATTTTAAGCAAAAAATCATCTATAAAGTTTTTCAAAAAATCCAATACTTTTCAAGTTATTGGCAATAGAAAATTCGAAATTTCCTGTTTTTCATCGGTTTTTTGCAAATATCTCCAAAAATATAAATTTTATCGAAAATTTTATAAAGAACAAAATTGTAGCAGGTAAAACAATGAACAATTTGGTTTTTTATAAAGTATTCTAAGTGCAATATTAAGCTAGATATTAAAGATCAAAGCTGTTTTTTATTTTGTCAGATGCATTTTATGCATTCTAATACAAAAGGGTTTTGCAGTGCTTGAAGTAAGCTTTAAAATGAGCACTATTAAAAGTCTTTTGCACGTAAAATAAGTGAGCTGTATTGTAAATAAGGGGAGCATCTAATGTTTTTTTCTTTTAAATCAATGGGTTTTATAAGTGCCATTTCCACCAAAATTAAAATTAATCGTATTCCGCCTAGAATTAACTTTATTATGAAGAGTTTGATAGATAGTATCAGTTTGGCTGCTTCAGGACACATATTTTTCAAAAAAGTCACGATTAAAAGAAAAACCAAAATTTCAAATTTTTAAAAAACCCACTTTTTTTTCATAATATCTCAAAAATGACGACAGATACGTATAAAAGTGTACGGATTAAAAATTTAGGTATTTTTTTGACAAACAATTTGGTTTTTTTGTTTTTTCTGTCAAACAAAAATTGACGGAGATATGATTGTTTAAAGAGCGCGTGGCAGCGCAATCACAGCCTCTCTTAAGCCCTTTAACCCTTCACCGTTTTAGAAAAAGGTTTTTTAATATATATTGCAATGAAGGATGTTGTAGCTCTCTTAATTACCTTTACAATGGTTTTTCACAAATTGTGATAGCATGAAAATTGAAGGAGTTATGGTCCAAAAACTTATCATATTTTTTTCTACTTAGTAACTGAAAATTTCGGTGTGTGAATATTTGGAGCAATGTGAAAGTACGCAGTATAATAGAGACCCTCAACTATTGTAATGTGTATATATATACATTATATGGCTCATATATTTTGGAAACGTAGGCATGAATAGATACCAACGTTCTTATATGTATATATAACACATTTCATCATTTCATCATCATCATCATCATTCATCCAACGGATTGGGGGTGGGTCATGAATGACGGTTTATTAAATCCACTTAAGTCTGTAGATCCACCCGCACCACAAGAACTGCTGAAAATGATTTTTTGCAACTGCAAAAAAGTATGTGGAGCGTCTTGCGGATACAGAAAAGTTGGTCTGTTTTATAATAGTACACTGTGGAACGTGCAGTGGAGATAACTGCCAAAATAGCCCTCTCATTCAGCCAGAAGATGTTGAATGTGACAGCGACTCCGACATTGAGTCATGAATAATAATATTATATTTTAATAATTATAGTACAATTTTATACAATTAGTAAATATTTTATTCAATAAATGGCAATTTTTTACTCTAAATTAAATGATTTTTTAAATATGTAATCATATATATTTACTGTTTTAATTTAGGGGTAGTTTTAAGGGTAGAAAAGCTTAAGAATATGATAATCATTTTCGAGAGTGTGGAATAATATTAAAATCCTTTACATTTTATCAAAAAAAAAATTTAACAATTTTTTATCAAGGGGTAGTTTTCAAGGGTTGAAAGGGGGTTAAAAATTTGATAATTATTATAGAGAATATAAAATATTACTTACTCTATACTTACATCTTTTTATGTCATACCAAAGTATTTTTTTGTGATTTTTTTTAATTTAGGGGTTGTTTGAAAGGGTTGTATGATTTTCAAGGGGTTGAAAATGATTTTAATATGAGGTAATTATGTTAGAAAATACTTTACAATTTCATTACTTACTATTAGACATGTTTTCTAGCGATAAAATGGCTCAATGTCAATTTTTCCATTAAGGGGTTGTTTACACCCCTTAAAAATAATAGGCGGAGTTCAGATCATTTTCACTTTTGAAGTTAAGGGTAAGATGAGCCTAATTGCAAAATTTCATGCAAATCGGTTCACAGTAAAAAAATTCAGAGGTAAGACCGTATTTTTCGCTTCAATGACTGCACTAATACTTTAAAAATTCCAGTGATTATGGAATATGAGTACCGTCGCGGCAGCAAAGCGGCTGTAGCGGCACGCAACATCAACGACGTATACGGAGCGAACTCTAATAACGATCGCACCACCCGTTATTGGTTTCCCCGTTACCGTTCTGGAAATTTAGACCTATGAAATAAACCCCCGTGGTCAACCGAAAACTTTAGTCGACAATGACGAATTAAAGGTGATTGTGAAAGCTGATGATACTCAAACTACGGCTGAATTAGCAGTAGTTTTCGATGTTAGCATCGAAACAACATTAGCCCATTTGCGTCAAATTGGCAAGGTAAAATAAGCGCGAAGCACGCCTCGACTCCGAGCTTTGTACTGCACGACAGGCACACAAACAAGTTCATATTAAATCGATTTGTTACTTGCGACGAAAAATGGGTCCTGTTCGATAATCGCAACCGCTCAGCAAGTTGGTTAGATCCAGGTTCAGCACCTAAACAATGCCCCAAACGAAAACTGACCCCAAAAAAAGTGATGGTCACTGTTTAGTGGTCTAGCGCCGGATTCATTTATCACAGCTTCTTACCAAACGTAATAAACAATTCTGCAGATGTGTGCTATAAAGAAGCTCGCACATCTCCAACCAGCTTTAATCGGCTCGGTTCGGCTCCTTTGCTCCTGCACGACAATGCACGACCTAATACTGCACAGCAGACAGTCTCCAAGTCACAAGAGCTTGGGATGAAAGTTCTCCTTCATCCACCGTACTCACCAGATTTTGCCCCTACAGACTTCTACAGAATTGGGATAACTTCTTAGCGGGGGGGAAATTCAATAACCGAGAGGCAGTTCAAAATGCCTTTTTTGCCTCCCGTCCAGCAGACTTTTTCAAAAAGGGCATCAATAAGCTACCACTACGTTGGCAAAATATGCATTGATTACTTTGATAAATAAAAATAAAATACAGAAAAAAAAAGTTAACTTATTTCATGAAAAACGGCCATTTCATAGGTAAAGACCTTAATATCTGTGTATCATATGTATTTTATGATAAAGTTTTAACGTCAGATGATAAACTGCACCCGCCGGAGTAATAAAAAGTAAACTGTCTTAATTGACATCATTGGGTGCGGCCATTGCGGTTTCAATTTATTTATTTATTTTCAGGTGCTCGATCAAAAGACTGGAAATCAATTAGGTCAACTGGTATATTCTATAGCGTCTTTGCTGAGGGAAAGGGACTTGAGTATGCTAACGCAACCACTCAACCTACAAAAGTCGGGAGCTGAATCCAAGATCATCTTGTCTTTGCAATTGAAGGTAAATATTTTTTTGTATTATGCCTAAGCAAGCGTATGTAGTTACAAACGTAAAACTACAACATTGATAATTTTATTAGTTCTTCCTTTTTAATGAGAGTCACTTTTCTATTTCTTTTGAACTATAACTTAACCCAACCAACGTCAAATGTGGCGACGCGACGTTGAGTTGTAAATAATGAGGCGATATTCAAACCCAAGTATATTCAGATCAGCCTCATGTTATTGCACTTTCGAAGCGCTGCTAACCTCAAAAAGAATACGACTAGCGATTATTATATTTGTGAATATCAATGGAATAAAGTCTCTTGTTTTAGATACTGAAAGAAGCGGTTAAAGAGGTTGATGCAGAGGACGGTGAGGATCTAGCGGCCGCGCCCGCTTGTGAACTAATATCTACGTCCACGCCCTCCAACCCAGACGCTACTGACGCCTCCGCTCGCCCTGAACTGGCCACTGATGCAGGTACATGTACTACAACACGCGGATATTGTTGAACACCCTGATATAGAGTACAGTGAGTCTCTAGCGGCCGCGTCCGCGTGTGTACTAGTGTCTACGTCCACGCCCTCCAACTCGGATGCTACTGACGCCTCCGCTCGCCCTGAACTAGCCGCTGATGCAGGTACATGTACTACAACACGCGGCTATTGTTGAACACCCTGATATAGAGTACAGTGAGTCTCTAGCGGCCGCGTCCGCGTGTGAACTAGTGTCTACGTCCACGCCCTCCAACTCGGATGCTACTGACGCCTCCGCTCGCCCTGAACTAGCCGCTGATGCAGGTACATGTACTACAACCCGCGGCTATTGTTGAACACCCTGATATAGAGTACAGTGAGTCTCTAGCGGCCGCGTCCGCGTGTGAACTAGTGTCTACGTCCACGCCCTCCAACTCGGATGCTACTGACGCCTCCGCTCGCCCTGAACTAGCCGCTGATGCAGGTACATGTACTACAACACGCGGCTATTGTTGAACACCCTGATATAGAGTACAGTGAGTCTCTAGCGGCCGCGTCCGCGTGTGAACTAGTGTCTACGTCCACGCCCTCCAACTCGGATGCTACTGACGCCTCCGCTCGCCCTGAACTAGCCGCTGATGCAGGTACATGTACTACAACACGCGGCTATTGTTGAACACCCTGATATAGAGTACAGTGAGTCTCTAGCGGCCGCGTCCGCGTGTGAACTAGTGTCTACGTCCACGCCCTCCAACTCGGATGCTACTGACGCCTCCGCTCGCCCTGAACTAGCCGCTGATGCAGGTACATGTACTACAACCCGCGGCTATTGTTGAACACCCTGATATAGAGTACAGTGAGTCTCTAGCGGCCCCGCCCGCGTGTGAACTAGTGTCTACGTCCACGCCCTCTAACCCGGATGCTACTGATGCCTCCGCCCGCCCAGAACTAGCCGCTGATGCAGGTACACGTACTACAACACGCGGCTATTGTTGAACACTCTGATATAGAGGACAGTGAGGATTTAGCGGCCGCGCCCGCGTGTGAACTAGTGTCTACGTCCACGTCCTCCAATCGGGATGCTACTGACGCCCCCGCTCGCCCTGAACTAGCCGCTGATGCAAGTACATGTACTACAAGGCTATTGTAGAACACCTCGCTAGAGAGGACAGTGAGGATTTAGCGGCCGCGCCCGCGTGTGAACTAGTGTCTACGTACACGCCCTCCAACCCGGACGATGTTGACGCCTCCGCCCCCCTTGAACTAGCCGCTGATGTAGGTACACCTACTTCAATGCTACACAGGGCTTTTGCAGAATAATATTGATGTAAAGCATAATTATGAAACTAGTGACCGCGTCTCCGCCTATTTTGAACCCGCCCTTGATACAAGGACAAGAACAACAATACACAGCTGTTGAATGCTCATGTAGAAGATAGCGAGTACTTAGCGACCGCGCTCGTCCGTTCGTCTTTATATGAATTAAACTTCATCATCAGCCTATTAATGTCCCTACTGCTGGGGCACAGGCCTTCCCCATGAATGGAATAGGGAGATTGGGCCATGACCCGCCACGCGGGCCCATTGCGGATTGGTGGGTGCTAACGACTGCAGATGCAGCCGGGACCAACGGCTTAACGTGCCTTGCGAAGCACGAAGGAGCTCGAGATAATAAATTTTTGGTCACCCATCCAATGACCGACCACTGCGAAAGTGGCTTAACTTCAACGATCGCAGCCGAACACACTAACCGCTTGCGCCATCGAGCTGTTATTTAACTTGGCATTAATATTTCGTTTGCAGGTTTACTTTTATACACTGCATTTCTTCTGTCATACATATAACTCAATTTTGACAATCCGAATCTGTCGTAAACGAATTCTGTTCTAATTCTGCTGTGGTATGTTTAAAATCCTAATAGAACTAGTCCGAACTATCAGATATTCAAAATTGATATAAATTATTATTTTCTAGCGACACGGTTGACAAACGACGTGGAGCTGAAGAACATCAATGATAAAGACCACAACACAACGGAGACGGCGTCGCAGAAGTCTATACCGGTGGAGCAAATTATCAAAACAGGTACCAGTCGTCATCAAATTTCTATAGTACAGCTATACTCTAAGTGTGTTCCGCGGAACCCTAGGGTTCCGTGATACCTCTGTCGGGGTTCCGCAAGAATTTAGAAATAAAAAAATCAAAACACCTCTCTCTGGTCGCTCCGCGGCTGTGCGGACTCCGCGGCCGCGCGGAGACAAAACGCTATGAATGTTATTTATTTATTTATTTGTATTTGTATAAGCTTGTGTTACATTAGCTGGTACAATATCTCATAAGTTTGGTCTCAACAATTTTATACTTGTACAACGCGTTCGCTCTAAGTTTGCCGGTCTGTGGAATGCGCGTACCCTCCCCCACGTGACAACAAAACTTATAATGTGTCATAGTTTTACCCAAATATCTAACGTACACAATTTTTATTGTTACAATTAAATAAAAAATTTCGAACGTCATACACTCATACCTATCGCCAGCGGCAAACTTAAAACGAGCGGGTAGGTATACTTGTAAGCGCTCAGTCTCTTTGATAAAAGCCGCCTCTGAATTAGACGCTATAGTTGTCAACTAGCGACTTTCGTCTCTAACTTCAAAGGATAAAGTCGATATTGTTTACAACGCTATTTTTAAATTTCTGTTTTTATTTTTGCTTTTTGTTTATCAAAGGTGCCGACTCGAGTATTTTCGAGAATATTTGAGATCGAGTCTAGGACTAAGTATAAAAGCGGCGATCGCGCGTTGGCGTCGTCAGTTGATGATTAGCGTTCGGAGCGATAAGTTACTACCTACTTACAAGCTCGCTAGCGAGAAACTGGTGTTCATTGTTTTACTGCCTGCTGTATTCTGTTGTCTCAGTTTTATACATTTCTTCCCTGTAGGTTCTAAATTTAGTCTCTTATACGCAGTAACGATTGTGCATTATTTAAACCCCACTATCCTGACTTGTAACATTATAAATAAAGAAGAATGGAACGTTGGCTTAAAGGTGTTAAACGTGTTCCAACAACATCTTCTAATGACGCTGAATGTTCAAAAGCAATGCGCGCGGAGAATTTAGCAATCACCGATCCAGAAGATGATGCCACGAGTGCCACGACGTCAAGCTCGACGGTTTCAAAGACGAAAAAAAGGAAGTATGATGAATCTTATATCAGTTTCGGATTTGTTGATTCCAACGGCTCACCTCTCTGCATGCTCTGTAGTAAACTGCTTCCTAATAGTTCCATGGCACCTGCCAAATTGCGTCGACATTTAGAAACCGTACACCCCGAGACTAAAGACAAGAATAAAGAATTTTTTGTTCGCAAAAAAGATCAGTTATTAGAAAGTCAAAAAAATATGATGCATGTAACACAAACTACCAACGAAAAGGCCACGGAGGCATCATACTTAGTTAGCTATCGCATTGCACAAGCAGGTGAAGCGCACACTATCGCTGAGAAATTAATAAAACCATGTGTATTAGACATAACAAAATGTATGCTTGATGAAAAATCTGCAAAGCATCTTTCTACTGTTCCGCTATCAAACGATACTGTTTCACGACGAATCCATGATCTGGCAAGCTACGTCAAACAAGAACTAGTTACACGTCTACAAAATACACGATTCGCTTTGCAAATGGACGAGTCGACTGATGTCGCTGGTTTGGCTATCCTGCTGGTTATTGTGAGATATCCATATAAAAGTTCTTTTGAAGAAGACATGCTTATGTGTTCATCGCTGCTTACAAACACTACCGGGGAAGAAATTTTTAATAAAATAAATATATTTTTTGAAGAACATAATCTCAGTTGGAACAATTGCATTGACATTTGTACAGATGGGGCCAAGGCGATGACAGGTAAAACAGCAGGAGCAGTGTCACGAATGAAAAATAAAGCGCCTAATTGTAGTTCCAGTCATTGTATTCTGCATAGACAAGCACTTGCGATGAAGCAAATGCCGTCTAATCTAAAATTAGTTATGGATGAAGCGGTAAAAATAATTAATTTTATCAAATCACGACCACTACAATCCCGATTGTTCTCATTATTGTGTGAAGATTATGGCAGCAAACATAAAACACTGCTGCTCCATACAGAAGTGCGATGGCTGTCTCGGGGAAAAACTTTAACAAGGCTATTTGAACTTAGAGCCGAGTTACAAATGTTTCTTTCAGCAGATACTTCTTTTAATTTGAAGGACCGTTTGTATGATAAAACTTGGTTGTTCCGATTGTCTTTTATGGCGGATATCTTTCAAAAACTTAACGAATTAAATTTATCATTGCAAGGTAAACAGACAACAGTGTTTCAGGCCTATAATAAAATAACTACTTTTAAAAGAAAATTAGATTTTTGGATCATTTGCATTGGTAAGAAAGAAATAGAAAGTTTTACGTTACTCACTGATTTTGTTAGCGAAAACGACTCAGAAATGTTTGAAGATAATGTGTTTGAAGAATTGGTCCAATATCTCAGTTCGATGCGCGCATCTTTTGAAAAGTATTTTCCCGAAGAACACAATACAAAAATTAAAGTGAACTCCTGGATTCATAATCCTTTTTTACCCAACTTGGAAAAGCCTGAAAACATGTCAAATGAGATATATGAATCTCTTTTAGAAATGTCATCAGACACAAGTATGGAGTCATTGTTCAAAACGACGCCTCTTAATGATTTTTGGTGCAGAATCCAAGATGAATATGCAATGCTTGGCCAAATGGCTCTGGATATTCTTCTCCCGTTCCCAACTACATATTTGTGCGAAACAGGATTCTCTACCTACGCAGCCACGAAAACAAAATATCGCAATAGACTGGACGCCGAAGCTGATATGAGACTCCAACTTTCTTCCATCAAACCTGATATCAAGCAATTGATGAAAAATAAAAAACAGTTTCATACCTCCCACTAGTTAGATTTTTTCTTTTTTAATGTTTTCTATTATTGTCCTTACCAAGTGGTGAAGTAAATAATAATTAGTAACGGATACATTGTACTTTTATTATGCTGATTAATATAGAATACACTTATAAAAATAATTGTTTTATTGTAGGGTTCCATCAAGTATTTTGCTTCCCAAAAGGGTTCCGTCATTTAAAAAGTTTGAGAACCACTGCTATAGTATTTATAATTCTACAATTTTCGGAACAAAGTCCCTTTTCGGGCATTATGGCGGATGGGGGCTAAGCGAAAATTTACCATCACAACCTAGCAAGGCAACTAGCTAGGCAGCTAGACCGGTAACTAAATGGGCAATAGTAGCTAAACTGGTGGTAGGCTTGGTTTAAAGTTTGGTTGGGTTAGTGACGTACCGGGAGCGGTAGCGATGGACCAGGAGTGTTTGCATTGGCCCCATTCCACACATTTTTTTAAAGGAATATTGAGTTTTGGATATGACTCTCCACGCTGGCCCATTGGTAGGTGGTATATAAATATTTTTCTTCGAGAGTCCGAGCGGCGCTGTGCTATACATATACATCAACTAATAAAAATAACAATGACACATTTGTTAAAATTAACACGTTATATCGTGCCAGTGAGATTCAATGTCAATTGTATACGCGAGAGAAAAATAGAGTTTGATTACGATGCGACTCTCTCGCACACACGAATCATGTGACGCAAGAAGAGGGATATTTTGTTGTAGCTAATAAAATTTAATTATTTAGCAATACGATAGAAAACGCCAAGATAGTTACATAATTTTGTTAAAGAGACACTTCCCTAAAATACGACTATCCAGGATTTGTAAGCGTAGATCTGGTGTGATTTGCTCTGTTTCCGCACAATAGACGCGTGTGCGTAATTTAGGTGCCGACACTTTTGAGTGCGATTGTGAGTCTACTTGTTTTTATACGTCAATGGCTAATAACTATCCTGGAAAAAACACCACACAGATAGTATAATTCTTTCAAGGAATAGTATAGTTTGGAATAGTACTGTAGGCGATAGGCCAGTAAATAATCTGGCACTCTTATTTCCGAATCAGATGTTTTAGCCACTTAATTGTAATATTTTATGTTTTATTGTGAATGTGGCGTCGTATTGTGAGTATGGCCATAATGCACATTTAACCTATATATATTGTATTACAGAAGTTTCTCAAGATCAACAAGCACCTCCGTCCGATAGCGATACACCAAAATTAGTTCATAGGACCTCTTCGTTGACAACGTAAGTTTACAGATATAAAATAAGCTTCAAAATATAAAAAATATTATCTAGTTAATATAACCATCGAAATAGAAGAAAATATTATAAACCGCCGTCTCTCCCGCTTGCTTCTAATCCTGTCCATCCAAAGGTTGCCTGGAAGAGATCGCTCTCAGCTCTAAGGTCGCCCGTTGTTACACCAGATTTAAATGACTGTATTCATTGTAATGTTTCCCGTGGTGTACAATAAAGTGTTTTGTATTGTCTTATAATATTTGAAAGTCACACCACTCTTTTCCACAGGTCTGCAGGAGAAGCTGGTCTGGGACGTATTTTGCTTTCTCTCAGATACAGTATGCAAAATCAAACTCTGTTTATCGTGGTGCATAAGATAGCGTAAGTAAAAAAAATACATTACAAACTGCAATAAAAATCTATCAGGCAATAAAGTGTATCAACAAAAAAGTATTTGAGTATGAAGTCTTTGTTACCTCTTTAACCGGTGACTTTGACCTTTAGTGGTCAGGGTACGGTGCTACCATAAACCACATTTATCTTAAAGTACTATGAAAGAAATTTATTCCTGACCCACTTGCCTTTGATATTTCGCTTAAAATTGTCAAAACAGACAATATTTTTTTCTAGAATGCGTAATTGCACTTAGGACCTTCTAATAATAAGAAAACTGAATTAATGTGGATCAAAGATAATTGAGTTGATGACTCGACTTTGTTTTCAATGCAGAAGATCATCTTTTAGATAAAATTCAAATTCGTTTGTATTTAGAAATAACTTTCAAAATCTTTCGATTTCTTGAACTTTGGTAAACTAAGGATATCCTAAGCCTAGGGGTAAAACTCCATAGAATGTTATGTCAATATTATGCCACAGGGAGGCGGCAAAATCAGATACGTACATTTATGCGAAAATCTATCTTATTGTATTGCAATGGTTGTAAGAATATGAGCTTATTGTGGGTCATAAATCAAATGGGCTGATAGTACATGGGCTTTTTACAGGAAGTATAACTAGGGTAGACTTAAGAAGCAAAAACTTATCTAAATACAAATTTTTATTTCAATAGTTACAGTCGTTTTCGAAATATACATGTATAATAGGGTAACATGAAAAAGATGTATTGGCAGTATTAAGAACACATTATAAATAAGATTTCAAAGGAAATACATAGTTAGCAAGACTGAATGAAATAAAATAATATTTATTACTACACTTCTATTTCTTGTTGTTATATT
Organism: Chilo suppressalis; assembly: GCA_902850365.2. Classification (NCBI taxonomy): domain Eukaryota; kingdom Metazoa; phylum Arthropoda; class Insecta; order Lepidoptera; family Crambidae; genus Chilo; species Chilo suppressalis. Next base: position 19,149,764 of record OU963898.1, read on the forward strand.
AATAATGACATTCATATTCTCATAATTGCACTTTTTGTGGAAATTAATATATATGTATTTTTGTACAGAAATATACCTCTCAAGGATCCAACCAATGTGCCAGATCCCTATGTGAAATTGTACTTATTACCTGGACGTTCAAAGGACTCAAAACGCAAAACCATTGTAAGTTACTATGGTAAAATTTAGAAATAAAGTAAACGCACGTTATCCGTGACCGTAGACTTATTGAGATGACGTCATTAGATTCGTTGCGGGCGACGCGGACACCGATTAAGCACTCACTGTTGGTTACGTGACTGTTGGAATATAATTATAGACTGAGCAGACGTAGTACTTTTGTCCTAGGAAGACAAAAATCACTAAATCGTGAAAAAATGCGAACATTTGAGGCCCGGAAATTGAGAGAAACGCACGTTATGGAAGAAAATGTTTTGAGATTACGTTGTATAGTAATTAAAATTATGTTAAAGAAAAATATAAGACTTTAAAAGAGGTTATTGTGTCCATCCCTTTGAATCGGATCAACCGCGCAACTAAAGTTCGCTGTGTACGTTGCTGCGCCTAGTATAACAGTAAAGAAATCAGTGTAAAGGAAATAGTAACGATTTGTTCGTCACAGTCATCGCAACGATTTTTTGACAAGTGTACAGAAAATAGAAACGATTTTTTCGTCGCAGTCCATTCTTTATATATGGATATGCGCGAGAGCTCATTGACTTGGATTCGATATTCGAAGCTTTCGGCTCTCATAACTGTACCCCTAGCACGAACCATTATCGAATTCGAATAGTTTGCGAGTGGGAAATGTCAATGTCAAATTTTGTATGGAAACTTGAACAGCAGCGCCACAAAGTACGTAACTAGAATTAAAAATCAGTACACATATGACAATGACATTTCGGACTCGCAAACGTTATGAATTCGATATTGGTTCATGCTAAGGGTACTGTTTACCTTTACTGATAAACGCAAATTTTATTTAAAAATAAATTATTAGGTTTTACATGTGGCGAACTTTCCAATAAGAGCGTTCCAATTTTAGGTAGTCAAGGACAGCTGCATGCCCGAATATGATGAGCAATTTGAATGGGTGATCCCATTGGCAGAACTTCACTCGAGACAGGTGGAAGTAACTGTAGCGACACACAAGGGATTCTTAGGCGGCAGCCCGAACATTGGACAGGTATACATATCACTACACAAAGTTATTCGTATTTGCTATTTGTAAACTTGACAGCAGCCTCTTCCATTCCTTTCCCTATAAGCATGATAAGAGTATGATGCTGTCTGTTTACAAATTACAAATACGAATAACCAGTTAAAGACTTACATAATACAAAAACGGTTTCAATAGTCAAACTCCAGTAAGTCCATTATAATAACTAGTGTAGTAAAAGGAACCAGATTCAACCTACCCTTAACTAGAAGTTGATTACTGAAACTGGGCGCTTAATGAGTTCTGACGTCATCATTGTGGATGTGGCCAATTTAGCCCACTGACATTCAACTCTTGTACAGTAACCTTCATTGTGGACTGATTGGCAAAAAATATACTGTGTGCTGTCATTTTAATTATGTAAAAACTAATCGAATACGCATTCTGGTATCCAAGATATGTATTTTACGAAAATTGGACATTTTTTATTTTTTTTCTTCTGCATCCTGTCACATACTGTCCATTGCAAAACCTTATTACATCATTTCTACCCCTCTTATTTATAAAAGAAGAAAATACTTGTGTTAGTTACTCCATGGTTTGTCTCTGTTCATTCAATGACAAATGGCATTGGAGTGATATGAACATAACACGGCGTAACTAGTCTAAGCTTATTCCTCGTTTATTAGGGAATAAGTGTTTAGCATGTGGTCAAAAATCGTTCGCATTAGCGCGTCTTTCTCATTTCAAAACTTAAACGTTAATGCTTTCATATCGCTCTCGAGTTGTCTTTTCAACTTTTTGTTCATCACTTAAAATGCAATTTAGAGCCAAAACATACCCTTCTTTAGAAATAATGCTAGTGCAAACAATCCGTATGACCTTTATACTTAATTTAGTGATTACATTTAACTTCAATGTTGTTACTTAATTAAACAATACAATCCTCTCAGTAAATTAAAAAAAAGTGCTCATTCCACAATTGTTGCAATATACAGATTCTTTGTTGCAGATTATTATTCATCTTAATCAGTACGACTTCAGAGAAGCCAAAACACTATGGTTTGACCTTATGCCAGAATCTACACCTAGAGACTAAATACATATGAATCATGTGTCAACTCAACTGGAGATGTATCAACTTTATCTGTTGGCGCACTTTACACAAGGGGTGATTTCTGTCGCGTGACTAACTTCAGTCTCTATTTGAATGTGGTTAGCGTTCTAGGTTCCAAGTGATTTAAACTCATACTAGACTGGCGAAACGACTTGGCATGCCTCTAGCCATGTATGTGGTCAAAATCATTTGCATAGAAGGCGATGAGAAAATCAACTCGCTTTGGTTACCTATATAACTTTTATTTTCTTTTAGATGTGGTACTGTTGACTAAAATTATCCTTTTTAAATTTTGTTACCCTTATTAAATGTTAATACATCTCTATTCTTTTTATAAATATTTATAGCAAAATAATGCAAATAGATTTATTTACTTAATATCCACAGAAAGTTAGAATTTGTTAAATGAAATTGCATTTAAATTAAAATCACCTTAATGCTCTTGTATGATGTTACTTATTAATGTTGTTATATAATGAATGTTGGCTTAAAGCACATATATTTATTTTTATAATAGATTTAATTTTAAATATGTTTTTCCATAAACTATTGAGATTTATTAACCAAATTTTATAGTGCTTATTATGAATCTGTAGCTTATGAAAGTGAATGTTATGCATTTAATATTAAGTTTAACCATTAAGTTTCTAATTTATATGTTGCTCATAGGAGTATTTCTTTTTTGTGATCATTAACTTTTTTATTATTTCTAATGCAACAACCTAGCAAGGATCATTGTTTATTATGCCTTACATATTAATATTTGAAAATGATTTTGCAAATAAACAGCTTTTATTTATAAAAATGCAGTTTGATTTTTTAATTGTAATTCTCTCACATATTATATACCAAATGCATCTTAAATGACAGTCTTTCATGAGTTAACAATAAGTGTATAGTTGGACATTTACTAATTTTTCACATCACTCAGTCCTCCCATCAACGTTCCAATGTGTTTGGGACAATCTTTTGCGCAATAATTTTTCCATATCCACCACGGCCACCATCATAATCAGTTCTATATTCGTCACGCACCTGTGAAAACCAATAACTGTTAAAACAGGGTCTTGAGAAAACTAAACAGAGAAATATAGAAATCTCATTAATAATTTTATAACAATATGCACTGACTTGGCAAACTTGTATTGTTTTTTAATAAAAAAGTTTGATATTCTTAATGATGAAATTATTGCATTAATTAAGCTACACAAGTTCAAAATGAGAAATTGAATGAGTTCCACTACTACTAATAATTAATAGTAGCGGAATTATTACTATTATTAATTGGATTTGTGGAAACTGTAATCATTTTGTATATCTCTGGAAGTATAATAACAAAAATGCATTTAGCATTATTATTATTATAATACGAGATTCAAAAAAACATTGTAAAGAATGGCAACTCATTTACCTTAAAGGTAATAAGTAAACTGGATATTATAATATTACCTGGCCACCTGTTTTACCACGTCCATATTGCCTCCCCTCAATAAAGCCAGCATCCCAGTCACATCTAATTATTCTGTCATCCAATCTTGTTCCATTTATAAACCTTTAATATATAAACAGAATTATTATGAATGTATGTAACTCATGGTTTCAAATTATTTATTATTCTACAGTAAAATTTACTGATACACAAGTTTATCCCCCTTATTAATAAATGAAGAATAAGCTTGGATTAGTTACTTGCATGTTTCGTCTCTGTTCATCGAAAGACAAATGGCATTACAGTGACATAAACAAAACATAGCATAACTAGTTGAAGCTTATTCCCTGTTTATTATTAGGGGGCTGCAACATTAAAGTATAAAATCTACACTTGATTTGCAATTTTTTATTGAACTTACTATAAAGTAGGTTATACAATCATATATATATGTGCCTATGATTGTATAATGAATATGCTAAATATATTTACCTCATGCAATTTTCTGCATCTTGTCTAGTATAATATTCCATAAAGCAAAATCCACAAGGGGTTTTTTTGTACTTATCTAATCCCATTATGACCCTCCGTATATCACCACATTTCGAAAATAGCTCGTATATTTGTTCTTCTGTTGTATAAAATGATAAATTTCCAATGTACAGAGTTGACGATGTTCTCAGTAATTTCTCTTGTTCACTTCTGGAACCCTGAAGAAATATTAGATTACTTTTAGTTGCTATACATAGAAAACGCTTTTAAAACTTACATAAAATATTAATGTATATGGTAAAAATATTGAGGTAAAATTAGTGGACATCTTATTGCATTGCATGCACCTTAAAATGTTGATCCCGATAGGAGCTTATATCAACAGAGGTACTCATAGATTCATATCCTCTCTTCATTTTTTAAGTTGATTAGTGATTTAGTTAATTATTTGCCACAGCCGAAATAAGTTTTTTGTTCTTTTTCGATAATTAAATAGCAACGCAAACGACACACACACAAAAACTGACAGTTAACGTCAGCCAAACTGTCTTGTCTTTTTTTAACGTTCTCCTTTTTAGGGAAGGCAAAGGCAACAATGCCCATACAGCCTAGTCATCAATTTTTTTTACATTAGAATGTGGGAGTGACGCATTCTAATGTTTCTTGAAGTGTAATGGCTTAGCACGAAATCAGCATTGCCGTTCTGTGTGTAATCAAGGTCTCTCGTGTGTAATAGGCACTTGTGCGTAATTGTGTACTATTATAACTGCTGTCAAACATTGGCTGTAATCTACAAAAACCTATAACATTTCTGCGTGGAAAGAATCGCACCTTTTGTATGTCACTTTGATAAAAAAGTTCGTCCTATTCATAGACATAGTATCAAAATGTCTATGGTTCTATTACTTTGACACTTGACACTGCTGTCAAGACATAGAGGTATAAGAAAAGAGTAGGGGAGATATTTACTCTACTCCAAGGGGAAGTGTCCGTCTAGTAGAAAGAGAAAGAAGATGAGAGACGGCTAGCTATCTCTCTCTCTTGTGACGCTGCGCAGTCGTGTGATTGGTCTGTATTCATCAGTAGGTTTTTCATCCAATGCGCATTTTAGAGAGAAAATACTAGCCGTCTCTCATCTTTTTTCTCTTTCTACTAGACGGACACTTTAGAGCCGCCTTCCCCACTCTATTCTTATACCTCTATGGTGTCAGAACGAGATATAGGTGGTTTTCCAATTACAGAGCATAATGCGACTCAGTGATCAGAATTATGCTGATGCTTAATTGGAACGTGAATTAGTTTTAAAATGCACCAGCAGAGTGCGCTAAGTTCAGTGTTGAAAAAAAAAGTCAATGTTTGTACCTTCATCCATATTTATATGTAATTTTTAACACAGTTTGAATTAACTTTGATTATTTTAAAAAAAACTATGATAAACGAAAGTTTTAATAATTTTTCAACAATAAATAATATTACTAATGGTGCCAATTCCGGCGTGATTCTCTAAACTTAAAACTAAATTTAACATCAGTCTCTCCTTTTCATTCTGTATAGAGCATGACAAGGATATACTACTGTCAAATTTAAGTTTAGGTTTAGAGAATCATGTTAGAATCGACACCAATGATAACATATATATAAAACAATTCGATCAAAGCCAACTTAAAGAAAAAACACTTGTCAATTTTCTGTCTCTAAGTTGGTACGATTGCACGCATCACACGAAAGCATCACTTTTGAGAGTGCTCAATGAGGGCTACCGTTTTCTGACTCACCAGATGGCGCCACTGTTGAGTGAGGTCCTAAATTGTAACTTTTAAAGTTTATTAATACGCACATGAAATCAAAGGTTACATTTAGATCGTATTTTAACACAAAAGAACCATATCCTAAACATAATAGGCCATGCCACAGTGACGCGCAGTTCCGTTTTATTCGGAAAAAATGGTAACATAATCATTTTTCTAAGCTCAAATTTTTAATAACTGACATTCATTGCCACATAACTCATATTTGCCATAATTAAGCCGAATTGTTACCAATCATTCACAACATTATTTTAATTAGAAATAAACCCGCGTAGTCAACCAACAAGCAATAACATTTGACATTTCGGAGACCTCACGCTACACTAGTGCCTCTAGCGGCGGATTCATACGCGATAGCCCTCATTGTGCGAAGCGTTGCTGTAGTTGGAACACTCAACGTTAAGCATTATGCCGCATAATGCTGTAATTGGAAAGCTACCATCGTACCTATCGTAGCTTTCCAATTACAGCATGTGTTTTTTCTTTAAGTTGGCATTGATCGAAATGTTTTATTTATATGTTATCGTTAGTAATATTATTTATTGTTGAAAAATTATTAAAGCTTTCGTTTCATTAAATAGTTTTTTTAAAATAATCAAAGTCCATTCAAACTGTTAAAAAAATAAATATAAGTATGGATGATGGTACAAACATTGACTTTTTTTTTCAATTGGAAAGTGAACGTGAATTAGTTCTCAAATGCACCAGCAGAGTGCGCCAAGTTCAGTGTTGAAAAAAAAAGTCAATATTTGTACCTTCATCCATATTTATGTTTAATTTTTAACGCAGTCTGAATTAACTTTGATTATTTAAAAAAAACTATGATGAAACGAAAGTTTTAATAAATTTTCAACAATAAATAATATTACTAATGATAACATATAAATAAATCATTTCGATCAATGGTGTCAATTCTGACATGATTCTTTAAACTTAAAACTAAATTTAACATCTGTCTCTCCTTTTCATTCTGTGTACAGATTGACAAGGATACACTGTTGTCAAATTTAAGTTTAGGTTTAGAGAATCTTGCCAGAATCGACACCAATGCCAACTTAAAGAAAAAACACTTGTTAATTTTCTGTCTCTAAGTTGGTACGATTGCACGCATCACACGAAAGCATCACTTTTGAGAGTGCTCAAGCGTTGCTGTAGTTGGAACACTCAACGTTAAGCATTATGCCGCATAATGTGCTATAATGCTGTAATTGGAAAGCTACCAGTGAATATCCCAGTCATTCTAAATACAGAATGAGAAGGAGAGATGTTTAAGTTTAGAGAACCCTGCCCGAATCGACACCAGTATTTTTGATATGCTTACCGTTAGGTATATAAATTCCTGGCCACAAGCGTTATACAAAATTAATTTAATAATACTTCTAAAGGCGGAAATATATTTGTCTGTCTTGTTGTGTCGTGACGTGTCAGAGAGGTATCGGTTTCATACATTTAGAACGATTACAATTTTTGTGTGTCACGATGTGTTGACGCCGTACTCACTCTAACTAAACGTACTAGATGTATGAACCCGATGATACATCTATGACGCATCACGAGTCACGACCATCAACACGACCGACAAAAACATTTCCGACTTAAGGTTACGAACTCACGGAGCGGCTTTTTGTGCGTGACACGCCGCACCGCGGACGGCCGCATATCAAATTTATTTAAAAATTCACGAGACTGCAAATTTCTGCGCTTTCGGCGCGGTGAGATCTGACGTCTGCGGGTGAACGCGACCCACGCGCGCCCGCAGCGGGTGCCAGTTGCCACAAACACTCGCTCGTCCTGCGCTGCTCTCATTAGTTTGGAACATACAGTGGCGTAGCGTAGTGGGGGCGGCAGGGGCGGCACTTCTTAGGGGGCGACCCCCTAACAAAAATGGTCTAAAAATAACAACTTTTATGGCCCCGGGGCCATTTCATGGTTAAAAAAAAATATTTATAGCCTACTCAACAAGCTCTAGACCTGATTGGTAAAAAAGAAAAAAAAAGTCTCTTTTTCATGTATTGGAAAAATAATAAAATTGAATTTTTAAATAAATATTTGGGCGGCTCTGGGCAAGCAGTTTAAATAAAATACCAAAATTTCTGTAACTTATTTCGTTTACGATTTAGAGACTCGTGATATACGGACAGACATACCGACATACAGAATACAGAGTGACAGCAATAGGGTTTCATTTTCACCATTTGGGTGCGGACCCTAAAAACAATTGTTATCACTACGTAGTGTGCAAGTGCACATACGTAACATTGGCGATAGTTGGTACATAGATACTGGGATGAAATATTGCCAAATGTCCCATCAGGGGACAACTCTTCCACCCCCTCAGTTTTAGGCCCATATTATAGAAAGATTCTCAGTGATTGATCTAGTCTTGAGCATAGTTAGAAAGGGATGTCGCTATATATAGCACATAGCAACATCCCTTTCTAATTGTACTCAAGTAAATATCAACACTTAGTTGTCATTCTATAGAATTACTATAAAATGTAAACTATTATTATAATACGGGCCTTAGTGGTGCATTTAGATCTTTCTCTAACTTTAGCCTCTTTCTTAACTGCTTTCTGCTTTCGAACAACCATGTCTTTAATGCCAAACAAGATAGATTTTGTAAAAACAACAGGGAACAAATAAAACTATTTGTATAAATTTAAGAATCAATATTATATCATTTGGTTTTGCATTGAATCAGTTTAATATCACTTAACTAAACAATTTATTTTGCAAAGACTTTTCTATTACATTAATAATTCTCTTAATTTATATTGCCTTTATTACCTAATATAAAAATTAAAATGCAATTCATAAATACTGTAGTTTAGAAAATAACAAATATAATTAAAAATATCTAAGAAATATCTATTATTTACATTGTTCACACAGTTTATTATTAAAGAATATAATGATAAAATTAACGATTTTATTTTATTCTCAACATTATGTTCTGCATTCTTGGCAAACTAATTATTACAATATCTAGATTAATAAATTTGTAAAATCCGTAGGTACCCTACCTACAGTATTAATAACAGGAATAATGAAGAATCTCGAGCTTAAAAAAAACAGCAAATAACGAGCATTTTACCTTGGCACCATTAAAAAAAGTATTTTAAAATACTGATCATTTCTTTTGTAGTACGGATATCTACTTGTTACAACGGTGTGGTAATAGTCGACCATCCTCGCAGCATGATAAAGGAGTTGCGGCACAAAATATTAACAATAACGGTGTATCTACCTACATCCGTAATATTCGTCGGGAATTTTCATCGCTTTATCCCTTTCTAAATTACAGAAACTTAGCCTACGCATTTGGACCGTCATTGTTGTATAGAAAGATGCTATGTTCAAAAAGATAGATCGACGGAGAAACGCCGAAGAAAGAGTATATATAGATAACTCTTATTCGCTATGCAGCGCTATGTCAGGTCTCATGATAAAATTATGTGGTGAATGATCAAAGATATTGGCAGCTGCGTTTGGGGACGGGCTTCTTGTGGAGCGCGGCGCGCACCGCCTCCTCGAATACTTCGTTCATGTGCACTCTCTCTAGCGCAGAACACTCCACTAGGCGGGCAGCCCTATAAACAAAAATACAAAAAATACAATTATGTGATTTTGCCTTTCCACGCCAGCTCATCTCTTAAAATGATGCGTAAAAATTTTAAAAAAATATGAGCAGAAGCTTTTTGTTTTTTTATTTTTCTTTTTGTTGGAAGTACGGTTTGTGCTTTCAGTTATACACAATTAATTTAAAATCGTGTTTAAAAAATTAACAATTTTGGAAGGATGCTGACCACCCTTATCATACGTAACGTCATAAATTTTTATTATGGCAGTTTATAACTTCAACTCAATTATTATGACAAATATCAATCAGTCCAGTCATGCATGATATTCGTAAAATCGTGGTGAACTTTTAGTACCAATTTATTATTGACTCTGCTTCAAATATGAACATGATAACTGCCACTGGTTTAGTTACTTATTGAAAAGAATATATTTGATGCTTTGGAAACAAAAAATAGATAAATAAACTTGCCATTTGCCAATCAATAATTATAAAATTTTTCAATATAATAATAACTTAAAAAAGGGGGTAAAATAAGTTCTATTTTTTTGTCAAATGATTTAAAATTAAATGCACTAAACACTACATAAAAAATTTTGAACCGTCTCCTTTAAAGTTAAGAGAACCACGCTAGAATCAGGGGCATTGTGTAAGTGTGTCATGGAGATTCATGATTATCGGGGATTTCGCATTCTCTCATTTTTACAATGTAAGGGCTGGATAATGGTGACACGATCACAGGCAATTCCAGTCTACTTATTACCCTGCGTACCCCTTCTTTAACATGAAAAAAAATCCTTCGCAGTCGTTTGTCCAGTCTGTTTTGATCTCTTCCCCATTTATATCAATACACTAAGCTTGGTCAAGTATATAAATATATCGGGTGGAACGGTGGATGAACTTGAATAGCGCGGACGCCAGATAAAAAAAATGTCATCCCAAACAATATTTATATTTTGTAATCTATTTTTTTTTCATGTTTCTACTGTGATTGTATTGTAACTTGGTACTTTACAAATTTAATGTTTTCTGTACAATTGGTGATGTCGTCATATCACAAGCGTTATCAGCTCGCGATAAGGGAACGATAGTAGCTGCCGGCTCTCGCGCCCGATAGCCCTCGTCAATTTCACTTAAATTCTGTTATTTTAATGAAACTACACAAAAAGATATAAATACATTAACATTAGCAGTGATAATGAACGCTGATAATGCTCTAAACCCTTACTGTGAGATATAGACGATTTTGTAATATGCGTACTAACCGTATTTTCTTTTTTAATTTCTTTCCTTCTTGTGTTGTGACAACTGCTTTGCCGGTAGCTCGCAGGTCTGTTTTCGTTGCTGCAAACGGATACAGAATCGGTTAGACATATCGCACAATAAGTAACTATTAATTTAATTTCGACCTTAGCTGTACGTATGTAGGTATACCGAATTAAGAACACAATACGAATGATAACAACATCAAACAATGGCCAATGAATACCGGACGCTTCAAAACGATTTGAATAAAATAAATGTTTATAGAAGAAGGTATACCTACATTAGTAAAGACAACTAAAACAAGACTTGTTAGAAAACTTTAACTAATAAAAGGTGTTCTTTTCCAATAGAATTTACAATGTCTAGTCAATAAACAAAATATATCGAATAATCTTCATTTATTTAATTTATTTATACTTTATTGCACAAATGAGTGTACAAGTGGCAAACTTAATGATATTAGGCATAAAGTTACACTTAATTATATTTATTATTATTTACCACTTAACGCGAAAATAAATACTTTAATTAAAGCTCCGTTAATTTGACAATAATTATATTATGCACCGATCGACCTTGAGTGCAGTGGGAACTCGATTTCTAATGACCCCATTAATGTGAATAGGTAAATATAAATTGTCATTAGCGAACTACATTGCAGAGCAAAGGACATTAAAACGGGCCCATTCTATTCAATGAACTTAATTAACTAAAATTTTCGCCAATTAATCCTCCTCCGGATACGGCAAGTTTTCTATTAAACCGCATATTTAAATAGTTAATTATATAACTTACGCAGTTTTTTTCATTCATAGGACCGCAAATTATACTATCTAACTCAATATAAAGTGTAATTGGAGTTCGATCGCGAAGATAGCTGATGCGGGAGATAAATATACTCCACCATCAGCCATCCTTAGTCTTACCTCGCCGGCCTACTACTAACAGAAACACAACACTACCAAAAGTTGCATTATTTTAAACGCTCTACTGACTTGCCTGCCGCAGGGACAATCTAGGGTGCACGGGCGGTCGGCGCAATATCGGCTTGTCTCTACACACATGCCTGCTATTCAGTGTTCGGGCGTATGTTGAGCTAAACACACGCGTTGATGATGGTCCCAGTGTTATCAAAAAATATGTTACCGTAAAAAAGGAAATACTGGGTGAAGAATTGGCAACAGAAAGAAATGTATTGTAAATAAGTAATGTTTATGATTAGAAAAAAATCCACGCGGGCCTGGCAGCAGACGGGACTCGAACCCACACCCTTCGCTATCCGGGCGAATGGACTGATCAATTATGCTACCGCGACCCTGACAGCCGTATCGAATTCTTTCTAGCCTTTCTTAAGCTGCAAGGCAGCGCCATCTCTTCGCATTATATGTAACCCACAATGTCAAATGAATAATTACCTTTACTAGTATTAAACATTTAAAAGAAGAAATAGCAATTAAAGTCATAATTTAAATTTTTTAAGCAATGTAAATTGAATTTTTGAATTTTTTGAATCTAAAGAAAATATTACAAGAAAAAATTAATAAAAAAACTATTTCTATTTTTCTAGTAATATTTTCTTTAGATTTAAACATCGAGCAGTCACATACTTAAAAAATGAAAATTAATTTAAAAAATATATAATTAATGTTTGTTTTTTTTTATCCCACATGTGGGCCGGTATTTATATACTTCGATCACTCGTGTCCAAACTTCATGCTCATTATGATCGAAATACGTGCGCTGCGTGTGACAGCTACTAACCGACTGATTGAGAAATTGGCCCAATCGCGCTACATACGCGGCAACTTGCAGGGCGGTTGGGACAATCTAGTGAGCAAGGGTGGTCGCGCGCTCCTGCCGCCCTGCCGCAGGCCCGATTTAGAAAATTGTCCCAATTTGCCTACACACATCACAATTCAGGAGGCAATTTAGGGTCATCCCCACTCTTACACCCTAGATTGTCCCTGCGGCAGGCAAGTCAGTAAGCGCTTTTACTGTTCCCTTCAAAAGTAAAATCCGTCAAGGTTACTTCCCCAAACGCGGGACGCTTAAATTCAAATAAATTCGCTATAACTTCTCATGGATATGACGTACCAAGGCAAGCGTATAACGTAACCGTCTGACTACGCGTACCCTGAAACGCACTATACGTACTCAGCTTTTTTTACTAACTACGCACTTATAAGTTTGACGTCACTATAAAGGAACATTCTGGGTAAAACAACTATAAATGTAGATTCAAATAAGTATATAAGAATTAATTACTTATAGGATTTACCTACTCTATGACGATATTATATTTTCAATAAACATACTCATCAATTGCGAATGAGGTAAATCGTTGTTATAAATGACAGTTAACACAGGATGATACTTCTACTGGTTTATTGGGAAGGAAAAATATAAAATGCCACGATACGTAATCATGTCATAATTCCTTTACTTAAATTAATGTAGTTAAGTACTTATATAGTATAATAAATCCTATGGCACTTTTGGATGATCCTCCATACAAACTTTAACAAGAAATTTTGTGTAAATTTGGTGGCTTAGTGTACATCTATTAAATAATGTTTATGCAAAATTTACAGTCAATAGGTCCAAGGGATAAGATTTTACGAACAACCGTTTTTTGCAAATTTCACACTTAAGGGGCAGAATTTCAAAAATCCCAACTCATTACTTGTCTAGACAATAATAGGAACCAACTGTCTAAATTTCATCATTATAGGTCCAGCTGTTTCGGCTGTGCGTTGATGAGTCAGTATATCCTTTTCTCTTTATTTAATATACTATACTATACTATGATAGATTAACGAGTGCTTAAAGTAAAGACTGCTTTGGCATACATAATATATTCGGCGGCGCTGGGGGTGAAATATTTGTAAATTATATATTATTTAGAGAGTTATTAAGTTTTTGTTATTTAAATGTATATATTGTTAATTCAGTTCTTATAAGTTTTCTTATCATATTATTCGGCATATATTAGTATATTTCAAAATGCACGAACTGTTCTTTTACTATAAAACTGGACAGAATGTATCCTTCATAGCGGACTTCAAAAAAATGGAGGAGGTTCTCAATACGACTGTATTTTGTTCTAGATGAAAAAAAATTGCTGTATTTTACACGTCTTGAATCAATAAGTGATATCTATTTAAATATTATGTAGTAGCAATATTGCATTAATATGTTTAACACTGTAGGCCGACAATGACTGGTAAACTTTATGCAAGAATTTTGTTGGAGGTGAATTTAATTTAAAAAAGTTAGTACTATTTAAAAGTAAAGGTAGGTACTCACCTACCAGCACAATGGGCACCGAACTGCTAAAATGATTAAGTTCAGGATACCACTTGTGTATGACGTTCTCAAAGGAGGATCGGCTGCCAACGGAGTAACAGACCAAAAAGCAGCCAGTCTGGAATCAACAATTCAACCATGTAGTTACTGATTTAGTATATACGAATGGCTATAGATAAATATTGCTGGTTTTTTAACCGAACTAATAGGAATAAAGGAAATATTATATACTGTATAAGAGTGGGCTATTTTAAACCAGGGAGATGTCTTGTCCCAAACCGGATATAAAGCTTAAGCTTGTGTCACAACCGGACCGAGCAAGAAGTTAATTAAATTAAAACTGAGCGAACGCAGCAATTCAAAAACGAAATTGTTTTTTTGTTGTATTTTGAACGTTTTCCCGGTAAATAAATGTTAATTTAAATAAATTTACCTGGTATTTGCCATTTATCAATCGGACATGTTTGGCTTTATTCAGGCCGTGTACCTACTTGCGTATGCAGACGAATAACGCAATACACATATCGACAGCCAGAAAAGCCGGTCTGGCTGTCGATATGTGTATTGCGTTATTCGTCTGCATGGAAACAAGATTAGAACAGAAGGTCTAGCTTTTAGGTCTACATTGCCAGCCTCATTCAGTACTAAGTCCGGCCAAAGTCGGACTTAGGAACAAAATTTTTTTTTTTGGATGGAACATAGTTCCTTTTCGAACGGTACGCGGATGAGAGCTAGACGAAAAAAGTGTAAGAATTTTCCCTCACAACCGTCAGCGGTTTCGTAGCGTATTGTGCGTGGTTGTGCTCTTATGTTTACTTTAAACTTCGTTCCAACCGAGTGTTTCACGACACTCACGTTGGCTTTAAGTTTCTTTTACATCTGAATGAACTTATTGGTTTCCAGTTTTACTATCTAATTAATCAAAGTCCGTTCAGTGGTTAAGGCAAGAAAGTGTTATAGGCAAAAATAAATGGACAGACAGACCAAAAGTTACTTTCACATTTATTAATTATCAGTATGAATTATTCCCTGATGCTCTGACTGCCGCATATATATGTAACATCAGAAAGATGGGATCTACCGTCTCCTAATCAAAAATTGGGTATAATATAGAATTTCCATCAGGGCGCGGTGGAAAAAGCAAGCATTAAATGCATTGTTCTAAATATAGGTGTAATTCTTAAATGAAATGAAAGTTTATTTGCATGAAACATAGTTTGTACATAATATAAAAAGTTCCATATGTTATAATATTCTTCTATCTTATTTTATAATATTGAGCATATTGTAGACAGTTAAGTATTGAGGTAAATTCTTACTTGGTTATAAGATAGCGGCCTTAACCGCTCGTAGTCTTCCTGTCCCGCTGTGTCCCATAGTGCCATTTCTACTTCCACACCATCCACGGTGATGTATCCAACATAATTGTCAAATCTGTGAATATGATTAGGGTCACCGTTTAGGAATTTCAAAAGTCCTGCGGACTTATTAGTCACAAAACCTCACTTAGTTACAATGGTATGGTATTTAAATCAATATGTATTTTTATTATTCATATTCAATGTAATTTAAAAAATCCGGACAAAGTCCTGACTCGGGTGGTAACCCTAAATATGATCCTTTCTTTAACACAGTAGAAATATACATCCCGGCAAACTTCTTGAGCAACGACCATACACTAGGAAGCCTGCGCAGTATCAATTTTACATACAAAAACGTCTAATGTGCATGTTTATTTGTCTGTGGTTTTGCCCAAGAAGTTTGCCGCGACCTATCCTACTTATGTTAGTTAAATAGTATCCAAGTGTATAGTACTGTTAATCTCGAAGTCCCTTTTAGGCAAATTGGCTACCGTTTTAAACAACGGCAATTGTACTGAAAACTATAGAATACAATATCAGCTACCAACTTTCTCACGCAGATGGTGAAGTTTATCAAGCAGTAGTTTTGGAAACTTGCGAATGGATCGGCAACCAGTAATACACACCCAATTAAGGAGTAAGTATAAGCTCAATATGTGGAGTTGTTGAAATATAAGAGGGGGTTTAAAATGCTAGGTGAACATCATGGGCGTATTTAAAAATTGGCGCTCCGGGCCCTTAACATTTGCCACCCCATAAATTTGTAAAAAAAGTATTTTCCTTATCAGCTTTTCCCTCCGGCCTGGGCCATAGCCCTTTTGGCCCTAGGGTTAATGCGCCTCTGGTGGATATAAAAGACCATTTATATAGTAAACCTGAAAAATAACCTCCTACAGCGCTGGTAATGTAATTAATGGTTATTTCGAAACTTTCATCCGATTTCTTTTTTATGCTCTACAGATTATTGGTATGTACCTATTATAGGTACCATTAATTTCTCATCAAAATTCATCAAAATCAGTTCTCTTGTTTTGACGTGAGAGCTTATCAGACAGAGAAACTTTCGCATCAATCGTAATATTACGGTAATAGTGACTTCGTCTTCGTTGCCTAATTTTATTTGCTTATTTACTTGTTCTAATTTTATGGAGACCTATAAAGTAATGGCAATAGAAATAGTCTTAGGTCTATGAAAACTTATCTCTCTGTCAGCTGCGGGTCTAAGATACAACCTGCTTAACACATAGCCTCCAATGACCGTTTGTACTTCAAACGGTCATTAGAGGCTTAGTAATATATTTCCGTTGTCAACTTTTGGGGAATGGAAAACTTAATTTACTCACGCGCGTGGGATGTAGCATGAAGCTTTAATGTATCAGAAAGCGATGTTCAGATGCTAACCTCATTTACAAAGAACCATTGAAAGGAGTGGATGAGAACTTGCAGAGCAGAGAAGACCTAGCCTCACGTAGGATTATGTCGATCATCATGACATTTTCATTTTCAAATGAAAGACATTATAAACGAAACAGGATCGTGCAAATCCAGTGGAAAGTGATCTCTGATCTCTTTCTACCCTTTCAGGAATAGGAAAAGCCATAACTTTACTCTATTTTACGTAAAAACTTGTGTTAGAGAACATTTATGAAACGGCTATTGACTTGCGCGTGGGACCGCAATATGTGTCACGGAGACGAATCGCAAGGAAGTCGACGAGTAGGCGTGCGTCCAGTTTCATAAAGAGGAAGCGACGACCGATCACAATACAACAATGCCGCGACGTATTCGTATTTGACTTTATAAATAGTGCAGTCGGTAATCACGAGGTGAGCAGGACGACCTGTTAAATATTTAGCCATGCCGCGTCCGTCCGTCGGTAGCTAAATATCTCATTCGCAAGTACCTTAAGAACTTTGCTGCTACTTTCAAAAGAAAGGCTTATTAGCGTTGCGCCAGTTGTTATTATAATATTTAAAAACACAAGAACAGCTAATGAGTTGTAATGTAAACGATTAACTATTATTTTTGAGTACCGAAGTTTTTAGCTAAAGATTAATTAGTTTTAGATATGGGTAATGATTTGTAATTTGAAGCCCTAAAATAAATGCAGGAGAAAATTTAATTCTAGACATTAATGTTAGCCAGATAGGTAGGAACGAGAGTCCAGACATGAGATCAAATAAAATAAGCCCTCATCTCATCCACATTCTAAATGAAATTAAGGAACTTAATCTCAATAAAGAAACATGATAAGCTTAAAATTTTTGCATGAATATGAAAATTAGTCATCAAAGAAATATGTTCAACATAACTTGTACTGATTAACTCCACGGCTTTATGTCAACATTGATTGTTGATGTATCAATGTTAGTGACGTAAAGTTGATCGATTCATCACCGTCTTCCTTCCAACTAATATTTATCATTTACTGTTTTTTTTATCAAAATCTTAGCTCGCTTTTCCGTTCGGGTTAACACTTTACTTTATTTAAAGACATCATTTTGGCATCGTGGAATAATAATTAAAAACTTCAAGAAACCAAACTTTAGATAAACAAGGAATTAAATATAGAATTAAACGTTGCCTTGCCATGTTTATCGAAGCAAGGTCCACTAACAGGTGATAAGATCGGTACAATGAAGATTGGCAATCATATTGCCATGGTGCGGCAATATGATATCCTAAAATATAAATTAAATAGTGGCCCGCCCTCGCGTTGCTTTGGTATACAGCTGTACTGTAGACTATAGTTTTTGTTCTCTGGCTTGTAATATACACAATGGATTTCTTTATATAATTATAAACCTTCCATGAATTTAACTGATAGTGAAAATTTTGTTGCGTGCGTTTGACTCACTAGAACCTTTTTGCTCAAATTAACGCGGGTGAAACCGCAGGGGACCTTTAGTTGTGATTGCGAGATAACTGTAATAGTTAGACATATGATATCGAGGACTTTTTTTGTAGATATTTATGTCCTCTATAAAACTTTAGAACATCACTTTGCTCTATTGTCAATGACTTCCGCAGCGTAAGCGATATAAGGTTATTTTTTTGGTATTTTTTCACACCCTGGGTTAAATTATCGATTTTTCATACAAAACCCCAACTTTTTTGAAAATACTCTATAGTCTATGTTAATCAGAGATAAAGTAGTATTCAAATGATTTTCAAATCGGTCCAATAGTTTCGGAGCCTATCAAATACAAACAAACAAACAATCCAGTCTTTCCTCTTTATAATATTAGTATAGATGACAATAAAATTAACTCAATATAAAGTCATTATTAATAAACAATGAACAGCTATAATCATGAAAGATTTTCCTTTTGAACAGCACATAAGTAAATATTCTGAAATTAATCTAAATTACACGGTACAACATAGAATTGTTGCCTACTATGAATAAATTGTTTGACTAAGGTTCTTATGCGTCATCCATTAAATAAATAAAACCGGTAAATCCATACAACCACTATAAGTGTTATGACATCACGAATACCTAAATACATAGTGATAACAACGTTGCGGCACATCACCTTGCTAATTTAGTGGATCGACCTCACGTAACTCTCGCGACGTTCCTGCCCCAGTGACCCTTCGGTCAGTCAAAGTACCTGCCAACCTTCTGTGCAGCATAAATAATAGTACTGTATGAACTTACACTGTCGGAACGTATTCCTCTGGGAACTCGTTCTTAGTATACACGTACAGCAGGCAGGTCTTGCCGACCATGCCATCTCCGACCACTGTGATCTTTATAGTTTTCTTCGTACCCATGGTGCGTGCCGGGGCATCCGACAAAATGTCACAATTCACTGATACCAGCAGTTATAACAATTGACACTTCGTGCACTGCATAATACGTAACGTTAAAAACTTATTTTCTTAAGACAATCCAGTCCTCAGCGACTTTTATCACAGTGATGTAGGTAATGATAGTACTATTATCAAAATCTTTAGAACACTCGCGATAAAGCGGCAGTTTCGAACAAGGCGCGCGCGCGCAGTCACGTCTGAGTGTAGAATGATTCAGTAGCGGAGACAAAGCTTGATTGGTTGTGAATAGTGCGGTAATGCTCGTATGGTTAGCTGATATAATGCCACCATAATTTATTCCACAAGCGTGCTACAAACCATCCAAACTACGTTAGCGAATCACTTAGAATCCCCAGATATTTACTATTTGAGTTGTTCTTGTACATTAGAGGAAGTTAGATGATACTCATTAAATTCTAATTTCATTGTCAAATAAATCGTTACGTGAATGTTAAGTGGGTTCTTTTAAAAATAAACAAAAGCTATACTGATAAAAACCAAATGAAATCGTTTATTGATTTGAATATCAAATAGTGTTACTTAAAATACTAAGTATGCATTTTAATCAATACTTATAATGTGAATATTTTTTTCATAGGTACAAAATAGGCACGCGAATAAGGCACCTTGTAGCAGTCATAGTTTGGCATGATACTTAATTCTCTAATACAATGTTAAAACTTAAACATTATGTCATTTAATACTTAAAATAGATCACAATAATCACAGGAGTACTAACAATGTGAATCGCTTAACTAATCGGAAATATATTCCACTGCCAGTGAAAACGTAAAAAATACATTTTATTAATTAGTAGGTAATCGTTATGTGTAATTTTTGAGAGATTCATTTGTGGGTTAATATTAAAAACATGTTTTTTTTTCTCTGTCAAGATTAAGCACTACTTGGAATTTACTTTAACTTTTATAACACTTTAAAAACTATGAACAGAGAATAAATTTTCCTCGACTCTTAAAAACTACATAAATTGTTTTAATCGATCTAGTCTATAACCAAATTGAATCAATGTAAAAATAATAAAATTCTTATATTTATTTTCTTTGTGCTTATTTCTTTTTTAGATCCGTTGTACCTAGGTGCATTACTGTCCTTAATTATTATTAACAATACAATCGATAATAAAATACTTAAATTCCCGATACATTTCCTACTTACCCGCTTATTTATCAAAGTATAACTAATTTCGCCATAAATACTGTTACATAAAAAAAAGCTTTGACATATGTTTTTTAACTTTTTAATAATTTTGAATTTGGAACACATAAATTATTGAAAAAAAAAACTATCGATTTTGCTCCTATTCACATATTTTTTCGTTTCATTATCAAATAACAATATGGAATGGGGTGTTAAAGAAAATAGGATTACAGTGAGCGCCTTGCACAAAGTGGGTATGGAGTCGGTCATATTCCAGACACTTCAAAAGCTTGATATCAGCAGTATGTTCGTATATTGTACTATCAAAAGATACAAAGAACTACACTTCGTTTGTCGAAGACCTACGACTATAAAGGCTGTTAATGCCTTTAAAGCCAGAAATCGTGGAAACCCATTAAGAAGCAAAATATCTTATTGCGAGAAATCCCGCTAGATTGCCAAGAGATTTCATAGAGATTTTATAGATCCCCGCTAAGACTCTGTCGCGTATTATAAAACAAGACCTGAAGCTCGGTGCTTATCGTTGATATACAGGACAGTCCCTGAATCAATTTTACAATTAAAGAGAGTGGATCGATCAAAACGCCTTCTGTCCCAATACGCAGGTGAAAAGCACAGAAATGTCCTCTTTACCGATAAAAAAAAAACACGACTGAAGAACACTACGATAAGCAAAATGATAAAGTGTACGCTCACAGTTCTAAAGAAGTTGCTCAAGTGGTCGGAAAGCTACAACGTAGTTATCCTGCGTCAGTGATGATTTGGTGGGGCGTGTCAAGGAGTCATAAAAAACTTCATTTTTGTGAAAAAGGAGAGAAAACTTCAGCCAAAGTGTAACAAGATACAGTCTTGGATCATGTTGTGAAAGCTGTCAGCAATACACTTTTTAAAAATATACCGTGGGCTTTCCAGAGGATTTTGCACCTGGTCACTAGGCAAGAACTACCCAAGCCTGGCTTGAAACCAACGTTCCGGACTTTATAAGAGCTGAAGACTGGCCCTCATCTAGCCCAGACCTTTAGACTTAAAATTATGGTCAGTTTTAGGCGCTTTGCAGACGACGGGGCGGGGCGGGCTTTTTGTCCGCGAAGCAATAAAAACTGCGTCTGCCCGTCGATGTCTGCGGCTGCCCTCACCGCGTTCACAAAGCACACGACGGGTAGAGGCAGTCAGTTCAGAACGTTCGTTCTAGTGAATAGTCCATCACTAAAAAGCGCGTGGCGCGGACTGAGCTAGCCGCCCCGCGCCGCCGTCTGCGTTACTGCATATAAACTGGTTTGCATGATCCACGGCGGGCAGCCGCGGACATGCCGCGCCGCCAGTGCCCGCCGGGCACCTGCGGCGCGGTCTTTTTGCCCTCTGCGTGCGTTTGTAGTATAGGATTCACTTTGTGCTATAGTTCGCGGCGAAATTGACCGGCCCGCTCCGCCCCGCCGTCTGCAAAGCGCCTTAAAGCACATGGAGCTTAATTTTTGAATCACTCGCCTTGCGTCGAACGTTCGATTTCTACTAATTTTCATGCAACATAATAATTTCCGTAGTTTTGAATCCCTCGACGTCAATAAGCGGTCTTGCGGTCGTTGCGCGTTGACGAATGATGGAGGCGTATGGTAGAATAATTATATTGTCAAATATATGTCAGATATTTTCAAGATATTTTCTCAATCTTTTTAAATCGTCATCTTATCTATAGATGACGATTTGTTGCGACGTTTTGATGTTTTCTTACAAAAAAGGCAAAAGATTAAATAACCAGTTATTAAGAATTATACGTTTTTTTTTCACAGCGGTAATGAGTGATTTTTTTCATTTTCCGTGAAATTCATAAAAATTATTATTTTGTATTAAACTGGTAACTGTAGACGAATGATTCAAAAATACGGACGATCAGTATCATGCGACTTGGAAGTCGAAAGTGACTTAAGTTGCATTTGACGATACTATGTCAGGCGAGCGAATCAAAAATAGAGCTCATGGACTCTAAACGACACGGCGACATTGAATCTCTTAAAAAATCTTTGGAGCAAGCAGTGGCGAAATTTCTCTTGGAAACTGCGTAAATCCATAGATTCGTGGCCAAACAGATTAAAAGGCCTGCATAAAAGTCAAAGGTGGCCATTTCGAATAGTTATTTTTTTTTTCTGCGGCACATTACTTTATAAAAAAGCATTTTCGTTTGTAACAGAACTTATGGCTAGATTAGGTACAAAACCACTTGTTTATTAAGAGATTCCTTTTACTTTTGAAATTTCGGTAACTTTCAATTAAAGCTGCGTAATCCGTTAAAATAGTAGAAAAAACTTTTGTCTATCATACAGGAAGTCTCAAATATTATTTTGCAACAATAAAGCTCATATTTAATATCACTAATTACCATAATACCTACTCAGGTTTGTATTCTACATTGAAATATTTCCGACATAGTAGACGTTATGTAGGTAATATCAACAAACAAGTCACGAAACTTAACAAAAAGAGTCACTTATACGTTACTTCTTCTTACTTGGCACTTACATTTTGATTATGCTAGGAATAACGAAAATATTATACGGTATACTGATAATACTGAAATATGTAACAAGAAATAACAATAAATCAATTGCTTGAGGAAATGTTAAGTTTTTCTATTATCAATGTCAAAACTTTCTATTCCACCGAGTATGATTTCCTCCTTTAGGGCTAATACTTCGCGCAGCAGCTCCTGATTATTATTTTGGAGTTGCGAAATGACCGACAAATGTTTACGTTCACGTTCCTTCAGACGCAATAGAGTTGAATCACATACCTCACTGCAAGACACGTGCACATCTGTAACAAAAAAAATATAAACTTATAATTCGTCCTCGATACTGGGTTGGAATAAAAGGACATGTAAAATAATGCATTAATTTAGCAGATAGGGTTTGCTTCGGTTAAGGCAAGTGGAATTGAAGTTCAGCATTTTGAGCCAACGTTTCAGTTGGAAACCAGTTTCAAAAACCCCTCCTCGGACTCCTCTTAAAAAATAAAATACTCTATTTTTACTTTTGATTAACGACAACTTTTTGAAAACGATCTAACGTTCTTTATTAGTGTTTAAGGACTCCATTAAAAGTGAGTCTTTATCATCCTGTTGTGGATGTTGTGTATTTCAGTTAAAGCACGAAAACAAAACTATTGCTATATTATTATATTTAGATAAGCTAATTGTTGATTGAAGCTTGGAATAGCCTTCTTTTTTCGTGACTACACACTAAAAAAATTTTTTTTTGACAAAAATTACCACATTTTTGACGTAGAAATCCAAAGATATCTTTAAAATGTTAAAAATCAAATCGTTTTCGTCGATGAAAATATTAATAAAAGCACCTGGAGACCACCAGGGGCTCAATTCTCGCGGCGTAGATATTATATCACCTTCGATATATATCGAATGAACTGGCTTTTATCGAAGGAAAACCATTTTGCCCTATTCTAACCATGTCGCAATAGATATTTACCTACGGATGATCAGTAGACATACATCGACTAGTAAAGAGCCTTCGATATATAAATATCTATGGATGTTGGCTTGTCAATCTTGTCATTTTCATTTTTTAACCAATTTTTATTGCGTTGTCGTGTGTCATTGACATTTATTGTTACCTAAAGATATTGTTAACTGCCTTTTTAAATAATTAGTAAATAAAAAAGTAGGTAAAACAATATATAGTAACGATGGATGAGTTGATTCATGTTTTCGTCAATGACTTAATAAATGAAGCGACTGCTGCTGCTGTGCCAAGGCTGCGTTGTGAGAGCAGGACGACCCATTTAAAATGAGAGATGCCGACTTCATAAAAAAAATACGTTTAAACAAAAATTTGGTTTGAAATCTTTAACGTGACAAATAAAGTTATGAATGAAGTTTGACGTTTCGGAGTTTTTGGCGGGACTTCTTCGAGTGCAGTTGGCGTCTTATTTTATTTATTCTAAAATTCGTTCATAGTGGATATTGTGAAATAAAATAGGTGTGATTTTGTATTACAACCGTCTGCGCCACTGAAGAATTAGTGGAATCTTTAAAATATACGCTATTCCGGTCAAGAGGACGTGAGAACTTTATTATAGTGTTGACTACCTCACAGAAGTTTATCGAGAAAGCCAACTCCATACATTTCGTGCTAAACACTCCAAGAAACATTAGAATGCGTCACATCGACATTCTAATATAAAAAAGAAGATTAATATAATTCTAGACTAGGCTGTATGGGCATTATTCCCTTTGCCTTCTGAGAATCTTAAAAAAATATTGACATTTCATTAAACTTAACGTTGAAATTAAATACGCATACAATTTAGGTAAAGTTGAGATTTCTTATAATCAAAAAATGTATACTCATATTTAATATGAATGGCATTCATAAAATATAACAAATTTTTTTTTTGCTTGTAAAATACTACTCTAATTTATTATTATTTTATATACACTATGATGTTAACTTAATCAAGAAAAACGGAACGCATTCGTCAGTGAACGAATGTCTACGATAGATATAATATCATTGGAATATCGAAAATCCACGAGAATAGCATTTTTTGCCATCAGTAGATATTTTCAGTAGATATCCCTACTTTCGATATTATCTCGAAGCCGATATAATATCTACGCCGCGAGAATTGGGGCCCAGAAACGGTACGAAAAGAAAATTGTCGTTAGTACAACTATTGATTCTCGATTATTAAGTAAGATAGATTTACACCATATCACCGGGGTGGTCCCTAGTAAAATATCTTGACTAACTTTATCGAATTGAATACATTACATACACACATCAAAAAAAGTTTGCGATCACTTTGAAAAATATTAGTTGAGTCAATGAAGCTTTTTACCTGGAAACCCGTTGGAACAGCTTCGATTTTGATGATTTTTTTTCTTAAAAATTTGGGTTTTTTATTTTATTTGAAATCAGAAACCTCTGGAGGGGGAAATATTTTTTTATATTGTTTAAACAATTTTTATGACATTTTAGACTTTTTTTTTTATAATACATATATCAATTGAAAACTCACAAAAAAATATCTTTATGTTATTGTTTTCATATTGTTATCACAATTAATTTTAATTTACATATTATTATATAATTATTTTTTAAAAACAATTAATTATAAGATCTTTCATCTAATATAATGACATGACGCTGATATACATAAAAAAGTTAGGATATATTTCATGAAATATAAGAAATTAATAGTTTCATTATTAACATTAATAAAAAAAATATTAATAGAAAAAAAAAGATAAATATTGGATCAGAGGCCGCGCTCTCAAGGATCCCGAGGTCGATTCACTCAAAGCAGCCTACAATTTTGCTTCCAAGGCCTGTAAGAAGGCTTACATCAGAGCGGATGCCCAGCGCGTTGCACGTGTTGGCCAGGAACTTATAACGCATCCTAAGGGGTCTCGTAGCTATTGGCGTTTGGCCAAGGCCGTGCAAAAAAACTTCTGCCAGCCTTCGTGCCACCTCTGAGATGCCCAGACGGAACACTAGCTCATAAGCCGCAGGAGAATGCCGGCAAATACTGGCAAAACTCTTTGCGGCTAACTCCCGAATCGATAATTGCAATGCACTACCACCATCATTACCTCACTGTGGCACAACGATGCCTGATATTAAAATCAGGCAGCGTGAGGTTCGTGCCGAATTGCAATCACTCGACGTCCGGAAAGCTAGTGGACCTGATGGCATCCCAGCAGTAGTACTGAAAAAAAGTGCAACAGAGTTGTCTCCCGTGCTCACGCGCTTGTACCAATGCTCGTATTCTTTGGGGCGTATGCCGGAGACTTGGAGGATTTGCACGTTCGTTGACGAATCGCGAATCAGTACTCATCCAGATAACCGACGTGTCCGTGTTTGGATCTTAGATTAAAACAAAAAGGGTAGATACGGCACTAGCCTCACAAAAGTGATCCGTATGAATAGGGAACATGCAGATGTAATATTTATAAAAAAATATGATTAAAATGTTGAAAAAATATAAAAGAAAGGCCACTGCAATGTTTTTATTTTACATAATATTGTTTTTTAACAATAATTACGAATTAAAAATGACTTGAAAAAAACGTATTTTAAAACACCAATCAGCGTTTAGTGACGTCACTCCTGTTATGGCAACTTATTTGAGGTTATGGTTGTAAAAGTTGAGGAGCTCGATGGCGCAAGTGGTTAGCGCGTTCCGCTGCGATCGTTGAATTTAAGCAACTTTCGCAGTGGTCGGTCATTGGATGGGTGACCGAAAATTTACTATCTCAAGCTCCTCCGTGCTTCGGAAGGCACGTTAAGCCGTTGGTCCCGGCTGCATCTGCAGTCGTTAGCACCCACCAACCCGCACTGGGCCCCCGTGGTGGGTCATGGCCCAATCTGCCTATTCCATCCATAGGGAAGGCCTGTGCCCCAGCAGTGGGGACATTAATAGGCTGATGATGATGATGTTGTAAAAGTGAATATTATTTTATGAGAATATTAATTGCGTTTTTTAATAAAATTAGAAGTTGCGTTTATCAAAGCAGACTCCAGGAATTTACCAAGAGTTAGTGTTGACATGGTTGTAACTTTTTTTGTCCAAAGTGCAGATTTTCAAGTGTAGAAATGAAAGGGACTAAATTACTACGGTATGTATAAATCATTTGTATTTAAACTTTGTATTTTATACAGCGGCTTCTACACATAGCAGTTATTTTAGCTCAACAAGAGAATCTTACGGCGTAAACGCAATCGGCTATGTCCAAATTAAAAAAGGTTGGAGAATTATGTAGGTACAGTAAAAAGTCGAGTTACTGCGGAGCATAAAGTACGTAGAGAAGGTTATCGTTACAGTTATTTTAAATGAAACGCAAAGTTTATTTCAGTCCTGCCAATGTAAAGATTGTGCCACACATTTTAAACTTTATCCAAATTTCGACGTCATTCAAGAACTGTAAAATTAAAAATATGTTATAGACAGGTTTTGTAAGTATTAGGCCTACCTAACTACCTACCTACTAACGCGTTTTTAAGTACAAGCAGATTAATTAAGCATGTAACAAGTATATTCGCCGACTTACGTCAAAGTGATCTTCACATCATCGAATAATGGTCTTTGGAGAATAATTGTCATTTCTTTTCGCAGCTTGAAACCACTTTTTTGGGTCAATTAAATTAATCCAATCAAAGTCAAAAACAATTTATTTGGAAACTTTGTTGAAGTAGATGGACACATTGGCACAAAACATAAGTCAACACGGCTTTTTTTTCGGAATATTAGTGGTATTGTTATGATCACCTGATGTTGATGGATAGTCCATTTAATTTTTTTTTATATATTATCTCAAAAGTCGAAATAATAAACAAAAGTATGAAAATTTAATAAACAGACAGGAGTGACGTCACCGGAACCATAGGTCCGTTTTCGCGCGAAAATTTAAACTCAATTTAAAACCGCATTTTTCCGATAAATTACAATATTTTAATTTTTTAATATATCTGTGGTTTATTCTACATGGAATTCTTGAAAATGAAAACAAAAATAAAAATATTGCATCTTCCCTATTGTGGTCCACGACCCTAATCGCTTTAGTCACAACTTGACATGCAAACGACGTACATGTGAACGCCAAAAAGAAATATTGCTAATATTTT
Source organism: Chilo suppressalis (assembly GCA_902850365.2). Classification (NCBI taxonomy): domain Eukaryota; kingdom Metazoa; phylum Arthropoda; class Insecta; order Lepidoptera; family Crambidae; genus Chilo; species Chilo suppressalis. Next base: position 19,177,920 of record OU963898.1, read on the forward strand.
GTGTTTATATGTTAAAACAATGCCTAAGTGTGTTTTTAAAAAGTGCTCAAATTGCGCAAGAACTAAAAATAAAACCCACAGAATCTTATTCGGTAGTGACGTCGAGTACTGGTCGCGTGATTGGTCGGTAGTGCAGTGACGCGGATCTCACCGTCTCGTTCGCGCTGTCATTAAAACTTAACGTGTTGTTTCTTTCGGGTCGGTAATGCAGTGACGCGGATCTCGCCGTACCGTTCGCGCTGCCGTGGGATCAGTTTTTGTTTGATGCAAGTATGAGCGTACCGTATCTACCCTTTTTGTTTTAATCTAAGGTTTGGATAAGACCTGTAGACTCTGAAAGGCAAAGAACGGCCACTGGAACGGTTCAGCAAGGCGGGAAATCAGTGTCCTTTTGGGGTGGTATTATGATTGGGGCTAGAACGCCTTTAATCCCTTATCAAGGCTTCATGACCGCAGACAGATACAAAACAGTCGCTATTGATTGAATCGCCAAACCTTTCCGAGTAAACCATGGGCACCAATTTGTACTAGTTGACGATAATGTGCCCGCACATCAAGCTCAACGAGTCAATGCTGCTCTCCGAGAATACGAAATCACAAGGTTAGACTGGCCTGCCGGCTCTCCTGACTTAAACCCAATAGAGAATGCGTGGGATGAAATGAAATGAAATGAAAAAAATGAAATGAAAAATTATTTATTGGCCATCATAAACATAGTAAATAACAAAAATATAACTTAATCTATAGACGGCCAACCAGGACCCTGCCTCAGCATAAGCTAACATAGTGAGAAAATAAAAAACTTCTCTCACCACGTCGGCGCTGTTATTCTGGCAGGACCTGTGCAAGGTGGCTTTAATGGATTGTAAAACATTCAAAAACGTAAACACTAAAAACAGAACAATAAGAAAAAAAACCACATCAACATACAGTACGTATATAATATATATTAATATAAAGAAAATTATAATTAGTCGTCGTAATTTATATATAAATTTGTTTAAATACACACATCAAAAGTGTCTAGGGATCAACATATATTTTGCAATAACTTTTCTCCTGATTGATATTAATTAAAATTTTCTTTAAGGATTCATCAAATAAAGTGTTTTCGTTTGTCACAGTAACGATAAATCAAGTCACCTTTGCATTAATAAAGAAATTTGCCATTTTCCTAATAAAGGGATTTTTGACATTTGAACCACTAACACAAAAGTTCGAAAAAAAGACTGAAATAACAGTTTTCTCTAAAATTTTATTGGGTAACTTAAACAATTAATAATCCGTATTTCTACCGCGAACACTAACAACACAAGAACATCGGTTTGGCATACTCAAAATGAGTTCATCCAAATCACGCTGTGGAATGGCCGCCCATGTTCGTTGCAACAACAAAAAAAGGTCTTCTTGCGACTGGATACCCTCCATATTCGGCAGAGCTCTTCTCTGTAGCATATCCCATGCATGCTCAATCGGGTTCAAGTCTGGCGACTGAGCAGGCCAGGGCAGGATATTGATGTTAGCTGCGGCGAGAGTCTGTCTTACAACTCTTGCGGTGTGCGGTCGTGCATTATCATGCATTAACTGAAATAAGGGACCGATTTGCACTTGTAGAGGAACGATGACGTCTGATACAATCGTCTCAGCATAAATTTGAGCGTTGAGGTTGCCTCTGATCCAAATCAACTCAGTTCTTCCGCCGATCCAAATACCCGCCCATACCATGATGGTTCCACCACTATAAGGATGGACTTCCTGGCAGGATTTTAATCGCTGTTGGCGTCCAGGGGTTCTCCAGTGTCGTATACGTCTTGTATCCGGTCTCATACCAAAACGAGACTCATCAGAAAAGCACACGAAACGCCATTGTTCTTCTGCCCAATTTCTGTGTTCAAGAGCCCATTGATATCGAATCCTACGATTGTGCATTGCTATAGGTGGTACCCGTAGCGGTCTTCGGGAATGAAGGTTCACTTCATGCAAGCGGTTTCTGACTGTTTGGTCGCTAATTAAGTTCCCTGAAGAGTGATGAAGCCTCACGGCTAACATCATGGCGGTTATTGTTGGAGCTCTTCGAGTTAAGATTTGAATGTATCGGTCTTGTCTCCGTGTGGTGCAGCGATACCGTCCTCCATGGCGCTCAGCCACGGTACCAGTGCTTCGGTATCGTGTCCAAAGTCGACTGATAACACTCTGACTTGTATTCAGAGCTAAAGCCACAGTACGTTGCCGGGAACCAGCTTCTATCATTCCCACGGCTCTGAGCATTTCTTCCCTGCTTAAATGACGTCGCCGCTCCATAATAACGTTGGTTTTAATCAGTAGTAGGGAAACAGTAGCACTAATAATGTCTTCAATGCGTTGTATGTTTTTATAGGGAAAATATTGACAGCTGATTTTCATCTTTTACTCGAATTTGATTCACAGTTCCTGATTCAAATTATGAAATGCACCAAAAAGGATCCATATAAATTTATAAAATCATAAATTTATTACAAAGCCACATCTCAATCTCAAGAAATCCGCATAAAAATGCTTGATCCCTAGACACTTTTGATGTGTGTATATAATGTAAATAAACCATGTACCCGAAGTTATGTATTTAATTTACACTGTCATACGGAAGGACTTATGTCAAAACTTACGTTGACAGTGCCCGAGTGCATGTTCTGAACGCAGACTTGTACGGTTCCTATCATCACTAATCTGTGCGAATGGCTGCCATCTCCACGCATTGTCAATGACTGCCACGCATTACGCCACGTAGAAAAGTAAATCAGTCAACGCCACATTAGTTTGGTTAGATTGAGTTCTCATGCCACGTATTAAATAAAAAAGATGAGGTCTTGCCTACTCAAAGAAATGGACATTGCTGTCAAAAAGAAATATTCGAGTGTTACCGCATCATCTAACAATGCTTGAAGTCCTACAAAAAAACAAACCACACTGCGCCGGTTACGCACGCCCAGAACCCAATACACAACGTGAAAAATCTGATGTAAGTTTAAAATATTCAACTACTATTGAGCTAAAGTGATAAAAGATGTTTCTTTAGATGGATTTTGAATGTACCAATGGTTTTCAGGTCACGCATCGGCGGGGGGATGTCGTTCCAGCACCGTTTGGCGGCGAACCTAAAGGATCCACGGAAAACTCTTGTGCGATGCACCGGTATTTTGAAAATCGGCCTACAGGATCTTATTGTATAAGCACTATGATCTTTTGCCCAAGTATGTTTTTGGTAGAGGTAAATTGGCTTACCGGATTTGATGATACCAAATAACAAATTAGAGAGATGAAGCCTTCTGCGTGCCTCCATTTTCAGTAAATTATTGTTATTAAGAAATGGTGTGATATGTACTCGTGGAGGTATATAGAAGCAAAAACGTGCACAGGCATTTTGCACACGCTGTATCAATTTAGCTGTCCTAGCTAGAATACAGGGGCCATACACAGTGTCACTTAATTTAGATAAAATAAGTGATTCGCAGAGGTTGATACGAAGCTGCTCATGCAAATACGGTCTTATCTTATATAGCAGTTTAAGCCTATAGAAACAACCACGAACGCATTCTATGACATGGCTCTCAAAATTAAGCTGGCTATCCATTATCAGTCCCAGGTTCCTGCTTACATCCACTCGCTTTATAGCTTCATTGTTCACCATAATATTTAGTGAGACATTTTGGAGTACATGGACTTTCCTTTTTGTGCCCAATACCATGAATTTGGACTTCTTGGTATTGAGGACAAGGCAATTAGACCTGCACCATACAGCTAGTTTGGCCAGGTCTTCTTTAATTTTTGCAACAGCGATATCATAGTTCTCGGGAGCAAAAGAAATATATAACTGCAAGTCATCAGCATATAGGTGAAATTTGCAATGAGATATAACATGAATTAGGTCTGCGCTGTAGAGGATATATAGAGTGGGGCCCCAGTATGGAGCCTTGTGGGACTCCTCGCTTGACAGGGAGTGATGATGAACAGGAAGGATCTGTTACCGGCCGCATCAATCAGCTCCACATATTGTCTTCTATCCGTCAAGTAACTCTGAAACCATTTCACAGTTTCTGTGTCTGCACCATAGAAGGATAATTTTGACAGCAGAAGTGTGGTATTAATGGTTTCAAACGCCCTTGAGAAGTCCAAAAGCACTAGGATACTGACACATCCCTGGTCCTGAACTAAGAGAATGTTATCAACCACATCAGTCAATGCAGTTGCCGTACCTTGACCCTTTCGAAAGCCAGACTGGTAGCATGGGAGAATGTTGTTTTCTTCGAGATGCTGTGTTAATTGATCACAAACCACCCTCTCCAGTACCTTAGAGAGACAGGGCAGTAAAGAAATAGGTCGTAGGTCATGAGGTCCCGATGGCTGATTAACCTTAGGTAGTGGCTTCACAACTGCAGTTTTCCAGCTGTTAGGAAATGTACTTTCAGTTATTGATCTGTTGATGATAGTGGTGATTGCATCCATTGTATAAGGTAGTGTCAATACCAGCATCTCCAACGATATACCATCACAGCCCTGTGCGTTGGATTGAAGCCTCTTGATAACTTGCATTATTGTGTCTCCACCAACCGGCACCAGCGATAACGTAGTCTCAGAATGTCTATGAAACTCGTAATATGTTAGCTGTGACATTGACACTTCATTGTGGCCCGGCGCACTAAGGGAGTGAACATTGATTGTGTCTGGGTTGTCCAAACACGGAGGAAGTTCATTTGTACCTTTCTCACTAGACAACACTGTGCTTTTTAAATTGTGCCACAACTTTTTTGAATTTCCAATGTATTTGTTAATATGACTATCAAAATAACATCTTTTTTCTCTGTCAATAGTCTCAACCACAAGGCGCTTCATGGTTAAGTAACCTCCTTGTGTGTACTGGTCTTATCAGCCTTGTAGGTCAGCAAATACTTGTTTCTAATATGCATCATCGATTTTACAGTATCTGTGATCCATGGATGAGGAGGATGCTTAAATTTTTGTCTCTTGATTGGCACATGAAGATTGAACAAGCCAGTCAAACAGAGTGTGAAGTTTTCCACCAAGTTGTTAACATCATTTGCATTACCGAAATGACTCCAGTCTATGGCACCTAGGTCACTTTCCCACTGATCATGGAGGATGTCTTTTAAAGGTCGGTACTGTACCCAATGGGGATGATTTTTTTCTTTTTTTATTTTAAATTCTGCCAACACCATAGAGTGGTGTCCCAGGTCTGGGCAATGCTTAACTACAGTCCTCAAAGTGCGTACATCAGTACAGATCACATCTATCAGTGTTTTGCTATGGTCTGTAAAGTGAGCAGGCTCTGTCATCACCTGTTGCAAGTTCATGGTCTCCACAAACTGTAATAATGCCCGTGGTCTACCGCTGCCCCCGGAGAGTAAATCTATATTGAAATCTCCAAGAAGTATTAACCCATCACGTTTAGTAAAAGAAGCAATGGAGTCAGTGATGGCGTCGAAAAACGCGTCAACGTCCAACCATGGCGGGCGGTATGCAGTCCCTATTATGATATTCTGGCTGTGAACGCAAACACTCAACCACATTTGTTCTACCATTGATGCAACGGGGTGAGGGCATGTACGTGCATTTATGCCCTTACGGACATAAAATCACTTAGCCAAGTCTCATTAATCGCCATAATATCCGCTTCCAACTCCTCCATTGCCGCTATAAATTCCTCGTGTCCTGTAGCGAGAGACCCAGCATTAAAAAGGCCAACTTTAAGATTTTTATGGCAAATCATTTGTTAAAATTAATAATTGTGGAAACTGTAGTTCCATACACACACTCTGATTTATCGAAAAAATAATTTGGAATTATAAAAAAATCCATTATACTTTTTATAACTGCAACTGAACAAACTGAATAATTGTATAATTTGTTAATATAGTATAAAATTGATATGTATAATAATGGTAATATTGTTATTTGTGGTATAAATAAAGTTTTAGATATGATGTTATAATGCTTGTGTAAGTGAATAATATTAAAAAAATATTTAATTTTTACATAAATTAACATTATTTTCAAATGAATTTCAAAAACTTTTAATAAAATAATGATAGATTAACCATAACAAGACTCAATAACATTTTCAATAATTTTGTGAAAAGAAAAAAATAAATGTAAGTATCAAAATTAAAAGCGGAGTGGACTTTGTGAACAATATAACATACAAATGTAAATGCGAATGTTTTCTCTGTGCAGCGGACAATGTTAAAATTAACAGATAAGTACAAGCCGGTTTGAGCAACGTTAAATTTAAACAAATATGTAGCGGAGGCATGGATCCAGCAGTATGTGAAAATGAAAAAATATACAAAATTAACTAAATAAAAACACAATGCCTTGCAATTAACATAAACTTGGTCTAGATTATAAGTAAAATTAGTGAAACAAAAATGTAAACTGTATTTTTTACAAATAAAGTTAATGAAAATAAGTAATAATTTATTTTCTTGTAAACTACTCCTAAACCAAAATAAAAATGATTAACCAAAAACAAATTATATACTATGCTATCGACTGAGGATAGTGATGGTACACAAAAGCAAAAACAAACACCCGTCACTTGGAGTCACTTCTCAAGAGGTCCCAACACACGTTCAATATCCTCTTGGGACCTGATTTGGTAAGCGGATGTTCCATCCGCTTGACGGATGTACACTCGACCTCTGTTCGTCCACGAGTACCTCCATTGCAGCTTCTTGCACTGCCCACGGACGAGATGGAAAATCTGCCGGTTGTGGCGTGTGAGTCGCTCATTGATGTAAACGCGATGTAAGGTAGGAGCCCCGCCTCCGTCTACAGGCGCAGGAGCTGGCGCCACGACCTTGCGGCGCACTCGCGCAGCCTTCAGCAGGTCGTCGCGCAGGTGTCGGCGCGCCAGTCGCACCACCACGCGGCGCGGCCGCCCGCCCGCCTCCGCCGGGGGCGCACCCACGCGCTCCGCAAACACCACGTCCCTCGGCTCCAACGCGACGCCTAGTCGCGCGGCGAGGTCGGTCACCGTCTGGACAACGCTCACACCCCTCTCCTCTGGAAGCTCGCCTATCTCAAGGTCTGTCAGGAGGGCCTCCTGATCCCGTTCGTTGAGCTCCTGTTTTAAATCAGCTATGGTGCGCTCCAGCTCCGAAGTGTTGCTTGTGCTTATTTCCGCCTGACGCTGCTCCACCAGACATAACCTCTGTTCGAAGTTGTCCAGTCTTACTGACAGAGATTCCCGCAGAATATTCATTTCCTTACGAAACTCTCGCATTTCTGACATGAAGATGGCCAGCTCTCCATGGCCACTGTCTGCTTCGGTGTTATTAATCCCGCTGGAACCCTCCGGGGTCGACACCGCCGAGGTGGGCAACGCGTCACACATTCCCTTCACCGGCGTCTGGCTGTTATCGCCTTTTCGAACATTTTTTTTGCAGTTTGGACAAACCCAATCTCTGCTAATATCAGCCTTGACCGGCAGCGCCAAATTTTTTTGCCGCTCCTACATTTAAGTTGTTTTATTGCTATAGGGGTCTTTTGATCTCTAGCTAGCCCGAGAGCCGGAACAGAATTTACGATGTATCAAACGTACCCAGAAGGAGCCTATTAATCTATCTAATCCTATCTCTGGCTTTAAAAACAGTCAGATTGTATGCACTATAATTCTCTATTTCTCTTGACTCTGTTTTCCACCCAGTCCATTGCAGAATGTTAGTATTTGGGCATCCTAAAGGTGACTGCAATACTCCACGCATAATAATGCATGGTCCGATTGGACCTGAACTTTGTAAAGGATTAAAAGTTGCGCCCAAGATTCACCAGAAAGTTTATTCTGTGTTTATTCCTTAAATTCGATGGTTGCGCCGAAGTTGAGGTCATTAGATAACTTTATGCCAAGGAGCTCGAGACTTTAGATCACAGACATACAGGTACCTCGAAAAGTTGGAGTCATGGTGAAATTTGCGGTGAACAGACATGTTTGTGTCTTGGAGACATTAAAGATAATGAGGTTACTCTCAGCCCATAGGGATACGTCAGCGTCAGGTTTATTAGTTCTACCATGACCTCATTTGAGTTGCACTTTTTCTACGCTGGCTCCACCAATTGAAACGATTCTTTCCCCGACAGTTCCAAATCATTTCCGTTAGGTGAATGACCCCCAGAAATACTTACTACCGGTTTGAAAGGATGCAAGTTTCATCCTTATATGGCTGATGTGGTCGAATCTAACACTTGACCGAGACTTGGCGGTAGAATTATAAACTCTCTTGTTCACTGTAGCCCTTCACGCTCTAATTTTTCGACCACGAGCTTGCACTCAAGCCTTATAAGTAGACTATTTATAAGTCCGCGTTATACCAAGGACAGGTCTAGGCGAGATATCGGAGAATGGAATAAAATATTCCATACCCATTCAGTTCCCATCTACAATCGCGTTAACACAGCACTGATCAAGCTCATTTCAATTGGTCCATTCGTTATTTCATAGAGCAGCGCTGCATGAGACGGATCTCCCATCACAGCACTTCTCTATAAAATGGCATAAATCTGCACGCGAAGCGGACGTCGGCTCCGTGCTCCCGCTTTACGCAGCGTAGGCCGTAACTGTTACATTTATTAATGTAATGAAAAGTTTTAACTATAAAAAAATCCACTCAGTCCATTCCTCTTGTCTGCGACCCTGTTGGAGCTGGTTTTTTTCTAGTAAAAACTTTTTAACATCTATGATTATTTATGTGAAACGTGCCGCCCCTGCTGCCTGCACGTTACGCCACTGAAATTAACACCTGAGGTGTTGAGTGGTGTCAAAGCAACAATAGTAGAAGCTATGCTACATTATATACAGCAGCTCTTCTAAGTAATACTTTAATATACTCTGAACTTCTAATTATTATATTAATAGTAAAGACTAGTATGTAATATGTTACTAAAGAAAATAATTATGGAGACACATAGTAGAACAAAAGAATTTATCAGGAAACTGTAGGTTTTATTCCAGCCTCATATTTCTTTAGATATAAAAATCACAAATTATGTTAAATATTTATAATCATGTACACTTTCCTTGATCATTTTTTTACACCTAGTAATTATTTTTATTACAATACTTACTTGATTTGTTCCTCAGCCTGTCAAGTAATTTCTCATTGTCAAGCTTTAGCCGACTCACTTCATTTCTTAAACTCTTCTCAAGTGCATCCTTTTGTTTAGTCACTCTGAAAAGTTTAGCCTTTGTTTCTGACAATGTGTGAAGAAGATCTTCAGACTGATCGGAGACTCTTTGGGCTGATGCCACACATGCTCTTGCTTCATTCTTCTCAGATAAAAGTTTGTCCTTTAACCTTCCTAACATTCCCTAATAATACAAAAAAGAGAATCATTCAACTGTACCTTCAAAAAAGTAGTTAATTTAAATTTGTATATTAATAACTTGTGTTAATAGAAATAACAAACTACGTAAGCTTAAGTAAAAAGAAATAAATATGCCAAAAAAACTTACATTTACTTGTTTATTCTTTTGATCAAGAATATGATTTTGTTCCGACAACCCATCCACCTTTTCTTTTAAGTTTTTGTGGTAATGCAATAAAGTCCAAGTTGCATTAATAAGCTTCACAAGAGCCTCTGGGGTTAAAGTACTGTTGTCATAATCAATATACGGATTGAAAAGGTAATTAATATTGTAAATACCCAGTTCCTAAAATAATAATTTCAAATAAAATTCATAAAAATAAATTATATCATTTCATGTTTTTGGATGTTAGTAACCAGACCTCAGTTTTCCTTTTACAATTCATTTATTAAAGCTTTTATGACTGACAATAACACATGAAATTTATAATCATAGCTCGAGTTGTGTTTTTCACTTCTGAATATAAAGGAATAAAACCCGAACTTAAATTAAGATTATTTTGAGCATCAAATTTTTGTCTGGTCATGGTGATGAAATATCCAAAATTCTGTTATACAGGTTAGTTACTGACTCCAAATTCTCAGCAGAAATAAAATGAATTAAATATAACATTGTTTTTCATTTCTGTTACACAGGTTCAGTTACTGACTCTAAATTGATCAGCACTCGCTGACTCGCTCTGTTTACATGCAGTCTCAGTAGTTTAGTGCAAGTTCTGTACTGCCTCTAAATTAATTTACACTGTGCGAATCAGGTCAAAGTATAACTGTACTTCCAGGGCCCAAGAGGTGATACTCGAACTTTTTTGTAGAAAAGGTCTCTTTTAAATATTTTTTTTTTTCACTACACTAACCTAACCTAGTGTGAAGTATCACCACTTGGACTCTGGAAGTACACAGTTTAGCCCAGGTCAACACTGACTTCACTAGAATTTGGGGTTAATAACTTTCCCTGTGTAAATCTCCCATTTAATAAGTACACTTAAAACTGCCAGCCAGAAACATTACTAAACAAATGGAGTAGCTTTGACATATTTAAAAGAAGAATACCCAATTTTCCCTGCTTCATTTGCATATGATTTTATTACATAGAGCAAAGTCAAATGTTATTACACTACATGTAAAATGCAATGAATAAAAATATAACAAAGCATTAGTTCGCAACAATATAAAAAGCAAAATTCTGACCTCATTTATACCAATTAAGCATTCCTTAACGTTTTTTAATGTGCATGGTTCGTAGACGGTAGCTTTTTTATGTTTATAGTTTTCAAGAAGCTCTCTTACTTCTTCATCTAAAAATTCAAACTCATTTGCTGTAGCCATCTTGATAAATAAATTTTAATAAAAAAAATTGAACTTGATTAAAGTTGTTATCCGAGTATTGCAATGAAAACATAAAAACATTAGAAATTAATTATGTATGTGAAAAACACTTTTGAAATTAAGTTTACAAAACGAAATCGCACAATCTGTGAACCGTTAACATTTTTTATCATTGCCATGGCAATGGATACATGTAAATTGAGTGTCGATTCTGATATGATTCTCTAAATCTAAACTTAAAATTGAGAACAGTGGTGTCGGCGTGATTCTCTAAACTTTAAACTACACTTCTGGACACATTTATTGGCTCACCTTGTATTTTCAGTTTCGTTTGGTCCTAGCTAAAATTTTATATTTGGTCGAGCAAAAAGTTTTTATGCAGTTTTGAACCTGGCACATTCACAATTTCATCCAATAGTCTTTTTTTGAATTTCGAACACAGAATTTAAAGAAATAAAAGACAATTTGGAGCCTGTTTGATGTTTGTTGATATCAAACAATCGAATACTAAGAAAACTTGGTTTTATTGGTTTACTTGGATTTAATTCTTGAAAAGGTGATTCATATCTTTGGTTTTGCAACAAACATTACTTATTCTTAACATTAAGGTGAGGTACTATCAATAATCTATGGATACTTTACCTGAAGTCGCCGCCCAAGCTGTGGCACTTATTCAGGCCGGACACAGCCAAAGAAACGTGAGTGCTCAACTTAATTTAAGTCGATCTGCGGTCCGAAATGTTTATCGGAGGTACCTAGAGATTGGCGGCTTTGTTCGTCGCCAAGGAAGGCCACGATCTCGGGTCACTACTGAAAGGCAGGATCGATTCATCGTGACGACCAGCTTGAGAAATCGTCACCTTACCTCCATTGAGATACAAAAACAAATTCGCGACTTCCACGGAGTATCTGTGAGCGCTCGAACTGTTCGGAGAAGGTTAAAAGAACGCGATATGGTACCACACAAGCCAGCTAATGGGCCCAAACTAACGCGAGCCCTCCGAACAGCGCGCCGTCATTTCGCACGCAGTCATTTAAATTGGACACAGCAAGATTGGAGCCGTGTACTCTTTTCTGATGAGTCTAAAATTGTGTTACATGGCAATGATGGAAGGAAAAGGTCTACCGACGTAAGGGAGAGCGTTTCGCACAATGCTGCTTTGAAGAGAGGGTTGCTTATGGCGGTGGCTCATGGACTGTCTGGGGCGGTATATCCGCGAGCGGCAAAACTCAACTTGAAGTTGTTACAGGACCACGGCTGCCAACATTAAATGCTGAAAGGTACATTCGTGAGTGTTTAGAACCTCACGTGATACCATACGCGGACTATGTGGGCCCAAATTTCCTTTTTATGCATGATAATGCAAGAGCCCATGCGGCCGGCATCGTCAGGGAATATCTTCGGGATGTGAACATCACAGTTATGGACTGGCCAGCCAGAAGCCCAGACATGAACCCCATTGAGCACATGTGGGACGAGCTAAAAAGACGTGTTAGGGCTCGTCAGCCAGTTGCCCAGACGATGCAGGAGTTGAAAACTGCCATAGAAGAGGAATGGGAGATGATCCCTCAAAATTTCATAGAGCGGTTGATAAACTCTATGCCTAATCGTATGAGAGCTGTGGTAGATGCCCATGGAGGCAACACGCGTTATTTCAATTAAACCTTTATTTGATAAAACATGTTTTTTATTCAAAAATCAATTGCCTTTAACAAGGCGCATATCCGACTTGTTAGGCGTAGCTCCATGTCGTATGGTATTCTGAATTCAAATTTAAAACAATACGATCGAAAAAGATGGTAAAATGTATCAGGTTTAAAACTGCATCAACAGTTTTTGTTCAATCTAGCAATCATATTTCGGTAGGGGCCATCGAAACCTAAACTCTAAGGTGGGCCAATAGATGTGTCCAGAAGTGTAACATGTCAGAATCGAAAACACTGTTTAATGCGATTCAACTAAGAATAGGACCGACTGGGCGCCATATTTTTACGTCATAGCTGTCAATTCAAACCAAATAGGTAGAGTGAGCAAAAAAAAATTCTATTTAATAAAACTTATGAACTTAAATTAAGTCAGAAAAAACATCAGATTTTTTAATAAAATTAATTTACCAAGATTGAGAGGAAAAACAACAATTTTTAATAATATTTCTTTATTAAGACTGTGAGAAAAAACATTAATTAGAATCTAGCTCTTCAATTCCGCTCATCTCTGCATTACCGCCGTAGTAGTCATGAATAATCATGCAGGTCACATACGAACATGCATCCTTTAAGTAAACAAAAGTTTTAAATCGAGTATCTGAACGCAACATAAAGTGACATTTGGTTGACGATTTAGGTTCAACCATTCATAGTCAAAGCTCAATAAATGAAAAAAAATATCAACCAATATTAAATATCAATATTTGTTATTGTTTTTTTAAAAAATGTTTGATTTGTATTTTAGAATTAGCAGAGTGCAAAAAAAGTGTTCTGAGATTTTTGCAAACTGTACTTTCCTATTCTTATTTGAATCGCATTATAAGGTAGCTTTTCAATTACAGCATTATAGCGCATTACGCGGCATAATGCTTAACGTTGAGTGTTCCAACTACAGCTTACAGTGGTTGCTTTCCAATTACAGAGCATAATGCTACTCAGTGCCGCACAATGCCGAATTATGCTGATGCTTAATTGGAACGTGTATTAGTTTTCAAATGCACCAGCAGAGTGCGCTAAGTTCAGTGTTGAAAAAAAAAGTCAATGTTTGCACCTTCATCCATATTTATATTTAACACAGTTTGAATTAACTTTGATTATTTAAAAAAAACTATGATGAAACGAAAGTTTTAATAATTTTTCAACAATAAATAATATTACTAACGATAACATAAAACGTTTCGATCAATGCCAACTTAAAGAAAAAACACTTGTTAATTTTCTGTCTCTAAGTTGGTACGATTGCACGCATCACACGAAAGCATCACTTTTGAGAGTGCTCAATTGTGCGAAACGTTGCTGTAGTTGGAACACTCAACGTTAGGCATTATGCCGCATAATGCGCTATAATGCTGTAATTGGAAAGCTACCAGCAATGCTTCGCACAATTGAGCACTCTCAAAAGTAATGCGTTCGTGTGATGCGTGCAGTCGTACCAACTCAGAGACAGAAAATTAACGTGTTTTTTCTTTAAGTTGGCATTGATCGAAATGTTTTATTTATATGTTATCGTTAGTAATATTATTTATTGTTGAAAATTATTTAAACTTTCGTTTCATCATAGTTTTTTTTAAATAATCAAAGTTAATTCACACTGTGTTAAAAATTAAATATAAATATGGATGATGGTACAAATGTTGACTTTTTTTCCAACACTGAACTTAGCGCACTCTGCTGGTGCATTTGAAAACTAATTCACGTTCCAATTAAGCATCAGCATAGTTCAGCATTGTGCGGCACTGAGTGGCATTATGCTCTGTAATTGGAAAACCACCTAAATGTCAAAAAAGTTAGCAATCAGGCCCGCTGGTGTACGCTAGCATGACGGACACAAAAATATTGTTTTCTGCAGTTCCGGTTCCGATTCTAGAACTGTCTAACAGACAGCTGACAGCGGATCCGAGGTACGTCAGATAATGTCAGACGTCAGACACTTAAATCGGGAAAAAGGCCATGTCAGATCCCAGCAGGCCTTTTTTCTATCCAGCAGACAGTAGTAGTGATACTGAAGACTATAGGTGGGACAACGAGGAGAGACGCAAGAGGCTGTCGAAGCGTAACGGTTCGAATTCCCGTAGTGGTATGCCCAATATGCTGTCAAAGAACCAGAGTCCCATTGCACCCACTCCATCCACATCTACGGCACAAAATCCGCCCAGGAACCAGCTGTGTGATGACAGAATAACACTTGTGGTGGATAACACTAGGTTCGTCGTCGATCCAGCACAATTTACGGCCCATCCGAACACAATGTTGGGAAGAATGTTTAGTTCAGGTGAGACTTTATTATAAATGTTTCATAGTGTGTAGCATGTCAATGCATCTTTGATTTGACACAAAAAACAATATTCGTCTGTGTGTTTACTGGTGTTACTTTAAAACTATGTAATTTAAGTAATGAAATTTGCTTTTAAATCTATTCATGGTTGTAACTTGATCATGAACAAATTGAGAGAAATCTGTAATGCTTGAAATGTTTTTGAGTCTTGTTCACTGCATATACTGCATAATCCTTTGTCTGTGACTTCTTTCTTAGGTATTTAATGGTGTCGATTTTAAATCTGACATGATTCTCTAAACTTAAAAATTAATTTAACATCAGTCTCTCCTTTTCATTCTTTATAGAGAATGACAAGTATACACTGTTGTCATATTTAAGTTTAGGTTTAGAGAATCATGCTAAAATCAACACAAGTATACATTATATATTTTTATTAAACTTTAAATATTATATCAGCTGACAAATTACTCAAATTATCTTAAAAGCTCTAAGATTTGTTTGACATAAGATTAATTTGGAATAACTTTACTGTTTTAGATAATTTGTACTCTTGCCGTCTGCTGCTGGATGCTTGTAGTTCAATTCCATGTTGTAGATTACCCAGAGCCTTTATCAACATCTTTGTTTATTAAACAAAATGAATTATAAATGTACAGGATTGGTATGATCTTTTCTATATTTATACATTTTTACAGTAGTTACTACAGTTTCAAGTGAAAAGAAAAAAATGAAACAATTAGGTAACCTAATTAAATTAATTAATTAAAAAGTGAAATTATATGTCCTAATATTGATATAATAACAGATAAAGTGATACAAACAAAATCTTCAAATAAAATGCTTAAGCAATTTTAAATTGAAAATCATAATGCATTCAGACCTTATGTGGAGATACTCAATATGCTACAACTGACAACCTTAAAGGAACACTGAGAACATCATCACACCATCTAAAACTGGCACAAGGCCTGGAACCAATTACCTGCAGAAGAGGTTTCAGCATAATCTAAGAATAAAATTAAGATTGCATTAGCCAAATATCTTTATTAGAGAAAATACAATAAATGATATGTAAGTAGGATGCAGGCATTTATCAGTTGTTGCACTGCCTGTCTGACTACAGCAATAACAATAATAATAATGCATATTGTAACTTGTTATTGTATTTTGCTATTACAATGTATTCATCATTCGTATTGGTATCGTAATAGTATTGTTGCTAGGGATGCAAAGTCTTTTGAAATATCGATATTTATATCGAAGTCAGGAAAATATCGATATCCGATATATCGACCATTTTAACTCGATATTATCTAGTTTTTTTTCTTTTTAGCTTTGTATTAAGTTTGCAAAGCAAAAACCTAAAATTAAGGAAGCAAAGGTTTCCGAAATATCGATATTTATAATGTGGGCAGGTAAATATCGATATCCGATCTGATATATCAGCAATTCCAATATTTCCAATACGATGTTTATAGATATTTTCTATATTTTTATAGCGCTGTAAGAAGTATCAAATCAAAAGCAATTTCGAATCAAAGATATTTATTTTGTTTAAAATGTTAAAACATCAGGGGCGTGCCCATAGCTTCAGAATAGGGTAAGCCCAAAGCTTCCAAAATTACTATACCTATCTTACTTTCTTGACTTGGCGAGCTTAAAAATATACGATTTGTATAAGATTCTTAATTTTATTTTGTGTTATATTACAATGATATTAAATTTCAAAATCAGTGGTTGACAATTATCTAGAAAGAGAGGCAAGGATTTTATTTAAGTGCATGAGTTACCATTAGGTATACGATTATACCTATATACGTTGGTGTCGATTCTGGTATGATTATCTAAACTTAAAACTAAATTTAACATCAGTCTCTCCTTTTCATTCTGTATAGAGAATGACAAGGATACACTGTTTTCAAATTTAATTTTAGGTTTAGATAATCATACCAGAATCCACACTAGTTTAATATATTTCTTGGGGTTCAAAATTTTTTTAATACATCTATAAGCTCTTGCGATTTCAAAGCAATGGTTATCACGATATTATTCAATTTAGATAGTCATAGCAGGTAAATTAATTGATATTATTGTGTTCAAATTAAGTCTACGAAATATCGATATTTTGGAATTTCCGACATCGATATTATCGATATCAGTGAATTTTAAATATCGATATAAATATCGATATTTTGGTCTCGATATTATCGATATTCCGATATATCGTTGCAACCCTAATTGTTGCATTCCTAAAATAAATGTCATTTTAAATATTTTACTTGCACCAGCTTTGTTTATGTTTAAAATATGTTGTCTGTTTAGTTTTCTGCTAATATATTTTTTTCACATTCAATTTCGTTAAAACCATTAGGTTTTTGTGAAGTTAGTAAAACAGTTTTTTAATGGATATTAAAACAGTTTTCAAATATGTTGCCAAAAAATAATATTGCTATGTTTTTATTTTTTTAAGCATTAATCTGCTAGATGTTTAAATCTAAAGACAAGTTTTACTAGAAGAAAAAAAACACGCGGACCAGGTCCCGTTCGCGGCCTGGTCTGCATGGTTTTTTTTCTAGTAAAACTTTTCTTTAGATTTAAAAAATAATATGTTTCATTTCTCTTATTACAGTTATGACACAAATCATATTAGTTTAAAACAGTGATTTATTTAATTATTGGTGTGCATGAAAGTATTGTAAACAACACTTAATTTAATTATAAAGAATAAATTTAATTGGTCGTCAAAAAATACAACCTAAAGCTGGTAACCTAAGCTATTCTTTAGGCTACCAATTAATTTTGTTAGGTGATGATAGAGGATGTTTTAAATATTCCCCATAATAAGCTAGTGGCCTGCCCTTGCTTTGCTTCAGTATAGACTATAATTTATTTGTTCTATTATTTAGCCTGTAACACTCACAAATACTGTGGATTTCAAATGCTAAAAGATTGTTTTAAAATAGTTCAATAGATCCAGAGATTACCCACTACAACCTCACAAACTTTACCACTTTTATTATATTATATAATAAGTGCATGTCCTTGCATAGTACCCAAGCAGTGGTGTCGATTCTGGCGTGATTCTCTAAACTTAACATCAATTTCTCCTTTACATTCTGTATAAAATATATGACATGATATGAATGACAAGGATACAATTTTATCAAATTTAATTTTAGGTTTAGAGAAACATGTAGTGTTACTCAACTTTTGTGTTGTTGTGCTTGCTGCCAAATTTACATAGTCATAGATAGATTCCATAAAATGGTCATTGCAGGTTTGTCACTATACACTAATACTAACTTAAACTTCTGGCATATTACTTCACTCAACTACTTCTCACTTGGCATTAGTTGGGTCTGATATGTAAATTAACAATGACATACTGCAGTATATTTTTTTCTTAGGTTTTAATGTACATCACTCATTAAATAAAACTAGTTTTTTACGGGTTAATGCACGAAACTTTATTTATTTATTGACGTTACGTAGCCTTTACAGGCTACGTCGTCGGAATCAAATTTTTATTTTTCAAAATTTTTTATACTGCAGTATGCTTTACAAGAAAGTTAGCAGAGCTATTCTATGTTCTTTGATTACAATACTTAGTCCAATGTGAAAAGAAAATATGAGATGTTTGACAATTTATTGCATTCATCAGGGCTGGAGTTCACTCATCCTAATGAGCGTGGAGAATACGAGGTGGCTGAGGGTATTTCGGCGACGGTGTTCAGGGCGATACTGGAGTACTACAGAGGGGGCAGCATCCGGTGCCCGCCTACTGTCTCCGTGCAGGAGCTGAGGGAGGCGTGCGACTACCTCCTGGTGCCGTTCGACGCTAACACAGTCCGATGCCAGGTAATGAAAGGGTACAGATGCGGCCACCACAATCACAACCGGCAAGGCACTGTCAGCTCATAACGTCATGGCTTTGTACTGAGACCCAAGCACGAATTTTGTATCGCATCGTCAAAGTTTCTATGAAAACTAAGCATCGCTCCTATCGCACGTAAGAACGAAGTAGCTTTTTCCATACAAGATTTGACTATGACGTTATTAAATACCTATACAGATACACCACGAGCGCTGAAAATGTGTCTGAACTCCATTCAATCAAGCACTTCTTGGTTCACAATCACACACGGACCGTTGAAAGGTGAAGAAGCTGCGCCGCGGAGCTCCGTGATAAAATGCGAAAAATATAGAAAAACTTATACTACGTAGTGTCGTTTTTTCGACAAGTACATAATCAATGCATGTTAATTTAACTCATTTGAAGCGAATTTTGTTCTCATACTTCCTATAAACTAAAAATATTTGCGATATTCAAATGCATGGTCGGTAATATAGCCGTCTCTTTTCCTTGCGGTCCGTACCTGCTGCTATATTGCTAAGCAAAGAAATAAGGTCTATATTCTTCTGCTATAGGCAGAAGCAATAAGTCGTAAAATTTTACAAGCTTACATTTCGAACTGCCGTAACTCTTGGACGCATGCGTTTTATTTAAGACCTTATATTGTTTTTGACTACGCGATCATCTTACGAAGCTCCGTAGATCGTCCTATGTACCTTTTGGACAGGTTTCGGCCATGATTTTGTTCGTGTTGTTGTATCTAGCTAGGGTATTTAATTCTGCACTGGTTGTTATAGGGCCGGTCCTACCAATATTACTATGAGATCTGAGAATCTCGTGTTTACTCTTGTATGTCAATCCCAAAGTAAGCATGGATATGGTGATTGTGCAGTTCAGCCAATTATTAACACAGGGAAAAGAATCTCACAAAAAATGGTTTTCGTTCATGACTTTGATTTTTGGTATTGGCAAATGATAAATTTCCTTCAATTGAATAATAAATTTAACTGACCGTTTTTATTTTACATACTTAGCCTTTTATCACAACTCGACACAGGTGTCGAATCTGGCGTGATTCTCTAAACTTAACATCAGTCTCTTCTTTTCATTCTGTATAGCGAATGACAAGGATACACTGTTGTCAAATTTAAGTTTAGGTTTAGAAAATCATACCAGAATCGACACCACTAGTATATTTATTTAACAGACGGATAAGCTTTGTCTGTGCATTGAAAATTTCTAAGTCAATAAAATCTTAGGGTAGCTACACCCATAAGCGGGCCGGCATTAATCGGCACACCTGGAAGGTAAAATCGAATAAGTGTCGATGAATGTTCGGCAGTAATTACTACGGATCGGCTTTGTTGTTCGACAAATATTTATTTATGCCCGATTATGTGTGTAGCTACCCTTACATACTACATTATCCTTAAAAACAATATTGACTGCAGCTACCTGATGCTTTTCTTTCCCTACCAGTCCAGTGAGAGTCTTTGTTTTAAATTAAAGCATTTATTATTATTTTCCTCTTTATTTACTCCCATATGCCTGTGTCGTAGAATCTAAGAGATCTCCTCCATGAGTTATCGAACGAGGGCGCCCGTCGACAGTTCGAGTCGTTCCTAGAACGCTTGATTGTCCCCCTGATGGTGGAGTCGGCGCGGCGCGGCGACCGCGAGTGCCATGTTGTCGTTCTGCTCGATGACGACGCGGTAGAGTGGGACGAAGAATACCCTCCTCAGATGGGCGAAGAATACAGCCAGACTGTGCTGTCCACGCCGCTATATAGGTTCTTCAAGTATATTGAAAACAGGCGAGTACCTTTGGTGTTTTAGTAGAAAAAAGCAAACTTCCCTCGATTTATTTACTTTATATAGTAAAACTAGCGGCCCGCCCTCGCTTCGCTTCGGTGTAGAGCTGAAGTGTAGACTACAGTTTTTGTTGTCAGGCTTGTATTATACACAATGACATTCATCTATGATTCTTCTTATACCTGCATGCAAGTCTCAGCCCGATCGGTTTAAAATTGACAAAGTTTCATACAAACTTTCATTCCCTATTTTATCCCCTTGGGGGTAGAATTGATCAAAATCCTTTCTTAGCGGATGCCTACGTCATAACATCTACCTGCATGCCAAATTTCAACCCGATCCGTCCAGTGGTTTGGGCTGTGCTTTGATAAATCACTATGTCAGTCAGTCAGTAACCTTTGAGTTTTATTTAAATAGATTACTTGTAATGTAATATGCATAGTTGTCATTTAATAAATATGAAAGCCATCCATGATATTTTTGCTATCTTGTGGCCTAAGCAACCCTTTGCACGTGGCCAGGCCACACAGAGATATTTATGTTATCATGAACTTCAATTTGTAAATTTTATTTATGAATTTTGGTTATAGTATACTGAAAAATGGCCCATCTGATGCGACTTCGTCTTTATAAGGCGAATTTGTATGAATTTGTCCACGCCACGCTTTTGGTTGTATGTAATCTTCTTTCCTAGCACTACATATATATTCTATGGGGTCTTCTGACTGCAAAATCGGCTAATTACGTGGTTGCGAACACTTGATTATGACCAAACAGAGGCCTTACTAGAGGTAGTTTCCTAATAATAATAATAAAGCAACATTAGAAATAGATAATAAAAAAGCAACATTAGAAACATTATTATAATGACTCGCATATGTGCAATGGAACGAGCTATGTGTACTGTACCGAGCTGAAACTAGGTGTGAAATTTAAATTTATTTTTGTTACTAAGTACCCTTTTTGTTGTTGTTGGTAAATAATAATACAACAGGATCTCGTAATTAATTTTAGTTGGATTGCCTGTTAATGGTGATTAAGGGTTTTTTGTTACTTTTCTTAGCATGTTGTTTGTATGGTTAAAATTACATACCTACTGTTATTTTTACATATAAAAGGCTTTGTTTATAGTTTCATAGCTGTTTATTTCTTCTACAAATGAGTTTTGTGTTAATTGATCTAGGGGGAACGAGAATTTCCACTACAAGTATTTATAATACTTACTGGGAAGTCTGATCCGAAAGCTGTATTGGACTTTTTTCAGAAATAAATATTATTGATTTATTATTATATGCCAGCAATAAAGCTTTTAATTACCTGATGATGATAAACAATATTTATTTATAGGGACGTAGCCAAGCAAGTGATGAGGGAGCGCGGCCTCAAAAAAATACGCCTGGGCGTTGAAGGTTACCCCACATACAAGGAGAAGGTAATTCTGTATAATAATACAATAAAACTACTATAGCTAGAATATTATTTGAGTCAGTTTAAGAAATGTTGCCTGTTAATTTTTATTTAAAAAAGTGGCGACAAGACCCAGTTACACTTGCTAGCAATTTACAAATTGAATCAATGAGAGGAAATATGTACCACTAAAAGTAACTGAAATGGTCGAGTTGAGTATTTAAAATGCTAGAAACATGTAGCATACATACTGGCACTCAATATGCTTTGCTATTATTTCGAAAAGGCAAAATATAGTTTTAAATTGAGGAAGAGCCTTTTGGCCCCCTGGTTGTTTATATGTACTGTACATATTATTATCTAACGTGTTGAATGGACCGATATATTTCTCCCAAAGGTGCGCAAACGGCCAGGCGGACGCGCCGAAGTAATATATAATTATGTTCAACGCCCCTTCATTCACATGTCGTGGGAAAAAGAGGAGGCCAAGAGCCGCCACGTTGACTTCCAATGCTTCAAGAGCAAATCTGTCACTAATCTTGCGGAGGCCACAGCTGATCCGGCTATAGAACCGGAAATTAGGCATCGGGATGAGGATCCCATAGACCAACAGGAAATGCCACCCGAAGAAGAGGTGCAGTGATTGTCAAACCGCTCCGTGCGAGCGGTGAGGGCGATGACCCTATTCTGTTTCGGGTTCTGAAACTTTGGGATCGAAGATGTCAACATCGTTTTGTTGTTTGGCAAATTTTTAATGCTTGATGTGTGGTACAAGTTGGTTATTCAGAGGCAGAGAAAGTGCTAAACTTTTTGTTTTACTTTTGAATACATTACTTTCCGTTTTTATTAAAATAGTCTTAGAATACTTATTTAAATTAAAATTATGTTTTAATCATTACAAAAATGATAATACAGTTTTAAATTTATTTATAAAAGCTTTGTCGATGTCGATAATTATTGCAGTGTCATAAATATGCATTTGGAATAAATGTACCTAATATGTACCTACTCAATCATATACCTATTTTAATCAAAAACTTACTTAGTGTGAAAGTGTAAGTAAATTTGATTTACTCAAGTAAGTAGGTACTAGATTATATCCTGTTATTACAATAAGGTACATTTAATCTAAATGTAATTTTCTATGATTGATTTTCTTTTTTTAACTTACTTTAGTATTTTAATGGCATTTCTCTTCTCTGCTGATATAGCTTGAGAACACAAGATTAAAAAATATCCTCATAATATCGAAATAAGTGTTGTTGTTAACTTATATACAAGTTGGGGTGTGTAAAGTGCAAATGAATATTTTTCTATAAGTGATGGAAACGAGACTTTTGTAATCAGTGTTAAAATGCTATATCGTAGCTTGATGTTATAATGAGCTTTTGCTGATTAATTTACATGTGAAAAGGATGTTGGTTGTTTATCATTTAGAAATAAATGTACTTACCTTTTATGAAAAAGAAAATTTTCAAACACCTTTTTGGTACCATTTTATATACTTACTTATATTTAAAAACTGTGATTCTCATTTTAGCTTTGTAATAGTTTTCATTTGATTTTTATTAGTAATATATATTGTGGTTATATTACATTAAAAAAAATGTATGATTGTCGTATATTATTAACTTTAGTTTGCATCAA
This sequence comes from Chilo suppressalis, assembly GCA_902850365.2. NCBI lineage: Eukaryota > Metazoa > Arthropoda > Insecta > Lepidoptera > Crambidae > Chilo > Chilo suppressalis. The sequence goes on from OU963898.1 coordinate 19,201,366, forward strand.
AGTATGTTGTATGAGAGTTTGTTATTATCGGACACACAAAGCCATGATTATACACTAATGCCCGTATTAATAGATCGCTCTCAACTCTGAGAGTGATCTTGAGACGCTATTTTGTATGAAAACAGTATCTCAAGATCGTAGTTTCAAAGTTGAGATCGATCTATTAATACGGGCCTAAATGATCGCTCTTAGTCCATATTCTTTAAAACATTGTAACAGTAAGCTTCTTAGTTTCATCAACTTTCGAAGAACGTATTGTTCACCATTTGTAATTTTTTTTAACACCCATTTATTGGAGTAGGCGGTACTAATTTTATCTTTGGAATATACATCATTTCAGTAGGACGTGTAAATAATTGTTCCTTATTTGCTGTACTCGATCAGATAAGCCAATGTGGCGGTTATTTTGACCTGAAGCCCAAGCACGAAATTTGACAGCTCCATAATAAGTATCGCATCGTCCAAGTTTCTATGAAAACACGTACACATGCACACACACACACACACAATCTGACCACCTACTTTTGTTGGATCTCTTTTGCATGTCTCGCTTTCATCTAAGGAGAAGTGGGTGTGGCTGTAAACCAGCGCTGCCCAAAACATTCTGTAACAGAGCAGTTTATGCTGAGCCACATCCATTTGCTCTTCACGCTGTCATATCGCATTGTACTATGTATGACTGTGAGAGCATTAAATATTTAAATTAAAAAAAAATATAAGCAGCGCCACTACCGGACGTAAGACCGAACTGGTTCCTTCCATACAAAATTTGACGATGACGATACGATTACGGATCTGTAAAAAGTTCGTGCTTGGGCCTTTGTAAGCTGTAACTACAACCTATTCCGATCAGATCAAAATTAAAATATAGATAGTATATAAAATATAAATATAACTACTTGGTTTTAATACTACGCAACAGATTTGAATGCTATTTTAATAACTGGAATATTCTATTCTGGATGCATTATATGAAGATTGTACATTATTTTACCGTAAATGCCTATTCCTACTAGAAGAAACGGTTTTTTTATTCAAACTGATATTTTTAATTCTTTGAAACATTGTTAATTTTTAGATAGATACCTATATAAATGCAGTGTTCACTGAATAAATAATTGTGGTCCACTTTATGATAACGACATTTTGTAAATATCGCGCGCACACTACGTATTTAAGTATTTCGTATAGTCTTTCATATCTTACTGTTTCTTACTAAAATTGTTTGTAGTTTATACTTCGCCTGCATTCAATAATTGTATCCCCACACAATCATAATTTTCTATTGCACACTGTAAGTTTTCTTCTCAAGTTTTCGTTAGCTTTCTCCAAGGTCCCCTTTCTATTAAAATTTTCAAGGTTGGATTTAGGTGTGAAGGCGTAAACAGACTGACAAATGATAGTTGTTTCGCATTTATCTTTGAAACCTCAAAAATACCTGAACGAGCTCTGATACGATTTGGCACACAGATAGATCACTATGTATTTGGTCGGTCTAGGAATGATTTGACCAATTCATACTAGCGCAGAGTAAGTGCATCGAAGCGAATATCAGAATCAGAGACATTGCAAATTCTCCCTTATTTCCGCAACGTAATGCACATACTCCTTCTGAGCTGATAAGCGGAATTCTCTTTATCTATCTTATCTCTGATATGTATGTACATTACGTTGCGGAGATAATGGTGAAATTTGTTTTACGTTTTTGAAATTCGATAGGCTACGCTTTAGTATGAATTTACCATAATTGAAGAACCAAATTATTAGCAATCTATCTGTGTGCCGAATCAATATAAATTGAGCCAATTGTCCGTTTTAAAAGATTTTTACAACTGACCAATTATTGAACACTAGCCTAGCCCGGCTTGGTCGCACATGCACCTTTGAATCCCTTCTTTTGGTCTTAAGTCACAAGTACATTTTAAAGTTCGTGGGATTTAGAAATGTGTAACGATTCTCCTATACTAGAAAAGCTGCAGAACATATTAATGTTATAATTTAAAATAATGTCTTTCGGCCGCACTCAGAACTGTCAATTAAAGTTTCACTTAAAGTTGTAACTGTCTCTGCGATAGAAATCACTAGCATTCTATGCTTTATTAAAAGGCAATCCGTTAACTTTTTATGTAAACAATACTTGTTTGTGATATATATATATATTCTAGAAGCAAGATCCTGACGTGACAACAAAATGGTATATAACAATCTTAATTTATCATTTTTATCCATGTTGATTAAATTCGACTTTACCAAGTATAACTTTTATTTAAGTTAGTCGGACTTCGAAGATGAGTTAAATGCACTTATTCCACCGCGGACGACTAGCAAGAACGAATAAAACTGGAAACTTGATACGATATGGCGAGTAGCGAGTGTGTATAAACGCTGAGGCCGCACTGTCGCAAAGATTTGCGTTGTCGAGATATCTCTGGCCAAGGTAATAGCCACGGTAATATTATCTATACAGTATTGTGACTCCGCCCTGTCCTTGAAAATAAATGCCTACACCGAGCGCTGCGTTTGCACGCGGTAGGGCCGCCAGCCTACAGTAGTTTATGTAGTTTTGTTTTTAACGCGAGTGTAGGTAGATTACTCGTTTGTCTCTTTTTTCATCCTAACCACTTTTTTTATATATTATTCCAGATATTTTGCCCGATGGAAAAACCGAAATACCTAGATATTAGAAACAAATTACGTGCTAGTAGATAGATATATAAAAAAATATTCTATAAAAGTAAGACACCTTTCCAATATTTCAGGTAATTTAAAAAATGATATCTCTGGGTGTGTTATTGAAGAGTTCAAGCAACCAAAAACAGCAATTGTGCTGTTGTACGATATTGATCGTCGTTTGTTCTTTTCCATACTAAATTATGTAGGTATCTACTTAATTAAATCAAATATTTACAATACAAAACGCACGTTTAAGCACGGCTAACTGCATAAAAAACAATTAAGACCGTTCGGTCGTCGTTGCGGCGCGGCGGCGCATTCGCGACTGGGTGCCCGCCGAGCGCACATCGAACTCGAGTGGCGTAGGTATGACTCGCTTTCCGACCGTTTGTATGAAGATAGAATACTGTATGATATTATTACCGTGTAATAGCCCTCCTAGCACATACTAATGTTTATCACGACAAAATTGATCTTCACTTCGCTGTCGATAAATTGGTGTGCATCAAAGTATATATCGCGATAAAATTGGTCCGGTTAGCAAACTGCGCGCGCTTTGTTAACAACGAGCTTTATAATGGTTTACAATCCTTAAGAAAATAATGGTTTGGTGTAGTGATAGAATATTATCGCAAATTTAAACTATCTTTGTGGAATACCCAAAGAGACACGAAAGAGTAATAACTCACACCACTCGCTCGCGGAGTGGTCAGTCCTATGCAAACCTTTGGTTGGTTTGAAGTCGCTCGTTCGTCGTTATCCAATTCGCTTCCTCAGTGGGACAAGTGCATAGAAGAAAATGTAATAATTTTAAACAGCTTCTAACTTTCCGTGATAATACCGATTATGTAAAAGTATTCATAACTGATATAATGAATATCAAAAATAAAAATGTTTTAAGTTAAATCAATTAGCTGTTGTTTAATTTTTGCTACAGACTACCATTTAAAACGTAAGGGCGGAAACTATGAAAAAAAGAGGCATTTTTGGTAAAAAACATCATATTCTTACAACTGCATTCAATTAACAAGTAGTAGTAATACAACAAATTAATGGCACTAAATAGAGAGCTAACAGATGGGGCAATTCACCAAGTCTTTTGTGGTTTAATTTATTAGTAAAATCGTACACGTTTGTTAGTTTATTTGTACACTTATGGGGCATTATGTGTCTTAAATAGAGTTAATAAGGTTGTGAATCGAGGATCACGTCGCACGGACGCAAACGAAGTTCAGCCATGGCGCGCAGCCTGTCGTGTCGGCCGGCTCCGCGATCGCGACGTGTCACTTCTTTTTTGTACGATCGAAAATTTTGCTCTGAAAAAAAAATAGAAGACAAATAAATAAATAAATATTTCCAACACTCACACCAATTAGCCTAGCCCCAAAGTCGGCACTGTAAGGCTTGTGCTATGGGATACTAGGGTAACGGATAGAATACATATACAGTACCGTAAGTGAGGGTTACTTTAGCTCGGGCGGGTAACTTTGTCCCAAATCAGAAAAAATATTGAACTTGCCGCCCCATCAGTATCTCTTGGGTGACCGTAATAGTTCCAGTTGAAAATCACAGATAGGATAGCCATATAGGCGCGTAGTGTGGTGTAGTTTTACCGCCATCGTTCATGTATCAAGTTGTCATTGTAACGCGGAATTTTTTGTAACTAAAATAATTCGCAAGTTCATGCGCAAACTTTCTCAAAACTGTGGTTTTCGGTAAGTTTACCATTTTTTCTAAATTTAAAGTTATATTTTTTATTTATCTTAATTATTTTTGGGCATAAACATCCATCTGTGTATTCAGTATGCTAATGGTGATCTGTTATAAGGGTTACTTAACCCCAACATGGCTAAAAATGAGTTTTTTTCACAGAGAAAACTCGACGAGCTAAAGTAACCCTCTTTAAGGCCAACTTTGGCCCAAAATTAAAAAAAATATATTAACCCTTAAATATTATTTTTTCCTATTTTTGTATGATAACTTTGTAACTTATACTTTAAAGTTCACAAAGGAAAGATATAAACGTGACATATTCATCACAAAGAGAAGCTACAATTTTATTTGAAAAAAAAACGTGCACATTTTATGTCAAAGTAATCCGCAGTTACTCGGTACATATATAAGTATGTTTTTAAAGAAATGCATATTAAACATCCATGACTGGAGTACAAATGCTCGTATTCATCACACAAACATCTGACCCCACCGGGATTCGAACCGGGACCTCTCGAGTCGACGACACCATGAAACCCGGCGTACAAACCACTCGACCACGGAGGTCGTCAAAGCCAATTCCTTAGACATGATGCCTTTTAAGTGTAATTTTCGATTTAAAATCAGAGTTCCTCGATAGCAATGACGATGTTCATGATTACATGTGGATAGTCGAAGGTAGAAGAAATTCTGAACATTGATCATATATTTTCACTTTATGCCGGCACTTAGCTCTTCGTGTTTGCTATTCGTAAACCTGGCTACATGTCCTTATCATGCTTTTTTAAGAAAAGAAAAGGATAGACTGATGTCAAGTTTAGAAATAGCAAACGCGAATAACCAAGTGAAGTGTCGGCATTATATAGGTGACAAGAAGCGAGTTCAAGCACACCTAATTTAATTACAAGTCCAAATCACAATACGCTATTTTTTTTTACTTCAAAGATTGGCTTGGCCAGGTTTAGTCCGACCTTTGAGTCCCTTGTGCTAGTAGGGAGCGGTTCGCGTAGCTTCGCATCGCCCCGCTTGTAGAAGTCACTGTAATAAAGCTAGAAAGCGAGTGTCTGCAGCGACATTTCTGTGTGCAGCGCTAGCTTCAGTATTAGCAAAGCACGGACCTTCTCAATGTGCACGTATAACCTACCGTCACAAACACTCCAGAGTGTTCGTGACCCAAAACACAAACGCACTGGAAATAGATTTACCCAGAATGTCGCGGCCGTCGCTCCCAAGTACCTAAATACGTAAGCTGAATGGTATTGTCCACTCGAATATGAGCCTTAGCAGTACGGCGTAAGGGTGAAAGCGCAACGAGAGCTGCCATTTTGTTTACAACTCATGTCTGCCACCTACGTATAAGTACTCACCGGTGCTAGCATGGAGGTAAGAGAGAAGGAGAACGATCGCTGTAGAAAATAGTATCCCAGAAATATGGAAAATATAAGTGAGGCGCTGCGATCGCTAAGTTGTCTCAATAAAAGCGGGTTGTTGTGCGCTAATTTGAAATGACCAATGCCGCCAAGAAAATTTGTACATTATTCAACTAACTTCATCTACTTGTACTCATAAACAGCTAACCTCATAGACACTACTTACCGACGGCAGCGCGGCTAGTAGCTGAAAAATAAACTATAAATTCTTCAAATTTTCAGGGACAGGCGGGCTAATGCTTTAGTACGTAGCGATCGTTCTCCTGCTCTCTAACCTCCATGGGTGCTAGGCTCAATTGAACTGATTTTTTTCTGAAATGCTTCGTTTGGTACATATAAGTGCGCTCGGCTTCGCGGAGTTCACAGCAGAGTTTCGGAACGATTAAAAAGGCGATCAAAATGCTTAACTGAGTGGTGGTGAATAAAGAACTGTCAAACGTGAACTGGCGTTATAATTTCGGACCACATCCCCACAAATTACAATACCTTGGCCAAGTTGAGTCCGATCTCGCTTAATCGCTTGTGCTGGTAGGTGAGCGGTTCGTGCAGCTTCGCATCGCCTCGCTTGTAGAAGTCACTGTAATCCAGGCGGAAGGCAAGTGTTTGCAGCGACACTTCTGTATGCAGCGCCAGCTTCAATATCAGCGTGGTCACGTGGCCCCTAGACATCAACATTTACCGCTTTACTACTAAACGTAGTATAATATCATTCTTCTTACAGGAATTTCAAATCAAACTAGCTTAAATAATGTATTATATTTAATACTAGCTGTCCCAGTGAACTTCGTACCGCCATAAAAAAATAGGGGTTGGTGGTAGAAGGATGAAAATTTAGGGTTGTATGTATTTTTCTATGATGTATAATAAAAAAATTGTTAAAAAAAATAAGGGTGGACCAAGGGGATTAAAAATAAATGTTGTCCAATTCTCAGACCTACTGAATATGCATATAAAATTACACGAAAATCGGTAGAGCCGTTTCGGAGTAGTTCAATTACGTACACGTGACACGAGTACTATTATTGCCGTCTGATCAATAATGCAACGTTGCTATAAAGTAAGTCACAGTCACTTAAAACTCAACATACTACAGAAGGCTAAAGATAAACCTAGACTTAAACTGAAGCTGTCGCTTTTGTTTGCTTAAAATAAGAGATAACATTGGGTTTAAACCAAAACTAACTTTAGTTCGCGTTTTGGAATTAGGCGGAATAAGTTACAAAGATTGCATTTGTACTTTATTACTAAATTTATTACACTTGTAGTGCTATTTAGGGATTTTTCGTAGATTGGGTACCCGTCCTCGTGAACTAACATTTATTCTTTTAAATTGTTATTTTTGAACAGCGTGGGCATAAAGGTTGTGAAGTGGACATTACCCACCATTGCTCTCCCAAGATTATGATTACGTAGAAGCAAAAGAGGACTTATTAAAGTAATAATAATAATAACATAAAATATGTGGGAAGCACCAAAACCCCACTTTAGAATGTAGAAGTTCAAAAACAGAGGAATTGTAGCAAGATGGTCCCTTATCTTTGCATATACACCTATAGTGTGGTCACACGCTGGTGTGTTAAGATTTAAATAAATACTAAAACATTATTATGAAGAGGTTTAGTTTTTAATTAGAGCGACATCACCGAAACAACTAACTGGAGGTACTAATAGTTTAACTTATACTTTTTTTTGCAATCCCCTTCAAAACTATAAAGAAGTGTCAACGTGACTATAAATGTCAAATGGAAGGGATCATGGAAAGCATGCACAATTTTACCAAATTAAAGCAACTATCAATATTTGACAGAAGTTTCAGGATAGACAAAGACTGTTTATTGCGTTAAACAGATGCGATCGCTAGCTAGGTTATAAGAATACAACCAATGTTACAAACGCATCTAACACATAATTACGGACCTGTAAGTTCGCGCCCAAACGTTCAAATCAGCCTTTCTGCTCGCCAGGAACTGATGGAAGATCTTTCGTTTCTCTTTGTCCTGTGCTTCGTCAGCTGCAGTGAATGCATATTCCCCTGAAAACAAGACAATTTTAATCACCAATCTTACGGAACAAACTATTTACGTCGAACTACAAGAACAACAATACAATTTTGACAGAACATTGTGAAACATAAGCCTTTAAATAATAAGATAATTAAAATTTCTCCTATATGAAGATTTTTTCGTGTTCTTAGTTAAACGTAAAGTTCAAAATCAACCAAGTAAACCAGTATATAAAAGTCTCTCGAGGCATAAAAAATTATATTATGCACAGTCGAGGCTATGATGGTTGGTAGGTTGGATGATATGATTTTACTCAGATAGGGCCTTTATTACTTAGCAATAAGAACTATATTCAATGCACGTACTTCATCTATTGTCCAACGCTGAATTACAAGTATTTTCGATTGCTTACCCCGCGCGACTCTCTCAGCTTTCATTTGCTCGATGCCCTCGCGTCGTTCTAGTTCGGCATTGATCCCGTTATGCAACGTAGCTTCGAAACTTCTCAACGCAAGTGTTTCATTTAACACGTTGCCCAAATATGATTGCAGCTCCTAATAAAACCAAGTTATTTAATTTTCATAATTATGCAGAGTAAAATATACAGTTTTCATTTTGTATAAGTATCACTTTTATCATGTTCATTTTAATACTCAGGCAGGATTATCGCAAGAGTCTATGGGCTATAGGTTATGGTGGCAGATTAACATACGCTTTGTGCATATGGCCCGCCTGATGGTAAGCGGCACGCCATGTTAAATGAGAGGCATGATGAGTATTCTTAGAACATAAATCAAATATAAGACGCAGTAAAACCGATAATTAATATGACCCTGCATGTTATTTAAAAAATATAAACTGTCACATGACTTTTGACGCGGTGGTGCAGCCGCAGCAGACGGTCGAGGGGGCGGCGCCGACTCGCCAGTGAGGGCCAGTACACGCCTGCGAGGTGTGGTGTATTATGGAGTAGGTGTCTAGGGGGTGACGGTGGCTCATCAGTAGTGGCCAGTACACGCCTGCGTGGTGTGGTGTATTATGGCGTGTATGGAGTGGGTGTCGAGGGAGCGGCGCCGGCTCGCTAGTGGTAGCCAGTACACGCCTGCGTGGTGTGGTGTATTATGGCGTGTATGGAATGAGTGTCGAGGGGGCGGCGCCGGCTTGCTAAAGTTGGCCAGTACTCGCCTGCGTGGTGTGGTGTATCATGCCGTGCATGGAGTGGGTGTCGAGGGGGCGGCGCCAGCTCGCCAGTGGTGGCCAGTACACACCTGCGTGGTGTGGTGTATTATGGTGTGTAGGAGTGGGTGTCGAGAGGGCGGCACCAGCTCGCCAGTGGTGGCCAGTACTCGCCTGCGTGGTGTGGTGTATCATGGCGTGTATGGAGTGTCGGTCTAACGCACGGTGGTGGAGTCGCAACAGTCGGTCGAGGTCGCATCTTTCGGCCGCGGCGGCGAGCAGTTCCTGCCATGCGAGCTCGGCACCTACACAGCTCGCCTCTTGTAGCGCGCCTCATAGACACGCCCGTACTCGCCTGCGTGGTGTGGTGTATCATGGCGTGTATGGAGTGGCGGTCGAGCGCGCGGTGATGCAGTCGCAGCAGTCGGTCGAGGTCGCATCGTTCGGCTGCGGCGGCGACCAGTTCCTCCCACGCGAGCTCGGCACCCACACAGCTCGCCTCTTGAAGCGCGCCGCATAGACGCAAAGCCTCGGCGCGTAGACACGACACGCGACGCATCAGACCCCACACCTCTACGGTCAAGGAACTTTTTCTAGCTTCTTCGTTATAACAAAAATGCAACCATATGAAAGTACTCGGGAGAGTACAATAACAGCTTTAGAATAAACGATACCCGAACATGATTTTGAATACCATTTTACTAAATAACAAATCCAATAAAAAAATGCACTTTTAATATTCTCACCGAATGAACTACAGACCAATGAAAGTTTGTCCAACTCATCGTTTTTATTTCCTGTTGTTCACCGAATTAATAATTTTCAAGTGGCTGGCGCTTGGCGGGTTCGCTCGGCTCGCGCTAAGTTTAGGTCACAATACTAACCTAACCAACCGACTAACCACAAAGACATGGTACTACGGTCTACCATTTATAAGATGAATTGCAACAAAAACAAACGATTGGTCAAAAGTTCATTGTATCTCACCGCGCACGTGGCCGGGAACAATGTGTTCAGTGGCCCGTGAACGCGGTACTGGAGCACCTATCGTTCCATCCCGAATCTATACACAATCACCTTACCGGGCATGTACTTGAGCCGCTTCTGCAATATGGTATGCTCGCGCCATGCATCGTGCAGTCCGTACTCTATCCTCTTCACACGCCATAGTTGCGTAAACAACGCGCGGTATTTCGCCGCGCACGTGGCCGGGAACAATGTGCCCAGTGGCCCGTCCACGCGGTACTGGAGCGCGAATACGTCCCATCCGCAGTCGTCACGCCCATCGCCTATACAATAACAGATAAAAGCCGTACTCAGACCAACGAATTAGAAATAATATGGTATAACTGCGCTAAAGCGTGGTTCCACGTTCTGCGATCAAGCGGATGAAGCAAAAAAACTGCGATCGACTCGCCGATCATGGGAATCATGGGATTGGTTGGGATTTCCGTTTAAGATTATCTTACCCAATGAATGGATAGCCGAATTTAATTTGCGGATATTTGATATATCAATGTATTTTTTTTTTGGTTTGTTGACGTGTCGCGCTAATATTGAAGTTTAGTTGTATGAGTTTGGAACCATGTTTTAGCGGCCTTTTTTAGAGAGTAAACTCCCATATCATTTCTAATTCGTTGAATCAGAAGCGTAATATTAATTTGATGCATCTCATTCTGTTGCTATCGTACAGAATGTGGCAGGATCTCAATCAACTTTAGCAAACTAAAAATAACGGTTGCGTGAACAGCGCGCGGTTTAGTGCAATTCAAACTAAATGGGGGGTCGTTAAGTCAAAGTACGTTGCGCTACTGCGCAGTAAAAGAAATGTAGGGTGATGTAGGTGAGCGCGGGGTTTCAATTGTACGCATAGCTGCGCTTGCTGCTAACTTCAGGCTACCATAAAGTTCTACTCGCATTATATCTCGCCGCACACGTGGTCGGGAACAGACCGTCGACGCGGTACTGTCCTCGTAGCATGAGCACCACAATTTACATTGTATCACGTTTTTTATCGCGTCTAACTGTGAAACTATAGTAATTTACAAGTGTGCGTGATAAAAACGCAATATATATCATATTGCTCAGTGCAGCGGTGCTCATGCTAGGGGGGCTAGATCGCGTATACGTCCTAATCCCAACCGTAATAACCGCAGGGCATATCCACAATAATTAAAAATCAGAACCATCGTATTACAGAAGGTGAAGACAGAATCGACTTTTGGCATACAAATATTTAACTTTTTTACCTAACTTAATCCACTAACCACAAACAGCGATTATGCTTAACGTAATTATTCCGAATACAATATTTCCAGAGGTAAATATGCCTAATAACATCAATTCTGCTATCTTAAAAGCACGCCACTGAGAATTGGGACACATAAAATTATAAACATTCGGCTAAACAAAGATAATATTAAAATATATATATATAGCTTTCAAATATACGTTCAAAACTACTATGCCAAATGATTTTCGGAGCAACAAGATTCTGCTGACACATTGAGGGAACCCGTTTAACAGACAAAAGAAGTTCAATGAATTCACGGCAAGGCGGCAACATAACCAACTCAACTTTTAGTTGGAGGCAGACAGCACTACCCTTCAACAATACAGTCTAAGTCCGTTAGTATAATTTATCAGGCGGCGAGGTTACAGGTCAATCCAGTATAAAGCCGGGACTCCAATTGACTCGAGCAAGACTTCACAATTCATTCACAACAGGGTCAACGAGAGTCAATCGCTAAATCGAATAGTTAACTCAAATGTTACTCGCTTTACGCCAATGAGGTTTGTCACGCTTGGTTTTCATTTAGAGTATGCTATTACTACTAGGCTGGGAGCGAATGAATGACAGATCCTAGTTATCATCAACTACTAATTTCCTTGCGCTTCAAGTAAAATTCAATCCTTGTACAAGGTAGTTTCGGGAACGACCACCAACTAACCGTTAAGAGGACGACGTGGAACTATTGTTTCCAGTAAACAATTTACACCCCTAGGTGCTAAAGGTCTATATAAATTATTTCCGTTTCAAACTATTGCAACGTTAATGCTCTGCCAACCCAAAATGCAGACACGGGCTTTTTGAAAGCTTATCCGAACAAATAAGAGTGTACGGCTTTTTGTTTACCTATAAAAGTTTGAATCACTAGTAGATACTACTAGTAAGATAAGTTTTTATTCCTTAAGTTTAATGTAAAATGAGAAGTGAAATATCATTAATTTATGTCTTAACATTTGTATTATAAGATAGAAATGTCTTAATATTAAAAGTGTCCCATATTTACCCTTTTGCTCGCCTAAACGGGCAGGTTCTGATTTAAAGATCATACCAACTCTAGACGTGACGCGTTTGTTAGCGCGACAATTTAGCTATTAGAAATGACGTCACCTGCTTGTAAACATGTTTTCGAAGTGACATTACTTTGTACTGACGTTTTAATGAGAGCCGTGTGACGTCAACTGCCTGTAAGACGCCATATTTGCTAGAAAAACGTTTCCGCGGCATATTTGAAATCAATTTTTTACTGATATACCCAACAGATTTCTAAATGTCCATCACCGTCGCGTCTTTTTATGGAGTCACTATACACTAATAAATAACGTATGAAAGTTTTCACAAACTGGTCAATTATCCTGTTAGAGAATGGACTAACTGACACTCGCATAAAAAAAAAACTGAGGGATTCTCAAAAAAACTTAAACATAACGCGTCCGAAGTCGCGGGTGGCCGCTAATATAATAAGAAGTCACTTACAGTTCGGATAAAGATTTACGTGCAGTCTCGCGAGAACATGCGGCGGCTCGAACTGGGCGTTTGTGGCCCGCACTGCCGCCTCCAACGTGCACGTTAGATTGTGCACATAAAGTGAAGTCGCTGGTTTGTTCAGTTCATCCCTGCGTTGAAAAAGAAATATTTAATAAAATTAATGAAGACATTGTTAACATCAAGGTAACATGTGTAATCTAACCAATATGTCGCTGAGCGGAGCGACCATGAACTTTACGGTGTCCCCATTCTGATTTCTATTTTAACATACAAACTAATTTACAAACCCGCGGTAGATTTACGCATCGATGGCGTAACATCCCAACAAACATTATGGCTGCAAATAGAGCTTACTTTAGAGCCTTAAGTGTAATGAAGGTAGAGTAGGAGCTGCAAGTATAGATTATAACCACAAAAGTGTGTTAGTAATAAAATTTAACGCTTATTTTACTCTTATTTTAGCGCCTAATGTTAGTTGGGATCTAGACGTTTAATAAGTACTTGTAACCGCCTAAATTAATTAAACGATTTGGAATTGTGAATTTGAATACTCCTATCAAAATCACCTCGCAACTTGGTTAGTTGCGAGGTGAGGCAGTCCTGGTGTGCCGGGCAGCAAGTTTTATTCCTAATAAACAGCCCACGCCGTCGACACCGGCAAGGAGAGAGCACATCCCGGAGTTTTAGTGGAAAGAGCACCCCCATCCCGAGCAACCATCGAGCCAGCCTTACGGTTTGGCTTAATGGGTGGGCCGGAGGTGATAACACGAGTCCCACATAACCTCGTCGCCTTACCCAGCGACGAGGTCTGCGTATCGCATTCCTCCGGGTCAAAAAATAAGGCGATTCTGGTAAACGATTCACGGAGAATTATGACAGAATGAATGGAAGTCTCATAGATGGTAGTCGCTGGGAGGCGGCCGCGTGCTGTGACGTCCCACTTACTGCAACAGGGTCATGAGGTGGTGCACGAAGTCCCCTTGCGCCAGCAGCAGGTAGCGCCTGTGGGCCGCCAGGTCGTCCAGCAGGTGATGGTGCGTGGTGAGGGCGGCCAGTAGTCTCTGGGAGGCGGCCGCGTGCTGTGACCTCACACTCACTGCAACAGGATCATAATATTGGTGCACGAAGTCCCCTTGCGCCAGCAACTGGTAGCGCCTGTGGGCCGCTAGATCGTCCAGCAGGTGGTGGTGCGTAGTGAGGGCGGCCAGTAGTCGCTGCGAGGCGGCCGCGTGCTGTGACGTCACACTTACTGCAACAGGGTCATGAGGTGATGCACGAAGTCCCCTTGCGCCAGCAGCAGGTAGCGCCTGTGGGCCGCCAGGTCGTCCAGCAGGTGATGGTGCGTGGTGAGGGCGGCCAGTAGTCTCTGGGAGGCGGCCGCGTGCTGTGACCTCACACTCACTGCAACAGGATCATAATATCGGTGCACGAAGTCCCCTTGCGCCAGCAACAGGTAGCGCCTGTGGGCCGCCAGGTCATCAAGCAGGTGGTGGTGCGTAGTGACGGCGGCCAGTAGTCGCTGCGAGGCGGCCGCGTGCTGTGACATCACACTCACCGCAACAGGGTCATGAGGTGGTGCACGAAGTACCCTTGCGCCAGCAGCAGGTAGCGCCTGTGGGCCGCCCGGTCGTCCAGCAGGTGGTGGTGCGTGGTGAGGGCGGCCAGTAGTCGCTGCGAAGCGGCCGCGTACTGTGCCGTAACACTCACCGCAACAGGGTCATGAGGTGGTGGACGAAGTCTCCTTGCGCCAGCAGCAGGTAGCGCCTGTGGGCCGCCAGGTGGTCCAGCAGGTGGTGGTGCGTGGTGAGAGCGGCCAGTAGGCGCTGAGAGGCGGCGGTGTGGGCGGCGGCAACGCCAGCTCTTAGTCCTTCGGCTTCCCACCACGCTGTACCCGCGCTGTCCACGCTAGATGATCCTCCTAAACCAATTAAGATTATATTGCATTAGAAGTTCGAATGTGATAGTATGAACATAAACGTGTTATTTAAGTGTCATCATAAATTCACTCATCGTCATCACCAGTCTAGTAATGGCCTCATCGCTGGGGCACAGCCTTTCCTATAAATGGCATAGTGCGAATGAGTCATGACATGATCCACCACGAGGACCAAGTGCAGGTTAGTGGGCGCTAACGACTACACATGTAGCAAGTAGTGCACCAACGGCTAAACATGCCGAAGCACGAAAGAGCTCAAGATTAAGTTTTTAGCTACTCATCCAATAATACCGCCATAGCAAACTTCAACAATCACGGACTGAAAGCCCCAGCCGCCTGCACCATTGATTTGACTCAAAAGTATGAGATTTGAGTAACACCTGCAGGCGGTGTGCTAGGTCGCTTGGGCCGGGCTCGTCGGCGCACGCCTCTCGCATGAACACGACGCTCTTGCCGGTCACGAGGATCTGCGCCGTCTGCTCGCGCGACATGAACGATGGCACCATCCATTCCCTAGCACACAACGTGTTCAGGGTGACTCACCAGTATGAGACTGAAGTAACGCCTGCAGGTGCTGTGCGTGGTCGCTTGGGCCGGGCTCGTCAGCGCACGCCTCTCGCATGAACACGACGCTCTTACCGGTCGCGAAGATCTGCGCCGCCTGCTCGCGCGACATGAACGATGGCACCATCCATTCCCTAGCACACAACGTGTTCAGGGTGACTCACCAGTATGAGACTGAAGTAACGCCTGCAGGTGCTGTGCGTGGTCGCTTGGGCCGGGCTCGTCAGCGCACGCCTCTCGCATGAACACGACGCTCTTACCGGTCGCGAAGATCTGCGCCGCCTGCTCGCGCGACATGAACGATGGCACCATCCATTCCCTAGCACACAACGTGTTCAGGGTGACTCACCAGTATGAGACTTAAGTAACGCCTGCAGGTGCTGTGCGTGGTCGCTTGGGCCGGGCTCGTCAGCGCACGCCTCTCACATGAACACGACGCTCTTACCGGTCGCGAAGATCTGCGCCGCCTGCTCGCGCGACATGAACGATGGCACCATCCATTCCCTAGCACACAACGTGTTCAGGGTGACTCACCAGTATGAGACTTAAGTAACGCCTGCAGGTGCTGTGCGTGGTCGCTTGGGCCGGGCTCGTCAGCGCACGCCTCTCACATGAACACGACGCTCTTACCGGTCGCGAAGATCTGCGCCGCCTGCTCGCGCGACATGAACGATGGCACCATCCATTCACTAGCACACAACGTGTTCAGGGTGACTCACCAGTATGAGACTTAAGTAACGCCTGCAGGTGCTGTGCGTGGTCGCTTGGGCCGGGCTCGTCAGCGCATGCCTCTCGCATGAACACGACGCTCTTACCGGTCGCGAAGATCTGCGCCGCCTGCTCGCGCGACATGAACGATGGCACCATCCATTCATTAGCACACAACGTGTTCAGGGTGACTCACCAGTATGAGACTTAAGTAACGCCTGCAGGTGCTGTGCGTGGTCGCTTGGGCCGGACTCGTCAGCGCACACCTCTCGCATGAACACGACGCTCTTACCAGTCGCGAAGATCTGCGCCGCCTGCTCGCGCGACATGAACGAAGGCACCATACATTCCCTAGCACACAACGTGTTCAGGGTGACTCACCAGTATTAGACTTAAGTAACGCCTGCAGGTGCTGTGCGTGGTCGCTTGGGCCGGACTCGTCAGCGCACACCTCTCGCATGAACACGACGCTCTTACCAGTCGCGAAGATCTGCGCCGCCTGCTCGCGCGACATTAACGAAAACACCATCCATTACCTAGCACACAACGTGTTCCGGGTGACTCACCAGTATGAGACTTGAGTAACGCCTGCAGGTGGTGTGCGTGGTCGCTTGGGCCGGGCTCGTCAGCGCACGCCTCTCGCATGAATACGACACTCTTGCCGGTCGCGAGGATCTGCGCCGCCTGCTCGCGCGACATGAACGAAGGCACCATCCATTCCCTAACATATGCCCGTCCATTTAAAATTTGGGAGTTATAAATTAATCACTCGATTCTTTAGTAACTTTAGAGCTAGTGCAAATTGAGCCACAAATCGCGGCCACTTAATGACGACGACGACAACCTTGACTGAGCCACTAGCGGTCTGGTTTAGTCCGCTAGTGGCTCAATGTACACTTGCTCTTACTCTTCCCTCACTCGGTGTAATATGGTGAGATTTTCGATTAACCCTATGGCGGCGACATCTACACGCCCCACATATAATTTACAAGCAAGAGTTGCCGCTCCATAACGACAGATGGTGATACTGGCGCTGCACTCAAAAAGTATGGAAGTACACATCGCGCAGTAGAAATTTGGAGGCTAACGCTTCACTAAAGCCTGACCCTTATTATATACCCTGAGCCCTTATTGGTCGCTCGTGTTTTAAAACTCGCTTACATTGCAAGCGAATACAACTGGCCGCGGCCACAGGCCGAGTCTGTCTGTGAGACACTTCAGTCGGGCCGCGGCCCTCGACAATCACTCAGCTCGAAGGAAGATCTTCCCCTTTGGAATTCTTAAAACCCCTTCTGCTTCCACCCAAAATGACATGTATTTTGTGATACAAAGTATCTTAATTTTTTTAATATGGGCATGTATTACTTTTCAGTTTAGAAATTACAATTTCAACACAAAAATAAGCACACCTTCACACATAATATCACAGTACGCTTTTATTACAGCTTAATATATAACAAATGTTAGGCTCACCTTACTCTGTATTTGTCATGCCACATCCTATCGATAGGAACACCAGACCTGCTTTCAATGAAGAATTCATTATAAGGATCGTCGATTTCTCCTGCAAATTAAAAAAATGGTTGTCTGTGAAGTCAGTTTACGGACGATAATTTTACGTGTTAACGTGACGTTCGCCGTTTTTCTCGTGGCAGTTTTGTGTGGCAATTTTTTAGGGGTATAGAGGAGATATAGACTCTACTACAAGTGGAAGTGTCCCTCTAATAGAAAGAAGATAAGGGACCGCTAGCTTTCTCTCTCTAATAGCGCATGCGCATTGGCAACCGTAATCTTACTATTTCGATGTAATGCCATTGGATGCCATGCATCACAAGAGAGAGAGATAGCTAGCCGTCTCTCATCTTTTTCTCTTTATACTAGACGGACACTTTTAGAGCCGCCTTTCCCACTTTATTCTTATACCTCTATGGCACTAGCACGACGCGGCAACACACCGTGCCGCGACACCGCACAGTTTAACGTTGACAACGTCAGGACATGGAGATGTGGACATGTCTACACATTGTTTTGACCAGCTTAAATTTATGGTCTCTCGGCCATTATAATGTTTACACAACTGGATAATTAGTGGAATCTTTAAGATTAACGCATATTTGAATAGGTAAAAGTGTTAATTTTACTGTTTTAGTGGAGAAAGCTGATTTTTAATGAAAAAACGTAATAATATCCTTGGGTTCAAAATTCAAAAAAAAAAACAGGTGCAAGTTTGTTGTCGGCTTGATATAAGTGACGGGTGTGACGACAAATGATTCGAGTTTCACCGTGCAACAGCCACTTTGTAAGCCTCAGTAACAATTCACGTCAACGTCAACATGAAACGGTGCGGTAAGTTGGCATGGTGGTATTAACTTAACGTGTAAATTTACGATCAAGTTTGCACGTTATGTCAACGCACCGTTCCACGTGGACGTATTTGACAGGCACTAATCATAGTCAACTACTATGAAAGAAGAAATGGAAATGAGCAGGTCACGTGGCTCGCAGAACAGACAACAGGCGGAGTCGAGCTATTGTGGAGTGGCGATCAAGAACATGACGCAGGAACGTCTAGAGCAGCTATACTCTAAGTGTGTTCCGCGGAACCCTAGGGTTCCGTGATACCTCTGTCGGGGTTCCGCAAGAATTTAGAAATAAAAAAATCAAAACACCTCTCTCTGGTCGCTCCGCGGCTGTGCGGACTCCGCGGCCGCGCGGAGACAAAACGCTATGAATGTTATTTATTTATTTATTTGTATTTGTATAAGCTTGTGTTACATTAGCTGGTACAATATCTCATAAGTTTGGTCTCAACAATTTTATACTTGTACAACGCGTTCGCTCTAAGTTTGCCGGTCTGTGGAATGCGCGTACCCTCCCCCACGTGACAACAAAACTTATAATGTGTCATAGTTTTACCCAAATATCTAACGTACACAATTTTTATTGTTACAATTAAATAAAAAATTTCGAACGTCATACACTCATACCTATCGCCAGCGGCAAACTTAAAACGAGCGGGTAGTATACTTGTAAGCGCTCAGTCTCTTTGATAAAAGCCGCCTCTGAATTAGACGCTATAGTTGTCAACTAGCGACTTTCGTCTCTAACTTCAAAGGATAAAGTCGATATTGTTTACAACGCTATTTTTAAATTTCTGTTTTTATTTTTGCTTTTTGTTTATCAAAGGTGCCGACTCGAGTATTTTCGAGAATATTTGAGATCGAGTCTAGGACTAAGTATAAAAGCGGCGATCGCGCGTTGGCGTCGTCAGTTGATGATTAGCGTTCGGAGCGATAAGTTACTACCTACTTACAAGCTCGCTAGCGAGAAACTGGTGTTCATTGTTTTACTGCCTGCTGTATTCTGTTGTCTCAGTTTTATACATTTCTTCCCTGTAGGTTCTAAATTTAGTCTCTTATACGCAGTAACGATTGTGCATTATTTAAACCCCACTATCCTGACTTGTAACATTATAAATAAAGAAGAATGGAACGTTGGCTTAAAGGTGTTAAACGTGTTCCAACAACATCTTCTAATGACGCTGAATGTTCAAAAGCAATGCGCGCGGAGAATTTAGCAATCACCGATCCAGAAGATGATGCCACGAGTGCCACGACGTCAAGCTCGACGGTTTCAAAGACGAAAAAAAGGAAGTATGATGAATCTTATATCAGTTTCGGATTTGTTGATTCCAACGGCTCACCTCTCTGCATGCTCTGTAGTAAACTGCTTCCTAATAGTTCCATGGCACCTGCCAAATTGCGTCGACATTTAGAAACCGTACACCCCGAGACTAAAGACAAGAATAAAGAATTTTTTGTTCGCAAAAAAGATCAGTTATTAGAAAGTCAAAAAAATATGATGCATGTAACACAAACTACCAACGAAAAGGCCACGGAGGCATCATACTTAGTTAGCTATCGCATTGCACAAGCAGGTGAAGCGCACACTATCGCTGAGAAATTAATAAAACCATGTGTATTAGACATAACAAAATGTATGCTTGATGAAAAATCTGCAAAGCATCTTTCTACTGTTCCGCTATCAAACGATACTGTTTCACGACGAATCCATGATCTGGCAAGCTACGTCAAACAAGAACTAGTTACACGTCTACAAAATACACGATTCGCTTTGCAAATGGACGAGTCGACTGATGTCGCTGGTTTGGCTATCCTGCTGGTTATTGTGAGATATCCATATAAAAGTTCTTTTGAAGAAGACATGCTTATGTGTTCATCGCTGCTTACAAACACTACCGGGGAAGAAATTTTTAATAAAATAAATATATTTTTTGAAGAACATAATCTCAGTTGGAACAATTGCATTGACATTTGTACAGATGGGGCCAAGGCGATGACAGGTAAAACAGCAGGAGCAGTGTCACGAATGAAAAATAAAGCGCCTAATTGTAGTTCCAGTCATTGTATTCTGCATAGACAAGCACTTGCGATGAAGCAAATGCCGTCTAATCTAAAATTAGTTATGGATGAAGCGGTAAAAATAATTAATTTTATCAAATCACGACCACTACAATCCCGATTGTTCTCATTATTGTGTGAAGATTATGGCAGCAAACATAAAACACTGCTGCTCCATACAGAAGTGCGATGGCTGTCTCGGGGAAAAACTTTAACAAGGCTATTTGAACTTAGAGCCGAGTTACAAATGTTTCTTTCAGCAGATACTTCTTTTAATTTGAAGGACCGTTTGTATGATAAAACTTGGTTGTTCCGATTGTCTTTTATGGCGGATATCTTTCAAAAACTTAACGAATTAAATTTATCATTGCAAGGTAAACAGACAACAGTGTTTCAGGCCTATAATAAAATAACTACTTTTAAAAGAAAATTAGATTTTTGGATCATTTGCATTGGTAAGAAAGAAATAGAAAGTTTTACGTTACTCACTGAGTTTGTTAGCGAAAACGACTCAGAAATGTTTGAAGATAATGTGTTTGAAGAATTGGTCCAATATCTCAGTTCGATGCGCGCATCTTTTGAAAAGTATTTTCCCGAAGAACACAATACAAAAATTAAAGTGAACTCCTGGATTCATAATCCTTTTTTACCCAACTTGGAAAAGCCTGAAAACATGTCAAATGAGATATATGAATCTCTTTTAGAAATGTCATCAGACACAAGTATGGAGTCATTGTTCAAAACGACGCCTCTTAATGATTTTTGGTGCAGAATCCAAGATGAATATGCAATGCTTGGCCAAATGGCTCTGGATATTCTTCTCCCGTTCCCAACTACATATTTGTGCGAAACAGGATTCTCTACCTACGCAGCCACGAAAACAAAATATCGCAATAGACTGGACGCCGAAGCTGATATGAGACTCCAACTTTCTTCCATCAAACCTGATATCAAGCAATTGATGAAAAATAAAAAACAGTTTCATACCTCCCACTAGTTAGATTTTTTCTTTTTTAATGTTTTCTATTATTGTCCTTACCAAGTGGTGAAGTAAATAATAATTAGTAACGGATACATTGTACTTTTATTATGCTGATTAATATAGAATACACTTATAAAAATAATTGTTTTATTGTAGGGTTCCATCAAGTATTTTGCTTCCCAAAAGGGTTCCGTCATTTAAAAAGTTTGAGAACCACTGGTCTAGAGGTAGCCAGCCAGATGGTCTGATAACATCAACAAAGTAGCAGGAAAGAACTGGATCTGGTGGTTTAGAAAAAATTACGTCACCAGTTGGCGCCACTGTGACAAAAGGTCTTTCGTATGAAGTTTTTAACGCAAATTAATCGGACGAACATTTAAAATGATCAGAGGACTATGACGACATACGTGATCTCACGGATGAGTAGAACTATGGCTGCCACCTAGAGCCCGAAATTTTAGAAAACCCTCATTGGCGTGGGTAGATAAAGGTTGAAGATGAAGTCTTACCGTGCAACAACCACCTTGTAAGCATCAGTAGCAGCGGGTACGTGAGTGCGGTGAGCAATCGGCGTGCAAGCGTCGCCACGCGCTCGTCGCCGTGACGAACGAACCGGTGTACGCACGACGCTAGCTCACCGCCTGTATACAATATATCAGATATATTATATTTGTTTCTTAGGTTTTCACGCACATCACTCATTAAATAAAACAGTTTTGACGAGTTATAGGCACTAATTTATTTATTTATTGACGTTTTGCACCCTTTTCAGGAGTACCCTTTTTAGGAGTCATTCCGATAATGCACTCCTCCTGAAAAAGGTGCGAAACATCAATAAATAAATAAAGTCAGTGCATATAACCCGTAAAAACTGTTTTATCAGATATATTATTACTCTTAAATAGTACCTTGCCAATGGTAGCCAATTCTTGTATGATTCTCTAAACTTAAAAATAAATTTAACATCAGTCGCTCCTTTTCATTCTGTATGAGAATGAATAGTATGATGAATCGTCAGATGAGCATGTATACCTTAGTCATGGATGTTTATATATTTTTCTATTTAAATATACTCATATATGTATCAAATATAATATATGTTCTATCTGTAACAGTGCTTACATTGGAGCTAGGTTAATTGGTGTAAGTGTTACAAATATGCATTTATTTATTTAAATAAATTACTTTTTAATAAAGATACAATATTCGAATGGACCGCACCACTCGGTCTTCATCGAGGTCATTCATGTCGCGAGCCGTTCTTGATCTTTTTTTCCAGAGCGTTCGTGACAATATTATTCAGCTCTCGAGAAGTGCTAAAAGCGCCTTCAAACCTACGCCAAGCCAATGGTTGTTAAAGTAATTATTACCTTTTTTATGGTGAGCTGTATGAGCGATGCTTGCTAGCCATGTGAGACGATGTAAAGGTTCTTGAGCCCACACGCACACGCGTCGTAAAGTTCCACCGCCACCGTCCCCTTCGCATGCCTAAAACAAAGGTAGTTTTTTTTTTATTTATTGTTACATGCTTAAAAATAAATTTAATATATACATATCTAATCCACTTAATGGACAGTTAATATGTAGCATCCGCCGCAGCAGAAGTTGCAGATATAGATGTTGATCTTTATCTTACTTAGGAACTATACAAATTAAATTAAAATAAATCTTACAATTTGCTCAATCTTAAATGCTAACCGG
This sequence comes from Chilo suppressalis, assembly GCA_902850365.2. Lineage (NCBI taxonomy): Eukaryota > Metazoa > Arthropoda > Insecta > Lepidoptera > Crambidae > Chilo > Chilo suppressalis. The sequence goes on from OU963898.1 coordinate 19,224,448, forward strand.
GTTAGACATAATGCTAAAATTCATCTTGAATGACTGTTAAAATGTTTTTTAAGTTTATTTTTTATTGTACAAATGTTATTACAAGTAGTATACAATAATTGTAGTTTTATAGGTAGCTTGTTAATATTTTTTGGTAATATATATTGTCACACCCTTGTTCCATACAAGTTATTATAATACCATGTAGGTATGTTTATAATCTATTTGTATTAAGTTACTCACTGTGAGTAAATAAATGTTTAATAAGGTTTTAGTCTATTAATGTTACAAGTTTGAATTTATCGAAAATATTTAGAATATAATAAAGTAAATATGGACAGGCCACATGATACGTAACCAATCAGAAAAATGGAGTAAAGTTGTTACCAACTGGTACCCCAGAGAAGGCAAAAGAAACAGGGGGCGGCAAGTTGCTAGATGGGCAGACGAGATTAAACAGACGGTGGGAGTTTACTGGAGAAGAAGAGCCCTAAACAGATCTGAGTGGCGAAGATTGGAAGCAGCATTTCTCCAAAGATTCGAGCATCGGCTGGACATCCCGTAGAGGCTGGGGGAGGCCTTGTGTCACTGACACGCTACGTTTACCACTAAAGAGAAAAAAAAAATCCTTCAAATAAATAGTTTAGAGAGGCATAGCGGTGTTTCCGCACGAATTGGAGCGCCCGTCTGGGGAAGTAACGTTCACCTTACAGAGGACCGCAGTAAAATAAATAAATATTTATAACACACACCAATTAGCCTAGCCCCAAAGTAAGCACTATAAGGCTTGTGTTATGGGATACTAGGGGTTACCCTTATCCGTTAGGATAGAATACATTATACTGTACATATATAAGTAAATTTTTATAGTAATACATATTAAACATCCATGACCGGAGTATAAATGCTCGTATTCATCACACAAACATCTGCCCCCACCGGGATTTGAACCCGGGACCTCTCGAGTCGGCGACACCATGAAATCCGGCGTACAAACCACTCGGCCACGGAGGTCGTCAAAGCCAACACTACCTTTTGGTTTGGTTGTGTTTCTGTCAGTAAGGTTCCAGGGCTCCCAATGAATAGGGGAATGAGTCAGGGTGGGCAACGGTGTGAGTGATATTTTTGGTATCGCAAGCTTCTATACGCTATGGGCGCCGCTTATCATCAGCTTGTTTGCCACCCTTTTAACATAAAAAAATACTATTATAAGCTAAGATTAAGGAGCTCGATGACGCAGTGGTTGACAATTACCAGCCATATGGATGGGTGACTAAAAATTTATATCTATCTCTAACAGCTCTGCGCTTTGGAAGGCACGTCATGCTAACATTATGTGCTTGACACACAGATAGTGATTATAGTGGTGTACTTATTTGCAGAAAAACTTCAATAACATCCAAATTTTAATTATTGTGTATTTATAAAATAACGGTTCTTTACCATTTATATTTTTGTTTTAAGTTAACAGTAATCGAAATATTCGGTTTTAACACTATTGCATACATCTCTTGTTACTTGCCTGTGACTGAAGTAATGCAACACTCCGATAATATTCTGTTAGTTCATCTCTTATAGAGGAGACCAAACCCTCACCCATCAGTCCTGAAAACAGAATAGGTATTATTAGTTTAAAAGAAATCCAAAAGGCATTCGAATATACGATTTATATATGCAGATTAATCTTTGCGTTTATTCCTTAAAACATTTTAAAATCACAAAGCCAAATTAGGATATTATGTAATTCTAGGTAATTGTGGATTAGTTTAAGAACATTACCTTGAGGCATTATGCCTGAGTTAGGGTCAATGAATTCTTTGAGTCTATCATGTAAGAAGCCCAGGTGCGCAATACGAGAATACAGAGTCTGCATAGGGCGTGATTCACTGCTCAGTCCACGTGTTTTCACACCAGTTGCTGCCAAGACTGCGTCACGCACACACTTGCTGTCATTTAGTTGACCTGTAACAAACAAAATGCGGACTTTATGGCATTGGCATTCTCTACCAGTCTACCAGTGTGTTGGAGACAAATGGTATGGCAATAGAGCAGTCGCTAAAAATTCAATAAAATGAAATTAACTAAATAACAACAATAAAAATAATAATACTTAAATACAAATTGATGTACATATATAAAATACTCATAAACATACACATATAAATATATATGTTTATACATATATATACACATAAACAGTCTTGGTCATATAATTAGAAACACTACCAATGGTTGTTGACATTATGTAAGATACTTCGCAGCAATCGTTTTTATTTTGCAATTAAACAATAAATAGGACAACTATATGTTCAAAGATTTATTATTTATTAGAAAAACAATATAAATTCCATTACAAAAGTGCAGTTTCAATATTATATTACGGACAAACATTCAAATCAGTTTCAAGGTATGAACAATAATGGTCAACTAATAAGAAGCAACAACAAAAAAGTATAAAAAACATTTTTTAGTATTAGTATTGTTATTTACGAAATAGCTACTATCCACAGCCTACCAATAGTTTTAATTTATATTTAGTGGCGTATCCCACCTATTGGGGGGTGATGTCACTTGCGTCCGTAGGATTTACCACCTTTTCCTAGGCCCACCCTACACGTGTCCCCCGGGTGGTGCAAAACAAGTGACAACGCCGAGTCTCAGGTGGCGGTCTTAAATAACGTGATCCCCATAGTTTACTCTATGGCGGCTTACAGAAGCCGTGAGGATTAAATACCCTCAGAAAGTCTGTGTGCAATGTTCTGGGGACACATTGCAACTATCTACCCAACCTCTTTTTGTATGATGAATTCGAGTAATATTTTATGTGATTTGCCATGCTCCCCGGCTAGCGACCGGCGCTCACGGGTACCCGGGCCTGTGAGTGAGAAATGTGTTACCGAAGACTGTGAAGTAGTGGGTACCCAGGCTGCTTCCACAGTTAATGCTACTGGTCAAAGTGCAGTTAAAGAGCAAGGCTCGAAAACTATGATGCAGCAAGTTTTTCACCGCAGTTTCTTCATAAACAGCAAAACAAGACATCCCTCCCTTGGAGACCTACCTACAGGAGAAAAATCGCCACTAGCTCCTGAAAATGCTTACAATACGGAGCAAGATAATAGTAATCAAATTGATTGGCAAACCGTACCAACTCTACGTCGAAGCAAAAGAAGAAAACTTAGTGATTCACCATCACCATCACGTGATCACGAGATCCAGACACAGAACCGATTTAGAGAACTACAGTTAGATGAAGGAGAAGATAAACCAGCTAAAACTCGCCAAAAGCAAAATAAACCTCCTCCAATCATGCTTTATGGAATCGAAGACCTAACAAAACTCAATGAACTCATTGGATCTATTCTAGATAGGTCTGAGTACAGCTATAAGATCATCACTAAAAAACAACTACGGATATCGTATAATAGTGTTGAAGCATATAAACAACTAATTCAGCTTGTTAGAGAACATAAGCTTATTGGACACACTTTTACAAGAAAGGATGAAAGGCCCTATAGAATAGTGATTAAGAACTTACATCACAGTACTCCTATAAGTGCCATAAAGGAAGCTATAGAGACTACAGGAAATACAGTTAAAGGTGATATCGTCAATGCTAAATATGGACCAGATAGAATCCCATTATCTACTTTCTTTGTGAATCTAGAACCCAAACCTAATAATGGTGCTGTAAAACAACTTAAATATATATACAACACAGCAGTAGTGATAGAAGACCCAAAACGAAAAAACAGTATCCCACAATGTAAACGGTGCCAACAATATGGCCACACACAAAACAATTGCATGCGCCCTTATAGATGTGTAAAATGTGCAGGAAGTCATAAAACTATAGATTGTAAGAAAAAAGATAGAACTACTCCTGCAAAATGTGCCCTTTGTCTAGGACAACATCCAGCCAACTATAAAGGGTGTGAAGTGTTCCTAGAAATTTATAACAGGAAAAATAAGAAGAAACCAAATGTGATCAATACTAATTTAAAATCAGATCATACTAATGAAAAAGGATATATAAATAAAAATAAAACAAGAGAAAATAAGAAATTTGAAGATACCCCCACTAAGAAACTATACTCTCAAAATAGAACCACTGACAAAACCTACGCACAGGTAGTACAGCAAAACGAACCAACTGACTGTCTAACCAATAAACTAGAAGACTTACTCACAAAACAAGCTGAGAAGCTAGACGCTCTAATTAGCCAAATGGGAACTCTTATGAGTCTGTTAACAACAATGCTTACCCACATAGTAAACAAATAGATTCCCTTAGAATAGCAGCCTGGAACATTAACGGTCTAACAGGCCATGTAAACGAAGTAGTTAACATTATGAATATGAACATGATTGATATAGTATTAATATCGGAATCTCACCTGACTGATAGATCTAAACTAAGTATAAGTAACAATTATTGCATTTATTCAACCAACCATCCAGATGGAACTGGTCACGCAGGTTCTGCAATAATAGTAAGGAAGAAGTTGAAACACCACGTATTGCCGCAATATCAAACAGTACATATGCAAGCCACAACAATACGCGTGCAATGCAAACACAACGACTTGAATATATCCTCAATCTATTGTCCGCCTAGGCCAAAAATTAACTCAGAGGCGTTCACTTCCTTCTTCTCTACCTTAGGACCAAGATTTATTGTAGGAGGGGACTGGAATGCAAAGCATGTAGCCTGGGGATCCAGCAAGACACTAACAAGGGGTAGAGAACTCAAGAGCTGTATTGATAATAGACATTTTGGCATACTAACGACTAGACAGCCAACATATTACCCTTCTGATCCACTACGTAACCCTGACTTGATAGATTTCTTTGTCTTCAGCGGTATCACAGAGCACTACATGAAAATTGAAACAAGTTGTGATGGTGCCTCTGATCATGTACCAATCATAGCCACAGTTAGCACTACATTAATCGAAAGGCAACAAAGACAACATATTTACAACGCGAATACAGATTGGGAAGCATTTAGAGAGTACATTGACAAGAATCTAGACCTTAGAGTTCCTTTGAAGACGGAAGATCAGTTGGAAGAAGCAACTATGTCAATAACCGAAATTATACAGACAGCGTGTTGGCTAAGTACACCAGCTAACCAAAACAAAACTAATAAATATCACAATGTGCCTCTTGCAGTTAGAGAAATGTTACTACATAAAAGAAAACTTAGAAGAACCTGGCACAATACCCGAAGAACTGAAGATAAAATGCTTTTAATATAGCATCCGAAAAATTGAAACAATTTCTGAAGGAAGTTGAAAATGAAACTCTTCAGCAACGCCTTGAATCTCTTTCGGCTGGAGGTCGGGAGCATTGCTTATGGAACACAATTAAATCATCGTGTAAACCGCAAAATCTGGAATATCCATTGAGACTTCGCAACGGCGGCTGGGCTAAAACTGATACAGAGAAGGCTGCAGCTTTTGGAGAATTCCTACAAGAAGTTTTTACACCGAACGAAAGTAGCGCCAAAGTGAAAGAATATTTAAGTAGCGATTTACAGCTAAGTCTACCTATCAAACACTTCACACCCAGAGAGCTATGGAAAATCATTCGAACACTTAAACCAAAAAAGGCTCCCGGCTATGACGAACTGACAGCTGAAGTACTTAAAAAACTACCTAAAAAGGCTGTTGTATATCTTGCTGCTCTCTTTAACGGTATTCTTCGTCTATCGTACTTCCCGAAATCATGGAAGGTGTCATATATCGTTATGATACCTAAACCTGGCAAAGACCACTATGGGGTGTCATCCTACCGACCCATTAGCTTGCTGCCCATACTATCTAAATTGTTTGAAAAGGTATTCCTCACTCGCTTAATTACACTGGTACAAGACAAAAAGCTAATACCTGATCACCAATTCGGGTTTCGAGAGCGACATTCTACTGTAGAACAAGTTCACAGAGTGGTCAATCAGATAAGATCGGCCATGGAGCAGCGCCAGTATTGTTCTGCCGCCTTTATAGACGTTCAACAAGCTTTTGATAAAGTTTGGCACGAAGGCCTTCTATACAAAATTAAGAGACACTTTCCTCACAACTTTTTCACTCTCATCAAATCGTACTTAGATGATAGAATGTTCCGAGTAGTTGTTAATGAAGACCTTTCCGGATTCTACGATATAAAAGCAGGTGTTCCGCAGGGATCTGTGCTCGGGCCTATGTTTTATATACTGTTTACCGCAGATTTACCTGACTCACCTGAAATACTATCTGCCACATTTGCAGATGATACAGTGGCACTGAGTTGCAACAAGGATCCGAGAATTGCTTCTCAGAAGCTACAAGCACATCTCACAACCATTGGCCAGTGGATGGAAAAATGGAAGATAAAGGCGAGTGCCTCCAAATCCACTCATGTAACTTTTACACTGAAGACTGGAATTTGTCCACCAGTTAAGCTTGGAACAGAACAGCTTCCGCAATGTGACGTTGCTAAATACTTGGGGATACATCTTGATAGAAGGCAAACATGGAAGACCCATATTCAAAAGAAAAGGGATGAACAAAATATTCGCTTTCGCTCACTCCTTTGGATAATGGGAAGACACTCGCGTCTCAGTTTGAATAACAAGCTTCTCATTTATAACGCGGTATTAAAACCAATTTGGACTTACGGCATCGAACTTTGGGGTACAGCGAGTAACTCGAACCTAGAAATCCTGCAGCGATTCCAAAACTCAGTGTTTCGCACCATACTGAATGCTCCATGGTTTGTGAAAAGCACAGAAATGCACGACTACTTGCAAAGCAACACTGTCAAGGACGAAATAAACGCTATAGCCAAGCGCTATCAGGGCAGACTTATTCACCATGTTAATAAACTTGCGGTGGCTCTCACTGATGTTAGCAAACACTCCAAAAGACTCAAAAGATGTACTATCGGAGAGCTGGAAAACAGGCATTAACTGAAGATCAGTGTGGAACAATGAGAGAAGAGCTTTTTGTTGAAAAAGCCATCTCGCACGCCCGAAAAGTCATTGAAATGTTCTGCTTATAGTGTAGACTGATCGCAGAAAGCGGTAACACAAAAAAAAAAAAAAAAAAATTGGCGTATCCCTTATTTTTAACAACATCACTGCAACAATGTGGCAATGATTCAAATCAATTTAATATTTTTTCTATGGGGATTGAATTCCATGCTTCAACAAATGCTTTTTATAGTTCGTTTTGACTGGTGTTACGTTTGTTTGAGACTTTATTGTTAATATGTAAATTAACAATTATTTGCCTAGTTGTTGCGTCACAACTTTTATTTTTGCCCATTTTGAACAAAATAAAATTGAGATAAAATTTTGAATCGCCGCCTAAATAATAGAAAGAGCCAAGAAAGAAATGTTATCCTCCAATTTTCAATTTAAAAAAAGAACCAGCTATACATACTTTTTTTAAATGTTTCTAATTAATCTAATCAAATGTTTCTAATTAAGCGTCTAATTTTTAAATTAAAAGATATGTTTTATATTTTATACAGTTAATGAGTTTTTTATTTCTGTGGCTATATTATTGCATGATTATTCATTATTGAATGTGTTTATTTTTTTTAGAACATTTGTATGTTGAAGTTATACTTTCTTTATTCATAAGAAGTGATTTTAATTATATGACCACTACTGTACTACTATATATACGTGTGCATAACATACATAAAATACAATAAATATAATATACAGTAGAACCCGTTTAATACGATCATGCTTAATACGATTTCTTACATAATACGCCGTTTTGCGTCAGTCACTGCAACTTGAGACATGTTTCATACATTTCTTAACTAAATACGATTCGTCATCCCACTTAATACGCCTAAATCGCCAACACGTACCACACATATTACCTCTTGCGGCAGCACAAAATTCAATGAGAATGTGAATAACACACAAGAAAAGGCCCTAAGTGATAATGATCAAGAAGATAGAAGATAAGTCAACTCCGATTTTGTCACACGCTCAGGCATTATCAGCAGTTAATGATTTAAGATGCTATGTAACTTCTTTGAATCAAAGTGAAGATGCACTGCAAAAGTTAAAATCTGTTGAAAATCTTGTAATTGCTAATGCCTCCAAATCAAATCTTTTTGACAAATTAAAATAAGTGATTAATTTAAATAACGTAATAATTTATTACGTTATTTAAATTAATTATTGTTTACAATAATACACTGATTTTTTTATAATATACATAATTCTTAAATATTGTACATTTAATATCTCAATACCAGCATTCGAAATTTGCCATCCCGCAATCCCGCATAATATGCTTTCCCACTTAAGACGCGTTTTTGGTTGAGTCCCTGTGAAATCGTCTTAAACGGGTTTTACTGTATATCAATGCAAACTATAGGGAAAAGCATGTGTATTGGAAATCACATAAAAATCACATTAAATTAAATATAATTGTAGCATAAAATTTCAATAATTTTAATATTTTAATTACATTTTCAAGTCAAGGCTCAAACAATTAAATTAGTACTTTATGAAATATTAATAAAATTAAATATTATTTAAAATTGTAGCATAAATAAGGTAATCCATGACATTAGTTTGCAAACTTATCTTGTAGTCATTCTGCAATACAGCACTGAACCAAAGTTTGCACTTATAAGCCTTAGCATTACTTTGTATCTAGATTTGAGTGACATCATACAATTACAAAGTCATAACTTCTTAAGTCCAGGTCCACCATCTTGCTGGTAAGAGCTTTACAAACAGTAGTAAAATATTAATTAAAAGGGTTCAATAACTTTTTAGGGTTCCATTGCCATAAAGTGACTACTCATCAAGTTTTTTTTTTGTTATTTTTAATTGACCTTCTGTTAAACTCTCACAATGTTAAAGAACCTTTTGTGGCCCAATTACAAATGGAATTTTAAAAAATAACAATTGTAGAAAATAATTGTAAAATAATAAGAAATCTCACCATTAGTTTGTAAAACTAAAGCCATATTACTCTTATTGGAGGGAAGGCTCTGGTTGGATCCCACATGTTTAGGGGCCCCTTGGCTGCCCCAGCTCACTGAACCTATTGTGCTCTTGCTTGAACTTGACGTTCCACCAGAAAACCCAATACTTGGCATCTGGAATATATTAAAAAAAATAAACATTCTACTACTCATATCAGTTGTATAAAATATACTTAATTTTTAAAATAACTTGTACAAATAAGTCCTGCCTTCTTTTAGAACTAACTACTACCTAAATGACTTATTCAGCATTTTCATCTGTAGCACAATAATCAGGGGTGTATTTACCCTAGGCCCAAAAAGGCCATAGTCAAGGTGGCCAGCTACGAGGGGCACCAGAAGTCATATTAAGGCATAAGTAACTGACTTATACTTTGATTTGATTTACTAATTTGGTAATAATAATAAAACAAAAATAGGGGGGGGAGGATGTCGGGAATAGTAAGTAGCGTGGCTCCAGATTTGAAAATACTCCCCTGACAATAGTTTATTAGTAACAGCTGCTATTCATTAATTTTTAAGTAAATGGTAACTGATGCTATCATTCTTTCCAAGCAATAGAATAAGACTACTCGAATATCAGAACTTACTGAAGCTAACTGGGGTATAGGAAACAACTGATGGGTAGATTCTGATTGCGGTGGAGCCTCTGACAATGCTAAAAGCAAAGCCAGAATTGAAACACGTTGTTTCAAAACAAACTGAAAATACAGAGAATTTATCAACACATTACCACTTAAAATATAAAGATTAAAAAAAAACATTTATGTAAAACTTTAACTCACTGAAGTTTTTAATTTTGTGTGACACTCATTGAATTTATCAACATCTTTTGTAGAGATATTAGTCAATCTAGACTGAATTTTTTGACAAAGAAGCTTTTCATCCAAATTACTACGAGTTTTTTCACTTGTTGATGACAAATATGAAACTGCAAGTTCATAGGCACCATCTGAATAGGAATAAAGATAAAATTATTACTTATTTACTATTACCGAAAATATAAAATTTTAAACACTCAAAGTTTCCTTTTTTCCATTTTTCTGATATATAAATATCAGAGAAACTAAACCATATTTTTATGTTAACCTTTTTTAAACTTCTTAATTAAATCTTTTAAATAGTCATGGATGTTATTCATTCGAAATATTTTAATTGAAGCAGTAAACTCTGACCAACAACTTATTTATCACTTCATTTGATAGCTGTCTATAGAATCAATTTAGACAAGACTAAAATTTTAAAATAGGAACTTTACACTTTACCTGGATCAGGTGATAAACTGACACATAGCTTATGAAGCAAAGAGGCTAAATTATTTGAAGTTACATCCATTTTTTAGGAATGATCTTGTCATGGGTAAAGTAATCAGGACTTTTAATGTGTTGTCCCTGAAATTACCAATAAAAATAATATCATTACTTTTTATTACACTTAGTATATGCCTGTAAATTCTTGAAATCGCAGCACCACTATTAAGTTTGTTAATAACACAATTGCAAAACAGAATTAATCGGTAAAGCCAAAATTTGTTTGATTTTGATATTTTGGTAGGTACCGCTTGACATTGACAATTTGACAGTCAGTCATAGATGATGGAGTTTTATAGCTTGAGTCATAGATGAATAATTGGTCTAGCTTCACTCTACTAGATACCGCCGGCGTATTTGTCAAATGCGGTAACGCTGAAATTGGCGTACCCGAGCCTTCAATGAGCCAGTCACACTCAGTCACACAGTCACATGTTTTATTAAAATTTGGTGTTAATAGAAAGTAAAATGCCAGTTTATGTAGTGAAATAATACAATAATGAATAACAAGGACGCTGGTATCACATAACATCAATAAGTATCATAAAATTTTGAAATTTCAACATAAAATATCATGAACCCGAAACGTCATTCAGGTGTTGCCCTGTTGCCACGTATACAAGAGTGAAGTCCATATACCTAGTTGAAATTTTTATAGTGTGAATTTATTATTAGTCTATTTTAATATTGAACCCATGTTATTTAAACTTACTATTAAACTTGCAATTAATCTTAACCTAGTTTTATATTATTTAACGTTCATCTTTGATGTAATCTACATTTTATTCCTATAATATTCTGTTTTCATTTTTACTATCATTTTTTTCAACACATTTGCTCTTAAACTGACTCATATTAATTACACAGTTTTTAGTTTCACAATTCAGCGCATTTCACATTAGTAGCGTATTCTGTATGACACAAAAAATCTTCTAGCGTACTTGACTCATATCTGGGGAGAGGCTATCGACAAGCGAGGCGAGTCGTTGGCTATTAGCCTTGACATTGCCAAGGCATTCGACAGGGTCTGGCACAAAAGTCTTCTCTCCAAGCTTCCGGCATACGGTCTGCCGCCATGCCGGCCCAGTTCTGTTCTTGGGTAGCTGACTTCCTGCATGAGCGTAGAATTCGTGTCCTTACGGATGGTAGCAGTTCGCGGTTCATGTCAGTGAATGCCGGCATTCCCCAGGGCTCCGTCCTATCCCCCACTCTCTTTCTGCTGCATATCAATGACTTCATTCCTCTTGGGAATAATCATTGCTATGCAGACGATATTACAGTACATGCGGGGTATCTCGGACAAGCAGTGGCTGGGCAGGCGGTAACCAAGGAGAAACGGGAGAATCTTGTCATTGAGCTCAATCAGGCTTTGGACCACATTTCTGAATGGGGTAACAAGAACTTGGTTGTGTTCAATGCTAAGAAAACCCAGGTCTGCGCTTTCACGGCAAAAACGTCGCCATTCCTTTTATGTCCTTCTCTTCAGGGCCCAATACTGGAGCTAGAGAGCAGTATCACCATAAAATAAATAAATCCAAAGAATTACATCGAAAGTGTGATAGAAACAGCCTCACGCAAACTCGGAGTCCTGAACAAGGTGCGGCGTTTTTTCACTCCCGAGCAACTGTGCTTGTTGTATAAGACGCAGGTGCGGACTTGCGTGGAATATTGCTCGCACCTCTGGGATGGCTCCGCTAAGTACTTGCTCGATGCTTTGGATAGGTTACAGCGGCGTGCAATCCGCATCATAGGCGATGAGGAGGTGACTAAACACCTCGAGCCTTTTCAATTACGCCGTGACGTGGCGTCACTAAGCGCGTTATATCGTCTGTACCACGGCGAGTGTTCTGAGGAGTAATTCTCTCTTATTCCACCTTCCCCTTTCCTTCAAAGGACCACGCGCGCTGGCTTACGTTGTCACCGTCTAACTGTGGCTACAATTCCAACGCGTACAAAGATTTTTTTTGACTCATTTCTTTGTCGTACTATCCGTAAATGGAATGATCTGCCCGCTCACGTGTTCCCTCCCTCTTACAACCTGGGATCCTTTAAAAGAGGCGTGAAGAAGCAACTTGCAGGCCGGCAGGGTGGGGATGGCTGGTGTGGCAGTTAGAACTGCTGTATCAGCTATCTTCGCGTCTGGACTTCACCTTCACTTAACATCAGGTGGGGTTGTACGGGACGCCGGGCTGTCGCAGTAGCGGACAGTTACCAACTCGTACTGCGGGGTGGAGGAAATTACACGCAGGAGTCTTGACGGCGATAGTGGACTGTAGGTTCGGTGAATAAAAGCCCTGGTGTTCGGTATTGAAGAAATCGGTGGGCGCTGATAATGGATGGCTGGTGAGAGGAGGCTTCAGGTCCAGAGTGAACCGCTTGTTTCTTCCTGTTCCTTAGGGTAGGAGCGCCTGTCGCTGAATGCATGTCGGAGCCTGTTCCGACTCGAATTTTATATGCTAGGACTGAGCTGGCCAGCGATCCATTACCTCACCCCCGCTATACTTTATTTTTCATTTATTCAAAAAATACATAGGTGCGAGCTTAAAACTATACGTACATACATTGGGCATACAAATAGGCATATTTTTAGCGCAGTGGCGCGTCCGTAAGCATGATATTTTAGGTGTGGCGCGCTTATATTTTCCCCCTCCATAGGGCTTCGCCTTGCCACAGGACTCCGCTGCCCCACCCACGCGCTCTGCGTGCGCCGGGAGGGGAGCGCGAAACGTTTTAGGAGATCGTTCTATACAAACTAATTTTGCCTTATATTCGGTACATTTCTATATTTATCGATTTGACACCTATTTATTTACGTAGTCCTATGCGTTATCTATCTAATACAATAAGTTTCTAACAAGAATAATAACAAACAACGGCTCTATAGCCCTATAAAGTTTACAATTTTAAAAGTCTTAAAAAACCTACTTACATTCATTTAATGCCTAACTATCATATATCATTCTATAGAGCAAGCGAAAATACACAAAATAAAAGCTTTATTATTAAAATTATACCTATTATAACCTATCAAATATTCATAAAAAACTATATTTAACGTTTCCCTTAATTATGCCTAAACTATTTAATCGATCTACACAAAACTCCACTATCTTAATACTATATCTACCTTTTTCCTAATAAGATATAAAACAAACCAATTCAAACACAATTACATAATATTTTCGAAGGCTATCAACTTAGGCAAAATCTTATAAGACTGCTAGAAAGAGACAGCCTATCTTCTCTGTCCCTCCTACCTATCGGTCCGAACTATCTTAATCTAGTACAGTTTCCCTGCGCCACCGCTTGGCATCGCGGCGATCGATTAGACAAATTCTTATAAGATTATGGGTTAGAAAGAGACAGAATATCGCTTTGAACTATCAATTTTACAATCAATTACTATGAGCGAAGCTCTCTATTATTGCGATATCCGACTCATTCTAATGAAACAACAAGGAAATAACATTTTTAATGTACACACAACCGTTACATGTGAAATTTTAGACATATTTTACAAATCAATCTTGTTTCGATGTTAACTTTATTTCTTCTCGCTTCGTTCTTAAGGCGGTCGTCTCGTACATACTCCCGCCGTGCAGCGTCGGTTGACTCGTCGCTGCATCCAATCACCGTGGGAGAGGCGACCGATGATGTTGTATGCACCACCAGCCGCTCCGAAGGTGATGTAGTGTTCCTCCAGTCTTGATAAGGTCGATGACTCGTGTAGTCGCGTTTCGCCCGAATTGGTTGGCGATAACGATTCGGTGTTTCTTGTCTATACGGCGATTTTCTCTGTTGCGATCGATGCGATGCCACCTCGGGACTCCCGCCGGTGGCGCGGGCGGCCGAGGTCGGTGAACTCGCGGCTCGTCGCTGTAGGTATAGCGAGCTGGGCGATTTCTTCTCTGTTTTGCAGTGTGTTTCGTGCTCCCGCCGCTATGCTGACCCGGTGGCGGTGCTTTTCGACTTCGTGGCGGCGCGTGCTCGGTGCGAATTTCTATGTGCGCGTCCGCTCTTCTATTCGTCTTCGATAATGGTCGATGGTCGATTTTTCGGTATTCGTTCTTCGTTCGATTTTCTATTTTCGATCTTCGGTCGATTTTCTGTCTTCGGTCGATTTTCTATCTTCGGGCGATTGTTGACGATGTTGACTTTTTCGATGGTGTTGCGCGCGTGTGTGCCGTGAAGGTCCCATCCGAGCGCGGTTTTCGATGCGGCGAGCAGTTTTCGGCTTCCTCTTCGGACTTCGCTGGCGATAAGGAGGTCCCTATTGTCTTGACCGATCAAAATGGTGGGACGGGCGTCTTCGTATATGAGGTGCTTTTCTATGCCTCGGAGGTGCTTGCAGTCACGTAGGCAATGCGGCTCGACCGTTTGCGATGAAATCTTCATGCGCCGAATAGTGCGTGCTTCTATGTCGAATCCCTCCGTCTGTCCCTCGATGTTGAAGGCGACTCGTTTCGATTGTGTTTCGGGCAGTGGTGTGAAAAAATATTAATTTTGATGGTGGCCATAAACGGCAGATTTATACCATTCCTGCAAAAAGTGAGTATTTCTTGACGGAAGAAGCATTTCAGGCAATAATTTCACAAGAATGGAAAATCTGTGTAAATTTGAAAACGAAAAATTTGCCTGGGGTTAAACTGTGCAGGTGACGATGATTCTAGTTCCAGTTAATCCTATGAGGCTGGCAGCAACCAGCAACTTGATGACGCAGGAATATTCATTTTAATCACTTTATTTGGGCTCTGAATAATAATAATAAGATAATTACTATAATAGCTAAAAAAATTTGAATAGAATTTCAATTCCAGCAAAGTTTTAGGCAGGTTCAGAAAAAGTATTAGATGATGATAAGATAAAAAAATATATAACTCGTATAATAATTATATGTATCGAAGTAAAATAATACAATAGTACTTTTTAACAAATATCAAACCGTTTTAGTCGATGTTTAACAGAAATACTATGTAAGCGTCATAGCGACCTCCTTTTTTTTAAGACAGTATTGACAGACTAAAAGCAATAGGAACTATTGTACAAGACTGATTTACACCCTCCTCTTAAAATAAAATGGGCCCAATTCTAGCATTATTATCTAAACTTATACTTAAATTTGACAACAGTGGTATACATTTTGGAATGATTCTCTTAAGACTAAATTTAACATCAGTTTCTCCTTTTCATTCTGTATAGATAGTTTAAGTTTTGATAATCATGCCAGAATTGACACCATTGTATCCTTGTCATTCTCGATACAGAATGACTGAATGATAGTAGTTAAATTTAGTTTCAAGTTTGGAGAATATGGCCAGAATCGATACCAATAACTCCCTAAAATTAGTTTCTAATTTGGCCATGTGCCACAAGATCTTGGTGACACTGTAAAGAAAGTGTAATGGCAGAACTACATATATCTAATGTGTTGTGTGGCGTCAGACACCGATTGGTTACACACATTTAGTATAATTAGAACTACATTTGTGTGTGGAGATGTGTTGTGATGGCTTTTGATTTGTCTTCTGATATTTCAATAAAAGTTCGGACTTAAAAGATTGTATATTCTGTTTTACATATATGAAAAGCTAATAAATATTAAATATAAAGACATTTTTTATTTAAAAATATAATAACAATTCTAAAACATAAAATTTAAGATCATAAAAGAAATCAATAATATTTTTAAAACAATATGACATTTTTATTGGTATATGCTCTAAGGTCGCGATGTGTCAACTTAATGCATGAAACCGACACCTCTCTGACACGTCAGAACATTAGAGACAAATATATTTCCGGCTTTAGCTAATCTAAATCTCTGTATTCTGTTGTCAATTTGTCATTAGTCTATAATGGTTGTATGCATAGAGTATACTAGTGTATGGATGGATGAATTGTGTGATGGCTTGTGTTTCTGTTTATCCGGAAGTCTAATCAAGAACGAAATCTGTTTATTCGAGCTTACAATATAGTTCAATGAATAGCGTATAAGCTTAATAATGAGTTTCTCCAGTGATGAAGTAAATTTTCTCGTCTATCGATATCTACAAGAATCAGGTGAGTGAGGTTCATTGAACCAATGACGCTAAGAATTAACCAAAACCCAAAATGTTCATGAGTATGTCTTCAAAATTCCGTTTTTAATCTCTCTACTGACAGTGTTTATTTACCTTTGTAGGGTTTCACCATTCTGCATACACTTTTGGCATTGAGTCACATATATCTCAAAGCAATATAAATGGAGCCCTAGTCCCTCCCGCAGCATTATTAAATATTCTTCAAAAAGGACTGCAATATACAGAAGCGGAAATCACAATTGGAGAAGATGGTAAAAGTATATTTTGTTTTGTCTGATATCCTGATACTTAACCTAACATTGACAATTTTTTTACCTGACCTACACCATGTATGTCTGATGTAGTCGTTTGTATTTTCAGGAACTGAGACTCGCCTTACTGAGAGCTTAAGCCTTATAGATGCAGTGACACCAGATATAGTTGCTGCTCGTCAAAATGCTCACAATGCACAAAAACAAGCTATCAAAGCAGAGCCTGGCTCTGGAGGCGAGCAAAATGGAGTTGATGTAAGAGTTATTATTTACTTTAACTTCATAAACGCTCATGGTTAAACATTGGTAGTTATATCCTTTGTGCCTAATGTAGGCGGATGGACTCTTTAGCTGTGAGTGTTTCTCCCCACACAATCAACAAAAACATATCATCAACATTCAACAAAATTGCTTACACATAACTTTGTTTCACTACACATTTTTTTTGATTTAACAAAATTTTGGCTTTAAAAGTCTGGCCTGTGTTCCAAACCTACACAAATACAATTTCACAAAATGTATGAAACTTTTGTCAAATTCCTTATTTGTTGTATCTGGATCGTATGTTTGCAATGCAATCCTGTGTATCTTGTGTATGACAGCTTTGTGAGTAGTAGAAGCAGTGTATAGAGAAACATGTTTCAGAAACAACACTTTAGTGCATGTGTTTTTGTTGAATGTTTTCAGAAAATTTTTGCTAAAGGCTTTATTATATTTTATGTCTTGGAAAAGCAAAGGCTGTTCACAAAAGCAAATCACTTTAAATATTTAAACTAATAAAAGTTGTCTCTCTAATAGTAAACAAAAAGTAAAACATTAAAATATGTATTGGCAGTAGGTAATTGTTAGTAGAGACTTAATTAAACTAAATTTATTTAATCCTCTATATAATTACATGTTCACATACCTATAACTTGTTACATTTTACAAGGTGCTATTAAAAAAAGGCCAACTTTTGTTGTTTCTGTTATATCTAGGGTACAGTATGTACTGCAGCTACAACAACAGGAGGAGCAACAACACCAAGTGCTCCAGAAAACATGGAAGTTGATCAGTCCATAGAAATACCGGCTAGCAAAGCTACAGTTTTAAGAGGACATGAATCTGAAGTGTTTATCTGTGCTTGGAATCCTAGCACTGATCTTCTTGCAAGCGGGTCTGGTGATAGTACTGCTAGGTAAGACTTCACAATGTTCCACACCTATATTTTTGATGTATTCTATATTTTTATGTATGATGTGAATATGTTTTTGTTTTCACAGGATATGGGATATGTCTGATAATCCTGCAACTACACCCAACCAGCTAGTATTAAGACATTGTATACAAAAAGGCGGAGCTGAAGTACCAAGCAATAAAGATGTCACATCATTAGATTGGAATGTTTGTATCAACTGGGGTGAAATATATACTGACTTCATTTCTTAATTGGGTTTACAATGTTATTTTTATTTTAGTGTGATGGCAATCTTTTGGCTACTGGGTCATATGATGGATATGCTCGCATTTGGACAACTGATGGGACATTAGCATCTACATTGGGACAACATAAAGGTCCTATCTTTGCTTTGAAATGGAACAAAAGAGGAAATTACATTTTGAGTGCTGGGGTAAGATTTAAGTAGAGTTACTGAATTAAATGGTTTCTCTTTTTATTATGTTTAGAAAAATTACTAATGAAATATTGCAGGTTGATAAAACTACAATAATATGGGATGCAGCAACAGGGCAGTGTACCCAACAATTTTCTTTCCATCATGCTCCAGCTCTTGATGTTGATTGGCAAACTAACACTTCATTTGCATCCTGTTCAACAGATCAGTGCATACACGTATGCAAATTGAATGCTGATAAACCAATCAAGAGTTTTCATGGTCACAATGTAAGTTCATTATAAAATATTATTAAAACAATATTCTTCAGCAAGAAATGAAGATTTATTTTCAATTACATATACAAAAATTTAAGTAATTCAACCTTTAATTATATTTTCAGAATGAAGTTAATGCCATTAAATGGGACCCGCAAGGGCAACTATTAGCATCTTGTTCAGATGACATGACATTAAAGATATGGTCAATGAAGCAAGATACCTGTGTTCATGATTTACAAGCACATTCTAAAGAAATATATACAATCAAGTGGTCACCAACAGGTCCAGGGACACAAAATCCCAATATGAATTTGATTTTGGCAAGTGCATCTTTTGATTCTACTGTCCGGCTTTGGGACGTAGAAAGAGGAGCATGCATCCACACATTGACAAAACATACAGAACCTGTCTACAGTGTAGCATTTTCTCCAGATGGTAAATTCTTAGCAAGTGGATCATTTGATAAATGTGTCCACATATGGTCAACACAATCAGGAGCATTAGTGCATTCCTACAAGGGCACAGGAGGTATTTTTGAAGTCTGTTGGAATTCCCGTGGCACAAAAGTAGGTGCTAGTGCCAGTGATGGTAGTGTGTTTGTATTGGACTTACGCAAATTGTAGTAAATTGTAAACATAGCATGAAGTTACATGCTATGTTAGAAAATCTATTAAGTTGTTGAGTTAATGTGCCCTGGGCTGATTTTTGTAGCTCTGGGATCTGAGTTTATTAGGGTGAGGCTAAACAAGTGTAATTTTAAAAGCTGTGTGTGACGTGAGTTGCATTGACTGTTGCGCATAGCGTAACCTTGTCTACTAAAGATTTTCTTTGTGCAACACAGCTGCAGTGTTGCCAAATAAGTTGCATGTTTCGTTGTTTCTGACTCGCAAATCAACAAAAAAGCTTTGGCCTCATCATATATGCACATAATACCTAGAATTATAATTGTAAAGTATTCATCAGCCGTTCTATTTCTCATGATAGAAATACATAAAACATTGTACAAACTAAATTACTTATAATCTCCTTGACTATAATAAATCATTTGTTAAAAGCCTTGCATAAGAGATTTTGTCCTTTTTGTTTCTCAAAAAGTTATCTATTGCTAAATAAATATAATAGTTTTTAAGGTAATTAAGACAGCTGT
Organism: Chilo suppressalis; assembly: GCA_902850365.2. Classification (NCBI taxonomy): domain Eukaryota; kingdom Metazoa; phylum Arthropoda; class Insecta; order Lepidoptera; family Crambidae; genus Chilo; species Chilo suppressalis. The sequence goes on from OU963898.1 coordinate 19,244,088, forward strand.
TGTAGTGCTGTAATAGTTTATTATGAATTTTAATTATAAATTTATACCTAACTAAATTAAATAAATGCGATAAATCAATAAATGTGAATCATTCGTCGTAAAAGCGTCTCTGGCCCATGTAGAGCCCTTGAATACACATTATCCTAGCGCCCTCTAGTAATCGCGCGGACATGGTGGCGAGCAGCACCCCATAGGTCCGCTCTGCTTGCGTGCATGCCATTTACACGCCAGAGGTACAGCCACCTAGTGATTCAGCAGCAGGGAAAATTCTAGAATAGAAATACCTAGGTAGATTTCTGCCAATAAAAATAGGAGATAATATTGTATTAGGAGTTTACTCCAAAATATCAGGTGAAGATGCTGAGGATAAGGGGAGCCTATAAGTAAGATAGTGTTCCCCTAGTACTTGGCTGGTATTTACTTTGTACAGAGCTGGTCAAAATAACTCATACCCTCATCATTTGCTCAGTGGGTAATGGAGATCTCAAGCCTTTTCCAGACATTAAATGAAAGCTGAACATTATGAAATGGACTTGAATAATAATAAACATAGGTTTACTTAGGTTATTTTTTTATTATAACATAGGTCTCTTATAAGCTAACATATCTTCATGTTTGTATAGTGTGTGCAGTTTTTCATACATAAATTTAAAAAAATACAGTAAGTTATCATATTGCCCTTCATAAGGTGTACAATGTGAGTGTTCAATATTAGATTCATGAACAGGGTAATGCATAGTAAGAGAAGATTTGTAATCAACACTGCGTCCCCATGCACATAAATGTAATTCTAACATTAGTTGATGTACAGCCTCTATAGTGGACAAATACCAACGTGGACTTCCCTTCTGATGACGCCAAAATTGGGAGGGTCTATTTTGTAATACAATTTTAGGTAATGTGTTCAGTCTTTTATCAGCAAATATCCCTCGACTTTGATTCCATGTACTGTCTATTAAAACTACTTTATCAACAGGTAATTCTTTGTTATGATATATATCTTCACATTGAAAATTATCACCTATTATTTTAGTCATGAGAGTACCTACATTAAACCCGTAAGGCAGTTCTGAAAGGATACTTTCATTGTATGAAACATTATTTGATTCACCAGTAAATAATTGACGAACAGTTTTTGCTTCTGTACCAGGATATAGTAAAACTGTTCTGTTATCTAAGTAATAATGTGGTACATGAGGATAAGTGTATATGTTTACATCGTCCGGAGCCAAGACAGCAGCGTGCGCTGCTGTACTTTTTCCATCAATTTCTCGTTTATGTTTGATTATATCCACTTTTATTGGTAGCTGAAACAGAAAACTCAATATACTCTACGTCTACTTTAACCTAAACCATGGCTAAGATTTACGCTTTACAAGTCGACGTACTTTACATTTAGGTATGCAGCCCTCCAGCTGCAACACTGGAACGTAACAAGTGTAACAAAAATACATTCTGGATTTGCCGCATTTAGGGCAGGAACTTCGGCTTTTCAATGCATCTAGAGGCTGTGAATCTGTTATCATCATTCCTTCAAATGGGCTTCCGTCTCTATTTCTTGCTTCAGGACTTTTTGGATTCATGTTGCGTGCGTAATAAGAATACGAATACCTTAGATTAAAATAAAAAGGGTTTGTAACTTCGTTTAAATCTGAGACGAATACCACAGACTAGTCGTCTGTTGTCGGTTTTTCAACGCACATGAAAGGAGCACAGAGTAGCAAAAAGTGTAGCTCCTTTTTTTGGCTTGCTGGACTTGTGAATTTGCCACTTCTAATAGTAAAGGTAGAGAAACCACTTCTAATGGTAAAGGTAGAGAAACCAATTTTAGGAATCATTATCAATGAGAAATATTTTTACTTTAATAGGATCAGAATTAGGATAAATAAAATTAGAATACAGGAATGTTAAATAACACCAGGCGTGTCCCCGTAGCATGACCACCACGTTACATTAAAACACGTTTTTTATCGTGTAACTGTCAAACGCCATAGTAATTTGACAATTGGGTGTGATCGATATATCATATCGCGGTATGAGCACCGCGATATGGCATATCGCTCGCTAGGGGGACAGAATAAATGATAAAAAAGTAAGTAAAGTCCTCTACGCATTATTTAACTAGCTGGATCTAGCGTGCGAGTCAGTTATCTTTGGGCATGGAATGGAGCTTTCGAACGTTTCTTTTTTTTGTTTTTTTTTTTTTAATTTCAGGACACGGTTTGTGCATTGCCACTGCAAAGGTAGGGAAACATTAGTAGGAAATTAATGAACGTTGGATCGGAATTTAGAGGATAGGATCAGGAGGCACAATTTGTATATTTATATAAATATACATACATAAAATACGAATAAAGAGAAGATTACACTCTTATATTATTGAAAGATGCTCTACATTTATAAATCGGTAAATTATTACAGAAGAGTAGGGTTATTACGGATGTTGGAAAGGGAACATCTAAGGAAATGAGGTCATTTAAAAAAGAATATCGATCGTATGGAGGGCAAGAAAACAGGATGTGGTTAATATCCCCTGTGTCCATTCCGCACCCGCAAGTAGGATCGCTGACAATTCCAAGCTTATAGAGATGTGCTAGTGTAGTAACATGTCCAAGTCGCATGCGCGTTACTATGCTAGTAGCAGTCTTACCAAGTTTAGCTTTGCGAAACCATGGCTTTAAAGGGACAGTAGGCTATATTGTAAAATAGTATTTTCTTTTTATTTGTGTACTACTTTTCCAACTTGTAAGCCATTCACTTCGCAAATCGCACAATGGTAGAGATAGCAAGTCATAGCTATAACATTTATAAGGAACAACGTCACCACAATGCACTGCCTCTTTGGCTGACTGGTCGGATTTTTCATATCCCTGAATTCTACTGTGACTCGGAAGCCATGCAAATTCTACCATGTATCCCAATTTTATTAATTTATTTAGAAAATTCCTTATCTCAAATATTACAGGAAAATATGATTTGGTACGGAAAGGGAATTTATTTAGGGCTTGAAGAGCACTCATTGAATCGCAAAATATTATAGATTTTCGGAGTTTCATAACAGAGATATATTCAACAGCTTTTAATAAACCAATACATTCTCCGGTAAAACAGATGTCTCCGGAGGTAGTTTAGTTTTTTGGACAATAGAAAACTGAGAGTGGAACACTCCTACACCTGTACACTCAGACGGAGATGACTTAGAATCATCAGTGAATATATGATGAAAGTCGTCATATTCAGTATCTATAATAGGGAAGATGCATATATAATATTTATGAAAATTATATGATTAAAATGTTAAAAAAATATAAAAGAAATGTCACTGCAGCGTTACTATTTTACATAATGTTGTTTTTTAACAATTATTACGAATTAAAAATACTTGAAACAGAACGTATTTTAAAACACCAATCAGCGTTTAGTGACGTCACACCTGTTATGACAACTTCTTTGAGGTTATGGTTGTTATAGTAAATATTATATTATGGGAATATTAATTGCGTTTTTTATATTAAATAAAAATGGAAGTTGCGTTTATCAAAGCAGACTCCAGGAATTTACCAAGAGTTAGTGTTGACATGGTTATAACTTTTTTTGTCCAAAGTGCAGAGTTTTTTAAGTGTAGAAATGAAAGGGACTAAATTACTACGGTCTGTAAAAATCGTAGTTGTTAAACTTCGTATTTTATTCAGCGGCTTCTACAAATCTTACGGCGATAATGCAATCGGCTATGTCCAAATTAAAAGAGATGGAGAATTATGTACAGTAAAAGGTCGAGTTCCCCAGAGCATAAAGTACGTAAAGAAGGTTATCGTGTTACAGTTATTTTAAATGAAACGCAAAGCTTGGTTCAGTCCTGCCAATGTGAAGATTGTGCAACATATTTTAAAATTTATCTAATTTTCGACGTCACTCTCCAACTGTAAAATTAAAAATATGTTATAGACAGGTTTTGTATTAGGTAGGTTACTAATGCGTTTTTACGTACAAGCAGATTAATTAACCATATAACAAGTATATTCGCCGACTTACGTCAAAGTGATCTTCACAGCATCGAATAATGGTCTTTGGAGAATAATTGTTATTTCTCTTCGCAGCTTGAAACCACTTTTTTTTTCAGTTTTGGGTCAGAAGTTCCAGTCAAAAACAATTTATTTGGAAACTTTGTTGAAGTAGATTGGCACAAAACATCACGTCAACGAGTCAACACGACTTTTTTTCGGAATATTAGTGGTATTGTTATAAAAAATATTTCGAAAGTCGAAAAAATATGCAAAAGTATGGAAATTTAAAGCCAGCGACGAACAAGTACGACCAGTGACAGACAGGAGTGACGTCATCGCAACTATAGGTTCTTTTTCGCGCGAAAATTTAAATTGTCAATTTAAAACCGCATTTTTACCGATAAATCCCAATGTTTTAATTTTTGAAGTGAAACTTCTTTATCGGCGTTGGAAAAAAAATTACCGTCACATTTTTTCGGACGTTACGCGTCACGTTTTTTGGTTACGCGCCATCTTTTTTTAAAAAGAGCACTATTTACCTCATCCGAACAATTGCTTCTTCTGTCAACTTTAAAAAAAAAAGTATCGACAGCAAATATTCGCGTTTCACACAAGGTAAGGTAAGGTAAGGTAAGGTAAGGTAAGGTAAGGTAAGGTAAGGTAAGGTAAGGTTGATATTAGATTAGCTTAAGAAGATGCTAATATACCGCGGGCGCTTACGGACTGCGCCTTTGGTATTAAGCTTGATTTCAGTTTTCGTTATATAAGGTAAGGTAAGGTAAGGTAAGGTAAGGTAAGGTAAGGTAAGGTAAGGTAAGGTAAGGTAAGGTAAGGTAAGGTAAGGTATAATTATGTGTGTGATTTCGTTTTGCAGGTTTGGTACGCTGCGATTTGATACAGCAAAACCTGTGGTCTTCATATATTTAACTCGTTTTACACTGTTGGTAAGTATTATTAATTATATCTTTGATACTATATATGTTTTTTATTATTTATATAAGTAGTATATTTGTGAATATATATATATATATATGTTATAAATACGTATAATAAGTTAATAGTACTATATTTAGTTTTATGTTTTCAAATTTATGTTCCGTTGAACTGCTTTACAGTTCCAAATATTCCCTCAAAGAATTCGAGCATTACTACTCGCGTTCTCTCATTGGATGCACTTTCTATAACATTGTGTGGATCTATTTTATGAAATTCACAGCACGAAGTATATTTGTGTCTGATTCGTGCATATCTACCACACTCGAACAGTAGGTGATCAATGCTCTGAATGGCCCCGCTATTGCAGGGACAGGTGTCGTTATCTATGATTTTAAATCTACATAGATACTGCAGGTGGTACCCATGTCCTGTGAGGACTTGAGACAGCCAGAAGGAAGCGCCACATAGTTCCATGACTTTTATAACGTCGCTCAGCTCAGGACACAACTTTTTGGTATGTTCTGCAACGCCGACAGTATCCCTGTACATTTCTGTCCATTTCATTTGTGTTTCCTCTCTGATTTGATGTTTAACGTAGCTGATGGGGAACATTACGTAGTTGTATCTGCTGTGCAGCGTTGCAGCTGCTTTTGCAGCGCAATCGGCCTCTTCGTTTCCCCTGATGCCAACGTGCGCTTTGACCCAGATGAAATTAATAGTTTTATTTGCCATTTGGGCATCGTTTATGGTTTGGTGTATCTGAGCCACTTGTGGGTTTGTGTTGCTGCGGTCAGCTAGCGCCTGTAAGGAGGACATGCTATCGCTTAGGATGGTGTATGCGTTTGATCGGGAGCCCAGCGCCCACTGACAGGCTCGGTGGATAGCGAGCAGTTCCGCTTGAAATACTGTACACGTGAAGTGTAGCTTAAATTTTCGGGTAATTTGGAGGTGTTTCTGCTCCGGGTGACACGCGACGAAAGCAGCTCCCACTTCCCCGGTGTCGAGCTTGCTTCCGTCGGTATACACCCTGGTGGATCCTGGCGGGCAAATGCGGTCGATTTCCTGGTCATTGGTGGCAGTTTTGTATTCAACTGTTATTCTATTGGGAGGCGGTAGCAGTTGGTGTGCGGGTGTCGGCTGTTCCATTTCGATGTCGTCCGGGAGCATTTCCGTCTTTCCTGTGAGGCGAACTTGCTCAATGCGCCAGACCTCTTTCACCTTTAGGTGCAGAGGTGTCATGCGGGCGAGCGCAGTTGCCGCAACAGTGGAGACGGTCCTAAAAGCTCTGATGGCCTTGATCGCGAAAAGTCGCTGCAGGCTGTCGAGCTTGGTGCGGACGTATTCCTTATTTGCCGCTTCACCCCAAACACCAGCGGCATATGTCACTATTGGAACAACCACTTGGTTGTAAATAGTCCGGACATTTTCAGGATGGGGACCCCAGGTGGCTCTCGTAAAGATGCTTAAGCATTTGTGTAGTTTGAGAGCTTTATCGGTAACGTATTGTAAGTGTTCATTAAAGGTAAGCTTTTCATCTATGATCATGCCTAAATATTTCATTTTGGTATCGAAGTTGAGTGTTTGACCAGTCATGGTTATATTTGCCTGTTTAGCCGCTGGGGTAAAGGCGACAAGCTGAGTTTTGGAAGGGCCAAAGTTCAGCTTGACGTCTTCTCCCCACGTATCAATGATTTTTAATGCAGTGTTGGTTTTTATTTCCAGGTCTTGGATGGTTGATGCAGAGGTAACCAGGAGGACATCATCGGCAAAGGCTTGAATGTGACAGCCGGTGGGGAGGCTCACCTGATTCAGCAATTCGTCTAGGATGAGGTTCCACATTATGGGGCCACATACCGATCCCTGGACGCACCCCTTTGTCATGGTCTTGGTTGCCATTTCTCCTCCATAAGTAACTTTGACAGTGCGTTGTTTGAAGTAGCTTTTAAGGACTAAATATAGGTTACGTGGGCATTTAATTTGTCTAAGCCTATGAAATAGCGCTGGCCACCACGCATTATCAAATGCGGCTTGTATATCTAAGCTGATCGCGATCACCAGTTCTTTTTCCTTTTTTCGCTTTTTTATTTCTGTGATGAATGTACTAATTGCCTGAATTGTTGATTTTTGTGTCCTGAATCCGAATTGTCGCGGACTAAACTGATTGTCGCGATCCGCTCTGAAAACAATACGATTAGTGACAAGCTTTTCAAAGAGCTTGCCGAAAACTGGTATAAGCCCGATAGGTCTATAGGAAGTAAGAGCAGTGTGATCTGTTTTCCTGGGTTTTGGGATTATCTTTACTACTGCCGTCTTCCAACGAGCTGGGAAGTAGCTTAGCTCTAAGCACCTGTTTAATATGCTCGTGATGAACGATGGGTACTCTCGGCAGAATGCAGCAACAATGTCTGCCGTTAGGCAATCGTCCCCAGGCGCCTTATTGGGGTTCATTTGCCCGATCACCTCAAGAACTTCTGCTTGTGTAAAAGGTTCATCATTATTGCTATTAGGTAGCTCGCCTATGGTATTCCTAAGAAGGTGATGTCTGGTTCGTGTGTCAGAAGAGTCTTCGGGGTAGAAGTGATTGAGGAGAGCCTCCGCAGACTCCCTCGCATTGGAGGTGTGGGTGTTGCCAACCTTTAGTGTAGCAGGTGCCGTCCTCGCTTTCCCAGTTTTTAGGAGTCGGTTGGTAACCGACCACACGTCTTCCCTGCCTTGGCGGCAGCAGAATTCTCGAAAATGCCTGGTTGAGGTTTCTCTCATCTCTCGAGCATACTCCTCTTTGATCGCCCTTTGTTCTTCGAGCACCTCCTCCATGGAGAGTCCCCGTTTTTTGAGTGAGCTAACTTTGTGATGTATTTGGATAGTTCGTGTTTTTAGATCTTCTAACCGTTCTGACCACCATGGAGCTTTTGGTTTTGGTTGACCCCTACGTATAGGCATAGAGTTTAGACAGGCGTTATTTATAACTTCTTCCATGTCATCTATGACTCTATCAATCTGTTCAGTAGTTATTGTTTCAGTGTCGAGTTCAAGGAGGTTCTTGGATACCATTGTGGATGTGAGGATGCGGTGAAACTCGGTCCAGTTCGCCTTGTCACTTCTGTAGCAAAAGGTGGAATCGCTGGTGCGGCTTGATGGTTTTTGACTCTGTATTGTGAGGACGAATTCGACGGCGTTGTGCTCAGAGGATGGAGCAGCGTCTCGATTAACCTTCCAGTTGGTGACCATCTCTTGATATTCCTCGCTTATTAGGGTTATATCAATGATTGATGTTCGAAGTAGCCCATGTGTGACTGCTTCAAACGTCGGTTCGTTACCAGTGTTGCAAATATGCATGTCGTTTGCATAAGCGAGTCCAACGATGTCGCGCCCCCTGGGGTTGTCTCTGAGGCTTCCCCAAAGAGATTGCCAACCGTTCAGATCCCCACCGACAATACAGCACCTGTTCGAGTTGGCTTTGAGTGTGTAGTCAATCATGTCTAATGTATTGTTAGTGTCATTATTAGGCTCTGCATAAACGGATGAAATAAGATATTCTTTACTGTTAAAGGTAAGTTTGATGGTTGTGATGTTAGGAGTAGAATATTGCGACAGGAGAATTGGATTATAATATTTGGATTTAATAAAAATGCAGGCTTTAACTGGACTATTTGATGTATCTGGGCACTGTATCACGTCTAATCCTGGAATTTGCTTGACAACATTGCTGTTACCTACATATGGTTCACTTACTAAAGCTATTATATATTTGTTGTGAGTCATGAAATAGTGTACAAATTCGTGTTGCCACTGGTAGCTGCGTCCTACATTGCATTGGATTATATAAATTTTCTGGGCTTTGTTATCCATTAAAGTTTATTTTTAGGTTGATTCTCTGTCTGAGTGATTTAATTCTAGGACAGTCGTCGGACGTAGCCGCGTGTCCTGTGTTGGCTTTTTTGTTGAACTTGCTGTTGTGCTGGGTGCAGTTGTGGCATTTTCTTAGCGCGTTATCACTTTTTGAGGGACATTTCTCGAAAGTGTGATCGGTAGCCGCACAGTGTGAGCACACGCTGGTCTCACTTTTGCAGTTGGCCCGCGTATGTCCAAACTGCAGGCACCGGAAACACTGTAGGAACGGAGAGAAATTAGTAACATACACCCTTTCGTGGTCGACATTAACCCTGTCGATTTTCATGATGGCATGCCACACCGTTGGGGCAGCCATAAAGACAGCGTTATACCGACTTTCGTGGCGATTTTTACGAGTAAAGTGTAGCTTGAGACACTGTTCGTCTTTTATTGTTTCTCCAACACTAGGGTTTTGGACTTTGATGGTTTCAACCAGAGATTCCGCTGCTGTGTCCCTTGATACACCCTTCAAGATAAACATAGGTTGGAGTACCTTAGGAAGCTCAGCGGATATCTCTGAAGCACCCTTCAATCGGTTTAATGTCTCGTCCCTCTGCTGTGCCGTATCAAACTCGACACGCAGTTTGAAGTTGGAGAGATGAGACACACCCGCCGGTGCGTAACTGACTTTAGTAAAGTTAATACTCCTCTTAAATGCTTTGAGTACCTGTTCTTTGTGTAGAGGCTGGTCCTTCATGGTAACGATCAGGCAGGGCCTATTCATCGATGGTGTTATAGGGGGGTCCCTCTTTTTGATGGGTTTTCCGCTGGTAGTAGTAGATTTTGCTGAGGGGCTAGCTGCCATTGCTTCGGCGAATGTTTTGGTTGGTCGCGCGAGTTTTCGTGTTAGCCCGGTCAGCTCATCCACTTTCTTGTGAAGTTGTGTAAGTTCATTAAGGATTCGGTCATCACGTTTCGCCATGGTCTTTATGTTTATCTCATCTCCGGTTGTTGATATCGGAGCGAGCTCCGATGTAAGAGTAGGTTGCTGTTCTGTGGATTGTTTGGGAGTAATTTGCGATGGTGCTGCCGATAAATCTTCTTCAGTGTAACTCGATGCCATTGGTATCGCTTCAGGCACGCATTGTAGTTTTTCAATTAGCGTGCTGATATATGCAGCAGAGGTTATAGCAGAATCGCGCTGTGTAGCTTTTACAGAGTGTGATGCCCTGAGTTGTTTCTGTATGTTTGCGCTGTGTGCCTTTATTACTCTGTAAAAGTCATCTCGAGAAGGGTGAGCAGGTAAAATAGGCTCTGGTATGGGACCAAGAGGCGTCCTGCTAGGTTTTGCTTTCACTGCTATTTTCTTTACTTCTGGTGCCTTCTGCACCTCAATATTAGATGTTGGGCTTTTCGTCACGTTTTGCTGTGTACGGTTGTCCATTGCTGTTGCCAAGGGTCGTGTATTTGGGGGGTTATCGGTATTTTGGTTTTTAAGTTTTAAATTATTCGTCTCCATTATTATCCCACGAGTAGGGTCGATAGATTATACTCCTCCGGGTGACGCCCATTCCGGAGGAGAGGCTACATACTGTAGAGGTCGCCAGGTATCTACAGGGTTTTACGAGTGTTCTCTCGGGTTTTACAGACTTTTCCTTGTCGCGGCCGGCCGGTTAAGGCAAGCCTCCGGCCTGTCCACGACCAATGACTTACCACCATGAGCGCTGGGATGGGGTCGTTGTCAATGGTAGGACAAGTTGCGGACCGAGGGACTGGCGCTAAGTCCTTCCGTAAAGCAGCTCTCCTCTCGGGGAACTGGTTACCACCGGGCAAATGCCCCGCCATGGCCTGCCTCCGGGCAAATGCAGGACTCAGGTGCCTCCGGGCAAATGTCCCGCCGAGGACTTAGGTTGTGGAGCCGTTGGTAAAGGGAGGAATAGGTCCTCCCCCGCAAGCCCCCCCGCCGCGGCAAGGCCACTCCACATGGGGGGGGGTAAGGTAAGGTAAGGTAAGGTAAGGTAAGGTAAGGTAGGTAAGGTAAGGTAAGGTAAGGTGTAGTTATACCCCTTTAGTGGGTGTGTTTTTGAAAAATCTTAGCGCACGCCTATATGTATATTTCTGGAAAGTTGCATGTAGATCATTTTTCGAAAAAAATAAGGCCATAAAGAAGTTTCATTTCTTACCTGTGTACACTAGTACACGCACACATTTTTTTAATGTATCTGTGGTTTATTCTACATGGAATTCTTTAAAATGAAAACAAAAATAAAAATATTGCATCTTCTATGTTGGTGCTATTTCTAAGGCATCTTAGTCAATAGTAAAAATGGGAAGATGGTTTGATCGGTGTGTAGGTGATTGTATACTTACATACTTTCGATAACTAACTATCAAACATGAGAGAGATTTGTGTGTCCAGTAACTTGCTGATTTCATTTCTTCATTCAAAGAACAAAGAACATTTATAAGAGGACTAGCAAACCTAGCGAACTCCGTTTCGCCACCAGATAGCTTCGTTTTATGTAACATTTCGTTTTGTGATTAAAAGAAAACGATTTTTTTTTAAATTTATCCTGAATTTTCTTTACTATAAACCTCACGGAGCTCGAGACCTTTCCAACGAATGCAAAACCGTGGAAATCGGTTCGTGCGTTCTGGAGTTATAGCGTCAGGAAGGAAAACCCGACTTATTTTTATATAGTAGATGGTTGGAAAATTGAAGTAAACGGAATAGATATCTGTCAGCAAGAAGTTGACGTCTAATGTTAAGTGGGGGTTCACAAGTTTCAATTTGTAATGCATTTATTGGGCTGGATCTGGATAGCACCAGTTATTATTCTTAACGCTTTCGACTGAACTATATCTAACTCGTACGTTTCTTTGACGTCGCTTTTTATTGCAATTTATAGTTATAATTCAGGTGCTGGGGCTCGATTGCAAAAGTCAAATCCATAGCGGCACAATGATGGAAAGTCATAACTTTATCAACGAACGTCTTTCAAAAATTCGAGTGTGCTTATGACCACACGACTGAAGTGAAACTTCTTTAGCTCCATATATATATATATATATGTGTGTGTGTAATGTATACATGTATGTACATATACATATTTCATTTACTAGCTATAAGAGAAAGATAATGTGCGCACGCACTGCTTTCTCTTGTTTATATCCCCCACTTAACTCCCGTTCGCCTCGCCCGATCACACTTTTCGTAACGTGTTCGCCAGCTTACTCCCCAAGTCTGTAAGTCCCATAGACAAAGAATGGGTGTCTATGGTAAGACCGTTGTAAGCCCTCATTCACACGAGCGCTTTTGTACACCTGTCAGAAACTCCTAATTTCAAAATCCCAAGCACGAATTTATGACAGCTGCGTAGCATATTGCATCGCAAAGCTTTTATGAAAACTAAGCAGCGCCTTTATCAGACGTAAGAACTAACTAGTTTTTTTTCCATACAAAGTATGACGATGACATTACGTTACGGAGCTATCAAAAGCTCGTGCTTGGGCCTCAGAGCATAAAATATAAAACTACCGATAAAAAATCATCTCGTTAAGAAAAACGCTAGTGAATACGATACGAATACTAAAATTCTGCACCCATTGGTTTTATTCCAAAATCTTTTCAACGTGCATAAACAAAGCACTTAATTTAACAGGCTTCGTCATGTCATCATCCATCACATAGTCGTCCATAATGTCCATATTTTTCTTGGTTGATCAGGGTTTTGGTTTTTCGGTCGATCTTGGTCATGAGTTGTTTAGGTCATGGCCTTGTTCACATGACACCCTTTTAATTGGTGTAATGAAGAGGGTTGCAGTTGTAACATGATAGTCGTAATTATTTTTTCTCCGGCGGTGGTAGCTTTTGAAGTGAAACTTCTTTACGCACGCTTGACTTAGGGAGTAAGCTGTATGATATGATAATATATACATACAGTAAACAAGTTTCACTTTAGTCGTGTGGTCTTAAGCATACTCTTTTTTTTTTACGCAACGCTTTCCATTTTTACCCATTTATAGTAAAGCGAAATACTATTAAGTGTGCATATTTTTATAAGCACTATATGTTTGCTGCGAACATTGTGAAGTTAAAATTATATACAAGTCTACTATTTTAATGCTTCTAATACTATAGAACCGAATTTTCTTAAATATTTGTTATAGTAAAATTAATCGCGTTCAACAAGCGCTCGTGTGAACGAGGGCTAAATCATGTTCATTGGTCAGTTTCAGTTTTGGTAGCCTAAGTATTTTTCATCTATTTTCGTTTCTTACGTCAAAAAGGTGTAGTGATTTCTATTTGTGATTTTGTTCAAAGATTTACTTGTAAATTTGGATATATGTCGAGAATAAGGGTGAGTACATGTTATAATGAATACATAATGCAAATGATTTTGCCTTTCAAATCAATAAAAACACCGTATTTTTACTTCGTCTTGTTTAGGGATATGACGCCATTTTGTCGCGCCGGCTGATCGCTAGAATTATTATTTTAAAAATCTTTTGATGTGTCAAGCACTTAATTAGATAAATCCGCCTCGATATAATTTGTCACAAGCAGAAGCAACCAAATTGGTTACTCACTTAAGAAATATTGGTCTTGAAACATGAACATTTAAGATATCTAATATGTATTTACCTGGAACGATTTACTTTTCTCTATTTCCCGATCCAAGTTATTCATACACTGAAAATGTTTTAGTTATGAACTAATTCATGTAAATTATTTGTAATAAAGGCTGGTATACTTCAAATCAATATTCCTTTTGTCTATGATATTTATAGTCATTTTAGTGACTTAGCAAATTATGTTTTCAATAATCCAGTTTCTTTAAATTTTAACATAGTATCTACAATTTTTCAGGGAGGCAATGAATGATTTCACAATAAAATAATGACAATTTCAATGAAAGAACAAGATCCAGTGCCTGGGGAAGTGAGTGTTTGATCTTTTTTCATTGCCTTGTTATTTATAATCATATTTTCAGTCTTATAAAATATGATGTATGGAACATATTTATGAAAAAGGTTTTTTTCTAATATTTCCCTAATTATTAAAAAAAAACAATCTTTAGTGCAAATGATATAAGGAATTAGAAAATTTTATTAAGCTTCATTTAGTGATCTATAAATACTGGTTGACTCGAGAGAATGCATTTGCCATTAACTTTTGTGATTGCCAATTTAGTTTAAATATATAAATGGAAATCTTAAATACAGATTCACATAATTGATGGTTTCAATATATTACTACTATTGTTTATTACCCTATTATATTATATACAGTAAAAAATCTGGTTAAATAAATTATTACTCTAAAGTATTTGTATGTTTAAGGAAACAATAAATCTATTATTTTTTATTAATATATAATCTGCAATGAGTTTTCCTTTTCACTATGAGTAGATCTGTTCTATGTTCTTGACCAGTTTCAGTGTGTCAACCAGCAAGACCCACTCAATCTTATTTATTTACTTTACATAAGGCAATATGTCTTTTTTTGTTCTATACCTACCCCAAATAACCTAGCCTCTAAGCAAGCACTGTAAGCCTTGTGTTATGAAATGCTAGCTGGGTAAAAAGTAGAAATACAATAAAAGAATGAAACAAATTAAGATGTATTTTTGTAGAAATATAGAAAGATATTTTTAAATGCTCCTAATCTCCATATTGTGTAGTAATGTTTCATCATAATAACATTTATACACAATATGCGAATGTTGATTTGTAATATGAGGATGTTAATTGTTTCCTCTTCTATCTGGAATAGAGTCAGGTCTTTATGTATAGGTGTTTAAACACTTAATATTTTTATAGGGTCTGTGTATTTTCACTAAAGCCAAGTTTAAATCATTATTTCATTGTATGAATTATGGCAATAAAAATGAAAATCCAAAGCTGTAAGGGATTAGTTGCAGAGCAAATAATTTGGGTCCTAGATATAAGGCCTTACATTTGAGTTAAGGTGATACGTAAACATTGGTAAATTATTTATTTTCATTAGATAACCCCTGAATGCTGTGTGACTACTACTTTGCCTGTGTTTTCTGCTGCACAGGTATTCCATTCTGAAGTTTTTATTCCATTTACATAATCATAACTACTGTTATAGATGGTGTTCCCCGAGGCAAAATTAAAAGCATTAGAAGAGAAGATATCACATTCCCGATGGGTTGTTCCTGTTTTGCCAGAACAAGAATTAGAAGCTTTGCTTGTTGCTGCTACAGAACTTGCTGCAAAGGGTAGAAAAGCATTAAGGGTTAAGAATAATTTGATTAATTGTTTTTAATTTATATTGTTCTTATGTGGTGATTGCTTTTTGTGCAGGGGAAGATGGAAATAACCAATTGTGCCAGAGATTTTACAATGATGCCCTTACACTATCCTTTACTAAAATTCTTACTGATGATGCCGTATCTTCTTGGAAAAACAATATTCAACAGTGTGTTAGATCTAATTGTGAGAAGTTGGTCAAGCTGTGTGCAATGAAGTTAGATGATCCAAGATTTCTACATTTATTGTCTATGGTATTCAACCCCAACAATAAGTAAGTTACATTTTCTGTTACAATTACAGCCTAGGTACTTATATTTGACACAAATGTACAAAAAAAATCTTACAACATTAAATGTTTTATAGGTTTCACATATTTAACGCATCACGCACGTCTGAGGGCCTATCGGTTGCCACTAGTTCAGCTTCTATAGGGCAAGGATCAACGCAGGAGCCAGAGATTTTTGCCAAATCACAGGACCATCGCACACCAAGGGGGTGGCTTGTTCATCTGATTAATGTGTAAGTCTTTTTTACTCATTGTTTTATATGTAATGTTGATAGCTTAGACTAATTTTTTTTTGTATTTTTCATGCATTCACAAACAGTTTTGGTCAAGCTGGAGGTTTCGTGAAACTTAGGGAGAGATTTGAAACAATAATGGGTTTTCAAAAGCCTGATCTAACAGCGTCAATGAATTCAAAGGAGAAAGTATCTGCAGAGACGGCTGAAAAGGAAAGTGAAGACATTCAAAACATAAAAGTTGATGAAGTTGACATTGTGCCAATGCTTTCGGAGAGCAGTGATGTGAGTGCAGTTTTTTGTTTAAGTTATTATTTAATAGCAAAGTTTCAAAGTAAAGGTCTCTACCGACTACACCGTTTCATACCATGAATGTGCTAGGACCGCATCAAACATGGAAACTGACACGAAACGGCTTCCTATGCCCACTGAAACGGATCGACGGTGTGCACCCCGTATGATGCCGGTGTGCACCCTGTATGATGCCCGTATGCAACCCATATGTTGCCTTTGCGTAATTTGTATGACGTCTTCACCAAAATCGATAAGAAGCCGTTTCATTCTTACCTGTGTATAGATAATGAATGGATGTCTGCAGAGTGCTATCAAGTTTTAAATACAATAGGTATGGCTATTAAAACATTAACTGTTAGACTGGCAATGATTGCCATAATATTGGATGAGGAAGAAGAACAGAATCAAAAAAACCACTCGACACTACTGGATTCACGATTCTATAAAAGAACGAAAAACTGAAGGAGAATTTTGGACGTTGTTTAAGCACTTAGTTGAAGATGTAGAAAAGTTCTTTCATTACTTCCGGCGTTTAAGACGCCTATATAACGGTCATCATACGCGGTTCTAACCCGTAAAGTCACCGTTTTGTTGCCTGCGCGCATCGGTTTTGCAACGTCGCGTGCCATGCGCGGAGCGTATCGGCACCGGCAAAATATTCTCGCCGACAATAGTAGCCGCTCCGTGCATGGCACGCGACGGTGCTGGTCGGTAGCGGAACTGGCTAGTAGGCATTGTCTCATACATTTTAATACAAAGAATATTTTTTTGACTGACACGTTCATAGCACGGTCGTGGTATGTACTACTGTATGATACTGTGTAGTGGGCATTTGGTTAAATCAGAAGACTGTCAATTTAATTATTTTATTTTTAATATTATAGATATTAACACCTTCTCGTAATGAACAACCGTCATCACTGGAGCAGTCTACTAGTGGGGAAACGCGGGTTGCTACTGTATGGCAGCTATTAAGACCACTGGGCCTCTGCCACGATTTACTCACGCCACACACTGTCACTACGTACCTGTTACCTGTTCTGGTATGTACTTTGTTAAAAAAAATGATTTATTTGTAGCCTTCTCTTCTTCTTCTTGCTACGGTTGTTTCCGCAACTCGACGTCCTTATGACGCCTGTTTTGCGTGAGGAGGGTGTATAGCCGGAATCACTCCCAGCTCCGCCAGGAACTCCCCCAGGGCCTTCACATTGGTGACTGCCTCTTGAAGGTTTACCGGTGAGCCGTGGTATTTCATTCGGTATTCGGCAACTCCGATCATTCCAGCAGAACGTGAGTAGCTGTTTCTTCTGCCTCCATGCATCCTCTGTATAGGGGGCTGTCCGTGACACCTAAGTTAAAAAGATGTCTGTTAAAATGTGCATGTCCAGTAATAGCACCTGTTACCAAGCGCAATGTAGGTTTGCTTAGCTGTAGGAGAGTTTTGGAGAAGGCAGCGTTCACCCGTGGCAAAGCGAGCTTCGTCTGCCTGCACGTCCCCAGATCGAGCCAGTGTTGCTGGTTTAGTGCGCTGTGTGCTCGCGGATTTTATTGACGAGACAGCTTAGCGGTATCGGGACGATTGGTTCGGGACCTGTGGGGTCCGCAGCGTCGTTTCCGCGTGATCCACTGTGTCCCTTAATCCATTGGATAGTAATAGAATTGCTTGACCCTACCATGTTTAAGATTTGGTGGCATTCTTGTAGGAGGCTCGATTTGACTAAACATGCATCTAGAGCTTGTAGGACTGATTTGCTGTCGGACAGTATTCGTATTTCCTCTCCTGTTACCTTTCTTGAGAGGATCGCTCTTGCCGCTAGTGTGATGCCCATACATTCAGCTTGCAAAACTGTGTTGTACGTGCTTAAGGGGAAAGTGATGTGTATATTGAGGTCCTCAGAGAAAACACCCGCGCCCGTGCCTGATGAGGTTTTAGAGCCGTCGGTGTAGATCATGAGAGCCTTGTGTGTTATCTTTGGATCGTTGTCATCCAGTAGATGTATTATGTACTTTTTGTCAAATATGAAGGCGGGTATTATTTTGTCACATGCCGCTTCTATGAGCGGAGTGTTTACTCATTCTTTCAGTATACCGTTGAGATGCCTTGCTCTTTCGAACCTTACCAATCCAAACTTTTGTAGCCTCAACGCTGTTTTAGCCGCTTCCTGTCTTATGTAGATATGGAGCGGTATGATGTTTAAAATAACTTCCAGTGCTGCGGTTGGAGCCGTACTCATGCACCCTGTCACCGCGCTGCATATATGCCGCTGAAAACTTTGTAGTTTAGTTCGTTAGTTCTTCAGGGCGGTTTCCGCACTTAGTCCTAATTATTGGACTATTGTGCGTATCTCAAAAACATTCCCGTTTACTCCAGCCAGCCTATATCGGTCCAGAAGGAAAGCAACCTTGGTAGTCTGCTGCAAGCTTCCGGAAACGATTCTGGTGACTGGAGAAGTCGTGCCCGTTGGTCGGCCACAGTTTCTTCTGCCTCCATGCATCCTCTGCATAGGGGGCTGTCCGTTACTCCTATTGTATATAGGTGTTTGTTTAGGGGACAATGACCAGTCAGGGATCCTATAATCCTGCGAAGTTTGTCCCTATTTAGTCTGGTAAGGGTGCGGGCAAAACTTTTATTTGCCGCCGGAATCGCGTTTTTCGTTTGCCGGCATCCTTCACCTGTTTTTCACTCCGTCAATTGTGATTTTTGAGTTATTTCACGCAGCCACGTTTTAAGTTGGGCCTGAGGTATGGGCAGCAAAGGTTCCGGACCATACACTTTTGCGTCTGCTCCCCTCTTAGACAGTTCGTCTGCTGCGTCATTTCCAATTGAGCTGCTGTGTCCTTTTATCCATTGCAGAGTTACCGTTTTGCTAACCGCAATTGAAGTGCCAGTGGCACTCCATTACTAGGACAGAGTTTATTGTGTTGCTACGTAGGGCTTGAAGCACGGATGCACTGTCAGAGATGATCTTGATGTTATACTCTTTGATATCTCTGGCTGCAACCGCCTGTGCAGCGGCACTGGTAATGCCAATACATTCCGCCTGGAAGATTGTGCTTTGTTTGCCTAAGGTTGTAGATATTTTTATATTCAGGTCGTTTGAGAAGACACCGGCTCCAGTACCACTGTTGGTTTTGGAGCTATCAGTGTATATCCTAACTTCCCCGGCGCCAGAGTAATCTGCCTTTTCCGCGGTAAGTTGGATGTTGTATCTTCGATCAAAGACGCGTTGACTCAATATTCTATCCATAGGTGCCTCCAGGAGTGGGATCTCCTTCGTGCACTTTTGTAGAATATTGGAGTGTGTTGTTACAGTATTTAATCTCCATAATCCTAGAGATTTTATTCTCAAGGCTGCTGCTTTCGAATCTTCTTGTATGACCAGGTCCAATGGTCTTAAATTCATGAGGTACTCTAATGCAGCCGATGGAGTTGTTCTCATGCATCCAGTTGCTGCTACGCTCGCCAAGCGTTATAGACTTTGGAGTTTGGATTTCACTGTGGTCAGTTGGGTCCTGGGCCACCAAATAACTGAACCATAGGTTATAGAGGGCCTGATAACTGCTGTGTATAACCAAAGGGTGATCTTTGAAAGTGGGGTCTAAGTCCAAAGCTTTGTAGTTTATTGACACAAGTAGTCTGGGTAGATCTCGGCCACCATATGATGGCGCCATAACTTACCATTGGTCGTATGACTGTGTAATATAACCATAGGAACAGTTTTGGTGCAAGACCCCAACGCCTCCGTAACATTTGACGGCATTGCCAAAGTGTTACGCTGGCTGTCTTGATTTTGTGTTCTACATGGTTAGTTCCAGTTTAGTTTACTGTCAAGTATACGGCCTAGATACTTTAACTCCTTCGACAGTTGTAGTGTGGTACCAAACAGCTTCGGCAAGTTGAAAACACCAACGTCACGTTTGGTTGTAAACATTACCAGCTCTGTTTTAGTTGGATTAACTGTGAGGTCGTATTTCCTGCACCAGCATTCAACCAGTTTCAAAGCACCTTGCATGGTGTTACAGGTAATACTGGCGTGGATGCCTAGGGTAAGTATAGTAATGTCATCTGCATACCCTATGGTGTAGTAGTGGTACGAGTTTAGCTTGATCAGCAGGTCGTCAACTACGAGGTTCCACAGAAGTGGCGAAAGAACCCATCCTTGCGGACATCCTCGTGTCACCAGTGCTCCTTTGCTGTCCTCACCTTTTACCCGAACTATTCTATTGCTTAGCATGTTAAGTGTCCAGTCAATGATTTGTTACTCCACTCCATGTTCTCTGAGAGCAGTCTCAATGCTGGTGCTCAAAGTTGATCTTATCGAAAGCGCCCTCGATATCGATGAAGGTTCCGAGGCAGATATGTTTATTTTGAAGGGCTTCTTCTATCTTAAGTAACTGATGGAGAGCCGATTCAGTAGATTTACCTGAACTGTAGGCATGTTTGTGTTTATGTAGTGGGGCATTGATTAATGCTCCACTGGGTAGGTACCTGTCGCATAGCCTTTCCATCGTCTTAAGTAAGAAGGTCGTTAGGCTAATGGGCCTGAAGGATTTAGGGTTAGTATAGTCGGTTTTACCCGGTTTCCCAGCACGCCAGTCACGCAGGCTTCCCAGCACGCCTTGCTTGACCAGCAATTTCCTTACCCGGTTTGCCTGGTTGGTGGAGCTTATCTACTCGGTGAAGTTTCTCCAGGAGGCTGTTCTCCAGTATCTGATACGTTTCTTGTACTAAGCTTTAATAGCTCTGTAGTTGTCCCAGTCTGTGTCGTTGCATGTATTCATTGCTCTGCACTTCCTCACCTTCCCTCTCAATCTCTCGAGCTCCGGCCCCCACCAGTGGTGTTTTCCGGATACTCTTGAGTTCGAGAGTCTAAGGGGGGCAGGCCTCTTCATAGCAACGCATTATGCTGTCTGTCAAGTGTTTTACCTGTTGTTCTAGCTGCTCCGTGGTCTCAATTCTGCCCTTGCCGGAGTTGTGTCTTAGAAGGTCCGCCAGTAGTTGTGCGTAGCGGTGTTTATCGGTTTTCCGTGGATACCTATGGGGTGTAGGAGATCCTACCTGTAGTGTGAAGCGGATCCAGCGGTGATCTGAGCATGATGCCTCATCGGAGACATGCCAGCCAGATATAGCTGTTGCCGCTTTTGGTGTCGCGAGGGTCAGATCTATGATGGTCTTGCACCGTCTGCCTACGAAGGTAGGTTCATTGCCTGTGTTGATTAACTCTAGGTTACTAGTCAGGAGGAATTCAAATAAGTGGTTACCTCTGTAGTTGCTTTGTTCCATTCCCCACACAGGATGATGGGTTTGTAGCCTTTATTCAGAGAATTAACATTGTCTATAAATAATTGTGTAATTGTTTATTACTCTTCTTACTCTGTATGCCTTGTGGCAAAGCCATCTCCAACTCTCGCACTTTTACCTCTCACTAGCCAGCCTTGACAATGTCCGTTACCATAAAAGATCGCATATATTAGGAATAGCACATTAGTGACGGGCAGGGTCGTAGAGCATTGACGGATTTTGGGTACAGTGTACTGCTAGGCGGCCGTGCAACTGCATGCACTTCAATTCGCTTGCTCCGGTATAGTGTGCGATAGTTCTTATAAAATACGACCTATTTGAGCGGATTTTTGCGCAGCGATACGACCCGCTGCGGCCCAGCATAATGTGCGCTAGTCATAAAACTACGCTATTTCCAAAGCGCGGCTTGCGCCGAGAGCGAAACGAATCATTTTTGAAGCGGAAGGAATAGCTCCTAGTGTGATCCCCAAATCAACTATTAAAAATCCTACATTGAATGATCACTTAGCCTCAAATAATACAAGGCACTAATTGAATATAAAGTCACCATTATAAGGCCAAGGGATATAAGGTATTAATTTAAACGCTTACGTCAGCGTTGTGACAGTTCGAACTGCAAGCTCGTAAAAATTTACGCCTTCGCTATAGGCGGTAAAGAATATAGAACTTAATTCTATAACTGTAGATCTTTATTCTGAATGCGCTATTAAAGTAGAATAGTAAGTAATAAGATATCATGTCATTAAGCGCGAGGGATTGTTACGACTACACAACTGTCCAGAAAGTATTTTTATTAAAACAGTATGTATTAAGTTTTAGAACGAAATTTGCTACAACTGTGTTATATATTAACAAACATAGATTTGAAAACAAAAGTCTTAACTTCTATATGCATTTTTCACTGAGCTCTTTGGCGTGTTAACTTAGGTCCAATTCAAACCGGAATGGCAGCGATACGGCGGCGACGAGAAAATAATATGAAACTTTATCTACATACTTTAAAGATTAGTATCGCTTGAAAAGTTCGAAGTAGTTACACCGCCCCGAAGGGTGCCACCCGCTCACGACACCGCGGTATCTACTCAAATGTGTAGATAAAATGTGTCAAAATGTGTCCCAGTCAAGAAGTGCTTGAACTCCACTGAAGCACTTCTTGGTTCACAGTCACGCGCGGTCCGTTACAAAGTCAAGATGCCACAGAGCTCCGCGAAAAAATGCGAAAATAATACTTAGAGTACGTAGTGTTGTTTTTTAGACAAGTATCTAGTCAATGATCGTTAATTCAACGCATTTGAAGTAAATTTTGATCTAATACTTACCATAAACTGATTTAATATAAAGTATTTGTGATTTTCAAATGCATGGTCGGTTATACATCGTCATATAGCCGTCTCTTTTCCTCGCGGTCCGTGCCTGCTATATGGCTAATTGCGCGTTCAGAATTGTGCGTACAGTAAAAGAAACAAGATCTTAATTCTTCCGCATATAGCAATAATTCGTAAAATTTTACGAGCTTGCATTTCGAACTGTCAGAAGTCCTTGACGCATGCGTTTTATTTAAGACCTTATACAGTATGTATTAAAGGTTACTTTCAATATTTAAATAATGCCTTATATTGCTTTTGACTACGCGATCATCTTACGGGGTTCCGTCGATCGTTCAATGTACCTTTTGGACAGGTTTTGGGCACGATTTTGTTCGTGTTGGTGTAGGTATGTAGGGTATTTAATATCGTTGTGGAAAGCGCTCGCCCCCGCTTCGTTCAGACCGCTACTATTCCAGTTTGAATCAACCCTAGGTCCGTGCGCGACGATTTTTAGCGAATAGTAGCGCTTATGTGGAGTTTATGCACTATGTTCGGCACATATTTTTAGCGCTGATGTTGGATCTAAGGTTTTATTGTTGACCCAAACAGGAATAATTAATAAACACGACTGCCGTTAAAAAAAATGGTAAAAAAAAACTGGTATTTATCTCGTTTTACCGGTAAACCCGTTTATTAATGCTACTCTATTTTTATCTATTTGATATGGTCTCATTAAGACCTTTCGAATGATACCAGTAATAATTAGAAAACTGTTTGTTAATTTTCCCGGGATGGTGAAACTATTCCAGCGATACCACACACATCTAGATCGGTTCAGGAGTTTAGAAAATGTGGTGGAACATATATAGGGTTGTTCAACAAGAACTTTGTTTTTGAATTGTGGCTACACCAACAATATGATAGTTTTCACATTTAGTTTTTTGACGTATTCGTAGAAGATGCATTGGTAATTGTTACAATGAATTCAATTTTACTTGAATATTGAATTAAAATAATTAAAATCCACTATGAAAATAGCGGTTCTGTTACAGTTTTGTCAAATTCGTGATATTTTCGGACAACATAATCGTCCTTCTGAGACCGCTATTAAGAATTTGGTCGTTAAATTTGAGTCGACAGGCTCGATATAAAATGTGCCAACACCAACGCGTGTTCGACCGGGTCGTTCAACTGAAAGCATCGCAGCCGTGAGCCACAGTGTTGAGGCAGATCCAAATTTGTCAATTCTGCGACGTTCTCAACAATTGGGGTTATCCAGAACCACCAAATGGCGAATTTTGGCCTATTATTGATGACGTGGATATCAGTGATTCGTGGTTTCAACAGGACGGCGCCACATATCACACAGCCAATGAAACGATCAATTTATTGCAAACCAAATTTCTCGATCGCATAATTTCACTAAACTCAGCTGTTAAGTGGCCAGCCAGATCATGTGATTTAACACCACTAGATTAATTTTTGTGGGGTTATGTTAAGGACAGAGTGTATACGGGGACAATCGAATCGATTGCAGCCTTAAAACTCGAAATCCGTGATGTGATTAACGAAATAGTCCCGCCATTTTGCCAAATGGTGATTAAAAACTTTGATGAAAGAATCGACATCTGTCATCGTGCTCGTGGTGCACATTTGCAAGATATCATTTTTCATTCATAATTGCCGAACTTTACTCTTTGTAATTCAATAAAAAATTTAAACATCTTCATCAAATTTTTTTGTTTTATCTTGTTTTAGAAAACAAAGTTCTTGTTGAAAAACCCTATACATGGACCCTGAATACATTACGGGTTTTTTTTTGGGCGGTTGTGTAAAAATTGGATAGCGACATCAACGATATTAAATACCCTAGATACATCGACACGAACAAAATCGTGCCCGAAACCTGTCCAAAAGGTACATTGGACGATCCACGGCGGTCCGGATGATTGGGTAGTGAAAAATAATATATAAGGCATTATTTAAACATTGAAAGTCACCTTTAATGCATACTGTATAAGGTCTTAATCAAAACCCATGCGTCAAAGAGTTATGACAGTTTGAAATGCAAGCTCGTAAAATTTAACGACATAATAAAATATACGGAAAAAGATAGACCTTATTTCTTTGACTCTACGCGCAATTCATAATGCGCTGTTAGCAATATAGCAGGTACGGACCGCGAGTAAAAGAGACTGCTATATTACTGACCATGCACTTGAATATCACAAATATTTTCAATTAAATCAGTTTATAGTAAGTATTAGAACAAAATTTGATTCGAATGTGTTTAACAAACATTGATTAAATACCTGTCGAAAAAACGGCACTTTACATACTATAAGTATCTTTTGCGCATTCTTTTACGGAGCTCTGCGGCAGCTTGACTTTCAACGGTCCGTGCGTGACTGTGAACCAAGAAGTGCTTGAGTGGTGTTCAAGCACTTCTTTATTGGGGCATTATGAGTGCAAGTGGTGTATCTAGAGTATTTGATATCATTGAGCGAAATGGACAAAAAGAAATTTGTTTTGTTTTGCTCACTTTTGGTTTGGTTTGCACTTTATTGGCTAAAATTGGAATCACATGGTTACAATAAAAGAACATAATGGTAATAAAAACTTAAAAACTACCCTTAGACCTATCCTATTATATCCCTATTCAGATAGTATAAAAGACCATATTGTTTTATTTTTCAGGAATGTATCCCAACATTATTAGAAAGTCTTACAGATGAAGAACTAAAAAGGGAGGCTCGTGGCAGTGAGAATAAGACTGATACTGTATCTTGTCTTATCCGTGCTTGCAAGTATGTGTCGGTCAAGACTCCACAACATCACAGTTTATTAAAATGTAAGTACTTATGTAAGTAGGTACTACAATATAGTTAAAAATTTAAATATATTTCAAGTGTTGTTTTCTTTTAATATCGTTATTTTTACATATTAGTAGGTCCGACAAATGACTCCACCCCACCTGATGTTAAGTGATCGTGAAGTCCAGATGTGAAAATAGCTGGTACAGCCATTCTACCTGCCACACCAGCCATCCTCACCTTGCTGCATGTTGCTTCTTCACGCCTCTTTTAAAGGATCCCAGGTTGTAAGAAGCGAGGGAACACGTGAGCAGGCAGAGCATACCATTTACGGATAGTGCGACAAAGAAATAAGTTACCAAATTTCCTTGTACACGGTGGAATTGTAGCCACAGTTAGACGGTGACAACGTAGGCCAGCGCGCGTGGTCCTCTGAAGGAAATGGGAAGGTGGAATAAGGGAGAATAACTCTTCAGAACACTCGCCGTGGTACAGACGATAGAACGCGCTTAGTGACTCCACGTCACGGTGTAATTGAAGAGGCTCGAGGTGTTTAGCTACCTTCTCATCGCTTTTAATGAGGATCGCACGCCGCTGTAACCTATCCAAAGCATCGAGCAAGTACTTGGCGGAGCCATCCCAGAGGAGAGAGCAATATTCCACGCAAGAGCGCACTTCCGTCTTATACAGCAAGCACAGTTGCTCGGGCGTGAAAAAGCGCCGCACCTTGTTCAGGGCTCCGAGTTTGCGTGAGGCCGTTTTTACCACTCTTTCGATGTAATTCTTTGGATTTAAGTCACAGCAAATTTCCATACCGAGCATGGTGATACTGCTCTCTAACTCCAGTGTTGTGCCCTGAAGAGAAGGACAAGAAAAGGAATGTCGATCTTTTTGCCGTAAAAGCGCAGACCTGGGTTTTCTTAGCATTGAACTCAACCAAGTTCTTGTTACCCCATTCAGAAATGTGGTCCAGAGTCTGATGGAGTTCAACGACAAGATTCTCCGGTTTTTTCTTGGTTACCGCCTGTCCAGCCGTTGCTTGTCCGAGATACCCTACGAGCATAGCAATGAATGTTCCCAAGAGGAATTAAGTCATTGATATGCAGCAGAAAGAGAGTAGGGGATAGGACGGAGCCCTGAGGAACGCCGGCATTCACTGTCATGAACCGCGAACTACTACCGTCCGAACGAATTCTACGCTCATGCAGGAAGTCAGATACACAGGAACAGAACTGGGCCGGCAGACCGTACGCCGGAAGCTTGGAGAGAAGGCTTTTGTGCTAGACCCTGTCAGATGCCTTGGCAATGTCAAGGCTGATAGCCAACGACTCGCCACGCTTGTCGACAGCTTCACCCCAGATATGAGTCAAGTACGCCAGAAGATCACCCGTCGATCGCTTCGGTCTAAAACCATAGCCCCAAAGAATACGAGCTTTGGTACCGGCGCGTGAGCACGGAAGACAACTCAGCTGCAATTTTTTTTAAGTACAACTGCTGGGATGCCATCAGTTCCACTAGCTTTGCGGACGTCGAGAAAATGCAATTCAGCGCGAACCTCACGCTGCCTGATTTTAGTATCAGGCATCGTTATGCCACAATGAGGTAATGATGGTGGCAGCGCATTGCAATCATCGATTCGGGAGTTAGTCGCAAAGAGTTTTGCCAGTAAATTTCTCCTGTGGCTTATGAGCTAGTGTTCCGTCTGGCCATCTCAGAGGTGGCAGCGAGGCCTAGCAGAAGTTCTTTTGCACGGCCTTGGCCAAACGCCAGTAGCTACGGAACCCCGTAAGGTGCGTTATAAATTCCTGGCCAACACGTGCAATGCGCTGGGCATCCGCTCTGATGTAAGCCTTCTTACAGGCCTTGGAAATAAAATGGTAGGCTGCTTTGAGTGAATCGACATCGGGATCCTTATGAGCGCGAAGCAGCTTCAGCACAGTCGTGATTGAACCAGAGGTTACGTGTGCACTTACTGATGAGATTAGAATGAGGAATATAGTATTCCATACCCATTATAATCTCCTCTCAGTAATGGCAACGGCACTGGCCGATAGGTCCCTGTCACTGAAGCAGCGCTGCTTCCAAGAAACGGACGCAAAGTAGTCACGCATACCGTCCCAATCTGCCGACCTATAGTGCCAGATACGGCGCTAGACCACTGCTGGACGCGGGGTATTGGCTTGTGGTGCTTTGGTAGTTATCAGGCAGTGATCTGACGGGCCCAGGGGGGCTCTTACCACAACTTGATGACCCTGAGGATGGCTCGTTAGCAGAAGGTCCAGTAAAGAAGGCGCTTGCCTTGGAATATCTGGGATCCTGGTGGGCTGAGCAACCAGTTGCTTCAAGTCATGTGTGAGAGCGAATGTGTGAGCAGGGATCCCTGCATGGTCTGTTTTGGAGGAACTTAACCACAAATTGTGGTGAGCATTAAAGTCCCCCAAAAACACCAATTCTGCGTTGGGAAACTGTTTCTGCGCGTCATCTGCTGCCCGAGTAAGGTGCAAAAAGTCGAGTCGTCTCAACATCGCCGGTGTGGGATCTGTAGAGGCACACGCAGACTCTGGCCAGGGGACCAGAGTCGACGTGTAGCCCCAGCATTAGAGTGGAGTCCGCGTATGTTTCAGAACTCGACCTCAAACAGCGTTGAAGGCGTGGGGGTGTGCAACGCTGTACGTCCAAACTTTGTTTTAGGGGCTGCCATGATGGAGGTGAAAAAGAGACTTGAAACGAGCAGACGTTGTCCTGGGAGGTTTGTTTCCCGGAATGATTGCCTGCAGAGGATATACGCCGACCCGCCGGACGGAAGGGCGCCCACACCCCCCGGAAGTGGCCGCCGGGACCCCACGCCCCGGTCACCAACCGGCACGACGGTCCACTTCAAGATTATGCGTGACATGATGGGGCAGCCTCGCGAACTGGTTAGGAACGCTCGGGCCCCTGTACTGTGCCACGGGCGGCCAGCGGGACAACCGTTTCTACGGGTCTCCCTGGCCGGCGGGTCGATGCAGTCCTCCCGGCATCGGTTCGACGAATGCCTCCCGTGGACCGAATCCGTCACGGCAACCCCCACTCGAGCTCTTGTTGTACGCTGGCTGACCCCGAAACGCGCAACAAGCACTTCACGGGTTTTTCACCATGCGCACGGTGGCAACAAACCAG
The DNA here is from genome assembly GCA_902850365.2 of Chilo suppressalis. Classification (NCBI taxonomy): domain Eukaryota; kingdom Metazoa; phylum Arthropoda; class Insecta; order Lepidoptera; family Crambidae; genus Chilo; species Chilo suppressalis. The sequence continues at coordinate 19,272,535 of OU963898.1, forward strand.
GCGGGTGTTAGTCACCCTACCACCAGAAGAGCGAATGAAAGCACCGATATCCCTTAGTCGCTTCTTGCGACACCCACGGGAAGAGAAGGGGCATTGGGGCAGGGGAATTTATGTGTTCCATTTTTGAATTATTATTTTTATAAATTTCAATGCGATGGGCATTGTAACTGTGAGTTCAAAAAGAAAGCATACGTACTTCAGTTTGTATAACACTTTATTATTTTTAACACGTAATAAGACATTCCTTTCATTTAAAATGCTATGTTATTTAACAAAAAATAATGCTTATGATTAACCCTTTCGATAGTTATCATAAAATGAGTTATTTTTTTTTCGAAATTTCACAAGTTTGATCCCAGTTGTAACAGGCGATTTAAAAAAAAACTGTGAATGCAGTTCTCGTTATTATTAAAAATAAAATGATGTCTTCTTTCAGTAAAATATCCTATCTTCAATATTTAATATACTTTCCCTCCGTGTGAGGTTGCCGTGGGACGCCCTGTATAACTGCAGAATATCTTGTTGCTAATTAGTTGCTCGCTAAGTTTATAAAAATATTTTACAATAATCTCTTTACCTCAGGATGCCTACTCTATTTCAACGTAAAATTAAATTTGGATCGAAATTTCGCACGTTCCTTACTCTGTTTCTTTTTCGTATTTTTTGCGTTTTTGGCGAGCAACTAAATATGCCGCGTCTTTTTTCCACCTACGAGAATTTTACGATATCGTCCTATTCTGGGGTGGTTGCAGTGCTGATCTGGAGTTAAGGGTTGATAATAAAATACTATAAGCAACGCTATTTTGCAGCAATTAATTAGCAACAAAATATCCAGCAGTTTTAAACATATGCGTGCAAATTCGAACCGTCTACTATTTTTAAGTGAGTAGAGGGGATGGATATGAGGTTAGGGGATGATGATTGTAGAATACTCTTAATTGCGTTTTTGGCGAGCAACTAATTGGCAACTAAATATGCCGCGTCTATTTTCCACCTACGAGAATTTTCCGATATCGTCCTATTCTGGGGTGGTTGCAGGGATGATCTGGAGTTAAGGGTTATTAAATAAAATTTTTTAAACAACGCTATTTTGCAGCAACTAATTAGCAACAAAATACGCCGTAGTTTATATTCTCTGATGAGCTCCTTTTAATTTTATCGTATTTCGGGGGTAGTGTGGGTGCTGGTGCGGCAATTAGGGGATGATGGGGGGGATAATACAAATAATGCTGTCCTACAGCAACTAATTAGCAGTTGCTAAATATGCCGTTTGCAGAACTTCGATGTCTTTACGAGAACCGAAGATACAGTATTGTGGTCTGCTAGGTTAAGACTTAATCTAGCAGATCGCTCGCATCTTTAACAGGTATTGAGCAACTAAATCGGGAATAGTGTAACTAATTAGCAACTAAATACCCAGTAGGTTAGATGTGCTGGTTGCGACCATGGTCTGCTAGCTTAATATACGTTTTAATTCTTCATTTTCCACTTTTGTCTCCCGCCGTCCACGTGGTTGGTTCTGAAGGTTGAAATTTCCAGAACGAAAACGTTAAAACCAAAAACGTACCGTACTTTCTTTTGCGACATCAGCGCAGCACACATCACTAATCCTTCGAGTTATTTCTGCAGCACTGGTGCCACGGTAGAACTTATACTCGTAAATATACCGATATATCATGTTTTCCATTGTGCGGTAATAAGCAATGCAAAAGAAATAAATACTGAGGAAAACAACAAATGAATGACTGTTTTTTAAACTCAAATGTACCAGCTAATTTAATATAATTGAATCGATTTATAAATTTGAATTTGGAATTCTTAACCAAAGAGGAGATATTTCAGATCAAAGTGGTCAGTACGACAAAACGCTAATTTCATATGTAGGTAAGGACCACGGAGGAAAAACAAAGAGGAGGTGTGGTGATTAAATTTTCTCAAGAAACGACGCGTGATAATTTGCGGGGTGCGGGGTGTTCAGCTCCGCCCACTTCTCAATATTTCATCTATCGGCTAATAGCAAAACTAGCTTAGGTTGATATTTATGTTACTACGTAGTAGTTCAGCTATCTAACACTAGATGTTCAAAAGTTTTGTATATAATGGGACGTATTCAGAACTTGAAGCTTCAAAAAAATGAATTATGTAGGTAAATAAATAAAATAAAGGTTAACAAATTTGACCGATTTTAAAATTTTTAAGGTATTATTTTTATTATTTTAAAACATGTAACTGCTTGATGAAAAAAAATCCAGGCAGACCAGGCAGCAGACGGGACTCGAACCCGCACCCGCTCCCGTCTGCTGCCTGGTCCGCGTGGATATTTTTCTAGTTATATTTTCTTTAGATTTAAATTTTAAGGTAGTATAAAAATAATAGACAAAATGTTATTACAAACATAATTTTATTAAAAAACATCAATTACCTGTAAATAATAATTTTGGTTAGTTGTTGTCGCTTGGTTGCCCTATCGTTTTGTATTGTGGCAAAATGCTTAAAACGAATATCAATATATTTTTCTGCGATCGAATTCATCAGAAATACAACATGATTAACTGTAGGTGATTGGTCAAACATATGGTTGGCCGATTTTTTGAAACAATCTTGTCCAATAAGTGATTTTAATGTATTCGATACAATTTTATGTTTACGAAAGTTAGGAGTATTCAAAGATTGCGATTTAACACAACGAATACTGTCCGTATACATATTTTTATGACATCTCTAGATGGGAAAGTAAGACCACCCTTATTTTTAGTTTTTATCAAATCAAGGTCACTATCGTCGTAGTTATCAGCATATAATTCTTTGAGACAGCTCTCACATTTGATCTTGGAATGTAAATATTTGACCACATACCCAGAAATATATGCTACTATTTGACGGCGCAAATAGTCACCTATAGTTGTATTTAATTGTTCATCAAATTCCAATAACATATCGTCAGGCATAGGCTCGACATCCGTGCTATCCGAAGACTCGAAACTCATTTTATTTAAAATGCGATAACGTTCTGATGTAATGATGCCAATTCTGGCGTGATTCTCTAAACTTAAAACTAAATTTAACATCAGTCTCTCCTTTTCATTCTGTATAGAGAATGACAAAGATACATTGTTGTCAAATTTAAGTTTAGCTTTAGAGAATTATACCAGAATCGACACTAATATTAATTTTTTGCACAGAAGATTCATTTAAAATGGAAATATCTTCTTCTTCTATGGTGTCCAATCCGGTCTATTAAGTTTTGAAATCCATTGCTGTTTTAAATTATTGTTGGATGGAAATCTAAAACGAACATAAAAATAATTAAAATTTATTTACTTGGTAAAATAATTTAATACGTATTACGGCCCTGGATATTTGTAACGTTTAAAAAGTTATTCTATATGACGATAGATGGCGGCCAGTAAGTAATATATTGATAAAATTACTGTTTTAGATACTAAAAGTTATTTAGGAATAAGTGTATAACAGTTTTCAGTATTTACGTATGATTATTACAATATACTACTGCAAAATTATACGTAAACTTGTGTATTTTCTTCCTAAAAGTGTCGCCATCTGGTGTCAAGTAGTAGAATTTTAACGCTGATAGCTGAGGCTGAGAATGTTCTAGAAGTTATATATTTAATTACGTATAAAATTACTTACAAATGAAATGTGATGCCATCCATATTATCAGAACGTCTGTCTGAGTAACTTTGACATAGTAAAACACAAAACTTCATCCTTTTCTTGTTAAAAACGCAAAAAAACACTTATAATGCGAGTCTCGTTAAGTGTGCACCTGACGAACGCTGAAAGCATACTGACTTAGGCCCCGCCCACAATGATGACGTCAGGACCTAGTTGAAAATCACAGTGCACAGTTGCTTAGGCCAGCTCCTCTTTGTTTTTCCTCCGTGGTAAGGACCTAATAAATAAATATTTCCAACACTCACCAATTAGCCTAGCCCCAAATTAATTACTGTAGGCTTGTATTATGGGGTACTGGGGTAACGGATGGAATATATATACTGATAGATATATAAAAATACTTATAATTATATACAATTTTAATCTGTTACATTACTCAAACAAAGAAGGCATCAGTAAAAATTAATAATCCTTTATATAATTAGTTTTGCAGTCTGTTTTAACTTAAGTATAATGAGCATGTTGTTAGATTGCCTATTGTGTAGTTAATTGCAATTAATTAATGGTCCAAGACTGTAATATGCATTTTTTAAATTTATCTTTGTGCCTCTACATTGCTATATTTTCCTCCCTTTTAACTTACCAAATGTTTATAAATTATCCTAATAAATTCACATAACAAATGCTTATAAGCTGAGCTATGAACTAAGGCAAATTGTTGTATTATTTAATTATCCTCAATCTAATGCTGTGAGTTTTCAGTTACCTATTAATATAAGACAGAGACAATTTATTATAAAAATATTTTTTTTGAATCAATATTTTCTAAATTCATCGTAGTTGAAAGATCAGTATATTCATGGTTTCGTTATTATGGTAGAGTTGTTAAATGCCCAAATATTGTTTAACATTAGCATTACGCAAACTTGCACGGGATGAACCTTCAGGCAGCCTCATCAGTGATATCGCTCGGGTCGGCAGCATACCCTGTAGCTGCTTAGGGGCGCGGTCATAATTCCTCCCCTGTGCCGCTACATTGTATGTTACTGCACCCCACTCGCCTCATCGATGCATCATTTATGGAGTGGTTTATAAGCAAGCTAATAACAAGCATACATAGAGAAACTCGTGTGTTTTTTGTACTATGATCTATGTATAGGTGGCGGCAAACGTCTTGAGCTAAACCACAGAAAATAAACTTGCGCAGTAGACGTTTTTGTATGTAAAATTTCTACTACATTGGCTCCGTTGTTTGAAGTTTGCCGATACCGATACCTTGTGTAATAGTAATAGTCGTGTAATTATGCGATATTTCGATATGCACCCTTTTTCCAGCCTTGGAGATGTTTAGATTGAAAATGATTCTACGATGGCTGCAAATGTCCTCGTTCAATGGTAAAATGTCGGCGCTCAACGAAATTAATCAGCTTATTAGTACAATATCTCAACAACCGAAACCAGAGTGGCTCACTCCTGCAGTTATCACAGTAAGAGCTTTTTCGGAGGCTTCTTTTACCTTTTTTTATTTCAGTAGTTGAAGAACTTATTTATTAATTCAATCTATGATGTTGTTTTAAAGAATTGGATCAGGGAAAATAAGGTGGTCGACATAGTATTACGTGACTCGCTGCACCAACCTCAATACGTGGACAGATTAGAGAAAATGTTAAGATTTATGATCAAAGAAAACTCATTGACCAGAGACGACTTGGATGCAATATGGAAGGCACAGCATGGCAAACACGAAGCCATTGTTAAGAATTTACATGACTTATTGGCGAAACTAGCATGGGACTTCACACCAGATCAGCTAGATCACCTTTTTGATTGCTTTAAGGTATGACCCCAAAATATATTGATTTTCTTAAAGAGAAAATAGTTTCAGCTATGCAGGCAATATTTGAAATGATGAATCCATCGACAAATAACTTTGTAAAATTGTGTGATATTGATGTTTTAGGCGAGTTGGGCCACATCCACCAAGAAACAGAGTGATAAATTATTAGAGGTTATAAGAAGACTTGCAGAAGATGATAAAGATGGAGTTATGGCAAACAAGGTATGTGCATACTTAGTTTGGTTTATATAATGTTTTGTAAAATAATTTAAAAATAAAACGAATATTATCTTAATTTTTAGGTTTTGGTTTTATTTTGGAATTTGGCTCACTCGGAAGAAGTTTGTACGGAAATAATGGACGTTGCTCTAGCCAATCTTATTAAAATTTTGGATTACAGCTGTAGTCAAGATCGAGATGCACAGAAAACACTATGGTTGGACAAGTAAGATTTAGACAATATCACACTAATATTAAAAAGGCGAAAGTTTGTGAGCGTGTGAGTATGTGAGTGTGTATGTTTGTTACTTCTTCACGGCTGGAGCGATTTTAATAAAATTTGGTATGGAGTTGGCTGACACCCTAGATTCACACACAGGCTACTTTAATCCCGAAAAATATTAGGTTCCAGAGGGATTTTCTAGAAACTAAGTTAACGCAGACGAAGTCGCGGGCGACCTCTAGTTTTACATAAGTGCTATTCAATACGGCAACTAGTTATTTGCTGGATCGTTAGAATGTGTATTCGTGGATACGGATCTGATTCCGATATTTGGTGTCAAGTTCCCCGGATACGTATCTTTATTTTCTTATTCAATCGGTGTCGGCGCGCGAGACCTTGAAACGATAGTTGACGTCACGCCCGCCGTAATGACAGGGAAGACATGTTTCGTCGTCCGGTGGCCGGCGCTCACTTGTGCGAGTACCTCATCCTATCGCCGCAAGGCCTGCGCGATGTAACGGACCTGCCACAGCTCTGCAGGTCTTTCACCTCGCTCCCTGGCCTCAACCCGACCTCGATGTACGTCTGCCAGGACCTGCGCATCGAGATCCCATGGCGTCGCACCCGCGAGTACGCAATCGGCGCCGTGGCTAACCGTGCGATACGCTCGCACGGCCTGGGTCGCGATGGTCCTCTGTGGTCGTCGCAGCGGGGCCACCGTGCGGGGTTTGAGGCACTCAGCCCAAACCGGAGCTCCATAAAGTGCCATCGACCGTATCACCCCTTGATACAGTCGGTGGCATGCATCTCCTGGTCCCTCCACGTTTGGGAGGACCCTGCCGAGTGCGGCTGCAGCAGCGCACAGCCGTGGAGCGAGGAGCTTGAAGTGCTCCTCAACTCGGATATGAAGCCCCGGTTGGGTGCTGCGGCGTGGGCCGTGGAACAGCATGGCCCTCGTTCTGTCGAGGGCCACATCCAGGCCCAGGAGGCGGATGCGTCGGACGGTTAGCGAAGTGCCGACCGACGCTAGGCGAACCGCCTCCTTCACCTCCTCTACCACCTCCATTGAGTTTGCCTTCGCCGCGACCAACGTGTCGTCGGCGAAGCAGACAACCTCCATATTGGGCAGAAGGCTGCCTCGCAGCACCCAGTTGTACCCCAGGTTCCATAGCAGTGGACCCAGCACTGACCCCTGGGGTACCACACCAGGGGTCAGTGCTGGGTCCACTGCTGGGGTACCACACGCTTACATTGGGCCCTTCGTAATGAAATGAAATGAAAAGTCATTTATTCAGTCTAGGCTGTTACAAGCACTTGTGAAGGTCAAGAAGCTACGCCATCGGTTCGCAAAACTACGGCAGGAGACCTTGTACTGAGAAGAACCGGCAAGAAACTCAGCAAGGGCTGCTTTTTTCTCCCTGTATTTATATACAGAGTCGTCAAATTGAAAAATGACTTCAGAGATACTTCTGAAGTCACCTTCCATTACATTATTAAGGATATAGATATATAGTTACAATAAATTTTATATTTAGTATATAGGAAGCGGCATTAGATAGGTACCATATTACTGTTACAAAAACTGACTCATACCCATCAAATAACAAATTACAAGAAACACATAGTGTCCATGCATTACGATCATTTAGATAATCATTAACTTTATAATAGCCCTTATTCATAAGAGAATTCTTGATCTGAGATTTAAATTTGGTTAGTGGAAGCTCAATCAAATCTTGGGGAACTTTGTTAAACAATGCAATACTACATCCCAGAAATGAACCTCTTGATTTTTGGAGTCTGAAACATGGAACGGCAAGCTTGTTTTTAAATCTCGTGTTAAAGTTATGGGTTTGACTTTTTTTGCAAATGCGCCATAGTTTTTACTTACAAATATTATATTTTCATAAATGTATTGCGATACTAGTGTTAAAATATTAATTTCTTTAAATTTTTCTCTAAGAGATTCTCTTGCCTTTAAATTATATGTGGCGAGAACATCTCTCTTTTGCAGTACGAAAATACTTTCTATATTAGCAGGTGAGCCCCACAACAAAAGGCCATATGACATAACGCTATGAAAGTAACCAAAGTAAACAAATCTTGCCGTTTCCACATCAGTTAGGAGTCTTATTTTTTTAACAGCAAAAGCCGCAGAGCTCAGTCTACTTGATAAGGCATCAATATGAGGATCCCATTGCAGATGCGAGTCTAAAGTAATACCCAGAAACTTTGTAGAATCCACTAACTCTACAGGCTGGTCATTTATTTTTAAACTAGTATTACCCTGCCTCACATTAGGTAAAGTAAACTTAACACATTTTGTTTTACTAGAGTTTAGTTTTAAATTATTTACCGTAAACCAGCGAAGGACTTCAGAGAGAGCACAATTTACTTCGTCATAACAATCATTTCCTCTCCTAGCTTTAAACACTAAAGAGGTATCATCAGCAAATAGTACTGTCTCACACAAATCTCTTGTAAAGTGAGGAAGGTCATTGATATAAATAAGGAAAAGCAATGGGCCCAATATTGAACCCTGGGGCACGCCCATAGAAATGGGTGCTCCTGTAGACTCAGCTTCATTTATAACTACTTTCTGAATCCTAGCAGAAAGATAAGACTGTATCAGACTTAGTGAAATATTTCATACACCATAATGCTTCATTTTATTTAGCAATGTTTCATGGCTAACGCAGTCAAACGCCTTAGATAAATCGCAAAAAATGCCAATAGCATCGTGCTTACTCTCCCATATATCAAAAATGTGTTTGAGAAGTGCAGTTCCAGCATCAGTAGTACTTTTGCCTCTAGTGAAACCAAACTGTTTCAAATGAAGTAGCTTATTTATAGAAAAGTGTGCTAGTAATTGGTTATAAATTATTTTCTCAAATACTTTACTTAGCTCTGGTAATACAGATATAGGCCTTAAATTGCTGGGATCTGATTTATCACCAGCCTTAAAGAGAGGGATAACTTTAGCACATTTCATTAGATCTGGAAACACTCCCTCATCAATACATTTGTTAAATATAATGGCCAGTTGTGGCGCAATGACAGTGATAATCGGTTTTATTATATATGTTGATATTCCCCATAAATCCTCTGTCTTTTTAATATTAATAGAATTAAATGTTTTTAAAATACAATCACTACTGATATGTCTAAAATGAAAATCATTACTGCACTTATCAACACTTGACTCAAGGAGGGTCATTGCTAACCTAGAACAAGAATTAAGATTTCTAGTTTATTCAAACGGTGCACTAGAAAATAAATTTTCAAAAGTGTTGGCAATGGCATCATCTGTCTGAACAATCTTGTTGTCTATTTTTAAAGAATATGTGTGTTATGAAATTTATTTCTTCCAGTTTCATTATTAATTATATTCCAAGTTGTCTTTATTTTATTATCTGATAGACTAATTTTTATGTTATTTTTTTTTTAATTTATTTTCCACATTATTACACATGTAAACACTATGTATACATCTGCCAAACTGTGTAACAGTTTCTCGGCAGCAGCTCTCGTTATAATATTTTATATGTATAAAAAGATATCTTGTTCAACAAAAAAAAATAAAAAAACAAAAACACATGCACATACACACAGGTACACATAACTTACATACACACGCACGCACACACAGTAAGATACTTTCACTTTTTTTTAAAACAATAACAATCCAAAATATACTATTCTATTATAACTTTCTTACATAGTTTACCTCTTAAAAACATTTACACACCCACGCGTGGCCACGCGCACACATAATTATACATAAGTTAGGTACATAACTAGTACAGGCATACTATGATATGAATAATGACTTACACCAAAACTTGCAGATTGTATCAGTAATCTATTAACACACAAATATCTAGTTATTTATACCGTTTTTGATTTTTGTAATTTAACACTTAATAAACAACCCAGCTTTAACTAACCTACCACTTAAGGCTTTCCCTCTCTTTATGGACACAACGATAGGTAATGCTTGCGCAGGGTACTCTTTAAATGATTTTTGGATAATATATTTTTAAGAAGATCATATGGCAGTTCATTGAGCAAAGTAGGCGTAGACCAGCTCCTCACTCGCTTACCATAATAGTTTTTATATGACGGGTAGCGTATATATATTCTCTTTCTTTTTTAAACTCATATTTATGATATTGTTCAGTGAAAATTGCGACCTTTACTTTTTCCTCTATTGGTAGTATTTTACAAATTTTAAACAGTTTTTCATATTTTTTTCTTAGGAATAGTTTTTGACATATTCTATAAACTTAGGATCAGATGAGGTTGCTTTGAGAGCATATAATTGATACAACTTATTTCTACTTTTGTAAATACCAGGTGTGGCCCAATCACAAAATTTCTTTTTAGAGCTATGGCATTTAATTATTTTGCGTTTGAATATTTTATTAAATTCATCTTTAATTAAATTGAATAAATCTTCATACAAAATATTATTATTATTACAAACTGGTAAGTCCGATATTTTATGATAAACACTATCTTTAAATTTATTTATACCAGTTTGTGTAATTGATCTATAAGTTAGGTCATGTTTGTGTGAAGCATGATGGTGTTCAAGAGAGGCTAATTGTCCACTATGATCAGAATTAATACAATTTATTATTGATTTATTAAAAACTTTCCTATTACAAAAAATATTATCCAAACAGGTTGCTGATGCATGTGTGATCCGGGTAGGCTCAAAGAATGTATGTTTCAAGTTATATGATTTAAATAAGTTTAGAAACCTACCCACTAATGGACACTTAACTAAAATATTTATATTAAAATCACCACACACAACAACCACTTTATTACATCTACATACTATATTGAAAGCGTCTTCCATAGCGGACTCAAATTGACTATAATTCCCAGATGGGGGACGATATACACATATTATGATCATTTCATCAAGTTCCACACAAGATAGTTCAATATTACGTTCAACTGAAAGTGAAACAATATCTGTACGTTCTTTGTATTTAAGATCGTTCTGTAAGATTATGAGAGCCGATTTCCTACAAAAACTACTAGCAACTGTATAATTATCTAAGCCCATAACTACTTCATAATCTCTGAGCCAGTGCTCTGTAATACATAATATGCTAATATACTTAGCATTTAAAAATAAGCATAGTTCTAGGTCTTTACCAGAAAAGCCTTGTATATTTTGGTGAACAATATTTAGGTATTTAGACTTTTCCTTGGTCATGGAACGTAGAGGACCGACTTCCCCTGCAGGTAGTCCTCCACGATCGCTCGCAGGTATGGAGGCACGCAGTGAAAGCGCAGTTCCTCCATAATGCACTCATGGGGGAGACTGTTGAAGGCGTTGCGGATGTCGAGCGACACAGCAATAGCAGTCTCTCCCCGCCTAGTGGCCGCCTCGGTCCACTCCGTCAATAGGGCCACCGCCTCCACCATGGACCGGTTTCGCCGGAACCCGAAATGGTGTTCCGCCAGATTCCGGCCTGGCCCCTCCAGGTGCTCGATGACACGCCCCGCCAAGATTCGTTCGAGGAACTTCCCGGCGTCATCGAGCACTAGTCTGGGCCTGTAGCCGCAGGGGAAGTCCGCAAGGCGACCGTCCTTCCTGAGTAGGACCAGCCACCCCTCCTTCCACCTCCTCGAGAAGCGGCCCGTGGCGATTCATAGATTGAGCACCACCCGGAACCGCTCCTTTAGTGGCCAAATCGCTAGGGCTAGGACTCCAAATGGCCGTGGTGCCGCCCTTTTGGCCCTGATCCTGTCCCTCACCGCCTCGAACTCAGCGTCCGAGACCGAAGGGGAGGGGGGGCATCCTGGGGTGGGGTCGAAAGGGTTATGGGGGGGGGGGTTGCAAATCCTGGTCGAGGAGAGCTACAAACCTCACCCAGGGCTTTTTGGCCTCCTTGTACACCCGACGGAATTCGGCTTCTTCGTCGAGTGTACTGGTGACGCGCCTCCGACATCTGAGGTAGGCGCGCCGGGTCCCTCGGATATCTGCGGATACGGATACGGATATTCGGAACATCACTGACGGTAACCTGCAGGACTAAGGTTCTGAGCTCACAAGCTCATACAAAACTAACTATACAAGTTATACCTACAGAAAGTGCATTTCATGACGAATAAAATGACTATAAATTTATTCTAAAGTACGAGTGACTCGCATTGTAATCAAGCAACAAACACAATACTAACGATTAATCAACGAACTGTTGATCGAGGAAACTGTTGCTTATGGAGGAAGCCGTACAAGTGGATTGACTTCTCATCGCTACATTACTGAAATCCTCGCAGACCATGTGATACTTTACGCAGGATATATCGGGCAGGATATGCAGTTGATGCATGATAATGCACGGTCTCATGTTGCTCATGTAATGATCCAGTATTTACGCGACGTCGGCATTTGTACAATGGACTGGCCAGCTCGCAGCCCGGACTTAAATCCGATAGAACACTTATGGGATGAGCTGAAACGACGCGTTCGATCCAGGGTACCTGCTCCAACAAGGCTCCCAGCTGCGAATTGCAATTGAAGAGGAGTGGAATGCGATTCCTCAAGATTACATCGTCAGGCTCGTGAGGTCGATGAATACGAGGATGCTGGCAGTTATCCGAGCAAGGAGAGGGAACACTGAATACTGACCAAAAACTTTTTTTTCTTTTTGTCTGGCTTTAATATTTTATGATTACTAATTATCAACACGCCTGGAAAACGACTCTTTTTTGTAAAATCCTTAACAAACACTTAATAAATTGGTTAATAAATCCCAATGATTTTCCATTCATTTTAATTATCATGAAACGCACTTTCTGAAGGTAGTAAATATGATAGTTGTAAATATTATACTTTTCGAGAAAATGGAATTGGAGTTCCAAGATAGCGGGTGGCCCGGTTTATTTGTCTGAATATGCATTTAAAGTTAAAAGCTTTACCGACAAGTTTGATTATGCGTTTGTATATAATTTACGTTCGTGTCGCAGATGCGTAGAAGAATTAAAGACCAACGAGAAGTGGGTGTTACCGGCATTGAAGATGATGCGCGAGATATGTTGCTTGTACGAAGCGGGCGTGGGAACCGACCTTCGACCGCAGGTCACGCGCCAGGAGCTCATCGACCGCCTTCAGACGCAGCACTCGCTCGTCATACTGGTCACCGACTCGCTCACACACTACATGGATGGAGTCCGAAACAAGATCGTAGGTGAGTCAATATAGCGGAGTAGTGGTCGTCTGACGTCTGGGCACCGATCGTCGACCGCGGGTCACGCGCCGAGAGCTCATTGATCGCCTGCAGGCGCAGCACTCGATCTTCATACTAGTCACCGACTCGCTCACACACTACATGGACGGAGTTCGGAACAAGATTGCGGATGAGTCAATATAGCGGAGTAGTGTTCGTATTATCTATATTTTATGTACCGTAGTTAAGGTTGTTTGGCCAGCACAGACCTAAAATAACTTCCTCCCCGAATTTTGCTGAGACAATACCTTTGTCTTTGCTTATTGCGGAACGGAAACATCAAGTGACAATCATAAAAACCCATTTATGATTTTCATTTGATGTTTCTGTTCAAGTAAATTTGGTACACCAATCATCTTAACCTAACCATACATTATCGTTCTAAGTATAATGAAAGTTTCTTAGAATACAAAATTGCTTAAAATGACTAAATAACTACAAAATGTCTAATGGCGAACAAAATACAAATATTTTATTTAAATTAATATTATATAGGCAGGTTTTAAATCGTGGGTCTCATTACGAGTTTTTCTATCGTGGGCACTCAATGATACAAAGAAGATTGCGAGAGATGAAAAAAAAAAGATAAGGTTATTGTTATCGAACTGTAAGATAAATACAGTCAGTGCATTTAGGACCACAGAATACAAATAAGTGATCATAGAACGTTTGTACGGGAACCGATGTCGCCGGCTCGCCCCCACTACACTTCCACCTAATAGATAATAGCCAATCAAAAGACGCGGCATCAAATATTCGAACCTATCAGCGCCCACACCCGAGAGCAATGACGCAATCAGAACCAACCAATCAAACCAACCAAAGTCACGAGCATTTGCTCCCACATAACTTTGGCGCGCCTGCCACGTCCACAAGACCCTCCTAACCTCTTTCTGTGTTCTGGGTTTAGGACCCTTAAGATTAAATATCGGACAGCAAATCAACAGATTATGAACAGTTCACAATTAGTTTTTATATAGTTTAATATTGTTTTAGAAGAAGGTGATATAGACTGGGACAATTGGTTACCAGATGGACGATATCCGCATGCAGCTCAAGTACAGGAAAGATTGAGTTTTTTAAGGTTTCTATTAAAAGACGGGCAGCTATGGCTGTGTGCAGAACAAGTAAGAAATTATACTATTATATTTTACAAACCAAGATCCTAGTTCGAAATGATAAAATTGAATAGTATTTTTTATAAACAAGTGTATGTGATTTATTTAAATGTTTGTAAATTCTTATTCTTTTGTTTTAGGCCAAACAAATATGGGTATGTCTAGCAGAAAGGCCGGCACATTACGGCGACCGAGAGGCGTGCTTTCGTTGGTTCAGCAAGCTAATGGGCGAAGAACCAGATCTAGATCCAAACATTAATCTACATTTTTTTCGGAGGAACATTATGACATTACCGCCCAATCTGTTAACGCATGCAGGCATCAAATGTTTCGAGAGGTATTTAATTATTTAGTTAAGCCATTCTGAATAAAACAAGTTATTATAATTGTGTATTGAATTTCTTATGTGGACAATGATTTTCAGATTCTTCAAAGCAGTTAACTCTAAAGAAGGCAAATTAAAAATTAAGCGAAGAAGTTTTTTATTAAATGATGCTGATCTCATAGGATTAGATTATTTATGGCGTGTGAGTATAACTTAAGTTTACATACACCCCAAAACTCAAAATCACTATCAAACATGTTACAGCTAAATGAAATGATGTACCCCTCCATATTTGATATTATGCTGGCACTTCACATGGCTATTCGTATTAACTATTTGTAATCTTTACATGTCTCTTCTTTTCATTCCATAAAGAGTAGGATAAGGACAACCTACTGTAAAAGGCATTAATGGTATATCTTTGCAATGATAATGACAATTTATGACATGATTCAGACTTTCCGCGAAGCCTTGCGATTTGGTCTTTTGCCAAGGCTGCAGAAGGCAATTTTTGTTGGGTTTTTATGCCACTGCTGTGTAAACCTGCTGACTGTCTAGCCTTCGTAACGTAATAGCAAATCTTCTTTTTAAATTCTTCACCTCGAACCCTACCTTCGACTTTACGTTACACTTTCAACATTCTGCCTGTAGTGGAAAATCTATACCAGAACACACTCGTGGCGTCGTCTTACAATGCCACTCGACATGCTTTACAAGTAGATATCGGAGAAAAAAAATAAACTGAGTACTGAGTATCTTGCCTGTTCTTCTTAGTGCATGGTTTCCAGACGTAGATTTGCGAACCTATGGCGTAGCATCTAGACTTTTATTAGTGCTTGTAACAGTCTAATCTGAATAAATGATTTTTAATTTGTATATATAGCTTCTTGAACTGATGCATGAGCATTAACGTCGTTATCGTTTTTTTCTTCTGCTTCTTTTTCACTATTGGCGATGCCCCCTATGGAATTGGCCAAGGTAGAGTTTTTTGGCTCAGTTTTTTGACCCTGCTCTTTTAATGAGGTTTTTTTTAGGAATGTTGTGAAAGTAAAATTACTTGAATTTCATATTGATCGATTGATTGGCAGGTGATAACGGAGTGCGACGACGAGATCTCTGCTCGCGGCATCGAATTGTTGCGTGAGGTGTGCACGTGCGTGGGCCCGCAGTTTTCCGCCGCCCACCATCACGAGGCGTTCCTCACGCAGTGCTGCGCGCGGACGCAGCGCATGCAGAAGGAAATGGAACAACAGGAGGGTGAGTTCCTATCTAGTTGTAGGGGACAGGCATTCAGAATTGATATTATTAAGGTTTTTATTATTCACATCTCATTTCATAACCACATGAGTGCAATAAATAAATAAATAAAACATCTCTGTACAAAATAATAAAACTTGTTTTGTGAATGATTGCTATACTCTATTCCAATTACGAAGACCTATTTGACAGATGTCAATAATCTAGTACTAGTAAAGTACCGCTATAGTCGATACTCGACGATATTGATCTTCGATTACTATTGCGAACAAATTAAAAGCGTATTGACAGAAAAAGGATTAGCAGCAAATTAAAATAAAACGCAAACTTTGGTTTTTAAATTTAATTAGATAATATTACATGATGTTTTTATCAAGATGGAACTTATTCATGATCAATAGCTAAAATCGATATTTCATGGTCGGCATCGTCGTCATCACCCTCATCATCGTCTGTAGAATCCCCTGTATTTATTATAATTTTATTATCTATGATGGCATCGATTGTATGTCTCTGTCGTCCCAATCAGCGAAAATTTATTTTTTGTTTGTAAAACCACACTTTCCCAATTCGCGACAGTAACACTATCATAAGCTTCATGCAACAATGACAGCATTTTGTTTGCAGTAAACGGTGGCCTGATATTTTTACGAGCCGCATAACCTAAAATAAAGATTTGTATGTTAATATAGCAAGAGATAAAATGGTAAAATAGGTAAAAATAAATGATAAAAAAGATTTGTTTAAATTCTTACCTTTAATTTGCGCCCAAATCAATTCTATGGCATTCTATTGACAATGGTAGGGTGGAAGGCGTATTACATTGTGTCCGGCTTACTTAGCCATTTCATATTCACCAATACATATTTTGGTCTAGCTGGCTTATTTATAGTAACCAAATGCAACAGCTCAACCTTTAACATGGACATGTCAGGAACAATATTATTGTTATTCAGCTATTTCACAATATCGGCTTTTTCCTGCTAGAAGTAGGAGGCTTACTTATTTCTACTGAATGATATGGTGCATTATCCATAATGATCGTCGATGGCACATTCAAGTTGGTCAATAAGATACAAAACCATTACTTAAATTTAACAAAATTCATCTCTTCGTGATATTCCACAGTTTTCTTAGATTTAAACGCCAAGAGGCAGCTCGAAACAAATCCCTTCACGGAACCTGCATGACAAATAATTAAGCGTTCGCTTTTGCCACTAGGTACTTTGTGGAGGAGTGAGGAGTGTCGTCTGACCATATCTTACCAACTGTATGATTAGCATTTAGCCACATCTCATCTAGAAATATAACATTATTCCAATCGGCAATGGACTTTGCTGATTTTAGAATCTGGTTAAAGCTATATCTGTACGTTCCATCAAAATCCGCCTTTTATTACATTTTTTATAATAAAAGAAAACATTTTTTTAAGACCGTGAAGGTTTTACTAAGTAAACAACACAGACACAAATACTTCCGCCCGCTGACACAGGCTACCTTAAATATCCCGGCTACGCGCTTGAAGAATCCTTCAAAGCAAAAGCCGGCGTATGCCTGTATGTTCGGGCGGATGTTTGTTGTCGCCGTTTGAGCTGCCTGGAAGACCCCTCCTTTTCCATGTTGGCGGTACATGTAGACTCTGGTCTTCAGGCCAGAGTCTACGTGTGCCTCTACAGATCTCACACCGGCGACGCTGAGACAACTCGACTGTTTGACCACCTCAGTATGGTAGCAGATGATGCCCAGGCGCAATTTCCCAACGCAAAACTGGTGTTTTTGGGAGACTTTAACGCCCACCACGGTTTGTGGCTTTGCTTTTCCAAAACTGACCATGCAGGGATCTCTGCCCATGCTTTCGCTCTCACGCATGACTTGACCCAACTGGTTGATCAGCCCACCAGGATCCCAGATATAGCAAGTCAAGCGCCTTCTTTACTAGACCTTCTGCTTACGACCCATCCGCAGGAGTATCAGGTTGTGGTTCGAGCCCCACTGGGTTCATCAGACCATTGCCTGATATCTGTCAAGGTGCCACAGGCCAAAACCCCTCGACCATTAGTGGTTAAACGCAGGGTCTGGCACTATGGGTCGGCAGATTGGGATGGTATGCGCGATTACTTTTCGTCCGTCCCTTGGAAGCAGCGCTGCTTCAATGAAAAGGACCTATCATCCAGCGCCGTTGCCATTACTGAGGAGATCGTAATGGGAATGGAGTATTACATTCCATATTCTGATCTCATCAGTAAGGGCACACGTAACCGCTGGTTCAATCGCGATTGTGCCGATTTGTTTCTCGTAAGCAGGCGGCATATCGCGCTCTTAAGGATCCAGGGGCTAACTCACTGAAAGCTGCCTATAATAGTGCTTCCAAGTCTTGTAAGAAGGCTTACATCAGAGCGGATGCCTAACGTGTAGCACGTACTGGCCACGAATTGTTAACCCACCCTACGGGCTCCCGTAGTTTTTGACGTTTGGCTAAGGCCGTGCAACACAACTTTTGCCAGCCCTCGCTGCCACCTCTGCGATGTCCAGATGGGTCACTAGCTCATGAGCCGCAAGAGAAAGCCGATTTATTGGCAAAGCTCTTTGCGGCTAACTCCCGAATCAGTGATTGAAATGCACTGCCACCTACACTACCTCATTGACGACCTCCGTGGCCGAGTGGTTTGTACGCCGGGTTTCATGGCTGTCGCCGACTCGAGAGGTCCCGGGTTCGAATCCCGGTGGGGGCAGATGTTTGTGTGATGAATACGAGCATTTGTACTCCAGTCATGGATGTTTAATATGTATTTATATAAATATACTTATATATGTACAGTATATGTATTCTATCCGTTACCCTAGCATCCCATAACACAAGCCTTACAGTGCTTACTTTGGGGCTGGGCTAATTGGTGTGAGTGTCGGAAATATTTATTTATTATTTATTTATTTATTATTGTGGCACTACGATGCCTGACATTAAAATCAGGCAGCGTGATGTTCGTGCGGAGTTGCAATCACTCGACGTCCGGAAAGCTAGTGGACCTGATGGCATCCCAGCAGTTGTTCTTAAACATTGTGCAGCGGAGTTGTCTCCCGTGCTTACGCGCCTGTACCAACTCTCTTACTCTTTGGGGCGTGTGCCGGAAGCTTGGAGAGACGTTAATGTGCAGCCGGTGCCCAAAATAGGGGAGCGCTCAGACTCGGCCAACTATCGGCCGATAGCTGTCACCTCAGTGTTGTGTAAAGTCTTAGAAAGGGTCCTTAACAACCGTCTGACCCGCTACCTAGAAGATTACTCTATGATTCCCGATCCTCAATACGGATTTAGGCCGAATCGATCGACGGGTGACCTTCTAGCGTACGTGACGCACATATGGGGTGCAGCTATAGACAAGCGGGGAGAGTCTCTGGCTATCAGCCTTGACATCGCCAAGGCTTTTGACAGGGTCTGGTACAAAAGCCTTCTCTCCAAGCTGCCTGCATACGGTCTGCCTGCTCAGCTCTGCGCCTGGGTAGCTGACTTCCTGCATGAGCGTAGAATTCGCGTCCTTACGGACGGATGTAGTTCGCAGTTCATGTCAGTGAATGCCGGTGTTCCTCAGGCATCCGTTCTATCCCCCACACTCTTTCTGCTGCATATCAATGATTTGATTCCACTTGCGAATATTCATTGCTATGCAGACGATAGCACAGTGCATGCGAGATACTTTGGACACGCGGCGGCTGGACAGGTAGAAACCATGGAGAAACGAGAGAATCTTGTCGTTGAGCTCAATCGAGCTTTGGACCACATTTCCGAATGGGGTACCAGGAACTTGGTTGAGTTCAATGCCAAGAAAACTCAGGCTTGCGCTTTCACGGCAAAAACATCGCGATTCCTTCCCCTTCAGGGCATAACACTGGCGCTACAGAGCCATATTACCATGCTCGGCATGGAGGTTCGCTCAGACCTGAATCCAAAGGACTACATCGAGACCTTGATCAAAGCAGCTTCACGGAAACTCGGGAGTCCTGAACAAGGTGCGGCGTTTTTTCACGCCCGATCAACTGTGCTTGTTGTACAAAACGCAAGTGGGGTCCTGCGTGCAATATTGCTCTCACCTCTGGGATGGCTCCGCTAAGTACTTACTCGATGCCTTGGATAGGTTGCAGCGGCGCGCTGCCCGCATCATTGGCGATGAAGAGGTAACTAAGAAACTCGAGTTTCTACAATTACGCCGTGATGTGGCATCATTAAGCGCATTCTACCGACTATACCACGGCGAGTGTTCTGAGGAGCTATTCTCGCTTATCCCTCCTTCACCTTTTCTTCAGAGGACCACGCGCGCTGTCCTACGTTGCCACCGACTTACTGTGGCCACTATTCCTTCACGAACAAAGAAATTTGGCGACTCATTTCTTTGTCGTACTATTCGAAAGTGGAATTCTTTGCCCGCGCACGTGTTCCCTCCTTCCTATAATCTGTGGTCCTTTAAGAGAGGCGTGAAGAAGTATTTTTGCGGGCTGGCAAGGTGAGGATGGTTGGTGTAGCAGTTTATAACTGCTGTACCAGCTATCTTTATCACCACTTAACATTTCAGAGAGAGTCATTTGCCTACCTAATCATATATAAAAAAAAAACGGTAAAGAGGTACTATTGCCGTGAAACAGTCCAGATTCTCGTAAAGTATTTGCCAATTTATCAAGACTCGGCAATAGGGTATTTGACAGTATTAAAAATAAAATGCCAATTGTTAGCATCTGTGTTTAGAATGAATATTGGAAGGGGTCTTTAATATTTAAAAAAAAAAAAATACTAAAAATCCACGAAAAATATATATAATAGTTTTCTTATCCATTGTCACGTGACCCAAAACGCTTGGGATTGGCGGAGCCTTAAATGACGTTAAACGCAAGTAAACTTCCCGTAAAAGTGACATAAGATTGTATCGTTTGACGTTTTAATAACAGTCGTGTGACGTCACACACTATAGTCTGTCCATTCTATTATTATCTTTTTGACAGATCGACGCCCATGAAATTTTGTATTGTTTACGTTAAAACGTCATACAAATAATATTGTACTTCATGGACGGGTACCGCCCACTTAGTGATGTGCCACACATAATGATTACTAAGATTGTGCCACAGATTACAAATAATCGGTAGAAATAAATGAGTACAACCAAATTGTAAGGAAAGAAGTCAAAGATATAGGTAGTTATTTATAAACATTTTTTTAAATGAAATTTATAATTATAATCATTAAATAAAGGGTATTAGGATAAACAAACGTAAAAAGTATACTGCTTTATTGTTGTATATATATCCATAATATAGATACATCACACCCAGACACAGAACAAATACTCGTGCTCATCGCACAAATATTTGTACTAGGTAAAATAAAAAATCTAATGAGATTTTGTAATAATTTATTTAACTAAAATAATTTCGATACTTATAATCGATTAAACAATGTTCTAGCACAAAATCGATTATAGCTTTAAATCGAACGAGTTATGTGATAGGGTGTCACTATTTTTACTTCGATCGATCTGTCAAAAAGATAATAATATAATGGACAGACTATAGTAAGACGCCATATTGTCCAGAGAAACGTTTTTGCGGCAGCTTGAAAATGGAGATTTGGTTTTGGTTATTTTTACTGAAATACACAACAGAATGATGAATATCCACTTTTTACGGACTCCATAAACATTAGTCAATAACGTGAGATCGTTTTCTAAAACTTGTCAAATACCCTTCGTTCCTACTAAAGTAGGGTTCTTTATTTAGTATTCACTTTACATTATAGTCAATTAAATGTTTACAAAATAAATTATACATTAAACTCATAGAATAATCATTCAATTCAAACGAACTTTGCACTAAATTCGCATTCACGTGTCCCTTGACCTTGACCTCGCGATACACTAATTTCAAATTTCAAAAAACAAAACTGCAACTACTTGAGGTAAACAATTATTATAAACCCGTTCATCCTGTACTGCATCGATCGTTTAGCCAGATCCATCAACGTATTCTTTCACGCAATATCAGAATACTCTTGCCTTTTCACTCTAACAACTCTAGTTTAAAAAACGAACAAATATCAACTCCCACGCCATATGCTTAAGTTTCAAATTGCTTTATTTCAACGAATGAACGAACGTATGGACTTGTAACCGGTAAACCGGATACGTTTACGCGTCGTCGTCGCGTTGTCAGTAGATATGAACGCTGTGGACTCTCAGTTTAGCCGTCTATGAATTCAACTAGTACACGAATAAACTGTAGACCGTCGAAGCGTCGATTGAACGTAGACCGTCTATTTAAACCGTTCGTTAATTCAACGCCCATCGCTAACTCCGGGAGTGCCGGCAGACAGAAGTGAAACCATGAATATTAAAGTTGTGAATTTTTGATATTTTGGAATGGTTAGGGAACAATTTTGCACGAATTTCTTTAATTATCAGTATAAAAGTCAGTCAAGTCAATCATTTATGTGGTGGAATACAATATTTATTTATTGCGCTATCATACACAAACATGACAATTTATATTACATTAAAAAGTTTATCACTCAGAATTTCTCATTTAAGCGTACATCTATTGTAAAAAAATGCATTTTCTTCGCATAAAGCTGCCACCTGGACAACCTAGATACCAACTTATTATTAAAATACGATAAAATAAAATATTACTATGATTCGTCCAATACATTGAAAGTCAACAACCTTTCCAATTTTATTGTTTTCGTCTTACTAATTTTCGATTGTCAGATGTTCGGATGCTATCAGGCCACTAAAACTATAGAACGTAAACGCAAAACTTCAGTAAAATATTATTATCTTTTAAAGTTTTAATTATTTTGAGCATGATGTCTAAAAATAGTAAGTCGATTGTGTGTTGGTTGAATTAATTGTATAATGATTTAGATTGATTGTGTATTTTTTTAAATGATGATTAACGACCATGAACGAAAAATATTATTATTTCAAATTATGCGAAACGTTCAGAGTTACGTTCTTAGAAGTGTCAAAAGGGACTTCGTAATTGGAATAGTCTTACTAGTACAAATACTGGATGATTTTAATAGTCAATGATCATTGTAAAAGTCTATGGTGACTTTTTAAAGTATGCTTCATAGAACATAATTTTATAAAACATGCACAGCATGTTAACAATGCCCAATCCGATCAGGATTGGGCATTGTTAACATGAATCTGGAGCAAACTCTTTAATATCTGCTTGGATTTTACGACTTCCTGAATTTCTTTCCAGTGATTCTCAGTAGCTTGCTGCGAGTATGCTAATATATGTTGAAGTTATGGTGAAGTTGTTATTTCTTGATGTGGTCCAATTTATAATAGCCATTTAGTAATATCTATTAATAGGTAAGGCGCCGTAAGTTTTTGTAAAAACTATTATATTCTTGATTATATGATTTTATTTCAGACTCAACAGAAGGATGCACTAAGATGTGTAGAGTGATACGTGCCATACAAGAATATGTAAACGAATGTGATAGAAGGTTCTCAGCGGATCGACAAATCTTGCCGATATATCGATCGGGGCGGGGGAGGCAATGTACAATTATAGTCAGATTCAATTTCCAAACTGGTCAAAGACAAATTGATGATATGGAATTCTTTTCACATTCAAATGAAACATTGCATTCCCTGCGTGCCGCGATACAAAGAAGGTATACGAAAATAGTAATGTCTCCAATAAAAAATAATGCATTCATGATTTTCTCTTATTTATCGGTTGTGATTTTTTTACAGACTCAAATGTGCTACTGATAGTAATATTAAATTAGAACTTCATGTAAATAAGTTAGAACTCTACGTAAATGGGGAACTTTTAGATTCTAGCCATGACCGGAAAATATTATCACAAATACCACTACGAGACAAGACTGTGATTGTCGCTAAAGTAAGTGATATTATGTTTTATATAATTAAGCATAGCTTAAATTCTGTCTTCAAGATGACACTATTTCTGTGTGAGTAAACATTATCATTTTAACACAATAATAATAAATAGGTTTATAAAGCTAGGACCAATCTCTCACATCTCTACGAGTGCTGTGGTGTAGATTGGTTGAGCTGTAATTGTTTTTGCAAAGTATGTAGGTACCCCAAACTTGGCTTTGCATAGCTCTATTAGTTGGACGCTATGTGCCAAGTGATTCAAATATAGTTTCGTTAATCTTTACTTCCTACCTTAAATTGTCGTCAAGTAAAAGATTCTTTACGATTTATACGCGCATTGAAAATGCAGACCTCATTTAATAAACAATAATTGACCGTCTTATTACAAAAAGTTGTCTAAACTAAAGTTAAAATGGAGACAGAGATAGCATATTGTAAGACAATAAAGGTCTTACAATATGCTATTTCTGTCTCCATTTTAGCAAACACTTGTCTCTTTGCTAAAAACAGGCAAGAGGTAGCATATTAGGATTAAACCAAGTTTGACTTGAGTTAGAGCAAGCGCACATTGGGCCACTAGTTGGTTCCACTAAACTAGTGTTAAAGCGGTCACTAGTGATCAGTCAAGCCACTACACGTAGTCACCGATCGCTGCCGCATGTGTATTAATGGCGGCCACTCGAACATTGAGCCACTAATCGCGGCCACTTAAACGCCGCTAGTAGTTTAGTGGCGGCCACTCAAACGCATAGTTTGCGCCGATACTATACAAAATGTATGAAAAAAATCAACCGTAGCTTGTGGAGGCCACTAGTGGTTCAATATGTGCTTGCTCTCAGTCAACGTTTTAGTAAAAGGCGCTAAAGGATTTCGTTTGAAGTATCGAGAGTTTACCGATCTCGATGCGGATACTTCCACCGCGTTTGGAAGTGATAACGGTCTAGTTCAGGTGTACGATTGACAGGTGTGCGGGAGCGGTGGCTGCGAGTCTTCGAACGAGTCCAGCAGCGACTCGAGCACTTCGTCGCCGCCGTTGCCGCCCACGCCAGAGCATGCTTTACCCGGCGTTGTGAGTATTTTAAACCAATTAAATTTTTGGTGATTATGTCTGCGTCTCCATTACGTGACGATTCAGCCAATATCTGGGTTAAAGAAGAAGGATGCTTAACCCGCGGCGTTGTGAGTTTTATAAACCAGTTATAATAGTTATATTTATTCTACGAATATAAACAGTTTTACGATCTCCTCTGGTGTCGTGTTAGGCTAGGAGTCAGAGAATACAGCATGTTTAACGCAATCTTTCTTATTCTGATAATATAAATGACCTTTTTGATGAGAATTTATGATCGAATATTATGTTTGAAATTTTATTTTTGTAGGGCCCTGGTACCCATATTAAGTGTTAGGGCTAATTCGACTAACTTTACTGACTGATTCGTATTATGTAGGTGTTATAAAATCTATCTTTTTAAGAATAACTACATGTACTAATCTTATGTCGGCACTTCACTTGACTATTCATGTTTGCTCTTTTTTTTGTTTGTTTTTATCCTTAAATTAAGTTACAATATACTTTGGAGGCATAACAACACTTCTTTATTTTAGTTATTTGCGCAAGGTTCGTGGTATATACCATTTATTCTGGATCTAGAACATGTTGGTATCACGAAAGAGCATTCTCAACTGACAGAGGCCGCCCATCTTCTTTCACAAATTTGCCCCGCACATAAGCAAACGGTACGTATTTGAAATCATATTTCTCTAACTTATTTTTATTGATAGATTAAGATTACACTGCTAACTTAACTGCTGTTATTCCCAGGTCGAAAAATTAACTGAAGCTCTACTATGTAGGGAAGACACAAAATTGAGAGATATGTTGTATGGACCAGCCCCACCTACAGTAGCTTATAATATTGAGGTATGCATCATTCACTCTTTACTGAAATTTCGACCTTATTAGAGTCCTTATAAATTCTAGTTTTCAGGTTTTATACAGTATGGTGATGCCCTCTTCAGACACAAAGCTTGAGCGATGTCGTAGTTTTCAACTTGCATGCGTGAAGAAAGCACCATTATTGGTTCAATGTTTATCAGATAAGGAATTTCTAAACGGCGCTGCAGCACACACAAGAAGGTTAGCCATATTAATGTTACTTACGTACATAATGTAAGATAGTTCTGGTGGTGTTTTATGATAGATATTATTATTGCAGGGTTGGTTTTTTATCTCTAGTCAGATTAGCTAAACTGGCATTATACACTTTGGGCCATTTATTTGAAATTCTTGCTCCAGATGGTTCGGACACTTCAGTAGACAAAGATTTTAGGTGAGTTTGTTATTTTTTTTAAATAATACGCATTGTATTTAAGTTAAAATTTTGATACAATTTAGATTAACCTTTTGATACTATTTAGTTATTTTTTATATTGTTTTTAGGATGGACGTAACTATACTAAGGGAAGCTTTACAAACTGTGCCCAATCACAACTGTGAGCTGATTGTGAAAGCTATCTCTGAGAAATTGGCTAACACTCTTGGGGAACAGGTAAAAACCGTAAGAATATGTTTTATTCATTTCTTTCTAATTGTATTGTCCGCTGTTTGAGTAGTTATTGATCGTTTTACTGTCGGCAGGTTATGACGAGTGGTGAAGATAGCGATTCGGTGTCGTCTTTGGTTTGGTGGCGGGTTCCCACTACGGCTACAGTGCGCGCGTTGTACTCGCTGGCTTATTCGGTAGCGCAGCCAACCGAAAGCAATGGAATGGTGCATCCGGATGACGTCATATGTATGTATGCAGTTTATTATTAATAAAATAGGAGCGTATGGTCTGCCCGATGTTGCCGTAGGAACACAAACCTTATTAACATTATTGTGTTATTTGTCTGCAATCTTATGTTATGCCCGCACTTCACTTGGCTATTTGTGTTTGCTATTTGTAAACTTGACAACAGTCTGTCCCTATCATACTTTATAAGGAATAAAAAGGATAGACTGATGTCAAATATACAAATAGCAAAAACGAATAGCCAAGTGAAATGCGGCTTTTAAAATGTAGAATTTGCTTTGACTAAGGCTCGCCAAATCTGCTATGCCCTAGCAACGATATTAAATAACAAAGATACAACATCACGAACAAAATCGTGGCCGAAACCTGCCCAAAAGGTACATTGGACGATCCACGGAACTTCGTAAGAAGATCGCACGGTCAAAAACAATATAAGGCATTATTTAAACATTGAAATTCACCTTTAATGCATACTGTATAAGGGCTTAATTAAAACACATGCGTCAAAGACTTATGACTTCGAAATGCAAGCTCGTAAAATCTTACAACTTTATGCTATATACGGAAGAATATAGACATTATTAGCTTTTTTACTCTACGCGCAATTCCGAATGCGCTGTTAGCAATATAGCAGGTATGGACCGTGAGGAAAAGAGACGGCTATACGGCGACGTATAACCATCATGCATTTGAATATCACAAATATGTTAAATTAAATCAGCTTATGGTAAGTATTAGAATTAAAAATTTGCTTCAAATGTGTTAAATTAACAAACATCAATTAGATACCTGTCGAAAAATGACACTTGATACTATAAGTACTTTTTTCGCATTTTTTCACAGATCTCTGCGGCATCTTGACTTTTCAATGGTCCGCGCGTGACTGAACCAAGAGGTGCTTTAGTGGAGTTCAGGCACTTCTTGAGTGGGACACATTTTGTGCGCTCGTGGTGTATCTAGGGTATTTAATATCGTTGTGACCTAGGGGTATTTTGAATAATTAAATAAAATTTTAGTTGTGCTGTAAATAGTTTAGAATAATCTTGGCTTTCTTATAGAAAGTTAAGTGTTAACAATAATTTATTGGAGATTTTGACTGTGTATCTAATCTAGGAAATATTCAACAGTGGTTCGAGAATGTATGGAGGTGGTGACTATATGTATGGCTCTCGGCGGCGGGCATTTGGACTCACTCCTGCACGAGAGTTGGTGGCAGGACACCGCCTTGTACCTGATGATAGATTGCCCTAGCCCTCAAGTAAGTTTGAATAAGTCTATCGATATCTATTGGTAGTACTTTTCAAAATGTTGAGCTAATAATGAGAACATGTTTAGATAAGAATTATTTCATGGACAAAGCTCTTTGCAAGGGTTAGATTTTAACAGTTTATTAAAGGACGACCAAGATTCAAAAGGCATTCAAGTACTTTATAATTTTAGAGAATATTTTTTTCATAATTACCACTGGAAGTGAATAAAGGTTTACGGAGCATAGTTAAGTGCGAATGATTGTTCTAAGTGCATAGTTCACGAACGAGTGCGTGACTATCTAGACACGCGGGTATTTTTGCTTCGAATGCTGAAGGTTTTACGTAACCCATTCGCCATGCAGTAGGCAGTCACATCTATATTGTGTCCTTTGTTTTCACCATACTTGTGACATATTTACGTACGGGGATGATTAAAACCCGAAGATCAGACTTTATACGGTGCGTTGGCACAGGTGCGGGTATCGTGTGCTGAGCAGTTGCTGGCGATGTGTGCGTGGGGCGGGGGCGGCTGCGCGCGCGCCGCTCTGTCGGCGCTGGGCGGGGCCGGGGCGGGCGCGGGCGCGGGGGGCGCGCGGCTGCAGCGGCACGCGAGGCACGCGCAGCAATTCCTACTTCTGCTGTGCCGCCTCGTTGCGCTCGCCGGCTCCACAGAGCGCACGCTCGAAGACCTCGCGTATGAGGTGAGTTGTGTGCATTGAGTGCGTTGACTGGGGGGTAAAGACGACGGCGCACTTCTACAGTGACACGCGCAGCAGTTCCTACTGCTACTATGCCGCCTTGTCGCGCTTGCCGGCCCCACCGAGCGCACGCTCGAAGACCTCGCGTGCGAGGTGAGTTGGGGACGAAGACGTCGGCGCACCGCTGCGGCAGCATGCGAGGCACGTGCAGCAGTGTCTTGTGGCGCTCGCTGGCTTCACCGAGCGCACGCTCGAAGACCTCGCGTACGAGGTGAGTTGAGTTGGGTGCTGCAGTGTTGCTGTTTTGCTGCCTCGTCGCGTTGTCCAGCTCCACCTAGCGCACATTCAACGAACTTGAGTGTAAGGTGAGATCAACTACATTATACTCGATAAAGCTACGAGGGCGGGATGATAAGTAACTAGCCTCTGCTATTTAAAAAGTTAAAATTTAAAAAATATATATGTCATTTTTAAATTCCTATCTCTGGCCGCTAAAACTTCTAAAT
Source organism: Chilo suppressalis (assembly GCA_902850365.2). NCBI lineage: Eukaryota > Metazoa > Arthropoda > Insecta > Lepidoptera > Crambidae > Chilo > Chilo suppressalis. The sequence goes on from OU963898.1 coordinate 19,301,553, forward strand.
TTGAATTTGGTGGCGCGAAAATTTTATTGATTTTTGTCATTTGAAAATATATTCAACTGTTTTCAAAATGGATGAAATTGAACATTGAGTCCACTGTTTTGATTGAAGTTTTGATTCTGGCGTGTAATGATGAACCCATGTTTCATCTGTTGTTACAAATCGAAGTAAAAAATCGGCCTTATTACTCTGAAAACGGTCCAGAAATTCTTTTGAGTTTTGCACCCAAATCCTTTTTTGATCGTGCGTAAGCAATCGCGGCACCCAACGGGCCGATAACTTTTTCATATTTAATTCCTCACTTAGGATAGTTCTTCTCCTTGGAGTGTTCTGCGACTTATCCAAAGCTTTTGATTGCGTTGATCATCACACGCTGTTATTGAAATTGAGTCATTATAGAGTCAAAGGTACTGCATATAAATTGATACAGTCGTACCTCAGTTCCAGAATACAAACTGTAGAGGTAAATTGTGTTAGATCATCTGGATCTCATGTGGAAATGGGCGTTCCTCAAGGTTCAATTTTAGGTCCCTTCCTGTTTCTAGTATATCTAAATGATTTGCCATTTTTTGTGGAAAATTTGTGTGACATTGTATTATTTGCTGATGACACATCTTTATTATTTAACGTTGACAGGCGCAAAAACAACTATGACGATGTGAATAATGCTCTCTCGCAAGTTCTGCAATGGTTTAATGTCAATAATCTAAAGCTAAATGCTAATAAAACCTTTCCTTTCCTTACCTAATGTAAAAGTTGAGCATATTGGAATTAAATTAAATAATGAAAAATTAGATTTAGTAGACTCGACTACATTCTTGGGTATAACGATAGACTCAAAACTGCAATGGAGTCATCACATTACGCTTTTGGCTGGTAAACTTAGTTCAGCAGCTTAGGCCATAAGAAAGATAAGACAACTTACTGATATAGATACTGCCAGGACTGTATATTTTAGTTACTTTCATAGTATCTTATCATACGGCATTTTACTCTGGGGAACAGCAGCTGATATTGAAAGTATATTCATTTTACAAAAAAGAGCTGTGAGATCTATTTATCAATTGAGTAGCCGAACATCTCTTAGAGAAAAAATTAAAGAAATTGGCATTTTGACTGTTGCTTCTCAATTCATTTACAATTGCATACTCCTCGTTAAAAATAATTTCAATTTGTATACCAAACACAGTAACGTGCACAATTTTAACACAAGAAATAGAAACAAACTTGCATTGCCATCCTACAGGTTACAGAAGGTTTACCGATCTTTTATGGGTCAAGGTATACATTTTTACAATAAAATTCCGGATGCTGTTCTTGACTTACCCATAAATGAGTTCAAATGTCACATTAAAAGTTGTTTACTTAAGAAAGGCTTTTATACTATTAAAGAATACTTGAATGACAGAACTGCATGGCTGTAACTGCAAAATTGTTTTGTATTTGTTTGCAGTGTCGTACAGATACAGGCAGTACCTTAACGCTAAACGTAAAAGTATCTATTTTGCAGTTTGGTTTGAGTGGTTATGGGTAGTCATGCTCTCTTAATAATCTCTTCGGCGGTGTCGTGTAAGGCGGGTCGTTGCGTTCCCTAAAATATGGTTGAGCGAAGCGATGGCTGGTTTATGCGTCATGCTCGTGAACGGGTGCTGCCAGCGGAGATGAGTCTGCTCTATACTACTTTATTATTGTAATGATAATTATTATTAAATTTAGATTGTATTTTACATTACACAACTTGTATTTATACTGTATGACACAGCAATCAAAATGTAAGTGAACATTTATTATTTCTCTGATAAAGATTTAATGGCGGTGTGGATTCTCGTATGGTTTTCTAGACCTCAACTTGGTTTTGCAGCGGTGTATCCTTGTCATTCTTTATACAGACTGAAAGGGGGGGACTGATGTTGGATTTGGTTTTGGGTTGGGAGAGTAGTGCCAGAATCGACAACAGTGTTTGGGTAATCACATGCATGTGTCCTGCCGTTATGTTTATAGTTTGTTATAATAATCTATACTGGTACTTATATTTTTTTTTCTATCTTTGTAACATAGTATCCATGTGTGGTTATGAGTACTCATGCTCTCTTAAAAATCTCTTCGGTGGTGTCGTGTGAGGCGGGTCGTTGCGTTCCCTAAAAAATGGTTGAGCGAAGCGATGGCTGGTTCATGCGTCATGCTCGTGAACGGGTGCTGCCAGCGGAGATGAGTCTGCTCTTGCTTCATTGAATACTATTAATCGTTGTACTAAACTTTAATCGTTCATTTTTTTGGCTTAAACAGCAGGACACGGCATTCCTAAACTTTGTTAAACCAGTTTTTTATATAGTCATAATTTTTATATTATTTGCATTTGTAATGGAAAGTGACTTTATGAGTTACCTCATATTGAAGTCATTTTTCAATTTGACGTCTCTGTATACAATACAGGGAGAAAAAAACAGCCCTTGCTGAGTTTCTTGCCGGTTCTTCTCAGTACAAGGTCTCCCGCCGTAGATTTGCGAACCGATGGCGTAGCTTTTCGACATTCACAAGTGCTTGTAACAGCCTAGACTGAATAAACGGTATTGAATTTTTTGAATTTTGATATGATGTACTCGTTCTTTTGAGATACCTGTAGTGTTAGCTATTTCAGATAACTTGAATCGTCGATCTACTAAAACCATATCATGTACTTTCACGACCATTTCCGGGGTCGTGACGCTTTTTGGACGTCCGGGGCGGGCTTCATCTTGGACACATGTACGACCGCGTTTAAACTCAGCCACCCAGTTTTTTACTGTAGCATAAGAAGGAGCACATTCACCCAAAACATTCTTTAACTCGTCATAGATATCTTTCCCCATACATGCCCTTCATATGGAGAAACTTCATCACCGCTCTTTGTTCAATTTCATCCATTTTGAAAACAGTTGACGAAATATATTTTCAAATGACAAAAAATCAATAAAATTTACGGGCCACCAAATTCAAATTTAGAACACAGGTGGCCAGAGATACGAATATAAAAATGGCATATATATTTTTTAAATTTTAAATAGTAGAGGCTAGTTACTTATCATCCCGCCCTCGTACATTATACAGGCAGTTTTTGGCACTAGAAACAGAGATAGCAGAGGTATGAAAGCTCAACGACCTCGCGTGCTAGATTTGGTCACAGAACTGGTACCCTATATTATAAGCGTCTCAATTTTTTTCTACTATATAAACAGATGCTTCTGGTAGTTCGCCCCAGGCGAGGTGGTCTCGTTGTTCTTGCGGGTTCTATCGACTGCACGTTTAAAGATATGCGTAAATATGGTATCGCTAGACGTCGTTTAGAATAGCTAAAAAGTGCGAGTGCATTGTGAAATTATTTTGGAACAGTGGAGGCGTGTAAAATTTGTTCTTGATTTAGAAATACAGACTCCCCTATGTTACAGTGAATCCATTTGGTGTATAAATTTGGCATCATAACAGTAATTACATTGGTTTATCAATCAGGTAGCGTGGCTGCGTGCCGTTCGTGCCAACCCCGAGAAGTTAGACGACACGCTGCTCGAAGGCCATTTGAACTTAACGAAGGAATTGTTCGCGCACGTGCCCGCTCAAGTCAAGTACCAATACGGCGCTCACCCCGAGCATAAAGACTCGGGCCTCATAAAGGTAGACTTTTCAATAATAAATTCCTTATTTTAATCGAATTAGAATCTTGTAAAAATAATGAGGGATTGGGAAAAAAGATGTGTAGATCACAGTCTTGATATTGTATTTAGCAAATATATTTGCGGGAGATGTGTAGATCACAAAAGTAAGAAACTCATCAAGGCGTATTGAGGAAATTGCAACTTGCCTTCGATCTAACTTTATATGTTATGGAAACTGGAAATCGTTGACATAATTTGACTCAGCTCAATTCCTGGGAGAAAGTTTCTGAATCAGAGTGCGTGTTCCTATAAATCGAGTTTTGTTCCACTCTACTATATTAAACAGTATGTAAGTTGGAATAGAACGGGCGGCGATAAAGATCACTTTATATCGAAATATAAGTGTCTATGATATCCCTTTAAGGCCCATGAATACATCGATGGTACTCTCCGCTAGAACTGCTGCTTCTTAACTCTTAGGACTAATTTACTTTCGTTCTTGGCTTTCCATAAAATAAAACAGTTTTTACGGGTTATATGCACTGAATTTATTTATCTACTAGTGGCCCGCCCTCGCTTCGCTTCGGGGTAGAATTGATCAAAATCCTTTCTTAGTGGATGCCTACGTCATAACATCTACCTGCATGCCAAATTTCAGCCCGATCCCTCCAGTGGTTTGGGCTTTATAGATCACTATGTCAGTCAGTCACCTTTGAGTTTTATATTATAGATTGACGTTTCGCACTCTTTTCAGTAGTGCATTATCGGAATAATCCTTGCATATAACCAATTCAGTGCATATATCCCGTAAAAACTGTTTTATTTAATGAGTGATGTGCGTGAAAACGTAAGAAACTTTCCATAAAAAATACGGAAACTCTTGACAGGAGGTGACGACCGAGTTTCTGTGGCCGTACTCTTGGGCGTGGTGCCGCATGGGCGGTGGTAGTAGCGGCGGGGGAGGGGAGGAGGCTGGCGACGAGCCGGCGACGCCTTTGTGCAGGACACCGGGTGCCGCCGCCGCCGCTACTGACCTGTTGCTGGCGCTAGTGCACGGGTGCGTGCCTAACATGGCCGCGCTAGCGTACTTGCTAGAAATGATGTTCTACAGCGGTAAATACTCATTGTCATTTTAGACTTCAGCTAACATCTTTTTGATTAAGGAGCTCGATGGCGCAAGCGGTTAGCGCGTTCGGCTGCAATCGTTGATGTTAAGCAACTTTCGCATTGGTCGGTCATTGAATGGGTGAGCAAAAATTTACTATCTTGAGCTCCTCTGTGCTTTGGAAGGCACGTTAAGCCGTTGGTTCCGGCTGCAACTGCAGTCGTTAGCACCCACTAATCCGCACTAGGCCTTCGTGGTGGGTTACGGCCCAGTCTCCCTATTCCATCCATAGGGAAGGCCTGAGCCCCAGAAGTGGGGACATTAATAGGATGATGATAACATCTTCATTCGGAGCCAATCTGCTAGTTATTTCGTTAAGAGCCGACGCGAGCTGAGAGACATTTGAAAAATCGGTATTTGAACAACTATTGCCGTCGCGCAATGGCAAATAGCGTGCGATAGGACAACGGCAGCTCCCGCTGAATGTTGCGAATAAAATTTGCAAAGTTCGAGGTTTGGCTGTAGATGATTTCCTCCTCGAAAATTAGATAAATGTAAAAACAAATTCCAGCCATAAGGTAATAAGTAGTTGAATTAGGCTTCCAGGTTTTTCTTTTTTTTTGTAAATGCTTATTAAATCTCCACAGTAGACATCTTTAGTAGTGATACAAATTGTATTTTTTTGAGAGCATCTAGTTGATTTGTAAAGCAAGTTATCGAAAGAGGAAAACGTAGGAGCATAGAATGAGTAAAATTATATTCTATGTAGGAAATCATTTCCTTATTGATAAAATTCAAAGAAGAATCAGTCGAGAACATTAGTATGGAAAAATATGGACTGCCTCGCCTATTAATACATTCATACTTAATATAATATAAAAATTATTTTTATTAACACAAGTGCATACAATTAAACAACGATGCACCCAGTAAGTAATTGTAAAATACTTGTGTTGGGCCTGTTTCGCTCCAAAACCTTTGTAGCCAGTTAACAAAAATATGTATTTAGAAGAACAAAAAATATACTTATAGAAAAAAGTATGCCGCTATCTGAGTGGGACTACATGCCTTGCGTGGGCCCGCGGCCCGCAGCCGGCCTAGTTGGGCTCAAAAACGCGGGCGCCACCTGCTACATGAATTCAGTATTACAACAACTGTACTGCGTCCGGGCCGTTCGAGACGCATTACTCACCGTTCAAGGTTGGTCGAATGTTCTTTCCTTGTGTGTCTACTATATAGGGTGAAATTGAATGTTTTAATGAAACTTCGTGAGATTGTTGGGCTACGTGTATAGAGCATGCCTGATTTTATTCGGATTTTTAGGAAGTATTTTTTTTTATGTATTTATTTATAATTTGTGTATTTTTATGTCCTTTCCTCCTTTTGAGTAGTTATTCATTTTAAACAAGCATACTTACATACCAAGTAAAAACAACTAATAAATAAGCATTTCTAAAAAACGGAAAAACAGTAAAATTAAGCGGGCGACCGACCGCTCCCGCCAGCCGTTGAGTGAGTAGGTACACAGAGCTCAGCTGACTCCTTTGATTCCACACAATACAATAAAATCGTCTTAGATGCCATTATTGAAATAATAAGCACAAATGTCATCTTCTCTTAAGCAAAGAAAAACTAATAAAAGTTAATAATAATTTTGTCACGATTGGAAATAGGCAAATGTTAAACAAAAATAAATACTTATTGCAGTTCAATACTTGGGGCAGAATGAAATTTATAACCAGGTATTCAAAAATACTTACGAGACCGATGTATCTATTAATTTTTTTCACTATGACTTCCCGTATACACTTTGTAAACAGAATCGATCACCAAACCTACTTTCGTAAAGCCTTGTGGCTCTGCTGAGTACTCCGTGACACTACGATAACAACACACCATATCCAACTTCTTATATTGAGGCCACAGAACAAGAACTAATCAAGGCATTATTTGCAAATCTTGTCTAGTCACAAATTTAAAAGATACGCACGCACGGTGGATAGACTTGAGACTGCGCTTGCTCACTGCGCTTTGCACCGCGCATAGGTAGGTAGGAAGGTATTCAACGGCGGAAGCGGTCATTGCTCACGTTTTTTTAGTAGTGCTTATTAGATGTTTTTTACTTACTCTGTATGCGTGTTTCAAAAGAATAAATATTTAGTGCCCAAAAGGAGGAAAGGACTTCAATTTCACCCTATATACTGTGACTAGAGATGGGTCAAGGGTAAAAACCCAAATGGGCAAAAAGGGCATATACTGGGCAAATAGGGATAAAACGTTTTTACGTCCAAATAAATGTCCAGTCGCTCGGCAAAAACTCAAAAGATAAAAATACCGTCACAAAAATGATTTTTAAATCTAATATCCTCGTTAAAGCTTACCCACGTTTCAAATGTAAGCATTGAACACAATTGTGGCAAATAGCTAGTTGATTTTAATAAAAATGAGTTCGTTCATATCATTGTTAACGTGAGAAAGCTAAAGGTTAGGTTATGTATAACAGAAATAAAACTCATAAGCTATAGATAACATGTTTAAGTCTGATTTATGGAGTTAATAATAAACAATTTACTCGCATTTTCTTCGGGGTCCTTCATATAAAAATCAAAAGTGTTCATCTTAAGTCATTAACATTAAAATCAGTCGTTATACTTATAGCTACCTCGCATTTTTATTATTGATGGAACAAATATAAGCTTTTGATTTATGCTTTTATAATTACTTAAATGTAGATTTGAATGACAAAAGTCAAATCTTTCCTTATTTTAAATATTATATTATTAAGTTTTCAACCTCCCGAACAAGCCGGTTTCCGAAAAGGCTTCAGTACCATAGACCACATTCATACGCTGCGGCAGGTTATACAGAAGACCGAAGAGTATAATCTGCCATTTTGCTTGACGTTCGTGGACTATGAGAAAGCTTTTGATTGAGACCTGGGCGGTGTTACAGTCTCTTCAAAGGTGCCAAGTAGACTACAGGTATGTTGGGGTATTAAGGTACCTTTACGAAAACGCCACTATGTCAGTCCGATTACAGAAGCGCTCTAATCCTATCCAACTGCAGTGAGGCGTGAGACAGGGAGATGGGATATCTCCGAAACTGTTCACAGCAGCATTGGAGGATATTTTCATGCAGGACCAGGCATTAACATTAATGGCGAGTACCTTTCGCACCTTCGCACAGTGGTCTGAAAATCGAGCTCCATACTCATAGAAATTTAATGTCTGAAATTAATATAAAAAAAAATGGATTGGATTTAGTATACATCCCTCTTTTTAATATTATAGTATGAAGGGTATGAGTATTACCACGCCTGAGAAAAAAAATATTTTGTTTTTTTTTGTATGGGAGCAAACACTTAAAGTGATTTTTTTTAAAACTGAATGGAACTGAAAGGCTGGTACTCATATGAGCTATTGCATCTTACACGGCGAACCAGATGACGTATAATATTTGTGCCTTTCGATGCCGCTTTGCGTGTAGGCAACATTCGAAATGTTAAATTTTCAGTATATGATTTTTCAAATGTTTGATGCTAGGTACTCTTATTTGTGAAGTTATAAGAATGTGCCTTTGAATATAATAATATTAATAAATTTTCATTCATATAATAAGTAATAAATAGTTAGTAATTATATTATTTTTGAATTATTTTTGCGTTAATTAACGCGCATTTTTTAAAATTAGAAAATATGTAGTAAGTTTAATCTTAAATGATTTAACATATAGTTAAAAATGGAGTAAAAAAAACACGTATTTTGATTACAAATGGTTATATATTTTTTATGTAAAATACGTTAATACAACAACACTACACACTAACATTAGTAAAGAAAAGATGATAAAAATAACAGACAATAGTCTCCTCATTGAAAATGTCTTCGTTTGTAGCTTTCCTACTAAATTTGCCCGAGTGATGTTCTCGGATTTTCTTTAAGTCTTTTTTCTGGCTTCCGATGCCTCTTCAGATAATTTACCATTAGGCATAATATTGAAGTGTTCAATAACTTCAGCACCATGCAATAAAAGCTTGTGGACACTCGAAGGCATGTGGTACCAGCCATAGAGCTCCACGTACATTTCTGCAGTGTGGCGTGACAAAATTTTAAATAATATATTAATAATATAATAATAATAACTTTATTTGGAACAAGTGCAATGTACATAAACTTATGAATCGTTAAAACTGCTTTAGTTTTACAAAAACTGTGTTGCAGAATTAACGCCCATTCCCATATAATATGAAACAGTGTTCCTATCAATGTATAAAATTAATTAAAACAATCTGTATAGAGAGAAAATTAAAATGAGACAAAAATAACCACAATTTAAAATCCATCGAAGGTAATTTCAAAACAAAAGATATGTCCGAGTGCATTTTTATCAATATTATAACAAACCAATACTAAATTTTACCAAAAAATGAAAATAAGGACTAAAATACAACATTTGAATTTTTATGCATTAGAAGGTAGGTAAACACAGATAATACAAATCTATTAAAATTACAATATTAAACCTACCTGGACACTACAAACCAATAAATCATGATATAGAATAGTTAAATTCAATATAAGACATAATTTCGCACACATCGTACCAACATCACTGCAAAAAAGTTACTTTAAAGCATACGAACATCATTATTTTGTTTATTAAATAGTAAAAACGTCCAGCAGTACCATACGCTGGCCATCAACTGAACTAACAAGTCATTTCGAGCGACTGATAAGCGCGACCAGGATCAGTGGTAGGAAAAGGGGCGGAGCAAGTCAGCAGGCGTGAATCGTAGAAGAAAGAAATAGATCTACATAGGGCGCGACTCCAGTTCATGAGCGACAAAAGTGCTGTAACATGAGCGATAAACTCCATTATGAACTCTTTTGATAAGTAGAATTATTGTGTTTATATCTGAATTTAAGTTGTTTTTTCATTTATTTTTGTAACCTGACAATAGAAAGAATTTATACCAATACTATCCACTAATTCAATTTTTTTTTAATGTCATTATTGTAAATTAAAGCTATTTTTTTTTCATATATTTAAAGATTATATTTATTAATGAGTAAATGAGATTTTGGAATGTTCATTTTTATAAATAGTTAAATCAAATTGAAATTATTTTATTTTAAGATGATTATCACGTTAACGAGGTAAAGTCTTTTTCACATTCAAATTAGTTTTAACAATATATACTTTTTTTTTTGGAATAGGTATTGTTTACTTGATAACAAACAGCACGCAAAGCTGCTTTAGCAGTATTTCGACGTTTAACAGTCTTATAATTAATTATTTATAAGTATCTCTGTTTCTGTATATGAAAGCCCCTTCAGCCAAACAGTGATCCGTAGTTTACATTCCTTAAAAGTAAGTGGATAAATATTTAATATTTTATTTACTTTATTGTATAAACGGGGAGAGAGGTAGTGAAAATGACTTTTTGCGAGCTCCAACCTAACATATTTATTTCTACAGACTATATCCGATCTACGTTTGTTATGGAAATGGTCGGGGTTGAATGGAAGTTGGGAATGTTTGCGAAGTAAGACCAGCATGATGAATAACTGACGCACAGTTAGTACACCAGTGTCCTCATATAATTGAGAAGTTGGATATAGAATAGTCTTGAAGGTCATAACTTTTAACACACCTCTTTGAGCTCTTTCAAGGCGTAATAAAAGGGACTTATTGGCTCCCCCCATACCGTAACACAGTATGATAATACGGACTGAGCGAGGGCCAAATATACAGATTTAAGTGTAGAAGCATCAAGTAAATTACGTAGGGTTTTAAAAATATACATGAGTTTCCTCGTACGGTTAGAAGTTACCTTAATATGCTCATCCCATGTGAGTGAGTAATCCTGCCAAACACCGAGGTACTTAAGTTTTAATTTACTCTGCAGTATCATACATCCACAATTTGACATTCCGGGGCAGTTCTGATTATGAGCTTGGATAATAAACTTAGGCGCAGGAAGAGATGAACATTTTGGTGCAAAAGCCATATAGTTTGTCTTGTCTAAGTTGAGAGTAAGAGAGTTGTAGATCAACCATGCATTAACAGCACCAAGAGCATATTCAGCATATTTTTTAGTCTCCAACCAGTCGCTACCGTGAGCCAGTAGAACTGTGTCATCTGCGTAGGTAATAATTTTGCAGTTTGGCAATGACATATTGCAGAGATCATTTATGTAAACTAAAAAGAGGGTAGGACGCTACCCTGAGGCACACCGAACTTTAGCTCTACTTCATTACTAATGATTCCATCCACCAGAACGCACTGTGACCGGTTACTTAAATAGCTACTGAACATGTCCAAAGCAGTACCTCTCACACCAATATTCTCCAGCTTTCTAATCAAAATTGGAATGGAAACAGTTTCAAATGCCTTTGACAAGTCCAGGAAGATACCAATTGATTTTTGTTTGTTCGTGAGGTTTGTAACAACTGTTTCGGTTAATGATAACACTGCATCTTCAGTAGACTTACCCTTTGTGAACCCGAACTGATTAGCAGCTATAATTTGCCTATCCGTTAAGTATCCTGTCAGTCTAGTATTGATTATTTTTTCCATAAGTTTTGATAACGTCGTCAGTACCGATATTGGACGACAATTTGAAACACAGTCTCTGCTTCCTGACTTAAAAACTGGCTGAACTAGAGCCTTTTTCATTGCTTGCGGGAAGATACCACACGAAAGACAGGTTAAAAATATGTGTAAGTACTGGTAGAAGAGTGAATTTGGCTGTCTTTATCAACGATGCGGAGATACCATCCCAGCCGGTAGCAGATGTGCCCTTCAATCCATCAATCAACCGATCAATTTCTTCGCAGTCGGTACTAAAGAGAGTCATAGAGCTAAGCGGGGGATTTGTGTTGCCAAATAAAGATCCAAAAACAGGACTTACAGAAGAAGAATCAATTTTCGATGCCAGACTTTCACCTACGTTTGCGAAAAAATTGTTTACTACGTCAACTGAGGAAGATGGGTCACTAGATAATGTTAGCAATTCTTTTGATGGGTTTGGTGATTTATTAAGATTTGTCACCTTTTTTATTAAATCCCAGGTTACTTTTGTATTATTTTTAGCTAGTTCAAATTGTTTGATTTCGTATTGCCGTTTTATTTTCTTTATTAAATTGTTACAAAAATTTTTATATCTTTTATAAGTCGTAAGAAGAATAAGATTATTGGGTTCTTTTTTTGTATTTTGATATAATTTGTCACGATGTCTTAAACAACGCAGTAAACCAGGTGTGATCCAAGGCTTAATAATCCTTTTTCTACTAGGAATAATGGAATTTTGTGTATGATTTTTTACTACATTCGAAACTAAGTCAACAAAAATATTTGTTGCTAATTCAGGATCAGAACATGTGAGTATTGGAGAAAAGTCAATTTCATTTAGGCTCTCAACGCAGGCTGTGACATTAATGCGTTTAGTTGTTGAGCGATTTTTAAGGGTCTTTGTTTTATGACTAGAGCAAAGAACAACAGCGGCATGATCTGTTATTAGTGAGTCTAACACTAAGGTCACTGCATTGGATTTTGTTTTCATAATCACATGATCAAGACAATTCCTATTTCGAGTAGGGAGGATATGTGCCGGCAACAAACCATGAAGCGCTACGGCATTTAGATAGTAATCACATTGAGGGTCGTTATTATCTCGAGCAATGTTAATATTGACATCACCCACAATTACGATATTATCATAAGAGTTTAAGTTTTTCAAAGTATTATCAAGGCAACATAAGAAGTTGTCTATGTCTCTTTGAGACGGCGAGCGATAAAGAGCGATGACAGCAAAACTGGAAGATAATTTCAGAAGAATCCCGCTAGCGTTATTCATTACAATTACCTCATGACTAAAAGGGATGTCTTCTTTAATATATATGACTACACCGTCATTTTGATTGGAATAATCTGACTTCATAGAAACATACCCAGGTAATAGTGGAAGCAAGGGGCATTTGCTTAACCAACATTCAGTGAGAACAATTATATCCAATGGAATATCAATTCGCTGCAACAGAGTGAGTAATTTAGAAAAATTACAGTTTACACTTCTAATGTTTACCTGAAAAACATTGAAAGATTTGTTGGGATTATTTAGAAACGATTTACAGTTTTCCGGCAAACAATTATACGAACGAGAAACTTGAAACTGATCAAAGTCATCTATGATATTTGTATCAAGCATGATAAAAGTATGAAATTAAAGGGAGTATATGAAGGCAGCAGCGTAGGATTTGAAAAATGAATATTAATAAATTTACGATTTTTAGTTTTTGGTGGAAGGTTGGTACGAGTATGGATAGAAGCCACAAGTTCACACATTCGCCAGAATAGACTATGAAAAAAGTATAGCATTGAGTGGTTAGTAGTACTAATATGACGGACATTGAGCGACTCATTTGGCACCGCAAAAGCGAACTTGATATATCTATTTGCAGTGTCTTATTTGTTAAAAGCAAAGTACACAAGTAAATATGATAGTATGAATGATTTAAATTATGCATTTGATTTATGAGCACAACAGATAGCCATAATTTACATGCAAAAAATAACGCAGAGAAAATTGTATCAGCATCAATTACAAATAGTCATTCTGTTTCTATTAAATTATTAAGGTCCGATTCTTCATTTATCCGAATATTTTTGACCCCTTCTTTTTTTCGTAGATAAATATGCCCATGGGCCACTCAGCAAAAGGAGTAACTATTGAAGCTTGCGAAATCACGCGCAAGAAAGTGTAATCTTTTCATCTTAGGTGAAAGATTATCTGATAGATATATTTGTTTATGAAGTTCACAACGTAGGTGTAGGTGCTCAGTGTTTAACCTGTTCTCTTTGTGAGTTTTATTAAAGTTCTTATAGTTCTTATAGCTATTTAATTTGCATACAATGGGTTTATTACTCTTGGCTTTTGTTGATATTCTATATATGTCATGAATATCAGAAGTCGACGCACCTGCATTCAAAACCGAAGATAAACTTGTAAATATGTTCAGAAGGTCGGCTTTTGTTTCCGCTTTAGAAATTGGAATGTTTCTAATTTCAATTGATGAAAATCTAGATTTTTGTTCTAGTGCCTCAATTTTGTCCTCCAAGGTGCGAATGTAAGCAATATTATCACCATTCTCCGCTTCTATCCTACTTACTCTTTGTTTGAGTTCTATATTTTGTTCAGATAAGAACTCAATTGAGGACTGTATATTATCGTTTTGCCCCCTGATTTCTGCTATTAAACCCTGTAGCGAGTCCAACTTTTCTTCCTGTCGCTGCTTCATTTCTGCAATGGATTTCTGCAGAATATCAAGCTTTCGATCCTGATCCTCTCTAAACTTATTCAAAGTACTCCTGATATCGTCCATGAATTCAATCAGTGACACCTCCTCCCTCACACGCTTCTGCCTACTGTGAACAGTCGCATGTTGCTCCTGAGAGGAACGATTTCCGGCTAGATCAGGTTCGGATTCACTTCTAGTCGGGGAAGCAGCAGTGGGTGGAGGGATCCTCTTTAGTGGCATTGTTTTTGTTCGGTTTTTAAATAGTCCAGGAATATCCGCAATCAGGAGAGCCTAATGGCACTATTTAAAAGACAAGTCAAGTAACGCAGCTCCGTACTGCAAAAAAAGTACCAGGCAACCAGAAACTGGCGAAATCACCGCAGGCGAAACAGCAATATCAGCCACCACTCCGGGAACTAGGAGCACAGCAAGCAACAAACAACGAACCTCTCTCTCATAATACGCACCAGTCCAGTGTGCGGCAAAGTGAGACACAAAACGCAGGATTGGGGGGCACTGCTGAATCGTCGCCACGCCTTAAAATTGCGGAGCAACTGCCGATGATGGGCGGTGTCCCGCAACGGAAGACTGTCGTAGCTGGTGGGGGCACAGAATCAGAGCTCCTTTCGTTTATGCACTCCTATTTTAGTCACTTTATTTTCTATGATTAATATTGTATTTAAAAATTTAAAAAGCGCAAATTAATTTAACCAAAAACGCGTCTGAACTCCGCAGAGGTCCGAGGGAAGGTTGCCTCAACATTTATGGGCTCTCCACAGGCTATCCCACGCAAAAGTGTTGCAAATTTCCTCGCTGTGTTTCCATCATTTGTGTTTCCGGAACCTGAAATAAAAAAAAAACAGCTTTTCAAATAAAATAACTAGTGTCATTTGAAAAATAAGGTTTAAGAACAACGACTATTACTTTAACTCACCTTGCTTAACAATGTCTACTAGAAGGCCCATTTCATCACGGAACTTCTGCTGTATAATTAGTTTTCTACCTTTCAATGAGTCTTTGCTGCTTGGATCTCTGGCTTGCCATGTTTTGAAGTCCAGTCTATAGGAAATATGGATTAGACACTCCATACTCTTGATCCAAGCATGAAGTGTAGATAAAGCATATTAATATATTTCCGTTGAGACAGGTTACCTGGAAAGAAAGTAAATTAATTAATAAAAAGATACAGTAGCAAGCTGCAATTATTTCATCAAACTATTCAAAACTCACTCTGAGATCTTCTCTTAACTTATTCATTTCCGAAGGTGTAGCTTTACAGATGTCACAAGTCTGCGTTTTTGATAGTTGCGAAGTGATTTTGCCATCTATCGTAGTCATAAGCATTGAGTGTTTAACAGTATGACTTCCCATAGTAGACGGTTCCAGTGCTGTAATCTCAGCTTCAATCAAAGCCTCTTCTTCCGTAATATTCAAATTATTTTCATTAACAAAAATGAAATAGAGTGGCCAGCAGAACACTGTGGAAGATGGCTTTGGATTCTCCCATATCTTTTCTTCGCCATAAACTAAGCGTAGAGGCACAAAATAACACATAAAAATGCTGGTATCATCTTCACCAGTCATAGTTTGCTTGTACAAACTTTGCCCTGAAGCACCATCAAAGCCCCACTTGCATATCAATGTTAGCTCTTTGCCATCCAGTGAAAATTCCAAACGTAGGAATTTACCAAGTCTAGCAACAGTTTTGTCCAAAATCGCTTGAAGCTTTACTTTTACCCCTCTTTCTGTGATTTATATGAAACCTTTTGGTGGGTAGCAGTCCTTCTTCGCCTCTAAGATAGTTGTATATGAAGGATATAGTGGTATTCCTTCTTCTTTTGCACGAGCTCCTTAATGTTGTATGCTACCACTTAGAAAGTTTCAACGAGGTCATTAACCCTAAAGCTTCATCGGCGAATATATGGGTACAGTTTTCTTGGACTTCAATAAATCCTTTATCTTTGTAGCCTCTTTAGGATGCTCTGTGACCAATTTTATTATATCTGCTACACTCTTGTTTTCTGCACTTAAGCCAGTTGCATAAGTAAGGCTTTCAGTGCTGTGCTTTAGGAGCTCGTCCACTCTTCTTCTCTTCTGTAGTGAACTTAGCTCAGTAAACGCTTTTCTCTGACTCGCAACTCATGTTGATGTTCCAACACTGCATCTCTCCGGTTTGTATGATGTTGATGCACCCTCATTTATACCGAAGTTAGAACTCGAACATGGTTGTTGCATTACAGACCCTAAAGAATTTGTCATCTTTTGCTTCATGAACTCGGGCCATTTTATGGCTTCTTGCAGCCATGTCTCATACTTCTTTATGAATGTGTGTCTCGTACGATTGCATGAGATCCATTTATTCCTCAAAGAACACACATAAGTCTGGCAGATTTGTTTCAATTCTTTATTTTCATTCGCTGTCAAATCAACGGCATTCTCGAAAACTTCAAATAACACACTGGGCTGTGAAAAACAGCTATTGTTTGCAACAAACATGAAAATATCTAAATTGGTACCAAAACCTTCCATTATATTAAGGGAAAAATCGAACTTAATAAGCATAGTAAGCGCGCACAAGTGCAGAAAGTGAAGTTAGCCAAATCACCCTATTTATATGTTAACTACCCTCAGTAAGCTTGTTGCCCTATTAATGATTATGTTATAAGTAGCTTATTAAAACTCAATAATAATGAGAGTAATTACCAAATGAGTTACTTCGTTGAATAAAATTGAAAGTAAGAAAACATAATAATCTTTTTTCTGTTATTATCACTATTAAAGGTCTTTAATAGGTAATTAACTAACGACAATATCAGTAATATAGTCGGTTACTTCATTTACGTTTACACGTTACGTTAAAGATTTGAAAAGTTATGTACTGAAAATTCCAAATTTTCAAAGGTTGCTACATGCAAAGCGGCTTCGAAAGGCACAAGTATTATATGTCATCTTGTTCGCCGTGTAAGGTGCAATAGCTCATATGAGTACCAGCCTTTCAGTTCTATTCAGTTTAAAAAAAATGCACTTTAAGTGATTTCTCCCATACAAAAAAAAACTATTTTTTTTTTCTCAGGCGTGGTACTACTCATACCCTTCATACTATAATATTAAATAGAGGGAGGTATACTAAATACAAAACTTTTGTTTTTATATTAATTTCAGACATTAAGTTTCTATGAGTATGGAGCTCGATTTTCAGACCACTAGATTACATAGATTAACACTTTATTATAACACCAAATACATAATCACGTAACATTCACAAACAATAATATTAACAAAAGCGTTATAATTGGCGGTCTTATCGCTAAGAGCGATTTCTTCCAGACAACCACTGAGTATGAAAAGTTATACAGAGACCATAGGGGTGTTATATGGCTTGGAATAAATAGTCACATCCATACATACAATCTACACCAAACTAAGTATCCTAATTAGACATATAAATATATATACATACATACACATACATATATATACACATACACATACATATGCATTTAATAACATATTAACATACTTACACATATATACATACACATACATACATAAACATAACATATATACGATAAAAGTTTACACAGTAAAATCAGATTCACTGCGAAAGATAGAAATTTTTGAGCTGGTCTTTGAATATATTCAAAGACTGAGCGCGTCTGATATTAGTAGGCAACGAGTTCCAAAGCCGAACAGCTTGTACAGCAAAATAATGGTCATAATAGCTGGTGCGGTGAACAGGCATTGTAAGGGTCAGATTTTCTGATGATCTAAGGGTAAGCGATAGGGAATTTTGTAACTTAAAAAGTTCCTTGAGATAGCGCGGGGAGAAGGGATTAAACAAAATATTGTAAAGAAGTGCTAGTATGTGAGTATTCCGGCGAAGCCTAATGGGAAGCCACTTGAGCTTAGAGCGAAAATTGGAAACGTGATCATATTTGCGCAAGCCAAATATAAATCTGATACAGAAGTTTTGGAGTCGCTCAAGTTTATTTAGCTGTTCCTCCGTTAAATCCAAATAGCAGGAGTCGGCGTAGTCTAGTAAAGGAAGCAACAGAGATTGTGCTAGCGCAATTTTAGTGGCTGTAGGAAGAAAGTTGCGCAATCTTCTGAGAGACGCCGCTGACGCATATAGCTTGCGACTTACCGACTGCAGCTGTGGACCCCAACTTAAAGTATTGTCGATAGTCACACCTAAATTTTTAACAGATAAACTATACGGAATATTAATTCCAGCAAAGTTGACCATAGGGAGAGAGTTTAGGATAACCTTTGCCATCATTTTGGAACTACCTACTACGATAGCCTGTGATTTTGCAGGATTTACTATAAGACCGAAAGATTTACACCAGCGATACGTTCTAAATCTAAAGAGATAGTTGATATTGCCTCATTCAATTGAGAAACGGACGCTTGGCAATACAACTGGAGGTCATCTGCGTACAAGTGGTAGGACGATGAAAGGTTTTGAGAAATGGTAACTCCATTTCTTAACACGGAAAATAAAAGAGGAGATAAGACGCCGCCTTGTGGTACGCCAGCAGCAGTCACGCACCAAGATGAGAATTTCTCATCCAAGCGCAACCGCTGCCTGCGTCCATACAAATAATTGTGAAACCACTCGATTACCGTTGGAGATATGTGAAAAGAGCTAAGGAGTGCTAAAAGAATGTCAAAATTGACTGTATTAAAGGCATTACTAAAATCTAATAATGTAAGTACTGTTAGGAGGCCCTGTTCCATACCCAGGCGAATATGATTGATGATTTTGACAAGAGCGGTAACAGTACTATGCCCAGGTCGGAAGCCGGACTGAAAGGGGTTTTGGAGATCATATTTGGAAAGGAATGAGCTTACTTGGTTATTGGTACAAGACGCTCAAGTGCCTTGGATAGGAAAGGAAGTATAGAAATGGGACGGAATTCGGTGACAGATGTTGGATTAGGCTTTTTAGGTAAAGGGATAATTTGAGCGTCTTTCCATGCGGAAGGGAAATCACCCTCAGTCAAGGAACAATTAAAAATGAAGGAAATGACTGGTAGAATGAAATCAAGGATCGGCATCAACATATTGCGACTAATTCCGTCACTACCGACAGCATTAGAGGTGATTGACAAAATGCTCCTTTTAACATCACAATCCGATAATCGAGTAAAGTCAAATGGAGGAACGTTAGGCAATGGTAATGAAGAAAGGTAATTAATGGTCTTAGTTTTGTCAGTATTACTAATTCCAGATGATGAAGAAAAGTGAAGATTGAGAGAGTCAATATTGATATTATTTGGAACAGTGTCTTTACGAGCTTTACCAATGCCAAGTGACCTGAGGAACTTCCAAACCTTCGCAGGCTCCTCATTTTCGACAGAGGAATGAATATGACGGCGTATGGCGTCCCTACACACTGTATTGCAGCGATTTCTAGCCTTATTGTATTTTTCTTTATTTTTGTCATTAGGATATTGTTTATATCTACATTTGGCAGCAGCTTTGTGGTGAATTAACTTTTTAATATCCTCGGTAAGCCATGGCGCGGGAAGGTGTTTGATTTTGATAGAGCGAAAAGGTGCATGTTTGTCGTATAGTTGTATTATGAGACTGTTGAAAATTGCAACCTGTTCGTCTAAGGTTTCAGAATTGTATATAGGAGACCAGTCAATACCGCGCGCATCTTCAAGAAAAGCTCCCTGCTTCATACCACTAAAATTGCGCTGAAGAATAACTTTACGTTTTGCTTTAGGAGGGCGGATTTTATATGATAAAAACACCAAGTCGTGATAAGAAAAGGCATCCGCTGGGCATTGACCATGCTTTGCAACATGTTGAGGAGATGAAACTATTAGAAGGTCAAGAAGAGAAGGAGAACAGTTCGGAAAATGATGAGTGGGACCAAGCGGAAGAATGTGCAAATTTGCAGAATTAATAATGGCACTGAGAGTAGAAGAGCGACTGTCATTCTTGAGCAGGCATGTATTGAAATCACCCATGATGATGGAATGGCTGTAAGAAGGAATAAAATCTTCAAGAAGATTTTCAAAAGAAGTAAAGTAATTTACACGGAGCGATGGACTATAATACACCCCAAGCAATATTTTGGTGTATGACAACTCAACCTCAATCAGTAAATGCTCTCCGGCGTTTAACGGTGGCGGTTGGGAAGAGGTGTTGAGAACAGAGAAAGGAATGTGGTCACGAAGATAAATAGCAACTCCACCTCCAGCCGCACCTAATCGATCTTTCCGTATGAGACGAAAACCGGGAAGAGCGTACGAAGAGGAAGGTAAACACGGCTTTAGCCATGATTCCGATACCAATACAGCCTGAAGATTTTTGTTAATATTAAAAGACGCCAACAAATCCGTATAGTGGGCCGGAATACTTTGCGCATTAATGTGAATTACGTTGAAATTCTTAGGTGAATCAGAAAAGTGACCCTGAATAGTATCAGCAAGCGAAGGCAGGCTAGAATAGCTATCATTACTACTACACGAGCTATTTGGGGAAAGTGATAAAAAACTACAGTCGTTGCTATCAGAAGAATCAGACATTACTATGTATACTCTAAAATATAATATGATATTATAAAATAAATAAAATCAAAATGACTCTAATTAATAAAAAATAAAGCTACTTTCTATGATTAATAACCACCTACCGGATAGAGTGTATCTATAAGAGGAATATTAATTATAATAATAACATATAATTTAAGGGCAATGAGTATTACCTAATTTAAAATATAAGGTGAAAATATCAAGTGACGATACCTGGTATCGTCACCTAATACTTCCACCCCACACCAGTCCAAAGCCATAAAAGTGAACGATATTAAAAAAAAAGTCATGTTCAATAACGTATTACGTTCAATAACTCGGGTAATTGTAAAGGTCTTCTTTGCAGGGTTTAATAGACAGACACAAGTATAACAATCACTCATTTATTGGTGGATTACACTGGATTATTAACATAAGTAAAATACAATTCGCACACCGGTTTTACTCGCAAGGCCATAGAGAGAGGTGAAAGTAAAAACCATAGAGCAAGAAAACGAGCTGTCAAACTGCTGCTGCGTTCAGAGACATCAAACTAAATACGTTCACCATTATAACAGTTTCCTCTCCCACTGGGAAAAAGTTCTTATATAAAATAAAGTTTTAAACAAATTAAATTACAATACAAGTTGACAGAGACAACTGGTCTCTGTAACCAATCAACACCCTAAGTCTCCAAATACCTATAACTAATTTAAAAGCATTACAAATTCTGTTTGCTTTAATTCTTAATAACTAAAACATTTCAAAGGAAGTTAATCTTCTTCTACTAAAACTTAACAACAATGGTAGAAACCTGGGAACCCCATACACTTTACAAATTTAGACGGACAACAGGTTTCCTTATTCTTTTGCTTCTGCGTAGAGAAGTTTTACTGGGAATATCCAATGACTCTGAAGGTGCCTGTATAGTAATGTCCCCATCGATTGGTGCAACGTTATCAGATTGCAGAAGTTTCTCGGATTGGGAATTATTTGTATCATTTGGTTCGGGCATCACTGTTGTATTGGGAATAGAATCAGAGTTGGGATGGTCAAAATTATCAACATTATCATTTACTATAGGAACATCAAAATTATCAACATTATCATTTATTATAGGAATATCATTCCCAACCTGACGTATTTGGTCGATGTGTCGACGCCACAAATTCCCATTATCTAATTTAATTAAGTAATTTGAGGTCCCCAGAACCTTTTCTATGGTCCCTAACTTCCATTTCCCTTCCCCTATGTAATTCCGAGCAACCACTCTTGTGCCAGGCAACAAATTCCGCTCGTTTACAACTTTTAACTCTGTCTGAGGCAATACAATTGACTTGCTTGGACAACACAAAGAAAAACGCGAAGTTGGTAGGTATGTAAAAATCATTTCAGCTGGGGATTTACCAGTGGTTGAATGAGGGGTAATGCGGTATTGAAATAATATTTCATTCACTTTAGCCTGCATCGTCCTCTTGCTTGTCTTTAGACACCGAAGCTTATTTTTTAATGTTTGAACATATCTTTCCACCTGACCGTTAGTGGCAGGATGGTATGGGGCAAATCTTTTGTGTATTATTGCATGCATTTTAAGGTACTCATTAAATTTGGGGTTTACGAACTGTGTACCATTGTCACTTGTGAGGATTCTTGGGTAACCAAATGTAGTAAAGACTTTGTCCAAAACTTCTATGGTAGACTCGGTATCAATTTTATTTAAAATGTGCACTTCTGGCCACTTTGAAAATGCATCAATAATTAATAAAAAATAGACGTTTTCGAATTTACCTGCAAAATCAATATGAATTCTTTCAAATGGCTGAGAAGGCCTCTCCCAAGTGTGTTGAGGCTACTTCAGGAGGTGAGTTTAGATGTAAGGAGCACTCCAGACAATTTTTTGCTAAATTTTTTATATCTTTATCCATTCCTGGCCACCAGCAGTAACTTCGCGCAAGAGCGAGCATTCTATTAGCTCCAAAATGGCAAGAGTGCAAATCTTTCAGGACGATATTTCTAAGACTGGTAGGTACTACCACTCGTGTTCCTCTCATTTAACAATCTTCCAAAAAGGAAAATTCATTTTGTTCTATACCATACCTATAAGCAGGAGGAACCTTTTTTCCTGATGCAATGCCAGCAAGCAGCGGTGCCAAGGCTTTATCAACTTTAGTAGCAGCAGCAATGTCTTTAACTGTAATAGGCAACACAGAAATCATTCCTATCTGAAAAGTGTCCCAGCCCTCCAGTTCACCAGATTCCTCAGTAATTGGGAGGCGAGATAAGGCATCAGCATTAGCATTGTCTTTAGAATTCTTGTATTTAATATCATATTGAAAACCTTGTAGAAAAATCGCATAGTGTTGCATCCTAGCAGCAGAAAGGTGTGGCAAGGCCTTAGTTGGTGAAAAAATTTGTACAAGGGGCTTATGGTCAGTATGTAAAATAAATTTTCTACCATACAAGTATTGAAAAAAACGTTTTACTCCAAAAACAATTCCATAAGCCTCTTTATCAATTTGTGCCCATTTACGCTGTGAAGAATTTAATGTCTGTGAAGCAAAATGTATTGGCCGCTCAGTTCCATCAGGCATGATGTGAGATAAAACAGCACCCACACCCGTGGGAGATGCGTCTGTAGCTAATATCAAGGGCAGATCAGGTGAATAATGTGCAAGCACAGTGTCTGAAAGCATTTGTTTCTTTATAGTCAGTAAAGCTTTATCACACTCAGCTGACCAATACCATGGTGTACCCTTACGTAAAAGCTTATGTAATGGCTCCAATGTGCTACTAAGATTATATAAGAACCTACCATAATAATTTACCAAACCCAGTAGTGCCTGCAGCTCAGAAACATTAGTAGGATTAAGGGCCTCTACAACAGCTTTTACTTTGCTATTAACCTTGTGTACACCCTCTCGGCTGATTTTGTATCCACAATATTCAATTTCATTTTGCATAAATTCAGATTTTTCTAAATTGACCTTCAGCCCAAATTCAGCAAGCCTAGCAAAAACTTTATCTAACCTGTCTAGATGTTCAGCATCATTTAAAGCCGTTATTCGAATATCATCGATAAAACAATGAACCCCCGGAATCTCCCTTAAAATGCTTTCAATTTTCCTTTGCCACTTAGCAGGTGCACAGTTCAGTCCAAACATTAATCTTGTACATTTATAAAGGCCCTTGTGAGTGTTGAGAGTTAATAAGTGTTGATCCTCTTCCCTAACCTTCCAATTTAGGTATGCATTACGTAAGTCAATTTTTGTAAATTTATCACCACCAGCTAAACCATTAAATAATTCCTCTGATGTAGGTAGAGGATGTTCGTCAACTAAAAGATTTTGATTAAGTGTAAGTTTATAGTCCCCACAAATTCTAATTTTACCATTAGGTTTAACTACAGGCACAATAGGGGTAGCAAACTCACTATAATCGACTTTTACTAGAACTCCATCTCGAGCTAAATTATCAATTTCTTGCTCCACCCTATCCTTAAGTGCAAATGGCACTGGCCTAGCACGAAAAAATGCCGGTTTTGCATTTGGTTTAAGGTGTAAGGCAGCTGGTTCCCCTTTAATTTCACCAACATTTTTGTTGTCAAACAAGTCACTGTATTTCTCAAAAAGTTTTTGTAAGGAAAGAGCATGTAGCGAGTTACCTGATGACACTTGGTTTACTTGTGTCAAAGAATCCCTGAAGCCTTTAAATGCATTAAACAAGTATATCCAATCCCTGCCCAAGAGTGGATGCTGGTTCCCGGATATTATATACAATTTCACTTCTAATGATTCTCTTCCGATAGCAGCTGTGACATGTGTGACCCCTAAAACATTTAAAAATTCATTAGAATATGTACATAATTTTGTTTTTGTAGGCATTAACTGAGTTTTGCAGATTTTTTTGAAGTCCTCTACATTCATTATAGACACGACACTGCTGATCCACTATCAACCTCCATTTGAATCTCTGTTTTATTTATTCTAGTTCTGATCCAGAATTTTTCCGAAGAACAGTTTACTCTGCAATTGTTATTATACACAACTGTTCCCTGATCATATTCAGTATTTGGACTAACCATAGTTTCTGTAGGGTTTACTGTATCCACCTGGTTCACCTTCTTCAACTTAAGGCACATTTTTTTAATATGTCCAATCTTTTGGCAGAAATGGCATTTAGCATTAATCATGGTACACTTATTTGCATAATGGTTGCTGCCACACCGGAAACAAATTATTTGGCCTGTTGTTACATTAGTTTTATTCCCAAAAGTAGTCTTTTTCCTAACTGCAATGGCTTGAACCTCTTGTGTATAAGTTCCTTCTGCCTGTGCACTTTCCATGCCAGCCGCAATGTCAATGGCTTTTTCTAAAGTCAAGTCTCGTACTTCCAGCAGTCTGTCCTTTATTCTCTGTGATCTGATTCCACACACTAACTGGTTCCTCAAAGCAGTAGAAAGAAATGAGCCAAAATTGCAAGTCGACGCCAACTTTCGCAGTGCTGCAATGTAATCCTTGATTGGTTCACCTTCCTTTTGGAGTCTGTGATGAAACTTATAGTACTCTGAAATTCCAAGCGGAGTTGGGTCCTGATGGTTTGTCAATGTCAGCACATTTGCTTCGTATGTGCGTCTTTCGGGTGTGGTTGGCGAAACCAAAGCACACAACGTGTCGTACAAATCCG
Source organism: Chilo suppressalis (assembly GCA_902850365.2). Taxonomy (NCBI): domain Eukaryota; kingdom Metazoa; phylum Arthropoda; class Insecta; order Lepidoptera; family Crambidae; genus Chilo; species Chilo suppressalis. Next base: position 19,326,793 of record OU963898.1, read on the forward strand.
CTCCAATATAGTGTAAGAAGTAAGAGTTCTTAGAAGTCGTGTCAGTAACACTGTAAATCGAAAATGCACCCTCCAACCTCTGTACCCATCGTTGAAATTTGTTTTTAGGTTCGTAAAATTCAATGAAGTTTGGCGGAATGTTTTTAGGCGCAATTCCTGTATTTGATTCACCTGCGCCTCCAGGCATTTTGCAGTGTAGGTTCGATGTTTCTCGTCGCCAGTGTAAAGGTCTTCTTTGCAGGGTTTAATAGACAGACACAAGTATAACAATCACTCATTTATTGGTGGATTACACTGGATTATTAACATAAGTAAAATACAATTCGCACACCGGTTTTACTCGCAAGGCCATAGAGAGAGGTGAAAGTAAAAACCATAGAGCAAGAAAACGAGCTGTCAAACTGCTGCTGCGTTCAGAGACATCAAACTAAATACGTTCACCATTATAACAGTAATCTGCAAAAAAAAAGTGCTTAAAAAATTATAATTACGACTACATGTATAACAATAAATTAACAATTTAAACGTACGATATAAATAGAATAACACTAAAATTGAAGAAGAAGACAAGATTTGATAAACGGCACGGAATGGAATGGATGGGTTACAAGTTACAATAACTTTTGTTGTTATTTACATCACTTCCTGGTCGATGCAGCCCCACGCCGAGTTTTTGATACTGCTCGCTCCACAACTGCAGCCGTCCTATTTGGCACCTGAGGTCCTGGAGAGGTCGCCGTTTGTGGAATACCTAGGTCTTGATTACCTACGTCAGGAATTTCTACGTCCTGATCCCCGGGTACTGGAATACTTAGGTCTGGAACGCTGGCTAGTTCGCTTAGGGAAGTGATGCGGTATCTTTTCTTATCAGGTCCAATAATATTATATAATACCCATCCGTGTGTAAGCACTTGATGATGCCAAACCTCTCCCGTGCTGCCATAAATGCTGTGTGACGAGGTTTGGTCAAGAACTCGGAAACTGTGATGCCGGAACCTTTGAATGCAGTCTTTTTTAGCCAAATTTGGTGTTTTTCCTCCGGATATCGTAACTCCATAAGGATTGGGCGAGGACGGTTACCAACCCTAGCACGGCCCATGCGATGACACCGAACTATATCTCTAGATGAGAATGTTGACAGTTTTAGCTGATTACAGATGGACTCAACCAAAACGGAGGTGCAGTTTTCCTCTGGCAATTCAGGCACTCCATGGAATAATAGCATCTTCCTGCGGTCCCGCATATCCAAACTGTCAATCTGCTGTGAGAGCACACCAAGTTGATCCTGGAGACACTGTGCTTCGTTTCGCCTAAGATGAAGTTCTTATGGCTGAAACCTTGGAAGATCTTAACACGATGCTCGAAGATCTTAGTAGAGCTCCCCAAAAAGTGGGTCTTAAGATGAACATGGATATGACGAAAATTATGTCGAATGCCTATGTAACCTGCTTCGGCTAAAATTGGAAACACTACATTCGAAGTTGCCGACTGTTACGTTAAGCTAGGACAGACAGTCCAGTTAGGTCAGTCCAACTTTCAGCTTGGATGGGCAGCGTCCGGGAAGCTACGGAAAGTCTTCGCGTCCAAATTACCTCAGTGTCTCAAGACAAAAGTCTTTGACCTGTGTGTATTGCCAGTGATGACCTACGGAAGCGGGACGTGGTCCTTTACTGCGAGTCTCATAAGAAAGCTCAAGGTCACACAGCGAGCAATGGAGAGAGCGATGCTCCGTGTTTCCCTACGCGATAGAATCAGAAATGAGGAAATCTGTAGGAGAACCAAAGTAACCGATATCGCTCGAACGATTGCTCTGCTGAAGTGGCCGTGGGCGGGACACGTAGCAAGAAGAACCGATGGCCGTTGGGGCGGAAAGGTTCTGGAATGGCGACCACGCACCGGACGGCTCTCAGTGGGCAGGCCCCCTACAAGGTGGACATACGATCTTGTGAAGGTCACGGGAAGCCGATGGATGCAAGTGGCGCAGGACCGATCGGTGTGGAGATCCTTGGGGGAGGCCTATGATCAGCAGTGGGCGTCGTTAGGGCTGACATGATGAATATTAAGTTTAAAAGTAAGTAAGTAAAGTAATAATAAAAAGACTATATGAAATGAGAATATTTTATTAGCATATTTTTTGTTAACTGATCAAATAAAATAGCCACCCACAGGCTTGGCTTCACCAATATAATCAGTGCAGAAAAAACCTTTAAAGTATAGACAAGAATAAGAGAAATATTACTTACCTCCCAAAATAGCCGAAACTTTGTCTAAATTATGAAAAATATTTTTTTACTATTAAAGTACGCGGGTACGACGAGTGCACACGGGCGTCTGAAATTGACCCATCTGATAACCAATAAAGATCAACCCAGAGACGCAGAGAAGGTGATGGGAATTGAGGCTCTCTGATTGGTTTATTCAAGGTCACTTATGCATCGTGCGAAAGGGATGCAAATAAACACAAATGGTTGAGATGCTTGCGCAACCCATTTGTTGAGTTCATGATTTTTTTTTGGTAGTTCCCAAACCACCCCAAATGAATAATAATCATATTTCGTAACACTTGTCACAAAAATATTATTTTATGGACCGAAATATACATTTTGAATAAAATCTAAGGAAAAGAATTTGCCTTCTCCATAAAATCATAAAGTTATTAACCTAGAAAAAAAGAAATCTAAAATAATAAATGCCCAGTCTTAAGGACATTTATTGGACAGAAATGGACATTTATTGGGTAAATACGGAATATGCCCAAAATGCCTAGCAGAAACCCATCTCTAACTGTGACTACTATATTGTGTCATTCAAATTTAATGGCGATGTGAATTTAGCAGCGAGTGTAACTAAGCACAGGTTTCAGTTGAGTTTCATCATAGACAGAGAGAGAGACCTGCACGAAACGGATCACTCTCCAGAAAGAGATAAAGCGATATCGTGTGACCAACTCTTCGCGCTCGCGTTCGAATTAACTGACAAGAAATATTCAGCCTATTCTCACTATGTTCATCTGTGACATCCTATCATACAAAATTTTTATTTTGTTTACTGTGACACTTCTTGCGCTCACTTCACAGCTGCCATTAATTTTGAATCACCCTCTATTTACATGCTTAGCGTTATATGGTGCAGCTGCAATGACAAAGCCGGTTATAATTATGAACTCCGGTTTGTTACGTCTTTGTTATTATTTCACTATGATTGTTACATTTCAGGTGCCGCTACAGATCCCAACGAAGATTTCTCTGGCGAACATCATATCGTAGAAAATACCACAGAGGTAAATATTTTGTCTTTACTACTTACGCCTTGATGTGTTTTTACGTTAATTTCATTTTTCTGTGATTGTGATACAAACTCTGTTTTTTATTTTCCAGAACAATAGCGACTATAACATAACAATATTAAAACAAGTTCAAGCTATATTTGCACATTTACACTATAGTAAGCTTCAGTATTATGTTCCCAGAGGATTGTGGGCGCACTTTCGGTGAGGATTCATAATAATAATACTCACAATGTAAATAAACTTTAAAGTAAATATTATTTATATATTTAAACAAAAATATTTACTTTCCAGACTTCAAGGCGAACCTGTTAATTTACGCGAACAACAAGATGCAGTAGAGTTTTTTATGTCATTAGTGGAGTCATTAGATGAAGCTCTCAAGTCACTAGGACAAGACCAACTTATGGCGAAAACCATGGGTGGCACGTATTCGGACCAGAAAATCTGTAAAGGCTGCCCGCATAGGTAAGTAGTATAATAGCAGATGTCACTTGTAGTCAGTAGACTGAAGTAAGTTATACACTATTAAATTGTTTCTTAGGTATTGTAAAGAGGAGCCTTTCAGTGTAGTGTCTTTGGACATAAGAAATATGTCCAGACTACAAGAATCTCTTGAGGCTTACGTTAGGGGCGAGCTTTTGGAAGGGGCGGATGCTTACCACTGTGATAAGTGCAATAAAAAGGTACGACATTACTAACACACAAATAACGTTTAGTACTGGTGGTTGCAGTAATCCAATGTACAGTCATGACATTTTTTGTTTTAGGTCGTAACGGTTAAACGCTTATGTCTAAACAAACTACCTCCAGTATTAGTTATACAGTTGAAAAGGTTCGAATATGACTTTGAAAAAGTGTGTGCGATAAAATTCAACGATTACTTTGAGTTCCCACGAGATTTGGATGTCGAACCTTACACAGGTAATATATTGCTGAATTTGTTACCGGGATGTTTTTCTTATCAAAACTAACATAAATCTGCGATTATTTGTGGTTTTAAAGCTTTTATGGGATCGGGATTTTAGTTGCTTTCGGTTTTTTGGGGTGTTTTTTAATCTTGACCTTACTACAGTTGCTAAAAGAAGTTGTCAATTATTTACAGTCATCAATTTCGCATTTTCTTAGAATCTTTCTTCCCATTTCTCTGATTAACTCTTCACAAAAAGTTTATTAAAGCAAAAATAAGTACAAATAATTTGTTATCGTTGGCCTGGCAGGAAATCTGTGAAGTTTTATGTTGTCCATTTGCAAAAATTAAAGGATTAATTATCATACAGCCTTGAGCCTGATCAGAATAATAAAATCTATTATTTTAGGCCTTCAGTGATTTGTTTTAATAACAATTAGGGCCAAATATGTCATAGTTTGAAGGAGTTTAGAAATAATATTGTTTATTTCGATATACTTACACAAATATTTTTTGTGTACATTCATTAATTTTGTAAAACGGAACATTTTACTTTTGAAACAGACATGAATTAAATTTTTATACTTTTAAATATTTGATATTTTCACGAAAGTTGGTTGAGAATAATAAACACGTAATAATTAATAAAAAAATATACTTCATTTACTGGCTAGTGCGAAATATTTATACACGTTAAGGGCAGTTTCTTAGCCATGTCCTTTCCATACAAAACTTCCATTTCAAAATGAGCATTCACACCTATTTTAATTTTTACCATACTAAGATGCTTCAAAAAATCTAAAAGTTCATCTCAAATTACAAATTGTTATTTCCTACTCATTTTCAAGTGTGAATGAGCTAATTGAAAAATCAGACGGTACTATTTATTTAAGATCAACCTCTGTAATAATATTTAGCTTGGGGATTGGCGCGTGCTGAAGGCGACGCGACACTATGGGAAGGCGGCGAAGACAAAACGCCGGAGACTCACTACCAACTCAGCGGCATAGTCGTCCACTCAGGGCAGGCCTCTGGTGGACATTACTACTCATATGTTTTACTTAGGTAACATTATTCATAGTGTTTCATGCCGACACTTCGACTTGGCTATTCGTATTTGCTAATTGCAAACTTGACAACAGTCTGAAAAGGATAGACTTATGTCAAGTTTACAAATAGCAAACAAGAATAACCAAGTGAAGTGCTGGCATCATATTAACTTATTAAATTGTACTTTCAATTATATTATTGATAATAATAACCAAAATTGCTTACGGATTAATGTAAATTTGTGTTATTTGTGTTGTTAAAATGTTAATTCACTATTAATATCCAATATTTTTAATGCAGGGATAACGGTAGTGAAACAGGACGATGGGTTAAGTTAGACGATGGAGACGTGTCCGAGTGCGCCATGCATGACGAAGAGGAAATGAAGGCCCAGTGTTTCGGTGGAGAATATATGGGCGAGGTGAGACAGTTGATTTTCAACCTAATATCTTATAACTTAACGCTTCTTAATACTGTAAAAAACTGAGGTAAAATTTCTATTGTATTAAGAAGTTAAAACTCCCTAGGTGGCAGCATGGTGTTTTCGCGTGAAGTGGTAATTTCTAATAACGTTCTAGGTGTTTGATCCGATGCTAAAGAGGGTACTGTACAAGCGCCAAAAGAGATGGTGGAATGCTTACATGCTGTTCTACACGAGAAAGGACACTATAGAAACGTCTAGTCTCGAGCAGTCTATGAGGAAATTAACGCTTAAGTATGTTGCGAACGTTAACATTGCGAATATGTAAATTTACACCAATATGGTAATAATTCTTTGTCTTCTTTTTAGGGAAAGTGCCATACCAAGGCCAATATGGCTTTCAGTTCGTCGTAGTAATATTGCATTTTCACATAATCAAGATCAATTTAGTTTGGAACATTTCAATTTTATGAAGAAATTGTGTTGTATGAGGTTGCAGGTTTTAGCAGGCTCGCAAAGCGCTGTATGGGTAAGATAATCCAATGTTTCTTTTAGTCCTTAAATATGCTCACATGTTAAATAATTAAATTATTATTTTTACAGAGTCAGGAACACGAAGAAATGTCTATGTTGGCTGTGCAATTAGCGACAAAGTTTTTATTTCAAGTTGGTTTTCACACAAAGAAAACACTACGAGGTCCTGCGGCTGATTGGTGAGCTAGAACAACAGAATCTGGAATAATTTTAATAAATTGTCTAAGTATGTAATAAGCTATGTTGTTTCAGGCATGATATTTTGTGTCAACATTTGCGGTGCTCACAAACAGTTCGAGCGTGGTTTGCTTCTGATCTCTTCAAACACCCCCATAGGTATTAATTTTGTAAATTTTTCTCTGTATTCAATACTCTGCAATGGTTTTACAAAAATATTAATTTCATTTCAGGTTATGTGATTATCTTTTATCATGTCCTTCGGCGGAGGTTAGATTAGTTTTTATGAAAATAATAGTCTTCTTAGCACACTTCTCAATCAAAGATCCACCAGGTAAATATCAATAATAATATTTTGTTTTCATTAAATTTAGAGCTGGATATCCAATTTTATTATAAACCTTATTTGGCGGGAAAACTCCCCAATCAGAAATTACTTAATAGTTTTGATTAGGGAGTTTTCTTACCAATTAATAATAATAATAATGGTTACAATTTAAATTTGTCTGTAGATATCAGACATAATTTGTTTCTAGGGATTAAAGTTTCTCAATTTTATTTTATAGTAAACTAGTGGCCCGCCCTCGCTTTGCTTCGGTGTAGAACTGTAGTGTACTGTAGACTATAGTTTTTGTTCTCAGGCTTGTATTATAAACAATGACTTTATTTATATAATTACTATAGACACTCGCCGCCGGCCCCGGGTAATCGCTATGTCCCTGCAGCTTAAATCTGGAATACCTTCAAAAATACTCATTTAAATTACATGCTGCAAAGGGACATATTGATCTATATTTAATGTACAATGTATTTAAGGTACTTCATTGGATAAGGATTGATGGTATATTGCTTATAATCGCTTTGTATATAAGCCATTATTTCTTTTAAAAAGTAAAGGATAAAAAATGGTTATTGTGGGTTATCCCTAAGAGATCGATCTACCTCAAAATGTTTAGACTACTTTTTTTTTTTTTTTTTTTTTTTTTTTTTATGGATAGGTCCGACAACAGTCGATAGTAAGTCGACTTACGATCGACCCTGAGAGGCTGCAAGAAGTATGTGTGATGCAGGGTTGTCGTACGTACACGTTACACCCCACCTACCTACCTACCTAGATAGGGTGTACCGTAGCATATATTATGGTTAATCGGTTAATTAAACGGTCGATCCCGATCGACCGTTTGAGCACCCCTGACGTATACCATCGCGGACTTTTTTGTAGACCTTTTTAAGGTGTATAATACTGTATTACATTATTTTGATCTATCTCGTAGGATTCAGCCAGCGTTTGCAATGTAAGCCCAAAAAAATTAGTTTATTTACGACCTTACAACACCGCTATAATTATCAGTGTTTCTCTACTATATTATGCATGTTATATAAGTATAAACCTTCCTCTTGAATCACTCTATCTATTAAAAAACAACGCATCAAAATCCGTTACGTAGTTTTAAAAATCTAAGCATATAATATAGGGACAGACGGAAGCGACTTCGCTTTATACTATGTAGTAGTAAATATGAAATCGCTTGTTTTAATTTATTTTATCCAGTATCTTTGTTTGTATATCGATAACAATACAGAGGCAACTCTAAAACAATATTTGGAACCATGAAGACCAGTGTTGCTTCACCCGGGTTTTCCATAGTTTTACCGTTTCTGAAGTTCTAGATTCAATACCCAGCCTTTTCAATTTAAAAAATGAACAAATTCTCTAAATTCTTCGAATATCTACCTGTTAATGACAGAAGGGTTTAAAATGCTCTGACCATAACCAACACACACAGAGAACACACAAACTATGTTTACATTAAGGACTATGTTGAGTATATTTTAATAAACTTTTAATTTTTTTTTAAGTGAACAACGGCTACGGCTCATGGTGCAGTCGCGAGGAAGCGACATCGCTGTCGGACCAGATAATATGCAGCGGGCGCGCTCTCGCCGACCCCTCGTATGCGGACGCGCATGCAGTCAGACACCTGCCGCTATTGTTTAACCTGTTTCATACATATGCAATGTTAGGGCTCGGAGAGCGGCATCAGCTATTACGGGTACGTTGTTTAACACAGAGGTTCCTTGTTTCCATGCAAATTATTATAGTTACGGTTGCATGCTCGCCGACCCGTTCTATGCTGACGCGCATGCAGTTAAGACACCTGCCGGTACTCTTTAACCTGTTTCATACGTACGCAATGGTCGGGCTCGGCGAGCGGCATCAGCTGTTACGGGTACGTTGTTCAATACCAAGGTTCCTAGTTTCTTCTTTAAGCAAATTATTAATGCTGCGGTCGCCCGCTCGCCGACCCCTCGTTTGGGAAATCGCACGCAGTTCGACACCTGCCGCTACTATTCAACCTGTTTCATACGTACGCAATGATCGGGCTCGGCGAGCGGCATCAGCTGTTACGCGTACATTGTTCAATTCTAAGGATCCTAGTTTCTTCTGTAAGCAAATTATTAATGCTGCGGTCGCCCGCTCGCCGACCCCTCGTTTGGGAAGTCGCACGCAGTTCGACACCTGGCGCTACTATTCAACCTGTTTAATACGTACGCCATGTTAGGGCTCGGAGAGCAGCATCAGCTATACGGGTACTTTGTTTAAAATAGAGGTTCTTAGTTTCCTCTGTATGCAAATTTTAATGCTGCTGTCGCGCGCTCGCCGCCCCCTCGTATGCGCACATGCAGACGCGCAGTGCAAGTAAAAATACAGTGCATGGGAAAATGCAAGAATCTCGCCCAAAAGGTAGCGTAAAATCTGAGCCTGTGAAGAACGGACAACCGCTCAATCCACCAACTTCTACAATGGGCACACCGGCACTGAAGGTCATTGCTGCTGCTACACCAGCTCGACTGCAGCAACAACTCACGTACGACAATGGAGAAACCTTTCGGGATCCGAAGAGCTCGCAAATTTCAACGTCATCTTCCGCCAAGGCAAGACGCAAAAGGTTAGAACTGGAAGCAGCAGAGCAAAAGGCTAGGATACAAATGGAACTAATCGACAAAAACTCCAAGCAGACCTAGCCGACTTAGAAAACGAATACAGTCTACAGCAACGTGAGCATACTCACTCCGAAGTTGAGAAGTGGCTGGAACAAAGCCAACACGAAATGGATACGGCCCAGCCAGCGCCCGCTAATGGCCCCCCTCTGGGAGCACCAGTGAACCAAATGTTCACCAAAACCTGATTTAAAGAAAAAAAAGGAATTTAATTAATTGAGATCTTCGGAGATTTTGTGTGGTTTCGTTTGAAATTCGTGATTTCTCGAAAACCGGAAGTGCTACGTTACTCAAATCCGGTTTGTAGTCTTATCAGACTATTCTTAACTTGTAACTTAAATATTCTCTTTATCTATCTCTTACGGTTTGGCCGCTGAAACAGCACCACAGACGGACGGACGGACTTGTCTAATAGATAAGAGATTCTCTTTATCTATCTCTTACGGTTTGGCCGCTGAAACAGCACCACAGACGGACGGACGGACTTGACTTACTAGCGGCTCCCCGTGACTTCGTCTGTGTTACCGTGACGTTACGTGTTTGGAGAACCTCATATTTTTTGGGATAAAAAGTATCCTATGTCACGATCCGGATAATAATCTAAATCTACATTAAAACACACATATTCCAAACTTTCATAATTATTATATTAGTAGGATTATTGTTATAATTATAATTTTCTAGCATTCATTTATTTCAAAGTTGATCAAGCTGAACGGTTGAGAATAAAAACTTTCTGTGTAAACATCAGTAGCCACTCCTCAAAAACGTCCAAATATCACCGTTATTATAAAAAATCTCTTTTTTTTTAAAGCGAGGTAGGCAAATGACTCTATCCCACCTGATGTTAAGTGGTGATAAAGTCCAAAAGTGTGTGTCCAGTGTTTAAATTTTATATTGATATTACTTTTTACTATTATCATTTCCAAGTTTATTTCAGTAAAAATTAAATAACTGTCAACTATATTTTCTTTGCAGCTAAAAATTCTTGATGTCGTTTTGGGTGTGTGTATGGACGACTCTTCTTCATCTCTTGTAAAATATCAGTATCCAGAGTCAGCAAAAATTCATCAGGTATAGTAGTGATGCTTTAATTTATTCTTCATTAAATACTAATCTGTTACAATTTGATATTTGTTCAGTTCTTGCCTAATATTAGGAGGGTAAGTTAAAATTAATTCACTAATTTTGGTTGGGTATCAATCGTCTTGTGATTGCTCGGCCACACTCCATATAATGCGCGCACGCTGGGTATAAATGTTTTTTCTCATCGTGTCTATAACAACAATCTTTGGTAGAAATAAGTGTCTACAGTTCATAGCTGTGCTATGCACCTTTGGTTGGAGTAAAAGTTCTTGCTGCAAGATCCTGCTGACCTAAAGCACCACGGTGCCGTGCGCTGGTCATCGGAGTTGGTGACATTCACTTGGGAAGGGGTGACACACACTCAAAAATTAGGGGATTTTACTTATCCTCTTGATTTAGCAAGGACTCTGCATATCACTCTTTTTTCATCATATAAACACCTCACATATCACATAAAGTCAACTCACACATTAAAATATTTTAAAACTTATTTAACAGCGTTTGTTAAAATTGTGTAGAAACAGCACAATATTAAACTGTATAAAGTTTAGATTAATGACTTAAATTTGGCAACATTAGCTTGATGTGTCTTCTCTTCCCAAAGCAATATATGTACGCCGGTTTTCAAGGTGTCGCCTACGCAGAGGTCCCGGGTCCGAATCCCGGTGGGGCAAATGTTTGTGTAATGAATACAAGCATTTGTACCCAAGTCATGGATGTTTATATGTATTTCTGAATAAAAATATACTTACATATGTTTCAGTATATGTATTATATCCATTACCCTAGTATCCCATAACACAAGCCTTCAGTGCTTACTTTGGGGTTAGGCTAATTGGTGTGTTTTAAAATAACCTTTGTCCATATAATACTAGATTACACATGTAATAATACTATAGTCTATTCACTTTGGCTTGAGACAAAATGTAAACAAAGAATCTGAGGTTCTAAAACTTTTATAATGTCCGAAAGTACCTACTAGTCAATGATTAGGTATAATTTATGTAACCTATATTAAAATTATAATGAATTCTATCTTGATGATAAATATAATAAAAGAATGTGTATTTCAAATGAAACCAGCATGATACTTTGCAAATAATATTTAATCACTGTTTGACGACTCACTGGATGCACTGCCACCAACTTTAATAATAAATTTATCCACAACAGTATCAACAATACCATTCAATTTCAGCATTTTCTGCTCTTCTTTAATGACATGGTCAATGCACCGTTTCCACGATTCAGCTGTGATTGATTGTAAGGCATCGGCTAATTTTTAATTTCAGTCATCTTAAATGTTTTATTATTTTTACCAACATATCCCTTGACTTGTGCCCATATGTACAATACAATCAGATGCTTCCCTTTTCCACTTGGGTTTTTCAATCCTATTGACAATCCCTCTCGATGAGCTTCTTTCACAGTTTTAATTGTATGATCTTGCCAAATTTTGTTCATAGTGTGTCCTGTAACAAATATAAGTTCATTAACAACTTATGAAAAATAAAAACAATAATAATTTAATACAATTGGTAACATGACACAACATATTTGAGTAACATTTTCACAGGATAAAGACATGGTATGAAAATAATAAGTATCATTCAATATTTATAAAAAGATTATAATAAAATTATGTGCATAGAAATTAATATATTTTAGTACTGTGATGATAAACAATAAAAAATATGAATTTAGTTTATCAGTTTATGAATACAAAAGGAAATATAATTTCATTCAGAAGTAAATTTCCCACAGGATAAAGTAGTTTAATATTGTATTTTACTAACCTTCATTTAACCAAGTTTCTTCAGTGTAATAAATAGTTCTACCTTCGCTCCTGAGCTTTAGAATATTATTTAAATATTTGATGTTTCATCTGTATTCTCAGCATGCAATACTTTGTCAACGGTGGGCATCTCCTAATTAAAAAAATGTGTGGACTTTGCGGCGTATCGCAGCCTTATCCATATCGTCCAATGTATCCAACAAAGATACTTTAAATGGCGGAGGCGGAGGTGATGAGATAACAGTAGCTCGTGATATAGTATTTCGACGGATTTATTGATTATATCACTTTTATATGGATAGAAATCTTTTGGACAGGTTTCTTCAACATGTTTAAAAACATTTATCACGAGCTCCTTTTCGTTGGAGCGCAATGGTCCACTCTTTGTACGCTTTTTCTTCGGCGAAGAAAATGTACAAGAGCTGCTTGGTCCCGGTTCACCACTCATAACTATAGCTACGAAAACGTCAATTTAACAAGAAAACAATCACAAACAACTTTAAACTTAACAGTAAATAAAATAACAACAAACTCAACAAATAAAATAAGGAAATAACAAGAATTTAACAAATAAGATTGAATAAGCACGCTCGCGTCAACAGGTTGATCGGGAGAGTAAAGATGGCTGACATAAACCAACCGATTACAAAACAACATTGCAACGTAAAATACTTGTATCATGTCTACTCTTAAATTTTGTCTTATTATAATACGTCTTAGGTTTGGGAATGATTGTGTTTTTAGGTCTTTTTCCATGTCAACTTAAGTTGTTAAAATACTTTTACCAGCAAATTAAAAATATACGAATTTATGATGTGAATGTACGTTGAATATAATGTAAAATATTTTATTTTATTATTCATATGTATGTAACAGGTTTTAAAATAATTAACTTAAATTTTCGCTGCATTTCCTATGTAAATAGTATTTAATCTTTGCTTTTGTCAAACGTAACCTTAAAAAGTATCCATTTTATGGTTTGTTTACATTTTGTCTCACGCCAAAGTGAATGGACTATAATAATTTTGGATAAATAAATCAATAACGCAGGTGGTATACGTATTGGTGCGGTGTTGCGACGTGAGTTCTCGCTGCCAGTCTGCCGGCGCGGCAGAGGGCGCTCAGCCTTTACCCAACCCTTACGGTGACCCGCCACCATCTACTGGCGCGCCGATACAACGGCCCCCTCTCTCCACCGCCGCCGCCGATATACTGTACACCAGGACCGGGTAAGGGATCTACTGCAACGTTGATCCTTAGCACTAGCTCCCTGACACTTACGCCACCCGCCGCCCTCTACTGGCGCGCCGATACAACGGTCCCCGCTCTCCACCGCCGCTGCCGATATACTGTACATCAGGATCAGGTGAGGGATCTACTGCAACGTTGATCCTTAGCACTAGCTCCCTGACCCATACGCCGACCCGCGGCCCTCTACTGGCACGCCGATACAACGGCCCCGCTCTCCACCGCTACCGCTGATATACCATAGTATACCAGGAACGGGTGAGGACACTACTGCAACGTTGATCCTTAGCACTAGCTGCCTGACTCTACGCCGACCCGCTGCCCTCTACTGGCATGCCGATACAACGGCCCCCGCTCTCCACCGCCGCCGCCGATATACTGTACACCAGGACCGGGTGAGGACACTACTGCAACGTTGATCCTTAGCACTAGCTGCCTGACCCTTACGCCGACCCGCAGCCCTCTACTGGCGCGCCGATACAACGGCCCCCGCTCTCCACCGCCGCCGCCGATATACTGTTCATCTGGACCGGGTGAGGGATCTACTGCAACGTTGATCCTTAGCACTACTCGCGCAGCCGCTGCCATACCCTTGTGGCCGGGGTACATTCTCTAAGCTCTCTTTAGTACGAGTCACTCTCCTTCAACTAGAATCCAAATAGGATCGGTTTCCTTTTTTGTTTCTAGTTGCAGCCCTTCCGTGCCCACTCAATTACCTCCAGCGCTGTACTATCCTTGTTACTTGCAGTATGTAAACACTTTAGGCAACATAAAAGTAGAGTGCATTAGTGGAGGTGGACGCGCGCATAAATCAGCAATGGCAAAATGATCAGAAGATACAACTTTCTAGTTTATGAAGGAATAAGTTAACCACGCTTTAAAAAAAAACCGACGGAATTAAGTACCCAAAACCCAGACTCAAACTCGTGTATTTTTTTTACTTCACCTAATAAATCTAAACTACGACGCTACGTTACACTAAGTTCCGAAGACTTGTTGTATTGTTGATAGAGATTGAGACTATATAAATCCAAATCTTTATGCACATGCTCCAACTCATTGTAGGCAGGAAATATCCTAACTATTGGGTTATGATAAGAACTGATATTAGTCAATACTTGATACACAGAAAAAAGGAGGGCGGCGGTAATATTAACAAATTACGATCTTTCAGTTAAATTATACTTATCACAGATTATATTGCTTATAAAAACCTTTGTTCTCAGAACGTACATGAAAAAGCTGACAGAAGAATGCTGTGGGTGCGAGGAAGGCATCCGATTGGTGCAGTTCCTGTGCTGGGAGCAGGCGGAATGGTCACGCGTGGCGCTTGCCGAGCTTCTGTGGCAGATGGCTTACGCGTACTGCCACGAGCTGCGGCGCCACGCGGACGCGCTCACCGCGCTGCTGCTCATGGAGGACTCGTGGCACCACCACCGCATCCACAACGTGGTCAAGGTAACTGCTGCGGTTACTAGGAGGGTATTGGACTGTGGCAGATGGCTTACGCGTACTGCCACGAGCTGAGTCGCCATGCGGACGCGCTCACCGCGTTGATGCTCATGGAGGACTCGTGGCACCACCCCCGCATCTACAACGTGGTCAAGGTAACTGCTGCGGTTACTAGGAGGGTATTGGACTGTGGCAGATGGCGAACGCGTACTGCCACGAGCTGCGGCGCCACGCGGACGCGCTCACCGCGCTGTTGCTCATGGAGGACTTGTGGCACCACCACCGCATCCACAACATGGTCAAGGTAACTGCTGCGGTTACTAGGAGGGTAATGGACTGTGGCAGAGGAGATCGATGGCGCAGGTGGTTAGCGCGTTCGGCTGCGATCGTTGTAGTTAAGCAACTTTCGCAGTGGTCGGTTATTGGATGAGTGACCAAAAATTTTTGTCTCGAGTTCCTCCGTGCTTCGGAAGGCACGTTAAGCTGTTGGTCCCGGTTGCATCTGCAGTCGTTAGCACCCGCCAATCCGCACTGGGCCCGCGTGGTGGGTCTTGGCCTTATCTCCCTATTCCATCCATTGGGAAGGCCTGTGCCCCAGCAGTATGGTCATTAAGAGGCTGATGATGATGAGGATGAGATGGCGTACGCGTACTGCCACGAGCTGTGGCGCCACGCGGACGCGCTCACCGCGCTGATGCTCATGGAGGACTCGTGGCACCACCACCCTATCCACAACGTGGTCAAGTTAACTGCTGCGGTTACTAGGACGGTATTGGACTGTGGCAGATGGCGTATGCGTACTGCTACAGGCTACGTAGGCACGCAGACGCACTCACTGCGCTACTACTCATGGAGGACATGTGGCACCACCACCACATCGACAACATGGTCAAGGTAACTGTACGAATGAATCTTTAGGTCGCTAGTTCATATCTGGCTCGAAGTAAGGTAATATAATATATATATACATATATATTACACTGACTTATATATATATATATATATTATACAAAATTAAAAACAATTTAATTCTCCGTAAGCCTAAGTTGACTTGAAGAAGAATCTCCAATAACCGGACACAATTCAAGACAAAACAGGTACAAAAATAAAATACATTGGTCAGTATAATTGGTTTATATATATAACTAGCTGACCCGGCGAACTTCGTACCGCCTTAGCGTAGCTTTGATGCACTACTTTATTTTGTATAGCTGACCTATCTTATGTATGAGTACCTATTCAATTTGAACTGGAATCTATAATATCCTCCATATAAAAATGAATCCTTATTTCCCTGGTCTCGCCATACCTGAGGACTTTACTAATTTTTATTAAATAAAAAACAACATATATATTTTCATAATAGTGTGTGTTTATTCCATAGGGTTCAATTTCACTCATATTTTTACAAATCGCTATTGAACAACTTTGCATTTTGAAGTAAACACTGAGCTCAACACCACGCGCGCTCTAGAAAGCAACTAATAGCCTCTATACTATACCCTTCACTGCTTCTCTCTATTCTAATGCTTTTTGATAAACTATACGGTACGAAGTTCGCCGTCGCAGTTCGCAGTCAGCTAGTCCATAACCGCGCTAACAATAATTTTATTAAGATTTTGATAAAGTTCGTTTTGTTTTAAAGACTAAGAAGTTTTTTGTTTGCTAATAAGTGTTTGTTCCTGTCACAGATTACCACAGATTTTTTTGTTTTAAATTGAATGACGTTGACATTTGTCAGCGCGGTTATCGATGTGGTGCCACAGATTACCACAGATTTTTTGTTTTAAATTGAATGACGTTGACATTCGTTACGTTATATTTTTCAATCTTTCTGAGAGATTTTCTTTATATTTTTTTCCGTAAGAACCTTGTACAGAGTATTAGAAAACTACAAAAAAAAAATCAGCCAAATCGGTCAAGCCGTTTTCATGTTATGTCGTGACAACGGAAAACGGGTTTCATTTTTATATATAGTCCAGTCAATGAAGGCTTAACTTTGCCATTTTGAGTTGATCACCTGCAACCGACGCGAAAATTTCCGCAAGGGTTCGTAGATTAATATACTAAAATTGCAGGGTGCTGCATTGACGGCAAAGGGTGAAAAAAAATGCGAAATGGTGCAAAAACGAGTTTTTCGTCAATATCTCGCGACTGCCTGCAAAAATAGAAAAAGTATCTATTACAAAGTTGTAGAAAATTTAATCTCCTACAAAAAAGGTATCAACATATTTTCGCGTATCTCCCATAGTTTTTGCACAAAATGCAATTAAAGGTGCAAAGTAAAGAAAGAAAATATATTGTTAATGGTTTTTTTTCCATTTTCAAACGATCCTACGGGTCAAATTCAACAATCACCACTTACTGAAATATTTAAGGATGAGTTTTCAGCAGTCCACTGAAATGAAAATTGTCTACCGAAATGGTAAAAAATGGCCACCGAAATGATACAGCCAAAAACATCGCCTTTGTAGTAGAAGGGTTCCCTATTTGAATTTAAATAAATTTCCTTACATTATTTTTAATAAGAATTTTTAATGAAGAATTAATTAGTTGTTACTCCTATTAGTAATTATTACTAATTATAATTATTAATATGTACTTTTTCAAAATAACGAACAAAGCGCGTTTAGAAAGCGAGAAGTTTATTACTTAGTAAATCGTCCCCTTAGTGCCAAAACCGATTATCTGCACTTTTCCGCTTCTGAACTTTTATAATACTGTAGTGTTTGTTTTTAAACAGGGCGTGACACTGACACACGTAGGACAGCTGTTTTGTCTATGATAGCGAACCGCTTACGTCGGCGTAGCTGTCAAACTTCATTGATTGGGTTGGTAGCCTTGAGGAATAGTCGATTTTTCTATTCGACTAAAATATTCGCCTTGAGACTTATAAAAAAAAAAAAGTAATCAGGCAGTGAATCTCTGTGGGGGCGCGTGGATGAATGGATGGAGTTTGACAGTTGTTGAATTTTGAATAGTTTTTCCCATATCGATTTGAGTCCTTCTTATCGGGCGCTGTTTTTAATCGATTTTGAATTTTACTCGAAATTGAATTTCCTCGCTGATTTGGGTAGGTATTCCCTTTTCCTCAGCTTACGGGAGCGTAGGTATATAGTTTTGAGTTTATTCTTCGGTTCGTCTCGAATGCGGCGGCTGTCTGTTTGACTGTGGCCTTTGCCTTCAGTTGGAGTGGGAAACAAATCATAGACACATGTTTGGGAGTGGACGACCCGTCTTATCATCTATGAGCAATTGTCAAAACAACATTTAAAATTTCACAATCTGTTTGTGGTACAGTTTTCTTTTCTTCTGCCCAAAGTATATTATATGGCATATTATAGTCGTCGGAGTCGTGAAATAGATCCGAAAAGTTTATATCCTAAAGGATATTGGCGGAAATAGCGCGGAGTCGCTAACCGAACTGAGTTTCGCAGGTATATTGGAGTAACTCTTTTTCCTACTTATTTTGCAAGTTTGGGCTGTGAAAAATAACCTTTCTGTTGATATTCTGTATCGTAGGTGGACGAACACGAACCTTTGCAAGGCGTTGCAATAAGGCAGTAACTTGTGATAGGAAACAAAATACTTACGGATAGTTTCATATTTCGAACGGTAAGCTATCATCTGACCTCATATTTATTCTCCTAGCACTAATTGAACTGCATTATGCACAATATAGTGATTATTGTCATCAAATATACCTAATCATTCTTGTCAAGTTAGTGAACATGAAATTGATTTCCTTCAACCCGGTGGGATGGGCCCCAGTCATGTAGTGATTCAAATTTTAAAGTGTAAACATTGACCGTGAATATACCTCACTCCCTCACTCACTACAGATGTGGTAATCTATGTACTTTCCCCATATCTGATCATTTTTTTCAATGTGAACTTCAGGTTTGTACGTTCCCCTCAAGAAATACTGGAGGAATAACAAGGAGTCTCTTTTTCTGTACACGGACCAGAAGGGATGCGGGAGTTTATTTGCCAGCCGCTCTCCGGTTTTATGTAACCCGGCCGTAACAGCAGACAGATTATACACAGCTAAACCTATCCTAATCAAGGTATTTCACTACTAACCCCGGGTGAGCGTGGAGAAGAACCACAAGGCGAGGTTGGACCCCGACCTACCCATTTCCATATATATACATATATCTATATAACTGGTTATCTCACTGAGAACTAGAAGTAACTAAGTTTGTCACCAATATCGATCAAACGAGCCGTAGAACCTCTGAAATCCACTAAATAGCTTATTCAGTCTAGTCTATGTGGTATGTGTGGATAAAATATATTAGATATAGTTGAGAACTCATGTAAGTACATAGTAAAGTGTTGTGAATGTTTGATATTCATATAATTATAACATCTCATGACAACTTGTTGGTTTATATCCACTTTAACTTTGAACTACTGTATTCAGCTTAGATATTTATAATTAGTGAAACATAGTTATTATATAAATAATAAACATAGTTAGGCTTGTTGATTTATATAAGCAATAACTTAAAACTACTGAATTCCTCTGCTTTGGTATCTAAAATGGATAAAATATACTTATAACATTATCTTAATTCTTTTGGTTTTCTTTCATTGTTCCCCCGGTGCTCTGAGTGAGCTTAAAAGAGGGCAGTGGAGGAGAATTTAACATCACAATACCAATCGACCCGTCTTATTAAGCCGCATCTACATATAAAACCCATTATTCTCTACGACGCATACTTCCTGAAATAGCTAATGAATAAACAAAATAACTGCAAATTATTTCCAAAATTCTTGATTTAAAACCTAATAAACCCATTCAAAACACTTCAACAAACAAAAGTTTGTAAATGTATTACCGCTGAAACCAAGGTTCGGATTTAAACTCATTTTTCATGTAGACACTTAGAGTAAATATCCTGTGAGTATCCTGTAATTGGCTTTGACTGTTGTTGACTTGACTGTTTGAATTTTACCAGATATTTTAATTTTACTAGATTAAGTTAAAACTAACAAATCTGTCGCTTTTTGCAAAAAAATATATATAATATGTTTGCGTTATATTTGAGGCAAGTAAAAGAGGATAGACCGAATCAATCGACAGGTGACCTTCTAGCGTACGTGAAATATATCTGGGGTGAGGCTATCGATAAGCGAGGTGAGACTTTGGCTATCAGCCTTAACATCGCCAAGGCTTTGATAGGGTCTGGCACATAAGTCTTCTCTCCAAGCTTCCTGGATACGGTCTGCCTACTCAGTTCTGTGCCTGAGTGGCTGACTTCCTGCATAAGCGTCAACGGACGGCGACTGATGTAGTTCGCAGTTCATGTCAGTGAATGCCGGTGTTTCTCAGGACTCCGTCCTATCCCCTACACTCTTTTTGCTGCATTCAATGATTTAATTCCTCTTGAGAATATTCATTGCTATGCAGACGATAATACAGTGCATGCGGGATATTTTGGATACGCAGCCGCTGGACAGGTAGAAATCAAAGAGAAACGGGAGAATCTTGTCATTGAACTCAATCAGGATTTGGACCGCATTTCGGAATGCGTTACCAAAAACTTGGTTGAGTTCATTGCCAAGAAAGCCCAGGTCTGCGCTTTCACGGTAAAACTAACATTTTTTCACGCCTGAGCAACTGTGCCTGTTGTACATGACGTAAGTACGGTCTTGCGTGGAATATTGTTCGCACCCCAGAGGATGGCTCCGCCAAGTACTTTTTTGATGCTTTGGATAGGTTACAGCGGCGCGCGACCCGCATTATTGGCGATAAGGAGGTGACTAAACATCTCGAGCCTCTTCAATTACGCCGTGATGTGGCATTATTTAGCGCGTTTTATCGTCTATACCATGGCGCATGTTTTGAGGAGTTATTGTCCCTTAACCTACCTTCCCCTTTCCTACAGAAGTCTACACGCGCTGGCTTACGTTGTCACCGACTTACTGTAAACTGCTATTCCCACTATTCCAACGTGAACAAAGAAATTTGGTAACCCATTTCTTTGTCAGCCTATCCGCAAATGGATTACTTTGCCCTCTTACGTGTGTGAAGTAGCAATTCTGCAGGCCGGCAAAATGAGGATAGCTGGTGTGGCAAGTAATACTGCTGTACCAGCTATCTTCGCGTCTAGACTCCTCCATCACCTAACCTCTGGTGGAGTCATTTGACGAACCTATTTATAAAAAAAAAAATCTATAGCAAAGAAAAAAGATCTTGATGATTTGTGCAACAAAGGTGTCACACCTGAAGAGTACCATGGATTATACAGATCTTTGGCTACAGAAACAAGTCAATCTGATCGTTTTCCTAATATCGATCGTTTTTCGAATATTATTGACTCAGTTCTCAGGGGTGTCCCCTGAGAACTTCTATAAACCATATACACTGAATGATTTTGAGGTTGTTTGCAAATAGGTACACAGGTATTAAAATAATAAAAAACAAATAAGTAACGAAATTATGTATTAGATTTAGGTATATAAAGCATGTAGATTAATAGATAGTTGCCTGTTTTTAAAGTTAATGCAAAAGAGTAACTTTTAAAATCAGGTATCATCTATGCGTTTCCGGTTATAATAAGGTACTCTGTGACAGAAAATGTGTGTTATTTGTGAATGAGCCACAGATTAGAGAGAATTTTTAAACTCTCGTTAACTAAAAAAAGCTTATTACTTTTGTTATGTTTATGGGTCAATCAACTATTCCTTGCTCAATGTTACCCTTTTCCTGTCCCATAAGCATAATACAAAATCTATCAAAAAATATGCGCTAAAGTCATAATTTATGTATTCCTAGAAACATTTACAAACATATAATCAAAGAAATATTGAGTTTTGGTTCAAAATAAACAATCTTTTATGGTTGTCCTAAAGACAAATCGGTCATTTCGTGATATCACGGAATGTCCTCCGGAAACAGGTCATCAAAACTATTTCCATTACGAAAAAAAACTCTATGAAACAAATCTCAGTAATTGAAAAAAAACACTTTCAAGTATGTACTCTGTTAATAAAACATATTGGTATTTATTAAGGTTAATAAAAATTACCAAACTATTTTATTTTACTTGTGTCCCCAAAAATGTTTGCTTAGCTAACGTCACCTGGACCACCGCTAATTTAGTATGCGAAAAAAACATAGATGGCGGCTGAGTACGTTAGCAACAAGGCCGTCTCTCTAAGAAGATGACGCGTCCTACCGCCATTTTTATTTCAACAAAGGCGTGGCGTCAGTCGGGCGAGTTCCGTAAGTGAAAGTGCGTGTTCTTACTGTCGTTCCAGCGGACAACCGTCAGAATTCCATAAGTACTCAATATTTAACAATTAACTATATTGTACTAGATGTTGTGTCAGCTAGATTTTACTGTGAGAGTAAGAAAAGAGGCAATAAAACGTTATTATTTAATAGGAAGCCAAAAGTTTATAAAACGTCTTACGGACAACCAGTCACTTGGACAACGAAATTGGTGGTCCGTAGGACATTTTGGTTGTCCTTAGGACAAATAATATTATTTTGATAATAAACATCTATAAATTAAATATTTATTCGTGCATTGGTTGTGACTATTGCTTCTACACCAAGAGGTCATCATCATCATCATCATCATCATCAGCCTATTAATGTCCCCACTGCTGGGGCACAGGCCTTCCCTATTAATGGAATAGGGAGATTGGGCCATGACCCACCACGCGGGCCCAGTGCGGATTGGTGGGTGCTAACGACTGCAAATGCAGCCGGGACCAACGGCTTAACGTGCCTTCCGAAGCACGGAGGAGCTCGAGATAGTAAATTTTTGGTCACCCATCCAATGACCGACCACTGCGAAAGTTGCTTAACTTCAACGATCGCAGCCGAACGCGCTAGCCACCTGCGCCATCGAGCTCCTCCTTCAAGAGGTCAGTGGGTTTGAATCCCGCACAGTCACTTTTGTGTTAATGAACATGTATCTAAGTTCATCAGATGTTCAGTACCCATAGTATAGTACAAGCTTCGGCTTAGTTTGAGACTAGATGCCTCAGTGTGGCCTTGAATGCCATGTGCTGAAAAATTTTTTTGAAAATGGGATTGTCGGAGAAAGAAAAATCGAGACGATACAGAGAGAGGCTTAGAGCGTGCCCATAAAAATTAGCTGAAAGGAAGAGAAAGAACTGAGAAAGCTATCATAAACGCAAAAAGTTAATTTCAAGTATGCAGCCTGAGGAGCAAAAGAATGCAGAATTATTTGGAAATTGCGTAAACAGGAGCAGAGGAAATGAATGCAAGTAGTACGAAATGTATTTTTCAATACACCCGCAAGTTCTCCAAATATTTTAGAGGAAAGGTAGGAAAACCTAAAAAAATTGGAGGAATTTGATATACCGCAAGAACAACAAGCAGTCACACCGCCTCCTTCTCCTGCTGTTACGTTGGATCCTGAATGTAAAGAAAGAGGAAGAAAAAAAAACACAGAGATAGATCTAATTGTAAAGAGAAAATTTGAAACTACGAATTGAAGCAAAGATGTGGAAGAAAAAATACGAAAACTTTAAAAAGAGAGCTAATCGTAAGAAGAAAGAATTAGTTCAGGTGAAAGAGAATTTAAAACCTAAAGAGAATAATCCTAAGGTAGATTGTGAGGTAGTCTATAAATATAATATTTTGACTAATGCTATCAAAGAAAAATACACGAAAACTAAAGAAAGATGAGCGAAAACTGAGTGGAAGAATATGTTTGATAACATGGATACAGCGCAAAAAAATAAAATCATGAAAGAGAGCTTAGATTTAAAATATCAAGTCAGGGCAAAAACAACAACGCGCCATGGACATACAGAACTCTCAAAAAAAGGAATACCGCTGGTAAAAAAGAAACTGTCACTAAAGACAAAATGAAGATGCAAAAACGGTTTCTTTTGGAGTGTATAAAAAATCTTTTTAAAGCTTTTAAGTCTGAAAATCCAGGAATAAAAAGTTCTTATTTCAATTTAACAAAATATAGACCATTCTACGTCGTAAGACCATAAGAATTTGAATATTTTTTTTTACCTTTATTTATATTTTTTTTTATTATTTAAAAATAAAACACTAAAATATGCTTTTTAAGTCGAAGTATTTCCTTTGGACAACTGTTTATGTCCATTGGGCAACCAAGTTGTCCCCACATTGAAAATCAGTTCTTATTTGATTTTTTGGCTTTAAATTATATTTTTTTTTATGTTTATTGGAAGGATAGAAAGTACAAATTAAACTAAACGGTCCGTGGTATAATGTTGCATTTATTACCATTATTTTCAGTTTTATAGGAAAGTTTCATTACGAAAAAAAGATCCCCTGGACAACGGATCATTAGTAGTAGAATATTAAATAAATTATACATTATTTTATTTTAACGAATATTAAAATGTAGAGACAATGTTACAATATAATAAAAAAATGGATTTTCTTTAATTATTATTGTTAGTTGAGTTATTTAAAAAATCTATAGTGTTAGTGGTCCAAGGGACGGATTTTGCTGAGGTTGGTGGATATTTTTCCTCTAAATTTTTGTAATTTAAGAAAATGTCATTGCCCGTTACCGGACCATAAAAATTATTAAATCATCTATTATATGAAATTTAAAAAAGTAACTCTTTACGAAAAAATTTAAAAAACACTATTTTGGGCAATGTAGCAATAAAAAGTTGATCGACCCTTATATTATAACCATATTTTAGATTTTTAATGTATCATACCTTATATGTGTTTATGGAGGTGTTTGGCGAAAAATGTATGGCAATAGACTTTATGATGTCGCCTTCCATCTATAATATTTATCTTAGCACATTTGCATGTAGTAAAAATGATAATATACTTGTGGATATTAATACCACAGTGTAATAAAAAAAAAGGATTTATTTTATCGATCTTTACATAATAGATTTGTTTTGATGTTATATAAAAAACTTCGATCACTCTTTGGCTGAATGTTACTACACTCATAGCCAAATGATTCGTATGTTTTCCAAACCGGTAAAAATATAAGTCCTTTTTAAAATGAATATATTATACAAAGGTGTCCGTTAAAATCTAATGACTGTAAAATAAAGTATAAATTACGCCAAGAATTACCGTATATGTCAATATTTTTGTACATTTGGGCCAATTTGAGCAATCTCCTTTATTTAAATTCAAAATAGGGAACCCTTCTACCCTACCCTACTACAAAGGCGATATTCTTGGCTGTATCATTTCGGTGGTAATTTTTTACCATTTCAGTAGATAATTTTCATTTCAGTGGACTGCCGAAAACTCATCCTTAAATATTTTAGTAAGTGGTGATTATTGAATTTGACCCGTAGGATCGTTTAAAAATGGAAAAAAAACCATTAACCATATATTTTCTTTTTTTATTTTGCACCTTTAATTGCATTTTGTGCAATAACTATAGGAGATACGCGAAAATATGTTGATACCTTTTTTGTAGGAAATTAAATTTTCTATAACTCTGTACTTGGAACTTTTTCTATTTTTCCAGCCGGTCGCGAGATATTGACGAAAAACTCGTTTTTGCACCATTTCGCATTTTTTTCACCCTTTGCCGTCAATGCAGCACCCTGCAATTTTAGTATATTAATCTACGAACCCTTGCGGAAATTTTCGCGTTGGTTGCAGGTGATCAACTCAAAATGGCAAAGTTAAGCCTTCATTGACTGGACTAATATATAGATTATTAGAATATAATTGGTTTTGTACTAAATGTAATGTTTTCTGTGGTGTACAATAAAGCGTTTTGTATTGTATTGTGTATTGTATAAATAAATATAATAGCGTTTACGCCAATAACAAATTTTAAAATTTTATTTTAACCAAAATTTGTTTATTAAACAACAAATTCTGGGATGCGAAGTCAGCAGCTAATAGTCCGGGAGGCACCAATCCTGAAAGCTCCGTGACACGGATTCTAATATTTTTAATAAAAAATTAAAGTTAACGCTTAGACGAACAAGATTTGCTTGGTCGGCGTCGATTTGATTGGCCGGAAATATTTTAATAAAATTATTTATTATTAAATTTCCATATTTTTTTTCCGTCGTCACGGATTTTGATCAAGAAAAAATCCGGCCGACCAATGATTTTTAGCCGGAAAGGTCACGCATACCTATTTGAATGGGTAAAATTTATCCACTATCACGGAAACCTTTTTTTATTTTTTTAATTCACGCGTTTTAATGTCACATTTATAATTATCTTGGTATGCTTCCTTACAAACTGCCGAAAGTATCGCGCCATACCAAATTTAATGTGTGAGTGAGGATTATACTGTTATAGATTTCACTAACACTTCTTTCAGAGTCTCTCTTCTACCTCTGGTCTCTTCCTTAAGTTTTTAACTATTTATTATAATAAATAAAACTAGTTTTTAGGGGTTAATGCACGAAACTTTATTTATTTATTGACGTTTCGTAGCCTTTACAGGCTACGTCGTCAGAATCAAACTTTTATTTAATTTGTCGAGCTACCTTCGAAAGACTTTTATTGAGCGTTCGGTTATTTCATTGTTTGATTTTTAAAGTTTTATTGTCTATGTATGAATTTATTATTTAATTTACTTAATAAAGTATTTTATTTAAAATTATTTTTTGTAATTTTGAGTTTATTTATTTGAGCCTAACTACCGTAAACTACCACCGGTTCCAAAATTGGGAGACCTTTCTGAGAAGAACCGGCGAAACAAACTCAAGAGAGGCTTTCTATCTCCTTCTTATGTTAAATTATGCAAACAAAAAGAACTAATAGTATCTGATAGTATTGCAGTGTGTGCTCGGGGTTGGGATTTTATCTCCCGTATAATAGGTTCCCAAGCTGGTGGTATATAGCAACCATCTTCCCTATTGAAATTTGGATATTTTTTAATCTCAATAGTGCATCATTCGAGGAACGAACCGCCGCTCAGCTGCAAGGATCTGTGGTTTATCAAATCTAATGTAATGGTTTGGTCCCCCTAATGCATGTTCACACACTGCAGACTTATTTTCGCGCCTATGTTTCATATCTGCGGTATGTTCTTTTCCCGAGTCCCTATACTCCTCTTTGTTTGCCCGATGTAGGAGAGCCCACAGTCGCATTCAAGTTTGTAGACACCAGCAACTTGAAAGGGTATATTGCACTTCACCGGTCGTAGAAACTGGTTGATCTTTGGCGGCTTGGAAGTATGTATTGATTAAAGCACGCTTCAGAATCCTCCCAATCTTGTCAGTGACTCCTTTCATGTAAGGTAGTATAGCAGGTTGTCGGTCGACTGTGCTAGGTCTGGCGCGACTGTGACGGCGACGTGGTACATTCAGGTTATTATCCTTCAGTACTTGCTCGACATGCTGAAGTTCATCTGCCAGGTGTTGTTTGTCTCAGACACCCCGTGCTCTCTGAAACAAAGAGTTTCCTACGGCAGTTAATTGTTTCGGGTGATGGTGTGAGTCACCATTGAGGTACCTATCAGTATGAGTCACTTTACGATACACAGTATGGCTTAAACTTTGGTCATAATGATTGATGATAAACGTCATGATTAATAAAATATCTAGAAAAGCTAGTTTACTATCTGCCTCTAACTCCATAGTGAATAGGATGTTGGGGTGTATAGAGTTAAGGTGATTTAAAAAGGCAGAAATTTGATCTGTTGGGAGGATTGTGAAAGTATCATCTACGTACCGCTTTTATAGCCTCTCTTCTCGAAATCTTCCATGAAAATATCGGCGACAACAGGTGAGACAGGGGAACCCATTGCAACACCCTCCATTTGTACATAGAAGTCATCCCCCCATAACAGGTAGCCAGATGTAAGGCAATGCTCCAGTAATACTGCATATTCTATAGACATATTATTTTCAAGTAGCTTCTTCTTAGTGATTTCAATGCAGTCCTGTACTGGTAGGCATGTAAATAAGGACTGAACATCAAAACTGACCATGATTTCATTGTCCATGAGACGTTGATCTCTAATCTCATTGACAAATTGGTATGAATCTTTCACAAAGGCTGTTGTGTTACCTCTCAGTGGTGAAAGTAACTTTGCTACGTGTTTAGCCAAACGGTATGTTGGTGAATCAATCTGGCTTACAATCGGACGTAGCGGAGCATTCGGTTTGTGTATTTTCAGTAACCCATACAGTTTTGGTGGCTTGGGACATGCAGGAATTAGGTAGTTGATGTCAAGATCCAACGTTTCGGGAAGTGATTTGATGAGTTCACTTGTCTTTTTGAGAATCTTGGCGGTCGGATCACTCTTCACAAGTTTATATGTGTTCTCATCCGATAGAAGTTGTAATATCTTGTCGTTGTAATCTGACGTATCCATTACTACCGTGGCGTTTCCTTTATCTGCACGAAGGATAGTAAGTTCTGGCTTAGTTCGCAAGTTCTTTAGTGCAAGGTATTCATCACGAGGAAGGTTTGATTTCGGTGGTTTGCTTCGTCTTAACACTGATGAAATGCCTTGACGCAGCGCCCCCATGTCTTCCTTTCTCATGTTGTTTTTCACTAAGCAATCCTCTACGTTACAGATAATTTCTTCGTACGGTATCCTGCGTGGTGCTACATCAAAATTCAGTCCTTTCTCCAAAACTATTAAAGTAGGTTCGTCCAAGTTTTGTTTACTTAAGTTGACAACTGCTCGGGTAGCGTTCGCCTTGTCTGTGGTTCTAACAGGTGCGTTTCGCTTTTCCTGAACGCGAGATAGTCTTTGATATTTATCTATTTGTCTATCTTTGCACTCGTTGAATTTTGATGACTCACGATTGTTAAGTATCAGAATGCATTGTTTCCTCAAATCACTGGACAAAACCTCAATGGTGCCGTTGATTTTATATAAATCCGAACGATGCCCTTCTATAATCCTTCGAAGTAGCTTTTTACTTGCCTCTTGTAAGATCTTGGCGCTCCCACGTATGTCCTTTTTTGGTGTGATTCTCACACAAGGTGGGATGAGATTGTGGTCTCGGCATCTCTTCAGGAAATTCAACGATGTTAGTTTCCTTGCGCGCTTTGTCTTCAGACCTTCCAATCGGCGGATCTTATTAGCGGTTTCCAGCCCGTACTGGTTAACATATTTGTTTCTTAGGTTTTCACGCACATCACTCATGAAATAAAACTAGTTTTTACGGGTTAATGCACGAAACTTTATTTAATTATTGACGTTTTGTAGCCTTTACAGGCTATGTCGTCAGAATCAAACTTTTATTTAATTTGTTGAGCTACCTTCGAAAGACTTTAATTGAGCGTTCGGTTATTTCATTGTTTGGTTTTTAAAGTTTTATTGTCTTTGTATGAATTTATTATTTAATTTACTTAATAAAGTATTTTATTTAAAATTCTTTTTTGTAATTTTGAGTTTATTTATTTGACCGTTTAACTACCATAAACTACCACCGGTTTCAAAATTGTAAGACTTTTCTGAGAAGAACCGGCAAAACAAACTCAAGAGAGGCTTTCTATCTCCTTCTTATGTTAAATTATGCAAACAAAAAGAACTAATAGTATCTGATGGTTTGATTTATTATACTAATTAATATGGAAAAGAGGGAATACAGGAAAATTTTTGGGTTGATTATATAATAAATTATATGATAAAGAAAATTACCTGAATGTATATATATGTAATGTGAGATGATAATCATTGTCGTTCAAATCATCGGAATTTAAGCTTAAATCTTGATTCTTATTTTTTTTTATTTCCGGAAACTCAGCACGTTTTTACATTTTTTAAAAGCTTCTTTCCTTCCAGAAAGCGGAGTAATTTTCTCTTTAGTTGATGTATTACAAATAAAACTTCATATTGAAATTGTTATGATGAAACGCTGAGATTGGATCTAGTGCTTTAAATTTTCTTTTATAAAGCAACAGTACACTGAATCAATCGTCACTATATCACTAAAATGGACACAATATCCATAAAAAATCAATATCTGTTTAAAATATCAAAAGATGTAAAAATATTAGACGGTTTGACAATTTTAAATAATTATAAATAAAAAGAAATGTTATTTTTTAAATATTCAACAGTGAATTTTGTTAAATTAATAAATATGTTTAGAATGCTGATGCGTAGTAAGCTATACAAAATAACGACACTTTTGACAGCTAGTAAAACAGCAGACCGAAATGTCGAAATGATCTGAACCCTCAAAATGCTGTAGGACAACGTAGGTATGCTGTGACCTTTTCGGAGTAAGAGAGAAAGACCTATGGAAATTTAAAATAAATTCGATGTTACTCTTATCTCACTTACTCTTGGAGCAGTCTTATGGACTTGAAAAGAAACCGGGAGAAGGAGAGTTAACACTATGCAGCCCTGTCGTAGAACAACCTCACTTTACGGTATTGTGTATCTTTGAGGCAGGTAAATGTTAAATTCGTAGTAGTGATGTAACGAATGTAATTTTTTGAACATTCGCGAATGCGAATGCGGATGCGAATGTCTGGTACCGACATTCGCGAATGCGAATATTTAGTTTTTTTTTAAATTGGCGCCAATTGGCATGGCATTGGCATGGCATGGTGGCAGTCTCGTTCGAATTGCCGAGTTGATATGAACTCATCCGACTGAAGTGTCATTCCGCTCGCACCGGTCTTTCCGTAAACAAAACAAGTGAATTTTGAGGTAAGTGATTGTGAGTGGTAATAGTGATTTATTAACATGAGTAAATCGAATTCTAGTGAAACATGGACTTATTTCACGCTTTGCGATGCTGAACGAGCTAAATGCAAAGTGTGTAACAATGAATATTCAAGGAAAGGCAGAACTACAACTTCTTCAAATTGTTTTTTTCTAATATTCATATTCGCAAAACATTCGCAGAGATTTTGCGAATGCGAATGTGAATGCGAATATTCAAAAATATGCGAATATTCGTTACATCACTAATTCGTAGGTAATAGAAAGAGACGAACTCGTGCAAGTTGAAACCTTGCATAAGTTCGTCTCTTTCTACCAAAAACCAAAAATCTGCCTCACCCACTCTTTACAGAAATATAGAAATCGTTAAAAAGCGAAGAGTTAAAATTTGGTACGCGCTATACTTTCGGCAGTTTGTAAGCACGCATACCAAGATAATTATAAATGTGACATTAAAACGCGTGAATTAAAAAAATAAAAAAAGGTTTCCGTGATAATGGATAAATTTTACCCATTGAAATAGGTATGCGTGACCTTTCCGGCTAAAAATCATTGGTCGGTCGGATTTTTTCTTGTTGAACATAATATTTCACACAAAATTCTATATAACATTGAAAAAAATCCGTGATGACGGAAAAAAATGGAAATTTAATAATAAATAATTTTATTAAAATATTTCCGGCCAATCAAATCTACGTCGACCACGCAAATCTGGTTCGTCTAAACGTTAACTTTTATTTTTTATTAAAAATATTAGAATCCGTGTTCACGGAGCTTTCAGGATTGGTGGCTCCTCGCCTATAAGGATTTTACCGTAGTGTTGGTTTCCTTTGAACCAGGTAATCGGAAGATATTTTTCTAACTCAGTCATTCGGCTGTCAAACATTGTATTGAGATCGTTTATACTGCGAAGAAGCTGTTCTGTTGTGGTGTCCATGGTTACACGGAGATAATGTTTGTGAGGGAGTAGGAGATATCAACATAGCCACTGGAGATATTACTTTCTAACTATGAAGACTTAATACTTTTCAATATTTAATAAAACTATGAGCGATTTTTATAAGTGTTATACCTTTCACGCCTACCCGCGAAAAAAACGTTGAATCTATCTTGATCAAAACTCGCAAGGACGTGAACAGACGTTAGTTTTTTCCACATTTAACGTATAAATTTCCCAAATGAAAGTAAATAAATTAATAAGATTTTGTAACTTTAAAAAAAAAGGCTTCTTTTTTTATATAGGGTGAAATTGAATGTTTCAATGAAACTTCGTGAGATTGGTGGGTTACGTGTATAGAGTATGCCTGATTTTTTTCGGATTTTTTTAAATTATTTTTTACGTGTTTTATTTTTTTATTTGGTTATCCTCTCCCGCGGCCATCCGCACGTGCCGCGAAGGGGTCATTGGACCGACCACCCACCGAGACCCCCCGCGGTGTGGGAATGGTTGCATTGTTTTGCCGATTTCTCAGTTATTTTGTAAGAATACCCTACACAAACTATATATATTTGGATTCTCCATAAAATTTACTATAAAACAGTGTCTAAACAATGCGTCATGTCTATAATCTATTTTAATTACGTTACGGTAAACTCGGGAAAGATAAAAAAAAGGCGTTTAGACGGGTAAAATGGAGTATATTTTCAAAATCTCAAAATTTCATGTCCAGATTTTTTGGTTATTTGCACATTCTATTATAACTTACCAAATAAAAACCTAAAATTCTATACTACCACAATTAAATTTTACACTACAGATCTGTCTCGAGCGCGCGCCAAATGTGTCAACACGTGCGCCGTTAATATAAACATACTCAGATTTCAAGTGGGTCGTAAAGATTACGCCCGCTGTTTGGATGGCTATAATTTATTACTCCATTAGCTCCGAGTGTTAAGATAACATTAGAACCAAGATTGTTATGAATAACGTTTGTATATTTTTTAGGTTTAAGAACTTACAACGAGGCATTTAAAAATCGCCTACAAATCAGTCATCTCAGTTTTATGTCTATAAAACGAAAAGTATTTACAATTTTGGTAAACAGTTTTTTTTATCAGAATGTACGCGAAATTTGCTTTAGAATAAAGAAAAACTAATCACTAGTTCACATACAAGAAAATAATATAAAAAAATATTTCGTTCGTGTATTTGAATTTCGAACAACCGTTCCACCGCGCGTTTTTTATTTTTTATTTGGTTATTTTTTTGTCATTTCTTCCTTATGAGTAATTATTCATTTTAAACACGTCTACATAGAAGTTGTAAAACCACTTAAAATAAGCACTCCTAAAAAAACGGAAACTTAATGAATGACTCCAGTCCAGATCAGCCCCGGCCGGGGGCGACGAACGGCGCCGGCGGCCGCCTATGTACCTACTACACGCACAGATGACTCGGCGCTTACCTACTATCCGCTTTGATTCCACACTATTGAAAAACATTACAATAAAATAGTCTTATATGCTATATTATAATTATTTATTCACTGATACACAATACCTTTGAATATTATTTCATAAAGCACAGGTAATTAATCAATAAAATAAATCTTCTGTTAGAGCAATTAAAAATCCTATAAAGTTAATATGACTGTCACGATTTTAAATCGGTAAAGACTGACTGTTAGTGTAAGAACTTCTTTTTTATTGTTGATGTTAGTTGCCTCGTTTAATTAAAACTTGAGCAAACGGCGAAAAATTATACAGAGCAAATCGGTTTAACTTACGAGCTTAGTGAAGGAAATAACTCTTCGTGACTGATTTGCCCACGTCATGAAATTCCGAACACATTTAATCACAGTCACAGTCACACACACACACACACACATAATACGTTGTTTTGCGGCAAGCACGGTCGGGCGACGCGCCGCCCGCGCGCCCGCTGGCAAGACAAGTGCAGCGCTGGAGCCGGTCGCGGCGTCTTTGATGATGTGAATCCGTTTTCGTTTATAGTGCGCGTTTTCCTTTCAGAGAAGAAAGAAACAGCACGATTCGCCAAAGTTTCGCTAAAGGTGCGAATACACTAAATCAGCAATAGCGATGTATTGAACAATCTGACGCTAGTTCTCCAACATTTTTATCAACAAATGAATGAATTGTTGTGGATACAACAACTTTATAATTTTGAAATGTTAAATGTTTATCATGTTGTTCGATTAAGGCACTTCGCGCACTAGACGACCGCGGCCACGATCAGTTGTGGACGTGGCCGCAACCTTGGTCGCAGAGGCGGTTGGGCTGCGGTCTGCGGCCACGACCACGACTGGTCGTGACGCTACCATATTGCTGGTCGTTTATTTCATTAATTAATAACTCTGTATCAAAACTTATTGTAGAAAAAAACGTCGTCATATTCAGTCGAAGAACGGTATGAAACATGTTCATTCACGAACTGTCCGCATGACCTTGACACTGAGATTGACCGCATTCGCTGTCGCAGATCTAGTGCGGGCCAGTACCACTAGTCGTTGCGACTATCTTCCGTATAGCTGGCTATGAGCGCTCGCGCTCTAGATCTGCGATCGCAAATGCGGCCTGGTCGCTTCAGCCATTCTCAGTGTCATGCTGATAGTTCGTGAAAGAGCACGCTTCGTATCGTTCCGCAACTCTATAGGACGACGATATTTTTCTGCAAAGAGCTTTGAAAGAGTTATTTATTAATGAAATAAAGAAACGACCAGTAATATGGTCGCTTTACGACCAGTCGTGGTCGTTGCCACAAACTTGTCCGCAGCCCAACCGTAGCTTCTGCGATCAAGGTTGTGGTGACGGCCACGGCCACGACTGTTCATGGTCGTGGCCTAGTGCACGACGTGCCTTAGTTAATCTGGTCCTCGCGGCTCCTGGTCGTGGTCATTATCGTCTAGTGCGCGAGGTGCCTTACTGAGGCAGTAACAAATATCAACGGCAGTTTT
Organism: Chilo suppressalis; assembly: GCA_902850365.2. Taxonomy (NCBI): domain Eukaryota; kingdom Metazoa; phylum Arthropoda; class Insecta; order Lepidoptera; family Crambidae; genus Chilo; species Chilo suppressalis. The sequence continues at coordinate 19,361,286 of OU963898.1, forward strand.
TTTTTTGTAAATGTTTGACTATAGAAATACAAGGCTTTACTTTAGTCTTAGTCTTAGTAAGTAGTACGGCGCGGGCTATTTCGGCATGATTATGTGAAAGCACCTTAAAAAGTCCTGCCTTTTATGTACGCCGACGTTCGCCCGCCCACCTCCCCTCTTCCCCGCGCGCGGTGCTTTGCTTTGATTGCAATGCATGCAAAGGGCAGTCGCAAGTATATCAATCGCGCGTGCGCATCTTTTGACTTAGTGACAAACACTGTGATAATTTCAATATGCCTCGGTATACGAACCAAGAATATTTAGAAATGGTGTACTGCTATCGCGAGTGTGACGAAGTGCTCAGTAGAGCCGCAAGGCTTGCTTTAGGCAAGTATAGTGCAATAACTTTGCAAATAATAATTTTAGTCTCTTTTTTTTGCTAGCGTTAATACTTTTTGATTCGAAACAACTAATTAGTGTACTACCAGTGTGATTGATTTGATAAAAAGTTCTAGTGAAAAAAATGAATATGTTCCTCAATCAAATCAACTATTTTTCGTTTATTTTAGTAGTGCTTATTTATTTGTTATATTTCACTTACTATTAATTCCTTTTTTAAAAATAATTATCACTCAAAAGGAGGAAAGGACATAAAAATGCAAAAAAAAAAAAAAAAAAAATTAAAAAATCTGAAAAAAATCAGGTATACTCTATACACGTAACGCAATAATCTCACGAAGTTTCATAGAAACATTCAATTTCACCCTGTATATATACATGTTTTCCGATTTCATTGTAGAGGTTTGCAGTTGATTTTACACTGTTTTTATCGATTTTGTCCATAACGTAATCTGGTAACCCCATTACAATAAGATTTATCATTGTTTGGGAGTCTATGTATTTATTAACTTCTAATAACAATCTTTCCTTTTTTGTGGCATATTCCAGTAACGAATCAGCTTGAAATTTAAATGTAAATGCATATTTGACTTTAAACCAACCTTTATTTCCATACGTTTCACAAAAGTTGTTCTTCCATATTAATCATTCGGAATTTACCGAAAATTTTATTAAGATACTGCTATACCAATCTAAGCATTGTTTTTATATAAGATGTTTTAAAATTTCAATTTTCTCTACATCCCGTTGAATATCAAATCTTTTACATTCATTCTCAAATTCACTCAGCCATTGTTCAGCATCTGATATTTTATTGGAAAATTTTTCTATCAAAAATCTCTCAGCCGTTTTTGCTACATTTTTTGTTTCTGGCACATCACTATTACAGTAACTGTGTGAGGGCATTGCTCTTTCTGACATTTCATCTAAATACTCGTCACCAAATTGCAAATTTTCACATTCATCTAGATATATTTCCTTCAAATCTGGGCTTAGAGGTATCCATAGTGTACGACTTTGGTGCCTCTTTTTAAGTGAATTTTTATTTTTTGTGAATATATCTAAAGAAATTATTGCAGTATGCTTACTTGTGGTCTTGAACTCATCAGGAACCTCAAAAATACGTCCGTCCGGTGTCTAAATTGAAGTTATGCTTATTACATTTGTTTTTCCATCCGCTGATCCCAATACTACAAACTTAAATCGCAGTTTTTCCATTTTTATTGTTTTTAACTAGAAATGTCGTTTTATAAGACAATATCTTTTAATGGAAATTGTAAAAGTAATTAAACAAATATGTTGCTCTGAAAACAAAGGTTTTATTTAAGTATGTAGGTAGGTTAAAACATTTATTACTCATAACACTTTTTTCTATCTACTATAAATCATACTAACTTACCTGAAAACAAAGAAACGACATGTTAAAGTCGCATTCGCCAGTTTACCCCCCAAGTCAAGCGTGCCTTAATTGTTCATTGTTTACCGATGAGTCACCGGGGACACTAATCGTAACTCGTAACGCATTCGCCAGTTTACCCCCAAAAGTCAAGCGTGCCTAAAGAAGTTTCACTTCAAAAACGGTTGATGATCGCGTTGCATTGACATGTTTCTATGTTGCGTGTGCAGGGTGTGTCCGAAGAGCGGCCGGGCTTGCTTGAAACGGCGGCGCGAGCGCGCGGGCACTACCAGAAGCGTGCGTACGCGTGCGTCAAACTATTGGTGGGAGTGATGTGCCGCGCACCCGCCGCCATACGCGCCGTGCACGCCTCGCCGGACGCGCGCCGGCGCTGGCGCCAGCTGCTGGCCTGGCTGCAGGACGAGCTCGACCGCGTGAGTACACTGTATACTGCAGCGTGCGGCATGCTAAGGGTCGCCGCACACGGGCCACCGGCCACAACCACAAAACGCCGCCACCGGCATATGCACATGTCCTGCACTTTTCATACATTTTATATGACCTCGCCGCACACTGTTAACGCCGGTGTCCGCCACACGTTAGTTGCTAGCTCCTTGCGACCCGCACCGGCCACTTAAAAAATAAAAATTATAACTATAATTGCTATCTCTTCTTTCAAATGTTTAATACTTGTAAAAGTATTCATTTGACATTGTGGGTTACCTACAATAGTGCAGTCATTGAAGCATTATTGCTCCGAATTTTTTTACTGTGAACCGAATTGCATACAATTTTGGAATTAGGTTCATCTTACTCTTATCTTCAAAAGTGAAAATGATTTGAACTCCGCAACCACCCTGGGGGTGGTTGCCACCCCTTCTTCCACGTTTTCGAAACGTCAATAAATAAATAAAGTTTCGTGCATTAACCCGTAAAACTAGTTTTGTTTAATGAGGTAATTATGTTAGAAAATATTTTACAATTTCACCACTTACTATTAGACATGTTTTCTAGCGATAAAATGGCTCAATGTCAATTTTTCCATTAAGGGGTTGTTTACACCCCTTAAAAATAATAGGCGGAGTTCAGATCATTTTCACTTTTGAAGTTTAGGGTAAGATGAGCCTAATTCCAAAATTTCATGCAAATCGGTTCACAGTAAAAAAAATCTGAGGTAAGACCGTATTTTTCGCTTCAATGACCGCACTACAATGCGAAGAGATGGTGCTGTCTTGCAGCTTAAGAATGGCTAGAAGATTTTCGACGCGGCCAACAGGGCCGTGGTAGCGTTTTGGGCAGTGCATTCGCCCGGATAGCGAAGGGTGCGGGTTCGAGTCCCGTCTGCTGCCTGGTCCGCGTGGATTTTTTCAAATCTATTTTTTTCTCAGGGTTTTCTACTAAATATATTGTTACGTGTCGGGATGGGGTTTAAAATTATATGCCAGTTCACGCTAGACTGTTCTTTGTTTACCATACAGTTCATTAGGTTCTTTCTTAACATAAAAAATTCTACACTTACTGTACACTATACAAGTTTTAAACAATCGCACTTAAACAATTTACTTGCTTTTTGTATTTGTTCCAAACTCGCACGCTTATATACGCCAATCGACACATTCCAGTAAAGTCCAGTTAAATTGAGCTTTTACCAGCACCGCCGAGTACGTGGTACCTAGTTATACGTAGGTATCGCGCATGGGTTGTAAACAAGTGCAGATGTCGTTGCTCTTTCACCCTTACGTCCCACTGAATAATGCTCATATTAGAATGAACTGCACTACTCGACCTTTATCGAGATCATTCACCCGCGGCGCTCCGGTCAAGTCTGTTTCCCGATCAGTAAAATCGCGGTTATGGTTCGAGCGCGTTTGTGAAAATAGTAACCCCTTTCTATTCTACATCAGTCCAATAAGGTTGAATTTGTTTCAGAAGTATGGGACTGGAGGTTACGGATCATATGGCACGTGGTCTCCTCCCGGAACATCCAATGAAACTTCCAGCGGATATTTCTTAGAGCGTAGCAATTCAGCAAGAAAAACTCTCGAAAAGTAAGTAAAATCTTTAAATCTTTTAAGAAAAACCCCTGTTTTTGTTATAACTCAACGAAAATGCCGATGCAACACATTCTGTTTCTCTTGCATGTTACTTTGGATAGCATGTGTGAGAGGGACAGGATGTCTTTCATCTTCATTTGCGATTCCTTTCTTTAATGTCACGAGTTATATCTGCCTCATTCTATAACTTATAAGTAAATTACTTCTAATAAATAAATTATTAAAGTTAAGTTCGAATTGCACTTTAAATCACACGTTACTCTGCAGGGCGTACCAACTATGTCCCGAAGAGGAGGACGAAGAAGAGGAGAGCCGCGAACCCACCGAGGGTCCGTCTTGCAGCTCGCCCGCCGACACAACCGAGCCTGCGGACGGCGAGCCCGCCGACGACGACAGCGGCGAGGACGACGACGCGCCCGATGGAGACTCACTACGGCAGGAGCACCGAAGCAAACGAAATATGCGCGCGGCCGACGCATCCCGTGTCGCGCGTGAACTTAAGAAAGCCTCGCGTTAGTAAAAGCACGGGAGATAAAAGCGTCGCGTTATGAGACCGTTCGCACGAGAGCTTTGCGTTTTAGATTGTTTGCACTTCGAAAAAACAAAAGCGTGGCGTCAATGGATCGTTCGCATGGGAGCTTAAAAAAGCATTGCGTTAATAGATTGTTTTCACGAAAGCTTAGGACGACGCGCTGCGGCTACCGGCAGGTCAGCAAGCGGCAAGAGCGCAAGTGCGATGTATCCCGCACGTGATCTAAAGAAAGCCTCGCGTTAGTAGAAGCAAGGGAAATAAAAGCGTCGCGTTGTTCATTCGCATGAAAGCTTATCTTATAAGCTTAGCGTATTAGATTATTTGCAATTGAGCGACAAAAAAGCGAGGTGTCTAGAGTTCGTTCGCATGTGAGCGTAAGAAAGCGTCAACAGATCGTTTTCACGAAAGCTTAGGACGACTGCGCGCTGCGGCGGCCGGTAGGGCATCGGCAGGTCAGCAAGCGACGGGTCCTACGCACGCGATTTTAAAAAAGCCTTGCGAACGGAGCTTAAAAATGCGTCGCGGTAACGAATCGTTTGCACGAGAGCTTAAAAAAGCGTCGCGTTAAGGAATTGTTCGCGTGAAAGGTTAGAAAAGCAGAATGTAGTATAAGGAGAACATTCAAAGTAAAAAATCGTGCGTCCAACGCAGACGTGCTGCTTGTTGCCCTGCCGACGGATCCTTCGCACAGGATTTTAAGAAAGCCTCGCGTTATATTAGATCGTCCGTACGGAAGCTTAAAAACGTTGCGTTTTTAGATGTTTTGCATGGGAGCCTGTAAAAATCGCCACATTTAAATCGGACCTTTTTTTATCATTTGCTTGTGTTCAAACAAGCGTTAAAATAATCACTGTGTACTGAAGCTAACTGACCTGATATTGTTCGATATGAGATTCATAATACTTTGACAATTTGTGGTAACCCCGGTGACTGTCCGTATTTTGTGGTACAGATGCGCCATAAATCAGGCTGAAATCGCAGCAATGACGGTTTTTTTTAAAAAGGCATCGAAGAAACTCCTTTTTTATATTAATTAAATTTATCATTCAACGATTATTTAATCACTTCGGAGTTTTAAAAAGCGCCCGTGTGAACATCTTCGTTCGTTTCCCTACGTTTGAACGTCATGTCGTATGTATGTACGTCGGCACTTTGCGTGCGGCGTTAAAATGAATTGTTGACCGATAAAAAAAAAAATTAAGCGCCCGTATGCGAACACACATGGGAAAAATCATAAGATCTATTCGAAGAACTAAAAAACGTCGGGGGAAAAGCGCTCGTGCGAACAAGCTCTGATCCGTGACTCTGCTGCTAAACCCATCTCTCTGATGCCGTACGAAGGTAAACTTTCTTTTGTATTGTAAAAGGACTACCCTTAAATGCACCTTCAGTACCCTTAGCACAGGTACAGAACTCTTGACGCGGTAGATCGTGTCTTATTTCTGAAATGAACTATCAGAGGCCAAAGCACGAACTTTGTCAGATCAGCAATCATATCGTCATCATCAAATTTTGTATGGATGGTGCCAGTTTGTTCTTGCGTCCATTAAGGGCGCTGCATAGTTTTCATAAAAATTAATGATGACGGAGCTGTCGAAGTTCCAGCTTGAGGTCTATGTAAAAGGTGCCGTAAGGAACTCTGTTGCATAACCATTCTTAATGTTCGTTCGCTCTAGGCTAGTATATTTATGTAGTGACCTCACGTTGGCACCGTTTGCCCTAAAATATGGTCTCGAAACTAATGCATAGATCATGGACATAAATGTAATCTGTCATCTAGTAGCCAGCCAACTCCAGTCCAGGTCGTGCTGGTTTTTAAGACAATATCAAAGACTTGTAGATTGATGAATTGAAGTGCGAATGCTAAATGTTAAGTGATATTGTAGTATGCAATTGTAAATAGTCATAATAAAATCATTACGACCCAAAAAACTGCGCCATCTACAACTGCCTTCTTGCGCTTGCATAGGTTATTTTTTTTTAAAGGTGTTGCGACGGAGTTTTCCCTGATAAGTAGAACTTTTTGCATTAAATTTTTGGGAAAGCGAGTGGCCGCGCTGTGATCAAAATGAATCTAGGTAACATATTTATGTATTATTCGAGTCATTAAATGTAGTAAATAAAATGTACGGATCATCTTAACAGACCAAATAACACCATTGAATGCTTGTTTCCTAAAATTTCCATAAATATCTGTCCATTTGAATTGAGTAGTGTAACTTTCATTGCACGAATGTCCTTTGGAGTTGGTTATCAACAGATGTTCTCCCTTTTTGCGGGTAAATTGAATGTAATTATTATTTGTGCGGTATCAAAGAGGTGTCTGTCTTTCGTGATATTCAGCGTTCGCCGTAGTTTTGTTCTGTGATGTTAACGACTCGTCGGAGAGTCCGTCTTTCGCCTCCCGCGGTCGGTTATTTATTAACTTAAAGTTCCGCTTTAAAAGTACCATAGTATTTATTTTGTTGTAATTAAGATTTTTTTTATTTCGTGTTCTGTTGTGAAATGCGTTCACCGTTAACATGTTTAATGCGTTGTTGTAACAATATTAATATTATTATTATTCTCGACCATCAAAGGTGCCATCAAACTGCGTTAAACACTCCAATGAACACAAGAATATCTAAAAATATTATTGCCAAAAATAAATATATCAAAAATTATGAATGTGGCCACTACTGCCTTGGATGAATAATTGTAGTTGGTGGTCATTATCAGATTTTGTAGTAATCTTATTAAATTAAATGATTATGCATTGAATCGAAACAAACCTATGAAACTTACTTAAATTGTCTCGAAATATTTGTTTAATATTTATCACACACCTTCCGTCTATTAAGCATCTTGTAATGATTTAGTAAGCGACTACATGTTCATTTAAATATATTTCTACTAGATTAGATAACTTTTAACATCTTGAACTGCGCTTTGATGATTATTATTTGCAATAAAATTTAATGTAGTTATCATGAATTGAAACCGAAAATCGTGAAGCGTTTATTTGAATTTTGTACTTCGTAATTATATATAGCGGCGTATCGTAACTCTAGATTAAGGTGTGCATTTTACTCTAAAAATTTTGTACACTACAGGGAATGATAAATACTAACAAAAAGTGTGTTTGTAGTTTTACTAAACGCATTTCGTAACTGCTAGCTAAGCATCTTAATAAAATGTGAATCTTAATAACTCGATAATGAAATAAATTTTAAGCAAATGAACATTGTTGTAGTTCTATTAAAAATAGAAGCTTAAGCTAAGTGGGTGCTATCTTAACTGTCATTTGAATGAGTTCAGTTTTTGATTCAAACAATAAATTTCGACGAACGATGTTCCGGTCGTGATGCATGAGCGACTGTTGAATCACAATATTTTGTAAATTATTACAACGAACATAAATGAAACATCTTTGTACTTTATGAATTCGAATTAATTAATGTAACTAATGGTTATTGTACTTTTAATCTTAATGCCGTAGTGAAAATTATATTAATTCATGATGACAGAATTATCAAAAACTATTTGCTAGATCATTTTTATAAAGCATGTGTTATTATTGTAATTGCAGGGGACTGTCATATTTTTTGTTCAGAATAATATGAAACTAAAATTAAAATGTTATGTAGCAAAAATGAAGTACACATAATAACAAATAAGTTTCTGAGCTATTATTTAAACGTTATGGACAGTATTACATAAAATGTATGCATTATTGAATTAATTTATTTAAGAAATCGATGTAAAGCTTTCGTAATCCTTACAATCAGCGCTCTGTAATACTTTATTTTACACGCATGTGTAACTTATTGACTATAAAAGAAACAGTAAACAACATATTCTAATTTCAAAGAAAGTTTACTATTTTGAATCATATACTAAGTCATGCCCAGCTCTAAATTGAAAAACAACACTAAATAAAAGAGCTCATGAAAATTGACTGTACATAGATTATGATTGTGGCCACAACAACAAAATTGGCCTAAAACTGACTAAACATAATAAATTTTAATTTTTGGCTTCTTTCGATAGGTGTATGAGATCTTAGATTTTAATTCAACAAAATGTAGATATAGGTATTAACAACTAGTCTATCAGAAAAATGTTGCCACTATGTCAATATTCTGCTTTGTAATATGTTATTTATTTTTATATGTCTTAACGGTTGTATATTTTTCTTCTTTCTAGTGATTAATCGTTATATGATCCAGGCTATCAGGCGATGCATTCTCTCATAGAATTTTAATTGTACCTTCTGATCTTCTTAACACTGCAAACACTGTCATTTAGTTATGCATTTCTCATAATTTATCGTAAGTGTTAAGCACTAAACTAATTATAAAAAATTAGGTCGCATAGACCTTGTGCCTTATTTACCTTTATTTGCTCAAATTGCTTACACCTGATAGTCTGTTTAGTGATCTATTGACAAGTTTTATTTAACATTTGAAAAAGTTGTTCAAATTTGATTTTATTTAGGCTTGAATAAATGGTCTCTAGTTTTTTTTTTATTATTTTGATTTATGCTCTGTAGTCAAGATAGAACGATTTGAATGCTGATTGTATTGTTAACTTATTACCAAAGATGGATTTATAGAATGGGGGATGAGTGGTGGCCCTTTTTCTTAATAGCTTAGTAATCAAATGTTTTGTATCTTTTGTAAAGTGCAAAAGTTATTTTGTTGAATGAAGATAAAATGTGATCGATCTTAGGCTTAGATAGGAAAAATAGCAATGTTTATAAAGTGTAAAATAACACACCTAATACCGTTTCGGCTGAGTCTAATATGAATACACAAGATATTTATTAATTTCACTGTTTATGTATTGTTAAAACTTTTTACATGTGCAGCCATCTATTCTTTTAAGAGTGGATTCACTAGCCTTTTTTAATAAAATTTTGTTGGCATATCACAAATCTATCAAATGTCTAAAACGGCATTCAGGTGTAAAATTATTAATTGATAAATTTTTATAAGGTCAGTTGATTTTGTATAACATTTCTATGGCAAATATATAACGAATGGCATTTGACATTTAAATAATGCTCATGAAGTAGCATTCGTACAGATATTATAATCAAGAAATAAACTCGAAAATTTTCCATTGTTTTTTTATTTACAAAACGGATATAATAATAGATATTTGTAATTTTATAAATAATTGAAATGAAACCATTAAATATTTTGAAACGGAGTGTGTTCACAATCGCAACAATTATTTTAATAGCATGCTAATAAAAAGTATTGACACTATCTAGTAATATATTAAGTGACCTCTGCTCTATAACTCGCTACTGATAAATCAATGTTTCTTGAGCGTTTAGCTATCATTGTGTAATAAGTCTGCACGCGGTCGTGTACTAAAGTTACGGTATTTACAATATATAACGTTTATAATAACTATATATAATGGAAAAGTATGTAAGTGTAAAGGATTTTGAAGATGCAGCTACAGTGATATTGCCAAAAGCTGCCAGAGATTACTATAGAAGTGGAGCAACAGATGAACAAACATTGGCTGACAATAAACTAGCTTTTCTAAGGTAAACATTAACCATTTTAAATAGATAAAAATACTTATTTGCTCGAAATAGCTTGGTTGTAATATAGATTGTTTTAATGTGTTTTTAGACTACGCATACGTCCTAAATGTCTGGTGGGAATCACGCGATGTGACCTTCGTACCACTATTTTAGGCCATGAAATTTCCATGCCAATTGGTATATCTCCAACGGCCATGCAGAGGATGGCACATCCGGATGGTGAACTCGCTAATGCCAAAGGTTTACGAATTTCTTTGTTTAAAATCATCCGTTTATTTATACAAACGCTTGTACGACCGACGGATCCGGATTCCAATGAATATATTATCAACCTTTTCCTCAACTAACGTTTTAGGTAATTTATTATGAATTTTGACAGCCATTTGAAGTGGACCAGATAAGTTCATTTTCAGCCTTGTAGTTGGTATAAGCAGTTTATGTCCATATCGTGATGTGTACCGTAATGATGTATCATTCCGCTTTTTAAAAAAATTTAGATATTTACGAGTGAATTAACAAATCTCTAATATGTAAATACAGGGCAAAGTAAGAATCTCGAATCTTTTGAAATATGGTTTACAACTGTCTGTTTGTTCTATGTTCGCAAGTATACGAATGAGTTTCTTTTGAGCTGTAAATAAGGTGGTACTATCAACACTGCTCCCCCACAAGATTACCCCATAGCTAAGCCACGCGTGAGCATAGGCATAATATGCAGAACTTATATCGATGACAGTGTATTTTGTGGTGTCGTCCTTTTTTCTTTCATCATTTATCATTTTCCGTATTCCGGCATATTTATAAACCTAACTTGTCTTCCAAACCAGCGAAAGAAGAGAATGCTTTTTTCTGTACAGATACACTCGCGAGCAACCAAATCGACTCGAGCGCTACCTCTACATTAAAACATTGTTATAAGTAAAGGAATACAACATTTAAATAAAAATAATATGTCATTTGAAAGCTTGAAACCTAAGCTTTAAAAAAACATCAAATCTATTAAATAAAACAAATACCAACATGTTCATTTGCGCAGTTAGGGCGTATGGGACAAATTACTCACTTCACTACGTTACCTGCGAGTTGCGCTACCCTCTACCCCTATAAAAACCCCCGTGACCCTTCAACCCTTACCAGAGATACGCTCGCACGCACTGAGCGTATCCACGTCTACAAGCGCACGGATCTACCTCCCACGTAAGTGCTCCGAAATAAAGCTGTAACTTTATTCCACCGCGAGCACTGTCCGTCGCCATTATGCCAGCGGGGATCACCGGGCCTCCCAGCCGCAGGCCTTGAGCGCGCCGCAAGACGCTGCTTGGCCAAGATCGCGCTGACGTAAGTCCCAATTCGTAGCATGGACGAGCCACCCGCCCCAACACCGCAGTACCCTGACCCGTCAGTGGATGACGATATGGCCTTCTTCGCAGCCTTTAAGATCGCGGATCGATCGCAACGTGCTTAATATGAATTTGACGCAGCGATGGTCACGCGACTCATAGACTGTGGCCTGCTGTCCATCAGGTTGCAACGTTGGCTGTGAGTCTACCTCTATCTCCTGGAGAGAGACGTGAGTGTCACCACCAGCTACCAGCCCGAAGACCGTAACACCATCGAGTGTATGAAGTCGATCAACCTGATCCCTTGCTTGATTGCGCTCTGCACGAAAAACGCTTACGTACACGTACGCTTTTCACCAACGGTCGACGACGAGAGCCAGCTCATCCAGGCTTATCTCTCCGGACTGGAGGGACAAAGCAGGCTGAGCTAGTACGCGCACGCCCGACCTAAAGAGCGCTGTCTCAAAGTAGCCGTCAGAGGGCTACCGATCGAGCATCCCCACAAGCTCAAACGGAGGGTACGAGCAAGAAACCCAGCACCTTCGAGCCTAGAAGAATTGAAGGCAGCTTTGTTAGAGGAGTGGGAAGTTATTCCTCAAGACACCGTCAAAAAGTTAATAAGGTCGATGAAGAACCGACTACGGGCTGTAATTAGGGCTAGGGGGGGTAATACCAAATACTGAACCAATAAATTTTATACTTCTTAAGGAAAAAATGTGTTTTATTTGTGTCAATTCTGAACACAACTCCTTTATCCATAATCCTATTTTTCCCCCATTTAAGTTCAGACACCAATAATAAAAAAAATATACATGGATATTAATAATGCTGATATCTCATAAAAACTGAAGTTTTAAGCTTTCAAATGACATATCATTTTTATTAAAATGTTGTACACTTAAAACAATGTTTGAATGCAGAGGTAGCGCTTATGTCGATTTGGTTGCTCGCGAATGTAGTTAAAACCTATAAATAAATAGGACTATTAACGCCTACAATGAATAATATTCATAATATTCATTGTAGGCGTTTCATGATGCGCTCGGCCAACTGGCAGCTTGTCACAACGTGGGCGAAGAAGAGAGGAGTCTGCTATGGGAATGGGAGTCAAGTAAAGTTGTGTTCACATTGCTCCGTGTGGCGGCTATGTTATGAAGTATAAAATAACATTGCACCAAAAATCGCAATATATTTTCATACAAACATTGTTCTGCTACAAGGGTATTTTACATTTATACCTATTTGTAAAAAAAATTGTTTTTGATTATAGCGAGGAAATCTATATAATTAATCTAAAATAGGAATTAATTATTAGTTTCGATCTGTTTTTAGCTGCGCAAGCGGAGCGAATTATCTTTACTTTGAGCACTATAGCGACTAGCTCAATAGAAGAGGTGGCTTCCGCTGCACCGGAAGCGATTAAATGGTTTCAACTTTATATTTATACAGACAGGTATGATTGGAATCATCACTTACAATGTATTATACAGGATGGTCCAATTAGTGACGTCAACATTTTTTTTAGATTCCTCATACCTGGGGGTATTTGAAAATACCCCGTGTATGTTCCGCGATTTTTATTAGTTTTTGAGTTACATTTTTTTTGTGTATTTTTTAATGATTTCTGCCAGCGAAGTTTCAAAAATTCATATCTTTTTTCGTAGTAGGTATTTTGCTCTCTTTTTTTATGACATAATAGGCTAGTTGACACTTTTTGGAAATATGTTTTAAATGGTTAATAATTGTTCAATTAGGCCTAAAAAATGTATTGTAATTTGTTTTACCTAGAAAGCTACAAAACTTTAATTTTAAAATAGATTTTTCATGGACATACAAAAACGCTGTCGGCCATTTTAGTCTATAGATTATCTATGGTATGACGGGAACAATAGTAAACAAACACTCGCAAGCACGTAGGATATAACCTGTCTGAATTTACATGAAAAAACCATGATTTCTAATAGATTTCATGATAAATATAGTAATTATCATGATACGAGAATAAAAAAACACATCGTTTAAAACTCCAGAAATGTTGTGGTTTAAATTTTTAAGGTTATGAATGTACCTGCTAAGTCTTTAAGAGTTTTGTCGTTTCTGCTTTCAGAAATCCGGCGTCCAGCATTAATTTAGTCAAGAAAACCAATAAATGAAAACTTTTCTTCAAGATATAAGAGTTTTTAGATATATTTTAGTCGGACGAAAGAAACCACAGTAACACGACAATGACGTTTAGTTGTTTTGCTATTATGTTGACGTCACAATGATGGTTGACAGCGTTTTTAATGTTTAAAAAGCATAGACTAAAAAACTATATTTCAAATTAAATTACTACATCCATTTTCTAATTTTATGAAGTGAAATCGATGTATTTAGGTTCCTGATACCAAAAATTATAAGAAATAAACATTTGTATAGTGCAATTTGACATGAGTCAACTAGCCTATTGTCTTGAATGTTTTTTTCATAAAAAATATTTTTAATGCTTTATTCGTTTTTCAATGGTTTTTAGCCTATCCGCCTTCGAAGGCCAATGACATCAAAAATAGGCTGCTTAAGTACAATTTCTTTTCATGAATTTTGGTAGTTTAGAAGCATGCGGAGTATTTAATTTTAGCCAGAAGCTATGGAAACTCGTTTTTGTATTTTTAAATTGGAAGTTGAATGTTTGAGTAAATCTTACTAAAAACTAAAGTTACAACTTTCAAGCCTTTTTTGAGTAACTGTAAGTAATTTCAGGAAGCTGAGTTATTTTTTTAATAAAACAACATTCCAGACAATTATGTCACAAAAAAAGACTGTAAAATACCTACTACAAAAAAAGATATGAATTTTTGAAACCTCGCTGGCAGAAATCATTAAAAATACACGAATATTAAGAAAAATCGCGGAACATACATGTATTTTCGGATACCTCCAGGTGCGAGGAATCAAAAAAAAATGTTGACGTCACTAATTAGACCACTCTGTATATCCATCTATTAATTTGAGTACGTGTATTTTTTTATTACTAGAGCACGATGGCGCAGGTGGTTAGTGAGTTCAGCCTGCGATACTGGCTATGGCTGGCTATATATAAACTTTCGCAATGGTCGATGATTGGATGGGTGATCAAAAAAATATTATTCCGAACTCCTAACGAAGTCACGATAAGCCGTTGGCCCTGGCTGCATCTGCAGTCGTTAGCACCCACCAATAACCGCACTGAGCCCGCGTTGTGGGTCACGGTCACGGCCTTATCCCTCTATTCCATCCATAAGAAAGGTATGTGCCCCAAGCAGTGGCGACATTAATAGGCTGATGATGATTTATTTTTCAGAGAGATCACAAGAAATTTAGTTTTAAGAGCTGATAATGCTGGATTCCAAGCTATTGCTCTTACAGTGGATACACCCTTATTTGGAATTCGGCGAGCTGATATTCGGAATAAGTTCACACTCCCTCCGCATTTGAGGTAAATTAAAATTTGTTAATAAAATCTATAGTTCTTCATACAAAGTAACACGACCTACAAAGATCTGTTCTTATTTTCTTTTCAGTTTTGCTAATTTTGAAGGGCATTTAGCCACTAAAATTCATGACACTGAGGAGGGCAGTAGTGGACTAAATAATTATGTAAATAATTTATTTGATAAAACTTTGACTTGGGAGGATGTGAAATGGTTAAAAAGGTTTGTAATGTTTTCATACTAACACAACAAACACACTCACGCAGTCAAACACACAAGGAAACACACATTTAAATAGAACCTTAAAATTATATATTAAATGTTGTTTTTGTATGTATTCTTAATTTATTGCAGTATTACGAAATTACCAATAGTAGCAAAGGGTATACTTCGTGCTGACGACGCTGTGATGGCTGCGCGGGCAGGCTGCTCCGCCATACTTGTATCCAACCACGGCGCGAGGCAACTAGACGGTGTACCGGCAACTGTATAGTCGTTCCAAATCGATATTTCACTGGGAATATCTTATATAATTTTACGATATAGCCATGGCTGGGTTGGCAGATCAGCAAATCTGTGACTATGAAGCCCAAAACACAAATCGGGTGGGCGTCGTGTTTTCCGCATTTTTTATCACATACATGTCAATAAACAAGTATGTTTGTCTAAGTACACATTCAATTATATTCTTCATGACTTCGCGTCCCAACCTGCATCCACCTTATGTGTGTTTTAGGCTTAAACTGATCTGGTAGGTACAGAGACAGATTGCTGGCCCGTCGCCTATCACTGACCCTGTCTATTAGGCTTTTACTATCTGTACCCCTAGCATGAACCATTATTGAATTCGAATAGTTTGCGAGTGCTAAATGTCAATGTCAAATCTTGTATGGAAACTTGAACAGCAGCGCCACAAAGTACGTAACGTGAACTAAAAATCAGTAGGTACACATTTGACGATGACATTTCGGACTCGCAAACGTTACGAATTCGATATTAGTTCGTGCTAATGGTACGTTCATGAAAATCAACAGCCGTCCGCAATAGTAACGAGACGGTGCTAACTTACTAAAGTTAACTCGATGATAGACTGGCGTTTTAGTTAGTATACAGGGCGGCACACGGCTACCTCACACAGAGGAAAGTATTATATTAAAGATAGGATATTTTACTGAAAGAAGACTTCGGATTGGCTTCGGTTTCGATTGTAGATGACACTCCATGTATTCTTTTAAAAAATATTCAATGTAGAGTTATGACTTTCCTACCATTTTATTATATGTATAGATACAGGGCGTCCCACGGCTACCTCACACGGAGAGAAAGCATCTATACATATTATAATAAAATGGTACGAAAGTCAAAACTTTACATTGAATATTTTTTTTAAGAATACTTGGGGTGTGATCTACAATCGATACCGAAGCTAAGAATATAGTTTTTAGAATTTTTGAAGTTATACTTCTTTAGGCGCGTTATGAAAAAATGATGAGAGTGAAATTTTAAGATGCGCGCGCATCACTGTAACACAAAATTTTAACAGCATGAAGTTGGTCTTAAACTTCATGCGTTACTTTTGTGTTTACCTACTGCACATTAAGAAAATCTACCAACAAAATAGAAATAGAATATCTATTTAGTGAGTGCTAACGACTGCATTGTGAAGGCCTATCAAAAGTATTTATTAATCTGGAACAACGGAACCAAAGCGCGATTCAGGAGACTACAGCGCCATCTCTTGACCATTGGTGTAGTAGAACCAAAAACCACATCTTTATTTTTTGTAATAAATTAACAGTTATAGGTATTCATATTTATAATATCAAAAGTAAGATTTTCTTCTGGCACGAATATTATTAAGAAGACGGGTCAACATATAGGCTACATATTATCACGCTATCACCTACGGGGAACGAGAAGTGAACCTTTATTTTTAACTAACTCCGCGCGTACGAAGACGCGGGCGGCCGCTAATATTAAATATTGAAGATAGGATATTCTACTGAAAGAAGACATCCTTTTTTAGTAGAGCTAGACCTGCATCCACATATTTTTTTTAAATCGCCTGCTACAACTGGGAATCAAACTCGTGAAATTTCGGTGGAATTTCGAAGAAAAAACAACATATTTTATGAAAACATCGAAAGGGTTAATCATAAGGATTATTTTTGAAGTGAAACTTCTTTATCGGCGTTGGAAAAAAATTTACCGTCACATTTTTATTCGGTTACGCGTCACGTTTTTTGGTTACGCGCCATCTTTTTTTTAAAAGAGCACTATTTACCTTATCCGAACAATTGCTTCTTCTGTCAACTTTAAAAAAAAAAGTATCGACAGCAAATATTCGTGTTTCACACAAGGTAAGGTAAGGTAAGGTAAGGTAAGGTAAGGTAAGGTAAGGTAAGGTAAGGTAAGGTGTAGTTATACCCCTTTAGTGGGTGAGTTTTTGAAAAATCTTAGCGCACGCCTATATATATATTTCTGGAAAGTTGCATGTAGATCATTTTTGAAAAAAATAAGGCCATAAAGAAGTTTCACTTCTTACGTGTGTACACTAGTACACGCACACATTTTTTGCTAAATAACATAGTATTCTAAATGAAAGGAATGTCTTATTATTACGTGATAAAAATAATTAAGTGATATACAAACTGTAGTACGTATGCATTTCTTTTTGAACTCATAGTTACAATGCAATTAGCTGAAATTTATAAAAATAATAATCATTAAGAAATGACGATAGGATGATTGTAGGGGGGGGGGGGGGGTCTAAAATCTGAAAAAATCGATGACGTAATTTATGGACGGCCCCATATCCTATCTTCAATATTTAATATTAGCGGCCGCCCGCGTCTTCGTACGCGCGGAGTTAGTTAAAAATAAAGGTTCACTTCTCGTTCTCCGTAGGTGATAGCGTGATAATGATGTCGATTCTGGCATGATTCTCTAAAGCTAAACTTAAATTTGACAACAGTACATCCTTGTCCTTCTCTATACAGAATGAAAAGGTGAGACTGACCTTAAATTTAGTTTTAAGTTTAGAGAATCACGCCAGAATTAACACCAATATGTAGCCTATATTATGTTGACCCGTCTTCTTAATAATATTCGTGCCAGAAGAAAATCCATGTAGTACTTTTTGAGTTTATCCCGGACGTACATACAGACAAACAGACAAAAATTCTAAAAACTATATTCTTAGCTTCGGTCTCGATTGTAGATCACACCCCAAGTATTCTTAAAAAAAATATTCAATGTACAGTTTTGACTTTCGTACCATTTTATTATAATATGTATAGATGCTTTCTCTTCGTGTGAGGTAGCCGTGGGACGCCCTGTATCTATACATATAATAAAATGGTAGGAAAGTCATAACTGTACATTGAATATTTTTTAAAAGAATACATGGAGTGTCATCTACAATCGATACCGAAGCCAAAAATATAGTTGTTAGAATGTTTGTCTGTATGTGTTTTCCCGAATAAACTCAAAAAGTACCGCATGGATTTACTTCAAATTTGGCACGAATATTATTAAAAAGTCGGGTCAACATATAGGCTACACGTTATCACCTACGGGGAAGGAGCAGTGAACAGGGGTCAAAAAGTATGTGCAAATTACTAACTCCACGCGTAATAAATCGCAGGCAGCCGCTAGTATTAGAATATTACCAAAAGTCACAAAGTCCATGCTCTGCTTTTCGATTTAGAAATCACGTGGTAATTTGGTGATGAGGCGTTCAAAGAAACGTGGATGGTTTATAAGGGCAATGAAACAGCGCAATCCCTTCTAAATATCTACTAAACCATAAAGTTAGTTCTCTATATTACGTTTTGAAGCGATCGCCGTTGATTTTTGTCCCACTCACTCTATGCTACTGTTCCTTGCCCTAATAAGAACGTGATATGCTGGTTTTCTAGATTGAAGCACTACCTGAAATTGTAAAAGCCGTGAGAGACTACAACGTTGAAGTATATTTGGACGGCGGTGTGACAAGCGGCACAGATGTCTACAAAGCCTTAGCACTAGGAGCCAAAATGGTATGTAGCTGTTTTTTACTATGAAAAGGGGGCGATCCCTTGCATTGCAGGGTGTGCATCATCCTTATATGCAGGAGTATGAAACAATGTTATGAAATTCTAGCCGAGCTACTCTCCGAACTCCACTCCTCATTAATGCCCCTTTTGGTATTGTTTGGTCTAAAGATATTTTATGATCAAAATTTCTGTACGTTGACAGCCTTGACTATATACACGGAAAACAGTGTTGAAATTCATTTAGCCAAACAAAAAGTGAACACTACTCCAAACATCAACGATATAAATATTAAAGCATTTTAGCCGCATGACTGCAACGCTGCAAACAGAACATTTGGGGTGGCTGGAGAGTGCTTTTAATTTCCAAAATGGATTTCAAACGGAAGATAAGGTTACGTATGTTTCCTCTTTTAACTTCTCCGCTGTCATCGTCTTGGAAGATAAAGGCACATCTTTACACATGCTTTTGCAACCGCGCCGCTTCAATACGTATGGTGTGTGACAGGATACTTTTTATCGTAAAAAAATAATTTAAGGTTTCTGATGGATTCTCAAGAAACTAAAGTTAACGCGGATCAAGTCGAGGGCGGCTGCTAGTATAGTAGTTTATAAATTATGGAAATCTAAAATACCACTAACTTAACATTTAATTAGGTTTTTATTGGGCGACCTGCATTGTGGGGACTAGCTGTGGGTGGACAGGCTGGTGTCCAGAAAACCCTCAACATTCTGCGCACTGAACTGGAATATACTTTCCAAATAGCAGGTACTATTACTACAAGTATGTTTACAGTTACTGGTCGCTTTATGAATTTTATACAACATAATGGTGTGGATTTTGGCATGATTCCCTAAACTTAATTTATCATCGGTCTCCTTTTTATTCTGTATAGATAATGACAAGCATACACTTGTCAAATTTAAGTTTAGGAGAATCATGTCTGATTCGACACCAGTATTATGATAATTACAAAACTACACTTCAGAGATGATTGGAATAACTTTCGAATCGTATCTTTATTATTTATTTTTCTATATTAACTGCCAGTTTCAATAATCAAGCTCCAGTAAAGCTTCAGCTATTACCCCTGGTCCCACCAACATGTCCCCCTGGTGGGTCCACGGTTAATAGCCTGCAAGCTTATTTTGATCTTTGGCAAGTTATTATTTTAATCAAAATAATAAAAAATATCTTGGCAACGAAGGTCTAAAAGGCCTATCTTCTACTGCAGTTTGATTATTGAAACTGGCAGTCAGTTTACCAACAATATACTGACAATGCTTTGTCTCTTACAGGAACTCCAACAGTTGCTGATGTGACAAGTGATATGGTGCGTCACGAATCTAGTTATTGTAAATTATAATAACTAATTTATAGTTTTTTTTTGTATAATACAAATACACGGTATATTTTATAAGAACTACTTTATTATTATTTTGCGATACAAATTGTAAAGTACTTCTGGAGTCATATAATTTTCACGCGGCCACATAGTCCGTGATATTTTCTGCAAAAAATTATCATTTTTAGAAAATAATAGTCCACCTCCCATCATTGTTACCTGTATTACATTTTGTTATAACTATTTAATATTCGAATATTCACCTTAAAGTCACATCCATACAAATTTATTCCTAGTTTTAATTTTCGTATTGTATCTCTCAAACAGTCGTCGCTCATGATTTTGCGTTTAAGCTGTCGAGTATCATTACAGGTTTTACAGTTTTCAACATTTCTGGACTCACTGATTGCGCTTGTATTTTCCGTCTTCCCATCAATAAGCCCAGCATCACGTTTCCGCATGTATTCAGTAAAACTGTAGCTACACGAATGATCCGCCCCAATCACTTGCTCGTTTACTTTCTTCTTTGAACCTTTAGTTTTAAATATACTTTTAACTGTCTTCACGAGCGTTGTGCATGAATCATTTATAGCATCAAATAATCTGCTACTTATTGATCTATGTCTGATAGATTGCATTTGGGAGGTTTCCATATCTTTCGTCATTTTTCCATTAACTTTAAATTCATCATTTCGAAAATTCGTTTTTCTTATAGTCTTAAGACTCTGTCTGCTCAGGCGTGAACTATTAGTTAAATTCATAGATCTGTGTTTATGTTTAGGTGTTGATACAAAATTCGGCTTAAAATCCAGTGCGTTAGACTCATAAAGCTGATTATTCAGTTTATCTTTGGGAATTTCTGCGCGATTCAAGCAAGTAGGGTAATTTATATTACTATGGGATTCAGTTATGTTTACTTGTATTGGCAACTTTTGAGATAAAGTAGTTTCATATTTTTGCAGATTACTGTTTACAATATTATTAACATTTAGTCGAGAATCTTGCAATGGCTGCTTTAGTAAGAATGAGAAGGTCATATCTTTGTCGGAATCGTTATTTGATATTCTTGATACCTGTCTTGACTGGTTTTTATTTTTGCTTTTGTAAAGTCCAGTACATTTGACAAAAACATTGTTGTTTGCATTACTATATTTTGTGGTTTTGTCAAAGATACTCAACGCCTTGGCAGTCCTAAAAACTGGATTTTTCTTCGCAATATTCGTGTTGTATTGGTAAATTTCCGTAATGACATTCTGTATCAGCTTGGCCGTCTCATCGCACTGCGGTTTCAAAAGTAGACCATCTGAGATGTTACTAGCCTTGTTAATATTTTTATTTTGTAAGTCAAAATAACTCCTCTCTTTTTCTTCCAATCCTAGCAATAAAAATATATAACAAATACCTGAACACATTTTATTGCCTTCAAGTTATTTCTTCCAGACGTTTCACAAGAAAAGGTTAAATTTGCCGCTGACTTTTTGGGATCTAGTGTGTGGCATGACCTTTATTATTAAGCGCTTAAAGTTGAACTTGTCTGCTGATTAATTTCCAACATGCTTAATTACTCTCCTTATAAGGTCATTGCTCCATGTGATAAAGATTATGCCACGCACGTGAACGCACAAAAGTCGTCTGACTTGTCTATTGACTAACTAAAACTCATATCTACTTTCATGCACTCTCAAAAATTTCAATAAGTTGTTGGCTTTATTGCACTATCCAAGACATCCATTTTGCAAAAAATACTGTCCCTTACCTTTAACTCGAGTATTCAAATGATACAATATAAGAGTTGCCCACTGCCCAACCTTTAATTAAAAACGTTAAAAATGTATTAGTTAACTATAATCGTTGCATGCCAAAGAGACGTCAAGATTTACTCACCCGCGTTTTTGTGCCATAAAATGTCTTGAAATATTGTAAATGTTCGTTTACACGCTGGTGTAATAATTTCAGTGATTCGATTGGAATATTTTGAACCAACATGTCTAAGAGATGCAAACAAATATCGTGTTGCAGTAGTTCCCTGAAAAGACGTATATGAATAATAGTCTAATACTTTTAATAAATCTATGGTCTAAATAAATTAAGATATTTATTATAGAAAACAAAATGACAACAACTTAAAAAATACCTAATGTATAAAATTTTAATATAAATTACCGTAACCTACTTGTGAATAATATCTGATTTACAAACTGAAAAATTAGTCACCCCCAGCGCCGCTGTCAGGAATGGTGACCAATAGGCTGGAAGCATTGCCACGTTGAATGGCAAGGCTGATCCGTTGACCAAGATAGCTGCCAACCTTTTGGTCACCAGTCACTTCGGTGAGTCTCTTTGATAGTTCCTTATATGAGGAACGAACGCTCGGACCCCATGGGCCCATAGTCTTTACACCAAACGGCACAAATATATAGTTCTCATTGAGAGCTGAATATTTGCGCCGCTTGGAGCACTCAGCAGAGGCCGCCGCCCGCGCCCGCAGCTAGGGAGGTGCTCCCTGTATGGCACGGAGCAAGCGTATCTGCGCAAGTTGCGTTCCACACAAGAGGGCGACCCTGCTTCCAAGGAATGAGCGTCTACCCGTCAGGCCTCTTGCCATCGTCACGAAAAATGCCGCTTGGCTCAAGGACCGCTGGCATGTTGACTGCGACAAAAGCTCTGCGGATGACGTCATTGAAGCAGGCGTGGCGGGAGACTCGACCAGCGCTCATTTGGCATGAATATTTCTTCAAGCTTTAAAAAGGACTTACGAGTTTCTTGCTTTATTTGAGTATTTACCCATAAAAATGAGTTTAGCTGTGGGTGGTAGTTTTAATTCTTATCAGACATTTGTTAGTCAAGCTGCTATAAAAAAGAAGAAAGGGCAACTTTCCACCTATTAAGGTTAATGAGATACAATCATACACAGCGTGTTGACAGAAGGATGCTCAGTAGACTTTTTAATAATAGGTGAAAGACCACGCCCCTGATGATAACGGGCGAAAAACATGTTTTTGTTTCAAATCTTAATGACATCGATTGGATAAATATATATTTTTTGTTTACCGGGAGACTGCGTGTGCTTGTTATCAATGTACAGGCAAAAGTATTATAAATAGGTATAGTCCAGTCAATGAAGGTTTTCACCTCCGATTTCGTTGAATCTCCATCCATTTTCATGAAAATTGGTGAGTAGGTGGGGGATACCTTAAGAAACAATGACATATTGCCAACTTGCGGTTTGCCCTGGGGGTAGATGCCACCCCTTCTCGGGAGTGAAAATAATTTTAATAAAAACAACTCCAGGAATCGATAGTGAGACAGATTCTAAGCAAAATTTGTAATTTAAAGTTTTTAGAATAAACCAATACTTTCCGAGTTATTAAAGATTATTAAGTATATGTCATAAAATACATCGGTTTTTCGTTATTTAGGTTTGAATACTTAGATTTAAGTATTCGCCGAAAAAAATGTACATACAATAACCTATAGCTCACTTTAAATTAATTTTAGAAGATTTTTCAAAGTAGGGGCTTGTTTGATTTTTTAGTAGCTTCAATTTTGGTAATAATATTTATTTATGTAAAAACTCATAGGTTTTGAGTTATTTATGAAAAACCGCTTTAAAACGTGTATTTTTATCACGAAAAATCACAATCTTTGGTCTTTAATACAACGATATTAAATACCCTAGATACACCAACACGAACAAAATCGTGCCCGAAACCTGTCCAAAAGGTACATTGAACGATCCACGGAGCTCCGTAAGATGATCATGGCATTATTTAAATATTGAAAGTAACCTTTAATACATACTGTATAAGGTCTTAAATAAAAAGCATGCGTCAAGGACTTCTGACAGTTCGAAATGCAAGCTCGTAAAATTTAACGACTTATTGCTATATGCGGAAGAATTTAGACCTTAGTTCTTTGATTCTACGCGCAATTCTGAACGCGCTGTTACCAATATAGCAGGCACGGACCGCGAGGAAAAGAGACGGCTATATGGCGACGTATAACCGACCGACGGCAATCGAATATCACAAATATTTGATATTAGATCAGTTTATAGTAAGTATTAGATCAAAATTTGCTTGAAATGAGTTAAATTAACAAACATTGACAAGATACCTGTCGAAAAAACGACACCTTTCGTACTATTTTCGTATTTTTTCGCGGAGCTCTGTGGCATCTTGACTTTGTAACGGTCCGCGGTGGAGTTCAAGCACTTCTTGATAGGGACAAATTTTTAGAGCTCGTGGTGTATCCAGGGTATTTAATATCGTTGCTTTAATAACTCAGAAAGTATTGATTTATTCCATAATCTTTATATAACAAATTTTGCTTAGAATTTATTTTTCTATCGATTTCTCGAGTTATTTTATTAAAATAATTTTCACCCCCCGGGAAGATGTGGCATCTACCCCCAGGGCAAAAGCGCAAGTTGGCACTATGTCACTTTTGTTTCTTAAGGTATCCCCCACCTACTCACCAATTTTCATGAAAATCGATGGAGGTTCAACGAAATCGGAGATTGTAGCTGATTTAGCCTTCTTTGACTGAACTAGTAGGATAGTATATTAATTCTTCGCCAAAACAAAAAATAAGTTAGGTCATTGACTCGAAAAAAATAAACACAATTATACCTATTGAATATTGATATACCGTTGCATTCCAAAAATAACTGTAGGTTTCGAGGGTTATCGGCCAACAAGCTTGTCAGAGCCAATATAACTTCTGTATCACCTTGTATACACTTTCTTACAGTCTGTTGAATTAAAGTTAAAATATAAGAAATATTGTTTAACGAATTTGATCAATAACTCAGAAGAAGAGGGATGCTGACTAACTTTTTTTTCTTCGTCTATCAGGTAGATTATCGAAAAGATTTGGACACGAATATTTTTTTTACATAATCAAATCATTACAGAAATATATTGATTTGAAATGTCGCATGACGTCACGTAGTGGTACAATTATTGTACCACGTACCACGACGTGACGTCATGCGACAATAAATAATAGTAAATAATATATTTGTTTCTTAGGTTTTCACGCACATCACTCATTAAATAAAACTAGTTTTTTACGGGTTAATGCACGAATGAAAAACGTCAATAAATAAATAAAGTTTCGTGCATTAACCCGTAAAAAACTAGTTTTATTTAGTAAATAATAATTATTTAGAAGTGACATCACGAGCCCGCACGCCCAAACTTTGACGCGCTTTACCTTTTTAATTTTTGGTTGATTGACAAAAGAAAAAAGCAATGCACTTTATTCTTTGATAATCTAACTTACGGACTAGACAGAATTTCGTTTACTTTACCGCGTCAACATCCCTATTCAGAAATCGTCTCACCTGAGGAACTAAATGAGAACAGTACATTTGGTTCTCATGAGAATTCTTACAGGATTCTGCGATACATCGGCAGAGAGCACTCCAAGTCTCTTGATGCTTCAGCAACAGTGAAAATAGAAGATACACACATACAATTTAAAGCATGGGTATGCTATTGAAATTCAGAACCAAAAAGATCACTCTCATCGTTGCCTACCCTGACCCAATTCCCTATCCTGTGGAGCCCTAGACCCTTATTCGACGACAGAAAAACAACATCACCAAAATGTAGTGTTATTTTACTGAGCTCTTCTGTAAGGTGGCCGTATGGCCAGCCACACCAGTAAACGGCAAGGCAGGCTATTTGTAATATTTTTATACCAATTCGTAAATATCCTACGTTAACAAGGTATAGGTTCCAAATTCAAATACCGAAGAAAGAAAGATTCTTTACAAAGTCTCTCTATATGATTATAATAATCTTAACATTACTTGGTAAACTAAGCAATATAATATGTGATGGTGGTCGATTTATTGTTAATTAGCAACCACAGGCGTTGTCCGTCCATTGAATTTTTTGAAAATCACATGGAACATTAAGCTTTTCAAGAAAAAAAAGTATCCTATATCTCAATCCAGGTTCAAAAACTATATGCATAACAAATTTCATCCAAATGCGTTCAGTGGTTTAGGCGCGAGAGCGTATCAATCAGACACTTACTATGATATAATAAATACAAACATTTAATATATTATTAGTTAGGCTTAGTATTTCTTATTTAGTGAAAACGTTGCACAAATCTATGTAGGACCAGTGCTGGACCGCTAGCGGAGTGTTTCACTTCACCCTGGTAAACATGTTGAGCATTGACCATAGATAAAGAACTCTGTACATTAGACATTTTACAACCAAAAAGTCTTCTGGGTATGTGTAGTAGTCAACGCTTTCAGTTTACTAAAGAAGTAATTTACTAACTCGAGCTCTTCCGTGCTTCGGAAGGCACATTAAGCTATTGGTTGGTAGTAAGTTAGTTACCATACATACCATCATAGGACTTGTAAAAATATTACACATTGCCAGTAAACAACCGCTTGTTCTAATCATGTTCTGGGCGTACAAAACCAAGCTTTTTTTTCTAGTCAGCCCTTCTTCTTCTTCGATATAAAGCATGGACGATATAAAATTCAACGTGATGGCTGTTTTAGATGGTATATGTTGAATTAATACCGCGCGTATTATCTTGTAGATAACATAATGAGTAATAATGATATCACTGAAGTCATTCTGTAAAAGATGTCATGTTTAATAAAGTGCACAGTTTCACATTTTATTCCATAAACATCACTGCCACAGCCATAGCATCATAGTTTGGTCAACATACTGTACCGGGAAAATGTTTAACTAATCACATACTCACAAAATTATTGTTTCATTACCAGCTAGCATAGGACACTAGCTAAGATCAGACAAGTTATCCAATTTATGTAATTTACTAAAGATTCCTCCTATCCCAACAAATTGCCCCTTAATTGACTAATACAAAGTACGTTTAAAATTCTTCCAAAAATAAGTAGTAATTAAATATTTTGGCGGTGCTTCATGATGAGTTTACAAACATCATGCAAGCGGATGAATACAATTGACGAGGTCTGACGTTGGTTGCGGCAGCTGTAACGAGTAACGGTGGCGTTCAGGCATGGTTGCACCACCAATGACCTTAAAGGACCATGGGAGATTTTGTATGGACCCCGTCCCCACCCTGCAACAGACACGGAATGCGTGTGGAATTGTTCATTCGTACTCAAAAAGAGACAAAACACTTGTTTTAGTTGGGAAATCGATGGGGTTTATTGTATTATCTTTATATATATAATTCTTCTGTGAGTGTGTATGTCACTGAATTTCTCTTAAACGACTGGACCGATTTTGATGAAATTTTTTGTGTGTGTTCAAGGGGATCTGAGAATGGTTTAGATTCACAATTTTGTCCGCTGGACAACCCCTATTTTTTTAGGGCGGTACGAAGTTTGCTGGGTCAGCTAGTAATGTATAAAAAACTTTTCGGCAATAATGTGTTTATTTCTATACAAAAATATATTAATCTTAAAAAAAGGTTCCGAACTATAAAATATTCACTTACAAATTCAATGTTCCCCTTTATGTTCGTATTTAACCGACTTCAAAAAGGAGAAGGTTCTTAATTCATCATTACATGTTTTTAGGGTTCCGTACCTCAAAAGGTAAAAACGGTACGCCACGCTTCTCAGGCGCGAATACAACAGGGGGTAGGTTGGGGCATGGATGGAGTCTGCTGACAATAACTACATCATGTACAGTCACGTCACAAGCCCATTTTAACAGTTAACATCTCTATGTATCTTGTTGTATATGTCAAAATGTGCTTTTAAAAGTGACCCCCTGATTGTAGGTACGTTCGCATGTAGTTTTTGTATCTTTATCATAGGGGTATATAAACCATAATGAAGTGTAAAAATCATAGATCTTTTATTTTTGTATGCCAGTTTTCAACCGTTTAAAACGATTTATTTGGGGTTTAAAACTGCAACATTTGGTTTAAAACGTTTTAAATCGGTTGTTTTACATCTATAATTAAGACCGTTTTTCTCAGGAACGCGTGGAGGTATCAAACTGAAATTCATATCTAATACTCAGGTGTACTGTCCTTTGGAGCTGAAAAAATCAAAAAAAAAGCCAAAGCAATCAAAAGATGCAGCCGTTTATGCCGCAAATTTTCGAAACTCTCACGGGAATCAAAACCTACAGGGTACTTCCCGTGAACTTAGGGTAAGAAGCAACGTCTTACGTATCGTACAGATAAAGGAAAAATTGCGAATACCGTAAATTTTTAGTTACATCATATAATAAATAAATTTTTGGAAATTCAGGTTTGTACGGAACCCTGGGTGCGCGAGTCCGACTCGTACTTGGCCGGTTTTTTTTATTGTTGTTCGCGCATATCTCCGAGATGTGTGGACAGATTTTGATGATTCCTTTTTTTGTTTGAATCAGTTTTTTGTGCAAAATGAGCCCTTATTAATTTGGTGAGCATCTAATCAGTACTTTCGGAGAAAATAATGGACTCCTCAGTTACAAGCAGTACTCAATTCGTGTTTGGTTATGTTAAGAAATATGAAAGAGATAATGCAGGCCATGTACCATGTTAGTAAGTTGATCTTGCTCTCGCTTATAAAAACAGTAAAATAAATACTTTTAACAAATATAAGAACTTCATAAAAACAAAACCAGTTACAAGAAGAAATAATGCATATTCTTTACTTACATTTAATCAAAAATAGTTTGAAGTCGGTGCCATGATTATTGATCATTTACTGCTTGGGTTGGCTTTGCTTTTGGCTTTTTCAGGTTCTATCTGATTCATTTTACGTAAAATCGTGAAAGTTTATAAGCTTTATAACATAAAGATACGACCAAAAGGAGCGCAGCAATAATGAAAAATGTTGCGAATACGGGAAACAATATTCCATTTGAGAGCTTCCGTTGCGTGCGCCTACCTAAACGGTAAAAGTTACACAAAAATCCTGTTTGACGGAATTGTTCTACTTTAAAAGTATTATAAAAAACAGCATAATTATGTCTATCTTGTGAGGGTGACCCACTATAATCCTCGAATTAATGCGGGTGGAACTGCAGGGCACTTCTAGCATAGTAAGAAGAGTAAGAAATTATCTATCCTACTAGCTAGACGCTTCGAATGACACTTGTTTCAAATCTGTTGGGGGGTGGAGACGTTTCTTCCCAATGTCCTGTTGTTCCAATTTGTCGGTCTAAGTGTTTGCTAACTTATGTAAAATAAAATTTATAAGTTGACACCATAAGCCGACACCAATGAATAAGTAGTTATTTATTTGGTAACTATTTAATTAAAAGAAAAAAGAATCTACTTCAAATATTAGTGAATAAGAACATACTACTCACGTTTGAAATCAGAGTGACCGCCAGAATCGAAAATATTTTCACTTGAGTATCCGAGTCGTCTGTATAAGTTAATATCTCTAATAGTTTCTGTAAATCTTGTTTTGTAACAGATTGCTTTGAATTAGCAATATATAAAAACAAAAAACTGGTCAATACGCTCATTTTATTAGTGATAGAAATTAAGTCAATTAGAATATGTGCATACCATATTTTCCAAACTTTTCAGTATTGTCTTGCAATGGAATAGTTTTCAATCATATTTTTGCAGGAGCACAAAGTTATTCACAATGTTATTTTTAAAATTGCCGCTGTCGTTTGACTTATTGCCACCAACAAAATAGCGCGAACGCGAATCGTTTTTTGACAAAAGTCTCCTGTTGCAGGAATGTAAAGGATATGCAGTCTATACAGCTTTATGTTAAGGAGTTTTATTTTTTCGTTTTCTTAACATGCGAATGCTAGGATGACCGCATTTCAATGTTTGGTACGAAATTCCTTGTTGGGACCTGATTGCCATAACCCTCATAGATCAAAACGATCTGACATCGTTAGGCCAAATTCTGGCATGATTCTCTAAACTTAAACTTACTCTTCTCCTTATTCTCTGAAGAACATGTTAGGGACGGACCACAAGGAATTTATTTATCTGACAGTGGTGTCGATTCTGGCACGATTCTCTAAACCTAAACTTAAATTTGACAACAGTGCATCCTTGTCATTCTCTATACAGAATGAAAAGGAAAGACTGATGTTAAATTTAGTTTTAAGTTTAGGGAATCACGCCAGAATCGGGACCATAGCTGTTATGTTTTATTTACCTTCATTTTCTATTTTTGCATATTCTTAAATATATGCGGTCCGAATTGCGAAAACACTGCTAACGTTACGAACAGTGCAAATCACAAATTATTTAAGGTGTATTCCGTAATATATACCAGTATACTGGCCAGTACTAATGACGTCATGAATCGACGCTATGGTGGTGAATTGTTTCGAAATATACTGTCCAGTGCACTGACGTCATAAATCGACGAAATATTAAAAATAGTAGTAATTCTTTTTGAAGTGAAACTTCTTTATCGGCGTTGGAAAAAAAATTACCGTCACATTTTTCGGTTACGCGTCACATTTTTCCGTTACGCGCCATCTTTTTTTATATTAATAGTTGATAGCTGAATGATCACACTGTCGCCGGCGAGAACTCTCTCTACTCGTTTGTAGCTGAGTGACAATAGTTATTAAAGATAAGACTCGCTCAGCCAAACTCGCATAGCGATACTCGCTCAGCGATATTCGCTCAGCGATACTCGCTCAGCGATACTCGCTCAGCGATACTCGCCCAGCGATACTCGCTCAGCGATTCTCGCTCAGCGATACTCGCTCAGCGATACTAGCTCAGCGATACTCGCTCAGCTATACTCGCTCGGTTAAGCTGGCTTGGCTGTCAAAAGCCGTGCGCGTGCATTTTAACTCAGGACTGCCAATTCGTTTTTAGTTTCTACTCGCTTATCGTTCATCGTCGGAGGTGGAACATGTGCCTTAGATTACTGAGCCGTGTAATCATAACAGTTTCATAGGCAGTAATTTGTATTCATGTCTATGATAATAAAATCCTTTTGTTTAAACTTTATCTAATTTAACTTTATTTAACCAATCTCTGGAAAGTTGCATGTAGATCATTTTTCGAAAAATAAGGCCATAAAGAAGTTTCACTTCTTACGTGTGTACACTAGTACACGCACACATTTTTTTATTTAAAGAACAATAACGGCATCCGAACAATGAGAATTCCTTTTAATTGATGAGGTGAATTAAAAATCTTCTTTAAGGTACAGTCGCAGTCAGAAAATGTTTACCACCTTAAGGATCATATTTGCATGCACACATTTAGTTCACAAGTTCTAAATGTCTATTTCATAATTATTTGATTGATTGTATCTTTCTAATCATATGACAATCAATCGCTCCATCCGGCCATACAAAATATCTGTGCCGTACGGGAATCGAATCCGCGATCCGTTCGGCATTATATTGTACTCTATGACTTTGACAGCCTGTGTTGACAGCTAGCTAACTCATGCATGTTTTGCTCATGTTTCGTTTCTCCTCTCGTTTTCTTGTTGATTTTATAGAATAATGCCGATATTAAAACAATTGTGTTGTGGATATTAATATTGCAAAATAAATCCAAAACATTACTTTAATCCTAAGTTGTAAAGAATGGATGTCGGAGAGCTACTTTCTTTTAAGGTAAACAAATGTGCTAGTGTTATTAACAATAGTAATGTGTTGTTTAATTTATTAATAAAACTTGTTGTTCTACTTTTTGCCAGCCAACCCCTACACCCAAAAGACCAAATGAAGACGACAGTGGAGATTCTGACGATGAACCATCAAGGGCGAGTAAGATTCGGCGATTTGGTAACACCAAACATGATCAACTGTTACAACAGTATAGCAAAAGTCTGCCTAAAGAACCAACAATCACTGATAAGGAAAGAGAAGATATTTTAAGATTTGTAGAAACTGAAGTTACAGAGGTATTTTTTTATCATTAGAAGTTCTATTAGTTGTAATTACTTGTTGTAAAATATGCAAACTATCAATCTTAATATTTTTTAGGGTGAAGTTCTTGATGACATCACAGTAAAAAAGTTAGTTCTAAACTTTGAAAAGAAAACCCTTAAAAATAGGGAAATGAGAATTAAGTTTCCAGATCAGCCTGAAAAGTTTATGGACAGTGAAATAGATTTGCACGAAGCTCTGCAGGTAAAAAATTTTTTCGTCAATATTTTGTTATTAATGATGGATTGTGAATAAATAATAAATAAAAGCAAATTTTGTCTCTTTTAGGAACTAAGTGCAGTGGCAACAGTCCCTGATCAATATCCACTTTTAGTTGATTTGAAATGCATTAATTCATTGTTGGAACTTCTGTCACATGATAATACAGATATATCCACTAAAGTTGTACATCTCCTTCAGGTGAGCTTACTATTTCATCAATGCCCTTGTAATGTTGTAAGTGAAAATAGGTTGTAATATTAATAAGTTATAAACTATATATTTTAATATTTTTACCATAAACTATGGCAAAGGCGAAATCTTAAACCTATATCTTATTCTTAGACATTAATAAAAAAATAGTGAGGAATTCAAATACATCCCAGTTTTAACCATGCGCACAATTTGAAAAGCGAAAGCGCATTGATAACAGGAGTTTGTTTAGGTAATAATAGGCGGGCTTAGCATATAAAAATAATACTGTTGGACAGCTGGTCTGCAGCCGAAGCTTTTATTTAGTCTTCACAAAATCATTTAGAACGGACGTGCAACCATTGCGCACAGATTCAGGTTCGTAACTTAAAGCTGTGATTATAGTTACCTAAGGGTGAGTTTAAATACTGTCTGGGATTAATAGCAGTTGTAATGATGTTCTCTTCTCTCTAAAAAGCTGAACATAAACATTGTGACGCTAGTCTGTCCTATACCTTATTTGTATTTTGACCCGTTGGCCGTTGGGATTGACTACAGACGTTTCTTGCTGCCATTAGAATCTTCGAAGGAGTTGGACCTTCGACCTGTCTGGAGACTAATGTTCCCTGGCCAGTAACCCCCTATGTTGTGAACTGTATTTGGGCACAATATAAAGATAATTTGGTACTAAGCCAATCATCTATTTCCGAACCCACTACCCGGGAGCCCTACTGGCTGCATCCTAGCCTAAAATATAAAGTAAATTATGTTTTGTGTTATGCTAAAGCCAGGACATGGCGTAAGATTTTTAAAACATTCAACAAAAACACATACATAAAACTTGTTTCTGAATCATGTTCCTCTACACACGCTGTCTACTGCTCACAGGGCTACATTCTAAACCTACGATCCAATTGCAACAAATGTCAAATTTGACAAAAGTTTCATACATTTATGTCAAAATTGAAACTTCTGAGTGAAAAGTTGCATTTGAAGCATAGGTTTGGAACGCAGCCCATGCTATCAAATTGTTAAAAACATGGGTCATGAAACAATACTCTGCCCCTCAACCCGCCCGGGTGTGATTTGTGTATGTGTAATCCATCAACCTCGGTAAGCAAAAACTTTGTTGATGCAAAGAAACATGTGTAGTGAAACAAGGTTTTGAGTAGAAGGTTTTGTTGAATATTGTTATGTTTTTGTTGATTATGTAAGGCAAAACACATGCTGAAGAACCGGCTTTCCTCATTGTTATAGTGTATTTTGTTTATCATATTTCTACTAAGTTTTAGTTAGTATATTAAAGTCTCAATCATAGTCTGCATAAGTGATTTTAGCTGTACTAATCTTACTTACACTTAAATATAAGAATTTTCATCTTTTCCTAGGTTTTTAATACATTATTTTTTGTAGGAATTAACTGATGTGGATATTTTAAATGAGAGTGAGGAAGGGGCTGAGGAGTTAATCAATGCTTTGGCTGAAGCAGAGTGTCCTGCTCTTCTGCTCCACAACCTGGCCCGTCTTGATGAACAAGTACCAGATGAAAGGGATGCTGTCCACAATACATTAGGTTGTTACAATAAAAATAATGTCATAATTATGTTCAAAATATTTATAATGCACTTTTGAAAAGTATGTGATCAGCATACAAACAATTTTATATCATTAATGTACAGTAGCATTAACAGCTTATTATATTGCCAACCAATTAGCCAAACCCATACAACATATCAGAATTAGCTATGTATCATTATGTCTGTTTGTGGTCTTCAACAAGTAAATAAATATTTCAGGTATAATAGAGAACATTACAGAATTTAGGCCTGAAATGTGTCCAGAAGTAGCAAAACAAGGTTTCATGCAATGGTTACTTAAGAGACTGAAGGTATGAGCTTGGATTACAAATTAACTTATACTTTTATATTAAAACCTGTGTAATACCTTATATGTATATTTTTATATGTTTCAGTTGAAGATACCTTTTGATGGTAATAAACTATATTCAACAGAAATTCTGTCTATTTTGCTACAAAATACACCGGAGAACAGAAAGCTGTTAGGAGAACTTGACGGCATTGATGTGCTACTACAACAGTTGGCGGTAATTATGCAAACGATGCCGTTCTCGCGAGTGTTGGTTGATACACGTGTGTATGGGATTTTGACACTTTCGGCATTTTAGTGGTGCTTTCTCCACAGTATAAGCCATTTTATCTTACGTAGTGGTGGTGGTGGTAGTAAGTGTATCCTTGTGTTGTTTTTATTGGTAAGTAACACAATATCTTCTTTTTCCTACCCTTTCCATCACTTGCGTCATGAGTGATGGATAGGGTACCCCCCGACCCACCAGATCCTCCGGGTGAGGAGCTATCTCCGATTCCGATGGATCGGTCTCCCCCATTGTTCACGCAAACAGGCACTAAAAGACTTTATATGAACATTTTGGCACATAATTACGACATCATTATTTTGACGGAGACGTGGTTGCATGAAGAAATACATAAAAATCAACTGGTGGATGAGCGTTATCAGGTATTTAGGAGCGATAGGGATCGTATAACGAGTGGGCGGCGTGACGGCGGCGCGGCGGTGTGTTGGTGGCGGTGCGGCGCGAGCTCGGCGTAACACTGCTGACGCCGCCTGTCGGTGCACCCGCCTTTGGCTCACCACTTATTGATCATGTTCTACTTGAATTGAAGTCTTGTGACTGCTATTGGATGATCAGTGCTGCTTATATCCCTCCCAACACGAACCCAAGCTATTATAACTTACATTTTGATTATTTAACCTATGTAATACAGTTTACGAAAGCCAGCAATTATATTATAGCGGTAAATTATAATCTGCCGAATTTGGAATGGCAGGAACGTGACGATCACTTATTACCTGTTATTCAAAGTAGGTATACGCAATCTGAA
Organism: Chilo suppressalis; assembly: GCA_902850365.2. NCBI lineage: Eukaryota > Metazoa > Arthropoda > Insecta > Lepidoptera > Crambidae > Chilo > Chilo suppressalis. Next base: position 19,396,538 of record OU963898.1, read on the forward strand.
AAAGCTTTGATAAATTTTATGTCGATTTTAAACTCATTTCAATTGAATAAATGTAAAAATGCTAAGAACAGAATACTAGATTTAATTATTTCAAATATTTCGGGCACACATTTTGATGAAACTCCAATAGCTCTAGTGCCTGCTGATAAACATCACCCACCATTTTATATACTTTTTCCCACAAAGTACAATTTTTCGTGTATCAAAGCTTTGCCTAGGACGCAATTTCAATATGACAAAGGAGACTATAAATTAATAAATAAGGATATCTCCGATATAGACTGGGAGAGACTATTCCTTAACAAAACAGTTGAGACAGCGACTTCTATATTTTACGATCATATATATGCACTTATCAGAAAACACATACCTACTAGAATTGTTAAATCATCACAATATCCACGATGGTTCACTCGGGCATTGATACATATATACAAAAATAAAAAAAAAACTACTGGTTAAAATGGAAAAAATATGGAAACATCTCCGATTACGAAAACTTTTCCTTATTCAGAAAACGCTTTAAACATGCATCTCAGAAGTGCTATAAGGAGTATTTAACATTAGTTGAGGATAGTATCAGTAAAAACACAAAATATTTCTGGATATTTCTTAACAATAATAAAGGAAAGTCAGAGATTCCCACAATTGTATCATACAGCGGCGTTACCGCTAACGAGTCAAAGGAGATATGCCGTCTTTTCTCCACCTTTTTTAAGTCGGTATTTGATGCTTCCAATGTACCAGATAACTTTGATATTGATAACATCCCTAAGTGCAACGATAAATCTGATCTTATATTGAGTACCCTGCAATTCTCGGAAGATTCTGTTAGTAAAGTATTGAAAGAATTAAATACGACAAAAGGACCAGGAGTTGACAATATACCACCAGTTTTCCTTAAATTGACTGCCTCTACTGTACATAGGCCATTAATGTTACTTTTTAATAAGAGCCTAAAGGATGGTATCGTACCTCTGATATTTAAAACTGCTCGTATCATTCCTGTTTTTAAAGCTGGTGATAAGTCTGATGTTGAATGTTACCGTCCTATCTCTATACTCCCAGTGATAGCAAAAATTTTTGAAAGGTTAGTCCATAACGCCATTTATCCCTCTTTGCATAATAATATAATAGATAATCAACACGGCTTTGTTAAAAAACGATCTACAGTTACAAATCTTTTGCAATATGTATCATATTTATTTGACAGTTTAGATGGTAATAAGCAGGTAGATAGTGTTTACACTGATATCCGAAAAGCTTTTGATAGGGTCGATCACAAGATACTTTTGGAAAAGTTGGCCTTTAATGGAATACGTGGTGACTTATGGCGCTGATTTAAATCCAATATAACAAATCGTACTCAGAAAGTAGTGCTGAGTGGTTATGAGTCTGACCTAATTCCAATTACATCTGGAGTACCGCAAGGGTCGATTTTGGGTCCTCTTCTGTTTATAATGTTCATAAACGATATTGGTAGTTGTTTCAAATCTGTGATTTTCTTCTTTACGCAGATGATTTAAAGATTTATCATACCATTGAACAAATCGATGACCACCTCAAAATACAGGAGGATCTTGATCGTTTCTCTGAGTACTGTACTAAGAACAATATTTTCCTTAGCTTGAATAAGTGTAAATCTATTACTTTTACAAAGAAAAAAAACAAAAGTAGGTTTAGTTACAAGTTATCGGGAGTGCAATTGGAGCATGTTCAATCTATAAAAGACCTAGGCGTTACTCTGGACAGTCAACTACACCTCGACGAGCACGTTGATAAAATCATAAATAAGGCCTTCAGAATGTATGGATTTGTAATGCGATCTAGCACTAACTTTACTCGCCACTCCACATACCTTTACTTATATAAGTCTTTAATCCGCTCTCAACTCGAATATGCTGTGCCTATCTGGAACCCTTTTTATAATAAATACATAGATGCTTTAGAAGCAGTACAGAGGAAGTTTTTGCGCTGCAAGAATTACAAGTGTTACCGTAATAGATTGTCTTACGAGCAGCTCCTGTGTAAGCATAAATGTATGAGTTTGAAAAATAGGCGTACATTTTTAGAATCAACAATATTGTATGACATATGTCACAACCGTTACGATAGTATTACGTTAACGAATAGATTAAGATATAAGGTACCCACCAGAACTCACTGTCGTAATACCTGTAAATTGTTTGCTATTGCCCGTTGTCGAACCAATGCTGGAAAAAGGTCACTGTTCCATCGTATGACTAATACGTATAATAATTTATTTAATTCTTTGGATATGGCAACAAAAAACAAATATACATACAGAAAAGCTTTGCTTGAACTGCTACAAGCTTAACATCGCATCTCTCACATATTTGTCGGTCCATTTTTAGTTTACAATCTCTTTTTGTAATTTGCGGTAAACGTTGCTGGTGTCACAATTATACATATAATGTATTATGTACAGTATTTAAAATGTATTGTGTCATTATTTGTTTACCTTAATAAATTAAAAAAAAAAGACGTTCGACCCAGAAGCTGGGACCGAACATATTAGAAAGACGCTCATTATAGAATCATAACAATCACAAGAAGCAAATCATACTCTGTATACCCTGTCTTAATGATGCACCTAAATTGTTCTCTAATTTGGATAAAAGACCTTTTATTGTACATGTATCAATTAATGAGGCCTCCCCCTCTGCTGGTTCTTCTATTCGACCTCTTATATTTGACTGATTTTTGACAAAAAACTAAATTAGAAATATATTTATAGACGGTATTAAAAATATTTGACGCAATCGCATCTCTGTTGAATTCCTATTATATCAAGATGCCAACACATTCTTAAATAACCCCTTTTAGCCCTGAATAAATACGTGGTTACGATTCCAACCTACCCATACCCCATACAGGTTACATTACCTGTATGGGTCTGATTAAGGGAATTCCCACAGAATTAAGTATGGGAGAACTTGTGGAGTCTTTGGATGTGATGTGTGATGATCCACAGGTAAAAAGATCCCCTATGCTGACCCCTCTAAAACTGCCCTACCTTCGTCTGCCTATATAGGCAGACGAAGGTAGGGCGGGCGATATAGGCGGGTAATATTACCCGGTTCACAAAACTCAAGCATATTAAGCCGACAACCTACCTCCTACAAAAAAACTATCTATCGCCAAGTACGGTCAAGGACTCTCCTAGGCAGGTCATATGACAGATTAGCTTACCAAAATATTACAAGTAGCCCTTCATCAACCCTTCCTAATGGTTGTGCATTAGGTAATACACAAGGCAACTCTGCACTCCCCTCAAATGATTCTCCGAATGATGTCTACTTGGACCTGCTGTGGTTATTAGTAGCTAACATTTTGTCCAAATATAGTGATGTTATCCCTAACCGCCCAACGTTGCTTCTAAGATTTTACCTCTTTTAAATAACTTAAATAAAAATGTCTCTGAACATTATTCAATGGAGTTGTAAAAGCATCCAAAGCAAAGAGTCAGACTTGAAATATTTGATCAATAAATTTTTTCCATCATTGGCGTTGACATATCGAGCGACGACCAATTTCGGGATCATTTAGAGGGCAAGGCCAAATTGGCCTCTAAGAAGCTTGGTGTGCTCAATAGATCGAGAATGTACTTCACACCGGCCCACCGACTGCAGCTTTATAAGGCACAGGTTCGGCCTCACATGGAGTACTGCTCTCATCTTTGGGCGGGGGCACCCCAGTACCAGCTTCTCCCTTTGGATCGCATCCAGCGCCGAGCGGCTCGAATCGTCGACGACCAGGACCTTTCCGATCAGCTTGATCCTTTGGCTTTGCGTAGGGATGTAGCTTCGCTCTGCATCTTCTATCGCATTTATCACGGGGAGTGTTCTGAGGAATTGTTCGGATTAATTCCAGCTGCTGCATTTCGCCATCGTACATCGCGACAAAAATTTCATCCCCATCATCTTGATGCGGGGCTATCCACAACCGTGCGTTTTTGTCGAAATTTTTTACCACGTATGACAAAACTGTGGAATATGTTGTCGCCAGCAGTGTTTCCGGACCGATACGACCCAAAAACCTTCAAAAAAAGAGCGTACTCCTTCCTTAAAGGCCGGCATCGCATTTGTGATACTCCTGGTGTTGCAAGTGTCCATGGGCGACGGTGATCACTTACCATCAGGTGAGCCGTCTGCTCGTATGCCCCCTATAACAGAAAAAAAAATAAAAAAAAAACATGGTTAAACCCAGACAGGCACTTTAGTGTCATTGGGTCATGTCTCATACGTTCGGGATGACAGGAGTGATGGATGGGCGGGAAGCGCCCTTCTGTTAAAACATTCCTGGTTTATGATAATTTAATTCTTCCCTCCCATAATTCAGATAGAATTAATGCTGTAGCAGTGAAAGCTTTTGGCATTTCTCTTGACTCAATTTACATTCCTCACCCCAACGCTGACTCCATTCAAGAGCTTTGGTTGATCATTAAAGCTCTCCCATCGCCAATCGCAAATAATGGGTGATTTCAACGCCCACCACACCTCTTGGGGATCTCAACAGTCAAACAGCTTTGGCACTCTGCTTCTTGATCTCTTTGACAAAGAAAACCTATGTGTCATTAACACTGGCCAGTCTACTAGGCGGACATCCCCATCACAGAACTCCAGTGCGGTGGACCTTACTGTTTGTTCTCCTAATGTGGCTTCACAATTTAACTGGGACATTCTCTACAGTACATTTGGCAGTGACCATTTCCCAAACACACTTCCGGTTCTCCCAACCCACATAATACGAATCCTCCTCTCCTAAAGTAGAACTAAAATAAAGCTGATTGGAGTTCATATTCCGCAACAGCTGAAGTCAAATTAACATCTCTACCGGATATATTCCGAGACAACTGCCTTTCTGCTTACTCATCCTTGGTAGATGTTATGATCTCCTCGGCAGATGAACACATACCCCTAAAACCGTTCTTTGAGGAAAAGAGCACCCATCTTGGTGGTATGCTGAATGTACAGAAATGATTCGAAAAAGGAAGGAGATCGAAAAAAAATATTAACTGTCCATGGCAATGGAGAACTATTTTCTGTACAAACAGACAGATGCCCAGACAAAAGGGTGAGGTTCCGTGAGGAAATGGCGACTGGCACCCCCTCTTCTAAAGTTTGGAAACAAATAAAGAAATTCCGCAGAGCTTCCGACCGCTCCAATCCTACTTCGAATAACCCTGCAGAATGGATGGACTCATTCGCAGATAAACTGGCCCCACCCTTTGTTCCACCTACAGAATGTCTCCCTCTCTGTCCGTATCTGGACCTCCATTGTAGTCACCCCATGGATAAACCTTTTAATTTTAATGAACTTCGAACTTCTCTACAGATCAGACCAAACAGTACTTTTTGAAAGTAGTTAACATCTTCTTTGAACAGGGCATCATCCCTTAGTCATGGAACAAAGAAATAGTTATACATTACACATAGTAATGCATACTAGAGATGGGCGTTTTTGATATTTTTGAAATCGATGCGCATCGGTAACGGTATCAGATATATCGCATCGGATGCCCGCATCGATGCCGGCATCGCATCGATGTCAACTGAATGTCGATATCTTGTATCACAGGATACGATGCAATATGAATTTCTACAGATACGTGTTTTGTGTGAGTGTATCTCTTCGATTCTTTGAATCTGGACTTGAAAATGTAATCGAAACCATTTATTTACTTTTCGGTTTGTTATCTGAAAAAATTGAATGCTGGCACTAGATGGCATCGGCATCCAATAACGGCATCCAGTCGCATCGGATGCGCGCATCCGAACCTGGCATCGTTATCGCGCATCGTTATTCTAAAAACGCCCATCCCTAATGGATATTAAAATCGGGTAAGGATCCCCGGGACTCTAGTTCTTATAGGCCAATTAACTTTCTTCGACATTATTTAAATCATGGAGCACATGATCAGAAACCGTTTGGAGTGGCTATTGGAGAGCCAAACCCCCCTAGCTTTCGCCCTCGCAGTATGATTTTAGGAAGGGTAGTAGCACTCTAGATAATCTTAGCATCCTAACCACAGACATCCGGATAGCTTTTAAGAAGAAAGAGTATGTAGTAGGTTTATTTCTCGACATAGCATCCGCTTACGACAACGTTCTCCTTCCGGTACTCTGGTATTAATTGCAGCAGCTGAGTGTCCCAGTGACGTTTTATCATGAATGTAATATCCTGCAGCACTATTGAGATCACGTATCAGGGTATCTCGCTCCCTCTGAGAATGCTTTGGAAGGGTCTCTCCCAAGGGCCCTTAGTCCCCTTCTGTATAATGTAACATACGACTTCGAGGGAACGGATGACTTCTTTTGCCAAGTCCTCCAATATGCAGACGACGTTGCTCTTTATACAAGGTGGAAAAGCATTCCCGAAGCTTCTACTCGCCTCCATTTAGCAATGTCGTACCTAAGTGACTGGCTTACAGATCATGGATTGTCACTGTGTTTCAACGTTCAAGTGTTTACCAAAAAAAGGAACCATGCCGACTCCAAACATCTTTTTTGAAAACATAACCATCTCACTGTGCAACCAAGTCAAGGTTTTAGGCGTCACCTTCTTACTCACGTCTTTCTGGTTGTCCCCATTTCGAAAATGTAATCAAGAAATGTGAAAAGAGCGTCAACATTCTAAGATCTCTCTCTGGGGTGGGGTAGGGTCGGGGTAGGGTCCCACCCTTATACCCCGAAATTACTATGTAATGCCATAGTCCGCATCCATCTGGATTATGGTACCTTTCTCTTGGACAAAAATTCCAAAATCTTCACCCATCAACGCCCTCCAAGTCAAAAGCGTTGATCCACCCCTATATTTGCGTAGGCAATACCTTAGCGATCGATTTATTCTTAAAATTCTTCCATTTTCGTCCCACCCAATAATGCGGAAATTAAAAATACTATCACAGCTGTCTTTATCATAGTCTAACTCCTCAAACAGCGTCCCCTGCATCCTACATAACTACAACAAATCTAATCCGATATCGATCCCCATCTAACAATTTCCTTGTCAGCCTCTTTTTATGAACAGTTTTGACTCTTTGACTTTCTCTCCGCCCGTTATCCTTTATTTCGGTGCTGAGAAAAAATTCTTGAAAGCTGCGGTATGGTTTCCGGCACAGAAAATAATTCTGACTTTAAAATTGCCTCCACTAGCCTCAGTATTTACCGATAAAGCTATTGCTTTCCTGGAAGGTATCCTATTTATAGAGTCCCACGGTTTGAATAACTCACTTATTTGACTCTCAAAGCTGTATACAAGCAGTAAGTTCAAACCAATTTCGGTCTAAATCTAAGTTCCCGATTGTATTAAAAATTAGGGAAGTATTGTTGAGAAGCCACCTAAAAGGAACAAACGTAGCTCTAGCCTGGATCCCTGGGCATAATGCTATTCCTGGCAACGAAACTGCTGATACTTGTGCTAAACACACCATTTCTTCTGGCTTCGGGAAGTACTCTAGAGTCTTCTACCAGGACTTATATTCCGTAACGCGTGAGCTTTTATTTAATTAAATCATGGGAAACTCACTGGCTCAGACTAAGAGCTCATTCCCACTTGTCGCGTGTCGGATCCGTATATTAATCGGAGGTTCCAGTGGCAGAGCATTATATATGAAGCTATTCACACTTATCGGAAACCGATTTTATGTCCGCTCCGACAAGAAGTGTCGGGTGTTTTGCTAGCCCTTTACGCCCGGAAAAAAATCGTGACGGATCTCGCACGCCAATGATTAAGAATGGCGCTATTCATATTTGTCGGGTGTCGGGGCTGACTATCCTCCCCCGCTACCCCTTGTTCCGTCCGTAACGCAACCCTTTTTCAGTACAAATGCAGTCTCTGAGTCCTGTATTTTGGTAGTTTATGTTCACTAATATTTGAGTCAGTAGATCGTTGAATGTTGATATTGATGTCGATTCTGGCATGATTCTCTAAAGCTAAACTTAAATTTGACAACAGTGCATCCCTGTCATTCTCTATACAGAATGAAAAGGAGAGACTGATGTTAAATTTAGTTTTAAGTTTAGAGAATCACGCCAGAATCGACACCATTGACATCCTAAAATAATAGAAACACTTAATTTCGTCACTTCTCAATTCTGTTATTAAGTTCTGAAATTTACCCAAAATCAAATCTTTTCCTCAGGAATATGTGCACCCAATATTTACATTCCATGTCTTTCTTTCTTTGTTTTCTTAAATAATAATATGAACATCACAACAAGAACTTCGTCAACGTCCATCGTGAACAGTCGCCTCGCGTAGAGTGCCTAAAATTCTTTAAAGCTTCAACCGTGACCGACAACCGATTATTAATCGTGTGTGTGCACAAAGGCACCGACATCCGATTAATATACGAATCCGACACCCGACAAGTGGGAACCAGCTCTAAGGATGATGTTGGTAAATACTACTTCGATATACAACAGAATATTCCATCCAAACCATGGTTTTTCATGGTGAAAAATCTTAATAAAAAAGTGTTTTCTACAATTTGTAGATTAAGAATAGGTCATGCCACTACCCCTGTTGACCTGGCTAGGTTAAGAATACGTGACAGCCCCACATGTGACTGTGGAACCGAGGATGGTACAGTGGATCATCTTTTCTTTAACTGCTACTATTTCTTGTTAGGACAAGCATGAAAGTTCTACTATGATTACTCAACACTCAAGCTCTTGTCCAAATTGATTTCCCATAACAAACTAAGTTTTTTTTTTTATTTATTTATTTATATTCAGGCATCTTTGGCCCATAGAAATATATACCTTATAGTCTAACATAGATATGAAATTTTAAATATTAACAAAATAAATTCTAAATAACACGTTTAGTCGGCGACGTGTGGCGCGGAGTGGTGTCCTGCCTTTGAAACGCCGGAACACCACACCTTTCGGTCAAAGCTGTCGGTCCGCGCGTGACTGTGTTTACTTCGGCTCCGTTATATTGTTTCAAGTTAAAAATATATCAAGTGACTATTTTCATAATTTAAGTGTTTAACTCAGTGCAATAACGCTAAAAAACAATAAAAAATAAATAAAAATAAAGAACATTACCAAAATATTGACAATATACCGGTAAACAAACTAACAAATCAAACTGTGTTAACGGTGCTTATACAAGAAAGATTTAAGAGGAAATCAAACTAAAGTGTTCTCAGACGACCTATTGGTGAAATATTACATTTTAATAAAAACAAAAACAGCATATTATTATATGGAACAATTTTGTGGTGTAAAATCGGGTTCTTGAAACATCCTACCCGTTTTCTAATTGTAAATATTACGGACGTTGGACTTCAACTGTTGCTAATTATAATAGTTTAAAAATTTCGACATAACTTAACAGAGCCCGCTGGCTAAGGGGATAAAGTGTCGCTCATAGCTTTGTTATGTCCCGGTTTCAAACCTCGGAACATTTTTTTTTCTTTATTTTCTATATACATATATTTTATCTTTTTATAAGACATTTTATTTTGTATATTTCACAAGAAATTGACATCTGATTAAAAGTTTATAATATATTTTGAACTTTACCTTAGAAGAAGTCCGATAATAATATGAACTAAAGAAATCTGTGAATCTGTTGTGAAGTATTTAAACACAGTGGCAAATTGTGCTTTTATTGTTACGTTAGTCTTCTATAATTAAAGATGGAGGATACAGTCACTATAAGGAAGAAAGTAATTCGATCAAATTCAGAAATAGATTTGTCAGGAATAGTAAATCAGATTAGTGATGATGTCTTAAACTCAACTATAATGGATACCACTATTGGGAGTGTGCAGAGTGACGCATTGGATGGTTTTTCACATCATAACCCTGACATAGAAGAACTCAAAGGCGAGCTACAAATTGTTAAAGACAAACTTATAATTGCGGATATGGAAGTGGAGAATTTAAATGTGGAGTTAAATGAGTTAAAATTAAAGCTAAGGGAAAAAGAATTACAGATTAAAACACTTAAAAAGCTGGCAACTAACTATCCGACAGTTGGAAAGATCAAAAATACTCCACTAAAAAACAAAATACTGAACATAGGTATGCGATTGCCAAGAGGATCTCCAATACATAACTATCCAAATATATTTTTAGATTTAAATCTGACGCCAAAACGCTGTGATCGTAAATCTGACATTGCAGAATTGGACAGATATAGGAATAATTTTTCGAACAATTTTTCTGGAAACCGAAATACCCTGACTAACGGAGCTGTAACCTGTGATACTTTAGAGAATGTTTTGGAGAAAACAGGAATCAATGAAAAATATCATGATAATGATAAAAAGAAAATCATCATCTTGGCGGATCAGCAAGGTAGAGATCTTAGGCAAGGAGTGCAAAAGTTAACCGGTGATGATTTCAAGGTTTACTGCTATATGAAACCAGGTGCCACACTAGCCGAGGTATTGAATATATGGAATCCCAAATCAATAAATCTGACGGAAAGGGACACTATTGTTGTACTCGGAGGAATAAACGACAAAAATCCGGAGCTTCTACAAGTTAAACTTAATATGTGGTTGAGTGGCGTACATCACGCTAAGGTTATCATTTGTGAGGTTCCCCATAATTCTTATTTAAATGTACAAAAGCTAAATTATGTGTTCAGATTTATTTCAAGTAGACATGAGAATGTTTTGTATCTAAATATGAATTATAATGAATTTTCTTCGAGATTATATCTTACTCGTTCATTGTTAAAGGAGATATTACACTTGGATTATGTTTTTAAGTTTAAACAGTATACATTATTAAAGCAAGAAGAGGAACTGAAAAAGTTTAAAAGTACTTATACACAAACTGATACGTCATTCATATTAAATAAAGATCAGATAGATAACAGATTAAATAATAGTAATGTAGATATAACAACTTATACGGATCTATCCCCTAAAAACTGCAATTCCTTTTTTCGCCCATAATAATCACTTAAATATAACGCATAAAACCAATAATATTAATATTTTTTATCAAAATGTATGTGGTGTTAGTAATAAGAAAAATGAGTTGGAGTTGTATATCCATTCAAAGAGGGTACATTTGAACTTTGTTTGTTTTTGTGAACATTTTTTAAATGAATCTTCTGCCCCTACTTTTTATCTGGAAGGCTATAAGACAGTAGCTTATAATTTCCGAATGAGTAAAAGGCGTGGAGGATCTATAATATTAGGACAAAACGATGTAAATTGTGAAGAAATTGCTTTCTGTAAGAAATTGTACAAATCTGAGTGTTTTGAGATATGTGGTCTAAAAGATAAAGAGTCGAATATTAATGTTTGTTGTTGCTATCGAAATCCAGTAAAAAATAATTTTGATGTATTTTTAGAAAGTTTAGAAAAGTTTTTGGAACATTTTTTCAATAAGAATTGTGTTTTGTGTGGGGATTTCAACATTAATCTATTAAGGGAAGATAGACAAAAAAATGATTTTTTAAAACTTTTGACATGTTATAATTTTAAATGCTTAATTGATACTGCGACATATAAACGCAATGACACGCAATCTTGCATTGATAATATTTTGACCAATATGCACGATACCGAAATAATGACTGAGATAGATCACAATGGACTTGCGGATGGACATGCGGGTTTATACTGTACCTTAAATGTGGACAATCAGGGATTTAATAATAAGAACAAGAGTATTAAGATTATGCGTAGAGTTTACAATGAACAAAATTCGAAAGAGTTTGAAAAACAGATGCTATAAATAACTTAGTTGATGATATTGTATGTAAGTTAAATGAAAAGCTGAAAGTGTGTGGTCTGTTTTTGGATTTAAGCTCAGCTTTTAATACAATAAATCATGACATATTGCTTCAGAAATTGGAACATTATGGAATTCGAGGTACAAATTTAAAACTTTTTCAATCTTATTTGTCAGGTCGCAAGCAGTTTATTGAAATTAAAAAAATAATAAATGATGTCGAGACAATATGTAAATCAGAATTAAAAATATTAAAAAGAGGTGTCCCACAGGGCTCAAATTTAGGACCTATTTTCTTTATAGTTTTTTTGAATGACCTAGTTAATTATATGGCTTTAAAACAACCGGATGTTAAATTAACCATTTATGCCGATGACACAAATGCAATAATATCTGCCAAAGATATTGACGAGCTGAGCATTAAAGTAAATAGTACACTATTTCATTTTGAAAACTGGTTTGCAGGCAATGGTCTTTTATTGAATGCAAAAAAAACAACAGCCATGCTATTCAGGTCTACTGCCAGAAACACAGATATTTTAAGAATAAATGTGAATGGTACAGATATAGACTCCGTAAAATCGCTAAAATTCTTAGGAATCCACATTGACGTAGATTTAAATTGGACAAATGAAATTGAATCACTCAAATCTAGTATAAGCTCAGCGTGCTATGCCATAAGAAGTTTAAGGGATGAAATCACCTTGAAGCAGCCTAAATTAGTTTATTTTGCTCTGGTTGAATCAAAACTTCGTTACAGTATTATGTTCTGGGGCAATAGTTACAAATATAATATTTTGGCAGCATTCGTCTTACAAAGGCGTGCGATCCGGACTATGATGCGTATCCCACAGACAGATTCGTGCACATTTTGAAACATTAGGTATTATGACAGTCCCTTGCTTATATATTTTAGTTGTTTTATCCCATTTAGTAAAAAACCTGCACAAATACGAATCTGATATAGACAGAAAAAAGAGGGAACTAACTCGTCGAAAAGATTTGAAAAGTGCCTTCAGACCTAAGCTTAACGTTGTCAGTCACTGCGTGAGATTCCAAGCTATCAAGCTATTTAATGTTCTCCCTATAGAATTGAAAACCGTTTACAGTCCATATAAATTCCAAGACAAACTTAAAATGTTCTTGCTGAAGAAGTGTTACTATTCCATAGAAGAATATTTAGATGACAGAAATTTAAATCTAATATGAAAAATCTTTGACATGTTTAAATTATAATCGATTTATTTCAAATTGTATGCTGACATTTTAATAATATTTAATTTTATTAATATTGCATGAAATAGTAATTTAATTGTAAATTATTTGTGATTTCCAATACGATGAAAATTGTTTAAGGAATAAATGACTATGACTATGAAAGCTCCTCTTTCAAAAAGGTCGCCAGATGTTCCGTCGGCACTCTCACCACAAATGAATTAAAATTCACGTCGTGGCGAAACTCCAAACGTGCGACCCTCAGAGAGAAATTGGTCTTCGTACGCAAGTATTCTGCGATCCCCTCCGCCTTCGTGGTGTAATGCAAGCGGGATACATACAGTAGCATCACAGGTATCGCTGGACGCAGCAGGTTATTCGGTCCGATCGGGGCGACACCGCACAAATTGCGACGAATGGGCTTCCTCTTCTTCCTCTCCACCGTGATGAAACCCTCTTCGTCACAATTACGGTTACGTCTTTCCGTCGGAGTTGCACAAGGGATGTCTTGGCTACCCTTCTTCTTTGGATGAGTGGAATTCCGCTCAGGTTGCGTGACAGCGACGGTTCGGCCGGCGGCCGCAGCTGCGTAAACGCGTTTTGGTGTTAACGCGCAGTCGCGTGACGTCTCCGGTGTGGCGGAGGGGCGGGTGACGGGGCTTCGCGCGCGATGAATGCGGCCGGTGACGCACTCGTATGCGCCGACTCTAAACTGCCAACGGATGCAGTATGCGCCCCGCGACGTGTGTTCACGTTGGAGACCTCGGGTGACCTACTTGTCCAAGCGGCGCTACTTAATGACTCCAGTTGGGCTCGCAACTCACCGATGGTGTTGTTGATTCTTCCAACTTGTTCACCACATCGGCCAGATTTGCTTTTAGGAAGTTGATGTCCTTGAGCAACCTGGTGACATCGACGTGGTCGAACGTGACGGGAGGGAGCTTGTGTAGCTCCTTCGCTACGAATGTAGGCACGGCATCTGGATCCAATTCTTTTAGCAGGGTGACGATGTCCTGCAGACTCTTCTCCGTTCCATCTCTCCGGCAAGATGGCATCTGATCGGCCTTACCGACGGACCGGTACAGTAACGCCTTGCCACTGCAAACCTCCTCTTCTTTGAAATTCGATTTGCAGATCTGCAGGATGCTAATATAGTCCATTGTATCTATGGCGTTTTGAATGAACGCCAACAACTCGTTAGCTATGAGTTGTTGGGAACTCATTGCTACCGAAGCGCAGGACGGCTGTTGCCGTGTGACGCGAATAATAAATTCTCACAGCACAGTGGCGCACGGCCGTTTCCAAGCGCACATCGCACTGCACTACCCTTATAACATAGCGCCTCGCTTTACTGGTTATATGTTTGTGTTGTCCTGAATGTGACGTAAAAGTGCTTATAAAATCATTACTTGATATTGGCGGAGCTGTGATAAGTCACAACGCAAGCCACCATAAAAAGAAGAAGAATTTTATGCAAACATACTGTATTTAAAAGAAAAATATGACTCTGTTGCTTGTTTAACTGGATTTTATACGATTGTGCCTTGCTTGGTAGACTGTACATAGCAGATAACATGTGGCATATTCTTTTTCAGTCTTACTTTTTTCTACTGCTCCATTTTTATTTATTTAAACGGAATGAAATGTATTGCCTATGTAACTCACGATTAGAGAACTGTCTACTTATGAAAGAATTTCCACAATCCGTCTAATAGTTGAAGTTTTTTTGTTTTTAGGAAGTTCCTATATATAAAATTCTCGTGTCACGGTGTGCGTAATTGAACTACTCCGAAACGGCTCGACCGATTTACGTGAAATTTTATATGCATATTCAGTAGGTCTGAGAATTGGACAACATCTATTTTTCATCCCCCTAAATGTTAGAGTGGTCCACCCTTTTTGTTTTGCAAAAATTCTTGTTTTTATTTTTTTATAATACACATCATACGAAAATACATACAACCCTAAATTTTCACCTTTCTACCACCAACCCCTATTTTTTTTATAGCGGTACGAAGTTCGCTGGGACAGCTAGTGTTAGTATAAGATTTATAAAGTTTGTACACTTTTTTAAATACTTTTATTATCTTTAGAAATATGTCAGACCTATCCATACTGTAAACAAGCTTAAATGTCCTTTCAACAAAGCAATTAAGCATTCAAGATACTTTCAGGAAGAAAATGTCATACAAATCTTGCCTATAATAAATATGCCTGGCGTGTCTGGTATAAGTTATAATGTTTGAGTTGTCCGATACAGTTTTACAAGCGGCACGACCCGAGCGGCGCGGAGGAGCAGGAGGCGATGGAGAACATGTTCGATTCATTATGCTGCGCGCTGATGGAGCCCGCCAACCGGGACCGCTTCCTGCGCGGCGAGGGGCTGCAGCTCATGAACCTGATGCTGAGGTTAGTTTGTCTCATTGAGCTGCACGCTGATGGAGCCCGCCAACCGGGACCGCCTCCTGCGCGGCGAGGGGCTGCAGTTCATGAACCTGATTCTGAGGTTAGTTGGTCTCATTGAGTTGCACGCTGATGGAGCCTACAACCGGGACCGCTTCCTGCGCCGCGAGGGGCTGCAGCTCATGAACCTGATGCTGAGGTTAGTTGGTCTCATTGAGCTGCACGCTGATGGAGCCCGCCAACCGGGACCGCCTCCTGCGCGGCGAGGGGCTGCAGCTCATGAACCTGATGCTGAGGTTAGTTGGTCTCATTGAGCTGCACGCTGATGGAGCCCGCCAACCGGGACCGCCTCCTGCGCGGCGAGGGGCTGCAGCTCATGAACCTGATGCTGAGGTTAGTTGGACTCATTGAGTTGCACGCTGATGGAGCCTACAACCGGGACCGCTTCCTGCGCCGCAAGGGGCTGCAGCTCATGAACCTGATGCTGAGGTTAGTTGGTCTCATTGAGCTGCACGCTGATGGAGCCTACAACCGGGACCGCTTCCTGCGCGGCGAGGGGCTGCAGCTCATGAACCTGATGCTGAGGTTAGTTGGTCTCATTGAGCTGCACGCTGATGGAGCCCACCAACCGGGACCGCCTCCTGCGCGGCGAGGGGCTGCAGCTCAGGAACCTGATGCTCAGGTTAGTTGGTCTCATTGAGCTGCACGCTGATGGAGCCCGCCAACCGGGACCGCCTCCTGCGCGGCGAGGGGCTGCAGCTCATGAACCTGATGCTGAGGTTAGTTGGTCTCATTGAGCTGCACGCTGATGGAGCCTACAGCCGGGTCCGGTTCCTGCGCGGCGAGGGGCTGCAGCTCATGAACCTGATGCTGAGGTTAGTTGGTCTCGTTGAGCTGCACGCTGATGGAGCTCGCCAACCGGGATCGCTTCCTGCGCGGCGAGGGGCTGCAGCTCATGAACCTGATGCTGAGGTTAATTGGTCTCATTGAGCTGCACGCTGATGGAGCCTTCAAACAGGACCGCTTTCTGCGCAGCGTGGGGCTGCAGCTCATGCACCTTATGCTGTAGTTAGTTTTACTCGTTGTGCTGCGCGCTGATGGATCCCGCCAACCGGGACCGCTTCCTGCACGGCGTGGGGCTTGAACCTGATGCTGAGGTCACTAACATTTTTATTATTTTTCTTTTTATTTCAAAAGGCTGTCATAATGACTGCTCTGAGGGGCAAGCACGAACAACTCGTAGTAAGTATTCGTATCGCAATCGTGCCTATTCTATGCAACATGGCAGCGTACGAACTGCACGTAAGAACAAACTAAACTAGGAAGCAAGAACCCAAAGTAAATCGTACCGAGACGCTAATGTTCCTTGTCCCTATTTCTATGAGAATTACGAGCACGAACATTTTTTGACGTATAGTTGTTACATATGTGGGTATTTCAGGGCTGCGTCCCGCAACGTTCATTGGAATAAAAGTAGTACGCAATAAGCTGTCTTTTGATTCGCACGCTCATATGTAACAGTGGCGACGAGAGTACTTACCTGCGCACGACAAAATGGCGGCCACATACTTTGGAGTTTTGTCGACTTTCGACCACAATTGCCAGGATTGGGTATCATTTAAACATCGTTTAGACCAATGGTTTATAGCAAATAGCATTGTGAAAGATGACAAAGCAGGTATCAAGCAGCGAGCGAGCGAAAAAAGTGTAGTATCATTGAATGATTTTAAATATTTTAAGTTTAAAAAGCAGATGTAATAAGAAACTTGCTAAGTAATTATTTAAAAATAATATTGCAATTAGTCATTTAAAACAATCAAATAAATGCTTACCAGTGGACTGTTTCAACGTGCAGTCAGGACGCGTGGTTTCACCTTGGAAAGCATTGGTGACACTAAAAAAAAAGGCGACGGCGCGCTTCGTTTGCAACCGAACGAACTTCACAGCAACTGCGTTCCGTTCCACGGTCTTAATGCCCGCACCAATGCATAATAAGATTTCAGAGCATTTTTCAAATTGTAACAGGGGACTGATCGAAAATATTGAGGACAACATTTATCATACCGAATAAAATATTAAATTTCTACTTGAAAATGTAACTGTGCTTTACAAAGATACTTAATGTATTCTAGTATTACTTGAATATTTTATACTTTGGAAACAACAATAAAGAAAATATTTTTTGTCATGAAACTTCTGATTCTGGAAATGGGACACTACAGGGGACTGTGTTTTGAGGTGGTTGAAGTGCATTTATTATAATATTACAATATTATATTACTAAATAAGCTAAAGCGTACTAAGAATAGCTAATACGCTATCGTTTTTAATATATAGAACTCAGTAATATAAACATCTTTTAAGAAAATATTTTTTGTCATGAAACTTCTGATTCTGGAAATGGGACACTACAGGGGACTGTGTTTTGAGGTGGTTGAAGTGCATTTATTATAATATTACAATATTATATTACTAAATAAGCTAAAGCGTACTAAGAATAGCTAATACGCTATCGTTTTTAATATATAGAACTCAGTAATATAAACATCTTTTAAGGTTTCTATGAATCTCTATGAAATGGATTCCGAGCGTGGCGACATGCCGCGGCTGCACAATGCATATAATGCACGGTCAGCCACAGTGTCGCTTGCAGCCCATTGCGGAATTGTACCTTTAGAAGGAATTAGACACGGCTATTAAAATCGTGGTAGCATAATTAGTCAGTGCATCCGCCCAGATAGCGGAGGGTGTGGGATCGAGTACTGTCTACTGCCTGGGCCGCGT
Source organism: Chilo suppressalis (assembly GCA_902850365.2). Taxonomy (NCBI): domain Eukaryota; kingdom Metazoa; phylum Arthropoda; class Insecta; order Lepidoptera; family Crambidae; genus Chilo; species Chilo suppressalis. The sequence goes on from OU963898.1 coordinate 19,414,672, forward strand.
GGAGTTTTTTATAATAAAATATTCTTTTCACTTAAACTATACATAGTTTATTATCTTGTAGAGAGAAGAAAATGTCTCGGAACGGCTCTTTGAAGGTTCTCGACCACGCTCTGGTCGGACCCGACGGCAAAGACAACTGCAACAAGTTCGTAGACATTCTGGGGCTAAGAACAGTATTCCCGCTCTTCATGAAAACGCCGAAGAGGAAGAGATTATTGACTGTGGATCAACACGAAGGTACTATTATACTTATTTCGTTTTTTTGTAACTGAAATTGACGCTCCTTGCCTACGGGCCAATAGTATTACACTAAAAAGCTTGCGCAGAAGAGGGACTTTTGTCCGTGGATTTTTTTGTTCCGCCAAAATAGATCACTTACAACTGCATCGAGCAACGCAACGACGTATTAAATGTACCGCATAAAAAATTCTTCCGACCAACCGAGGACATCGTGAGACCGGATAGGACAAAAGTTCTCGGGAGTCTCCGAAAACAATAACTCATGTGACTAGGTGCAGATACGCACACAGTGAATCCGCGTTGCGCACTCGATCCGATTTAAAGAGATGGATCCAGTATTCTCTTTTAAAACGTTTGCTCTTTTTCTTAAACTTGATGTTAATTAATATATAATAATAAATATAATGACGCCTTTCGCATCCTGCTCAAAAAACCGCGATATTGTAGTGCCAAGGAAATGTTTGCTGAAGCAAATGTTCCCGATTTTTTCTGTATCCCCATTCGCGGTCCGCTTCGTTCTGGGAGAGGCTCCGTGAAAGTGGGAACTCCATTCTCCGCAACATCCACGACGACGTGGACACTGTATTTTTTAAACATTGGAATAAATTACATCGTTTTGGAAATGACAGTCTGAAATAAACATTCAGCAAGTCCTATGTTATTTTTTAGGTAATTTTATAATATACACAGTTTTATTTTTATTTTTTATTATCAATTTTGACAATTTTGTCATATGGGTCTTTTGCCTGAAATAAAGAAATTATTATATTATTACTAGCTGACTCGGCGAACTTCGTACCGCCCAAAAGTAATAATTTGCAATAAATTAAAATTGCGACTATAATTTGAGATTTAAACTATCCTATCTCTCAAGTTGGATCGAACTGCACATTGTGTGCGAATTTTATTATAATCGGTTAAGTGGTTTAGGAGTCCATTGAGGACAAACATTGTGACACGAGATTTGTATATATTAAGATTATTAATTACAACACAACTTGGTCTGAGAATATTTACTTCCATAGCGTGCGTTTCTCTTAATTTTCGAGCAACAAATATTCGCACAATTTATGCGTTGAGTCCGTGATACCGTCCTCGGCGGACAATATTTTACGATTCAGGGCCACCGCGGTCAAAAGTCCCTCATCTGCGCCGGCCATTATGGTTATCTTTCTTTTTTTCTTGTCTTAACATAATCTCAATGACTAAGTATACAAAGTTGAATATGTTTCGAAATAAAAAAAATGATACTTTTTTATGCGCTATAAGTTTGTGATCTTATGACAAAAATAAAAGTTAATCTATAGACGGCCAACCAGGACCCTGCCTCAGCATAAGCTGACATAGTGAGTAAAGAAAAAAACCTCTCACCATGTCGGCGCTGAAATTCTGGTAGGGCCTGAACAGGTCGCTTTAATGGTTCGTAAAACATTCAAAAACAAGTAGTAGTATAATTTCGTCCATTGGGACAGGCGAAGGTACTAAGCCATACTGCCAAGTCTTACTTCCATAATTATAGTTGTCATTATTATATAGGCAAGTCCAAATCTGTTATTTGGTTTTCAGAGGCAATAAGCCAAATCTTCAGTAAATTACCAAATATTTTGTTCTTTGTGGGAGTGGTCATAATCATCATTGTAGTAAAGTCCGAGGTTGTTTTATTATATTTCTCCAAGTGTCGAGTTTATAAATTCGTAAATAGCTAAAACGTTTTCTGGGCTTGCTAAGATGTCCTGTAGCGAAGGTGGGATGATCTGTGATTTGGTCAAAAGTCGATCTATTAGAATTAGTCGCTTAATGTTGAAAGCTGGACAAAAAAAGAAGATATGGTCCAGTGTTTGATCGTCTTGTGATGTGCATTCAGTGAATACTGGTGACGTTATCATCCGCATACGGTGCAAATGCGATCTAAATCTACAATGACGAAATCTTAGCCTATTTATCTGCGTGTGGAATTTCCTTTATCAAATTAATCTGATGCAGCAAACCAGGCTTTTCGGCCCACTTCTTTATTGATACCGGCATACCAGGCTTCTTTTGTTTTTACGATAATATTTCTTTCCTCCGTCCATTCTTTGCACACCTTTTCTCGATACCCCGATCTTGCCAAGGACAAGAAAGATTTTTAATAGTACCACCCAGAGAATGTGTTAATCTGGCAAGGTAATCCACATTTTCGTTTCCGACATGTGCTGGCGTCCATAAAAAATTCACAAGTTTATTGCAGTCAGATAGTTTTTCATTCAAAAATCAAGTTAACACGAAAAACAGAACAATAAAAACCCACATCACCATGGAGTATGTATATAATATATATTAATATGACGATATGACTAAATTATAATTAGTTGTTTACTTATAATTTTATACATAAATATATCTAAGTATATATTGTAAATAAACCAAGTACCGGAAATTAACTATCGTGCCCCCGCCAAGTCGAGCAAAAACAGCGGCACGGCCGTACTATCCTTTTCTCGACACAGTTCAGGCCATTTTCATCCCCCTATAACTTCATTGGCGATAAAACTAGAAGCCTGAATTTTCAGTAATCAGGTAGGCATTGTATAAACACGGTATATTTCAAATTTCATTTGAGCCAGTAGTCTAAGAATTATAACTAGTCAAAGTTTCTAAATAATGTTTTTGATGGCATTTAATTTTCACTGGCATAAGGACTTATCCCTGATTTTTCACACAATCAGTGCACATATGCAGCACACTCAAATAAGCTATAGTCATTGGTCATTCAGTTGATTTAGTCGCCGGCTATACACGAACGTGGCAGCACTCTTCGATCACTCATATCAATACCATAAAAGTGGGGACGGGCGTTCAATTTTAGATTAGAGGATCTTCTACCTCAGCCAACAATAAACTGTACTGCAGTTTGGCGACATTGTTTCTTTAAAACATATTTTTATTTAATAAATTTCAAATGTTCAATACTTGTAAAATTATTCATTTGACATTGTGGGTTACCTACAATGCGAAGAGATGGCGCTGCCTTGCAGCCTAAGGCTAGGAAAAATTCGACACGGCCGTCAGGGCCGCGGTAGCATAATGGTCAGTGTATTCGCCCGGATAGCGAAGGGTGCGGGTTCGAGTCCCGTCTGCTGCCTGGTCCGCGTGGAATTTCTTTTCTAGTAAACTTTTCTTTAGAAATAACAATGAATTCCTAATTCCACTAATTTTAGAGCACGTTGTATCGATAATATCGTCGATGTTGCGCAACTGCCAAGGCAGCCAGCGCCAGAGGTTGCTCGCTAAGTTTACGGAGAACGACCTGGAGAAAGTGGACCGACTCCTCGAGTTACACTTCAAGTATATGGATAAAGTGGACCGAGCCGAAAAGGAGATGGAGGTAATTTCAACCTATTTTGAGTAAATATTTCATCGAATAACCCAGATGGCTTCAGTGAAGTCATCTGAAAAGAATTGTTCATCACAAATTGTCAGCTAGTTTACCTACACTTCTGGACACATCTATTGGCCCACCTTGTATTTTCAGTTTCGTTTGGTCCTAGCTAAAATTTTATATTAGGTCGAGCATAAAGTTTTTATGCAGTTTTGAACCTGGCACATTCACAATTTCATTCAATAGTCTTTTTTTGAATTTCGAACACAGAATTTAAAGAAACAAAAGACAATTTGGAGCCTGTTTGTTGATATCAAACAATCGAATACTAAGAAATCTTGGTTTTATTGGTTTACTTGGATTTAATTCTTGAAAAAATGATTGATATCTTTGGTTTTGCAACAAACATTACTTATTCTTAACATTAAGGTGAGATTCTATCAATAATCTATGGATACTTCACCTGAAGTCGCCGCCCAAGCTGTGGCACTTATTCAGGCCGGACACAGCCAAACAAACGTGAGTGCTCAACTTAATTTAAGTCGATCTGCGGTCCGAAATGTTTATCGGAGGTACCTAGAGACTGGCGGCTTTGTTCGTCGCCAAGGAAGGCCACGATCTCGGGTCACAACTGAAAGGCAGGATCGATTCATCGTGACGACCAGCTTGAGAAATCGTCACCTTACCTCCATTGAGATACAAAAACAAATTCGCGACTTCCACGGAGTACCTGTGAGCGCTCGAACTGTTCGGAGAAGGTTAAAATAACGCGATATGGTACCACACAAGCCAGCTAATGGGCCCAAACTAACACGAGCCCACCGAACAGCGCGCCTTCATTTCGCACGCAGTCATTTAAATTGGACACAGCAAGATTGGAGCCGTGTACTCTTTTCTGATGAGTCTAAAATTGTGTTACATGGCAATGATGGAAGCAAGAAGGTCTACCGACGTAAGGGAGAGCGTTTCGCACAATGCTGCTTTGGAGAGAGGGTTGCTTATGGCGGTGGCTCATGGACTGTCTGGGGCGGTATATCCGCGAGCGGCAAAAGTCAACTTGAGGTTTTTACAGGACCACGGCTGCCAACATTAAATGCTGAAAGGTACATTCGTGAGTGCTTAGAACCTCACGTGATACCATACGCGGACTATGTGGGCCCAAATTTCCTTTTTATGCATGTTAATGCAAGAGCCCATGCGGCCGGCATCGTCAGGGAATATCTTCGGGATGTGAACATCACAGTTATGGACTCGCCAGCCAGAAGCCCAGACATGAACCCCATTGAGCACATGTGGAACGAGCTTAAAAGACGTGTTAGGGCTCGTCGGCCAGTTGCCCAGACGATGCAGGAGTTGAAAACTGCCATAAAAGAGGAATGGGAGATGATCCCTCAAAATTTCATAGAGCGGTTGTTAAACTCTATGCCTAATCGTATGAGAGCTGTGGTAGATGCCCATGGAGGCAACACGCGTTATTAAATTAAACCTTTATTTGATAAAAAATGTTTTTTATTCAAAAATCAATTGCATTTAACAAGGCGCATATCCGACTTGTTAGGCGTAGCTCCACGTCGTATGGTATTCTGAATTCAAATTTAAAACAATACGATCGAAAAAGATGGTAAAATGTATCAGGTTTAAAACTGCATCAACAGTTTTTGTTCAATCTAGCAATCATATTTCGGTAGGGGCCATCGAAACCTAAACTCTAAGGTGGGCCAATAGATGTGTCCAGAAGTGTATTATTATGACCAGAATTAAATTTCCAGACCAGAAACTAAATAATCAAGTCATTTTCAAACAAGACCAGAATTTATTAAAACTCTACCCTTATCTGGAATTGCTATTCTTTTTTTTTATAGATAAGTCCGACAAATGACTCCACCCCACCTGATGTTAAGTGAAGGTGAAGTCCAGACGAGAAGATAGCTGATACAGCAGTTCTACCTGCCATACCAGCTATCCTCACTCTGCCGGCCTGCATGTTGCTTCTTCACGCCTCTTTTAAAGGATCCCAGGTTGTAAGATGGAGGAAACACGTGGGCGGGTAGAGCATTCCATTTACGGATAGTGCGACAAAGAAATGAGTCGCCAAATTTCTTTGTACGCGTTGGAATTGTGGCCACAGTTAGACGGTGACAACGTAGGCCAGCTCGCGTGGTCCTCTGAAGGAAAGGGGAAGGTGGAATAAGAGAGAATAACTCCTCAGAACACTCGCCGTGGTACAGACGATAGAACGCGCTTATTGACGCCACATCACGGCGTAATTGAAGAGGCTCGAGGTGTTTATTCACCTCCTCAGCGCCTATGATGCGGATCGCGCGCCGCTGTAACCTATCCAAAGCATCGAGCAAGTACTTGGCGGAGCCATCCCAGAGGTGCGAGCAATATTCCACGAAAGACCGCACCTGCCTTGTATAAGACAACAAGCACAGTTGTTCGAGCGTGAAAAAACGCCGCACCTTGTTTAGGACTCCGAGCTTGCGTAAGGCTGTTTTTATCACGCTTTCGATGTTATTCTTTGGATTTTAGTCATAGCGAATCTCCATACCGATCATGGTGATACTGCTCTCTAGCTCCAGTGTTGTGCCCTGAAGAGAAGGATATGAAATGAATGTGGATGTTTTTGCCGTGAAAGCGCAGACCTGGGATTTCTTAGCATTGAACTCAACCAAATTCTTGCTACCACATTCAGAAATGTGGTCCACAGCCTGATTGAGTTCAATGACAAGATTCTCCGGTTTCTCCTTGTTTACCATCTGCCCAGTCGCTGCTTGTCCGTAATACCCCGCATGCACTGTACTATCGTCTGCATAGCAATGAATATTCCCAAGAGGAATTAAGTCATTGATGTGCAGCAGAAAAAGAGTGGGGGATAGGATGGAGCCCTGGGGAACGCTGGCATTCACTGACATGAACCGCGAACTGCTACCATCCGTAAGGACATGAATTCTTCGCTCATGCAGGAAGTCAGATACCCAAGAACAGAACTGGGCCGGCAGACCGTATGCCGGAAGCTTGGAGAGAAGGCTTTTGTGCCAGACCCTGTCGAACGCCATGGCAATGTCAAGGCTGATAGCCAACGACTCGCCACGGTTGTCGATAGCCTCACCCCAGATTTGAGTCAAGTTCGCTAGAAGATCGTTTCGGTCTAAAACCATATTGACGATCATTAATCAGGGAGTGATCCTCTATCAGTGACACGGACCTATCAGCCAGCGCTGAAACAGCGCTGCTTCCAAGGGATGGGCGCAAAATAGTCACGCATACCGTCCCAATCTGCCGACCCATAGTGCCAGATCCGGCGTTTTACCACTGTTGGATGCGGAGGCTTGGCCTGTGGAGCTTTGGCAGATATCAGGCAGTGATCCGAAGAGCCCAGGGGGGCTCCTACAACAACCTGATAGCCCTGCGGATGGGTCGTGAGCAGAAGGTCCAGTAATGAAGGCGCTTGACTTGAAATATCTGGAATCCTGGTGGGCTGATCGACCAGTTGCTTCAAGTCATTCGTGAGAGCGAATGCGTGAGCAGAGATCCCTGCATAGTCAGTTTTCTAGGAACTTAACCACAAATTGTGGTGAGCATTAAAGTTCCCCAAAAACACCAATTCTGCATTGGGAAATTGCTCCTGCGCGTCATCTGCTGCCCGACTGAGATGTTCGAAAAGTCGAATTGACTCAACATCGCCAGTATGGGATCTGTAGAGGCACACGTAGACTCTGGCCTGGGGACCAGAGTCGACGTGTATCCCTAACATGGAGACGGCGTCAACAAACGTCCGCCCGAACATACAGGCATACATCGGCTTTCGCTTTGAAGGACTCTGCAAGCTCTTCTTCTGATTCTGCAGTGCTATTTTGTAAAAACAAACTCACTTTTTACAGCGGAATCCGCGGTGAAAAGTGAGTTTGTTCTTACAGAATAGTACTGCTGGTAACCGTATTGTGTTATATTATGAAAAAAAGAACAATAACATTAACTTTTTTCCTATTCAGTTTAGTAATCGTAATTGTAACGGTTTCTTTCACTGATAGTATGGTCCAGTTGTGAAGATAACTGAAACTTAATGCAGTTTTTTATATTGTTGCAGCAAGAACAGGAGGAACTAGATGATGATGCCCAATACCTTAGACGGTTATCTGGTGGATTGTTCACATTGCAACTCATCGATAGAATTATTCTTGAGGTATTACAAATTAACTTAATTTTTGTGACTATAGAGAATTTATTTAGTTTCTATACATTGTTATTGGGTTTTTGCAGGTTTGTATCGCTGGACCTCCGACTATAAAACAGCGCGTCCAGCGAGTGTTGTCTCTCCGTGGCGGTTCCCTCAAGATTATACGGCATGTTATGAGAGGTAAAGTTTATCACGCAAATTTCTTAGATTAAATTGCATTTCCTTATATTTTGACCTCATAAAGCAACAAGCGTGGTGAAAAATGGGGAAGATAACGGACAATTCTCTCCGCCAGAGGTGCTAATGTCGTCAGTCCATTCACGACATCTCGACTTTATTGATGACGGCCAGGATCTACCCGTGGAGTTATTGCAATCGCGATAGTATTAGTGTAGTATATACACATATATACTATATAAGACAGATACGTTATGTTGATAAATTACATTAATATAAGAGAATTCACGCAGTCGCCTTCGTAATAGAAGGCGAAGGGGAAGGATAATTTAGAATATAAAATTATAAATCAGATTTGAACACAGAGATTGAAAATTTGGTCGGTTTGAGAATAAGTCGTAGGCTATTTGTTTATATTGTCAAACTTACGATTACTTTGATGCTGCGCCAGCACCCAAAGGTTACCAGGTCTTGGTAATACCGCCTAAGTAAAGTGCACCAAATTCAAAATTTATAGTAACTGTGAAATTAGTAAGACCCTTTTTTCAAATAGGAAATTAGCCGATGATCTTCAAACTCATTAACGATTAAGTCAGCTTTTTCAATTCCTTATGGAGCTACGATGTCACAGACACGTCAAACTTATATCACCCCTCTTTTTTTCGTTGGGTGCTAAAAATGTATAAAAATTGACCATAAGGGTCCTTTTCTACGAAACTAATGCGTATAAATAAATAAAAAATGGAATGTAGACTTTTACTTGTAGATTATAGCAAAACCTATAAGAACTTTATATTAATTAAAATAAATATTTGAGGGGCTTCCATACAAGAGACGTGATTTTTTGCCGTTTTACTCGATATCATAATATACTGTCTGCTGTTGTATGTTCCCTTCGTGCGCGAGACAGATTCGCACTTGGCCGGTTTCTGAATGGGTTACTACTTGACGAGTTATGCTACGTTCACACGGAGACATCAATTTTTAAACCGGATCTGATTTTTGCAGGATACATTTAGTCCCAAATAAACGATTTATGAATAAATGTTAACATTTATTCATTTTAACATTATTAATTTTCAGTAGGTTATTTCTTGAAAAGAAGTTGCGTATGTTTCTACGCCGTAATAAAGGAAGAATATCAAGAAGTGGTTAAATCTAGAACAGGTCATACTCGAAAAAGATTAATAACGGGCTCTTGAACTTTTTTAGTATCAACTGACGACCACATATAATAAGGAGAAATTTTTAGTGTAATTTTGCTGTAACGTGTTACACAAAATTTAAGATAAGCGCTTTGCTCCAATTTTCTTATCCGATTACATTTTGTCGGTAGCCCGAATACGAGTGAGACCTTTTATGCCTGTGCCATTAAAATCCACATGCTATGTAGTCAAAACTGTGAACATATAATTGCGACGTGTGTACCAGCACAACAAAACAAAAAATAATCAAAACTTCAATGTGCGTAGCCCGCGAAATCTTAAAACAAGGCTATGGTTTTCCAAAAAAATGTGTAATAATAAACTTGTGCCAACACTTTTTCCAAGCACTTCTGATAATCACAGCCCGTAGTTCTTTCAGCGATGCAGTTTTATCTCCTCAATCGTTGTCGTTTCATGGGTCTCTTCAGTTTTGGTGTATTAGTTTATTTATATTAGGTTTCATGGTGGCGTTATCTTAAACCGGTGATATAAAGCACGGCATCGTTATTAAGTTCTTAAAACGACTATACCTATCTTGCCATTTTTTTTCTATTGCACAAGTCAATAATTATTATTAATGTATGTAATGGGCTAGAAATATTTTAAATTTGTACCTATGTATATTAATTTGTATTTATATTTTTGCAGAGTATGCGGGCAACTTGGGCGACGCTGGCAGTGAAGAGTGGCGCCAGCAGGAACAGCAACACATACTACAGCTGGTCGACAAGTTTTAGCTATATTAGCATGTCCGTCTTATTATATGTTGCATAGGTTCAATGTATATGTGTGGAAGATAATGAATGATTAAAGTGTCGTTGCGTGTTTTTTGGTTTTTCTTCAACTACTATACAGACAGCTGCATCGTTACTGTAGTATATTTAATGCTAGCACTTCCCATAACATTCATTGTATCCATACTAATATTATAAATGCGAAAGTGTGTGTCTATTATCTCTTCATGCTTAAACCGCTGAACCGATTGAGAAGAAATTAGGTATAGAGATAGTTGGAGTCCCAGGAAAGGATTTTTTTTATCCCTGAAATCATTATTTAAAGGTGTGAAAAGCATGTCGGAAGTTTGTGTAGGAGACCAATTAAACCACATGAAGTCGCGGGCACTCACTAGTTTGCTATATCAGGAAAATATATGACGCATACCCCGCCGCCGGCCTCTGGCGAAAAGAACCTTCGGAAACTTGCTCTTCATTGGCTCTCCGTCACCTTCCGAGAGACTTAATCTTCGCAGAAGCCCACTACCGCGTGCCATGATGTCGCCGTCCAGCATAGCACGAACTCCGCAGGGCAGCGAAAGACCTTACCCGAGTGCGACGCTGCTGCGATCATGCCGGGCACTCCTCAAGGGTAAACCGTTCTATTTATACATTAGCGCCGCACTCGTGGCACGACCACTGATATACGGGTGAGGCCGCGAATTTTGGCATTAGTGACGCAAAATATTGTGCAACCGTGACGTAACAAAATAGTCGTGCCAAATTATAAAGGTTGGAGTATTGGTATACCAAGCCTGACAAAAATAACATTCTAACTTAGGCATTTTTTTAAGTAGGTACTTAAAGGTAGGTATAGATTGTGTGTATAATGTGAAAAATTAAAGGCAATAATTTCACAACTGGTCTCGCAATATGACGCAAATGTAAAAATACGCAAAAGTATACAAGCGTTACCTCACAATTTACATTATTTATTCTACTTATAAATAAAAGCACTATAAGATTTTCCCGCGTTTTCAAGAATCATGCGCAGTTAAAATCCTTGCAAAAAGCTAAAGCTTTTCTTAAAAAATGCGAAAAAACTTGCCCACGAAAACAGTGACCACTTCAACACAAGTTTGACATTAAATTTCCTTCAATATGGCTCCTATCCGTTAGCTTTCATAGAAAAGACGCATTGCCGTTGCCATTATAGTCCAGTCAATGAAAGCTTAACTTTGCCATTTTGAGTTGATCACCTGCAATCAACGCGAAAATTTCCGTAAGGGTTCGTAGATTAATATACTAAAATTGCAGGGTGCTGCATTGACGGCAAGGATATTTTCGCGTATCTCCCATAGTTTTTGCACAAAATGCAATTAAAGGTGCAAAATAGAAAAATGAAATATATTGTTAATCGTTTTTTTTCCATTTTAAAACCATCCTACGGGTCTAATTCAACAATCACCACTTACTGATATATTTAATGATAAGTTTTCGGGAGTCAATTGAAATGAAAAGTGTCTACCGAAATGGTAAAAAATGACTACCGAAATGGTACAGCCAAGAACATCGCCTTTGTAATAGAAGGGTTCCCTACTTTGAATCTAAATAAATTTCCTTATTCTTTGTAAATATTTTTGTTCATTATTTTATAATAAGAATTATTAATTAAAAAGTAATTAATTGTTACTCCTATTAATTATTATTACTAATTATAATAATTAATAGATACATTTTCAAAATAACGAACAAAACGCGTTTATAAAGCGAGAAGTTTATTAGTTAGTAAATCGTCCCCTTAGTGCCAAAACCGATTATCTGCACTTTTCCCCTACTGAACTTTTATTATACCAATCGACCCGTCTCATGAAGCCGCATCTACAGGTAAAACCCATTATGTTCTACGACGCATACTTCCTGAAATAGCTAATGAATAAACAGAATAACTGCAAATTATTTACAAAATTCTTGATTTAAAACCTAATAAACTTATTCAAAACCCTTAACTTTGTAAACGTATTACCGCTGAAACCAAGTTTCGGATTTAAACTCATTTTTCATGTTCACACTTAGAGTAAATATCCTGTGAGATTATTCCGCTAAAATTAGGTATCCCACGGTAATCGAATTTGACCAGATATTTTAATTTTACTAGATGAAGTAAAAACCAACAAATCTAAGTCGTTTTTTGGAAAAAATATATATATTATATTTGCGTTATATTCGAGGCCAGTAAAAGAAGATACCGAATTTCAATTTGTTTTTACTGAATAACTTTTATTTGACGCTTTATAAATTACTTCAGCTAAAATCGATGATCGGTGCTTACTCTTTTCTTCCACTGTAATTTATTAGCGTTAGTCATCGTTACTTTAAAATTTATGCTTCAGCTAAAACCAGCTATCCATGTTTAACCGTCTCTTCCGTACACAGATCGCGCGCTAGCGAGTGAGTTGCTCACTTTTATTCATACATTGTTGAATCGCGCACTGGGCAACACTTTTATTTAATTATTCACTAATAAACATTACTGGCTGAACTATTCTGCGTATTTGTATTAATACGAAGTGGCATTTTATCTTCACGGTGACCTGTCCTAAACCCAATTCCTCTTGTGAAATTACTTTCTGTAGTTACATAATTTTTTTGGATTGAAATTAACTTTTATATAAATAATATTTAATATAGCCTTTCAACAAAATCTACTATTGTTTGTTTACTTTCTTTCTTATACATATAACAAGCACTCAACTTTTGTCCTGGAAAATGTTATCATTTCCATGGATAGTAACTTTTTGTGATTTCGTCTACATTGCGTTGTTGTGCCCCGCTTGTCAGTGCTCACTTCGAACCAGTCCGCCTTAGCTGGAGCACACGCACGCGCAACAACGTCATTGTGGATTCCCGCCAAATAGTATGTATATCATTTCAGTGATATGGGAACAATTGATTCGGTGGACTGTAATGTCGATAAGAGTCCAATGAATGAAAGTATCGCCGAAATGATACATCCATAAGTTTTTGGAGATCCTTGAGTCAATATTTGTGATGTACATTTACCTATATACTGTAGGTTCGATATTTCGGGTGCAGTAGTATTTCTATCTAAAATATCTAGTTTAAATGTATATTAAAGTTAAAGCGGACGAAGTCGTTGGCGGCCGATAGTATTTCTATATAAAAAGTGTAAAAAAATCAGTATTATTCATCTGCACTTGACTCGCTTGCACATGATGAGTCATCAGAAATGGTTTCTGAAGGAAAACTATCAGATTGGCTTGTTTCTGTAGCCAAAGATCTGTATAATCCATGGTACTCCTCAGGTATGATACCTTTGTTGCACAAATCATCGAGATCTGTTTTCTTTGCTATAGATCTTTTTTTTTATAAATAGGTTCGACAAATGACTCCACTAGAGGTTAAGTGACGGAAGAGTCTAGACGCGAAGATAGCTGGTACAGCAGTTTTACTTGCCACACCAGCTATCCTCACTTTGCCGGTCTGCAGAATTGCTACTTCACACACGTAAGCGGGCAAAGTAATCCATTTGCGGATAGTCTGACAAAGAAATGAGTTACCAAATTTCTTTGTTTACGTTGGAATAGTGGGAATAGTAGTTCACAGTAAGTCGGTGAAATCGTAAGCCAGCGCGTATAGACTTCTCTAGGAAAGGGGAAGGTAGGTTAAGGGACAATACCTCCTCAGAACATGCGCCATGGTATAGGCGGTAAAACGCGCTTAATAACGCCACATCACGGCGTAATTGAAGAGGTTCGAGGTGTTTAGTCACCTCCTTATCGCCAATAATGCGGATCACGCGCCGCTGTAACCTATCCAAAGCATCAAAAAAGTACTTGGCGGAGGCATCCTCTGGGGTGCGAACAATATTCCACGCAAGACCGTACTTGCGTCTTGTACAACAAGCACGGTTGCTCGGGCGTGAAAAACTGTTAGTTTTACCGTGAAAGCGCAGACCTGGGCTTTCTTGGCATTGAACTCAATCAAGTTCTTGGTACCGCATTCGGAAATGTGGTCCAAATCTTGATTGAGTTCAATGACAAGATTCTCCCGTTTCTCCTTGGTTTCTACCTGTCCAGCCGCTGCGTATCCGCAAGCGCTGTATTATCGTCTGCATAGCAATGAATATTCTCAAGAGGAATTAAATCATTGATATGCAGCAAAAATAGTGTAGGACGGAGCCCTGAGGAACACCGGCATTCACTGACATGAACTGCGAACTACATCCGTCGCCGTACGTCGACGATCATGCAGGAAGTTAGCCACCCAGGCACAGAACTGAGTATGCATTTCGTATCCAGGAAGCTTGGAGAGAAGACTTATGTGCCAGACCCTATCAAAGCCTTGGCGATGTTAAGGCTGGTAGCCAAAGACTCACCTCGCTTATCGATAGCCTCACCCCAGATATATGTCACGTACGCTAGAAGATCACCTGGCGATCGATTCGGTCTAAATCCGTATTGATGATCGTTGATCCGAGAGTGGTCTTCTAGGTAGATGATGGTTATTAAGGACTCTTTTTAAGACTTTGCACAATACTGAGATGACAGCTATTGGCTGATAGTTGGTCGGGTAAGACCACGTGACTTAGTTATTTGGCATTTTTGGGAGTTTATTTTCGTCATCTTTCTTAGCAGTTATAAACCAAAAGCGCAGAATTTTTCACTATACTATGTATATATTTTTTTTGAAAAAAGTAACTTACATTTGCTGGCTTTTTCTTCATCTAGTAAAATTCAAACAGTCGAAGCCAATTACCGTGGGATACCTAATTTTAGCGAAATAAACTCACAGGATATTTAGTGTCTACATGAAAAATGAGTTTAAATCCGAAACTTTGTTTCAAAACGTAAGTAATACGTTTACAAACTTAAGTGTTTTGAATGGGTTTATTAGGTTTTAAATCAAGAATTGTGGAAATAATTTGCAGTTATTCTGTTTATTCATTAGCTATTTCAGGAAGTATGCGTCGTAGAGCATAATGGGCTTTACCCAAGAAGCTTATAATAAGCTTCTTGCTTTTACCTGTAGATGCGGCTTAATGAGACGGGTCGATTGGTATTATAAAAGTTCAGTAGGGAAAAAGTGCAGATAATCGGTTTTGGCACTAAGGGGACGATTTCCTAACTAATAAACATCTCGCTTTGTTCGTTATTTTAAAAATGTACCTATTAATAATAAAAAAAATTGTCATTTCACAATCGGTCATTGGATGGGTGACCAAAAATTACTATCTCGAGCTCCTCCGTGCTTCGGAAGGCACGTTAAGCCGTTGGTCCCGGCTGCATCTGCAGTCGTTAGCACCCACCAATCCGCACTGGGCCCGCGTGGTGGGTCATGGCCCAATCTCCCTATTCCATCCATAGGGAAGGCCTGTGCCCCAGCAGCGGGGACATTAATAGGCTGATGATAATGATGATTTTATGTTGCGTCAAAATGTTTTCCGATAACATCCCGATAGAAGTACCTACCTACGTGAAAATAAAATTGATTGAGCAAATTTTTAAACACGCACAAACATTCGGGTGAGGCTTATAAAACCCCATTAATACGAATCGGACCGGTGGGCGTACCCCGTTCCACACATCAAGGCTAATAAATTCAATTAAAATTGAATATTTGACCGTTTGCGGTGAATCAGACTGCTGGTTTCGGACCGCAACCGTTGCTAATTATTTGTTTGTACGCTCATCCATCGCGATTTGTATTTGCTGTAGGTAACACATATTGACCTATTAGGATTTACATAGCGTATATACATTTTGTATTGGCGTAAAGTCAAAGCACAGTTTTTCAATCCAAAGTTTACAAAAATGGGTGCGTGTACTTATGTAGGCGCGTGAGAAGTTATCCTTCTTTGGCATCGTTTAAAATTAGTTTTTAATTGCATGCAAATAATTAATTACAATAAATTAATAAAAAGTCTGGAAAAGGACACAGTCAATAAAGTTCAGTTTTAATTTGAAAAAATAAATAAATAATCAAAATATTCAATAAAAATCGCTACTGAATATAATTTATTAGAACATATGTGATTTGCACTTGTATGAAACTCAAACACGTATTCCGAATATACAAACTAGAAACATGTGGATAAATATTATATATATGAATACCTATAACTGTTACTTTATTACAAAAAATAAAGATGTGGTTTTTGGTACTACTACACCAATGGTCAAGAGATGGCGCTGTAGTCTCCTGAATCGCGCTTTGGTTCCGTTGTTCCAGATTAATAAATACTTTTGATAGGCCTTCACAATGCAGTCGTTAGCACCCACTAAATAGAGATTCTATTTCTATTTTGTTGGTAGATTTTCTTAATGTGCGGTAAACACAAAAGTAACAAGCATGAAGTTGGTCGCTAAAGCGACCAACTTCATGCTGTTAATTTTCGTGTTACAGTGATGCGCGCGCATCTTAAAATTTCACTCTCATCATTTTTTCATAACGCGCCTAAAGAAGTATAACTTCAATAATTAATAGGAGTAACAATTAATTAATTCTTAATTAATAATTCTTATTATAAAACGAACAAAAATATTTACAAAGAATAAGGAAATTTATTTAGCTTCAAACTGAGGAACCCTTCTATTACAAAGGCGATATTCTTAGCTGTATCATTTCGCTGGTCATTTTTTTACCATTTCAGTAGACACTTTTCATTTCAGTGGACTCCCGAAAACTTATCCTTAAATATTTCAGTAAGTGGTGATTGTTGAATTTGACTCTTCGGATCCTTTTAAAATGAAAAAAAAAACGATTTAACAATATATTTTATTTTTTTATTTTGCACCTTTAATTGCATTTTGTGCAAAAACTATGGGAGATACGCGAAAATATGTTGATACCTTATTTGTAGCAAATTAATTTTTCTACAACTTTTTCTATTTTCTCAGCCAGTCGCGAGATATTGACGAAAAACTCGTTTTTGCACCATTTCGCGTTTTTTTGCACCCTTTGCCGTCAATGCAGCACCCTGCAATTTTAGTATATTAATCTACGAATCCTTACGGAAATATAAGCGTTGGTTGCAGGTGATCAACTCAAAATGGCAAAGTTAAGCTTTCATTGACTTACAAAAGAACATAAATTTACAAAATGTGACTTAAAAAAAATGGTTGCCTGTAAAGTCGGTTTTACGGGCGAAGATTTTACGTGACAACGTCTTTTTCTCGGTAGAATATTTATTGATATGAATATAATTAAATTGCACAATAGGAACAAGGAATTGAATGAAAATAAGAATTGCACAAATTTTAACTATAGAAATATATTTTGTTTACTAAAACATTGTACATGTAAACTTAAACTTAACACGAGAGACTCATCGTAACGTTACCGAGCGTTACACTTTTTCATAAGTGACTCCCAGCCGCAACCTAATTTAAGACGTTGTCACGTCAAAACTGTAATTAAATATTGGTTGCGCAACAAAAGTTGCCCAATGGTATGATATCGCTTAACATTAAACAATTAGTAAAATATCAATATTAGAAAGCCTTAGTTAACAAGCAATACTCTTAGTGTGCGTAGATTTATTCTTTTACTGTAGGAATAATAATTGACCAGTTATCAGCAATGTCTTTTTTTTTATTAACATCAAAGTGAGCAAGGTCTTAAAAAGCACGGTGCTTTTTACACATTTTTTTTAAATCAATAGTCAATAAGAATATTTTTTAATTTATACCATTGTGTACGTACCATAATATTGGGACTTTGACAGTTGGCCATGCTGGATAAAGACAATATAGTCTCGAGATAGAAATTTTTGGTCACCCATCCAATGACCGACCACTGCGAAAGTTGCTTAACTACAACGATCGCAGCCGAACGCGCTAACCACCTGCGCCATCGAGCTCCTCATTAATTAATTAAATATTTATTAATAATTAATATTTGTTAATTTATTTATAACAAAGTTATTAATTATTTAAATTTCGAACATAATTATGAATTGCAAAAAGACACAGCGCGGCCGCTGCCGCTATTGCCGAAACTCTGAAGCGAAGTGAAAGGTAGGGCAGTATGTAAACACATACTTCTCTCAATCATGCCGCAGCAATATTTAGGGAATTATTGCCGGCAACGCGAGGGGCAGCGGCATAGGCATAGTCTAGGTATTAGATTAAAGTACCTCGAATGTCAGTTAGACTTATATCTATCATGAGAGATAAGCTACAATTATATTTTCCAAAACCGCGAAGTGGATATTTTTATTAATAAATATTAATAATATAGTTTTTATACAGTTGTTCAGGATTACCTACTTACTTCTTATTTCCCCGTATTTGTATTTTAAGGAATTTGTAACTTTTTTCATAAAATCGATGTAATGAATATATAATACCTATAATTTAGGTGCATATAAAAAACAGTTTATGTGAAACATTGTAATGTACTTATATGTGTTTAATTGGTAAGCCTTAATGAAAAAAATAAAATAAACGAATAATTGAGATAATCAAACTATTACGAATTTTCCAAATAAAAACGTTTTCCAGTTGTTAATCGTAGCAAAAATACCGTATAAAATATAATAAATAAAGATTTTTAAAGTTTCTATTTTATTGTTTCTTCATATTCTTAGTTAAAAAACTAAAATATTGGTTTTTTCAATGGTTTTCTATATTTATTTGACGTCACGGCTAGTGCAGAGGTCGTCGCCTACTGCGCAACGGGTCGCGGCTTCGATTCCCGTACGGCATAGATTTTTTGTATCTGGGCGTATGTACATGCGAGATTGTTTGTAATGACACCTACGATACCGAATGAAATTCTAGTGCGAGGCGAAGTATTTAAAAATATATATATATATCAAAACCTTGATAGTAGTAGTAGGTCCATCTCCTATCTAGAGCGATTGATTTTTCAATCAAATTATTATGAAATAGACATTTAGAACTTGTGACCTAAATAAGTGCATGCAATTATGATCCTTAAGGTGGTAAACATTTCCTGACCTCGACCGTATATATGGGATTAAGATCCAAGGGCTCCCATAGCGCTACAGAAGATTACTTGGCCTCAAACGAACCGGAACAAAAAGCCCCACAAAACTGCCCCGAGGAAAACAGCGAATTTTTTTGCCATTTTAATTATCATGAATCGCACTTACAGTAGATATAGCTTTCATAGTTGTAAGTTGTATACTCTTTGAAAAATTCGAATCAGAGTTCCCTAGCTACTAGCCGTTAGTAGTGGGCTAGCGGGTAGTTATTGACCGGTTTATTTACTGTCGAATTTAGATAATGGACTACGCGTCACCTAACCAACTGTGAAGTCCCATTTTACTCTATGTATTGTTGTCTTTTGTCTCGTTCTAGATGTCTATATCATGTGAGTGTCACTCAGTCCATTCAATCAGTAGTAAGTAATGTCCGAAGCACCCGTGCCCGGACATCAACTACACTATTCTCAACATCAGAGACCTTCGCTCTCTCGGCAGAGATCCAGTAGATCAAATCACTTTCGGCGTTCATACACCATATTCGGAGACCGCTGTCATCTGCCTCAGTCCCACAACTCAGTAGTTTCCTAAAGTAGAACTTTTTATTAGCTGCAGTAAAATGACGTTTTGTGGGTTACCGCTTTTTGAAGAAAAATAAATAGGGATGTAGCTAAGTGAGTAAGTGAATCATTCAATAAATGAGTGATCAGTTTGGTTTTATTTTAGAGATTTAATATTAAGTTGTAATGTTTTTTTATTCTATTATTATTACTTTAGTAAAGGATTGATCTTTTTCAGTGGAAGTACATCCAAAATTAAACAAAATTGTCATAACAATGTTATTTATTAATCAATCATTTTCGCAATCAGTATCGCTTCCGGTCTTCTTCTCTTCGCTTCTTCTATAATATGATCGAGGTGGCACATTTTGTCTTCCTCTTTTGTAGTGTGAGAGTGAGACACAAAGTCACTCCACTTAGTCGGTGTCACTTTGTTGATTCCTTCTTGGAATAAAGTTTGCACTTCTTGCATTTTATATGTTTTATTATTGTTTGCGACGTGCCCCTTTACCTGAGCCCAAACCAACTCGATGGGGTTCAATTCACAGTGATAAGGGGGTAGTCTTAAAAGTCTGATACCTTTTTCAGCAATCTTGTCCACGGCATATTTCTCAGTATGATTTTGTTGTTTCACAATATCTATGAGAGTGGCCTTCACCATATTTGGTTCAAATGTAATATTTTTCGTGGTCAGCCACTCTTGAATTCGTGCTTTCGTCCACGACATATTTGGGATTGTTTCGATCTTCCTAGAATGATAGGGCGCGTTGTCCATTACGACTACTGCATTCGGCTTGAGTTTGGGTAGATTGCCGTCGAACCACTCCTCGAAACACTCAGCGTTCATTTCATCATGGTAATCTTCTGTACCTTTCTTTGCTTCAAACATAAGAAGTCCGTCGTCCAGAAAGCCTTCTTCTCCGCCTATGTGACTGATTATGAGTCGTTTGCCCTTTCCTGTGGGATTTTTTAATCCCGTAGTTAGACCTTCTAAAAATGCCTGTCGAGAAGATTTTATACTTCTACCACTCCAGGTTTTTTTTGTAGTATGACCTGAAAGAACAAAAAATAATCATATGTTTCGACAGCTAAACAAAAGGGGATCAAACATAGAAAACTAAGAGTTGACACTTACCAGCGTTGATCCAGGTCTCGTCTTGATAATATATGTATCTTCCCTCCCTACGATATTGTTTAATTAAACTAAGTAGCGCTGGCGCCATGATATGATATCTTGTCTATCAATAAGTACGCTCTTGCGTGATCGAGTAGCGAATTTGAAATTAAGATGCTTCATAATTTTTTTCAATGTCTCTTTCGAGAAGTTGGCCTTTTGGTACAGCCTTTTATTTATATGAATAATAAATAGAATTAAGTATGATCATTATGAGTTACTTATGGAACGATTAGATTTTCTGTGAACCTAAGCACATCCCTATTGAAATTAAGCTGTCAACATTATTTTACGGAATGACATTTTGAAACGTCATTTTACTGCAGCTAATAAAAAGTCGAAGTATAGGAGCTTTTCTGCCACGCGTCTTTATCTCACCAGGTTTTGAAGTGAGGGTAGGTACCCAACCTAACCACTTAGTGTTTTTAAGGGGATTCGGGTTTCGTACAAAATAGAAATAAATAGTATATTATGATAGGTTTGTGCTTTTATTTTAGACCTTTTAAATTCATACATTGTAATATGGTAACACAGTATTTTTTAGATATACTTAAACTGATAAAAATTACTGCAATTAGGGTATAATTTAAATAATTAATTTAATTATACATTCAGAATGTAATTATAATAATAAACAAATTTAAGTATATACATTATACCTAGATATTTCCGTTAGTCTTGACATTGTTTAAATTATACGCAATACATTTCAAAATTATGTCCATTAATTTATCTTTTATTTCAGGAAAATTCATTGCTGTAATAGTATCGATCTACAATAATTATTTACTATTCACGTTTTTTTAAAAGCTAGTTTGGATATTGCTCTGAACATTTATATGATACAAAAAAATCAAATTTAAAAGCACAGGTGTCGGAGGTTCATGCAAAAAAGTGCAATACGGTGCTGCTAGAAGTGCGTAGGTACTGCTCAGTTAGTACTATCACAATTAATATCTTGTGCAATAATAGCAAGTCAGTAACATTACAAACAATAAAGACTTTAAAATAAGTTAATAACAACAAATACTTGGTCCAAAAAAGCGGAAATAAATCATTAACGACATCACAAATTGTATTCGAGCCGTCCAACTAGTGGAAACGTCATCTCGTCATATATTACAGATTTTCTTACTACAATTTTACCATGCATCTCACACCATCACACTAGTCACAACCAATCTGTGGACACAGCTATCAATCTCAGGAACTAAGTTGCAAGTAAGCAATTTTATTGTCTTATTAATGTAACTAATAGAGTTCGATTCTGTTACAAACTACATAAGGTCGATCAATGACCGATAAGAACCAATGACCGACATTTCTTTCCGTGATCAATGAAAATAAGATTCGGCAACCGACCTTCAAATAATATGGTAACACCGAGCATCTACAGCTTGGTGCGACCATACATAGCAATTGTCCCATCATCATCAATATATTAATGTCTCCACTGCTGGGGCACTTCCATATGAATGGCCCTATTCCATTCATAAAGCTGGGGCACTTCCATATGAATGGCCCTATTCCATTCATATGGAAGTGCCCCAGCAGTGGAGACATTAATATATTGATGATGATGGGACAATTGCTATGTATGGTCGCACCAAGCTGTAGATTGGGCCAAGATATTTAGATAGATGATTTGCGACCTTATTGGATTTGTTTTTGAGGCTTTTACTGAGAAAAGATTATTGAAATCGGCCATTTTATATCTGTTAGCTAGGTCGGTCCACAAAAACTTCTGAATATCAAGGATAAGGTAGGAACTCACAAAGTTTCACATAATCGAGTTCCTACTTTATTCTGATAGTAATAAACATAGGTATTTTTAGATGACACTGTTAAGTGTGCAACAGAATCGTGCATCTATTACATTGTATTTTCAGAGTATCACTTTCATACATATAATTGAGATAGATGTCCACTTTGTACTGAATCTGATTTCTTTATATAAATACTTTGTGAGAATTATGGCACTGGTGAACTTTTCAAGATCCTTGTTATTCACTGTAGCCGACCACAACGTTGTATCACTTATTGTGCCATCAGATGAAATAAAAATTTTGGGCAAGTTCACATAACCGCACGATACCGAGAAAATAAAACATGTTTCGCCTCATTCGAGTCATTCCAGCTCGAAATTCATTTGGTTTGATGGTAATAAGTTATAAATGCAGTGCCGTCCACCAATGTGCACTGACAAATATCCGTTAAAAAATGCACAGCCATACTTTTGCTTTTATCCTATTAGAAAGGGAGTCATTATGGGAGACCTAAAGAACTTGCTCACGCGGTTATAACTCAGTCTTTCCTAGGACTGCGCGGTCATGTGAACTTGCTCTTAATGTAAACAGTTAATGCAACACAAACTTTAAGTATTTGAACTGTATCTACAAAAAGATGTACTCGGTAATAACAGACTAATAATAATAGGTCGAAAAAAATGAAAATAAACTAAGTATATTATTATTTAATCTATATCTAAACCCAATTTCTACCCCATTTTCTAACATAACTGGTATTAACCAAGCACATTGGTATCGTCTCATAAAATGTCTTTAAAGGCTACATGATTACGAACTAACAATTCTAAATTCATAGTTAAGTATCTGTTAAACAGATTAACACAACAACATCTCTCGTTGGTATTCAATATTCGGTATACTACAGAAATAAGGCGATTCATTCAAGAACAAGTCAGGCATTAATGAGTGCACTGAAGTTCCATCTATATGATTACCTCACGCACCTTCTTATTTACTCGGCCCTCATATTTTAACACACAAAATGCATATGACCCGTTTTATGTCATGCACGTGGCCTATGTAACATAAATATTACATTTTCACAAGTCACAGTTTACCAAAGTTAGTTATTTGAAAATTGTGACAAGTACATTTTAGTTGGAATATGAACTATTCGTGTTTAAGTACCGAATGCATAAAAAAACTAGAAATTTATTTAATGGAAAAAGTAACGTGTGTCGCTGTATGTTCTACTACAATCACCATTTGTCCCAAGAATCAATCAACAACTACATTTTTCTATCACATAATAATGGTGAGTGATTTTACTAATACTATCACCGTCAAAAAATTCGAATTCGTTCGAAAACCTCACAGTGATGCTCGCATTATAAGCGTCCTGCATTATATTGTACCTGATTATTGTTCTTTATAATAAACTAAAACAGTCAATAACTGATTGAATGATCAGTTTTAGTAACTCATATTGTAATGGTAAATAAACATATTTGTGGTCTGTAAATTACACACAATTTATCACATAATACATAGCTTCACGTCATATATCTGAGCGAGGTCAGCAGAGCATGAATGAGACTTCTATAAATACAAATAGCACTTTCATAGGCACGCTAAACACCAAATTGGCGTTGGTTGGGTCTAAGTTGCTCGAAAACAGGAGCAATCTCCTAAAAAAAAATCTCAACCCTATCTGTTGATTGTCAGCTTTTACTATCTGCCCATTCAACTAGCACATTCTCCTAAAACATCATACTAACTACATCTGAATTTCCTCTTTGTGACATTGTAACTACAACTGTCAATGGTGGTACATAAAAAGTGATCAACATATTGTCTATTTACAAAACTGTCACAGTTTCGATGTGTTTGCACGGGTGGTCCTAGATACAGAAGGCACAGTCGCGCAGTGGCGTGTACTTCGTAGAGGCAAAAAATATATCTACCGTATTTATAAAGGCATAAGGCAGAATTTCGGTTAGTATGAAGAGATTTTGTTTTAGCCTACCCCGTTTGAAAGTAATGCCACTGCTTTGTGTTTGGATGGCAGTGCTGTCGGTTACGGGCACTCCTTGCTGAGCATCCTGGTGAACGCTTTGGGGATGTCCTCGTTGGTTTTGGACGCGATGTGGCCGCCCAGGAGGGTGGGAGCCGGTATCGCACCGGTTTGTATCCCATGAGCTGTCTTCAGGAGGTCGTAGTTTATCCTTTCGGTCACGATGGAGTCTTTGCTATTGGAGAAAAAAGGTCATCAAAATCATCATCAGCCTATTAATATCCCCACTGCTAGGGCACAGGCTTTCCTTATAGATGAAATATGGAGATTGGGTCATGACCCACCACGCGGACCCAGTGCAGATTAGTGGATGCTAACGACTGCAGATGCAGCCGGTACCAACGGTTTAACATGCCTTTCGAAACACGGAGACGCTCGAGATGGTAAATTTTCGGTCACCCGCTCAATGAACGACTATTGCGAAAGTTGCTTAAACTTCTATGATCACAACCAAACACTCTAACCATTTACGCCACTATCTATTGGAGAAAAAATATATTCGATTTAATCACAGAACATAGAAAGAGGTTAGAAGAGCCTTGTAGGCGGAGCGGGCGCGCCTCAGTTATGTGTAAGCAAATGCACATAACTTGAACAAAACTTAGTTCTGAATGCGTCGTGGCTCCCTGGTGTGAGTGCTGATTGGTTTGTTTGATGTCGCATCGTTCGATTGGCTATATTATCTATTATGTGGTTGTCTAGTGAGGGCGACCCGGTGACATCGGTTTCCGTATATATGGTCTATCCTTCCGATTGTGATTTATTGTAATTATCAATTTTTCGAAATACGTAACAGTTTTTTCTTATTTTTTTTAATGTTAATATAACAGAACTGTAAATTATACAGTACAACTTGAACAATCTGTCCCAAAATATATTCCACCATATCCCTCTACTGCATAGTGGATGCTTAACTAACTATTGGGTCGATTTTCTAAAGCTGGCACCCGTTTTTCGTTTTCATAGAAACTTTGACGGTGTAGTACGTTACGGAGCTGTTAAAAATTCGTGCTTGGGCCTTTGATATTCAAGGTTTGCCGTTTTCGTTTTCTAGTTCGAACGCTCTAGTTTAGAAACGGTTTACTTGTAGTGGGGGTGGGTGGGCGGTGCCGAAGTTCCTCAATAACACAGCTCAAAATATCACTCACTTGTACTCGGCCATGGTGGCGATCTCACCTGACGCTCAACTCTGGTTCAGCTTGAGGCACCGCTTTACGGCCGATCTTAGACACTTACTCGTAGTAGGGGTGAGTGGTGACGAAGGTCTTCATCCAGGCGGTCATGGTGGCGACCTTCCCGGACGCTCGTCTCTGGATCAGCTTGAGGCACCGCTTTGACCATAGACACTCACTTGTAGTGGGGGTGGGTGGTGACGAAGGTCCTCATCCAGACGGCCATGGTGGCAATCTCTCCGGACGCTCGTCTCTGGATCAGCTTGAGGCACCGCTCTATGGCCGACCATAGACTCTTACTTGTAGTGGTGGTGGGTGGTGACGAAGGTCCTCATCCAGGCAGCCATGGTGGCGATCTCCCCGGACGCTCGTCTCTGGATCAGCTTGAGGTATTGCTGCACGGAACAGTGAGTGTCAGCGTCCACATCCATGCCCGACAAGTATGACTCTATCAATGGCACTAGACCAGGGAATGTACTGTCCTGTGAATAGAAAACAATCATAAAAAAATGTGGCTTGTTTTGCTCGGTTTAAAATAATTTACAATTATTTCTCGGTCTGATTTTAGTGGTTCCTCTGAGAAAGAGAGTAGCTAAAGGAAATAGGTATCTATTGCATAGAATAGTAGACTCACTTTCCCGTTGACGATTTCAGACAGACATTTATTACAAAGACTAGTAGACTCACTTTCCCGTTGACGATCTCGTTGATGGTCATCTCCTCGTAGTGGTCGGTGTTGTCGCACGTTTGTGGGGCGACATCTCGCGGTGCTCCCACGTCGCGACGCCACCAGAACTTTTGGTTCAAACACGCGCCACGCCTTTGAGCGCGCTGCATATTCTCATCCACCTATAATAACGTTATATGATGTTATAAAAGTAGATAACACACGATGAAATTTTAATTGGCAGCTTTTTTCTTCCAGCATTGCCCAGGTCTTTAAATGCGACATTGGTTGAAATGGAACCGCAAAATATTATAGAAGTACAATTTATGATGAAATTCGAAAGAACTACACTCCCAGACTCTTGAATCGAGCCACCTTACATTCCCGGGCCTAAAAGCCGTATACACAAAAAATATACAATATAACAAAAAAGTCTTTATGCATTTTTAATGCTGGCATATTTCATCGTCTTTCCCGTATGTATTATTCCAAATTTGAATTTTAGAATTTAAAATAAAGAACAAAAGCCGAGCTTTGTCACTGATTTGTAAAAAATAATGACTGTTGAAAGTTGCTTTTAAAGCAATTTAATGTCAATTTGGTTTGAATTTTTGCAACTGTTGTAAACCAAAGTTTAGTTTAGTTATTTTTCTATAATTTAAACCGTTTTTGGCTATAAAATTATGGATACTTCACCTGAAATAGCCGCGCAAGCTGTAGCACTTCTTCAATTTGGGCTAAGTCAGTGAGAAGTGAGTTCACAACTTCACATAAGTCGTTCCGCTGTTCAAAGAGTATACCACCGATACCTGGAGACTGGCGGCTTCGTTCGGCGAACAGGAGGACCTTGTTACCGAGTGACAACGGCGAGACAAGATCAATACATTGTCACTACTAGCTTACGAAATCGACGCCTTAACTCTGTTCAGATACAAGAACAGCTCAGGGACTTTCACGGAGTGGCTGTAAGTGCTCGGACCGTTAGAAGGCGACTCAATGAACGTGGTTTAAAGCCCCATAAGCCAGCCAATGGACCCAAATTGACACGAGCACACCGAATAGACCGTCTAGAGTTTGCGCGCGAACATCTAAATTGGACTCAACATCAATGGAGCCAGGTTCTCTTCACAGATGAGTCCAAGATAATGCTATACGGTAATGACGGAAGGAGTAAGGTGTACCGAAGACAGAACGAGCGTTTCGCGCAATGCTGTATTGCTCGTCAATACGAGAAAGTGAGTTATGGTGGATGATCATGGACAGTCTGGGGAGGAATCTCTATGGAAGGCAAAACTGAGCTAGAGGTAGTGACGAGATCACGACTGCCGCCCCTAGATGGCAATAGATACATTCGCCAATGTTTAGAGAACCACGTGATGCCATATGCTGGATTTATTGGCCAAGATTTCGTTTTAATGCATGATAATGCAAGGGCCCATACTGCGGGAATCGTCAGGGAGTACTTAAATGACATTGGTATCACTGTTATGAGATGGCCAGCGCGAAGTCCTGATATGAATCCTATAGAGCAGTGATTCCCAAAGTGGTCTATATTGACCCCTAGGGGTCTATGACAACCTGCAAGGGGTCTACGTCAGCGAAAAAAAATCAATATCAGGGGGCCATTCGCCTAACAGAAATGCTTTGGAAAACGCTAACGCTTTCGATTTCATTTTGTTATTTCTGATCGCCGAAGGTTTTCAAATACCTCACGCTCATTTTCTATAATATTGTTATTACCAATGCAAAAGAAAAAAGAAGAACGCGAGGCATTTGAAAACCTCAGGCGGCTAGAAATAACAAAATGAAATCGTAAGCGTTAGCGTTTTCCAAAGCATTTCCGTTAGGCGAATGGCCCCCAGGTAAGTAGGGGGTCTACCCAATACGGAAAAACATGGCAAGGGGTCTACGACACAAAAAAGTTTAGGGAACTCTGCTATAGAGCATCTATGGGATTAGCTGAAGAGGCGTGTTCGACCTCATCATCATGCCCCGCAAACCATGCAGGAGCACAAAAATGTAATTTTGGAAGAATGGGAGGGCATTCTTCGACATGTCATAACGACATTGATTAATTCTATGCCAAACCATATGAGAGCTGTCATAAATGCACCGGGAGGCAATACAAGTTACTAAATAAACATTTCTTTTCATGTAAAACATGTCTTTAATTAAAAATCGATAATTTTTTTTTCCTTGACAAAAGCAAATATGGACTTGTTTCAACGTAACTCGACTTTTTTAATAAACTGTAGTTCAAATTTAGAACAGTGGCACTCTAAATGAATGATGAGATTGATGGATAAACAAGTAAAAGTGGCATCGATATAGTTACCTTGCTAATGTGCATAACGAAGTTAAGGTTGTACGATAGTATGACACGCGTGAGAAGTACCACGACCCACACGTAGGATGCATTCTCGAAGCAGGTGAGTTGCGCCTCGCACGAACGGAACTCCGCAACTAACATAAACAACAGAAGTGGCATCGCGCAAATAGTGACATTGCTAATGGGCATAACGAAGTTGAGGTTGTACGATAGTATGACGCGCGTGAGAAGTACCACGAAGCACAGGTAGGCGGCATTCTCGAAGTCAGTGAGTTGATCCTAGCACGGACGGAACTCCGCAACTAACATAAACAACAGAAGTGGCATCGCGCAAATAGTTACCTTGCTAATGGGCATAACGAAGTTGAGGTTGTACGATAGCATGACACGCGTGAGAAGTACCACGAAGCACACGTAGGCAGCATTCTCGAAGTCACTGAGTTGCTCCTAGCACGGACGGAACTCCGCAACTAACATAAACAACAGAAGTGGTATCGCGCAAATAGTTACCTTGCTTATGGGCATAACGAAGTTGAGGTTGTACGATAGTATGACGCGCGTGAGAAGTACCACGAAGCACACGTAGGCGGCGTTCTCGAAGTCAGTGAGTTGCGCCTCGCAAGGCCGGAACTCCACACGCCAGCCGATCGGCGAGTTGGGTGGCGGCGGCTTGAAGCGCATCGTTTGCCAGTTCGTTGACTGAATGTTCTGAATTATATGACGTCAACAAAATTAGTAGGTAGTGCTGTTCTTTTGTCTTTTATTGGTGAAAAGGGCAGCTTTGACCGCATTGTCTGCCAGTTCGTCGTCTGAATCTCCTATATTGGACGTCAACAGAATTAATAGTATTTCTTTTGTTTTTTATTGGTGAGAAGGGGCAGTTTGACCCGCATTGTCTGCCAGTTCGTCGACTGAATGTTCTGCGCGCGACATCAGTAAAATAAGTGGTCTTTCTTTTAGTTTTTTTTTTGGTGGAAAAAACACGTTTATGTATTTAAATTTTTTTCAGCACTACCCATAATAAATATTGCTGCTAGTCCAGAGAGTTAATTTATGAACATTGATTTGGAAAATTATCACTATCGATCAGTTCTGGAGACCTTAGACCAATGGAAGTAATAACAATACTTGTGTATGTACATTTATGTAGAGGAGGCGCGACGGTCACGTGAGTTCCCTTTTATGCTTTTCCCATCCCAAAAGTGCCTTACGGGCCTAAAGAAGTATAAATAAATATTTCCAAAACCCGCACCAATTAGCCTAGCCCCAAAGTAAGCACTGTAGGCTAGTGTTATGGGATGCTAATGTAACGGATAGAATACATATACATATATATAGTATATTTATATAGAAATACAAATTAAACATCCATGACTGGAGTACAAATGCTCGTATTCATCACACAAACATCTGCTCCCATCGGGATTTGAACCTGGGACCTTTCGAGTAGGCGACAACTTGAAACCACTCGGCCACGGAGGTCGTCAAAGTATCTTTAATGTTCTATTATATTGTTACGTGTCAATACATGTTACTGAGAATATAATTATAGTCTGAATTTACGGTTACCTCAAAATGGTCTGTATCATTTTTGTCGTCTTGATGGACTTTCTCGGAGAAGAGAGAGACGGAGTCGCGTATGAAGAGATGCGCCACGTGCAGTGCTAGTGGGTGGTCGATGCCACCTTCTCGCAGTCGCCGGTAGATGGCAGCGTCATGCACTATAGGAATATCGTTATATCTGAAACGATACAAAATGTTAACATCAAGCCATATTTATGGTAAAGATACTTTTTCTATTAGCATAGATCGCATGATGGCGTGTTTAGTCTATGATTGCGTAAGTTAAGCAACTTTAATAATGGCCAGCCACTAGATGACTGAAAATTTTATAAATAGAACTCCGCCGTGATTTGGAAGACATGTTAAGTCATTCATTGAGCCAAACTTTGTTTGTACCTCTGCAGTTAATAGGATCCACTTGTTCGTACTACACTGGACCGTGTAGGATGTGGCCCATATTCCTAGTTATTCTAACGGAAGTTTTCTGCCCCATCCACTCATGGAGACAATAATGGGATGATAAATTGTTAGAGCTTCATACTGGCATTTGATATGTATACGCAAATAAAATACTACTGTTTGGCTAGACGTTTATTTCCGAACTGGTGGGGACAGCTTCGACACTCGGCTAACAGATAAATAAATATTAAATTACCTTCAAATATAATCCAATATAGTAACAACATATTTAGCTGAATTTGCTTCCACTATTTATGTATTCTAAACTTCCAACGTGAAAGCTAGTAAATATTAGTTATTTCTAATCTAATTTAATTATCTAGTAATTACTGGTAACGCCTACCAGACTCGTAGCAGCAATGTCGCCGCACTCAGAAATCTTGCTTGATATTTTACTGTTCTTTCATTACATCTCACACGCCTCTTGTGGCAACATCAAAATTCTGTTAATAATTAAATACATCAAAATTCAATGTGAGTTTATTTCTAAAAGTAAATTCCATCACGCTCCAACATTCCAAAAAGGCGTGAACATATGGCGCCCGAACAAAAACATTCGAAAAAGCAAGGAAAGAACTGAGGAACTAAGGATACGAAAATTGCCTGCCGAACAGTGATTCAGCAAAAGACTCACTTCGAAGACAAGATTCAGATAAGTGCCCTGTTTATTCCTTTCCTAAAACCTTTTTATTTACTTTTAATCATTACCAAATTCGCAAAATCCATTATTTAAAATCCATTTTGATATAATTTTACACTTGTGCAAAGTACGACTACCCTACAACAAAAAATTAAAATATAAATTTTCTTAATATTCTCATAATCTGGTTAAATAAATACAAAATCATTAAATTAATATAATTAAATATTGTCCCCCATCCATATCGCGCTAGTTATTACTGGTTATTTAGCAAAATTTGCCGACTATTTCAGCTGTGCAAGTGATAACGGCCGGCTTCTCGAGGGCCTATAGAAAGGGCCTAAGGCTTGATTCAACGGGACAGCAGCTGATTCTGCTCGTAGACAACCAGTTCACGAGTGTCGCCGCAGTGTGGGAGTGTGAGATACGTACAAAATTTTACTATTTAAATAGATTTTATGTCTTTCAACTTACGGCGTTCCTTATAATTTTTGTCCTTAATTACAAATAAAACATACCAAATTAGTGAAAGTTCATACATCGTAGTAGCTTAATAGAATATTCAACTTTCTACTTGTTTTATTTATTTTCTTTACAACATAAAATGACTACGCCATTACCAGCAACTACATTATCGGTTTCAAAGCCAATCGATCAAAATCTGAAAGAATTAATAACTAGGCGTAGTTCAGTTAAAGGCCAAATCACACGATTTAAAAACTACTTGGACAAAATTACAAGGAAACCTGCCCTGACAACTATTGAAGTTGCTGAGTTATCTTTAAAACTCAGCAGGTTCGAAAGTCAGTCTGTTAAATATGACGAGCTGCAAACTCAGATCGAATTAATTAATGCAGATAATTTAGAATCGGAATTTGATGAGAGAGAGCGCATTGAGCAAGATTTTATTTTATGTATTGCAATGGCCAAAACTTGCTTAGACGAACAAAATGAAATAAAGACAAATGACCAAGACAAAAAGAGACGTGAATCTTTGTTTCATGAAGCTCAATGCGGTTTCAATCATTCTGATCCTGGTGTACGTTTGCCTCAAATACAGATTGCGAGATTTGACGGATCATTCTTTCGTTGGTTAGAATTCCGCGATACGTTTACTAACTTAATCCATAACAATGAACACATTTCTAGTATTCAAAAATTTCATTACCTAATTTCTTATCTAGAAGGTGATGCAGCTCGTGTCATATCTAATATTGAAGTCTCATCCGCTAATTACAATGATGCATGGCAATTACTTTATGCGCGATATAATAACAAACGTTTACTTATAAATCATCACCTTAAATCTATATTTAACATACAGCCATTGACGCGTGAAACTGAGGGTTCTTTACGTTACTTGGTGGACCATATCACCAAAAACTTACGCGCCCTAGCTAATCTAGGTCAACCCATTCAACACTGGGACACGCTTATTATTTATTTGGTTTCTTCTAAGCTTGATAACCATACCCTTGTGAAATGGGAAGAACAGCGTAACAGCTTAGACGACTTTCCTAGCTTAGAACAATTTAAATCATTTTTAATTGATAGGGCATACATTATTGAGTCTACAAATCGTAACAAATTTATGAATTATAATTTAAATAAAGGTAATATTGCAAAACCTTCTCAGTATACGCAGTCACACAATAATAAACACATATTTCAAACAAAATCATATGCTACAACACAACAAAAAAGCAATCATAGTGTAAGTGTATGTCAGTGTATAATTTGCGACCAAAATCATAAAATATACGACTGTCCAAATTTTAAATCTAAATCCATAGAGCAAAAATTATCCGATGTTTCTAAATACAAATTATGTTCAAACTGTCTACGTCAAGGTCACCCGGTTAGCGAATGTCGCATGGGCCCTTGTAGGCAGTGCAATGAGCGTCACAATACATTACTGCATTCAGTTGAAGCAACTAAAGCCAACAATGCCCAAATTCAGGAATTTAATTCCATTGTAAATTTCTCTAAAGAAAATAATTCTAAACATGTTATTTTATCTACCGCATTAATCGAAGTTTTGAATCCAATAACTAAAGAGGCAATTACAGTTCGTGCCTTATTGGATTCAGGCAGCCAGTCATCTTTCATTACAAAATCATTGCAACAAAAATTATCATTACAAACAAAACCCACTTCAATTAACGTTGTTGGAATTGGAAATAATGCTGTAAATAAAATTAACGAAAGTTGTGTTATCCAATTAAAATCAAAACATCATAATTATTCCAAAAATCTACATTGCTTTGTTCTAGATAAACTTACAGGAGATCTGCCAAAGGCTCCAATAAGTCTATCTGAGTTAAACATACCTTTAAAATATAAATTAGCAGATCCCAACTTTGACCAACTCTGCCATATTGATTTACTGATAGGCGCAGACCTCTTTTGGAATATTTTATTATGTGAACAAAAACCACTGGGTAAAAATAAACCCATACTTCAAAATTCTAAATTAGGCTGGCTTATTGGTGGCTCTTTAAATGTTGCTAAAGGTGACAAAATTCACTGTAATACTTTATTACATAACGAAGAAGTTTTAAATAATTCTAAATTTGATAACATGGTTACTAAATTCTGGGAGTTTGTAGAAGTTCCACATAACTTACTATTAAATGACACTTACGCATGATGACATTATTGTAATCAAAAGGTACATTATGCCAAATGCCTACAAAGTTTTTGACCCCTTGGGTCTACTTAGTCCTTTTATTATGCTAGCTAAATTATCGCTCCAAAAATTATGGCAATTAAAATTGATTTTGATCAACCTGTACCTAATAACATCAAAAATGATTGGATAGAGTTTTCTAAAGGCCTATCTGTCTTAATAACTTTTCAAATTCCACGCCAAGTTCTTTGCGAAGCTTCAACTTCTGATGAAATACACACCTTCAGTGATGCTTCTCAGGTAGATTATGGTGCCTACATTTATCTAAAGTCCAAAACCTCAAACGATGGCGCTACTGTACGACTGCTGTGCTCTAAATCAAAGGTAGCGCCAATTAAACCAACAACCATACCTCGTTTGGAGCTCTCTGGAGCACTCCTTGCTGCTCGATTGTGCAAAACAGTAGTGGATTCGCTAAGGATTACACCTGACCGTATTGTTCACTGGTGTGACTCTAGTGTAGTTCTGGGCTGGCTAAAGAGTGACGCTAAAAACCTTCGTTGCAAATAGAATAAGCGAAATACAGGATATCACAGTATCTTCTGCTTGGCGCTACATCCCCACAGCCGATAACCCCGCCGACCTAATTTCGCGAGGCATCCATGCTAGCACCTTACTGAGTTCAGTTTTATGGTGGCATGGTCCAGATTTGTTACTGAGGGAGGAGGCATATTGGCCAGTTTTAAAAACACAAAACCATACCGACTTACCTGAAGTCAAAATAGTTTCCAAAATAATTGTTTCAGAATCAATTATTAAATTTGAACGTTTTTCAAATATTACTAGATTACAAAGAACAATGGCTTATGTTAAACGATTTATACAAAATACAAAATATTCTAAAAATAAATTAACTGGCATTTTGACCGCCGAAGTATTAAAAGAATCTTTATATTTTCTATGTAGTATGGCTCAGCAGCAATGTTTTCCGGCTGAGTATAAATTATTACTTGAGTAAAACAATTAAGTGCAAAAACAAAAATTTTATCTTTATCTCCATTTATGGACGAAAATAGCTTGATTCGCGTGGGTGGTCTTATAGAAAAGTCAGATTGTACTTATGAGCAAAAGCACCCAATTTTACTAAATTCATCATTATCATTCATGCAAAAGTGCATTTCTTTTGGCACTACACAAATACGTATCACGTCGAGGCCGACCATCGAGTGTGTTTTCCGGCAATGTTCGCAATTTTGTAGCTAAAGAGCTTGATCTGTTTCTAAATAAACAGACCGAAATATTGTCTGAGTTTGCCGCTCACGAAGGCATAAAATTTTCATTTACACCCTCTTACGCTCCCCACTTTGGTGGGACTTGGGAATCTCTAATTAAAAGTTCCAAAAGAATTTTAAGACGTGTTATGGGCACGACCCATTTAACTTTTGAGGAGATCTCTGCTCTCTTTGCACAGGTGGAAGCTATATTAAACAGTCGTCCCTTGTGTCCCTTATCATCATCTCCCGACGATCTCCTTTTCCTCTCCCCAGGGCACTTCCTCATCGGAAGACCACTAAACTCAATTGCATCACCTGATCTGGAAGCTGAAAACGAAAGTCGACTGAATCGCTTTGCTCGCCTGGAAAAGCTACGCCAGCACTTTTGGACAAGGTGGCACATGGAGTACTTGTCAGAATTGCAAGTCCGAAGAAAATGGAAGCAAAATACAACTCAATTAAAGATTGGAGACTTGGTCTTGCTCTGTGAAGACTCTCTTCCACCTCTATGTTGGCGCACTGGACGAGTTACCAATTTGTACCCAGGAGCTGACGGAATATCCCGCGTCGCGGACGTGAAGACAAAGATGGGAACCTATCGACGGCCCCTGGTTCGCCTCTGTCCTCTTCTGAACGTTGATGAAGCGTAAGAAGTTGAAGATCTTCTTCAACGGGGGGGAGTATGGTAACGCCTACCAGACTCGTAGCAGCAATGTCGCCGCACTCAGAAATCTTGCTTGATATTTTACTGTTCTTTCATTACATCTCACACGCCTCTTGTGGCAACATCAAAATTCTGTTAATAATTAAATACATCAAAATTCAATGTGAGTTTATTTCTAAAAGTAAATTCCATCACGCTCCACCATTCCAAAAAGGCGTGAACAATTACTATATTTCGTGCGATTTGTTCTGTTTAAAGGTTATTTTTAGGCCGTCGGCTTTATTTAGGCCTACAACTTAGAAATGAGTGTGCAACGATCGCCTCCCGTATCACAAATCTCCTTGGATATATTAAAACCAAATTCGCTACAGTATAAATCTGACTCTGCTCTGAATGCACCGAACAACACCACACAAGAGAGTAATTACTTTAACATCTCTAAGCGTCAGAAGCGTACATTTGATGATACAAATGAGCAACAGATATCTAGTATCTCGGAAATGACTGCATTGTTTAACGATAAGTTTGAACTTTTAAATAATGCAATGCTCACTATTATGACCCAAAATCAGGAGATAAATCAAACTGTCAAAGACATATCTTCCAAGCATGAGCAGTTACTCACAAAATTAAATATTTTAGAAAGGGAAAATAGCGTCTATAAGCAAAAACTATACATATTAGAAAACAAGTTAGACACCTTGGAACGACACACCCGTTGCACTACTATGGAGGTTCGAAATATCCCGAAACAAGAAAAAGAAACAAGGGCTGTTCTCGTCTCCATTATTAAACAAATAGGCCTTCAATTGAACCCTGATACGTCGATAAATGACTCGGATATCCGGGATATATTTCGCAACAAAAGTGAAGCCGTGGTAGTGGACTTTTCAACTGTTTCGCAGAAGGAAAATTTGATACTACAATACAAATCCTTCAACAAACTGAGACGTCAAAAAAAGAACCTTTATTTAATACTGAACATATCAACCTGCTGGGCTCACCGCGTCCTATATTTGTGTCAGAATACTTAACTACCAAGGCAAGACGGCTGTTTTACTTAGCGCGAGCTAACGTGAAAAATAAAAAACTCGCTGCAGCCTGGACCTCGTACGGGAAGATCTATATTAAAAAGGAAGAAGATTCGCCACCAATCCGCGTCGACGACGAAAGCGACCTCCCTAAACTGGATTTGTGACTAGTGTTCAACCTTTTGTTTCTTTCAATTTTTTTGTTTAGATATATTAAGTTTTTGCATGAATTATCAGTATTGTTTTTTTACATAAATGTTTCGAATTTCTTCATGAGCTGTATAATAACCAAAACACAAACAAAAAACATATATCAATCATTACACATCATACAATATATTTACAACCGTCTCCACATACATAACCTCACACATATATACACACATAACTTACAACTATTACTTTTTTGCATGTTTATGACAACAAATATACATATGTCTACAGCCACTTCATACTACACACACATACACAATACAGACAGACATAAAGATTTCACTCGCTATAGTACATTGATGGGTCCGGGCTTGAGTTCAACTACTTTTAAAAATTACTATCATATCGCATACGGGTCACGTAATTACGTGACTACCTTTTTGTTACCTATTACTTAGAATGAATAATACTGAAGTGGTGAACCTTGACCTGGATTCATTGTCTATAGCACAAGTAATTAACTGTTATGCAGAGGAGATGAAACAATACATTCCACAAACACGTACTTTAAACATCATATCACAGAACATACGCAGTATTAACTGTAACTTGACCAGTTTCATTATCTTATTACAGAGATCAAAAATCGATTGGGATATTATTATTCTCACAGAATGTTGGCTTCCTACAACTAAATTCATACCGGAATTAGAGAACTATAAGCATGTCACTACATCTAGACATAAGACTCAAAATGAGGGAGTGGTAATCTATTACAATAAACTGTTGAATGTCGTAGCTGAGGAACCTTTCATCGAGAATGCCAACTGTCTAACATTAAAAATTGATAATGAATATTGCATAATAGGTATATATAGACCACCCAGCTTCTCAGATACTTCGGGTTTCACAGAGTCTATCGACTCCATCCTCTTAAAATTAAATAGTTTCAAAAACATTATTATCGGTGGTGACATTAATATTGATATCCATCCAAACAATAACGACAGACGCGCACATGAATACCTTAACCTACTAGCCAGTCATGCTATGCTACCTGGTTTTACAACCGCTACTCACGACCGTACTTGTCTGGATCACTTCATCCTTAAAACTAAACTTGAAGCTACATGTTTCGTACTCTTCTCATCTATTACAGACCATAATTGTGTTGCACTAAGCCTTGCACTCAAATCAAAAGCTAAAACAACTTCTTTTATCACCCAGCGCGTAGACTTTAAATTACTAGACATAAGTATTTCTAATATAAATTTCCAGCCTATCTTAAATAATTTTGACACAAATTCAGCCACCAATCTTTTCGTTTCTTGTTTAACTAAATCAATCAAGGACTGTACTAAAGAACTAAAAACTCCAAAAAGAAAACATACCATAAAACCTTGGATTACTAGTGGTCTCTTACGGTGCATGCGAAACAAGGATAAACTACATAAAAAATATAAAGGTGATCCTGACAATGAAGCACTTAAAACTACTTACAAGCGATATAGGAACTTTTGTAATGCCATTCTCAAGAAAACCAAGAGGTTATACGATAGGGGCGAAATCACTAAGACCCAAAAGGATAAAAAACAGCTTTGGCAAGTTTTAAAAAACATAAGTGGGTCACATTGTACAGTCGATTACTCAACTTCACTAGTTTCCAAAGATAACCCTCAACAGAAACTTAATGAAGTAAATAAATACTTCGCCAATGTCGGCAAAAAACTCGCCGAAAAGATAACCCCCTGTAATGATACTTCATGCTACTGTCAAGCTCAAACAACGACGTCCCCTCCTGGCTGCTTCGTTATGTCACCTACGGATGAGCATGAAGTGGCAAATATCATATCCGGACTTAAAGAACAATGTGCGGTGGGTACTGATCTTATATCAACCAGAATTAAAAAACGATATGCTGAGCTTATAATACCACCTTTGACGCACATTTGTAACCTAGCAATTGCAAATGGAGTGTTCCCCTCAGCTTTCAAAGGTGGTCAAATCAAACCGATCTACAAAAACGGTGATAAGGATCGTGTCGAGAACTTTAGGCCTATCACCATCCTTACTGCTCTCTCCAAAATTTTAGAGCGCATAATGAACAAGAGGCTCAGAACGTTCTTAGAATCAAATAAAATCCTCTCTCTGTCACAATACGGTTTTCGAAAAGGAAGATCCACAAATGATGCTGTTAATGATCTTACGCAATCGATTGTGTCTAGCTTGGATGAGAGAAGGAAGTGTGTGGTGCTTTTTCTCGATCTAGCCAAGGCATTCGACACGGTCTCCATTCCCCGGTTACTCTCCAGACTAGAGAGTTATGGAATCAGAGGCTTACCGCTCCAGATGTTTTCTGATTACCTTTCAAATAGGACACAGAGGGTTAAAATTGAACATTGGGTAAGTGAAGAATCGAGCATCACTTATGGTGTGCCGCAGGGTAGCATCGTCGGGCCTACCCTATTTTTGGTTTATATCAATGAGCTATGTCAACTTCAGCTCACAGGGGGCAGAACCTTTACTTTTGCTGATGACACTGCTCTTTTCTTTGAAGGGAACTCTTGGGACAGGTCATTTGAATTAGCACAGAAAGGCCTAAATCTAGTAACAAAGTGGCTGAAATGTAATGGCCTCACACTTAATGTCTCCAAGACTAAGTATGTCACTTTTGCCTTAAAATCTAACCAACTTCCATCAACAGAACTTAACATTACTGTCCATGAGTGTAACACCCAGTCTTCTATGATTTCTTGCCCTTGTCCCTCCTTGGAGCGTACCGACTGCATAAAATATCTAGGAGTTTTGCTAGACCAGACCCTCACCTTCTAGTACCATCTCGATCTTCTAGCATTAAAGTCTTAAAATATAAGTAAATATCATCAAAAATATAAGTCATCTTGCGTAGTCACGCAATGACTTATATTTTTAGAAATCTGAGAGGTGTTGCAGAGCGGAAAATCATTAAAACCGTCTATTATGCGTTGTGCCACTCTCTATTGGAATACTGCATCACCTCTTGGGGTGGGGCCGCGAAAACACATTTACTAACGGTGGAGAGATCTCAGCGCATATTGCTTAGAGTGGCTGCAGGACTCCCATATCGCTATCCTACTGTAGAGTTATACAAAGTCTGGAACATTCTCTCTGTACGACAGATATTCGTTCTGAAAACCGTACTTTAAAAACATAACCAGTTAACTTATGACCCCAAAGGACAATGGGCAAAACGCACCCAGCTCCGCCAACAATGTAATTAGTATGAATCGATAGATCTATGAAAAACTAGCCTTTTTTATTATGGCACCAAAAAAAAATAACCTGGGGGTCAAAAGATATACACCTGGGTATGTTCTATATTAGGGGTTAAGGTTTCCGCACATAGTCCTTATAGACGACCTTTGTGTGTAAGTCATGGGGACCGGTTACACACGGGCATATTTAAATAGCTCCTTATAGAGAAGCTCGATGGCGCAGGTGGTTAGCGCGTTCGGTTGCGATCGTTGAAGTTAAGCAACTTCCGCAGTGGTCGGTCATTGGATGGGTGACCAAAAACATCTATTTCGAGTTCCTCCGTGCTTCGGAAGGCACGTTAAGCCGTTGGTCCCGGCTGTATCTGCAGTCGTTAGCACCCGCCAATCCGCACTGGGCCCGCGTGGTGGGTCATGGCCCAATCTCCCTATTTCATCCATAGGGAAGGCCTGTGCCCCAGCAGTGGGGACATTAATAGGCTGATGATGATGATATTTAAATAGCTAAAGAAATTCATTCAATATCAATAGTACTTTCGTCTTATAATATTAGCAATAATAAGTGAGTGAATCATATCTTACTGTACAACCAGATACAAAATACTAAACAACAAAGCCTACCGACTATCCTGCTTGCTTGCTGCTTGCACTTACTGAGACTCCTCAAAACGTCTAACAGGGTATGGAGGTTGAAGGATGTGATATTGCAGTTGCCGTTGCAACTAGTCTACTCGTATGCAGTCCTATGTCTTACATTTTGTGCGCTCCCTGTTATTTCATTGATATTTAACTAACACGTTTTAGAAATAGGAATACGATTATCATCGCGTATGTCATTATAATCGTACGAGCTAATAAAAAATCTATGGATCAATTTAAATGCTCGTACTCAGCACACAAACATCTGCCCCCACCAGGATTCGAACCCGGGACCTCTCGAGCCAGCGACACCATGAAACCCGGCGTACAAACCACTCGACTCGGATATATTAATTGACGACCTCCGTGGTCGTCAATTAATATATCCGTTCTATATACTCGTCCTTGTATCTTTAAATATTATGTTCGTTATAGTTACTTTTACCTATGGAATTGTACCTATTTAACTTAAAATAACTAAAGACTCCCGGGATGGAATTTGATGCGCTTTGGCACAAATGATCATGACTATGATACCTTTCAAACAAATGTAGTTTAAGCCGTGGCGGACGTGGGTGCAGTGTCCATGCAATTTTGCCCATTGTCCTTTGAACAAAGGAGACGCAAAACTCAAGTCTGCCCTTTGCCTACTCAGAAAACCTCCTTTGCACAAAACTTCTTCCAGTTTCTAGGCCCATTCCTCTA
The DNA here is from genome assembly GCA_902850365.2 of Chilo suppressalis. Taxonomy (NCBI): domain Eukaryota; kingdom Metazoa; phylum Arthropoda; class Insecta; order Lepidoptera; family Crambidae; genus Chilo; species Chilo suppressalis. The sequence continues at coordinate 19,456,248 of OU963898.1, forward strand.
CAACCGCATAAATCATATCCTCCATATTTATTCTCGTCATAAAACCCACTGTAAAACTATCGTCCGCGATTATCTATTGACACTTGACTATGATTATACTGAAAACCTATTATGCCCTCTAAGGTAAACCTGATAATGATGATATTCGTAGTTTTCACAAGAGATTTTAATTTCGCCTCTGCTACTGTTGAAACTAATCATTTACACACGACTGCACATACACAAACATACACACACATACACTACACTGCATACATATTACATACACAAAAAGAACGAAATCACACAAACACTTACTATCACACACATACACGCCGTTTTTGGTTATTATTTTTAATTTTGGAAACTGGATAATTTTCTAGCTTCCTATTAGATAGAATAGCTTTCTTTGATTTTTGTTATTATTTATTTGTTTTCTTTTATTCAATGCTGTTGAAACAACAATGTATATACACATTTCAACTGTCCAAGATATTGTACCATCCGTGGAAGTCTTGCTATCTGTGATTGGGCCTGGTGACCTGTAGCACAGGTTTCTATTGCTGAAACCTATTTCAGGCACCAGTTCATCACAAATAGAGGAGCCACAATACTGTAATAGCTATACAAGACTTACTATGAATCTCTGTTGTGATGGAAAATAAATATATTTTTGATTTGATTTGATTAACATATTTTTATGATGATAATGCAAGGATGTTGTACGACCTCATTGAAGTAAGACCAAAGCTATACAGTGATAACATTTTATTTATATCAAACTATGAATGAACCTTTTTAATTCTCGCTTTTTATTGATTAACTAAAAATGAGTGAAAAAAAAATGTGCAAAACGTAACAAAAAAAAACATCGATCAAGCAAGAGGAATGAAAACAGACTGGTTAATCATCCTTGTAATATTTGTATATGGTTGAAATTAAATTATAATACTTTCAATACTACAGAATTAAGATATACTACAGATCTATACTATCATCATTCCAATAGTGATCCCTGCGTTTCATAGCTGGGATTTTTTCGTTACAATAACGTTTTTATACGCTATTAGAATTATCACAAATAAAGGTGAAGTAACACATTAACACGCCGAATTCATTGGTGCCTCTTTTTAAGTTTAAAACTTCATCATTGCGAGGTTAACGGAGAGCTTAAGGGACTTGAATGGATGACCATGACAATAAAACTTTATAGCATAAAATATATCTTTTGTAAAACCATTAAAATTTATCGACTTCAAGAAAATGCATATGCGGTGAACCCACGCTTGTTCAACCAATTCGGTTGGCGTGTCTGATTTATTGCGATAAGTTCATGTCCTCCTGTCGGGTATATGATCATTATCTTTGATTTACGAGTTAAAATACGCGAGCTGTTACACTTAAATTATGTAACAATAGTTTGTTATTGTACAGTTCATCGCATATATTCTGATTCTACTGCGCGCAAAAACTTACGGCGTATATTTATAAGCTGATGGCTTGACTTTAGTATATTCATAAATTCTGACAACAGCCTAGACTGTGTCAGAATTTGAAGAAGATTGAAGTCTTAGTTTGCAAATCAAAACTTAAATAGTTTTGATATTTTATGGTATATTATGTATGACATATAACTACAAACCGGTTAATCGAATGCATATTTACCTAAAGTAGAGATGTTGGCTATTATGGAAAGCACTTTTTTGTCGAAAAAAACCGGATTCCGGAGAAACCCAAATTGACCCAAATGACAATTTCCCTGTATCTATAACATAAAAATATTGTGTAAGATGTCCTTAAAGTAAACAAATAAATTTATATTCATTTATGTTTTCTTATAACCACACCAACATTTCTCTTACACCTTGCACACACACATACTAGAAAGAGAAATCAAAATTAAACTTTTAGTAAATATTCATTCGATTAGTTTTGCGAACCCGGAATATCAGAATTTAATTTTTTAGTAAAATATAATACAGATCCTGTGGAAAGTTCAACAGGACGCGGGAGCTTATTACTAGGGTTCTGGAACCTTAAAAATATGATCTACTAAGGTCGATTAAGGAGTTAATGAACTTCTGTTACTGACCTAAACACATTGTTTTTTTGTAAACACTAAAATGCTTGTTGTTTATTATGCAAATAAATTTAGATTCAATTTTAAAGTGACTATATAAGTCTGTAAACAAATGAGTAAATTGAACACGTGATGTTTCATTATACTATCAGTCGGATACTGTTTGGTTACATTTAATCGCATTTGGAATCTAGATAATAACGATAAATGACAGAGCGAAAATTGTACTACGGGATGTGTCTACTAGGTATTTAAGGGAAAATACTTAGTAGGTACTTTTCTGAATGTTGAAAAATTAAAATGTCATATCATTCCATTAGTCACATCCATGACTTAGCATCGTCAGCGTCACGCTTGGGTAATGTGGCGTAATAAATCGTTGTTACATCATTCAATTAAAAACAATTCTATTAATTATGAAAGGCCACTTTGATAAAAATATTAAATAATAATATACTTTTTTAGTGAGATAGTTAAGAGTATTGCGTGGTATTGTTGTCAGTGAGTAAAAAACCGTTGGATTTGGCGATAATAGTTTATCAATTATATACTCGAAACGCACAATAGGCAGGAACCCATTTCTACGTTTCGCCAACAGACTTGTTGCGTTGGGGGTCTCGTGGAAGGACATTGGCTAATAGCTTTAACTGTTTCAGTAAGTCCCTTCAAAGAAGAATGTAAACGTGACTCTGACTCAATTATTTTTTTCTCAAATATAAAAGGAAAGGTATGAAAAGCTCATTGGTGCAGCAGTGCTCAAACACGTAGATCAGGGTGAGGAATCCTAAGTACACTAAAATAATGATTACAACTGAGGAGCTGGCAAATAAAACGGTATAATTACGCATATGCTCAACTAAAAACACATGACCCGTACTCACTTCTCGTGTTCCGGCGAGAGGTACGAGTCGATTGAATCATATCGGGACTTCTGTATGCGGAACTTGTTATGTTTGAGGGGGTCCAGGCCGCGCTCCTCGCGAGTGCGGCAGTCCACCGACGCGGAGATCACGTTCCAGCGGCAGTCCACATCGGTAAGGAACCCGCGGTACACTGGAGACGCTGCTGACAGCGCTAACTGAGGAGAATACATCCTGCTCAAACGAATGAAGGAGATGAACACTGTACGATAGAAATCACAAAATAGAGCTAACAAGAATTCAGTGACATAATGTAAATGTTGTATTTATAGGCTTTTAAACAACAATAAAGGCGTGTCCGCTGCACCATGTTTTGAACAGAATATTGTTCGAAAATATAAATAAAGAGTGTGGACTAAATGCTTTGTCGAGCAAATTCACTTGAACGTGTTTGCCGGAGTTTGTCGAAAACATCCCCTGCGTTCGTCTGCGGGCGTGGGAAATCGTTCATTTAAGTTTGATTTTGGTGTAGGAAGAGATGTTTTGATGTGACTATCGTGATGGTGTGCATTGTGGCATCCAGAGACAACACTGGCTGACTGATTAATATCATGTTGATAGTTAAAGATCCGTAATTTAGGAAGCAACTTCAAATGAAAATAAAACAAAATAATTAGATGCCTTCACGGAAGTTATGGGTACTTCTGTGACCTCTGTGAGCGCTGAATGGTTGAGCCTCAGATCACAATTCAATCGAGAAAAGAAAAGAGAACTAAAATTCGCGCCGTTTTAGGCTAGTTTGTAAACAATATAAATCAATATTTAGTATGCGGTTGTTGTTTATAAGTTTTACTATTATTATTTACACGATCTTTAAGTTTCTCACGTAACTTCACATGCAAGTTTGTGGGACACTTTACAATGTAATAGAAGAAAATATACATAGTCATATGACTAATTAATTCGGATAATAAAGACCTCAGGCTCAAGTTTGTTGTATTCTACTTTAATTATTCCATTTACGTAGTCAGAAAAACTGTGACATTGAATTCGATACATAGTCGAACGTTATTAAACATTGATCGACGTCGAGGCACTCTGACGACCTTGTTTTAATGTACCTAAATTTGATATTGATTGGAGGTGACTTTATTAAATTTAAAAGAGACATACCGGCCGGTGTAAATTATCTAAGTCTCCACGCCAAAAGAATATTTATTTTTTTACAGACATTTTTAATAAGAAATAGAACTGGTAGGTTTATACGTTTATTTCTACTTCGTGAAATTAACTCCTATGTAAGGAGTCAATTTTCTCGATTTTTTCATTTCATTGTTAATAGGAAGGAAAATACAGAAATGTTTATCTTTCCATGATTCTCTTTTCCGTATCAATCTATCTTACTAATCAATGTATTGTAAACAAGTGTCTGTAATGATGATACAATAGGTAAGTTATGTTCGTATACGGCGACAGGTGTCCAGTTAACAGTCATACAGGTGTTGTTCTACTGATAAAAATACTAATATGAATACATATATGATGGATGTTTGTTTACTGAGGACCGCGATGGCGCAAGTGGTTAGCGCGTTCGGCTGCGATTGTTGAAGTTTAGCAACTTTCGCAGTGGTCGGCCATTGTATGGGTGATGAAAAATTTACTATCTTGAGCTACTCCGTGCTTCGAAAGGTACATTAATCCTTTGATCTCGGCTGCATCTGCAGTCGTTAGCACCCACCAGTTCGAGCTTGGCCTGCGTGGTGGGTTATGGCCCAATTTCCTTAATCCATCAAAAAAAAGGCCTGTGCCACAACAGTGGGGACATTAATGGGTTGCTGATGATGTTGCTCACTTACGAATTCGGCTAAAATGATCGAATTCATTTGGTAAGTTAGTTGAGCAACAATATTTTTAGGGTTCCGTAGTCCTGACAAGGAACCCTTATAGTTTCGTCATGTCCGTTTGTCTGTCCGTCCCCGGTTTTGTTTGGAAACTTTTAGCACTAGAGAGCTGTAATTTTGTGGAGATATGTATATCAATCATGCCGACAAAATGGTAGGATAAAATTTGGAAAAGTATTTTTTTAGGGTAACTTCCCTACATGTGACCTTGATTTTATTTTTCATCATATACCCCACGATGTGGAGTATCGTTGAATAGGTCCTTTAAAATTACTTAGGGGTTCTTAAGATTATATTTCAATTTAGGGATCCGTTTGCGAAATATTGAACTTTAAAGTGCTAATTTTTGTTCGTGTAGGGCACCCCCAAAACCTGAATTTTTTTATGATAATATAATGCTTTTCATGAACTTTTAAGGAAAATAATAATGTAAATTCTGCTGTGCCCTATCTCTCTTAACACATATACATAGTAAAATAATCACCATAATTGGGCATAAAGGCGCGAGCTGGTCTTACAGCGTGCGCGCCTCCACAATACAACTGGCTTGGAAGGTCAGCAACGGGCAACAGCATCCCATAGCATCACGTATATTGAGCTAGCAGACCATGGTCGCAACGCGCACATCTAACCTACTGGGTATTTAGTTGCTAATTAGTTACACTATTCCCGATTTAGTTGCTCAATACCTGTAAGAGTTGCAAGCGATCTGCTAGATTAAGTCTTAACCTAGCAGACCACAATACTGTATCTTCGGTTCTCGTACAGATATCGAAGATCTGCAAACGGCATATTAAGTTGCTAATTAGTTGCTGTAGGACAGCATAATTAGTATTATCCCCCCATCATCCCCTATTTGCCGCACCAGCACCCACACGACCCCCGAAATACGATAAAATTAAAAAGAGAGATATAAACTACGGCGTACTTTGTTGCTAATTAGTTGCTGCAAAATAGCGTTGTTTAAAAAAATTAATTATCAACCCTTAACTCCAGATCATCCTTGCAACCACCCCAGAATAGGACGATATCGAAAAATTCTAGTAGATGGAAAATAGACGCGGCATATTTAGTTGCTAATTAGGTGCTCGCCAAAAACGCAATTAAGAGTATTCTACAATCATCCCCTAACCTCAGATCCAACCCCTCTACACACTAGAAACAGTAGATGGTTAGAAAGCGCACGCAGATTTATAACTGCTGGATGTTTAGTTGCTAATTAGTTGCTCGCCAAAAACGCAATTAGTAGTATTCTACAATCATCCCCTAACCTCAGATCCATCTCCTCTACTCACTTAGAAACAGTAGATGGTTGGAATTCGCACATAGATTTTTAAAACTGCTGGATGTTTTGTTGCTAATTAGTTGCTAAAAAATAGCGTTGCTTATAATATTTAATTATCAACCCTTAACTACAAATCATTATGGGTACAAAAAATGTGGGATGTTTTTCTACAATCGTCTCTTCACCTCAAGATCGACCAGTCATTTTCTCTTTACAATAATAATAAAAAAACGGTCAGAATATGCTCGTAGATGTATATAACTGCAGAATATCTTAATGCTAATTAGTGGCTCGCTAAGTTTACATTTAAAAAAAAATTAGCAACTTAATATCCCGCGTCTTTTTCCCACCTACAAGAATTTTCCAATATCGTCCTATTCTGGGGTGGTTGCAGTGCTAATCTGGAATTAAGGGTTGATAATTAAAAACTATAAGCAACGCTATTTTGCAGCAACTAATAAGCAACAAAATACGCCGTAGTTTATATTCTCTCATGACCTCTTTTTCACATTATCGTATTTAGAGGGTAGTGCTGGGGTTGTTGTGGCAATAAGGTGATGCTGGGGGAATAATACAAATAATGTTGTCATTAAGCAACTAATTAGTAACAAAATATCTTGCAGTTTTAAATATCTGCGTGCGAATTCGAACCATCTACTATTTTTTAGTGAGTAGAGGGGGTGGATCTGAAGTTAGGGGATGCTTGTAGGATACTCTTATCTGCGTTTTTGGCGAGCAACTAATTAGCAACTAAATATCCCACGTCTTTTTTCCACCTACGAGAATTTTACGATATCGTCCTATCTGGGAAGGTTGCAGTGCTGATCTGGAGTTAAGGGTTGATAATTAAATACTATAAGCAACGCTATTTTGCAGCAACTAATTAGCAACAAAATATCCAGCAGTTTTAAATATCTGCGTGCAAATTCGAATCGTATACTATTTTTAAGTGAGTAGAGGGGATGGATCTGAGGTTAGGGGATGATTGTAGAATACTCTTAAATGCGTTTTTGGCGAGCAACTAATTAGCAACAAAACATCCAGCAGTTTTGAACATCTGCGTGCGCTTTCCAAACATCTACTGTTTCTAGTGAGTAGAGGGGTTGGATCTGACGTAAGGGGATGATTGTAGAATACTTTTAATTGAGTTTTTGGCGAGCAACTAATTAGCAACTAAATATCCCGCGTCTTTTTCCACCTACGAGAATTATACGATATCGTACTATTCTGGGGAGGTTGCAGTGCTGATCTGGAGTTAAGGTTTGATAATTAAATACAATAAGCAACGCTATTTTGCAGCAACTAATTAGCAACAAAATATCCAGCAGTTTTAAACATCTGCGTGCAAATTCGAACCGTCTACTATTTTTAAGTGAGTAGAGGGGATGGATCTGAGGTTAGGGGATGATTGTAGAATACTCTTAATTGCGTTTTTGGCGAGCAACTAAACATCCAGCAGTTTCAAAAATCTGCGTGCGAATTCCAACCATCTACTGTTTCTAGTGAGTAGAGGGGATCTGAGATTAGGGGATGATTGTAGAATACTCTTAATTGCGTTTTTGGCGAGCAACTAATTAGCAACTAAACATCCAGCAGTTTTAAAAATCTGCGTGCGAATTCCAATCATCTAGTGTTTCTAGTGAGTAGAGGGGTTGGATCTGAGGTTAGGGGATGATTGTAGAATACTCTATACTATTTTGCAGCAACTAATTAGCAACAAAATATCCAGCAGTTCTAAACATCTGTGTGCAAATTCGAACCGTCTACTATTTTTAAGTGAGTAGAGGGGATGGATCTGAGGTAAGGGGATGATTGTAGAATACTCTTAATTGCGTTTTTGGCGAGCAACTAATTAGCAACTAAACATCCATCAGTTTTAAAAATCTGCGTGCGAATTCCAACCATCTACTGTTTCTAGTGAGTAGAGGGGTTGGATCTGAGATTGTAGAATACTCTTAATTGCGTTTTTGGCGAGCAACTAATTAGCAAACTAAATATGCCGCGTCTATTTTCCACCTACGAGAATTTTCCGATATCGTCCTATTCTGGGGTGGTTGCAGGGATGATCTGGAGTTAAGGGTTGATAATTAATTTTTTTAAACAACGCTATTTTGCAGCAACTAATTAGCAACAAAGTACGCCGTAGTTTATATTCTCTGATGAGCTCTTTTTAATTTTATCGTATTTCGGGTGTAGTGTGGGTGCTGGTGCGGCAAATAGGGGATGATGGGGGGATAATACTAATTATGCTGTCCTACAGCAACTAATTAGCAACTAAATATGCCGTTTGCAGATCTTCGATATCTGTACGAGAGCCGAAGATACAGTATTGTGGTCTGCTAGGTTAAGACTTAATCTAGCAGATCGCTTGCAACTTTTACAGGTATTGAGCAACTAAATCGGGAATAGTGTAACTAATTAGCAATTAAATACCCAGTAGGTTAGATGTGCGCGTTGCGACTATGGTCTGCTAGCTTAATATACGTATAAACGCAGCCCGGCTGAGCTGCCGAGTCGGACTCGTGCGAATCCTCCACGGATATTTTGAATATGATGAATTTCAATACAATACTCACCATGATTGGACATAAAGGCGCGAGCTGGTCGTATAATGTGCGCGCTTCCACAATGCAACAGGCTTGGAAGGTGAGTTGCAGACAACAGCAACCCATGCCGAAACCCATGGCGTCCATATAAACGCAGCCCGGCTGAGCTGCCGAGTCGAACTCGTGCGAATCATCCACGGGTAACTTTGTGTTGGTATCTCTGAATACTGCGCGACAGAAATCAAAGACTTCAATTATAATAAGCTAGAAGTCTCGTTTAAACAGATTCGTCAATAAATTATTAAGTTTTATTAAAGTTGAAACCATATATTCATTTTCACCTATCGTTATTTTATGAATAAATGTGTTAAATAAGCCCCATCCAATCACTAACATTAATGGGAAAAATTGTGTTAATTTGGAGTTATTCTGAAAACCAAAGACATTACAAGTAAATGTTATAAAGGCTATGTACGACATGTTGGATTGTAGATATAGAATGACGATAAAAACACTGTTGAACCAGCAAATAAGTGGAGTAGAACTGTGCATGTAGCAGATGTGATAGAAATACCTATATGATGTACATGTCACACTTTTTTGATAGCCTTCCATATCTATTAGGCTGTTTTCGTAATTATACCAGCTGCCTATTAATTATAAAACACATGAAATGGTAGCGAAAGAGTTCACCTGGAATGTTTATAGCTACTTTTTCTCCTCGCCTTTTACGTATATTATCGGTGAGCGTTTTAAAACGTGGATGCCCCGGAAATATAGCCTGGTCCGGGAAGAATAGCGACCTCGTCACACCGCTCTGTGGCGTTGGATGATACGCTGGGCTCGTGAATTCTGGACAACCCAACCTTTAACAAACAAATTTAAACAAAGAAAAATTAAAAAAAATATGAAAAAAAGTATTCCAAACGTCAAGATAAATGTAACAAATCATTTTTCAAATTTTCGCGCTTCATACCCATAAACAGTGTTTTATTAAATAACCGACAGTTTACAAAACATTCGTTATTGTGAGAAAGTGGGTTTGTATTCAAACCGCAAGTTCCGTTGCAACGATTTGTCAATATTATTATCTTCGTTTCGCTTCAAAAGCCATGCGATTTGATTGCCACAAAAGAAACTAATTAAAGTGATTGGTGCCTAATACTGCTTCATATAAAACTGAAACAAATAAGTCAGGTGTTAAATATATTCCGCAGGAAGAAAATTCTTTTGAAAACTTATGGCCACCTCTTTTGTACGGGCGACGGACGGCTCAAGTGTATGGCCCGCTTAGATCCAGCGTTGTCGGAGCTGGGAGTGCGGCGTTTATATAATATCTGTACCGCGTAGTAATGTCCATAGCAAAGAGCGTCGCGAAGGCAACAGCAGATATATTTAAAAGCGGGAAGATGAGCGTTTCAGTACGACGCAGATCCCATGATCGCAACCAAAATGTACCAAGCCTCACAAAAGCTGAACAAGGTCAGTAAACGTGCTCACGACCGTTCAACCTAGCCCCGCCGTATCAATCAGAGCGGGCACTCAAGCCATACAATAACACGGTAGAATGCGACATGCCGAGCATGTCATACCAAGCGGATGGATAACGAGAAGATGAAAGAAATAATAACTATGCTCTACTCTATTATTGATAAATTGTATTGTTATCATAAGAGCTAATTTGATGACCTCCGTGGCCGAGTGGTTTGTACGCCGGGTTTTAGGGTGTCGCCTACTCGAGAGGTCCTGGGTTCGAATCCCGGTGGGGGCAGATGTTTGTGTGATGAATGTTTAATATGTATTTCCATATAAATATACTTATATTTATACTGTATATGTATTCTATCCGTTACCCTAGTATCCCATAACACAAGCCTTACAATGCTTACTTTGTGGCTAGGCTATTTGGTGTGAGTGTTGGAAATATTTAATTGACGTAGTAGAAAGGGCGTATACTCTGCTATCGTGGAAGTTACAACAACTTTCGTGATGGCCGGTCGTAGTGTGGGTGACCAAATATTTGTTAATACGAGCTCTTCCGTGCTTCGAAAGGCTCATTAGGTTGTTGTGGTTGGCACCCACACTGTTTTTTTTGATGTGAATTATATCAAAAAGACGCAGTTTCAATCTATCGCCTTGTGCCTACGATGCTGGCCTGTGACACTGCCAATACTGACACTGTTATGTTGGTCTGACTGATCTGTCACAAGAGTAGAGATGATAAATATACAGTTTTTGTGCAGCAGCTCACCTGCGGCCTTATAGACAAAATACCCATAATACGAACCTGGGAAAATTGGTAATGCTCATGATAACTTCGCCGTCTTTAAGGAAGGCGCTCGCCTCTGCTCTTCGATACTGCATGTTGGCCTCCACAATGTTAAAATGAGCCAGGAGCCCCCCATATGGCTTGCCTGGAGTGCCCTCCACCATATAGGCGCCGTATTCAGGACGCCATAATGACTTAACATCTAGAAACATCCATAGATCAAATATTGATGAGTTTTTAACATGAATGATTCTTTATACTCCATGAGGTCAAATCAATCATGAATGGGCAAGATAAGATAAATAGTTGTAATTATGACCATAATTGCTTATTAATAATTAAAACTTTAACATTAAAGTAATCACTGCCTTTTTGTAAGCTTCATAAAAATGATTTAATATTTATAAAGGCTGACACTACTACTCCATATTTTTAGCTATAGAAATTATAAGCACAGAAATGGACACATGATCTCTGTACAAATCCCAAAAAAAAGTGAAGAAATAGTGGAAGTTATTTCAGCCAAGATACTCTAACAGTTTAGTTGTAAAAAAATATTTTCTCTCAGGAGAAAGATTTATTTTTTAAAAAAGCTGTACCTCATCTCCTACACATACGAACTTGCTGAAATTTTCCTCAAAACTTCTTTTTATGGTGAAGAAACAGTGGAAGTTATTTCAGCCAAGATACTGTAATAGTTTAGTTTTAAAAAAATATTTTCTCAGAAGATTTTTCTTTGTTTAAAAGCTGTATCTCATCTCCTAGACATACGAAATTACTGAAATTTTCCTCAAAACTTCTTTTTAGGGTGAAGAAACAGTGGAAGTTATTTCAGCCAAGATACTCTAATAGTTTAGTTGTAAAAAAATATTTTCTCAGGAGAATATTTTTTTTTTGTTTAAAAAGCTGTATCTCATCTCCTAGACATACGAACAAGCCAAAATTTTCCTCAAAACTTCTTTTTAAGGTGAAGAAATAGTGGAAGTAATTTCAGCTAAGATACTCTAATAGTTTAGTTGTAAAAAAATATTTTCTCAAGAGAATATTTTTTTTTTGTTTAAAAAGCTGTATCTCATCGCCTAGACTTACGAACATGCTGAAATTTTCCTCAAAACTTTTTTTTAGGGTGAAGAAATAGTGGGTGTAATTTCACCCAAGATACTCTAATAGTTTAGTTGTAAAACAATATTTTCTCTCAGGAGAAAGATTTTTTTTTTTAAAAGCTGTATCTCATCTCCTACACATACGAACATGCTGAAATTTTCCTCAAAACTTCTTTTTAGGGTGAAGAAATAGTGGGTGTAATTTCAGCTAAGATACTCTAAAAGTTTAGTTTTAAAAAAATATTTTCTCTCAGTAGAAAGATTTTTATTTTTCAAAAAAGCTGTATCTCATCTCCTACACATACGAACTTGCTGAAATTTTCATCAAAACTTCTTTTTAGGGTGAAGAAACAGTGGAAGTTATTTCAGCCAAGATACTCTAATAGTTTAGTTGTAAAAAAATATTTTCTCAGGAGAATATTTTTTTTGTTTAAAAAGCTGTATCTCATCTCCTAGACATACGAAATTGCTGAAATTTTCCCCAGAACTTCTTTTTAGGGTGAACAAATAGTGGGTGTAATTTCAGCCATGATACTCTAATAGTTTAGTTGTAAAACAAGTATTTTCTCAGGAGAATATTTTTTTTTTATATAAAAAGCTGTATCTCATCTCCTAGACATAAGAAATTGCTGAAATTTTCCCGAGAACTTCTTTTTAGGGTGAAGAAATAGTAAGTGTAATTTCAGCCAAGATACTCTAATAGTTTAGTTGTAAAACAATATTTTCTCTCAGGAGAAAGATTTTTTTTTGTTTAAAAAGCTGTATCTCATCTCCGAGACATACGAACTTGCTGAAATTTTCCTCAAAACTTCTTTTTAGGGTGAAGAAATAGTGGGTGTAATTTCAGCCAAGATACTCTAATAGTTTAGTTGAAAAAAAATATTTTCTCAGAAGAATATTTTTTTTAAGAATATGTGGGTTTACCTATAATGCGAAGAGATGGCGCTGCCTTGCAGCTTAAGAATAGCTAGAAAGAATTTCGACGCGGTCCGTGAGGGCCGCGGTAGCATAATTGGTCAGTGCATTCGCCCGGATTGCGAAGGGTGCGGGTTCGAGTCCCGTCTGCTGCCTGGTCCGCGTGGAATTTTTTCTAGTTATATTTTCTTTAGATTTAAACATCAAGCAGTTACATGCTTTAAAAATAATAAAAATTATAAATATTTTTTTTGTTTAAAAAGCTGTATCTCATCTCCTAGACATACGAACTTGCTGAAATTTTCCTCAAAACTTCTTTTTAGGGTGAAGAAATAGTGGGTGTAATTTCAGCCAAGATACTCTAATAGTTTAGTTGTAAAACAATATTTTCTCTCAGGAGAAAGATTTTTTTTTGTTTAAAAAGCTGTATCTCATCTCCGAGACATACGAACTTGCTGAAATTTTCCTCAAATCTTCTTTTTAAGGTGAAGAAATAGTGGAAGTAATTTCAGCCAAGATACTCTAATAGTTTAGTTGTAAAAAAATGTTTTCTCAGGAGAATATTTTTTTTTGTTTAAAAAGCTGTATCTCATCTCCTAGACATACGAAATTGCTGAAATTTTCCTCAAAACTTCTTTTTAGGGTGAAGAAATAGTGGGTGTAATTTCAGCTAAGATACTCTAAAAGTTTAGTTTTAAAAAAAAAAATCTCAGAAGATTTTTTTTTGTTTAAAAAGCTGTAGCTCATCTCCTAGACATACGAACTTGCTGAAGTTTTCCTCAAAACTTCTTTTTATGGTGAAGAAACAGTGGGTGTAATTTCAGCCAAGATACTCTAATAGTTTAGTTGAAAAACAATATTTTCTCTCAGGAGAAAGATTTTTTTTTGTTTAAAAAGCTGTATCTCATCTCCGAGACATACGAACTTGCTGAAATTTTCCTCAAATCTTCTTTTTAAGGTGAAGAAATAGTGGAAGTAATTTCAGCCAAGATACTCTAATAGTTTAGTTCTAAAACAATATTTTCTCTCAGGAGAAAGATTTTTTTTTGTTTAAAAAGCTGTATCTCATCTCCGAGACATACGAACTTGCTGAAATTTTCCTCAAAACTTCTTTTTAGGGTGAAGAAATAGTGGAAGTAATTTCAGCCAAGATACTCTAATAGTTTAGTTGTAAAAAAAAAATTTCTCAGGAGAATATTTTTTTTTTTGTTTAAAAAGCTGTATCTCATCTCCTAAACATACGAACTTGCTGAAATTTTCCTCAAAACTTCTTTTTAGGGTGAAGAAATAGTGGAAGTAATTTCAGCTAAGATACTATAATAGTTTAGTTGTAAAAAAATATTTTCTCTCAGGAGAAAGATTTTTATTTTTCAAAAAAGCTGTATCTCATCTCCTACACATACGAAATTGCTGAAATTTTCCCCAGAACTTCTTTTTAGGGTGAAGAAATAGTGGATGTAATTTCAGCCAAGATACTCTAATAGTTTAGTTGAAAAAAAAAATATTTTGTCTCAAGAGAATGTCGGCTGCTAGTTTCAGTTTCATATTTCTAGGGGGAGGAAGCTGGCCCCCCTTTGCCCCTTGGTGACACTCTTGACAGGCACTATTCACTGTCACTCATTATATATGGTTTGGGATGCGCTTCTCTGTTCCCAACACTGAATGGTAGAGAGATCACTCTACCAATATAACCATGAAAATATTTACTTATTCTACAACATCATATTGAGGTATACAAAAAATATTTGCATTTTCCTCTTGCCACATATTATATACATTAATGATGAGTTATTTGACTATTGTTTTTTTTTTCTGATTATTATCTATTGAATCTATTGATACAGATTTTGACAGTTAATAAAATAGATTGTTCATTCATATGATGAAGGAAGTAAAGTTGTAGAATATGCAGAATGTCATTGAAATCAATATTAAAGTAACAACACCTGTGTAGATAAATTAACTTCATTATATTAAATATGTACATACATTCATAGAAATTTGTTGCATGTATCCCTTAAATTTACAGTTTAAATGTAGATGTTGCTTTTGGTTACAGGAACTTAAATATTTAAAGCTGTTTGCTAATAGTTCTATTTATTTATTTATTTATTTATACTTTATTGCAAAACAAACAGCAATTGGCGGACATAATGCCATAAGGCATTCTTTACCAGTCGACCAGTAAAAGCGTGAGAACTAATACGGGGGTGCAATATGGACATGGCTATATAAACCAGGTAGGTAATATATATATCAATAGAATACACAAATATTAAAATATATATACACTACATACATGTAAATATATATGCTATATCTACAATACATACATACACATAATTATGCCAGTCAAGTATGAGAACGCAGATTAATTATATTAAGATAATGCTCACGAACCAATCCCTTAAATACAAATTTGTTAGGAGCTTTACGTATATTAGGGGGCAAGTCATTCCAGAGTCGTACAGCCGTGATGGTGAAAGAATATGAGACGAAGCCAGAAGAGTGGACGGGAGTATGCAGAAGGAGGTTGTCCGTTGAAAAAAATCTTCTATCATTAAAAAAAACTCTTGTCAAATTAGTAGTCTGTATATTTAAAATATTTCTACATTATCTATTACACCACACATCAATTGTGTAGGAATATTAGTAATCTTAGTCAGAAGAAGTACTAAAAATAAGGAAATCCATGGCAATGATGCCAATTCTGGCGTGATTCTCTAAACTTAAATCTAAATTTAACATCAGTCTCTCCTTTTCATGCTGTATAGAGAATAACAAGGATACACTGTTGTCAAATTTAAGTTTAGGTTTAGAGAATCATGTCAGAATTGACACCAATGTAGAGATTATTTTGTCTTTAAATAAAATAAACAAACTGGTTTTAGTTAAAGTGACACCATAAAAATATTTTTATGTTTGCTTCTTGGTAATATACAGTTTAAACATTTTAAAAATAATCTATTAATCAGTTGTAAGTCAGCCACAAATCAAGTTATCACAAAATTTCATTAAATTCCATAGAACAAGATGATGAGATATTATGATAAAAACTACATAAGAAAGGCATTTTTAGTTTCATAATATTGTGTAACAGTCAAAATTAACATGATAGGACATCACCAAGATATCCTATCTTGCTAGTCCTATTCAATTCTTCTCAAATATTTATTTAATTTAACATAAACAAAGCTAACTTAAATTCAGATTGTTTTCTTTTTTAAATTGACCCCTGAATGACATATATTTTTTTCACAATGCATATTTATGTAAATCATACCAGATTGAATTTGTAAGATTGATTGCGTTTGTATTGAGGTGTAAAGTAGTTTGTGAGAGACCTTGATATAAGAACAAAACAAAATTAAGCTACAAAACAAAATTAAAAGTAGCCAAATAACGCAAGTCATGCTCAGACTGGTCAAATCTCAAGTCCAATAACTATACAAAATGGAAGCAGCAACATAATATTAAAAATAAATAGTGTTAAAAAGCAAAACATTATGTTAGATTATATTAAACATTCTCAATTATAATAATTGTGCTAGGAATAAATATAGATTATGATGTATACTTTGTGTTAAACATAAATTAAATAAAGCTTACTTTGAGGGTTGTTTTGCTCTGGCTCTTGAAGTTTTGGAAGAATTTCATCAGCTCGTAGACTGACAGTAGCCCTTTTGTTTTCATCATCAAATTTGACAATTATGTATTCCACCTACAAGCAGTTTTAGAGCATTCCTATTACATCAATAATATGATAACATATAAAATAATAATACAAATGTTTCCTTCTTTTCACAACCATATTCAAGTTTCTTTATACATATTGAGAATTATTACAATAAAGACTTTAAAGTAACAAGTCCGTTATTATTAACTTAATGTATCATTAATTTAATAAGATACTAGATTAATAAAAAGTTTCACTTCATAATATATATCAAGTAAATTGGCTCACTTCATCACCCCACTTAAGAACATCTCCAGTGCGATCACGCAGCTTACTGTAAAGATTTATAAATTGCTCAATTCCATGTTGACGAACATGTTCTGCCAAAGCCTTGGTTTCTTCCCATGATAAAGGACTTCCTTCTGTCAGTAATCCCATTCTAGCTATTCGATTTTGCAAATACAATAAATTTGGTTTGCAAATGTTCTTAGCAGCAGGGTTTCTTGAATTAATTAATAACAATACTTTAAAACAATTGTTCATTTACCACATTACGAGTACAACGAAATGTACCTAGAAATAAACAATGGTAATACAAGGCTACACTTGGAAAGTCGAATGGCATTTATTTTATTAATTATTAGACACAAACGTATTATAAACTACACCGACACGATTTTCTAGAAATTATTTGCACGGACTAAAGTTTTAGAACTAAAAATCAGGAACCACCATTTAGAAACGTCAAAGCAGATTGAACACATTGAAATAACTGTCACTGACAGCTGTCAAGTAAACCATAGAAAAAATAGGTCTATGTAATAGACATAAAATTTTATACCGGCACTTCACTTGGCTATTCGTAGTTGCTACTTTGCGTAATTGATATAAATTAACCATCAATTGGCAATAGGCTAGTTGACCCTTTTTGGAAAAAGGTTTTAAATGGTTAATAAATGCTCTATTAGACCGAAAAAAATGTATTGTATTTTTTTGAGACCTAAAAAGCTACAAATCTTTAATTTTAAAATAGATTTTTCATGGACATGCAAAAACGCTATCGGCCATTTTAGTCTATAGATTGTCTATGCTATGACGTTAACCGCAGTAAACACATAGAGTAAGTTATAATTTTTATTATTTTTAAAGCATGTAACTGCTTGATGTTTAAATCTAAAGAAAATATAACTAGAAAAAATTCCACGCGGACCAGGTCCCGTCTGCTGCCTGGTCCGCGTGGAATTTTTTCTAGTTATATTTTCTTTAGATTTAAACATAGAGTAAGGTAAATAAACAAAAACTCATAAGAAAATAACTGACTTTATAATAAACAAAAGATGATTTCTAATAAATACCCCGAAAAATAAAGTAATTATCATAATTGTATTGTACGAGAATATAAAAACACATCCTTGAAGATTCCAGGAAAGTTGTGAATTAAAAGTGTCGAAGGAAATTAACCTACGCAACTTTATTACACTTATTCATATGTTGTATCAGTTTTATGTTTATTACTACATTGTAATACTAAATACACTGTACTTACATAGATGCCTTGTCATTTCTCTGCTCCGCAGAGCAGAAATCGGGGTTTAGTGAAATAAATTCACCAACCATGAATGCGTCAATTCTTGGCAGATTTGTGCTTTCTGTTTTCACAAAGCCGGCATCCATAATTAGTTTTTTCAAAAAAATCAGTAATCGGAAATTTTTCTAAAGTTAAAAGTGTTTTTATGATAAATTTAGTCAGACGAAAGAATCCACCCACAATAACACGCGAATGACATTTAGTTGTTTACCATATGAGACGTCACAATCATGGCGGATGTGGCGAACAGCGTTTTTAGTGTTTAAAAAATATAGACTAAAAATATTTTTTAAAATTAAATTTCTACAGCAATTGTGACATTATTGAATATAATCTGTGTCTATATTATAGTTATATAATCTATGTGAGTTAATCTATGGTAATAAGTGTGAAATAAAAGACGTGATGCTCTAAAAATAAATTGTTTAATTTATAAAGTTTAACATAATATGATATGGCGCAGTCGAATAATAATCAGAACCAGGGACTCGCTCCAACAACAAACAGGTCAGTCAGTATAAGGGCAGACACAGTACCTAGTCTTGCCTTAACGCAACTTCCGCCATTATCATTTGAAGGGGACCTTGCAAAAAATTTTAAAACATGGTTACGACAAGTAGAATTATACATGTGTGCAAATGAATGTCACAAAAAACCCTCAGACACAAAAGCGGCAATACTATTGCACCTACTAGGTGAAGAGGGTTTGGATAAATTTGAAACTTTTAACCTGACAGAACCAGAAAAAAGTGATTATGAGAAAGTTCTCACAGCCCTGAAAGAATATTGTCTTCCTAAAACTAATGAAACTATTAATCGTCACATATTCTTCGCTCGTAATCAAAAACAGGGAGAACATTTCATTTATTACCTGTCAGAAATTAAAAAACTGGCTTTAACCTGTAACTTTGGCGATCTACGGGACGGCCTAATAAGGGATAAGTTAATAAATGGTATAATAGACCCCAAACTGAGAGAAAGACTGCTGCGGGAACCAGACCTCACATTGGAGAGATGCATAGAAATGTGCAAAACAACAGAAATTGCTACAGGTTATTTGCACCAATTACAAGAGGAAGATACACAAAAAATAGATAAAATAAACAAAAAGCAATTTAATACCAACCAACAACCAAAAATGTTTAAGTGTAGAAGCTGTGGATACGAACACTCTCATCGTCAATGTCCAGCATATGGAAAAATGTGTAGCTTTTGTAAGAAATCAAACCATTTTGCAAGTGTTTGCAGAAGTAAACAATGGAATGCTCATAAAATTAAAGAAATCCAAAAAGATGAAGAGAAACATGAAATCTTACTGGGTAGCATCAATACTCAGGACTGGACGGTACAGGTAACTTTTATTGAATTAGGTAAAAAACTGTTGTTCAAACTTGACACTGGTGCAGGATGCAATGTAATAAGTAAGAAACTTTTGAATCAGATAAAAAATTAAAGAACAATTAAATTATTCAAATGCTATATTGAGAAACTATAACAACTCTGTAATTAATTTACTGGGAACAATAAATTTATTGTGTTCGATAAAAGGTAAAAAACAATTATTAAAATTTCATGTAGTTGATTGTGACTCTGCACCTTTACTAGGCTTACCTACAATTAAAAAACTTAGTTTAATTATTACCATGTGTCAAGTTCAAAAAGAAGATATTATAAATCAATATCCAACATTATTTTCAGGAATAGGTGAAATAAAGGACTATGTATATGATTTTAAATTGATACTAAATTACATGGGTAAAGTTATTCCTTGTCGACCTGTGCCCATGAAACTATTAAATGATTACAAAAAGGAATTGAAAGAAATGGAGTCCAATAAAATCATAAGGAAAATAGAAGAACCAACAGATTTTGTGAATACTGTAGTAATTGTAAGAAAACCAAATAATTCTTTACGTATATGTCTAGATCCTCAATACCTAAATACTTGCCTGTTAAGAGAACATTTTAAGCTTCCCACATTTGAAGAGATATCTGCAAAAATGGCTAATGCAAAAGTGTTTAGTAAATTAGACTGTAGCAAAGCGTTTTACCAGATAAAATTAAGTGATACCAGCTCAAAGCTCACAACATTTCAAACTCCGTTTGGCAGATATTGTTTTTTAAGAATGCCTTATGGTGTTAAGGTAGCATCAGAAGTATACCATAAACAGTTTTCTCGTTTGTTTGAAGACATACCTAACGTAGAAATCTTTGTAGACGATTTGATCTTGTGGGGGGGAAATCAAACCATTCACGATGAAATATTGCAAAAGGTATTAAAAAAGGCATCTGAACATAATATAACTTTTAATTCTGAAAAGTGTATAATAGGCACAAATAAATTAAAATTCCTAGGGCACCTTTTCACTGACAAAGGTATTTCAATAGATAATGATAAAATTGAAAGCATAATTAAAATGGAAAAACCAAAGGATATCACGGGGATACAAAAGTTATTGGGTATCATTACATATGTTTCTAAATTTATTCCGAATATCTCTGATTTAACAGCACCATTAAGAACATTGTTAAAAAAAGAAAATAAGTGGGAATGGGGTCAAGATCAAGAAAATAGTTTTTCACAAATCAAAAAATATTTGACTTCATCTCCTATATTAAAATATTATAATCCTAACTCACGTTGTCTTTTAAGTGTGGATGCGAGTAGTAATGGAGTAGGTGCAGTTCTTCTACAAGATGGATACCCAATAGCTTATGCATCTAAAGCATTCACTGATACTCAAAAAGCATGGGCACAGATCGAAAAGGAAATGTATGCCATAGTTTATGCTTGTGAAAAATTTCATTTTTATATAATGGGTAAAAATTTCGATGTAGAATCTGATCACAAACCTCTTATACCAATAATGAAAAAATCATTAGCTGAGATACCAATTAAACTTCAGAAAATGAGATTAAGACTACAACATTATGACATTACATTATCTTACAAACCAGGTAAAAGTTTGATTCTAGCTGATTACTTATCAAGAAATTATTTGAAAACGGATGTTAGTGATGATTATGATTTAGATTGCAGTATACTTTTAATAGACCTAAAAGAAAAAATGAGCTTAAAAAGATATGAAGAGTTTAAAAAAGAAACCCACAATGATGAAGAACTAAAACTATTAAAAAAGTATATAAGAGAAGGTTGGCCAATAACAAATAAAACCCTGCCTAAAATACTGAAACCATACCATACATTCCATACAGATTTACACGTAATGGATGGATTACTTTTTAAAAACAATTGTTTAGTAGTGCCAAAATCTTTACAGCAAGATATGTTACAAAAACTACATTATAATCACATAGGTAGAGAAAAAACAAAAATTAGAGCTCGGGAATCATTGTTTTGGATAGGAATGTCGAAAGACATAGATAACTTCATAAAAAATTGTAATTCTTGCATAAAATATAGCCCAGAAAATCAAAAAGAACCTCTTATCCAACATAAAGTTCCTATCAAAGCATGGCAAAAATTAGGAGTAGACATATTTCATTTATATTCAAACGATTACTTATTAATTGTAGATTACTTTTCTTAATACATAGAGGTAATAAATTTACAAAGTTTAACAGCAGAAGAAGTTATAAAAGGACTAAAGCAATGTTTCTCAAAATTTGGTATTCCATTAGAAATACAGAGTGATGGAGGTCCTCAATTTGCTTCGCAGAAGTTTAAAGAATTTTCATTGAAATGGGGTTTCAAACACAATTTTTCCTCACCATACTACCCAAGAAGCAATGGCATGGTGGAGAGGCATATACAAACTATAAAACAAATGTTAAAAAAATGTGTTGATGATAAGAAAGATCCTTAATTAGCATTATTAGAATTGAGAAACAACCCAATATCACAGTATATAAAATCTCCAAATGAAATGCTAATGGGTCACAAAGTTAGGGGCATATTAATTAATCTTACAAACAATAATAACCAAAACAATAAACAAATACGGTCTCAATTAATAAAAAGACAAGATAAACAGAAACTTTATTACAATAAACATGTTAAACCTTTAAAAGAATTTAAAATAGGAGATAAAGTTTTATTAAAAAACCATAAAACAGGAACTTTTGATAGACAAGTAGAAATAATAGAACATGCAAATAAACCAAGGTCATATAATTTACTAACAAAGTCAGGTAACATAATCAATAGAAATAGAATTCATTTAAAAACTAGCCCAAAAAATTATATATCTAATGAAAGTAACAATTTCGATTTAGAGTTTCCAGATGAAAATACCAATAATATTGAAGATAAGAAAGAGCAAATAAATAACAAAATATACAATCCTGTCAACGAAAATAATGATTACAATTTAAATAACAATAATCATGAGGATACTATTCATCCTAACATGTCCAGCAGAGGCAGAGTCATAAAACTTCCTGCTTATTTAGCTGATTATAGTCATACATACAAACATTGTTAATAAAAAATAGTTTACTTTAGGATTTAATTTTTATTAAGTCCTAAAGACTTGGGTGTTAATTTTTATTTAATCTTAAATAAATCATTCTTTACAATTCATGTAAAGTAGACCTAGTACATAATATAAGTACATCAAATTAATATGTAAGTTATGATTATGATTCATATTACAGTGTTATTTGTAAACTTGTTTTATTATAAAAAAGGAAGATGTGACATTATTGAATATAATCTGTGTCTATATTATAGTTATATAATCTATGTGAGTTAATCTATGGTAATAAGTGTGAAATAAAAGACGTGATGCTCTAAAAATAAATTGTTTAATTTATAAAGTTTAACATAATATGATAGCAATCTTCTGCTTTTATGAAGTGAAATTGATATACACACATCAAAAGTGTCTAGGGATCAAGCATTTTTATGCGGATTTCTTGAGATTGAGATGTGGCTTTGTAATAAATTTATGATTTTATAAATTTATATGGATCCTTTTTGGTGCATTTCATAATTTGAATCAGGAACTGTGAATCAAATTCGAGTAAAAGATGAAAATCAGCTGTCAATATTTTCCCTATAAAAACATACAACGCATTGAAGACATTATTAGTGCTACTGTTTCCCTACTACTGATTAAAACCAACGTTATTATGGAGCGGCGACGTCATTTAAGCAGGGAAGAAATGCTCAGAGCCGTGGGAATGATAGAAGCTGGTTCCCGGCAACGTACTGTGGCTTTAGCTCTGAATACAAGTCAGAGTGTTATCAGTCGACTTTGGACACGATACCGAAGCACTGGTACCGTGGCTGAGCGCCATGGAGGACGGTATCGCTGCACCACACGGAGACAAGACCGATACATTCAAATCTTAACTCGAAGAGCTCCAACAATAACCGCCATGATGTTAGCCGTGAGGCTTCATCACTCTTCAGGGAACTTAATTAGCGACCAAACAGTCAGAAACCGCTTGCATGAAGTGAACCTTCATTCCCGAAGACCGCTACGGGTACCACCTATAGCAATGCACAATCGTAGGATTCGATATCAATGGGCTCTTGAACACAGAAATTGGGCAGAAGAACAATGGCGTTTCGTGTGCTTTTCTGATGAGTCTCGTTTTGGTATGAGACCGGATACAAGACGTATACGACACTGAAGAACCCCTGGACGCCAACAGCGATTAAAATCCTGCCAGGAAGTTCCATCCTTATAGTGGTGGAACCATCATGGTATGGGCGGGTATTTGGATCGGCGGAAGAACTGAGTTGATTTGGATCAGAGGCAACCTCAACGCTCAAATTTATGCTGAGACGATTGTATCAGACGTCATCGTTCCTCTACAAGTGCAAATCGGTCCCTTATTTCAGTTAATGCATGATAATGCACGACCGCACACCGCAAGAGTTGTAAGACAGACTCTCGCCGCAGCTAACATCAATGTCCTGCCCTGGCCTGCTCAGTCGCCAGACTTGAACCCGATTGAGCATGCATGGGATATGCTACAGAGAAGAGCTCTGCCGAATATGGAGGGTATCCAGTCGCAAGAAGACCTTTTTTTGTTGTTGCAACGAACATGGGCGGCCATTCCACAGCGTGATTTGGATGAACTCATTTTGAGTATGCCAAACCGATGTTCTTGTGTTGTTAGTGTTCGCGGTAGAAATACGGATTATTAATTGTTTAAGTTACCCAATAAAATTTTAGAGAAAACTGTTATTTCAGTCTTTTTTTCGAACTTTTGTGTTAGTGGTTCAAATGTCAAAAATCCCTTTATTAGGAAAATGGCAAATTTCTTTATTAATGCAAAGGTGACTTGGTTTATCGTTACTGTGACAAACGAAAACACTTTATTTGATGAATCCTTAAAGAAAATTTTAATTAATATCAATCAGGAGAAAAGTTATTGCAAAAATATATGTTGATCCCTAGACACTTTTGATGTGTGTATTTAGGTTCCTTAGACCAAATACTTTATGAAATAAACATTTATTTAATACAATTCGACATGAGTCAATTAGCCTATTCCTAATAAAATATTCTTTAATTTTATATTATGATAATTATTTTAAAAAACAGGGATAAAATGAATTAATTGTTTTTTGCCAAACAAAGATTTTTAGTATTGCAATCATAATTTCATAATATTAATAAGTAATCATAAATTAAATCTATTTATACAAAGATAATACATTAAAATAACACAAACTTAAAAACTACATTGCTTAACCTACTTACCTACATAAATAAATAATTTACAAAATAAAAAACCTATCACCCCCAGCGCCGCCATCAGGAATGGTGCCCAATAGGCTGGCAGCATTGCCGCGTTGGATGGCAAGGCTGATCCGTTGACCAAGATATGATGAAGATATAATGCCTTTTGATCACTTTGACAATTCCTTAAAAAGGAAACCTAATCATAATTAAGTGCCCAACTTGTCAGGAAAAATTAGAATCTGCCAAAGACTGACTACCACCCCTCATACAAAGAACCGTCGTGATTGTCATGCTAATGCTACTGCACTATTTAGGCACTATTTATAAGCATAAGTAACAACCTTGAACATGATGTTGTGTATGTTGTATGACGGACACAGAACCGTCTCCTTTTATAGAATCATTCAAGAATCGACACTATTATCGTAAATTTTAATAGCATAATGTATGTAACAAGCTGGAATTTTATGTGGTGTACGCTTTGCATCCGGTGATCCGGAGCGTAAGTCGGAACGGACCTCCAGCAGCCAAGTAAAGGCAAAAACATATTAACGTTCGTGGTGTGCTTTAATATAATAATCTGTGTAAAAAACGAAATAAATAACTAGTTAGGTTGCTTTCCAATTACAGCAATAAAGCGCATTATGCGGCATAATGCTTAACGTTGAGTGTTCCAACTACAGCAACACTTCGCACAATTGAGCACTCTCAAAAGTGATGCTTTCGTGTGATGCGTGCAATAGTACCAACTTAGAGACAGAAAATTAACAAGTGTTTTTTCTTTAAGTTGGCATTGATCGAAATGTTTTATTTATATGTTATCGTTAGTAATATTATTTATTGTGGAAAAATTATTAAAGCTTTCGTTTCATTAAATAGTTTTTTTTAAATAATCAAAGTTCATTCAAACTGTTAAAAAACAAATATAATTATGGATGAAGGTACAAACATTGACTTTTTTTTTCAACACTGAACTTAGCGCACTCTGCTGGTGCATTTGAAAACTAATTCACGTACCAATTATGCATCAGCATAAATGGGCATTGTGCGGCACTGAGTCGCATTATGTGTCGCGCATGAGACTTTGTGGGCGTTCGGTGTGGTTGTCTTACTCTATCTTTATACCTAGTGCAATGAAGTATATTAACTACTACCAAATACTAACACATTCTTTAGAGGTTCAACCAGAAACCACACAGAACCACACATGTCTCATCGTCTGCCTACAACCCACACCAACAGGGTGTACAATGGACTGAGGCAGACCGCGATTATTCATACTTTCGGCATTGAACAATTTAACCATGTTACTATACTAGTGCAAGTTATATTAATGTTTCATACCTTATTCTGTCTTGTGTTAAGTTTGCTATAGATATCTGCTTCGCTTATTTCAATTTATTCCCTTCGTCAATTGTCAATATCATCAAGGAACCTGTACAGAGAAATTATACCATGAATCTCAGAGTTGAGACACTAAGCATCTTCCTCGCCATGATTAATACCTATACATTATATGTATACACACATCAATATTCACATATACATTCACGTCGATTTTCTACTCATTTTACATTTCGTTTCATGATTGGCACAGGATACTTTCGGCGTATCCTGTTTGATTCTCATAAGCCTTTGATTATGAAGCCAAGGTGTATCAAGCAACCCTCGCACACACTCATTTTGGCCTCCCTTGTTCATCGTGGAGCCAAGGTGTGTCAAGCAACCCTCGCACACACTCATTTTGGCCTCCCTTGTCAAGTGCACTAGACTAACATCCCGCGCAACGCCCGCAAGCGTTCGCCAGTACAATTGCCAATCCATGTTACAATAGGCGTGTCGACAGTATGACATTATCAAAGATTTAATGACTTTAGAGGAAAATACACATTCAAAGGATTTAAAAAACTGATTTAGTTTTATTTAAAAAATTGAGATTAATAAGATTTTCAATAAAATAAAAGAGTAAAATACTGCAACCGGCCATTTTGAATGAAACACCAATCACAGCGCATGACGTCATACTTATGTAAGCTTCACTGTGTTTTGATTACCTTACATACTGATTGCGCGTTACGATTGATATATATTTGTTTTTGTGATTTATCGACTTTACAACACGAATCTATCTATAACAATGGAACCAGGCTTTGTTAAGGCAAACAGTGCAAATTTGCCCAGGATCGATTTATTGATGTTGGGCGAGTTCCTTGCAAATAATAAAGAATTTTGCTCTTCCGAATTTAGAAACGTGAAAACCTCTTTGTAAGTATATTTTATTTGTATTTATCTTTAACACTAGATACAAATATGACTAAATAGCAATCAGACTCGTTTTAAACTCGTAGAAGTTTATTTCGTTTTACTTTTATAGGTTATTTTTACAATAAACTTGTCTTCGTTTATGAGGTTAGCTCCCTTACAGTATAGGTATGTTTGCTAAACCAGTTATTAACTAACAAAACGAGAAAATTTGTATAACTTCGAAACACCTAAATATGAGAAGTGATGGTAGTTTTAGACTTTAGGTTGACACACAACATTTTTGACTTCTAAATAATTCTACATTCAAAAATAAACATGTTTGATTTGACAGTATGTATGTATTTGTTCTAATTAATTTCTATTATTTCAGATCTTCAAGACCTTCATATGGAGATGATGCAATTAGTTATGTGCAACTAAAACGGGAAGGAAACATTTGCACAGTCAAATGCAAGATTTGCCCCGAGCATAAAGTCCATGCAAAACTATATGCTGTTACACTGATAGTTGATGAAGATGAAGAAAAAGTAACATCAATTGAATGTCATGATTGTGTTGCTGCCCAGGGTGGGTGCAAACATGCCATAGCTCTACTTATGTGGGTCCATAGACGAAGTGAAGAACCTTCATGCACAGAAGTCCAATGCTACTGGCAGAAATCAAAGCTGTCAAGAGTTGGCACTACCTTGAAATTTATATCTGCCAAAGATTTATCTAAAGGTAGCCCTATGTTGCCTTCTAACTACACAGTCCTTGAAAAATTTTTAGAGGAAGGAAAAAAGAGAAATCTTGGTAACTGCGAGCTACTAAAGTACCAACACAATTATAATGATGATGAATTATTTAGTGTCTCAATGCACCAACTGGTCTTTAAATATAAAACGGAATGTTGTGACTTATTTTTAGGTAAAGTCAATTTGACAGTAGACCTTATTAATAAAATTGAAGCTGAAACCAGGGACCAGTTCAAAAATAACCTCTGGTACGAACTCAGGTATGGCAGAGTAACAGCTTCTAAAGCTTATGAAGTGAGTCGGTGCCAGACCAATGATGGGACTCTGATTTCTATTATCATGGGGGGTAAGATACCAGATACAGCAGCCATGAAACGGGGTAGATATTTAGAAAATGAGGTAAGAGAAATTGTTAGCAAGAAACTAGGGAAAAATATCAAGAATTGTGGTCTCTTCATTTCTCAAAAATACCCAATGCTAGCAGGTTCTCCTGATGGGTTATGTCAAGATAGCATTGTGGAGATAAAATGCCCTATAAGCAATAAAACTTATGTAAATTATGTAAAAAATGGAAAACCCAGCAAGAAATGCTTTGCCCAAATACAAATGCAAATGTACCTAAGTGGACTAAAAAAATGTTACTTTTGTGTTGCAGATCCCAATTTTTCCATTAATAAAAATGTAGAAATTATATGCATAAACTTAGATGATGAATATTTATCAAGTTTACTTGAAAGTATTATACAATTTTGGAAATCCCATGTATATCCATTGTTATATAAAAGTGTAGAATAGGAAATAAAAATGCAGAAATTTAATCATTGTTTTATTTAATAAGAGAATCTTGTATATTAATTAAACCACAGGCTATAGTTATTACATCATCAAGAACTTTAACCAAACTTAAGTTAAGACATGCATGTGGTTTTAACATGTTGAATTCACGTAATCGACGTATTACCCGCTCAACATGAATACGTAAGCTAGCTATTTGTTTAGTTTCTTTGGCTTCAGCTTTTGTTAACTTGGCTCCAGATACAACACTTGGAGGCCGTACTAATAGCACACCCATTTTACGTAAATACACTTCCACATGTTTAAATCCTCTGTCTGCCATAACGCACATATTAGGTTGCAAACATTTAGAGAAATCTGAAGTTTCCACAATGCATGTGTCTGTTATTCGGCCTCCATAACCATATGAAATATAGTTGATTAAACCATTAGGGGTACAAGATATGAGGTACTTAATTGTGTTGGCTTTCTTGTAATCAGACCAGGAAAGAGCTTGATTTATGGCCTTCGAAGGCTTTTGTACTTCAATTTCTAAACAATCTATTATACAACTCACCTTATGATATTTATGCCTAAAAGCCATAGGTAACATCTTTTTTATCAACTCCTTATCTAGTGATACAATAAAAGGACGCATTACACTTGCTATAAGAGGTATATTTTTAAAGAAAATTTTGCTTGGATAAGATCTATCAATGCCGAAGTCATCAGCAAGTTCACGGAATGAATTGTTTAACCTAATTTTTTTTAGACAGAGTAAAATATGGTTAAACGGTATGCCTGTCTGCTCTTGAATAAAGTTAACTAAATAATAACAATTTAAAGGAATGCCAATATAAGAACGGGGGCTCTTTTTAATTTTCTTCAAAGTGCACTCAAGAGCATTTAAATCTTCTAACCTTTTGTCATCCTCTAGCATCTCGCTACAGTCAGATGTAAACTCCATTTGAAGAGATTTTATGGATGATGATGGCTCATCAGAGGGAGTGTAAGAAGTATCACTTTCTGATTGTTCTATTTGTTTGACTATTTTACTCAAAACATTTATACTTGGTCTTGATGGGTTACTATTAACATCATGCTTGATTTTAAATGGTGATGTAGAAACAGATTGTAGATACGGCTTCAATGGTGATGTCATCTGATTTACCAAATTAACTTTTGTTTGGTTAGCTTTACTTCTAAATGTTTTACATATGTGTACTTGAATTGCTTTATGCAACATTCTTGGTGGTAATTGGGGAACTTCTTCAACAATCTGCTGAACTGTAAAACAAATGTTTTGTTATTTAAGTGCAATGTTATTATTATGAACACAAATAGAAAATTACAAGGTTACAAAAAAATCTATGTAGTTTTATAGCCAGTATCACAGAATGAATCTCAAACATAGATAATTTCTTGAGATTTATACAAAGGGATGCTGCTTGTTTAAGTATTAAAAACCTCTTTATTACTGAACTAGAAGAAAAAACAATAGCAGCTGTATGTCAGAAAATATGTATGTCTTTTTGATCTTAATTCATGGAGAGGTAAAAATTATATTTTATTTATGTTGTTTTGCGATGAGTCTTAAGTGCAGTTAAATACCCATAGTCTATACTAAAACACCGCTATATAAGATAATCTGTAATATGGGCCTAAGTACACCAACAATGTATGCAATAATATTGAACTAACATTATAATAAATAAGTTAGTAAACTATACCTGAACTACAAGATGCAATTTCTTTTGAACTTGATGGCTCTTCAACTATAGTACTTTCTTCAAATTGCTTTTCACACTCTTCAAGAATCATCATCCTTCGTTTTTTAGCTATATAGGGTCGCTCCGTTGTGTTGGATGTGTGTGTTTTCCTGCCTGGTTGGCAAGTAAATTTTGTGGGCATACATCCTGGTTTCATACGTACTTGCGATACCGACCCCATCACATGGTATTCCATAAAATTTTCCATGTCATTTGGCAACTGAAAAATGCAAAGTTAACAATTAAAATTGATAATAAGAATGATAACCAAGGCTAACACAAACATAACCTCAATAAATGACTAGTTATTCCATAACCTCTACTTTCAACTATTTCACGTCAAACAAACAATATAATAAGTTAAAAATCTATCAATAAATGATAACATACTCACATCAAAGTGATCTTCACAGACATAAAGTGGCGAATTTGTCTTTACATCGTTCGGGTTTCGCCGTGCAAGCTTTAACCATTTATCTCTTATTATTTTCTTGTATGGGACATGTACAAACACCTTGTTGGGTGTCGTTATTGATGTATTTTTGCACTGAGGCACTGCACACCACTTATAAACTTTTGAATTCATTTTTAACACAAAAAATACGCAATGTTTGTTTACTTTGCTGTCTAAAATTTGACGTTTACGTAAGTATGACGTCACACACGACGCCATGACACGGCGACCTGTTTTCGCGCAATATTTAAAAATGATTATAAAAATGGCTTTAAACTTCCAAAATCTTTAGTTTATTACCGAAATAAAGGTTTTGTTGTAAACAGTAAATGGTTATCTGCATTACGGAAGAGGATTTCAAAATCTTTCGCCTTGCCTATTGTACTGCTCGTATCATAAGTAAGCCATTCCTCTAGCTAACATCATCCCGCGCAACGCCCGCAAGCGTTCGCCAGTACAATCGCCAATCAATGTTACGAAGGTACTGCTCTTAATATAGGTAAGTCCCTTTTTTGACCTACCAATCGACACGTGAAATCATAAAGTAATTAATTGACTCGGGGAAGATACTTAGCTCTCATATCCAGAATCTCGCTAGCAGCACACCTTTCAGCCGGAGTTGAACAGGAAAAGAAAACTTTTCTGACAGGCAAAAAACCGCGGAGCTACGGACCACAGATCAAGTATTAAACTCGGTTCACCACAGATTACAGGATTTTGTTGCCATATCCAATATTTACATTTCGCGACTTGGTCACGTTTGCCCGTCGCGACATTATGCTCTGTAATAGGCTAGTTGACCCTTTTTGGAAAAAGGTTTTAAATAGTTAATAAATGTTCTATTAGACAGAAAAAAAAAGTATTGTATTTTTTTGAGACCTAAAAAGCTACAAATCTTTAATTTTATAATAGATTTTTCGTGGACATACAAAAACGCTATCGGCCATTTTAGTCTATAGATTATCTATGCTATGACGTTAACTGCAGTAAACACATAACATAAAGGTAAATAAACAAAAACTCGTAAGCACGTAGAAAATAACTTAACTGACTTTATAATAATCAAAAGATGATTTCTAATAAATACCCCGAAAAATAAAAAAAATATCATTATTGTATTGTACGAGAATATAAAAACACATCCTTGAAGACTCCAGGAAAGTTGTGGATTAAAAGTGCCGAAAGAAATTAACCTACGCCACTTTATTACACTTATTCATATGTTGTATCAGTTTTATGTTTATTACTACATTGGTGTCGATTCTGGAATGATTCTCTAAAGCTAAACTTAAATTTGACATTAGTGAATCCCTGTCATTCTCTATACGGAATGAGAAGGACAGGCTATAGTTAAATTTAGTTTTAAGTTTAGAGAATCCTGTCAGAATCGACACCATTGTAATACTAAATACACTGTACTTACATAGATGCCTTGTCGTTTCTCTGCTCCGCAGAGCAGAAATCGGGGTTTAGTGCAATAAATTCACCAACTATGACTAATATTTTTTTTTTTTAAATTAAATTTCTACAGCAATCTTCGGGTGCGGCCAGAGTGCACTCAGATTCAGAGTCAGATTCAGATTCTGAAAACAAGCGCGAGAAATAAACAGTGTAGTCGAAGGGTACGGCCAGATTGCACTCCTGATTCAGATTCAGATTCAGACTCAGAAAACAAAGCGCGAGAAAAAGCAAGCAACCTGCTTAGACTACACTGTTTATTTCTCGCGCTTGTTTTCGAAATCTGAATCTGAGTCTGAATCTGAGTGCACTCTGGCCGCACCCTTCTGGTTTTATGAAGTGAAATCGATATATTTAGGTTCCTTAGATCAAATACTTTAAGAAATAAACATTTATTTAATACAATTCGACATGAGTCAACTAGCCTATTGGAAAGCATACCTTATATTTACTTAATTGTAAAGGACCATAAAAAAAAATTATCACTTTTATAAATAATAACAGGCTGTATGGGCATTGTTTCCCTTGCCTTCCTCGAAATGAAAGAACTTACAAAAAATTATAAAAAAAAAATTAAATAGGAATAGGAAAGGAAATTTAGTTTATAAATATTTATAGTTAATAATAATTTAATTCCTAGTGCTAGCACTGTTTAACCGCTACAAAGTGTGAATCCTTCCCTTAAAATTTTTTAGACGATGTAATTGAAAAGAAATTTGTACATTATATTCCGAAGTTATAATTTTTGGCAACCATGGTTCCTGTTGCTATCGAAGGTTGTAACCAAGGGGCCGAGGGTGGAGGAGCTCGAGGTGGCTCCATTTCCCTTGCCTTGCTGATAGACTTCATAGTGCAAAGAACTTATGATGAACTTACAGTATTGGCAGAATTGTAAGTATTCCATCCTGGAGAATCCCAGGACAGAACTCTTCTTTGGACTCTTTTTAGAAATTTACTATAATGGTATTTTATGTGGTTACTTGCAGGTTACCGCGTAAGACAGATATGGAACGAAAAATTGAAATATATAAATTTAGTGCTCGCACTCGTCAGTTGTTTGTTCGCTTGTTGGCCCTCGTGAAATGGGCCAGCAGTGCTACAAAGGTAGATCGTTCAGCACATATTATGGCCTTCTTGGACAAGCAGGCATTGCTTTTTGTAGAAACAGCAGATGTATTAGCAAGAGTAGCTAGAGAAACCCTTGTCCATGCCCGGTAAGAGCCTTTCTAAATAATATATCATCTAATACTTTATATCTCATAAACTAATTAATAATGTTGGCCTTGATTTAGTCCAGTATTTGATTCTAGCAATACTGATGGAAATTTTATTACTAGATTGTAAATAATACTTGTATGTGAAACTAGTAGATAATTTTATTCAATTAAATATATATACTTATTTCTTCACATAAGTACACTAACTTCCACTTTACCCAATATTATTATGCTTTTACAAAACCATGAATGTAAAGATTGTGCTTGCATTAGAATAACCTGTGTCCTATTTGTAATTTGTATGCCGTCTCCAGGACACAAGGATCTACATATTTAACTATTTATCAATGCATTTATATTTTATAACATTTGATGACAGATCCATTTTAATTATTTTATTGTTACATTATGTGTTTGTTGTGTATGGAAAGTCTGTGCTAGAGTACATGACGAACCTTTGATTGATTAAATTATTAAAAAAATCTCCTCTTCTTATGTAGCTTGCCAACGTTCCACATGGCAGCAGCAGTGGAAGTATTGACATTGGGAACATACAGTCGCTTGCCTGCAGTGATCCGCGAACGGTTGGTGCCACCACCTACACTAACAGCTGCAGAACGTCGTACTACATTGCGTGCCCTCGCTCATGTTGTACGACAGAGACTTACCACTGCATCATTACCAAGTGATGTCCGAAATTTAAAAGTAAGCATTATCCGTTAAAGCATATTTCAAGTAATATTGATAACTAATTATGTACACTTAAATGCTTCAATTGATTTGTTTTTGTTTCCTTAGGTGGAGAATGGGAGAGCTACATTTACAGTTGGTCAAGAGTTTAGTGTATCATTGACAGTCATGGGGGATGCTCCAAACTTACCTTGGAGACTATTGGATATTGCTATTCTAATTGCTGATAGTGAAACTGGCGGTATGTACAATGTACAGTATTTTTTTTAATTG
The DNA here is from genome assembly GCA_902850365.2 of Chilo suppressalis. Classification (NCBI taxonomy): domain Eukaryota; kingdom Metazoa; phylum Arthropoda; class Insecta; order Lepidoptera; family Crambidae; genus Chilo; species Chilo suppressalis. The sequence goes on from OU963898.1 coordinate 19,490,746, forward strand.
ATTTCCAAATGTGATGTTCTCAAATTACTTGTAAAAAAAAAAAAAAATTGTTTTGCAAGATTGCTCTTCTAACTCAATTTTTTTAAATAATTCAGCTTCTCTGAGGAATATTGACACAATCCATTGTATCCCTACTACTGCTGATATTAATAAAATTTACATTAACATAGACCAAATTACTAAACTCCTTTTAAAACTCGACCCATCAAAGTCCGCTGGCCTGGATTCTTTACCTGCTCTCTTTTTTATTAACTGCGCGAAAACCATAGCAATTCCAATTTCTATTCTTTTTAAGAGATCTTTGGCGGAGAACACTGTGCCGGCTTTGTGGAAGCGTGCCTTTGTAACGCCAGTTCATAAGAAAGGGCCTAGGACCGACATTACTAATTATCGGCCTATTTCAAAGCTCTGTATTATATCGAAGATCTTTGAAAAAAATATTTGTGAGCAACTTTATGCGGCTTTGAAGCATTCGTTTAGTCCTACGCAGCATGGTTTTCTCAGGGGTTGGTCTGTTGTGTCAAATCTTATATTGCTTAACGAAGTCGTTACTGCAGCCATGGATAGTGGCCATCAGGTAGATGTTATTTATACGGACTACAGTAAGGCTTTTGATCGGATTCAACATGATTTACTTTTGAATAAGTTAAAAATGATTGGCGTTGGTGGCGACCTTCTAAGGTGGTTATCATCTTATATAGATAATCGCTCACAGGCGGTCGTTATTAAAAATTATAAATCTGGATGGCTTTCGGTGCCTAGTGGAGTCCCACAAGGATCCTTGCTTGGTCCGCTTTTATTTGCGGTGTATTTAAGCGACGTTGAGCAGTGTTTCCGGGCATCAAAGCTGCTATGTTTCGCTGATGACATGAAAATATTAGCAGTTACAAGAAGATCTATTGCGGCTTGATAGGTACTGTTCTAGCAATCATTTAGATATTAATCCTTCTAAATGTAGTGTTGTTACATATAGTCGGAAGCGAAATATGGTATTGTTTGACTACAAATTAAAACAATCCCAATTAAAACGTGAAATAGCTGTGAGAGATCTTGGTGTATTTCACGATTCGAAGCTTCTCTTCGATACGCATATTAATAAGGTGATCGCGAAAAGCTCTAGGGCCCTCGGGTTTATTATGCGCAACTCCAAAGACATTAATCAGGCCAAGACACTCAAAATTTTATATTGTACTTTTGTTAGAAGTCATCTAGAGTATGCATCTCAGGTCTGGAACCCTAGATATTCCACCTATATATCTCGCATTGAAGGCATCCAGAGGAAATTTGTACGATATCTGTGCTTTCGTACAAAGGAACGTTATCACTCAGGTCAGTACGGGGAGCTCTGCAAAAAGCATCATCTTCTCCCCTTAGAGATGCGTCGCGAAATCGCGGATTTAGTTTTCCTCAGTAGGATCGCTTCTGGGGCTGTTGACTGCCCGGAACTCCTATCAAAGATCTTGTTTAGAGTTCCCCCCAAACCCCTTAGGAATAATCCTATTTTAAGTATCCCCCCTACTTCTACAAATTATCAGCAGAACGCTTTTCTTTGTCGAGCATGTAGTAGCTTCAACTCACTATCAAAACAGGTAAATTTAGATCTTTTTAACACTAGCGAGGCGTCGATTAGACGTATCATTGCTCGTTTGTTTTTTGGAGATTATAATTAATATAATAATAATAATGAACAGTTATTCCAAACTTTAATTCCATAGACAAGTGTATGTACTTAACATGTGCGTAATTTGTTATTCTGTTATTTATCATAAGTACCTCATTTATAAAACTATATTTAAGAGATTTTTTACATTGGACAGTGCAAATAGTTTCTTTATAACTTTAAGTTATGTCTAGATGTGAGGACCTGTAATTGGCTCCTTGTTGCTACTATTCATTTCTGGTGTATTAAGATAAGCTGTTGGTCTTCCATGTAACCAAAATAAATAAAAATAAATACATAAATAAACAAAAATATTTACAGGAATATTCTTCATTAAGGAACTGTAATGCTTTACACACATTCTGTCTTTAGATAAATATTGACATGGTACATAATAATATGTATAACAAGTTATATAATTGGGATGATGATGGGGTAAAGAAAATAAATTTTATTCAGTCCATCAGTTAGATTATCAAAAAATAATGCATAATTTTTCCTTTTTTGGAAAAAATGTCAAAGTGCATCAAGGTGTGGCATCAAGGTGTGGCTAGTGTCTTCACTTCTAAGTAAAAATTGTGATGTCAATACCAACCAAGACGTGACGTCGACATTTGAAATCAATATATCTGAATGTTTAGATTATGTGAGTAATGAAAAGTGTCCAAAACTATTTTTAATAATCTAGAAAATAGATAAAGGTAAATAAAGTTAGTCATCATCCCTATTGCAATTAATGAACCAATTTGATAATGATTTCAAAGTTATATTGACAAGAAAGTTTATTAGATCATTACAATGGTAGTCTGGAATTAATTTTTCAATCTCAAAATGATCCCTGTTCTCTTACAAACTTACTATTACTTATTTTACAATTTCTGTTGTTCAGAAGGGAAGCCTCTAGTGCACAGCTCGCAGCTTGCTTGGTTGCGTGGCGTCGCGCAGGCCCGGCTAGCGGCCGCGGGCCTAAGCGGCGCGCTCGCAGCGCTCCGATACTTCTGCCGCTCGCTGTCACTGGAGTTGCTTTACACGCAGACGTTGAGGTTGTGCCGCGATCGCTTATCGCGACATTTGCAAGTGGACAGATACACGCCAGGCCAGAAGTTGCAGGTGTCGTATTGGAGGTATGTGCTTAGCCTGTTGATACCTCAATATACGGGTATAGCGGCGCGTGCGCAGTGCTCCGATATTTCTGCCGCTCGCTGTCACTGAAGTTGCTATACGCGCAGACGTTGAGGTTGTGCCGCGATCGGTGAACGTGCCATTTGCAAGTGAACGAATATACGCCGGGCCAGAAGCTGTAGGCGTCTTATTGAAGGATTTGCTTAGTCTAAAGTTCCTTCAATATACTGATATCATTTTTCTTATGATCTTTGTGATAAATGATAAAAAAAAATATTTTATTAATTACTCCCCTCTTATCTCCGAATTGTACTTAAACTAAATATTACAGGAAAGCCTGTAAGATGCCTTTCAAGAATATTCTCAAAATCTGTCCTTTTCCTACTTTTTTTTCACTTAATTAATATATTAAGGTTAACTACTCTGATAATCGACTTATGGAATTATCTGCATGCTAGTTGAGGAGCTGGCGAACAAAAGGGTACAATTACGCATCTGGACAAACTACTTTTTTTTACAGTCCGGAGGGTTCAGGCTCGTTGAATTTGAATCTTAAATAATTTTTAATCAAAGCCGCCTAAAAAGTGTTAAAATTACTAAATTTATAAATTAAAACCATGCAAAAAGCTCACTGTAGGTATGTGAATTAGTCTTATACTGCTCCTGTAAAATTTGATTTTATGTAATTACTAGCTGACCCAGCGAACTTCGTACCGCCATAAAAAAAAAATTAAAAAAACATTGTCCAGCGGACAAAATTGTGAATCTAAACCATTCTCAGATCCCCTTGAACACACACAAAAAATTTCATCAAAATCGGTCCAGTCGTTTAAGAGAAGTTCAGTGACATACACACTCACAGAAGAATTATATATATAAAGATACCGTTCACCAGCTCCTCAGTTTAAGTCACACTTGCCCATTTTTTACCCCAAAAGAGATAAAAACTACCAAAAAAATCTATTCATTTCAGAGAGTTAGGTTGCGAGCTTGGTTACCGGCTGATAATAGGCGCGGAGGGTGAGCAACTGTCTGTTTGGCACGTGCCCGCGCTGACGGGCGGCGAGCGAGTGTCGGCCGCGTTGACGCCACATGCTCCCTCCATGGAGCGGCTGTTGGCGCACACGGTCCACGTGCGCTCTAGGCAGAGGCTCAATGACCTAAAAGTGCTGCTCAACGATCTTGGTGTGAGTGATGATCAGAAGCTCAAGTACGAATTTTTGACAGCACCGTAAAGTACCGCATCGTCAAAGTTTCAACGAAAAAAAGACGTAAGAAAAAACTAGCTTTTTCCATACAAAATTTGACGATGACGATACGTAACGTAAACGGTACGTTCAATTTGGTTATTTTCAGAATTTTTGTTTAAGGACTAGTACAGACTAGTATGCTAGTGACACGTCCGGCTTCGCATGGGAATAAATAAGTAATTGAGGTGTTGATCTTTTAAAAACCAATTTCTTTCAATACACAGCCATCGCTATATATAATCTCTATAGATTATATATAGCTAAGAAGCGATACCAAAGAAATTCAAATTCAAAATAATTTTATTTGACACATTAGGCTTAAAATAGGTACATTTTCAATTTACATGTAATTATGTAAAGGAATATCTTTAACAATAGCAAAAAAATATGTATTACGAAAAACAGAAAAAGGTAAATAATGCAAACTTGGTAGAAAGTGCCTGCCTGCGCCAAATAGGATCTAATTTCAGCATTGTGTCAGCTCATAGAGCTAACGCTGGTTTTCAACTAGACCTCGGCTTATAAAATAAATCCCTGCCCCCAATGTATGTCCAAAACACGATTCCTCACACACTCGCCACATTACCGCACTATACTTGTGTGTAAGAAGTTCTATTTAGCAATATGTTGTTTGTATGACGCGTAGGTGGAGTGCTCTGTAGGTGGGTGGCCGTGCGTGCTAGCGTGCTCAGTAGTGGCGCCGTGCTTGCGCGCGGAGCAGCTGCTAGTATGCGTGGGCGCTCACGGGGGCAGACTGCGAGCGCGGGTTCCTGCCTACCCCACCTCCCCGCGCATGCCCGACCTGGCGCGTGCGCTCGCCTCCGCCGACCTGCCGCTCATACGCGCGCTGCTCACACAACTCAGGTACCAGCCCGCACATGACACACACACACACACGCACGCACGCACGCACACACACTCACACTCACACACACACACAAATACATACCTACCCCGCCTTCCCGCGCATGCTCGTACCAGCCCGCACATACACACACACATACATACCTACCCCGCCTTTCCGCGCATGCTCGTACCAGCCCGCACACACACACACACACACACATAGTGCCTGCCTACCCTGCTTCTCCACGCATGCCCGAACTGGCGCGCGCGCTAGCCGCCGCCGACAATTCAGCTACCCTACAGCTACACATTACACATCAGTGAAGTGGGATTTTACTGGAAATAAAAAGATGTGTTTTAAATATTAATAGATAGATACTTTCCACTCACTCGAATGGCACTGCTTCGCATCGTTGGACTTGACTGGTTTCCCTAACTACTACCTATTGTATTTATTTAGTTCTGACGTTCGTTTTTTGCTGTACCGGTATGAGCTAATCGAAAGAACTAATAGACTTATATTTGATCATTTAAGATGAAACAAATTACTTTTTGTTCTTATTCGTTGTTTTTTTACTAGCGTAGCGTGCGTACATTTGCAGGTTCTGGTTAGTAGCTCGTAGATGTGAGAAAACCCTACAACACTTGCCGGCTAGCGTGTGCGAGCACTTGCCCTTCCTCCACGGGCCTGATCATCCACTAAATAAACTATCACCAGATCGACTGTACGTGACTTTACATAGGCACACTGACCACATTTTGGTAAGTTCAAATCATTTTATTGAACAAATAGAAAAGTTTCAACCTTCGATTTATGTATTTTCAACGAAGCATCAACTTGTGTATCGAATTATTATAAGTTTAACTTTTGGCGTCTTTATACGATTGTGTACTCAAAGGCATTGGCGTAGCTACAGTTCTCTGCCCACCCTAAAATTCAAGTGTTGAAAAGTAACTTTTAAAGTTAAAGTTTCTAAGAACGAATAAGAAATTGAACTGGATGTCTGCCTTCCCTAGAAACATAGCCCCTAGCTATGCCAATGCCTAAAGATCGAAAGTTTTTTTTGTGTAGGTATTGATATTATTTCTTGAAACTAAGTTTAAAACTATAATCACACTAATGTTATAAAAGCGGAAGTTTGTAAGTGTGTATGTTTTTTACTTCTTCATGTCCAAACGGCTGGACCGATTTTAATAAAATTTGGTATGGAGTTAGCTGACATCCTGGATTAACACATAGGCTACGTTTTACTGCGGGAAAATATGCCTAATAACCCGCGGGGCACAGCTAGTATTTCATAACGTAAAAAATATCGGACAAGTGCGAGTCACTGTGAGTTCCGCACAACAAATCGTGAAATCATTTGTTTGTTTTCGTCACAACTTACAAAGTACGTTATGAATCGGCATTTTCAGTATGTCAAATATTTTACTTGCTTAAATATGTTTCCATACAGCATATGGGACATATACCAAAATTTTACATCATAAAATATCAAAATTTCAGTTCTGTAGCTCATTCTGTTTACGATCTAGAGACCCGTGACATACGAACAGACAGACAACAAAATGTCAGCAATGGGGTTCCAATTGAACCTTTTGGGCACTGCAATATTTGCGTAGATTGTAGAAATTAAGGAGGTTGCCGCGGACAGCACGGTCACTACTAGCAACAACGCCAATAGCAGCAGTGCCTGCTCGGTGTCTTTGTCCTAAAATCCCTAGCTACGCCAATGAACAAAGAGCTAAAGTTTTTATTTATGTATGCATGGGTATCATTTCTTGAGATTTAGTTAAAAAACTATACAATCTTTCGTAACATAAATAAATTTTACCAAACAACATCACTAATATTTGCGCAGATTGTAGAAATGAAGGAAGTCGCCGCAGGCAGCACGGCCACTACTAGCAACAGTGCCAATAGTGGCAGTGCCTGCTCGGTGGCTCTGTCCTTCCACTTGGCCGGCGCGAGGCGCTGCACGCCCGACGAGTGCGAAGACGAAGTGAGTACATTTTACAGAATTAAGGTCGCGTGAGTGGGGTTTTGCTGAAGCTGAAGGTAGCTACAGTGCGACAAAGATCTTTATGAATGTGAGTGACAGTTCAGAGAGGGCGCCACTGTCGTAAATGGCCGAAAATGACACACAAGATAGGACGTTTACGAAGGCGGCGGCGTTAGTTCAGATTTTCGCCATATTCATAAAGATCTTGGTCGCACTGTAGCAACAGAGCCAATAGCGCCAACGCCTGCTCGGTGTCTCTGTCCTTCCACTTGACCGGCCGAGGCGATGCACGCCCGTCGAGCGCAAAGACGAAGTTAGAACATTTTGCAGAATGAAACTCGCGTCAGTGGGTTTTTTTTATTATTTAGCTCCTGCATTGCACAGTTCCTGTGCTGGGTGGTGCCCCTTTTACTCTGGGGCACCGCACATCAAGGGGCGGAAACAGACAATCACCTTGCGGATGCGCGGCCAGTATATCAGGTGCCGCAACATCGCTCGCGCTCATGACGCGCATTACGGGGACAGCGGTCTTCAGAATGTGGGCCGGGTGGTACAGGAGTATTATCTGGTTTTTACTAGCTCCCTACCCACCGAGCCTCTGGGCTGGGTGAAATGAGCAGGGAGGAGTCTTCAGATACCCTGTTCGCGCTACTCCCGGTGGTTCAGGGAAGCATAACGCCTTTTCCAGATATGAAAAAGGTGGGGTTTTGCTACTGTGGAAAGGTAGAGGTAGAAGAGGCAAAAACACACTATGGGTGTGAAATCTCTACGGGGAGGGGACGCGTAGGGAACTTCTGGATAGTTTGAAGGTGCTAGAGATTGATCTCTCTCTTTACTGTATTATTAGGACGCTCATCTACCAGGGTCTATTATTTAAGAGCCCTTTTACAAAATTGCGCCTCTCTTGTTTAGGTAAATACGGCAGCGAGCGTGTCCGAGTCGCACGAGCGAGACATCGACGCGGCGATGTTCAGTATAGCGCGCTTTACCAAATTGATACTTTAATATGCAATTATTGTCTATACAATAAATGCCATTATAAAATAATAGTTATTTATTATACAAGAGTGGAAAGTTCCTTTTTAACCGCGTGCTCGATTTGGATGACCGAGCAAGCGAAGGATTCTAAAGTTGAATCACGAGCGCAGCGAGTGATTCTAAATTAGAATCCTGAGCGTCAGCGAGGGAAACAAACGAGCACAAGGTGAAAAATCTTTCCACTCGAGTGCAATACGTAACTTTTCATCCCACCTCAGCGAGGAAATGACAAAATGAAAAAGAAAACAATTTATAATGACAAAATATTTAAGCAATAAAACGTGAAAAACTAGAATGGCGCGAAGCACGCAAATAAAACAAAGAAACCAAGAAGGTTCCAAATTTAAATTTTTTCACAATTTAAAAAGTTCTAATCATAAATTTGGCACCATAGAGGTTACATTAAATAGGTTTAATGACGTTTTGAATTTACAATTATATTGAGTACTCATTATATGTGATGTTCTAAATTCAAATCTACTTTGCCGCTCAAGCGAATAAAATAGAATTTTCCAGCCAGATTTCGAAGCGCAAAATTACACTTTCCGAGGTGGTGGGATGAAAAGTTAATTTGAAGTGCTAAGATGGATCCCTGTAGCAACGAACGATTCTACATAGGAATCCTGAGTGGAGCAAAGGATACAAGGATTAAGTTTTTTTACTATTGTGAGAAAATAAATAATATATTTATAGTACCCATTGGTTGTGTTTTGGAAATGACAATAAAGATTAATTATGATTATTACTAATTACTGTAACTTTATATGTATGCTTTGCATAACTTCTGTTTGTTCAAATTTTTTTTATTCACTCTATAATTAAATGAAAAGTTTCTTCACTGTTATCGCTGAATGAAATCCCTTTTTCGAGTGGCAATGAGAAATAATATTTTATTTACTTGTGTTTTTTAGTATTGACTTTTTTAATGATGATTGATGTTTGGTAATAATCAAATATCTCAGTAAAACTGTACTAAGTGTAGTTTTGTCTTTGCCTTCATAGTTCATTTAATAAACAGATATAGGCAATACTGGAAATACATTTCCAATCCAGACACAGATATGGTACGTAAATCAGCAAGTTACTGTCAATTGAACTTATGGAGCAAAGAAGTCTAATATAAAATATTAAAAATAAACTTTTTTGCTCTAGAAATGCATCCCATTAGTTTGATTTTAAAACAATAAACCAAACTGCTAACATTGTAAACTATGTACCTAGTGTAGTAGTGAAATACCCATTAAGTCAGTTTAAAACAGATAAAATATTTACATATGAGTTTGACGCTTCCCTTTATTCCTCGGCTTCGTTTACCAATCCAACAGCATTTTTTTCCTATATAAATTAATAAATTTATTGTTATAAATTTAATTTCTTTTTTCATTGTCTACTTCCAATAACAATATGAAAAACTTACAGTTTCCGTTGCAATCGAATCCATTGAACTTATGGTCGGTATAGTTTCAGTATTTTCGGGGCTGCTATTAAAATTTTGTTTCCATGTATAGAACTGTAATTCTAAAGTAGTACTTCAATAAATAGAACTGTGAATTTCTTCTATTCTAAATATATTATTATGTTGGGCCAATATGTACTTTGGCCGCCCACGAGCTTTATACTTGTTATACTTGATCGAAATGCAACATTTTACCGTACTCTAGCTTTTTTTTACAAACATAAGGGTAGATTGTATTCTTACAAAAGTAGCTTAAGTTTAAATCGGGGAATGTAGGGTGGTCACAACTGGCCGCTTTATTGGAAAACGCGTTTATAGCTATATCTCCTAAATTATTGACTGTATGGAAAAAATGTAGTGTTTTTTTGTTTATTACTAAATTCTCTAACTTCTTTCTCTCAAACTTTTTAGTGTAACTCTTACCGTTTTTCAATTGTTGTTGTTTATTTGAACATGTTTGTAGTTTTTCCTTTATAAAACCTTAAAAATGTCATTAATTGATAAAAAACGTCGTATACAAGTTATCCGTGATTAAATTCCCTACAAGTTTTGTATACTTTTTTTATTAAATAAATACTTTTGAAGTTAATAGTCGTTAATGTGCGCAAAAACGGGCGTTGAAATGAAATTACAGAAGTATCCGAAAAATTCACTTACTTTCATACAAATTGAAGCTGATGATGATTTGTGTTGCATTCTTATCAATTAATTGTAAAAAATGTATTTAAAAAAATAAGGAAAAAATATAAATATTATAAATAATATTAGTGATGAGAATCAATTACACGTATACAAAACTCTGATATACTGCGTTATTGCTACGTTAACGACTCATAAATTTAAAAGTATTTATTTAGTAAAAAAAAGATTTATGCAAAAGTTGTAGGAAATTTAATGATGAATAACTTTCATAACATGTTTTTTTTATCAATTAATGACATTTTAAAGGCTTTAAAAATAAAGCGAAATGTTATAAGCATTTTCACCTTGCTTCACAAGCTTTCTTTATGGCTGCATCATTCTTTCGTTTTCTTTTTTGACTCAATGGTAAGCAGGAATTTTACGCCCCATTGTAAAAGCTAATAACAAAAATATTAGTGAAGCAACGATAATTAATAACTAGGGAGGTACTTATAATAATAAAAATTAATACGGTTGTGGAAACTTACATAGAGTCAACGATTAAAGTTTTGCGGTCGTAGTATATCCAGCCAGTTTTACGATGAATGCACTCGTAGTATCGCTCGGGACGCGTGCGGTACAAAGCGACATAGGTCCGACCTCCAAAGGCGCTGGCGCCGTATTGAACGGCGCCTAGATTTGCACTAGTATATATTGCATTTTACGGGTGATGTTCAGAGTCTTATAAAATAATAATTAATGAACTTATTATAAAAATATATACATATTTCAATAGTTCAATGATTGTACATTACTTTTATGAAAGTTTTTGATAGTAATTCTATTTAATTAAATATCAAAATACGAGGTAAACCTGCGTTATTTTTTGGGGAAACTCACGGAGGTTAGATGTTTTTTTAATAATTAATGAGATGGAAAATCAAGATTTTAATACATTATGTTGCAACAAAAACATATTTCTGATGTTATAGTAATTAATTTGATCTAATTTATTGAACATTATTGTGAGATTTAGGCGTTTTAAGTTGTGCATATTATCGTTTTTCCGTAAATTAGCTGCGGTAGAACGATCAGTACAAAAAAATCAAAATAGTATTTGCAAATATTCTACATTAATTTTCAATAGGAATAATAAATCTACTGTTTACTTCTATTGGAAGTAGTCAAAACCTCTTCTAAGGGGGCAAACGAGGCGCTCAAAAATTGCGATTTATTGCAAAAAATGTGAAAGGGCTCTTAAGTATTTTGTGTCAATTTTACGCGCTAACCAGCTGCACCATCGCGCCCCTCTTACAAAGTATGCGAGCGGATATTTTGATATTTCACATTCTCCCACAGAACACAGCATCGTCGGCGACTGCGCCCGCTGGGGTGGCGCGCGCTTTTTTCAAGATCCACTCATTGGTGGAACTAGACACGTTTACGCTCACACATGGACCGTTCACGCCGCTTGATACACCAGGTAAGATTTAAGACAGATATTCGCCGAAAATAAGTGCCATTTTTATGACAATATTATAAAGACAGCAATAGGTCTAGTAACTTTTGAGCTTTATAATGACTTGCTTTTAGATTAACAATTAATTAAGAAATGTTGACAGTTCAGGTACTTTCCTATTAATCATCGATATTATCTTTAAATTGTTATTAACGAAGCCTGAGCAGTAACAGTTGCACATACAAAACCTTTTACTGCGCAAGTTTGTCTATGGTTTTACTCAAGAAGTTTGCCGCTACCTATATCTGTTCATAAAGGACATTGGGCAAAAATGTATGGACGCTGCACGTCCGCCACGGCTTAAACTACATTTGTTTGAAAGGTATTAAAGTCATGATCATCTGTGCCAAAGCGCATCAAATTCCATCCCGGGGGTCTTTAGTTATTTTAAGTTAAATAGGTACAAGTACTATAACGAACGAACATTAATGAAACAAGGGAATTAATTTAGTAAGTTAGTTTGACTGTACATAGAAGATTCAAGTATTATGGGAGTACTTCACAAGGTGCAAGGGTGCCCCTCTGTGTTATTCTGCCGCGCTAAAGTAAAGCCAAAAATCCCCGCATGGGTTGGGACCTTTTCAAACAGTCTGTTCGTTATAGTAAATTGCCTTCTATGTAAAACGGAGCGATCACAAATCACACAAACTTGTACACACTTCTTGGTCGGAAAAAACATGATTCCAGTTCATCCATACTAATTGACAAAACCGATAGTCATGTTCCAATGTCCAAAGCGAAAAATCAATCATGTGACAGGGAGCGCACAATCACAACGAAGTAAGACGAGTCGACCATTTGCAACTGCAAGTCCTTCAATGTGTCATATCTTTTGACCACCAGATATTTTTTTAAGGTGTCATATCTTTTGACTCCCTGGATATTTTTTTACGGTGTCATAATAAAAAAGGCTAGTTTTTCATAGATCTATCGATTCATACTAATTACATTGTTGGCGGAGCTGGGTGTGTTTTGCCCATTGTCCTTTTGAGTTTCTAGAACGCCCCATCGTTTTAAAATCTTTTATAGATAATTTAAATTTTATTCATTTATAATTATTAGATATCCCAATTTTTACAATTGAAATGTTTATTTTGCATACAGGCATGCAGCCCGGTAAACGCAAGTTATCGGCAGCGAACATTCGCGCAGTGCGCGTCCGTCAGCCCGCATACTTCTTACCCGAGCTGGCTCATGTGGTGGCCGCGGCGGACGAACGGGTGCCGTTCGTCAATCTAGCGCAAGAGGTAAACACTTCCGATAAAACAACAAGACTCGCGTACTATATTCGTTCATATAGATTTGCACACATGTTCGCACGTCTTTGTCTTTGTACTGCGACCGGTCTGGCTGGGGTGGTAGATGCCTCCGGTTCGCAGGTATTAGAAATAATCGTTTATATTGTCAGTAAAAATTCTGTGGCCGGCGTCACGTCTCGGCAACACATTCAGAACTTTGTGTCACTTATGATAACTAATCTCTTATCTATTAGAGAAGTCCGTCCATCCGTCCGTGGTGCTGTTTCAGCGGCCAAACCGTAAGAGATAGATATAGAGAATGTTTAAGTTATAAGTTAAGAATAGTCTGATAAGACTACAAACCGGATGTGAGTAAAGTAGCACTTCCGGTTTACGAGAAATCACGTGATTTCTATTTCAAGCGAAACCACAAAATCTCCGAAGTTCTCAATTAATTAAATATATTTTTTTTGGTGAACATTTGGTTCACTGGTTTGCTAGTACTTGAATAATTCACTAGTTTCGTGGAAGAATGGAGTCCCGGCGAGACCTGTATTTTTGAGACAATTTGATTTTCTCTAGTCTCTTTAAGCTAACATTCGCGCAGTGCGCGTCCGTCAGCCTGTGCCCTTCTTGCCCGACCTGGCCCATGCACGAGCTGGGAGCAAATGGAAAATAGACCGACCAGACCTTTGGTAGTTGAAAGAATGTTCTCCCGTAAAGTCCTATATTTTTTACACAATTGGGTTTTCTTGAGAACATGTATCCAACCAGGATGATCGAGATGAATGTTTAATCGGAGTACTGTAATTGAACATCAGATCGGATCGTTTAGTTCTGTAAGATAATAAAGTGAATACTTAGTGATAAGTAAGAATTCGTAGAAATAGACGAGAAGGGGGCTCCCGCCCGACCTCAGACAAAAAATTGGTATCACTAGTTTCACGTAATATTTGAACAGTTTACTAGTTTCGTTAAGTCTTTGGTATTTGTATGAATGGTCTCCTGACAAGTCCGCCTGTTTTATTTGACACAAATGGTTTCCTTAAGTCTTTTCCTAAGTTTTATCAATGCAGCATATGATCTCATATAATGTTAAGTGTAAGTGGAATGTAGTTGTGAAGATAAATGATGCGGCAGAAACATCTCAATTTAGCCATACTTACTTCACCTGCCTGAACTAGATTCAACCTTCCTACCCAGTTGAGATTTGTCAGCTTTACTCGTTTTCTAAACAGTTGGCGAGTCGCGGCGTTACTCACGGGGGCGTTCAGCCCGAATGGAGTGGTTCAGCGCTGGGCATGCGTATAGTGTCTCTGCCGCGACCAGAGGGAGCTTCAGTGGCCGCCGCCAATGCCTTACGCGACCGCCTCCTAGCGGCTACTATACGACTCACTACCAAGAACCAGGCTCGTGTGTGGACCGCTGAGATAGTATTCCACGGATCACCGGTTCGCACTCCTAACCCGAAAGAACAAGGTTAGGACTGATATTTTAAGCTTGGTCTCTGCCGTGACAAAAGGCTGCTCCAGTGGCCGCCGCCAAAGCTCTGCGCGACCGCCTCCTCGACTCGCCACCAAGAACCAGGCTCGAATGTGGACCGCTGAGATAGTGTTCCACGGATCGCCGGTTCGCACTCCCAACCTGAAGGAGCAAGGCAAGGATTACATTTAAGCTTATTTCGGTTAGTTGGTTTTTACTGCAATCAAACAGCCATTATATGGCCGCTATCAACGCTCTACGCAACCTCCTCCTAGCGGCCACTATACGACTCAGCACCAAGAGCCAGACGCCCGTGTGGACCGCTGAGATAGTGTTCCACGGATCGCCGGTTCGCACTCTCAACTAAGAAGGAGCAAGACAAGGGCTGATATTTCATGCTTATTTCGGTTAAAGCCGCGACCAGGGGGCGCTTTTGTAGACGCCGCCAACGCACTACGTCGCCACCTCCTAGCGGCCACTACGATCTGCAAGATCTTTCAATTCACGACTTTTTTGTTTTATTCTGTATCATTCGCATTTCACAAATACTCGTTAAATTGCGAGTCGTTGAAATTCTGGAAAGGTATCATATTTTAAATACTGAAATGTAAATCTCATAATTATGTTGCACAGGTGAGAGACGCTGCGTATACTTGCAGTACGAGTTGGGAACAGATGCGGGCCGCACCGCTGAGGCGTTCCTCGCCGACTGGGCCGCAATTGTTCATCTGCACACACTGCTCTACGAGTACATGCTACGTCCGCAGCAAGGTAGGGAACGTATTCAAACCATCAGGTTATTATGTACTCCCGGTTGGTAGAAAACGGTCACTGAATCTAGAGTTGGTTTGGGGTAAACAAAAAAAAAGGAAAATAATATTTCGGCTATTCCGAGATCTCCGTTTTTGGATCTCGGTTAATTAAGTTTACATACTACAGAAAGACACATTGATTGCATGGTATACCGTGACGCTGCAAGGCATGTGCGCTTCTTGCAACGAAATGTGTATATCTTTATGTACCGTAAATATAAAGTTTAGTTTCGTTTTTGTATCGTTATCTCAAAATGATCGCATTTACTTTGCGTCTTGATGGAAATTGAACCAAAACTTAATGCTGTATGTGTCCCTCTTTAGCTTACACTAAGTTAAATCGCACTGTACATTGATAATAATCGTTTAAACTTTGCTATGGATCGCGCAACGAGTTATTAAGACAATTAGCCCTCTGATAGCGGTTACAGTGCAACAAACTGTTTAATGATTTTGGATATTTTTGACCTTTTATTGTCATCTACAATTCAATACGTAAATACGCCCGTTAAGAGATAACCATTTTTTTTAGTTTACCTAACATTCACTATTAAGTCGTTACGCTTCATTTGGAAAACAGAGCGCGACATGCTGTGGCAGGGCGTGTGCATACGCTCGTACACGTACCGCTCGCTGGTGCTCGGCTTCGGACCGTCGCAGCGCGCCACCGCCGTGCTGCAGTGGAGCGCGGCCACGCAGCGGTACACAGTGGCCACGCCCGCGCACCAACCCGCCGCCAACGCGCACCACCTGTTGCACCACCACCTGGACCACTACCTCAACTGGTGTGTATGTGTGTGTGTCCCGCCTCTCAGCGCGGCACGCTGTGGCACTGCATGTGCATACGCTCGTTCATATACCGCGCGCTGGTGCTCGGCTTCGGACCGTCGCGGCGCGCCACCGCCGTGCTGCAGTGGAGCGCGGCCACGCAGCGGTACACAGTGGCCACGCCCGCGCACCAACCCGCCGCCAACGTGCACCACCTGTTGCACCACCACCTGGACCACTACCTCAACTGGTGTGTATGTGTGTGGGTCCCGCCTCTCAGCGCGGCACGCTGTGGCACTGCATGTGCATACGCTCGTTCACATACCGCACGTTGGTGCTCGGCTTCGGACCGTCGCAGCGCGCCACCGCCGTGTTGCAGTGGAGCGCGGCCACGCAGCGGTACACAGTGGCCACGCCCCCGCGCACCAACCCGCCGCCAACGCGCACCACCACCTGGATCACTATCTCAACTGGTGTGTACGTGTGTGTGTCCAGACAGGTTGGTTAAATGCAGCAAATGGAAACTCAAGCAAAGCGTTTTGTACTAATTGTTCTACGGAAATTCTTGCTAAACTATTAGACATAAAGAAACATACTAGGACTAAAAAACTTAAGACAGAAAGTAGAGTTCATAACAGGCATGTGAATTTAAGACTAGTTTTGTTTAAAGCAGACCCTTTCGACGGGAAAAATGAGTATGATAATTTTAGTTTATAAGTTTTTTTTATAAATAAGGGTATCAAACTCATTTTTTTGCGTCTACGGTCAGTGATAATATTCCTTCTTATGATATAGTATCCTTTATACCTACTATAACATTTAGCTACTTCTAGTTTTTTGGGGTAAAAAAAACTGTCAATCTAGCTACATTTTGTAAGACGTCTAGCAACTGGGCAATGCAGTTGGCAACACTGTCAAGGAAGGATGGGGGCGCCGCTGGTGAGCTCGAAGAGCAAACTGTAAATAAAGCCATATTCAGCCTATATTCACTGTAAAGGTTACCATAGATTACACCAAGTTATAAGACTGATTCTTCACTTAATGCTATGTGTTTTAAGGGATCATATAATGACAGATGTTTTGACTATGATTTCCGAAAATCGATCTCGGCATTTGTCAATACTAATATTTGTTTGTTTTAGGCACAAGGACTTGATGTCGTTAGGCGTGGTGTTGCGAGAGACATACGGCCCACTGTTGGCCCTAAGCCGCCTGCCCGCGCTGCCTCAGCTCGGGCTCCACCACGTGCGGACGCAGATGCCCACGCCCACGTTCACACTGCTAGCCCACTCGTGGAGGAAGGTCAGTATATGATAGTTATGTGTTACATACGGCCCACTGTTGGGCTGAGCCGGCTGCCCGCGCTGCCTCAGCTCGGGCTCCAGTTCAGGATTGGGATGAATGAGCGGCCATTAAATAATTTAAACATTCATAAAGAAATTAATGGGGCAAATTGTTTTTCCCAGATACGCGTCATATACGCCGGAGCGTATTCGCTAGAAGTGGGCATTCGTGGCGGAGGAGTGGTGACTGTACGCGATGGTTCCTATTCGAAGTTCGACCGCAGTTCCGTTGTTGACGAATTCTCCCCTGCTCAAGGACTTAAAGTAAGTAATATTTCTAATTCGATTAGTTTAATACTCAATAAGCAGCCCCTTTATTCTTATTAAACTAAACATTTTGTGATATGTATATTTATTACCAGGCATTTTTATCAAGATACGTAGAAGAAAGTATTAGCTCAAGACTGTTAGCTGAAGACGACAATCCACCGTCACCGATGTCGCCAATGCCACCAGGTACATAAACTCATAAGATATTAACCGTAATAATATTTAAAAATTGTAAAATTAACTTTTTTTCTTTACTATTCAGTCCTTAGCCCGATTTTTTTATTATTAAGAGAGCTATATACATTGCGATTATCAACGTAATAGTTACACTTTTAAAGAATCAAAACCACAACCATAAAAGGTACTTGATGCTGTGACAAAAACATTCGAAAATCTTAAATGTCAATCTGAAGCTTTTTGTACTTTAGAAGACAATCTTTTTACACTGATTCCTGGCACAAAGGTCTGTGTGGAACATGAAGATATATTCAAAAGTTAAGTACAAAAGGAACTGTACTATAGAAGAATATCCCATAGTGGATAGAGATAAAAATATGTTGACCTTGAGCGCAATTTTCTGACCCACTGAAATATTGTGATATAACGAGAACAACAATAAAGAAACCACACAAACTCAAGCAAAATCGAGTTCGTGTGCACTGAAAACTTGTTTTATTATTATTATTGTATCCTAGGCAAGGCCCTGCTTGCATGTGAAATGCTCATGGATACCCTGCAGTAGGCAGCAAGGTTATGTTAGACACTTACTGCCTAAAACACACCCGGAGGGGGCGGGGGGGCTTTGGTCATGAGGACCTTATGTTACCTTATAAGGACTTCGCTGATGCAAAAGCTTCATTTTCTCAGCCATATCCCATAGGTAACAGAAATAAAAATTGTATAGGGATAAAGTAGATCACTGTTTCTATCCATTAAAATAGCTTTCGTTTGTGTCCGCTACTTTTCCATAAACGGGGCAAAATTTTCCCAATATTTTTTAACTTATAACTAAGCTTTACTGATAGAGGATTAGGGGCCATCCATAAATTGCGTCACACGTTAATAGGAGAAGGAGGGGGTTGACGAAAGTGTGACATTGTGTCTGCACAACATCGCGAGAAGAGAACCAACCACCATCTGTCACCAGTGCGGTGCGGCCAATGACTCAGCTCAGCACACTCTGGCTGAGTGCCCCGCCTGGAGTGAACAAAGAGCGGTCTTGATGAGGGCAGTTGGGGGCAATTTGTCGCTGCCGTCGGTGGTAAGGGCTATCGTTGGCGACAGGAATGCATGGGACGCCGCAAAGACATTTTGCGAGACTGTGATGGCCCAAAAGGAGACAGAGGAGCGGTCCCGAGAGGTGGACCCCTCAGCCGCCCCGATGAGACGTCGTCGAACTGGGCGCAGAAGGCGCAACTTTGCTGCCACTGTAGCCCCATAGGTGGCCCCGCGGGAGGGAAGAACTAGCCCCGCATTATAAATGGCTTCCCATCGAGTTAGGGCATACTATCCAGGCCAATCTGCCTGATGATGCCCCCAGAGAGAGACGGACAGATTCCTCAACGAGTCGAGTCCAGAACGTCCCGCGGTTCGTGCCAATGCACACAAGGGGAGTTAGTGCAAAGAGGAGGGTCCGAGAGGGCGCTTTCACGGTTGGGGTCTGGGGCAAAGGCTTGCTGATACCCTTCCCCCATCGTGTGAAGATGGAACCGCAGGAGGTGTTTTTAGTGGGTAGTCGCGGCGCGGCGTGAAGTATGCCCCGTGGAGTCCCACATACCCCCACGGCAGGGCACGGTCGTGGGAAGTGCGTAAATGCATTTTCACCTTCCCCCAAAAAAAAAAAAAGTGTGACATTGTGTGACAAGGGGTGGGTCTCAATTTCATAATCTAATACATACTTTTGAACTATTATATGTTGATCTCTATCTGCATAGGGTTTTATTTATGGAAATTATTTCGGAACGGCTGTTTAATAATAATATCTAAATACAAAAGAGCAAAAGATGTGACGTCACACTAGGGAGGGGGGGACTCACAAATGTGACCAACTGTGACAAGGACAGGGGAGTGGTAAAAAAATGACGAAATTAGTGTGACGTACTTAAAGGATGACCTCTTATGTCTGTACGAAGGTGGTCTCCGTTTCCCGGCCCCGTTGACTCCGCCTCAGCCGCACACGCCACACTCTGCCCCAGTGACGCCACATCCGGCCTCGCCAGCGCAACATCAGGTTAGTGATTCAATATTTTGCCACAAGTAATACTTTAATTTATTTGTTATGCAATAGGGAAGATGCAATATTTTTATTTTTGTTTTCATTTTAAAGAATTCCATGTAGAATAAACCACAGATATATTAAAAAATTAAAACATTGTGATTTATCGGAAAAAATGCGGTTTTAAATTGACAATTTAAAATTTCGCGCGAAAACGAACCTATGGTTGCGATGACGTCACTCCTGTCTGTCACTGGTCGTACTTGTTCGTTGCTGGCTTTAAATTTTCATACTTTTGCATATTTTTTCGACTTTCGAAATATTTTTTTTGAAAAGTTTAAAATGGACTCTCCATCAACATCATGTGATCATAACAATACCACTTATATTCCGAAAAAAAGCCGTGTTGACTCATGTTTTGTGCCAATCTACTTCAACAAAATTCCCAAATAAATTGTTTTTGACTAGAACTTCTGACCCAAAACTGAAAAAAAGTGGTTTCAAGCTGCGAAGAGAAATGGCAATTATTCTCCAAAGACCATTATTCGATGCTGAGAAGATCACTTTGACGTAAGTCGGCGAATATACTTGTTATATGCTTAATTAATCTGCTTGTACGTAAAAACGCATTAGTAACCTACCTAATATTTACAAAACCTGTGTATAACATATTTTTAATTTTACAGTTGGAGAATGACGACGAAAATTAGATAAAGTTTAAAATGTGTGGCACAATCTTCACATTGGCAGGACTGAACCAAGCTTTGCGTTTCATTTAAAATAACTGTAACACGATATCCTTCTTTACGTACTTTATGCTCCGGAGAACTCGACCTTCTACTGTACATAATTCTCCATCTCTTTTAATTTGAACATAGCCGATTGCATTATCGCCGTAAGATTTATAGAAGCCGCTGAATAAATTACGAAGTTTAACAACTGCGATTTTTACATACCGTAGTAATTTAGTCCCTTTCATTTCTACACTTAAAAACTCTGCACTTTGGACAAAAAAAGTTATAACCATGTCAACGCTAACTCTTGGTAAATTCCTGGAGTCTGCTTTGATAAACGCAACTTCCATATTTATTAAATGTAAAAAAACGCAATAAATATTCCCATAAAATAATATTTACTTTAACAACCATAACCTCAAAGAAGTTGTCATAACAGGAGTGACGTCACTAAACGCTGATTGGTGTTTTGAAATACGTTCCGTTTCAAGTATTTTTAATCCGTAATAATTGTTAAAAAACAACATTATGTAAAATAAAAACGTTGCAGTGGCATTTCTTTTATATTTTTTTAACATTTTAATCATAAAATTTTCATAAATATTATATATGCATCTTCCCTATTATTTACTTTATTTTTATTTAGTATAAGTAGTAAGTTACTAGGGTAGTGGCATTAGTAACCGACAAGAACCAATGACAGATACTTTCCTCTGTGATTAATGAAAATAAGAGAGGGTGGCTAATCACTTAGGCTCGTATTACAGAATGACAACTAAGTGTTGATCTTTACTTGAGTACAGTTAGAAAGGGATGTCGCATGTGCTATACAGAGCGACATCCCTTTCTAACTGTGCTCAAGTGACTCCAAATATGTTGTCACCGAGCGTCTATAGCTCGATGTTAACGTATTAAGTGTCGGTCACTGGCCCCTGTTGATCATTAGTACCTCTACTTTGTCTGAGACATAAGTCTTCATAGCGTGCACATCTCTTTAAAAGAACAAGCTTCGGTTTTGTGTAAAAAGTGGGATAGGGAACACTCAGTCCAATCTTTCCCGGAATATTTATACTGTTGATAGATATTGTAATGTTTCATTTTTTTAATAACAAAAAAATACACAATTCAAAACTTGAAATATACGAGTACATTCGTATGATTAGACAAGTGGGTGCCTGCGACAACATCTACGTAGAAATATTGGTTGCCCATACAAACTATGATGCCCCGTTTTACCCCTTTAGGGGATGAGTTTTGAAAAATCTTTTCTTAGCACACGTCTACTAGACCAGGGTCGATAATTTTAAAAATGGTGAAAAGTGAAAAAAAAATATAGTAGGATGAAACCCATTAGAAAAGGTAGAGAATATAACAAAAATGAAAGGAAAAATAAATTACGGGCGATCTGAGGTCGGGAAGGGGGAGGGGGTGAGTTTTTAAGGGTAAAAAATGGTTAATCTCGATTTCCGGTAAAACTGCAAGTCCTATGAAAAAAAGTTAAATGGCAAAATTGTAGGTAATAAAAAGATCTACAACTTTTGTATCGACACTTTTTTCACATAACCTCAAAATTTATGTGAAAAATGCGAATAACCGAGTTTTTGGTTTTTGATTTTTATTTTTTGCAAAAAAAATATGTTTTCACGAAACTTGGTGAAAACTTACCTTTGTATGTCCCAAACATACAGTATTTTTTTTGATATAAAATATTCATTTTTTCACCTTATTTTGACTTAATATCCAAAAAGCACCCTAATTTTCAATCGAAAATTCTCACGTCAAAATATCTGCTTTTTTAAAAAAGTTGGGGTGTTTTTGTTTGTTGAAATCTCTACTTTCTGATGGTATAAAAAAAATATACACTACTATGATAAATGTTCTCAGAAAATGCAAATTAATAATGAAAAAAACTCGAATCCGCCACTTTGCCATTTAACTTTTTTTCATAGGACTTGCAGTTTTACCGGAAATCGAGATTAACCATTTTTTAACCCTTAAAAACTCACCCCCTCCCCCTTCCCGACCTCAGATCTAATTAACTTTTCCTTTCATTTTTGTTATATTCTCTACCTTTTCTAATGGGTTTCATCCTACTATAATTTTTTTTGGTCTCAAAAATTATCGACCCTGGTCTATACGTCATAATAGCTATATATGTGCTAAATTTCAAAACTCATAACACTGAAGGGATTACCCTGTGCGTTGATAGATAAGTCAATCAGTATCGGTTGTGTTTTATATATACAGATGAGTGGTTCTTTTAACCTCACATCGCCGCCGGGCGGTGCGGGCAGTAGCGGGGCGGTATCAGCATCGCCGGCGTCTCCCTTAGCGCCGTCCCCGCTGGGGGCGCCGGCCGCGTCGCCGCACCCCCCGCCCACCTCCCCTTTCACCGCGTGGCCCGGTTCGCCCTCCCTGCCGCGCCCCTCGCCCGGCCACCACCCCTCACCGCGACACCACCTCGAACATAAAGGTAAACTTACTGGTCGCTGTGAAGATAACGCGCGGCAGGCGTATCACCCTCCCGCTCACATCCCCCTTCACCGAATGGCCCGGCTCGCCCTCCTGCCGCGCCCCTCGCTCTCCTGCCGCGCCCCTCGCCCGGCCACCACCAACTTGAACATAAAGGTAAACCTAAAATTCCGATTACAATATTCGGAACGACTCCGAGCTCCACAAAGACCAATCAGTTAGCAGCTAAAGAACTCTCGAGCGCGTGCCATTCGTTGCTCCATCTACCTCGGCCTTCGCCTGAACACTACCCCTTGCTGCGACAACAACATAAATATAAATCTAATTTAAACTTGGTGAGTTGTCTCGAATCGAAGTAGTAGTCGAAGAGTATGAGAATCTGCGCGATTCGAAGCTACGCCAGGTGCAATAGGGAAGATGCATATATAATATTTATGAAAATTTTATGATTAAAATGTTAAAAAAAAATAAAACAAATGCGACTGCAACGTTTTTATTTTACATAATGTAGTTTTTTAACAATTATTACGAATTAAAAATACTTGAAACAGAACGTATTTTAAAACACCAATCAGCGTTTAGTGACGTCACTCCTGTTATGACAACTTCTTTGAGGTTATGGTTGTGAAAGTAAATATTATTTTATGGGAATATTAATTGCGTTTTTTTACATTTAATAAAAATGGAAGTTGCGTTTATCAAAACAGACTCCAGGAATTTACCAAGAGTTAGTGTTGACATGGTTATAACTTTTTTTGTCCAAAGTGCAGAGTTTTTAAGTGTAGAAATGAAAGAGACTAAATTACTACGGTATGTAAAAATCGTAGTTGTTAAACTTCGGATTTTATTTAGCGTCCAAATTAAAAGAGATGGAGAATTATATACAGTAAAAGGTCGAGTTCTCCGGAGCATAAAGTACGTAAAGAAGGTTATCGTGTTACAGTTATTTGAAATGAAACGCAAAGCTTGGTTCAGTCCTGCCAATGTGAAGATTGTGCCACACATTTTAAAGTTTATCTAATTTTCGACGTCATTCTCCAACTGTAAAATTAAAAATATGTTATTGACAGGTTTTGTAAGTATTAGGTAGGTTACTAATGCGTTTTTACGTACAAGCAGATTAATTAAGCATATAACAAGTATTTTCGCCGACTTACGTCAAAGTGATCTTCACAGCATCGAATAATGGTCTTTGGAGAATAATTGTCATTTCTCTTTGCAGCTTGAAACCACTTTTTTCAGTTTTGGGTCAGAAGTTCCAGT
The DNA here is from genome assembly GCA_902850365.2 of Chilo suppressalis. NCBI lineage: Eukaryota > Metazoa > Arthropoda > Insecta > Lepidoptera > Crambidae > Chilo > Chilo suppressalis. Next base: position 19,514,858 of record OU963898.1, read on the forward strand.
CAAAATCAATTTATTTGGAAACTTTGTTGAAGTAGATTGCCACAAAACATGAGTCAACACGGCTTTTTTTCGGAATATTAGTGGTATTGTTATGATCACATGATGTTGATGGATAGTCCATTTTAAATTTTTCAAAAAAATATTTCGAAAGTCGAAAAAATATGCAAAAGTATGAAAATTTAAATCCAGCGACGAACAAGTACGACCAGTGACAGACAGGAGTGACGTCATCTCAACCATAGGTTCGTTTTCGCGCGAAAATATAAATTGACAATTTAAAACCGCATTTTCTCCGATAAATCACAATGTTTTAATTTTTTAATATATCTGTGGTTTATTCTACATGGAATTCTTTAAAATGAAAACAAAAATAAAAATATTGCATCTTCCCTATTGTACACCGGTAGTTGTAGCAGCTCTAGAACAAAAACACTCGAGAAAGTGCCATTAAGTAAATTTTAAGCTATAGCTATATAGCATACGACTGTAGCTATAGATGTCGATCCTGCCCCTCTAGCATGACCACCGAAACGGGATATGATAAAGCGATATATCGGCATTAACTGTCAGACTACTGTCAAACTCCACTGTAGTCTGACAGTTAATGCCGATATATCGCTTTATCATATCCCGTTTCGGTGGTCATGCTAGAGGGGCTGGCATTAAAAAAAAACATATCTTTAAATATCACTTTCTCCTTTTACTGAAGATTATTATTATTATATAATAATCTTCAGTAAAAGGAGAAAGTGCCATTTCGTTGCACTTTATTTTATGCCTTGTGACTACAGGTCCTCAAGCGACAGGAGGCACGGCGTCTAGCGGCCGCGTTCTAGTAGGCGGACGGGCGTGGGCCGGCGCCACCGCCACTCCGCTACCAGTGGTTAAGATTGAAGCTTTGTGCACGCCCTGCGAGCCTCCGCCTAACGCCCCACCTGGCCCGCCCTTGGCGCCCTTGCAGAGGTTCCTGGCCTGCGTCTACATGAAGCGGACGCTGCAACGCTTTGTGCAACAAGAAGAGTTCGTGAGTATCGTCTTTATTGTATGATACGGGCGTGACTAGATACTCGAGTGACAAGGGAGTTTAGCAAGCGCGTTGTAGCCACTCCTTACTGGTGTTGAAGCTCAAGGTGTTATGCATGCCCTGTAAGCCACCACCCAACGTCCCGCCCGGCCCGTCCTTGTTCTTGCATCGGTTCCTATCTACAGTCTTTTTTGAATGACACATGACTTGCGTGACTGTTAGTCTTCAAACGACAGAGGCGTCTAGCGGGTACTCTCTAGTGGACGGGCGCGACTACAACTCCATGATAATTAACTATTCATTTTGATAATACTTGTATAAACTTGAGCTTAAATTGGAAACAGCACCTTCCTGAGCGTCCAATAAAAAATTTTTTTTAGTGTAAGAAATAGAAAATGTTTTCTCTCAATACAATTTAAGTCTCGACGATGAATTGTAAATGTAGTTGAGTCTACGACTATGGTTACAGTTGCGATGAAAATAATGCTCTTATCCCATCGTCATAAAGTTGTTTTTAGTCAAATCTCAATACGTATCATCTATATTGGTGTTTCTTTGTCTAGCTAAATATGGTGTCAGTGGAAGCGACGAGTCTCACATTCCGTTGCGAGGCAGCGGGACTGGCGGCGCGCGTTGCTCTACATCCACAACACTTGCAATCGCTACACTTGCAGTTGACGCCTTTACCCGAAGCTAAGGACACTTGGGCCACTGATGACCTTCAGGTATCTTAATAGTACATATTGTACGTGTTAGTCTCTGTTGCAGCATTTTACTTTAGAATTCTCAAACGATACAAACTTTACGCCTAAATGAGTTAAACTTTGAATAACGAAATCAGTTATTCGCCAGAAGCAGCTAGCCCAAAAACTTTGGAACATATTGTCAACTTATTCTTACCTTCGTCTGGAAAGAGATTTTGTTATAGTTTCTCGGTGAGCCATATACAGACCACTCTTTCCCAGTGGGCACTTTGGGCAAATGCTCAGGGCCCCGCGATCGATAGGGCCCCCCCTCAGATCAAATACAAAGTCCCTAGTTCCTATTAAATCACCAAACGGGGATCATAGGGGCCCCATTATCCTAATATGCCCAGGGGGCCAATCGCCTAACATTTTTTTAAATATTGTTATTACCAATGCAAAAGAAAAAGAAAGAGCGCGAGGCATTTGAATACCTCAGGCGGCTAGAAATAACAAAATAAAATCGTAAGCGTTAGCGTTTTCCAAAGCATTTCCGTTAGGTGATTGGCCCCCAGGACCTCCAATAGGTCAAAGACGGCACTGGCCATATAATAGATCAAAACTATACGTTTGTGTTAATCATAAGGCTAAAAACTCACGGAGCGGTTTTTTCCCGCACACGCGGCCGCAGAGCTGTTTTATTCCAAAACTCACGAGATCAGGTGAAACCAGCCGCGTCTGCCTGTGATTGTGTCCCGTGCGCGCCCGCAGCGGGTGCGGTAACACTCGCGCCCTTTGTGGGCGCATATCGCGATGTGAGTTTTACTTTTGCGTTTAACTTACAATTTCACATAGTACGCGTGCTCCGTTCCTACAGCCGCGGCGGGCTCGGGAGAGTCGCGCCGTGACTTATTAGCCTCATAGTTATGTGATCATGTCTAACTTTGTGACTACAGCGTATGGGGGTGGTTTCAAAGTGAATCGTAGCGCGCTGTCTTATATTTGAATCGTGAATTGTGTCTAGGTAATGGAGAAGTTCTTCGAGCAGCGCGTGGCAGTGGCCCCATACCGCGCGACCGCTTTACAAGGCTGGGCTCGCATATGGGGTGCGCCCGGGGCCGCGTTACCCTCGCTCGTGGCGCTTATGCGGGCTGAGCTCGCCCCACTGGCCCCGCCGCCCGCCTGGCATTTACACTGGGCTCTACGCATCCCACCTGCCGCGCCGCAGATCGTGCCCGCCGGCCAGCCCGCCGTGCTCTTGGCCAAACACAAGATACTGTTCTTTGTGAGTACCGCACTTCACAGCTGATGTCATCTACACTAGGCTCTACGCATCCCGCCTGCCGCGCCGCAGATCGTGCCCGCTGGCCAGCCCGCCGTGCTGCTCGCGAAGCACAAGATACTGTTCTTTGTGAGTACCGCACTTCACAGCTGATGTCATCTACACTAGGCTCTACGCATCCCGCCTGCCGCGCCGCAGATCGTGCCCGCTGGCCAGCCCGCCGTGCTGCTCGCGAAGCACAAGATACTGTTCTTTGTGAGTACCGCACTTCACAGCTGATGGCATCTACACAGGGCACTACGCATTCCGCCCGCCGCGCCGCAGTTCTTGCCCTCCGGACAGCCCGCCGTGATGCTGGCTTAACACAAGATACTGTTCTTTGTGAGTACCGCGCTTCACAGCTGATCTCATCTACACTGGGCTCTACGCATCCCGCCTGCCGCGCCGCAGATCGTGCCCGCTGGCCAGCCCGCCGTGTTGCTCGCGAAGCACAAGATACTGTTCCTTGTGAGTACCGCACTTCACAGCTGATGGCATCTACACAGGGCACTACGCATTCCGCCTGCCGCGCCGCAGTTCTTGCCCACGATGCTGCTGACTAAACACAAGATACTGTTGTTTGTGAGTACTGCACTTCACAGCTGATGGCATCTACACAGGGCACTACGCATTCCGCCCGCCGCGCCGCAGTTCTTGCCCACCGGACAGCCCGCCGTGATGCTGGCTTAACACAAAATACTGTTCTTTGTGAGTACCGCACTTCACAGCTGATGGCATCTACCCTGGGTTCTGCTCGCGTGCCCTCTGGCGAAGCACAAGATACTGTTCTTGGAGTTTAAGAGTACACCGGCATTTTGCAATAACGATATCCATTGTCGATTACAGTGTGACGAAGATCATAATTGTGGAATGTGTGAATAAATGAATGTAACAAAAATCTGAACTAACGCCGCCATCTTGTTGGACGTCATATTGCTGTTTACCCAGTTCTTCTCAGAGGGTCTCCTAGTTTGCAAGTAGTGGCAGTGTACGGTAGTTAGGAGAAAACAAATAAATAACAAAAATGTATTGAATAATGTAATAAAATAGATACTGTTTTCAGTAGTATATTGAAACTTACGATATTTAAAAACAATGCCCTCAGATGAACAGTCTGCTCATTTCTCTTCGAGCCTCTAAAAATATGTGTCCACCTTGAACGAAACTAAATGCGCACTATTTATAAAGAGATTGGTTTTCGTTTAGATTTGTCTGACGCGCGGCGACACGCAACTGGTACTACCGCTGGTGTACGACATGCAGTCCAACGTAACGCAGCTTGCAGATAAGCGCGATTCGCAGCCGCATCTCATCGCTGTCAGCTTACATCTAAAGCGGTAAGCGAGTTTACTAAAATACATAACTAATGGCTGCTTACCATCAGGCGCACCCTATGCTTGATTGCTACCCTTTTAACATAAAAAAGTGTTTTAATCTAACAGAACTTTGAAAAGGCGAAAGAAAAGCATTATATCTCACTATTTTTTTGAAATTGGAAAAATAAGCAAAGTAAATCTTTCCAAGGCATTATCGGGCTTAATGGTAAAAGTAGAACGGACACAGCTCAATTTATTGTTAGTTTTATATAAATCTTTCTCTCTCGTACTCCTTTTTATATAAATTTATTATTGTAAGGTTTCGACAAAGTGTCAGTGCTGATGTAGGACAGCTAATGGCATGCCCAATTCTGCCATGATTCTCTTAACTTATCCTTAATTTGACAGTAGTCTTTCCTTATCATTCTCCATAGACCTTAATATGGACTAATAAGGACCGAATACAGGACACACCCACTAAACCAAAATCGCCAAAGTCGCAAGAATCGTGTATAGATTAAGGAGTTGTGCCAACGATATTAAATACCCTAGCATTTACATTGGGTCATCCACGGAGCTCCGTAAACTGATCGCGTAATCTAAAACAATATGAGGCATTATTTAAACATTGAAAATCACCTTTAATGCATATTATATAAGGTCTTCAATAAAATGCATGCGTCAAAGAGAGTGAGATCGCAACTCGCGTAGAATGTGAAATTGTAGGTTATGTATATTAACAAATTTCATGACGCGATTTACGCTTGCTGATCGCGCGTTTGTTTGCGGACCGCACACCACTTCGGTCCCGTAAGTTTTGAAACAAAACTGCTCCGTGAGTTCTAAGCCTGACGCGTTGGCCACGCTAGAGCGACTGCGGGGGACGGAGGCGGCGAGGAGTGAAGACGCTGCGTCTTGCCGCCTAGTATGGCACGTTGAGGCGGCTGCGCGAATATTATTTGCGCGGATCAAAAATGAGTTTTTCTATATTGGCATTTTCGTGTCTAGAAGAAAGTAGTTGCACAAGACATAGTACAATTAAAAATGGGAGTTCATAATTTAAATAATAACCGACATCATTTTGGTGATTATAAGTTTATCTTATAATTTTCATTGTTATTGGACCTTAATGCAGGTCGAGACATTATTTCGCTCATAAACATATACACGCCTGACCCGCCGACGTGGCAGTTTTCGGCCCGTCTCGTAGCATTGTTTTTCCCGCTCATCGCAGACGTAAGACGCGGTCCGCTAGCGTGACACACAACTGAGTGTGTTTGTGTATCTTGCAGGTTCAACGAGTTCAACCAGTCGCACGCGGAGTGCACGTTGTGGCCGGCGGTGCGAGACTTGCTCACGAACTTCACGCTGCCGCAGGACGCGCCCGCGCCCGCCGCACCGCCGCCGCCATAACTACTGCCTCTACTTTCACCATACACATAGATATAAAGAACGGACTGAACGACACCCGCATGAAATCATTCACATATAGAATGGAATGCCCTGTTCAACTGTAAAGTAAAGCTAGGCAGATAACTGTGAGAGAAGAAGCTATCGTGCGGCCAAGATTTCGTGTAGCTATCGTTAATAGTATAAGCAGTGAGTGAGTGTATCTGTATATGGATCTAGGTTCAACGTGTTCACCCTTGCGGCCTTCTCGCCAACTTCACGCTGCCGCAGGACGCACCTGCACATAAAGAATGGACTGAACGACACCCGCATGAATTGAGGACCTAAAAAAGGCAGTGAGTGTGTCTGTGTATCGATGTAGGTTCATTAAGTTCAACCAATCGTAAGCGGAGTATATGCTGCCGCATTTTATTTAGTACGATCTAATAAAATAATCGTCCTGATACTAAACTCCATTGGTGTTTCACATGCAGATGAAATCCACATTCGCTCAGGTGAAAAACAGCCCTTAGTAAAATCTAAGAGAAACGCCTTATACTACGCTACAATCGTATCAGGACAAAGGTTAAGTGTTTTAAGGTTTGCTTCAAGAGGACTACAGATTTCTCATTTTTTATATTACTTAGAGGTCTTTGTAAATATTTATAACAGATCCTTTTTATTTTTATTATTTTGAATAAGCTAGATAAGATCGAATTCTATTGAAATGTTAACACTAACAAATCGGATAATATTGGCCATTGTCTCCATAAAACATGTTGAATGTTAATTGAATAATTTTTTTAATTATGACAGTTTGATAATAATTAGGACTTTACAGTAATCAATAAACTCATATTTCTATTAAAGTGTTTTTATTTCCTGCTTTCCTATATTAACTGATATGAAATTAAGCTTGCGTAGATAAGAGACTTTGGTTCGTGGAGGAAAAAATCCCGCAATCGTGAAAAAACGTTCGACGAGAACTTGCCACGGACTCAACGCACACGGCGTTTATTGCCCGAAAATTTTGAGAATGAAAGTCAATACTCTAAAATTACGTTGTATTATTATTAACATGAAGTTTGAAAAAAGGAGGAGCTCTATGGCCCAGATGGTTAGCGCCTTCCCTGCGATCGTTGAAGTTAAGCAACTTTCGCAATGGTCGGTCATTGGATGGGTGACCAAAAATCTTCTATCTCGATTTCCTCCATGCTTCGGAAGGCACGCTAAGCCGTTGGTCTCGGCTGCATCTGCAATCGTTAGCACCCGTGGGTATGGCCCAATCTCCCTATTCCGTCCATAGGGAAAGCCTGTGCCCCAGCAGTGGGGACATTAATATGCTGATGATGATGATGATTAGAGAAAGAGAAGATGTTTTAAAAGAAAAAACTAGGTTTAAATCGGATCGAGCTAGCACCGCAGAATAATAATAATAATAATAATAACCTTTATTTCTCACCATAATCACAATGTTGGTATTAATGGCTACATAAAAACTAGAATAATGGTCAATTCATACTGGCGCATCGAAGTGAATTTTAAAAACAGTATAACAGCCAATAACGTAATGAACAGCGAATTTCAGAAACGTAACAAAGCAAAATCACCCTTACTAGTTAAGTCTGAGTTTCGTCCTTTTTTTTGTCATCAAGTAACTTCTGTGTTTCGTCCTTTTTTTGTCATCAAGTAACTTCTGTGTTTCGTCCTTTTTTGTCAAGATGATTAGCGAATGCGTGCGAATTTGCGCGTTCTCTTTTTATCTCAGAAGAAATATGACAGTTACGTTTTTGAAATTAGCTTCGATGCGTTTCGGCTTTGCGCTAGTATGAATTGAACATAAAGTTCGCGTTGTGCGTTGCTGCGCCTGGTCACAGAGTTCCATTATTTCAGGGACCCCCCGTTACTTTTGTCCCGTTCGGTCTCTCGGTGTCCTTGGTTATTCGGGGGACGTTTTGAACGCGGTATTTATACTCTGTCGTGTGCGATATATTTTGGCGGACAAAAGCCCCTCGTCTGCGCAGGCCATAATACTCTTCTTTAGGCTCTTTGCATAGTTACGTCACTGTCTAAATCTCAAGTGTATCTCAAGTTGACAGTGTTTGGTTAGGTATATACAAAAAAAAATTAAATTTTTATAACTACAAAATGACTGAAAATGAAAATCGTCAAAGAAATTCTACAGAAACTATTCTCACTTTTGCAAACAGAAGTATCGTTAGTATAGCTGTTTTACAACAATCTTTCAAATTGCGTGTATTGTGGCCGCTAGGATCTCTTCTTTTTCTTCTTCTTTAGTTTTTCAATGTTCTTTAGTTTTATGTATATTCATTAGATTGCTGGTAACCTTCTCATTTAATGAAACGAAAGTTCAGAAGTGTTGCTACGCTGATCTCTTAATGTAAGATGGAAAATAATAGTTTCCTAAATGAAAGGGCACTCAAGTTCAAGCAACATACCGCACTCATCCTCTTAGTAGCATGAGATTGGTAATAAGGAAAAATCTCTCAGAGTATAAAGTTTTCCTAGTTCAACGGGGTGGAGGAATTGAGTCAAAGTGTTCGTTTTCCTAGTTTTGAAAACTTACATAAGCTGCCGAGCTAATCAAGGGTTCGTCATCATAAATAAAGTAAATATACAGAAATACTTGAGAAATTAGATGACTGTATTAGAGATAGATTATTTCTTCCCATATAGAGAGTGAAGATAGATAACGAATCGATGCAAGATTTTATGGGAAATGGCTACTGTTTATAAATTTTAAGGTTTTAATGATACCTACGTTATGCATTTTGCACTTAAAAGGATGGAAGATGGACATCGGTCGTTGTAACCGATGTCCATCCTCCATCCTTTTAAAAACGTAAAACTTTAAGTCCACCTGTATCCAAGGTATAATACGGGCTTACAGATAGAGGCGGCCAGCCCTTATTGATCACTCGTGTTTGAACACTTGCAAAAATTGCAAGCGAAAAAAAAAACTACTGGCCGCCACCACGTCCGACCACGTCCGCAGGCCGCGTCTGTCTGTGAGACACTTTACACGGTATACGCTTCCCCTACAGAGCGAGTGGTCTACGGTGCTGTCGACGACCCACGTTCCGGGTATGGACGCAGCGATGGGCGGGGACGGAAGCTCGCGGCGCACGCGTGGCCGGCGTCGTCTACGCGCGGGCACGTTTGCGCTGGGCTCCCTACTCGCGATGCACTGCAGGATTACCGCGTCCGCCATCTCTGGAGGCTTCTGTTAGTCTTCTGGCTTCATTCATTGATTAAAATCAGCCTTTTATCATCCCTTATGCTAGGGTAGAGTCATTATCATTTAAGGAGAACTAGGGGGTATTTTACGGCAATAAAGTTAATCGTAATAGGGGCATCTATTTACCTTACTACCGAACAGACGATTGTGCCGGCTTGCAGTGCCGGTGTTTGCAGAGGACTGTTTTATTTTAAGCGCATCTACCTACCTATTAGCTCTAATTTCAACTTGATGCACGTCAGTTTGTAAATGTTTGCAGTTATTGGTTAACATTTTATGTTCGGAGGTGCTTCATGCTTTGACAGAAGTTTAGAATCAACACTCGCAAACTTTCGCTGATAGCGAATTTAATAGCACAAGGAAAGCCCTAAAAGGAAGGAAAGAATCTCTTCCAAATTACTTTCTTTTGCAGTCGTATTCATAATGTTTTTGGTCGCGGCAGTTGCATTCCTCGCAAATCCTCTGCGCCACTTTGAAATTTATCTTGGGCAGTGGAGTATCAGCGGTCCTGGCCGCGCTTTCCGTATGGTGCCTATGTTTGATGGTAGGTTTTAAATGGAAATGAATTTATTTATGTATTCCCTACTTGGTTGACTTAAAATATGTCGGTTTCAGGTATCGGCATAGCCATTTGTATAAATGCTATAATCAGAGCTATAGTTTGTTGCACTATGGCATCAATGACAGCGGTGTACGTGCTGCACTCTGTATCTGACTCGCGACTACCATTTACGTATTGCAGGTACGTTTGTGTTATAATTCTTTGACCATTCTGTTATAATAGGGATGACGACTTACTTTTTTTTCGTGTATTAGGTAGATTACCCAAAAGTATTGGACACGTATTTTTTCTTTTTTCACATAATAAAAACATTACAGAGATATATTGATTTGAAAAGTCGAATGACTAACATTTTGTACTTTATCTTTGTTATTTTTTGATTGATTGACCAAAGAAAAATACGTTAGGGTAATTAGATTTAACTTGATAAAGCCACACTATCTTAACAACTCTGACTCAATATGAAACTAATGTAGAATACTTATAACTAGGAACGAGCGAACCAAATGAATCCTGACCCACTTGCCCAATAATTCGCTTAAAAATGTCAAAACAGACAAGTTTTCCTTTGTATAAAGCGTAATTGCACTAAGGATCTTCTTATAACAAAGAAACTGTGTTAATACGGATCAGAGATATTTGAAACATTACCTTCCTTTTCAATGCAATAGACCATCTTATAGATAAAATTGGAAAAGTAGTTTAAACTTAATCATTTTTAAAATTGTAATGTGAAATCATGACATCATAAAAATCGTTGGTAAAATCTTTAGTCCATGGGCTAAACTCTAAATAATTGAATGGCAAATTTATGTCACAGGAAGGCAGCAAAATCTGTCACGTCAAATATGATTGTTCAGAAAATAACAAGTTTGTTTCCAGGGATACGTACATTTAAGCAAAAATCTACCTTATTTTTTGGAATGGTAAATAGTAACAAAATAAGCTTATGGTGGGTCAGGTATTTGGGTGATTGTACGTAGCAGTTTTCTGGTGCCTTGGTAAAACCCTATTGGGCAGCCTTATAATATTTTTTTTAAATTAACCCCTGTTAAGTAATACATTATAGCAAACTGTTTGTTAGATACACAAATTAATTTTATTGTACTAGGTATCACTATATATGTATTTAGTTTTTTCTTGTAGTTTGTATGTACAAAACATTTGGAACACAATACATATAATTAAAAAATGACTATTTCATTTTAGGGATTTCGATTTAATATCTTACGAACCTACGATGCAAGAAGTAAAAGGTCTAAGGGACTTAGAGGTACACAAATAAAATACATATTTAAAAAAAAAGTTGAATGAAGGTAACGAATCTAAATAAAATGATAGTTATGACCTCATGTTTCTTGCAGAACGTGGAATCCGTTACTATCGCACCAGCGACGGTCGGGCTAAATGAAATAGCCTGGAGGAATGTCTCATCCACGTCCCTGTAAATAATATGTTTCTTTCTTTAACCTTTTAAATATTTTGATATTCAACGGGCTATGGATTTTGTTATAAATATTATTTCCTAATCCTATCTATGACGAAGTTCATAGCCGAGCCGCCGTATGCGTTGCCATTGTTGTCATTCATTCGGGGTCCGATTCCCGTCAACTAATGTGGAACCTTGTATAATGTAAATGCGAGATATACCTAATGACGCGTATTACATCAGTTTTATTCTTTTTATACCACAAGAGCTTTGGGGATTATTACAACTACATGCATCACACCAACGCTCTTTAAGGAACAATGAACCTAAAACTAAAAACCTTAAAAAATATAATATAATAACTGAAATATAGGAATAAATAAATATATACTAACTAAAAGGAGTCCCTTTATGCAAGGTTCCGAAGATAACGCTCTTATGTAATATTTTAAACAAACTATAGTAAAATTATTTTAATTCACAGTAATAATTTGAAAAAACTTGAGCTTACACGTCATATCGCAATGTGCAAAGAAGTTTACAATGGTTCGTATCCGCCTTTTTTCGGAACTCCTGCATATAATTTTTTCTTGTAAGTCCTATAAAATATATTGTTTATTTATTAATAGATATGAGATAAGTAATGAGATCGAAATATATAGTGATTGTTTGCGTTTGGTTTATGGCAAAATGTTCCAACAACGAAGAGGAGAAAGTCAAAGCACTTGTGGTCAAAGTGAGCGTTTTATGAAAGGACACTTCAAATTTGTATAGATAGTGGTACTGAATCTCCGGCAGACACCAAATTTTTAAGAGACGTGGTAAACTTTATTGTAAATCGTTTGGCAAAAATTTAGAATTTATGTTACCCCCATTTTTTTAAATAATTATTAAAATATAAAATCTTTGATGGGCAAATGGAAAATTTATTTATGTATTTTTTGTTGCCAAAGCATCAAATATATTCTATTCAATAGGTTATTATAGCAGTGAAATTATTATGAAAGACGAACACATCTTTAATAAAATAATATGTAGGTATTTCGTGGGAATTTTATTTCAAGAAGAATCAATCATAAATTGGTATAATAAGTTCACCACGATTTCGTGGATATCATGCATGCATGACTAGACTGATTGACATTTGCCATAGTGATTAAACTTAATCGAGGATAAATAAAATGTTAAAAGTATCTTATTTACTAAGATCTGTTCATGTTATAATATAAAAGAAACTTATTTTAGAAATGACATAAGTTTTGTCGCTGACGGAAACGGACTACCACTTTTGAACCGTCTCCTTTATTTCTTTGTGTAGCGATCCTAGTCATAAACTATACTTTAGTTTTTATTTTACTATGTTGTATTTTTCAGTAGAATACTATAAATTTGAGTATTTTTATCTAATTTTAGCGTGGAAGTGGTGCATTTGCAGCCCGATCTATCTGTGAAAAATTTTAATGTCGCATTGATGGTATGCCTTATAATCGCCTGGCTCTCTTTGTGGGGAGTTATGATTAGTGAAAAAATTTCACACGGTAGAGTGAGTATTAAATCACACAAAAAAGAGTGGGTTAAATATTGCTTAAATAATAATAATAATTTATTTTTTGCATTTATGGTATTTTAGTTGATTTGGAATAACATGTACTCGTGTTTTGTGGTGGTGCCATGGATATGGGCGATACTCTTGATGCTGACAGCAATCCTTAACATCCCATCGATGCAACACGTACTGCAAAAAACTTTTCATCTCGAAACCATGGATATAGTTTCTGTCCGTATTTTTGTAGTTTGTAAATTATTCTATTAATTTATATTTTAATTGATACTGAAAATGAACTGTTAGTTTCTTTTTAGGCTGCAGGTGATGCTTTGGAAGTGGCGATGTATACCCATTCGGCGAGCGTAGGCACAGAAATTATTCTTGGAAAAGGCCTCAACCATTATGGTATTCTTAAATCTTTTTTTTTTTTTTTTGAGTGTGTATGCTGTTGGTCGCAGATGACCTTTACAGCGTCACCGGGTTTGGGGACGGCGAGATCCTAAGGGGACCTCAAGCCGAGAATTGGCGAGTGCCTCTGGAGGTATTCCAGTCGGATGGCGTCTCCCCGGGGGGAGTCTCCACTCCGTCTGAAGCCTCCAGACCACTCGAACCTGAGGGGGTCGGCTCAACTAGAGGGCGTCTCTGAGACTCGGACCTCGGCTCTAGTTAGCCGTTGTCGTGGGGTTCTTAAATCTGTAACTTATTAAAGCACAATCGAATCAGTATCCAGTTAGTCCATCAAAACAGCATTTAAGCCTAGTATACCAGTCTTTTTTATTTTCCAAAATTATTGATACGTTATTGTTATTAAACTCCTTTTGTGACAACGAGGACTGTTCTTTTATCAGCAGCCGGACATATAGATCCTAATTTGAACCCTGAGAACGTGTGGCACTCTGGATTGGTGTTACTGCTTGCAGTATTGAATTCGATCAGTTCGGATTTTTGTGCAATCGCCGATTTAATGCAAGTTACTACACAGGAGGCACATGTTTTACATGAAAGTATGCACTAATGCAGATAAGTTGAAATAATTAAGGTTCCTAGATAGAATAACGCATTGGAGTGGGCGGCCCTAGGCATAACCGTTACTATTATGGTACTGGGCCTTCCGGGTAGGGTTACCAAATGAAAAAATCAAAGGACCGGAGAAAAGGCTTGATTTCCATTGAAAAATCCTGAGATTTTTTACAATTTGAGAATTTTCTCTCAAACGTAGGTACTTAACAATTTAAAAAAATCCTAATATTATTGTTTATATACACTTCTTATACTATTGATTCAATATAATTTGAAGAACATTACATGTGGAGCATTTTATAAATCCATAATTATCGGATCAAACGAACTTACCTGAAGTGAAGTTCGATCTTGATTATCTTGTCTTCGTCGAAGAGATTTATCTTACCATGTAGTTGTTCGGACAACACGAACAAGTTTCCGCACGTATGTTTAGCGCTGTTGTAAAAAGAAAGCGACGGCATCCGCTGTCTCTCTCCCACAGCGATGACGCGCGAGCGCGCCTGTCAGACCTCATTATTTTAGAGAAGTGTCTCCTCATTGTTTGATTATGGGATGGGAGGGACCTTAAATCTCTTCGACGAAGACAAGATAATCAAGATCGAACTTCACTTCAGGTAAGTTCGTTTGATCCGATAATTATCTTGTCTTCGTCTTACGAGATTTATCTTACCATGTAGATGTTCAGAGAACTATCAAGATAATATGGGGAAATAGAAAAATGTTGCATTTATCTTTAATCATTTATTTACGTAACAGTAATAAATAAAACAAAAAGCAATTAAAAGTACTTCTCAACAACCATTACCTAATACACTTATCAAATTAGGACTACAATTAATAATAGGCCGATTGTAAAAATTTGCGAAGACCGCTGGCTGGTCGGACCAACCTGCGCATTTCCTTATAATATCGACGCTCAGGCCAGACCGTAGCGCTGCCGAAGTACTTGCGTGGCGTGTGCTGTGAGCACTAAACATAGAGGTGTCCACGCCGCTCTCTTCGAGCGTCTGTTTGATCCAGCGTGCAATTGTTTGGCTAGACGCGGCTCTATGGGGCTTTTTGTGAGTCACCAAAAGTTGTACTACATCGGACGGTCTTTTCTGAGCTGATACCTCAATATATGTCTTTAAGGTGAGAGCTGGACAAACATTTTGCCTTTGTGTGAAAAAGGGCAGGTGAAGCACTGGTTGCGAGCGACCAATACCTGAGGTTTTAACTAAATCCGTAATTTGAATAATAATTGTATCATTAGAAATTCTTATATTTGGTATTTTAATCAAGGAAATAGTTTGAGTCCTCTGGCCTGAGGCTAGGGCTAACAGAGTGACCAATTTCTTACTTAATTGTTCAAAACTAATCACTTCGTTCGGATATTGTGTTGATAAAAAGTCTAAGACCGTGTTAGGATTCCATGTAACATTGTAGCGTGGAAATGTGGGTTTGAGTTTAAATATTCCCTTGAAAAAACGCTTTACTCTTTCGTCTTGACCTATATTATTATTAGTAGATATTAAAGATATTGCAGAACGATGATTATTGAGTGTGCCGTATGATGCTCCTGATTCAAAACAAATCGAGAGAAAATCTAACAAATTATTAATTTTAACGTCGAATATGTCAAAATGTTTCTGAGCACAAAAATTCCACCACTGTCTTAAACTGCTGGAATATTGAGATTTGGTGTTAGCTGAGATAGATGATGTCATCATAGCCAGGGCAGATTCGGGAACTCCTTTCTTTAGGAACGCCTCCCGGATAGCACGCTCACAGCCAGGGAAAGGTGTTGGTGCAATGGGTGTATCTGCCTGAAAGAAGATGATAACAAATTCTTATCGGGGGGAAGGATAAGCGGTTCCTCTACGCAAAGTGATTTAAACAAAGGAAACCATGGCTGTGATGGCCAATAGGAAACTACAACGATCCGCTGTGCTTGATCTGAAATAATTTTATTTAAAGTTTTTAAAATTAAAGAAAATGGTGGGAATGCGTAAAAATTGTAAATATTCCAGTGGACAGTAAAAGCATCTATATTTTGGGCGAATGGGTCCGGTTTCCATGAAATGAAAGCGGTGCATTTAGAGTTAATACGGGTTGCAAAAAGATCTATGTTAGGTACACCATAACGACAAGTAATTTGTGTAAAAGCATCTGCACTAATCTCCCATTCAGTATCTACATTTATGTTTCTCGATTCCCTATCTGCGTCGATATTTTCGGCTGATCTTATGTATGAAGCGAAAATAACAATGTTTCGATCCTCACACCATTTCCATATGAGTTTTGTTATGCGGTTCAGGTGGGGGTATTGAATGCCACCCATGCGATTTACATAGGAAATAGCCGTCGTATTATCTACTCTCATTAAAATGTGGCAATTATTTTTGTTCTTAGCAAATGACATGAGTCCAAAATAAACTGCTAGTAATTCCAAGTAGTTGATATGATAGGATTGCTCTCCTTTGGTCCAAAAACCACCAGTGTGATGGCCAGCGCAAGAAGCGCCCCATCCCGTAGTGGATGCATCAGTAAAGATTTCAGTACTGTATTTAGTTCCCTGGATGGGCTGAACAGCCGTAGTAATATTGAGTTTCCACCACAGCAGATCCTCATGTAAACTACTTGGAATTATCATGAACCTGTCGTAACTATTCCCATTTCGTGACAAAGCCATGTATTTTGCTCTTTCTAGAGACTTGGTATACAACCATGAGTATGGAATTGCCGGGCAGGCTGAGACAAGGGTGCCTAAATATTTAGCAAATTCGCGTATACGTATATTTTTTCGATTTACCAAATGGTCAATCATTACGTCTAACATATGGGTAATTTTGTGTCTTTTTTCATTCGGTAGCTCAAAGGTCATTGAGCCAGAGTTAAGATTATAACCTAAAAAAATACATGATTGATTAGGTATCAAGACGCTCTTGTCGTAATTTATAATTAAGCCTAAATCTGTAAGGGTCTTAACAGTTTCATTTATGTTTTTCAAACAATCCTCGTATGAATTTCCCAGACATAAAAAGTCATCCAAGTACCTAACTGATAAAAAACCTTTCGATCGTAAGTGTGAAACTATGGGTTGAATTAACTTTGTAAATATATATGGTGCTGAACAGAGGCCAAATGGTAAAGCAGTGAATTCGTACAATTCCTTGTAATAAAACCGAAGAAATTTCCTATCTTGTGAATGTACTGGTACTAAGAAATATGCCTCCTTGAGGTCAATTTTTCCCATAAAACAATTAGGGGACATGAGGCGCACTGCGGTTCTTATGTCTTCCATCTTAAAATGGTTGCCTTGTACAAATTTATTTAGTCTTTTAAGGTTTAAGATGAATCTCATAGATCCATCGCTTTTGGGAGTTAAAAATATATCTGAAACAAATTGATCTCTAGAAGGCATACATCTTTTAATGGCTTTAATTTCGAGTAAATGTTTTATTTCTATATCAATTGCGATAGCCTCAGTTTTAGAAAAATTTCGAGTAGGGTACTTTGATATTTGGTGAGGTTTGGTTTTGAATGGTATACGATAACCTTGGATAGTGTCTAAAACAAATTTATCACTTGTGATGGATCACCATGCATTTAAATAATGACGTAAACGTCCAGCGTGAGTCACCTGTGAGGTTACGTAGTTCGAGGAGGTGGCGGTGGCGGTCGGGCTGCATACGGGGGTGCGTGTGCTGCGGGCTGGCGACGCGGCGCGACGTGCGGGGGTGGCCGCCGAGCTGGCGGCGGAGCCGGGGGCTGGACCACTCGGCGTCGACTCGCGTATTGTGCTTGGTACCCGCTGGCGCGACTTGCTGGTTGTTGGTTGCTCCTCCGCAATCGTGGTCGTGCTGGCGGGCCTTTCCAGTTTAAACCGCTGGTAGAAGGGGCTTGAATTAGTTGACCAGTCTTTTTAATACCCCTTGAGCTCTTTACGAGATCCCCGAGTTTATCGCCAAACAGGAACTCGTCCCTCTTCCGGTCTTTGAATGAGTCGACTAGTGACTTTTCTATCAAGCCAAGGATTAAAGACTTCCTTGTATCAGTCTCTAAATAGTGAGAATCAGACATTAGTTTCAATGCATCATTCAATACACGTAGAACTTCGGGAATATCCGGGGTTTTCTTTAATAATAGTGACATGGCTCTGGTCAGGGCCGCCAAGGCTCGGCCATGTTGCTCCTGTTTTGAGCTAATTCTTTTGTCTCTATTGCGAGAAGAATCATTTAGCATAGTGCTAATTTCGGGGTTCAATGTAGGTGCTTTAAGTAAGGGTATATTTTTGGGAAAAGGTACTTTTTCGACAGTTCATCCTTGAGGTCCTTTTTTAGGCCGTTAGTTATGATGAATTGGACTCTTTTAGCAATGTCACTCTGAACATCTTCACCCCACTCAACTTCGTCGGTTTCAAGGTCACCAAGAACCTTTAACATTTCAGTGTCTATATCGAGGGCGACGTCGGCAACGCCGCTTAATAATTCTGCGTCAATATCAGTCTCAGGCACTAAAATCTCCGATAATTCGGGTTCGTAAACCGGATCGATCATATTCCCAGCTTCGGAGCATTCAGGGTTAAGTGGTGAGCTTCCAGTATCGAGGTGATCTGTAAGCGTTAAAAAAGGAAGCGTTATGAAACTTATTTAGCGTTCGAAACTATAGTATTGTTATTTAAAGAGCGTGACAAGAATGTAAAATATCTAGTGCTAAAGTAAAAAATGTGGGTATTTTAACATAGGAAAATACCAAGAAATTAAATTATGCTAGCTAAAGCGCAGCGAAAAGATCACTGTGGTTTGGCGTTTGCGATAAGCAACCGGTTTTTTAAGTAGTTTACAGTTGCTTCTGGCTAACAACCCGTGTTAGCTCGGAGCGAAAATTGGCTTTTGGCTAACATCGCGTGTTAGCTCGAAGCATTTTTCACAATAGCCATTGGTCAATGTCTCGCATTAACTCGAGGCGAAATATACACACCCTCACTAGTCACTTTCACTTTTTTTTTTTTTAAGAAAACATTTACCTTTCATTTGCGCACCTTCTTCGTCACCGGAGTATCTTCCCGAACTAATTTCCTTCTGCCTTAACTTTTCTTCATATTTTTTCATCTTTCTCGCCCATCGATCTTCCTTACTTTCGTCACGTTTGCGTTTAGGCATAGTATGCCGTATTTTATTGAAAATTCAAGAAATCCTGAGATTTAATGAGATTTGCAAAATTCAGCCGCAATCCTAAGAGTTCAAAAATCCTGAAATCTCAGGACAAATCCTGAGATATGGTAACCCTACTTCCGGGGACTACGCTTTTAAGCGCGAGCGACATAATGTATACAGTATATATACATTATGTCATATATATATTATTACATATTTGCCAGGATATGTTAGCTATTAGTTTGCGATTTTCATTTTGTGATGGACAACCACGGAAACCTACATTGCGCGTGCCCAAACACACAATTAACCCATTTTTCTTTATCCTGTCGTATTGTTTGTATCTCGCTAGATCGCGTTATGTAATTGGTTAATAATAGGGTGTATCAGGAGTGCTACCTGGTGGCAATTGCATAGTAATAGACAGAGGGAGAGGACCTCAATGGCGCAAGTGGTTGAGAAAGTTGCTTAACTTCAACGATTGCAGTCGTTGAAGATAAGCAACTTTCGCAGTGCTCGGTTATTGGATGAGTGACCAAACATTTACTATCTCGAGCTCCTCCGTGCTTCGGAAGGCACGTTAAGCCGTTGATCCCGGCTGCATCTGCAGTCGTTAGCACCCACTAATACGCACTGCTATATACTATTCCATCTATAGGGAAGGCCTGTGCCCCAACAGTGGGGACATTAATAAGCTGATGATGATAATAGACAGAGGGAGGATTTACCCTAGGGCCATGGCCCGGGACGGCAAGCTGTGAGGGGCAGATGCAAGAGTTCACCCCTGCTACAAGTACAACATTTCGTTTGACACAGCTGTCGTTTACATTATTTTACTACTTGATTTGAAAGTTTACGATCTATTATTATTTCAGGCACTTTATGGATTATACCTATGTATTCAAAGTGTACATCGACTGGGTCCTATTCTCACTTGCTGTTAGTTTATTTAGACATTGTATATTTTGAATAACTATATAATTATATAAAAACTATTAAACATGTATTATATTTTCCAGATCGACGCTTATATTTGCTGGTTTGACGTTTTCCTACTTGGTCGTAGCATACACGTTACTCAAGACAGCACTTCATATAATATTTGAATATAAAGTTAAACTAGTGTTAGTTCTGTTAAACAGTCCTTTTTTTGCTGAATGTATACTTACCATTTAAAACTTTTTTAATATTATTTTTCTTATTTCAAATATCAGGTTCATTGAGCAATCAATTGTTGGCATCCTAATTGTGACTTGCATGGTATTAAGTTTGATTGTAGTTTTAATAGTGAGTATTTTTAGTTTTTCAGTCTTGTTAATACAAAGTTCTTCGTGGTTTATAATATTAAGTTGATTTTATGACTAAGCCAAACTTTAACAAAATAATTCTATGCTATTTTTTACACCTTTTTCTGTGGTCAGGGAGGCATAGCAATGTTAGAAAGCTTAGATGCCGTCATGACGGGATTGGCGATGCCGCTGCTCTGTTTCCAAGAACTAGTCGTGATGCTGTGGGTCTACCGCAGTCACGACTTCGTGTCAGATATGAACATTGCTACGGAAGAGAACGCCTGCCCCACTCGCATCGGAACCCAGTGGCAAATTATACCTTTCATAGTGTTGGTAAAGTATTTATATGGATAAATTATTATAGCTTTATCATTTTATTTATGATTCACAATTAAAAGACAAAATTTGCCAGTATAGTAACTCAATGCGTTGTTGATTGTACTAATGTCTAGTGCGTTTGTATTGTTTTGTCTCCCAGCCCAGTAAATGTAACTGCTATGATGTGCAGACAGCCACAGATGAAGTTCCCCAAAACTGTGAACTTTCTCCAACTGACTTTGAACTTTATATTACTTGACATAAGGTTCACAATGTTATGAATCAATTTGACAGTTTATTCATATTATTAATGTGTTCGATTGTTTTCAGCTTACATTCATATTGAAAGTAACAGTGCTTACTATGACTGAATTGCCGCACCGCCATTTGAATTGGGCGCTTTTACCGTTAGCTGCTGTTGTTGTAGCGGTACCTGTGAGAGCCATCAGTAATGCTTACAATTTCTTTGGGTCCTCAAAATAAACAAGTAAGAGCTATGTCCCAGTTAAAATATACAGTAGCACAAGAACTTGGAACTAATTTTATGCATAATATGCATCTCTTTCTAACGTTGCAAGTTAATTTTTTCGGAAGACGAAAATATTTTTGCCAAATGTTGTTGGTTAAAAGGTAAACACAACGAGCCATTGTGATACTGGTTGTTACCAGCGAAATAACACGAGTTCATAACAAGAACTTTTCAAATCTACAAACAACGAATAGGATAGGATATCTTCATTGAATTGGTGCCTACACGAATTTAATTTGGCACCTGTCGGAGTCAACGAAGAATGTCAATGTAACCTATTGTAATGTAATTGAAAATTTTAGGGAAATCTAAATAAAAAGACTACTGATTGAAAATAGATGTTTATTATATCAATCATTTAAAATATTTATAAATATAGATCTTTGTACAACGCGTTCGATATGCGTACACATAGGAGCCAATACACAATAGTGGCCTTCATGAGACTCGCATAAAATCTATAGACAAGTTTCTGAAGGTGATCACTGATCAGGAGGCCTACTCTGATTCAACGAAAAACGATATTTCGATCAAAACTTCGCACTTTTCTTTGTATTTTTCTGGTTTGTTTTTAATTATAACAATATTCGTCGGCGGAATATAGATTGTGGTGTAGATTTTCTAAGCCTACTCAAAGAAAGCTTCAATTTGATGGTTTATCGTTCAAATTAAGTATAACCTTAAATTGACGAAATTAAATTTCGTTTGAACTTCGTTAGCGAAAGTTCATTTCGGAGAAAGAGAGTAGACCCCTAGAGTACTGGTCGCACGGGACCTTGCACGCTATTTACATTAGGCCAGCTTCACCTTCTCATACCATATCCACTACTCAGACATTTGGTCATGGCAACATGCCGGTAACACTAGCACTTACCAGCAGTGAATAAGGTAGGTTTTACATCACTACTTTAATCCTACAACGCCTATTACACGATTAAATTAAAATATCACAATATGTACATATTATTTTCAGGACTATCTCATTAATATCAATATTCGATTCGACGCAAGCAGTTTCGGTGTAAATGACATTTACACTGTTTATGATCCCAAACATAAATAACGTTACAAATTAAATTTTCGAAAATAGTGGAGATAATAATAAATTACAATACATAATTCAATATAAGCGGCTGCCCTACATTTCGTTATAAACAATATTTGTGACAAATAGTGTCATACCATTAGACCAGATACACACAAACAATTCCAAATAAGATTCTCATTGCATAGACAGGCCTGTAACAGACCATTCAACGCAATTCATTACATGACAAAAATTTACGATATTCGTATATTCGAGGCCGTTCATAGCGTTTCCAACGATACAATCGATAACATCACTTATAATATTATAAACAGGATTCGACATGTTTTCGCTTATAGCGTATGAAGGCACTTCTAGCACTCGGGCATTCCGGAGAGGGTTTAAGTTCGACACTTTTTGGTTTGCACATTTATAGTCACAGTTCACACATCGGCCGCCTGACGATACACTGCACCGCACTTCCGACATAACTACCTATACGAAAGCATCCCATTTTATCAAAAGTATATTGTTCAACACTTTTCTATCATACAGTTTCACTCCAGAATTTTATTCCGCTTTAACCATAGCCCCAATGTAAACCGAACTGAATGAATGTCACCAAAACAGTGTACAATAAGCTATCTCGTATATGGATAATGTTAAAAAACTTATGTAATGTAAATTTAATTATTACAATAATTATTTAACTACACCTGTATAAATACACCATTAAGCGATTTAAGCATCTACTGCAATAATTATAAAACACTTTAATGCCATTTCATTAGTGATTGTATGATGAAATTTGCATTGCTACTTTTTTGTTACACTGTTTTGGTATCATTTTGACCGGGGTACTATCACCCTTTTGCACCATACTGTTTTTTATCAGTGGAAATTTTCAACAACACAATTTTGAATCACCGGTATGAGATACACTTTTCAAGTTGCGCCTAAACATCAAGTTAAGTAAGACAACAGATGTGAATGGAAATAACAAAAAAAATATATAGAAGACCTTCATACTTTTAAAATATCACCAGACACCACTACATCGGAGTGAGAGTTTATATTCTTCCGCTACCATGTTATTGTTAAAATGGACCATCTCAAAATAGTGACATGTGGTGATTTGTAAAGTCATAGCGTTCTTACTATAAAATCTTTGTCATTTAATACGCACATCTAAATAAACGCGGACGAGCTTAGAAACTTCACATTCAAATATCGATTTTTTGGTAAACAGTTGGTGCTTTTCCAGATTGGCAGTGAGACGCGGTCCTCACATTGCTACACGGCAAGTATTCTGGTTTGACGTAGAGAGTAATATCCATGATATTGATTCCTTACTCACTTACTTGATTCGCTTGAAAATTACAAAACAGCTAAGTTTTCTTGTATAGAAAATGCATTTTAACCATGTAACTATTAATAAAGATCAAAGGTCCTTGAAATTTCACCTTTGTTACCAACTTAGTAGATCATATTTTAGATAAAATTTGGATATATAATCGCAGTATAAAACAAACTCTTTTGATTGGTAGGTGGCAATTGTTGAGAAAATAACAAGTTTGTATCCTGGGGTTATACATTTAAGCTAAAGATTTTATTGAAATGCTTCATCTTATTTTATGAAAAAAGTTTATGGTGTGTCAAGAGTCAAATTGGTTAATAGTACCACAAATAGTGTTGACAATTCGCTCGGTACATGCCGACATAGATTGCGTCTCGCGTAGTGCGTAGCAGTGTGAGCACGGCGTGTCCGTGAGGGCGTAGTTACTTCGACTGGGCACATAAGTACGATTACCTGATCAGGAATACAGATTCGGAGACTTGAATGCACGTACTTCCACACAAAATGTTCAACGAGGCGCACACTAACGATTATATTTTTCAAAATGGAAAAAACCTAACGTTCGTCTCGGAAACTACCAAATAAAAAAAACCTTAACATCTGCTAGGCTCACGGAATTCCGAAGCTGAATCTCTGATCAGGAAACTGTACTCGCCCAGCCATAGGTTGGTTTTATAGTCACGCCGCTAGATGCCCCGTTGGGCAGCGCGCTGTTCAACAGCGTTTACCAAACGGCGCCTCTTAAGCGCGCGACTTTGAAACGCAACTAACCCATACATATATACAACCCAAGCGCGCGTGCTCCAACGGGCTTGCCGAAACGCGTAACGATAAAACCAGCCTTACAGTCACGTATTGTTTCGCGCACTATAGCAGTGTTCACACGGTGGTATCGGGGCATGGCTACGCGTTAGTGTTAGTGTTGCGGGTCAGCAGTCAGGCGGCGGCGGTGCGGCGTCAGAAGCGGCGCAGTGCGGCGGCCGCCTTGCGCGTGGGCTGCACGGACAGCGGCGCCACAAGCACTTCCCCGCCGCCTTCTGAGCACGTGCCTCCACTCGCGCCCATCTCCTATATAATAAATAAATATTTCCAACACTCACACCAATTAGCCTAACCCCAAAGTAAGCACTGTAAGGCTTGTATGATGGGATACTAGGGTAACGGATAGAATACATATACAATTAATTAGAAATACATATTAAACAGCCATGACGTACAAATGCTCGTATTCATCACACAAACATCTGCCCCCACCGGGATTTGAACCCGGGACCTCTCGAATCGACGACACTATGAAACCCGGCGTATAAACCACTCGGCCACGGAGGTCGTCAGTATATCATCAAGAAATCATTGTTGGTAAACTACAAAGCGAGACCACGCAAGCGGGCAGCCTCGTGCGAAAAAAACTGTCCTCAAACGAGAGCGGCAGCCTCGCTTTCACTGCGAGTTATGGCATCACACGTACGTGTTGCGGTGGCATGCTCGAGCGAGGGATGAAACAAAATACGCGAGCGTCCAGAAGGCGCGCGGCAAACGAAGCGCTGAACTGAAGCGCCTTCAAGCAAACAAGAGCCGACATTCGATAGCTCGGACGCTCGATCGCTTGCCCGTGGCAGCGAGCGCACTTCTACACTATATGCTGCACGTTCTGTGTGGACACGGCTATTAACACATACAAACAAGTACTCACAATTGCGCTCAAGTGTCGGAAGCAAAATTAAGCACACACGTCTATTGTTAGACGCGTGTGCTAATATGTAGTGTTAATATAGTTACGCACAAGCGTAAATTTGTTTCTGTGTTTCGAACGTACCTATGATTACAAAACAACGCCACGCAATGACAGTGTTCGGTCAAAACAGTGCAAATTAAATAAGATACACTTAAAAAACATGAGTGTCGTATTTGAGGTAAGTGCCCCTTAAACTAACAAAATAACGCATCTATATTGACGTGTCTATCGTATTGCAAATTAATTACATTTTTTTTAAACATCTAGCAGTTATATGCTTAAAAAATAAATAAAATCATAACTATAGTAGTCATAACTATTTCTTCTTTCAAATGTTTAATACTTGAAAAAGTATTCATTTGACATTGAGGGTTACCTACAATGCGAAGAGATGGCGCTGCCTTGCAGCTTAAGGCTAGGAAAATTTCGACACGGTTAATAGGGCCGTGGTAGCATAATGGTCAGTGCATTCGCCCGGATAG
Source organism: Chilo suppressalis (assembly GCA_902850365.2). Lineage (NCBI taxonomy): Eukaryota > Metazoa > Arthropoda > Insecta > Lepidoptera > Crambidae > Chilo > Chilo suppressalis. The sequence continues at coordinate 19,540,285 of OU963898.1, forward strand.
CGAAGGATGCGGGTGCGAGTCCCGTCCGCTGCCTGGTCCGCGTGGATTTTTTTCTAGTAAACTTTTCTTTAGATTTAAACATCTAGCAGTTAAATGCTTAAAAAATAAATAAAATCATAATTACAATTTATTAGCTACAGCTAAATAAATATCTCTCCCCGTATGCGGCCCGGGGTTACGTGATCGTGTCTCTCTCGCACCGTAATCAAACCATCTTTCTCTCTCGTATATAATTTACGTTGAACCTTACTGCCACGACGTAACGCGTTAATTTGAACAAATGTGTTAACGTAACAACGTAGAAAATAAAAGAATATAACAAACGTTGGTGACTCATTTCTTTGTATTTCTGGTCTGGTATGTCTGGTCCTTCCTACAATCTGGAGTCCTTTAAAATGGCGTGAAAAAGCATTTCTGCAGGCCGGAAAGGTGATGATGGTTGTTGTGGCAGTTTATAACTGCTGCACCAGCTAACTTCGCGTCTGGACTTTACCACCACTTTACATCAGGTGGGGTCGATTCATTTGTCTGCCTAGTTATCTATACATATAATAAAATGGTAGGAAAGTCAAAACTGTACATTGAATATGTTTTTAAAAGAATACCTGGGGTGTGATCTACAATCGATACCGAAGCCAAAAATAATAATTATTAGATTTTTTGTCTGTTGGACTATATGTCCGGGATAATCTAAAAAATAGTGCATGGATTTACTTCAAATATGGCACGAATATTATTAAGAAGTCGGGTCAACATATAGGCTACATATTATCACGCTATCACCTACGGGGAACGAGCAGTGAACCTTTATCTATAACTAACTCCACGCGTACGAAGTCGCGGGCGGCCGTTAGTAAAAAATAATAAAAACTCTTTTTATACCCACATTGATGTTATTACAACTGGCGAGTCGCATCTGCGCGAGCTGAGCGGCCGGCAGGTTGGTGGTGGACCCGAACGGGGAGATCATCGACGACATCGCTCGCTTTAGCTTCGAGGGAGTCTTGTTGAACGACAACGCGCGACCCACCTGGCGACACACGATCGACATTGTTAAACAACCCACTGTAATGGCAGCACTTCACATGGCTGTTCGTAATTGCTATTTGTAGACTTGACAACAGTGTCTTTATCATGCTTTATAAAGAATGAAAAGGACATACTGATGACAAGTTTACAAATAGCAAAGTGAAGTACCAGAATTAAATAAATCCACACCCTGCTAAATACTACAAATGTATTCAATAAGTGTAAGTAAAAATAAAAAAAAAACAATGGAAAAAAACTGCAAGCGCACGATTAAAATACGTATTTACATACAATAGTACGATCTTATGTGACATCTGCAATAATTCAATTAAAAAAATGCTATACAACAAACGGTTTATATTTTTACACTTCTTATTTATTATTATTAAGTAGTAGTTAAAATTACATTACCTTAGTTTTCCATGCTTTAATTACTTATGAAGTTAGTAGGACATGTTAACAGAAGTGTAATGACCAACGTGAACTTTAGACAGTACAAATCGCAATACTTGAGACAGATGTAAACAATGAACAAGAATAACAGGCTTTGTGAATGATTGTGATCCCAACTCCCTCAGGTATGGCACGCTCACGAAAACAGTGGTTAATAACAAATGTGTGAAGCGAAGCATTATTCGGACATTCACTCCTCCGACTCTTCCTCCTGAACCGAAAAGTTTCACTCCGTCCAAGTGTGTTCGGTCATCCATCCCAGGCAGAAACGCTACAATGACGCCTTTGTTAACCTTTTTATTGAAAAGCATATAGTGTGAATATATAACCTCGATAGAGGCGGACAAATTATTCGATTACGATGCGCAACACACCGATTCCTGTGTTTGTTCGAAGTAAGGTGTATGCCTATATTGGCGCTGAAACCGCAACCGTGTTATGAAGACAGGGGAAAGACGCGACGTGTAAGCGTCGCGAAGCGAAGTGCTAGACCAACCGCATTTTGGATGCGATTTTATCCGAATTGGAGTGTGAATATTGATCCATCCCGTTTTTTCACGCAAGAAGGAATGATAACTGTCACACTAGGTATGATCTAGTCGAGAAATATATTTGTTCAACTTTTTTAATTTTTACTTGTTTTATCGATATTACAATGCCCGATATTCCCGAAACTATCTTTGAATCAACCACTGATTGCTCTTCATAAAGAAAATATAAGTCGTGCTAATGTCATGCATGGATCATAGTGACAAAACACACGCAACATCACGCGCGCTGTATTCTCAACTCCCACAACGTACGTTAACAAAAAATCGCATCCAACGTGCGGTCGGCGTAAGTGAACAGTGATGACGCATTGACTGGTATGGTATTATTGTATACACAGGAAGCAGTATGTGGTCGTATGATTAGTCGGGCGCGGCGGGGGTCGTATGAGAGGAGCGGTGGAGTCGTGGAGTGTGGAGTCGCGTCAGACCTGTGCGAGTAAGTGAGCGCGCAATACCCATGTGTCTAGCAGGCCGGCACCCGGCTCGGCGCGCAGCCACCCGCCCAGCCCGGCCATCGCCTCCAGCTACAACACAACCACCTCTACACCGATCTACTCTACTCCACTCAACTATTATCTATCTACACCTAACGCCACTGTACAACATGGTATTTGACAAGGTTTAGAAAACGATCTCAAGTAATTTTCTAATGTTTATGGAGTCCATAAAAAGTAGATATAGGTACAAAATTCTGTTGTGTATTTCAGTGAAAAACCTAAATCAAAAATTCTGTTTTCAAGCTTCTCTGGACATTATCTTCTGCGTCTTACTGTTATGTGACGTCACACGACTGTCATTAAAACGTCAAACGATATAATGTAATGTCACTTTGTCCGGAGGTTCACTAGCGCGTGAGGTCGCCAATCCCAGGCATTTTTGGGCCACGTGACCATAGAAAAAAAAAACATTTTTAATGATTTATTGGAAAGGCAATAATTTATTTGTTCTCAGAATAGTAAAATCGCTGCTAATATTCACATTAAATACAGATGCCAACAATTGATACTTTCGTTTTTCATACTGGAAATAGCCTATTAATTTCTATGTAACATATACATATAAAAGGCTTAAAGCCGTCCACGCCAACAGGAAGTAGCGTGACGGAGATATACGAGACTTCAGCCAGTCATTTCGTCGTGCTCTGTGGCACGGCATGGACAAGGACCTACCCACTAAAAACCAGACAAAACTCTTAGCACCTGTCACCGGCACACCTTTAACGACTTGTCGCCGAACTGTACCAAATTTCGGAGCCTAATTTCACTATACCACACATTTCATCATTTGCAGCGTGCGTCATTTTTAATTTCTGTATAAATATTTAATAATACTCTCAACCATTTAAAAATGAAAAAAAAATGCTTCAATGCAAGATATTATTCATTATCATATCTGGATAGTACTCCAATATGTAATCTGACTATCAAAATTTTATTTCCCGTTACATTATGAAACTTACTAAGTGCTAGTTAGAGTAAAACCGCGTTTTCATTGAAACAGCTTCTTATAACAGTTCTTCTTGCTACAGTAAGGATACCCCGTCCGTCATTTCATGTATGAATACAATGAATGTAATGATCACATATAAAGTGCAAATCAATTTTTGTTCATGCCTTAGTTACATAAAGAAGACGACATGACAGTATTTCTCGAACTTTGCATCAGCATTATAACATGTGACATTTTTACGGATAAATTTTTGTTATGAATTAGTGAGATATCGGAAGTTTAAGCTAAGCTAAATCCACTTCGTGTTCCGGTCATGCTGTCTAAATAATATATTTCGGAAACTGATCATAATGGTTTTTGTAGTTTTATCTAGATTTACTGTTACTACATAGTATTACAAAGCTAAAGTAAGATCAAGAAAATAAGATAACTGTTTCATGCACGCTGTCTAAAAGTCTTTTAACTGTGTGACGAATGAAACTTGGCACTCACTCACCCTCACTAGAATCCACAATTTTTGTTTTAAATCCAAATCGCCAAAATTGAGGCATGCGGGGAGAAATAAGATGCATTTTTATTGGACACGGCAGTGTGACGTCACGGGCGGATGCCAAATTTGGGGAAACCTTGTATGGCCGCGGCTGGGAGCTCGTCCCACGCTTATGCAGTATTGCTTTGTTAACGAAGATGCTTTTATCAAATTCAACATCGTTTATTCAATTAAGGCTGCTACAAGTTCTTATGAAAGTCATTATGCTACAATGTGCGGTCTCTAATGAGGGTGCTTTGCACTTGGAAGGTTATTTTTCTGATCTCTCAACAAAGTGCTGTCTAGCTTTCAATTACATTAATGTGTTGGTATAGTGTGTGTGTTAGCATTAGTAATGTACCTTGATTCTGGTCCGCGCGGCGAACTTGGACACTTTGGAGAGCGTGCTGAGCGCCAGGTCGCTCGTGTCGATCTCGAGCTGGTGCGACTCCAGGCACGCTAGGAATTTGTCCTGTACAGTTTATACCTCCTATAGATTCAGTCTATAATGTAATTGTTAAAAAAAAAACATTTCATTTATTGCCAGATACGTTTATGCAACGCTTAATAAAAATGCCTTTGGAAGTGACAGCAGAGTATAATTTGACTGTTTTGCTTTTTTAGTTACTCTCTTTTTTTCGTCGTCTGAAGGGTTCTTATTCGACTTCATTACATAATCACCAAAAATTGAATTGAAGACTTCGTTACGACTAGCTGTGTTAACTGAGGTCCGTCCATAGTACAAATAGGTATCACAGCGAATGGCGCTACCAACAACTGCGACCTCGGCAGTATGTTGTCGGAGCATAATAAAGATTCACTGATGCCAAGTTAATAAATATCAAAAACGAATAACCATGTGAAGCGCTAGCAATATTAAAAAATATTCATGATTATTGCGAATAAACGGTATAAAGGGAGTGTACTGACCGCATCGGCCTTGCAGACAGTGTTGGCCATCTGTCGACAGAGTTGCCGCAGGAAGTGCGACTTGTCCACCGCTTCGTCCGTTATCATGAACGAATAGAGCTTCTCTTTTAACTCTTGGTTGCTTCGGCACATTAGAGCGAACACGTTGTGGCAGTCTGCAATAACGAGAGGTAGGTAATAGAGGTGACAAGGTGGTAAAGTAAAGGAAATTATATTTAGTCTGTCAGTTAGATTATCAAAAATCGTCAAGTATTTTGTCTTTGGACAATTAACCGAAAAATGACAAAGATACAGCGCGTAAAGTCGGGGAGTTCGGACTCGTGACGTCACTTTTAAGCAAAAATTGTACCAAAAATGACGTCATGCGAAATTTCAAATCAATATATCTTAGCAATGTTTTCATTATGTGAAAAAAGAAAAAAAATGTGTCCAATTTTTTTTTTAATCTAGCAAGAAAACATAAGTTAGTCGTCATCCCTATTTTATTGAAAATACGATGGATCTCCGAAGGAAGACGAAGAGAACTAGAAGGTTAAATGAATATCCTTGTGGAGTGTTAGCTATGCCGGCACTTACTTGGCTTACTCGTGTTTGCTATTTGTAAACTTAATATCAGTCTGTCCTTTTTATTCCTTTTTTAAGCATAAGGACAGACAGTTGTTAAGTCTACAAATAGCAAAAACGAATAGGCTTGTGAAGAGTTAGCATTACTCATATCTCAAATATCAATCTTGTGTGAAAGTTCGCTCGAAAGTAGCAAATGCAAACTTGCATAACTAGTATTTCGATTTTGTTTGCGAAGAAGTTTGCATTTGCTCCAAAATTCGGTAGACTGCAAAAAAATATCAGAATTAAGACTTTCTGACACTTAGGCCCACTTGCACGTAAATCTAGAGATAACAAAATAACTTAAACTCAAAGTTAATATAACATTCTCTTAACTTATCTTGCACAAACAGACAATAATCCAGGGTTTACTAACTCAATAAATAGAGACAATGATGAATGACATAAGTATTGTTCTCCCTTTCACACAACATGTTAGTATCCGTGCGGTGACGGAGAAAGAATACAACTCACCGCCCCTTCTCTTCCCGTGGGTGTCGTAAGAGGCGATAAAGGGATATCGGAGCTTCCATCCGCTCTGCTGGTGGTAGGGTGCCTAACACCCGCTTGGTTTGTTACCACCGTGCGCATGGTGAAAAACCCGTGAAGTGCTTCTCGCGCGTTTCGGGGTCAGCCAGCGTACAACCAGGGCTCGAGTGGAGGTTGTCGCGACGGATTCGGTCCAGGGCTAGGCATCCGTGGAACCGATGCCGGGAGGACTGCATCGACCCGCCGGCCAGGGAGACCCGTAGAAACGGCTGTCCCGCTGGCCGCCCGTGGCACAGTACAGGGGCCCGAGAGTTCCTAACCAGTTCCCGAGGCTGCCCCATCATGTCACGCATAATCTCGGGGTGCGTGCCGGTTGGTGACCGGGGCGTGGGGTCCCGGTGGCCACTTCCGGGGGGGTGCGGGGGCCCTTCCGTCCGGCGGGTCGGCGTATATCCTCTGCAGGCAATCATTCGGGGAAACATGTCTCCCTAATTTGCCCGGTCTTGTCGCGACAACGTCCACTCGTTTCACGTCTCTTTTTCACTTCCATAATGGCAGCTCCTAAAACAAAGTTTGGACGTACAGCGGTGCACACCCCCACGCCTTCAACGCTGTTTGAGGTCGAGTTCTGCAACATACGCGGACTCCACTCTAACCTCAACGCTGTCCACCACCATCTTGAGACAGCACGGCCAGCATTGTTGTTCCTGACGGAGACACAAATACTTCCGCCTGCTGACACAGGCTACCTTAATTATCCCGGCTACATGCTTGAAGAGTCCTTCAAAGCGAAAGCCGGTGTATGCCTGTATGTTCGGGCGGATGTTTGCTGTCGCCGTCTCCGCTGCTTGGAAGATCCCTCCTTCTCCATGCTGGGGATACACGTCGACTCTGGCCCCCTGGCCAGAGTTTACGTGTGTCTCTACAGATCCCACACCGGCGATGCTGAGACAACTCGACTTTTTGAGCACCTTAGTCGGGCAGCAGATGACGCGCACGAACAATATCCCAATGCAGAATTGGTGTTTTTGGGGGACTTTAATGCTCACCACAATTTGTGGTTAAGTTCTTCTCGGCCAGTGCCGTTGCCATTACTGAGGAGATTATAATTTGTATGGAATACTATATTCCTCATTCTGATCTCATCAGTAAGGGCACACGTAACCTCTGGTTCAATCACGACTGTGCTGAAGCTGCTTCGCGTAAGCAAGCGGCATATCGTGCTTGGATCAGAGGCCGCGCTGTCATGGATCCCGAGGTCGATTCACTCAAAGCAGCCTACAATTTTGCTTCCAAGTAAGAAGGCTTACATCAGAGCGGATGCCCAGCGCGTTGCACGTGTTGGCCAGGAACTTATGACGCATCCTACGGGCTCCCGTAGCTACTGGCGTCTGGCCAAAGCCGTGCAAAAAAACTTCTGCGAGCTCTCGCTGCCACCTCTGAGATGCCCAGACGGAACACTAGCCCATAAGCCGCAGGAGAAAGCCGATTTACTGGCAAAACTCTTTGCGGCTAACTCCCGAATCGATGATTGCAATGCACTGCCACCATCATTACCTCACTGTGGCACAACGATGCCTGATATTAAAATCAGGCAGCGCGAGGTTCGTGCCGAATTGCAATCACTCGACGTCCGGAAAGCTAGTGGACCTGACGGCATCCCAGCAGTAGTACTTAAAAAATGTGCAGCGGAGTTGTCTCCCGTGCTCACGCGCTTGTACCAATGCTCGTATTCTTTGGGGCGTGTGCCGGAGACTTGGAGAGATGCTAATGTGCAACCGGTGCCCAAAAAGGGGATCGCTCAGACCCGGCAAACTACCGGCCAATAGCAGTCACCTCAGTTTTATGTAAAGTTCTAGAAAAGGTCCTTAATAACCATCTGACCCGCTACCTAGAGGATCACTCCCTGATTAATGATCGTCAATATGGTTTAAGACCGAAACGATCGACGGGTGATCTTCTAGCGTACTTAACTCATATCTGGGGTGAGGCTATCGACAAGCGTGGCGAGTCGTTGGCTATCAGCCTTGACATTGCCAAGGCGTTCGACAGGGTATGGCACAAAAGCCTTCTCTTCAAGCTTTCGGCATACGGTCTGCCAGCCCAGTTCTGTTCTTGGGTAGCTGTCTTCCTGCATGAGCGTAGAATTCCTGTCCTTACGGATGGTAGCAGTTCGCGGTTCATGTCTGTGAATGCCGGCGTTCCCCAGGGCTCCGTCCTATCCCCCACTCTCTTTCTGCTGCATATCAATGACTTAATTCCTCTTGGGAATATTCATTGCTATGCAGACGATAGTACAGTGCATGCGGGGTATCTCGGACAAGCAGCGGCTGGGCTGGCGGTAACCAAAGAGAAACGGGAGAATCTTGTCATTGAACTCAATCAGGCTTTGGACCACATTTCCGAATGGGGTACCAGGAACTTGGTTGAGTTCAATGCCAAGAAAACTCAGGCTTGCGCTTTCACGGCAAAAACATCGCCATTCCTTCCCCTTCTCTCTCTTCAGGGCACAACACTACCGCTACAGAGCAATATTTCCATGCTCGGTATGGAAGTTCGCTCAGACCTGAATCCAAAGAACTACATCGAAACCGTGATCAAAACAGCTTCACGCAAACTCGGAGTCCTGAACAAGGTGCGGCGTTTTTTCACGCCCGATCAACTGTGCTTGTTGTACAAAACGCAAGTGCGGTCCTGCGTGGAATATTGCTCGCACCTCTAGGATGGCTCCGCCAAGTACTTGCTCGATGCTTTGGATAGGTTACAGCAGCGCGCGATCCGCATCATAGGCGATGAGGAGGTGACTAAACACCTTGAGCCACTTCAATTACGCCGTGACGTGGCGTCACTAAGCGCGTTCTATCGTCTGTACCACGGCGAGTGTTCTGAGGAGTTATTCTCTCTTATCCCACCTTCTCCTTTCCTTTAGAGGACCACGCGCGCTAGCCTACGTTGTCATCGTCGAACTGTGGCCACAATTCCAACGCGTACAAAGAAATTTGGTGACTCGTTTCTTTGTCGCACTATCCGTAAATGGAATGCTCTGCCCGCTCACGTATTCCCTCCCTCTTACAACCTGGGATGCCTTAAAAGAGGAGTGAAGAAGCAACATGCAGGCCGGCAGGGTGAAGATGGCTGGTGTGGCAGGTAAAACTGCTGTATCAGCTATCTTCACGTCTGGACTTCACCTTCACTTAACATCAGGTGGGGTGGAGTCATTTGTCGGACCTATCTATAAAAAAAAAAAAAGTATCTTGCATATATCTCTTTCGTAATGTCAATTTTGAAAAGACGTGGTGTTTTAGGGCCTTCGTAGTTTTCGAAAAAAAAAATCAAAGGGCCTATTTTAAAACTAGGAATTCAAAAAAGTCATCTAGCTCCTCTATTATTCACAATTATTGTTTTAGTTTTAGTTAAAGGTTTATATATAGCTTTGTATTATACATCTTTTCACAAATTTTGAGCCTTCTAAAGCAAACCGTTTTATTTTTCGATTTCATTTTTTTTCTTAAGAATAACGGCGTATTCGGATAATATTTATACATGAAAATATTGAAGTTTGTTGTCCCTATGTAGTATTTTTAATGCAACCGAAAACCTCGTTATGTACGAATTATAAACAAAAACATTAATGAAACTACAAACTTCAGCGTCTCCAGAATCTTTGCATTCGCTTCATTTATGGCCGCCGTAAATTCGACCATGTGTCCGAATTTAGGAGGGAGCTAAAGTGGCTTCCTATTAGACTGCGTTGTGAGGAACATGCTCTCACTTTGCTATATAATGTGTTGTATGACCTTCGCACTCCCCCTTACCTTAAGGAACGTTTCAAATTTCTAGGTACGGACCACAACCGCATGTTGCGCTCCAAAAATGATAATTTGTTGGAGACCCTTTTAACTCGCTCAGAATACTATAGGGATTCCTTTACAGTTAAAGTGGCTCAACTTTGGAACAAGCTGCCGTCTGAAATCCGGAGTTCAAAGTCACTTCCCATATTTAAAAGTAGATTACATACTCTCCTTCTGCTGCGAACTTAGTCTACTTTAACATTACATATGTTGTTAGTATGTAGGTATATATTTATGTTCAATTATATATATTTATATGTGGTATGTGTGTGTGTGTATATATATATATATATATATATATATATATGTATATGTAAGTGTATGATAGACAATTACTTATATGTACGTATATTATATTAATTACGACTCTGCTGGCTTACTACATCTTCTTTTCCGTTTAGCTTACCTATACCGCGAAGGTTGTCCTTGTAGCGATAAGACCGCCTTTGCCCATATTATTGTTATTAATGTATTGTTTGTACCTATGTCCTTTTGTATGTGAGCAATAGTGTTTATTATTATTAAACATAATTCCGGTATTAGGGTTGTCACTTCCGGAACTGAGTATGTAAAAATAAAATGAGTTCCTATAATATACACACATCAAAAGTGTCTAGGGATCAAGCATTTTTATGCGGATTTCTTGAGATTGAGATGTGGCTTTGTAATAAATTTATGATTTTATAAATTTATATGGATCCTTTTTGGTGCATTTCATAATTTGAATCAGGAACTGTGAATCAAATTCGAGTAAAAGATGAAAATCAGCTGTCAATATTTTCCCTATAAAAACATACAACGCATTGAAGACATTATTAGTGCTACTGTTTCCCTACTACTGATTAAAACCAACGTTATTATGGAGCGGCGACGTCATTTAAGCAGGGAAGAAATGCTCAGAGCCGTGGGAATGATAGAAGCTGGTTCCCGGCAACGTACTGTGGCTTTAGCTCTGAATACAAGTCAGAGTGTTATCAGTCGACTTCGGACACGATACCGAAGCACTGGTACCGTGGCTGAGCGCCATGGAGGACGGTATCGCTGCACCACACGGAGACAAGACCGATACATTCAAATCTTAACTCGAAGAGCTCCAACAATAACCGCCATGATGTTAGCCGTGAGGCTTCATCACTCTTCAGGGAACTTAATTAGCGACCAAACAGTCAGAAACCGCTTGCATGAAGTGAACCTTCATTCCCGAAGACCGCTACGGGTACCATCTATAGCAATGCACAATCGTAGGATTCGATATCAATGGGCTCTTGAACACAGAAATTGGGCAGAAGAACAATGGCGTTTCGTGTGCTTTTCTGATGAGTCTCGTTTTGGTATGAGACCGGATACAAGACGTATACGACACTGGAGAACCCCTGGACGCCAACAGCGATTAAAATCCTGCTAGGAAGTCCATCCTTATAGTGGTGGAACCATCATGGTATGGGCGGGTATTTGGATCGGCGGAAGAACTGAGTTGATTTGGATCAGAGGCAAATGGCAAATTTCTTTATTAATGCAAAGGTGACTTGGTTTATCGTTACTGTGACAAACGAAAACACTTTATTTGATGAATCCTTAAAGAAAATTTTAATTAATATCAATCAGGAGAAAAGTTATTGCAAAAATATATGTTGATCCCTAGATACTTTTGATGTGTGTATGTTAATAAGCATTATTTTAACATATATTATATGACCTGTTTATTGTTATTGGAGAACAAAGAGAATATAACTTATACGTATGTAACTAATAAGACTTAAGATAGTTTTTATTACAAAATATTTATGTATTATAAGGATTTACCGACTCAAAATCGGCAGTGTTATTTGTTGTATATTGCATGAACAATTATACAATATTGTGGAGTGACGATGAAAATAATCTTTTTGCTACTACATTTGTTCCGCTGCAGCTCGTGTTAAATGAAAGGGATGTTGTTTGGTCTAATCCAGCTCCACTATCACATAGATACTGCACCTATTCATATTCAATATAGGAAGGAGAACAAAGAATTAATTCTAGCAGAAAAAGAATAAATTGAAAATCAAATATCTAATTTGCAACTGCAAGGCAAAACCTCACAAGGTCATAATATACCCGTAAGTTGTGAACTATTAGTTAGTTGAGCAGCTATTGACGGAAAAGACCTTAACATTTTATTAAATACGTTATCCCAAATGCGTTGCCCGTATTGTGGCTTAACATAGACCACCTTCAATAACTTGGACATGGCTTTTTCTAAGCCATTAAATCAAGAGCTATTGATTAACGGCTTAAGTTCGCTTAATTTTTGGATACGAGTGCTAGAATTTCTCTTACGACTTGGCTTTAAAATGGATGTAAAAAAATGGCGTATCTCACACAATTCTATAGATTATGTTAAAGTTGAAGAGCGCAAAAAAAATATTCAAAATGAAGTGAGAAAGCAGATGGGTTTACTGGTCGACGTAGTGCGCCCAATTCGGGTACAACAAATACAGCACGAATGGCTTTGTCAGACAAGTTCCGCCAAAAATTTTCCCAAATCCTTTGGTTCGAACAATGGCTGTTGGATGATCTCCACACATTATGTATTGTTTTGTCTAGTAATCATGCAATTGATTCCGACCGGTTTAGGGATTTTTGTAAAAATCTGGCTTATAAGTATGTCGCTACCTATAATTGGTGTCCGATGACCGCCACTATGCCACTATACCTATAAGGATGCTTTCGAAGCAGGCTGCCGAAACCAGAAATAAATATTGGCGGAACGATAGGGAGCACCATACCCGAAAAATAAGCCGTGAATTTGTTTAATAGAGCGCTGGAAACATCGGACCCTGTTAACAAACATTCGAATGCAAGAGAGAAAAAATAATCAAAACTTGACACCATTACCATCTGCAGTTCTTTATTAAAAGTGACAGATCCAAGTGACGCAGTAAGGGATATTGACTTTGAGGACTAAGTCGATTCTTTCGTTATAAATACAGAAATAAATGATTCATTGTAAATATTTATTTATGAGAAGTAATTTATATTTCAATTTCATAATTAAATGGCCGGAACGTCAACTGTGAAAAAAAAGTTTTTAGCTCATAACTTCTACAAAACGCGGTATTCTGTTGCAAAAAAATACTGTATATAGGGACAACAAAGCTCGATATTTTAGTGAATAAAATTCATCCGAATACGCCGTTATACTAAAGACAAAAATATAAATGAAAACTTGAAAAATAAAACATATCGTCTATACGATTTGCTTTAGAAGGCTCAAATTTTGTGGGAAAATCTATTGTACAAAGCCACAAAAAAACATGTTGAATAGAAGAGTAACATTGTTTTTTTGAAAATTCCGGATCAAAAAAGGGTTAACTTTAAAAATGTTTTTCTTAAAAACAACATATCGTAGAAATTTTCCAGAATTTTTTCGTGCTTATAATAGCTTAATCTATAGAAATTTGGGATAAAAAGGGCATGTCACAAAATCGAGGTTCTTAAAACACTGTCGCGACAGAAACACAACATAACCTAAAAGTAGTGTTATTTTACTGTGGTTTTCTGTAGGGCGAAGGTTACTACCCCAGACGGACGCTCCAATTCAAAGGGTAAATCCGCTAAGCCCAACCTTTCTTAACGATATAATCGTAGTATGGCTAATCAATAGTTGAAAGTAAATAATATCCCACCTTCAGCTTCCCTGATGTCGACGACCCTTTTGACGGTGCTGAGCGGCATCAGCGATATGTGGCGGTAGGGTTTGCTCGACCCTATCCTCATTGTACTCGTGCCGTTTGTGGGACTTTTGCTGTTGAAAACCTGATCAAAAATGTACATTAATCAATAAAGATAACACGTTGATTTTCAATAAAAATTAAGAAATTTGCAAAATCCTGTCTGAAACTTGGACCGAGGGGATATTTTTCTAATAAATTTTTCTTTATATTTACACAATCTCAATAAAGATATAAAAAAATATCATAAACAGGAGTAATATTTAGATCTTTCCTAATAGTGGCAGATAGCCAACTGTTCTGCAATCATAAACTTGTTTGCCAAAAATTATGTAAACAAAAATGCCACGTATTTAAGTGTGCACTTAACGCACGTGTAAAGATAGTAAAATAATGTACGAGTAAATATATCGCAGTATGTTAAACAGGCAGAAACGCCATAACGCATCCTGTCTCTCTGCCCAATGCATATTGGTAGGTTATTGTAGTTTATAGCATACTAGCTGTGCCCCGCGGTTTATTAGGGATATTTTCCCACAGTAAAACGTAGCCTATGTGTTAATCCAGGAAGTCAGCTAACTCCATACCAAATTTTATTAAAATCGCTCCAGCCGTCCAGACGTGAAGTAACAAACATACACACTCACAAACTTTCGCCTTTATAATATTAGTGTGATTGGTAGGTGACTGTAGTATATAGCATATTGCTAGGTAATTAACTAGGGGGACCGCGGTCGTCATAGTGCGTGTCAGGTGACGGTGCAGGAGTATTGCCTAGTTTTAGTGGCCCTGTTCAGGGCGTAGGTAGGGCACTGTTCACTTCAGCGAGCTCCAGGGCTGACTGAAGGGGACAGGGAGGAGTCCCACATACCTTCTTCTCGCCCCCACAGTGGTTGAAGGATGCCTAAGGTATTTTCCAGACAAAAAGGTAATTAAGAGCAAGCGCACATTGAGCCACTATAGGTAGACCGCTGAACTGAGTCCGCGCCTGCGGGGTAAAGTGTGTTTGGGGGAGGACGATGAAGGGGCCGTGAGAGGTGCGGGCCCTTGTATTGTTGACAAGAATGTACAGTGGGGGTCACGCGCGCGTGAACACTTCAAAAAATCTTTCCTGTGCAAGCGCTAGACGGGTGATTTTACGGGCCCATCCTGATTGGTCGTAGTATTTTACTATAACCAATTAGCATAGCGCTGCACTGGGTGCATTTATGAATGATGCGAGCGAGAGTAAATATTATGCGTGACGTTGCTCTATGCCGCTACACAGCTACAGCCAGCGGTTTGGCAACATCTCGGGATTTCTGTGATGCGCGTGCGATATCGGGACCAAATAAAGAAATAATAAAACAACAACAATAATCATACGCGTAATTTTTACATTTGGTTTCGATTTTTCTCATATGTCATATTTTTAAAGTAAACCTATAACCTTTTTACCCCCAAATAGAATGAGCTTAATAATTATTTCTTTTATTTTTATTATGCTCTTGTAAAAATAGGTACTAGCTTTCCGTCAGCGGCTTCGCACGCGCAGAACAAAACTTTGATCCTACATTGTAACCCCTCAGAGTATAAATTAGAAAATACTACCATTTTCTATTTTTTTAGGTAATTAGAAGCCTAACTATTACCAACTCCGATATTAACAACTTTAAAAATTTTAATTTATACACATTTATCCCCATTTTAAGAAGTTTCCTAAAATCCTTTTTAGGAAACGACTCCTAATCATTAATTACTTTCGTGTAAAATTTCACCTTCATATTTTAGTAGTTTTCGAGATTTGTCAGTGAATACATACTCAAGTAGTTTCGGTTATATATACCTATCTAAAGATATATGCGTTAGCATCTAATAGTCAGTGATATATATTTTGTTATTTTTTTAATACAAGGCGCAGAAAATTTCCTCTCCCCAGCCAGATATTTAAGTGTGAGTGGGGACTAGTGAAATCTGAAGATAACTGATGCGATAAAAAAGTGTGCCGCTCCAGCCATTCTCACCTTGCTGGCCTGAACCCAATCCCCGTCCCCGTGGACCTTTTTCACCAACAGAAACACAACACCAAAAGGTAGGAAGTATTATTTTACTGTGGTCTTCTGCAAGAAAAAGGTTACTTTTCCAGACGGGCGCTCCAATTCCACCGAGAAATCCGCTATGCTCTATCTCTTTGAAAATAAATATAATATCGTTAATGATAGTTTTTATAGAATATAATTTTAATTATCCTCATATTACAGATATTACACATTTACAGATACAAATTAAAAAAAACTCAGGGCTAACCAGGACCCTGCCTCAGCATTAGCTGATGCGACATTGTGTCGTGTATATATTAAGTATTTACTTTTACCAGCGTCTATTTTACCTTTAAAAGACGTAGGGCATTTGGAGCGCGCGTTATACTTGATTAATCACAAACCCCTTTCTAAGCAATGAGCAAAATTCAATTTGTGAGACCCTTAGGTAGCGCTGAATCGCTGCCGTACTCAAAGACGCCAATTAACTTTTAATTTAAATTGGATCGACCATGTCTTATTTTTTCTTGGGGGTGTCTTAGGGGATGGGAGGAAATCTCGGCATTTCTTACGTAAGATCACAAAAATGCATAAAGTTAAAATTATCCTTAAAAAAGGCTACCGCGCGAGTCCGAGGTTCGCTCGAATGCTTATAGGTTAACGATTCCCATTTCCATGGCAACGGACCCGCACCACCTGCTACTGTGATAAAAGGCATAAAGGTAAAGATGAATGATTAAAACCAAAGTTTATTACTATCAAAACATTTCTAAAAATTGTTTCTTTGAAAAACAAACCAAACGCGTATCCTTTACATTTTTTACGTTATAAATATTAAACAGGGGGGAGAGGGTCAGCCTATTCTTACTTTTTCTATCAATGTGCGCTTGCTCTAAATAAGTAGTTACAGTAAAACTCACTTTGGATCTTTTCTTGCAGACTTCCATGGTGTCTGTAAAGAGGAACAGCACTAGATGGTCGCCACGGCCGGACAGTTCCTTGGACAGCTCCACCACCTCGCAGCGTGCGACGAACGTGCGGTGCGACGACACCAGGTGAGGCTGTTAACCATTCATACGATTATGTACTCTATTGCAATATGTGTATGGTATAATTAAGGTCTCGGGCAGTATCTTGGACTGTGTCAGCACCTCGCAGCGCGCCACGAACATGCGGTTGGACGACACCAGGTGAGGCTGTTAACCATTCATACGATTATGTACTCTATTGCAATATGTGTATGGTTTAATCAAGGTCCCTGACAGTACCTTGGACTGTGTCAGCACCTCGCAGCGCACTACGAATGTGCGGTACGACGGCACCAGGTGAGGCTGTTAACCATTCATACGATAATGGCATCATCATCAGCCTATTAATGTCTTCACTGCTGGGGAACAGGCCATTTTTCTCGTTTATGGATTGACCCACCATGCAGGCCCAGTGCGGATTAGTGGGTGCTAACAACTGCAGGTGCCGCCGAGACCAACGACTTAACGTACCTCCCGAAGCACGAATGAGCTCTATAGAAAATTGTTGGTCATCCATCCAATGACCGACCAGTGCTAAAGTTGCTTAAGTTAAACGATCGCAGACGAATGCGCTAACCACTTGCGCCATCAAAGCTCCTAAATTGATACGACACGATTATGTACTCTATTGTATTTAAGTTATCCTCGCAGCGGCCTGACATCCATTACCGGTGAGGATATTACCCGTTCAAATAAATAGGCTATTTGACAGTATAAAAAATAATGTACCAATCTTAGGTATCTGTATTTAATATGAATAATGGCAATGATTTACTATTCTGAAAGAACAAATAATTAATAACTTTTCTATAAAATCATTAAAAAGAAATGATTTTTTTGCTCCATAGTCATGTGACCGAAAACGCCTGCGATTGGCCAAGACTAAAATGACGTCACACGCTAGTGAGACGCCATAATGTCCAAAGAAAAAGTTTTCGCGGCAACTTGAAAATGGAATGTTCAATTTAGTTTTTTTTTACTGAATTACACAACAGAATTAAAAATATTCACTTTCTATGGACTCCATAAATATTTGTAAATGACGTGAGATCGTTTTCTAAAACTTATCAAATACCCTATTATGAACTCTATTAAAATAAATTTAACATCGCCACGAGGCTGCCGGTAAACGTAAGCAAATATATATTCTATTGTAATGAAGTTAAGGTCTCGAATATGAACTTTGTTGTATTAAAACTACAGTTGCAATATCAAAACTAATTGAATCTGTTTTTTTTTTTTAAAACAAAAATTTAGAATTAACCGCAATTTTGTGAAATTATCACGGACTAACAACAGTGATCGACGGGAGGCGTAAAGTGTGAGTTCTAAATAAATTCATACTGATTGTAAATGAATCTTATAGCAAACAAGCTAAAACTCAGTCAGCCGAAAATTATTTTTGACGTACCGAATCCTGTAAAGGACAAAAAGGTGTTTTGATATAATATGGTATAAAACTAACCGGACACTGGTCGATGTCGTTGTAAATGTCGAACATCTGCAGCTGCCCTTCGGTTTTACGTTTGTCTTCGTTGATGTGAGACATCACCTCCCTCAGTCCCGCCAGTGCGGAAACTAGCGCCGCATGGTCGGGATTGTTCTTGTGCGTGTGCTTCAATATGTCTATAGATTCAATATGAAACAGAAGAAGTCAATATTATAATTTTTCTTTTTTAAGCATGTAACTGCTTGATGTTTAAATCTAAAGAAAATATAACTAGAAAAAAATCCAAAAAGTTATTATATATTATATTATCAGCAACGAATTAGAAATGATATGGAATACGAACTGCCCTTAAAACTGGGTTCCACGCAAACTGGGTGGGCAGAAAAAAAGCGATCAACACACCAGTCATGAGATTGGTTGAAATTTCCGTTTGACATTGGTGTCGATTCCGGCGTGATTCTCTAAACCTAAAACTAAATTTAACATCAGTCTCTCTTTTTCATTCGGTAAAGAGAATGACAAGGATACACTGTTGTCAAATTTAGGTTTAGGTTTAGAGAATCATGCCAGAATTGACACCACTATCTCACTCAATAAATAGATAGATTTATTTCAATATTTGATTTGTCTAATTATTTCGTCTGTGTGCGTGTCGCGTTATTATTGCAGTTTGATTTATGACATTGGAACCATGTTTTAGCGGCCTTTGTTAGGGAGTAATGCTTACATATCATTTCTAATTCGTTAATTATCAGCTTATTAAAGTCCCTACTGCTTTCTTGGTCACCCATAGTTGCTTAACTTCTTCTATCGCAGAACGATAACAACTGCGCTATCGAGCTACATCAAATTCGCTAAAAGCGTGCGTTACAACGTTTCGCCAGTACTGTGCTTTTAGTAGGGTCATAGATCTGTAAATTTTACATCTTCTTTAATATTCCCTCCTAGGCCACATGCCTTTCTTAACGATGGAATGGAAATGAATGAATGGAAGGAGAATGGGCCATGAAAGTGCATATTGGTGGGAGTTAACAACTGCAGATATAGCTGGGACCGACGGCTTATTGTGCCATCCGAAGCCAAGTTGTTTCCAAGATCGCAGACCGTATGCGCTAACTTGAGCTATCAAACCCTATCCATAATGTTATATTGGAAATCATAATTGATAATAAAAAACTGTGCTCAGAACAAAATAGCAAAAAGGTTCCTTTACAACTCTCGTCAAAGGAGAACAGAATAAGAAATGGTGACGCAACCCATTCGATCTATTTCATACGTCCTGTCATGAATAATGTGCGAAAGTTCCTAACCAACTGCCTTGGGTTATCATTTTTGATTCCAAGTTTACATATGCAACAATATTAAGTTCTAAATATACTAACCATCCAATAATAAACTTATACTAGGTAGACGCTGCACGGGTCTTATTAGGAGCTCTTGTAAACTTTGTCGGCCACATTCTGGTTTGGTCTGACAGATTTTCAGGAATGCATGAAATCTGCAAACAATATTTATTACTTTATTTATTATTATACTCTTTATAGCATCAAATAGTTTAAGAAACTATTGATGCAATAAAGCCGGATCTCCAGCAAAAGTTTTTTGAAACTTTGAACAAAACACATACACCAAACTTTATTTCTGAAACATGTTTCTCTACACACGCCGTCTACTGCTCACGTGGCTGTCGTACACAAAATAGAAAATTGAGTTCAAAAACTATGATCCAGGAGCAACAAATGTCAAATATGACTAAAGTTTCTTTTATCATCTCAAAATTGAAACGTCAGAGTGAGAGTGCCCCCGCTAGCGAGATGTCAAAAAATGCCCGATGAATCAAATACCCTGCACCTCGACCCGTTGTGTACGTGTTTTCCATGAGGCTCGGAAAGCAAAAACATTGTTGATGCTAACAAATAAGTGTGGTGAAACAAAGTTTTTGTAGACGATTTTGTAGAATGTTGATGTGCATTTGTTGATTATGTAGGGCAAAACACGCGCTAGAGACCTTCACCTTAAAAAAGAAAACGAATATCCCCAACGCTAACAACGCGCAATAAATATGTCCCTTTTTGTGTAGTAAATAGTCTTATTTTACCATTTTCATACTGTAAAGTGCGTCCACGCGACCTCGCATAGTGTGATAAACCCACATTCGTGTTTTAATACCCCTTTATTACAACAGTTGCATAAATAACTATTAGGTGCATACAATAAGCAGTTGTAACGTTCTTATAATAAGAAAACCAAAGTTCTTTTGGTTAAAAGCGTTTTACTTTCACAAGTAAACACTATAAAATAGAGAGCGTAACAATCGTCAATAGGTAGTGGCTTCGTACGGCTAACTGACTACTAAAATGGTGGTGTCGCGGGAGGGGGCCGCGCGGAGCGCGGTCCGACTCCGGCGCATCGGCGGGAAGCGCTCTCATTGGTTGAGGGGCGCGCGGAACACGGTCTGATGCGTGCGCTTCGGCGGGAAGCGCCCCGATTGGTTGTGGCCGTGTCAGTGCAGGCAACACAATGGACGCGCATCGCGGACGTTCAGCCAACATCGCGTAGGAAAACGAGAGATGCGCGCTACACAGTTTAATATTTATATACACAGTCAGGTCATAAGTATTGTCACAGTAAAAACTTTTCTTTAAGAATGCTGGCCATAAAATAGTTTATTAAATTCGAATTTCGAATTGTTCATGAAAATAAAAATGTATACCTTTTAGAATTTTATTGATTTTTAAATATGGAGTGGACGCTTAAGGAAGACCGAGTTGCAGTTATTGCGTTGCATCGTTGCGGTTACGCGCCAATTCAAATTTTTGACATACTGAAAATTTTGAATATATCCAAAAGATTCGTTTATCGTACCATCAAACGATACAATGAAGACTCTATAGTCCATTCGCTTTGGCGTGAGACAAAATGTAAACAAACCATAAAATGGATACTTTTTAAGGTCACGTTTGACAAAAGTAAAGATTAAATACTATATACATAGGAAATGCAGCGACAATTTAAGTTAATTATTTTAAAACCTGTCACATACATATGAATAAAAAAATAAAATATTTTACATTATATTCAACGTACATTCACATCATAAATTCGTATATTTTTAATTTGCTGGTAAAAGTATTTTAACAACTTAAGTTGACATGGAAAAAGACCTAAAAACACAATCATTCCCAAACTTAATACGACAAAATTTAAGAGTGGACATGATATAAGTCTTTTACGTTGAAGTGTTGTGTTTTGTAATCGGTTGGTTTATGTCAGCCATCTTTACTCTCGCGATCAACCTGTTGACGTGAGCGTGCATATTCAATCTTATTTGTTAAATTCTTGTTATTTCCTTGTTGAGTTTGATGTTATTTTATTTACTGTTAAGTTTGAAGTTGTTTGTGATTGTTTTCTTGTTGAATTGACGTTTTCGTAGCCATAGTTAAAAGTGGCGAACCGGGACCAAGCAGCTCTTGTACATTTTTTTCGCCGAAGAAAAAGCGTACAAAGAGTGGTCCATTGCGCTCCAACGAAAAGGAGCTCGTGATAAATGTTTTTAAACATGTTGAAGAAACCTGGCCAAAAGATTCCTATCCATATAAAAGTGATATAATCAATAAATCCGCCGAAATACTGGGCATATCACGAGCTACTATTTACCGGTTGGTGAAGGAAAAGAAAAGTACTGGCCGTATCTCATCACCTCCGCCTCCACCATTTAAAATATCTTTGATGGATACATTGGACGATATGGATAAGGCTGCGATACGCCGCAAAGTCCACACATTTTTTTTTTTAATAAGGAGATGCCCACCGTTGACATAGTATTGCATGCTGTGAATACAGATGAAACTTTGCCCAACTTTAAGAGGACCTCTTATTTCAAGTTGATGAAATCATTACAATTTAAATATGCGAAAAGAAGCCAAAAGAGTAGGCTTTTTGAAAGAGATGACATTGTTTTATGGCACATCAAATATTTAAATAATTGCAAAGCTCAGGAGCGAAGGTAGAACTATTTATTACACTGACGAAACTGGGCTAAATGAAGATTAGTAAAATACAATATTAAACTACTTTATCCTGTGGGAATTTTACTTTTGTACTCATAAACTGATATACTAAATTCATATTTTTTATTGTTTATCATCACAGTACTATAATATTTTAATTTCTATGCACATAATTTTATTATAATATTTTTATAAATATTGAATGATACTTATTATTTTCATACCATGTCTTTAACATATGAAAATGTTACTCAAGTATGTTGTGTCATGTTACCAATTCTATTAAATTATCATTGTTTTTATTTATCATAAGTTGTCAATGAACTTATATTTGTTACAGGACACACTATGAACAAAATTTGGCAAGATCATACAATTAAAACTGTGAAAGAAGCTCATCAAGAGGGATTGTCAATACGATTGAAAACCGTAAGTGGAAAAGGGAAGCGTCTGATTGCACTGCATATGAGCACAAGTCAAGGGTTATGTTGGTAAAAATAATAAAACATTTAAGATGACTGAAATTAAAAATCTATTAGCCGATGCCTTACAATCAATCACAGCTGAATCGTGGAAACGGTTCATTGACCATGTCATAAAAGAAGAGCAGAAAATGCTAAAATTGGATGGTATTGTTGATGATGTTGTGGATAAATTTATTACTAAAGTTGGTTTCAGTTCATCCAGTGAGTCGTCAGACAGTGAATAAATATTATTTGCAAAGTATTATGCTGGTTTCATTTGAAATACATATTCTTTTATTATATTTATCATCAAGACAGAATTTATTATAATTTTAATATAGGTTACATAAATTATACCTAATCATTGACTAGTAGGTACTTTCTAACATTATAAAAGTTTTAGAACCTCAGATTCTTTGTTTACATTTTGTCTCAAGCCAAAGTGAATAGACTATAGTGTAGATGACAGGTCATTAAGTGGTCGCCCTCGGTCTGTTAGGACTCCAGCAGTGATAAAAGCTGTGGAGGCGCGAATTCAAAGAAATCCCAAACGTAAGCAGAAACTGTTGGCCCTTCAGATGGGGTTAAGCAGAACCACGGTGAAAAGGGTGTTAAATGAAGACTAAGGGCTTCGGGGATATCGAGGAAAAACAGGACATTATTTGAATGCTCGTCTAATGGACCTGAGACTGAAGAGATGCCGCGCTTTGTTGAAGCGGTACGCGGGAAAAAAATATCCGGAAATTCTTTTTTCGGATGAAAAAAATGTTTACCATAGAAGAGAGCTACAATAAACAAAATGATAAGGTGTACGCACACAGTAGTGAAGAAGCGAGCAACCGTATTCCGCGTGTCCAACGAGGTCATTTCCATCCTCGCTCATGGTATGGTTGGGAGTTTCTTATTGGGGCTTAACAGAGGTACATTTTTGTGAGAAAGGTGTAAAAACGAATGCAGTTGTGTATCAAAATACAGTCCTGACGAACCTTGTGGAACCTGTTTCTCATACCATGTTCAATAACAGGCACTGGGTATTCCAACAACATTCGGCGCCAGCTCATAGAGCGAAGAGCACACAAGACTGCCTGGCGGCGCGTGAAATCGACTTCATCCGGCACAAACACTGGCCCTCCTCCAGTCCCGATTTGAGTCCCGTTAGATTACAAGATATGGCAACACTTGGAGGAAAAGGCGTGCTCAAAGCCTCATCCCAATTTGGAGTCACTCAAGACATCCTTGATTAGGGCAGCCGCCGATATTGACATGGACCTCGTTCGTGCTGCGATAGACGACTGGCCGCGCAGATTGAAGGCCTATATTCAAAATCACGGAGGTCATTTTGAATAAACTTTATTGTCACAAGAATCTATGTTTTGTTAAGTTCATTTTGGTATATAAATGGTTACATAATGAATAAAATTATTTTATATTAAACATGTGACAGAATTTATGCCCTGACAAGGTATATAAAAATCAATTGCTATTCGTTAGGCCCGCTAAAACTCGAGAACGGCTGAACGGATTTATCTTATCTTGGTCTTGAAATGTTCGTGGAGGTCTAGGGAAGGTTTAAAGGGTGAGAAAAATTCGAATTATATCTACACTACAGCTCTACACCGAGGGCGGGCCACTAGTCTAAAATAAAAATTTTAAATTCGAGTTTATATAATCACCTAGGGTTCTCACGGTCGCACTGCTGCAGCATCTCCTTGGTATTCTCGAAGAAGTTGATGAAGGGCGGGTACGCTTTGAGCATGTCGGGCGTGTACTTGAGCACCAGTCGCCCTATGCTCACCTCTTCGCTCCAGTTCGCTTGAGCGTAGCGTAGTTCTTCTAACATACGCCTGTTGGAAATAATATAAAAGTGAATAGACAAAGTAATTGAGTTTATTTAGGTATAAACAAAAGACAGTAAAAAAAGGGAAAAATTTGGAAAACATGCGCCTATAACATTGACATATAAAAACAAGTACAATAAAAGCTCCTTATTCGCGGGGTATATGTTCCAGAAATATGCCGCGAATACAGAAACCTTGAACATGGAGTGGTAATTTATATGAAATTATAGGGGATACGTTCCAAGGCGGCAAAAAAACAATATGGCGGAGCGACTAATTTACATGTGATATTATCATTGATATGATACTAATACATTTAACAATATATTATAGGCATAGAGTAATAAGATTGGTTTTACATAAACATTATTCTGTTTGTTTACATTCTCAAACAGCGTCTCATATCAAAAGAAAAGGCGAAACCATCTTATGCACCGGCGGCGATAGCATTTGTCAGCATACCGTAGACCCTGCATTACACATAATTGCAGCCTCTCCGAGTCGATCATAAGTAGTCTAAATATTTTGAGGTAGATCGCCAGCATTTCAAGTTTGAGCATCCCTGCCGTAGACTGAGTTAAAATAAGGTATATTTTATTTATTTTATAATTACTCCATCTGCCGATGCGTTAATAAAGGTTACCAATTCCTTTATATTTTGATTAGATCCGCGAATAACGAATTTTTTTGCCGCGAATATGGACGCAAATTTTTAATCCGCGAATAGTGAAAACGCGAATATAGGAAGCGTGAATAAGTTGCTTTTACTGTACTCCCAATCGCCTAACACAAGTGCATCAAAAAACTTAGGAGCGGTGCTGTGTTATACATCTACATGAACTTACGCAGATAACATTAGATACATTTGTTCAAATTTACACATTGTATCGTGGTAGTACGGTTCAATGTCAATTATATACGAGAGAAAGAGACTTTGATTACGGAGCAAAAGAGACATAGACGATCACGTGACGACGAGGCGTACACAGAGAGATATAATTTGTTGTAGCTATTAAAATGTGATGATTTAGCAATACGGTAGAAAACGCCAATATAGTTGTGTTACCTGAATTACACCACTCCAGGTTTTAAGTGTGAATCTGGTGTCATTTGCACCGATTTTAATCGAACACTGTCATTGTGTGGCGTTGTAATCAACGCCTGCATGGTCGAAACACATCTGCATGTCTGCTTAAAAATACGCACAACAGACAAATGTGCGTAATTTTGCTTCCGACACTTTATGAGTGCGAATGTGAGTCTACTAAGGTAAGAGTAATAAGGGGTGGGGTGGCGGTAATGATACAGATGCAACATGCTAGTTTTTTTAATTCTCAATGTTACAGTATCAATGACTACTATATATCCATCAGGCGAGTTTGTGGTCAACCGCCTAGCATATTAAACATTAAAAAAAAACTATTCACGGAATCAAGCCGGCAAAAGCTAGAATTTTCTGGCCGGATTTTATGATAACAACCCTCTCTCATGTATTTTCCTTACCTGTTTATTGTTAGCGATTGAATGATAAAGAAAGTGGTCCACTAACTTGTTCCTTTAAGCAGAGTATGGTTCTGTGTTGTTCAGTAACTAAACTAACCAAAGCTCTATTGATAGTTATAATTTTGAATATATTTTTATTTATTTAGGTCATTTTATATCATCTCAAAGCCTCTAAATGTAGATAAAAAAAAAGGTAATAAATTGGTTAACTTACTGGTGTAATTCGTAAATAGGCGGTAAGTTTCCAAATATATTTTTCAGTTCGGTGTTGTTGAGCAATGCTTGGCTTTTCCCACTGCTGGTGTCCTCTTCTACCATTTCTTCTAAAGGTTGTTTGAACATCTATAAGGGTAAATTTATTAATACAATCTTAATAACAACGAGTTCACCTTGTTTTTTTTCTAAAAATAATTTTAATACCTATCATCTATTCCTTATAAAATTGCTAAGCATATATGCTATAGAAAAAAGCTTGGTCATAAATATTTGTCCCTAGGGAAATTTAAATACATATCTTTGTGTCGAGTAAAGAAATTTTTCGTCACAATAAGGAGGATGACTATCTTTTATTTCTTCGTCTATCAGGTGGATTATCAGAAAGTATTGGACACGGAATTTTTATTTATTCACATGATCATAAAATTAAAGATATTTATTGATTTGAAATACCACGTGACGTCACGTCTTGGTACAATTTTTACTTGGAAGTGGCCAAACTTATACACGCTTTTTTGTCATTTTTTGGTTAATTAACAAAAGAAAAAATAAATGTCCATAATTTTATAAAATCTAATTGACGGACTAAATATAATTTGGTTTAATCTACCCCGTCATTATCCCTTTTACCATTTTATCGTATTTGTGATCATTAATGATTGTAAGTGAATTATATATAAATACACATACCGTAACTATCGTATGTAATATGCTGACATAATTGGACTCTGTTTGCAGGAGCTCCATGAAGACCTGTTGGCGTGGCGACATCAACTTCCGCACAACATTATCCGGTACTTCTGATTCTGCAAATATTAATTTTTAGGTTTACAATCTGACAACGTTCAGTCCATACTCTATATCTATTAATTAATCCAAACTTATGTACGCTTAATGAGTGCGTAAGCACTCAAGATGCGAATAAATCATAAAGGTGTTTCTGTATCTGCATTTTTGAATACTAGCTTACATTGTAAGCGAATACAACTGACTGCCACCACGGCCGCGGCCGGGTCTGTCTGTGAGACTCTTAAAGGACTGTCATCAAACGCATCACATTCTTAACTCACCCTCTAGCAGTTGTTTGCCGTCAGGCGAGGGCGTGCAGTCGAGCAGGTTGCCCGACAGACTCAACAGCACGGCGTCGCTGACGGATGAGCGTCGTTTGTGTAACGCCGCGTCCGCCCCACGCATCAGTTTCCGTTTCCGTAGCCGCTGCAACTGCGCGGGAGTGTTGCCCGCTGTAGAGCCACCCACGCCGCCCGGTGTACCCGAGCATGATTCCTCGCCAGTCGGCCCGCACGCCCCGCCCACGGACGATCGCCGCGACATCTCGCTTAGGTACTAAACATTGACATAAATTAATATTTCTAACACACACCAATTAGCCTAGCCCCAAAGTAAGCACTGTAAAGCTTGTTTTATGGGATACCATGGGAACGGAGAGAATATATAATACTGATACATACATATATAAATATATTTTTAATTAGAAATACATATAAACATCCATGGTTTAGGCACAAATGCTCGTATTCACACAACCATTTGCCCTAATGGGATTCAAATCCGGGACCTCAGAGTAGGCGACACCTTGAAAGCCGGCGTACATGCCACTCGAGCCACGGAGATCGTCAACATAGAACATAAGAGTCAGATGAGAGAAACAAGGCAGTATTCGGAAATATGAAATTCATTTATTGTATTATTGAGTTACTTGACTCATTCTATTATTATCTCAAAGAAAGTGACAGCATCAACTTTATTCAAACTCAAAAGTTTATTGACTTCACTGAGTGTAACCGTAAGCTACACTCTTCAACTCTTTAGAAAGGGAAAAAAATGGAAAAGAGAGTGACTGGAGTAAATGTAAAAAAAGAATCAAAATGCGTCGTCTACTGCTATCTAGCTTGCGCAGAAAGTTAAAATCTATCAAGTCAATGAACGTTTCGAAAACTATCGTCTCGCAAAATGGCACATTGATCATGGGCTACTGAAAGAGTATTCAACAAATTTTACAAATACAGGGTGAAATTGAATGTTTCAATGAAACTTCGTGAGATTGTTGGGTTATGTGTATAGAGTATCCCTGATTTTTTTCGGATTTTTTTATAATTATTTTTTTCGTTTTTTATTTTTTTTAATTGTGCATTTTTGTGTCCTTTCCTCTTTTGAGTAATAATTATTTTTAAACACGTATTCATAGTATGTGAAATATAACAAATAAATAAGCACTACTAAAATAGTGGATGCGGCCAGGCGAGGTCGACGGACGCCGGCCGCCTGTGTAGGTACCTACCGCGCATAGCTGACGCGGCGCGTATCTACTGTACAGTGCAGTAAAATCGTCAAAGGCAATTAATACGGAATAGATCGCTCTCAATTCTGAAACTACTACCTTGAGATACTATGTTCATACAAAACAGCATCTCAAGATCGCTCTCAGAGTTGAGAGCGTTCTATTCATACGGGCCTTAGATGCCATATTACAATAACAGATTTATTTAAATAAAGAACAAGTGTTATCTTCTCATTAGCAGAGAAAAATACCTAAAAAGTTAATAATAATTTATAACTAGGTATTACACAGTACTTACGAGACCGGCGATGTGGGTAGGTACAACGAGGAACGAGGAACATATTCATTTTTTTCACTAGAACTTTTTATCAAATCAATCACACTGGTAGTACACTAATTAGTTGTTTCAAATCAAAAAGTATTTACACTAGCAATAAAAAGAGACTTAAATTATTGCTGTAAACCACCATTTTGCTGCAAACAAAGGTAGGCACGTTTGCGGACGTGTCTTTCCACCTTTTTTAAAGTGTCCCTATCACTACTCACTGCACAAAATGCAACTTCTATGGTTTGGGGACTCATTCATAAACCAAACCTACTTCGTCACACTCACGATAGCAGTACACCATCTCTAAATATTCTTGGTTTGTATACCGAGGCATAATGAAATTATCACAGTGTATGTCACTAAGTCAAAAGATGCGCACGCTCACGCGCGATTGATATTCTTGCGACTGCACTTTGCATGCAATCAAAGCAAACCACCGCACGCGGGGAAGAGGGGAGGTGGGCGGAAATCGGAATTCACATCATCAAAGACGCCGCAAATACTTTTAAAATTGCTAGGCCGGCGCTAGGGCTGCATGTTTCTTGCCAGCGTGCGGCGCGCCGCCCGCCCGTGTTTGCCGCAAAACAACATATTATTATGTGTGTGTGTGTGTGTGTGTGTGACTGTGATTAAATGTGTTCGGAATTTCATGACGTGGGCAAATCAGACACGAAGAGTTCCTTCCTTCACTAAGCTTGTAAGTTATACCGATAAAATTTTAAATAAGCCGTTTGTTCTTAAGTTTTAATTAAACGAAGCAACTAACATTAACAATAAAAAAGAAGTTCTTACACTAACAGACAGGCTTTACCGATTTAAAATCGTGACAGTCATATTAACTTTATAGGATTTTTAATTGCTCTAACAGAAGATTTATTTTATTGATTAATTACCTGTGCTTTATGAAATAATATTCAAAGGTATTGTGTATCAGTGAATAAATAATTATAATATAGCATCTAAGACTATTTTATTGTAATGTTTTTAAATAGTATGGAATCAAATCGGAAAGTAGGTAAGCGCCGAGTCATCTGTGCGTGTAGTAGGTACCTACACAGGCGGCCGCCGCCGGTCATCGCCCTGGCCGGCGATCTCGACTGGAGGCATTCATTAAGTTTTCCTTTTTTTAGGAGTGCTTAATTTAAGTTGTTTTACAACTTCTATGTAGACGTGTTTAAAATGAATAATTACTCATAAGGAAGAAATGACAAAAAAATAACCAAATAAAAAAATAAAAAACGAAAAAAAATATTTAAAAAATCCGAAAAAAAAACAGGCATACTCTATACACATAACCCAACAATCTCACGAAGTTTCATAGAAACATTCAATTTCACCCTATATATGTAGTAATTAAACAAAATAATTGATTTTACAGGAATTAAATAAAGCACAGGTTACTTACATCTTTGTACAAAAAGTCCTTCTCATCTTGCGCCTCTTCGTTTTGCACCGAGGCCCAGAACCACTCTGCCTTGACAATGTGCGCGCGTGCATTGCAGTCAGGCGCGAGCGCCGTGTTGTGTTCGTCCACCACCTGTACCATATCAAGGAACAATTCAAATAGAAAATCACACCATCAACGCTTCTTAGTACTGTCTGGGAGCATTTGTTTGTAACATGACACCTCAGATAAAGCAGCTAAATCACAACAGCTTAGTCTAGCTATTATGATGGTTAAGTGATAGCGAAGAGAAAATTAAGGCTCAAGACAGTATATAGAATGTCGTTATGAATTTCCTGTGACTAATGGCAGGTGCGTGTAATATTATTCGATAATGTTTAACTTGAGAATGGAATTTCAATTGTCACATCAAAGCATATACTCCCGTCCAGAGCCTATTTTAGAACCACCACCAACATAGTGTTTTTGCCGCTCAGCATTCCTCGGCGCAAATATTGATAGATAGTTATAGCGCACCCAAAGTGCACGCCCTACTACTAAGCGCCTACCGATACACGGTGACGTCACCATTCACAGGCATGCACACCGACGCTGAGTTTCTAAACTGACCCTATCTGGTTATGAAAGACGGCTGCTATGTTCGATAAGCTTAATCTAGAATTTAGTACTGAATTAAATGGTGTTAGTACCGGCAGCGATATTCCATGGCATTGCGATATGGCGCGAGCGTCGCGGGTGAGGAGCGTCGAGGCGGGCGGCGGCTGGTCGCGCGGGGAGGGAGGGGGAGGGGGAGATCGAACTTCTGCGCATATCGAGTGACGGTGGGCTCTCAGCCAGACGCTCTGTGGCGTTTTAAACACTGCAGACTCGTCCAACTCATCAACATCCGGCCTCACGGACGTAATCATATTATCCGTGCTATCCACCGTGTCCACTTGCACTGGCGAAATATCCAGGTTCATGTCGTCCAAATTCCGCTTTGGCGTCGACACGTTCCTCAAATCAGCGGGCAGGTGGCAAGCGTCCACTTCCACAGTGTTCCGTTCCGCTCTCTTCTCGTATTTCTTCTTTCTCTCGCTCCTGAAAGAAGCGGTGAACGATTTCACACTCCTCCTTAGTTTGGATGCCGATTTCACAGTTTTCGAGCTACGTATCGATGCGAAGGATATGTCAAAAAATCCCGACTGTTTACTAGTGTTCACTGAGCAAATGGATGCGTTGTCGTCTTCTCTGATGGGCGAGGATGTAGATGCTACAAATTCACCTGCGGGATCAGTCGGCTTCAAGCTCTCTGGACTGACCGGCTCCACTGTTATTTCACCTGCCTTGGAGACGGAATCCTTTTTTGTTCTCTTAAATATCGTTGGTCTATTTTTAAACTTAAATGAATCTTTTATTTTTAGCCTTTTTATCGATTTCCAGTTACTTTCCTCACCTTTATCTGGGGAAAGATTAGCATCGACGACGCTTATTTGGAAATTAGAGTCGGTCGAATTGCGACTTCTCTTTTTCCCGGATGATATAGTAGTGGTAGAATGCTGTAGTTCGGTACTGGCCGTTGATGTAGGCAGCAGCAAGGAGCCTGGCTCATCTTTGGCGTCCAAATCACATAGACTCTTGGTAAGCGATGAATGAAGTGACCCGGCCTCCGTTAAACAGTCTACCAAGTTGAACATGTTCAATGATTTATTCCTAAAAACTTCTCGTTTATCCTTAACGTTCATTCCTACAATGTCATTTGCTAATTGAGATATGCGTTTGTTCTCTTTGCCAGAAGATTTATAGCTGCGTAATTCGACATGATCAACATGTGACGGACTCTTACTGCCATTAGGGCTTAAATCATCAATGAATGATGTTCCTATAAAACTAATACTGTTATCGGTATGTTCTACACCTGCTAACTGCTTATCTCTAATACTGTTTCTGGCGAGTTGTATTCTTTTATCCCTTTGGTCTTTACTTTGTTCTTCGACGTCGGTGCTTTGTACATTAGGACTATTGCGCCGGCCTGAAAGCCTAGCCGAGAGCCTGCGATAAAGAGAACTCTTGGGAGTGGACTGGGAGCGATTCGGGGTGGCTCTGGAGAGTTTTGTCGAGGTGTTAGGGGTTTTCGGGTGAGGTGACAGGATAAGCGAACGACCGTAAGTCTCCCCATTGGCCATTACCTGAAACATGTGTGAAACACACCACGCAATGATGTAATGAAGCCATTCCGATACAAACATGCACGACGATCATATTTTTTGTAACGTAGGCGGTTAAACACAGAGAAGCAATAGACTATAGCATAGATTTCTTTTGTCAGTATTTTGATTTGTCAGCTGGTTTAAATTTACGAGTAAAATTGTGATTAGAACATTTCTTCAAATAAGTAGGTACATAAGGAATAAGAACAGTTAACACAAAAGAATGTTTAGGTAATATACAGTTTTGTGAACAACAGACATAAGCATAACTAACACTACAACATAATAATGATCTACCGACATGAACAAATGTCATGTTCACGCAAGCCATATGAGATAGGTGCGGTATTGCGGAACTGCGTGATATAATATGCAATAAAAATGTGAAAACATCATACATTGGTGATATAGAGACATTACAAAAGAATTGAAGACAAAAAAAACAATGGGTCGACTTCGCGTCCTGTGGAGCGGGACATGATAGGATGTGGTGGCAAAAAAGGGCCTTCGTTAAATAAAATACGCAATTTGTGAACTAAGTACTACGATATGAAAAATCTACAAATAAGAAAAATATGCCGCCAAGTATCAGTATGTGGCAATGATTTTAAGGAAACATTAACATCGCAATGTATACTTATGTAACCGCTATTGTGCCACTGGCATTGAGCCGCAACAAAACCAGTCATAGACTTATAGTTAAGTAAAGTGTGAAACAACTTTTGACTTTGAAAGAAACCAATAAGTGAATGCAAACATTGGAAGAAGACAGGTGTGATAAAAAAATCGTCGCAACCATAATATCCGGCTACTAGCTAAATCATGTCTACAATGTAACTGAGCTAAGAGTGATATGTGTTCCCAAGGTGCTACGAGCATGCTGACTTTATAAGGCTAAAATTTTTGACTAATGTGGGCATAAAGAGTATAAATAAACAGGGGGTCAATCGCCTAACGGAAATGCTTTGGGAAACGCTAACGCTTACGATTTTATATTGTTATTTCTAGACGCCTGAGGTTTTCGAATACCTCACGCTCATTTTTTTTAATATTGTTATTACCAATGCAAAAGAAAAAGAAAGAGCGCGAGGCATTTGAATACCTCAGGCGGCTAGAAATAACAAAATAAAATCGTAAGCGTTAGCGTTTTCCAAAGCATTTCCGTTAGGCGATTGGCCCCCTGGTGGAAGAAGTAATGTGAATGTTCTGCAATGAGGGTGGGATGATTTATGAAAATTTACGTCGACAGTTGGCGCCACTGTGGCATGAGGTCTTTTGTATGAAGTTTTTGGAACGAGCATTTAAATTGATCCTTAGACCATGACGACATACGAGATTTGACGGATCTGTAGACCATTCACCCCCGTGCTGCCAACTGGCACCGTCATTTCAGAGAACCCTCATGAAGACTGTCTGATTGTCTTTTGTTTTTGTTGGTGACGATTTATAGGTAGGTATTTACAAGTTGAAATGTAACTGAAGATTGACCGGTTGTCTTTTGTTTTTTTTCTGATATCTGTTCGGTGACGATTAGAGGTTGTATGTAACTGCAAATTACTTACGACATGCGTGCAGTCGAGGTCGTCGACCTGGCACGCGGAGCCGCCGTTGCTGGCGAGCACCTCGGCCATGTGCTGCGTCTCATCCGCAGGGAAGCCGACGAAGCACACGCGCGCACCCGCGAACACTTTCAACTTGTGCCCCTTCTGTAAAAGATATTTTAACCTACTTACTATGATTTTCGAGTCTAAATCTCAAATTATTTAATACCAGATTAAGCCCATACAATAATGTCAAATTGACGTTGACGATCTGACATTTTTCTATGGGATAGATCTAGTTTAGTTGAATGGAGATATAGCAAATTTGTTGCAAGTGGGCCTAAGCTGATAATTAAAATACATATTAAATGTCATAGTAATTTCGGAGAGAAAACATTCGCACAACGTAACTTTTTTAATTATCTAACGGGAAGTCGGAAAGAATATTCGAGATATAAGACAAAATATATTCTTGTTATTAAAAAGGCCGCATTTTACTTGACTATTCATGTTATTTGTGAGTTTGACAGCAGTCTTTCTTTTTCGTTTTTGTGGCATGGTAGCGCAGTAACCACGACCGGTTTAACACGGGTAGCGCGAACGTTGTCGCGTACCCATACTTCTCACTACTCCTATAATATAATAGTATACACACTCACGATGACGACATCATTGGTGGCGAGGCAGGCGGGGTCGTTGCGGCGCTACCAGCACGCGTGCACCCACAATCGGTCTAGCACGGGCAGCGCGAATGTCGTCGCATACCGGCACTTGTCACTGCTCTCCTATGATATGATAGAATACACTCACGATGACGTCATCATTTGTGGCGAGGCAGGCGGGGTCATTGCGGCGCTTCCAGCACGCGTGCACCCACGACCGGTCGAGCACCGGCAGCGCGAACGTCGTCGCATACCGGCACTTGTCACTTCTCTCCTATGATATGATAGTACACATTCACGATGACGTCATCATTGGTGGCGAAGCAGGCGGGGTCATCGCGGCGCTCCCAGCACGCGTGCACCCACGAACGGTCTAGCACGGGTAGCGCGAACGCCGTCGCATACCGGCACTTGTCACTTCTCTCCTATGATATGATAATATACACTCACGATGACGTCATCATTGGTGGCGAGGCAGGCGGGGTCATCGCGGCGCTCCCAGCACGCGTGCACCCACGAACGGTCTAGCACGGGCAGCGCGAACATCGTCGCGTACCGGTACTTCTCACCGGTGGCTGCGGCCGCAATCAGATGCGTCACTTTGCTGGACATGTCCTTTCGTATCGAGCCGCCCATGTAGTGTATTAGCGTTATCAGGTACGTCTACAAACACACACACACATATATATATAAATATTTCTAATACTCATACCACTATGAACAGAAATGCGCGTCCGCCACAAGTAACACACTCACCAATAGTTAGCAGATAGAAATACATAATAATGATGCCTTAACTAGTATATTTTTATTTCAATATACATAAATAGCCATGAATTAGTACAAATTTCGTATTTGTTATCCAAACATTTGACCCACCAGTATTCGAAACCAGAGCCTCTTAGTAACTTAATCAGCTATTATTTTGAGACTATGTGAACGAAGATTGACAAAAGAGACAAATTTTATTTAGCAATAATAATGATGACGGTAAAAGAGTTTCTAATGTTATGAACATCATATTTATGCAAGCAATGAAGAGTTTCAGTAATAAATTCATGAAATTTTCAAATTGGATCTGAATAAAGTTGTCACTAACAAGCTCTTCCTTGTCGCAGAAGCCGAAGAAACATTATGACGGCGCCCGCGCCGCATGGTGACCTAGTATATCCCGATTGCGCATGTTCGTGGGCGGAGGGTAAAAGAGAGTCTAATGTTTTGAATGTCATAATTCATATTCTTTATTGCATGCCACGAGGAGCTCGATGGCGCAAGTGGTTAGCGCGTTCGGCTGCGATCGTTGAATTTAAGCAACTTTCGCAGTGGTCGGTCATTGGATGGGTGACCAAAAATTACTATCTCGAGCTCCTCCGTGCTTCGGAAGGCACGTTAAGCCGTTGGTCCCGGCTGCATCTGCAGTCGTTAGCACCCACCAATCCGCACTGGGCCCGCGTGGTGGGTCATGGCCCAATCTCTCTATTCCATCCATAGGGAAGGCCTGTGCCCCAGCAGTGGGGACATTAATAGGCTGATGATGATGATGATTGCATGCCACAGATAGTCCTACTTAACATGAAAATGTTCATAAAATCTAATGAAACTTTAAAATTTAATCTTTATGAAGATTTTATTAAAAAGCTCTCTCTTGTCCCGAAAGCCGGTGTAACATGACGGCGCCGCGCATGGCGAGCGAATACAGGAGGCGCGTGTTTGTGGGCAAAGGATAAAGAGATTCCAATGTTTTGAATGTCCTTATTATGTTTTATATTATGTACTTATTATGATAATTTTAGTAAAAATCTGATTTAACTTTAAAAGGACAATAGGCAAAACACTCAGCTCCGCCAACGATGTAATTATATAGTATGAATCGAAATGACACCGCAATAAAATATCCTGGTAATCGAAAGATATGACACATGGGCATATTTAAGTACCTTAATAAACTCTTTTAGGTACTTTCATTTTATAATATTAGGAACCATAATAATGTGCCGTACCGTACTATACAAATAGATATACGACAATCCTGTGTTTGCACTAACTGAGACAATCCAAACGGTTTACGGGGTTGAAGGACTTGCTGTTGCAACTAGTCGACTCATAATTATGCAGTCCTTCGTCTTACTTCGTTGTGATTGTGCGCTCCCTGTCACTTGATTGATTTAATCAAGTGACAGGGAGCGCACAATTTAACTAACACGCTTTGGATATTGGAACAAGATTATCGGTTTTGTGAATTAATATGAACTGGAATCATATTTTCTCCGAGGCGTGGACAAGTTTGTGTGATTAGTGGTCGCTCCGTTTTAAGTTTTTTTTTTTAATTTACTATAACGAACTGAATGTTTGAAAAACACCAAGGCCAAGCAGGGATTTTTGGATTTACTCTAGCACAGCAGAATAACACCTTGCACCATGTGAAGTACTCCCATAATACCGGAGTCCTCTATGTAGGGCCGAACTAACTAAATTAATTCCCTTGTTTCATTAATGTTCGATCGTTTATAGTACTTGTACCTATTTAACTTAAAGTAATAAAGACCCCCGGGATAGAATTTGATGCGCTTGGGCACAGACGATCATGACTATAATACCTTTCAAACAATTGTTGTTTAAGCCGTGGCGGACGTAAGTGCAGCATCCATACATTTTTGACCACTGTTCTTTAATCTAAATAAAGTTGTTACTAATAAGCTCTTCCTTGTCCCGGAAGCGGGGGAAACATATGACGGCGCCATGTATGGCGAGCTAGTACCGGGGGCGCGTGTTCGTGGGCGAATGGTAAAAGAGATTCTAATATTTTGAAAATCCTACTTATAATGAAAATGTTCAAAAATATATACTAACAAGCTCTTCCTTGTCCCGGAAGCCGGAGAAACATATGACGGCGCCGCGCATGGCTAGGGAGTACAAGGGGCGCGTGTTCGTGGGAGCGGGCTCGTCGCGGTCTGCCAGCTGCAGCACCGCCGTCGGCCCGAGCACCCTGAAAAAAAAAACAAAAATGTCACCCCAGTGCATTCTCATAAATAAATAACTTATTAATTATTATAAATTAATAAATAGTGGACAGCGAAAAATGCAGGTTCGAGTCCTACCTGAAACCTTGACAGAGCTGAATTTATTCTAGAAAAAGGAAATATTTAGATTTATGCTTAAATAATATAATACACTAGCGGCCCGCCCTCGCTTCGCTTCGGTGTAGAGCTGAAGTGTAGACTTCAGTTTTTGTTCTCAGGTTTGTATTATACACAATGACATTCATCTATGATTCTTCTTATACCTTCATGCAAAGTCTCAGCCCAATCGGTTTAAAACTGACAAAGTTTCATACAAACTTTCATACAAACTTTCATTCCCTATTTAATCCCCTTGGGGCCCGCCCTCGCTTCGCTTCGGTGTAGAGCTGAAGTGTAGACTACAGTTTTTGTTCTCAGGCTTGACATTCATCTATGATTCTTCTTATACCGGCATGCAAAGTCTCAGCCCGATCGGTTTAAAATTGACAAAGTTTCATACAAACTTTCATTCCCTATTTTTTCTCCTTGGGGGTAGAATTGATCAAAATCCTTTCTTAGCGGATGCCTACGTCATAACATCTACCTGCATGCCAAATTTCAGCCCGATCCGTCCAGTGGTTTGGGCTGTGCGTTGATAGATCACTATGTCAGTCAGTCACCTTTGAGTTTTATATACAGTGTGTCTGGGAATGACTTAGCGATAATTTAAGGGCATCAAATATACTTAATTTTATCGACAAAAATACCCATATTGGGGGTCTACCCCCCTCTGTTTGGAATGGCCACCATTTGAAATTTATTTTTTTATTTTAGATAACCCCCCAAAAAAATATTGATTTCTCTGGACATAAAGGTCCTACAGATATGAAATAAATGTTGTTTGAAAGATAATACTATCACCTTTTAATTAAAATAGAACAATGTGAAAACATTTAACTATAAAATGTCATATTTTTCTTTTTTATGCAAATTTAAGTAAAAAAAATTACGGTTTTTTTTTAGTTAATCAAATATACTACAAAAACTAGCACATTGCAGTATGTTTTTTTTTCAATACACTCATACACAAGGATATTCGCTACAAAATGACACTAACATCATTTCTCTAAGTTACATAATTTGAGAGTTATTGCTGTTCGAATATGACCCTTATGAAAATGAATAAAATTAAATTAAAACTCAGTACTGTACTACTGATAACTTTTAATGATAAAATCAACAAAAATAGTCACAGAAATTGTTCAAAATGACCGCCTCTGCTTTGTAGACAGGCAGTGGCCCCTATGACTTGTCTTGTGGCCCTGGAGATCATTGCAGTGTCTGCTCTTATTTCATTTGCAACTGTCATAATTTTTTGCACCAGTTCTTCTCTGCTGTTTGGGACTGTGGCATATACTCTTTGCTTCATCCATCCCCATAAAAAATAGTCCAGCGGTGTTAAGTCCGGGAAGCGGGGTGGAAAAGCTACTGTTCTGCCACGGCCAATCCACGGTGAATAATTTTCATTTAAGTGATCTCTCACTGCGCGAGCGTAGTGCGCTGGTTAAACAACTGAAGCCACATACGCCTTTGATTAATAATTGGTCTTCTATTACTCTACGAAATTAGTTCTCAAGAAATTCTAAAAATCTTGCGCCATTCATATTGTTTGGTAGTTCGATCGGTCCAATCAATTTGTCATCGATCACGGCTGCCCACACATTCACGGAAAATTCATGTTGAAATTTGCTGGGTCTTACTGCATCCCCGGACTTAACACCGCTAGACTATTTTAATGGGGATGGATGAAGCAAAGAGTATATGCCACAGTCCCAAACAGCAGAGAAGAACTGGTGCAAAAAATTATGTCAGTTTGCAAATGAAATAAGAGCAGACACGGCAATGATCTCCAGGGCCACAAGACAAGCCGCCATAAGGGCCACTGCCTGACTACAAAGCAGAGGCGGTCATTTTGAACAATTTCTGTGACTATTTTTGTTGATTTTATCATTAAAAGTCATCAGTAGTACAGTACTGAGTTTTAATTTTATTTTATTCATTTTCATAAGGGTCATGTTCAAACAGCAATAACTCTCAAATTATGTAACTTAGAGAAACGATGTTAGTGTGATTTTGTAGCTAATATCCTTGTGTATGAGTGTATTGAAAAAAAATCATACTGCAATGTACTAGTTTTTGTAGTATTGTTGATTAACTAAAAAAACCGTAAATTTTTTGACTTAAATTTGCATAAAAAAGAAAAGTATGACATTTTATAGTTAAATGTTTTCATATTGTTCTATTTTAATTAAAAGGTGATAATATTATCTTTCAAACAACATTTATTTCATATCTGTAGGACCTTTATGTCCAGAGAAATCAATATTTTTTTGGGGGGTTATCTAAAATAAAAAAATAAATTTCAAGTGTCGGTCATTCCAAAAAGAGGGGGGGTAGACCCCCAATATGGGTATTTTTGTCGATAAAATTAAGTATATTTGATGCCCTTAAATTATCGCTAAGTCATTCCCAAATACACTGTATAGAGATAGATAACTTGTCTCGATAGGTTGGCATCCAACCGGCAACAACAGTAGTAAGTTGAGAAGAACTTCAAATTCATTCAATGTTATAGGTCTTTGAAATTGCCGTTCAGCCGTATTGGATATTTCAAATCCATTTTTTTTTCTTTTGACGTGACAACATCTTAAAAATCGATGGAGCCGGCTGCACGCACTAAAAAACATGACTCAAGCGGCGTTACCTCGCTCTGAGGCGTTCCATTTAAGGCTTGAAGTGCAAGCGAAAGCGCGCAACGAGCGATAAAGAAGCACAATCGGCCTCCGCGTTCGGCAGCGTTCGACATCTGTCTCTCTCTTACTTGAGTGAGCGATGCGTCTGCGTGGACAGCTGCTATACAATAATACATTTACATGTTTTCGTCAAATATGAAGTGCAGTGAAAAGTGAATGTGGTGTCAATTGTTTATAGCAACGATAATTGCGGCGATAAAGGTAATGATTCTTTCGATATTAAATATCTGTTCAGTGATATATTGTCGAATATTCGTGCATTCATCATTAAAATAAATAGCATCGGTCCGCTAGTGCAGCGATTGTCTGTTATGCTATAATTGATAAAACTATAACAATAAATTAACAGAACTATTTCACGATGAGTAAAAAATCAATTGCTTTACTATTCGATCGAAACAATTATCGAGCGTAGCTATGATTTAAAAAAATTCAAACATAAATGTTAAATCCTCCACAAATCCATATATAATAACAACGTGTCTGAAATGACAGGTTGGACCAGCCAGCCGTCAAAGGAACAATTTTCTCCTAGATATCAAACACATTGAGGCGGGCTTTTTAAAAGCTAGAGTTACAAAAATTTTAATGATGTTTCCAAATTTTTAATTTAAGATTTATAAACAATAATTTAATCACAGTTTATTCTTATAATAAATTATTTAAAATTATTACTTTTTTACAACAAATTACAATTAAATTTGCAAAAATAATTAAGTAACTAATTGAACAACAACTTTTATTCAGTCTACTTGCTGAAAGAAATAAATTGCTCAAAGCACATTCATACTTGTAAAAACCATGTACATTGTAAAAAAAAAAGTTATCACGTTCAACTATCTATCAGTAAGCCGACTTTACAGACAACCGATTTTTTCACTAATAATTCGAAGTTCAAATTATTGTTATTTTAAAGGATATTTTTTTTTGAAAATTAGTCATTTGTTTAGTGGTTAGCGTTCTGTTCAGCGCAATTGTACGTTTTTCGTCATCATGGATACGTTAAAAATTGGAGTGATTATAAAGTACGAGTACCGTCTTGGCAGCAAAGCGTCAAAAGCGGCACGCAACATCAACGACTTATACGGAGCGAACACTTATAACGATCGTATCACCAGCTATTGGTTTGCTCGCTTCTGTTCAGGAAATTTCGACCTTAGAAATGAACCCGTGGTGGCCGTGATCGACCTAAAACTTTAGTTGACAATGACGAATTAAAGGCGATTGTGGAAGCTAATGATTCTCAATCTACAGCTGAATTAGC
Organism: Chilo suppressalis; assembly: GCA_902850365.2. Classification (NCBI taxonomy): domain Eukaryota; kingdom Metazoa; phylum Arthropoda; class Insecta; order Lepidoptera; family Crambidae; genus Chilo; species Chilo suppressalis. The sequence goes on from OU963898.1 coordinate 19,581,912, forward strand.
AGCAGTTTTTGATGTTAGCATCAAAACAATATTGGTCCGTTTGCGTCGAATTGGCAAGGTAAAAAGCTTGACAAATGGGAGCCCCACCAATTGAATGATCGCCAGCGCGAAGTACGCGTCGAGTCGAGGAGCCTTGCACTGCTCTACAGGCACACAAACGAAGGCATATTGAATCGCATTCTTACTTGCGGCGAAAAATTGAGTCTGTTCGACAATCGCAAGCGCTCAGCAAGTTGGTTAGATCCTGGTTCAGCACCTTAACAATGCCCCTAACAAAAACTAACCCCTAAAAAGTGATGGTCACACTAGCGCCGGTGCCATTCATCACAGCTTCTTACCATCTCTCCCTTCTACCTCCATTACTGTAGATGTGTACTGTGAATAACTAAACATAATGATGGAGAAGCTATCGTTCGGATCCGCTGCTTCTGCACAAAAACGCGCGGCCTCACACTGCACAGCAAACGGTCTCCAAGTTACAAGAGCTGGGGTTGGAATTTCTCCGTCATCCTCCATATTCACCAGAACTTGCCCCTACAGACTTCTACTTTTCCAAAATTTGGATAGGCACTGAGAGGCAGTTCGAAATGCCTTTGAAAAATATGTTGCCTCCCATCCAGCAGACTTTTTGAAAAAGGCATCATCAATACTTCGTTGAAATAAATTCATTGGTTGCATGGGTAACCTTTATTAATAAAAATAAAAAATATATAAAAAAGGGCGTTAACTTATTTCATGAGAAATGGCAATTTCATAGGTATAGACCTAATATCTAAAGAGAGTTGTCACTGGAAAGAAAAATAACTCGATATTGATCTTTGATACATTTCATCGCATTACAGGTTGCCTCCCATCCAGCAGACTTTTTGAAAAAGGCATCAATACTTCGTTGAAATAAATTCATTGGTTGCATGGGTAACCTTTATTAATAAAAATAAAAAATATATAAAAAAGGGCGTTAACTTATTTCATGAGAAATGGCAATTTCATAGGTATAGACCTAATATCTAAAGAGAGTTGTCACTGGAAAGAAAAATAACTCGATATTGATCTTTGATACATTTCATCGCATTACAGGTCACTACAAAGTCAAAATAAGGAGATATTTTTACAAGAACCAAACATGCGAAAGAAGAATTAATGGCAATGTTATTATATTTGGAATGTATAACAATAAACTAAATGCATAAATAAAAATGTAATAAAATATTTAATGCAATTCAATACCGATTGCTGGATAACTATTTACAACTACCGTATTATTTATGGGAGGCAGATATAGAAATATGCTCAATTGATAGTATACAATCGCTATCATAACTACAGCTCACCGTAAGTTAAATTTTGAATTGTATTTATTGCTTGGCCCGAAGTTGCAACATTAATAACCATTTGACAAATCATTACCCATGATATCCTGTATAAAACTACGCTATCCAATATATTTTGCTTCTTCATATACGGGATTATGTTGATTATTTAATGGGCTTCGTAATATAGATCACGTCTCAGTTACTTTAGTTATAAAAAAGTCCTTCAATGCTGATGAGCCCAAACATCTTCCGTGACCGCGTTTCTGTTAGACAAAAAGTTTCTTTGCGTGCAGAATAGTTTCCTGATAATGTCCTCTACTGACATCAACAAATTAAATACGTAAAATAAATTCTTAAAAAATAAAATCAGACATGTAATAAATAATTTACTTATATTTATTTTTGTAAACTGTGATTTGTTGGTGCCAAAGCCCTCGTTAAATTTGGCGTCAGCGAAACCGTTTAAGAAGTGAATTAAAGTACAAGTGCATAAAAAAGAGAATGATTCAAACGATCCACAAAAAATGATCACCTAAAAATACAATGGGTAAGCTTAGGTTAGGTTACTAATAGTTTTTTTTTTTTTAAGAATAATCCATTTTTGATGACCATTTTGATCATTGAATTGATCATCAAAAACATTCCAAGGATATAATTATTTAAAAATTGACTGTTATAATAATAATAATTTAATACAAAAGTAATATGAAAACAAAAATAAGAATCCTGCGGCAAAATTACTATTAAGTACCATACTTTTTACATCTCTCTTTGTACTTCGTAAACTTTGATCTTTAATTTCATCCTAATTGAGATTAGTTCTGCACCAATACTAACAAAAAAATCTCGTTGTCATAGATAAAACAAAAATTGTATCCAGTAATCTATTTACGAATGAAATAAATTTGTCAAATTTATCCAGTCTAGGGTCTAGCTAGGCTTTATCTAGACTGTAACAAGCTCTTTTTCTGAATGTTAAAAAGCTGCGTCATCGGCATACTTTACAGCGCCGTTTAAATTGTAAACCGTAACAAAAAAAGACAACTTAAATGGTGTGGCAGTCTGAACAATTTGTATGACCATCAATCTTGGAGTACAGTATGTGAAAAGAACTAGAATGGTGCGAAGACCTTTTGAGGACTCGCCGAATAATAAGACAGGACCGTATCGTTGCAAGACCCTAAATAAATTTCAGGGCTCAGATACGTAAACAGGGCATTATTAGCGCATATTGTGAGGAGGCTATCTAGAATCCGCGGCCACCTAATATTGGAAAAAAACGTCGGGGGAGGGAGGTATAGGGGGGGATACCATCAGATGCCTGATTGAGCCCAAGATTGTCTGCCGGAAATCCGAAATTTAACCACCATTATGCAACAGTTTGACGCACCACCGCGCAAAGGAATATGCCTGCTTTCCCGTTGTGAAAGCATGGAATTTTACTATTCGAAGCAATTTTAAGTTTCGAAATCGTGGTAGAATATTTTGTGATCGTCACAAACCTAGGTCCAAAACACCAACAAAACGGACTGAATATGCAGGCAACTATGATAATATATTAATGATGAACAGCAAATATGCGGCACGGTCCGTGCCAAGTTAAGAACAATTGTCCCGCCTTCTCCCTCTGGAAAACAGGTGTAACAATTTGTATGTATGTTGACAGCCCACATAAAAAAATCAGTCTGTAATTTTGTATCTCTTAGATTCTGTTACTTTGCTTCTCTAAACAGATATTATTCATCATATTAATCCATTGGTGTAACCAGATTGAATAAAGTTATCAAGTGGTGGAACATAAGTTTCCCTTCAAACGATGTTTGGGAATTTGCCAAATCATTTCTGTATAAGTGAATCCATACAAAGAACTGTGATTGTTTAACTATATTAATATTGTAAACAACAAAATTACATGGAATGAAGATGTTACGAGAATTTCAACTCCAATTGCTTTTAAATTCATATTTATACAAGAATTCTGATAAATTTATGAAAATTCGTTGTGCCAAAATCACAGAATTCAACTAAAGCATTTGATGTTGCTCTAAACGTCTCGACATTGAGAGTTATAAAATGTTGACATCATTGCTAATCAAAGTTCTTGAATGCCTCTCATGTTTTTTACGGTTGAAATTTTGGTCTTCCGTGCTGGCTTGAGAACGTAAAAAGAAAATAGATTGAGCTAATATATTAACTCCATCGTGCACTTAAGGGATTCGGCAAATTAGGAACTACTATTAATTATTGCCTTATATCTCTTAAAACTAGTGGCAAATAACGTCAAAGTTTACACAGAAAATGGTATTTTATTCCCCGTTTACACGAAAACTGATTATTTCTTATTAATTGAAAGTAAATAATGTGTTTAAGGAATTATTCAACATTATAATCTGAGTATGTATTTCAAAAGTAATTTAATATCATTGGGTTTTGTTTTGAAGTATTGCTCATCTTTTGGTTAAATATTATTGTTGCAAAGTTTTAAATCACACGAGTAAAATTAAAGTTTATTTCAATATTATTCATATCTAGATTTTTATAATTTACATTACCAAACCTTCCACAGAAAAATAAATACTAATTTACACAACACTCAACACATGACTATCGTTATACATATATATATATACACATGGAATACCCATATTCGTATTACTTATGTTTACTTGGTTACGCATTATTGGTCGTGTATATTTTTTAATAGTAACTGGATACCTAATGTTATAAATTATCAATGTCACATTTTTTTATATATGAGATTTTATACCGTGAGTCAAGGTCACCTCAAAACGGTAATAGATAATATACCTTGTTTAAATTACCAATCATACTTTTCACGCTCTCTCACTACATTACTGACTCACATCATCAACAGTTTGTCGTGTAGCGACAAAATAAAAAAATAGGAAGGAAAAATCAAAAGAACAGTATAGGATATATATATTTACAAGATAAAGTACTATTTACAGATTATAAAAAATAGGGGTATGGTATGTGTGTGAAGTGTGGGGTGTGAAGTGGGCGTTCTTCAGGGGCGGCTTGAACGGTAGGTCGTGCTGCAGGCAAATGAACGGCGCTCCTGTTCAGCCGTCTCAGTTCTTGGCCTGCCCTGGTGGTGGCTGGCGGCGCTGTTGGTAGGTTGGCCGGCGTATATCGGCCAGTGGTAGGAGTTGATGGAACGGCAGGTAGAAGGCGGGCTGAAGCAGTTGGAGGCTGGCCGAAGAAGCTGGAGTCCAGGCGGCAGTCCCACCGATGAGGTTGCGAGTACGTGAAGATGACGAGAAGAGTAGTAGAGTTAAGTAGTTGTTTAGAGAGCCAATAGGTGCTAAAAAGCTTTGAGGTCTTTCTTGAGTCCCGGGGCAGTCGGCCCCGGGACAAGGCCTTTTATTAATTTAGAGCTATCAAAAGTTGAGTAGGCAATTTTTGCCGTAGAATTGAATGAATGATCAGGGAGGCTCAGCCTTTTATAGGTCCGGAACCATTTAAATTTAGACACGGTTCGAATCGAGCCAAAAAGAATCAAAGTAGGAGGTCTGTGGAGGTTGAATAGTTATAGACGTAGTTGGAGAGAGTATCCGTGTCATGGGTAGCCATGGCAACGGATAAAAAACATTATGTCAATAGAATAAATAAACTTAAAATAGATAAAATCGCAGCAAAATTAGTGAAAACAAATAAATAACAGAATAAAGAGAAATGCCGGTAAGTGTCCAGCACTCTGGAATAGTGATTTACAGTAAAGATGGAATTATTATACGTATTTACAAAATGATGAATAGTGTGTGATATTTTTGAAATTATGTGTTTCAAGGAATAAATAATAAAATATATGATGACTCGCAAACCAGTGAACCGAATGTTCACCAAAAAAAAAAAAAATTAATTAATTGAGAACTTCGGAGATTTTGTGTGGTTTCGTTTGAAATAGATATCACGTGATTTCTCGAAAACCGGAAGTGGTACGTTACTCACATCCGGTTTGTAGTCTTATCAGACTATTCTTAACTTATAACTTAAACATTCTCTATATCTATCTCTTACGGTTTGGCCGCTGAAACAGCACCACGGACGGACGGACGGACGGACGGACTTGTCTAATAGATAAGAGATGCCTGATGAATATCGATGATGTTATATGATAAAATGTGCGAAATGGAACCTATGATAGTCGAAACCATGGGACGAATATTAAGGTACGTTACAAGTTATCAATCGCTGCATGCATTTACTTTTCCCGCGACTTCATCCACGTGGTCTTAATACTGAAGTAATCAAAATGGACGAATCATTTAAGGACAAAAAATCAGGAATTCCTTCTCGGAGTACGAAAAAGTTCTATAAGTAGGTAATTTTTCTTGTGAATCCTTATCAATCCACTTCAGTCGTTTTTCCGTGATTGAATTATAAACATACACAGGTTTACATATTTTATAATATTAGTAGGCAGTAGAATTAGTATAACTAGCGACAAGCAAATCTGCGTACAATAATTGGTGTCATGAAATCTTTCATTCTCTATTTGACACCTTTTTAGTATTACTTTCGCGAAAAGTAGCCTATTTCCTTTTAACCATAGCATAGTCCCAAAGGAGACCCGGCACTTTTCATAGAAAAAATGCTAAACTTGTATACAGTTGAATTTGGTCTCAAAATAAAGCCAAAATTATTTGCTACATAAAACTACCTTTGCCTTATTTTTAGTGAATCGTGGAAAGAAGTTATTTAATGATTAATATTTTTTGATATAGAAACCCTTTTGATGACAAACCAACGTATTTGACATTGACATCTAGCTGCTGATGACAAATATTGCCAGACTATGTTACCCAAATAGGAAACACAGATAAAAAAATTAAAAAAGTATACAACTTTGGCACAAAATGCCGGGTGTCCTTTATGATATTAGTGAAATGAAAATTTTTATAGACTTTTTTTACTTGTTTTAGCTGACACTTATCAATTTCTTGCGATCTAAAGAAGCGAACATTTTTCGCCAAATACAATCTCAGTTCACAGCGTTCCATTATCTGCGACATCGCTGCTCAATCTGTCACTAACATTCACACCACGTGAACAATTACGCAATAATTTTGTAGACTTTTTTTTTATCGACGCTATTTAAACATAGTCAGGACGATTGCTAAACGTACACACCTGTAAAAACAAAGATTGAACTTGAAGTTGAGTTAATAGGTAGAACTCATGAACATTTGTAGTAGAATGACCATGGGAATCAACTTACATTTTCACACATACAGAACGCGTGTCGAAATAATATTTCATAATCTTGTGTGAGTGTTCAAGTTTTCGATATCGTAAATCGATAATGATGCTTCATTCTCTTTTCATTACACAGTGGGTCTAAAATAGCGAGATTGCATGTTTATATTATTCATAAAATGTTTACTATTTTTTTTTCAAATCTTAAAATGAAAAGACTAGTCATGGAACATTAAATGAATGTAAAATGAAATAAAATATCTAAATGGTTAATATTCAATCGATAAATTTTTTGGTGATTATGGCTGCGTCTTATTATGAAACATCATGGCAACTTAGATGAAACGTCATTATTTCCAAATTAAAGAAATCATATATTTTAAAGTCAATTAATTTTACAAAATCTTTCAAAGATTTTGTCAAATAGCTATTTTTGTATGTTAAAAATTAAATATTTGATAGTTTTAACATAAAATAAAAAGTTTTAAAGTTAAAGTAAAATTTTAATTCTACGTCCCCAAATTAATGATTCGACAAATTTTATGAAAAACTGCACGTATCTAATGACAGCGCAATATTTTTTTTCAAGTTTAGAACTAATTTCGTATATGAAACTTAATGGGCGCACAAATGTCAAAACGGGTCTATTATTTTGTGATGATTTTAAATGATGTTAATAACATAATTGTTGGCCAAGGGTTTATTGTAGGGTGATCTATTATTACTGCACCGATTTCATTAATTATATGTCCAATACTGGTTTTCCATATGCGGATTTTTTCTTTAAACACAAAATCAGTTATATCAGAGGGGAAAATAATTCGTTCTTTATAAATTCAACTCATCTTTTTAAACTTTCGTGGAGATCTATATTGTAACTAACAACGAAAACACTACAATTGTAACGCAAAGCTGACACAGCTCCGATATCATGTCAGGCATTAGGCAGAAAATATTATGTAAGTCTGTTATTCGACTGCATTTTCGAAAATCAGCTGTAAATCAACCTTTGTAAATTTTGATTCAGGTAATTACATTTAAAGAAGGATATAAAGCTACCCTTACGTTGCAAAACTACATATATATATTTATATAAATCAATTGTTGTTCCTTAGTCTCGCTAAAACTCGAGAATGGCTGAACGGATTTATCTTATCTTGGTCTTGAAATGTTCGTGGAGGTCTAGGGAAGGTTTAAAAGGTGAGAAAAATTCGAATTATTGCTGGGAAAACCCTAATAACAGTGAGCGAAGCCCCGGGCAAAAGCTAGTAAAGAATAAAAACGTAGACCACTTTGAGGTAAGTGACACACACTTTGTCTTCTTCACGTGGCTACTACGGTAGCGATACCTTTTTATAAATTCCTATTGTTAAAGCGAATATATAATAAAACAATATGAACGATCGCTTCCCTCAGCTGTACACCACCTCAAAAAATATAACAAATTGTTCTTATATTTTAGGTAAACTGCATATAAAGTAGAATGAACAACAGTCGCAGACGGTGCTAGCGAACCCAAGAAGTAAACAGCAACTCTGTCTTTTTTCATAGCCATTGTAGGAATCATTAAAATAGTTCCACAAATATCAGAGTTATGAGGTAACTGACTTTTTATTCAAAACACAGTTGAATTGAGAACCTCCTCTTTTTTAAGACGGTGCAAATTTATTTGAATGAAAACGCACGTTGTTTGAACAGCATCACATCAGAAGTTCGTTCTATTAATTAAATGAATGCGAAAAAGAGGATGAAAATGATGAACGATTCTCTTACAGCAGACGAAGTCACAAACACCAATCAGTAATGAAAAGGGCAAGTAATGTTTACAAAACAAAAGAGCTCGTTGCTTTCTCCGTCTAAGTCAAAGATGTGTATGATTGGTCATAATTATTGGAATTATTTTTATGTGGGTAAGTTTCTAAAAGTTTATTTTCTATATTAAACTTTAATTTGTCAACATGTTATCTGAGGTCATGGATACGATATATTTACACATGTCAGATTCGCTGACTGTGCGTTTTACACAGATTTCTCATTCAGTCTTCTTAATCTAATTAAGTCTTACTAATTTAGTGTATTTCTTATTATTATTACTCGTCAGAAAAGTACACGCAAAACTACCGGTTAGATGAAATAGGGAAATCCTTTCTTAAATTTATCAGCTGTGGACGTAAGGCAACGATCATAGATTACTAGATTTATACAAAAGCTTGTTGCATCAAATATCAAATTAATGTCACCAACTAGTCAACACCTCAATCTGTCTCAACCAATACATGAGTATGACAATTTAGCAATGTACATTTATAACGTTTGACTCAACTCTGATATCGTTTATGAACTGTGGAATCGGCGAAAAATGTGAGATGCGAACTTTATTAATAGGGCACGCAGTTTGTCTCTAGAGACATGAATTAAAGCGTCCATGAATGTGGTGGGCGGCCGTGACGCTGGCGCTCTTACAGCGGGGCGCTAAAACCGCGCACCGCACCGCCCGCCCCGCGCGTGACGTCACGGGATGTCGCATACGACACTCATGTACGTGTCTTTGTAGAAAATAGTCGATGAGTTACATTCGATTTCCATGAAAAATGAAAATAATTCCCACTCGTGTGTTTCCGCTAACCCAAACGTGGATTTGGAGTTTCAGATTCGATGTTTCTGCCCAAACAACTTCTTCGTAATGTCAGTGGATTTGGTACAGCACGAAAATAGTCAAATATGAGGACCAAATACCAGTAGATAAGACTTCATTTATACTTTAAATATTCTTTTTAATAAAAGATATTGAATTTTTTTCGTAAAATGTAATCTTATTTAAATATTATTAATAGGGGTTACTTTTGTGATAAAACTCATTTGATAAGACGGACCTAATAAAGTACAATCATCTTTATCTCCTTCTGGTTAAAAGTTACTATCAACAATTTTCGCGCACTCATTTGAAACGGCAGGTGAACTGACTGACAATGCACGCACACACAAGTACTTAGTAATGCGAAAACTATGTACACGTGAATCCGACACGCCACTTTACTAAACATTGATATACAATTATTTATAATGTTAAACAATCATACGGATAGCATTTTACTGGAACGACGTCTGCCGTTTTCGGCTCCCCGTGGGTGATCAACTCCTGAGGCGGCTCTTCCTCCTCAGGCGTAGGTGGTAACCGCATGGGCCCCATAGCGACCACGATCAACTCCAATCAGGCACTAGTCCGATGTTTACTGAGAATGCACCGATCACAATTTTCACTTCGCATTTTAGTGTCAATTATCGCCAATAACACGCGGCACACATTTTCATCCCTATATCGGTGGGAACACTATTTTGTAGGAATCGTTAGTCGTATAGATTCGTTAAACGTAAAACTGAACGCATTGGTGACGGCGCAAACAAAGGCGCAGGCGGCATGCGCGTTATGCGTTTCACGTTAGATTGAAAAACAGTTGCGAGGAATGTGAGGCCGAAAATAGCGAGAAGCGTCGCGCGGCCACAAGGGCGACCCTCGCTCGCACCGCGCACTCTCGTACGCGCGCCTTTATTTACATCCTTCCATAAGCATTAGCCCAGCTCACGACCGCTAAACGAGTGGAATCGCCCCTAGTGGCTAAACAGCCCCCGAACTAACAGGGTATGGTAACGACCCTGTTTTCCTGTAAACATACCTGGCTGTTACCGCACACTTTTATTGTTCGATAGACGCGCGTCAGTTTACTTTACCTACCACCGAGGAATATGCATAGGCGAGTTTCTACGCGAGGGGTTACATTTACAGTCTCGTTTTGATTGGATAGAATACTGCCAGGGGGAACGTATATTTGATAAACATCAGCTACTTTACCTTAGCTATGCGTGTTTTTGTAATCACACGTATATTATCAAACTTACGCTTCCACAACACGAACTAATGAGTTTGGCGGCCAGACAATGAATGAAATTCTTTATTTTTTATTTACCTGAAATAACCCCCAATCTAAGAATTACTTAATTACTGTCTTCAAAAGAAAAGCATGCAAGTAATTCGAATGATTGATTATTTTATTGACCGCCGAACGTTGGTCATGGAAGGCGTTATAATCATTACAAATAATTATGAGTCAGCTATCCCCGGAAGAGTGATAAGTTACTTGCCCACGTTTAATTTGCAGCAGAATAAACAGGCGCCAGACAAGAGGTGTAAAATAATAAACAATTAAATCCCATCAACATACGCCCAACGAATACACAGCTCCAAATGCAGTACTTCAAACGAAACGTAATACTTCAAACTCGCTGCTCGAACATTGGTATGATAAACTGTATTTCATCCAGCCAGGCCATGTATTTGAATCGTATCTACTATATAAATTAACGTAAATGAACGATAAGGAGATCAAATTGGTATTCATTTATCAATAAAAGCATACTCGTAGTTTCGAATAACTTCATACCATTTCAATAATTCATAAAGAAAACCATAAAACGGAGTCGTTGAACTCTAATAGCATGAAGTTAAATCGTTATAATTATGTTCAAATAAATGACTGTCGTGACAACCTTAGATAATAACAAAAGAACAGGTGCAACCGATGGTACGGGGGTGGAATGTGGGGTAAAATTAGCTTGATAATAAATAGCGCTACTCGCGGAAGACAGGCAGGCGAGTAAGGCGATGTCATTTATAGAACTCTTAAATAAGCAGTAAGCCGACCATCACCCAACGCGTTGCGCTGCCGTCGACATTCCAATATACACACGCCGACAATTCGTCAAGCTTCTGCTGCTCGCAAAGAGGCTGAGTCACGCCCCGTGCGCGGGCCTCAATAATAAAGACATGGAATTTTAACATCTGCAAATCTTAAAATTACATCATTTTCTCGCAAGGAAGGTTTCGCTCGAGGAGACAAAACAAAACAAAAACATTGGATTTGTTGACGTGCACATCAATCATCGAAGCAATCAGTGGTCAAATGCGCGCTACATTACACCTACGGTCGTTCCGTTTTCACAATTCCAAACTTTCATTCAGTGTCGACATTGCAAACTTCCAAGCGTGTTTTATCGGCTCGGTTCATCTTAATGAGCACCATTATAGAATAACTGGACGTCATAAGCGGCGTACTAGAGAGAGGCCATATTATTTACATATGGAACAGCGTAGGAGAGCAAGACAAAAAGGCGTCGACGTAGACGCGTAACAAGCATCCGTCACGCTCGATACAGACATACGAGTTCACTCCGAGCCAAAATCAATGTCAATTACAATGCTCTTCAACAATAACTAAAGACATTAAACAATAAAAATATTGCTTTGAATGAATGTAATCGACTAGGCAATCCAGCTAATTACGTTTCCGTTCTAGTAGTCGTACTAACTTGATTATACTGCCGCATCTTTGATGCCCTAACATCCTCGTGAAGAATATATTGGAAATATTTGCATACGTGCACGTGAACTAACTAAGCCTGGCTTTTAAAATATAACTTAATAACAAGTAGACTTAAGTCAACAGATAGTGAGCCTATAATCTCGCAGATGAATTCAGCAGTTACTGAACCGAGCAATCCTGGAACGTGAAGAAAAAAACTCAAATGCTTCTTTTGATCTAATGTATGGCGAACATTCCATTACTTATAAAGCGAAGCATTCTATCAATTTATACAATTGTCTTATCAATTTGGACGTTTGTCGCAGTGTTTCATATTAATACTTCTATGTATACATACATAATATTTCTTCTTGGGCGGAACATGCGTATGGATTCGGTTGTAATGTGTTTATATAAAAGTTGTGTAAGTAAACAGATAACACGATTTTAGGGTAGAGTAAAACCTTTTTAGAGCAGTAGAGCAAAACGGATTTCCCGCGCAAATTGAAGCGCCTGCATGGGACAGCAAAAGATTTGGGCTCCACGGAGTCCACGAACACAATAGTGTTCAGGCTGGCTTATAGCAAGGTAAGGGTGGCTGAAGATGGAGCGGCACATTTTACTGTCACATGAGCTGTCTTCGCGACTGAACTCCACTACAGTCACATGGGTGAAACAATTTGCTACGCCATGTAACAAAAAATCATAGTGTTTAAGGAGAAGGGTCAAGACTTTCATCGCCCATTTAACTCTTGTGCAATCAATCACCAATGAACATGAACCGTAGAGGATGTTTAAGCCAACCTATTTAGGCGTCACTCCAACCTAATGGTTGATAACTATAATAACACAACAACTATAAAATAAGACAGCTTACTGATGTCGACACTGCTAGGACAGTATACTTTAGCTAATTTAATAGCATTATGTCGTATGGAATTCTATTGTGGGGCACGGCCGGCGGCTGAAATTGAGGCACATTTTTATCCTTCAAAAACGAACTATAAGAGCTATTTATAGCTTGGGATTGCGAACTTTTCTTAGGGCTAAATTATAACTAATAGATATAATGACTGTTGCTTCACAATACATTTCCAATTGTATTTTGTTTTTACGCCAGAACATTAATTTATATATGAGGCGCGATAACGTACATAATTTAAATACTAGAAATAAACATAAACTTTAATTGCCACTATCTAAACTAAAAGTTTCTTGGTTTATTTGTGGTTCAAGGTATATCTGAAATAATTGAGTTACCTTATAAAAGTTTAAAATTAATATCAAAAGTTGCCTCCTTCAGAGGGGTTACTATACTGTAAAAAAATACATAAATGACAAAGCACCTTGGGCTTAATTTTATAAGACTGGATTTTCTTTGCTATATTGGTTGAAAATTGTTTATTTGATCCTTTTTTATTCTAATAAATGTATATTTATCTAATTTTTAAGAATGTTATGGGACTTGACATCGGTACGTTTTCAAGTTTTGATGTCATCTTTCAATTAAACTGTATGAAACTTCTTGCCGGTTCTTCTCAGTACAAGGTCTCCCGCCGTAGATTTACGAACCGATGACATAGAGTTGACGTTCACAAGAGCTTGTAACAGCCTAGACTGAATAATTGAGTTTGAGTTTTAACAACAATAGTTGACGTATCGACAAGGCGCAAGAGCTGTCTAGCCGAACTTCTTTTTTAATATTATAGGGGGCATACGCGAGCATACGGTTCACCTAACGGTAGGTGATCACCGTCGCCCATGGACATCTGCAACAATAGAAGTATCACAAATGCGATGCCGGCCTTTGAGGAAGGAGTATGCTCTTTTGAACTTAATACGAAAATCTTAATCTGAATCTTATACTTATAATGTGGGCGGCGTCGTAAAGAGATCGATCCAAGAACGTATTGCAGGTAGGTGACAGTAATCTGTACTTGGCCTTGTATGCGGCATCGAAAAGGCGGCGCGAGCGGCGGCAGCACCTCCGCAAACAAACTTAGCATGAGGTGGGGTAGGATACCACCCTGCATAAAACATCATTTAGGGTCGCGAATTACGTCAACCCATTGCCTTTTGAGCAATCAAGCCATGACTATGAACCATAGAGGAAGTTTAGTTATTTGCCCATTTAGGCATCATTTCAACCTTAAACAGTTGACGTAACTAGAAGAGGCAAGAGCTGAATAGTGGATGTAGTCTTAATATGAATATAGCTGACTGCAGCCTGTCATTGCGTCTAATTAAAAATGGACACATAGTTAACGGGAAAAACTGTGGGCGGGGTCTTAAGAGGTCGCTCCAAGAACATAATGCAAGCAGGTGATACTAACCTGTACTTGGCCTTGTGTGCGGCATCGAAGAGGTCCCCGCTGAAGTGCGCGGTGACGAGGTAGGCGGGCGGCGCGGGCGGCGGCAGCGGCGGCGGCAGCAGCTCCGCGCCCGGCGCCGCCGCCACCGCGCCCAGCCGCTCGCACGCCGCCCGCACCCGCTCCCACTCCAAGCAAGAATCAGTCACGTACACTACCGCTGTCGCCGAGCCTGCTGACATAAACACATCAAATCACTTTGCCATGCAGACTTAATCAAATCAAATTGCGCGGAGCCCTTGTTATACAAGATTACCAAGCCTGAATCTCAAGCTCGTATTTTGACATCTCCGTGATCGTATCGTCAACGTCAAATTTTGTATAGAAAAAGCTAGTTCGTTCTTACGTCCAATAGGGCGCTGCTTAGTTTTTATAGAAACTTTGACGATGCGATACGATTACGGAACTGTCAAAAATAATGCTGGGGCCTCTGTACCCGTAGACGATACAACGGTTCTTCAAAAGTAATGCCTATTTACAGTTTTTCACGTCAGACAAAACCACTCTGGTTGAACTAATATCTAACTTTAACTCTTTCCGCGCTTACCTTCAAAGGTCAAGCAGGCGTTAATGTGATTTAAGGCTCATTTACACTGACGTAGAGTCAAAATGACGAGACGGCGACGTTAAAGGCGCTGTCCCACGACCTGTGTTGTCGTGGGAGAGGCCGCGCCGAGCAGGGTTGCCAAACGTATGATAACTCCAACGTTCGAGGTATAGCAGTCTCTATAAATGATACGAGGTAAATAGAAATCTCGTACACTTTGACATGAGATTTGAACAATGTTGACTGTTTATGTCATGTACACAAATCAAAAATATTATCAGGAAGTAAATAAATGTCCAGTCGACCATCGACTCGGTAATTACAGATTCATTATGCCAACACAAAGTGTACGAGATTTCTATTTACCTCGTATCATGTATAGACTGCTAAATCGCGAACGTTAGAATTCTTATACGTTTGGCAATCCTGCGCGGCACGGCCTCGCCCTCGACAGCACAAGTCGTGGGATAGCGCCTTTAGATTTTGCGCCAGTGCGAGTTGAGCCTAACACTTCATCTAAAAGTACTTTCATTTAGAATCGCGGAAAAAGACAAAGTTACACAATTAAGACCGTGGTTAGTAAAAATAGCAGTGATAATAATGACTGAATAAAATGAGCTTTCTATTATAATTAAAAATTGTTGCGCAGTTCCAGTACCGTTAAAGGACATGGCCCAAATTTGATAGATTTGTTCTATCAGATTTGAGCCAAGCAATACGGTTTCGACAATCAATAAAAACAATGAGGTCTGTTCAGCATTATACCAATAGAATCCACAAGAAAACGCTTCCAAAGCGTAAGTCCGTTTTTTTTTTACCGTGCATGCGTTACTTCAAGAGATCCCTTTTAATAATGGTAATTGTTAATGCAAATTCCAAAGATGGATATTTTGTGTTTCACGTTGTCGCAAATTCCAAAGATGGATATTTTGTGTTTCATCGTCAACGGAATCCTCAGCTATAAACACGATTTGTCAGATTAAGAGAAATTCTCGTTGAAAAGAAGCAGACGCTGGTTTGCAACACTCCCTTTGATCATTCAAGTATTTGACTTGAAAAACAAGCAGTCAAAGAAAAACATATATCTAATTGCACCGAATGCAACATTGCAACGGCGTCGGTCATCGACATGGTTAACTTGGTGTTTTTTCCTAATATGCTAGATGAATGTTTCTGATTTCATGTTGAAGAATACAATAAACAGGGGATGTATTAATCAAAGGGACAGCTTATTAAATGGGATATCGTGCATCAAAAATACAACGGAAGGAAAATATAACTAAGTACATCTCTAAACGTTACATAAATAGAAGATATCGATTAAGTACTAATTGTCGGGCGTATTTCATCAATTTAAGCGTGCGCAGACGGCGGACTTTTGACCCCGTATTATGAAAAAATTGTCCGCCGTTGGACTTGTCACGGACTCAACGCACACGGTTTGCGGTCATTCAAAGGAATACATAGTGCTTTATACTATACCTGCGAGGAAATAAAAGACATATTCCTTGATTGAAATTCACATTTAAGTTGTTACAGTTACTAAACTTTTGAATGGGAGCTTTATATCGGTTTCTTGATTCCACGTGTAAAGGTTCTCAATGACTGCTTAGGTAGTTTCTCTTAATTCTAATGGTGGCAATAAATCTCCCTTACCAGTAATATACGCCGTTTCGAGTAGATAGTAATATCACCGCGCTTTTTAGTTTTTGTTCTTTTTTCAAAATTAATACAGAAAGTTAACAGTATAATGTTAAAAAAAATAGTTGTCCAGGCAACGAAAAGGTATAGAGAATAGAAGGTATAGAGAGAAGATATCTTCCCTATTGACTAACGTGAGCACAGCAACCCAAAGTCCGTCTTCCTGTAAGGCATATACAATAATATTGGGGTATACATTCTGTTCCAACTCCTTCTCTATTAACTATTATATATACGTAATATACTCGTGCTCTGGTGTGTCATGATTGAATGCGTCTTCTTAAAAGATAACAATCCCCATTTATATGTGGGATATCTACAGAATCATCTCTCATAACTTCAATCAAGTACACACCATCCCGTAAATGTTCACTACAGTAGGACCGAGCGAGCTTTATTTGATAGCTACCTAATGCAAAGAGTGTCAAATCTCTCTCTTCTAACTGGGGAAAATCACCAACTTCTAAATCATCAGCAGATATGGAAATAAAGTTCACCCGGTGCCTATTTAAATTATTAGTAATGACTAGAATTTGCATAAGGCCCATTGACAAAAGGTTCTCGAAAAGTATTTAGGAGGCGGCTGCAATCTTAAAATCCTGAAACATATGTGGCACGGCCCTATTAAAATACTTTTGCCGCAACAACTTGAAGTCTCGTTTGAAACGCCCATTGATAGCTTCGACAAATTGTAACAAGTCGCGACCTGTTTGCTTGGGTAGTTGAGAGCTGGGTTTCATTCGTTTGTTTTGATGGTGGCATGTGAGCTTCATAACCACAAGATTCTATATTTGGCAATGAATCCCGAAATCCCCTGTCCAAGATAAATACATCCCCAGATTTAAAAAACCAATGAAACGCCGAATCTTCTGACATTAATTGGGTCATAACAGTTGAATCTGAAGTTGTTGCAGCAAAAGGTCCGACTACGTCCATTATGTATCCATCACTACATGTGATGATAAATGGTTTTAACAGGTTTTGGAATTTATGTAAACTATATGTAAGGTGTTGGAATGTAAAATTAGAACTTTTTTGGATGTAAATATATGTGCCGTCTAATATAAAAATTAATTTCCTATTTTCTGCAGATCCTGGATTCCCAAAAATGTTGTTGGGTATTAAACGGTTTCTCCTTTCTAGTTCTTCTCTCGTGACATGGTCAATTCTCAGGTGACGCGTTACAAAATTATTGGACAAATATTCTCTTGCTTGTTTAAGGAAGCGTTCTAAAGTGCGTCGAGATATACAAAAAAGATTAGATAATCTTAGATTTGATTCCTCAGCTTGCTGAGGTAGATGCAGAGAGCAACTTTTGGTCTTTTGCACGTTTGACTTAATAATGGTGTTTCTTCTAATATTTGTTGAAATTGCGCCGGTGTCACTCCAGTCCAATAGAAGAACTCATCTGCATCATTGTCATTAATGTTAACAAAATTGAAATAAGCTGCATGCATGCACTTTTAACCATCTCAAATACATCTGCGACTTGTTAAACGATGAAATAGTTTATTAGAGAAGGCGAATCAATCAGTACTTCCCAATGGTTAGATCGTAAATGTTCTTGGCATATTCTGGCATTAATGGGTATGTATATATTGTGATCACAAAATACTTTTGTTTTGATACGTTGAGGAATTCTTATGCGTACTTCTGATCCACATCCCGGGAATAAACAATGAGAAGTAGTATTTGGCACACGTTTAAAGTTTGGTATTGATATATGATTGGCATCATCGGCTCTGGGGATTTGGTCAGGAATCGGTTCTTGAAGTTGGTTTCTTGATTGGGCACAGTCAGCTCTTTGCCAGCAAACACGACAGATGTAAGTAATTCCGTTTCCAAATACATGATTAGAAACCACACGATCACCAATGTAATCGATCAAAAATGGATTGGCCGCAAGAACATCTTGAGAGATAGAGTAACGCCTTCTGTTTCGAATGGAAACGTGACATGTTATACAAGTCTCCATTTCAGTTCTTCTCTTCCAGAGTAAAACACAGAGTCCAAGTTCACGCCTAGTCGTTAGCCAAGTACACGCCAATCCAAATCACATAGGAAAATCGATAGTCCGGTAAAAGTAATCTAAAGTCGTAAAAGAAACAGCAATAGGGGAGCACAGAACACAGATCGCGAAGCAAGTCGACAAACAACTACCCGAATACAACAACGCCTCCACCCTTGTGGGTGCGCGGGCGCATGAGGGGAATGGGTGTTGAGGTTAAAACGTAGCGGCGGCGTCTGCATACAGGGAATAATGAAAAGACCTAGCAGGTAATATTTTAGTTAACAATTTAACGCTTGTTGAATAATTTATTACTTCTATTGTTTACGTCATCAATATGATGTCATAACTTTTTTTACCGATAATATAGGACTTTTTGTCCATACTAAGTATTGTTTATCTTATCATAATGAGTCTTAAAAATAGTGTTTTTGAAGTGGCCGCTTCCGAGCCCAATGTCCATACATTTTGCCCATTCTCCTTTAATCAGCTTTCACTTTTGTTAAAGTCTCATGTCGCTAGGATGCATAGTTTCCGAGATATATGCGAAAAACCTAAAAATGGGACCTTCAATCCCCCCCTTCCCCCTGGCTTAAGGGCTACAGGCGGGGACTTTTGATATGTTTACCTCCTAACTAGTCCTAACAAAGTTACGAAGTCAAAAATTGTGTTCCAAGCATTTCCTTCTATACCTGTTTTTGAGCATTCGTTGCCTGGACTATATATAGATTGCAGTCTGTAAAATCATACTGACCACTTTTGGGAACATAAATCAAAAAAAAACCACACCATTTACAATGAATTTCCTTAGGCTTTTCTGCCCGTTCAGCGAGTTAAAAATTGAATTTCCACACTTTTCTTAATTTTAATTAAAATAATTAAAATTTCCACGCTTAATAGTACAACAGTAATGAGGTCCTTTCTGCTTTATTTTTAAAACAAGAATAAACCATTTTCTTTAGCATTGGTAGTATAACAATGCTTCACTATTTTATGAAAGATAATTATCATCTGGTTGTATTGTCTTGTACACCCTATATATCTGAATAAATAATCCACCCAAAAAATTAATGGGCAGCTGTGAATATTTAATTGATAACAGTGACAACATAAAGTATTAAATCACAAGGTATAATTATTCCTCTAGTTTAGATAAATACATGAAACCCGCCGCGCCACCTCAAGTGCATCTTCGTTCCTCTTCCCCCCGGACCTCGATAGCGAGTAGACGTCTCTCAAACCACATCGCGTATTTTTATATTTATTTACAAATTCATCCTACAAATTCATTAAAAATAATCAGTGTCAAAAATAGGAGTGCATAGGTAACGAGGAGCTTCTATTAATATCTGAACGTGACCGCCAACGGTGTGAGCAAGAGGCCGCGAGTACTACTTCACCACCACTTCTCAACCAGCAACGCCCGCGTTCTCAGCCCCGCCCATCACGACCAACACCAGTGCAGTTACAGCCCACGGGTACATCTTAGCGACCCGCCTGTGCCACTACTGACCAACAACAAAGAAGAGGGGCCGAGCTTATTTGTATTATACATCGGTGAGTGCCTAAGCTTGCTCCACTAAGTCTATGAGCTCCTGGTACCACGTATCTTATTAGCTTACTGTGATTCTTTGCAAAACTGAGCTTGCGTTTTTAATTATTATTGCTAGTGAACAGCGCTTATTGCTTATTGCTATTGAAATAGATTTCAAACTCACAACGATTCATTAGTTCCTGGTAGTACAAATAGTTCATACTTCTTACATAAAGATAAGTCTACGCTCACTCAGCCTTACGCACTCTGTCCTCATTCGGTTTATGTGTCCCTAGTTACAAGTAGACAAATAAAATGAGTACTCTGGATAAATCTATGTCGGACACAGAGATTAGTAAAATTACGCGGTCGGTCACTGTCACACCACCAA
This sequence comes from Chilo suppressalis, assembly GCA_902850365.2. Lineage (NCBI taxonomy): Eukaryota > Metazoa > Arthropoda > Insecta > Lepidoptera > Crambidae > Chilo > Chilo suppressalis. The sequence goes on from OU963898.1 coordinate 19,602,352, forward strand.
AAACTTCGAGTAATTTGACTGCTCGCTTGAAAAGAAAGAGGGGACATGATGTGACTGATGAACTAGAGAAGTTTAAAGACGAATTAAGGGACATGTTCAATAATATGATGAAAACGCATGAACAGGAGTTTAAAAGTAATGCCACGATTTTGAAGGAAATACAAAAAACAAACGTAAACATTGAAAATTCTATAGCATTTTTGTCCGCCCAAAACGAAGAATTTAAGAAGCAAATTGAGAGACTTGAGGGTGCTCGGAGGGAGGATAGGAAGTACATGACACTATTGGAGGAAAGATTAGAAAATTTACAACAAGACAGCCGCAAAGCCAATCTCGAAATAAAGAACGCACCTAAAAAAACAGATGAGACAAAAACGGACTTAATCGATATGGTACTTTGCTTGGGAAAAACAATTGGCTGTCAAGTAAGCAGTAGTGATATTAAAGATGTGTATAGAGTACGTGCCAAAAAGGACAGTATCGCGAATCCATCAATTGTCATAGAAACCACCTCAACTCTCCTAAAAAACGAAATTATAAAGAAATGTAAAGCATATAACTATAAAAGTAAGGCTAAATTATGTGCAAGGGATATAGGACTAAAGTTCTGTGAGAATAATCCAGTATTTATCAGTGAGCAGCTAACCGCTAAAGCTGCGCGTCTACATTTCCTGGCGCGTGACCTTGTGAAGTCAAAAGACTTTAAATACTGCTGGACTGCATACGGTAGAGTATACCTACGAAGAGAGGATAACTCCCAAATATATTTAATAAAAAATGAAGCACAAATACAAGAACTACTTTTAAAGAAGTGACTAGCATTTATGAATAGCAAATCATTTGAATATTGTCTAAGTCCAATTTTTACAGAATGTTACGATATTTTAAATAAGCATAGTTGTAGTAATTTAGTGTTATATTCGCTTTGTTTCCGTTTTTGTAGTTTTTATCTTAATAATGTTTTATTTATAAGTAGTAATAGCATTATCTCAAACATGTTTTTCACACTCTTGGTTGATGGTATCCACTTAAGTAACAATGGTATTAATTTTCATAATTTACCACAAAGAAAGCGCACAAAGTTAACAAAATTATTTTTATTGGTATGTACACACTTGGCATACAATATAAATACACACACACACACACATATGACTTCACTCTCTCAAACATACACCATAAGAATCAGGTTTTGCTGCCAGTTTATTATAAACATTATAATACTATATAGGTATGTAAAATATATTTATAAAAGGCATACCACAATTAATTCCTTAAATAACAACTCATATCACCAATTCAATGATGCTAATAAAGTTCCCACAAATGATTGCATCCCTTGACGTATTAAGTGACATAGATGAAACTTCAGTTGCGACTTCTGCGAGGTGTGGCGTTCAGAATCTCACTAATGTAATTAATATAAAAAAAACAGATCTAACGATAATCAGTCAAAACATAAGAAGCATATATAGCAACCTTGATGATTTTCTGGTAACATTGGCAGAACTTAATGTTAGTATTGATGTCTTTATTTTTACAGAGTGCAGACTTGACGATCGTAAGCCAATTCCACAACTACCAAACTACGTAGCTGTAGCTACTGTTAATAACCGAAACCAAAACGATGGTGTAGTTGCATATGTGAAGAATAGTTTATCTGCTGAAATTAAAGAAGTGATATTAGAGCAAGCATCTTGTATTCAGATAAATATCTTAAATTATGTCATCTTAGGCATTTACCGCTCTCCATCTCAACATAATGCCTCCAAATTTGTGAATTCCTTGAATTTGCATTTGCAACAGTTAAATTCATCTGCTAATATTGTGATAACTGGGGACATAAATATTAATCTCATACCTAAACCAAACGCGAACTCAGACGAACTTAATAATAGAACCAATTATCTAAACATGCTTTCTACACATGGTTTACTTCCGGGTCATACACTTCCAACTAGGGCAAACAGCTGCCTAGATCATGTCATCTTAAAAACAAATAAAAGGAAATTTGCTGCGAACGTTGTTGTGCTCGAAACATCAATTACAGATCATTCTACAATATTCATAAACTTAACTAAAATTAAGAATATCAAAGAATATCCGAAATCTATCGAAATTATTGATTATGGTAAAGTCTACAACAATATTCTACAAAGTAATTTAGAAACTCTGCTTACATGTAATGATCCCAATCTGGTATTAGAACGGTTAACTAGTAATCTCAAAAAAGCACTTAATGAGGCTAAGCACGTTAAGAAAATTCCTAAAAACCAGAGAAGTATAAAACCGTGGATCACGACTGGTGTGCTACGCTGCATTAGAAATAGAAACAAGATGCAACTTAAACTGAGAACTGACCCCCACAACGAGGTTCTGAGAGTCACATTCGCGAGATATCGTAACTTTTGCAATAAACTCATAAAAAAACTAAAACGAAAATATGAAAGGGACCTTTTAGCTAATGCTACTAAAGATAACAAAGCTTTGTGGAAAACAATAAAGACGGTAGCACATCTTAAAAACAGTAAAACCCATAATCAGGATTTGCTTCATATCAAGCCATCTCCTACGGAATCTGTTAATTACGTTAATAGCTTCTTTGCAAACGTCGGTAGAGACTTGGCAAATAATATAATCACACAAGATAATAGTAGACAGACTAGCGATGACCAAAATATTAAAACTAAGTTGACATCGCAAGGGTGCTCCTTTGTTCTCTTAGATACGGATCCTTCTGAGGTTGGCAGCGTAATCATGTCATTAAAAACAGATAGTGCCCCTGGCTGGGACAATATTCCGACCAGTCTGTTGAAAATTTGTGTGACCCAAGTAGCTCCCATCATAAGTCACATGGTTAATCTTATTATCGAAACAGGTATTTTTCCAGATCATTTAAAAAAAAGCCTTGTTACACCGGTGTATAAAGGTGGTAAGAAAGACGATGTCAATAATTACAGGCCAATTTCAGTTCTTCCCTCCATAGCAAAAATTGTTGAAAAGCTCATTAATTCACGTCTAATAAAGTATTTGAATAAAAACAATATACTATCCAGTTGTCAATTTGGTTTCAGACAAAAAACATCTACTGAGGATGCCATTGGATCTCTTACGTCTCTTATAACCAAACAGTTAGATACGGGGAAGAAATGTCTTACAGTATTCTTAGACCTAAAAAAAGCCTTTGACACCGTCTCCTTGCCGATACTGATACAAAAGCTTCAAGCTATAGGCATAAGAGGGCTTCAACTTGATCTTATGAAGAGCTACTTACAGGGGCGCACGCAAAGTGTTAAATTGGGTTATTGCTGTAGTGAGGAATGTGAGGTGACCTATGGTGTTCCGCAAGGAAGCGTATTAGGACCGACTCTCTTCCTTATCTATATTAACGACCTTACTAACATTGACGTGGAGGGTGCTAAGGTCTTCTCATATGCTGATGACACTGCTATTGTGTTCATTGATGACTCTTGGGATGCTGTTTTCCAGAGAGCTGAATCAGGGCTGGCTTTAATCTTTAAATGGCTTAATAATAATTTGTTAACACTTAACTTCAGTAAAACTAACTACATATGTTTCACCATAAATAAAAGAACACAGCCTAGTCAAAACCCCTTATTAAAAATTCATCACTCTTGCGATGCCATCTGCCGTTGTCTGCCTCTGGAAAGGGTCGTTTCTACTAAATACTTGGGATTAATAATGGACCAACATCTGTCATGGCACAGCCAGATCGAGTTTGTGACTGAGAGACTTAGAAAATTAACATGGGTATTCAAAACTCTACGTCATATAGCAACACGTCATCTTCTAAATAGAATATATGTCTCACTAGCTCAGTCTGTTTTGACATACTGCATCTCAATATGGGGAGGTGCTGCAAAGACTAAGTTTATAGAAGTAGAAAGAGGTCAACGGTGTTTGCTAAAAGTAATGTATTTTAAACCTTACAGATTTTCGACAAATGAACTTTATGAAATAGCCAATTTACCGACTGTGCGTCAACTTTATATATTGATTGCAATCTTAAAACGCCATAAATACTTGCCATATGAACCTAAGATAACTCAAAGAAGAAGAAAATGCATAAAAATCTCTCAGCATAACACAGCCTTTGCTGGGCGGCAATTTGATATACAGAGTTGTAAAATTTACAACGAAGTAAATAAAAAGGTAGGTATATCTAATCTAAATATGTATGATTGTAAAAAAAATGTACTTACTTGGTTAAAAACTAAGAACTACAATGATACTGAAAACTTGCTTCAAAACTTGTAATAATCAAACACACACACGCACACACACACACACACACACACACACATACACACACACATACACGCACACACACATACACCCACACACACACACACACACACACACACACACACACAAACATAACAGATATATTGAACACTTTAGACTAAACATACAAAATGTAAAAAATCGTTATCTATTTGTAACCAATATGGTATTAAGTTTGGAAAAGTTATGGAAGAGCGAGAGTTCCTGACACAGGCAAATAAATTTGTCTACTAGGGATTCTCAAATATTGTATCACTAGCATAATATTGGTTATAGAAATAAAGTATTTTTGATTTTTGATTTTGATTTTTTTTGATCTTATCTCCAGTATTGTCAATAAGATACGGTATATAAGACAGAAAAATAAAACTGTTCTCATCGTGTCAGATATTTTGCTGTACTCAAAGTCTACTCATATCGTAATTCGAAATTTCAGATGCATTTTGTTTGACTTTCATGTTGTGTGAGATTATGTACAATTAAAATTATTATGAACAACTTTCTCTACGAAATATGTAGTACATTTTCTTTTCCATTATCATAGGCACTTTCGTCGACCGTTCCAAATATACATTGATTGTAAAAAGTATGTACTTGCTAAAAAGAATTTATAGAAAAGATGTAAACCACAATTTAAGCCGTATTCAAAACAAACATACCTATTTTATAGCCAGATATAAAGATTAGGTAAAAATTAAACATAGCAATGGGTGACCTTATGAGATGCCTTCATTCGTTAGTGTTTCAGGGTCGATGAATCACGGCACGGTTGCGACACAGGGAACACCCGGCTCTTTTGGCATCTAACACCACCCTCTCGGAATAATTCACGGTGTCCGATTACAGATTATTTCAAAATTAAGCAAACGTCATAAATCCATTCGGACCACTTTTCATCACTGTCAAATAATAAAATCAATAATCTATTCGGAGATGAACATAAATAAAAATTTCGTCTCTGCATTTTAATTTAAAAAGATAATGTTAGCCATGCAAAAATACAAGGTGATAAAAATACAGGAAATGGATGCGTTTATTGTTTATGTAATTCAGCATTAATAATCTGCGGCAAATCAATGGACAGTTTCAGTTTGTATTTATGATATTACATTACATGACGTGGCCATCAGATGTAGTGAGAGTGGAGTTTACATACAGCACAATCCATACTCATCTTGACCGCCGAAAATCTATTCTACTACTCAAAAACGCTCTTAGCGTTTCTTATCACAATCACTTATACAACTGCACTATCACAACATAGGTACTACTTACAGGAACTATTCACCGTACACTAGTAAAAGACAGATTTAGGGAACACTTCCTTAAGGCACGTCCATGTTTGCATAATTTCGACATCGTATCACTATCTTATTACTCGCCGTGTTTAGCAAAAAAACTATGTTATGGGCATGTCAGCAACGAGTGCCGTATTAAGGACCGTTTTTTTCGGTGATCCTTCTATGTATCCTAAAGGTGCTTTTCAGATTTCGGCTGCACGCTGCACTTGCAGCAGGTGCATGTTAGCCCGGCTGCGGGTGCACGGCTAGTATATATGTATTTGTATGAAATTCATTCGGAACCCGACTGCAGGATGCACGTGCTGCCTGCATCTGCAGCCTGCCGCAAAGTTCGGAATGTATTGCATACAAATGCATATAAACCAGTCGTGCATCCGCAGCCGGGCTACTTGCAGCCGCTGCGTGTGCTGCCTGCATCTGCAGCCTGCTGTCAAAATCGGAAAAGCACCTTATCAAGACCATATTCCCTTTGATGATCTAAGAAAAATCGCCTTAACAATAACATTGTATCAATTGAGATAAGGACAAATGTGGCAGAGTATCAAATTGCGTCCATAATATTAGTACATTGAATGTCATCCGAAATAAGCGGTTACTTACGGAATGGGGTATCTGCTACGTCTATCATGCAGATCGCGTATCATTTTGCGTTCAAACTTAGAAATAAAAGTGCGTCCACATAATAATATAGGTGAGGCCTAAATGTGGGGCGGACTTTAGAGACAATCCGCGGTACCCACAAATGTGTGGCTATTACTCAAGTGTCTCAAAACTTTCTTTATTCAAATAAGATGTATAATACAACTCTTTGCATTATCTAAAAAATATTACCCAACACCAAACTAAGGTTATTTTTTCAGTTGTGAACAATGTTAAGCTCAGCAAAAAGTACGTTAAATATTTAAGTCTTTATCAAAGTGTTCCTGAAACCTAGAGTTCGAAACGCTCGGCTTTAAATGGACTACGCACATACAAAATCTCTTAGGGAGCTACAAAACTAAAATAATCCTTTAATGGTTCTAAATTTTTTTATCTTCAAAACTAATTACTAACCTAACTGACCAATTTTACACTGTGTAGAACCCGAGACGTAGACATTTTTAATTTATGATTGTTATGCGTGAAATTATTTACAAATAAAGTATCTGAGAAGAACATCTATCTACCACTCAGTATCCACAACACAACCAGCTGCTTATTTCAGTATTCTGGATTGCGTTGTGTAAAAAAGTCAGGATTATTTTAATTTATTCGCTGTTATCTTACCTAGATATCTTTTAATTAAGATACCTTTCCTTTATGCAATATAGTTTGCGAGGTTGGCAGAGAATATAAGGTGCAGCATGCGAGTAAAAGAAGTCCATAAGGTCTCTCTCATAACCACACCCCAACGATAGTTTGGCATTGGTTGGGTCTAAGATACAATACTTTTACTATTTGGTGGTGGAAATCTTTAACATAGTGTAGTGTCTGTATAAGTTAGCATCGTTTGGCTTTAGCTCCAGGATTTTTATAATACTGTTCTGCTTTTTCTACATCCCTTTCTCGAGAATATCCCAATGGCTGATAGGTCGATATTAATTGTTAAACTGTCTGTGACAGATAATATGTGTCGTAAAATTAACATCTGATGTCAAAAAAGGCGCACACGCACACAATGATGATGTTGATGATATACAGGGGCGTAGTTACATTTTCTTTAGGGCCAAAAGGGACCATGGCCCGAGGCGGCAGACTGCGAGGGATGTCTGCAAGAGCTGTAAGGGGCGGTTGAAGCCATATACAAAGGCATTCGTTACTGAAATACACTTCTGGACACATCTATTGGCCCACCTTGTATTTTCAGTTTCGTTTGGTCCTAGCTAAAATTTTATATTAGGTCGAGCAAAAAGTTTTTATGCAGTTTTGAACCTGGCACATTCACAATTTCATTCAATAGTCTTTTTTTGAATTTCGAACACAGAATTTAAAGAAACAAAAGACAATTTGGAGCCTGTTTGTTGATATCAAACAATCGAATACTAAGAAAACTTGGTTTTATTGGTTTACTTGGATTTAATTCTTGAAAAAGTGATTGATATCTTTGGTTTTGCAACAAACATTACTTATTCTTAACATTAAGGTGAGGTTCTATCAATAATCTATGGATACTTCACCTGAAGTCGTCGCCCAAGCTGTGGCACTTATACAGGCCGGACACAGCCAAAGAAACGTGAGTGTTCAACTTAATTTAAGTCGATCTGCGGTCCGAAATGTTTATCGGAGGTACCTAGAGACTGGCGGCTTTGTTCGTCGCCAAGGAAGGCCACGATCTCGGGTCACAACTGAAAGGCAGGATCGATTCATCGTGATGACCAGCTTGAGAAATCGTCACCTTACCTACATTGAGATACAAAAACAAATTCGCGACATCCACGGAGTATCTGTGAGCGCTCGAACTATTCGGAGAAGGTTAAAAGAACGCGATATGGTACCACACAAGCCAGCTAATGGGCCCAAACTAACGCGAGCCCACCGAACAGCGCGCCTTCATTTCGCACGCAGTCATTTAAATTGGACACAGCAAGATTGGAGCCGTGTACTCTTTTCTGATGAGTCTAAAATTGTGTTACATGGCAATGATGGACGGAAGAAGGTCTACCGACGTAAGGGAGAGCGTTTCGCACAATGCTGCTTTGAAGAGAGGGTTGCTTATGGCGGTGGCTCATGGACTGTCTGGGGCGGTATATCCGCGAGCGGCAAAACTCAACTTGAGGTTGTTACGGGACCACGGCTGCCAACATTAAATGCTGAAAGGTACATTCGTGAGTGCTTAGAACCTCACGTGATACCATACGCGGACTATGTGGGCCCAAATTTCCTTTTTATGCATGATAATGCAAGAGCCCATGCGGCCGGCATCGTCAGGGAATATCTTCGGGATGTGAACATCACAGTTATGGACTGGCCAGCCAGAAGCCCAGACATGAACGCCATTGAGCACATGTGGGATAAGCTAAAAAGAGGTGTTAGGGCTCGTCAGCCAGTTGCCCAGACGATGCAGGAGTTGAAAACTGCCATAGAAGAGGAATGGGAGATGATCCCTCAAAATTTCATAGAGCGGTTGATAAACTCTATGCCTAATCGTATGAGAGCTGTGGTAGATGCCCATGGAGGCAACACGCGTTATTAAATTAAACCTTTATTTGATAAAACACGTTTTTTATGCAAAAATCAATTGCCTTTAACAAGGCGCATATCCGACTTGTTAGGCGTAGCTCCACGTCGTATGGTATTCTGAATTCAAATTTAAAACAATACGATCGAAAAAGATGGTAAAATGTATCAGGTTTAAAACTGCATCAACAGTTTTTGTTCAATCTAGCAATCATATTTCGGTAGGGGCCATCGAAACCTAAACTCTAAGGTGGGCCAATAGATGTGTCCAGAAGTGTATATTTTGATTTGCGTTACTAATTCTAGGGGGGGTGCAAATCGTAAATAGCCCCGGGCGCTAGATTTAAAAATATGTCCCCGATGATAAATCGTGTGAAATCCATCAGCATTATGAAATAAATGATAGATATCTCTTTTATGATGGATCGTCATGGAGCACCACACAACATGCCGCACTACCATGCGCACTCACATCCCCCAGCGAGGTATGACCGCAGTTGCTCTACCAACGCTAGCATAGTTGGCGTGCGTGCCCTGTACCACGCTTTACGCCATCTGGAACATCAGCAACACCCAACAATCGCCCTTCAGAACACGGGATTTTCACACAATATTATTGTGTGCAATAATAACACCAAACAACAAAATAAAGCACACCACTTTGGGGCAAGACCCAAGGCTTAGTTAGTGATCGTAAATGTGCATCTGGTATCAATGCTGTACTATTAAGAAACTTGCAGTAACCTTTGCCGGTATTTTTCATTGAACAAGCATACTGGGCTTGTTTATTCTGTTATTAGTCCACATACACATGTAAAAAATATATTTATTCCTTAAGTTTTACATACACCACTCATTAAATAAAAAACTGTTTCGACGGGTTAGGATATTTTTTTAAACTTATATACTAGTATTTATTTAAACAATGTTTTATTAAGTACAAATGATAATTTATTAGCATATCGTTCGGAATATACATAATGACAAGATATGGCACTGCCTTGTGTGAAGAAATATTAAAAAAAATGAATATGTCGTGATTGTGTGATTTCGGCCATTCTTTTTACATAGTTTCTAGAGAGAACTTGACTAGTCTTAACTTATGGCAGATGGCATTGTTGCAGTGTCTATGAAATGCTTGAGAATCTATTTGAGTGAAATTCATTCCAGATCCTGTTTATACAAAAGAGGAGTAAATAAAGTGTAGGCAGTACTTGAACGCCAAGTGTCCAAGTGACGCGTGTGGAAACCCTCTGGTGCATGTGATACTGTTATATAAAGGACAATGTTAAAATTGGCCTAAGAACCAACACCAATTTGGCATTTATGATAATTCTTAGAATATTTTTTGCGATAATTATCAGTATTTAGATTGTGACGGACACTTCCAGTTAAGTAAGCTAAATTAAAAAGTTAATAAATAATCTGAGACAATAAATACCATTTTCTGTGTATAATCTATAACAGCGCTGCAAACAAAAAACACTTTCTTCCTAATGCCGGCACTTCACTTGGCTATTCGTATTTGCTATTTAAAAACATGACATCAGTCTGTCCTTTTCATTCCTTATTAAGCATGACAAGGACAAACTGTTATCAAGTGAAGGGCCGGCATAAACTTGATACTCTGTGGTTGTGGTGCAGGCAGTTTGCATTTGTAGTAATCTGTGGCATTTGTGCATCTCGTCAAAGAGTACTTTTTATATACGGAAAATTCTCGTTCGGATTACCTGTTGTGTGTGTTTATTTGCGATTGTTTTTCCTTTAATTTAACTATTACTATTTTGGCTATCTAATATGCCATCGAAGTTAACAAAGAGGAGAGACCTTATTACCAAGTGCTAGTGAACCTGTGCCACAACATCCTGAGAGGATCATACTGCCAAATTATTCAAGAGCACCATTCACGCTGCATATTAACACAATATACATGTGTTAAACAAATAAATACAATATGATATAATTATGTGAAAAATAGTCAATAAATAATAAGAAGCAAAACTATTGTTTTTATTTTATTCATGATTTCTACCTAACCAAGTTCTTCCTAATAGTTGTTCTTTAAAATCGCACCGAATAATATGAATTAGTTGTAATATTAATTTACTTCATACTGAGTTCATACTAAGTTCATAGGTTGACCTATGTTTCAGTGAATATTAAACATAACCTCAAAAAAATTTTAGTTTTCCTAATAATTTAAGTTTTCAGAAGTGTCCGTCAATAATCTTTGTTTTTACAGTCATTTACTTGCGATTTCGAACCTAGAAAATAATATTTCATGATTGTTGGTTCTTAGGCTAACTATGTATGGACGCAGAACAATGTCCTTTATTTATTTATTGATAATCCGTAACAGTTACAATAAAATAAGCTACAAGCAAGAAGCTCGATGTAAATGTAAGGTTTGCATGTATAGTCAAAACAAAAATATTTTTTGTATAAATATTTCAAAGCTCAGTTTATTTTGCTCTTGTATTGTTCTAAGCATTAAAACGGCAGGCAATCTGACATAATCATATATCAAAAAACTTCTTATATCATTAAATTCTTGATGAGAAATACGATTGTATGATTGCGCCTGGGCTGTTGAGACTGTTAGTGAACCTGGGATAGGCTCGGCAGTGCTAGTAGCCTCAGAAGGCATTCCTATTAAAGAGATAGAATGCTCGATATGAAATCTGAAACATGGAAAAGCTGTGGGAATTGACATGGTTTATGCTGAGATAAACAAAATGGGTGGTGTTTACGTTAAGGGTGCTTTCTGGTTTTTATGCACTTTGCTGGTAGATTGGTAGGGTTCAACGGAATGGAAGCGCGCAATCATCATTCTCTTGTATAAAAGCTAGGGTTTGCGCCAAGACTGCGCGAACTACAACGCCATTAGTTTGATCATCTTAGCAGTCTAAGTTGTACGAGAAAATAAATGAAAGGAAAACGAGGGTGAAAACTGATGAAATGCTGTGGAAGGCACAGGTGTGATTCCAGAAAGGAAGGGAAACATTGATCAAGCTCTCTCGGAGAAGTCTCCACGATATTGCGGAGCAAAACAGCTTGATCTGGCTCTGGACCGGAAGGTTTTCTGCTGTTTTGTGGAACTTGAGAAAACATTTGACTGAGTTATGCGATAGGATCTCTGCAATGTACTGCTAAGATATGGGATTGATGGTACCCTGTTGCGTGCTGTGCAATCACCTTATGAAGATTGTACAACATACATACGGCAGCTTGTCGTCCGGGAGGCCTACCGCATCGGAATTTCTATGGCTATATCTATAGCTTATCATTTCATTTTGTTTTTTCTGACTGTCGTCGCCCAAGGTTTTTAATGCCTCACGCTTCATTTTTCTTTTGCATTGGTAATAAATATATAAAAAAAATTAGCGTGAGCTGCTGTTCATCATACTCATATATTTCGACAACTGTCTATAAAGGTTAAGGTGGGGTTGCGAATTGGTGATCCAGTTATTAACAGCTTGCTCTACGTTGATGACGCCGTGGGAGTTGCAAATAATGCAGTTGATCTGCAGACGCCGATCACAGTAATGAAAGATGATTGTATGAAAAATGGCCAACAACTGAATGCAAAGAAAACGAAGATTATAATTTTAAAAGACAGAAACCCAGTTCATATTTGTTATGAAATTTAAACAACAAACGTTATGGTGGTGTTTAGCTGCCAAAGCATGCTTCAAATAAGGCATAAAAAATATGGGGATATAATAACAAATACATAAGACTCAAAATTAAAATCAGAGCAAAAAACCTAACTTATACTGAAACATAATTAAATGAAAAATAATAAACATATGTAACACTCAGACCAATTAGGCTATCCCAAAAGTAAGGTTTTGTTTTGTTATGGGATACTAGGGCACGGTAATATTATCTATACAGTATTGTAACTCCGCCCTGTCCTTGAAAATAAATGCCTACACCGAGCGCTGCGTTGGCACGCGGTAGGGCCGCCAGCCTACAGTATTTTATGTAGTTTTGTTTTTAACGCGAGTGTAGGTAGATTACTTGTTTGTCTCTTTTTTTATCGTAACCACTTATTTATATATTATTCTAGATATTTTGCCCGATGGAAAAACCGAAATACCCAAATATTAGAAGCAAATAACGTACTAGTAGATAGGTATATAAAAAATATTCTATAAAGGTAAGACACCTTTCCAATATTTCAGGTAAGTTAAAAAATGATATCTCTGGGTGTGTTATTGAAGAGTTCAAGCAACCAAAAACAGCAATTGTCCTGTTGTACGTTATTGATCGTCGTTTGTTCTTTTCCATACTAAATTATGTAGGTATCTACTTAATTAAATCAAATATTTACAATACAAAACGCACGTTTAAGCACGGCTAACTGCATAAAAAACAATTCAGACCGTTCGGTCGTCGTTGCGGCGCGGCGGCGCATTCGCGACTGGGTGCCCGCCGAGAGCACATCGAACTCGAGTGGCGTAGGTATGACTCGCTTTCCGACCATTTGTATGAAGATAGAATACTGTATGATATTATTACCGTGACTAGGGTAACAAATTGTACATGTAGAGATGTGAAAAATAGTTTAGTAAAAGTATTTCAATACAAAATGCCAATGCATGGTTGTTAGGACTATTTCAAATAGAAATACGAAATAGTTTTAAATAAAAGTATTTAAATGCAAAATACGTATTTTCAAAATAGGTTTTGAAAATAAAATACCTTGTTGTGCATAAGCACAAAATAAGTGCTAAGTGTATATTTAACTGATTTTAAAACTAGTATTTGTTCAAAGAGTTCATCTTTCATGTTCCGCCTCATAATCATTCCACCAAAAGAATCCCATAAGATAATAGCATAATAACACATATTTGACTTTATTTTAAATGAAATAATGCATATTTTTTGCAGATTACACAAAATAAAATTACATATTACTATTTACATATTATTATTATTTTATTTATTATTATTTTCTAATTCACATTACTATTATATAATATATCCATTATCCAAAATGGTCATTATCCAAAAATGTTCTTTCTAACTTTAAAATGAATACGAAGGAGGTAGCATTTAAACAATTCCCTAAAACGAAGGAGATTTTGATAGCTGCTAACCCAAATTTCACACCCACGCCCTCATGTCAGTCACTTGCCATAAAAGTCTTGTAAGACTGAAGTTGACAATGATAACACTACTATCACGATCAGTACCCCTAGCACAAACCAATATCAAATTCGTATTGTTTGTGAGTCCGAAATGTCATTGTCAAATGTGTACTGATTTTTAGTTCCCGTTACGTACTTTGGGGTGCAGCTGTTCAAGTTTCCATACAAAATTTGACATTGACATTTCCGTTTGCAAATTATTCGAATTCAATAATGGTTCATGCTAGGGGTACAGTGCGTTCATAAATAAGGTACCTAATCTTGGATTTAAGAATGAAAAATAGGAAAACTGAATTACAAATATAACAAAACTATTTTGCATTTTATAAATACTAAATATTTATAAAGTATAAAATAAAAATAGGTATTTTGCATTTCCAATGTATGTATTTTAAATAATTCACATCTCTGAATACATGTAAGTATTTATTTATCAAGTAGTCACGGCCCGATCAGGGCGCACTGCCCACGGGACTAAAAGCCATTTTTTGTGATAGTTAGATCCTACTTTTGTATGAAGAAGTTTAACCATAGATTAACTTCGCGAAATGACCTATCTGTAGAGGCTTAAAGTTTTAAATAGCCCGGATAAATACTGCATGGGGACCCCAAGAAGTTAATACAATAAACATCCAGGACGGAATCCTAACAGAATTACTCAAACAAATGAGCTTAGTCACCACCCAGATTCAGGTTTTTTGCTGCTAATTAGCAGCGAAAAAGGGAGGATTAAGCCATAGGACTAGGTAAATACAAAAATAAAAAAAATGATTACTCTAAATATAATTTGAAACTGATGATGTAAAAATAATTTTATATTTATTTAATAATATTATCAATGATGTTTAAATGTCAATGTCAGTGGTTATCAGACTTATTGCTGAACCATAAGTTCAGGACATAAAAAATTAATTACAAATTTGATTAGAAGTAATATCATAATTATTGTGTTACTTTTAGTATTGATAGATTAATATATCTGTTTGTGTTAAGACACAGGTTTGGTAGTCAAAGATCATACAAGGTAGTAAAAAGGTATTGAATACCTTATTTAGTTATACCAGTCCCTAGGAATTTTCATAATTTATTTTTATGATAATTATTGTTTCTAGGACTTCTTTCCGAGTCTGATTCCCTAATGAAAATATTTCACTCAGGTTGTCTACTTTTATGTTAACCTTAGGGTTTGTTATGGTTTTAGTTTTTGCAGTGCTCATGGTCAAACTTACTCTTTCTGATTCAGGCTGGACTTCCCCCTATTTGTCATTTAGAGGGCACCAACATATTAAAGAAAAAAAAACTATCCCGAATTTCACTCAAATGTCTGAGGTTTTCCTCTCAAATGTATGAAAGTGTTGTTGTTGAAGGATATGTTAAAATTTCTATGGACATTTGTTAAGTAAAACACAAGAACAAACATAAAACTTCGTAAAATTTTGTACATGTGATTGAAAAAATAGCAATCACGAAAATAACATATCTATGTCCAGGGTTGATTGGACTGTAAAATTTAGACAAAAATCGTCCTTGATAAGATTGCCATAATGTATTTCGATATTATTGTTGCTTGGAGTATACTATACACAATTTTTTTCACATCAAAAACTAATTTCAAGGCAACAAAAGCTTCATTTTGCAAAAAAATAACAAATTGTTTACAGTTGTTCAGAAAAGGATTTTACGTTACGGGAGCAATAGACCATATTAATGAGTACTACTACTAAAATGGGCAAACAAACTCAATGAAAATGTATCTTACCATTATTTTCTTGAATTTTGTCAGTTGCAGCGGTGCTTCCTGTTTGTGTCATGCCCTTAGACAATTCGTCCATCTTGCCGTACATACGTTCGTTACATCAATCATTAAAATCACAACACAAATTTCAATAAACTAACGACACAACATAACAGGTCACATTCCAGTTTAATTGAATTTCAGTCTTTGTCGGATAAATCTAATTTTATCCATTTCAAACACATTTCTAAAATTTCTAGCTGCACAAATCCAACAAGCAAATTGAAGTCTCTACGACCATAAACATTATAGAAATAAAGAATAAATAACATTATTAATAATGCTGTGTACCAACCCTTGGAAAAATAAACCAAAGAGAAACAGAAAGCCATTGGAACCGATTCTGGCATGCATCTCTAAAGCCGGAAATATATTTGTCTGACCTGTTGTGTCATGACTAGGTAGGTATGAGTACGGTGTAGACGTGTCATGATTCATGACACACAGATATGATTCTAAATGTATGAAAACGAACCTATCCGACGCGCCAAGACTCATGACATACCAGACAAATATATTTTCGGCTTTAGACCAAAATTGTACTAATACCTACACTCTCTCCATAGAGTATACTAGACTCTCTCATTCTAGAAAACATTTCCATTAATTAAAAATTAATTCTTGTACAAATGCCTTTAAACCTAAAATATTAAAATCCTTCATTGTTTGGATGACTGACAGTCTTAGTGTTTTTAAGGAATAGACATATAAAGATTGACGAAGCGAGGAAAAGAGATATCATGCCCTCATGACAATCCTACAAGGTAAAAGAGATACAACATGAAGACCTTTGGCCCAATAAAATAATAGCTAACAGCATTCTATCAAGCCGTACTGTGATAAAGATTCTTATGAAATTCTTTAAAACTTAGAAAAATAATGTGTTTATACAACTCAGTTTGTGTTATGGTATCCTGTGTTTTAAACACATCTTGCGTAACAACACTATCGTCTATCATTTACAACTTTGCACTCAAATACTCACAATTAAACACAGATAAACACACATGCACACAATTAAATTTTTTGAATAATTGCGATAGTTACTCTATCTTACATCCCCTATGATTCACGGTGTTTCTTAAAAAAAATATTCATCCAAAAATAGTTTCGCTTTCAGTTTATTTAGATTAAGTAAGTATAACATAATACATAATGTAAATATTAAAATATAAGAAGAAGAAATGAAAAAAAGAAAGAAATTTCAGATTGAAATAAGCTGTGCCCTTGTATTACTATATACCTTATTTTGTAATCTCCGTCTATTTTTATTTGTGTGTACAAAATGTATCAATAAATAAATAAATGTATTACAAAGTGCACGTACATACTATCGATAAACTACTAACCGATAACCTAAATAAAAAAAAACACCTAAGTATTTTTACCGCCGCTTCGCTACTGAGCCCGTTCGGATTCAAAGGGGCTAATGACAAGGAGATACGCTTTTACCAAAATTGTTTACTTTGGTGCTAGAGGACATATTATGAAGCCTGTCCCTGTAGCATGAGCACTACATTATACATTTTATCACGTGTTTTATCGTGTCTTACTGTCAAATTCCATAGAAATTTGACAATTGAGCGTGATAAAAACGTGCTATATATCATATCGCGCTGCTCATGCTAGGGGGGCGGAACTGGGAAGACTGCGGCTTGATTAAACTTGGTTGTCGCATAAGTACTTTACGTTTGTCGATGACATCGTTTTATTAACATTGAATTTCCTCTGGGTCATTTACCCAGAGGAACTTCAATGTATGATTAAAGAACTCAACGATACTTCCGTCCGATGCGGCCTGGAAATGAACATATATAAAACGGAGTTTATAACCAATACAAATTCCAACGCAGTCATTAAAGTTAATCACACTACGATCGAAAAAGTGGATAAACACGTATATTTGGAGCAGGTGATAGTGACTGGGAAGAAGAACTAAAGAAATGAAATCAACAGACGCTTCCGATTAACCCGGGCAGGATGTTCTCGGGTTTGCCTTCAAAATGAATTTCAAGGCCTAACAGAAAGCGCGCTTATTTGACCAATATATTCTGCCAGTTCTCACTTACAGTGATGAAACCTGGGTCTCCATAAGTTGAGCGTGCGTGACCCAGCGGGCGCTTGAGTGAAAACTGGTCGGAGTCGAAGTCACATTGAGGGACCTTAAAACTAATGAGTGGCTGAGACAACAGAGTAAGGTCACTGATGTTATCGACCTCGAAACTAGACTGAAATGGTAATGTGCGGGTCACGTGGCACGCAAGGCTGATTCGTGGGGCAAACGGCTCCTAGAGCGACGACCATGGGGTCAGAAACATCCCCTAGGATGACCTTAGATGCGTTGGACGAAAGAACAACTTAAAAGAACAGCAGGGAAAAATTGGCTTCAGGTCGCCCAAAATCGTGACTAGTGGCGTAATTTGAAGGAGGCCTACACACAAAGGGTTGAGATAGGCTGAAAGTGAGAGAAAGAACATACTTAAAACACCCATTTCTTGGACATATAAAAATGGCATTTTGAAAAGCACGTCTGCTTGATTTCCGTATTCTTTGATTTGTACGATAGTGCGTACAACAAAGTTGGGCCAGAGCCGGATAGATAGACTGGCTGAGTACTGCGCTTAAAGATGGATAATGCGTAGAGGGTTTTACATCAAAATTCATCAAAGAAAAATAAAAAAAACTGTCATTATGACAGTGACGCTGTCAGGTATTTGGCATCATTCCATCCATTTCCCTTTGTCAACTTGTGATTGTGTGAAACAATTTTTGTCTGCACACACAACAGTCAGTGGAAACTTTTATACTAATTAAATTCATTCCTGTATCTTGAGTGTGTATCTTTGGCCCTTCATTACTTTTCAAGTGTGTATCAGAGGCTTGTCTGAAAAAGATAAGATAAATCTGATATAAACATTTACATTATGATAAAACATCACGATGGAGTAAATCAACAGTAAATAAAAACTAAACTATTTACGAGTTTCCTATTAGCTCTTGGCAGGATGGAACGTTTTGGTCTCACACATATATTGTACGAGCCAGATAAATATAATCCGGATACTTTGGACCTGTTAGTCGATGAAGAAGCAAGGGAATATTGGCTAAATACTTGTGAAAAACTTGTTGAGAAATATGTGAATTTCGCGCTAGCAAACACTGAAGACCCAACTGTAGAAATAAGAGCATTAAAATTTAAAACATGCTACGTAGAAGCATTGAAAGAACTTAGAGTTAATCCACTGTAAGTTTAAAAGTACACAGGCGTTAAAAAAGTATATTTAAAAAATAATAATGTGTTTATAATTTTTATTTATTAAGCATGTAAAATAATGTGTTTGGTTTATTTTTAGTGCACATGGGCAATTGACTATACGCCTTCTTCTTGATGTCAACGAAACCTGCCTTCGTTCTCAGGGGTTTTTTGATTTATGGAAACAACAGAAAAAGTACGAAAATGAGGGTGCATTGGCGGCTCTTAGTTCACGGTTAGCAGAAATTGACGCCTTGACTGATGATAGACAGCGATGGACAGAATTATCTAGAGGAGTTCTAGCAGGTATTTGTTTTTTTTAACAGTAGCTGCATTTGTTGCCATCACTATTTTTTGAAAATGGATTAGTTTTTATATGCGAAATAAAGAAGTTTTACAGAAATATTTTTAAGCTTCTTAACTATCAAGCTAAAAAATATATTTTAACTTGGTGGCAAGCCAATCTTTTAGGTCTACTTCAAGTCCATAAGAACTGCATAGCCCTAAAGATCAGAAACAATTCCATGCTTAGAATGGAAAATAATGAATTTTACATATTTGACTTTTATTTCACAAATTAATTATTAGAAACTTGATCTGTGTTTATCATATGATAGTATTTTTGATTACTAAACAGGTAATATGTTTGACTGGGGAGCTCAAGCTGTCACTGATATATTAGATTGTGGTCTTTATGAAGCATTAGAAAAAATTCAAAAAAGGCCATGGCTCTTTGATGGTTTGGAGAAATGGCTTGAAAAGCTGGAGGTAATAAAACAATAGATTGAAATTTAGAAGTTACACCTTCATCTTTTTTTACAATTGCATAGGAAAATAAACAGGATGCTGAGTTTTTGTAAATCTTGGCTATGAGCCAGGTATGGGCATTCTTTAGAGTAGCCAAGTTTCCAGAGCTATAAGTTGTTTTAACTGGAAGAGCATAAATTGGACTCAATCAAATGTTACTGTCCAAAAAATACAGTAGGTTTAACTTCTAGTCACAACTCTTAAATCCTCTAAGGTTAAGTGATTAATTAAATACATAAGTAACTACACTTATTTAATTTTCCAACTTTACATTTTTTGGATTGGTGGTCAACAAAAGCAATATTTTACTAATACCTTCTGATTTGTCAATAACTTTAGATTGGGTCATAAAGTTTTTGTGTGCAATAATTGCTCATTTTAAGATATTTAAAATTTCCAAGTTATTTTATGATTATATCATGTTTTTATTATAAATATTGTGATTCAACTAAAACTGATAAAATACTTTTCTTTAGAAAACAGTACATCACTGTGCAGCTGTATTTGTGGATAACAGTGGAGTAGACATAGTGCTTGGCATATTGCCATTTGTAAGAGCTTTGTTGCTGAGAGGAACATCTGTCATATTATGTGCCAATGAATGGCCAGCCCTCAATGATGTCACTAATGTTGAACTGGAGGATATATTACAAAGAGCTTCAATAATTTGTCCAGTTCTATCTGCTGCATTAGCTACTGGTGACTTAATTGTAAGATCTAGTGGACAAAGAGGTCCATGTCTTGATCTCAGGACAATCAATGTTGGTGAGTTCTAAAAAATATAAATAAAATATTATCTTTAAGACTGATTTTAAAGTAATTTACTTTTTGCTTCCAGCTCTTTGTACTGAAATGAAAGTACGTGGAGTTGATTTAATTGTGTTGGAAGGAATGGGAAGAGCTTTACATACAAATTTGAATGCTCGTCTTGCTGTAGACTCATTGAAGCTTGCAGTTGTAAAAAATGCTTGGTTAGCCCAGCGCCTTGGTGGACCACTCTTCTCCGTTATCTTTATTTATGAAGAAAAACCTACTCAGTCCTAAACCTAATAGAATATTACTATCAAACTATATTTTACTAACCTGCAACTTTCCCAGTATTTTGTAGAGTAAGCCATCATCAATTAAACATTACTTAATTACTTTTGCATTCATATTTTGGAATGCCAAACTATGTGTTGACTTAGTGTTTTTCTGAATATATTGAGTGTTACCCTGGTTAAATTGTTTTAATATTAACTAAATACTATCATACATATGTGAGCAACACTTTCTCACAACTTAAATTTAAAAAAGTTTAACTGAAATAATTCTGAACCTGACCAACTATGTAATAATTTGGAATAGTATACCAATTGTGTATATTTCGCAGTCAGATTATAATTCTTGTTGTGATAATGAAAACAAACTCCAAAAGTAGCCTATGCCCCTTTATCGCATACACAATTTCATCAAGATAGGTTCAGCATTTAGGCGTCAAAGCGTAAAGAATGATCAGCAACTTTCGGATCAATATGTACTTGCTATTTGTCATTATACAACAGGTTAACCTTAGTATAGCTAATGAAAAAGCGCCTGTTGTCAAGTTTACAAATAGCCATGTGAAATGCCGGAATTAGAGTTGTAATGCTACTGCCTAATGAATTAACACTAAGTTATGAACTGTCTATTAATTTGGCCTCAAAAATAATGATAATTTAATATTGTTGATCAAAAAGACAAAATAAAGTAAATTAGTAAGGGAATCCATCTATCATTTATTTAAGTTAAAATGACCCATTTTATTACAACTATATAAACTAAAGTAAAATATATATCACTTCATTACAAGTAGATCAAAAGCAGAATTATGTATACTGAAACTTGGATGAAGGATCACTGTACACTGTTATACTGAAATGTACATAAAGGTATAAAAAAAATGTTACCTAAATGCTAAGAAATCAAGTTAACATTTTCACTTTGTGATATCCTCTACAAAATGATGCAACCTTTCTAATTAACATACCATTTATAAAATGGTCAAATTTTTTTAACTTCATGAAGTTAACAATACATCATTTAAACTTCATTTTACATCGATTGAATCAAAGATTAGGATCTATTCAGCCAAGCAATAACCTTGAACAACAAATAAGCAATGCCAATAGCATAAGCTATTTTTTCCTTTTGTTGTCTCTGCAATTGTTCTGCTTCAATTGCCATTACACGTCTATTTAATTTTACAATTTGTCGACGCAAATGAACCATCTCTTCTGCTGTAGAGAGACCTTCCCCATGTCCCATTGGAGGAGTAGGATCCCTGAAAATTATAATTAAATGATTAATGTCATAGGCTAGACCAATTACATTTCTTTCTTTTTAATTATTACTGCCTTACCTTAATACAAGACGTGATTCAGTCATAGTGGAATCGTTGAAGTTGTCAGGGCGAGGAGTGGTGGATCTGGCTCCATCACCTTGCGATCTGATGATTCTTACATTCCTTGGTGGTGAATTTGGTGCATCTATAGGAAAATCATCAGCAGATGGAAAGTAGTGTTGATCTAGGGTGATGACACGGGGTGGTGTGCTCACACGAATCATGCCTGGGTCAGTAGGTAGTACAGCATTATCCAGTTGGATTTCCCTTGGTGGAGCCTTAGTACCTATTTGTAAATAAATGTAACAATAAATTGAGCATTGTCTTAAATAATTGGTAATAATTTACAGGAGTAATTATTTAAAACTTAATTTAGAAATTAGTTATTAGGCCTACCTATATGTTGGTCCTGCCCAGCAACCAATATCCTTTCTGGAACTTTCATGTCAAATTTCTCATTAGCATAATCCCAGCCTGTCACTAGTCCATTAGGTGCACCTTCTTCATCCACAATGTCTCCAGTAGCCTTAAATCAAAATTTTGTGAATCTAAGGTTATGACTAACAGGGCAAAGTATATAATTAATTAATGAGGTAATTTATATAAATACACAATTAATAAATCAGGTAAAGTTATAATATTACTATAACATACAATAACAAAGTTTTAACTGGGTGTTGTTTTGTATATATTTGTTGTAATATAAAATTCCTACCTACCTTTATCCTTTGTGGCACAGTCATATTATGGCTAATGAGCCGAGCGTAAGCTTCTTCTGAAGTGAACTGCATTTTTTTATTATCTAAAAAGTAAATAATAATACAAAATACATTATGCTTCACATTTAACAAGTAGCTACCTTTAATAATTAACAAGAACTTGTAAATTAAATGAAAGCCTTCATTCTGTTTTCAATATATGTAACTAACTTCCGGGGGGTAATTGTAAAGGTGAAAATAAACTAATACTCGACTGTATTTATGTTAAGATTACCTTTTTAAAGAATGCAAGTAGTTTATTACCTTTATGATCAAAGTGGGCAGGGGGCAGTACCAACTATTATGAAATCTTTGGCCGAGGCAAATTCTGCAACTTTTCTGTTATATCTCCGAATGTAATTACAAAATGTGTACCTTAATCCAATTGTTTGAACATTTGATAGGTGGTAGGTATCTCGTTAATTAAAAGAAAAGAAAGATTTTATTTTCGGATTTATTTACCACAGACTAGCAGACTTTGACTTTGACGTAAGGTTTTTTTTATTTCTCCCACAAAAGCCAACAGAAAGTGAGTCCATGCAGCCCTTTTGTTACTGTTGTGCTGTGTTCAACTATCTAGGCTCTGAATGGAACTTGTTACCCATATCTGTTTGATTTCCAAACTAGCTGCTGTACTTATCGACGAAATGTGAAAAAATAAATAAATAAAATGTGTATCAGCCTTTATGATTGTCGTTAACATCATATTTTTTTTTTCTAAATCGTTTCGCACGGCTTGTGTATTTAGCCAATGGTATCAATTCTAGCGTGATTCTCTAAACTTAAAACTAAATTTAACATCAGCCTCTCCTTTTCATTCTGTACAGAGAATGACAAAGATATACTGCTGTCAAATTTAAGTTTAAGTTTAGAGAATCACGCTAGAATCGACACCAATGTCAAGTGTTTAAATGTTTACGAATATCGAAAGACACTTTCCGCTATTTTGTTTCACTTGCCAACACTTGTGCATGTTCCCGAACACTTAGTGGTTAATAATCCACCATTACTAGACACTAACATCCGCCACAACACAATTTTTAACAAGAAAAACAAAACTGCTAAAGTGACGCTTCCCGATCCCGCTAAAAATTCTG
This sequence comes from Chilo suppressalis, assembly GCA_902850365.2. Taxonomy (NCBI): domain Eukaryota; kingdom Metazoa; phylum Arthropoda; class Insecta; order Lepidoptera; family Crambidae; genus Chilo; species Chilo suppressalis. Next base: position 19,626,342 of record OU963898.1, read on the forward strand.
TCATCCATCCATCGACAGTTAATAAATAGCCTTTGTTGTGTGCCTCTTGCTCTGCTCGCTTTTACGATTAAAGTAAATATGATACTCTTTGCTGACATAACATAGATAACGTAGCCTCTCCGTGTAATATTGTGATTGGTGGATTTTAGCAAGGAGAACTTGCAAATGTCATTCTCATCGTAATGTCATGGCAATCACTTTAGTGTTTTACGTACCGACAGTTTGTTTCTTATTTATTTTTTGAAAGTTAATAATTATGAAATGGTATTAGTGATATTTTCGAAGAGTGGAAAAGATTTATAAATACTGTATTCTAGGTATTTGGTGAATCGTTGCCGCCTTATTTCGTTACGATGAGAGCCACCGGCTTGTGGACTCCTCTTGTGATAGCAATCTTCATTTATGTTACTTTGGGCTCAACTTCTGAGTCTACGAAACATGAAGAAAGGAAGTCAAAGTCTGTTACAACGTTCGTCAGCGCTAAATGGGAGACTACTCCAATTGTACTGGAATTGGCAGAATACCTCTCTGGGGAGAGCTCTGATTTGTTTTGGTCCTTTGTGGATCAGATAAATGCCTTAAAATCTAGTCTGGACAGCCTGGGTAAGAATGAAGATTCAGCAATTCTATGCATGTATATTTAGGGTTTTTTTAAGTAAATATTTATGTAGTTACTTTTATTGGTGTGTGTTTATAGTTAATCACTTTTTTTCTTTTATAATAAAGCCGCATTTGTGAATTTCTCTACGCCTACAGGTTGACTGGCAGAGAATGCTTTTAGCGTTAAGTCCGCCTTTTGTCCATTTTTGTAATTGTGGCAATAAAGTTTAAATAAATAAATACATGATGACCAGTAGCTTAAAAAAAATATCTTTGAACTACATATTTATTTATTACTTACTAACTATTGTATTGGAAGGGGGGACTATGCCTTTTATTCTTTTATTATGGTGGACATATTCAAATACTGCAACAAAGTTTTATTAAAATAAACTGTCAATTTTTTGTGATATTAATAGAATAAGACTAAATCAGTTTCATTAGTATTCAATTTAATCAAGTTCACTGAGTGCGGCTACTGTAGTAATATTAATTTGAACTTCATTCAGCGTCAATAAAATAGAACCTCCGCAAAATATTTTTTTCAAGCGGTATTATAATCCTTAACACAAGTATTTATCACCAACAATATTGGATCCATTTGAAAACCCATTTAATAAAATAAAAAAAAAACAATTCAATTAATTTTTTATTTTTTATTGGAACCATGCAAAAAACAATATGCGCTTTGATGGATCTTATCAGTTTTAGGAGCTCTTCTTGAGGCAGTATCCCTCCCATTCCTCAATAAGGCCTCTTTGAGCTCCTGGAGAGTCATGAGAGTGGAATCTAGAGACTGAACCTTGCGTTTCAAATGGTCCCAGAGAGATCTGGACTTCTGGCTGGCTACTACATAACAGAGATCCTAATCTCTTGTAGGTAGTCTGCCAAAGTTAATGCAGTGTGAGCGCGATAGTTATGGTGCATTAAAGTGAACCGTTCGCCATCAAAACTAGCATAGGAGACTACATGCTCTTCAAGGATCTTTGTGACATACTGGTGAGCAGTCGGTGACCCTTGCCCACAATCACCTTCAGTCTGGGAGACGCTTACAAGGCCGGTTTTGCCATCGGCCGACATGCCGCCCCAAAACATACAGGAACCACCCCCGTATTCCACCGTCTCGTGAATGTAGGCTTCGGTGAAACGTTCCCCTGTATTCTGTACACTATTCTGCATCTATCGTTGCAGAAAAGTCACACTGTCGTCTCGTCTGAGAAGAGTTGGAATTGACGTAGTCGCGAGCAATCTGTAAGCGGGCTCGCCGACGCTCTGCGGCCAATTTTGGACCCGTAGCAGCTCTATTAGCCGCTATTTTCTTCTCCCTCAGTCTTCATCTAACTGTAGAAACGCTCACGTTCTTCTGCGAGCTGCCGGGGGGCCAGTCGCCTAATTATATCGCTATCGCTTACGATTTTATTTTCTTATTTCTGACCAATGAAGGTTTTAAAATGCATTGCGCTCGTTTTTTTTCTTTTGCATTGGTAATAACAATCTTAAAGAAAAGGTAAGGTAAGTAAGAGCGTAAGGTATTTGAAAACCTTGGGGGGGCAGAAATATGTATACATGAAAAGGTAAGCGATAGCCATAGCAATCCCGTTAGGCAATTGACCCCCTGAGCTGCTGGAACTGCTGTTGCAACTTAACCGAAAAACGGTTCAAGTTCAATTGCACAGCGACATCACACTGCCGCAACCTTGATTGCAGTAGTGCAATCACTTCGAGTTACTTCATCAACAGTGGTATCCATCTTCAAGGTTTTTTTTGTAAAAGATCTTCTCGTGTGTCCTCTTTAACGGTTGGATAGCGAATAACCCCCATTGCACTTCTTCTCGCGCGTCGCAGGCGCCATAGGCCTGCGAGGAATCCGGTATTGAATTGTTTTTCATTGCGGAGATGGCGGGTTCGCACTCTGTCTCCTATTATTAGTTAGTATTATATTAGTAGATAACTACCTTCGTTTTGGTTGGTAGCTGGCTGCGAACGGTAATGTGGACGTTTATACAGAGTCGGGGGTCGATAGTGACTCCAAGATATTTGACGCTTGAAGCCCATGGGATTGTCTCCCCCAGGATGGTGATTGGTGGTGGAGGGCGATGTCTGCATTCGGTGACCATTGCCTGCGTCTTGGCCACGTCGACGCGCAAGCGTCTTTTCGCGAGTTAGGGGCGTCCAGAGTGGGTTGAATGAACTAATGTTCGCGGTGTCGTCGGCGTACGGGGCGACATTAACGCCGTCCATCGCTGGCACGTCGTTAGCGTGGGCCGCGTAGAGACTCCTGCTTGGACCGGGCGCGAACTGGAGAGCGCGCCTTCTACTGTAACTCTGATCCGGCGGTCGGTGAGAAATGATGAAATTATATGGAGAAGGCGTGGCGGAAGGTTGGCTTGCGATAAAAAATGACCCCTTCGTGCCTGACTCTGTCGAACGCCTGTCTCCATATCCAGCATTACTAAAGCGGAGATAACCCCCATTGCAGGCGCGGTCGCAGCCTGAGATTTTGGAGGGGATCACTCATTACACTAATAAAAAAAAAAACCGGCCAAGTGCGAGTCGAACTCGCGCGCCTAGGGTTCCGTACACACCTGAATTTTCAAAAATATTTTTTATTATGTGACGTAACTAAAAATTTACGGTTTTCGCAATTTTTCCTTTATCTGTACTATGAGACGTTACTTTGTACCAAATTTCAAGATTCTAAGGTCACGGGAAGTACCCTGTAGGTTTTGATTCCCGTGCGAGTTTCGAAAATTTGCGGCATAAACGGCTGTACTGTATCTTTTGATTGCTTCGGCTTAGAAGTTTGATTTTTTCACAGCTCCAAGGGACAGTAGACCTGAGTATTAGATATGAATTACAGTTCGATACCTCCACGCATTCCTAAGAAAAACGGTCTTGACAGACGGACGGACGGACAAAAAGTGATCCTATTAGGGTTTCCGTTTTTACCTTTTGAGGTACGGAACCCTAAAAATGGGTATCTGGAATAAAATAAACATTAATGCACAAGACACAATTTTATTTTATACATTACTTATAAAACAATATGGAAGTCTTTTTTTATATGTGTATTTGCGAATCGGGTGATAATATTTGAGACGTCTGGTTATTGCCGTCTTTGACCTATTTGAGGCCCTGGGGGCCATTCGCCTAACGGAAGTGCTTTGGAAAACGCTAACGCTTACGATTTCATTTTGTTATTTCTAGCTACCTGAGGTTTTCACATGCCTCGCGCTCCTTTTTTCTTTTACATTGGTAATAACAATATTAAAAAAAATGAGCGCGAGGTATTTGAAAACCTTCGGCGGTCAGAAATAACAAAATAAAATCGAAAGCGTTAGCATTTTCGAAAATTTGGATATTGGGGCCCCTATGACTTCCGCTTGGTGATTTAACAGGAACTAGGGACTTTGTATTTGATCTGAGGGGGTCCCCTATCGATCGCGGGGCCCTTGACACTTGCCCAAAGGGCACTGGGAAAGACGGGTCTGCGTCTGGTACTATTTCCGGGTGAATGTTTCATTCATTCATCATCAACCCATGCTCGTCCACTGCTGGACATAGGTCTCCCCTAATGCACGCCACTGCTTCCGATTTTGTGCTACTCGCATCCAGCCCACTCCAGCCAGCCTACGAATATCATCATCCCATCTTGTCTCAGGGCGTCCTACACTACGTTTACCGAGTCGTGGTCTCCGCTCAAGAACTTTCCGGCTCCAACGGCCATCAGTTCTGCGGCTAATGTGACCAGCCCACTGCCACTTCAGTTTGCTAATTCGGTGGGCTATATCGGTGACTTTGGTTCTCTGTCGGATTACATCATTTCTGATGCAGTCCTTCAGGGATACTCCGAACATAGCCCTTTCCATAGCTCTCTGAGGGACTTTAAACTGGTGGACTCGTCCAGCCGTGAGTATCCACGTCTCGGCACCGTATGTCATAACTGGGAGGACGCACCGGTCGAAGACCCTCGACTTGAGACATTGAGGGATGGGTGACGAGAAGACTTGACGAAGGTTACGAAATGCTGCCCAGCCCAACTGAATTCTTCTATTGGCTTCTCTCTGGAAGTTGTTTCTGCCTAATCGGAGCGTTTGTCCTAGATAGACATATTCCTGAACAACCTCGAGAGGTACTCCATTAACAGCAATCAGTCCCGGATCAACGAGCTCGTTGAACATGACCTTGGTTTTATCCAAGTTCATCCGGAGACCGATGCGTTTGGAAGATTCAGCCAGGCTGCTCACCATCTCCTGTAGCTCTTGCAGGGTTTCAGCCAGGATGACGATGTCGTCCGCAATACGAAGGTGTGAGATGTATTCGCCATTAATATTTATTCCACGTCTTTTCCATTTGAGCGTTCCGAACATGTCCTGCAGCGCAGCGGAGAAGAGTTTCGGGGATATTACATCCCCTTGTCTCACACCACGGCGCAGCAGGACAGGCTCGGTCTGACCATTCTGGAGGACGACGGACATATTAGCGGCGTCATACAGACATCTCAGCACCTCGATATACCGCCAATCAACTAGGCACCTCTGTATGGCCTCGAGAACAGACCAGGTCTCGACGGAGTCAAAGGCTAAATGTTTAGGGTGAATGTTTAGAAGAGCTAAATCTGTTAATCGCTCTTCTTCTAACATGTTAACTCTCAACTACGTTTTTTAACTAAGTAGACAGCCTTCATCTTGAATCTTTACAACAAACCGACAAATTACATTATTATAATATTGTTATACAATCTTTATCATAATGATGCATATCGATTTTGCTAGGATTACCAAAACTACGTAGTTCGGTTCCTTGTTTCTAAACTAGTACCAGATGTCATTTCCAAGTTATTTTGGCCATCCTACGAAGTTTATAAAAACACCACTAGATGTCAGCAAACTATAAATTTATTGCTGTTAGGAGATAGCTCGAAATGTCCTTTTATTATATGGCAAATTATTGAGATTTTTCAATTTGACCTTAGATTTGGGGGGCCGCGCCTGCCCCATTGAACCTGTATTAACCCCTTTTATACCCACTAAACGTAGCGCAACTACTGGCCCTTTTGAGGAGCAACATTGGCATTTTTTTTGAAAGGCTCAATTGTGGTATCAAGCCTTTTTTTAATGAAATGAAATGAGTTTTTTTTTAAAGTTTATTTAATGGGCTCTCAAATGACCAATATTGGTGGGGGTACATGCGCGTATTAAGGGTTAACTACACTTGAAAGTTATTTTCGCGGAGGTGCGATTTTTTTGATGCCGAGTGTAGATTACATAATTTTTTTTTTTTTTTTTAATTATTTTACTGCTAGTTTATATTTTTTTTTTGTAAAGATCCATGAGTATTCCAACTGGTGTTTTTGTTTGCTATTAAAACATTATAGATTAAAACATGATATACTCTTATATTGATATATTTATACATTTAAATGCTAGATGCTTAAATGTAAAGAAAATGTTTACTAGAATAATTCCACGCGACCAGGCAGCAGACGGGACTTGAACCCTCACCTACCCTGTATACTTATATGAATTAAAAATTTCCAGAGACTGACAAAGAAGTATATGATGCATGTATAGGAGTTGCCAGCACATTGCTGGTTCCAGCCCAGTTGCGTATGGCAAAACTAGCTCTGTCTATGCATACATCCTCTCCAACAGTGCGCATGTTTGATCAGATTTCTACACAAAATGCGGCTAAAGAAGTGCAATGTAACACATTTGTCGCCATAGCCTCTAGAAGAGTCTGTGATAATGAAGCGCTAAGAGATATTCTTAAATCATATGATAAATATGATCCTGTGAGTATAGATATAATTAAATTGTTGCAATTAAATACATATACAGTGGAGCCCCGGTAATCCGGCCCCTGGCTAATGCGGCACCCCCCATAATCCGACATCGTCTATTACATACAAGTATTCGCTAATTCACGATTGAACAAGTTACAACTTGTACGCACCATCACTATTGTGCTCGACGCGTAGGGTATTGTATTTTTATATTTTTTTGTAAACTCTATAGCATTAATGACGTTACTTTTATAATAAAACGTAATCTTTCTATTGTGTAAACTCTATAGCATTAATGACGTTACTTTTATAATAAAACGTAATCTTTCTATTGTGTTGTTTAATTTACTAAATTTGACATACTTAACAAAGTATGGTTTCTCTTAATCTTATCATTGGATCTGTAATTTGTCGGATTACAAGGTACTCTTTGTAAAAAAAAACGGACTATAGGGGGTCTTAGGAGGAGGTACTCTATAATCCGACAAATTCGATAGTTCGACACTGCCCTGCAAAATGTTTGTCGGCCTACCGGGGATCCACTGTATTTGAATCACACAAACTTTGGTTTCAGAATATTTATAGGTCACAAACCAGTACAATAAATATTATAATTGCAAACAATATGAATTCTGAAAGAAAAACCATGAACTACAAATTATTATAAAAACATATATACCTAGTCAGGTCATAAATTCTGTCACATGTTTAATATGAAATAATTGAAACAAGTTTATTCATTATGTAACCATTTATATACCAAAATGAATTTAACAAAACATCTCTTATGACAATAAAGTTTATTCAAAATGACCTCCGTGATTTTGAATACAGGCCTTCAAACTGCGCGGCCAGTCTATCGCAGCACGAACGAGTTCCATGTCAATATCGGCGTCAAGGATGTCTAGAGTGACTCCAAATTGGGATGAGGCTTTGCGCACGCCTTTTCCTCCAAGTGTTGCCATATCTTGTAATCTAACGGACTCAAATCTGGACTGGAGGCAGGCCAGTCTTCGTGCCGGATGAAGTCGATTTCTCTCAGATTTTCTGTCTTGGGTGCTCTTCGCTCTATGAGCTGGCGCCGAATCTTGTTGGAATACCCAGTGCCTGTTATTGAACATGGTATGAGAAACAGGTTCCACAAGGTTCGTCAGGACTGTATTTTGATACATAACTGCATTCGTTTTTACACCTTTCTCACAAAAATGTACCTCTGTTAAGCCCCAATAAGAAACTCCCAACCATACCATGAGCGAGGATGGAAAATGACCTCGTTGGACACGCGGAATACGGTTGCTCGCTTCTTCACTACTGTGTGCGTACACCTTATCATTTTGTTTGTTGTAGCTCTCTTCTACGGTAATATTTTTTTCATCCGAAAAAAGAATTTCCCGATATTTTTTTCCCGCGTACCGCTTCATCAAAGCGCGGCATCACTTCAGTCTCAGGTCCATTAGACGAGCATTCAAATGATGTCCTGATTGTCTTTGATATGCCCGAAGCCCTAAGTCTTCATTTAACACTCTTTTCACCGTGGTTCTGCTTAACCCCATCTGAAGGGCCAACAGTTTCTGCTTACGTTTGGGATTTCTTTGAATTCGCGCCTTCACAGCTTTTGTCACTGCTGGAGTCCTAACAGACCGAGGGCGACCACTTCTTGACCTGTCATCTACACTAGAGTCTTCATTATATCGTTTGATGGTACGATAAACGAATCTTTTGGTTATATTCAAAATTTTCAGTATGTCAAAAATTTGAATTGGCGCGTAACCGCAACGATGCAACGCAATAACTGCAACACGGTCTACATTAAGCGTCCACTCCATATTTAAAAATGAGTAAAATTCTAAAAAGTATACATTTTTATTTTCATGAACAATTCGAAATTCGAATTCAATGAACTTTTTTGTGGCCAGCATTCTAAAAGAAAAGTTTTTACTGTGTGACAATACTTATGACCTGACTGTGTACAAACTTATAAAAGTAAATTTATCAAAAAAGAGTCAGTTACATTAGTCTTGTGTAAGATATTAATATGAATAAGCCATAATTGGCTAAGCAGTTTTGCTTTTACACTGTTGACACAGTAGTCTTCTGCCTACATCACAGTCAAAATTCAAAAATTTTGCTGTGATTTATCTGCTTGAAATTGAATAAATACCAGCTGAGTGTGCTTATTAATTCATATAATGTGTGCATAGCTTTATTGCTACTGATGTTTAAATACTCTTATAATTACCAATTCCTTAGAGAAATCAACCTTGAATTTGTGTATCATATTGATGCAAACATTCATTAGAAGGGATTAATTCTTTACATAGGGTGTATTCCAATACACAATGCGTCTTCAATATATACTCAAAAAGAGTAAGCAACCAGAAGTTTTGACTGATATTTAATATTTTAATACTTTTCTTTTGTTCATAATAACCAATGTAAATTATTAGTAACTTAAGCAAAAAAAAAAAAAACTTTGACTATTTATATAATTTCATTTTTTTAAGCATGTAACTGCTCGGTGTTTAAATCTAAGGAAAATATTATTACAAAAAATTCCATCGGGCCAGGCAGCAGACTGTACTCGAACCCGCACCCTTCGCTATCCGGGCAAATGCACTGACCAATTATTATCTTATTATTATCATATATCATTTTCTTGTTTTTATTCACACCATTCATAAAATAAAGCAATTTTTTGAATTTTAATTCTGTTGATAACAGAGATGTGACTTATCTGAGATAAAAGTATCTAAGTTACAAAATACGTATTTGTGTCCTGTATTTCAAATACTTTTTTGAAATTTATTTTGTATCTTGCATTTAAATACTTCTTTTCAGTATCTTAGTATTTTTAAGATACTATTTTTACTAAGTTACTTTTTCTTTTCCTATATAATTTTCAACATTGATTTTAAAATGCATGCATTTTTGTAAATTAGCGCGTTACTATTCTAAGCCTAAGTGCATTACTTTTCTATCAACTTTGTTCACCATGAAAAGAAAATCGTAAGTTCATATTTTGCCGTGTTGTTCACCTTAATGTTATGGGTTAGGTGGTAGTGAACAAAAAATACGTAACTTCCCCAAAGGTACGTTTTTTTTGTTAGCGTTCACTAGAGGAAGAAGAGTTGTTTGAAATTTGTGTCAATTTTATTTGGTCTGTTTTGTAATGGAGTGAAATGAAGATATTAATCAGGTTAAAAAATTAGAGAGAGAGACCGGAGCTTATTAATGATATCATCTCTTGAACATGACCATTCGTGAACACTGCATATTATTAATAATCGTGGTCACCCATCCCAAACTCAACCAATCGTAAACAACCTGCATATTATTAATAATCGCGGTCATCCATTCCAAAATTAACCAATCGTAAACAACCTGCATATTATTAATAATCGCGGTCACCCATCCCAAACCCAACCAATCGTAAACAACCTGCATATTGTTAATAATCGCGGTCACCCATCTCAAATCCAGAGATGTGACTTATGTAGATACAGATACAAGATACAAAATACGTATCTTGTATTTCAAATACCTTTTTGAAATTAATTTGTATCTTGTATTTAAATACTATTTTACTTTATCTTAGTATTTTGAAGATACTATTTTTTTACTAAGATACTTTTTCTTTTCCTATATAATTTTCAACATTGATTTTAAAACGCTTGCATTGTTGTAACTTAGCGCGTTACTATATTCTAAGCCATTAGTCCATATGTTGCCGTCTCATTCACAAATGAAAATAATAATCAGCTTATTTTTACAAATATAATTAGAGAGAGAGACTGGAGCTTATTAATGATATCTCTTGAACATGCCCATTCGTTAACACTGCATAATATTATGTATTTATTAATAATCGCAGTCATCCATCCCAACCAATCGTAAACAAACTGCATATTATTAATAATCGCGGTCACCCATCCCAAACCCAAGCAATCGTAAACAACCTGCATATTCATAATCATGGTAACCCATCCTAAATCTGACCAATCATAAACACCCTGCACTTTCAGAATATCGAAAAAAAATTTACACCGAAACTATCATTAATTCATAGTTCTAGATGAATATTGAAGAAACGTGAATGCAAATAAAATCAATCGTAAGATGATAATGATTAATTTGATGATCGAAAGAACAGCAGCCACGTCTTTAGGTTCGTGGCCTAACGGTTTTGTTATCAAAAAATATTGCTAACATGTTTTGATTCAAAAAGTATTTTTATCTAAAGCAAGTATTTTGAAAAGACGTATCTTGTATCTGTTATCTAAATACTTGACTACCTGGTATCTTGTATTTTGTATTTAAGATACTTTTTTTTAAATGTATTTTTTACATCTCTGGTTGAAAAGTAGTTGTATATAATATCAACTGATAAAACTTGCAGTTTGAAAACAATGCATGTTGCTTAGACTTAGTTTTTGATGTGTACCTATTTATTTTTGTTTCAGGAAGACCATAGGTTGGAAACCTACCTGCTAGATCATACTTATCCAAGTAGTGACAACAAAAGCTTAACAGCCATCTTGTATGGTGAGCTTGGTATGTCAGACTTTGCAACAAAACACAAAATACTGTCAGCTTATGCTGACAAAGGTGCCATTAATTATGTAGTAAGATGGAATGTTAAGGTGAGTAGATATGGAAATTATGAATATTGCCCATTTTAGGACAATGATGGATACTGCTTCTGATGGAAATAACTATAAATAGATAGATTTTACTTACAATATTTTAACATTTAAAGGAAACACTGTAATTTATCATATTTTCATTATAAAAAGAATTTTTATAAAAAATAAAATAATAGTTATTGTTTCCAATGTTGCCTTGCTCTTTATAAAAAAGTCCTAATTTTTTTAATGATGTATTGATTGTTTTGAGGATATTGATCATATTCACCTGGGGAAGGCCTATGCTGAGCAGCATGTGTCATATGGTTCATGTTGTATTAAAATATAGAAAAAACTAATGTTTATATTATATTCCATTAAATAATTAAATAAATGACTATCAGCTCATTTGCCTACATAAACATAAAAAAAATATGAGTTATCAACTGATGTTATGTATAACAGTTATCAACTGGTATTGAAACTTATTGTATTTTTTATATATCTTATAAATAAATATCATACAGCCACGAGGCCGGCCTAAGCTGCGTTTGTCTGGCTATGGAGTGGAACTTCAGTTGAAAAGTACAGAGTACAAAAGTCAGGATGACTCCACTCCAAAAGAGACAGAGGGCGATGAGCAGACTCCTTCTGTAGAAGAAGATGAAAATGACCCTCAGAATCAAATAGATGGGTTTAATTTTGGCAGACTTAAGTGAGTCATTAATAACTTTTTAAGAAGCCTTTGTAAGTTGTTCATAAAAGAGTTCATGGCGAATCAATATCGCGAGGTTAATCCTTTAACTAAATTGTTTTTTACTGACATTCATTAATTTACACAAAATCAAACCTAACGCGAACGAAGCTGTGGGGAAAAGCTAATAATATATAAGTAAATTTGTTTAAATCACTCGCAGGAACTTATTCCCTGCACTGCGTACACCGTTGGAGCGGTTCAGACGCCACCTGTCGGAGTCAAGCGAGGAATTGGCGCCGCTCAAGGTGTGGCAGATGCAGGCGCTCAGCATGCAGGCCGCCGCCGCTGTGGTAGACGCCAACGATGCGGGCGGCGACGAGTCTCTCAAGGTGCTCACGTCTATCGCACAGAACTTTCCAATGCAAGTGAGTACCGTGTTAACGAGTTGCTTGATTTTCTTTTACTATATTCATACCAATCGCCAAGCTGAAGTGACAATGGACGGGGCACATTGTTCGGCAAACCGATGGACGTCGGGGTCCCAAGGTGCTTCAATGGCGACCTTGCACCGAGAAGTGCAGTGTCGGTAGACCCCTCATCAGGTTGACTGACGACGGCATCGAGCGAGTCGCGGGGAACCACTAGATGCGGAGAGCGCACGACTGTTGTGTTTGGAAATCCCTTAAAGAAGCGTATATTCAGAAATGGATGTCCATCGGCTGATTATGATGATAATCATCTTATTATTCTATGATGATCGTCTTTGAAGTATCATCATCATATTTGAGAGTAAAGTTATTTAAAATGGCAGGTATCTACCGAAACCTATTCTTTCGAATAACTCTGCCTATTACTCTGTATAGGAATAAAAATTAAACGTTTATCAATAAACTTTTGAGACACACCTTTAGGGAAAACTCTATCTTAGTGAGAAACAAAAACCTCTCTTACTTAGTACGTTATTCGTTAATTTTGCCTTCTTATTTATCCGCTCATTATTAATCCCATTGGAAAACTTTCTATTTGGTCTATTTAATATACTCATACATCAAATGTGAAGTATTCACTGGGTCTTATATGAAAATACTGACCTATTTAGGTTTATGAGTAATCTTTTGGGCGTGTGTTTGTGCAGACGAAGTCTTTGATTCACGTGAACGTGCCGCGCTCCTTCCGAGACGAAGTGCTGTACAACCAAGACATTTGGGCACAGTCCCTGGGCCTCCGCCCTGCCGAGCCGGTATTGTTGGTCTCCGGGGCGCAGTACGATGCTGAGGACGTCGACATATTGGCCCTTTTAGCAGCCATAAGGGAAGATATCGGACCAATGAACACGCTCCATGCTTTAGGTAAACAATAGTTATATGCCTAAAATTAGGAAGTCTGGGCAGGTCGCTGAAACTCCGCCCACTGAGCCGCTACTATTAGTTTCCGGGGCGTAGTACGATGCGGAGGACGTCGACGTATTTGCCCTTTTAGCAGCCGTAAAGGAAGATATCGGATCAATGAACACGCTCCATGCTTTAGGTAAAGAATAGTAATATGTCTACAATTAGGAAGTGCAGGCGAGGTCGCTGAGTCTTCGCCCCACTGAACCGCTATTGTTAGTCTCCGGGGTGCAGTACGATGCAGAGGACGTCGACGTATTTGTCTTTTTAGCACCCGTAAAGGAAGATATCGGACCAATGAACACGCTCCATGCTTTAGGTAAACAATAGTAATATGCCTACAATTAGGAAGTGCGGGCGGGATTGCTGAGTCTCCGCCCCACTGAGCCGCAATTGTTAGTCTCCGGGGCGCAGTACGATGCGGGAGGATGTCGACGTATTGGCCCTTTTAGCAGCCGTAAAAGAAGACATCGGACCAATGTACACGCTCCATGCTTTAGGTAAAGAATAGTAATATTCCCACAATCAGAAAGTCTGGACGCTGTCACCGGGACTACAAATAAGTACTCGATATGCTTGAATCTCTCTAGGCTGCGAGTGGGTGCGTAACCCTTGATTTTTTACACTCCGCATTCCGCATAGACGATGCACCGATCCTCAGGATGCATACTTACTAATCTCCAGAGATCAGTAGGACACGAAAGTAGAAGTACCAATTTCAAAAAGCCCTTAAGTCCACTTACGATTTTTGAAGTGAAAACTTCTTTAACGGCGTTGTACATTTTGTTTGTAATGGGTAAAAACTGTTAAACTCGCGTCAGGACACGTGACCTAATCGAAAATTCGTAAGACGAAAACAATAAAATTGTTGACTTTCAATATATTGGACGAAACATAGTAATATTTTATTTTATAGTATTATGTTAAAAAGTCTCTAATTAGGATGTCCAGGTGGCAGCTTTATTGCGAAGAAAATGATTTTTTTCTACAATGGATGTCCAAAGGTGCGCTTAAATGTGATTCATGCAAGTTGATTTTTCTTAGAGATAGTACTTTTATACTGATAATTAAAGCAATTCGTGCAAAATTATTCCCTAACCATTCCAAAATATCAAAAATGCATAATGTTAATATTCAAGTTTTCACTTCTGCCGGCACTCCCGGAGTGCAACCCGTCGTTTTTTTTAATCTGACGACACCATTGAAATTAGCTCTTCATATTGCCTATGGTTGACTATCGAATTATTTTGTTAAAAGACTGTCCAGAAAATTAATAGACACTTTTTTTTTAGCTTAACTGTCTCTAAGTGTATAAAAGTTCATATTGTCATAGACTTTTAGACCAAGCAGTTATGAAGTTCATAATCACTATTGTGCCAAAAAGGACCAAAGTCCTAGCAATGCTGAGAAAAAAGTAAAATGTAATTTTATCGTAAACTGTTTCTTCGTTTGTTCATTCAACTTCGTTTATAATAGCTGCGGTGGTTTTACATTTTATTGTGAAATCAAAAAATTGATAAACTAAAAAATTATTAAAGGTGTCTAAGACCGATTAGAACCTAAGTTCGTTAGCAGACGGGACCGGACCTGACCCGCGTGGATTTTTTTCTAAAGTGGGACTACGATAAGCCTGCTGTGGATTGACAGTAGCAAAAATGAAAACTTTGCACATGGCAGTACTGATTATAGCTAAATTAACTTTCCCTGATACTTTATTATTAACCGACTTAAAAGGAGTTTTTTTTATCAAATATATATAAATTGGTGTTCGCACGTTTATGGGCCGATTTCGATGATTCAGTTTTAGGGTTCCGCACTCAAAGAGTAAAAAGAGAGCCCTATTGCTGACATTCTATCGTCTGTCTGTGTGTCCGTATGCCATGTGTCTTTATATCATAAACGGAATGAGTTACAGAACTGAAATTTTGGCATTTTATGTGGAATGCTTGCCCAAAGCCTAATTTTTAGTTCAAAATTCAATTTTATTATTTTTAATTGTATCAAGTTCTATCAATAACCTGGGGAGGAATTGGTTCAATGGATAATAATTTCACAGTTGTAAATTGTCTTGTCCAGGAACAATTTGTAATTTCTTTTGTGCCTTGTGATGATGTGCCAGATATACCAAATCTCCCATTAATATTAATAAGCCCTTGACAGTCAGGCGGCGCACAGAAAACTAGTAATGTGACGACCCCATTTTAGTATGTCCGGCGACTGTTTTAGTTGTGGGGATATTTGATGTTTGATTAGTTTTTGTAAATAGTTTGAATTTGGACAGGTTTATCCAAGAAACTGATCAGCAGTCTAATGTCCCTTGAGCTCGGCGAGTCGTACACTTGGGAAGAGTACGGGTTGGATGTACGCGACACCGCTATCACATGGCTTAACGATCTAGAGATGGATGAAAGATACCGCCGCTGGCCTTCTTCATACATGGATCTATTGAGGCCCACATATCCCGGTATGCTAAGGAATCTCAGGAGGAATATATACAACTACGTGAGTAAAGACAACATAAAACTACCCTCTATTTCTTCTTCTTTCCTCTCAACGATTTAGTAACGGACCAGATATACTGCTGCTGGCCCTCTTCATACATGGATCTGTTGAGGCCCACCTATCCAGGCATGCTGATGAATCTTAGGAGGAACATGTACAACTACGTGGGTATATCAGCAATGAAGACAACATAAAGCTACCCTCTATCATCTTCCATGTTCGTGAATTTGTCATATTTTGAATATTGAAAATTTTTCTAAAATACTTTTTTTTTTCTATCGTCACGTGATCGAGAATGGCTCGGATTGCCCAAGTTTATGATGACATTACACTTTTGTTAACTAGCTGTTTTCTTCTGTTTGCGGCCTAACATTCAGAAGTTTGTAGTTTGGGCGCCGAAAGCTGCGACATAGTCTTCCATACTATACGGATATTAACAAACCAATAATAGTTATAATTTTTATTATTTTTAAAGCATGTAACTGCTTGATGTTTAAATCTAAAGAAAATATAACTAGAAAAAATTCCACGCGGACCAGGCAGCAGACGGGACTCGAACCCGCACCCTTCGCAATCCGGGCGAATGCACTGACCAATTATGCTACCGGGGCCTCACGGACCGCGTCGAAATTCTTTCTAGCTATTCTTAAGCTGCAAGGCAGCGCCATCTCTTCGCATTATAGGTAGCATAATTGGTCAGTGCATTCGCCCGGATTGCGAAGGGTGCGGGTTCGAGTCCCGTCTGCTGCCTGGTCCGCGTGGAATTTTTTCTAGTTATATTTTCTTTAAACCAATAATAGTTATTAAGCATAATTTTGTTGATGTTCGAAAATGTTTTATAATTATTATAAACTAGCCACCATCCGCCTCTTCGTCCGCGTTAACTTTAGTTTTTTTCAGAATCTCACAAAAATTAGTAATTTTTCAGGAATAAAAAATATCGTATGTCGCAATCCAGGATATAAACTATATGCTTACCAATTTCATCCAAATCTGTTCAGTAGTTTTTGCATGATTGCGTAACAAACATACAAATTTTCTCATTTATAATATTAGCATGATAATGGGAAATGTGAATACACACAGTATATTTATTACTTTAGGTAATCATCGTAGATCCTACGTCATTGCTATCCGGGCCGCCCCTCAAACTGGGCGAGACGTTGTTGAAACACGCCACCCCCGTCCGCGTGGGTCTCGTACTGGCGCCGGGCAGTAAGGACCCTAAACTGGAGGCGGCGGTCCGTTCAGCATTCAACTATGTGGCACAAGAGAAAAATTCCAACAAGGAGGCTTTCTACTTCCTGACACAGGTGGGTGTTATCAGTCGTCTATAAAATAAATATAGCTAATCGTCATAGATCCTACATACGCATTTTATTGGAACCGTCTTCTGCTGAACGTGTTCCCGGTAGTCTGCTTCTACGACACCCGTGCGACAAGCGGGGTGTTGATTTTCTAGCCATACATGCGGCAAACTTGAATAATAAATATTAATATTTTGTTGCAGTTACTACATCCACCGCAAGAAGAGGTCTTAACCATTGATCTTGTGAAGAAGCAACTGAAGAAGTACTCTGGCTCTAATGCCGACTTAGACGACATAATATCAGATGACTCCGAATACAACTTCGGCTTTCAACTAGCTGAAGAATTTGTATCCAAAATTGGATCAAACAAATATCCACAGGTATATTCATAATATGTTGATGTAACATACTAAACCTTTAGTTTATTTTTATTTTTTAAAACTAAAAACGTTGACTTAGGTACTGATCAACGGCGTGCCGTTGACAGAGGAAGGCTCAAGCACGGTGACGTCATCTGTGGAAGTGCTGGAAGAAGCATTAGTTGGCGCCCTAGCGCGTCACACGGCACGCTTACAGCGCGCCGTATTCCGCGGGGAACTATCCGACACAGACGACGCCCTTAACTATCTGATGAAGCAGCCACACATCATGCCCAGGTAAATGAACATTGAAGGAAGGGTCAGATACAGTGACGTCATCGGTGCGAGAGCTAGAGGAAGCGTTAGTTGGCGCCCTAGCGCATCACACGGAACGTTTACAGCGCGCCGTATTCCGCGGGCAACTATCAACTATCTCATGAACCAGCTGCACATCATGCGCAGCTAAAGGAACTTTCTAGGAGGGGTTAGATACAGGACTTCATCGGTGCGAGTGCTAGAGGAAACGTTATTTGGGGCCAACGCGCGTCACACGGAACCTTTACAGCGCGCCGTATTCGGCGGGGAACTATCAAGTATCTCTTGAAGCAGCCGCACATCATGCCCAGGTAAAGGAACGTTATAGGAGGGGTCAGATACAGTGATGTCATCGGTGCGAGTGCTAAAGGAGCGTTAGTTGGCGCCCTAGCGCGTTACACGGCACGTTTACTGCGCGCCGTATTCCGCGATGTCGATGACGCCCTCAACTATTGGCGGCGTTAATGGTTGAAAAAAAAATTGATTAAAGTGAAAATATTATATTTCTGAGATTGTATTAGTTTTGGGTGAGCGTTTTTTTTTAAATGATCATTATTTTTCAGCTTATAGAATAGTATCAATTCAATGTTTAGAGTGTAAGTGTGAGTTAATTACTCGTTAATTCATAATTAGTGTCTATCCATCCAGTGTTGACCGCTAGTTAACTGGACTTAATTTGTTGCTAATGACCTCTAATAACCCCTTAGTCTTAGTAGAACGGCGGTAAAAGGTGTTTGTTGAAGTAGCCGTGACCCGTGAGTATACCCACGATTTGTTTCAGGGCTTGTCTAGGTAGTCGGATTAACTTACGTGATAGCTGCTGTTTTACGTTAGGAACGGCTTCCTTGGCTTGCCTGCAGTCAGTGTGTTTTGCCTAATATTCATCGTGTTGTCGTTGACAGCGCTCCCTTATCCAGGTTTTCAGCTGTCGATAAGGTATGGGTACAATTGGCTCCGGGCCAATGGCCGTCCTGCTGGACCCCTCTCTAGCCAGGCAGTCAGCCGCATCGTTACCCCTTGAGCCGCTGTGTCCTTTAATCCATTTTAAGGTCAGTCTATTGTCATTACACATATTGGATAACTTACAGTGGCATTCGTAAATTAACCCTGATGTCATTATATTGTTGTCCAGTGCCTGTAAGACAGAAGCGCTGTCAGAGAGAATACGAATTTGTTTTCCTCTTACCCCGCGGCAGTCTTTCGCCTCTGCAGCTCTAATGATGCCCACACACTCTGCCTGGAAGACTGTGTTATATGCTCCCAATGCTGTTGAGATGTGTCTATTTAGGTCTTCGGAGAAGACACTCGAACCTGTCCCACTGTTGGTTTTTGAACCATCTGTGTAGACGGGTCTAGCTCCTTGTGCAAACAGCGGTCCGGAGTGTCTTCATACAGTTGTATTTTATATTTTTTGTCAAATACATACGTCTTAGGAATAAGGTCGTTTACTGCTGCAAAGTACGGAAAGTGCCTATGTATGTCTGCTAAGATGTGTATGTGGGGAGTTGTTGTCCCTCCATATAGCCCCAGCTAAGGAGTAAGCATTAGTCGTGTGGCTGTACAAGCAGCTTCCTGTTGTATAAATAAATGGAGTGGTCTCACATTTAGTATAGTCTCCAGTGCTGATGTGGGAGAGGTTTTCATGCAGCCGGTGATTGCACAGCAGGCCCTCCTCTGGAGACGTCTTAACTTATTAATTGTCGTTAACTGGATTGTTTTGGTCCACCATACTACTGCTGCATAGCTGATGATGGGCCTAATTATTGTCGTGTACAGCCACCTGACACTAATAACCCCTTTCAAGCAACAGATCGAGTTCCTATCACCCTGTTTGTGTTAATTATTTTATTATTTTAAATTACGGGTTGATAAATATATTCAACAACATTACCAACAACTGTCTCATGAAGCAGTCGCACATCATGCTCAGGTAACGGAACGCAGAATTGTAGTTTTTGAATTCGACGAGCTTCTTTTGTCTACATATATTTTTTAAAAGTACATATATATTTTACTGATTTCATTCCGTGAACGTACCAAAGTTTGTAGTTGTAATTAACTAACTTGGTGATAATTTTAGCTTTAGTTCCTTTCCCACGTCTGAAGATCACATATGACAGTTGAATATAGCTGAAGCTTCGTAGCTAACACGATGCGTGTAATGAGGGTGAAAGCTATGCTGTCGATGAGTTTTGGAATATTGATAAAGATAATTTCTTACAGACTTAATCGTCGCGTGCTCGGATCAGAGTCGTCGCAATACTTAGATTTATCCGGCGTTCCATCATCGAGTGAATTGTTTACAGAAGACAAAATACATCGCGTCATGCATTTAAGCGGTAACTGTGTTTTTATTATTTCATCGTAATAATATAACTAGAAATATGTTTTTTTAACATTTCAATCCAGCTTAGCAATTACTAAACTAATTTGTTTATTTCCAACATTTAGGTCGTGACGCCTTAGCAACAGCTCTGCCTTTAATGAGGTACTTTACAAAACCGGGTAAGACTGACAAGATCACGCAAACAATATGGGTGGCCGGTGATTTGAACAAGAAAGATTCTAGAGAGTTACTCAGGAGCACTTTGACGTTTATGAGAGAATCGGGCGGCATACGAGTCGCTTTCATACCGAATGTGGAAGGGAGATTAGATGTGGATCAATCCTTGAACAAAGTCGTGTTGGCAGCCTTGACTGTGCTGGAACCGGCTAAAGCGACAAAATATGTCGCGCAGTTGTTGGACAACGAGGGATGTCACGAGAGACAAGACTGTGATGTACTGGTAAGTTAACTGTTAAGAAAGTTAGAAAGAATATAAAAAAAAAATCTTAGGATTGTTAGTTTAATTTTATGTAAGGTGAAGAAGAAAAAAATACAATTTACCGCCCATTTTCTTTCATAAAAAATTGGACATTAAGGGCAAGGACTCCGTTTTCTTGTTTGTCGAAAAGTAACGACAAGACAGCATAGCATCTTTGCACCGACCAATGGCAGAACATAAAGCTATTATTTTCTCACTGCAAGCGCATTTCCGCAAATAGTCTATTTGATGTAGCGCGTAGGCATTGTATTGTATAACTTGTGTCATTAAAGATAGGAATCGAAAATGCCGACACAAGCAATTCTGTCTCTCCCGCACGTTACTTAAGATAGCATGTGCGAGAGGGACTGAGTGTCTTACGTCGTCATTTGCGATTCCTTTCTTTAATGACACGAGTTAAACATAAATCTGAAATTAACATAATTTTATACAACAAATCCAGAAATGTTCCTCTAGCCTGAACTATTGCCCGCCTTGAACAAATACGAGTGGGTATTGAAAGCGACCCGCTTATGGTGCGCGCAGCTTCGCGTAGCAGAGCGTATGCGTTGTATTTGTAACATTATAAACTTGAAACTGTAAATAGTTTTATACCACTAATCCAAAAAATGTTCCTCCAGCCAGAACTATTGTCCGCTCTAAACAAATACGAGTGGGTGCTGAAAGCGGCTCGGGTATTGTGCGCGTGTAGCTTCAAACTGAGGCCAAGTGAATAAATTCTAAAAATTCTAAATATTCTAAAAATCCACTAATGTTCCTCTAGCCTGAACTTTTGCCCGCCTTGAACAAATACGAGTGGGTTTTGAAAGCGGCCCGCGTATTGTGCGCGCGCAGCTTCAAACTTAGACCGAGTGCGCGCGCTCTCATACACAACGCCAGGATCATTGGACCGCTTAATGATGGCGAGAAGTTTACTGTAGAGGACTTTATTCTGCTCGAGAGGTAAGGATTCGACCATTCTACTATTAGTTACCTTTTGTTTTTTCTTTTATTTTATTACTGTATAGGCCATAGACAAAGATAATGGACTGTGAGTTCCCTATCTGTCAAGTAAAACTGGGCAGATAATTTGAGAGACGAAGCGACAGGGCAGCTCATAGTTCGTATATTAATTGGTTGTTTTTCGTCTCTTTCTAGAGAATTAGCAAATTCATGCGAGTGTCGCCTAGTCTATTCTCTAAGTCTTTGGTGCAGGCCAATAAAGATACTGTATTTAATTAATTTTAGTTTCACTTCTGTAGTACCTATTTTGTTTTTGATTTCTTCCATACTTAGTCGTGATGCTGGAGTGGCATAATGCTCACGCATCATTTTTTCTCCCCAGAGCAATATTCTTTAGCGTAACTTTAACCTATTTCGTATAATTTTTCTTAAGTTTTTGAACTTTTCGTCAGATTACTAACTTGACTTAACTTTGTTCATCACAGGTTCACTAACCAAGTTTACGGAGATAAATTGTCTGAGACCCTTGGAAAGAAGAAAACTTCAACAAACGAAGTCAGCGATGATGATGATGGTAAGAAGTAACATGAGAAACTATCTCACTCTATTTTACTTTTCAGCAGGTTTGATAAACTAATACTCTTTTACAGACGATACGGCTACGGATTTATCATGCGACGAGCGTTTGAAAGTGATAGCGGTGTTAGCGTCGCGCAGCTCTCGCGTTCGCACGCCCTTACCCAGTGGGCTTCGGACCGAACATTCTTTAGTCGACTTGCCGCCTTTAATGCAAAACGAGCCTTCCATAGAGATAGTAGCCGTGCTAGACCCGGCTTCGAACGCCGCGCAACGATTAGCGCCTCTCCTATTAGTTCTGAGAAAAGTGGTCAACTGCCGTGTGAAGTTGTTCCTGAATCCA
Organism: Chilo suppressalis; assembly: GCA_902850365.2. Lineage (NCBI taxonomy): Eukaryota > Metazoa > Arthropoda > Insecta > Lepidoptera > Crambidae > Chilo > Chilo suppressalis. The sequence continues at coordinate 19,648,606 of OU963898.1, forward strand.
CAAGATAAGAACTCTGATATGCCGTTAAAGAGTTTCTATCGTTACGTGTTGGAGCCGGAGCTGCAGTTCACGTCGTCGGGGTCGTTGACCGGCGGCGCTATAGCTCGATTCTCGCGACTGCCTCACGCCCCGCTTCTGTCCTTAGAGTTACGCACTCCAGCCAATTGGCTGGTGGAGTGTGTGAAGTCTGTGTACGATTTGGACAATATTCGCCTCGCTGACGTGGAAACTGTTGTGCATAGGTAAGTAAAAGTGCACTTTCAGACATAGAACGGTAATAAATTTTTTTACTATATTTCCTCTGAGTTATCGTTAGTAAAGATAATGATTTCGCTTCCGTGTAGATTATCGAATCAGCTGTCGGGGCATTATTTAACTGATCGAGAACAGAAAACCTCAAACAAAATATAAATGAGATCATGCATTACGAACATATCCAGACAAACGCAGCAGGGGACTATTTTTATAATGTAGTATGATAAATTGAAATATTAACTTTTATCATAGCTAACCTTGAGAAAATTACTAAGACCTTATTTCCACTAAGCGACTACTTGCCGGCAATCGCAGCTGCTAGCGACTAGCTTTGAAGGAATTGCTTGAGCAACTAGTCGCCCGCGACTCTCTAGATTACTGTATGGATGTCGAACAAATAACATGTCTTTACTTGTTAACAAAAACAAAACGAAAACATAGATTTTGGATACATCCATTGTTAAGAGAACGTTGCCTACAAAAGGCCAATTTTGTTTTTGTTTTTGCAGTCGCGGCCGCGTCAATGGAAATTGTATATGACTATCTGAATAAATATAAATCGCGCGCCGCTAGCTAGCCGCTTAGTGGGAATAAGGTCTTAAATCTTAAATATTCACTGACTTCGGACGAGCTTAAAAGTAGTTTAGTAAAACACCTAAGAATGAGTATAATTAGTTCTATGGTATGTTTACTAGCGAGTTCGAGCTCGAATACCTGCTATTAGAAGGCCACGCATGGGATACTACTCTGGGCACGCCCCCACGTGGGCTACAATTGGTCTTGGGCACCCGCGAGAAACCAGAGACTATGGACACTATTGTAATGGCCAACCTCGGGTACTTCCAACTCAAGGCGAACCCTGGTGCTTGGATCTTGCGTTTGCGACCTGGACGCTCAGAAGAAATCTACGAGATCGTTGGGTATGTTCTACTATCAGAATAAACGTAAGTAGCCTAGTTGTAATGCCAAAGCAAATGGCAGATTTGTGTTACAAAAATTTGAAACTATGATCATTTACTACTCTATTAGTGATTGTTGTAAGGATGTTGCCTATCTAATATTTTTATCAACAAATTTACAAATATCTCATACTATTGTTTAATACTGTGGTTACCCAGTCTGTATTTCTGTTACTTCTTAACAAATTACTCTCCCTATTTTTCAGCATGGAATAAGTATATTTTTATTTTTCGATATGAATTATGTCGAGACATGTTTTATTAACTCGAAACCCTTGTGCTAACATATAGGTTATATCGCCATTTTTAATTATTATTTGGCAATACTTCAACAGTAAAGTATTAATTTTGTTTCATAGCCACGAGAATACTGACACTCCAGCCGGCAGCGAAGACATCCAGGTCTTGATGAGTTCTTTCCGCAGTCACGTGATCAAGTTGCGAGTGAGCAAGAAACCAGAAAAACAACATTTGGAATTATTGGTTGAGAACGACGAGAAGAATTCCGGGGGTATTTGGAACTCTATTGCTAGGTAAGGACATTCACAATTTAACAAGACAATATTAGTAGAAAGAAATCCACTTGGTCTAGGTTTAGTATTGATATATGCAGGTTCGAATCCCGTATGAAAGCTGGATCGAGAGGAATTTTCTTTACATTGAAACATCCAGCAGTTAAATGCTTAAAATAAAAATATAAGAATAAAATATATGTAACATATCGGATACTTAAAATTGTATACTATAAAACAATGTTGCTTTTTATAGCATTCATTTTGTTAGGATTTTAATGTGATATAGATAATTTTACTGCAAACCATATCAAATGATATATAATTATCATACTAGTGACAGCATGTTTTAAAATAACGTGAGAATTTCTCTATATTAAGATGAAAAATTAATAATGTCATTATTTAAAAGCCAATTTTTATCTTTAATTAAATATGTAGCTTTGTACCCCTTTTTCTCAACTCTATTAAACTATGATTGTCTATGTTTGATCCGTCGAGCAGGATCTTACAGATTTAGTTTCGTGTCACTTTCATTGTTATTGCTCACACTAATGAAGGAACGAATCGAACATGGCGAAGCACTGCATTCTGTCCCTTTCGCGCACACTATCAGGATAATTTGAGAGGGAATGAATGTCTTGCGTGCGTCGGTTTTTTTTTAGTTTCTTGTCTTTATTGGTGCGAGTTATATTTAAATTACACGGATAAGTTTGTTTTGCCAGTTCTTTTGGTGGTGGTGAGGACCAAGAGTCGCAAGATGAGATCATCAACGTGTTCTCAGTTGCGTCAGGGCATTTGTACGAGAGATTCTTACGCATCATGATGCTGTCAGTTCTCAAGCACACCAAGTCGCCGGTCAAGTTCTGGTTCCTCAAGAACTATCTCAGCCCATCGCTTAAGGTTAGTTCGATCCGAAAATACAACGACTGTTTATTTTTTTATTTTTGACGACCTCCGTGGCCCATTGGTTTGTACGCCGGTGTCGCTGACTCGAGAGGTCCCGGGTTCAAATCCCGGTGGGAGCAGATGTTTGTGTGATGAATACGAGCATTTGTACTCCAGTCATGGATGTTTAATATGTATTTCTATAAAAATATACTTATATATGTACAGTATATATATCCATTACCCTAGTATCCCATAACACAAGCCTTATAGTGTTTACTTTTGGGCTAGGCTAATTGGTGTGAGTGTTGAAGATAATTATTTATTTATTCATAACTAGGAGCCCCGAAGCTGAAGAATTAATTTTGTGCAAAAAGGAAACTTTTTGCACAAAAATAATTCTTCAATCGCAGTCTTTGGTTCAAATTATGAAAAACTAGCGGGTGCCCGCAACTTCGTCTGCGTGGAAATATTGATTTATACTACGCCTGCTCGGAAAGTGCTTAAGAATAACATTCTAGTTTTAAAAATGAAGCAGAAAGGACCTCTTTACTGGTGTACTACTAAGTGAGCTGGAAAAGTGTATGGAAATCCGTTCTTAACGCACTGAGCGTGCAGAACTATGGAAATTCATTGTTAATGTGCTGTTTTTTTTTAATTTATGTTGTGAAAAGGGGTCAGTATGATTTTGCAGACTGCAATTTATTTTTTAACATTATACTGTTTAATTTCTGAATTAATTTTGAAAAAGTAAAAAACCAGCTTTTTATTTTAACTGAGTTTTTAATTGGTTTTCCTATCTACTGGAGACGGCGTTTATTAATGATAATGAAGATTAATTGACACCGCCGGAATTCAAAGAAACTACCTAAGCAGTCATTGAGAACCTTTACCCGTATAATCAAGAAACCAATATAAAGCTCCCCTGCAAAAGTTTAGTATCTGTAATAACTTTATTATAAATTTAAATTAAATATGATTTCTTTTTTCCTCGCAGGTATAGTATAAAACACTATGTATCCCCTTAAAGAAAGTGGTCCTTGGCTGCGCCTCATGCCTCAAGCTACACCATCGTTAGTAATCGGTCACTTTCTCTTCTTGCTGAACAATTTTCTATTCTCATACAAACTTTGAAACTCCGACTTACTCTTTTAGGAAGTAAGTTTTTGGAAAATCCTCTCTTAGCTCACACCTACATCATAGTAGCTATATGTGTACTAAAGGACATTGGGCAAAGATGTATGATGGCTGCACCCACGTCCGCCACGGCTTAAACTACATTTGTTTGAAAGAAGTTGTAGTCGTGATTATCTGTGCCGAAGCGCAGCGAATTCCATCCCGGGGTTTTTTAGTTATTTTAAATTAAATAGGTATGAGTACTATAACTAACGAATATGAAACAAGGGAAATAAATATGAAACATTTATGTCATTACAAATATTTTTAATAATCTTTGCCCACAATCACAGTGTCTAGAAGAGAGCCGCAGTGTGAATGTTCTCTTCACGTCTTGCCAGACCTAAAATCCATAAGTGTGTGAGTGTATTTTTGCTCGCAAAAGCCACAGAAATGACCGTGCTCAGCGTGATAGCTTTTAGCTAACTTCAGCTGGTTACGTGCCCAGAGCAAAAATAATAAATCACCATACCTCTACCCCGTAAACCGTTTTGATGCATCTCGCTAAATCCAAGCGCGTGATGGTCGGCAGGCTTTGTAACATATCTGGTTATATAGTATGATATGACTTACTTTATTAGGGCTACTAATAATACAAATTAAAGGCACTATTGAATGAATTAATTTAGCTACTTTAATATGCCCATGTGTATATCTTTCGACCACCGGGATATTTTTTTACAGTGTCATAATAAAAAAATGCAAATTTTTCATAGATCTTCCGAATAGGCTAGTGTACTCATGTCGAATTATATTAAATAAATGTTTATTTCTTAAAGTATTTAGTCTAAGGAACCTTAATATATCGATTTCACTTCATAAAAGCAGAAGATTGCTGTAGAAATTTAATTTTAAAAAATATTTTTTAGTCTATATTTTTTAAACACTAAAAACGCTGTTCGCCACATCCGCCATGATTTTGACGTCTCTTGTGGTAAACAACTAAATGTCATTCGCGTGTTACTGTAGGTGGATTCTTTCGTCTGACTTTTATCTTAAAACACTTAACTTGAGGAAAGAAAAAAACATTGACAAAACTAATTATGGATGCCGGCTTTGTGAAACCAGAAAGCACAAAGCTGCCAAGAATTGACGCATTGATGGTTGGTGAATTTGTTGCACTAAACCCCGATTTCTGCTCTGCGGAGCAGAGAAACGACAAGGCATCTATGTAAGTACAGTGCATTTAGTATTACAATGTAGTAATAAACATAAAACTGATACAACATATGAATAAATGTAATAAAGTTGCGTAGGTTAATTTCTTTCGGCACTTTAATCCACAACTTTCCTGGAGTCTTCAAGGATGTGTTTTTATATTCTCGTACAATACAGTAATGATAATTACTTTAGTTTTCGTGGTATTTATTAGAAATCATGTTTTTTTTTATTATAAACTCAGTTAAAAGTAATTTTCTATGTGTTTACGAGTTTTTGTTTACCACAGTTCACGTCATAGCATAGATAATCTATAGACTAAAATGGCCGACAGCGTTTTTGTATGTCCATGAAAAGTCTATTTTAAAATTAAAGATTTGTAGCTTTCTAGGTTTAAAAAAATACAATACATTTTTTTTCGGTCTAATAGAACATTTATTAACCATTTAAAACCTTATTCCAAAAAGGGTCAACTAGCCTATTATTCTAATTACATTGTTGGAGCTGAGTGTTTATGCCCATTGTCCTTTCACTGCACCGTTCAGTGGTTTGAGCTGTGCGTCGATATATCAGTCGATCAGTAACGGTTGCCTTTTATATATACAGATAATAAAGGTTATGTGCAATCAGCCATTTTGATTCCTGACCCACCATAAGCTCATTTTGTTACAACCTTTTCAAAACAGTAAGGTTGATTTTTGCTTAAATGTACGTATCTCTAGTAAAAAACATGTTATTTCCTGAACAATCGTATTTGACGTGTAGATTTTGCCGCCTTCTTGTGACAAATTTTTGACATTAAATTATTTGGAGTTTTGCACATGGACTAATTAATTACCAACTTTTTTATAATATTAAGAAATCGAAAGAGTTTCTGTTATTACGATTTTACGATTTTAAAATTGATTTCAAAATTCAAAATACTATTCCAATTTTATCTATAACATGAACCTCTTGCATAAAAATAAAGATCAAATTTCAAATACCTTTATCCATATTAACACAGATTCCTTGTTATTACAAGGTACTAAGCGCAATTACGCATTCTCTACAAAGGAAAACTTGTCTGTTTTGACATTTTTAAGCGAATTATATCGGGCAAGTAGTACTTACCTACTTGGTCAGGAATCAGTTAGTCCGATGGTATTCTTGGCAATAAATATTACTGACGAGCCTATCACATATGTTTTGGTCATTGCCGTAGGATATCTTGCCGTACATGGCCCAAGAATACGGATTCGAATACGAGCTGGTGCAATACCAGTGGCCGCGCTGGTTGCAGAGACAACGCGATCGCCAACGCACCATCTGGGGGTACAAGATTCTCTTCCTCGACGTGCTGTTCCCGCTGCACGTTAAGAAGATCATATTTGTCGACGCTGATCAGGTACCTACCTTATGCCAGCACTTAACTTGGCTATTCGTTTCTGTTATTTGTAAACTTGCCATCAGTCTGTCCTTATAGAGCTCAAAATGAAATGAAATAACTTTATTGCTTAAAAATTGTGTATAATTTTGCAGTTGGAATTGTAACAAGGAATGGATAGGATAGACTGATGTCGAATTTTCAAATAGCAAACACGAATAGCCAAGTGTCAGCATTATATAATTATTGCTATGTCGTCATCATCTATTTCCCTACAAGTTACAGAGAACAAGTCATGAAAAAAACGAATACATTTTTTATAGAAATGTAGGTAGAATATTTTGCACTATTTCTTCCATATTACATTTATGGCTGAATTACACTTGGTCGTTAGTCCATATTCGGCTGCACGAAAGACATAACTCGAATCCGGGCACCCGAAGCAATATCTACACTGGAATACTGGCTGGAAGACGGTGTCGGGTAACCATAACGAAAACTACTCGAATACAGGCGTACTCGACTCCGTTCAATTACACTTAGTTGGATACCTGAATTCCATTGACACTTGTTTTCGGGCTAAAGACCAAGTGTAATCGATTCGTGTCCGATTTCTAAACTCGCTACTGTACTTATCGAAGTGTAAATCAGCCAGGCAATTAATTAATATTTAATATAATTGCTGATTGGCTGATTTGCCAATCAGCAATTATATTAACAAAATATTGTATCGACATTTAGTGCAAACAGTGATTTGTCAATTTTTTAAAATAAAACTATTGTTATTCAATTTCTTTAGATTGTGCGGGCGGACCTGAAAGAGTTGGTAGAGTTAGATTTGGGCGGAGCGCCGTACGGATACACACCGTTTTGCGACAGCAGGAAGGAAATGGAAGGATTTAGGTAAATATTTTTTTTACTAGAAATTAGTCAACTCTGACATGATGTCAGACAGTTTATAGACACGAACCAGCGTTTATTCGCAATCTGGCAATTACAATAACCCCTATGCTACCGAGATGTTAATGACCTGAATGAATCTTTTTAATGGGCTCATCTGTATAAAAAAAAATCAGGCAGTTTAATGCTTAAATAAAACTGGTAAATATAGTGTTTAATAAATCATTCTGATCGGGTTTGAGATAGTTCAAACCTAGTCAAAACAGCGCCAGCGCCAGAAATTTTATCTAACCTAACCTCTAAAGACTGTCTTCTTTGCTCCTCTCGTTTTTCACGCCAATCTGTTGCTATTCTGTCTGCGTAGCGACCTCGAGAGTAGTAGCGAGCACAGTTGAAACTCTTTATTCGAACTACTAACCCTACCCAAAGTAATAACTGAACGTATTTTTATTAGCGCGGTAGGCTAATGTCTCTACCCTACCTGATGTTAAGTGGTGGCAGCAGTTATAAATTGCTACACTAACCATTCTCATTTGCAGACTCCAGATTGTAGGAAGGAGAGATCATGTGCCAAATAATTCCACTTGTGAATAGTATGACAAAGAAATGAGTCACCAAAGGCTTTAGCCGTCCTTCCATAAGCAAATTGCCCCCGATAGGAACCTGTATTGTAACCTCTGTTATATTGTAGAGGGTACTAATAGTAGTTCATTGAGTAGGTATTAGCTCTATATCTTAGGTAATAAAGGAGCTATTTCAAAAAAAGTGTTATGCGGCGTCTTTTTTCAAAGTGATATGTCTCTGTTGATTTTAAAGATAGAAAAAAAAAACAATGTTTATGGTACACTCTACAGTTTATTTTATATTTATTTTCATGAGCCAAGCCTAAATCAAAATATTTAAAAAGTGTAAACAAATATTTTTTTATTGATTTCTATCAAATAGTTTTGAATTACCACTTTGAATAAAATATATAATACTTATCTATACCTGGTCTAACAGCATGTCAAGTTTCATTAAAATCCAAATGCAACATGTTGAAAAAAAAATTAAGCAAGTGGACCACCTTGAGACTACTTTGATAATACTTTCAAATTATATTAGATTTTAATAACCTTTAACAAAGTTACGTTTTGGCAGTTTATAAAAAGTACATAAACGGTTGTTGTATAGGAATAGTGACCACAGTAAGTCGGTGACAACGTAGACCAGCGCATTCTACCAAAAATGAGAAAAAAATGGAATACATTAACGTTACCGATATGCTTAGGTTCTGGAAGCAAGGGTACTGGCGCAACCACCTGCAAGGTCGCAGCTATCACATCAGCGCTTTATACGTGGTCGATCTGAAGCGGTTCCGCCGCATCGCTGCCGGCGACCGCCTGCGAGGCCAGTACCAGGCGCTCAGTCAAGACCCCAACAGTTTATCGAACTTGGGTGAGATATGAACACATACACTTGTATACTAGACATACATACAGGAATATACCACATCAGCGCATTATACGTGGTCGATCTGAAGCGATTCCGCCGCATCGCTGCCGGCGACCGCCTGCGAGGCCAGTACCAGGCGCTCAGTCAATACTCCAACAGTTTATCCAACTTGGGTGAGATATGAACACATACACTTATATACTAGACATACATACAGGAACATACCACGTCAGCGCATTATACGTGTTCGATCTGACCGCCTGCACTGCCAGTACCAAGCGCTCAGTCAAGATCCCAACAGTTTATCAGACTTGGGTGAGACATGAATACATGCGCTAATGTAATAGACAAACATCAGGGACATACCGCATCAGCGGGTTGTACGCGGTTGGTCTGACTACCTGCGCGGCCAGTACCAGGCGCTCAGTCAAGATCCCATCAATTTATCAGACTTGTGTCAGACATGAATACATACGCTAATATACTAGACGAACATACAGGATCATACCACATCAGCGCGTTAAACGTGGTCGATCTGACCGCCTACGCGGCCAGTACCAGGCGTTCAGTCAAGACCCCAACAGTTTATCCAACTTGGGTGAGACATGAACACATACGCTCAAATACTAGACATACCTACAGGAACATACCACATCGGCGCGTTATACATGGTCTATCTGACCGCCTGCGCGGTCAGTACTAGGCACCCAGGCAAGACCTAAACAGTTAGACCAACTTGGGTGACACATGGACACGTAATGATTCATCAACAATTTTATCATTGACTTAGCTAGAATTATTTCTTAAGGGTATCTGTTTGAACTAACATAAAAGGTTTAACACATAACTGTTTCAACTCTTCCGTTAAAACATATAGAGTAATATCCCAAGGCCACCAGAACTTACTTATTTTCTGATGGACAAAATATGTATAATTAAGTGGTATAAGTGGGCTCAATTAACATATACATACTCGCTAACTTGTGCCGTGGATCAGAATTATGTTTCTAACACGAAATCGTTCACCCGCGAACGTATTCGCATATGTTCTACACGACAGATAAAATTAATCAATAAATTGTTTTCACAGATCAAGATTTGCCCAACAATATGATACACCAGGTAGCGATTAAGTCGTTGCCACAAGAGTGGCTGTGGTGTGAAACGTGGTGCGACGAAAACTCCAAAACCTATGCAAAAACCATTGATTTGGTAAGAAGACATGAAATTTTATCATTCTCATCCTATTTATTTCACAGGACAGACCTTTCTTATGGATGGAATAGGAAGATTGGGCTATGACTATGGCCCACGATGCTCACCTAGTTGATTGGTGGGAGTTAACTACTGCAGATACAATAACTATTCAAATTCAGAATCAAACTCAGGTTTGCGCTTGCACGGCAAATACATCGCCATTTCTTCCCCTTCCCTCTCTTCAGGACATAACACTGGCGCTACAGAGCAACATCACCATGCTCGGTATGGAAGGTCGCTCAGACCTGAATCCAAAGGACTACATCGAAACCGTGATCAAAACAGCTTCCCGCAAATTCGGAGTCCTGAACAAGGTGCGGCGTTTTTTCACGCCCGATCAACTGTGCTTGTTGTAGAAAACGCAAGTGCAGTCCTGCGTGGAATATTGCTCGCACCTCTGGGATGACTCCGCTAAGTACATACTCGATGTCGTGGTTAGGTTGCAACGGCGCGCTGCCCGCATCATTGGCGATAAAGAGGTAACTAAGAAACTCGAGTCTACAATTACGCCGCGATGTGGCATCATTAAGCGCATTCTACCGACTATACCACGGCGAGTGTTCTGAGGAGTTATTCTCCCTTATCCCTCCATCACCATCAGAGGACCACGCGCGCTGGCCTACGTTGCCACCGACTTAGTTTGGCCACTATTCTTACACGAACTAAGAAATTTGGTGGCTCATTTCCTTGTCGTACTATTCGTAAGTGGAATTCTTTGCCCGCGCACGTGATCTTCCTTCCTACAATCTGGGGTCCTTTAAGAAGGCGTAAAGAAGCATTTTTGCAGGCCGGCAAGGTGAGGATGGTTGGTGTAGCAGTTTATAACTGCTGTACCAGCTAACTTCGCGTTTGGACTTTATCACCTCCTAACATCAGGTGGGGTAGAGTCATTTGCCTACCTTGCCTTACCTCGCATATTTAAAAAAAACCGCTTGCACCTCTTTACCATCGGACGACGAGACGTACACAGGGACTTCATCCGTACGTAGTTGACATTCCTCCACTGCGTACCTCACTATTTGCATCCGCAGCTTTAACCGTCGGACGACGAGACGTAGACAGAGACTACATCCGTACGTGGTTGACATTCCTCCACTGCGTACCTCACTATTCGCATCCGCAGCTTTTTACCGTCGAACTACGAGACGTAGACAGAGACTACATCCCTACGTGGTTGACATTCCTCCACTGCGTACCTCACTATTCGCATCCGCAGCTTTTTACCGTCGGACTACGAGACGTAGACAGAGACTACATCCGTACGTGGTTGACATTCCTCAACTGCGTACCTCACTATTCGTATCCGCACCTTTTTATCATTGAACGACGAAACGTAGACAGAGACTACATCCGTACGTGGTTGACATTCCTCCACTGCGTACTCACTATTCGAATCCGCATCTTTTTATCATCGGACGACGAGACGTAGACAGAGACTACATCCGTACGTGGTTGACATTCTTCCACTGCGTACCTCACTATAAGTGGTGCCTTCTGAAGCATAGAGCAGTCTTTTTTACCTTCACGATATCAGACCGAACGCAATAACCGCTCGCGCCATCAAAGATGATTATACTCATATACTTTTGAATAGTATTCCATTATAGGACGAGCATGAAATACATGTATCGATAGCGACGGATAAGTGAATCTATTTTAAAAGGGTGCTGCGCATGAACCTAAATATATTGCGTCGCTAGCAAAACTACATTTTTTATTACTATAGACTCATAGCTCATTAAAAAGCAATCATAGCAAACTTAACAATAAACGGCCGTTCAGAGTCATGAAATAAAATCACGTGTTGTCTTATTAATTTATTGTATTATTATGTTATCGCAAAAAACTAGCACTAACTTTATTCAAACTTTTAAAGTTAATTGATCTCTCAATGTCCGGGCGTAAAACATTTAAGGCTGTTTTATCGAAAGTTAAATTTGGCTATATTTAATGCCATTTCAAATACATAGTAAATGTGTCAAATTTTGACAAATGGCAATTTTTTGCTATAGGTTTTAACTACAGTCAAATTTAACTGTCGGTAAAACAACGCGACCTAATACTAAGTATAAAAGTTGTAACTTATAGTTCAATAGGCTATTTGACAGTATTAAAAATAAAGTAGCAATTGTTGGCATATGTATTTAATATGAATATTAGCAGCGATTTTACTTTTCTGAAAGAAAAGTAATTAATAAATTTTCTATAAAATCATTAAATAGAAATGATTATTTCTCTCCATGGTCACATGACCGAAAACGCCTGGGATTGGCCAAGACTAAAATGATTTCACACGCTAGTAAACTTCCGGCCAAAGTGACATTACATTGTATCATTTGACGTTTTAATGACAGTCGTGTGACGTCACATACTAGTGAGACGCTATAATGCCCAAAGAAATGTTTTCACGGCATCTTGAAAATTTAATTTTTAATTAGGTTTCTGAATTCCACAACAGAATTAAAAATATCCACTTTTTATGGATTCCATAAACATAAGTCAATAACGTGAGATCGTTTTCTAAATCTTTTCAAATACCTTGTTGTTTGTATAATAAGTTGGCATTTGTTTCTTTGTAGTGCAATAACCCCATGACGAAAGAAGCGAAATTGTCAGCGGCGATGCGTATAGTGCCCGAGTGGCGCGTGTACGACGACGAGGTGAAGGGTCTACAAGCGCGCGTGCGACGCGGACTGTACCAGGCGGCCGACCACGACCAGGTCAGACTGATATGAACCCTATCTGTATGTACATACAGCTCTCAGTCACAGTATGACGACAAGGTGAAGGCGCTGCAGGCACGGATAGTACCAGGCGGCCGACTACGACCAGGTCACACTGATGTGATCCATATCTTTATTTATATACAGCTTTCAGTCACAGTACGATGACAAGGTGAAGGTGGATTGTACCAGGCGGCCGACCACTACCAGGTCACATTGATATGAACCCTATCTTTATGTACATACTGCTCTCAGTCACAGTACGACGACGAGATGAAGGCGGATTATACCAGGCGGCCGACCACGTCCAAGTAACACTGATGTGAAACCCTATCTTTATGTACATACAGATGCACTGACCATTATGCTACCATAACCCACAATGTCAAACGAATACTATTATGCTACCGCGGCCTTAATTATTATTCATTTGACATTGTCGGTTACCTACAATGCGAAGAGATGGCGCTGACTTGCAGCTAAAGAAATACTAGAGAAGCCGCGGTAGCATAATGGTCAGTGCATCCGCCCGGATAGAGGAGGGTGTTGTTTCGAGACCCGTCTGCTGCCTGGTCAGCGTGGAAGTTTTTCAAGTATAATTTACTTTTGGTTTAATCGTTATTATATATTTTTATTCCTAAAGTTATGTAAAGATTATCGTTTCAATCGACTTTATCCCATATTATCATTTCAAATAACAACCTAGGCACAATGAAAGAGGTGATTTTGCACCATGTAGTATTTAAAATAATAGAAACATATTCACAATCTATAGTATTTTTGTATCGTAAAAGGAAATTCGAAAAACTTATACTCATTATCCAAAATAATTAACAACTTACAAGATGATAGTCAATTTGAATTACAATTTTTTTCATGATATTTTTTTTGCAGGAAGTGGACACTGGACATGACGAAGTAACTGGAGCGAGTGAAAGTGCAAGTTGGTAATTACTTTACTTAAAGTAGAAAATTATTTATTTAATACAAAGAAGCACTAACTTATTTAAAATATTGACTAAACGTTTTGTTTGATGTGGCAATTTGTCGAAATAACGATATATTATTTTCTATCTCTTACAGAAAAAGGACACGAGAAGCACACCGAATTATGATGAACTAAAGTGATTATATTGAAATCGTAGGCTTTAATAGTTATTCCAATTTTGTTATTGGTATGATTACTAATTTGTTTGTGGCTAAATGCTCTAGTGTGTCGGAATGAGAGAGTCATTGACGTACTAATGACTGATTTTCAGTTAACTGCTCACTCACCAATAGAATATAGTAGATAATTTTGACGTGATAAATTAGACTTTGAGAATAAGACGGATATAGAAGACGCGCATTTTGAAAAATAATCCATCATCTGGCTAGGATCAAGTCGTATAATGTACGTTTCTTCACTTACCGGCGCGCCACGGAGTGCAGCACAGCGCATATTACAATTTCCTAAAAGATTTGCATTGCGGAACCGAGCGGCTGAAGCAGAGCCCGAGCGCAGCCGAACATAGAGGTATAACAATAAAGTAGGGGAGATACAGACTCCACTACAAGTGGAAGTGTCCCTCTAATAGAAAGAGAAAGAAGATGAAAGCCGCTAGCTTTCTCTCTCTAATCGCGAATGCGCATTAGCAACCGTAAGCATCTTACTATTTCGATGTGATGCCATTGGATGCCATGCGTCACAAGGACAGCTAGCGGTCTCTCATCTTCTTTCTCTTTCTACTAGACGGACACTTTTAGAGCCGCCTTCCCCACTCTATTCTTAACCTCTATGCAGCCGGACGGCTTCATAGCTGTTTGAATTGCATTAAAATAAGGAACTTAACTACTTTGTGGATGTTTTAATTTTCTTCAGCAAATTGTAAAACCATCGCGTGCCGGTAAGTGGAAATCGTACATAAATCAATTTTACGATGGTAGACTAAATTAGGTGATCGCACTTGCCAATCAAAATTAGCAAATTGTTAATTTTCAATTCATTAGTAACTGGGCGAATTAGATTTATCTGTTTTGCTACTTTCGAACGCTTTTAAATATACATAGATGAAGCACAGAATTCCGGCTTAGAATCGATTAATATTTAATTCACCTATGTCCTTGACAGTTCTAAAGTGGCTTAGTATTTGCTGCATTCCGTGCTATGTGATAAACATGCGTTTTTATATTAATCGTACAAGCCGCTTATTTGCCGTCTCTCAAATATTTATCCTTTTTTTTCTCTGGCCTATTTACCATCGTACCTTAAAATAAGATAGTACATGCTGCTTGGTAATGCCGAGACTGACTTCAGCAAATTTTCGCTTATAAATAGAACAGATCTTTATTTTAAAAGGATTTTGTAATATTAGTGTGTCACTCATTTTAGCTCTTCTATAGTTTGTCTAGCACTTATTATAACACTGATATTACACACAGTCGGACTTAAAAAGGTTGGTTTGTTTAGGTAAATATTTTATTATTAATGCGGGCACTTCACTTGGCTGTTCGTGTTTGCTTTTGTAAACTTGACATTAGTCTGTCTTTTTCATTTTCTATAAACAATGATAAGGACAAACTGTTGTCAAGTGTTACAAATAGCAAATAGGAATAACCAAGTGAAATGCCGGCATAACAATAAATATACTTGGTCCACTTCATTAAAATGAACTAAGATGCACAAGCGAGGCATGGTGTTAGTGTTCCTTAAATATTTTTTGTCATGATAGTAGTATAACAATAGCACAAGCTATTTTTGTGACAAAATAAAAATATAATTTCATTTCTTGTTATTCATAAAAGTCCCTTTTTGTTCGTCTGTTGTAGGCTTATATGGATTTATGAAAGCAGAAGACTTTCATTCGAAACGATCCCTTTTTACGTTTTGTTCAAAATTGCCAAAGACTGCGTAATTAGTACTTATGTAATGCATTAGTTATGATGGCATAGGCATAGTGTAATAGTTAGAGTCTATAATTTTGTCAGTCGATAACATTGGATCGAATAAGCCCACTTTACACATCCACAGAAATATTAAAATACATCTAGAATTCGTGCACATTCATACGTTATGTAACGAAAACTAATGTAACTTTACCGTTCGAGTGAGATCGTTCTGTCCTGATTTATTCTTAGTAAGGGAAAGTGATATGATTTTTTTAATTTTTAATAAAAGTTTTACTACCGGGCTCCTCTCTTTCGAAGTGTCGTGTACCTAGCGCCAAACATCTTGCACGGAAACATAGACGATTCAGTACGTGTTCACATGTTTGTCTGTAATATTTCTCGCTATCTTAATTGTCTATGATTGCATTGGAGATGTTGGCCATTGTAAAAGTTGCACTGGTGATGATTTATTTTTTATATTCTGTATTTCATTTGGTATTTTTCAAAACTTTGATTTATATGATATACATATAAGATTATTCTTAAATATAATAAAATATATTTAATTTCCAAGCTTGTAAACACATTGATTTATAATAATAGTTCAATATGTCTCCAAAACAATTTTAAGGGTGCAAGTATGCCCCGGTAATCTTCTTGAGTATAACCATAGACAACCAAGTCCATACAGTAGCAATTTTACATACTAATAGTTACTGCGCAAGTTTATTTGTCTATAGCTTTACTCAAGACGTTTGCCGCTACCTATATCTTAGAAGTGGTCATAAAGTTCAGTCATGTCAAACACTTTTTTCATGTAAATAAATTAATGAAGAATATGAGTACTGTATTTTTATTTCTCTAAATACTACTGTATTAAAAGAAACTAAAGACGATACTAAGTACAAATTTTTATTTACAAATGAATTGAACTTTTGCAGTCGGATAATAATATAATATAATTATTATTACAGTAAAACTATATAAAATAATCTCCTGATAATGATAATTTTAACATAACCCGTTTTTGAGGGTTATAAAACTGTTAATACTGATGTTTTAAAATATTCTATAAGGTAACATTACAGTGATGTATAAACATAATGCTCTATTAAAACAAAATGCTAATTAACGGCCTTAAGAAAGTATGTATATTATTTCAGTAGATGTTAATGATATAAATAAACTTTATTAAAGTATTCTTTACAGAAGTTCTCAATATATGTTAGTAACAAGCATTCGTCGTTATTTTTTCATAATTAACAAAAGTAGCCAGGCAATTAATAATAATCCCTTACCAGTGAGGGGTTTGAGAACTGTCGTTATTAAGATTAAAATAGTTTAATGAATTAAACTATAAAGAAAGAAATATTTCTTGCAATAGGTAAGTAATCAGTGGCTCGAGCTTAAATTTTCACAGAACCGTGTTCCAACGTCAAGGTTTCTATGGAAACAAAGTAGCTAATGGACGTAAGAACAAACTAGATTTTTCTACATAAACTTTGACGTGTCGAAACGAATACTTTCTCGCTAGTTGTTCATGCTTGGGGTACAGTAAAGCCTTAGAGGGGTCTTTATATTTTCTTTTATTACAACATATTATTTAATCACACAAAAAATCTCGAAGTAGCTACGTAGTACTGGATGGTAAAATTTACCTTAGCGATTTAGTCGTCTGAAATGTCAAAAATTTATATACAAAATTTTGATTCTACATTAATCATTATGCTTGATATTACGAAATATCTACATCTACTTTGTGCTGAGCAATATTTACAGCGTCAAAATTCGTGGACTACATTTAACGATAACTTTTTAAACCTTTATTGTCATAATATTAGTTTCCGAAATGAAACATGAAAAGATATGTTTTGAGTGTAGCTAATAATAAAAATAATACTAGTTTGCTAAGTACTGTCATACGATTGATTGTGTATGTATTCGTCAATTTCTACACTTAGCTATATGAAACTAAACTAAAAGAACCTTAGTTTATAACAGCTACAATATTTATACAAGGGAAAACATTCAATAAATTAAGGGATGACTAGTTGTCATAGGCACGGTAATATTATCTATACAGTATTGTGACTCCGCCCTGTCCTTGAAAATAAATGCCTACACCGAGCGCTGTGTTGGCACGCGGTAGGGCCGCCCGCCTACAGTATTTAATGTAGTTTTGTTTTTAACGCGAGTGTAGGTAGATTACTTGTTTGTCTCTTTTTTCATCCTAACCACTTATTTATAAACAAATAACGTACTAGTAGATAGGTATATAAAAAATATTCTATAAAGGTAAGACACCTTTCCAATATTTCAGGTAATTTAAAAAATGATATCTCTGGGTGTGTTATTGAAGAGTTCAAGCAACCAAAAACAGCAATTGTGCTGTTGTACGATATTGATCGTCGTTTGTTCTTTTCAATACTAAATTATGTAGTTATCTACTTAATTAAATCAAATATTTACAATACAAAACGCACGTTTAAGCACGGCTAACTGCATAAAAAACAATTCAGACCGTTCGGTCGTCGTTGCGGCGCGGCGGCGCATTCGCGACTGGGTGCACGCCGAGCGCACATCGAACTCGAGTGGCGTAGGTATGACTCGCTTTCCGACCGTTTGTATGAAGATAGAATACTGTATGATATTATTACCGTGTCATAGGTCTACAAAAATATGCTTCGGTGGATTTATTCTTTGGTATTGAAATTGGGAATTAATTAAAATTTCGAAAATTATATCGTAAATCTTTGTAGGTAAATCCTATGGATTTTCATTTACTATATTGCCTCTTTGAATACTGTAGCATTAATTTCATTAACAGATGTAGAATGGAAAATCATCTCTCAATTCATAAATGCTAATATCGAGTGTTGATGAGGGTGTGGGCGGCACATCAGTTGCAGTAGTAATCCTTGGTAGTGATGCGGCACAGCTGGCAGTCGACGCGGCAGCACTAGTGGTAGCGGCAGCGGCAACACTCCAGCCAGCTCGAGCGTTGAGCTCGCTCGCTAGTGGTGTTGATGAGGGTGGGGGCGGCACATCAGTTGCAGTAGTGTTCCTCGGTGGTGAGGCGGCACAGCTGGCAGTCGACGCGGCAGCACCAGCGGTAGCGGCAGCGCTCAAACCAGCTCGAGCGTTGAGCTCGCTCGCTAGTGGTGTTGATGAGGGCGGGGGCGGCACATCAGTTGCAGTAGTGTTCCTCGGTGGTGAGGCGGCACAGCTGGCAGTCGACGCGGCAGCACCAGTGGTAGCGGCAGCGCCCTAACCAGCTGAGCGCTGAGCTCGCTCGCTTGTAGTGTTGATGAGGGTGGGTGCGGCACATCAGT
Source organism: Chilo suppressalis (assembly GCA_902850365.2). Lineage (NCBI taxonomy): Eukaryota > Metazoa > Arthropoda > Insecta > Lepidoptera > Crambidae > Chilo > Chilo suppressalis. The sequence continues at coordinate 19,667,434 of OU963898.1, forward strand.
TGCAGTAGTGATCCTCGATGTTGAGGCGGCACAGCTGGCAGTCGACGTGGCAGCATCTATGGTAGCGGCAGCGGCAGTGCTCCAGCCGGCTCGAGTGTTTAGCTCGCTCGCTTATGGTGTTGATGAGGGTTAAGGCGGCATATCAGTTGCAATAGTGATCTTCGGTGGTGAGGCGGCACAGCTGGCAGTCGACGCGGCAGCACCAGTGGTAGCGGCAGCGCTCCAGCCGGCTCGAGAGTTTAGCTCGTTCGCTTGTAGTGTTGATGAGGGTTATGGCATATCAGTTGCAGTAGTGATCTTCGGTGGTGAGGCGGCACAGCTGGCAGTCGACGCGGCAGCACCAGTGGTAGCGGCAGCGGCAGCGCTCCAGCCGGCTCGAGCGCACGGCGCGCCGCCCGCGCCCGCAACACAGCCGTCCGCACCCGCCCGGACCGCTACCTAAACTCGCGTTACATTTTCTACGAATAAAAAGTAGTTTCAATTAGTAATTTAAAAAAAGTTACGCAGGAATATGAATGATATTGCAGTTTATGTGGGTGAAAAATTCCGAATAGAAAAGGAGATTGTCGGTGGACTGGTTATTCGCACCTTCCGTGCGTTCCCAAGGAGCCGGCAGCTACATCCGGCTCGCAGTAGTCAGGGCTGGGAGTGACGTATCGCAGGCGGGGTTTGGCGCGCCGTGCTATATGGCGCCGGGGTCGCAGTGGACCGGCGCGTGTTGCCTCCGCCGCCAGAGTGGCAGCCACACGAGCCAGCGGCGGCAGTGCTCGCCAGCAAGTGCGCACCGAACACGACCCGGATACACCGTGACATGTGCACTTTGTCCGCATACCGCTCGACACTGCCTGATTAATCATAAAAATAAGGTATTACAAACTTGAAATAATTTCTGGAACCTAATTTGACGTTGAACTCGACACAATGTTATCATAAAGGTATTTCAACCGAGTTAAAGGGAAATAACTTTGAAATACCTTTCAGGTAAGTGGTCTAATTTTTATTAATTTTAATGTCTTTGATTAATACAAATAGGGACGATACAGCACTCGCCGCTCATAAGTGATCCGCTTAAATTGTGGTGCATGACCATATTTCGCTTTAGTCCCAATTGGACATTCAAAAACGCTGCATGTTCACTCAATATAACAATATTGCATTTATTCTGTGTTATAAAAATAAACAATACCTTCGATGCTTTTATAAAGAACACAGATAGTTCAAAATCAAATAACAAATGCCTCGGCAACACTGTTTATTCGCAAAACTGTAAAAACATTTTTTTCTCAAAAATCACGTTTTGTCGCATGGAGGTTAGAGAGGAGAACGATCGCTACGTACTAAAGAATTAGCCCGCCTGACCCTGAAAATTTGTATAAACCACAAAATTTTCAGCCACCAGCCGCGCTGCCGTCGCATCGGTAAGTAGTATCTGTGAAGTTAGCTGTTTATGAGTATAATTAGATGAAGTTAGTTGAATATTGTACAAATTTTCTTCGCGGCATTGGTTATTTCAAATTAGTCCGCTTTTATTGAGACACCTTAGCGAACGCAGCGCCTCACTTATATTGTCCATATTTTTATGACACTATTTTCTACAGCGATCGTTCTCCTTATCACTAACCTCTATGGTTTGTCGTGAATGTTATTAACGTAATCGCCATTTTGTTATCAACAATACAGCTCAGCCGTACGGACTTGGAAGTGGACTCGCCTTTTCGCTCGCGCTGCGTTGAAGCGTACAGTACTGTCTCGCTCGCTCGATTGAATGGATTATATACAGATGTGTGCGTGTGTGAGAGTTGCTTATGTAGTTGAGTCGGATCATATTTTATTTGATGCTAGTATGAGCGTACAATTAATTATATACAGACGTGTGCGTGTGTGAGAGTTGCTTATGTAGTTGAGTCTGATCTTTTTTTATTTGATGCTTAGTATGAGCGTACCGTATCTTCCCTTTTTGTTTTAATCTAAGTGTATGCAGTAGGCGAATACCTTTCTTCCGAAGCGTCCGTTGAGCAGATTAGCGGAGGCGATGAGCGGTCGCAGACGTTCGAGGCGCGTGTTCAGGTCTACTTGTGGGTCGAAACGCGGGTCGTCCGCCGCCATGCGGTACTCGATGTTACGGTAGCGAGATCCTCTATCTTCGTACTCGTATCTAGTCATTACCATAATGAAAATGACGCATTTTTTTCATGCATAAAGGTTCGCGCGCTCATGAAAGCCACACGATACTCGACTCTTGGCGCCAAATCAGTGTTTACAGACAAGATTTATGTAGGCTCGTATTACAGAACGACAACTAAGTGTTTATCTTCACTTGAGTACAGTTAGAAAGGAATGTCGCTATGTGCTTTAAATAGCGACATCCCTTTCTAACTGTGCTCAGGACTAGATCAATCACTGCGTATCTTTCTATAATACGGGCCTAAGTGGTCTACCGAGTATGCCAGCAGCGGGTCGCGATGCGGGTTGTTACAAAGTAGTCCACTCGCCATTCGCCAATCGTCCGCATGTTCATAGAAGTCCATACTAACAGCTGTTCTAACTAGACAGTGCTGGTCGGGTGCTATTTGGCGCTAATGAGCGATGACCTCTATGCAAAATACCTTACGTACATACTGAATAATATAATATATCAAGGACGTTGCCAAGATGGGGGGGCAATTACCTATTATATTGCCCCCACCCCCTAGTCATAAGCTGGCGACACCCACGTAATATATATTTTTTGTACACAATAGTTATCTTTTCGAATGCCTAGATAAGGTTCTACTAAAACTACTAGAATGCTAGAAAGTCTAGAATAGTTATAATTTTATGGGATATTAATGATGCTGATGATTTATTGATGATAAAGTCCTGTAAAATAAGTATAATCGTATGAACAAATTAAGATCAAGTATAAAGATAGATATAAGATCAAGGAAATATTTTTCAATAATAATGTTTTTGTGCTCCTTACAACGATATTAAATACCCTATAACAACAACACGAACAAAATCGTGTCCGAAACCTGTTTAAAAGGTACATTGGACGATCCACGGAGCTTCGTAAGATGATCGCATACAAAAAACAATAAAAGGCATTATTTAAACATTGAAAGTCACCTTTAATGTATACTGTATAAGGTCTTAATTAAACGAAAGCATCAAATAGTTAAACAGTTAGAAATGCAAGCTCGTAAAAATTTACGACTTATTGCTATGCGGCGGAGTATAGACTTTAATTCTTTGAATCTACGCGCAATCCTGAATGCTCTGTTAGTAATATAGCAAATACGGATTGCGAGGAAAAGATATATTACTGACCATGCATTTGAATATCACAAATATTTTCTATTAAATCAGGTTATAGTATGTATTAGAACAAAATTTGCTTCAAATGCGTCAAATAAACAAACATTGATTAGACCTGCCGAAAAAACGACAGTTTACGTACTATAGGTAAGTATTTTTTGCATTTTTGCACGGAACTCTGCGGTATCTTGACTTTTCAACTGTCCGCGCGTGACTGTGAACCAAGAAGTGCTTGTTGAACCAAGAAGTGGTGTTCAAGCACTTCTTGATTGGGATTGGGACGAATTTTGAGCGTACGTGGTGTAACTAGGGTATTAATATCGTTAGCTCATTATTATTCAAATTAATATATTAATAAAAGTGTTCTCTTATAATTTATCTGGTTTTTCTACCTTGATCTGAATCGTTTCCTCGTCGGTCGACCGCGTCGGGGCGATCTTGGTAGACGTTTTCTGCCCTTTTTCCCTTTCCTCCCGTTCTTCGGAGGCGCAGTAATATTGGCAGGAGCTGGCTGGTCATCTACCAGGATCACGACGGGTGCAGCGGTCGTAGATTCGGGTACAGATATCGTTGTAGGTTCTAATGTCGTCGTTGTCTCCGCTTCCAAAAAGTCTTCGATTTTACCATCTCTGACATCTATCTCGTGGGCATCCAAAAACTGTTTGGCAAATCTGAAAATAGGACTTTAGGATATTTTTCGCAATTTACGCAATAAACGCAAATTTTTGAGTGCACATAATAGTACTTTCATGTTTGTAAGATACTTGTTTTTGAATTCACTTTCAAAAACAAGTATCTTACAAACATTCTGTAGGTAGTGACGCAGTTTTTTTTATTGATTTAAACTTTATTGCCAAACATAAGCATACAGCAGGGATCATGCCATTGGCATTCTCAGCCTGCCAGTCAACCAGTAAGAGTTTTGGAGACAAAAGGTATGGCAATTCAGTTTCATGACGCATCAATTAGTTGAATATCCATACAGTAGCGTGCTTGCCTATAAATCACTTGTTAATTTCGGACGCGAGTAAGTGTAAGTCAACCGTAATCTCTGTATGCCAAACGGGACAATGTGCAATACGAATGTGACTCATTGGTCATGGAAATACCTACGTATTATCTCTAAGTAGTCTGTGACAGAAATCGGATATAATAAAAGTACTACAACACGAAATACCTACATTGCTTATATGGCTCTTTATGAAATATAACGATTTTTATATTTCAACGGGAATAGAGTCCGAGACGAGTCCGCAGAGGTAAAGAACAATTATTCCAGAAATCCCCACTGGTGGAGATTTCACATTTTATCCAGAAATCGCGACTGACCTTGTAAAGAAAGCGTAGTGCAGGCAACTAACCTTTTAGATATTTATATCTAAAGAAAATTGTTTACTAGAAAAAAAAATCCTCCTACTCGGTTCCGCTGTTGTCTTCCGTAAGGTGGAGGTAGGGTTACTAACATTTTTTCTATCAAATATAGTATTTTAGAAGCTGTTCCTTCTAAAAATATAGAAGATGACAAAAAAATAGCATGTGGTTAAAATATTTATTTTATTTTTGAAATGTGTAATATAGAAAATGTGTAATATGCCATACGCCATTAACATGGAATTGGAGAGTGTTGATTGGAGGAGTGTGCTGAAGTCGGGCACTGTCGATGAGGCGGTCAACGGATTTTACTCAATTTTAAACGATGTTATAGTGTTCGGTGCTACGCAAACGAACAGCGCAGCAATTTGCAATTCAGCAAGTTGCACTTTATACATAAAATATGGAAATAATTTTAGTACGTAATTAGCTACCATTAACGCGACGCGTGCTCAATACCAATCATAACCATTTTCGTATTTATATTATATTTTACTATTTTACATTTGTGAGTTTAATTAATATACAGTTTTACATGGACTTTGGAGTTATTCTTTTCTTACCATACAAGCAAAGGGATCTGGACGCTACCCATCGAGCGGACAGACAAAAACCTTCTCATGGTCCTTCGAGAAATCAGGACTTCGGTTCGCGAGTGACTTCTTGAAGTCGAGGACTTAACCAGTAACCAGTGACTATTGAATACAGTGACAATAAAATTTTAACAGTTAACCACAGGATTGCAGTGATTTAAAAACAAATCTTCTGTAAGCAGAGTAAGGCGTAAATAAGGTCAGATCTTACCATTTTATTTATATTTTTACCAGTTTTACTTAACAACCATGGAGAATCTTTTTGCTAGCCAAACTGAAATCTTCGAGACTCTAGGCAAGCTCTTAACTAATATCAAGAAGAATGGAGCCGATAGGAAAACCAGGGAGTATTGTAAACGGAAGTTGGATATACTCGAGAATTATTGGAGTGAATACCACAGAAACCATACTAAGATGTGCGAACTTGCGGTACAACATTGTTTCGATACAGCGGAAGAGCTTTATTTGACCATTAAGAATATTATTAGCGGAATTTAAGAGCATTTAACTCATCAGCAGCAACCAGGTAAATCAGACGAGCAGATCCAGCTAGATGGTACACCCGCGCCGGGTTACCGTCAACCGGACCAAACGCCGGGTTACCGGCAACCAGAACAAGCACCGGCTTACCGTCAAACGGACCAAGCGCCGGGTTACCGCCATCCAGACCAAGCTCAAAGGTCTAGTGGAAACACTAAGTTCGACGAAATGATCAAGAAGCAAAATATTAATTTCAAAGCATTTATGCGTACGGTAAGTTCAATAGATATAGAAATCTTGCAAAATCGTTGGGAATTTGAGGATGCTCTGAGATCACTTCAGACTCGATGGAGTACAGTCGACAGCTTGCATTGGGAGATAGAAGGTGAGGCTGACGGAGATGAGTCTATCTACCAGGCGCAATTTACCAGGTACGAAAAAATACTTAATGATTTGAAGAAAACCATAAATACCAAGATGTGGTCTGTATCGCATCGGGAAAAGTCGACACCGCAAATGGATATTCCGACATATAGCGGTAACTATCACCATTGGATTTCATTTAAAGATTTGTTTAATGAAACCATACATAAAAATCCGTCATTAAATAACGCTCAGAAAATGCAGTTTGTAAAAGTAAAGTCACGGGGGAGGCGGAGCGCCTCATTCACCATCTTCAAATAAGCTCGGATAATTACGAAGTGTGTTGGGAATTACTAAACCATCGTTGCGGGAACAAACGGCTCATATTTACATCGCATCTCAACACTTTATTAGGCCTTCCGAATATTCAACAACAATCCTTAAATATGATAAAAAAGTTGCATGACGTATCAAAAGAATGTTTGCATGCGATCCATTTAGGATTAGACATAACCAGTTGGGATCCGCTGTTAGTACATTTGCTAGCCCAAAAACTCGATAGCGAATCGTTTTCTGAATATATGGATTTTGTGAAAAAACCACGAGAGTTGCCTAACCTCCAAGAATTTTTTGATTATTTAAAGAGCAAATTTACAACATTGGAGGCCTCAAAACGTAAACAAGAACCAAATAGTCAAAAAGTAACCATACATAACCATAACCAACCGATGCATCAAAATTTTTCATCTAACCAAAAGTATTATAATAATCATAATTATAACACACAGAAAAGTCATTCAAATAATGCTAAAACCGTGAAAACATTCCATGTAGCGCGGACAATTTCCTGTGCATTGTGTAATGCTGAACACGGATTATGGCAATGTAGCAAATTTTTGCAAATGTCTGACGAGCAAAAACTAAAGTCCGTTAACCAGCTGAATTGTTGTCATAATTGCTTAATTAACCATTTAAATAAATCATGTTTTTCCACTAAGCGATGTCGTAAGTGCCTAAGCAACCATAATTCGCTATTACACGAGGCATTGATCAAACAACAATTGAATATGTCAGCGAAATCGAGCTCGAACTTAAAACGGAATGTGTCCAATTCTATTAATAAAGATCGTGTATCAACCTCTAGTCATGTATCCTGGGATGATTTATCTGAGATTCTTTTGGCTACTGCACTGGTCAAAGTAACGGGATCAGACGGGAGTCAGCATACCATGAGAGCACTAATTGACCAAGGCTCTCAGATTTCTCTTATAAGTGAGCAATCGGCGCAGCTTTTAGGATTAAAAAGAAACCATTGCAAAGGAAAAAATTATGGTGTCGGCGAAAAGGAGAATAATTGCAAAGGAATAATAAATATTAAAATTCAATCTATGTTTAACGATTTTCATATGAACACCAACGTTATCATTATGAATAACTTGATAAAAAGCTTACCAAATAAAACTTTTATCAAACCATCTTGGTCGCACATACGAAATATAAGTTTAGCCGATCCACAGTTTAATACTAGTCGACCAGTAGACTTACTTCTTGGAGCAGACATTTATAGTAAGACTAGCTGTTACCCGCGGCTACGCTCGCGTGGTTTCCCTATTCGAGGCTATCATCCTCTTTTGACATAGTGAGTAAAAAAGTAGCTTATTTCTATTAAAATTACGGCGCCTTTCTGCTTGAAGCCGTACATTTAAATCTCTGCGCGCCTGTGCTTGTTCAGGTGTTTCGAATGACCTCAAAAAAGCTTGTCGTTGAGCTTGCTCATCAAGTCTTTGCTGAGTTTCAGCAGGTGTTTCTGCAGCTCTTAAAGCACTTTGACTCCCCGCTTGTAGTCTTTGTTGAGACTGAACATCCGATTCAGCGGCTCTCAAATGAGCCTGCCGCTCTGTCTGCTCCTGGAGTCTTCTCTGTGTCTGCGACAGTGATTCTAAGGCCCTCAAATTCGCTTGACCTTCAGACTGTTCAAGACGCCTTTCCTGTGTCTGCGATTGAGATTCTGAGGCCCTCAAAGCAGTTTGGCGATCTGCCTGTTCTTGCCTTCTCAGTTCAATTTCTTCAAGAGATTCTTGCGACCTAGTTAATCTCTTTGCTCGTGCTTGAGAGGATACTCTATAAAGGCTAGATTTGCGTTTGCGCGTCATTATTACGGTGAAGGTAAGTATCTGAAATATTTTTTTTTATTAAAAAAAATTACCTATTTTAATTACAACAGTATAAAAATGTTTTGTAAGCACCTACTCAACTTGTTTATAGTAGGTAGGTATTTAAAATCCAAAAAAATTGCGAATAATTATCCATTCACCTATTTTCACAAAAACCCAAGATCAATGTGTTAAGTTAATCGTCAAAACGATTGCTTTTTAATATTCCTTTTTGATTTTTTTTAATTAATTTATTTTTATTTAATTATTATTATTTTAATAACAGATACTTAACATATATTATGTAGGTATGTAGATAGGTAATTCGTATGCCGAAATAGTATGCGCACTTAGTAGATAATGTAGGTAGGTACCAATCAAGGTAGGTTACCTATCTACAAAGGTATCTAGCAAATAGGCAGCCCTTCTTTCAGAGCAACAAAACCAATCAAAAACTACAATACCATATTATTACAAAAACCAATACCTACCTATGCGTTGTCTATCTTACTGGTAAAAATCGAGGTAGGTAGGTTATAATATAATAATCGTAATTTTTATCAGTGAGCCAAATTTATACATTCGAAGAAACTATCAAAATACCTACCTAATTCATTTAATGCACAACAAAACCAAATCACAAAGGAAAACAAAAACAGATATGTAGGTAGGCAGGTACCTTGGTAAATCGTATTTCTTTAAAATCAATCAAGGTAGGTAGGTACCTACTGCTTGCTGTTGCTTACCTGCTGAAATAGTAAGCACTTAACACCACCACGTTGATTCTTCTCTAATAGCACAGATAACAGAATACTATTAAAAACAATAAATATAAAAAAGTAACTAAAGTAACTAAGTAAAAATTCATGAATAGCGCCATCCGAAAAACCTCAGATTTATAGTGCAAGTAAACTTGATTTTAATGACGGGTAGCGATATCTCTTCAGTTTCCCACGCAACAGCTTGGTTTTCGAATTGTTATTCGAGTTGGTAGCGCCTACTTCTATTAACATCCAGGATCAATCTTCACTTGAAAATTATTGGATAATACTCGATTAAGGGACTAAAATAAATCATAACAGCTGTTTATTTAGTACCTGTCTACTGTAAACAGCTGATTATTTAATATCTATTTGATGTTTATAAGATTTTCTGGTAAAATATTAGGACACTGAAGGAAGTCGGTTTTTTTACTAATATTGTTTTAATTAAAATATCTACCTACATCACGTTAAAATTAACAATAAATATTAAAAAGTCATGTTCATAAATAGCGCGATCTGAAAAAACGCAATATCACAACTCAGATTTTTAAACAATTAAAAATACTCATTTTAAAGACGGGTGGTGCCATCTATTAAGTTACTCAAAAAATATTATTTCCAGAGAGACTACTCGGTTGAGTTGGTATTCGAGATGGTAGCGCCATCTCTTATTATTATAAGCAACATATAGAATCTATAATCACTCGAAAATGATATTTTTATATTATAAATTTAGAGTAGTATTTGCTAGATTTAATTTTAAAAATGAGATTAGAAAGAAATTGCGTAAAATTACCTCGATTTAATAAATGAAACACTAACACAAAATACTCGGTATTGAACACGAGTGGTGCCATCTCGTATTAAGATAGCAACTTCCACATTTCAAATTTAATCTGTCTTCGTGACAGTAGCGCCATCTCTATCGGGACCAACCATGAAAATGATTAATTTAGTTGAAAATTATGTAAATTCGAATACATAAATTAAAAAAAAGTAGCCTATAGCAGTCTCATAAGTTCAAGCTATACATTTACCAAATTTCAACACAATCGGTTCAGCGGTTTAGGCGTGAAGAGAAGACAAACAAACAAACAAACAAACACACTTTCCCATTTATAATATTAGTATGGAGGTATATTACGGGGAGAAAATGAAGACCAACCAATCGCGCAACAGACGCAATTAGGATGGCTGTTATGTGGTTCAATGAAACCTTTTTACCAATGCAACGTTGTTCTTCACAATACCGATGATCTGTCTCGCTTTTGGGAAAACGAAGACATTAACCAGCAGGTAGAAATGTCTGATGAGGATTACATGTGTTTACAGTATTTTTATCAACCACCGTAAGACAAGCAGACGGAAAATATGAGGTACGACTTCCATTTAACACCGAATTAAAAGAAAAATTAGGTTCCACCAGAGCCAAGGCTTTAGCACAGTATAGAAATTTGGAAAAGAAATTACAAAAAAGTAATAGCTTGAAAATCGACTACCGTGCATTTATAAATGAGTATTACAATTTAAACCACATGATACCATGGAAAAATAAAACATCCGAAAGTTATTTACCCCACCATGCCGTGACCAGGGAAGAATCCACAACTACCAAATTAAGATTCGTTTTTAACGCTTCAGCTAAGTCTGAAACCGGATATAGCCTTAATGACGTCTTGTACAGAGGACCAAATCTCCAACAGGACATTCAAGATTTAATAATAAAATGGAGGTAATACCGGTTCGTATTTTCTGCAGACTTTGAGAAAATGTACCGTATGATCAGAGTACACAGTGATGACCAGATTTATCAAAAAATATTATGGAGACAATCTCCAAACCAGCCTATTGTGACTTACCAACTGACCACAGTCACATACGGTACAAAACCAGCGCCGTTTTTGGCTATGATGTGTTTGAAACAATTGGCATTAGATGAAAAAGATAACTTTCCTGACGCAGCAAAAACCTTAGATAACAATTTCTACATGGACGATTATTGTGGAGGGCACCATAGTATTAATTCTGCCTTAAAATTAAGAGACGACTTAATAAAATTACTACAATCAGCGGGATTTAATCTGAGAAAATGGACGGCAAACAAACCACAGCTTTTAGAAGGCTTAGAAATCAACCAGCGAAACCAAAAAACATATGAATTTAAAGAAATAAACTCTTCTAAGACCCTAGGATTAAGTTGGGACCCACAAAAGGATAAATTTTCTTTTGAGTCAAAAATAAATACAACCTCACCATCAACGCCTACCAAAAGATCATTGCTCTCGGATATTTCCAAACTCTTTGACCCTTTGGGGTGGCTTACACCATTGAGCACCAATCTGAAAATACTTTTTCAAAGAGTATGGTTAAGCGATTTAGATTGGGATGATTCATTATCAGATGATATAAATAGCTAATGGAGTAAATTAAAAACGATTTATATAATATAAATACTATTGAGGTGAACCGGTGGTTGGGAATAAAAGAAAACCAAATTGTACATCTTCACGGATTTTGTGATGTGTCCAAAAAAGCATACGGTGCAGTAATATATTGTAAAAGTTATTAATGGCGATGACGTCACCATAACAATAATTGCCGCAAAAGCTAGATTAGTTCCGGTTAGTAAAGAAGTATCAATTCCTAGATTAGAGTTGATGGGCGCAAAACTTTTATCTGATTTGATGACCAAAATTTTAAATTGTTTACCAGATTACAACATACATGTGTACGCCTGGACGGATTCTACAGCCGTGCTTACACGGAGTGGGTGGTGGGTGGTTACACGGAGATCCAGCCCGATGAAACACATTCGTGGCGAATCGAGTCAAAGAAATAAAACTATCTATACCATCCCACCAATGGCACTACGTGAAAAGCGATGAGAATCCAGCCGACTGCGCAACTCGCGGATTAACTACAGAGCAGCTGAAAAATCATGAATTATGGTGGCAAGAGCCTTCGTGGCTCCCATCATTTACAACCACTAACGATGAAAAAACCAGTTACGAAACCACATTATAGATGAAAAAATAATTTTACGTGTAAGCGGAAGATTGAGAAATGCCGAGATCAGTTTTGATATGAAGCATCCTATAATTCTACCACCTAACCACCGTCTCACAAAGTTACTAATCCAGCAGGCACACGAGTTAACCTTCCACGGAGGAGCGCGCCTCACATTAGCAAATTTGAGACAAAAATATTGGCTTCCGAATGGTTATATGACAGTCAAAAAGTTTATAAGGCAGTGTGTTATTTGTAGAAAACAGAATCCTACTAACCAATGGTTGCTTTCCAATTACAGCATTATTGCGCATTATGCGGCATAATGCTTAACGTTGAGTGTTCCAACTACAGCAACGCTCCGCACAATTGAGCAATCTCAAAAGTGATGCTTTCGTGTGATGCGTGCAATGGTACCAACTTAGAGAAAGAAAATTAACAAGTGTTTTTTCTTTAAGTTGCCATTGATCGAAATGTTTTATTTATATGTTATCGTTAGTAATATTATTTATTGTTGAAAAATTATTAAAGCTTTCGTTTCATTAAATAGTTTTTTTTTAAATAATCAAAGTTCATTCAAACTGTTAAAAAATAAATATAAGTATGGATGAAGGTACAAACATTGACTTTTTTTTTCAACACTGAACTTAGCGCACTCTGCTGGTGCATTTGAAAACTAATTCACGTTCCAATTAAGCATCAGCATAATTGGGCATTGTACGGCACTGAGTCCCATTATGCTCTGTAATTGGAAAGCATACAATATCAGCTGTTGGGAGACTTACCACAATCGCGAGTGAGTCAGGAGCAAGCATTCTACCATTGTTGGGGTCGACTACACAGGTTTTGTCGAAGTTAAAGCCAACAAAGGTCGCGGGATAAAAACGACAAAAGGTTATATTGCACTTTTCATATGCATGGCTACAAAAGCCGTGCACTTAGAACTCGTTTCTGATTTGAGCAGTTCAGCTTTTCTAGCGGAATTAAGCAGAATGTCAGCTCGACGTGGAGCCCCACGACACATATATAGTGATAATGGGACCAATTTCGTGGGAGCCAATCGAGTCTTACAAGAACAATTTTACCAAATACAGCAAATATTTAATGATAGTTTTTTATCAGAGGTTATTGAATTAGGCATCGAATGGCATTTTAATGCTCCCTCCTGGCCTAACGCAGGGTGGATTGTGGGAAAGAGCAGTCCGCAGTCTTAAACACCATCTGAAAAGAATCGTCGGGGGTCAAAAATTAACCTTCGAAGAATATACAACACTTTTGGCAAAATTAGAAGCGTGCCTTAATTCTCGCCCTCTGTGCTCGATGTCTCAAGATCCGGATGACCTGGATATATTAACACCAGTACATTTTCTAACAGCACGACCAGGGTCAACCATAATAGAAACGGAGCAAGATGCCCGAACCAGATGGCATTTAATCTTAAAACTTTTCCAAGATCTGTGGAAAAAATGGAAATGCGAGTACCTAACACAAATCTCTGCTAGAAATAAGTGGAAAATATCATAAAAGAACATCAGTCTTGGCGATCTAGTAGTCATACACGTCGAAAATCTACCCTCTGGAAAGTGGGCAATGGGTCGTGTGATAGAATTACATCCCGGTGACGACGGCTTGGTCAGGGTTGTCACACTAAAAACAAACAATGGCACTATGAAGCGACCTATAGTTAAGTTGTCAGTTTTACCAGTTCAACACAACGGCCTACAAGATAAACCAGCGCAACCAGAACAGGAAGACGAAGATAAATATTTAATTAAACCAAAAACCAGACGGAGATCACCAATGACAAATACATTTACAACCATAGCTGCTGCGTTAATATTTTTTCTGACATTACTGACACCCTGTACTAGTGCTGAAACCATTCGAAACTTGCCCAGCTATCAAACACTATATTTTGATCCTGTAACCAAGATGCAAATTGTAAGAGACAAATGGACTCTATTAGTATTATATTTCGATCTCAAACCATATTGGACAGGCCTAGATACTTACAACAAAATTTCAAATTACCTTGAAACTTTATGCGGAACCTTGGAAAAGAATAATCATTGCAGTTTAATTATATCACAATTACGGCACGAGTTCGAAGAAATATGTAAAATACTACAATGAACTTTTACTAACGCAGCATTTGAGCGATCTCTCCAGACGTCGCCGGCGCCGCGGCCTTATCGATGGTGTTGGGTATCTGGCTAATGACCTGTTCGGCGTACTGGACTCCCGCTTTGCAGAAAACTTTACTATATGTAAAGATATTGCTACCATACAGACCAACGAAAAACACATAGTCAATTTGTGGAAAAACCAAACCTCCGTAATTGAAGCCGAATTCAACCTAATGAAAAGAATGGAAGCTACCATGGACAAACAGCATAAAATAATCAATAAGAAACTGAACGATTTACAAACAACCAGTAATACCATACAAAAAGAAATTGTTAACATTTCATATATTCAAGACTAGTGGCCCGCCCTCGCTTCGCTTCGGTGTAGAGCTGTAGTGTAAACTATAGTTTTTGTTCTCATGCTTGTGCTATAAAGAATGACTTTATTTATATAATTACACGTGTTATTGTGAGTCAACCATAAAAGATAGATATATGCTGTTGCGGGATATTTTCTAGAAAATTTTATGTAGAATATTTCCGTGATACATGATTTCTATGTAACTTTAACCATTAAGGCTGCACACGCGACTGAAGCTTAAAAAATGGAGTAACTTCTCCCGTTTTCCCAACATTTCCCTTCACTACTCTGCTCCTATTGATTGTAGCATGATGAAAAGTATACTATAACCTGCCCAGGAGTATGAGGAATAATTGTACCAAGTTTCGTTAAAATCCGTCGAGTAGTTTTTGTTTCTATAAGGAACATACACACAGACAGACAGACAGACAAAAATTTTACTGATTGCATTTTTGGCATCAGTGTCGATCACTAATCACCTCCTGATAGTTATTTTAAAAATATATTTCATGTACAGAATTGACATCTCTACAGATTTATTATAAGTATAGATTTTACGCTGTCTGCTATGGCGGGCAATAGTTTGCTGCAAAATATAAAGAGGTTGCAAGATACAATGCTCGATACGATAACAGATATATACCATGGTCAAATTAGTTTGCACTTATTAACACCAGATCAAATCAAGAAGGAGCTTCAAGTAATTTATGCGCAAATGCCTCGAGAGCTCACTTTACCAATAAATAATATTCAAATGATCTTCCGTACATATATAAATTATTAAAAGTTAAAGCTCGAGTCACTCAAAGCTACCTTATCTTTGAAATTACATTCCCGCTTATTGATAGAGAAAGTTATCAGTTATATAAAATTATACCAATTCCGCACCAAACAAACAGCAGTATGGTCACCTTACTGCCTGTATCAGAGTATGTTGCAGTGAACCTCAGAAAGGATGCAATTTTCACTCCAACCTCAACTGAATTAAATGCATGCTTACATAATGGAGCGGCATACATGTGCCAAATATCTAAACCTATATTGTCGCTGAAAAATGATGAAAGTTTCTGCGAGAAAACCATTAATAAACAGCAATGTAAAGTTATTAACTCCCGATGTCAAAACAAATGGATACAGTTACACACATCAGACCAGTACCTATACTTTTGTTGCAATGTTTATACAATAAAAATAATTTGCAATGATCAAGTTGCCGTTCGTCAATTAACAGGTGCCGGGCTCATTGGCATGAGCTCAGAGTGCATAATCAAGGGCGAAGATTTTACATTGCATTTTTCACATACAAAGAAGAACCAAATAAATTACTCACCAAACATATTGATACCAGAAATAGACCAAATTAATCATATTGTGAACGTGAAAATTCCAATAGAGAACTACACAGAATCTAGTGACCATACTGAATTGAACTTAAATACTTCCCTGATGAATCTAGAAAAGCAGATTAAAGAATAGCAAAATAACCATTGATGACGTATCATCGCATATCGATATTCACCAATACAGCATACTTTATGTGCTCGTGGTAATAGCACTAGGTATTGGTCTAGTATGGATTTGGAGGAACCGAAAATGCTGCTTGCGATCAAGGACTCACTCACATCGCCAGGGGAGGATACCCCGCCAGCGGGGTCACAAGGAGCCAGCAGCTTCGCCGACACCGCTACCCAGGGCAGCGCCAGCTAAAGAACCAGTGTATAGTGAAGTGCAATCGCGAAAGCAGAGTACAGCTGACCGTCAGCTGAGTGACAGTGAATTAGGTGAAAGTAGTCGTGCCAGTGTACGGTTTCAAAATTTGGCCAATCGATGGCCCAGTGTGAAACGCGTAGTGAATAAGGGGAAAACGTCGCTTCCAACCCCTCAAAAACCAAGTGTTTTTACTGTGGAAGACTCTTTAGTTTATAAAATGCTATTTTTAATGTTGTTATTTTTTAATGTTGTTTATTTTATAATGGAATATGATTCTTATGTTTACACACGGTCAGTAGTAGGTATTAACTTTTGAAATTTATAATTTTATGTAACATGTATAAGGCTTTCATGTAATTGCTGTTTAAATAAGTTAATCAATAGGGAACCATTTGTTTCAATTTATCTTTAAACTCCATTATTATTATCTCATCTCAAGCGTGCGGGCGCATGTTCGGTGCTACGCAAACGAACAGCGCAGCAATTTGCAATTCAGCAAGTTGCACTTTATACATAAAATATGGAAATAATTTTAGTACGTAATTAGCTACCATTAACGCGGCGCGTGCTCAATACCAATCATAACCATTTTCGTATTTATATTATATTTTACTATTTTACATTTATGAGTTCAATTATTATACAGTTTTACACGGACTTTGGAGTTATTCTTTTCTTACCATACAAACAAAGGGATCTGGACGCTAACCATCGAGCGGACAGACAAAATCTTTTCATATAGATAGGTACGTTCCCACCGTTGTTGATACTAATTTATCTAATCGATACCCAGCGTGGTATAGTCGTGCTCTCATCTGTTTGCTGGCGGAGAAAAGGAGTGCCCATCATCGTTGGAAATGGTATAATAACCCGATAGATTATGACGTTTTTTCTTTGCTGAGGAGAAGAGCTAAAGTCATGCAAGATTACTGCTATCAAAGATATATAACTCTTTGCCAGGGGAACATAAAGTCTAACCCTAAATTACTGTGGTCATATATTAATTCAAAGCGTAAACGTAATACGGGATACTCTGGTTCAATGACGTATGACAATAAGCAGTTGACGAACGGTCCTACCATCTGCACGGCCTTCAACAATTACTTCGAACGAATGTTTGTTCACCCAGCAGGGAGTTACTCGGACGAGGGACTTCCTTCGATTAGTTCACGCGATTCAATTCATTCTTTTTCTGTAACTCAAGATGAGGTTTACAAGCAACTCGCTGGCTTGGACCCCTGTAAGGGAGTTGGTAGCGATCAAATACCTCCTTTCTTTATAAAAAAAATGTGCAGCAGCACTTTCTTTCCCTTTATTATTAATTTTCAATAAATCTATATCAGAAGGAGTCTTTCCGTCTAAGTGGAAAGAAGCGCACATTGTTCCAATCCATAAAAAGGGCTCCAAGCGTGAAATTGCGAATTATCGCCCTATCTCCATTTTGAATGTTTTCGGAAAGACTCTGGAGAAATTTGTTTACAGGGAAACATATCCAATCTTAAAGCAAGGCATATTCGGCTTCATCAAGGGGAGATCAACAACTACAAATTTAAGTTTGTATATAAGTGAACTGCATCGTAACATGGGCTATCGTTCACAGGTGGATGTAATATATACAGATTTTGAAAAGGCCTTCGACCGCGTGGATCACATCATTCTTTTGCAAATGCTTTATCAACTGGGAATACGCGGGGATTTGTACAGGTGGATAAAATCTCACATATGTAATCGTAAACAGGCTGTTGTGATCGGTGGGATTCGCTCTGACTATGTCAATATAACGTCAGGCGTGCCGCAGGGCTCGTTACTCGGTCCTCTATTCTATATAGCGTATATAAGCGATATATCTTCATGTCTTAAGCATGCTAGGTTCTTGCTCTACGCTGATGATACAAAAATCTATATGAAAGTTGAATCATATGATGACTGTTTGAAATTGCAAGAAGATCTGGACCGACTTTCAGAGTATTACATAAGAAACAGGATAACAGTTAACACGGTAAAATGCGTGCATATTATGTTTACAAGATGCAAAAATCCTGTTCTGTGCAATTACAAACTTAATAATGAAGTAGTGACTAAAGTGAATGTTGTGAGCGATCCAGGGGTAACTTTGGATTCAAAATTAACATTCGCCAATCATTTTAACGATATAACCACCAAGGCTTATAAAAATTTAGGATTTATTTTCAGAGTTACGAAAGATTTCAAGGACGCTGCTTGCATGAAAGTATTATATTATGCTTATGTTCGAAGTACTCTTGAGTACTGTAGCACCGTGTGGAATCCACAGTACATAACACACGAACACGCCATTGAACGTATACAAATGAAATTCGTAAAATATCTAAACTTTAGAGTCAAAAATGAATCCAATGGTTATGGGGAGTCATGTAGCATATACGGTCTCATTACTCTTGGTGACAGGCAACGCATGCGGGACATGATGACTTTGTTCGATGTATGTTCTGGAGTACTGGACTGCACCGAGTTGATAAATAGAATAGTTTCCTTAAAGGCTCCTACAAAAAGAACACGCCACACGCAACTTTTTCATGTACCATCTGTGCGTACAAATTACGAGGCTAATGATATGACAGTAAGGTTGCCAAAAACGTACAACAAGTACTTCTCTGATATCGACCTGGGGCCCAATTCTCGCGGCGTAGATATTATATCGGCTTCGAGATAATATCGAAAGTAGGGTTATCTATTGAAAATATCTACTGATGGTAAAAAATGCTATTCTCGTGGATTTTCGATATTCCTATGATATTATATCTATCGTAGATATTCTTTCACTGCCGAATGCGTTCCGTTTTTCTCGATTAAGTTAACATCATAGTCTATATAAAATAATAATAAATAAGAGCAGAATTTTACAAGCAACAAAATGATATTTTAGAATTCCATTCATATTAAATATGAGTATACATTTTTTGAGTATAAGAAATCTCAACTTTACCTAAATTGTATGCGTATATAATTCCAACGTTATGTATAATGAAACGTCAATATTATTTAAGGGTACGGCCAGAGTGCACTCAGATTCAGATTCAGATTCTGAAAACAAGCGCGAGAAATAAACAGTTTAGTTAAAGCAGGGTGGGTGGCCATAGTGGCCGCAGGCAACCTGCTTAAACTACACTGTATATTTCTCGCGCTTGTTTTCTGAGTCTGAATCTGAATCTGAGTGCACTCTGGCCGTACCCTTAAATAATATTGACGTTTCATTATACATAACGTTGGAATTATATACGCATACAATTTAGGTAAAGTTGAGATTTCTTATACTCAAAATATGTATAAAATAATAATAAATAAGAGCAGAATTTTACAAGCAACAAAATGATATTTTAGAATTCCATTCATATTAAATATGAGTATACATTTTTTGAGTATAAGAAATCTCAACTTTACCTAAATTGTATGCGTATATAATTCCAACGTTATGTATAATGAAACGTCAATATTATTTAAGGGTACGGCCAGAGTGCACTCAGATTCAGATTCAGACTCAGAAAACAAGCGCGAGAAATATACAGTGTAGTTTAAGCAGGTTGCCTGCGGCCACTATGGCCACCCACCCTGCTTTAACTAAACTGTTTATTTCTCGCGCTTGTTTTCAGAATCTGAATCTGAATCTGAGTGCACTCTGGCCGCACCCTAAGATTCTCCCTTTTCAGAGAAGGCAAAGGGAACAATGCCCATAAAGCCTAGTCTTTAGTTATATTAATCTTCTTTTTTTTACATTCGAATGTCGGTGTGACGCATTCTAATGTTTTTTGGAGTGTTTGGCACGAAATTTATGGCTTTTTCTCTAAGCTTCTGTGAGGTATAAAGTTCTCGCGTCCACTTGACCGGAATAGCGAATATTTTAAAGATTCCACTAATTCTTCAGTTGCGCAGACGGTTGTAACACCAAATCACACCAATTTTATTTCACAATATCCACTATGAACGAATTTTAGAATAATTAAAATAAGAAACCAACCGCACTCGCAAAAGTCCCGCCAAAACTCCGTATCGTCAATAAGAAAATGGTGTCGATTCTGGCATGATTCTCTAAACCTAAACGTAAATTTGTATCCTTGTCATTCTCCATACAGAATGAAAAGGAGAGACTCATGTTAAATTTAGTTCTAAGTTTAGAGAATCGTGTCAGAATCGATACCAATGTCATTCATAACTTTAAAGATTTCTAACCAAAGTTTTGTTTAAACGTAATTTTTTTATGAAGTCGGCGTCCCTCATTTCGAATGGACCCTCTTGCTCTCACAACGGCGGCGCCTTAGCACAGCAGCAGCAATCACGTCATTTATTAAATCATTGACGAAAACATGAATCAACTCATCCATCGTTAATATAAATATTTACCTACTTCTTTATTTACTAATTATTTATGAAGGCAGTTAACAACATCTTGAGGTAACAATAATTGGCAAAGACACACGACAACACAATAAATAATAGGTAAAAAAAGTGGAAGTAACAAGATTGACATGCCAAGATCCATAGATATTTATATATCGATGGCTCTTTACCAGTCGATGTATGTCTACTGATCATCCGTAGATAAATATCTATTGCGACATGGTGAGAATAGGGCAAAAAGGTTTTCCTTCGATAAAAGCCAGATCATTCGATATATATCGAAGGTGATATAATATCTATGCCGCGAGAATTGGGCCCCTGTTCTCTTTGTCCAGAGCTGCTTTTAAAACGACATTATTTGAAATTATAACCGCAAGACCCAAATAAGCTTTTTGTTATTATTTATTTTATTATTATTAATTCAAACAATTTATTTTAATTTTTATTTCTATTTATAATTATCAATTCGTACTCTCAATAATATGAAAAATGACTGCACTGCATTTTACGGCTTAAATTATTTTCCCTGACATTTGTTTTGTTTCAATTTCAATTTAATTTATTTGTTTGATTTTATTCTTAGCGCCATGTAGGCCTACAATTACAAGCACTCACGCTGAAGTACCTACTTGAATGATGTAGTGCCCGGGTTGCGGCGTCCGCCATCTCGTTACCAGGCATAGCATTGCAACTGCATGGACACACACACACACACACATACATACGCGCACACACACCCACTCACACTTCATAAAGTTATCATGTGACAAACTCTTGAAAACCCTTTTATATGGATATTCAGTGTTTGTTTTTGTCTTTTTGTTATGTTTTTGTCCAATCTTAATTTTATTTTTTATGTTAATGAATTATATGATTTTTATGCAATTTTTAAAATTAAATTAAATTAAATGTAATAATTACTAATTAATAATTACGCCGTTAATATCTAATGTGTACGGAATGAGTTTCTGTAATTGGCCTTAAGATTATATCTAAATTTTATTGTTGTAGAAACTTTGTTAAAGATAAATAAATAAATATAAAAAAATATAGAAGATGACAAAAAAATATAAAAAATTAACATGTGGTTAAAATATTTATTTTATATTTGAAATGTGTATCAGTCTAGCTGCTCTATTCCTTAGTACTTCGGTTTTTATTTTAAGAAAGCTTTTACTGGCAAATGTCTGCTTTAAGCAAAATATAGTTGTTTCGCCTACTCTGGCAACCCTAGGTGGAGTTTACTTCCCCAGACGGGTACTCCAATTCTCTCAAAACTGTACGGTTACTTACTGTAGGGAAAATTATCTTTTTTATGAAAACGGCGGCAAAGAAGAGTACAGTCCGCTTGATGGTAATCGTTCTCCGTAACCTTTAGATTCCTGCAGTTACTATGGTAGTACGTTATTGGGCGCTAACTACATGCACCAGTGTGGTTCTCAAAAGCGTATGGAATTGATATAGGTACCGACCTTTCTGCCCACTGATAGTTGTCGCCGCAGCCTCCCCACTTAAACCTTGCGTGCGGCTCGGCGGGTGTGAGCTGGGCCTGACGCGGCGGTCGCGGCGGCGCGCGGGGCGGCGCAGCGCACGAGCACGCAGGCAGAGAGCCAGCGGCACACGCGCGTGCCACCGACCACACTAGCGCCGCCGCCGACATTGCGTATACGTACGCCTGCTCGCGTGTACCTGTAGGCGGGATAGTCAGGTAAAGTATCTACATTTTTTATGTTTATGCAGGAAAACGAGCTGACAGATGGTAAGTGGTCACTGCCGCCCATGGACACCCATGCAATGCCGGCTCTGAAGGAAAAGATTCACCGCCCGCCTTTAGATATCATAGCTGAAAGGGAAAACTGCTAAGAGAAGTTCGTTCCAGGTCTTGGTGTAACGCATGGTGCACTCTAAGCGTCCAGATTGCTTTATGTTTTATACGTCATTACTAGCCTAATAATATCTCCACTAGTGAGGCGCAAGTCTTCCTATGGATAGTATAGGGATAATTGGAAGTGCCATGGCTGCAGATGCAGTCGTGACCAACGATGAAACACGAATGAGCTTGATAATTTTTTGGTCACCCATTCAATGACCACCGGCCGTCGTGAAACTTGCTTAATTTCAACGACCGCAGACCAAACGCTAACCCCTTCCTCCTGCGCCATCGAGCTCCCTCATCCATACAAATTAATAATAGGGTAATTAAAATTAAAAATATTGTACATTTACAATATTTCAACATTTTTTTACGGTTTCTATGGTAGTTTTTAATATTACCGATGGGTTACTCGTGTCTTTGATCTAACTAAGGTAGACTAACTTGAGCATAGAACTTGAGGACATTTAGCGTTTGAATGAGCGTATCCTTTGCTAAGTTTTTATTACTTGTAAAAGTGATTTTTTCTAGAAAACTACAAAGCAGAATTGTCTCTTCTTAATTACCAAACGTTCTAAGAGCAAGATTCAATTCCATTCTAAGAGCTGCTGTAGGAACTTTTAAGTATTTATTACACAAGACGGTAAACACATAATACTTAGTTTATACATCATTCGGCACAAAAACGACACGGCAATTATTGTGACTAATAACGAACGCTTACCAGTTACTACTATGGACCTTATTTTTAGTATTATATATATTGTAAAGTAGATTTCAAATATAGCAATTCGATTATTTAAAAGTAAAATTGTCACTGTTCGATTTTAAAATTTCCCTCCGCACTTTTTTCGAGAGCCAATCAAATTTTTCTTGTCTCATTAAAAAATGGATATGCATCGATAACATTTTCGTGCTTCTTCCTTCTTCGTCCTTCTTCACCACGACAACGCGCCTGGACACCACACCAGTCAGAGTCTTGGGACACCCTTCTTACAGTCCTGCTTTGGCTCCGTGTGACTTCTTTTTATTACCTAAAATAAAAAATCAGCTCAAAGGGATACAGTTTCCATCACCGGAAGAAGCGCTAGAAGCGTTTGACAAGGCCGTGGAAGAGGTGTCTGCGGAGGACTGGAAAACATGTTTTGAAAATTGGTTCAGACGCATGATACTTTGTATAGCGGCTGGTGGAGAGTTCTTTATATTTTTTTATAAAAGTTGTTTATTTTTATTTATTTATTTACTAATTTAGTATACACACAATAAAACAGATAAATAGAACAAAAACAAGAAATTTGTACAAGGGCACTGCTTATTTCATATTGAAATTTCTTCCAGCAGGCCCGCGAAAGGAAAGAACATAAAAAAAGCCGTCAGTGTGTGCCTCCTGAATATACATAACAAAATACAATACTTACATAAACAAAACCTACATATATATCTATATAGATGTATAAATAAACATATATACTTAAATAAAATATATAAGTGTTAAAAAGGAGAAGCGATAGAGTTCAGAAACAGTGATTCAAGAGGATAGATAGTGTTCCTTCAACTGTTTTTTGAATGTAGCAACAGTTGGGTTGTCTCTGATTCCTGCTGGCAGCGAGTTCCACAAGCGGACGGCATGTACCGTAAAGGAGCATGATGCAAATTCGGTTTTATGCACAGGACATTTGAGTAGTGATTTGAGATGGGACCTGCAAGGAACATTAGGCGAGTGGGTGAAAGAAAACCGCTCCCGAAGATAGGAAGGATATGAAGGATTATATAGGATATTGAAGAGGAGACAAAGGATGCTGACATTCCTGCGCAGACGCAGGGAGCCACTTGAGTTCCTTTCGAAAATTGGAGACGTGATCATACTTACGAAGCCTAAAGATAAATCGGATAGCAAGATTCTGCAGGCGCTCAAGTTTATTAAGTAATACCTCCGTAGCGTCTAAATAACAAATATCGGCATAGTCGAGAAGTGGAAGAATAAGAGATTGTGCAAGGGCAATTTTAGTATGTAAGGGAAGAAAATTTTGCAAACATTTTGATGTGTGAAGCGAAAAATACATTTTACGACTAACGTTAGCGACGTGAGCTGCCCATGAGAGGTTGGAATCCGTTAGTAGAAGTTAGTTTTTTAGTTTCTCTAAACTTTCTGAGTGTCTCACGTATGTGTACCAAATTTTCGCGCAATCCGTTCAGTGGTTTGAGCTGTGCGTTGATAGTTCAGTCAGTAACGGTTGCCCTTTTTATAGTAGTGTGCGTGTCTGTTGAAGAATTGTATAAAAAGAATTTCATCTTGCAATTTTACAATTCTATCATTTTGGAATTTAAGTGCAATTTGAGAGCCGAGAGTCCGACTCAGCGTATCGTATTTTACAACGTAGTGCTTAGTGCGTAGTTCATATTCTTTAAAAATACACAACAATTTATTCGGAAAGATGATGCCATTGCCAACACTTTTAAAATTTTCGTTTCTAGTGCACCATTTGAAACAAATAGAAATCTTAATTCTTGTTCTAGGTTAGCAATGACCCTCCTTGATTAAGTGTTGATAAGTGCAGTAATGAATTTCATTTTAGCAACATCAGTAGTGATTGTATTATAAAAACTTTCAATTCAATTAATATTAAAAAGATAGAGGATTTATGAGGAATATCAACATATATAATAAAACCGATTATCACTGTCATTGCGCTTCAACTGGCCATTATATTTAACAAATGTATTGATGAGGGAGTGTTTTCAGATCTAATGAAATGTGCTAATGTTATCCCTCTCTTTAAGGCTGGTGAAAAATCAGATCCCAGCAATTGTAGGCCTATATCGATTGTCAAAAAGACTGCCAGTTACTCCAGGAAGATTTAAATAGGTTTGAGCTGTATTGTTATTTAAATAAATTAGATCTGAACATATCTAAATGTAATCTCATAACCTTCACTCGTAAACGGAAGCCATTCCGCAATAAATATGTTTTGAAAGGGCGAGAACTGGCGGAAATTGATGAGATTCGAGATCTGGGTATTTTACATGACTCTAAATTAACATATGAGAAACATATAGACCATATAACTAAAAAGGCTAGAAAATCCTTGGGCTTTGTGATTAGAGTTTGTTCAGAATTCAACAACATTAAAGTGTTGAAAATTTTATATTGTTCTTTGGTGCGAAGTATCCTCGAGTACGGTTCTCAAGTTTGGAACCTCTATTATAACGCTCACATTGGCCGACTTGAATCTGTTTTGATGTATGGGAGAGTAAGCACGATCGCACGCAAAAAAAAGTCGAACCCCCTAACTTTAACAATTAATAATTTAAGAACAAGCTTGCCGTTCCATGTTTCAGACTCCAAAAATCAAGAGGCTCATTTCTGGGTTATACTCGTAGTATTGCATCTATACATATAAAACTCAAAGGTGACTGACTGACATAGTGATCTATCAACGCACAGCCCAAACCACTGGACGGATCGGGCTGAAATTTGGCATGCAGGTAGATGTTATGACGTAGGCATCCGCTAAGAAAGGATTTTGATCAATTCTACCCCCAAGGGGAGAAAATAGGGAATGAAAGTTTGTATGAAACTTTGTCAATTTTAAACCGATCGGGCTGAGACTTTGCATGCAGGTATAAGAAGAATCATAGATGAATGAATGTGTATAATACAAGCCTGAGAACAAAAACTGTAGTCTACACTTCAGCTCTACACCGAAGCGAAGCGAGGGCGGGCCGCTAGTTGTTTAATAAAGTTCCCCAAGATCTGATTGAGCTTCCACTGACCAAATTGAAATCTCAGATCAAGTATACTCTTATGAGTAAGGGCTATTATAAAGTTGATGATTATCTAAATGATAGTAATGTTTCTTGTAATTTGTTATTAGTGTATTAGTCATTTTTCATAACAGTAATATAATATGGTACCTATCTGATGCCACTTCCTATATTAAGTATAAGTATAAAATTAACTATAATATTTATTGTACGAGGGCGGGATGATAAGTAACTAGCCTCTGCTATTTAAAAAGTTAAAATTTAAAAAATATTAATGTCATTTTTAAATTTGTATCTCTGACCACCTGTGTTCTAAATTTGAATTTGGTGGCGCGAAAATTTTATTGATTTTTTGTCATTTGAAAATATATTTCGTCAACTGTTTTCAAAATGGATGAAATTGAACATTGAGTCCACTATTTTGATTGAATTTTTGACTCTGGCGTGTAATGATAAACCCATGTTTCATCTGTTGTTACAAATCGACGTAAAAAATTGGCCTTATTACTCTGAAAACGGTCCAGACATTCTTTTGAGTTTTGCACCCGAATCCTTTTTTGATCGTGCGTAAGCAATCGCGGCACCCAACAGGCCGATAACTTTTTCATATTTAATTCCTCACTTAGGATATGATGTATCCGTTCTTTTGAGATACCTGTAGTGTTAGCTATTTCAGATAACTTGAATCGTCGATCTGCTAAAACCATATCATGTATTATAGATATTAACGGGATTGTTACCATTTACCTTGTTTTTTATCCCGTTAATATCTATAATGTTAGTGACCATGAAAGTTTAAAACAATATATCCATATCATGTACTTTCACGACCGTTTCCGGAGTCGTGACGCTTTTTGGACGTTCGGGGCGGGCTTCATTTTGGACTCATGTACGACCGCGTTTAAACTCAGCCACCCAGTTTTTTACTGTGGCATAAGAAGGAGCACATTCACCCAAAACATTCTTTAACTCGTCATAGATATCTTTCCCCTACATGCCCTTCATATGAAGAAACTTCATCACCTCTTTTTGTTCAATTTCATCCATTTTGAAAACAGTTGACGAAATATATTTTCAAATGACAAAAAAACAATAAAATTGATTGATTGATTGATTTGAACACAAAGTAAGAGTAATTCCAAAGTTGAAGCGACTAAAATAGTAATGAGTTTTTACGTAAATTTTCAAAATAAAATTATCGATTACTTAGTACTATATCCAGGATATACAAATTAATTTCACTTCAGACTCGCTGGAACAGTAGGCTGAGTGATACGATCTATCTGGTCGTGTAATCATGATAGAGCCCGCACTGTTCTCGAACCGTGGGACAATGGCAGCGAGCAAGCTTATCATTCGGAGAGCATCCCGCGTGGGTGCACCGCTCACGTTATCGCTAACATCCCCTCCCTACCCCTAACGCACTACCCACTCCACGCTTGATTCATGCGTGTAATTAAATCTTTTGTCCGTCTCGCTTTAGCTCAACCCTCGCCGCTGATCGCATTGTAAGCCGATACTTCGGTAGCCTTTGCAATTTAACAGACGAAAGATAACTTTTCACAAGAAATGTTTCGTCACATCAATAAGGATTTGATGCGGATTGATTCATGTCTCCTATTTAAAGTTGGTGAAACGTTAAATATATCTTATTATTTACTCAAAAAGAGTGCTAATTTTCCAGATGTCGCCTGTTCATTCTGTTGAGTTATTAGAAATAGCAAGTTCTATGCAAAACGCTTAAACATCTATTTGTGGCCGAAACCCCGTCTAGCTAGTCAGCCGTTACATGCAACCCTCTAAGACCCCGCTTTACCTCCTTAACATAATTGCTCGGGTTTTCCTTGTGAATCGTCTTCATTTGAATAACATAGCAGTTTTATAGAACATTTTACGTCCGTGTAGGCGCATGCTATAACTTTTCTCTCTTACCATACACATGTCCTTATTTCCCTACTTTCCGAGATAAGTGGATGGCTACTTAGCAGGAGCTTTATTTATATCATAAGCCAAGATTTGTAAGGAAAATGAAACATAGATGTTTTCGCAGTTTCGCTTAGTAAGAATATTACCCTAGAATTTTCGTTATAATCAGGGCATCCAACAAGACTTTCAGCACAGCTTTCCGTGCTCGCAATTTAATTAATAGCAGAGCCTGATTTAGAGTTCTGACCGCCCTGGGCTAACTATGAAAACTTTGAAAATGCAATTATCTTAATTTTTCCAGAGCCACACCAACTGAAATCTCACCATTACCTAGCTCCGTTTGAATATCTCTAATGAAACTAATTTTTCTAACAAAATCAACATATGTATAACAGCGTAAGAGTAAAAATTCGTTCCCGAGATGAACGATGAAATTCCGACTCCTCAAGAAAATGACACGCCTCTGCCAATTAGAAGTGTGTGGACAACTTGTATATTTGGCGACTAAGCTGTACCGGGCCATGATAAAAATAAATTACCCCTAGACCCACTGGCGAACACTGCTTAGAGTTGAGGGGCAACGGTTTCAAAAAAAAACCCGTGGATCCACCAAGAGGAAATGTTAGTGGGAGGTAATAGTCGATTTTTACAATCTACTTATTAAGTCCTAAAAATATAAAAGAAGAAATTGAAAAGAGAAAAAAATCCTTACTTTAAGATTTGAAAAAATTGTATAAAACTCCGTTTTTTTTGCTTTCTCACTGGCGAATATTTCCACAATGTTCTCAAAATTGACATTTTGTATTGAATCATTCTCCATAAATAATGATTTTGTTTGTGTGAAACTTTAGATATACATCGATAGTTTTAATATATTTGTGTGAGAGCGTACGGAAGGAGTTTTATTTAAACGCACGTATTTTCCCAAAATTATATTAAATATTATTATGTAAGTCTTAATGCCGCGCTCGCCGGCTGCCCCCTTGGTCCTTGCGCCCTAGGCTCAAGCTTTACTAGCCTGTGGGTAAATCAGGCCCTGATTCATAGTAGCAATAATTTTAGTGTTATTTATTAGATACCTTATTAGGTACTAACTGATATATTAACAACTATCAATAATGACGATTTCCTTAAAAAAAACTTACGTTTGTATTATCTACCTCAACTCTAGTGATTCGTTCCAAAAATGTTAAACAGATAATTAACATTTATACATATCTATCTAATCAATAGCTTACATACCAATTTTCATATTTCTAAGTTCAGAAATAAAGAAGTTTTATAAGGACCCTAGGAAATTAATACCAAAAAATATTTAAAAATCAATATTTATTGATAAATCGTTAAGTTTCGCTTTCAAATGAAAATATGAAAAAATGAAAGGGTATAAACTTTAATTTTTAGTTTAAATCACACTTTGGTTATACTGTAAGAGGATAAATATACAAAAATAATAAAAAATACTTATCTTCGAAATTATCGAAATTTCATAAAAACTCTGAACCCCTAATTGAGTTTGTACTTCTATTTAAATATAATGTTGATAAGTACATTTGTCAAGATTATGCGTATGTTATTTTATAGTTAAAATCAGATTTATTTAACACAATTTTCTAAATATTATGCAAGTTTGAATTCAATATTAAAAATCTCATTAAAAAATCGCAAATTATACCTACAGTAGTAGTTCTGAGAACTGTTGTTTTAGAATTGCTACTAAGATAATTATAGTTTGCTTCATAATGAAAAGTTATTCTTTGTTCATTAGCGCGGCGACCGCAGTTATTCGCTTCGTAAAACTTTTAATTGAAATGTATCAAGTCCGGGAGCACTTCGAAGATTCCTAACGGTTTTGTTTGCAGCCGACAACGTTCTGTGTCAATTAATTTCCTAAAGTGGGCAGACAGTCGAAGTGGTGACCAAAAACAATGCTCGTATTACGTAGTCGCATCCGGCTGGCTGCCGACACAATGTCTGCGGCAGGGGGCGCTGTAACTAGAAAAAACTTGGCCATTGTTTGTCGCCTTTTCTATTTCCTAACTTTTCAGATAGTTGTTTTTCACCGTCGCCGCTGAAGCGCCGCGCCGGCCGGTTGTATAAGAACTATGTTATATGACTTTGGGTTTATAGAACGTACGGGTATTTAGGTGAACTTAGTTGTTTACCAAGTCTGTGTGTAAGTTGTTGTAATCTTTTGTCTTGATTTACGAAATAGACCTTTGATTATTATCTAGATTGGTATCATTCATCACAAAACTGTTATTATTACTTCGCCTGATTGCTGTATCAGGGTGCGTGTTACTTGCCTGGCAACAAAAATGCCACATGATCTGTTGCTGTCGTCGTTCAACAAAGATCAATAAGGCACGCTCCGGGCACCTCACGGCTCAGGGTTCGTGCCGAGTTGGCATCGCGTGACGTCTTCCGTTATTTAATAATTTCTTCCCTGCTCATCCGTTTGCCTTTGTTGTTAAAACGCTACTTTTGTTACAGAAATACACTTCCGCGTTTTTTAAAAAGAAATATTTTTTCGTGCGATGACTTAACGAGTTCTGCGAGACGGTAAGTACCTACGTATGATGACATAAAACATTTATCGAAATAATAATCGGAGTGAAAAAAAAAGAGTGAAGTTGGGCATGAACTTATTTTAAATAATTGTGAAAGGGCGTTGAATCTTTTCGGTGTTTCGGTTGGGAACAAAGGACTAATTTAAAAATTAATTGCCCGCGAAGCAATAAATAAACCGTGGACGTGACGTGTAAATAAAAAGAGTGGTCGGTGCGGAACGGGCATAGCGCCGCGCTGGGAGAAAGGGCTCGTCGTCACGGCGGCCGCATCCGCACAATGCCGCTGATTTAAAATACTCGACAAACTTGCATTTCCTTATCTTTCAATACTGTCGGAACTCTTAGCGACTCTAGACAGAATCCATTAGGACAATGTGACGCTTAATATAAATTAAACGTAGATAAATGGCGCTGAATGCGATTTAAAACTTTCGAATACCCTACTGCATTCGTGATGAGGCGACTTTATGCAACTCGATCGGTGCTGGTTGTGCCAGTATCTACTTAAATAAACACTTAGGTACTTCTAGTAATATTTGAATTGAGGTAATCCTTGAACAATGTTTAGAATAAAACAAGGCTAGCCGTAAATTTCATTTGCTATTTTCGTGTTTGACTTTGTACTTTAGTTTACACGGTTAAGTTCTATGCCGAATGCATTTGGTATATTTTTGATATTATGTAAAGTATGAGTTAATTTATTTTAGCTGTCTAATTCAAATTATTACCGCGATTTTGTTCAGTGCTAAAAAAAAGTGTGAAAATTTAATAAAAGGGATCAATCAATCGCTATCAAAGTGAGAATCAAAGGAGAAGTTACCCAATTAGGCCCCAGGCTTTAAACGGCTCCGATAAATATTATATAGTATATAGGAATGCCTAAGTACCTTTTTATTAGCGCGTGATATGTGCCAATACAATGGGATCTGCACGGGCCACAAAAATTTGGTGGTAGGAACTTTAACGCCTAATTAGATGAGACACTTACCCGTAAGCAGATCAGGCGAGTAGCGCGGCGCCAGCGCAATAGAGGAGCAGTTCCAGCGTTCGCCAGCATGGGCAGCCAGACAGGCGGCCCGGGCCATCCTAGAGGCAGCGGCCACGTGAGGCATGGCGGATGGCTGCCGGCGGCAAACGCGCCCCTGCGTGCTCCACAGGGCGCCATCGCGACGCGCCGTCTGACACTCACTCTCCGTCCAGTTGCCTTCACTCTCGTGCAACGCTCTACAACACAAAACATACGCACATTCAATCACAATATAAATGATCCCTAAAATTATAACAAATTTCTTACTTACAGAATAAAACAATTTCCAACATTTCTTATCTCGTTGATGTCTTTTGGGTCAAGAACTGAATAGTAAAAAAAAATAAGTATTTTATTAATTTTTTCTTTACTTTACATGGTAGTGCTACGACTTGAACAAACTTAATAATATAGGTATGTGTAAAAAATATTTTAAGTTTGCTTTGAATTATACTGGAGCTATTTTGGTGTTTTTGGTCTTTGGTCTGATAAGGACGATGACTGCGGTCCGTCAAAGCATCGCGAAGAATCAGGCCGCTGGCCGCGCTGAAACGCTTCACACATTTCGTACAAGTAATTAGGTAGGAAGTCGCCTGTTTCGCCGTCCCTACGGCGTAGCAAGCGATACGCATCACGTAGGCTGGGTTTTGGCGCGAGACGCATTTCCAACTCAACGGCGGATGGGAAATGCGCTGCAAGAGAGTATACGATTTCCAAATCTGAAGGCGGTGGATTTAAGTGTCTATAATTTGAAACCTTGTGCAGAAAATACTCGGACATGCTCATTCTCGTATTTGTCTCATCATATTTCCCCAGTTTCATGTCGTAGAGTGCTGACTTTTGTCTGTCTGGACCCCAGAATTCTTGTTCAAATGCATCGTAAAAAGTTTTGACGTCCTTAAATTCGTTTCTGAAGCATCTGGCCCACATAAGTGGAACTCCGTCAAGGCAGGATATTATGAATTGCAGTTGTTTGTCTTGCGACATATTTAACTCGGATATGTAATATTTTACGTTTTCTATAAAGTCCATAGGATGTGTATCTCCAGTGTCATCGAAATTCGGTCTCCTGTTTAATGAAGCTACCAGCCAGTCACTGAACTCTTCTGCCGATAGTTGTATAGCTGGTTTGCTGGTGCTGTCGCTTTTTTACCCGACTGCCAAAGAGGGAGGGTAATGTTTAGGGAGTGTATGTAAGTATGTATGTATGTCTGTTCCTTTGTGACCTCCTGTAGCCTAAACGGCTTGATGGATTTTGATGTATGAGGTATCGTTAGATTTGTCTTGATTACGGGAGTGTCATAGGATACATTTTATCCTAAAAGTCCCACGGGATAAAGACATAATAATATTTTTTCTAAATTTCCCTTTAAAAAAATATGTATGCGGTATCATTAGATTCATTTTTAGACTGTCTTAAGGTACTTAATAATTCCCGCGATATTAATTCCCTTACTGAAGTAACAAGACTACGGTATATACCGTCTTAAAATACTAACTAACTAAAAAGTGTGAAATAAAAAAGGTAAATTTAAAAAATCAAAAAACCCGACTGCTTAATTATACTTCAAATAAAAACTGAAAAGAAAAAAACAAGTCCAGTAGTCTATAATTCTGTTAATAAGGAACAAAGCTACTTTAACAGTCGGGACCCACTGTTGAAAAATATTATGTATTCTTGAATATCTAATGGGTCCCGACTGTTAAAGTAGCTTTGTTCCTTATTAACAGAATTATAGACTACTGGACTTGTTTTTTTCTTTTCAGTTTTTATTTGAAGTATAATTAAGCAGTCGGGTTTTTTGATTTTTTAAATTTACCTTTTTTTTCGTCATCGATTTCCTCAATTTTCGGTCGTGAGTCCCGTGACGTTGATGGCCTGTCTAATCCTCCGTCCATGGATTTACCCAAATTCGGGAGTGACATATGACTTCGTAATCTCGAAGATGGCATATCCCTGAACACGTCTTCTTGGCTTGAAAACCGCACACCAAAACCAAGAGTGGTTGGTTTATACATCGTGCTATACAATATAGACGGCTCTTTCTTGGGAATACTATCTTGAGATTTTTCTTTGCCAATGCTAGATGATATTTTGTCGACCATATCCGACAGGTTTGTTACTGATGACTTGATCTGACGCAAGTCAACAAACAAACTCATTGTATCTTATGGGTTCTTCATGTTTCTCACATGTGGTGTATGTACTGCAACAAAATACTTATTTAACTGGATATTAATTACAATATTTTTACTTAGTAGGTACATAAAAATAAATCATTTAAAGAGATTTGTATCATTATGTGTAAGATCATTTCTTTTTTCAAGCCAATTACATTATTTTACATCAATTATTATCACGGACGAAAGAAAGCTCTTCTTTTTACAAATGATGAGTAATATATTTATTTTCTTTAATATTTAATCAGTTTAAAACTTTGAGTACGTTTAAAATGAGAATCGGTAAACGTCTTTATACTGAAATGCAGTGCAGTGAGTTATAAATATAATCATAATGGAATTATAAAGTGCAGGGTGCGTGCGTGGCAAGTTGGAAGCTTCAGGCTTACGTGCGGCGGCGGCGGGCGGACTGGCGGCACTACCTGCCCTGCTGCCAGGGGCGGAGTACTTACTTATTATACAGTTTACGTTACTATAACTGGGTTATCGTAGACGGAATATTAAATTCCATTGACGTTGCGTTGCCTGCCAAGGACGCACGCCGATACATACCTGTTTTAGGTGACATCTGTGTCGAATCTCGAACTTGCCCCATATATTACGTAAATGTAAACCTTTTTGCACACTTTTCTACACAAGTTAAATATTAGTGAAAAATCAACGAAAGTTTTTTGAAGTACCTACCTATTAATCATGGCAATATTGGATTTTCACTTCAAGTTACGTGCTTGCTTTTCTAGGCTTTCGCCGAGTGACTTGTACTATACTTTTTATCTACTTACCATTCATAAATTGTCTCGCAGACTACGGTTAGTTATTTATGCATTAATGGTGGGGTAACGTTGCAAATCGTTATGGTGTAATTTCAAAGGATATTGACGTATGACTTTATTCATTGCTACGGGGTTGGTAGAGTCACAAAGGTGCGGCAGTATAAAAATACTAGCCACATCTCAACGACATCTTAATTGAGATTAATTGGGACTTGCGCCCCGTTGACTTGAAAAATATGCCTTTTTTTGATAGGTTATTTCCAAGGATTGTCATTTATCAGAAAAAAAATACACTTTTCTTTACCCTTTAGTTTATCAGGAATAAATTAAAAACAATGCGGAGTAGATTTGCAACAGGCACAACTGATGCTATTACATAATTATAATATAATATGGAATAAATTTTTAAGTATGTGGGGAGGCCTTAATTAATAGAAATTTGGACTTGTAAATATGTAGTTGTAAAAATGTAGCGCTTTTGCATGAATAATTGATTTGTTTCGGTTGGAAATCTGATATCTGTGTAATGATATGTAGGGGATTAAGGGCGCACGCGACGTCACTGCTCCTAACATCAGAGTCGATAGCCTCGCATGTTGAGCGCGGCTAGGGCCGAACACGGCGTCCGGAACGATTCGCACAACTCCGTAATAGCAATTGACTCCGTCTCGTCCGGACATCCAGTCACGGTGCTACGGGCACAAAGCTTCCGTAGCCGTGTCCTATTATGGTTAATTCATGTGGAATGCAATTGTTCCGTTCTCGGGCACTGCGCTCGGCATTATCGTATTCGTCACGCCGCGCACGTGTTCGTTCGATCTAATAAAATAATTCCCGTATCAAATTTTACGCGCCTATCTCGATCTAGTAGACAAAGAACCGTGTGGAGGGTAGGGAATTCGCTTTGTCATAACTGGTCATGCTGTACAAAAGAGCATTGAGTTTTTGTCTATGGTTCGCTTTGTATTTTGTGTATGCAGATAATTTTAAAATGACCCGTCAAGTTACAACGTTGCTGTTCTATTATTGTTATTTAAAGGGGTTAAATAAGTAATTGAATATTAAAAAAAATACGAGTTTAAAACATGTATGTTAAAGTGGGAAGTCGAATTTAAATATCTTTAAGTTCTAATTTATAAAGGTTTTACTCTCTTCTCAACTGTGATACAATGGAAAGAAACGGCTGGCGTCACACACCGCAAATGCACCCTAAAACGGATACCGCAAAATGAAATTTCGGTTGTGTCATCCTGAAGATTTAATTTTAAAACGCTTTTGAAACCGCAGAGGCAAAAACGCGCTACCTTACAGCTGGCGCGCTGCAGCAGGCGCTGATTCAGGTTTAATGATGATTAAACGCAGTATGATTGTCGTCAGTGGTGCGTGCGCTGTAGCGGGCCCGCCCGTAGTCAGACCCCCTTTAAGTATTTGTCTCTACAGAAACAAGGAACCATAAATGCCAAGTACAATCTGCATCACATAAATATAATAAAACTAAACTTCTTTTGAACTTTATGTCAAACGCGTTAAGGTTAAAAAATAGACGGATAACTTGAGAGCGTGTTGACTGTATAGACGTTCAGACAACACGATCTCAAGTTATCCGTGACGTGACTTTCGTGTAGCAATTTAGCGATTCAGTGTGATTTATGTTTCGTTAGCTTTTAACTCAAACTGAGACAATAACTTTTCTAAAAAAATAACCCTTGCGTTGAGTTAAGTACTGTAATAACTTTTCTAAAGAAATAACCCTTGTCTTGCAAATTAGTATTCGCAAATAAAATAAAACATACAAGTATGTCAAATTGTTGTTGACGTAACTTTTATAAAATTTATTGCTGACCTGTTTTTATAGTTATTCCGTTTACTTATCATCGTAGCTGAATTATGTATGAGGTTTTTTTTTATTGGAACGAAAGTTCCTTACGGCAGGCTTGGAAGGGATAGGGATTTTGCTGCGCGACCGAACTGAAAAAAATGTGATAGTAAAACCGTAAGAAAAAATGCGTGGAATAAAACCGTTAAATGAGACGTGCGCAGGCGCGACGAAGTTCCTTACGGCAGGCTTGGAGGGGATAGGGATTTTGCTGCACGACCGACTGAAAAAAATGTGATAGTAAAACCGTAAGAAAAAATGCGTGGAATAAAACCATTAAATGAGACGTGCGCATAGGGGGTGGTAGAGCGACGAGGGTGCATCACTGAAATATTGTGATATTACACCAACACTGAATATGTGTGAAGTTATAGGGGGTGGTAGAGCGACGAGGGTGCATCACTGAAATATTGTGATACTACACCAACACTGAATATGTGTGAAGTTATAGGGGGTGGTAGAGCGACGAGGGTGCATTACTGAAATATTGTGATATTACACCAACACTGAATATGTGTAAAGTTATAGGGGGTGGTAGAGCGACGAGGGTGCATCACTGAAATATTGTTATATTACACCAACACTGAATATGTGTGAAGTTATAGGGGGTGGTAGAGCGATGAGGGTGCATCACTGAAATATTATGATATTACACCAACACTGAATATGTGTGAAGTTATAGGGGGTGGTAGAGCGACGAGGGTGCATCACTGAAATATTGTGATACTACACCAACACTGAATATGTGTGAAGTTATAGGGGGTGGTAGAGCGACGAGGGTGCATCACTGAAATATTTTGATATTACACCAACACTGAATATGTGTGAAGTTATAGGGGGTGGTAGAGCGACGAGGGTGCATCACTGAAATATTGTTATATTACACCAACACTGAATATGTGTGGAGTTATAGGGGGTGGTAGAGCGACGAGGGTGCATCACTGAAATATTGTGATATTACACCAACACTGGATATTTGTGAAGTTATATCAAGCTGTGGACCAGTAACGCCTGTGAGACATGATTATGATTACAAGATGAGTACTTATCAGGAGGTGGCAGAGCGACGAGGGTGCATCACTGAAATATTGTGATATTACACCAACACTGAATATGTGTGAAGTTATAGGGGGTGGTAGAGCGACGAGGGTGCATCACTGAAATATTGTGATATTACACCAACACTGAATATGTGTGAAGTTATAGGGGGTGGTAGAGCGACGAGGGTGCATCACTGAAATATTGTTATATTACACCAACACTGAATATGTGTGGAGTTATAGGGGGTGGTAGAGCGACGAGGGTGCATCACTGAAATATTGTGATACTACAACAACAGTGAATATGTGTGAAGTTATAGGGAGTGGTAGAGCGATAAGGGTGCATCACTGAAATATTTTGATATTACACCAACACTGAATATGTGTGAAGTTATAGGGGGTGGTAGAGCGACGAGGGTGCATCACTGAAATATTGTGATATTACACCAACACTGGATATTTGTGAAGTTATATCAAGCTGTGGACCAGTAACGCCTGTGAGACATGATTATGATTACAAGGTGAGTACTTATCAGGAGGTGGCAGAGCGACGGGGGTGCATCACTGGATTATTGTGACATTGTAGTTTATTCTAAACTGTGGGGCAGTCCTGCCTAGCATCCTTTACGAACGCTAGCGGGACATGATAATAAGGTGCGTATGTAGTGGGTGGCACAGCTACGAGGGTGCAGCACTGGAATATTGTGACATTACACGAAATCTGGATATTTGTGACGTTATACCGAGCTGTGGACCAGGAACGCCTATCATCTGCTGTAAACTTAAGCTAGACATGATAACAAGGTCAGTACTTAACAGGGGGTGACAGAGCGACGGGGGTGCAACCCCAAATTATTGTGGCATTATACCAACACTGGATTATTGTCGTATATTATACTAAACTGTGCTTAAGTCCAGGGGGTGGCAGAGCGACGGGGCTGCATTACTGGATTATTGTGACATTGTAAGTTATTATAATCTGTGGGCCAGGCCTGCCTAGCAATCTTTACGAACACTAGCTGACCGAACTGAAAAAAATGTGAAAATTTGATAGTAAAACCGTAAGAAAAAATCCGTGGAAAAAAGTGTGTGGAATAAAACCGTTAAATGAGACGTGCGCAGGCGCGACGAAGTTCCTTACGGCAGGCTTGGAGGGGATAGGGATTTTGCTGCGCGACCGAACTGAAAAAAATATGATAGTAAAACCGTAAGAAAAAATCCGTGGAAAAAAGTGCGTGGAATAAAACCGTTAAATGAGACGTGCGCAGGCGCGACAGTCGCATACACAAGCGAGTTTCCAATTTGTGTCGATTCTACATTAGCCGAAGGAACTTCGTTCCTACCTGGTGTCCCACGACACCACATCATTTTTTTTTTATTATTCTTAAATATGTATATAATTTTTGAATATTTTGTCAAAAATTTAGTTCATGTTTTTTTATTGATCAGTTATTTCATCACTGAATGTTTAAAAACTTACAATGAAATCAAATCTATTCTAATTGTTGAATAATCATTGTAAAAGATTATTCGTACGCTACCTTTTTAAATTATTTTATTAGTATACTTACCGCTTTCATATAAGTTACTTAAAAAAATTTAGGAAAAAGTTATAGATAATTCATTATTAGCGATGCTCCGCGTGGCATCGTGGAATACTCGATTTTGCCTTCTATTTTCTACACCTATTTTTTTCGTTGCTCTAGTTTTCTCGGTGAGTCTATAATTGGAGCAATTTTACTGGAAGAAATGGAATAATGTCGTATAATTTTATTGATTTATTTTCAACGAATCAACTTCCTTTCATTAACCGTCAATTGGCGATCGGACAAGTTCCACTTAGAATAGCAAGTCATTTCCTAACCCACATGAGCAGTGAGCTTAATTTTGCCGGCGACACTGGATAATCGGGTATATTACCGAAAGAAATCCCAATTTGTACCAATCAAATGCAAGAGCCCCGCTGCGCCACGGTTGACTACACACGGGACAATCATACCCTAATTAGGGCCCATTCGACACAGGCGCATACGCTCCCGTGACTGTAACGAATCGCTGTTATTAATCAAAATTAAAAATATGACGGGTTATTAATAATCATTCAAGCGGAATAGGAACTTTCTAAAGGTCTTTATCTAAATCGAATTTTCGACTTCTCAGTTCATTTATTTATTTTATTTATCAGCGGTTCCGCAATGTAATCGTACAACATAGCTTAAATAAAAAAAAAATACTAAAACTTTCTTTAAGTTTATTCAAAACTGTCACTTGCTTTATATATGTCGTAGGATGATTTGACAAATCAAATATTAGCGAAAATCCTAGGGATTTTGCGAAAACAGTATAATTAGACAATGGTGACAAGGGCGGATCCACCGTTGTGGGCACGATGGGCATGCCCACAACCTTAATAGACTTGTGACGTCACCTTTTTACGGTCTATTGAGATCGATAGGCTGATGATAATGAACGATAAGCCTTAATAAAATTTAAAAAACACAATGAATCATGAAACGTGCGTGATTTGGAACGCAGCAAAGAGCCATAGACGATATGCTGACATGTTGTGACTTATGTCACATTTTTGGCAATTT
This sequence comes from Chilo suppressalis, assembly GCA_902850365.2. Classification (NCBI taxonomy): domain Eukaryota; kingdom Metazoa; phylum Arthropoda; class Insecta; order Lepidoptera; family Crambidae; genus Chilo; species Chilo suppressalis. Next base: position 19,707,657 of record OU963898.1, read on the forward strand.
ATTGCCGTGCCGCCAAAACTTCGAGCCGCGTAGCTGTCAACTCTATAGATAGTTACTCTGAGGTTGGCCGACTTTACTTAGTACTTACTTTTGTTTATGCTGTGAAACGTAAGCAACCTAGCATAACCTAAAAAAGATTACTTATAAAGAGTAAATTACTTTGATTATTTTTTCAACATAATATACATCGGCGTATCATGGTAAGTCATTTTAATGAAATTACTGCAAAGCCTTACGCTATGTTTCATCATTTGTAACTTTGTTTTATAATAAAAGAAGTAACAAAGAATGTAATTTAATGCATTGTATATTGTTTTTTTGTGTGTGGCTGTGGGTATGAAAAAGTTTATTTTTTTGGTTGGGAAGATTTTTTTAACATTTACTAATAGATATCTAAGTATCTATCAATTAAATTAAATCCTACATCTTCTTTCGCAGCTATGCATCTAATATGTTATATAAGTTGTAACAAAACCAATCCGACAAACCCTAGGTACTTGCTTGAAAATATCGCGAAAAAAGTCAGCTGTTTCATACAAAACTTCAATACCCACATCGCCCAAACGTATGGAACAGTACAGCTGATTTTTTTTCGCGTATTCGGGGTTGACTGCATAGTAAAACTTGTTCCATATTATGAGCATCTGAGTATACAGTTTGTCGAATTGGTTTTGTTAAACCTTATTTAATTATAATAGCCTACTAAATAAATTATCAGGTACTAATTTATGGGGGCGTTTTCAGAACATTTCATTTCAACTGAATATTTCGATTTTAATTTCACTTTTAATTGGATTGATTTTTTTTTGTTTTTTTCTACTCTGTGATTTATGTAATGCCTTATACCTATATATAATTGCTTATGTTAATTATACACTACGAAAGAAGGAAACTTATAATAAGTAACAGAACAGGAAATAGATTCAGTTCAGGTAGGAGTATTCTGAATCTATTAAGGTAGGCACCTATTACCTTGCCTATTACATAAGTCACAGCCCTACAGCTAACCTAAAGTTTACTTAACCTTAAATAAATTCAAAACCTTTCTCACCTCCCATCAATGCTTAAGATTTTTGAAAAACTGGCTTGTGCATTGCATGTTGTTTTGACTTTTGCCTGCATTGTTTGATTTACAGGAAGATGAGGTTGAGGGTATTATTGTAGAGAAGAAGGGTGATGGTGGTGGCACAAGTGGCTCTAAGCGGAGTCATAATACTGCTTCAACGCGAAAGATTAACACATATTTTTTTAAAAAACCCAAGGTTGAGATTGGAGCGGGGGCATTGACTACTGGTAGTGAAATTGATATTGACTCCCAAGTAATTGATAGTATAGATATTGCTTCTACTTCTGATCAGTGTACGTCTACAGCTTTAACTGCATCATCATCATCAACTATAACTAGTGGCGGCTTGTCCTTGAACTCTGAATTTGCTTCAGATATTGGAAACTATATTTCTAAAGGAAACATGCATGAATTACTTGATGCAACTAAAGCTGCACTACTAGAAAAACATTGGGTGCCTTCACTTAACTATGATTTTCCGCACCAAGTTTTGCAAAAACACGGAAAAACGTACAGAAAATATGTCCAAAAATCACATCTTGAAAAATTCCATTGGCTTGTGCTGTCACATAAAGATCAGGGACTCTATTGCAAATATTGTGCCTTATTTATCACTCAATCTGCTACTGATTTCGTTAGATCTAACCCTGGACGTCTTGTGACAAAACCATTGAAGGCCTTTAACAACTTATTAGGCGAAGGCGGGTTATTACTGCAACATCAACGCAATCATTACCATAAGGTAGCCGTTGAAAGTGGGAAGAATTTTTTGGCGTATTATCATAAACCTGAGATCGATATTGCTAACCAGATTTCTACTCAAAGAAAGGCTCAAGTGGCAGAAAACAGAGATCGTTTAAGACCAATTATAAAAACTATAATACTGTGTGGTCGTCAAAATATACCATTGCGTGGCCACAGAGACGATGGCCAGATTTTAAGCACGAACGCCGATAATAGTGACGTCTCCTCTGCAGAAGGAAATTTTCGAGCTCTGTTAAAATTTAGAATAGATGCAGGCGACTCAGTTCTTAAACGCCATTTATCATCAACAAGTTCTACAGCGACTTACATAAGCAAAACTGTACAGAACGAACTTATCGACATTTGTAAAGAACAGATTCAGGAAACTATTTTACAAAACGTGAAAAAAGCTAAGTTTTTCTCTATTATTTTTGACGAGACTACAGATATATCTCATACCGAACAGATGAGTCTATCATTCAGATATTTTAATGATGGATTTATTAAGGAAGATTTTTTATGCTTCTGTGACGCGTATGAAATGCTTCAATTTAAAGAAACAGATACCTCAGATGCCATAAAAGAATTACGGTTAACAGGAATCGCATTAGCGAGAATCGTGGAAAATCTTTGCTACAAATTTGATATAGATTTAGCTTTTTGTGTAGGGATAGGAACTGACAGCTGTTCAGTAATGGCTTCCGACGCTAAAGGTGCTGTTCAGGAACTGTCTAAAAAAGCCATTCACGCAAAACGTTGTCCTTGTAGCAATCATGTTTTAAATAACTCCTTGGCCAAGTCATCAAAAGTCGCTTCGTGTAGAAACACAACTGGGACAATGAAAAAAGTCGTAGCGTTTGCTAACGCTTCTGCAAAACGCCATAGCGTATTCTCAGAAGAGCTTGATGGTACGGCTATTCAAAGTATATGCGAGACACGTTGGGTTGAAAGACACGACGGACATTTACAATTCCAGGGTGATAATTTGGTTAAAATTTGTAACGCACTGGAGAGAATATCGACATGGCAAGATAATAAAACTTCAAGTGACGCTCACTGTCTCTTACAAACACTACGTAGCTCTGACTTTATTATATCTTCGATATGCCTAAGCGATATTCTTGGTAAGAAAACAAAACTACAAATCGATCTATATATAAGCTTTTTATTTCTCAAAAAAAAAAAAAAATCTCTTTTTTTTATTTCAGGAACTACAGTTTCTTTGAGCCGATTCTTGCAAACTGCATCGGTTGACATCAAAAGAGCCGTCGATGCTGTGAAGGATGTCATGGAAGTATTACGATCGAAACGCCAAAATGCTGAGTCTGTATTTAAGCAATTATTTTCAGAGGCGACAGAGCAAGCAAAAGAGCTGGATGTTACATTAAAATCCCCACGTACAGTTCAAAGACAAACAAACAGGTCCAATTATGAGGCGAAATCGGTGGAAGAGTACTTTCGGAAATCAATCTACATACCTCTATTAGATTCCATTATTAATGATTTGGAGGAGAGATTGTCTCCGGAGGTACTCGACCTATTTCATTTAGGAGTTTTTCTACCAAACCCTAATGTGAGTATCAGGGACTGGGATATCGATATCGAGATAGTGAAAGTGAAAAAAGTGGTCCAGATGTACCGCCTATTCATTAACGATAGTGAGTCAACTGTCATAAATGAATACCGACTCTGGATGACCAAATGGAAAAGAGAATATAAGAACAATTCGGCCATACCAGACTCGGTAGCTCATCTCATTGAAGCATGCGACCAAGATTTGTACCCTAACACAAAAATTTTCTTACAAATACTGGCGACTCTTCCGGTCAGCGTGGCTACCGCAGAGAGATCTTTTTCTACTCTTCGCAGAATAAAATCTTGGTTGCGTGCCTCAATGGCACAGGAAAGATTATCCGGGCTAGCTCTCCTAAATATACACAAAGATGTGAACCTGGATATTGATGACATTTTAAACGTTTTTGCAAAAAAGAAACGTAAGCTTGAATTTGTAATTTAAGTAAGTACCTAAATAAAGTTGTTTCATGTGAAATGTTCCTAGCATTTAATTTAATTTAATATTCTTAGAAAATGTAAAAAATAATCAAAATCTCGCCTGGTGGATCTCACTTGCTGATCTCACTTACATTACTCCTGATACAACGTCAAGATACCTATTAATCCAGTCTAGTGTCCCTATATTGGCTTACTGGCTAAAAGAAAAAAATATAACTTATTGATTAAAATAGGTTTGGATCGAAACTGACTATTTGATTTGAAGAAATCGGGTCCGACTTCCTCCTAAGTTTGTTTCCTTTCCTAAGGCCCAAGTCCTGATGCTCAGAAAAAAGGAAATAATCTAATTCTAAAGTTCATAAACGACTTGCATGATTGTTGATGAGCATGTTCATGCTCCGACTCGTACTTAGCCGATTTTCTAGTAGCTGTGACCACAACCTTTTTTGAATGCTGGATCCGCGCTTGAATGGTGATGACATTTTCTCAATCTTACTGAAAAAAGATTTTTGCGAAAACGAGAGTAAGTCTCAGTAAGATTGCATAAAGAATCTTTGGCTTATTATAAATATTTTCTTGGGTTCACACTAGCTTAGGTAAGGTTACGTTAGTGTTATAACTATTAGGGCATGACGCCAGAAAAAAAGTTAGTTAACAATAACATTGAGATTTTTTTATCGCCATTGTCTAATTATCCGTGTTGTATGTTGCAAAATCCCTAGGATTTATGAGAAAAATTCGAGTAAATATTTACGTGTTTAAATCTCATGAAAATTTTACTAGAAAACAATCCACCACCACCACTGCGGACCAGGCAGCAGAAGGGACTCGAACGCGCACCCTTCGCTATACAGACAAAGCACTGACGATTATGCTACCGAAGCCCTGACGGCCGTGCCGTATTTTCTCTATCGGTAATGTGCGGTTATCCTAATCCGCAAACCTGTATAATGTGGCTAAATTGAAACAATGAAAATTCTCAACGATATTCGTAACACATATATTATCATAAAACGAACTTCATAACGATTACAATAGAATTTAATATGATGGCGGTCTGCACGTAAAATGCGAACAATACGTGAATACCTATTAGTTTAATTACATATTATATTCAATGTGGATTCAGGGCACGCGTCCTCAAATCCCTTCAGCTGTTCCAATGTAGGTAAACGACCATCCAGTAGGGAGCCGGAATAATTGAAACAAATGCAGGGATTATTCGACAAATTGTCCAATACAACGGCGATTTGTCTAAGTCGTCACGGAAGGACTGTTGTTACATTTTATTGGTGTAAATTTGACGGTGTGGGAGTAACTGACGACAAGAGATTTTTCTCTTTTTTTCGCCTATATAGCTATAATACTAGATTTTGTCTGAGACTTTTTCCGCGTGAAAAATAATCCCTAGGGAACTCTTATGGGATAAAAATTCCTGAAAATTTACTATATGCAAGTATGAAACGTCTGTCCTATCGTTGTTTTTTACCCGACTGTATATATGTATGTTTGTTCCTTTGTGGCACACTAGAGACCAAACGCCTGGACAGATTTTGATAATTCATACATCAATCGATTCATCTCAAACATGGGAGTGCTACTAAAGATATGATAGTAATCAAAATTCAATATGGGCAATATTAGGCGCCATATTGTGACGAAGTAAAAAAATATAAGTTGACAAAATATGTCGAATGGGGTATCACTGTCTAGATAATCGAAAATCATGTTTAGGTTCCTAACACCATTTTTCATTTTATTTGATTGTTTAGAAGCTACAACGCTTTAAAGTTGTATATTAACCACTTGCGCTTTTAATTTCAATCTTACGTTTGTATGGATCTTTGTTACTCTTTCACCTAAAAAATACTGAATGGATTTTAATGAAACTTAACAGTAATATAGCTCATATATGATAATAACATATATATAATAATGTATGTAGTTATTAAGTGAATTGGCCAAAATATAACAATAAGTGTCACATAAGACGGGAAAAATCTCCCATCTGCGTGCCATTTTGGCCTGCACTGCAAAAACAATAAAAGTTACATGAATAATGTAGAGTTAAAATGTATCTCTTAAATAGGTCTAAAAAAAGTCCGTGACACCATATATCTATTTTTAATGTGTAAGCCATTACCGCTAAAATAGTGAATCAAAACAAGTCCAGTAGTCTATAATTCTGAAGCTATTTAAACAGTCGGGACCCATTATTGAAAAATATTAAGTATACTTGAATAGTTCTTGAATATTGAAAAATATTATGTATTCTTGAATATTTAATGGGTCCCGACTGTTAAAGTAGCTTTGGTTCTTATTAACAGAATTATAGACTACTGGACTTGTTTCTTTTCTTTTCAGTTTTTATTTGAAGTATAATTAACCAGTCGGGTTTTTTGATTTTTTAAATTTACCTTTTTTATATATTCATACAGGCATTTATTATACCCGGAAACGTAGAAATAGTACTTACCTATGGGTGTAAAAATCTGTAAAAAAGGAAAATATATCCTTTTTACTGCGCATCAGATTTACGTTAATTGCGTAAGAAGTTAGGTAGGTCTGCTTCTGCTATTTTCGACAATCTCAAAATGGATGTTTAGTCTGTGTCGGAGCATCAATAAATCTTGTCAAATTAATCCTATGTTCGTATTAAGTGTTGCGGATTTGCATTTATTAGGTTCCGTTTTTTTTTCTCCCTGCAAGCGAAGTGGGGAGCGTAGGTCGCTGTGGCGGCGGGCGGGACGAACGACTACCGACGGAGCGGGCGGCGCGGCGGCGTGCCTTATCTCGTAATAACAAAATCAGTGTAGCAAAAAATTAAAAAATAATTTTACACTTTGCATAGTTCGCCCACAAATCTGAATTTAATAGCAGCACACTCCCATTCAGCAGAACGTATAATTAGTCTTTTAATTACTTTTTTTTATCAAAATTATTAATTTTGCCATTGAGGATTTGCATAACGTCTAACATCGCGACTATTTTAGGACTTGACAAAACTTGGAAACTAGAGTAGTTACAAAGCGTACAATAATCAGCGGTCGGGCGTTCAATAAATAAAGAAACTTAAAGATAGTTGTTGTAAACCTAAATAAATAATAAATTTCTTATAGGACCACAGCAGGTGTTTTAAAATTTAAGGTCGTAGTAGACTTTTTAACATCTTTCAAATATTAAATAAATATAAATAAATATTTCCAACACTCACACCAATTAGCCTAGCCCCAAAGTAAGCACTGTAAGGCTTGTGTTATGGGATACTAGGGTAACGGATAGAATACATATACTGTACATACATAAGTATCTTTATATATATAATATTTATATAGAAATACATATGGAACATCCATGATTGGAGTACAAATGCTCGTATTCATCACACAAACATCTGCCCCCACCGGGATTCGAACCCTGGGACCTCTCGAGTCGGCGACACCATGAAACCCGGCGTACAAACCACTCGGCCACGGAGGTCGTCAATTATGGAAACAAAAGAAAAAATATTCAGATTCCGCTATTAATAGAATCATCAGTGACAAAACGCTAACTGCAAAAGTGGCACTAAGTAGAAAACATGAATGCTAACTTTTGGCACCTGCGAAGAAAAGCGAACGCTCCCAAAATAGTTCAACTCCTATTAATTAAGTTCGGTCTTACGTGAACGTAAGTTAGTTGAAACTAAGATTAAAAATTGGTTCTTAATATATATTTTCAACTACAATTCGCCTGCGACTTCATCCGTGTTAGCTTTAATTTTGAGCAATTTTCTTAATTTATTTTTCAGTAATAACGTTCTTCAAAGTATTAGTACACTGAAAAAGATGCATGAAATCGGTAAAGACTTCCCAAGTTATGGCGTGGACAAAGGAAATCAATTCAGGGCGACTTAACTTAAAATGCCAATTATTTTAATATTCCACGGCATTCAATCGAATTTGAAACAAATGTATTTACTTGTAAATATCTTTCAAAGAATAAGTTGAAAAGTGTCGTGACAGCGAATGTGAAATAAGATCCTCCATTATCTTACTTCATGCATTAGGAAATCGCCGATCAATTTTTACAGTATGTAAATAAAACAATCTAAAATCTGTTATTAACAAACGTTTTGTTTTGAAAATAGAATAAAATAGTTTTGTATTAGTCATTAATGGCGAGCGGCTATGAAACGGTCGCAGGAAGCACAAGCTTTGCCCTTGAGCGTTGGACGGGCCAGCACTATAGACATAAAAAAAATTATGAGATGAGACAGGACAACATAACATGTAAAAAATCATTTCAAAATATATTCTTGAACTCTTCAATTTAAGTGCGAAACTGTGTAGTAAAATTTCTTATATTAATTAAATATTACGCCCTACCACCCAATATTAGAAAGTAGTCTTCAGTTCATCCAATACCTAACTGTGCATGTTGAGCTTGTTTCTTGTTTTAAGTACAGTGACCTTTTGGAATGGTTAATTCTTACTTGCAATGCAACCAATGAGACAATATTTTTGGAACGAAAGTTCCTTACGGCAGGCTTGGAGGAGATAGGGATTTTGCTGCGCGACCGAACTGAAAAAAATGTGACAGTAAAACCGTAAGAAAAAATGCGTGGAATAAAACCGTTAAATGAGACGTGCGCAGGCGCGACGAAGTTCCTTACGGCAGGCTTGGAGGGGATAGGGATTTTGCTGCGCGACCGAACTGAAAAAAATGTGATAGTAAAACCGTAAGAAAAAATGCGTGGAATAAAACCATTAAATGAGACGTGCGCATAGGGGGGTGGCAGAGCGACGAGGGTGCATCACTGAAATATTGTGATATTACACCAACACTGAATATGTGTGAAGTTATAGGGGGTGGTAGAGCGACGAGGGTGCATCACTGAAATATTGTTATATTACACCAACACTGAATATGTGTGAAGTTATAGGGGGTGGTAGAGCGACGAGGGTGCATCACTGAAATATTGTGATACTACACCAACACTGAATATGTGTGAAGTTATAGGGGGTGGTAGAGCGACGAGGGTGCATCACTGAAATATTGTGATATTACACCAACACTGAATATGTGTGAAGTTATAGGGGGTGGTAGAGCGACGAGGGTGCATCACTGAAATATTGTTATATTACACCAACACTGAATATGTGTGAAGTTATAGGGGGTGGTAGAGCGACGAGGGTGCATCACTGAAATATTATGATATTACACCAACACTGAATATGTGTGAAGTTATAGGGGGTGGTAGAGCGACGAGGGTGCATCACTGAAATATTGTTATATTACACCAACACTGAATATGTGTGAAGTTATAGGGGGTGGTAGAGCGACGAGGGTGCATCACTGAAATATTGTGATACTACACCAACACTGAATATGTGTGAAGTTATAGGGGGTGGTAGAGCGACGAGGGTGCATCACTGAAATATTGTGATATTACACCAACACTGAATATGTGTGAAGTTATAGGGGGTGGTAGAGCGACGAGGGTGCATCACTGAAATATTGTTATATTACACCAACACTGAATATGTGTGAAGTTATAGGGGGTGGTAGAGCGACGAGGGTGCATCACTGAAATATTGTGATATTACACCAACACTGAATATGTGTGAAGTTATAGGGGGTGGTAGAGCGACGAGGGTGCATCACTGAAATATTGTGATACTACACCAACACTGAATATGTGTGAAGTTATAGGGGGTGGTAGAGCGACGAGGGTGCATCACTGAAATATTTTGATATTACACCAACACTGAATATGTGTGAAGTTATAGGGGGTGGTAGAGCGACGAGGGTGCATCACTGAAATATTGTGATATTACACCAACACTGGATATTTGTGAAGTTATATCAAGCTGTGGACCAGTAACGCCTGTGAGACATGATTATGATTACAAGATGAGTACTTATCAGGAGGTGGCAGAGCGACGAGGGTGCATCACTGAAATATTGTGATACTACACCAACACTGAATATGTGTGAAGTTATAGGGGGTGGTAGAGCGACGAGGGTGCATCACTGAAATATTGTGATATTACACCAACACTGAATATGTGTGAAGTTATAGGGGGTGGTAGAGCGACGAGGGTGCATCACTGAAATATTGTTATATTACACCAACACTGAATATGTGTGGAGTTATAGGGGGTGGTAGAGCGACGAGGGTGCATCACTGAAATATTGTGATATTACACCAACACTGAATATGTATGAAGTTATAGGGGGTGGTAGAGCGACGAGGGTGCATCACTGAAATATTGTGATACTACAACAACAGTGAATATGTGTGAAGTTATAGGGAGTGGTAGAGCGATAAGGGTGCATCACTGAAATATTTTGATATTACACCAACACTGAATATGTGTGAAGTTATAGGGGGTGGTAGAGCGACGAGGGTGCATCACTGAAATATTGTGATATTACACCAACACTGGATATTTGTGAAGTTATATCAAGCTGTGGACCAGTAACGCCTGTGAGACATGATTATGATTACAAGGTGAGTACTTATCAGGAGGTGGCAGAGCGACGGGGGTGCATCACTGGATTATTGTGACATTGTAGTTTATTCTAAACTGTGGGCCAGTCCTGCCTAGCATCCTTTACGAACGCTAGCGGGACATGATAATAAGGTGCGTATGTAGTGGGTGGCACAGCTACGAGGGTGCAGCACTGGAATATTGTGACATTACACGAAATCTGGATATTTGTGACGTTATACCGAGCTGTGGACCAGGAACGCCTATCATCTGCTGTAAACTTAAGCTAGACATAATAACAAGGTCAGTACTTAACAGGGGGTGACAGAGCGACGGGGGTGCAACCCCAAATTATTGTGGCATTATACCAACACTGGATTATTGTCGTATATTATACTAAACTGTGCTTAAGTCCAGGGGGTGGCAGAGCGACGGGACTGCATTACTGGATTATTGTGACATTGTAGTTTATTATAATCTGTGGGCCAGGCCTGCCTAGCAATCTTTACGAACACTAGCTGACCGAACTGAAAAAAATGTGAAAATTTGATAGTAAAACCGTAAGAAAAAATCCGTGGAAAAAAGTGCGTGGAATAAAACCGTTAAATGAGACGTGCGCAGGCGCGACAGTCGCATACACAAGCGAGTTTCCAATTTGTGTCGATTCTACATTAGCCGAAGGAACTTCGTTCCTACCTGGTGTCCCACGACACCACATCATTTTTTTATACTATTCTAATTGTCCACCCTACGTCATGTGAAGCGCGAAACAGTTGGGAAGATTGGTATGCAGGGAAACGTGCAGCTCTAAACAACACTAACTTTGAAGGCCTAAACCCAAATGCTAAACCCTCGGTGCTCTGGAAACTATGCTCACACATGAATACATAATTTCCTTTTTTATTTGCCAATACCGTCTTCTAAGCGGTAGATACGGAACGAAAAATCAGCTGTGCTGCCTATATGCCGTATATTTATTACATACATTCTAGCAAAAACAGGCCGCTCACAATATTTTTTAAGTAATGAAACATGCTACTATGAAGATATTTACGTTTGTGAAATATAAAACTAACATAGAAAATGGTATTAAGAACAAACTTATAAGAGTCGTCCATTGAGCCGAGATGTTATTAATGAGGCGCACTTCAAAGCGCCCGCCGATACGCCGGCCGAGCAAGAACTCCGCAACTAAAATAAAAACTGGAGGAAACCAAGCTACCGACCGCCTCGAGGATGTCGGTAATTTATGAATTTGTCAGGACAACTGAGCATCGTCGTTGTGTCGTCGGCGTAAATAAAGAGCGCTGCGGCGCGGATAAATTTGTGTCAGATCAAATGAATCGTGCATCGCCGCGCATTTGTTGCACTTATTGCGCTGCGCCCGCCCGGAGGAAAACCAGTGTTGAACAATGAGGTGGTTTGTCGTGCGGTCAAGATATATTGCAAATGCGGCGTGTCGAAAACGTACGTGCGCCGCGCTGATGGGATTCCCTTCTATTTCTGGCGATTGATCGATTTGTTCGCACGACCATGTGTGACGTTCAGAAAAAGTTTAGGTCACTGCTACATTATCCATTCAAATCTTTTTTAACAGTGTAAGACTGTGGATTCGACATGTTTTGTTTCATTCGACATCTAGTAAACATTTCTCTATAGTGACTTTAAAAAGAAGGAGGTTCTCAATTCGTCAGTAGGTATATAAATTTATTGAGTTTATTGTTGTTCGCGCTTATCTCCCAGATTTGTGAGCCGATATTAATGATTCTTATTTTGTTTGATTCAAGTTTTTGTGGTGATAGTTTCATACGTGACGTTACTTTATTCTTTAACGTTAAAACAAGATCGAGAGTAAGCGATTGTCACTTATAAGTAGGAAGACATCAAAGTTGATGGTGAATCTAAGAAGTCTTAGGTACATAACCTATCTTAGCCCCGGTCTAACCAGAAGTGCAATAAAGTTATTATATCGAGGTACTTACATCATTGCACGATCTAAGTACTAACTCTCTCTGACTAACTCTCGAAGTGTATGAAGTTACATATACTTAAGTTCCCAAGTGAAATCTTATCCAACAGATTCCAAGTTAATTAGAACTCCGTTAAGTTTCGTCTCCGCGCGAAGCCGTAAACATTGAACCAACTAGTGTCAGATAGTGTGCTTTAGGCACGAATTAAGAAAATGTTGCTGCCTTTAGTCTTCGTCGCTTATAATTGTTAGGTAAAAAAAGCGCTCACAATGCTCGTATAGATTCATCAGCGTAATTTGAACGCTACTACATATCTGACAATAAAATTCTCATTATTAAAAAGCTTTTATTTGTGTGTCACTCTCATAAAAACTATACATGTGCTAGATATAAGTAAGGTATATTAAAGTTCTACTTTTATGGCTCAGCGTAAAAATATTAAGTCGGATATATAAGGAATGTGTTGAACATATTGCAATAAAATAAATTTGACGTAGTGGCTCGTATTTCACCTACGCTGCGCCCGGCCCCGTTAGGCACAGCGACAGCACCTACGCAGCGCTGAAGAGGGATTTCAATAAAAATCACAATCGTAAAAAATAAGGCGGCGGCCATATAAAAATACCTAAGAAAGCTTTAAGAGCCGTCGTCCCCTAATAATAGGCCCCGCCAGATGCACAGGACGGCCGCCTGGAAAAGTCACAGTGGGAACTCGACCGGAGGAAATTATTTTTTTCGGTCTGCCACACACGGCCCTCGCTCACTCAGCGAAAACTGAGCGCTTCACGGGAATCACTTACAGGACATTATGCTCCAAGTCCTGGTCCCAAATCAAATAACAAAGGTAGTAGGTAGAGTCGGTACCTGCTCACCAATATAGCAGCGTTATCAGTTATTTTCTAGGTTCTTCTCTTACAAGACTATAAGAATAAAAAATATTTATGTAAATATTATTTTACATTAACCCTAATTTTTACATCGCACAGTGGTATCGACTCTGGCATGAATCTCTTAACTTAAAACTAAATTTAACATCAGTCTCTCCTGTCTGCTCTTTTCAGTTCCAGTCCGTTCTTAATTCATAGAAAATGACAAGGAAACACTGTTGACAAATTTAGTTTTAGGTTTGGAAAATCATGCCAGAATCGACACCACAGTTCCTATTAATTAAATCAAGGCTACAATGTTAGCCATCATCGTCATTATTTGCAACTGTATTCTTTTAAAGTGAAAATGCTTTCCGTTATATACGTAGGGTCTTTTCGTCAACAGTGGGTCATGTGGACGTCTACAAGAAAATCTAAATTTATAATGTAATATACCTACTTACATTGTTAGAATTTTTGAGAGCAAAAAATTTCGGAACAGGATGAAACCTATACCAAAAAGAAGAGAACACATTAAAAAAATCGAGCGAGCCTTACAGTAGTCGCGTAAGATGTGTAACATTTGAAATCTCACCTTATATTAGTAAAAAAAGAAATAAAACCTACTACAAAAGGAATAAGCCATTTGAACATTATATTCTAAAATCAAATCAAATAGCGCGCGCTTCCCAAACTTCCTGTTACACACTTCCGTCCCACTTCACTCCCACAAATTGCACGAAAGCGAGAGGAAAGATGTTACACATCAAAAAGAGTAGAAATGAACTCAGCTTTTAAGGGGGGAAACGTTTTATCGCGACTTTCGAGAAAACTACAACTTTAATTGGCAAAACTATAGTTTATCAAAAAAAATTTGCATTTTATGAGCATTTTCCATATAATAAAATTAAATATAAATATAATAATAGTATTTAAGGTCTGTGAAGTAAGCTCGCCACTTTTTGAATTTTATTATTATCGAGGTTGTTCTGGATTGTTCTATGTTTGTTCTACGTTGTTCTAAAGTATTATTTGAAAAAACTAAAATTTTAAGCTGCCAGACAAAAAAAAACCGTTTCTAGTTGTTCCTAACATTGTTCCAAAGTATTATTTGAAAAAACTCAAATTTGAAGCTGTCAGACTAAAACAAAACGTTTTTCAGATAGCCCCCTATGTTTGAAAATTTATTATTTTTTTAGTTGTTCAAAGTTGTTCTAGTTGTTCCTAACATTGTTCCAAAGTATTATTTAAAAAAACTAAAATTTGAAGCTCTCTGGCAAAAAAACCTTTTATTTATAAAATAAAATTGTACAAGAGACATTAAATAAATCAACAATAATTTTAAACAATGACGATTTTATTTTGTTTCATATTGTATATTGGCTACCATAAAAAAGTTTTTTTTGTCTGGCAGCTTCAAATTTTTGATTTTTCAAATAATACTTTGGAACAATGTAGAACAAACATAGAACAATCCAGAATAAGCTGGATAATAATAAAATTCAAAAAGTGGGGGGCTAACTTCACAGACGTTAGTATTTAAAATATATTTTTTTATACCATCAAAAAAAAAGGTCCCATAGAACAAAAATCGCAGCAAACTTATTTAAAAACCAACCTTTTTGACGGGAGATTTTTTGGCATCACTATTAATTTAATCAAAATAATACATATATATCGACTTTGTTGTATATATTTTTTTTCTCTGATCAGGCCATCAGTGATCAAGGCAGGAGAAATTTAAGAAATTTTGTAGGGATAAGTTTAATATTTATAGGAATGTCCAATTTCACATTTAACCATCTAAAATTTATTCATAGATTATCTCTAATCCCGACCTGCAGATATGAATATTAAAATTATTATTCACCTTTTCGGATTTGTCATTTAAACCTATCTAGGCATAATGGAATCACTGGGAATTGCGTGATCAAATGTATTTAACATAAAAAATATACACTTCATTCTTATCATTACAAAAGGAAGGCTTAGATCTAGGAAAAAAACTTGCTGTGCCCGTGACTTCGTTCGCGTGGATATCGGAAAATAACAACATGTCACAATGTATGTTGGCAGGTTACATGATTTTTTTCGGTGAAATGAAGAGCTCTTCCTTGTAAACGCGATGTAAAATTGCCTACTTTTATACTTATGGCAATAGTTAAACCGAAAATCTAACAAATCGGCACTAAAGTTCACTTCCGCAACGAGTAAGGTCTGGTCCTATACTTTATATTCCAAAATAGCTTGTAGTGTTCGTAGATTGCTTTTTTTACACAAAATTAATTAACTGAAAACGAGGTATCAAAGTAAATTAATTTTGACTCTTTTTATTTATCTCACGATGTAATACAACTTCGACGACGTTTAGGCAGCTCCATGGAGAACAATTACTTCACTTATATAGAGCAATTTTTTTTTGAATTAGCTTAATATTTTAAACACTAAGTTATCGTTATTTGCAGCCTGTTTAATAATAAGTACCTCGGCGATTTTCCATATTTGAGGTAACGCTTTTGTCGACCGCAACTCTACATTTATTATTGTATATATATAATTTTAGTTAGTATTAAGGTTCAACTGGCTATTTAAGTATAGATAGGTACTAACTATGCGATTCAAATAAGAATAGGAAAGCCAATGACCTCCATCTGTCAAATGTCGCTTGAAAAGTACGGTTTGCAAAAAAATCTTGGAACACTCTTTTAACACTGAACTAATCTTAGAATACATATTTAACATTTGTAAACAAAAGAAGGAAATAAATCATATGAAACCTATAGAAAATGAGTAATGGAAAAGGTAAATATAAGAAATTTAGTTTTATTATAAATACAGGTAATAAGAAGACCGTTTTTATTTAAAATAAAGTTTTCGTTTTAAAACGTACAATAAGCGATATTTTATTTTATAGCCGAAAACATCAGTGATGATGATGACTACTCCGACGGCAGTGCAGAGATGAGCGGAATTAAAGAGCTATATTCTGATTAATGTTGATTCTCACTCAGTTTATATAAATAAATAAAAGGAGATTGCTCAGCTTCCATACATGTTTGGCCTAAAGACCAATAATCATGAAAAATTGTTTCCTAGATTCGAAATTATATATAAATTACTGTAGAAACGAATATTATTGACGGACACCCCTGAGAACTTCTATAAACCATATACACTGAACATATTAAAATAATTTGTTATATAGTAAAGTAGGGAAATCAAGCCAAGTACCGATATTATGGATTAGATTCAGGTATATACAGCAAGTAGATTAACAGATAGTTGCCTATTTTTGAAGTTAATGCATAAGAGTAACTTTTAAAATCAGGTGTCATTTCCGGTTATGATAAGGTAGGTACTCTGTGACAGAAACTGTGTGATGATTGTGAATAAGCTACTCATTCTGTTTCTACTGACTACACACACCACATTGTCATGGGCGACTTCAACACTGACCTTCTAAAAGATAGCGCCCAGTCTCGTAAGTTTCGATCCTTAATTGAGTCGGTCAACTTCTCAATACTTCACCTTGAACCAACCCACCATAATCATACCACTTCGGACTCATGGATCGATCTCATTTTAATAATTTCTCATGATCGTGTCATTAAACATGGTCAACTTCCGGCACCTGGCTTCTCCAGGCATCACCTCCTTTTCCTAGCATATAAAGCTAAACCTCCGAAGTCTAAGCCTCAAATCGTCCGAATGCGAAACTTTGCGCGACTGGATGTGGAGAAATTGAAAAGTGACGCGTATAGTATAGACTGGATTCCACTTTGCGAGGCAGCTACCATTGATGACATGGTCTCATAATTTAATAATGCCATCTCGAGACTTTTTGACCGTCATGCACCTAAAAAGTGCGTCAAATTGAAACGCCCACCTGCGCCGTGGATTACTGCTGGTGATCGCATGGATATGCGGAAGCGTAATAAGTGCTTTCGTACGTACAAACGGTGCCGCACTGATTATAATTGGGAGGCTTTTAAAACTGCCAGGAATCGCTGCAATCAGATGGTGAGAGCTACTAAACGCCAATACATTCATAAGAACATTTTGAATTCAAGTACTGCCAATACAAGGAAGTTTCGACGATCTCTCGGTTTCGGTACATCCTCTCCTAAACATATCCCCTCTGTTTCACCTGATGAACTTAACAAGCATTTCTTATCTGTCCCTTCTCTCCCGACTTCAGTTACTCTTTCTACAGTTTCTGCTATTACTTCCATGGCACCTTCTACAAACGATTCTTTCTGCTTTCGTCCTCTGACCAAAGATGAGGTTCGTAAGATCGTGCTCTCCATAAAATCAAAAGCAGTTGGTTGTGACGACATTGGGAGGGCTATGATTATGTTGATACTTGAATGTATACTTCCAAGCCTAACATTTATTTTAAATTTTTCTCTTACTTCAAGTACCTTCCCTTCTATCTGGCGACATTCTCTTACTATACCCATTCCTAAAAATACCTCACCATCCTCTCTAAACCACTACACTACCCATATCAATATTACCTTTTCTCTCTAAGATTTTAGAAACTGCTGTACATAACCAACTGTCTTCTTTTATCTTTCGCCATAGGATGCTTAGTCCTCTACAATCTGGGTTTCGACCCGGTCACAGCACAACCACTGGTCTCCTTAATGTTCTGGACGACGTTCGGAGCGGCATGGAGAAATCGCAGTTGACAGTAATGGTCAACTACGACATTCTCCTTGCAATCCTTATATACATGGGAGCCTCTTCTTCGGCGAGGACCTGGTTTTCTTCATATCTTCGTGGGCGCCAGCAGGCTGTTCGAATTAATCAGACTATTTCAAGCTGGGCTGATATCACTGCTGGTGTGCCACAGGGCGGTATTGTTTCTCCTCTTCCTTTTTCACTTTTTATTAATTTCCTCACTACTCTAATTCAATCCTCTTACCATCTGTACGCCGACGATCTCCAACTTTTCGTTCAAGCTGATAAGCATAACTTAGACGCTGCTATCATACGCTTAAACCAAGACCTACAAAGAATTTCCGGTTGGTCCAAGTGTTATGGTATCTTTGTTAACCCATCGAAATGCCAGGCTATTATTTTAGGTAGTTCTCGTCAATTGGCTGCGCTTGATCTGAGTAACTTGAATTCGGTAAGGTATGATGGTAAAGTTATCCAGTATCTCCCTAGCGTTAGGAATCTAGGCTTATTTATCGACGCTACTCTCAGCTGGGAAGTTCATGCTCAGGAAGTCGTCTAAAGCACTTTCTCCCTTCCCGTACCAAAGTCGCACTCGTCCAGTCTCTTATTCTACCTATTCTCGACTACGACGACATCTGATATTCTGACATCACTCAAATCCTTCTTATCAAATTGGATCGTTTGCTCAACAGCGGTATTCGCTTTGTTTTCGGGTTACGTAAATATGACCACATCTCTCCGTTGTTTTCTAAACAGAAAACAACTTCAATGGTTGCCCCTCAGTGGCCGAAGAAACCTTAGATTACTTTGTATGCTCTTCAAGCTTTTATACGATCCATGTGCTCCAGAGTACCTGAAATCTAGATTTCAATTTCTTGGCACATCCAATCAACGTGATCTTCGCTCGTGTAGAAATCTCACACTACAAATTCCCGTTAATCATTCTGGCTTTGGATCCAAATCTTTCACTATCACTGCCATACGCCTGTGGAATGCTCTACCACTAAGCATACGTAGTACTGACAATAAACTTATGCGTGAACACTACCCGACTACGTGATTTTTCCCTATAGTTTGCATCGATATATATTATATTTATTGTGTTTTATGTAAGTTATGCATAATTATGTATGTATATATATATATTTATATGTATATGTTTATATATGGTTATATGAATATTTTATACATGTGCATCAATTTGTATTTAAGATTTATTATTTTATTTTCATTTTATTAAATTTTTAGCAACTTTGCCCTATCGCCATAGTATTTGTCTCCAACACTCATACTGGTTGACTGGTAGAGAATGCCTATGGCATTAAGTCCGCCGTTTGCTTATGTTGGCAATAAAGTTTAAAATAAATAAATGAGCCACAGATTAGAAAGAATTTTTAAACTCTCGTTAACCAAATAAAGTTAAGAGATTTAGGTTCTATAGCCATATATTCAGTAGCTTCATTATTTTTGTTATGTTTTTAAGATAACCATATTTTAGATTTTTAGTGTATCACACCTTATAATTTTATTTATTTATTAATTTATAGTCAGGCAACGTAGGCCCATAGATAGATACCTTAAAGTCTAACATATATATATACAGATTATAATGTGTTTATGGAGGTGTTTGGCGAAAAATGTATGGCAATAGACTTTATGATGTCGCCTACCATCTATAATAATTGTCTAAGCACATTTGCATCTAGTGAAAATGATAATATAGTTGTGGATATTAATACAGTGTAATAAAAAAATGATTTATTTTATCGATTATGATTTTATTTATTTTTTAAGCATTTAACTGCTAGATGTTTAAATCTAAAGAAAAGATTACTAGAAAAAAATCCACGCGGACCAGGCAGCGGATGGGACTCGAACCCGCATCCTTCGCTATCCGGGCGAATGCACTGACCATTATGCTACCACGGCCCTATTAGCCGCGTCGAAATTTTCCTAGCCTTAAGCTGCAAGGCAGCGCCATCCCTTCGCACTGTAGGTAACCCACAATGTCAAATGAATACTTTTTCAAGTATTAAACATTTGAAAGAAGAAATAGCAATTATAGTTATGATTTTATTTATTTTTTAAGCATTTAACTGCTAGATGTTTAAATCTAAAGAAAAGATTACGAGAAAAAAATCCACGCGGACCAGGCAGCGGACGGGACTCGAACCCGCATCCTTCGCTATCCGGGCGAATGCACTGACCATTATGCTACCACGGCCCTATTAGCCGCGTCGAAATTTTCCTAGCCTTAAGCTGCAAGACAGCGCCATCCCTTCGTACTGTAGGTAACCCACAATGTCAAATGAATACTTTTTCAAGTATTAAAGATTTGAAAGAAGAAATAGCAATTATAGTTATGATTTTATTTATTTTTTAAGCATTTAACTGCTAGATGTTTAAATCTTAAGAAAAGATTACTAGAAAAAAATCCACGCGGACCAGGCAGCGGACGGGACTCGAACCCGCATCCTTCGCTATCCGGGCGAATGCACTGACCATTATGCTACCACGGCCCTATTAGCCGCGTCGAAATTTTCCTAGCCTTAAGCTGCAAGGCAGCGCCATCCCTTCGCACTGTAGGTAACCCACAATGTCACATGAATACTTTTTCAAGTATTAAACATTTGAAAGAAGAAATAGCAATTATAGTTATGATTTTATTTATTTTTTAAGCATTTAACTGCTAGATGTTTAAATCTAAAGAAAAGATTACTAGAAAAAAATCCACGCGGACCAGGCAGCGGATGGGACTCGAACCCGCATCCTTCGCTATCCGGGCGAATGCACTGACCATTATGCTACCACGGCCCTATTAGCCGCGTCGAAATTTTCCTAGCCTTAAGCTGCAAGGCAGCGCCATCCCTTCGCACTGTAGGTAACCCACAATGTCAAATGAATACTTTTTCAAGTATTAAACATTTGAAAGAAGAAATAGCAATTATAGTTATGATTTTATTTATTTTTTAAGCATTTAACTGCTAGATGTTTAAATCTAAAGAAAAGATTACGAGAAAAAAATCCACGCGGACCAGGCAGCGGACGGGACTCGAACCCGCATCCTTCGCTATCCGAGCGAGTGCACTGACCATTATGCTACCACGGCCCTATTAGCCGCGTCGAAATTTTCCTAGCCTTAAGCTGCACGGCAGCGCCATCCCTTCGCACTGTAGGTAACCCACAATGTCAAATGAACACTTTTTCAAGAATTAAACATTTGAAAGAAGAAATAGCAATTATAGTTACGATTTTATTTATTTTTTAAGCATTTAATTGCTAGATGTTTAAATCTAAAGAAAAGATTACTATTTCGAGTCCCGTCCGCTGCCTGGTCCGCGTGGATTTTTTTTCTAGTAATCTTTTCTTTAGATTTAAACATCTAGCAGTTAAATGCTTAAAAAATAAATAAAATCATAACTATAATTGCTATTTCTTCTTTCAAATGTTTAATACTTGAAAAAGTATTCATTTGACATTGTGGGTTACCTACAGTGCGAAGGGATGGCGCTGCCTTGCAGCTTAAGGCTAGGAAAATTTCGACGCGGCTAATAGGGCCGTGGTAGCATAATGGTCAGTGCATTCGCCCGGATAGCGAAGGATGCGGGTTCGAGTCCCGTCCGGTGCCTGGTCCCCGTGGATTTTTTTTCTAGTAATCTTTTCTTTAGATTTAAACATCTAGCAGTTAAATGTTTAAAAAATAAATAAAATCATAACTATAATTGCTATTTCTTCTTTCAAATGTTTAATACTTGAAAAAGTATTCATTTGACATTGTGGGTTACCTACAGTGCGAAGGGATGGCGCTGCCTTGCAGCTTAAGGCTAGCAAAATTTCGACGCGGCTAATAGGGCCGTGGTAGCATAATGGTCAGTGCATTCGCCCGGATAGCGAAGGATGCGGGTTCGAGTCCCGTCCGCTGCCTGGTCCGCGTGGATTTTTTTCTACTAATCTTTTCTTTAGATTTATTTTATCGATCTTTACATAATGGATTTGTTTTTATTGTTATATAAACAACTTCGATCAGTCTTTAGCTAAATGTTACTACACCCATAGCCATTAAAAATGATTCGTATGTTTTCCAAACCGGTAAAATTAAAAGTCCTTTTTAAAGTAAATATATTATACAAAGGTGTCCGTTGAAATTTAATGACTGTAAATTAAATTATAAATTACGCCAAGAATTACCGTGTATGACAATAATTTTTGTGCATTTAGGCCAATTTGAGCAATCTCCTTTAAAATCTGATATTTTTCTCACTTAATCTTGGTAAATGTTTTATTAAAGAAAAACTTTTTTGCTTTCTCTACCTAACTGGTTTGAATTGACAGCTATGACGTCACAATATGGCGCCCAGTCGGTCCTATTCTTAGTTGAATCGCATTGTACTTATCTAACTATTCTTCGAGTGTTCCATTTAGCATTGAATAAAGCTACAAACAACCAAATGAATTAAAGATAATTGGTTAGTGTTACTTTATTCTTACTTGTAACTGGATAACTATGCATTTAGGTGAATACCTAATAATAGCCAGAGAATACCTAACACTTAAAAGAAACAAATTAAAAATAGCTTTAGTAATACCATACCAGTGACGGAGGGCACAGCGCAGGGTTCGGTACTTGGACCTTTGCATTTTTTAACATAATGTGTCACTGACATGAACAGCAGCATCACCAATCGCACTTGCTATTAGTTTTTAGATGATACTTGCCTTGTTATCGGCGGTAAAGATGTTCAATCGGTCTGTGATCTTTTGCAATCTGATTTGGATACCTTAACAAGATGGCGTCATGACGCTGGATTCGTTATTAATGCTAGCAAAACTAAACTTTTAATAATAAAGTTACCGTTTGTCAGATTTGCCATTAATAAAAGTCGTAATCAATGAACATACCTGCTTATATGTTGGGAGTATATGTCACTGTTCACCTGTTGATATAGTTGATAAACAAAAATATCTGGGACTTATAATGCATGTACTAAATTAAGGCAATTTCTTGTAAATATTACCATTCTTAAAGATCGCGTTCCTTTCAAGGTTTAATTAATTTTATATAATTTACTTGCAGAGTCACACATTCAATATGGACTTAGTAGTTGCGATCGAACATATAAATCCTACCTAAATGAAATAAAATTAATAATCTTAAATGAAAAATACTTAAAACTATTGTTTCTATAAATATTAAAAATAATATAATATTAACTGTTATCAAATGTGGATTAAAAAAAATATACCTATCTACTTATCGCTTTTTATACTTACTAATAACCCTTTAAGTATATTTATTTCTTAAAAAATAGAAAAAAAGGGATTTTCTTTCTTTGGGGTCATCCATAAATTACGTCACACGAATTTCATGTCTTTTTTGCCCCTCCCCCCGTCCTTGTCACAGCTGGTCACATTTGTAAGACTCCCCCCCTCCCTAGTGTGACGTCACATATTTTGCAAATTTACATTTAGAAATCATTGAATGAAAACAGCGGTTCTGTAATCAGTTTTATTTCCATTTAAATTGTTTTTTCATTATTATTATAATCAAATCAAACAATTAACAAAACAAAAAAATTACCGAACAAAAAGTGATTGACTATGTTAATTAAAGAAATTAACAAAACATAAAATATTAATAGCATTATAATTAAATTAAAGATACAAACTTAATAATCTTGAGTCCATGGACATTGATCCCACTCCTTTAAATTATTTATAACTGGCATAGCACCACTTTGTTCTCGTTTGGGTTGTTAATGCTTTCGTAAAGTAATAGTTTCAACACTTAGATTTTAATATATTTTGAAATGTGACGTCACGAAATTTAGGACCCCTCCCACCCCTTGTCACACGATGTCACATTTCGTTGACCCCCTCCCTACCCCTTAAAGTGTGACGTAATTTATGGATGGCCCCTTTTCTTTGAGCGGTACCCTCGATTTCGTCTAGTAAAATGAAATAGTTTCCCAATTTTTCTATAAGTACAAATTTTAACTCCCCATTTTAGTTTATTCTTTTATCTTCCCGACTAACTAAGCTCTAAAGTGACCTTCTTCAAGGTCACTCGCATCATCTTACCATTTTTTTTTAATTTCAGCTATTAGGTATGACGATTAACAGAATTACCTTCAAATCTCATCTCAAATCAAATCAAAGAGCTTTTACAATTTATCATTGTGGCGATACGTGTAAATAAATACAATACAGCACTGCTGATAGCAATAAAATATAGAGTAGGTACCTATGGCGAGACAACTCTCACGTTTCCCGGGACAAAGCTCGGATTTCTGGGGACATTTCCGGGTGTTATGCGAGGGCACATAATTGCAGCCGCACAACGCGCTCATTAGTGCAATGTTCAATTAGGGCGCGCCGATGGGCGGGCCGTTACACGGTCTCTGATTCAAATCGGCTAGGCGGCTTTTGGAGATTCACTTTGTAGGGTGTTATTACTAGAACCTAAGTAATTAATCCTAACTAATATTATAAATGAGCAAAACATGTAAGAGGGTTACGTGTTTGTTATGGTTTCACACATAAACAGCCAAGATATTAAATTTTGGCGTACTTTTTCTTACAAAACTATAATTAAAAGGCTGTGTAATAAGGAATTAAATTTTGTAAGTACACGAAATCATTTTCTCCACGCAAACGAAGTCGCACGCACTCGGTAGTACTTGTAGGTATTTTTGTGTATATGTTACCGGCAATCTGTATAATGCCGGTGGTATTCTATACAATACCTAGGCAATGTATATACATACAGATGGAGCTAAAGAAGTGGCACTTCAGTCACGGTAATATTATCTATATAATATATTATATTATATATATATGTATATATATATATATATATATATTTACATCTTCGAAGACTTCTTGCATCTTTACAAACTGCCACCCTGCGGCGTCCACTGTACTCGACGCGATTTTGAATGTTTTAAATAGCTATTATTATTATAATTTCTTGAGTCTACGCGAAATTGCATTAAAATATAAAATGCCAATATTCGATTTTAATATTTCCCGGTAATTTAGCGCATCCGTTCACCACCATAACCATACAGCACACTGAATATTTACGTATACCTTCTATGCACTGCTTAAATGCTCCTACCTCCGTCCAAATTTATGTTTAAATTGATTCTGCATAATACGATTTATTTTTACATAGTTACGTCCCTCAATTTTTAAAAAGAGAGTTGTTAGTTCCGGATACTGTAGGTACTGTATATCAATAATATTCATCCTGATAGTCCACCGGCTTCCAGGTACACCAGCACTTATACTGTCTTTGGAGTAGTAAATAGGTAGCTACAATTACTTATTTATGTTCAAATCTTGATCGCTATTTTTGAGTTTTACACAGGTCAGTCGGGTAGACAGGGAAGTTCTTTTTTTATTATATCTTAAAGTTTACATTGGTCCGTACCTTTTTGTCTTTATATTTTTATTTATTAAAGTCATGATCATATTTAACATAACTTTGTTAGCTCGGCTGGTCTGGAATTTCAAGAGTACCGGTGGGATTCGGGCTTGGTTGTCCCTTGACCCTGTATTTTACGGACTCTACGACAATATAGTCGTGCTCTGTGTACATAGTCCACAACGGAGTCGGAGGGATCCACCAAGGATAACTTAGAATACTGTAAGTTCCGGTGTCTTGCCTGATGCTAGTACTGCCAAGAGTTGTCCAATGGCGATCTGTAAGGTTTTTAGTGGGTAGGCTTATGATCAGACACTGAGCTTGGCCGCAAATATACGTGTAGGTATTATTCATTTTCCCAATGTAAAAATTAGTCAGGTTTAATGTGGGTATCCATAATAAATCCTTGTATAAAAGTAATTTGAAAGCAATACAAGCTACCCAGCCTTGTCGTACCTAGGAAAGATAATTATAGTTAGACAATAAGAAAAGTAGGTGTAAATAGACTTATTCGAACTAGGTAGGCTCGAAATAAAGAAAAAAAAATATGTAATGGAAAACGACTTCATGAATTATCTCTGACCTTATTTTTTAATTTGAGGACTCTGTATTAAAATAATACCTACAGGGTGAAAAAACAACCTCTTGCTGAGTTTCTTGCCGCTTCTTAGTACAAGGTCCCCCGCCGTAGATTTGTATGGAGAGGCTTCTTGACGTACACAGGTGCCGAAAGTCTGAACTAAATAAAGGATCTCACCAAAACATTTTCATGGAAAATGTTGCCAAGACGGGATCATGTATCACTCGCACGGACAAAAAGTTATCAGATCGCACGTAGAGCCATGCTTCTATCTCTACACGCCCTAACACTAAGACCAATTTTATCAGTGCGGTTGTAAAGAATACAACTCACCGTCCCTTCTCTTCGCGTGGGTGTCGTAAGAAGCGAATAAGGGATATCGGAGCTTCCATCCGCTCTTGTGATGCTAGGGTGCCAAACACCCGCCTGGTTTGTTACCATCGTGCGCATGGTGAAAAACCCGTTAAGTGCTTCTCGCGTGTATCGGGGTCAGCCAGCGTACAACCAGAGTTCGAGTGGAAGTTGTCGCTGACTGATTCAGTCTAGGGGAGGCATCTGTCGAACCGATGCCGGGAGAACTGCATCGACCCGCCGTCCAAGGCGACCCGTAGAAACGGCTGTACAGTACAGGGGCACAGTACAGGGGCCCAAGCGTTCCTAACCAGTTCGTGAGGCTGCCCTATCATTTCACGCATAATCTCGGGGTGGATCGTCGTACCGGTTGGACTGGGCGTGGGGTCACGACGGCCACGCCCGGGGGGGTGCCGGCCCTTCCGTCCGGTGGGTCGGCGCATCTCCTCTGCAGGCAGTCATTCGGGAAAACAAACCTCCCTAATTTGCCCGAACTCTTCGCGACAACGCCCGCTCGTTTTCACGTCTCTTTTCAATTCCACCATGGCAGCCTCTAAAACAAAGTTTGGGTGTATAGCGGTGCATACCCCCACGCCTTCAATGCTGTTTAAGGTAGAGTTCTGCAACATACGCGGACTCCACTCTAACTTCAACGCAGTCCACCACTGTCTTGAGACAGCACGCCCAGCATTGTTGACGGAGACACAAATACTTCCGTCTGCTAACACAGGCTATAACTATCCCTAGGCTACGTGTATAAAGAGTCCTTCAAAGCGAAATCCGGTGTATGCCTGTATGTTCGGGCGAATATTTGTTGTCGCCGTCTCCGCTGCTTGGAAGATCCCTCTTTCTCTATGCTAGTGGTACACGTCGACTCTGGTCCCCAGGCCAGAGTCTACGTGTGCCTCTACAGATCCCATACTTGCGATATTGAGACAACTCAACTTTTCGAACACCTTAGTCGGGCAGCAAATGACGCGCAAGAACAATTTTCCAAAGCAGAATTGGTGTTTTTGGGGGAATTTAATGCTCACCACAATTTGTGGTTAAGTTCCTCGAAAACCAACCATGCAGGGCTCTGCTCACGCATGACTTGAAGCAATTGGTCGATCAGCCCACCAGGATTCCAGATATTTCAAGTCAAGCACCTTTATTACTGGACCTTCTGCTCACGACCCATCCATAGGGCTGTCAGGTTGTGGTAAGGGGGCTCTGGGCTCTTCAAATCACTGCCCGATATCTACCAAAGCGCCACAGGCCAAGCCTCCGCGTCCAACGGTGGTACAACGCCGGATCTGTCACTATAGGTCGGCAAATTGGGACGGTATGCGTGACAACTTTGCGTCCGTCCCTTGGAAGCAGCGCTGCTTCAGTGAAAAGGACCTATTGGCCAGCGCCGTTGCTATTCTGAGGAGATTGTAATGGTTATGCAACACTATATTCCTCATTCCAATGTCATCAGTAAGGACACACGTAACCTCTGGTTCAATCACCACTGTGCTGAAGCTGTTTCGCGTAAGCAAGCGGTATATCGTGCTTGGATCAGAGGCCGCGCTCTTAAGGATCCCGGGGTCGATTCACTCAGAGCAGCCTACAATTTTGCTTCCAAGACCTGTAAGAAGGATTACAGTGGATGCCCAGCGCGTTACACATGTTGGTGACGAACTTATAACGCATCCTTTGGGCTCCCGTAGCTATTGGCGTTTTTCCAAGGCCGTGCAAAAGAACTTCTGCCAGCCCTCGCTGCCACCTCTGAGATGCCCTGACGGAACACTAGCTCATAATCCACTTAAGAAAGCCGATTTACAAAAACTCTTTGCGGCTAACTCCCGAATCGATGATTGCAATGCACTGCCACCATCATTACCTCATTGTGGCACAACGATGCCTGATATTAAAATCAGGTAGCGTGAGGTTCGTGTCGAATTGCAATCACTCGACATCCGGAAAGCTGGTGGACCTGATGGCATCCCATCAGTAGTACTACAAAAATGTGCAGCGGAGTTGTCTTCCGCTCTCACGCGCTTGTACCAATGCTCGTATTCTTTGGGGCGTGTGCCGAAGACTTGGAGAAATGCCAACGTGCAACCGGTGCCCAAAAAAGGGGATCCCTCAGATCCCGCAAACTACCGGCCAATAGCAGTCACCCGAGTATTATGAAAGTCCTAGAAAAGGTTCTTAACAACCATCTGACCCGCTACCTAGAGGATCACCCAAACGATCGACGGGTGATCTTCTAGCGTACTTGACTCATATCAGGGGTGAGGCTATCGAGAAGCGGGGCGAGTCGTTGGCTATCAGCCTTGACATTGCCAAGGCGTTGGTCAGGGTCTAGCACAAAAGCGTTCTCTCCAAGCTTCCGGCATACGGTCTGCCAGCACAGTTCTGTTCTTGGATAGCCGACTTCCCGCATGAACGTAAAATTCGTGTCCTTACGAATGGTAGCAGTTCGCGGTACATGTCAGTGAATGCCGGCGTTTTCTTTTTTTTTATGTTATACCATGCATACGAGCAGACGGTTTACCTGATGGTAAGTGATCACCGTCGCCCATGGACACTTGCAACACCAGGACTATCACAAATGCGATGCCGGCCTTTAAGGAAGGAGTACGCTCTTTTTTCGTTTCTCAGGGCTCCGTCCTATCCCCCACTATCTTTCTGCTGCATATCAATGACTTAATTCCTTTTGGGAATATTCATTGCGATGCATACGATAGTACAGTACATGCGGGGTATCCCGGACAAGCAGCGGCTGGGCAGGTGGTAACCAAGGAGAAACGGGAGAATGTAGTCATTAAATTCAATCAGGCTTTGGACCATATTTTTGAATGGGGTACCAGGTTTGGTTGAGTTTAATGCTAACAAAATCCAGGTCTGCGCTTTCACGGCAAAAACGTCGCCATTCCTTTCATGTCTTGGAGACCTGAACAAGGTACGGCGTTTTTTCACGCCCGAGCAATTTAACTGTGCTTGTTGTATATGGAGCAGGTCGGTCTTGCGTGGAATATTGCTCGCCACTCCGGGATGGCTCCAGAATATTGCTCGCCACTCCGGGATGATTCCACCACCACGATGTTTTGGATGGGTTACAGCGGCGCGCGATCCGCACTATAGGCGATGAAGAGGTGACTAAACACCTAGAGCCTCTTCAATTACGCGTCACTAAGCACGTTCTATCGTCTGTACCACGGCGAATGTTCTGAGGAGTCATTCTCTCTTATTCCACTTTCCCCTTTCCTTCAGAGGACCTCGCGCGCTGACCTACGTTGTCACCGACTAACTGTGGCCACAATTCCAACGCGTACAAAGAAATTTGTTGACTCATTTCTTTGTTGCACTATCCGTTAATGGAATGCGCTGACCGCTAACGTATTCCCTCCCTCTTACAACCTGTGATTTTTTAAAAGAGGCGTGAAGTTGCAACACGCAGGCCGGCAGGGTGAGAATGGCTGGTGTGGCAGGTAAAACTGCTGTATCAGCTATCTTCGCGTCTGGACTTCACCGTTACTTATATAACTCGAGATTTTTTTATGTGGATAATCCAAACCCTAGTTATATAGGTCCACTAAAACGACGAAGCCCTTCTGGAAAAGTTAGGTGGAGCCCTTTCACTTTGCTTGGCTCGTCTTGTCGTGTTGGTGGGGGGCACGGTTGCGTTGATATTGAATTCGATTTTTGAATTTGTATAAGTTATAGGGAAGGTGAATACATACAAAGTGATAGTGAAGAGGTAAGGTTAATTGGGATATCAAAAAAAATCAATGATACAAATTAGCAAATGGTGCATAGAAATAAGCTTAAGTTAATGTCAGTGACATATTTAACAAGTTTTCTAGATGTGATATTATAAATACCATAACAAAGGCTGTACAATAATACTGTACACTTAACAATTTAACCAACAGTTCTCACAAGAATTCTCTGTAGGTAGGTATTTTTCGACAAAATAACAAATGAATCACATTCTTTATAAAATAGGTGCTAATGATTAACATTGTTAAAGTTCTCTCGATCATTAATATCGATTAATCGTGTAGGTTCATCATGTACCTACATTATAAAAAATCGAAAACGGAAACAAAACAATAATATTCTAAAAGTTATCAATTAGATAACTATCTTAAATTCACTAAGGTCTATTTGCAGCAAATTTGCTATAATAAAAATTTTCTCTTCATTGTTTTACGTTTATTTATTTCTATCAAATAATACGATAAATTTCACTCTGGTAATAAGTTTGCGTCCACGGAGCACGGATCTGTATACAAACACACGTGACCCGTAGGACGCCCATTTTCGCCTCTCCCATGCACCCAAAACGGACCTCTCAGGTGTCGCGCGCTATCGCAAATTAAGATACCTACTGGATGCAAGATGATCATCGTAGAGAATTGATAAAAACTTTTTTAAATATATACAGGAAGACGCAATAAAATCTGTAAATTGAACCCGAAATATACATTGCAAAATATACACTGCACGGTAGCGCCCTCCAAATTCCGCACGGTTAATGGTTGAACTATGAAATACGTTAAAAAGCATTCTGGAGATGAAATTGAGTCCACGCCAAATTTTTGCCCATGCATTCTACGCATGAAAAGACGCCTTTGCACAAAAAATGAGGCTAGGTTAATCTTGCGTCCGTATACCGGACGCATCAAGTCGGTCGGACGCAGGATCAATAGCAAAAATCGCCATATAAGACGCAACATGATCAGCAAGATATATAATATGCTTCAGTCGTGTGGTCATAAGCACACTCGTTTTTTTTTCTTTTATTGAGCTATTATTTATTTTTCGAAACAATTTAGGTATAGAATATTTAAATTTGCCCAGTATTTTACAATATCTGAATAGTTAAGTATTAAACATTTGGTAGGCCTAAGTTGTTTATTAATACAGGCAATCCTTCCTTACCTTTCCAATGTTCGCAATTATTTTACAATATTTTTTTATTAATAAATATTTCGTTAAGAACCTTAGATAAGAAAAACATAAATTAAGAAATAAAATAAAAATAAGTGGGAACAAATAAAGCCGCGGGCGGCTGAACGACTTTTACGTATTCACATTTTTGTAGGTATTTAATTGTAACGCAAATAAAACTATGATCTTTTCACATCACTGACACGGGTAAATCTTCAGGAACATGTGGATATATCATACTTTAATATTAAATAATGAGAGAATAGTGTTTTCTACAAAATTGAGGTCATTTCGGTTGAAACGTCCACAACGTAACCATTTTTGGCGGAGCGCGTTCTTCAAACTGATGTCAAAAAATCTAAAGTTCATTGAGCACTGCATTTTTATTCACAACGCCATCTACATATTTTGCCTAAACTAAGAAGACCATAATAAGCATAACAAGCAGCGATAAGGATGCTTTCCAAAGTGTGCTAATGAATTAAAAAAGGGACCGCCCATAGACGGATGACACAGAAGTGTCATCGGGCGTTTGACTGGAAAAACTTTTATGACATGTTATTACACCATTTTTCATTTTATATGACTGTTTAGGATCTACCATGATTTAAAGTCGTATATTAACCACTTGCGCTTTTAATTTCAATCTAACGTTTGTATGGATCTTCCTTACACTCAGACAAAAAGTACTGAATGGGTTTTAATAAAACTTAACAATAATATAGCTCGTACATAATAATAAACATATACAAACATATAATAATTTATGTAGCTATTGAGTGAATTGGCCAAAATATAATTAGTGTCACGTAAGACGGAAAGAAATCTCCCATCTGCGAGGCATTTTGGCTTGCGCTGCAAAAATAATAAAAGTTACATGAATATAATATATAGTGGAAATGTATCTCTTAAATAGTTCTACAAAAAAGTCCGCGGCAGCATAAATCTATTTTAATGTGTCAATCAATGAAAAATAAAATATTATTTTATATCTATTTCCAAAACTGAACTTTTGTATTTACAAATATTTTTTATCAAAACAAATACTTTTATCGCTTTTGATATTTAAATACGTTAAACTTTGCCTTTTACACTATGCCATTTCGACAAGTTCGAGTTCGGCAAATATTTAAAACGTTAAAACAATGGTAAAGTGATAGCGCGGTGTACAATGCAGGTGTAGACTGCGGGAATGGTGAAAGAAGATTTTATTGTGATTTTTGGTCTTTATAAAAGTAGATAAAACCTAGGAGAAAAAGAAAAAAATGGGCTACTCGCAGCATCCAATCCTATACGAAGTACTTACAACTGTGATAAAGTAATTCTTATTAAATGATAAAAAATAAATTATCATATTAAGTAAGTATTTAAGATTATTAAAATTTAATGGACAGCTCAAAATTATACATACTGTTTACAAAGTTTATTTTAACGATATTACTTCGTATCATGAAGTAATATCGTGTAACTTTATATAATGAGAAATAACCTATTGTTCGCTAGTAGGTTTATAAGTACTTAATGGACTCCCTGTCTTTATTATTCAGCTCGCGATAATGTTGATTATGTTATAATACGTTAATAATAATAATAATAAAAATAACGACAATTCTGCAAAATTCGAAGCAAATAACATAAAGTTTTTATAGGTAAATCACCCCTACCATCACGCTACCCCTATAAGTATTTCGATAATGTATGTAACTTAAAACCAAGGTCCAAACTATTTCTATAGGGAAATTCATCATAATCGATTTATCTATTAAAGCGGCGAAAGCGTATCAAACTAACTCACTTTCGCATCTATAATATTATATTATACTAGTGATCCGCCCCGGCATTGCACGGGCGAAATTTATTTTAACGGGATAATGCTCTAAGCTCGGATATAACGTAGCTATAAAGCAATTTTTTACTAAAAAATATCCTCTCGGAGAAATTGTAAGAGTGGATTTCTTAAAAGTAAAAATTTTCGTTCGATTTATGAATCGAGCAGATTAATCAACGATACGGAGATTAATGATTGAAAACATAATAAATAATGTAGCTACCTTATGGTGAATAAATTTTAGAAATCGGTTCAGTAGTTTGAGAGATTATTTGTTACAAACATACAACTCTTGCCTCTTTATAATATTGGTAAGTATAGATAGTTAGGATCATAATGTTTTATGAAAAAGATTAAAAAATAAACTAAGTAATAGGTTTATTTGATTACTAGCGGCCACCCGCGACTTCGTACGCGTGGAGTTAGTTAGAAATAAAGGTTCACTGCTCGTTCCCCATAGGTGATAGCATGATAATATGTAGCCTATATGTTGACCCGACTTCTTAATAATATTCGTGCCTAATTTGAAATAATCCATGCAGTATTTTTTAGTCTATCCCGGATATACATACAGAAAAACAAACAAAAATTCTAAAATCTATATTTTTGGCTTCGGTAACGACTGTAGATCACACCATCATCATCACCAAGTATTCTTTAAAAAAATATTCAATGTACAGTTTTGACTTTCTAAACATTTTATTATATTATGTATAGAAGATATTAATTTGTAAACTTACTTAGCATTTTTGGTAAACAGTGATTCATTATTTGCTAAATTATACATACTTATTCTTATTCTGTTTATTATAGGTAGAAAAAAATATTTGGAAAATAATTGCTATAATTGCACCATTTGCATTACCTACTCGGCTAGCAGCAGCCCGATTGCCCCGATTGATAAGTAGAAGTACTCTTTATTCGAGCTTTACACTACCAATAAAAACGAGTAGACCAGAAAACCTGCGATCTGTATCTAGTGAACGCTTTAAAAGAGAACGACAATAATAGAAATCTATACATTGGGTGATCAATTGATAATAAATGAGATTGCTATGGTGCTGTACCTAACGCTATGGAAATTCTATTCTACGCCTTTAATTAATTAAATATCATTTGTTAGACAATTAAAGGCGCATAAAGTTGTAATGTAAAGAGGATGCTAAAATGATGAATTAATGTTCTCAATGTTAAAAAGTTGTTTTATTTCAGCGGCTGGTCGACGCGGCGCAGCGCGTGTGTACTTCTTTCGTTGACGGACAAGAGAGACTTTCAATACATACAATTTGATCGTGAACAGATTCGACTTTCGATGATCAATGTTTGTTTGAAATTGGAGTGATAGAACATATAACATGTCCTGTTTGGTTTGCATACTGCTTGCATATTTGCTTAAAATATATGAAAACGCCCTCCCCTAAAAGTCAATGGTTATACATCCAAAATACGGAAAGTTAAGTGATTTTATTTACCTAACAATCAAATAAATCCTAAATAACAAAACAAAAAAATCGGAGTTTTTGTTTCGGTTATCATTCGTATTTAAAAAATAATAATATCGAATTGATTATGAGTTTGAGATGCAGTTTGACTTTGATTTAGGTATTTTAGTTAAGAAAGTTAATCTAGGTTATATTGAAAGGTATTAATTGTTTTTTCTAGTTTCCTATATAGAAGATAAAGACTCCTGTTCAAATATATTGTGGTAACCACAGGCAACTACGGAACCATCTGATGCGCGTGGCACGACACGCACTTGGCCGGTTTTATTGATGTAAGTATGATACTAACGGCCGCCCGCGACTTCATCCGCCTTAACTTTGTAACTTAAAAATTTCTTTGAAAATCCATCCTAAAAATCCGGAATAAAAAGTATCCTACGTCTCAATCCAGGTAATCCTTCTAATAAGTATTTTAAAAGTGAGTTTTTATGTTTGTTATTCAATCACGCATAAACTACTGGGCGGATTTGGATGAAAGTTCGTAAGTATGCATAACTAACTCTATATCAATTTACATCGCTTTAAAATAAAATAAGCCCGTGCAAAGCTGGGACGCAACTAAAAAGCATCCGATTCTTTTGAGTTCATATTCTGAATTTTGTTTATTTTGTTTAACTGCTTTTGCCGTTTGGTTGCCATTTTTTTATAATCTTCCCGTCAGTTTTATAATTTACCCAGTGATTAATAGCTGCTTTATAACACTGGAGGAATATTTCATTACTTCGATGTAGAGTTATTATAATAAAACTTTATGCATATGTGGTATGTATTTTTTATAGATAACTCTATGCCTAAACTGACTTACTGCATTTACTGATCATTAATTCGGGGACCGAAAAAATTATATTTCTACCCAGGTATCTTATCAATAACTTGCCCTGTAAAAGCTCTTTTGAATCATCCAATATTTTTGAAGTGAAAACTTCTTCTATAATAATAAGTCTCTATCTAGGACGTAAAGGTGGCAGCTTTATTGCGAAGAAAATGCATTTTTTTTACAATAGATGTGGCTAGGTGCGCTTAAATGTGATTCATGTAAGTTGATTTTTCTGAGAGATAAACTTTTTAATGTAATATAAATTGTCATGTGTACGATAGCTTAATAAATGTATTCTATCACATAAATGATACTACTTTTATGCTGATATTAAGGCAATTCGTGCAAAATTATTCCCTAACCATTCCAAAATATCAAAAATGCACAACGTTTATATTCAAGTTTTCACTTCTGTTTCCGTCGTTTTTTTTCCTACCATTCTTCAGGACATCTTTTAGCTGATAAGAAGAATGGGGGCAAATTTAGCATTTAACAGAAGTATAGTAAGTAAGTATAGTAGTATAAGTATTTATATAAAATGATTTTATATTGCGACATGTTATT
The DNA here is from genome assembly GCA_902850365.2 of Chilo suppressalis. Lineage (NCBI taxonomy): Eukaryota > Metazoa > Arthropoda > Insecta > Lepidoptera > Crambidae > Chilo > Chilo suppressalis. The sequence continues at coordinate 19,743,469 of OU963898.1, forward strand.
GCATAAATGTAATTGCAACTAGTCGCAATGATGCTTATGATGCCCGTCCTAAGCCTAGGTATAGACGTTTGATGTTTTGCGATATCAGAGTACGTATCACACGTTCCATTGCGACCTTGATAATAACTATTGCTCTGGAATCTTATTTATTGCCCATCGACTGAAATTCCAAAAGATTTCGTTTTAATCTCCTGTAAGTGTTATTTCACTGTAATCTTCTTTAAGGTGTAAGTTCTCCCCAGACAGAGGCTCTACTGCGAGTGGAATTGTTTCGTAAATAAGTACCTTCTTAAATAGAAATTAGTGTTTTAATTTCAATGACAAGAATTTTATTTGTGGACCTGTATTACAGTACATAAAGATCATGGAATGAAAATAGAGATTCCAAGAGACAATAAAAAATAATTAACAATAGCTGTGTACACAAAGAGTCTCATCACAGTGAAAAGATGCGCCCAGCTTACATCTCCACTTTAATTTAATATTTATCTTTATTAAATTCCTTTCTTGAAATTCTAACTAACCTCTGTAGATAAAGCAGTAAAATAGATTCAATTTTTCAGGACAAATTTTTGAGTTAGATATAGTTAGTGACGCTTTCGCTTTTAAATAGTACTTTGCTCCCTCAGTAATCAATTTACTATTGTTTATGTTCTAGGTATCTATACAATATTAAAGGGCCTTTTTTTATCACAGAATATCGAACAAGTTGTTACGTACCTTAGTAAACAGCAAGTTAACTTAAATATGAGCTATGACATAAGAAGGTAGCTAAACAAAACAATCTTATTTAATAAACAAGTAGACGCAAAGTTTACTAGTAGATAATGATAATCCTAATAAAATAAACAGGGCCAGCGGCAGTTGGACTTCTTATCTCGAGTGCAAGCCACTAGAGCGAGAAACGAGTACTTCCTATTATTCCGAAAGGGGCATGGACAATATAAAGGATGGCGGGCTTAGGTTATGAGACCCGCTTATGAAGTAGGTAAAACTATTTGAGCTAATAATATGCTTCTTCTAAGGAAAAAGTAAATATGTAACTCATTCAGACTTTCTCGTATTTAATTATTTTGCTGTTTCAAATTGTGCACATTATTCGCTAATATATAAAGTATTATTCAGTACTTCTGATATGTAATATAAAGTTATATGTAATCTCAGATTACAGAACAAAAAGAACCTTTTGTTCTGCAATCTGAGCATGTAATAATATTAAATGGGGTGTAGTCAAAATTAAAGTAACGACCGTACCCAAAGTCGGCAATTAAGTTTTGAGCTAAATTAAAGATGACGCTTTCTGTTTAATTATTTGCGATAGCAATAAAATAAGACAACGCGTAACTTTGACAAGCATTAAAAATTTAACTATCTGATATTAGGATGGCGCCATTCAATAATAAACAAAATGCGACTTTCATTAATTCGGATTTTTTTTTTAATTGGAATACGTTAGTACGTAAATCGGTTAAAATTATAAATGGAAACCTCTATACCAATAACTAAAAGAAAATTTATGATTGCGCAAAATCTGATTCGTGTCACGATTTTCATGTGATGTTAAATTTAAAAACTTTATAACACAAATAAAAACCGACTTAATAAAAACAAAACCACAGAAAATTAAGAAATAATACATTTTCTTTACTTACGTATAAAGTAAAAGAAACTCCGATCTAACAGACAAATATAGATGTCTGGCCTGTAATCTCTCCTTCATGTTTCGTAAAATAACAAAAAAAATGTATTGTATACTGTTTGTATTTGAGAAGTTCCGTTGTTTATCTCTAAAAGTATTTATTTATAAATCGTCGCCAATTAATATGGGACCATCTCGTTTAACTCCCTCAAATACACAAAAAACATCAAAATCGCTCAACAAAACTTGGGAGTTACGCGCGAATAATAAAATATATATATATATATATAAAGGAGATTGCTCAAATTGGCCTAAATGCACAAAAAATATTGACATACACGGTAATTCTTGGCGTAATTTATAATTTAATTTACAGTCATTAGATTTCAACGGACACCTTTGTATAATATATTTACTTTAAAGAGGACTTTTAATTTTACAGGTTTGGAAAACATACGAATAATTTTTAATAGCTATGGGTGTAGTACATTTCAACAACATTCAGCCAAAGACTGATCGAAGTTGTTTATATAACATAAAAATAAATCTATTTTGTAAAGATCGATAAAAAAAAACATATTTTTTATTACACTGCGGTATTAATATCCACAACTATATTATCATTTTCACTAGATGCAAATGTGCTCAGACAATTATTATAGATGGTAGGCGACATCATAAAGTCTATTACCATACATTTTTCGCCAAACACCTCCATAAGCACATTATAATCTGTATATATAAAAAAAATATATATGTTAGAGTTTAAGGTATCTATCTATGGGCCTACGTTCCCTGACTATAAATTAATAATTAAATAAAATTATAAGGTGTGATACACTAGAAGTCTCAAATATGGTTATCTTAAAAACACAACAAAAATAATGAAGCTACTGAATATATGGCTATAGAACCTAAATCTCTTAGCTTTCTTTGGTTAACGAGAGTTTAAAAATTCTTTCTAATCTGTGGCTCATCCACAATCATCACACAGTTTCTGTCACAGAGTACCTTATTATAACCGGAAATGACACCTGATTTTAAAAGTTACTCTTATGCATTAACTTTAAAAACAGGCACCTATCTGTTAATCTACATGCTCTATATACCTGAATCTAATCCATAATTTCGGTACTTGGCTTGATTTCCCTAGTTTACTATATAACTTATTTGTTTTTTATTAATTTAATATGTTCAGTGTATATGGTTTATAGAAGTTCTCAGGGGTGTCCGTCAATAATATTCGTGTCTACAGTAATTTATATATAATTTCGAATCTAGGAAACAATTTTTCATGATTATTGGTCTTTAGGCCAAACATGTATGGAAGCTGAGCAATCTCCTTTGATATCAGTTAATAAACAAGCTTAGCGTAAGTAATGGTTAATAGAAATTAAAAAAATACGTAAAGCCTAATTTCATAACTTAATACCCTTTCAGATTTCGTAGTACCTATAAAAGCCACGCTTGTGAAAGTAAGCGAAGGAGCAAATCCGCCGTAGTCGCACCGTAGCGCATCGGTCGTAGAAAACTTTTCAAATTTTAAAAGATTAATTTTGTCCTACACAGATTTACTTATGTCGTAACTTGAAGTAAATTAAATAGGGTAAATTTGTCTAAAATTGATTTAGGAGTTGGTAAATTATAAAATAGCAATTTAAAGTATACTTACAGCCATCGAATTCCTTTGGTAGAGTTCGGTAAAAACACAAAAAACAAAATCAAAAATAAAACGAAACAGCGCATCACAGCAAATTAAAAACAAAGCTGCCTGATTCTTTAGCACTGGCTTTAAAAAAAATTAACTTGTAATAAAATTGCGCGCGAACTGTTTTGGCGGGAGAAGTGTTGCGTGCGGGGTCGAGAGACGCGATGAACGAGATGCGGGTGAGCCCCGAGCTGCGTTCGCGAGAGAATGCCTGCGACCACCGCCGCCGCTCGCGGCCAGTGGTCAGGCGGGCCATCGCGCGCCGCCCGCCGCCTCCGCCGCCACTACCAATGACCCGTCAAAGATTAACAATTTCTCGAAGGCTATTTGACATATAAAATAGCCGGTGATGAAAAGCAATTTTTTTGTTTTAATAAAATAAATATAAAGTCAAATTCCTAGTTATGCGCTGCGACTGCGCTACTGAACCTAACAGAACATCAAATATAATTTTACGGTGCCATTATAAAATTTTATTTTTTAGGGTTCCGTACCTCAATAGGAAAAACGAAACGCAGGGATCACTTTATTTTCAGCCTCACGAACGCGTGATGGTATCGAATTAAAAATTTAACCACTTTAGTCTCAGGTCCAAGTTAACTGTAAAAAAACTTACTTAACGTAAAAAAAGAAACGGTCGTTTATGTTGCGTACCTCCAAATTTGTTCGGAAACCTCGGTGGGCAAGTCCAACTTGCACTTGTCCGCCTTCTTAAACTTAAGGTGTGTAATGTAATTATGCAATGAAACTCCAAAGAAAGTTGTTTTTAAGTACCTACCTATTTAGTCCTAATTGTTATTGTTCTTTTCCAATTTATGACTAACATAGACTATTAGTCATTCACCTAACAATAAAATGTTTCTCTTTCTCTAACGAACGAACCAAAGAAATAGAGGCCTGTCCCGTCTGCTGCCTGGTCCACGTGGATTTTTTTCTAGTATTTTTTTTAGATTCAATCAAATAGATGAAAAGTTATTTTACAAGATATTCACAAAGTGTATCAATGACCTTTAAATAGTGTATCAACATATTTTTCTCCGAGAGACTAGCGTGTCGTAGGCAAATAACTCGAAGCCCTGCATGTAGCAACCCCCGGCCGCATGACGGCGCAGGCGGGCGGGCGGCGCGCTCCCCACGCGATCCTGCGGTACAACCCACTTATCAATTCACTCGAGTGGGCATTCATTCATTGTGAAGCATTGTGTCTAATGTCTATTATGCTCGGATTCGGTGCTTATTTACCCGTTCACTGCTCTGCTACTCTGATTTTGTGAACTGTGTCTAACTTTTTGTGTAGAAAATTATTATTAGGATTAGGATTTTATTATCCGAGAAATAAAACAGTTAACATAAAGTTTTTATTGCATTTATTAATTAATAAAAATCTTAAATATTCGTAGATATTTCAATACATTTTATTCATTCATATTGCATATTGCTCATTTACGTTCCTGTGGCAGTTCAACAACAATCAATTAAGGCAATAAGTCAGTTAGCTAATTGAGAACAGCAAAATAATGCATAACCTTCCTTTTGAATTCGGGAATTGTCCGAAATTACACTTAAAACTACATATTCTTAAACACAACAACGGCTCGATTCCACTGTTCACTCTTGACATCGATGTGTCAGTCAAAAACTAGGTATTGCTATTAGCTTATAAAACCACTTATAAGACTGCTTGAAAGTGGATATCGATGCTAATAAATGAGGTGTCTAAAATTTCCTCAGAATTATTCATTTAATATTAAGTTGCAACAGAATCGAGCCTAGTCTTAGCCAGCTTAATGGTAGCATAAATGACAATGACACACTGAATTTTTTCAATGCAAATCAAACACATAGTTTCAAGTACGCTAACTGTAAACCCACGGTCGTACCTAGAGACGTAAATAAAATCAATACTTGTCTAAGTGACGTGTTGTCGTTACCCACTGCTTTACATCACAAAATTACAAAGAAAGTGAGTTTCACATTTAAACTTACTTAAAATTAAACTAAGTCTCTGAGCTTGGTCGTCACTGTATTAATAATCGAATACATTTTTAAGGTTCTTTGAATTGAATTTTAATTCTGTCCGCGTCATCGATGCTATCTTTAAGGTTTACAAACAAAGGTCAACCATAATGATGGATTAGTACCTACGTTCCTCATCATAGTATTCAACATCAGCTACGCCAATTAAAGTAGTGGATTATATCAATATACCTTCTCATCCGTTATTAGATTGACAAAATAAAATTCTTCCCAATAAAATATACGTAAATACCCCTTTCAGCTGCGCATTTAGTTCATATAGAAACAGTCTTGAAAAATAGTAAAAATCACATCGGTATAAACAATTTGACATTGACAGTACCTTATTACGTATCAACAAAAGTGGTATTCGTAGTGCAAGTGCCATTCATTGTAATGTTTTGAAAGGTGGGATATTATACTGAGGGTTTTCTTCAAGTAAGGAATATTGGGGGCTTGCAACAGAGCTCTAATAGGCCTAACCATACTGGAGGTTGATTACAAGGATTTATTAAGAAGTGCAGAGCGTAGTTATTGTGACTTCTTCCTGGTGTACTGTTTGACGAGGGCGAGGCTAAAGGTGCGCGGCTGTCAGGCGAGGTGCGACAGGTCGTCGAGCTCGGGAGTACCATGCGCGAACAATTTGGAATACTTGGGGCTTGCAACAAAGCTCTAATAGGCCTATCCTTACTGGAGGTTGATTAGTTTATAAAGGAGTGCTAAACGTTGTTATTGTGACTTTTTCCTAGTGTACTGTTTGACGAGGGCGAGGCTGAAGGTGCGCGGCTGTCAGGCGAGGTGCGACAGGTCGTCTAGGTCGGGAGTACCGTGCGCGAACAATTTGGAATACTTGGGGCTTGCAACAAAGCTATTAGTTTATAAAGGAGTGCAAAGCGTTGTTATTGTGACTTTTTCCTAGTGTACTGTTTGACGAGGGCGAGGCTGAAGGTGCGTGGCTGTCAGGCGAGGTGCGACAGGTCGTCGAGCTCAGGCGGCGGCTGGTGCGGCGGCTGTGGCGTACCGCGAGCGAATACGGGCTTCGCTACTACCGACACTGGAGCCTGCCACACGATAACAATTCGGAAATTTAAAAATTAAAATATCGGTTATTTAATTACGGCTATTACAAGAACTCCTGTCCGCGTAGCATGAGCACCACAAATTAAAATTTTATCACGTTTTTTATCGCGTTTAACTGTCAAAATCCATAATAATTTGACAATTGAGCGTGATAAAAACGCGTTATAATAACGTTAAAGCTCGGGGAACCAGCCCCCCTTGCATGAGCACCACGATATGATATATAACGCGTGTTTATCACACTCAATTGTCAATTTACTATGCAGTTGGACGGTTAGACGTGATAAAAAAATTGTGTGTGTCAGCTCCGACGCACGACTGGAGTTTAGTCCTTAAGTTCGATAGTCTTACCAGACGCAAAAAGAGTTTATTAAACTTAAAATAGATTGATACTGTATGAAAGGGTAAATTAACAAATTAATGAAAATAATATACATATATAAATATATATTTATTCATTTCATATACATTTATTATAACTAATCGACGAAATATTTTACATTAAACTTTTTACAATAGTCAATTTCAGATGTGCATAAATATATCATTAGGAATGTTGATAAATTATGTAATTATTATTATCAGACTATTATCATTTTTTTAAATATTAATTAAATCAGCATTGTCTGCATTATTAATTACAGTGACAATGACAAGTGGTTTATGGTAATTAAAATAAGACACATGGACGTTCGTAGATACGTGGTTCACGAATCTTGAAAATACCGCATCAATGGTTGTACCATACCTCGTTGTCCCCATTGCTCTATCAGAAACAATATCTTAATTCAGTTCAGATTTTAAAAAATTTATTATGAAATGAAATGAAATGAAATGAAATGAAATGAAATGAAATGTCATTTATTCAGTCTAGGCTGTTACAAGCACTTGTGAAGGTCAAGAAGCTACGCCATCGGTTCGCAAAACTACGGCGGGAGACCTTGTACTGAGAAGAACCGGCAAGAAACTCAGCAAGGGCTGTTTTTTTCTCCCTGTATTGTTATATACAGTGTCGTCAATTTGAAAAATTACTTCAGAAATACGTCTGAAGTCACTTTCCATTACATCATCTAGAATATAAATAGTTACAATTAATTTTATAGTTAACATTTTAAGTAGTATATAGGAAGCGGCATTAGATAGGTACAATATTACTGTTATGAAAAATGAGTAATACCCATTTAATATCAAATTATAAGAAACACTATGTCCATGCATTACGATCATTTAGATAATCATCAACTTTATAATAGCCCTTATTCATAAGAGTATTTTTGATCTGAGATTTAAATTTAGTCAGTGGAAGCTCAATCAGATCTTGGGGAACTTTGTTAAACAATGCAATACTACAACCCAGAAATGAACCTCTTGATTTTTGGAGTCTGAAACATGGAACGGCAAGCTTGTTCTTAAATCTAGTGTTAAAGTTATGGGTTTGACTTTTTTTTGCAAATTCATCATAGTTTTTTCTTACATATATTAAATTTTCATAAATGTATTGCGACGCCAGTGTTAAAATATTAATTTCTTTAAATTTTTCTCTAAGGGATTCTCTTGCCTTTAAATTGTATATGGCGCGAACAGCTCTCTTTTGCAGTATGAAAATACTTTCGATATTAGCGGCTGAGCCCCACAACAAAAGGCCATATGACATAACACTGTGAAAGTAACCAAAGTAAACTAATCTTGCCGTTTCCACATCAGTTAAGAGTCTTATCTTTTTAACAGCGAAAGCTGCAGAGCTCAATCTACTTGACAAGGCATCAATATGAGGATCCCATTGCAGACGAGAGTCTAAAGTAATACCCAGAAACTTTGTAAAATCCACTAACTCTACAGGCTGGTCATTTATTTTTATACTAGTATTAACCTGCATCACATTAGGTAGAGTAAACTTAACGCATTTTGTTTTACTGGAGTTAAGTTTTAAATTATTTACCGTAAACCAGTGAAGGACTTCAGAGAGAGCACAATTTACTTCGTCATAACAATCATTTCCTCTTCTAGCTTTAAACAATAAAGAGGTGTCATCAGCAAATAGTACTGTCTCACACAAATCTCTTGTAAAGTGAGGAAGGTCATTGATATAAATAAGGAAAAGCAATGGGCCCAATATTGAACCCTGGGGCACGCCCATAGAAATGGGTGCTCCTGTAGACTCAGCTTCATTTATAACTACTTTTTGAATCCTAGCAGAAAGATAAGACTGTATCAGACTTAGTGAAATATTTGATACACCATAATGCTTCATTTTATTTAACAATGTTTCATGGCTAACGCAGTCAAACGCCCTTGATAAGTCGCAAAAAATGCCAATAGCATCGTGCTTACTCTCCCATATATCAAAGATGTGTTTGAGAAGTGCAGTTCCAGCATCAGTAGTACTTTTGCCTCTAGTGAAACCAAACTGTTTTAAATGAAATAGCTTATTTATAGAAAAGTGTGCTAGTAATTGGTTATAAATTATTTTCTCAAATACTTTACTTAGCGCTGGTAATACAGATATAGGCCTAAAATTGCTGGGATCTGATTTGTCACCAGCCTTAAAGAGAGGGATAACTTTAGCACATTTCATTAGATCTGGAAACACTCCCTCATCAATACATTTGTTAAATATAATGGCCAGTTGTGGCGCAATAACAGTGATAATCGGTTTTATTATATATGTTGATATTCCCCAATAATCCTCTGTCTTTTTAATTTTAATTGAGTTAAAAGTTTTTATAATACAGTCACTACTGATATGTCTAAAATGAAAATCATTACTGCACTTATCAACACTTGACTCAAGGAGGGTCATTGCTAACCTAGAACAAGAATTAAGATTTCTAGTTGTTTCAAATGGTGCACTAGAAAAGAAATTTTCAAAAGTGTTTGCAACGGCATCATCTGTCCTAATAATCTTATTGTCTATTTTTAAAGAATATGTGTGTTCATTAAATTTATTTCTTCCAGTTTCATTATTAATTATATTCCAAGTTGTCTTTATTTTATTATCGGAAAGACTAATTTTTTTTGATAAAAACTTAGCTTTTGCTATGGCACACACCTTTTTAAAAGTTTTTGAATAGTTTTTGACATATTCTATAAACTTAGGATCAGATGAGGTTGCCTTGAGAGCATATAATTCATACAACTTATTTCTACTTTTGTAAATACCCGGTGTGGCCCAATCACTAAATTTCTTTTTAAAGCTATGGCATTTAATAACTTTGCGTTTGAATATTATATTAAATTCATCTTTAATTAAATTGAATAAATCTTCATACAAAATATTATTATTACTATAAACTGGTAAGTACGATATTTTGTGATAAACGCTATCTTGAAATTTATTTATACCCGTTTGTGTAATTGGTCTACAAGTTAGGTCATGTTTGGGTGAAACATGATGGTGTTCAATAGAGGCTAATTGTCCGCTATGATCAGAATTAATACAATTTATTATTGATTTATTAAAAACATTTCTATTACAAAAAATATTATCTAAACAGGTCGCTGATGCATGTGTGATGCGGGTAGGCTCAAAGAAGGTATGCTCCAAGTTATATGATTTAAATAAGTTTAGAAACCTACTCACTAATGGACACTTAACTAAAATGTTTATATTAAAATCACCACACACAACAACCACTTTATTACATCTACATACTATATTGAAAGCATCTTCCATAGCAGACTCAAATTGAGTGTAATTCCCAGATGGGGGCCGATATACACATATTATGATCAGTTCTTCAAGTTCCACACAAGATATTTCTATATTACGTTCAACTGAAAGTGTAACAATATCTGTACGTTCTTTGTATTTAAGATTGTTCTGTAAGATTATGAGAGAGCCTCCCCTGATAGCCGATTTCCTACAAAAACTACTAACAACTGTATAATTATCTAAGCCTGTAACTAATTCATAATCTCTGAGCCAGTGCTCTGTAATACATAAAATGTTTATATTCATTGTATTTAAAAATAAGCATAGTTCTAAGTCTTTACCAGAAAAGCCTTGTATATTTTGGTGAACAATATTTAGAAATTTAGACTTTTCCTTGGTCATGATATAGCTAGAGAGCTCCTCTGTTGTCTTACGAACTAATTTAAATTACAATTAATGTCAGTATTTGGAACAAATTCCAAAGTCTGATCCACATAATTATGCTGCTCAATAGAAGCAGTAGTGTTAGCCAAGTTTTTGGCTATGTGTGTAAAATAAAATAATAGCGAAGAAGCTATTTGTCTATTATGGTAATATGAAAGATAATATTTATCTCTTGTCATTTTAAAATTATATATTAATTTATTTATATCAATTAAATGTACTTTTTGACCACTATACTGAGACATGGTACTTAATGTCAAATTTAGCCTGTACCTAATATTATTTTCTTTACTTGATAGACTCTTACTATAAGGAAATGTATACAGAACTATTCTATTTACATTTAGAGAACACAAAGAGTTATAATAAGTCATAATGTCATTTTTGCCAACATTACCTCTATTACCAATTAAAATAATTAAACTTGTATTTTTGTCAAGTTCAAGAGTTAATATTTTCTTCATTAATTGGTGCATTGTGACACCTGGCAAACAATAATTAATTGTATTTTCACCCAGCTGTTTTTGTAGTAAGCAACCCAGATCTTTACCAAATTCGTCACATAACACCATATACCTATGAAAATTTCTCTGCTTAAAAAAATTACATGTAATTGTGGTCTCTGAGTGAACAGATTTATTAATCAAGGACTCACATACTGGATCAGTGTCATTTTCTTCATTAATGCTCTGATTCGATACCAAAGAGTGACACTTTACAGGTGTGTCTTCGTGAAGGGAGGTGTTAGATAGACACTTTAAGGCCAGAATGTATTCTTCTATCTGTTTTTTTGAGTTATTATAATTCTGTGTCATTTGAGATAACGATTGTTTAAGGGTTTTTAATTTAATGTTCAATGAATCCATATTTTGTTCATATGTTAATCTATTTTCTTCAATTATGGAACGGCAAGTATCTAATTTTTGTAGTAACTGTGTACGTTCTTTAACAAAGTCAATATTTTTATAAAATGTGTTTTCTTTATTTATAAGTTTCTTAGTTTTTAAAATATACCTTCTGACCTTAACATATCTTTTTAATTTGTTCTTACTAAGTTTAACAAGTCCATTCCCGGGAGAACACTGAAATGAACTGTCAGAATTGAAATCATTTACAAGAGTGTTAGTGTTACATTTAGAATTGATGGGCTGCTGGCACTGTATCAGAGGTCCTCCAGGTGATGCCATCAGTTCCTCAAAAAGACTTTGAGTATGTGCTGACTCTTGAAGCTGCTGTACTTCCATAAAATGTGCTATTTGCGTATTCGCTGCACTCAGCTCCTTTTCAAGGTCAGTGATGCGCTGCAGAGCCCTCTCATAAGTGTTGAATTGCTCATTATAGTGACTGATGGCATCATTTAAATTGTCTCGTTGTAGTAAGACTTCTACGTGTTCAGTATGAAGATGGGATAGTTTGCACTTAAGCTGAGTGTTCTTGTCTATGACCTTTCTAATCTCTTCTTCACTCTCCTCTCGTTCACGCAGTAGCTGACTACAAGTCTCCTTAGCATGCTTGAGTTCTTCAAGAGCATGCCTCAGTTGGAGCTCTGTGCATTGAGCTGCAGCTTTGCGGGTCATCATTGTTGTGATTGTATATTTAAAACCTGGAATGAGTTAGGAAATGTGAGTTTGGTTCAGAATTACTTAGTATTAATATATTTCATACTACACAATTGGCAAAGCTAAATGATTCGCAGAAACAGTTTTATTTTTATTGTTATTATATGAGGGTATATAATATAATCTTTCCTATCTTAATTGATAGAAAAACTAAATGAATAGTATTCAATATCTATTAATCTTTAGTACATAAGCACTCAATATTATTTTTGCATTAAATTTTCCTAACTGAATAAAGCAACAAGTATCTCAAGAACAGAACTCAAATAAGTGACTGAAGTCGGAAGCTGAGTAATATGTGTACTGTCTGTGTAATGTCAGTGTAAAATATAGTACAATGAATGACTGGAGCAACTTAGTCGTCACCATCAACTTCACTTCCAATTTTGTCAAGCAAAGAGAGGTATACTGTGGCTTTTCGTTTTGTAATGTGACGTTACTCACTAAGTATGTGAGTTTTGTTAAGTCGTTTGGTGAATGTCATATGTTTATTTGAGTGTGAACTAAGGAGAAACTTAATTGCTATGAAAGAAATGTCAGCAAAACATCAATTTACATATTAGCTTATTTAAAATAAGGAACAAATGTACTCCCCCGGTTTATAATGCAGTTATCCTTTGTCCTTCAGCTTTTCTAGTGAATAATTCTTGAACTTTGAAAATTTTTCTTCAGTTTGACAAGGCGGGTTCGTTACGATTTTGATTAAGCAATAATTCAAATATCAAGGATCCTATCCTTGGGAAAACGATACCACATAATATTTATAGCGTAATCTACACTGTGAAATAACTTTTACATAAATAAATCACGAAAAATTTAATTAAAATTAAATAATAAAACAGCTGATACACTTTGACAAGTTTACCGGGTGCGTTCCGAAACCTGCTTATGTCAATATGTCATCTTTGTTTGTCAAAGTTGCGCGACATAGGATGCGCACCAAAAACGTAACGAGGTCATTCATCGATAGATTTTACTCCTCATATTTTTCTCATACCGGGCCCCTTATATATGCATCTCGATTCTTAAGGAGTAAACTCCAAAAAACGTGATTTTATTTTATAAATGTTATATATGTATATGTCATAAAATATATATTGTGGTGCTCATGCTACGGGAAATGCTACGTCATCGATTGGCTCAACTTCTGCATTAGAACTTGCACATAGAAGAAACGGCAAGACACAATAGCTGTTTTTTCTCCGTTTTAAAAAGCATCTAGTTGAAAAATTACATCTTTATGTTTCATGAAGTCATTACTGCGTGGTTTCTGACGTTATCGGTTGCCGCGATTTCCTATATAGCCAACTGTCAAAGTAGCATAAGCTAATCTTTTTCTCATTAGCAAAATGAAACCGAACTCGACTTCGTTTTCGGCTGAACACGCCGCAGAGAGAAGTTTAACACCCACCATCTGGATGCTTAACGTTCTAGCATCATGCATTACGCGCGTTGTTTTTCCTTGCGTTTAAGCAAGACCTGGAACGAACCTCCCTCAGCGGTTTTCCCTTTTCACTAGCATACGACAGCAGGTAAACCTTTTCCTTCAGAGCCAGCTACGCGTGAGTGCCTTGGTGCTGCAAGTGTCCATAGGCGACAATGACCACTAACAATCAGGTGGACTGTCAGCTCATTTTCTGCATAAAAATAAAAGATGAAGAACCTGTTAGTAGTCAAAGTTATACTTTAGCCCTCCCCCTTTTTTTTAATACGCAGACAAAAAATCTTTTTACAGACGACGGACTTTAAAAGGCACTCCGCCGAACGGACCTCACACCTGGCTCTCGCAAGTCTTACAAACCCCCACAGTGGCTGCCCACTCAGGACCCCGTAACTCTTACGGGCGCTTTACGGTATAATATCCCCTAAAAACCTTGCGAATACCTTCAACGCTGCTCCATGCGAAGCCGCGGAGTCCCCGTCAGGGATTCTTCGTATCCGTATATAGGAATTTGTGTATGTGAGATACCGACCTGGCTAACGGCGCCGGGCTGCGAGGCCGGTGTTTGCGGCGGCATTCCCACCACGACCACTTTCTGCGGCGCCGCCCCCGCGTTCGGCCCGCTCGTCACCACCACCGACTACGAGAACATGCGCACACTGTAGCTCTCGCAAACAAACTCCAAAACGACCTCCGTGTAACCTTACATTACAGTCTATTTATCTATGAGAGTTTTCTTCTTTCACAAATCTTTGATTATATACACGCCTAGATAGAGCAATCTAAATAAACAACGCAAAGCAAACGGCTCATGTTACGCGCAATGTGTACTTAATACTTACTCTATTCTACGCGTTACGACGGCAGTCTTCCCTTCCTCTCATGTGTGGTTGTTAATGTGTGTGTATATGGATATGGTGTCAATGATACATACAGTTTCGTGGTAATACAATGTAATAGGGTCCCACAATTTATCACACATAACAATCCGGTCACATATTTATCGTATGTCGTGAATTATGTTTATTGATGAATATTTATAAAAGGTGTTGACTTATTACATTATGTTATTGTGTAATTTATTAAAGTGTGATGTAAATATTAAAGTTATATAAATGTTGTTAATCAAGTTTCAATAAAATTAGTTTTATGTATATGTAAATAAATATATTAAAGATACTAGGAGTTATATTAAGGCTCAGGTTCCTGCTCTCTCACTCTAACCCGCGGCACCGCTTAGACTACTTTAAATTATCACTTCTGTCGTGCGTCCCGAGACGCACACGCTTTTATTTTCAGCACTTCCGTGCAGTTAATGCGGTATCTAAGCATGTATATAATCAAAGGTTAAAGGCTTAATATAAATGATGTATTGTTAAATTATGTTACAGTTCGTTAAATGAATAATAAAAACATTAACAATATTATATTCTTTTTTTTTTTATATATGGATTTATTCTTTATTGCTACATTTTATCTTTGTGCAATATATAACTCTTTCTGAAATAAATAGACTATAGCTACAAACGTCATGCAACATTGACAAATTGCATACTAAAATACAATGGCGTGCCCATGATTCGGACTAGGGACAAGCCCGAAGCTCAAATTCAAATAGTACTTGTCTATCTATGTCTGCCTGCTGCATTTCTTGACCTTACAATTCAAAATAGTTTTGTATCAAAGACAAACTATTTTGTCAGTGTCACATACTTATTTTATCTTGATTTGTATACGACAATCACATGGCATAACACTGAAACCGCATCGCGGTGTGCGATAAAATACCTCTATGAATCTAATAGACCTTTACTATCCGAAGTCCTTTTTATATCATTACAAATGCACAAATTCAAAAGTAAATTGATTGTTGATGATGATGATGATTTTCCAGATAACGATTTCGTGCTTTAAGAGGGCTAGCCATTACAGTAACGCCAATGCGGAATAGGGTATTTGACAGTATTAAAAATAAAGTGCCAATTGTTAGCATCTGTATTTAGAATGCATATTGGCAGGAGTTTTTACTATTTTTACAGAAAAAATATTCATAATTTTACTAAAAACCCACGAAAAGATAATAGTTTTCTTGTCTTTTGTCACGTGACCCAAAACGCTTGGGATTGGTGAAGCCTAAAATTACGTCACACGCAAGTAAACTTCCGGTTAAAGTGACATTAAATTGTATGGTTTGACGTTTTAATAACAGTCGTGTGACGTTACACACCACTGAGACGCCATATTATCCAGAGATACGTTTTTGCGGCAACTTGAAAATAGAGATTTTGATTTAGTTTTTTTACCGAAATACACAACATAATGATGAATATCCACTTTTTATTGACTCTATAAACATTAGTAAATAACGTGATATCGTTTTCTAAAACTTGTCAAATACCCTATTACAGTTACTATCTTGTGTCTATTAAATAATTGCGTATCGAAAGGCCAAAATAGAATTCTCAAAAATTTGAAACAAGACAACAACCAAACTATCGCTACGATTTCATTTTATTCACTCACCCTCATTTTCTTTAATATTGTTAATACCAATGTAATAGAAAAAAAAGAGCGCGAGGTATTTGAAAACTTTCGGTGGTCAGAAAAAACAAAATGAAATCGTAAGCGATAGCGATAGCCATAGCAATCCCTTTAGGCGATTGACTCCCTGATCTAGCGCATTAAACCACTTTATATTTAAAAAGATATGATATTACCTTGAAAACATATAAATACTCAGTAAATAGATATATTTATGTTTAGAAAAAAAATGGTAACATATTATTTTATTGCAGTTTCATATTTATGAACTGTGGTAGAAGAAAATAAAAATATGCCCAGGACATGTTCGTCTAGATAACGGTAGATACCAGAGTCGATACTCAATGATGGAATTTAATACATATTTAAATGCATTTTACAATCATGCATTGATAAGTTCAACTAATATAAGAAGTCGGTAAGAATATAAGAAGGGTAGGTTTGTTACAAAGGTTTCATAAAATAGGTGATTTTATGAATATTAATATTTGGGGAGTAAACTTGGACTAGTTTAATATAAAATACAGCTTAAGCTAACTAGGAGTTAGGCTTATTCGTTATTTAAAAGGTGGTGCACCTCGGTTGATAAAATAAAGGAGGTAAAAGTATAAGAAGCACAAGATTTTGTACCAATAAGAAAGTATTAAGAAGCACCTACAAAATCGTTACATCCCAATACTTCCTGATGCATGTCACTACAATTCCACGTCCTATATCATGACCGTCATGCAAAAATGCTAATCAATTACAATGCAATCATATTCTAGTATCAAATATAATGCTCGAAAAAGAAAAAAAAATCTAATGTACAACGTTACCTGCACATTTTGACTGCGCACGATGGCTGGTTGTGAGCTGTGCACGACGATATGACCAGTACCGCTAGATGGCTGAGCCTACACATAATATTATTAGATAGGTAGTAAATAAATATAAACGGTCTTAATAAAAAAAAGTTAGACGCAGTTTCAAACCTTGTTTAGGCAACTTTTGCATGACATTTATTCTTAAACGCGTGTTGAACGCATGTCTAAATTTTTTGTAGTAATAAGAATAAAGTGTAGGTAAATCATAATAAAGTCCGGTCAATTTAGACATTCGAAGGTGCATAAATTCTTTTTAAGCTGAAAGTGAGTACAATTGTTCAAAACATAATTAAAAATAACATTTTTAATAAACAACTGGGGTTGGAAGTTGGTCGAAAATACATTAGAACCAATTCGGACTTTACTCCTACCTGTACCGGAAAATCTGTTAAACACAATTTTTTGCAACTGTAAAAAGGGATGCAGTGCTAACACACCACATGTGTTTGTTCTCTGGTATGTACGAATTGTCAAGGCCAGTCGTGTTATAATGTGGAAACGCCAACAGTAGAGGATTCGTCTGCTACTGACGCAATTCAGTCGCATTCAAGGATGTAGTAATTCAAGATGAATCGTACGAATAACTTTTACTACTGTTATTTAATTTCCATCGCTTTTATCACTTCCAATCCTTGCTTATAATTGTTAATTTACTGTTAAAAAAAGCGCTAAGTACACTACCTCAGACGTGGCGTGGAAACCTGTGCATATTATTATGAGGCTTACAACTTTGAATCACTATATACTAAGGAACGGTGGCTCTTAGGAAAAAGAATATTTACCTTTATTAAAGATAATTTTATGATCTACATTTTTTGTCTAATGTGATTTTACGATAATACTGACCGTTCTGATGAAAATGGCGTAAAACCCCTTTTTTTACTTTTGACCTCGAGTAGGTACTTTTTTTCCATGTACCGGAACGATGGGGAATTTTGATATGTTATTTTTAATTTTGAACAATTGTACTGACTTTCAGCTTGATGGGAATTTATGCACCTTCACTCTCATTTTTCTGTCTAATGTATTTTCAGAGTAATTAAAATAAAAAACCAATTGTAGGCGTCTGTATTTGAAATGAACATTAGCAGCGATTTATTACAAAATCATAAATAAAAAAATACGAAATAGAAAATAGTATTTTTTTACTATTGTCACCGAGAACGCCTAACATTGGTAGAGCCTAAAATAACGTAACATATAAGTAAATTTCCGGTCAAAGTAAAATTTTTGTACCGTTTGACGTTTAAATATCAGCCGTGTGACGTTACACACAGGTAAATCTCCTTAATACCCAGAGAAACTATTCAACGGCATATTGGAAAGCAGATTTTTTTTTATCACACAACAGGATAAATAATCACGTTTTATGGATTCCAAGCACAAGTTCATAACGTAAGATCGTTTTTAAAAAGTTATGAAATATCCTAAAATAAAAATAAAATGTTCAGACCAGATATAACATTTCTTTGTAATCTGAAAGACAGGAGCTCAGTGCAGCCGTTAAAGTGTTCTTTCTAACTTAGATTGTGATTTTAAGCAACTTTCGCAATAACTAGTCATCGGATCGAACGAAAAAAATAGGACGAAAATTCTGTTTCTAGAGCTTTTCCGAGTGAAGAACATTTAGCTGTTGATCCTGCGCCCGTACTCAAATTTAACTTTCGCTATATCACTCGATCGTCTATCCTACTTTAAGTTACAAAAAAAAATAATAAGATAGAGTACAGAAAACCCTCACACAACGAACGAACAACATCGATTTAATGATTCTGGCCAGAGGGCATCAACCAGAGGGTCGATTCTGTAGTAGTTAGTACCCAGCACTTGGCACTGGGCCTTGGCCCGTGCTTTCTATTTGAAGCGTAGATATTGACCCAGCAACGAGAATACTAATATACTGATGATGATTGTTATCGTCATAGTGCGATTCAAAATGTTGGCGGTTGTGAAGTTAGCAGCGAGCGTAACTATACGCAAGTTTCAGTTGAGTGACATCCCAGTTACGCCTATAACACCCTACATTGAATTTACTGCGTCGCGACTTGCGCCAACTTAACAGCAGCCATTAAGTTTGAATCGCACATTACCTGTGGCGGTTTCTGCTGCGAGGCGACTATGACGAACTTCTGTGGCGGAGGCGTCGCCGGCGCTGGACTGTGCGGCGCGGGGGACGCTATCACCACATTACGAGTTGCCACGGTTTCTGAGTCACATTACCAACTTTTTTTAATTTGTAATTAATATTCTCTCTACCTGCCCTACCCGAGACTCGGCATGAAGATAGATAGTCAATATAAGTAAGTGCGCAAGTCCGCAAATCCTGATACTTAGTTTTTCTAGTCGTTAATAAAATTAAGCCCCGTGTTGCTTTTTCTATTATTATTGCAAAGGTGTTCATAAATAGCTCCTACTAGCGACCAGACGTGACGACGTGCGACGGAAAAGCGAACCACATCAGTCATGCAACCCCACCATTGTTGCAATTACTACAGGACGGGACGAGATGGCGCTGTATATCACTATAAAAGCTAACGCACGAATCCTCTCTTTATCGACATACATCTGTTGAATATTAGTCGTATATAGCCGGGAAGTTGTTTTATTTCCTTCAAAAAACAAAATATACACAAGGATAGTGGCAGAACCAAATGGCCGGCGTCGTCGGTCGTCTGCATAGAATAATTGGTTTATCATACAAACTGAAATCCCCTATTTAAATTTCATTTTCGCAACAAAAACAAAAATCTGTATTTTTACTAGATCCCCATTATCTTCTCTACCAAAATTCATCAAAATCAGTCCAGTAAAAGGAACAAAGAATGGTCTCATATATAGATTGTAGTACCTATCCGCTGGCCCACCCTCTATCCCCCTTATTAATACGAAGAATAAGCTTGGATAAGTTACTCTATGTTTTGTCTCTGTCTATTGAATGACAAATGGCTATTGAATGATATGAACAAAACACGGTGTAGCACCGCATTTATTAGTAAGGGGGTATGTGTATGGTAACGTTCAACTCACCTGGTTTGGAGACGTGCATCGAAGACACAGGCGGCGCGGACGCGGGCACTAACGGCGGGGTGCAAGTGACCACTGCCACTGCAGTACCGCTGCCTCCACTGCCTGAAGGGGACGAACGCAACTTGCTAACCATCTGCTGCAAGCTGGGCCCTAAATACCCGTAGTCCCGCCTATGAATAAACACTAGAATAAGTGATCTTCGTTATAACTAGCATTTTAGGCAATAGCTTTATTTTGAGCTTGTTTTACATATAGAAAGAATATAGATTCAAGTGACCACCGCTAACGCAGTACCGCTGCCTGAAGGGGACGAACGCAACTTGCTGACCATCTGCTGCAAGCTGGTCCCTTAGTACCCGTAGTCCCGCCTATGGATAAACACTAGAAGGTGTTCTTTGTTATAATTAGCATTTTCGGCAGTAGCTATACTTGGAGCCTGTTTAGCATTTAGACATAGAAAGAATATAGATTCTATTGACCACCGCCACGGTAGTACGGTTGCCTGAAGAGGACGAACGCAACTTGCTGACCATCCGCTGCAAGCTCGGTCCTAAATACCCGTAGTCCCGCCTATGGATAAATACTAGAATAAGTGATCTTCGTTATAACTAGCATTTTCGTCAGTAAGTACAGTCACGTTCTTTACCTTCAGATCAACCTAAGGTTGAATATCGGACAACAAAAGGACATCATAAGAGCAAAGGACATTGTTCAGCGTCCATACATAGTTAGCCTAAAAACCAACAATCATGAAATATTATTTTCTAGGTTCGAAATCGTAAGTAAATGACTGTAAAAACAAAGATTATTGACGGACACTTCTGAGAACTTAAATTATTAGGAAAACAATTTTTTTTTTTTGAATTTATGTTAATATTCAACGAAACATAGGTCAACCTATGAACTTAGTATGAAGTGAATTAATATTACTAATTCATTTTATTCGGTGCTATTGTAAAGAATAACTATTAGGAAAAACTTGGTTCGGTAGGAATCATGAATAAAATAAAAACTGTAGTTTTGCTTCTTATTTATTGACTATTTTTCACATAATTGTATCATATTGTATATTGTATTTATTTGTATATCACATGTATATTGTGTACATATGCAGCGTGAATGTGTATCAGGTGTTCTTGAATAATTTGGCAGTACGATCCTCTCAGGATGTTGTTGCATAGGTTCACTAGCACTTGGTAATAAGGGGCTAAGGCTTAGACGAAGAAAAGTGCTAAGGGCTCTGCTCTTTGGTTTTTTTTTAACTACTCTTTGGAATGCACGAATGCCACAGATTACTACGAATGCAAACTGCATGCACCACAACCACAGAGTAACGAGTTTTATGCCGACCCTTCACTTGACAACAGTTTGTCCTTGTCATGCTTATTAAGAGCCTTTTCACATTTTTTGCAATAAATCGCAATTTTTGAGCGCCTCTTTTGCCCCCTTAGAAGAGGTTTTGACTACTTCCAATAGAAGTAAACAGTAAATTTATTCTTCTTATTGAAAATTAATGTAGAATATTTGCAAATACTATTTTCATTTTTTTGTACTGATCGTTCTACTGCAGCTAGTTTACGGAAAAAACGATAATATGAACACCTTAAAACGCCTAAATCTCACAATAATGTTCAATAAATTAGATCAAATTAATTACTACTACATCAGAAATATGTTTTTGTTGCAACATAATGTATTAGAATCTTGATTTTCCATCTCATTAATTATTAAAAAAACATCTAACCTCCGTGAGTTGCCCCAAAAAATAACGCAGATTTACCTCGTATTTTGATATTGAATTAAATAGAATTACTATAAAAAACTGTCATAAAACTAATCTACAATCATTGAACTATTGAAATATGTATATATTTTTATAATAAGTTCATTAATTATTATTTTATAAGACTCTGAACATCACCCGTAAAATGCAATATATACTAGTGCAAATCTAGGCGCCGTTCAGTACGGCGCCAGCGCCTTTGGAGGATGGACCTGTGTCGCTTTGTACCGCACGCGTCCCGAGCGATGCTACGAGTGCATTCATCGTAAAACTGGCTGGATATACTACGACCGCAAAACTTTAATCGTTGACTGTATGTAAGTTTCCACAACCGTATTAATTTTTATTATAATAAGTACCTCCCTAGTTATTAATTATCGTTGCTTCAACTAAAATTTTTGTTATTAGCTTTTACAATGGGGCGTAAAATTTCTGCTTACCATTGTGTCAAATAAAGAAAACGAAAGAATGATGCAGCCATAAAGAAAGCTTGTGAAGCAAGGTGAATATGCTTATAACATTTCGCTTTATTTTTAAAGCCTTTAAAATGCCATTAATTGATAAAAAAACATGTTATGAAAGTTATTCATCATTAAATTTCCTACAAGTTTTGCATAAATCTTTTTTTTACTAAATAAATACTTTTATAATGCTATTCAAATAAGAATAGTAAAGCCTATGACCTCCATCTGTCAAATGTCGCTTGAAAGTACAGTTTGCAAAAAAACTTGGAATACTTTTTTAGCACTCAGCTAATTCTAAAATAAAAATCAAACATTTTTAAACAAACAATAACAAATATTGATAGTTAATATTGGTTGATATTTTTTTTCATTTATTGAGCTTTGGCTATGAATGGTTCATAACCTAAATCGTCAACTAAATGTCACTTTATGTTCCGTTCAGAAACTCGATTTAATACTTTCGTTTACATATAGGATGCATGTTAGTATGTGACCTGCATGATTATTCATAACTACTCCGGTGGTAATGCAGAGATGAGCGGAATTGAAGAGCTAGATTCTAATTTATGTTTTTGCTCACACAGTCTTAATAAAGTATTATTAATAATCGGTTGTGTTTTCTCTCAATCTTAGTAAATTAATTTTATTAAAAAATCTGATGTTTTTTCTCACTTAATCTAAGTAAATAAGTTTGATTAAATAGAATTTTTTTTTGCTCACTCTACCTATTTGGCTTGAATTGACAGCTATGACGTCAAAATATGGCACCCAGTCGGTCCTATTCTTAGTTGAATCGCATTATAAAGTTATGAGTCGTTAACGTAGCAATAACGCAGTATATCAGAGTTTTGTATACGTGCAATTGATTCTCATCACTAATTTTATTTATAATATTTATAATTTTTTTTCACTATTTTTTTATTACATTTTTTTACAATTAATTGATAACAATCCAACACAAATCATCATCAGCTTCAATTTGTATGAAAGTAAGTGAATTTTTCGGATTCAATCTACACTTATGTCTGTAAAAAAAAAGCTAGAGTACGGTAAAATGTTGCATTTCGATCAAGTATAACAAGTATAAGTTCGTGGGCGGCCAAAGTACATATTGGCCCAACATAATAATATATTTAGAATAGAAATTCACAGTCCTATTTATTTTATGTGGAAACAAAATTTTAATGGCAACCCCGAAAATACTGAAACTATACCGACCATAAGTTCAATGAATTCGATTGCAACGGCAACTGTAAGTTTTTCATATTATTATTGGAAGTAGACAATGAAAAAAGAAATTAAATTTATAACAATAAATTTATAATTATTTAAATTTATAATAATAAATTAATTTATATAGCAAAAAATGCTGTTGGATTGGAAATCGAAGCCGAGGAACAAAGGGAAGCGTCAAACTTAAACTCAAAAATGTAAATATTTTATCTGTTTTATACTGACTTAATGGGTATTTCACTACTACACTAGGTACATAGTTTACAATGTTAGCAGTTTGGTTTTTTGTTTTAAACTCAAACTAATGGGATGCATTTTTAGAGCAAAAAAAGTTTATTTTTAATATTTTATAATAGACTTCTTTGCTCCACAAGTTCAATTGACAGTAACTTGCTGATTTACGTACCATATCTGTGTCTGGATTGGAAATATATTTCCAGTATTGCCTATATCTGTTTATTAAATGAACTATGAAGGCAAAGACAAAACTACACTTAGTACAGTTTTACTGAGATATTTGATTATTACCAAACATCAATCATCATTAAAAAAGTTAACACTAAAAACACAAGCAAATAAAATATTATTTCTCATTGCCACTCGAAAAAGGGATTTCATTCAGCGATAACAGTGAACAAACTTTTCATTTAATTACTGAGTGAATAAAAAAAATTTGAACAAACAGAAGTTATGCAAAGCATACATATAAAGTTACAATAATTAGTAATAATCATAATTAATCTTTATTGTCATTTCCAAAACACAACCAATGGGTACTATAAATATATTATTTATTTTCTCACAATAGTAAAAAAACTTAATCCTTGTATCCTTTGCTCCACTCAGGATTCCTATCTAGAATCGTTCGTTGCTACAGTAGGGATCCATCTTAGCACTTCAAATTTATTTTATTTTATAATGGCATTTATTTTATAATCAATAATTGCATATTAAAGTGTCAATTTGGTAAAGCGCGCTATACTGAACATCGCCGCGTCGATGTCTCGCTCGTGCGACTCGGACACGCTCGCGGCCGTATTTACCTAAACAAGAGAGGCGCAATTTTGTAAAAGGGCTCTTAAGGAATGAAAAGGACAGACTGGTGTCATGTTTTAAAATAGCAAATACGAATAGTCAAGTGAAGTGCCGGCATTAGGAAGAAAGAGTGTTTTGTTTGCAGCGCCGTCATAGATTATACACATTAAATGGTATTTATTGTCTCAGATTATTTTTTAACTTTTTAATTTAGCTTACTTAACTGGAAGTGTCCGTCACAATCTAAATACTGATAATTATCGCAAAAAATATACTAAGAATTATCATAAATGCCAAATTGGTGTTGGTTCTTAGGCCAATTTTAATATTGTCCTTTTTAGACCGAATACGTTGCTACGACAACAGAGAAAACTGCTCATTTTATGCGCCAAACAAGTGTTCGGAAATTCCTGATTAATCTTCGATAGTACGAGTAAGTCGATTAATCAGGAATTTACACTCGAGAGCAATGAATCCGGGTCACTTACATTATCCGAAAAATCTCGCAAACTAAGAATGCTTAATGAAATAAATTCTAATTAATAGACAATTAAATACTCCTTAAATGAGATATTTACACTTCTTAGTTATTATTAAGTTACTTATATCATTAAAAAAACTATTTTGAAAAAGGGAGACTTTCAAAGATGGAACTACGAAATTACTGCATTTGTTTTTGCTTTTGTTTTTAATCTTTCATTGATCATTCATATAAACCATGTCGATAGTGTTTAATATTAGTTATTCAAGCTTGAATCATGTTGCTTACACCAGAAGAATGCACCAGAATTCTCACAATGCTGGAAACCGGCCGGAGTCAGCGCGATACGGCCAGGACTGCGGTGTGTCACTGTCAACAGTACAAAGAGTTCTCCGACATTACGAGGACTGGTTCTAACCTACGTAAACCAGGAACGGGGAGAACCAGGTATACCACAGCACGAGAAGATCGATACTTGGTGAACACCATGCTTCGAAATCGCTTTCTCACAGGAAACTGGAGCGTGGGCATCGTATTTCAATTGTATTTCAAGACTAAAATATGCCCAGGACCACTTAAATTGGACTAATGAAGATTGGTCAAAAGTTATGTTCTCTAACAAATCAAAATGTATGCTCTACAAGCACGATGGAAGACACAGAGTCTATATAAGACCTTTTTTTTTTTTAATACGCAGGTAAAAAATCTATTTACAGACGACGGCGCCTTTAAGAGGCACACCGCCGAACGGACCTCACACCTGGCTCCCGCAAGTCTTACGAACCCCACAGTGGCTGCCCACCGAGGACCCCGCAACTCTTATGGGCGCTTTACGGTATAATATCCGCTAAAAAAGTCCTGCGAATACCCTCTAAGCTGCTTAGTGCGAAACCGCGGGATCCCCGTTTAGGGATTCTTCCGCGTGGGAAAGATTCAAGCAAGCATTCATCGAAGAAAAAGAGCCTAGGGCAGTGGGTGTGTACTTGTGTGGGCCGGAATTTCTTCTGAGAGTCGCACAGAACTGGTGTTCATAGAAAATGGGTCTTTAACTAATAAAAGATGTGTGAGAAATATTGAATAAACACGTTGGACGTTGAACTTTGACCACGATTAGGTTTCAAGGTCTGATAATGAAGCCGGAAGATAGGCACAGGCTTGTGAATGCGAGTATGGGATTCATCTCGGTCATCGTCTGGCCGCACTTTAGACGCGACCAAAATGAAGAAAGAAGACGCGAAATGTATGAAACCGACATACCGTCCATCAAAGTTAATTCGGGGTCGAATTTACTTTGTCCATTGGAAACGAGGGTGAGCACCTAATTCAGCCTATAGGCATCCAGCTCCCGGCCAAGTATAGCTACGGTACGGTGGAAATGCGCATGCTCCCAGTGATTTTAAGTAGGGCATCTTCCGTGCACAAGATGCAAGGCTGTACGGTAGACCACGCAGTGGTGTACTTAGGGTCCCGTACTTTTGCGGGTGGACAGGCGTATGTCAAGATATTAGTAATGCGATATTCATCATTATAATTAATAGAATATCAAAGGGAATATTAGTCGTGCTGCAACTCCAGTTAGTGGAGAACCGATCCGTGTAACCTGCTTCCCGTAACATCGCTTAACTTGATTTCTCAGCAAGTTTCACAAAAAGGCTTTCCTGTTCCAGCGCCCCACGCTTTTAAAATCAAATATTTTAATTAAAAGCACCCAATAACACTTCAGCCCAGAAATAGAGACAACTTGAAGGATCCATAATTTATTTTTGGTTTTACGTGCATTTATTTTTCTTCGGCGCTACACTCTTGACAGAGTGGTCGTGGTAGTCACATCAGGGTTGGTGGCGCGCTTTACAACACGCCGCCATTCGTCGCGCAGTGCGGCCTTTCTCGTGTACTCGTGAAGTGGACCGTTCAGTGCCGCTTTTATCTGGTCAGTCCAGCACATTGGTGATCTACCGCGCGCCCTTACGCCCTCGACTTTGCCCTGCACCACCAGTCGTTCCACTGACGCATCTTCGGCGTGAGATGTGACCAAAGAAAGTTAGAATACGACCTTGTACGATGGAAGAAAGACGTTGTTTGATGGACAGTTCCTGGAGGATGAATGCATTTGTTCGGAATTGTGTCCACTGTATGCCAAGCATTTTCCTCCAGCACCACATTTTTAGAGCGTCTATCTTCTTTCTCTCACTTTCTCGCAAAGTCCACGTCTTAGCACCATTGAGGAATATGGGAAACACTAATGCCCTAACGAGTTGTGTTTTTGTGGCTTTTGTGATGTTCCTGTTTCTCAATTTTTTTTAAGTTTGTCCATAGCTGACCTCGTGATTGCCATGCGCCGATTGACTTCATCTGCACATCCACCGTTGCCCGAAATCAGTGCTCCAAGGTAGACGTGCGACTGAAGGACATCGCAGTTCGCGATTTTAGTGACTTCTGGAGAGTTGTTATTAGCACGATCGACAATCAAAATCTTGGTTTTACTGCGATTTATTCAGTGTATGTATATTTATACGTGCATTTATAAAAGCGTGTTATTCTACTTTTTTTTTAAACTATTAATTTTTTTCTTTATCTATTTCTTTGTAAATAAAATATGGTGACTCATAAATTTTATTACTTTCATTTAAGGAGTAGTTAATTGTCTATTAAACACAAGGTATTTTATTAAGCTAGCATTCTTAGTTTGCGAGATTTTTAGGATTCTTTATGTGACACGGATTCATTGCTCTCGAGTGTAATAAAATTGTTCATTTTTTTTTATAATAATACTAGCAAACCAGTGAACCAAATGTTCACCAAAAAAAAATGTATTTAATTAATTGAGAACTTCGGAGATTTTGTGTGGTTTCGTTTGAAATAGAAATCACGTGATTTCTCGAAACCCGGAAGTGCTACGTTACTCACATCCGGTTTGTAGTCTTATCAGACTATTCTTAACTTATAACTTAAACATTCTCTATATCTATCTCTTACGGTTTGCCCTCTGAAACAGCACCACGGACGGACGGACGGACTTGTCTAATAGATAAGAGATTAAATGGTATAGTTCATCATTTATATAATAAGAATGAGAGGTCTATTCGGAAAGTGCAAACAAAACCGTCGTGATTTGCGGCTCGGATTCCCGAAATGGATATTTAAGAAGTTGTGGTTTTATTATAAAGAAGATGTGATATGATTGTGATTGCGAATTTCTAAGTACCCGTGTACCCTCCATAGAAAAAATAATAATTTCATGTAGATACACTAAAATATATTTTTTAAAGAAATCTACGACCTATGCACTAATGAATGCTTAATATTAACACTAATTTGTTTAGCAACGTAGATTTACAAGGATCGATCACGGCATTAGCGCCGGTTCACCGTCCGTGACATATCACGCGACGATCTAATTCAACAAGGGGTGTATCGCATGCCGCTCAACTTAATTTTCGAATTGTGAACTATGTATCTGCACTACATAGTTACACCTAATTGCAGCTAAAATGAATACAAACTTGGCCCCTGGGAAAAAGAATTACTACATGTATAAAGACACTCAAAAAATACTTCAAAGCATTACTTATTTGTGCTCACCAATAAAAACTAAGGTATCTCCATATTGAAAAAAAAACAATCAACACCTTTTAAGTATTTAATCTACTATATAAAAATATGTCGGGTTTTCCTTCCTGACGCTATAACTCCAGAACGCACGAACCGATTTCCACGGTTTTGCTTTCGTTGGAAAGGTCTCGGGCTTCGTGAGGTTTATAGCAAAGAAAGTTCAGGAAAAATTAAAAAAAAAAACTTCTTTTAATCACCAAACGAAATGTTACATAAAACGGAGCCATCTGGTGGCGACGGAGTTCGTCGGGTTTGCTAGTAGCTTATATAAGCATAGTAACTCATGATAGGGTCTCTACAGTCCTGGACAGTTTCATGCGACACGAAAATAAGCCGACTGTGACTTAAGTTGCATACGGGGATGCAATATCAATAAAAAAAACGATGAGCAGGCAGGTCGGGCGGCTGCCGCAACTGTCGGACCACAGGCGCCAGCACTTTGAGCAGCTCTTGCTGATAGAAGACTATGAGTAATACCTAGGGTGTAAAATTGTTTCTCATAAAACCTTACACTAACTTTTCTCATGAAACCTTACACTTACTTGTACTCATCAGGCAGGTCGGGCGGCTGCCGCAACTGTCGGACCACAGGCGCCAGCACTTTCAGCAGCTGTTGCTGATAGAAGAATGTGTGTAATACCTAGGGTGTAAAAGGGTTTCTCATAAAACCTTACACTCACTTGTACTCATCAGGCAAGTCGGGCGGCTGCCGCAACTGTCGGACCACAGGCGCCAGCACTTTGAGCAGCTGCTGCTTGAGGTTCCCGGCGGCGAGGCGGTCCGCGCCTCCGATGCCACTCAGGGCGCCCTCCACGCGTTCACCCAACCATCGCACACGGGGCAGTATGAACACCTAGTCACACGAGTTTGGAATATTAAAACCATATCAGCTTTTATGCTGACGACTCCTAGCGCCGGATTAATAGATCGCTCTCAATCCTCTCAAAGCCGGGCTGCAGAGCAGCTTCAAGAAGCAGCACAGCAAACTCCGACATGATTGTTTGTGGTAGATCAGCCTGTCTAAGCCCGTATGTATGGACCGGGCGAGAAATGGTAAAGAGCTCATGTTGAATTGGTGGAAAGCCCTAGTTCATATATGGTGAGGACGGAAGATGGAGAGCTGCCCCGCCGGCATGCTGATCAGCTGCTTGCTCGGACTTGTCAAGGACAAACCTCACAGAATTCTACTCTACGGCAGTTGGCTCGCAGCTTAAGTATTGTGGAAGGCATTCACAGTAAAAGAAGATACCTAGATATTCACAGCTCATGGTAAAATGAGGATTGAATAAAATAAAAAGAACAATAATTACAGCTGATTTTGAAAAATGGAAATAGTGTCTAGTTCTGTCTTCTTGTTCTACCTTTATAACTTCGGATCCCAGTTCTGCTAATCCTTGTACAGCGCCATACAGTGATGCTAAAGGTGTTTTCTCAGATTCCTTCATGCTAGCCATGGAAGGCCCTACTCCACTTTCGTTATTAGTTTGCGATGGACACTGAAGCGCTTTGGCAAATAATCTAAAACAAATGGTAACTTTTATTTTTTATTCTCCTAATGAAGCCACATAATGATTTAACCTTATAAATTTTACCTAGTCACCCTTGTTTGTAAATTATTTGTAGACGTGTTGAATGTTTTGCATATTTGGGCCATTAGACGAGCGGCAAAATCCCTTAGCGCCCAGTGGTTATCCATTTCGGGCCTCAGGCAAAGTTGTCGAGACACAATACACGTTGAGACAGCCGGTATCAATTCATGTAACTGTTCAAAAGGTACAATTAAGAATACTGAAAAAGAAAATACAATAAGAAATATCATTTCAAAATGACTTGTAATACTCACATATTTTTCAAGATATAAGGATTGATTGTCAAGTAACGCTTTCACCATTCTCATGAGGTAAATCAATAGTGCCAAATTGTTTTGGACTACATTTACTTTGACACCTTCAGATATAAATGTACACATTCGTGGCAACATTTCGTGTAAACCAGGATCACAAGCCAGCGATTGTAAAGCTTCCTGTAATTAAATATTTGTTGATACTTTGGAAAATGGTGAGATTAGACATGTCTGTATATGTGTTAATTTGAAAAACTGAAAATATGTACCTACATATTTTATTTTAAGAAGGTAATTTTTTGTAAATATTACATGTTTTTGTTATATACAACAAGGCATATTTACCACACGGCGAATTTCATCGCTGCCCACACAAGTCTCAGTGATTTCTTTGTAGTATAACTGTTGTTCCACACTCAGTTCATGGGTGGCAAGTTGCTTTACATGAACTGATTCAGATGCTTTGAGTCGAGCAGCTTTACCACACATTGGTTTGCCTATTGTATACAACAAATGTAAGCATACAAATGATAGTATACATGTTATTTTATTTGTTGTATCCCTGAGGGTATCAAGGAGTATGATAACACAGTAGTAAGAGCAACTGCTTTACGGTCATGGAAGTTAAGCAACATTAAGAATGGCTGGTCATATGAAGAATAACCAAAAAAAAACATTTCTTCAAAGTCCTCAAGCAACCACTAGATAGCACTGAACCCACATGCTGGGTCATTAATTATCCTCCTTATTTCATCAATTGTTTAGGCCTGTGCCCCATCAGTGGTGACAACAAGAGGCTGATGATGTCCCAGTAGATTGGTGGATGCCAATGACAGGCGATCCAACCAGGACTAATGGCACCTGCTCACAACACTAAATTTCAAATCCATCATCATATGATTTGCCATTGTAAAAAGTTCCTAATGTTCACCGATCACAAACCGAAAGCCTTATCAAAATATAATATTAATGAATTTATGTGGAAATATAATTTCCACTCAATGCTCTTCAACCATACAGCATTGTAAAAATCTTTTAGACATCTTGATGCAGGTGGACCTGCACTCAACAGTTGTTTCATTTATAAAAACAAAAAAGAACTCAATACAGTTCTCAGAACAAAGAATATTCAACAAACTGTTTACCTAAAAATACAACATATTCAGCAAGATCACTTCAGGTAACAACATACAAAAAAAAATTGGACATACCATATACAAACATTGGGTCAATCATTCAACATTATAATTTCTAGAACTTGATTTACCTGCTGCATCTTCATTAGAAGGTTTGCTTAATTTACTGATTGGATCGACCGATTCGAGCTTTTGGGCTTCTTTGCATAATGGAGGAGGATTTTCTGGAACAGTAGGCTGTACTCCATCTACACTCAACCAATGTGCCCTTACTGAGACACCTAATGGTACCTTGGGGGGAGGTGCTGATAGTATCTCTGATAAATCTATCTCTTTCTCTTCAACAAAATGAAGTTCTCGTCCACCACCAGATGCAAACCTGAATGGGAGTGAATCTGATTGGATGAAACCATATTGTGCCTGAAAGTGATTATGAGTAGGATGATAACATTGTTAAAAAAACATTGTAATCTTCGAAAAATAGAAAATTTGAGTACCTCAATATTTTTCATGTTAAGGGCATGATCAATATCAGTAATAGACAGTTTTTGCCTTTTTGAATGATGCATAAATTTCATTGCATCTTGAACGATTACTTTGAGGCGATAGGATACATCATCAGCCAACTCTTTGGCGGCGTCATCACCAAGATTTGCAATACCAACACTTTCTGCAATAACTTTCATAGAATCGAGAGATAGTGATGAACCGTAAGCAAACTCAGAGTCACTCATTTTGTATTGCAATTAATGTTCTTCAATTCGGTAAATACCGCAATGCAATACTTTTAATGACAATGAATTAAAGACATTATTGTATTAAATTCGTATTTAAGTGGTTCAGAATAAGTAGTTTGTTTTTACGTAGCAAACATTAAATCTCCACAATTAAAAATTAAAAATAACACAAGATTTAAATAGAGGCACAGATTACTAAGATTATGTCTACATACAGAAACAAATGTCATATTTGACACAAACTTAATACATTCTACAAAAATTCAAACGTCAGGTTAAAAAGTTGCACTCATGGCGAAGTTTTGGAACGTAGCCCTATGCTCAACGCTCTATGGCGAGGAAAGAGATTTCATGCCCTTACGACAAAACCTACAAGATAGAAAGAGATGCTAAATGATATCCTTTTGGTCCAATAAATTTTCTGGAAGCACTCGAGGGTAACCGAGGGCACCAGTAGCATCCTGTCAAAGTATACTGTGTTTAAATGACTGACGAAATCTATATTATTGAACAAAGGAAAGCACTTTAGTTTTAGAAATGGTAATTAATGGTATTGATTCTGGCAATTTTCTCTAAACCTAAACTTGACAACAGTGGTGTCGATTCTGGCATAATTCTCTAAACCTAACCTAACAACTTATACTACGCCCCATAGATTTGATACTTTTGTAATATTATTCAAATGTGAACTTGGTTTTTATCATCTAACCTGTCTTTGATTCAAATGGGTCCAAATGTACGAAGCATAGTGGACAAGATATTAGTAATGGAGATTGAAAATACAGAAGTGGGTATATATTATGTGTCATTGGTTCATCAAAAAGTTATTTTTTTTACGAGAAAACTATTAGCAGTGGTGAGAGTAAATATAAGTTTCATTGTAGCTATGAACAGCGGTCTTCGCGAGAGCGCGAAATGGGAGTATTATTTGGGTGAAGAAGCATTTCAGGCAATAATTCCACAAGAATGAAAATTTGAAAACTAGAATTTTGCCTATGGTGGCAATCTGTGCAGATGACGATGATTCAGCTTCCAGTGAATCCTATGAGGCAGGCAGCAACTTGATCACGCAGGAACATTCATTTTAGTTAGATTATTTGGACTCTGAATAATAATAATAATATATTGACTCAAGTTCTTTCTCTTTATTTCCCACCTTAAGTACAGTTTGTCTATAAAGTCGTGACATCAATGTTTAAACAAAACGTCTTTGCATAATCTCATTCATCAATACAAAAAGGAAGGCAATAATATAAATAATGCTGGTGATTTTATTGACTATTGTTCTACTAAAATAACTATAGAAGATTGTCACAAAGCAGAAGAAGCGACAGTTTGTCAAGCTAGTTCACCATTATGGCATGAGTTAAGGTATTGTAGAATAACCGCGTCTAAAGTTCACAAAGCTGCACATTGCAAGACTCCTGATGGTGCTTTGATTGAACAAATATTTGGTGCCTCTGTACCGGAGACTCTGGCTATGAAAAGAGGCAAACGATTGGAATCCGATGTCAGAGCAGAGGTAGCCAAAACAAGGAAAATAGTTATCGAGAATGGTGGTTTATTTTTAAAACCCGATTAGCCTCATTTAGGTGCTACTCCAGATGGATTGACAAGTGACTACGTAATAGAGATAAAATGTCCTTCGACAAAAAAAGGAAAGGAAAATTTTGTAAAGAATAAATAATGTTCTGTGCAGTAAATCTAAAGCTCAAATTCAGATACAAATGTTTTTATGCAATAAAGCCAAAGGATTGTTTTGTGTAGCTAATGAAAATTTTGAAAGCAATAAGGAAGTAGAAATATTACAAGAAGATTATGATAAAGACTATTGTAATGATCTTTTAGAGAAGTCCACGCATTTTTGGAAAACATCAGTGTTTCCAAAACTGGTTGAGACTTAAATTACTCTCCTATTAATAATATGGCATGTACTTTTGATCATGCAAGATTAAGTCGAAATAAAACCTCTATAAAAGAAATAAAAGTATTTTAATTTTTACACTTGATTACTAAATAGACAGTCCTGTAAATTAACTAAGCCACAGGCTATTAATACAATATCATCCAAAAAATGTATGTACGAAATATCGACACAAGCGTGAGGTCCGATCATTTTAAAGTCTCTCAACTTCCCTATGGTTCTTTCAACGTGAACCCTTATAGCAGCGATTCTCTTCGTTTGTAGGACTTCCTCCGCTGTAGGTTTGGAGTTGGAACTCACACTAGGCGGCCTCAGGAGCGTGCAACTACGTTGTTCCAGAAAGTGGGAAATATTTTTGAAGCCCCTGTCAGCTAACACAATACTTCCTTGTGGCAATTTTTCAAGAAATCCGCTGTTTTCAAATATTGTTGAGTCTGGGGTCCTCCTTCCATATCCCTCAGAGATAAAATTTATCAAGCCATCAGGTGTAATAGAAACCAAGTACTTAATGGTATTACAGCTTTTATATTGAGACCACGTAAGCGCTTGGTGCGAAGCGTTGCTTGGTTTCTCAATTTGAATTTCGAAACAATCTATTATTGAAATCGATTTAGAATAGCGCTTCCTAAAAGCTATCGGCAAGTTTTCCCTCACATGATCCGTTGATGGCCAGATAATAAGCTGATTCAGGCAGAATGCAACTTTGGGGAGAGTTTTTTTAAAATCTTTAGTCACTGAACTCTCAGAGAGGCCAAAATGTATTGCAAGCATTGAGTTTGGTTCATGCCAACGTATTTTTCGTAAAGTCACTAGTATTTGAATAGGTGATATTCCCGTGAAGTCTTGTAAATGTTGAATGCAAAAATATGAATGGGCAGGAATGCCTATCAGTAACTTTGGCTTTCGAGATAAAGCCATTAAAGCGCCTTTTTGCATAAGTTCATTGCAGTATTTTTTATTCAACGTGTTTGTAATTCCTAAATCACTGTTTGACTCATTATCACTAGCATTAAAACTAGAAGAACAAGTAATGATACTTGAGTTTGAGTTGCTGATCGAAAAGCTATCGTCTGGGTCGAGATTTATAGGGTTTGCTATATTTTTAACCATCTGTTGTTTCCATTTGGCTGGCGTATTATTAGATTTGGTTTTCATTTTTGGTTTTATATTAACCTGCACTGCTTGTGTTGTTTTACCCCTTTCATTGTTTTCCGGTAATACGTCTATTTCTTGAGGTATGTTAAGAGGGTCGCTGTTTAGGATGATATTTAAGTCTTGATTCTCACACTCTACTACTTCAATGGAATGCAATAACAGGTCTTCGTGTCCAATATCTTTACTTAAAACTCTTTCAAAATATTCTATATCTTGTCTTTTCTTAAAACCCATTCTGTCAATTTTCTTTTCTTGATGCTTTTGACATTCAAACTTATGAGGCAAGACTCCCTTCTTCAGTTTCAGCCTTCCTCCAACCAACTTAAACTTTACGTAATTTTCCATATCTTCTTCCAACTGAAATATAAAAAAACATATATTCATTTATTTGCTTGTAACAATAAGGTATTGGCACAGCTGAGGCAGATACATAAATGCACAGCTGTTGTGAAAATGATAATAAAATATTATCATTCATTCTTTGCTTTTTAGCCGAGTACGTCCCTGAGTCATTGTTTTGACCGTGGAATATTACATAGAAATGGGAACGGGCGAATAGGTAGGTACTAAGGTTTATCTACAAAACTCAGAAAAAGTAAGTAGGTATGTTTTTCATAATACAGCAGGCTTAAAATAAGAGAATACACTACACGTAATACAGTGGAACGGCGGACCCCGTCACAGAATACATAATAGTTCAAACCCCGTTAACTTGTTTGTTGTGTCCTGCCAAAGTTCTCACTCAATAAAAACTATTGTTTAATTTTTAGTACCGATACATCTGCGCCCCAAATGTATATTTGCTTCGTTGCAAGTGTAGTTTCATTACTTATTTTACTGTCTACATAGAACATAAGACTCACAGATAGAGGTAAAGAGGCTCCACTGTAGTAGGTACCAACTTATTTCCATATCAAATAAATAATAGGTACAGTTAGATAAAATAGGTACTTACATCGAAGTGATCTTCACAGCAATGTCTCGTAGCCTGGGTAGAGGGTGGAGTTTTATCATCTCTTTTTACAACGGAATACCATTTTTTACGAAGGTTTGTGTCTTTCGGCACGTTAAAAAATAGTTTTTCTGGCGTTTCAATAGAAGTGTTTATGCATTTTGGCACTATACAATATTTATACATCGTTAGAAAGGTGAATTAGACACAAATCGGACACTTAATTTGTTTCAAAGTCAAAATTTACCAAACAAGCACTGCGCGCCTTATCGCTGCTAAGGGCTAACTGGCGGCGACCGTCACAGTGACGTCATAGCTACTGCGGCGGCCGGCCTGTGAAATTCGTTAGTAATTTAGTCATAACTTCGTCAATTTTTGTCGTAGAGTAATAATTTTTGATTTATTAGTTACGGATTTCTTAGCTTTATAAATCTGCATTCTCAACTAAAAACGTTACGGATCCTCATTATGACGAAACTATGCAGAAAGGTATAAAAATTAGTAAAGTTAATCGATGTGGCATGTGGGAAGTGATTTTTAAAGTTTTCCAGCGATATTTCGCGGAGTACCATGCTGGACGAATTTTGTTGGATTTTAATGATGTTTATGGGCGAACAGCATCTATGACGGGTATGTAATCGTGTTACTATTTGTTTATAATCTGTCTGAAGTTGCAACTCAATTTACGATTTTGAGACCAAAAAAGGCATTGTTTACGTTGCAATTTTTTAGGTTAGATTGACATTGTAAGTAGGTAATATTGTAGTACGATCATTTCTTTTGATACGTTAGAATGGTACATCTCAGTCAGATTTTCTATCAATTTTGAATTAATTGCTTCATGTCAATAAGTTATTGTTTCTATACCGTTGCATATTTTTTTACCCTTTTTCAGGAAAATCAGAGAGTACAGTTAGGCGGATAGTAAACAAAGGTTTTAAGAATGATGGAAAGTTTGAAACTCCTGGGAAACACAGGCAAGGCCGACCAAAGAAAGAAATGGATCACTAATTTTACTAACTGCACATTTAGAAATTGTTTCTCTAAATAAACTTTTTCTATACTATAAAATATTTTTTTGTATTATTTTCTTAAGAAGTGTGTTAAAAAAACGTCGTACGATACACGTATGTATTGATGATTACGGTCCTCGGCTCTCTTAAGACCCTCACCTAATGGCTCTGGTAATCACCAACATTACACACTTGTACACTATAATGTACTATTTTATCTATAATAACTTTATTCTGATTCAATTAAATACGCTTGGTAAAACTTTTTATAAGCATAGGTGTATATAAAAAAGAAATAAAATATGACTGTATAGTGTCTTAATAACTTATTTTACTTGAACGAAATGCTAGTTCAAAATCATTTTGGTCAGACTGTATAGGGTTGCTACATTCATAATAGAAGCGCCATCATTTAATGTCACAACTTTATAGACAAACTGTAAGTGTCCGAAAGAAGATCGATCATAAGTGGCTTGAGTACCTACTGGCCCGACCATCGAAGAAAGTCATGCATGACAAATTTAGTCAATCTTATTATATTTTAATTTTTATGCTTAATCTGCTCGATTTATAATTTTATTTTATTTTTACTAGAAAAAATTGAGTAGGTTTTTTTAGTTCAATCAAAGAATCAAGCATATTTAGAAAAAAATCTTAAAGATGATGATAAGATAGAAACTGATAATAATGATATGTGTGGGAGTTATATTTAGAACATTTACATGGAGATGTCATACCGTTCACTCGCCGAACACAATTTTCCGGCTCTTTTAGTGGGGGATGTGGACACGCTTAGCACACTAACGAAAATATACAATACTCGCTAAAACAAGAGCGTGTTGTTGCTAAACCCATACTTCATAAATCACGTCCCACAACAAAAAAAAAACGCATACACGCGCTTATTTTTTATGTAACTTTGCAATTGTTCGAGAGTAAACAAACGTAAAGGTTAGGGATGGGACATTTAAAAAACGAACGATATTTGAATGAACAGTTTTTAATGAATGAACATAGTATTTGTTTATAATGGAACCAAATATTTTCCGCGTTCCCGCAATAATAGCAAACACTGTATTTTGTCAAGAAACACTGAGTAACTGACCCAAGCTTATCTATTCTTTTTTTAATATAAGGTGGGTAGCGAATTCATAGACTTCAGTTAATTGAGGTTATTTGTATTTTTTGATAATATTTTCCTCGATGATTTAAGAAGTTAATAATTATAAAATGTGTGATAAATAAGGAAATACTCAGTGATTCAAGTTTTCGGCAAAGATTAATCCCATTCTTTCAACGAGTGCTTCGCTAGCGTACGCTTATCCAAAATGATAAAAAAATAGAGAATTACGTATTGAGCCTACTCCGAACGCGCTGTGTCCCAGCAGTGGGGATATTAATAGGCTGATGATGATGATGTATTGAGCATAGTATTTGGAAAGAAATACAAGAATGGCCTCCTCTGTCCCAAAATATAAGTCTTAAACTTGTCTAGTATTTTTTAGAATATTTAAATTTCATTTCAAGATATTTAACGCGATGTGTTTGTTCCAACACTTAACAAAATTGTAAATTTCTTCTCCAAATAAATTCAACATCCTACATAAACATACAAAAATAATATAGTCTATTGAAATAACAAAAAAGATGTATTGATATTGGAATTACCTTTTTTAATAAAACCAATAATAATATGTGTATCATATTTATATAATACATTTATATATAATCATAGTTTTCGAGAATGCTGACTGCGAATACGACAATAATTATGTTATCCTAGATTTGCGTTTTGCGAGTGTATGTTTGTATATAAATATGTGAATGAACGATTTGATATGTGAGGTATCATTTGATTTGTCGAAAACTGGATATATTCAAATTAAACAAAACTATCTTCTAAACCCTTAACTTTGACAACCCATTTAAAAAGTTGTTAGATGATTAAAATATGGCTGCTATTCGGTGCCAAAATGAAACAACAACAAAACATCTTGAAAAAAAAGGCTTATAACCTTTCAAGCGTATTAAAGTGAAGGGTATTAAAATTCATTTCAGAAATTATAAAAAAAAATGTACAAATTATATGTGTGTATATCTATAAACGTATTGAATATAAAATAAAAAAATGACGAAAATTAAATAGTAAATTTAAATAAATCAGAGAACTAGCCTGCTTAAAATATAATTTAAACAAAAAACTAAACTACTACGAAAAAAAATCAAATCCAGTAGTCAAGAATTCTGTTTAGTAAGGAACAAGGCTTATTTCAACAGTCAAGATCTATCAGATATTGTAGAAAAAATCTAATTTTCCCAATAATTGATCCCAATCGTGAAAAGTACCTTTGTTCCTTAATAGGCTAGTTTACTCATGTCGAATTGTATTAAATAAATGTTTATTGCTTAAAGTATTTAGTCTAAGGAACCTTAATATATCGATTTCACTTCATAAAAGCAGAAGATTGCTGTAGAAATTTAATTTAAAAAAATATTTCTTAGTCTATATTTTTTAAACACTAAAAACGCTGTTCGCCACTTTCGCCATGATTTTGACGTCTCTTGTGGTAAACAACTAAATGTCATTCGCGTGTTACTGTAGGTGGATTCTTTCGTCTGACTAAATTTATCTTAAAACACTTTTAACTTTAGGAAAGAAAAAAACAGTAAACTTAGTTTTTTTTGTCAAAACTAATTATGGATGCCGGCTTTGTGAAAGCAGAAAGCACAAATCTGTCAAGAATTGACGCATTGATGGTTGGTGAATTTGTTGCACTAAACCCCGATTTCTGCTCTGCGGAGCAGAGAAACGACAAGGCATCTATGTAAGTACAGTGCATTTAGTATTACAATGTAGTAATAAACATAAAACTGATACAACATATGAATAAGTGTAATAAAGTGGCGTAGGTTAATTTCTTTCGGCACTTTAATCCACAACTTTCCTGGAGTCTTCAAGGATGTGTTTTTATATTCTCGTACAATACAGTAATGATAATTACTTTATTTTTCGTGGTATTTACTAGAAATCATGTTTTTTTTTATTATAAACTCAGTTTTAAGTAATTTTCTACGTGTTTACGAGTTTTTGTTTACCACAGTTCACGTCATAGCATAGATAATCTTTAGACTAAAATGGCCGACAGCGTTTTTGTATGTCCATGAAAAGTCTATTTTAAAATTAAAGATTTGTAGCTTTCTAGGTTTAAAAAAAATACAATACATTTGTTTTCGGTCTAATAGAACATTTATGAACAATTTAAAACCTTTTTCCAAAAAGGGTCAACTAGCCTATTGACTAGATTCGACTATAGACTACTAACCTTGGTTTTTTCTTTTCTGTTTTTATTTAAATTAACTTTTGATGAGATGGAGTTTCTTTTCAAATAAGGGTAATATGACTATTTATCGAATTAATAGTTTTAAGTGGAGCTGATTACGAATACAACATTTATCTCGAGATCTTAAATTATTATTAATGTTTCAGATTTTGTTTTTGTTGATTTTGGTTTTGAACTATGAGTCCTAATGGACACTATAGACACATAGTAACTTAAAAGATCTAAAGAAAATATAACTAGAAAAAAGATCTATTTTGTGATTTACCGCGACGTTAAAGTACTTATCAGTTTTAGCTTCTGGAAATTTTCAATTTCCTCCTGTCTTATTATATATCGTCTCAGATGATTAAGTACTGCTTTTGTGGATTGCAATAAAATACTCTACTTAGGCATGCGTCCGATATATCAAAACGAATCCAAAATCCGATTTCAAACACAAATCGATACCGAACGATTTCTCA
Organism: Chilo suppressalis; assembly: GCA_902850365.2. Taxonomy (NCBI): domain Eukaryota; kingdom Metazoa; phylum Arthropoda; class Insecta; order Lepidoptera; family Crambidae; genus Chilo; species Chilo suppressalis. The sequence continues at coordinate 19,784,672 of OU963898.1, forward strand.
ACAAGAAAATCCGATTTCAGAAATCTAACCGAACCAAAACGCTAGCGATCTAATACCACCACAAGTCCACAAGTATCCAAATGTAAATCGGATTCGAAATTCGTGCTTTCGTTTTCGGAAGTCAGATTTCGTGCTCGGAAGTCCGATTTCGGTTTGCTGTTTACGGAAATCTATTGTTCTTCTCTAATACGGGATTATTTATTACTGAAAAAAGATGTCTAAAAACATCAAAAGTCGAGCAACTGACATTTTTTTGAACGCTAACCTGAAGTACTTAGGTTTGATTTTGTAAATGGTTTGAAAAATAATAAAAACAAACAGAAAAACCAAAAAAAAATACTAAAAAAATATGTAAAAAGAAATCATTTAACATAAGCCGATTTTTAAATGCGCCGCAAAAGTTTTACTCTTATCCGTAAAGATAACTTTTCTGCTAGTCCTAAGCCACAGAATATATACTCTTGCCTAAGCCTAGATTTAAAGCATAAAGGAAAATCGCGCAAATCTACGAGTATCCTTGCTTCGTACAATTAATTGTTTGTGATTGTCGTTAGCTAATAAAACCAAATCATATCACAAACTAGTGAATTGGCTTAGTTCGGCACATCTGAAATCGAATATCTAAAAACGGATTTTAAAATCGATTTTGAAATCTGAAATCCGATAAATATCCGTTTGCGTTCAAAACCAAAAACGCCCATGTCTAACTCTACTACATATAAAACAAACCCTGATAAAAAAATCTAAAACGTAAGAATAGAAAGAAAGAAGAATTATGGCGAAAATAATCTTATTTGTCTAAAAAACCTAAAATTCGTTTTGATACACAGTCTTAATAATCTAAGTTTTTATTTGGACTATAGAAAAATCCGAATTGTAACACCCATGAACACACGTTCGTAGAGTATATCGTAATCGTTATTTTTTTCGCGACGCGATAATAATCACGGTGCAACTAAATGAAATCTAGGGCCTCGTGTGATGGCATTTACCTCTTAATTTAACATTTAAAAAAAGTTATACTTCAACCATACCAATTACCAAGGTTATAAATGTCGCTCGATGTGGACAACTGATAACTAATTAATTTGATTTACTTTCTTCTACTTATACGCGGTTTACATCAATGTATTGCCAATAAACAAATACACCGATAGACAAACAAACAAAATAAAAGGTAGTTCATTATGGTGTCGATTCTGACATAATTCTCTAAAGCTATAATTTTTGACTACATCCTTATCCTTGTCTTTCTCTATACAGAATGTAATGCAGAGATGGTAAATTTATTGAATTGAATTATGCATGCTAGAATCGATACTTACACATAAAGATTTTGGTGCCGATTATGATAGCGTTCTCTAAACCTAAACTTAAATTTCACAATAATGGTGTCAATTCTGGCGTGATTCTCTAAACTTAAAACTAAATTTAACATCAGTCTCTCCTTTTCATTCTGTATAGAGAATGACAGGGATGCACTGTTGTTAAATTTAAGTTTAGCTTTAGAGAATTATGCCAGAATCGACATCAATATCCTAGTCATTCGCTATACAAAATGAAAAGGAAAGACTGATGGTAAATTTAGTTTTAAGCTTAGAGGATCATACCAGAATAGATACACCTTTGTTTGCTTAAGTTATAGATCCTGAATGACTGAATGTTCATTTTTGATGAATACTGGTGTCGATTCTGGCGTGATTCCCTAAACTTAAAACTAAATTTGACATCAATCTCTCCTTTTCATTCCGTATAGAGAATGACTAGGATATTGTTTGAAATTTAAGTTTAGGTTTAGAGAACGCTATCATAATCGGCACCAAAATCTTTATGTGTAAGTAAAATGTGTTGTCAAATTTAAGTTAAGAGAATCGTGACAGAATTGACACTATTGTAGATGTAAATTTGTTATATCAATTTGCTGTTTATATCGGTAGAAGCACTTAATTAAATCTGGTTGAAGGTTTTCCAGTAATAAAAATAGCATTCGTTCATTGCATTCATTTTTCGTCCATCACTATGAATTTCTACCTAGTATTTTTGTCATTCGTTCATCATTCCGCACCTTTTCTTTTAATTGCATTTCAAACTAAAATACTAACTTATTAAAATTTTACAATACTTGTACATGGTAGAAAACACCATGTTCCCCCAGGATTAAATGGCAGATCAGTTTTTGCAAGAGAAGACAACAAAATATTATAAATGTTGAAGCTTCGACTTGCCATACGGAACGATCCAAAATGATAGCGGTGGCGTGTGAACTAGTATTATATAACGCACCTGGTCGAGTGACCACGTACTTTAGCGAAAGGAGTTAGCCCGCCCATGCCATCTCCATTGGTATATGCTCTAGAAAGATAAAATTAAACTTATTTTTACAAATATTAAATCGTTTTAGTCAATGTATAACGGGGATACCATGTAAGCGACGGTAGCGACCTCCTTTTTTTCATGACTGTATTGGCAGACTATATTCATTTCACATTTACAGAGGTGTCGATACTGGCATAATTATCTAAACTTAAAACTAAGCATTTATCACTCCTTTTCATTTTGTATAGAGAATGACAAGGATGCACTGTTGTCAAATTTAATTTTAGGTTTAGTGATTCATGCCAGAATCGTATCCAAGTGTATTCTTATCATTCTCTATACAGAATTATAGTAAAACAGTAGTGAATCACTAATTAACTCGGTGATTAAAGCCTTGTGTATATTAACGTGTCGTGGGGTGTCATGCATGCCGATTTCATAGATTTATTTTGGGTTAGAAAAAAAGGTTAGAGCTTCGACACGACACTACACGTAAATATGTTTCTAAACATAGTAAATGTGTGAAACCGACGTTCTTCTGGCGTGTCACAACACATCACGACACCTTAATATGCACAGGGTAATATTTCTATCTGTCAAAGCAGTTAGCAAGAAGGACTAACAAGACAAAACGGGATACTTATTAAGTGATGATAAAGAACTAAGGCATATAAATTCTTTCCAATAGTATGACCCATAAAACATGAAGATAGCCTGAAATATAAAGATTAATTATAATAATCGTGCTATATTTTTAACTTTCTAAGTGATTTTGATTCTCAATGTAAAACTTTGGCCAACCAAATCAAATACGATAGGGTTTTAGTTTTCTTTGCCATCTCTTATTTTAGGAGAATAAAAAACAAAATTAAACGTAACGTATTTGCAACAATGTTGCTAGTATTTTTTCATTTTACCATGAATTATGGGAAAGTTCATGTCATGTATAGCCTCATTAATATCATATATCAATGAAAGACACACACAACACAATGCGGCCACACTTTAAAAAAATCATCTAATTTTATAGATTGTCTTAAGTTGATGCTGTAGCGCGTGACTTATTGAAGCATCACATTTATTTTATACTACTGATAGCCACTTACATAAGTTCATTGTTAGGATTAAATATTATTACTCATTTGTCTGTGCAATCTCGTACTTCAAACTACTTTGTACATGTCATGTTCTTTCGTATGCTGGACTGGAACAGTTCCTTTTTTTGTAATTCAGCTTAAGTAAAGATTTATTGATGTGCGCAAAATATTTCACTGAAGTGTACAGTGAAATATAGTCCAATAGGCTAGTTTACTCATGTCGAATTGTATTAAATAAATGTTTATTTCTTAAAGTGTTTAGTCTAAGGAACCTTAATATATCGATTTCACTTCATAAAAGCAGAAGATTGCTGTAGAAATTTAATTTTAAAAATATTTTTTAGTCTATATTTTTTAAACACTAAAAACGCTGTTCGCCACTTTCGCCATGATTTTGACGTCTCTTGTGGTAAACAACTAAATGTCATTCGCGTGTTACTGTAGGTGGATTCTTTCGTCTGACTAAATTTATCTTAAAACACTTTTAACTTTAGGAAAGAAAAAAACAGTAAACTTAGTTTTTTTTGACTAAACAAATTATGGATGCCGGCTTTGTGAAAGCAGAAATCACAAATCTGCCAAGAATTGACGCATTGATGGTTGGTGAATTTGTTGCACTAAACCCCGATTTCTGCTCTGCGGAGCAGAGAAACGACAAGGCATCTATGTAAGTACAGTGCATTTATTATTACAATGGTGTCGATTCTGGCATGATTCTCTAAAGCTAAAGTTAAATTTGACAACAGTGTATCTCTGTCATTCTCTATACAGACTGAAAAGGACAGGCTGATGTCAAATTTAGTTTTATGTTTAGAGAATCCTGCCAGAATCGACACCATTGTAGTAATAAACATAAAACTGATACAACTTAAGAATAAGTGTAATAAAGTTGCGTAGGTTAATTTCTTTCGGCACTTTAATCCACAACTTTCCTGGAGTCTTCAAGGATGTGTTTTTATATTTTCGTACAATACAGTAATGATAATTACTTTATTTTTCGTGGTAATTATTAGAAATCATATTTTTTTTATTATAAGTAATTTTCTACGTGTTTACGAGTTTTTGTTTACCGTACGATCGTACGATTCGACGATCAAACATATTGATCTAGAATAGGTGTCCTAATAGGGTGATCGCACGACGCATTCGCGCGACTAAAATGTTTAAAAATCTATTCGCGCGAACTTAGTTCACGCGAACGCGCAAACAAACCTATTAATGATACGTGTCGCGTCGATAGGAAGCGGGGAGAGGGGCAGGGCTGACCCGTTCCGTATTCGCTTTCTATTAGGACACCCAGTTCGCGTTCACGCGATGGTCGCATCGTTTAATCGCGCGATGATCGCGTTATCGCGTTGTATTAGGACAATGCCTAATAGGTACCTACCACCCATTGATATATAATATGAAATTTCATTTCATTTATTATATATATATATATATATTTCATTAAATAAAATATGCAGAATTCTTTACATTTAAATTTTTCATGCAAACATCAAAAACCATACAAAATATTTCACTTTAACATTTAGCACATCACATGGGAAAATGTGCAGGTTATACTAACAACCCTGAACCAAAATGACGAAGACCAAAAGCCGATCTTTTACCCACGCGATTTCATCTTGTGCAAAAATATAATTGTTACCTACTTGTTGTGCTGTTATTTCAGTGAAAATGTATAGAAATAAAAAAGACGTTGATAAACATGTGGAGAATTTAATATCTAAACTGTCGGTAAAAGAGGTAAGAAAAGAATATTTTTATTTCAAGCTCGTTGACGGTCAGTTTGCAAGGGTTATGGCGTTTACAGGATTCGTTATTTTCAGTTTAAGACGCGATCATACTCCGTGGCGCGGTTGTATTACGAAGTCGGCGATTATGCTAGCTGCCAACGTTACGTCGAGCAATATCTTACCCAAAAAGATAATAATGCAGCGGCTTATAAGCTTCTTGGTCAGGCTTTGCACAAATTGGGGCAAAAAGAAAAAGCCCTTGAACAATATAGAACATCCCTCGATATAGATCCAACTCAAACAAGTACTATTTTGGACAGTAAGTGTAGTTGTAATATTTATTTTATAATTTTTTAACCACCTTTTTGACTTCCTGACAATAGAAATAGGAAGTATTCAAGGATTACAGTTATTAATTGGAAACTTTAAAGTACTTATCTTTCATTTTCTATGAGTCTCGCAATGTTTTGCACTGTTGCAAATGCTATGATTCAAGAGTAAACTACTTTACACACTTATTTAAGTTTAATTCAACAAGAGTAGGTATTGAAAGTGTTGATTCATTTTGTATTTCATTCTTTGGCCATAAATAAATTATTTTTAGAAGTGAAAGTATACTGTTACTGTTATTAATTGACTTCTGAATTAGGAACCTATATTTATCTTAATAATAACATAGTGAGTAACCTAAAGCTATAAGTACAGCAAATGCTTTATGCGTAAACAATTTTATAGTTTAGTGTTAGAATATGGTCACCTTTTAGTGTGTTAATCACAATCAATCAATTTAATAAAATTTAATGCAATCTAAAATATATTTTATACACAGAAAATGTATACTTTGTTACAGTTTGTGAACTTCTTGTTGATGATGAAATCCTCATTGATACAGGACGTGCAAAGTATTGGTGTGAAAAAGCAGAAGCAACATTCCCAAGGCACCCTGTAACTTTTAGGTTACGAGAAAAACTAATGTCTATTTCCAATCCAAACCCTGGGGCACTTGTTGATTTATTAACTGCTGAATTAACAATAAGACCCAAGGATCCCCAACTTCATGCACGTCTCCTAAAACACTACATTCATACCAATCAAATTACGGAAGCCATTAATCATAGTTGTAATGTTGAATTTGCTGAGAAGACTTTTCGTAGTAATTATGCATGGTATGAAAGTTTAGCCGAACTTCTGAAACATAATTCCCATGATTTCAAAGATTGGCTATTTCAATTACTCCTGTTAACAGTCAGAGAACATATGTGTATTTTGAGCTTAACTGACACGCCAGGCTCTTCTAAAAGTTTGATTGAGGCCAATGAACTTTTATTCCTTTATGATCAGGATATTGAAAATGTATCTAAAGCTGGAGCTACACCAGGTTTTGGAGAATTTCATGCCAACTTGTTGCAACATCACAGAGGCCAATTCTTATTTCATGCAGCCACATTTTTATTAAAAAGAGCAAAGAAAGATCAGTTAAATTGGCATATTGCTACTAAATTTTCAGCTCCTTTAATGTTAATGGCCTGGCACATAGGATCTAATAATACCAAAGTAAATTGGTTATTTCAAGCTCCTGAAAAGCAACAGTTGGCAGCACGCCGTTGGTACTTGGAAAGTGTATACCGATGTTCACAGGCTGGACATTATTTATTATCACAGAGTCAAGATAAAAGTCAGTCTTATATTGATCAAATTTCACAATGCTGTTCAGGAACCCACTGGAGAGATAAAATATATGAAAAACTATTTACTTCCAGACCACATTTGGCCAGGATAAAATCATCTCATTTTGTTACATCTGGTGCATATACTACACCTACTTTGAAACTTCCTAGGAAAATTGAAGTAGAAGTTTTGGATGATGAAGCTCTAATGGAATATCCCAACTCTCTACATCATTTTGTGTGGGTATTGTTATGTTACAAAAATTTTGCTCATTTCAAGTGCAGCATTTTTGATGCTATAACCCCTAGTGCAACTAATACTGGTCCAGAATCAATGAATAAAATTGACATTGAAGCTTTTCTTTATTGCTCTGCTTTAACAACAAAACAGCAGAAACCAAATGCACATTATGTTTGTACTGATAAACCAGCAGTACTTCCGGCTAACATAACAGATCTGATGTGTACTATATCTCAATTGAAATGGTGGGATTGTGCATACAAATTTAGCCAAAATGAGTTGGGAACAGAATTAACTGACATTCGTGGAACATTATGTAGAGGTATAGAAGTGGTGAGGTGTATTGATTCACATGGTTTGGATCCTGAACTACTATGTGTTCTTGGTAGAATTTTCAGTGAGAAAGCTAAACTTACAACAGAAACAGAATACAAGAATAAATATGAACAAAGAGCTGTTTTATATTATTCTTCTGCTATACCTCTCCTAGAAAAGTTAAAAAGCAAAGTAGTTATCAAATTACCCGAGAAAAGAATTTTTGATTACACACATAAAGAATTAAGTGCTAAAGAACTGAATTCTTTAATTGAAGAAAGCAAGCTGATGGTAGCACTGAGTTATATTAATGATTCTGAAAATGAAAAAGCGATAGGAATGCTATCAGGCCTAAAATCACCTGAAGCTTTTTATCATCTCAGCCAAACATATAGAAAAGTTGCAATAGATGAAAATAATCAAGGTGATAAATATGTTTCGTTACTCTTGAAGGCGAGAACTACTGCTTATAAAGCTATGGATGGTTGGAAACATTCTGAAACACATAAGAACAACCCTTTGTTTTCTGATACACAAGATTTGATAGAAGAACTGGATTCACTTATAAATAAAATAGATCCAGATTTATCTGGGTCAGTTGTCAATGAATTAGATGGAAAATATTCTTCAGATGAAAATGTTTCTTTGATTGGGAGTGACCATACAGTAATGCGTAGTAAATTTCCGCCGTTTCGTAATATCAGCTCTACACCAAAAGCACCAGCAAATGCAAATAATATAACTAATTACAGAACAGCAATTGATTCTCAAATTTTAGAAAATACTCGATTGGATCAGCGATATTTGGAAAGAATAGAAACAGAAATAAAAAATTTACAAAAACGAGACACTACAATAAACAATTTTATGCAAGAAACTAAACAATGGTTTGAAGAAAATCGTAAATTAGGTAATGAAATTATCACAACTATCCATTCCAATATTCAAAATACTACAGATCAATTTAAACTGCTAAAAATATCTGTAGATCAAGTTAAAGATCAGATAGATGAGTGCAGAAATGAATGTAAAGATGTAGGTGAGTTAAAGAAACAAATTGCTGAGATGAAGAAAGAAATAAACAAGTTGAAGAAAACTTCTTCTGAGCAAAATATTAACGAAAGTGATTTATACAATTTGGAAGATGATTATAGAACAAGTGAAAGTACTTCAACCTTTACCCCTCAGCTACCCTTTGTGCCGCCTGTAATGCCTCCGTTCAACCAAAGATTAGTACCACCTTTTCCAGTTCCACCCAATCCTTATCAACTGTATAATCAGAATTTATACAATCTGTACAATCAATATACACAGTTTGGACAATCAGCCCAGGTGCCTGGTGCACCACCAATATTTGATCCCAGTAGAGGCCAAATTAATTATCCGGGAGTTTATCCCACCCCTGAGGCTATGTATTTAGATGTTGCTCAATTAGTACCACCACCGCTAGGCGGCATACCAGCGGCACCTACAGTATCTGCACCTTCAGCACAAGTTGCGCCTTCCCTATCAACGGTGACATCTATTCCAACAGTATCATCTGTATCCATGCCACCTACAATTACCACAGTGAGTTCTTCTAAAACTGTTCCTAAAGTGGAACCTAAAGATATTCCCAGATCATTGCCAATAAATGTTGTTATAACTTCTTCAGATCCTTTACCGACATGCACTACCACACCCGCTCCTATTTTAAGCGTTACTATTCCATCGAAACACATAAAAGGAAGCCCTCATAATTACCAAATTCCCATGCCGATAACAACGGACACTAAAGCGATAGCACCTCCTGTCTTTAGTTTTCCGTCTTCGGATAGCAAGATGGGCTTAAATAATGCAGGAAATATTTCTAATAACAGCTGGAATCAATCTTCAGTTTTTAAGATAGCTGCGACTTCTAATCTTACTCCAGTAACCCATACTACAGAATCATTCTTTAGCAATTCGAAATCTGGCGATTTGTTAGACAACTCCAAAACAGTTGTAGATGGAGTATTAAATACGTCAGCTGATCTTAGTCTAAATAAATCCAGAACATTATCTGAAAGAAGTAATACTTCTGTTGAATATGACCCTTGTCCAGATTTTAAACCCATAATACCTTTACCAGCTGAGGTTAAAGTGACAACAGGCGAAGAAGATGAAACGGTTATATTTAGTTCTAGAGCGAAATTATTCCGATTTGTGGATAAACAATGGAAAGAAAGAGGTCTGGGAGAAATGAAGCTTTTAAAACACAATGTTACTGGAAAGGTGCGAGTGTTAATGCGGCGCGAACAAATTCATAAGATTTGTGCAAATCATATAATTACATCTAACATGGAAATAAAGCCAATGAAAAATGAAACCAAAGCTTACTTTTGGGTGGCAAATGATTTCGCTGATGAGACTGTTGTATTAGAAAAATTCTGCATAAGATTCAAAACAGCTGACATTGCTTCACAATTTTATGAAAAATTTGAACAGGCACGTAAAGAATGTTCTTCACCTAACGTTAGTATTGATAGAATTGAAGATGATAAACAAATTAACACTGTTGATAAGTTACGAGATCAACAAAACACACCAGCAAAGAATAATTCAGACTTGTTCAGTGTAATCAACTCAAATAAACCTGGATTTACAGTGGGTGGTTTCACATTTAGCAGCACACCTACGTTTAAACCTGTAACAGAACAACCAAATCCTGAAAGTAAACCTACAGAACCATCAGTAACTAAAGCCAATATCTTTAGCACATTAAGCTTTAAGCCAAACACAAGTAGTCCTTTTAATAATATTTTTACCACTAGTTCTCAGTCTGTAAATACTGCTGCATCTGAAAAGAAGGACGCAACATCGACATTAAATACTTCTGATACTGTAGAAGAATTTGAACCAAATGTTGAATTTGAACCAGTTATACCATTGCCTGCTTTAGTAGATCAAAAAACTGGTGAAGAAGATGAAATAGTTCTGTTTGAACATAGAGCTAAGTTATTAAGATTTGACACAAATGGAAAAGAGTGGAAGGAACGGGGTCTTGGTAATATAAAACTACTTGTACATAAAGATAATTTTCAAAAAGTTCGTCTTTTAATGAGGCGTGAGCAAATTATGAAAGTTTGTTGTAACCATGCTCTCTCCAAGGAGATGACGTTCCAGAAAATGCCTAATATGGACAAGGCAGTAACATGGTGTGCTAAAGATTTTTCAGATGGAGAATTAATATCCGAGACATTCTGTCTAAGATTTAAAACAGTTCAAACATGTGATGAATTTATGGAAATTGTTAAATCAGCACAGTCAAAAATGAAAGATGATACTAAAGCTGCAAAAGAAGATAATAACTTGGCCAAACAAAACACTCATATTGGTTTTGGTGATAAATTTAAGCCTAAACCTGGAGCCTGGAGTTGTAATATGTGTTATACAAATAATTTAGAAAGCTTTGATAAATGTGCTTGTTGTGAGCAACCTAAACCACAAACTAATTCAAAACCAGTAATTTCCACTAACACATCAACAAGCAGCATACCCACAACCACTTCTAACGTCATTACAAATTCAAATTGGGGCGAAGCTTTCAAACCAAAACCAGGCACATGGGAATGTAAAGAGTGTTTGATTAGAAATGAAGCTACTTCTGATAGTTGTTCTGCATGCAATACTGTAAGGGATTCTACTGCTGCTGTGAAATCAACACCAAAAGTAACATCTGATGAAGGATTCAAGTTCAAATTTGGAATGTCTGTAACTAATACACAGACACCTAAAGAAATGGCTGGCACTGGCACCGCTGGTTGGGGTGATAAATTTAAACCTAAAGAAGGATCTTGGGAATGTCAACAATGTTTTGTCAGGAATGAAGCCGATAGTAAAAAATGCAGTGCCTGTAGTAATCCAAAAGATCCAAGTGATGTTTCTAGTGACTCAAAATCAATTTTTGGGTGTATCGGTACAGGTCAAAAATTTAATTTCGGTATTCCTGCAAATTCTGCTGTTGCCACAAAATCAAATCAACCACAAACAAACCAAAATAGTTCTATTTTTGATGGAACTGGAGCACATAAGTTTAGTTTTGGTATTCCATCTACTACTCCAAATAACGCGACTAGTGTTGTTGCTTTTGGTGAGCAGAAATCTCTACCTAGTAATATTATTTTTGCAACACCTAAAGCACCCGATAATCAAAGTCCGCTTAACTTTTCTCTCAAGATTAATGATCAAGGTGATGTAAATGTGACACCTAAAGTCGCCGAACAAAAAGATGAACAACATAAAACTCAGTTTGGTGGGACCTTTGATTTTGTTTTTAAGCCTAAAACTCCACCTAAAGCAAAACATTCTGTGAAGTCACCAAAAAGCGAGAAAGGAGACGAAAGTGACGGTAATGAATATGCTTCTGAGGATGAAGGACACCATATTCATTTCAGCCCTGTTATACCATTGCCAGATAAAGTAAGTATATTGATTATGCCATGTAGGAATATAATGCTTTGACTACATTAGATTTCTTTTTTTTAATTATATGAACAGTCATGTTAATTACATTGCTGCTACTAATTTATTAAATAAACAACAATGTTTTAGGTTGAAGTAGTGACTGGTGAGGAAAACGAAACCGTATTGTATTGTCACAGAGCTAAGTTATTTAGGTTTGTATCAAGTGAATGGAAAGAACGCGGCATTGGAGTTGTAAAAATTTTGAAGCACAAAGACACAGGAAAGTTGAGGTAACGTGGTTACGATATTAATATAAGCAAACTAGCGATTAACTCTTTAACCCTTAATTTCTCTCAATTTGTCATATTAAAATTATTTAACCCTATTTTTTTATTTTAGGGTTCTTATGCGCCGGGAACAAGTTTTAAAAATTTGTCTAAATCATGAATTAACTGCTGAAATAACATATACACCAAAAGATGACAAAACGTGGCTTTTTGCGGCGAATGATTTTAGTGACGGGGAATTGAGTTTACAACATTTTTGTTTGAGATTTAAAAACAAGGAAACAGCAACTGAATTTAAAGAAGCTGTTGATAACGCTAGAGGGGAAAAAACAAAAGATATTAAATCAGACACAATTAAGAAGCAAGATAATGATCAGGAAGATGTTGTGTTTGTAAATGAAATACAAGCCTCCACAGAAGACAAACAAAAAGCTAAAGAACTAATGTTGCCTGAAAACTTCTTTACATACAAAATGAAAGAAAACTGTCAAGGTTGTCGTGGTTGCGACTTAGATGACAATGCTAAATCATCAGTAACTACAACTGCTGTAACTTCAGCTATTACTACTCCTGTAAAAACTTCAACATCTTCTTTTAGTAGTCCTTTAAATTCCTTTTATGGCACACCTGCAAATTTCGATAAAACCGTTGATGTTTCTTTGTTCCGTACACCATTAGGATCTCTGGGTTCAAATACAAAATCAACTTCACCACTATCTACTAATAGTAATAATGCAAAAGATAATGATACCACAAACAAGGAAAATAGTTTAAGTCAAAAACCTAACATTTTTAGCAATCTGGTGGAACAAAAAACTCTTTTTGGGTCATCTCAAAATAAAGCAAATAATGCTCCAAGTGTTACTGATGCACAGGCACCACCCTCGACTAAGGGCACTGGTATCTTGGCTCCACCTAAGTTAAGTTCCACATTAGCTAAACCCGACGATGAAAAGCCTAGTGCAGATCCGAAGTCTATATTTGGGGCTGCTCAAAATAATTCACTTTTTGGTAAAAATAACTCACTGTTTGGCAACTTTAGCTCAGGGGGTTCAATGAATAAATCTGTATTTGGTTTTACTGCGGAAAATACTACTGGGAATTCAGATAAGCAAGAGTTCAAATCTATATTTGGAGGTGATGATAAAACATCTACAAACTTGTTCAGTGGAAGTAGTCAAGGATCCTTATTTGGTCCTGGGGCGCTCACCAATAATCAAGCAAAACCTACAGGCTCCATATTTGGAACGAGTGGAATAACAACGCTTGGTAACACTAATCCCTCACAAGTATTTGGTGGTGGAAGATCTATTTTTGGCAATAATAACCAAACTCCAACATGGACGCTAAACACAAATTCTGATCAGAAAAAACCAGATGTTGCAACTCAAGATTCTACGGTTAAAAAGACTGACGATCCTAAGGTTGTTACTGGAGACAAAAAAGATGTTCCTTTCAAAGTGGACAACAATTTATCATTTGCAGCATTATCATCTAGTGGTCCCGGATTCGACGTTCAAAGTATGTTGCACTCTTTAATCTATATCAACATTAAGTTTATTTTAAAGCTTTGATCACGATATTACTGTTTCTTTTAGAAAAAGCTGATTTTCAATGGGAAGGAGCAGGCCAACAGCTGTTTACAGCAGCCCAAAAAGAAGCGGCCGATGCGCAGCAGAACCAGAGCGGTGCGGGCAGCGACGCAGCGGCAGGTGCCGACGAAGAATACGACCCGCATTATGAGCCCATAGTCCCACTACCCGATAAAATAGTTGTCACAACGGGAGAAGAGGATGAGGTATTATTAGAACAACTATTTGGTATCATTACTTAGCCGAGCTTGGCTTCGTCATTTAGGGTAAAGTTCTGTTATATGTAGTACTTCCTGTTTTTGTGGGTCTGGGCTGTCGTTTGGGTTCGGCCGTTATTGCTACTTTACCTACACCTGATATGTAGTGTAAATTGTTTCCAATTTTTAAAATAACGTATGTTTCGATAGATGTAAAACACTTTATCCAATTCAATTATTTATTTGAACAATATAATATTTTTGTAATAAAAAGTTATGATTAAGATTGTAATGAATGATCTAATCCCACGAAATTTTAAAGTTCTCTTATTGTTTTTAGGAAAAAATGTTTGGTGAAAGATGCAAATTGTACCGATACGACGAGAAGACACGAGAGTGGAAAGAGCGCGGCGTAGGGGAGATGAAGGTTCTGTACCACCCTGAAAGGAAGACTTTTAGGCTCTTGCTTCGGCGGGAACAGGTAAAGGCGGGTTAATGTTTTATGCCCCCAGTTATTTTCTGTATCGACGGCCCTAGTTAAGTTTGCGTGTTCGTTCTGCGATCGTGAAAGTGAAAGAACTTTCGCAGTCGCCTTTCATTGGATGGATAACCAAAAATTTATTATCTCGTTCTCTTCCTTGCTTCCGACGGCACGTCAAGCCGTTGGTCTCTGCTGCAACTGCTGTAGTTGGCACCCACCATTTGCCAGGCACAGAGCCCGCGTGGTGGGGCATGGTCCAATTTCCCTACGCAAAGGGAAGGCTGGAAGTAGGGACAATGATGATGATGAATACAGTTTGTTTATTTCTTGGTGAATTCTATAATTTTCATATTTCCTAGGTGCACAAAGCTGTGTTGAACATGCTGGTGTTCATGGATCTAGAATTATTGCCCATGAAGAACTCGGATCGTGCTTGGACGTGGGCTGGCCGCAACTACGCAGAGTCCGCAGCGGGAGAACAGGAGACGCTGGCCGTCCGATTCAAGTCCGTAGACCTCGCCACTGGCTTCCGAGACAAAGTCGTGGAATGTGTCCGGGTAAGTAACCTTCAGAGCTTCAGAAAAATCACGTATGAAATATGTACGCAACTATGCGGAGTCCGCAGCGGGCCAGCAGGAGACGCTGGCCGTCCGATTCAAGTTCGTAGACCTTGCCACTGGCTTCCGAGACAAAGTCGTGGAATGTGTCAGGGTAATAAGCTTCAGTTTCAACTTCAGTACAATAACGTATTATGTACGCAACTATACGAAGTTCGCAGCGATCCAGCAGGAGAGGCTGGCCGTCCGATTCAAGTCCGTAGACCTGGCCACTGGCTTCCGAGACAAAATCGGGATGGTGTCCGGGTAAGTAAGTTGGAGTTTCGGAGTCCGAGTTGAAGTCAAAGAAGCTAACGCTTCTTTGACTTTTAACTCCAGAACAATTACATATGACACATGTACGTAGCTGTGCTAAGTTCGCAGCGGGCCAGCAGGAGACGCTGGCCGTCTGATTCAAGTCCGCATCAACTTTTGTCTTTCTTCTTAATTACATTTACTTGCTGCAGGACAGCTTCTAATTGCTATATTTATTACAGAAATTACAAGCAGCCGCAGCGCAAGTGATAAGGGAAGAGAAAGCTTCGACTGAGAACGCCTTCAGCACCGTCACACCCCTGAGGTTGCCCAAGCATTTACAGGACAGCGCTCGCGCAGACAAAGCAATGTCGGACAAAGCGGAGCAACACGCACAATCTCCAACTTTGACCCAGGCATTTTTCAATTTGAAGACTGAAACAAAACCCAACGGTGAGACTACGCAATCCACCGAAGCCCCTGAAGTTTCCAGACAGGTACACTTTGAGGAAGCAGCCGAAGATGAAGAACAGGAGGAAGATAACGGCTATGATTACAATGAAGATTATGACAGTTATTATAATGAGGTAAGTTAATCAATGTTGTACTGTTGCTCAATATGCAAGATGATGTATGGTTGAAGATGTTTGTGGTGTACCACCTAATAAAATATTGTATGATAATTTGGTATCATTGTTGGCATATTAAATAGAATGAAAGGAATTTAAAAATAAATCTTTATTACTATTTCTTGAGAATAAAATGCATACTTGGGTTTTACTATAGATTTCAATAAATTACGTCACATTGACTTATAGTATACACAACAATGGCCATATATTGAGGGCTGGACTTATAATGATGTTGTTACAACTATCTAAACGAACACAAATTATGATTTATTTATTAATTTTTCATAGGAAGAAGAAGAATCAGCACCATACTATTCGTGCGACGGCGCGGCGTTGATCCAACAAGGCTCAACTACCTCCACGTGTGACAACGCAAACATTCAAGTGTTGTTCGACCAAGAGATGTACTCGCCCAAGATCCTCGTCACCGACGCGGACACCGGCGAAATACTCGCCGATATGCTCATACACACCGACACTGAGTTCCAGGTATGTAGCTGATTTTGGACGTGATAAAAGAAAAAGTGTGACGTCATGTCACGAGTCACGTTATATGACGTTATGTCACGTTAGTTCAACATTCTGCAGTGTGTGAGGTGAGATCGAGGGGTTCCTTCTACCCCCTTCCCTCAACACCCTTCCACCCTGACCCCCCTTAATTGTTTTGTAAAATTTGCTTCGGTTTCGCAGAGGATAGGTGAAGACAAAAGTTACGGCGTCCAATACTTATATCTATGATCGCAGATATATCCATCAATGCCAGTCCCTGTAGCATAAGCACCACAATTTACATTATATCACGTTTTTTATCGCGCCTAACTATCAATCTCCATACAAATTTGACAATTGAGCGTGATAAAAATGTGTTATACTGGTTGGCCGGGGAGTTGACGTTCAAGCGTAAAATTTAGATACTTTATGATTTTGCGTAGTTTTCGAGTTATAATTTTTTTTAATTATTTTTTAGTAATTTTCACGTAACATCAGTTTTCGATTTTTTTCTCATTCTGTTGGACGTTTCTGGTTCAGTTTTTCTGTGAAAACTGACAAACATAGTCTAACCTAGCACCCTAAAACTTATGGTTTATCTAGGCATTGCAGAATTTACTTAGAATTTGTTCGAAAGTTCAAAATTACGATTTGAGCTCAGCTCACACACAAATTTTCAAAGTATCAAAAAAAATGCAAATGGGGGTATTTGGAGTCAAAGTGCTTTTAAAAACTTCCTGAAACATTAAACTTTAAAACAAGGCCAAATAAAGATACGATTAATAGCAGCATTTTACCTGAAATAAAATGCATATTAAAATACTTACCTCACTGAAAGCTTTATATTGAGATAGCACTTCCGTTTCCCGTCGAATTACCATCAGTTTCCGTACTTTTATTCACTTTGTATCCGGTCCAGTGGCGACACCTGGCAGAAGCGCGGCCATTTTTGTTTTCCTAAGTTTTGACAGCGCCATATTAAATCATTGGCTCAATTATTTCACCAGGCAGAATTTAAAGTGAAAGCTTTCAGTGAGGTAAGTATTTTAATATGCATTTTATTTCAGGTAAAATGCTGCTATTAAACTACTTGACCGTCACTGAAAGCTTTATATTGAGACCTGTTTGTTATCGCCTGGTGATCGCCACGTACATAGATATATACGCCAATGTGACAATTTATGATAAATTTAAATATTAACATTTATCAGATTATATGAAACTGTATAAAGAAACGAGTAAGCTTAAAAATGGATCAAATAATATTATTTGAATCACGCCTTTAATTTCTTCACGCTTACGAAGCTGCTTTAACATATGTATTAGCTGATCGCTATATTCCTTTGCTTAAAACTCGCGAATTATATATATATATTTGCTTTGTTAATGACCGGACGCTTCCTTGTGTAGCATTCATTTGTATCTTTGTATATCACAAATAAGGCGTACGAATGCGAGAAAAAGATGTAAAGTTGTTCGATACTGAGTCTTACATTTTACAATACTGTACTTTTTACTTAAGTACCAAAAATCAGGGTCCCACTTACGATTACCATTATTCGATACAAGTCACCAATCGGATTGTCTTTAACTACTTTCACCTGTTTTGAACCAAAACAAGACTAAAACTAATCTTCGTCGGTACAAATACAATGATTCGGAATAATTTGAAGTAGGAACAAGTCATGTGTACCACATGCTGAACCAAATAATACGCAGCATAATTACTGTATGACGTTCAGAACAACAACTAGTATGACGAGGTATTTGAAACAGATCATTATGATATAACGAGTACATTATTGAAGAAAAGGAAATGATTCTTTAAAACAATCGACTTCAATATATTATTATGTGTTTGCCAAGACAGGTGAGCTTAGGTAATTAGACTTATCATCCATTGGTATATCATGTAAAAACTACCGACTTATTTAGAATAATGGTACTTATTTTGAGATAAGTCACGTGTTAAAATAAGTCTCAAATCGTGTTAGCTCAGAGCCGAGTCCACAACCTGCGGGATTATTCCGATAAACATTCTTGTTCCTAGACCAATGCAACCACGCAAGCCAGCGTTTCCGAGCCATCTCATAGCTGTTTAAAACAGAGCTGTCGCTCTTTGTAGAATATGATAAAAAGCGTAGTGCTAGCATATCTATTTGATTGGAGTGGAGATTGAAGTGAAGTGGTAGAGCCGTATTCTTCAACTATACTTGCCAAGCTTTCATATTAGATTGGCAGGAAGTGATTGCAAGGTCGATTGCAATGAATTTATAACTATTGTTAGAAGTAGGGAGTGGTTGATACAACCCCATGGAATGACAAACATGTTGAAACCGATCAACTTCTGAAGTTTTACGCTTTTACAACGAAATTCTCAGGTATAGTTTTTATATTGTTGCAGGGTTGCCGTGATAAATTATGCTATTACG
Source organism: Chilo suppressalis (assembly GCA_902850365.2). Lineage (NCBI taxonomy): Eukaryota > Metazoa > Arthropoda > Insecta > Lepidoptera > Crambidae > Chilo > Chilo suppressalis. The sequence goes on from OU963898.1 coordinate 19,803,433, forward strand.
AAGTTCAGACCAGATTTTATGAAATTCATTTGCCATCCTGGAATCTATAATTGATTGTAATTTTTCCTTTTGTTTTTCAGTTCTTAGATCTGAGTCATTTATATGTATTGCTTAATACTCAATAAAGATTTAGTTATTTATAAGATTTACACAGCTTACATGAAGTGTGCATGTACTATGCGTAGGGTTTGAAGTATATTTATTGCAGACAGTCGTGGCAAGGTTAGAAAGCGTAAGTTTAATATTAAAAACAGTTTTCAGTATTTTTTACTAAAAATAACATAAAGTGGATAATTGCATACAATGATCTTCAAAACCTTTCAAGAATTTGGTAGATCGTGCAATTTTTCTTCAGTACATAGCACCACTTATATATCAAAATGGTCATGTTGGCCACCTCGGACACCTCATACACGACATTTCTAATATTGCAAGTTTCTCTCATTACCCGATCAAAAGAGTGAGCAACCCATTTGGTTTACTTTTGTTATTTTCAAGAGAAAATATGTTATCATCTATCTATCTGGCAGATAGTCCTTAAATTGCAGAAAACTTAGAATTCTTTACATAGTTATAGTGTACTGCACTTGAGATTGGAGCTTGATATATATTGGATTTAGATAAACAAGCTTTTGAATGGCATGCGACACCATTAAATTTATTTAAGAATTATTTGTGGTGCAACCAATTTATCAACTGTCCTGCACTAAATTTTTTCAAACATTAATTGTTTCGATATTCCTTTTTCTTTTGAAATGTATTACAGCACGTCCTCGATAACTATATTACGGTAGAACAACCGTAGTGATCGAGTCAACACTTCACACCAATTAGCCTAGCCTCATAATAGGCATTGAAAGACTTGTGTTATGGGCTAACGCATAGAAATGCATAATGATGATGCATAGATTGATATGATTTTGAGTTAATATTTGTTAACAACCAAGACTTAGGCACAGATGCTTGTTTTAATCATACAATGATTTGCCCCACCGGGGTGAACCCAAGACCTCGGAGTATGCGACACCTTTAAAACCACGTACATTGCACTTCACAACGGGGTACGTCAACATTCGATGTTCGATCTTTATAGTCTATTAAGAGGGTAGTTTATAGCCGATACTTATGTGTGTACGCAAACCATGAGCGGGTATGTTGCGTTGCGTCGATGTATGGATTTCCACGCGATGGAAGTAATGAATTATGTCAAGCGACATTTATTATATTTTCAATTTACTTATTTTTAATGTTTCGAATCGTTTACACTTTTACAGACCCCATGGTCACAAAAATAAATTATGAATCACGAATAGACTATATGTTAAATTATGCATAATTTGCTCCACTCGAGTGTCGTATGTTACCGGTGCTTACATAATAGTACGAACTCCATAAGCGAACATGTTCTAAGGAAAACATATATTGAGCTTCACGTAATGGAAATAATATATTATGTGTGATATGACCCCACAAGGGCGATTATAAGATTGATGAGGATATTCCTCCATCAACGATATTTTGTTACCGATACTTGTATGTGTAGGCAAGCCATGGAAGGCATGTCTTTATTCATAATGAGTTCCATACGGTGGAAGCAAATTATACATAATATGCCCCCGCGAGGGGCGGTCATTAGAGTTTTGGTAATATGCACCCTGCGAGGGTGGTTTGCTACCGTTACTCGTATATGTAGGCAAGGCATTAGAGTCATTTCATAAGGTTCCACGTAGTGGAAACAAATTGTATATAATATGCACCCCGCGAGGGTGAATTTGCTGCCGGTACTCGTATATGTAGGCAAGGCATTAGAAGCATTTCATAATGTTCCACGTAGTGGAAACAAATTGTATATAATATGCACCCCGCGAGGGTGATTTGCTTCCGGTACTCGTATATGTAGGCAAGGCATTTGACGCATTTCATAAGATTCCACTTAATGGAAACAAATTATATATAATATGCACCCTGCGAGGGTGATTTGCCACCGGTACTCATATGTGTCGGTACGCCATGGGAGGGCATGTCCTGACACGCCTTGGGCTTCATGAGATGAAGCTTATCTAATTCTGACTTAATACGAGAAAAACAATCTCAAAAGCTCTGAATCATTATGGGTGATTAGATGGTATCTTATAAGCAGTGCTTTAGTTTTTACTTTTTAGCTTTGTGCCATCACTAGCTGTAAAAGACCTAAGAAACGATTCTGTTATCTTATCACTTTCGTTATTAAAATTAACTGAACAGGTGCCTTCTCGCAATGATTCATTTTTATTTTAGAAATATGCAATTGCTGAAAGAAAATTAATGTCAGGAACGTGATATATCATAAATTATCATCATACTTCTTTACCTCGTTGTTTGTTTCCAGGTTGGTAAAGCCTGGACTATGATTATAATTTTCAATTTACATCAGCATATCATTTAAAATAAACGTTGAATGTCTTTCGAACAGAGCGTTCCTATATCCTAGTTTAGTCACACGACTCATCGGAAAATTTTTATTACGTGTATTGGTCAGTAAAAATGTTAGAACTTTTTATTCATAAGCCTTTTGATATTGATAGCTGGCCATGTTCAGAAAAAGACATATCGACATTAGAAATACCTTATTAAGATTGTACATAGTTCACTTACCCCTCGAACAATCTTTTAATAAAAGGGCTGGAATATCAAGCTCGCTTACTTTTCTTGAGACAGCGATGCCGCTTTCGTTATACCAGAAGGTGACAAATTCAACCATCTTGCTGTTTTTGCCACTAATGCCAGTCAGTTGGCGGCTGAAACGTCAATATTGACCGATGTTCCTTCACTCTAAACTATAAAATAATTTAATTAAGTATTTTGTAATACATTTACCAATTTACTTACACACTTACTTATACGGAAACATTAATTGAGTACCAAGAGAAAACACTCTTAAAATAGTTTTTATTACAAACGACCAAGACAGTCGTAAAGTATTGCAAAATTTACTTTAATGTAGGTACTTTAATTTTTTTAAACAAAACGCACCTTGAATGACCGTCAAGTTTTACTCACGGCTTATTATAACTTTTTTAAACAAGGGTATTGCACAATTTAACGTATTTGTTTTAAATATCCCTTATCACAAGGGCTGCAAAAACTATCAAAAAGAATAATAGTTTTACTTACGGTTCCTTCACTTCTAACACGTAAAGTACCTATTTGGAATAACACGAACGGCAAAAACCGTTAAAATAAAATAGTTTTACTTACAGTTTTATCACTTAATAATAATAAAACCTTTAAAATCTCACAACGATCGCTCAGATTGAGCACGTGTTGCTTCGACGGGAGTCAGAACGCCAATGATTTAATATGGCGCTGTCAAAACTTAGGAAAACAAAAATGGCCGCGCTTCTGCCAGGTGTCGCCACTGGACCGGATACAAAGTGAATAAAAGTACGGAAACTGATGGTAATTCGACGGGAAACGGAAGTGCTATCTCAATATAAAGCTTTCAGTGACGGTCAAGTAGTTTAATGGGCGTTTATTTTCTGTAACTGACCTTCAAAGTAAATTAAGGCATTTTTCAAGGAAAAATAATAATTATTTTCTTTTATTTAAATCTTTGCGTTTCTCTCAGTTATGATGGATTTGATTAAAACACAGTTGTTAATGACCTAAACTCTAGTTCTTCGAGTTTCTAGATGCATACATTTAATTAGAAACGCAGGTATGATTTCATTGTTGTGATTTTAACCATGAAAAAAAGGTTCAGGTAAAAAAATGTTGCTATCTCGCTCTCTCTAGTTTGTGTCTGTGGATTAGAGTAGTAAAGTAACATTAGAAACAGGTTTGAGTGAGACGTTGACGCTAACAATGAGTACCTGCGTTCCGTCCCTCAGTCATACTCACCCTGTGTTTACTACTACTCGTCTTGTTCTGCCGTTTTTTCTCGACCACTATTTGCCTACTGATACCGCCGCTGCTTTCTTGTTTGGCAGGGGTCAGGGGTAGTTACTGGATTCCGTTGTGCCTAACGATTTGGACTGTAGTTATTTGGAAGTGTTAGTGATGCCCTACACTCTGAGTGAATATACAGAAATGCATTATTTCTACGGCGTTGCACAAGGCAACGGTCGTGAAGCAGCAAGACTCTACAGAGATCCACTTCACGCCTACCTCATACAAAAAGTACAGGCGTTGCAGCCTTCAGATTATCGATTGAGAGTCGAGTTCTGTAGAACTATGTTGCAGAAAGAGGAAGAAGATCCCGGATACTTTAATAAAATCTTGTGGACCGGCGAGTCAAGATTTGAGCGAACTGGGGTAAAATCTTTAATTTTCACTTTTGGGCCGTTGAAAATCCACATGTGGCCAGACCATCATCATTTCAATATCGTTTTAGCGTGAACATGTAGTCTGGTGTTTTAAATGGCGAATTAATAGGCCCATTTGAACTGCCATCGAGATTAGACGGCGACACATACAAAAGTTTTTTAAAAGGCAATCTACCCAAGGTACTGGAAGATGTAAATCTTGAATTAAGAAGAACGATGGTGTTCCAGAACGACAGGGCGCCATGTCATTACGAGACACAAGTGCGTCGCCATTTAGACCAGACCTACCCCAACAGGTGGATCGGACGACGAGGGCCAATTGCCTGGCCACCACGCTCGCCTGACCTCAACCCTATTGATTTTTTTTATCTGGGGCTACTTTAAAGAAATTGCGTATGCCAGAAGAAGCTTCGAGTGAAGAAGAACCGAGAGCAAAAATTCGCGAAGCTGAAACCACTGTGAAAAATGACCGTGAAACTTTTAGGCACCTTAAACATAATTTTCTGCACAGATGTAGATTGTGTATTTTTGTGGGAGGACGAAATTGTAAAAATTTTCTTTAATAAATGTATTTTGTTAACAATTTACTGCGTTTTACTCAAATCCATCATAACTCATAGAAAGTCAAAGATTTAAATAAAATAAAATAATTATTCTTTTTCCTTTGAATGTGTCATAATTTACTTTGAAGGTCAGTTACAAAAAATAAACCCCCATTAACCCTATCTTTATTTGACCTTGTTTTAAAGTTTAATGTTTCAGCAAGTTTTTAAAAGCACTTTGACTCCAAATCCCCCCCCCCCCCCCCATTTACATTTTTTTAGATACTTTGAAAATTTGTGTGTACTGAGCTCAAATCGTAATTTTGAACTTTCGAACAAATTCTAAGTAAATTCTGCAATGCCTAGATAAACCATAAGTGTTATGGTGCTAGGTAAGACTATGTTTGTCAGTTATCACAAAAAAACTGAACCAGAAACATCCAACAGAATGAGAAAAAAATCGAAAACTGATGTTAGGTGAAAATTACGAAAAAATCATTAAAAAATTATAACTCGAAAACTACGCAAAATCGTAGAACATACATGGGGGTGATTTGGATACTCCTCATCATAAAGTATCTTAATTTTACGCTTGAACGTCAACTCCCCGGCCACCCTGTATATCATATTGTGGTGCTCATGCTAAGGGGGCAGATTTCTTAATTTGTTTTAAAATACGACTGATAACAATTTAACAGTATGAAGGAGCGGGATATTGTTGTCTTTCGTTATTAGGTCGCGCGCGTTATATGCGTGATGATAGCTGAGGCCCAAACACGTATTTTGACAGCTCTGTAATAGTATCGTCGTCGTCAAATTTTGTATGGAAAGAGTCAGTTTGTTCTTACGTCCGGTAGGTAGGTAGCTGTTACGCTACTTAGATTTCATATAAACTTTTTTAACACATTGGTGAATATTGCTGCTCAATGCATTTACAGAGGTTATGGTTATATACATTGTTCGAAAGTTCAAAATTACGGGTCATACAACGGAGCGTGCGGAAAACGCTCCCATAAATGGCACCGTACGTATCCTTTAAGGTCTTTTTTAAAATTTCGATCGAACCTCTTGGGAGCGCTTTTAATCTATACCTTTGTCTCACTTTAATAAAAAGAAGAAAAAGATACGAAAGATGTAGTTCTAATTTTATCGTAGTCCGCTAACACGAGGCACCACATGGAAATGCGTGCCATTTTCTCCTCAGAAAAAATTTGCTACATTGCTTAAAAATATACTGTTTCCTCGCAAATGTGTTGAAAAACGTTGTATGACATTTGTGTGGATTGGTATTTAGAAACTCGTGACTATGGTTAGCGTCTTCTCGTTTGTAATAACCTACTTACCGCACTAATATCATAAATAACTATACTTCCAGACAAATCCATCGGTCCACTTAGTGTTATAAGTTTTTAATGGTCTGTAGCAAAAAAAAAGGTTTATGGTTGAGCAATAATTTTAAAAACACATGGAAAGACGTTTCATTTTCCAGCTTCAAAACTGCATAGGTTTTTTTTTCAATGTAACATATCTGTTTAGCTTGGGACCGTCAAAACTTAAAATGCTAGGTGGGTCGATAGACGTATCTGGATGTGTATTACGATGCGATACAATTACGAAGCTATCAAAATTCGTGCTTCGGCCTCTGATTCGTTACCTATAGAAGCGTTGAACAGCACCTCTATTATTTAAATCTGTGATGGTAACCGTGAGGAGTTTCTTCACAAAATTTTATAACACTATCATAATATAGCAGAAGTAAGTAGTGATCGGCTGCTATAGTTGAAGTAACTTTTGCAGTGGTCGGTCCTTGGATGGGTAACCTAAACTTTACTATCTCGAGCTTCTCCGTGGGAGGCACGTTAAGCCGTTGGTCGCGGCTGCATCTGCGGTCAATAGCACCCACCAATCCCCACTGAGCCTGCGTGGTGGGTCATGGCCCAATCTCCCTATTCCATCCATAGGGAAACCCTTTGCCTTAGCAGTGGGGAATATTCTGATGATGATGATACCAATATTTATTATATTAATATCACGTATTGTATAGCAGCCTGACGTTGATTCTCGTTTGTGTCAGATGTCCGGGGACTCATGCACGTGGTCGGGCCAAGACTACACCAGCAACGAGCCGGTCGACAAAACCGTAACGCTCAACTTCCAAGACTCGGACACCACCATGCAATTCTACGATAGTTGCGAGGTATGTCTGTTTTTACTGTACCCTTAGTACGAGTTTGAGCTCACGGAAACTATCATAGTTTTCGTAATTGTAAATTGTGTTTCTATGTCCATATTGGTGAAAAGTAACCAAATGTTCTTAAAATTTAAGAAGACACAAATGATGTAATGATAGAATTTAAACACTGTTTAAATATTATATGTATCAATACAAATGTATTGAAACGAAAACAATAAAATCAGTACCCTTAGTAAGAGTGCGAGCTCACGGAATCTATCATAGTTTTCGTAATTGTAAAACTCGTACTAAGGGTACTGATATTATAAAGAGGAAACACTTGTTGACCTGGGACTTGTTTTTAACCGTCGAAAAACGAAGGAGGTTCTCAAGTCGCTGCGTATATATATATATTTTTTATGTATATGATAATCCTTTTTTCGTTAGTAAGGGTATGGTCCGGAAGTTGGTCCCATAAGAATTGGGATTGAAAGGGTATGAAAACAGGGGATGATCGATTGTTCACTCATTGATTGTGATTTATGACCACATAACTTTTTACAGTGTAGTCTGATTTTGAATCCTATCCTAAGGGTGGACAAATAGGGGTGAATGTTCACTCAAAGATTTTGATGCCGCAGTTGTATATTACAAAAATCTGATTAGTCACAAAAAATTATAAAGAAAATACAAAGAAATTAAACCCCGTAAAAGAAAAAATAATAAACCTTTTTTATTTTTAGTCAAATTAATATTAGGAGTCGCTGAATTGCATCTCTGATAGATCTCAGTTCCCCTTTACTACTTGGCACGGCACCGATTCCAAATAATAATGTGACTAAAGATAAAAACGTTTATAACTTTTAAGATTTTGGGCGGTTAATTTGTTTTGTTAAAAAGTTCTTTTGATCTTGGTTTATCTTTATTAAAGTTTGATATTATAAAGTGCAATATCCATATATGATCGAGTTTGTTGCCATATACATAGGTATGCCTCAAGTAAAAGTTAAGACACACATGTTAAAAAACTTCTATACACATTTACTCAATGACAGTATGGCCTTAGTCAATCTTTATATTAAAATCAAAGTAGGCAAACCAAGCTGCAACAGGAATAAGAAAGATCCAGGCCCATGTCAACAAACAAATATAAGATATCCTTTCCTTTGTTAATGCTGATACGGTTGTTTTTGTTTATTGTACTATCGCAGTATATCTAAAACCGGGTCTGCAGTGTGTGTTTTGCCCTACACAGTCAACAAAAACATATCAAAATCGTCTATACAAAACTTTGTTCCACTACACATAATATTTTATTTGTTTGCATCAACAATTTTTTTGCTTTCCGAGCCCGATGGAAAACACGTACACAAATCCCCCCCGCACGGGTCGAGGAGCAGGGTATTGTTTCATGGGCCATTTTTTGGCAACTCGTTAGAGTGGGCTCCGTTCCAAACCCACGCTCCGAGTGAAATTTTTCACTCTGACGTTTAAATTTTGACATAAAATGTACGAAACTTATGTCAAATTTGACATTTGTTGCACCTGGATCGTAGTTTTTGAAATAGCCCTTTGTATTTCTTGTACGATAGCCACGTGTGTAGAGAAACAAGTTTCAGAAACAAAGTTTTGTGTACCTATGTGTTTTTGTTGAATGTTTTCAAAAAAGTTTTGCTAGAGACTCGGTTTTACTTATACACGTCTCTAGTTCTAAAAAAAAGCTCCATAGAAAGGTAAATTAAATATTGAATAGTATTGTCTTGTTACAGACCAGTAAAGCCGCCACGTATTCATCAACAGATCAAGAAACATAGATAAATATAAGTATTGTAATTATGGCTTAATATTAAAATGGTATAGAACAAGTGTGTATTTAATTTTTACAGTGTTTTATGTTAAGTTATTGTATAAACATGTTAAATATAATGTTTAGGAGTTTTTTTGTTGGAATACATTTTTGTTACCTGTTTTTTTTTGACCGTCTAGATCTCATGAACGAAAAACCTTCAGTTTTATTGATTAAATCCTAGAAATTAATTTGTATTGAATATTATTCTCATGTGACATCAGTATCTTATTTTATTGCAATTTAACGTAAATAAAAATCGTTAAATTTATTTTTAAATATATTTGTAAGCATAACTATTACATGTATCATGCAAATGTTCAGGGCCGGACTTAGAGGTGCGGAGGCCCCTAAATCTGGGCCGACGACTTATGATTTGCGGTCCCTACTTGTTAAGTAACCTGTCGAAATTTGATTTTTTCATCTCTGTTGTGGGGAGAAGAAGGGTTTCTTGTGGAGGTCTCTTCCTGGGCTAAAGTGCCGCCTGCCCTGCATTAAATCCGGCACATGTTATAAAAATCTCAATAACTTCTCTTGGAGAATATAATTGTTCTCAAGTTTTGTGTCAAAAGCAGCAATAAAATTGTTGTCATTTTATATTAAATGCCTGCCACGAGAACACTCGATATTAGATTGATAACTCCCATTTAAAATAATAATTTTAGTAAGAATTGTAGATACTTAACATTACATAAAAAAGAGATCTAACCAATGGTTTACCTAACTACCTAGTTTATTATTCATAAAAGACATAAATGTTAAATCTTCAAAGGTGACTTGACGTTCCTATTTGGTTAGGTCTTTTTGTATGCAGACGCTTGTATTTATAAAGTTACGACTGATAGTTGCTTCATTAACTAATATAACATAGTCACTCGTGGCTTTATTGCGATGTCATAAATTTGCGAAAGCCTTATTTACGGAATTCATTAATGGTAAGTTGTTGTGCGCCCGAGTTGTGATTGTCGCGTTTTATTAATAATTATGAGCAAAGAAAACGTTTTAGTATCACTCTACCATTATGAATTTTGTGAATGTTAAATAAATAGCAGTTAATTATTATAAAACTGTGAAATTTAAATGAGAAAGGGACTTGTTACCCTTTGTTTTTAATGTTTTTGTTTATAAATCTTGTTTGACAAGCGAATGCAAATAATTTTATTGCAAATGTAAATCTGTCTTTCCATTTCTCATTTGAATTGTGATAATTATGAAAAAATATTATTGGAATTAGTGAAATAAAAGGGTGAGTAAAATCATTTTTGTATCTTTATTGTTTTATCGAAAGCTTACCCGTTAGATGTTTGAACATCTATTATCCTTATATAATTCAGATATATTTCATGTAAATCAGCTTTAGACCATTCAAATTATTATTTTTGGTAGATAGATTCACCAACAAGCTTCATTATCGCTTGTTCGTCAAAATTCTGCTGAGACTGCACAGCGAGGCGAGGATAGTAGATGATAAATGGTGGACGATGCAGGCAGTCTGCAGAGGTAGTCTGAGGATTGAATATTGAAATCACGACATTGGTAAAATTTTATACTGGGCAAATCGGCAAGATTTTTCATTAATTCGTCAAATTATGATAATTGTCAAATACGCCATTGGTCAAATCCACGTTAAGTTGCTGTAAGAAGTTTATCTAGACGGAAAATACTGACCAAATAGAAGCAGAGTCCGAGGTGCGAGCCATATTATGTCCTCAGTTTCTTCCTGTCAACAATGTTTCATTTTATTTGATTTTACTTCAATAATTTTAAAATTCAATATAAATAATACATTATTTATGTGGCTTCGTTTTGTAGTTTCAGCCCCGCTCTCCTGTAAATATAATAAATTATATCAATGAATTTAATAAATTAGTTCTTAAAAATATGGGTACCTACTGTTATTAATTTTGTGCTGTTTACTGTACTTTAATTTCTTGTTCATTAGCGTATTTAGCAAAGAACCTAATTTGATGAATTACCAATTTGTCTTAATTTCTAATTTGACGATTTGACCAATATCAAATTCGATAGTACTCGACGGTGATGATTTCTTCTGCATAATCTCAGTTCTTATTTCATAAATAATAGAACAAGGTATTATACCTGCAAAATTGTTTTTGTCTTTTTTTAAGAAAATAACTTATTGACAATTTGACAAAAAGTAAAAAAACAAGTCAAAATAAATCATTTTAATAAGGTTATGATTTGAATACGTGCTTGTTTTTTGTACCTTTCATTAAATACAAAATGACTTTAATTGGTTCTCATCACATTTGTTACTGTATGTTTATTTATGTGAATTAAATTAGTTTAAAAGGATAGTTTAAAAGAAGTTTTGAAATCACAAGTTTTCCTACAGATTTCATTTTTACGGTACTTTTCCGGCAACTCCACACAATTCTCGAATCTAAAGATGTAGAAAATTACGTCGAACCCAAGCAAGAGCAAGTGGTGATGAGAGCTGTGTTTATTGACTGTGAACTAAATGTGAGTACCTAGGTAAACATAGAGAAGTTAACATCTAAAACCTTTTCTGGTAGGCCAAGTACCATTCGCATTAAATACTTATACCTTACCTTTAGTACCTACTTACTATGTTAAATCGCCTTGTCGTGTACCTATGCGGCTCCAAGCACAGACATCACATAGGTATATTTAATATTTCATTAATTTACAAGTTGTATTACGGCCAGGGGCGTATTTACTCGAGGGGCAAAGGGATAACGCTAGACCTCACATCTTTAGCAACTCCGCAAAAATGAAGAGAGTTTGACTGGACGCTGTTAATGCATCCGTCGTGTAGTCCTGACCTTGCACCTTTAGATTTCCAATTGATTTTGTCTCTTCAGAATTCTTTAGGTGGTGTCAGGAGAGGACTGCTAAAACGTTTTTTGATCAGAAGCCCCAAAATTTCTATAGCAATGGGATCATGTCCCTGCCTACAAGATGGCAAAAAGTTATCGAACAAAATGGCATCTACATACTTTATTTATATGTAAATAAACTTTATTATAAAATGTTTTGAATTTTCATATAAAATGCGAAGATTTTTTTTTCTCCAATTTAATATATCTGAAAGAACGATTTCAAAACAATAAGGTAGATTTTTTCTTAAATGTTCGTATCCCTGTAAACAAACTTGTTATTTTCTGAACCAATCTTATTTGACTTGACAAATTTTGCCGCGTTCCCGTGACATAAATAATAATTATTTGGAGTTTCGCCTATTGACTAAGGGTTTCCCTATTTGTTTACCAATGTTTTTATAATGTCAAGGAATCGAAAGAGTTTCTAAGTTACATTTACGATTTAAAAAGGGTTTTCGCAAATTCAAACCTTTATTCCAATTTTATCCTTAACATCTATTGAAAATAAAGGTAAAATTTCAAATATCTTTGATTGTGTTATCAGAAGGTCCTAAGTGCAATTACGCAACCTCTACAAAGGAAAACTGTTTTGACATTTTTAAGCAAATTGTCGGGCAAGTGGGCCAGGAATCAATTGGTTCTATCGTATATGTGTCACCATGATATCGAGATTAATATTGAAAAAGTTATTTAAGTAATTACTAGTCGAGTAAATTAAAATAATCAAGCTGCATTTATTTCGTCATCTTCTTCATCACTTTCTAGTAAGGCATCCAGAACTTGAGCCTCATTTGGAACTTGTAAAATTAAATATTTTGTATGACAACGTTAAGGAATTGTTGTAATGTCACAAAAGCACTTTTTAAATATTTGAATATAGCGACTGAAATCGGTAATCTGCTTTGATACAGAGGTGGTGGTTTAGTATCCTTTACTTTCTTCCAGTTCTCATTCTTGTCATTACATTGGGCTTTGTTCTTTCCCTTTCTCTTACCTTTTCAATTATTATGCTCAGTATACATTTCTGTTATTGTTTCTGACTTCATCAAACATTTAATTTGTGAAGTTTTTTTTAAAGTTGCCACTTGGATTTCCTTAGTTCTCATTTTGTTTGCCGTCTCTCGTAAAATCATCAGTATAGCCGAGAAAAACTATCTCGGTGTATTTATTTTATGTTTTTTGGTCCTCGTGTAAAAAGTCCGTTATGGAGTAAACCCCAATTCGCCTTTAATTGTCGTAAACGACAATTGAAGCCAGAGGGGTCGAATACATAGATATTATATTAAATTGTCGTGAACAACCTTTATTTATACAATTATTTAATTTTTGTTAAAAGGAATACATAGTTGTAAGTACTAGGTCTTAATTTATGTTATATTGTCGTTTATAACCTTCTAATGTTTTACTAGCGGCCCGCAATCGCTTTGCTTTGGAGGTTGTAGAGCTGAAGTGTAGACTACAGTTTTTGTTCTCAGGCTTGTATCCAATGACATTCATCTATGATTCTTCTTATACCTGCATGCAAAGTCTCAGCCCGATCGGTTTAAAATTGACAAAGTTTCATATAAACTTTCATTCCCTATTTTATCCCCTTCGGGGTAGAATTGATCAAAATCCTTTCTTAGCGGATGCCTACGTCATAACATCTACCTGCATGCCAAATTTCAGCCCGATCCGTCCAGTGGTTTGGGCTGTGCGTTGATAGATCAGTATGTCAGTCAGTCACCTTTGAGTTTTATATAAAAATATAGATTTTAAAAGAATATAGGTAGTTGTAATTGACTTATGTACCTTTGAATTTACACATCAAATTATCTTTTATGTCCATGTTATGAAATTGATCTTGCTATAAGACAAAAAAACATTGGTAGTAAACGAGACATATTTTTAAGATTATTTTAAGTTGAAAAAGACATCTGTCTATTTTAATTAAAAAAAATGCATCTTTCACTCAATGTGGCCCAAAGTGGCAAAGTGACAATTTAGGCCAGGGTCGATATAGTGGCATTCGTATCTTGACCTATATTTTGATGCGATTTACTAATTCTAGAAGCAGTTAGTAAATCAAAATACACTTCCTTTTATGGCTGTTCTACTCGGAAACGCTAATTTACGTGTTCTGCTTTATAGGACAAAGGGCTTACTAATATTATAAATGTGAAAGTTTTTATTATTGAATGTCTGCGACTCAATCACGCACAAAGTACAGAACGGATTTGCATGAAATTCTATATGCCTATAGTTTATGACCTGGATTGAGACATAGGATACTTTTTATCCCGGAAAAGTGCTAGGTTCCCGTAGGATTTTCAAAAAACTAAAGTTACCGTGCACGAATTCGCGGGCAGCCTCTAGTATTACATAGATATGGCGTGTCGTGACAGCCTTTGAAAGGATGGTCGACATACCTACTGGAGTACTGGAGAGTAGGTAGGTAGGTAATTACTAATTAAACATGGATAATTTAGTCTGCTAATCTAGAATGAACACAATTACAGGACAGTGAGGGTACCTATTCCGATAGTGAGGCGACCCGCTTCCAAAGAGAGGAATTGTACAAACACAGTGTTCTTCAAGGCTGTCGTAAGAAGCTGGCGCTTACATTAAAACTTTCTAGCGTTCCTGAGGTGCATCCTACTTATATTATAAATTTGAAAATTGTATATAACAAATATACAATTTTCACAACCCAATCACGCAAAAACGGCTGAACGGATTTGGATGAAATGTAGTACACATATATAAGGAACTGGCAAACAAAACGGTATAATTACGCATCTGGTCAAACTACTTTTTTTTTACAGTCCGGAGGTTACGGACCCGTTGAATTTGAATCTCAAATAATTTTCGATCAAAGCCACCTAAAACAGTGTTAAATAAAATTACTTATAAATTAAAAACCATGCCTAAAGCTCACTGTAGGTATGTCATGCAGTTTTATACAGCTACTGTAAAATTTTATTTTATGTTATTATACCATTTTTTCTCCAGTTCCTCATATACTTACTTAGCTTATGACCTGGAACGAGACATAGGAAACTTTTATCCCGTTAAAATGTGTGGTTCCTGATGAATCCTACAAAATCTAAATTAGACGCGGACGAAGTCGCGTGCGGTTGTTAGTTTTTACCCGACTGCGCAATGCAAGAGCGCGACGCGCAGACAGGGTATAGTGTTTAACAGTCTATATATGTATGTTTGTTCCTTTGTGGCACACCAGAGACCAAACGCCTGGACCGATTTTTTAATATTTTTCTTTGTTGTTAAGAGCTCAGTAGCAGATGGTTAGTTAGCGCTTGTTAAAAATAAGCAATGACGATCATCGTATCGGTAACGATATATTTTCCTTCACAAGCTCTTCCTTGATTGTGAAGCTACATAAAGTTGAGCTGTTGGTAGTGGGCTCGCGACTCCTTTTATAGTCGCCTGTTTCCAAGGTTTCTTTGTCCGGGAAGAACTATCCCCCAGCTGAAAAGAATTCAACAAAAAGAGAAGTCTTTAGCTACCGAAAGGGAAAGATTAACCTTGACGAATATGACGACTACTGACGAATATAACAAAATGTATATTGAATTAAACTCGATACTTACTGTTTGCTTGCTATTTTTAATTTCTACCACCAAGAACTACATTTAAATTGTACAGTCATGTAAAATGTTTATTCAGAACAATTCCGGTGATGAATACATTCCAATCGAGCATGTCTTCGATGGATCAAATAAGAAAAGAATTCGTCTTCTCAATCCCTACATTCTTCGAATAAGGCGAGAATCACCACTTCAATCTTACAAGTTACGTTTGATCGATGTGAGTATAAGCTAATTTACCTTTGAGTGTTCCTTTCAATAGATTTAAAAATTGTTCTGTTACGTTTTTTTATAAGAGGCGCGACAAATTACTTAGCCCACCCCACCGAATATTAAGTGTTAGTGGTCGTGAAAAAAAGATGATGCGGCAAGTGTGCCGCTCCAGCCATCCTCACTTTGCCAGCGTGAATAGGGTTGCCACCCGTGCTTTATACGTTACAGTTTAAGTATTGTACGTTATTTCGGGTAATTGTACTTCTATACTTTATGCCAACAATAAAGTACCTACGCGAAAATACTTTATTTAATGTGATTTAATTACTCGGGGATTCATTTTACATAGAATATACAAAAAGAGGTTGATAGGAAGAATATTTGCGTTTTTACGCAAACGGAACGACAGTATGGAAAGGATGCAAATTTGGAATACTACTTTTAAAAACAACGTATTAAACATGGATGAAGAGATAAATAAGTGAACACTGCATTTAATGTTAGAAGAACTTATATTTTATTCAAGTTAAAGTAATTAACAACCTTGGATTATCACAAGTGTGGTTTAATTAAGAAATCACAGATTGGCGTAGTTTAAACAAAGCGAATATAATTTGGAATAGGGTATTCAAATTACAATCTCCTAATGGTTAACCTGAAATACCTATTTATTTGGCTTTAAATTAAAGCATTTCAATTTAAAAAATAAGCTTATATTAAAACAATTATATTTTTCTAGACTGCAATAGTCACAAACGTAACAACCAGTGTCATAGCCTATTGTATTCCAAATTAGCAACATAGCCAATTCTAACTTAAAATGTTTTTGTGAATTTGTGTTTCGATTAATTTCTAAAATAAGTGTTGATTCTTGATTTCAACAACTGACATTAATATATAAGTCACACTCAAGATGCAAGCCGATTTATTACTTACTTGGAAAATTTTCTCGTCAGCACTTTCACTCCGATAAAGATTGTCACGGAACTGTCAATATAGCTGCTTCTTAGCCACCTCAATTTTGTTTCCTAACACATAGACTAAGTATAACTGGTATACGTTAATACATGGCGCTTTAGAATATTTGTATATTGCAGTATTCCAAATTACCAACAGTATTCCAAATTAGCATCCTTTCCTGTCGCCCTTACCTCATTCCTGCAACATTGTCGTAGCTGTATGGCTTTGTACAATAGCCTTCCCATTGCGGATAATAACTACAGATTTTTAGTAGCCACAAATTATTTATGAAAAGTTGCTAGAAGCAACGAAAAATATATTTTTCGTACCACTTGCTCAAAAAAGTGGCATTCTATGTCACAAAAAGCGAACATAACAATAGTCATTTTTAATCTGTTTAAAACAGGGAAAGAAAATTGTACTGAATTTCATTCATCCTCTAGGGGGAGAATGTGATTTAAATTTGGAATACATACCGAAATTTATACTGAACTACATCTGTGTTTACACCATCGAGTTTGTATATAAAGCATTATACATCTTTTTGAAAAAGGAATACGCATTTATTGTGCAGTTATGATTATTAAATAAAATTACGAAAACCGACGAGGAGGCCGTATTTAATTGGACCAATGTTCCGAATGTTACCTTTTACTTTTAATTGTCATTATTTTTAATAAATGCTTATCTCATAATTATTATTGTGTTAATTTTTTCGCAAATGGTATGAAAAGTAGAGTATTTTCCTCGGTGATAAAGCTGTCTTAGTCTTGGGTGAACTTAAATCCCTTGCTACACTCAGGACTCGTCTTAAATCTCTCGCTTCGCTCGTGATTTAAGTTTTTTACACCCTCGCTACGCTCGGGAGTAAACCTCGAGTCCTTCGTTACTCTCGCGATTTAAGTCGTCACCCGCGACAGATGACACTGCTTTATCCCCTTGGTTAATCATCTACTATTTAAGCTTACTAATAAAGTGGACTAAAAAGTACTTTTTTTGGGCAAAATGTTTTTTTTTTCTACATTTAATATCCAATGTACTTTATTAGAACAAAGAAAAGGTGGCAACCCTAAGCGTGAACCCAATCCCCTTTCTCACGGAACCCTGGAACCCTACTCACCAACAGAAACACAACATCACCAAAAGGTAGTGTTAATTTCCTGTGGGGTTCGCTTAGGTGGAGGTTACTTCCCCAGGCGGGCGCTCCTCCAATTCGAGCGGAAAATCCGCTGTGCCCCTCTCTCGAAAAATCGCAATCAAATGTTGGATTAGGTTCGTTTACGTAAAAATTGTTTGCAGACTGTAACCGGAATCATAGCGCAGCCAAACAGTGGAAAATCAAGAAAAGCTAAAAAGGTACCTAACAAGATAAATAACGGTAAGAAGTTCGTTACAATTTAGCACACTTTGCATTCGCCATTCTTTAATATCGCATAAGCAATAATTGCTTTGAATTTGTTTGTGCTTTAGTTAGGGTATATTGTATTGTGTAAAGTGTACACTAGTAAAAATGAAAAAAAAAACAAAAAAATATTGCCTAAGCCAGATGTTTTGCTTCAGGTGCGACTTCAACGTAAATTAAATAGTATGGATGATAATGAACTTCATGATAATGCAGATGCTAAACCGAAAGAGAAATGCGGTATGTAATTTACATCTTCTACTTATGTAAACAGTTTATTATGACAAGTTCACTCGTTACGATTCTCTTCCGATGTTCTCATGTTCCCATTTTGGATGGGGAGTTAAATGATAAACATAATGCATGGTAGCCATCTTTCCCACGCAGATGATAAGAGCTTTTCCAGCCCCATCGTAGGCTATTGGTACCTTAACGATTAGCAGTGCTTTTCTGTAAAGACACAAAATTTTCATGATAATTTTACAGAATAGCACTGCAGATTTGCAACGTTACCGGCACCGTTTTACGTTGCCGACATCATGACGTGGAAATGTGGACAGGCCCTTAGTTATTAGAAAAAAATCCCAATTCAATGTAAATACACGTCTGTCTTATACTCATGCATTAGTACCGCCTATGTCCATATATACTTACTGAATTATGGTCTAAAGTCAGATTCCCAAGGTCTGCGATATGGCAGATTGATAGCCCAAGACCACGCGGACAGTTCAGACGACTCCCTTCTGATCTGAACTCTAGTCCACGTCTATCTGAATCACAGATCATCAGAAACCCGCGTAATAGCGCGCCTCATTAGTTTGATGAGATTTATGGTTTTCACAGACACAGGTATTCTCCATTCGAATGCTAGCAGTTTTTTAGATGATATCCCGTCGAATTCCGACAACCAGCAATACGATGATGATCCACAACAACAGTTAAGACACACTGAACACTCTAATAAAATATCTGAAAATGCAAGAGGTAGGTAAATAAAACAATTATAGTTCTTTCTATTAATAGATAGATAGATAGATAGATAAATTCTTTATTGCACACACACAAAAGAATACAAAAATAAGGAAACAATTACATAATGTGGGCAAAGGCGGCCTTATCGCTTTAAGCGATCTCTTCCAGACAACCTTTGCGGTAAAGGATAACTAAATGAAGAGGAAATTGTAGTATGCCAGCAAGATAAAATAAAGATATGTACATATTTTCTTAAACATATAAAGATTATATACAAATAAATAACATATACCTACACAAATATATATACTATATATACCTACACAAATAAATATATTATGCAATATTATATATTTATAGATATAGCAGACTAGGATTTGATTAAAAGAAAATCATGTAGTATATTTTTAAAAATGTTAAATGATTTAGCGTGACGGATCTCAGACGGAAGCTTGTTCCAAAGCTGTGCAGCTTTAATCGAAAAGGAGTCCATATAATACTCAGAGCGGGTGAGGGGTATCTCTAACACATTATCGTGTTTTGAGCGCAAAACGCGATCGTGGTCCACACCAAGAAATTGGAAACGTTCCTTGAGGTAAGTGGGAGTGCGAGGGTCATACAACACCTTATAAAGTAATAAGAGGAGATGCTCTTCACGACGCAACCTAATGGGAAGCCACTTGAGCTTTCTCCTAAATTCAGAAACATGGTCGAACTTGCGCAGGCCATAGATAAATCGAATGCAAAGATTTTGAAGTCTTTGCAGCTTATCAAGTAGATTTTCTTTGAGATCTACGTTACAAACATCTGCGTAGTCCAGAATCGGCATTAAGAGAGATTGCGCAAGTTCAACCTTGGTCCTCACCGGTAGCAGGTTTTTCCATCGGCGCAACGAGCCCGCAGCAGCGAATATCTTCCTACTGACCTCAGAAACATGAGGTGACCATGAAAGGGTGGAGTCAAAGAAAACTCCAAGATTTTTGACAACATTGCTGTAGGTCAGTGGAATAGAGCTGAGATAAAGAGGAGGCAGAAGTGAAGGATCCAGCTTAATAGATTGTTTTGACCCACCAATGATGATGGCCTGCGTCTTACAGGGATTAATTGAAAGGCCGTGGGCATAAGTCCATTCGTGAATAACCCTAAGATCGTCATTCAAGTTCGCGATTACATTCCTGACTTTATCAACAGGTGCCTGACGGTAGATCTGCAAGTCATCAGCATACAAGTGGTACTGGCAGGTAAGGAGAGAAGTGAGAAAGTTAATGAATAGAGAAAAGAGGAGAGGGGAAAGGACTCCGCCCTGAGGGACTCCAGCAATAACTTCACAGAAATCAGATCGTCTGTCGTCGGTACGTACACACTGCTGCCGGCCAGCTAGATAACTTCGGAACCAGTCCACCACCACATCCGAGACAAAGATCGACTTCAGCATAGCCAAGAGGATGTCATAATCAACGGAGTTGAAAGCATTGCTGAAATCCAGAAGTACAAGCACAGTCACCCGTTGTTTAGACATGCCCTCACGGATATCATCAGAGATCTTGGTCAAGGCCGTAACCGTGCTATGCCCCGGGCGGAACCCGGACTGAAAGGGGCTAAGAATATTCTTGGAGTTGAGGAAGACGCTTACCTGATGATGAACAAGACGTTCGAGTACTTTTGAAAGTAATGGGAGGATGGATATAGGTCTAAAATGACTGGATAAGGTAGGATTGGAGATCTTAGGGATAGGAATTACGGCCGCTCGACGCCAGCAGCTCGGAAACGAGCCTGAACTAAGAGAGAAATTGAAGATGTGACTGAGGAGCGGAAGAAGAGTCGTAGAACCATACAAAAGCATTTTTCGACTAACTCCATCCAGCCCTTCGGCATTTGATGTAATAGCGGAGATACTCCTCTCAACTTCACTTACGGTCACAGATCTAAAAGAAAAGGCGGACTTATGAGGATCGAAAGCAGCAGATAAAGTTTGCAATGTAGATTGCTTGACATTGGAAGGAATAGAGGAAGGTGCAGTAAAGTACAGATTTAAAGAATTAGGATCAATATTATGAGGGAGTGACAAATTAACCTTACCAATACCACAGGACTTAAGAAACGACCATACTTTTGCAGGACTGCTGTTCGATACTGAGGCATGTATATAGCGCCGCTGTGCATCTCTGCAAACTCTACTACAACGGTTACGGAGCTCTTTGTACTTGCGAAGCGTTACGTCAGTAGGGTTATTTCTATAACGGGCTTTAGCAATATTGCGCTTCGACATCAACGCCTTAATATCCGCTGTCAGCCAGGGAGCAGGGAGATGCTTCAGTCGTACAGGACGGAAAGGAGCATGCCTGTCATATACTTGAATGAGCAACGAGTTAAATATTTCCATTTTCGCTTCAATAGTAGGGGCGTTAAACACCACATTCCAGTCGATATTATTAAGATCAGCCAAGAAACTGTTCTCGTCAAAGTTCTTGAAGTTGCGTTGCATGATCACTCGCAGTTTGGGTTTGGGACAACGGATTTTGTAAGAGAGGAAGATGAGATCATGATAAGAGAAGGCCTCTGCGGGCAGTTGGCCATGGGAGCCAACAAGATCAGTGGAGGAGACAATGGCAAGGTCAAGCAAGGATGGCTGGCAGCCTGGAAAATGGTGTGTTGAAGAGGAAGGGAGAATATTAAGGTTGACAGAATCTATAATTGAAGACAATCGCAATGAGCGAGAATCATGTTTCATCAAACAGGTGTTAAAGTCTCCCATAATTATAATGTGATCGACAGTAGGTACGAATTTCTCGAGTAAAGTTTCAAATTTCGAAAAGTAATCGATGTGGAGGTTGGGGCTATAGAAAACCCCTAAAAGAACCTTGAGATGACCTAGGATAACCTCAATAAAAAGATGTTCAGAAGATTCGGAGTACTGAGGAGGAGAATTGTCGAGAATATTGAATGAAAAGTTATTTCTAAGATATATTGCAACACCACCGCCACCCTTGCCAGTCCTGTCATTGCGGATCAGATGGAACCCTGGAAGAGAGTAGGATATGGAAGGTAGACAGGGTTTCAGGAACGTTTCTGATACCAGGATAGCGTGAATATTTCGATTGTTAGAAAAGGTGGATACCAAGTCCGCATAGTGTGCAGGGATACTCTGAGCATTAATATGCACCACATTAAAGTTTTTCGGCAAAGTTGAAAATGTGGACTCAAGCTGCAAGTCTAAAGGTTGATTTAAACTGTGGAAACTGCAGTCAGATGAGGATGTGGAAAAATACTCTGAACTGTTTTCCACTGAATCGTCAGTATCAATATCACTATTAGTCTGCATCAAAATATATTAAATATATATCTTATTTAAAATAAATAAATAACCAAATAAAAAATAAACAATTACTAAAATAAAAATAAATAAAGGTAAAATAGCTAATCACTTCCCGCTGGCAGTGTGGAAGAGAAACGCACTAACAACAATTGTTACGAAACATAATTAAACCATAACAAATAAAACAATAATTAGATTAAACAACGGAAAATAAAAAATCACCAAAACAGCAATTTGGCAAGCATCAAGCATTTCCGAACGTAACCACAACCGTCAAAAAACATGACAAAGGCTGCGCTCCACTCTCTTCACTCTGAATTTTATTACCAGAAACGTATGTATGAACCGAAACGTAATGTTACTTTGAATAGGTTTTTTCCAGAGTGCAGGTACGGAACGCAACCCAAAGAGTGACAATGACACCTCCGTCCGTCAATGTCACCGTAATGTCAATCAAAGAAGTTTTAAAGTTGACGTGAAAAAATATTAAAAGCTTACATTACAAAGTAAAAAGCAATACACTCATCAATTGAAGCAAAAACAAAATCAAGAGGGTACAGCATAAACAAATTACAGACAAAGATCAACAGCTATACTACTTCATTAGCGGTGGCGGTGCTCGTCGAGAGCGCAAGAAGCTCAGACATCGAATCTAATTTATGTCTCTTGCTGTCTGGTGTCTTGATGAATATGATCCCGTCCATAGTCCAACAATTTGAAACGCCAAACTTACTTCTAGCAGCCATAAAGACGTCGTGTCGGGCCTTCGTGAGAAATTCCGATAACGTAATCTTTGATCCCTTGAGTGCACTTTTGTTCTTCCACACCGCCGCTCGTATTTCCGTATCGGCGAACTTTACAACAATGGGCCGTGGTTTAGTATTATCGGCTATAAGCTTACCCATTCTGTAACTGGAAGAGATGCTTACAGCAGTGAGATTTTGCACCTTACACTTGTTTAAGTTGTAGACGATTGCAGCACAAGTGTCTTCATCCTTTGCCGTGCACAAGCAGCATTTTTCGACGAAAACGCATCTCAATTCGATCAACCCTGTTATGGAGAGCATTCAACTCCGAACGAAGCACAGTGAGGCCATTGCAAACAAAAGTTTTGAAGTTCACAAACTCTGTGTTGAGTGCTGCAATGCTGCTAGGGTTCTTACGTGAAGCCTGGTTAAGCTCTGCCTGGAACTCTGCCATCTTGTCTTCAAACATCTTGGCCATTTTATTCAAATTAGACTCCAACTGTGAGTGGTCCATTGTGTAGTGATGTTTTGTGGTAAAGGAGATAGTTAAAGGAGAGGAAACACTGCAAGCGAGAAGCACCAACTATTCTTTAGGTTGTGACATATACTTGATAAAAGAAATATCGAGTTTTACTATTTTTTCAATATAAAATTAACAGAACTATCAAAATTTGCAGTTCACTTGGCAACTACCCCCAAGCGAAAAAAAAGTTGTTCTTACTTACACTTTCAATTATATTAAGTTGAAGTACAGTCGGTGGTTCGCATTACCTAGGCAAATTATAGTGTAGATACTAAAGGAAATTAATTATACAGAGAACTTAAAAAGTAGGAAAAAGCTTTTAATATTTTTTATTAATAAAGGAAATAAAATCAAATAAAACTAGTTTTAACGGGTTAATGCACGAATTTTATTCATTTATTGACGTTTCGCAGCCTTTGCAGGTCCGCATATCGTCAGAATAATGATTTTTTATTTACTTTGTCGAGCTAAGTACCTTCTTTCTACAAAGTGCATAAAAATCATTATTCTGACGATGCAGACCTAAGGCTGCGAAACGTCAATAAATGAATAATTTATTTGATTTTATTTCCTTTATTAATAAAATTTGTTAAAAAGTTTTTCCTACTTTTTAAATTCTCTGTAAAATTTCCGTTAATTAACGAGTGATGTGCGTGAAAACCTAAGAAACAAATATGAAATAAAATAATTTTCATACATTTTCATAACATTTCCATTCATTGTAAGTACTTATACCTATAGTTGGTAAAATCTCTTCGTTGATGAACACTAAAATATAATTATTTTTATCATATTACGTAGTCCGAACTGTCATCAGTGAAAGTTTCCTTTTTAATAATTTTACTTTCATCATAAATATTCACAGGACTATTACTGACTCTGCATTCGTTTGATAATTGCTCCTCAGCTTCTATGATGGCTGCAAATATTTTCTTTTTCACTTGTGTTTGCATCCACGGAGGCATTTCTCTGGTAGATTTGAGCATGCAGAAGAAGAACGATTCTAAAGCGTCTCCCTCTTGTTGAAGGCTTGTAGTGTCGGTTTGGAATTCGACGCAGCGTCGCTTCGTGGGCGGACTGTCTCTTTGTTTTGTGGATTCACTTGTTGACACATCCTGCTCGGGCACCTTACTGACGTTATCTTCCATACCTTCGCTGTCAATATTCTCCGTTATTCGATATTTCATGTGAGGTTCGAGGAACTGCATCGCTTTGGCGTATTTCCATGTGGTGATCTGCGCTGGAAGCAACTTGTTCTGTCCAAGTTTAGCTCTTTTAAGTGCTTCTCTGTGATTATCTCGTAGTTTTCTCCAGGTCGCTCTTGCTGCTTTTACTGAAAAAAAAAACAGAAATAACATTTTAGTCCTCGTCATATAAGTATTTAAGTACGTTTTGCCCCTTTTGAAGTTAAATTAATTATCTAATCTAGTGGTATTCATTGGCAGGGCCGTAATCAGTAGAGTTGTAATTTAAGATTTTGCCTTTTTCTCCCTGCAGCCTCTGTACCTTTTTAAGGTACGGATATATAATAGTATTTTAATGGATGACATTGCTCCATAATGCTCCCCCCTAGCTACGGCCCTGTTCTAAATATACACACACATAGGTTATTTTTATCCCAAAAAATATAAATAAAAATACACTAAAGTTAATGCGCACGAAGTCGCGGGCGGAAGCTAGTAAGTATAATAAAATAAAAGTTGTAGGGTTTCATGGCTACAAGTTTACAAATAGCAAACACGAATAGCCAAGGTAATAGAATATAACAATAGGTGTCAGCTGTCCACGGAATGTGTATTTTTAATGCCGCTATAACACAAAATATTTGCCTGAATGCCTGGTCCGCGTGTTATTTTCTTTTCTAGTAATCTTTTCTTTAGATTTAAACATCTAGCAGTTAAATACTTAAAAAATAAAAACAACAAAATACTGCTTTATTTTTTGTATAAAAGTAAAATTAAAAGAAGTTAAAAACTCGACTATAATGAAGTGGTTTATAACTTGGTCGATTTTTCTTAATTAATTCACATATTCACCTATATTTGGATAAATGGATAACAAGATAATGGATATCGAAATTGAGAGAGGTATATAGGACACAGCGGATTTTCCACTTGAATTAGAGTGCCCGTCTGTTGTGTTGCTGCTGGTGAGTATTGTTCCATGGCTCCGCGGGGTAGGGGTTTGGGTTCAGGCCGACATGATCAGGATGGCTGCCAATGCCGATTTTCTTTGTTGTCTGGATTAATTAAGATACCTAATAACTACCTATATATAACAACTTATCTCCAAAGAAATATGAGTAAATAAAGTTTAAATTACCTACTTAACTGAAATAAAATGTCAGTACTATCAATAATTTTCCTTTAGTTTCACTATCAATAAATGTTAAACCTAACCTAACCCAATGTTAGTTACTTGATTGCGTTGAGACAAGTAGACAGATAAATAAATACATCTCGCAAGCTTTGCTTACCATTAGGAATAGTTGTATTATCGCAATCCTTTACTACTCGCTGCCAAGCTTCGTCTCTGATTTGCATTTCTCTGTAATCGGCGTGCAAAGGATTCCATAAGCACGGATGCGCGCGTACACCCGCGATAAACGTCTCCATGATTTCCGAAATATTTTGTACGGCAACTAACACTGCGTTAACGGCTTCCACGAGCCACTCAGACTTACCTGAATCGTGTGGGCCCATGCCTCTCGCCGCGCCGCGCCGTCGCGTCGGCTCGACCGATCTCCCTTTACAATGAAACCGGTTTATACCACTGCTACGGAATTCATGCGTTGTTCCAAGTTGTTTGTACGCTTGTGTATAGTTTAAGAAACCTGTCTTGTGGTTCTCGGCCAAACGACTGCCGCTTTGTTGTTTGAGAATTTCATAATCATAATTAGGTTTTGTAGCTTCATAAATAGCGATCCTATGAGTTAGTTTATATTATGTCTTTAGTAGGTATAGATTGATTTGAAATAATAAGGCTAGTATATAACTGCAAATAAAAAAACGTTTTGTATAAAAAATAATCGCAAATTCTAAGCAAAAATAGGTACTTATTGCGCAGCAAAATAGTCATCTCAAAATATTGTTATATTAGTAACAATTTAAGTTCGTGATGCATCGCTATTTATTTAAAACTTAAGCTTTTTTAAGAGTGCATAATATCTAAAAATAACCATCTCACAACAAATCGATTAGGTACTTAATTTTTTAAAACAAAACCATATTTTTATCTCATACAGTAGTTTACCTAAGTGAAGCACCCTTTAATTGACATAAGAATCTAATTATTTATTTATTACGACACAATGAGATCAACAATCAACTATAACATTTGATAAAAAAAGTAACGTCTACTTTTCGGTATTTAAAGCAGGTCTTGCTCTAGCGGGACGGACGTCCACGCTTCCTTTTTTGTCCGATTGGTATATTTTAGGGCTCTGCAGGTGCTGTCATAACCCGAGCCGGATCGCCAGTACCATGATATGCTTGCATTTATAGTTTTTGAAAAAATGGGGGCAGGTACATTTACCATTCATCCAGGCACTTCTTTGCGTGGGCAAGACAACTGTCTAATATGCAAAAGCATTTTTTATAACCATCAAAAGTGTCCCAATGTTAAGCAAGTTTTGATATGCCTTATGGGAAACCTGTTGCAAAAATAGTTGTTTTGTTATGAGTGTGAGTATTATGCGTCGAAGCCCTGGTTAATTTTCTGTGCAATCGGTATATTTGCTGTGCAATCAGTATATTTGGCATGAAAATTATATTTCTGTACAATTAAACAAGTTTTAGTCGAGCATTAGAGGAAAAAATGTACTACAGATAAGAAGTATATTTTTTAATTATTTTTAGCACTAGTTTTGTTTAATAAATGTTTTGTTTTGCAGTAAAATAATTATTTTGATGTAAAAAGTATTTAGTTGATGTAAATTACTTGATGGGTGATAAGTCATTTGCTGTGCATTTAAAAATATCCCAAATGATAATAGGATTAACTCAAACTCTATTTGTATTATACAAATTGCTGATACGTTATAAAATTTTAAATAAAATACTAGTGGACTCGACAGACATCCCCTGCGTCCTGCCCGATAAATATATGAAATATAATCCCAGATAAAACCTGACTGCGGACAGCGTCACCTATAACCAGTTCAGTTGTGAAACAGAACCATTTAACTCGGAAAAACACATGTCATCTAAATCCTTCCAGCTATTTAAGGTGATGCGAGAAGAAATAAGTATAAACTTATGTCATGATTACATACATTTTTATTTCAGTTAAAAGAAGTGTATGTGCAGCTTACAGCGCTATATGGAATCGCGAGAAAAGAAATGAACATAATATAATTGTTGAAAACACTGTTGATGACGATAATGTCCCATGGTTAGCAAAAGGACAATTTTATCAAAATCTTAATCACGCTCCGGCTGTCAGTCATATAGTTAAAGAAAAACCAAATCTTAATTATGATTCTAAATATGAGAAAATACATCCGCGATCATCTGAAAATAAAAACCCATTCGCCACTTCTTCTAAAGGTAGAGAAGCATTTGAAAAACAAAAAGTTGCCAATGTTAATCTGAAAAATTCTAAAAAACTTAACAGTCCGTCATCATACATCGGAACTGAGCACATAACTCGTCGAAATACAGTTAACAAGAATAATGATGAAATGCCTATTTCTAATAATTATAATATGGGAGAAACAACTTACTCTCTTTATGCAATAGGAAAACCAGAATTATGGTATACAGTTCAAGTGCAACTTTTTGAAAAGATGAGTACTCCTGAGGGGAAGGCTGTTTGGAACGATATAACGAATGGTGAAATTGCAAGGTCTTTGAATAAGTTTTATATCGTATTTAAAGTACTTAACTGTGTTTTAGCACATAATATTATATATAAAATATTATATTTTAAATTTTAGTGTTAGTTCTGTGGAACCAGAATGGAAGGGTCCTAATATAAATATTAAATATGGATCCACTGAATGGATACCAAGGGAAGAGTTCAGTTTACCTACAGACTCTAGTTTGTGTTTATTAGTGTCAATGAAAGGAGAAAATACAAAAAGCTCAGATGAAGATAATGGTATATGTTGTAGATATTGAGTTAAATTCTCATTTTACTCTTATTAATGAATTTACTTGAACAGGTTCAATAAGAAAGTATATTGTGGTCCCAATGGATGATATTGTCAACATTGAAGATGAAAGCTCAATGAGAAAACGCGATGGAAACTACACCGAACATATGACGGAATCTGTAAAGGGAGAGCAGGTATGCGAGCATATCTTACATAAAGGTACCTATCTAAATGTGTTTCTTATCAATTTTAATAATAGATTGCTGATTTTTTTATTTCAAATAGTCTCATAGAAGAGTTTTAGTTCGCGTTTCCAGAGCGTTACTGGTTGGGAGTGAAGATGATATTACTATTTCCTCATATCGCTCCAATAACTTTCTTATAATGCCTTACCGACGCGGCCATCACGCTCAGATTGACCTAGAAGCTCGCGCTGACTACAACGAACTGTTAAGAGTCGGGTGATTAATTTTTATTATACTAAATACACTAATAGTAGTAGTTAGTTCTATATTTTTTTAAATAGATTTACGATTGTGTTGACATAGGAAAAAGATGGTAAAGGTAAAAGAGCAATACTGTATGTTTATTTATACAAAGACCTACCTTTGGACGTGTGATTTATGTTAGGTAAGGTACAAGTGCTCAAGTTATTTTTTACATTTCATAGGTCATCTGGCAGTTTAATAACCGTTGTATCTGATAATACACGACGTACGCGCTCAACAATATCGGTTCAAGTTACAAACAGAGGATTAGTCGCTGCTCGGTTTAAGTTAGTGGAATTTTAGTCTACAAATATAGTAAGAATGATTATGAACAAAATAATAAATTATTTTGGTCCTTAGGGTTAAAACTCGCGATTGTCGACCAGAACTCGCAGATTTATTTGAGAAATCGGGTGAGCAATTAACAACGGATCCAATACTAATTGCTCCCAGGCACACCTATCGTTATGTTTTGGAGCTGCCTATAGAGATACCTTTGGATCATGTTCACTGTTCTCGTAAGCATAATATTGCTATCTTTTAAAGCTAATAGATTTCTTTACATTTTCATCAATAAAGTGATGTCAATAAAGTTTTAATTTTGATTAAAGTTATTGCTGTCATTTTCATTGCTATAACGTTATAACGTCCGCCTTTACTGTGGCGCGGATCATTGGCCGTAAGGCAAAGCAGCGTGTCTGCGCGCCGGCCTATCAGCGAACCAGCCTCTACCAACGTATAGGCTGGAAACAGTGCTCGACCGACGGTCAGCGCTGACCGTCGGTCGAGATATGAGATTGTATGGACAGTGCTTCACCATGTGCTTCACTGACGGAGCGACCGACCATACGCGCGTAAGTACACTTAAGGCAAAAATGAATATTGATACAGAGCGCCTGGGTGGACTACGAGGTGGTTAGAGTAAGGCAATAAATACATGACTTTTAAAATGACATTAAATTTATTTCACGTCTACATAAATTATGGCCATTTGACACTTTTTCTTGCATAAGAAAATCATTGTAAAGTCAGCACACTTTCCTCGCAAAACTATACCATAAGCAAACGACTGTAATGGGCCGCCGTATCACGGTATGCAATTACGCCGATACTGTAGATTTAAGATCTGCTTCTTTATTCAATTAATCTTATTAGGATCGTAATGAACTTTTTATTTGCAGTGGCATTAGTCAATGATGAAGACGAATCCGTAGCGGTCAGAGAAGTTGCGATAAAAAAAGGTGATCGATGTTTTTGTGTATGGCATTGCGACTGCGTCTGTTTGAGTAAGTAATATACAATTATTATTATTTATAAATACAAACTCAGATTATCGAACAAAAGCTTTAGTTCTGTAATCTGAGCTTACAAAAGAACTGTTAATCAAGGCTTAGTACTAGTTTTACTTTTTTGTCATTAACCGAGTAACGACAATATTTTTTCTATAAAGTAAACACTATAAGGCTTGCTTTATGGGAACTGGCAAATTAGGTACTAGGGTAACGAATAGAAATATTAATAAACAACCAGTTGTTTGGTTGGTTCCTATTTCATAATAATGGTCATAATAATGAATGCTCATAATAACCAACCCAAAAATTTACTTAATCATTACCATCACATCACAAAGTACACTACTGGGACTCGAACCCTGGAGCTCAGAGTAGGCGACACCTTGAAAACTCATACAACTACCTAGACTACCAAAGAGGTTGCGATTGTATTCTAAACAACGATATTAAAATATCGTATTACCTATTATAAAATATTACTGCCCTGACTCGATCGTTTCCGTGAACAGAGTAATAGTGTGCGCTTAGTCGCATTCTGAAATAATGTCATCGCATAAATAATCGCATTTTGGCCTGATTTATTTATCAAGTAGGTACATCTTTTTTACTTAGATGAAGAACCGAAGCTGCTGTGTCACGAGATGGCGGAGTCCCGGCAGGTGGCAGCTGGACTGTCGCCACAAGGACGCCCCCGTCACGCCCGTTTTGCTTGCTATCCCGACATTCTTTGCGTCAACTTGTCAGTTGTCGTCGTAGGAGTTCTTATGGCACTGATGATGCTAGGTTCCATATCTTTCTTTATGATCTTAAGTGATTTATATATCAGTGGAAATTGACCTGAAAAAAAAATTGTCTTTATTAGAAAACAGGACTCCAAGCTCAACCTTGACGCTAGGTAGGTACAAGATCAACAAAGATCAGTGGGTAGCTGCTTCAGTTCTTATGTAAAGTTATAAGCAAATCACAATCGTTCTTTCGTTAATAAGCAACTGTTCGCAAATCGATTTGATTAGCGTAATACTCAGGCTTGTGGACATTTTTCTGGTTGGTTAACTTCTTTGGAGATTTAATGTGTAGCAAGTTAAGTTAAATACTAAAATGGTTGCAAGCTTCTGCCTTGAAAAGGAACATGGTAAAGCAAACAACCTATTCTTAACACGAGGCAAACCTCAGAAACCTCATAATATTTCTTTTGTAGTTACTTGCCAATCCTTTATCATTATGTTGGACAAAGTACCATAGTAGCGATATCTTGCGTCGTATAATGAGAAAATTGTTTCGAACTGAAAGAGTATCGATAATTAATGTTTTCTACGCAGAGATATTTGGTAATTTATATGATAGATACTCTTCTACAATCTTTTGTGTTGACAGGAATAATAAAAGCCTTTTTAGGCTTGTTCTGCCCCCGAGTAGCTAATTGGGGCTTGCAAAGGCTGATCCAAGTCCCAAGAAAATTAGAAAAATATCACGAATGTAATTTGAGTGATAGGCCGGTGATATACGACAAAGAAGGCTGGCCAGTCCACCCCGATACTATGAAACGGAACGTTCGGTTGCTGAGCAAGTAAGTTTTTTATTAAAAACGACAGGTAATTTGAAATCTATTCCGTCTTTGATAGCGTGGCAAAAATATGCGCATAGGTATACCCTGATATTATTAAAACTGGTAATAAGAATGAGGTCACCATAATCTACACTTATGCACGCTTGCAGCTGCAGGTAGTTGGGATCCCTAATTCAATGTGTTATTTATTCTATTAAATCAACTATTAGAGCCTGTTTTACCAGAACATGATATTCATGAAGTTTCCGATAGTTATCTACCGTAAAAAAAAATACTGTTATGAAACATTTAAATACATATGTGATCAGGGCCGGATCTACCATATGGCTTTTTGGGCTTCAGCCCAGGGCCCCGTGGATTCAAGGGGCCCCCAGCTAAGTAAGACAAAGCCAAAATAGACGATAATGCGAAAGAATCCATACTTTTATTAAAGTAAACAGATCGGAAATTCAGACAGGCAAATATCGCTGAATTTAAATAAGAAATAGCAGATATAATATTTTCAAAATATGTGTCTAAAGCTGAACTAGTGGTTCACCAAAGAAAGAAAATTAAAATTATTTTCTTTAAAGCAGTAGATTCAATGATTAGAAGTACATTCAATGTAGAAAAAATACATTGTTGAATGTAACCCTATTTATATTACCCCTAGAATGTGAGGAGCAAATTAAAGAATTTGCCATGTCTGCACTTTGCAGAAAGGTTGTTTTGTAATTTGTCAATATATTAACAGTAGTATAATAATAAGGCATAATATAATATAAATTAAATATTTTACTGTCTCATTTTTTTTCTATAATTTGAATAATTAGGTGGGCCCCTAAATAGTATTAGCCCAGGGCCCCCTTAAATCACCAGTTATTTTTTTCATTTAGCATAAAAGTTCCGAATCAGCCTCCGTCAGTAATTTTATTGTTGTTAGTGAAACAAGCCATTTATATTTTAATTCCATTTAATCAAAGTAGCTTAGGTATATAAATTTCTCACATATCAACTTTTTGTAGGGAAATGGAATTCATTTTGAACATAATATTTTTTGTCGTCGTACCCAGTTTGATGTTGTGGGATGCCATAAAATGGGTAATTTATGGCAACGCTAGCAAAGAAGTGAGACCATCGGGGGATGAAGCCAAGAAATGTTTCAGTTCTCACGATATGCAGGTGCGACGTAAATAAGCATAATATATATAATTGCACAGTGAGGAATTGCACTTAAAGACAGTTCAGTCAATCTGTTTTGTCTTTTACATTGTGGCTCCCAGTCGATTCGATAAAATACTTATAGTTTAAAGTGCAATTCCTGACTGTTTGTAGGGCTCTCAACGTCGATGGCGGAAACGAAAACGCGTTGGCCTGCAGCAGTGGATGACAACACCAGCTGAAGAACTGTCTACAGACATTTGGGATAAGGGTTTGTCTGCTCCACGAGCAATAGAATGTGACATTGTGAGAAAACAAAACGTTAAGTATTTACAAATAACTATATAACCATTTTATTGGATGCTTTTGTTTAGCCCTATGCCGGAAGAGCAGTATTTTTATCAGTATGTAGGTATATCTAAATTTTAATATCGAAAACTCGACTCTGAGCTCATAACAAATTACTAGCCTCTTATCAGCAAAGAGTAATAGTTAATGTTTTTTTTATTCATGTAGGTATTGGTCGGATTGGACGCAAGTGGAATCCAATGATTTAGGGTTTTCCCGCCACCAATTCAGCGTCACTGTGACTGAACGATTATTTAAATTGATCTATAGACTATGACATGTCGTCATTGATTTGATGGATGAGTAGACCTTTTGGCTCAGTGCTGGTGCCCGTCATACCGGAAAACCCACATTCAACATTGAATGATTATTATCTTCCTACCTTCATAATCTGGAACACAGTAGGAATTATTATGTATATTTGTCTATTGATAAAGATTCTCGTTTCAGATGCGACCATTGCTTGCTGAACGTCAGTATAGGCCTGATGATATCTCTGCATGTGCGGATTCAGAGCAAGATGACACCGAATACGTTTTGACTCAAATGCGTAGAAGTAAAGAGTCTCTTGCAGTAAGTATCTACAAAATAACGTGCAAAAATATATAATAATAACTACACCCATTATAAACCGAATAAGTAATACTTACTCTGTCCTGACGTCAGCGGTATTAGACTTTGGAGTTAACATTTCAAAGTCCAAACCACAGTTAATAGAAAGAGATCTTCTTTCCTCTTTCTATGTTCTCTGTATGGTTCAATATTAGTCAAATGGTGGTCAACACGGACCTGATAAAAAGCCGGACGTAATATCAAACTAAAATGATGTGAAGCTTGCAAGGTCCTTAAATTTTGTTTGTTCTACTCTACCTATACCACAGTAATGCACCAGGTCCGACAACTCGCTGCCATTTGACCCCGCGTCACAGCTCAAGTGACACGTTCAATTGCGCCGACGAAATTTTTCACAAATTACGTCTTGTGTGGTGAAATCATCAATCAAAAACTACATGAGTTAACTTAAAAAGTGTCGCCGCCCACGGGCCACACTGAAAAAATAATTTGACAGGCCAACATTATGTTTCTGAAGTGCAACCGTTTAAATTGTTGAAATATTGAGAGCTCACGACGAGTAAAATTATTTGATTACTTAAGTAACAATGTTTTAGTTAGCGAGATTTAAAAAGTAGGAAAATTGATGATTTATCCGACAACCCTCAAATCACCCACACACACGCGGTAAGCGGGCAGCCATTGGCATGCTATACTTACGATAAGACGAGGTTACGCCCGTCTTTTTTTCAGGTCCGTGGTGGTCAAAAGCTGAAATGGTCCATACTAGAACTAGGGTTTACTAGAAGTGATCGAATCCAAAAGAAGTAATAATAGCAGCGTTTTACTTAACCACTAAAACGCATGTTGTGTCCGGAGACTTATTCGGGGTCATATAAACATAATTTTGAGTCTAGCATCTTGCGTTGTCGGTCATACATCTCCATAGACAAGTAGGGTGAACATAACTCCTTTGCTCTATGAACGGCGGGTCACGTGACGATGACGTAATTTTCCCGCCACTCTCGTTCACCAGTTCTAGCTTAGCAGAAAGCTGCACTCATTGTGACCTTAAAATTCTAAAATTCTAAAAACAAAGACACCAGGCAGCACTAAAAGCGATGACCCCGAATAAGTCTCCGGACACAACATGCGTTTTAGTGGTTAAGTAAAACGCTGCTATTGTGCCCTACGGCCTTATTCGGGGTCATGTTAACATAATTTTGAGGCATTGTTTGTTATCGCCTGGTGAACCTGGACGCCAATGTGTTGTGTTAAACGAGTCATGATATGAAAGTTAACTATATTTCTTTAATATTATCCTGCTAAATCAAATTATAAAATACTGTATCTTAAACACTATAGAATTCTCTTCAATTATAAATCTTTCTGTAGCGACGCTCAACAGTGTCAAGTCATGCACCCTACGTCCCGAGCATAATAATAAAAGAACCGCACTTATTCGAGATACTTCATATAAGGTGGGGTTTTCAAGAGTTCGTTTATCTAACCACAACACCAATGAATTAGGGTCGCAAATCGGCTCTGGATGACTTTTTGGCTTAAGTAGAGAAATAGATTTAAGCATTTGTTTAACAAGTTGGTTTGAACTTAATCGAACTTCACTATTTGCATTGCAAAGAGTATCTACTCTTTTCTTTTCTCTACCGATTTATATAACAAAATAGTCCGATAAGACAAACCTTCTTTCAGGTGTAAATCTGCTAAAAATGTAGCTAAATCACTACCCGTTGGATCTGACAAATTTACATTTATTTTGGTTTATAGGTATTAATAGTAGAGGATCTCCAGCTACCCTGAAGAAGACGTTTTTGCTCCTCTGACCAATCACCTAACGATTGAGACCACCCCCACACCTCCAAACCTCCAGAACCAAATTCTCTACCCGTGGTGGAGGTCGACCCGACGTCGTGTCTATCAAAACTCTCTCCAGTCGGTGAATTGTGAAGGGTGGTGCGATTGCCCGCGCCTTCAAGTCTGCCCTCCAGAACGCCTGTATCCATCTGGGTGCCACTATCAGATATATGCCTTGTGCATAATTCAGATGCATATGAACTTGGGGCATTAAGCTTGGTGTGGGAAACACCCGCGCCAGCTTGAAATCCCACTGAATCGCAGACGCATTGTGCCTCCAAGCTTGGCGATCTTTTTGATCCAATGTCACATATTGATTCACAACGTGTGCCGTGATGGACGCAAATAGATCGACTTGTGGAACCCACCACCCACTTCGCGATTACTACCTTCGTTCCTTCTGAAAGCAGGTGCCATTCCGATATCCTCGACCTTTGACGTAATAGACTGTCCGACACGTTGTTGTAACGACCTGAAATATGATAGGGGCTTATGCGAATGTCGTATTTTTGTAACACATGAAATATCTTGAAAACAAGTCCTAAAAGAATTTTGGACTTGTTCCCGCCTTCGTTTCTGAGGTAAGCCACAACTGCTTTGTTG
This sequence comes from Chilo suppressalis, assembly GCA_902850365.2. NCBI lineage: Eukaryota > Metazoa > Arthropoda > Insecta > Lepidoptera > Crambidae > Chilo > Chilo suppressalis. The sequence continues at coordinate 19,839,841 of OU963898.1, forward strand.
TCGCATTGAATCAAAAGTGAGGTACGATTCAGAGAGGGAGCCAATTCTGTAAGACATTTGAAAATGGTCGGCATTTCTTTGTGATTCGAATGATAACGCTCTTTTTTTTCTGACCAGGTTCCTCTCAGGTGAATCCTATTCAGCCACCCATTCAGGGGTACAGAACCCCAACCGGTATCTGCCGCATCTGTAACCAAAAAACTCTTTGCTAACGGTGGGTGAAGTCTGGCTATTTCCACACAATGCTCCTTCCACCGCTGCATTTCTTCCAAAACCTGTGTGGGCAAGGGGTAACTACCCTGAACCGGTAGTTTCAACAGACAATTGTTATGAGCCAAGAGATGACGAAAATTTAATCGACCCGTTGGTACAACCAGTCGTGCTTAATTCAAAACGCCGATGATGCTTTGAACCTCCCGCAGCGACGCCTTCTTCCGCTGAAGAAATCTCGACAGCATCCTTCGTAGACTCGTGTTAATCTTGAATCTTGTTCTCTGGCAAGAACTTGTGGTTGTTCCAGGGATCGCAAATGAAACATAGATGTTCTATAATCTTTTTTGGCTCTAAAATGGATTTTTCTTTGTTGACCTGCCAACCCAACTGTTCTAGAATCTGTATCACAATATTCCTGTGCATTATCAACACGACCCGGTCCTGAAACACAACTAAATAATCGTCCAGAAAAACAACTACTCGAATCCCTAGTTCCCTGAACACTTTTTCTGTCCAATTTGTCAGCGAAGCGAAAACTTTTGGAGTTGTGTCGCCAGACCAAATGGTAAACACGTCATTTGCAGGAGCTGACCTCGATAAATGAGGCGTAAGAAACAACGATGTGCTGGCGCAATATCCACATGATGATAAGCTTGTTGGAAGTCGATTTTGATCATCCAATCTTCTGTTTGCAAAAACCCCAAATGACATCAAATGAAATTTGTTTATTTTTAGGTAATTGTTCAACGCTTTTAGGTTGAATATAGTTCTATCGAATCAAATAAGAAAATAATTTGAGATAAAGCTTGGAGTCCAGGGAGAATACTCTAGTATTTTGCGATTTATTAAATTTTGATCACCACAGCCATCTCTGAAGATGGACGTGTGATGTTGCATCTCTTTTTGCTGATTGGAAACACCAAGGGCGGTGGTTTCCGGAAAGGGAGTCGATAACCTTTTATAATTTTTAGTATGGTGGGCGTTGCCCCCATCTTCTCCCACTCCGTTACATAATTTTGTAAACAACCCCCCTGGAATAAACTGTTCGAGTCAGTATTGTTTATGTTACTTGCCAGGGATCTTGCCCCGTGGCAGATTGTTTTGAGACTCATTTCGCCGAGCCAAGTTTGACTGAGAAAAACGGGGACCTGCCGTTTGTGACATGTGTGGTCGAAAAAATGTTTTGGGAATATTTACTTTGGGGTTAGTTAATATAATATGAACCCCCACCCTGAGGTGGCGAAAATCGAAAAGCCGTCAGTGCAGAGGCGCGACTGGCCGGCTGTGTTATACTAGAACTAGGAAAGTTAGCCCGAGTCCTAGAAGATTTAGTTGTTAAAAACGGTTTGTGTGTATTGAAAACTTTAAGGGACACCCCCACTATTACTTCCCCCCACACTTAATAAAATTACTAAACTCTTCTTTGACAAATAAAAAATCATTCGAAGGGAGTATCTTTTTTAAACAAAGGTGCAAAGATTTATCTTTTATATTTTGCATTATATTCTCTCACCGCTGCCCAATTATGTCTACTCTACGACCACATACTTTGAATTGAACACAATCACGTGTAATCTTCTGAAAATCACCTGAAAAAACATCTTTTTCACCTAGCATATCTGCGTTTAAATTTTCTTAATTTTTGGCCCAATCTATAATATTAGGTAAACCAAATGTCATGGCATCACTTTGCATAACTAATGCACGAGTCAGGGCACTTAAAAACTTATCCGACCCAACCAAGTAATTAGGTTTATCAAAATGTTTTATTTCGTCATTTACTCCGTATAACCAGGCGAAGCGTTGTATTGTTTTTGATAATCACTGTATCTTACATTATACCAATTTTTATTGTTAAAGTACTGTAATGAATTAATAACATTCAAATGTTCGTCGGAAGTAGCCGGCATCGAAGGTTGTCGCAGCTGTGATGCCAAACTCAAGTTAAAGGAATCGGTGATTTCTGGCTCACGTGATTCATGCATATCAAAATTATCATCTTTAGTAGGAGCATTGAAATTATTGTAAAACTTATTATGAGGGTAGTAAAAAAAAATTCTTAGTTCACAGACCTGTTGGGCGAGGTGTTTTAACCTTGCCTTGTCTACGACGACGCTTATTCCTCCCCTTCTTGCTACTTCTCTTGCGAGACTGCACCACCTCCGATGATCTCGAAGATTCATAGGAAGGTGACGATTCCGATGATGTTTCAGATTCACTGCCTACTTTATCCGACTTTACGACTGTTAACTAGTTATAAATAATTTGACTACGAACGTTAGCAACGTTTTTCTTGAGATGTTTACTGTTCCGAAAACAGGACGCCAATGTGAGTGCAAAGCTTGACCTGGAGAACGAGAGTGGCGGGAAGATTACGTCATCGTCACGTGACCCGCCATTCATAGAGCAAAGGAGTTATGTTCAGCCTACTTGTCTATGGAGATGTATGAACTATACTCAAAATTATGTTTACATGACCCCGAATAAGGCCGTAGGACACAACTCTTCAATCAACAATTCTATAGATAACGGGTTAGGGTACGGCCAGAGTGCACTCAGATTCAGATTCAGATTCCGAAAACAAGCGCGAGAAATAAACAGTGTAGTCGAAGGGTACGGCCAGAGTGCACTCCTGATTCAGATTCAGATTCAGACTCAGAAAACAAGCGCGAGAAAAAGCAGGCAACCTGCTTAGGGTGCGGCCAGAGTGCACTCAGATTCAGATTCAGATTTCGAAAACAAGCGCGAGAAATAAACAGTGTAGTCGAAGGGTACGGCCAGATTGCACTCCTGATTCAGATTCAGACTCAGAAAACAAAGCGCGAGAAAAAGCAGGCAACCTGCTTAGACTACACTGTTTATTTCTCGCGCTTGTTTTCAGAATCTGAATCTGACTCTGAATCTGAGTGCACTCTGGCCGCACCCTAAGACTACACTGTTTATTTCTCGCGCTTGTTTTCGGCATCTGAATCTGAATCTGAATCTGAGTGCACTCTGGCCGTACCCTTAACGCGTAAAATCCGTCTCGGTAAATATAGCCTCACTTGAGCGTGAGAGCTTATTTCAAATTAGTTCGGTTTAAACAAAACGAAGTAACTCGCTGGCCAATGACTGGCAAAAATATTTTATTTTGTGGGTCATAAGGTTGATCTCACTTTTTTGAAAATTTTATCATCATCATCTTAATCGTTTATTTCCAAGTATCAGATATAATTTATAAAAGGAACAAGAATTCGTTTTATAAGATAAAAGATCGTATGTGCGAAATAACGTTTTGTTATTTGTTACTTTATTCCTTTCTAAGATAGTTGTTATTAGGTTAAACTTTAACTGTTTTAAAACATTTATCTTTGTTTATTGGGAATTGAATGTAGCTGAAGAAGTATAAAAATACGGGGTTCAACCCCCCCCCCCCCCCCCCCCCCCCCCCGAAAAGTTAAGATATCAACATCAATAATATCAAAATAAGGAGAGGTAAGCGGCATAACTTATTTAATTACTAATTATTACACTAATAATGTTTGTTGGATTCGCCCTCTACCACCCGCCGCCGCCGCCACTGTCGTAATTTATCCTATCGCATTCGGTAACCTTCGTATATTTTCGTTTTGTATCGGCACGGTATTGTTATGTATCCCACACTAACCCACTCACGCTCCCACTTTCGGCAATGCTACCCGAAATATGCTTAGATAAGTGCGATCAAAAATAATATCCAAATATTTACACGTTGTTACAAATATTGCCTACTACCATACCTGTTTCCACTGCTACACAGAAAGGACGTTTTCAAGCCTACGGAGACTTAAAAACTACTTGCGGAACACAACGAGTGAAAACAGACGGAACTGCTTGGCTCTCATCAATATTTACTGTGTGATAGAAATTGATGCGAATGAAGTAGTGGATATATTTAAAAAGAAAAACAGAAGATTAATTCTGCTGTAATCAAATGCACCTTCTGTTTCTTTTGAGGGTTCCGTACCTAAGGAAAAAGCGGAACCCATATAGGATCACTTTGTTGTCCGTCCGCCCGTCCGTCCGTCTGTCAAGACTATTTTTCTCAGGAACGCGTGGAAGTATCAAACTAAAATTCATATCTAATACACATGTCTACTGTCCCTTGCAGCTGTGAAAAATCAAACTTCTAAGCCAAAGCAATCAAAAGATACAGCCGTTTATGCCGCTTTCTGCAAATTTTCGAAACTCGCACGGAAATCAAAACCTACAGAGTACTTCCCGTGAACTTAGAATCTTGAAATTTGGTACGAAATAACGTCATAAAGTACAGATAAAGGAAAAATTATTTTGGAAAATTTAAAAGTTACTACCTCTTTTCTCATGAACGCGTAGAGGTATTAAATTGAGTTTGTACGATACTCTCGGTGCTAGGCCAAGCGTGCGAGTCCGACTCGCACTTGGCCGGTTTTTATTATATATTTCATATTTTTCATTTACTTAATATAAAGGTTATTGCATGCACTTTCAGTAATTTTATTTTCTTGTGATTGTCTATATTAAAACATGTGATGTCAAATTCAAATGATTCCAATTCAATAATAAAATGTCAAAATTAATTAAAAAATAGAAATAATAATAATAAAAACATAATTACAATTCAAAATTTGTCATTTAAAAATTCCGATACACCATAATAAAATTTATCTAATAATATATTTTTAATTTTCTTCTTATATAAATTAAAATTTAATTCTTTTATATGTGTTGGAAGTCTATATATTTTTTATGTGTATACATATACATTTATATATATACATTCGAGGGGCCATACAGCCCCCCTAGCATGACTAACAAAACGCGATATGATAAAGCAATTTATCGACACTGAACTGTCAAACTCCATTGTAGTTTGACAGTTAATGTCGATAAATCGCTTTATCATATCGCGTTTTGTTACTCATGCTAGAGGGGCAGAATATGTTTTTTCCCATAACAGAGCTGTTCTCGAGTTTGGCATGCACAACCTTTTTTTTGTGACGAGGGGAAATGCAGTTACGCACCATACCGTGACGCTGACTAGGCGCACGGCGTGTGTGGGACTCGCCGGCACGGGAAACAGTGCCGACCCTACTCAAACAGGACCAGTGCGGAAGGCCACACTGATCCTACTCCACTAAAACCCCCGGTACCCTCCTACGCCCATATGGGGGCGTCTCGGGGCCGACGCACCTGCGTCAATCTCCGAGCACGGCATGCAGAACCTACTGATATCGCGTCTATTGCGATCTATAACATCTGCCATTCTAACGAAAAGATGCATGTTATCTTTCACATATAGTAAAACCTCAAAAATGTACATAGACGGAAGTGTCAGAATTTTATGTTTTAAGATATACGGTTTACAGCTGTCCGTTATTTTTAAACCAAACATTGCTCTTATGCATCTTTTCTGAATTTTAAATGCTGTGTCTTTATCAGTGGAATTCCCCCAGAAGATAATACCGTATCTCAGAATTCACGCAGCTAAACTATGATATGCGGTAAGCAAATCTGTGTTCTATAAAGAAGATAATTTAAATAACGCATAGGCCGCACTACTGACTTTCTTACTAAGGTATTATTCTATATGAGATTTCCAATTTAATCTACAATCAATCATAATACCTAGAAATTTGGCACTTTCTACTTCACATATGTCAAAATTTTGATAATCAATTTTTAGAGGGCGATCATTATTTATCCGTTGCTTAAATGTCATTAATTGGGTCTTTTCAAGATTTATTTTTAAGGTTTTCACGCACATCACTCATTAAATAAAACTAGTTTTTACGGGTTAATGCACGAAACTTTATTTATTTATTGACGTTTCGCAGCCTTTTCAGGTCTGCATCGTCAGAATAATGATTTTTTATTTAAAATTGTCGAGCTACCTTCGACCCCTCTCTCTCCACGCTCAATATAAGTCTTTCGAAGGTAGCTCGACAATTTAAAATAAAAAATCATTATTCTGACGATGCAGACCTGAAAAGGCTGCGAAACGTCAATAAATAAATAAAGTTTCGTGCATTAACCCGTAAAAACTAGTTTTATTTATTTTTAAATTATTATTATCTAAATACGAAATAACTGATGTCAAAGAATTTTAATGTCATATTCATAAATCTCAGGATCGTTACACGGAATAGTCAAAGTACTGTCGTCGGCAAAAAGAGTAATTGGACAATGCACTGATTTAGGTAGGTCATTTATATAAACATTGAAAAAGAATGGACCCAACGTTCTCCCTTGAGGCACTCCATATTTAACTATGCGCGTTTCTGAACAGTAATGTTCTTCTTAACCCGATTTAGGATTAATTTGTAAGATGACAGTATACTGTTTTCTATCGACTAAATAAATTTCAATTAATTTCAATATATTTCCCCTAATGCCATACGCGTCAAGTTTTTTTTAATAAAATCTCATGTTTTACGTGCTCATACCTGTGTCATGTCACATTATATTGCAGAAATAGGGTTTCTTTTGTCCATATTAGATATTACATTATTTAGAAATTCAAATAAAGCTTTGTTAATATTTTTATTTTGACGAAAACTATTTTAAAATATTTTTTCGTTCCAAATACATATACATTTCTTTATAAATATATTTTTCGTAAATTTTCGACATAACTGGATTAAGAGCAATCGGTCTATAGTTATTCATCAATAATCTGTTTCCTTTCTTGAAGAATGGTTTAACTATAGATGTTTTAAGCTTGTCTGGATATATACCAGAAGTCGATATGCCATCATGTTCCTCGCTTTTAGTGTTTGTCAAGTTCTTTATAATGAGTAAAATATCTTTTGGTACACTAGGTGCCATAAAAAAAAATCTCTTTAATTTCCTAAGGCCTCTACCTTATGTACTAGTGACCGATGCTGGAGTAATTCTGTCAATGAAGTAATTATTGAAATTATTAGCTATTTGTTCTGGATTACAAATCATTTCGTCTTTGTCATTGATTTGTAATATATGATCTTTAGGGATATTAAGCCTGATGTTATTTATAATTGACTAAGTAGATTTAGATTTACTTTTAGATTTTTTTTATAAGAAAATCGTTCCGTGCACGCTGCTTGAGTCGAATGATTTTCTTATACAATTTGTTATATTTAATGAATATCTCTTTATTAGTTTTTGTCGGCTTAAGTCTGTAATTCCATAGTAGGCGTCTTTTTTTCTTACTACATATTCTAACACCCTTGGAGACCAATTTAGGTTTCCTTGTAACAAATATGGTAATTTATTTAAATGGAAAGCAAAGATCATAAAACTTAAAATAATCCATGAAGGTAGAAAATGTAGCATTTGGATCATCTGTGTCGCATACTTCTGAGAACGTTATGAGGCAATCCCTTAATTTTGAAATATTTTCGATGCAAAAATCTCTATATTTCTTACGCCAAAATTTAATTACAGGTACTTTTTTTACTGGACAGGTTAATAGTTGAGTAGTGTAAGCTTACTCTAGCACCTCCGTCCTGCAAGTCTTTGGGAAGTTTTGAGCAAAATTATCAATACACGTTTTACTTAACAATCTAGTCTTAATTTGATTATAATTCAAAAGTAGACATTGAAACTCTAATGTCATAGTGTTTCTTTTTAAAACATCGATACTAAAATCACTCGCTATTATAATATTACTGAATATTTTCCTACTTAGGAGCGATAGTAATTGGTCCATCTTAGAGAAAAAAACATTCACATGTGCCGCTTTAGGAACCCTATAGACGCATACTATTGCAGTCCTATGTAGTACCAAATCCATTGCACAACACTCTAATATGCCCGCCAATGAAAGCTCTGCTACCTTGGGTAATGCCTTCCATTGATGGCACTTTTTAATTAAAATACATACTCCGCCTCGCTTAGAGTTTTTTCTGCTAAAGTGGGAAGCTAACTGGTAATTGGAGTCGGATAGAAATTTTTGATAGCCGGCCAGAATAAAGTGCTCCGTTGCACACACTACGTCAATATTTACATTCTTTTCAGAGTGTTCCTCTAAACAGACAACAAGTGAATCAGACTTGCTTAATAATCCAGCTATATTTTGATGTAAAATATTTATTTCATATTTTTATGAAGGACGTTAGAATTTTGTTCTGTCGTAAAGTCTTGCCTTGAGAAACTATGATCTACCTAGATGCTAAACTATATATACAGGGTGGCCGGGGAGTTGACGTTCAAACGTAAAATTTAGATACTTTATGATGAGGAGTATCCAAATCACCCCCATGTATGTTCTACGATTTTGCGTAGTTTTCGAGTTAAAATTTTTAATGTTTTTTTTCGTAATTTTCACTTAACATCAGATTTCGATTTTTTCCCTTCTGTTGGACGTTTCTGGTTCAGTTTTTTTGTGATAACTGACAAACATAGTCTAACCTAGCACCCTAAAACTTATGGTTTATCTAGGCATTGCAGAATTTACTTAGAATTTGTTCGAAAGTTCAAAATTACGATTTGAGCTCAGTACACACAAATTTTCAAAGTATCAAAAAAAATGTAAATGGGGGATTTTGAGAACAAAGTGCTTTTAAAAACTTCCTGAAACATTAAACTGCAAAACAAGGCCAAACAAAGATAGGGTTAATGTGGGTTTATTTTCTGTAACTGACCTTCAAAGTAAATTAAGGCATTTTCAAAGGAATTATTTTATTTTATTTAAATCTTTGACTTTCTATGAGTTATGATGGATTTGAGTAAAACGCAGTTAATTGTGAACAAAATACATTTATTTAAAGCAAATTATCAAAAATTTGCCCTCCCACAGAAATACACAATCTACATCTGCGCAAAAAATTATGTTTTAGGTGCCTAAAAGCTTCACAGTTATTTTTTAACAGTGGTTTCAGCTTTGTGAATTTTTGCTCTCAGTTCTTCTTCACTCGAAGCTTCTCTGGCGTACGCAATTTCTTTAAAGTAGCCCCAGATAAAAAAAATCAATAGGGTTGAGGTCAGGCGAGCGTGGTGGCCAGGCAATTGGCCCTTGTCGTCCGATCCACCTGTTGGGGTAGGTCTGGTCTAAATGGCGACGTACTTGTGTCGCGTAATGACATGGCGCTCCGTCGTTCTGGAATACCATCGTTCTTCTTAATTCAAGATTTACATGTTCCAGCAATATGGGTAGATTGTGTTCTAAAAAACTTTTGTATGTGTCGCCGTCTAATCTCGATGGCAGTTCAGATTTAACTCAAATCGTAATTTTGAACTTTCAAACAAATTTTAAGTGAATTCTGCAATGCCTAGATAAACCATAAGTTTTAGGGTGCTAGGTTAGACTATGTTAGTCAGTTATTACAAAAAAACTGAAACAGAAACGTCCAACAGAATGAGAAAAAAATCGAAAACGGATGTTAGGTGAAAATTACGAAAAAATCATTAAAAAAATTATAACTCGACAACTACGCAAAATCGTAGAACATACATGGGGGTGATTTGGATACTCCTCATCATAAAGTATCTAAATTTTACGCTTGAACGTCAACTCCCCGGCCACCCTGTATATATATATATATATATGTTTGTTTATATTTATATGTTTGTTAGTCTTTCACGCTCTAACAGCTTAAGTTTGATGTTAGAGCGTGAAAGAATAACAAACATCCGTACTAACTTTCGCATTTATAATATAAGTAGGATATCCGTTACTTATTTATAACCTGTTTAAAGCATAAGCTCTGCTTAGTTTGGAAACTAGGAAAAGAGTTGTTATTAAACAACTCATAAAATAGAACAAAATAACAAAAGGCGAAAAATAATTACTAACTAAAATAAAAAAAATATTTTTAACCTTTCTCTATCCACAGAAAAGTCAAAGAAAAATGATCGATACGGAACCCGACCCGTCTACAGCAAGACAACAGAGGGGCGAGAGAAATAGCAATTAAAATAGTGACATGTTTATTGAGCTTATTATATGTAAATACAATAAAATGTTTGTGGGCACACAGCGGCGTAGCGTGGGTGTTGGCCGCCCGGGGCGAAGGACAATTTTGCCGCCCTCTTATTTAAATGGTTGAAATATTTTTATTATTTAAAATTTTGCCGCCCCCTAAGAAGTGCCGCTCGGGGCAGACCGCCCCTGCCGCCTGCACTACGCTACGCCACTGTGCACAACAAAACCTAAAAAATTACCCCTTAATTATCTCCCCAATGAAAAATCATCGCTACTACTTTATAATTAACTTAATTTATGTACTTGTATTATAAGCCCTATCGCCCTTATTGATAAACGAAGACTACGCATGGATTAGTTACTCCATGTTTTGTCTCAGTCTTTTGAATGACAAATGGAATTTGAGTGACATGAAGAAAACACGGCGTAACTAGTCTAAGCTTATTCCTTGTTTTATTAAAGTTTGAAGGTTTTTAAGTACCTAATTGGTTTTGAAAAAAATATTAAGTTCAAATGTAGAACGCTTTCCAACAACAACCTATTTCTCATACCATGTTCAATAACAGGCACTAGGTATTCCAACAAGATTCGGCGCCAGCTCATAGAGCGAAGAGCATACAAGACTGGCTGGCGGCGCGTGAAATCGACTTCATCCGGCACGGCGATTACAAGATATGGCAACACTTGAAAGATAATATGAGATTTATCGAATTTATAATTTTAAATGGTGCTGATTACAACAACAACATTCTGGCATGCATAATTCTCTTAAGTAAATTTAACATTTAGTCACGCCTTTTTAATTCTGTATAGAGAAAGACAAAGATAGATTGTTGTCAATAAGCTTCAGAGAATTATGCAAGAATCGACACCACTGTATTGCCAATAAACAAACAAAAAAAATAGAAAGTCAATTATGGCGTCAATTCCGGCATGATTCTCTAAAGCTTAAATTTTTGACAACAATCTATCTTTGTCTTTCTCTATACAGAATTAAAAAGGCGTGACTAAATGTTAAATTTACTTAAGAGAATTATGCATGCCAGAATCGACACTTAATTATTGTTTATAATTTTTATGTGGCTATTTACCGGCATCGATATAAAGTACTTTTAAAACATATTATCGTATTCCAACGTCGAAAGAAAGATTTTGGTGTCGAATATGGAAGCGTTCTCTAAACTTAAATTTGACAAGTGTATCCTTGTCATCCTCTATACAGAATGAGATATTAATATTAAATAAAAACATAACTATAATTGCTATTTCTTCATTCAAATGTTTAATACTTGAAAAAGTATTCATTTGACATTGTGGGTTACCTACAATGCGAAGAGATGGCGCTGCTTTGCAGCTTAAGGCTAGGAAAATTTCGACTCGGCCAATAGGGCCGTGGTAGCATAATGGTCAGTGCATTCGCCCGGATAGCGAAGGGTGCGGGTTCGAGTCGCGTCCGCTGCCTGGTCCGCGTGGATTTTTTTCTAGTAAACTTTTCTTTACATTTAAACATCTAGCAGTTAAATGCTTAAAAATAAATAAAAACATAACTATAATCGCTATTTCTTCATTCAAATGTTTAATACTTGAAAAAGTATTCATTTGACATTGTGGGTTACCTACAATGCGAAGAGATGGCGCTGCTTTGCAACTTAAGGCTAGAAAAATTTCGACGCGGCCAATAGGGCCGTGGTAGCATAATGGTCAGTGCATTCGCCCGGATTGCGAAGGGTGCGGGTTCGAGTCCCGTCCGCTGCCTGGTCTGCGTGGATTTTTTTTCTAGTAAACTTTTCTTTAGATACTAATATTTAGTTTAAAGCTAAGAGAACCAGGATGAATCGATGCCTTTGTTTGGTTAAGTTATAGATCGTGAATGATTGAATAGTTGTTTTTTTTATAAGATCTGTCGATGTATATTTGTTTTATCAACATGCTATTTGTATCGACAGATACACTTAATTAAATCTGGTTGAATGTATTCCAGTATAAAAAATACCATTGATTCATTTCATTCATTTTTCGTCACATCACTATGAATTTCTACCTATTATTTTTGTCATTCATTCGTGATTTCGGGCCTTTTATTTAATTGAATTTTATACCAGATTACTAACTTTTTAGAACTTAAAAATACTTGTATATGTTAGGAAACACCATGTTTCAGCAAGATTGAAGTGGCAGATCGGTTTTTGCTTGGGAAAACAACATAATTTTCCATTTTTGTGGGAGCTCCGACTCACTCTGCGGAAAGATCTAAAGTGGTAGCAGTTTCGCGTGAACTAGTTTTATATAACGATCATGACCACTGGCCATGATTGTTTTGGCGGAGGGGTACGCCCGTCCATGCTCTCTCCAGGTATGAATAATGCTCTAAGCCCTAAGCGAAGCAAGAAACGAAATTACGGTAGCAAAGGAATTTCAAACGAAATTTCGCCAGTGACTACTCTATGAAATAGAAAGTTTCGAAGACACACGTAAAGTTGTTTCCATCATCAAAGTAAGCTGCGTTATTCAAAGCTCCCTGATATTTGACAAAAAAGTGCAAACATTTCTGTCTATTTTCATAATAACGTCACCCCAAGTTAATTACTAAACAGTGAAATAGCTAAAAGTGTATTTAAAATATATAATTTGAGAATTTAAGGAATATTTTTTCCATATTAAACTCAGTATAAGCGGCCTACTGACATGCCTGCCCTAGGGACAATCTAGGGTGTAAGAGTGGGGATAACCCTTAATTGCCTCCTGAATAGGCTAGTTGACCCTTTTTAGAAAAAGGTTTTAAATGGTTAATAAATGTTCTATTAGACCGAAAACAAATGTATTGTATTTTTTTTAAACCTAGAAAGCTACAAATCTTTAATTTTAAAATAGACTTGTCATGGACATACAAAAACGCTGTCGGCCATTTTAGTCTATAGATTATCTATGCTATGACGTGAACTGTGGTAAACAAAAACTCGTAAACACGTAGAAAATTACTTAAAACTGAGTTTATAATAAAAAAAACATGATTTCTAATAAATACCACGAAAAATAAAGTAATTATCATTACTGTATTGTACGAGAATATAAAAACACATCCTTGAAGACTCCAGGAAAGTTGTGGATTAAAGTACCGAAAGAAATTAACCTATGCAACTTTATTACACTTATTCATATGTTGTATCAGTTTTATGTTTATTACTACATTGTAATACTAAATGCACTGTACTTACATAGATGCCTTGTCGTTTCTCTGCTCCGCAGAGCAGAAATCGGGGTTTAGTGCAACAAATTCACCAACCATCAATGCGTCAATTCTTGGCAGATTTGTGCTTTCTGCTTTTACAAAGCCGGCAACCATAATTAGTTTTGTCAAAAAAAACTAAGTTTACTGTTTATTTCTTTCCTAGAGTTAAAAGTGTTTTAAGATAAAATTAGTCAGACGAAAGAATCCACCTACAGTAACACGCGAATGACATTTAGTTGTTTACCACAAGAGACGTCAAAATCATGGCGGATGTGGCGAACAGCGTTTTTAGTGTTTAAAAAATATAGACTAAAAAATATTTTTTTAAATTAAATTTCTACAGCAATCTTCTGCTTTTATGAAGTGAAATCGGTATATTTAGGTTCCTTAGACCAAATACTTTAAGAAATAAATATTTATTTAATACAATTCGACATGAGTAAACTAGCCTATTGTGATGTGTTAGGCAAGCAGGGGCAATTTTCGAAATCGGGCCTGCACAGGGCGGCAAATTTTTTACACAGCAATATATTTTTGCAAAAAAACATCTTTGAATTTTGTGCAAAAAAATCATAAGTACTAAAACTATAAATAAGCTTTTAGATAGATATATATAAATGAAACATTTTGTTTTCATTATAAACATTATATTCATTCATCAAGAACTGTTCATTCAAATATCGTTCATTCTTTTAATGTCGCATCCCTAATTTTGTGTTGGTGTACGCTCGAACAATTGCATAGTTACATAAAAATTGTTCGCATGTGTGCGTTTTTTTGTTTGTGTGATGTAATTTTAGAAGTGTGCGTTTATAGCAACAACACGTTCGTGTTTGTGGGAGTATTGTATATTTTCATTAGTATGCTATACGTGTGTACTTCTTCCCGTGCCAAAAATGGTGAAAAGTTTTGTTCGGCGAGTGAACGGTATGGCGCAGGGCGTCTCCAGTGGTTAATTAATATGACTTTAAACTAGGCTGTATGGGCTTTGTTCCCTTTGCCATCCCTAAAAAGGGAGAATTTTAAAAAAAGTACAGACGTTCAGTTCAGTGCTGCCATTTTAGCGCTTTGAGCGCTAGATCTAGCGCTTTTCTGTTTTGCTTAGCGACTATTTCAAAATTTTAGCGCCTATCGGATAATCTGGCGCTTTTTCATTTATATCATTGTGTAACACTATTATCGATAATTGGAAAGCCCCTCTAATATTTTTTTATGGCAGAACTACACTTCTCTGTTGTCTTGTGTTGTGTCGCGTCAGAGAGGTTTCGGTTTCATACATTTAGTTCGGTTAGAACTATACTTGTGTGTCGCGATGTTTCGACACCTTTCTCATTCTAACCGTACTACTAGATGTATGAAACCGATATATCTCTGATGCGTCACATCACAACACAACACGGTCAACACGACGGATAAGTCGTTATATTTCTGCCATTGGTTCACATGGTTTCGTTTTCATTCATTCATGTTTAAATTTTGGTGGAAGATAAAAAGAAATCATGTAGTAAGACATTCTGCGACAGATTAGGATTGGGACATATGAAAAATATTGTAAGACAAAAAATACATAAATCGCCAGAATGAAGCTGGCCCTATTTCAGCTATGGAAGATTGATTTTGAATTTAGATTTTAAATACATTAATTTTGACGTTTTGGTTGATTTTTGTCTGGTTTTTATTAATAACAAAACTTAAATTACTTTAGGGCATAATCTAACGCTTTTTTCTTGAAATCTAGCGCTTTTATATCATTTTAGCGCTCAATCGGATTTTTGATCTGGCACTGGCAGCCAGTGCTGCCAATTTAGCATATTTATGGCTAAATTTAGCATATTTTTTAGTGATTTAGCATAAAAAAAACATTTTAGTTAGCTTATTTTTACCGCGGCGCCCTGTTTTATCAACTTTTGTTTGTTCAGCCATCTAGCGATTAAAAAATGTCACACTTGTTGCTACTTCCCTGTCGTTCAAAAACTATTTTACCTATGCGACGGGAATGCTCGAATTAAAAACAGATGAATGAATTGTTATTTTATGACTAAGCCAACTAATATGAGAATCGTTAATTATCATGTTAGTTAGTTGGCTGGCTGGCAAACAAACAATATATTTACACGTGTAGTAGTGGTAATTTTGTATTGTACTGTTTCTAATATTATTTTAACAATGACTGCGAAATATACTCGGCATAAACGTTTAAAGAATGGCTGTATTACTAATTAACATTAAAATTAATTTAACTTTTATAATTGTGTTGTTACTAATTGGCACTAATATATTACATTTTATCACATATATTACAGTTAGATTCTTATATAAAAAATATCGGTAATGGACATTTTATATTTTGGCACCTTTTTTTAATGTTACCATTTTTTGTCATTTTATTAACATCGATTTAGCATGAAATATTTTTTGGAGTTGGCAGCACTGCTGACAGCTCTGTTTAACTAGTCTGTGGGGTACAGTCTCTGAATAAGGAAGAGGGTACAGTGAACGAAACCTAGTCAAGTTTTTACATTTCAGGCGGCATTTATCTCTTAACATTATAACTGTATTCTATACTTATCTATTGTTGTTTTGTCTCAGTGTTGCGCAATTACCTATTCGTTGGTAAGGCAATGTGAGTTATGCGTTTTCCATTCAGGCCTTACGTAGTGTGCAGACTTTTGCAGTCAAAGAATAATATCCAGTTTAGGCACCCATTCACAACAGGTATGTGTAGACACGGGTTTTCTCAGTTCGTACTTATATGTATGTGTAGATATTTAAACGCGGAAACACTGCTAACGCACACAGTTTTCTTGGATCCATGCCAAAAAATAGACGAACATTTAAGCAATACATTTATTCATACAGCGCTGGTCTGGAGAGCGATGGAGGACAAAGAGTCACTGAAGAAGCGTTTGACACCTATCCAGTATCATGTTACTCAAGAAGCTGGGACAGAGAGGCCCTTTACAGGTAAAAGTAAAATCTAAATCAAATGTAAATATCTTTTTTCTACAATAAGTTAATTAAAATTTGAAATTGTTGCAAGATGGGTATTCACTTTTAAAAATCGTTTTATTTTGTTTAAAGAAGAATAATACAAAGTATAAATATTTATCTTCTTTAGTATTCAGTTACATACCAATACACAGTGTGAGATTTTGCCTTGGTTCCGGTCATGTTCATTTTATATACCCATTTGATGGATCTAAGTAAGAACTAAAACTTTCACAAAGAAACCATAGGCTTGTTCCGTTTAGTTATGAAGATATTTTAAAAGTCGAGAAAATCCCATAGAAACCATAGAAATGCATTATATCTCTTACCGTACATTTTTTTTTTACAATAGTGGTATAGTATTAAAGACAACCAATTTAAGTATCAGTACATGAAAAAAAAAATTAATTCGGATACATCTAGGCAAAGAACTAATTATTTTTCTCAAATATAGAAAAATATTTTTTTCTCCAAATTCATCATATTAGCATTTATTTTTAAAATCGAATGATGCCTAATAATGTTTAACAGCAGCACAAAAAAAATCTAGTGTTTGAACTAGAACCTCAGGATCTCCGAGATATGAATTTTTAAAATTATAAGTTAGGGTTGTCAATTTTATTATAGTATGGGTGTGTAATTTGTCAATTAATAATATCTCAAAAAAAAAAATCTTTAGATTTAAAATATCTAGCAGTCAAATGCTTAAAATAAAAATATAATGAATGAAGTATCTTACTTATATATATGCTCATTAACTTTTAGCAAGCATAAGTTGTAAATTTTTTTTTTCTACTCTTAAATACTTCTCTGCTGTACTGAGTATAAATAAGATACATTCAACTGCTTATCTATCATCCCGCGAATACCCTAACAGTCTACTAAGTGAAATTGAATTCTTTAACATGATTGTGTTGATAACCTGTCACCATATCTATTTGAGTGTTAACCACTGCAAGTAGTGTGATTAGACTTGATTGACATTCAATATTAATGAAACTGAAACTAGCAGCCGACATTCTCGAGACAATTTTTTTTTTTCAACTAAAGTATTAGAGTATCTTGGCTGAAATAACACCCACTATTTCTTCACCCTAAAAAGAAGTTCTGGGAAAAATTTCATCAATTTCGTATGTGTAGGAGATGAGATAAAGCTTTTTTAAAAAATAAAAAATCTTTCTCCTGAGAGAAAATATTTTTTTACAACTAAACTATTAGAGTATCTTGGCTGAAATTACTTCCACTATTTCTTCACCCTAAAAAGAAGTATTGAGGAACATTTCAGCAATTTCGTATGTCTAGGAGATGAGATACAGCTTTTTAAAAAAAAAATATTCTACTGAGAAATTATTTTTTTACAACTAAACTATTAGAGTATCTTGGCAGAAATTACTTCCACTATTTCTTCACCCTAAAAAGAAGTTTTGTGGAAAATTTCAGCATGTTCGTATGTCTAGGAGATGAAATTCAGGTTTTTAAACAAAAAAAAATATTCTCCTGAGAAAATTTTTTTACTACTAAACTATTAGAGTATCTTGGCTGAAATTACTTCCACTGTTTCTTCACCCTAAAAAGAAGTTTTGAAGAAAATTTCAGCAATATCGTATGTCTAGGAGATGAGATACAGCTTTTTAAACAAAAAAAAAATATTTTCCCGAGAAAATATTTTTTTACAACTAAACTATTAGAGTATCTTGGCTGAAATTACTTCCACTGTTTCTTCACCCTAAAAAGAAGTTTTGAAGAAAATTTCAGCAATTTCGTATGTCTAGGAGATGAGATACAGCTTTATAAACAAAAAAAAAATATTATCCTGAGAAAATATTTTTTTAAAACTAAACTTTTAGAGTATCTTGGCTGAAATTACTTCCACTGTTTCTTCACCCTAAAAAGAAGTTTTGAAGAAAATTTCAGCAATATCGTATGTCTAGGAGATGAGATACAGGTTTTTAAACAAAAAAAAAATCTGAGAAAATATTTTTTTACAACTAAACTATGAGAGTATCTTGGCTGAAATTACTTCCGGTATTTCTTCACCTTAAAAAGAAGTTTTCAGGAAAATTTCAGCATGTTCGTATGTCTAGGAGACGAGATACAGCTTTTTAAACAAAAAAAAATATTCTCCTAAGAAAATATTTTTTTACTACTAAACTATTAGAGTATTTTGGCTGAAATTACTTCCACTGTTTCTTCACCCTAAAAAGAAGTTTTGAAGAAAATTTCAGCAATTACGTATGTCTAGGAGATGAGATACAGCTTTTTAAACAAAAAAATATTCTCCCGAGAAAATATTTTTTTACAACTAAACTTTTAGAGTATCTTGGCTGAAATTACTTCCACTGTTTCTTCAGCCTAAAAAGAAGTTTTGAAGATAATTTCAGCAATATCGTATGTCTAGGAGATCAGATACAGCGTTTTAAACAAAAAAAAAATATTCTCCTGAGAAAAATTTTTTTTTGAAACTAAACTTTTAGAGTATCTTGGCTGAAATTACTTCCACTGTTTCTTCACCCTAAAAAGAAGTTTTGAAGAAAATTTCAGCAATATCGTATGTCTAGGAGACGAGATACAGCTTTTTAAACAAAAAAATATTCTCCCGAGAAAAAATTTTTTTACAACTAAACTATTAGAGTATCTTGGCTGAATTTACTTCCACTATTTCTGCACCCTAAAAAAAAGTTTTGAGGAAAATCTCAGCAAGTTCGTATGTCTAGGAGATGAGATACAGCTTTTAAAAAAAAAAAATATTCTCCCGAGAAAATATTTTTTACAACTAAACTGTTAGAGTATCTTGGCTGAAATTACTTCCACTATATCTTCACCCTAAAAAGAAGTAGTGAGGAAAATTTCAGCAATATCGTATGTCTAGGAGATGAGATACAGCTTTTTAAACAAAAAAAAATATTCTCCAGAGAAAATATTTTTTTACAACTAAACTATTAGAGTATCTTGGCTGAAATTACTTCCACTATCAGTCAAGATACTCTAAAAGTTTAGTTGTAAAAAAATATGTTCTCGGGAGAATATTTTTTTGTTTAAAAAGCTGTATCTCATCTCCTAGACATACGAAATTGCTGAAATTTTCTTCAAAACTTCTTTTTAAGGTGAAAAAACAGTGGAAGTAATTTCAGCCAAGATACTCTAATAGTTAAGTTGTAAAAAAATATTTTCTCGGGAGAATATTTTTTTTTGTTTAAAAAGCTGTATCTCATCTCCTAGACATACGATATTGCTGAAATTTTCTTCAAAACTTCTTTTTAGGGTGAAGAAACAGTGGAAGTAATTTCAGCCAAGATACTCTAAAAGTTTGGTTTTAAAAAATATTTTCTCAGGAGATTTTTTTTTTATGTTTAAAAAGGTGTATCTCATCTCCTAGACATACGAAATTGCTGAAATTTTCTTCAAAACTTCTTTTTAGGGTGAAGAAATAGTCGAAGTAATTTCAGCCAAGATACTCTAAAAGTTTAGTTGTAAAAAAATATTTTCTCGGGAGAATATTTTTTTGTTTAAAAAGCTGTATCTCATCTCCTAGACATACGAAATTGCTGAAATTTTATTCAAAACTTCTTTTTAGGGTGAAGATATAGTGGAAGTAATTTCAGCCAAGATACTCTAACAGTTTAGTTGTAAAAAAATATTTTCTCGGGAGAATATTTTTTTTTGTTTAAAATGCTGTATCTCATCTCCTAGACATACGAACTTGCTGAGATTTTCCTCAAAACTTCTTTTTAGGGTGAAGAAATAGTGGAAGTAAATTCAGCCAAGATACTCTAATAGTTTAGTTGTAAAAAAATATTTTCTCGGGAGAATATTTTTTTGTTTAAAAAGCTGTATCTCATCTCCTAGACATACGATATTGCTGAAAATTTCTTCAAAACTTCTTTTTAGGGTGAAGAAACAGTGGAAGTAATTTCAGCCAAGATACTCCAAAAATTTAGTTTCAAAAAAATTTTTTTCTCAGGAGAATTTTTTTTTTGTTTAAAACGCTGTATCTCATCTCCTAGACATACGAAATTGCTGAAATTTTCTTCAAAACTTCTTTTTAGGGTGAAAAAACAGTGCAAGTAATTTCAGCCAAGATACTCTAATAGTTTTGTTGTAAAAAATATTTTCTCGGGAGAATATTTTTTTGTTTATAAAAAGCTGTATCTCATCTCCTAGACATACGATATTGCTGAAATTTTCTTCAAAACTTCTTTTTAGGGTGAAGAAACAGTGGAAGTAATTTCAGCCAAGATACTGTAAAAGTTTAGTTTCAAAAAAATTTTTTTCTCAGGAGAATATTTTTTTTTGTTTAAAATGCTGTATCTCATCTCCTAGACATATGAACTTGCTGAAATTTTCCTCAAAACTTCTTTTTAGGGTGAAGAAACAGTGGAAGTACTTTCAGCCTAGATACTTTAAAAGTTTAGTTGTAAAAAAATATTTTCTCGGGAGAATATTTTTTTGTTTAAAAAGCTGTATCTCATCTCCTAGACATACGAAATTGCTGAAATTTTCTTCAAAACTTCTTTTTAAGGTGAAAAAACAGTGGAAGTAATTTCAGCCAAGATACTCTAATAGTTTAGTTGTAAAAAAATATTTTCTCGGGAGAATATTTTTTTGTTTAAAAAGCTGTATCTCATCTCCTAGACATACGAAATTGCTGAAATTTTCTTCAAAACTTATTTTTAGGGTGAAGAAACAGTGGAAGTAATTTCAGCCAAGATACTCTCATAGTTTAGTTGTAAAAAAATATTTTCTCAGATTTTTTTTTTGTTTAAAAAGCTGTATCTCATCTCCTAGACATACGATATTGCTGAAATTTTCCCCAGAACTTCTTTTTAGGGTGAAGAAATAGTGGGTGTAATGTCAGCCAAGATACTCTAATAGTTTAGTTGAAAAAAAAAAATTTTTGTCTCAAGAGAATGTCGGCTGCTAGTTTCAGTTTCAACAATTTATTAAAATTATATTTTTAGCAGAGGAGATAAAGGTACCAAAACTTGTCACGTTAATTTTTAATATTATTTGTAATTTCGCAACGAAAAATTCTAATTTTTAAAAAATATAGGGCCCGGACCCTATCTTCTATGTTTCGTCCATGTCGGCTGCTAGCTGGTGGCTGCTAGTTTCAGTTTGATTCAATATTATTATTATGTGATATTATTATGACAGTATTTTTCACACTATGTTCTTTTATCAGATTGGGTCAGAATCTTCGACGAAGGACATCATGTGGTATTGGGAAGGGGTCCGCCCTCGTCAAGCATTTGCTGAAACCCAATACCTATACATGATGTCTAGAGGAGCGGGGGTGAGGCATCATGGAGCCGTCAAAGACCCATGACGCTTCTTTGCCTCCGCTGGAACTGACCCATTCTGCGGGGGGATGTCCTCCCGGGCCTTGACCGGGAGACTTAATGCTAGAGGGGCGCCAACCCTTATGCTGGTCGGCGAGTGGCGAATGCTGACACTCATAATTCTCCGGGAGTGTCTGCTTTGATGCTAGGAGAAGACGATAAAAGCAAGGATCAGGATTCGATTAAAACTCTTACCCGACTGGATGTTTATGAAATTTTCTTAAATAAAGCACGATCACGTGTATCAAAATACAGACCTTTAGACCTCGACATTAACGAACGAACTAATTATATATTGAATGAATTGTACCCTAATGGTATTCCTGACGATATCAATGTTTCCAACCAAACATTAAAAGATACTGTATCAAAATTTATAACTGTAAATATATTGACTGACATTTTATCTTTAAATAAAGGTTATGCAATTGAATATTAGTTTTTAATTGAATATTTTTTTACTTTAGAAAGTGTCAACCCTATTTCCATAGAAAACGAAATAAAAACTTAGAACTGCTATATTTCCGAGTTCCTACGGGATAATGTAGTGATATTTTGTGATGTTGTATATATACAGATCTTACGTATTACGTTAGTCAAATAAAATGCTAATATCATCAAACTTAATATTAAAATGAAAAAATAAAAAAAAACTGAAAAAAATATATCTTAATGTATAACAAAGATATTAAGCTAATTTCTTTTTTTTATCATAAATTTAATGTTAATTGACTATAATTACATTTTACAGACGGCTTTACCTATTATTTTGGAAATGAAAGAAATAAAATGACATCATGTAGTGAATGACATCATAGAAAAAAAATCATATCTCGAAAATTCTACAAGATATTTGATTGGTAACTGAACTAACGGCTTTACTATGTTATAAAGGATACCGTAAGTGAGGGTTACTTTAGCTCGGGCGGGTAACTTTGTCCCAAATCAGAAAAAATATTGAACTTGCCGCCCCATCAGTATCTCTTGGGTGACCGTAATAGTTACAGTTGAAAATCACAGACAGCCATATAGGTTTTCTCCTTTTTCGATTCGTTTTATAATTCTTATTATTATCTAAATAATAATAAGATTGCGTAACGTAGTCAGTCTGTGCGTGCAATGCAGTGCAACGCTATTATTTTACTATTTCGCTACTGCCAGCCTTCGGTCGAGGCAGTCGGCGACTGCCCTCTCCACGTCCCGCGCGCCGCGCAACGCCCCCGCGCACCTCCAGACACCCACACATAGCCGCGGGCGATTTTACGAGCACACATGCTTAAGTGTCGCTTCTTTTCGCGTAGTGTATATATTCTGTGATATAGGCGCGTAGTGTGGTGTTGTTTTATAGGGATGTCGAAAGTTGAAAAAAATATCGATAAATCGATATTTTAAAAAATATCAATATCGGCTTCGATATATCGCGAAAAAAACATCGATATATCGATATATCGGACCAATTTTCCCAAAAATATATTTAGGTCAGCAATAATAACAATACAAATTAAAGAAATAATTATCAAAGTACCAAATTGCCGCTACACTACATGACAGTACAATATCTCACGAAAGATGACACGCGGAATAATAATGGAACGAAAATTATCTCCCTAAAAATAGACCCTATTTTCGAATGATGAAAATTATTGCAGGGCCTCCTTACGTGGCATCTTTCGTAAAGAACACTAGACAGTCACACACTTCCACAGAATATAATTGAATTCAGCACAACCAATTCACCAGCGAAACAGATTTACAAATCATAGAAAATACTTAATACAGCACAAATCATAGATATGTTGAATATCATTAATCTGAGCTTCAGTTACGATTTTTCCAGATACGAATTTAGTTAGATCGTGATATGCCGCTAATAATTAAAAAAAAATATCGTTTTTGATCGAATTTCGATATTGGTTATTTTGTATCGATGTATCGATATATCGAATCAAAATATATCGGCTAAAAATATCGATATATCGAACAAAAAATATCGATATATCGAAACATCGATATATTTTCAGCAAGCCTATTGTTTTACCGACATCGTTCCTGTATCAAATTGTCATTGTAACGCGGGATTTTTTGTAACTGAAATAGTTCGCAAATTCATGCGCAAACTTTCTCAAAACTGTGGTTTTCGGTAGGTTTACATTTTTTTCTTTAACTTAATTATTTTTGGGTAAAAATATCCATTTGTGTATTCAGTATACTAATGCTGATCTGTTATAAGAGTTACTTAACCCCAACATGGCTTAAAATGAGTTTTTTTTTCACAGAGAAAACTCAACGAGCTAAAGTAACCCTCTTTAAGGCCAACTTTGGCCCAAAATTAAAAAAATATATATGAATCCTTAAATATCATTTTTTCCTATTTGCGTATGATAACTTTATAACTTATACTTTAAAGTTCACAATGGAAAGATATAAACGTGACATATTCATCACAAAGAGAAGCTACAATTGTATTTGAAAAAAAAAGTGCACATTTTAGGTCAAAGTAACCCGCAGTTACTCGGTATATACAAAAGCTAAAACTAGGGTGTCCGCAACTCATCCCAAATCTCACACTGTGCAATATAATAAAATAAAAAATTAAATACTTAATAACAATAAAATTGTATACATATCGTAATTGTATTATTTTTAATGCTAGATGAAAATATCTTATGAGAAAGTTGCAATTGCTAGTAGCATTCAAGTTAGATTCCAATAATATTTATGAAGACATTGTCATGCCTAACAGCAGAATAACTTCCTTAGGCATTATGGTCTATACAGAACTGCTTTAGAGTGGGCACTATAATATAAAGTTTTTAGGATAAATCAATACTTTCTGAGTTGTTAAAGATCAAAGGTTGGTAATGTTTGTGATAAAAATACATGTTTTAAAGCGGTTTTTCATAAATAACTCAAAGACTATGAGTTTTTACAAAAAAAATATTATTACCAAAATTGAAGCTAATAAAAAATCAAACAAAATCCTACTTTGAAAAACCTTCTAAAATTCATACAAAGTGAGCTATAGGTTATTGTATGCACATTTTATACGGCGAGTACTTAAATCTAAGTATTCAAACCTAATTATCGGGAAACCGATGCATTTTATGACATATACTTACTGAACATTTGTTAGGGTCCTAAAAAATACCTTTCTAATGAGCACTGTAAAAAGTTAATAGCAACAAAATTGAGCAAGCTATGATAAAAATAAGATCACACTTTCGTTTTTTTTGGGAAAAACGAAAAATAAAACCTTAACAATTTCCAAAAAACGCAAATTTATCGTTATCCCCAATCCCCTCAGGATAGATCTAATGAACTAATTGTATGTTTAGTGCTTAATATATACCATGTTAATTTATGAGCTTTAATTTTGGTTTCATGCTTAAATAAAATAAAAAGTGTTTTAATATGTCTTCAATTACTTTTAGTTACTAAAAATTAAAATTTTATTAAAAAAATGTTTTTTTATTATTTTTCTTTAAATTTATTCTGTATTTTACTGCAACTATTAACTTTATTAATAATTCATTATAAGATATAAGTTTAATAAAACTATTGATTCGAAAAAGATGCGTTTTATTAGCACAAAATACTCCAGCAATATGTCTTATTTAACAAAACAAATCTTAATAAGTTCGCAATGCGAACTTGCGAACAAAGATTTGTTTTGTTAAATAAGACATTCAAAATTATTTTTAATTGAAAACGCGTAAAATAAGTAGAGAAAGAACAGGTATGAAAATAAATAACTAAAATTTTGCTGGCCCCAAGGCCGCAAGGATACGCACAAAATTTTGGTGTTGGTGTTGCCCCTAACCACCATATGAGGTTTGACTGCTACCTTTTGCTAACCTACCAAGAAAAAAAAAAATAGATTTTCTCCTATACATTTTTTTCGTAAATATTTTTTTAAAGTATGAAGGAGTAATTTTCTTGAAAAACTAATCAAACAATATTAATCAGCATTTAATTTACTATCAATTACATTTTTTTACAAATAGCTGAAATTTGCAACTTTGATCCTAAGTCCACTATTTTAGAAATCCGGACCACTGTGCGTCGGCGTCATTGCAGTTGGATAAGATTAGAGCTCTGGAGGCACTGCCGGATTTAGGGGAGGGCAACCGGGGCGAAAGCCCCGGGGCATCCACAAACGGGGGGCCCCCACAATAGACTTCGGAAAAAAAAATCTTTCAAATTCCAACTAGTAAACATCTTTTCCTTTGATATTTTTTTTTCTCTTTTACCTTTACCTACAGCCAGGGCCGAATTTAAGTCAGGGCAGGTGGGGCTGTGGCCCAGGGGCCTGCACAACAGATTAAGAAATAACAACATTTCGATGGGTCAACAAGCATGCAAATCCTATGTGGCCCGGGGCCTCCACAACAGGATAAAAGATAACAAAATTTCGATGGGTTAACAAGCATACAAATCCTAAGTGGCCCGGGGCCTCCACAATCCTAAATCCGGCTCTGTCTGGAGGCCTACTCTATTTCAACGAAAAACGAAACGACGATCGAAATTTCACACGTTCATTACTCTGTTTCTTAGTCATTTCGAAAATATGTTCGTCCGAAAATAGTATAACAATTAAATCCTCTAAGACTACTCTAATTCACAACACTTTCGAACGAAAAAGTTTTACCTTTTCATTTTCGGATGTTTATGTGATGATTGATGATTGTAAATGAAGCTTAAAATTACTGCTAGAGTATTAGCATGTCAAATTAACAAATACACCGTACTTTTTATTATTATTGCATTTCCTAAACTGCAACGTATTAAACGACAAATTTAGAACATCATTGGATTGCATCAACTCTACAAATTAGTCGGCTAACACTGTCAAAGCAGGTTCTATTAATATCATCGAAATTGTTATCGTAAAGTAAAATTGTTTCCAATTAAAACTGGTGTTCTAAAAAGTAGAGACAAAAAGATCTCACAAACATGACTCATTCCATTCGTTCACGAAAATTGTTTGTGATTCCGAACTTTCTGTGCGTGTTCGAAATGAAATAGAGTAGTCACTGGCGAAATTTCGTTTCTCAGTAGGCTCCTGGTTCCCTGACATAGCGTTTTCGTAAAAATACCTTAACACCTGGACATGCCTGTAGTCTACTTATCACCTTTAGAGAGACTGTAGTATAGTCCAGGTTTTAAACGAATCGAAGTCGCTCTCAAAATCAACAAACGGCAGGCAATCGGGCAGATTATACTGTTCAGTTTTCTGTATAGGCTGCCGCTGTGTGTGTGGTCTATGGTAGGTACTAAAAGCCTTTTTGAAACCCGGCTTGTTCGAAGGTTGGAAATCTTTATACCTATGCGCGAGACGATTAAACATGGCTCAGAATTGAAATTTTGTAGATATTTCCTCAAGAGTATCTTGCCATTATTTTTAAAGAACTAGGACAACTTCACTTTGTGCTTCCATTATATCCACGACTATGACCGACGCCGCCTAAGTTTGCTGTTAACATACCCTCGCGATGCAGGTAATTGCGTGGTGCATTCGGGCAACGATGGTTCGTGGTGCAGGGCCACTTGTCGGTCCAGGTATAATTTGACGTTATCGCAAGCGTGCCAGACATCAAACTACCCTGCATCCGACCAGCAGTCCGGTCCGCACACGCCTCAGCCGATTCTGGGCTGCCCCGTTCATAGCGTCACCTGAATAGTCCACCACGGTCGACAGCCGACCTGCCCTCGTACCTACCAGGTAAACCAACTCCCCGATCTAACGAGGCGTAACTGCGGGATCTAGTTATGAGTAGCCACTCGTCACGCTGAACCACATACAAAACTATGGATTCCAGTCTTATAGGGAGTATTTTAAAAACGTTATCCAATCCCAAGCTATCATACAACAAAGTCAAAGTTGCAAATGGATGAAAGTTGCGTCTATAGTATGGCGGATCGTTTGCGGCCTAGCAAACTACAATTGAATCAGGAATCGTTAGCGAACATTTGAAGTAGAAATATTAAAATTATTGGTTTTATTTAGTCCCGAAAGTACCGGGACGAGGTTTTGAGTCCCGGGTATTGTAGCCATCGCAGAATCCCGGAATTATCGGGTTTTATTTTTAACAAAAATAACCGCAGTTGCCGCTTCCATAATTAAAAAAAAACTTAAGGTAAATATGCATCCGATATCTAAAATAGTGATGATTATTATTTTTGTTATTTTATTTTACTTCTTGTTATTTCATACATGTAAAATTAATAACCTTGGCATTTAATACTAAGACATTAATATTTATGAAGTGAATCAAATCAAGTTTCTCAGATAACAATACATAAATATTTAAATATGGAAAATGCATATAGACAATTTTTATACACAAATGAAATATGTTTTATAGTGTATCGGATCCGCTGCCTACAATGCTTATGTGTATGTACCAGTTGCGATACTGGCTATTGATCCTGGGGTAATAGTTCTCACGTCAACAGACCTTTTATTGATAAAAAAATATTCAAGCGAAATATGGTGGTGTTCAGACACTGACAACCTGCCGCCCATTATTTGGTCAAATGCAGTATTTGACTAACATCGCAAAAGATTTATTATTATTAAAAATATAAGCCATCCAAGAGCATAATCAAACACAACAATTTTTATCAAAATCAGTCCAGCACTTTGGAGGAATTCAGTCACACCAAAAATTATATAGATTTAATATCTTTCATTCAAGTTTTAGATGAAACTGAAAGTTTAACAGAGGAGATGATGAGATTTTTTTTTCAGGGTGCTACAACAAATTTTATGATGAGGGTGTCTATGTTTGCATAGTTTGCAAACAAGAGCTGTTTAGCTCCAATACTAAATTTGATGCTGGTTGTGGCTGGCCTGCATTCAATGATGTTCTTGCCAAGGAAAAGGTTACCCTACACCAAGACACAAGTGCAGGTATGTAATAACACTAGCAACTCTAGAATTGCGTACTCTTGACTGTGTTCTACATTAATAAATTTATAAGACTTCTACTATATTTTGTGACTGTTCTGTATACATTCTTAAAAAGTCATACATTATCACAACTTTTAAATAACAGTGTCCTAACATTAATAACAAACACTACAAGTTCATCTCTCACTTGGAATCTTTATTATTGTGCTAAATTAATATTGACAGTGACTAACACTTTAAATTTCATAGCATTTGGCAGCCCACACTTATGCTACACTGTTATTAATATTATACACTTTCATAAATGAAACAACTACAATGGAAAAGGATATTTTAAGAATTTTAGAATTCACAGATACGATTACAAAATAATTAATTCTGTTTTTCACAAGATAACAATATTACAATTCTGGTTATTAAATTATCAAACAAAGTGAAACCGAAGTTTAAGCAGCTTTATAATATTATTTATATCATTGGTTTTTAATTCACATATAAGCAATTGCATTTAAAAAAGACTTCCCTAGAGTTGGTGTGATGAAAGTTATAAACTGAAAGTGTCCTTTCCAAGTTTTATAATTTAATTTTAAATATCGTAACATTATTTGTGTAAAAATAAACGAATAAATTGATTAGTTTTCTATTTCGCATTAGGTATAAAATTTTGTTTACGCTCCTCTGTTAAAAAATAATGAATCTTTTTTTAGTTGTAAACAAATGTAGGTTGACATTTGGTAAATCTAATCATGCATAGCCAAAATCAATGTCGTCGAACAATAGATGATATCAGTCAATGTTCACATGAGAATAATTTCTGTTTATCATTATATGGAGGCCTTTTATGGGATCATATTCAATGTTATAGTAAAATAAGTTGATATTCCTTTTTAAATATTAATAAATCGAACCGCCCGCGACTTCATCCGCGCTTACTATTATATGTATATTAGTCACAATCCAGATAAACTGTATTATGTGTGCCTTTATCCAAATCAGTTCAGCCGTTTATACGTGATTGAGTTACAAACATAAAAACTTTCACGTTTATAATATTAGTAGGATAGTATTGTATTGTGGTATGGATAAATTCTTACACGTATTATACTCTCGCAAGTATTCACTAGTAATCTGTTTGGCACTGTAAGTATGCCTTCTAAACAAATTATTAGTTTGTTTGAGCATTGAGTAGGTATCTTACCAATTTGAATTGACCTTGAATGGTCTGCAATATTGACCTTGATTTATACAATAGTTACGAGGTTATTTAAAACATTCTAGGCTTCCTCAAATACTTTTTTCTTTTTTAAGTTTTATTTCATAAACGGGATTAAATGTAAGCGGGGTTTACAATACCCAATTTTAAGGGCCCACCCTTTCGATTGGGCAATTGCAATTATTACACCGCGCCAATCGCCCTAGATCGGGTCCCTTACTCCCTAACTCACATTACACCTTTAGTAAGGGTCCCTTAAAATTGGGTAGTGTAAACTCCGCAATAGATTGCGGTATGGAATGTACTTCAAATATTAAGTAGGTACCATGCTAAAGGTCTGTATTGGATTTTCTATCCTCTATAATAGAACTAGAATGATTTATTCTAGGAATCACAAATAAATACATATTTCAAGTGGAAGTAGTACCTTCTAGTCAGCAATCATTTTAAAAACTCGACTTAGTGTGTATATAATAGGAACTCTAAACGTGGTCAGTTAGTGGTGAAAACGGTATGTCGTGCTATACTGGCATTCTCACTCTCCCAGTACTATTTTTTTAGCATAAGTTATAATCATGCTTGTCACGTGAGATAACTCATAATCAGAACAATGTGTAATCCAAAAGTAAGTAGCTGAAGCGTTAGTGTTGTGAAAAACAGAAACCAAAAAAACAGACACCCACAGTGTCTATGTGACCTGGGTTTATACAATTTTTTTGCATTTCGTCTTCTGAATCCACCAGAGGCAAATGTATACACGATTATTTGATAAATTTGAGAATAATGACGCAGTAACAGTGGTTAATTTTGAAGTGTTTTCTATTAAACTACAATGACCTCAAGGCACACCTAACAACTGACTTTATTCTGCCCTTATAAGGGAGTCAGCCTCTGCCATATAAAACGCAAATCCTTGACATGATAGTTGTCCAGAATGGCTTAACAGTAGGCTATGTAGGTGAATGGTTAAATATTAGTTTCAATCGTAGTTTTAGAGTAAACACAACTTTTTTGTTCAAATTTTTGTCCAGTTCCACGCAAATGAGATATTGGGTCTTCTTCACGTGGATTTCTTACAGCTAAATCATTCAGGATCCTTTATTAATACTTTGATATTTCATAGACCTGCGCAGACGAGAAACTTTTATCCGCGAAGGACAAAATTCCCTGATTGTATCTGACTCAACACACGATGTACGGACATTTGTTGCCTGGAAATTAAGAGAAACGCATGCTATTGGAGACAATATTCTGAGATTAAGTGGTGTTGTAATTAACACAAAGTTTGACGAGAAGAGAAGACGTTAAAAAATACTGAGTCCATCTCTTAGATGGAGCGCGCAACGCAGACTGAAGTTTGCTGTTTGCGTTACTTTTTTCCAGTACGCTCTCGGTGTCATCGGTTGTTCGGGGGACTTTTTGTATGCGGTACTTTTAATCCGTCGTGTGCGTTGTTCGATGCAGGAGGCCTACTCTATTTCAACGAAAAACGAAATTTCGATCGAAATTTCGCACGTTACCTAACCTTACTCTGTTTTTCATTTCGAAAATTAGTTCGTCTGAAAACAGTTTGACAATTAAATTCTCCAAGCCTACTCTAATTACTCTAATTTGGAACGACAAGTTGAATTTGACAGATAATTTTTAGAAATTTTAACCTCAAATTGACGAAAAAATGTTACTTTTTCATTTTGGGATTTTTGTTTATATTAAGCCTAAAATGTCTGCTAGAGTATATTGATCATGGCTGCTTAGCGTGAGGATCATTTTTTAGCATGTAAAATTAACAAAACCCAATTTTTATTAATTATTGTATTTCCAATACTTCAAAATAACACATTAGTCAGCTATCACTGTCAAAGAAGGTTTTTAATGTCATCAAAAATGTTATCGTAAAGTAATATTGTTTCGGAGTAAAAAACGCTTATATCTAAAAAGTGGAGATAAAAAGAACTCACAAACATAACTAATTCCATTCGTTCACGAAAAAAGTTTGTGGTTCCGAACTTTATGCGCGTGTTCGAAAATGAAATATAGAGTCATTGGCGAAATTTCGTTTAAAATTTGTTTGTTGCCGAAATTTTGATTCAAAGAAAGAGAGTATAACTTGTGTTGTAAGCGATCTATTGTAGAGGAAAAAAAAACGCGGGCAAAAGTCCTTCGTCTGCGCAGGCCTTAAGAGCGGACGCGAGCTGAGAGACATCTGTGAAATAAGTATTTGAAACAACTATTACTGTCATGCATTGGCAAATACCGTGCGATAGGGACAACAGTAGTTAACGTTAAAAATTGCAAAATTCGAGGTTTACCTCTCCTCCTCGAAAATTAGATATGTATATGTAAAAGAAATTTTATGTCTTTAGTGGTGATAAAAAATTGTTTATTTTTGGCATTGTGAGGGATTCTAGTATCTTTGAAACACAAGTTATCGTAGAAAGGAGACATAGGAGCATAGAATGAGTAAAATTATATTTTATGTATGAAAATCAATTCTTTAGTGATAAATCAAGGAGGAATCAGTTGAGAACGTTTGTACGGAAAAAACATTGTCCGCCTCCCCTCTTAAGTTTTAATTTTCCTCGCTTTTTAAAATGTATATTATGTCATGAATACACAACAGAAATGTTCACGTGGTATTAAAGAAATAAGATGTTTTACTTAGTTAATGCACAATCAAAATGATTTGCCTCAATGCTTAATCTCTCAAGCATGTGCTTTTAAATATCACCATCATGCAATAGATAACCTAACATATTAATATGCTTAAGCTAGTATGTTGCTTCACTGTCTTAGTTGCGATGTGTTGTCAACGTAGTAAGTTAAGTATTATAAATTGTATGTACTTTTTGCAATATTTTATCTATTTAGTGTTACAAAATTATTATTTACACCTTTTAAAAAAATCCTATTTTAGATTGGGGAAAAAGTTTTTTCGCATATTAAGTATATGAAAATCCAAACAATTTTAAATAAAGTTTATTGACATTTAACTAAAGTATGTAGGTGCTATTTTGTTCGATAACCTTTTGCCATCTAGTAGGTAGGGACATGATTCCATTGCTATAGAAATTTTGGGGCTTCTGATCAAAAAACCGGACAAGTGGTTTTGGCAGTCCTCTCGTGATGTTAAGCTGACACTGCCTTAAGAATTCTGAAGAGACCGAAACAGGTGGAAATCTGAAGATGCAAGGTCAGGCCGATACGGCGGATGCATTAACCGAAACTCTTGCCGAAACCGAAACTGATTTCGGAAGTTGTCGTGCACGCTCGCCTTACTTCGTTTCTCGCACAGCTGTCCGTATCCTATATTGAGAAGTGCAGTTTCCTATATTGAGATAAAAGAGATTGATGATTCTTCTAAGTACAAATACAAACCAAAGTATTAATTAATAAGATTTCAAAATACCAATGGGTATTTAATGAAACAGTAACAATTTGTGAATTGATTATTGATAACTGATAAAAATTTTGCTATGAGAACTTAATGTGAAAAAATAATAAAAACATTATTTATATTTTTTATATTATATTTAATAAATGATTACCTACAACAAAATTAATATACTGTGTTTCCATTTCATGTCCTAATTAATGCTGAATAATGGGTAAAATGCACCTAATTTCAGTTTTTTAAGGAATTTTAATCTTGACCACGTGTGTTTCGGTTTCGGCCGAATATTCGGTTTAGGTTTCGGCCGGACTCTAATTTTTACCTTTCTTGTAGACGAATTTTAAAATGTATCGAATTACTCCATTTAGATTCACTCATGAAATTAAAATTTAATTTAATTTTAATTAAAATTTAAACTTTTTAATGATACTAAAATCAGCCAGATACAAATGGCCTAAATAAAAGCCAAAGGGATTTTATTACAAGTTCAAACATACTATAATGCGAAAAGACTCCCCCCAACCTATTATTTTGAACCTGACCTTTTGTTTGTATTTTTTAAGTCATAGGTACTTACTACTGAACAATTTATAAAGTTCTTATTGTACAGTAAAGTATTTATTTGAGTGCCTTTCTAAAACTGATAAATAAGAAATTTAATTTCTACATCTATTATTCCAATACAGTTCCTTAAATTATAAAATGTATATTTGGTTTGGTGTCGGGAATTTGAATACTGGTGTTAATACATTTTTTTATCTTTTTCTGTCTTTCTCCCCGTACCTTTGACCATCCTCCGATACATTCCTGCCTCTCCACATCAAACGTAAGTGGACCTCGATCGGTAAAACTGTCTGTGATACTATATTTTACTATGCTTAATTCATTGCGTACATTTACATTTCGTTATATGGCAAACGCTGTTCACTACAAAACGCACTACTCACAATTTCAATTGTTATTTCTTTGTTGCCCATGATTGTTTGGTTGAAACCGCCATCAAACAAACATTGTTGAATATAATCGATCTGCCTCTCTTAACACTCACCGTGTCGTTGTCGTTCGCTAACCGCACTACGCATCATTGTCGTGTTATTCTCTAACTGTTGTGGAATGTGCATGACAATAATATGCATTTGCCCTGTCCTTGATATGCCCCGTCTTGTCCCGTCCTGCCGCCCCTCCTGGATGGCTGCCGGATGGACGACGCGCCGCGCCCGCCACCACGTCGACTACGATCAATCACCACATCAACTCCGTGATAATCATATTGGATACGACCATCTTATGCCATCATCCATTGTTTTAAATACCCGTGTAAATAATTAATTGGTTTTGGTGAATGGACTCCTTGTTGAATTTAAAGTTGGAGCAAATATATTACTGGTTTTAACACGGCCAGGTTTGGTGCGAACTGAGGTGCGATGCTCCAAGTGCTCCGCCCATCTGGGACATGTGTTTGACGATGGGCCTGCACCCACCAAGAAACGTTTTTGTATTAATTCGGCATCAATGGACTTCATACCGGCTGAAGAACGTAAAGACTAAACATGTGGATTGTTTACTCGAAATATAGTTATAAAGAGCAATTATTTATATATTGATATATATATAGTATCTTAAAGTACCTACTACAAAGTGCGCTTTTAAACCTATAAATTAATGGTTACGGGTGACTGCAAAATAAGAAAAGTTTTATATTTTCATAACTAATTTATTAGTTGCTATGTTTATGCTATTTTAACAGTAAATTACAAGTTATTGTAATTAAGTATTAAGTGCTATCCAATTTCAGTGTTCGCCTGTTTTTTTGGTTGTAAATTGTTTTAGTTCTTTGACTGTAAATATTTTTTTTGTCATTATATCAGAAGTTAATGTGAATGAACCATGTTAAATCTGATACGAGCATAATATTATTTATAAAAAAGTTAATATATTTTTCGAATGGTTGAATACAAAAACCTTTGCATTGTAATAATTTATATGTTCGAGTAGTATACCTATATGTTAACGTACTATGTAGCACCGGCACTAGGTCTTGAAAAAGGTAGACCGAGATTGTTTCAAAGTACGACATTTCACGTAAATTTTATTTTTGGCATTTAACTTCCGCCTCCTTTCGCCATGTACGATGTAGCTCAGTGTGACCGCTCTTTTCGTTCTAGCACAGGACAGGCGCCGGTACTATGTACTGAGGCCGCAGTATGAACTTGCAACGCCAGGCAAAACCAGCGGTTGAAGCGGGACGCCACTCTACTGTGCATATATGATAATGTCTCGCTCTAACAACAGAACTTGACTGGCGATATGAGTTCATAAAACCGCCTCTGTACTGAATGCATCACGTGTTATTGTTAAACATGCTGGATTGTAACTATTAGAAAGTTAGACATTTAGACGTGCTGTGTTAAAATTATGTTTGATTGTATTCAACTCATGCCTTAACTTTTGTGTTAATAAGGGTTATCTACTAAGCGTAGAGCCGCTACAACAATATTTGGATCGCTTTAAGAATTCAATAGCACGGCCCCTGTTACTTAGTACATTAAGAAGCGAAATCGTTACCATTAGAATTTTATTTTGCTTTTAAATGCAATCCTCTGTTTTGGAGTGGATGTAAATTAATATAAGCAATAAATATATTTATTTACGACAGTGTTTCATTTGATTAATCCATTATGTCGCTTACGGATTTGGGGTTAGCATGAGTCTACGGTTCACTTTCTTTTAAGACTAGATATGAACACGGGATAAGCGTTTCATTGCTGAGCAACTGTGGACAGCACACGATCACGCCACGGGACAGTTGGAGATCGCCCGTACTTCACGACTGTTACTTAGGCCCACATTAGAAGCAAATTTGCTAATCTTGATTAAACTAAAACTAGATTTATCCCAGAAAAGGTCAAAGTCAATTTGACATTATTCTATGGTCTAAAGGAGATTGCTCAAATTGGCCCAAACGCACAAAAAATATTGACATACACGGTAATTCTTGGCGTAATTTATAATTTAATTTACAGTCATTAGATTTCAACGGACACCTTTGTATAATATATTTACTTTAAAAAGGACTTTTAATTTTACCGGTTTGGAAAACATACGAACCATTTTTAATGGCTATGGGTGTAGTAACATTCAGCCAAAGACTGATCGAAATTGTTTATATAACATTAAAACAAATCTATTTTGTAAAGATCGATAAAATAAATCATTTCTTTTATTACACTATGGTATTAATATCCACAACTATATTATCATTTTCACTACATGCACATGTGCTCAGACAATTATTATAGATGGTAGGCGACATCATAAAGTCTATTGCAATACATTTTTCGCCAAACACCTCCATAAACACATTATAATCTGTCTGTATATATGTTAGATTTTAAGGTATCTATCTATGGGCCTACGTTGCCTGACTATAAATTAATAAATTTATAAGGTGTGATACACTAAAAATCTAAAATATGGTTATATTAAAAACACAGCTTTCTTTGGTTAACGAGAGTTTAAAAATTCTCTCTAATCTGTGGCTCATTCACAATCATCACCAAGAAGCTTATATACAAAATGGAGATTGCAGTGCAAACAATACCTTGAAGTGAAAAAATGTGGCCTTGAATGACGTCACATATGTTTGTTATCTCTTTCTAAGGGTGACCATGTTGGAATATACGTTTAGGATACATACTTACTATCGGTATCGTCTTTAAACAATTTATAAATCAAAGCGTTTTAGTTGATAGGAACTTGGGAACACATTATTTAATAGTAATAAAATTCACAAGTACAAAAATCATTTTATTCATATTAGATGCATCTTATGCAATGTCAAAAACGTTTATAAAAAATGAACAAGAATATGCAAACCCTTTTTAAAATCGCCAGAAATGCCTTTTACTAAGAACGGACTAGAAACCTTTTAATGGTATTGTTACGTGTCGGGATGGGGTTCGAAATTATATGCCAGTTCACGATTGACAGTTCTTTCTTCACCACACAGTTCACACAATTAACACACAATGTTAATTACAAAACACTCACTAAACACTGTATTTCACTATACAAGTCTGTAAACAATCTCACTTGAACACTTTTGATGCACTTTGATCGCCTTTGGATTCGCTCCGAAATCGCTGTTGAAACTCAACTGTCTCTGCGCGGCGCCAATCGCCCTTATATACGCCGATCGATGCATTCTAGAAAGTACCTGTTAAATTGAGAATTACCTAGCACCCGCGAGTACGAAATACCTACTTATACCTACGCAAGTAACACGCATAACTTGTAAACAAGTGCAGATATCGTTGCACTTTCTACTTTATGTCGAACTGCATAAGGCTCATTTTAGAATGAGCCGCCTTACTCGACTTCTATCGCGACCCGCGGCAGTGTTGCCAACTCTACGTCTTTTTACGTAGATCTACGTATTTTAGGCCTTTTCTGCAAACCTACTAACTTTAGTCCCAGAATCTACGTATTTTCTTTAATTTTTTCAAATTTGTAAAATAACTTAATTCACTAGAATAAAGAAGAATATTTTCCGTTACTTTTCTTAAAAACTATAAAAATGTTTATTTATTATAAAGATGTATCTTAAAACTCTTGTATCTTGTAGAAAAGGTTCCCGTCATTGGTTTTGTTGACTAAATTAATGCTGGACGCAGGATTTGTGAAAGGAGAAACGACAAAACTCTTTGACTTAGTAGGTACATTCGTAACCTTAAAAATTGTTTTTTTAAACTTTAAATATTATTCAATGAGTACTTACATCGAATTGATGTTTGCAAAAAGAAATGACTTTCAGTCGATAAAGTTACAGGAATTAGTAAGTTTTTAACATGTGTTCATGTATAAGTGTATGCATTATTTCTCTTGGCAATTTTAACCACAACTTTCTAGACTCTTTTACCAAGTGTATTATTATAACTAACTCTATTTTTCATGTCATCTATTAGAAATCATGGTTTTATAATACGACATGGTCATGGTTTACCGCAGCGTGGTAAATGCTTCCAATGCAGCGATTTCTCCAAGAACTCTTTGTTTTATCTCCCGTTTTTAAAGAAATTGTATAACAAAATACTCGTTTCATTCGGTTTCACCTGACTTCTTAATTTCACTCAGAAAAAAGTACGTAGATCTACGTACTTTTCATATGCAAAAATTACTAAATCTACGTAATTTTCTCATCGGGCCTACGCCTTTTTCAAAATCCGAGTTGGCAACACTGACCCGCGGTGCTCTGGCAAATTCGATCTCTAGCACATTCGCGGTTCCGTTTCGAGAGCGTTTGTGACAGTATAATGGACAACCAAGAGTTTCTTTTAATGACATCTTTCGGGAAGCTGAAACATAAACACAGGTATAAGACCGCTGCTAGATAGCTGTTATTAAATAGGTTTTCTACATCTTATTAACATGATCTACTACAGTATTTATTATAAACTTATTTTCATATTTTGAACTTTGTAATTAATATTTACAATTATTTTAACTTTCTCAAAATATCTCAAGAGTAGTGACCATGTAGGGTCCAAAATTTATATTATTTTAATTTAATAAACTGTTGAATATTGTACGAAATGTAGTGAATAAAACAAGAATAACGTTAATTTATAGCCTCAGGACACTATGATTTATAAATACTAACGTTTTATTATGATTACAACATAAAAATATAGGAATATGTTTATTTCGGTATTGGCGTAATGTAATAGACTTACCTGTGAAATTTAGTGCTGGAATTTGGTTCCCAAATACTTCTGCAATCTCGCACAACACAATACATATTATAAATAGCAAATTGAACAATTTAACACTTTATAATAAAAATCTAAACATTCGAAGCGGTAGATTTTTTTTGACAGATCGGAGATATTCTTCAGTTGATTTTTTAATTAGTGTTGCTATTATAACAAAATGGTAGCAACCAGCAAACAGGGAAATAAAGAGCGAATTTATACTTTAGTTTTAAATATTGATTTCAAAGTAGTTGGTTAGAATTTGTCACACTCATCTTATAATAATAGTAATACAAGAGTAGGACTTCTGGAGATTTGTAAAACTGATTGATATCTTGCATAGTTCTGTTTATTTTCACTTTCTGATTGGAATTTCTTGTATTTAACATGGTAATTTCAGATAGTGTGTGAGAGAGATAAAAAACATATCATGGGGTTAATGAACTCATCTTCATACAGAAGTTCTACATGCAATCTCCAGTGTTGTATATAAGCTTCTTGATCATCACACAGTTTCTGTCACAGAGTACCCTATTATAACCGGAAATGCATAGATGACACCTGATTTTATAAGTTACTCTTATGCATTAACTTTAAAAACAGGCAACTATCTCTTAATCTACATGCTCTATATACCTGAATCTAATCGATAATTTCGGTACTTGGCTTGATTTCTCTAGTTTACTATATAACTTATTTGTTATTTATTATTTTTATATGTTCAGTGTATATGGTTTATAGAAGTTCTCAGGGGTGTCCGTCAATAATATTCGTTTCTACAGTAATTTATATATAATTTCGAATCTAGGAAACAATTTTTCATGATTATTGGTCTTTAGGCCAAACATGTATGGAAGCTGAGCAATCTCCTTTGTTTTTAGTTAAATTGAGATTTAGCAAATTTAAAAGAATGTAAATATTTTTGTTCTTGACAGCACATAACATACACATAAAATGAGTCGTATAGTATCAAAGCGGCAAAGTAGGGCGAACCAAATTTTGGCAAATCAAAAATAACTGTTTAGTCTCGTCTTTAAGGGAGGATAAAATATTAACATTTCACTACGATTTGTAGTTATGATGAATGTCAATTATAAAAATCCTCCTTTAAAGACGAGACTAAACAGTTTTTTTGATTTGCCAAATATTTGGTTCGCCCTACTTTGCCGCCTTTGATACTATACGACTCAAATGCAAAAATACATTAAACATAAAGTAAAACAAAACGTACAAGTAAAATTAACAACACCCCAGCTACAGAGAATAAATGTGTATTTTATATGATGCCAACACTGAATATGGCTTAGCATACACAGCAGGTAAGATTTCTGCTGCACTGGTATTCTGCCATACCCAGAGCAGTGACATCACAGAAAACAGAAAGAAATGCAAATTAATTACATCCTAATTACAAAAAGAAATCAGAGTGTAGGACAGAACACATCCCAATATCTGTGGCAGAAATTATCTATGCTTACAGAGGTAATCTGTGGTTGTTTACAAAAAAAAAAGATGGACTTAGACCCTTTATTTGTAGTGACACGTATAAAATACAAAAAATAAAGTATCTGTAAGGCACCATGATACTTAAATTAGAAAAGATTCGGCTGTTACAAAAGACAGCAATATAATTTGTGAAAATTAATTAAAAGGGAAAACAGATATTTAAACGGTCTGCACCTGTGTCTGTAACAAAAACTGCTTGAAATGTTTTTTAATGTGCCATGTGTTTCCTGTGAACGTATTGGGGGTGGCAATTTCTTAGAACACTTCGAAGCGGAGTTCTTTAATGAGCCACGAAAAGCAGCAGTTCTGTATGCGGAAGTCAGTATCATGTAAGGCTGCTCTCGAACAAAACATTTTATCTCTGGCCCAGTCAATCTCGATAAATACAGATACTCCGGCACCCGAGTGTGTACTATATTAAACAAAAGTGTGGTAAAATGCTACGAGAGCCCATACTCCTGATTCTGATTCGAGCGAGTCAATCGTTCATTGAGGTAGACCCGGCGATCGGTAGGAGTGGTCGCGGGGGTAGCGGGATAGTGGTGCTCTCTCCGTCGCCGGGCGCGATCGCAGGCGCCACAACGCTGC
Source organism: Chilo suppressalis (assembly GCA_902850365.2). Lineage (NCBI taxonomy): Eukaryota > Metazoa > Arthropoda > Insecta > Lepidoptera > Crambidae > Chilo > Chilo suppressalis. The sequence goes on from OU963898.1 coordinate 19,880,872, forward strand.
GGCGCACACGCACGGCCTTGAGCAGCTCGTCCCGCAGGTATCGGCGCGCCCACGCGCTCCGTGAACACAACGTCTCTCAGCTCTAACGTTACTCCGAGTTAACGTTAGCAGCCAGGACGGTGACAGACTGCACGACGCTAACACCCCTCAAATCCGGTAACTGACCGATCTCGAGGTCCGACAGAAGCGCCTCTTGATCGCGGTCATTGAGCTCTCACTTCAACTTCTTGATAGTTCTTCGAACTCGGCAGTCCCAGCGTCCGGCTCGCGGCGCTCCAGCGCTTCCAGCCTCACTCAATGCTGTTAATGCGCAATGACAAGGACACACGGAGCTCATTTATCTCTCTCCGAAACTCGCGCATCTCCGCCATAAATGTAGCAAGTTCGAGGCGGCCTCACTGCTTACTGACGCATCATAATGTGCTGCAGCTTCCGAGTGGCATATTTCACACAATCTCCTTCGGTGGGGAGCCACAAATGCCTTTAACGAGAGCCTTATCACCCCTGCGATTATTTTTTTTTACAGTTCGGACAGGGCCACTCTTTACTTAAGTGCCTTAACTGGAATATTTAAACAGGCTTTGTGGACCTGTGTGGTGGGCACAAAGAGCAAGCGACGCCACCTACCACCGGTAGGATCTTCCCACAGCCTCCGCAGTTCACCATCCTTACCGCACTCTCAGCAGTACGTTATGTAAACAGGAGATAAACAATGAACGCATATCCTAGCGTATTGGCGACACAATCGCAAGTCTTGGGTACCAAATTCGACTGTTGAAAGTAGAAGGTATTGTAGCAGTTATTAAAATAAAAAGTTTTACAATACATAGAGCATAGAGCTACTATACATATATTTATGTATGTAAACAATTGCTTCTATTTATTTATAGATAATGTACGAGCCGATGATTGACGGCACGAAATTATACTCAGATACCAGCCACGAAAATAAACAGATTTTAATCTCTGATATTATTTTAAGAATATCAAAAACAGCAAATCATTGAACCCACACTACCACAGAAGCACTGACTCTTAAAGGATAAAAAAGCGAGCATTAGCAGACTGATAGGACAAGTAAATAACATGTATTAAATTTATAAATCAACACCGTAACACCGCGTAATGCCATCCGTGACGTCACTTTTGCCGCAAGTGGACCTTAATATAGGTATACTAGACAGCATATTTTTTTTGAGAAAATTGAGATTCCTGACGTTACGTATTTTTTTGCATATAAAAAATACTTCACCATCTAAATATTTAAATTTGCGAAGACCACAATACTATAATAACACGCACATACGTTAAACCATAACATTTGACATATTGTTATATGAAGACTAGTAGAAATTTGGTTTTCACTTTAGTGAAAGGTTGTGACTTTATCCTAAAGTAACTTAATAATTTGGACAACAATCCCGGTCAATAAATAAAACGAGAACTGTTCATGGTGAGTCTTTTATTATAGTATGGTTGTAATTTATATGCACAAGTTGCTCATACATGGCACTGGTGTTTTACAACTGACATAAAATCATGAAAAACGTTTCTTTTCGCATTCAATGTCATGTACAGTATCCTATTACATGTATTAATACGTTTTCGTCTTATACTATATTCATAATAATTACAGTTACTTTTCAACTTATTATTAATTCTAATGCATACTCAAATTCATTTTCATGATCACATGGTTTAATACACTTCTTAGAATATTACAGTTTTAAGATACTGAATAAATTTGTTCAAGTTCTCTTGAAGATTTGGCTATTTTACATTTCTACATTATTGCACAATATTTTTGCTATGGTTGGTGCATTTATAATAAGTTACTTCTTTTATTACAGTTGTTGTGATTGTATAGTGCACTCGTGATAGGCCATAGTGTATTACGACATTATTGTAAATATATTTTTAGGCCGCAACATAATATAACAATAGCAACTTACACAAACTTTTGTAACTCGAAACAGTTATGTCTAGCTTTCTAACACGATAGAATGTAAGCAATGAAGATATAATTATAAACGAAATCGACATTTGCACCAACCTATATTGACTGCTCAGAGACTAAATAGCGTTAATTGGTCACTTCATATTGTCAATCAGTACTACTCGTTTCTAATGTGTGTCTGTACAATTTACATTTTACGAGCATCTACATCCCCTCTTTAAACTTCACGCACATATCACTCGACTAATACATCATTATTCAACCACCATAAGCGGATTCACTTCAAAATAAAACGAAGTTAACAGCGTCTTTCGGCACAACCTAAATAATAAAAGCAGAGAGACTAAAAAATCTTAACACATAAAATACTTTATTTGTATAAGTATAGGAATAAAATTAATATCATTAGATACTAATGACACTTACCATTGTCGTAAGATGACGTGAATGTTAATGGAAAATAAACATTAATATGGATTATTTATGCCATTGCATTCATGACTGACACTATGAAATCAATGTCAAATTCTAGGAATTTTGTGCCACAATGGTAAAATAATTACGATTCACAATCAATGTTATAAACTTTATAAACTTAATACTATGTAAATGCTTTCTATGTTCATCATCACTAACAATAAATGAATAGATTAGATAAATTATTATAATGCAATGATCACTCAATCAACAATATCAGTCGTATTAATTTGAAACTTTATCCAAATAAAATGTGTGACACTCCTGTGCCATAAAACTAAACTGTTATTTTCAAAAACATAATAAATCAATTCAATAATAATCTCATAATTAAAATAAAATAGTTGACAATAAAAAGGGTTAATAATTTAATTGTATATAAGTTGTACATCTAGTAATTATAAAAAGCATAAATCAATAAGCCAATAGTTACAATTATCAATACAAACATTAAAACAATACAAATACAGGGCTCAATTTCGTTTAACTCTCAAAACGTTTACAAATACAGTGTAATAATTTCTTTTCTTTAAAAAAAACACAGGCTGCAAGGGGTTAGTTAAGACACAAAATAAATATGCATTTAATATTCGACGAACTGCATATTTAATAAGAGGTACATCGAACACAAAGTTGTGTTTGATCAATCATTAAACGGTAACTGAGCTATTGCTCCCTGTTTCAAACTACTGAGAGGCAGTTTTAGAGATACTTTTATCTAATAGAGTTGTAAGCAAGCAATAGAGTGCTCTTTATATAAGGGATAGAGTACGCGATATTTGCATCTCTAGTAGAGAGTCCCCCGCAATCAAAGATTATAGATGCATCAGAAAGTGTGTAATGCGTTCAATAAGGTCGAAAATAAACGCACATTACAAGAGTGTCATATTATTAAATACCCAATAACTTTAGCCAATTCAAGTCGAGCCTAATAGCACAGTTGCTTATTAATACAAAATACATATAAGTTTCATACACATATTTACGTAATTTCAAATAATATGAGTACACACTTAACATAATGATGTATTAAGATATACAATGCAAATGACAAGAATTAACTGTTACGTCAACTCAGTCCACTTTCATCACTGCTCGTTTCTTACCTCTGTATTGATGTGTTTCAGCTCATTCTGTTAACTACCATCACAGTGAAAGCTGAATCGGTACTAACGTAACGGACCTATAGTTATCTACTATATTTTACAGGTTCACCTAAACATTAACTGCCAGTCTTCGTTTGCAGCTACAATATTTCTTAGTGTTTTCACAAATTCGTATCTAAACAACTAATATCTACATCCTATTCAACTTCTCGCCTATAGAACAGTTGAGCGAAACACGTCAATAGGAGATCACGTCACTAACTATAATAACGCCATTGACCGACATTGCGTCCCTATAATAACCGGACTGTTATTTCTTTTGTGTAAAAATATGTTTACCTACATAATTCTATTATAATTTTCGGTATTCGTAATACACCATAACGCCAGCTTACACCGAAACTCGCTAGACAGTTATTTTATTTTAATAAAGAAATAAGAAATAGTCGTTAAGTCAGTCTGTCACATTAACTGAATGTGCCGAAAAATAATAAAGGGCCATCTACACTGCATCTACTTGCTTGCAATGTAGATTTCTGTTAAAAAGTGACAATTTTTTAGTAAAGAGCTTAAAGTTGCATTCGTCTATTTCGAGTTTCGGCAGCGGTGATAAAAACTAACGTGCTTCAAACCACAGCCACCAGTGGTCCTTTGATACCTTGCAAACAAATCGTTCGATAGCTGCCACAAATTGTTTATTATTTGCGAAACGTGTTGCCTGCACGTTACTGAACGTACTAATCCCGTCACAGATGATAAAAGTTCGCACAAAGATGCATCCGAAGGCCGGTTTTAAGTTTAAATGTATTTTACAGATAGACAAGGAGGTGTCGGCCAGTTGTATTCGCTTGCAATGTTAGCGAGTGTTCAAATACGAGCGCCCAATCAGGGCTGGTCTCTGTCTGTGAGACTCTTGATGCGATTCTAACTTTATGGTGGCTGTGAAGTTAGCAACGAACGCAATTACCCACAAGAATAGTGACCAACCCGCACTCACCGAAATCTACCTAGTTTACTGCACCGAACTTTATATGGTGGCTGTGAGTGTGAAGTTAGTTACGCACACCTAAATTTCGTTTACTGCACCGCGACTATTATAGTGCGATGCAAACCGAATGTCGGCTATGAAGTAAGCCGTTTCCAGTTCAGTGTCATCCCGCGCAAGCTACATCACTCTACATTAAGTTTACTACGCCGCGGTTTTCGCTTACTTCACAGCCGCCATTTAATTTGATACGCACTATTTATAGTGCGAATGCGACCTTTACGCCACGCAGGGATCGCGACCGCGTAGAGGAAGACGCGACGCTCAGTGGTCACGCCCGCTGCGACGATCATCGATTTTAGTGGCAGTCGCTGGCTGTAGGCAGCTCAGTCATCAGTGCGGAGATCACTCAGCAATATGCGTTCTATTATCCGAATGACTTTAGTGCTGTGTTGTTAGAAAGAAAAGGTCAGGTTAGGGTACGCACGCGGCTAGGCGCAGGCACTAGGGGCTAGGGGGCGCGGGCGGCGCCGGCGGCCGGCGCTAATGCCCCTTGGCCGCCTCTTTCGCCGCCATGATGAGCGGCGTCAGCGACGCCAGCGGACGGGCCAGCTTTAGGAACGGATGCTACGAACAAAACGACACGTCAATCTAACCGCTTTATTCATGGAGCACCCCCACTAGAGTCCGCATCACACAAATTTTGTTTGGAATCAAAATCGCCAAAGTCGGTGGGGTGCAGGGAGGTCAGCCCCGCTGTGATTGGACACGTCAAGGTCAGATCATATACTCAGTGCAGCGAAGTGATGAGGGTAAGATCGATTTTAGAAAATATCGATATTTTCTATCGATAAACAATTTAGAATAGAGGCCTAATACTTTGGTGCGCAAATGCGTAATCATACCCTCTCCACTTTCTTCCAGCGTTCTAATTACATGACGCGACTAGTAACTACATACTAAATTATATATAAGCAACACAAAAAAAATCACGTCCAGGACAAGAAGTATTAATGCAACGATATTAACTACCCTAGATACAACAACACGAACAAAATCGTGGCCGAAACGTGTCCAAAAGGTACATTGGACGATCCACGGAGGTCCGTAAGATGATCACGTGGTCAAAAACAATATAATGCCTTATTTAAACATTGAAAGTCACCTTTAATGCATACGGCATAAGGTCTTAATTAAAATGCATGCGTGAAGTTCGTAAAATTTTACGATTTATTGTTATATGTGAAAGAATATAGACCTTATTTTTTTTTTACTTTTCACGCGCAATTCTGAATGCGCTGTTAGCAATATAGCAGGTACAGACTGCGAAGAAAAGAGATGGCTAAGGGCAACGTATAACCGACCATGCATTTGAATATCACAAATATTTTAAATTAAATTAGTTTATAGTAAGTATTACAACAATAAAATTGGCTTTAAAGGCGTTAATTAAAAAACATTAATTAGATACCCGTCGAAAAAACGACACTTTACGTACTATTAGTATTTTTCTGCATTTTTCACGGAACTCTTTGGCATCTTGACTTTTCAACGGTCCGCGTGTGACTGTGTACTAAGAAGTGCTTGAGTGGAGTTCAAGCACTTCTTGATTGGGACACATTTTGAGCGCTCGTGGTGTATCTAGGGTATTTAATATCGTTAATTCTATGTCTTTATCTAGGTCATAAACTATGCGCACTTAATTTCATACAAATCCGTTTAACCGTTTTAGCGTGAAAGAGTAACAAATATGCATACAAATTTTCGCGTTTTTTCAATTTTATTAGGATATGTTTGAAGTCAAATAAAAACTGTTGGTTGTATACTTATGACATCTATTATTGTATACGATGAAATAAATAGTTTTTATTTATTTTTTCCATTTCCATAGCTGACAAACTTATCGATAAACTTACGCGTTGAGACATGAGCTGCGTCTGAGTCACTAGCAATACACGTGCCGGTGTGAGAGCGAGATAGCATATATGATGTAGCCCATGCGAGAAAGGGATAGGGTAAAAAGACATCAACGCGTTCACCAAAAAATAAATACAATTACCAGCAATTTAATATAACAGTATTTTTGTCTTTTTGTAATGCATTTAAACTAACCAGTGAAAAGTAATACCATTTTTTTGAAGATTAGAAGTTGTACTCGACTTTCCACACAATTTAATTGCACAGTACGGCATTTTTTACAGTTTTTAACACGAAAACGAGAGAAGCAGTTCGACCAACGCTCGGTTACCGAATGAAACGATGTATCGCGACGTCTGTAGGCGTGCCTCACGCATAGGTAAAATACTACTTAAGCTTGGCGTAAGCGCTTGCCCTTGTATGCGGACTCTAGTGGGGGTGCTCCGTGGCTTTATTACAAGGTAGGAAAAAAATATGGACAAATCAAAAGAGCTTTTGATAAGACAATTTAAGTAAGTTGATGAGCAACGTCAGCTACGCCAGCGGACGGGCCAGAACGGATGATGCGGAAGAAAGTACACGTTAATCTTACCGCCTTATTACTAAAAGTTAGACAGGCATTCAACATGAAATTTAGAAGAGATTGTCTTACCTTAAAACTAAATTTCACATCAGTCTCTCTTTTTCAATCAGTAAAGAGAGTGACAAGAATACACTACTGATAAATTTAGTTTTAAGTTTAGAGAATCATGTTAGAATCGACACCAATGTCTTGCAAAAGCTGCGTAAACATGGCGTAAAACGGCGGTGATTTTATTGTTTGTTGGTGTACAATAAAGTATAAATAAATAAATAAATAAATAAATAAAACAGTGTCTTACTTGTTTGTACGTTTAACAGAACCCTTGCGCCCATGAGCAGTGAAATCAATTTATTTAAAGTAAAGCTTCGTTGAAGTTACGTGTTGAGCAAGCAAGCAAGGAATTTAAAGGAAGGAGCCTGGAAATTAAACTTAGAAGTTGGGTAGACACGTAACTGGAGCGGCTATCTGGGGTACCTTCAATCGACTACGTTTATAGCCTACACAGACGAGAAATCGTTAAAAACGGTGTGCGGTCATTAATTGTTACCCAGAATTTTAGAGAAAAGCACGTTATGGAAGCAAATATTCTGCTGAGATTACGTTGCGTTGTCATCAACATTAGGTTTAAAACAAAAAACGTTTAAAAAAATTATACTGTGTCCATGCCGTAACCGTAAGCTTAAACTATAAGAAAACAAACGGCTGGGCAAATGGACGTAAGTTCATCTGGGATGTTATGGATAGACTTTATCTGTATCCAGGTATCCTATGTATGTATCCAGGAAACCAACTGGCTGACCTATCCATGCACAGCTATTATGATGTGGACGCGTTGAAGAAAGATTTTTACCGAAATTACCCTGTGAAGGGCTAAGTTCCTGTGCACATCTTCACGTCACGACGTCATCAACGTGTAACGATGCGGTATCGCGGCACATAACATACAAATTTGCGACCAGTTTTGCACGTTATATCAACGCACCGTGCAACAGTACCGCACCGTTCCACTAAGACGATATTAAGAGTCGTGTTGTGGTGGGAAATGTAGACAGGCACTAAAATTTTTTTTTTAAAAATGGACGAAGTTGCAGGCGCCTTCTAGTTCATATACACAACACAAGAGGAAGAACGGCGATTCACCTTGACTAGATCTAGGGCAGTGGCTCGCCGGTCGACGTCCACCTCTAGGCACTGGTCGAGGAAGTCCTGGAAGACAGTGCTGAGCTCCTCCTTGTCCTTGATGCCAGGCTCGTTGGTCGCCATAAAAGTGAGGCATTTCATTCACCTTGAGTAGATCGAGAGCAGTGGCTCGCCGGTCGACATCGACCTCTCGGCACTGGTCGAGGAAGTCTTAGAAGACGGTTCTTTCGCGTCCTTGATTTTGGGCTCATTTGTCGCTACAAAAGTGAGATAGGTCATTCACCTTGAGTAGATCGAGGGCAGTGGCACGCCGGTCGACGTCCACGTCTAGGCACTGGTCGAGGAAGTCCTGGAAGACGGTGCTGAGTTTTTCCTTGTCCTTGATGTTAGGCTCGTTGCTCGCTATAAAAGTGGGACATAAATAAGCATTCACCTTGAGTAGATCGAGGGCAGTGGCTCGCCGGTCGACGTCCACCTCTAGGCACTGGTCGAGGAAGTCCTGGAAGACGGTGCTGAGCTTCTCCTTGTCCTTAATGTCGGGCTTGCCGTTGGTCGCGATCAGGTACAGCGCCCTCAATGGGTTCTCGTTGAGGTACGGCGGCTCGCCCTCGATCATTTCTATCGCCATTATGCCCAACGACCATACGTCCACCTGACGTTACAACGGGAAAGAAGATCTATTAGAAACATCACATTCATAAGGATTGATAAGAAAATTTCATTGACATTGTTAAATTAAACAAAGTAAATATGAGAGATGAAGCAACCGGGCGATCCATAAGTATTAGTTGATTCCACCCTTTTTGTAGAGACTTCTCATTTTCATGAGAATAATCACATGAAACTTTAGTCGCTTAGCTATTGAAAAATTATGCTGACATAGCACAGGCTTTCATCACGAACGTAATCAACGCGGAATAAAGGGCCATTCATACCCCACTATGTGACTTCAGTATTAATAGGTGCTAATGACTGCATCTGCAGCAGGAATTCCCAACCACAGTGAAGGGTACGATATTAAAATTTAAAGTATCATTTATAAGTTTACTTTAGTTATTCAATTTTGATGCTTTTCTAAATAATCTATACTTATATAAATAAGCACTCAGATTTAGTACAGTATATGTAAAAAAACAGTAACTTAGCATTGAAAAACTTATTTCAAACAAATCAATTTCAGGGAATCATATTCCGACAGCTTAGCACTGTCTAGGTGTATAAATAAATCCATGATAATTAAGTATTAGTATTTCAGTGTATATTTCTTTTCAAAAAGCATTAAATTAAATCCGTGGTAAACTCACCTTCGGACCGTACTGCTTTCTCGTTACTACTTCCGGCGCCATCCAGTAAGGTGTTCCGACCATTGTTGTTCGTTTATTTTGTTCAGGTGATATTTGCGCACAGAACCCGAAATCAGCTGAAAAACAACGTTGAGAATGAAATAATTTACAATTTAGAGATTTGATTTATCATATGACATTGTGTATAAAATTTAAATGGACTGGTCCTGGTATTTTTTCTTATGCTGGCACTTATAAACTTGACAACAGTCTCTACTTTTTACACCCTATAGAGTTTAATAAGGACAACCAGTACCCTTAGCATGAACCAATATCGTATTCGTAACGTTTGCGAGTCCTAAATGTCATTGTCAAGTGTGTACCTACTGATTTTTAGTTCTCGTTACATACTTTGTGGCGCTGCTGTTTAAGTTTCCATACAAAATTTTACATTGACATTTAGTACTCGCAAACTATTCGAATTCTATAATGGTTTGTGCTAGGGGTACAGCTTTCAAAATGACAAATAGCAAACAGGAATAGGCATGGGAAGCACTGCTATCAGTATAATCCGTATACTTGTAGTAATTCTAAATAAGGCAAATAGGTAATTTAGATGTTGATATTATTGCATTTAACTCCCTTTTACATTTTTTGCAAGAAATCGTAATTTTTGAGCGCATCCTTTACCCTCTAAGAAATGATTTTGACTATTTTTGAAACAAGTAATAAGTAGATTTACCTTTCTTTTTCTAAGTTAATGTAGAATATTTGCAAATATTATTATCCGTTTTTGTACTGATCGTTCTACCGCAACTTGTTTACGGAAAAAACGATAAAATGCACATCTTTAAACACCTAGATCTATAAATTATATTGAATGAACTAGTTTAAATTAATTGTTACATTATCAGAAATATGTTCTTGTTGTAACATAATCGAACCTCTTTGAGTTTTACCTAATAATGACGCAGGTTTACTTCGTGTTTTGATATTAAACAAAATACAATAACTATTAAATATATATATGAACCATATCTACAACCATCAAAGAACTGAAATAGAAATATTTTCGATATGATCCAAAACATCACCCATAAAATGCAATATATACTAGTGATCAACTACTCGCCGATCAGTACGGCGCCTGCGCCCTTCGAGGTAGGATCTATGTCATTTTTTACCGCTCGCATCCCGAGCAATTCTCAGAGTGCATTTATCGTAAACCGGCTGGATATACTACGACCGCAAAAGTTTGATCGTTGATTTTATGTATAACTAAGTAGTAGTAGTAACTTTTATTAACTGTATATTACATTGTCGGTTTATTATTGGATGTGTTAGTAATTATAAATACTTCAACTAATTCCGGCGGAGTAGAGTCTGCTCTATACTACTTTACTATCGAAATGTTATCTAACTATAACTAATAAAAATAACATTACTTTTAAAGTGAAAACTTCTTTAGGCGCGTTGGGCATTTTGGTGAGTTGGAAAATACCAACCAACTTCCGACACCGTGATCGCAATCTTGATCTAATACAACGAGCGCTCTTTCGATTGCATGAGGTCTTGAGATAGAACCTGACAGGCAAATAATTATGCAATTTTCGTTTTTTATTTATTTATTTTTGTTTAGACTTACCTAAATTTGTTTTATGAGAAAATCTTCTTTGGTAGCGTTGGGCAATTCTTCGGATGAGTTTTTATTTATTGAAGTTTACATTTTGGGGACATCTTTATGCAAAACATTTTAAGTACTTAAAACATGAATGTGACTTATAAAAATAGAGTCATATATAATAGGAGAAGTAAGATGAGCGGAATTTTGTTAAAGGGCTCTTAAATAAATCAATTGGCAACCGAGCGACCTAATGATTCGATAAGTGGGTAGATTGCGATTCAAACTACGATGCAGGATGTCACTAAAACCCGTGCATTGCTGCGCTCGCTACTAACTTAACAACTGCCACATAGGTAGATTGAATCGCACTATAAGGCTGCCTGTCCGCATTGGAGCGGAGCGAGGCTGCGGAACGGTGAAATATCAACCAAAGATTTGCACTAAATCTGTCCACTGAAGAGGAGCGGAGATGTTGTGCAATCTTATAGGTTAATATTCCTTAGTCGTTTACCGGAATTCCATTTGCTGAGTCGTATTCGGGCTACGACTAAGTGTAAATGAAAGGAGTCGAGTACGGCCGTATTCGGGTAGATTACCTTTTGTTTACCCGACACCGTCTTCCAGCTCGTATTTCAGAGTAAATATTGCATCGGGTGTCCAAATTAAAGTAATGTCTTTCGTACATCCGAATACGGGCTAAGGACCAAATGTAATTGCAGCATAAGGCTAGGCGCATATGTACGGTTTCCTGATCAGGAATTCATATTCGGAATATCGTGAGTCTGGTGTAGACGTTTAGTTTTTTTTAAAGGAGGAAACCGTACTTAAGCGCTCCCAGCCCAAAAACAAGATTTATAAGTTTTTGTTTATCATGAAACAAATAAATAATAATAATAATAAATTAATTAATATTTCCAACACTCACACAGCCTAGCCCCAAAGTAAGCACTGTAGGCTTGTGTTATGGGATACTGGGGTAACGGATAGAATACTGTACATATATATTTATATAGAAATACATATTAAACATTCATGATTGGAGTACAAATGCACTCATCATGTGTTCATCACACAAACATCTGCCCCCACCGGGATTCGAACTCGGGACCTCTCGAGTCGGTGACACCATTAAAACCCGGCGTACAAACCACTCGGCCACGGAGGTCGTCGAAAAAGAAGCCAGTAAATAAAAATCTAAGGTTTTATACATACTAAGTTTGACCTGTCCGTCGAGCCCCAGCAGGATGTTGTCGGACTTGATGTCCCTGTGTATGACGTGGTTGGTGTGCAGGAAGTGCAGCGCTTGCAACACCTCGCGGCACACGGCCGCTATCTGCCCCTCGTCCATGCACGTTTCCGTTACGACATCCGTTAGGGACCCGCCCGCTAGGTACTCCATCACTACCCATAATTCCTGCGCAAAAAATATTGATGTGTAACATCTTTCCTCTCGCTGTCGTGCAATTTGTGGGAGTGATTACGTGAAATGGGACGGAAGAGTGTAACGGGAAGTCCCAAAAGCGCATGCTATTTCATTTTAGAACATCATGTTCAAATTGCTTATTCCTTTTGTAGTAGGTTCTATTTTTTTTTTTTACTATTAAAAGGTGAGCTTTCAAATCTTACACATCATACGCGACTGCTGTAAGGCTCGCTCGTTTTATTTAATTAAAACGGGTGGTAAATAAATATGCACCTGGCAAGCTTAATGGTAAGCGGCCACTTAGACGCTAGCGAAATCAAAATATCATTTGCGCCGTAGCATATACCCCATCTCCTACCCCGACCTGGAACCTTACACACCACCAAAAGATTTCACTGTGGTATGCATATAATAGTATGATGCGCGACTGAGATGCTACTTTATGCTTTAAAAGCGTATTTTTGAACCATTCAGAAAAAGGACTGCTTAGTTATTTATAATATCTGTAATAGAAATACTGCCACATTAAAAAGATATCCTACAGACAATTGCAAACCTTTATAGTTTCGTCATGTCCGTCTGTCATCCGTACCCGGTTTTGCTTTGAGACTGCAAAGACGCCAGCAAAGTGGTAGTTGTTGACAAAGAATATTAACCAAAGTTATTTACCGACGCGCTAAAAGGAACATTATTACCAGGCAGTTGGATATTGGGTAGTGACTGCCAATTCTACTCTATCTATCAACCTAGAACTAGCCACTATTAAGCTAGTAGTTTTGAGGGATTAAATTGCAATCCAAAGGATTAACTCTACTATGATATAATATGAAATCGCTATTAGTGGCTCGCACCGCATCTCTAAGTTGACCAAGTGATGCTTGACGATAGATTTGGAGGTCATCTGAATATAGGTGGTAAGAAGAAATATTATTTAAAACGGATTTGATTAAAACAGCGAAAAGAAGAGGAGATAAGACGACGCCTTGCGGAACGCCAACAGTCGCGTCGTTCCAAGAAGAAAATTTCCCCTCATAGCAAACGCGCTGCCTGCGCCCATACAGATAACTGTGCAACCACTCGATCACTGATGGAGATACGTTAAGTGAGCGCAGCAATGCCAAAAGTACGTCAAAATTAACGGTGTTAAAAGCATTGCTGCAGTCCAACAATGTTAATACCGTGAGGTGACCATTATCCATCCCAAGTCGTATATAATCATCTGTCACTTTCAGCAAGGTAGTCGTAGTACTATGGCCGGGATGGAAATCAGATTGGAATGCATTTTTATTGTTCCATTTACTGTTGAGCTTCTTTTAAAATCTCTCTTATAAACACACTGCTGATACATTATATTATGTAGATATACAATATTTTTTAGTGATTCTTGAAAGAAGTTTAGCATCAGATATATTCTTACATTGCAGAAGACGCAACGTCCTGTGCCACTAACCTCATTAACCAGATAGCTATCCAAGTAGTTGACGACGTTGTTATGCTTGTTCTCCCGCATGACGAGGATCTCGTTGATGATGAGCTCCTTCTTGGGCTGCTGGCTGAGGTTCATCTGTTTGATGGCCACTTCCATGCCCGTTGATGTCTCGATCGCAGTGTATACTGTACCAGATGCTCTGCGAATGACACACTTTGTATGAGACTTCATAGTTTTACAAGTGGGTGCCTGCAACTTCGTCCGCGTGGTTTAATTATTTCCTATACAACATTTCATCCCTCATTAAACTTGACTGTGGAACTTCAAATTTTATTTTTATGAAAAAGGTCCCGTCTGTCTCTATAACAAACTTCAGCATAATCGCTTCAGTAGTTTAGACGTGAATAGTATCACTAAGAAACAAACAAACTCACTTTCGCATTAATAATATTGGTAAGGAAACCATAGACTAACAGTTTATTTATCTTGCAAGGGATAAACAGTCTTATCATCAATCGCCAACATATCCGGTTAGGTACCAGAACATATAAAAAAGATATCTTTTCACAAGCACATGTTAATGTTAAGTCAAACAATCTAAATTAAAAGTCAGTTTCGAAAAACTATTAACGCATAAGAAACCTTAAAAAGTAGTTGTGTAGGTAGACTCTTGTTATGCAAATTGAAAAAAAATAATATAACATACCCTTGACCAATTTTTTCCATTTTGGTATATTTTCTATTGGGGTCGCCGACACTAACAATTGTTCGTAATTTTTCTAAAATTTCTTCATCTGTCATTTTCTTTTTCCTCTGCTGCTGTCCTGTTGCTCTTCTGAAAATAAAACATTCATTTATAATCTTGCTGCTTTACTCTATTCATGGAAACGAGCTCATGCTCAGCTAAGCTACTCAGTCATTGGCATATATATATAATAGGTTGAGGAAAGAGTCTTTTCGCATTATAGTATGTATGAACATTTTACAAAATCTTTTTGGCTATTAGTCCAGGAATTTTAGCACCAAAAATCGGTCCGCTCTGCATAAAATCCTTCTACGTGATTTTTTGATTGGATTATATCAGAGGGTGCCCCCTAAGTATAAAACCGAGTTTCTGTCGCCCGAAACCGCGAGCGTTAGCCGCCATCTTGGATACCGTTTTTTTGCATATATCTCGGAAACGGTAAGTTTTACGTTAAAAACCGAAGAGATCTTTTTTGTAGAGAACAAAATTTCCCATCTTTTTTATACCAAACTTTTCCTCCTATTGTTGATATTTTCCGATATATTGAAGTAAAAAAACCAAATTTTTTGTTTTTGTAAAGTATCTCAATAATTTTCAGAGTTACGAAAAAAATGTTTGAATTAAAGTTGGAGAGCATGAAATTTTGTATAAAACAGTTTTTTTTTTGTATTTTTTTTTTGTTCCAGTTATATTAAGAGGAGTTTTAAGGCGCGACATACACAGGTCGTGGTATCTCGAATGGGCACCTTCAGTGTCGGGAACATTGCAAATGCGTTCACGTAATGTCCGTGAATTTGCGTCTTCTTGATTTTCTAGATACTTAGACACGGTTTTTTGAATAACGGAAAAGTCTTTCACGTTGCGAATGCGTATTCGCAAGTGTGCAGGCTTTTTTCGATTCTGTGCTTCAAAATCAGCCGGTATTAATTCAGTACAGAGAAAGCATTTGTTCGCAAAATCGAATGTCCCAACCTGAGGTGGCTCCGTTGGTGAACGTAATGACGAAGGCGTAGGCGGTAGCGTAGACGATTGCGACGGTGGTTCCGACGATGATGGGTCTGACAATCTTCTCCGTATGAACGCTGTTATTCTCCTCTCATCCGTATAATTCGTGTAACACAATTTGTGCACGCTTATACTTTTTAAATTCTTCAATATGCTTGATTGTATCAGTCTTTGTACACCTTTTTCTTTCACCACTTGTACGTCTTTATCACTTATCAATTTCTCACATATAAAACACGTACTCATTTTAACGGCGTTCAGACTTAAATACTTTAATAACAATACTTTACGCGGAGACATCGAATTTACTTATACTTTTTGTTTGCATGCGAGAGTAACGTATTGCCACTTACCGCTGATTTTCATGATCTTTTATTGCGCTAGAACTCAGCAACTAATCATTTTGCAAGAAAAAGTTTTATACAAAATTTGTAGAAAATTTCATGCTCTCCAACTTTAATTCAAACATTTTTTTCGTATCTCCAAAAAATATTGAGTTACTTTACAAAAACAAAAAATTTGGTTTTTTTACTTCAATATATCGGAAAATATCAACAATAGGAAAATTTGTTTTGATTTGAAATAGGAAAATCAAGAAAAAATTGGTATAAAAAAGATGGGAAAATTTGTTCTCTACAAAAAAGATCTCTTCGGTTTTTAACGTAAAACTTACCGTTTCCGAGATATATGCAAAAAAACGGTTTCCAAGATGGCGGCTAACGCTCGCAGTTTCGGGCGACAGAAACTCGGTTTTATACTTGGGGGGCACCCTCAGACATAATCCAATCGAAAAATAACGTAGAAGGATTTTATGCAGAGCGGACATCTAAAAATCTTGGACTTATACCATTTGTATCCGGCAGGTTTTGGTATCATTAAACAGTTTAAATTTTAAACTTTTATTATCTTAATTCCAAATTCAAATTAGGAAAATATGTGATTTTTATTTGTTTTTCTTACTGTCAAGATGATTGAATATAATGAAGATATCCAATTCATTTTAAAATTTTACTACAAAAAAAGACAAAAATGCAACGCAAGCCGCGAAAAAATTTGTGATGTTTATGGATATGGTGCAGTGTCTGTTAGAGTAGCACAAATTTGGTTTAAGCGTTCTCTAACCGGCAATTTTGATGTCACAGATGCACAACATTCTGGTTGCTCTGTTACTGATAAAATGGATGCCATTTTTGAAATTTTTTACTTGGTCTCGGTTGTAAGGATCACCTACTAAGGTATAAGTTCGAATAGCACTATACCCGGTGTCAGCGGTGAGCGGCGCGCCGTTGGCAGGCTGCGCGGGCGCCTGTTTGACGTGCGGGGGCCGGCTGGTCCAGCGGCGGAGGGTGCGCTCCTGCTTGGTTCCGATTGTAAGAGCCCTCTAGTAAGGTATAAGTTCGAATGGCACTATACCCAGTGTCAGCGGTGAGCGGCGCGCCGTTGGCAGGCGGCGAGGGCGCGTGCGTGACGTGCGGGTACCGGCTGGTCCAGCGGCGGAGGGTGCGCGCCTGCTTGGTCGCGATTGTAAGGGTCCCCTAGTAAGGTATAAGTTCAAATGGCACTATACCCAGTGTCAGCGGTGAGCGGCGCGCCGTTGGCAGGCGGCGCGGGCGCGTGAGTAGCGTGAGGCGGGGCCGGCTGATGCGGCGGCGGCGTACCCGCGCCCGCACCCGCTGGGTTCCGGTTCCTATCCAAAGGAGGCGCGCCGCCCGCTCCGGCGCTTGGCTCCGATCGGGAACATATCTGGGAAAAGAAAACAATGTTACAAAGAGTTCTGTCAGGAAGCATGCTCGGATAACATTATTGACTTGTGTACAGTTGTCGCTTGATAAATAAAATTTTATATACATTGGTTAGTATGAAAGGCAACTAGTAATGTAGTAGTAATCTTTACTTAAATGAAACCTGATCTGCGAATAATAAGTTAATGTATGTGGCTAGCGGCCCGCCCTAGCTTCTCTTAGGTGAAGACAATAGTTTTTGTTCTTATTAGAACAAACAGTCATTTTTGAGTGTCTACTGCTAATGGAATTTTCAAAAACTCGGTTCAGTTAATCCAGAGATTACCCACTAAAAACGTCGCAATTCACAAACTTTACCTCTTCGTCACACTAATATTATAAAGAAAGTTTGTGAGTGTGCATGTTTGTTACGTCTTCTTCTTGGAGTGATTTTATTAAAGTTTGGTATAGAGTTAGCTGACACCCTGGATTAACACATAGGCTACGTTTTACTGCCGGAAAATATCCCTAATAAACCGCGGGTAACACCGTGGGGCCCAGCTAGTATAATATAATTGTATAGATTACTTACGGAGAGTGTGGTGAGGGCGGGGTGAGGCACGTGGGGCGGAGACGCGGGCGCGGGCGCCGGCCGCGGCGGTGGCGCTTCCTCCTCTTCTATAGGCTTAGTGTACTGAAACCATTTATTGGCATTTGTACTTGATATTATACTTAGGTAACGGCAAACTTCTTTAGCGAATCAAAACCGGAGACCAATAAACTTGCGCAGTAGGCGTCCCTGTATGTAAAATTGCCACTGTGCAGGCTTCCCTTTCTATGGTCGCAAGAATAATAATGGAAAATAGATATGGAGAGTGGACAGAGCGTTAACTATAAATTGTCATTTTTTTTTATCTGCTCAGTTTTATAGTATTTTTTTTGAAAACGCACACTCCATTCTCTGTCTGTGGGGTAGACCAAGGATATCGAAACATATAAAAAATTATTTGTGCAAGCAAACAGACTGCTCTCTCTGCTGAGTAGAAAGAGCTGTGTCTGTCGCGCACACGTGAGTTATTTCGCAACGAGAACTCAACGTCATCATCGATAAGACGTCATAGGCCAAAAGGGTAGACAGAAACCATTAACAATTACATTGTGTGTTTTGAGCTTTACAGCCATACTTATAAAACGTCAAATCAATTCAATGCTTTCTAAACCATGTTTCATTCTATTGTTATCACAAAAAAATACAGCATCCACTTTAGTCCAACTTTAAAGTCAATTAACTTCTTATGCAGCCATTTTGCTTACTGGTTGGTCTTCGTTAGGTTTCTTTAAAAAAAAATTTCACAATAAGATCGTTAAATGCATCTCGTTTTTATCAGAATAGTGATAAGATAACACACAAGGATGGCTTGTTTCAAATATGAAGTTATCATCTGGAAACTGCAGAGAAGTTGGTAAACCATCATCTTGATAATTTTCCGAAGCACATTATTCCAAAACGTGGACTAAAGTTAGTTTTGGTTTAAACCTAATGTTGTCTCTATCTTTTTTTTTTAGTAAACAAAAGTGACAGCATCAGTTTAAGTGTAGGTTTAACTTAAGACTGTTTTGTAATAAGGCAGAATATGTCGACATTACGAACAGCTTATTTTGTAAATAAAAATGCAAACTCACAATACTCTTAGTTCGATCCGGTCTCGAGGGGGGCGGGGGAGGTGGTTCAGGGTGCTCCGTATCCGTGGGTGTGGACGATGAAGGGCTGCTGGATGACACCCTTGATACTGAAGAACCTGTCAATAAAACATTTATATTAAATGGCTGTTGCATTTTATATACTAGTTGTTCACTTCGAGTTGGCCTTTGATGACCATTACAAAATGTGTCACAGGCCAATCACAGGCACATTGACTGGTACCTAATAGGGTCTGTCTAGGAGTGCGTTGCTGTGAGGCAGGGAGGGTGGGAGCGGCCAACTAGAAGCAAATGCATACACAATACGCATTTGGATGCATACAGTTATATGCACTGAATTTATTTATCTGACGTTTCGCTGCATTTGCAGGACTGCGAAATCAGAAATAATGATTTTTTATTTACTTTGTTGAGCTACCTTCGAAAGACTTATTGAGCGTTCGGATATTTCATTGGAAGATTTATAAAACTTTATTGTCTATGCTTGAATTTATTAGGTAATTTAATTAATAAAGTAATTTATTTAATTCTTTTTTATAATTTTGAGTTTATTTATTTGACCCTAACTACCGTAAACTACCATCGGTTCCAAAATTAGGAGACTTTTCTAAGAGTACCGGCGAAAAAAACTTAAGAGAGGCTTTCTATCTCCCTCTTATGTTAAATTGTGCAAATAAAAAGAACTAACAGTATCTATTGGTCTTGCAGTGTGTGCAATCGGGATTGGGATTTTATCTGTTGTTTAATGGGTTGTATATTTCTTAATCTCAATAGTTTCGCGTATCATTCTACGAATCTGCAAAGGCTGCGAAACGTCAGATAAATAAATTCAGTGCATATATAACCCATAAAAATCGTTTTATTTAAGCAAAATATACTCTGCAGTAATTTTAATTGTCAATTTTATTTGTTTCGACTATCAGAATTAATGGCAAATAATCTAAACATCACAGCAATTTAGGTTCCCAATAAGAAACCTGTTTCAACTTATCCTTACTAATATTATAAAGGCGAAAGTTTGTTTGGATGGATGTATGGATGGATGTTTGTTCCTCTTTCACGCAAAAACTACTAAACGGATTTTAATGAAACTTTACAGTAATGTAGCTTATAGATCAGAATAACACATAGGCTATAATTTATAAAGATATTGTGTGAATTGTCCAAAATATAACGATAAATGTCATTTAAGTCTGAAAAAATTCTGCAATCTGCGAGCTATTCAGGCGTGTAAGGATAAAATTGTCTAAAAAATATCCCGCAACAGCATATGTCTATCTTTTATGGTTGACTCACAATAACACGTGTAATTATATAAATAAAGTCATTCTTTATAGCACAAGCCTGAGAACAAAAAGTATAGTTTACACTACAGCTCTACACCGAAGCGAAGCGAGGGCGGGCCACTAGTATTAAATAAATTTTACACATTTCATTATGTAAAAATAGTGTTTGAGGTATCTGTTTACATCTAATATAGGTAGTACTAGATTAACATAATTCAGTTAAAATATATATAATTATAATAAAAAAGGATAATTTATAACACAAACTGATTGTGATTATTGTTGAACTAGTTTGTTACTCATTAGATCTTTTATAGAAGGCCTCGCACACTCTCCTGCTCGGCTCCACAAAATACAAACAACTATTACTCCACCCATATATACCATATCCGTAAGCTATTAAGTATCCAATTACAGTATAAAGATAGTTGGTGTAGCAGAAAAATATGTTTTGATACAGTATTTCTATTCCAATTAACCAAAAAATATTAATTCAGTTAAGCTTGTTTAAAGATATTAATAATAATAAAAAAACAGACCTGAATGAGTAGTGTGCATCTGTGCAGACGTCATGTATTTAGAAGGTGGAGGCTGCGTTGCAGATGCATCATACCATTTTAATACATCTAGGACGGCTTGAGGGTTACTCTTCTGCTCCTGCTTGCTGATATTTGAGGCCATCAACAGCCGCGCCCAAGCTTCCGGCATGCCCTAAAAAGTTAAAAATAATATATAATGTATTAATATAAAACCAATTCTAGTCTACTACTATTCCAATAATCAATATACATTCCAAAACTTATTATCAAAACTATGTTGCAAATTGTAAGTTATTTTAATCCTATGATAATTAACACATGCTTGCTATGAGTAAATGAAAATAGGAAGGAATATAAAATTGTATATTTAAAGTAAATAAACAAATATCAAAACAATCCAGCATAACATTATCAAAGAAAATATTTTAGGATATTTAAGCCACCAAATATTGAATACTGCTTAGACAATTAAGTTTATACTTTAACTAACTAATACTGTATTAACATTTTATCATAACCAAATGTTTATGAACATTAAAGGATCTCATAATATTATTTATAAGATTTGAGATACTAATACACTTTGGAATTTAAATTCCCTTTAGTCTGTTGTTAACAGCACAGTAGCACAGATTTAGCTATTTTCACATGAATGTTTATAACCATTTAAATAAATATTTTATAGTTAAAGAGAAATTTGAACTAAAACTTAACTAAAAAGTCTGTGTTTGTTCTATTGGGATTCATAATGTCAGTTACCACATGTTTAACTGATATTAAGAATGTAGACTTAAACAACACCTATGTTTAAATATTTTCAAATAAAAAGTATTATAATATAATCTTTTTATTTATATTTAAGTCAGTAGAGTACAACTAGCATGGAAATATGTCATGCAAGAGGTGCTATCGTGAATGCAAGGTCCTTACCAATGTATAGCAAAAACATAGATCAATAAAGTTCTAATAAACTTGAACATCAATTATAAAAAAATATGTAATATTAAAATTAGTGCCTTCACATAGAAATTTTACATAAAGGCACACAAAACAATTATATAAGCTATTACTTACTGTCATAGGCAGCTTGAAACAAAAGCGGTAACATATGGAACTCAATTACATGATTTCAAGTTATACATACTCATCTAAGTCATGATACTGTTCATGTCAAAACATTGAATATAAAATTCTACTTCTAAAATACATGCCATCCTTGTTTTACATACTTATTGATGGCAAAGGGTTGTGGTTCTAATTTGCATTCCTTAAAGTTGAAATCTTCAATACATATATAACATGTCTATTCTAGATTAACATTCTAAGAATTTAGACATGCTTCTTTTGGTTTCGTAAGTAATCTAAATTTATGACAAGTGAGATGGATGACACCCACAATTTCTTTAGTGGGAAAAAGAACATGTTAATAAATATCTATTACTTCAATTGTAAATCACTTTATTATTTAGAGTTAAAACAATAATTAAAAAAAATAACAAAAGCGAAGCTTGAAAGCTATTTAAGGCATTGTGTTTTAGCAAAAAGCTTATCATTTAATATAGATTATAAAGTGAAAATCATAATTATGCATCACATTTATATAGGATTGGGAACTCTTAAAATGAGTTAAGGTAAATCATTAAAACTTTTTTTTTGTAGTTCTAAATGACATAAAAAAATTAACTAAATATAATTATATTAATATCAGTTAATAATAATATGCCTGTGTGAATAAAATAACTCAAAAGAAAATAAATAATAGTTAGTGTAGAATATTTTCAAGATATTGTTAACTTATTTATTTATACCTCAAATGTGTTTAAATCAATATCTAGGAGAAATAATATCTCAAATTATTAAGGGTAAAGCTTGGAATGTGTCATGGGTTTTCCCACACTTTTACAACATTGATGTGAACAATGTGATTTGAAATACAATATTTATATTCAATTCAATATTATAAAATAAACTTGATACTTACTGTGAACTCTCCTGTAACAGTGTCATAACCCACATGGACTGTGTGTTCGAAATTAGTTGGATAACTAATATTTGGTTTATTATCATTGTGAGCAGTGCTTTTAGAACCTTTTATTTTAGCCTTTAGAGTCTTTTTCTTCCTGTCGCCTCCATCATCAGGTTCTAAAAAGAGTCAAAATTAGAAAAATGATTTATATCACTGATCAGGCATAATCATAGACTAATATAGTGATGATGAAGTAATATGATAATCTCTCCCATTGTCTTTCTTATGAAATATTCATGGCAAGTAGGGATACTTACATGAATTTTAATTACATATTGATACCTTCTATGTAACATACCTTTAGGCAGAGGCCTCATGTCGACTGAAGCAACCGAATCCCCACGGTCTGTGGCCCGGTTGCTCGTGAGCCGCACTGGCGGCGCAGGGGGCTTGTCTTCATCACTAGACATTATGCCAGTTTATGAAAGCCCTGAAAACATATATATTATATCAAATCAATTATGTTCAACCAATTATTGTTCATATTATTCGTAAAATTTTTCAAGTTATTTGCTAACATGTCAGGCAAAAGAGCACAACGACTGGTCTTATTAAAATTCTTAAGCCTTCGAATAGTAAAATAATACACGGCGTACATATTATCAAACTATGCAACATTTTGAATAACTGATCATTAAGTAAATGACAACATTACTCATGGACGCGCCCTGCAAAGGTTTGCGATACGACAAGAATAAAATTAATGTAGGTACACAATGAGTTCATGTTACTTTACTTACTGGCAATGTAAGGTCTTCTATGTAATAAATAAACAATAACGGTTAAGTCGATGTTACATTTCAATTCTTGTAAAGCAAAAATCACTGAAATTTTACAAAAAAATAATATTTCACACACAAGCACCGATGAAAGCCGCCATTACTTTCAATGTGACCATATTAAATTTTACGAAAATACTGACACGGACCGAGGCACCTCAAAAAAATTAAATATACCGTCATCGCATCACAGTTATCAAGCCAGGGCAAAAAAATATACTGAATTTTCACAGCAAGATTTTATAGACGATGCACATCAAATAAGCCAAACCAGTTGGATGGTGGGCTGGGGTAATTTTCTAGGCAGAACAACAATATTCGCGTGCTTCAAGAAGACGTCCGCTTAGGCAGACCGGTTTAATAAAATATCTGAAATATACCTAAAAAAAATTTCCTGAAATATACGTTTAAAAAACTGGTCGAGAAAATCGCTAAAATTAACTAAAAAAGTAAGCAATTTTGGCTCTGGTCACACTGATTTCTTTTGTTTTTTTTTATTTATTTTATGATTCGAAAGCAAAAGACACAAAGTTTTTAAGTTTAGCGATTTTTTGTAAATATAAATGAATTTCATTTCAAAATTTTAATCTTTTACCTTACTTAAGTGTTTTGTGACCCAGGCAAGATAAGCCGATTGGGAAGATATGTGGCGGTCGCATAATTCCCATAAATAAAATAATAAAATATTTGTAGATATAAAAAAGTAAGTGAAAAAAAAACAATATAAAATAATTGACTATAATATAATTATTCTAAGGAAAGGAAATTGACACTACATTAATACAAATGCATCACAGCTTTTATAAATGCAACTGTACATGAAATAAATAAAATAATGGGACCAATTCTGGGGTTACATTCTCTAAACCTAAACTTAAAATTAAAGTGCTAATTTTAGTTTAGGGTTAGAGAATTGGTATTCTGAAATTGCTAACTAACTAAATTAAGAGAGCAGTTGACAGCTGTAAACTAGCATCTAAATTGAATTCACAGATTATGTAAAAGCATTGAACCGGTAATTATCGGTTTACTCAAATTAGCAATAATTACTTATTATTCAGTGATTTTGACTTATTTTTTTATTTTATTTAAGTAAATCTAAGTTGCTCTTCATCATCTTTGAAATATGAAAACTTAACATAACTTTGTTATTTTACTGTATGAGAAATTATGAATCAATAATATTAAAGAGTGAATACTTGCCTACTCTGTGGTACTTAGGGTTTCTAGATTGGGAGTGTTTATCCTTATTTTGGGGAAAAATAAGAACTTGGAGAAATGTAATCTGCGGGGAGAACTTAAGGAATCATATTTTTTCTTTGAAAAAGCCATGTATTTACTTGGGCTAAACGATGTGACGAAAAAAAATTACAAAGAAGTGCATCCACAAACTATATAGTGATGCTAGCGCATAGTGCATCGAACGAGCAATTAGGTAGGTACCATTGCGCCGTGATGCAGTCTAATCATTCAGATGAAGTAAATAGGGTAAGTGTACTCGTCCGAGCAAAAACGTTTATTGTTTTGTCTGATGTATCACTACGATTGCCCGGCGGCACCGCGCCGGCGCTGTATTCATGCAACGGGCCGTGGCCGAGCCGAGGCGGGACCAAGTTTTTTCCGAGCGTTGTTTCATTTGTTGCTTGGTTGTCAGTCGGTTACTGCATGACAACCGAGCATATAGCGTATAAATAGCGTGAATGTTATATTTACATGGATTATGTCCATAATCCATGTAAAATAAATTATTTAATATTCGTTAACTAGAGAAGTTCGATGGCGCAGACGATTAGCTCGTTCGGCTGCGATCGTTGAAGTTAAGCAACTTTCGCAGTGGTCGGTCATTGGATGGGTGACCAAACATGTTCTATGTCGAGTTCCTCGTTCTCCCGGCTGCATCTGCGGTCGTTAGCACCCGCCAATCCGCACTGGGCCTGCGTGGTGGGTCATGGCCTAATCTCTCTATTTCATCCATAGGGAGGGCCTGTGCCCCAGCAATGGGGACATTAATAGGCTGATGATGATGATGATGATGATGATTAGTTAACTCTGCTACGGCCGACAGGGTCTAACGTGAACCATCCTTGAAAATTTCTCGCATCGTAAATTCCCAATCCAGCGTATCTATCTAATACCTATAATTTCGGTTTCGGTAAGAGGTTGTAAAATTATCCCTTCGGCTGTTTTGTGAAGATTTTATTCTCATTTATTGTATAATCCGAGATGCGTAACCTATTTTTATCTTTTTTGTTTCTATCAGTTTTTGGCGAGATCATCCCAATTATTCATCTGGTGAAAATGCCCAGTTTAGGATATATAAAAACAAACTTTTCAATTACAAACAGTAGGTACTTATTTCGTGTTTGGTTATTTTAAGAAATATGATTAGCTTATAAAAAGTTGGAAATAAAAACATTTCTAACTAATAGGTATTAAAACTGCTTCATAGAAACAAAACCACATAAAACAAAGGAACAAATAATACATTAAAGTCTAAAGTACCTACATTTAAAGTCAAAACAACATTTGGATTGCAATTGGTGATTGGAATGCAAATCACTGACACCATACCTCTATTATCTTGTTAATTATTTGACTATGTACTTTCTCAGACCAAATAAAAAGTATAGACGGAGTCTGCCGA
Source organism: Chilo suppressalis (assembly GCA_902850365.2). NCBI lineage: Eukaryota > Metazoa > Arthropoda > Insecta > Lepidoptera > Crambidae > Chilo > Chilo suppressalis. The sequence continues at coordinate 19,907,242 of OU963898.1, forward strand.
ACCAAAAAGTGAAGCCGATAAAACTACGCCTCGCCGTGTACATACACAGTTACACGCACACACATGCAACGAAACTACGCCTTGGCTTCTCAGTCGAGCTATCCCGACGCGCGGAGTGTGACGTAATAGTAAATAACAATATTTATTAGAGAAAATGCCGAATTGTGTAGTGAAAACGTGTAAAAACCAATCTTCCAAGAATAAAAAACATGATGGAATCACATTTCATACGTAAGTAAAGTTATAAACTGCTATTTTCAATTAATCAAAATCAAATTTGAGGTTGTCGCTTTGTAAACAAAACCTGAACGAAATGTTGCCATGATTATTCGTTACAGTTTTACCCTTTTGTTGGGTAGCGTGAAATATAACGTAACGTTATTTTATTATATACATTGTGTGGCATACTTTTATATTATTCGAATATTGTAATGCATGGATAAACAATTACACGAAACATCTTTTTTCTTTATGTATTCGTATAAATTTTTTGGGATGTAATACACATTATTTAATATACGTTTTTTTTAAGATTTCCTAATCGAGATCAAGATCTAAAAGAGAAGTGGATTGCAGTCATTCGTAAGAGTAGAAATGCACCATTGTGGCAACCAGCTTCCCGCAGCGTGGTTTGTTCGACTCATTTTCAGACCGACGATTTGTAAAATAATAATATATTTGTAATTTTATTTGTATTGTACTTTTTAATTTCCTTTTAGACCCAAAATTCGCGATGTTTGTGGATTTATTTTATTATGTTCTTGTATAGGAACTAGTGATTATATTTTGTGTATTCTATAGAAAATTTCATGTACATTTTAATAAAAACATTTGTATATGCTTTTCGTTTTATCGACATAAAGTTGAGATGACTGATTTGTAAGCGATTTCAAGTGCCTTGTTGCGAGTGCTTGAAACAATAAAATGAACAAACCTATTCCATCCGAGACTTGTAACTAAAGTAAAATAATCAATCCAACATAATTAAACGTCAACACATAAATCAAGGCACTTGGATCTCGCAATTGTTTTTATCAACACTTGCAACACGACCCTTTTTTTTCTGTTGCGTGTTATATTTTATAATTGTATTTGGTAAGTTATTATATACATTCATTCATATATAGTACATTCTATATGTACAAAAACCTGGATTTATAATTTACAAATTTTGAAAATACACCTCATTTTACCTATTTAAATGACTTTTTTTATCTTTCCTGAGTTTACCATAATGTAAATAAAATAAATTATAGACATGACGCATTGTGTACACACTGTTTTATTGAAAATTTTATGGAGAATCCAAATATACGTTTGTGAAGGGTATTTTTACAAAATAGCAGAGAAATCGGCAGAACAATGCCATCGTTCCCACCCAGCGGGTGGGCGGTCCATAAAGAAGTCCGGCACTTGTAGGTGAGAACGGCGCATGACCTTTGGCTCACGAGAGGTTTAGAGAATAAGCTTACGATATTTTTTTCTAATATTTTATAACGTTATTAAAAATGTAATAACGTTATGAAATAACGTTATTACATTTTTCTAATATTGGGGTGTTTTATATGACTATGGTAACACTGGCTAATGCACTACATACATAAAAAACCGGCTTCACTTTTTGGTTCGGCAGACTCCGTCTTTACTTTTTATTTGGTCTGAGTGTACTTTAGATGTAAGTAGGATCTGTAAGTATTACTTATAGAATTAGTACATAGATTTTTTACCTTTTTAGGTTGTTTTTATATGAAGTGGATTTTTATTTATGTTATATAAGATTTTACCTTAAATTATTTAGTATTTTATACAAGATATACGTGTAAATTACCTACGAAAGACCACAATAGCGCAAGTATAACGCTTTCGTTCTGCGATCGTGAATGTTAAGCAATTTTCACAATGGCCGATCTTAGGATGGGTGACCAACCCAAAATGTATTAAATCGAGTTCCTATGTTGCTGCTCGCTGCAGCTCGGATTTATTATAAGCATGACACATTAATAGGCTTATAATAAATCCGCATCGTAACATAGACCCATCTACCTTTTTAAAAAAAATAAAAGATCTAGCTAATATATTATTATCACCGTCGTTGTTCATTATTGTATAAAATTTATGTCTTTTTTTTAACGAAATAAACCCATATCCAACCTTAACAACAAGCTCAAAACTTAAGTACAGCAATCATTTACGTGATATTTGGCCCCAATTATTCACATTTAAATTTAGAGAGGACCTCCGTAGGTCCTTCTTAAATTTAGTGTGACATTTCTAATTTTAGAGAAAATATGACATTTAGAACGCGTTTCAGAATACCATTTAATCATCTAAATCTAAGTTGAATAACTTAGCAACGTCAATTTTAAATTTAGAGATAGAGTGTCATTACAGAATACCAAATTGAATTTGACAACTCTATATCTAATTTTAGTTAGTTTTAGATATAAGTTGGCACGCCAGAATTGGGCCCAATTTCACTAAAATTGAGATATCACTGATTAAATACTGATGACTGAAATTGATTCATTTGCAGATTTGTTACAAACTTCTTTCAAAGACTTTCAGGTGTACGATTATTACCCTTTCGTCTTTGCAGCCTGCGATACATTAAAAAACATAAGATAAATCAGATAATCAAAGATTAGATGATTATGAGTTTTATGAGCTTAGTATCCTTTGAATAAAGAGAGATTATTAATAATACAAAAAACATGTATACATTTTGTTTCTTAAGCGTTCACAGAATAGAGAGGATATTAAAAAAAACAAAACGTCAAAAATTTGCTGACAATTTCGTAGGGATGCCGAAACTCCAAAATCGATTCAAAATTAAAAAATGATTCATTCTTTTGTTCATACAACTCTGCCCGATTTTGTCATGTATTTCACCACAAATTCACCAAACAATTAAATTGAGTAAATGGAGATTATTATCCACTTGTACCACATAAATATTATGTTCACACATTTAAATTAATGCCGAAGATTTAAATAAATACGGAAATCACGTGATTTTTGATACAACCATACATCACAATAAAGGAAATGATTTTAAAACCAATTTTTAGCTATATATAATATATAGCTAAATAAATTGAGTAAAGATGTCGTCAGATTCGTCTTGACCGTGAGAGTGACACTGGTGTCGATTCTGGCGTAATTCTCTAAATTTAAAACTAAATTTAACATCAGTCCCTCCTTTTCATTCTGTATAGAGAATGACAAGGAGAGACTGATGTTTTTAGTTTTAAGTTTAGAGAATCACGCCAGAATCGACACCACTGTAATCATATTTAAGCTTAGATTTAGAGAATCGTGCCAGAATCGACACCATTGAGTATATTAAAACTATTATGTCTCCAAAAATATTTTTTACTTTAAATCTATCAACTGGATTTTCAAAATGAAAGGATTTAAAGGGCTAGTACAAAAAATATTGTAAATGGAACCTTAAACTCGTATGATTCTCTTATGCGAATTACTTCTACTGTTTTAATTCGCCGGAATTCGGACATTTCAAAATGAAATCTCTGTATTAGCGCAGAGAGTCGTGTTTTGTGACGTCATGTCACGTTAATGCAACGTTCCATGGTATGTGTGGGGCGAGGGGTTCCTATATAAAAACTTTATATTGTCGGGTCGACCCCCTGTCCCGACAATATAAAGTTTTTATTATAAATGCTAAAGTGCATTTGTTTGGTTGTTACGCTTTCACTCCTAAACCACTGAACAGATTTCTGATGAAATTTGGTACGCATATAGTTTATGACCTGAATTGAAATATAAGATCTCTTTTATCCCGGAAAAGTATTAGGTACTTGAGGAATTTTCAAAAACTAAAGTTAAAGCGTACAACACCGCGGGCGCCGCTAGTAATTAATAAAATGGGATCTTGATTTTTAACGATGAAATGGTGTCGATTCGGGCATGATTGTCTGAACATAAACTTTAGTTTGACAACAGTGCATTACACTTATCATTCTCTATACAGAATAAAACGATTGACTGATGTTAAAGTTAGTTTTAAGATAATCATGCCAGAGTCAACACCAATATCAATGAGGGCTACCGTTTTCTGCCTCACCAGATGGCGCCACTGTTGAGTGAGGTCCTAAATTGTAACTTTTAAAGTTTATTAATACGCACATGAAATCAAAGGTTACATTTAGATCGTATTTTAACACAAAAGAACCATATCCTAAACATAATAGGCCATGCCACAGTGACGCGCAGTTCCGTTTTATTCAGAAAAAATAGGAACATAATCATTTTTCTAAGCTCAAATTTTTAATAACTGACATTCATTGCCACAGTACTCATATTTGGCATAATTAAGCCGAATTGTTACCAATTATTCACAACATTATTTTAATTAGAAATAAACCCGCGTAGTCAACCAACAAGCAATAACATTTGACATTTCGGAGACCTCACGCTACACTAGCGCCTCTAGCGGCGGATTCATACGCGATAGCCCTCATTGTTTGAAACGATATTTTGCTTTGTACCGATTATTTTACTTTCGCATCCCTACTACTACTACTTTGTAATTTGTATTGAATGCAGTCGATGTTGATTAAAATAAAGTTTTGCTGTTTTTAATTTAATCTACAACTCTTTTATTTCAAAAGAAAAATATGTTTTATTAAAAAGAGAATAAAATTATATCATGGAAGTTCATACTGAAACTACGGTAAGAAGGAACAAAATTTCATATCAGCGATGTGTCAGGTTTTCAGCATTTGTTTGATAGGTGCTATGATGAGTAGGTGCTATATTTTATAATCTAATATTTACTACAGTATTAGGTTTCCAGAAGTTAAAGCTGAATTGCGAGTCTTTGTGTACCAACACAAGTAATTAACTGGGCCAATCATTGTCAATCGGTATTTAAAAATATTTCATATTTAAGGGGTTGATAGGGTTTACAAAATAACTTGGAAAAAACATGCTGTTTAAATTTAATAGAATATATTGTATCCATTTAATAGATTATATAGCAGAAAAAATAATAAGTTACTGGTTCACTATTTGAGTGTTTGTATTTGTAAATAATTGTATTCTTGTTTAATTATTTCATATACTTTATTTACTTTTAGACACAAGACGGTACAGTTAAAAGAAGCCCTTTTGATAACCTAAGCAGGGATGAATTAATTCAAAAATGCAAAGGACTACTTACAATTGCTCAAAAGGCTAAACAAGCCAAAACAGGTAAATAAATTTAAATTAACATAGCATTTATTCTATAGTAATACAAACTAATAATTTGTATGAAATGATAATCTTGTAAAGCAATATTTCTGTCATCTTATATACAGTAGAATACCTATTACCCAATTTAATTGGGACCAGGGTCGCTTTAGATAATCTAAAATTCGGATAAACGTACATAGACTGCTTAAAAAGAAAACAAACTGACCCAGTGTGACCGTTCACAGTAGATTTTATACTGCAGTAGTAGATTATCAATGAAAATTTGTCCATGGAATAGATATGCAGTAATTTCCAAACATCTAGTGGATTTGAAGCAATAATAGTCCAGGCTGAAAAGGCTTGTGTTCAAGCCTATTATTTATGTTGGCAACATTAATATTAGTACTGTTTATAGCATGGAATATTGACCTCTAATGTTTAGAGAATAGAGTATATTTTGATAATTATTTTAATTGCGATTCAGAGTATTGTTCAAACTAGTTTAAAGGGTAATATCCCTATACATAAATTGCCTTATAGTATGGATGCATAAATGTTATCTGTTAAGAGATGTGTGTTTCCATTATACAGCTTTATCTGTATCTTTAATACAAATTTTAAGCTACCGATACAGATATCAGATTTTACTCTAAGATTCACTTTTCAGCTTTGGTTGTCTTGTCATGGCAACATTAACAAAATGGGGTTGGGGATTTCCTGAAATATCTTTGTGAGTGAATGAATGCTGTTTCTTTTACATAATTCCGTTAGATTGGAAGCAGTACGTACTTCCATCTACCATAATTAAAATAAAACATAAATTTTAACAAAACTATTGCGTGAATGGGAATTGTACCCATAAATGTAGGTTGGTGGAATTTCTCGGTAGTTTTTTTTCATCTCAGTAGATTTTAGTAGAAATTGTTGTCTAGGTTAGTGGATTAGGAATATTTTAAAACTTTATTAAGAGATGTGTGTTTCCATTATACAGCTTTATCTGTATCTTTAATACAAATTTTAAGCTACCGATACAGATATCAGATTTTACTCTAAGATTCACTTTTCAGCTTTGGTTGTCTTGTCATGGCAACATTAACAAAATGGGGTTGGGGATTTCCTGAAATATCTTTGTGAGTGAATGAATGCTGTTTCTTTTACATAATTCCGTTAGATTGGAAGCAGTACGTACTTCCATCTACCATAATTAAAATAAAACATAAATTTTAACAAAACTATTGCGTGAATGGGAATTGTACCCATAAATGTAGGTTGGTGGAATTTCTCGGTAGTTTTTTTTCATCTCAGTAGATTTTAGTAGAAATTGTTGTCTAGGTTAGTGGATTAGGAATATTTTAAAACTTTATTAAGTTTAACAAACATAGTTCTACAATACTAGATACAATTATAGAGGTACATAGTAGCAAAAAAAAAACATGCGAGCCTTACAGTAGTCGCATATGATGTGTAACATTTAAAACCTCACCTTATGTATTAGTAAACAAAAAAAAAAGCTGTTTGAATATTATGTTCTTAAATCAAATCAAATAGCTCGCGCTTTCGCGACTTCCTGTTAGGCTGCTACACACTTCCGTCGCATTTCCGCGCCGCGGCAGATAATATACAAAACCCAGTGCACTCACTTGAACATCTTGATCAGATTATTAAATTTTTGACGACCTCCGTGGCCGAACGGTTTGTACGCCGGGTTTTATGGTGGCGCCGACTTGAGAGGTCCCGGGTTCGAATCGGGATTCGAACCCGGGACCTCTCAGGTCGGGGTGGGGGCAGATGTTTGTGTGATGAATACCAACATTTGTACTTCAGTCATGGATGTTTCATATGTATTTCTATATAAATATACTTTATATGTACAGTATATGTATTCTATCCATTACTCTAGCATCCCATAACACAAGCCTTTAAGTGCTTACTTTGGGGCTAGGCTAATTGGTGTGAGTGTTGGAAATATTTATTTATTTTATTTTATTATGTTGCCTCGATGTTGAAGCTCGTTTTCGTGCGGCAAGGTCACGTAGGTCACGCCCGTACGGCAAGAAGTTGTACACCGTCGCATTCGGATTCTCGCTCCATTCACTTGAGGGCTTTATCGAAGCACATAAACTGTGTGATAGTACACTTTGGTCTTGTGCCTCTTCCCCTTCGGTCTGATGGTCGTCCTTTTCATTATCCTGTTCGTCCATGGCACTCGCTGCGATTTCATCGTCTGTCTGTATCTGGAACACTTGATCGTTCTTATCATAGTGAAACCACTCTTCCATATCAACGACATCACACTCCGAACATTCCGCGATTTCATTAGCCATGTTTACAAACTGTTCGTCTTTATTAACTTTAGCGGTTGATTCTCGTTCCTTCGCTTGATTTTTCTTACTCGAGTTGCTCTTTTGTTGATGTGCCGAAACATTTTTAACCATGTTGCAGGAGTCTTTCAAGTTTATTTTTTTTGTTCGAATCCAAAACCCGTTCTTCGTCGCTCTCTTCAGCTAAAAGCAATTTACGAAGCAACTGTTATCTGTAAAGTCGTTTCGAGCACTCAATACCACCCTGGTCCATGGGGCTGCAGCAGACTTGCGACGTTAGATGGTAAAAAGAGACACTTAAATTCACAAGTGATGGATGCGTTGGTGTATTGTCAATAATAAGCAAAACTTTTCCATGTCTTCCTGTTTCCTTTTTCATACCACGCCAAAAAAGACTACAGTCCATCCATGCACTCTTCTGATTAGTATAGGTCACTGGTAACTTAGCTACGTTCTTTAAAGCCCTCGGCTTCTTTGCTTTGCCAATCAATAATAGAGAAAGGCGATTAGAAACCAGTAGAGTTAGCGCAGACATTATGGTGACGAGATCTTTACTGACTGTCGCCCGGAGTACTCTGTTCTCTTTTAGATGCTAGGGTTTTTCTCGGCAAAGCTTACCAATTCAAGTATTCTCTCATCACACTTATTCCCAAAAATAATAAAAAGGATGTTTTGACAGAATAGAGACCGATTTCCAAGCTTTGTGTTTTGGGTAAGATTCTTAAGAAAATAATTACTTCGCAAATCATAGTAGCTGTTCGTAACTTTATATCTCCCCAACAACATGGGTTTTTACGCATAGAAGTGTTGATACAAATTTGATCACATTTACAGATTACTTACTTCAAGCAATTGGTGAAAATTCCCAGGTGGATGTCGTGTATACCGACTTTTCCAAAGTGTTCGATAAATTAGTTGTATGCTTATTGTTAAAATTATGAGGGCCGGTATACACGGCAACCTGCTGAGATGGATCGAATCTTATATTAAAAATAGATTTCAAGCGGTTTGTATCAAAGGTAATCATCTCAATTCCTTCCTGTGCCTTCAGGTGTACCGCAAGGTTCGCATTTAGGCCCATTTCTCTTTTCTTTGTATAATAATGACATGGGTGACGTTATCAAACGTCCTGCGAATACCTTTACTACTGCCTGATGCGGAGCTGCGGGATCCTCTTGGTGGGATTTCTCCGCATCCCCGCACCTAGCAGCTTCCCGGCCTCGCCAGGGCTCCACGGCAGGGGTCTCCCGAGGTACTGCGGGGACCCCGCAGACGTGCGCAGGTAGGCCCGCGCATGGGGGCTGGGTACGCGGCCTAGTGCCCACCGTACCGCCCCCCGTCCGCTGCGGAGGGCTATAACCCTCCGCCGCCCCCCCCTTGCAGACAGACCCACATGAGGAGGGCCGCCGTTCCTTGGAGGGGGAAGCGGGAGGGGAAGCGTAGTTCTTCCCGTCCCTCTCCCCCCTCCCGGCCGCCCACATCTCCCCGTCCTTTCTCCTGGGAGAAGAGGGGGGAACGCGGCGACCGCATTCGTGGGGGGTCCGAGCGGCCAGGGCTACTCGGACATCCCCCCCTCCGAGGGCGCTCGTACAGGCGCCAACGCCTCAGAGGGCCATTCTCGGGGGGTTTCCCCTTCGTGACCGGCGGGTCACAACTCCCCCTCCCCATAACGTGGTCGGCCGGTCGACCACTCTCCTCACACACTGCGCATCGCGACGGGGCGGTGCATGTGGCCGCCTTGTGTCCGGTCGTCTCACACCTGAAGCACAGGCCACTGCGGTCTTCCCTGGACGGGCACCTACTAGCGACGTGGCCCCTGCCCATGCACCTATAGCAGTGCGAAGGTGGGGGGCCCAGTGCCGTCACCCGAGCAAGACTCCAGCCCACCTTCAGCCTGTCGCCCTCCGTCACCTTTTTGGCCTCCACTACGGGACACCTCACCTTGGCGAACCCGTTGCCTCCCGATCCGGAGAGAATCTCCCCCACCTCTACCTTGCAGGCCCGGCAGCCTCCCTTTTCCGCCACAGCCTGCACCAGCTCCTCCGCCGTCACTGTTTCATCCAGCCCGGTGATCCGCAGGTCGGCTACCCTCTCCGGTCTGCCGACCTCCACGTAATCCGCCATCACCTCGCCGATGCGCTTCGCGAGGGCATCGGCCTTTGCGGGACTGTCCGGTCCCGGGACCACCAAGAGTTTGGTCCCCATCCGGCTTTCCCGGATCTGAAGACCTCCGTCTATGCCGAATTCCTGGAGTCTCACCTTCGCCCTGGCCATCTCCAGCACCTTCGTGTAGGTGACCCCTTTATCCTTCGCGGTCGGCGTCAGTGTCAAGGACACAGCCGCGGTGTTTGGCACCCTCATTTTTGCTCTCCCACCCTCCGGTCGCTGCGCTTTATTTGGCACTGGCGCGCGCGTCCTCGCCACCTCCGGCATCTGGGTCGTTCCTGGGCCCGCACCCTTCTTCTTCGCCGGTTTTTTGGCCACAGTGCTCCAGGTCTCCACCACCGCTGCGGCCTTCTTCCCTTCCGTCTCCGCGCCACGCCGGTCCGCTGCAAGGGGCGGCCTGATCCGCTCCGGCGGCGGAAGCCTCTTCTCGAGGGAAGCCAGCCGAGTGCTTACCAACTCCCCTATGGATATCATAAGGGAGCGTTTCAGCTCCTCGACGGCCTCCAGTGGCACCAATTGTGTGGTTGGAAGAGGCGCTCTCTCCTCCATCGCTCTCCTCAGCGATCCCAACTCCGCTCGCAATTTGTCCATCTCAGCCTTTGTCTTCTGGCTTTCCTTTTGGAGACGGATGTTCTCCTCCTCTATCTGCTCCATCCTTTCTGTGTCCTTGGACCTCCGCAGGGCCATCTCCAGGAATTTCTTGATCTCCTTTGTTGCCCGATAGGCCATCTCAGCGTGCTTTTTGCTCACCGGGTATTCATCCACCACGGAGTCGAGATATCTCAGACGCTGTTCAACCTGGAACCTGATCTCCGGAACCGTAAGGGTATCATCGCTTTCGTCCTCCGCAGGGGAAACTGGGGAAGCTTTACGTTTACCCTTCCCCTTACGGGTCGTGCTCGACTTGGGGGGCAATGATGTTGAACCCACCCCATCCTCCCTAAGGCGCAGGATGCCTACTCCCTCGATCGCCTCGGTAACTAATTTACCACTGCGGGACCCGGTAATCCCGCAGCGCCGGTGGCCAGCCGGAGCGCATTGGTCGCTAGTTACCCTGGGGCCCAGCTACCCCAGAGCGCCCGGCGTCAACGGGAGCGCATGACATACTCACAACATAATTCGACATTTCTCATAGTTTTTCCCTCTTCCGGGCGAGGGAACCCTACCTGGCCTCTTCAAGGGTGATTTTTGAAAAGGTTTTCTTCCTTGTAGCCCCCGCCCCGAAGGACGGCGGCCCCCGGCCCCACACCACGTGCGGGGTTACGGGTTGGCCGGAGGCGACGCGGAGTTCGCGCCGCAACCGCCCTCACCAACGGCGTTTCCGCCTCAACCTACAGAGTCTCGACCACCGCTACCCGGGCTACCCAGGGCGCCGGCCGAGAGACCCTTCGGGTGATTTTTTAGAGAGGTTTTCTTCCTCGCAGCCCCCGCCTCCAAAAGAAACAGTTCCTTTGCAGACGGCGGCCCTCGGCCCCGCACTATGTGCAGGGTTACGAGCTTGACCCGACTGCCGCTACCCGGGATACCCAGGACGCCAGCCGAGACCACCATCGGGTAATTTTTTAGAGAGGTTGTCTTCCTCGCAGCCCCCGCCTCCAAAGGAAACAGTTCCTTTGCAGGCGACGGCCCTCGGCTCCGCACTATGTGCAGGGTTACGAGCTTGACCCGACTACCGCTACCCGGGATACCCAGGACGCCAGCCAGGTCTCCACAGCTGGGTATGGTCCACGCCGGCCGAAGCCGGTACCCCCCATCCGCCACCCGGGAGGACGCGCCCGATAGCAGACCCAGCCAAACTGCCACGGGACAACTTTCAATACCTACACATTTGAAGGCAACAATATCAAGCGCGTCACTAAAATTAGAGACCTTGGTTTTATTATGCATTTGGAACTATCTTTTAATCACATAGACCACATATTAAAATTAGCATTTCGTAGGTTAGGATATATACTCATAATATGTAACCCTTTCAAAGAAATTCTCACCCTTAAAATATTATATTTTTCTTACGACAGGTCTCTTTTACATTTTTGCAGCACGGTTTGGAGCCCATTTTAATGTTATCTAAGACATATACAAAGAATAGAAAGAGCGCAGAATAAAGAACATAGAGCAAAACGTACCCACCATGTAGCACATTGAAATTGGTACCATTAGAAAGGTCTTCCAAAGTGTATTAATTTATTGTATGGGAGCAAATAAGTAGCTCGCGAGAGATAAAAGATATTCGTCGTTGAAAATGCCGAAAATTCTTAATAAAATCTCCCTACGCATATTCAAAGTTTTTGAGATTTTATCCTTTAAGTACTTAGCACTATATTATGCACTTGGGTTGGTGTGTCGTAAATAGTATTTATCTTTCAGTATGCAACCGTTGCCGCTGGTCGGCCACAATTGATGAGTGAGTAGTACAGCAGGGTGGATCCGTTATCACCCACCAATCCGCACTGGGTCCGTTATCACCCACCGATCCGCACTGGGTCCGTTATCACCCACCGATCCGCACTGGGTCCGTTATCACCCACCGATCCGCGCTGGGCCCGTTATCATCCACCAATCCTCACCGGGTGCGTTATCACCCACCAATCCGCACCGGGTCCGTTATCACCCACCAATACGCGCTGGGTCCGTTATTACCCACCAATCAGCACTGGGTCCGTTATCACCCACCAATCCGCGCTGGGTCCTTTATCATCCACTAATCCGCACTGGGTCGCACTAGATTCATGTATTTTGTGACGGGTATTGTTCATTATGAGTCACCGATGAAACTAATCGTAACGCTAAACGTAGTTTACCCCCAAGTCAAGCGTGCCTAAAGAAGTTTTACTTCAAAAAGTCAAATTGTTATGACACCTGGCTATTAAAAATGTAATAAAGAATTAGTCATATCTTCGGCCCGTCATTAATTAATTCATTCGTTCATTAATAATTGAACTAGTTAATTATGCGTCTTTTAAATGACACCTAGTCTATAATGCTACAAGGTGGGTACGGGTTCCATACAACATTACCCATTGTTCTTTATTAAATCTCTTAACTTTCGCACAATGTTACAGATGAATCATACAGTGGAACTTTGGTCAGATATAAACTACTTAGTCTTTCTATTCATCGTAAAATGTTTGACATTATCTTTCTTTTCAAACTCTTGAACTCACAAAGGACAATGGGCAAAAATGTATGGACGCTGCACCCACGTCCGGCACGACTTAAACTACATTTGTTTGAAAGGTATTACAGTCTCGATCATCTGTGCCAAAGCGCATCAAATTCCATCCCGGATGTACGGTTCAAGCGTACATCTTGCGAAGTCATCACTTTTCATAATTGTGTTCATAATTACAAAATTGCAACAGTTCACGTTTCCTTACCGATCGCGGCGGGCGCGCACTCATCTATCAATCATTTACGAGTATCATAGCATAGTATCAGTTTTTATATAGTAATAAATAGTTTAAATTCTTATATCATCTTTTACTTATCATATCAACTCTAGGTGTACCGTACACCGGAGGTCTTTAGTTATTTTAAGATAAATAGGTACAAGTACTATAATGAACCAACATTAATGAAACTAGGGAATTAATTAAGTTACTTAGTTCGGCACTACATAGAGGGCTCAGGTATTATGGGAGTACTTCACAAGGTGCTAGGGGTCAAAAAATCCCCGCATGGGTTGGGGTTTTTCAAACAGTCTGTTCCTTATAGTAAATTGTCTTCTATGTAAAACGGAGCAACCTCAAATCACACAAACTTGTCCACGCTTCGGAGAAAACATGATTCCAGTTCATCCATACTAATTGACAAACCTATAATCGTGTTCCAATGTCCAAAGCGTGTTAGATAAAAATCGATCAAGTGCGCTCCCTGCGCACCATCACAACGAAGTAAGACGAATCAACTATTTGCAACTGCAAGTCCTTCAACCCCCGTAAACCGTTTTAAGGTGTCCCAGTAAGTGCAAGCATCGGATTGTTGGCAAGCTTTGATGTATATCTGGTTGTATAGTACGATATGGCATATTATTATGGTAACTAATAATATAAAATGAAGGTACTTTAAAATGAATTTATTTAGCTACTTAAATATGCCCATGTGTCATATCTTTAGACTACCACGATATTTTTTTTTTCGGTGTCATAATAAAAAAAGGTAAATTTAAAAAATCAAAAAACCCGACTGCTTAATTGTACTTAAAATAAAAACTGAAAAGAAAAAACAAGTCTAGTAGTCTATAATTCTGTTAATAAGGAACAAAGCTACTTTAACAGCCGGGACCCATTAGATATTCAAGAATACATAATATTTTTCAATAATATTATTATTACATTATTGAAAGTGATCAATTATTTTCTTTTAGAACTGCAAACTGAGATTGAAAGTTATAAATTACAACTTGATAAATATGAAACAGAAAAAAAGTCAAATTTAGAAAATATACAAACATTACAAGAACTTGTAGACTCATTAACTGAGCAAAAACTAAATTACATAACTGAAGTTGACACTGCACAAGGTAAAATAAAATCCCTCAGTAGTAAATGTAAATTGTATGAGGAGGAAATCAAAAAATTCAAAGCAGATTTCATCATAAAAGATAAAAGTTTAAGTGACAATGCACAAAAATTGTCAGACGTAGACAGTGAAATCATATCTTTAAAAAGACAAAACAATAGATTTATGGAAGAAAATGAACAACTTATTACTCAACTCTCAGAGCTTGAAACGCAAATTATGGAATTCAATAAAATAGGGTTAGAGCAAAGAAAACAACTAGAAATATTGGAAGAAAGGGTGCAAAGAGGTAAATATAAATATTTATTACTAGCGGCCGCCCGGGACTTCGTCTCGTTAACTTAAGTTTTTTGTCAATCCCACACGAATCTAACATTTTGTTCATTGTCTCAATCCAGGACATAAACTATATGCGTACCAAATTTTATCAAAACCATTCAGTAGTTTTTGCGAGATTGAGACACAAACTTTCACATTTATAATATAAATAGGAACTAGAATGAAACACATTATTGTATTTATTATTGTAATTTAATATCTGTTATTTATTTCAGAGGAAACCAGTAAAACTCAGATTGATGCCCTAAACAAAAAAGTCGAAGAATTAGAGAATCAAATTGCTTTAAATTCTCATCATAATGATGATGTTGACATGGTTAAGTATGAAAATAAAATGAGGGAACTTTCCACTTTGTATGAATCAGAAAAAAGCAGAAATGAGAAAGCAAATGTCAAATTACGTAGCTATAAAGATAAAATACTAAAATGTGCTACTTGTATTAATCAACTTAAAAATTCAAGATTTATATTGACAAAGACAATAAAGGAATATTCTGAAAATGTACCAAAATGGCAGAATGATATAATCAAAGCATCACAATTGCTTGAAAATCAAATAAATCAGCTAAATAGCGAAAATACAAAATTAAAAGAAAAGCTTATAAAATTAGAACAGCAGTTAAATAACATTACTAATCCCCAAAAAATTGAGGAGAACAATTCTGAAGTTTCTAATTTACATAGCGAAAATGCAGTTCTCAAAGCCAAAATTAATAATTTGGAAAGACTTTTACAATTAGAAAATGATAATTGTGCAAAACACAAGTCTGAAGTAATTTCATTAAGAAGTAACTGTGATTTACTGCAATCTCAGCAATTTGAGATTAAAGAACAGTTATCTAAATGTGTTAAAGAAAATGAAACACTTCAAAAGGATTTAGACAGTATCAATACCGATTACAAGGATTTAATTGAACAGCAGCTTCCTTCACACATCAAGATTAACAATCAATTAACCACTGATTTAAATGTAATACAAGCTAAATATGACACATTAAAAAATAAAAATACAGATCTTATGAATACAATTGAAAAGTTGAAAGGTGAAAATGATAAATTAGCCAAGTCTATACAAACAACATCTTCTAATAATCAATTTATAGAAAATATGCATTTGCAAATCAAGGCATTAGAGAGTGAGAAGGCAACATTGGTAAAAGAAAAACTCAATGCCAGGGATAATGTCGTAGAGTTGGAAAACAAAAATAAAATATTAACAGAGCAGAATGATAAGTTAAAATCTGAAATTACAGATATAAAATCTCAACTTGACATAATATCGAAAGAGAAAACTGCAGTTGAGAAAACACTTAAAACAGAAAAGGAAAACGAAATTAGCAAATTAAAATGTGAAATAATTGAATTGCAGGAACAATATGGCTTACTAAAAAAGACACACGAGGACCTACAGGACCTGAATGGCTTACTCAAAGAAGAAGTGGAAAATCTCAAACTTTCATTAGAACAACCAAGACCTGACGATGGTGAAAATCAATCTGATTTGAATGTCTCTCTACAAGCAGATATAGTGAAGTTAGAAACAAAATTAGCTGCATACAAACAAGAAAATGCTTCTCTTCTTACAGAAATTAAGGAATCTCGTGCTAAATCTAAAGAATTTGATAATCTTGCAGCCGAATGTGATGATGCAAAATCTAAACTTATGGGGTACAAAACGGAAAATACTGAATTATTGAATGAAATGAAAGAAATAAATCAGGTACTTAAAGAACGTGGCGAAGCTATATCAAAATTACAAAAAGCTGTTGCAGAAATGGAGAGACTTATAGAAACCTTGGAAAAAGATAGAGATAGGGTTAACCAAGAAAAGGGCATTTTGGAGTGTAAAGTTAGTAGTTTAGAAAATGATTTGAAAAATGCTGAAGAAAATACAAATAAAAGACACAATGACTCTGAACAGATTCTTCATGAAAAAGATGCTGCTTTAAAAGCATTATCTGAAAAGGATACCATGATTAATTCTTTAAAAGATGAGATCGAAAGTCTTAAACATCAGCAATCATCTTCTGGTAAGTAAAATTTGAAGAATGACTTAAATTGAATTAATTTTGTATTTTTTTATCTATAATTCGGATTTTTATAGATTTGCAAAATGAGGATATGTCTACTTCCACAATTTCAAAAGCAGAAGAACATTCGCGAATGAGAGATTTAGATGATTCATTTGAAGAAAAGTAAGTATACACGTCGCCAATAGCCTTTTCACTCATTATATGATAAAGTCAACTGGTAGATTTTCGGGTAGAGGGAATCTCTGAGCTAAGTTCGTGTGGTGAAGTCGCGGTGAAAGTCGAGTCGCCGCGGTATCATCACTGCGCCTCTCCCGACGACACGCCCGAGCACACGCTAATCATGTGCCCGGCCTGGCGAAACGAGCGCCGCACTCTGTACCCCTAGCACGAACCATTATCGAATTCGAATAGTTTGCAAACCGAAATGTTAATGTCTTTGGTATGGAAACCTGAACAGCAGCGGCACAAAGTACGTAACGCGAACTAAAAATCAGTACACATTTGATAATGACATTTCGGACTCGCAAACGATACGAATTCGATATTGGTTCGTGCTAGGGGTACTGATTGCGGCGCTCGGCGATGGTTAGAGCCATGCTTGATAGCCAGAAGGCCTGGAAGGCTGCCGCCTCCTGCGAATCGGTGATGACACAGAAGGAGGCCGCGGAGAGGGAGCGGGAGGAGGACGCTCTAGCCCCTCCCCTCCGACGGCGACGTAGACGGGTGGGCCGAAGAAGGCAGCCTAGTACGCTAGCGCAATCCCCCAGAGGCGTGTCGCCCGGTCCCCTCGTTGGGTCAGGCTGGCCCGGGGGTGTCCCGGTGAAATGGCGTACACACATATAGGTAGCGCCTTTCTTGAGCATATTCACAGAGCAAATAAACTTGCGCAGTAGACGTTTTTCTATCTCAATTTGCTTCTGCGCAGGTTTCCCTGTCTATGGTCGTTGCTCAAGAAGTTTGATGGGGTGTTTAATATATAACAGCATATCCAAAGGAAATATGCACAGCGTAGCGTGTTAGCTGCTTCTTAAAAAACTAGAACTATATGGATTTTCCGTGAATGCCTGCACGTGTGTAATTTAAACGCTAGAGTCAATCGGTTATGACAGATCGAAACGTAAGCTCGTAAAACTTTACGAATTGATGCTACGAGGGCGGAAGAATATAGACTTTATTTCTGTCTCTATATCGTAATTCGCGCTGTTAGCAATATAGCAGGTACGGACCGCGAGGAAAAGAGCCGGCTATACAACCGGCCGTGCATTTGAATATCACAAATAATTTCTATAAATGTATCAACTCACCACAGGTCTGTGTATATCTTAAACTATGCTGGAGTTCCACAAGGTAGTATTCTGGGACCACTGTGACCGACGTAAAATGCGTTCTATTTGCTGATGACATCAAAAATAATACCTAATACTAATAATAAAAGTGACATAACGTATGAATCAATTCTGAATGACACATTAAGTAAAGTTTTAACATGGTTGACATTTAAGCTTAAAGAAACATATCAGAAAATAAATATGTACAATTTCGTAATTGATAAAAAATTTAATATTTCTTATTGCGGTGAAATTTTTTTAAGATTAACATTAGACAATAATTGCAATTGGAAAAGACATGTAGATGATGTATGTTATAAACTTAACAGGTTTATATATGCTTTAAGACAGACTCGCACCACGGCAAATGAACAAGCAGCTCTAATTGGTTACCATGTCTACGTCGCGGCAATGCTGAGGTACGGTTTGCTGCTATAGGGCTACTCGATCGATATTCAAAGAGCCTTTGTAGTAAAAAATGAATTCGAGCCATCTGTGGGGTTCACCGGTGGACCACATGTAGACCCTTATTTAAAAAATTGCGAGTGCTGACTTTAGCTTGCTTATATACTTTGGAGGTCGGGTTGTAGTTAAAAAAAAAATATTTGAATTAAATAATGATCACAGTAGTAAATATGTTAGTCGTAATCCCACTAAGCTGGGAGTTCTTCCTTGAAGAAGTGCACTCCATCAGAGGAGCTGCTTCCTTATGGCCATTTAAACTTATAATCATATTCCGAGTTTAATTAGAGAGTTACCGTTACGTTTTTTTATGAAGCGTTTAAAGTCTTAGTTACTGTGGAAATCATTTTATACATTAAATGTTTTTTTTTTCAAATCCATTGTAATCTTGACTATAATTTAAGTTTATGACATTATTAATTTACATTGACATTATATATTGATAAATTGTAATGAGTTAACTGTCAATAATATAATAAAATATCTTGACTGTAATTTTAAGTTATTAATTTACATGGACATTGGTGTCGATTCTAGGGTGATTCTCTAAACTTAAAACTAAATTTAACATCAGTCTCTCCTTTTCATTCCGTATAGAGAATGACAAGGATGCACTTTTGCCAATTTAAGTTTAGCTTTAAAGAATCATGCCAGAATCGATATCATTATATATTACAAATGTTTTTTTAATGTGTATCTGACTAGTGTATTAATATTTTCATAATATTGATTTTAATGATAAAAATTATAAACATTGAATAATTAATTGATAAATAAATTGTATTGCATTGTATCAAATTGAAATGAATTAATTGTCAATAATAATTATGACGAATGTTGCATGTCCCTTCAAGGGCGGGACATTCAGAACTAGACTTTTATGGAAATAAAAGTAAACAAACTATGTTCCTAGCAAATAAACTATTACTGTTTAATCATTTTATAGTAAGTATTAGAACAAAATTTGCTTCAAATGCGTTAAATTAATACATTGAAGATACATGTAAAAAAAACGACACTACGTAGTTTAAGTATTTTTTTCGATTTTTTTTCCTGAGCTCTGCGGCATCTTGGTTTTTCTACTGTCTGCGTGGGCCTTGATTTTAAAATCGACCCTGTCAGCTGCTATGTAAAAGTGAACTCATGCCAAATGCTTACATTACGGTGTAGCGTACAAAACAACAAAAGAATAGGCTTGAAGTCGATGCGTTGCTGCAAAATACATCTTACTATTTCAAAAATAAAGTTCTCCCCCGCTTCTGTCTGTCTATGATAATTTCAAAAGCTACTGAACTCACGGAAGGTTTTATCTATGTAAAATACAAGCCCGAGAAGAGAACAAAAAATATAGTCTTCGGAGCTGATTAGAAAGGAGAGCTCACAATCACCTGCTAATAATAAAATCAAAAGAGTGTGGGGTTAACTTTATTAACATAATTATTTTTTCAGATACACAAAGTTACGCATATTTGCTTTGAAATTAAAGAAAAAGTTAAATGATACTATTAATCAATTACAAAATGCTGAACAAGACAAAGCTATACTTGAAAAATTACTTAGTGAAAACGAAAAAACGCCAAAGTCAGCTAGTAAAGATGAAGTTGATAATGTGTCAAATCTTCAAAGTAAAGTGCAAACTTTAACTGAAACTGTTGCAGCTTCAGAAAAAATTGAGGCAGATTTAAAAAATTTGAAAGGTTAGTTTTTTGTTGATATATTTTAAGTTATAAAATTATTGCTATCGAATTAAATTGGCACCGAAACGTCAGTGTAGATATGTCTATCTTACTTTGTTTTTCTAATTTTGTGCCCATTGTATTACTTTCTTTTGTCAGTATAACCTTTAATCAATTTATTGCATATCTTAAACTTTTATCAGTTGTCAGGAAAGCTCAATGTGTATTCTGAGATATATCCACTACATATTATTTTTTTGCCTAATAAGTATCACAGAGAGCAACATTTTAGCATCAAAGTCAAAATAAAAATTAAGTTTTTAATATTTTAGCTGAATTGGACGCAAAGTCTCAACAATTGACTGCTGAAATTGAAGCTCATAAAGTAACCAAAGAAAACTTGGAGAAAGCGCGACGTGACGCTAAAAAGAAAAATGTACTTAGCCTAGAAATGGAGGATTATGAACGATCTATGAAAGAATTGACGGCTAAAATGGAAGAAAAGAAGAAGAAGATGGTTCAGGTAGATATTGTAAAAATAGTCAAAGGGTAAAATACCTACATTATATAGTGCTGCACATCATCGTGTGCGACTTGTTGAAGCAGTTTCACGCGTATTTTTCGTTTAAGAATGCTAGTTCGTCTTACACTTCAGCCGGCCTTAGCCGGCTGAAGTGTATTGAAGTAACATTTCGATATATGTACTTAGCCCATCCTAACTTTGTAAACGTCATGTGCGACCAACAGCATACACTCTCCAAAAGGGGTTTAAATTAATTAATATG
Organism: Chilo suppressalis; assembly: GCA_902850365.2. Classification (NCBI taxonomy): domain Eukaryota; kingdom Metazoa; phylum Arthropoda; class Insecta; order Lepidoptera; family Crambidae; genus Chilo; species Chilo suppressalis. The sequence continues at coordinate 19,928,069 of OU963898.1, forward strand.
TATTTTGACAATAAAGTAACTAAACTGGTTGCTATATGCATTTATTAGATACACTTTGAATAGGGTATTTGACAAGTTTTAGAAAACGATCTCACGTTATTTGAATGTTTGTAGAGTCCTTGTTTGTGGATATTCATCATTCTGTTGTGTATTTCAGTAAAAGAAACTAAATCAGAAGTTCAATTTTCAAGTTGCCGCGAATATATTTCTTTGGACAATATGGCGTCTCACTGCTGTGTGACGTCACACGACTGTTATTAAAACGTCAAACGATACAATATAATGTCAATTTGATCGGCAGTTTACTAGCATAGTCGTTATTTTAGTCATTCATTTTAATCATTTCCATTTAATATTTTTTTAGAAACGTTATAAATTATTTGTTTTCTCTGAATAGTGAAATTGCTGCTGATATTCATATTAAAAACAGAGGGCAACAATTGGTACTTTATTTTTCATACTCTCAAATAGCCTATTCTTTCGAATGAAATTATAAAACATATCTCACAATATCATAAATAAAATCTCATGTGAGCTTCAATCTAAGGACTTGTAATGTATTTTTTTGTATTTTAGATGGAATCTACAATTGACACTCAAGAGGGAACTATTAATGCAATGAAAACCCAAATAAAGTTGCTGGAGGAACAGATACGATCAGAAGAAATGCAAACTAGATTAACAAAAGAAGAATTACAGAATGTCGTAGAAGAATCCAGAGCGAAGGACAGCGTTATTCAAATGAAGAATGAAGTCATATCTAAATTAGAACAGGATCTAGAAGATGAAAAAAGAAAGAACGAAGAAGCCATTTTAGAAATCACTGGTATACTCAGTGAAAAAGAAAAAATAATCATTAGCTTAGGAGAGGAGAAAATTGAATTGAACAACAAATTAAAAAAATTGGAATTCAAATGTTCACAACTCGGTGAAAATTTGCGTATTACGAATATAGAGCTTGCTGATTTGAAGACTGAATATACTAGTTATAAGGTTTGATTCTGTGTGAAGGTTACTGATTTATATCTTTAGTGTCCGTTGGTTGCAACTCTTTCATTATGTTTTAGGTGAGGGCGCAAGCTGTGCTACGACAAAACCAAACAGTTGATCATAGCCAAGAAGAACAATTGAAAGAGGAAGCTGCCGCTCTGCGCGCTCAAATAGAGACACTAACAGCAAAGCTTTCAACTTTACAGTAAGTTTAGTAGGAAGTTTCCTTGATATTGTTTTTTATTTATATTATCGTAATTATGGGCACATTGATTTTCTTATGCCGGTATTTCAGTTGGCTATTCGTGTTTGCTATTTGTTAACTGTCATCAGTCTGTCCTTTTTATTCCTTATAAAACATGAAAAGGACAGACTGTTGTCAAGTTAACAAATAGCAAATACGAATTATTGCCAAGTGAAGTGCCGGCATTAAGATCAGACAAGTAAAGTAACACTGCTTTTCTGTCGATAAGTAAAGTTTTCTGAGCTTCACGGAATAGAGTATAGTGTAAAGATTGTGGGCAACGCGCAACCGCTGTGCTGTTATGGCGTTTTTAAAACGTTATTATTTTGGTCAACTAACGACCGCCGAGAGAACTGAGAATGACTAAAGTTGATGTTGACACTTTCTTTCACAACTCAATCGGACAACACGTGACTTGCTGAAGCATTAAATTAATTTGACGTTTTCCAGTACGGCCATAAGTATTTTAACGTGCAACCCAAAATAGGTTATTCCTTCTCTGACAATACGTGCGGTTTTCAGAGATCAATGCGCTGAATTAACTTCGGAATCGGAATCGATGCGTCGCCGAGCGGCTGAAGGCGCGAACGAAGTAGCGCGCGCGCAACAACGTAACTCCCGGCTGCAGGCAGATCTTACGCGGCTCACACAAGAATTGGAATCGGAGAGATCACAGCATAAACTACAGGTATGTAATATTGAACATTAACATCTGAAACGGAATCGATGCGGCGCCGAGCGGCTGAAGACGTATAATAAAACTGTATTACAAAACATTCTACTAATATTATAAAATGTAAAAGTTTGTTTGTTATTCAATCACCCAAAAATAGGCGAACGGATTTCGATGAAATTTAGCACACATATAGTTTATTATCTGAATTTTGACATAGATACTTTTTATCCCGGAAGAATGTTAGTTTCCTGTGGAATTCTCAAAAAACTATAGCGAACGCGGATGAAGGCGCGGGCGGCCGTTTATTAGGAATTGGTTTAAATCAGTCGTTACAGTGCTATTATAGTTATATCGTATCATACTAATAATGCCATTTGTTTGTTTGCTTTAAGGTTTCAACATTAACGCAGTGCTACAAAGCGCAGATCAACGAATTGGAGGCGAGACTCCAAAAAGAGACTGATCTACTGAGGAAACAGTTGGCGAGTCACGACAACGCTAACTCGTCTCAGTCTCACGGCGCCGCGAGAGCAAACGATCCGAATCGCAACCAATACATGCTTCCGGTTATACCGAAGGACGACAGCGATGGAGAGATGGATATCAACGTCTCCATGATACCGAGGGAGGAAGGAGAGGTAATATATTATTTCAATCTTATAAGAATGTTATTTAAAACTAATATTGTTAGATATATTGTCTTATACGTCCATCATCACTAATACTATATCAATTTATACTATTAACGGGATTGCTACCATGTGCCTTATTTTTACGATTTCCCGATATTTTGGCAATGTTGCAAGCGTCATGATCACGGAGTAACTGAATTAATTGCGGGTAGAAAGAATATTATTGGCAGACATGTCGGTCTACCCTCCGACGAACTTTTATTGCGCTCGCACGTACCACTGTTCACGTTCTTACTATGCACTCTAAACCGTTCTCGACATATAACAATCACAGTATCTAATCGCGACACGACACTCTTTTGAGTATTCCGGTTTTGGCATATACGAACCACTGGATTGTAAACAACAAGGGACATGGTAGCAATCCCGTTAATAAAGTAAATTACTATGATGTTGATCGTAAAATTAAATAAAAGTGTTCAGAAACGGCGCCTTCGCCTCCACTGATCAAGTCTTACATGGCGAGATGTGGCTGCGGTCCCTCTCGAAAGGTTAATGGAGCAAGGAGTCCCCGAGGACGTAGTATTATACCTAAGATGCTGCCTCTTTGGCGCTAACGTGACTATAGATACATTTAAATGCATTATTTTCATTTGGAAATGAAATCGCTCATAGGGTTCGGAAGCGGCGCCTTCGCCTCCGCTGTTCAAGTCTTACATGTCGAGTTGTGGCAGCGGTCGATCGCCGGTCCCTCTCGAGAGGTTACTCGAGCAAGGAGTCCCTCAGGACGAAGTATTATTAGATTTTGCCTCGTTGGCGCTACTATTATTAAAGATACATTTACATGCATTATTTTCATTTGGAAATGAAATCGCTCATAGGGTTCGGAAGCGGCGCCTTCGCCTCCGCTGTTCAAATCTTACATGTCGAGTTGTGGCAGCGGTCGATCGCCGGTCCCTCTCGAGAGGTTACTCGAGCAAGAAGTCCCTCAGGACGAAGTATTATTAGATTTTGCCTCGTTGGCGCTAATATTATTAAAGATACATTTACATGCATTATTTTCATTTGGAAATAAAATCGCTCATAGGGTTCGGAAGCGGCGCCCTCGCCTCCGCCATTCAAGTCTTACATGGCGAGTGGTGGCAGCGGTCGATCGCCGGTCCCTCTAGAAAGGTTACTCGAACAAGGAGTCCCCGAAGATGAAGCTCTAGATGCTGCCTCGTTGGCGCTCACTCCAGAGCAAGAGGCCATCGACTTGAGGAGGAGACTCCAAGCGCAGCAGCTTAAGTATGTTATTTTTCTAATGTATACACTTTTAAAGTGATTTGGTAATTATTCATAGCAATACAGGGTTATTTTTGAAATATCTGTAACCTCGTAGGACTAGATAGCTAGCAACTGTGCTATGGTTGTTGAAATGCGGTCGCTAAAAGAATTCTTTAGTTACAGGTCGAGTTAAAATTGAGCATTTTCGAACATCTTTTACAAAGTGGAATGGAGAGTTGACGTAGCTGATTAATGTAAGTTAGGGCCAAGGATAGAACACTGGGGTACACCATAACATATTTAGATTTGTTCACTTTTAAAGACTATGAATTTTTATTCTCAGAGCTCTGACCAGTAATTTCAAGTCTTAGAGGTTAAGTCTTAAGTAGTCTTAGAGGATGTTATGAGCTGAGTCACGAATAACAAATCCCTAATCTTAAAGTAAAGTGGGTTAGATTAAATGCCTTCGATAAATTAAGTAATAAATGCAGACATTGTTTTCAGCCATCAAGATCGCTGACCACTGATCCTATTAAATCTATTACTCCATCCCCATCCGTGCTAATTATGAAACCGAGGCCGTTTTATTTGAAATTTTTAATTATTATTATTAATAAAGTTAAGGTTAATTTTTTTTTCTCAATGTAGGGTGAAGCACGTGACCGTATTATTGGCGGAGTCTGAACGCGAATGCGCGCGCATGGCGCAGCTTAGCGACCTTCTAAAGGCGGAGTTACGTCGCGCGCACGGATCCACGCAGAGTGCGCACAACGCGGAGTACATGAAGAATGTCACGCTTAAAGTAAGTCTTCTATCTTCTATACTCTGTTCACGCCCCAGTAACACATATAGGCCGAATACTAGAGGAATAATGTCTCAACTGAGCGACCATCTGAAGGCGGAGTTACGTCGCGCGCACGGATCCACGCAGAGTGCGCACAACGCGGAGTACATGAAGAATGTCACGCTTAAAGTAAGTCTTCTATCTTCTATACTCTGTTCACGCCCCAGTAACACATATAGGCCGAATACTAGAGGAATAATGTCTCAACTGAGCGACCATCTGAAGGCGGAGTTACGTCGCGCGCACGGATCCACGCAGAGTGCGCACAACGCGGAGTACATGAAGAATGTCACGCTTAAAGTAAGTCTTCTATCTGCTATACTCTGTTCACGCCCCAGTAACACATATAGGCCGAATACTAGAGGAATAATGTCTCAACTGAGTGACCTTTTGAAGACGGAGTTACGTCGCGCGCACGGATCCACGCAGAGTGCGCACAACGCGGTGTACATGAACAATGTCACGCTTATAGTAAGTTTTCTATCTTCTATACTCTTTTCAAGCCCCAGTAACACATATAGGCCGAATACTAGAGGAATAATGTCTCAACCGAGCGACCTTTTGAAGACGGAGTTATGTCGCGCGCACGGATCAAGGCAGAGTGCGCACTACGCGGAATACATGAAGAACGTCACGCTTAAAGTAAGTCGTCTACCATCTATACTATGTTTATGTTGAAGTGACATACTATGGCAGAGTGCGCCCAACGCGGAGTACATGTGGAACGTCACGCTTAAAGTAAGTCTTTTACCTGTACCCCGAGCACGAACCATTATCGAATTCGAATAGTTTGTAAACCGAAATGTTAATGTCAAATTTTGTATGGAAACTTGAACAGCAGCGACACACAGTACGTAACGAGAACTAAAAATCAGTACACATTTGACAATGACATTTCGGACTCTCAAACGATACGAATTCGAAACTGGTTCGTGCTAGGGGTACTGTTTACGGCCAAGTAACACAAACGTTGAATACTAAATAAATAATGGATTCTTGTGTTCATAAGTTCTTCTTCATTAAAATTACTCAATAACAGCTAAGTAGCATACTTATCAGCTGCCATGCTTGAGTAATGAGAACAAATTATTCAGAATTCTCCTGTATTCACTTATTGCATTTTGAAATCTCTGCATTGCATTATAACACAATATATGTAGTATGCTATATTGGGATTATTTTCTGAATCTTTGTTACACCGGCTTAACATTAAGGGTGGTTTTTCAGCGGTAGATGGATTTGCCCTCTGTACTACGTTATAAACATACAGTGAAAACGTACCTATTCATTTTAAAGCTTGAAAGCTTGAGTTAGAGTAGTGATTCGGTAGTTTTAAAACTAACTGTGGCCTTGTACGGTATAATGGAAAACTGGAGTAACTTTATACGATAGTGAATGGTAATTGTTTGACAGCACTGTGTGTGAGTGAGTAGTAGGGACGACACTGCGCCTTCTCTAATATTAGTACGAGTCAGTTTCGAGTGTCATTAACTTGACTTAACTTGAATCTGTCACTATTTCTTTTTAGAATGTGACATCCGTCTTAAGGTCTGCGCTGCGTTTAGCAGGAGCACTAAGCACACGTCCGTTCTGCGTGCAGCTTCTATGTCATTTCATAGAACAGCGCTGCGCGGGAGACCCGCCTCACGCAGCGCTGCTCTATGAACTAACATGAAACATACATGCGGAGCTGACGCCCGCTCAGGCCGCTTAACGCAGCGTAGGCACTTAAAAAAAGTAAGAACAGTGACTTAAATTTAATAACTTAGCTTAAATATACCGTCACTTCAGCATACTTTGTCTCCCATATAGATAGACATTTAGATTGAATATAACTTGATGAATATTTAAACAGTTCATAACGCTACCACCGGGAGACGAGCGCAGTCGACTGGTGCCCGTGCTGCAGAAGATTCTCGCTCTCTCGCCCGAAGACACCAGTAAGCTGCAAGCGGTAGCTAAAGGTAGGGAACATTGTTCAGCATATTCCAACGAATTAGAAATAATACGGAATACGAACTGCACCATAAAGTGGTACCACGCAAACTGCGAGCAAGTGGGCGGGGCGAAAAAACTGCGATCTACACGGCGATCATGGGATTGGTTGTGATTTCCGTTTAACATTATCTTACCCAATGAATGGATAACGGAATACATTTGCAGATATTTGATTGGCAAAGTATTTTGTTTAGTCTGTGTGCATGTCGCGTTAGTGTTGAAGTTTAAGTTGTATGAGTTTGGAACCTAGTTTTAGCAGACATACGAGTAGTTAGAGAGTAATGCTTCCATAACATTTCTAATTCGTTGGCATATTCATAATAATACATTGTCATCAGCCTGAAAGAATTTCACGTGTAAATCAGTATATTTACAATAATCCATGTCATCATTATCAGCTTGTTAATGTTTCCACTGTTGAAGCACATGCTTGCACTATTGGACACGATGATATAAGGCGAACGGGCCTTACACTCCTTTACTTTTTTTTGTCTGGGAAATGCCTTACCTATCCTTCAACCACCGGGGGAGCGAGAAGAAGGTATGTGGTACTCTTCCCTGCTCATTACAGTCAGCCCTTGGGCCGGGTGAAATGAGCAGGGCCCTACCTAACGTCCTGAACAGGGCCACTAAAAACCAGACAATACTCCTGCACCGATCACCCGGCGTTCATTCTGAGGACCGCAATCCCCCCATTGCACGCCGGGAGTGCGGGTGTGGTCGCGGCACCGATGCCGACTGTCCGCGCACCCCCAAGGTGCTCTCACTCCGTCCCTCTTCTACCCCCCTTGGCCCTAAGAAGGGCCGTTTGAGCATCTACCGCCAATTAAAATGATCAGTGTCTCTGTGGGGTGATGCTCTTACCCTGGTCCTGAGAAGGACAGTTGAACCGTGTTCAACACTCGAAGTGCTGACCATCCCAGGGTCTCTACGTGACCCAGTACCCCCTTGCCCTGTGCGGGCTATCCCCTTTGTCAGGGTGGCAGAAGATGTGCCAGTGCGCGCCTGCCTCTCCTGTCTCTCCGCGCCCCCTCGCCCTTTTGCCGCGGAGAGAGCCCACGTCGGCTAGTACCTCGCAGACTCTTCGAAGCCTACCCAGCTAGTGCCTTGTTACTGTAACAATACCCAAGCATAAAATACCAAATAGGCTATTTGACAATATGAAATATAAAGTAACAATTGTTGGCATCTATATTTAATATCAATATCAGTAGCGCTTATTCTGTGAGAACAAATAATCAATAACTAATCAAAAATATCATTAAATAAAAATGAGATTTTTGTTATATGGTCACCGAAAACGCCTGGGATTGGCGAATACTTTAGTTTTAATGACGGTTGTGTGTCCTCACATACACAATGCGACGCCATTATGCCCAGAAAAACGTTTTCGCGGCAAACTGAAAATGGAATTTTATATTTAGTTATCTTTACTGAAATACACAACAAAATTATTAATTTAAAAAAATATGGACATATAAAAAGTATGATATTTTTGAAGAACTCCGTGAAGATTAGTAAATAACTCGACATATACTACCCTATTAATAGTAGTTTGAACTATGGCAATCGTAACATACGTACGTACGAGCAATGTTTTTGTAAAGTGTATTTTAGCGCTACCCATACTTTGTAAATAAAAACAAAGTACAACATCAAATAATAATCTTTAATCGTCCTATTCCATCCATAGAGAAGGCCAGTGCCCCAGCAGTGGGAAGATTAATAGACTGATGATATTAATGATGATTACAGCATATAAATATTTACTACCAATAAAACAGGAAGCTCACCAAGTAGCTTAAGAGCCCTTTACATTTTTTGCAAAAAAACCTATTTTTTGAGGGCTTTGTGAGGGTAACCCCTTAGAAAGTAAATAGTAGATTTATTCTTCCTATTGTAAGTTAATGTAGAATATTTGCTAATACTATTTTCCTTTTTTTGTACTGATCGTTGTACTGCAGCTAGTTTACGGAGAAAACGATAATATGCACAACTTCAAACGCCTCAATCTCTCAATAATCTATATATATAAAAATGAAACCCGTTTTCCGTTGTCACGACATAACATGAAAACGGCTTGACCGATTTGGCTGATTTTTTTTGTAGTTTTCTAATACTCTGTACAAGGTTCTTACGGAAAAAAATATAAAGAAAATCTGTCTGTCTATCTGCCTGTCCGTATGTCGCAGCCACTTTCATCCGAAATTATAAGAACTATACTGTTGAAACTTGGTGAGTAGATGTATTCTGTGAACTGCATTAAGATTTTTACACAAAAATAGAAAAAATAACGACGGATTGCACTCCGTGAGTGCCGGCAGTTTTTTAGTTTTTTTGCGCTATCGTACACAAACATGACAATTCATATTACATTAAAAAGTTTATCTCACAGAAAAATCAACTTACATGAATCACATTTAAGCGCACCTAGCGACATCTATTATAAAAAAAATCAATTTCTTCGCAATAAAGCTGCCACCTGGACGTCCTAGACAGAGACTTATTATTATAATACGGTAAAATAAAATATTACTATGTTTCGTCCAATATATTGAAAGTCAACATCATCATCATCAGCTTATTAATGTCCCCACTGCTGGGGCACAGGCCTTCCCTATGAATGGAATAGGGAGATTGGGCCATGACCCGCCACGCGGGCCCAATGCGGATTGGCGGGTGCTAACGACTGCAGATGCAGCCGGGACCAACGGCTTAACGTGCCTTCGGACTATTATGAAAATATATATGTTGTTTTTTATTTAATAAAAATTAGTAAAGTCCTCAGGTATGGCGAGACCAGGGAAATAAGGATTCATTTTTATATGGAGGATATTATAGATTCCAGTTCAAATTGAATAGGTACTCATACATAAGATAGGTCAGCTATACAAAATAAAGTAGTGCATCAAAGCTACGCTAAGGCGGTACGAAGTTCGCCGGGTCAGCTAGTGTTCAATAAATTAGATCAAATTAATTACTACGACATCAAAAATATGTTTTTGTTGTAACATAATGTATTACAATTTTGATTTTCCACCCCATTAATTATCAAAATAACATCTAACCTCCGTGAGTTTTCCCAAAAAATAATGCAGGTTTACCTCGATTTTGATATTGAATTAAATAGAATTAATATCAAAAACTTTCATAAAACTAATCAACTGAAATATGATATATATATATATATATATATATATATATATTCAGCTTGGCTTTGGCTTCAAGGGTGGTTGTGAAGCAGCTGTTCACGCTCTTCGCACCTATCTGTCGCTTGACGCAGCGGAGGTAGTGCTGAAGGTGGATGTTAAAAATGCCTTCAACTCCGTGGATAGAGGTGCCTTACTCACAGCAATTTAACAAAATACTCCAAATATTTATAATAATCTTTGGCAATGTTACAGCAAACCTACTAAACTTCTTTTCAAAAATAACCTGATGTATTCATCTGTCGGCTGTCGGCAAGGCGATCCTCTTGGGCCCGCTATTTTTAGTTTGGCTATACAACCTATTATTGATTCGCTAAATTCAAAATTTAATGTGTGGTACCTTGATGACGGATCTATCGCTGGCGATATTTCAACTGTTCTCTCAGATTTTCAACTCATTATTGATAAATTTAAAAGTATTGGCCTTGACTTAAATTATTCAAAATGCGAGTTATTTATTCCAGAATCAAAATTCTCATCTGAACATTTACAACACATTATTATCAAATTTTCGACTTTAGCCCCTAATATAAAAATATTTTATACCAAATCACTCCGTCTCCGTGGTTCCCCGATTTTTGATGATGCCATTCCTATTTTTATTAATGAACAAATTTCAAAATTCCAGCAGTCCTCCGAAAAAATGTTAAAAATTAATCCCCACATGGCCTTATACTTGATTCGTTTTTGCGCTTTCGTCCCAAAATTCATATATTTTTTACGTAGTACTCATTTTTGGCTTTTTCCAGGACAACTCTCAATTATAGACAGTTCACTCAGAGAGACACTCTCCAAAATCCTAAATTGCTCATTTACCGATATTGCTTGGAAGCAGGCCTCTCTCCCTGTTCGTTTCGGAGGTCTAGGTACCCGCCATATTTCCCATATTGCCTTTCCCGCTTTTCTGTCTTCTGCAAACGGTACAGCCGAACTCTGTAATAAAATTTTATGCCCTTCTTTGGGCGTAGTGGAGTTGGCTCACCTTGCAGAGGCCAGAAGCGCATGGTCTAGGGCCTAGGGTATGCCCGGGAGTGGATCCACCATCCTCTTTATCGTCTCAGAGGCAGTGGGACGAGCCGCTCTGTTTGCGTATTCAGAGTGATCTCTTAGCATCCTCTGAAAGCGCCACTGAGCGTGCTCGCCTTCTAGCGGTATTTCAAGCAGAGTCTGGTTACTGGCTTCAAGCTTTACCTTCAGCCAATATCGGGACTTTGCTTGACAAGAGCACTCTGTCTCTTGCGATATCGCTTATACTAGGCGTCAAGACAAACCATCCCCATCGCTGTCGTTGCGGTACTCGCGTCGGTGAGTTAGGACACCATGGCCTCTCATGCCAAATGAGCGCTGGCCGAGTCTCCCGCCACGCTTGCATTAATGACGTCATCCGCAGAGCTCTTGTCGCTGTTAATGTACCAGCGGCCCTTGAGCCTAACGGCTATTTTTCGCGACGATGGCAAGAGACCTGACGGTATGACGCTCATTCCCTGGAAGCAGGGTCGTCCTCTTGTATGGGACGCAACTTGCGTGGATACGCTAGCTCCGTGCCATACAGGTAGTACCTCCCTAGCTGCAGGAGCGGCGGCGGCCTCTGCCGAGTGCTCCAAGCGGCGCAAATATTCAGCTCTCAATGAGAACTACATATTTGTGCCGTTTGGTGTTAGACTATGGGCCCATGGGGACCAAGCGCTCGTTCCTTTTTTAAGGAACTATCAAAGAGGCTCACTGAGGCGACTGGTGATCAAAAGGCTGGCAGCTATCTAGGTCAACGGATCAGCATTGCCATCCAACGTGGCAATGCTGCAAGCCTATTGGGCACCATTCCTGACGGCGGCGCTGGGGGTGACATATTTTTTATTTTGTAATTTATATATATTTAAGTAATTAAGTAGGTTAAGTTTATTTGGAATGTAAATTTTAGTAATCATGTAGTTTTTAAGTATTTGTTGTATAAATGTAAATATGTGTAAAAATAAATGTTAAATTAATACACTGAAATATGTATATGTTTTTATAATTAGGCCATTAATAATTATTTTAAGAGACACGAAACATCACCCGTAAAATGCAATATATACTAATGCAAATCTACCTACGCGCCGATCAGTACGGCAGCGGCGCAATTTTGTAAAAGGGCTCTTAATAGTAGACTAAATAAAACAATAGTTAAATGTCATTAAAACTTGTTTAATAATTCTAGGACTCTAGGCCATTATCAAAGTCGGCAATTTCCTACTGTACACAACGATATTAAATACCCTAGATACACCAACACGAACAAAATCATGCCCGAAACCTGTCCAATGTTTCATTTCACGCACTTTATCTCGAATCTGTTAATCGTAGATATAAATGTTTAGCCTGTTCACTCCCATAAATAGGTAAGTATAACAGCGCCGAAACGGCTTTCATAGCTTTTCAAAATTTCCTTGATCAATGAAATACTTCCTTTAATTATTTGTTTCATTATCCCTTTCACATAATAAAATTTATTCATTAAATTAATCATCATTCATCATTTAGCGTCAAAGATATTTCTATTTTTCTTTTTTTTTACAATTTGTTTAATTTCAGGCTTGGATCCAAATCCCAACAAGGGCTGGGGCAGTTATTTACCATGGCCAGGAGGAAAGTGAAATATTATTAAAATTAGTAATATAATAGTTCTAAAACTTTAAAACTTTCAACGCAGACTGCAAATACATGTAAGATTGTAGAGACTATTTTATTTTTGAATGTTCGATTTTTATTCGAATAAAAAAATTATCAATAGCAATTTTATGCCTTTCATGTATTTTGTAAGGAACGCTCGGTTAGGTATTTGGAGGTGAAGGTTTAGTCAAAGACTCGTCGGTGGACTAAGAACTATAATATTAAAGCGATTGTATCTACTTAAATGGCTACAACCAAATTATTTTTGGTACCATTTAAATTTTCTTAAATCATATTAACAAAGACGAAAGTTACTGAAAAGTCAAAGATACATCGTTTGTAGAAGGACTGATTCCCGGTAACTCGAACGAAAAAGGGCTTATTAATTTGATTGGAAATTTGCAATTATGGAAGAAAAAATCAATTATATTATGATAATTACTGTTATACCAATTTACTACACACTCTGTCTAAAGACTATTGTTTAATTAACCATCTCGTCAGTGATGAGAGAAATGTAATCTACTATCCGTTTTAGTACGAGTAAAGCGACGGCCACACCCAGTGGCCGCAACAACCAGATCAACTGGACGTTGTTAAATGAAAAGGATCCAACCCACAACCTTATAGAAAATTAGTTTAGTATACCAAAGTACTCCTTAAGGTCAATACTATTAAAACACGACAAAGATCAAAGTAAAATTCAAGTGTAATGTGATTTTGTATTCATATGAATCCAAGAAGATAAAATTGAGAATCGAAGAAGAAATACGGTCTTAAATTCAAAAAATCATCTCAAAGCTAAGTTTAGGTGGGTTAGATCCTTTTCATTTAACCACGTCCAACTATACATAAACCATACGAAAGTCGCGCACTTGGCCGCAACGGCCTACTTTAGTTAATCTGGTCGTTGCGGCCACTGACCGTGGTCTTGGCCTTCTAGTGCGCGATGCGCCTAAGACCGGTTCTACTCTCAGACCCGTTCCCTAAGTCGATCTGGTAAATCTAAATTTAACATCAGTTTTTCTTTTTCATTCTGTATAGCGAATGACAAGGATACACTGTTGTCTAATTTTAGGTTTAAAGAATCATGCCAGAATATACACCAATATGTGAGTAAAAACACCCAGTTTAAACAACAGTATTGAAAAATTACATTTTAATATTTTCATCAATATAACAAGTAACAACTCTCTTTCAATCAATAGAACAATGTAAAATTACATTTTAATATCATGACCAATCAGTTCTTATTATGTCGATTCAAGTAAACTCCGGTAATTCCGAACTTATTATTCTTGTTTGAACTTATAAAGATAACGCTATGTAATGTCGCTGTTAAACAGGTAACAAGATCGTTATTATTAAGCGCCACAAGTACTTCTGATGACATTTGTTATTATTTAATATAAGTTTGATAATTTTCCACAACGATTCTGTAATAGGTCAACCAACATTACATTCCGGTACATTTAAACCAGTTTGAAGTGCTTAATTGTTTTAATACTATACATTCCGTGTAAACTCTGTACAGGTAACAAAATGGTCTTCTAGCTTCTAAATTTTCATTGATAAATGTAACCAACTGGATCCAAAATTAAGTCAGAAAAGTATGAACTTTACAATCAAGTAAACCCTTTTGTTAATTTTATTTGAAACGAATGTTGACATTATTTTTAATCCGGCAATTAAGAGGTACAAAAAAATGTTCTCAGTAATTGAGTTTTTCAAATAAAGTATGTGTCTACCTCACACTATAGAATGCTATTTTTCAATTTTTTCATCATGAGGAAATCAATAAACATTTAGTTAGTATCTAGATCAATAAATTTGAGTCGGCGAAATTGATAAAGAATGTGGGTTTTTCTTAATATCAAAGATCTTCTCAATAACTGGCATTTCATACTACATATTGCTATCTAACGGATATATTGAATTACTTAAATAATATTTGAAGAAGGGTTTTCAGTGTTAAGGTATTCTCAGAAAGTATGCATGTCTTTCTTAAAAGTTGTCTTCTTATTACGAATAGTAATTTGTACTTTTAAATTTTTATGAACTTCGTGCTTTTGTCTTCACTTTTTAGTAGCTTGCAAAAAGATTTCATAAAGCTTAGATATTTTTATTTAGACATACCTACGAAATGTAAACTTTAATGCAAAGTAATTTATGATAAATGTTGTTTGTCTATTTATGTTGTTATTTGTTTATTCATTCATATAAAATGAGTAGTGTAGACCTATTGTTTAAAGTCTATGATATATCTAATATATTTATTTGAGGGTTTTTTTGGCATCGGCGGTTTCATAACGATATCGAATGTATTTTCATGAGTTATTGCGATTGGTAGTACTGGGTTGCGATATAGCAAATTGTGATTGAGCGTTTTTGAATGATTTTGGTGTGTTTAAATGTTTGTATTTGTTTGCTGCATCTAAAGTGTAAAATTACATAAATCGCCACTGTGAATGCCTTTCGTAGTAAGTACTACTAAAACACAGAAAAAATAACAATTAATCATCCCATCTTCTCTTTATCAGTCTTATTAAAATTATATTCTTCATGCATATTTATCATGGTGCTGGAAAGTAAAAAGTTTTTGTAAAAGTATGAGACTAAGTCTACTCTATAGATGCCAAGATTATTAGTGCAGTCATTGAAGCGAAAAATACGGTCTTACCTCCGATTTTTTTTACTGTGAACCGATTTGCATGAAATTTTGGAATTAGGCTCATCTTACCCTTAACTTCAAATGTGAAAATGATCTGAACTCCGCCTATTATTTTTAAGGGTTGTAAACAACCCCTTAATGGAAAAATTGACATTGAGCCATTTTATCGCTAGAAAACATGTCTAATAGTAAGTGATGAAATTGTAAAGTATTTTCTAACATAATTACCTCATATTAAAATCATTTTCAACCCACACATATATATTACATATTTAAAAATAATTTAGTTTAGAGTAAAAAATTGCCATTTATTGAATAAAATATTTACTAATTATATAAAATTGTACTATTATTATTAAAATATAATATTATTATTCATGACTCAATGTCGGAGTCGCTGTCACATTCAACATCTTCTGGCTGAATTGGAGGGCTATTTTGGCAGTTATCTCCACTGCACGTTCCACAAGTACTATTACAAAACAGACCAACTTTTCTGCATCCGCAAGACGCTCCACATCCTTTTTTGCAGTTGCAAAAAATCATTTTCAGCAGTTCTTGTGGTGCGGGTGGATCTACAGACTTAAGTGGATTTAATAAACCGTCATTCATGACCCACCCCCAATCCGTTGGATGAATGATGATGATGATGAAATGTGTTATATATACATATAAGAACGTTGGTATGTATTCATGCCTACGTTTCCAAAATATATGAGCCATATTATGTATATATATACACATTACAATAGTTGTGGGTCTCTATTATACTGCGTACTTTCACATTGCTCCAAATATTCACACTCCGAAATTTTCAGTTACTAAGTAGAAAAAAATATGATAAGTTTTTGGACCATTACTCCTTCAATTTTCATGCTATCACAATTTATGTAAAACCATTGTAAAGGTAATTAAGAGAGCTACAACATCCTCCATTGCAATATATATTAAAAAACCTTTTTCTAAAACGGTGGAGGGTTAAAGGGCTTAAGAGAGGCTATGATTGCGCTACCACGCGCTCTTTAAACAATCATATCTCCGTCAATTTTATTTTGACAGAAAAAACAAAAAAACCAAATTATGTGTCAGAAAAATATCTAAATTTTTAAATCGTACACTTTTATACGTATCTATCGTCATTTTTGAGATATTATGAAAAAAAAGGGGGTTTTTTTAAATTTGAAAGGACATTGTTCTGCGTCCATACATAGTTAGCCTAAGAACCAACAATCATGAAATATTATTTTCTAGGTTCGAAATCGCAAGTAAATGACTGTAAAAACAAAGATTATTGACGGACACTTCTGAAAACTTAAATTATAAGGA
Source organism: Chilo suppressalis (assembly GCA_902850365.2). Classification (NCBI taxonomy): domain Eukaryota; kingdom Metazoa; phylum Arthropoda; class Insecta; order Lepidoptera; family Crambidae; genus Chilo; species Chilo suppressalis. The sequence goes on from OU963898.1 coordinate 19,944,574, forward strand.
AAACTATTTTCTTTTCAGGTTATGTTTAATATTCAATGAAACATAGGTCAATCTACGGACTTAGTATGAAGTGAATTAATATTACAACTAATTCATTTTATTCGGTGCGATTTTAAAGAAAAATTTGGTTAGGTAGGAATCGTGAATGAAATAAAAACTATAGTTTTGCTTCTTATTTATTGACTATTTTTCACATACTTGTATCATATTGTATATTGTTTTTATTTGCTTAACACATGTATATTGTGTGTGTCTCTTGAATAATTTGGCAGTATGATCCTCTTAGGATGTTGTGGCACAGGTTCACTAGCACTTGGTAATAAGGTCTCTGGCATATTAGATAGCCGAAATAGTTGAATTAAAGGAAAAACAATCGCAAATAAACACACACAACAGGTAATCCGAAACGAGAATGCACGAATGCCACAGATTACTACGAATGAAAACTGCCTGCACCACAACCACAGAGTATCGAGTTTTATGCCGGCCCTTCACTTGACAACAGTTTATCCTTGTAAGTATGTATAATATCCCATACTTAATAAGAAATGAAAAGGACAGACTGATGTCACGTTTATAATAGCAAATACGAATAGCTAAGTGAAGTGCCGGCATTAGGAAGAATAAGTGTTTCGTTTTCAGCGCTGTCATAGATTATACACATAAAATGGTATTTATTGTCTAGGATTATTTTTTTAACTTTTTAATTTAGCTTACTTAACTGGAAGTGTCCGTGACAATCTAAATACTGATAATTATCGCAAAAAATATACTTAGAATTATCATAAATGCCAAATCGGTGTTGGTTCTTAGGCCAATTTTAACATTTTCCTTTGGTTTTTCTTTTAATCGTGACTTTTTTGAAAAATAAGTATCCTGAAGCAGCCAACCTGAAACTATCTATCAAACTCTTCATAATAAAGTTAATTCTAGGCGGAATACGATTAATTTTAATTTTGGTGGAAATGGCACTTTTGAAACCCATTGATTTAAAAGAAAAAACATTAGATGCTCCCCTTATTTGCAATATAGCTCACTTATTTTACGTGCAAAAGACTTTTAATAGTGCTCATTTTAAAGCTTATTTCAAGCACTACAAAACCCTTTTGTATTAGAATGCATAAAATGCATCTTCTCGCCGCTAGATGGCATTTCAGACAAAATAAAAAACGGCTTTGATATTTAATATCTAGCTTAATATTGCACTTAGAATACTTTATAAAAAACCAAATTGTTCATTGTTTTACCTGCTACAATTTAGTTTTTTATAAAATTTTCGATAAAACTTATATTTTTGGAGATATTTGCAAAAAACCGATGAAAAACGGGGAAAAAATTCGAATTTTCAATTGCCAATAACTTGAAAAGTATTGGATTTTTTGAAAAACTTTATAGATGATTTTTTGCTTAAAATTAGACTTTCTATCGATTTATTTTGAAAAAAGAGTAATTCACCCCCGAGAATGGGTGGCAACCACCCCCAGGGTGGTTTCGGAGTTCAAATCATTTTCACTTTTGAAGTTAAGGGTAAGATGAACCTAATTCCAAAATTGTATGCAATTCGGTTCACAGTAAAAAAATTCGGAGCAATAATGCTTCAATGACTGCACTATATTGCAATCTTAGAATGGCTAGTATCTTTATCTACGTATACATGTCACATTCGGAGGCTTGTCGCTTCATGTACTTACTGCGTCATTAACCAATGTCTTTTCATTTGACTTGTCACCAAACTTTAGAAGTAATCGAGGCTCTTTGTATTGTGGTCTTAGAGATAAGACGGCCGTGTTACGTGAAACATAATCTATCATGTACATACCTGATGCAAACTATATTATTCTATCTTATAATTTATTGTTAAGATTAAATGAATTATATGTGGTGATATTTTAATGATTACATAAAATAAAGAAAAATTGAATACAGTTTTCATTGTTTTCATTTATTTTAATAAAGAGTCCATCTCTGCTATTAGGCTGGATAGAGGATCAAGAAATAAAAATAAAACCCATTAAGAAATAAAAATAAAAGAGTAAAGGACAATGGGCAAAACGCACCCAGCTCCGCCAACAATGTAATTAGTATGAATCGATAGATCTATGAAAAATTAGCCTTTTTTTATTATGACACCGAAAATAAATATCCTGGGAGTCAAAAGATATGACACCGTAAAAAATATCCTGGTAGTCAATAGATATGACACATGGGCATATTTAAGTAGCTGAATAAATCCATTTTATAGTACCTTCATTTTATATTATTAGTAATCGTAATAATATGCCATATCGTACTATACAATACGGATATACGACAAAGCCTGCCGACCATCCTGCGCTTGCTCTTACTGAGACATTTCAAAACGGTTTACGGATGATGAAGGACTTGCAGTTGCAAATACTCGACTCTTCTTACTTCGTTGTGATTGTGCGCTCCATGCTACCTACTTAATTGATTTATTTTTATCTAACCAGCTTTGGATATTGGAACACGATTATCGGTTTTGTCAATTAGTATGGATGAACTGGAATTATGTATGTGTTCTCCGAAGCGTGGACAAGTTGTGTAATCTGTGGTCGCTCCGTTTTACATATCTTCTATGTAAAACGGACAATTTACTATAACGAACAGAATGTTTAAAAAAAACCCAACCCATGCGGGGATCGGGACGTTTGGATTTACTCTAGCGCGGCAGAATACATAAGGGGGCACCCTTGCACTTTGTGAAGTACTCCCATAATTCCTGAGCACCCTATGTAGAGTCGAACTAACTAACTAAATTAATTCCCTTGTTTCATTAATGTTCGTTCGTTATAGTACTTGTACACATTTAACTTAAAATAACTAAAGACCCCCGGGATGGAATTTGATGCGCTTTGGCACAGGTGATCTTGACTATAATACCTTTCAAACAAATGTAGTTTAAGCCGTGGCGGACGTGGGTGCAGCGTCCATACATTTTTGCCCAATGTCCTTTTATAGTTAAACCTTGGTATTTGAAACATGTTGTTTTACTTCTACAGAGTTTTACTACTGGATAAACTAAAAATTTTCAACCCTTTATTTAATAAAAGATCCGCAAATAAAGCACACAGAGTCCACGTAGTTTTTACTCATTTTGGAAGGAAAGAAGTAGTCAAGATACCCGACAGCCTTCTGCACTCCTTTCTTTTGCTTATTAAAATCTTCATTATGCTACCTACTATGGAGAATATTTATATGGAGCTCCAGTAAACCGAAAAAAAATATGAATGTGATTTTATAGCGCCATTTATTGAAGAGAAGTGAGTGTAGTTCTGTTAGCGCCATCTATTGGGGAGAAGTCTAAGTATTTGTTTCTTAGGTTTTCACGCACATCACTCATTAAATAAAACTAGTTTTTACGGGTTAATGCACGAAACTTCATTTATTTATTGATTACATCGTCTAAGTGTAAATTTTGTAGGCACCATTTATTGAAAACGTGTGTGTAGTTCTAGCGCCATCTATTGGTGAGAAGTCAGAGTGTAAATTCGTTAACGTCATCTATTGAAGAGAAGTGTAAGTATAGCTTTGCTAGCGCCATCTATTATAGAAGTGCAAGTGTAGTTCTGTTAGCGCATCTATTGGTGAGAAGTCAGTGTGAAATCGTTAACGCCATCTATTGAAGAGAAGTGAAAGTGTAGTTCTGTTAGCGCCTACTATTGGTGAGAAGTCTGAGTGTAAATTCGTTAACGCCGTCTATTGAAGACACAGACATAGATAGTATAGATGACGCATGCCGTCGCCAATGCGTGCCGGCAATTTGAGCAATGCTCAAATACGGCCCGGTCAGAGCTCAGTGCGCTTTGGACTGCGTTAGCGGAAAGTAGTCTTTGAAAATATCAAAATGCCTAATTGCGCCGTTGTTAATTGTAAAAATACGTCGAAAGTAGTTTGCAGAGTGAGAGGAGACGTTTCGTATCATCGGTAAGTAGTTGTGTTATTTATTAGAGCTGTAATTTAATTAAACCCGATGTTTTATTATTTTTAGTGAATCCTACTACGTCCAAACATATCTTCGTTACGGATCCAATATCGTTATCCATTGCCGGTCTGTCTTTGCTAGTATAAATGGAGTTGTTAAGTTAATACGCAATGAAAACAATACAAACGAAACAATCGCAACCGCGATGAATTCGTAGTCCATCCACTATTCTCATTCCTCTGTCGAATTTTACAAATAGTGTTGTACTTGCATAATCGTATATTCGATTCAATCGATTCATACGTGTAGTCGATTTTGGAGACAGAAGAATGATAATTTATTTAAGTTATTTATTTAAGATTTCCACGTGATTCTAATACTAAAGAAAAATGGATTGACGCAACAGGCAATAAAGACTGGTTCCCTACAAAACACAGTACGATTTGTTCCATGCATTTTAAAGAGGACGACTATGTTTCAACGAAAAAACGACGCTTGTTCGAAAAATCGTATCCGATAATTCAGATAGTGAAGACCACAAGTAGTGAAGAGGTTAGTGGACGAGCCGGGCCCATAATATACAATACACATGCAATGTATATATAGTATACGGTATTATTATAATTTTTTATTCCTTTCCATTTACAGGAAATAAATCAACCATCTAGTACACTGGAGAAACCTTCGTTACTAAATTCACCAAAGAAGACAAAATAAAATAAAATAATCAAAAATCAAAAGTTAAAAATAAAAAGGTTACAAGAGCAGAATCGTCGTAACCATAAAAAAAATATTATTCTAGAGACAATAATAGAATGTTTCAAAAAAAAGCCCTCATCACTGAGGAGCAAGCTGAATCTTTAAAAGTTATAAATGTTACAACTAAGGAACTTTATTTTCGACAAATGAAAAATTTAAAAACAAGCCCTGATGGGCAGATCGAAGAGGATCTAACACCATTTACCTCTACAAACTGTATAGGTAAATGGTGTTAGATCATCTGGATCTCATGTGGAAATGGGCGTTCCCCAGGGTTCAATTTTAGGTCCCTTCCTGTTTCTAGTATATGTAAATGATTTGCCGTTTTTTGTGGAAAACTTGTGTGGGATTGTATTATTTGCTGATGACACATCTTTATTATTTAACGTTGACAGGCGCAAAAACAACTATGACGATGTGAATAATGCTCTCTCGCAAGTTCTGCAATGGTTTAATGTCAATAATCTAAAGCTAAATGCTAATAAAACCAAGTGTATTCAATTTTCCTTACCTAATGTAAAAGTTGAGCATATTGAAATTAAATTAAATAATGAAAAATTAGATTTAGTAGACTCGACTACATTCTTGGGTATAACGGTAGACTCAAAACTGCAATGGAGTCATCACATTACGCTTTTGGCTGGTAAACTTAGTTCAGCAGCTTATGCCATAAGAAAGATAAGACAACTTACTGATATAGATACTGTCAGGACTGTATATTTTAGTTACTTTCATAGTATCTTATCATACGGCATTTTACTAATCTAATCTAATCTATTTTTAATGATGCTGAAAACTATATTAAAGGACTAAAAACTTCCGAAGGACAGTCATTGATCAAAAGTGGAAGGAAAACTGGATTCATTGGCTTATTAGTTTGTATGGCAAGCACAAAAGAACTGGTTCATCACTTAATAGAAGAAGAAAAAATTAAATTCTTGACAATGTACCGCTTTAGTCAAGATCATCTTGAACTATTCTTCTGCAATGTACGGGCACACGGAGGATGCAATTATAACCCCACATCCCGCCAGTTTAAATCCTTTTACAAAAAACTATTGTGCCATGATCAGCTGAAAACTAATAATGATGGAAATTGCATAGCTTTAGAAGAAATTTCAATATTTATATTTTGAATTTATATTTGTCTGTCGCGATCTGTCGACATAATGCGACACACAAATATAATTCTAACCGTACTAAATGTATGAAACCGATACCTTTCTGACACGTCACGACACAACACGACAGGCAAATAAAAAATATATTATGATTACAGTAAAAAATCAAGTAACTTTAGTTTTATCATTCCTCTGTCTTTGAACTCGAATTATAATCGATTAAATAATCGATATATAAAATTCGGCATTTTTACTCATACTATAACAAAACTGCAAAATACCTACATTAGCTCACGCCACATTTCTTATTTTTTAATGGTTTCTGCTCAAAAGCCTAATAAGTATTACAATCAATTTTTTACGTATCTATAAACAAAAACTTATTTGAAAAGCGGTGAATTAAAGCAATAACAGTCAAGCAGACGGGATGCGCGCGCGCGACTTCTCACTTCAAGGACTAGCGGCGTACTGGCGCACAACTCGCTGCGGCTGGCGCCTTTGAATCGTTACGCGCGGACGAAGAATTCCCATCACTAAAATGCTCTTGTGACGTCACAGTAGGTACTAAAAATGTGGCACGCGTGGTTTTCATACAATTTGATGAACTTGCGTTATCTATACTATCTATGTCTGTGATTGAAGAGAAGTGTGAGTGTAGCTTTACTAACGCCGTCTATTAGGGAGGTCAGAGTGTAAATTCGTTAACGCCATCTATTGATGAAAAGTGTGTGAGTGTAGCTCCGCTAGCGCTACCTTTTGGGGAAAGGCCTGAGTGTTTCTGTAAAAATCATAAAAATGAGGTTACTGGTTATTTTTCGATGTAATCAATCTGAAAATAGTCATTAAAATAATTACAGACTCAAAAAAAGTTTAGTTGACTTGTGTAATCAGCGAGTTCAATTCGCGTCAAATGTGCAATTGTGGGTAAAATACAAAAGCGATTTCCGCCCACTGAGTGCGTGGTTGCTTGCGTCTTGCTTGCGTCACCAATAGTTTGCGGCACCCGCGGTTCGCGGCCACCCACAGGCGCATGCGAATTCGTTTACTTGCGGCACAAACTGCGGTCTCGTGAGTTTTGAATCAAAACAGGTCTCCGTGAGTTCTTAGGTAATATTTTTAACAATGCGAGTCAGCCAAAATTACCGTTGTACTTAGGTTGTTTAAGTATTCAGGAAAGCTATATAATGTCGAGTATTCAAATATTTTATCATGGGAGCCGGGAGCCATCCTAAGCTATGAACGCGAGCACACTTGTTAGAAATTTGATTGAGAGTTCTCACTCGAATGTTAGAAACTTGATTGAGAGTTCTTACTCGAATAAGAGGTAAAAGAAAGGAGAAGTTATGTCCCTAAATGACTAACTGTTAACGAGTTTAGATATCGAAGTTATGATATCAAAGTTATATGGAACTGTTAGGTAGAAAAACTGTAACATTTGCTGTAAAACATATATGTAGTTGGTACTGGTAACCGCGCCACTAAACCTAGTATGATAAGACTCCCAGAGATGAGATATATATAGTTAGACGCGTCATTAACAGAACACGGAATGAAGATGTTGCAGAGCAAAAAACCTGACGGCGCTATTAATAAATAAAATTGAAAAACCAATAAAAATATGAATAAGATAAGATTCTAAGGTTTCGTTTATTCCTCGATATAGAGGAGGGGTAGGACTACATGAAAATTCAGTGCAGCCCTCATGACTGGCCTTATCAGTGTCAGCAGCATGAGAAGTGCCCCTAAAAGTAACTTATCTAGTACGATCGACCTCTTGAAACAACCAATGCTCATCTGAAAGATCATCAATTTCTGTAAAATAAAAATACTGTTATAATTTCCAAACAATGGAGAAATCAGTACCCTCCAACGGCATCAGGACCGCGGTAGCATAAGGGTTGGTACATGTCTAACGGAAAATGCGTTGAGCGTATCATCGTCGTATGCTCGACGCACTAACGCATCTTCGGTTAGGTTTGAAAGGTTGAATGTTTTATTGTATATTTGCCTGTTCTGGCGACGCGACTGACTGATAATACATGACGTATTTTCGGTCAGCTATGTACCGACTCTAACGGTCAGTGCATTCGCCCGGATAGCGAAGGGTGCGGGTTCGAGTACCGTCAGCTGCCTGGCACGCGTGGATTTTTATTCTAATAGTTTTCTTTAGATTTAAACATCTAGCAGTTACATGCTTAAAAAAATAACTATAATTGCTATTTCTTCTTTCAAATGTTTAATACTTGTAAAGGTATTCATTTGACATTGTGTTTACCCACAATGAGAAGAGATGGCGCTGCCTTGCAGCCTAAGGTTAGAGAAAATTCGACACGGCCATCAGCTAGCTTAATGGTCAGTGCATTCACCCGGATAGCAAAGGGTGCGGGTTCGAGTCCCATCTGCCTATTAACATATTATTTCTATTTAACCAAAAGAAAAGTTTACTAGAAAACCTCTCTATTTAACCACTTTTAAACACATAATTCATATTATTTTATATTAAATTAAAAAATTGGACTTGTTTGACAAAACGATCGACTCGCCAGTACAAAGGAGATTGCTTATTTGAATATTATTGACGGACACCCCTGAGAACTTCTATAACCATATACACTGAACATATTAAAATAATAAAAAACAAATAAGTTATATAGTAAACTAGAGAAATCAAGCCAAGTACCGAAATTATGTATTAGATTCAGGTATATAGAGCATGAAGATTGACAGATAGTTGCCTATCTTTATATATATAATTCTTCTGTGAGTGTGTATGTCACTGAACTTCTCTTAAACGACTGGACCGATTTTGATGAAATTTTTTGTGTGTGTTCAAGGGGATCTGAGAATGGTTTAGATTCACAATTTTGTCCGCTGGACAACCCCTATTTTTTTAGGGCGGTACGAAGTTCGCTGGGTCAGCTAGTTAAAGTTTAAAGTTCATGCATAAGAGTAACTTATAAAATCAGGTGTCAACTATGCATTTCCGGTTATAATAAGGTACCAGAAACTGTGTGATGATTGTGAATGAGCCACAGATTAGAGAGAATTTTTAAACTCTCGTTAACCAAAGAAAGCTAAGAGATTTAGGTTATATAGCCATATATTCAGTAGCTTCATTATTTTTGTTATGTTTTTAATATAACCATATTTTAGATTTTTAGTGTATCACATCTTATAATTTTATTTATTTATTAATTTATAGTCAGGCTACGTAGGCCCATAGATAGATACCTTAAAGTCTAACATATATACAGATTATAATGTGTTTAAGGAGGTGTTTGGCGAAAAATGTATGGCAAATAGACTTTATGATGTTGCCTACCATCTATAATACACGGACCTGAAAAAAAGACGGACGTAATATCAAAGGCAAATCATGTGAAGCATGCAAGGTCGGACAAAATCTACACTACTACCTACACTCACATAGGGGTGTCCACTCTGAAAAAACATCGATGTATTTTTTGATTCGATACATCGCAACTATACATCGATGGCGTTCAATGCATCGGATGAAAACATCGATGTATTTTAAACATCGAGTACTTTTTCTGAAATTTTATTACAAAACCCAACTGTTGTGGAAAGTGACCCATTTCAAAAGAGGCCATCTTTTCATAGTAAAAATTTTTACTATTGAAGTTTATGAAAATACCTTAATCTATTTTATTTTATTATAGTTTAGATATTAATTATATAATTGTATTATAGTTTAGATATTAATCTTTTATAAAATAATGGAAATAACTCCTTTCATAATGAGTAGGTAAAAGTAAATACAAGTAAAAGCCATGTATCAGAAAAATCTGTATTATATTTTACAAGAGATCAAATTAAAAAACACTAAATAACCCGCAAAATTTATGCTGTCTGTCAAAAGAATATTAGAAATATACTTCAATCTTAGTTTCTTTCACATAACCAAAGGTTATTTAATGTTTATAAACATAGACACTCGTAGTTATTTTATATTGTCACTGCACTGACTCCTGCGCAGTGCTGCCAACATCGGGTCCACATCAGAGAATTCGGCATAATATTATATTATTTTATATTATTAATAAGTAAAATTTTTGTAGTCATACTTAAGTATTTTTTACTGAGGTCAAACCAAAGAGGATAAGATCACTACGTGGTCAAACTCTATTACCAATTCGATGTTTTTTTTATAACATCGATGCATCGAGTATATTGAATGCTTTTCAAAACATCGGATCGATTCGATGTTTTTCATTGCAAACATCGATGTTTTCGATGCATCGATGCATATCGAATATCCCTACACTCACACTAATGCACCAGGTCGGACAATTCGCTGCCATTTGACCCCGCGTGACAGCGCCAGTCACACGTTCAATTGCTCCGATATTTTAAAAAAAAATGCCGTTTGTGTGGTGAAATCTTGTAAAAACTACACGAGTAAATTTGAAAAGTCACAAGGAATCACCTACCACGCTTAAGTATTGACGATTCTTGATAATTATTGTTAATTATATTTTATTTACAAGGATGAAAATTGTAAACAAAAATACAACTGTGTGGCTATTTTATTTACGGGAAATTTCCCCAAAAAGTAGGGAATTTTGTATTTCTTGCATTTGTGACTAGGCAAGATCAGATTTCGTAACTTTTTAGGGTTCCGTATCCCAAAAGAAAAAGAATAGAAGTCATATTATTCATAGAATATTTTATATAAATTATTGTCTTGTCTCCTTTCTAATAGGTTTCCTAGAAATAGAAACCATAGAGATGACTGGGTTTTAATTATTCGGGTTCGGTATACCTCCCAGTACTGTGTGCAGTGCACACGTTTGGTTTTCGTTCAAACCGGAGCCTGTAAAGAATCCGAAACGGCGGAAAATGTATAAAAATATTAAAAATACAGTTGAAACCCGTTAACAAAACTATTATACAAATAAACTTTTGAAACTAAATTACGACAACCAAAATGATTACAAAATGAATTACAGAAAAATCGGGAGCTCACAACGAGTAAAACACGTGGTAAATATCCCGTTATTATAATATATATTTGATTACATAATGTTAACAATGTTTTAGTTTGGGAGATTTAAAAAATGATTCGTACGTTTTCCAAACCGGTGAAATTAAAAGTCTTTTTTAAAGTAAATATATTATACAAAGGTGTCCGTTGAAATCTAATGACGTTAAATTAAATTATAAATTACGCCAAGAATTACCATGTATGTCAATATTTTTTGTGCGTTTGCGCCAATTTGAGCAATTTCCTTTCAGATCTTTAAAACAGAAAATCTCAAGTTTAATCTATGCCTGAATTAGCGCTATCATTTTTAATGTGTGAGTGTCGTAATTACCATTTCGTTTTTGCGAAAGTATGTTGGATTGCATTTGTGTGCATATTCCTTCCTCCCCCCGCACAATAACAAACAAACAATCAAATCTTTCTTCTTTATAATATACTAGGTACAGTAAACACTACCTTTTGGTGGTATATTTCTGTCGGTGAGTAAGGTTTCACGGCTCCACGGGGTAGGGGATTGGGTCAGGGCAGGCAACGGTGAGAGTGATATTTTTTGTATCGCAAGCGTTTATAGGCTATGTTGGCCGCTTATCATCAGGCGGGTTTGTTTGCCACCCTTTAAACATAAAAAAAAAGTTTAGTGTCGTAGGCTCCCTTACTTTGATAACTGGGTTAGGGTTCTATTTTATATATAAAGTCCAAATCATATCTTGACGAACAAATCAGCTATTTTTCCAAATTTATTGTAATAGGTTCGCGCCGTATTTGCGATCTAATCTAGAATCTAATAGGTACACTGGTATATCTTACTTTATCATCCTCGGTCGGTCTAAAATGTCGCTACATGCAGGAGCTTTCGGCCTTACTGCCGGCCCTTTGTATGGAGGGAATAGTGAGAACGGTCACGACACCACTCGCACCTAATGCAGAGTAGTTGTTTTTTTTTATTTCAGGCGGTGAGTGTAACGGTAAGTTAGCCAACCTGCAGTCTCCACTAATGATCCAGGATTCCATGGTCGGTGCCGCCCCGTCCCGATGCGTGGTGTGCGCGGCGAGTGGTCGGCCGGCTGACCACATTATGGGGAGCGGGAGGTGTGACCCGCCGGTCACAAAGGGCAAACCCCCCGAACGAATGGCCTCTGAGTCGTCGATTCCCGGACGGGCACCCTCAGTGGGGGGGATGTCCGAGTAGCCTCGGCCGCTCGGACCCCCCACGAATGTTGTCGCCCGCGTTCCACTCTCTTCTCCTAGGAGAAGGGGCGAGGAGACGTGGGCGACCGGGAGAGGGGAGAGGGACGGGAAGAACTACGCTTCCCCTCCTGCTCCCCCCTTCCAGGAACGGCGGCCCCCCACTTGTAGTTTTGTCCTACAAAGGGGGGCGGTGGAGGGTTGATTGGACAGGTACGCCCAAGTAGTTCTCCGCAGCGGACGGGGGGCGGTATGGTGGGCACTAGGCCGCGTACTCAGCCCCCAAGCGCGGGCCTACCCGCGCACGTCTGCGGGGTCCCCGCAATACCTCGGGAGACCCCTGCCGTTGAGCCCCGGCGAGGCCGGGAAGCTGCTGGATGCGGGGATGCAGAGAAATCCCTCACCAGGGAATCCTGCGGCTTCGCATCAAGCAGTGTTGAAGGTATTCGGAGGACTTTTTTAGCGGATATTATGCCGTAAAGCGCCCGTAAGAGTTGCGGGGTCCTCGGTGGGCAGCTACTAGGGGGTCCGTAAGACTTGCGGGAGCCAGGTGTGAGGTCCGTTCGGCGGTGTGCCTCCTAAAGGCGCCGTTGTTCTGTAAATAGCATTTTTTACCTGCGTAAAAAAAAAAATGATCGGTAGTGTTAATTTGTATGTGGAGCACATACTTGTCGTTTAAAGATTTAAGCGTTCACTTAATTTACATCCGTATACATTTAACAAGCAATGCTTTGTTAGAAAATATTAATTTGTAAGCGCAATTCAATAGTCTGTACTGAGGATTGTACAGACTATTGAGTTGTTGACCGATTATTAGTTGGTGTTGGTTTTACCTAATAGTGAGCATTATTTCAAGGACGTGTTGCATCTTACTTCTCTGCATATGTCTTGGACGCGCATCGGAACATACTTAAACTAGCGTTTCTTAAAACCCATGGGAACTGCGAAAATCAATCCAGCAGATGGGTGAGACCAGTGCAAATTTATAGAGATTCAAACTTGTCTAAAGTGGGCGAGGCGAAAGCAACGAGACGGAGCGTTTTTATTTTGAAGTCTACGATGTCGTTTGAATCTCAGTCATACATGAATGCGAAGGATCTAAGTATTATACAATATAAATGAAATCAAAAAAGGAATCTTTTTTTCAGGTCCGTGTGTAAAGCATAGACTAGTCAGTTCGAGTCTCTATAGTTCGGTGGCTGTTTTTAGAGTCTTATAATTGTGCGATAGCCGAAAACCCAAAAGCACACCCTATGTGAGAAATACTACGTTCCAATATGTATTTATTTTAAACCATTCTCTTCATCTGCAAACATGCCGATTGATTGAGGAAAACTATTTCATAAAATCCTGAACAACTTTCTGGAAGTCCATTTGTTTTATAAAATTACACTTAAATTGGTATTGTATGTGAAGATTATTAAGCTGATAAAGGATATAGTTTAGCTGTATCGAATAATTTCTAGAATGCTGCTGTTGTTACCATACTCTTTGTTCATTGCGATAAACAAACTCTTGGCGCACTGTCTATGCCAAAGCCATGAAGACTTCACTGGAAAAGAAAATTGTCGACATCCGCCCGAATACCAGTTTAAAAAAATCTATGTAGCTAACGCATAGTAATATGAGTTTTAAACTGATTTATTAAACATAAATTTTAATTTGGTCTTGTCAATTAAATAAGTACCTCAAAAAAATAGGGTTTTGCTTCGAAAGTAGTGCACTTGATTTTATTGATTTCATATCCCAGGTGAACAGTCTACGGCGCATGCTCTTGAATAGCTCTGAAAATTCGTGACTGCGGCCGCAAAAGGTAAGCTTTTCCTATTTTTATTTAGAAATTTATTAAATCTTGTAAATTATCATCGTTTTTAATTAAAATATTAGGTTTTCTATTACCGTTGTTGTGTTCAACAAAAATATATTTCATTATGTGAAAATGAGTATTTTCATGTCTCTAGCTTTAGCGTATGAAATCGCCGGCAGGGATATTTCAAAATTACGCAATTTAGCTCTTTAATTGTTTGTAATATTATATGAAATATGAAATAAATTAATGATTTTATTAATTTCCAATGACAGCATAAACACGTGTTTAGTAAGTAATTAATAATTTAGAATTTCGCAATTTTGGGTTATTATATCGGTCAACTTTGTAACCGGTCGATAGCATGTTTTAATGAAAGTAGTTATTATGAAATAACTATATTCTTTGTTATTTTTATTTATGCAAAACATTGGATTTTTTGTTAAAATTTGCCATCTTTCAATGAAAAATGTAATTCGAAATTCAAAAATTGACGTGTTCTGATGAGAGCCTGACAAATGGCAGAAAAAATGCTGACAGACAAAATTCTCGAAAAGAAATTTAGAGGTCGCGAAATTTTTTGGAAATAATCGAAACATTGATGCTGTCATGCACAAGATGGACGCACCGGGAAGTCCATGTGCGTCGCCGGTTTCTCCATACATCGCGAAGAGCCAAATGCGATTATTCTAATTTAGAAACATGCCTTGCAAATGCATTTGAATAGGCACTTGCCACTTTCTTTAGATCACTCTAATTTTAGATACGCTCTCTCCCTTTGTGATTATAGTATCCATCTTCCATCCATTTAATTCAATCCTATCGACGCATAAGTAGGTACTGGAATACTGCGCGGTTCCCCGACTTTTGTTTGGTAAAATCTGCAAATTGGGAGAATAAACTCGCACATAATGATTTTCCTCAATAACGTTTGCATTTACATGACGACTCTTCTCATGACTTGCTTCACTTCACTTACTTATTTATTAAATTAGTACACCTAGGTGCTTTATAATCGGGATTGACATCGACTCGATGAAATGTAAAAACCTTATGTGAAGGCAACCGATAAATTTGTCTATATTTGGAAGGACCATGCCGCTGTATCGATGTCCCGAACGTCCTATGCGCACGCTCGGCCTGGGCGAACTCTTCCCGTTATATTACGACTAATTACCTGCTTACATCGCAGGTGATAATATTTGCCTTGATGTAAAATATTTTTTATGAAATTAGTTTGACTAAAGTAATAAACGGTAGAATATGGTCCGGTGCTCATTTAGGGTACTTATATGTATCTGGGGGTTTTTATTTATAATTTTTATTTATGATTTACGCATTCTATACATCCCAACCTATAACGTAGATGATTCTGTAATTTTATATTTTTGTTCATGTTATGCTTAAAGAATATATCGACATTTTAAGAAAAATTGACTATTATAAACAGTTCATGCAAATTCGCTGGTTTAGACCACCTTATTCAGCAAATGTGTAGGCAGGTACAAAAATGTGAAAGGAGGAATGTGATTTCCTGTAAAAATTTATGTGTTTTTAGTATCCAAACTTTACGACTTACTAATTTGTCCAGGATTCCTTGCTGGGTTTAACAACAAGTTGTCAGTTGGGCCTACAGGATGGGTAAGGAGAAGACTCACATTAACATCGTGGTTATCGGCCATGTGGACTCTGGCAAATCCACGACAACAGGCCACCTCATCTACAAATGTGGCGGCATCGACAAACGTACCATTGAGAAGTTCGAGAAGGAGGCACAGGAGATGGGCAAAGGCTCGTTCAAATACGCATGGGTACGTAGACAACACTTCATATACCTTATACTTACTTTTGTACTTATGTCTTTCACCTTAGTTTGACCTTTTAGATTGCACAGATTTTTTTGTTTGAGATTGTTCTCGACGTCATTGCTCTTAAAACAAATTTGCCTAAAATATTGTCACTTTGGTGTATAGATAGATTATATTAATTTTCTCGAGCTAAACTGGTTTGACATTAACTATTTCAAAAAATTGTATTGCATATACATAGGTACTTAGTTTTAGTTTATTCATTTGAAACCGAACAATGATTTCATAAAATCAATCATTGTTGCTGTTGGATTAAATCGTTAAATAATAGCTTTTAAGATTAACAACATCAACACTTTTACAATAAAAGCTTTCAATATTAAGTTTACGAATAAAATATTATTTTTATCGAATTTCCAGCTCTCAATTTATAACTTCGAAGCGACATTTTAAGTTTTAAATAAGTATAGCTAGATATCTACCTATACTTATTTAAATCTTACTTTACTTATTTAAATCCTTTAAAAGCTGTTAATTGGATTTTCAATATTTATTGCGATATTTAATACAGGTACTGGACAAGCTAAAGGCTGAACGCGAGCGTGGTATCACGATTGACATCGCGCTGTGGAAGTTCGAGACCGCAAAGTATTATGTAACCATCATAGATGCGCCCGGCCATAGGGACTTCATCAAGAACATGATCACAGGCACTTCACAAGTAATTACCTCTGTTCAATCGTATCTTAGCCCTTGACATTGGGACATTATTTTTAGCAGAATATTAAATCCTTGTTATAGTTTCTGATAAATTGATTTTTTAAAATAAATTACTGTTCATTCCTTCATTGATAGCTTTTCAATCGGTCACATGATTTTTGTTTTGAATCCCGTTCTTAAGAATAAGCATTTCTGTGTAGATAGCTGTTTTTTGTCTTACCATCTTTTGTTTGCCTGCACTGTTCCCGATTAATTTAGGGTTGGTGCGTTTTTCTCTACCTATCTTCTATCCCCACTCAGGTTCGAGTGGTCTGGAGGCTCCCAGACGGAGAGGAGACTCCCCCCGTGGGGAGACGCCATCCGACTGGAATACCTCCAGAGGCACTCGCCAATTCTCGGCTTGAGGTCCCCTTAGGATCTCGCCGTCCTCAAACCCGGTGACGCTGTCATCTACGATCAACAGCATACACACTCAAAAAAAAAACTATCTTCTATGTTTGCTCCACGACTAGCCTTCATTTCATCATTTCCTTTTTTGTGATATAATTCTCGATCGATGTTTTTTTGGTCTTCTCCCTGTTAGCAAGTTTCGTCCATATTCAAGTGCTTTACTTTATACATTCAAACTTCTACTAACCTTACTATTCTTCACTTAGGTATTCATTCTCGTCAACTCACAATTCCGTCTTAACATACGCATCTCAGCGATTGTTGAGATGGAATTAGGAGTTGCGAGAATGACTACCTGTCCGTTCCGTTTACTACCCTACTTTCTGATCGTTTAATATTTTTTTCTCCAATAGAAGATAAATTCGGATGTCGTGTATTGTTCCTGTTATGAATTCATTTAGAATTGCTTTTCTGAATAGGTCAAATTAACTTTTGTGTTCGCAGGCGGACTGCGCGGTTTTGATAGTGGCAGCTGGTACAGGCGAATTCGAAGCCGGAATCAGTAAGAACGGCCAGACTCGCGAGCATGCGCTGCTCGCGTTCACGCTTGGTGTCAAGCAGCTGATCGTGGGCGTCAACAAGATGGACTCCACCGAGCCGCCCTACCACGAAGCGCGGTACGAGGAGATCAAGAAGGAGGTGTCTTCCTACATCAAGAAGATTGGTATGTATGGTATCAACAAAAACGGTCAGGCTCACGAGCAAACTCTGCTTCAAGCGGCTGATCGTGGGCGTCAACAAGATGGACTCCACCGAGCCGCCCTACCACGAAGCGCGCTACGAGGAGATCAAGAATGAGATGTCTTCCTACATCAAGAAGATTGGTACGTATGGTATCAACAAAAACGGTCAGGCTCGCGAGCAAACTGCTTCAAGCAGCTGATCGTGGGTGTCAACAAGATGGACTCCACCGAGCCGCCCTACCACGAATCGCGGTACGAGGAGATCAACAAGGTGTCTTCCTAAATCAAGACGCATTGTTACGTATCAACAAGAACAGTCACACTCGCGAGCACATGCTATTCGCCTTCACGCTCAGCGTCAAGCAGTTGTTACCCACAAACGCAAACCAATATCAAATAGAATAAAATTTGATATTGGTTCGTGCTAAGGGTACTGATCATGGGCGGTAACGAGATTGACTCTTCCGAGCGCGTTATAAAGAGATCAAGACTGACGTGTCGTCCAACTTCAAAATGATTGCTAAGAGTAGCACTTCTGCTTTCTTAGGGATAAGCTTCACATCAAGGATTGGGTTCGAGTCCACAAGGTGAGATTAACTGTAGTGTCACACTTTCACATCTTCGCGACTAGAGTTACTCTTAATATAATTTGCTGTATCTTGTTTAAAAAATGAAGTAATTCCTCATGTTTTCATATTCCACTAGCAGTCTAATTTGAAATGAAATATTGAAATAAGATTGACTGATTTGTTGAAACGTTTTCAGTTATATAATGAACACTTGGGCAACTAACGGTAGTTTATATGAACTTTTTTTTATAGCTAGGTAGGCAAATCCCACCTGATGTTAAGTGATGGTAAAGTCCAACGGCGAAGATGCTGCAGCAGTTATAACCTGCCACACTAACCATCCTCACCTTACCGGCCTGCAGAAATGCTTCTTCACGCGTCTTTTAAAGGACCCTCCGATTGTAATGACACGTGCGCGGCCAAAGAATTTCACTTGCAAATAGTAAGACAAACAGTCGCCAAATTATTGTGTTCGTGTAGGAATAGTTAGTTACAAAATAAAAGGCCAACAATCACATGTTTCCATAAATAAAACAATAGGAATTTATTCCGTCGTATTGAAGAAAGTGTCGTACCTACGCAGGGTACAACCCGGCCACGGTGGCGTTCGTGCCGATCTCGGGATGGCACGGCGACAACATGCTCGAGCCCTCTGACAAAATGCCCTGGTTCAAGGGCTGGACCATCGACCGCAAGGAGGGCAAGGTGGAGGGCAAGTGTCTCATTGAGGTGCGTAACACAAACCCTTACTTTATCTACACCGACCATCAAATCTTTAAATTTAATATAACGTTTTGAACATTAGTACCTAACTTGCCAAATTTTGACTTTGTGTTAGATCACATTCAGCAGATTTTGAAACAGTGCCGGTAACGTTGCACGGTGTGTTGACATACCGTGCAAATCTGGTCGTAAAGGACAATGGGCAAATAACATCCAGCTCCGACCAATTTAATTATTATAATTCGGAAGATCTATGAAAAATTTGCCTTTTTAGGGTTCCGTAGTTTTCACAAGGAACCCTTATAGTTTCGTCATGTCCGTCTGTCCGCCCCCGGTTTTGCTTGAAGACTGTTAGCACTAGAGATCTGTAATTTTGTGAAGATATGTAACTATATCAATCACGCTGACAAAAAGAAAAATTTTGAAAAATATTTTTTTAGGGTAGCTCCCCTACATGTAACCTTGAGATGTTTTTTTTTCACCGTCTATGTGGGGTATCGTCAAATAGGTCCTTTATAATTAGGGGTTCTTAAGACTGTTTTTCGATTAACGTGTTAATTTTTGTTCGACTAGGGTGCCCCACTCTAAAAGCTAAACTTGAAGGCTTGAAAAACCTAGAAAATTTTAAGGAAATTATAACGATTAAGATAGATTCGTTCGTTTAAGAGTAATACTCGTTTAACTTTAGATAATTAAAAAATCCTTACAAGAAAACATTAATAGTGACATATATGAAGTTATTGTAGCGTAAAACCTTGCATTGAAAAACAAAATCTAAAAACAATATTTAGAAACCACAATAAAATATTATTAGTTCCACAAAGCTACTGCAACGCGAGTTCCTACGGCAACGGCTTCTGAATCGCGCTATCTATACGTAATGTATTATATTCAGGTGACATATTTAAGCACTTGAAAAGATCGGCGGTTTTGAGTTTGAGACGCAGTTTGACTTTGATATAGATATTTTAGTAGAGATACAAAGTTTCATATTAATTGATTTTTTAATTTCCGATACAGAAAATAAAGACTCCTTACTCAAATATATTGTTGTAACGACGAACCCTACACTGCGCGTGGCACGACACGCATTTGGTCGGTTTTTTATTATGACACTGTAAAAAAATATCCTGGTGGTCGAAAAAAATACACATGGGCTTATTTAAGTAGCTAAATAAATTAATTCAATAGTGCCTTGATTTGTATTATAAGTAGCCATGTGAGTTATAACATTTTATATAGATGTTTGATTCTATGTAGAGATATGTTACAAAGCCTGCCGAGCATCCTGCGCTTAGATTTAGCCTAGTAGTAGTCTCGGGTACGGAGATTGAATGTCTTACTTCGTTTTGATTGTGTGATTGATTTATTATTTTTGCTCTGGGCACATAACCAGCTGAAGTTCACTAAAAGCTATTACGGTGAGCACGTTCGGGGAGACGGACACTTCAGCATATCCCTATACCGAGAATCGGAGCTACTCGTTGCAACGTTGGTATTGATGGGTCGGTTCTGTGGCTTTTACGAGCAAAAATACACTCGCAGAGTTATGGTGGTCATATTATGGTTTTTAGGTCTGACAGACAACACCTCCATAAACACATTATAATCTGTATATATGTTAGACTTTAAGGTATCTATCTATGGGCCTACGTA
Organism: Chilo suppressalis; assembly: GCA_902850365.2. NCBI lineage: Eukaryota > Metazoa > Arthropoda > Insecta > Lepidoptera > Crambidae > Chilo > Chilo suppressalis. The sequence continues at coordinate 19,965,003 of OU963898.1, forward strand.
AATATAAATATAAATAAAATAATAATAATATACTGAATATATGGCTATAGAACCTAAATCTCTTAGCTTTCTTTGGTTAACGAGAGTTTAAAAATTCTCTCTAATCTGTGGCTCATTCACAATCATCACACAGTTTCTGTCACAGAGTACCATATTATAACCGGAAATGACACCTGATTTTAAAAGTTACTCTTATGATGCATTAACTTTAAAAACAGGCAACTATCTGTTAATCTACATGCTCTATATACCTGAATCTAATCCATAATTTCGGTACTTGGCTTGATTTCCCTAGTTTACTATATAACTTATTTGTTTTATATTATTTTAATATGTTCAGTGTATATGGTTTATAGAAGTTCTCAGGGGTGTCCGTCAATAATATTCGTTTCTACAGTAATTTATACATAATTTCGAATCTAGGAAACAATTTTTCATGATTATTGGTCTTTTGGCCAAACATGTATGGAAGCTGAGCAATCTCCTTTCGAATGTTATGAGAAGTTTTTGATGTGTAACATCATTCCTCTCGCTTTCCTGCAATTTGTGGGTGTTATTTCGTGAAATGGGACGGAAGTGTGTAACAGGAAGTCGCGAAAGCGCGCGCTATGTGATTTGATTTTAGAACATAATGTTCAAATGGCTTATTCCTTTTGTAGTAAGTTTTATTCCTATTTTTACTAATATATGGTGAGGTTTCAAATGTTACACATCATACGCGACTACTGTAAGGCCCGTTCGTTTTTTTTATCAAAAAGTATTTTCTGACCATAAGTGTCAGTAACTATTTTAGTCGTAATATCTCTTGATATTTTGGTAGGCATTAGACGCCATTCAGCCGCCTTCCCGGCCGACCGAGAAGCCCCTGCGACTCCCCCTGCAAGACGTGTACAAGATCGGCGGCATCGGCACCGTGCCCGTCGGCCGCGTCGAGACTGGCATCCTCAAGCCAGGTGAGAACCAACACCATTATCAGCCTATTAATTCCTAGGGCTGGATTTAAGGCAGGACAGATGGGGCTGTGGCCCACGGGCCTATATGAGGAAAACATATCTAAATTTCAACAGGTCAACAAACAGGGAGGGGGGATTGTAAGTGGCCGGGGGTGCCAGATTTTAAAATAGAGGCCCCCATTTCTTCGTTGCCCTAAGGCCTCCTCAGCTATACATCCGGCCCTGTTAATGCCCCCCACTGCTAGAGCATGGGACTGGAAATAAGGAGAATGAGCCATGACCAATCACGTGGGCCCTTATGATTGTAGATACTGGCTTATCGTGCCTTCCGAAATACGTTGGAGCTCGGTAGTTTATTACAGTAATAAAATAGTTTAGTAACAGTAATTTTATGGTCACCCATCCATGTCGGCCATTGCGAAAGTTCCTCAACTTCCACGCTTACAGATCGAATTCGCTAATTATTTACAGCATGGGGCTCATGATCATCATGAGCCTATTAATGTCACTACTGTTGGGACACTGAATGGTGGGCCCATGACCCACCGCGCCTGCTCAGCGTGTGATTGATGGGTGCTAACGACTGCAGATGCCAGGACTAACGTCTTAACGTACCTTCCGAAGCACGAAGACGTTTGAGATATTTTTTTTGGATCACCCGTCCCGTGACTGGCCATTGACAAAGATGCTTAACTTCTACGATCGCAGATTGAACGTAGTTAGCATTGTGACAGATCAGCACCCTTACCACAAACCATTATCGAATTCGAATAGTTTGCGAGTGCGAAATGTCAATATCAAATTTTGTATGGAAACTTGAACAGCAGCGCCACAAAGTACGTTACGAGAACTAAAATTCAGTACACATTTGCATTGACATTTTTACTTGGAAACGTTACGAATTCGATATTGATTCATGCTAAGGGGTAATTGAAATTATGTGAAACCGATTTATGGGCTCAATACATTTGAGATGGATATCAATGTGTATTTCTACCTAATTCGTTAGGTTAAACAATATGGAAGTATTTAAAGCTAGTTAACTATAAAAAAATGTTACTTATTAACATAATACATAAATATTACATATGCTTTATTCTATCAACACTACCTACATAATAGTAACAGCGTGTTTTTAATTATTGTTGGGAATGAATTATAAAGTTCCTGATGAAACTATTGGCTGCACACAGAAAAATCGACTAGGTCTTAAATGATAAGCGACCTAAAAGTTCTTTTGTCACCCAGAGAAAGAATGCTAAATAAGCATGGCAAAATATATCTACGTAACTATCATCACCAGCCTAATAATGTCCCCACTGCTGGGGCACAGCCCTTTCCTATTGATGTAATAGGAAGAGACGCAACCCTGTAACGAATGAATGTTTTCTGACGTAGGAATGGTGGTGGTGTTCGCGCCGGCTGCCATCACGACGGAGGTGAAGTCGGTGGAAATGCACCACGAGGCTCTACAAGAGGCCATGCCCGGCGACAACGTGGGCTTCAACGTCAAGGTCAGAACTACAGAACTGTATAGGAAACTGCAAACACACGACTATAGGACGCAGGTATGGCGGTAGTATTCGCTCCGGCCGCCATCAAGATGGAGGAGATGTACCACGAGGCTCTTCATGAGGGCATGCCGAGCGACAACATCGGCTTCAACGTCAGGGTGAGATAACTATAGAACTGTTAACTATCACGACGGAAGTGAAGTCGGTGTAAATGCACCACGAGGATTTACAAGAGGCTATGCCCGGCGACAACGTGGGCTTTAACGCCGAGTTCAGATCTAAAGAACTATACAGGAAACTGAAAACACAACACTATAGGACGCAGGTATGGCGGGAGTATTCGCTCCGGCCGCCATCGCGATGGAGGAGATGGACCACGAGGCTCTTCATGAGGCCATGCCCAGCGATAACGTTGGCTTCAACGTCAAGGTCAGATAACTATAAAACTGTATAGGAAAATATCACGACGGAGGTGCGGTGGAAATGCACCACGAGGCTCTACAAGAGGCCATGTCAGGCGACAACGTGGGCTTCAACTTCAAGGTCAGAACTACTGCACTGTATAGGAAACTGCAAACACACGACTATAGGACGCAGGTATGGTGGTGATATTCGCTCCGGCCGCCATCACGATGGAGGAGATGCACCACGAGGCTCTTCATGAGGCCATACCCAGCGACAACGTTGGCTTCAACGTCAAGGTCATATAACTATAAAACTGTATAGGAAAATATCACGACGGAGGTGAAGTCGGTGGAAATGCACCACGAGGCTCTACAAGAGGCCCATGTCCGGCGACAACGTGGGCTTCAACTTTAAGGTCAGAACTACTGAACTGTATAGGAAACTGCAAACACACGACTATAGGACGCAGGTATGGTGGTGATATTCGCATCGGCCGCCATCACGACGGAGATGTACCACGAGGCTCTTCATGAGGCCATGCCCAAGGACAACGCCGGCTTCAACGTCAAGTTCAGATAACTATAGAACTGTATAGGAAACTACCACGACGGAGGTGAAGTCGGTGTAAATGCAGCACGAGGCTTTACACGAGGCCATGCCCGGCGACTACGTGGGCTTCAACCTCAAGGTCCCAGAACTATAGGACTTTATAGGAACCTATGCAAACACACGACTATAATAATACGCAGGTATGGTGGTGATATTCGCACCGGCCGCCATCACGACGGAAGAGATGCACCACGAGGCTCTTCATGAGGCCTTGCCCGGCGACAACGTGGGCTTCAACCTCAAGGTCAGAACTATAGAACTGTATAGGTAACTGCAAACACACGACTTTAGGACGCAGGTGTGATGTTGGTATTCACGCTGCCCCGCCATCACGACGGAGGAGATGCACTGCGAGGCTTTACAAGAGGCCATGCCCGGCGACAACGTCAAGGTTTTAATTACTTATCGCAACCACGGCCAGACCTAGTAAAACATCTATTTAATATAATATTAATCGTTGTTACAGAATGTATCAGTGAAGGAACTCCGCCGCGGATATGTGGCAGGCGACTCTAAGAACGCGCCTCCTAAGGGCGCTTCCGACTTCACTGCTCAGGTAACTTTCAAAGTTTATTAATTCAAATTATTCGAATTCACTTTTTTTTTGTGATTGGCCTTTACACAATTACACAAGGCAAAAATAATGTGATAGAGCGCTCTATACTTAAAATGGGGGGAATAAATGCTTTGTAATGCTTTATTTTAAAATACTAATCCATGTAGGTACTATTCCTTATTAACTTTTTCAGAGACATTATCTTTCTTCGAATCTTCGTGATTTGAAATACCATCGCTATCTTTATAAATTTATATCTAGATTGTGATCTAATCTTATTGTGTGAACCTCTATCAACTGCAAAATATTTTGAAAGTTGATTTAATCTTTTTTATTAGGAACTTGTCTGTTTCTGTAATTTTCTATATATATTATTTCATTGCTTTGTCCTACCCACTATGAAAAAAAAAATGTGTGTGTCAGCTCCGACGCACGACTGGAGTTTACTCCTTAAGTTCGATAGTCCACCAGACGCAAAAAGAGTTTAACTTAAAAAAGATTGATACTGTATGAAAGGGTAAATTAACAAATTAATGAAAATAATATTAAATATATATTTATTCATTTCATATACATTTATTATAACTAATCGACTAAATATTTTACATTAAACTTTTTACAATAGTCAATTTCAGATGTACATAAATATATCATTAGGAATGTTGATAAATTATGTAATTATTATTATCAGACTATTATCATTTTTTTAAATATTAATTAAATCAACATTGTCTGCATTATTAATTACAGTGACAAGTGGTTTATGGTAACTAAAATAAGACACATGGACGTTCGTAGATACGTGGTTCACGAATCTTGAAAATACCGCATCAATGGTTGTACAGTCGCCATCAGATATATCTGAGCATACAAGGTGACCAAATACATCTGAACAGTTAAAATGTCATTAAGTTCTATACGCTACAAGTGACCATAAATATCTGAACATTCATTACTTCAATAATATCTGAGCAGATGTCTGACAATAATATCTGAACATACAACTTTTCAAAAATATCTGAACACGTCAATGATTATGTATCTACGCAGATCATGCACTGGGCTTACATATTTTGTTACTGCGTGATTGAAAGGATAAACTAAAAACAAAGGCTAAATATAAGGAATAAATACGATGAGAAGGGAATAAAAATCTATCAGAAAATCATTCGTGTAGGGTCACCACGAGTAGTAGAAATGGAAGATGCCTAATTTTTTCTCTATTTATTTTTTAAAATTAACGAGAAGTTATGTTTTTATTTTATTCTATAGATTAAATTCTCAATATCTCCTTAGAAATTTATTTCAAAATAAGACAACTGCGTTTTTTAACCGCAATAGAAATAAGTAATAATTTGGAGGAAACATTTGTCCCACTATTTCCATTGCAGTGGAAAATGGAATTCTGAACTTATCATGCTCAAACTGGGCGCCATCCTTACAAAAATTTTATTTACTCTCTGAGTGGATGTGTTTGTTTGGTTTGGGTATGTATTATTTATAAAAGTGAAAATTAATAAAAAACAATTTTAATTCTTATAAATTTTTATTCAGTTAAATAATCAAAAAATGTAAACGAATTAACTTGGTACCTACCTCAGTAGATGCTTAAGCTTAAGTATTTATTATTATAATAAAATTATAATCGAGATCGAAATAAAAAAAAGCAACTTCTGATACAATGAGTTTAAAATTAAATAGTAACAAAATGTTTTATTCTTATAATTAGTATAATGATACATGAGATCAAATCAAAAAGTTATCAGGCAATTAGTATGGTTCTTAAAATTAGCGTATTATTATTAGCTTAATAATTTCCCAATATTATCAATGCCCGTTTAGACGGGAATTTCTAACAGACGTAGACGGTCGTAACGTATATTGTCGACTTGTTCTAAGTGACCACCGTTTTTTTAATACAAAATTTAACACGTATAGGTAACTTATCTTACTAATAAATAGAAATAGAAAATAGTGTTAGTTTTTTTTTTCAAAACGACCGGGTTCGATTCCCGAGCTGACCACAGGGTTTTTCTTAAATGTATGAATGCAGTTTTAATTTTTATTAAAATCGATGACATAGTTCCTAAGAACAGATCTTCGTATATATTATAGTTCAGACTTTCCCATACTGACCCATTTAAATGAGCCATCTTGTATACTCTCATATTAAATTTTTGACCATTATATAATTATTTGCCGAACAAGGATTGCTGCCTGATTTTTTAAATTGCTTACAAAATCTTTTTGTGCCGACCAAATTATTTAAAGGCTGACCAATTATATACTTCTCATGAAACATTAGTATTTTGTGTAACCTCCTTCTGCATTTAATACGTCTTGTAAACGTTTCCTCATGGAACCAACTACCTTCTCACAAAAACCTCGACCTCTGAACGATTCCCAAACATCATTTGCATGTCGCCTTAAGGCTTCTGTTGTTCGACATTGATTCCCATCCCACTCTTGCACCATTTTTCCCCAAAGGTTTTCGATGGGATTGAGGTCTGGACTTTTTGGTGGTAGTTTGATTAAAGTTAGTTCTCTCTGTTCATTAATCCATGTCTGTACTGTACGAGCATTATGTACTGAGCTGTTGTCTTGAAGGAATGTAATTTGTTGTTCTGGATAAAAAACTTGAGCTGTAGGAAGAAAAGTATCTACCAGAAGTTCCTTATAATTCATTGCATTCATTCGTCCACTTATTTCCACAAGCTCACCAGGACCATCTTTGCACATCCATCCCCAAAATCCAATTGAAATACGTCCACTCCGGCGATTAGGCAGCACATTTTGTTCTAAGTAACGTGTGTTTTCGGGTCGCCACAAACTTAATCGCCCATTATCTCAGAAATCATCAGCAGAAAACCTTTTCGTCCATGAAAATAACGTTTTGAAAATTAAAATTTAAATAATTAGCTGCAAATTGTAGCCGCTGCATTTTGTGCCTTGGCGTGAGAGTTGGTTTTCTTGCCGGTACTCTATTTTTTAAACCTCCTTCTTTTAATCGTCTTCTAATGGTGCTAGTGGATATTTCGAATGTGCTTGAAAATTGTGTAGTGTTTATAAATCTGTCATTTTTGGCTTTATCTATAATAGCTATGTCTTGGTTATTTGTAGTACGCGGGCGACCAAATGAAACATGATTATTTAATGTTTCTTCTTGCTGCCATCTTTCTAGCCATAAATATACAGTATTTCTCTGAAATAAATACAATTTTATACTTTGTGAATAAAGTTTCATGTTTTGTGGGCAATTGATTTTTAGCATTTTTCTCCGTGATACTTACGGCTATCCCTAGCTCATCGGCGATATCTTTTACGGATAAACCATCATTTTTTAGTTGTATTATTTTATGTTTCATTTCCGCATCAATACGGTACGAACTCATATTAATTATAGTTAATTTATGGTATGAACTAATACGTAAGCAAGCTGCTTGAATTTATTTGTGCATGACACATGACAGAGGTGATAAGAATAAAAACTGGAAAGTGTTTAACTGCCAGCGTCATCTTATTATAAATAAATAATTAAGAGGTCCTACTAAAATTGTTCAGATATTTTTGAAAAGTTGTATGTTCAGATATTATTGACAGGCATCTGCTCAGATATTATTGAAGTAATGAATGATCAGATATTTATGGTCACTTGTAGTGTATAGAACTTACTGACATTTTAACTGTTCAGATGTATTTGGTCATCTTGTATGCTCAGATATATCTGATGGCGACTGTACCATACCTCGTTGTCCCCATTGCTCTATCAGAAACAATATCTAAATTCAGTTCAGATTTTAAAATTTTTATTAATGTCAATCCGTCATCTTTGTTTGTCAAAGTTGCGCGACATAGGATGCGCACCAAAAACGTAACGAGGTCATTCATCGATAGATTTTACTCCTCACATTTTTCTCATACCGGGCCCCTTATATATGCAAATCGATTCTTAAGGAGTAAATTCTAATAAACTCCAATATCCACAGGAGATAAATTAAAATTTTAACGCTAGTTAATATCGTACTAAGAATTATAAAACGTCACAAGTATTTTAACAGATATCAGATAAGTATTTCTTTGATATCTTGGTATCTGTTGGATGATTAATTTATGTACAAGTATTAATTAACGATAGATACGCCATAATTTGTGTATTTCTTCAAGTGACATTGTAGCTTTATCTTTGCTTGTAATAAGGTTCACAATAAATTTAAACAATTTGAGACTTTAGTAACGGCATGCTATTGACTTATATGCAGTTGTACTTTCTTATACATACTTACCCCTTTTGTTTTAATCTAAGCCTGCGTATCTATAGAACATCACATCATGACATGACTAAGATTATTTCTTATCAAGAAACTTTATCACTACATTGAATCAAATTTTAAAATTGTAGAAAAGATAATAATATAAACATTCTTCTTGAGTCCAAGAATTTCCACTTCATGGAAAATGTTAATGGTAGGGGATTTTTGGATTTACTCAGCGCGGCAGGTTAACATATATGGAAGGACAACCTTGCACCTAGATAAGTACTCCCGCCATACCTGCGGGCCATTCGCCTAACGGAAATGCTTTGTAAAACGCGAACGCTTTCGATCTTATTTTGTTATTTCTAACCGCCTGAGGTTTTCAAATGCCTCGCGCTCTTTTTTTTCCATTGGTAATGACAACATTTAAAAAAATGAGCGTGAGGTATTTGAAAACCTTTAGCGGTCAGAAATAACAAAATAAAATCTAAAGCGTTAGCATTTCCGTCAGGCGAATGGCCCCCTGAGCTCTCTATTTAGGGTCAAACGTGAAAAAAAAATCAACGAACGGCAATGACTATTGGTCGTGTCCTAAGCTACTAGAGAGTTCAGGGTAACGTTTCTAAGAACGGAAAAAAATATTGATCTGCCGTGGTTTGCATATGGGAGTGGCCGCACGAAGGGGAATAGGAAAAAAAATCGAGCGCGTCAGAAATTGAGAAGGGATGTTGCTGAACTTTTCTCCAATAATGCGCGAAAATTATAACTACAAAGTAGTACCTAGGCATAACTTACATACAATTACCTACCTACTTTTCATCAATGACTAACAACGAACAATTACACAGAATAATTTGTTTTTTTTTTGTGCATAAATACAGCTGTATGTGCAAGCCCGTTCGAAATTTAAATAAAACTTTTGATAACTTACCTGCTTGGTTGCCATGTTTCGGCGGAGTCAAAGAATGTTCCAGTTTTAAAAATTTACACCACAGATATGTTATATAGCAGCAAAACACGACAGATATGAATTTTCATACAACTTTTGCTGACCGCTGCTCGCATGTGTTCGGCCAGTAGGTACAGCAATTTCGATTTAGGGTATCTCAAAGAAGTTTGTCAAAATGATGTTGACATTTCCAAGCATGTTTGGAAAAAAGTACTTCAGTAACCAAGTCAGTCTCGTTAGGAATGAAATTAAAATATAACTTCAACATGTTCTAATTACTTATTATCATCATTATACATCACGAAATTCAATAATAACATTTTCATTAAATATTATTTGAACGTCAACTGCCGTGACCAATGATACACTTTGTTGTTTCACGGGTTACCTTTATTTGGCTTTCGTGTTAAAAAACACATGATGCATTTATCGCTCAATATCTATAGATAGATACTATCTGTTTGTACCAAAACTATAGAATATTTAATGTGAATTGTGAAATGGATTACTTTGAAATTTTAATGACTTAAATCAAATAACATAACAGCCGCTATTGCTAGTATTACCATTACACCACTAGCAATAGCGGCAGCAACAACAAAAACTTAATCGATATACCTACACTCTTTTAGTCAACATTAATCTAAACTTGTTTATAGGTAGAAATTAAAACTATACTTATGGTTTTCCGCTTTCGGTTTGTTGATGACATCATTTTTACACAGCACCAGCTTAAAATTATTATGAAACATTTTTCTATGTACATAGGTGATCGTCCTAAACCACCCCGGCCAAATTAGCAACGGATACACACCTGTGCTTGATTGTCACACGGCGCACATCGCTTGCAAATTTGCCGAGATCAAAGAAAAGTGCGACCGCCGTACTGGTAAGATTTTTCTATTTCTATTCAAGTTGTTGGTGAGGACCTATAAATGACTTTCTGCTATTTTATGTAACCTTATAATATATTATCAGCTGTTGGTCTTCCTCTATAAATAAATAAATATGGGTCCTGATTTTAAAGCTGGTTCTCAATAATTGAAGAAAAAGTGTAGTTATAATATTGTAAGCCAGATTTAGCTATGCAGCTCAAAGTACCATAAAGGTCAGAGCAAACGAGAAATGATTTATGGGTAGTTTTTGGTCCGTCAAAATCCCTACATAAATACCACAATAGTGACGGTATTGGTTATTGGATGTACTCCTATACAAATTTGCCCAGTCTTCTTTCTTAAAATAACTGACAAAACCCAGTATTTGTATAATATGACATGCCAGTCCAATTGAATTTCAATTTAAATACACAGTAAACAAAAAAAAAATCGCTTATGATGACCACACGACTGAAGTGAAACTTCTTTAGCTCCAGTGATCTGAAAATCATAAACTTAACCTGAAGATTTGTTGTTGATAGAAAAAAAGATAGAAAAAGTCAAGCGTGCCTAAAAAGTTTCACTTCAATAATACTGTAATGTTTATCCCGGATATTGTGTGCAGGTAAGACAACAGAGGTGGACCCGAAGTCGATAAAGTCCGGGGACGCGGCCATCGTGATGCTAGTGCCGACCAAAGCACTATGCGTGGAGTCGTTCCAGGAGTTCCCGCCGCTCGGACGTTTCGCCGTGCGCGACATGCGCCAGACTGTCGCCGTCGGCGTCATCAAGGTATCTACAGATGGCGGCACACTTGAGCCAAACCACCAACTAAATAAACTTGCACAGTACATGTTTTTGTATGTAAAATTGCTACTGCGAAGGCTTCCTTGTTTATGGTCGTTGCTCAAGAAGTTTGCCTTGATATATATAATTACAAATTATTTCACGGGTTATGAAAAAGCCTGACTCTCATAGTCGTACCTCGTCCCTGGGTGAGAGACGAAGTTATGTGGGGCTCCTCCCCCCCAAATCTCGCACACCCAGTCAGCCTCAAAAGCTGCTCAAGGGGGCTCTGCTCAAAAAAAATCGCCGTCTAGGTATTTGCGAGGAGTACATTAGGTATTGCTATATTTCGCTGACTGCGCGCAACATCGTAGCGCCCCCAATGTAACATACATTACATTTATATTTTTTGTGTATTATTGTGATAGACCTTCATAACGTACATTGCTACATTTTTACTTTGTCTTACTTACCTTGAACAGTTTTATTCCGCGCGAACGTACAACTGTTATAATAAACATACCTAACATACTTAATTGGGTAGAAGGTTGAATATTGGTCCTTCGAGCCGGATACTCAAAGCGGATCCTCTTTTGCAGAGCGTAACTTTCAAGGAAGTTACGACGGGGAAAATCACCAAAGCCGCCGAGAAGGCCCAAAAGAAGAAATAACTATGGGGCACGTTGAAGCAAGCAGGCGGGCGCGCGCGGGCCGTGCGCTGGCCGCCCCGGCCTCGGCCCCGGCCCCCGCTCGCCGCGCCCCCGCCCCGGCCCCGCGCCATGCCCGGCCCCGCCCCGCCCCCGCCTCCACGCACGAGCAGCTTCTTCACTGGTCATCGCCCCACGCTCGCCCCCGAAGCATGCATTTATCGTAGCGCCTCATTATTCAAGTTAGTTCGTTTTAGTTACGCTTATGTGTTAAGTTTATGTATTTGTGATTCTTTTAGTCGTAAGTCGCTCGCTGAGTTTGAGTTTCCGCAATTGAAGGCTCGTTGTGTTTCGTTTTTCCATCGGAAAGAATTTAGGAGGAAAAGTGATCGCGTCTACGTTGAAATTTTAAACCGATTCGCGCACGTTTTGACATTTAAATTTTTTTGTTGTCTACTAATGCTACCTCCGGTTCCTCAGGCGTTAGATTGTTTTGTATGTGTTACACAGGTATTATTTTTGGCGTTTGATTGGTCGTTGTCGAAAATATCCCAAGCATTTGTTTCAATAAACTCATTGAATTTGTAATGTTAGACTTTTTTGACTGTGAAGTACATTGATCATTTTCTAACTACTGATGTTTTTTTAACAAAATTGTAACTCTAATAATTTGTGAATTATTATCATTATTCTGTTGTTAGAAATGATTGAAGATTAGTAATTAAGTTGGACAAACATCAGAGTGTAGAAAATGGGGATATTGGTTGTGAACCAATACCTTGTAGTTGAATTAGCAGTATGAGTAAAGCGTTTAAAACGTATGATAGAAACTGAGGTCTTTGTAAAGCGTAGCAATGTAATTTCTGTTCCTAGTTACCGTTGTAAATCGATATATTTATCAAACGTAGTAATTGCGTGTAAAGGTTTAAATTTTCAAGGTGGTTCGAGCAATATTCAATAAAAATATCTTACATACATACGGAAAACAAACTCAAGACTCATTTTAAGCTAAATGTAACTTTGTAATTTTTTCAATAATTTTGTAAAGACCTTATCCTGATAAACCAATAAAGAAGCTACTGGTACTTCACGTGGTTTTATTTAACAATCGTTTAGGCAATAAGATCACCATTTACCCGTGCCCCCCACCGGTTTGACCCACTGGTGTCACCACAGTTATTATTTGCCTTGCAGTCTTTCGCTATAAGGGAAAATTCGATTATGGTTCTGTGAATGTTTTCGAGAGTGTAGAAATTGCATTGAGATGTAAATTGAACTTATAACTAGTTCTATTTTCCCGCAATGAGGTGAGTATGCTAGGTGAAGAACAGTTTATTTGGAATATGAGTTACAAGCAGGTGCTCGCGATTTGTTTGCGTTGTTTGTCACGTTTCCATTTGTTTCCATTCAAACTTGCACCCCCTTTTTTCCTCCTTAAAGGATGATTTCCGAGATAAACATCCCTACCCAGCCCCTCTAGCATGACATCGCATTATAATAGGTATATAGCTCGATTTTATCACGCTAAATTAACAAATTAGTATGAAGTTTGACAGAAAGCTGCAATAAAAAAACGTGATATAATGTAAAATGTGGTGCTCATGCTACGGGGACAGGACTCTTAACGTGTCCTTAACGTAACATGTCCTTTCTCGGGACTCTACACTATCTATAATATAACACATTTTATTTAAATCAATTCAGCGGCTTAAGCATGAAGAGATAACAGACACACTTTCGCATTAATAATATAAGTATGGATGAATTATTATAGTTGTAGCTAACATACATTTTCCACACAGTTTGGTGAGTATGCTAGGCGAAGGTTAACCTTCACGTAGCATACTCAAACTCACCAAACTGTGGTTATAGGCTTAAGCCTATACCTACTTCATTTTTAAGTTTAAGAGCACTATTCTACTTGGATTTTATTTTGCATTCCTGGAAACCGGTATTCCATGGTGGGTATGATAAGCGTAGGGACAAATTATCCAGTGAAAAACACTGTTGGACAAACAATTCCAATCTTCCACCATTATTAGATCAGACCACGCATTAGAGCTGTAGCAAACCGTATGTATTCGGTACTGAGTAACGGGTGCGCCATCTAGTACCGAGTAACGAAACGTTACACACAAATTTCGTTACTCGCATTTTTCGTAGTATGACTATCTATATGTTTCAGTTTACGCAAGTACAGTTGATGTGTGTATAGAAACATTTGCTGATCGTATGTTTTAAGCATGCGCAAGCATATTCGGAGAATTTAGAAACGTACGTACGAGTTTTTGGCGGGATTTCATGGAGTGCGGTTGGCGTTTTATTTTAATTATTTTTAAATTCGTTTATAGTTGATATTGTGAAATAAAATTGGTGTGATTTTGTGTTACAACCGTCTGCGTAACTGAAGAATTAGTGGAATCGTTAAAATATACGCTATTCCGGTCAAATGGACGTGAGAACTTTATTGTCGTGTTGACTACCTCACAGAAGCTTATCGAAAAAGCCAAATTTTTTTTTTTATCATTTTATTTTGAGAACAAAAGATTTTTGTGGTAGTTCTTTCTTTCGTTATGTTTAATTGCATTCTAAGCAAAACTATTTTTATGTTGATTTATCGTTAGAATGCTATTTGAGTATTATTATCAATACAATAATTTTCGACACCTATTTGTTGCTTTATCATTATAATTGATGAATAATGGATTGCGATGTTATTGTGATAGGGTGCGGCCAGAGTGCACTCAGATTCAGAGTCAGATTCAGATTCTGAAAACAAGCGCGAGAAATAAACAGTGTAGTCGAAGGTTACGGCCAGATTGCACTCCTGATTCAGATTTAGATTCAGACTCAGAAAACAAAGCGCGAGAAAAAGCAAGCAACCTGCTTAGACTACACTGTTTATTTCTCGCGCTTGTTTTCGAAATCTGAATCTGAGTCTGAATCTGAGTGCACTCTGGCCGCACCCATATAACATAAGCTCACGGTTAAAAATTTCAAAATAGTAAAACCGATTATTTTATGAGAAGTAACGAGTAACGTAACGATACTATAGTAACGAGTACTAATTGTTAAAGTAACGAATACATACGGGTACGCTTTTTTTCGTTACTTTTACACCTCTACCACGCATAGACCTGCTGAGCTGACCACACACACGGTCACGGTATAAATTTTCGCGTCAACTACAAACCGGATGTATACACGTTTCGTTTCACACAAACATTGCATGCCCTAAACTTAAGGCAGTGTCAAATTGGACCGGTATCTTTTTTTTGTATATTTTTACGGCCTTGGAGATTCCCATATTGGCCAAGACCGGTATCTTTATAAAGCATGGATGTACTAGTACTAAGATGTGTAATAACATGGTACAGTTGGACTGCGATAAGTCTACAGTAGATTGACAGTAGCAAAAAATAGAACTTTTTACTGGGCAGTACTGATGGTTAAATAAACTTTCCCAGATACCTTATTTTTTACTGAAAAAAATGAGGAGGTTCTGAATTATATAACTAAAAACTAGTTATGAATGTGAAAATTTGGTTTGTGCCACATGCACATAACATACCAAAACTTCAATTTCAAAATATGTATTTAAACAACAAATACTGAAAACGCTGATTCATAACGTACTTTGTAAGTTGTGATAAAAATCGGTTGTCTGTAAAGTCGGTTTATTGACGATAGTTGAACGTGACAACGTTTTTTTACAATGCACATAGTTTTTACAAGTATGAATGTGCTTTGAGCAATAGGCTAGTTGACCCTTTTTGGAAAAAAAAAATTAAATGGTCAATGGTTCTAAATGTTCTATTAGATCGAAAAAAAATGTATTGTATTTTTTTGAGACCTAAAAAGCTACAAATCTTTAATTTTAAAATAGATTTTTCATGGACATACAAAAACGCTGTCGGCCATTTTAGTCTATAGATTATCTATGCTATGACGTTAACTGCAGTAAACAAAAACTCGTAAGCACGTAGAAAATAACTTAAATGACTTTATAAAAAAAACATGATTTCTAATAAATACCACGAAAAATAAAGTAATTATCATTATTGTATTGTATGAGAATATAAAAACACATCCTTGAAGACTCCAGGAAAGTTGTGGATTAAAGTGCCGAAAGAAATTAACCTACGCAACTTTATTACACTGATTCATATGTTGTATCAGTTTTATGTTTATTACTACATTGTAATACTAAATACACTGTACTTACAAAGATGCCTTGTCGTTTCTTTGCTCCGCAGAGCAGAAATCGAGGTTTAGTGCAATAAATTCACCAACCATCAATGCGTTAATTCTTGGCAGATTTGTGCTTTCTGTTTTCACAAAGCCGGCATCCATAATTAGTTTTTCCAAAAAAAAGCAGTAAACGGAAACTTTTCTAAAGTTAAAAGTGTTATAATATAATATAATAAATTTAGTCAGACGAAAGAATCCACCCACAGTAATATGCGAATGACATTTAGTTGTTTACCATTAGATAAGAGACGTCACAATCATGGCGGATGTGGCGAACAGCGTTTTTAGTGTTTAAAAAATATAGACTAAATAATATTTTTTTAAATTAAATTTCTACAGCAATCTTCTGCTTTTATGAAGTGAAATCGATATATTTAGGTTCCTTAGACGTAATACTTTAAGAAATAAACATTTATTTAAAACAATTCGACATGAGTCAACTAGCCTATTGTTTTACAACTTTTAAATATGTGTGATATTATTACCTTCATCGCTGCAATTATCGTTGCTACACAATTGACACCACATTTACTTTCACTGGACTTTATACTTGACGAAAACATGTAAATGTATTATTGTCACAGACTAGTTAGAGATACTACGTATATTATTGTATAGCAGCTGTCCTCGCGGACGCATCGCTCACTCAAGTAGGAGAGAGACAGATGTCGAACGCAGCCGAAAGCGTAGGCCGATTATGCCTCTTTGTCGCTCGTTGCGTGCTTTCGTTTTCACTTCAAGCCTTAAATGGAACACCTCAGAGCGAGGTAACGCCGCATGAGTCATGTTTTTTCGTGCGTGAATCGAAATCGAATCGAATCGAAACTCTTGAATTAGTACAGTACATAATAATATATTGGTGTCGATTCTAGCAGGATTCTCTAAACTTAAAACTAAATTTGACATCAGTCTGACCTTTTCAGACCTTTGTGCATTTAAAATTTTATTTCATATGTATCAAAATAGATGGCGCTGTAGTTCGTTGCATCACGCTTGTATATATGTTTGGAGCTACATATAGGCAAAACGTCACCTACCTAATAAAGAAATCTATGGTCTAACAAAATACACTGTAGTTTCAATTTAATTCTTTTGCACCTAAGCTATCGGATTTATGAGTCATTTTGGCTCGAACAGGATGCGCACCAAAAATGTAACGAGGTCACTCATCGATAGATTTTACTCCTCACATTTTTCTCACACCGGGCCCCTTATATATGCAAATCGATTCTTAAGGAGTAAACTCCAAAAACTTTTTTTTTCTCTCACTACCTATTTGGTTTGAATTGACAGCTATGACATCACAATATGGCGCCCAGTCGGTCCTATTCTTAGTTGAATCGCATTATACATCAGCTGTCATCGAGTTTCAGTTGTGGAACAGTTTTCCTTTTGTATTTTTTATTGTTTGGATTAAACTGTAATAAATTAAGACGAAACTACGCAGAAAGGTATAAAAATGAGTAAAGTAAATCGGAGTGGCACGCGGGAAGTGATTTTTAAAGTTTTCCAGCGATGTTTCGAAGACTACCAAGCTGGACGAATTTTGTGGGATTTGGATGATGTTTACGGGCGAATTGCATCTATGACGGGTATGTAATCGTGTAACTATTTGTTAGTAATCTGCCTGAAGTTACAAATTTACTCAACTTACGATTTTGAGACCAAAAAAGGCATTGTTTACATTGCACAACTACCATAGTTAGATTAAAATTCACTTTAATATGTACCTATGTAAAAAAAACTGAAATCAAATAGCTCGCGCTTCCCAAACTTCCTGTTACATACTTCCGTCCCACTTCACGTAATCACTCCCACAAATTGCACGAAAGCGAGAGGAAAGATGTTACACATCAAAAAAAGAAATAAAACCTACTACAAAAGGAATAAGCCATTTGAACATTATGTGCTAAAATCAAATCAAATAGCGCGTGCTTTCGCGGCTTCCTGTTACTCACTTCCGTCCCATTTCAAGAATCCACTCCCACAAATTGTAGTATAGCGAGAGGAAACATGTTACATATAAAACAATAATGTATTAGGTCTTGATTGTCCGTTGTTCCTGAACTAAATAAACAAAATCAGCAGCATGTGCGGGGTGATCCCCGCTCACCGACACCGTGCCCCGCCGGCCCCACGGACATTGACCTCGCGACAAGTGAATTCTCCTATGCCGGAAATCGAAATAATTGACGTATGTTTGAGGAATAGTGTCAAAACATTGTTCGACCTAACTTGAAACGGCGTAAGTCGAGGACTGCTTGTAGTGTAATGTGTCTATCTTTACATCCTACTCATAGATGTAGGATGTAAAGATAGACACCTGCCTATTCTACAAAAAATAAAGTTGCCATTATTTGCTTTATTCTCTAATATGGGAGTCACCTATGTCACTGAAAATTATTATTATTTTTTTCTTTGTTTTTTTTTATTTCTCTACTTTTTAGCGTTCTCGAAGTCCCGATAATGTATTGGAAACGATAGATATAGCGTGTAAATAGATTGTGTTTTCATTCTAATAAATAAGAAGCAATTGAGCTCGATTCCTGTAATCATACCAGTTACGCCTATCAAGGCATAGCATGAAAATTGCATAACTATCGATACTAAAGATAAGATTGTATGCTGTAAGTTTTCTTTGTCTTCCACATGGGTAAACAATATCAAAAAATTTGGATGTCAATGGTGTCAATTCTGACACGATTCTCTAAACCTAAACTCTAATTTGACAACAGTGTATCCTTGTCATTCTCTATACGGAATGAAAATGAAAGATTGATGTTAAAATTAGTTTTAAGTTTAGAGAATCACGCCAGAATCGACACCAATGTCTCTCACTGACAAAAAACTGTATGAGCACAGTACCCTTTAACTTCCCAGAATGGGTAAAGAAATAAAAAAAAAATCTCACTGACAATGACAGTGACAGCAATGACAGCCAAAGCAACAAAAATGTTGCCGTGTTTGATGTGAAAGACAGGTTTCCACCGTCGGTCGCCGCTGTATTTATTTTACGACATCAACAAACTGTTAATAACGAAACACGATGACGTGTGCTTTGCCGTAAGTGAAAGTAACTTATTAGTGGTAGGAGCAATACGCGTAGGCCTTCAATATCTACAGTACATTCCAGTAGTCACAGTCGCTCGCGCGTCGTGGTATAGTTCACTCGCTTCCACGAGCAGTTCTTCGTTCAGGAAATATGTGCGGAATATTTGCATACATTAATCACCTAACGCCAAAAACTAGGCGTGAAATATTGGAATTGCTTGTAAATGGATTGAAACGCTTGGAATATCGTGGATATGATTCAGCGGGCGTTGCTGTCGATGCTGCTGATCAGAAAGACATTGCGGTAGTGAAACGTAGCGGCAAAGTAGCCGCTCTCGAAGAACTGTTGCAGGAGCGCAGCATCGAGCTCTTGGTGGAAGAATGTGTCGAGTCGCACTGTGGAATCGCGCACACGCGTTGGGCAACGCACGGTGAACCGAGCGCCGTCAATTCACATCCGCAACGTTCCGGAGAAGATAATGCATTTGTTGTTATCCACAATGGAATCATTACCAACTACAAAGAAGTGAAAACATTCCTAGAAAATAAGGGTTACACATTTGAATCTCAAACTGACACTGAAGCTATTGCTAAGTTGATTCATCATATGTACAACCAGCACAAGGACTATAACTTTCAAGAACTTGCTGAACAGGTAATACAACAACTTGAAGGAGCTTTTGCTTTATGTTTCAAATCACGCCATTTCCCTAATGAATGTGTGGCAACTCGTAGAGGCAGTCCCTTGCTTGTTGGTATCAAGACACGCCGTCGCCTATCTAGTGATCATGTTCCTATTATGTATACCAACAATAAGGCTACACGAGGAGTGGTTCCCTCTGTGCCTAGAGTCAACAGTCATGCCCACTTTCAACCTGAAGAGGAGCGTGAAGTTGAATATTTCTTTGCATCTGATGCATCTGCTGTTATTGAGCATACTAATAGAGTCTTATATTTTGAAGATGATGATGTTGCCCACATAAAAGATGGTGTGCTCAGTATTCACCGTTTGTCTGGCAGTAGTAGTGACCCTCATGAACGTGAGATTTTCACCTTAAAACTGGAATTGCAACAGATAATGAAAGGTAACTATGAGTACTTTATGCAAAAAGAAATTTTTGAACAACCAGAATCCATAGTAAATACTATGAGAGGTCGTCTCAACTTTGCAAATGGTACTGTAACTTTAGGAGGTATCAAAGATTATATTCCTGAGATTAAGCGATGCCGAAGACTCATGTTAATTGGTTGTGGTACTAGCTACCACAGTGCTGTTGCTACTCGTCAGTTGTTGGAAGAACTTACAGAACTACCAGTTATGGTAGAACTTGCATCTGATTTCTTAGATAGAAATACTCCTGTATTTAGAGATGATGTTTGCTTTTTTATTTCTCAATCTGGTGAGACAGCTGATACTCTGATGGCCTTAAGATATTGTAAACGTCATGGTGCTCTTATAGTTGGTATCACCAATACAGTCGGCAGTTCCATCTGTCGAGAATCCCACTGTGGTGTTCACATCAATGCTGGCCCTGAAATTGGTGTGGCTTCTACTAAAGCATACACTTCTCAGTTTGTATCTTTGGTAATGTTTGCCTTGGTTATTAGTGAAGATCGCATATCATTACAAAAACGACGGGCTGACATTATTGCAGGACTTCATGAATTAGACGAAAAAATT
Source organism: Chilo suppressalis (assembly GCA_902850365.2). Lineage (NCBI taxonomy): Eukaryota > Metazoa > Arthropoda > Insecta > Lepidoptera > Crambidae > Chilo > Chilo suppressalis. The sequence continues at coordinate 19,985,533 of OU963898.1, forward strand.
CGTCAAGTTTTAGCTTTGGATTCTGAAGTTAAAGCTTTGGCAGAGGACTTATATCGCCAAAGATCGTTGCTTATAATGGGACGAGGATATAACTTCGCAACTTGCTTAGAAGGAGCATTAAAAGTGAAAGAGCTTACATATATGCACAGCGAAGGAATTATGGCGGGAGAGCTGAAACACGGCCCACTCGCGCTTATAGACGATTCAATGCCAGTAATGATGATTGTTATGCGTGATCCAGTTTACACCAAATGCATGAATGCATTGCAACAGGTAAATGCTCGGCAAGGTCGCCCAATAGTCGTGTGTGAACAGGGTGACAAAGAAACAATGGCCCTGGCATCCCGTTCACTCGAAATTCCGAAAACTGTTGATTGTCTGCAAGGAGTGCTCACAGTCATTCCAATGCAACTTCTTGCCTACCATATTGCAGTACTACGTGGCTGTAATGTTGATTGCCCGCGAAATCTCGCAAAATCGGTAACCGTAGAATAAACAGGCATATTAAGATCTCACTGGCACAAACACTTGAATGTAAATATGTTTTATTATTCGAAAGTACAGTAATGTATAAGTTAATTGTATATGTCAAGATATCATAACATTTTTCTATAAATACCTGCATTATTAAGACAATATGACTATGTGGCGATTACAGAACACAAAAATGTGTTATTAAATAAATGGAATATGGATAACTATTATACAGCTGTTTGCCCTTCCAATGGAATATTTAAAAGAAAGTAATTAAGTATTTTTCATAACTTTTGTTTGTTATAATTTTTCAGTAAATGTTCAATACATTGCGTCAAACTTGCATTTACTACCAGCGATGCATAACTGTTTCTACAATTAGCCACACATAATTATATTATTCCTTCCTCGTCAACATAGTACTTACATTCCTATCCATACTGTCTGTTTTATTTTTCTATGAAGTCCTCAACATTCCTATATATAAACTAATACAAATCTGTTTATTATCTTGTATCAATCTAAATGTGGGCGTTTTAAAATCATGGACTTGACTTTAGATTTACAATAAAGTAAAAGGTCAAATTATTTTATGAGTGTAAATATTTTTATGACAGGTTATTGTATGAGCAAAAACCTGATCACTATAATCGTTATAAGATGTAGACAATTTAAAAATATTCCATTATATATTTTCCGATTAAAACTGTGGCTATATGGGAATAAGAGTGTGAATCAAATTAGTTATGAGTAGACAATGTATGTAAGTTCGACGGAAATAGAAGTATAAAATAGTTGATACAACAATTTAGTTTGCATAAAAAATGCCTTATATCTTATATTAGAATACATTTTTGTTTAAATCAAAGCAAATTGTCCTGTAAAAAAAAAGAGCTTCATTTTATTGATCAGGATCTCGCACTTGATATTCAATCCTGTGGCATTTGCATACATATTTTTAAAATTGTTTTATACTACCATGGTTTTTAGTTCTTCTAGTTTTATCTATCTTTGTTCAGATGAGTTTTATTAATGCATTTTAATCAAGCTTTCAAATAATATACATAAATAACTTTTTAATCTCATGATTTTAAGTATGCACTCAAATTTTTGTATGTGATTTAGTTAAGTAATCTGAAAAAAAACGTGTACATCACGCTCATATAGTGTAAATCTTAAAATGAAAGTAGTAAGCATATTTTTATAAGTAAATAATATTAGATAAACTAGTTTCAGCTGAAGACAGCTAGATTCATTTACAAAACCTATTGATTTCAATTATAAGTTGTTCAGCGTAAGTTTATTATTTTAGGAGGATGTTTATATAATCAGAAATATGTAATTATATAGGCAGGGTAGCGCGTGTCCGTGTCCTTATAGTTCGTTAAGTGATCATAATGTACCGAATAAATGTACCCACTATATAATATTCCAAGGAAACGAATCATTTGCAAAATATTTTTGTCCAAGAATCTTAATACAAACGTCTAATATTTTTTATTTGAAACTGGTATCCAGAACACGTTACATGAAATAAGTTGAATCGTTTTAAATCTGACTATCGGTAAAGTTTGAAACAAGGAAATAATATAATGATAAGTGCAATATCAGTTGGCATGTACCTACGTTTGGCTACGATAACGCTATTTTATCCGATTTAATCGGTAATGAGCGACGCTGTTTTTTTAACTTTGTACCCTATGTACTTATACTTTACTACAGTAATTATTATTAAACAGATTATTATCTATCTTGTGAAATAAAATTTCCGTTGATATTTTTTTTTATGTGATACGTCTAAGCTAATCGCTAGTCAAATCTTTTTTAGCTTGGAACTTTTCTCCATTTCTAACATATCTGTTTAATATAAAATGACTTATCTATAGATAAGGTGTTCATTCTTAGAAATGAATTTATAAAAACATGCTGACAGAATGTGTAATTTTTTTCTTAATTTGTCTAGTGCAAAAAAAGTTTTATTTTAATATCAATGCTGTAAATTGACTAAAAGGATGTAGTATTGTATGCCAATAAAATAAAACATGTTCACAATGTCCATTGTATTATTAAATTATTATTATGTTTTATTAAATTCGCCTAATTGTAAATACTTAGACCTACTTAGGTTAATATGTGTCAGATGTTCATGTATCTCCTGTTCTGTTTTATATCGCTAAGAGAATGTTATTATTTGTTAGTACCTGTTTGAAATTTTCATGCAAAGTTCTGTACAACAGATTGAATGCAATAGATGAATTGTATAAGTTTTTATTTTATTAGTATTTACTTACGTAAACAAGGATGAAAATATATTTTCATTTCAAACACATCGTTTTAATAATTCTATGCTTAATCATATTAAAGAGATTATTCCAAAAACCGCACAGATTCGGGGGAAATCGTCGAAGCTGAACTCGAATTTTGCAATTACTATACGTAATTTTCAGCGTTAACTACTGTTGCACGTATCGCACGTTATTTGCCGTGCGTGACAGCAATACATTTCTAAAATACTTATTTCTCAAATGTCTCTCAGCTCGCCTCCGCTCTTAAGTGTAAGTGGAATGGAGTAAAGTGTCCTGCTCCAGCTATCTACACCTTGCCGACCTGAACCCAATCCCCTGAACCCTGTTCACCAGCAGAAACACAACACAACCATTAGGTAGTGTTCTTTTACCGTGGTCTTCTGTATCTGTAAGGTGGAGGTTGCTTACCCAGACGGGTGTTCCAGTTCGAGCGACAAATCCGCTGAGTCATACCTCTCTTCCTTATTTCCCAGGGAATGGATGCCAGCCCTTCTCGGGGTTGAATTATTTTATTAACAATTATATGTATAAAGTTTTTACTAAAGTTAATTTTTTCCGGTTTATTCGACAGCAGAAACTTCAACTTTTCAACTAAAAAAAAGTTTTCAGACAGACTTTCAATAATTAAGAAAAAAACATTTAAAGTACAAATGTAGCATTAAACTATACTGTGTTAAATGTATAACACTAGACCTAATACTCTATTTTGTGCTAATACTAAAACGGAGTAACAGTTTGGTAAAGGTTAGTTTTTATTCGCAAAACACCGAAATCGCAGGTTTCAACGTGAAATATTAAAAAAACCAATGCCTTTTTTGCCAGCAAAACTGGATCGTCGTGCGTTGTTATCCCACCCACAGTTGAGATTGGGACGCTCCTGGGGAATATTTTTAACAATCGGCGACAAGGGTTTTATTGTGGGTGAGTTTTTTTGAAAAACAATGCTACTCCTACTAATGGACCGAAAGTAGCATAGGAATAAAGGAGAGAGTGATTATGGGAAGTTGGGTTCGGGTGTTACAATGGACCTGGGACTTTGCGTTCGGGAACTTCTCTTGTCTGGGGCCTCAATAGGCACTCCGCTTTTGGGATCGAATCAAGCGGTTGGTCCCACCACTGAAGGTGGGCTATCCATAACCTGCCCTACCGCTCGGGTTGCATGAGAAGAGGGCCCGCACGACAACCTGAGTCCATCCATCAATGAACAGATCTCCCACCGTCCGAGTCTTTATACGGTTGTTAGACTGTAACTAATTTCATTATTATTGTGGTTTAGAGTCAACAAGGTTTAACCGACCGGTTAATTTACGCCTAAAACCTTATTTAAAAATGAAAGGGTCGATTCAACCCCGCTTTTTTTCAAAAAATCTGCGGTTCTGTACTGCTTAGATAGGTAGGTCTAAAAGCGAAGTAAGCATTGAAATTTTTTTATCGTGCCTCAAATATCTACTCAAAAATGTCTAAACAACTCTTGGACTATTATTTTAAGTAATGCCTCCTCTACACGGTGGATGCGTCCGCGGACGTCGGCAGATGGATCACCACCTCACCGCGAGCCGACCACACGTCCGAAGACGTCTATAGGTCATTCAGTTTGTGTTCATTCTCGAAAGACTCAACACGCACCCAAGCAACATCCAAAAATGGATATTGAGACAGTAGCTGCCGCAACCATTTATTTGTTTATAAATAAAATTATAATTACATATAATTATTACTAAACTATAATTACAATGTAAAATCACTATTCGAGAAATTTCAATGCTTCCCCAATGCTCATATTAGTCATTTTGGTGAACGGGAGTAAGGCCGCGCTCAGTTTGAAGGCGTTTTCGTTCGAATTTCACTCGTGCATCCACGTACGAAAATTTGACGCACAAATAATTCCGACCCTAGGAGTAATAAATTAATTCTTAAAAAAAAACAAATTTTATTTTACTTAACGCCTTCGTACAAATATCGGCAAGTTGATTCTCACTCTCTATATACTTTAGAAAGATAATGTTTTTCTTAACTCTATTTCTAACGAAATGAAACTTTATCTGTGTTTCAATCGCTTTATGTTGTTCTGGGTTCTTCGCAATATGGATAGTAGATTGGTTATTCTCAAGTATGATTACATTATCATAATTATAATTATCGAAATTAAATATGAAAAAAATATGTATCACTGATTAAATAAATAATAAAATAAAAATTAGTACACTCCAAACCCATTTCTTATAATAAATTCCTTAACCAACACCCTTCAGAAATCCCTTGAGCTAAGGCTACATACTCTGCCTCTGTAGATGACAATGCCACGCACTGCTGTTTACTCGAAGATCATGACACTGTACCACCATAAACCTGATGTAGCCTTACGGTCACTTTGGTCTCCTCCCCAATCTGCATCCGTATATTCTACCAAAGGTTCTGCTATACCTGTTTTATAAATTAAATTCGTGCTCAAAGTCCCTTTTATGTACCTCAGTATCCTTTTCAATCCCTTCCATACATCCTCATTCGCACAAGCTTGAAATCTACTCAAATAGCCTAGGCATAATATATGTCGGGCCGGGTGCCTAACATAGCATACCTAAGACTCCTAATGAGTTTTCTACGTCTCCTAGTTAATTTAATTGTACATTTTGCTGTTCAGATTTCTAAAGCCTTATTCCTGGATCTATAGGTGTAGAAACAGACTAGAATTTTCCATTTTATACATCACCAATATTTCCCTCAAATGTTCTTCTTGGTTATGTTCTATAGAATTTTCTTTCCTCTTTATATTATACCTATGTATCAACGCCGTTCATACTTTCATATCAAAAAAAATCTTTAATAGTTCTTTCATATCCTATATCTTTATTTCAGAAATTAGGATTAAATTGTCGACGTTCAACAGAACATAGAACAGACAATAATTACATTTACTAGAAACAATCCCTTCCTGAATCATTGCCTATTAAACCTTTCATTCCAATACCTTGGAGATTTTTTAAGGCCATACAAAGATTTATTTAAGACTTTACCATCATCTTCCATTTCTTTTGGTTTTTCTAAATACACATCTTCTTTAATATCTCCACACAAGAAAGGACTTTTCACATCCATTTGCTCTATGTATAAATTATATTTACTAGTCACAGGTAATTTTGCAACTAGGGCATATAATTCTAAATGGTCTAAGTTCTCCTTCATGTCTAAAACCTTTCACCTCCAGTCTCGCTTTATATTTTACTCCATCCTTATCCGTTTTCACTTTAAAAACCCATTTGCCGTCTATTTTCTTCTTTCCTTTTGGCAACTTTGTCTCAATTCATGTATTATTTCTTTTAAGTGTTTCCAATTCCTTATTGATGGCCTCCAGTCACTGACTTTTATTCTTCCCGTCTACTGCCTTTTCAAAAGTTATATCTTTCTCTCCCTGTGCTAACAGTCCCATATCAAAATCATTCAACCAACTCGGTTTCTTCACCTTTCTTCCCCATCTACTCTTACTTTCCATCAACCCTGCTTCATGTGAACTATACCACTTTTCTTCTAACAACAGTTTTGATGTCAACTACTTCAAACTCTGTTGTGAATCCGGCACCGATTACCATGCGCTTACAAAATGCTTATACTTCTCAGTCAATGACAATATTAGTATTTCCGTTATAATAATTTTCTCAGATGAACCCTCTTTTAAATTTCTCAGCCGATTCGAGATATCTTTTATCTTGGCAATAAATTTAATAAATTTTATTGTTCAGCTCAACATTACACAGTACACCGAGTCGCTCGCAGGAAGACATCGCAAACAGAAAGAAGTAAAAACAACACAGATTAGTAAATGTCAAATATTGATGTGACATTGCTTCTACAACAAGACGTACGTGTAGTTGCTAGGTTCGAAACCAACCCGAACAAATAAATGCAAGCACGCGTGCACTCTCATACGCAACTCCGATACTACTGATGCGTCGTCAAACGTGTGGACAGGCACGCCGGACGCCCGCCTGTATCCCTTTGTTGCGTACCACAAAAACCGAAACGGCAATCCGTTTCGGTTTTGGCAGACGCATCTGCGAACGTCACAGACGCGCAAACTATCCCGTCTACACGTCGGCGGACGCATCCGCAGTTGATCATTGCAGATGAATCTGTCGACGTGTAAAGGGGGCATAAGGTAGTTCCCCCATCGGCCATATCAATTGCTAGACCTTGCATTTGATATCGCTGCGCCCTATCTTACGGAACAGCTTTAGATTATCCGTGTCATTTATAACCTACAAAACAGCACATATTAGCAATGTTTTGATTTTAGTCCAGCAGTAGGAGAATAATTATTATCCTAATACAAAAACGTACGTTCAGAATGTGTGATATGTATGGCGAATGGTGACACTTAAAATTAAATAACGAATTACCTATAAGTTGCAGGTTATAAAAGTACAATGGGTACTTGTCACTCCTGATTGAATTAGTTTCCCATGCAACGTTTTACCATATTCAATATTGATTTTCACTACAAAAACTAGGTTTTAACCATCTTCAGAGATCCCATCTATTTCTATACCAAAATTCAGCATAATCGATTCAGTGTGGTTTAGGTGTGAAAGCGTAAAAAACAAACTATCTTTCGGTTTTAATTTATCTTATAAAGTTTTTCTCCTTTGATTTTACTTGTGGATCACTTTGTTGTCTGTCTGTCTGTTTGTCAAGACTCTTTATCTCGGTTGCGATTTATTCTTTTTTTTACTTGAATTGACCTTTAGTTATTAATTTATCTATTATTGAATTGATCATGTAATAATTTAATTAATTTTTTAGTAATTTTCTCTTTAGTTATACACTGTAAATGTCAAAAAAGTTAGCAAATAGGCCGGCAGGTCTAAAAGGTCAGATTTCGGGACACAAGCTTGAAAGAATCGGGGAGTCGGACTCGCACAGAAAGGGTTCCGTATCATTATCTATAAATACAAATTAGACACTTTATTATAGGTCGATAAAAAAAACACGTCACTCAATCACGCATGGGATCCCTTAAATATTTATTTTAATTAAATTATTTAAACTGAATATAAAACTAAAGATTCTGTGAATATTTCAAGCGTCTGCCTGTTACCGTTATTGAATAAAGCAAAAAATTGCAAAAATCACGTTTTATAGAACAAATTGTCCAGGCTTGAAGTATCGCTTCGCCCTATTGAATGTTGTGGAATTGTACTAAGTGGAATTAATCATTTAATAGTATGTGTTTATAGAACTCCTAATGGTTGCTTTGATACTTTTATAACTAATATGGAGAATCTGCTGCATAAAGTTGTTATTAGAACCAGATCTACTTTCAATAAGATACATGTTCTGGGTGACTTTAATGTCAATATTCTCGAAGTCAATAATAGAAGTGAATTATTTTTGAATATGTTCAGAACTTATAATTTATATCCGACAATAAATGTACCTACTAGGCTTACCCTTCATTCCCAAACATGCATCGATAATATATTTTCAAATATCAAACAGTACAATACAGAGGTCTTAGACCTAGGACTATCAGATCACACATGCCAAATAATATCAATTTCAGTCACAATTAATTACAATCAGCCATTTTGGTTTATGTACAGGAGGAATAATGATAAATATATGGAAATTTTTACAAATTATGTGTCCCAAATCAATTTTTCGGACGTATATAATCAAACTGACGTCAACAGCGCTTATAATAAATTTATTGACATATTTCGACTTTTATATGACCTCTGTGTGCCCATTGAAAAAAAGAAAATAACTTCTAGACAATCTCAACATTGGAAAACCAAAGGAATTAAGACGGCTAGTAAACATAAAAGATATCTGTACCTTCTTTCTAAAAGAAGCACGTGTAATAACATTAAAAATAGCTATAAAAGATATTGCAAAATTTTTAAAAATGTGATAAAACAATCAAAGAAATTAACAAATATAAATTACATTCAGGAGAGTACAAATAAAAGTAGAGCCACATGGCGAGTGATTAAACAAAATACATCACAGACAAATATAATTAAACAAACAATTGATACTATTAGGAAAGATAATGAAATTATTACTGACCCAATTGACATTGCTAAAATAATTAATAGACATTTTATTTACTTTAATGATGACATCACTAAAACCAAATCAGGCAATACATACAAACCTTTGACCCAATCTAATTTAAACAGCATTTTTTTGACTCCAGTAGATACAGTTGAAATAATAAAAATTGTAAAAGGATTTAAAAATAAAAAGAGTACTGGCCATGACGAAATACCTATGTCCATTATAAAGGCAAGTATCCAACAGATAGCAAAACCACTGGCTTACATTATTAATCTAACAATAGAGACCGGAGTATTTCCCGATGAATTGAAAAAGGGGCTAATTAAACCTTTGTACAAAAATGGCTCCAAATCTGAAATTAATAACTATAGACCTATTGCACTGTTATCCAACTTTTCTAAATTGTTTGAAAAGATTATTTTCAATAGAATTAGTTCCTTTTTTAATAAACATAGTATTCTACATGAAAATCAATATGGTTTTCAAAAGAATAAAAATACCACATTAGCTATATTTAGAATGTTAAAACAGATTTGGACAGCCATTGATAAGAAAGATTCATGCATAGGTCTTTTCTTAGACTTGTCAAAAGCATTTGACTGCGTCCAACATGAAATTCTACTAAAACAGTTGTATCATGTTGGAATACGTGGTAATGCTTTCAAACTGTTACAATCATACCTAGAAAATCGACAACAAGCGACAGTATTAGATGTATATGATAAGAATACAAAAGTCATGACAAGAGTTCAGTCGGACTTCGAACAAGTAATACTGGGTGTTCCACAGGGTAGTATATTAGCTCCTTTAATGTTTCCGCTGTATATTAATGAACTGCCACTAGTAACAAAATACTTATGTGTTATGTTTGCGGATGATGCCACTATATTCATTCAAAAAGACAAATGTTCAAACCTTGACGATCAAGTACGTGATTCTCTTAATATCGTGATAAAATGGTTGTCAACCCTAAATCTTAAAGTGAATCTAGAAAAGACAAAGATTATGCAATTTAGGAATTACAAAAAGAAATTACATGATATTGACATAGTTATCAATAATAAAAAAATCGAGCAAGCTAATGAGACAAATTTTCTAGGCATTAATATTGACCCCCATCTCAATTGGAAATCACATATAAATAAAATAAATAATAGATTATCTAGTAAATGTTACCTTGTATCAGTATTGACTAATATAACTTCCATTGATGTTGCTCGAAATGCATATTATGGCTATGTATACCCTCTTTTGACATACGGAATCATATTTTGGGGTAATTCGGTAAATGCTCATTCTACATTTATTTTACAAAAGAGGTGTTTGCGAATTATATATAAAATTGACCCACTTGAATCTGTAAGACCAGTATTTATAAAATATAGATACCTAACATTGACTTGTATATATATATTTGAAATATGTGTGTTTGTAAAAAATCATGACGAATATTTTTGTAAAAAAAATCTGACTAAAGCTAATATACGAGCCCAATATAAAAATGACATGAATACTGCATTATCGACTAGCTATATATTTGACAAAAGCTCTTATATAAGTGGAATTAAAATATTTAACAATTTGCCCAATGACATTAAAGATTTAAATTTATTGGAATTTAAAATTAAATTAAAGAAATGGTTAATAGATAAATGTTTTTATAATTTAAAAGAGTATTTTCGAAATTTTTAATAGCATTTACCACCTATAATGAATATTGTACGTCCGAAACGGACAGCTGCCTAGAACTAAGAAATTACTTGTAACACCATTGTACTCAGCATGACAATAAAGCTTTCTATTCTATTCTATTCTATTCTATTTGGGAGCTCAGCTTTCTAGCTGCAGTTTGCGCCTTAGATTCAATGGCTGCGCTGAAGTTGAGGTTATTAGACAACTTTATGCCAAGGAGCTCGAGACTATCGTTGACTCTCATCAGTTGCACCTTTTCTCCGCTAGCTCCCACACCAGAGATGTATCTCTCCGCGATAGTACTGTCATCCACATACTCGTACACCACAACTTCTGATATTAAGAGGCCAGAGAGAGGCAATGAATTATTATTATTATGGAAGTTTCATTTTTTTTTCAATAAGAAAAAGTCGGGACATTTTGCCTTCCGATCTAAGTCAAACTGGGCCGTGTCAACTACCCCTGAAAATCGGGACATCCCGCTCAAATCGTGACACCTGGCAACCTAGGTTAGATATAGCCATCAAATAGTCCTGCCTGCCACTGAGTGGAAAGCGGATAAAATCACAGAAAGGATAATAAAAAAACCGACCAAGTGCGTGTCGTGCCACGCGCAGTGTAGGGTTCCATAGTTGCTCGTTGTTACCACAATATATTTAGGAAAGAGCCCATATTTTAAGCAATTACTTCGTCTAAGTAACTTTTAATGTTTTATTCTAAGGCATTTTTATTAGATCAGAAATTTTGTAATACATAAGTTGAACGACTATTACTTTGAAACTAACAAATCTTTTTTTAACCGTTATAATTTACCTTAAAAGTTCATGAAAAGGACTAGTATCAGGAATTTTTCCAGGTTTTTCAAGCCAATAGTTTAGTTTTTAGAGGGACCTTTTAGGGGCCCTACAGGAACAAAATTTAACACTTTAAACCTCTATATTTCGCAAACGGATCCCTAAATCGAAAAATAGTATTAGGAACACCTTAGTAATTTTAAGGACCTATTCAACGATAACCCACTCGACGGGGTAGACGATGAAAAAATAAAATCATCTCCAGGTAACATGTAGGGGAGCTAGACTAAAAAAATATATAAAAAAAATCTTCTATTTTGTCGGCATGATTGATATACATACATACCTCCACAAAATTACACCTTTCTAATGCTACCAAGTCTTCAAGCAAAACCGGGGTAATGTAGTAGTAGTAGTAGCCTTTTAAAAGCAATATCTGATACGTAGAAAACTCTTTATTTTCAAGGTAAGTAAGTGGAAAAACATTGGTACTATTGAATTAATTAGGTACATACAACTGAGTAAACACAGTAACAAAATAATTTTAAATATTTCAATTATAACATTATTTAAACGTTTTTGTTATTTGTATTTTTTATATACCAGGCGCAAAAAATTACCCACCCCACCTTTAACATCCTCAACACCAACAAACCAACCTCACCTTCACGTGGTGCACCCTGTTGACCAACAGACGAGGCTCTGGCAAACCGACCAATGGCGGTATAACCATCCAACGACGTAGGGGAGGAAAAACTCACTGGTGACGGGCAGCAGCGTCATCAGTAAGTACTTATTCAGTATGTTGAGATCTCGTCAGTCACTCCTTTGACGTATGGCAAATAAACAGGTTGTCTGTCTACTCTGTGTCTCTGGTGTCTTAGTTTGTGTCTAGATGGAAAACGTCCCTGGTATCCATTACACTGTAAGACTCGTCGTACATGCTCCAATTCTTTTTGAAGATGTTCCTCATCACACAGGTCATATGCACGGTTCGTCAGTGAAGTCACTACAGAGTTAAGATGTTTAGGGTGGTGATGCGAGGAGGCGTTGAGATAGCGGTCAGTGTGTGTAGGTTTGCGGTAAATGGAATGACCAAGCGAACCGTCATTCCTCACCCGAATCTTCACGTCCAGAAAGGCCAGACTTCTGTCTTCTTCCATCCCATAGGTAAAGTTGATTTTAGAATGGATACCATTTAAATTTGCCAAGTGAGACTCGACATCATGTTTGTTACCTCTTAATATACAGAATACGTCATCGACATACCTCTTCCATAATTTTATTACTGTAGGTGCGGTGATAAAGGCTTTTTCTTCAAAATGCTCAATCCATATATTGGCAACCACAGGAGCCACAGGACAGGACAGTGCGACCCCATCTATTTGGAGGTAGTACTGACCCTAATATATGAAGAAATTCGTCGACAAACAATGATGCAACAGCTTGGCATATTCCTTCGGGATGTCATTTTCTTGCAATTTCACCTTCACCACTTCCAGGCAATCCAACACAGGTACATTTTTGAACGGCGATTCCTCGTATCATATTACGTAAGTGTACGAAATTCCGTAAGTTTTCGGTTTAGGCCTAAAAATAAGAAAACTTCTAATTGTATCAAAAAGTTCTAAAATTATCTATTAAGTATGTACAATAGAGTGTCAATTACACACGTTAAAAAGAACTGTAACCATCGTCGGGTCGGCTCAGTTGTCACATCTCCCTCGGTCAGTCTGCGCCAAACCGCCATAAAGGTAGTGTGTGTGTTGCGTACGCGTAAGCTACCGCGCGGATTTTCATAAGGATATTGCGAGTGATATGTAAGTATTTTCATAACTAAGTAATGTAATTATTTTTAAGGGTTTTAAAACAAACTGATTGATTACCGTTTCAAGTTACTTCATTTAGTTTTTAGCGAGTTAATTGAAATACGTGTGTAAAGAGAAAACATTTTTTTACTTTAAACAGATTCGTTACAAATAACATCGGTACAAAATCATTAATTTGTTTAATTTAATTGTATCTTCCAGTATATTTTTTGGTACCTATTACTAGTATGATTGCATTCCTATACAATTCAAGTCATTTTATGTTGTTAAGAGTGTCGATACATATCAAACGTGCCTAAGTCCACTATAGTAACGAATGTATGTTTTTGATTGGCCCGATTCTTTGCATAAAAATAATGAAATTGTTTTGGATTAAACCAGCTGAAGTCCTCTGTAACTGATAGAAATAAGGCTCAAAATATTCGTTTTGTTTTCATATGAACCTAAGTCACAACCTCATTGGAAATCAAACTCGCCTAAGTCCGATTCGACCAATGACAGACAGCCCTGCACAGTGTCATGGCCGCAGTTGTAGGCTTTGTGTCGTGATGTTTGTTTCGTGCGCTTGCGTTTTTATCGAATTATGGAGGAAGAAATAAATGTTGTGAGGCCTGAATTAGCTAAAAAGAAGTTAAAACTCCAGACAAATGAAAAACGACGTAATAGGCTAGTTGACTCATGTCGAATTGTATTGAATAAATGTTTATTTCTTAAAGTATTTGGTCTAAGGAACCTAAATATATCGATTTCACTTCATAAAAGCAGAAGATTGCCGTAGAAATTTAATTTAAAAAAAATATTTTTAGTCTATATATTTTAAACACTAAAAACGTTGTTCGCCACATTCGCCATGATTGTGACGTCTCTTTTAGTAAACAACTAAATGTCATTCATACATAACTTTAAAACTTGTATTATTAAAACTGATAATAAATGAAGAGACTTAAAATATTATTCAATGAGTACTTACATCAAAGTGATCTTCGCAAAAATAAATTTTACTATGAGTCGATAAAGTTGCAGGATCACTTTTAGCAAGTTCTAACCAGGTATTGCGTAGGTTAATTTTTTTCGGCACTTTAATCCACAACTTTCCTGGAGTCTTCAAGGTTCTTACATTCTCGTACAATACAATAATGATAATTACTATATTTTTCGTGGTATCTATTAGAAATCATGTTTATTTTATTATTATAAACTCAGATAGGTTATTTTCTACGTGCTTACGAGTTTTTGGTTACTACCGTCAACGTTATAGCATAGATAATCTATAGACTAAAATGGCCGACAGCGTTTTTGTATGTCCATGAAAAGTCTATTTTAAAATTAAAGATTTGTAACTTTCTAGGTCTCAAAAAAATACAATACATTTTTTTTCGGTCTAATAGAACATTTATTAACCATTTAAAACCTTTTTCCAAAAAGGGTCAACTAGCCTATTTGTAAGTAATACGACGCGACGTTGTAATTTCACTTTGCTTTGGGTAGGGCGATATGACATTAAATTTTGCATGTCCATGAACAGGGTTGGACTCGGATTAGGATGGGCCATCCCTGTGATTGTTGTGTGTTTTACCTGACTGCCTAAAAAGGGTGATGTTTTTATAACAATGCAAGGAGGCTGGTTAATACTTAAATAGCTTAATAGTAAGGGTTTTGCACTCGATATTTAGTACCTATATATTGATTGATACATATATCGGTGTTTTTCTATAAGATAAGGACACAATGTTTTTAGCAAATTTAAAGTTTGCACCGACATCACTTTTTTGTGTTTGTGTTTGAATGAGTGTATACCACGAGATGTCACGTAATAGGTTGTACGCCACTTTAAGATTTTACACATTTAATTTTATACCTGCATTTGAAGATTTTACTTTATTTCCAGGTACTCTGCAAAAACCCTGCCAGAAAAACCAAAGTGTAATCACAACAAAAAGAGTGTGTACAAATGTGCAACGTTGACTTCTAATGATGTTTTTTACTTCCACAAAAAGTTTTACCGTAATCCTGACAAGATAAGTCAAGATAATTATATTTAACAAAATATGCTATTGGCTCCTGTTAAAAGAAAACGCCCTAGAAATAACACACGAAATGGACGCGCTTTCTCAAAGTAGTATTTTGTTACTAAGCATAGTAGTAAAGAAAAAGTTGCTGTCTGCCTCGCTGCATTTTGTGGCATTTTAAAAATCAAACAAGGCCGTATTAAAGGCGTTTCTAATCGATACGCAGCTACAGGAGAAACAGCTTTAGAAAAGCGTGGAGGAGACCGTAAATGTCATGCTTTTCGGTCTAAGAGAGAAGCTGTACAGAATTTCATAAAGAAATTTCGGCCATTAGATAGTCACTATTGCAGAGGCAAAGTTAAACAAAGGATATATCTGGATCCCAGTCTAAATATATGTAAACTATACAGGATGTATGAAGACGAATCGATGCCGGGATATTCAGTGACTAAAAGTTTTTTCAGGAAGGTGTTCAATACCTCTTTTAATATTGGATTTGGGTCTCCGCGCCAAGACGTTTGTTCAGACTGTTTACAGTTGCTAGAAAAGCTAAAAATAACTCAAAATGAAAGTGAAAAACAGAGTTTGCGTACACAATATAGAATACACAAAATAAGAGCAAAATGCTTCCTTGAGAAATTAAAGGAAGATGATCCAGAACTGCTCATTCTGTCTTTTGACTATCAAAAAAATTTACCTCTACCAAAAGTACCCGACCAGTCAGCGTATTATTCGCGGCAATTGTACATCTATAATTTTACAATTGTCGAGGGAAATTCTCACGCAAGCCTGACTAAAGATAACGTGTTTTCGTATATATGGACTGAAGACATGGCCGCCAAGGGTGCTAATGAAATATCATCTTGCTTATATCACTGTCTGAACCGAGTAAACCTTGATGGCAAAAAGAAGATAAGGCTTGTTGCTGACGGTTGCGGCGGCCAAAACAAGAATTCGATATTGCTGGGAATGGTTGCTAAATGGCTGCATGAAACAACACAATACATAGAAGAAGTAGAAATAGTATATCCTGTCACTGGACATAGTTTCATCCCACCCGATCGGGTATTTGCTTTTGTGGAAAAACAAATAAAACGACTAGAAACTATATCTAATCCTCAGACCTATATTGATATCATGGGGTCTAATGCGACTATCCGGCATTTAGTCACTGAGGTGCCAATTTTTGATTGGAAGACTGCATGCAAAGATGTGTTGAAAACCACTCAAACGTTGCACTTTCAAATAAGTAAAACAAAGCGGATTATCTTAAACAGAACAGATCGTCGGAAAATCTTAGTTCGAGGAGAAATGTCATACAGAAATGATATATGCAACCCACTGAGCATAACTAAACGTGGGAAACATATATCCGGAATCCAACCAAACATAATAGAAGCACGATTTAATGTTAAAACTGAAAAACTAACAGATGTTAAAAAACTACTTGAAAAACATTATGGTGAAGCTTGGAGTGACTTGCCTGATTTACAATACTACAAAACTGTACTGGCTCATAATGAAAACTTGCCAGAACAAGAAGAAGATGAAGATGATCTTGAGTACTTGCCAGAAGAAATATTGGATTTTGTTTAACGTATTAATCGTTATCGTTTACTGGACCTGGGTTTACTGAATTTTCACCTTCTGATTATAATTAATGAACCTATTACATAATTTCATATTGATATGATTGTAAGACTTTACAATGTTAGTACCTATCACTACGTAGGAAGGAATATAAAGTACTTATAAGTAAAGAATTCTTGTGGCATTTTTATTGTTTAACCTTTCTTTTCTAATAGCTTATAAGCATACCATCATAATGACAATACCTATTTAAATCGGTTTATGACTTCGAACCGAAATAAACAAAAAAAAAATGCGTGTTTCTTTTATTCCCAAGATTCAAAACCTAAATACGTCCCATTATTAGTCAATTACATCAAAGCAGCCTAAGTCACCTTGTATTTTTTCAGATTCGCATAAGTCCAATATCAGTTGCTTTCAAACAAGCTTAAATCCACATCGTTCCCATTAAAAGTGCTTAAGTCCAAAATAAAAACCAGTATAATTTAAAATCTGACAGTTGTTTCACCCATTTTTTTGACAATGTTGCCAGTAGACATTATTATGAGAGTGTTAGTAATATTGCTCTGTATTTAAGAGTCATAGATAAAGCAAACAGAAACAAACGCGTTTTCCCAGAAGTTGTTTATGCGTGACTTAGGTGCGTTTGATATGTATCAACACAGAAGAGTTACTCGTTACAAATTTATGTTAATCTGACTACCGCAATTACCTTCACTGTTTTTGGCTGTGTCTCTCATTACGGTAGATATAGAAGTACCTGAGTGAGCTACTGCATTTTAATTTTTTTACAGGTCGAAATGTCAAACAAAAAGTACTCCAACGAGGACCTCGCCAAAGCTTTAGAGGATATAAAAAATGGATCTATGACCATTATATCGTGCATCTAAGGTATAAAACATACCCAACCAGACCTTGCATGACAAAATTAATAAAAAATACAAAAAACAAGAGTCAGCAGGAGCTCCAACAGTCCTGTCATCGACAGAAGAAGGTTTGTTGGTAAAATGGGTACTGCATATGGCCGAAATTGGATTTCCAGTTACGAAAGATCAACTGCTACACTCGGTAGCTAAATTACTGATAGGATTGAAGCGACAAAATCCATTCAAGGACGGAGTCCCTGGCAGACATTGGTACGAGGCCTTTCTGAAAAGAAACCCAATGATAAGAAAGAGTGTATGTCAAGCATTGACTACTGCCCGTGTAAACGCTACTGAAGAAAAAATAAGGGGCTGGTTTCAACGAGTCCGAAAATATTTCGAAGACAACAATCTCATGGCTGTGTTGGAAGACCCCGCACGCGTGTTCAACTGCGATGAGTCTGCCTTTTTTTTGTGTCCGAAAGGTCAACCAGTCCTTGCCAGAAAGGGAGTGAAAAATGTTCACTGCCGATCTGGTAATGATGATAAAGAAAATCTAACGCTCTGTCTCGGCGCGTCAGCTGACGGGAAACTAATGCCGGTATTAGCATTATTTCCATATAAAAGGATACCACAAAATATATTGTTGAAATATCCTAAGGATTGGGCCATCGGACGTACTGACTCGGGATGGATCATATCAGAGGCATTTTATGAGTACGTGGCTAATCAATTTGAGCCATTTTTGACGAAAGAAAATATTACAAGACCTGTAGCTTTGTTCCTGGATGGACACGTCTCTCATCTGTCGCTCCCAGTATGCGAATTTTGTAAAGAAAAAAACATTATACTGATAGCTGTGTTGCCTAGCGCCACACATGCTTTACAACCTATGGACGTTGCAGTATTTCACAGCCTCAAAAACGCTTGGAGTAAAGCAGTACATACTTGGAGGATGGAGAATAATGGCAGACGCTTGAACGAGAAGATTTTGGTCCCGTGCTTGAAAAAGCCATAAAAACGACTCAGCGACCAGAAATTATTCAAAATGGCTTTTGAAAGTCCGGCCTGTATCCCTTCGACGAAAATGCAGTTAATTATAAAAAAATACCTAAATCTTCTGCGGCAACTGCGTCAAGTTCTGGCACAAGTACACCTACAAGTTTGAACTCTTTAGAAAGCAGCAAGAAGCAGTTACAATCTAAAGATTTTATTAAGTGGTTCGAGATGAATTTAGATGTTCATAAATTAAATGAATTCCGGCAATGTTCTGGAGAATGGACAGGCAATGTAAAAGACGACAGTCTGTACTATTTCTGGAAGCAGACCTGTACGAGTCATACACCAACACCAGATTCAATGAGTCTAGGTAACACCACTCTTGTGGAAAATGACTTTACGTTAGCCGATCTTGACCATAATTGGATCAATGAAGACACGATAGTTGAATCGGCTTTTCTTAACGAGATAACTTTGATCAGTGCTTTACCCTGTTCAACTCCTAAAAATCCAAGTATTATTGAGACCATTACTTTTAAAGAGACGCAACAAGAGTTAGTAACAAATTCTAAAGCGACAGGCGATTTGCTAGATGATTCAAGCAATATAATCGGTAATATATGGAAAATTTCCGATCAGGATAACGTTAGTAATGTTCCCGTAATAATAGTACCGCCCCCAGAAACTATACTTCTCAAACAAGAAGCTATTCTGGAAGAATCCTCAGTTGTCATACAACAAAATGACCCTGCTGATGTTCCTACAATCATACCTCCCAAAGAAAAAGTCGCAAATAGAGACAACGATAAATTATTTAAGCCATCGGGAACATTACCAACCCACAATTCAACTTTTTCTGTGACTACGCCAGTTCCTCAAGAAAGATTCTCACCACCTAATGAAACGGATAGAAAAGTAGAAAATAGCAAACCTTTCATTTCCAAAGAAGCACTAACTTCTCAAATAGCATCTGTAGTACAAATATATGATATGAATATGAATATAGCTGCTGATAAACACGAAAAATGCGTAACCCCAAACAATCAGACTAAAAAAAAATCATCCAAATCTGGTGAACTATCTTCATCTCACCAAACACCTATAAAGATACTTACTAGATCTGCTGATGATACATTGGAATCGTCTCCGATTTCGACGTCCCAGAATAATAAAAAATATGAAGATAGTTCTACCAATATTCAGAATTCCGTTACTGAATCAAATTCCCCTACTCAAGATCAAACCGAAAATTCTCAAAATTCCAAGAAATCCGCATTTCCCACACCCTTCAAAAATGCTTTGTTGTGGCCAGAAACTCCGTTGACCAGTAAAGGTAAAATACTTATTAAAAAAAACTGGCTCCCATTATAGGAACTGCTGATGAATACATTGCATATGAAAAGAAGCTTAAAGAAGAAAAAGAAGACAAGCTAAAGCAAAAAGAAAAAAGAAAACAAGACCGTGAAAATAAAGCCAAAGAAAAAATAAAGGCGAAGAACATAGTAAAAAAAAACAAAAAGAAGTCATCTAAAGTTCCAGATCAAATTAATGAACCTGGTCCTTCGAGAACAACAACAAAAAATAGAGAAATTGAAACACCAGCCATAGTTTCAGATGAAAGGATTGATTCTAACTCGTTGAAAATAACTCCAGGAGATTATGTTATAATTATTTATGAAGGAGAAAATTTTCCGGGTGTAGTAATGGAAGTTATACACGATGTATCTGAAACAAAATATAAAATAAAAACTATGACCATGAGCGGTTTCGAACCAAGTGGGCGAGTGAATTGGCGTTGGCCTGAAAAAGATGACATTTTAATATACGACGCTAAAGAAGTTCTCAAAAAAATTAAGGCTCCTATGGCGGTAAATAAAAGAGGCGTATTTTCTATTCAATGTTTAGACTGTGATGATTAAATTATAGACTTTAACGGATTATTTCATATATAAATAAATAAACGAATATAATATAGTTCGCTAAACCCTGCTAATTTAAATCGATGTTAGTTCATTTTGATCTCATGAAAGTAAAAAGTTACTATGAGTACCTGAAATATAATTATAGACTGATGATTAAATTTTAGAGTTATAAACGGATTATTTCATATATTAATAAACAATAATAAATAAATGAATATAATATACTTCACTAAACCGTGCTAGAAGTAAGTCGAAGTAAGTTCAATTTGATTCATGAAAGTTTAAAGTTACTATAAGTACCTAAAAATTTATATAAACTGTTTTCCTACACTTATAAAATAAAGTTGTTTTATTTAGAATGTTTCATATTTCATGTAATCCTGCAGAAAAACGGCATTTTCTGCATATGCCGGAATTACCAGCACCCATTCACGGAATTACCTGGAGAGTCAAAATTTATACCGTAATAACGGACATTTACTAGGTCCAGAAAAATTACGATTACTTTTATAAAATAGTTTAAATATAGTAGTGTTACATAACAATCTCTTCTCTGAAAACCTATTTACGACTAAACTAACTTCAATTCGCTGATTTTTCCTGCTTTACTGGAAATTGCTAGGAAAGACAAGAATGCCTTAGTACTCCGGAATTACGTACATTTTTTTATTTACCTTAAATATAATAATTATGACCTCAAAATCTAATACATTCTGTAGTAGGCCACGGTTCCTCAAGTTGTCCGTATCTCGACAAATGCCTAATTAGAATTTATGAATGATTCCGAACACATCTAGCATTTTCTTATGGCTGCGCATTCTAGGGCATTCAATGTATCGGGAACGAGCAATATCCTTTCCCAGGTATGGCCGAGAAGAAAAAAATGATCGTCATGATTTGGAAAATACGTGGCTTCGACTTCGTTTAAGGTTTTTTTTACACTCTGTATTATTTGACTGTGATCTTCTGTAAGATGAATGTTGCTTCCCCAGACGGGCGCTAAAGTTCCAGCGGGAAATCCGTTGAGCCCTACCTTTCTTAAAATATATACAGGCGTCCCACGGATTTGTCACACGGAGGGAAAGTATATTAAATATTGATGATAGAATATTTTACTGAAAATGACATTTTAGTTTTAGAAATAACTAGAACTGCATTTACAGTTTTTTTAAAATCGCCTGCTATAACTGGGAATCAAACTTGTGTTATTTGTAAAGAAAACACATGTCGTTTCGAAAGGGTTAATCATAAGGGTTATTATTTCCTAAATAACATCGTATTTTAAATGAAAGGAAGGTCATGAAATTAAAATTATGTTCAGGAAATTTTCCTATTTCTTTCTTCCAACTGCTAATGTCATAATTTCAAAGTATTTACTAACTAGTACCTCCTCACTAAATAATACAAGATTTCTTTATATATGATAAGGTTTTTATATTGATTATTATAATATTTTTTCACGTACTTAGTTATAGAATGTGAGTTCGATACTTGTCTTATATAAAATGTACATCGTTTCTTTGTTATTGTATCATAAAATACATTTGTTTTTGTTTCACATTTCACGAGTTGATTGCCAGTTGTGGCAGGCGATTTTTTTAAAAATCTGTGAATGCCGTTATACTTATTATTAAAAATAAAATGATGTCTTCTTTCAGTAAAATATCCTATCTTCAATATTTAATATGCATTCCCTCAGTGTGACAAACCCGTGGGATGCCTTGTATATATCAACGGAGTTTTTTTTCTATTTCCTATCTATCACAGGAGCAGATCGAGCAGCGACAACTGAGCACTCATAATCAATATTTGATATGTAGACATATTTTGTTAACGTGTTTACGGATATAAGTTCAACGCACTACTTTAAAAAACTATAGAAAAATTGTCTTTATCTACTCTGATACTATAATACAAAGATTCTAAAACTGAAAACAAAATGCTTATGACAAACATTACGTACAGGCAAAAAATAATAAAAAAAAAGTTTAATTACGATACAGGTCTTGTATGGAGACCTGTAACATAATATAACTTTTTAATCATAACGATACACCTATACAACCTCCAGCTGGACCAAGGAGGTTGAACCTCTACTTTAAAAAGGTTTCAATGAACGAGTCCGCGACGACGCAACACGCATGCGCAATCGATGTTTGAACCTTGGCGCCAACTTTTGACATTTAAAAAATCTTTTCAATATTTAAACAAAGTTTGGTTTTGTTTGTAAAATACATAAGTTTTTGTGTAAAAACATGTCTGAAAGCGGGGATAGTGGTGATTGCACCACCAGACATTCTGGAAGCTGCGTCAAACATGACCATGAACCTGTTGCCGGCGAAATCTAGGAGCAACTATAATAAATGTTACCACGAATTCATGGAATGGAAAATGAATAAAAATGTTACATCATTTTCTGAAAATGTGTTGTTAGCGTACTTTCAAGAGTTGTCTGAAAAATATAAAGTGTCAAGTATGTGGGTTAAATACAATACTCCATGATTAAAAGTACACTCAATATTTACAACGAAGTTGACATAACTAAATATCTAAGCAAGCTGATTGCATTTTTCAACGAAACGAAACTCACAAGGATATAAAGGGAAAAAATCCAAGACTTTTACAGCAGAGCAGATAAATAAGTTCTTAAATGAAGCCCCAGACACATTTTATCTCTTCACAAAGGTATTTTAGTTGTTTATCAGTTAACCATTTACATTTTTTTTTTGTTAATATTGAGTTAATTTACCGTAATATATATATATATATGAGTTGTTACCTTAGATTAAAACAAAAAGGTAGATACGGCACTAGCCTCACAAAAGTGATCCGCACCAATTGTGGTCCACGACCCTAATCGCTTTAGTCACAACTTGACATGCAAACGACGTACATGTGAACGCCAAAAAGAAATATTGCTAATATTTTGTGTTTATATGATAAAACAATCCCTAAGTGTGTTTTTATAAAGTGCTGAAATTGCTCAAGAACTAAAAATAAAACCCACGACATCACTTTTTATTCGTAAGTACTATAAAATATATTTCTTCATAAAAATTGTTGTTTGTTTTGAATCTTATTCGGTAGTGACGTCGAGTACTGGTTGCCTGATTGGTCGGTAATGCAGTGACGCGGATCTCGCTGTCTCGTTTGCGCTGCCGTTGAAACTTAACGTGCTGTTTCGTTCGACTCGGTAATGCAGTGACGCGGATCTCGCCGTCCCGGTCGCGCTGCCCTGGGATCAGTTTTTGTTTGATGCAAGCATGAGCGTACCGTATCTACCCTTTTTGTTTTAATCTAAGGTTGTTACAGATTGCACTAATTTTTGGTATAATGGGTGCTTGCCGACGGCAAGAGTTATACAACATACAATTCAAAGATGTTAGTCTTCGAAACTACACTATTGATCAAAATAAGTAAAACTAAAACCAAGACGGACCGCCCTTTTACCGTTACTAGGAAATATTATGAACAATGCAAAAAATACATAGAGCTACGACCAACTGAGTGCATCAATCCCAGTTTTTTTCTAAACTATATTGCCGGAAAATCCACGACGCAGAGAGTTGGCATTAACAAATTTGGAGCTTAAGGCAAAGTTATTGCCAGCTATCTTCAACTTACCGACCCCGAATTGTACACAGGACACTGCTTTCGCTGAACATCTGCGACCTTGCTAGTTGACACTGGTGGAGATATAACGGCACTAAAGCGACACGGTGGCTGGAAGTCAATGACAGTTGCAGAAGGCTATATAGATGATTCAATGACTAACAAGATCGCTGTATCCAATTCAATACTTAACAGTATTGAAAATAACAGAAATGAGGTCAACATTAACATACCCTCTCTGAGTACCTCCAATAACGCTACCTGTCGGGTTCAAATTCAGTTTCATAATTGTAATATTCAGAACATCAATAATTATTACAAGTAAAAATAAATTTGTTGTTATATTCAGCGTTTTATTTGCAATATTGTTTTACGTATTATAGTATGACCTTTATCTACTATAAAGGAGTGTATGATACTGTACATAACTTGGTCTTATAACACTCGTGTGATACTATAAAAAAACTCGCCTACGGCTCGTTTTTTTAAAACACACTCATGTTATAAGAACCCTTATTATGCAACAGTATCATAAACTACTATTACTATATACCTAAATGTGCTCATAAACTATGAAGCCTCTTAAGACGCTGAATGCGATTCGCCTTTAGATTAAATCAACTGACGGTCCTCCAGAGGGTCCAGAGGACAAAGCCAGTACTGGGGTGCTCTCGCCCAAAGATGAGAACAGCAGTTCTATTCTGTAAGAACAAACTCACTTTTCTGCGGCGGAATTCGCTAGTGCAATATGTTTTTTTTCCTTTATATTGTTATAGAGGGTTTAATCAAATTGATTATGTCACCCTCGAAGATCACATTATATGGTCATAGCCTACGTTTTATACCAATTTTAACAATTTTAGTCAATAATCTAGCTTTTTCTGAAAGCGGAAAAGCTAGCATATTTATACATTCACCAATATCATACAATGGAATATTATATTTATGTATCAATTCCATCCTCGCTGATTCGTTCCGGACACATTCCATGATTATGTGAACTACATCCTCAACTTTATCACACTCCGTACAATTTGGTGAGATTGTTTTACCCATTAAGTGAGCAAATTTATTTAATGGGATGTGTCCGGACCGAAGCCTCATTAATGTTGTCAAATCGGGCCTAGCCATTTTCGATCCCTTGAACCACAAAGACCTGCTTAGACATGGCTGTATAGTCTTGTACCAGATTCCTTTGCTTTGTGACCTTTCATCAAAGTACTCTTTCCAGTCGAGTTTGCACTTATTTTTATGTGTTGTAGACAGTCTCCTTGATGTGGTAAGCAGTTCAAAATCGTTCCTGACGTCACAGCTTCTTTGGCTAGTCGATCCGCTTCTTCATTGCCGGCCAACCCTATGTGAGAGGGTATCCACTGAAGTGTGACTTGATAACCCAGACTTGATAATGTTTCCAACGATTCTAAGATCTTGTAAGCTATAGGCACGCCTCCTTTTGTGGTGCATCGATGGAGATGTTGTAGAGCGCTTTTAGAATCTGTCAAAACTACACAACAGTTTGTCTTATGATTGCTTATGTAGGAGATAGCCTCCGCAATGGCGATAAGTTCTAAGTACATTATAGATATTATTTCTTTTAATTGCTTTTTTATGGAAGTGCCTGTTTGGGGATCAAAAACGGCTACGCCCGACATATTTGCCTCTTTAGAGGCATCCGTATATATTTTAACGCAATTTGAGTAATTAACGGAAATATATTTGTCACACATTAATTTAAGGTTTTCCGAATCAAATTTATTTTCTGCTTTATCTATAATTTTAATATTCGAAACATCCACACTGCTAACCCATTTATTCAGCGAGTATCTCTCATTTTTGGGACTTGAGTGTATTTGAAGATCTTTATATTTGTCATGTATTCATAGTAAAAAGGGTGCTCTGTTTCTTCTTGATATATTTTGGTAATGTGAGCTTAATTGGTTCAAAAAATTTAACACTTCATTGTTTGAGTTTGATTTGATTTTTAACCAGTATTTACCGGCAAGATAGATTCGACGTATTTGTAAAGGTTGGATGTTAAGTTCACATTCCATAACGTGAACTGCAGTGCTTCTTATAAATCCTCCTATGATACGGAGGCACTGATTTCGCATCTTATCTAATTTATTTAGGTGACTTTCAGCACTGTTTCCGTAGATAGCGCTCGCGTAGTCATTTTGCTACGTATGCTCGCCAAGTAAAGGCGCCGAAGATGACCAGGGTGTATTCCCCAGCCGGACCCAGTTAATACTTTATATATATTTATTAGTTTTGAAACTTTTTCTTTAGATTCATTGATGTGTTTCGCCCAGCGAAGCGATTTGTCTAACCAAAGTCCCAAATATTAGACATTATCTACCACTTCTGCAGACATTCCATTAATTAAGATGTTATCAGGATTGCTCAATAACTTATTTCGGAAAATACATATTTTGCTTTTGGAAGTCGAAATTGTCAGACCGATTTTAGCCAGACTGCTTGATATTCTGTTTAATGCTTTCTGTATCTCTAGTGAGCCCTTTGCAATATTAGTAGAGCTCCAGTATATTACAAAATCGTCTGCGTATTGTAACAATGTTTTTAATGTTATCACATATGTGGATAGTGGCGATATTAAAAAGGAGAGGAGACAAAGGGTCCCCTTGTGCTACGCCATGGTGAGTATTTCGGCCTATGGAGGAGTTTTGCAAATGAATTTTTAGATTCCTTTCTTTTAGGAAGTGTGATTTGAAATTTATTGGAAATTCGTGTTCTTTAAGGCTGGGCGCATGATGTTTTATGTCATAGGTTTCCTGATGAGGAATTCTGATTCGGATTTCAGTGAACCAAGCTCAGACGTTTCAGTTTTATTAGTCGATACTTTCCGAACCAAACGTTAGGTTTTTCCATTCTGAAAAATAAGAATAGGGTGCGCCTCGTTGAACATTTTGTACATATGCTCCCAGCCTAAATCACACCACGAGGTAAAAATAGAGTTTGATTGTACAGAATACCAGCAGAAGTTATCCATGTGAGGCCGGCTATCGGAGCGAAACGACCTGCATTTAGAACCTATAGCTAGTAGCAGTGCTATTATGTAAGAAAAAACTTACTTCTCACCTCGGAATCTGCGGTGTAATTTAAAATTTATTAAAATTTCGTATTCTAATTTTAAATCACACCGCGGATTCTGATGTCAAAATTGAGTTTGTTTTTACAGCAAAATGAAATTTTTTTTCGTTACCAAAAAAGGGGGTTTCAAGCAGTGATTGACTCTTTCCATTAAGTGCATAATGCAACTGTGCCACAAGAAGTTGTACAGAATAGCACTGTTTCACACAGTCACACAATTAGCAATTTTAACTACAATAATATTCACATTAGCAGTTTAAGAAATATTATTCTGATGATCTGTTTAATTAAGTAATAATATTACCTTGGTATTGTATATGATCTGTGATTAATAATAGTGTGATTTTAAAAGATCACCTTTAAATATTTTTTCCGTCTGAAGTAATGTTCAAATGTCACTGGATAAACTTCCAATCAAGATCGGCAGCATCTTAAGAACTGGTTATTCGGGTTTATTTACTTCAATTTTAAAATAGGAATATTACCTATATCTTCAAAAATTAACAAGTTTTCTTCCATTTTAATGTCAATTTCAATGTTAATTAATGTCTCGTAATGTCTTTGTTGATTCACATCATAATGTCATAGCTATTATAGATACAAAATAAACCGCAATAAAATTAGAAATAGTAGTTATTCTGTTATCCTTTACAAAGACATCCATTTATTATATTTTATGAAGCATATAACTGCTAGATGTTTACGGTCATTCTCACGAAAATGTGTTCTTTGTATAATTTTCATCACGATTTTTAATTGCCAATAAATTCTTTGCACCGACAGTAAAAGTTGAAAAACACGCTGAACTTTATAAATGTGTACATTTGGCACTTGAATTAACTATTTAGTTTTGAATTTATGAAGTGATATTACTTTTGGCGGTTTCGAAAATTAGATTCGCAATGACAAACTTTGAAGAATTGCTCAATAAATTATGAATAGGTCCACAATCCACATACAAAATATTTTTTCAGGTGTCAATGGCCAAAAGAAATAACGCGTTGTGTGAAATAAGAAAAAAACATCCTCTGTTCTTTGTTACAATAGGGTACGGCCAGAGTGCACTCAGATTCAGACTCAGAAAACAAGCGCGAGAAATATAGTGTAGTTTAAGCAGGTTGCCTGCGGCCACTATGGCCACCCTGCTTTAACTACACTGTTTGGGTGCGGCCAGAGTGCACTCAGATTCAGATTCTTTATTTCTCGCGCTTGTTTTCGGAATCTGAATCTGAGTGCACTCAGGCCGTACCCAAACACTACAATCAGCTCAGTCAGCGGTAATCAATATATTCACTATGTAGGTTTGTTGCATCAGAATAAAATAGTAACAAACAGTAGTAATTCGGAATTTTATATTTTTCTTCACGTTTAAGAGTGACTGAATTGGGTGACGGAAATGAGGAACACGAGGTTAGTTTTTAATTAAAACAAAATAGGTTAATAATATTGACTAATGCGTCAAAGATGAAGTCATCGTTACATTTATGCATTTTAATCATTTAGGTAATTGACAAAAGTCTCAAGCATAACATAGAAAAATTAAATAAGCGATTGGAAATTCGAGAAATCATATTTTTTTTTGTTATTAAGGTCCCCTTGCAGCAAATTTGCAAAATCTCGATTCAAGTAAAACTAGAATTAATCCACAGAAAAACGTTATGTCATTGACATTACTGTATGGGCTAAATCTAGTTGTAGTTAAATTGAGATTTCGCAAAATTGCTGCAAATAGAACTTCGGGTGACACCAAAACACTAGAACATCAACCGCTTCGGTTACTGACTCTACACTACTAACGTATTCCTAATATGCGATATTAATAGGTAAAAATTACTCACATAACGAGATATGCATTAATTTTTTTCTAAACTAGTGATAGAAATTGACAAATATGAAAGGACAAACAATTTTTCGTTAAATAACAAAATAAGTACACTTGTTAAACTGATGATATTTTTAATAACAAAATAGGTATATCAATCTTCTTTCAAATATATAGATAGCAAGGTAAAATCTTAGCTTGTTTCGGAACTATAAGGAACTATTAGGACTGGGAGGAAGGAAATGTAATTCTGGTTACTGGACAGCTAATGGAAATTAGGAGAAAAAAATGGTTGCCTGTAAAGTCGGTTTTACGGGCGAAGATTTTACGTGACAACGTCTTTTTCTCGGTAGAATATTTATTGATATGAATATAATTAAATTGCACAATAGGAACAAGGAATTGAATGAAAATAAGAATTGCACAAATTTTAACTATAGAAATATATTTTGTTTACTAAAACATTGTACATGTAAACTTAAACTTAACACGAGAGACTCATCGTAACGTTACCGAGCGTTACACTTTTTCATAAGTGACTCCCAGCCGCAACCTAATTTAAGACGTTGTCACGTCAAAAAATATTTTTGAATGTTGTTTTACCAAATTAAGTGTATATAATTACATTTCCTAATAAATAATTGCTAGAACTAATCCAAAAACAAACCCGAACTAAGTAGATTACATTTGTAAGGACGCTCAAAAATTTGTTCACCTGAGGATGACCATTTAAATCCAAAGAAAATTTTACTACAATTTTTATCTTTAGATTTAAGACATAGGTACATTTATATAAGTATGCATTAAATTAAATAATTTATATAAATGCTTTTGTGGAGGTATCCCAAAAAAGTATCTTAAGATTTTATTTTAAGTTAACTTCAATGCTTCTTTAAACTGGCTAATCATCTCATTTATACTAAATATTGGTTTTCCCAATTCTTAAGCTAATTATTCTTCTTCTCATGTTCTGCGCTTTTATAAAACATTAATTGCTTAGCAACCAAATTTAAGTAAATAATTACTCATTATTAATTATATCGATTCGCAACCAAGATCGCAAGCCATGATAAACTTAGGTACTTACTACTTATTATTGGGACGTAAGGTCCGATGACCATCATCATGGACGAGTTAACATAAAGAGTTCTAAATGACTAGGTACAGATGTAACAGTCTATAATTTTTAAGAGCTTCCACGATTTATTTAGAATACCGTCATCACATCCAGCATAGGACCTTTATAAAATTTGATGCACTTTGCAGCGATGCGAGGTGAGGTGGTTGAACTAGGTAATAGTTTTAATGGTCATTGGTAGAGGTAGCCTTCCACAAATGTACCTACATAAAATAGATATTTAACCTAATATTTCGAAAATTGTATTCCTAATTATTTAATTACTCAATAATAAATTATTGCTTTGTGTGTGTTCAAATACATAATATATTTGAAACGTTAAAGGCCAAAGACATGTTTTGCAACATTTTATAGCGGAGCGCTCGGCAATGCGAAACAAAGGAGTTGCGTCTCGCAGGCGATTGGGTCCCCTTCACTCTGGGGCGTCGAATGCACCGACAGGAAGTGTCTCCAAGGCGATCCTTTCCACAATAAATGAAAGACAAGCCTTGACAAGTTTTTGTCGGTCTTCTTGCTTCCTTAGAAGGCTCTAAGGAAGTCTCTTACATATATCGATACCGAGCTACCGTATGTATGGGCTCTAAGTATTATTACACATTACATACATTAAGAAAAACAAAATAAGCTTCCATTATTTTGTTTTTTTTTATTTTATTTAGGCTTTAATTCAATGAAGTCAATAAATCACATTACACTATCGTCTTTAGCGAAATTTATTTCGAGAAACACTGCAAGTTCTTAAGAATTATATTCTGTAATTTCAATAGGTAATTATTTCGACTAGGAAATAGTTCTAAATCGTAGGTACATACCTAATTATTTTCAGTATTCAACTAGATATAAGTGATGATAGCAATATGTTATACAAATACATTAACTCATAACCACATTTTCACAGTATTTAAAATGAGCAACAAAAAACTCAAGTTTATTTATAGAATTTAGAACGATCCATCTATTCTAATTAATAATAACGGCAAACGTGTTGACAGAATCTTGGCTCTCGTACGATTTGGCTGTTTAAGTTATATCATTTATTATTTTAAGAAATAAATATTTCATACAAACCAATTTAATTACGTACTTTTATTAGGTACAGTCAACACAGTCATGGCTGGACCACCCTTTTCCCCTATACGGCCATATTCCTTGACCAAAGTGTCACCCGCTCTTTTTTTCTTGTAGCATAAAGCAAACGGTTGCCATCGACAAAGAGGAATGAAGTAGGGTCTTCGCTTACATAACATAGTTTTTTTTTCTACCTAGACAGAGTTCGAGAGTATTGATCGTTATTCTTACTCTTTTTGTCCTCTTTGTCAATAAGATGGTAACAGATGCATGCATTTTTGTATTGTTAGGTAAACAGTCATTAATGGGCTCGCGCTGCATAACTCCCTTAAGTATTGACCATAATTAAGTAGAATTAAAATCATTTTCATGGTCATTTAATGACTGACTGACTTAAAATGATTTTAATTCTACTATCGAAAAAAATATTTGCTTAATTTTTAAATTAGGTATTATTAAATGCTTTGGTTAACTACCACTACCATTAATGTACATATATTAATGAAACCTGTATTTTTGTGCATGAACATACAGACTTATTTAAAAAAAGCAAGTGATATGAATTAGAGACTAAAAAGGAATCCTAATAGACAAATTTTAAGTGAGACACCAAAATCAGCAATGTATAGTAAAAGTTGTCTTACAATGTGTCCATTTATTGATAATAAAATTTCAAATGACATTAAGAAATTAAATAATAATACGTTAATTAAAACAAAAGTTGTATACGTGGCTGTTGCAAAACAACTTTTATGATGTTAGACAATTATTAGATTTAAAAAAAATACATTTAATTTACCTTCTGCTTAAACAATTCCATGCTAGTATGGGTAAAACATGTGTACCTATATAACTTATTTGAACATCTTATTATAATATTACTAGTTGTGCCCCGCGGTGTTACCCGCGGTATAGTAGAGATGTTTTCCCGCAGTAAAATGTAGCCTATGTGTTAATCCAGGGTATCAGCTAACTCCATATCAAATTTTATTAAAATCGCTCCAGCCGTTTAGACGTGAAGAAGTAACAAACATACACACTCACAAACTTTCACCTTTATAATATTAGTGTGATTAGTGTGATGAAAGTAAAGTCATGATTATGATTATTCTATAATATTTGGTTGGTACATAGGTAGCATAAGTAACATACTTTTCTATAGATAATAGGTAGCCAATTATTAAAAAGGTCCTATAGTTTGTCATTGGTCAAATAAACAAGAGGCGGGACGGCCGATTCTTATCTAGTACAAGAAAAACACTTTTGACACTGATCAAGCGATGACAACTAACAAAGAACAAAAGAAGAACTACGTAAGCTAAGTGTGTTGCTTATTTTTAAGAGATTACCTTCTATACACTTAGTATGCTGAGTGCGTCGGCGCAGGACTGAGGAATTTCGCTTCGGGCCTGTCGACTTTAGGCCACTGACACCTACCCACCCAACCATTGCATTCAAACTTGTTTATTTTCATGCAGTCAAATTAAAAGTTTTGTTAGCTTCAGCCTTGAACCCGCATTTCGTCACGGTTTTATTATATAAATAGCCATGTTTTTAAAATAAACAACAAGCCTTCGACAAACTTCGTAACTAGGATTTCCGAATTACAAAACTATAATACCTACCTATATCTATTTAGTTTATTTATTTGTATTTATTTTCAACAAGTATAAAAAGTATAATTTTAATGTGTTAAGGCAAATGCTCTAATGATGTTTTATAAATTATTGTACCTAATTAAGTTCCTATAATCGTCAGATCAGATCAAATAAACCTGTTTAAAACAGTATTATTATTTGTTACCAAGATACAAGATCCCAAGCCTGCCAGACCTTGCTTATTTTCTAATGGACAAAATATGGATAATCGAGTAGTATTAGTGTGTACAATATAATTATTTTCCTTTTTAATATTTTCTCCCTCAAACCTAAAACATTTTTCAGATTTTCTCAATAACTTATTTATAACATAGAAAAAGAAAATCTTGTCAAGTCCCTAAAAATGGGCAAAAATTTCTTCGTCCTCGGTAACTTTTTTCACGTAGCTCGTTCTTCAGTTTTGACACAAATAATAATCAAAATAAGTTAAATCTAGGCTATAAAAATGGCGGTTAAATGTTTCGAATCCACACTTGCTTAGAGCAACCATGGCAACATGACTCTTGTCGAGGAGTGCATTGGCGTGCAGGAGGAGGACATCTCGAATCCATTTCCCCCTTCTTCTTTATAGGATTACGTCTTTAAGTTTTTATAGTAATGTAGCGTAGTATTCTCCCATTATATTGGACACCTTTTTCTTTATAATCAACCAATAAAATCTGAATCCAAAAAAATCGTGGCACCATCACCATCTTCCCAAATGATTATGTCACCTTTAACTTCTTAGGCGGTGTGCTGCCAGACCCCTCTTTCCCAGTGGGCACTTTGGGCAAGTGCCCAGGTCCCTGCGATCGATAGGGGCCCCCCTCAGATCAAATACAAAGTCCCTAGTTTCTGTTAAATCACCAAAGGGGAGTCATAGGGGCCCCATTATCCTTATATGCCCAGGGCCTCCAATAGGTCAAAGACGGCACGGGGTGCTGCACTGTTTTTATGCCACTTAATGGAGTCTTTTTTGGGTTCAGGTTCATAGTGATAACCCAAATTTAATATTTAGTAACAATCCGGTTCATAAATTCATTTCTCTTCTTGCTTAACTGGCTAAGAAAATCGCGGAATCACTCGACGCTCTGTTGCTTTCGAAGTGGTGTGAGAATTCTCGGCACCCATCTTACACCGACCTTTAACGTGCCAATATTATTATAGGTCAGTGAAAGTTGGATGAAGATAAAGGATGTTAAAAATTATTGTAAATGATATCCCAATCATTTCTACGATCAATACCTTATTTAAACGCGCATCTTCAAGAACAACATTTTGAACTGTTTTGACAATTTCTGAGGAGGTCGCTTCGATTGGCCATCTTAATTGTTCCTCTGCCCTGCTTAAATTAGCTGTGCCGCTTATAAATCTTCGTATTACCAGACCAAGAGTCCCCGAAACAGTAACAGAGGATATATTTTCTATAATGATCTTCAGTGTTTTCCTGGCTTGGTGAGGAACTTAATCATAGTACGAATCGATTTTCTACATATTTTATCCTCTCTTCCCGATTGGACTGAAACTGGGTTTTTCTATATGTATAAAATGACAAGTACTACTAGGTAAAAAAAACTTCCCGCTACCCCTATCCCACGCTTTACCCCTGCCCTCTATTCCACGAACTTTTGGACCTCCCCCCGTACATAATGAAGTACCTTGCGGTCAAATGAAAACCAAAAAAAGACGTGGGTATCTACCTATCCACGTTTATAGGATATTAAAGAGATTATAAGTTAACTAAAATTATACGCTTAAAAATAAAGACAATTTAGGTAACTACGTAATAAAAAGTAATCTAACTTCGATCGATCAACAGATTTATCATTATTATCATCATTCTTGGAATAATTTGCCATTGAGTGTTTTGCGGCGCGACAGAGATTGCGGAATCTATATTATCAATTTACTGACACTTTAGATGCTATACACCTAATCCTGTGATAATCTGCTGCATATCACTTCATAGATACCTCACCTTGGATAAAAGAATAATATACAATAACCTATACTGTTAACACAACGAAATAAATTGTTTATGCGTCTTCTTTAAATAAGACATTATTGTCTAGTCTAGCTACATTATTCATTATTTAACTGTAACATAAGCATATTTATACAAGGTGGCGCAAAAGTAATCATCCAATTTTGTTTTTGTATGACTTTTATAAAAATAGATTTTGAGTACCTAGTGGAAAACTTTAGTAGGACTTTTTTTAAGTGTTAAAGATGATTCCATCATTTAGCTGCCATCAGTGTTGGTCGAGACGCAGTCATTTGTATATTTGATCGAATTTCCCATGATTTTCCAGATTGTTACTAATAACTGTTCGCATTCCTGTCGATTGTTTGAGGCTTGTTGGCATAAACCCGAGACTTCCAGTAGCCCGAAGAAAGAAGTCTGGGCCAGTGAACCGGGCTAACCTTTGTGCATCTAAGGGGCTAACTTGCTGACCATGTGAAATCGCCAAAATTAAATCTTCTTGAAACAAAACGGAATTAAGTCTTGCTTCTGTCTGTTTGTATTCGACATCCTGAATAGTTCACAAAATAATATCAAAAACACTGACGTACGACGCAATTTTATTTTACAACTAGTGGCCCGCCCTCGCTTCGCTTCGGTGTAGAGCTGTAGTGTACACTATAGTTTTTGTTCTCAGGCTTGTGTTATAAACAATGACTTTATTTCTATAATTACCCGTGTTATTGTGAGTCAACCATAAAAGATAGACATATGCTGTTGCGGGATGTTTTTGGACAATTTTATGTAGAATATTTCCGTCATACATGATTTCTATGTAACTTTAACCATTAAGGCTGCACACGCGACGGAAGCTTAAAAAATGGAGTAACTTCTCCCGTTTTCCCAACATTTCCCTTCACTACTCTGCTCCTATTGATTGTAGCGTGATGAAAAGTATACTATAACCTGCCCAGGAGTATGAAGAATAATTGTACCAAGTTTCGTTAAAATCCGTTGAGTAGTTTTTGTTTCTATAAGGAACATACACACAGACAGACAGACAGACAAAAATTTTACTGATTGCATTTTTGGCATCAGTATCGATCACTAATCACCCCCTGATAGTTATTTTGAAAATATATTTCATGTACAGAATTGACCCCTCTACAGATTTATTATAAGTATAGATAATTTTACATTTTTCGATAGAGTGATTACATTTGCGCCACCTGTACATATACATATACTCCCAGAACTGCCATTCTTTGGAGACCCATAGATGATGCGTTGGAGCAATCCTGCGCGCCACCTGCTAGCCGACTTTACTCTACATTCTACTGACTGCTGACACAACAAAATATTATTAAGTAGGTATTTATTTAAAAGTACTTTGGTAGTTAAATAAGTAAATATTTCAATTTAAATCATAAATTACTTAAATCATAAAGAGACACAGATTGAAGATCAAGCTGTTAAATTATTACTAGGTAGTTTCTGGGTAATAATTCTAAAACAAACAGTCATAAAGTCAATTAAGTTTCTTGAGAACCAATCTTTGTGACGCAAGAAGTATGCAATTTAACATTACCCAGCGAGTAGGTAGGTAGGTACTTGTGACGATTATATTGCATTGCAACACAGTTGTAGCGCTTGTTGCACCCACCCAACTACCTAATCAAAATTATAAATTGATTTAGCGGCATCATTCACAAATTACCCTGTTTATTTAATTTCTCGTTATTTAATAATAAACGCTTAATGTTGTCACGGAAAAATAATCCGTAGGTGAAATGCTGCATTAACGACGACCTATGGCTAATTTTCTTTTATATATATTTATTGATTTGCTGATGTGTGTATATTCTTTATCATTGTGCTTCAACCAAATACGACAACTTGGCATTGGCACAGATACTTAGTGATTAGTGGTGCATCACGCAAAATTAAAAATGAAGTTGAATAAAGTGAAGTTTGTATACTTACCTACCCTGTAAATGTACCAATTTTTTTATTTCTCCTTCGTTAAAAAACTCACATTTTAAGTAACTAATTAAATTAAAGTAAATCTAAAGATAATTTTAGTAGAAAAGAGTGGATACTCGGTGCTGACAACACACAGGATTCGAAACTCCCCTGCCACCACACACCTGAAGGTGCAGGTTCGAGTCTTGTTAGAAGCCTGGGCCGAGGCATTTTTTTTTAACTTTTTTAAATATGGGCCATTTTCAAATTCTCTGCAGGTTTTTCTTACGTTAAATTCATAAAATAAAATTTTTGAAAACTATTTCTTCATCTCTTCTTTATTAACTAATGCCAAAAATAAACATTAAATTTTGGTAGGTATTCTGTTATTGGCCGCGATGTTTTTTCAATAATTTTGGATTATTTTATAGATTTAAGGTCTCATGGCGCAAATAAATACTACTCTGTTAACAATAGAACTATTCTTTTATTTAAATAATGAACTTACGAATCACAAATAATTAGGTACCTATCACAAATATAATTAGTCTTTAAACTCTCAAAAACATAGATAAACAAAATTTCACATTATTGTTTAAGTTAATTAAAATAAAGCCATAAGCAACTCTGTTACTTTTTATTAAATGTAAATCATATATTTAAAATCGTGCGTGAGGTGCTCGATATTGATTGTTGTAAATAATATAATTAGTAGTTATTTGTAAACATAGATTTAGAGTAGAAATTTGATATAAAAAGCATCCCAAGCTTTTTTACAATGAAACTAATTTTCTTTTCATAACTTTATTTTTATTTTAGAATTTTTGAAAATTATTGAAATATTTGAGTTAGTATACTTTTTATAACAGTTGAATGAAATGTAAATTCAAAGTTATTTTCTGATTTTTAGTTCGATTTGCTATTGAAACGTGTTTTTTTAGTTTTTATTAACTATGTTTTTTGTCCCTGTTTTATTATTTACAGAGTCGTCAATTGAAAAATGACTTCAGAGATGATTCATGAAGTCACCTTACATTACATAATGATTAAATAAACATTAATTGTTTACCTGCATTTTTGATTGCTGTGTCACTCAGTATAAATACAAATAGTGTTATTTATAGTAAGTGTAACAACCAAAGGCACCGAGAGACCGAAATAATAGCGGCGTTTTTATTCTAAGGACTCACAATGAATAGGCACAGCAACGCACACAGCGAACTTTAATGCGTTCGAGTTGAATCCGTGACTTGAAAAAGTAGTACCAAATATAAAGGAAGCTATTTATAGAGCACTAAAGATTTTCGAAAATATAAAACATTAAATTGCATGATTTTTTATGAAACCCAAATTTTCAGATTCAGATGCTTCACAATGCTAACCTACGTACTAGTTTGCTCACAAAATCTTTTATTTCTGAAGGTTTGCTTTTCTATATGCATTCGGTATGGGCAACGACCGTCTGTGACCGAGGGACCGAGCTCGGGTAACGGGGCGTGGCCCCGGTGCCCGCGCATGACCCCAGCACACGGCCGCGTTCATCATCACATCATCAGTCGCCGTAGCATGATGACCACGATACACATTATATCGCGTTCAACTGTCAAAATCCATAGTAATTTAAGAATTCAGCGTGATAAAAACTTTTAAACCGCCTAAAAGTAAAATACTTATGCTTAATAAAACCTGCGCAATGCAAGAGCGCGAAGCGCGACGCGCAGATAGGGTTATGTGTTTAACAGTCTTTAAATGTATGTTTGTTCCTTTGTGGCACACTAGAGACTAAACGCCTGGACCGATTTTGATGATTCATACATCAATCGATTCGTCTCAATCATGGGAGTGCTACTAAAGATATGATAGTAATCAAAATTCAATATGGGCAACATTAGGCGCCATATTGTGACGAAGTAAAAAAAATAAGTTGACAAAATATGTCGAGTGGGGTATCACTGTCTAGATAATCAAAAATCATATTTAGGTTCCTAACACCATTTTTCATTTTATATGATTGTTTAGGATCTACAACGCTTTAAAGTTGTATATTAACCACTTACGCTTTTAATTTCAATCTTACGTTTGTATGGATCTTTGTTACTCTTTCACCTAAAAAATACTGAATGGATTTTAATGAAACTTAACAGTAATATAGCTCATATATGATAATTACATATATATAATAATTTATGTAGTTATTGAGTGAATTGGCCAATATATAACAATAAGTGTCACATAAGACGGAAAAAAATCTCCATCTGCGAGCCATTTTGGCCTGCACTGCAAAGATAATAAAAGTTACATGAATGTAATGTACAGTGAAAATGTATCTCTTAAATAGTTCTAAAAAAATCCGTGACACCATATATCTATTTTTAATGTGTAAGTCATTACCACTAAAATAGTGAATCAAAACTAAAATATTATTTGATATCTATTTCCAAAATGTACATTTTGTATTAACAATACATTTTTTATCCAAAGAAATACTTTTATCGCTTTTGATATTTAACGACGATAAACTTTGCTTTTTACACTATGTCATTTCGACAAATATTTAAAAAGTTACAACGATGACAAAGTGATAGTGATATAGACTAGGTAAAAGAAAAAAAAATGGGGTATTCGCAGTATCTGATCCTATACGAAGTACTAACAATTAAACTGTGATACAGTTCCTTCTTATTAAATGTATTATCATAATACGTATTTATGATTATTGAATTTTAATGAAAAACTCAGAATTTTACTGTTTTTCATTTTTTTTAACGATATTACTTAATGTTACAAAAAAGGTTTACTTAATATAATGACAAATAACCCATTTTTCGCTAGTAAGTACATACTTATTGGAATCCCTGTATTTATTAATCAGCTCACGATAATATTGGTTTTGTAATAATTCTGCAAAATTCAAAGTAAATAATGTAGATTTTTATAGGTAAATCACCCCTTTCATTACCCTACGCCTATAAGTATTGCGATGTTGTAGCTAAGAACCAAGTTCCCATCTACTTCTATATGGGAATTCATTATATTCGATTTAGCTATTAGGGCACGGAAGCGCAACAAACAAATTCACTTTCGCATCTATAATATTATATTATACTTACTAGTGATCCCCCCAGGCATTGTACGGGCGAAAATTATTTATCGGAATAAAATATAGCCTATGTCACTCGGACAAAATGTATTAAAATAAAGAAAAATGTTATAATAAATAACGTAGCTACCTTATGATGAATTAATATTTGAAACCGGTTCAGTAGTTTGACAGATTATTTGTTACAAACATACATATCTTGCCTCTTTATAATATTAGTATAGATAGTAAGGATAAGATAAGTGTTTAATTGATGAAAAATATTTAAAAATAAAGTAAGTAATAGGTTTATTTGATTATATTTGTAAAAGTTACTTAGCATTTGTGCTTAACAGTGATACGTTATTCGGTATTTTTATAACAAAAAAAATTGGAAAACAATTGCCATGATTGCACTACTGGGAGTACTCTCCATTCGAGCTTTACACTACCAATAAAAAAGGGTCGAACACAAAGTCTTTGACCTGTTAAATGTGAACGCTTTAAAAGAAAACTACAAAGAGAACTATAAATTGATAATAAATGATATATAAATTGCTATGGTGCTCTACCTAACGTTATGAAAATTTTATTATGCGCCTTTAGTTTAATCAAATATTATAAACTTTGCTTTGGTGATTGCATAATTATTTAATTTAGTGATCTAAGGCAGTTGCCACCATTGTCCAAAACAACAGACGTGAGTTACTGCTTTCTTCAACCTGTGACATAAACGTCATTGATTGGTATTGTATATAGGGTGATTAAAAACATTTGAAGTTAACTTCTGGCATCTGCATATTGGCTTTCTGTGAATTATGTAGGTATATCAAATTATGAGACTAGGGACTGACAATGAATTTGTGTATATCACAATCTTAGACGTCCGCCATTGACATGACAATGCAGCCACTGCCAATTTTAAATAGTCGACGAATAAAAGTAAATGAATTTTATATTTACTGCTAAACTATTAAAAAAAATATAAACAAAAGATGACTTTTTAAGTAAGTGCTAGTTAACTATAAAATTTACATACATTAGAGATATTAATGTAACGACTTGATTTAACTTCACACATTTTTGCGAAAATTGAGGCCCATCTGTAGCCTTGACCCCGCGGGTAAAGTCTTTATATGTCTTAATAAATCAATCTTTTAGACCGACGCAAGGTACTTAATAATTCCCGCGATATTAATTCCCTTACTGAAGTAACAAGACTACGGTATATACCGTCTTAAAATACTAACTAACTAAAAAGTGTGAAATAAAAAAGGTAAATTTATAAATCAAAAAACCCGACTGCTTAATTATACTTCAAATAAAAACTGAAAAGAAAACCACTGTTGAAAAATATTATGTATTCTTGAATATCTAATGGGTCCCGACTGTTAAAGTAGCTTTGTTCCTTATTAACAGAATTATAGACTACTGGACTTGTTTTTTTCTTTTCAGTTTTTATTTGAAGTATAATTAAGCAGTCGGGTTTTTTGATTTTTAAATTTACCTTTTTATCTTTAGTCAACATAATATTTGGAATCGGTGCCATACCAACCCAAGTAGTAGCAAGGGGAACTCAGATCTATCAGACATGCATGGCACCGACTTTAAATACTAATTTGACGAAAGATATTTTTTTTTTACCATAATAATACTCATTAATTAAGTGTAGAACGCGGGACGCATCGAATAAAAGCAGTTATCGGCCTATTTCGCTGGCGACTGTGCTGGCTAAGATGTTTGAGGTGGGCTATCCACAGAAAATGCGGTATTGTGTCTCAAGCAGCCTGTCAGGTGCTACACGGATAGAGGAACACCGGCTGCTGCTTACGTTAACGTAACGTACGTAACCTGTCCAGGGCTTTTGATACAGTTGTCTATGAAAGCCCTGGAGCAGGTTGTGGGGGGCGGACGTACCGCCGGAGGTTATTTTCCTGCTCAGGTTCCGGTATGGTGGACAGCGGAATCAGGTTTGGTGGGCAGGTGCGATTCCTGATGCGTTTAGTATGGATGTGGTGTGCGGCAGGGCGGGATCACCTCTCTTCTGCTGTTTAACCTTTATGTCAATATATTATGTTCAACTGGGTGTTTTATAGACAGAATCAGTGTAAATAATATTAGTTACGCTGCTGCTAAGTTGCTGCTGGGCCCGTCGGCGTCGGTCGAGTCAAAACACAAACTAATTGCGATTTGTGAGGCATTTGCGACGGAGCATAGGCTGAGTTACAACTCGTTAAAAAGTGAAGTGGCAGAATTGCACGGGTACATGTTCCGCCAATTATGCTTAATGGCGCAGCTTCAAATAGGGTAACCAACTTTAAGCACCTGGGACATATTGTGACGAATGATCTCAGCGATGACTCTTGAAACCTTAATTTGATTTACATTTTAATGATGATTACCATGGGCGTACCCAGCTTCTGGCCTAGGGGGGCAAGTCAGATTTTTTAGGTCGGATCGCCCGCAGGTGTTTTGTCATACACACTACACAAACACACCTACATGAAACATTAGTTAGATGTAGTGTAGTGTGTAGGGCTTACAAAAAAAAACAAATGTACTTATCTATCTTTATTATTGCTCAGCAGAATGTATGTGCGTGTCACAATCACAACACAATATCAATCAGACAGATTTCTATACTTTAATATATTGAATATTTTTTAAACACCCACGTTTGATTTAGCTCGTTCAAAACAATAACATGTCAAATAAAATAAGGCCGGGCATACTCATGCTTGTAAAAATAGGACAGTAGCTCGCATGCTAGTTAGTTTATGAGACAGTCAATGGCAAAAAGAGTCAACATATATCTTGCGCGCCAACCAGTTAAGAAAATGGATAACTATCGAAGTTAATTAAATAGTATCGTATTGTTACTAGCAATTATATGTGTAGCTAAATTAATGAGAGATAAAAGAAAAGAAGAAGACGCATTTGGGAAAGAAATTGGATTAGTAGAAGGGAAAATATTAGATCAAGTAGTTGTCTGCTTACAGAAATCCGTCAAGATGCTGGTGGTTACAGAAACCATACCACTATTCTACGGCAACAACGAGTCAGCTACTGGCATAATAAATGAATAAATAAATAAAATTAAATTTTACTTTTCGTCAGTTATTTTTTTTAAGTTTTTATTTTATAATTTTTGTGACTATAATTTATTGTATATACAACTCGCCATCAAAGTCTGTGAGTGCACATTCACCCCTATTTTCCCACCCTTAGGGTAGGATTTTGTTTCTAAATTCATCCTACCTTTGGGGTATACCCTTTCCAATAAAAAAGGATTATCAAAATCTGACTACTCTGTAAAAAATGATGCATGGTATACCTATTTAAATATAAACGTCGACTTGAGAACCTCCTACGTTTTGTAAGTCGGTTAAAAACGAGCGATATAACATATTATTACGGTAAATCTACCCCCGTAACAAGAGCTAGAGGGGTAGATTTATCAAAGCGATAATAGAAGTATCCATGATTGAATGAAATGATTTTTCTTTCTTTCTTTCTTTCTTTCTTCTTTCATTGTCTTCTTTAAACAACTGATATTTCTTTTCACTTTGGTGGCGTTTTGCAAGAACCACCACGGACCACGAGTTGGTTTGGCCTTTATTTGCCTAATGGTAATCAGTCAGTCAATCAAGCTAGATACATAATATATACATAACAGTTGTTCCAAATACAAACATTCTTTAGACTAAAATACAATATTAATATCTCATTCTATATATGTACACAGTCAGGTCATAAGTATTGTCACACAGTAAAAACTTTTCTTTTAGAATGCTGGCGACAAAAAAGTTTATTAAATTCGAATTTCGAATGGTTCATGAAAATTAAAAGGTATACTTTTTAGATTTTTACTCATTTTTAAATAAGGAGTGGACGCTTGAAGAAGACCGTGTTGCAGTTATTGCGTTGCATCGTTGCGATAACGCGCCAATTCAAATTTTTGACATTCTGAAAAATTTGAATATAACCAAAAGATTCGTTTATCGTACCATCAAATGAAGAAGACTCTAGTGTAGATGACAGGTCAAGTAGTGGTCGCCCTCGGTCTGTTAGGACTCCAGCAGTGATAAAGGCTGTGAAGGCGCGAATTTAAAGAAATCCCAAACGTAAGCAGAAACTGTTGGCGCTTCAGCCACGGTGAAAAGGGTGTTAAATGAAGACTTAGGGCTTCGGGCATATCGAAGAAAAACAGGACATCGTTTGAATGCTCGTCTAATGGACCTGAGACTGAAGATATGCCGCGCTTTGTTGAAGCGGTACGCGGGAAAAAAATATCGGGAAATTCTTTATTCGGATGAAAAATTTTTACCGTAGAAGAGAGCTACAACAAACAAAATGATAAGGTGTACGCACACAGTAGTGAAGAAGCGAGCAACCGTATTCCGCGTGTCCAACGAGGTCATTTTCCATCCTCGCTCATGGTATGGTTGGGAGTTTCTTATTGGGGCTTAACAGAGGTACTTTTTTGTGAGAAAGGTGTAAAAACGAATGCCTTGTGGAACCTGTTTCTCATACCATGTTCAATAACAGGCACTAGATATTCCAACAAGATTTGGCGCCAGCTCATTGAGCGAAGAGCACACAAGACTGTCCACGGCGCGTGAAATCGACTTCATCCGGCACGAAGACT
This sequence comes from Chilo suppressalis, assembly GCA_902850365.2. Classification (NCBI taxonomy): domain Eukaryota; kingdom Metazoa; phylum Arthropoda; class Insecta; order Lepidoptera; family Crambidae; genus Chilo; species Chilo suppressalis. The sequence continues at coordinate 20,030,105 of OU963898.1, forward strand.
GGCCCTCCTCCAGTCCAGATTTGAGTCCGTTAGATTACAAGATATGGCAACACTTGGAGGAAAAGGCGTGCTAAAAGCGTCATCCCAATTTTTAGTCACACTTGATTAAGGCAGCCGCCGATATTGAACATGGACCTCGTTCGTGCTGCGATAGACGACTGGCCGCGCAGATTGAAGGCCTGTATTAAAATAAAATTCACGGAGGTCATTTTGAATAAACTTTATTGTCATAAGAATCTATGTTTTGTTAAGTTCATTTTGGTATATAAATGGTTATATGTATATATATCAAAAAATGAACCTCCGTGATTTTTTTATTTTTTTTTTAATACAGGCCTTCAATATCGGCGGCTGCCTTAATCAAGTGTGACTAAAAAAAAAAATGGGATGACGCTTTTAGCACGCCTTTTTCCTCCAAGTGTTGGATTCATTTTGGTTTATAAATGGTTACATAATGAAGAAAATTGTTTTAATTATTTTATACTAGAAGTCGCCTGCGACTTCGTCTGCGTTAATTTAGTTTCTTGAAAATCCCTTCGGAACCTAACATTTTTCGGGATAAAAGTAGCCTATGTGTTAATCTAGGGTGTCAGCTAACTCCAAACCCAATTTTATTAAAATCGCTCCAGCCGTTTAGACGTGAAAAAGTAACAAACATACACACTCACATACTCACACACTCACACTTTCGCCTTTATAATATTAGTGTGATGTGATTAAACATTTTGACTGAATTTATGACCTGACTAGGTAGAATGAGAGCGCAGAGAACTATATTTTGCGGCATTACTAAGCCACTAAGAAAGTTTTGCGAAAAAATGTTATTATGCATAAGACACTACTAGCCACTTGTATTTATTTTGAAAACTTCGATTATTTAAAAGTAAAAATACCCCTGTTTGAAATTCTAATTTCCCTCCGCATTTTTTCGAGAGCCAATAAAATTTTTCTTGTCTCATTAATAAATCCAGAACATTTTCGTGCTATTTTTTACGATTTTAAATGTAGCTTAAAAACTGATGAGTCATTTGATTTCGAACTGCTTTTATGGATGAGGGCCTTCAAAAGCAATCATCTACCGCTGGTGTAGCGAGTTCAAACGCGGTCATCTTACTTTGGGGGATGAACAAAGGAGTAGTCGTCCTACGACGGCTGTCACCGAATTACGTACGAAGAGATTCAGCATACTCTGCAGATTGGTTCAGGAAGAGTTAACAAGATTTTGCACGAGCACCTTTGCGTAAGGAGGATAGTTTCTCGCTGGGTGCCTTTGAATCAAATCACTGCTTGTGCCGCACAACCTCACCGAAGCTCAAAAGCATGCCCGTGTGGATTGGTGCAGTGATATGGCACAAAAATTTGATGCAGGCTCGTCACGGCGCGTTTACGATATTGTGACAGGTGACAAATTCTGGATTTATCAATACGATCCAGAAACAAAGCGTCAGTCGACAGTTTGGCTGTTTTCAAAATGAACCAACGCCTACGAAAGTGAAGCGATCGAGGAGCGCAGGGAAAATTTTGATTCTTCACTTTGACGGGGTACCTAATTTCAATTTCACTTCGAAACCAAAGCAGCATCAACTCCGAATGGTATAGCACAAAATGCCTGCCAGAAGTTTTTCTGCAATGAGCAACAAGCGAACACCGGGCTCCACGGGGTCCTTCTTCACCACGACAACGCGCCCGCGCACTCTGCGATCAAAACGAAGGACTTCCTGGACATCACACCAGTCAGAGTCGGGACACCCTCTGTTCGATAGCTTAGTGTCTTCTATATGTGGATTTCTCAATAAAAATCGGATATTCAGATTATAGAATATTATTCATAGTAAAATACAGATCTATTAAAATTATGTGCGTACGTTGTCTTTTTTGAATTCGAATTGCAAGAGGGAGAGTGAATCTATATAATTCAAAATGAGTGAATGTAGTAACGAATGGGTACGAAAAAAATGTATGAATGGACGATGACGATGGACCGATTGCAGTTTCTCTCTTCGAAGGATAGATGGCGTTAACACCCTCCTTACAGTCCTGATTTAGCTCCGTGTGACTTCTTTTTATTTCCTAAAATAAAGAATCAGCTCAAAGGGATAGAGACTGAAAAAAATGTTTGGAAATTGGTTCAGACGCATGAAACTTTGTATAGAAGCTGGTGGAGAGTTCTTTGAAAAGAATTTAATAAAAATATTTTTTTCATAAAAAATAGTTTTTTGGGTTCTCGAAACGTTCCGAGTATCCCACGTATGGTAAATTCTAATCTAAAACTGTGGGTCCAACGGTTTAGTACTAGCGAATCCAATCACTGCTTGTTTATTAGGTGGTTCCATGTTTTACAAAGTTCTCTAAGTATAATTTTACATTCAACATTGATAGACTGTTTTTTACTCTGGTAAAGGTAAAATTTACTTACTATATTTCATTTTATTGATGATGATCGCATTATCATTACCATTATTATAAATTTTCGTAAGTTGGGTATGGAAGGAAGTACAGACAGCTACAACCACAGTTCAAAAAATGACAATTTTTCAACAGATTTTAAACTTTATTTGACTTAATTTACGATTTATAATCATATGAGAAAACTTTATTTTGTGTAAATCGGATGTGCGGCTGATGAAATATGTATCAAGGAGAACCATAGACCAGTTATATATTAGTAAAACTTGTTTGATAGATAAAATATTTTTTAAACTTTATTCTGTTTTACTGATATCTTTACATATCATCGCTTAGCAAATAACTACTCTACCTACATCACCATCACCTAATATTTGTAAGTAACCTTCCATTAATCAAGTGAGATTCGAGGGAGAGAGAGGGGTTCGGAAAGTGAGTAAAACCTCAAAGGGGAGGGAAATTATATTGACGTGTGTATTTATTATTCTTCGTAGGTACTCGTAAGTTTCAAATTTCTAAGAAGCGGGCACTTGCCCTTGGCCTATGATGTGCTCACGAAGATGATAATATTATTAAAAAATATGATAAACTTGGTACCAAAAGCAAAACGTTCATTTTGGATGGGAGGGCTTATAAAAATTGAAGGTTTGTGTTTCTAAATATCTTTATTTATTTCAATCTAAAGGCATAGCGGTGTTAATTTTAATAAGGGTAAGATGAGAAGTAGACATAGCTAGGAATCTATACCTACCTAATGTTTGTTGAATACTAATACTAGTAAAAACATCCAATGAACGTTTATAAAAACTGATTTCGAGAAATCAAGAATCTCCTCCCTTTTTTGAAGTTGGCCGGTTCAAAAAAGTTGCCGATGAAGATGAGTGACATAATCAACTTTTTGGAAAGCAGACTAGCAATAAAATACTTAAATTGATTTAGCTGGCAAAGAAAACATTGGAGGGGAAGTGTGAGGTCGCCCAGTGTGAGTTGAAATTGCGCAGACGCCTCTCTCTGTTTCATAATATGACCCACTTGGCGGCCGTGGCGCACCACCCGCGCTCAGACACATACTCAACACTAGCTATAGTTCCAAAACAACAAAGTACATACAGACAACATTGAGTAACAATAGACAACGAACCCTCAATGTGATAGACAGTATCCTTGCGAAATTTAAACTTTCAAAATACATAATATCAATGTTATTACGAAAGAATACTGACATTATAGTCAAAGCTAAATTCACCCAGTCACGCACAAATAAGCTCTAGCCGACGATATGAAAACTATCTACAGGATGTTTGGTAAAAAGCATGAAGTTTTTATGGAAAATAGGTGGCAAACAAGCAATGTGGCCCGACCGATGGCAGCAAGTGACCGCTTACGATACTACAACAAAACGTCGTTGCCTTACCCTGATAGGGTCAGCCCACAGAACACAGAAAGAGGTTAGATTCTTCTAACCTCTTTCTGTGTTCTGTGGGTCCAGATCCTGTCCTTGTGGGCGGCGCAGGCGCGCCAGATGCTGTTTTGAACTGCAAATGTGGATTTTTGCGGGTGCCGATAGTTGCTCATAGTCTATGGGATAGAGGAAAGAAATCCTCTCCACTCGGGATGGGTCCTATGATGGGGACGGGATGTATCCTATTCACCAATCCGCACTTATGTATAAAATAAAAAATGTTCCAATAAAAAATTGAAAGACGCAGATCATGGGGATAGGAAAAAGATACCATGGGCACCATTCCGGTACTGATAATGTTTACAAGTCCAAACTTTCTTGGTGTAATTTGATGGATTCTTTTTACGACGTTTTCTCAATATTTCTTGGCTCAGAAGAGCAGCAACGATTAACACACCATGCACTCATGTACTCATATTTGCAATGATACAAGAATTCCTTAAGAAATTATTGTATGCTGTTTACACTAAGAAAAGTTTTGAAGCAAAACATGTATGTGATATACATGTTTTGCTTCAATGTTATGTCTATCAAGAATGTTATGTACTGTTCAGACCATGCAATTGATTTATTGCTTTTTAATTGTATGCATCAGGCAAAAAACTTGCATCGTGTAAATGGTGCTTTATACGTCATTGATGTGAACTAATTATAATGTGTGGGAAAGACCCTGCGAAAATGTGATGGCATAAGGAGTGAGCGCAAATTTTTTTGCCAGATTCCCACTAGAGTCTAACAGGGTAAATAAATTTCGTTAATAAATAATCGTATATTTGTTTTTATTTTGGATATACACGTATATACAGTTGGTGTAACGGAAAGGGTCTCGCAGGACTTAGAATTTTTTTTGCAGATTTGATATGGAACTTCGACTTAGCCGAATTTCGGCTTTTAGGCGATCGTCGTTTGTTCTTTTCCATACTAAATTATGTAGGTATCTACTTAATTCAATCAAATATTTACAATACAAAACGCACGTTTAAGCACGGCTAACTGCATAAAAAACAATTCACACCGTTCGGTCGTCGTTGCGGCGCGGCGGCGCATTCGCGACTGGGTGCCCGCCGAGAGTGCCTCGAACTCGAGTGGCGTAGGTATGACTCGCTTTCCGACCGTTTGTATGAAGATAGAATACTGTATGATATTATTACCGTGACTAATGTAAGGGAGAGAGGGGTGGGGAATCGCGCGAGTGACGTGTAGCAGCGTTTTGTATCGGCGCATTAAGTGGTCGGTGCGGGCCACAAGAAGCGAGCAACAACGATTTGTAGCGTGTGGCGGCCACCGGCGTACCGTGTGTGGCGAGTCCATATAAAATGTATGAAAACTACAAAAAATATGCCGGTGGCGGCGTTTGTGGTTGTAGTCGGTGGCCCGTGTGCGGCGACACTAAGATTCTCCTGAAAGCGTCAAATCTAAAACTACCAATGCCCAACAATGGGGTAAACCATCTTATCAGTAGTTATTATTCTTTGAAAACAATGTCATGTATTTTGTGACGGGTATTGTTCATTGCTTACCGATGAGTCACCGATGACACTAATCGTAACGAGAAATCGTAACACATTCGCCATTTTACCCCCCAAGAAGTTTCACTTCAATAACTCCAGCATTATGAATCGAGGGAAACCCCGGCAATATTAAGCAGAAGAAAGGTGGAGGGACTTTATTGACAAGCTTTTTGACACTATCGTGTAATTTAAAAAGGGAATGATCTTTTACTCCGACCGAAACATGGCTAACCAAGTAGGTAACTTATCAAAGGTATTATTAAAATTTCGAACTGGCTTGGAAATAGAAAGTTGCTTATGAAAAGAAAACAAAGGACCACTAACGCGAGCAAAATTTATTATTGTTTGTCATTGATTTTAAAAAGTAATTATTTAATTTTAATTTCCGCGCGTTATTTGAGAGCTGTACTATGCAAGCCTTGGCTACAACTAGGTATTGATGGACTTTACACGTTCGTCCATCAATGCCTCCTTGGCTGGCCGCTGCAGCAATTTATTAATACCAGAAATAACGGTGAGAAAGGGAAAAAGTAAGTCGGTTGATAGACATAATCAGAAATGTCTGTTCGCTTCTATACATTTGGAGTCTAGTGCTCTATGTTTGGAGTCAGTGCCATGCATATTAATAGATGAGTTATCATTTACTGCTTGGGTTGAAATGGCAGCGACTCCAATATACGTGATATGAGTAATGCGTGCGCTACACCATTCCCCTATGCCTTATGCACCCTCTAATGTAAGGTTATTTAAGAAAAGAAGTTTCACTTCTGATTTGTGAACCGTGCACACATTTTTTATTGTACCATAACTTGTAAGTATATTATATTTTTCTATTCCTATTCTCCTATTTCTGTGACTCATACAACATGTTGCGCGCTAGTAACACGCGTATTTATAATTCACTATAAAATTTCGTGACATATTAACAATTATTACTTATAACCTCAGATTCTAAGTCTACCTATAACAGCAATCTATCCCGCTCTTTTACTTTTTAACAAGTATGGATATGTTTCTTAAATAGGTACTTAGATAAATTTAAGCATAAATTTAGCAAATAGTAAAAGTTAAAATTCAAGGTGAACAAGCGTCTGTCAATGTAGGGGCCACATCCGGCTGGCTGTGGAATGCTCTGATAATATAGCCTTATTAAGACTAGCTGTGCCCGCGAAGTCGTTTAAAACTATGTAAGTAGGTAAATGTTTATTTGTTTTAAGTTTATTGTTCTGCTATTCCGAATAAGTTTTTTTTTTACATAAATACAACCGAAATCATTTAAAATTATAAGTTTTTTTTATTTATTTAGATCGAAGGTACTTGCAAAGTAAATTACTTAACAATATTTGGAGTTATTTCTTGGCATAGCCTAGGTCAACAAGCATACGAAGGGCTAAGGGGAAAACAGGCTAAGTCACAGGGTATTTAATGTCGTTGAAGTCACATTAAGCCAATGACTAAAGAAGTAAGAGGACTGGAAATACCTACAAAAAAAATGTGCATACCTAACTCATGGATTTGTAACAAAAAATGGCTGCCATCGCTTAGGGCTGCCACTAACACACTATTCAATATTATTCTTAAAACATTTACCCAGAACAAAACTGACTGATGATAGCTTCAGGCTGTTTCTTGTTTTAAGATAACGATATAAATAAAAGGATTTACATAAAAATATATTTTAATAATATTGTTCTTTTATATCCAATGACACACATAGTCAATTATTATCTTTCCATATGAAACCTCCGATGTTGTTAACGAACAAGACTGTTGTATTGTGACAACTAACTAACCTAACTATACACTAAGATCTGTACTTGTACTACACAGACTCACAATAAAGATTTTTTCTTATTCTCTGACGTCAGTGTGCCTCTCCGGCGGCAGTATTTGAATTACTTGTGAGCGTGGCACCTACAAGCATAAGTCCACTAGTCATCTAAATACATTATATTTATAATTAGCTATAACCCTCGACTACGCAAGATAATTAAGATGTTGTATGTTGAAATGAGTGACTGCCCTTCCTGATTTTACGGCTATCTCACTTAATATAGATATCTAATCCAATTAAATCAGATCAACTTTATTAAGATTATATTTATTTTCTTGATAACATTAAAATATGAAACATTTACCAAAGAAACATTATTTAAAAGAACAAAATAATGGAACGATTTTTAATCAGCGACATAGTTCAACTAATATGGTTTTCCCATAACATTTTTTTACCCCTTTGGGGGTTGAATATAAACTCCCGTCTTAGTGAGCGTCTACGTCTTAAAAAGAACCCCTATGCAAAATTTCAGACTCCTAGTGATTGTAGTTTCTGAGAACGACACCATGTCGATTTTTATATTTTCAGATAGGATGGTAAGGGTAAGATGAAAATAAAATGTTATTTTTTACAATCTAGATGTTTTTATTCATTTCTAAACAGTATTAATTTGTTTAAAAATTGTCTTATTTGTGTCTTATTTCAAGAAAGATCTTAATTATGCTCTTTATCTTAAGTAACTTATGGTCGGCACAGTGGTCAGAATTAGTATCAGCAGAAAAATACTTTTTAAAATCATACATTTCACATAACAAAATAGATTTTTAACAATTTTTCTGTTTTTGATTATTTAAACCTGCTTCAGCATTCACATGTTAATACCATTCACACAATGTTCTTGTATGAGGTAAGCAAGTATTATATTTCTGCCTTACATATTTGTAAGCTTTTGGGGATAAAAAATGTTAAGTTAATGCAAATTTTCTTATATCTTCTGAGTATTTATTTAGTAGAGGTAATCCCGTCGTCTTAAAAACTTGTCTTTATAAGAAGTCCCTGGGGTGCTGCCAAATCTTCAATCAAAATAGCCTGTTCCATGCTTATTTGACTTTTTTGTCGAAGATCCTCAATAATATCTTTCAAATTGGCAATTTTGTTCTCTTTACGTCTAAGTTTTTCATTCAGGTATTTTATTTTCTTCTGCTACTTTAAACATTTATTATTCAGTCTTAACTTTTTTACATTTAGCGACCTGAAATTACAAATATATTCAATGTTAATAATTAAATTAACTTAACTATTTTATTTATATTAGAATCTACATTAAGCACAAGAAAATTCATTACAGAATTTTATTTTTTGTTATTATTTATCAGTAGGTTGGCAGATTCACTTCCAGTATATTAAATTATTTTGTATATTTTAATTTACTATTATGTATATGTTTCCGCCTACCACTTTTAAGAAAATAAATGCAAATAAATGAAAAATAATGTTTTACTAAATACCTCTATATTCACTTTTTCTGATACACTGGTAATGGGAACAAAAAAGAAGCAGCAGATGTGCTAGCAACAGCAGTCTTAACATTGCTTGTTTTACTTAGTAGAGATGTCTTACTTACTTGTTACTTGTTGTGGGCCCCCGTTTCCGCACGTAGACTCATAGTTGGTCCATTGTGCGTGCAGGGTTGATTGGGCTAGCTAGCTCAGCCAGCCCAGCTCCTTCCAGAAGCGCAGTAGTCTCCTGGGACTCTCACAGGCTTCTAGGAGCGTCCTCGGCGTCCCAAGGATTGATGCCCGGTGTTCTGCCACACTCATGCACTCCAGGATCACATGAGCGGCCGTTTCATCTGCTTCTAGACATCCTCTGCACAGAGAACTATCTGTAACACGTATGGTTAGTAAATGCTTATTTAGCAGGCAATGCCCTGTTATAGTGCCCAGCATTACTCGGAGATCAGTTCGGTTGAGATTTAGTAGTTTTCTAGTTAGTCTTGGGTTGAGGCTAGGGAAGATAGCCTTAGATTGCCTGCAGCCCTCGGTGTTGGCCCAGCGGGTGTTATGGCTCTGTATGGTTTGCTGGCGCACCCATGCACGAATTTGGTTAAAGGGTAACGGCAGGAGCGGCTCAGGGCCTTCCACTATATGTGCTGATCCCCTTTTAGCCAGTACATCGGCTGCGTCGTTCCCCATAGAGCCGCTGTGTCCCTTGATCCATTGGAGGATAACCTTGTTCTCTCTTGCTATTCGCTCCAATGTTAGGTGACATTCGTATACTAGCCCAGACGTTTTGCTGTTACTGTCTAGGGCTCTTAGGACAGCCATACTATCGGATATTATGCGTATCTTATAGTTCGTGACTTTCCTGTTGATGACGGCGGTGGCGGCCTGAGTAATAGCTATACATTCACATTGGAATATTGAGCTGTGAGTACCCAGTGCCGTTGATATATGGATGTTAAGGTCTAGGGAGAATACTCCAGCGCCTGATCCGGATCCTGGTATTTTGGATCCGTCAGTGTATATGCGCATTTCGTCTGTGCCGGACCAGTCCTTGTTGGCTTCCTGTAATTCTATTTGATATTTCTTATCAAATGTGTGTATAGTCGGGATTTTGTCACAGCGGGCTATTACAAGGGGTTGGTGTTGTATAGCCCTTACCAAAATCTTGGAGTGAGGTCCCTGGTATCCCGTCCATAGGCCCAGATGGTACATTCTTAGCGCTGCCATTGTTGCCTCTTGCTGTATGAACAGATCAAGTGGCAATAGGTCTAGCGCTATTTCTAGGGCGTTTGTCGGTGTGGATTTCATGCAGCCTGTAATTGCTGAACATGCAAGTCTTTGAAAACGCTGCAGTTTGTTTTTAACGGTGGCTAGTTCGGTTCTAGGCCACCAAACTATTGCACCGTAGGTGATGAGTGGTCTGATTATGGTTGTGTAAAGCCATTTTGTGATTTTTGGTGCTAGACCCCAGGTTTTACCGAGTAGTCGTTTGCACTGCCAAAATGTTATGCAGGCTTTGTTTATCTTATGGTCTAGGTGACTGTTCCATGTCAACTTATGGTCAAGGATTATGCCTAGATATTTGACCTCGTTAGACAGTGACAGTTCCGTGTTGAATAACTTGGGTAATTTAACAGTATCCAAATTACGTTTCTTTGTGAACATGACCATCTCTGTTTTGGTCGGATTCACCGATAGTTGGTGTTTAATACACCAGTTTTCGACTAGTTTGAGAGCATTGCTCATTAAGTTGCACAGCACATTCTGGAATGGCCCGCTTATGAGAATCACTATGTCGTCTGCATAGCCTACTGTGTGGTAGTTGCGTTGATTGAGCTGGCAGATTAATTCATCCACCACAATGTTCCACAAGAGAGGAGACAGGACTCCTCCCTGTGGGCAACCCCGAGCCACTACGGCTCTCTTCGTAGTGTTCACAGTCACTTGTACTGCCCTATATTTGAGCATGTTGTTGATCCATCCCGCAGTTGTGGAGTCAACGCCATGTCTCACAAGTGCTTGGCTAATGCTGGTAAAGTTAGTTTTGTCGAAGGCGCCTTCAATATCTATGAAGACTCCCAACGTTGATTGTTTTGGTAATAGTCCGCTTTCTATTTGCTTGACTACGTTATGTAGAGCGGAGTCAGTGGATTTGCCCATGCTGTAGGCATGTTGATTTGCATGTAGTGGTACTCGCTGTAAGGCATCATCCCTCAGATCTCTGTCACACATCCTCTCCAGTACCTTTAGGAGAAACGATGTGAGACTTATTGGTCTGTATGCCTTAGGTTGCGTGTAGTCACTTTTGCCTGGTTTTGGTATGAAGATGACTTTCACCTCTCTCCATTTGGTGGGTATGTACCGATAAGCCAGGCATCCCGTATAGATACGTAGAAGATGGTCGAGTATCGACTCACCACACCATTGCAGTAGGCCTGGAAAAACGCCATCCAGTCCTGCTGCTTTGAATGGGAGAAAGCTTTTGATGGCCCATGTTAATGTGTTGGGTTTTATGATTTTGTGTGCAGTTGCCCAGTCAGCTGATTCCGGATTTGCAAATGTTTCATCTTCCCATTCTTGGTTGTCTTTAGTGTTACAGCCTGGGAAGTGAGTCTGCATTAGTACTTCACAGGTTTCAGCGTCGGTTTTTGTATAGGTGTTATCGGCTTTTTTGAGTGAACCTAAGTTGCGTTCAGGGTCGCTGCTTAGGATTTTCTTCACTCTTGCAGCTTGATTGTTGTCTTGGATGTCGCTACAGAAGCGCTTCCAGCATTCAGCTTTCCTGAATCGGATGCACTTCTTGTACTGCGACTGTGCCTCCTTGTAGCGAATCCAATCGTGTTCTAGTCTGGTGTTTTTAGCTCTGTTGAACATTTTCCTTACCTTGTGTCGCAATTTAGTTAGTTCAGGACCCCACCAGTTGTGTTTACTTTTAGCTGTTGAGCGTTGCTGTGTGAGTGGGCAGGATTGTTCATAACAGACGATTAAGCTTGATGTTAGATTATTCACGTGTGTGTCTATTTCCATAGGGTTATTATAAACCTCTGGTAAATGGAGACACTTCAGGCTGGCCGTAGCTAGTAAGCTAAATTTTTTGCGGTCAGTCTTACGTGGAATTCGTCGTGGGTCTGGTGGTTTAGTGTTCATGTGAAGGTGGAACCTAATCCATCTATGATCCGAGCAAGATGCTTCGTCGGATACATGCCAATTAGTGATGAATTGGGCAATTCTCTCACTAGTGAGGGTTAGGTCGATAATTGTCTGGGCCCTTGATGTTACAAAAGTGGGTTCAGAGCCTCTGTTGATAATTTTTAGATTTGTCGAGAATAAGTAGGTTGAAAACTCCTCACCTCTGGTGTTGGTGTCGTTGCTGCCCCATAGTGTGTGATGTGCGTTGGAGTCAGCAGCGATGATTATCTCCAGTCCTTCTTGCTCGCAGTGTGTCACCAGCCTTTCGAGCTCCGGCATAGGGATGTCAGCGTCGCCCGGACAGTAGGCGGACGCTATAATCACCTCGGGAAGGCTAGGTGTGTCACTGAGGAGCCTGATTACAGTCAGGTCTCTGAAACAGAACTCGGTAATTAATACGGTTTTAACATGTTTAGGAGTAAAAATGCATGTACGTGGTTTACTTACGGTGGTGTTCAGAAGTAATTTGCCTCCGATGTTTGACAGACCACATATCCTCTCACCTCTTATCCACGGTTCCTGGATGAGGGCTATGGTCTCGGTGTTGGTCTCCAGCACACGCCGAAGATTTGACGTGGCTGTTTGGCTGTGCTGGAGATTCGTTTGGATGATTTTAAAGAGGGGGGCTGGGTTGTCGTTCGTCATTTTGACGACTCGAACATCCCGCTCTCTCTTCCTCTTCTTTCGCCTTCTCCCCTTCAGTCCACCAGTCCATACGTCCAGTACCCTCCTCCTCCGTACTGGACTGTCGGGCCGGTGGCGAGTTATAGGCCGGTGTTGTTATTGTCGTCGTCGCCGTCACTTTCGGTAGGTTCGACGTAGTGGCTGGTGGATGTGGCTCACTCGGTGTCGTGGTGGGTTTGTCGGCGGATCCCGTCGAGAAACGGACGTAGATCGACCCGAGCTTGTATGCTACGCGTCGGTCTCTTGCCAGGAGTTTGGCTACATCATCCTGGGGAATACCCACCAGTATGAATAGCTCCTCTTTCTCCTCCGTCTTCACGGCATGGTACAGGGCCCACTGGTTTACGTTGTACCACGGGTTTTGGGCGGCCAGCCTTAGCCTTAGTTGGTCAAGGCTTTCGCCCTTATAGCGTGGTACGATGATTGAGGCCTTCACCCTCTTAGGGATTTCGGATTGACGTTTAACCGTCAACACGGTTCCCGAGAGGGGAGGCCGGATGTTCTGGACTGTTTGGCGCAGCCATTCCAGCGAAAAGTCGTCCTCGCACCATAGTTTGAGGACGCCTTCCGACCAGAAGGCTTTGCCACGGAAAGCAGGTGAACGAGTCGCCGTGGTGGATGGCTTGTAGATCTGCTCGTCCAGGGCGTCTTCGATGTTCTCCTCGATCTTGGTAGCTTGTGCCTCGGTTAGGTCCTGGAAAGGCTCCATCATTACGGCGACGCAGAGGTCATTGGCCTTCAATGCGTCTGCGTAATTCACGGCGGAGCTTTTCGGACCTGTTCTGGGCCTTTTGGTGTCCCCTCTGGGTGATAAGGTGTCGTCGGGACGTCCTCGCTTTGCTGGTTTAGAGCTGGACTTCTTTGGCCGATTGTTTCTGGCCTGTCCCGACCGTTTGCCACGGGGTCGTGTCAGTTCGCTGCTCGAGAGCGCATCGTCCGGAGTCGGAAGTGCTTTTTCAACAGGTTCCGCACCAGCGGGCCGGTTTGCACCAGTCGCACTAGCGGGTTCCTTATCTACTCCGGCAGCGTGAGTCCTTGCGGGCTCTTCAGCGGCCTCTGGCTGCTTACTCCCTCCAACCCCTGACGCGCGCATCTGTCTCGCCATAAAGCGCGCTTTCGCGCGGCGTTTATTGCGGGCTTCCTTTGCCGATGGTACATCAGCCAAGGGCGCCCTCGGCGGTGGCAGTGATCCTTTGGTAGTTTTCACGGGCGGTTTGCCAGAGTCCTTTCTACTTCGGACCTCCACGTTCCAGGATGCAACCCCTTTCGGGGCAACATCAGGGATTGCGGCACCGATAGCAGACAGGTCCATGACCTCCCGCCTCGTGACGGTGTTTGTGTCACTGTGTATAGCCTGCGCATCTGAAGATGCAGCGGGCTTAGGCGCATCCGAAGATGCGACCATGTGTGGGTGTTGGTGTTTAGCCTGCGCTTCCGAGGATGCAGCGGGCTTTGGCGCATCCGAGGACGCTGCCGTGTTTGGGTGTGTAGCCTGCGCTTCCGAAGATGCAGCGGGCTTGGTGGTTTTGTTCATATGTTTTGAGTTTAAGATATCCATATGTGTTGGTTGTTCGTCTTCATTCCCAGCGGCTCTCCACCCTCCCTGGAGCCCGCAAAGTGGGGACGTTGCACACAATGTCGTGTGCAGACGCCAGAGATACCCTGGGAATATAGGTCTCCAGCCCCGTGGGTTGACATCCGGTGACCAGTCTTGGTTGTCCACACTGTCGTATGGATCCGCGACCGGGCCAAATGCTCCCAGCGGTTCAGAGACCTCGCCTGACTTCCTTTTAACGGGAAGGTCATAGCCGATTGACCCTGGTTGGCTAGTTCCAAGGCCTCCCGTTTAGGAAGAAATCAGGGCCAAAGAGGTGTGTTGCTGTGGTGGTTACCTACAGCTCAACCTCCAGGTTCCCTTCATCCCTCCGCACGGGTCTCCACGCACGGCAAACACGCGGGTGGTCAGTTGAAACCTGCCATCCTGGTTTTTTGGATGACCGGCCCATGTCGGCGTGACCACAAACGTCGATTATGTTATGAAGAATGCGTCAGGTAGTTTCGGTTGCATTGCTCATCAAAAGGATGAGCAATGCTTAACGGGGTGGCAACCACGGGAAGGATGACTACCTGGCTTGCCTTAGGGATCTACACGACTGTTGCGCTCTCCCCTAAAGCCCTTCGCCTAATCACACGCCAGAAGGGTGTGTGAAAAAGGGGCACGCTTAAACCAACCCTGACTAAAGGAAAGTTTTACTGGTGTTAAGCTTACCCCCACCCCCTAGTAGAGATGTCTCTTGTATGGCTGATCGCTGAAAAGTAAATACACAAATACAGTACACAAATTATTTTTCAGATAGATCCAATTTTCTCGGTTATTTGATGAGTACAACCTCCAGGATTTAGAACGATTTTTAGGCATTAGCAAGCATTTAAGTTCTTAGTATAGTCACAACTTAAATAATAAAATTTTAGTTGTGTGTGACTAGGCTGAAATTATAATGGTCATTTATTTTCATATTTTTTATAAATAACACTTACTGGAAATGGAAAAATTGTTGGCAATGAGTTTTCACGAAAACGTATTACATAAAGTGTTTTATTAAAACCGCTTTCCTTAAAACGCAGTGAGCAGAGGTACCTAATTTTTTGCCGTGGATTAAGATTTCCTTTGCCAATGGCCTCTAACCATTTTTCCTTCAAAGCTTCATTCTTCGGAAATCTAAAAATAAAATAAACATTAATTACTTACATCATATTGATATGACACAACCCTATTCAGATTAGTAAACATAAGATAAATAAAATAATAGAAATAATGCCTTTATCACATAAATATGACCTTATATCAACATTTGTAACATCAATAAAGGATTATGTTATGTTTTTCTTTTCAATCTGAGTGATTTATGAGTTATTTTGCTAAGAAACGGGAGACTAACCTATGAAGCGTCAATTGAGGTTGATTTTTGTTTTTTCTTGCACTACACATCACGACACAACATTTAGGCATCTTTACAACCAGTTTTTCCGCACTACCACGTATTTTAGCACATATTTTCTCTTAATAAAGCAGTATATCTCAATATTTCCAAATTGTAAACAAACTGATGACAGAACAAATACCTCAAAACTCGTAACTTAAAATGGCGGAATTGGCACGTGCCTAAACTTTTGACAGATTTCTATGATATTTTAGCATTGAGTGGAATATGTCTGTCTCCTTCGTCAAACACAATTGTACTGTGGAAAGAAAGATATAAAGATATATTTTACGCTTTATGTCATAAATGCCTCGTATTTATTTAAGTAAAATTTTCTATATGTTGACAAGAGCTTCTCCATAGACTTTGTTACTCTGAGCATTAAGCAGTCACAGCAGCAGAACAAGCAATTAAAGTTACGACAGAGTTTTCATGACTGACTCAGAAAATCAGCCCATATACAAACAGTTCATTTTAAAAGTAAATTTAAAGTACCTACATGTAATCTTCTTCTATAGTATAAAAATGAATCGCTGAATGTGTTGCTAAGCGCAAATCTCGAGAACAGCTGAACCGATTTCGATAATTCTTCTTTTAGAATATTCCTTGAAGTACGAGGATGGTTCTTACGCAGAGAAAAATTTAAAAAAACTGCCTGAAAATGTCCAAAACAACACTTTTCTATACTCCCATACAAACGATTCGTAATAATACTTAAAAGTCAATTTGAACTTTAATATCATACCATATAGTTCAAATGTTAGTGGAGAGATTCTGGGAAGGCAAAACAATTAAGCGACGGGATGTCAATAGAAGTTTGTAAAAGGCAAATATACCATTTACGGTTTTTTTATAATTACTTATATGAAGAGTCATTAAAATCTACACTACAGCTCTACACCGAAGCGAAGCGAGGGCGGGCCACTAGTATCTGTATAAAAATTAGCACAATAACAAAAATAACTGCTATTTCATTAAAACACTATTATATTTATTATTATTAATTAAGGCACAATGAGTTTTACCCTTTTAAGGTTCCGTAGCCAAATGGCAACCCTTATGGATTCGTCATGTCTTTCCGTCAGTATGTCACAGCCACTTTTTTACACAAACTATAAGAACTATACCACAGTAATAATATATACAGTATTCTATCTTCATACAAACGGTCGGAAAGCGAATCATACCTACGCCACTCGAGTTCGGCATAATCTCGGCGGGCACCCAGACGCGAATGCGCCGCAGCGACGACCGAACGGTATGAATTGTTTTTTATGCAGTTGTAAACGTGCGATTTGTATTGTAAATATTTGATTAAATTAAGTAAATACCTACATAATTTAATATGGCAAAGAACAATAGACGATATTATGCTGTTTTTGGTTGCTTGAACTCTTCAATAACGCACCCAGAGATATATTTTTTTAAATTACCTGAAATATTGGAAAGGTAAGACTATAGAATATTTTTTATACACCTATCTACTAGCACGTAATTTGTTTCTAATATTTAGGTATTTCGATTTTTCCATGCATCGGGCAAAATATCTGGAATAATTTATAAATAAGTGGTTAGGGTGAAAAATGAGACAAACGAGTAATCTACCTACACTCGCGTTAAAAACAAAACTACATAATAGGTAGGTAGTTTCCTAGACTAGGCTATCTACTTACTTATCTACATACATTATTGAATAACTAAACTACATACATTATTGAATTAAATTAAATATCATTATGAAATAATTTACGAGAGTAATAAATGGTAGGTATTGTAGTGATCGGATCTTTTTGGTGTATACTGGCAGGTTATAAGGTAATTTGGAAAAGAGACGGATTGTTGCCAGGAATTGATAGCTGGAAAATAAAAAATAGGGAGATTTGTGCGGAGTTTAAAAAACAGTATTTTGTTTATTGATAATAATAATATAATTTCTTAAAAATAAAAGTGTTTCAATGACAATAATTAGTGTGCATGAAACGAATGAATGAAAATGAATGCCTACAGTACCTACCTAGTAAGATTTACCTACATTGTAGGTAATTTCCTTACCCGACTGCGCCATGACTTACAAATAAATATAACTTGTATGTTTAAAATAATATTCTTTTATTGAATTATGTAAGAATAAAAATCAGTAGTCGGGTTTTTTACAAGCTTTTAATTAACTTGCAATATAGGTAGGTATATAACTTTGTTTGTTCGGGTGGAATCTTGAAACTCAATTTTGAAGCAGATATCTTCAACCGGTTGAGCTGAAATTTTGTACATACACGATTTGAATAAAAAGCACGGTTAGCTGTGTGACGTCATTCTAAATCCAAGATGGCGGAATAGTTATTTTTAATGCATTCCTACGATATGGGTATATGGGCTTGCGGAGAATCTTTCCAAATAAAATAAAATATTTACAATCACAAAACTAGCAAGGAACTCAATTATGTAGATGAAATTAAAATACTGTAGGCGGGCGGCCCTACCGCGTGCTAACGCAGCGCTCGGCCGTAGGCATTTATTTCAAGGACAGGGCGGAGTCACAATACTGTATAGATAATATTACCGTGACTATACTGTTGAAACTTGGTAAGTAGATGTATTCTGTGAACCGCATTAAGATTTTCACACAAAAATAAAAAAAATAAACAATAAATTTTGGGGGTTCCCTGTACTTAGAACTAAATCTTAAAATGCCAGATTCTGAGCCACCATTTACAGTAATATTAAATTTATGAAAAAACATATACGACTTTTTTTCTGGTTTAATTATTATTTTGTAAAACTTGCGGATACGAAATAAATATTAAAATAGGTGCACATTATTTGTACTGTTTCCGTTAGCGGAAGAACGAAAACCGTCGTTAATATTCAAATTATTTACACTATGAAGAGAACGATTTGATCGATACCTAGAAACTACCTATTCATTAAAGTTATAAATGCGCCTAACTATTGATTTATAGCAATTCCAATTTTCTGCACAATTGCAGCTCGAGAAACGTATGATAATAATTGTACTCTTTGTTAGTATATTACGCAACTTCTAGATAATTTACAACTTTATTACATATTTTGTTTTCTAATTTACAGCTATCAAATGTCATTTATCGCATTCATGTTAACCAATTTTATCGGGTGGGTCAAACCTCTATAGAACTTCTGTCCATTCTCTTTATTTCCTTTCTCTTTAACCCATACGTGTAAACCTAACTCATCAAACCCAAACGAGTGTGGTACGGATACCCCACTCGGATAGGTCTTAAAAAAACGTCATAACATAAATCGTAAACCGCAATTTACTTTAAAAAAACTACAAGAACTTTTATATTATGTTACTTTAGCTACGTGTGCAACCCTTCACGGGCGAGTCCGACTCGCACTTGGCCGGTTTCTTGTGAAAGCATTAGATTTCGAATGTGCTTTTTAGTGGCCATAGATTTCAAAAAATCAATTTAAGAAAAAATGGACTAAGCCTATTTTTCCCCTTAGCCCTTTATATGTTAAGTACACAAAATTTAACCATTCACTATAAGGTTGACCCATCTTCTGACACTGACTCCAGCCTACTATATTCTTCATATTATAATGTAGTTAGTTACTTGACCAGATTTTTAGCGGATTGGTTTGTATTTACCACAGTTACAATAGCCTGTGTAAACTACTTAAAATTTTCAAAATAAGTATAGCATATTCCTTAGAGCAGGTATAAATGCTCTAAGAGTATATTCCGATACAGAAAGGAGTAAACCCGGTTTTTTTAACATCATTAGCGTGATTTCACAAACACAATATTCATGATGACAAACGTAAATATCACTTTATTATTCCGATTCGCGACTTATTAAATAGATAGGTAATACCTGTCATAATTCATACGGATGGCCATCTGTTGTCTTCATCATCAATTCCACTGCACTCAGACAGCTCTTTCCACTATACTACGACAGTGAGAGTAAACAGGCGAAAGAAGAGGTACCCTTAATTATATGGTATACCTTAATTACTATAAATATCATATTGGAGAATTCCCTCTATTTTTCCAGAATCCTTTATCATCGGACCCTGATTTAAAAGATTCTCAGTGATTGATCTAGTCTTGAGCATAGTTAGAAAGGGATGTCGCTACATATAGCACAAAGCGACATCCCTCTCTAACTGTACTCAAGACTCTGTAAGAAGATCTACATTCAGTAATACGGGCCTAGACCCGTATTATAGACAGATTCTCAGTGATTGATCTAGTCTTGAGCATAGTTAGAAAGGCATGTCGCTATTTAAAGCACATAGCGACATCCCTTTCACTGAGAATCTTTCTATAATACTGGCCTAAGTCTTTATCTGCCCACCCCGGGACGGGAGCATAACCTGTAAATTAAAGATTTCAAAAGCAGTTCAAAATTCACGAAAATAAACATACAGACTCGAAATACAAATTCCTCCTTTTTGTTGGCGGTTAATAAGAAAAAAAATGTTTTAAGGAGTTTTGACGAGGATGGAACAGCAATTGGAGAGGACAGTGAATTAAATTAATTTCATCTTCACCCCATTGCCGGATTCCACAAAGAGTGTATGTATCATCTCGCGCCACTACTGTTTTTAATACTTAGATACACTGTGTTCATCATGATGCTACCACGATATTTTTTACAGTGTCATATCTTTTGACTACCAGGATATTTTTACGGTTTCATAATAAAAAATGCTAATTTTCCATAGATCTATCGATTCATACTAATTTTATTGTTGGCGGAGCTGGGTGTGTTTTGCCCATTGTCCTTTGACGACTTTTTGCTATATGCTGAAGAATATAGACCTTATTTCTTTGACTTTACGCGCAATTCTGAATGCACTGTTAGCAAAAAACAGTTACGGACCACGAGGAAAAGAGACAGCTAATTTACCGATCATGCATTTGAAGATCACAATCTAGAGCTTAGAAGCATTACGGCGGATGTCGATTTTGCCAACTTTACAGGACAGAATAAAATAAAAATTCAATTTTATCGGCAAATATTTCAATAAGTACAAACAATACGTAAATGTTTTCTTTGCATTTACTTAGCTAATTATGTAGCTTAACTAGCTTTATAATAGGGAAGATGCACATATGATATTTACGAAAATTTTATGATTAAAATGTTAAAAAATATAAAAGAAATGCCACTGCAACATTTTTATTTTACATAATGTTGTTTTTTAACAATTATTACGAATTAAAAATACTTGAAACAGAACGTATTTTAAAACACCAATCAGCGTTTAGTGACGTCACTCCTGTTATGACAACTTCTCTGTGGTTATGGTTGTTAAAGTAAATATTATTTTATGGGAATATTAATTGCGTTTTTTTACATTTCATAAAAATGGAAGTTGCGTTTATCAAAGCAGACTCCAGGAATTTACCAAGAGTTAGTGTTGACATGGTTATAACTTTTTTTGTCCAAAGTGCAGAGTTTTTAAGTGTAGAAATGAAAGGGACTAAATTACTACGGTATGTAAAAATCGTAGTTGGTAAACTTCGTATTTTATTCAGCGGCTTCTACAAATCTTACGGCGATAATGCAATCGGCTATGTCCAAATTAAAAGAGATGGAGAATTATGTACAGTAAAAGGTCGAGTTCATTCTCCAACTGTAAAATTAAAAATATGTTATAGACAGGTTTTGTATGTATTAGGTAGGTTACTAATGCGTTTTTACGTACAAGCAGATTAATTAAGCATATAACAAGTATATTCGCCGACTTACGTCAAAGTGATCTTCACAGCATCGAATAATGGTCTTTAGAGAATAATTGTCATTTCTCTTCGCAGCTTGAAACCACTTTTTTTTCAGTTTTGGGTCAGAAGTTCCAGTCAAAAACAATTTATTTGGAAACTTTGTTGAAGTAGATTGGCACAAAACATGAGTCAACACGGCTTTTTTTCGGAATATTAGTGGTATTGTTATGATCACATGATGTTGATGGATAGTCCATTAAAAATTTTTCAAAAAAATATTTCGAGAGTCGAAAAATTATGCAAAAGTATGAAAATTTAAAGCCAGCGACGAACAAGTACAACCAGTGACAGACAGGAGTGACGTCATCGCAACCATAGGTTCGTTTTCGCGCGAAAATTTAAATTGTCAATTTATAACCGCATTTTTTTCCGATAAATCACAATGTTTTAATTTTTTAATATATCTGTGGTTTATTCTACATGGAATTCTTTAAAATGAAACCAAAAATAAAAATATTGCATCTTCCCTATTAAAATTTAAAAACAATGTTTCTAAACAGTGAAAAATTAACTTTTTTTAAAAAAATGATGACATCCGCCTTTATGCCACTAAAAATAATCAATGTATTTGTTCAACTGATAAGTATGTGCCCATACGGCTTTATGCCTCCAATTTTTGTAATTTGATGTGAGGTGTTTGTCCGAATGCGACTTTATTGTGTTCATTTATTAACTGTGGTTCTTTTGGAAAAAAGTCGGACATCTCTTAACAAAAAAACTATTCCATAATAAATAAACGATAATTATTAATTTATTAATAATGATAAATGAGAGAAAATTAATTTTTTTATCAAATTTTAAAAATCTTCTTCAAATATTCTTAAACCTTTTTTAGAGAATAGTGTAGTGTATCAATAGAAAAGTAACAAAAAGGAGTATCCAAAAACCATTAAAGAACAATGCCAAGTGTCCATAGTAACTTTGGCTTAATATAAAATGTTCACGGACAGCAATGAAAATAGTTTTATTGTGTATTGTTAATAACGAAACATTTCCGGACATTAAAAATTCTAAAGAAAAAAAAAAATACTTCGTTAATACAAATATGAAATTTTGAGATTATTTCAATTTGACTATCACCCTGGCCGAGTGGCTTCCACACCGATTCTCATGGTGTCGCCATATCTGGATTCTCAGGTTCGCTAGTCTGTCTCATTTATCCAGAAAAATAACTGTTTAACATTGCCTCGGGTCTGTGTTTGAGATTTACTATACTTCGACTTTTTATTAGCTGCAGTAAAATGACGTTTCAAAATGTCATTCCTTAAAATAATGTTGACCGCCTAATTTCAATAGGGATGTGATTAGGTTTACACAGAAAATCTAATCGTTCCATAACTAACTCATAATGATTATACTTAATTCTATTTATTATTCATATAAATAAAAGGCTGTATAAAAGCTCAAGTTGGTACTGGTTTTTACTTACGGTGCTACGATGAGTCTTGTCCGCCATTTTATTTAATTTGTCATTCGCTCATTCGGCTTCTAACTTCTGTTTTGAGTGCATGAATAACTTTGCTTTGCCCACTGCGAGTTGTTTTAGTTATCATTATTGTTAAATTTTTGTAACGTTATGTTTGTTTTTCGTTACCTACTTTTTCTTAATCGTGTCAACTTTTGTTTTGTTACATCGAAGACATGGATGCTCAGTTGAGCATATTACAAGATAGAGATACATTTCTATTTCCTAAGAAAAAAAGGCTACGTGTGGCTCTTAGTGTAACCGAGAAACTTTGGGTCAGAAACGTTTACAAATATGTGTTTGAAGTGAAATCTACAGAATCAAATATTGAAGTTCTAAAAACAAGAAGGTGGCTGAAGTCTTGGGAATATCCGTCCGCACTGTTTATTTTGTTTAAAGGAGCACAAGGAGAACGACTGTAAATCACCAAAACCTCCCGAAAAACCTGGCCCAAAAATTACATTTAAAAAAAACCTGATGATTTCACATTCACCGATATTAGACGAATTGTACATCAGTTCTTTCATAGAAATGAAGTACCCACCATCGCAAAGGTTAGTTTACCTGTAATCACTAATCTTTTTATTATACGTTAGGTATAATATGTTTTCTCCCACCCCATGTGGAATTTTAACCAATTAGATTCAAGAGTGGCTGACCACTAAAAATATTACATTTGAACCAAATATAGTGAAGGCCACTCTCATAGATATTGTGAAACAACAAAATCATACTGAGAAATATGCCGTGGACGAGATTGCTGCATAAAAAGGTATCAGACTTTTAAAAATGCCACCTTATCACTGTGAATTGAACCCCATCGAGTTGGTTTGGGCTCAGGTAAAGGGGCACGTCGCAAACATTAATAAAACATATAAAATGCAAGAAGTGAAAACTTTATTCCAAGAAGGAATTAACAAAGTGACATCGGTTAAGTGGAGTGACTGTGTGTCTAACACTATAAAAGAGAAAGACAAAATGTGCCACCTCGATCATATTATTGATAAAATGATAAACAGATTTGTTATTAGTGTGACCGAAAGCGACAGCGATAGTGATTTCGAAAATATTTGATTAATAAATAACATTGTTATGACTTTTTTGTTTAATTTTGGATGTACGTCCCGATACTTACCATGAAAAAGATCAATCCTTTACTATAGTAATAACAATAGAATAAAAAATCATTATAACTTAATATTAAATCTCTTAAACGAAACCAAACTGATCATTCATTTATTGAATGATTCACTTACTCACTTAGCTACATCCCTATTTATTTTTCTTCAAAAAGCGGTAACCCACAAAACGTCATTTTACTGCAGCTAATAAAATGTTCTACTTTAGTTGGTAGACTTATGCTATTTTATATGCGCATTGTGGTAGACCCAAAGTACGGTCGTCTGGGTTGGTAATTACAATTAATAATACATTTTGATGATTATTGGAATCATTTTAATGAATGCAATAAACTACTGATTCAAATTCACTATTGCTGTATTCTTTTAAGATATCAAATCAGTTATCAATGCCAGTGGGTCGTCTCGGAACTCCTTGTCTCTTTCTTTTTGTTGCAATAAATCAGAGAGAAACAAAATGGCAACTCAAATTATTTTTGTTAGATTTCCGGTCAGATGTTTGTTTATTAATAAATAAATTCTATTGGAGATGTTCTCGAAAAAAAGACAAATGTAATTTTAAACATTCGATTTCTTATGTTTCTTGTTGTATGTAAAAGACATGTTTTCGTGCCATTTTATAATTAAAAGTTTTGTAAGCCATAATCTGGCATTGTTCTTTAACTTTTTTTTTAATTAAAATTATACAAATAACATTAAAATGAAAATATAATAAAAATACTTAATTAAGTCGTTATTAACAACAGATAGTTTAGAAAGAAAAATGTACAAAAAGTATCTTAATATTAACTTAAGATCTAATGTTACCCCTAGATAGATCTTAAGTTGGTTATCTAGGTACACGAGCAAACTGTAAGCGGGATCGCCGATGCGCTGCTGTCGATTTCGGACCCGTAGCAGCTCTGCAGGCCGCTATCTTTTTCTACTTCAGTCTTCTAACCGTAGAGACGCTCACGGTGCCTCTACGAACTGCCTGAAACTACTTTTGCAACTCAACAGCGTTAGAGAGACGATTTCTCAGAGTTCGACAGAGACGACCTGTTCAACGGTCGTCTCTTTCTGAAGTGCAGTGACGTCTACTGGACCCATGTCTCCGGATATAGCCACCAGTCGCTATGAAGCGCTGGTATACTCTTCGAACGGAAAAACGGCTCAGGTTCAGTTGCCGGGCAACATCACACTGCCGCATCCCTGATTGCCATAGTGCAACCACTTGAGCGGCTCATCAGCTGTGGTATCCATCTTCGAGGTGATTTTTCTTCAGTAAAATCTGTGCGTGTGTCCTCTTCAACGGTTCGAATCTTAGATGCATAATATCGGAAGTTTAGTTACGATTTATATTTTAAATCACTGTTTGAACCATAAAGGCGTGACTCCTATTACGTAGCCTTGGTGGGAATATTTTTTTTAAGCATAAGGGCCAAACTTTCTATCCACCAAAAGAATAATACAGCAATGTAGACGCAGAGAGAAGGAAGTGAAAATAAAACCTTTAGGATCTAATGACTTTAGAAAATCTGTAAGAACCGACATTATGCACGGAATTATCTCAGCCCAGAAAAGGGATAGAAATACAGCTCCTAGTGCTATGGAAAGAGAAAGAAGCGCTTTTCTTTGTTATTCAATAAAAAAAAAATGGGTGCGTGTACTTATGTAGGCGCGTGAGAAGTTATCCTTCTTTGGCATCGTTTAAAATTAGTTTTTAATTGCATGCAAATAATTAATAACAATAAATTAATAAAAAGTCTGGAAAAGGACACAGTCAATAAAGTTCATTTTTAATTTGAAAAAATAAATAAATAATCAAAATATTCAATTAAAATCGCTACTGAATATAATTTATTAGAACATATGTGATTTGCACTTGTATGAAACTCAAACACGTATTCCGAATATACAAACTAGAAACATGTGGATAAATATGAATACCTATAACTGTTACTTTATTACAAAAAATAAAGATGTGGTTTTTGGTTCTACTACACCAATGGTCAAGAGATGGCGCTGTAGTCTCCTGAATCGCGCTTTGGTTCCGTTGTTCCAGATTAATAAATACTTTTGATAGGCCTTCACAATGCAGTCGTTAGCACCCACTAAATAGCTGTTACCCAAACCAACTTCATGCTGTTAAAATTTTGTGTTACAGTGATGCGCGCGCATCTTAAAATTTCACTCTCATCATTTTTTCATAACGCGACTAAAGAAGTATAACTTCAAAAATTGCCCGATATGCACATCCGCCTATATGCATCTTAGCTCCAGAAATATATTCTAATAAATCAGTTTATAGTAAAAATTTACTTAGGATGCGTTAAATTAACAAACAGTGATTAGATACCTGTTGAAAAAAGGGCACATCACGGACTATAAGCATTTTATTCGTATTTTTTCACGGATCTCTGCGGCATCTAGACTTTTTAACGGTCCGCACATAACTGTGAACGAAGAAGCGCTTGAGTGGAGTTCAAGCACTTCTTGATTGGGACACATTAGGAGCGTACATAGTCTACCTAAGATATTTAGATAAAAGAACAATGCTCACTCTCCATACATTTGAAAACTTGATAATGAAAGCTAATGCATAAATATAAAGTATACTGGAAAGATTACGTATAAATTAAGAAAATAATATCCTATACTCATTTTTACGATTTAAACGCAGGAAAATTAAAAAAATAATGAATTATTTTTTAGATTAATTTATTATTTTGCTCTGACAACACTGAAAGTTCAGATGTTATTTTGCATTTTAAGCAATTTATTTTGTTAATTTATTCACTACAAATTACATAAAAAGATCAACTAATTACATAAACAGATATTTCGAACAAGTCAATGACAAAATGCAGTGCAGTTATTTATTTGTAAATTGATTACTTTATGGTTACAAGTAAATTAGACAGACAGCGTTCTTAGTTCTTACCTGCCAAACGGATATAAATAAGCAAACAACAATTGTGAAGAATATTTTTTCCCAAGAGTGAAATAAGCAATTTATTTTGAGCAACATCAAGTGGATTGTATGAAAACCACAGACTATTAGATGCTTACTCCTCTTACAGCAACCCTACATAATTATATTTATTATTAATCAAAATACCAAAGCATTCTAGTTATCAAACTCTGTGCAGAGCAGGTTGTCAAAGGGTGCGGCCAGAGTGCACTCAGATTCAGATTCAGATTTCGAAAACAAGCGCGAGAAATAAACAGTGTAGCCGAAGGGTACGGCCAGATTGCACTCCTGATTCAGATTCAGATTCAGACTCAGAAAACAAAGCGCGAGAAAAAGCAGGCAACCTGCTTAGACTACACTGTTTATTTCTCGCGCTTGTTTTCAGATTCAGATTCCGAAAACAAGCGCGAGAAATAAACAGTGTAGTCGAAGGGTACGGCCAGAATGCACTCCTGATTCAGATTCAGATTCAGACTCAGAAAACAAAGTGCGAGAAAAAGCAGGCAACCTGCTTAGACTACACTGTTTATTTCTCGCGCTTGTTTTCAGAATCTGAGTCTGAATCTGAGTGCACTCTGGCCGTACCCAAAGGGTACGGCTCAGAAAACAAGCGCGAGAAATATACAGTGTAGTTTATGCAGGTTGCCTGCTGCCACTATGGACATTGTTTATTTCTCGCGCTTGTTTTCTGAGTCTGAATCTGAGTGCACTCTGGCCGTACCCAAACACCTGTCATATGTCAAAGAAATCCGTTTTACAAATCATTCAATTGTACTGCACGATGAATTTGTGAAATGATAATAATATTCATTTAATATATTCTGTAGTAAGAGTTTAATATAGAAAAATATACAAATAAAATAAAGTGTAAAAGTATTTGAAACCCATAAAAAACAGGTTTGAACAAATATTCTTGACAAGTGGCGAAGTGGCAGTGTGTAAAGCCCGCTGTACACATGGGGCCAAGGTGTTGGGCCAACGTGTAGAGAGCTATCTGGCCGGTATGTTGGCTTAATTGGTCTAGTTGGCGCCAACATTGGCAGGCCATCCGAATAGTGTCGGTTTTTTGTGCACACATCAAAGGATCTTGGCGCGCTCCGCAAACAGCGTTCACACGTTGGTGTCTTGTTCAGTTCGTTGTTACTCGTCAGCGGAGACAGTATCGTTGCGCGTGAGTGAAAGGACAATGTTAAAATTGGCCTAAGAACCAACACCAATTTGGCATTTATGATAATTCTTACTATATTTTTTTGCGATAATTATCAGTATTTAGATTGTGACGGACACTTCCAGTTAAGTAAGCTAAATTAAAAAGTAAAAAAAATAATCTGAGACAATAAATACCATTTTATGTGTATAATATATGGCAGCGCTGCAAACAAAACACTCTTTCTTCCTAATGCCGGCACTTCACTTGGCTATTCGTATTTTCTATTTTAAAACATGACATCAGTCTGTCCTTTTCATTCCTTATTAAGCATGACAAAGACAAACTGTTGTCAAGTGAAGGGCCGGCATAAAACTCGTTACTCTGTGGTTGTGGTGCAGGCAGTTTGCATTCGTAGTAATCTGTGGCATTTGTGGATTCTTCAGTACTTTTTATATACGGAAAATTCTCGTTTCGGATTACCTGTTGTGTGTATTTATTTGCGATTGTTTTTCCTTTAATTTAACTTTTACTATTTCGGCTATCTAATATCCCATCGATGTTACCAAAAAGCAGAGACCTTATTACCAAGTGCTAGTGAAGCTGTGCCACAACATCCTGAGAGGATCATACTGCCAAATTATTAAAAAGCACCTGATATACATTCACGCTGCATATTTACACAATATACATGTGTTAAACAAATAAATACATTATGATACAATTATGTGAAAAATAGCCAATACATAATAAGAAGCAAAACTACAGTTTTTATTTTATTCATGATTCCTACTTAAGCAAGCTTTTCCTAATAGTTACTCTTTAAAATCGCACCGAATGATATGAATTAGTTGTAATATTAATTCACTTCAAACTGAGTTCATACTAAGTTCGTAGGTTGACCTATGTTTCATTGAATATTAAACATAACATCAAAAAATTTTAAGTTTTCCTAATAATTTAAGTTCTCAGAAGTGTCCATCAATAATCTTTGTTTTTACAGTCATTTACTTCAGATTTTGAACCTAGAAAATAATATTTCATGATTGTTGGTTCTTAGGCTAACTATGTATGGACGCTGAACAATGTCCTTTACGTTCCCATGTTCCGATAGCGATGGCGGCGCCGGTGTGGACAAGCAATGAGGTTTTACAATTCATAGGGTGCGGCCAGAGTGCACTCAGATTCAGATTCAGATTCAGATTTCGAAAACAAGCGCGAGAAATAAACAGTGTAGTTGAAGGGTACGGCCAGATTGCACTCCTGATTCAGATTCAGATTCAGACTCAGAAAACAAAGCGCGAGAAAAAGCAGGCAACCTGCTTAGACTACACTGTTTATTTCTCGCGCTTGTTTTCAGAATCTGAATCTGACTCTGAATCTGAGTGCACTCTGGCCGCACCCATAGGCCGTATACAGAAAGAAAGCCGAAAGCCGATCGGCGCTGATCGGCGCCGATAAGCGCCGACACGCGCTGGTCCGAATAATAAATAATTTGTATTTGAATTATTATCCTTAGATTAAATCAATCTAAGTTATAATCTTTTTATAAATCTAATAACTTTATCTTTTATTAACTAAGCGCTAAAATTATTTGTTTCGTACTTACCGAATGGTGACAACAAGTCTTTCTTCTGGAAGGATTGGTTGTTTATGCCAATTGACCCAATTTTTCATCAAACGGTTTTTCACTAAATCCAAAATGTAATAAAATGTTTCTTGAATCATTCTTGTATATGTATAAAATCTTAGTTCATCAAATTTTTTTTTTTTTACAAATAAATGATGGTATTCTCCGAAACGTTTCCTTTCTCTATTTGTAGGATGTATAGCTGTTTTTCGCATTTTTAAATAAACATTTTCTAACAAAACCAAATTATCGTCCGATGAGTCCGACATTTTGCTTGATCTGCTTTAATCGGCTTCCTTTATGTAGGAAGGATCGGCTTTCGGCTTTCTTTCTGTATACGGCCATAGATTTGCGTTTGACATCGTGAATATGTAAGCAATTTGTTTACCTATTCACGATGTCAAACGCAAAGTGTAATAGTTGTAATGTAGTAATTAGTGAATTGTTGGCTTTCATACAGAATAAGTTAGACGTAATGGATCAAATAAGTTTGATGCAAATATGTAGTAGTGCATTTACTGAGGAGGAAATTACATATGCAAAAAACCTGCTGTACGATTGTGTGGTAATTAAGAAGAAATCTCAACGCAAGCGCGATGG
This sequence comes from Chilo suppressalis, assembly GCA_902850365.2. Lineage (NCBI taxonomy): Eukaryota > Metazoa > Arthropoda > Insecta > Lepidoptera > Crambidae > Chilo > Chilo suppressalis. Next base: position 20,060,330 of record OU963898.1, read on the forward strand.
AAAGTCACAAAAGGATCTTAAAGATATCATAGGAGTGTTCCGGGAACTGGACCCTAAGGAATTTCCCGTTTTTGTCGTTCAAAATATAAATAAACTACCCCCGATACATTTTGATCACATTGACGCAACAAAGTTTTTAAAGGATTTATTATTATTAAAAAATGATATAAACTTTATGAAGCATCATTATACAACACAAGAAGATTTTGATGCATTGAAAATTGAGGTGGAAAACTTAAAAACTGCATCAATTGTCAATAATTTTGAAATGACTAACGTAAGTACGTTACGTCAAGGAGGTTCGAATTTAATGGACTTCATTGAGAAACACGACAGTGGGCCTGTAGGATTGCTCCACATCTCGGGGTCCGAAGTAACTACCTCTAAGCAGACAGAGCCCAAAACACTACATGTGGCGACAACACAAGGCGACAGTAAGTTGGAGACCAGGCTAATGGCGACGTCTGCTCCCAAAACTCACTCACAGGCGGCTGTAGCATCATACAGACCTATGCGCACGGGTGTATGTGAAACTCCCCCTGCTATTCAGAATCATAGTATCTCCAGACCGCCATCGTCATCAGTGACCAGGGCTTCTTCCGCACCACGCAGCAAAACTTTTGCCCGCGTACTCGGTGAGAAGGGAGAATGGAAGGATAAAAAACCCAGCGAAGAATGGAAAGTAGTCCAGAGGCGAAGATTTAGAAATAGGTTGGAGACTACAAAGGGAGAGGCCATAATTAATTCTGAAGTAAAATTCAAAGCTGCAGACGTTAATGTCCCACTGTTCATAAATAATGTGGATAAGTGTACATTGGCTGAAGACATAGCTAATTACCTTTTACAGAAAACAGATGTTACAGTCTCTTTAGAAAAGATAAAGCCTAAGATAGAACGAGAGTATGATGCATATAAAATGATGATACCTCGAAGCAAGCTTACGGTATTTATGGATGCACAGTTATGGCCTAAGGGTATAACATTTAGACGATTTGTTGGCGCCTTACGAAAAGACGAAAATGGATATTTTTCACAAAATAAAAATGGATAGTTGGAAACTAATAAGTTTTAACTGTAAAAGTGTTAAAAGATCAATTAATTGTATAGCACAGTTATGTGATTCTGCGGACATAGTTGCATTACAGGAAACATGGCTTCTCCCGTACGATATACCTTTTCTCGGGACAATACACGCGGATTTCGACTACACGGGCAAATCGGCAGTGGATATCTCAACCGGTTTGCTACGCGGCCGGCCGTACGGAGGCACGGCTGTATTGTGGCGTAGAAATGCATTCAACTCCGTAAAGGTAATTGATTGCGCGAGCGATCGCATCACAGCTGTGCAATTTGAGTTGACAAACCGGTTATTTATTGTGTTTAGTGTCTATATGCCTACGCAGGCTGTTGACAATCTGCCGGAATTCACACAATGTTTGAGTGAAATAAGTGCAATTATAGATATTCATGATATAGAATCTGTGTTTATTCTTGGTGACTTTAATGCGCATCCAACGGAGTTATTTGAGTTTTGTGCCGATCAGAAGTGGCTGTGTGCGGATATACTTAGGTTTGGCTTATGTTCCAGTGAACATACTTTTGTAAGTGATGCTCATGGGTCGAGGAGATGGTTGGATCACTGTGTTGTAACCCAATCAGCATTGGATACCGTAATGGACATTAAAGTACGTTATGACGTTTTGTGGTCAGATCACTATCCTTTAGAAGTGTGCTGTAATTTAAAGCTAATTAATTCATAAAAAGATTACGCTTGATACTTTGCCCGATAAGTCAATTATATGGGGTGAACGCCAGATCTCACAAATGTATGAGTATTTAACGTTATGTAATAATAGTTTGAAATTAATAGATTTTCCTGATATATTTACATTATGTGCGGGCAAATATTGTAATATTGCTAGTCATAAGATGAAATTGGATAAGATCATACGATAATATAATAAATGCTTTGAGAGAGTGTGCTAGGCGGACATATGTTGCAAAGAACCTTAAAAAACATAAACACATAATTGGCTGGAACAAACATGTTGGTGTTTCCCACGCCGAAGCTAGACTAAAATATCGGGAGTGGGTCTGCGGCGGTAGGCCGAATTGTGGTAGACTTTTTGAAGATATGTGTAACAGTAGAAAAACTTTTAAAGCCAAAATCAAATGGTGTCAATCTAACCAGGAACAAGTGAAAATGGATATTATAGCCAGTAAAAGATCACAAAAAAGTTTTCCACAGTTTTGGAAAGCCGTTCGAGGACCCAACCTGAAGTCTAGTCTCCCTGCCAGTGTTGAGGGCATTTCAGATGCCAAGGGAATTGCGGACATGTTTGTGAAGCATTTTTGTGTAGAACCCTCACTTGAACGTTCCGCTCAGGTGGTCGATGATGGGAGCTGTCAAGGCGGGGATTGTAATATTATGGTTTCTGCAAAGGAAGTTACAGATGTTATACGTGGCATGAACAGAGGTAAATCCCCGGGTCATGATGGTCTTAGCATCGAGCACCTACAGAATGCGGGCCCTCACTTAGCTAGAGTCTTGTCAATGTTCTATTCGCTGTGCATTAGTCACTCATACCTTTCTCAGGACTTTATGAAGACCATAGTCGTGCCGGTAGTAAAAAACAGAACGGGTGATATTTCCGATAAGTGTAATTATAGACCAATCTCTCTGGCTACAATAATAGCTAAGGTATTTGACCGAGTTCTGGATAAACACTTAACCACTCATTTACATTTTCAGGATGGTCAGTTTGGGTTTAAACCAGGCTTGTCCACTGAGACTGCTATTCTTAGCTTTAAACATACAGTTAAGTACTACGTGGATAGAAGAACTCCGGTCTATGCCTGTTTCCTCGACTTGTCGCGAGCTTTTGACACAGTATGTTACAATATGCTGTGGCGGAAGCTTCGCGACACTAGTTTACCTAAGGAAATAGTTTCTGTTTTTGAATATTGGTATCGGAATCAAATAAACCATGTAAAATGGTCTGGGTCGCTCTCTGATGCATATGGGTTGAAGTGTGGTGTAAGACAGGGAGGCTTATCCTCTCCTCACCTGTTTAATCTGTATGTAGATGAGCTGATAGATGGTCTCAGTAGGCAGCCATTAGGATGCTATATCGATGGTACTTCTATTAACAATATTAGCTACGCTGATGACATGGTGCTGCTGGCACCATCTGTCAGTGCATTGAGGAAACTTTTGGAGACATGTGAAAATTTTGCTAAAGACCATGGTTTGCAATATAACGTTAAAAAAAGTGAAATTATGATTTTCACACCCAAGGGGAAAAAGTTAGAGCATATTCCACCTATAATGTTAAATGGAGTGTCTCTGAGGAGAGTCAACAGTTTTAAATATCTAGGTCATGTGATTTGTGATAACTTAAATGACGAATTAGATATAGAAAGGGAGCGGAGAGCGTTGACTGTGAGGGCGAATATGCTGGCCCGTAGGTTTTTCCGTTGTTCTAAAGAAGTTAAAATTACTCTAAAGAAAATATAACTAGAAAAAATTCCACGCGGACCAGGCAGCAGACGGGACTCGAACCCGCACCCTTCGCAATCCGGGCGAATGCACTGACCAATTATGCTACCGCGGCCCTCACGGACCGCGTCGAAATTCCTTCTAGCTATTCTTAAGCTGCAAGGCAGCGCCATCTCTTCGCATTATAGGTAAACCCACAATGTCAAATGAATACTTTTACAAGTATTAAACATTTGAAAGAAGAAATAGCAATTATAGTTATAATTTTTATTATTTTTAAAGCATGTAACTGCTTGATGTTTAAATCTAAAGAAAATATAACTAGAAAAAATTCCACGCGGACCAGGCAGCAGACGGGACTCGAACCCGCACCCTTCGCAATCCGGGCGAATGCACTGACCAATTATGCTACCGCGGCCCTCACAAAATTATAACTATAATTGCTATTTCTTCTTTCAAATGTTTAATACTTGTAAAAGTATTCATTTGACATTGTGGGTTTACCTATAATGCGAAGAGATGGCGCTGCCTTGCAGCTTAAGAATAGCTAGAAGGAATTTCGACGCGGTCCGTGAGGGCCGCGGTAGCATAATTGGTCAGTGCATTCCACGGAGGAAAAACAAAGAGGAGGTGTGGTGATTAAATTTCCTCAAGAAACGACGCGTGATAATTTGCGGGATGCGGGGTGTTCAGCTCCGCCCACTTCTCAATATTTCATCTATCGGCTAATAGCAAAACTAGCTTAGGTTGATATTTATGTTACTACGTAGTAGTTCAGCTATCTAACACTAGATGTTCAAAAGTTTTGTATATAATGGGACGTACTCAGAACTTGAAGCTTCAAAAAAATGAAATATGTAGGTAAATAAATAAAATAAACGTTAACAAATTTGACCGATTTTAAAATTTTTAAGGTATAATTTTTATTATTTTAAAACATGTAACGGCTTGATGAAAAAAAATCCAGGCAGACCAGGCAGCAGACGGGACTCGAACCCGCACCCGCTCGCGTCTGCTGCCTGGTCCGCGTGGATATTTTTCTAGTTATATTTTCTTTAGATTTAAATTTTAAGGTAGTTTAAAAATAATAAAATGTTATTACAAACATAATTTTATTAAAAAACATCAATTACCTGTCCAACTCTGTCGGTCTGTAAATAATAGTTTTGGTTAGTTGTTGTCGGTTGGTTGCCCTATCGTTTTGTATTGTGGCAAAATGCTTAAAACGAATATCAATATATTTTTCTGCAATCGATTTCATCAGAAATACAACATGATTAACTGTAGGTGATTGGTCAAACATATGGTTGGCCGATTTTTTGAAACAATCTTGTCCAATAAGTGATTTTAATGTATTCGATACAATTTTATGTTGACGAAAGTTACGAGTATTCAAAGATTGCGATTTAACACAACGAATACTGCCTTCGGTCCGTATACATATTTTTATGACATCTCTAGATGGGAAAGTAAGACCACCCTTATTTTTAGTTTTTATCAAATCAAGGTCACTATCGTCGTAGTTATCAGCATATAATTCTTTGAGACAGCTCTCACATTTGATCTTGGAATGTAAATATTTGACCACATACCCAGAAATATATGCTACTACACACATCAAAAGTGTCTAGGGATCAACATATATTTTTGCAATAACTTTTCTCCTGATTGATATTAATTAAAATTTTCTTTAAGGATTCATCAAATAAAGTGTTTTCGTTTGTCACAGTAACGATAAACCAAGTCACCTTTGCATTAATAAAGAAATTTGCCATTTTCCTAATAAAGGGATTTTTGACATTTGAACCACTAACACAAAAGTTCGAAAAAAAGACTGAAATAACAGTTTTCTCTAAAATTTTATTGGGTAACTTAAACAATTAATAATCCGTATTTCTACCGCGAACACTAACAACACAAGAACATCGGTTTGGCATACTCAAAATGAGTTCATCCAAATCACGCTGTGGAATGGCCGCCCATGTTCGTTGCAACAACAAAAAAAGGTCTTCTTGCGACTGGATACCCTCCATATTCGGCAGAGCTTTTCTCTGTAGCATATCCCATGCATGCTCAATCGGGTTCAAGTCTGGCGACTGAGCAGGCCAGGGCAGGACATTGATGTTAGCTGCGGCGAGAGTCTGTCTTACAACTCTTGCGGTGTGCGGTCGTGCATTATCATGCATTAACTGAAATAAGGGACCGATTTGCACTTGTAGAGGAACGATGACGTCTGATACAATCGTCTCAGCATAAATTTGAGCGTTGAGGTTGCCTCTGGTCCAAATCAACTCAGTTCTTCCGCCGATCCAAATACCCGCCCATACCATGATGGTTCCACCACTATAAGGATGGACTTCCTGGCAGGATTTTAATCGCTGTTGGCGTCCAGGGGTTCTCCAGTGTCGTATACGTCTTGTATCCGGTCTCATACCAAAACGAGACTCATCAGAAAAGCACACGAAACGCCATTGTTCTTCTGCCCAATTTCTGTGTTCAAGAGCCCATTGATATCGAATCCTACGATTGTGCATTGCTATAGGTGGTACCCGTAGCGGTCTTCGGGAATGAAGGTTCACTTCATGCAAGCGGTTTCTGACTGTTTGGTCGCTAATTAAGTTCCCTGAAGACTGATGAAGCCTCACGGCTAACATCATGGCGGTTATTGTTGGAGCTCTTCGAGTTAAGATTTGAATGTATCGGTCTTGTCTCCGTGTGGTGCAGCGATACCGTCCTCCATGGCGCTCAGCCACGGTACCAGTGCTTCGGTATCGTGTCCAAAGTCGACTGATAACACTCTGACTTGTATTCAGAGCTAAAGCCACAGTACGTTGCCGGGAACCAGCTTCTATCATTCCCACGGCTCTGAGCATTTCTTCCCTGCTTAAATGACGTCGCCGCTCCATAATAACGTTGGTTTTAATCAGTAGTAGGGAAACAGTAGCACTAATAATGTCTTCAATGCGTTGTATGTTTTTATAGGGAAAATATTGACAGCTGATTTTCATCTTTTACTCGAATTTGATTCACAGTTCCTGATTCAAATTATGAAATGCACCAAAAAGGATCCATATAAATTTATAAAATCATAAATTTATTACAAAGCCACATCTCAATCTCAAGAAATCCGCATAAAAATGCTTGATCCCTAGACACTTTTGATGTGTGTATATGACGGCGCAAATAGTCACCTATAGTTGTATTTAATTGTTCATCAAATTCCAATAACATATCGTCAGGCATAGGCTCGACATCCATGCTATCCGAAGACTCGAAACTCATTTTATTTAAAATGCGATAACGTTCTGATGTAATATTATTTTTTTGCACAGAAGATTCATTTAAAATGGAAATATCTTCTTCTTCTATGGTGTCCAATCCGGTCTATTAAGTTTTGAAATCCATTGCTGTTTTAAATTATCGTTGGATGGAAATCTAAAACGAACATAAAAATAATTAAAATTTATTTACTTGGTAAAATAATTTAATACGTATTACGGCCCTGGATATTTGTAACGTTTAAAAAGTTATTCTATATGACGACAGATGGCGGCCAGTTAGTAATATATTGATAAAGTTACTGTTTTAGATACTAAAAGTTATTTAGGAATAAGTGTATAACAGTTTTCAGTATTTACGTATGATTATTACAATATACTACTGCAAAATTATACGTAAACTTGTGTATTTTCTTCCTAAAAGTGTCGCCATCTGGTGTCAAGTAGTAGAATTTTAACGCTGATAGCTGAGGCTGAGAATGTTCTAGAACTTATATATTTAATTACGTATAACATTACTTACAAATGAAATGTGATGCCATCCATATTATCAGAACGTCTGTCTGAGTAACTTTGACATAGTAAAACACAAAACTTCATCCTTTTCTTGTTAAAAACGCAAAAAAACACTTATAATGCGAGTCTCGTTAAGTGTGCACCTGACGAACGCTGAAAGCATACTGACTTAGGCCCCGCCCACAATGATGACGTCAGGACCTAGTTGAAAATCACAGTGCACAGTTGCTTAGGCCAGCTCCTCTTTGTTTTTCCTCCGTGGTGCATTCGCCCGGATTGCGAAGGGTGCGGGTTCGAGTCCCGTCTGCTGCCTGGTCCGCGTGGAATTTTTTCTAGTTATATTTTCTTTAGATTTAAACATCAAGCAGTTACATGCTTTAAAAATAATAAAAATTATAACTATAATTGCTATTTCTTCTTTCAAATGTTTAATACTTGTAAAAGTATTCATTTGACATTGTGGGTTTACCTATAATGCGAAGAGATGGCGCTGCCTTGCAGCTTAAGAATAGCTAGAAGGAATTTCGACGCGGTCCGTGAGGGCCGCGGTAGCATAATTGGTCAGTGCATTCGCCCGGATTGCGAAGGGTGCGGGTTCGAGTCCCGTCTGCTGCCTGGTCCGCGTGGAATTTTTTCTAGTTATATTTTCTTTAGATTTAAACATCAAGCAGTTACATGCTTTAAAAATAATAAAAATTATAACTATAATTGCTATTTCTTCTTCAAATGTTTAATACTTGTAAAAGTATTCATTTGACATTGTGGGTTTACCTATAATGCGAAGAGATGGCGCTGCCTTGCAGCTTAAGAATAGCTAGAAGGAATTTCGACGCGGTCCGTGAGGGCCGCGGTAGCATAATTGGTCAGTGCATTCGCCCGGATTGCGAAGGGTGCGGGTTCGAGTCCCGTCTGCTGCCTGGTCCGCGTGGAATTTTTTCTAGTTATATTTTCTTTAGATTTAAACATCAAGCAGTTACATGCTTTAAAAATAATAAAAATTATAACTATAATTGCTATTTCTTCTTTCAAATGTTTAATACTTGTAAAAGTATTCATTTGACATTGTGGGTTTACCTATAATGCGAAGAGATGGCGCTGCCTTGCAGCTTAAGAATAGCTAGAAGGAATTTCGACGCGGTCCGTGAGGGCCGCGGTAGCATAATTGGTCAGTGCATTCGCCCGGATTGCGAAGGGTGCGGGTTCGAGTCCCGTCTGCTGCCTGGTCCGCGTGGAATTTTTTCTAGTTATATTTTCTTTAGATTTAAACATCAAGCAGTTACATGCTTTAAAAATAATAAAAATTATAACTAAAATTACTCTGTTTAAAACATACTGTTAGGCGTTTTACACGGGAAGCCTATGGTGCAGTTATTCTAAGAGATCACTTAACGCTCTCCGCGTACAATATAATAATGCGTTTAGGATGCTGTTGGGTTTGCCAAGATTCTGTAGTGCCTCTGGTATGTTTGCCGAGGAGCGCACTGACGGTTTTCACGCATGCATGCGCAAAAAAATAGCTTCATTGCTGAGCAGAATACGAGCAAGCTCAAACACCATCCTAATGACTGTTGCCAACAAAATGGATAGTTGCTTTATCAAGCATTGTGTGAGTGTGATGAAGACATAAAAAAAACAAAAAAAAAAAAAAAAAAACATGTTGTACTGTCCTAATCTATTATTTCTAAAACATATACTACTAACATAGAATAAGTCTACTTACAAATATGGATCACAGTTATCTGAAATAAATGAATTATTATTATTATTATTATAGAATTGTATCGACATGAAGGAATAATTTGGAATCCACGGCATGAACTACATAAAAATAAAAACAAAGTAAGTTATTAAACACATTTTTAATTAAAACATTTCCATTAACAGATACCTACTATTTGTTTGACATTATATTGTGCACAATGTAATCTGCTTGTTGTGGTGTTTCCAAAAATGTTTTATACTTATTCTATAATGTAGGTATACAATGTGTAACTGAATTAATGCACATTATGAAAATAGTTTGTTCAGAATCGTTTACTGAATCGATTTTTGTAATTTTTAATATAGGTAATATTTTATCCCAAACATAATTAAAACTACGTAAACTGCTGTCACACTTCCGCTGTACAGTCAAAACAAACTAAAATGGATGAAATATCTACTACGCTAGACCCTTATGCAAGTGCGACTGTGTGCATGCGTAGATTTGTAATGAGACTATAATTTTCTCCCACAATCTGTGCAACTAATTTATAAAAAACAGTGTTTTAAACATAATAATAAAAATTCAGTGTATGTATTATGATCTATACTTATAATAAATCTGTAGAGAGGTCAATTCTGTACATGAAATATATTTTCAAAATAACGATCAGGGGGTGATTAGTGATCGATACTGATGCCAAAAATGCAATCAGTAAAATTTTTGTCTGTCTGTCTGTCTGTGTATATGTTCCTTATAGAAACAAAAACTACTTGACGGATTTTAACGAAACTTGGTACAATTATTCTTCATACTCCTGGGCAGGTTATAGTATACTTTTCATCACGCTACAATCAATAGGAGCAGAGTAGTGAAGGGAAATGTTGGGAAAACGGGAGAAGTTACTCCATTTTTTCAGCTTCCGTCGCGTGTGCAGCCTTAATGGTTAAAGTTACATAGAAATTATGTATGACGGAAATATTCTACATAAAATTGTCTAAAAAATATCCCGCAACAGCATATGTCTATCTTTTATGGTTGACTCACAATAACACGTGTAACTCCTGATAGCGTAGCAGTTCGGAGCATTCCGATTATATAACGTAAATATGAGAATTTTAGTTTGATTATTATAAATACAGGTAATAAAAATTACCGTTTTTATCTATATATGTACATAAAAGTCAAAGGGGACTGACTGACATAGTGATCTATCAACGCACAGCCCAAACCACTGGACGGATCGGGCTGAAATTTGGCATGCAGGTAGATGTTATGACGTAGGCATCCGCTAAGAAAGGATTTTGATCAATTCTACCCCCAAGGGGATAAAATAGGGAATGAAAGTTTGTATGAAACTTTGTCAATTTTAAACCAATCGGGCTGACACTTTGCATGCAGGTATAAGAAGAATCATAGATGAATGTCATTGTGTTTAATACAAGCCTGAGAAAAAAAACTATAGTGTACACTTCAGCTCTACACCGAAGCGAAGCGAGGGCGGGCCGCTAGTTATAACATAATATTCTAATTGGGGTGTCTGGTGATGTGCGTTTATTCCGGGACATGTTGTATATATACAGGGTGGAAATTTTGAATGCCACCCCCAGGGGAAGTACTCTAAATACTGGAGATAGATAATTTTATTCGAAGGAAACATTCCTTTATTTTTAAAAAGAAACACAACTGCATTCACAGTTTTTTGAAAATTTGCTTGCCACACCCGGGAATCGAACTAGCGAAACTTCGAAAATATTACACCTGTATTTTGATGGCATCGATCGATAGGGTCAATCATAGGGATTATATCTTACTAACAAACTTAGTACATTAAATGGAAGGAAAAGCGTGAAATCTTAACTTAACTGAATGGAACAAGACTAAAAGCAGTTTTATCCCACCAGATTACATGAGTTAGTATTTTTATTATAGACGTCATTTATTCATTCAAATAACGAATAAAGAATTTTTTGCACATGTCTAAAATGCAGACTAAAGAGTCCAGTAAGGTACCAGTCTCAGGGGAGGCGCCGTACAACCTCTTTGGTACCAGTAATTTAAATGAGGTATGCAAAGAGGTATGTTACATATTTTTGAAAATGGAATAGCGAATTAGAACGTATTGTCTTAAGTCTTGTTTGCTGCATCAAAATAAATACCATCTTCTATACTTATAATAAATCTGTAGAGGTCAATTCTGTACATGAAATATATTTTCAAAATAACTATCAGGGGGCGATTAGTGATCGATACTGATGCCAAAAATGCAATCAGTAAAATTTTTGTCTGTCTGTCTGTGTGTATGTTCCTTATAGAATAAAAACTACTCGACGGATTTTAACGAAACTTGGTACAATTATTCTTCATACTCCTGGGCAGGTTATAGTATACTTTTCATCACGCTACAATCAATAGCAGCAGAGTAGTGAAGAGAAATGTTGAGAAAACGGGAGAAGTTACTCCATTTTTTAAGCTTCCGTCGCGTGTGCAGCCTTAATGGTTAAAGTTACATAGAAATCATGTATGACGGAAATATTCTACATAAAATTGTCTAAAAAATATCCCGCAACAGCATATGTCAATCTTTTATGGTTGACTCACAATAACACGTGTAATTATATAAATAAAGGCATTGTATATAGCACAAGCCTGAGAACAAAAACTATAGTTTACAGTACAGCTCTACACCGAAGCGAAGCGAGGGTGGGCCACTAGTAATAAATAATGGCTTATCAAGAACAATTTGATTTAATTGAAGCATATTTTTTAAATCACAAAGATGTGAATTTAGCTCTGTGGTGGTATGGAGAAACATATACGGATCGACAAGTACCAACTCGATTCGTTTTAAAGAGAATGGTAGATAATTTAAAAATTAAAAAATCAAAAAACCCGACTGCTTAATTATACTTCAAATAAAAACTGAAAAGAAAAAAACAAGTCCAGTAGTCTATAATTCTGTTAATAAGGAACAAAGCTACTTTAACAGTCGGGACCCACTGTTGAAAAATATTATGTATTCTTGAATATCTAATGGGTCCCGACTGTTAAAGTAGCTTTGTTCCTTATTAACAGAATTATAGACTACTGGACTTGTTTTTTTCTTTTCAGTTTTTATTTGAAGTATAATTAAGCAGTCGGGTTTTTTGATTTTTTAAATTTACCTTTTTTATTTCACACTTTTTAGTTAGTTAGTATTTTAAGACGGTATATACCGTAGTCTTGTTACTTCAGTAAGGGAATTAATATCGCGGGAATTATTAAGTACCTTAAGACAGTCTAAAAATGAATCTAATGATACCGCATACATATTTTTTTAAAGGGAAATTTAGAAAAAATATTATTATGTCTTTATCCCGTGGGACTTTTAGGATAAAATGTATCCTATGACACTCCCGTAATCAAGACAAATCTAACGATACCTCATACATCAAAATCCATCAAGCCGTTTAGGCTACAGGAGGTCACAAAGGAACAGACATACATACATACTTACATACACTCCCTCAACATTACCCTCCCTCTTTGGCAGTCGGGTAAATACTGGAAGTTACAAAAGGCGACAGCAACAGCAACGTCCTCAGCAGGTCGATTCATGCTTTTCCTTTAATTTAATGTACTAAGTTTCTTAGTAAGATATGATCCCTATGATTGACCCTATCGATCGATGCCATAAAAATACAGGATGTCATTTTTTCGAATTTTTGCCAGTTCAATTCCCGGGTGTGGTAAGCAATTTTCGAAAAACTGTAAATGCAGTTGTGTTTCTTTTTAAAAATAAAGGAATGTTTCCTTTGAATAAAATTATCTATCTCCAGTATTTAGAGAACTTCCCCTGGGGGTGGCATTCAAAATTTCCACCCTGTATATATATGTAAAAGTTGTGTGGTTAACTTGCAACTTGTCAATAGCGGCTGAATTATTTCTAAATGATTTTACTTATTGCGAACTGAAGGCTCTTCCAGAGGATACAATTTTAAAGCCTGTTTTTTTTTGTAGGCAATTTTTTGTATTTGTATATCGACTCTCTTCTGGAAGGGCCCCAGGGGCAGGTTATTTAAACAATTCCTATTATTCATAATGAAGTATTTTATATTTCAGGTTAATGATGCGTGGATTCGCATAGCGGATATAATTAATATTCCTATTAATGAATTGAAAAAGAAAAAAGAGTCATTAATGACAACATTCAGAATGCATCACAAAAAGAAAACTCAATCAATAAAATCAGGAATGGGTGAAGATGAACAATATAATCGTATTTGGCCGTATTACAAGCCTCTCGAAGCTTTTTTAAAGGATATCTATGTATGCTCTAGTGTGATTAACACTGAGGAAAAGATAATACAGGTAAACAATATTTTCATTTCACAAAATCTTAGTGGTCTCTATTTCTAAAAAAGTAATTCATAAAATCCAATCTTATTTGTGTCGCAGTACGCGGCGGTCTACGCGGTATACTTAATAATGGCAAAAACGAACTATCTCCATTATTTCTCCATGAACCTGGCCGCACTAGATCTTCATTTTGATAAATATTGAATGAACCTGGAGGTGATAAATATTCTGTGAAGAAGTACTTTTTCTCAAAAAATTATGTAGATACAGACATGTCATTGTAACAATAGAAGCTTTGGTAGGTTGCAAGGGTATAATATTTTTTAAAGATCCTGAACCTGGCTGTTACTATTCCGAAAGTATTTTCTACTTTTACTCGAGAACGGGATAATTCTTGATTGAATACTCTTTCTGGGGACCCTAGTGCGTGATGACCGGGAAACGGTTTCATTAAATGGGTACTGAGAGCAAATGCACCATCGCCTAAAAATACGTAAGGCATGACTATGTCACTATTAGGAAGTGGAATAGGACGGGGTAAATTCATACTGTTAGACGATTGTTTTTGATATAAGATACTTTGATTCAAAACTCCTCCATCACTAATCCGTCCTTGAGAACCTACATCGGCAAACAAAAAACAATAATTACTATCTACTAGTGCTAGTAAAACAATGCTAAAGTTGCCTTTATAGTTAAAGTATTCAGTTACCGAGTGTAAAGGTGATTGTATATTAATATGCTTCCCATCTATAGCGCCTAAACAATGCGGGAAGCTGAATCCTTCTGAAACGGACATCCATTCGCTCGCAGATTCAGGCATCTGAAATAAATAAAAAAATAAACTGATATCACTTTTTTACTACAGGATTCGTCATCGACACGTGACTACGAAACAGAGGCAGAGACCGACTTAAATCGTACCGTTATTGAAAGTGACACATCTCAAGATGGGAATATGAGTACTAAGTCAAAAGTTACTGCTCCTCCAACTCAAAAGGCCGTTCGAAAAATCCACCAGAGTTATTAGAGGCCAGCAAGGAGGTGGCAAATGCTTTTGGCACATTAAACAGAGCGCTTGATAATAAAACTGCAAGACATGATGATGATTGTGAACTATATGCTAAACTTCTTGCCACAAAATTTAGAAAATTTCCAGAATATGAAAGAGAAGAAATTATGTTAGAGATTGATAGCATGTTGATAAAAAGACGTCGAGGTAGCCAAAATACTATTACTGATTCCACTAATATGAATCGTTCATCCTCCTCACAAAGTTTTTATCGCTCAAACTGGTCTCGCTCATCTCCTTTACCACACTACAGACCCAACTCAGCACAGTCCATCCCTCCAACTTACGTTACTATTCCCAATCAATCTCCGCATAACCTACCCCATTCACCGCAGTATGTTTTTAATGAACCCCAAACTCAACATATTCGGATATTGTCTAATGATAAAATATATTCACAATCACAATTAATGCAGTCTTCATCTGCTCAAGGGCTACAAACATCATCTCCAGAACTACCTGTTGAACTTCACTTACCAGAATTAGCTGATAGAACGTACAACCAATCTCAGTCTTTAGAGACTCATAATATAATATATCAGGCATATGAAGACGCATAAAACACACAAATGAAAAGTTCATATGATGCTAAACATTGTTTCATGATGATTCAAGTAATTGATCTATCCATGGTAAAATTAAGACTTGTATTTTGAAACTCTAGAACTATTTTGTAACTCTTTCTTTTAAACATGAATAAATAATACATTAATAACATAAGGTTTTACTTAATTTAATCATATCTTGCAAAACATCATTGAGTGCCAAACAGACTTCAATTATTATGCGTGAGATAAGTGAGCTTGATATAATGTAGTCATCTCCAGTAGCTAAAAATCTCAATGTCAATGCAAGTCGTATTTTTGTTGGTACAGCTTCCCTCCAAGTAGTATCTTGCTTAGAAACCATCGGAGAAATTTTTTGTAGCAGGTATTCAAAATCAGTGCATGACATTCGAACGAAATTATCGAACTCCCCAGATGGTTCTGCAAGAAGCTCGGCAAGCTGTTGATTTATAGTCTCTCTAAAAACAAAGAAATATTAACATAAAGTTAGTATGGACATAGTATTAATTAGTTGCATATAATTATACAGTGATAATTACCCCGTAGCAAAATTTTAGGAAGTCACTCGGTGTCTCATTCATAACCTTTATGGAATCAATGCCGAAATCTCAAAAAAATATTACGTTTCCATACAAATCCAATCAGCTGATCGAGTCTATTTTTACCCACGACGGAACGGAGCAGGTATATGCGTTTAGGGTGAGAGATGTTTGTGTGTGTGTGTGTTTGTGCAAAGTAATGTTCCCACCTATCTTCTAAACTAATGATCCGATTTTGATGCGATTTTCAATAACGGGTTTGTGTTTGATGAGTTCATGTTCTTAGACAGGTGTCATGGCTGTAACTCACTGGGGGGCGCCACAATATTAGTGCAAAACAATGTTGCAATATAATCAAAACGAAATGTCTGATTACAATTCTGTTTTCAGCAATGTGTACGTGGTAGTTATGCATATTCCCATATAATAAAAATTACGTCTGTAACTCACTAGAGGGCGCTACAATATTAGTGCAAAATAATATTGCAATAATATTAAAACGAATTGTCCGATTTCAATGCGGTTTTCAACAATGGATTCGTAGTTGATTGGTGCATGGTCTAAGATAAGTCTTATGATACCAACAGAAAGCAACTGTATAATATTTAATAAGGAACTTAATATTATGTGGCAGGATGAATCACACTTATTGTTTTGCGAGATCTTACCTACACATTATATAGATTATAATTCGTATATGCTCTCTAAAAAGTCTGAAATAAAATTAAGCAAAATTAAAAAATTTGAAAAAACCCACGACGGTAAAAATCTCATCGAAAAAGAATGAAATAACTCAAAACCCCCGACTTAACTTTGAGAGCCCCCGACGGTATTCCTCGGTTAAGTATTATGGTAAAATTATTATCGCTACATCTAAGTTAAGTTGGGGGTTTTTAGTTATTTTATTCTTTTTCGATGAGTTTTTTACCGTCTTGGGTTTTCTTCAAAATTTTTAATTTTGCTTGATTTTTCGATGTGGTACATACATGGACTCCATTGAGAAAGTTACTTATTGTAAATGTGACACTGACCTTCTAACTTTTTGCAAAATTATTATCACCCTGTATATCAATAATAACTAATAACACATTTACCTCGTTCTACTCCGATGAATAGTCACCATCCACCACCTTCTTTTGCGCCATTTCTTTTTAGTCACTCTACTTTGGTGCACATGTACGTAATAATTAAACGCACTGTATAAATAAATTGCCGCGGCTGCAAGAGCTTCTACGTCCATCTTTGATGCGCCAAGGCAGAATGATCAGTAAGCCAATGTGTGAACAGCAATCTTGGGTATCCATCATTTTTGCCCAACACGTTGTTGGCCCAACACCTTGGCCCCATGTGTACAGCGGGCTTAAAATTTAACGTAGCAAACACTGGACAGTTCAACTGTAATTTACACGTACGATAAACATATTAAAATAATAAAAAATCTTTTTTTCCTGCGTTTCTTTTACCACGTTGATTATTGTAATAAACTTAAAAATAAATTATCTTTATTTTGACGTATATGGATTCTTTGGCGGGAATTTCAAGCAAACGTGCGAAAAATTTTTCCAAAAAATATTTTATTGTAATTAATTTATTATACTTAGATAATTTTAATTACAAAATAACAAAGTTGTCTGTCGTTAATTAAATATGGCAGATAGCGAGGCCGGGGGTGATATGCTCCCCCCGGCCCCGGTCAATCCAGGTTCGGGATCTGCGGAAAAAAGACCAAGAAAAATGAATTCACTGGACGAAAATACTGATGCGATCGGCGGCGGTGAGGAAAGTTCGCACTTTTTACCCTATTTTAAACCAAATTACAAAAGACTCTACCCTGAAAATTCTACCAATTTTGAGTATAAAGTATTTGTACAAACTGATAACAATGATCGACTAGGCAACAAGAGCCCAATTTATTTAAACCACATATTTACCACTGATATCAAAGGCGTGGTGGCCATTCACCGGGTCAATGCAATAAAAATTGCAGTTGTGTTTAAGCAGTATAATACTGCAAATAACTTTCTGATGAACACTGCTTTTTTGGATAAATATAAAATGAAAGCGTACATACCGGCTGCTCAAATTGAAAAAACTGGAATTATCAGACATGTACCAGCCAACATTTCTAATAAAGAACTTTACTGTAAATTATCCTCGATGTACGAAATAATAGCTGTGCGTAGATTTATTAAAAAAGTTTTCCATGAAAGAGTACCATTACAAACTGTTAGTATTACTTTCCTGGCTAACAACCTTCCTGATCACGTACAATGTGACTTATTTTCATATAGAGTATTTGAGTATATCCCTCCTCTGCAACAGTGCTATCGCTGTTTTAAATTTAATCATTCGGTAAAAGTTTGTAACGGTAAACAACGTTGCAGTATTTGTTCAGGAGAGCATTTCTTTAAAGATTGCAATAAGCCTAATGAACTTAACTGTGCTAACTGTAGTGGTCCACATTTGGCAATATCGAATTTATGTCCTGTTAAAGTCAAAAAGATCCAAGAAAAGAAAAGTAAAGTCACGTATGCCAGTACTGCCGCTACTAATAATACCAATATGTTAAAGGATAAAATTTACGAGGAGCAATTTCCTACTCTTGTACATAATAAACATGTAAATAAAACAGATAGTCATAATGTCCAACCATCAACTTTAATACAAAAAAATAAAGTACAATTTGTAAAGCCTGCATCCCAAAAAAACATTATGATTAAAATGTTAAAAAAATATAAAAGAAATGCCACTGCAACGTTTTCATTTTACATAATGTTGTTTTTTAACAATTATTACGAATTAAAAATACTTGAAACGGAACGTATTTTAAAACACCACCACCAGCGTTTAGTGACGTCACTCCTGTTATGACAACTTCTTTGAGGTTATGGTTGTTAAAGTAAATATTATTTTATGGGAATATTTATTGCGTTTTTTTACATTTAATAAAAATGGAAGTTGCGTTTATCAAAGCAGACTCCAGGAATTTACCAAGAGTTAGCGTTGACATGGTTATAACTTTTTTTGTCCAAAGAGCAGAGTTTTTAAGTGTAGAAATGAAAGGGACTAAATTACTACGGTATGTAAAAATCGTAGTTGTTAAACTTCGTATTTTATTCAGCGACTTCTACAAATCTTACCGCGATAATGCAATCGGCTATGATCAAATTAAAAGAGATTGAGAATTATGTACAGTAGAAGGTCGAGTTCTCCGGAGCATAAAGTACGTAAAGAAGGTTATCGTTTTACAGTTATTTTAAATGAAACGCAAAGCTTGGTTCAGTCCTGCCAATGTGAAGATTGTGCCACACATTTTAAACTTTATCTAATTTTCGTCGTCATTCTCCAACTGTAAAATTAAAAATATGTTATAGACAGGTTTTGTAAATATTAGGTAGGTTACTAATGCGTTTTTACGTACAAGCAGATTAATTAAGCATATAACAAGTATATTCGCCGACTTACGTCAAAGTGATCTTCTCAGCATCGAATAATGGTCTTTGGAGAATAATTGTCATTTCTCTTCGCAGCTTGAAACCACTTTTTTCAGTTTTGGGGCAGAAGTTCCAGTCAAAAACAATTTATTTGGGAACTTTGTTGAAGTAGATTGGCACAAAACATGAGTCAACACGGCTTTTTTTCGGAATATTAGTGGTATTGTTATGATCACATGATGTTGATGGATAGTCCATTTTAAACTTTTCAAAAAAAATATTTCGAAAGTCGAAAAAATATGCAAAAGTATGAAAATTTAAAGCCAGCAACGAACAAGTACGACCAGTGACAGACAGGAGCGACGTCATCGCAACCATAGGTTCGTTTTCGCGCGAAAATTTAAATTGTCAATTTAAAACCGCATTTTTTCCGATAAATCACAATGTTTTAATTTTTTAATATATCTGTGGTTTATTCTACATGGAATTCTTTAAAATGAAAACAAAAATAAAAATATTGCATCTTCCCTATTGATTAATAACTCTGAAATCACAAACGCAATAGTTCGAACTCTAGTAACAATAGCTAACAAAGGGGACGATTCTCCCATAACTTCTACGTCAATTAAAGAATTATTAATTAAAAACCTTACTTAATTATGGATAATTTTAGTAACAGTAATAAAACGACGTTAAGGATTGCACAGTTTAATATTCAAAGTATTTACAATAAGATTCCCCTTTTAGTTAATTTCTTGAGAGATAATAACATAGACATTTGCCTCTTAAATGAAACTTGGATAAAAGACAGACGGCCTTGTTCCATCCCTGGCTATAACATTTATTATAAGAATGCCTTATATGAACATGGTGGCGTCGCTATTCTTATCAAACCCATTTTTAAATACAAAGCTCTATCAATGGTTTTTTACGAAGATATCCAAACTGTAGCTTTATCTTTATCTACTTGTAATGGCGATTTAACCATTCTTTGTGTCTATTGCCCTCCTTCAGGTCCTTTAAGAATAAATGCATTACGTAATATTATACAAAGTCTGCCCGCACCTATTTTCATAGCAGGGGATTTCAATGCTCACCATGGTGCTTTTGGCTCTTTGTCCTCTAAAAGCCGTGGTGTGCAATTATATTCTATTATTGATGAGCTAGACTTATGTATATTAAATGAAGGCGACTTTACTACACTAAATTATCCCAATCGCAATCCATCGGCCATAGACATTTCTCTAGCTAGTCCAAGTATTACTCCACTGTGTAAATGGTCAGTCCACGATGATAATTAGTTATCATTTCCCAACAATTACAGATATAACCCTGACAATAGATCAATATATCATTAATCCTCCTTGTGAAAAATTTCTGTACAATAAGGCAAATTCGCATAGGTACAATGATCTTTCTACATTAAGCTTTAATCATATTATTATCGATTCTAATGATCCTCTTGCATCTTATGATTTTTTCTGTGAAACTCTTTCAATGCTAAAATCACAGTGTATTCCAAAATTGTCTAAAACATCCGAATATAGAACTAGACCCCCAACTCCATGGTGGAATGAAAGGTGTAAGCTCAGTGTGATTAAATCAAAAGAGGCATTAAAATTTTATAGACGTTTCCCTACAATTGAAAATTTCATAAATTATAAAAAAATTTATGCTATCAAAAAAAGAATAATTGCAGAAGAGAAAAAGAATGGTTGGAGAACTCTTTGTAATAGTTTTAACAGAACTACACCTATTTCAACTATTTGGAATAATATTAAAATGTTTAAAAGAATAAAACCAAGCAACAAATCATTTTGTGATACATTTATTGTTCCATTTTTAAACAAATTATCTGATAATTCTTCTAACGATACCGAACACCTTAATAATATCTTCAATTTAAATAATAATAACAGTTATTCTTCACACTTATTACAACCTTTTACATGGTACGAATTTTTGACTAGTCTCGAATCACGTAGAAATACTTCACCTGGTTTGGATGACTTTCCATATATTCTTATAACTAAATTGAACATTACTCCCAAAAAGTTATTTTTAGATATTGTTAATGCACTATGGATGAAACAATTAATTCCACAGTCATGGAAAACTCAATGTATGATTCCAGTCCTTAAAGTTGATAAACCACCAGATGAATGTGATTCCTATAGGCCTATATCATTATCCTCTTGTTTAGGTAAAATTTTTGAAAGTATGTTAAAGCTTCGTTTAGACCATTTTATTGAATCTAATAATATTTTACCAAATATTCAGTATGGCTTTAGACGTGGCAGGAGCTGTGCAGAAAGCTTCATTTCTCTTATAACAGACCTGAAAAATGCAAAACCATATAAAAGTGTAGCATGTGCCTTTCTTGATATTCAAGGTGCATTTGACAACATTCAACCAGGAGTTCTTATTCATATACTATCTGGCTTAGGTATACCTGGCTTATTGTGTAAATGGATTCATAATTTTCTGACCAATAGGACACTTTATGTTAAATATAATAATACATTACATGGACCAAGAACTGCTTCTAAAGGCACAATGCAAGGGGCCATTTTGTCCCCTTTGTTATATAATCTCTATACATGTGAAATTTGTAAATATGTAAATACCAACTGTGTAAATATTCTCCAATTTGCAGATGATCTAGTTTTATATAGTATAGACTACAATGTGGACTCTGCTATTAAGAATGTAAATATAGCCTTAAGCAATATAAAAACTTATTATAATGATAAACTTCTGTTAAAAATAAACCCGAGAAAAAGCAATGCCATGATATTTAGTAAAGATTTACCATCTACTGCAGTTATGATTGACAACCAAGTTATACCGGAAGTCAACCAACATAAATTCCTTGGAGTTCTTATTGATAAAAAATTGTCATTTGAACCTCATATTGAACATGTTATATCTAAATCATTAAAAGGATTAAATGTTATTAAATGTCTAGCTGGAGTTACATGGGGGGCCGATCCCATAACTCTTTCGGTTTTGTACAAAGCTATTGTTAGAAGTCACTTTGACTATAGTTGTATAGCTTATGTAAATTGTAAAAATAAATTAGACATTATACAGAACAAAGCTTTAAGGATCATATCTGGGGCAATGTGCTCTACACCTATCAGAGCCATGGAAGTGGAAACCGTAATAATGCCACTATCACTTAGGAGATTACTTTTAATAGAGAGATTCTTTATAAAATTGCTTTCTTCAAACAATATGCCAGTGATAAATAAAATAATACCACAATCAGCTTTGGCAACATATTGTGATCTGCAGATAGGTAGATCCTCTAAGTTGTCCGATATTCTATTCTACTTACAAAATAAATATCATAGATTACAAAAGAAATCATTATGGCCCTTTTATTCAAATCACTTTCTTATTCAGATGAATGAAAGGTACTTAATTCCATTATATGTAATTGAATTTCGCGGTAATTTGTAGGGGAGGGGGAGGGGGGGCTCCCCCCGACCCCCCCGCCATAAAAGATTTTTGGCGGAAATGCAGTTTTTTTTTACCTAACCTAAAAATTCATTAAATCTTTCAGTTTTAAGTAGTGAAATTTCATGGGGATAGGTATTAGGGAAGACCCCTCAGAGGGAAGGGTCGTTTTTTTTTACAGAAATGATAATTATAAAAAATTAGAGGGGTTTTAAAGGTAAAACTGTACTTCCAGGGCCTAGAGGTGATATTTGATTTTTTTGTAGAAAAAGTCTCTATTAACGAATTTTTCTTTCTGGCGCTTCGCCGGCCGCTGCCGCGGCACGCTCGCTTCGCTCGCTCGGCTCGCGCGTTAAGGTCACAACACTAACCTAACCTAACCTAGTGTGAAGTATCACCACACAAGTGGCTCATTAGAGTCCAAAACTCGCACTACACTCGACTCTTCAGGCGATGGGACAGCAGAACTCGAGGCCGAAGGCTTTGAGGATGCCATGGTAGTCAGACGATGTTAATATCAACAGGAGTACGAAAAAGCTGCGACGAACACAAACACTGACTGACAGATCTCATTAATGGCGGTAAATTGTCACATTTTGACAATAGTACCAACATAATAAACTTATAATTACCATAGACAACGAGAATCATGTTATTTTTGCATAAAAAAATGGCAGCACTGATCAAAATTGCTGTCAAAATTGACTCATAACCTACAAAAATATTAATTTTCAATAATTTTTTTCTCGAGTTCTATTCGTTTCCGCTTAAAAAGATTTCGTGTACGTGTTTTTAATAGTTAATACTTTGCGTGGCAAAAATTTCAGCTTGCAACTCAATTACATATAATGGAAAGCTGAGCCGAATGAAATTAGGATTATTGAAAGTCTAATTTTCAATAATCAAGACCTACTAGCCTTTTTAGATGAGCATCACTATTACACTTTATATACAGATGGCAGTAAATCAAACTTATATGTTAGAAGCTCTGTTTATGACCCCCAGATCAAATTCTTGCAAAGCTTTGTTCTTGATAATGCATGTAGCATATTTACAGCAGAGGCGTATGCAGTCCTAGAGGCTCTTAAGCGATTTTTTACTGTAAATAACTATAATTATTTTCTCATTTTAACCGATTCTCTTAGTTTGATTAAAAGTTTAGAATGTCATAAAGTTCATTACAAGATTAATTGGACGTAGTTACGCGAAAACGTTCCAACCCACAGCGACCCCATTTTGAGATAAACGCAATTTTGTGTTTTAGCGGTACACTTTTTCCCTGTAATTATTTCAGGCAAATACTATTGGTGTTACTGTGGAATGCCAAACTGGTTATTGAATGATATGCATATTTTTTTTAAAAACATAATACAAGGGGCATATAAATAGGTAAAACGAGTTTGAAACGTTTTCGCTAAATTTAATTTTGTATGAACCTTGTTAAATAGCAATTATGCATAAACGTTCCAGAACGAATTTAAGTGTATTATTTTATAAATATATCTAAAATAAATATGTAAAATAATAAATAACAATGAGGAACATACAAAAACAACAAAAAAAAAATTGTAAATGTATTACAAAAAAAATAGAACGTGATCTTTTGAGCTTAGAACCTATGCCAATTTGCTGCTATGGTTCCAAAAGTTATCAAAAACTTATATTATAAACATTCAATTTTCATCATCGTATTCTATGATCTCGAAGTCCGGAACTCCACCAAACCCATCAACATCATCAGTGCTTCTTCAGAACTTTGAAGCGTTCTATAAAATTGAAGGCAATTCACTTCCTGTGCACCTCTTCCTACCTCTCCTTCTACCAGTACATAACAATGCCCAGTATCATTAGATGCACTATGGATACCACTATTGTAGAACTAAGTAAAAAAGTTAAACCTCTTCAAGTTTACAAAATGACAAAGACTGATTTTTTTAGTACAACTAAACTGGAAAAGAAGATCAATAGGAAGAAGTTTACAGACTCATCTAAAGTTAGTTGGCTACATACAAAAGAAATTAAGTTGGATAAAGATAAAATGTTTTCTATTTTTATGCGGTCTACGATCGAAGACGATTTCAATGAGTTGAAAATTGATAAAAGAATAAAACGAGAACTGCAATACATAAAAGAATCTGATTTTTGCTTATTGTGGCCTAACGACAAACCGATTGCTCCAGCGAAATTAGTGGACTTGCAATCCATGTACCACTATATACCCGAGGATTGCCTTCAATTTTATAGAACGCTTCAAAGTTCTGAAGAAGCACTGATGATGTTGATGGGTTTGGTGGAGTTCCGGACTTCGAGATCATAGAATACGATGATGAAAATTGAATGTTTATAATATAAGTTTTTGATAACTTTTGGAACCATATCAGCAAATTTTTGGCATAGGTTCTAAGCTCAAAAGATCACGTTCTATTTTTTTCTAATACATTTTCAAATATTTTTTTTGTTGTTTTTGTATGTTCCTCATTGTTATTTATTATTTTACATATTTCTTTTTGGTTTATTTTTATAAAATAATACACTTAAATTCGTTTTGGAAAGTGCATAATTGCTATATAACAAGGTTCATACAAAATTAATTTAGCAAAAACATTTCAAACTCGTTTTACCTATTTATATGCCCCTTGTATTATGTATTTACAAAAAATATGCATATCATTCAATAAACAGTTTGGCATTCCATAGTTAAACCAATAGTATTTGCCTGAAATAATTACAGGGAAAAAGTGTGTAAATTGCGTTTATCTCAAATTGGGGTTGCTGTGGGTTGGAACATTTTCACGTTTTATTTTGGTAAAAAATATCTTTTTCTCTAGAACATATTTAATAGCAAAAATGGATCAAGTATATGTGGATTGTCTATAGCAAAAAATTAGAAAATAATATATTATAATAAAAGATTTCAATTTATTTAGAACAGTGTTCGCAGCTTAAAAAAACAGTATGGATTAATCTAAAAGGTTTCAAATTACATGGAACATTTTTGCAGAAATAAAAAGGTGTAAAGATTTTGCAAAAACGTTCCAACCCACATGGATCATTTAAGAAACCATTAAATGTGCGTTTTATGAATTTAGTATAATGTTCCAAGACAAGTGGAACATTATAACGATATGTTATTCTATTAAGAGTTTTTAACAATATGTTTCAGTATGCATGTAATGTTTTTACTTTATTTTGAGTACACGTCCTTGGCATAATGGTGGGTTGGAACATTTGGGTTAAACTTTATTGATGAAACTAACCTAAAAATACTAGCATCTTTGTGTGCACATGATATAATATGTCAAAAATAGTACCCTGGTTATGGTAACTCATTTTCGAGTGACTTGTGGGTTGGAACGTTTTCGCGTAACTACGTCCAATTATATTCTGTATAGTATTAGAGAGCTTGTACATAGGTTACTTCTGAAAGGAATTGAAGTTTCTTTTATGTGGATACCATCACACAAAGGTATCACTGGAAACGAAATAGCTGATAGGACTGCACATGATGGGATCAATTCTATGGACGTGAGTTCCTTAATATCTGTACCTTTAACTGATTATTATACTGAAATACGGAAGGATATTTATCAATTGTGGAATAAATTGTGGAAACAAGATCAACAAAATAAAGGCAAATGGTATGGAAGCATACAAGAGAAGATACCTTCTAAGCCATGGTATGGAACGCTGAAAATAGCCAGCCGTGACTTTATCACCACAATAAATCGCCTGCGATTTGGCCACCACAAAACACCAGCTCATTTGGGAAAACTGAAGATAATATCTGATAGTATGTGCCCGTATTGTAATACTGCTACCGGTGACATACACATATATCATTTGATATTTGAATGCTGTCAATTTAGTATTCAACGGCTTTTATTAGCAAGCGAACTCTGTGAAATAAGTGAAAATGTAAATAATGTCTCCCGCCGCCTAGAAGACTACTTGTAAAATCCCAAGAATTTTCCTATACTATTCAAATATGTGAAAGCCACTATAATAAACATTTAGATAAAGAATCAGGAATAGACGAAGACGTGGCTTAAAAAACCAGCATCCAAGCCATAAAAATAAAAAAAAATTGACGTATATGTCATCTCTATACATGATCAAATGGGCATTGTTCTTTACTTCGGATGCGTTAAAATAACAAACATTGGTGTCGATTCTGCCATGATTCTCTAAACCTAAACTTAATTTTGACAACAGTGGTGCCAATTCTGGCGTGATTCTCTAAACTTATAACTAAATTTAACATCAGTCTCTCCTATTCATTCGGTATAGATAATGACAAGGATATACTACTGTCAAATTTAAGTTTAGGTTTAGAGAATCATCCTAGAATCGACACCACTGTATCCTTGTCATTCTCTATACTGAATGAAAAGGAGAGACGGAATTTAGTTTTAAGTTTAGAGAATCCTGCCAGAATCGACACCAGTGATTAGATAGCGAAGCGCTTCAGTGGAGTTCAAGCACTTCTTGATTGGGACACATTTTGAGCGTACGTGGTGTACTAATACTTACTATAAACTAAATTTTATCTAATAATTACTATAGACTGATTTATTATAATATATTTGTGATATTCAAATGGATGATCGATTTATTGTTGTTCGCGAAACAAAAAAAATCCCACTACAACACCTTGCACCATAGAGTAAACATTCTGCCTATGGGTTTTTTTACTGATATTTAGTGACCAATAGGGATGTCGAAAGTTGAAAAAAACATCGATATATCGATATATCGGACCAATTTTCCCAAAAATATATTTAGATCAGCCTAGCACAGTAATAATAACAATACAAATTATAATTAAAGAAAGAATTATCAAAGTACCAAATTGCCGCTACACTTCATGATAGTACAGTATCTCACGAAAGATGACATGACACGCGGAATAATAATGGAACGAAAATTATCTACCTAAAATAGACCCTATTTTCGAATGATGAAAATAATTGCAGGACCTCTCAGGTGCCATCTTTCGTAAACAAGACTAGACAGTCACACACTTCCACAGAATATAATGGAATTCAGCACAACCAATTCACCAGCGAAACATATTTACAAATCAAAGACAGTACTCAATACAGCACAGATCATAGATATGTTGAATATCATTAATCTGAGATCCAGTTACGATTTTTCCAGATACGAATTTAGTTGGATCGTGATATGCCGTTAATTATTAAAAAAATATCGTTTTTAAACGGTTTTATTTAGCTCACCCCGTTTGTTTTATTCTTGGGTCAAATTTAGTAATTCAAATTTCACCCTCTTCCTGTCAACCGATTAATCTGAAATTTTGTATACACTTTGGATTTTGGTGACAATACAATTATGTTTATTCATTATCATTATAAATTCAAGATGGCCGCCGCTACAAAATGGCGGATAATTTATGTTTTATTAATCCCATCAATATGGGTATCAAATGAAAGGGCTCAACAAGCAGAATACAATATACTATAAAAAATTGAAATCCAAGATGGCGGCCGCTACAAAATGGCGGATAACGTAGGTTTTATCAATCCCATCAATATGGGTATCAAATGAAAGGGCTCAATAAGCAGAATACAATATACTATAAAAAATTGAAATCCAAGATGGCGGCCGCTACAAAATGGTGGATAACACACCCGAAAGCCATACAGTTTCCAGCTAAGTACAATTACGGGACGGCTGAAAGAAGAATGTTGCCTTTAATACTATCATGGGCTTCTACAATACATAAAATGCAGGGCAGCACTGTGGATCACGCAGTCGTATACTTAGGTGCGAAACTGTTTGAAGAAGGTCAAGCCTACGTGGCTCTTAGTAGAGTAAGATCTTTGCAGGGACTACGTATAGAGGAGCTGGACTGCAATAAACTAACGGGCAAGAAACCTTGCAATAATGAAGCACTAAATGAATTAAACAGAATGCGAAATAAAAACTAAAAACTAGAAAATAAAAATAGGTAAACAAAATTTTTAAGTTAAACGGTTTTATGTTAAACATACTATGGTGTCGATTCTGGCATGATTCTCTAAAGCTAAACTTAAATTTGGCAACAGTGTATCTCTGTCATTCTCTATACAGACTGAAAAGGACAGACTGATGTCAAATTTAGTTTTAAGTTTAGAGAATCCTGCCAGAATCGACACCATTGCAATGTTTAAGATAAATGTACTAAAAACCAAAAAATAATAAAATAGATACAGTCGTGGGAATTATAAACATATGCATAGACTAGACTAAAATAAAAACGTGGGGCACGTCAATTGTCTACAAATTATCGACTTAATGTGCGATGGAAGAATAGTTTAATTCGTTGTTAGGCTGTTGGCCCGCAGACGGTGAGGAAATTACTATTTTCTTGCTACTATGTTTATAAATCCCACGACTGTATCTATTTTATTATTTTTTGGTTTTTAGTACATTTATCTTAAACATTGCAATGTATGTTTAACATAAAACCGTTTAACTTAAAAAGTTTTTTTACCTATTTTTTTGATACAAATTTCGATATTGGTTATTTTGTATCGATGTATCGATATATCGAATCAAAATATATCGGTTAAAAATGTCGATATATCAATCAAAAAATATCGATATCTTGATACATCGATATATTTTCAACAAGCCTAGTGACCAACCGAGTACCGATACAAGTACTTACTTCACGATACTACTTGTTACTCAGTCACTGTACGTCAGCAGATAAAATTTCACCAAGCTACAGAAACGCAAAGATGGAGTGTGTTCAAATCAAATCAATAAAATAACGACACTGACAGTCAAGGAATCAAGGAATATCAATCAAAATGGCCGGCTTGCTTATGGATGAACGATACGAGTAAATACAAGTAACTACTCGATACCAAGTACTTTTGGCATCGATACTTTAGAACTGTACCCCTGTCACGAACCAATATCGAATTCGTATCGTTTGCGAGTCCGAAATGTCAATGTCAAATGTGTACTGATTTTGACGTGACAACGTCTTAAATTAGGTTGCGGCTGGGAGTCACTTATGAAAAAGTGTAACGCTCGGTAACGTTACGATGAGTCTCTCGTGTTAAGTTTAAGTTTACATGTACAATGTTTTAGTAAACAAAATATATTTCTATAGTTAAAATTTGTGCAATTCTTATTTTCATTCAATTCCTTGTTCCTATTGTGCAATTTAATTATATTCATATCAATAAATATTCTACCGAGAAAAAGACGTTGTCACGTAAAATCTTCGCCCGTAAAACCGACTTTACAGGCAACCATTTTTAGTTCTCGTTACGTACTTTGTGCCGCTGCTGTTCAAGTTTCCATACAAAATTTGACATTGACATTTCGGTTTGCAAACCATTCGAATTCGATAATGGTTCGTGCTAGGGGTACAGTTCTAAAGTATCGATGCCAAAAGTACTTGGTATCGAGTAGTTACTTGTATTTACTCGTATCGTTCATCCATAAGCAAGCCGGCCATTTTGATTGATATTCCTTGATTCCTTGACTGTCAGTGTCGTTATTTTATTGATTTGATTTGAACACACTCCATCTTTGCGTTTCTGTAGCTTGGTGAAATTTTATCTGCTGACGTACAGTTTATATCAAAAATAGGTGTGTTATTCATGCGAAACCATTATGGCTAAATCAAGTAGTAATTTTAATGAAGATTTATTCGAGTATTTAAAGGTCAGTGAAGATGAGTATGAATCGAATGCTGTTGAAATTCCTTGTGAATTAGACGGTACACTTCTTTTATCAACACTGGTCGCTCAATTTCCTGGTGCATCTGGATTAAAATACCGACATCCTGAAAGTAAATCAGTCCGAGGTATACGTTTGAGCGATGGTAAGTTACATCCTCCTGGAGAAGCTGGATGGGGAAAACATCTCTATGTTTGCGTTTTTCCCAAAGAAAATAAGCGTAAAATGGAAGATGTGTCACCTGAAAACTCGGCTGCAAAAACTAAAAGGTTAGAAAAAAAGCTAACATGTTCAGATTTGATATGCCTTGGATTGCCTTGGAAATCGACAGAGGACTCAATCAAGCAGTACTTTGAACAATTCGGTGAAGTTGTCATGGTACAATTAAAGAGAGACAAAAATGGTTCCTTTAAAGGATTTGGCTTTATACGCTTTGCCACTTATGCTTCACAGATGAGAGCATTAGCTCAGCGGCACAATATTGATGGTAGATGGGTAGATGTGCGCATTCCCAATTCTAAAGAGGGTGTTGTTCCTCAAATGCCTTGCAAAGTGTTTGTTGGTAGATGTACAGAGGATATGACAGCTGATGACCTAAGAGAATATTTTTCAAAGTTTGGAGAAGTAACTGATGTGTTTGTGCCTCGACCTTTCCGGGCTTTTGGGTTTGTCACCTTTTTAGATCCTGAAGTAGCTCAAAGTCTTTGTGGCGAAGATCATGTTATTAAAGGTGCGTCGGTGTCAGTTTCTAGTGCTGCACCGAAAATAAAAAGTAAATCTAATCAGAACTGGAAAGAGGAGTCGTATGGTAATAATAACTGGGATGGCAATAGATCAGGTCCTTCAGGAGGTCCTAACAATAATGGAGGCAACAGTAATATTGACTCCTTAAATATGCAAAATTTGGGTATAAATCCTAATGGAGGCCCTCCAGCTAACTTCAATTTGCCAATCAGTCTTGTTGCTGCTGCTTTGAACCAGGCTGGTTGGGGTGGCTTTTTAGGTGGACCAAGTGGTAATCAAGGCCCCAATAACTGGCAAGGACCACCACAAGGCAGTTCTGGTAAAAACTGGAACAGTAATCAAAATTGGGGACAAAATGGACCACCAGCATCATGGAATCAAGGTGGCAGTCAAGGCTGGAATGGAGGTGGCAGTGGCGGTGGTAGTGGAGGTGGTAAGGGAGGCAACTGGAACCAAGGAAATAACTGGTCTAATGGTCAGGGAGGGTGGAATGGCAATGGCAGTGGAGGAGGTTCTGGACCTAATAGTGGATGGAACAACAAGCCCCTAACATGAGGTGAGGTGTGTTAAGGATTGTCATATCAGGGATGCCTGTTTGAATAGTTCAATCCATTACAATGAGTGTTGTAAATCTTATTCATATTATTTTAAAACTTGTCATTAGTTATAATTAAGTGATAGATTATCACAAAGTCTGTTATGTTATTTTGAATGCATAGGATTTTGATGCAGATTATACTAGAAGTAAAGTGACTAGAGCAGTGTGTAATATTATGATGTGGGGTGATGTGATTTTCAATAAAATAGTATGATCTTGAGATGGATGGTTTTATTTGCTTTTACTGAATGGAAATTTAAAAGAATCAAAACTGAGCACAGACTGATTTCTTAATGTGTTTTCAAGATCAAAGATTTGATGAATGTTATATTTGGCTGTGGATGGTTCCTAAAAGTAAAATTTTGAAATGAACCAACAGTATGCCATGATGTCATGTGGTATGCACATATGTGTGTGGGTATTTCTGTTCATGTAGCAGTATTGGTGCAATTTCCTGGAGTGAGATGAGCAACCCAGGGCAAGTGGGTTCTAAGGAAGAGAACAGCAGACAAGGGTGAGTGATTTGTGAAATTGTGGAATGATCTATGGTATAATGAGTGATTTACGTAATTATACTTTTTAAACAATAGATATTTTTATTTGGATCGCTTCTTAATGTAAAGTGTTCTTGATAGAGATGCTGGTGGTCAACATGTGTGTCCTTTGATATTGCCTGATTGACTATACCTAGATTTACTTTGATTTATATTTATATAAATTTTTCTAAATTAAAAATGCCCCATCGTTTATTTCATGGACGAAATTGAGGATTCCTTACAAAGAATGAAGAATACTGAGGTAGTGTGATTATGAAACATGGTTTCTATTGTTATTTTACCTATTTATTAAAATGAACATGATCAATTAAGTACATAAATGGTATGTACTAACATTTTAATTTTGAGAAAAAAATCATTTCAGATGTCAAAGTCCTGAAAGGTTTTTAATAAAAATTGTTGATCAACAGCAGGAGACTACTGTACAATGTTATACCATGCCATGCTTCACTATTAAAAGTGTGTTATGGCACCATGCTCCAGAATAGCACATAAGTGTGAGAGGAATCATATAGTATATGCATCAGACTACTAAGGTTTTTTTTTCACCTTTATTATGCAAAATTAATTTATACTATTATTCTTCAAAAAAAAAGTAAAATGTGCTTCTTGTTTTTTTTCAGGATATTGATAAGATCTTGCTGTTATGAAACATTTTTTTTTCAAATGAATGGTGGTGGTTAATGACAATCATTCTACATCAGCGGTACTCAAACTCGGCCCTCTAGCCCTCACGATGTCCACCTCCCTCTACACACCGCCATGCGCCACCACCAACGCCGGGTTGGGAAAAAATACCAAAGGATCTTCTTAAGTTATAAATAAAATTGAATAATTAGTTTCTTAAGTTATAAATAAAATTCAATAAAATTGATAATTTAAGAAGATTTTTCACTTTTACTACATGCAAAATATTCCAATTCCGAAAGTCCCAAAGTCCCAAATAGCACAGAAAAGAAATATTTGATTTAAAATAAAAACTGGCCTGTGTAGGGTTCCGCAGTTGCCTGTCTAACGACACACACCACGATATATTTGAGTAGGAATCTTTATTTTCTGTATCGGAAATTTAAAGAATCCATCAATGGTGTCGATTCTGGCACGATTCTCTATATCTAAACTTAAATTTGACAACAGTCTATTCTTGTTATTCTCTATACAGAATGAAAAGGAGGGACGGATGTTAAATTTAGTTTTAAGTTTAGAGAATCACACCAGAATTGGCACCATTATCAAACTATGCTCTCAACTAAAATATCCACTAATATCAAAGTCAAACTGAGTATCAAACTCAAAATCGATTCGATATTTTTTTATAATACCTACTAATGAAAAAATTAGCTTCAAAAAAAAGCTACGAAGCTTTTTACAGGAACAAGCAGTCTAGCTTAAACGTTAGTCGTCATTATTATGTATTAGTATGTATATTTATATATGTATGTATGTATAGTTATTTATATGTCAATAATTATTTACGTATGTGTGATTATATATATGAGTGCTTCATATTTATATAAATTCGTCTTTCTGTAATTGCCATGTAAGTTGTGCACCCTACCACTATTTATCCACAACACCCTATGGTTGACTGGTAGAGAATGCCTATGGCATTAAGTCCGCCTTTGTACACTTGTGCATTAAGTATAAATAAATAAATAATGATAACCTCTGATCTTTTCAAGTCAAGTGCTTAAATATGTCACCTGAATCTCCCCTGCCTGGGAGGAAAAAAAAGTCAGTACTTTCTTAAATGGTTTACCGACCCGTAATAAAATGCCAAGTTCTTTATATGATTTCTGAATTATATGGTCATAGTGATTTCTAAAGGTCCATTTATTGTCCATTATTATTCCTAGGTCTCTAATTCTTTCAACTCTATTTAGATTATGATCATTAAATTTGTACTTAATCAAAAAAGATGGGGTTGCGCTTACGTGTATATGTTATAACAGAACATTTGTCTAAATTTAAATAGAGGTGATTATAGGAGCAATAGTCAAATATATTTCATAATTCATTTTGAAATTTAAAACAGTCGTTTACATTTTGAATAATTTTATAAATTTTTGCGTCATCGGCGTAAATGACTATTACAAGTTTTGGCACAGTTTTCAATGTCGTTTATATATAAAATGAATAGAAGAGGCCCCAAATGCAAACCTTGGGGGACTCCAGAGGGTACGATTTTATAGTTAGAAATGAATCCCCCGATTGAAACAGCTTGGGAACGATTCGTTATATATGATAAAAGCTCTCGTGACTTATTTTATCAAAATTCATCTGTGTTTACAACTTTTGAACACAAAACTTGTTGAATAATATAATGCAATGGAATGAAAAAAATGAAGGGAAATCTTAATTAGCTCGACACAATACCACAAAACCGTTTTTGTTTCCAGTCATTGCTAGTGCTCCATCGGTTGTAATGCACACTTAATTTATATATTCGTAGCTTGTAGTTTTTTACAAAATTTAAGAAAACGTCATATGCCACGGATCTTTCCCTTCAGAGGAATGCTTGTCAAAAATTCTTCCTCAACCAACATGTCATTGAATACCATCCGAATAAAAATACACAGCTGGGCAGTGTCTGTCATATCGGTGGATTCGTCGAACTGTAAAGAAAAGTATGTACATTCCATGATATCATGTTTTAGTTTATCTCCCAATGTCCTGACTCATGACTTCAATACGCCTTGTCACAGTCGGATGAGATAACTGAAGTTCTCTAATAGCAGACATGATATCTGTTTTATTTTTAAAATCTCCAAATAAAGTCTCACCCGCTTCAATAAAAGCTTCCTTCACAACCGATCCATCTTCGAATGGTTTCTTGTGTTTTGCCAATATATGAGATATTTTAAATGACGCGATCGTAGCAGCTTTTGATAAATAAATAATGAACAGAAAACACCTGATATTTCTGACAGTAAAAAAGTGTTCATTAATAAATATAACATTCATAATCAACATTTAATTAAAAAGATAGAAATCTTAAGCAATTTAAAAGTATGGTACTTTTCAGATTTGTAACAAAATAAACCTACTTTTCTTGAATTTTAGTCATTAAAAACGTTATACCCACTTTCGTTAACTTGAACCTAACATGCGGTTAACGGCGGCCATTGGCATGCTTCACTTAAGATTAGACGAAGTTACGTCAGTCTTTTTTACAGTAGCCTTAGTAAGAGTTTTACAATTACGAAAACTATGACAGTGTTTAAATTCTATCATTAAATCATTGTGGAGTCCTACCTGTACATGATCAAGTGTGTTGTGCATTACTGATTGAAAACTATCACAATAAAGACTTTCTGAATGCCATCCAACGAAAGAAACTAACACGTAGTGCCTCAAAGATTATATTTGAAGTACCAAGGTATAGAAATCTGTATGGTAAACAGTTGCTTCAACACCAGATTCCTAAATTAATAAATATAAATAAATAAATAAATATTTCCAACACTCACACCAATTAGCCTAGCCCCAAAGTAAGCACTGTAAGGCTTGTGTTATGGGATGCTAGGGTAACGGATAGAATACATATACTGTACATATATAAGTATATTTATATAGAAATACATATTAAACATCCATGACTGGAGTACAAATGCTCGTATTCACCACACAAACATCTGCCCCCACCGGGATTCGAACCCGGGACCTCTTGAGTCGGCGACACCATGAAACCCGGCGTACAAACCACTCGGCCACGGAGGTCGTCTGCCAGAAACAATTAAAAATAAAATTAATCAAAGTAACATTAATTCCATTTTAAAAACATATTTTCTATCCCTTTTAATAACAAAAACCAATATCGACATGATTTAAAACTAAAACAAAATAATATGAAACACGAGATCAGCCCGTGTTTCCACTCTTTTGGTATATGGCTCTGCGCGGTGTTTGGCCAACAGCTACCTGGCTTTTCACTAAAGGCGGTGCGGTATATATAAAAAAATATTAATATCATTACCTCACCGATTAATGTCTGATGAATGAATGGTTTAATTTAAATTTGTTGATTGAGTAGACGTACCTGCGGGTCTTGATGGCGAACGGCAGTGTCCGGGAAAACCAATACTGGTTTATGAGACACTGTTATACACTTAAGATTATAATGTATTTCTTATTATATAATAAATAAAATAAAAATTTGTGTCTTCATAAATTTTAAGTATATTTGATTACTTTTCACCAAAATGGATATAGAAATATAATTTACAATTTGAAAACTATCATAGTTTTCGTGAGCTCAAACTCGTACTAAGGGTAAAGGTCTGTGGTTTCAAATAGGTATACACAGCACATACAGAATAATAGTGTTACACTTGAATAAAAAAAAATTTAACCTAAAATAAAAGATTTAAACCTACAAAATATCACACGCACACACAATCACAAACATGCACACAACGACGCTTTTATAGATGTTAGTGTTGGTATTTTTAGTGTATATTGTTACAAGTAATCATGTTCGAGGTGGGGCGCTAATAACTGCGACATAGTCTCTGACTAATGTAGTTATTAACGTTTAACATTGTATCTGTACAAACTATGTAATTGCAAATAAAGATTATTATTATTATTAAATACGGTCAAGCGAAAAGCACAATAAATAATCAATCACACTTCGTAATAATGTGGTCGCTAAATAAACTATGAAACAAAACAAAGAGAAAAATATACACTAGTACTAATAGTCACAGATTGGAAAGAATTTGAATATATCAGTTACTTACTGTCCTAATTCGATGGCGTCATCTATTCGTCTCAGGACACGCTTGATTGCTTGTGCTGGAAGTTCATCCTATTGGAAATAGGGTATTTGACAGTATTAAAAATAAAGTGCCAATTGTTAGCATCTGTGTTTAGAATGAATATTGGCAGGGGTTTTCACTATTTTTAGGGAAAATATTCATAATTTTACTAAAAACCCACGAGAAAGATAATAATTTTCTTATCTATTGTCACGTGACCCAAAACACTTGGGATTGGCGGAGCCTAAAAAAGCGTCACACGCAAGTAAACTTCCGGTTAAAGTGACATTACATTGTATCGTTTGACGTTTCAATAACAGTCGTGTGACGTCACACACCAGTGAGACGCCATTTGTCCAGAGAAACGTTTTCGCGGCAACTTGAAAATGGAATATTGATTTGGTATTTTTACTGAAATACACAACAGAATGATGAATATCCACTTTTTACGGACTCCATAAACATTAGTCAATAACGTAAGATCGTTTTCTAAAACTTGTCAAATACCCTATTATATCAACGCAATGGAATGATTCAACAAGATGGCGTTGCCATCAATATCCAAATTGTAAAGGTATCGATACTTGCCAAAAAGTACTCATTTAGGAAAAGTATCGCATACAAAGCATCGAGTACTAAAGTATCGGTATCGAAAGGAAAAGTACTTGATACCACAAAGTATCGATACTTTTTTCGTGTCCCTAGGCATGTGCCTAGGTGCGCGAGGGTACAGAGGGGCGCGCGGGCGGCATGCAAAAAAAAAATTTAGCAAAAAATTAATTGGGCCGGTAAGTAAGCCACCTACTTCATCAATCATCAACCCATGCTCGTCCACTGCTGGACATAGGTCTCCCCTAATGCACGCCTCTACTCCCGATTTTCTGCCACCTACTACACAATAAAAACTATTATTTTTGCTTACAACCTCAATTTGCTACTATTTATTACAAAAGATTGATTAATACAAATAAATTACAATATGTAATGAGGTGTCAAAGAAAATAGGATTGCAGTAATCGCCTTGCACAAGGTAGGTATGGAGCCGTCAGCCTATTCCAGACATTTTCAAAGCTTGGTATCAGCCGTATGTTCGTATATCGTACTATCAACAGATACAACAACACTTCATCTGTCCAAGACCAGAAAAGATCGGGGCAGCCGCGTGCTGTTAGAATTACAAAGGCTGTTAATGCTGTTAAAGCCAGAATTCGTCGAAACCCCATTAGGGAGCAAAAAATCTAATCACGAGAAATGAAGATTCCCACTAGGACTCTGTCGCGTATTACAAAACAAGACCTGAAGCTCTGTGCTTATCGTTGATATACAGCACATGCCCTAAATCAATCTTTACAAGAGAGTGGATCGATCAAAACGCCCTCTGTGCCGATACGCAGGTGAAAAGGACAGAAATATCCTCTTTGCCGATGAAAAGAAATTCACGAATGAAGAACACTACAATCAGCAAAATGATAAAGTGTACGCTCACAGTTCTAAAGAAGCTGCTCAAGTAGTCGGAAAGGTACAAAGTGGTCATCACCCTGCGTCAGGGATGGATGGTTTGGTGGTGCGTGTCTTATCAAGGAGTCACAAAACTACATTTTTGTGAAGAAGGAGGAAAACTTCAGCCAAAGTGCATCAAGATACAGTCTTGGATCATGTTGTGAAACCTCTCAGCAATACACATTTTAAAAATATACCGTAGACTTTCCAGCAGGCAGGCAGGAGCCAGCTGGCACCTGGTCACAAGGCACGAACTACTCAAGCCTGGCTTGAAACCAGCGTTCCTTTATAAGAGCTGAATACTGGCCCTCATCTAGCCCAGATCTCAACCCTTTAGACTTCGAATTATGGTCAGTTTTAGAGTTGGCTTGCTCTAAACGACACGACGACATTGAGTCTCGAAAAATTTTTGGGGCAACCAGTGGCAAAATATCCCTTGGAAACCTTAGATTAAAACAAAAAGGGTAGATACGGTACGCTCATACTTGCATCAAACAAAAACTGATCCCACGGCAGCGCGAACGGAACGGCGAGATCCGCGTCACTGCATTACCGACCCGAACGAAACAGCACGTTAAGTTTCAACGGCAGCGCGAACGAGACGGCGAGATTTTTATGAAAAAAATATATTTTATAGTACTTACGAATGAAAAGTGATGCTGTGGATGTTATTTTTAGTTCTTGCGCAATTTGAGCACTTTTTAAAAACACACTTAGGCATTGTTTTATCATATAAACACAAAATATTAGCTATTGCTAATATTTTGTGCACGACGTACATGTGAACGCCAAATATTTCTTTTTGGCGTTCACATGTACGTCGTTTGCATGTCAAGTTGTGACCGCTAGCATCACTATGTAGTTTGTGGTTGTGACTAAAGCGATTAGGGTCGTGATAGTAGTGGACCACAATTCATGCGGATCACTTTTGTGAGGCTAGTGCCGTATCTACCCTTTTTGTTTTAATCTAAGTTGGAAACAGTGCGTAAATCCATAGATTCGTGGCCAAACAGATTAAAGGCCTGTATAAAAGTGTAAGAGTTATTAGGCTGATTGTCAGTAGATTTAATTTAAAATATTTATTGTTTATTTTAAACATAAAGATTGAACTATAATTATTGTAATTTATGAAAAATATTTGGTTATGTTGTATAGAATCTAAATTATTACCACGGACCTGAAAAAAAGAATTACTTAATGTGTAGAAATTTAAAAATCAAGACTGGCAACACGGTCGTTAGGAGGGGTAGGCCGCACAAAAGGGCGGCCGCAAAAACTAGACGGGTAGTTGGAGCGTACCCACGTCAACAGCGCACGGATCTACCTCCCACGTAAGTGCTCCGCCGTAAAGTTGGACTTTACTTCTCCGCGAGCACTGCCTGGCGCCATCGTGCCAGCGGGGATCTTCACCGAGCCTCAGCCGCAGGCCTTGAGCGCGCCGCAAGGCGTCGCTCGGCCAAGATCGCGCTGACGTGAGTCCCAATTCGCAGCATGGACGAGCCACCCGCCCCGAAGCAATACCCTGACCCATCAGTGGACGATGACACAGCCTACTTCGCGGCCTGTACGATCGCGGACCGATCGCATCGCGCTCAATATGAGTTTGACGCAGCGATGGTCGCGCGTCTCACGGACTGCGGACTGCTGCGGCTCCCCCAGGCTGCAACGCTGGCTGTGGGTTTACCTCCGTCTCCTGGAGAGAGATGCGAGTGTTACCTCCAGCTACCAGCCTGACGACCGGTGCACACTAGAGTGCATGAAGTCGATCAACTTGATCCCCCTCAAGCTGCCACCACCGAGGGCAGTATATTTGAAGCCCCAATCTCCGTCGCCCGATCCAGAGGAGAAACGCCGCAGCCGCAAGCTACACCCACACGACCCGCACCTTCAACGATCACGCAGCTGTGGTGACCCCCCGGTGCCCCAGCAGTCGACCTCACAAAAGGTAACGCCACAACACGCCGCCCCCGCAGCTCAAGAATCGCCTCCGACTGTTTTACCGACGCAGTCGGTAAGCTATGCGCAGATAGCGGAGACTTCTGCGCCTACCCACCACGCAGCTAAAAAAAACCCGCCTACCGCCGCACCTCGCACCGCCGCGCAGCCCGCTCATCCGGCCTCCAGCCAGCCTCCTACATCCCAACGGGTACGCAAACTCCCGCCGATAGTGGTCGAGCAGCTGCAGGACTGGCCGAAGCATATGCGCGCGCTGCACGAACAACTTGGACGACCACCCAGCGTGCGCCCGTTTGGCACGGGCGTACGCTTTACACCAGCGGACGAAGACGAGAGCCGGCTCATCCAAGCTTATCTCTTCAAACTGGAGGGACAAAGCGGGCTGAGCTGGTACGCGCACGCCCGACCCGAAGACCGCAGCCTCAAAGTAGCCGTGAGAGGGCTACCTATGAACACCCAGCCGCGAGACATCGCTGAGGCCCTTACAGCAAAGGGCTTCGCGGTTGAGTACGTGAGGGAGATCCGAGCGCGAGCAGGCCGCGTCGGATGTATACACTTCGTCTCACTCCACCGAACCCCAGACACCATCCCGGCCATTTACGCAGTAAGTGAGCTGTTGAGCATGACCGAAATCTCCATTGAAGCCTGGAGAGGAAGGAAGACCCCCGCGCAGTGCCACCGCTGTCAGGGGTTCCGCCACTCCAGCCACGGTTGCCACCGCCCGCTTGCCTGCGTGCGGTGCGGTGACCCGCACGCCGCCGCCGACTGCCCACGCCCGCTTTCGCAACCCGCCACTTGCATCAACTGCAAGGGCCCGCATCCCGCGAACCACAGTTCGTGCCCCGCACATCACCGCGAGGCGCGAAACGGAAGAGCGACCACAGTGGCCCGCACAGGCCGCCCCCACACGGAACCACCACCGCAGCGAAATGAGGTGAGCGAGCACGCGCCGGCCACCCTTATGGCCCCCGCAAACGCTCCTCCCTCACCTACCACCCGCACCAAACGCCGCCGAAAGAGAAGCCGTCGAGAGAGCAACTCGCCATCGACGGACACGGACACCGCCGCCCAGATACCAGAACAGCCGATCACCACGGTCCTAGACACGCCGCCGCCTACGCCCACGCAAGAAGAAACAACGCGCCTCCTGTTCAAGCTCTCGGACCTGCTCGCGGACTTTGTTAAAAAGTTCGGGCAGGCCGAGAAAAAAAGTTCGACACCTACCCCCAGCGAAGATTCTACCCCCGCGCGCTAAGTCCGTCGCCCGCTCGCTGGTCGCTCACTGGGCCTCCCTCATGGGTCTCACCCGGTGGGCTTGACCGCGCCGAGGGCGACGCGTGAAGACGCGTAGGGGGTGGACCCCATCGACCGTCCCGTTCGAAGCGGGATGCGAACCCGCAACCTCCGCAGTGGCTCACGCCAGATAGGACTCCCCGCACGCCGCGGCGCCTTCGGCGCCGGCGACGCGCGTTACGAAGAACAACGGTAGACGGGTAGTTGACCGAAGTGAATTCGACGAGCATACTAGAAATTAAGGGTGTTGGTGGATTGATCGTGTGGTGAGGCATTTGTGGAGAATAAACTTATGACGGAGTACTGAGCGTTTTATTACACTTCAGAAGTGGTAAGTACCCGATTCTTCTTTGTTTCTTCTTACAACTAATTAGAAAATCAAAAAGACGGTTTGTTTAAAATCTTATAGCCATTATTACTGATTTTAAAGAAAATTATTTGTTTAAATTGTAAAAACAAGGTGGCCTTGAGCAAGCACAATTGTTGAATTTTATCTTTAAAAAAGAAAATGTGTAACGGTTGATAGTTAAATTTGTAAAAGATATCACTGATATATTGGATAATCATTCGCCTAAATTTTACTTTCTTTTAAAATACAGTATATAACGGTTGGTAGTTCGTTCGAGTTATCCATCAGTATCGACTTATTGGGAAATTATTTGCTAAATTCTTACATGGTAAGGTTACGATGACCTTGAGCCGGCATGCACAATTTTTGAATGTCAGTTATATTTTAATTTACTTTGACTTGAGATACTAGATAGATATACTACACAAATAATTAAAGGAAATAGCATTACAGCGATACAATAGTACAATTTAGATTTATAAGTATATAGACAACCCGTTTGGTTCAGTGGTAGTGAGCGCTGCCTCTGGTCCGAGGGTTGCGGGTTCGACCCCCGCTCGGTACAAACATTTGTGTGCATGATCGTGTCTGTTGTGTTGGTCTGGGTGTTTTCTATGTATTATAAGTATGTGTTATATTACTATGTATTAGGTATATTTATGCATAAGTTATACCACTATGGATTCTGATATCCGTAACACAGGTGCTTGAGCTGCCTATCACGGAATCAGATCAATGTTTGTATTGCTGTGAAATATATTATTATTATGTGGTGCATTTTATTACTTACAAATAAGCTGAAGAGGACAAGGTCATAAGGTGTCATTATTAAATATCGAGCTATGTAGACTAGAGTCTACGGGGAGGCAAAATGTTTCTTCTTTATACGTAGAGGTCATAGTTTTCGAGATACTTTACAAAAGGTGTTTACGATAAGAAAATAATAAAAATATCAGTTTTATCTGTTTATTGAGCAATCGTTGGAATATATATATAGTTGTCGTTGTTTACAAGTTTCAGGTGCCATGGACAGATCGCAGTCTCGTCACTCGGTACGCGAGAGGTCACTGGGACGGCAATCAAAAGAAAATATAAGACAAAGTCGTAGCCGCACCCGTCGTGACAGCGTAACTAGTGGGCCTAGACGAAGTCGTTTAAATGAACAGCGTAGCCCCCGCGATTTTGGCAAATTGCGCGAGATGCAGCGGAATATAGACCGTGAGATGGAACAACTGCGAAAATCCCTACTTAATTACGACGGGCAAACACACAATCAAGCCAGACGAAGCCGTAGCCGCAACCGTCGTGAAAGTGTCTCCG
Source organism: Chilo suppressalis (assembly GCA_902850365.2). Classification (NCBI taxonomy): domain Eukaryota; kingdom Metazoa; phylum Arthropoda; class Insecta; order Lepidoptera; family Crambidae; genus Chilo; species Chilo suppressalis. Next base: position 20,103,511 of record OU963898.1, read on the forward strand.
GGCAAAACCGAAGCTTAAATGAGGATCACAGCCCGCGTAATACTAATAGGCTGTCGGAGATGCAACGTGAAGTGGATCGAGAGCGAGAACGAGCACGCGATCTCCAATACACGCTTGACAGGGAACCCCACCGAGTACAACGAACTGTGAGTAATAAACGAGAGTTAGATGATCGTTCTAATCCCTTACATGATGTTACTCCAGTGCGTGAAGTATCCTCTCGTAGACGGCACCGAAGCCCGAGGCGACACGATGATGGTCCAGAAAGGCAGAGGCATTGAGTTCACCTAGTATATCATTTTCTTCCAAAGATGTAGCTAATATCATTAACTCTCTTAAAAATTTACCATCACAGCCGTTGACGTCAAGTGCACTACCATCACATGCGTCTAATGTACATAAAAACATTTTGCCTGATTTCAATCCTTCCTCTAAAGTCCAACGAATGGATATCTGGCTAAATAAGGTGAATGAGTGCGCTACCGTCTACGGCTGGGACGATAAAACAACAGTGCATTTCGCTATGCAGAAACTCCAGGGCCTGGCCAAGGTTTGGTATGAAAGTTTACCATCAATACTTTATAACTGGACAGAATGGCAAAATAAATTATTAAATGCATTTCCGTGCGAGCGAAACTATGGCCAAACTCTGGGGGACATGCTGAGGCGAAAGAGCCTTCTCAACGAACCGATTGAAGTATATTTTTATGAAAAGTTGGCTCTATTGAACCAATGCAACATTGACGGAAAGCGCGCGGTTGATTGTATCATACACGGTTTGACAGATAAGACAATAAAATCTAGTGCTATAACACTACGGTGTGAGCATCCGGAACAGTAGTTACAGTTCTTGATGAGCAATAAGGGACAAACAATAACACAATTATCGGATGGGCCACAATATAGATCAAAATTCGATAGTGGTACTTTGAGTAGGAACAGTAATGAGAATAGAATGGATGGCAAATCTAACTTAATGCAAAATAGCACTATATTTTGTTATAATTGTAGGGAAAAGGGGCACCCATTTTCGAAATGCCCTAAACCGCTTATTAAATGTGGGAGATGTTTCAAGATGGGTCATAATACAGATAATTGCTTTTCAAATAAAAAGGAATCTCAGGATGATGACGGAGATAAGACCGACGTAAGTGACTTAGAAAAGACAGATAATTGAATAGTTAGTTTTAATAATCCGGACTAATATTATAAATGCGAAAGTAACTCTGTCTGTTACTCTTTCACGCCAAAACTACTGAACGGATTTGAATGAAATTTGGTATACAGTTGGTCTAGACCCTGAGAAAGGACATAGGCTACTTTTTATTGCGAAAAGGGGGTTGTAAGGGGTTAAAGGGGGGGGGGGGTGAAAAGTTGTTATCAAGTTAAAAAACAATTTGGCTTTTGAAGTTAACGGGGCAGACACGTGAGGGCTGACGTCGTTGTCAGACGCATGCGATTAGAGAAATTTGCGCTACAAAGAATTACCTTTTTCGATCCAGTAAAATAATTTTATTGTTTCGTTTATTTTTTTAAGTAAGTATTTTTTATTAATTAGGTCTTGTTAATTAATTTTGTACATACTTAATATTTCGGAATCTTTTAGTTCATAGTTAATAGTAGGTCAGATAGTTTCCGCTACTTTAAAATAAAAACTGATTTGCTTTTATTTCTTTTTTTGAATTAATGTAATATGTCGTAGTAGGTGTAAAACTAACCTCACCTACTTACCTCCTATTCTTTTTTTTTTTTTTTTTTTTTTTTTTTTTACTACGTAGCTGCTTATTAAAGGTTTTTTTTTTATGATAATAAATCTCAATCTGTACATCTGTTTTGTTCGATTCATTTTATTTTTGTTTTTCTACGATGACTCGCAAACGAAAGTCCAATTTAGCTAATAGCTCTAGCAGAGCTCGGGCTGCTAAACTTGCTAGATCACTGGAATCGGAAAAGGATTCACAGATCCGTCGGACTTTAGATGCCGAGCGTCACGCAATTCAAAGGGCTGCTGAAACTTTTGAGCAAACGCAGACCCGTCATAATTTAGACGCTGATCGTCATGCTGCACAAAGGGCTGCAGAGACCACTCAGCAGATCTAAGCTTGCCAAATCTTGGATGCCGAGCGTCACGCGGCTCAAAGAGCTGCAGAGACCTCTCAGCAGGCCCAAGCTCGCCAAGTCTTGGATGCCGAGCGTCACGCAGCTCAAAGAGCTCCTGAGACCTCTCAGCAGACCCAAGCTCGCCAAAAATTAGATGCTGAGCGTCAAGCTTCGTAGATAGCCGCAGAGACCTCCGAAGAAACACGTAGACGACGTTTAATTAATTCCGAGCGGCAAGCAGAAAGGAGACGTACGTTTACGATGAATACGTGGAAGTCATTTGCCGATGCTGCTTTTGATTATGATCCGTTAATTGATTACTTTAATCATCGATTAGTCCTCCTAGGTCTGTTTTTCGCATGGCCAACTGTACGTGGCCTGCTCGCGAGTGTCGAGTCCAAACAATCTCCACATTTTAACAAATAATAACAAAACAGCAAACGTTGTGTACAAAAATGTTTTGAATTAGGTCATTTTAAAATATTTTCGTACACAACGTGACGCTGGCCCCTGTAAGTGTCTCTTGGACATAAGGGACCAATAAATTTTCCTAGGTACTTTCTGCCACTCAATGGAATACATAGGTACCTTATACCTACTGTAAACTAATATTTTTATTTTTTTTAAATATACCTACTGATGGTTATTATTAAATAATTAAAAATGCTACCCAAAGATACTATTCCACGCGGACGAAGTCGCGGGTAACAGCTAGTAATAAATAAAATATATTCGTTAAACAAAATAATTAAATTAGATATTTATGAATTATGTTTAGAATATATTTTTATTACGTTAAATTTAATAGTTCTACATTATAATTTTTATTATTTTTAAAGCATGTAACTGCTTGATGTTTTAGGGCCGAAACACATAAGCGCGTTGCGGCGCCGCGCCGCTGAAATCGGCAGTGCGCTATAGCGGTGCGGCGCCGCAACGCACGACGCGAATTCCAGCGTTATGACGTCATACTTGTTGACAAGGATGCAGTTTGTTTCTAACACTCTTGCAAACAACACGTGTCAACCGAGAAGCAGTTTTAAAATTAAAATGTCTGACGTTGACGTCGATCTGTTTATATCTTCGGTTCAGGAACACCGTTGTTTGTGGGATACTAGTGACGAAACCTATAAAGACAAATTTATGAAACAAGAAGCATGGAAAAGCATTTGTGAGATCGTTTATGTTGATTACAAGGAAAAAAACTCAACCGAAAAATCAAAACTGGGTAAGTAGTAACATAGTATTGTCTTAGGTTTACGCGATCACTATTCACAATAAAACTACAATTTTTACTGTAGTAAAAACGTAAAAATCTGATCCGCGGTTTAAATTGTAAAAATTGTAGTTTAATGTAAGTAGCATGTATCTTTTTTTTTTTAATCATATGAAATACACCATTTATTTTAATGCCCTATGCAAAAGATTTTCTCTAAGTTAAAATTATATTTTTTCTCGCGCTCTTATTCAAAAAGGTAAACAAATACTATAAATAAAACCAAATTGCCATTTAAATTGTTTATTCGCAGTTCACAACATGTTAAATAGTTTGAATCAAATGTATTAAGGTATTATTTGTATTTTGAACTGAGTAGGTATACGAACATTCATATTTTGTTTAATTGCCAACTTAGGGCGCCAACATCACTGGAAAAGTAATTACAAAAATCATTCCGTATTAGATGTGGGCTTAAATTATTTTCATTTGCTGTGGGCAAATGCAACATTTGCAGATCAGAATCATCAAAGATAATGTCATCGGTCGCTTGTACTCCATCTCGATTCAAAACAAAGTTGTGCATTACACAACATGCCTTGATAATGTCTGTCGCAAATTCGTATTGCACATTCATAGATCGATGAAATATGCGCCATTTATTGGCTAGGATGCCAAAAGCGCACTCGACATATCTTCGGGCACGACTCAGTCGATAATTGTAAACTCTTTGTTGTACCGACAAATGTTTCCCTGAGTAAGGGCGCATGACGTTATTCGAAATTGAGAATGCTTCATCTCCTACAAAAACAAATGGAGTTTCATTTTGAGAACCTGGTAAAGGCTTTGGTACAGGAATAGGTAATTTGTGTGTCATAATCAAATCATAAAGTTTAGAGTTCTGGAAAACGGTGGAGTCACTTTCCTTGCCATACGCTCCTATATCGACAAAAATGAATCTATATCTAGAATCTACAAGAGCTAATAAAACTATTGAATTATAGCCCTTATAATTGTAAAACAGTGATCCACTGTGCGCAGGACATGTAATACGGACATGTTTACCATCAAGAGCTCCTATGCAGTTAGGAAAATTTGCTTTCTTGTCAAACTCAATAGCGACATCTTCTAGAACCTGTTTTGTTATAGGAGGTATATTTTGACTTGATAGATGTTTCCATATGGCGCGACAAACTGTCCTTACAATTTTTGCTATTGTACTTGCTCCTCGGAAGTAATTCGTATGCATGGTTTTAAAGTCACTGCCGGTTGCTAGAAATCTAAAATGAAATAATAATTAGTAGGCAAATAATAAAATAATACAAATGTAGGTATAATCAAACTCAAACTGCGCAGGTAATAGTGTTGCTAAAGGAATAGATTTTCAAAGATAGACAGGTAGTTTTTCAAAGAAGTACTCAAGAAATATTTTACATTATGGTTGTTCTAGGCAAAGTCAATCAGTTTTTAACTTGCCTAAGTCAAGAAAAAGCAGAAAATTGTTCTTTTTCGGCGGCCAGCCATTTATATGAAATTGGATGGACCGAAAGTACTTATGAAAGTTATATCAAATTTTATATGTAATTTTATATGTAGTATAAATGGAATCTAGGGAATTTTAGTCTTTATTACTATTTTTCACTTGTGAAGTTATTTGTTGCAGGTAATAATTTAGTCAAGAAGTGGAAGGCCATAAAAGATAATTTTGCTAAATATCAAAAAAAACTAAAAGATGCCAATCGATCAGGAGCTGGAGCTGCAAAAATTAAAGAATATCACTTGAATAAACAATTACAGTTTTTGAAAAAGGTTTCACAAAATGCAACTGATTCCAGTTTATGTGTAGCGGAAGGAAATATTGAGAATGAAATAACGGCATTGCCTCGTTATAAAAGTCAACCACGAAAACGAAAGGCAGATGATAAGGATGATATTGAAGAAGATTTATTGGCAATATTAAAAACACCGGAGAATAGACATTTGCATTTTTTCAAGGGGATTTTACCATCTCTACAATCGTTAAATGAGAATCAAACATTGATATTTCAAAGTCGGGTGCTTCAAATATTAACGGACATTCTTCAACCTTCAATTCATCAAAATACACATCACGGCTATAATCAAGAATATCAGCATCAGGGTTATAATCAAGGATATTCAACTATGAGATACGATAATACGGTTCAGAGTGGCTACCACACTTCTACTCCTGGAAGTTCGATTACTGAACAGAGGACTACCTCATCATCAAACCAACGTCCAATAAATTCACCATTTTTACTGGACGAAACGTCAGCTACTTCCTATGTTTCACAAGATGAGGAGTTTGATTTTTCTTAAATTGATCATTACATTTTTTAAGGCCTATTAAAGTATTCTTAAAGTAAGAAAATTGTATAATGCAAAAAGCTTAATTTGATTCTGTCTTGTTTCATTTGAACCTGGCTTTGTACCACTAGGTACCCCCAAACCATGAACACTAGTGATGCAAAATTTTTATCGACACCCCGCTAGTACCACAGGTGTATAAAGCCAGGGGTACAAATAAAACTAAACATTTGATTCCGAGTGCCATAAACATCAATAAAAAAAAAATAAGAAACCTATTTGTTTTACCTTAAAGTTAAGCCCAGCATTTCCAAAGCAGTAACTGGTTTCCTTCCTTTATTTTTTTTCTTCTGTATATATTTTGATAACTCGCTTAATAGCTCTTCAAATGATGATATACTCATTCTAAAGTAGGCAACAAATTTTTTTTCGTCTATCTTTAATGCTTCGTATTTTTTAGAAAAGAACTCGCCATTTGGATTCATACCCTTACTTAATGGATGTATCCAGTATCTTCTTTGCCGTATTTTTAAGATAGAATAATGTCTTCTTAATAACAAATAAGCAATAAGTTTATTACGATCCATCGCAGAGAGACGTCTATCCACACTCAAAAATCACGAGAAAATGGTTACCCTACCATAATGCCCTGTTTCGCGACGCCGCAACGCGGCAACGCAACTGCCGATTTTGGCGTTGCGGCGCCGCAAAAATAAGCAGTTTGCGTTATGTGTTTCGGCCCTTAAATCTAAAGAAAATATAACTAGAAAAAATTTTCTTTAGATTTAAAACATCAAGCAGTTACATGCTTTAAAAATAATAAAAATTATAACTATAATTGCTATTTCTTCTTTCAAATGTTTAATACTTGTAAAAGTATTCATTTGACATTGTGGGTTTACCTATAATGCGAAGAGATGGCGCTGCCTTGCAGCTTAAGAATAGCTAGAAAGAATTTCGACGCGGTCCGTGAGGGCCGCGGTAGCATAATTGGTCAGTGCATTCGCCCGGATTGCGAAGGGTGCGGGTTCGAGTCCCGTCTGCTGCCTGGTCCGCGTGAAAAAAAATTTTTTCTAGTTATATTTTCTTTAGTTCTACATTAGTTATTCATGGCAAAATAAATTCAAAGTAGGTATATATCAATGATGTTTGTGTGGTTCAGTTCTTTATTTGTGTTAAATGAACGAATTATGAAATGTACTATTACTTATATTAGCAGATTGGAAATAATTTTGTAGTTTTACATAAAATCGTATTAAACAAATTTTTGATTAGATACCCTTTCAGTGAATGAGTTTAAATGAAGGTACATAATATTAGTAATTGTTTACATTAAAATGTGTAGTACAGGGCATTAACAAGGCTGTAAGAATGGATGGGTTTACAGTTTTGTTCAGTTTGGTGACCAAAATGGATGGACTGGTTGCCAGACTGGTAAATGTTCTCTACTAATTAACAAGGCTGTAAGAATGGATGGGTTTACAGTTTTGTTCAGTTTGGTGACCAAAATGGATGGACTGGTTGCCAGACTGGTAAATGTTCTCTACTAATTAACAAGGCTGTAAGAATGGATGGGTTTACAGTTTTGTTCAGTTTGGTGACCAAAATGGATGGATTGGTTGCCAGACTGGTAAATGTTCTCTACTAATCAACAAGGCTGTAAGAATGGATGGGTTTACAGTTTTGTTCAGTTTGGTGACCAAAATGGATAGACTGGTTGCCGGACTAGTAAATGTTCTCTACTAATCTTAATATGAATTATTTAGTTTAGACTATTTACAAGAATGGATTGGTTTGTAAATTAGTCACATTTTTCATGTTTTATGTTTGTTTTCTTTTATACGACGAGAATTGATGGATTCGTCACAAATCAGAATATTTACGGAAATGATTTGGTTTATGTAAATACTTATTAGATTTAAGGCTATTGTGCATGAGGACATGCACTTTGTCAGGATGGGCGAATGTAAGAGTTATTAGGCTGATTGTCAGCAGATTTAATTTAAAATATTTATTGTTTATTTCAAACATAAAGATTGAACTATAATTATTGTAATTTATGAAAAATATTTGGTTATGTAGTATAGAATCTAAATTATTACTTAATGTGTAGAAATTTAAAAATCAAGACTGGCAACACGGTCGTTAGGAGGGATAGGCCGGACTTTTTGGCGGGAAGTCAAACTGAGCGGGAGCTTTTAATTTTCCTCGTAATTAAATTTAAACTTTAATTAGATTAGATTTCTTCAGTGATGGCTCCCTCAGGATTTGGCCAATATCTGGTGTTTGTGTCCAAAATTTCTTGTCTATGTTTGTTCGGTGAGGGCTTGTTTATTGTCTAAAACTCTGCTTATGGTGTGGAAGGGCTTTGTGCAAGTACAAGGACCTAGGATTTGGGAAAAGAATAGGGAAAAACAGAAAGGAAAGGTTAAGGTATAATATGTTGAGCTGCCTGAAACAATAAGTAATAAAGCTGAGATATGAGTACCAGTGAAACTATATCTACAATTTAATATTGTTAGAATCAATATACATACACAGAATATTCACAAAATCTGAATAAACTAAAGATAATATAGTTGAAAAATCTGTAGGAAGATGGACATGTGACGGAAGCAATGAATAGAGGGAATGGCTATTTTTGGAGCAATTAAATAAGATATGATCTGGCGTACCCTCGTCGATACCACACTCGCACAAGGAACTGTCCCTCACCCTAATCTTGGCCAGGAAAACGGGAGTACATACGTGACCAAGTCTTAGTCTGCATAATGTGGAAACAACACTTTTTTTGGCATTTCGCATTTTGGTAAACCATGGAGAATGAGGGATATCTGGCTGAATATTCGCATAGAACTTGCCTTTTGATTTACTTGATTCCTTCCAAAATTTTGACCACTCTGTAAGCAACTGCTTTTTAGCTAAAGAAGCTAGGTCATTAGGGTAAGTGCCACAGTGATTGAGAGATCCGCTAAGTGTAGCTTGTTTGGCAAAGGAATCAACAGTCTCATTTCCCACTATACCAGTATGCCCAGGGATCCATGCCAAAATAATTTGTAAACCTTGCCGATGACATTCAAATAAAATAGTTTTAATGGTCAGTATAAATTGAAATTTTGATTTAGAGCTGAACTGATTACTCATTATGGCTTGGAGACAACTTTTAGAGTCTGAAAAAATTATTACTTTATTATGACTATGGGATTGAATAAATTTGAGGGCTTCTAAAATAGCGATAGCTTCACCAGTGAACACCGAAGAATATTGAGAACATTTGAAGTCAAGAATGATATTGTATTTTGGAACCCACACTGCTGACCCGACGTGACTATCATCTGTTAGTTTTGAAGCATCTGTATAAATAGTAAGCCAATCAGGCCACTGAGACCCAAGTCTGCAATTCAAGATGTTTTGTGCTGCTGGAGAATTTTTGCCAATATCTATGTCCAAGATTATGTTAGGCTTATAAATTAAAGCTTGATATGGGGTTTCAAATAAAGGATTGAGCCTACATTGATAGACAGGGGATGGTAGTTTTAATAACTTTCTAAAACTAATTAACAGACGTGGGAGATTTTTGTGGGACCAGTAGCTACTTGAAGGAATCAGTTGGTTTAACTGATGAAGTTTAGGAATTAGTGGATGAGATGAGCGTTCGAAAATTTTAAATATAAATTTGTCTGACATATACTGTCGCCGAAATTCTAAAGGAGGCTCGACGCATTCTACCTGCATTGCATTAATTGGAGATGACTTCATGGCACCTAAAATGATACGTAGACACTTAGATTGAATTTTGTCGAACAATTTTAGAGCTATTTTGCTACAGGGTTCGAGTAAGAAAGATCCATAATCCAAGAGGCTGCGGACAAGTGCATTATACATCATTTTTTGTGTACTTGGGTGGGCTCCCCACCATACACCCGAGAGTGCTCTAATTATATTTAAATTCCGTTCACATTTTTTAACAATGTAGTTAATATGGGGGACCCCAGTTAATCTACAGTCTAATACCATACCCAGAAATTTTACCTTGTCATGATTCGGGAACACCTGTCCCTCACAGGAGATATTAATATGAGGGATAGACCGAGCTCTAGAGAAAACCACAACACTGCTCTTAGGGATGGATATTGATAAGCCATGGTCGGATAGCCAATTATTCAGGTAGTAAATAGCTGAATTCAGTCGACTAGAGGCATCCAATATATTATCGACATCTATGTATAGGGCAAGGTCATCTGCATATTGTAGTACATTACAAAAGGAGGTCACCGTAAGGTCTAAGTCATGGGTGTAGATGCTATAGAGCAAGGGGCTAAGAACTGAGCTCTGTGGGAGACCTTTTCAAATCTTTCTGGGTGGGAGGTTTAAATTTTGAAAACTAACAGAGACTGAACGATCATTAAGAGTATTACAGATAAAATTAACAAACTTCTCAGGGATGTTCAGCTTAAGCATCTTCTGCCTAAGCACTGGGAGAAGGACGTTATCGTAGGCAGATGCAATATCAAGGAATACACCCACCACTGACCTTCGTTTAGACAAAGCAACACGGATATCTGTCACAAAGGTACCCAGACTATCCATGGTGCTCAGCCCTTTCCGAAAGTCGAACTGGGTTTCTGATAATTTATTATTGTTTTCCAAAAACCATTCCAGACGATTTTTAATGGGGCGCTCTACAACCTTAAACAAAGTATTAGAAAGTGCTATAGGTCGGTAGCTGGATGGATCATTACCTTGTTTGCCACTTTTAAGAATAGGGATGATAATTTGAGTCTTCCATTCCTCAGGGGGGGTGCCAGATTCAAATATTGCATTAACCATTTTTAAAAAGTGAAGTTTTGTCTCATTGCCGCTCTTAGTAATGAATGAGTAAGGTATTCCGTCAGCTCCAGGGGCGGAATCTTCAAGGCCTGAAAGGGCCAAGGAGATCTCCTCCCAGGAGAATGGAGCTTCCAATGGGTTAGATGAAAAAGAAGGAGAGCCAGGAAGATTCCTAACCTCCTCCAAGGTAGGCGCAGAAAGGGGGGCAATTTTACGGCTAAAGGGTACAAGCCATGCATCAGGGTCAGAAGAAGAAAAATTTTCATAGGTATCAGAGTATGATCCACGAAATTTTCTAATATTTTTCCAAATAAGAGAAGGCGATGATCTCGGGTACAAAGAAGTACAAAATTTAGTCCATCCCTCCTTTTTCTTAAGCCTCAGCAGAGATACAGTCTCTGCCGCAACTTTTTTGTAGTGGAGGTAATTTTCCACAGTCATAGCAGATGAATAAGCCTTCTCAGCTATCTTCCGATTTTTTATTGCAGCAGTGCAGTCTTTATCCCACCAAGGCGGAGAGCTGATATTCTTACAAGTTGGCGATTTCCTGATTGGGATACACTCATCAGCCACTGAGAGCATAGTATTCTTGAAAAGTGAATAGTGGTTGTCATTATTATCTGGAGCCTGAAGGGATGGGAGGAGTTTCATTTTGTCATCTAACCTGCTACTATACTTATTCCAGTCTGCTCGGGCCAAAATATGTTTTTGCCTGGGAGTGATATGGGGGGCTTCTTTACTTGGTGCAGGCAAGAAAACTAAAATGGGGTAGTGATCACTCCCATATGTGTTTGTAAGAATTTGCCAGTTGAGATTAGAAGCTAAGCTAGCCGAGCAAATAGATAGGTCAACTGCACTCTTTGGGTTCTGATTTGGAGCAACACGACGTGTTGGAGAGCCGTCATTTAAAATGCAGAGATTTAGGTCATCTAGTAAATCTAAGAATGTGGAAGAGAGGGAATCAGAAATGTGACAACCCCAAACTTCATTATGTATATTAAAGTCTCCCAGAATGATATATGGTTTCTCAATTGATTTGATAATAGAAAACACTTGGAGTAATATAGATAAATCAGGATTAGGGATATAAATGGATATAAAAGATATGTTCATTGCTCGAATTGCAATTATATTAAACTTTTCAGTATTATGAGAGGATAGATTAATAGGATGGAAAGAATAATTTCTTAATACAAATAAAACAGAGCCACCTTTGCCATCATTTCTATCATCTCGGAGACATGCATAGCCCGGGATCCAGAATCTGGTTCCCGGCCTAAGCCAGGTCTCCTGAATGGCAAGAATAACTGGCTTATGATAGTTAATAATATAAATTATATCAGATTTTTTATATTTAATACTCCGGCAGTTCCATTGGAGTATTGGAGTGAATTTTATTACCTAAAAAGGAAAGCTCAGTCAGTTTTTGCTTGAGGTTGTTCGGTAATTCAATATCTTCAAATCGTTTAATAAAGTTAATAAGTGTAGAAAGCTGAAGAAATAACATTTCAATTAAATTGTCATTCGGTTCAGTAACTAAAGAGGTATTAGTAAGGGCACAACCATTTGGCTGTGTCGAGGTTGGAGTATGGGTGAGTGAATTCTGTGTTTGCCTGTCATAGCCATGACTAGAGGCTGGAGAAGGGGAATGACAGGGTACTGAAATAATCTTTTTATATGAATATGCTATGGGAACAGTTGGTAACCTAGGGACAGAGCTGCTCGGGTGGATTTGAGAATTTGAAGGTAAACGACTTGAGTCAGCATATGACTTTCTAACAGGGGCAAATCTTGCTGAGGCTTCCATATAGGAAACATTCTCCTGGGACATAACCAACTTAATAGACCTTTGTCTAGCATGTTCAGGAAAAGAGGAATGAGTAGCTAAATGGCTCCCTAAGCATAGTATGCACTTGGGGGGAGCCTGACTTAGCAGGATTCACCCTCATGCATTTCTCCACATACGAAGCAGCGGGGTTTGGAACGGCACAGAGACTTTATATGTCCGAATCTACAGCAATTATTACACTGGATTACCGGTAGCCTGTAAATTTCCACCGGTAATGAAGTGTAATAGCAATACACATGATCTGGCAACTTTTTGCCAATAAAAGTAACAACCACAGTCTGAGTAGGGATCCAGGTGGGAGCAGAGTTTGCAACAGTTACCTTTCGGTTTAATCTCCTCGCTCTAAAAACTTTCCCATGGCCATCAGGAACTCGTACATTTTGAACTAGTTCTTCCATAGACCACTCTACTGGAACATTCCTGATAATGCCCATTCTAGAAACATTAAAAGATGGGATGGACGCTAGGTAATTATTGTTAAGCAAAGCAGGATGGTCTATAAAAGAATTAGCATCCGATGCAGATTTAAATTGTACCGAGATGCGGTTTCTACCAACTTTTTTAACTCCATCTGCAACTACATTTTTTATGTTGTGTGTAAAAAGAAATTTACCAAAATGCATTGGGCGAAGGACAGTGCCTTGTGATTGTTCAGACTCTTTTTTAGATATATGTACAATAAAAGGTCCAATGTCATCAACATTATATTGAATTTTGTTTTCCGCATACTCTGGCAATATAAATGTTGTTTGAACAGACGCCGTAATTTGAGCCGAGGATGTTTTTTTTGCTGGTATATTATGGTTTGTGCTAGAAATGCTTTGCGATCGTTTTCTATTGATTGATGATGAATTATCATGACTTTGAATAGAAGGAAAGATATCTTGGGATTGCAAAGGAGGGTCAACGCCGCCTCCAGGATCTGGCGGGTCAGCGTCCATATTTGGCGCCAATTATAATTATGTAAAAAATATATATATTACTTACCAAATACCGAAATAAATATGTTATTACATACACACACAAATAAATAAATACAAAAAGTAGCTCAACACAGAACGAAAAACTAAATTAATCTAAATTGAACAAATTTGCACTTGTATCACGCACTCAACCTAAAAGCAGAGTCAAAACTTTAATTAGCCTTTCTGCGCACAAAAACAACGAAAAACTGCTAGGGATTGGAGATGGGCGCCCAGAGTGATGGGGAAGATCCTGCAGAGAAGAGGAAAAGGAAGTATAATGATATTTCTAATAATTCGAGAAAGAAAGAAAATGAAAAGTACAATGTTTTTATCAAACCCAATTATAAACGTCTTTTCTTAGATAACAGCACAAATGAGTTTGTCGTTTATGTGGTATCCACTGAGCAAGAGAAAATAGGAAATCGAAACCCTATTTCCCTTACAAAACTTTTCACCGAACATGTTACAGATATAGTAGGGGTTCATCGTGTGAACGCTCATAAAATTGGGGTGACTTAAAAAAGCGTCCTCCGCTAACTATTTTTTGAAACAGGACGACTTTTTATCTCTTACAAAAATGAAGGCCTTCATCCCTTCTCATCTAACGGAAAAAATTGGTGTACTAAAGTTTGTTCCTACAGACATGACAAATGAAGATATATACAAAAACTTAGTTTGTGATGCAGAAGTAATATCCATTAAACGCTTCATGAAAAAATTGGACAACACACTCACACCTTTAACCACAGTTGCAGTAACTTTTGCAACAACCTGCCTGCCTAAATATGCCTATATACAACTTTTTAGATATAAAGTACACCAGTATATACCCCCGCTACTACAATGTTTCAAATGTCTAAAATTCAATCACTCGGCTAAAGTTTGCAGAAGTACCCAAATGTGCTCATCTTGCGCTGGTCAACATTCCTACAAAGAATGTGATGTGGAAGAAATTGTCTGCATAAATTGTAGTGGCAATCACTTGGCCATTTCAAGGGACTGTCCATTAAAGAAGCAGAAGATAGAAGAGAAACGTATTAAATATACTCAGCAAAACTATGCTGCTGTGGTGAGTTCTCCCCCGGCTATAAATGATATGAAATCTTACCCACCAATTTATAAGAGAAATAATGACCACTTTGATGTCAACCTAATCGCTAATAATGAAATAATACTTAATGCCATAATCAAATCCCTTGTAGCTCTAGGCAACAACAATGGTAAAGCCCCCTTAACATCTAAGAAAATAAAAGATATATTTTTTCAAATTTAATTTAATGGATAATTATTTGCATATAATTCAGTACAATATACAAAGTTTACAGAGAAAAAAAACCTTACTTCAAAAGCTCATTTTGGAAAAAAATATTGACATTTGTTTACTTAATGAAACCTGGCTAACAGAAAATAGACATCCTCCAAGATTTCCTAACTATAATTTTATATTTAAGAATTCTAAAAATAAATGTAATGGTGTCGGAATTTTAATTAAACATAGTTTAAAATACAGTATTTTAAACACAACTTTTTACGAGTCTATTCAGAACACAGCCATAACTTTAAAAACGCAATCTGGTGATATATCTATTTTATGTGTTTATTGTCCACCCAACAATGGTAGATTCAATAGCAGCAAATTAAAAAACATTATACAGAATTTACCCAAACCATGTATAATCATGGGTGACTTTAATGCTCATCATGTAGCTTTTGGGTGTCAGAGTAGTAATAGCTTATTTGATATAATAGATGAGTTTGATTTATGCATCTTGAACAATGGCACTCCAACTACTTTTCCACATCCCAATAGACAGCCCTCTGCAATAGATATAACACTTGTGAGCTCCTCCATTGCTCATTTATGTGATTGGTGTGTACAAGACGATCCCATGGGCAGTTATCACTTCCCAATTTCTCTTTATTTGAATATCCAGCCATCGCAGTTTGAAATTGGTCCTGTTGAAGAAAAATATATTTATAGCAAAAGCAAATTGGGATGAATATTATACACTTTCAGAAATAGCTTTTTCCGAATTAAATATTGAAAATGATCAGCCATTACAGTTGTATATCAAATTTGTAAATATATTAAATAATATAAGGGACCAAACAATACCGAAACGAAAGGGAACACCTAATCAAAAAATGTTAAGGAAACCAGCTCCTTGGTGGAACAAAAATTGTGAGGATGCTATTAAAAAATCTAACGAAGCTTTGTGGATGTATAAATTAAATCCATCTATTTCTAACTTTATAGAGTATAAGAGAATGGATGCCCATAAAAAACTAATTATTAAACAGGAAAAAAAAGAGTCTTGGAAAGTGCTATGCAGTAGTTTTAATAGATTAACCTGTCTCCAGAATATGGAATTATATAAAAAAGTTTAAAAGGGTAGATAACTCTAAGAAGCATTTCGATGATCAATGGGTTCCAGAATTTTTAAATAATTTATCTGACTCAACTGAAACCAACGAGGAAAGACTTAAACTTGCTTCACTCTGAGGAAAACACTGTACATACATTTCTTAATGAACCATATACTATTTTTGAACTTATCAAATCATTAAAAAGTAGGAAAGATACCACACCAGGACTGGATAATATACCTTATATGTTAATTAAAAAGTTACACCCTAATGCACTTAACATTCTTTTAAACATCTACAATAAACTTTGGGAATATTGCATTATACCAGAATCTTGGAAAACACAATGTGTAATTCCGATTTTAAAGCCAAATAAAACACATGGTATTACTTCCTCTTATAGACCTATATCATTATCATCTTGTTTAGGGAAATTATTTGAAAATATGTTAAAGCTCCGACTAGATTACTTTTCAGAGTTTTATCTTCTAATAATATCCTTACAGAAAAGTTCAATCAAATGTCACAACTTTTACAATCAATGGCAGCCCCAAACATTACTGTTGATTCTCTGCTCAATAATCCTGAAATGATAACAATATTCACTCATGTAAAAAACATCTGTTACGGAATTCATAACAGTGAAATGTGGCCAATATATACATGCCCATTTAAAAGTTTAATAAATGTTGATTCACTTAATTACCATTTGAACAATATTTTTAATAACTACTTTTTAGAATTTAAGCACAGCTATATGAATTATTACTTTATTTATACTGATGGTTCTAAAGACAATAATAATGTCAAATCAGCCTATTATGATCCCCAGGCTGGTTACTCTAAATGTATCAAAATTAATGAACACTGTAGTATATTTACAGCAGAAAGCTATGCTATACAGCAAGCTCTAACTTATGTAAATAACCTTGTAAATAATGTAAATATTGTAGTAGTAACCGATTCAAAAAGTGTATTATCTGCCTTAGTTAATGGAATTTCATCTTATAAAACAAGTCATATACTGTGTAATGTAGTTCAATTAATAGAACAACTAAATAGGAAAGGAATAGAAGTACAATTTCTTTGGGTTCCCTCCCACAGTGGCATAGAAGGTAATGAAATAGCAGATAGCCTCACACATATAGAGCAGGATGAAGATCATACCCACATACTGAACATTCCATTTACAGCTTTGGCAATCCTACTGGCAAAATACATTACAGACGAAAGGCAAATGGTATGCAAACATTCAAAAACACCTACCTACAATGCCATGGTATTCCAGAGTGAAGTACTTTTAACAGAAAATTCATTACCACTATTACACGTATGCGCTTTGGACACTGCCTCATGCCAGCACATCTGCACAGAATAAATATTTATAACCACTCAAGATGTCTCCACTGTAATCAAGAAAATGCAGATCTACAGCCTACAGCACATATATTCAACTGTCCCAGTTTCCACATTCAACGGCTCATCTATTACTTTCACAGACTAGTTAGAGATACTACGTATTACTTTTCTGGGCTCATCTATCATCTTCATCTCTTCATTTTTTTTTTGTTGAAGTTCTCCCGTTTTAGGGAAGGCAAAGGGAACAATGCCCATACAGCCTGGTCTTTAATTAAATTTATCTTCTTTTTGTTTTTACATTAGAATGTCGATGTGACGTATTCTAATGTTTCTTGGAGTGTTTGGCACGAAATGTATCGAGTTGGCTTTTTCGATAAGCTTCTGTGAGGTAGTCAACACTACAATAAAATTCTCACGTCCACTTGACCGGAATAGCGTATATTTTAATGATTCCACTAATTCTACAGTTACGCAGACAGTTGTTACACAAAACCACACCAATTTTATTTCACAATATCCACTATTAACGAATTTAAGAATAATTAAAATAAGACGCCAACCGCACTCGATGAAATCCCGCCAAAAAACCCCTTCATCTCTTCATCAATGACATCAGTGACATCTGTGAGCAAAGTCAAAACAGTTTCCCCCGCCACGTTCAGGAATTACTAAACAATTCAGACTTTTTTATAAACCACCGTTTAAATTAATAGAAAATACTGTACAGAATATTTAGTTTAAAACTATTTTTGTAAGTGTAAATAATTTTGTTTTAATTGATTTGTACTGCTTAGATTGTAATTACATTTAAATATAACTTTATTATTATTAGCATTTACACCAAAATTTGAAAATTTAAAAAACTAATGTTATTTTTTGTAATTTTAAGTATTGCAATTCTTACTCTCCTTTGAAGGACACTTATCTACTTAAGTTTTAATTTAAAAATATTTTGTAACCCACAATGTATTCGACTGAAAGACTCTGTATCCAGGTTATGAATAAATAAAAAAAAGAAAAAAGAAAAGAGGGGTAGGCCGCACAAAAGGGCGGCCGCAAAAACTAGACGGGTACGGGTAGTTGACCGAAGTGAATTCGACGAGCATACTAGAAATTAAGGGTGTTGGTGGATTGATCGTGCGGTGAGGCAGTTGTGGAGAATAAACTTATGACGGAGTACTGAGCGTTTTATTACAAAAGTGAAAGGTGGCCATTTCGAATAGAATATATTTTTATTCTTTGCTGAGACTATATTATATTAATAAATACGTAGGTATACATTTTAATAATATTACATTACTTCATTAAAAAAAGCATTTTCATTTTTAACAGAACTTATGGCTGGACTAGGTATAGGTGCGCCGATGAGATGCTATATTATAACAGTAAAATTTATGATACTTTTTTGGTAAAAGAACAAAGAGGTACAAGCACTTTTCCTTTTTTCTTAATGATAACTAAAACTGCAGTTTTTTTTAAATCGCCTGCTACAACTGTGGATGCGGTGATAGCCCTGAAAAGCCTTTCACAGGAAGCGATTGCCGAAGGGAGGAGTCTTGTTGCGGTTTCCTTAGATACAAGGAACGCATTTAACACTCGGTAGAGTGTTATGTGTGTATCATAGCTGGGCATAAACTCGTTAATCATATATAATTAAAGAAGTTAACATTTCTATTAACGGATTAACTTTTAAGTTAACTTCAAAAAATATTAACGGACTCGTTTAGTTCCGTTAAATAAGTCTGTTTATCGTTAATCCAGTACCTACTATTTACCAAAAACATACCGCAGGCACCACGCCGTTTCGCGAAAAACGCGTTCAGTACACTCGGACAAGTACGTTCGGGCGGGCCGACAAACAACGACAAAGTACTTTCTGTGTAAATTAAAACCATAAGTATAATAGATTCGTTCAGTTCCTCTACGGACGAAAATCCGTAGCCACATTTAAGTTGCTTTTGTATCTAGATCGGGGAAGCAGATACTTTTTGAGTGCGTAAAATGCTTACCAAAAGAAACAAAAATAAAAGCCCATACATCGAGCCTAACCAATGTTAAACACTTTACTTTACATAAATTAACGTACCACCATGAATGTTATGTGACATGCAATAAATGAATAAATAAATAAATAAATAAAACAGCCTAAAAAGAGTGTATGAGTCTCAATACTTGCTATTTGAAGTGACTGTTATAAGGCGGGATCTAACCGGGGTAAGCAAAAAATAATTGCTCATTCGTCCAGTATTAATGATGATAGCCTCACTCTCAGAGGAGAACTTCAACATACTAATATTCATGAAGGAATATCCACATTGAGCCAGATGGTTAAATTACACACTTATCTATCTATTATATAAAAATAAGTCGGGTTTTCCTTCCTGACGCTATAACTCCAGAACGCACGAACCGATTTCCACGGGTTTGCATTCGTTGGAAAGGTCTCGGGCTCCGTGAGTTTACAGCAAAGAAAATTCAGGAAAAATTATAAAAAAAAATCTTCTTTTAATCACCAAACGAAATGTTACATAAAAAGAAGCCATCTGGTGGCGAAACGGAGTTCGCCGGGTTTGCTAGTTTTTTATATATTAATACACTGTCTTTTTTGAACCTAACCTATTAACTTGCAGAACCCAAAACAACAGTTTTTGTAAACAGATCACTAACGCAACGATATAAAAAATGGATTTTTTATGACGTCTTAACGGATTAACGTTAACTTGCGTTAAATCTTCCGAATGCCCAACGGTGCCCAGCTATGGACACCATAGACTTCCGCCATACCTGTCCAAGATGGCGGAGAGCTACCTCGAGGCGAGGGTGGTACTCTATATCGACAGGGAGGGGGAACCAAGGACAAGGGAGATGGCCTGCGGTGTTCCGCAGAGGTCGGTTCTGGGACCACAACTGTGGAACGCTACTGTGGAAGTCGCAGAATGTTCTTGGAGTATTCTGTGACTTATCCAAGGCGTTTCACTGCGTTGAGCACCAGACGCTGGTGTTAAATTAAATCACTATGGAATCAAAGGCGCAGCCCAAAACTTGCTACTATCGTATCTCAGTTCCAGAGTTCAAACTGTAGAGGTAAATGGTGTTAAGTCATCTGGATCTTGTGTGAAAATGGGCGTTTCCCAGGGATCGATTTTAGGTCCGTTTCTATTTTTATTGTACATAAACGATTTGCCATTTTTTGTGGAAAAATTATGTGACATCGTATTGTTTGCTGATGATACTTCTTTATTATTTAAGGTTGACCGATACAAGAATAACTTTGACGATGTAAATAATGCTCTCTCACAAGTATTGCACTGGTTTAATGTAAAGAACTTAAAATTAAATGCAAATAAAACCAAATGCATTAAATTCACTTTACCTAATGTTAGAAGTGAAACCATTAGAATTAAATTAAACAATGAAAAACATAGATTTAGTTGAATCAACGATATTCTTAGGTATAACCATAGACTTGAAATTGCAATGGTATCCTCATATTTCTCTGCTAGCTGGTAAACTTAGTTCAGCAGCCTATGCCATACGTAAAATAAGACAACTTACTGATGTAGTTACTGCTAAATCTGTATTCTTTAGTTACTTTCATAGTATTGTATCCTACGGTATTATTCTCTGGGGATCAGCAGCCGATATTGAAACTATATTTATCTTGCAAAAAGAGCTATAAGGGCTATTTATCAACTTAGTTCTAGAACATCACTTAGAGAAAAATTTAAAGAAATCGGGATTTTGACTGTTGCTTCACAATTCATTTATAATTGCATACTTTTTGTTCGAAGCAATATTAACTATTATCTCAAACACAGTGACATACATTCTTTTAATAAAAGGAATAAAAAAAACTCAAGATACAAATTACAGGTGTTCAAGCCAAAATGACTCTTAAATCCGAGAGCTTAGGTGCAAAAGAATTAAATGAAACTAAGGTGGATTTTGTTTGACCATAGATTCCTTTATTAGTTTGGTGACGTTTTGCCTATATGTAGCTCCAAACAAATTTGCAAGCGTGATGCAAAGAACTACAGCGCCATCTATTTTGACACATATGAACTACATTTTTTACATGCACAAATGGCGTATACATAATCGCCCACCAAGGACAAACTGAGATTTGTCCTTACAAATATTTAACTTAACATAACGACTGTTATCGCCCACCATGACTTAAGGTAACAAAACACTTAAAATTACAATAACTTAAAATAACAAATTTTAAATTTTAACAGAACATATTTTTTTTATAAATCAGTATTGTACTTTTGTATAAAGCAACAAATATCTATATAAATTAACTAGTTATGGGAAGAAGACAAATTTTAGATACAGGACGTTTTAGAGTGCCACCTTTTACCTTTAATGTGACAACCCTAACTATATCATCATTTCCGGGATGAGTTGCAATCACTCTACCATAAAGCCAACGCCCAGCAGGTAAGTTATCTTCCTTTACTACAACTACATCGTCAATCTTTAGTTGAGGATTCTGAAACGACCATCTGTGTCTTTGGTAAAACCTTGTCAAATATTGACGTGACCATTGATGCCAAAAATCCTGCAGCATTTTCTGAGTATATTGCCATCTACGTAAAGAACTGATGTTGTCAGATTCGTAATTCCTGTCAGGTGGTGTGACCAGTGCTTCTCCAACAAGAAAATGTCCAGGTGTCAAAATTCTCACATCATCGCTTTCGTTACAGGAAAGTGTGGATAGAGGTCTAGAATTTAAGCAGGCCTCTATCTGTGCCAATACTGTCGTCATCTCCTCGAACGTCAACGTTGATTGGCCAATAACCCTTTTCAAGTGGAACTTGACGGACTTTACTCCCGCTTCCCATAGACCACCAAAGTTGGGAGAGCGTGAGGGTATGAAATGCCAGGTACAACCGTTAGTTGCCAAAGCCTCGGCTGCTTCACTTATCATGGAGTTCTTTTCCTCGGCGAATAACCTTTTTAATTCAGCAGCCGCGCCAACAAAATTCGTAGCATTATCACTCCAAACATCAGAGCAGTAACCTCTCCTTGCCACAAATCGTTTAAATGCCTGGAGGAAAGCCTCCGTGGTAAGGTCAGATACTACCTCTAAATGTATGGCGCGCGTTACCATGCATACAAATAGGCAAATATAGCCTTTGTATGACTTATAACCACGTCCCTTAGTCGTCCGCAATTGTATGGGACCTGCATAATCCACGCCACAAGATTTAAAGGGTCGTGTAGGTACGACTCTACTAGATGGTAACTGTCCCATCAGCTGTGACTGTATATTGCCTGTATTCTTGGCACATGTCACGCATTTACGAAAACAAGATTTTACAAGCTGCTTAATACCTAAAATCCAGTAAGTAGACTGCAAATAGGACATCATAAGTTGCGGCCCCCCATGAAGAGTCTGCTTATGAGCATCCAGTATGAGAAGATTCGTCAAATCAGACTTCTTAGGAATCAATATTGGGTGCTTGCGACCTTCATTTAAGTGTGACTTTGCAAGTCTACCTCCGACTCTTAATAGACCTTCATCGTCCAAAAATGGATTCAGTGATCGGAGAATACTACGCTTTGGTAAGTTTTCTTTTTTATTCAAGTAGTCTATTTCCGTACTAAAACTTAAATATTGACATTTTATTATTAAATAATTTTTTGTTTCTAGCAACTCCTTGGATGTCAAATATCCAACATGCTTTATGCCTTTGTATTTAGAATTGTGAATGAATCGCTTACAATACGCTAAAACTCTTGTTAATCTAGTCAGTGACGAAAATCTTTCCTCTATTGTTTCTACTATTGTACAGCAAGTTTTAACTTTAACCATTTCTATATCAGTAATATTGTCTTTGACTTTTGTGTAATTTATGTTTTCCTTTTTCAGAAATTCCGGACCTTGAAGCCACATTTCATTCTTCACCAGTTCAAGTGGATACAAGCCCCTTGAAGCAATATCAGCTGGATTACTTTTAGATGTAACGTGTGACCAGTGGTGTGAGTCTAGACTAGTGATGATCTCTGACACCCTGTTAGCCACGAAAACCTTCCAACGATTAGGCGTACTGTTCAACCATGCAAGGACTACCATTGAATCAGTCCACGCGTGTAGGTGAGTTTTTTCAATTTTAAGTACTGATGCTATTTCCATCAGCAAACGAGTGAGCAACACAGCACCACATAACTCAAGTCTCGGGATTGATACCTGTTTGATGGGTGCAACCTTTGTTTTTGCAGATAACAAGGCGACACTAACCTTTTTGTTACAGTCGATCACCCTTGCATAGATAACGGCTGCATATGCATCTTTTGAAGCATCGCAAAAACCATGCAGCTCAACGTAATCTTCAGCTTTGGTCCCGATCCACCGTGGTATGGTAAGGCGACTTAATTGTATCAACTCACTTCGGTAAGTAAGCCATTCTTTTAAAATTTCATTGGGTACTGTTTCATCCCAACTTATACCAGCCAGCCAAAGCCTTTGAATAATTAGCTTTGCTACTATAATACTTGGCCCCGCCCACCCTAAGGGATCATAAAAGCGTGATATGTTCGATATGATCTTCCTTTTTGTTACAGGTTCTTCAATGGTGGGTACCTCCACCTTGTAGCGGAAGACATCTTCACTGCTATTCCAGGTAAGTCCGACAATTTTTATTATTTCATCTGTTTTTATTTTTAAACTATCTTTATTTATTTCTGTTTTTCCTTGAACTATATTAGAACTAAGTTCACTTTCTTCTATTGCCTTCAAAAGTTCTTTATTATTAGATGTCCACTTTTGTAGTTGAAATCCACATTTTTCTAATAAAGCATTCATATCTCTATATAGATTCAATCCCTCTGCAACGGACTCACACCCTGACATAAAATCATCGACATAAAAATCTGTCACCACTTTTTCAGCCGCCAGAGGATGTTTATGACCTTCATCTTTGGCAATTTGTTGTAAAGACTTCACCGCAAGATATGGAGAGGACGCTACTCCAAAGGTAACTCTTGTCAACCTATAATGTTTAATCTCAGCGTCCACTTCATCTCTCCATAAAATTCTCTGATAGTCAACATCTTTATTATCAATCTTCACCTGCCGATACATTTTTATTATATCAGCTGCTACGCAAATTGCTTTTGTTCTCCAACGCATAACAATATGTCTCAAATCTGATTGCAGAGTTGGACCTACCAATAAATGATCATTTAAAGACCGATTGTTACTACCCTTGCAAGAAGCATCGTAGACTACTCTTACCTTCGTGGTATCTTTATCATCTCGGACAACAACGTGGTGTGGTAAGTATATTGCCCTTTCATTTTTTATTTCTGACTCTGGCACTAATTCCATGTGATTCATTTCAAGATATTCATTAATAACCTCTTTGTATTTTTCTTTCAGGTCTCCAGTCTTCAACCTCTTTTCTAATGAATATAATCTTTTTTTAGCTATCTGCAATGAATTAGTAACTTCAGGGACTCCAGCTTTAAAAGGAAGTCGCACTATATACCTGCCACTTTCATCTCTACGTGTTGACTCAACAAATATTTTCTCACATTGCTTCTCTTCGTCAGTATACATTTTTTCTTTTGACATTGGAAGATCATCTTCCAGTTCCCAAAATTTTCTTAGAAGCTCATTTTCCTCAAGTTGACAATGCATAACGTTTATTCTTTCAGATGGTGGACTGCACGCATCGACCACGCCTGACAATATCCAACCCAACGAAGTACATTGCGCGAGTGGCGAGCCATGTGACCCTTTCTTTACGCCATCTTGAATTATCTGACTATACACTTCTGAGCCTAACAACATGTCAATACGATTGGAAGTGTAATAGCCAGGGTCCGCGAGAACAATCTCTGTAATTTCCTTCCATTCCACAGCCCTTATCTTATTTGTAGGCAACAATGTGGTAATGGACTTAAGAACATAAGCATTTACATCTATTAAAACATTTTTATCAACTCTTGAAGTTATTTTTATATTAACCATAGCCTTGGATACTAATCCATTTTCACCACCTACTCCACAAATTTGACCCTTAACAGGAATTTTCTTTAGGCCCAACAGTTGAACCATGGATTCTGTTATAAAAGACGATTGGGATCCCTGATCCAACAATGCCCGAATTGTAAATATTTGACCATTTTTAGCCATTGTGTTCACTAAAGCAGTCGCTAGTAACACCTGATTATATGTAACGTGTCTTGTGGAAATACAAGAAACCACAGGAACTGACTCAGTATTATCAGCATTTGACGAGGAAGTACTTGGCTTCAAATTCTTATTATAAGTGACAGTATCGTTTGATGTTGCCTTCTCCCTTAAGGAGCCATTACTTTCTGTACCCTTACTTATAGGATGCAAGAGGACGTGATGTCTTTTTCTACAAATGCGACATTTATAATTACTTTGGCAGCTCTTGGCAGAGTGATTACTACCCAAGCAGCAAAAACATACATTGTTATTTAAAACAAAACTTCGACGTGATTCTACGGACTCGTTCATAAAACTTTTACAATAACCAAGCCTATGGTCCTCTGAACAAAACTGACAAACAATCTTTGATATGTGCATAGACTTGATTTTATTCATAGGCAGTTTGTTGCTTTGATGTTTATTTATACTTTTAGAGCCAGCCTCTAAAAACTCTATGGCACGATAACGATTTTTCAAAAACTCTTCAAATTGCTTATAGGTAGGTAGCTCAGAAGAACTATTATCAGTGGCAAAAAATTCCCATTGTCGTCGAGATTCCAAATCTAACTTTAAAGTTATAATATGAATTACGAGCACATCCCAAGTATCTGTATTTATACCTATATTTTTCAATGACGACAAACAATCATTCGTTGTATCCAATAATTCCTTCAAACTACTAGCAGATTCACAAACAATATTCCTTTGTGATAACAATTTTTTCAAAATATGATGACAAATGTATTTTTTATTATTGTACCTTTCTTCGAGTAATTGCCAACACCTTTTATAATTACTTTCTGTGATCGTAATATTATTTACAAGCTGTTCAGCCTCTCCCTGTAAATATCCTTTCAAGTATAGTAATTTTTGGACATTCCCTAATGCTTTGTTATTATGAATCAAAGAACAGAATAAATCACGGAAGGTATTCCACTCAGAATACCTCCCTGAAAAATTTGGAATATTCACTTTAGGTAGCTTAACTTGTGATAAGTTTGAACTAGCCGAGCCTGTTACACTCATTTTCTCATTACTTTCTTTACATGTCAGCGTGGACAGGATGGACTTAAGGTCCATTTTATATTCAAAATACATTTCCTCTGCCTTTTCATAAACATCATTTTTTACATATGTTGTATCGGCTAATTCACCCGACGACGATACAGAACGCATCAATTCCTTATGTCCAGCTGAGAACTCAAACCACATTTGTTCTAAAAGTTCTATTTTGCCGTCTACATAGTCTTTATTAATTCGACATTTAGGACTCTTTTTGAAATTACTTTTTGCCTTAGTGAGCCGCGTATAGAGATCTTCTTGAGAATGAATTAATTTCTCCATTTTTTTTATCAAGTTAAATTATCAATTTTTCATAAACAGAAACAATCATTAATAATAATAGAAACTTAGTTCCAGCTCACAAACAAACAACATTAATAAGGGAAAATTTCTAAAATTTTTCTAAGAAGTTGACGTAACATTAAACTCTGACCGAAATCGGGCATAGGTTCCCCGTGCCTTCGCTTTTCTTAAAACTATTCTAAGTTCCTAAATCTACAACACAAATTTTTCTAAGTCCATAATAACACAAATAATTGTTAAGTTAAAATTCACTAAGAAATAAGGTTCACTTTTCCAAGAATACCACTATTTGTTTAAAGTAAATTTCTTCATAGACATAAGGTCGAAAATTAAAGTACTCACAGTTCATCCGTTTCACTCACACAAGATGAAATCGTGCCGACTTGTCAAGCACGTAAATAATATGGAATCCTCGTCACCTGGCTCCTCCAGATGGCACCACTGCAGCAAATTTCCACCTTCAGTTGTATCCTCCACCAGCTACGTCACCAGCTCGCGGGCCTGACAGCACCCTTGCTGTCGGCTTGGTATCAGCGCTTCACGTGCGCCGCTCCAGCCACACGTCACGTTTGCAACAGCGATCCACTGTCCGTGACGTCTTTCAAACAAAAACTTGCACCGCAGCTCCAAGTCCAAGTAAACTCCTTGGACAAATTTAATTATCCGACTAACGAAGGACCATGTTCAAGCCAAAATGACTCTTAAATCCGAGAGCTTAGGTGCAAAAGAATTAAATGAAACTAAGGTGGATTTTGTTTGACCATAGATTCCTTTATTAGTTTGGTGACGTTTTGTCTATATGTAGCTCCAAACAAATTTGCAAGCGTGATGCAAAGAACTACAGCGCCATCTATTTTGACACATACTACATTTTTTACATGCACAAATGGCGTATACAACAGGTTACAGAAGGTTCATAAATCATTTAAGGGTCAAGGTATACATTTCTATAATAAGATTCCTATTGATATCCTTGATTTGCCTCCACATAAATTTAAAATACACATTAAGAATTATTTACTTAAGAAAGGATATTATACTGTCAATCAATATTTGAATGATAACGGCCTGGTTGTAATTTTACCCGTAGATAATTTTTCAAAAGTTATATTAAAACTAAGGCTCCCAGCCTTAGAAAGAGTTTTGAAGAGAACCTTGCACTTACTCCCTTTCATATACTTGTTCATTTTGTTTTGAAAATTGTTTCTTGCTATTTTGGGACTTATCTTTGCACTTATTGTTAGTAAATTCGTTGATTGTCTATTGTTACATATTTGACATTATGTGATGGAAGTTGACCTCAACATATGTTTGCAAGTTTGATGTCAACTTTCAATTGGACGCCACTGTATGAAATAAAACAGGGAGAAAAAAGCAGCCCTTGCTGAGTTTCTTGCTGGTTCTTCTCAGTACAAGGTCTCCCGCCGTAGATTTGCGAACCGATGGCGTAGCTTTTCGACATTCACAAGTGCTTGTAACAGCCTAGACTGAATAACGATATTGAATTTGAATATGGGATATGACTGGATCCTCCGTGGCGAACTACCCCCTTGGGCCAGTGTGCTCTGCTACGAGGATGACACACTCGTAGCAACCCGGAGATTGGATATGAGTAGGCCTGTCATAGAACCGCAATGGCCGCATCCACGGTGATCAGAAGGATCAGGTATATTGGGTTGGAGGTCGCGGTCGAAAAAACAAAGGCCATTTTGTTCTTCAGCCGCAGAGCAAGGCTGCTATCTGGAGCTGAAATAGAGCTAGAGGGGAACAATAGATTTTTTTTTCGTAAATCCACACTTTCCCTATTCCCGGTAGTAACACTATCACAAGCTTCTTGCAACAATGACAGCATTTTGTTTGCAGTAAACGGTAGGCTGGTATTTTCAGGTGCTGCATAACCTAACCTAACCTAAAATAAAAGTTTAAGTGTTAATATAGCAACAGATAAAATGTTAAAATAGGTTAAAATAACAGCATTTTGTTTGCAGTAAACGGTAGGCTGGTATTTTCAGGTGCTGTATAACCTAACCTAACCTAAAATAAAAGTTTAAAGTGTTAATATAGCAACAGATAAAATGTTAAAATAGGTTAAAATAAATAAAAGGATTTTTTTAAATTCTTACCTTTAATTTGCAGCCAAATCAATTCTGTGGCATTGTATTGACAATGTTAGGGTGGAATGCGTATTAAATTGTGTCCGGGTTAGCTATTTCGTCTAATACGTATTTTGGTCTAGCTGGCTTATTTATAGCAACCAAATGCAGCAGCAACTTTTAACATGGACATGTCAGCAACAATAATATTGTCATTCGGCCATTTCACAATATAGGCTATTTCCTGGTAGAAGTTGGAGGCTTACGTATTTGTAGTGAATGATACGGTGCATTATCCCTAATGATCGTAGTTGGCTCATTCAAGTTGGTCAATAAGGCAGGGCTTGTTTACCGGTTAATTTTCAAACCTAAATCAGTATCAAGTACCTACATTAGGAGCATTTTATTTGTTATAGGTTTGGCTCTACCTTAATCTTAAAAAAACCGGTTTTCCTAAAAAGTGAAAATAGGTTTTGAATCAATTTAGCGATTTTTAAAGGGTTTCATTTCGCTCTTACTGACGGCATCGCCTTCGCCATGGTTTCAATTCAAATTTATAATGATTTTATATCAGTTTCTTTCCAACTACAGAGCGAGTGAGTGAAGTACTGTGTCAGTGCACAACTACAAAATGAATAACTTGACTCGCTAGACGCTAGCAAACGTGTCAATAAATACATCAATCTCTGAGCATTAACAAGTCGTGACTTGATTAGTTCAAATAAAACAAACTTCAAGCGATGCCGACGCGTGCACGTGTCGCTCTGGATTAAACCGATTTATTAAGGTTTTAGGTACCACTTTCATTTCAGACACGCTCCGAACGAAACCTTTACAAAAAACCGGTATTAACCTTTATTCATCGGTATTTTAGAAACCGGTTACAAGCCCTGCAATAAGGTATAAACCAATCCTTAAATTTAACAAAATTCATCTCTTTGTGTTATACCAGTTTTCTTAGATTTAAACGCCAAGAGGCAGTTCGAACAAATCCCATCATAGAACCCGCATGACAAATAATTAAGCGTTCGCATTTGCCACTAGGTACTTTTGTGGAGGAGTGTCGTCTGTCCATATCTTGCCAACTGTATGATTAGCCTCATCTAGAAATATAACATTATTCCAATCGGCAATGGACTTTGCTGATCTTAGAAAATTACATCTGGCTAAAGCTATATCTATCTCTAAGTTCCATCGTAATCCGCCGTTTATCACATTTTTTATAAGAAAAGCCATTTTTTTTAATAAATTCATCACAAAGAAGTTCTACTGCCGTGAAACAGTCCAGATGCTCGTAAAGTATTTAACAATTTGTCGAGAGTCGGCAATTCATTCCTACTATAATAGCCATAGATATGGTTTCTAATGGCGTCGTTATCAAAATTGTCGATATGTGTAACGATCGATCTTCTAAATTTTTTCTTAAGTGGCGATTTTATTTTATTATTTTCCATTAAATCTTTACCATGTTTTTCCTTACTTATTCGGAAAACAGTTTTTTTACTGATACCAAGAGCTGCACTTACTCTGTTAGTCACTTGTGAAAGTGGCAACAATGGACCACCATTCTGATACTCTCTTTGAAAGTAATCTTGTGGGTAAACTACAAACTCTCGCTCTTGCCCGCGCAGCACTGTTCTTTTAGTGGTCTCAGTTTCGGGAATAGTGTTTATAAATACAATCGGGCCAGACTTTTCGAGAAGAGTGTAATAAATCTACGTATGATTCATCGGTATATACGATAGGCCTTCCCTCTTGGCGATATTGTTTTATTTTGCGTAAGTATTTGATACATTACAAGCGTATATTTGAAGTTTCAATCAGTACTTTTCGATTGTTTTCAGTATTTTTTCACAGAAACCCTATAAACTCTTAATTTTCGTCATAGACTTAGTTCTGAGCCCTTGAAATTTATATCTACCTCTAGCTTCTTCTTCAGCTTTCCGACGGTGGGACGGTGGGCATTATATGTCCTATGAAAGTTATGTATGCACCTTTTTATTACTCCTTGATCGAATTTATCAATATCAGTGATCGGTTTTGATTTGAAGTTTTTTTCCTGGTGTCCTAAAACTTATATTAAATCGGAACTATTGGCTTCAGTGGAAATGTTCCTTATCGTTGCTATGGAAGTTTTTGTAGACTCAGCTGTCCTTTTTTCACTAATGATACTATTTAATTCCATATTTACCGCCTAAATAACTTCTGCCGTTTGTTTGATCTGGCTTAAAACTACAGTGCTGCTGTCCGGATCGAGTAAAATACTAGTAGCTTTACCAATTTCAATTTGGATTTGTTTCAAGGAATCAATGAAGTCATTACATTATTTTTTCAAAACAGTATTTCTTCTCGGAATTTTCATTTTTACAAACTGTTTATGCTTAATAAAATCGTAAATTAACTAATAAACAACAAACAAACTTGATCGCGCAACAAAATGCCTCGCGCTCGTTTTTTTTTTCTTTTTCATTGGTAATAACAATATTAAAGAAAATGAGCGTGATATATTTAAATACCTTCGGTGGTTAGAAATACCAAAATTAAATCGTAAGCGATAGCCATAGCAGTCCCGTTAGGCAATTGAACCCCAGGCTGTACCCCATGAACCGTGATACAGCTAGACAGTTGAAATTTGCACAGATGATGTTTTTCTGTTGCCGCTATAACTACAAATACTAAAATTAGTATAAAATAAATATTTAAGAAGGGCATACAACAAAACGTGTTTTTTGCCCTATTTTTCTCTATATTAATTAATAACGGCAACAGCCAGACGCTTGAATTATTTGCAGAATATTTAGTTGTATATTCTTTTTAAAAATAAATAATTAAAATAAAATGACGTTATTTTTTGTCGTTTTTTGCTCGATATTATAATATAGCATCTAATGTTGTTTAGATAATGGTCCCTTTGAGTCAGACTCGCACTTGGCTGGTTTTTTGTTACTAAACGAAGAAAAAAACTTGATAAAAAACAAAAATCTTTTCCATATTTATTTTTTACCATCTTTACTTTATCACATTATAAAGGATCTGAATTAAAAGTAATTACATATTAGTATTTATTATTATTTAACGCTTTTGATTCATTTTCACAATGATGATATCTTTACCATAACAATTTTAAATTCTGATGACTAAAAATTAAAATGCAAATTAAAACAGGAAAGTAACTGCCAAGTCTCGGTTACATCAAGATAAATAAAAAGAGTATTTCCCTTCTGCTTTACAATAAAAAAATGAATTATTTTATTTACGACAAAATTAAAATATTATTCTACCATAAGTTGTATTATGAAATTACAGACAAATCTTATCAGTGGCCAATCTTAACAATCAGAAAGCATGGAGTGGTAACCACTGGCAGATAGCGCAACGTGATCGGGATCTGGCAAATCTTAAAGATTTGCCAGGTTTCATAGGCAGCCGCCTTTTTGATAATCTCGATAAAACCTGAAAGACCATTAATTATATTTTGGAGGAAATGTATTTGTATTCGCCATGCAATCCATCAGTGCTTACTTTAGAATTTATAAAAATAATAATTGACACTTATATACATATCAATACATACAATATTGAATGTCAAAGCATTGTCAATGATTTCTGAATCAAGAGCACCACAGAGTAAAATACATATCTATAACTTTAAATTTTAAATCACAAATTAATCACAAATCTGTGAGATCCCTAGTAATTTATATTAACTCACATAGAAAGATAGGTACGAGAGAAGAATGTGTACATTGATTAATTCTTCTATAATCGAAATTTCATATTATTAGTTCTAATAATTACAAATTTAAAGCTCAAACTACACCTTGCCTTATCATTATCACAAACTAATAGCTCAGTGTCATAATTCCTGGCATATGGATTAGTAGCGCTGCCGCTTCCGTTAATAGAAAATTTTATTGGACTCTTTAGTACCACCTATGCCAAGAATATAATGGTTGTCATTAAAAAGCACAATTAAAATTCTTCATCAATAAAATCGGGCCAGTATGGTCACGCTTTTCCAGTTGTCTAATTCCAACTCCTACCACGAAACGCTTTCAATTCAACATTCAAAAATATTTACATCCTTCAACCCATTTCAAATTTGTAATATATTTTAGATTTGGAACTTTGCATTTTTAGGGTTCCGTAGTCCCTTATAGTTTCGTCATGTCCGTCTGTCTGTCCGTCCCCGGATTTGCTTGGAGACTGTTAGCACTAGAGAGCTGTAATTTTGTGAAGATTGTATACGAATCATGCCGACAAAATGATGAAATAAAATATTGAAAAATATTTTTTTAGGGTAGCTCCGCTACATGTAACCTGAAGAAGATTTTATTATTTCATCGTCTACCCCATCGTGTGGGGTATCATTGAATAAGTCCTTGAAAGTTACTTACGTGTTCCTAAGACTATTTATCAATTTAGGGATCCGTTTGCGAAATATAGAACTTTAAAGTGCAAATTTTTGCTCGTGTAGGGCGTCCCCCCTCCCCCTCTCTAAAAGCTAAAATATTGGTTTAAAAAATCTGGAAAAAATCATGATGCTTTTCCTGGACTTTTAAGGAAAATTATAACGGTTTAAATAAAACAAGCAAACCAGTGAACCAAATGTTCACCAAAAAAAAAATGTATTTAATTAATTGAGAACTTCGGAGATTTTGTGTGGTTTCGTTTGAAATAGAAATCATGTGATTTCTCGAAAACCGGAAGTGCTACGTTACTCACATCCGGTTTGTAGTCTTATCAGACTATTCTTAACTTATAACTTAAACATTCTCTAT
Organism: Chilo suppressalis; assembly: GCA_902850365.2. Taxonomy (NCBI): domain Eukaryota; kingdom Metazoa; phylum Arthropoda; class Insecta; order Lepidoptera; family Crambidae; genus Chilo; species Chilo suppressalis. The sequence goes on from OU963898.1 coordinate 20,136,952, forward strand.
ATCTATCTGTTACGGTTTGGCCGCTGAAACAGCACCACGGACGGACGAACGGACTTGTCTAATAGATAAGAGATTGTTAGTAATAGTCGTTCATCTTATGTATCAGAAAATTTCGGACCTAATAAAAAATCCTTAGAAGAAAACATTAAAAAATACTTAGACGATGTAATTGCTTAAAATACAGACACTTTCCGAAACATATTGTGGTACGACGAGTAACTACGGAACCCTATACTGGGCGTGGCACCGTTTTTTGTTTCATAAAAGTTAAAATTGTTAAATGTAAAGCCCAAAACACACATAGGGCTGGTGCGGATCGGGACGGGAGTACGGCTGGTCTATTCACTTGGCCTTATATATACAACAAGAATACACGGCGCGGTAGTCTTAGATTAAAACAAAAAGGGTAGATACGGTACGCTCATACTAGCATCAAATAAAATATAATCCAACTCAACTACATAAGCAACTCTCGCTACACCTGTATATAAACATCAATCGAGCGAGCGAGACAGAACTATACGCTTCAAAGCAGCGTATTGTTGTCCTTTTCTTGCTCACAAAATGGCGATTACGTTAATAATATTCACGACAAACCGTGTTTTTTTAGAAAAAAATGTTTTCACAGTTTTTCGAATGAAAAGTATTGCCGAGGCATTTGATTTTGAGCTATTTGTGTTCTTTATAAAATCATCGAAGGCATTGTTTTATCTTCATAACAGAGAATATACGCAATATTGTTATATTGAGTATATTATGCGATTCAAATAAGAATAGGAAAGCCAATGATCTCCATCTGTCAAATATCGCTTGAAAAGTACGGTTTGCAAAAAATCTTGAAAGCTCAGCTAATTCTAGAACAAAAACATTTGTAAGCAAACAATAACAAATATTGATAAATAATATTGTTAGTTTTTTTTTTTCATATATTGAGCTTAGGTTATGGAATGTTTGTTATTCTAAATCGTCAACCAAATGTCACTTTAAGTTGCGTTCAGGAACTCGATTTAAAACTTTCGTTTACATAAAGGATGCATGTTCGTATGTGACTTAGTAATAGTGCATGATTATTCATAACCAGGGCTTGTTTACCGGTTAATTTTCAAACCTAAATCAGTGTCAAGTACATTAGGAGCGTTTTATTTAGGTTTGGCTCTACCTTAACCTTAAAACAAGTTGTGACTTGATTAGTAACAAACTTCAAGCGATGCCCACACGTGCAAGTGTCGCTCTGGATTAAACCGGTTTATTAAGGTTTTAGGTACCGCTTTCATTTCGGGCACGCTCCGAACAAAACCTTTACTAAAAACCGGTATTAACCTTTATTTACCGGTATTTTCGAAACCGGTTTCAAGCCTGTTCATAACTTCTCCGGCGGTAATGCAAAGATGGGCGGAATTGAAAAGCTTAATTCTGATTAATGTTTTTTCTCACAGTCTTAATAAATAAATATTATTAAAAATCGGTTTTCTTTTTTCAAACTTAGTAAATAAATTTTATTACAAAAAATCTGATGTTTTTCTCATTTAATCTTAGTAAATAAATTTTATTAAATTTTTTTTTTTGCTCTCTACCTATTTCGTTCGAATTGACAGCTATGACGTCACAATATGGCGTCCAGTCGGTCCTATTCTTAGTTGAATCGCATTATACATGCAGCGTGTTTAAATGTCAAATTGTGACTAAAGCGAATTATGGTCGTGGACCACAATTTAAACGGATCACTTTTGAGCCGCGAATGACGTATCTGCCCTTTTTGTTTTAGTCTAAGGCGGTAGTTAGTTTTTTAGGGTTCCGTACCCAAAGGTTAAAAACGGAACCCAATTACTAAAACTGCTGTCCATTTTTTGGCCGTCTGTCAGTCACCATGAACCGTGATAGCTAACTAAACATAGACGTAATAGTTGAAATTTTCACAGATATAAATAGAACAAAACGAATATTTAAGGGGGCTCCTATACAAAAACCGTGTTTTTGCCGTGTTATATTAATAACGGCAACAGGAGTTGTAGAAACTTTAAATATTCACAGAATATTTACTTGTATATTCACTCTAAAAATAAATAATAAAATTTTAAATATTCACATAATATTTAGTTGTAAATGCCTTTTATAAATAGATATTTAAAATAAAATAAATATGTATTTAAGGGGATAATGGGAGCCCCCATACAACAGCCGTGATTTTTTGCCTTTTTTGGTACGGAACCATTCGTGCGCGAGTTTTTTATATATAATACAATAGATAACAAATTTGTCAAATTTGAAAAAAAAAATTTCTATCGCCTATTTGTAGGAATTACCGGTTAAAGCCTTCTGGAAGTCACTACTTCAAATAATATCAATATCTTTGTTGCCAGACATTTTAAAAACGTGCCCGCTATGTATGTGAACATAATGGGCCGCGCGTGTCACGTTAGGAACACGACCCGCACCCGCTCTGTGTGTTTTAGGCTTAAGGGTATGGATAATATATCGACAATTATATTTACAAGAACATACATATATACAAAAATAACATTACAAAAGCACTCACATAATTTTTATATGTTGTATTCTACAGATTTCACCATGGACGTAAAAGGAATTCTCATTAGAAAACTGGAAATTAGAAGTTCTCCTAAGAAACAAGTTACATGATAGATATCCTTCTAACTACTGTAATATCCATTATATATTAGACACCTTCTATTATTGGAGTAATGAAAATTCAAGTATTACTTTTCGTGTGAGACATAAAGACCCGTACTATAAACCCTAATCGGAAGATTTTAATGCCAATAGTAGAAACATACGGAAAAAGAGTCTTGGAATGATGTTGCTAAGTATTTATTTATAAAAAAGGACATTTAATTTTTTTATTTCAATACGTGAATATTATTTTCACATTAAGAGATTACACACCTACAGTATGAACTGCTTGAAAAGCATACTCAAACCTGACTGCCTATTATATTTTTAATTATGCAATTTCACATTTGGATATAATTATGTATGGTATTAAATCAGAATTGACAGATAACATCATTGTACCAAATATCAAAATAATGTTCTATTATTTTAATTGAGTTTTAATCAACATTATCATTGCCACTAGAATACAGACAAATAAATAGGTACTTAACATATTTGATGAGGTGGACAGTGGAAAATCTTGGTTCATACCTTTAGTTTCTTGGCATGCCTAAGAGTATAGTTGAGCGTCACTTGCCGCTTGATGGCGGCGCGGCGCGGCTGCCTCCGTCCGTTCCATTCTGCCTCCATCTTGCGCGCAAGCTCATAATCACTCTTTTCCTGTTTAATTATCTCCTCTATTCTAAGTTGCTCCTGCAATATCTTCTTAACATCACAATTTTTTAGTGGACTAGATAAATTCTTTACAGCTAGATTCACCTTATTATTATTATATGGTTCTGGAGAATTTGATGGACTATAGAGATCTTTTTTGGTATTATTTTTTTTGGAATCACTTCTTAAATATGGCTTGCGCTCCGAACACGCTTTTCTAACATATTTTCCCTTTTTTGGTGTAGTTTCATTGTCTTCTTTATTTATACTGCCCATAGATCTGGTTCGTCTAAGATTAGTCTGTGTATTTAACTTAGTAATACCATCTACCACATCATGTTTTGGTTTATTTTTCCTTAATGGTAACATTGACTCAACACATAAACTAGAAGCCATTTTCTTTGCTTTAGATCTAGTATTTGCACACTTGATAGCATGTTCCTGAAACGAATATAAATATGTCTTTGTTATTGCTATTGAAATTTCCCGTTGAACAACAACAATAAAATATATATATACCTTTTTAACCTGCAGCATATTTAGTGCTATTACAAAAGCTGATGGCAAGTTTTTCTCTAAAGATATGTTGCGAAGATGGCAAAGGCCTTCCAAATACTGAGCGCGGCTTGGTGGTACTTCTTGTGTAGGTGACAATTTTTCTTCCTCCGCACGTAATCCAGGTACTCGCAGCGGTAAACTTTTGTTTGTGTTAAAGCTAAAGAAAAAAACTATACATTATGATTGAGTAAATACTATCTTCCTGATCGCCAGCGTTCCATTCCTTTTAATACATTTTTTTCTTTTTTAATGGGGAAATCCCGGTAATACTAATTTATTCAACCAATTTTCGTTTGAAAAAATTATCTATAACGTATATATCGGGACAACTTGGCTCCACACTCCGGCATTGTGACTCCTAAACGACTTTAGTCTTAGATTAAATCAAAAAGGGAAGATACAGTACGCTCTTACTTGCGTCAAATAAAAAATGCTACTCAACTACATAAGCAAATCTCATACACGCGCACAAATGTACACACTTTTAAATAAACATTCAATCGAGCTATCGAGAATTCGAGACAGAACGATACACTTCAACGCAGCGCGAACGCGACGGCGCACACTGGACCAAGATTCGGAAATCGTGGACTTAGGGATCAAAGTTGAGCTATCGCAATGATTTTTTTTTACGGACAGCTTAAAACAATAGCAGAAACTTTTGTTCTAGCACTTATGCTAAAAAGAACTTTTTCATAGTAAAAAAAATATTGTTTTTTTTCTTGTATGGAAAAAAGTAACTATGGTGTTTTTTTTTAAATGGTAAAGAGTATCATAAAAGCTGCTAGTAGGTGTTATAGTGCTTACAATTATTGTCAATTTTTGCCTTGACGTCATATCCATAAGTCTGCAGCTTTGGCGTCCACAGGCCTTGGAAGTTTCCATACAAAATGTATGGGATTTTTTAAGTAGTTGAGGGTAAATTTAGCATCTATGTGATTCGAAACAGAAAATAAACTACCAATAATAATGTTTGATCCTTAATACAAAGACCTAAACTTAAAATAAAAAACTCACTATTCGATTTTTTTTTGTATAGAGAATTATTTGATATATTTGTCTTCCATTGACACAAACGTTAGAAAAAATGACTAATAGGTTAAAATGTGATTATAGCGTGTGCGTAATATTGTCTGACGTCACAAATGTAAATGTACCGCTTTGGTTTCTTCAGTTCCCATGTTGTGAGCGACGAACGGAAGCGAAATGACTGGCGCAGACAGACCCACCTATATTTATAACACGTATGCGGGTCTCATACTATGCGGTCAGCACAGCGAACGTGTGTCAGCCAATAGCGTGTGCCCATACCAAAACACACTCAGTGATAATCCAGACAGACCCACCTATATTTATAACACGTATGCGGGTCTCATACTATGCGGTCAGCACAGCGAACGTGTGTCAGCCAATAGCGTGCGCCCATACCAAAACACACTCAGTGATAATCCAGACCTCATCCCCACCCTTCCAATTCAGTTGGAGAAAAAGATACAAAAGAGGTACGCATCATTACTCACCATCTTAGGCAGGCCGGTCTCGTGGGCTCCCGAGGTCAAATACCTTGGAGTCACGATCGACCGCCGCCTCAACCTTCGTCGCCACGTCCAACACACGGTGTCCCAAGCAAAAGCAGCCAGAGCACTACTACCCAGTTTTACGAAGCCGCCTGCCCATCAAAATCAAAGTAAACATTTACAAAACATACATTAGGCCACTACTCACCTACGCAGCCCCCGCGTGGTACGCTCTGGTTGCGGAATCGCAGCGAGAGAGACTACGCGCCCAGCAGCATCACACCCTGCGAACCATCACCAACGCAGGTCACTTTGTCCGAAACTCTACCCTACATAGAGACCTCCGCACCGAACCACTAGACAAATTCATCCAAAGACTAGCTGCCAATATGTACGGTCGAGCGAGCCACTCGTCGCATGAGCATCTGCGCGACGTAGCGCCCGCGTACGAGCGCTCCCGTACCCGCCGCGACAGAGCTCTCCCTAGAGAGATCCTACCGCCGGAAGGAGAACCACAAAGTTCCCGCCCGCGACCCTCGCGAGCGGTGGAGCCACCGCCACCTAGTTAACGCCGGCCCCGCCCGCAACATAGCGGGCGGGCCCCACGCCTGATATACCCCACTCCCAACTCCTTCCCAGATTGGAATGGTTAAAAAAAAATATATATAAAAATAACAAAAAAAAAAAAAAAAAAAAAAAAAATATATATATATATAAATAAAAAAAAAAAAACCATCCAATCAAAACACAACTCCACCCCTATCGACATCATCACCACACTGACCAGCCCTGCTCTCCCTCTTCAACCTAAGTCCACCGCCTGCTCGCTGGTCGCTCACCGGGCCTCCCTCACGGGTCTCATCTAGTAGGAAAGGTTTTTGGGACGCGGAAACGCTACTCGAACCGATCTGAACAATTTAATTTACTGATATACTAATACAGTATCATGTCTCGATTTGTGACTTACTTGGACTTCTATGTATTTCTACGCGAAAGCGAAGGCGAAGGCCTTAGAAATTACAAGACTCCATCAAGGCATTTTGTCTTGTATCGCAACTGATCTCACTGAGACAGATTGCGAAAAGATATTGAAGTTCTGTAAAATCTTCACTATGAATTTGCATCGACGATGGACAACGGCATCCAGAATCCAAAAGACGTTTATGAACAAAAATATGGATTAGATGGAGCAAAAAATCAAGTGGCCTGTATGCGATAACCTTGATCTCGCAGAGATATTTCAAGATGACACGGAAGAAGAAAATCAAGTACCAGAAAACATTGATTACGATTACGACCTTCCGTCAACATCTTGTACGATGGATGTGGGCACCTCTACTACGGTTATACCAAGAAAACCCTTTGAAGAGCTGGGAAACCAACAAAAGACGATCAGATGGGCTTAAACATTTTTCCGAAGATGAGTTGTCGTTTAATTTGGTCACACTACTTAAGACAAACGGAAAAATGATGTTGCCCAAGTGATTGAGCATATCTTGAAGAACCCTGACCGAGTTTATGAAGTCAAATCGTATTTGTTTGACAAAAAGGAGAGAGATATTATGCACGAAGATCATGCTCTGGCCCTTGCTACTTCACTGGATTTGTCAAAATGGAAGTATCTGTCGCTGAGGGCTTGTTTGACTGATATCGAGGGAACTGCGCAGCTTCCTTCATACCACAAAATACTCAATGCCAAAATGAATTTCTATCCAGATAAATCTGATATCAAGGTTACAGAAATTGGTGCAAGGGTAAAGCTACAAGCGTTGCTGGATTTGACTGCACGAAGGATAATGCAAGTTGTTGGTCCTGTTGTTCTACCAACAAGTGAAATGAAGATGACCAGCAAATGGGGTTTCGACGGATCCTCATCACAAAGTAATTACAAACAGCGAAGTGGATTGCCTGATTTCGATGATTCATCGGTATTTATGACTAGCCTGGTCCCGTTGAAGCTAGAGTCTGGCAATATAATAGTGTGGGAGAATCCCAATCCTTCTTCCACATTTTACTGCAGACCGGTGAATTTTCTGTTTGCAAAGGAAACCAAAGACTTTGTCAAACAAGAGCAATCAGGTATCGAAGAAGAAATCCGAGAGCTTACTGTGACAAGATACAAGGATTACCAGATTTCCCATGACTTGCACATGACGATGATTGATGGAAAGATATCCACAATCATAACAGATACTCCATCTGCAACTACCTGTAATATATGTCTTGCGAAGCCAAGTGAGATGAATAACCTCTGTGAAGTTATTTCAAGACCAGTGCGAGCTGAGGTGTACCAGTATGGACTGTCCTCTCTCCATATGTGGATCCGAAGTATGGAGTGTCTATTGCACGTATCGTACAATTTGGATTTTAAAATGTGGTGTGCAAGAGGCGATAATAAAGAGCTCAAAAAATCCAGGCAGCACTGTACACAACAACAACTTTTTTAGGGCTTTGAAAAAAGCCGTTTGATGTATAAATCAAACGGCTTTTTTCAAAGCGCTAAAAAAGTTCTTTTCAGAGGTAACATAAATAGTCTTTGTTTCATAATGGGACACACATAGTTTGTAGGCCAGTTTATAATTATAAGGGATAGAGTAGACAGAGAGCAAGGTAGAGGTTAATGCGCGCACGCTATTAACTGACACACAATAGGTGTACTGACAGCATAGTATGAGACCCGCATACGTGTTATAAATATAGGTGGGTCTGTCTGCGCCAGTCATTTCGCTCCCGTTCGTCGCTCACTCAACATCCTTGAGCTGAAGAAACCAAAGCGGTAGATTTACGTTTGTGACGTCAGACAATATTACGCACACGCTATAATCACATTTTAACCTATTAGTCATTTTTTCTAACGTTTGTGTCAATGGAAGACAAATATATCAAATAATTCTCTATACAAAAAAAATCGAATACTGAGTTTTTTATTTTAAGTTTAGGTCTTTGTATTAAGTATCAAACATTATTATTGGTAGTTTATTTTCTGTTTCGAATCACATAGATGCTAAATTTACCCTCAACTACTTAAAAAATCCCATACATTATGTATGGAAACTTCCAAGGCCTGTGGACGCCAAAACTGCAGACTTATGGATATAACGTCAAGGCAAAAATTGTCAATAATTGTAAGCACTATAACACCTACTAGCAGCTTTTTTGGTACTCTTTACCATTTAAAAAAAAACACCATAGTTACTTTTTTTCCATACAAGAAAAAAAAACAATATTTTTTTTTACTATGAAAAAGTTCTTTTTAGCATAAGTGCTAGAACAAAAGTTTCTGCTATTGTTTTAAGCTGTCCGTAAAAAAAAAATCATTGCGATAGCTCAATTTTGATCCCTAAGTCCACAATTTCCGAATCTTGGTCAAGTGTGCGGCGAGTCCGCGTCGCTTAGTAACCGACTGTTTTCTCTCTCTACAATAGGATAATTTGTATTGTTGTCCTTTTTTTGATAACAAATGGCAAATATAAGCAAATAAAATTCACTGCAGGCTGTGATTTTGGATAAAGAAAGAAAAAATCATTTTGACAGTTCTATGCAAAGATTTAAATCTTTGATGTGCCCTGACACCGAAAATCTGGGGCTATATTTTGCAATGACGTTATGATGATGGCCATTCTGACACATTACGACGACCATTAAATATATATTTTTTTTAATTTAATGGCGGTGGACTCAGGGTAGCGAATAAATAGAGCTTGTCGACCCTTGACATTTCTATTCTACTCATCAAAAACTTTCGTTTCACATACATTTTCTTGATGTATTTGATAAATTACAATTACACCTAAAATAAAAACCGGAGTGACGTCATAATTTTGCATGCGGGCAATATCAAGCAACTTCAGGGGTGTCGACCTCTAGACCTATGGCTTTATTGTTCATACCCCAAAAATTATTCATGTATCTGATACATAGGACTTTTATACAACCGGCTCTCAGACTATATGTGCGGTGATCGTTTTGATTCATGTATCATTTCGAATTTCGAAAAATACAAATACCGTGCCGTGTCGATAAATGTGGCTATCTTTGATATCAAGCTTAATTAAATTTAGAATTTTACAACCGAAATAAAACAAATACAAGAAATGTCAATAGTTTACTAGGATAATCTTAATAAAATTCTCATGTCACAATGTTAGTTACCATACTCCTCTGAAACGGCCTGACCGATTTTTATGAAATGTTATATGCATATTCCGTAGGTTTGAGAATCGGCTACTATCTATTTTTCATATCCTTAAGTGATAATGATTGTCCACCTGTAACGTAGTGTTCTGAAACCTACAATGCGCCTTCGCGCCAATATTCAAACTATTGGGTTTTGTAATGTTTTGTTCTCATATGGGTTAGGAGGAATTTTATCCCAGGAAATTATTAGAACACTATGTTACACACCCCTAAAAATTTTTTTGGACAATATTTATTCTTGTATAATATGGTATACATACAACCCTAAATTTCCTCTTCTACCACCTGCCCCTTTTTTATGGCGGTACGAAGTTCGCTGGGTCAGCTAGTCTTAATATATATAAATCTCGTGTCACAATGTTTGTCCTCAATGGACTTCTAAACCACTTAACCGATTATAATAAAATTCGCACACCATGTGCAGTTCGATCCACCTTGAGAGATAGGATAGTTTAAATCTCAAATTATAGTCGCAATTTTAATTTATTGCAAATTATTACTTTTGGGCGGTACGAAGTTCGCCGAGTCAGCTAGTCTATATATAAAACAAAGTCGTGTTCGTTACAACACACAACTCAAGAACAGCTGGATCGATTTTTATGAGATTTGATTTATTGCAATCCTCTCCGCCCCGAATAGCAGAACAACTATTAAAATATAGGAAAAATCATGGAAAAAAGTAATGCAGAAAATCAAATTTCATAATATAAATTAGGATTCGTATTACGCCTTCTTCCACAATAGGGTATTTTCCAAAATTTTGAAAACTGCTTATATTTAAAGATTGGGACAAACGTATTTAATAGAAAAATGAAAATAATTTTACTAATGTCTCTTTTTCTCCATTAAACCAATCAAAGTTGAATTTATTTTTAATGGTTTTGAATTTACCGCTAAAACGGTCGGTTCGATGACGTCAACTTTGTGTATACTATGTAATCACCTGAAGGTCAAATTATTAACTTTTTTTACGATCTGGATAAATTTATAGTATAATACTTACACAAAATTTTGGAAAGAAAAGAAATCGTCAAATAATTACTTCGCGTTACTCCGTAATCACATATTGTCCACAGAACAGACTACACAGGTGTTAAAATTCATTACACAAAGTTGATCGATTTTTCGACAGGTACCTAATCAATGTTTATTTTAACGCATTTGAAGCAAATTTTGTTCTACTTCCTATAAACTGATTTAATAAAAAATATTTGTGATATTCAAATGCATGAACGGCAATATAGCCGTCTCTTTTCCTCGCGGTCCGCACCTGCTATTTTCCTAACAGTGCATTCAGAATTGCGCCTAGAGTGAAAGAAATAAAATCTAGGTATATTCTTCCGCATATAGCAATAAGTCGTAAAATTTTAAGAGCTTGCATTTCGAACTGTCATAACTCTTTGACGTATGCGTTTTAATGGAGAAGTATACGCAGAGCTCAATATACATGGCGCTGCAAACGCTTGACCCAAATAGAGATGGGATTTTACCCGGAAAAAACCCCAATGTGGGAAAAAACCCAGGGAAAATTCCCAAATGAGAAAATATTCGAGTTTTTTCATATTTAGCATATGTAACATCGAGGTAATGTGGAGATACAATGTATACAGGGTGGTCAAAAAGTCGTGGATCAAACGAAACAGGGGGATAAAGAAGGTTATTTCCAACAAAAAATCTTTCTACAGCATGGCCATAACTTCATTGCACGAAAAGTTATGAATATTTTTGTTTTTTTCAATGAATCTACCGAGTTTTTTTACAATTTAATCAATAAAAAAATAAACTGATTAAACACAATAAAACAAAAGGTGTTGTATTATGACCGGATTATGTATCAATACTACAAAAATTGTATTGGAGCTCTCGGTACCAAATTTAACGAGCAATATATTTTTTTTCGTAAATTTTGAAGCGTTACAAAGAATTACTTCTCACTTTAGGAGCACCATGTGAAAAAAAAATGTATTACAGAAAAGTGACCCTGTATTAAAAAAACTTGCTGATTTAATGCTGATTCAAATGAGGTACAACACTTTACTGTGTGACCTTTAGTTTTGGTTTTATGGTCGTTTTTTCATATCAAGGTGCAAATTTCATTAAATTAACCTTATTCAAATAATTTACTAGTTGAACATAAACGGCTAGTTTTTTGTACGTTGGAACGCTAGAAATGTTCTGTTCTTGTCACGCTTAGGATTTATGAAATGGACAGACACGCTTTCACACTAACAATTTAATCCTTTGTCAAAAATTGAGAACAGGTAGACCAGTGGTACGATTTGACAATGAAGAGCAAATACTGAGGCATATTTGTTTCTTAGGTTTTCACGCACATCACTCATTACTGAGACAGTTAAGAATGAACCCTGGTATTAGCCAACGCCAACGAAATCTCGGGATCCCATGATCGACGGTGCAGCTTATTATTAAAAGAAAAAAATACCACGGTTACCACGTGCAAAGGGCTTTATAAGCTTTACAGCCCTCTGACTATGGACCTAGAATGGTATTTTGCAGAGAGATGCTTAGACGACACAGAGAGGATCCGCAGTTCTACAACAAAATTTTATGGACTGATGAGTCAAATTTTAGAAGAATGGGAATTTTTAACATCCGCAATTTACAATTTTACTCAAGAGTGACCCACATATCATCAGAAATGATCGATTCAAGCATTTGTTTGGTATAAACATGTGGGCTGGAATAATTGACCAGAAGCCTATGCTACATGAAGTGCCACCAAGGCTGAATGGTGCTCTGTATTTGAATTTTTTACAGAATAATTTGAACCAAATACTCAACGAAGCTGAGATTCCTGAAGATAGAGTGGCAGAAATGTGGCTGCAACAAGATGGCGCCCCGCCTCATTATGCTCGAGCAGTTCGAGGACATTTGAACGAGCGCTTCCCTAACCGGTGGATTGGTCGAGGCGGACCTATTGCATGACCACCCTGGTCGCCCGACCTTAACTCAATAGACTTTTTTTTTGGGGCTATTTCAAAGAAATAGTGTATCAAGGAGAGAATAACACCGAACAAGAACTACGACAAAAGCTCGAGTTCGCTAGGTTACAAATTGTTATAACAGAGGTGCATTCCGCCGATTACGTGCGAATTTTATTAGGCGGTGCATATTGTGCATTATGGTCAGAGGTAGGAACTTTGAACATTTAATGTAAACATTTTAATTGTAATAAAATTACTAAGTCATAATTGTTCTTTTTATTTCATGATGGCTTCTGAAATATGTATATCATAGTATGTATGAGCAAGAATCTAAATTTTCCTTTCAATTTACCATTTTATAAATTTGCACCTTGACATGAAAAAACGACCATAAAACCAAAACTAAAGGTCACACAGTAAAGTGTTGTACCTCATTTGAATCAGCATTAAATCAGCAAGTTTTTTTAATACAGGATCACTTTTCTGTAATACATTTTTTTTTCACATGGTGCTCCTAAAGTGAGAAGAAATTCTTTGTATGGCTTCAAAATTTACGAAAAAAAATTCATTGCTCGTTAAATTTGGTACCGAGAGCTCCAATACAATTTTTGTAGTATTGATACATAATCCGGTCATAATACAACACCTTTTGTTTTATTGTGTTTAATCAATTTATTTTTTATTGATTAAATTGTAAAAAAACTCGGTAGATTCATTGGAAAAATCAAAAATATTTATAACTTATGGCCATGCTGTAGAAAGATTTTTTGTTGGAAATAACCTTCTTTATCTCCCTGTTTCGTTTGATCCACGACTTTTTGACCACCCTGTATATCAAATGGTAAGTACTATTACTACTAGTTAGAGCTAATCTAACTTTTTTTATTTTCATGATTCAATAAAAACGTTATACATACTCCATGCTATCTAATTAAATAAAATGAAATAAAATAAAAAAAACATGTCTGTTTGTGTGTTCATCCGCTCTTAGCGACAAGTAATTCGAAACTACGTACGCGGAGGGGGGGGGGGGGGGGAGGTAGTAGCAGTGGCGTACGCGTTGGGGATCTATCTTACACGTTATTTTGGCTTCGTACTGTGCGCACTTGTGTTAATATGTTGGTTTAATTGACGACTGGGATTTTGTTTTGTAGACTTCTGAAGACGTTATTTTGTTGATAAATTAAACTGCTAGTTTTATTTTAGTTCCTGAATCAGGCTACACATTTTGACGTTTCGAACAACAGGCAACATCTAGTGTCCTATCGCAGAGTATGTGCGCATCGCAAAGGACCAGTGGCGTGGGGTGAAAAAAAAGAAAGGTAAAGCCGGAACAAAAAAAAGACTAACGCGTGAATAAGCAAAATGTCATATCTTAACTTATAAAAATACATGCAATAAATTACTTACTTTATAATAGTGTGTTAGTACACCTTTCCCAAAACTACAACGAAATGTTAGGTATGGTGCTAGCGTTGCGTTGTATGCAGTTTTTTCATGCGACAGAACATGCTTGCTGTATAGTTGTTAGTGTTCACCACCTTCACCATACATGACATCACTGGTATTATATGAACAGTCCATGTCGATTATGATAAAAGTGGCGTTCAAAAAACCGTATAAAGCACACGTCACTCATACACTGATTATAAATAAATATATAGAAAAACAAAGAACCAAAATAAGGGAAACTTGCCAGTATCATCATCACAAATAAAAACCAGCAAAAATACCGCTAATTTATTTCTATTCTACGTACATACATAGTATCACGTCGTTTTGAGAATGAAGTTAACTCATTTAATAGGAAATCTGTGAGACAACAATCTATTTGTACTAATGCCACCACTCCTACGTGACGGCAAGAAACAAAAAAGCAAACAAACCTTTACGGTGAAATAAAACAAACACTATACGCAACACTTGGCAAGTAAAATTTCACTACTTGCGATTCTGTTAAACATATATATATATATACCACAATCAAGCCTAATCACTTATCACAATAGATAAATTAGCATTCGAATCCGTCCATGCGAATGCGCGCGAAATAATAGCCTCACTACGTCAGGTCAACAGAGCCGAGCGCCAGGTGTCTGCGATTGGCCGAAAACTTCAAGCTAAACGGAGCCTTAACACATGACAAATAAAGATTGCGGGCTATCTAAGATCGGGTTATATCGCTGTTATATCGACGATTGGTTGCATGTGGTAGTAATGTGTATTTGTGCGTGAAGTGCTTACATTTTATTTATTTGAAGTCCCAATATGATAAGCGGCTTATCCAGCCTACTACGGCGCGGATGTGTGTGCGTATGCGCGTATTTTGTATCCAGCATATTAAAGAATATTTTTTACAAAGCGCGCAATGTAATTATGTCGCTTGCATTAACGTATACGTCAATGTTCGCTTGTGCTTGAATGTAAATATATTAGAGTCTGGCAAGGTAAGCCGGCAGGAATCGTGTTCTAAGGAGGCTTCGCCACTGCAAAGTACCAAAATTTTTTTTTTTTTAAGATCGTGATAATTATGTTAAATAACGAAAATACCCGTCTATTGGGTTTTTTCCCACATAAATACCCGGTTTTTTCCCACTGCCCATCTCTAGACTAAAAACCACAGTCAAACCATTGCAGCTGTCAAATTTTAAACGAGTTTTTTTGGTGTTAAAAATATTAAATAAGTGGTGAAAATGTATCCAACATGGTCTGTAATACAGCTGAAAACAAGGAGAGGAGCATCTGTGCAAGGCAGAAAAGCTGATCTTACTGTTCTGTACTGTTTTTATTATTATGCTACAATGCTCATTCTCGGTACATAAATGCATTTTCCATGATTATTTTAATAGTTCATGGATCTCAGTAACTTTCTTCGGTTCATTTGTCAAAGCTATCTTATTTTTGCATCAGTCAGATATCTCATAGAGTTAGGTCACCTCTGGCTAAAATGGGAAGTATAACATTGGGTTTTTTAACAGACTTGAGGCATATGACCGCAATTTTAATTTTGGTGCAGTTATTTACGATTAAAATGAAGACATCCAGATGCAATTACCTGCCCCAGATACATACCATGATGTAAACAGCAGCTCAGTTCTACCCCCCTTTTCAAAGCAGCATATAAAATTATATTTTAGTCGGTAAGCATGCAGTTTACTCATTTACCAGGAATTGCACAACGCGGCATTTGTAATTTGTTTAATAAAAAGCTTAAAAATGAATATAAGCTAATAGGTATGTATTTGACAGAAGTTTAGGGTCAAGAGATTACAGCGCCCCTAGTGTAAAAAAATTGCAGATTTCTAGTCCATTAAGACCTTATACAATATGGAGCATTCCACGTGAAGCGGACAGGTAAAAAAACTCGATGTTTCCGATTTCAGTAATATTTGAGTATGTTCTACTTATACTTATTATTGATACGTGTACTAAATATTTTTGTGATATAATGACTAGTTAAAGAGTAATGGGACTTTGAAGTTTTCGACAACCAGTTGGCATGCAGTACTTCAAAGACGATTATGGACTCATAAAATTATATATTAAAATAACTAAACCACTGGATTTCCTACTTTATTTACTGGGCTTTTTAACTGTGTTTTTGGAAAAGAAAAAAAAAAATTTTTCGTAAAAAAAAAACCAATTTAAGTTTTTTTCTTTGATTTTCACCAAGTTAGACCATTTAGTTTTTTTTTATTTATTTTTTATATAAATTGCTAATATTGTGTAGAACATTGGTGCCAACTTTTATAATGGGCGTGAAATTGGATTAGGAGCTAGACTGAAAATACTGCCGAAGGGTGGCGTCCAGCGCCGCGCCTGTTGACCGCCGCTTGTGCGCGATTAGTCATCAAACTGTATATCAAATAAAATCACTTTGGACGGAATGTTTTGTAGATTTTTAATAAAACCAATACATAGAAAAAAATCCACGCGGACCAGGCTGCAAACGGGACTCGTATGCATGCCCCATATGCATTTAAGGTTTTAAATGTGTAAAAGACTTTAAATGTATAAATAATGCTTTATATTTTATTATATTATTTATATAATATATTTTATTATATCTATTTTATGTTCAAAGAAATTATTTTTGTTTATCTACATACTACCTACCTACTTACTTCTTACGTGTGCACTAAGGCTGGTTTAGAGTCACGCTGACCATCGGCGCTAATTGGCCATTATGTATGATTACATATGAAGCGTTTTAGAATAACACCGACGGCTCAGCGCTGAGCCATACGCGCGTGTACGCGCCACGCGTCAGCGCCGCTGAGAACGCGGCGCCGCCGATGCGCTTCCAAACTCAGTTAACGTTACCAGATAGACGAGCGCTACAATGAATCGCTATACGATACTGGGCGTGTGATTTAAAGAAGTTCGGCTGCAAAAATGTTTATGGGACGTCAGTAACATATTATATAAAAATAAAGACGCACGATTAAAGGCCTGGAACGACATCTAAATCGCATGACATGCGAAAGTAGTTAAAAAATTAGGTTTCGTCATCTTTTAACTGATTGAACAATGTAACAAATGCCCACTAGCAATCTTTGAGAAATAAGTGGATGAACTTGAAATCTTTTTCTTCGTTGTTGTTGAAGTATTTTTTTTGTATACATAGGTATACAGGGTGAAATTGAATGTTTTAATGAAACTTCGTGGGAATGTTGGGTTACGTATATAGAGTATCTCTGATTTTTTTCGGATTTTTTAAAAAATGATTTAAAATAAAATTTTGTTTTTTTTGTTATATTTTAAGTCCTTTCCTCCTTTTGGGTACTAAATAATTATTCTTTTAAAACATGCATACAGAGTAAGTAAAAAACAAGTAATAAGCACTACTAAAAAAGACGTGAAAACAGGAGACGGGCGGCCGGGAGCAATGACCGCTCCCGCCGTTGAATACCTTCCTGCCTACCTATCTAGGTATGCGCGGTGCACAGCGCAGTGAGCGAGCGGAGTCTCAAGCGCGCGCGCGTATCTTTGAAATTTGTGACAAGACAAGATTTGCAAGTAATGCCTTGATTAGTTCTTGTTCTGTGCCCTCAATATAAGAATTTGGATATGGTGTGTTGTTATTGCGAGTGTCACGGAATACTCAGCAGAGCCACAAGGCTTTACGAAAGTAGGTTTGGTGATTTATTGGGAAGTTATAGAGAAAAAAATTAATAGGTACATTGGTCTCGTAAGTACTTTTGAATACCTGGTAATAAATTTCATTCTGACCCAAGTATTGAACTGAAATAAGTATTTCTTTTTGTTTAACTTTTGCCTATTTCCAATCGTGACAAAATTATTATTAACTTTTTAAGTTTTTCTCTGCTTAAGAGAAGATGACATTTGTGCTTATTATTTCAATTTCAATAAAGGCATCTAAGACGATTTTATTGTATTGTGTGGAATCAAACGAGTCAGCTGAGCTCTGTGTACGTACCTACTCACTCAACGGCTGGCGGGCGCGGTCGGTCGTTGACCCGCGGTGGAATTTTACTGTTTTTCCGTTTTTTAGAAGTGCTTATTTATTAGTTGTTTTTCACTGGATATGTAAGCATGTTTGTTTAATATGAATAACTACTCAAAAGGAGGAAAGGACAAAAAGAAAACACAAATTATAAATAAATACATGAAAAAAAATACTTCAAAAAATCCGAAAAAAATCAGGCATACTCTATATTCGTAACCCAACAATCTCACGAAGTTTCATTAAAACATTCAATTTCACCCTATATAGATTAAATACCAATAATGTATGTCAGAAATAAGTAGGTAGGTACATTTGTTTATTATCTGTCGTGTTAAAGGACATGGCAAAATAATTCATAATATTGAACATTTTATGTTTAACACATAATGTCAAAGTAGGTAGGTATTCATTTAGTAATAATACCTATAAGCACTAGCAGCTCGTATATGTATTATAATAATTTGAACACAGGAACTGTAAAAAATGCAGGAGCTTTTGATATTGATTCAAGCAGCTGGTTGTAAGCCGGTGTTTTTACGTTATTTTATGTTTTAAACCATGACAGAGTAGGTAATTTTGGAGTAAAAATACCTATTTGTATATAAAGGCTCGTATATTATAACAAATTCGACTCGGGAACTGTAAAACTTATAACACCTTTTGTTATTGAGTCGGATAAACAGGCGGTTGTTGTCAACCGCCGTCTAAACGTTATTATCACCTACTTTGATATAATTATCTGATAACAACCGCTGTTTTACAACTATAACCGCGATAGACGACCATCGGCTAGGTGGTCGATCGCGGTCCCCACTTCACCCTGATTACACGGCGGCACGATAGACGCTAGGGGAATACTGGCGAAAGCGCGACTAATCCGCGGAAGATGCGCGACTCTTTTTTGGCTCGTATTTAGTTCGTATTTTATATGATTAAAATAAAGTTAATTACGCTATGCACAACATCATTGAAAAAATTCGCTTCTATTAAATTCCACATTGTACAAATTGAGCCGCCTAAGCCTACTAACGACATATATATGATATCGACTGTGGAAAAGCAGAATCGCTTATACACTACTTTGGTGCTGCTTAAAATTAACATTGAATAGAAAGTGAAATTAAGTTCATTTTTAAGCAACACCAAAGTGGGGTATAAGTGATTTTGCTTTAATCCTATCAATATCATTATTAAATCAACAACAACTAATAATAACAGCATATTTAATGAATGCACCACAAATACTGCAATTTATATGTCTTGAAATTATAAACCAACTAGGATGCTGTTACATGACCAAAGATAGTCACTTCATAAGAGCTGTGTGTAATACACACATTTCATTGAAAGCAAAATTAAAAGGAGATTGATCATTGGCACAAGTGGTTCGAGCATTAGGCTGTGATCGTTAAAAATAAGCTTAAATAACTTTCTCAAAGGTCAGTCATTGAATGGGTGACCAAAAATTTATTATCTCGAGCTTCGTTATACTTTGGAAGGTATATTAAGCCATTGGTCCCGGCAGCATCTGCAGTCATTAGCGCCCATTATCAATTGAAAATAGATCAGATTTATATCATAAACATGACAATAAAATTTTACCTGGTTGGTGTAGTGCCTTCTATTGGTTTAAAATAACATAGCTCCTGACGCATCGAGTCTACACTATCAGTTTCCATATTTTTAGTTTTAATGACATTTGTTTTATGTTGAAATATTCCAGTGCATGACAGTGGAAGTGATACAAGTAAGGACTGTGTCACATGTTTACTTTTAACATTTGTCTCTTCACTCTCAGATTTTTTTCCATTGATTAGAGATGGTTCTTTCTGCAAATGTCAGTATTTCAGTTGATATTTGAAATTAATTTATTAAATAAAAGAATACTTCATATACATAATATAAATCGCTAAAAGGATTTATATTATTATTAAATTAATAATAATAATACATTTTAATGAATGGTAAAAAGAAACATTATTAACCTGTGCTTGAACATTATCACCATTCTCTTTATTCCATACACCGGGACTATTCTTTGCTTTTTTATCTATAAAATGCTTTATAACTTTGCCATAAATGGGCACCATTTCAGGAGATGTTTCATTGATTAATTTCCCACATATTTTTCTTTGAGGAGAGGTACCAGTATCAATTGTTATGTCATCTGTCAATTCAGGGCTGCTGAAATGTCAATAATAATATACATAAATACCTAATAATAAAATCAATTACAGATAGAACTGGCATGATATCCACAAATCAATCATACCTAGCAGTCCAAATTGGAAATTAATTGCATACATTATAGCGCTGTTATGATATCTATTACAAGTTTATTTTATTTATTAATATACCTAGTTTGTTTATAGTTATTCAAGGTACTAACACCAACCATTCAAATAAAAAAAAGTTTAATGTTAGCTAGCAATAATAATTTACTTACTTTCTCAGTACAGTAGTGTGTGGTTTGGTGAGAAAAACATCAATCTTTGTAGATTTAAGCCTTCGTTTATTGATGCCATTCCTCAAATTGCTATTTGTGTTTGTGCTTTGAGGAACTGAAGTCTTGATGTGATCACTTTGCATTTGCAATGCCAATATTTCATCTTGTTTTAAAGCTTCTAAGTATTTCTTATGTGCCTCTTCTTCTTCTTTCCGAATTTTACTAAAAAATCAAATTGTTACGAATAAAGAACAGCAGAGCTGACAGAAAAATGTAATAATAATTAGTATTTGTGCTGTTTAGTGTTAAGAATACGGGACCATGGGGTCCAAGTGCTCATTCCTCATTTAAGGTATGTCTAAGAGACTCAACGAGGTGACTGGTGATCAAAAGGCTGGCAGCTACCTCGGTCAACGGACTAGCCTTGCTATCCAATGTGTAAACTATTTCATTGTACATAATAATTATAATTAATATAAAAAACTTACTGAATTAATATCTCAGTCTCTTTATAGTGTTTCTGTTCAATTTGCAAGCGCTCAGCTCGTAGTCGTTTAATTTCAGCTTCATATTCCAATCTAATTTCACCAGGTTCACTAAGTCTAGGCAATGGTGTCTCTGTAAATGTTATGAACACTTATAATACACACTATTTTGACCTGTAGTCAGTAGTGATGAAAAATTTTAATGCAAACCATTATAATCAAAATATACTTTGATTTTGATTAGTGTATATTTTTTAAGTCTTTACCTTCTATTATAATATTGTCGTATCCTTTAACTTTAATATCTATTTCATGAGAAAACTTAGACTTTATAAAGTTCCATAGTTCAACATTGACTAAATTCTTTTGTTTTGTTGCACTTCTAAGCCAAGAGCCTATACGTAGACGACATAGAGGACAACATAATGCATTATTTTCTACACTGCCATTAAAACAACCTTGACAAAAATCATGAAAACACGGTAAAGTTACGGGTTCTATCAAAATAGAGTGACAAATGGAACAAAAAACATCTTTTAATTCTAATTTATCCAATCTGAGAAGCTTATTTTCAATTTTGGACAGCCGCTTCTTTGACTTGGCCGCCATTTTTAAAATTAATGTTTTCTTGTTTCTTCTACTTAGTCTATGTTTGCTCCTTTTTTAAAGGCAGAGACATATTAGCGTGTCGTGTCGCGGTGACACGACAAGTCCTTCAAATGAAACCGATGCTTCTGGCGCGACACGTCACACCACGCCACGTTAATATGTTTCTGACTTTAATTTCCTCTTTTATGAATAGTGTTTTAAATTCCAACATTCAAGTCAGTCAATAAAATTCAGTAGTAATTTCTTTCTTTACTTTGCATGAATGTGACTCAGCACTGTCAGCTTCTGTGATGTTGATGTAGGACAACTATCGCATACTCTGAATAATCTACTACTATCTATAAAATCTCTATTTAAGGCCTGTTTTTGATAACAGTCTTTCTTATTTAATTTAGGAGGACCACAAGGATAAACACTGGATAAAGTGCCTTCTTTATCCAGTGTTTAATTAATTAAATTAAATCCATTAAGGGGAAGGCCCAAGGCTCCAAGGCTTAAAAGTCCATTAACCAAGCCAAAAATATTGGAAAAAAATACTACTTACCATAGACAAATTTTAACAGTAATGCCAAAATGGCCAAAACACCGGACGTAGAAGCCATGTTTATTTCAATCCGAGGGATGCGAATTTTATTAACTTTAATCGATTATAGCTTCATTTATCTTTAAGTCGTATAAAAAATTTAGCTACTCAAAAGTCAACGAGCCCTAACCGTGTGATATCAAATTTCAGGACAATTGATGGCATTATGAACAAAATACGATGCATGCTGCATGTATCCCAATTTGAAAAATAATTTCTAAAACAAGAGTTAAGAATAAATGTTACTAGAAAGAATGCTTCTATGTGAGGTCATACTAATATAATCATTTTAATAATTTATATTCATTTGACTTTTAAATAGCTAAGTTTAATCTTCGTCGGTCAATAAGGGCTATATAGTTATGATAATAGACTTATTAAATAGATTTTTGAAGTGAAACTTCTTTAGGCACGCTTTACTTGGGGGGTAAACTGGCGAATGTGTGACGATTTTTGCGTTACACGCGCACCGGTGACTCATCGGTAAACAATGAACAATACCCGGCAAAAAATACATGAATCTAGTGCTTGGTGGGTGATAACGGACCCAGCGCGGATTGTTGGGTGATAAAGGACCCAGCGCGGATTGGTGGATGACAATGGATCCAGTGCGGATTGGTTTTTGATAACGGACACAGCGTGAATTGGTGGGCAATAACAGACCCTGTGCGGATTGGTGGATGATAACGGACCCAGCGCGGATTGATGGGTGATAACGGGCCCAGTGCAGATTGGTAGGTGATAATGGACCCAGCGCGGATTGGTGGGTGACAATGGACCCAGTGCGGTTTGGTGCGTGATAACGGACCCAGCGTCGATTGGTGGATGATAACGGACCTAGCGCGAATTTGTTGGTGATAATGGACCCAGTGCAGATTGGTGGGTGATAACAGACTGAGCGCGGATTGGTGGGTAACAATGGACCCAGTGCGGTTTGGTGCGTGATAATGGACCCAGCGTCGATTGGTGGATGATAACGGACCTAGCGCGAATTTGTTGGTGATAATGGACCCAGTGCAGATTGGTGGGTGATAACAGACTGAGCGCGGATTGGTGGGTAACAATGGACCCAGTGCGGTTTGGTGCGTGATAACGGACCCAGCGTGGATTGGTGGATGATAATGGACCCAGCTCTGCGATAAAATTCTGTATACACCGTTAATTTGAGTTACCTGAGGAACTTAACCGGCTAATTAGGAAATGAAATTAGATTATATAAATTCTCGGGTAATTCAAACTTTACGGTGTATAGTTCTATTTATATTTAAATAAGAACTAAGATTATAAATTTCTCAAATTTGTATTATTTTTATCATAGTTGAATTTACTAAATTTAATTGATTTGAGTGCCTTGTTCCCATTTTTATTTTAAGATAGTTATAGTAACTACATAAAAAAAACCTCTAATATCGATTTGCCATATCGATATTCTTTGTCACCTCTAATTTTTCGTCGTGTACCGACTCTAGTAACACTCACATGTTATTTGATTGAGAACGAGAAAGAAACGATCAAGAAAGAAACCACGAGAAATATGGTGGTTACAAAAGCATTTGTAATGGTGTTCAACTTAAAAATCTAGTTGAAAGTGTGGTGAAATTTGCCAGATGTTTAAATATCTTTTCTGAATCCTTTGCAAGCTTAGAAGAGGACATCGAAAATGTCTTCAATGCATTTTGTCGTTCATCCATTACCTGGAACAGAGGATCAATTGATAGATAGGTAATGTATTTTACCACTTAGCATGGCTCCATTTCGTTGTTATGAAATACGACAACGAAATTTTTTCATGACTAATATGACTTCAAAGTTTTTTCGTGGAATCTGCTCTGTCGGGCCACGTTTTTATCTCGAAGGAAATATTTTCATGATACAATATGTCGAACTCTTTGAATTCGTACTGTTGGAAAACTTGTGAAAAGATGTCGTCATTGTATTATACCTAGAGCCAGGCATAAGCTTTTTAAGTTATGGCACAAATGTTAATGTACCTCATTATTATATTCTATATTTTCTAAGGTAATTTATTTATTATTGTCATAAACAAAAATTATATGCGTAATTTAGAGAAATAACCATGATATTGTGACTCAAAATATCAGTTTATATTGTGATTTTTAATTGACAATTATCTCATACCTCTCTTTAGTCTGAAAAGGAAAGAAATACATAGAATGCACCTACTTTAAATGTTCTAGTAGAGGTTTTAAAAGTTCATTAATGGTGTAGATAGGGCATATTGGAACATGATGCTGCACCTTCAATCTGGCAAACTTTTACTATAATTTCCAGACAACATCTTATGTCAACCAGTGCCTAATGCCAGTATATAAATGCCTATAAATATATTAAACTTTGTAATATTTCATATGCGATTTGTGTTTGATTTTAAAAGTCAAAAGAGATGATAGGTCACTGAAGATTATCGAAATGAAACACCAACCTCACCAGGGCTAACATCTTACAGCCAAATAACACTAGTTTCTTGCATTTCATTTATGAGCCCTTTTACATTTTTTGAATTTTTGAGTGCCTCATTTACCCCTTTGAAAAGATTTTGACTATTTCCAATAGAAGTAAACAGTAGATTTATTCTTTCTATTGTAAGTTAATGTAGAATATTTGCAAATACTATTTTCCTTTTTTTCTACTGCAGTTATGGAAAAAACAATAATATGTATAACTTCAAACGCCTCAATCTCTCAATAATGTTTAATAAATTAGATCAAATTAATTACTATGATATCAGAAATATGTTTTATTGTAACATAATGTATTAGAATTTTTATTTTCCATCTCGTTAATTATCAAAAAAACATCTAACCTCCGTGAGTTTTCCCAAAAAAAATGCAGGTGTACCTTGTATTTTGATATTGAATTAAATAGAATTACCATCAAAAACTTTCATAAAACTAATCTACCATCAATGAACTACTGAAATCACACTAATATTATAAAGGCGAAAGTTTGATAGTATGTGAGTGTGTATGTTTGTTACTTCTTCACGTCAAAAGGTTAGAGCGATTTTAATAAAATTTGGTATGGAGTTAGCTGACACCCTAGATTAACACATAGGCTACTTTTATCCCGAAAAAATGTTAGGTTGCCATAATAAACCGCGGGTTACAACGCGGGGCGCAGCTAGTATGTATATATTTTTATAATTAGTTCATTATTAATTATTTTATAAGACTCGAAACATCACCTGCAAAATGCAATATATACCAGTGCAATTCTACCTACGCGCCGATCAGTATGGTAGCGGCGCAATTTTGTAAAAGGGCTCTTAATGTAGTATAACTTTAATCATACCCTCATATCATCATATAATATAGGCGGTAACCAAGGAGAAACGGGAGAATCTTGTCATTGAGCTCAATCAGGCTTTGGACCACATTTCTGTATGGGGTACCAAGAACTTGGTTGAGTTCAATGCTAAGAAAACCCAGGTTTGTGCTTTCATGGCAAAAACATCGCCATTCCTTTTATGTCCTTCTCTTCAGGGCACAACACTGGAGCTAGAGAGCAGTATCACCATGCTCGGTATGGAGATTCGCTGTGACTTAAATCCAAAGAATTACATTGAAAGTGTGATGAAAACAGCCTCACGCAAACTCGGAGTCCTGAACAAGGTGCGGCGTTTTTTCACGCCCGAGCAACTGTGCTTGTTGTATAAGACGCAGGTGCGGTCTTGCGTGGAATATTGCTCGCACCTCTGGGATGGCTCCGCTAAGTACTTGCTCGATGCTTTGGATAGGTTACAGCGGCGCGCAATCCGCATCATAGGCGATGAGGAGGTGACTAAACACCTCGAGCCTCTTCAATTACGCCGTGACGTGGCATCACTAAGCGCGTTCTATCGCCTGTACCACGGCGAGTGTTCTGAGGAGTTATTCTCTCTTATTCCACCTTCCCCTTTCCTTCAGAGGACCACGCGCGCTGGCTTACGTTGTCACCGTCTAACTGTGGCTACAATTCCAACGCGTACAAAGAAATTTGATGACTCATTTCTTTGACGTACTATCCGTAAATGGAATGCTCTGCCCGCTCACGTGTTCCCTCCCTCTTACAACCTGGGATCCTTTAAAAGAGGCGTGAAGAAGCAACTTGCAGGCCGGCAGGGTGAGGATGGCTGGTGTGGCAGTTAGAACTGCTGTATCAGCTATCTTCGCGTCTGGACTTCACCTTCATTTAACATCAGGTGGGGTGGAGTCATTTGTCGGATCTATCTATAAAAAAAAAAAAAAATGAGCTCATAACATCAGCACAAGGGTTATAATTTTTATTTTGTCACCTAATAATAACAGATGGTTTGAACACATGGACAGAAAGGAATAAAGATGATTTTGTTTAAGTCTTAGATAAATGATTGGTTGGTGGATGAAGGGAGCTTCAATCAACTAGATACTGCACTGCCTTAAAACAACAGATCCGTGAATATGGCAACTCATTATTGAAGTGTGTATATGACAATGCAAGGATGCTATTGTGTGTGAAGAATTGTGTAGCCAGTTGATCAACTGTTGCTCAAGTAGTAAGAAAATTATTTTATGCAGTGGTCCATTGGTTAAAAATGTAGTTTATTATAATTAATATGTGTTATTTCACTATATAAACTGGCATTTTTCTTTGATCATGACCAAATTTTAATAAAACATTTGGTAAATACACCTCATACACAACTGTTAGTGTGACTAGTTTGGTGAAAGCTCAGGTACACTGACTGTTGCCAGTTGACTGCAGGGAGACCAATCATTTATCTATGTTTAAAGCCTTATCTTTTTATTTTAACCACACTTGTTTCAATATAATGTCAACATGTCTGTAATTTTCATATGTTATGTTTTTTCCAAGTTTCATGTTTGACTGACATAATGTAAAAGGTTTGATAGGACATAATACATGTATTTAATGTTTCTGAATTGGCAGAGAAAGAAGAAGAGTTTGCCTTTGTTGGTATCTTAGGTTTTTATGATTTCTTTTTAAGACAGTATTACTGCCATTCTACTCACTGGTCATGGTCATGCATGCATCTTTTATTTTCTTATTGATCATGAAACTGATACCTCCCACACCTTTGCTTCCACCTTCTTTATTGTAGAGCATGTTACCTGATGGTAGTGTAACAAGTAGTTTGCCATTTCATCTAATCTCACATAGTTCCAGAATGTCCCACTTAATGTGCAGCAGCTCAGTCTCGAGTTCCATAAGTCTATCATTTGTGGACAGAGTTTGTATGTTATGTTATGCCACGTAAAGTTGTCCATTGCAGCTTAGTGTCACCTGGCTGCTGCTGAAGCCAGGGAGTGACAGAGCACTGGGAACTCGGGGTCGATTTTTGTTTTTGTCTGTCATGGTTGAGGAGGGGTATTTAGCCAATAATCACCACGCCAGCAACGGCGGGGTGGTGATCGCAGTTCAACGACCGGGTCCGACAGATTCCATCACTGCTCAAAGATATTCACTTCCACAGCCGAGTACTTCCTTCTGAAGTCCGCCTGATGTAACGCAAGCAGATTGCTTCCTCTGCTAAGGCAATGCACTTATTTAATGGCGGTGCAAACTCGCCATGCCACAGAGCCATCATTAGGTATTGTAGTTTTTCCATGGAGATGCTCATGACACAGAACATCCCGCCACACCTTCCGTGCCCTGCCGCCTCGGTAAGGGACTGCTTATTTGGGGGAGGTTTCCTTATTCGCAGCCATCCTACATACTATAGGATGTATCACTATCCACCACCTGTGACCCGTCAAGTAGCTGAGGCTCGCCCATGATATATACAAAAATGAAATTTTCAGCTAAATACACACTTACTATTATACAGGTACAGTAGAACCCGTTTAATACGATCACCCTTAATACGATTTCTCGCATAATACTCCATTTTACGTCAGTCTTTGCAATTTGAGACATGTTTTCATACAGTTCTTAACGCTATATACGATTCGTCATCCCGTTTAATACGCCTAAATCGCCAACACGTACCACACATATTACCTCTTGCGGCGGCATAAAATTCAATGAGAATGTGAATAACACACAAGAAGAGGCCCTAAGTGATAGTTTACTTTAGTTTTTCAGGCGGTTTCCGCACTTAGTCGCAATGGTCCACACATGAGACACGCACAATGGTGCGTGTCTCAAAAACATTCCAGTTTACTCCAGCCAGCCTTTATTGGTCCAGAAGGAAAGCAGCCTTGGTACACTGCTGCAAGCTTCCGGAAGCAATTCTGGCTACTAGAGAAGTCGTGCCCGTTGGTCGGCCACGCTCCTGCATTCCATGATGACATACTGTGGCGTTTCTTCTGCCTCCATGCATTCTCTGCATAGGGGTCTGTTATTCCTATTGTATATAGGTGTTTGTTTAGGGGACAATGACCAGCAGGGTTCTTATCATCTTGCGAAGTTTGTCCCGAGTTTGGGTCCCGTGAAAAGTCCCAAATGCGTTTAGGCTGGAGAGAGGAGTCCGCCAGGGTGACACTATATCGTCGAAATTATTCAACGCTGCGCTCGAAAACATCTTTAAGAAGCTAGATAGGACAATCAAAGGGATAATAATCGATGGAGGGAGGCTAAACAACCTGCGATTCGCCGACGATAATGCGCTGATCAGCGATATCCTCGAAGATATGATTGATATGGTTGACCAACTACAACGTGAATATAGGTCTAAAACCTGTCGAAAACCAAGATCAGGACGAATATAGAAAACGCGAAAAATCACATTCTACCTGTAGAATTGGTCAACCATTACATCTATGCCATAAAATTACTGTTGGTTCCGAGGATCATATTGTCGAAATAGGAAGACGCACCGGGCAAGCCTGGGCAGCTTTCGGGGCAAACAACAATGTTCTGCGCTCCAGAAAAATTTCTCAACACCTAAGGACCAAGGTGTTCAATCAGTGTGTTCTGCTGGTCTTCGTGTATGGGATGGACACCACGAAGCTGACAGAATAATCTGCTGCGAGACTCCTGGTTGCACAACGAGCAATAGAGAGACATGCTTGGCGTTTCTCTACAAGATGACGAGAGAAATGAGTGGATTAGAGAAAGCACAGAGGTTAGTGACATGTGGGAAGATATTGAGAGACGTAAATGGAGAGGGGCAGGAAATATTGCACGGATGAACCACGATCGCTGGGCCACGAGGACCCTAGAGTGGAGACCCCGCAATGACACCCGCGGCAGAGGAAGACCACCTAAGAGATGGACAGAGGACATCCGGCAACAGGCTGGAATTAACTGGATGCAAGTAGCTAGGGACAGAAGTCAGTGGAAAGTTGAAGAGGAGGCCTATGTTCGAAGACGAACCCAAAGGCTGGCATAGACAGATCGCTTGCATTCCATATTTATTCTGTTATTTCTTTGTGTGATCTAGTGATGATCTAGTACAAATCCGATCTTTTTAGACTGAACAAACTAAAAATTAAAACATATCCTTTAAGACGAAATATATGACGTTATTTTTATTATAACTAATAATTTATTTTGTTTTAGGCTTAAAGAAGTTGCTGAACGTTGGAATAGATATGGAACAGGAGCTGGATCTTCAGCACTCGGCCAACTCAGGGGAGTAAGAGCCGTCGCCGCCGGCCCGGCTCACATTGCTTGCCTGCTTGAGGATGGCACCATCTGCCGTGCTGCTTTCTCAATCATACCCGACCGACTGGATCTAAGCAAAGCTGACGCTACTAAGAACGGGGGAAATGGAGGCGGGGGTAGTGGTGGGGGTGGCACCGGAGGAGGCAAGCAAGGCGGTGGTGGTGGCGGCTGTGGATCACGTCAGCAACCACGAACTAGAGCTCGTATTATGAGGAATTCGATTCGCGCTGCTCCTAGTTCACAAGGTAATCATGAAAATTTTTGTGTGTTAAATGCTAAACATGATGTACTTAAATACTACAGAATATTAATTGGAAATGACAATTGGTGAAATTTCAGGAGTAATTTCGGAAGATGTTTGTTGTAACCAAATTTTTAAATACTTAAAATAATAATAGTATTTTTTTATAAGTGTAAAAAAAATCGAGTTTTTTTTTATTCAGATACTCTAGAAATATTTATTGACTGAGTAGTCACCTGTTCTATTATATTTGTTTTTTCAGATTTAAGCTCTTGTGTATGTTAAGCCAATGTGTAAAAGGCCAGAAAGCAATGGATGTGTTTGTTCACAAAGCAAGACGTATTTGGTTTTTGACACCACCAAAGTTGACAATTATAAAATTCCTAACATAAATGTCTTAGTTTTATTTTGTGCTGTGCATAGTGAGATCTTATGGTTTTTTTTTATGAAAGTTTTATGCTTTAGACTGACTCCTACTAACCAAGCGTAATGATAAAAGGGATAGCTGAACGAAAGAAGCAAGTGGTCATAATTCTATGACCAATTGGTTCAATATATATTCATATAATGTGTTGAAATTGTGCCTTTATACAATGCTTCTAACTGTAGGATCTACCAGCAGAGCGACAGGTGTTATAATCGGAGCATCAGGTTCAGGGAGGGTGGTGTCTGTTCCTGCTCCATTTGTACCAGAAGACCTGGTGACACAAGCACAAGTCGTGCTTCAAGGCAAAAGTCGAAGTCTTATAATCAGGGAATTACAGGTAATTAATATTTTGTTCATAACAGTTCATTTCTACTTGAATAATTGACAAATATAGCCAATACTGATCAGACTACAAATATATGTATGATGTTTTTAAATGTTGTTTTGCCTTTGTGATGACTGTTAAGATTTTAAATAATATATACTACTTAATAAAGGTGAACAATGAATATTAGGTACCTAGTACGAAAAAGTAGATTCGCTCTTGCATGCACGAAATGTTTACTGGCCTTATCATCATCATTAGCCTATTAATGTCCCCGCTGCTGAGGCACAGGCCTTCCCTGTGGATGGAATAGGGCGATTGAGCCATGACCCACCACGCGGGCCCAGTGAGGATTGGTGGGTGCTAACGACTGCAGATGCATCCGGGACCAACTTATTAACGTACCTACCGAAGCACGGAGGAGCTCGAGTTAGTAAATTTTTGGTCACCCATCCAATAACCGACCACAGCGAAAGTTGATTAACTTCGTAGTCGAACGTGCTAACTACTTGCGCCATCGAGCTACTCTGTCCTGTGTACTGTCCTTATACATAGAGCATAATTGTATCAAAGAGGCGCGTAAGATATAAGAAGCGTAAAATAAATAAATATTGGCTTTACTTACCTTAATATTCGAATTCTAATTGATGTAGCGTACGAATTTGGACGTAAATTTGGCGGTGAACAATTTGCTGTCGCGCGATGACGAAGAAGGGGAGGAGCCGGAGGGCGGCGAGGGTGGTGACGGCTACGTGCCCGAGGACCTGATCTCGTTGCTGGACGGCGGCTTCCACGCCGCGCAGCAGGACCACTCTGTCATCATTGATGCCGACGCCATGTTCTCCGAGGACATCTTCGGGTACGCGGCTATCAGAAGGTATACCTGTCAAGCTACGCTCCTCCGCCTATACTCCTACGTCCATAGAAACAAAAACACTCCGCAACCCAATCTCTAGCACGCTGTTGAGCTTACGCAGTTTCTGTTTTTAGTTTTCTGTGATTGGGTGTCTTTTTTTTCTTTTCGTAATAGTAGATCTGTAGGTTGATGTTCATTATTTATCAGGTGTAAAAAGACCATCAATAATGACTTGCAATATATTATCAATTTTATGACCTTTTACCTCGATTAAATAATTATGTATGCACATTATTTCCACTGTCTACAATGAAATAACTTGGTAACACTTTTTTGCAATAATATAAAATTTAGATACTTCAAATGTTTGAATATTGTGCATTCAAGTAAATGTGAGCATTATTTTGTCGTAGCTGTTTTCTTAGTCTGTATTAAAGTTAGTCTTTCATTTTGCATCTACTTGAGGTAAAAGTCTTACGGCCATCACTATAAGTTTTAACATTAAAAAAGATGCTTTTTTTTGTCCAACTCATATGCAAATTAAACGGTCCTGACTCTAAAGACAAGTAAACATTTTTGCAGTAAACTTGTGCTAGGCGGTCTATGGTCTTTTTACACCTCATATTCGAACGATACTGACTGTATCGTGTGTAGCCGCAGTGGCGGCGGCGGCGGTAGTAGCACCGGCCGCGGGGGCGCGAGTCGAGAAAGCAGCAGCTCCACTCAAGAGCGACCCTCTGAGTTCAGTAGATGGCGTGAGCGTCAATACTTTGGCCCGCGCAGATGGCTTGAGTCTGCCCTCCGCGACACTTCTTGGGACAAAGATGGAGGTAAGTAACAATACCATGTAATACTTTTTTATATGACACGAAAGTTTAAGTATTTATTACAGTTGGTAACTACTCTTACCCATTACTTAATATTATGTTTATAAAATTCAAAAAAATAATTGAGCTTATTTATGATATGTAATGGCGCCTTTGAGCATTATTTCTAAAATACAATGTTATTCTGGTAGCTGAGAGTAAAAAGAAGGATTCTGCAATGGCGGCATCCCCTCTCTGGGTTTCTGATGAGTTGGAGTATTGGGACAGCAATATTCGCTTCACTCACATTGCGGCTACATACTCTGAACTGGTGGCCGTGTCCACGCAGGGTCAGTTGCACCAGTGGCGTTGGGCAGACGCTCACGCTTACCAGCGTACTGACGTGAGTAACATTTTTTATGAGTATTTATTAGATTAGTGAAATATAATCAGCCATATTAAATACCATGATTAACAACTAACTATTCGTGATGTTGTATAACTATTAATAACAACACGAACAAAATCGTGGCCAAAACCTGTCCAAAGCTCAGCTCCGTAAGATGATCGCGTTTTCAAAAAGGCATTATTTAAACATTGAAAATCTAATAGAGATGTTAAATATACTTCTTCTATATAAGGACTATTTGGGAGATTGACCTTAACAGTGATAGAAAAAAACAAAAGCACCTTTTTAAATGATACGCCCTTGAAATTTTATACAATACAATATTGATCCTGTATTGCTGTATAGACGACTGGTACAAACCACCTGTACCATCCGCGCGCCAATTGGCTGGGACTGGCGCTCGGCGAGCGTATTGTGAACATCAGCGCTGCCGGCATCCGCGTCTCCGTGCTCACTGACGCGGGACGCGTAGCCACCTATCTCGACGAGTCTATTGGTAAGTTGGCAACTGTCTTTTGTTTAATTTTAATGGCCTGCGCAG
This sequence comes from Chilo suppressalis, assembly GCA_902850365.2. Taxonomy (NCBI): domain Eukaryota; kingdom Metazoa; phylum Arthropoda; class Insecta; order Lepidoptera; family Crambidae; genus Chilo; species Chilo suppressalis. Next base: position 20,170,263 of record OU963898.1, read on the forward strand.
ATGAGGCCGAACACTTGTTACGGACTCAACGCACATGAATTTTGGCAGTTCCGTAATCGTATTGCATCGTCGAATATTCTATGAAAACTAAGCAGTGCCCCTGTTGTACGTAAAAACCAACTGGCTTCTTCCATTTAAAATTTGACGATACGATTACGGAGCTATCAAAATTCGCTCTTGGGCTTCTGTACTAAAACAATGAGTTAGAGAAATCTGTTTATTTTTTTCAATACATTTGCTCGAAAAATTTAATTTACGAAAGTTGTATACATTGGTCGAAAGTGCAAAATTACGGGCCGCACACTCCCATACATGGCGCCGTGAGTATCCTTTACGTTTAATTTCGGTCGAACCTCCTTGGATGCGCTTTTAATCATATCTTTGTCTCACTTTAATGTTAAAAGAAAAAGAGCGTCTACTCGTTTATAATAACCAACTTACCGCACTAATATCATAAATATCTATTACAGCGTTAGCAACGACCTTATGCGTCATGTTATCCCAGGTATTACAAGTAAAGAATATGATATTAAAACATTACATTAAATGTCAAGTAGGTACACGGTCAGTGAATAAAAATTGAGTACTAGTTTAGGTACATTTCAAGAGTGTGCAAAACCACCTAAAAAAAATACTTTTACGCCGCCTTATCATTAAATTATGTACCGCCAGCCCGCCACTGTATTTGAAGACTATTTAGGAAAACAAAAAAAATGCATTATAGTAATATAAGTTATTTACGGGATTGTTACCATGTACCTTGTTTTTAGCGAGTTTCCGATATTTCGGCACTGTTGCAAGCGCCATGATCACGGAGTAACTGAAAAAAAAAAAAAAAAAAAAAAAAAAAAAATGCATGCGGAACCCAAAGTGTATTTTTTCAAAAAGTGCTATATTCTGCTGTTTGCCTGGTGTTTTCAAAGACTAATAGTACAGTCAGTTGGCAGTTTTACCTGGAAAGTTTTCCGGGAGTTTTGAAAATTGGTAATTTTATATATTTGGTGGTGCTCTTTCCTAATTTTGACTTTGCCACCTCGTATTTTTGCCGCTCGCGCTGCCATATTGGAAAAATGACGCCTAAAAGCAGTTTTTTGATCCGACAGCCTTTCTGCACCCACAAGCTTTCAGATATCCTTTTTAACACAGGAATGGACAACACGTCATCCTTTTTAACGACAGGAATTAGCCCATTCTTGTTTTTTTTTCCACCCCCATTGCTCTGCATTTTCTTCACTACCATACCACTGCTGAACCTGGTGGTAAGTTTGGAACGAATGTTGTCGTGCTGCTGCTTCTGTTTGAGTCTGTAGAGAATAATGAGTAATGACCAAAGCGCGCGTTGGAGTACACTTTGCAGCGCTCGTACGCCAAAACTATTGACTTTATGAAAAAAAAAGGTGGATACATAATTTGTAGGCAATTGTCTCTAGTTTTATTTTGTATATAACTGTTTTTATCGTAATTTGAGTCGAAAAGGAGATTGTCAAAAACTGATTTTAGGTGCCATATTTCCAATTTGGCGGCGCGAGCGGCAAACATACGAGGTGGCAAAGTCGAAATTCAGAAAGAGCACCTCAAAATTTATAAAATTACCAATTTTCAGAACTCCCGGAAAACTCTCCAGGTAACCACTATATTTCTCACCAAATGACTGTACTATAAACAGTAACAGATCTGGCTAATTAGACATAATCATGCGATTCGACGTTGAATTTGCCATTGATTTAAAGCTAGTTATGTAATAAGCGAACTTCATATTACTTACAATTAATTGGAATTAAATAAAAATATACATTATCAACAAGCAAAAGAAGTTTAAAAATCTGTAACCCGACTTCGGAAAAAAAACAAGATAAGAAAGGAATGAAATCAATTAATATAATTGTGATTTCCGACGACGAAGTCAAAAGGAAGGTTTATCATTTTAGCATTGTATGTACATACATATATAACTGTATGTATAAATTTACTTATTCCTCTGTACCGTTAAAGATTTTATCTATTTTTAATGCATAAGGTGTCTATTGATTCTTTACAATGACCTCGGTAATACCAGTTATATTTTAACATACTTTAATAAATAAGAGGAGCCTTGTAATTGATCATTCCTTTCTTTTTTTCATGGTTGGTTTACACTTTTATAATCTTTTTTTTACTTGTTACATCTGTTATGGAAGCGAAGGAAAGCAAATTCCACTAGTCTAAGCTGCAGTGGGGCCCACATATTGATGGATTGTCGAAGAGACTTAGTTCTGCAGCATATGCTGTAATGAAAATACGGCAGTTAACGGATATAGAAACTGCCAGATTAGTCTACTTTAGTTATTTTCATAGTGTAATGTCTTACGGTATTTTACTGTGGGGAAATGCCGCCGACATTCAAACTATATTTGTGCTGCAGAAGAGGGCTATTCGATCAATTTATAATCTTAAAGTTAAGGATTCATTAAGAGATAAGTTTAAAGAAATAGGTATATTGACAGTTGCATCATAATACATATATGACAACTTAGTATTTGTAAAAAAAAATATTAATTTGTTTACTAAAAATAGTGAAATACATACATATAATACTAGAAATAAAAATAACTTAACTTTACCTGCTACTAGGCTCCACAAAATCAGTAATTCGTTTAGAGGTCTAAGTGTTCGCTTTTACAATAAAGTTCCAAGCAATATTCAAGACTTAAGCATGACTTAATTTAAATCGACCATTAAAAAATCACTAGTTAAGAAAGCATATTATAAAGTGTCTGATTATATTACAGACAAAAATGCTTGGGTATGAACTGTTCCAACCATTCCAACGGGTATTTCATATAATTTAAATTATGAATTATGTGTTGACAATACTATAATTAAATTGAAAGCTGTATATAAAGTTGATAACTTAATGAAGATTATCAGACTGTTTAAGAATATTTGTTTGACAAAACGGCGTGGTCGTGATTTCTCCTTTGCTTTGTTTTTGTAATTGTTTGTTGTGTCTTACAGGTAAATGACCTTAATTTAAGTAAATATGTTGTATTTAGTATGGGTAGTTATGGGCAGTCATGCTCTCATATTAGTCTCTTCGGCGGTGTCGTGTGAGGCGGGTTGTTACGTTCCCTAAAATATGGTTGAGCGAAGCGATGGCTGGTTCATGCGTCATGCTCGTTAACGGGTGCTGCCAGCGGAGATGAGTCTGCCCTAACTTCCTTAATATTGAAGTTAATGTTTAGTCACACTGAATATAAATAACACTGTTTGTATTTATACTGTATGACACAGCAATCAAAATGCAGGTAAACAATTAATGTATATTTAATAATTATGTAATGAAAAGTGACTTCATGAATCAGCTCTGAAGTCATTTTTCAATTTGACGACTCTGTAAATAATAAAACAGGGAGAAAAAAACAGCCCTTGCTGAGTTTCTTGCCGGTTCTTCTCAGTACAAGGTCTCCCGCCGTAGATTTACGAACCGATGGCATAGCTTCTAGACATTCATGAGTGCTTGTAACAGCCTAAACTGAATAAATGATTTTGATTATGATTATGATAGTTTATGATTTAAATGTCAATTTTGGGTTGAATGACATTAACGACTGATTACAAGAGATTTGGGACATTTTTATTATGATTTTAGAAAATATAATAGTAAATAGAAGAGTAAATGTCCAAGAATGGACCTCTGCGGTACTCTGCATGAAATCATTTCGGTTCACTCATATATTCACCTATTTTAGTGATTTGCTACCTAATGCTTAAGTACGATTGTTCTGTAAACTATATAAATGCAAATAAAGATTTTTAAAATTATTATGTTGTTACGCATTCCAGCCATGAGTCAATGGACTCGGCCCTTATTATTATTATTAAATTAGAATTTTGTTTCAGCACACGCCCCTGGCGCGCCTCGTTTGGAGCACCCGCTGCAGACATTCTCCGAGTTTGGATCTGACAAGCCCTTATCATTGCACGTATGCTCTCTCTACACAGTTGCAAGACTAGAATCCGGCGCATTGTACTGGTGGTAAGTTGATAAAAAATATGTGCTACATATATTATTTAAGTCATCGAATTGTATTTGTTATATACATGGCAACTTAAAGACCTGTGTATTTTATTGCATATTAATATTTTATGCTCAGTTTGTGGTTTTGTCATCTATATATTGTTTTAAACTTTCATGGTCACTAACATTATAGGATTATAAGTTATTTACGGGATCTTTTACCTTTACTTTCTCATCTATTCTGTTTGGCTTGGAAAAAAGTTTTGGTTTAGTAATGGCATACAATTTATGGTGATGCATTCATACAGTATATCTCCAATGTTTTATTTTAATGATCTTTTGATTATTTGGTTTTAATATTAATAAGATCATAATTTGGAGTCTAAACTTGCGCCACTCTTAGTTTGCGCCGATACTAAACAAAATGTATTAAAAAACTCGACCGCAGCTTGTGGACGTATTTAGTGGCTCAATGTGCGCTTGCTGTTAAAGTGCGTGTTATACTGTTTATTTTTCGTATATATAGGGGCGTACTACCCTTGGGGCAACGCGCCCGCCTATGGGAGAAGCACCGCGCGCGCTCACGCAAACAACAGCGCGGCCACTCGTCGGCCACGCCGCAAGACCTGCAGGCTGGCCAGAGCGTCACCATGAAGAACGCGCCCATGTACCAACCGGGCGCCGTTGGTGAGCAATATAATATTTAACTTTATATTAAAAAAGAATCTCTATTTCCCTTGGTCACGCCGTAACTTAGGAACGACTTCACTGATTTTAACCAATATTTTTCTTACTTATTATTTTTAAGGTCCTTATAAAAAAAATGCGCAGTTATTAATGACGTCCTCATTAACTTTACTTCTGCGCGAATTTCATTTTCAAAAGGAAGCATGGATAAGCAAGTTTGTTAATGCAAAGGAGCCCTGAAATTAGTACATTTTGTAACCTAAAACCGGAACGATTTTGCACGTTACACATAAACTTATGCAGGAATCGAATTTTATAGTGAGGCAATAAAAAAATAATCATATTTTTTCTATATTTTTTGTCTTCTTACAAGGTAAGCCATTCCGCTTTCCGAATTGTTAAAATATTAAACAGCTGAATTGTGTATAAATTGTAGGTTTCAACATGTCGACCGGAGTACCGAAAGTGGGCATCTTACAGAACGCGGCGTGGAACTTGTCCGACATGTGCCGCTTCAAACTGTTGCCGCCTCCGCAGCCCGATCGCTCTGTCTCCGACAAGGACAAGAGAGATTTACAGGTATATAAATTACTACATACATAAAAGAACATTGTGATAAACTCTTGTTTGATATTTTTATCATTTAAATTTAAAGAAAATATTACTAGAATAAATTCCACGCGGACCAGGCAGCAGACAATGCAATATTAATATTTTCTTTAGATTTAAACATCAAGCAGTAACATGCTTGAAAATATTTTTTTAACTATAATTTCTATTTTTTCTTTCAAATGTTAAATACTAGTCCAGTCAGTCAAGACAATTAATTCATTATAATTCCAAAAGTTTTCAAATTTTGATGTAAGGTCGGGAATGGTATTAAAACAAACTATAAAATTTTGCAACCTGTTCTGCGGTCCGGAACATTGTTAAAAATGCAATAAATGATAATTTGCTCAGTTCTTGAGACCAAAATTCCAAAAGTTCTGCAAAGTTGGAGTGGTGTTAAATATATTATTTTACATCACGTGTCTAATTTGCAACCAATTTAAGTGTACGGAACATTTTTTGTTATTAAAAATTAATGTTTTTCTTTATTAAACTGAAGGAAAACGTTCCAAAAGTTCTGCAAATTTGACAGATATATCGGAAAAATATACCAAACGATTGTATAAATTTGCGACCTTTTACGTTGACCGGAACATGTTTATTTATAATTATTTTTAATTCGTGGTCATTTTTTCGAGTAAGGTGGTCTCGGAATAATTACAAAAGTTTTGAAACTTGGTTGCAAACTTCGAAAACATCTATTCTGATGCATTTGCAACCTCATACGCGATCCGGGACTTTATGCAATTTGCAAAAATGTATTTTTTTTATTTTTTCACCTTCAAGATAATTTCAAAAGTTCTGCAAATCGAGGGGACTGTTTAATTTTGGGATTAATGTCAGTATTTGAATTTGCAACCATATCCGGAAAACGGAAATATTTTTTAATCACATTCACGCAAAATATTATTTCCGTACACATCGCTGTTATATATTCAGGGCCTAATATAAACTTTGTGCTATACGAAGCCGCCGCGACGTCGTATACCTGCGTTGCTATGGTATTGTTACGTGTCGGGATGGGGTTCGAATTTATATGCCAGTTAACGCTTGACAGTTCTTTATTTACCACTCAGTTCATCAATCAACACACAAAGTTAATTATCAACACACTCACTAAACACTGTATTTCACTATACAAGTCACTAAACAATCTCACTTGAACACTTTTGTTGCACTTGGATCGCCTTTGGATTCGCTCCGAAATCGCTGTTGAAACTCAACTGTCTCTGCGCGGCGCCAATCGCGCTTATATACGCCGATCGACGCATTCTAGAAAGTACCTGTTAAATTGAGAATTACCTAGCACCCGCGAGTACGAAATACCTACCCATACCTACGCAGGTAACACGCATAACTTGTAAACAAGTGCAGATGTCGTTGCACTTTCATCTACATACTTTTATTCTATATTTTTGAAATTCTTATTATGTCTATTTATTTTTTCGACGATAATAAAATTAAAAAAGTCGATTTTTGCAAATAACACAAGGTTCCGGGTCTCGTGCAAAGTTGCAAATTTGAATAGTGGTATCGATCCCAAAATAAGACCATCCGCTCGATTTGCAAAACTTTTGCATTTCTTTCAAGGATAACAAAATGCGAAAAATCGATTTTTGCAAATGACACAAAGTTGCGAATCTCATGCGGGGTTGCAAATTTTAATACTGACATGCACCTCAATGAAACAATCATTGGCTCGATTTGCAAAACTTTTCGAAAATGAAAAATGCCATAAAGTTAAATTTCCGACATCACACAAGATTCCGGATTGCGTGAGAGGTTGTAAATTTTAATACTAACATTAATCCCAAAATTAAACAGTCCCCACGATTTGCAGAACTTTTGAATTTTTTTTCGAAAATGAAAAGTGCCATAAAGTTAAATTTCCGACATCACACAAGATTCCGGATTGCGTGAGAGGTTGCAAATTCAAATACTGACATTAATCCCAAAATTAAACAGTCCCCTCGATTTGCAGAACTTTTGAAAATTTCTTGAAGGTGAAAAAATAAAAAAAATACATTTTTGCAAATTACATAAAGTTCCGGATCGCGTATGAGGTTGCAAATTTGTAAATGCATCAGAATAGATGTTTTCGAAGTTTGCAACCAAGTTTCAAAACTTTTGTAATTATTCCGAGACCAACTTACTCGAAAAAATGACCACGAATTAAAAAGAATTATAAATAAACATGTTCCGGTCAACGAAAAAGGTTGCAAATTTATACAACCGTTCGGTATATTTTTCCGATATATGTGTCAAGTTTGCAGAACTTTTGGAACGTTTTCATTCAGTTTAATAAAAAAAAACCATTAATTTTCAATAACAAAAAATGTTCCGTACACTTAGATTGGTTGCAAATTTAATACGTGATATGAAATATTATATCGAAAACTTCCCCAAGTTTGCAGAGCTTTTGGAATTTTTTTCACGATCATACAGCAAAAATTAATATAATTGCAATTTTAACAATGTTCCGGACTGTGAACAAGGTTGCAAAATGAGATTTATTGTCGTCCCAATGTACCATTCACTTGACCGAAGTTTGAAAACTTTTGGAATTATAATTAAATTTTCGATTTCGAATGTCAATAATGACTGGACTATACTTGTAAAGGTGTTCATTTTACATTGTGGGTTACCTACAATGCGAAGAGATGGCGCTGTCTTGCAGCTTAAGAAAGGCTAGAAAGAATTCGACACATTTTACTCATGCTGTTGCCTACCCTGACCATCCTGTACCCAGTGGAGCTCTAGACTATTCACTGCCTGAAACACAAAATTACCAACAATTGTCCACCTTTTCACTGTGTCTTCTGTAAGGTGAAGGTTACTTCTCCAGACCGACGCTCCAATTCGAGCGGGAAACTCGCTAGGCTCTACCTCTCTAAAGTATTATTGACAGTGTAAAACAATAATTTACAACCAAAATGTTGTATAAAACATTTTTTTTTGGGTTGTCTTGACCATTTTATGAACTCCCATGAAACATGACAATAACATTTTTGTTACTAATAAACATTTACCGTTTTGCACATAGAACCAGTCTCCTCTGACGGTATCTTCGGTCAAGGCTTCCTCGTCGAGCGGTGGTAGTAAAGATGCCAACAAGGACAGCAATAAGGACATGGCGGACCGACTTGACATGCCACCGCCGCCTAGCCCGGCTTCTTCCACTTGCAGCGATACCAGCACTTCGCACAGTAAGTTTTTAGTAATCAAAAATTACAGTATCAGTTTTAGGCTAGGTTAATCTTAAGTCTACGTTTTGTGATAAGGCGATTTAGGTTTAAACTTGACAACAGTCTGTCCTCATCTAGCTTTATAAATCAAAAGGACAGACTGATGTCAAGTTTACAAATAGCAAAACGAATAGCTAAGTGAAGTTTCGGTATAATATACGTTATGCTTACATTCAACAAAAAAAACGAAATACCAGTATAACTTATAAATTCACAGAACGTGCCAAACGGGTGACGGTGCGCGGTGAAGAGGGCTCATCGAACGACGGTTCTAAGCGCGATGAAGAAGAATGGCCACTGAAGGAAGTCGTATTCCTCGAAGACGTAAAGAGTGTACCCATGGGGAGAGTGTTAAAAGTTGACGGAGCGTACGCGGCAGTGCGATTCCCGACGGTCGCGAAGGACGGTAAAGAAGTCGTGCCACCATCGTTAGATGACTGGACTACGCTACTACAAGATTGTCGGCTTGTTAGAAAGGACGATTTAGTAGCAGTTAAGTGGGGTGCGGGTGGCGCCGTCGGACCGAGAGGACCTGACTGCCTACAGCGTTCGCCGAGGAAGATCGCGCTACCGCCCGACGTACAAGTTATAACTATCGCTGTGAGTAGTAACTTTCTGTATTGTTTCAGTCTGAAATTATGAAAAAATACCAACTGTTTCAAGGCGTTTTTGTATATTGTATCTGAATCAGACTCATTGTTATATTTCGCCCAAAAAAAAATTCTTATTCTTCAGAAGCCTGAGCATAAGCGTAGCTAGGTATTTTTCCAAGACCGTCCCGTTAAACTAAGTTATTAATTTTTAAACTGTAAAGTCATTATTCTACTCCAAAATAGCCCAAGCACAGAAATGTTCACTCTTTCTCCCATGTTCGGTTCTAAAGATCTCTCTATGTTCGCTTGTAACTGCTTAATATCTGATTGTCCAGTTTTGACTCACGATACTGTGAGACAAAATACACAAGCCTCAATTGCGTTTAAAACTCCTTAATATCTTTCAAGACTTGAACACTTAGTATCAAAAACAAAATATCGAGGTGGGAGTTGGTTAGATGATTGAGGGTGGATCTTGCTCATTATCTATGTGATGTCATCAGTCAAGCACACTAGTAGATTTTCCACTTTCCTTCGTAAACATGAAGTAAACTTGTATGATTCCCGTTGTTCAGGTGGACAGCCGCGGTGTACACGCCGTTGTACGCCGGCCCGGTGGCGCCCTCGCGTACGCGGTGTACGCCGTGGGAACTACGCGGGCGCTCACCGACAGCGCCTTCCCCACCGACAACAATGCGCTGCTCGGATACTCCAACGGCCAGGCTATACAGCTAGCGACTGCTGCTGAGGTGAGAGTACAAGTATTGCTTTATTGTAGATCTGTAAGTAAAGTGCACGCTTTACTACGCCGGCCCAGTGGCGTTCTCGTGTACGCGGAGTACGCCGTGGGAACTACGCGAGCGCTCACCGAAAACGCCTTCCCCACCGACAAAAACGTACTCGTAGTAACGCTCGGTTACTGCAACCTCCAGGCTATACAACTAGCGACTACTTCTGAGGTAATTATAATTTCATTGAGTTCATACAGTGATTGGCGGCGGTTTTACAAGATAAAAAATCAAATCAAATAAAACATTGCGCTCATGTGATTACAGAGATAGTTACAAAACGCATAAGCAACCTCATATGAACCCTAGAACCATGAGAATAGAAGTCTTTCATTTTTTGTCGATATCCTGATTTTGTTTATAAAATTAGGGTTTTAATATAATTAAACTTTCATGTGTCTTATAGGGCAGCGAACCAGTGGTTATAATGGTGGACGGGAACGGCGCATTATACCCGGTCGCTCGGGACTGCGTTGGGATGGTGCGAGAGCCCCCACCCTTGAATCTATCCCCAGCGAGGGCGCTAGCTGCGCATGCGTTACCGCTGCATCCACATTCTGCAGCCCATGCCGCTCTCAAGTCGCAGGTTCGTTTATATTATATCAGTAGGTTAATGGTTGTAGCTTGAGATAAGAAGAGAGGTAGGGGTATACCGGTTTTTGCGCTTGAATAAGACCGCCTGTCTGAAGAAACAGCTTTTTTTAAAACTATATATTTAACAAATTTTTCAGTTTAATGCCTACTATCCGGAAAAAGAAATAGAAGAAGACCACAGTAAAATAACACTATGGGTAGGAGATAGGGTCAGGGTAGGCAACGGTGCGTGTGATAGGCTATGGTGGCCGATTACCATCACGCGGGCTACCATCAGTTTGTTTGCCACATATAAGATTGTCTAGTGACAGCCCCTAAACCCCGCCCTTGAATCTGCCCTCAGCGAGGGCGCTAGCTGCTACGTCAGTCCATGCCACTCTCAAGTCGCAGGTTTATTTCTATAATACCAATAACCTATAAGTGGTTGTAGTTCGACACTGCCTTTCTTTAGTCCTGGAATCGCGCCCCTGAATCTGCTCCCGGCGAAGTATCTACCTGCACATGCGCTACTGCTGCATCTGCACTCGGCAGCGAATGCAGCGCTCAAATCAATTATATCAGTAATCTATAATGGTTGATGGAAACGACGCACTGTACAAGCTGTCAATTCTTATAAACTAATGTAAAAATCGTTTCTCAGTCGTGGTCCAAATATATTGTTTTTGACATAATTCTTGTTACTAAAACATAAAACAATAAATGAATATAGAAAACAATGAAAAATAAGTAAGTAAAAACATCAGTAGTTTTGTATTTTAGTAACAATAACTGTGTCAAAAAAATATATCAAATGAAAATACTGAAACACCATTGACACACGATTACTTTAACTTAGCAGAATTTAAACCTAGGTCACGTAACTCAAGCACTGAACAAAACGCGGAGGGGATAGCTGCACATGGGTACGACTGGAGAGCCAATCAGCGTAACGCACGCCCACCCGCGCACCTCGTTTCCCCCCAAGACATCTTAATTTTTACTTCTGCGCAATAACGGTCAGCGCTAGTGTTTCGTGCCACGACTAATAGTTTGGTGTGTTCGTAGATATCTTTGTGCTCGAAGGAACACTACCAAGTTATTAACCAACATAACATTATTGAGTTCCATTTAATCTGTTCTTTTCTAAATGAATTGTTATTTTCAGGTCGCTCTTATAATCATTGTACCAGAACCTCAACTCATGATGCCACGAGTTTTACGCTGTGACCTTGAAGGAGTACGTCAACTCCTTCACCAATTGGAAACCGAAGCAAACAGTAATTAAAATCTTTGATATTTTTTATAATTTTAATTTTTTGAAGCTTTATCTTAAATATAAAATCCTCGTGTCACAATGTTAGTTACCATATTCCCCCAAAACAGCTTGACCAATGTATTATGACATTTTATATGCATATTCAGTAGGTCTGAGAAGCTGCTATCTATTTTTCATACCCCTAAGTGATAAGGGTTGTCCACTCCTAACATATTTTTTTATTCCTTGGATTTTTTTATTTTTATGTGGCATTAAAAATACATACAACCCTAAATTTTCACCCTTATACCACCAGCCCCTACTTTTATGGCGGTGCGAAGTTTGCTGGGTCAGCTAGTTATATATACAGTATTATAAATTTTCAGAACAACAAATATTGTCAATACTCCAAGAGCGATGTGACGGCAACAGGAACATACTTCATGCTTGTGTTCATATGTGTGCACCAACCTCTAACAAGGAACCAGACATAGGTAAGTCCTTTTTATTCTCTCTTTAATAAAATTATTATCTTGAAAACAAAAATACTTGTAAAGATTTATTAATATACAAAAAAAATACTTGAATTTTAAAACTGATTTACTGGTATTCATTTTATTGAACTTTGACAGTAGAGAATCCCTCAATGCCAAACTTGGCTGGAAACACAGGGGGTGGCGCTAGCGCAGAAGAATCTGTGCCTGCTCTGTCTTGGGCACCTGAAACCTTTGAAGCGTCTGGCGATGAAGATAGTCTGATGGGACTTACTAATAATGGGTAAGTAATATATCCTACAAATATTATAAATTTCAAAGTTTGTATGTTTGTTACTCAAGTACTGGAAATACTACTGAACGGATTCGCATGAAATTTGATACGCACATAGTTTATGACCTGGATTGGGACATAGAATACTTTTTATTCCGGAAAAATGACGAGTTCCTGTGGGATTCTGAAATACCTGAAGTTAACGCGGACGCAGTCGCGGGATACTGTATTATAAATAATTTGTGTACTGTCCTATTTTCATTCATATATTTACTAAATAGATTAGAGAGAGGATAGTACTTCGTACGTTAAGTTGTTCTACGCACGTTAGAATATCTCTACGTTTGCGCATTTATGTCCAAAATCCACAATGGATCTTCAACCAATACATACAATGTTTACGCTTTGGTCTTACCCATTATCCTGTGGTTCGACCACAGGATAATGGGTAAGGTCAAAGCGTTACAAATTTTGGAATCAACGCCTTTTAGGCTGATTAACTGCATCATAAAGCTGAAAGTATACATAATAATGGGTAAATATAATAAATACCAAGGCTATTGTTTATTTTTGTTCAGTAAAATGTCAAGTGGAGGCAACAATGGTGGAGGCGCGGTAAGCGCAGACCCAGCAGAAAGGCGAGGCAACGCTCTCTCGGCTCTCCGGGCCCTCTGTGAGAGTACTACACTCCAACCTTATCTCATGCAACTACTCACTGCCAAGTAAGGTTTTGCCAATACTTTAATTGCTAATTTTTATTGATAAAAAAGCGTTGTATCGATTCTTTTAGTCACTGCTAAATGGTTGTTGGAAAAAGTTGGACAAAATATTGCACTAATGTTGTCAAATATTCTTAGCGGAGGTTTGAATATTGTGATTTTATTAGAAATATGACATTACTTATAAATATAGTGTATTTTAAATGTACTTACTGAGTTAGATTTTTAGATTAGATTTCTTCAGTGATGGCTCTCTTAGGATTTGGCCCATATCCGGTGTTTGTGTCCAAAATTTCTTTATTTTTGCGACTTTTGAATGCACATTGTGACGCGTGTTTACATTGGTTGTGTGTTAATATTGTGGTATGAACTAATTGAAAATAAGATCTCACGCCTCAAGTGAGGCTATATTATTATTTACCGAGACAGATTTGACGCGTTGACCCCGTTATCTGTAGTGTTGTTGATCGAAGCCTTACAGAAAATAACACTACGTCTGACTGCTATATTAAGCAGAATCAACTTTTGACTTAGCAATATTGCAAATGAACGTCAGATGGCGCTTACATCGATATACTTTATCTTTATACTAACAACAACTTTAAAAAAATTACAACTCATTAGCTGTCTCTAGGTTTCACCAGCTACTTCTAACTTAATCGAACATAGCAGTCGAAAAATAAACGTTAGATGGCGCTCAATAAAGTTTATCCGTGGCCTGTGCCATGGTTCAAATCTCCATTTCACCAACAATTTGTTATTTTTTTCTTTTTATAAAACACTAAAATAAATAAAATCCAATATTTAATTGACCAAAATATTTATTCACAAAAAATACATCAATAGTAAACCATGGATCACTTGCATTTGATCATTGCATTGTTGTTAATTTCAAAAAAATGACAGCATGCCCACACATAATTACTTGCCTTTTTTATTTACTTTCTCATTTATACAAAGGGGTTTGGGTAACTTTGTATGGACGTGTGGCGTAATATTTTTTTTCAGCGGCCATCGTTCTTTTTGCTTCTAGTTTGTAACCCTATTTTAACCTAATATATTTATAAAAGAAGATTTGCTCTAAGTCATATCGGAGCGGAGATATTTTGACTTTTTAAACATTATTTTTAATTTATGAAAATCTTGCGACGGATCGAAACAATTATATATGTAAGTGGGTAGTGTTATATATGTATGTAAGGCACCCCTCTCTCTCGATATACAACAGAAACGAGCACGGAACGAGCAGATCGCGCGTAGGCGTCACGTTTGTTCATGGTAGAAGCAGTGCCAATAAGCAAAAAAATAATTAATTACTGTTAGGTACTGCCCTGTGCTCCTTGGGACATTATGTTTTTTTAGCGACCTTTATGCATCTTATTTGTAACACTATCTTAACATCTATACTAATATTATAAAGAAGAAAGCAGAGTATTTTTATAAATATATATGTTTATATTTTGTGTTTGTAACGTATAAATTCACGTTTACTGATTTTCGGGTTCGTCGTACACTTCGTTTTCAATATCTTGGCGAATAACTGTGTCCAGGAATTGTGCTGGAGGTGCATGATTTTCTTGATATCTGCCCCATCCCAGAAACCATATAATGGACATTACATGGGAACAGCAACCTAGTGTTCTCATCCCAACCACACACGAGCAATAGTGGCCCAATATCGCCTGTGGCCCTTGGCACCCTTTCTCCAATAAAATATAAACAAAATATTGTTTCCTGTTTGAGTGCCGTGACTGTATTCGGCCTCTTAAGAGCCATGGATCAATGCAGTCCAAGTTTTGCTCCCGAAAATCTTCGAAGTTCCTTGTAGATCTCGATTAAATATGACCCATTTTTTACATGTTCGCCATAATAACTCCGGGCTTCATCTATTTGGTAAGTGCCAAGTGCATATACGAGGGGAGGTCAATAAGTTCGCGGAATGGAGGGGTTGGTGGGGGTAGGTTTACTTATCCAGGTAGGCACTAGTTGAGCACCTCATTAAGAGTATATATACCAAGTTTGAACCTAATCGGGTCATTAACTTTTGAATTATCGAACTGCAAACAACTGAATCGGGAAGAAGTCAGCCAGTATGGAGAAAATTTAACACCGCGCCGTTATTAAGTTCCTTACCAAGCAAGGAAAATCCGCTCAGATTATTTTTCAAGAGCTGTTGGCGGTTTACGCGGACTCTGCCCCTGGTAAAACCATGGTTTACAAGTGGCATGATCTTTTCAAACAAGGAAGAGAGTCCATTGAAGACGACCCCTGCTCCGGACGGTCAATTGAGGTCACCACACCGGAAATCGTCGAAAAAGTAGAAAAACTTGTATAGGAAGATGCCCGGTTGAAGAAGAAGCAGCTTGCAGCAATGATTGGAGTATGCGAAACAAGTATTTTGAATATTCTACATCATCATCTTGGGATGACTAAGGTCAGTGCAAGATGGGTTCCGAGAATGCTGACGCCACTTCAAAAACGCGAGCGTGTCGAGTGTTCGCGCCAGTTTTTGGAGCTCTATGGAGAGAGAAAGGAAGAAGTTATGGCCTGAATCGTTACTGGTGATGAAACCTGGGTTCACCACTATGAACCCGAGTCAAAGCAAGAGTCGATGCAGTGGCATAAAAAAGGCACATCTCCTCCAAAGAAGTTCAAAGTGACACAATCGGCTGACAAGATCATGGCAACTGTCTTTTGGGATACAGAAGGTATTTTACTGATCGATTATAAAAAACGTGGTGTGCCTATAACGGGACAGTACTACGCTTCGTTACTAGAAAGATTGAAAGAAGCCATCAAGGAAAAAAGAAGAGGAAAGCTGTCAAAAGGTGTGCTCCTTCTGCACGACAATGCACCCGTTCACACGTGCCATGTTGCGACGGCTGCCATTCACCGATGCGGCTTCGAACAATTGAACCACCTAACCTACAGTCCAGACTTGGCACCCAGTGACTATTATTTATTTCCAAAAATGAAGAAAGAGCTGCGTGGAAAAAAATTTGACGACGATGAAGAAGTGAAGTCCGCAATTTCGGCCTATTTTGACACCAAAGACAAATCATTTTTTTTCGATGGTATAAACAAGTTATTTGAGAGATCTGAAAAATGTATTAGGGTTAAGGGAGAATATATTGAAAAGGAAAAATAGTTTGGTGTTTAATTTCAACCTCCTTCCCTCTTATTCCGCGAACTTTTTGACCTTCCCTCGTATAATGAGTTCGTCTGCGCTTAATTGCGGAAAATCGTCCATTCCCGGAACCTCAGCACTCATTGATTGAAAGGCAGCCCTTCTATGGTTCAGGCGTTTTTCTAATACATATTCGCTTAGACGATTGCGACTGCCGTCGCATAAAGGTATGCGGGTTAATATTTGTTGCACCAATCTATGATCCACCAAACGGACCCTAAATGCATTTAATAATGCCGCAGCAATCCTAATTTCATCATATAAATGAGTTGCAGGTTGCAGCAATGTTAATATTCTGCATTCTTAATTGACGAAACTGATTCTTTAGCCTGCCGTTAATGGTTTCCACTTTGGAAAAACCGATGTAATAGTGAAAGATGGCATCCTTTATTGACGCAGGTTTGTCAAAGTCCAAAGTATTCTTATGAGTTCGTAATATATCCATCATCTCCTTTAATTGTGCTGGTGAAAATTCATCCAGAATTCTACGTGTATTGGTATCGATATCATGCCAAATCTGGGCTACAGAATGTTCTCCACAAACTCGACTGCCACGTGGAATGTAAAAGCATTTCTCTTTCAGAACAATGGTCCTTATGTCAATGTGGATCCGTTGCAAATCCCTTTCGTTGCATCCTGCTATTATGCACGTATGTGTATTAAAAGGCGCTCGTTTATAGCCATTTAACTTTGTACGCATCAAGTTTACTTGCACACCTTGATCTTGATGAGTTTATACAGCTGCTGCTGAAATTACTGCTTGTGCAGTTTCATCGGCAGCAACTTCTGCAGGTTGATCATCAACAACTTCTGCAGGTTGATCACTAACAACGTCTGCAGATTGATCAGCATCACCTTCTACATCTTGTTCAGCGGTAACTTCTTCACGCGCATCAGCATGTATTTCAGCATTTCCTTGGAAATTATAACGTTGCGCACGTTGAAGACAGGGCCTACAGACTTTATCTTCATCGCGAAACTGCAAAGAACAGACAATTATTAATAACATCGGTATGTTTATTTTTAATTTGGAGCGTACTTTAATCAGCACTATACAACATGCATACTGAGTAAGTAATAGGTAGTCACACGTAATTAGACCATGAGACCACGCAACTAATGCAATAACAGTAGTGAGGTCTCATAATTACTGTCTGGCACTGCCTGGGCCCGTCAGGCGAAACAAGGATTGTTAGGTTTATGATAATTATTGTCTGGCACTACCCAATAGCGCGGGCCGAACAGTTTAGGTATTTTAATTTTTAACAATAAAAAATAATATAGTAAATGTAAGTCGTAAAACTATGATTATTGTAATTGATATAAATATTTAATATATTGAATAGGTACCTACATATCTGTAGGCAATGGATGGTTTTTGCTTGACCTTAAGCAAAATATGGTATTTATCTTAATTTAAAAATATAATATCATACATACGACGTCAGAACAACCCACAGTTATCTGTCACATTTCTTAAATAGCATTTGAACCTAATGACGAACACATAAAGTTCAATATCAATTCAGATTTTGAATTCTGAGTACCTAGGTCGAGCTGCTGCCGTAAGTAGGTATGTACAAATTATTATGTAAAATATTAAACACGTCGGATGATAGACTGTGGTCGCGGTAGTGGTGGTAAGGCACGGGATCCGGTCAGTTTAACCCACTATGTAAACAATTATACTGTGCACACAGCGCCATATCGAGTTACCCCCTTGCAGTTCCATTATAGCACTTGTGCCACCGACATAAAGACGTTTCAAAGTCCAACAAGGGTAACTCGACGTGACGCTGTGTCATACGTCAACATAGTACGATAGACCGCCGATATAACATTTAACTTTAGATTGAGTGCTTACCTGTCTTATATTAGCAATTTCAACAAAGTACGCCATCAGCTGGGGATGAGTTTGCATGAACTCTGCAGTCAAATAATAAGATCTTCGACGGCTGCCACCAATACGGTTTAAGCTTCGTCGGCAACAGATGCAGAATTCACTGTTAATATCACTCATGACGATAGCCGTTAGTAGTACAGTAGATTTCTCAGGGTCCAGTAAAAATAGCCGTTAGTAGTCACAATTTCACAATCGCACGTCCGTATATCCAGAAAAACACGCGGGGTCGTCGTTTAACAGGTCCGATAAAGTAAACAAAATACACACGCAAATAACTCAGGGGTCAAACGGTGAGTAATCTCTGATGTGCTCGTGAGGTCCAACCGAGACGTTCCTAGGCACCGCACACGCCGGCCAGGTAAACAAACTATGCGCTGTGATTGGTTGAACAAGCTAGCCGTCTCATGTGTGTCACAATAGAAAAGAGGCGCATAGTAAATGGTGCGTGGTATTTATCTCGCTTAGAAATGATGCCATAACTAGGAGTTTCAAATATTTCAAAAATAATTATTGGATTTTACGATAAAACTATTAAGTATGATATCTCGGCCCCGATACAAGTTAGCAATATGTGCTCCATGACAAAAAAAGTTTGTTTTCAAATTATCTTCCAATATTTATAACTTTCATGAGTGGCCGCCAAAATTTAAAACGACGCCAACTTTACCCAAACCCCTTTTGTCAAAACAATGATAAAAAGTCCTCTTTATTACAAAATTAAAAAACCAGAGCTTTACTAATAAACTACCTACTTACCATACGTTTGATACTGAACTATTCAGGTATTGTAGTAATTATGCCAGGCAAACTTAAATATTCATAAATAATGTTCAAAAAATTAATAATAACGCTGGTAAAAAAAACATTTGCCGAGCTCAGGGTTGAATCACTGATCTTTTGGTATCGACCCCAAGGTCGATTTCGTTCCACTATCCGTCTTGTAGCGTGTTAGAAAATTACGGATACCGACCTTGTGTCAAATACTATACTTCCGTTTCATCGAATCTCAAGTTACAACGACACTAAATAACAATCTAGACGAAAAGACATCTATTTTGCTATTCTCAAATTGTGTAAACAATGAATAATGGAACCACCTTAATCATTGGTTTATCCTACAATGTTTATTCAACAGAGATGGAATGGGCCAGACGCCCCTAATGGCAGCGGTAGCAGAGCGTGCTTACCGTGCAGCTCTAGTGATTCTAGACGCGATACGCGCATGCCCCGACGCCGACGAAACGCAGCGTTCCGCGGCCATATTCCCGCCCAACGCGCATCCCGACCACTCGCCTCTACTCGTGCTGTGCTGCAACGATACCTGCAGCTTCACGTGGACCGGACAGGAGCACATTAACCAGGTATGTAATACCGCGCCGTTCTAGTGATCCTAGATGCGATACGCGCGTGCCCCGACACGGGCGGAACGCGCATCCCGACCACTCGCCTCTACTCGTGCTGTGCTGGAACGATTTTGATGGTCGCGGGCCGCATGCCAACCATTCGTGGCCAGAGATGGCCCCTGGGCCGCAGTTTCTTACATTCAATGTAAATTTAAATTTTCAAGTATTTCTGTACTTACTGTATTTACTATTTCGACGCCACATATATTTTAATTCTAATAACAGCTTTGGATATAATTATACTTTTTGTCAACAGGATATTTTCGAATGCAAAACATGCGGCCTCACTGGCTCTTTATGCTGCTGCACTGAATGTGCTAAGGTAAAGAAAGACCTTGAAAATACATTTAAAATTGTAAAAAAATAGATTTTGCTTTGACATTATTATGTCACACAGGTATGCCACAAAGGTCACGACTGCAAGCAGAAACAGACATCGCCAACTGCATATTGCGACTGTTGGGAAAAGTGCCGCTGCAAAGCGTTGGTGGGCGGCAACTGGGCCGCTCGCTGCGATCTACTGGCTCGACTCGCTAAAGACACTCAACTCGCCACGCACTTCAACTCAAGGTACGATACGATAATCAAAATTTTATCTTTGATTTTTTTTCAGCTTGAGAGTAATCTCTAGTAATTATTAGTTCTTAAACTGTTAATTTATGCATTTGCATGTCATTTTATGGGGAAGTTTGTTGTATTGTAACGTAAATGACACATATGTTTTATGCAAATGAGTTCTATTTTCGATTGTACGTTAACAGGGGCGAGTCGATCCTGCTGTTCCTGGTGCAGACAGTCGGGCGGCAAGCGGTCGAGCAGCGGCAGTTCCGCGCGGGCGGCGGGCGCGGCCGTGGGCCTCGCAAGCAGCCCGGCTCCGACGCAGAGGTGGACGCGCCCGACCACGACCTCGAGCCGCCGCGGTTCGCGCGCCGGGCGCTGCTACATCTGCTCGGTGAGTGGCGGCCTTAGATGATGTCAATATAAAAAAAAATGGACTGTTGACTCCTTCGAGAGTTTGGGGGGGGGGGGGGGGGTGCTTTGTATAATAAAATAAAACTAGTTTTATTTCATATCGTTGTGTTAATGGGAAAAAATCTTGAGAAATAATGAATTTGTAACTTAACGCCTAAAATGACGTCACGTTAATCTAACCAACATTATTTGTAACAGCGGATTGGCCAGCCGTAGAGGCGGCGGTGATGTGCGGCTCCAGTTGCAGCAGTGGCGATACTGATAGCCGCCCATCGAGCCCCGCGCCCAACCAATCCGGAACTACGCTACTCGACAAATTCACACACGCGCTTATCGTCAAGTGTACCAATGAGGTAAGAAGGTTTAATTTCTTGTTTTTAGTAACCAAAAAAGCTTTGGTAAGCATATAAGCAAGTAAGTAGTAGTAAGTAGTTGTAAGATTTATATCTGGGATGAGTGGACTTGTGATTTCAGAGAATTCAGATTTTTTTAAACAATATATTTCTATAAGAAGGCTAGCTCCAATTTAATGCCAGGATCTAGGGTCGAGTTGTATTTTCTAGAAATAAAATTGTTAGATTTAACAATTTTGCAGTTAAATGCTTAATAAATAAAACATAATGTATCTTTTATCCTTCTTATATTATAAATTTGAAAGTTTGATACTCTATAACGCAAAAACCACTGAACGGATTTGAATAAAATTTGGTACAGATATAGTTTATGACCAGGAATAAGTCATTGAATACTTTTTATCACGGAAAAATCTTAGGTTCCTGTAGGATACTCGAAAAATTAATGTATTGGACGAAGTTGCGGTCGGCCGCTAGTATGTTTATTCCAAAGAATAAACATACTAGCGGCCGACCGCAACTTCGTGACCGAATTTTTTGAACCGTACATGGTTTTAATTAGTACTTTGTGTTGACTAGATGTTGGACACACTCCTGCATACACTGATGCGTGAGCAGCAGAACGATGCGATTCCAGGGCGCGCCGAGCGAGCTCGTGAAGTTGCGCGGCGGTTTGTACGATCCGTCGCTAGGATATTCGTCATATTCAGCGTCGAAATGGCGCCAGGTGCGGCTAAAAAGAAGGGGTATGTTGTTAACTGTTTCTTCTCTGTTGTGTGTTATCTTAACAGCTACCTGTGTGTTATATCTACATACAAGATAGATTACTGACATTAAATTAAACTGAACCTGAAACTGAATTTGAAATGTCAAATTATGGATAATTATTTATTACCTAGTTACACAAAAAGCTGCATTCTTGTAGTGCTTGCAGTGGAAGATTTAATCGAAGCGACGTTTTACTTGCGTCCCTTTGACTAAAGGGTGGCTTGCATTATACCGTTATTTTACAATGCAAACCTAATTGCTGTCTTTCTTGCAAATGCTTTTCAGACTCTAGACTGCAATTAGCCCTTTTTTTTATCAGGCCCGTGTCTATAACATCATCGCTAGTCCGCTGCCGACGCGTATTTACAGCACTCGTAGCGCTAGCAGTAGAAGAACTAGTCGAAGCAGCGGATGCTCTACTCGCGCCCGTTCGACTCGGGGTTGTCCGTCCCACCGCGCCGTTCCCACTGGCCACCACCTACGTGGAGCTCGTTAACGGCAGTGAAGATCTATTCGGCGTGGAACCACTGTCCACCGGCCATTCGCGGCTGGCACATACGCGCAGGTAACGACATTTTTATTGATTAATTTTTAAACTGACTTATCCTGTAGTCTGGTTATTGTTCCAAATATTATCCGCCTTATTCTATGTGTATTGTGTAGGTGTGGCAGATATACAATACAAATCAAGGTGGTTTACAGACTGTCTTTTTTAGCAGCAGGAAATTGCCCTATCCCATCTTATGTTAAGTGTAAGGGCGATACAGCCATGTTTCACCTTACCGTTCTAATCCCAATAACTCTCCAGGGTTCCAAGAAAACTTAACCGTACAGAAACACAACACTTGTGGAAGGCCGATTGAAATGTGCAATCACGGAGAATCACGTCGGGGTCATCAATATGGCTTCTAGTGCCGGGAGATGAGGAATGAAACAGCCAGTGTGTCGCTTGATAACTAAGAGCGTAATTTATTATTATTTACATCTTATATACTAATTTTCCTAACTAATATTTATGTGCGACAGCTGTAAATTCCGTGCTCGGCGTGTTCTGGATACAACGTACACGCTGACGCTACAACACCACCAAAAGATAGACATGCTATTTTACCCTGGTGTATTTATCTAGAGAGTCGAACGCGACCGGCGGTCGGGGCAACAACCCTGGCGTGCTCACTTCAATGGGCAGCTCGACTCTCGTACCGGACCGTTCATCGACGCCGGTGGCTACGGAATACGCAGACGACGTGGCAGGCGAGGCGTTGGGCGGCGACGATGACGCCTCAGAGACGGACGAGCCAAATGTGCCCGCGCCCGTGCCGCCTGCTGATGCGCAACACCACGACGATGCCATGGGCGAAAGGTAACAACTCCTCCAATTACTAGAATAACCCAGTACCGACAAAGGTCGAGCCCAGCGCGGTTGTCGACACCGGTGGCATCAGACTGCGTGGATGACGCGGTTTCTGTGGGTAACGGTGACCCGCGCGTACCTACTGGTGTCGCAAATAAACCGTGTGAATTTTGCGTTGTATTGTAGGTAAAAACCTTAAATTTCACATTGCTTGATTGCTCCGTGAGTTCTTAGCCTCAGTCATCATTTATTTTACG
The DNA here is from genome assembly GCA_902850365.2 of Chilo suppressalis. Taxonomy (NCBI): domain Eukaryota; kingdom Metazoa; phylum Arthropoda; class Insecta; order Lepidoptera; family Crambidae; genus Chilo; species Chilo suppressalis. The sequence goes on from OU963898.1 coordinate 20,193,694, forward strand.
GATCTTCTTACTATTAATTCTATGTACTATTTTTGTCTGTCTCCCTCTGCATCGCATGTATGTGTTTTATTTAATATTCGTAAAGGATTGTCTTAAGGTCATTTAATCAGTAGTATTCAATATTGATTCCTGTCCTCAGAGTACAAGAACAGCACGTGGTCGTAGAGAACGGTACAGAGCGCGCCGAGGGCGGTGAGAGCGAGAGCGAACTAGATCTCCTCGCTGAAGTGGAGACGGAGAGCGACTCCGACGATCAGGACAACGCCGAGTCTGCGCAAAGAAGCGTGCAGACCGGCGCGACGCAAGGCTCTGATGCTGGTAAGTTTTTAGCTGTAGGTAGAGCTGTTGTCATCCATTGTAGTGGTTTAAATCTTTGTCCGATTTTATAACTTTTCGAAAGTATTGGCATTTGATGGCAAAACTTAAAAGATTTATACTTGACTAGCTTTTGCCCGCGACTCATACAGGAACAAATCATCCATCCATCTAGGTAATAAACTAAATGAGTGGTAAATTTCATAAAAGTCCGTTTAGCTGTTTTTACGTGATTGAGTGACATGCAATCTTTCACGTTGTTTATATAGGTACGATTTGAATCTTTGTTTTTTGTTATAAAAGATCATGTTCAGAAAAGTAGGGTTCATTTAAACTCCGTGTTAAATTTGCCACGTAGCGTTCTCGGTATGAAAGGACAATGGCGAATTCCCATACAATTTTTGTTGAAATTTTTTTTTGCGTCTATAAATGAATTGCATGTTAAATTACAGTTTAGAAACTATAGTTAACTATAGTTTAGAAACTATTTGATTCGTCTTATTTCGTTTATTATAGGTAGTCTGGATTTATGGATATTCTATTTTGAAGTTTTGGGAGGTTATGTCATAACAAGTAATACAAAAATAATTTATAAAAGTATTTTCAAGAGTATTTTTATATCAAAATAAAAAATACGTGGAACGGAACTATGGAAGTATACCGGTCCCGTAGATTAGTGACGAAAAAAAAAGATTTTTATATTGTATGATCAGCGGGCGTATCTACTGACCGAAAGCATCAAAAACTGAAAATACTTAATAATACTTAACATACACGGGTTATTGAGTTCAAATACAATGTATGTGCTGTAAGAAGCACATAACAATATGAAAATGCCCACATCAATAATAAAGCATAAAAAAGGATTTCTAATAGTGTATTATTTAAATATGAAACACTTTTTTATATATTTTTATTCCACATCTTCTTTGATCACAATATCATAGACAGTAGATACAATGATATAAAATCCACAGTATGGGACAGAATTTTTTCCAAAATCCACAGCACAAAGTCGTCCAAAATATCAGATTTGGAAGTCTTAGGCAAGCACTACTCAACAGTCACACAAAAACAAAATCTCAGAAAAAACAATACGCCGATTTAAATCTTTGCAATACGCATGCACAAGCAACGACAATGATAACAATAATTCAATGACAAGCATGACAGTGACAGTTACAGTTTTTTGTGTTAGAATTGGCGCCATACTCTTTTTGTATTGTGGAGATTATTTATTATGGTTTTAGTATAATATTGAAAAATAATGTTTCCCGATACTTTTGATAGATAATTGAATATAGTTTAAGCGTAAAGCGATGCATAATATACGAACAACATATTTAAAGTTGATCTCATCTTTAAAATCACTTAAATAAATGGCTCAAAAGCCGTGGCTTGGCAGCCACAATAAAAATGAAAAATAAATAGTCAATTGTATTTCCCTTTTCTAAGTTTTTTAATTCCAGACTTAGACAACCCTCCTCAATTGTTTATTAAACCTTTTGAGATTATATTATTAACATTTCTGATTGTTCATACTTAACACTGATAATGACATTATAGACGCTAAAGATTTACTTCAACAAATATATCGCCATTGTCCTTTGTTTCTATTCCAATTACCCGATGATCCGCGACAGGCATAGCTTCGCTGCTCCTGTACCCAGAAGAAGAGAGCGGCGACTCCACGCAGCCCGAGGATGAAGACTCCGAAGCCGGGGAAACGGACGAACAAGACGGGGAGACTGAGCCCCCCTTACACGATGGCGAGCCGCTGGAGAGGAGAGCCGCTCCCCCAGCGCGGCCTAACCTTGCGCCGCACTCAATGCAGTGGGCTATACGGTCAGTTAAACTCCAAAATTACTTAATTAACAGTAAAAAGTTAGTATATAATCAAAAACTAGGAGGCGGCAGCAATGTATAAGTAGGATGAGGAGATGGAGCTGCGGTTTCGCAATGGCGAGCTCGAGAGGATCAGAGTAGTGCTATTCAGCAGGTTGGTCCCATCCTCGGGCTCCATCTAGTGAACTCGCTCGAACATTACTCCTTATTTCTATTGTATAACGATAACTGCCAAAGGGGGAAACGGACGAACAACACGGGGAGACTGAGACGCCATTTGATGGCGAGCCGCTGGGTAGGAGAGCCGCTCCACCAGCGCGGCTTAACCTTGCCCCGCACTCTAAGCAGTGGGGTATACGGTTACTTACACACAAATATTACCCTACTAGCAGCAAACGTTATTATAAAATCAAAAACTAGGCTGCGGTTATGGAAATGCATGAGCAAGATGGAGTCACAGCATATGCCGCACTGACCTGCCTCTCATGCGGAGCCTAAGCGAGTTTTGTTCGATTATTACTCTTAAGCTAACAAAAAAAATGAAGAAAGAAAAAACGCAAAAGCTAGCCTCTGTATTAGTGATTGCTCGGAGGCGGAATGGTTGGCGATAGGTGGGCGATACCAAGCAGTTCTCATAATCGATATAGTTTTTATTCAAGTCTTTTCTGACTAGACTTATAAAGTTAAACATGTCACAACACATCACATCACAACGCATTCAGATATTTTTGCTATGACTGTAAATACAACAGACTAATATCGCTCTTACCGCTACGCAATCAGACTCACCAACTTTTGCATTTGTTATCGCGCAGGTCCCGCGAGACCAACCGCGGTACTACCGGCAGCACGGGCGGCGTGCGCCTGTCGGGTGGTTCCTCGCTTGTGTTCATAGATCCGGCTTCGCTGCGTCGCTCCACCGCCGCCGCAGCGGCCGGCGCTCACGACCCGCACTCCACATCCACGACCGCCTCGTGTCTGGCAAGAGCTTTCGGTAAGTAACGAATAAACCACTCGTGAAATATTATTTAATACTCTATTCAACTTCCTCTGTGACAAAAGGGAACCAAACCATAAAAAGGTCAAATTTAATAAGCATCTTCTAATTTATAAAATTCTCGTGTCACGGTGTGCGTAATTGAACTTCTCCGAAACGGTAGTAGGTCTGAGAATCAGACATCATATTTTTCATCCCCCTAAATGTAAAGGGTGGTCCAACCTTATTTTTTTTTTTGGACACACTTTTTTTTATTTTTAGTTTTTTATGATACATCATACAAAAATACATACAACTCTAAATTTTCACCCTTTTCCACCAACCCCTATTTTTATAGCGGTACGAAGTTCGCTGGGACAGCTAGTAGAATCTTAATTAAAAAACGTGTCACTTTTAGTGACCTAAAACTGAAGCTAGTAGAGTCCGCGTCACTACTAATAAAAATATTTCACCATTATTTGTACGGTCGAGAGATTCCTTTCATATTGCGCACAGACCACAAACCACTTCTGTCAATTTTTGGCTGCAAGAAAGGTGTCCCTGAGTTGGCAGCAAATCGGTTACAAAGATATGCTTTATTTTTGTCAGCTTATAATTTTAACATCGAATACGTAAAGAGTGAATCTAATGTGGCAGATTTTTTATCACGGTCAATAAAAGACTGCAAAGATTTAGAAATTCTAGAGCATACCGATATCGATAAAAACTTTTATATAAATTTTATTTCGGACTATGATTTAACGCCTATAACAGTAAAAAATATTCAGGAAGCGACATTACGAGATCCAGTTTTACAGAGAGTAATCGAGTTTATCAGAAATGGTTGGCCTAGAAATATAACAAATTCTAGTTTACGACCGTATTTTTTATGCCGTTTAGATTTGTCATATGAAAGGGGGTGCATCTTACGTGGTCATAAAATAATTATACCAGAAGTTTTAAGAAAAACAATATTAAATGAATTACATCGCTCACATTTTGGAGTAACAAAGACAAAAAGCAACGCTAGGCAGCGCATGTGGTGGCCCCACATTGACAAACAGATAGAAGAAACAATAGGGTCTTGTAAATTGTGCAACTCTATCCGCGACGCGCCGCCGCGTGCCCCTCTGGCGCCATGGCCGTTTCCAAAACGTCCATGGGACCGAGTTCATATTGATATGTTTTACCTGAATAACAAAAACTTTTTTATCGCAATAGATGCTTATTCTAAATGGGTTGAATGTTTTTACATGTCTAATACAAACAGTGATGCAATTATAGAAAAGTTGTCAGAGATATTCAGTAGGTTTGGATTAATTCGTACGTTAGTTTCAGATAATGCTACTAATTTTTGCTCACAAAAGTTTAAAGAATTTTGCTTTCTAAATGGCATTAAGCACATCACGATTGCACCGTATCACCCGGCATCGAATGGGCAAGCAGAAAACTGTGTAAAAACTGTAAAAAAAGGTTTAAAAATCATTATGTCACACGATCGATCACAAAAATCAATAATACAGGAAATGAACAAATTGTTTGATTATAGGAATTCTGCTCATTGTACTACCGGTTTTTCTCCAGCTCAATTATTACTCGGCCGCCCATTACGGTGTCGTCTCGATCTGTTGAGGGTTACCGAATCAATGGACAATTTGGAAAGTGAGATGTCGTTATCATCCGTAGCACATTCTAATGTACTAGAAAAACAGATCTCACAGTGTAAGTTATATGGAGGTCATCGTAATAAAACATTTTCACAAGGAGAAATAGTATTAGTGAAACAATATTATAACAATGGGAATAAACATGAATGGAAACTTGGAATTATTAAAGAAAGAATGGGTACTCAAATGTATTCCGTAAGATTAAAAATTAATAATAACATTGTGATAAAACATGTTGATCAATTATTGCCATATAAAGGTAATACGGATGCTGTGGATTTTGAGGATGTTAGTAACTATGGGGACTATTCCTATTCGCCGACAGAAAATGTGGGGGAAGGAGTTTTATTAGAGAACGATGATGCCGTAGATAATTCTTTTTGCTCCTTCCCTGGAGAAGAACAGGAAGTCACCGGCGATGGTGTTCCATCATCGCCGCAGGCAGAACTCGTTCATGAATCACCACCCACCTGCAACCCTACTAGGCCTCTAGACATAGCACCCCGACCTGAACGCCTTGTTCGATCAACCCGGGCAAAGAATCCTAATTATAAAGTGTAACAAACTATTATTTTATGTAATATTGGTGGAGGGATATAGTATATTTGTATTGTGGGTAAATGAATAATAAAACTTGTTACTGAGGCAGTCTGTCATCGCCGATTAAACGTTGTATTACGTACTCCATATTTTATTATTTAATGTCCTTTAACTCCTCAAATAGGACAATAATATGTTTGCGTTATATTTGAGGCAAGTAAAAGAGGATAGATCGAATCGATCGACAGGTGACCTTCTAGCGTACGTGACATATATCTGGGGTGAGGCTATCGATAAGCGAGGTGAGTCTTTGGCTATCAGCCTTAACATCGCCAAGGCTTTGATAGGGTCTGGCACATAAGTCTTCTCTCCAAGCTTCCTGGATACGGTCTGCCTACTCAGTTCTGTGCCTGAGTGGCTGACTTCCTGCATGAGCGTCAACGGACGGCGACGGATGTAGTTCGCAGTTCATGTCAGTGAATGCCGGTGTTTCTCAGGACTCCGTCCTATCCCCTACACTCTTTTTGCTGCATTCAATGATTTAATTCCTCTTGAGAATATTCATTGCTATGCAGACGATAATACAGTGCATGCGGGATATTTTGGATACGCAGCCGTTGGACAGGTAGAAACCAAAGAGAAACGGGAGAATCTTGTCATTGAACTCAATAAAGATTTGGACTGCATTTCGGAATGCGGTACCAAGAACTTGGTTGAGTTCATTGCCAAGAAAGCCCAGGTCTGCGCTTTCACGGTAAAACTAACGTTTTTTCACGCCTGAGCAACTGTGCTTGTTGTACATGACGTAAGTACGGTGATGCTTTGGATAGGTTACAGCGGCGCGCGATCCGCATTATTGTCGATAAGGAGGTGACTAAACACCTCGAGGCTCGTCAATTACGCCGTGATGTAACGTTATTAAGCGCGTTTTATCGACTATACCTTGGCGCATGTTTTGAGGAGTTATTGTCTCTTAACCTACCTTCCCCTTTCCTACAAGAAGTCTACACGCACTGGCTTACGTTGCCACCGACTTACTGTGAACTACTATTCCCACTGTTCCAACGTGAACAAAGAAATTTGGTAACTCATTTCTTTGTCAGACTATCCGCAAATGGATTACTTTGCCCTCTTACGTGTGTGAAGTAGCAATTCTGCAGGCCGGCAAAATGAGGATAGCTGGTGTGGCAAGTAATACTGCTGTACCAGCTATCTTCGCGTCTAGACTCCTCCGTCATCGAACCTCTGGTGGAGTCATTTCTTGAGCCTATTTATAAAAAAAAATCTATAGCAAAGAAATTTTTTTGATTTTTGCTACAAAGGTGTCATATCTGAGGAGTACCATGGATTATGCAGAACTTTGGCTACAGAAATAAGCCAATCTGATTGTTTGCCTTCAGAAACCATTTTTGATGACTCATCATGTGCAAGCGAGTCAAGTCAAGTTTTTTATATAGAAATACTATCGGCCGCCAATGACTTCATCCGCTTTAACTTTAATATACATTTTTAAACTAGAAATTTTAGATTGAAATACTACTGCATCCGAAATATCGAACCTACAGTTTCTCGGTAAACGTACATCACAAACCGAAATTATTTAATATACCTATATTGACTCAAGGATCTCTAAAAACTTATGGATGTATCATATCGGCGATACTTTCATTCCCTGGACTCTTATCGGCATTACAGTCCACCGAATGAAATGAAATGAAAAATCTTTATTGGCCATGGTATAAGGAACAGGAAAAAAAAATATAAAAAAGAAACTTAACCTAAGAACAAAAATTAATCATTACATTTAAAATGGCCAATCAGGACCCTGCCTCAGCTTATGCTGATACAATGAGAAAATATTCTCTCACTGTATCAGCGCTGGTATTCTGGCAGGGCCTGTTTGAGGACGTGTTAGGCGCTATAGTAAACAAAATAACATAAATACTTGGTATCGATTCTGGCGTGACTCTCCGAACCCAAAACCAAATTCAACACCAGTCCCTCCCCTTCATTCTGTATAGAGAATGACAGGAACGCACCGCTGTCAAACCCAAGAGTAGCCCTAGAGAATCACGCCATAATCGACATCATTAAAAAAGAATACTTAATAATAAAAATAAAATAAGAACAAAAAAAAAAGAAGGACATTTCGACATTTACATTTTGAAAAATTATAAAATTACATCTTAGGCACACGTCAGACAATTGCACATTAACTGTATATACATACTCGTACATGCACGCACATCCACAGATACGCATATATATTCATACACAGCACGTACACATACATACACACACAGAGATATATATATAGAACATAATATTCATAAATAAAAATAAAATAAAAATACATTTACATATATAAAACTAGCTCAATTGTCCCCATATCACTGAAATGGTATGCTTACTATTTGGCGGGAATCCACAATGACGTTGTTGCGCGTGCGTGTGATCCACCTAAGGCGGCCTGACTCGAAGGGAGCACTGACAAGCGGGATACAACAAAACAATGTTAACGAACCTATTTCACAAAAACTTACTGTCCATGGAAATGATAACTTTTTCCAGGACAAAAGTTGTGTGCTTGTTACATGTATAAGAAAGAAGGTAAACAAATAATAGTGGTTTTTGTTGATAGGCTATATTATATATTACTAGCTGACCCAGCGAACTTCGTACCGCCATAAAAAAATAGGGGTTGGTGGTAGAAGGGTGAAAATTTAGGGTTGTATGTATTTTTGAATGATGTATCATAAAAAAATTAAAAAAATATATCTAAAATGGAAAAAAAAATTAGGGGTGGATTACCCTCAATATTTAGGGGGATGAAAAATAGATGTTGTCCGATTCTCAGACCTACCCAATATGCACACAAAATTTCATGAGAATCGGAAAAGCCGTTTCGGAGGAGTTTAACCACAAACACCGCGACACGAGAATTTATATATATTAGATTGATATAAAAGTTAATTTCAATCCAAAAAATAAAAGTAACTACAAGGGTAGTAATTTTACGAGAGGAATTGGGTTTAGAACAGTTCACCGTGATGATAAAATGCCAGTTCGTATTTTTTTATTTTATGGATTTAGAGCCCATTACTCAATAATTATTTTTGCCAAGGTTGAGAAGTAGTAGGTACTTCTCAACCTTGGCAAAAATAATTAACCAAGAAAAAATACTAAATCATAAATCAGCACATTGCACTGCCGCTCTGAGGAATACCGTGTATTTTTTTTTGCTCGGGGAGTTTACCCCTACATGCTTCATTAGGATTTAATTAATATGTTTCGGGTATTTATTATTTCCTTTTTTCATATAATAATCTTGACAAAAAAATTTTTAAATTTTATTATATGATAATGATAATACATATTGCAAATATATGTTTTAAACGTAAACACGATGAAAGAAAAAGAAATTGTAAAATTAAATTATCATATTATCATATAATAAAATTAAATATTTTTTTTAACTATATTTTTCGTCATCTTTCTTGGTAGCCATCATTTTAAACTAAATACGCAGAATAGTTCACCCAGTAATGTTTATTAGTGATTAATTAAACAAAAGAATAACAGTGTTGCCCAGCGCGCGATTCAACAATGAATGAATAAAAGTGAGCAACTCACTCGCTAGCGCACGATCTGTGTACGGAAGAGACGGTTAAACATGGATAACTGGTTTTAGCTGAAGCATATAATTTTAAAGTAACGATGACTAACGCTAATAAATTACAGTGGAAGAAAAGAGTAAGCACTGATAATCGATTTTAGCTGAAGTAATTTATAAAGCGTCAAATAAAAGTTATTCAGTAAAAACAAATTAAAATTCGGTATCTTCTTTTACTTGCCTCAAATATAACGCAAATATTCTATATATTTTTTTTTTCAAAAAGCGACAGGTTTTTTAGTTTTTACTTCATCTAGTAAAATTAAAATATCTGGTAAAATTCAAACAGTCAAAGCTAATTACCGTGGGATAACTTATTTTAGTGGAATAATCTCACAGGATATTTACTCTAAGTGTCTACATGAAAAATGAGTTTAAATCCGAAACTTGGTTTCAACAATTAATACGTTTACAAATTTAAGTGTTTTGAATGGGTTTATTAGGTTTTAAATCAAGAATTTTGGAAATAATTTGCAGTTATATTGTTTATTCATTAGCTATTTCAGGAAGTATGCGTCGTAGAGCATAATGGGTTTTACCTGTAGATGCGGCTTAATGAGACGGGTCGATTGGTATTATAAAAGTTCAGTAGCGGAAAAGTGCAGATAATCGATTTTGGCACTAAGGGGACGATTTACTAATAATAAACTTCTCGCTTTCTAAACGCGCTTTGTTCGTTATTTTGAAAATGTACATATTAATAATTATAATTAGTAATAATATTTAATAGGAGTAACAATTAATTAATAATTCTTTTTAAATAATAATGAACAAAAATATTTACAAAGAATAAAGACATTTATTTAAATTCAAAATAGGGAACCCTTCTACTACAAAGGCGATGTTCTTGGCTGTATCATTTCGGTGGTAATTTTTTACCATTTCGGTAGACAATTTTCATTTCAGTGGACTGCCGAAAACTCATCCTTAAATATTTCAGTAATTGGTGATTGTTGAATTTGCCCCGTAGGATCGTTTAAAAATGGAAAAAAAAATCCATAAACAATATTTTTTATTTTTTATTTTGCACCTTTAATTGCATTTTGTGTAAAAACTATGGGAGATACGCGAAAATAAATTGATATCTATTTTGTAGGAAATTAATTTTTCTACAACTTTGTGCTACAAACTTTTTCTATTTTTCCAGCCAGTCGCGAGATATTGACGAAAAGCTCGTTTTTGCACCATTTCGCATTTTTTTTTTCACCCTTTGCCGTCAATGCAGCACCCTGCAATTTTAGTATATTAATCTACGAACCCTTGCGGAAATTTTCGCGTTGGTTGCAGGTGATCAACTCAAAATGGCAAAGTTAAGCCTTCATTGACTGGACTATACGCCAAAAATACATTTTTTCTATGTTGTGAACAAAGAATTGCCTACCGTTAATAAACTGCGTTTGGAATTAAAAAGAGATACATTTTCATGGGAGTCATCATCATCATCACCACCAGCCTATTAATGTCCCCACTGCTGGGGTACAGGCCTTCCCTATGGATGGAATTGGGAGTTTGGGCCATGACCCACCAAGCGGGCCCAATGCGGATTGGTGGGTGCTAACGACTGCAGATGCAGACTGCATTCAAGGGAATAATACTACTTTATGAAGAATATTGAAATTTTTAGGTTTTCGATTCAAACGTTGTCAATCTAATCTAAAAAGTGTTGATGGAACGATATGATAGTAGGACTGTGGTGTTCTTAAATGAAATTTACATTCATCCGACATTGCACGCTAAAAGCTGTTGGCAAAGCAAAGAAGATATCATAATCAGCTGGAAAACGTTTTATAATTGCACACGCGGGTACGAAGAGCGGATCTGTAAAAAAATGCATTATTAATGTTTAGTTCGACGATATGAACGCCACAAACTTTTTGATATAGATGACTGAAAAAGTGGTACCATATCTACCTGAAAAATCTCTTGTGGTAATTGGTTATAACAGGATTGGTTAAGACAGAAACAAAGGACATTGTTCAGCGTCCATACATAGTTAGCCTAAGAACCAACAATCATGAAATATTATTTTCTAGGTTCAAAATCGTAAGTAAATGACTGTAAAAACAAAAAATATTAACGGACACTTCTGAGAACTTAAATTATTAGGAAAGCTAAAAATTTTTTGAGGTTATATTTAATATTCAATGAAACATAGGTCCACCTATGAATTTAGTATAAACTCAGTATGAAGTGAATTAATATTACTACTAATTCATTTTATTCGGTGTGATTTTAAAGAATAACTATTAGGAAAAACTTGGTTAGGTAGGAATCATGAATAAAATAAAAACTGTAGTTTTGTTTCTTATTTATTGACTATTTTTCACATAATTGTATCATATTGTTTATTGTATTTATTTGTATATCACATGTAGGTATATTGTGTAAATATGCAGCGTGAATGTGTATCAGGTGTTCTTGAATAATTTGGCAGTATGATCCTCTCAGGATGTTGTGGCACAGGTTCACTAGCACTTGGTAATAAGGGCTCTGCTCTTTGGTAACATCGATCGCATATTAGATAGCCGAAATAGTTAAATTAAAGGAAAAACAATCGCAAATAAACATACACAACAGGTAATCCGAAACGAGAACGCACTTTCCGGTATATTAAACTACTCTTTGGAATGCACGAATGCCACAGATTACTACGAATGCAAACTGCATGACCACAACCACAGAGTAACGAGTTTTATGCCGGCCCTTCACTTAACAACAGTTTGTCCTTGTCATGCTTAATAAGGAATGAAAAGGACAGACTGATGTCATGATTTAAAATAGCAAATACGAATAGCCAAGTGAAGTGCCGGCATTAGGAAGAAAGAGTGTTTTGTTTGCAGCGCTGCCATAGATTTTACACATAAAATGGTATTTATTGTCTCAGTTTATTTTTTAGCTTTTTAATTTAGCTTACTTAACTGGAAGTGTCCGTCAAAATCTAAATACTGATACTTATCGCAAAAAATATACTAAGAATAATCATAAATGCCAAATTGGTGTTGGTTCTTAGGCCAATTTTAACATTGTCCTTTTCTTTGATGAGAGATGGACTAAACCAGTGTTATATGATACTAGCAAACCAGTGAACCAAATGTTCACCACAACCTGATTTTAAAAAAAAATGTATTTAATTAATTGAGAACTTCGGAGATTTTGTGTGGTTTCGTTTGAAATTCGTGATTTCTCGAAAACCGGAAGTGCTACGTTACTCAAATCCGGTTTGTAGTCTTATTAGACTATTCTTAAATTATAACTTAAATATTCTCTTTATCTATCTCTTACGGTTTGGCCGCTGAAACAGCACTACAGACAGACGGACGGACATGTCTAATAGATAAGACATTATTAAAATAAACAAAGAACCACGGCTCTTTGCAGTTAATGAACTACTGAAACAACACAATCACGAAGTGGTAAAATTACCTCCTTACCACGGTTACTAAATCCTATCGAAAATAAATGGAGTTTGGTAAAGAGACGTTTGAAGAGAGTTTAAAGAGTTTGAAGCTGCAAGGCAGATCCCTTCGCATTGTAGGTAACCCGCAATGTCAAATGAATACCTTTACAAGTATTAAACATTTGAAAGAATAAAATAGCAATTAAAGTTATATATCTTTTTTATATTTTAGGCATTTATTTATTCTACTCACTAAATTGAAAAATCGCGATAAAGCAAATAATTCACGTTGTAATGTGAAATTTTGTAATCAGGTTACACAGGTAAACTTTACTCTCGATAAAAAAGTTTTAGAAACATTTGCTTAGCGGAAGTCACACAGGAAGTTGAATAGAGTATAGGTATAATGTGAACCAAACTTTATTGCGGTTGTGAAGTTAGCAGCGGACGCTACCAAGCGCAGCCTTCAGTTCACTGACGGCGGGTGCACGTAACTACATCATCCTTCTTTATTTTGTTTACTGCGCCGTGATTTTGCGCTAATTTTATTCATCGCCATTAAGTTATTAAACGCAGTCTAGCGTATTTTCCGGCCGTAAGAATGGGGTGAAATGATCTTCTTACTGAAGTCTTAGTCTTATACGTTTTACTGCATTGTTTCAATTCATTGTAGATTGTTATTTAAATATTTCTTCTAATAAATTTCATTTTATAGGTTTCAAAATCTTACGTAATAATTTGTATTTATGAACAGGCATAGTGATCCGTCAAATAGCCGATTTGCTCTGGGAGTACGAGCGCGTGACGCTGCCGTTGCCAAGAATGGTTCCACTAGCTTACAGAGAAGCTCTAAGACTACAGTGCTACTTGGAAAGACAGCTCAAACCCACTTGGGACTGGCTTGTCACCGTTATGGACGCTACGGAAGCTCAACTCAGGTATGATCTATACATTATAATAAAATGGTAGGAAAGTCAAAACTTTACATTGAATATTTTTTTTTAAAGAATACTTAGGGTGTGATCTAAAATCGACACCGAAACCAAAAATATAGTTTTTAAAATTTTTGCCTGTTTGTCATACATGCAGACGGTCCGGGATAAACTCAAAAATTACTGCATGGATTTACTTCAAATTTGGCACGAATATTATTAAGAAGTCGGGTCAACGTATAGGCTACATATTATCACGCTATCACTTACGGGGAACGAGCAGTGAACCTTTATTTCTAACTAACTCCACGCGTGCGAAGTCGCGGGCGGCCACTAGTTATAAACTTAAAACTGAAAAAAGCACACTTCTAAAAACATCGTTCTCTAGTCTGCTTTGTTCTTTTTTGCGGAAAAAATGTTTTTTCGGAGTAAGTACGATATCTAAATGTTATTCTAAACTTTTAGATTTGGCGCGTCGCTCACGTCAAACAATGCCAGTACTTCTGTCACTGAAGGTCGACCAAATGCTCCAGCCGCGCGACGCGCGACTTCCTTCACATCTCCCGTTACTCGTATCATCGGCTTTTCAGAGGGTCCGAGGGCAAGAGATCGTGAACAAGGTAATGTTTCTACATTGAATTAAATTTTAGTAACAATAATGAGATTTTTTCACCACAGTCTTGCAACTCTCCTTACTTGTTGTACAGCAATCTTCCCGGGTTTAAAATTACCGTAAAGTTATAAGCTATTTCTCACTTAACTGTTTTGTCATTCCCCAGGAGTAGAAGCAGGCAGCGCCCGTCGCGAGTTCCTAGCTTATTGCCTGTCGCTTCTACGCGCGCACAGCTCCGAACATGCGGAACAACTGCCCGTACTTGACGTGGCCGCGCTCAAACACGTAGCTTATGTTCTGGACGCGCTCGTATACTATATGCGCGCCGCTCAACCACAGCCGCATCATCATCACCACCTCTGGACTCCGGTAAGTCTACTTTCCAATCTAACTACCTATCTAGAATGGTCCGAACACGCAGAACAACTGCTCGAATTAGACGTAGCCGCACTCAAAGACATGGCTTAAGTTCTGGACGCTTTCGTATACTATATGATCGCCGCTCAAACATAGCAGCATCATCACCACCACCTCTGAACGCCGGTCAGGCTTGTTTTCATTTTATCCAGCTATCTAGAATGGTCCGAATACGCGGAACAACTGCCCTTACTGGACGTGGACGCGTTCAAACAGGTAGCCTACGTTCTGGACGTGTTCGTTTGCTATATGCGCGCCGCTCAACCGCAACACCGGTAAGTCTTATTTCCACTGTAACTACCTATTTAGAACGGAATAAAATCGACTTTCATTTGTTTTTCTTTGCTCGTAATTTGTGGCAGCGGGAAAGCGTTAATTTCAAATTTAGCGACAGTTCGACTATAGTATTTCGACTCGCTGTGAGGGATTCAAAAGACTCTTGTGAGCCTGCTTGACTGGAAGTAAAAATTATCACAGTAGTTAGGAGTATAATTTGTTAACGGAAACAGTATTACATAATCGCTTACCAAAGACAAGGATTTAAAACTGCGAGAAAGGGGGCTGTCATAGTCAGGAGTAACTGTGTAATTATCCTGCCAATGACAGAAAAGTCGATACTATAGGTAGACCGCTTAACTGAGTCCTCGCCTGCGGGGTAAAGGGTATGGGGGTAGGACGAGAACTGAGTGCGTGAGACGAGATGGCGGCTGGCGCTTGTAATTTTGACAAGAATGTGTCGGCCGCCCGCACCTCTCACGGTCCCGACACCCTTTACCCCGCAGGCGAGGGTTCTCTCATTCAGTTAAGCGGTCTACCTATAATTTGTTTTCGTGAATAGAGGTAGAAGATATATAAATTAATATATTTTTTTTGATTTTATTAGAGATTGTACATCACCAATGTTTATGTGTAGGACGAGAACGAAAACGAGGAAGGCGACGAAGAAATGGTTGTGGGCGGAAGTGCAGCCGCCGAGTCTGACGGCGAGGGCGATGGCGCCCGTGGACGAACTCATGCTTTCTTCCAGCGTTCCGAGTCTACACTATGCCTCGGATGCCCACCCCCGGACCCATTCAATAGTAAGTTTCTACCCGTACTAATGTTTAAATACAGAAACTTTACTCCATAGACACGGTTGTTTTTTGGTAGGATGAGCAACAAAATTTAGGTGTATCATGAATAAATGTAATACATTGTATAAAAGTCACATTTTGCGTCTGTCTGTATAGCCGCTTACTTCTCCTTTAACGTGGTGGGAGCGAGCGGGACATTACTTGCTCTGCGCACTTGATGTCCTCACAAAACTAGCTTTTGATGAATCGATGGAAGCGACCTATTTACAATCTCCCATTACACTTTTTATGTGCCTTTCTCTGCTAGGTCGCGTGAACGAACCGAATGTAATCTGTTTATAATAATGAGCATTGATTAAAATGTCATGTTATGTTGGTGCAGTGACAATGCAAGACGCCTTGCCGCTCGCGGACCAACCGCAGCTGCTGCAGCCGAACGCAAGGCGCGAGGAGTTGTTTGGCATGCCGCGACAGCCCGTCACCGTGCCTGCCTCGGGAGACGCGCCGCCCGGCGTCAACAACCCGCTAGAAGGTAATATACTGACATCCTCAATGACGATGCCAGACACCTTACCGCTCACGGACCAACCGCAGCTGCTGCAGCAGAACGCAAGGCACGAGGAGTTGTTCGGCATGCCGCGGCAGTCTGTCACTCTGCCCGGCTCAGAAGACGCGCCGCTCGAGGTCATCAACCCGCTAGAAGGTCAGTGACGATGCCAGAAGCCTTGTCGCTCGCGGACAAACCACAGCTTCAGCAGTCTAACGTGTGGTGCGAGGATTTGAACTTTCATGGTCACTTATATTATAGTAATGAGTGAGATCGTAGCACTTGCAACAGTGAAGAAATATTGGGGACTCACTTATTAAGGAGGTATTTTCATGACCGACGATGTTTTTGTCAAACAGTTTAGAGAATTCCCTTAAAATATAGAGAACAGACTTAATACATTTTGAGATGTATCTTTCTAAAAATGTGTTTTTCAATATTTAACACACTATTCTGATTACAGTGGTTCCGCGAAGGCTCGGACTGTCGAGTCGCGGCACGGATCGCGGCTGGTCGCCGCCCGCGCGGCCCGCCTCTGCCCCGCCCGCTCACGCCCACTCTCTAGCACGTGACGAACCGCAGGTAACCTTGTTATATTAACCACACAGTTACAAAATCGAGCTAATATATATCCTTTGACTGTCTATTAAACGGGAGTAGCCCTAAGCACTTCATTCCATACAAATGTTTCTGTCAATTCTGCCGGGGGATGAGGTACACACGTATAGCACGTTAACGAACATATGCAATACTCTCACAAACACAGGCGAGTTGTTGCTACGAACGCACACTTCATAAATCACGTCACACAAACAAAAAATCGCAAACACGCTAACAATTTTTATGTAACTGCAATTTTTAGAACAAACACAAAAGTTTGGGATGAGACATTAAAAGAATGAACAAAATGTTTGTTTAAAATGAAAACAAAAAGTTTCAACATCATCCTGCATAATTATTAAACAATAATACAGTCGGACCACGATAACTCTGCAGTGGACTGACAATAGCAAAAATTAAAACTTTGCACATGGCAGTACTGATTATAGTAGAATTAACTATCCATGATACTTTTTTTTTAACGACTTAAAAGAGGAGAAAGAATATATATGTACATGCAATACATCAAAGTCTCGAGCTCCTTGAGTAGGATATGAATATTATATGTGTCGGGACGGGGTTCGAAAGTATAATGCCAGTTTACACTTGACAAGACAGTAAACACTCAATATTAGCCACAAATCACAATTAACCATAGAGCAACAGAGCCGACGCGGCTAGGAGGGGTGTAGCCATAATGACATACTACTGAAATTGAAAACAAATAAAATTGCCGCTGGGGCATCCTATGTTTTTCTCAAAGTATATACCACATTATTAAAAAAACACATTAACTCAGGCGAGGCCATGACATATTTTAGGCTAAGTTCAGATGTTCGAGCGTACATGATCATGCGCGTTGTTAATGCGCGATCATCTGCACGGGTATACAATACATATAATACATAGGGTATTAGAAACTACGCGCGACCATCTGCACTAAGCCTTTTATCGCTCAATTACATTTGGTCTCTAGCCCGTATACATTTAACAATATTTACACTGGAATACGGCCTGGAGGACGCCTGAATTCGGGTAGTTTTCGTATTGGTTACGACCTTACACGCATGTGTAATCGCGCCGTTTATAAGAAAGTAAAAAAAAAAAAATATTCTTACACACTTGTCCAATTTTTCAGTTCATGGTCTTAAGCGTTTTTGTAAACCAAATTGCAAGTCTATGGCATGATTTTACCACTAAACATTGATACTTATAAAAAAATTTCCTATTTCACTGTTAGATATACTTAAGTAATTTCTACACATTTAATTTTTTAGGATCTCTCTTGCACGAAGGATATGACGACAAAAATGGACATTGATACGGACGGAGAATATTTATCAGACTCTGATTCCAATGAAGCTAGACAAATACCTAGGAAAAAGCAACATCGGTAAGATTTTCTTGATAATTTAAATGTTAATGTTTGTTTCTTCAAAGGCTTTATTAATATTTTCAATAATATAATGTATTCCATACAGACACCCACATACGATGACAATGACAGCGGGCGGTAGTTCGGAGCCGACTGTGCAACCTTCCGAATTCCACACCCTGGTGGACACTGCTTGTTCCATCATCGAAGCTCCTCACCAACAAAGCATCGTGGCTTCACCATCACCTGGTAAAATTAAATACATATAAATATAAAACTTAATATCGGCAATCGAACAACAGTACGGCATATATTGTAATATTTTATAGCTTCTAGGCGGCCATTAAAAGCGTCCAAGGTGCGGTCGAGTTTTTCATACATTTTGTACAGTATCGGTGGCTGCGTCTAGGGGTTTCATTCACCCACTACTGGTTGTGTTTAGTAGCCGCCAAAAGTGGCTCAATGTCTGCTTGCTCTAAAGGTCCCAAGTCCCGTTTTTTTTGACATTGTTACTAACTATCTATCTATTGGCCCATTGGCCCAGACAATAATAAACATTTATCATGTAAATAAAACTAGTTTTTACGGGTTAATGCACGAAACTTTGTTTATTTATTGACGTTTCGCAGCCTTTTCAGGTCTGCATCGTCAGAATAATGATTTTTTATTTAAAATTGTCGAGCTACCTTCGAAAGACTTATATTAAATTATTAAAAATCTTCCAATGAAATAACCGAACGCTCAATATAAGTCTTTCGAAGGTAGCTCGACAATTTTAAATAAAAAATCATTATTCTGACGATGCAGACCTGAAAAGGCTGCGAAACGTCAATAAATAAATAAAGTTTCGTGCATTAACCCGTAAAAACTAGTTTTATTTAATGAGTGATGTGCGTGAAAACCTAAGAAACAAATTTATCATGTATTTTTTCCTTGTTATATAACCAGGTCCGAGCGGTGCGACCACATCAGAACCGCGAGCATCCTCTTCGCGTAGCCCTGGCAAGACTGTTATTGTACGTGCTGTAAGTCACTCCACTTATTTGGGGGACTTTTTATTATCAAAATTCATTCCCTGCCTCCTTCGATTGGTTTTAGTTTCGCTACTAATAGTATTTTTCATTTTAAAACAAAGCTTGCGTAATGTCTTTATATATAAGTAGATGCAATAATCATACAGGCCGAATCTCGGCGAGTGAATGTTGAATATATTTATAATAAATACCCAGGTAATGCTATTTCATATGTCAATAAATATGAAGGATGAGTAAAAGTTCTCTGCAAATGTATCTGTTACTACTAATTGGTTTTATTTTAGGGTGAACTATTGAGCGCAGCGGATCCACTCGAGTCTCAAGAGATATCTGCTCATGTGACTGTTGAAACCACTGGCTTGCCACCGCCTCCACTACTTCCACCCTTGAGCACCCCGGCCCCACCGTAAGTTTATTATCATGAAACAAAATGCTTCCCCTTTTTTTATCTTTTATATAAAATTCTCGTGTCACAATGTTAGTTACCATACTCCTCCGAAACTATTATAAAATATACCACCCCAGGCCACTTACGATTTGCATCCCATTCCCCGCTCATCCCATCCCCTGGGCTCTGGAGCCACAGCCCCGTCTACCCTGCCTTAAATCAGGCCCTGATCATATTCACAAAAATTTGGTCGTCCACAGTCGAGCGTGTCCATCGCTAGGCGCATCAGTATCTCACGATTTACTGCTCGGGCGGTGGCGGCTCTCGCTGGACTTGTTCGGGCGAGTGTTCACCGAAGACGTGGGCCTGGAGCCGGGCTCTGTGGTCGCGGAGCTCGGCGGCTTCCCCGTCAAAGAGGTCAAGTTCCGACGCGACATGGAGAAGCTCCGCAACTCGCAGCAAAGGGATCTCACTCTACACAAGGTTGGTGCTTTGCATTACTTGTTCAATGGTGTTGGTCTCACGATTTATTGCTCGGACTGTGGCTTGTCTCGCTGGCCTTGTTCGGGCGTGTGTTCACCGAAGACGTGGGCCTGAAGCCGGGCTCCGTGGTCACCGAGCTCGGTGGCTTCCCTGTCAAAGAGGTCAGGTTTCGACGCGACATGGAGACACTGCACAACTCGCAGCAAAGGGATCTCACTCTAGGGATGTCGAAAGTTGAAAAAAATATCGATATATTGATACATCGATCTTTTAAAAAATATCAATATCGGCTTCGATATATCGCGAAAAAAACATCGATATATCGGACCAATTTTCCCAAAAATATCGTACAGTATCACGAAATATGACACGCGGAATAATAATGGAACGAAAATTATCTCCCTAAAAATAGACCCTATTTTCGAATGATGAAAATGATTGCAGGGCCTCTCAGGTAAATGATTGCAGGGTCTCTTTCGTAAACAAGACTAGACAGTCACACACTTCACAGAATATAATGGAAATCAGCACAACCAATTGTATACTAACACATGGATCTATGTTGTCCGAATAATAAATGATTTGAATTCACCAGCGAAACAGATTTACAAATAATAGACAATACTAAATACAGCACAGATCATAGATATGTTGAATATCATTAATCTGAGATCCAGTTACGATTTTTCCAGATACGAATTTAGTTAGATCGTGATATGCCGCTAATAATTAAAAAAATATCGTTTTTGATACGAATTTCGATATTGGTTATTATATTAATAGTATAAACTAATATAAACATAAGTAAATAACATGAGATCGTTTTCTAAAAGTATTGTATCTGTAAATTCCCTCGTAATTATAATTCTATTTTATTAATTTTATTCTGACTACTGTCAATCCATTCGAAACACGTGATTAATAATATCTCGCAATTCTGCCAGAAAAGAGACCGTATGTCTCCTACCGCAATATTTAATTATTTATTGGCGCTAGTTTAAAATGATCTCGCGTTTCCCTAGATGGAGCGCGACCGCGCAAAACTACTACAACAAACGTTCGCCGAATTGAACAGCGCGTTCGCGGGCCAAAACCGGCGCGCGCACACCGCGCAGCCGCCGCTCGCCGTCAACCGCGTCAAGGTGACGTTCCGCGACGAGCCCGGTGAGGGCAGCGGCGTCGCCCGCTCCTTCTACACCAGCGTCGCTGAGGTAACTCTCCACAAGAGATCTAAACATTTGTAACAAATGTTCGTGATTAATATCTTAACAATATAAGTGTTTAAAGCTTTATCTTTTATGCTATTTATATTCAAATCAAGAACAATTTGACACTGAGTTATCCTGATGAGATAATTATTACATGATTGTGGGTGATGGCTACTATTCACAGTCACATAATAATTTTGTCTTACTTAAACAGCAGCTAGAAAGTTACTCTGTGATTTAGTTTTACTTAGTATACCAACTTGTCAGATTTAAGTTTCCTTTTGGGATATGCCATCACCACTCAACATATTTACTACGGTTTTAAATCACAGGCATTGCTCGCTAACGAAAAACTACCACCGTTAGAACCTACGACCGGTAGTGGTAGTAATAGCAGCAGTACAAACGGCACATCTGGATCGACCGGAACCACAGCTAGCGGAGCTAGCAACAACAGCGGAGCGAGGTAAGTTGACAGAACATCTTAAATTTGTTAACTTCATGTTTGCTGTGTTAGTGCTGTTCAAGTTTTTTGGGTGGTAGATAATTTCATATAAATTTTGTTTCTGCTTACCTTATAATAAGCTTTTGACGAACTGGCGAACAAAACGGTATAATTACATAAAATTAAGATTATTTTTACAGGAGCTGTAAAAAAAACTAAATGACATACCTCCAGTGAGCTTTTTGGTTTTTAATTTATAAATTTAGTAATTTTAACATATTTTAGGCGGTTTTCATTGAAAATTATTTGTGATTCAAATTCAACGGGCCCGAAACCTCTGGACTGTAAAAAAAAAATAGTTTGACCAGATCCGTAATTATAGCGTTTTATTCGCCAGCTCCTCAATTATAGTAGATGATAGCGGGTTTTGAACGAGTTTTGTGTATTATATAGTAGAAGCGGGGCAGGCCGAGCGCGCTCTAAGGACACGGCGCGGCGCACGCCCGGACGGCCCGCGCCGCGCCCGCCAGCCGCGCGCGAACCCCGCCGCGTGCTCAGCATAGACGCGCGACCTTATTCGCCGCAGGTAAACCAACAAATACCAATTCGATTCGAACACGTGCAAAAACACACTGAAGTTTTGAAACTACTGCTGCTTCTGAAGCTACCATACTAAATTTTTATTAGAATCTATTATGATACAAAGGGCGTTTACGCACAGCAACTAAGAAAGGGGAAGACTAAAATTTTATACATATAATGCGAATTTCTAATGAAATCAAAATCTGATGAGGGTAGAGAGAGGTTTTCTTTCAGTGCCTTTTGGTCGAAGCTTTCACTGCACGTTTAGGTACTAACACTAGGCCAATATTTTATACATGTTTTAAGGTTTTATTTTCATTGAAACAAAATAATAACATAAAGCTCGTAATTTTATTGGCAGAATGATGGTTTACAGGCTGCGCCTGGCACCGAAGGTGCTGGATACAGCGGCGAAAGACCCGGAGGACACAATGAACATCTTACGCTACACCAAGCTCAATTAGGCGAAAGACTCTACCCTAAGGTATGTTTTTAACATTTCTGACAGGATTAATAAAACAGCTTTTGAATATTTTCTGATTAATTTGTCGTTTTTAGGTTCATTCTCTGCACCCGACGTTTGCTGGCAAAATAACTGGCATGCTATTGGAACTGACGCCCGCTCAACTATTAGTTTTACTCGCGAGCGAAGATGCGCTCCGCCAGAAAGTTCGCGAAGCTATGGATCTCATTGTGATGCACCCGTCTGAGGCGATACTAGGTATGTATCCTTCTTTAACTGCAGTGTATTCTTAATGATTATTATTATTTTAGATGTCTTTATTCTTAGTTATGATCAGGTTGTCTTGAATTTTTATAAACATGATAGAAGTAAATGCCGCCATAGCGTAAAGAAACTTGCGCTACTATAATATCGCGTGTTGTCTACTTTGTGATCTACTATCCCGTGGAGTTCTGGAAACCGTACTACAGGAGCACAGCACGAAATAAGTTATTTAGTTGCATGTTACTGTAAGGTTCATGTTACTACATCAGATTGCCTATCCAATTGTAGCTGAAAATCCGCCTGCCCCTCCTCTTTTGCTAGTAAACGTGGCGTAGGCCCCCTTTGTCGTGTGTCGTCGAATCTTGATATGGTACACGTCAGATTTAGACGTGTTCTCGCTGTCGGAGCGCGGCGGCGGCGGCGGCGGCGGCAGCGGTGGCGGTGGCAGCGGCGGCAACAGCGGCGGGGGCGGGAGCGGAGGCGGCGGCAGCTCCGCGGGTCCGTCGGCCGCGGCGACGGCGGCGGACGACGCGGCGCCCCTCTTCTACTCGCCCGGCAAACGCGGCTATTACTCCCCGCGTCAGGGGCGGGCCACGGCTGAGAGAATCAACGCATTCCGAAACGTCGGCAGGTCAGCGCCGCCCGTACTAAACAAAATTATGCTATGAGATAATAACACCATCATTCTGCAATCGAAGTTAAATTTGAACATGTATCTTTTTATTATGATATTTATTATATTCTGAAGAATTGAAGTGTGCTCTTCTCATTAACAATTATGAAAAAAGTATGAATACTGCTTGTGAAAATTTAAACACGAATGCGTTCGCGTTTTTACAATCGCTTTGTATATGTTACCGGCCAAACCCGATTTCAGGACAAACTAGTTTTGCCTAGGCTAAACTGCTTCTTCCTATACGCGATAGGACTAACTAGTATAGCCTAGTCCAAACTAATTTGTCCTAAGCCCGATAGGATAAACCAGTTTAGCCTAGGCCAAAATAGTTTATCCTGATACAAATACGCATACTCTAGGATAAAGTAGTATGGCCTAGTCTAAACATTATAGTATATCTAGAAAGTCAAAATAAATAGATAAACTGAATAAAAACTCCGTAATTGGAAAAATAATATTTTTTTTAAAACGATAATGATTCATCGTTTAAAGTTATTGATAATTAGTAATACAAACAATTATACTATAACAAATAATATGTGTTTTTTTAATAGAAGCAATAATCATATCTCAATTATTAAAATTGTTATTTAATTTTACATGGTGTACTTTGGTGGCACTTAGAATTGCAGAGTATCATTGCCTTCTCGCCTTCTTGAATTGCAGAGTATCATTGCCATCATTGGCATCTGTTTGTGGAACATTTTTATTGCAGCTGCATCTCACAAAACAGAAGGCCTATTTATTACTTATGTGTGCAAGTGTACCCATGCGCATAAACACTCCCTCCACTTTCTTCCTTCTTTCTTTTTACATGACGCAACCTGTAAAAGTCCTGACATGTTTGTTCAATTACTTTCGACTCTGCTAAATTGGTTTAGGGCCGTAGGGACGTAGGCCGTACTAGTTTATCCTAGAGTGTGAGTATTTATATCAGGATTAACTAGTTTGGCCTAGGCTAAACTGGTTTATCCTATCGGGCTTAGGACAAATTAGTTTGGACTAGGCTATACTAGTTAATCCTATCGCGTATAGGAAGATCTAGTTTAGCCTAGGCAAAACTAGTTTGTCCTAAAATCGGGTTTGGCCGGTAACATATACAAACACAAAATCGTTTTGGTTTATTACTCAAAAGAATAATAGTCTACCTCATTAGAGTTTCATCATATTTACATTTAGGGAAGCGACTTACTTGGTGACCGGCTTTTTTTAAATCAAACTACCACTAATGAACGCAATCACTCCTACAGAATCATCGGGTTGTGCCTGCTACAAAACGAACTGTGCCCAATGTTCCTGAACCGGCACGTGCTCAAATACATGCTGGGGCGACCGGTGCGGTTCCACGACCTGGCCTTTTTCGACCCTGTCGTGTACGAGAGTCTGCGGCAACTCGTTGTAGATGCCGAGACCGGCGACTCCCACTCGCTGTTCGCCGCGCTAGATCTCAACTTTAGGTATGCATAATATGGATAGGTTGTTGTATGGATTCATTATATGGATGATTTTGTGTCATCATTTGGATCTCTTCATTGGTAGGGCAAAGGCTATCCCTGTGAATATATTTAAGATGAAACGATAATCGGGTGGTGCCTTCTCCAAAACGAATTCTGCCCGATGTTCCTGAACCGGCACGTGCTCAAGTACCTGCTCAGGCGATCTTACTACCAGTGGATTTCCTTATTTCATTCCATCGTCCTATTCGCTCCATAGACTTTCGTTGTAGATGGAATAGGGAGGATGGAGCAGGACCTGCCACGCGGGTCGAACGTGGATTTGGCGGATGCTAACACTGCAGTGGCAGTCGGTACTAATGGCTTGAAGTGCGTCCAAAGCCGAGAGGAGCTCGCATTAGTAAATGTTCGTTCATCCAACCTACGACTGGACATTCGAAGTTTGCTTAACATCGTGTCATCGTGCTACTGGGTTTTGTCTAGAACCAATATTTTATTTTACTAGAGCTTGCGAGGTCTAATTGTCTGACTTACTTCTTTCGCTGTCCCTTTATTTCATATATTTCGGGAAAGAGGTTTTGCTCATGTCACATAGAAAGTTGCACTATCTTTGACGCTCAGTTGTTTTTATGTTGTTCACATGTTTGTTTTATATGTGCAGTTTGGAAATGTGCGAAGAGGAGGGCGGCGGATGCGTGGAGCTAGTTCCCGGCGGGCGCGAGCTGGAAGTGACCGCGCTCAACGTGTATGACTACGTGCGGAAGTACGCGCAACACCGCATGCTGCTGTCACAGGAGAAAGCGTTAGAGGTAAGTACTTCTAATACTGCTGGTTTGGTATACAAAACTTTTTGATTCATAAACTATTGAATCGGGATAATTATACTTCGACTTTTTATTAGCTGCAGTAAAATGACGTTTCAAAATGTCATTCCGTAAAATAATGTTGACAGCTTAATTTCAATAGGGATGTGCTTAGGTTCACAGAAAATCTAATCGTTCCATAAGTAACTCATAATGATCATACTTAATTCTATTTATTATTCATATAAATAAAAGGCTGTACCAAAAGGCCAACTTCTCGAAAGAGACATTGAAAAAAATTATGAAGCATCTTAATTTCAAATTCGCTACTTGATCACGCAAGAGCGTACTTATTGATAGATAAGATATCATATCATGGCGCCAGCGCTATTTAGTTTAATTAAACAATATCGTAGGGAGGGAAGATACATATATTATCAAGACGAGACCTGGATCAACGCTGGTAAGTGTCAACTCTTAGTTTTCTATGTTTGATCCCCTTTTGTTTAGCTGTCGAAACATATGATTATTTTTTGTTCTTTCAGGTCATACTACAAAAAAAAACCTGAAGTGGTAGTAGTATAAAATCTTCTCGACATTCATTTTTAGAAGGTCTAACTACGGGATTAAAAAATCCCACAGGAAAGGGCAAACGACTCATAATCAGTCACATAGGCGGAGAAGAAGGCTTTCTGGACGACGGACTTCTTATGTTTGAAGCAAAGAAAGGTACAGAAGATTACCATGATGAAATGAACGCAGAGTGTTTCGAGGAGTGGTTCGACGGCATTCTACCCAAACTCAAGCCGAATGCAGTAGTCGTAATGGACAACGCGCCCTATCATTCTAGGAAGATCGAAACAATCCCAAATATGTCGTGGACGAAAGCACGAATTCAAGAGTGGCTGACCACTAAAAATATTACATTTGAACCAAATATGGTGAAGGCCATTCTCATAGATATTGTAAAACAACAAAATCATACTGAGAAATATGCCGTGGACGAGATTGCTGAAAAAGGTATCAGACTTTTAAGACTGCCCCCTTATCACTGTGAATTGAACCCCATCGAGTTGGTTTGGGCTCAGGTAAAGGGGCACGTCGCAAACAATAATAAAACATATAAAATGCAAGAAGTGAAAACTTTATTCCAAGAAGGAATCAACAAAGTGACACCGACTAAGTGGAGTGACTTTGTGTCTCACACTACAAAAGAGGAAGACAAAATGTGCCACCTCGATCATATTATAGAAGAAGTGACAGACAGATTTGTCATTAGTGTGACCGGAAGCGATACTGATTGCGAAAATGATTGATTAATAAATAACATTGTTATGACAATTTTGTTTAATTTTGGATGTACTTCCACTGAAAAAGATCAATCCAATCAATTACTAAAGTAATAATAATAGAATAAAAAAACATTACATCTTAATATTAAATCTCTAAAATAAAACCAAACTGATCACTCATTTATTGAACGATTCACTTACTCACTTAGCTACATCCCTATTTATTTTTCTTCAAAAAGCGGTAACCTACAAAACGTCATTTTACTGCAGCTAATAAAAAGTTCTACTTTAGTGTACCGTGCTACGCCAGCCGCGGAAGGGTTATTAATTACACTCGATATTATATCTAGTTTTACTTATGTGGATTGCCATTTTGCTCTAGGTGGCAGATTAGGAAGAATATTTATTACTTTGATGGTTGAGAAACAGTCTTGGTACTTTAACGGAATGAAGCATTTCATGTTATATTCAGACACTGATTACTTCGATCGTTGCAAAAAAGGCTTGTTACTTACTGTATTTGAGCATACAACTCACCTGTGAATCATCTCATTAATTTGATTTGATTCTAATCCCTATCACATCCTTTAATTTAAAAGGTATTACACATATTGTACAAAATGTGCAACAGTGAGATGCATGTGTGCTTGCGCTGTGTCACACGCAATATGCAGTTATTAATAGACCAACTACCGTAAGAGGAGCGCGTTTCATTTGTCATTATATATCCCAAACAGGCAATGCGAGTGGGTGTGATAGACGTGCTGCCCGAGTCCGCGCTAGAGGGTCTGACGGCGGAGGACTTGCGGCTACTCTTGAACGGCGTCGGCGACATCAACGTGGCGGCACTCGTCTCCTACACCAGTTTCAACGACGAGAGTGGCGAGCCGCCCGAGAGACTGGCGCGCTTCAAGCGCTGGCTGTGGGCCATCGTCGACAAGATGACGCACCTCGAGCGGCAGGACCTGGTCAGTCATACCCTATCATGTATCTATCTATAATTCATCAATGTGGCATCGCTCGTCTCCTACTCCAGCTTCAACGACGGGAGCGGCGAGCCGCCCGAGACTGGCGCGCTTCAAGCGCTGGCTGTGGGTCATCGTAGACAAGATGACGCACCTCGAACGGCAGGACCTGATCAGTCATACCCTATCATGTATCTATCTATAAGCCATCAATGTGGCGGCGCTCGTCTCTTAAACCAGCTTCAACGACGAGAGCGGCGAGCCGCCCGAGAGATTGGTGCACTTCAAGCGCTGGCTGTGGGCCATCGTAGACAAGATGACGCATCTCGAGTGGCCGGATCAGGTGAACTAATGGCCGCCTGCGACTTCGACCGCGTTAACTTTAGTTTTTTGAGAATCCCTCGGGAATCTAACATTTTCCAGGATAACAAGTATTCTGTCTCAGGTCAAAAACTATATGCGTACTAAATTTCATCAAAATCCGTTCAGTAGTTTTTGCGTGATTAAAAAATAAACATACAAACTTTCACATTTATAATATTATTAGGATTTGTAGGATATATAAACCATCATCAGCTTATTAATGTTTACACTCATGGGCCGCAGGCCTTTCTTATAGATGGAATAGGGTTAACGGGGCATGACCCGTCATGCAGGCCCAGTGAGTGCTTCCGACTCAAATATCGTTTATTTAGTTTAGGCTGATACAATCACTCATGAATATCTAGAAACTACGCCATAGTTTCTCAAATCTACACCAGGAGGCCTGAGGCCCAGGCACGAATTTCGACAGATCCGTAATCGTATCGTCATCATCAAATTTTGTATAGAATTAGCCAGTTTGTTTTTGCATCAGGCAGGGGCACTGTTTAGTTTTCATTGAAACTGATGATGCGATACTTTTACAAAGCTGTCAAAGTTTGTGCTTGGGCCTGTGCTGAGAATTACACACCAGAAACTCGGTTTTAATATTGTTACCTAAAGAGTTGCGAGTTTGAAAAATGATTTCATTACATAATGGTGTTCGCAGGCCACTGCTCCTTTAAGCTCCTTATTGCACATATACAAGTCAGTTATGGCTAAGTACTTTGTGTTGCGCAGGTATACTTCTGGACGGGCTCGCCGGCGCTGCCCGCGTCGGAGGAGGGCTTCCAGCCGATGCCGTCGGTGACGATCCGGCCGGCAGACGACGCGCACCTGCCCACCGCCAACACCTGCATCTCGCGCCTTTACATCCCGCTCTATTCCTCCCGCCACGTGCTCAAGCACAAACTCCTACTCGCTATCAAAACTAAAAACTTCGGTTTCGTCTAATCGCTCGCTGCCATTTTTGTGTATTCCTTTAGTTTTAAGCCCAGTTGTGTAAGACTGTCTCCGGAGTATCGCCTCGGCCTACGCGCCGTATGCGAACCCTTCTCTATTGCCATAAATAGACCTATTGTTTATAGACTAATTAGTACTCACTAGTACCGACTTACGCATTTGTATTTTCTTGGTGTATAACTTAACTATAATTTACATGACTGGGTGTATATTTGACTGAATAGTAATATTCAATGCGCAGCAATGTTTGAGTAAAGAGAACTCCCCCCCCCCCCCCCACTGGAAGTTCTGCACAAGTACATGTAATTTTTAAACTTTTAAGCTCATAGACCATATTATGTATTTAATTGTCTCAGAGGTAATAGATATCAAATCACACAATAATTGGATCATCAGATTAAAGTTGTTTGTTAGAGTAAAATCATTGCTTTAAATTATTTTTATGATTCATGTTTCTATACTTTTTTTATGTAATGGCCTAATTTAACTGTGCATTTGATTGCTTCCCTCAATTATTTATTAGCACTTTGCTTATTGGGAGATGAAGGCAGCAGCGTGACTCTTAAAATATTCAAGAAATATTTTTAACTGTTTATAGCTTTGTTATATAGTAAAAATTATATAAGATAGAATATGATGGGTACATTGCTACTCATGGGCGAGCTTGGACAGAGAGGCGTCAGATCCGAGCAATGGTGACTTGTGATATCAGAGGAAGTATTTATGCGCCTCAATCTCTAAAATTAAGTTTATAATTAGATTTTCCTTTGATTAGTTGTATTAATACGGTTCATAATAAACAATCTCAAAATGCTTATTTCTTGTTTTTATTTTCAATAATTGTTGTAAGTTCCCAAGAAAGAATTCCAAAATGTCATATAAGTAACTATTTAAATGTTTCATGAAAAAAACAATAATAATATATTTATTTATTTTTGTCTTACATTATAGGGGGATAGATTAGTATTATATAAAATATCTTAATACATAGGAGAAACTGGTGCCAACTTATATCACAGGTTTCTTTGGAAAAAAGTTGCCAGGCCCTTCCCTCCCAGAATAGACAACGTAGAGAAACGATAACAATCGAGCGGGAAACTCGTAAGATGTAAAACTTACATGACTAAAGAATATTATGTTGAAATATCCAGAAACGTACACACAGAAACACGCCAGCATTGCCCGTTTTTTCAAATAATCTTATTATTTTTAGATTTTTCAATGGCAACCTGTACCTGACTCGTAAGATCGTGGGCACGACGAGACGTAGTGGTGTATCAAAATATAATTCATGACATTTTCCTTACGGGCTGCAGTCGTTAATTCCACTACGACGATATTAAACTAATTGCGGTAGTAGTTCTTTATCTCAGCCTGTTGAACCGGATTTTCCTCCGATACTCGGGAACTTACATTCAAAACAATATCCATTACCGCAGCTGCATTTTCTTCTGGTAGTTTACTAATGTTACGAATTTTTAGTGTGGTACAGTGGCAATGTTTTTCAATCATATCAATTGTGTTTTACAGCAAACAAACCTAACTTTTGTACTCACTTTTTTCTTGTTCCAAAGAGTTTATCTTCGTGAGGAGTTGTTCATGTTTATCCGTAAATAACTTGACAGAATTTTATATAGAATGATTTTGTGTGATAAGAATTAAAATAGCATTATTCACACGTTCAAATTGTCGTCCTGTTGCGACTTGGGCCCGTATTACAGAATGACAACTAAGAGTCGATCTTTACTTGAGCACAGTAAGGGATGGCGCTATGTGGTATACAGAGCGACATCCTTTTCTAACTGTACTCAAGTAAAGTACTTAGTTGTCATTCTGTAATACGGGCCTAAATGCAACGATGGTAAATACCCTAGATACACCACGTGCGCTCAAAATGTGTCCCTATCAAGAAGTGCTTGAACACGACTCAAGCACTTCTTGGTTCACAGTCACGCGCGGACCGTTGAAAAGTCAACATGCCGCTGAGCTCCGGGAAAAAATGCGAAATAAATACTTAGAATAAGAGGGTAAAATGATTTTTTTTCGACAGGTATCTAATCAATGATGTCGATTCTGGCATTATTATCTAAAGCTACACTTAAATTTGACAACAGTGTATCTTTGTCATTCTCTATACAGAATGAAACGGACAGACTGATATTAAATTAAGTTTTAAGTTTAGAGAATCCTGCCAGAATCGATGCCATTGTTTGTTAATTTAACGCATTTCAAGCAAATTTTGTTTTAATACTTACTATAAACTGATTTAATAGAAAATATTTGTGATATTCATATGCAAGATCGGTAATATAGCCGTCTCTTGTCTTCGCGGTCCGTGTCTGCTAACAGCGCATTCTGATTACGCGTAGAATAAAAGAAATAAGGTCTATACCCTTCCGTATATAGCAATAAGTCGCTGCGTGCGTTTTAATTAAGACCTTATACAGTATGCTTTAAAGGTGATTTGCAATATTTAAATAATGCCTTATATTGTTTATAATACGTGATCATCTTACAGAGCTCCGTTGATCGTCCAATGTACCTTTTGGACACGTTTCGGGCATGATTTTGTACGTGTTGGTGTATCTAGGGTATTTAATATCGTTGGCCTAAATGTCATTAAAAATTGTTTTAATTTCGGAGATAATGTAAGATTCTCCCGAAAAATCATCGAAGCTACGCTTCTGCCGTTTGTTGTTATTGAGATAACTGTCTCCTTTTAAGTTATCACATGATTTATGAAGCTACGAATCCGAGTTATAATGACTATTCGTGAGTCTTATTTGGGTTTAATGTTTATTGAAAGCGGGGCGGCTGTAGGCCTAAATGAGCCGACGGCACTCGTTCCATATTTAGAAGTGGGGCGCACAACTGACACGCCTCCAGGTGGTACCTGTATGCGACGGGATTGTAAGTTGCGCGTGAAGTAGTTGTTAGTACAGTAAAAGCTAGACTTGCAACGAATAGTATATTCGGCAGTATACCGAATATTAGGCAAAAGTATTCGGCTGGATTTAAGCGCCAAAAACTTGTACAGACTTGTTTCGCGCTCCTTTGTTTTGTTCTAATCTGCCGTCCTCAAGCTAAAATGCGGCTAAATGACAAAACTAACTTTTGAGATATAGCCAAAAACGCGCGTAAACTTTAAATTATTGCTATTATGTAACAATTCATCACATGACTGAATGAATTAAAAACTGTTAACTTGTTTAATACAGAAATGATTAAATTATGTACCTGTTTTATGTACCAATGAAAAGGTACTTACTTAATAAATGATTATAAAAGAAATAAGAATCTTACCCTTCTAAATTTTGATTACCACAATAATTCAAATACATAGAATCCTCCATTTTTCCAATTTAGAAGATGATTATGTACCAATGACTACTTAAATGATTATATAACAGAAATGAAAATATGATTAAATACGCATGGACGTATAAAAAAAGGTAAATACGTAATCAATCGATTTTAATTTTTCATTTTACCAATTTTTTCTCTATGACAAAATATATTTTTTAGTATTCGGTATTCGGCCGAATAATATGTAGATATTCGGTATTCGGCCGAATATAATAAAAGCAGCCGCATAGGCCGAATAGTAACCGAATATTCGTTGCAAGTCTAGTAAAAGCTCCTTATTCGCATGGTATACGTTCCTGAAATACCTATGCCGCGAATACAGAAACCGTGAATATGCGTATAAAATAAATAATTTATTATCTAAATAATATGGATATGAGAACTCATATTTTTTCCCGATATTGAAGACCAATACACAGGTGATCTTCTCGGTTACTAATGGTAAATTCAGTGAAGTAGTCATTTAGAAAAGTAACAAAGCAAATCACCCTTATGTCCGCAACATAATGCATAATATTGTTGTGCACATATTGTGCCAAATACTGTTTTTAAGATACAGATAATGTGCCAAATACTGTTTTTTTTTTGCTTTTTATATACAAAAAAATTTAAGTGTGCTTATGACCACCGACTGAAGTGAAACTTCTTTAGCTCCAATGATCTGAAAATCATAAATATAACCTGAAGATTTGTTGATAGAAAAAAAAACACCAAACCGCGCTGGGTCCGTTATCACCCTCCAATCCGCACTGGGTCCATTATCACTCTCCAATCCGCACTGGGTCCATTATCATCCACCAATCCGCACTGGGTCCGTTATCACCCACCAATCCGC
Source organism: Chilo suppressalis (assembly GCA_902850365.2). Lineage (NCBI taxonomy): Eukaryota > Metazoa > Arthropoda > Insecta > Lepidoptera > Crambidae > Chilo > Chilo suppressalis. Next base: position 20,227,245 of record OU963898.1, read on the forward strand.
GCTGGGTTCGTTATCACCCACCAAGCACTAGATTCATGTATTTTGTGACGGGCATTGTTCACTGTTTACCGATGACTACGCGCGTAACGCAAAAATCGTCACACATTTGCCAGTTTACCCCCCAAGTCAAACGTGCCTAAAGAAGTTTCACCTCAAAAATATTTAAAGTCGTGTTATAAATAACTACATGAAAACTAGAAAAGGCAAGGTTTAGTATAGTATTTAAAATGGGAAGAAATGAAAAACAAAGGTAATAAATACTAATGTAAACTATATTAACACAAAAATATACATGTAAAAATAAAAATAACATTGTACAGGTATTTTTCATCAATTTTTTTGAAATATGATTAAACTAAGTTTGATGAACATCTATTTCAGTTTGCTTAAGGAACTTAATAAATGGGTCCTGGTTTTTACATGTGACTTGTTATATTACTATGCATTTAATTTAGATACTATATTTAATTCATTTGACAACTTCTTATAAACTCCATAAATTACAGTGATATGGCATACATGTAGTAAAGCACTTGTTAGATTTGTACTAGGGTAAGTGTTCCAACATAATTCAATAAGAGCTAAAATAAGAAACCTCATAATGGTGGAGAAATTTGTAGACCATAAGAGATATGGTAAACTATGGAAGTACCATGTGTAAAATTGATAATGAAGACTTCTTGCACAAACAACACCAATAAAATTAACAATGAACATTGGCAAAATGAATAATTGAGACAAAATGTCAAAATTGATGCTATAGTGTGTCTCTTCATTATCAATTTCTAGAGATTTCTTATGAGCCTGTTTGCCTCCCTTTTGTGAGGATTTTTTAAGGAGATTTTCAAAGGAATTCAAGAAGTCTTCCTGTTCCTTAGACAATTTTTCATCTTGTTTCATAACAGATTTCTTTTTGCTATCTTTTCTGAGTTTAGATTTTAATTTATTATCGCGGTTCTTAACATCAATTTGTGGTTGAACCTGCCTTTGGACATACTTTAATCTGCAATAACTCTTGAAATACTTAATACACATTGGTATAAATATGAACAATAGCAAAATATGAATACCTAATAGAGTTAAGTGAAAGCATTTACTTTCAAATGTCTCAATATTGAGAAACCTATAATTCACAGTCCAAGTGTGATTAAATACACGACCCAAATCAAAACTTCCTTTTAGGTATGCATAGGGTTCACCTATTAGAAATGGTAGACCTAATATTAATTGAATAAGAGCACATACAAGCAGTTGAACAACCATATCTTTTAAACCTAAATTAACAAGATAGAAGAAAAACAAAGCAGGTGCATAAAGAAGTATGTTCATTTTTACTGAAACTCCCAAACTGTAGAAAATGCTACCAAGATACCATTTAGAATCCATAAAGAAATTAAGAGACACATATAACAGAAGCACAGCTATTGGATCATTAAACAAACGTAAAACATGAATAGAATGTATCCTGTAAGAAGTAAGAATTGTTATTACAAGAACATAAGGTGGCACTTTTTTTGTTTTTATATAGATTCTGAGCACAAAATATAATTGCAACAAATAAATTCCTATAAATATGTACTGAGCAAGTTTGATGTTTCCACCTTGATTTGTAAGGAAGTAGAAAATAGAGTATAAATAAACAAAACCTGCAGGATATACTAAAGGCCCCGTATCGCCGTGTAGCTTACTGTAGTCTAATGTGCCATTAAGGAATCCTTCACATTCTTGCATGTACGCTTTCCAATCAATTTCTGTATATGGTACTCTTTCCACTACAATTATATTAATAATTAATTCTGAGATGATAATAAGGAAAGCGACGATGGGCAGCTGTCCCGGATTCACAATCAAAGCCTTTAGATAAGACCACGTAAACATTTTTTTCAAGCGGTGATAAAATTCTTCAAACTTATTTCGATTACCCATGCTGTGTAACTTGCAAAGTTTACTTAAAAGTATATTTGATCATTAGTATTAAGGGCTCGTAAAGTTCTTTCTTAAAGATAGATATTTGATATCTATTTTCAGATTATTTTTAGGTCACCTCACCGCAGCTCCCGGTCCCAGCGTGCGATACAAAAAAAATGCAAACATATCAGTCTCAAATGTCAATGTCAATTTTTGATTGCACAAACTAAGGATACTACGCATCAAACCGTCACACAGGAATCTTCGAAGAACTAATACGGGTACGGTACTTTAGAGGTTGACACACTTTTTTTTTCATATACAATATGGCTGCTTGGGGTTCAGCCTTAGAGCATTCATACCTGGAGAGAGCATGGACGGGCGTACCCCTCCGCCAAAACAATCATGGCCAGTGGCCATGATCGTTATATAAAACTAGTTCACGCGAGACCGCTACCACTTTAGATCGTTCCGCAGCGTGAGTCGGAGGGGTTGTTTTCCCAAGCAAAAACCGATCTGCCTCTTCAATCTTGCTGAAACATGGTGTTTCCTAACATAAACAAGTATTTTTAAGTTCTAAAAAGTTAGTATTCTGATATAAAATTCAATTAAAAGAAAAGGCGCGAAATCACGAATGAATGACAAAAATAATAGGTAGAAATTCATAGTGATGTGACGAAAAATGAATGAAATGAATCAATAATATTTTTTATACTAGAAAACATTCAACCAGATTTAATTAAGTGTATCTGTCGATACAAATAGCATGTTGATAAAACAAATATACATCGACAAATCTTATAAAAAAAACAACTATTCAATCATTCACGACGATCTATAACTTAACCAAACAAAGGCATCGATTCTTCCTGGTTCTTTAAGCTTAAAACTAAATTTAATATTAGTATCTAAAGAAAAGTTTACTAGAAAAAAAATCCACGCGGACCAGGCAGCGGACGGGACTCGAACCCGCACCCTTCGCAATCCGGGCGAATGCACTGACCATTATGCTACCACGGCCCTATTGGCCGCGTCGAAATTTTCCTAGCCTTAAGCTGCAAGGCAGCGCCATCTCTTCGCATTGTAGGTAACCCACAATGTCAAATGAATACTTTTTCAAGTATTAAACATTTGAATGAAGAAATAGCGATTATAGTTATGTTTTTATTTATTTTTAAGCATTTAACTGCTAGATGTTTAAATGTAACGAAAAGTTTACTAGAAAAAAATCCACGCGGATCAGGCAGCGGACGGGCGAATGCACTGACCATTATGCTACCACGGCCCTATTGGCCGCGTCGAAATTTTCCTAGCCTTAAGCTGCTAGGCAGCGCCATCTCTTCGCATTGTAAGTAACCCACAATGTCAAATGATTACTTTTTCAAGTATTAAACATTTGAATGAAGAAATAGCAATTAAAGTTATGTTTTTATTTAATATTAGTATCTCATTCTGTATAGAGGATGACAAGGATACACTTGTCAAATTTAAGTTTAGAGAACGCTTCCATATTCAACACCAAAATCTTTCTTTCGACGTTGAAATACGATAATATGTTTTAAAAGTACTTTATATCGATGCCGGTAAATAGCCACTTAAAAATTATAAACAATTATTAAGTGTCAATTCTGGCATGCATAATTCTCTTAAGTAAATTTAAGATTAGTCACTCCTTTTTAATTCTGTATAGAGAAAGACAAAGATAGATTGTTGTCAAAAATTTAAGCTTTAGAGAATCATGCCGGAATTGACGCCATAATTAACTTTCTATTTTTTTTGTTTGTTTATTGGCAATAAAGTGGTGTCGATTCTGGCATGATTCTCTAAACTTAAAACTAAATATTACATCAATCTCTCCTTTTCATTCTGTGTAGAAAATGACAAGGATACACTGTTGTCATATTAAGTTTAGGTTTAGGGAATCATGCCAGAATCGACACCATTGATGTAAATAGCGTTTAGGTAGAAGAAAGTGAATCAAATTAAGTAATTAGTTATCAGGTCAGCTGCCCACATCGAGCGACTTTTATTACATTTTAATTATTTTTAATAGCTTTCAAATGTCAAATTAAGTAGAAAATGCAATCACACGAGGCCCTAGATTTTATTTAGTTGCACCATAATTATTATCGTGTAGTGAAAAAAAATAACGTTTACGATATACTCACGAACTTTTGTTCATTTTGCAATTCGTATTTCTCCATAGTCCAGGAGATAAAAACTTATATTGTTAAGGTTCTGTATTAAAGAGAATTTTAGGTTTTTTAGACAAATCAAATAATGTTTTCGCCATAACTTATATTATTTTTTTTATTTGCTAGAGTTTTAAAAACACAGTTTCTTTTATATGTAGTAGCGTATTTTATTGTAATCCACAAAAGCGGTACCTAATTACTATCTGGGACGACATATAATACAACTTGAGGACATTTAATTTCCAGAAACTTGGAGCGCTATGAAAGTTGTCTGTCTAAAACAGATAAGTACTTTAAGGTGTCGGAGAGTCACAAAATCGATCTTTTAAGTTTCCGTGCCTACAGTGCCGTTAGGACAGCATAGTCCCAAAATCTGAAAAAAAAAATCTTGGCTCTCGAGAAAAATGTAATTTTCGTAATCAGCACCATTTAAAACTATAAATTCGATAAATCTCATATTATCCTTCAAGTGTTGCCATATCTTGTAATCTAATGGAGTCAAATCTGGACTGGAGGAGGGCCAGTCGTCGTGCCGGATGAAGTCGATTTCACGCGCCGCCAGCCAGTCTTGTATTCTCTTCACTCTATGAGCTGGCGCCGAATCTTGTTGGAATACCCAGTGCCTGTTATTGAACATGGTATGAGAAATAGGTTCCACAAGGTTGGTCAGGACTGTATTTGGATACACAACTGCATTCGTTTTTACACCTTTCTCACAAAAATGTACCTTTGTTAAGCGCCAATAAGAAACTCCCAACCATACCATGAGCAAGAATGGAAAATGACCTCGTTGGACGCGCGGAATATGGTTGCTCGCTTCTTCACTACTGTGTGCGTACACCTTATCATTTTGTTTGTTTTAGCTCTCTTCCACGGTAAAAATTTTTTCATCCAAAAATAGAATTTCATGATATTTTTTTCCCGCGTACCACTTCAACAAAGCGCAGCATCTCTTCAGTCTCAGGTCCAATAGACGAGCATTCAAATGATGTCTTGTTTTTCTTCGATATGCCCGAAGCCCTAAGTCTCCATTTAATACCCTTTTTACCGTGGTTCTGTTTAACCCCATCTGAAGAGCCAACAGTTTCTGCTTACTTTTGAATTCGCGCCTTCACAGCTTTTATCACTGCTGGAGTCCTAACAGACCGAGGGCGACCACTTCTTGGCCTGTCATCTACACAAGAGTCTTCATTGTATCGTTTGATGGTACGATAAACGAATCTTTTGGTTATATATATCCCTCTCCTCTCGGACCGCGCAAGAGTATAGACGTCAAATCCGTGCAAAAATAAATTACATTTTTATTTTAATATACAAATACATTTATTATTACATCGAAGTACCAGGAGTGCATGATCTCTAAAGTGTTCAATCGCTGCGTGACGTACTTACTGCAGAGAAGACACAGCTAATAAGTCAGCAGCCATAATTCATAAGCGGAAGCGGGTTTGGTACGTCTCTTCATTTTTACATATTTTATCTGCAACGAAATGCCAAATTAATGCGTTCGCGCACCTTAAACAAATCACACAGTATGTCAGACACAGATGTGGATAAGGTGGCGGACACCATACCCCTGCTTGAAGAACTAACACATACAACTCAACGTGAATCGAAAAGACGACGCGTTTCTGATGACCAACCTGACCTAATGGGATCTGACTTACGCAAGATCATACGGGAGGAACTACGAATTATTCTGAGTGAGTTACAAGCGCAACAAAATTCCCGTATGGACAATCTAGAACAACATATAACAGATATAAAAAACCAAAACGACAATATGAAAGTAAGTACCACAGATATTGGTACTTCCATAGAGTTTGTTACTAATAAATTGGATGACATCCAAACGGCTATTAGTCGCTTGGATGCAGAACGTAAGCAAATCGGTATACAAATCTCTAAAATTGAGGAAAAATGCGACTCACTGGAAAGATTGTCGCGTAAAACCTGCATCCAGATAAGAAATGTCCCGAAACAGAAAGGAGAAACTAAAGAATTGCTTTTTAATAATATACACAAATTATCTTCTTCACTGGGGCTTACCTTGAATATGTCGGATCTACGTGACGCCTATCGGGTCCCTTCTAAGCACGACCACACGACCTCAATAATTGTTGGTGAGTTCTCATCTACCCTGTTCAAGAGTAATATCCTATTGGCTGCTAAGAAATTCAACTCTAACGCCATCAAGTACAAGACACAACAACTAAACTCGCATCATCTCGGCCTTGAGGGCCCCAAAGTGGAGATATACTTAGCGGAGCATCTGACACCGTTGGCATCGCGGCTTTTTTTCCTCGCTAGAGATTTCGCAAGACTATGGGCTACGATTTCTGCTGGACGTCGAATGGATTAGTGTACCTACGAAGAAAACAAGATGACCCCTATATTCTAGTAAAAAGCGAAGCTCAACTACAAATGTTAAGGAACAAATGACTAGATCTTGATATGTCGAATTTTCATATTATTACTTGCACTTGTAAGCTATCATTTATTAACTATTTATTCTCATTTTTTCTACTTATTATAATATTATCAATTAACTATAAATATATTGCGATCATATCTTATATTTACATGCGTGACTGTAAACTTTGCTCGAGAACTAATATATTAAATTTGGATCAATTAGCACACTTACATTTCGAAACACAAAATTACATAATATTACTATATAATAATGCCTTACCATTTAAAAACAAAGAAAGGAATGCCTTCTGCATCAACTTTTGCATAATAGGGGTGGAACTATACCTTTTTTAGTCGAAAGTCTTACCATTGGAAACTATTATGGACAGCAATTTTTTACTTGAAGAGATAGAAACAATAAACTCAATTTCTTGTAAACTCATTGAAAACCCTAGCAATTTAAAAACCGAATTAAGTTCTAAAGCATCATTAAATGTACTATCGATAAATATAAGAAGTGTTAATAAGAACATAGATAATCTTCTTATCTATTTGACTAGGCTCTATATTAATCTACATATAATTGTACTATCGGATTGGTGTAACGAAAATACTATTCCACCTATGATCGATGGATACACAGTACAATCCACTAAACGAAGCTATAATCAGAATGATGGTGTAATTATCTATGTCAATTCGAATATTAACTGTAAAGTTTATGAATTACAAATAGAAGAAGCCAATTGCTTAGTGGTTGAAATGGATAATTTGACTATTCTGGGTATTTATAGACCGTACTGCTTCAAACATCCGGGAAAAATTCTAGATTCACTAGACCATCACCTTTCGACTATCAAATCGCGAAACGTTGTAATTACTGGAGATATAAACATCAATACTCTTTGTCCTAGCAACAACAATGTAAGTGATTATCTTGATATAATTGGATCACATGGTCTCATAAACTCCATCAATATACCTACACATGGCCAAACATGCTTGGATCATTTTATGTGCAAAATTGATGGTAAATACAAATGCTTTGTACTTGATACGGATATAACTGATCATTTTCCATTTTTGCTATCAATACACAGCCAAAAATATCAAAATAATACCTCCTTCACATCGCTCACGAGAACAAAAATAAACTTTGAGGCACTCAAAAAATCCGTTAAAGAACACAACTGGACACCTTTTCTAAAACTTACAGACCCAAATGAAGCTGCAGTAGTTCTCACCAAAACAATTAATGACCTAATAAAACTGCATACACACAAAGCCACTTTCACCAGGCGTAAAAGACCAGTAAAGCCGTGGATTACCGCGGGACTAATAAAAAGTTTCCGCAAGAGAGACAAAATGCATCTAATAGTTAAGAAAAGACCTGAGTATGCAGATATTAAACTTGCATATATAAAGTATCGAAATATGTGTAACCTGTTAGCTAAATCCTTAAAAAGTCAATACTATCGTGATAAATTTCACAAAAACTATAAAAACAATAAAGGTACTTGGGACACTGTGAAGGAAGTATGTAACATTAAAAAACAAGCAACTAAACCTACAGCTCTGTTGAATAATATTTACATACCTAAAGAGTCTTTGAATGCCGTAAACCAATACTTCACATCAGTAGGCACGGAACTAGCAAATGAAATACTAAAGAAAAATAATACATCAGAACACCAGCTTGAATTGCGTAAAAATAAGTTCACAGTATCGAACTCGATGACACTCTTGCCCCTTGCTCAGATTACATAGAGATAGATAAAATTATAGGCAACCTGAAGGTACATAGCGCGCCAGGTATTGACAATATTTCCAACATAGTACTAAAAAACTCCCGTCAAATTCTGTGTTCTATGATAGCACATTTATGTAACTTAAGCATTGCAACTGGCATCTTTCCGAAGATTTTCAAACAAGCCGTCATAGTTCCTATACACAAATCTGGTGATAAGGAATCGGCTTCTAACTATCGCCCTATCTCTCTACTGAGTACTTACTATAAGTAAGATAATAGAAAAAGTGGTTAACATGAGATTAATGAGCTATCTGGAAAGCCAACAACTACTTGCTGAAAACCAATACGGTTTCCGTAAAAACAAAAGCACAGAGGATGCAGTTGCCCTACTTTCTACTAAGGTATCTAAATTACTTGACAAAGGCCAGTGTTGCGTTGGAGTGTTTTTAGATCTAAAGAAAGCATTCGATACTGTGTCTATACCAATTTTCCTAGCATCGATGGAAAGTTTGGGCATACGAGGTATAGTGTTGGAATGGTTTCGTGACTACCTCACAGATAGAGGCCAATCCATCAGAATACATGATTTTCATAGTGACTCTTTGCACACTAGTTTTGGAATCCCACAGGGAAGTACAATTGGGCCCAGCCTCTTCCTCATCTATGTCAATGAGCTTTGTAAGATACAATTGAAGAATGGATGCACATTGGCCTTTGCAGACGATACTACTTTGATCTTCTGGGGGCAAACTTGGTCACAGGTTCAAAGACATGGCGAAATTGGATTCAAAGTGATAATGAAGTGGTTAGATGACAATTTGTTGACACTTAACATAACGAAAACCAAGTATATATGTTTTAGAGTTAGTAGCAAAACTGATCCTCCGCCGCAATTTAATATAAAGGTCCATAAAAGAAATTGTAATGACGGTCTTTCAATTAACTCATTTGGTGGATGCGATTGTACTACACTTGAACAAACGCTTACCCACAAATATCTCGGTATCATATTTGACAAGAATCTTTCCTGGCAACCGCAAATCACGTCATTTAGCAAAAAAGTTAGAAAGCTTATCCCAATTTTCAAATCTCTCCGAGATACTGCTGATGTGATCTTAGTCAAACGAGTATTTATTTCCATATGTCAATCCATCTTAGCTTATTGCATCTCCATTTGGGAAGGTGCAGCCGCGTCTCATTTGATAGAAGTGGAAAGAGCACAGAGGACAATTCTAAGAGTTATATTTAGAAAACCACGTAGATTCTCCACTGAACAATTGTACCAAGAATGTAAACTTCTGACTGTCCGGCAACTTTATATATATAACACTTTATTAAGGCAACATAAAGCAATTGACTTAGCTTTAATAGATCAAAACAAAAGACGTGTGAATATTTATATACCTTCTTTCAAAACAAAATTTATTTAAAAACAACTAGTACATATGGGCCCATTTCTTTACAATGTTGTAAATAAGAAATATACAATATATAAACTGAACCGATCATCACTAAAAACGGTTTTGGTAAATAAACTACAAGTTTTAAATTACGAAAACACAGAAAAGCTCTTAAAAATAGTAAGCTAATATTACATTTAAACTAAAATGTTTGTTATCACATAAAAAAAGGAATTTATATATATTAATTACTTCTAAACACCTAATCGAATCCTAAATGGGTATGCGGTTTTATAGTAAAATAATTAATTATATTAAGCAAAATTTACATACTACATATAAATATACTTATTTACTTTCTTATTTATTATAACAGTGTTAAACATTATGAAATTATTTACAAACTTTTAAAAGTATAACAATTTTCTTTTCAATTTAATTTATTTTTAACTATCTAATGTTTACAGTATTACACGCTAATCGCTTTTGCTTTGACCCACATGACAACGTCCTTGAGTTATGCACTTTTATCAATACACAACGTGTAAGTAAAAACAGTCATGCACCGTTCTTGTTCACGCATATCAAAGACGCGTATTCACACTACCTACCCTCAAATCCAATATTATAATTGTCAAATAAATTAGTTTTTTAGTAAATAATATCAATCAATATGTTCATATTACAGTAAACTGTGTTGTATTGCATTACATTTAAAGAGTGGAGGGCTGATAACCTGAGACACGGGTTTTTTCCTAGTTCAGGTGTCAGCCCGCCATAATTAGATAAGTGACCTTTTTACTTAGTGTTTTTAATGGAATAAGAAACTGATTATGGTGAGAAATAAAGAATTATTATTATATTCAAAATTTTCAGTATGTCAAAAATTGGAATTGGAGCCGAGCGTAACCGCAACGATGCAACGCAATAACTGCAACATGGTCTTCTTGAAGCGCGCTTAAAGAAGACCGTGTTGCAGTTATTGCGTTGCATCGTTGAGCGTCCATTCCATATTTAAAAATAAGTAACATTCTTATACATTTTTATTTTCATGAACAATTTGAAATTCGAATTCAATAAACTTTTTTGTGTCCAGCATTCTTAAAGAAAAGTTTTTACTGTGTGACAATACTTATGACCTGACTGTATATATATATATACATATATATATAAGCCTACGCTAGCGAAGCACTCGTTGAAAGCATGGGATTGATCTTTGCCGAAAGCTTGAATCATTGAGGTTTTTTTTTCTAATTAATGACACATGATAAAATTATTGACTTCTTAAACCATTGAGGAAAACATTATCAGTAAAACAAATGACTTTAATTCACTGAAGTATATTAATTCGCTATCCCTATTATATTAAACAAAGAATGGATAAGCTTGGGTCAGTTACGCAGTGTTTTGTGTCAATATACTGCGTTTGCTATTATTAAGGATTTCAGATAGATATTAATAAATGAAACATTTTGTTTTCATTATAAACAAACATTATGTTCATTCATCAAGAACTATTCATTCAAATATCGTTCATTCTTTTAATGTCACATCCCTAATTTTGTGTTAGTGTACGCTCGAACAATTGCATAGTTACATAAAAATTGTTAGCGTGTGTGCGTTTTTTTATGTGTGTGACGTAATTTTTGAAGTGTGCGTTTATAGCAACAACACGCTCGTGTTTGTGGGAGTATTGCATATTTTCATTAGTGTGCTATACGTGTGTACCTCGTCCCGCACCAAAAATGGTGAAAAATTTTGTTCGGCGAGTTAACGCTATGGCACCTCCTGGTATAAATGCTCTAAGGGTTCAGCAGTATTTATGGTATTTACGCAGGCATTTTACATATTTTCAACACATTTGCTCAAAAAATGCATTTACGGAGTTCGAAAGTTCAAAATTATGGGCCATACAACGGAGCGTGCGGACCCTTACTTGGCACCGTGCGTATTCTTTGTTTTTTGATGTGTAACATCTTTCCTCTCGCTTTCCTGCAATTTGTGGGAGTGATTTCGGGAAATGGGACGGAAGTGTGTAACAGGAAGTCGCGAAAGCGCGCGCTATTTGTTTGGATTTTAGAACATAACGTTAAACTGGCTTATTCCTTTTGTAGTAGGTTTTATTTCTTTTTTTACTAATATAAGGTGAGATTTCTAATGTTACACATCATACGCAACTAAGGCTCGTTTTTTATTTCGGTCGAATCTCACTAATCTAATTGGCGCTACGGGTTAGAGTGAGAGAGGAGGAGTATCTACATCGGAAAGTTGCAAAACTAATTGAGCACAGGAGATTGGTTGTGAAAAGGAGATTGGAGGGTGAAAAGGGATTTGAAGGTTATCACCTTTATTATCTAAAGGATTGATGGATGACAACAGGGGATAAGTGGTTGTGTCGCGAAGAGACCATGTGGGGCATTCTGTGTGGTTGTCTTAATCTATCTTTACACCTAGTGCAATGAAGTATATAGGGTGAAATTGAATGTTTCTATGAAACTTCGTGAGATTGTTGGGATATGTATATAGAGTATGCCTGTTTTTTTTGGATTTTTTTGAAGTATGTTTTTTTCATGTATTTATTTATAATTTGTGTATTTTTATGTCCTTTCCTCCTTTTGAGTAGTTATTCATTTTAAACAAACAAACTTACATATCCAGTGAAAAACAACTAATAAATAAGCACTTCTAAAAAACGGAAAAACATTAAAATTCCACCGCGGGTCAACGACCGACAGCGTCCGCCAGCCGTTGAGTGAGTAGGTACCTAGTTCTACACAGAGCTCAGCTGACTCGTTTGATTCCACACAATACAATAAAATCGTCTTAGATGCCTTTATTGAAATTGAAATAATAAGCACAAATGTCATCTTCTCTTAAGCAGAGAAAAACTTTAAAAGTTAATAATAATTTTGTCACGATTGGAAATAGCCAAATGTTAAACAAAAAGAAATACTTATTGCAGTTCAATACTTGGGTCAGAATGAAATTTATAACCAGGAATTCAAAAGTACTTACGTGACCGGCGATGTAGGTAGGTACAACGAGGAACGAGGAACATATTAATTTTTTTCACTAGAACTTTTTATCAAATCAATCACACTGGTAGTACACAATTAGTTGTTTCTAATCAAAAAGTATTTACACTAGCAATAAAAAGAGACTTAAATTATTATCTACAAAATTGTTGCTCTAAACCACCATTTTGCTGCAAACAAAGGTAGGCATGTTTGCGGACGTGTCTTTTCACCTTTTTTAAAGTGTCCCTATCACTACTCACTGTACAAAATGCAACTTCTATGGTTTGGGGACTCATTCGTAAACCAAATCTACTTCGTCACACTCGCGATAGCAGTACACCAACTCTAAATATTCTTGGTTCGTATACCGAGGCATAATGAAATTATCACAGTGTATGTCACTAAGTCAAAAGATGCGCACGCCCACACGCGATTGATATACTTGCGACTGCGTTTTGCATGCAATCAAAGCAAACTACCGCGTGCGGGGAAGAGGGGAGGTGGGCGGAATTCACATCATCAAAGACGCCGCAACCGGCGCTAGTTGCCAGCGTGCGGCGCGCCGCCCGCCCGTGCTTGCCGCAAAACAACATATTATTATGTGTGTGTGTGTGTGACTGTGATTAAATGTGTTGGGAATTTCATGACGTGGGCAAATCAGACACGAAGAGTTCCTTCCTTCACTAAGCTCGTAAGTTATACCGATTTGCTCTGTATGATTTTTTCCCAATTTTAAATAAGCCGTTTGTGCTTAAGTTTTAATTAAACGAGGCAACTAACATTAACAATAAAAAAGAAGTTCTTACACTAACAGACAGGCTTTACCGATTTAAAATCGTGACAGTCATATTAACTTTATAGGATTTTTAATTGCTCTAACGGAAGATTTATTTTATTGATTAATTACCTGTGCTTTATGAAATAATATTCAAAGGTATTGTGTATCAGTGAATAAATAATTATAATATAGCATCTAAGACTATTTTATTGTAATGTTTTTAAATAGTGTGGATCAAAGCGGAGAGTAGGTAAGCGCCGAGTCATCTGTGCGTGTAGTAGGTACCTACACAGGCGGCCGTCGGTCGTCACCCCGACCGGCGCTGATCTCGACTGGAGGCATAATGAAGGCATTCATTAAGTTTCCGTTTTTTTAGTAGTGCTTATTTTAAGTTGCTTTATAACTTCTATGTAGACGTGTTTAAAATGAATAATTACTCATAAGGAAGAAATGACAAAAAAATAACCAAATAAAAAATTAAAAAACGGAAAATTTTATTTTAAAAAATCCGAAAAAAAACAGGCATACTCTATACACGTAACCCAACAATCTCACGAAGTTTCATAGAAACATTCAATTTCACCCTGTATTAACTACTACCAAATACTGACACATTCTTTAGAGGTTCAACCAGAAACCACACGGTTCTGTGTGGTTTCTGGTTGAACACATGTCTCATCGTCTGCCTACAACCCACACCAACAGGGTGTACAATGGACTGAGACAGACTGCGATTATTCGTACTTTCGGCATTGAACAATTTAAACCTGTTACTATACTAGTGCAAGTTATATTAAAGTTTCATACCTTATTCTGTCTTGTGTTAAATTTGCTATAGATATCTGCTTCGCTTAGTTCAATTTATTCCCATCGTCAATTGTCATGATCATCAAGGAACCTGTATAAGGAAATTATACTATGTGTCACGACGGGCAAACTTGACCAAGTCACGAAATGTAAATATTGGATATGGCAACAAAATCCTGTAATCTGTGGAAAGTAGCCTTGAACCGATATTTAATACTTAATCTGTGGTCCGTAACTCCGCGGTTTTTTACCTGTCAGAAAAGTTTCTTTTTACTTTTCGACTCCGGCTGAAATGTGTGCTGTTTACGAGATTCTGGATATGAGAGCTTAGTATCTTCCCCGAGTCCATTAATTACTATTTATTGTTCATTTGATGTGTATCATGTGATTTCACGTGTCGATTGGTCAGTCGGAAGAAAGACTTAACTTATATTAAGAGCAGTACAACACAGATCGGCAATTGTACTGGCGAACACTTGAGGGTGTTGCGCGGGATGTTAGTCTGGTACACTTGACTGAACATACCAGGAGGCCAAGAGCGTGTGTGCGAGGGCTGCTCGGCACACCTTGGCCTCACGATGAATAAGGGAGGTCAAGATGAGTGTGTGCGAGGATTGCTCGACACACCTTGGCTTCATGATCAAAAGCTTATGATAATCAAACAGGATACGCTGAAAGTGTCCTATGCCAATCATGAAATGTTATGTAAAATGAGTACAAAATCGACGTGAATGCATATGTGAATATTGATGTGTGTGTACATATAATGTATAGGTATTAATCATGGCGAAGAAGATGCTTAGTGCCTCAAGTCAGAGATTCATAGTATAATTTCCTTATACAGGTTCCTTGATGATCATGACAATTGACGATGGGAATAAATTGAACTAAGCGAAGCAGATATCGATAGCACGGTAATATTATCTATACAGTAATGGGACTCCGCCCTGTCCTTGAAATAAATGCCTACGGCCGAGCGCTGCGTTAGCACGCGGTAGGGCCGCCCGCCTACAGTATTTTATGTAGTTTTGTTTTTAACGCGAGTGTAGGTAGATTACTCGTTTGTCTCTTTTTCCATCCTAACCACTTATTTATATATTATTCCAGATATTTTGCCCGATGGAAAAATCGAAATACCTAAATATTAGAAACAAATTACGTACTAGTAGATAGGTATATAAAAAATATTCTATAAAGGTAAGACACCTTTCCAATATTTCAGGTAATTTAAAAAATGATATCTCTGGGTGTGTTATTGAAGAGTTCAGGCAACCAAAAACAGCAATTCTGCTGTTGTACGATATTGATAGTCGTTTGTTCTTTTCCATACTAAATTATGTAGGTATCTACTTAATTCAATCAAATATTTACAATACAAAACGCACGTTTAAGCACGGCTAACTGCATAAAAAACAATTCACACCGTTTGGTCGTCGTTGCGGCGCGGCGGCGCATTCGCGAATGGGTGCCGCCCGAGAGTGTCTCGAACTCGAGTGGCGTAGGTATGACTCGCTTTCCAACCGTTTGTATGAAGATAGAATACTGTGTGATATTATTACCGTGTCTATAGGAAATTTAACACAAGACAGAATAAGGTATTAAACACTAATATAACTTGCACTAGTATAGTAACATTTTTAAATTGTTCAATGCCGAAAGTGTGAATAATCGCAGTCTCTCTCAGTCCATTGTACACCTTGTTGGTGTGGGTTGTAGGCAGACGATGAGACATGTGTGGTTCGGTGTGGTTTCTGGTTGAACCTCTAAAGAATGTGTCAGTATTTGGTAGTAGTTAATATACTTCATTGCACTAGGTGTAAAGATAGATTAAGACAACCACACAGAATGCCCCACATGGTCTCTACGCGACATGATGGAGGTGCTGGGATTTCTTGAGGGAAATCCAGACCTAGCTCGGCACAAAATTAATAATTGGATCTAGTGCAAGTTTCATACCACTGTCATTTAATAGTGAAAGGATTCTAGTAATTTCTAGAACAGGTGTTTGTAACTTAAATCAAAATGACAATGTTATTATACAATAAACACTATTATTATTAATGGCTAAAATGATAAAAGTTTAAATAATTAGTAAAGCTACATGTCACTCAACAAGGTATCATGGTGTCACTTGGTTGTTCGCTAATCACATAGGCAATTTTATTAATATTTAATCCATTGTCATAAGAGAGTTTGATGTATGGATTTATACAATTATACTTCTGTGATTCGCCCTTCGAGATTACATTGACACACTTGTAGTAGCACGCATTATGTGCTGCCATCGTACACAATTTTAGAGCAACATTAACCTTTGCCTAAAAAATATAACAAAAAAAATATAAAATATGCGTTCGCACTGGGGGTAACTCCACATATTCATACACGTTTTGTGTCGCGGCCATCGTGCACGTAATTTTGCGTTTGCGTTTAATTTATTTAACTTTTATGTAATAATGTTACTTATTTTTTTATATTTAAAGTGCGAAAAAAGTGTATACAGGACTTTAAATATCTGAATATTAAAGATTTGCGCAAGGTGGAAAATTAAAACCAAAAAGAAGTTTGTTGGATTCACACTCAGAGGTACTTACATTACATAAATCTTTAAAAATACAAAGTTCAAGGTGAAATTAAACAATACCAAGTACCTAGTTGCTATAATCCGATGGAATCATCATCTTCCAAAAATCTATTTACATCTTGTAAAGAGAATTATTAGATTGTAAACTATATTCCTTTAACATGTTTAGTGATGCGAACAGCACAATGGGGCTGTTTCCTTCACGTACTTCGACATTACAGAAGTAATGACATCAAATATAACCCTTCGACTTATTTTGTGATGCGAGCAGTACATGGGACTGTTTCTGTCACGTACTCGGACACTATAGAAGTAAATAACATTGAATAAATTGTGCAACGTAAAACATGATGCAAAAGCCTTTTGGAATTATTAAATTCATAAAAATACACTTTTAATTGTGTTAACTTGTGGTAAGTAGTGTTGCCTGTGATGCGAATGGTTTTTGGGATCATTTCCTTCATAATAATACATAAGTAATATGTTATGTAAACTTAGGAGTGTTCACTGTGTGATGCGAATATTTTTTTGGGATTATTTTTTTCACAAAAATATTTAAGTTATACCTATATTAAATAAAATTTACTGCTTCCTTCATGTCCATCGAAATTACTACTCGTTAATTGGGCATTTGTAAACTATATTCTTTTAACATGAACATGTTTTGTGATGCGAACAGCACAATGGGGCTGTTTCCTTCACGTACTTCGACATTACAGAAGTAATGACATCAAATATAATCCTATGACTTATTTTGTGATGCGAGCAGTACATGGGACTGTTTCTATCACGTACTCGGATACTGTTGAAGTAAATAACATTGAATAGATTGTGCAACGTAAAACATGATGCAAATGCCTTTTGGAATTATTAAATTCATGAAAATACACATTGAATTGTGTTATCTTGTGGTAAGTAGTGTTGCCTGTGATGCGAATAGTTTTTGGGATCATTTCCTTCACAATAATACATAAGTAATATGTTATGTAAACTTAAGGAGTATTCACTGTGTGATATGAATATATTTTTTTTGGGATTATTTCCTTCACAAAAAATATGGAAGTTATACCTATGTTAAATAAAATTACTGTTTCCTTCGTGTACATCGAAATTACTACTCGTTAATTGGGCATTTGTAAACTATATTCCTTTAACATGTTTTGTGATGCGAACAGCACAATGGGGCTGTTTCCTTCACGTACTTCGACATTACAGAAGTAATGACATCAAATATAATCCTATGACTTATTTCGTGATGCGAGCAGTACATGGGACTGTTTCTGTCACATACTCGGACACTATTGAAGTAAATAACATTAAACAAATTGTGCAACGTAAAACATGATGCAAATGCCTTTTGGTATTATTAAATTCATGAAAATACACTTTTAATTGTGTTAACTTGTGGAAAGTAGTGTTAACTATGATGCGAATGGTTTTTGGAATCATTTCCTTCTCAATAATACATAAATAATATGTTATGTAAACTTAGGAGTGTTCACTGTGTGATGTGAATATTTTTTGGGATTATTTTTTTCACAAAAATATTTAAGTTATACCTATATTAAATAAAATTTACTGCTTCCTTCATGTCCATCGAAATTACTACTCGTTAATTGGGCATTTGTAAACTATATTCTTTTAACATGAACATGTTTTGTGATGCGAACAGCACAATGGGGCTGTTTCCTTCACGTACTTCGACATTACTCAAGGAGTGTTCACTGTAATGCGAAAAATTGCAACTACCTATTGAACCTGCAATTAACGAGAAACAGAACTTAAACTCACCTTTGCGTTTTTCGCAAAAAACATTTTGTGTCGAGTGCCCAGCATCCTGCGAGCTGTTTCTCTGGCCACAGTTTAGGGTAAATTAACCCAACAATTGCTGTTTCGTTGAACGGTATTTACACGGTATTTCAATATTACGAAGAAATGAAAATAAGTAATGTGTTACTTTGAAACAAATATTTTGAATGACGTAATTTTTAAAATACGTGTCGCCTCCATTTTTATCACGGATTCAAAGTATTTGGCACGAAATGTATCGAGTCAGCTTTTTCGATAAGTTTCTGTGAGGATTCCCCAACAGAAGAGTTATGACATGGTGACTACCTGCGATATCAACGAAGTCAAAACCGCTACGAAAACACAAGTTTGTGGAAACGTCCACTCGACTCCGGAAGCTTTAAACTGGAGGGGCTCACCACCTATGCTGGCACTACCGGCACCTCAGCGCATGCAGCTGAGGTCCGGCCGCATCAATACAACAGGACCCACCAGCACCGCCAGTGTTTCCAGCCTGCTCCCTGCGCCGCTAGAATCAGCAGCCGTCACCAACACCAGGAGCACTGGGAATACTCAGGCTGGTAGATAACATTCTTTTAATACACATATAATTATTGGCGTAAATTCACTAATGATCCTTTTGTCTTCCTGGGTGTCCGGACTACGTATTCGGACATCCGGCAGTTTCTTGGCCTTTGCTAACTGCTCTCTAAATAAAATCGGTTTTTAAAGCAGATGAATTGAATACCTATTAGTAGGAGATCATTGTATAAGTGTCGGCACAATCATTGTGGTGTTTGATCCCTATGAGGGTCAATTCTTGTCAGTATTTTTCTTATTTAAAAATGTACCAGTAAAAAAAAAGGCCTTTTTCGAAACCGAAAGGCATTAAATAATTATATTATACCTGATTATAACACACTAAGCTTGAGGGTTATAGAACTGCAAATGAAAAAAAATCATGAGATACCGCCTTGTGTGTTCTTTAGTTTTAAAAGACGATTTTACGATTTGATCTACAGAAAGCTCTAAGTTTTACCTTTTTCGGCTTAAATATTGTGACGTATATTTTTTAAAAATTTATGCGACTCAAACTGCAATATTTGCGCAATGTAAACAAGATTACGAATTCACAAAAGTTTATATTGGAGTCATTAATCTTTACGATTAACAGAAAAAAGTGTGGGTACGTAATACACCTAGTTCAACTGCATCCTTTTATAGCAAAAATACATAGATTTATCAACCTCTTTACTAGGCAAATCTTCGCCATGTAAATACGTTCGGGAGACAATCAGATATACTTGCTCAAATCAGACTGCCTGTGGACAGCGGTCGAAACAAGAGAAACATTTTTGGTCTTAAAATATTTGCAAAAGACATAAAAGACTACGAAATACTCTTACGCATATATAATCTCACCGAATAGACAAGCATTCAGTTTCCTCACACAGCTTAAGCAGGGATAATTGACAGCAAAAAAAAAAAAAACTGTTTCCTTGCATCTAATATTAGCTCCAAAGATAATAATAATATGATACGCTTGCAGAGTTAAGTATAATACACGCTGATGTGGTGGGAGCTTGCTAATGACGAAAATCAGTAATTTTGTAAAACATTAGCACAGCCTCAGATATAATTATTTGCGGGACGATTAATTAGAAAAGGATGAAGAACACAAACTGCCCTGGTGGTCACAGTACTATTAGGATACCGTTCATACAACAAGGTTATTCTCTGGACGTCGCGGATATTATGTTAGCATCAATACCTGATAGCAGGTTGTAACAATACAATGCTCGTTTGAAACAATGTCACTGTTTTTGTGGATAAAATTATGTACTATTTTTTGAAACGCTGTGGTCTGGGATATCTCAATAAGAAAAAGAAAATTAGCATAAATGACAGCACAAAATCGGTTATGTCATTATTAAAATAAATTCAGAAATTATGAACAATATTCTTGTCAAATGGTTTATGTGAAGAAATTTATAAATTTCGTACCCTGTCACCAAAATATACTGTTACGGGTACTACTAGTACTACTTGAAT
The DNA here is from genome assembly GCA_902850365.2 of Chilo suppressalis. NCBI lineage: Eukaryota > Metazoa > Arthropoda > Insecta > Lepidoptera > Crambidae > Chilo > Chilo suppressalis. Next base: position 20,247,939 of record OU963898.1, read on the forward strand.
CCCAAGTAGGGTGCATAATTATTTAAAGAGGAAACTTGGACCCATGTGATAGCATTTTATAAAGCTGTTTTTTTTTTAATAATAGGTAATAACTCTTTGGCTCTTTTTATTGCTCATAAGATACTTATTTTATTTATAATCAAGTCAAATATTAATTTGTATACTAATGAAAGTTTCAAAATTAAATATCACTGATAAGATTAAGTCTTCAACTATAAATCGAGCTTATCATTTACTGACTTTATTATAACGATGTACCTTCAATATGTCTAGCCAAAAATCTTGGAATACTATTTCAATGTTTCAGCAGTGAAGAGGCAATGGGAATGTGTTTTTATTTTTTTACTAATATTATTATTTAGTTCATAGACTTCGAGTCGCTGTATCTTTGCAACTCTACCAGACAGCGGAATAGACATAATCACCTTCTTATAGCACGGCAAACGTGTATGAATATGTGGAGTTACCCCCAGTGCGAACGCATATTTTATATTTTTTTTGTTATATTTTTTAGGCAAAGGTTAATGTTGCTCTAAAATTGTGTACGATGGCAGCACATAATGCGTGCTACTACAAGTGTGTCAATGTAATCTCTCGGGCGAATCACATCGTATAATATAAGTCGAACGTCACTTACAGGTAAGTTCGTTTGACTTTCAATTATGTGATATAAGAATGATAGAATACTTATTACATGGTCACACCTTATAGTAAAGAAATTAGGCCATGGAGTTGAAATCCCATTAACTTGATATTTTAATGTACTTATACTACAAAGCTGGCTGGGATGTGTGATAAGGATTGATGGCCATGGCTTGGTTTTGTTTACATTAACAAATTACCTCTGGGTAGTCTTAACTTTATATTGTTTTAAACTTTCATGGTCACTAACATTATATTATATTATTATTATATTAACGGGATTGTTACCATGTACCTTGTTTTTTATGAGTCTTCCATATTTCGGCACTGTTGCTAGCGCCATGATCACGGAGTAACTGAAGTAATTGCGGGTAGATGTTATTGGCAGACATATCGGTCTACCCTCTGACGTCGTCTTTTACTGCGTTCGATACTACCACTCCCACTGGTAACATTCTCACTATTCACTCGCATTTGTTCCCGGCACACAATACTCACAGTGTAGCACTTATCGCTATCACCAACCAACCCAGGGGTTTTGCATGAGACTAAAGATTAAATTTTTTATACTCAGGGCGCCGAAATACTGATATTTGTGGGAGTGAAATAAAAATCTATAACCGCAGTGAACAAGATCTATATATATTGTCAATATTCAGAAGATATTTCAACATACATTGACACTCTTAATACTATTTATAGATATCTTTGATATATTTATATATATATATAGCTTTTATAAACTCAAAGACTAAAATTAAGTGATGTACATATATTCAATAACATGTGTAGATGCTGATATCTTTAAGTTAACATTCTATATAAACATTTGGTTTTAGAAAATGACAAACAATGTGAAATGAAATTCAAGTTACTTATTTAATGACTTTACAATTTGCTAATTTAAATCCTTTATTACGTTCTAAGAAACAGACATTTTGTTCTTCGGAGAATGCACTGGTTAAATATTAAGTAGGTACAGATTTTACTTAGCTTTTTAAGACCTCGGGAACATCAAGTAGATTCAAATGTCCTCCAGATTGAATCAGGACGTGCTCTCATCAAATGAACACGTCTACTTTCCAGGATTCAGTTTACAGGCTCATTTCATCTAATGCATTCCTTTATATATTTCCATAGAAATTCCGAGCAGTTCTAATCAATTGTTTATTTTTGTCTAGAAATTTTATTAGCTTCTTCAAAGGACCTAGAAATAATTACACACACTTCCTATAGTACAATTAAATGCTTAAATTGACCTACAACCTATCGAATTCAGTATATTGATTACCCGTTAATCCGGGGAGAAATATCAAATTAACAATGCACTGACTATAACTTGCTTATCAACAGTCACTGTGCAATTAACTGGATGTTCCAGGATTCGATCAGCAAAGAGACCTAATTCGGCTGCGCACAGCTATTTATAGGGGCATATGGTCACGTGTTAACTGCCAGAAGATTTCGCTTCTATCTCCTTATAAGGAACGAAAAATCATCTAAACCGGTTAAGCAGGCCCCGCCTCTTGTAATTCTTTCCAGAACATTAATGCGACGTCACATCCAATCTTGTAAATTATTCGACAGAAATCATACACTAACTCCATCTATTATATTTCCCAAACACCTCTACCAGTTTCACTAAGTTTTCACTCATCCCCTGCTTATTTAAGCGGCCAACAATATTCGATGATTTAGGTGTATGACGATAGATGGCGCTATTCAAAATAATAATATTTATAAAATTATGATGCTACAACAGTGTCAGATCGCGGAACGACACTTCTTTGATTTTTGCGGTTTTTACACATACGAACCACTGGAATCCAGTCAGAGGGTAGACCGATATGTCTGCCAATAACATCTACCCGCAATTACTTCAGTTACTCCGTGATCATGGCGCTTGCAACGGTGCCGAAATATCGGAGACTCATAAAAAACAAGGTAAATGGTAACAATCCCGTTAATATCTATAGTCTTAACTTTGTTTAGTTCTTTGTTTGAAGATTATGTTAGGGGTCCCTATGTAGTTTTATTCATTCCTAACTGTAAAACTGATGACTGGACACATTACTTGAATATAGCCACTTTATCTCGCCACCTGACCCAATTTCTGTTACACAAGTCTGTATGGTAATGGCATTCTTTAAACACAGATAAATAAAATTTCTTTGAAAAATGCATTAAAATGAAGTCATAAAGGAAGGGTAAATGTGTGTCACACTTACAAAAGGATTTAAATTAACTTTTAGTAGTTGAATTAGAAATATTCAACATAATGAGCCTAAATCTGCATTGTTAGTAGCAAGTGCAGACCGGTAAAATATTTATTTGATGGTTTTACAGAAATATCTTGACATAAACTACTGTGGGAGACCGCAAGTAGGGTTACCATATCTCAGAATTTGTCCTGAGATTTCAGGATTTTTGGACTCTTCTCAGGATTGCGGCTGGATTTTGCAAATCTCATGAAATCTCAGGATTTTTTGAATTTCCAATAAAATACAGCTTGCATTTTAAAGATCTCTTTTGAAAAGTTAAAAAAACTAAAAATATACTGCTATTGGTAATAATTGCACAATTAAAATCAGTACTTTATATAGGTACTTATTCAGTTTTATCATACTTAATATGTGATGATACATTTTTAAGTAAGGTTTTTTCTTTAATTATGGATTCATATAATGCGCCACATGTTAAGCTCTTCAAATTATATTGATTTAAAAGAATAAGCCGAGTATAAACGATAATAATACGACTTTTTTTTAAATTGTTAAGTACGTTTGCGAGAAAATTCTCAAACTATTGTTATTCGATCGAACTTGTTCGATATATCGATATTTTTTGCCGATATATTTTGATTCGATATATCGATACATCGATACAAAATAACCAATATCGAAATTCGTATCAAAAACGATATTTTTTTAATTATTAGCGGCGTATCACGATCTAACTAAATTCGTATCTAGATAAATCGTAACTGGATCTCAGATTACTGATATTCAACATAACTATGATCTGTGCTGTATTAAGTATTGTCTATTATTTGTAAATCTGTTTCGCTGGTGAATTGGTTGTGCTGATTTCCATTATATTCTGTGAAGTGTGTGACTGTCTAGTCTTGTTTACGAAAGAGACCCTGCAATCATTTACCTGAGAGGCCCTGCAATCATTTTCATCATTCGAAATTAGGGTCTATTTTTAGGGAGATAATTTTCGTTCCATTATTATTCCGCGTGTCATATTTCGTGAGATACTGTACGATATTCTGTGAAAATTGGTCCGATATATCGATGTTTCTTTCGCGATATATCGAAGCCGATATTGATATTTTTTAAAAGATCGATGTATCGATATATTGATATTTTTTCAACTTTCGACATCCTTAATGTACAGTCATGAACACAAGTTATTGTCTTAATGATAAAGTTTTAATAATGAATGAATGGGTTGATTTACTCATACTTTTAATGTAATAATTGTATAATGAAAATTTAAAAACATTTGTTGTTTAACAAATATAACAAAAAAAAAATCTTTTTATTTGTTTGATATTTTACTCAATGAAGATTGTGTACATGGTGTCAAGTGTGAGTGCATGCATGCACATATACCTGTGCATCTTTTATAGAGGGAAATATAGTTACTCTCACAATTCATTGGAAAATAAGATTGCAATTCTTTAATTGATACATACTTACCACTACCATACCTATTGATGAATTTGTTTATGATAATGATAGTACTGAACGTTACTAGGTGACTTAATATTAATATGTGAATTAATTATAACAAGAACAACCAAGTGAATAGCCTGTAAAAACTTAAAATGGAGGAAATTATGCTTCAAAGATTATCAACTTTTGGAAATGAAATAACTATTTTATCTGACCAGTCTCTTAATCTATGCGCTGCCTCTACGATTGATAATTTAGAAAATGCTAGAGTATTTTCTGCAAATTTGCACAATGTACTCACCCGATTTAATACTGAAATACATAATTACTTTAACCTCTCTAAAAAACCTGATGCTGAAGAAATTTCGAGATTAACCACGATCCAACTGAGAGGTGAACAGCTTGTTACCGAGTTGGATGTTAAGATTAAATTTTTAAAGAACCAACCGCATCATCTTCCAAGGAAGTACATGGGTCATTTAGTAAGTTGCCACAATTGGGGCTACCTGAATTTGGAGGTGATCTCCTCGATTGGCATCAATTCTGGGACCAATTTAATTCAAGTATTGAATACAGAAATTTGCGTAATGTGGATAAATTATTATATCTAAAAGCAACTCTAAAGGGCGAAGCCAAGAGAATTATAGAAGGGTTTGCTTCTACTGATCTGAATTACCAACTCGCTATCTCTACGCTAAAAGAAAGATATGTCGATGAAAGGAAACTGGTTGATGCATACTACTCGACTCTTTACAAGATAGAAAGGGCCGAAGGTTTGGATAACTGTCGTAAAACATTAGACGAGATTGAGCGGCATCTTAGAGTATTCAAGTCGTTGGGTGAGGATACAAATCACAATCACCTTCGATTCATATTATGGAAAAAATTCCACAAGATATAATTTATGAAATGAAGATTAAATTAAACATGGATGGGGATAACTTTACAATAGAAGACATGCGTAAACAATTAGCGTTAATAGCAGCATTTTACCTGAAATAAAATGCATATTAAAATACTTACCTCACTGAAAGCTTTATATTGAGATAGCACTTCCGTTTCCCGTCGAATTACCATCAGTTTCCGTACTTTTATTCACCTTGTATCCGGTCCAGTGGCGACACCTGGCAGAGGCGCGGCCATTTTTGTTTTCCTATGTTTTGACAGCGCCATATTAACTCATTGGCTCAATTATTTCACCAGGCAGAATTTAAAGTGAAAGCTTTCAGTGAGGTAAGTATTTTAATATGCATTTTATTTCAGGTAAAATGCTGCTATTAAACTACTTGACCGTCACTGAAAGCTTTATATTGAGACCTGTTTGTTATCGCCTGGTGATCGCCACGTACATAGATATATACGCCAATGTGACAATTTATGATAAATTTAAATATTAACATTTATCAGATTATATGAAACTGTATAAAGAAACGAGTAAGCTTAAAAGTAAATCAAATAATATTATTTGAATCACGCCTTTAATTTCTTCAAGCTTACGAAGCTGCTTTAACATATATATTAGCTGATCGCTATATTCCTTTGCTTAAAACTCGCGAAGTATATATATATACATATATATATATATATATACTTCTACATATATTTGCTTTGTTAATGACCGGACGCTTCCTTGTGTAGCATTAATTTGTATCCTTGTATATCACAAATAAGGCGTACGAACGCGAGAAAAAGATGTAAAGTTGTTCGATACTGAGTCTTACATTTTACAAGACTGTACTTTTTACTTAAGTACCAAAAATCAGGGTCCCACTTACGATTACCATTATTCGGTACAAGTCACCAATCGGATTGTCTTTAACTACTTTCACCTGTTTTGAACCAAAACAAGGCTAAACTAATCTTCGTCGGTACAAATACAATGCAGCAATGAAACAAATACAATGAACCAAATAATACGCAGCATAATTACTGTATGACGTTCAGAACAACATATATGACGAAGTATTTGAAACAGATCATTATGATGTAACGAGTACATTATTGAAGAAAAGGAAATAAGTTAACTTATAGACACAGAATAGTAGGTTACGGACTGATTCTTTAAAAACAATCGACTTCAATATATATGTGTTTGCCAAGACAGGTGAGCTTAGGTAATTAGACTTATCATCCATTGGTATATCATGTAAAAACTACTGTTAAAAATAAGTCTCTCAAAAATCGTGTTAGTTCAGGGCCGAGTCCACAACTTGCGGGATTATTCCGATAAACATTCTTGTTCCTAGACCAATGTAACCACGCAAGCCAGCGTTTCCGAGCCATCTCATAGCTGTTTAAGACAGAGCTGTCGCTCTTTGTAGAATATGTTGAAAAGCGTAGTGCTAGCATATCTATTTGATTGAAGTGAAGATTGAAGTTAAGTGGTAGAGCCGTGTTCTTCAACTATACTTCCCAAGCTTTCATATTAGATTGGCGGGAAGTGATTGCAAGGTCGATTGCAATGAATTCATAATTATTGTTAGAAGTAGGGAGTGGTTGATACAACCCCACGGAATGACAAAAATGTTGAAACCGATCAACTTCTGAAGTTTACGTTTTTACAACGAAATTCTCAGGTATAGTTTTTATATTGTTGCTGGGTTGCCGTGATAAATTATGCTATTACGAAGTTCAGACCAGATTTTATGAAATTCATTTGCCATCCTGGAATCTTTAATTGATTGTAATTTTTCCTTTTGTTTTTCAGTTCTTAGATCTCAGTCATTTATATGTGTTACTTAATACTAAATAAAGATTTAGTTATTTATAACATTTACACAGCTTACATGAGGTGTGCATGTACTATGCGTAGGGTTTGAAGTATATTTATTCCAGACAGTCGTGGCAAGGTTAGAAAGCGTAAGTTTAATATTAAGAACAGTTTTCAGTAATTTTTACTAAAACATAAAGTGGATAATTGCATACAATGATCTTCAAAACCTTTCAAGCATTAGGTAGATCGTGCAATCTTTCTTCAGTACATAGCACCACTTATATATCAAAATGATCATGTTGGCCACCTCAGACACCACATACACGACATTTCTAATATTGCAAGTTTCTCTCATTACGCGATCAAAAGAGTGAGCAACCCATTTGGTTTACTTTTGTTATTTTCAAGAGAAAATAAGTTATCATCTATTTATCTGGCAGATAGTCCTTAAATTGCGGAAAACTTAGAATTCTTTACATATTTATAGTGTACTGCACTTGAGATTGGAGTTTGATATATATTGGATTTAGATAAACAAGCTTCTGAATGGCATGCGATACCATTAAATTTATTTAAGAATTATTTATGGAGCTCCCAATTTATCAACTTACCTGCACTAAATTTTTTCAAATATTAATTGTTTCGATATTCCTTTTTCTTTTAAAATGTATTATATATTACGGTAGAACAACCGTAGTGATCGAGTCAACACTTCACACCAATTAGCCTAGCCTTATAATGGGCATTGAAAGGCTTGTGTTATGGGCTAACGCCTAGAAATGCATAATGATGATGCATAGATTAGTATGATTTTGAATTCATATTTGTTAACAACCAAAACTTAGGCACAGATACTCGTTTTTATCATACAATGATTTGCCCCACCGGGGTGAACCCAAGACCTCAGAGTATGCGACACCTTAAAAACCACGTACATTGCACTTCCCAACGGGGTACGTCAACATTCGATGTTCGATCTTTATAGTCTATTAAGAGGGTAGTTTATAGCCGATACTTATGTGTGTACGCAAGCCATGAGCGGGTATGTTGCGTTGCGTTGATGTATGGATTTCCACGCGATGGAAGTAATGAATTATGTCAAGCGACATTTATTATATTTTCAATTTACTTATTTTTAATGTTTCGAATCGTTTACACTTTTACAGACCCCATGGTCACAAAAATAAATTATGAATCATGAATAGACTACATGTTAAATTATGCATAATTTGCTCCACTTGAGTGTCGTATGTTACCGGTGCTTCCATAATAGTACGAACTCCATAAGCGAACATGTTCTAAGGAGAACATATATTGATATTCACGTAATGGAAATAATATATTATGTGTGATATGACCCCACAAGGGCGATTATAAGATTGATGAGGATATTTCTCTATCAACGATGTTTTGTTACTGATACTTGTATGTGTAGGCAAGCCATGGAAGGCAAGTCCTTATTCATAATGAGTTCCATACGGAGGAAGCAAATTATACATAATATGCCCCCGCGAGGGGCGGTCATCAGTTTTGGTAATATGCACGCCGCGAAGGTGGTTTGCTACCGGTACTCGTATATGTAAGCAAGGCATTAGAGGTATTTCATAAGGTTTCACGTAGTGGAAACAAATTGTATATAATATGCACCCCGCGAGGGTGATTTGCTACCGGTACTCGTATATGTAGGCAAGGCATTAGAGGCATTTCATAAGGTTCCACGTAGTGGAAACTAATTGTACATAATATTCACCCCGCGAGGGTGATTTGCCACCGGTACTCGTATATGTAGGCAAGGCATTAGAGGCATTTAATAAGATTCCACGTAGTGGAAACAAATTATATATAATATGCACCCCGCGAGGGTGATTTGCCACCGGTACTCATATGTGTAGGTATGCCATGGGAGGGCATGTCCTGACACGCCTTGGGCTTCATGAGATGAAGCTTATGAATATCACTTGCCTAGGCCTAGGTTGATAAAATGTCAATCACTTAAATCCATGACAAATACTTACTTAATACATGAAAAACAACCTCATAAATGGTATCTTATTAAGTGGTGCTTCATCACAGAGATCACTAACTTCTTAAGCAGTGCTTTCGTTTTTACTTTTTAGCTTTGTGCTAGCTGTAAAAGACCTAAGAAACGATTCTGTTATCTTATCACTTTCGTTATTAAAATTAACTGAGCAGGTGCCTTCCCGCAATGATTCATTTTTATTTTAGAAATATGCAATTGCTAAAAGAAAATTAATGTCAGGAACGTGATATATCATAAATTATCATCATACTTCTTTACCTCGTTGTTTGTTTCCAGGTTGATAAAGCCTGGACTATGATTATAATTTTTAATTTACATCAGCATATCATTTAAAATAAACGTTGAATGTCTTTCGAACAGAGCGTTCCTTTATCCTAGTTTAGTCACACGACTCATATGAGAATTTTTATTACGTGTATTGGTCAGTAAAAATGTTAGAACTTTTTATTCATAAGCCTTTAGATATTGATAGCTGGCCATGTTCAGAAAACGGCATATCGACATTAGAAATACCTTATTAAGATTGTACATAGTTCACTTACCCCTCGAACAATCTTTTAATAAAAGGGCTGGAATATCAAGCTCGCTTATTTTTCTTGAGGCAGCGATGCCGCTTTCGTTATACTAGAAGACGACAAATTCTACCAATTATTACTGCAGCTGTTCGAAGAACAATAATGACACATCTTGCTGTTTTTGCCAATAATGCCAGTCAGTCGGCGGCTGAAACGTCAATATTGACCGATATTCATTCACTCTAAACTGTAAAACAATTTAATTAAGTATTTTGTAATACATTTACCATTCACTTTCACATTTACTTATACGGAAACATTAATTGAGTACCAAGAGAAAACACTCTTAAAATAGTTTTTATGATAAACGACCAAGACAGACGTAAAGTATTGCAAAATTTACTTTAATGTAGGTACTTTAATTTTTTAAACAAAACGCACCTTGAATTGCCGTCTAGTTTTACTCACGGCTTATTATTACTTTTTCAAACAAGCGTATTGCACAATTTAACATATTTGTTTTAAATATCCCTTATCACAAGGGCTGCAAAAACTATCACAAGGAATAATAGTTTTACTTACGGTTCCTTCACTTTTAACACGTAAAGTACCTATTTGGAATAACACGAACGGCAAAAACCGTTAAAATAAAATAGTTTTACTTACAGTTTTATCACTTAATAATAATAAAACCTTTAAAATCTCACAACGATCGCTCAGATTGAGGACGTGTTGCTTCGACGGGAGTCAGAACGCCAATGAGTTAATATGGCGCTGTCAAAACATAGGAAAACAAAAATGGCCGCGCCTCTGCCAGGTGTCGCCACTGGACCGGATACAAGGTGAATAAAAGTACGGAAACTGATGGTAATTCGACGGGAAACGGAAGTGCTATCTCAATATAAAGCTTTCAGTGACGGTCAAGTAGTTTAATAGTATCAGCAAGAGAATACGCAGGTAAATTTACTCAAGAGAAGATTGAGAATACACCACATTGTACTGTGGAGGCTTTACATGTCAATGATAATAATAGAATTAAAAGGAATGACAAAATTGAAGTAATTTAATCACAACAAGAAAGAAAGTCACAGAATTATAGACAAACCAAAAACCAACGAGTGTCATTTGATAAAGGCAATAAACAAAGGAAAAGAAAATTTCATATTGAACGGGAAGGTGATAAGAAACCAATAATGAATAAGAAGTCAAAATATTCCTGCATATTTTGCCAAGGCGAGCATTACAACGACAACTGTGACAAAGTCAAGTCTATAGCTAAAACAAAGCCGAAGTTAAACAAACGTTGCTTTATGTGTTTCCGAGAAGGACACATATCAGATAAATGTTTTAAGAAAAGGAAATGTGTACACTGTGCAAGGTTTGGATCTCATAATAGCGCCTTATGCCCAAAAAATTATACGAAATCTGTCGAATCCACAAAAACAATTTTATTGAACAATAGAGGGTCCTCTACAGTTCTACAAACTGCAATAGTATATTTAAAAGGAAAAAATGGGAATTTAACTAAATGCCGTATGTTATTAGATACTGGAAGACAGCGTAGCTATGTTACTAAGGAGATGGCAGAGCAGCTCAAATTAAAATTAATAGAAATTATTAATATTTCTGTCTTTACATTCGGCTCTAAGGCACCACAAGAACTCGAAAGCTCATTGGTCGAATTAAATATTAAGATGAAAACGAATAAAACAAAAACTTTACTAGCCAATGTTGTTTCGATTACAACTAATAGTATCCCATTCCATGAAATGGAATTACAAAAATGGTTAAAACCGAACAATTACATACTGGCCGATAATGGTTCTCTCGATGATCGCATCGACATCCTAGTAGGAAACGACTATTACTATACCTTAATTTGCACTGAGAAAATTAAAATTAGAAAAGATTTATACCCAATATCCTCGGAATTCGGATGGATATTATCGGGTAACATCCGTAGATAGATTGTCAGTGTTAACTTATTTCCAGTCATCATGTGATGTTAAGTTGAATCAACCAGACCTGCCTATAGACAACGGCAACTTTAAATTTCTATGGGATTTAGAATCTATTGGAATCGTTGATTCCCCTAAAGCTAACAGAGATGAAGAAGCTATTAAACAATTCAAGAACACTATGCGATTTGAAGATAATCGATACTTTGTGAGTTGGCCATGTAGCGAATATCCACCGCATCTTAAATGTAACTTTGGACTCGCTTATGGTCGCTTAATCAATTTACTAAAACGACTTGATTTAGAAACTTTATTAATGTATGATCAGACATTAAAGCAGCAATTAGAAAAGGGTATCATAGAGGAAGTTTCTTCTCAAGAAAAGGTTAATCATCCCGTTCACTACATCCCTCATCATGGAGTCACAGCACCTGGTAAAACGAATTGTATATGATGCTTCTGCCAAGACTAAAGACAATATTTGTATTGTGGCCCAATGATGTTGGAAGATCTAACGGGATTATTTATTAAATGGAGATGTCATTCTATTGGAATAACTGCAAATGTGGAAAAGGCATTTTTACAAATTGGTCTTCATGAGCGTGATAGAGATGTTACCAGATTCTTGTGAGACATTCATATCTGCACTTTTATGCTTGGAGTCAATAACAGCATCTCGCTGATTATTCTCTTCCACATCATCTTCCACCTCTAGAGGGTACAAATGAGAAATAGATCTTATTAGCTCTGTTTTGTTTGTTTTTACTTTGGCAACTCTGCAAAGTCCATCATTTCCTCTTATCAAAGCAGTGATCTTGCCTACTCTCCAGTTGATTCTATTTTTAGAGTCATCTTTAATCTATACAATATCTCCTATAGCTGGTTCTTTGTTTGATCTTATCCTAGGTTGTTTAACTGAATGGCGATATCTTTCTCTTAAACTGGCCAGATACTGATCTCGAAACATGAGTTTAAATTCTTTCAATATATTTTGACCTCTTTTCCAACTTTGGATCAGATCCGTCTTTGTAGATGATTCAGCCAGACTATCGATCTTAATAGTTGAAAGATTAGCTTCCAGGCATCTTTATAGAGAGAGAGAAAAACACATGGTTTCAGAACATGCTCGATTTCATTACCGACACTCACTAAAGGTCTCATATTTATTACGGCTTCAATTTCTTTGATGATTGCATGCAATTGAGTGTCTTTAAGTAGATGTTTATCCAGTGAACGTTTCAAACAGTGTTTTGCCAAAACAACAAGTCTTCGTAAAATCCACCATTCCAGGGTGCTAATTGCGGTATGAATTTCCATTTGATATTATTTTTTATACAAAATTCCTTTGACAAAATTTCACTTAACAATTTAAACTGTAAAGCATTGTCTGATACTATTTTTTCCGGTATACCCTTTGAGGCTGTAAATCTCCGTAACGCAAGTAGATACTGATCTGCAGTTAAGTTTTTGACAACTTCCATGTGTATTGCTCGTATAGCTAGACAGGTGAATAAACAAATCCATCTTTTCTCATTGCCCGATGATGTGGTTACCATCATTGGCCCAAAAAATTTGGGCCAATGATGGTAACCACATCATAATTTTGCCTTACCAAACTTAGGGTCTGTAATACACCTACATGGTAATTAGTTTCATGTATTCTTTAAATAATGTTGGTTGTGAATGGACAGTTCCTAGGGATTAATGCAGGATGTTTCTTTTCATAATGCCAGGCTGTGTTAGTCATACGACCTTTACATCTAAGGACTCCATCAACATCAATGAACAGGCCTAAGTTCCGTGTTAAGTTACTTTCAATACCTTGTACTTCTTATTTGAAATATTCTGATTGAACTTGTTTTATTTTTCTATTTGATTCATCCTTATCTGTATTTATATTTTCATCTTCATTGCCCTTTAACTTTTTATGACCTCACTGATCTTTTGTCATATCTGTTTGTTGCTCTTCCTCTCTTTCTTTGTTTAGAAGACCCTCACCCGTTAGAAGCGAGAGTTCTGCCCTAGAAAATTTTGGCCACTCAGTAGAAGGCCTAACCAAGAAATCTGGCCCTTCAAGCCATTTTTGTGTTTCTTCTGTAGAAGCTGTTGGTCTTGTAGCAACGTCAGCGGGATTCAAACCAGATGGCACATATCTTATGGTTAATTCTTTGTTTCTGCGTATTTCTTCAATACGTCTTGCTACAAATGGAGTAAGCAGCTTATTAGATGAGTACCAATCAATAACAATTTGACTATCTGTCCACAGGAACTGACAAGTCACATTGTATTGCAGAAATCGAAGAACATATTGAATCAATCTTACACCAATCAAGACTCCCAACAACTCTAAGCGTGGGATTTTCAGGTCGTGTTGATCCTTGATCGGTACCAAGCGTGATTTTCCAATAACGAAGCTTTTATGATTTTCTACCACTATATAAACGACCGCTGCGTAAGCCCCTTTTGAGGCGTCAGTGGAGCAATGAAGTTGACAATCTCTGTTCTTACTGTTTTGTATGTAACATCTTGGTACAGATATTTCTTTAATCTTTTCTAGATGGTTTTTAATTTCATTCCATTTATCTACAATGTCTTCATTAAGAGTTGTATCTCATTTAACTTTCATCTTCCATAAATCTTGCAAAAGCAATTTCGCTGGTAACACTGTTGGTACACTCCACACGGATCATAGATGGATGCAATGATTTTCAAAATGCCTCTTTTGGTAGGTTTATTATTTAAAATCTTTGTTTTAATGTTAATAGTGTCATTTTTGAGATTCCATTCTAAACCTAATACTTTTACGACTTCATCTTGGCAAGAATCGGAAATGCAATCTATGAATTCTTTGCGATTTGAGCTCCATTCTCGTAAATTCATGGATATAACATCGAAAGTGTCTTTCAAGTCATCATATAGTTTCTTGGCATTTTGCTATGGAGTCATTCCCAGTTATGACATTGTCAACATATATGTCTTATGCAATTCTTCCAACATTTTCTTTGCTTGATTGAGAAAGATGATGTTTTATAGTGGCATTCAGGAGAAATGGAGTGGATATGATTCCGAATGGTACACGTGTGAATCTTAGATGAACTATGATTTTGTCATCCGCGGGCTTAGTAATGTCCTTTATCCATAGAGATGTTACCAGATTTCTATGGATAAAGGACATTACTAAGCCCGCGGATGACAAAATCATAGTTCATCTAAGATTCACACGTGTACCATTCGGAATCATATCCACTCCATTTCTCCTGAATGCCACTATAAAACATCATCTTTCTCAATCAAGCAAAGAAAATGTTGGAAGAATTGCATAAGACATATATGTTGACAATGTCATAACTGGGAATGACTCCATAGCAAAATGCCAAGAAACTATATGATGACTTGAAAGACACTTTCGATGTTATATCCATGAATTTACGAGAATGGAGCTCAAATCGCAAAGAATTCATAGATTGCATTTCCGATTCTTGCCAAGATGAAGTCGTAAAAGTATTAGGTTTAGAATGGAATCTCAAAAATGACACTATTAACATTAAAACAAAGATTTTAAATAATAAACCTACCAAAAGAGGCATTTTGAAAATCATTGCATCCATCTATGATCCGTGTGGAGTGTACCAACAGTGTTACCAGCGAAATTGCTTTTGCAAGATTTATGGAAGATGAAAGTTAAATGAGATACAACTCTTAATGAAGACATTGTAGATAAATGGAATGAAATTAAAAACCATCTAGAAAAGATTAAAGAAATATCTGTACCAAGATGTTACATACAAAACAGTAAGAACAGAGATTGTCAACTTCATTGCTCCACTGACGCCTCAAAAGGGGCTTACGCAGCGGTCGTTTATATAGTGGTAGAAAATCATAAAAGCTTCGTTATTGGAAAATCACGCTTGGTACCGATCAAGGATCAACACGACCTGAAAATCCCACGCTTAGAGTTGTTGGGAGTCTTGATTGGTGTAAGATTGATTCAATATGTTCTTCGATTTCTGCAATACAATGTGACTTGTCAGTTCCTGTGGACAGATAGTCAAATTGTTATTGATTGGTACTCATCTAATAAGCTGCTTACTCCATTTGTAGCAAGACGTATTGAAGAAATACGCAGAAACAAAGAATTAACCATAAGATATGTGCCATCTGGTTTGAATCCCGCTGACGTTGCTACAAGACCAACAGCTTCTACAGAAGAAACACAAAAATGGCTTGAAGGGCCAGATTTCTTGGTTAGGCCTTCTACTGAGTGGCCAAAATTTTCTAGGGCAGAACTCTCGCTTCTAACGGGTGAGGGTCTTCTAAACAAAGAAAGAGAGGAAGAGCAACAAACAGATATGACAAAAGATCAGTGAGGTCATAAAAAGTTAAAGGGCAATGAAGATGAAAATATAAATACAGATAAGGATGAATCAAATAGAAAAATAAAACAAGTTCAATCAGAATATTTCAAATAAGAAGTACAAGGTATTGAAAGTAACTTAACACGGAACTTAGGCCTGTTCATTGATGTTGATGGAGTCCTTAGATGTAAAGGTCGTATGACTAACACAGCCTGGCATTATGAAAAGAAACATCCTGCATTAATCCCTAGGAACTGTCCATTCACAACCAACATTATTTAAAGAATACATGAAACTAATTACCATGTAGGTGTATTACAGACCCTAAGTTTGGTAAGGCAAAATTATGATGTGGTTACCATCATTGGCCCAAATTTTTTGGGCCAATGATGGTAACCACATCATCGGGCAATGAGAAAAGATGGATTTGTTTATTCACCTGTCTAGCTATACGAGCAATACACATGGAAGTTGTCAAAAACTTAACTGCAGATCAGTATCTACTTGCGTTACGGAGATTTACAGCCTCAAAGGGTATACCGGAAAAAATAGTATCAGACAATGCTTTACAGTTTAAATTGTTAAGTGAAATTTTGTCAAAGGAATTTTGTATAAAAAATAATATCAAATGGAAATTCATACCGCAATTAGCACCCTGGAATGGTGGATTTTACGAAGACTTGTTGTTTTGGCAAAACACTGTTTGAAACGTTCACTGGATAAACATCTACTTAAAGACACTCAATTGCATGCAATCATCAAAGAAATTGAAGCCGTAATAAATATGAGACCTTTAGTGAGTGTCGGTAATGAAATCGAGCATGTTCTGAAACCATGTGTTTTTCTCTCTCTCTATAAAGATGCCTGGAAGCTAATCTTTCAACTATTAAGATCGATAGTCTGGCTGAATCATCTACAAAGACGGATCTGATCCAAAGTTGGAAAAGAGGTCAAAATATATTGAAAGAATTTAAACTCATGTTTCGAGATCAGTATCTGGCCAGTTTAAGAGAAAGATATCGCCATTCAGTTAAACAACCTAGGATAAGATCAAACAAAGAACCAGCTATAGGAGATATTGTATAGATTAAAGATGACTCTAAAAATAGAATCAACTGGAGAGTAGGCAAGATCACTGCTTTGATAAGAGGAAATGATGGACTTTGCAGAGTTGCCAAAGTAAAAACAAACAAAACAGAGCTAATAAGATCTATTTCTCATTTGTACCCTCTAGAGGTGGAAGATGATGTGGAAGAGAATAATCAGCGAGATGCTGTTATTGACTCCAAGCATAAAAGTGCAGATATGAATGTCTCACAAGAAATTAAAGAGTTTATGTACCTAAGATTAATTGTAAATCATCAGAGACAGCGATAGATGTTGAAGAAAGCAGAGACATAGTGTAGAACACAGATATTTATAGTGATGAATCAAATATTAACATAGACAAAAAGATTACTGATGAGCACAATATAAGAAAAGATGAAACACTTGCCGGGCAGTCTGAAATGCAACCAGCTAAATTATAACGAAGCCCTTGGGACTACTTAAATTTTGTTGAAATAACCAGATAGCTGAAAAAATTAGCTTCCATATGCGATATAAAAAGTTTCTGATACTTGTTGTTTAATGGAGTTATTAAGTAAAAATGTTTTTTTATTTTTCCTGAACATTTACACTTTTACGATTACCGGATTATTCGCGGGGGGCGTCGATGTATTTGTGTTTTGTATGATAGATGGCAATTGGCTGGGTATTCTGCAGTTATTGTATATCCCAATTAAGCCATCTATCAATAAGATTCTCTGTATAGAAGGCAGGACATTCTAAAATAAGATACTGTAAAGTTTCCACGCTCTTGGATTTACAATACCGACAATCATTTTGGTCTTCTAGTTTAATTCTGTTTAAATGCTCCCGGAATCTTCTATGACCAATTCGTAAGCGGTTCATAGTTGTAATATATTTTCTAGATGGATTTTTCAATTTTTGGTGCCATGGCTTCATATATATATGCACATCTTGAATGTTGGCATACCATGCTCCTTTCACACACGCTAAACAAAAGTTAGGGATGGGACATTAGAAGAATTTAAAGAAGACAGTTCTTGATGAATGAAGATAATGTTGTTTATATTGAAATCAAAAAGTTTCATTTATCTGTCTATCTGAAAGTTTATTAATATTTTTAGTACTTAAGATTTTTAAACACAAAATTCAACTTTTTTTTTGCAAATTATATTGCTGTGCAAAAAAACTTGCCAACTGCGTTTGCTTCCTTTTATCGAATACTCTGCATACTTTTAATACCTTTTACACCCTTAATAATATCAAACGCAGTTTTTTGTAACAATACACTGCGCAACTGACCCAAGTTTATCTTCAAGCTTAACTATTCTTTGTTTAATATGAAGGGGATAGCGAATTCATAGACTTCAGTGAGGTTGAGGTTATTTGTTTTCCTCGATGTTTTAAGAAGTTAATAATTTAATCATGGGTTATAAATTAGAAAATACTCAGTGATAAGCTTTCGGCATTAATAAATTCCATTCTTTCAACGAGTGCTTCGCTAGCGCTTGCTCAATCCAAGATGATAAAAAAGAAACAAAATATTTCAGAAGTACGTATTGAGTATGTACGTACAAAGCTCGATAGCGCAGGTAGTTAGAACGTTCGACCTGCGATCGTGGAGTCGCAACTTTCGCAAAGGTCGGTAATTTGATGGGTTATAAAAAACTTATTATCTCGAGCTATTGTCGAGGCCTGTGCTGTGCCTCAGCAGTAGGGATATTAATAGGCTGATGATGATGATGTCTTGAGCATGGACGTATAAAAAAAGGCGAACAGAATTTTATTTCGGCGTGCACTCAGATTCAGATTCAGACTCAGAAAACAAGCGCGAGAAATATACAGTGGTACAGGGTGGCCATAGTGGCCGGAGGCAACCTGCTTAAACTACACTGTATATTTCTCGCGCTTGTTTTCTGAGTCTGAATCTGAATCTGAGTGCACACAATACTGAGGGTGCGGCCAGAGTGCACTCAGATTCAGAATCAGATTCAGATTTCGAAAACAAGCGCGAGAAATAAACAGTGTAGTCTAAGCAGGTTGCCTGCTTTTTCTCGCGCTTTGTTTTCTGAGTCTGAATCTGAATCTGAATCAGGAGTGCACTCTGGCCGTACCCTTCGATTACAGTGTTTATTTCTCGCGCTTGTTTTCGAAATCTGAATCTGAATCTGAGTGCACTCTGGCCGCACCCTGAGGCACCGTAATGGCGGCGGTTAAGTATGTATGAGTGAGTGAATGTAGGGTTGCTAGGTTAGCCAATTTTTTACCAATAAAACACAGTAAAAGATCAAAATATTTGAATTGTTCAAAATTTTACCCGACTGCGGAGGTCCAATAATTAGGTGCCAAAATGAAACTTTTAGAAAAAAAATTCTTATAACCTGTCAAGCGAGGTATCAAAGTAAAGGGTCTTAAAAGAATATTTAGAAAATATGCAACCCGTGTAATTAAAAAAAAAATGAAACAAAAATGTCGAAAATAAAAAAATGTAAATTTCAAAAATCAAAACACCCGTCTGTACTGAAAAGAAAAAAAAACAAGTCCAGTAGTCTAGAATTCTGTTTAATAAGGAATAAAGCTACTTTAAGGCACTTTGCAGACGACGGGGCGGGGCGGGCTTTTTATCCGCGAAGCAATAAAAACCGCGTCGGCCTGTCGATGTCTGCGGCTGCCCTCGCCGCGTACACAAAGCACACGACGGGCAGAGGCAGTCAGTTGAGGACGTTCGTTCTAGTGAATAGTCCATCACTAAAAAGCGCGTGGGGCAGACTGAGCTAGCCGCCCCGCGCCGCCGTGTGCGTTACTGCATATAAACTGGTTTGTATGATCCACGGCGGGCAGCCGCGGACATGCGGTCTTTTTGCCCTCTGTGTGCGTTTGTAGTATAGGATTCACTTTGTGCTATCGTTCGCGGCGAAATTGACCGGCCCGCTCCGCCCCGCCGTCTGCAAAGCGCCTAACAGTCGGGACTCATTAGAAATTCTAGAATTCATCGAATTTTCCCAATATTGGGTTAAAGTAGGGCGACAGTTAAAGTAGCTTTGTTCCTTATTAAACGGAATTCAAGACTACTGAACTTGTTTTATTTTCTTTTACGTGAAGTCGGGTTTTTTCATTTTTTAAATTTCCTTTTTTTCTACTGATTAGCATCCCAAACGCTGAGTATTTTTTTTATAATATTGTCTTTTACTTTGAGTGATTCTTGAAATTTGCTCCAATTTGGAGATATGGTGAAACTGAATCGTTAAATATTTTTCCGCTACATATTTAATAAGATTTATTTTGTGTACTGTTCCGGAAAAAAGCTGTTCTGATTGTAAGTTTATAAAAATACCAACTAAACCAATACCAACTAATACCAACAAAATTGCCAACATTTTTTTCTAGAATTTTTGTGACAATATAATATGATGCTATGTTTTATAATCTTCCTTATAATCATTTCGCAAATACAACAAATATCGAAGACATCTTTCGATAGATAATGCACCCCCCCCCCCTTTGTTTTTAAATTAATTAATTTATGAAAATATTACTTTTCTACAGTACACATATGCGAAGTGCATCTTCCACACTTTATATTTTTGTTGGCATAATGACAAATACTACATGCCAGATAACCAATTATCAATTTACGGTAGTGGCATTAGATTGGTACAATATTACTGTTATGAAAAATGACTAATACCCATTTAATATCAAATATATATATAAAACTCAAAGGATACAACTTAAGAAGATATAACAATAAAATACAAATAACATTAACAATTTCACATCATAAAACTATAAAATACACTAACTATAAACAAATAAGTCTCTATCTAATTACATAATTACTATATATAAATACTAGAATAATAAAACTAAAATTAAAAACCTTAAAAACATAAAATTAATAACTAAAATATATTATTAAAAGGAGTCCCTTTAGGCAAGGAACCGAAGATACTGGCAGCGTTACCTCTTTGAATGGCTAGACTAATTCTTTGTCCGAGGTAGCTGCCAGCTCTTCGGTCTCCTGTGACGTCGATTAACCTTTTTGCTATTTCCTTAAATAGCCTTAAAGCGCTAGGACCCCACGGGCCAAGGGTCTCGACACCGAATGGGACAAAATCATATTCGGAGCCTAGACCCCTGTATTTGCCTGCCTTAGCTTTTTCAGCAGCTTCACAAGCCGCACCAGCTCTGTTGTTGGTTCCATGTAGATGGGAAGGGGCCAGCGTGTCTGAACAGGTTGCATCCCATACTAGCACCCGACCCATCTTCCATGGAATTAAACTCATACCGTCCGGTCTCTTGCCATCGTCTCTTGCAAGGTATTGCAAGAGACGATAAGCGAGACGAGAGACGAGCCAACTGGTAAGTTGGCTCAAGTAGACTTGGCACGTTGACGGTGGCAAGGGACCGGCGTATGATATCGTTAAGTGCGGCGTGTCTCGAGAAGCGGCCTGCACTTTTTTGGCAAGACAGTCCGTGATGTCCTAGCTTGTCGACATCACTGCCACAGGGACATTTATGAGGAGCGCAGACCGGGACCCCAAGCCGTAGACAGGTTGCGATTCGGAGCGTGTCAGGCTCAAGAAATGTTCCTGTATTTGACGAGGGGTACGCGTGAAGCCAGTAGCCGGCCTCGTGCGCACCCACGGCCAAAAGCCTAGCACGCGCCGAACCTGCACTACAGCTCAAAAGGTTATCATATGTCAATTTACAGTTTATGTCATCCCAGCTCCTCTGTGAATTTGGAGAAACTGGAAAATTTTGACCTGGGCATGCAATTAAGAAAGCGTTTCTAGCTTCTTCCAAGCCAGCAATCTCAAAGTTTGAAGGGGATGCCCTTAAAATTTTACTTATGAGATTTGCTGAACTATGGACAGAAGATAGGAAGGCTGGTAAAGCGACACTGGAAATTTTGCGAATCCCTAAACCACCATAACGGATGGGTAGGGATGCTTGGGTCCAAGATTGCTCGTTAAGCTGCATATTAAGAATTGATTCTAAGTTATTTTTGATTAAGCCGTCTACTTGTGCCAAAAGATCTGGATGATTCCAAAAGGAGCAGCAACGGAGGACATACGTTAATTTTGGGACAAAAAGACAGAATTTTAAGATGCAAAGTGCATAATGTGGACTAATTTCAAGGAGACGGTCAGCGGAATTTTGGAATTTATTAATTGAATTATTAAAATATTCAGAAATAGATTCATCAAAAATTGGAGAACCTAAAAGGTAAAGGGAATTACTGTTAACTATTTTAATATTTGGAGCCAAAATATTAAATTTTTGTTTAACGTCATTTAAATTTAAGTCACAGTTATTTATAAAAAGTTCGCATTTGCTAAAATTAAGCTCCAAACCGATGGCTTCAAATTTGTTTTTGATTAAAAAAAGGTCCGAAAACACAGTATCCACATCACCTCCTAGGGTTCCGTCGTCCAAGTACCAAACGTTGAATTTAGAATTTAATTTTTTTATAATCGGATTTATAGCCAAACTAAAAATTGCAGGCCCAAGGGGATCACCCTGTTGACAACCTACTTCCGAGGACAGTTCATTAGAACGATATAACAATTTTGTTGGGTCAGCGTAACTGAGAAGAAGATAATTGTATATTTCCGGTATATGTTGTTTTATTTCCGTCAGCAGGGTATCCCTATTTACCGAATTGAATGCATTTTTGACATCAATTTTGAGCAACACGTCAGGCTGTCCGTAAGTTAAGAAAGAGCGTAGGGCATGGACGGCTGCCTCACATCCTCCTTTTACACCAAAGCCTAACTGTACGGGTTCAAATTCCGAATTTAATTTTGGTAAAATATGTCGAACAGCAATTTTGGAGGCCAGACGTCGTAGTGTTGATCCAACAGCAATTGGTCTCACCCCTCCGTCCTTTTTGGTGAGGGCAATGAGGTTCGCGCCGAAAAGAATGGGAACAATTTCTTGATTGACATTACCGGAATACATAAAGTTGATTAAATTAGTGATCGAATTTATAAGTTGCTTTCCTGCATCACCCACAGAATGCGACGTTAAGTCTTTCAAATGTTGGGGTGAGATTCCATCCAAACCTGCAGCCGAACCTGGTTTAAAAGACAAAATGGCATCCGTAACAACTTTGTTTTGAATTTGAAGGCATGCTTGCCCTGCTGTTGGTGGATCGAAAAAATATGGGTTTACTGGAGCTGGGGGATGTTTTGTCCGTAAGGCCTGAAGGGTGTCAGGGGTATCTGGTGATAGCACGTCGTTGGAGAACAAAAGGCGAGCGGCACCTTTGAGATCTCCGTCACAGATTTTATTTTCAATGAGTTTGATGCGATTCCGAGGGGCATTGTGTTTGATTAGAGGTGCGGGAGAAGGCAAGGAGCTTACAGCACAATTATTCTTGATCTTTTGTGTTAAGGATAAATTCAGTTCATTAGTTTTTAAGATATTTAGTGTGCTGTATGAAAATAAAAATAGCTTCTGCCAGTCTTGAGAACAATTACTTATGTAGCATTTCTGAATTAATTGTGATAAATGTGTAGCAACAGTTATTCGAGCTCCTCGAGGGATTCTTTTAACTATGGGTATACTATTTTTCAAATGGCTAAGATATGTGTGGAAAGGAGTTGGATCGTTGGCTACATAAGTAGGTCCACTCGGAATAATGGGATGGATGTCTAAAGGTGAACTATTTTGGCTAATACATTTCCTGTGTATTTTTGTAGTGTGTATTTTGAGGCCTTTCAAAGATTTGAATGATTTGTGGCACTGTGTACATGTACGGGTCGTGTTCGACGTGCCATTACTAGATTGGGTCGCGGACTGCATTCACAAAACTTAAATATATTCACAAAAAAGAATAACTTAAAACAAAATTAAAAAACACAATAAAATAACTTGAAAAGTGCACTGAAAATATAAAAAAGTCAAAGACAAATATGACAGCTGCTTGTTGTGATAAATAACGCATGCGCCGTTACATAGGTGCGTCACAGGATGGTCTTGGATTGGACACAGTGAAAGAGAGACCTAGCGACCCATGTCGTCGCTAGGACAACCGATGGCGGCCTTAGCAACCGCGTCTTCAAATTATCACAAGCGGATCAGAAATTTTTAACCACTGAACAGGCACTGTGGTGGAACAACAATAAAATCCCCATGCACACATATGAAAAACAACTTGATTTACTTTTATATGCAGGTTTGCGCCGTCAGTAAATTAAAATGGCTTAGAAATTAATATTTTAAGTGACCTCAGCCTGCATCTCATATGGTTTTTTTTTTTTTTTTTTTTTTACTTAAAATATTTACGGTAGTTATTGAATTCTTCAATATTTAATCGACTTGCTAAATTACAATCTTCTTTTGTGATTTCTTCTAGAAATCCTACAGAAGAAGTATCTAAACTTTCATCATCTTCTTCATGTCTATATCCTGACGTATGCAGTTGTGTTTATAATTTGTGTGGTTGAGGTACAATTTAGTATGGCTATTTGCTCTAAGGGAACACAATTTCCAGTTGTGAGGCATCTTAGTTCAAGATGTGTCAAAAGCTTTCGATAGCATCCATTAAATTGCCTCACATTTGGATTGTCGTTAAATCCACCCTGTATTCATATGCATGAAAAAAAGATCTCTAAATGATCTTGACTCAATTTGTATGTCGGTAAGAACAGCAATTTTTGATCATTTTTAATAATTGTTTCATATAAATATTTTAAACTCTCTATGTTCATCAATGTGCCAAGAAAGCCAGTTTTGCATTTGGCTTTTACAACAGGTTTGTTATATCGAATAATGATAAATGTCTCTCTTCCATCTTTTTTACTTGTCTTTTCGATACGTATTTGATTTTCAATTTTAAGATATATTCTTTTAGTTCATCTAAAAATTCAAATATCAAATCTTTGTTCTCAACACATAGCGGTTTTCGAAAGTCAAATTGAGTCATTATTGCTCGTGTGTTAAAAATGCCAAACATGTCGTTTATGTATTTGATAAAAGTTTCCGTTGCAGGTTTTTATAGCAGTTGCAACACTCGCACTGAAAACCTGGGTGGCTAGCCTGACCATCATTATATTATTTTTTAAATTTATATGTTTTGTTGACAATTTATTTGCTAAATGTTAAAACCCTCTTCCTGTTGAAGTTTGTTGAGAGCTTCTAATGTGTTCCATTTAATAATGTTTTTATCTCTATCAAATAATTCTCTTTTAGATTGAAATTGATTTCGGAGTAATTTCACAACGTGACTAGGATCCAGAAAGCAGGCTATTTCAGAATCACAGGATGGGTGTTTGAATATTGTTTTCAAAGTTTCCGGCTGTAAATCACATCATCGCATGTCATTGAAACTACGTCAACGTCAGATTCAAAACACTAGGTGAGACAAATTTTAATCAAATTTGCTTTCTGCTCCCCAGTTAACGAGTTGCTTAAAAATATCCTAAAGGAATTTTAAAGCGGTGATTTATGCCAACAAGGAGAAAAAACAACACCTTTTTCAGCTCCTGCTCTCATGTCTTCTAAGCCAATATATTTCTTACCATCCCATATTTTTTGACGCCTTATAGTAACCTCATCAAATGTCAATGAGCACAAAGGCTTATACTGGCTAACTTGCGCCTTTGCTTTTATTCCCTGAAAGGATTCCTCAGTAAAACTTTTCCTTTTATATGGATTTACCACTTCGATAGAGTTTTAGGATGAGGAAGACATGTATCGAAAGTTTGTCTCACGTAGTCGTATGCTTTTGGGGCATAATAGTTCAGCGTAAGACAAAACTTTTTTATAGCAGATGTATATTTTAATTCTTTTTGAATTTTTTTCTGTTAAGATTATTAAATAAGTCTACTGTAACTACGTTTTCCTTTAATCTCTTCAATGTTCCTTAAGTGATTTTAAAATCTCTTTTAAGGATTTATTCCTATTTTGAAGACGTTTGGTTTTTTGCTTCAATGTTTTTATTTGCCTTTTTTGTCTTCTGATAATATCGAGTTTTTCGATGATACTTTGTTTCAAACTCCGTTTCTTTGAAGTATAAAGCATCGATAATACTTCTGATGTTCCAACTTCAGGTTTCTATTAAACAAAAATATTTACAATTAATTTTAAAATAATGAAACTATTATAATATGCAGTAGAACGCCGACTATCCGAATCACAGTTTGTCTATAAAGTCGTGACATGAATGTTTGAGGAACTAACATTATTCATGTGTCTGGCAACACCAAACATATGTACATCAGCTATCATCGAGTTTCAGTTGTGGAACAGTTTTCCTTTTGTATTTTTTATTGTTTGGATTAGTCAAAATAAGAATTGAGTAATAAATTAAGACGAAACTACGCAGAAAGGTATAAAAATGAGTAAAGTAAATCGGAGTGGCACGCGGGAAGTGATTTTTAAAGTTTTCCGCCGATGTTTCTAAGACTATAGCTGGACGAATTTTGTGGGATTTGGATGATGTTTATGGGTGAACAGCGTCTATGGCGGGTATGTAATCGTGTAACTATTTGTTTGTAATCTGTCTGAAGTTACAAATTTACTCAATTTACGATTTTGAGACCAAAAAAGGCATTGTTTACATTGCACATTTTTAGGTTAGATTGACATTGTAAGTAAGTAATATTGTAGACGACCATTTCTTTTGATACGTTATTATGGTTTAACTCGGTCAGGTTTTCTACCAATTTTGAATTAATTGCTTCATGTCAATAAGTTATTGTTTCTATTCCGTTACTTATTTTTTTACTTTTTTTCAGGAAAATCAGAGAGTCGGATAGTCAACGAAGGTTTTAAGAACGATGAACCATGGCCAGATGCTTTTAGTGATGATACCTATCACTAATTTTACTAACTGCACATTTACAAATTGTTTCTCTAAATAAACTTTTTATATACTATAAAATGATTTTTAGTATTATTTTCTTAACAAGTGTTTTAAAAAACGTCGTATGATGATACTTGTATGTATTGATGATTACCTAACGGCTCTGGTCTCAATGGCACCGCAGCGGTAATCACCAACATTGCACACTTTTCCACTATAAAGTACTATTTTATCTATAATAATTTTATTCTGATTCAATTAAATATGCTTGGCTAAACTTTTTATAAGCATAGGCACCTACTATATATAAAACAGAAACAAAATACGACGGTATAGTGTGTCTTATTAATTACCTACTAGCAAACCAGTGAACCAAATGTTCACCAAAACCTGATTTCTCGAAAACCGGAAGTGCTACGTTACTCAAATCCGGTTTGTAGTCTTATCAGACTATTCTTAACTTATAACTTAAATATTCTCTTTATCTATCTCTTACGGTTTGGCCGCTGAAACAGCACCACAGACAGACGGACTTGTCTAATAGATAAGAGATTTTACTTGAATGAACTGCTAGTATCAAAATCATTTTGGTCCGACTGTATAGGGTTGCTACATGCATACTAATGGCGCTATCATTTAATGTCACGACTTTATAGACAAACTGTAATTGGGACCGGGATCGAATCGGATAATCGAAAATTCGAATAATCGGACATAGACTGGTAACAAAGAAAAACTAACTGTGTGTAAGTTTAACAAACACAGTTCTACAATAACGCTCACTTGGACATTTCGATCAGAATAAGTTGCAACCCCGTCAGGCCTTAACAAAAATACGAAGTATAAAAAAATTCACAACAATAATAGAGGTACATATGTACGCTTAGGACCGATTCGGATAATCTACGTTCGGATAATCGGCGTTCTACTATACAGAGGACTAGAGAATACTCCTTATATGATGTACTTCAACGCCCTTCAAGCTTTATTTGTATTTTTGTAACACCCTGTATAACATCCAACATAATATATAATATACTTAACTATTGCAAAATCATACGATTTCTTAGTTAAAAGTTCTATTTAAAAATCCGTTTTTTCATTCATATATTATATATATATATATATTGTTACGCACCTCTTGTAAAGCCATACAAATATTTGAATCATCGCGTTGCTCCTCTTGCTGGAAAACTATAATTGAAGGAGAAGGCTGTATAATTGCTGGCAAAATCGTAGATGCATTCTAAAAAGTAACAAAAAAGTTTTATCTAGTATTTTCATAGCTTCATTTAAATCTATATATTTTTTTATTTAATCGTAGTACCTCTTGTACAACCATTGACATGTTTGGCTCAGCAGGTTGTTCCTCTTGCTGTAAAACCATAATTGAAGAACAAAGCTGTTCAAGTGCTGGCACAGACATTGATGCGCTCTAAAAAATATCAGGGATATCTGTATGAGGTTTATCATCTAACAGAAAGGTGAAAAATCTTTAATCAAGATACATTATGCCTAAGTAACATAGGCTACTTTTCAGGGGAAAAAATCTCATTTCTACAGGAAACAAAAGTAAATAGCAGGATTTGATATTTATTTATTTTATTACATACCTCTTGTGAAGCACTGGAAATATAGGGAACAGGAACAGGTTGTTCCTCTGCCGTTTGTGCTTCTGCGTTCTCAAACAAAAACTAAAAATAAATAACATATTGGAGATTAAACGTTAAGTTGAACCAATATGAATATGTTAATAGATCTATGTAAATGGCGTGAATGTATGAGGAAAAGATTGAAAACAGTTAAATATAAATAGCATAAAACTTTTTTAACAGTATACATATTTATTATATGTAAAGAATATGTTTTATTTCTTACTTTTGTGTGGCTCTGTCTTTATGGGTAGTTTTCGAATTACTTGTGCGGCATAATGCTTAACGTTGAATGTTTCAACTACAGCAACGCTTCGCACAATCGAGCACTCTACGAAGGAAAGGTTTCGTAAGATGCGTGCAATTGATTCCAACTCAGTGACAGAAAATTAACAAGTGTTTTTTCTTTAAGTTGGCATTGATCGAAATGTTTTATTTAAATATTATTGTTAGTAATATTATTTATTTATTGTTGAAGATGTTTTAAAGCTTTTGTTTCGTTGTAGGTTTTTTTTAAATAATCAAAGTTAATTCAAACTGTGTTAAGAAATAAATTTAAGTATGGATAAAGGTAAAAACATTGACATTTTTTTTATATCCCATATTTTTTTTCAACACTGAACTTAGCGCACTTTGCTAGTGCATTTGAAAACTAATTCACGTTCCAATTAAGCATCAGCATAATTCGGCATTGTTCGCCACTAAGTCGCATTATGCTCTGTAATTGGAACACTACCATGAAGTCTGTTTTTATTTTTGTATAAAAAGAATATATAATATTAAAATATATTATATTTTCCACTTTTCATAAGCCAGAGTAAACCAATTAAATATGCCTGGCCTGACCTGCATTCTTTTTCATATTTCTTAAATTAACAAAAGATGCATTGAGTACTGTTTGTAATTGAGGAGTTCCATTGTTTCCCTCCAAAAATACTCATCAGCTCTCGCTAATAAACTGATTCAAACAAAAAAATAATCATCAAAATCGGTCCACGAATCTCGGAGATACGCGCGCACAACACTTAAAAAAAACAAATAGGGTAACGGCACCAGTGGTCAGCCAGGAACCAGTGGTCAGCCCTTTGCGTCGTTTATTAGTCATAAATATCACAACAATTAGAATAAACGAAGCACGTGTACTTAAATAGAAACTTTGATTCCTCATTGGTTAATATGTCACACGATAGATGCGGCAGGGGATCATGGGGGAGAAATATACTCGTTCATACAGGTGACGGCGGTTGAAAAGTGCAGTATTGTCATGTCCGCCATATTTTTTACTTCGCGTGGTGTTGTCTTTAAAGGTAAGAAAAAACATGTTTAATTATGAAATGTGATAGTCTTTTATGCAATTTGGCTTTATTTATTACTTCATGTATTGAATTATATTAAATTTGAATAAAAATATCGCTGATTTACGTAAATATTGTGGGGGCTGACCATTGGGTACTACTTTTTTATAAAATATCCAATGGTTGGGCCCCCGGGGCTGATCACTGGGTTCTTGAATTATTTTTTAAAATCCAGTATTCAGCCCCGACCTAGCAAACGAAGACACTGTTAACCACCCATAGTCTTTTATACATTGCGACAAGGTTTAAATTCGTTTGTAAATGTACAGTTAACAGTGTCTTCGATTGTACCCATTTAGGTAGTATTCTTAAGGACGGTAAACTACATTTTAGTTTTACCTGAAATAGTTATAAAATGTATTTAGGTAGTTTGTATTTCAGTAATTGAGAAGGTACCTATGTAAATAATTTTTGATAAATAATTCTGTATTTTTTTCAGCCCAAAATTCCGCCAAGATAAACATATCTTCCAGAGAAACTCTCTTCCACCATGGAAGCCATACGTACTCGTAGCAGTTCGGGTGATTAGATAAATATGAGTATAAGATATATTTATGTTTGTTGATATATAAGAGAGTTGAGATATATAAAAATAAGAAGATTAGGACTGTAATTATTTGATTGTAAGAATGGTTTTTACAAAGTAGGTACAATTAGTAGATTTGCTAGTGACCTATTTCTCTTTCGTGTTATGTGTATTAAACCTGAGAGGAATATTGACATAATATATAAAAATGCATACATACTAATGTCGTTGATTTACGTATAAATAAATATTGATGTTTTTATGATTGAGTTCCAAAAAATAAGAACACAAATAAGTACTGTGACTGTTTGCTTGCAGTAATATTTCAGACAGGTGTTTTTTTTTGTTTTGATAATTTAGCTATAAATAATAAGAGAGAAGTAAATAATATCGTTGATTTTGATATAAATAATGCTCATTTTGATCTCATGCTTGTTAATAGTTACAAGGGCTGAATACTGGGTTCATCGAGGCTGATTATTGGATTTTAGAGGCTGACCACTGGGCAAAGGTGCCATTTTTTGTTTGAATTTAAAAATATATTTTATAAAGAGAAAGATTGTTTTTAACATATGTTGTTTAAAAACTATAATAAACAATTCATCGAATCATGTACTACGTTTCATTATCCGACGAATCCTGTAAAAATGCCAGCTTTCCAAATTTCATAAAGTCGTTATGAGGCTGACCACTGGTGCCATTACCCTATGACGCATAAAAAAATTATTAATTTACCTTTTGCGGTACTGCATACGTAACAACACGCCGGAGTCCTCCTTTAGTTGAATATAAGTCTTCAGCTTCAAAATGGAGACTGCAAATGACACTATATTTGCTTGGAATCCATTCATTTTCACTGTTACAATTCCTAATAATTTGGATCCAGTCATTTCTCCATACTACATTTTCTTTAGGGAATCTGATAAAAAAGAATAACAATTAATAGATTGAAGCTAATGCCAACCCAATTTCCCATATTTTAGGTATTATGGTTACGTAAACATTGGCAACACTGGACTTTAGATTAATTATTTTGTCCTTAGAATGAAAATTGATTTCGATTACTAGAAACTAGAGAAAAATAATTAAAATATTCATTTACCTATGAAACGTGATTCCTGGATTTTTTTTCTTTCGGTCACTACGGTTTTTACACCATTTTACCACGCAAGACATCTTGTTTAACTTATTTTTATCTCCACGTAACGTATCGGCTGCTTTGACGTTTGCACGCGTAATGGCTGACTAATGTGTGAATGTGTGTGTGTCGGCTTGTACGTATAGCGACCTGGCCGACTCTCAGCGACTAGTGATGTGCCGAGTCGGTTATTTTTGGTATTCGGGTATTTTATTACTCGTTAAAAAAAGATTCGATTTATGATTCGAGTCGGAAGAACTACTTTTCAGGTCTCGAGTATTTTTTGAATCGGACCTTGTCATTTCCTTCATCATCATCATCAAAAATCATATTATATGAGTGATAGGAAAATATGTTTATAATAATACACAAATGTATAATCAATCATTTATTAATATTATAATCATCATATTAATAAGCTCCCGGTCTATATTCTTCGAGTTGATCTGAATAACACTTTTTGACAAAAAAGGCATCTGTAATTGTCTTTTATGACTTACTTTTCAATGATATTTGGTCAATGTCATTTGATTGCCGTGTAGATGACGATGCTAATGAGTGTAATGACTCCAAGTCCAAATCAGAACTCTCATCCAAACTTTCGTTTTCATTTTACTTGCTTTTTGATGTGTGACATCTTTTCTCTCGCTTTCCTGCAATTTGTGGGAGTGATTTCGTGAAATGGGACGGAAGTGTGTAATAGGAAGTCGTGAAAGCGCGCGTTATTTGATCTGATTTTAGAACATAATGTTCAAATGGCTTATTCCTTTTGTAGTAGGTTTTATTTCTTTTTTTACTAATATAAGGTGAGATTTCAAATGTTACACATCATACGCGACTACTGTAAGGCTCGCTCGTTTTTTTTTTCTATTATCTCTGTCTATCTATTTCGGATCTATTTTTTTTCAAATGTTTTAATAAAGTTGTGTTTCCAAAATTAACAAATGTTTTTAACACTCTCTGCACTCCACTTTTTTATTTGTTTAAATATTATAAAAATTCCATACTCCGAATTTTTTCTTCGGAGCCATCCTATCACAAAGTCACTAGTTAAAAAACAGTAAAACTTTACACAAATTCTACAGTTAAACTAGTATCCGAGAGTTCGACTAATTAAAATAGATAATTACTTATAAGAAACAAATATGTAATCAAACTTTTGTTAACATCTCATTTAACTGATCGGTCGAGTAGGAAACATAAACACGTTCAAACCTGCACCGACTTATCAACACTTCACTGCACGAGTACAACGACTGAGTATTCGAATACCGTTAGTACTCGAAACCTGTACTCAAGTACTGTGGATCCGAATACAGTATTTCGAGTACTCGAGTACGTGAGTACCTGCTAGGTATTCGAGTCAGCCTGACTCGGCACATCTCTATCAGCGACACAGTTTGTTGGGGGACTTTTTGGCGGGCTTTTAAATAGGCAAGGCGCGATTTTTAAGTTTTATTTCATTTATTTTATTTTCACAGTTAAAACTTAGAGAAAGTTTAGTTTTCTAAAGTTTAAAGATGGACGAAGATAGTGGAGGTAAAAATACCAAGAAGAAAAAGTCGGTTAAGAGGCGTAAGGAAGAATTTTTGTTTGACGCTTCGGATCACACGTCCGATGATGAAGCAGAAAATAAATATTTACCCTACCGCAAGCAGGATCACATCCGTATTTATCCGCCAAATTCTCAGGGAACTGTGTTCTCTGTATATTTAGAAAGTACCAAACCAGAGGAAAAGTTCGGTAATAAAAATCCAATTTATTTAAATAGCATTTTTAATAGATTTATTAAAGGAGTTAAACAGTTAAAACGAATAAATGCTTCCAAATATGCCGTAATTTTTGATAATTCAAAAAATGCCAATGCCCTACTTAACAACTCACAGTTTTTAAAGAGTCAGGAATTGAAAGCCTATATATCAGCATCACAAGCTGAATGCATTGGAGTGATAAAATTTGTACCAACCGAGCTAAGCAATAAAACTTTATTTAACAAACTTGTATCCTCACAAGAAATTCTAGGAATAAGAAGATTCACTTAAAAAACGTTGGAAGGGATTATTCCTCTTAAAACAGTATCAATTACTTTTTCTGGTAATATTTTACCAAATTATGTCACTTTTGATCTATGTGCATTGAGGGTAGAACCATACATTAGAGCAGTTTTGCAATGTTACAACTGTTTAAATTTTGGCCATACATCTAAGTTTTGTAAACGAGCAACAGTATGCTCTGTATGTGGTGGTGCCCACTCCTACAAGGAGTGTGAAAATACAAGTAATCCTTTTCCTAAATCTTTTGTACAAGTCACAAACACCAAGCCGCATAAATTAGATAATAAGGACTTAATAATTAAATTTGTTAATAATGATTTAATTATGAATGCATTTGTCAAAACTTTTACAATGATGTATAATAAGAAAAATAAACTACCTGTTAACTCACAAACAATTAAAGAACTCTTTATTCA
This sequence comes from Chilo suppressalis, assembly GCA_902850365.2. Classification (NCBI taxonomy): domain Eukaryota; kingdom Metazoa; phylum Arthropoda; class Insecta; order Lepidoptera; family Crambidae; genus Chilo; species Chilo suppressalis. The sequence continues at coordinate 20,281,866 of OU963898.1, forward strand.
AAATATAAATAAATAATGGATAATTGTAACTTAAACAATTTACTAATATGTCAACACAACATACAAAGTCTTAAGCAGAAATTACCTTTAGTACAGAATCTTCTTTTTGATAATAGTATTGACATATTAATCTTAAATGAAACTTGGCATAAGCCAACCGCAAATGTTAATATACCATATTATAAATTACTAAGGAAAGATTTAAGTAATGGTCATGGTGGTGTTGCAATTTTTTACATAGAAAACTTAAAATGTAATTTAATTATTACTCGTTCCACTGAAAACATTCACTATTTTAGGTTGTTATTGTCCTCCTCGAACAACACGTTTTCCAATAAATACTCTCAAAAGTATAATTCGACAGCTGCCGACTCCCTTATTGTTATTAGGATACTTAAACGCTCATCATACTGCTTGCGGTTGTGCTACCAATAAACAAAGAGGAATACAAATTTACGACATGCTGGATGATTTTAATTTGTGCATTTTGAATGACGGATCATGTATCACAGTCAATCGTCCACATAATTCACCGTCTGCTATTGATGTAGCTTTCGTATCTTCGAACCTAATGCCTTCTTGTAATTGGTCTCTGTTTTATGATGATTGCTTAGGTAGTTATCATTATCCAGCAATGGTTCAAATTAAGCCTAATTATTATCAAATAATTAACAAAACAGATAGATTTCTATTTAGGCAAACTAACTGGGAAGAATATACAGAAGCCTCAAAAAATTTGCTAAGCCATTATGATTTTTCTAATGATAATCCTGTAATGAATTACAACTGCTTTGTTGATTTCGTCAACAACTTGAAACAGTGTGACCAGATTAAATTTTACGAAAATACCGAGGCACCTCAAAAAAATACTGAAATATACCGACTTACATAGGACAGATATACCAATAAAAATACTGATTTTCTTAACACATTTTATTTATTCATACGTACTCACAATAAATGTTAGAGTTTTATTTTAACATCCTTTTCGAAGGATTAAAATTTACACAACCTCCTTCATTTCTTCATGCTCTATCTAATAGTGCAAACCGCATTAAAATCGGCCCAGCAGTTGTAAAGTTTTAGGCGAACATACATTCTGCAAGTCCGATTAATACTATGTATTGATTGATAATTGTATATGTAGTATTACAATACTACAACGCCGACAACGGTCGTCTTTCTTGTCATATCTGTAATTTACTCATAGATAACATGTATAAGTATAGGTAAACTAAATCCGGGAAAGTCCCCAATGTTCGCATTCCGGGGAATGAGGGCTACCGTTTTCTGTCTCACCAGATGGCGCCAGTGTTGAGTGAGGTCCTAAATTGTAACTTTTAAAGTTTATTAATACGCACATGAAATCAAAGGTTACATTTAGATCGTATTTTAACACAAAAGAACCATATCCTAAACATAATAGGCCATGCCACAGTGACGCCCAGTTCCGTTTTATTCGGGAAAAATGGGAACTAATCATTTTTCTAAGCTCAATTTTTTAATAACTGACATTCATTGCCACATAACTCATATTTGCCATAATTAAGCCGAATTGTTACCAATTATTCACAACATTATTTTAATAAGAAATAAACCCGCGTAGACAACCAACAAGCAATAACATTTGACATTTCGGAGACCTCACGCTACACTAGCGCCTCTAGCGGCGGATTCATACGCGATAGCCCTCATTCCGCAAACATTGTCGCAACGACGATCACTCACTACGGTGTTGCCATAACTTCTGCCAAAATATACCCAAAAATACGGACTGCCAGCAATATACCTGAAAATATACTGATGTTCTGAAAAATCTATGAAATATACTGAAAAAGTATTAAAATACTGAATCTGGTCACACTGACTTGAAAGAAATTTGCGTTCCGAAACGTACGCCATCTAATACTTTTAGTTGCGTTCAAAACCAAAAACAACACATACCAGTACCGTGGTGGAATGATATTTGCTCAAATGCTGTTAAAAAAATGTAGACTAGCTTTATACGCCAACTATTGAAAACTATTTAATATATAGAAAGTTAGACGCAAAGAAGAAATTAATCATAAAAGAGCAAAAAAAACTTTCCTGGATTTCCCTCTGTTCAACATTTGATCGCATGACACCAAGTTCACGTATTTGGAAGTTTATAAAGAAATTTAATAAAAATAGACCCAGGGTTCAAACTAAAGATGATTGTTGGGTTGAAGCATTCTTGGAGAAATTATCCTCAGATCAGAATACATTAAACTCTGATTCGATAAAATTATTATTTAATCAAAATATAATAAATACGCATTTAATTAGGCCGTTCACAGAATCTGAATTTAATTTGTCCTTGTATAGTAGAAAGGATGCTACTCCTGGGCCTGGTGAAATACCCTATATTCTTATAAAGAAGTTGCATGCAAATTGCAGATATATTTTGTTGACTATTTTTAATTCTTTATGGGATAAAAATATTATACCACTAGACTGGAAAATAGTAACGGTTGTCCCTATCTTGAAACCGGATAAAGATCCACTTTCTCCCGATTCCTACAGACCTATATCTTTAACATCGTATATAGGCAAAATTTTTGAAAATATGGTTAAATGTAGACTGGAATCTTTTGTACAAAACTCAAATATCATTGAAATAGAACAATTTGGCTTCTGGTGTTAAAGAAAACTCTTTAAATAACTATTCCAATTTAATAAGTGTCTTTTTAGACGTCAAAGATGCTTTTGATAATGTAGATTTAGAAACTTTAGTTGTTATTTTAAACTCTTTGAACATCTCAGGAAAGATATTGCAATTTATTTTTAATTTCTTTTATGGTCGACAAATTTCTATAAAATTTAATAACAATTTTTATGGTCCTAGGCTTGTTTTTAAGGGTTATATTGTTTTAAACTAACATGGTCACTAACATTATAGTAATTTATGTTATTTACGTGATTGTTACCATGTACATTGTTTTTAGCGAGTTTCCTATAATTCGGCACTGTTGAAAGCGCCATGATCACGGAGTAACTGAATTAATTTTGGGTAAGCTGTTATCGGCAGACATATCGGTCTACCCTCCGACGAAGTCTTTTATTGCGTTCGATACCTGTACCACTGTTTGATTACTTCAGTTACACTGTGATCATGGTGCTTGCAACAGTGCCGAATTATCGGAAACTACTTATATATGCACACTAGCGGCCCGCCCTCGCTTCGCTTCGGTGTAGAGCTGATGTGTAGACTACAGTTTCTGTTCTCAGGCTTGTATTATACACAATGACATTCATCTATGATTCTTATACCTGCATGCAAAGTCTCAGCCCGATCGGTTTAAAATTGACAAAGTTTCATACAAACTTTCATTCCCTATTTTATCCCCTTGGGGGTAGAATTGATCAAAATCCTTTCTTAGCGGATGCCTACGTCATAACATCTACCTGCATGCCAAATTTTAGTACGATCCGTCCAGTGGTTTGGGCTGTGCGTTGATAGATCACTAAGCCAGTCAGTCACCTTTGAGTTTTATATATATATATAGATTTAATTCCTTGTTTTTTTTCTTGGAAGTATATTTTTGTGTTTGTTAGGCAGCAGTCCTGGGAGCGCCGCGTCGGTCTTCCTGAGGGTGCTTTGTCAGGGCCGCTCCCTCTCGCCGCGCTCCGGCTCCCAAACAATAGTCAGATTTCCCGAGTAACAGCCACGTGTATTTCCGCGCCCGCTCCGGCCCGCTCCGGCCCGCTAACTACACTTGTCTTTAGTTCTCTTTTTACACGTCTCAACTCAACTTAACGTGTAACTCATGTCGAATGCTGCTCGGCTATTAGGCGTAATCGGGGGTGGACGACCTCTCGCAACATTATCTTTATTCGCGTAGACAAAATATTACCGACATTTTTATTACCGATAATAAAAAATGTTTTCTTTACATATTGCTTAGTTTGTAGGTATTGTAACCAAGGTAACTTTTGATAATTGTAAGTTTTGAAATATTATTATGAGGGGGTATAAATGAGATTGTACGCATTGCATTTAATGTTTAGTAGTAGAACAACGGAAGGTAGGGCGTGTCGGATAATCTCCACCTTACAGAAGATCTCAGTACAATAATACTGCCTTTCTTCTAAATCTCATTGCGACATGTTGTGTTAATAAGTTAATTTTTAACAGGTAAAATGTTTGTATTGAGCTCCGAACTATCACAAAGTATGTAACTTAAAATTGCGCTTAATTCTCCTTTGGTTTATTTGTAGTACACCGCTGGTTTTCACAGGTTTGTCAATTTTAATAATGTCAGAATGTTACAATTTGCTGATGATCTTGTCGTTTATACGTCCATTAGAAATATAAGTGAAGCTCAGATTATAATCAATAAAGCCCTTGATGAAATAAATTTGTATTGCAAAAAGCTGTTAAAACTAGAATTAAACCCTGCCAAGAGCAGTTTTATGTTATTCAGTAAATCTTTATGTAATAGTAATGTAAATATAGTAATAAATTCCACTAAAATCAAGCAAGTTTTCGAGCACAAATTTTTGGAAATCATATTCGACAGCAAAATGTCTTTTAATGCTCATGTACACAGTGTGGTTAATAAAATGCAAAAACGTGCCAATATTTTAAAATGTCTTGCTAGTCTTAGCTGGGGAATGGATCCTAAAATACTTTTTATGATTTTTGTAGCTATAGTTAGGAGCCATTATGATTATGGTCTTATTCTTAAATTTGTTAATAATAGTTTAATTAGAAAATTAGAAGTTGTACAGAATAAAGGCTTAACACTTATTACTGGAGCAATGTGTTCGTCCCCTATCAATGTTCTAGAAATAGAATCAGGTATACCACCGATACATATTAGGGCCAAATATTTAGCTGAGAAATTCTTTGTAAAAATGTATAGTAACGTTGAATATAGCAATATGTACTTAAACAATAATATCTATTTAGAAAATAAGGATAAAGAAGAACTACAAGAACTGTGTAAAAATGTTTATAAGACGGACAAGTGCAATTGTGGCTCGTTAGAGGTACATATGGTCAAACCTTTGATATGCAATGACATTAAAATTACGAACAATGAAGATTTTTTGTGTTTCATAAATAATAGTGAGAGAAAAGAACATCGCATACTATACACTGATGGTTCCAAGACTACGCATGATGTGAAGGCAGCCTTTTATGACTCTACATTGAAAATTGGCAGATATTTTCGATTACATACCAATACATAAATTTTTACGGCAGAAGCATATGCTATCCATGAAGTTTTGAAATACACTTCTGGACACATCTATTGGCCCACCTTGTATTTTCAGTTTCGTTTGGTCCTAGCTAAAATTTTATATTAGGTCGAGCAAAAAGTTTTTATGCAGTTTTGAACCTGGCACATTCACAATTTCATTCAATAGTCTTTTTTTAAATTTCTTTACTTGGATTTAATTCTTGAAAAAATGATTGATATCTTTGGTTTTGCAACAAACATTACTTATTCTTAACATTAAGGTGAGGTTCTATCAATAATCTATGGATACTTCACTTGAAGTCGCCGCCCAAGCTGTGGCACTTATTCAGGCCGGACACAGCCAAAGAAACGTGAGTGCTCAACATAATTTAAGTCGATCTGCGGTCCGAAATGTTTATCGGAGGTACCTAGGCTTTGTTCGTCGCCAAGGAAGGCCACGATCTCGGGTCATAACTGAAAGGCAGGATCGATTCATCGTGACGACCAGCTTGAGAAATCGTCACCTTACCTCCATTGAGATACAAAAACAAATTCGCGACTTCCACGGAGTATCTGTGAGCGCTCGAACTGTTCGGAGAAGGTTAAAAGAACGCGATATGGTACCACACAAGCCAGCTAATGGGCCCAAACTAACGCGAGCCCACCAAACAGCGCGCCTTCATTTCGCACGCAGTCATTTAAATTGGACACAGTAAGATTGGAGCCGTGTACTCTTTTCTGATGAGTCTAAAATTGTGTTACATGGCAATGATGGAAGGAAGAAGGTCTACCGACGTAAGGGAGAGCGTTTCGCACAATGCTGCTTTGAAGAGAGGGTTGCTTATGGCGGTGGCTCATGGTTTTTCTGAGGCGGTATATCCGCGAGCGGCAAAACTCAACTTGAGGTTGTTACAGGACCACGGCTGCCAACATTAAATGCTGAAAGGTACATTCGTGAGTGCTTAGAACCTCACGTGATACCATACGCGGACTATGTGGGCCCAAATTTCCTTTTTATGCATGATAATGCAAGAGCCCATGCGGCCGGCATCGTCAGGGAATATCTTCGGGATGTGAACATCACAGTTATGGACTGGCCAGCCAGAAGCCCAGACATGAACCCCATTGAGCACATGTGGGACAAGCTAAAAAGACGTGTTAGGGCTCGTCAGTCAGTTGCCCAGACGATGCAGGAGTTGAAATTGCCATAGAAGAGGAATGGGAGATGATCCCTCAAAATTTCATAGAGCGGTTGATAAACTCTATGCCTAATCGTATGAGAGCTGTGGTAGATGCCCATGGAGGCAACACGCGTTATTAAATTAAACCTTTATTTGATAAAACATGTTTTTTATTCAAAAATCAATTGCCTTTAACAAGGCGCATATCCGACATGTTAGGCGTAGCTCCATGTCGTATGGTATTCTGAATTCAAATTTAAAACAATACGATCGAAAAAGATGGTAAAATGTATCAGGTTTAAAACTGCATCAACAGTTTTTGTTCAATCTAGCAATCATATTTCGGTAGGGGCCATTGAAACCTAAACTCTAAGGTGGGCCAATAGATGTGTCCAGAAGTGTATATAAAAAAGATGTTACCGAAAAAGTATTTGATTGTCACAGATTCACTGAGTGTATTGAAATGTTTGGATAATACTACATTATCATATAAGAATAACATAAACATATATTCTGCAAAAGAAATTTTATAAGTTCTATATGATATGGGAAAAATTGTTGAATTTCTATGGGTGCCATCTCACTCAGGTATTACAGGAAATGAAATAGCTGATTCGTTGATGAAAGGTACTTTCGACATTCCAGTTCGTGAAAACGCCTCAATTCCTTTTACGGATTTTTATAGTGCAATAAAAGACAGAATGTATTTGACGTGGAATAAGTATTGGGAAGAAACTAGAAAAGTTAAAGGAGCATGGTATGCCAACATTCAAGATGTGAGACCCAAGATTAAACTCGAAGACCAAAATGAATGTCGGTATTGTAAATCCAAGAGTGAGCTGAGAGAGGCTGAGGAAACTTTACAGCATCTTATTTTAGAATGTCCTGCCTTCTTTATACAGAGAATGTTATTGATAGATGGCTTAATAGAGATATATAATAACTGCAGAATACCCATCCAATTGCCATCTATCATACAAAACACTAATACATTATTATTATCTATTATCTAGCATTTTTGAGTATTTGAAGATATTGATAAATAAATAATGTTTTTTTTTTGAAATTTAAACAAATAATTTTATTCAAAAACGTTACTACTATCTCCAAAAATCCTCCTACATAAACATACAACAATAATATAAGTAGTTAATTGAAATAAGAAAAACGATGTATGGATATTGGAATCGCCTTTTTTAATAAAACCAATAATAATAATTATGATAGTTATATTCATAGGTTTCGAGAGTGCTGATTACAAATACGACAGTAATTTTGTGATCCAAGATGGCAAAATCTACTTTTTGGTCGACTGCGGAGGATGATGATTTTCGAGTGCATGTATGTATGTATCTATATATATCTTTGGCACGCCCTACAGCCGGAACGATTTGATATGCGAGGTATAATTTGATTTGTCGTGATTGTGTTACTAAAAGTGTGTAAAACAAATCTGGCTTTAAAACCTGGCTTTACTTTGATAGCACATTTTATTTAAAAAGTTGTTTCATGAGTTAAATATGTCTGATATTTGGTGCCAAATAGAAACATCTTGAAAAAAAATTGCTTATAACCTTTCAAGCGGGGGTATTATAGTGAATGGTTTTAAAACACATTTTTTTTATGCATACGAGCAGACCACTCACCTGATGGTAAGTGATCACCGTCGCCCATGGACACTTGCAAGACCAGGAGTATCACAAATGCGATGCCGGCCTTTTAAGGAAGGAATACACTCTTTTTTTGAAGGTTTATGGGTCGTATTGGTCCGGAAACATTGCTGGCGACAATATATTCTACAGTTTCGTCGTACGTGGTAAAAAATTACGACAAAAATGCACGGTTGTGGATAGCCACGCATCAAGATGATGGGGATGAAATTTTTGTCGCGATGTACGATGGCGAAATGCAGCAGCTGGAATTAATCCGAACAATTCCTCAGAACACTCCCCGTGATAAATACGATAGAAGATGCAGAGCGAAGCTACATCCCTACGCAAAGCCAAAGGATCAAGCTGATCGGAAAGGTCCTGGTCGTCGACGATTCGAGCCGCTCGGCGGTCGATGCGATTCAAAGGGAGAAGCTGGTACTGGGGTGCCCCCGCCTCAAGATGAGAGCAGTAAGTACTCCATGTGAGGCCAAACCTGTGCCTTATAAAGTTGCAGTCGGTGGGCCGGTGTGAAGTACATTCACGATCTATTGAGCACACCAAGCTTCTTAGAGGCCAATTTAGCCTTGCCCTCTAAATGATCCCGAAACTGGACGTCGCTCGATATGTAAACGCCAAGAATTCTAATACTAGCTGAGGCAGTTAGAGGAGTGTTCTCAAAAAGAGGAGATACGACAAATGGTATTTTTTTTGCGGTGAACGCTCATACTTGTGTCTTCATAGGGTTAAATTGGACTAGATTAAGTCGGCCCCAATTCGTTACTTGGTTTAACAAAGTTTCGACTTCAGACACAAGTTTGTTCCGGTACTCGATGACGTTTTCCCGTGATATGTTGACGCGGCCGGTATATAGGGCATCACCCGTGCTGTCATCTGCATAACAATGAATGCCATCAATTTGAAGCATATCATTGATATGAAGAAGAAACAGCGTAGGCGATAGCACACAGCCTTGCAGAACACCAGCGTTTACGGATTTGGAGTCCGAGCATGCACCGTCGACTGCGACCTTGATGCTCCTGTCCGCAAGAAAGCTAGTGATCCAAACGCACAGTTTTTCAGGAAGCCCATAAGAAGGAAGCTTCGAAAGAAGCGCTTTGTGCCAAACCCGATCGAAGGCCTTCGCGATATCCAGACCGACCGCCAATGCTTCCCCCTTGGTCTCGATTGCCTTTGCCCAATGATGTGTCAGGTATACTAGTAGATCACCAGCCGAGCGACTCTGACGGAAACCATACTGGTGGTCACTGATCAGCTGGTGGTCCTCTAGGTACCGCAGGAGCTGGCAATTTATAATGGACTCCATTATCTTGGAGAACAAGGAGGTGATGGCTATAGGCCTATAATTAGTAGGGAGTGAGCGGTCGCCTTTTTTAGGAATCGGGTGCACTAAAGCTGTCTTCCATGAGTTCGGAACCACACCTAAAGAGTAGGAGAGCCGGAAAAGACGCGTTAGTACCGGAGCCAACTCAGGAGCACACGTCTTCAGCATAATTAGTGAGATTCCATCAGGCCCGCTCGACTTGTGGATGACCAGGGAAAAGAGTGCTTTACGCACTAAGTTTGGTGTGAACCGGATCTCCGGCATAGAGCTCTCACACCGCGGGATGGTCGGCGGTATGTATCCCCTGTCATTTAGAGTCCTGTTAGACGCAAAGAGTGAGTATAAATGATCCGCTTTCTCTTTTGCAGTATGGGCGATTCGTCGCCATTGTGCAGGAGTGGAAGGGATGGCTTACAAAAATTTCCTTGAACAGCCTTGGCAAGAGACCAAAACGCGCGGGTTCCAGAGGGAAGTTTTATTAATCTCTTGCTGATCGGCCAAACCTTTTTTTATAACTTTTTAATATAAACAAATTCATTTTCAAAGCTAACCGGACGTACAAATTATAATACCTGGAGCTTTGCCATGAAAATGACCCTCATTGACGCGGATCTCCGGGAAGTCGTGGAGAAGCCATCTTCTTGTGCGGCTAAATTGACGCAAGAAGAGTTTCAACGCCGTGATCAAAGAGCAAGGGCTAAAATCTGTCTCCACATCGCCGAGAGCATTTACCCCTTAGTGATAATGTGACACATTTGAAGTGACTTGGAATGCATTGAAGAAAACGTATGCAGTTAGCAGTCTAAGTAGACGTCTGTCACTCTTAAAGAAGCTGTTCAATGCCAAACTCGAGTCATACCCCAACATCGAAGCCTACATCAACGACATTCGCAACACACAACAGAAAATATCTGCCATAGGGAAGGCAATAGAAGACGAATTTGTTGGTGTGATAATGCTTGCTGGTTTGACAGATGAGTATCTACCAATGGTGATGGCTATAGAACACTCAGGCGCTACTCTTACTTCGGACTACGTCGCAACAACGCTTCTCAAAGAAGATCATCGTCGGAGCAACGCCACGGTTACCAATAATATTCTTGCTACTACTTCGAAGAGTTCGAAGATCGTGTGTACATATTGTAAAAAAATAGGACACCACATTTCAAAGTGCAGGATACGATATAATAACTCTAAAAGGAATAAGGGCACCGGTGACTCCAAAGCTAATTATTTATCTAATTTTACACTTTTATCATCTTTCACTTCATTTACAGGCCAACACTCCCCTTCTTTATTCCAGGATTGGTACATAGACTCAGGAGCCACAGGGCACATGAGTTGTTATAAGGATTGGTTTATTGACTACAAACCTCTCCGACAACCAGTTACTGTAGCAAATAAGGAAGTTGTATATAGTGAAGGCAAAGGTACTGTTTCTGTAAATATTGATAATAGTGTAGTTAAGATTTCTAATGTTTTATATGTGCCTCAACTTTCTACAAATTTATTATCAGTTAGGGAATTAGTTAGTAAGGGTTTTGTAGTTCTTTTTTCACCTAAGGCGCAAGAATTTTGTGGCAGAAGGATTGTAAGGTGTCTGGTTCACTAGTGGGTACTGCTTCGAATTTTGGAGGCATGTACAAATTAAATAGCTTACCCACCACTAATCGGGCATACCAAGCTCATAATAATGAGCCCATTTTACTCTGGCACCGTCGTTTAGGTCACTTGAACACAAAATACCTCAAAATTCTAAAATGTAAACAAATCGGCATTAATTTCTCTGACAGGTTAGATCAAAGTCAAAGTTGCGTTCCGTGTCTACAAGGCAAGTTGTCAAAAAGACCTTTCAAAAGTTCAGTAAGTAGGTCTAGTCAAAAACTAGAATTAATTCACACTGACCTCTGTGGACCAATGAGTTCACAATCATGGGGCGGTTGTCTATACCTACTAACATTCACTGACGACTTCTCTCGTAAAACCTTTGGCTATTTATTAAAAAACAAAAGCGAAGTTTTTACGAAGTTTATAGAATTTAAACACCTTGTAGAAAAACAAACGGGCTTTAATATTAAGGCACTCCGATCCGACAACGGTCGTGAATTTGTAAATAGGGAAATGATCACATTTCTTAAGGAGAACGGCATTATACACCAATTATCCGTACCTTACAACCCTCAACAAAACGGCGTTTCGGAAAGGGTCAACCGAACCGTTATTGAGAAGGCAAGGTGTATGCTGCAGGATGCCAACCTCCCTAAGGCTTATTGGGCCGAAGCTGTAAATACAGCTATTTATTTTAAAAACCACTCGCCTACACAGGCATTGAATTATAAGATTCCTGAGGAGGTTTGGACTGGCAGAACCATCAACATTTCTCATCTGAGAGTTTTTGGGTGTGTAGCTCACGCATTAGTCCCTCGGGAGAAACGGAATAAGCTAGACCCGAAAACTTAGCCATGCATTTTTGTAGGCTACTCTGACGACTGCAAGGGTTATAGGTTAGTCGACCCAAATAACCCTCGAAGAATTATCATGGCTCGGGATGTAGTTTTCATGGAAAATAAGTTTGTCGACAATGGTGAGTTGTCCGAACCCACAAATCTTGTTGACCAACCACTAACCACAATTCAAATTTCTACACCCGATCCTCCTTCAGATTCCGTTCCCGGTCCTTCGACAATTAATGATGAGATAGCGGAATCCCAGTTGTCTGAGCCATCATCTCCTGAACCGATTTATATTGACCCACTATCCCCTGAACCCATTTCTATCGTCCCACCCTCTCCTGAACCCATTGATATTGCCCCTTTATCCTCTCAAATTTCAGATGAAGAAGTCAATCAGCCACGTTATCCTCGCCGCGTGCATAAGCCGCCCGAACGGTACGACGCAGGCGCTTACCTTGTGTCTCCAGATACTGAACCTGAAAACTTCAAACAGGTAATGGATGACATACACAAGGAGGACTGGCTGAATGCTATGCAGTCGGAATGTGACTCTTTGATCAAGCATGGCACCTGGGTTTTAGTTGACAGGCCCAATGATAGGAAACCTGTCAAATGTAAGTGGGTTTACAAAATTAAGAAAAACACTAATGGGGAAATAGTCAAATATAAAGCCAGACTTGTTGCTAAAGGGTTCACACAAGTCATTGGGTCGACTACGGAGAAACTTTTTCTCCTGTTGCTCGGCTGTCATCCGTTAGACTTCTTCTAGCTTTCGCTGCTAAGTTGAATCTTAGTGTCGAACATCTGGACATTGAAACAGCGTTCCTTAACGGCGATCTAGAAGAAGAGATCTACATGGAGCAACCTGAAGGTTTCTTTACCGATGGCAACAAAGTCTGCCTTCTGAAAAAGTCTCTGTATGTACTCAAGCAAGCACCCAGACAATGGAACATTAAAGTCTGCGAAGCCATGGCAAAACTGTCACTGACTCGAGCTGAGTCCGAGTAATGTGTTTATTACAGACGACACAACGACAAACTTCTTATAGTCACCGTCTTCGTGGACGATTTTTTGTTTTTAGCAATTGTGACGTCATGGCCAATTCATTTAAAACAGGCTTAAAACAAACTTTTTCTATTAAAGATTTAGGATCCGTTAAAGATTGTTTGGGCATGCGAGTTACCAAAAGTACTGATGGCAGCATTGGTCTCGACCAAACCAAATATGTAGAAAAATTGGTTGAGAAATTTAATTTACAAGATGCGATACCTATAACAACTCCTTTAGAGCCTGGACTTAAATTGATACTACCTGAGAAAGATGATGAGCAACCCGACTTACCGTATCAGCAGCTCATCGGTTCTTTAATGTACATCTCCATTGGCACAAGACCTGATATAGCACATGCTGTGTCGGTCTTGAGTCAATTCAATGTACATTACGGGGAGGTACACTGGAGAGCTGCTAAACGGGTGCTCAGGTATCTTAAGTCTACGAAGCAGTAAAAGCTACTTTACACAAAAGGTAGCGACAACATTTTCGGCTACGCTGACGCCGACTATGGCTCTAATTTAATAGACCGCAGGTCATACACGGGGTATGTCTTTACTTCAAGTGGCTCTGCCATATCCTGGGAGTCACGCAAACAACGCACAGTCGCACTCTCCACCACTGAAGCAGAATATATGGCCCTTGGTGAAGCCACTAAGGAGGCCATATATTTAAGGTTTCTGGTGCGAGATGTGTTCAACCTAGACTACCCAATAACACTTTACAGCGACAATCAAAGTGCCATACAACTCACCAAAAACCATACTCATCACTCACGCACTAAACATATCGACATCCGGCATCATTTCATTCGAAATTCCATAGCCAGTTATAACATTATTATTAAATATATTTCCACTGGCAGTATGGTCGCCGATGTCCTTACTAAGGTCTTGCCTAACATAAAGCACGCGAAATGTGTAAATAGTTTGGGTTTAGCGTAGTAAATTGTATATAGTAGGGACATTAGGCTAGTTTAATTTATTTTCGGATGTTAGTGTTAAGATGTGTAAAAATAGTGTGTTTGTTTTTCCTTTTTATATGAGTTTGTGTTTTTGAGTTGTTCTTGTATATAGTATATGTACATATACAGGATGTTCATATTACGGGGAGGTGATCGGCCAAACCTTTTTTTATAACTTTTTAATATAAACACCCTGGCACCTTTTTGACGTGTTTTTAAATTTATATTTTTATACGTCAGTTTGTATGTATGTTTGACACTCCTCTCTACTTACTTGTGTCTGCATATGGCTTGTGTGTTTATTTTATAACTCTCATATATTATATAAAATATCTTGTAGCTTATCCACTGTGTGTGTTTTCATTTCTCTTCTAAGTATAATACTTGCCAATGCTGCTAATGTGCTCCGACTTCGCTCTGGCAATTACTCTTTTGCAGGACCTGGAGGAAAAGTTATACTTCTTTTTGAGATCGCTAGTGTTGTTATCCTCGGCCGCCGCTGCGTTTGCCCAGGCCTGATAACACATTTGTTTTTGACGAGATGCCAGTTTACAGTAGTGACCAAACCAAGGCTGGGATTTGCCACCAATGGGAACCACAGAGGAAGGAACAAAAAGTTCCATACCCTAGAGGACAACATCGGCGATAGAATCGGCAGCGACGTTGGGATAATTCTGCGAGAAGCACACCCCAAGGATAGGATGAAAAGAAAGTGCGCATTCCATCCCAGTCTGCTGACTTATAGTGCCACACACGACGACAGCCAGCAAATTGCGGCCGCGGTGAGTAAGTGAGTGGCACCATACTCCGGATTAGACAATGGTCCGAGGAACCAAGAGGGGCCTATGGACACTTTGTAATTATCCGGATGTGAAGTCAGCAGAAGGTCCAACAGTGAAGGTGTATGGTCTTCGAAATCTAGGATTCACGTAGGCGAGGTGACCAGTTGTGTCAGACCATAGGCCAAGGCTAAGTCGTGAGCAGATCTGCCTGCATGATCGGTAGTGGGCGATCCAAGCCATTCGGACGGGTGGGCATTGAAATCACCAAGGATCACAATTTCAGATGATGGGATTTGCTGAAGCACGGAGTCTGTAGCCACCTGGACGTGATCATAGAGTCGGTCAATTTCGATATTTCCGCTATGGGACTTGTAGAGGCAGGCGTAGACGCGGGGAAGGTCATCGACGTCTACACGCAACCATAAGATGGAGAGGTCTCAAGGTCGCTTCAAGGTCGCTGAGGCGACTGAAACTGATACCCTCCTTAACGTACACATACCCCAGAGAGAATATCTGCATCTCGGTCAAAAAAAGCAAGGCCGGCTGCACTGTCTGAAGGTGCTAGTGTTAAAAATGGCAGGGGGTGTCGTATGACGCTTGCTCTGGCCTCGAGCAGTTTCAGTATTGAGCGTGGTTTCGCCCTCTTCAGAATACGAAGGGCAGCCTCGACGTCCACGTCCAGAAGGAGACAGTTCTGGACGTCCAGAGCCATTTATATACCAAAATAAACTTAGCAAAACATAGATTCTTATGGCAATAAATTTTATTCAAAATATCCTCCGTTGTTTTAAATACAGGCCTTCAATCTGCGCGGCCAGTCGTCCATCGCAGCACGAACGAGGTCAATGTCAATATCGGCGGCTGCCTTAATCAAGGATGTCTTAAGTGACTCCAAATTGGGATGAGGCTTTGAGCACGCCTTTTCCTCCAAGTGTTGCCATATCTTGTAATCTAACGGACTCAAATCTAGACTGGAGGAGGGCTAGTCTTCGTGCCGGATGAAGTCGATTTCACGCGCCGCCAGCCAGTCTTGTGTGCTTTTCGCTCTATGAGTTGGTGCCGAATCTTGTTGGAATACCCAGTGCCTGTTATTGAACATGGTATGAGATGCAGGTCCCACAAGGTTCGTCAGGACTGTATTTTGATACACAACTGCATTCGTTTTTACTCCTTTGTCATAAAAATGTACCTCTGTTAAGCCCCAATAAGGAACTCCCAACCATACCATGAGCGAGGATGGAAAATGACGTTCGTTGGACACGCGGAATACGGTTGCTCGCTTCTTCACTACTGTGTGCGTACACCTTATCATTTTGTTTGTTGTAGCTCTCTTCTACGGTAAAAAAATTCCATCCGAAAAAAGAATTTCCCGATATTTTTTTTCCGCGTACCGCTTCAACAAAGCGCGGCATCTCTTCAGTCTCAGGTCCATTAGACGAGCATTAACACCCTCTTCACCGTGGTTCTGCTTAACCCCACCTGAAGGGCCAACAGTTTCTGCTTACATTTGGGATTTCTTTGAATTCGTGCCTTCACAGCTTTTATCACTGCTGGAGTCCTAACAGACCGAGGGCGACCACTTCTTGACCTTTCATCTACACTACAGTCTTCATTGTATCGTTTGATGGTACGTTAAACGAATCTTTTGGTTAAATTCAAATTTTTCAGTATGTCAAAAATTTGAATTGGCGCGTAACCGGAACGATGCAACGCAATAACTGCAACAGGGACTTCTTTAAGCGTCCACTCCATATTTAAAAATGAGTAAAATTCTAAAAAGTATACTATAAGTGCATTCGCCCGGATTGCGAAGGGTGCGGGTTCGAGTCCCGTCTGCTGCCTGGTCCGCGTGGAATTTTTTCTAGTTATATTTTCTTTAGATTTAAACATCAAGCAGTTACATGCTTTAAAAATAATAAAAAAATTATAAGTATACTATAAGTTTTATTTTAATGAACAATTCGAAATTCGAATTCAATAAACTTTTTTGTGGCCAGCATTCTAAAAGAAAAGTTTTTACTGTGTGACAATGCTTATGACCTGACTGTGTATATACACTTCTGGACACATCTATTGGCCCACCTTAGAGTTTAGGTTTCGATGGCCCCTACCGAAATATGATTGCTAGATTGAACAAAAACTGTTGATGCAGTTTTAAACCTGATACATTTTACCATCTTTTTCGATCGTATTGTTTTAAATTTGAATTCAGAATACCATACGACATGGAGCTACGCCTAACAAGTCGGATATGCGCCTTGTTAAAGGCAATTGATTTTTGAATAAAAAACATATTTTATCAAATAAAGGTTTAATTTAATAACGCGTGTTGCCTCCATGGACATCTACCACAGCTCTCATACGATTAGGCATAGAGTTTATCAACCGCTCTATGAAATTTTGAGGGATCATCTTCCATTCCTCTTCTTTGGCAGTTTTCAACTTCTGCATCGTCTGGGCAACTGGCTGACGAGCCCTAACACGTCTTTTAAGCTCGTCCCACATGTGCTCAATGGGGTTCACGCTGGGCTTCTGGCTGGCCAGTCCATAACTGTGATGTTCACATCCCGAAGATATTCCCTGACGATGCCGGCCGCATGGGCTCTTGCATTATCATGCATAAAAAGGAAATTTGGGCCCACATAGTCCGCGTATAGTATCACGTGAGGTTCTAAGCACTCACGCATGTACCTTTCAGCATTTAAAATTGGCAGCCGTGGTCCTGTAACAACCTCAAGTTGAGTTTTGCCGCTCGCGGATATACCGCCCCAGACAGTCCATGAGCCACCGCCATAAGCAACCCTCTCTTCAAAGCAGCATTGTGCGAAACGCTCTCCCTTACGTCGGTAGACCTTCTTCCTTCCATCATTGCCATGTAACACAATTTTAGACTCATCAGAAAAGAGTACACGGCTCCAATCTTGCTGTGTCCAATTTAAATGACTGCGTGCGAAATGAAGGCGCGCTGTTCGGTGGGCTCGCGTTAGTTTGGGCTCATTAGCTGGCTTGTGTGGTACCATATCGCGTTCTTTTAACCTTCTCCGAACAGTTCGAGCGCTCACAGATACTCCGTGGAAGTCACGAATTTGTTTTTGTATCTCAATGGAGGTAAGGTGACGATTTCTCAAGCTGGTCGTCACGATGAATCGATCCTGCCTTTCAGTTGTGACCCGAGATCGTGGCCTTCCTTGGCGACGAACAAAGCCGCTAGTCTCTAGGTACCTCCGATAAACATTTTGGACCGCAAATCGACTTAAATTAAGTTGAGCACTCACGTTTCTTTGGCTGTGTCCGGCCTGAATAAGTGCCACAGCTTGGGCGGCGACTTCAGGTGAAGTATCCATAGATTATTGATAGAACCTCACCTTAATGTTAAGAATAAGTAATGGTTGTTGCAAAACCAAAGATATCAATCACTTTTTCAAGATTAAATCCAAGTAAACCAATAAAACCAAGTTTTGTTAGTATTCGATTGTTTGATATCAACAAACAGGCTCCAAATTGTCTTTTGTTTCTTTAAATTCTGGGTTCGAAATTCAAAAAAAGACTATTGAATGAAATTGTGGATGTGCCAGGTTCAAAATTGCATAAAAACTTTTTGCTCGACCTAATATAAAATTTTAGCTAGGACCAAACGAAACTGAAAATACAAGGTGGGCCAATAGATGTGTCCAGAAGTGTATAAACATTTTACAAGTCTAGAATTCTAGGGAACAAGGCTATTTCAACAGTCGAGTTCCATAATAGATATTCAAAAATAAATCAAACCTTGCCAATAATTATTGATCCCGATTGTTTAAGTACCTTTGTTCCTAACTTGACTAGATTCTAGACTACCTACCATGATTTTTTCTTTTCTGTTTTCATTAAAGTTACCTTTTAAATCAGATGGAGTTTTTTTTTTTTTTCTTCAAATAAAGTTGATTTGTTGTTATAAAGAGAGATTAAGACTGAATGATTGACTGATTGATGATGAGTTGATTGACTCTCTTGGTCACGACATTACTTGGGAATGACTTTGCCTATTTCATCTATTTTTTATCCACCTTTTCTAATACTTGTTGGTTCTTACGGGGGGAAAATTATGAGTTACGCAGAAGAATTAAGAAACTTAACTTAACCTTTTATGGCGCTACAGTCCGGTTTTAGGCTGGACAACGTCCGTCGGATCCACTGTTTGTAAAAAAAGGATATACCTATTCATTATAAATGAATTTGAGCAATAATTTTTTTAAATTTAATTTATTTATTATTGGATAGGTAAGGAGCAATTAATAATGCTCCGAATAGCTTTAATCGAGTACTCCCTTAATAAAAGAGTTATAAGAGTTATCTCCTCCAAGTTCCATCTCTACGCAGATGACTTGCAGCTTTATCGCCATTTCAATATTGACGAATCGGACTCCGCAATAGCAGCCATTAATGAGGACCTTAACCGTATCAGTACTTGGGCAAAATTTTATGGTCTCTCTGTTAATCCCTGTAAATCACAGGCGATCATCATAGGGAGTAGGTATATGTCTAATTATATCCGTTCCTTTCATTTGCCACCCGTTTCTATATGTGGAATCAATATTCCTTACAGCGACACGGTGAAAAATCTCGGAGTGATAATTGATTCCAATCTCTCATGGACAGCCCACGTCGCTGATGTAAGTCGCAAAATGTATTTTTCACTTCACACCTTAAAGTGTTTACAAAATTTTCTTCCTCTACATTCTAAAATTGCCCTTGCCCAATCTCTTATTCTACCCCTTCTCGACTATGCTGATGCTTG
This sequence comes from Chilo suppressalis, assembly GCA_902850365.2. NCBI lineage: Eukaryota > Metazoa > Arthropoda > Insecta > Lepidoptera > Crambidae > Chilo > Chilo suppressalis. The sequence goes on from OU963898.1 coordinate 20,301,274, forward strand.
CTATTTAGACGCTACGGAGATTTTGCTTAACAAACTTGAGCGCCTGCAGAATCTTGCCATCCGATTCATCTTTGGTCTTCGTAAGTACGATCACGTCTCCAACTTTCGAAAGGAACTCAAGTGGCTTCCCATACGTCTGCGCAGGAATGTCAGAATCCTTTGTCTCCTTTTCAACATCCTTTACAATCCTTTATATCCTTCCTATCTTCGAGAGCGGTTTTCTTTCACCCACTCGCTTGATGTTCCTTGCCGGTCCCACCTAAAATCCCTTCTCAAATGTCCTACTCACAAAACTGACTTTGCATCCTACTCTTTTACAGTCCATGCCATCCGCTTATGGAACTCGTTGCCAGCAGAAATCAGAGACGCCCAGACCATTTCTACCTTTAAAAAACGATTGAAGGAACACTACCTTTCTACTTGAAAATCTAAAACTTTATTGCTTCTCCTAGTTTGCTTTTATTTATTTTATATTAATATTTATCAATTTATTAGTTAATATTTATTATTTATATATGTATTGTATGTTATTGTATGTATTGCATATGTATTATGTTATATTTATTCAGGAGCACACACTGACTGCCTTTTTCTATGTTCTTTCCTTTCGCGGGCCTGCTGGAAGAAATTTCATTATGAAATAAGCAGTGCCCTTGTACATGTCTCTTGTTTCTCTTTTATGTAATATTTTATTGTGTGTGTACAAAATAAATAAATAAATAAATAAAATTTGTTTAAGTACCCATACTTAAGGTAAAGGTATTCTTGCATAAGTCTCTATACAGGGTGAAATTGAATGTTTTAATGAAACTTCGTGGGAATGTTGGGTTACGTATATAGAGTATCTCTGAATTTTTTCGGATTTTTTAAAAAATGATTTAAAATAAAATTTTGTTTTTTTTTTGTTATATTTTAAGTCCTTTCCTCCTTTTGGGTACTAAATAATTATTCTTTTAAAACATGCATACAGAGTAAGTAAAAAACAAGTAATGAGCACTACTAAAAAAGACGTAAAAACAGGAGACGGGCGGCCGGGAGCAATGACCGCTCCCGCCGTAGAATACCTTCCTGCCTACCTATCTAGGTATGCGCGGTGCACAGCGCAGTGAGCGAGCGGAGTCTCAAGCGCGCGTGCGTATCTTTTAAATTTGTGACAAGACAAGATTTGCAAATAATGCCTTGATTAGTTCTTGTTCTGTGCCCTCAATATAAGAATTTGGATATGGTGTGTTGTTATTGCGAGTGTCACGGAATACTCAGCAGAGCCACAAGGCTTTACGAAAGTAGGTTTGGTGATTTATTGGGAAGTTATAGAGAAAAAAATTAATAGGTACATCGGTCTCGTAAGTACTTTTGAATACCTGGTAATAAATTTCATTCTGACCCAAGTATTGAACTGCAATAAGTATTTCTTTTTGTTTAACTTTTGCCTATTTCCAATCGTGACAAAATTATTATTAACTTTTTAAGTTTTTCTCTGCTTAAGAGAAGATGACATTTGTGCTTATTATTTCAATTTCAATAAAGGCATCTAAGACGATTTTATTCTATTGTGTGGAATCAAACGAGTCAGCTGAGCTCTGTGTACGCACCTACTCACTCAACGGCTGGCGGGCGCGGTCGGTCGTTGACCCGCGGTGGAATTTTACTGTTTTTCCGTTCTTTAGAAGTGCTTATTTATTAGTTGTTTTTCACTGGATATGTAAGCATGTTTGTTTAATATGAATAACTACTCAAAAGGAGGAAAGGACAAAAATATACACAAATTATAAATAAATACATGAAAAAAAATACTTCAAAAAAATCCGAAAAAAATCAGGCATACTCTATACTCGTAACCCAACAATCTCACGAAGTTTCATTAAAACATTCAATTTCACCCTATATAGAAAAAACTGTGAAGCATGTGTCCGGAGCGTTTTAACTATAATGTCATGCATAAATAATAATAAGTAGGTAAACTTACCTACTTATTATTAAGTTTGTTGGAAAGTGAATTCAACATTTCTTGAGCACACTCATGCAGCATTAATAGTTGATTTTTTTAAACTCTCCGTGGATGTAATAACTATGTTAGCACTGACATTTATACTGGGTACTAGCTCAGCTGTGGGGTTTAATTCTTCCATACGGTACCGCTCATTTTCAACACCAATATCACGTTCATACCGATCGCTCCTTCTCTAGCCGCATCCGGTGCTGGATTGCGGGTCCCACGTTGGACGCCAGGCGCGACGGCTAGTCAGCGGTAGGCAGGGAAAGTTTAAATAAATCCAACGATTAAGCTTGAAATAACAAATGGAGTTGCCACTCTGGTCTCGGTAGAGGTCAAAACTTTTCTGTTATGTGGGCTCGTCTAACCTAACCATAAGCCAAACCGATCGTTGTCTTTTTCTGTCCTTCTTCCACCCTCTTAATTTAATCCCAAAATAAGTTTAATGTTATTATTACTTACTTATGTTTTTATTTTATGTTTAGTTTTATATTTTTTCTGTTACTTATAATTCACCTTCCTTGTTATAAAATTACAAGTAATAAAAAACAATTAATTATCAAATCAGGCATTGCCTGACGCATTTAGGCATTGTAATTTTGTAATCGTTTCCGAGGAATTCAAAACAATGACGAATTACCTTCAAAAATTTTCGATACCATTTGATATAGGTAAAGCGAATTATACTTTTTATCTATACGGGTTCCGAAATGAAGTTTGATAATATTATCAAACTTACTGCTATATAGCAGTACTACCTACCGTTAGACTTTCTTAAAAATTCTAAAACCGCCACTGTGATATAATTTTTTATGCTGGAGCCTTAGATTAAAACAAATTAATGTAATGCTGGAGCACTTCGCTCGCGCCTACGTAGTTTTTTTTTCGCTTTAACGAGTTATGGCATTACGTTGTAGTGTACCTACTCATAGTAAGACAATCATGACATCGCCCTTGACCGGATGATTTCAATAATATTTATCACGAATGATCTAATTCATTTCTTAAATACCTATAAAGACTGAGATTCACCTTCATTTCACTATCGCGGTGACTCGTTAGCGTTCGTCAGCTATAAAAAATTACAGGAAACCGCCCTGTAGTAACTACACGAAATTATAGATCTAGATACCATTTTGTTGGCTTACTCAACAAAACATTTGTCATACTAAAATAATTATTATTCAGGTTTGGTAAATAATTGAAGTGTATAAATACTGAGTTGCATAAGACAGTCCTTAGTTTCAGTTGGAATTTATCAAAATGAGGTCTGTTCTGTTAGCTTTTGTTACCGTTGTGTTTGCAGGTATTAGTGTGGGTGAAGACGCGAAACGTAAGTCTAGTAAACAATACTAATCTTGCACTAGTTTTATTTAAGGCTATGCATAATATACTAATTTCCTTTCCAAAGAACTATAAAATGAAAAGGATCGCAAAAATCGACAAAGTTAAGTCCCTGAAAGAGAAAGAAAAAGCTAGGTTTGAGAAAATGCATTTTTAAAGTTTGATTCTAAAAAGAAATACCTTAATAACGATTTTTTTAATTCATTACTTTACTTACATTTTTCTTTATTTTAATTTCATTTAGCAAAGAATGCGTTAGAAGAAAATGTACTGTTACTTTTCACAAAATGGCGGGCTGGAGAGAGAGGACCATTTTCATTTCCTCTGCCGTCTTTGGATGTAATATCGATGCCGTCAACAAATGGCGACTATGAGGGATACGGTGTAAGGTACATATATATTTTTACCTATATTTCTTATTTAAAGAGATTTTTAATTTGCGGTATTCCCACTCGAATTACACCGCCAGTTTGGGGAGCCAACCACCACCATACAGACCATACAGGACACCGTAGTGTCGTATCTTTAAGTTTCTATTGGTAAGAAGGTAAAGTTTCCAGAACTCGTGACGCGCGAATAATATTCTAATAAGTAATTCTGATATCGTGTCTTATGTTGTGTGACTATTCCGCCTTTTTTTATATAAAATGAATAAAGTATTTTGTTTAAAGAAAATCAGAAAAGTTGGCCTAGTAGGTATCATGTGTAGTTTTTTCTTCGTTTTGGATAATATAGGTTTTCCAGAGACAGACAACGCTCACAAATCTGCGGGCAGAAAAAACCGTTAGTCTCGGGTGCGTCTACTCGTACTATAAAATATATTAGTATCTACAACAACTAGGCATTGGACTCTCGTGAGTGATGTGTTATGGTCCGTTCTGTACATAATGGAAGACTAGAGCCAGGGCCTGATTTATCCACAGGCTAATAAGGCTTGAGCTTAGGGCGCAAGGACTAAGGGGGCGCGGCAGGCGGCAGCGGCGCTGAGCTGAGACTTACATCACGGGCGTCGCCAAGCGGGTCAGCCGGTCATTATAAAAGCTGCAGCTAAATATAAAGCAACTAAAGTCCTTAGTCCACTCACTTGACTTGCTTGCCTGAAACATACATTTCTGCGTCCTGCGTCGAAAGAAACTCGAATGAATTCTCTAGGCAATTCCAATCCCAACTGAGCATCATGTGCCCATAATAGGGATGATGACAGGGTAAAGTAAACGAAATTCTGGCTGGAAGTCAGTTAGATTGTCAAAATATAATTTACAATTTATTTTTTCTATTGTCAATCAACCAAAAAATTCCATTGAAAATGCGCCTCAAATTTAGAAGTGGAAGCTAGTGTCGTCACTTCTAAGTAAAAATTTGACCAAGGCAGGACGTCATGCGACATTTCAAATTAAAAATATCTCTGTTATGTCTTGATTATCTGTATAAAGAAAAAATACGTGTCCAATACTTTTTCATAATCTACCTGATAGACGAAGAAAAAAGTTAGCCAACATCCTTGTTCAAACTTTTGCGTTAGTAAACAGCACCAATTTACACAAAAAATGTATTAGGGGTTTTCTTACCGTCTACTTAGAATATGTTAATGTACCGAGGGCTGCTCAAAGAGTAATATTAATATACAGGGGGGCTGCTATTTACCTAGTGGACGCCACCCATTGTCGGGAGACAGTTTGAATAAAAATTGTAGCTTATAAAAAACAAACAACACTGGGTTAAAAACATACTACTTTATTGAATACAAACGTAACGGAGAGTAATAGCTTGTTATAAGTTGCGTCTTCTTCGTCAAACGCCAAAATCGGAAGTTTCAACGTAAAATATCCGAAAGATAATGCATTTTTTCGTGGAAACCTCATGAAACTTTTCACACACGTTTGTCACATACACATGTCTCATAATGTGCGAAAAGATGAAGGACTCTTCTTTATCAGTATTAAAATATTTGTTTTGATAACTGTAAAAAATAATGATTGGGAATTTTTACCATAACTCCCTTAGATTTTGATGTAGCAAGTTCAACTAAAAACTGTTTTGCAGGGTTTTTTTAAAGCTATAAGCTGATGAATGCCATATTATTTTTAAGATCTTATTCAACAAAAGTTTTTAGCTGAAAGAGCTTGAAATGCTGACTATTTGCGAATATATGCAAACTTGAAATGTATGACCCTTACGTCTTCTTACTAAATCTTTATCAAACAGAAAAAGAAAAGAAATGTTTTAAAAAAAAACCTAAAATTTTTAACACTTAAAATGTTTATATTCTTCCATAGTTATACAGTTACTTTTGAAGAAAGGTAATTGTTTGCAAACTTGCAAAAAGCTATTTTCACTTCAACCTATATTTTTTTTCAAAACTAAGCTCCTTTAGCTGGTCAGACTTCTATAAAGTGGTAACAATCATTTTCAATTGGGGTGGTAATTAGGGGGTGATTTTAATTTTTTTTGTCGCCAAAAAAATAGGGACCTCTCTTGTCTGCCCAAAAATGCATTTGTTTTTGGGATATTTCCAGTTAAAGCTTTCGCTTTTGGCGTTTGACGAAGAAGAACCAAGCTCTAACAAGCTATCACTCCGTATGGATTCAGTATAGGTACTTAGTGATATTTCAATTCCAGTATTTTGTTTGTTTTTTATAAGCTACAATTTTATTCCATGGATGTTTTCATGAAATACTTACTTATTTACAGAGTTATTTATTAAAAAACCGTCTTGAACATGTTTTTTTTTAATTGATGTTTCCTCTCTCGAATAAGTCGGAAGATATTGCCTATCAGTATAAGCTTTATAAAAAAGTACCTTAGAACACGGCTAAGATTTAGTCTATCCATTCCTATTCTTATTTTTAAATAAAATATTTTTATCCTCGTGAAGGGGTGGCGGCCACCCTTAGGTTAAAAGCAAGTAAATGGTCAGTAGAACCTGCAGCCAGATTTTGGTGCTTACCGGTGCTGTTTGGTAGAATTACCAGGGAAAACCGTGCATTGACTGGACTATCTGTAATTAATACTTGTAATTAATAATAATAATATTTGCAACACTCACACCAATTAGCCTAGCCCCAATGTAAGCACTGTAAGCAGACCCCTCTTTCCCAGTGGGCACGCCCCGCGATCGATAGGGCCCCCCCTCAGTTTAAGTACAAAGTCCCTAGTTCCTGTTAAATCACCAAACGTCCTAATATGCCCAGGGCCTCCAATAGGTCAAAGACGGCACTGACTGTCAGGCTTGTGTTATGGGACACTAGGGTAACGGATAGAATACATATATTATACATATATAAGTATATTTATATAGAAATACATAGTTAACATCCATGACTGCTCGTATTCATCACACAAACATCTACCACTACCGGGATTCGAACCCGGGACCTCTCGAGTCGGTGACACCATGAAACCCGACGTACATACCACTCGGCCACGGAGGTCGTCGATTGAATTAGTTGCACCTGTAAGTGAATAAAAAGGTAGGTCAGGACAGGTGGATAACAGCAAACCAACGTGGCGTTGGTCATTGTCATGGATATAATGCATTTTTTCTACCCGACATCAAAAAAAACAGGTAAGGAAAGGCGGGAGGCGCATATTCTAAGTTAACCTAGGGCGGCCAGAACTCTAATTCAGGCACTGAGTAAGACCCACGAATGGGTACATTAAATGAAGAAGTTATGTAGGTACCTACTCAAAAACATTTTACTTTGTGTGTAACTGTAACACCTGATTGAATTTTTGTGATATCTTTAGAATTAAGCACCTGTTTTGATTGATTTGCAGATATCTAAAGCCGATTGCATATAGTAAGGACTTAATTGATTAGGGTTTCCATGATTAGTACCTACAACATCATATTTTAATGAAAATTCCAATATACATGTAAGTGAAAGAGTACAGTGGGTAGCTTGCTCTTGAGGATATCCTTCCCCTAAGTATCTTCTATATACCAATATAAAGACCTACTGGTTGGTTAAACAATGAACAATCCTTCAGCTCACTTGTCCATTCAATTACATACTTAAAGTAAAGAATAAATTTGGAAAAGTAAAAAAAAGAAGGAAAAAACATTTATTGACGACATAGATTCATAGATTAACTTATACAATTACAATAAAGACACATCAAACATGGGACAAAAGGTACATCGTTAACTGAGCCCCACCTCAGCATAATGTTGCAACATCAACGAACGGACTTAAAAGAGATTCATTTTAATATACAAAACAAAATACCGGACAAGTGCGTGTCGTGCCACGCGTAGGGTAGGGTTCCGTAATTGGTCGTCGTCACTAAAATATATTTTGGAAAGAGTTTTTATTTTAAGCAATTACGTCGACTAAGTCACTTTTAACGTCTACTTCTAAGGATTTTTTATTAAGTCAGAAATTTTCTGATATATTAATTGAACGACTATTACTCTTAGGCCCACTTGCACGTAAATCTTGAGATATCAAAATAACTTCGACTTTACCAACTCAAAGTTAATATAACATTTTCTTAACTCAGACTTTATCTTGCACGAACAGAAAATAATCCAGGAGTCCCTACAAAAAGAGAGAATGATGAATGACATAAGTATTGTTCACCCTTTCACACAACAGTGTCTTGCATACATATCTCTTTCGTAATGTCAAATTTGAAAAGACGTGGTGTTTTTGGGTGTTTAAGTTGAATGGCGTCCTGTATTTTGTCTGTCAAATAGGTGTTTGTATACCGATTGCATGGTGTTTTTAAAGTATCTCTCTCGTAAGTTTGTATTTTGTGACAACAATTTCGTGCGGTTATATTTTGTAAAATGAAGACGAAATCTCGTTTACGTGACCCGAATTTTACAAGTAGTGACAGTTTACTGCTATGTGATATTTTATACAAATATATAAATATTATTGAAAATAAAAAAAAGTCCGCGCTTCCGTCCGTCTTCTTAAAAACAAAAAGCTTGGCAGGATATATCGATCAAAAAATATGTACCTACTTATATTATAGTCGACAATTTTTTCGTCATCATCAGAAAAAAAAGTCATCCATCATTCAGAAATAAATAAAATAAAATATTATCTCTATAAAAACAAACAACACAGCCTATAATAACAATTTTGACGTTTTAAATCTCGAGTTAGCAATTTAACCCTACAACTTTGGCGGTTAATTATTTTATTATTTAACCTAAGCTTTAGTGTTAACTCATGGCAGTGCAAGAAAAAATATTTTTTTAACCCCAGTTTAATAGTTAACTCGGAGGTAAATAAATTAACCCTGGAACGTGCAAGTGGGCCTTAAACTAACAAATTTGTTTTAACCGTTATAAATTTCCTTAAAAGTTCATGAAAAGAAATATTATCATGAATTTTGTATACTAACGACCTTTTTCCTCGGGCCGGGGTACTACGTTGTATTTTGTCTTACTTTCCTTTCCTTACATTTTTTTTCAGGATTAAGTATTCAACAAGTAACTTATTTGTGATTGGCTTAAAAAGATTCTCTGTGGAGCAAATTGATATTTCTGGATCTAAACTGACAGCATCCGGTGTATTTATAGTTCCCTCTATATCAGTTATTTCAGGTTAGTAGAACTACCTACACTTAACTTATTAACCGATTTCTAAACAAAAAGAGGATCTGAACTAGTCTGAATCTTTTCTTTTATGTATGTTTTCCGATTACTCGAAGAAACCTAGACAGTTTTTTTTTATAGCCCGGTAGGCAAATGACTCTGATAGAGTCCAAACGTAAAGATAACTGGTACAGGAGTTATAAACTGTTACACCAACCATCCTTACCTTGCCGGCCTGCAAAAATGCTTCTTCACGCCTCTCTTAAAGGACACCAGATTTGGAAAAATCTTTTTTTCATTGAAAAGGTAAACTTCACAAATGATGATGTATTGTGCTCATACTCGTGAAAGAGTGATGGGTAAATTAGAGTAACTTGTTATTCTGATAATTAAAAGGAAATGCTCAGTCTGGTTTATCTCCATTTGAAGTTTATCTAACTACCGGCCTCCCATGATTTCATACGCGATAACTTTAGTTTTTTGAGAATCGTACAGGAACTTAACATTTTTCATTTTCATTGGGGCGTCAGTCTTGATGTTTTGGGTAAATTTTAGTATCTAAAACAAATACTAAAATAAAATTCTTAAGTAGTAACATTTTTCGTTTCAGATAAATATAGCGTTAACGGAAGGGCTCTATGGTTTATACCTATTAAAGGATCTGGAACTATGAAGTAGGTATATGGAGTGGCCCTTTAGTCACGAAATGACATTACAATTTCTCTACATTTAGCTACGTAGTTGAAGCTCATGAGTAAAAACGCACAGACTGTACGTTTCTTTGCACAAACCTTTTAGGTTTGCACAAAATGTCTAATTCTTTGCGATGGTAATAAATAGGACAAGACGCTTGAAGACAGCTTATAGAACATTACGTTGAATTGACGTCTTTAACTATGGCCGATAGACCTAAAAGCAGTTTCAATCAACAAAAGTAGCTAATATAATGAAGATAAATAATTGCAAAATGCGCCGAGGCGAGGTACCAACCTTAGTGCCTGGCCTCGACGCACTACTCAGCAACTGCTAATTGAGATGGTATTTAGGTAATTTATTAACGTATTTTGTTACAGTATCACTATCAAGAATATACAACTGAATATTTCTATCACATTGATTAACAATAGTTCTCGTATGTGGGTTGACTCATCCAATTTGTCTTTCAAAATAAGCAGCGTAAATGTAAGTTTTATGGTAACTATTTGTAAGATCGTTATTAAAATTGCATTTCATCGAGCATTGATTTTAATCATTTTCATCCTATTAATGTCCCCCACTGCTGGGGCACATTGCAGGCTTCTCTTTAAAAATTGCAGTTTTTTTATTTTAGGTATTTTTTGTCGAGATGATACCGAAGATTTACAGAAAAAAAATATGCTTGTCGGAGAATAATACTTAGATGGTTTTTGAAACTATATTACTATATGGAAGGAAAAAAATAATGTTTTGAAATAATAGGAAGAAGTACTATTATGTTACAGAATTAAAAAAAAAACGACGGGTTGCACTCCGGTAGTGCCGGCAGAAGTGAAAACTTGAATATTAACGTTGTGCATTTTTGATATTTTGGATTGGTTAGGGAATAATCTTGCACTAATTGCTTTAATTATCAGTAAAAAAGTACTATCATGTATGTGGTAGAATACAATATTTATTTATTGCGCTATCGTACACAAACATGACAATTTATATTACATTAAAAAAGTTTATCTCTCAGAAAAATCAACTTACATGAATCACGTTTAAGCGCACTTAGTGGCATCTATTGTAAAGAAATCAACTTACATGAATCACATTTAAGCGCACCTAGCGACATCTATTGTAAAAATGCATTTTCTTCGCAATAAAGCTGCCACGTGGACGTCCTAGATAGGGGTCATCCATAAATTACGTCACACCAATTTCATGTATTTTTTGCCCCTCCCCCCGTCCTTGTCACAGCTGGTCACATTTGTAAGACTCCCCCCCTCCCTAGTGTGACGTCACATATTTTGCAAATTTACATTTAGAAATCATTGAATGAAAACAGCGGTTCTGTAATCAGTTTTATTTCCATTTAAATTGTTTTTTCATTATTATTATAATCAAATCAAACAATTAACAAAACAAAAAAATTACCGAACAAAAAGTGATTGACTATGTTAATTAAAGAAATTAACAAAACATAAAATATTAATAGCATTATAATTAAATTAAAGATACAAACTTAATAATCTTGAGTCCATGGACATTGATCCCACTCCTTTAAATTATTTATAACTGGCATAGCACCACTTTGTTCTCGTTTGGGTTGTTAATGCTTTCGTAAAGTAATAGTTTCAACACTTAGATTTTAATATATTTTGAAATGTGACGTCACGAAATTTAGGACCCCTCCCACCCCTTGTCACACGATGTCACATTTCGTCGACCCCCTCCCTACCCCTTAAAGTGTGACGTAATTTATGGATGGCCCCATAGAAACTTATTATTATAATACGATAAAATAAAATATTACTATGTTTCGTCCAATATATTGAAAGTCAACAACTTTTCCAATTTTATTGCGTGTCATGATGCGATCAGCCCACGTAATTAACCTTACGCGAGTTTAACATTTTTTACACATACAAAAAGAGTGTACAACCCCACGTGTAAAGAAGTTTCCACTTCAAAAACATGCATTTTTTCTATTTGCAGGCAAACTTAGAAAACGCTCCAAATACAATCACTGTGTTGTTAAATAAATCCGGTGCGACAATCTTAAAGAGTTATCATAATGACATCGTGAAAGCTGTGCAAAATGTCATGGTACCGGCCATGGACAGTTTCCTGGACGGAAACAGGATTGTAACGCCGGATCAACTATTCAGATTGTTGGAGGAAGAGAAAACACCACCACCTACCGTAGTGCTCGTAGAATAACACAGTTTTAGGCACAGAAGAAATACAGATAAAGATTAAGATTAGTTTAAGTAAAAATAACTTATTATAGTACCTATTTACACCTTTTAAATCAATTTTGTGTATATATTTTATTTCCAAAAAGATTAAGTTAGGTAAGTATATTAATAGGTCTTTACCTATCCAACTGTCGTTTTTCATGATATAAGTTATGGCCCTTTTTTCTATATTTTTAATTTTTAACAATCATAGTAATTAAGTACTCATACAATCAATGCATTTTTGCCAACGTAACTGCTGAATGGCAGACAACAAATTATGCAAAGGCATTTTGAACTGCCTCTCGGTTATTAATTTTTTCCCCGCTAAAAAGTTTACAAATTCTGGAAAAAGTAGAAGTAGGGACAAGGTCTGGTGAGTGCAGTGGATGACGATGAACTTCCAACCCTACCTTTTGTAACTTGGAATCCATCTGGTGTGCAGTATGAGGTCGCGCGTTGTCGTGCAAGAGCAGCGGAACCGAACGATTGACCAAAGCTGGTTGGAGATTAGGACCGGCGCTAGATCACCAAACAGTGACCATCACTTTTTTAGGGGTCAGTATTCGTTTGGCGTATTGTTTAGATACTGAACCAGGATGTAACAATCAACTTGCTGAGCGCTTGCGATTGTCGATTAGAATCCATTTTTCGTCGTAAGTAACAATGCGATTTAATATGTCTTCATTTGTGTGCCTGTTGAGCAGTGCAAGGCTCGACATGACGCGTACTTAAATTCGTGGGGCACCCATTTTTCAAGATTTTTACCTTGCCAATTTGACGCAAATGGACCAATAGGTATTATTTTGATGCTAACATCGAAAGCTACTGCAAATTCAGCTGTAGATTGAGTATCATCAGCTTCCACAATCGCCTTTAATTCGTCATTGTCATTTCACACTAAAGTGTTCATCGACCACGGGGTTCTTTCCACCAGTTTTTCAAGTATTAAACATTTGAAAGAAGAAATAGCAATTATAGTTATGTTTTTATTTACTTTTAAGCATTTAACTGCTAGATGTTTAAATCTAAAGAAAAGTTTACTAGAAAAAAATCCACGCGGGCCAAATTTAAACATCTAGCAGTTAAATGCTTAAAAATAAATAAAAACATAATTAATTTATGTTGTATACCTAATAATTTGTTCAGGAATTGTATCCTACATTACCTATTCTTAGTGATCCAAGAATCTTTAATTTTCTTTTCGATCTGTACCCTTAGCACGAACCAATATCGAATTCGTAACGTTTGCGAGTCCGAAATGTCATTGTCAAATGTGTACTGCTTTTTAGTTCTCGTTACGTTCTTTGTGGCGCTGCTGTTCAAGTTTCCATACAAAAGGACATTGTTCAGCGTCCATACATAGTTAGCCTTTTTTTTTTTTAATACGCAGGTAAAAAATCTATTTACAAACGACGGCGCCTTTAAGAGGCACACCGCCGAACGGACCTCACACCTGGCTCCCGCAAGTCTTACGAACCCCCCAGTGGCTGCCCACCGAAGACCCCGCAACTCTTACGGGCGCTTTACGGTATAATATCCGCTAAAAAAGTCCTGCGAATACCCTCTAAGCTGCTTAGCGCGAAGCCGCGGGATCCCCGTTTAGGGATTCTCCGCGTCTCCGCACCTAGCAGCCTCCCGGCCAAGCCGGGGCTCCACGGCAGGGGTCTCCCGGGGTATCGCGGGGACCCCGCAGACGTGCGCGGGTAGGCCCGCGCGCGGGGGCTGAGTACGCGGCCTAGTGCCCACCGTACCGCCCCCCCGTCCGCTGCGGAGGGCTACTTGGGCGTGCCCGTGTAGCTCCCTCCGCCGCCCCCCTATTTGCAGGGCAGAACTACAAGGGGGGCTGCCGTCACGGGTATACATAGTTAGCCTAAGAACCAACAGTCATGAAATATTATTCTCTAGGTTCAAAATCGTAAGTAAATGACTGTAAAAACAAAGATTATTGACGGACACTTCTGAGAACTTCAATTATTAGGAAAACATTTTTTTTTGAGGTTATGTTTAATATTCAATGAAACATAGGTCAACCTATGAATTTAGTATGAACTCAGTTTGAAGTGAATTAATATTACAACTAATTCATTTTCTATTTTAAAGAATAACTATTAGGAAAATTTGTATCATATTGTTTATTGTATTTATTTGTATATCACATGAATATTGTGAAAATATGCAGCGTGAATGTTTATCAGGTGTTCTTGAATAATTTGGCCGTATGATCCTCTCAGGATGTTGTGGCACAGGTTCATTAGCACTTGGTAATAAGGGCTCTGCTCTTTGGTAACATCGATGGCATATTAGATAGCTGAAATAGTTAAATTAAAGGAAAAACATTCGCAAATAAACACACACAACAGGTAATCCGAAACGAGAATGCACTTTCCGGTATAATAAACTACTCTTTGGGTGCGGCCAGAGTGCACTCAGATTCAGATTCTGAAAACAAGCGCGAGAAATAAACAGTGTAGTCTAAGCAGGTTGCCTGCTTTTTCTCGCGCTTTGTTTTCTTTGTCTGAATCTGAATCTGAATCAGGAGTGCACTCTGGCCGTAGGGTGCGGCCAGAGTGCACTCAGATTCAGAGTCAGATTCAGATTCTGAAAACAAGCGCGAGAAATAAACAGTGTAGTCTAAGCAGGTTGCCTGCTTTTTCTCGCGCTTTGTTTTCTGAGTCTGAATCTGAATCTAAATCAGGAGTGCAATCTGGCCGTACCCTTCGACTACACTGTTTATTTCTCGCGCTTGTTTTCGAAATCTGAATCTGAATCTGAATCTGAGTGCACTCTGGCCGCACCCGTACCCTTCGACTACACTGTTTATTTCTCGCGCTTGTTTTCAGAATCTGAATCTGAATCTGAGTGCACTCTGGCCGTACCCTTTGGAATGCACGAATGCCACAGATTACTACGAATGCAAACTGCATGCACCACAACCACAGACCAACGAGTTTTATGCCGGCCCTTCACTTAACAACAGTTTATCCTTGTCATGCGTAATAAGGAATGAAAAGGACAGACTGATGTCATGCATTAAAATAGCAAATACGAATAGCCAAGTGAAGTGCCGGCATTAGGAAGAAAAAGTGTTTTGTTTGCAGCGCTGCCATAGATTATACACATAAAATGGTATTTATTGTCTCAGATTATTTTTTAACTTTTTAATTTAGCTTACTTAACTGGAAGTGTCCGTCACAATCTAAATACTGATAATTATCGCAAAAAATATACTAAGAATTCTCATAGAAGCCAAATT
This sequence comes from Chilo suppressalis, assembly GCA_902850365.2. Taxonomy (NCBI): domain Eukaryota; kingdom Metazoa; phylum Arthropoda; class Insecta; order Lepidoptera; family Crambidae; genus Chilo; species Chilo suppressalis. The sequence goes on from OU963898.1 coordinate 20,316,339, forward strand.
AGTGTTGGTTCTTAGGCCAATTTTAACATTGTCCTTTGACATTGACATTTCGGTTTGCAAACTATTCGAATTCGATAATGGTTCGTGTTAGGGGTACTGAATCGCAGGCGTAATCCTAGTGAACACCAGTATTTTGGTTTATTCATTTTACAAACAAAGTTTTGTAGTAAGTAGGTAAGTGTAGATATAAAATATTGAAAATTATTATTAAGCGTAATTAGGTTGAAGAGATGCCTCGTGCGGTATTTTCACTGTTAAATACATACTTCTTTGATAACATTTATCACAGTTTGGCAACGCAAATAATTATGTTGTTTAATAAATGGGCGTTTACCTACAACAGATAGGTACTAGAAAATGGGGCTGAATCAACATGACAAAATGAATTGTTAGTATGGGAAAATACACAGGTATGTCATGCATGAGTTACATAATTATTAATAAGTTATCTGCCGACTATACAATTGCACCAGAAACGGATCCGGGTTTATGAAATATAATAGTTTACGGATTAAAACGTGCACTTTCCCAAAGGTTTTATCGTATTTTCTTTATCCCGTTTAATAAAACAAAACTGGATTTCGTTGTTAGTTGGTTACTACTAAAGTAGGGACCAATAGTTTAAATTTACAAATAGGTCAAATTATGCTTTGTGAGGTTGGTAGAGTTGTTACTCTAAGCAAAAACGAACCGGATAAGTGCGAGTCGTCCACCAAAGGTTCCGTAGTGTAGGTCAACTTAGAAGTTTGATTTTTCACAGCTTCAAGGGACCAGACCTGAGTATGTTTTAAATTTTGAATCTACACCTTCACGCTTTTCCCTGATAAAGGGTTTTGATGACTATTGACAGTCAGACGGACAACCAAGTGCTCCGTTTTCTCGTTTTGAGGTACGGAACCCTAAAATTTTTAATTTTTTAATACAATTTTTATTTCACCTAACGTATGTTTTTTTATTGAACGATGAAATATAGTCGCCGACTCCAAAACTGACCGTTTATTTACTCCGCATGGAATAAGTATAATGTTACTAACATTTTTTTCTTTGTCTATCAGGTATATTTAAAAAAGTATTGAGCCCTTATTTTTTCTTTATGCAAATAATCTAAAGATTACAGCATTATATTGATTTGAAATAAAATGTCGCTCTTGCCACGAGCTTCCACTCCCAAACTTTGACGCGCCTTTTTGTCATTTTCTGGTTAATTGACAAAAGAAAACATACGCGTCCATTAATTTTGATAAATAATCTAACTGACAGACAAAATATAAGTAACTAATTTCGTTTCAACCCGTCATCATCCTTATAGGATCTATGCGATGTAGAGACGTATGAAGGCTCTTACCTTCTGATCGATCACAGAGCGACATGACATTTCTAATCCATTGTAACCATTTCGATATCTTTACTGAGTATTTCAAAGTGTTAATTCAAGTTGGATGTATTAAGACAATAGGTACAAGTATTGAGTTAGTTGGTATTTCTGGTGTGTCCTATGGGTACTTACTATGTTACGAACTAAGTACTAAGTAACAAAGGTAATGATAATGATATACAGGGCGTCCCCAAATATGTTGTATTTTTTTTCGGAATTTCATGAGTTTGTCACCCAGATGCAGCAGGCGATTTAAAAAAAATCTGTGAATGCAGATCTAGTTATTATTAAAAATAAAATGATGTCTTCTTTCAGTAAAATATCCTATCTTCAATATTTATTAGACTTTCCTTCCGTGTGAGGTAGCCGTGGGACGCCCTGTATATATATGTTTGTGTATCTGAATTAATAGCTGATAAATAAATTTATCACAAATCGGTAGCATTTTTGATTACTAAGATTATTATCAATATAAAAGTACATTTTAAAACATATGAACTTTAAAATAGTTGTGACCGCCTCATAAGTAAGACTATATCGAAGATGTAAGTATTTTTTTTTAATTTAATCTTACTTAAATCGATATCATTAACTTCAGATTGTAACTATAACCAAGTTAGACGTGGAAGTATTTAATTTTGTTTATTTTAAAGTAAAGATATTTAAATGTGTTTTAAAATAATGTACATTAATTTACGTATGTTACAGAAAATGAGAAATCTTTGTCTTATTCTCTTATCGCTTTGTGCTTTGGCCAACACAACGCCCTTAAATTTAGACGACAATTATTTTGATGGTAAGTCAAATTATTAACAAATTAGGTGTACTTTTAGAGTAAATGTAAAACATCTAAAGGACATTTATTTACTAACTAGCTGTGCCCCGCGGTGTTACCCTCGGTTTATTAGGGATATATTCCCGCACAAATACGTAACCTATGTGTTAATGTAGGGTGTCAGCTAACTCCATATCAAATTTTATTAAAATCGCTCCAGCCGTTTAGACGTGAAGAAGTAACAAACGTACACACTCACAAACTTTCGCCTTTATAATATTAGTGTGATATGCGTGCTTTTAGAATAAATATAAAACATCAAAAGGTAAATCAATCAATCAATTCTATCGCAGTTTCGATTATCAATTTTTCTTTTCTGATCTAAAATTATTATTCTTATTAAATTATTATTATTCTGATCTAGTTTCTCTCTTTTCGGATCCTCTTCAGCGGGTACGGTATCATTAGCTTCAAGCTGCGATTTCATGGCATAGTAGTGCACAGATACTAGGTACCTACTCGTATATTCTATAGTCTTCTACGTACACAAATACACATGCACACGGACCGCTCGAGCAGTTGCGGTTGCTCCTCGATGGCGGCTCTTACTTTATTAACGAAAAAGAGTATCGTTCACGCCGGGCATGCAATATTACCCCTGAATGCCTTGAACTTAGAATAATGATACTAGTGGCTTGAATAAATAATTTCTAAGCGTTCTCATAACCACATGAGTAAAAAAACGCAATTCGTTATCATAACTTTGAAAATTATAGAATGATGCGAAACAAACGACTACCATCTTTGAGCCTCGACTCGCATCAGTGTTATCTACTGGTATAAGAAATACATGTTTTTTACTTAAGTACCTACCTAACCTAAATATATCTAAATTATAATATTCCTTTGTTTTGATAGAAGCATTAAGCAAATTACGTTTCTGCTGATTACTTTTATCAGAGAGATAATATTGGTACCTACATCAATCATTGATTAATCCTTAATCATTTTTGAGAGCTGAAACTTGAGCACTGATTTACATTAAGATAATCAAGATTTTGAGTGGCGATATGTCTTTGGACAGTGACCTTTTATTAATGTTGAAAAAATGCATTGACTCCTCCGGGAGATGTTGACGGGTTCATTTATAAATTCTCCAGTTTACCAACGAAGCTAGCCCAAAAGGACTTTCTATATACCCACTAAAACCCAACAATGGCCCCGTTCGGGCGTCGCCGTCGGGCGAATGGGGGCGAGTCGAGGTGGCAAATTATTTACCAACTGGACGAGGCCACGAGAACCCTTACGCATATAACCGCAACTTTATACTGTGGTACCTTCTTGTCTGATTCGAACGGTCTTGCTCTGAGGGGGAGAATCGAGGATGCCCCGGGACACATAGGAATGGGTGGTTCTTTTTCCTCTCTCGGGCAGCCACTTTTCCCTGATATATATCTGAGAGAATCCGTGCCTCCAGATTCCGAGAAAGTTGCCAGTCAGAGTAGACTCTGAATCTGATGCACGTGAGCCTGCGACAGCTGGCGCTTGGGCTCCTATAAATTATATTGTTTGACATATAATATTGCAAATTTCAGTTTCTTGCATGAAAAGCAAATGCAAGATAGTTCTTCAAATCTTAACTTTAATTTATTTTATGATTGTGATAACTATGATATAATAAGCTGATCTAACAGATACCACCCGGCTCGAAGGACTAAAATTGTACGGAACAAGTGTAGGCCCCTAAGAAGGATGATTTTTAATAAAAAATAAATGACATGATATATATATCTTCGATAAGATTCAAATTATACAAGCACTGCACTGATTTATAACAATACATATCTTACATTACATTTATTGCTAAGTTTGCGTTAGCAGATCTAGTACTCTGATAACCTGTACACCACCCATATTAGACATTTTCGGAATAATTGACAAAACTTTTCGATATTTAAGAATTTCATTTATCTTTTAGGAGTTACTTCAGTTCGTAATTTGAAAGACTTGGAGTTGTACACGTCTTTGGCACCGGACAGCGATACAGAGGATTACATCGCAGAATATTTCAGTTCGTTGGACATCCAGCAACGTAATGTTATAGCTCAAATCATCAATGATGCCCTAGAAGGTTTCAGAGATGTTATTGTCAATGGAAACGACAACATACCTCCTCTAGATCCGTTTGTAATCGACCAAATCGGACCCTTCTTATATACAGCCCTCGGGTGAGTGTAATTCAAAGGATAACATATTTGAGCGATATAACCATATCGCTATTTTTACACGAGCCCAAAGAAAAGAGTGTAATGTATTCAGCGTTCATGTATGTACAATTCTTTAATCCACTATAACTTCTAAAAGCCTGAACCGATTTAGATGTGTGTGGTATCGTAGGAATCCTTTCACCATCCCGGGTAACATAGAGGCCACCTAAACAGTTAAAATTTAAATAACAGCAATGTCAAAATGACAATTATTTGCCATTTTTTATTATTTGATATTGCGGTCAATAAAAAAAGTATTCTAATTATTAGGTACAATAAAGGTATCATTTGAAATGTCTTAATGAGAACTTATCAAATACATATAAATATAGTAGCGTTTTTAGCGGCACTCGTGTTTTTTTAATTGTTTTAATTATTTATATTTCTATTTAGCGTAGGACACACAACTATGAATTCTAATTTAAACATCATAAGAGTACATTTGTGTGTGAATATACAGTCACCTCTTTCTGTGTTCTGTGCATTCACTCTGCCACGATACCTAATACTTACGTATAAAACTGAAAGGGCATTCATCCTACTACAATATTTTATTCAAAAGGACATCGACGAAATCGGCCCTAGCATGCCCAAAAGAATGTCCTTCACTATTATTTTTCTATTATTTTTTTAACTTATTAGCAATTAATCATTCAAAACGGACAACCTGTTTAAGAAAATAAAAAATAAAAGTTCTGTTACTAGATACTACAGTCTGTTCATCCAACTTGGCACTCCTTTTTATTGAAAATACAGAATTAAAAATCAACTTATAACTAGATTCAATAGGTTTCGGTCTATAATAACGATTTATTTTACTAGTTTATTGGCTTCGTTAATATTTTATTATTAAACGGGTGATTCTGTTAAAAAGTTGTGCCAAGATTGTTTACCTTAATAAATGCAATATAGGCGACCATAAAAATAGAACTAGGTACCTTAGTCAATAATACTTATTGCTAGTATTTATATTATATTTATAAAAAGATTATTTCTGAAATTATGTAAAGATAGTTTATACTCCCATCCCATGTAATATCTGTTTATTTTTATGAAAATCATATTGATAACCAGTTACATACCTAATTACCGATAGTAAAATATAGAAACAGGTAAATGGAAAGACTGAACATTTCATTTGAAAAGAAATCTATTATTACCTACTACAGGTAGGTATAGGTATCATAGGTGCCAACTGACAACACTCATAAATCAATATTAATATATTAAGCATTTATTATTTTTATTATTAATTGCATTTTATTTTCATTTAATGCATATTATTTAAGTGCTTACATAGAGGTAAAAACTGAATCTATTCAGAATATATAAAGTGTACATCTTTTACGATTAAGTATAATAATTATAACCTCAAAATCTAATACATTCTGTAGTGGGCCACGGTTCCTCAAGTTGTCCGTATCTCAACAAATGCTTAATTATAGTTTATGAATGATTCCGAACACAACTAGCATTTTCTCATTGCTGGGCGTTATAGGGCATTCAATGTATGGGGAACGAGCAATGTCCTTTAAAATCTCGAAAACTACCTAGTATATTTGGAGTAATATGAGAAGGAGTCTTTAGTTATGAAAAGTTGTTTAGAAACACCCCCATAATGGGTAGTTTTTATAGAGCTTTGTAATTTCTGAACTAAGAGGGGTTTTAATTTGGTATGTCGACAGTTAAACCCGATCCGTTTCAATGCCTTTGCGGGTTTGAAATGGGAATGAAAGTTTGTTTATGTATAGGACATTCGACATTTTTGAAGTTATACTCCTATCATTAGTTCATATTATGGGTACTAAATCCTATGAACTAACTTTCCTATGGCTACATTCTTCCATCCATCCATCCATTTATGGAAGGTCCGATCCTCAGCAGTGGGGACATTTAAAGGCTGATCGTAAAGGTGATAAACGGTGAATAAAATTTTGTTTGAGCAATTCGTCTATGCCTGGACTTTTAACTATGGAAATAATAATAAATATTATATTATTAATATTATAATAAATAACAGCCCCAAAGTAAGCACTGCAAGGTTTGTGCTATGGGATACAAGGGTAACGGATAGAATACATATATAAGTATATTTAAATAGAAATAAACATATTAAACATCCATGACTGGAGTACAAATTGCTCGTATTCATCACACAAACATCTGCCCCCACCGGGATTCGAACCCGAGACCTCTCGAGTCGGCGACACCATGAAACCCGGCGTACAAACCACACGGCCACGGAGGTCGGCAAATGTACCAACTCTATTGTAAATCAGCTATCCGGTTAAAATTCAGTAGGTCCGTATTTTTAACATTCTCCTGGGATATTTAAATAATAATATTGAAAGTGTTTCAAAATTAAAATTTGAGATTTTAGTTTAGGGGTAAGGCTCAGATTTTTTTTAAACTTTATTTGTGAGGCGTAAGTTATGGTATCAGTTAACTTGTCTGTACTTAAATTAAGCAAAGGTTTTTCTTTACCAGAGTCCGTGCTACCGCAGAAATTCGCAATCTAAGGGTGGAAGGTTTGCGATGGTTTGTCGTTGATCACATTACATTCAACCCACTCCGCCTATTACTTGGTGTACAAGTCACCATTCCGAGGATAACTGTCACAGGTAAAGTTAAATTCGTATTTTTCTAATTAACACGCAGTATTTTAAACGCGACATAGTGCTCTACACAGATTCTTAGGGCGCTTTCAATTTATCCGTTTCTTGACCGCCTGCTGCGGTGCCGAAGCGGTGCGTTTGTCGTACAGCGTACGGACGATCCTTTTTTTTCATACAAAACGCGCGGTGCGGCAACAATGCAGCGCCGGTACCGCAGCAGGCCGTCAAGAAACGCATAAATTGAAAGCGCCCTTAGTAGCTGCAAGATAATTAATGAAAAATAAAATATTTTATCCCCAAAAATGTAAGCAAGTATTCTAAAAAAAATATATAGTTAGGTAATAAAAATAAATTTTATTTTTGTAAACTAAGCGAAAAGTGAACGGAAAAAACTATAGATTTAAGTAACTAAGCAGAAAGTCTGCTTTCCATTAAAGGATCGTGGTTTGGAGCTACACGACCTAATCGCCTCGACCGACTGCTGTTCACCAATATAAACAAAAAACTTGCAAATCTATTTTGTATTTTATTTTTATTTAGGTAAACATTTACCCTAATTATCTTTTTATATATCCATGGTCAGTCCATTCGCTCGGATAGACAAGGACTGCTGGTTCAATTCAACGTGTTAATTGTTTCTAGTAGGTACCTAATTAGGTCTTCACTAAGTACGTAGTTCGTTGAGGAGCTCGATGGCGCAGGTGGTTAGCGCGTTCAGCTGCGATCGTTGAAGTTAAGCAACTTTCGCAGTGGTCGGTCATTGGATGGGTGACCAAAAATCTTCTATCTCGAGTTCCTCCGTGCTTCGGAAGGCACGTTAAGCCGTTGGTCCCGGCTGCATCTGCAGTAGTTAGCACCCGCTAATCCGTACTGGGTCCGCGTGGTGGGTCATGGCCCAATCTACCTATTCCATCCATAGCGAAGGTTTGTGCTTCAGCAGTAGGGACATTAAAGGCTGACGATGAGGATGATGAAGTACGTATATTAAATTTATGAACCTTATCCTATCTATATGTTCACAGGAAGTTACGATGCCCGGGCTAGAATCACACTTATTAGCCATAGAGCTGGAGGTAACTTCAGGTAATTTCAAAAGTTTATTTTATTTTTCCATTTTATTTTGGCTTGAGCAGCAAAATAGCTTCTAAACTGCAATTACAATACTTCAATCGAAAGCAACAAATGGCACTGCATTGCAGACTAGAAAAAATGTTTTGCATAAGTTGCGGGTTTGAATCCAGCCTTGTACCTGGACAAATTTATTGATTTAGTTAGTTTGAGATAAAAGAACTTAGCAGTTTATTATAAGAAGTAATAATTTAATTATTTCAGGGTATTCGCACATCGTATAATTTTTGGACTTAACATGAGATTGGGCACAAGTTTAGCAGGAGGACATCTATTCCTAAGGCAGCTTGATATAAAAATCGACATTCACGATACATTCGTAAGTACAAATTTCTAAATAAGGTAGTTTAACTTAGATGGTTAGGTTACACTGTGCCCCTTGTGTTTTACATTACACTGTCCCCAGTAACAGTCGAACTTTTTTTTTCTTTTTTCCGGACACAAATAAAAAAAAGGTCAACTGTTACTGGGGAAAGTGTATTGTAACAAGGGTCACAATGTAACCTTTAATACACACTGCCCTATGACGTTTCGCCCCAGGGGCGACCTTCAGAATTGCGGGGCCCCGGGCAACAGATCTTTGCGGGGCCCTTTTGACATGCCTTCGCCGAATAGATAGTTATGTTTTTCAAGTCTACCTTTTTATTTTTCTTTGGCACGCTCTATGGCCTGAACGGTTTAAGTGCTTTAGGCTTAAGAGGTGCAGTTAAATTCTTCTTAGTTGTAAGACTACATTAGGTGTATTAAAATTAAAAAAATATATATTACACAGCACAAATAAAAATGGTTCCCAAACCGGAAAAGCTCCCGAAGACGATCGTTCCTGTAGACCACTTCTGCTTATTGCCCATTCTATCGAAGCATTTGAAAATAGTTTTTTTTTATAGATAGGTTCGAAAAATGACTCCACCCCACCTGATGTTAAGAAAGAAAATTCTCTTAAAAAACAGTAGGGCAGGCCTCGTTAAATACACTGCGTGCACCAATTTCTTTCTTTTTTATCGTCAAAAATGTTGATCGCGGCTACAACACAAAATTATTCAAAGAAATCAAATACGTCATCCGATATTCCGTTGAATAACTGCATTGTTTTTTCTTGGCATGTGAGGTTTTTCGATACCCGGCGGCGCCTCTACCATATAGCAATTCTCCTACTATGGAGAATTACTAGGCAGCGTAGGCAGGGGCACTCTTAATCAAACACAGTTTTCTTATAGGTACTTCTTATATCATTCACTTTTTCATCAAATATTTTATATTCTAATCACAATCATATCGTGAGAAATTCGGCAGCGGGCCTAAGATTGTCTTCTTTTATATTCATTATCAATTATATTCAAATTATTATTTACAAAGCATAGCTGCCAGCCGTTGGCAAGATAAGCAAAGAGGCCGTTATGCTGCGGGCGTTACAGCACTGAATTTTCTATAGTCATCAAAATAATACATAACTTTTTGTTTGTTCAAGATTTCTATCGAGGGAATGACCGGCTCCAGTATCCTCAACGCCTTGATCAACTCTTTTGTACAGAGCATCACGCAAGACGTAATCCAAAACGAAATGGAGAACGTGAGCCAGCTTTTAAGTGAACAATTATTTGACACTATTAACGATATTCTGAAAGATTACACACTCTCAGATATATTGGGCTAAGTAAAAAATGATTTGGAATAAAATAATATCGAATATGTGCATTTTTGTTTTTTATTTATGTGTATTAACGTAAAAGTATATACCTTTGTCAATAAACAATAAAAAGTATATTAAAAATATTTTTTTAGTCAAATGTTATTTCTAGTTTTTTTACTTATCGCTATAAAACAACTCTTCTCTATAGTGCAACTTTTTTCGCTGTCGTGTTGTGTTGTGACGCGTCAGAGTGCTATTGGTTTCATACATTTACTACGGTTTGAGTGAGAACGGTGTCGACACATTGCAACCATATCGCGACATTTCGTGACACACCAAATATAATTTTAACCGTACTTCTAGATATAGGAACCGATAGCTCTGACGCGTCACGACAGATCACGACAGAGAAATATATTTGTAGCTTAACAAACAAGCATGTTATAATGGCCTGTCTGAGGATATGCTTCCACTCCACCCACAGAACACAGAAAGAGGTTAGAAGGGTGATAAGCGATCGCCAGTATATGAGAACCGATGTCGCCGGCTCGCCCCCACTACACTTCCACCTAAAAGATAATAAGCCAATCAAACGACGCGACATCAAGCAACCGAACAAATCAGCGCTCACAACCGTGACTGTGAGTGTTCATTCGTTTACATCGATTTTAGCGGTAGTGGTTGACATTGAGTCGATGAAATATTATCGATATTAAATATGCCAAGTGCGAGTTGGACTTGACTTGACTGTATGGATTTTTTTGTATCCTGTCAAATTCAGTAAAACGCATTACTACATATAGTTATTTATTGACCTTGAAACAATATATATATTTATGAAAAAGGTGACGCTTTGTTTCTTTTTTATAGTTATTTTTCAAAAGAAATATAGACGTATATCTATATATTTTTCAATTACCACTTTAATTGAATCTGTTACGTGGTTAGATTATGGGAATTCACCGACGTGATGAAATGATATGTCATCAAATAATGAAGTGCCAATAAACTTTTTTTATATTTGTGGGACTAAAATTTCTTTTTTGACATTTTTCAAATTATCTGCAGTTTCTGCACTTTTGCATATTTTTTATAACATCACCACGGACGGATATATCACGCCACCTTTATCTTTTAATGAAATAAATTTATGTTAATTATTACTTGAATCTGATATTAGGGCTCTAGGGAAAATATCGCATTCAATTTTTTTAATTAGGACATGAACCACATTGCCTGCTATGTAGGCAATGACTTGTGTACAGAAATCAGTAAAATCTTCATCTTCATCCTTTTTGTTTTCAGATGGCTCTTTACATGCTCTTACTACTGACTGTGTGGACAAGTTAATTATCTCTATAGTCCAGTCAAAATAGACAAAAATAAGTCATAACTTAGGGACAATTCGTTGATAATTCGCATAGAGCTGAAAATAAGCATAGACGTTAAATACTTAGGTACATCATTAAAATGTCTAAAATCCTCTTCGATCCTACTTCTGCAAAAAAAATATGTAAAATATGAATTTTCTAATTATTAAAACCGCGATATCTCACGAAGAAAAAATGACCAGACCATTTTTGTAGAGAATTGTATGGTCTACAACTTTTGTGTGACCTATTTTCACGACAAAACTTACCGTTTCGAGAAAAATGGAAAAAAAACATAATTTTGTACGTTTGACCGTGAATTTTTTTTTGCAAAAGTAGGATCGCATGACATTTTTGCACCACCTATGAGGTAATGTACATGTGGGTTTTTTTCAACTATGAATCCGCCAAGTACACTACACTATTCGTGAGATATCGCTGTTTTAATAATTAGAAAATTCATATTTTACATATTGAGTATGACTTAGTTACTGCTAAAGCTAAGTACCACAATAACTTTTCTAATATCTTTCTGAGGCCTACTATGGGATATAAGTCTGCATGGAACAATAAAACAGTACAGTGGTATTGTCTGCCTCCAACATCTGCTTCTGCCTTTCAACACTTGTATCCTGTGCTAGACAATTATGTAATTTAATAGCATTTAGAAGAAAACAATCTATTCCACTTTGATCATTAGCAATATAACCATTCTATCAATCAATAGGATACGATCTAATCAAACTTTCTTTATTATAATACATCGTGGAGCATACCTACAGCTGGGGAAAACTTTGAAAAAAATCCGCCAAGTACATTACCTCATTGGTAGTGCAGAATGTGTGCATATGTAAAAATGAATTTTCTAATTATTAAAACCACGATATCTCACGAATGGTGAGTCGTGAGAGAAAAAGTGACCAGACCATTTTTGTAAAGAATTGTATGGTCTACAACTTTTGTCTGACCTACTTTCACGAGTTCACGACAAAACTTACCGTTTTCGAGAAAAAGTTTAAAGTGTGTATAAATAAAAACATGTCCCCATAAGAAAGCTTACTATGCTGTTAAAGATTTCATAAATGATAAGTCACCTTCTGCTTAATATAATAGAATTAGTCGTTATACTTTGCTAATTTGGTTGAAAATTGTTTAAACGCCACTTCTAAATTTAAAAATAGTACCTAGCTATACTTAACTTTTGTTAAGGAAGTTGACATCAACACATGTTTAAAATTTTTGATGTCATCTTTCCAATGACGACACTGTATGAAACAAAACAGGGAGAAAAAAATAGCCCTTGCTGAGTTTCTTGCCGGTTCTTCTCAGTACAAGATCTCCCGCCGTAGATTTACGAACCGATGGCGTACCGTTTGACTTTCACAAGAGCTTGTAACTGTTGAAGGAGACGGCAAACCAAGCTAGTGCAACTGCATGGTAATAATGTTTGTCGTTGACTGAACTTTGACGTGACATTAGATGAATACTTGATTTGTTAGCTTCTGTCTGTGTCAGTTAAAATTTTAATTACAAGTGGTTAAGGGTCATCTGTAATTTTATTAAAATATGGAAACTCTAACTTTCAATTACAAGATCGCTCCTCTTGGAGGAAAAGCGAACTGGGACACCTGGAAATATAAGATTCTGATCATTCTGAAAGCATCCCTCGTGCCCTAGATGTATTAGAAGGCAGACTCACGTCATCGGTTGACAAAAATGGAAGTGAAGCTACCGGGTCTGCAGCTACGGATTTTAGGGATTTTACCAAAGACGACTCAAGTGCTCTTTTCGTTATCACCAATAATATGACGGAAGAAATGCTCAGAAAGGTTATGAGATACACAACCGCACAAGATATTTGGCTTGAGTTACACAGGATGTTCGACGGAACAAACGAGGATCGAACCTTTCAACTTTGTATGAGTTTCTTCGGTATGAAAAGAGATAAAGCTGATGACGCAGCTACTCATCTATCAAAGCTGAAGAACATATGGACTTCTCTCAACAAAGAGCTGGGTGATGGCAAGAAGTTACCAGATCTATTTCTCATATGCAAAATACTCGACACTTTAGGAGAAGAATACAACTCATACAAAAGTGGTGGTGGATATTGTGGCCGACGTCAAAAACACGTGGAAAACTTAACCAATCGCCTGTGTCTTTTCGAAAGGAACTTGATGGTGTCCACCGAGCCACCGGAGCAAGAAGCTTTACCAGCGATGAACACACATAGTGGGACAAACAAGAAGCGAAATAACCGCAAGTGGTGCAAATACTGCTCGAGCAAAGACCATTGCGTCAAGGCCTGTCCTAAGTGGATTCGGGATGGAAAACTTCCGAAAAACCACCCACCCACCACCCACCTTCCTTTTCGTCGTCTCGCAAGCAAAAGTCTCAAGTTACGGAAGTCCTGACATCAGAACATGGTGAAGTATTTGTGTCTACACCAGATACAGTGAACTGGTTTGTTAATAACGGTGCGACCTGCCACGTTACCTATCGCAGCGATCTATTCCAGACCTTCCAACCATTCGACGAGACGCACATGATCTCCACAGCTAATGGAAATGCACTGCAAGCCAAAGGCAAAGGAAACATCAGCCTCAAATCGAAGGTACGAGGAAAAGTCTACGAGATCATCCTGTCGGACGTGTTGTACGTGCCACAGATCACAAAGAACCTCTTCTCTGTCCTCGCTGCTCATGACTGCAACTCAACAACGAAGTTCGAGTCGACACCAACGCGCTGCTCCATGTCGATGCGTGGTATAGTAAAGCTGATAGGTGTACGCAGCATCAGCGGTGGCTTATACCCAAAAGAAATTTGGAAGTATATCTTACCCTTACATGGACTCAACTGTATCATGAACGTTTTGTTCACCAGAATAAACGTCATGTTCGACAATTTGTGAAACAGGAGTTGGGAATAAATCTTCCTCAAGATGAAACAGTATGTGAAAACTGCATACTGGGCAAATCCCATCGTCTGAAGTTTGTAACGCGACTTCGAGCCCCAAGACCAGGAGAGCTCGTACACAGCGACGTATGTGGACCGTTCCCCAATTCATTCACAAACTTGCGATACTTCGTGCTGTTTAAGGATGACTTCACTGGCTATCGATATGTGTACTTCCTGAAAGCCAAATCGGAAGTAAAATAAAAGTTGAAAGATTTCATCGCCAAAGCACGAAACTCTGGACGTCCAATCGAAACGCTTTTGAGCGATAATGGCGGCGAATTTGATAATCAAGATGCGCCGAGAAAGATAACAGGACCCTGGTTGAGGCCGCCAGGACTGTCATGCAAAGCGGAGCTTTCGTGCAGAAGCTATGGGCCGAGTTAGTCAACGCGGCTGCCTACGTTCTCAACCGAACTGGGCAATCTCGAGTGGAGAACAAAGCGCCCTATGAGCTTTGGCATGGAAAGAAACCGAAGATCGCACATTTACGCATCTTGGGCTGCACAGCTTACGTCCATGTCCCCAAGCAGAAACGAAAGAAGCTTTCCCCTAAAGCCCTCAAAGAAAGACTAGTCGGATACGATTTAGAAGATGGCTATCGTATTTGGTGCGACGACAACAAATTGATGAGATCGCGAGACGTAATCTTCGACGAGAAACCACTTGACCGAACTCAATGCGACCAAGTTGTACCTACGACAACGAAAAAGGAAACACCGGTCAACGAATTCGAGTTGAGAGTAACCTTTAATGAAGAGCGCAAAGATGTTCATCAAGATCCAATCTCGAACCCAAGCCATCAAAATAAGCAATCAGAAACTGATATGCAGAATCAAGGATGTGCACCACAACTGCAGGAAGACAGATACTCTTATCCTGACCGGGATATTCACTCCGCTGGTGAAGTCCAGACCACCTAGCCCCACCGCTGGTGAACAATCTAGACCACCCAGCCCCGATGATGGTGAACAGTCCAGACCAACGACACCCAATGTAACGCGGTACGACACAAATCTAGAAGATTCATCTGATTCCGAAGATGACTCACCGGAACTGAGATAATCTATGAGATAAAAGCACCATTCGTCACCCACAGAGATACAGAGACTGTTGTGCACTTTCCGATGACGAAGCTGAACCCACTACGTTCAAGGAAGCTATGAAGAGCCCGTATAAAGACGAGTGCATAAAAGCAATGCTGATAGAAATAGATTCTTTTAAAGAGAACAATACGTGGTCCCTTCAAGAATTACCTCAAGGCAGAAAGGCCATACCTTGCAAATGGGTTTTCAAGATAAAGCGAAACCCGGATGGCTCTATAGAGAAATACAAAACACGTTTGGTTGCAAAGGGATTCAAACAAGGCAAAGGAGTTGACTATCAGGAAACCTACAGTCCTGTAGCCAGATTTGCAACCATTCGCTCATTACTAAGCGTTGCTGCTAGTGAGAAGATGTACCGATCTTCGGGGGACGACTGCTATTCATGTGGGGGACGACTGCTATTCACGTCCGCAGGAAGATTACCCACCGTTACCCTGCACGTGTCCCCTGGGTGGTGCCAAAGAATAGCAAACACTGGCCGCTGCACTACTCGAATACGAACCCAGAGCCTCGCAGCGACTTACAGGAATCATCAAACAAATCACAAATGTCCACAAATGCGCAAAACGGCTCTTTTCAGAGCCCCGTGACTAAAGATATCGGATCTTCAATCCGTATTTGCCAACTTAATATAGAAGGTATAAGTAGAGCCAAATGTGACTATATTGCCAAACTATTAAAGGACCAGCATATTGACATTCTAACTGTCCAAGAGACACATTTAAGAGACGATCAGGATATGACTAACAGAGGCCAGATCCCAGATTACACTGTCGTCAAAGCCCTTCATCACCCCAAAAGCGACGTATGCAAGATCCAACCTGACTGAAGCTAAAGTTGTATGTGCAGACACGACAGAAAATAACTATACAATAGCTATACGTGTCGGAGACACCACGATCGTCAACGTGTACAAACCTCCGCAGGCCAGATGGAAACCAAGCGTCCTGCCCGCCTTTGATCACCCTTGCATCTACACTGGGGACTTCAACAGCCACCATACCACATGGCGCTATAATGCAGACGATGCAAACGGTACCGAGCTGGCACAGTGGGCTGAAAACCAAAACTTGTACTTGGTTTTCAACGCAAAAGATAGAGGAACCTTTTATTCCGCACGCTGGAGAAAAGAGTATAACCCTGACCTAACTTTTGTCACCAAGGACACAAACGGTCGGCCACTACCCGCCAAACGCGTGGTACTACGTCAATTCCCGAACAGCCAACACAGACCAATCACTACAGAAGTAGGCCTAAAAATACCTTTCGCGAAATCGATGCCTCTCCCAAGATGGAACTTCGAACGCGCCGATTGGGAGTCCTTCACCCGTGACGTTGACGCTGGGGTCAGATGGATTAAGTCGATTCCTCAGAACTACAACCGTTTTGCCAA
Source organism: Chilo suppressalis (assembly GCA_902850365.2). Taxonomy (NCBI): domain Eukaryota; kingdom Metazoa; phylum Arthropoda; class Insecta; order Lepidoptera; family Crambidae; genus Chilo; species Chilo suppressalis. The sequence goes on from OU963898.1 coordinate 20,332,953, forward strand.
CCTTATCCTGCAAACCGCGAAAAAACATGTATGTAGAGGCTTCCGAAAGGAGTACATACCAGGATGGAGCGCAAATAGCGAAACGCTCTACAAAGAGTTTCAGAAGACCGGCGATTGCTGTATCGGCGCGGAGCTGCTCGAGTCTCTAGATGAAAACAGGGCCAAAAAATGGAAGCAAACAGTAGAATCGATGGACTTCAAGAGATCAAGCCGTAAAGCCTGGAGAATCCTACACAAGCTTACTGATTGCCACTCGGCTTCTTCTAGTTCCTCAGACATCCATCCAAACAAGATAGCGAACAGAATGGTCAACGTCTCGAGAGCTCGTGGGGATAAACTGGATACAAAAAGAACCAAACGGTTACTAAGTGAGCTTAAGAAAAATACAGTTAACTCTCCGTACCTTTCCGAACCGTTTACTCTAGATGAAGTCTGTAAAGCCGTGCGTCACTTAAAGCTTGGGAAGGCCGCTGGATGCGATGGAATATACAACGAGTTCCTAATTCACCTCGGAGTGCACGCTAGAACATGGATATCAAACATGTTTACTGTGATCCTCAACTCCCAATCTCTGCCAGGGGCCTTCAAGCAGGCAAAAGTCATCGCCTTGCTTAAGCCAGGCAAATCAGCGGATGATCCCACGAGCTATCGCCCGATTGCGCTCCTCAGCAACTGTTTCAAGCTCCTCGAAAGGATAGTGCTGGAACGCATAGCTCCTCTGATCAACCGGGTCATCCCTGTAGAACAGGCGGGTTTCAGGACTGGTAGGAGCTGTAGTGACCAGGTCTTGGCTCTAACCACCCACATAGAAGCGGGATTCCAGAAAGGTTTAAAGACGGGTGCCGTCTTCGTGGATCTGACTGCTGCCTACGACACAGTATGGAGGGACGGACTGCTTCTCAAACTACTTAAAGTAGTCCCAAACATGAATATGTTTCGCTTGGTCGCCAACATGTTGTCTGGACGCGTGCGCCATATTGAAATATGGCGAAAAGTAATCCTGTCTCAACACCTATTGGCACTGCAGAACAATTAGATGAAGAGAAAGGAGATAAAGAGGAGATTAACTTGCCCTATCGCGAAGCCGTTGGTGCATTAGCATACCTTATGGTCGCAACCCGTCCTGACATCGCCTATGCTGTGGGAGTAGTGTCTCGCAACTTAGAGAAGCCGACTAGAAGTGACTGGTGCAGAGTCAAACGTATACTACGTTACCTAAACTGAACGACATCCTTAGGGATACAGTATAGACCAAAGACCATACTACAGCCAGAACTAGAAGAATTTAGCGACGCCAACTATGGTGGTGATGCGACTACCGGACGATCAACCACTGGAGTCATATGCAGATATGCTGGACGACCAGTGTCATGGATTAGCAAGCGACAAGCGTCAGTAGCCTTGTCAACTACAGAAGCTGAACTTGTTGCAGCTAGCGAAGGTTCTAGAGAACTTGTCTGGCTGATCAGAATCTTCGAAGAACTAACGATGAAGAAGAGTGTGCCAAATCTTCACGTTGATAACGAAGCAGCTGTACCATTGGCACACAACCCCGAGTTCCATAAAAGAACGAAGCACATTCGTATCAGACATTTCTATGTGCGAGAACTTGTGTCTGAAGGAACCATACATGTCAAGAGAATTGGAACAACGAACCAACTCGTAGACATCATGACCAAAGGACTGCCGAAGCCTATCTTTGTGAAAATGAAGTCTGCACTAGCCTTGTTTTAGAGGGCGTGTTGAAGGAGACGGCAAACCAAGCTAGTGCAACTGCATGGTAATAATGTTTGTCGTTGACTGAACTTTGACGTGACATTAGATGAATACTTGATTTGTTAGCTTCTGTCTGTGTCAGTGAAAATTTTAATTACAAGTGTAACAGCCCAGACTGAAGCTGAATAAATGAGTTTGAGTTTGCCCTCCATCTTCTAATATTACACTTATGCAAGTTAATATAAGTAAAATAATTGGGTCAATTCTGATATGTTTCCCTAAACCTTAAATTAAATTTGACAACACTGTTTCCTTGTCATTCTATACAGAATGAAAAAGAGAGACTGATATTAATTCAGAATCGATATCTAGAGCTTTTCGAAGGGTATTAAACAATTTACATCAGATTAAGTTCATAATGGTGTCGATTCTGGCGTGATTCTCTAAACTTAAAACTAAGTTTATAATCTCACTGTCCTTTTTATTCTGTATAGAGAATGACAAGGATAAACTGTTGTCAAATTTAATTTTAGATTTAGAGAATCACGCCAGAATCGACACCAGTGTCATTATTAAAATTGTTCGCGGTTAGAAATGACAGTTGTAGATGGCAGAGCGTTTTTTAACCCACTGTTGAGACCGAAGATGCGCTAGCATCACTATAGAGAATCTCTAGTGATGCTAGCGCGTCTTGACACGGTTAAAAAGTTGCAACAGTCAAAGGTTTGGCGTTCCAAACCTTTGACAGTTGCAACTTTTTGGTCGTTGACCAAGGAACTTAAATGGAACTACCGAGTTGAGACAACCAACTGTCAAATAAACTGTCACTCCAAGATTTTGAACGGCCTTTGGGTAAAAAGTTGCACTCAAAGCGTAGGTATTGAACGAAACCCCAAGTGTCAATGTCAACGTCAAGCAGCTAGCTGTGGTTTTTTGGTTTTTTGGCGGGATTTCATCGAGTGCGGTTGGCGTCTTATTTTAATTATTCTTAAATTCGTTCATAGTGGATATTGTGAAAGAAAATTGGTGTGGTTTTGTGTAACAACCGTCTGCGTAACTGAAGAATTAGTGGAATCGTTAAAATATACGCTATTCCGGTCAAGTGGACGTGAGCATTTTATTGTAGTGTTGACTACCTCACAGAAGCTTATCGAAAAAGCCAACTCGATACATTTCGTGCCAAACACTCCAAGAAACATTAGAATGCGTCACACCGACATTCTAATGTAAAAACAAAAAGAAGATTAATTTAATTAAAGACTAGGCTGTATGGGCATTGTTCCCTTTGCCTTCCCTAAAACGGGAGAACTTCAACAAAAAAAAAAAAAAGCAGCTAGCTGTCGTTTGTCACTGTCTTTTAAAATCGCGAATGTGTTTTTATGAAACGCTTCAGTTTGACTAACGCTTTATTTTGATAAAAATATATTTGCATTCACCAAATAAAGTAAATATTTGCGATTATTATGGCAGGTAATTTTTGGCAGAGCTCACATCATCAACAATGGATTCTAGATAAAACAGATCTCATTAGAGACCGTCAACACGATCTCAACATTTTAAGTGACGAGGAATACCAAAAAATATTCAATTTTTTTGCGAGTATTATACAAGTTTTGGGAGAGCAATTGAAGCTACGCCAACAAGTGATAGCGACAGCAACGGTATACTTCAAGAGGTTCTATGCAAGGAATTCTTTGAAGTGCATTGATCCTTTACTACTAGCACCTACTTGCGTGTTTCTCGCTTCTAAAGTGGAAGAATTTGGGGTTATCTCCAACTCAAGACTAATAACGACGTGTCAAACAGTTATTAAAAATAAGTTTGGCTATGCATATGGACAGCAAGAGTTTCCCTATAGAACCAATCATATATTAGAATGTGAATTCTATTTGCTTGAAAATTTAGATTGTTGCCTAATAGTGTATCAGCCATACAGACCTTTACTATTGTTTGTCCAAGATATAGGCCAGGATGACCAGTTGCTTACATATGCTTGGAGAATAGTAAATGATTCCTTGAGAACTGATGTGAGCTTGATTTATCCCCCATATCAGGTATGTATTTCTGATAAAATCATTTTAATTTGTTGTACTTCTAATACATTTGTTATGAACTGAATGTGTTCTTTCAGATTGCAATAGCAGCATTACATATAGCCTGTGTGATGCTAGGTAAAGAAAATCAAAAAAGTTGGTTTGCAGAGTTAAATGTGGACATGGACAAGGTAATTTTTAAACTATGTATAATACACATCACATGAATGATGTGATGGGAATCTTTAAAAATAATAAAAAGGAACTATCCTTCCTTGTATAACTCACATTTCACAAATAACAATATCTTTATTACTTATTCTTTTTGACTTTACTTTTTCATTGTGTTACAGATTCAAGAAATCGTGAGATCCATTATAAATTTGTATGAAATGTGGAAAAGTTATGATGAAAAGAAAGAAATACAAGGACTACTAGCGAAAATGCCAAAGCCAAAGCCTGCTCCCCAAAGATAATAGTTAATTTTTAACCTAAAAGTGTGACAATGTATAAAGATTAGTGCTAAATGTGTGACTACTATTATCAAAATTACACATTTGTGTTATTATTTTTATAGAGTATTATTGTGCTTACCATTGTAATGAATTTCATACTTACTCCTTGTTGTTCTGTAATTAATTTGAATCTTTTGACATGAATTATCAGTACAGTGGGGTACTTGTAGAAATGTAAATAAATATTTTGTATAAAACAATGAAGATTGTGTAATCAGTGCCTATTTGGTCTTGTATTGACATAAGACTATATGCACAAGTTCCTCTTACAATGTAGACTTAAATTTCAAATATTATTTGTAAAGACTGCCAGTATTTTTACTAATGAATATTGGAATATAAAATATGAAATAATCCTTTATTGTTTTATTATTGAAATACCAGTTAATTTGCAATAGTAGTCGATCAGAGATGCTAATGTACATATTACATTTTGTTGAACAATAGTATTGTATATCAACCTTGTTGATAAATAAAGAACAGTTGGTCGACAATGTTGATACCTTTATACTTAGGAATTGAAGTAAAAACCTACTTAGGCTAATGACTGATAAATTGGTTAAGATTTTTTACTTGATGAGTAGGTACTTAGTTTGTACGAACTGAATAGGAAGTTAGTTATATGTGTACTGTATATATTTAAACTTATATAATTTAGCTTTGTGGGTTTACGACTTATATAGTCTAGTGGTTTGTACTTGTACACCAGTTTTCATGCTGCAACTAGACACTTATCTCCGCCCCCTAGCATGACCACGATATATATACTCAAATATCAAAATCTTTTGGAGATATTTTGGCAGTTGCATATCATAAAATGTTTTTAACTGACATCAAATCAAAGGACCAGGTTGTTAATTCGACTTTTTTTAACGTTATATTTGATTATTTACCCTTGTTACGTACGATGACTATGTTAGGGCTAGGATGACTGAGTTCGGGCCTGGTTGTTTGTGGTACTACAAAGATATTAAATTGGTGCTGTGATATATATAATGCTTCAAAATTCTTCAGGTAATAAACTATGTTTTGTGCCACATTTATTTATTCAGTAAATGTATAGGTAGTTGTTTTAAGACTGCAATAAGCACTGGAGGCACAACTAAGAAAGATGTACTACAATCTTTATAGGTTACCGTTATAAAAATAGTACAACAACTTGTTCTCTTAGGCGCTTTGCAGACGACGGGGCGGGGCGAGCCGGTCAATTTCGCCGCGAACGATAGCACAAAGTGAATCCTATATTACAAACGCACACAGAGGGCAAAAAGACCACGCCGCAGGTGCCCGGCGGGCACTGGCGGCGCGGCATGTCCGCGGCTGCCCGCCTTGGATCATACAAACCAGTTTATATGCACTGCAGACGCGGTTTTTATTGCTTCGCGGACAAAATGCCCGCCCCGCCCCGTCGTCTGCAAAACGCCTTATTGGTCTGTGAGTCCCAACAGAGAGACGAGACGAAGGGTTTGGGGTAAAAGTACCTAGTAGATATCTTGACTACTCCACCCTGCTCCAAATTAAAAACGTACAACTGAGAAATATCACTAAACTTCAATCTTAACAATAATACGAAGTTTAAATTCAGGCTTGCTAAGATTTGACTTTCTTCGTTTGATTTGTGCCTAAGCAAAGCAAGGAACCCACTTACTTAAGATGTAACACAAAGTTGTTTATTAATTAGCAAATGGACGTTATACGTAGGTGTCCACAGTGTTGTGTAGAAAAGTTTCCGTGGATTACAAGTTCGTGTCGATTACTAAGCACCTGGTTTCTTAAACAAAAACGCACGTCTTGGGAACGACGCATTGTATAAGTAGTGTAACGATAACAACATCGATCACTTTAATCCATAACAGTAGGTTCTAGTCGAATTACAATAGTGTGCCCATGATTTAAGCCGTTCCATAATAAAAGAAAAAAAAATACATAAATTATTATTGATGATTAACCTTTCGCTTCTAAAAAGAAGAACCACATTTTTTGTCGTAACTATGACCTATTGGTTATACAACGCCATTCTTTATTTATTAAATAAATACATATTTTTATTACTCACACCAATTAGCTTAGTCTCAAAATAATCACGGTAAGACATGTGCGCCGCGGATTAGTTTATTACTACGACTCTCAAACCTAGCGACGGCAGTGCAACTGCAGCGCTGCAGACACACTGCCATCACGCAGCACTTTGTGGTAAATTTGAATGCTTAGTCTCACCAACTGTCCCGACTATATCCGTCGTTATTCCGTCCATGGTCACCCTTAGCGAAAACACGTACAGTATAAAGGTTTGGGTCAGCTACTAGTCTGCACCAGTCGAGCAATCTGCAACTACTTATCAGCATTATGTATTCCTTCAAAGTCGTCTACGACCTTTGCATCATCTCGCTGTTAGGACTGCTGGTGGTTTTTGCAGAGGAAAAACTCAGGTAGGTTAAGAGACTTTCTGAAGTTAACGTAATTCCTGGTGTGTGTAAATTAAAGGTTTCTTCATAACATCTCATCATTATATTATGTGAAGGGCTACAAAATACAAGAGGGTAAACTTTGATATTACATTCCGAAACTTTCCATCTTCACGGAATATCCTTAGGTATATAAAGGTATCTCAGATAACACAACAATACCTACCTTTTGTTTTGAAATCTGGAAAATGTACGAGAAATTGATAGGAACTTTCTTTCAGTGCTTCGGAAACGGCAGACACCGGTGTAAAAGGGAATTGTTCTTGTGGTGGTTTTCCAACGAACACTCCAGCAGCGACCGATGAGCCCCTACTCTCTCAAATGCCGGGCTTGGTGGTGAAATGTGATGAAGAGGGGCAGAACACTTGCAAAAGCCTATGCAACGCGTTAGCCACCGCTACCAAAGCCAAGGGACCCGAGATACTTTGCAATAAACTCAAAGATGCCAATGAGCTAAAGGTAATTCGTATCAATGTTTTTGGAGACACAAATTTGACATATATAAGTTTAGGAACAACAGTTCATTTAATTTTCAATGATTTCATCAAAACAGATCAAACTTCATCTCAATAACATAAATCCCGGCTAAGATTATTTAAATGATCCTCTAACTATGCCACAGTTAGTAGGTTTGTAATGTAACAAGAATCACCATACCATCACCATTGCATAATTAGCAAACTTATGAACTGGACGCATGTGTGGCGACGCTATGAAGTTGGTGTGCAAGCAACTCCACCACATCATCTTCCTTTTAATGTCCTTACGGCAGGGGCACAGGCCTTTCCCTTGGAATGGGCAAATGTGCGAATTGGGGGGTGCTAAAGACTGAAGATGCAGCAAATGTCAATGAATTGACGTGCCTTTTGAAGCACGGAAGAACTCAAAATAATGCAAGTTTGGTCGCCCATCCGATAACCAGCCATAGCAAAAGTTGCGTAATTTCCACGATCGCAAACCTTTGTTTGGTTGGCGCATTTTTTGTCCACCACCACCAAGCAGACCGAACGCACCATCTCGACTACGGAGGACGTTCATATTATTTATTTATATAAATTCCAGCTGTCCGCGTTCGCCAAGATTTGCGACAACCCATGGGCGTACACGAACATAACTGCGGAGGCGCCACTGTGCTGCGGCGACTCCAAGGTGCTGGTGTGTCCATCCATGGCAGAGAGCAACAACGCAACCTCACCGGAAGCTGTTTTGGACGCTAAGACCGTTATGTAAAGCGTTTCTTATCACAAATACGTATTATAATAATTTAATAACTTGATGTTTGGTTTTTCTTATTATCAAAAAAAGAGGGAAAGAAGATACATATAAGCATTTTTATAATTTTCATACTTCTTCAGTACCTATACGAACTTTAAAAATTTACATTACCTGCATAGGAGAAAATCGTTTGATTAGCCAAAATAAATAAATACGTTTCCTCCAAACTATCGAAGCGAGTGCACATTATCGCACCCCGCCCCGGTGCGACACTGTCACATATGCAAAAAAAACATTTTTTCAGGAGAAGCGTTCAAAACTTTAACATCCCAAAACATACAATGTTAAAGTTTTTTTTAAATTTTATTTAGATGAATAGCTAAGATGTATAAGCTTTTCATCACATAAAAATCTTTAAATATTGTATATTTTGGGATGTTAAAGTTTTAAACGCTCATCCTGAAAAAAAATAGTTTTTGCATAAGTGACAGTGTCACACCGGAGGTGCGTTATGCTTAAAAGTAGATAGACCGTTATACCCTTATTAATAAACAAAGGATAAGAATAAATTAGTTACGCCGTGTTTTGTTTATATCAAGTGTCATTTGTAATTCATTGAACAGAGACAAAATATAGACTAATCCAAGCTTATTCTTCGTTTATTAATATGGGGCTAACTTTTACGTACGTAATACCTATGGTATTATTACCCGTTACATTAAACCATTAAACCTTACAACTCTTGCCACCTGGGAGGACTTTGTAAGTAAATGTGTCACGGGTGTATCAGATATTACTGACCATTTAATATTAGTATTGTATGACCCGCAGAACACATCAGTGTTCTGTATGGTCTACATATTAAAACAAATAAGACCATTTTGATTCTTTAAGGTGTATTATAAAAATTAAACATAAATAAATATATTATTATTAAAAATCTATTTACATGGTCTAACTTAGTAGAAATAGAAGTAGCTTTTTAAATAAATCATCATTATCAGCCTGATAATATCCCCACTGCAGGTGCACGGGCCTTCCCTATGGAATAGTGAGACTGCGCCGTGACCGTGACCCACCACGCGGGCCCGGTGCGAATTGGTGGGACTAACGACTGCAGATGCAGCCGGGACCAACGGCTTAACGTGCCTTCCGAAGTACGGAGGATCTCTAGATAATTAGTTTTTTGTCACCCATCCAATGACCGACGATTGCGGAAGTTGCTTAACTTTCACGATCGCAGGCCGAATGCGCTAACCACCTGCGCCATGCGAACTCCTCAAAATAAAATAATAACACTGAAATATACATCAAATCAAGTTTATTTACACAGGCTACACTATAAATTTCAAACGGTTGGTATGTAAGTATACAATCTGTACAAATATTGTTGTAAAAATATGTGTCGCATAATTCATTACCGTATTGAGTTTACATAGACGGGCGGTAGTTACAGATAAGTAAATAAAATCATCACCAGAAAATCATCAATTCATTATTGTACTTAACTTACATTTTATAATTTAACGTAATTCTTCAATTTCAGTTTAACTAAACAGATAATAAAAACTAACGTCATAAATTCATGAAAAATTAAAAGTTACTTAAGCCTTATCCAATATTTAAAAATAGGAGACACTTATACTGTGTGTCCATTTAGGTTAAAACATTATTGTTTATCAAGCGCACTGCAGTATAATACCAGATAGTAGTTGTTAAAATTAGTACTTAATATTTTAACAATTTCCCTCAAATGAATTCAAATTATGAGGCTCGCATAAGCTGCTCTATCGAAGCCAATTTGGGTCGAAAATTAGTTTGAGATCAACCGACACACAGTATTGAAAAATACAGTTCTGATTTCTTAAACGGTAATGAATTATTATTGCGTTGATGCTTTACAAACGTAAAAAACACGAAACAAGGGAGATTATTGGGAAATCAACATTTTAGTTTCTTGGCATCGGAAAATTATTTTTCAATTATTACGCTTTTTGACATTTTTGTTGTTTTAAGCGATGCATAAAAATAATGTCACGCTGATATGCTCTACAAAAATTGGTTTTAAAAATTTTAAAACGTACACACATATTTTTCAAATACTGCAGCGACTTTCAAAAAAGTTACGTATGAATGAAAAATATGCACGCCTTATACCTTGTCTAATATAGTGAAATACGCTTAGGAATAAAATTACCATCCTATGAATTATACCATTGTCTACTTATTTAAGAGAGTCTTATTTAAAAACTAGGTATATTCATCATTAAACAAATATCGCTTAATGGTTATGATGCTTCCAATTTGAATAATGCGTTGTATATATTTTACATAAGACTTTCTTAAATAATTAGACTTTTTACACAAGTAAGTATTTATTCGAGATCAGGTTCAGAATTACAGATTATTTTTACCTTTACCAATAATAATAAACCAAAATATACTATTACCATACCAAAATAGTATATTTTGGTTTATTATACAACACTCTATCGAATTTAATTGAAACAGAACAAATGCAAATCCGATAAGATGTGATATATGTGCACTGACCTTGACTTTTGTGTAACATCATAAAGTTAAAATAAAAACATTTCAAACGTGGGTATATTATTATTATTGATTATTCAATAAATCCGTCATGCTATGTCATTGACCAACAGCGATGCAAATATTTTCCACGAAATAGACAAAGTAACGTCGCCTTCGATAAGGTACTCACATTGGAAATTCTTATAGACTGGGGGGATTGCACAGTATGGCTATTAAGTTCACTGAAAGGGCTCGAGGACCAACTCGTTCACAGTAATATAAAGTATAAAATCATAGGTATTTCGCTTCACCCCGCGAGAATCTCGTGTCAAGGCCTTGTGCCTTCTTAATGATCGACCTCTTTTGAGCCTCGTCAAAACGGTTCACTTGAAGGTCCACGTCACGACTGAATGGTCGACGCTCCTTCTTGTCTTCGTCCTTTTCTTCTTTCTGAAAATTTACTATATATGGGTATGGCGTGTCTAGAGAACCATCCAAACATTCGCGTAGAACTGTTTGGTCTCTTAGATTATTGTCTTCTCGTTTTTATAGAACTACCAGGAAAAATACTCTTACAACTTCTATGTCACTTTCAAACTATCTGTTGAATAATGTGAATTTAGCTAACTATAAAATAATGTCTCTTACCTTTTTCTTTTTCTTCAGTTTTCTTTCGTGCATTTCCAATAAGCTCTCATCCCTTCTGTGCTTTTTCTTGTGTTTCCTGTAAAATGATATTTTTTTACATTACTTGTATTCCTCACTATTTTTACTATTCCATTAATAATTAAGTGTAAATTGGTGTTGACATTCTTACTAATCTTTTACCTGATTGCATCTTCTTGTTCGTCATCTCTATTCGCAATTTGTCTTGCTCGTGCATCGTTGCGCAAAGCTGCATCCATATCTTCCTCCTTTTCAATACCAGCTAATTTACGGGCCTTCTCTTCAGGAGTGTCTGTCCAACTCGACCTGAAATATTAATTATTGTTTCTGACTAGGTTTAATTTAATATAAAAAAATCTTTGTAAGGATCAGAACTAAAAAACAGATTACCTATCAGACATGTCTGGTCCTTCTTTAGCCCTAAAACTTCGTGCTTCTAATCCCAAATATTTGGCTTTGCCCTCAGGAAGTTTCAGCATCCATTCCTCGCGAGATTTCACATCGGCCTTATGCAGTGAATGCCCATCTAATTTTCTAATTTTCATATCTAGAGCTCGTTCTTCTAGCCGTTGATGTGCCTCTGACCACTTCTCCTCAGATCCAGCAGGTAGTGGACCAATACCATCATCCTCATCAGGACTTTCATATGTGCTGACATTTTCGGATAAGACTTTTCGTATATTATCTGGTATGGCAGGTCCTAAAACATATTTTTTTTATAAGAAATATTAGTACACCCATGTTTGTCATTGACGACTAGCCGTTCGTATGCATATTAGTAATTACATTGATTTAACTTCAATGTAAATTTCTTATTTTTATTATTTGTATCCAGTAAGACCGAGATCTTTTAAATGAATATTATGAGTAAAAACTATGAAGTTTAGGCAGATAAACAGTAATTTTAACCAATAGAAATGGGTTGCTAGATCAAATTTTAAGTTGATGTCAACAAAATAACTATTATAAATATGCATGTATTGCAACGGATTTCTACCAAAAATGTATGAATATAAATATCCAGACCATAGTTTTAGTAGTTAGCACATAAGGCTCAAGGAAGATGAAATCGGGCTAATCATAGAAAGTGAAGTTGCCAAAGCCTAATAGACAACATAACTAATGATCTGCTGAAAGGGGATGTGGGAAAATATTTATTAATGTATTAAAAGAACTATTTGATAAAATAATATTAAAAGAGCAAATACCGACACAATGGGCTACGTCTGCAATTATCCTCGTACATAAAAAAGGTAACAAAAAGGAGTACAGAATTATAGACCTACGAGCCTCATGTCAAATACGTATAGTCTTCTCGAAAAACATATTCTATCGATCATATTCGCACAATTAAATAACTAATAGAGAAAACGAAATTGAATATGAAAAGAAGTAATACCTAGCTTTCGTAGACTAAAATATGGCATTTAATTCATTAACACATAGATACATATGGAAAGCTCTCCAAAGTTAAGGGATACCCAATAAATATTTTACAGTAATTTGATATATATATGAATAAACCACAGCTAAATAAAATTGGAATCTGAGGGAGAATTCCAAATACAAAAGGACGTGCATCAGGGAGACCCTCTATCACCTAAACTCTTTTCATCAACTCATAATATACATTTACTCGTAGATTAATAAACTGGGACAAACAGAGAATAAACTTAAATGGTGTGATGTTGAATCATTGAAGATTTACAGATGATCATATAAGTGACAAACCGAATAACTTACAGAGATTAAAAAAATCGACTGTCATTGCAAAAATCCAGTGTAGTGGTACACATTTTTTAATTTAATCTAGTCTATGGCGTCCCACTGCTGGGCGAATGCCTCCCCTTCTACTTGTGCATATAAATAAAATTAAAGAACTCTGGATAACACTAGACTGGCTATTATACTTATACTTACGAGTTTACAAGAAAAAATAGTCGAACGATTAACTTTATTCTACTCGAACATTACACAAATTAAATGTTCAAAATAAAGTTATTATTATTATTAAATAAACAAATTACACTAAAATATTAATTTCGCTCAAAATTTGATCAAAATATAATGCATTGGACTAAGAGTGGCGGTGATACCAAGGTCTAAGTCTAAAAAATACCCTCATGGACATTGGCACCTCCATATTCTCTTGTGGCCAAGCCTACGTGGCGCTTTCACGAGTAACCAATCTTCATGGGGTGCACCTCATAAATGTTGACTTCAAGAGTATAAAAGCTCAAGCTTCAGCTATCGCCGAATACAACCGACCTAGGCGTAAATACGGCGCCGATCTTTCAGAAATTAAACCGTCTAAAAGAATAAATAAAGAACGCGAATGGGCAATACGAAAAACTGTTGCTAATGTTCAAGAATCAGAACCGGAAAACAAGAAAAGAAAGATTTGTAATAATAAAAAGACTACTCCTAAAAAGAAAAAATGTGTCAAAAAAGAAAATCTAATAAAATAAATCAATATGCCCACGTTTCTACAAAAAGAAGTGAAATCTCACCAAAAACATCGCTACCCATTGACGATGGAAAATTGCCAATTGGAAAACGTTGATTGAATAACCAGTCAACTATTTACAAAGTTACAATTGACTGGTTATTCAATCAACATTTTCCAATTGGCAATTTTCCATCGTCAATGGGTAGCGGTTCTGGCGACAGATTGGTGCAATGGTGTCATGTAGCACCTAGTTTTGTACCCTTGTGTACCCTTCAACGGCCAAGTCACACAACATTAACTATAATAATAAAGAAATTGCTGTAAGGAACCTTAGACTTGGCACGACTTTGTCTAGATTTAATTACTTTTTAGAGATAAACAAGCAGCTCTATCGAGACTTGGCTAGTTTGAACAGAATGTTTTTGGTGGGATTATTGTAAGTAATCTGCACTTTATTCAATTTGAAAAGGAAATGAGTACCATTTCATGCATGTTAATGGAGATTTATGTGAAAGGAAATGTGATATACCTATGTGTTTTGGTTTCTTCTGCAAATGAGGTGGTAGTGCAGGTCCTTCAATCACAGGCGATTTTCTACTTTTGTGTTTTTCTAGGTTTGGTGGTAAAGTAGGACCACAAGTTACCGTTTTGATTTGAGGCTTGGCTATTGAACGTTTCAACTTGTGTCTTAAATCATTGGGGTCAATCTCATATTGGCTCTGTGAGTCATCATCACTTATTATCTCGCCTTCTTCTCCACTTTCTTTTTGAACACTCTTCTGTGTTGAAGAAACTTCTACAACATCAGGTTGACTGGGTTCTTCATTATTCACATTGTCTTGTATATCCGTAGTGCTACTAACTTCTACAACAACAGTAGGGGGATCTGGTTCTCTGTCCTTTGATCTTGAATGCTTCTTTTTGTGTTTCCTCTTATGCTTTTTCTTTTTGGTTTTATGAAGCTCTTTTTCTAAGTTTAAAAGTTTCGCTCTAAGTTTTTCATCATCAGAAGAGTCTATTTCACTGGACTCTTCAGACTTATCTTTGATAACAGCAGGTATCATACTGTAGTAAGATCCTGGTTGAACTTCTTCTGATGAGTCACTATGCCGTTCTACAACAATTGGACTCGTACTTTTGCTTTTGTTTACTTTCATTGGTGGTGATATATAAATTTCAGATCGTTTCCCTCTCTGATCAGGCAATGCAGTGACTTTCTCTCTTGGTCTTGTTGAAGACTTTTCTTCACTTTTTTCTCGAGAAATGTTATGTTTTATTTCTTTTCTTAAATCTTTTTTATGTTCTGGTGATCTGTGAGATCTGGATCTAGAATCTCTTTTTCTATCCTTGCTAGTGCTTCTCCTGCTAGGTTTACTGCCTTCTCTTATATTCCTACTGTGCCTATGATGCTCATGTGACCTGCGGCCAGAGCTTCTCTCTCTTGAACGCCTTCTAGGAGGTGAATGTCTTGAAAATCTATTTCTATCTCTTGGATATCTATCATGCCTATCTTTATCATCTCTACTAGGTTTTTCTAATTCTCTACGAAACCTGTCACTATCAGGTCTACTTCTAGCAGATGATCGAAAATGTTCTTCTTTCCTATTGCTTTTAGATTGATCATCTTGAGTCTTTGTTCTGCATTTAAATCTACCAGTCTCAGAATCACTGCTGGATTCATCAGATAACATTTTCACACCTAAAAACAAAAAGAGAGGATTTAAATTCTTGAATCAAAAAGAATATTGATTGTAATACTAACTTTATTTTGTACATTTACTGTAAGAATTATAACTATATAATATATATACATATTATAACTTTTTATTTTACACTAAATACAAAATTAAAATTTAGAACATTTTCGATATTTTCTTAAAACTGTAACGAATTGATTTCAAAAATCCTGCTGTGAGGATTCCTTTTAGTGATTGTCTTACACTAGATTGCCATACTAAATCTTTCAGTATTTGACTTAAAATGACAGCACAGTCTATGTCATAAGCAAGAGCTCTGAGTACATCTTCCATGTCTTGTTGCAACCCTCCATGATTCCAAAATTTTACTATTCTCTGTTGTGGGATGATGGGCAATTGCATTAGGTGATGGAGTTTCGTTTCAGGATGTACATCTTGATGGCACTGGGAGTCTCCCGTGGGAATATCAACATACATATGAAATTGTTGTAGAATGGGTGCATACAAATCACGGAAGTTTGAAAGTTGTGGTTGTACAATGTTCCTAACTTTGTTTTTATTTTCTCCAAAAGTCATTCTAAAGTCACCAGCATAACTAAGGTTGGAAATGGTAAAGTAAAAATCATATTCAGAGAATGACTCTGGCAACATCAAAAGTGCTGCATGAACAGCAGATTTTAAATTAGTTTGTAAAGCATTTTGCAAATGAGAACTAGTTGTCTGTTTAATGATTTCTACTGGTTTATGAAGCCGTCCTGCTAAATATAAATCATTCCAGTCAAGCAAATCTGCAATTAAATCCTTTTGTGAGACAACACCATACTTGATTGTAACATTTTCGTCTTTCATTTCGACGAGGGTGTTGAAATACACTCTAGCACCCCATTTCTCTTGAAACTGTGCAATGAAGCCTTTTCCCAGGAATCGAAGTGCTGAGTAATGTGAGGGATTCATTTCTATGTTCGCCCCGTGCCATCTATGAGAGTTTTCTACACAGTAAATCAGGTCAATCATGTTTTGTTTCTTTTGATTGCTTAGTTGGGGTTTGACGGCGGATCCGTATGCGAAGCAAAATGCCAGGTTTTGGGGAAATTTTGATAAAATTCTGTAGTACAGTGGCAAAACATCCTTAGTTACACCAACTGCTTTAGTAACTGTTGCTGCCATGACAAAATCTTTTATATATAAGCACTGCTGACCTGTGATATAGGGTTATCTTCAAACACCAATGAATGTAGGTAATAAGTAGGATGTAAGAGGTATATTGTTGTTGTTATTTGATATTAAGTCATTTAGTATTCGTGTCAAATTAAAAACAGCACTATTTCTATATAAATCACCGATTTTCTTAATAAATTTATCAAAAAATAACATAGGACTACTGTCATTTGCGAGCATAATGCACAGATGCACAGATTCGGCTCGCGCGGCTGATTCGGAAAATAAAGTACTCACTCTATGTTTGCCAGTGCCAACCAGAGATTAAAGACGGTGCCAAGTCAACCAATTGGAATCAAGTCCTGTAAGCACTATCCTTATTGCTTTACTGGATCCAGCATGCGGGACAGCGGAACGTACACACGATACAACACGACGGACAATTATAAATCCAGCTTAATGCGCCCATACACGGCAGGCCGCATTGCCGTCTGTCGCAATATGCAGCAGGATTGTGAATGTTGTCGCAGCCTCGCAGCCTGAATGTCGTCCGGCAACAGAGAGCAAATGCGTCTCGATTCGTGTAGGGCGGGTTGCTATGCAGGATCGTCACTGTGACCCTCTAAAGCTCGTTGTACTATGTTCTTTTGTCTATGGGCTTGAAGTTTGCAACGGTAGAATTCTAATGGTAGCCATAAACGCTACGAGAAATCGTTACGATCAGACGGTACAATAAACGGCGCCGACGCACACGTGTTAGCGATGGCTTCGACGGACGACGTTTTAGCAGTTGTTGGATTAATTTTCGCCCTGAAGGAAAATAAAGTGAAGCAAAAAAATCGTAGCATCTGGTGCAAAGAATGGCTAAAGAAAAGAAGAGTTCATTTTCATGTCAATTTGTTGTCGGAATTAAAGATGTTTCCAAAAGACTGGCATATTTTTTTAAGAATGGATCATGACACATACTTATGGTAGCCATACACACTACGAGAAATCGTTACGATCAGACTGTACAGTTCGAACGGAACAGTTTATCGTACATGGAGTTATACACGCTACGAGGAATCGTTACGATCAGACGGTACAATAAACGACGCCGACGCACACGTGTCAGTGATGGCTTCGACGAATGACGTTTTAGCAGTTGTTGGATTAATATTCGCCCTGAAAGAAAATATAGTGAAGCAAAAAAATCGTAGCATCTGGTGCAAAGAATGGCTAATGAAAAGAAGAGTTCACTCTCATGTCAGTTTGTTGTCGGAATTAAAGATGTTTCCAAAAGACTGGCATATTTTTTTAAGAATGGATCATGATACATACTTACATCTACTGAATACAACAACCCAAACTGCAACTGACGACAAAACTGAACACGAAAACTGAACGAGCACATACACGTTACGATTAGTCGGTACAGTTCATCCGATTCCGATAAATCAATTGAAATTTTCGTATTGCTCCGTATGGGTGCGGCCAGAGTGCACTCAGATTCAGATTCTGAAAACAAGCGCGAGAAATAAACAGTGTAGTCTAAGCAGGTTGCCTGCTTTTTCTCGCGCTTTGTTTTCTGAGTCTGAATCTGAATCTGAATCAGGAGTGCACTCTGGCCGTACTCTTCGACTACACTGTTTATTTCTCGCGCTTGTTTTCGGAATCTGAATCTGAGTGCACTCTGGCCGCACCCTATGACTGTACAGTCTTCATAAATCGTAGGAAACTGTGCAGTTTTATAACATATACGCTACGATTTATCGGTACCGTTTGGACTGTACAGTCTAATCGTAAAGATTTCTCGTAGTGTGTATGGCTACCATAATTGGTCAAACAGTCTGCCACTGTCACTGTCAATGTGACTGTCATTGTCAGTTGTCACTGCACAATCGGATTATCGCATGAAGGAATTTGGAATTGAAAGGGCACAAATCGAAAATAAAACAAAGCACTCTTCGTCTGTGTTTCTGTGATGGGATTATTTATTTTGAAAAATTGACAAGCATTTCTCCAGTGATCTGTTACTATAACATTAGCATTAGAAATATAGTCAATAGTCGAAAAAGATATGGCCAGTGCGGATCGGATCGACTTCGAAATGGAAGTGGAGGTAGAGAGTGCATCTTCGGGCCCACCTGTGGAACCACCTAATCCTACTTCGCCAGCTCCCCCTGCTACTCCTGGAGGAGCCACAAAAAGCGTGGTAGTCACGACCGCCACTTCGGGTTCAGTCACAGTGTCCTTACATCCTTTGGTTATCATGAACGTATCTGAACATTGGACACGCCTCAGAGCACAAGAAGGTTCCCCACAAACAGGTAACACCATAGTGTATCCTAATTCAGTGATCATAATCTGAATTTGGAATAGATTGGACTCTCGAAATTTCTTTCCATGGATTTTTTATGAAGTTACACACACATGATATTAAGATTTTTTTTATTTTGTTTATTATTATGCTCATTATAAAAAATATTATCCATTCATATATTTTATTTGTTTATTATATATATATATATATTAGACTTGCAACAAATAATATATTCGGCAGTATACCGAATATTCGGCGAGGCCCCTGACCGAATAGCTGAATATTAGGAAAAAGTATTCGGCTGGATTTTAGAACCAAAAACTTGTACAGACTTGTTTCGCACTCCTTTGTTTTGTTCTAATTTGCCGTCCTCAAGCTAAAATGCGGCTAAATGACAAAACCAATTTTTGAGATATGGCCAAAACCACGCATAAACTTTAAATTATTGTTATTATGTAACCATTCATCACATGACTGAATGAATTAAAAACTGTTAACTTGTTTAATACAGAAAATGATTAAATTATGTACCTGTTTTATGTACCAATGACTACTTAATAAATGATTATATAAAAGAAATGAAAACCTTACCCTTCTAAATTTTGATTACCACAATAATTGAAATACATAGAATCCTCCATTTTTCCAATTCAGAAGATGATTATGTACCTACCTGTGTTATGTACCAATGACTACTTAAATGATTATATAATCGAAATGAAAATATGAATATATACATAATCAATCAATTTTAATTTTTCATTTTACCAATTATTTCTCTATGACAAATTTTTTTTTTAAGTATTCGGTATTCAGCCGAATAATATGTAGATATTCGGTATTCGGCCGAATATAATAAAAGTAGCCGAATAGACCAAAACCGAATAGTAACCGAATATTCATTGCAAGTCTAATATATATATATTATTTATATTCATATATTTTTGTTGTTTTTACAGTGATTGGAGCTTTAATTGGAAAACAAAAAGGCAGAAATATAGAGGTTATGAACTCCTTTGAATTAGTTTTCCGTGTTATTGATGGAGACATTGTTATAGATAGGGATTACTATAATTTAAAAGAAGAACAGTGTAAGTGTTTATTTAAACTGTTTTGCTTTGATGATTTAGTTTTTATTTTAAAATAAATGTTTTGATACTGAAGTGATTTTATCAGTGTCTAAATCTTTGAAAATATGGGTATTTCTTCTTATAATGTGTGATTGACTTCATGATTCTAGTTAAACAAGTGTTCTCGGACATGGATTTCCTTGGATGGTACACTACAGGGGAGACTCCAACAGAGAGAGATATAGCTGTTCATCGACAGATTTGTGATATCAATGAGTGCCCAGTTATGCTTATGCTCAATCCAGCAGGACGAAATGGAGAGGTAAAAATTAAAATTTTGTAATGTTTTCATGCTTAGATGAAACATTGAAAAGTTGAATTTATATAAAATGTTACATTAATTTGCTCATATTTAGGTAAAATAATTTGGTGGCTCACTAAGGAAAAAGCAGGAACAAGGAGTACCTTGTTCACGAAACCTCCCCGTGCTGGTGGTGTTGTGGACGCGAGTACTGTTCCTTAACTTACACCACGAGTTGAAAATGTCTTTAAAAACAATGGTTCATGGGATGGAAATTATATGGGAATTATTTCCATATATTTTAATTTTCGATTCCAAATCTACCATAATTAATATTTAGTTATTTTCTGAATAACATCATCATCCAGCAAAATGACATGTGCTGTCCACACCTGGCCTACCCACTGTGCAGTTTCTGATTGTTGGTCCCCATTCGCCCAAATGACCTTTGGTTCTCCTGAGTGTCCTGCCCACTTATTGAACTAAGAAAACCTATGAGTAATGACAGCAGTTTCGTGTAACTTCCTCCAGTGGGGTTATCCACAATGGCATGGCAGCGGCGGGTAGCAATGCGGCGAGCACTTACTCAATTAAATTGGTGTGAAATAACTTTATACTTTATTTACGTACTTGTAAATACCAGTATTGAACGCGCGCGACTTTGCGGAACTTTCCAAGGGATACAGGTCTTTATAAATATATAGATAAAATTTAATATTATTTCACACCACTTTCAGTGAGAAAGTGGTCAACACATCACTGCCTACTGCTGCTATTTCAGTGTAAATTGACCCTTACCTATCATGCACCCTTAGAAATCCAATTT
The DNA here is from genome assembly GCA_902850365.2 of Chilo suppressalis. Taxonomy (NCBI): domain Eukaryota; kingdom Metazoa; phylum Arthropoda; class Insecta; order Lepidoptera; family Crambidae; genus Chilo; species Chilo suppressalis. Next base: position 20,353,898 of record OU963898.1, read on the forward strand.
GACCCCTATGCTTATAATTTTCTGTACACAAAGATATATTTGTTATTTTAGCAACTTCCAGTGGTGTTGTATGAGTCGGTGATTGATGTGGTAAATGGTCGTGCTACAATGTTGCTAGCACCACTCACATACACTCTTGCTGCAGAAGAGGCAGAGAGAATTGGTGTGGATCATGTAGCCAGAGTCTCGTCTGGCGAGGCTGCTTTAAATAGTTTAGGTATGAAAATATAATGTGTTCATATTATTTATTATAAATATTTGTATTAGTATACCAACATAACTGGAAATACATATAATAATATATTATAATACAAGTAGTTTAAGTCCTATCAGGCTCCGGCAAAAATAACTTTATTTTGTAATATTGAGTTCTGGCAAGTTAGCCAAGGAATGCTTTGTTGTAACTAATAGAATGTGATAAGGTCTCATTGCCGCGTGATATTGCACTGATAATTTGATTTATCTTTGCTCCATGTGGATTAGCTTATGTTTTTTGTAAACACACCAATTAACCTAGCACCAAGGTAAGCACTCTAAGGCTTGTGTTATGGGATACTAGGATAACGTACGTATATAAGGATACTTATATAGAAATACATTCTGCCCCCACCGGGATTGGAACCTGGGACCTCCCGAGTCACCATGAAACCCGGCGTACAAACCACTGGGCCACAGAGGTTTCTTTAAAAAAAGCATGACATCACCGTGTACCTATTAAATTTATTATAACGCGCCACTTTCACCAGCGACAAAATCGCGTGGAGTCCGCGCTATCTTCAGGTTTAGGTCGCGGCAAACTCCTTGAGCAAAACCACAGTCAAATAAACTTCCGCTGTAGACTTTTTTTTATGATAAATTGCTACTGCGCAAGCTTCCTCGTGTAGGGGGGAAGGGATGTACAATCTTCACCAGTATTTTGCTTGTATTTAGCCATTCGTCGCGTCGCGTCGTAGCGTTAGATTCTCCGTGCCACGCATTTTTATTCACTCATAGAACGGAGACACTTTCTATGAGAGTGTATAGAAATATGTGTCACCCGATATTATTAGCGCCGCGATTCTCAAAATATTCACTATCCACTATAAATTTGTACAGGGTTGGCATTTACGCACTCCTCACATAATTTCATTATTTCCCACAGTTAGATTTCGCCCATTACAAGGAGCAGATCTCCAATTGGCTCAGGACTCGGTACTCGAGTACCGAGTCATGTGTTGGGTGGGCGGACATGTATAGTGCGATTTAAACAAAATGGTGGCTATGAAGTTAACGCAAGTCGGGGCGCAGTAAACATCGGTAGAGTGATGTAGGAGCGCGCAGGATGTCACTGTTCTGAAACCTGCGCTGCGCTGAGAAGCGCTCACTATTAACTGCACAGCCGCTATAAAGTTTCAATTGTATTGTAATAGTTCGCGCACATTATATCGAGCTGCAGCGGGTCCGGTCCCAGTGCAAAAATCCGCTCAAATCGCTCGTATGTATTTTATATGAATTGTCGCACACTATGCCGGGGCGGAGCGGGCTGCATATTCCGCCGAGGTTAGGTGCGTGCGATGCAGCCGCTGTGCCCCGCTGCGGCCCGAAATAATGTGCCCGAACCTTATCAGCAGCGCTCACATTTTTTTATTTATACATTTTCTACACACAAGTATAAATAGACAGAAATTACAAAATAAGATAGTAGTACAGGGGCACACAGGCTGTACGAATTATGTTGGATCATGGTGGATAATGTTTTGTGTTCAGTGGCGGAGCACTTGACCGCTCAGCGTTCGGCGATCAAGATGCTCGTATCGCGCGTACGAGCGGTGCTAGCTACAGTGAGAGCCATACGCGACGGTACTTTACCACCACGACCGGCACTGCTGCGGGAGGCGCGCGCGTTATCCAATCGACTGCCGCTGCTCACTTCGCAGCAGTTCCGAACACACTTTTATAACGTGAGTTTTGTTTTTCTACACTAATTTAGGGGAGACTCGCGCTTTATCCAATAGACTTCCGCTGCATACGTCGCAGCAGTTTCGAACACACTTCTATAACGTACGTTTTGTTTTCGTATACAACCAGTTGTATCGACGAAAGCACAGGCATTATCGTATCCACTGTCGCTTCTTACCTCGCAGCAATTCCGAACACACTTCTATAACGTAAGTATTGTAATTAAAATCACACAAAGTTAGCACACCTTGGATACAAAAACTTTGCCAACATCACCGGCGACTTTGCCACAACCAATCAAGCCACTGCCGCTACTCCCTTCGCAGCAGTTCCGAACACACTTTTAAAAGGTAAGTTTTGGTTTTGTACATGAATTTGGCTCGTTCACCTTGGACTCTGTACGATCAAATCGTACATTTTGCAAGCAAAGCATTTAATTGTTTAGGTCAATATTTTACCGTTTAAATACATTTCATAATCACGTCCAAGTTAGTTCGCGTTTGTCTCAAGCAGTGTGCACACAGTTACATCAAGTTTAATAATAAATATTTTCGTCAAGTTTATCAAGTGTTTTCCTGTCTTCAATATCAAGAAATAGCAATTCAATGTACTGAGTTGACAAGGGCTCGTACATTAGTGGTCCTTCGAGAGGTTTTCAGTGTTTTTTCGTGGTTTCGTGTGGTTGCGAATCGGCTCGTCGGCCTCCCACAAGCGGGTCTCACCGACCGAGTTGAGAAGGCGCATAAGATCACGCGGAGTCTGAGGAAATACTGAAGAACAAGAACAAGCGAGTCAAAACCATTATTATTATCAGCAAGAATTTTCCTTCATCAAGACGAAGGCTGAATATTTTTTCACTGACGAGTGAAATCAATACAACAAGCATTCAAGCATAATATCAAGTAGGTACCTATATATATATTGTTTTTTACTATCAAGAAGAATATTCGAGCAAGAAATCGACAAACGTAAGAACTCATTCAAATCAAGACACTATCAAGACAGGAAATTATCAAGTTTTCAAGATGGAAAGTTTAATTGAGAAGCAGAATATTATCATGTCTACTATACAACAACTTTGGACTAATTTCAAGAAAGATAGCAAGATACGTAAAACGCCTGTGTATATCAAGAATAAGCTAGAACTTCTAGAATCGAACTGGACTGAGTTTTCGGAAAATCATGCACTGATTCTAAGTTTCAACAACAGCAATGATGAATACTTCCTTCAAGATCACTATGGAGAGACGAAAAAATTTTGTGAAGAAATACGAAAATCTCTAAAAAGTTTTATTCCTAACGAAGAACAGTTTGGGGCAAGTACTAGCAAGGAAGACCTGAAAGAAATTTGGCACGAGCAAATTGATCAAGATAGTTCATCAGGATCCAGAAACAAGAGTGAAAAAGTAGAACTGCTTCTCAGGAAACAATTAACCAATTTCAAAGCTTTTTCACGCACTTTATCTCATATTGAAATTGATAATATTAAAGAGAAGTGGGAGTTCGAAGATGTGTTGAAAAATATTGAGATGAGATGGCTGGCGATCGACAAACTTCATTGGGAAATCGACAGTGAACTGGGCGACGGAAAAAATGACAAATATTATGATAATTTTTTTACCCAACATGAGGCCGATTATATTCGCATCAAGAAAGAGATTAATAGCAAATTATGGGCGGTATTCCATCGAGAGAAATCTACACCCAAACTTGATATTCCGGAATTCAATGGAAATTACCAACAATGGGTGTCGTTCAAGGACTTATTTTCGGAAGCAATACACGACAACCCATGCTTATCTAATGCTCAAAAAATGCAGTTTCTCAAAAGCAAGATAAAAGGGGAACCAGAACGCTTAATACAGCACCTGACTATCAGCTCTGATAATTATATAGCGTGTTGGGATATACTGAACCACCGTTATAATAACAAAAAACTAATTTTCACTACGCATATGAATACTTTATTGACACTTCCAGTGATGCAACAAGCCACAACAAGTCTAATTAAACGCATTCACGACGTAACCCAAGAATGTCTCAACGGTATTAAGAACTTAGGGGTTGATATAACCACCTGGGATCCCATCTTAGTACACCTATTGGCACAGAAACTAGACGCCGAGACCCATAATGATTATTTGGAATCATTGACCTTACCACGGGAATTACCATCATTAAAAGAATTTTTGGGGTTCCTTGAAGGCAAGTTTACAGCTTTAGAAGCATCAAGACGCAAGCAAGATAACGCAATACAGAGGTCAAGTTACAGTATACCAACAACATCTGGAAATAGCCGTCCCTACAGACCGCAACAACAAACCAAGAATTATTATTTAAGCAACAAAACAACAACCAACGCGTGGTCTCAAGGAAACAAGATCCAATGCCCTATATGCAAAGGTGATCACGGGATATACTTCTGTCAACAGTTCCTGGATATGTCGCCTGCAACGAAAATAAATACAATTGGGAAACTAAAACTTTGTACCAATTGTCTCTACAAACACGAAGAAAAAAGTTGCAACTCCAACAAAAGATGTAAAACGTGCAATGGATGTCACAATACACTCCTTCACAACGCATTTACAAGTCAAGCGTCAGCAAGAACCCAATTTACGCCAAAGGAGCAAGCTCAGCGAACAAGCGCGACTCACGTGGCTCAACAACGTGAAAGGTCAGAAGTCTTACTCGCCACGGCCAAGATAAGAGTTCAAGGATCAGATGGAATATTCAGGATCATGCGTGCTCTTATTGACCAGGGATCTCAAGTTTCCCTAATAACAGAACATGCTGCACAAACTCTAAAAGTACATCGCTTCAAATACAGTGGAGTTATAACAGGAATTGGCACTAAAGACAACATCTGTAAAGGAATGGCAAAAATCAATTGCACGTCCTTAAGGGGAGGACATACCTTCAACTTAGATGTTTATATAATGAAAAACTTAACAAGAAATCTACCTACCTGTTCATTCCCGAAACCATCATGGCAAATTATAGAAAACCTAGAACTCGCTGATCCAGAATTTTACATAAGCCAACAAATCGATTTATTACTGGGAGCCGATATTTACGCAAACATTATTTTGGATGGTCTCATTAAACAAGAATATACGCCGGTTATTCAACAAACAAAACTCGGTTGGATTTTGTGTGGCAAGACACACAGTCTACAATGCAATGTCATACTCAATGATATGGAAAATATTCAGTCTTTTTGGGAGATAGAAGATATAATCGATGACATCTCAGTTACATCACAAGAACAAGAGTGCATAGATCTCTATAACGCCACAACGACAAGATTACAAGATGGAAGATACCAAGTACGACTTCCCCTTAAAACATCATATGCCACAGAAATCGGCCAGTCTAAAAATAGAGCTATTGCACAATTTCAACAATTAGAAAAGAAATTATTTAAAAATAATTCAATTGCAACACAATACAAGTTGTTTATCAACGAGTACATTGCACTTGGTCATATGAAACCGGTAACTCGTAACAAGAAACCGGAATACTATATGCCTCACCATTGCGTGCTAAAAGAAGACTCAAGTACTACGGCTCTTCGAGTTGTCTTCAATGCATCGCAAACAACATCCAATGGAACAAGCCTTAATGATTTTATGTACAAGGGACCGAATCTTCAAAATGACCTTATGTTACTTATTTTGAAATGGAGGCAGCATCGCATTGCATTCATAGCCGACATAGAGAAGATGTACCGTCAAATTTGGGTACATGAGAACGACCAGCACTTGCAAAAAATTTTCTGGCGAGACCATCCTAACCAAGCACTTCAAGAATTCCAACTCACAACTGTCACTTATGGCACCAAGGCCGCCCCATTTTTGGCAATGATGACGTTGAGAAGGTTGGCCCAAGACGAGAAAAATACCTACCCTGAAGCAGCTACGGCTGTTGAAGACTGTTTCTACATGGATGATCTGCTACACGGCTGCACAAGTGTGGAAAAAGCTACAAGATTACAAGAGCAACTTATAAAATTATTGAGAGCAGGAGGATTCAACTTACGAAAATGGATGTCAAACTCTACGAGTATATTACAAGACTTTAACCCTGAAAACCAATCTGCAGATCAATACAATTTCAAGAAACCAACATCTACCAAGACGCTCGGACTACACTGGGATCCAAAACAAGATCAATTTTTCTTTCAATGTAAAATTAACTCTACGGAACCCTCTGCCACTAAAAGGAAATTACTATCAGAAATATCGAAATTATTCGACCCTCTCGGCTGGCTGACTCCGATTTCTACAAAGCTAAAATTACTTTTTCAATCGGTATGGAAGATTAATCTGCAATGGGATGACATGCTCCCCGATGACGTCAGTAAAGAGTGGCTCAAAATCAAGCAAGAGATTAACATCATAAACACATTTAAAATACCAAGATGGATCAACACGGGAGCCACAAGTAATATCGAACTCCATGGCTATTCTGATGCGTCGCAAAAAGCATACGGATGCGTCATTTATTGCAAAACAGAGTACTGTGGACAACACAACATCAACTTACTTGTGGGAAAATCGAAGTTAGTTCCTTACAACAAAAATATTACTTTACCGAAGCTGGAATTAAGCGGAGCTCATCTTCTTGCAAAATTGATGAACAAAGTGAAGAATAGCTTGAATACTCATCACATCAAGATGTATGGCTGGACCGATTCGACTTCAGTACTAGGGTGGCTACAAGGAAATCCGGACAAGTGGAAAGTTTTTGTTGCGAACAGAGTTAAGTCAATTACAGAGATAATTCCCGCAACCTGTTGGCGCTACATAAAATCAAGCGAAAATCCAGCTGATTGCACAAGCAGAGGCATGTTACCCTCTCAATTAGCGGTACATCAACTTTGGTGGAACGGACCTCATCAATTGTCTTTAAAAATGGAAGAAAAACCGAAATTGGAATTCAAAACAACGGAAGAAATCAGATCTCCAAAGCAAGTCAATAGTATAATAGCACATTCGCAAGAAACAAGAGACAATATCATGGACACCCTACTAAATCGTTGCAATTCATTTACTAAACTCATACGCGTATTGGCATGGGTACGCAGATTTATAACAAGAAAACAAGTAAAGTTGCCTTATATTACTTTACCGGAGTTAGCACTTGCAAAAGCAACGCTTGTAAAGTATGTACAAGAAACAGCATATAAAGAAGACATAGATACGCTACGAAAAATCAACTGCGTAAGAAGCCAGAGCAAGATCATAAGTCTTAATCCTTATCTCGACTCGCAAGGTATTTTAAGAGTGGGGGGAAGACTGAAGAACGCTCATATTCACCATGACATGAGACATCCCATTATTTTGCCACGGAACCATCGCTTCACAGAATTATTAATATATTTTGCACACAAGCTTACATATCACGGCGGAGCTCGTGTTACATTGGCCTTCATACGTAACAAGTTTTGGATAGTTGGCGGAAATAGTATAACAAAACAGTTATTACGGCGTTGTGTCACATGTAAGCGCCAAAAACCAGAAGGACGTTATCAAATAATGGGAGATCTACCAGAAGCAAGGGTAAACCAATCACGCCCCTTCGAGCATACAGGGATAGATTTCACGGGTCATGTTGACGTCAAGAGTAACAAAGGTCGGGGGATTAAAACCAGCAAGGGTTATGTAGCAGTCTTTGTTTGCATGGTGACGAAGGCTGTCCACCTCGAACTAGTTTCGGACTTGACGACTTCAACACTCCTAGCAGCTGTACGAAGAATGGCAGCGCGAAGAGGCACTCCCAGCCACTTCTACAGCGACAACGGTCGAAACTTCGTTGGTGCAAGCAACGTACTACAGCAAGGTTATCAAGATTTACAACACATAATCAATGACGAGTTTTTGGCAGAGATAGCTAATATGGAGATTACCTGGCATTTCAACGCTCCATCATGGCCTTCAGCAGGAGGATTATGGGAGGCTGCGGTAAAGAGTTTTAAATTTCATTTCAAGAGGGTGATTGGTGATCAAAAGCTCACCTTCGAAGAGCTGACGACTCTACTCAGCCAGATAGAAGCATGTCTAAACTCCAGGCCACTCTGTGCAATGTCGGAAGACCCAGCAGATTTGGATTATATAACACCTTCACACTTTTTGACAGGGGGTCCTACTTTGACACTAATAGAAACTGAATATGACTTACGGACTAGATGGCATCTAACTCAAAAAATATTACAAGATATTTGGAAACGATGGCGAATGGAATATTTGACAGAATTAAATAAAAGAAGCAAGTGGAAGCAGCCTCAAAGAAATATTAATTTAGATGACGTGGTGCTAATTCACGATGGTAACCTGCCGCCTGGCAAGTGGGCAATGGGCAGGGTCACGGAACTGCATCCAGGCAAGGACGGATTTGTTCGGGTCGTGACCTTGAAAACCAAGAGCGGTGTAATCAAGCGTCCTGTCGTTAAGCTGTCATTATTATTGGAACATGAAAATAATCAAGATCTTTCCAGCCACCATGCAAGACAAGTGGAAAAAACAAAGCAACGGACTGGAGAGGAAAAATACAAAACACAAAGAAGCACCTACAACCTGATGTCTTTCTTTACCGCTCTACTACTATTTTTCACATTCTTATCAAGTTCAGAAGCTCAAGTCAATATCAAACAATTTCCATCAAATCAAAGCCTATTTTTTGATAAAATATCCGACATGATGGTGATCAAGGATGACTGGAAATTAGTTGTTTATTATAACATGGAACCCTACTGGCAAGGCGTTAATTCATTCAATCGATATATACAAACATTGAGCCAAACATGTGCTAATATCAAGAAACAATCACACTGCGACATAATACTAATGCAATTACAACACGGCTTCTCGGAATTGGAATACTACGATCATATGTTGCTGAACCAGCATGCGAGCACGCGCCCTGCGAGACTGCGTCGGCGCCGGCGAGGCCTTATCAACGGTGTCGGCTATGTAGCTAATAGCCTGTTCGGCGTGTTGGATGAACGTTTTGCTGAAAAATATGAAAAGGACATCCGCATGGTACAAGAAAACCAAAAACACTTATCATTACTTTGGAGAAATCAAACATCAGTTATTGAGGCCGAATTTAACTTATTAAAACGAACCGAAGACATAATGAATAAACAATACAAGTTGATAAACAAACACATGATTGACCTGGACACAGCCCTAAACAAGTTGAAAGGAAACATAGAGACAAGTTACATAATGAGCGATTTTAATACGGGAGCTATTATTGCAAATAATATGTTACAAGTGTTGAAAGGCATTCAAAACACTTTATTAGATACAGTTACCGATATATACCATGGCCGATTTAACTTACATTTGCTTACTCCAGAGCAACTTACGAACGAATTGAGTAACATCGCAAGCAAGTTACCGAAAGATGTGTCTTTACCTATCGACAATATACATACGGAGCTGCGAAAAATTTATAACTTACTTCAAGTAAAAACAAGGATGTTAGAAAATATACTTATATTTGAGATAAAGATACCCCTTATCGGCCGTGACTCATACGAACTTATGAAGATGAGTGCTATACCAAAACAAGTTGGTAATAATATGGTCAGCATCATTCCAGTATCGGACTATATTGCCATTAACATTAAGAAGGATGCCTACATGCTTATGTCTAATTGGGACATACGGTCATGCATTATAACCACGGATTACTATTTATGTCACGTGCAGAAGCCTATTTATCAATTAAGAGATGATAAGAATTTCTGCGAAATAGAAAAATCACAATGCAAGACCACAATAACAACATGCAATAATTATTGGCAAGAAAGTCACTCTACAAATACATTTGTATATTTTTGCTGCGGACGGTGTCAAGTTCGCGCTATGTGCGAAGATCATATGACGGGACATCAGCTGTTAGAGGCCGGCCTTGTACATATAGGTCAGGGATGCATTTTCAAGACTGATGATTTTACGGTTTCTTCGCATAAAGGAGCTTACAGTGAAACGAAGGTGGTTCCCGATATTTACAATTTAGAGCTGGCCCCGATAAATAATATCATCAACTTGTCACTGGCGAATTTCACTTTGAAAAATGAGTCACTTCATCAAGAATTGCAACAAGTGCAAACAGACATACAAGAGCTCAAAGAGTCGAATATATCGATGGAAGAAGTATCACTTCATGATATCCACCACTACACCATGATTTACGGAATAGTGGCTGTGATTGGTATCGCCGCATTAACGTATGCAGTTCGGAAATTCAAGTGTTCCCGCTGCGCCTGGCGAGTGCCGCGTGCGATCGACACCGATGCTGAACCGACGCCGGCCGACGCGCCCCGAGACATCGTCGCTGCGCCTGCACCCGCGCCCGCGCCCGCGCCCTCCTACGCCGTCCCGCGTGTCTCCCGACAACGTGCTCCACGACAACAAGGAAACCGCGCCATTTTTGAATTATAAAATTTATTTAATCATGATTTATTTCTTATATCAGTTATTGTAATTTATTTTATATCAATGTAACATTTCAGTAATTGTGTGACAACATTGACTGGGTCCGTTATGTCCTGTTTTCATCTCGCGCCCTGGAATATGTACGATCAAATCGTACATTTTGCAAGCAAAGCATTTAATTGTTTAGGTCAATATTTTACCGTTTAAATACATTTCATAATCACGTCCAAGTTAGTTCGCGTTTGTCTCAAGCAGTGTGCACACAGTTACATCAAGTTTAATAATAAATATTTTCGTCAAGTTTATCAAGTGTTTTCCTGTCTTCAATATCAAGAAATAGCAATTCAATGTACTGAGTTGACAAGGGCTCGTACAGACTCAAAATATTTAATTTATGTATTTTTGATCTCGGTGAAAGCCCTTTAAAGCTAAGAAAAATGTGAATGTGACATCATAACTTACCTTATTTTCAATTATAAAATGAAAGGGGGAGGTGAACGAGAAAAAGTTAACAGCTAGGTCCTATTAGAATTTTTAATATTACGCAGACGAACTTGTTATATTATACAGGATGTTCAAAAGTCCGAAATAAAAGGGTGTTATTGTGTTCCTTAAAAAGAATTACCTATGAAAGTGTTGTGACGCCTTTCAGAACACTTTTATATTTTGATTTAATTAATAAAAATATTGTTTTTCATCAGCCTATGACAACCCTAAAAATGCGTACGAGAACTATTACTACTACGTAAACAGACGCCCCGCCTACCCAATCAGTCACCCCTTCGCCCCCCGCTTTTTGAATTTGACGTTATATAAGACATTTTCGCCTAGAACCAACAAATTTGTTAATAGTCATGTATGATAATAGAAAAAGCAGATGTTTATTTTAATTTAGCTTTTTTTATGATATCATCATCATCATCATCATCAGCCTATTAATGTCCCCACTGTTGGGGCACAGGCCTTCCCTATGGATGGAATAGGGAGATTGGGCCATGACCCACCACGCGGGCCCAGTGCGGATTGGTGGGTGCTAACGACTGCAGATGCAGCCGGGACCAACGGCTTAACGTGCCTTCCGAAGCACGGAGGAGCTCGAGATAGTAATTTATGGTCACCCATCCAATGACCGACCACTGCGAAAGTTGCTTAAGTTCAACGATCGCAGCCGAACGCGCTAACCACTTGCGCCATCGAGCTCCTTTTATGATATGACATCTGTTAAATCCATATCTACGTTTGTTGTATTTTATGATTGTCACATCTAAGTTTTCGAAACATACATAACATACCTACAAATTTTATTTCGGAATTCTGTAACACCCACGTCTTCGACAGGTATGCTTAATTCATCCGATTTTCAGGTTGACCTGGTGAATTTCCCAAATCAAATCTTTCATACCAACCTCGACAATTGCGAATTCAACAAACAATAAATCCAAAACGTGGCCCAAATCGGTCGAGACGATCTCGATTAATGCTCCATCATACTATTATTATTTCGGTTTTTATTTGCGTTCTAGTCGATGCAAGCACTTCGTCTGCTTTGTTATTGTATTGTTTCCCTGGTTTCACCTTAAATTATTTTTTCACGACAAATAGTAGCCCAGGTTTTCTCCAAGGTCCCCTTTATCTCCCTACCCAAATTAATCGGTTCAGCGGTTTAGTTGTAATGTGTATCAGTTAAAAACCTGATGTTACTTTTGCATTTGTAATAAGGATATAGGTAAATTTATTCAGGAGCTATAAGTTTCATAGGGTTTTTTCTTTTGTTTCAGCAATGCAATGACGTCGCACTAATGACGTATCTAGGCACGATTACAAAGGGCTGCAACGCAATTAATCAATTGGTAAATAGGTTTAATGTGTTATACGACCGGCAGGGGATGGGGCGACGCATGCGCGGACTATTCTTTTAGGGGAATTAGTATCGTATTCGCGACATAGAAATTGTGGAAAAATCAGATTTAAAATTACTATACTAAATACCAGTAAGTACAATGCTTATCTTATAATATGGAATCTCTGAAATTAGATACGGGTTACTTTGTAAAAAATAATGATAATCGTCGCCAAGTTATATGATGGTATTGTATATACTTTTGAGCTCGTTTATGTTGCCAGTGCATTATAGATATGCATTATATACACTTAGATAGACACGTTTGTTCGTTCGTAAAGAAGGAATAATAGATGATGTCTTGTTTCAAAGTCGATAAAAACGTGTGTTATCCGAAAATCGACTTAATTAGAAATTACTTCTTATGTGTATTTTTCCATATATTCTATGTCGAATCTACTGTAAGATATTTCAATGAAAAATATAATAATAAGTTATGATATTATTTCTATTTTAAAAGAACTGAAATCAAAACACTAAAACATTGAAAAATAACAGAAATATTTTTAATCCAATATTTATGTATTGGTTGTATTCATAACTAATTTCATCATCATCGTCAGCCTATTAATGTCCCGACTGCTGGGGCACAGGCTTTCCCTAACTAATTTACTTTATCTCAAAAGACTAAAATGGCAGTAATACGTACCTTTCTATATCAGTCAGTTGCCTAGCGTAGTAGCTTAATAATTATTGTGTGTACTTTAATAAATATTTTTTAAGATAAATATATCTTTTATTTCAATTCAGTATTGTTAGGAATAATGGTTTCTCAAAAGAATCTTAAAGTATTGATACGCTTTAATTTTTGATAGTGAAATACATCTTTGTACCAACGGTATAAGGTATAATAAGTATCATAACACAATGATAACTCCGATACTGGTAGTACAAATGAAAAATATTTTGATGAGACGCAATAAAATTTATTTCGCATCATACTGGTTGAGTATTCTCATAATTACACAAAATTAACAAACTTTGGACACATTGAGATTCATGCTATGGAAGACCTTTTCGTAGAAGTTGATTCGTCTTGTGGTGGCACTATAGTGATTTTGCATTTTGCCTTTTATAATTATCATAATATCGATTTGCATATAGCTTAATCGCCGCACTTGGATCGTGTTAAAAACTCAAACTATATTAATTTTAATCTAATTGCATATTTTTTTAACTGATTTACTACGTGACAATAAGAACCATATTCGTAGCAACGTAATCGCCTTGACTTTACGGACTCAAGTGTCAAATAAGTCGACATTCAGGTCCACTTGCGGCTTTCAAATTTGCTAAATCTCGATTTATCTTAAACTAGCTTTAACCCATAAAAGTAACTAAAATTAACATTGACGTTTTGACATTATTTAATGGGTAACATCATGTTTTAGTTATTATTTTAGTAAGTGGGCCCTATAGGCAGACCGTTTAACTGAGACCTGCGGGGGAAAACCTCCCCCACACCCTGTACCGCGCAAGCGAGATCTCAGTTAAGCGGTTTACCTACAGCTGGTTGATACGTTTCTGAATTTAAACGTTGTCATGAGCTAGTTAATAAATAGCATCGGAACGTTAAAGAGTTCTTAGCGAAAAGATAAAATACTTCAAATATCTAGTGCCTCCATCAGACTGAACACATGACAATAACTCAAAAGGAGCATTCTGTTTGGTTATTGTATTTCTATCTAGTTTTCTTAAATAGAAAAAGCAAAGCAGGTTAAAAAATTAAAATACAACCTCAATATATACAATAATACTTAAAGCCATAGAAAAAAATCAATGAAATTAAGAGTAACAGATGCACTGCATATTTGAACTCGTTGGGTGTTCCATTTATGCAGTGCCAATACTTTTGAGTTACAGTAACACATACCTATTTTAAAGAACATAAAAATTAACAAATAAAGTGTAGTTATCCAAAATGGTAATTAAGACAAAATATTCCAATAAACTTTAAAGTAATGCTTGGCATAAAGTTAGCATAAATTCATTGATATGAAATGAAGGTTTTTTTTATCTGAACTAGTTATTTTTGTTTCTATGGCTTTTTGTAATAATTAAGTAGTTATCTGGTAATTTTTAAAGTGCTCATTTTAATATTTTTTGTTATTTAAGTGCCTAATGATGAAATTAAGAAACAGTATGATAAAATCTGTCCCTGTTATATTTTTTTTTTGTAAAATTGTAATTGTAAATCACGTTTGATTAACTTCTTATCAATCATATTCTTAACATTGTTGTAATAACTTATTATATAACATTACACTTGTACTGTAATCGATAGATTTGTATAAAAATATTTTTAAAGTTGTTAATATTAATCGAATCAACGCTATTATTGCTTTTATTTAGCTACTTAATAAAGAGTATCTAAAATTGTGTAAATTGTAACATATTCATACAAAAGAGATATTAATATTTACGATATAGGTACAAATAACATCATTTGCAGTAGCTCTAATTTTATATGAATGTACACTACTGGATTAAATGCAACTTGTGGGCAAAAATGTTTCATGACAGTAAGAGCAATCGATCATTAAGCCACTAAACGTGACCACTAGTGGCTCAGTTAAGCTGTGGCCGCGATTAGTGGCTCAGTTAAGCGATGTGCTAGTTCTAACAGTTGTTACGGCACTTTAATGCTTTTACAAACATGAGACTTACTTCCCTTGGTGTAGCTATCGTATACGGACTATGGGAGAGAGTTTACAAAATAATTTTAATTAAAATCACAAATAAATAGCCCCCTTTCGTGAAGTCACAAGCAGAGTTTTAATTAACGAAGTTCCTATTTATTAGTCTCTCATTCTTACTTCATATCTATAGAAGTCCCAATTTCCCCTAACACGCCGGAATTTCTGTCTGACCAGCTTAGAACGGGATTGCACAAACAGTTATGTAAGAATGTATACAAAACTGCAAATACACATTGTCGAAAACAAAACGAACGAAAAGGTTAAAAGTAGGTACATGCAAAAATATCACCGTTCCAACGTATAGCGGTCCGTTCACGCGTTTTGAACTCTATGTCTTTCGTGATAAGGGCGGCGTCGCGTGTGCTATGTGTCGTCTGGTGTCTTCTCGATGCCGATTAGTTCGTCAAACAGTGAGTGGTTGTCGGGTATCACGTGGGGCTCGTGTAGCGTCTGCCGGGCGAATTTGAGCACCGCTCGCGTTAGCTGACCAACTGTCCACTTTCTGTCTACTATCACTCGAACCAGGGTATCTAGCTGCAAAAGAGAATTACATGTTGATGTTCATCGTTTCCCGGCACGGACTGTCATTGCGGTAAGTGGAAGGTTCATTTATGGATACTTCCTTAAATAGACGCAGGCGCACCAATTTCTATCAAAAACAATTAGGATTGCGCGAGTGCGATCCATACTTTATGGCGTCTGTGAAGTTGCGCAAACATGCGCAAGTTCTAGTACAGCGGTTTCCGTCACATCAGCCTACATTTCGTATACTGCGCCGCGACTTGCGCTAACTTCACTGTCGCTATTAAGTTTCAATCGCACTATACACCTCTCATTCTCTATTCTTAATTCCTTTAATCATCTTTATTACAATGATATCATATGATTTGATTTATTTATTTACAATTAAGAGATATTTGGCTTACTGTCTTACTGAAAGACACTTCATGAGAAAAAGACACAGGCATAATCATTTACGCGGATGCATCTATTCCGTATTTAAATCATCTGTCTTAGTGAGTTCGTTAATAATGTTTAAAGTGGCGTACTATACAATACTATACAAAAACTCTTTATTGTACACCACAAAAAACATTGAACATTAAGTACAAACAAAACCATCCAGTACAAGTGATGCAATGGACGGCCTTATCGCTTAAAGCGATCTCTTTCAGGCAACCTTTGGTACCTTGAACAGCTTCTCATTCCCGAAGGTGTAGTAGATGAGGGCGGGTACTCCAGCCACGCTGGCCGCGAGCCACTGCAGTAGCATCTTGAGCTGGGCGTGCCCGCGCTGTCGGCTGCCGCAGCCCCAATTTCCAGTCGCCACCGGCCGGTTGGAACCACCTGACACGATTTTGTGCGCCAATTGGCTCAGCTGCAAAACGATTAAGAGTCATTTCCCGTGTATAGTTTGATTTTTAAGAATCAACTGATCGACATCTTTTGTACAGTTTACATAAGCTGCTGTTTATTATAATAACGAAAACAATTAAAAAGCTTGAAACAGTTCCCCATATAGGTATTTACAATCATGGTCATGGTGTCATGGGCGCATTGGCTAGATTTTAGATGTAAGGCCGGTTTAAAACCAATTTAACCAATCCGTTTAAAACGAAAAAAACCGTTTAAAACCGAAATAAATCATTTTATCGATTTAAAACGGTTGGTGTTGATGATCTCAACACCAAAAAAAAAAATGAAAAAAATTTTGGTATTGTGTTAATGATGTCTTTTATTTTAATCTAGTGTGTGTAATATAATATATGTATAATAAATAAGTGCTTAAGTATGAAGGTACCTACATACCTACTTTAATTTTTTATGGTACCAAGGAAATGTACGTAGGTACTTTCTATTGATTTTCTTTATACGAACCATGACGTCAGGTGACCCAAAATTGACCATAATGAAGTGTAAAAACATAGTTCTTTTATTTTTGTATGCCAGTTTTCAACCGTTTAAAACGATTTATTTGGGGTTTAAAACGGCAACATTTTGTTTAAAACTTTAAATCGGTTGTTTTACATCTATAGGCTAGATGCCTACTAGCATGTTCAGCTGATTTATCGAATATTAATAACATTGCGTGTTGTTAGAAAAATGATAAAAAAATATTACTTTTGGTGAAGCTGTTCTAGTAAATTAACCTCACAACATTGTGATATAAATACGGCGAAAAAAAATGGGAAAAAATATTTTTTGTGGTATCTTATCGAGAA
This sequence comes from Chilo suppressalis, assembly GCA_902850365.2. NCBI lineage: Eukaryota > Metazoa > Arthropoda > Insecta > Lepidoptera > Crambidae > Chilo > Chilo suppressalis. The sequence continues at coordinate 20,371,107 of OU963898.1, forward strand.
TCAGTAACTCTACCCATAAGTATATAACATATTATGGTAAAAGTATTGTAAAGCTCATAATCCTTAAAGGTGCACTGGTAGGTGCGGAATTTTTTAGTATTTCAGTAAAAAAATACGCAGACGAGAAGTTTTAATTTCACAAAATGATAGTGTTTTGACAGAAAGCGAAAGTTGAAACGATTCAAATGGAAGTAGTTAAGTAAACACATTAATGAATTTTGTAGGTAGGCATTACTGTGAGTTATTGGATGAGATAGTTTGAAAATTAGCGACAGACAGTTACACGTCTGACCTTTGGTTTCTTTAGTTTTACAGTGACCGGTTCGCATATGACGTTCTCTTCGATCGTTTCGACGATCATGTTTATCACCCAATTCAATTTTTTCTTCCTAACGGCAGGATTAGATATTTGCGTATTGCACGATTCGGTTGAGGTGCTGAACTCTGAGCAATGTCTACTGCTTGTCTCCGCCACATCTGCGTCTCTTATCTTGCTGCTTTCTAGTATCTCTTCCGGGATACACTCTTTAACTTTACGTTTCTGTCAAAACATAGCAATTTGTGAAATGTGTAACATCATAATTATTATCAACCTACTTAGGTATTACGACCCTACTGCTGGGGTATAAGTCTTCCCTACGGCTGGAATAGAGAGATTAGAGCCATGACCAAGCGGGTGGGAGCTCACGACATCAGATGCAGCCGGGACCAATGACTTAACCTGCTTTACGAAACACAGGAGCTTTGTTTGTCACTTATCCTACGTGCTAACCACTTGCGGCATCGAGCTCCTCAAAATGTGTAACATAAATATAAACAAAATGGGTAAGTAAAGTTTTCACGTTAATTTTTCTCAGATATCTAGAGCGCGTTTAACAGTAGGTTTAGATTTGAAATCAAAAGGGTTTTGTTAGGTTTACTTATATTAAAAGACTGATTAGATTGATAGTAGATTTCTGATGCGAGAAAGAGCATGGATGCTGTGGTTTGGTATTTTAGTTTGTTGGTCGAGCGACAATAAGCGCGCGGCCCTATCGGTGTTCATGAGGAGATAAAGGTTATATGAGTACCAATTACGCGGCGAGGCGGTACAGTTGGCGCGCTAACTCCAGCGACGTTCGTCTGGACTCCGGTCCGTACAGTTCGGCAGCTTTCGCGGCCCCCTCTAACTCCTGAACCTTAGATCGCGTCGCGTACGTCCCGCCCGTACAGCTTCACGGCTTCCGCGACCCCCTCCGACCCCACGCCGAGTAAGTCGCACGCCATAGATTCACTCAGCGTGCACATCAGTAGTGACCCCGCGAATCTTGAATTGCACTATAGAAGCTACATATTATAAAAGTACCAGTTGTGTGGCGAAGCTGTAGCGGTGGAGCCAGCTGGAGGTGGAGCGACAGTGAGCGCGCGGCGAGTGCCAGGTGCAGCGGGGTCGCAAGCGTCGGGCCCGTACAGCTCGGCGGCTTCCGCGGTCACCTCAGACCCGGCACCGGACAAGTCGCACGCAAAAGATTCACTCAGAGTGCGCATCAGTAGTGACCCCGCGAATCTTGAATTGCAATTTAGAAGCTACAGGTTATATAAGTACCAGTTGCGCGGCGAGGCGATGCCGGTGGCGTGCCAGCTCAAGCGACAGAGAGCGCGCGGCGAGTGCCAGACGGCGCGGTGCAGCGCGGTCGCGTCCGTCCCGCCCGTACAGCTCAGCGGCTTCCGCGGCCCCTTCTGACCCCACGCCGGGCAAATCGCACGCCATAGATTCACTCAGGGTGCGCTTCAGTAGTGACCCCGCGAATCTGAGATTCAAAACATAACACCAGTTAAAACTCAAGCGGTCTCATAGGACCGCGCGGCGTTGGGCTGCGTCAGCAGTGTTGCCAACTCGGATTTTGAAAAAGGCGTAGGCCCGATGAGAAAATTACGTAGAATTAGTAAAATTTGCATATGAAAAGTTCGTAGATCTACGTACTTTTTTCTGAGTGAAATGAAGAAGTTACGATAGGTGAAACCGAATAAAACCAGTATTTTACTTTACAATTTCTTTAAAAAAAGGAGATACCACATAGAGTTCTGGGAGAAGACGCTGCATTGGCAGCATTTACCATGCTATGGTAGACATTTACCATCAGACACAGACACTAAACTTAAAACAAAATTTAACATCTGTCTATCCTTATTATTCTGTATAGAGAATGACAAGGATACACTGTTGTCAAATAGGCTTGTTGACACTTTTTGATAATTATTGTTCTATTGGACCGAAAAAATGTATTGTATTTTTTTTTACGTAGAAAGCTACAAAACTTTAATTTTAAAATAGATTTTTCATGGACATACAAAAACGCTGTTGCCATTTTAATGTATAGATTTATCTATGCTATGACGTCAAAATATTTGTATACAAATACTTACAAGCACGTAGGAAATAAACTATCTGGGTTTATATTATAAAACCATGATTTCTAATAGATTACACGAACAAATAGTAATTATCATGATTGTATTATACGACAATGTAGAAACACATCGTTAAGGACTCCAGAAAAATTGTGGTTTAAATTGCCTAGAGAAATAAACATACCTACACATGAACACATGTTTAAAACTTGCTTAATCCTGTAACTTTATCAACTGAAACTTATTTCTTTTTACAAAGATTACTTCGATGAAAGTACTCATTCAATAAGTTTAAAAATACAATTTTCAAGGTAATGTACCTACTATGTCAAATGGTTTTGTCGTTTCTGCTTTCACAAATCCGGCGTGCAGCATTCATTTAGTCAACAAAACCTATAAACGGAAACTTTTCTACAAGATATAAGAGTTTTTAGATATATATTAATCCGACGAAAGAAACCTCAGTAACACGACAATGACGTTTAGTTGTTTACAAATTTTGTAACGTCACATTCATGGCGGACAGCATTTTCAGAGTTTAAAAAGTAGGAATAAAAACAATTTTTCGAATTAAATTACTACAGCCATCTTCTAATTTTATGAAGTTAAATCGATCTATTTAGGTTCCTCATACCAAAAATGATAAGAAATAAACATTTGTATAGTTTTTAAATAATGTAACAGAAAATATGCTTCTTTATTCTACTGAGTTATGTTATTTTACAAATTTGTACAAATAGAAAGAAAATACGTAGATTCTGGGACTGAAGTTAGTAGGTTTGCAGAAAAGGTCTAAAATACGTAGATCTACGTAAAAATACGTAGAGTTGGCAACACTGTGCGTCAGTCTCCTCCGGCACTTCCTGGGTTCCGCCGGTTTAGCCCAGGGTGTGTGACAGGCACAGCGCGTTTGGGGTCTCGGTAGCATGGAGATTTAGTGCACCCGTCCAGATAGCTAAGGGCGGCCATTTTCCGCCAACCCTATATGGAGGTTGACGAGTTAAAGGGTGAAACAAGCATGGTCATGGATCGTCTGATAAGTTCTTAGGGCTTCTCCATCACTTAATTTGTGGCTCTGCGTGCACACTCAGTAAGGGAACGCTTCGTAGATTAGACTATCTAGCTTCCTCCATCAATAGCACACATCGGGTAACTTTCTCGCAACCATCCCTCACTTGTTTTGTATGCATAAAAAACTCGCTCCGCTAAAGCGTTTTTAACAGAGCAGTACTGTACTGGCCGAGGCGAGGTACTGACTGAATTAAGCGATTCTATTAGTTCTTTACAAAGACATCCTTTACTACGCATCCTCGTCTCGCACATCTCTGGTGGAAACACAGTCTTATACTTTTGTTTCGTTACCGATCTGATCGAATATATAGAGCAAGACATACGGTAGTAATAGTACTGGTAATATTACCTTACCTTATCACAGCCAAATCTCGGGAGTCCAATTCCCGTGCTTTATGTTCTCCAGAAGTCGACTCTACAATTGGATCGTTTAGCCACTGATTAAATTGCTCGTAAACCTCTTCTAATTCTGATCTGTAAATAGGACAATTAATTAAATTATGTATGGTTGTTTTCTTATGGTATCCAGAGGACTGATTGTGTACCTACTCCTTCTATTGTCTTCGTTGCATTGTTACACCGGTTCCATACATATTTTGGAAAGAGATTTATATCTGTAGATTAGCTTATTACTCATGTCACGAAAGATTTAAAGTTTTCAAGCAAATTAGCTAAAAGATTTTTATGCTTTAACGATAATTTAATTATATCTATATCTGAATTTACTTACGTGTATTCAGTGCTGAAACTGTATTTGGAACTATTTCCTGTTTCCTTCCTGCCCAACGGTCGACGTCTCGGACACGGGTCGCAGCCGTTGCTTATAGTCTCTTTTTCAGTTAGCACAAAGCCCACGGAACCCCCACGTTTGACTCTGAAAAGAGGAAGATTAATAATTAAAATGTGAACTCTATGAAGTGTCCAATACCATGGCCTCCTTATAAACAAAATAGTGCACAAAAAAGAAAACAAGTAACGGTTATTTGAAGTGAAGATGCTCGTGTTCCACCGAGTCCAGTGCATCCAGCTGATGCCGAGCAGATCCGTCCCAAAGGTGACAACAGTACTCCAAGCAGGAGCGAACTTGGGCTCGGTAAAGATTAAGGAGCTGCTCAGATGATATCGTTGTCGTTGTTGTGGACCATGGAGATGCTGACGCCGACCGCGTAGCTGTCGGTGGTGCTGATTGTGCATGAGTTCTCTTCATATAAACTATTCAATATTGATTCATGCTAAGGGCACTGGTGGAGCACAAGTTCTCCGTCTTGCGCCGCAGCGCTTTTATAGAGTGCGAATTCTCATTCGCGCTTTTTATAGGTATAAAGTGTTATGTTAAGGATATTACTTGATATCGCTGTCGTGAACCCCCGCCCCGGAGATGCTGACGCCGACCGCGTAGCTGGAGCTGTCGGTGGACCAGTCACCGGTGGTACTGGTGGTGCAGGAGTTCTCAGCTTCACGTCGCAACGCGTCGCGCAGGCGGTCCGCGAAGCTCATTCGTCGCTCCTCCGTAGACAGGTCTTTGGAGTATTGGAATGAATTGGGCCGGGCGCTCTCGCCTCTGCCTTCGTCTTCGCTGCCACCTACAAAGAGGATTTAGCTTATTTATGGGCGCACACAGAGAAGAACTAACATTTGAGTTAGTTGCATTATCTTGAGATGAGGTGCGATGAGTGATATAAGAGCGCCCCGTCTCCTCGTCATGATTCGCGGTCATCCAGTCCGCTGGACCTACGCTACGCGTCGGTACTGTTAACGGTTACGAGTTTACGATCTCAGCAAAATATTGAGTGCCGACATAAAGAAGTTCGTTCAATATTAGATTAGACTTTTTTTACTATGGAAAAGACAACAGAAGTGTTGGGTTTCTGTTGGTAGGTAAGGTTTCAGGGCAGGGGATTGTGGGTCAGGGTAGGCAACGGTGCGAGTGATAATTTTGGTATTGCAAGTATCTATAGGCTATGGTGGCCGCTTACGCTACGCATACGCTTGTTTTCCACCCCTTTGACCTAAAAAAAATCATATACGCAAAACAGGCGTGATAAGACGCCGAGTTTTGTAATGAAGAAGAAGACTAAAAGACAACACAGGCACACTCTCGCTCCTTTAAACTGTGACTAGACCTTCGACCTTCTTTCTCGATTACTCAACGAAAAGAATATTTATTATGTTTCATTGTAATGTCGTAGTTATAAAGAGTTAAAAAGAGCAGCTCTCCAGGAACCTAGGATTTAGCTTGATCCATGTCTCTGACTTTTCAGGAAAAAATCATTTTCTTTTTATATTATTGGAGTTTACTCCTTAAGAATCGATTTGCATATTTATGGGGCCCGGTATGAGAAAAAATGTGAGGAGTAAAATCTATCGATGAATGACCTCGTTACGTTTTTGGTGCGGATCCTGTTCGAGCCATCATGACTCTTAAATAGCGATGGGCGTGTAAACGAAAAGCGCTTAAATAAGCGCGCTTAAAATATTAAGCTTGTAAGCACGCTTTTAAGTAGGTATAAGCGTTATAAGCTTTTCACTTAAAAAGTGTGAGTAAGCTTTTCACTTAAAAAAGTGCAAGTATATTTTTTACTTAAAAAGTGCAAATCCCGCCATCTATGTCTGCCAGGAAACTAATACTTCGATCCTTCTAGTCCACTACAGTATCGAAAAATGGGTACGCGGAATTCCTTGGAACTAAATATTTCACAATATCACAGACATAGAACGCGCGACTACAGCGCCGCGTCGGCGTGCCATCTTTCGTGAGCCGGTTAATACAGCATGCGAATTATTATAATGCGACGTAAAAAAAATGCACTTTTTTAAAATTTGGTCGGATAACCAACGCTTTTTTCGTTAAAAGCGTTTAATTAAACGAAGTCGAAAAGCAGTACGCTTGTCACTGTGACGGGGTAAGAGCGCGTGGGTGTTGTACGGTGTGTTTGCATGCTTGCTTGTGTTAATGCGTTTCGTGTATTGGTTTAATGTGCATATAAAATAGTTAAAGGTATGTATATAAAATCAATGAACTTTTAAGTACGCCTGGATCACGAGTATATTAACTCCACACAGTCCTAAGCTTGTAAAGTTCGAAGGAAAGTTCATTGACTATTATAAAAATGTTTATTATAAAATCTAAATTCAATTGAAAATCTTTCGTTTTTAATGCCAATCAATTCATTAGGTTTAAAAAACTTTTTAATAAAAATTTCATTAATAAGAAGAAAAAAAATGGTTGCCTGTAAAGTCGGTTTTACGGGCGAAGATTTTACGTGACAACGTCTTTTTCTCGGTAGAATATTTATTGATATGAATATAATTAAATTGCACAATAGGAACAAGGAATTGAATGAAAATAAGAATTGCACAAATTTTAACTATAGAAATATATTTTGTTTACTAAAACATTGTACATGTAAACTTAAACTTAACACGAGAGACTCATCGTAACGTTACCGAGCGTTACACTTTTTCATAAGTGACTCCCAGCCGCAACCTAATTTAAGACGTTGTCACGTCAAAAACGCAATAAAACACTTAAACACATTAAAAACGACAATAAACTAGGGATGATCGATATTCATCGATGTTGAATAAACATCGATGTTTAACTGGAAAACATCGATGTTTTAACTTCGATATCATCGAAACATCGATGTTACTAGAAAAAATATCGAAACGTCAATTATGCTTTTGGGTGCCGTCTGGCGTGCATTAGGTGTACTAGCTTCAACTAAATGTTGCATAATCATTAGCAGATGACTATCAAGTTACAACTACATATTTTCCACTAAAACACTGATCAAAATAATCAGAGTAAGCCCAAAGCCGTATGTACGAATAAGTTTGTTTTCATTTCTCAAGAGATAAATAAAATACTGTCAACTTCAATCACATACACATACACCTACGTTTACTCTCATTATAAAAAATGGAGCCCTTTAAGATGACCTGTCATCAGAGCCGGGCCTTTGGCCATATATTTTATTTCATGTTTAATCGGAACTAGTCCAGGCAACGAAAAGGTATAGAGGGAATTGCTTAGAACACAATTTTTGACTTCGTGACTTTGTTAGGACTAGTTAGGAGGTAAACATATCAAAAGTCCCCGCCCGTAGCCCTTAAGCCGGGGGGAGGGATGGGGATTGAAGGTCCCATTTTTAGGTTTTTCGCATATATCTCGAAAACTATGCATCCTAGCGACATGAGACTTTCACAAAAGTGAAAGCTGATTAAATTTGCTACAAGTCTTATTCAGTCAAATTTTTTGATATCTTGTATAGTTTTCGAGATATCCGCTCTTGAAAGTCTGTAATTATGGAAAAAAAATTTGTTCCCATTTTTGCTCTATTTGACCGGATAACTCTTCAACAATGCACCCAAAAAATAAATGCCGGCCGTAGGGTTGTAGAGCATTAAATTATCTTTAATAATAGAAACAATTGCCTTTTTTTTTATTTAAGGACAAAATTGTTAGTGTAGTAGACGTATGGGGGCGGTACGGTGGGCACTAGGCCGCGTACTCAGCCCCCACGCGCGGGCCGTACTGCGCACGTCTGTGGGGTCCTCGCGATACCCCGGGAGACCCCTGCCGCGGAACCTCGGCAAGGCCGGGAGGCTGCTAGGTGCGGAGACGCGGAAGAATCCCTAAACGGGGATTCCGCGGCTTCGCACTAAGCAGCTTAGAGGGTGTTCGCAGGGTTTTTTAGCGGATATTATGCCGTATAGCGCCCGTAAGGGTTACGGGATCCTCAGTGGGCAGCCACTGCTGGGGCTCGTAAGGCTTGCGGGAGCCAGGTGTGAGGTCCATAAGTAAAAAAGAAAGTAAATTAGTGTCATTGAGAAACTGTAATTATCTAATAATAATATCTGTAATAATGATATCCGCTCTTGAAAATCTGTAATTATAGAAAAAAAAAATGCTTTACATTTATGCTCTATTTGACCGGATAACTCTCGGATAACTCTTTAACGATGCACCGATGTCTAAATAGCACACATGCTCATTTTAGAATATGTACTTGTTGGCCCACTGACCAGGTTCTTCACGCAATCCAGAAAATAAGTTTAAAAAAACTGCAAGAGTTAACTACTTTATGCAAAAAAGGTTATTATAAATTAGATGATTATTTAAATGATAAGATTGTCTGGTGTTGTATTGGTCCAGCTCAACACAAAAAGTAGTATTAAGAATGTTTAAAATTATAAAACTGGACTTTAAAAAAAATTGAGACGGTAGGGCCCTGTGCCTCTGGTTTTTTTCCGGTTCTCATTGGCTATACAGGTACGAATACGGCAGCAGTTTTCGATACAATTCACTATGACGTGCAAAAAGAGATTTGTAAAAAAATCCAATATAGTTAATTTCTTGCTCTTTTGGGGTGGGAAGGACCTTGATCCTCGTCTTCGTTTACATTTTCTTTGTCTGTGTCATTTTCTCCATCGGAACCCTGTAGGGAAACGGTCAGAGGATCCTCCTGTTCTTCTTCACCTTCGGAGTCAACTTGAGGGACCCCATTCAAGCAGTTCCCCTGGCAATTTTGGCACGCTGGGGAACAGGAACGCAGGACACCCCCTTTAGTCAATACGTCTACTACGCTTTTTTTTTGTACGCAGGCAAAAAATACTATTTACAGACGACGGCACCTTTAAGAGGCACACCGCCGAACGGACCTCACACCTGGCTCCCGCAAGCCTTACGAGCCCCAGCAGTGGCTGCCCACTGAGGACCCCGTAACCCTTACGGGCGCTTTACGGCATAATATCCGCTAAAAAACCCTGCGAACACCCTCTAAGCTGCTTAGTGCGAAGCCGCGGAATCCCCGTTTAGGGATTCTTCCGCGTCTCCGCACCTAGGAGCCTCCCGGCCTTGCCGAGGTTCCGCGGCAGGGGTCTCCCGGGGTATCGCGAGGACCCCACAGACGTGCGCAGGACGGCCCGCGCGTGGGGGCTGAGTACGCGGCCTAGTGCCCACCGTACCGCCCCCATACGTCTACTACACTAACAATTTTGTCCTTAAATAAAAAAAAAAGGCAATTGTTTCTATTAATGAAGATAATTTAATGCTCTACAACCCTACGGCCGGCATTTATTTTTTGGGTGCATTGTTGAAGAGTTATCTGGTCAAATAGAGCAAAAATGGGAACAAATTTTTTTTCCATAATTACAGACTTTCAAGAGCGGATATCTCGAAAACTATACAAGATATCAAAAAATTTGACTGAATAAGACTTGTAGCAAATTTAATCAGCTTTCACTTTTGTGAAAGTCTCATGTCGCTAGGATGCATAGTTTTCGAGATATATGCGAAAAACCTAAAAATGGGACCTTCAAGCCCCCCCCTCCCCCCGGCTTAAGGGCTACGGGCGGGGACTTTTGATATGTTTACCTCCTAACTAGTCCTAACAAAGTCACGAAGTCAAAAATTGTGTTCTAAGCAATTCCCTCTATACCTGTTTTTGAGCATTCGTTGCCTGGACTAAACATAATCTACTTTAGAATCCAATAAAAACATTACATCTCTCTCAAAAATACGTGTTTATGTTTTAATATTAAAAAGTACACTCTTACCGAGACACCCTATTTAATAAATAAAACATTTCATATTATATTTTAAAAGACAGTTTTTTTTTCTAAAAACATCAATGTTTTAGACATATCGATGTTTTTCTATGGATATTTGTCGTACATCGATACTTTTGATTCGATGTTAACATCGATGTTTTTCTAATATCGATCATCCCTACAATAAACTTTTCACGCTTTTTAAACGATACCTATACCTAAACGAAAACACAACACAACGTCGCGCTTTTTACGCATGGTTTTAAACGTTTAAGCCAATAAGCGTTTAAACGAAAAAGCTTTTTTTCAAGCGCGCTTATTTTAAAAAGTACAAAGTTTAAACGCTTTTAAGAAATAAGCCGATTTTTCCATCTCTACTCTAAATCCGAGATAAAAAAAAGAGAAAAATTAAATTGAAACTACAGTGTATTTTGTTAGATCATAAATTTCTTTATTAGTTAGGTGACGTTTTGCCTATATGTAGCTCCAAACATATTTGCAAGCGTGATGCAACGGCCTACAGCGCCATCTATTTTGATACATATGAACTAAAATTTTATATGCACAAATGGCGTATACATAATCGCCCTATATATACATAATTAATGTAAAATATTTCGTCGATTAGTTATAATAAATGTATATGAAATGAATAAATATATATTTATATATGTATATTATTTTCATTAATTTGTTAATTTACCCTTTCATACAGTATCACTCTTTTTAAGTTAAATAAACTCTTTCTGCGTCTGGTTAGACTATCGAACTTAAGGAGTAAACTCCAGTCGTGCGTCGGAGCTGATACACACAATTCTTTATACACTTCAAAAGTAGGCATCATTTACCCGGCCTCGTCTCGAAAGCCGAACCATTGAAGGAAATCTTCGAGTTTTTGTAAAAAAAATAAACTTGCTTATTGTTCTGTGTAGTACAGCTTAATAGATGTTTTAGTACTTCAGAGCAACTGGTTCCTGTAAAAATTTGCAAAGTTCCTGAAAAATTGAGATTGAGAAGAGAAAAATCAAAATACTTTTATGATAAGAAATGCAGAAAATCTTATTCCTTAACAACAGGTCAGAATGTGGCTGTCCAAATAAGCCCAGAAAGCAGCAACACATGGAAATTAGGAGTTGTTGTTGAAAGAGTAAGTGAAAGATCATATAAAGTAAATGTAGATGGTGTTATTTACAGACGGGACATAACACATATAAAACCCTACAAAAGGATCAAGCGAAGAAACAGTTTCTGAGAAAAATAATGTAAGGAAAGAAAGGAAAAGTGTGTCTAACAGTGATGCTAATCAGGACTGTGAATTAAATAACAAACAAAATAGTGATAATATAGATTATGGTTGTGATTTATTTATTAATGACAATAATGTAAACTCTAGTGTAACCTCTTCTCCAAGTGAATCAAATATAGATATTTCTAGGCCTGTACGATCAAAGGGTATCCCAGTAAAGTACAGAGATTATACATTGTACTAAAAATTTATTTGAGTGATAAAAAGTGATAATAATAATTAAAGGGTATTGATTTGTATGATGTAGGTACATATATGATTTCTGATTATGTAAGATAAGGTACTGAGATGCTTGTTAAAACAGAGAGGATGTTCTGTGTAGTACAGCTTAATAGATGTTTTAGTCTGTGGCTAATATGTAGCCAAGTTATGCTAACCTGTGTGACTTACACTTTTGACTCTGGCTCTTGAGATATGTAACCATTCTATATTAACTTGATTTCTATTAAATTAAAAGACATTGTTAAGTGTAACAATTATTTAATAAATCTGTTATATCTTGGAGTATATGGCGTACTTATTAACACTTATTAACAAGAAAGCGGACCTGTCCCAGTATGTATACTCACCATAATCGAAGCTGTCGTTAGCGCTGTGGTACTCGTCATCGCTGGAGTTGCAGCTGGAATAGAGGCTGTCCTCCTGCGTGTCGAGGGTCGGCAGCCCCGGGCTCCTGGTTACCGGCAGACACTCTCCCGAAGAGCCTAGCACGATGAACCTGCCCCGTCGGTTGTTTAGCGTGTCCGTGTCGGGGGAGAGCCAACATTTTCGTTTTGTTAGTTCGACACCTGAAATTTTATACGCATATTACCTATGTATGATATTGTTTCATGGACAGTTGTAGAACTGATAGAGCTTTAAAGGTTTTGCGTTGCGCTCCCGAAATGATAGGGCATATGCATGTTTTTTTAATATTAAAATTTTGTAGTTTACAGCTTCTTTATACAGTATAAAAAAATCAAGGTCGAAAATTAGTTGTCTTAAAAAAAATAAAATAGCCATTTATATTTTTACGTCACAACTGCTCTAGTCGCGTTTTAAATATTTTAATTTCTCACAAGTATTTCGTATTTTTATATAATAAACTTCTTGCTCGAAAATAAAATAATTAACAAATATTGATGAAGGGATAACTTATAATAAGTAATATAGTAATAGAGGTTATATAAAAATAATATGAGGCTTATTTGAATTACATGTAGGTATATTCCCTATTATGTGGCAAGTTACATATCAACTGCTTTGTTTTACAAAACTACCTAAATGAGAAGCTGGCGTTTTCTTATTTCTTTCTTTATCAGACAGCCTGTTTCCAGGTGTTCTTGGGAATTATAAACTAACTTTGCTGGTTTCTTTACTTTGTTTTTTTTATTTTAAACGATTTGTTTCATGGTCTTTGATTAAAATTGTTTTCAGATTTATGTAAGTGGTAAATCTCTTCTGTTTTAATACGGGTCTTGCACTTAATTTCATGCATTTATTTATAACGATCTACTTACTAGGATCGTTAAGGTTTATTGTAGCCGCGCAGTAGTTTTGCGGCGACGGACTTCTGCTGTTGAAGCTGTTAATTGTGCTACAGGAGGAGGCTTGTTTCACGACCACTGTCGCTTCCACTTCTGGAGGCGTGTGGCTGAATGATTCACCTGTAAAATTTGCATGATAAACGTAAACTATGTTATTTATTCTGTAGTGGTGTGTGGTGGTGTTATATGTTCAAACTTGCCTAGACTAACTTTTGAATAGTGTAGTTAGAAAGACTGTATTTAAAATAAGAAGGTGGCTTAATTTATTTTGAATTTATTTTAAGATGATGAGATCATGAAAAAATAGATATTAACAATGCTGACTAGACATGAAAGTTACAAAGTTAATAGGTAAACAAGAATGCATTTTATAAAATTTTACATTTTCATGATAAACGTTACGCATGATAACCATGTAGGTATTTATATATACCTATTGGTGAAAGTCTTCTCTCGTGTCTGGGACTTTTCATTGGCGTTTGTTGGAAAGCTAGTAGACACTTATTCATTTCTCTTAATACGTTGTCTTCTTCCCATTGTCCCAAAGGCAATTTGCTGTAATCTTCTGCGTCCATAAGACATACTGTTACCTGTCAACAATAAATCAACTTGTGTTATGGATATTCTTTAACAGTGACTTCAAAATAAATATCAGCGTAGCATGGGTGTAACACTACAGCATTGCCGTACCATGAACTGTACATTGCCGTTCCTACTGTCATAATAGATGTAAGTTTTCATTTGTATTGTAAATTACCTGTGCCCCGCGGTGTTACCCGCGGTTTATTTGGGATATTTTCCCGCAGTGAAATGTAGCCTATATGTTAATCCAGGGTGTCAGCTAACTCCATATACTACATTTTATTAAAATCGCTCCAACCGTTTAGACGTGAAGAAGTAACAAACATACACACTCACATACTCTAGCCTTTATAATATTAATGTGATAGGTAACAGTGTAAAACTAATAATACCGTTTTCGGTTCCTCAAGGAGTTCAATCTTCGTCTTTTGTCTCTTATCGCAAATCCTACTAAATAATCTGACGCCTTCCACTTTTAGGACCTCGTTGTCTTCGAGCGCCTCCACCGACAGCATCGCTGGTAGAAGTTCCGGCATCATGAACATCGCTAGCGATTCCTGAAATGCATTAACATATAGTAATTCGGAGTTATTTAAAAAAAACTCTGAATTATTATAATAATAAATATATAATAATAATAAATATTTCCAACACCCACACCAATTAGCCTAGCCCCAAAGTAAGCACTGTAAGGCTTGTGTTATGGGATGCTAGGGTAGCGGATAGAATACATATACTGTATATTTATATAGAAATACATATTTAACATCCATGACTGGAGTGCAAATGTTCGTATTCATCACACAAACATCTGCCCCCAACGGGATTCGAACCCGGAACCTCTGAGTCGGCGACACCATGAAACCCGGCGTACAAACCACTCGGCCACGGAGGTCGTCTAAAAATTATTATGTAATGAAAGATTACCCCGCGTTAACCCGACACAACTTTCGAACTTGTATAGGCATTTATAAATCTAAAGAAAATTTTAATAGAAAAATCCTGTGTGGTTCCTGGACCGGGTGGATTTTATTCAGTAAAGTTTTCTCAAAATCTCTTTTTAGATTCTGCTCGCAATCGCAACATCATCACCTTGTTTTTGGGGAACCTTTTACATGGAAGAAAAATATCCAAATATGCCAAGTAACGTATCGTGTAAGGTTTTTACCTGTGATTCCCCGTCGATCAAAACTTCTCCACCAATCCTACTCGACGCGAAGCAGACCCTGATCGCATCATCGTTCTCGCACCTCTCAGGTCTTCCTTCGTGCCTCACAAGCAGTTTGCACAGAGGCAAAGTGCACTCTAACCAGTCTTCAATAGTCAACCATTGTTTCGAAGTCATAACCTTCAAAGGATGATAGGAGGTTTTATATAAAATTTCGTATCTACAGATCTCCCTTATATGTATTCACTAAACGAATTGGGAATAGTGCAACGAATTTCAATTATTTTTCATCGATTGCGTTTTAGACAATGTGCTCTTCAATCTGTTATTAAATAAAACGATAGAAGTATTTCTTACCTGACGGCTTATTTTAATACAACCATCTGTACTATGTTTATCTAACCACTCAAAATAATGCAGCAAGCTTTTTAACTTATTCCTCTGTGATTTCCTGAGAAAAAAAGTTACTTCATATAGTTATAATATTTTAATACATTTTGACGATAACCGATCAGTCGGAAAATAATTATTAAAATGCAATCTTGCGCAAACTTTTGCGTACACATAAAATTTGTATCCGACGTATGACCAAAAATAAATAACTGAGAGATTATTGTTCTTTGGTAGTAGGTACCGTTAAACTTTTGGTCTATCTGCATTTTCAGACTTTCGGTGGCACCGTATGAGGTCTGTATGGTTTAGTATGGCAGTGGCGTGAATTCACACTGAATTGGCGTACCTCAGCAGGACAGTGGTAATTATTTATTACCCGCTCTACAATTTTAAGATATTATTATACTAATGTTAACTTCGACTGAACCAGAAATAGGACGTGGGTGAAAACAAAAAAAAATTAAAGTTCAACCAAAAGATCATCTTACCTATGTAAATTCTTAAAAAAATGCGTGAAATTGAAATCTTGGAGCGTTGGGTGCGTTTTGAGCGTTCTCTTTGGAAAAGTTGAGAAAAACGCATGAGCAATTAAGGACGACACGAAATTGTAATCCAGTTCTGTTACATCACCTGCAATAAAAACGAAAATCAATTAAGTCTAGCTCTTTCATAACGTCTGTTTTCTGTTATGTCGGAAACGGAACACCAGTAGAGTGGGGTAATTACGAGTAGTTTTCCAAGAAATTTAGCAGGCATTCTATGGAATAGCTGATTCTAGGCTCGAACTGGACACCCTTTTGGGTAGTGCTTATCTATCGTTCATTTCACAGAAGACCACAGTAAAATAACACTACCTTTTGGTCCTTTTTATTTTTCGTTAGTTTTTAAGGTTCCAGGGCTCCACGAAAAAGGTAAATATTCAGTCCGGCAAATTACTTCACCACTCCTTATGCTAAGAAGTGAAGTGGTTTCGAAGATGCAAACAATCCTCAGTTTCGAGCTACCCCCTATCTACACTGTAACCGTGACCATGGAATACTTGCATCTTAGTCATCGCCCTCTGTAAGGTGGGTTACCCACGGAAACTCAACAAATAATAAATTATACTTTTTTATGGTAACGCAACTAAAATTCACTGTGTTTTACCCATCATGAAGCTATATAGATATATAACTTCACGGTGCTCTCTTAAAGAAGTAAGTCTTGGATGAATTAAGGGTAGGTATCTACTATTACATTTAAAATTAAAGAGGGTTCACGCATGATGATGACTCACTTTGCTGTTGCAAGCTGAACACGAGCCCTTTAGGCGGTCGCCACTTCTTCAAATGCAAGGCTCTGTTCACCATTATCCTGATGGTGTTGTCCAGGAAGTTTCTGCGCTCTTCCTCAGTCATCTCCTCGTCCAGGAACTGTTCCAGCCCTTTCATCAGCTCTGGGTCTTTGATGTCATCATCTGGATCTATGCCTATGCTATCGAAAAAAAAGAAGGCAGGTGATCATCTATCATAATGTATCTAGTGAGACCAAGGTAAAATGCATAAGAAATTGTCAGTTTTGGGTAACTTGACCTGTGACTTGTACGCCAAAAACAGGGGGGCTAATTGCCTAACTTATCTCCTTTGCTTTCCCCCTCAAAGCTACAACAATTGACATATCAAAAAATATATATTTCCATCATATGAAATGGAAGGGATTGCGGAACTATTATCAAGTTTTGCCCAACTGACTTTTTGTTCTATCTTGCTGAGGAATATGATTCAGATTTGATTAACCAAAGTTGTTGACTGTATGCATTATACTAATTTTAACAGTATTTTGTCTATAGGTATATAGGTAGTTCACAGTTTGCGTTTAGACAAACTATGTACACTACATTTGTCCATTAATCTATTCTACATTTAGGTATTCAATATACTGTTGCTTAGTGGTACCTATAGCCAGCCACAGAAAAAATGAAGCACAAGTAGTTGTTCATAACTATAGTAATATCGCAATAGTGTGACAAGGTTCTAAAGTCGTGGAAGTGGAGTAAAGTAGTGGATTTATAAACACTCACTTGCACATATCGTGAATTTTCAACATGCTGGCAGTGAGCTTGTGCGGCGCTGAAGCTAATAGGAGATGCTTCAGATGTCGCTGCACAGAGGTCCACCAAGGAAGATCGCATGGCAACATCACTAGCGCCATTCTTAGGACAAAAATAAAATACAGTTGGTTTATTTATTCTTAAAATATACAAAGTAGTTTAATTATTGTAGGTCGTAGTAGCAGTACTTATTAGACAAATACGCAAGTCCAACATATTGTAATTTATTGCCTTAATTACAAGATTGGTCCTAGTAGGCCATTCAGGATTGAGGATTTGCACCATTGAATTAGTATAATCCTAGGGTATTGCCCCATAATGCCCCTCCTAGCTACGGCCCTGGCCTTATGATATTTCATATCTTTTGATATTTTTCTCTTCTTTTATCAATTTCCGCTGCTTTTTGTACCTAAATTAGAAAATAATGTCTATAAATGTTACCTACCTCCTGAGTATATTTCATTACTACACTACACATTAAGTTCCTAAATAGCTTTAACATACATGAAGGGATAGCAGGTATTTATCAATAATATCAAAGCTATAAAACGAGATTTCTTATCCGTGGCATAGTTAAACGTAGGATGCTTTTAGTTACCAAGCATTAGGGTGCGGCCAGAGTGCACTCAGATTCAGAGTCAGATTCAGATTCTGAAAACAAGCGCGAGAAATAAACAGTGTAGTCTAAGCAGGTTGCCTGCTTTTTCTCGCGCTTTGTTTTCTGAGTCTGAATCTGAATCTGAATCAGGAGTGCAATCTGGCCGTACCCTTCGACTACACTGTTTATTTCTCGCGCTTGTTTTCAGAATCTGAATCTGACTCTGAATCTGAGTGCACTCTGGCCGCACCCTTAGGCCCGCGATGCGAACGTTCCGTTATGCGCACCACACCAAGTTTCTGTTCGATGTTTGACATTTTATAGATCTATTTTAATCTGTCTTACTTTGTGGAGTTTGTGGCTGTCAGTCAAAGGAAAAGCCCGAAAGGTTATAATGTTTTGAATTAGTTATCGCTAAAATTAAAGTTATTTTGAATATTTAATTGACTTCTAATCAAATTACCGCAATGGTTTTCTAAAATGTGTCATGTCATTATAGATAAGAATTAGTATTGGCTCTCTCTACGAGTGATATAAGTTATTATCTTGATTTTATCAGTGAAGTGGCGAATTGATATGAAATGCAACAATTTTGACTGTTAAAATATCACATTTATTACTCTCTAATAACGTATGACTGCATAATTTTCTATTGAGAACTGAATGCAAGGTTACGTTTCTGCTACATTCTTAATTATAACCTATTGCTGTTTGGTATCAAAGTACACGAGAGCCAAAGTCCACTGCGAAAGCATCGAAATGACTGTGAAGACAAAATTATTAAAGGCTTTGATATTAGGTGCACCTGCTTCAGGAAAGGGCACTATATCGTCACGTATAGTGAAGAAATATAATATAGAACATGTATCTAGCGGAGATAAACTAAGAGATCACATTGAAAAGCAAACTTTATTGGGGAAGGAGGTGAAAAAATACCTGAATGAAGGAAAACTAGTGCCAGATGATGTGATGATAAAATTCATGATTACAGAACTGGGTAGTGTACAAGGTAAGCCATGGTTGTTAGATGGTTTCCCAAGAACAGTTGGACAGGCACAGGCATTGTGGAAAGTACAGCCAGTGGATGTTGTGTTAAATCTAGTTGTGCCATTTGAAGTTATAATTGACAGAGTTAAGAATAGGTGGGTGCACTTATCATCGGGTCGGGTGTACAATATAGATTTTAATGCTCCAAAAGTACATGGTAAAGATGATGAGACTGGTGAAGATTTGGTACAACGCCCAGATGACAAACCAGAAGCTGTGCGGAAGCGTCTTGAGATTTATGAAAGTGTCACAAGACCAGTAATTGAATTTTACAAAAAGAGAGGCATTCTCAAGGAGTTTAAGGGGCGAACTTCGGATGAAATATGGCCAAAAGTAACAGCTTACTTAGATCCCATATTAACAAAGTAATTTTTTTTCTAAAATGTACACTCAAATATGCAAAGATGATATGATGTAAGTAAATAACAAAGACAGCCAAATTTTTAAGTACTATTATGGTCTTATTTATATTGTAAGTAAAACCAAAACCAATTATTTAATAAAGGTAGTGAATATGCTATTATTTTTGTAGATTAAATATACTATAGGTTTATTTGTTGAAGATTTTTCATTATTGTAATTAAACCGCAGTACCTATACATCAAAATCAAATTATTTAGATGTAATTTTGATAAATAGTTTTAACTTCTTGAATTTTTACATTCATTTTATTATTGGAGATTATGTACTTATATAATACTTACTTTATCCTTAAATTGATAAACAAATTAGCACAAAAATAGATGTGATTTTGTGTGATAAAATGTAATGTTTATGAAGTTAAACATAGTATAATATGCACAAAAATATTATATATCGACAGTGGAATGGCAGCATCGCTTATATGCATCTTCGTTCGAAATGAAGATTTAAGCAACTAAATTTTTTGAAGATTTTCATTGTTCAAAACGAAGTGATATAAATTTTGGTGTTTTTTTAAACCATTGGCCCTTACGCCCTGCTATTGGTATATGATTTGATGTTTGCTTGACAAAAAATGTATGGCATGCTAAGTGATTTTCATTTAAGCCACATCTAATTTGTAAAGTAAAGGCATTATGTAACTTTTTAATGGGAGGATATTTAGAAAATATTATTTTATGAATATGTTTTTATTTTTATAGCGCTATTTCTCATGTATAATGAGTTATGATTGTTCTTAAAAAATAATTTTGATTCTCATTTCTGTAAAATTACTAAAGTGGCGTTTAAGCAATTTCGCTTTTCCACTGTCGATATTTATTTTGATAAATCATTTTTAATTTGGTGTATTTTGAATATTATTATGTCAGTGAAATACCACTTTAGTCAATATTCTGAGTGTTATATTAAATTATTATACATGGTCATCAATAAAAAAAAATATGAAAAATGTTTGAGTAAAGTCAACAATTGTTTTTTTTTCGTTTTCCAACAAAATGGAAAACACAAAGTGATAAATAATGTAATAAAGTAAACTTTAATGCCATGAAGTAGTGCCTTGAATATAAAGAAACAAATAGATGTAAGTATCTGTGATGTAATAATTGAACATAAAGCAAAATGTAAGCAGTTCCTTTAACACATTCTGCACTCAATATCAATGAATTTTGTATAAATATATTACTTATGTGTGCAAGTTAATAGTTTTGTGGTTCAGTCATCAGTTTTCAATTAAATATTACTGTTGATTTATGTTGTTATTATATATTAAAATTTGATTTTTATGTTATTTTGTATTTTATTTTAACATAGAAAGTTAATATGTATTTATACAAAAAAAGGGCCATGTGCGTGTCAGGCGTTAAAATCCCGACGTTAGTCGATTCGTATTTTCAACTTTACGCCTTGTACTATTAAGTATTCTGTGATGTAACTCCCTACTTTCGAAATGGGACGTTGACTTTTCAAAAGTCCCGAGTTAAAAGAGCGCCCACTACATACGGACATATGAAAAATCTGAGTTATAGGGTAGGTATTCCACCTTGGTACTATTATTTCACTAGGTACGCTTATTTTACATAATATGTCAAGTTAGTTCCTTGAACTTAGTCTTAACGGAATTGCTGAGCCACGTCGGCGTAAGTATATAGGATATACATACCACGGACAATTCTGTTTACCGTCACAACAAAGTAAGATTGAGGAATGAGGAATATTTAGTTTGTGTTTGTGAAGTTCAGAAAGGCTGGCTTGTCCAAAGTCACTATTCTGATCTTTTATTGGAAGACCTATCAGAACAGTGTTATCATATTGGAGTAGGAGCAGAAACATAGAATACCACCAAAAATTTTTTTCTTTTTGGGGAATATTCTCCCATTCCTCTGTGAGAGCAATTTTGAGCTCACGAAGCGTAATTAGGGGAGGGTTTCGTTGTTTTCTCGCGCATATCCCTAGCTCGCCCCAAGCATGCTCGATCGGGTTGATATCCGGGGTGCGTGCTGGCCACTCCATACGAGAAATGTTTATCTCTTGAAGGTAGTCAATTAGTAGGTAGGTAATTCACAATCCAACCTGTATGAGGTTGGGAATTGTCATGCATAAAAATAGCATCCTTACCTAAATTGACCATAAATGGACTAACGTGTTCATTCAACATTTCTTCCACATATCTTTCGCTAGTTAAAGAGCCATTGTCTATGAACACCAGTTCTGTGCGATTCTCAGAAGAAATTCCCACACAAATACAGACCTTCCACCGTAGGCTACTTTTTCTTCGATGCATGCTTGCTAGAATCTTTCCCTAGATCTTCTATATCCTCTGTGTCTTCCATCGTGCTTGTAGAGCATACATTTTGATTCGTCGGAGAACATAACTTTTGACCAATCATCAATAGTCCAATTTAAGTAGTTATGGGCATATCTTTGTCTTGAAATACGAAGCCCACGCTGCAGTTTAGGGCCGTTTGGAGGTTTAACTAGTTTCAAGCTAGCTTCAGAAAGTCGTCGTCTTACTGTCCATTCGCTTGGGTTATTTCCTCTGAGGCGTCGAAAGTGATTTGTAATTTGAGTTCCTGTGAGAAAGCGATTTTGAAGCATGGTTTTCACCAAGTATCGATCTTCTCGTGCTGTGGTACACCTAGTTCTGCCTGTGAACTGGTGAACGCTTTGTACTGTTGACAGCGACACACCGACGGCCCTGGCTGTATCGTGCTGACTCCGGCCGGTTTCCAGCATTGTAAAAATTCTAGTGCATTCTTCAGGTGTAAGCGACATGATTACAGCTTGAATAATTAATATTAAACCCTATCGACATGGTTTGTATGAATGATAAATGACAGATTCGAAACAAGAGGAAAAACAAATGCAGTAATTTCGTAGTTCCATCTTCGAAAGTCTTCCTTTTTCAAATTTGATTTTTTTGTAATATAACTTTACAATAACTAAGATTGCTCAAATTGGCCCAAATGCACAAAAAATATTGACATACACGGTAATTCTTGCCGTAATTTATAATTTAATTTACAGTCATTAGATTTCAACGGACACCTTTGTATAATATATTTACTTTAAAAAGGACTTTTAATTTTATCGGTTTGGAAAACATACGAATCATTTTTAATGGCTATGGGTTTAGTAACATTCAGCCAAAGACTGATCGAAGTTGTTTATATAAAATAAATAAAAATCTATTTTGTAAAGATGGATAAAATAAATCATTTTTTTATAACACTGTGGTATCCACAACTATATTATCATTTTCACTACATGCAAATGTGCTCAGACAATTATTATAGATGGTAGGCGACATCATAAAGTCTATTGCCATACATTTTTCGCCAAACACCTCCATAAACACATTATAATCTGTTTAAATGTTAGACTTTAAGGTATCTATCTATGGGCCTACGTTGCCTGACTATGAATTAATAAATAAATAAAATTATAAGGTGTGATACACTAAAAATGCAAAATATGGTTATTAAAAACAACAAAAATAATGAAGCTACTGTATATATGGCTATATAACCTAAATCTCTTTAGCTTTCTTTGGTTAACGAGAGTTTAAAAATTCTCTCTAATCTGTGGCTTATTCACAATCATCACACAGTTTCTGCCACTGAGTAGGTACCTTATTATAACCGGAAATGCAAAGATGACACCTGATTTTAAAAGTTACTCTTAAGCAGTAACTTTAAAAACAGGCAACTATCTGTTAATCTACATGCTCTATATACCTGAATGTAATCCATAATTTCGGTACTTGGCTTGATTTCCCTAGTTTACTATACAACTTATTTGTTTTTTATTATTTTAATATGTTCGGTGTATATGGTTTATAGAAGTTCTCAGGGGTGTCCGTCAATAATATTCGTTTCTACAGTAATTTATATATAATATCGAATCTAGGAAACAATTTTTCATGATTATTGGTCTTTAGGCCAAACATGTATGGAAGCTGAGCAATCTCCTTTTAATATCTTCATTTAAGGAGTATTTAATTGTCTATTAATTAGAATTTATTTCATTTAGCTAGCATTCTTAGTTTGCGAGATTTTGAGGATTCTTTCAGTGACCCGGATTCATTGCTCTCGACTGTTGTTTCATTACTTTTCAGAAACAATAGTTCTTGTAGTAACGAAACGGCCACGTCACATATTTTGACTAAGGTGTAGAGTTAGTGAAGTTAGGGCGTCAGCTCAGATCTAATGTACCCCACATGCTATGCACATGCTTCACCAGTTCACAGGCTACATGAGATCTGATAACCTTTTAACAGTGCGAGACATAATGGTCTCGTCTTGGCAACATTTTACATGAAAATGAGGATGATTGAGGGACTACCTTTAATAAAAAAATGGGTGCGTGTACTTATGTAGGCGCGTGAGAAGTTATCCTTCTTTGGCATCGTTTAAAATTAGTTTTTAATTGCATGCAAATAATTAATTACAATAAATTAATAAAAAATCTGGAAAAGGACGAAGTCAATAAAGTTCAGTTTTAATTTGAAAAAATAAATAAATAATCAAAATATTCAATTAAAATCGCTACTGAATATAATTTATTAGACCATATGTGATTTGCACTTGTATGAAACTCAAACACGTATTCCGAATATACAAACTAGAAACATGTGGATTAATATTATAAATATGAATACCTATAACTGTTACTTTATTACAAAAAATAAAGATGTGGTTTTTGGTTCTACTACACCAATGGTCAAGAGATGGCGCTTTAGTCTCCTAAATCGCGCTTTGGTTCCGTTGTTCCAGATTAATAAATACTTTTTGTTACTTTATTACAAAAAATAAAGATGTGGTTTTTGGTTCTACTACACCAATGGTCAAGAGATGGCGCTGTAGTCTCTTGAATCGCGCTTTGGTTTCGTTGTTCCAGATTAATAAATACTTTTGATAGGCCTTCACAATGCAGTCGTTAGTACCCACTAAATAGAGATTCCATTTCTATTTTGTTGGTAGATTTTCTTAATGTGCGGTAAACACAAAAGTGACGCATGAAGTTGGTCGCTAAAGCGTCGTTCACAAATTTTCTGACGACGAAACGCAACCGTTTTCACTTAAACGAAAACTAGTCCTCGAAACGGTTCTCGTTCGCAACTGGTTTTGGTTGCGGCTGGGTGACGCAACCAAACTAACGCAACGAAACTGAACTAAATGAAATCTAGTTAACGTTCGTTTCGTTGCTGCGAACGAGACGAAATGCCGAAATAAATTTAGTGTTATACGATAATCGACTTTAAATGTTCAATAATAAAGATTATATTATTGTAAAATCAAAGCTTAATTTATCATAGAACGAAACGGCCTCCTGTCATTGCGTTCTATTATAGACTGTATTTATTTCATCATAAAGTACATATTGGCGTGCAGACAATCCGAGGACTAGTTGTTCGACGAAGACTGTTTTGATCCGAAACGTAAAACGGTTCTATCGTCGCGGAACACAAAACGGTCCTTGAAACCGGTTCATCTTTAGAACGCTCACACCTATTTATTATGTTAAAATTTTGTGTTACAGTGATGCGCGCGCATCTTAAAATTTCACTCTCATCATTTTTCATAACGCGCCTAAAGAAGTATAACTTCAATAATAATAATAATAATATATTTATTTATTTCTCCTCACAACATGATGATAATAGCAATGTTCAAATTACACCGATATTACAATTCCCTTTCTTTTTACAAATTACACTGAGGGAACTGTCATTTAGCGGCATTGTATATTGGAGTCAATTTTGTGTACTCACTGGACCTTTCACCGGACAGGTCTCCCGAAACTATTATTGCCACATCGAGAATACTGTCCTTTAACATAACCTTGCACTTTGCAAGCACCACTAGCGGGTCGCGGGGTGGTGTTGTGTTTTAAGTTACTTAAAATTGGGTTGTGTTTAATAATTGAGTTTCCCGGGTTAAAAAGTTACATTTCTTTAATGTGTAGCTAGAGTCTGGTTTTTGTGGTACCTTCAAAATTAGCCACTATATTATTATTACACCAAATTGAGCCGAGACAACATAAAAGTACTAACCTGACGTAATAGTTTTTTTTTATGTAAAGCAAATACAAACATACCTGGTCATATTCACTACTTCATCAATAAATCGGTAATAAATTAATACTTAGTTAAATTATTAAATAAAAAATAAAGGTACCTAGTAAGTTTTTGCTACGAAACTGGGGCATTAAGTAAGAGACACTGTGCGGTGGTACTACGGTTTCCCGTAGAAACTTACGACATCCTAAGACCTCGCCGACCGTTCTGGATAGTTCAGGGACTGATGGTGAATATGTCTTTAGACATAAACTCTGTAATCTATTGTTTACTAAAATCAAATCTGGAGCTTAGATGCATATGGGCGGATGTGCAGGTCGGGCAAATTTTTTTTATTGAATAACAAGGAAAAGCGCTTCTTTCTCTTTCCATAGCACTAAGAGCTGTATTTCTATCTCTTTTCTGGGCTAAGATAATTAAGTGCATAATGTCGGTTTACAGATTTTCTAAAATCATTAGAACCTCAAGGTTTCATTTTCACTTCCTTTTCTCTGCGTCTACATTGCTATATTTTTCTTTTGGTGGATTGAAAATTTGGCCCTTATGCTTAAAAAAAATATTCGCACCAAGGCTACGTAAAAGGAGTCACGCATTTATGGTTCAAACAGTGATTTAAAATATTCATCGTAACTAAACTTCCGATATTATGCATCTAAGATTCCTTTAATAACTTTAAAACGGTTGTAGATATACGACTTTATGCCTTTTGTTTTAGGAACTTTGTAAATGCATTGGTGGGCCAATGTAAAAATAAATCTTTATGGATGTGAACTATTCAAAATATGGCGCCAAAAAATTAGCGACATTGGGCATTATCGGCCACGGCATGTCCAATGACTAACACTGAATTAGTTTAAGTGTAATGAGATACGTTGTGATTGGTCGTTGCGCGATCGTATGTCTGGCCGTCTGTCACTTTGCTCCTTGCACGCATTGTTTGTTTACATTTCGGTGTTTTTGTTTTACCTTCGGTCTGTTGGTGTTTTGTGAAGTGAGAGACACTGAGAAACCTATATCTACTGCAAAGTACAATGATCTGATGACTCTTTCGAAATGAGTTCCTATGGAGTTTCATGTCTACTGTAGAAATCTTACTCATTACGTAAATATTCCCGACTTTCCAGCAAGTGACTAATTAATATACAAAATGCGTCAAAAAAATTGTACCTCTTAGAAAATCATTTTCAAATGTCATTAACTTTTAACATGCACATGTAGTCACAATAATAATGATTCAATTTAAAAATGTTTCTTAATTGACTCAATTAAAAACATTACTTTTCATTATCAAATAAAACCTAGTGCAAAAAATAATGTGTCACAAAAATTCGATGCAAATTTTGCTAGCGGGAGAGTCGCTTGTTGCGTTTCCTTGTGTGGGTATAAAACGGTCCACACGGAGTCAACGCACAGATTTTACTGAAGAAAAATCACCTCGAAGATGGAGACCACAGCTGATGAAGTCGCTCAAGTATTTGCACTACGGCAATTAGGAATGCGGCAGTGTGATGTTGCCCGGCAACTGAGCCTGAACCGTTTTTCCTGTCGAAGAGTATATCAGCGCTTCATAGAGACTGGTGGCTATATCCGGAGACATGGACGTCGCTGCACTTCAGAAAGAGACGACCGTTGAACAGGTCGTCTCTGTCGAACTCTGAGAAATCGTCTCTCTAACGCTGTTGAGTTGCAACAGCAGCTTCAGGCAGTCTGTAGACTACTTCTCTACGGTTAGAAGGAGACTGAAGGAGAAAAGTTAGCGGCCCACAGACCTGCTACGGGTCCCAAATTGACAGCAGCGCATCGGCGAGCCCGCTTACAGTTTGCTCGTGACCACGTCCATTGGACCCTTGAGCAGTGGAGAGCTGTTCTCTTCACAGACGAGACGCGAGTGTGTCTTTTCTGCAACGATCGACGGAGAAGAGTATACCGGAGGCAGTGTGAACGTTTTGCGGAAGCCTGCATCCAGGAGACGGTGGAATATGGGGGCGGGTCCAGCATGTTCTGGGGCGATATGTCGGCTGCCGGCAAAATCGGCCTTATCTGCGTCTTTCGGACTAGAAGTACTCGCGGACAAGGGTCGCTGACTGCTCGCCGCTATGTCACAGAGATCCTAGAAGTGCATGTGGTCCCCTTTGCTGAATCTTTTGGCGAGGGGTTCACATTAATGCACGACAACGGCCGCGCCCACACTGCAGCTATCGTGAGTGACTTCTTACAGAGGTCCCAAATCTCTGTGATGCAGTGGCCAGCGAGAAGTCCGGACTTGAATCCGATAGAGCACCTCTGGGGTCATCTTAAACGCAAGGTTCGATCTCGGGATTCAGCTCCTTCGACTCTACAGGAGCTCCAAGTCGCGGTGATTGATGAATCCCCCCTCCTTATTTAGCTAAGTAAATGCAAAGACAACATTTACATATTGTTTGTACTTATTGAAATATTTGCCGATAAAATTGAATTTTTATTTTATTCTGTCCTGTAAAGTTGGCAAAATCAACATCCGCCCTAATGCTTCTAAGCTCTAGAAATATATCTTGTAATATAAGTATTGAACATGAACTTCACTAGCTACTCGTAGTTACCGTTATGTGCCCGCTTTTTATACTTATATTGTGTCTGCGTCTTTTATTTCATATTATCTTCTTAGGATTTAGGACCAAATAAATTATTTAAATAAAAGAGAAAATGTAATAAAACAACCAAACTGAGTAGGTACTTGTTGTGCTCAGGATCTAAAAGAAACAGTAATCAAAATCAAGGTCTGTATTTATTTACCAAATATAAACATACCGGGTCATATTCACTACCTACTTCATCAATAAGACGGTACTATTTTAATACTTAGTTAAATTATTAAATAAATAAATATACCTAGTAAGTTTTTGCCTCGAGACTGGGGCAGTAAGCTAGAGACACTGCGCTGCTACGGTTTCCCATAGAAACTTACAGCATCCTATGACGTCGCCGACCATTCTGTATAGTTCAGGGTCAATATGTCTTTAGACATAGTCTCTGTAATCTACAGTTTACTAAAATCTAATATATCTTGTATTATCGACGACCTCCGTGGTCGAGTGGTTTGTACGCCGGGTTTCATGGTTTCGCTGACTCGAGAGGTCCCGGGTTCGAATCCCAGTGGGGGCCGATGTTTGTGTGATGAATATGAGCATTTGTACTCCAGTCATGGATGTTTAATATGTATTTCTACATAAATATACTTATATATGTACAATATATATTTATTCTATCCGTTTCCCTAGTATCCCATAACACAAGCCTTATAGTGCTTTCTTTGGAACTAGGCTAATTAGTGTGAGTGTTTAAAAAAAAACAAATATCAACATTGAAAATGAACTTCAGAAATACAATAGGATAGAAATACATAGGATACAAGTTATTAACAATAAAAATTATAACTCCAAGTTATTGTCTAAACCTTAGGATTGAGGCGCTGTATGCTGACATACCTACAGGATGGAAATCCTAGTTCAGCAGCAGATGTTAAAGATTGTCTTTTATATTTATTGTATATGGTGCCTATAATTATTAATAAGACATAATGTTACTTATGCTGGTCTACATAAAGATTATTATTATTACAGATTTATTAATCTGCGGACCATAATCTACTCGAGGAGCTCGATGGCGCCAGTGATTAGCGCGTTCGGCTGCTGTCGTTGAAGTTGAGCAACTTTTGCAGTGGTCGGTCATTGAATGGGTGACCAAAAATTTACTATCTCGAGCTCCACCGTGCTTCGGAATGCACGTTAAGCCGTTGGTCCCGGCTGCATCTGCAGTCGTTAGCACCCACCAACCCAAACTGGGCCCGCATGGTGGATCATGGCCCAATCTCCCTAACCCATCCATAGGGAAGGCCTGTGCCCCAGCAGTGGGGACATTAATAGGCTGATGATGAATCTACGTACAACGCCGTATTCGATGCGATGCTGTTTTAGCTAAGCATCGTTGCACCATTTGTGGTTGTAGACTAGTCCTAAAATCCGGAGGTAGTGTCGCCAGATATAGTATGTTACAATGGTAAAAACTCTGATCTAACTTTCAAATGCAAATGTAGCCTCGATTCAATATCTCTCTTAAGTACAGTCAAGAAGTACGAAGTAGAAGTAAGGTTGAGGTATTTATTATAATAAAACACACCTACTATGCAATACTACAGCAGCGTTTTGATTATGTATGTCATATTATTTTAATTTTATATCAATATTTCTCGATGGTTCTTAAATACTCTCGATAGTTTTATTAAATTTGAAGTCTCTAGGATGCAAACTTCTAATATTTAAGTAAAATACC
This sequence comes from Chilo suppressalis, assembly GCA_902850365.2. NCBI lineage: Eukaryota > Metazoa > Arthropoda > Insecta > Lepidoptera > Crambidae > Chilo > Chilo suppressalis. The sequence continues at coordinate 20,400,640 of OU963898.1, forward strand.
CGAGTACTTAAGTATAAAAATTAAAAGAAAAATCTGTTGAAGTAGAGTTTCCGTGATTTCCAAAAAAGTAAACAATGTTTCTAAGTGTATGCTTAGGTAGAACCTTGTCAAAACCGAAATTTCACTGAACAATGTTATTAAAATAATAATGTTATAATAAATCAGGTTTACATTCCAAAACATAAATAATCAATAAACTAATTTATCGCAAATAAAGTATATATACAAATACTAGCTGACCCAGCGAACTTCGTAGCGCCCTAAAAAATAGGGGTTGTCCAGCGGACAAAATTGTGAATCTAAACCATTCTCAGATACCCTTGAACACACACAAAAAATTTCATCAAAATCGGTCCAGTCGTTTAAGAGAAGTTCAGTGACATACACACTCACAGAAGAATTATATATATAAAGATGTACGTAATTAACTTTTCCTTTAACAATCTGTGTAAATAAAAGGGACACTTACTTTGTAAAGGATGAGCTGCAGGTCCGATGTCACAATATAATCAAAAACACTAAAACAACATAGAGTCACTGTCGCCACGCGACTACCGGCTTCTTTTTGCGTACTTTTCTCATTGTCTACAGGGATACGAGAAAATCTTCCATTTTCATGACAAATATCTTATTGCTTGCCCCCAGACAGAAATAGTGTAGTGAGAGAAAACGCAACAGAACGCGGCACGGGAGCACGCGAACCCCGGCTATTTATAACCGCTTTCGTGTTTCGCCGCTGAAATTAGACTGTAAATAAAAAGTTTAAGGAGAGTAGGGCCCGGTTAATCCTTTTTGTGGGTCATCTCGCGACAGGATCATGTGGCTGTATTGATAGAACAGTTGAAAGATGATTCGTGAATTCTGATCGGTTTTATTGGACTTGCAGTTATCCGGAAACTTAATTGTGTGCATGCTGTGCGTCACGGCCGTCTTATGTAGGTTACTGCTGTGTATTAATAGTTATGTTAGACATCCTAAACATTAGCTGTGGCATTGTTGCTTAGAATATCTCATGAAAACTTACGTTCCTGATAATCTTCTATAAATGTATCTTAAGAATGTCTCATTTTTGAATAACGTAAAGGTAATTTTTTTGTCAAACCGCCGAAATAGAGCTGATAAACTGATGTTAAGTCAGAAGACATTTCGTTGGTATCTATTCATATTCAGGTCAGTTTGTTAATAAAATTAACGTTATTTTATTTTCTTAAATTAATTCTAAGTGCTACATTTTAACTACTTCACTTAAAACTTGATATAAAGCCCAAGTTAACATTTTAAACTTCTCACTCACGATCTAGAGGGGCAACTATAACAGCACTGTAGTCAAGTAACGAGAGAGTAATTTCACTTGTAAAGTAATGCATGAATTTGTAGGTTAGCCGGCGTACAAGGGCTCGGAGCGAGCAGCCTGTTCCGTGGTGCAGGCCGAACTGGCAGCGGCGAGCCGACTTTCACTGAGGGGGCAACTACCCTTGCCCTCCTGGCTGTCGCTCCCACCACCCCCCAGTGACGTCATAGTCGGCGTCACGACCTACGACGGCGTACAACGCGACGCTGCCGCCGCCCTGTGTTAGCAGGGCTGTCCATTGATTTGGCCACGATTAATCAATATCTAATGTTTTTGGACACAGTAAATGCTTGACAATTGCCGTGACAGTCGCATTGAAAGATGCAGATAAACTAATGTTAAAAGAATAATAAATATTGAAGTATTAAAGAAGACGGTTCAAAACTTACTCATAATAAGGCTCTACAAACAATCATGTTTTTACTGACATGAGTATGAACAATAATAAATAAAGCAATCCTTCTTCAATAGAGTTTACTACTAAACTGACTCCTACGGCATGCCTAGACTAAATCAATAGTTTTTAAATTTGACAGCCCTGAATACCTGGTTCGTAATAACTGCTCGTGAAATGTCGCTGGGCACATTATATAAAGCACAACATACAAAGTATACAGCCTGCGTCAGCACGGCGCGTCACTTAAGCCGGTTAAGGTCACAAAATAAGTTGAAAGGGCACAGTTTAAACATTTAAATTAAAAAATATTTACCAGTTGTTGAGAAAATGGTACGCCAAAGCTCTTATATTTAAAGCCGGTCCTCAAAATTTGGTTCTTCTAAATAGGTACCAGTATCCAATATTAATTTCTGTCGAAAGTTGATTCGGCATTGGTCTCGTTTTTAGGATCCAAGTAACGGCCCACTCCTCTTGATGCCGGTGTCTATTTTTAGATCCAGGTTCAATTCTTGGAAGTTGCTCCCAAACACACAGAATCAGGCTCATCTAGGTAAATAGACACTATTATATACTATACATAATTATATTACCATGGTCTTTCATGCCAAATGAGCGCTGGCCGAGTCTCCCGCCACGCCTGCATCAATGACGTCATCCGCAGAGCTCTTGTTGCAGTCAACGTGCCAGCGGTCCTTGAGCCTAGCGGCATCTTTCGTGACGATGGCAAGAGACCTGACGGAATGACGCTCATTCCGTGGAAGCAGGGTCGCCCTCTTGTGTGGGACGCAACTTGCGCGCGGATACGCTTGCTCCGTGCCACACAGAGAGCACCTCCCTTGCTGCGGGTGCGGCGGCGGACTCTGCTGAATGCTCTAAACGGCGCAAATATTCAGCTCTCAATGAGAACTATATATTTGTGCCGTTTGGTGTTGAGACCATGGGCCCACGGGGTCCAAGCGCTCGTTCCTTTTTTAGGGAAATATCAAAGAGACTCACCGAAGTTACTGGTGATCAAAAGGCTGGCGGCTATCTTGGTCAAGGGATCAGTCTTGCCATTCAACGTGGCAATGCTGCCAGCCTATTGGGCACCATCCCTGACGGCGGCGATGGGGGTGACTTATTTTTTATTTTGTAAATAGGATGTTATTTATAAGTAGGTTTAGAAAATTTGTATTTAAATATTATTTCTTTCTGTACCTATATAATTAAAGAATAAAATAACTATGTAAGGGAGGGAAGCTCACATTATATTTTGATTCCAAGCATTGCAATACATTTTTTTTATGGAAAATATTTAAATGATTACAAAAAAAATTAAAAAGTTCACGAAAAATACAGAAAATTCTAAATTAGGTTGGCAGATGTATTTTTCGGTGATAATTTAATATGTTTGGTGATCGTTTATATATGAGCCAATTTTTATATGTTATTGATTCCTAAATACCTATATAAAAATTTGCCGAAAATAAATTACTTTAATACATATTTTGTGGAGATACCTCTTTCCAAATTTATTACATTTAGTAAAGTTAATCAATTTTTGAAGGCACCATGAAAAAAGGACATTTTTTTAGATACCTTTAAAGAAATAATGGCAGACTTTATTTTGTCAGAGTTAAAATTTGATTTAGTGTCAAAAACTGCGGTCATATGATGTCGATTAGTCGACAGGTGGGAATGTCAAAAAGCCAGCAGTCATGACTGATAGTTGGTTATAAATGCAAATTTCGTCAATCACCATCAATCATCGCATTAGACGATAGGTTATCCATCAGTTGTAGCCTTGACTGTGGCGAAAATGATAACAGTCGATGGGTTACGAACTATTTACATCCTCAAACCAAACGTGTTCTACGCTTTCTTTTGGTTTAATATTAGATCAACAATTGTATAGATAACGGGTTGCATACAAAATCAAAGCTAAAAACTCTACGCGTTTGTTTAAACTTATGCAGCTATATTAGATTTCCAATGAACAAAGATAAATGTTTTAAAACAGTTTAAGTTGAACCTATTAATAACTATCTCACAAAGGAATAAGGTTACAAATAACAAAATGTTATTTCGCACATACGACCTTTTATCTCATGAAACAAACTCTTGTTCCTTTTATAAAATTATATCTGATACTTGGATAAAAACGAAAAAGGTAAAAAAAGGAAAATGTGAAATCAACCTTATCACCCACAAAATAAATTATTTTTTACCAATCATTGGCCAGCGAGTAAATTCGTAAATTAAAATAAGATCTCACGCCTCAGGTGAGGCTATATTTATCGAGACGGATTTTACACGCTGACCCGTTATCTATAGAATTGTTGATTGAAGGGTTTAATCTATATGGGCCCAAGGCTTTGAGTGTCCTTTGTAGATAAAAGTAGCTGAATGTCAAATAAATTTTGGTAGCCATTATCATCCGCCTGCTAATGTTCCCACTGTTTAACGGCAGCCGCGACCAACGGCTTAACGTGCCTTCCGAATCATGGAGAAACTCGTGATTTGAAAAATTTGCTCTTCACTCTTGTCTGTTCTATCTCCGTACCGTACTGCTCAATTATCAATAGCTGTCTTGCACGAGGCTCAACTCAAAAGTGCCTCGGGCTTATTGTACGGCTTACAGGTACTGCGCATGCGTTATCTCAATGCTGCTTTCTCGCTCACAACAATATATTGGAAAAACCATTTCTATTTAATGCAATCTCCTTCGGTTTATGATGTCCTGGTAGCGGGGACGCCCGTGGAAAATTGTTGCCGCCCTACGTCGCGACGTTGGGCGGGTTTGGGCGGAGCGGAGCATTGACTCTACAAGTTCTGTATCATTCGGTAGCAAATGTAAACAAAATACTTGACGATCGCTATTATTTTATTTACCCATGATTAAACTTTGTTTTTTTTTAAAATAATTTTATATCCTCAAGGTCTTATGACTAACGGTGAACGGTATTAATGACGGCCATTCTTATTTCTGTTAGATTTCTTTTATAATCGAGATTAATACCCAAAGTATACAAAAACAGCAATCTGTATATTTGACCACGGTAAGGTAACATAAACATTAGGTTCCTTTATTAAGAATACTATGACGACGTTGATTTCATTATGAACTATATTAGGCGGTCACCATCATAACCGCATAACATCCAAACGGTGTTTAATGTGAAATTATTTAGGAGTGGATATGTGAGTGGCAGTAATACAGATGTGTATTGTCTATGTTCAGGTGCTCCGCCTTTACTGCTTGATCAACCCAAGACTCCAAAAGGTTATGACGTCATTTAATTAGATAACTATGCATGCATATTTTGTTTCTCTTAGTAATTTCTACATAGCGACGCCAAGTAACATGCTTTATTATTCTATGAAGTCCTAGTAATATAGTCAAGTGACGTCGACGAGCCCTGCCCTTCTGCCCAGTGTGGGCGGAGAAAATATTCGTAAGGTGTGTATTTTCCATGCAACCATCAAATTATTAATCAGTATCATGCAAATTTAGACCGTACTTCAAACCTTTACAGTTTCTATTTGAGCATATTATAATGGCTTTTAAGAACAAGTGGTAGAGTCAGCATTATAACTTATATGAAAGGTATCTAAAAGGATTGGTACCAGTATACCATATAAAATAGTAAGGCAGCAAAATTACGATGGACTTAAAGGCCTTTAATATTTTTGGATTAAAATAAAACTTATGTGAATATTCTCAAATAACATATGGGCAATTTACTAAGTGAAACGACCTGTAAATCTTTTGCCTGTTCGGGTCGTATGAGTTCATTGTACAAGATAAACAGTTTTTTGGGTAAGTGAATGTGGCCACGAACTATAATGAGAAAGCTTTAACGGAATTAGACGACCTCCGTGGCCGAGTGGTTTGTACGGTGGGTTTCATGGTTTGTTCGGTGGGGGCAGATGTTTGTGTGATGATTACGAGCATTTGAACTCCAGTCAGTAAATGTTTAATATGTATTTCTATATAAATATAATTATATATGTATCAGTATATGTATTCTATCCGTTTCCCTAGTGTCCCATAACACAAGCCTACAGTCCTTAGTTTAGGGCTAGGCTCATTGGAGTGAGTGTTGGAAATATTTATTTACTTAATAAGTCCATGAGCTAGAGCAATCCTATGATCGAATATTGTTCGTCCACACTTGTATTATATGTTGACATTTTTGTAATGTAATCAGGATGCGATGTAGTAATAAAAAAAATAAAAGACGTTGGCAAAATTCAAGTTAATAGTACATGATCCAAAGACCGCCAGGCCTTACTTATTTTCTCATGGACAAAATATGGATAATAATTGATTAGTATTACTATGCAAAATGAACGTATACATACTTTCTGCCCATGAGAAAATAAGTTTGGTCTGGCGTTTTTGGGATCTTACTCTACAAATAATGAATGTGCTCAAATTACCTATGATAAGATGGGACTAATGTTGGTTAGCAAAATATCTCGCGTAATATATTTCGGATATCGTTTCATAGCGGAGAGTCATTCTCTCTGTAGACCCTCATATAAGATGGATTAAAGATATCAAAAAGTTCGTTGAATTTTTCTTGGAAGTTACTCTTTAAGTTAATATGCGTTATTAGAATGCGTTTTTGCTGTGCTGCTGTTGAGTTGAGGTTTAGTTTCCCATTTCAGCCTGTCGACAGTTATTAAACATTTTATTTTGCTTGACAACGTATCGTAAACTTCCTTTGTTATTTCTGGTTTACAAGGACTGGTAGAGAATGCCGTGTGGCATTAAGTTCGCCATTGGTTTTAAAACAATATGGAGACGATAAATAAACAAATAAAGCTGAAATTGTTAAAACTGTCGAATGTAACTAAAATGAGAAATAAAAGTTTGCTGAAAATGTTTCGTTAAATCGCTAGCAGTCATCGATTTGACACTTAAATGACAAACTCTACGCCGATATTTTCAAACCAAAAGCTAAATTATTGGTAAATGCTTAGAATTATTTTCGTTCACAGAAATAATATGAGGGCTGATTAAACTTATGCTAATAAGTAACAATCGATTTTAGAAAATGCTTTTTAATATAACATTAACGACGCAAATATCTTTTATCTGGAGTATTGAGAGTAGTCTCAGTCTTTTGTATATAATCGAACAACCTCTTCTATACTCCTGTTCTCCTAGTAAAATCGACCTCTGACGCGGACACGTCACCCCTGACGAGGCTGTGATATTCTTGAAGGTCAAATTAATGCCGCAATTACATTTGGTCGTTAGACTTATTCGGGTGTGCGCATAAGACATTACTCAAATTCGGGCACCCGAAGCAATGTTTACACTGGAATACATACTCGTACGTGTCGGGTATACAAAAGAAAACTCGGATACGGGCGTTCTCGACTCCGTTCATTTACCCGAATTCCATTGGCACTCGTATTCGGGCTAGCGACCAAGTGTAATCGCGCTATAAATGCCAAGAGGGATTTAATTCTGCCAAAATTTAATTAGAAGAGCACTGTATTAAAATTTTGATGGATTGCTTGCCAGAAATATTTAATGGCTATACATATGGGAAAGTTTTATAGATTTTTTACTTAATATTTGCGGCGCATTAAAGTTTCTGTGTTTATAACAAAGATATTTATTTATTTGTTATAAGCCCAATTTCGATATGTCTTTTAGGAAATAAGCAACTAGCCTCGGCTACTGCTACTTATAAATGAATCTCTATTTTCCTTGGTCACGCCATGTTTTTATTATATCTGCCATATTTTTTTAGTTGTCTCTTACTTTGTAGAAGTTTATTACTGAAAACAAAACAGTTGCGCAGAAAATATGAAAATTTAATAAGCTCAACTTACTATACTTAGGATTTTCATCAAGGGACGTCGAGCCCGCTAGTATTTTCGGTCATTCCCACGAAAAGGTGTTCTTCGTATAATCGTTACGATTTTTAATTTTCGTTCAAAAACTTGAAAAACACGTTAAAAAAATATTTGGTTTTGGATTTATGCAGACACTTTTGGGCGTGACGAAAATTAAATTCGGAGTGATGGACTTTTAAGAATTTCTTAATAAATTATGAAGTTTCGTTTTATATATAAGACATGCATGAAAATTATTCACATACAAAATCATTGTTCAGATGTGAATGATTGACATGACTAGAAGAAAAATAAACCAGTTGTGTGAAATAGCAAAAAAAAACATCCTCGGTACTTTGATCATACAATTAGCTCAATCGACGATAAACAATTCATTCACTATGAATGTTGCAACAAATAAAATAATCACAAACAGTGGATTTTAGGAATTTTATATTTTCCTTTACGTTTTAGCGTGATGGATTGGATGATGAAAGTGTTGGAGGATGGAGGTGAATTTTTAATTATAAAAAAGGATGGATTCAGCGTAATTATTTGTGAAAAATAGTCATTTAACAGAAAAAAGCAGGCATAATAAAATAAAATTAAATAAGCGAACAGAAATTAGAAAAATCGTAAACCCTGCGAATGAAAATAACTTTCTCTTTCGCTGTCGCAATAAATAATTATTGCGACAGCGAAACACTAGACGTCAACCGCTTCGGTTACTGACGCGGTACTACTGACGTATTCCTAATCAGCGATATGAATAGATATAATTTACTCTTATAAAGAGGTATTCATAATTTCTTAACCAGTGACAGTATTGGGTAGTATGAAAGGACAAGCATATTTTTCGATATATCTACATAAATATACTTGTTAAACTAATAATATTTTTAAAAGCAAAATGTATAAGTATATTCTTTCAAAATATATAGAGTGTAATTTAAATCATGGCTTGTTTTGGAATTATTACAAAGTGTGATTTTGGTTATTAATTACTAATTATTTGATATAATTAGGAAAATAACGAGAATTATAAAAAAAATACACTGCATACTTATATACATAGATAAAAATAAAATTCACACAAACACAGACAAAATAAGTTTTAAAATTTCTTCATTAATATATTCGTCGTCATAGTCGTTGTTATCTTCTTCTACTACTGGTGCACTTTTATTACAATCCTCACCAGAGCACCAAGAACAAGTCCATTGCAATGTAAGCTCTGTCCGTATTAGTTGCAGAGAAATTATACAAAATGTTTTCTTTTTGGTTAATTTAAAAGCTACAATTTTATTCTTTACAGTTTATTTTTATTTTTATTATAGCTAGGTCTGACAAAAAGATGTTACGTGACGGTGAAGTCCAGGCTAATGTTTATATTTATATAATAGTAAAAATGCATATTATTTGACTTATTTGTGAGACTCATCAAAAACTTCGATTTTTTCATCGAAACACTATAATTATATTATATTATATTAGCGAATAACTCGAAAAAAATGTTTTACCAAAAAAACATTTTTTATGCGATTTTAATGAGTATGCGTTTTACTAAGAATTACTTTTTAATCGATTTCTGTAGTTAAAAAGCAATATAACTTTACACCCTGAGATGTGGTGGCTACCACCCCCAGAATAAAAGCGTCCCTCGGCATGATATAATAGATTTGGATCCTAGGGCTATATTACCTATCTTCTGTGAAAATTTCAAGTGAATCCATGTAGGACAAAAATATCGCGACCCAAAATGCTTCATTTCCTGGACTATAAAAGGTAAAAGATAATCTCTAATTCCGTTTCATAGCACCGGACTTAAGTCAACTTGCAGCAAATCTCAATTTAACTAAAACTAAGTTTAAATCTAGTTTTAGTTGAATCAAGATTTAGTAAATTAGCTGCAAGTGGACCATAACAACAAAAATGTCTTAGCAATAAAGTTTGAGTCCTCCTGGGCCACTTGCGCAGTCCAGCGTTAACTCATTTAACTCCCTGTTTAATGCTTACCCTAGTTAATACTAACTATTTAACTCGACGAAATCGGTGCGTCAATTTCTTAACCCCGGTTGTATCAAAGATTATTGAGATTATTAAATCTCAGTCATGAGGAAACGAGGAGGAAGAATTAACAGTACTAACGTAAAACTGCTTGTTTTAAAATAATTGGAATAAGTGCGTGTGATATAATGAATGAGTTTAGTGTGTACTTATAATTCTATGGATGTTTATCTGAAATAAATGATTATTATTATTATTTAGGTGTTCGAGCCTACGCTTGAACCACTTGAGATCTGTCTCTTTCACACGAGTAAAGATGCGTATGCACTGTTGCTGTCTCTTTCACTTAACAAGCAGCGGCGGGTGGTGGTGGCGCGAGCGCGCCGCTTTCTTCAGTACGCTTTCAATCGTCGTGACACTCGCACGTGAAACAAACCTAGGTAAGAAAGAAAAAAAAATTTGTTCGATCTAAAGTCTGACTATAATTTTCTTCCGCTCGGCGCCCTATGGCCCAGCGACGACATATGTGCTCATCGAAGCACAACGCTCTCTGCCGAATCGAGGTGGCGCACAAAACTAGTCGAGACATGTCGGTCGAAATGAGACGACGCGCCGTATGAGTATGAACTCTAGTGAGACGATGCGTCGTACTGGATGAGACGTCACGACGTCTCACGTACCTGATACGACGAGTAGCATGATTTGGGACGATGTCACTTGAATTGAGACGACGATCGGGACGGCGCGTCGCACTGTCGTACTTACTTACTGTTATGACGCCTCGTCGTCTGAGACGACTCTTCATAATCAGAAACGACATTCTTACGGCACGGGGCGCCGTCGCACGAATTAATTTATCACTTCCACCATCATCTCATTGTGGAATTGGTTTCAGATCATGTCGAAATTAACCACGTTGGGAGAGTTAGCTGCGCGGCCGTGCCCTTCAGGTGAAGAGGAAGCCTTGGCAGCTGTCGTTGAGGTACTCGACGAAAATTTCCCTGACAGCTGGCGCTCATGGGAAGTCCACGACTGTTCATTGCAGGACCTATTCGGGGACGACAAGGTTCCCTCGAAGTTGGAGTCCAAACTAAGGTTTGCAATCCCTTCGATAGACCTATGCCGGGCATTTGACCCAAATTGCAGCTCATTATCCGAAAGAAAATACAGGCATATAAGGGCAAAGATCTTAAACTGGCCTCTAGGTCGAGCTTTGCTTTACTCGCCACATTTTATTGTTCCAAAAGTATATGGTTCTGGGAAATATTATTTCGCCTTCATGGATACAGTTCGTGATATTAAGAATAAAATAACTAGCCGCAAAAACGTATCTTCTGAACTCCAAGATAGCCATCAGGAAAAACCTTCAGTTAGCAGCACTCACACCTCTCCGGTAGCTAATAACATAAATGAATCTGAATACCGAATAGGCGATCACCTGCCCCAAATTGTGTAGAAAATTCTGAGCATCACACGTCAAGAAAAAGGCGACACGAATCAATCACAGAAGATAACAGCGCATCCACAAAACGCTCTGCTTATTCCCATAGCTTCGGAAGCAACGATCACCTATTAGTGACTGTGCTTAACCAACAAATGGAAATGTTTAATCGCTTAATAGACATACAAAATAAACAAAGCAATAATATTGACAAAATCTTATCTAGCTCTCTACCGAAAAATATTCCTAAAACACCTGATCTTAATTCATCTTTTGAATCCCTTCCTGATAGTACGCACTCTGAGATCAACGTAGAACTACCTTTATATAAAACGCCCAACGAAACTTGCCTGTCAGATGATGACCGTTCCCTAAAGGAATCCGAACTGCGATCAAGAATTTGTGAAGCTCAAAGAGAACTTGCCCTACTGCAATCAGGACAAAGTGAGGCATTTGACTTCAACCCTTCTACAACTTCAGCGGAACCCAAGGTATCAAAAACCGATCCACTCTTCCTAAAGCAAGGTATTAACTGCCAACGCTTCGGACAAGAAGGATGGCGTGACGACAGTTTCAGGCATCACCGGCGTTCTCTGCCCTCAGAGTCAACAACCTCCTTGCCAACGTATCACCTCCTTGGAAATCAACCAGTGTACTTGAAAAATTCGACCTAACCTTAAGAGCAATCACTCACGGGCTCCTCCAACAAAGGAAAATATTTCAGGATATGTTAGATAAGCTACCTCGTGAGCTGAGAACAAAAGTTGGCAATGAACTTCTAACCACAGACTCCCAATTTAAAAAGAAATCTGACGCTCTTTTACAATACGTGTGCGGTCGCCGAGCAGAAATTATAGAACAAAGAAGAGGCGTTTACAAGGTACAAAGTAAAGCACTTAATGAAATTTTACATAACATTCCTCTCTCAGAGACGCACCTTTTCTCCGATGATGCATTGACTGAAGCAGTTAAGGCCTGCTCGAATAACGATATTCGAAGGTTTTTTGCCTACTCCAATCGTACGAAATCTGCTAATTTTCGCACAAGAGAAAGATTTAAAACTACCCGGACGCAAACAACAAAAAATAATGACCGCAATACAAGAGGATTCAGCGAAGCTGCTCGCAATGCCTTCAAGCAGACTCGACCAAGAACACAGCCTCAGCCTCAGCTCCGACAACAACAATTCCAAGCGAAGAGAAACTGGGGAAGCGGCAAAAGAAACGACTTCACAGCGGGACGCCTACACGAATACTTGCAACGTTGGAATATGGCGCCAAAACTAGTCCAACAATTCATCCAAGGATACAGAATTCCTTTCCTTCTAAAACCACCGACCCACAAATTCTCAGCTTCAAATATTCATTGGTTCCGAACCAAAGAGTCACCAGGAATGCACGAACAAATTCAAAACCTTTTGAATTCAAAATCAATCGAGAAGAGTCCATACCAGAGCGGTTTTTTATCCGAAATGTTCCTTCGGAAAAAGAAAGACGGGTCGTTCCGACCTATTCTCAATTTGAAGGGCCTGAACCGCTACGTTCTGGCACCAAAGTTTCGCCTTCTCAACCATTTCAAAATTCCGACGTTTCTAGGCAGCAAGAGTTACATGATGAAATTAGACCTATCGCAGGCTTATTTTCATTTGCCAGTAGCATCAAGTCATCGGCGTTACCTGTCCCTCAGTTATCAAGGAAATATATTTCAAATGACATGCCTACCATTCGGATTGGCGAGCGCACCAGCAGCCTTCGCCAAAGTCACCAACTGGATAGCACACACACTGCGACAACGTGGGATAAAAATATTGGTCTATTTAGACGATTTCTTGCTTATACACGAAGACCCCGTAACATTGGAATCTCAAATGAATTACGTAACCACGTTTTTAGAGGAATTAGGTTGGCTTATAAATTACAAAAAATATTCCTCGAAACCCACAACAAACATAGAGTATCTAGGCGTAATATGGGACACAAAAATGAATTTAAAACATCTGTCACAGCAGAAGACAGAAGACCTAAAACATCACCTAGAATCTCTGATACGGAAAAAACGATGGAGCTGGCACGATGCGAAAGTCATTTTAGGAAAACTAAACTTTGCTGCCTTCACAGTTCCGATGGGCCGCCTCCACAGCCGTATTCTGCAGAGAGAATCAAACCACTTACCAGCCACGAAGCCCTATGTCCGAGTTCCCATTTCACCCCGGGCCCTAGAAGAGCTAATATGGTGGAAGTTGAATGCCTGCAAACCCTCGATGATACACATTCCGGACCCATCAATCTTTGTTACAACGGATGCGGCCGACGAGGGTTGGGGTGCTGTTGTGAACGGTCAGAAACTCTGGGGTACTTGGACAAAAGCTCAGAAGAAGTGGCACAGCAATCAAAAAGAACTCCATGCCCTATTCGAAGCCCTACTAAAAGTCGCTCATATGTTAGAAGGCAGAACGGTTATGCTACAATCGGACAATCAGACTGCAGTATCATATATCATGAAGGAGGGGGGAACAAAGTCACTAATACTCCTGAAAACGACACAAAAAATATTGAACTTCACTCATCAGCATCGCTGTCATCTAATTGCACGACATATACCAGGAATCTACAACGGTCTAGCAGACGGTTTATCTCGGGGCAAAGGTCTTCCGGAATGGCACCTGAAACGAGAAGTATTTCGACCAATATTCCAGAAGCTAGGCACTCCCACGATCGACCTATTTGCCTCCGCAAGATCTGCAATTGTACCGAACTATGTCAGCGAAGATGCGAAGGACATGCACAGCCTCTTTACAGACGCGTTCAGCCAAACCTGGAATTTTCATCTAGGATGGATATTCCCTCCACCTTCAATGTTACCACGAGTAATACGGTATCTCAGAACTTCACAGGGCATATACCTAATAGTAGCTCCCAGCTGGACCAGGGCATTTTGGGAACCAGAACTGAGGAGGATGGCAATATGTCCACCACTTCAAATACCAGACCTGAAAATGAACCTAATCGACCTTCAAACCAATCTCCCCCCACAGAATGTGGAAAATCTAAATTTGTTGGTTTGGAAGGTACAGGCTGGAACAAGTATTTACAGGACTGGTCTCCAATAGACATTGGTATATTAGAGACTTCGTGGAGGAAATCCTCTTTGAAAACTTACAAACCCATATGGTCACGGTGGCATAGATGGGCTCGTTCTAACAACATCTCCTCTGATAATCCTTTCCCATCAGACCTAGCAAAGTATTTGTGTCATCTGCACAATGATATAAAACTTTCTCCCCGCATCATCGCCTTGCATAAATCAGCAATTGCCACGCTATCTAATCCCCAAAAATCAACTGAACTAGGATCGCACCCTTTAATAAAACGAATTTTAAAAGCAATCTCTTCATCAAAACCGCAAGTAAGAAAACTCATTCCCTGGAAAATAAAAGATCTTTTGAACTTTCTTATGACGTATGACATAGACGAGACTAACATGTTCCAAACATATAGACACACCTGCGTTATACTACTGTTAGCCTCCGGACGAAGAGTACACGATCTCACCTTATTGAGTGTAGACAAGGAATCATTTATAAACAAAGAAGATGAAATACTTATCTGGCCGAAGTTTGGTTCTAAAACAGATTCAAGCTCATACAGACAATCAGCATGGGTACTAAAGAATAACAACAGCGTAGATCGCTTAAACCTTGCAAAATGGATTAGAAATTCTGTGACAGTTTCTCGCGAACGTAGACAGGGGAAGAATCTGGAAAACCTCTTCATTACCACAAGGGGAAGAGTAAAGAACGCATCTCTCTCTGTGATTGCAGGTTGGATTCGCTCCCTATTCCGAGAAGCAGGCATTTCTGCTTCTGCTGGCAGCTTTAGAGCAGTGGTTGCATCTGAAAACTGGACAAACAACAGATACGATATCGACGAAATCCTTAAAAGGGGAAATTGGAGATCAAGAAACACTTTCTTCAACCACTATTTTAGGGAAATACCGGTAAACATAACCCAAAATAATTGTGCTTTTGAAACCCTAAGTAATGATTTCAGTACCTTATAATCATAAATAAGAATAGTCGTTTAAATTAAGGTAGAATGTTGTTCCTTATTTTTATTTTGTTTACTTTCGATTGTTATCGCATTGATTAATTTTCCGTTCTTTGTTTGTTGTATCAAAACACAAATTAAAAAGTGCTCTGTTTCGTTACATATATTCTTTCCTTTAAGTGTCCTTTTACAAGACTCCTATAATAAAATATCACAGTACGCAAAAGCAGCGCCGGCAGAATATAAACACGTCTCAAGTGGTTCAAGCGTAGGCTCGAACACCTAAATAGAACCGTTTTCCCCCCGTAGGGAAGAAAACGGATATTTAGGTTTCAGCCGTAGCTTGAACCACACCTTCAGGGTCCTTGCCGGCCGCCTTCAAAAGTACTGAAGAAAGCGGCGCGCTCGCGCCACCACCACCCGCCGCTGCTTGTTAAGTGAAAGAGACAGCAACAGTGCATACGCATCTTTACTCGTGTGAAAGAGACAGATATATGAGTGTGAGTGACGATTTCCTTAAGCGTAATCTCAAGTGGTTCAAGCTACGGCTGAAACCTAAATATCCGTTTTCTTCCCTACGGGGGGAAAACGGTTCTATTGTAATGCTTTGTCTACAATAAATCCATTTTTTTTACTAAATTGTAAAGAAAAATTGATAATGAGTTTTTCTATATTCAGAATGGAGGTCAAGCATGAATAAAAACATTTTTTAATTTCAATTAAGTATCATGTGTCATAGATGTTATCTTGTTGAGGTCTTGCAACTTATGCATAAATATAAAATGATTGTATATATACTCAGTAAAATTGTAGTTAGCTGAAAAAAACAGTCAATGTGTAACTGATAAACTTCAGAGAGAAAGGCGCCCCCTTATATTCGGCGCTCTGGGCGGTCGCTCAACCGCGTCCACCCCCCTAAGTCGCTACTGGTCCAGACGCGAAAATAGCTAGTGCAGCAGTTACAGCTGCCACGCCAACCACCTTCACCTTGCCGGTTTGGATAGATGCTTCTTCACGCCTCTTTTAAAGCTTACCAGATTGTAGGATGGAGGGAACATGTGTCGGCAAACAAAAGTGTATCTTTTTTCAGTAATAAATAAATATTTATGTGAAGGAGATGTTCTAATTATTTTGATAAACTTATTTTTATTTTAAGAATTATACGGTTAATTTTGTAATAACTGAATAAATTTTATTAGAAAAAATTTGCTTTGTAATTGTTTTGTTAATAATTTTTAAGTAGTCTTAGAATGTTAAAATTTATTAATTTTAAGAAATAAGAGGGAAACACCTATCTATGTTTGTAATATTAATTGTAAACTTCAAGAACTTTAAATTGGTTTTAACAGCTTTGAACACATTTTTTTATTTGTTTTATTGATTATCTCTGTTTTCGTGTTATCGAATCATACTAAATAATTATCAAAACTATAGGTGTGATGACGGGGCAAAGTAAATATTTTTTTTTTGTTATCGTCCGGGATCATTTGTTGAGTGCCAGTCAACCCTTCACACACGCATCCCCTTATCTCCCCCTCACGTGTGCATTGTGTGACACGTCAGCGTTTCTATGTGACCCCTTGTACTAGGACTTCATAAAAATGAAGAGATCGTTCAACCCTCGGTAATCCACCCCAGCAGACAAATTTATTGATCACGCTATTTCTGTTTTAACATTAATATTTATTTTTATTTATCACCTTCCGTTAGTGATAATAATAAAGGTTGAAATTGGCTACTTATTTATAATTTTATTGATAATTTACGGGTAATCATGGTTACAACATTTAAATATATTTTTACTTCCATCCGATTTACTGTGACTAGGTTTAGTACTGTTATAATTATAATATTTTATAAACAAATTCATGCAAGTTTCATAATATCGCGTGATCGCGGAGCATTCAAGCGATCGCTTTTAACGACCGCTTCAATCCCTTGTTTCGTGAAACGCACGCTTTTCAACAAAATGGCGCTCACGGAATCATTTGCTACAGCTTTGACTAGGGAGGCATAAATAGTAGGCGGTTTCCGTTACTAGCCTGCTACGTACGTAGTGGCTCATATTGCTACGCTACGAGAATTCTACGAAGGCTACAAGTTTTGACTAAAAAACAAAAGGTTTTACTCATGGTGCTATATGTATATAGTGTAGTGTAATCAATACGATATATGAGTAACAGTTATTCGTATTAGTAGAATTTTTATTTTATTTTCAGTCCATAATTAAATTTTTCTTTATGATTATGTTAGGTTATTGTTTCTTTATGAATATGTTTACTAAAAGAACTTCTTTATACCGGGCTGGAATTATATTATTTTTACTATCCAGGAGAATACAGCACATACTGCCGGGATTGTAATGGACGTGTCAAATTGTATGAAGCATAATAGTATTGAGATACAAAAATCTTTAAAATTAAATACATTTTCTGTAGGTGGCCGTGTTGAGAAGAGAAGAAGACACAAACATCTCAAATAAAATACCTACCTATACCACAGAAGCCCTAAACAAATTGTTATTTATTTATTTATTCTTTATTACCATAAAAACTATAAATGGCGGACTGAATGCCTTTGGCAGTTCTCTACCAGTCAGTCAGTATTATATAACTCTAAAGCGCTGTACCATTGATATTCTGCCAACTAACTTCTCAAAGGATTTATAACGTGAAGCTATGTAAGTAAGTATGCACTAAAGCAAGTTTACACGCAGCTAGTGCGCTGTCATCAGTGGCATAAGCCAGTTGATATGACCCTTGTTGTTTAGACGAGGCCAATCATTTCAGGATTCTCTTATATCACTGCTCAACAGAATTATATTCTTCTTCAGGTTTCATTATTTGCGTTTCTTTATTTCATCATAACTCCTGAATGCCTGATCAGAATTGAATTAAGAATGTTTTGTTAAAATCTCTACACTATACAAGAACTACATTGGCTATGTTGTCCATAAAAAAATAATAGCGGAGTAAATGTGTTAAAATAATATAATAGAAATTAAAAATAAATAAATAAACTTTCTGGAAACTATTTACGAAAATTTGATGATAATATCATTTTGCATAATTATATTTTAATAATAATAAGCATGTTAATGGAGCTTTCTATTAATAAATAAAATTACACATATATTTATGATTCAGAATATAGTTCACACATTAGTGAAGTAAAAATATTATTGCATTACTATTATTGTCTATCAATGTGTTGAGGTAAATTGAACATGCATAGAATCTCACGAGCGATGCGCATGACGTCACTACCAACTCCCACCCCTTGCGATAGTTGGCCAAAACTATTCCTACTTGTTTGATATCATGCAACCCTGTTGCCCTGCACTAGCTTTCGCGGGGCAACCGCGTAAGTTGGTTTGTTGGCGCCAAAACAGGGAGCTCTTGATGTGTCATTTTACCCTGGTATAATCGTAGCAAAGGCGTTACGTCACCATGGAAATTTACTCAAACATTTTCTGAAGGGGTGTGATGTGTGAATCGAATAGGAGCCAAGGACCAACGCAATTATTTTGCTGTTTGGAGTGTTTTCATGAAGTTTGGAAGGTTTGAAAGCAACGACTATGAGAATTAATTTTTGTGTTTTTTTACTATATAATATAATAACTATGGTAAAGATGCCAAATGAAAAGCGAAACAGTTATTTAAGTAGCAGAATTGAAATATTTCTATTAAATATTTTTACGACAATTATTATGAATCATTCTTATTGTCAACCATAACAAGCTGCTCCTCAGTCCTAGAACACGTGGAATAATAGTTTTATTATATTACCGTATTGGGGAATATGGTTGAAAACCGGTATTATTAGTTAGAGTAGCGGTACTCTGCGGAGACTTCAAAAAATTCACTTATCTAACTGAATACAAATTTTGAATGAACATTTTTGCATTCGTACGCAATTTAGTATGGCATGTTATTGCAACTCGAAAAACAAGTTCATAATATATAAGTACCTACCACCTTATAGATAAAATGTATTGAGCTAACCTTTTGCGTGTGTATTTTTAAAATATACTCATATATACTATATATATACACATTTACAAAATAGTGAAACAGAATGAAAAACAAGCTCGTTTTGGTGGTACGTGGAAACTCGAACTTGTTGGTGTCGACTAGAAAACGGGACACATTCATAATTTTATGATTCTCTGGTAGTAATAACCTCCGGAACATTCAGGCCTCGATCGAAACACGTGCCAGTAGGTGATAGAGATAGATAACTAACTCCAATATGGTTGGCAATATTCTTTCAATTAATTCTTCATTTAATTTGATCTTTATTTTTACACAAATGGTGCTATCATGATGAAAAAGATAGATGATGATGATGGTTTAGGCACCCATAGATTATAGATTTTTTATTACGAAGGAAGATTGAGCTTCCAAAGCGAGTAACATGTGGGTAATGTCATAGGCAAGAAATGCATTGCTTCATTTTAGCCTCTACAAACAGCATATTAACGAAACGACGGGAACGGTTTTAGTTTGCCACCTTTTTGTATATTTTTTGTCTATAGAACGAAACATCGATCCACTTTCTCTTTTTTGTGTGACAAGATTTATGTAAACGACGTTGTACATTTTAAAATAATAATAGCACGCTGAACAAGCCTAGAACGCCAATGGTGAATCCACTAGGGTTTTACGGTTGGTTCTTCCTCAATCGTCATTTGCTCCTCGCGCAAATTTACTTTTTCCACTCACCGTAAACCTTTAAAATACCTTCAATATTGTGTAAAATAAGTGTGAAGTTATGTATTTATCAATAATATTTTGTTAATTACACATTGATTTGTGTTAAACTGTGAAATTGTGAGATGACAGCAATGAAAAAAGTGGAACAACAAACCGCAAAACCCTAGTAGATTCACCGAATACGCAATCATCGCTTGTTCACCCGATTCTTTGCGTAAAGATTTAATTTTACTTTATGTGAACGAATTTTTAAATATTTTTTTAGTTTACTTTTTGACATCAATAGAAGAGTAAGACACACTAAGAGGCATTAAATTTTACTGGCGTATTCTAAATTCACCAATTTGACCGCGAGTTCGATGTACGGTGTACGATCAAAATTCGCACAATTCGCATTCTGTCAGGACGACTCCAAATCAATCCTAGGAGCCTGGTAACACCAATCACAGAAGGGACGCGGCGGACCTAGCCAGGAATGGTTAGTTAGTTACTCAATTTAATTAGCAGCTAAGATTATTTTGATGGTTATTATTAAGCGGATTATTCACATAATGATTTTGCTTCTGATGATAATTAAGTTGGTGTGGTGTATGTAGGTGCATAATTAAATGTTTTTGTAATAATACAATTATCATCATTATATAACACTGGAGAACATTCGTTTTGCGGCATATTATGTTGAAGTCAATTTTGAGTAAATTCAGTTCCTGTAGCATAAGCACCCTAATTTACATTATATCATGTATTTTATCACGTCTAACTGTCAAACTCTATAATAATTTGACAATAATTGAACATGATTAAAACGAGGGACGATTAAATATCACGCTGCTCATACTCGGGGGCTGTATGCTGAATACGAGAAAAATATCAGATTAGTCAAATTGACTCTAGTTTATGAGATAAGACTGAATAAATATTTAAATGATAGAAGGTTGAAATAAAAATACAACCGCATATTAAAAGAAATATTTGTAGTTGCGGCAATATAACAACTTTAAAAAGTAAAATACAATGTGTGCAGTTGGACACAAATCATAAAAAAATACCAAAAGCTTTCTGTTGGCTTTTCTATTTTGTTTGTATTCAAGAAAATTCCTTAATAAACTCCAGAAATAGTCTTTCATCATATGGCTTACCCACCGTACTTGGTGTCTTATTTTCATTGCTCTATTTTTTTCTAATGTCTTTATAAAATAGTTCTCCTTGTTCTTTACTGTAATCGCCAAGATTATCCGGGAATCTGTTGACCTGCCTATATTATTGGAATTTGATGCTCATATTTGTTCCTTAGCCATCATTCACCTCCTCTTGAGAAAAACCCCGTGTTTTAAAATATATTCTTCCAATTCACTTTCTGTTCTGTTCTTCTGACTGTTTAATACTTCTAACATCTCAATTTCATCACAATTTGCAGTCGATGTTCTTGAAAATACTGAAACTGGCTAATTTCTACTGTGTAATATTGGGAGCTTCGCCGATCCCACATTAAGATTAACCTAAGTATCTTTTTTGTACCGATTTATACCTTGCACATTTATTTATTAGTTAAGTTGGGTTAGTTCATATGATAGGCACTCCATATGTCCTTTACGTCCTCCGTGACTCCATTGTCAGAGATATTGCACACCAGGGAATACATAACAAATATGGAACCACCTTTTTAATTTTTTTTACCAAGTTTTTTCTTAAATTAGCTTTACAGGCTTGGTCTACGTAATTAGTATTTTTTTTCTTTGGTTTTGCTGACGATATGATATATAATACGTTTTTATCACGCTCAATTGTCAAATTACTATGGGATTTGACAGTTAGGCGCGATAAAAAACGTGATATAATGTAAATTGTGGTGCTCATGCTACGGGGACTGGGATTGTTAGCAAAAACCTTTCGCGACAAATTTAAGAGAATTAAATTAGGACACAAACCGATCTACTTAAGGTCTAATATCTCATTTACCCGAAACTATTATAACTATAATAATAACTAAAATATAATTTGGCTTGATATGCTCAAATTAGTACAACATAGGAAGGTAGTTTAATACATTTTTTATGATCACGTTTAAATGGAATATCTCAAGAACCAGAATCAACCCATACAAAGTAAATACATTTCGAATAATATGTTTGATAAAGGTGTATAATAAACTATTAACAATATCAATGCCGCAGAAAGAAAATATTGTTTGTTGCCCAGAGTAATAATTGAAAGAAAAACCTAGTAAGTACACCTTTTAAAGCACATTTTGCATATGCGTGAGATTTTTGCATAACTTAAAATGTAGAGGAGTGCAAGATCTAATATATTTTTATATTGATTAGAAACACATAAGATTACTTAATTTTAGCAATATTACTCACACCACCATGCGTTTGAGCACATACAATGATTATAAAAGCTTGAAGTAGCTACCTTTAGACGGTAGAACTTCAAAAACTATGAAGCTAGGAATTCGCTACGATAGTACGTGACCACTTCTTAGTTTTATTCGTGCTAGTAAACTATTTCACACAGATATTAAAGATTTATTATTTGAAATACATTCATTGTCATTATTATTACTGATAGACAAATAAACACATATTAATGTGTTTTCATTATTTCAATAAGTTAGATTACCCAGAAGACAAAATGGATTAAATCAGTAGAAAACAAATATGAATTCTGTATAGTCAATCTACAGAATTCTGTGTGTGTTAGATTTTAATTAGGTACTGATTTTTATTTATTGGCGTTATTATCTAAAATTAACGTTCTTCTACAAGTTATTATCATAAAATATATGGACAGACAATATTGAAACAAGCAGAAAAATAGAAGTATTTGAAGATTTTATGTAAACTGTCCATGCAACGGGTTTTATGTTAAGAAAGTGCTACTTAAAGCCTTGTTGTCCCCGTTTTGAAGCCTAACGTATACTAAGAGGTCAGAGCTACATTCAGCGGCAAATCTGGGTCTAGATTGTAGACATATATGTACTTATAATATATATATTACAGCTCCAGTGATTTATGATGTCTTAGTATTCTTTCAGAGATATCTATGAATGTATTCGTAAAAATTTCCCACCGACCTCTCTTTCTCTCTAGAGTGAGAAACGACGGAGTTAAAATCTAATAAATAAAATTCTCGTTTCACGGTATGCGAACTATAGTAAGTAATTGAACTACTCAGAAACAGCTCGACCGATTTTCGTGTAATTTTATATGCATATTCAGTAGGTCTGAGAATCGGACAACATCTATTTTTCATCCCCCTAAATGTTAAAAATATTTTTTTTTAAAAAAAAAATGTTTTTATTTTTTGATGATACATCATACTAAAATACAGACAACCCTAAATTTTCACCCTTCTACCACCAACCCCTATTTTTTATGGCGGTACGAAGTTCGCTGGGACAGCTAGTAAGTATACCTATATTTTTATAATTTGTGATAACACACGTGAGTGAATTTTGTGTAAATTAATATCTTTTTTATAGTTATTAATTGTATTTTAAACATGTATGTACGTCCTCTTGTATGGGACGCAACCTGCGTGGATGCGCCTGCTCCGTGACATATAGGTAGTACCTCCCTAGCTGCAGGCGCCTTGGCGGCTTCTGCCGAGTGCTCCAAGCGACGCTGCAAATATTCAGCTCTCAATGAGAACTACATATTTGTGCCAATTCGTGTTGAGACTATGGGCCCATGGGGTAAAACGCTCGTTCCCTTTTTAAGGAATTGTCATAGAGGCTCACCGAACTGACTGGTGGTCAAAAGGCTGGCAGCTATCTTGGTCTACGGATTAGTCTTGCCATCCAACGGGGCAATACTGCCAGCCTATTGGGCACCATTCCTGATGGCGGCGCTGGGGGTGATATTTTTTTTTTATTTCGTATATTATTAATTTAAGTTGGTTAAGGTATATAGTTTTTAATTTTGTGATATTTTAATGTATCTTTATCTTATTTCAATAGTTATGCAATAAATGAATATAAATTTAAGAAAACAACAAATTTTTACTTTTAAAAATTAATTATGTAATTAAGAACCTATTGGAAGGAAAACAGAGGTTAACATAGTCAAACGAAATTAAGTTTTACTTTGAAAGTAGGTACTATTTCTAATTGGTCCGTTATCATTACTCGTCAGACATTCTGATATTTATTCGTATCAGTAAGTTTCTTAATAACGCTGAAAACAAGTTTTAACCGCGGTACCTATATCTTCTTTCTTTACCGTTTTTTAGTTTCCATAAGTCAATTAGGAAAGTTTCGCCTTACCTGTACGCCCCTCTGTTCGCAGCTTGGCTGAAAGATTTTAAGTACTAATATGTTTATTTTGTTCGGGAAGTGTACAAATAAATAACAAAGATATATTTTATTAAAAACATGTAGATATGCTAATAATAAATTTCCACGTGTATTTGAAAAAAAAGTCTGTAATTTGGCATGTATACACATTGTACGAGTTACCGATCGTACATAGGTTTTTGTTGATGTGTAAGTACATAATTTTAAGGTCGTGCCGCCGCGTTTCGTATGCGTGTGCAATTTGTACAATAATGTTTAATTACCTATATGAAATAAATCAGTGACAATTTAGCACTCTAACGGTTTTATTTATCATCACCCAATCGTTCTAACTTCTCAGTATCAATTATCATTTTCTATTAAATGTAAGAAGGCTTACGCATTACCCCTTACATTTATTTTGGTCCTTCGAGAAATTTGTGAATCCTGTCCTTTTAATTTTCCGCGCGGGTTAGTGTAAGGCAGGATATTGTGTGTGGACTATATCAGGTTACTTACACCCGATTTCCAGTGTGACTATCCATTAGTAAAAAAAAAAAAAAGTGAACGCGGTGTATTCATAGTTTGAAGTGAAGCGTGCTGTGTGATAATTTATCATCAATTAGTGGGCCAGGAGGCTTACTATTCGTTTTATCATCGCTTGGCGGGCCAGGAGGCTTGCTGTTCCTGTATCATCGCTTGGCGGGCCAGGGGGCTTGCCATCCCAGCATCAACTTTAGGCGGGCCAGAAGGCTTGCTTATACCAACTGCGGGCTAGAGGGCTTGCTTTATCATCATCGATTGGTAAGCCAGGAGGCTTACTGTTCCTGTATCATCAGTCAACGGCTCAGAGAGCCATTGCTGCACATCATACACAAGTGATCGGGAAGGCGGGCTCGTGATCAGGCTAGTCGTGTCGCATCGCTGTTACAGCTTCTGATCAAGTAAGATTGTTCCTTTTCTGTTTTAATATTATTATTTTATCACCATGGAAGGTTTATTAGCACGTCAGAAAACAATTAATGACCTTATCATAGCTATCAAGACCAACTTCGGGAAGGATTCCGCAAGTAGAAAAACACCGGAATACCTACAACGGAGAATTAATGCGCTTGATGATCATTGGAAGGAATTTGAGCAGAACAATCAGCAGTTAATGGTTTTCGAAGACAAAAACAATGCGTACTATACGGAAAATTATTTCGAACGAACTAAGGAGATATATCATGCCCTTCGGCACACACTGCTCAACTATCAAAAGCACGATAAAGCTACGACTACCCCACCTGAAGAAATTATAATATTATTATCAAAACAACGCACAAACTTTAGAGCCCTCAGTCGCTTAATAAAAAGTATCAATTTGGAAGAAATATCTGAAAAATGGGAGCTTGAAGATGAGCTCCGGAATATACAGAGCCGCTGGAATATAATTGACAGTTTGCATTTGGAGATAGATGACATTCTACGAGGTGATGACGTTATATACGAATCGGAGTTTACCACTTATGAAAAGGAGTTTAAGAATATGAAACGGGCACTCAACCGTAAGTTATCATCTACAGCTCATACACAACAATCCACTCCATTACTCGAGATTCCGATTTTCACCGGCAAGTATTCTCAGTGGCCTACTTTCTACGATCTCTTTTACGAGGCTATTCACAATAACAAATTCTTAACAAACTCGCAAAAAATGCAGCATTTAAAGGGTAAGGTGAAGAGTGAAGCTGAGCGACTGATCCAAGACCTCCACATATCATCAGAAAATTATGAAACAGCATGGGAAATTTTAGTACATAGATACGACAACAAACAGCTTCTTTTTACTAATCAGATCGAGATGCTGCTCAATCAACCCAATGTACAAAGGCAGTCAGCCTATGAGATAAAAAGACTTCATGACATGTCTGTGGAGTGCATCCACGCTATTCATAACTTGGGAGTGGATACCACAACTTGGGATCCATTACTCGTTCATCTGTTGTCCAAAAAGTTAGATTGCGAAACATTAAAGGATTATAAGGAGGCAAGAAAATCTCCTCGTGACTTGCCAGATCTTCAAGAGTTTATATCATTTTTAGACTCGAAGTTTACTGCACTTGAGCCTATTCATAAGAAGGAGCGGGAGACTAGTATACCAATGGCACCATCCAAGCATGTAACCAACTCAAGGCCTTTATCATATTCCTATAAAAACATTAATCGTGATAAATATCAAGGCAAAACTTATCATACACGAGCCGCAAAATGTCCACTCTGTAATTTTAATCACGACTTATTTCAGTGCCGGAAATTCATTAACATGACACCCGGCGCAAAATTGAAAACAATTACGAAATATCAAGTATGCAAAAATTGTTTATACAAGCATTTTGACAATCCATGCCTGTCCACTAAACGATGTAAAGAGTGCAAGGGTGACCACAATTCCTTGTTACATGATGCATTCGTCAACAATGCCGCTCCCATACCAAGTACATCGTCTTTACGTCCTGAAAATAACTTACATTCAGAGAATATCTTATCAGAAAACAAACCAAATATCAAGCAACATAACGTTAATTACGTGGCAGGACAAAATGAAGAAATTTTGCTTACAACTGTTTTAATAAGGGTCTTATCAGATAACGGTACATTTATTACTATTCGTGCACTATTGGATCAAGGATCACAGATTTCCTTAATTTCGGAAAATGCAATGCAGATGTTAGGATTGCAACGCCGAAAATATCACGCATCTGTGTCTGAGATAGGACACGGAGCTAAGCAAAGTAGGGGGATGGTTGATATAGAGTGCCATTCCATCTACGGTGACTACAGCTTCACAACTCAAGCTTTAATTATATCAAAGGTTATTAATAACTTACCAAACAATTCATTTACGAAAACATCATGGTCACACTTGCAGCACGTCAACCTAGCGGATCCTGACTACAATATCTCACGTCCTATTGATTTACTACTAGATGCAAGTGTCTATTCCCAAATATTAATGGACGGACTTATCAAGGGGCCATCACAGTCGCCTATTGCGCAACAAACTAAGTTGGGCTGGATTTTATCCGGTAACGTCAAGACATTTAAATGCAATGTGGTTATCAATAATATATCAGATTTAACAAAGTACTGGGAAATGGAAGAGATTTCCACATCCAATACCAATCTATCAGCTGGAGAACAATTTTGTGAAGACTTTTATTTATCAACTACAAAACGCTTAGAAAACGGTATGTTTGAAGTATGTCTCCCAATGAAACCAGATTTTGAAAAGCAGCTCGGTTCATCAAGATCCAAGGCGATAGCTCAATTTTATCAATTGGAGCGCAAAATGAGCAACAGTCCTACTTACTCAAATAGTTACAAGGACTTCATGCATGAATATCAAGAGTTAAAACACATGGTACCAAAGGTTGACAGTGACCAACCATCCTACTATTTACCACATCACGGCGTGCTCAAGTTAGATTCAACCTCTACAAAATTAAGAGTCGTATTCAACGCATCTTCTAAAACGTCATCAGGTCAAAGTCTTAACGATCTAATGGAACAAGGGCCTAACTTGCAAGCAGATTTGCAGACATTTATTATTACTTGGCGCCAACATCGGTATGTAATGACGGCCGACATCGAAAAAATGTTTCGTAGAATTTTTGTCAATAATCATCATCAAAATTTGCAATCAGTTGTTTGGAGATATTCTTACGATGAACCACTTCAAAATTATCAATTGACCACCGTGACATATGGCACCAAGGCCGCACCCTTCCTAGCAATGCGGACATTAAAACAGTTAGCATTAGATGATGCCAAAAAATATCCCTTGGGCGCGCTGGCTTTAAGTACATGTTTTTACATGGACGACTACCTAGGAGGTCATTCTTCATTAGAAATCGCGAAAGAAATACAAAATCAATTGATTAACATCTTACGCGGAGCCGGAATGAACATAAGAAAGTGGTCTAGCAACGAGGAAGAGCTTATCAAAGATTTATCATGCGATCAGTTAAACAGTCCCTTTCAATTCCGTTGTTCTGAATCGCGTAAGACATTAGGTCTAAAATGGAACCCATCATCTGACTCATTTACCTACGATAACAAATTTGAATCATCAGAGCTTAAATATCACACCAAAAGGGAATTGTTATCAGATATATCAAAGATTTTCGACCCTATTGGTTGGTTATCACCGCTATCAATTAAAGCTAAACTCTTTTTTTTTTTTTTTTTTGAATACAATTACTCCATAGGCGTATGCCCATGCCATTATTTAGTTTGACTTTTTTAAGTTTTGTTATATTATACATTTGTTTGTGCACTCAGTGCGGCCTTTTATATTTAATCATGCAAACATGCGGCATGCTCACTTATGTCTACTGTGATGTTTAATTCTTTTCAACAGCCCTCCTTTAGCCCACTCAGAGCACCGGGGGAACAATAAAAGAAAACCAAAAAATTAAGATAATGTTATAAGTATATTTTATCCACTTTAGATACCAAAGCCTAGGACTTCAGTAGATTTAAGTTATTGCTTATATAAATCAACAAGTCTAACTATGTTTATTATTTATATAATAACTATGTTTCACTAATTATAAATATCTAAGCTGAATACAGTAGTTCAAAGTTAATGTGTATATAAATCAACAAGTTGTCATGAAAGGTTATAATTATATGAATATCAAACATTCATAACACTTTACCATGTACTTACAATATAATCCTTACTAATATATTTTATCCACAAATACCACATAGACTAGACTGAATAAGCTATTGAGTGGATTTCAGAGGTTCTACGGCTCGTTTGATCGATATTGGTGACAAACTTAGTTAATTCTAGTTCTCAGTGAGATAACCAGCTATATAGATATATGTAAATATATGGAAATGGGTAAGTCGGGGTCCAACCTCGCCTGTTGTTTCCTTTTCACGTTCACCCGGGGTTAGTAGAGAAATACCTTGATTATGATAGGTTAAGCTGTGTATAATCTGTCTGCTGTTCGGCCGGGTTACATGAAACCGGAGAGCGGCTGGCAAATAAACTCCCGCGCCCCTTCTGGTCCGTACACAGAACAAAAGTCTCCTTGTTAGTCCTCCAGTATTTCTTGAGGGGAACGTACAAGCCTGAAGTTCACATTGAAAAAGAATGATCAGATATGGGGAAAATACATAGATTACCACATCTGTGGTGGGTGAGGGAGTGAGGGATATTCACGGTCAATGTTTACACTTTAAAATTTGAATCAATACAGAACTGGGGGCCCGTCCCACCCGGTTTGAAGAAAATCAATTCCACGTTCACTAACTTGACAAGAACGATTAGGTATATTTGATGACAAGAATCACTATATTGTGCATAATGCAGTTCAATTAGTGCTAGGAGAATAAATATGAGATCAGATGATCGCTTACCGTTCGAAATATGAAACTATCCGTAAGTATTTTGTTTCCTATCACGAGTTACCGCCTTATTGTTGCAATTGCCTTGCGAAGGTTCGTGTTCGTCCACCTACGATACAGAATATCAACAGAAAGGTTATTTTCACAGCCCAAACTTGCAAATTATGTAGGAAAAAGAGCCACTCCAATATACCTACGAAACTCAGTTCGGTTAGCGACTCCGCGCTTTTTCCGCCAATATCCTTCGGGATATAAACTTTTCGGATCTATCTCACGACTTCGACGACAATAATATGCCGTTTATTATACTTTGGGCAGAAGAAAAGATGAAAAGTTAACTGTACCACAAACAGATTGTGAAATTTTAAAAGTTGTTTTGACAATTGCTCATAGATGATAGACGGATCGGCTACTCCCAAACATGTGTCTATGATTTGTTTCCCACTTCAACTGAAGGCAAAGGCCACAGTCAAACAGACAGCCGCCGCATTCGAGACGAACCGAAGAATAAACTCAAAACTATATACCTACGCTCGCCGTAAGCTGAGGAAAAGGGAATACCTACCCGAATCAGCGAGGAAATTCAATTTCGAGTAAAATTCAAAATCGATTAAAAACAGCACCCGATAAGGAGGACTCAAATCGATCTGGGAAAGACTATTCAAAATTCAACAACTGTCAAACTCCATCCATTCATCCACGCGCCCCCACAGAGATTCCCAGCCTGATTACTTTTTTTTTTTTTTTTTTTTTTTTTTTTTTTTTTTATAAGTCTCAAGGCGAATATTTTAGTCGAATAGGAAAATCGACTCTTCCCTCAAGGCTACCAACCCAATCAATGAAGTTTGACAGCTACGTTGACGTAAGCGGTTCGCTATCATAGACCAAACAGCTGTCCTACGTGTGTCAGTGTCACGCTCTGTTTAAAAACAAACACTACACTACTTAACTAATAATATTAATAATATAATTTGGACATATTGTCCATCCCCTTTTTAATAAATATTCTAGTATACGCTTTTTTTTTTTTTTTTTTTTTCACTTATTATCTATTGTACATGCTTTGTGGAACAAAAGGATTTTCAGTTTATTCTATGTTTTTGCGGTCTCGGGCTCCTGCGTGAGTCCCCTCTCCTTGTCATCGCACGCAAGGGCCCGAGTTTCGCTATCTTTTTGGTAATTATTTAAATTTATTTGTTTCTATGGTACAACATTTATTGCTATGTTTTGCTAAATAACTTAAGTCTACTTGTTTCCTTAATCTATGTTAGTACATGTTTGTGTTATTTCCTTATGGTAAAAATATGTCATGTCCGGTGTGGGGAGGTCGGTCCAGATTTTGCTATTTCAGACTCTCTCTTATTAAACTCTTATTTCAAAAGGCATGGGTCATAGGTATATCATGGGATGAAAAATTACCATCACATATAATTCAGGAATGGAGCATATTGCGTAACGAATTTCAGCATATCAATAATATCAGCATACCACGGTATTTAGGCAATATTCAACGTGATTATCATTTACACGGTTTCAGCGATGCATCAGCAAAAGCATACGCTTGCGCCATATACTGCGTTACGACCGACGATAAGGGCGAGCGCACATCACGTTTGATAGCTGCAAAAACTAAGTTAGCACCGCTTAGTAAGGCTGTGTCACTCCCTCGACTGGAACTGTGTGGTGCACTTTTATTATCACAATTGATGAGTAAAATTAAAGATGCATTACCGAACGAAAATGTCTATACGCATGCCTGGACCGACTCTATGATCGTTCTAGGATGGATTCATGGCGATCAATCCAGATGGAAACAATTTGTTGCGAACAGGATACAACAAATTAAAGAAGTTATATCACCGGCAAACTGGAATTATGTAAACTCGGAAACAAATCCTGCTGATTGTGCTACTAGAGGAGTCACAGTTACGAAATTATCCGACAACCGTTTGTGGTGGGAAGGGCCAGAATGGCTTTTAAAATCTATATCAGAAATCCCCCCCAAAATAGTATATGTAGAACCTGAATTTGAAACAAAAAAAATCGCTCGTAGTGTAAACGCAGCTTTATATCATAATCAATCAGAAATTATATTTGAATTATTAAATAAATACAGTTCAATCACCTTTATTGTAAGAATAATGGCATGGTTGTTGCGTTTCACTGCTCGAATACGAAACCAAAACATCATATCAGCAAAAAACACTTTGTTACTAAAGGAAATTAATAACTCTTATAATATTATCATTCAGACAGTACAAGCTATGGACTTTAGTAAAGATTTATCATCTATCAAAGAAAGGGGCCAGGTTCATAAAAATAGTAAATTAGCAAGTTTAAATCCCTTTATTGATGAAAGTGGATTGTTACGAGTTGGTGGCCGCCTCAACCATTCCCATATCAACTGGTCTTCGAAACATCCTATCATTTTAGCAACCATAGTAGATTCACAGAGCTTATCATAAGTCAGGCGCATATCATAACACTACAACGCGGAGCGCGTCTTACACTTACCTATATCCGGAACAAGTACTGGATAATCAGTGGGATGTCAACCGTCAAAAGAGAGTTAAGACGCTGTGTCATATGTCGTCGATTCAGCCAGAACAAATATCAACCGATTATGGCAGACTTACCGCAGCCAAGGGTTGTATCATTGAAAACAAAAAACAATATAATCAAAAGACCACTTATCAAGTTAGTACCTTTAGTATCACAGGAGAAAAAAGAAAATGTATCATCAACACATCCTGATCTGGAGGAACCATCGCGCCCTACGTCTCTTAAAACTAATGTCGGTAGACGAAGTAGTTTCAAGAATTTCATTTTCTGCCTCTTCACATTCATATCACTTTTTATATCTCCGAGCCAACAACAAGGACAACAAGATTTTTCCATTACGCCAATTAATAATAATCAAAGCATTTATTTTGACAGAATATCAAATCTTCAACACATAAGAGATGAGCGGAACCTTATTATATATTATAATATGACTACTTATTGGCAAGGTCTAAATAGTATACAAAATTACGTCACTCATATCAAGGAAAGTTGTTCGTCCAACGATTATCAAGGTGTCAATTTGCAACTGCAACATGAGCTTAACGAAATATATCATTATAATCAGCTGCTAAGAAATAAATTTCACAAAAGGACAAAAAGAGGATTAATTGATGGTGTTGGATACATTGCTAACTCACTTTTTGGTGTCCTAGATGAAAGGTTTGCCGAGCAATATCAGAAAGACATAGAGCATGTAATGCAAAATGAGAATCATCTGCAAGCCTTGCTCCACAATCAGACCATCGTAATGGAGGCCGAATACAACATATTGAAGAGACACGAGAATATCATGCAGAAACAGTTTTCACTTATTCAAAATCATATCAAAAATGTGACTGCAGAAGTAGATAGAGTTCGTTTAGACACATCACATGCAACGTATATAACATTTTCATCATTGGCAGCTCATATTATCATTTCCAATATTCGACGTATTCAAGAAACCCTTATTAGTACAGTGACGGATATAAATGAAGGCCGTATTAATACTAACTTCTTATCACCAGATCAGCTGCAGAAACAAATCAATATAATATCAGGTCGCTTACAAAGGGATCTCGTTCTACCATCAGATGGGTCAAATATCATTCATTTTTATAAGTTACTGAGAGTTGCTGCGAGAGTTACGGATAAATTTCTAATTATTGAAATTAAGATACCTATCTTAAATAATGAAATTTTTGAATTAGACAAGATCATTAACATCCCTCAAAAAAGGGTGAACGATACTATCATTTGATGTCGAAATTCCCTTATATTGGGTTTAATATTAACAAGGATTCATTAATATTTTTATCAGATTTGGATCTTCAAGCTTGTAGACATTTATCAACGGAAACATTATTGTGCTTTTTACATAGCCCTATCTACACTACAAAAATTAAACAATCCATCTGTGATGTCAATTTAATTGAAGGCGGCTCTGATTTATCGCCGTGCACGACAGAGGTATCATCTTGCAAAGAGAGCTGGATCAAGTTGCACGCCGGTAACGAGTGGTTGTTTACATGTTGTGAGCAATGCAGTGTCCGCATAATTTGTCCAGCTGGAATTACGTCACAGGCATTGACAGGTAGCGGGGTCATTCACTTAGGTGCTATGTGCACGTTGAAGGGCAATGATTTCATATTACACTCACATAACTATTATTCAAATAAAATGAATATAAATCAAAGATTAGAAATACAGCATTTCTCCGTTCTGAATGATATAATGAACACTTCTTATATCAACATCCCGAAGCTTGAAAATCATGAGAAAGAATTTAATTTATTGAAGGCACAGATATCTGACGTAAAGGAACAATCAAATAGCGAATTGCGAATGCATGACGTTCATCATTATAGTCTTGGCTATATCATCGTCGGGTTGCTTCTGCTGACGGCGGGCATCATCGTGTTCCGACGGTTGCGTCAGCGGCGTCGGTCGGCGGGCGCGAAGGCATCCCGCGAGACGCGGGAGGCTGGCACTGCCGCCACCGCCACCGATACAGGTGACAGTGTTAGTGATCATGTGAATGTGCCGGGTAAATGTGAAATTAGTGAAGTGGTACTGAACGTGTCGGGTATTAAAAATATGCCAAGTGAACTCAGACAATCAGTGTTAAGTGTCGATAAAGCCACATCTATCTCTCCTATAATGAACCGTTCTGTCAAGTTTAATATTTTAGAAGATTAGGAACTATTACGTAATCTTAACTTTTTTTACATAATGTTTTTACACTATTTTTATTTGATTTTTGTATATTCTTTATTACTTTGGTTTGGTCGATATCATTGTAGAGGTAACTTAGCTGACTTTAGCTTCTAATCACATCTTGTAATATCCTTTTTCCTGGAGGCGCAGGATGTACGAGTTACCGATCGTACATAGGTTTTTGTTTATGTGTAAGTACATAATTTTAAGGTCGTGCCGCCGCGTTTCGTAAGCGTGTGCAATTTGTACAATAATGTTTAATTACCTATATGAAATAAATCAGTGACAATTTAGCACTCTAACGGGACGGTTTTATTTATCATCACCCAATCGTTCTAACTTCATCATCATTCATCATTTCAGCCGAAAGACGTCCACTGTTGGACATAGGCCTCCCCCATAGATTCCCACAACGATCGGTCCCATGCTGCCCGCATCCAGCGGCTTCCCGCGACCTTTACCAGATCGTCGGTCCACCTTGTGGGGGGCCTGCCAACACTGCGTCTCCCGGTACGCGGTCGCCACTCGAGGACCTTTCCGCCCCAACGGCCATCGGTCCTGCGAGCAATGTGCCCTGCCCATTGCCACTTAAGGTTTGCAATTCTGTGGGCTATGTCGGTGACTTTAGTTCTCTTGCGTATCTCCTCATTTCTGATTCGATCACGCAGAGAAACTCCGAGCATAGCCCTCTCCATTGCCCTTTGGGTGACTTTGAGCCTTCTTACAAGACCCATTGTAAGCGGCCACGTCTCGGTTCCATATGTCATCACTGGCAACACGCACGAATTGAAGACTTTCGTCTTGAGGCACTGCGGTAGATGTTCCGAGAAGATGCTACGTAGCTTCCCGAACGCTGCCCAGCCAAGTTGGATTCGTCGATTAACCTCTTTCTGGAAGTTGGACTTACCCAGTTGGACTATTTGTCCCAGGTATACGTACTGGTCAACAACTTCCAGTGTAGAGCTCCCAACAGTCACTGGAGTGGGTACGACATGGGAATTCGACATGATTTTCGTCTTGTCCATGTTCATTTTGAGACCCACTTGTTGGGACACCCTACTGAGGTCGCCGAGCATTGTGCCAAGGTCATCCATGGTCTCAGCCATGACTACGATATCATCTGCAAATCGAAGGTGCGTCATGTACTCGCCGTTTATGTTGATGCCAAGTCCGCTCCAGTCCAAAAGTTTAAGAACGTCTTCCAGCGCAGCTGTAAACAGTTTCGGTGATATAACGTCACCCTGTCTTACACCACGCTGCAGCTGGATTGGCTTCGTGTTTTGGTCCTGGAGTCGAACTGACATAGTGGCGTTTGCATACAACGACTGCAACACTTCGATGTATCGATAGTCTATTTGGCACCTTTGGAGTGACCGAAGCACGGCCCATGTCTCGATCGAATCGAAGGCTTTCTCGTAGTCCACAAACGCCAAGCATAATGGCAGGTTATACTCTTCGGTCTTCTGTATAACCTGCCGCAGCGTATGGATGTGGTCTACGGTACTAAACCCTTTTCGGAATCCGGCTTGTTCGGGAGGCTGGAAGTCGTCAAACCTGCGCGCAAGACGATTCGTGAGGACTCTCGAAAACAACTTGTATACATGACTCAGGAGCGTGATGGGTCTGTAATTCTTCAATTGGGCCCTGTCTCCCTTCTTGAAGAAAAGCGCCACTACTCCCCTATGCCATGCGCTAGGCGTTTTGCCCTCGAGTATGACAGAGTTAAATAGCTTCTGAAGAGATTTCAAGACTGGTCGTCCACCTGCTTTCAGAAGCTCGGCTGTAACTCCGTCATCACTCGGCGCCTTTTTGTTTTTGAGCTGTTTCAGAGCTACACTAATCTCGTACAGGCTGACGTCCGGGATATCTTCGGTGTAGTGTCGGGTTAATTTGGCTCTTGGGTCGGTCGCCTTTGTGACAGGTACACGTGATGTCGCGTATAGCTGTCCGTAGAAGCTTTCGATCTCAGCCATAAGCTCAGGTTGCGACGAAATGATTCTGCCGTCCTCTGTCTTCAGCTTCGTCAGCAAACTCTGTCCAAGAGACAGATTTCTTGCGAACACTTTCGAGCCTTTGTTCCGCTCGATGGCCTCTTTAATACGATCAGTATTAAAGCGGCGTATGTCGCGAGTCAGAGACTTCGAAATCTGCCTATTGAGCTGCCGACGTGCATCTTCAGAGGACTGCAGACCCATCTCACGCCTTTTCTCCATGAGCTTGAGAGTCGGCTCCGAGATCTTGCTACGTTTTTTGGTACGGATGGGCTTGCAGAACTTCGAGCCCACCGTAAGGACAGCTTCAACAAACCTGTCATTATAATTGTCCACGTCTACGCAGCTCTCTAGGCAATCGAAGCGATTTTGCAGTTCGAGTTGAAAGCGCTCGGGGTTTTGGATCTGGATGGCTTCAGGACGGAGCGTGGACTTCATCAGTCGATTCCTTTCGGCTTTGACATTTAGATTCAATGTGCCTCTTACCATTCGGTGATCGCTTCCCGTATTGAACGAATTGATCACTGAGACATCATTGAATATCCGAGTCTTAGTCGACATGATGAAGTCAATCTCATTTTTTGTCACGCCATCCGGACTTTTCCAGGTCCATTTTCGATGCAGCCGTTTTCTGAAGAAGGAGTTCATCATAAAGAGTCCCTCCTTCTCCATGTAATCGGCTAGCATTTGACCTCGGAAGTTCCGGATTCCAACTCCAAATTGCCCCACTTTCAACTCATCATCGCCACGTTTGACCAGCCTTGCGTTGAAGTCCCCCATGACAACGGTGTAATGGGTCCTAGAAGCATGCATTGCCCGAGAAATATCCTCATACATGACTTCCACTTCCTCGTCGGGGTGCGTCGAGGTCGGAGCGTATACCTGTATGACCTTCAACGAATACCGTTTGGTGATTCTGAGTATAAGGTACGCCACCCTATTCGACACACTACCGATCTGTACAACATTGTTCACGAGAGACTTGTGGACAACAAACCCGACACCACCCTGGGACAGATCTTCGCCCTCCCGGAAATAGAGCAGGTTGCCGGATTTAAGGACCATCGTGTCCTCGCCCTCTCTTCGGACTTCAGATAGTCCTACAATACTCCAGCGAATCCTGCTCAATTCTTCCTCCAGTTCCAGCAGCTTCTCCTCGGTCCGCAGTGTGCGTGCGTTGTACGTTGCCAGGGCCAAGGTCGTTTGACGGGGGATTTTTGCCGCCCGGGGATTCTTCGCACCCCTGGTCCCGGCGCCGAGTCGGCGTCCGTCAGCGCCGCCACGGACTCCAGCACCGCCGGGCACTTGGGGCCTCTCATTATGTACCGTCATTTTAGGGGGGTTTTGGGCCGTCTCCCACCACGCTGGCCCAGTGCGGGTTGGTGGGGAGCGCCAGAGCCTCGTCCGTTGGTCGGCAGGGTACACCGCGGGCAGGTGAGGTTGGCTTGGGTGCCGTTGGGTGTTAGGCGGCACCCCTTATACCGTTCTAACTTATCAGTATCAATTATCATTTTCTATTAAATGTAAGAAGGCTTACGCATTACCCCTTACACACATAATAAAGTAACTTCAACAAAACAGTTCCGCGATATCTACTAATAGATATCATAGGAATTCGATTTCCTTTCTGTTCGATTTGTATAACATACACGATTCTTTGCTTCGTATAATTATGTTTTATTGGTAGAACAATCAGTAGAACATATGCGAAAGACTGGGCTTTATCAATACTCTTCAGATTGTCAAGGAAGATGATGTGCTTGCCCAGACGCGATGCGGCTATAGAGCAACATGGCAGGCAGTAGCCATAGCGACACAATACCTACTATTCAATGCATTCTGCCTTGGGGGGGGGGGGGGGGGCGGATATGTACAAAAACCAGTTTAACGTACATGCGTAAATACTGTAATTACGACACAATACCCACCAAAATCCTGCACGCATGTATCACTTGTATGCCTAGTCCTCTACCTATACTATAATTTATTTGTTTTTTTTATTAACTCTATTAATTTTTTTCATCCTTTTCATCATCATTCATTCATTCATTTCAGATTGGCTAAAATCACTATCATATGATGAAGTTGAACTTTTATTTCCATATTATTAGAAAAAATATAATTACGTTCTTCTTTAGTTTAGTTGAATTTAAACAAAAATTACCAGAAATTCTTGCAGTATCCACAAGCACAAAATTCAAAATATTATAGATGAAATCCTTTCAATGTTAATATAGTCAAAATGGAGGGATCTAGTACCTATTATACAGGCTCGGCCTAGTTTAGGTACTAGTGTATTGTAAGTGCTATTTTATTGTATTTTTAGTTTCAAGTAGTATAGTCGCTGTTATTAGGTATAAAGAAAACAATTGTTATGATTTAACTATGTAATAATGTTGGGGCAAATAAATAAATTTATTATTATTAAGTATAATTTTTTATTTTATTTTATTTTTCTTGCTTTGTGATGTGGACAGAAAAATGTTTCTCACTCTCTTTCTCTCTCAGTCCGTTAGAGGAGAAAGCAGTGTATGCCTTCTCCGCTCCTGGCCGCGTCAGCAGTATTACTCTATGGAGGCGGCCTATCGCGGCCGTTAGTATGTGCGAGCCTTAACATCTGCATCTTTGCACTTGCGTATTGGAAGTTTTCGTAGTCGTAGCATACTGTAGGCTACGACATCGTAGCATCGACACTGATGCAATTTTTATAGTAAGACTCTCTGTCCCAGCGAAGCAAGTGTGTTGGTGGTAGGAGGGTAAAAATTTTGGGTTGTATGTATTTTTGTATGATTTATCATAAACAAATAAAAACAAAAAACATTAACAAAAAAATTAAGGGTAACATTTAGGGGGATAAAAAATAGATGTTGTCCGATTCTCAGACCTACTAGGAGTGGGCGTTATATAGCATAAATCGTTTTCACAACGTTATCGCTGAGCCACAACGCAAACGTTATGGGTGACATTGACAACGATCTATTTCCCACAACGATCTATTTCTCACAACGCTAAATTTCTCTCTCCCGTTGTCGTCGCCACATTGTACAATAACATGACACAGGGCGTTGCTTGCTGTGGCGTTTTTTTGATATCTTCACGAGAAGTGACAACGTAAAGAATGGTAGTATTGTAACACTTTTTTTTGTAGCAATGAGCTAATTTGAGTTTTAAATCAAATCATTAGTAAACAATAACAAATAGAAGGGTTGATAACCTCAAATGTCAACCCCAATATCACTTTAAATTACGTTCGGAAATCCAAACTTTCAACTTTCCTTCACATAAATAGTTAGTTCATGGTCGTACAGAATCGTAACTCACATGTCTATGATTATTTAATTATAAATAAATTTCATTTCTTTAACTTATAATCTTTGTTTAACATTAAATTGATCTTAAATTAATACAGCCAACCAATTATTCAATATAAATATAAAATTTAAATTTTAATAAAGCGAACCTTTAAAAAAGCTGTTTTAAAACATGCTTTGTATGGTGGTTGTGAAATAGATCGTCTTAATCGAAAAACGAACCTTTACAAAATAAATTGTTTTTTGAACATATTGACTTTGCGTGGTGGTTGTAAAATAGATCGTTTTAAAATAGACGTTTTCGACAACGTTGTGAGAACGCCGGTAACGTTAACTTAATAGATTAGAACTTATCTTGACCATAATCAATATAGAAAAATAAATATCAATCACTGATATTTAATGTGTCAGCAACACATTAACGGTACCACATAGTGTCAAAATATTCTCTCAATCAATAATTGTGAATGTTATTTCAAACAAGATATCCGTAGCTGTTTATACATTCAAATTCTGAATTTAAATTTAAATGATTGTATTAGTTTTATGGTACCACTAAAAGAAAGGGAAAATATCTTTGTTCAAATTAAACAGAATATGTAAGTTTGTTCATGATTTTCTTTGCTGTGTCAAAATAGGCGACAGCAAATCACCACATCATCAAACAAAACAAATTGACAATACAAAAAAATGTTTTGTGTACTTATCAATACCCGATTGATGATAAAGGTAAAATATCAGATAGATCTGTATTGCCATTTACTCCTTGGGCTGACTACTGTATTTGAAGTGAAAACTTCTTTTTTGTACACTTTTTTTTGTATGGGTAAAAAATGTTAAACTCGCGTCAGGACAC
This sequence comes from Chilo suppressalis, assembly GCA_902850365.2. Taxonomy (NCBI): domain Eukaryota; kingdom Metazoa; phylum Arthropoda; class Insecta; order Lepidoptera; family Crambidae; genus Chilo; species Chilo suppressalis. The sequence continues at coordinate 20,441,030 of OU963898.1, forward strand.
GTGGGCTAATCGCATCTTGACACTTGGCCTGATCGGGGATCTGACGAAAACAATAAAATTGGAAAGGTTGTTGACTTTCAATATATTGGACGAACAATAGTAATATTTTATTTTATCGTATTAATAATAAGTCTCTAGGACGTCCAGGTGACAGCTTTATTGCGAAGAAAATGCATTTTTTAACAATAGATGTCGCTAGGTGCGCTTAAATGTGATTCATGTAAGTTGAATTTATTACAATAGATGTCGCTAAGTACGCTTAAACGTGATTCATGTAAGTTGATTTTTTTGAGAGATAAATATATAAATATTTTTAATGTAATATAAATTGTCATGTTTATGTACGATAGCGCAATAAATAAATATTGTATTCTACCACATAAATGATAGTACTTTTATAATGATAATTAAAGCAATTCGATTAAAATTATTCCCTAACCATTCCAAAATATCAAAAATGCACAACGTCTGCCGGCACTCCCGGAGTGCAAATCGTTTTTTTTATACTTTTTCCGTAGATGACTACGGAAAACTGAGGCCTTGTAGAACGCTACGATAGCGTAGCATGTAGCACGATTTCCATCAAAAAGTAATATCCAGTCAATTTATGGGCTCCTGGTACTAGCAGCTACGAGTTCAATCACGGCGCAACATGTCAGTCACACAGGCTACAACGGGGTATACACCCCGTTTGAGTAGCATAGGTTGTCGGGCATGCTACTTTATATAATACGTTTTAGACAAACAGAATAACAGTACGCAGTTTTGCTGAAATTCATTGTTATTCTCTGTTTTTACACTGTTTATTTTAAAATGTTATAAACTGTTTTCATAATAGGGTGCTGTTTTTTTAAACTTTAATTGAAAAACGCATTAACGAATGCACAAAAAATATGATTGATTGAAGATGAATACACTGTACATTAAAACGTGTACGTGTGTGTAAAGCTCAAATAAAAAGATAGTTGACGCGTCAGAGATATTTACAGATTCAGTCATTTTTACCTCGGCAGCGACATTTTTTAGTAAAAATGGCGCTGGCAAAAACGAAAAACGAGAAACGAAGACTGAAAATAAAACCGCCCAAGTGCGTGTCGTGTTTTAGAGTAGAAATGAAGTTTTAGAGTAATCAAAAAGATCGATTTTTAAAACTTTTGTATATTTGGCACAAAACCGGAATATTTTTCAGTAGTTGGTTGGGTGAAACGGAACATGAAGTAGAGGTGTATGTCGAGTTCGTCGACGCGGCGCGCTCAGTCCTATCATCGCCAACAGATCTAGACAGTCCAACCTGCCGTTTCGTATATCATATAAGAGATTCATGTCTAAAACCGTTCTCCTTTCATCCAATGTGAAAATGCGCGACAACTATCTAGTTTGAATTAACACGCAGTCTGTAATCTAGATGCTATAAAAACCTTTTTTTGAATATGCTCTAATCTTTCCGAGTGCAGATTGAAAAGTGGTTGAAAATAAAAAACCTGATTTTTTGTATGCCTTTGCAGTAATATAGTCAATGCGCTTAGTCAGACTAAGTTTTTGATCAAGTATAATTCCTGGATCACGCATGCAATCTACTCTTGTAATGGGCACACCATTAAAAGTATATGTAAAAGAAATGGGGTTACGTTTCCGTGTGTATGTAATGAGTTGAAATTTTGAAATATTTATATTATTTTTTTTTGATATAATAATTATATAAACGATCTAAGTCCGATTTAAGCAATCTACAATCTTCCAAGGTTCTAATTTTGAAGAAGATTTTATTGTCATCGGCGTACATTAAATGATGGGCATTTTCAAAGCACGTCATTATATCAAATAAATACTCGTTATAAAAAAAGAGGTCCTAGGTGCAATCCCTGCGGATATGTCTCCACCCGAAGGTATGTCAATAAAATCAAACCTGAATCCACCCACCACAATTGATTGACACCGCTTACAAAGATAAGACTGCGTTCAATGAAGCAAATCTCCGTGTATTCCAAGGTTATTTTTATATTATTCCACACGATGAAAAGCTTTTTCAAACAGTGTAGATCACGTCAACCTGTCCACCACCCTCCATACACTTGTATACATAATCAGAGAAAAAAGATAAGTTGGAAACTGTCGAGTGTCATCGAAGAAATCCGTGTTGGATATGACTATGAGGCAAGCCTTTACAAACAACAACATATATTATGATTATAGACTAAAATATCTCTAACGTTTTAGCTAAGGTGTTAAGCAGAGAGATGCCTCTATAATTTTCGATTTGTGTCCCTTTTTTGTGTATAGGTACAATTAAAGCCCTTTTCCAAAGGCTAGGAAAAACTCCTTCGGTTAGAGACCTGTTGAAAATTAAGATTAACAGGTATGATAACGATTTTGCACAATTTCTCCAAAATATAGGTAGAATACCGTCATCGCCAGCACCTTCACTGCAGTCCAAACGTTTTAAGGAGTTAACAAGCGTAACTTCGTGTTCTATTTGTATTTTACTTAAGCTGTCATTACTATTCGAAGATACTGATTATTACTGCATACGCTTTTGTAAAACAAAGGTAAATTTAAAAAATCAAAAAACCCGACTTCTTAATTATACTTCAATTAAAAACTGAAAAGAAAAAACAAGTCCAGTAGTCTATAATTCTGTTAATAAGGAACAAAGCTACTTTCACAGTCGGGACCCATTAGATATTCAAGAATATATAATATTTTTCAATAATGGGTCCCGACTGTTAAAATAGCTTTGTTCCTTATTAACAGAATTATAGATTTTTGAGCTGGTCTATGAATATATTCAGACTGAGCGCGTCTGATATTAGTAGGCAACGAGTTTCAAAGCCGAACAGCTTGTACAGCAAAAGAATGGTCATAATAGCTGGTGCGGTGAACAGGCATTGTAAGGGTCAGATTTTCTGATGACCCAAGGGAAAGCGATAGGGAATTTTGAAACTTAAAAAGTTCCTTGAGATAGCGCGAGGAGAAGGGATTAAACAAAATATTGTAAAGGATTGCTAGTACGTGAGTATTCCGGCGAAGCCTAATGGGAAGCCACTTGAGCTTAGAGCGAAAATTGGAAACGTGATCATATTTGCGCAAGCCAAATATAAATCTGATACAGAAGTTTTGGAGTCGCTCAAGTTTATTTAGCTGTTCCTCCGTTAAATCCAAATAGCAGTAGTCGGCGTAGTCTAGTAAAGGAAGCAACAGAGATAGCTAGCGCAATTTTAGTGGCTGTAGGAAGAAAGTTCCGCAATCTTCTGAGAGACGCCGCCGACGCATATAACTTGCGACTTACTGACTGTAGCTGTAGGCCCCAACTTAAAGTATTGTCGATGGTCACACCTAAATTTCTAACAGATGAACTGTACGGAATATTAGTTCCAGCAAAATTGATCATAGGGAGAGTTTTTAAGGTAACCTTTGCCATCATTTTGGAACTACCGACTACGATAGTCTGTGATTTTGCAGGATTTACTATAAGGCCAAAAGCTTTGCATCATAATGCTAAAGAGATAGTAGATATTGCATCATTCAACTGTGAAACGGACGCTTGGCAATACAACTGGAGATCATCTGCATACAAGTGGTAGAACGATGAAAAATTTTGAGAAATGGAGTTAATTAAAACGGAAAATAAAAGAGGAGATAAGACGCCGCCTTGTGGTACGCCAGCAGCAGTCACACCAAGATGAGAATTTCTCATCCAAGCGCAGCCGCTGCCTGCGTCCATATAAATAATGGTGAAACCACTCGATTACCGTTGGAGATATGTTAAAAGACTAATTATACATACGAATGTGGGTTTGTTTGTTGCGCTTTTGTGCCCTAATAGCTAAATCGAATATAATGAATTCCCCTATAGAAGTAGATGGGAACTTGGTTCTTAGCTACAACATCGCAATACTTATAGGCGTAGGGTGATGAAAGGGGTGATTAACCTATAAAAAATTATATTATTTGCTTTGAATTTTGCAGAATTTACAAAACCAATATTATCGCGAGCTGATTAATAAATACAGGGATTCCAATAAGTATGTACCTACTAGCGAAAAATGGGTTATTTGTCAATCTATCAAGTAAACCTTTTTTGTAACATTAAGTAATGTCGTTAAAAAAAATAAAAACAGTATAATTCTGAGTTTAATATTAAAATTCAATAATTATAAATACCTATTATGATAATTTATTTTTCATCATTTAATAAGAAGGAACTGTATCACAGTTTTATTGTAAGTACTTCGTATAGGATCAGATACTACGAGTAGCCCATTTTTTCCTTTTTCGCCTAGGTTTTAACCACGTTTATAAACATCTAAATTAAATTCCTTCTCTTAGTATTTCCGCAGTCAACTCCTACATAGTACACCGCGCTATCACTTTGTCATCGTTGTAACTTTTTAAATATTTTTCGAAATGACAAGAACAAAGTTTATCGTCTTTAAATATCAAAAGTGACAAAAGTATTTGTTTTGATAAAAAATAATTTGTTAATACAAAATGTGCATTTTGGAAATAAATATCAAATAATATTTTAGTTTTGATTCACTATTTTAGCGACACATTAAAAATAGATATATGATGTCACGGACTCTTTTTAGAACTATTTAAGAGATACATTTTCACTCTACAATACATTCATGTAAAGGACAATGGGCAAAATTGCATGGACACTGCACCTACGTCCGCCACGGCTTAAACTACATTTGTTTGAAAGGTATCATAGTCATGATCATTTGTGCCAAAGCGCATCAAATTCCATCCCGGGAGTCTTTAGTTATTTTAAGTTAAATAGGTACAATTCCATAGGTAAAAGTAACTATAACGAACATAATATTTAAAGATACAAGGACGAGTATATAGAACGGATATATTAATTGACGACCACGGAGGTCGTCAATTAATATATCCGAGTCGAGTGGTTTGTACGCCGGGTTTCATGGTGTCGCTGGCTCGAGAGGTCCCGGGTTCGAATCCTGGTGGGGGCAGATGTTTGTGTGCTGAGTACGAGCATTTAAATTGATCCATAGATTTTTTATTAGCTCGTACAATTATAATGACGTACGCGATGATAATCGTGTTCCTATTTCTAAAGCGTGTTAGTTAAATATCAATGAAATAACAGGGAGCGCACAAAATGTAAGACATAGGACTGCATACGAGTAGACTAGTTGCAACGGCAACTGCAGTATCACATCCTTCAACCCCCATACCCTGTTAGACGTTTTGAGGAGTATCAGTAAGTGCAAGCAGCAAGCAAGCAGGATAGTCGGTAGGCTTTGTTGTTTAGTATTTTGTATCTGGTTGTACAGTAAGATATGATTCACTCACTTATTATTGCTAATATTATAAAACGAAAGTACTATTGATATTGAATGAATTTCTTTAGCTATTTAAATATCATCATCATCAGCCTATTAATGTCCCCACTGCTGGGGCACAGGCCTTCCCTATGGATGAAATAGGGAGATTGGGCTATGATCCACCACGCGGGCCCAGTGCGGATTGGCGGGTGCTAACGACTGCAGATGCAGCCGGGACCAACGGCTTAACGTGCCTTCCGAAGCACGGAGGAACTCCAGATAGATGTTTTTGGTCACCCATCCAATGACCGACCACTGCGGAAGTTGCTTAACTTCAACGATCGCAACCGAACGCGCTAACCACCTGCGCCATCGAGCTTCTCTATAAGGAGTTATTTAAATATGCCCGTGTGTAACCGGTCCCCATGACTTACACACAAAGGTCGTCTATAAGGACTATGTGCGGAAACCTTAACCCCTAATATAGAACATACCCAGGTGTATATCTTTTGACCCCCAGGTTATTTTTTTTTGGTGCCATAATAAAAAAGGCTAGTTTTTCAAAGATCTATCGATTCATACTAATTACATTGTTGGCGGAGCTGGGTGCGTTTTGCCCATTGTCCTTTTATTGTTTTTTCAGTGCAGGCCAAAATGGCTCGCAGATGGGAGATTTTTTGCCGTCTTATGTGACACTTATTGTTATAATTTGGCCAATTCACTCAATAACTACATAAATTATTTTATATATGTTATTATAATATATGAGCTATATTACTGTTAAGTTTCATTAAAATCCATTCAGAATTTTTTAGGTGAAAGAGTAATAAAGATCCATACAAACGTAAGATTGAAATTAAAAGCGCAAGTGTGTAATATAAAACTTTAAAGCGTTGTAGATCCTAAACAATCATATATACTATCCGTTCAACTTAGGCACGTGGTGGAGTTTGTTATTTTAGATTTATTTTTTAATTTTATAATTGTAATTTTATATATATACTTATATTTTTATATATATATTTATATTATATTATTTTATAGAAAACAATGATACTTAATGATACATTTTTTTCATGTTCGTCTGACGAGTATGGTAGTGCTGAAAGTAATGATTCATTTGTCTCTGATTCTGAACCTTTGGAACTTGAACTGTCAGAGATGGTTGGTAAATCCTCGAAGTGTTTTACTGTAGTGCACATCAACGCGCAAAGCATTCTAGCCCATCACACAGACCTTCTCACTGCTTTCAACAACGGCGTAGTCGACTGTATTCTTGTTTCTGAAACTTGGTTGAAACCCAGTCTTCCGTCTTCATGTTGCTCTGTTCCTGGCTACAATCTCTAACGCAATGATCGTACTGGAATGGGTAGCGGTGGCGTAGGTATCTTTCTGCGTAGCCATATCCCTGCCCGAGCGGTCACTTGCTCTCCGTCACAATATACGGCATCTCTAGAATATATATTTTTGGAAATCACGCTTCACCACAAGAAGATACTTCTTGGAGCTCTATATTGCCCTAGTGATAAAATTGATTATTTTAAAAATCTTGAAAGTGTCCTTTCTGACACAATCGTTACATATGACCACATTATTCTAATGGGGGACTTTAACACCTGTCTCGTTAAAAATGACTCCAGAGCACATAAGCTTGTTAATATTCTTTCTTCTCTCAACCTTCATATACTTCCATCTTCTCCCACGCACTTTCTTTCAAATTGCAGACCCTCTCTTCTGGACCTTATTATTGTATCTCACCCTGACATAGTGGGTACTCATGGCCAAATGTGTGCTCTCTTCTCCCATCATGATCTTATTTTTCTGTCACATATAGTGCGCCCTCCCAAGAAAAAACCTAAAGTTAGTCTTCTGCGCAATTTCCGACATATGGTTCTCGATCGCTTGAGGGCTGATGTGAAGGGAATAGATTGGTATCCGGTACTTAACTCAAATAATATTGACGATATGGTTGAATACTTCACCACTACGCTTTTAAAAGTATTTGACATTCACGCACCAGCACGTCCAGTAAAAATTAAACACTTGCCTGCTCCTTGGCTCACACCCGCAATCAGGAAGGTGATGGGTAAACGCGACAAAGCCAAAAGTTGTCTAAAAAAATCACCTACCTCTGATAACCTCCAGGCATATAAGAAACTGCGGAACCTTTGCAACAGGATGTGCCGGGACGCCAAACGTAAATATGTGCACTCACAGGTCGAAAAGTTAGACCAAAAACACATCTGGAGTTTTTTGAGGTCCTTGGGTGTGGGAAGGACTGTCGACTCAAATTCAGTACCTGTGGATATCAACTCTCTTCATACGCACTTCTCAACCCCTCCTCTCTGTCTGAACTCATCATCTAAAGCAGACACTCTCTCTTCTCTGACTAGACCCAGTACCCATAACTTTCCAGCTTTTTCTTTTAACACAGATTCTGAGGCAGACGTTGGGAAGAATGTCCGGTCTATCTCTACTAAAGCCATCGGCAGTGATGGTCTTAGCCTTGACATGCTGCTTCCTGTACTGGATGACATTGTGCCTATAATTACATTTATTATAAATTTCTCACTACAGCACAATGTTTTTCCCACATCTTGGAAGAAAGCCAATGTCATACCCATTCCCAAGGTTCCAAATCCATCTTCTCTGTCGCAGTATCGGCCCATCTCTATACTCCCAATCCTATCCAAAGTCCTTGAGTCCATTGTTCATAATCAGATTTATTCCTTTGTCTCATCTAATTCTTTACTTTGTCCCCAGCAATCTGGCTTCCGTCCTTCACATAGCACTGTCGGAGCACTGCTTGATGTCACTGAGGACATTCGACATGCAATGGATAATACCAAGCTTACAGCTATAATTTTGCTTGACTTCAGCAGTGCTTTCAACTGTGTCGACTTGGACCTTCTTTTGGGCACTCTTCAGTCTGCTCATGTATCTCCTTCAGTTATAGAATGGTTTCGGAGTTACCTTTTTGACCGTTTCCAACGAGTGGTCTATAATGACTCGTGCTATGACTGGGTACGTGTATTGTGCTTGGATCAGAGGCCGCGCTCTTAAGGATCCCGGGGTCGATTCACTAAAAGCAGCCTACAATATTGCTTCCAAGGCCTGTAAGAAGGCTTACATCAGAGCGGATGCCCAGCGCGTAGCACGTGTTGGTCACGAACTTATAACGCATCCTACGGGCTCCCGTAGCTATTGGCGTTTGGCCAAGGCCGTGCAAAAGAACTTCTGCCAGCCCTCGCTGCCACCTCTGAGATGCCCAGACGGAACACTAGCTCATAAGCCGCAGGAGAAAGCCGATTTACTGGCAAAACTCTTTGCGGCTAACTTCCGAATCGATGATTGCAATGCACCGCCACCATCATTACCTCATTATGGCACAACGATGCCGGATATCAAAATCAGGCAGCGTGAGGTTCGTGCCGAATTGCAATCACTCGACGTCCGGAAAGCTAGTGGACCCAATGGCATCCCAGCAGTAGTACTGAAAAAATGTGCAGCGGAGTTGTCTCCCGTGCTCACGCGTTTGTACCAGTGCTCGTATTCTTTGGGGCGTGTGCCGGAAACTTGGAGAGTTGCTAACGTGCAACCGGTACTCAAAAAAGGAGATCGCTCAGACCCGGCTAACTACCGGCCAATAGCAGTCACCTCAGTATTATGTAAAGTCCTAGAAAAGGTCCTTAACAACCATCTGACCCGCTACCTAGAGGATCACTCCCTGATCAATGATCGTCAATATGGTTTTAGACCGAAACGATCGACGGGTGATCTTCTAGCGTAATTGACTCATATCTGGGGTGAGGCTATCGACAAGCGAGGCGAGTCGTTGGCTATTAGCCTTGACATTGCCAAGGCATTCGACAGGGTCTGGCACAAAAGTTTTCTCTCCAAGCTTCCGGCATACGGTCTGCCGGCCCAGTTCTGTTCTTGGGTAGCTGACTTCCTGTATGAGCGTAGAATTCGTGTCCTTACGGATGGTAGCAGTTCGCGGTTCATGTCAGTGAATGCCGGCGTTCCCCAGGGCTCCGTCCTATCCCCCACTCTCTTTCTGCTGCATATCAATGACTTAATTCCTCTTGGGAATATTCATTGCTATGCAGACGATAGTACAGTGCATGCGGGGTATCTCGGACAAGCAGCGGCTGGGCAGGCGGTAACCAAGGAGAAACGGGAGAATCTTGTCATTGAGCTCAATCGGGCTTTGGACCACATTTCTGAATGGGGTACCAAGAACTTGGTTGAGTTCAATGCTAAGAAAACCCAGGTCTGTGCTTTCACGGCAAAAACGACACCATTCCTTTTATGTCCTTCTCTTCAGAGCACACCACTGGAGCTTGGGAGCAGTATCACCATGCTCGGTATGGAGATTCGCTGTGACTTAAATCCAAAGAATTACATCGAAAGTGTGATAAAAACAGTCTCACGCAAACTCGGAGTCCTGAACAAGGTGCGGCGTTTTTTCACGCCCGAGCAACTGTGCTTGCTGTATAAGACGCAGGTGCGGTCTTGCGTGGAATATTGCTCGCACCTCTGGGATGGCTCCGCTAAGTACTTGCTCGATGCTTTGGATAGGTTACAACAGCGCGCAATCCGCATCATAGGCGATGAGGAGGTGACTAAACACCTCGAGCCTCTTCAATTACGCCGTGACGTGGCGTCACTAAGCGCGTTCTATCGTCTGTACCACGGCGAGTGTTCTGAGGAGTTATTCTCTCTTATTCCACCTTCCCCTTTCCTTCAGAGGACCACGCGCGCTGGCTTACGTTGTCACCGTCTAACTGTGGCTACAATTCCAACGCGTACAAAGAAATTTGGTGACTCATTTGTTTGTCGTACTATCCGTAAATGGAATTCTCTGCCCGCTCACGTGTTCCCTCCCTCTTACAACCTGGGATCCTTTAAAAGAGGCGTGAAGAAGCAACTTGCAGGCCGGCAGGGTGAGGATGGCTGGTGTGGCAGTTAGAACTGCTGTATCAGCTATCTTCGCGTCTGGACTTCACCTTCACTTAACATTAGGTGGGGTGGAGTCATTTGTCGGATCTATCTATAAAAAAAAAAAAAATGTCAGGTGTACCGTAAGGTGGAGTTTTCTCTCCTTTACTCTTCTCCATCTTCATTAATAAGATCGCTTCTGTTATCTCTTCTCCTTTTCACTTGTATGCTGATGATCTTCAGATCTACCGACACTTTCCTACCGGTGAAGTTTGCGATGCTATTGCCTTGTTAAATCGTGATCTGGTCTCCATTTTAAGCTGGGCAACTTCGTTTGGTCTGGCAATAAATCCAAACAAATGTCAGGCTATGATTGTGGGTAACAGCCGGCTCAGGAGTAGACTGGATTGGAATATTGTTCCTCCACTCCTATACAACAATATTCCAATACCATACATTGAAAAAAACCTTGGTTTGATAATGGACTGTAACATGTCATGGTCCCCGCATATTGGTGAAGTTAGTAAGCGTACATATTACTCTTTCCACTCTCTCAAGCGACTTCAATATTTTTTACCATTTAAAACCAAAATTATGTTAGCGCAATCACTCCTTCTTCCAATTCTCGACTACGCCGATGTCTGTTATCCTGATGCAAATGAAGAGTTACTCAATAAATTAGAACGACTCCAAAATTTAGCCATACGATTTATATTTGGTCTGCGGAAGTATGATCATGTGTCAGCTTATCGCTCTCTACTTCAATGGCTCCCTATTCGTTTTCGCCGAGATTTGCATATGCTTGTCTTCTTATTCAAGATTCTCAAAGATCCAAACTCCCCAGTATACCTGCGTTCCCGATTTAAGATTCTTCCCCCTCCTTCACGCTCTAGGCGACCTTGCATTACTAAGACGCTTAAGCTTCCTAAAAGTAATACCTTCTCCTATTTGAATTCCTTTTCTTTTAGGGCTGCACAGCTGTGGAATAAACTTCCGTCCAATATTCAGCAATGTCCGACCATCTTCTCGTTTAAGTCTAAAGTTAAAGATCATTTTCTCAAACAGAAATCTCAAACTTAATGAATCATTCTCACGAAGTATCTTGTTTCTTATTAGTATTTATTTATCAGGTTTATATGTATGTTATGTATATTTGGATAGGTATTGTATTTATCTATGTATATTTATGCAAGTTTATTTATGTAGGTATATGTATCTATATATGTAATGTGTATCATATATATATATAACTATTATTTATTAAGTCTATTTCCTATAACAGTAGTAATAAATTATTTTTAGTTTAATTTTTATTGCACTTTCTGTTTCCCGCTAAGTTGTGAATCTCCGACACCACCTAGGTTGGATGGAAGAGATCTCTTTTAGAGATAAGCCCACCTTTGCTTACTATGTATTTTACTATATGTTTTAACTATATGATGCAATAAAGAGTATAATAATAATAAAATGAAAAATGGTGCTAGGAACCTAAACATGATTTTTGATTATCTAGTCAGTGATACCCCAGTTGACATATTTTTTCGACTTATTTTTTTTACTTCGTCACAATATGGCGCCTAATTTTGCGCATATTGAATTTTGATTACTATCATATCTTTAGTAGCAGTCCCATGATTGAGACGAACCGATTGATGTATGAATCATCAAAATCGGTCCAGGCGTTTGGTCTCTAGTGTGCCACAAAGGAACAAACATCCATATATAGACTGTTAAACACTATATCCTGTCTGCGCGTCGCGCTCTTGCATTGCGCAGTCGGGTAAAAATATTAAAAGCCTGAGAAATTTCTTTAATTTCCATAAATTTGGTGTTGCCTAGGGTTAACATTTCAGGGTAGTTTGAACCGCCACGCATTGCTTTGACGTATGACAAAATGGTTTAGATGTATCCTTTAATGACTTTTAAATATATTTTCTGAAAAAACTCTCTTTGTACGCGAATTTGTCGTGAACGAAGCATAGAAAATTCATCATAATCCAGGCGATTTTTATATTTTTTCATTGAACATGAGCATGAGCCTTACTCTTACTTTTAATAGAACGAGGGTATACCAAAACTCGTCGCCCAACATAAAAAAATAATGCATGATCAGTACGACCGAGCACCAAGCCAATAACATAATGTATGCAACATATCTTGATCGTTAATTGATTTATTATAATCACAAATAATAAGTCATATAGAAAAAATTGTTTATGTAAATTTAATTTCAGCTGATTTATATCATATGAGTGTAAATTATAAAGCAAATGTAATTGGATAACAAATTCAGATAAATTATTTTGTGGTTGTGTGATTTGAGGCAAGATAACACAAGTTCAAAACAACAAATTAGTAGGAAAATAAGACGTGTTATCGACAAAGTTCATTGAAAGTTCCGTGTAGCAAATTTCATAGACCATTGAAAAGTAATAAAATGGACTCTGGCTAAAATCATAACAAAAATTAGTGTAAAGCAACTACATGTCGAACAAAAAGTTAAATATATTACGAGAAATAAAACATTTAGACGATTTTCTTTAAGTCTTCTTCTGAAGATATAAGGATGTGGGGTGCAGAATCGTTTTTCCAAAAAAAGTCGTCCCTGCTTCGTCCACACAAACTTATATAGCTTGATGCCTGCCAGTTCTTTGCATTTCTTAAAAAGCATTTTGTTATATATTGTGAGATCTTCACTAATATAAACAGGTTTCGCTTCACCAGGAAGTTTCAACTGCTCAGTGGTTATACGTGCTTTCAGGGAGCAGGATAAGAAGTTGTCAAAAGACAACTAATTTTTTTATATCAAATTTATCTACTAAAAAGTAGACGGGTCTGCAGTTTGATAAAAATTAAATACTTCATTGCTCTCCGGGATCCCCACAACCTCCAGGTTCAGAAGTCGGTCTCGCTATTCATTCTCATTGATCGTAGTCCTCAATTGTGAATTTTGCTATTTCAGCTCTTCAAATTCTATTTTGAGGTGACCTTACTCTTTCATATTAATATTTAAGGATTTAACACTCTTCGTAAAACTGTCCTGCTGGTCGCTCAGAAATTGAATAGATTTTTGCAGAGTTCAATATCATTTTGAGAAGTAATTTGTTTGGAGCCTAGTTCCTGCATTGTATTTCTCATATCACAAAATTCCGAACGAATATTATTCATCTCCTTTTCAACTCCTGTGATGTCTTGTTAATTTCGGATAGGTCTTCTTTTATTATTTTATTCAAGCTATCGTTGATTTGTGACGTTTCTTTGCCGAAATCAGCTCTCCAGTTTGGTAACATTGACATCATTTTTTCGGAAAATTTTCATTGAGATCTTCACTCATTTTATATTTACGGAGGGGCACCTTACATAATTCGTCGTCCATCTTCCTTAGAGTAGTGAGATCCGGAGTTGACTCGGAGTTTCTACTAGGTGAACGCAACAGTGGCATGTCTAACAGTAAATTATTCTATGAACAGGTACGATAAAGACCGAGGTCACTGGATGATGCAACTCGTACAACAAGATTTAACTTTATTACATTACTACTAAGTTATAGAACTGTTAAATTATATTAAAAAAATATTATTTGTGAATAAATTTCATGAGCGACACGACCGCACTCCACGATGATTGAACACACATTTGATTACAATATATTACAGTACAATATATTAATATACAATATAAATACACTTTAATATTTACAAGGTCAAAAACTATTTTGATGAGAGGAGTAGGGAAAAAGGAATCTGGTACAAGACAATCTATTGTCATCCTTTGAGAATTCCGTGGTTTCAATTTGAATTGTAGCAGAAGATTTATAGTTACCGCTTTCAGATTCCGTACCGGACATTATCCATCCAAGTAGTGTTGGGTAGGACACGACTTGAAAAAGAGTTTGTAAGAGTAGGCTCTTTTTTGTACTGAACCAGTACAATGTCCCACTTCAAATGAGGCGAGGCGTACTGAAGCTCGGCAATACATTTGAAGTGACGAGTACAAATATGACATTAAGGCGTACAGAAGCTCGACATTACGTTTGCGTGCATGAGTAGCACCTGGAGCGGAAGTTCTGAACGCAACCCTGGGCTGCGTTCAATACCTACGCTCTGAGTGCAACTTTTACCCTGACGTTTAAATTTTGACATAAAATGTATGAAGCTAATGTCGACTTAGATATTTGTTGCACCTAGAGCGTAGGTGCAACAAATATCTTTTGAACGCAACCCAGTGCGAGTGACAAGGATTATTTGGCGTTTGACTTTGACAAGAGGGCGTTGTACTGCAAATTAGTTATAGAAAACACAGTGAGACAGCATTATTTCCAGTTTGTGTCATGCGATGCGCCACAGAATCCTTGTCGCACTGTAACACAGACTACTAAGATAAGAGAGAGATAGGTACTACTACACTGTACCGTAGAGGACTTAAATGAAATGTGATGCCTCGCTCTCTCTCAGACTTACGAAGAGTGAGTGAGTAACGAGACACGACTATCGCGACATTTAATGTGAAGTAGTACATTTTAAAATTTTGAGCCGCTCTTACATTTTGACGTCATGTCCGGGACAAATGTACCGCCTCTTGTAAGTCCTACTCAACACTACATCCAAGAAATATGGTTTCCTTATGAAAACATTAGAATGTCCTAATTGAATGAATCTGGTGGTACTGTCGATAACGTTCAGGACAGACTTGTAGAGTGTACTAAGTTTAAGAATAAGATAATGTATTGTGAAAAAAAAAATATAAACGTGTTCAATGTAGGGACATTCGCAAGAATATTGGCACATCCGCAATTGGCGGTATTCAAAAGGCTTATAAATATTTTTGCAACAATGCATCTTCAGTAGTGTTTAAAATAAGTTTGGTATTTATAAAAGTGGAGCTGATCTCCTTAAAATTAGCCTAAAAATAAGATAAAAAGGTCGAAAATTTAAACATTCATGCTACGAGCTTGAAACGATTCCCATTTTTTTTGTAATAAAGTCTGAATAATCCATTTTCGATAACTGGTGGTGCTCTTACAACTTACTTTCGCAAAAAACAACATAAACAATAGTGTTTTTTTGGATTTAGTGCCTGAGGATGCCAGGCAATGTTTTATACAAAATATGTAATTCTTTAAAATCTGTAAACATAACTTTGATAGAAACTGAAGAAAAAATACAATCTCAAAAAAATATTTATGAAATTATTCTCCGTATTGTACAAGTACTTTCAGAGATGAATTAAATTAGAAAATTTATTGAGCGAGTAAAAGCTATCTCCCTTCTCTTTCTACATTCTAGCAAAGCTGAATGCGTCATCCAGCTAAAATGTCTATATAGTATAGACTGTTTGCTAAAAATCAATAGACACTACATCACAGCCCAATCGCACCGCGATCGATGGCAAACCGGCGAGTGACGTCATTGTGTTGTATTGATTTTCCACACCCTACTTTCTACCTCTTATGCACTCCTGGCTTCTAAGTATGCCGAGAAAAGCGATTGTCAGTGGAAAACTTGAGAAACTGTTTGGGAAATCTTCAAGAAAGCCAAAGCTGAAAAGGAAGCTTCTTTCATTGAGTCAAGAGCTTTTCATATTAACCAAGTTACCATGTAAGAAAGAGATCGCTAAGCTACATTTAAATGGTTAATATTTTCATGATCTCAGTTTATATTGCTTTGCCAATCTTGCCAATGAGACAAATGCACAAAAGTAAAGTGCTCAATTTGTGTGCAGGGGACTGTCAACGTTATAATGTTTATTAAGGAAGTATTCCCGCGTAATGCGTAAATTACCAGTGGCTGTGGCGTTCGTGAGGTTCTTGCCAGTCGACGGACGGTTCACTTGGCAGTCCGCGTATATACAGTATTTTTGTCCGATAGAATTCACTTCCACTCTATCCGTTGGTTAATCTACGACACACCTCTTTGGGAGTATAGTCGCCTGGTACTCCCGGTTCAGTTTATCCGAAAAGTTTATCCGATTATATCCGGGTTATCATCTCGAGCCGGTTGAACCGATATGGCATTCACTCCATTGCTATTTTCCTTAATCGTAGGATTTGTTTCTTGTTTTAGTGAAAATAATTATTATTTTGAAAATCATAAATATTGCGATGATCTCTCTCCTTACTATGGTGACATTAATTTAGATTCAATTACCGGTGTTTGGTATGGTGTTGAGAAAATACCACATTCCAAAGGTGAATATAAAATAGAACACACGAGAGACTGCTTTTATATTGATATTAAGGAGCTGTACATTCAGGTTAGTGGTCCATTATATTTTTATGTAAGCATTTAACTGCTACATTTTTATATCTGAGAGGTTAGTGTTGTTTTTATTATTACTGTAAATGTATTTTCACAAAAGAGCCATAAAATAGGCCTTCAAGCGCAAAAAAGTTACATAGCGAATAGTATAACATACCTATTACTTATTTTTATTTTAGAATTATTTAGTAACCATTAATGTATTTTCATGATAGAGCCAAATAAATAGGCCTTCAAGCGTAAAAAAAGTTATAAAGGCGAGCAGTATTAGGTATTCCAATATTTTAATTTACGTATTATTTAGTAACAATGGATATTATATTCATGCAACATTAAAAACACTTCAAAATTTTGTTTTAAATGCTAATAAGCATAATATTTATATAAACTACTACCTCTTTATATGTGTCAAATATTCTGAGTTTTGACTTCGAATACAAATACATTATTTGCAAAATTACAGTTTTTTTTAAATATCAAGTTTCTAGTTGGTTCTTTATTATTGAGGGTCTGTTAATTTAACAAACATTTAAATAGAGCGAGTCATAAAAACAGTACCTTCAGATATGGCGACAGGATGTGGTGATTATTACCTTAATTAATAGGTTAACCGAGTCATCTACATGATAGCTACAAGACAGCTATGAGTCGTCACTAATTAGGAACTCGCCTCTGGACACTCCACAACAAAATTAAATTAACCATTAGAATTTCAACTGATTAAATAATGTATTTGATACTCCTCGGTTTAGTCATCACATCCTCACACGCGGTCAACGTAATATTTTGTCCGGATTTAAGTCCAGTTCATGATTTCGATGAAGATTCCCTATTAGGCCTTTGGTACATTCACGAATACATTTACCACGTAGATAATGAGACTTACACTGAATATAATCCGTATTGTCCTTCGATACAGATTAGAAAATTTGAGGATTATGTTTACGGAGGGCTAATAACAAAGGACTTAGTAAGTGTTAGGTTTATACCATTGGCCAATGTGATGGAAAGAGAGATGAAGCTTACGGTTGTTAAACAGAACATTAGAATTTAATGTACACAGAAAAATAAGCCGGTTTCTTTTTCTGTTTTTAGCCCACACCGCCAACACCGTATCCTGCTTTGACAAACTCGCCGTATGTGAACCGTCAGTTTGGCTTGACTGAACACTATAGGGTCAGGCATTTTGTATTAGAGTGGCACGAGGGTCTCTGGCGCGACGATTATCATATCAAGGTCAACACTTCCCATAAGGGATTTTGGCCTACGGATGTCCCGAACCAATGTAAGTAAATACAAATTTATAAAAGTACTCGTACTTCGTAAATGCGAAAGTTTGTGAGTGTGTATGTTTGTTACTTCTTCACGTCTAAACGGCTGGAGCGATTTTAATTAAATACGGTATGGAGTTAGCTGACACCCTGGATTAACACATAGGCTACGTTTTACTGCGAAAAATATCCCTAATATACCACGGGTAAACCCGCGGGGCACAGCTAGTTTCAGATAATTCTTTGCGATTTCTATAGCTAATGCATTATTGTTAAGCTTTAACATACTTTTATTTCGGTTTATCTTAGTTCATATGATTAACATTCTATTCTTTTATTATGCAGAGTTAATTTAACTTCTAACAACCTAACGGTGCCGCGCACGAAGGGTTCCGTACCAAAAACGGAAAAAATCACGTCTGTTGTATGGGTGTCCCCCTGAAATATTTTAATTTAATTTAATTTTTTATTATACAGTTAATAAACAACCTAATATTCTGTGAATATTTCAAGTGTGTACCTGTTGCCCTTATCTATACATATAATAAAATGGTAGGAAAGTCAAAACTGTAAATTGAATATTTGGGGTGTGATCTATGCAATCGATACCAAAGCC
The DNA here is from genome assembly GCA_902850365.2 of Chilo suppressalis. NCBI lineage: Eukaryota > Metazoa > Arthropoda > Insecta > Lepidoptera > Crambidae > Chilo > Chilo suppressalis. The sequence goes on from OU963898.1 coordinate 20,459,406, forward strand.
AAAAATATAGTTTTTAGAATTTTTGTCTATTTTGTATGTTTGTCTGTATGTATGTCCGGGATAAACTCAAAAAGTACTGCATGGATTTACTTCGAATTTGGCACGAATATTATTAAGAAGTTGGGTCAACATATAGGCTACATATTATCACGCTTTCACCTTTTTGGCGTCAAAAAGTATGTGCAAATAACTAACTCCGAAGTAAGTACGTAAGTACGAAGTCGCGGGCGGCCGCTAGTTAATTCTATATTAATAAGGGTTCAAAAAACACATTTGTTGTATGGGAGGCCCCCCTTAAATATTGACTTTATTCCTTTTTTTTGTTTTTGTTGTTATAGCGGCAACAGAAATAAATAAATATTTCTAACATTCACAGCAATTAGCCTAGCCCCAAATAAAACCCTGTAAGGCTTGTGTTATGGGATGCTAGGGTAACGGATAGAATACATATATAAGTATATCTATATAAAAATATGTATAAACATCCATGACTAAGGTACATATGCTCGTTTTTATCATACTTACATTTGCCCTCACCGGGATTCGAACCCTCTGGAGTTAGAGACACTTAAAACCATAAACGTATATACCATTCGGCCATGGAGGTGGTCAAAATACATAATCTGTGAAAATCTGTGAACTTTTTAAATGAAATGAAAATATCATCCATCAAGCAACCGTATTCGTAACTGTCCGAACATATGTAGGGCCTTAGTCAGGATCGCTATTGTGTTAGTAAGTTAGACGATGTCTTCATACTAAGGCAATTGTTTAGGATTATTTAGTTGGAAGTCTCATTTTTTAAATTATAATAAGGATTGACAGAGTTCATATTATTATTTTCTATATTCTTAGTATGAGTGAAAGCATTGCGGCGTTAACTGTACGATTTTTAGCTAACCATAAATTCTTTAGACTTGCATCCTTCTGTAATAAATAACAAATTCTTATCATTTTTAATTCCAGCCGTCGAGAACATGTACCGCTTCTTCGGTGGCGTTATCCAGGTGTTGAAGGTGGCCAACAACCATTTGGTACTCAATTTCTGCATGCGACTGCCTCATTCCCAGTTATTCAGTGTCGTCCTATCGAGAAACGAGAACCAACTCACGGCCGAAGACTTGGCCAGCATTCACAACGTCTTCACAATGAAACATTTGTCCACTTCCGCGCTGAAGAGAGTCTGCGAAAACGCGGCGACTAGTCTGAGAATGTCTTACTTCATTCTTGTTTCTATATGTCTTTTGTTCTGGAGGACTGTTAAACAAAATGTCATTTAAGTTACGAAATAAGTTTTCATCAAGACTATCATAGTGTTCTAATATATTTTTGTTAAAGTAGGGACTACAATAAAATCTTCGCGATATCAAGACTGCTTTAATCTTTTTTTTATATAGTTATATAAAACTTTTATATAAGAATAAATAAAAAATCTATCCTCTTTCTTTGTTACTGGTTGGAATATATAAGAACAGCAAATAACATTTAAACCGACGTTTCTTTCTCCCCTTGATTTGTTAAAAAAAATTGCAAACTTTGTGTACCTTCTAAATTTATAATGAAAATTTCCCTATTTTAGAATCATTATTTTAAAGATGAAATGAAATAAATGAATACGCATTAAAAGCAATTTAATATATTTTCGTAAATATTTATAAATTATTTGTTTTACCATTAAATTATAAAAGAAAGACAATTCGTGTATTTATTATGAATAGCATATTGAAAGAATTTTAATTCTTCTGTCAAACCTCCTTAACATAAAACGAGGAATAAGCTTATTATAGTGTTACACTGTGTTTTGTTCATACCACTCAAATGCCATTTGTCTTTAATGAAGAGAGCCGAAACATGGAGTAACTAATCCCAGCTTAAACTTGATTTATAAATAAGGGTGTTTAATACAGTCAATGGCTGTGTTTCAAACACGCATGCATAGTGTGTTATGTCTAATTCATAAAGTTACTGGGTATTCGATCAATTTAATGTATTTCAATGCATTAATAAAAATATTGGTTTTCTGCACTCCTTCACTAAATAAACTTTATTATAACACAAAATCTCACACTCCTTCATGTGCTAAATGTGCCTAAAATGGGCTAGGAAAGATTTAATTTCACGTATTAATCTATACATATAATAAAATGGTAGGAAAGTCAAAACTGTACATTGAATATTTTATTAAAAATGGAATACTTGGGGTGTGATCTACAATCGATACCGAAGCCAAATATATAGTTTTTAGAATTTTTGTCTATATGTCTGTATGTATGTCCGGGATAAACTCAAAAAGTACTGTATGGAATTACTTCAAATTTGGCACGAATATGATTAAGAAGTCGGATCAACATATAAGCTACATATTATCACGCTATCACCTACGGGGAACAAGCAGTGAACCTTTATTTCTTCAATGCATTCTGTAACAACGTGTAATCTAACGATGCATATTTGAATGTTGTTATTATGTTAACCATGCTATAAGCTAGTAACTTAGTACGATAAACATAAAAGACATTTTTAAAGCAGTCATCTATGAGATTTCATAGAAATAAACCCCTTTTTGGGGTCAAAAAGTATGTGCAAATAAATAACTCCACGCGTACAAAGTCGCGTGCGGCCGCTAGTGAAGAATATAAGGTACATAATTAGATCAAGAGAGGTAGGGCATAGCGGATTTTTCCGCCCGTCATGGGTAGTATGGTGGTAACGTCCACCTTACAGAAGATCGCAGTAAAATAGCAGTACTTAGTTGTTTGGTTGGAGGTGGTGTTGATTTTCTGTCGGTAAGTAAGATTCTCCACGGAGTAGGGGATTGGGCAGGGTAGGCAACAGTGCTAGTGATATTTTTTTTATTGCAAGTGTCTATAAGCTATGGTGGCTGCTTACTATTAGCGGGGCCATACGCTTGTTTGCCACTCTTATGACATAAAAGAGGGCGGGCCACTAGGGCCCGTCTCTGTTATTAGACTTGTATCATACATATTACATAAAATTTCCGACAAATTATATATCTGATAGTGAAAATTGTGATGCGTAGTTTAGGAACCGTTATACAGAGTACACCATTGCTCTACTATTAAAAAAGTTTCTTCCTCTTATTATTGGTTCATGTGCTTATTATTATACGTATCTAATATAGTGACGCAGTGTTTTGTACACATCTATCACATTTATCACTCATAATTATTAGTCATGATAACTTTTGAATGGTATGAAACTTGGGAATTGGCAAAGAGTAATTTACAGGTACTGGATATAGCTTTGAATACGAAGTGATTTATTTGGATAAGGATTGATACCCAGGTACGATTAATGTTTCCTAGTTTATATCAGCGTTACTATAGCATATTTGAACTAGACAACGTCTCGTTGTACCAAATGCACCATTATTGAGGAAAACGAACCACGAGTAAACAAATCAGTTTCATCTGGAAATATTATTTCTTAGGCTGCAAGGAAAAAAACAAAAAAAAAAACAAAACAAAACACAGCTGCAATAAACGCAGGTTCGTGTCCTCTCTGATAACTCGACCGAGTGGTATATTTTCTCATAAAATTTTCAAACATAAAAAATATTAATTGACGTTTGAATGCAGACGTCAGCATAATATTTGCGGTGCAAGTCTCTCTATATACTTAGATAGGGCACTAATAGGAAAAGCCTATCAATCAATGGTTGAGTAATTATTGTAGGCCATGGCCTGGCAACTTATCCACCAGAGCTGAAATGTGGGGTCGTTGAAACGTATTTTAATAAGAGTAAAATATTACTTCAATGGAAAGAGTTGCATATATTTAACTTCTAGCACTTGTATTTCTGGCCATCCGGCGTAAAGTTGAGAACGTAAGAGAGACATATAATTTGCATAAATCAAAATAAGAAATACTTTTATGAGACATTTTATCTTAGAAGATATTACAATGTGCCTGGTTTCTGCTTTTTAAAAATATTAAGTAAAATAAGTAGGCAGTTATTTTCTTAAGAACAAAATGTAAATAGCTACAGTATTTATTATGACAGATGCTGTATTCCAGATCCACTTAAATTATGCTTCTAGATAATTTTATTAGATAAAAGAATGCGAAATTATTCTTCTAAGAAAAAAAAATCCTCCCTTTCATTGTTAAGGACTTAGAGACGTTATTTCAGAAGTGTTAGTGATGTGATTAATAAAGTGCATCAGGGTCATGATTTAGCTGATTAAAATCGCCAGTGGCTAGATATTGCGACATTGCATTAGTCTCACTACCGATTCGCTAATTGGCCGGCCGCGTCCTCAACTGTTCCCTGTTTCACATTCGTAGATACAACTGCTCAGACGCTGCCATGTTCGCTCACTGGTTCATATCATTAGCTATTATCTTGGGAGCAGATGGTTTCTGTGGGGACAGCATCAAGTGGTCCCATCATTTCAACATGGAAGATGTGTATGGAGTGTGGTACGGCGTCGGCTACGCTCAACACACTCCTGATATGACCGACAAGCCGAATGAAGTTGGATGTGTCGCCCTCTACATTAGTGATGCTAGCGCCGAAGTTCACGACGATTGGCTTGATTGGTCTGTGAGTACCTGTTTAAAGCAATATGTACTTACACATCGCATGCAATTTATTAACGACTAAAATTTATTATTCTCAGCACGCGAAAGTAACCTTGCACATTGATATGAAAGAATCAAGCTGTATTTAATTAATGTAGGTTAATTTACAGATAATTTTATGATTATTAATTTATTCTTAATAAGTATTTCCTTAAAATGATTCTGATCATATTATCAGGTGCTGTATTAGCAAACTTTTTAGCAAGAACTTTACTTATTAGGCTAGTGAAATAAGACTTTTGCCTCGGAACGTGAGAAGGTAACAAGTAAAAAATTTGCAGAACCCTTACTTTTAGCATAAAAAGGTCAAAGGACAATTTTCACAAAGGTCACAAAGCGTGAAAGTCATGCAACGCTCAGCCTTAAGTGATATTATACAAGTTCAACACTTTTTTGGAGTTCTCCGTAATTAATCTTAAATAAAGTACATAAAAACATTATTTATTTTTCCAATGCATACTAGCCGTACAGGCTGTGCGTTGCGCGTTCTTCGCGCTATATCTCAAGGACAGTTAAAAAAATGGTAAATAATATGAACGGGAATATCAAATTCTTGTATTTCATAAAACAAAAATAATAATGTTACTAATAATAATTAAAACGGCTGAAAAACAAACTATCTATTTCTTTAAGGGAAATGGTCCTTCAACTTCCGTATTTATAAAGGAACTTCACAGTACAATAATATACCTTTCATTTCCGTTGATACGATATAGGGCGCCGCTGTAAATACATAAACATGCGCTGATTACTTACTTATGTTTAGACAACGGTGTATGCATTTGTTTGCATTGCAGCTCGATCGTCGAAACTATTCGGACCAAGATTGGAAGTCATACAAAAGTAACCCGTGGTCCGATACTCCATTGTCGGGCTCGTGGCTGGACGTTCGTTTGAAGAGGAGAGCCAAACGGAACATGTACAGTGAGAGAAGGTTGCGAGTGATTTGGGACGAAAACGGGCAGACGATGGAACAGATCTATATCTACACTCCTGAGGCTCCAGGGCTGTGGGTGGCAGAGAAAATGCGGCCTGGCGAGCTTGAACTGATATCAAGAGGAGTTGGTTAGACTCTTATCTTATTATGAGTTTAGTTACATCTTAACTTTGTTTATCACATAAAACTTTGACAGCATATAGGAAATGAATTAGGTTTATAGTATTTAATGCTAAAGCTCTACTCATAGGATCGGCTTACATAGATTTATAAATAATACCGAAATCTGATTTATTTTATTAAACAAGAGCAGTAAACAAGCATATGGCGGGTCATATGGTAATGGTATACTGAAACTATCATTCGCGCTCTGCACAATCCCTACTCCGTGAAGCCCTCGGACCTTACACCGACAGAATAACAATACCAAAAGGTATTATTTTTTTACTGTGGTATTCTGCAATTTGTATGATGCTGATAATGTCTTAATGAATACTCGTCATGATTACTTGTTTGAAACTTCGTTCCCTACTGCAACACACATTAATCTGAATGGTAATGTAATCACGTCTCGAAGAAACACGAACTTGTCCCGAGGCGAGACAATGACGTTTCGATTCCGATTAATGTGTTGCAGTAGCGAGTTTCATACAAAGAATACTGAATGGCTCGAGTTAATACGGTGATGATTCCTTTCCGAGCTGCTACGACCTACATTGTAACTAGCGGCCGCCCGCGACTTCCTTCTCGTGGAGTAAGTTAGAAATAAAGGTTCACTGCTTGTTTTCCGTAAGTGATAGCGTGATAATATGTAGCCTATTTGTTGACCCGACTTCTTAATAATATTCGTGCAAAGGAGATTGCTCAAATTGGCCCAAATGCACAAAAAATATTGACATACACGGTAATTCTTGGCGTAATTTATAATTTAATTTACAATCATTAGATTTCAACGGACACCTTTGTATAATATATTTACTTTAAAAAGAACTTTTAATTTTACCGGTTTCGAAAACATACGAATCATTTTTAATGGCTATGGGTGTAGTAACATTCAGCCAAAGACTGATCGAAGTTGTTTATCTACTATATAAAAATAAGTCGGGTTTTCCTTCCTGACGCTATAACTCCAGAATGCACGAACCGATTTCCACGGTTTTGCATTCGTTGGAAAGGTCTCGGGCTCCGTGAGGTTTATAGCAAAGAAAATTCAGGAAAAATATCAAAAAAAAAAATCTTCTTTTAATCACCAAACGAAATGTTACATAAAACGAAGCCATCTGGTGGCGAAACGGAGTTCGCGGGGTTTGCTAGTATAACATAAAAACAAATCTATTTTGTAATGATCGATAAAATAAATCATTTTTTTATTACGTTGTGGTATTAATATCCACAACTATATTATCATTTTCACTACATGCAAATGTGCTCAGACAATTATTATAGATGGTAGGCGACATCATAAAGTCTATTGCCATACATTTTTCGCTAAACACCTCCATAACACATTATAATCTGTATATATGTTAGACTTTAAGGGCTAATCTATGGGCCTACGTTGCCTGACCATACATTAATAAATAAATAAAATTATAAGGTGTGATACACTAAAAATCTAAAATATGGTTATATTAAAAACAACAAAAATAATGAAGCTACTGAATATATATGGCTATATAACCTAAATCTCTTAGCTTTCTTTGGTTAACGAGAGTTTAAGAATTCTCTCTAATCTGTGGTTCATACACAATCTATCACACAGTTTCTGCCACAGAGTACCTTATTATAACCGGAAATGCATAGATGACACCTGATTTTAAAAGTTACTCTTATGCATTAACTTTAAAAACAGGCAACTATCTGTTAATCTACATGCTCTTTAAACCTGAATCTAATCCATAATTTCGGTACTTGGCTTGATTTCCCTAGTTTACTATATAACTTATTTGTTTTTTTATTATTTTAATATGTTCAGTGTGTATGGTTTATAGTAGTTCTCAGGGGTGTCCGTTAATAATATTCGTTTCTACAGTAATTTATATATAATTCCGAATCTAGGGAACAATTTTTCATGATTATTGGTCTTTAGGCCAAACATGTATGGAAGCTGAGCAATCTCCTTTGAAGTAAATCCATGCAGTACTTTTTGAGTTTATCCCGGACATATATACAGACAAACATACAAAAATTCTAAAAACTATATTTTTTTAAAACTATAAAATAAAACTATAAGTTTTCTTTAAAAAAAATATTCAATGCACAGTTTTGACTTTCCTACCATTTTATTATATGTATAGATGTGGCACCCGCCTGGAAAAATAATCTCCACCTTACCCGACAACCACAGCAAATATCACTACACTACCTTTTAGTGTTGGGTTTCTGTTGATGAGTTTCCAGGACTTGCTTGCCAGCTTGAATCCAATAATTATCCTCTGCAGATTGTAGCACTTACTTTTTTGTCGCATCAAGTATTTTCCTTGCTTGATAGGATTCCATATACACTTAAAGCACCTCGCGCACTTGACGTCTACGATCACGGCCAGTGGCCGCAACGACCAGATTAACTAAATAAACCATACAAACGTCGTCCACTTGGCCGCAACGGCCAACTATAGTTAATCTGGTCGTTGCTGCCACTGGCCGTTGCCGTTGTCGTGACCATGCGCGAGGTGCTAAACATCAGGTGGGATGTAATAAAATGCATTGTATGAAGTATACCTACTAATATTTAACTAATTTTCCAGATGTTTGGTATCCAGACGACCCACCGAGGCACCCGGAAGTAATCAGGGTGCTGAAACTGAATCGCCAGATGATGATCATCAATCATTGTTCGGAAATGGGGAACGGAGGCATTTTCTCACTCATTTTACGACGTTCTTCTTCTAGAATGGACCGGTCGGAATGGTACGATCTGCAAAGGCAATTCTACTCGTTCGATTTGCCACCAATGCATCGACATTCGGCTATATGTGCGGGTTGTAATAATTACGCTTCCGTTATATTAGTGTACTTAGTTTTGTATTTTAATACCGTTGTAAATATTTGAGCATTGTTGAAGTATTAATATGAAAAGGTTTTTGAATGTTGAATAATATTAGTGCAGATTTAATTTGTAAATATCGACATCAAAAACGAAATAAAACAATAAAAATAAACATGATGTTGTTATTTTGACCTGTGTGTGTGATTATAATTTTATTTAAATTACTGAACCCTTTTGAGCAGTGCCCAGAGCAGAGTTATAAAAAAATCGACTATAATAAACGAACTTTTAAAGTTTTTAGTGACGTTTAATTTACCTTATAGTATTAGTAAGTAAGTGTAGTAGTAAGTGAGCGACTGACTGCGAGTGACGAGAAATAAACAGAACAGCAACTTACAAACATTAATTTGAGTTACATAAAATACAAAATGAGAAGCTTCTTAATATTTTAGCGACCTAATAATTGTTTGAGTGTCAACGTTACGTCTTGTATTTTTTTCAATATTTGGCAAATGTTTTATTTAAACTGAGCGGCATTTTATCTTAAATGAAGTATTTCGAATAGAAAAACCACTTTGAAAAATACTATTATGAGCAGAGTACTGTGAGCTAATTTTCTTTTTAGGTTTCTTATGAAATAACTATTTGAGGAAGCACTAGTAGCCAAGAAGGTACATAATTCTATTGGCTGTGGTTTAATTTCAGGGTAGTTTTGATGTGGGTGGGGTGGGGGGGGGAAGGTCTCCCCGACTCCCCACTCCCCACAAAAGATTTTAGGCGGAAATGTATGTTTTTTTTAATCAACCTAACCTAAAATTCATATTTTTTAGGATGTACGGATTAGGGAAGTAGGAACCAGTACTTCTGCCTTATCTCCAGCGCTGCGGGAATAGCAGCCCCTCCGCCTTTGCCTGACTAAGTCACAAGCATCACTCCCCTTCGGCTTGTTGGTCGCCATCTGGGCTGCAATCCCTCCGCGCCTCCGGGCACTAAAAAACACTCTAGGGGTAGGGCAGATCAAGACTACGGCGTGTCGGGGTTGACCAAGTCGGTTCTGAATTAAAGATTGTTGTAAAGCCACATTTCCCCTTTTTTCTAAGTGTTGAGCCCATACTATTTTTTATTTATCAAGTAAATATAGCTCGCAGCACGTCCAAATATTATGTCACATTAAAACATAAACAAACGCACAATGCTGCGTGCGAACCAGTGGTGTGAGCGCATAGCAATCGTAAATACGCAACGCTATTGGTCCGCATACCAACTCAACTGACTGCATTGATTCGTCGCCCCGCCCCCATTCGAATTCGCGTGGAGCAAACAATCTGTAGCTTTCATTAAAAAATCGTATCAAAATAAAAAAACATAAGTACTCAAATTGAATATCAGTAACCAATAATCATTAATAAAGCAGCTTACAAAACTTTGCTTAAAGTGAACTTTTAAGTAGTTCGTTACGTAAAACTTCAATTGGAAAAATCGTCTCCATCTTAATATTGAAGTTGCCCTCTCTGTATTTCTAGACGCTCACTTTTAATTTAGTCGCACGGCTAGAATTTTAATGCTTGAAATGGATTAATCACAACCCACTTTGTGTAAGCTCATTTTGGATTTTATTATTAACCAATATTCGTCATTAGTTTAGTTAATTTTTCGCTTACTCAAATTCATATCGCTCAAGTTATTAAAACAGTATCTCATCATCAGTCGCTAAGTTTTTTTTTATTCGATCGTTTTATAATTCCCCTAATATTATTAATGTACAAAAAAAATATCTGATGTTAAGTGCGTGTATGCATCCGGTGCGAAGATAGCTACATGAAGGATGCTGTAGTAGAACTACATGAAGGACAGCAAACTGTTTGCTGTCTCTGACTACATTGAGCTTACCTTACCCTGTAAGGAAACTGTGTAAAGAGGCGTGAACAAACACTATGTAGGATGGTAGAACTGTTGCACCAACAGTGCTATTATGTTTGGACAATTTCACTTTTCACTTTAGAACCCGCGGTGTTTTTCGAATTTCAAATAAAATACTGGTGAAGCGATTTTATTCACTCATACCACTGCAGCTGTCTTTACGTCTAGACGCGATTGGAGTCTAGACTCCATCACCACTTAACAACAGAAGGGTGGTCTTCACGGTTGCCAATCGTACAAGATTTCTCGTACAAATACGAGATTTCTGGTCTACCGTACGAGGTATGTACGAGGATACGAGATGTAAAGTGTCTGTAAATCTAAAAAACAAACGGTTACATTACATGACTTTATAAGTTATTAGACTATCAATTAAAATATATTGCGGCGCCAGCTAGAAACACCTTTAGCTCTACCTAAATATAACAACGCCATCTTACGACATACATCCATACATATTTTTTTTTATACGAGGTACCAAATTACCTCACCCCCACCTGATGTTAAGTGTATGTGGAGTCTTGTTGCGAAGATAGATGATGCGGCAGAAAGAGTGCCGCTCCTGCGATTCCCACCTGGCCAGCCTGAACCCAATCCTCTACCTCATGGTGCTCTGGAACCATATTCACCAGCAGAAATACAATACCACCAAAAGGTACTGTTATTTCACTGTGATATTCTGTAAGGTGGAGGTTGTTTCCCCAAAGTCCGTTTGGGTCCGTTGGCTCAAATTCGAGCGGAAAATTCGCTGTGCCCGTTTTTCTTTGTTATATAAGGTAATATGTGATTATTTTTAATACCAAGAGATGTTTTATTAAGTGGCGAACTCGCAAGAGTACATTTCGTTTTCTAAAACGTCTTAAATTAAACATTTTAATGAACCTTACATTTGACATGCTTAAGAATGTACGACTCCGATGTGGTCACATACCTTTAAATAGCTTTGGTTATTTGACGGGAAAAGTGAACTCTCCAAATTGTACTTAGTGTGAGATGGTCGAGGGTGCGTGGCATGGCATGTGATGGTTGTAGTAGAAAGATACCACTTTTTTAACTAATTCCCGGAGCTGACAGTAATGGATGTTGGATTATATAATAATAAAAAAGAAGAAGAAAATAAAGAAGACTATAGAATGTTAGAACGATGAGGGTGACTTTGACTTTATAGTTAAAAGACAAAACCCTTTAAAATAAGGAATAAAAAAAATGTACGAGGTTTGAAAGCTAAAATACGAGATTTTTAGCTACTTATGTACGAGGAAAAAAATCTAAGGTTGGCAACCTTGGTGGTCTTTGGCCTACCATATCAACTTAAAAGAAATATATAACATTACGACTAATTTAATGTATCTTACTTATCGTTTAAGAAAAAAAAATTAAAGACAGACAAAGACAAGACACGTTACATGTACGTGGTAGGCAGAGGCACGGTAATAATATCATACAGTATTCTATCTTCATACAAACGGTCGGAAAGCGAGTCATACCTACGCCACTCGAGTTCGATGTGCTCTCGGCGGGAACCCAGTCGCGAATGCGCCGCCGCGCTGCAACGACGACCGAACGGTCTGAATTGTTTTTTATGCAGTTAGCCGTGCTTAAACGTGTGTTTTGTATTGTAAATATTTGATTTAATTAAGTAGATACCTACATAATTTAGTATGGAAAAGAACAAACGACGATCAATATCGTACAATAGCACAATTGCTGTTTTTGGTTGCTTGAATTCTTCAATAACACACCCAGAGATATCATTTTTTAAATTACCTGAAATATTGGAAAGGTGTCTTACCTTTATAGAATATTTTTTATATACCTATCTACTAGTACGTTATTTGTTTCTAATATTTAGGTATTTCGGTTTTCCCATCGGGCAAAATATCTGGAATAATATATAAATAAGTGGTTAGGATGAAAATAGAGACAATCGAGTAATCTACCTACACTCGCTTTAAAAACAAAACTAAATAGGTAAAATACTGTAGGCGGGCGGCCCTACCGCGTGCTAACCCAGCGCTCGGCTGTAGGCATTTATTTTCAAGGACAGGGCGGAGTCACAATACTGTATGGATAATATTACCGTGGCAGAGGGGTCTTCAGTCGTTTTATTCCACGCGCCCCGCGCGCAAGATGACTGATGCTTTCGAATTGTTTATTTTTGAGTTTATAATTTTCGACTAAGCATTAGTTTATTTTATAAGATATTTTTTTTATTCAGAGTCAAGAGTTAATATAAACCACTGAACGGATTGCACTATTTGGCACAAATATAGCTTTTATGATGTAGGAAACGGGGGGGTTCAATGTTTGTGTGGGGAACCAATTTTTCCATGCAGACGAAGTCGCTGGCAGCCATTAGTAATATATAAGTATGTAGGTATCCGTTTATCAGGGTTGATTCATGCATAATTTCTATTAGGTACTTAGTTACCTACTCATTGCGTAGTCGGTGTCAAGTACGTTGTTTGTGAAGGATGTACCACTGACTCCTGACCCGCGTCTGCCGGTGAGCAAGTAAGATAGACGGGAACAACAGTTTAAAAATATAAATTGTACTAATTACACATATTAGGACCGTTTAACAGGAGTGAGGGGCGATGGTGTGGGCTTTGTATAATCAGGTTGAATTCCATCTCGGAGTAGAATTAATTTTACGGTTTTTTATGGTGAATATTATGGTACATTTATTTATATTTTTAGAATATTATTTTTTTAAGCCTTGAAGCAAGGAGTTTTCTCATTACAGCAATCAGAAATACGTTTAAAATAACCCATACTTTATTTGAACGTATCCATTTTTTTTTATTTTTTTATAGATAGGTCCGACAAATGACTCCACCCTACCTGATGTTAAGTGAAGGTGAAGTCCAGACGCGAAGATAGCTGATACAGCAGTCCTACCTGCCACACCAGCCATGCTCACCCTGCCGGCCTGCATGTTGCTTCTTCACGCCTCTTTTAAAGGATCCCAGGTTGTAAGAGGGAGGGAACACGTGAGCGGGCAGAGCATTCCATTTACGGATAGTGCGACAAACAAATGAGTCACCAAATTTCTTTGTACGCGTTGGAATTGTGGCCACAGTAAGACGATGACAACGTAGGCCAGCGCGCGTGGTCTTCTGAAGGAAAGGGGAAGGTGGGATAAGAGAGAATAACTCCTCAGAACACTCGCCGTGGTACAAACGATAGAACGCGTTTAGTGACGCCACGTCACGGCGTAATTGAAGAGGCTCAAGGTGTTTAGTCACCTCCTCATCACCTATGATGCGGATCGTGCGCCGCTGTAACCTATCCAAAGCATCGAGCAAGTACTTGGCAGAGCCATCCCAGAGGTGCGAGCAATATTCCACGCAGGACCGCACTTGCGTTTTGTACAACAAGCACAGTTGATCGGGCGTGAAAAAACGCCGCACCTTGTTCAGGACTCCGAGTTTGCGTGAAGCTGTTTTGATCACGTTTCGATGTAGTCCTTTGGATTCAGGTCTGAGCGAACTTCCATACCAAGCATGGAAATGTTGCTCTGCAGCGGTATATAGTGTTGTGCCCTGAAGAGATGGAAGGGGAAGGAATGGCGATGTTTTTACCGTGAAAGCGCAAGCCTGAGTTTTCTTGGCATGGAACTCAACCAAGTTCCTAGTACCCCATTCGGAAATGTGGTCCAAAGCCTGATTGAGTTCAATGACAAGATTTTCCCGTTTCTCCTTGGTTACTGCCTGCCCAGCCGCTGCTTGTCCGAGATACCCCGCATGCACTGTACTATCGTCTGCATAGCAATGAATATTCCCAAGAGGAATCAAGTCATTGATATGCAGCAGAAAGAGAGTGGGGGATAGGACGGAGTCATGGGGAACGCCGGCTGATAGCCAACGACTCGCCACGCTTGTCGATAGCCTCACCCCAGATATGAGTTAAGTACTCTAGAAGATCACCCGTCGAACGTTTCGGTCTAAATCCATATTGACGATCATTAATCAGGGAGTGATCCTCTAGGTAGCGGGTCAGATGGTTATTAAGGACCTTATCTAGAACTTTACAAAAAACTGAGGTGACTGCTATTGGCCGGTAGTTTGCCGGGTCTGAGCGATCCCCTTTTTTGGGCACCGGTTGCACGTTAGCATTTCTTCAAGTCTCCGGCATACGCCCCAAAGAATACGAGCATTGGTACAAGCGCGTGAGCACGGGAGACAACTCCGCTTCACATTTTTTAAGTACTACTGCTGGGATGCCATCAGGTACACTAGCTTTCCGGACGTCGAGTGACTGCAATTCGGCACGAACCTCACGCAGCCTGATTTTAATATCAGGCCCCGGACGCCCTTTGCGTCCTTTGTTCCTTCGAGCTCTTGCGAGCCCTGTCCTTCTGGCACCCTGCGAGCCGCCTGGCCCCCCCCGGGACTTCCTCGGCTACCTGGGCCTCCTGGGCCCCCTGGACCTCCTGGCCCCCCGGGCCTTCTGGGCCTCCTAGACCTCCTGGGCCTACAGGTAAAGGAAGGAAATACATATGCTAATCATGGTTATACGTACACAACCTACAACTATTATGTGTATGCACATATCACTTTATCCTAGACTACCGTACTAGAGCATCTCGAAGCCGATCTACAGCCAGCGTGGGCACTTAGATATAAGAACACCACCCACACCTTAAGTTACAACCACTTTTGCCTAAACAATTTTCTTTAACTTGAACAACATAGGAAAAAAAAAAAAAGATTTTAATATCAGGCATTGTTGTGCCATAGTGAGTTAATGATGGTGGCAGTGCATTGCAATAATCGATTCGGGAGTTAGCCGCAAAGAGTTTTGCCAGTAAATCGGCTTTCTCCTGCGGCTTATGAGCTAGTGTTCCATCTGGGTATCTCAGAGGTGGCAGCGAGGGCTGGCAGAAGTTTTTTTGCACGGCCTTGGCCAAACGCCAGTAGCTACGGGAGCCCGCAGGATAATAATAATAATAATTTATTGGAACCACTTTACATTTTAGTACATGATAATGTGAACCATGTCCTCTGGAAAAGGTTACCCTGAGGACCAGAAGACAGTGCTCTCCCCACTATTGTTACTACAATACTATGATGCGTTATAAATTCCTGGCCAACACGTGCAACACGCTGGGCATCCGCTCTGATGTAAGCCTTCTTACAGGCCTTGGAAGCAGAATTGTAGGCTGCTTTGAGTGAATCGACCCCGGGATCCTTGAGAGCGCGGCCTCTGATCCAAGCACGATATGCCGCTTGCTTACGCAAAGCAGCTTCAGCACAGTCGTGATTGAACCAGAGGTTACGTGTGCCCTTAGTGATGAGATCAGAATGAGGAATATAGTATTCCATACCCATTATAATCTCCTCAGTAATGGCAACGGCACTGCCCGATAGGTCCCTGTCACTGAAGCAGCGCTGCTTCCAAGGGACGGACGCAAAGTAATCACGCATATCGTCCCAATCTGCCGACCCATAATGCCAGATACGGCGCTTGACCACTGCTGGACGCGGAGGCTTGGCCTGTGGTGCTTTGGCAGATATCAGGCAGTGGTCGGACGAGCCCAGGGGGGCTCTTACCATAACCTGATAGCCCTGTGGATGGGTCGTGAGCAGAAGGTCCAGTAAAGAAGGCGCTTGACTTGGAATATCTGGGATCCTGGTGGGCTGATCCACCAGTTGCTTCAAGTCATGCGTGAGAGCGAATGTGTGAGCAGAGATCCCTGCATGGTCAGTTTTGGAAGAACTTAACCACAAATTGTGGTGAGTATTAAAGTCCCCCAAAAACACCAATTCTGCATTGGGAAATTGTTCCTGCGCGTCATCTGCTGCCCGACTAAGGTGCTGAAAAAGTCGAGTTGTCTCAACATTGCCGGTGTGGGATCTGTAGAGGCACACGTAGACTCTGGCCAGGGGGCCAGAGTCGACGCGTGTACCCCCAGCATGGAGAAGGAGGGATCTTCCAAGCAGCGGAGACGGCGACAACAAACATCCGCCCGAACATACAGGCATACACCGGCTTTCGCTTTGAAGGACTCTTCAAGCACGTAGCCGGCATAATTAAGGTAGCCTGTATCAGCAGGCGGATGTATTTGTGTCTCCGTCAGGAACAACAATGCTGGCCGTGCTGTCTCGAGATAGTGGTGGACAGCGTTGAGGTTAGAGTGGAGTCCGCGTATGTTGCAGAACTCCACCTCAAACAGCGTTGAAGGCGTGGGGGTGTGCACCGCTGTACGTCCAAACTTTGTTATTGAGGCTGCCATGGTGGAAATATAAGTAATAAAGGAGTCATCAACTTCACAATTTGCACGTGTAACTTAATCACTTCGTTACATACTTAATAACATCCAATAAAACCTTTTTCTATGTACTTTGGATAGTATTGACGGCCACGAGTATGTATTGGTCGAATGAGTACTTAATTAAGTTTTTTTCAGTAAAGCTTGAGGGGCTTTAACCTAAGGCAAAGTAAGGCCTATTCAATATCTAAATTTGAAAGTGATTGACAGAAACAAGCCTCATACAATGAAAACTGTTGAGCTTCACTGAACTTCAAAAGGCATCAACATCATGAAATGTTTAAGTCTTTTATACTCTGTCATCTATACCTTTACTTTCATGAAATTGGGTAGGCTTATTGCCCTTTGTAGATAACTTCTACGATATCAAGTTAATTTTGTAAGCTGTTTCTGAACGAGAAAATTCAATTTCTCTGTGATATACAATGTGGCCATTGAGAGATTACCTACTTTAAGTTTGCGATCTTTATAGAGAAAAGAAGGCAAAACAAGAAGCTGCACTTAATTACTTATCTCATAATTAATATGAAACTAGTATGTATTGCTTAGTAGCCTACAGCAGAAACCTCGGAGATGATGTATTCGTTGGCGGATTCGACGGCGTAGCTTCTTGATCTTCATGAGTGCTTGTAACAGCCTAGACTCTAGGCTGTTACAAAGCACTTATGAAGACCAAATCACTTACTCGTATGAATCATCATCAAACATCATTCATTCAGTCTAGGCCCTTGACTAAATAAATGATGTTTGATTTGATTCGGTATTATCTTTTTTTAATATGTGTTGTACCAACCTAATATAGTGAGAAAATAACCGAGGGCTTTTATTTATTCTATTAAAATAAGTATATTGTGACGCGACGCATATTATATTTTTACGTACTAGTTCTGCCCACAAGTACAAGAACGTGGAAATCAGATATTTATTTATTTATCCTTGGGAACTTACCAGCACAAACTTAATGTTATAGTATATTTTTTTAATGATCATCCTGGAATGATGTTATTAGAAATTTCTTCATAATCGATGACAAAAAATCCAAAGATACAAACTTTCACGTTATAATAGTGGTAAGTATCTCATAAAATTAGCCCATGGCCTTAGGGAAACCTGACAAATGTTAGTAGAACAAAACGAAAAATCTGCTGACATGAGTGGGTCATGCAAACATGCTAAGTTTATTAAAGGATTACTCAAACAAAAATATCAAATTCCTATACATGGTATTTAAGTGACGTAAATAAACAAATATTATTACTAAATATTTAAGACATTAGCATGAAAAGTATAATGAAATTAAAAGTAAGTAAATTGCAGGTGCAAAATCTGCCTAGGAGTGGGTGGGTCGCCGGCGCGGCGGCCTCTCGTTCCGCATGGTGCAGATATTGACCGGGCATGGATGCTTCGGTCACTATCTGCACCGTGTCGCACGTCGGGAGGAAACGCCGCAATGTCATCATTGCGGTGCCCCGGACGACACGGCCGAGCACACCTTATTGGAGTGCCCGGCCTGGCGACACCAGCGCCGCGAGCTCATTGCGGCGCTGGGATGCGGAGCCCTCTTGCTGCGGAGCATGGTGGAGGCCATGCTCCGCAGCGACAGGGCATGGGAAGCGGTCGCCTCCTTCTGCGAGAACGTTATCTCGCAGAAGGAGGCGGTTGAGAGGGAGCGGGAGGATGATCCTCTGGCCGCTCCCTCCCGCCAAAGGAGGACGGGTAGGAGAGGACGGCGGCGCGCCCTGGCTGCGCCCGTCCCATGACCCTACCCGGGGGTCCCTCGCTGACCGGCATGGCGCTGGCCGTACCGGCCACCGACGGACCCCGTGACGGCAGCCCCCCCTTGTAGTTCTGTCCTGCAAAGAGGGGGGCGGCGGAGGGAGCTACACCGGTACGCCCAAGTAGCCCTCCGCAGCGGACGGGGGGCGGTACGGTGGGCACTAGGCCGCGTACTCAGCCCCCACGCGCGGGCCTACCCGCGCACGTCTGCGGGGTCCCCGTGATACCCCGGGAGACCCCTGCCGTGGAGCCCCGGCTAGACCGGGAGGCTGCTAGGTGCGGAGACGTGGAAGAATCCCTAAACGGGGATCCCGCAGCTCCGTGCTAAGCAGCTTAGAGGGTATTCGCAGGACTTTTTTAGCGGATATTATACCGTAAAGCGCCCGTAAGAGTTGCGAGGTCCTTGGTGGGCAGCCACTGGGGGGTTCGTAAGACTTGCGGGAGCCAGGTGTGAGGTCCGTTCGGCGGTGTGCCTCTTAAAGGCGCCGTCGTCTGTATATAGATTTTTTACCTGCGTATTAAAAAAAAAAGGTGCAAAATCTGCCTAGGGTGGTCGATTATAACATAACTATTTCTAATTAATTGTTTTTCATTACTAATAATAATTATTTTTTAGTATTTCTAAACAACATTCGAAATCATTTCAAGGCATGCTTTTGAAGCAATTACAGAAATACAGAATCTCATAGGTACCTTCTCATATTTTACCCGAGGCAAAGAAAAAATATGAGTTTTGTTTATTGAACTCATACTGAACTAATCGAGGAAACAAATAGTGACATTTATTAATTCTACTTGTGGCCCGCCCTCGCTTCGCTTCGGTGTAGAGCTGTAGTGTAGACTATAGTTTTTATTCTCAGGCTTTTATTATACACAATGACTTTCTTTAATATCTAATTACTATAGGCACGCACGTATTAATTTTTTGGGGAACGAATGTTATATTTACTCTTAAAATTATAGTTAAAAATTGAATTTTAAATATTTTCGATTTCACCAACGCTTCAGCTTCTAATCAAAGCGTATAAAAACTTTTTCAACAAAGCACACGGTCCCCCGTCGTTGCAGTCAGTGCCACCTTCATCGAGCGGACTAGACGCACCCAACATCCTCCCATATAGCCAAGCTGGCGGAATGAAATGCCATTGGATTCTTAGGTTAGTAGTGAAATTGCACCTTTCTGAAATGGGTTTCCTTTAGGATTCTGTCGGCCCCAACGAAGGCTGTCCCATTATCCGAATACAAGCGTACTGGACAACCTGGCCTCGTTTTGATCGGCATAAAATAATCAAAGCTAGAAAACCAGCGGGACGATGAACTGAATTTAGAATTTGACCTCGTAGCATCGTCATCGTATATGAATGAGGAAATCCGTAGAAGAACTAGAATTACCGACATAGCTCAATGGATCGGAAAGTTGTAGTAGCAATAGGCCGGGCATATAGTTCGGCGAACCGATGGACGTTGGGCGACCTCGCACCGGGAAGGGCAATGTCGGTAAACCCATCATCATTATCATCATCAGGAGAACTGACGACATCAAGCAAGTCGGGAAGACCCACTGGATGCGGAAAGCGCAGGACCGTTGTGTATGGAAATCCCTTGAGGAGGCCTATATCTAGCAGTGGACATCCATCCGCTGATGATGATGATGATTGCTGTTTTAGGTGATTTGTCACCTATTTTGAAATAATAATTTTATTTTATTATTATTATTTCATAACTAAATGAGTTATATGGGAAGGTGGTTATATTATGACATAACATTATTCTTTAATATTTCAAGGCTGTTAATATAACATGGGACTGTTAAATTATGTGTAGTTTCAACAAAAGAGACATGATAATATAGGAAGTCTTTTAATTCAGACATTTCCGTGAAACAACGTATGGTGTTTACCACGGACCCACGCTCCTCCGCTAAGAAACGTTATATGTCAAAATCTTAAAAATATCTCGTGTCACGGTGTGCGTAATTGAACTACTCCGAAACGGCTAGACCGATTTTCGTGAAATTTTATATACATATTCAGTAGGTCTGATATATATATGTATATATTAATTTAAGTGGGAACATCTAAGCTTGGAATAACTATGCAGTTTTTTTGTCTGTTTTCAACGGATTACAAATTTCATTTGAGCGTAACTTTTAACAAGCTTAATCTTCTTCGTTTATTATGAAAAATATATACAGCATACACATTATATTATAACAGCAACATTCTCATTGTATTGTTGTCACATATATGATGTGGCTTTAAATGGTGGCAGTGTCAGCCGATGCTATACATCAATAAGTCAAAAAACTTGAAAAAATTGTTTAATGGTATTTATTTTACGCAGCTTGATCATTGGCACAAATGTACGTATGATTTCATAACCCATATAATAATTAGTCCCGAAATAGATCCTCATATTACGTGAAGCAAAAAGTTAGATGGATATATTTCATAACCCAAATATTAATTACTCCCGAAATAGATCTTAATACTACGTGAACCAATAAGATAGACGATATTGATAATATAACATGTACTATTTCTACTATATTTAAACATAGGTAGGCGCTCAAGCTTATATTTAGATAAAAATAAGTATAAAGACTATCTTTATACTTATTAGTACTTGGTACATAATTATTTATCTAATTCTTAGTTTTAGGAGAATCGTATTCTTAAATAGAACTTGTGGGTGTATACTTATAATGTTACATAAGACTCAGTGATTACATTTTTTATTTGAGCATTTTATTTATTCTGTAGCTGAATCGCGTCACTTGTTTGTTTCTCATAAAAACTGTATATGCTCGAAAGCATTTAATTCATAAGTTGGTCTGGTCTTGCTTCCTGCACCGTATTAAAATTGTGCTTCATTAGTTTACATCCCAGTCATAAAGTGATCTCGTACGTAGCAGTCACACCACCGCCGCATCTATTAACGGAGGCGACGGCGACAACGCAACGAAAACGACGATTTACCGAAAAATGTATCGAATCGCTTTCGTTTTCGGTCTGATTTCGTACATAGATTGCGCAAACTACCAACGCTATGGCGAACCGGGCGGTACTCTACCTCAATATTCCACCGTATCGAACTTGTACAATCAGTACCCTTATAAAAATAGTTACGGTAACGATTTAGCGAATTTCCCGGAGGCGACGCGGTATCCGAATTTCAGTCCGGGACAGGTGAAGTCGAGGTACAACAGTTACGAAACTCCACGATCGAATGTATTGTACAACCAACAATTCTCTGGAAATGGGTACAGCACCCCAAGGTACGGGCAAGAGTTCGGAGGGTACAGTTCATACGAGATACCATTTATGAAAGACATCAGAGATTACTGTGTGAATCGATCGCCGCAAATGGGCATCTGGGTGGAGAGTCTGATGGGGATTTGGTATGGAGTAGAATTTGTTCAACACCTCGCCGGAGATTCCAGAGTGGATTATACGAGAACTTGCATCGTTTTACACATTTCGGAGCCGATGGACCGAGTGAGTAATGTTTTTCAAAATTATTTTCATTTTATTTATTAAGATTTTCATAAATATTAAGTACAACATTTATTTCTATTCTGCCAAACTGACCAGTTAACGGCAGTAGCTCGTAGACATTGTATACTCTTGTACTTATCTCACTACATTTATAAATACCTTCAATATAAAAACAAATCTTGAATGTATTTTTATAGATCTTACTCGATCAGGCTTTTGCCTGAAAAACGGCTGATCAGATCTCATTGATAAATTAGCATGTATATGGCATGACTATTATAATTCGTGTAAAAGGTCATCACGATTACGATAAGGTGATTGTACTTAATATTGCGATGGCAATAGGCTTTAAAGTGAATCTTTGTATACAAATCCCTATTTCCACTAGTTAGGCCATAAATTGAGGATGACTTCACCAATTTTATCCATGTTTTTTACTATGAAGAAGTTTCTTATCGAAAAAAAAGAAAGATGCGCAAATATAAAAAAAACTAAAGAAAACTTAACTTACAACCCGTATAAGTATAACTTAGAGGAAATTATTCAAAAGAGACAAAAACAATATTACTTAAAAGAAAGAGAAAATAAAGTTCATTTTTGTTGGGTATTCCAACTTTATAATTATAATGTTCAAGAGTAGACATAAGTAATGTGTCGATACTATATTTTCCCTAAGATAAACAAGAATGTTGATATAATGCATGTCCCGAAAAATAAGAACTTTTTATCAATAATGTGTACAAAAATATTAAAATTTTAGTAAATAAAGTGGTTGTGATATTTGCTGGGCAACATCATCACGAAAAAAGCTATCGTATAGGCTAGACTTTAGGCTTTACTAACAAATACACATCTCTATTTGTTAGTAAAGCCTAAAGTCTTGCATAAGTAAATAGATAAAGCCTAAATGCTTAACGAATAGTAGGATTATTGTTCCTATTAATTTAATAAAGTATTACGCAAACAAGTTATTTAATTATTAAAAGAAATAGTTTGGTATCAATATTTTAAAGATCAAGTGGTATGTTTAAATTAAATTTAAAGACTGGATTTCACTATACATATTGGCGATACCACAATCGATTGACCGATTATGCGACGCACACTTGATTACTCACATAATGATAAAAATATTCCAATTCAGTTAAATCCTAAATTAATTTATTTTTAAGTTTGATTTAAGTTGATGCTGTTTCTGTCGTGGAAATTTGCCATAGATAAGTATATAATAAGACAACAAATCACTTTGAAAAGCATTTACTTTAATTGATGTCGCTGAGCATAGTGCGCACTAAGAGTGCGCATGGCCAAAGATAATCTTCTGCTTTCTTTGCATGAAAAATAATAGGCTAGTTGACTCATGTCGAATTGTATTAAATAAATGTTTTTTTCTTAAAGTATTTGGTCTAAGGAACCTAAATATATCGATTTCACTTCATAAAAGCAGAAGATTGCTGAAGAAATTTAATTTAAAAAAAATATATTTTTAGTCTATAATTTTTAAACACTAAAAACGCTGTTTGCCACGTACGCCATAATTATGACGTCTCTTTGGTAGTAAACAACTAAATGTCATTCATACATAACCTTAAAGCTTGTATTATTTAAACTGATAATAAATACAGAGACTCAAAATATTTTCAATGAATACTTACATCAAAGTGATCTTCGCAAAAATATTTTTTATTATGAGTCGATAAAGTTGCAGGATCACTTTTAGCAAGTTCTAACCAGGTATTGCGTAGGTTAATTTCTTTCGGCACTTTAATCCACAACTTTCCTGGAGTCTTCAAGGATGTGTTTTTACATTTTCGTACAATACAATAATGATAATTACTATAATTTTCGTGGTATTTATTAGAAATCATGTTTTTTATTATTATAAACTCAGATAGGTTATTTTCTACGTGCTTACGAGTTTTTGTTAACTACCGGTTAACGTCATAGATAGATAATCTATAGACTAAAATGGCCGACAGCGTTTTTGTATGCCCATGAAAAGCCTATTTTAAAATTAAAGATTTGTAGCTTTCTAGGTCTCAAAAAATACAATATTCTTTTTCGGTCTAATAGAACATTTATTAACCATTTTAAACCTTTTTCCAAAAAGGGTCAACTAGCCTATTGGGTAAGAAAAGAAACAAACATATGTGAGCCAGTAAATGATCCAAACGTCGGGAATATGTAAAATAATTATCCGTGTCATTGACTGTATTAAAGGAATACAAAAGGATTCTAAATATAATTTGTATTATTTCGCTGAAAGAGCAAGTTGCGTGGGTATGCTGCCACGGTATTAGACTCCCTGTGAAGTTAATTAAGTTATGATATTAAAAGACGTATTGTTATAAGTAATTAATTGCTTTTATTATTATTAGCTGCAGCTTAGCATCTCTTAGAGAAAAATTTAAAGAAATTGGCATTTTTTGCTTCTCATTTCATTTACAATAGCGTATTTGACAGTGTTAAAAATAAAGTGCCAATTGTTAGCATCTGTGTTTAGAATAAATATTGGCAGGGGTTTTTACTAAAAACCCACGAAAAACGTTTGGGATTGGCGGAGCCTAAAATGACGTCACACGCAAGTAAACTTCCGGTTAAAGTGACATTACATTGTATCGTTTGACGTTTTAATAACAGTCGTGTGACGTCACACACTAGTAAGACGCCATATTGTCCAGAAAAACGTTTTGGCGGCAACTTGAAAATGGAGTTTATGATTTGGTTATTTTTACTGAAATACACAACAGAATGATGAATATCCACTTTTTACGGGCTCCATAAACATTAGTCAATAACGTGAGATCGTTGTCTAAATCTTGTCAAATACCCTATTGCATACTCCTCGTTAAAAATAATATCAATTTGTATACCAAACACAAAAACGTGCACAATTTTAACACAAGGAATAGAAACAAGCTTGCATTGCCACCCTACAGGTTACAATGCAATATTACAGGTCTTTTATGGGTCAAGGTATACATTTTCATAATAAAATTCCTGATGCTATTCTTGAGTTACCCATAAATGAGTTCAAATGTCACACAAAAGTTGTTTACTTAAGAAAGGCTATTATACTATTAAAGAATATTTGAATGAAAAAACTGCAAATTTGTTTTGTATTTGTTTGCAGTGTCGTACAGATAAATTACCTTAATTCTAAGTAACTATTTTGTAGTTTGTTTGAGTGGTTATGCGTCACGCTCTTGCGGCGCGCGGGTCGTTGCGTTCCCCTAAAAATGGTTGAGCGAAGCGTTAGCTGGTTCATGCGTCACGCTCGTGAACGGGTGCTGCCAGCGGAATGAGTCTGCTCTATACTACTTTATTATTGTAATGATAATTAATTATTTAATTTAGATTGAATTTTACATTACACAATTTCTATTTATACTGTATGACACAGCAATCAAATTTTTTGTGAAGATTTATTATTTATTTGATAAAGATTTAATGGTGGTGTGGATTCTGGCATGGTTCTCTAGACCTGAACTTTGGTTTTGCAACGGTGTATCCTTGTCATTCTCTATACAGAGTGAAAGGGGGGCACTGGTGTTGGGTTTGGTTTTGGGTTTGGAGAGTAGTGGCAGAGCCGACACCAGTGTTTAGGTAATCACATGCATGTGCAGTGCCGTCTTTGACCTATTGGAGGCACTGGGCATATTAGGAAAATGGGGCCTCTATGACTCCCGTTTGGTGATCTAACAAGAACTAGGGACTTTGTATTTGTGGTCTGAGGTGCCCACCTATCGATCACAGGACCCTGGGCACTTGCCCAAAGTGCCCACTGGGAAAGACGGGTCTGTCCATGTGTCCTACAGTTGTGTTTATAGTCCACTGGTACGTTTTCCTATTTTTGCAAACTAGTATCCATATGTGGTTATGAGTAGATCATGCCCTCTTAAAAATCTCTTCGACGGTGTCGTGTCAGGCGGGTCGTTACGTTCCCTAAAAAATGGTTGAGCGAAGCGATGGCTGGTTCATGCGTCATGCTCGTGAACGGGTGCTGCCAGCGGAGATTTTATTTTATTTATTTATTTAATCTTTATTGCCTTATATGCAATATGGCATTCTCTGCCAGTCAACCGGAAAGAACGGAGATGAGTCTGCTCTTGCTACATTGGATACTATTAATCGTTGTATTTAACTTTAATCGTACATTTGTTTTTATGCCTAAACAGTGATAAGACACGGTATTCCTAAACATTCCTAAACTATTTTAAATCAGTTTTCATATTTTTTTTATTTTTTAGTCATAATTGTTATATCTTTTACATTTGTAATGGAAAGTGACTTCATGAGTTATTAAATAAAACTAGTTTAAACGGGATAATGCACGAAACTTTATTTATTTATTGACGTTTCGTTGCCTTTCCAGGCTTCGTCGTCAGAATAAAACTTTTGTTTTGATTATCCCGTTTAAACTAGTTTTATTTAATGAGTGATGTGCGTGAAAACCTAAGAAACAAATATTCATGAGTTATCTTATATTGAAGTCATTTTTCAATTTGACGACTCTGTATATAATACAGGGAGAAAAAACAGCCCTTGCTGAGTTTCTTGCCGGTTCTTCTCAGTACAAGGTTTCCCGTCGTAGAATTGCGAACCGATGCCGTAGCTTTTCGACATTCACAAGTGCTTGTAACGTGACTTCGTAACGTTTGCGAGTCCGAAATGTCATGGTCAAATGTGTACTGAATTTTAGTTCTCGTTACGTAGTTTGTGGCGCTGCTGTTCAAGTTTTCATACAAAATTTGACATGGACATTACGCACTCGCAAACTATTCTAATTCGATAATAGTTCGTACTAGGGGTACTGTGTGTGATCAGTCAGTAACGCTTGTCTTTTAAATGTACCTTGTATAGGTAAAATGATGCTGTAATTCTTACAACTAAATATTGTTGAGTAATATTATTCGGGAAAGATCTTCAGTAAGACGGAGGCTAGCACTCGGTAAGCTGTCTTCTGTACCTTATTATGTATATTTTAATCCCACCAAAAATATTCTATAAAAAACTAGCCAAGTCTTGATGGAGCTGCTTGTTTATCTCTAAAAAGTAATGAAATCTAGACAAAGTCGTCAGAGTCGCCAAGTCTGAGGTTCCTTATTGCGATTTCTTTATTATTATAGTTAATGTTGTGTGACTTGGCCGTTGAAGGGTATACAAGGGTACAAAACCAGGTGCTACATAACACCATTGTACCAATCTGTCGCCAGAACCGCTACCCATTGACGATGGAAAATTGCCACTTGGAAAACGTTGATTGAATAACCAGTCAATTTTAGGCTTGATAAAGTTGCGTTTACACGTAATGTTGCACGTATGAATGCATCGGTGCAATGGTGTCATGTAGCACCTGGTTTTGTACCCTTGTGTACTCTTCAACGGCCAAGTCACACAACATTAACTATAATAATAAAGAAATCGTAGTAAGGAACCTTAGACTTGTCATTATATTTTAACCAAATTTTGAGCGAATTTAATATTTTAGTGTAATTTGTCTATTTAATTCGTGTAATGTTCGAATAGAATAAAGTTAATCGTTCGACTATCCTTTCTTGTAAACTAGTAAGTATAAGTATAAAAGCCAGTCTACTATTATCCAGAGTTTTCCTTTAATTGCATCTGGTTTTGTACTCTTGTGTACTCTTCAACAGCCAAGTCACACAACATTAACTATAATAATAAAGAAATCGCAGTAAGGAACCTTAGACTTGGCACGACTTTGTCTAGAGTTCATTACTTTTTAGAGATAAACAAGCAGCTCCTTCGAGACGTGGCTAGTTTTTTACAAAATGGTTTTGGTAGGATTTCACTTCTTTTTGTGGAAACGTGAGCATATTGATTTATTTTATTAGATTTTCTTATTAGACGCATTTTTTTAGGAGTAGTCTTTATTATCACAAATCTTTCTTTTCTATTTTTCCGGTGTTTTTGTTTTTTTTTTCTATTCTTGAACAGTAACAACAGTTTTTCGTACTGCCATTTCGCGTTCTTTATTTATTCTTTTAGACGGTTTATTTTCTGAAAGATCGGCGTGGTATTTACGCCTCAGCCGGTTGTATTTGGTGATCGCTGAAGCTTGAGCTTTTATACTCTTGAAGTCAACATTTATGAGGTGCACCCCACCAAGATTGGTTACTCGTGAAAGCGCCACGTAGGCTTGGCCACGAGAGAATATGGAGGTGCCAATGTCCATGAGGGCATTTTTTAGACTTGGACCTTGGTTTGGACCACTGCCACTCTTAGTCCAATGAATTATATTTTGAGCAAATTTTGAGCGAATTTAATATTTTTTAGTGTAATTTGTTTATTTAATTTGTGTAATGTTCGAGTAGAATAAAGTGAATCGTTCTACTATTTTTTCTTGTAAACTCGTAAGTATAAGTATAAAAGTCAGTCTACTATTATCCAGAATTTTCCTTTAATTTTATTTATATGCGTATTAAAAGCAGAAAGGGAGGCATTCGCCCAGCAGTTGGACGCTATAGGCTAGATTAAATTAAAAGATGTGTCCCACTACGCTGGATTTTTGCAATGACAGCGGATTTTTTTGTGTACCAATAGTAGAAGGGGGCATTACCATATCTCCAATACAGCTGAGACCAGCTGAGGGTTCTTCATCAGATACTTCAGACCTTCGATTTTAGACATCAAATGAAGCGGCCCACCATGTTGAATATTTTTTGTAAAGGCGGTATGTCGATCTCTTCTAATAGTTTGGTTGGGTTCTTGTGTTTTGTAATCAGGGTCACCAGGTTTTCCAGATCTTCGATTATCTTAGTTTTTATAATTTTCCCTTTATGTGGCCATAAAACCCTAACTCTATACCAAACTTCAGCTCTCTGAGTTTATGGGAAGTACTAGTTCTATTCTGATGATCATGAGTGAGTGTGTGTCATAAATGCGAAACTTTGCTTTCGCTTAACTTCGGAACTAAATGACCTACAGACTTGAAATTTTGGATTTTAAGTATGTTATTATAGCTTACTGGATGACGAAAATTTTTGCGTTCTGGTGTTATCCAGAGGTTCTCGAATAGGGGCCTGAAAATGCAGCGAAATGGTTCCAGTAAATTGAGACTTGACGACAGACTTGGCGGATTGGCGAATTTATAATTTTATTAACCTTAGTCGTGATCATAAGTAATGCAGTTAGAAAAAAAAATGTGGCGTTATGATGAGACAAGAATAATGTAGGTTAATATATTTTCAAGCATTTAACTGCAAGATTTTTATAATTACTAGCAGCCGCTCGCGACTTTGTACGCGTTTTATTTAGTTATTGTAAATCCCTCAGGATGTTTCAATCTAGCTCATAAACTATATGCGTACCAAATTATATCCAAATCCGTTTAGTATTTTTACGTGATTTATGACATACAAACTTTCACATTTATAATATTAGTAGGATGGAAAATCTATAGAAAACTCGACCCAGGGTTCAGACAGTATTCGAACTCACTTCACACCTTCCGTGATCCGGGCGGACGCACTATAACCATAAGGGCCGTGTCGAATTACATCATTATAGTATTTGTTGCAAGGCAGCGCCATATCTTCGCATTGAGCGCGTTCTATCGTCTGTACCACGGCGAGTGTTCTGAGGAGTTATACTCTCTTATACCACCTTCCCATTTCATTCAGAGGACCACCGACTAACTGTGGCCACTATACCAACGCGTACAAAGAAATTTGGTGACTCATTTATTTGTTGCACTATCCGTAAATGGAATTCTCTGCCCGAGCACGTGTTCTCTCCCTACTATCCGTAAATGGGATTCTCTGCCCAAGCACGTGTTCTCTCCCTCTTACAACCTGAGATTCTTTAAAAGAGGCATGAAGAAGCAACATGCAGGCTGGCAAAGTGACGATGGCTGGTGTGGCAGGTAGAACCGCTGTACCAGCTATCTTCGCATCTGGACTTCACTGTCAATTAACATCAGGTGGGGTGGAGTCATTAGTCGGAACTATCTATAAAAAAAAATGATTTCCACCTGTATTACTGAAGATGCCGATTCGAACCCTGTCTGATACCTGAGCTGAGTGGTTTTTATGCGAATGTTATTCTAGTAACATTAGCTTTAGAACATTTATCATATTCCAAGAAATTTCAACAGGTTTTCTGTACAGTGGAGTCCTGCACTCTTCGACATAACGACAGTGTGTAGCGAATGGTTATTTAAACGATCACAATTAGCTGCTTCATTCACATCTTGATCAATGAGGCGCGCTCCGAGTGCCCATTGGTGATATACCACAGACTTATGAATTTTCAAAAACGACACGTATCCGTTTAAATAGCGGTTAAGTAAATATTGATGTAAAAACATACACTGTAATTTCAATAGCAATAATGTTAATTTTAACTATTTTCTAATTTTTCCCTGTTTAAGAGCTAAAAAGAAATACAATCTCTAAAACGACTTTGAGGAAAAACTACCCTTAATATTTGCCTATAATACTTATATTTATGGGAAATAATCGGAACCATTAGTTTCATTCATAGCTTAGTGTTTCAGTTATTTTCTTTAGAAAATTCATAAAACAGATTGCCTTAGATTATAGACTTTAAAGTACAGGGAGACAATGATACCCTTAAAAGGCATTAATCACTCACTTCGATTAAATATGAAGTATACCTACACAATAAATTTTTTGATGTTCACAGATATAAAATTATTAGAATTTATATTGATAACTTCTACTTTAAAAAGTATGTTTATCGACTCTACGAATGGAAATGATTCTGACTGGAAAGACTAAAAAACAAACGAAGATCATTCATTAAAATTATCGAAAGTTCTTAATTAATAAGAAAGCTAGTAAGTACCTAATCAATGTATGTAAAAATTAGGAAAATATGAGGTATTCTAATATCAGGTAAGGTCAATGCGGACCCCGTACCTACGGATAGGTGGATATGGTGGTCTAACGATCTCAAACACGCTGGAATAAAAAGCGTAGGAAGCCTTCAACAAAAATTTAATCATTTCTTATTATCTAATTTTATCAAAATTATCGCAGAGAATTAAGTACGGTTGTGATTTTCACTTTCGATTTTCAAAATTACTGGCAAAAAATACTTCCGATACAAAGTGTCTGACATTCATTCATATTGAAATTCATATTGAATTTAAAATTTTGTTAACAATATTCTCTACAACATGTAGTTATAATTTTTATTATTTTTAAAGCATGTAACTGCTTGATGTTTAAATCTAAAGAAAATATAACTAGAAAAAATTCCACGCGGACCAGGCAGCAGACGGGACTCGAACCCGCACCCTTCGCAATCCGGGCGAATGCACTGACCAATTATGCTACCGCGGCCCTCACGGACCGCGTCGAAATTCTTCTAGCCATTCTTAAGCTGCAAGGCAGCGCCATCTCTTCGCATTATAGGTAACCCACAATGTCAAATGAATACTTTTACAAGTATTAAACATTTGAAAGAAGAAATAGCAATTATAGTTATAATTTTTATTATTTTTAAAGCATGTAACTGCTTGATGTTTAAATCTAAAAAATGCATTATATAAGATCGCATTATAGGACATGTAGTTACTTATGAATCAGTTTTCAGGCTGTAAATAAAGTAGGTAAAATTTTGCACCACCTGATGGACAGTTAGAGAGTATGTATACGTAGATTGTAAACACTAATACTTCTCGATTGTACCCTCTTTATCGCAACTGGAACTTTACGTCGGGACTGTTGAACCTGACCTTATATCTACTGATATTCGGTGTTGGCGAGAAGCTGTTGTTTGTGATTGTCCTTTAGTTAACCTTTAAGTTTACTCTAACCCCATATTAATAACCAAAGAATACGCTTGTATTAATTACTCTATGTTTTGTCTCTGTTCATTGAATTACAAACTGCACTTGAGTGACAAGAAAAAAACATGACGTAACTAATTTAAACTAATTCCTCGTTTCTTATTAAGGAGGTATGTGAATAAAAAAATAGAAGGTTTTTGGCGGGGTTTTATCGGGTGCGGTTGTCATCTTATTTTAATTATTCTTATATTCGTTCATAGTAAATATTGTGAAATAAAATTGGTGTGATTTTGTGTTACAACTGTCTGCGCAACTGAAGAATTAGTGGAATCTTTAAAATATACGCTATTCCGATCAAGTGGACGTGAGAACTTTATTGTAGTGTTGACTACCACACAGAGGCTTATTCAAAAAGCCAACTCGATACATTTTGTGTCAGGCACTCATAGAAACATTACAATGCGTCACACCGACATTCTAATGTTAAAAAAAGAAGACGAATAAAACTAAAGATTAGGCTGTATTGGCATTGTTCCCTTTGCCTTCCGTGAAATGGGAAAAACTTAAAAAAAAATCAGTTCATCATAATGCTTATGGTTTGTTTAAAAAGAGTCATTATTCCGGAAAAAGTACCAGGAGACCATAAATGGCTAAAAGGTTCTCGTTATGAAAATGGAAAAGAAGTCTTATTTAATATCTGGTTATGAAAAAGCTTCTCGCCAACACCGAACTACTGAAACAAGGTGTGGCTCGATAGTCCGGGTGAGAAGTACAACCCAACTATCGCAACTGAACACTTTCAGTAGTTCGGTGTGTGGCGGCGACATCTATATGCCCCACATATATACAACGGATGGAGGAAATCATTACTCACCATCCTCAAGAGATGGCGTTACCTGCACTGCAGACGCACTGACTGCTGAAAACACTGACCATCGACCTCCGGTCTCGGAGGGGAGTGATGTGGCGGTGACATCTTTATGCCCCACATATATATTTATTTATTTATTTATTTATTTAAACTTTATTGACCAAAATATAAACAATGGTACAAAAGGCGGACTTAATGCTAAAAGCATTCTCTCCCAGTCAACCTTTGGGAAAAATGAGAAACACGAACAGCGGTATAAAGCTAAATACGAATAAATGTACAAAAAACATAGATACATAAATAAATACATACCATAAAATGTTTATAATTACTAGCAGCCGCTCGCGACTTTGTACGCGTTTTATTTAGTTATTGTAAATCCCTCAGGATGTTTCAATCTAGCTCATAAACTATATGCGTACCAAATTATATCCAAATCCGTTTAGTATTTTTACGTGATTTATGACATACAAACTTTCACATTTATAATATTAGTAGGATGGAAAATCTATAGAAAACTCGACCCAGGGTTCAGACAGTATTCGAACTCACTTCACACCTTCCGTGATCCGGGCGGACGCACTATAACCATAAGGGCCGTGTCGAATTACATCATTATAGTATTTGTTGCAAGGCAGCGCCATATCTTCGCATTGAGCGCGTTCTATCGTCTGTACCACGGCGAGTGTTCTGAGGAGTTATACTCTCTTATACCACCTTCCCATTTCATTCAGAGGACCACCGACTAACTGTGGCCACTATACCAACGCGTACAAAGAAATTTGGTGACTCATTTATTTGTTGCACTATCCGTAAATGGAATTCTCTGCCCGAGCACGTGTTCTCTCCCTACTATCCGTAAATGGGATTCTCTGCCCAAGCACGTGTTCTCTCCCTCTTACAACCTGAGATTCTTTAAAAGAGGCATGAAGAAGCAACATGCAGGCTGGCAAAGTGACGATGGCTGGTGTGGCAGGTAGAACCGCTGTACCAGCTATCTTCGCATCTGGACTTCACTGTCAATTAACATCAGGTGGGGTGGAGTCATTAGTCGGAACTATCTATAAAAAAAAATGATTTCCACCTGTATTACTGAAGATGCCGATTCGAACCCTGTCTGATACCTGAGCTGAGTGGTTTTTATGCGAATGTTATTCTAGTAACATTAGCTTTAGAACATTTATCATATTCCAAGAAATTTCAACAGGTTTTCTGTACAGTGGAGTCCTGCACTCTTCGACATAACGACAGTGTGTAGCGAATGGTTATTTAAACGATCACAATTAGCTGCTTCATTCACATCTTGATCAATGAGGCGCGCTCCGAGTGCCCATTGGTGATATACCACAGACTTATGAATTTTCAAAAACGACACGTATCCGTTTAAATAGCGGTTAAGTAAATATTGATGTAAAAACATACACTGTAATTTCAATAGCAATAATGTTAATTTTAACTATTTTCTAATTTTTCCCTGTTTAAGAGCTAAAAAGAAATACAATCTCTAAAACGACTTTGAGGAAAAACTACCCTTAATATTTGCCTATAATACTTATATTTATGGGAAATAATCGGAACCATTAGTTTCATTCATAGCTTAGTGTTTCAGTTATTTTCTTTAGAAAATTCATAAAACAGATTGCCTTAGATTATAGACTTTAAAGTACAGGGAGACAATGATACCCTTAAAAGGCATTAATCACTCACTTCGATTAAATATGAAGTATACCTACACAATAAATTTTTTGATGTTCACAGATATAAAATTATTAGAATTTATATTGATAACTTCTACTTTAAAAAGTATGTTTATCGACTCTACGAATGGAAATGATTCTGACTGGAAAGACTAAAAAACAAACGAAGATCATTCATTAAAATTATCGAAAGTTCTTAATTAATAAGAAAGCTAGTAAGTACCTAATCAATGTATGTAAAAATTAGGAAAATATGAGGTATTCTAATATCAGGTAAGGTCAATGCGGACCCCGTACCTACGGATAGGTGGATATGGTGGTCTAACGATCTCAAACACGCTGGAATAAAAAGCGTAGGAAGCCTTCAACAAAAATTTAATCATTTCTTATTATCTAATTTTATCAAAATTATCGCAGAGAATTAAGTACGGTTGTGATTTTCACTTTCGATTTTCAAAATTACTGGCAAAAAATACTTCCGATACAAAGTGTCTGACATTCATTCATATTGAAATTCATATTGAATTTAAAATTTTGTTAACAATATTCTCTACAACATGTAGTTATAATTTTTATTATTTTTAAAGCATGTAACTGCTTGATGTTTAAATCTAAAGAAAATATAACTAGAAAAAATTCCACGCGGACCAGGCAGCAGACGGGACTCGAACCCGCACCCTTCGCAATCCGGGCGAATGCACTGACCAATTATGCTACCGCGGCCCTCACGGACCGCGTCGAAATTCTTCTAGCCATTCTTAAGCTGCAAGGCAGCGCCATCTCTTCGCATTATAGGTAACCCACAATGTCAAATGAATACTTTTACAAGTATTAAACATTTGAAAGAAGAAATAGCAATTATAGTTATAATTTTTATTATTTTTAAAGCATGTAACTGCTTGATGTTTAAATCTAAAAAATGCATTATATAAGATCGCATTATAGGACATGTAGTTACTTATGAATCAGTTTTCAGGCTGTAAATAAAGTAGGTAAAATTTTGCACCACCTGATGGACAGTTAGAGAGTATGTATACGTAGATTGTAAACACTAATACTTCTCGATTGTACCCTCTTTATCGCAACTGGAACTTTACGTCGGGACTGTTGAACCTGACCTTATATCTACTGATATTCGGTGTTGGCGAGAAGCTGTTGTTTGTGATTGTCCTTTAGTTAACCTTTAAGTTTACTCTAACCCCATATTAATAACCAAAGAATACGCTTGTATTAATTACTCTATGTTTTGTCTCTGTTCATTGAATTACAAACTGCACTTGAGTGACAAGAAAAAAACATGACGTAACTAATTTAAACTAATTCCTCGTTTCTTATTAAGGAGGTATGTGAATAAAAAAATAGAAGGTTTTTGGCGGGGTTTTATCGGGTGCGGTTGTCATCTTATTTTAATTATTCTTATATTCGTTCATAGTAAATATTGTGAAATAAAATTGGTGTGATTTTGTGTTACAACTGTCTGCGCAACTGAAGAATTAGTGGAATCTTTAAAATATACGCTATTCCGATCAAGTGGACGTGAGAACTTTATTGTAGTGTTGACTACCACACAGAGGCTTATTCAAAAAGCCAACTCGATACATTTTGTGTCAGGCACTCATAGAAACATTACAATGCGTCACACCGACATTCTAATGTTAAAAAAAGAAGACGAATAAAACTAAAGATTAGGCTGTATTGGCATTGTTCCCTTTGCCTTCCGTGAAATGGGAAAAACTTAAAAAAAAATCAGTTCATCATAATGCTTATGGTTTGTTTAAAAAGAGTCATTATTCCGGAAAAAGTACCAGGAGACCATAAATGGCTAAAAGGTTCTCGTTATGAAAATGGAAAAGAAGTCTTATTTAATATCTGGTTATGAAAAAGCTTCTCGCCAACACCGAACTACTGAAACAAGGTGTGGCTCGATAGTCCGGGTGAGAAGTACAACCCAACTATCGCAACTGAACACTTTCAGTAGTTCGGTGTGTGGCGGCGACATCTATATGCCCCACATATATACAACGGATGGAGGAAATCATTACTCACCATCCTCAAGAGATGGCGTTACCTGCACTGCAGACGCACTGACTGCTGAAAACACTGACCATCGACCTCCGGTCTCGGAGGGGAGTGATGTGGCGGTGACATCTTTATGCCCCACATATATATTTATTTATTTATTTATTTATTTAAACTTTATTGACCAAAATATAAACAATGGTACAAAAGGCGGACTTAATGCTAAAAGCATTCTCTCCCAGTCAACCTTTGGGAAAAATGAGAAACACGAACAGCGGTATAAAGCTAAATACGAATAAATGTACAAAAAACATAGATACATAAATAAATACATACCATAAAAATAATGTAATACATACAAACATAACACAATAATATTTAAATATATATATATATAGATACATATAATATATACATGATGATGATTAAAAAGTGACACTTCATCTTATATATATATACAACGGATGGAGGAAATCATTACTCACCATCCTCAAGAAATGGCGTTACCTGCACTGCGATCATAATAGTATGGAAGCCTACATCGCGCAAATGAAATTCGGAGGCTAACTCTTCATATATACGATGCCCGACCAACTTCAGTCGGGCCGCGGCCCCCGAGCTACCATCACTCAGCTCGGAGGAAGATCTTCGCCTTTGGCCTTCCTACAAGGTGTACCGGACATGTAAAAGAAATAATTTTGTGAAATAAAAATTTCTCATTTTGCAATTTTAACCACCAGCCAACCCTTTGATGAGGTTGAATAGGAAAAGTCGAAATTCGCATTTAATTCGCAATGTACCTAATGCAACGATAATAAAAACCGTAAGCATTATGTAATTGATCTATTCGTAATCGCATTATTTGAAATTCCTAAATTATTGTGTTTTATTCAAAGACGTATTAGGTACAGATGCCTTATAAATAAAACCGGTTTTTGATATCGTTTGATGGTGACAAAGTCTAATTATATCGGTCATAGGTAGATTTTTTTGTGTTTCATATAATGAGTAGATATGCGATATTAAGCACTTATTTATAAAAAGAAGTTTGGTACATATAGATCAAATATCTATATAGATAAGGCTCTTGAAGGAATGAGGGATTTTGCATAATAAACTGTAGACAAATTAAGTATGCATTTACTTGGAAAGTTGTTTAAAATAGAAAATATGTATATACCACTAAGCCTACTCACTCATGATGCTTTTTTTATCAATTTTACCAAAAATTCCATTACCATTACCACTGAATTTAATTTGTGTAATTTAGATAACAAACACTGATAACGTTTTATTAAATCTATGTAAGTAATGAAAACAAAACCGGCTATCTCTACTATACAATATTATTTTTAAGTTACCGAATTACCATTTATTATTATGATCCGTAGAATACTAGTTAATAATGATCATTCTCAAATGTTTTTTTGATTAATTAATCTAAATTGGTTAATCTTATAAATGCAACCTTATGATTAATTAAAGACACAACACTAAAAGTGAAATTTATACTACAAATAATTATGGTATATATGTTATGGGCCAAGTGATTAATGCGAGCAGTATTCATAATGCCCAGTCATATCGGGCCAAGTGATTAATTACAATCAAAACTCACCTATTTATCACATTGCCCGGCCATTATTAATAATGCCGGGCGGCTCGTGGTCCATGTAACAAGTCAGTGTTTGAGATAGCTTGAATTTATCGCTTGGACGGGGCAGTTTGAATAAATTCAAAACGTTGGTACTATTGACAAAATGACAGATGTCTCGCCATTTTGTGTTTGTTTTGAGATCTTGTTAGATAAAAAATAGTATGGGCTTAACACTTCCAAAAAAAGGTAAATGTGGCTTTACAACGGTCTTTAATTCAGAACCAACTTGGTCAAACGCGACACGCCGTGGTCTTGGTCTGCCCTACCCTTAGAGTGTTTTTTAGAGCCCAGAAGCGCGAAAGGGAGAGCAGCCCCGAACAAGCCGAAGGTGTGAAGGGGAGTGATGCTTGTGACTTCGTCACGCAAAGGCGGAGGGACTGCTATTCCCGCAGCGCCGAAGATAAGGCCAACCAGTACTTCTACTGGTTCTTACTTCCCTAGTCCTTGCATTCTTAAAAAGTAGGGAACCATAAATTCTGAACAATTCTCAACAAACTGCATTGAAACTAGTATAGACTATAGTTTCTAAATTGATCGAAGTAAAACCCGAAGTCTGATTATTTAAATTTTAAAAATAAATACTAAACTATAAAACATGTTTTTATTATTACTCTACCCGTTATTGATTTCATTACTAGTAATGCCCGGTCTATCTAACTAAGTATTCATTTGAAAGTATTAAACATGCTTTACATCACTCTGCCCAATAGGCACTGGGCATTATTCATAATGTCAGGGCAATGTGATAAATTGATTGGTTATAATCAAATAAAACTAGTTTTTACAGTTTAATGCACGAAACTTTATTTATTTATTGTAATAAAAGTTTGATTCCGACGACGTAGCCTGTAAAGGCTACGAAACGTCAATAAATAAATAAAGTTTCGTGCATTAACCCGTAAAAACTAGTTTTATTTAATGAGTGATGTGCGTGAAAACCTAAGAAACAAATATGGTTATAATCACTTTGCCCGCTCTTATTGGGCATTATAAATGACATTCGTACAAAAAATAAACCATTTTTTTAAAGTTTTATTCTATCTTTGGGAGTTCTACAAGTACTTAAGCGTGGGGTCAAATATGATAACATCAATCCGAGTGACTCAGTCGCTCGCGACTCGACTCACAGTCGGCAACCGCGGTCATTTAAGCGCAATATTTTGACGCACGCGCATCTTGTAAACAAAATTTTTTAGCACATTTATTTAATTTCAAAAGTGGAATGTGAAATAAGTCACAGTAAAGTAGTTTCAAATTTAACACTTAAATATGAAACGTCTGTTTTTCGTGATAGTTTTTATAGTTTGTCCGTATGCTTCTGGAATCGAAGTAAGCAATTCTACGGATCAAAATGTCACCGTCAGCTGTTCAAATGAGCATGAATATGATGATCTGGAGATCAGAGAGATATCGGGCATGTGGTATGTGCTGGAACTGTACATGCACTTGAGCAACGAAGGAGTAAATAAATACAACAGCTGTCCTATCACTTTTATTAGGGAAATGAATGATTTCCCCAGCTCTACGTATGGGGTAAGTAGGTAAACTTGAAAAGTTTTATAACGGTAAACATTTCTTGTTTCATCTTAATGATAACTTTACTTTATAATAACATCTTTACTTATTTCTGTTAGTAAAAAAACAAAGAGCTTCTAAGATATTCCATGATATTTTAACGCAATACACTTGACTGCAAAGAAACCGGTTCACCCGCTCGTACTTTGGAACTCTTATTCGATTTTCTGAAAAAGTATATTACAACTATCTAAGTTATACCTACAGAAAGTGCGTTTATTTAAGATAAAAAAGAGGAAAATATTTTCTTAAGTATTGTCGCATTAGGTACTGTGTAATCAAGCAAGAAACATAATGCTAACGATTTGCTAATTTTTGAAAAAGTTACGATTACCGTTCTTTTCTTTTAATGAAGATAGTCTGATACTTCTTAACATTTATTTAGTTTTTGTCCATAGTTTTCTCAAACGTGTGTTTTCTTGCTAAGTTTTTTAAAACCGATTAACACGATTGGAAACCGACTCTTCTTTGGAAGACTCTTAATAAAATATTAATCTCATAAAGTTCATTTGATTTATCACGAAAAGCACTTTTTGTAGGTATAACTTGAATAGTTGTAAGTTTTATACTTTTTGAGAAAATCAATATCAGAGTTCCGAGGTAGCAAGCGACCCGATTTCTTTGCTGTCCAGGATTTATAAATACCTAAGTCAGTAAAAATATATTAAAGCGGAATGATTACCAAAAATAGTCATAAAATATTAAATTTTCCCGCAGTCTGTAACTGCTACCTAAAGATAAGGACATATAATACAATGATTTGCCTATCGATGTGACCACAACAATGATATGTTGTTGTAATGTATGTATATCATCTATACATATAATATAATGGTAGGAAAATCAAAACTGTACATTGAATATTAAAAAAAATACTAGGTGTGTGATCTACAATAGATACCGAAGCCAAAAATATATTTTTAGTATTTTTGTCTTATATTTGTCTGTATGTAAGTCCGGGATTAACTCAAAAAGTACTGCATGGATTTACTTCAAATTTAGCACGAATATTATTAAGAAGTCGGGTCAACATATAGGCTACGTATTATCATGCTATCACATACGGGGAACGAGCAGTGAACCTTTATTTCTAACTAACTCCAGGCGTACGAATTCGCGGGCGGCCGCTAGTCAAAAATACGTCGCTTAAAATCATTACCAGTAAAATATAAACTAAATTATTATTAGTCAGGAGAAGTATTGTCCGATTTCAAAATATCTTCTCCGCGAGCTTCATTAATTCATGTATTGGGTGTATATTTAGAGCACAATCCGATAACTGGTAGCCTCGGTTTATTTAAATGAAATGAAACTGAAAGTATGTGCAAACGTTTAGTTTCATTTCATTTAAGTATCATATTTTCACGCTATAATATTCCGTGCTGGGTTGGCAGAGTATCTAAAGGTGCAACTTGAAAATAAAATTGGTGCGATTTTGCGATACCACGATGCAATTGTTTTTCTTTTTAAATAATTAAAAAAGTCCTTACTCGTTTGGGTCCTTCATCGAACCCGAGCCGCCCGCGCAGCAGGCGAGCTTTCTATCACCTAACCAACGACGAAAGAAAGAAGAAAGAAAGGTCTGATTTTTTTAATAATAATTTTAAAATGTCGCATTACATTTAAAATGTAAAATGAAACATAAAATGAACGAAAAATTTGCGGCGCTATTATTAATGTTGCACTTTAATAAAATACTTATATGTTAACAACACTCAGTCAATGTAATTTTACAAGTTACCAGTCAATCATTTATAACACTTTCCGAATATTCAAATTCATATATTCAGTCTAGGCTGTTACAATATGAAAGTCAAACTCTATGCCATCGGTTCGTAAATCTACGGCGTGAGACCTTGTACTGAGAAGAACTGGCAGGATATGCTCCTGTATAATTAATTATTTTGCAAAATTTCGTTCAAAAATTTCTTTGACTAAAATAACACTCATGAATGCTGCTGTTTTATAATCCAATATATATGACCTCCGTGGCCGAGTGGATTGCACGCTGGTTTTCATGGCGTCGCGGACTCGAGAGATTTTGTGATGTTTGTGTGATGAATACGAGCATATGTACTCCAGTTATGGATTTTCAAATATGTATTTCTATACAAATACACTTATATATGTACAGTATATGTATTCTATCCGTTGCCCTAGTATCACATAACACAAGGCTTATAGTGCTTACTTTGGGGCTAGGCTTATTGGTGTGAGTGTTGGAAATATTTATTATTATTATTATATGAGCACTGTTGAAATCTCAGTTTGAAATGTCAGAATAAGTTTTTAAATTT
This sequence comes from Chilo suppressalis, assembly GCA_902850365.2. Lineage (NCBI taxonomy): Eukaryota > Metazoa > Arthropoda > Insecta > Lepidoptera > Crambidae > Chilo > Chilo suppressalis. Next base: position 20,501,301 of record OU963898.1, read on the forward strand.
ACCGCTAAAATAACAAACATCAAATTAACATAGTTACAAAATAAACAGTCCCCTATTTAATCGTAGCATTTCCTTTTATAGGGATCTTCACAGTATCAATTCGAGCTGTTCAGTATTTTGTTGTATGAAACGCACTACTGCAACGCACACTAATCGGACTCGTATCGTGATCGCCTCGTCTAGGGGCACGTGCTTTGCAGTAGGGAGTTTCATACAAAGAATCTGAACGACTTCAAATATTATGTGAAGATGATGAGCTTGATGGCGCAGGTGGTTAAGCGCATTCGGCCTGCGATCGTGGAAGTTCTACAATGATTGGTCATTGGATGGGTGACCAAAAACTTATTATTTCGAGCTCCTCCGTACTTCGGAAGGCACGTTAAGAATGTTGGGCCTGGCTGCATCTGAAGTCGTTAGCAACCACCAATCCGCACTGGACCCGCGTGTTGGGTTACTGTCCAATCCATCCATAAGGAAGGCATGTGCCCCAGCAGTGGGGACATTAATAAGCTGATAATGGTAATACTCGTAGATAGTAAAAAATGTGCAACTCGCTCGTTCCTCTTTATCCTAAAATGTAAGTAGTGACAGTCGAGTTGAGTTTCTCTTAGTGAAGAGAAACTCAACATCATTATAAGGGTCTGCAGTGTTATTCTGTAAAATTTTCACGCGCGGTTCCGATGTGGATCCGCGCGGATTAAAATAGAAACCACGCGGATCCACACGGAAAATCATGGGTCTTCCTTAATTCATCATTTAATGTTATACTATCTTACATGTTAGACTATAAGGTATTTATCTGTGGGCCTACCTTGCCTAATTATAAATAAATGAAGAAGTAGGTAAATAAAATGAATATAATGGTTGACTATTATTGTACGCCAACATAGAAATATTATGATGCTGTAAGTACTTAACACAATCCTTGGAGTCGTCGTCATGACTATTGGAGCGTGTAAAGGTAATTCATAAGTGCTTGACGAAAATGACACGGTTGAATCATATCCTTTTCATCTTTGTTTATCGAGGAAGTTTAGATAAAATTTAGAGCCTCGACTTAGTCGAAAGAAAAAATCGTATTAGGAAAATAGAGAGGTTGGTAAAAACCAATTTGAACACGTGAGGATTTGAAATTGCGACGGGTTAAGACATGTTAAATAATAAACAAAACATTAAATTACAAGTAGAATTTTCTTTCAAATTCAAAAAACAAGATTCTTTTCTTTTGGATGGTTTACAGTTTTGTTACTACTGTAGTAACCCTTATAATAAAATATTAGAAATCTAGACCTAGTGGAATATTTCCTAGTATTTTTTTTGGATTTAAACATCTAGCAGTTAAAATGCTTATAAATAAAAATACAATACCAACTAAAATATAAGTTAAGATTTTCTATCAAAATTACCCTAGAGGAATAAGATTTAAAAATTGTGATATATTGTAATTTTTGATACCCGGCCTAAAAATGTAAAATTTAGGAATATATACTACAACTGGGTCATTGTCCGCAACTGTAACAATAAATTTCATTGTATCAAAATAACGTAGATTGAAGTTTTATCGAGAATGTCTGAATCAACTGGAAAACCCACACTTATATCATGATTCCACGAGAGTCGATAATGCGTCATACTTCCACAAGATTTTTTTTTTTCTATTTCTATAAATTTGAAAAATATGTGAACGAGATACATATATATTTTTAATTATATATATATACCAAAGATTATTTTTCTCTAGATAGGGTGTCACAGCGCATATGCGTTGAAAAAAATATCTCCCACCTGGTGGGGTCTACAACCCTTCTCATTAATCAAAATAATTATTTAGATCATCTTGACATCTAATACAGAACTTGTATATTGCCATCTTCCGGGCCAGTCCGGAAATCTGGCAAAAAGTTATTGATGCTAAATAACGGAATGTGGCAAACCTGGTAACTTAGGCATGCGCACCGAGACAAAAATAATGACATTTCACTGACATTTCGCGAGTGTAACATACACGATTCGCATGTTTTGTTTTGCGTGTCACGCACACAAGTATATAAAATCTGTACCCCTAGCACGATCCAATATCGAATTCGTATCGTTTGCGAGTCCGAAATGTCATTGTCAAATGTGTACTGATCTTTAGTTCTCGTTACGTACTTTGTGCCGCTGCTGTTCAAGTTTCCATACAAAATTTGACATTAACATTTCGGACTCGCAAACGATACGAATTCAATATTGGTTCGTGCTAGGGGTACTGGTCTGTTTTTATCGCAAGGTGACGCTCTATCTAGAGGGTAAATAATCAAAGCTAAGAACCTAAACTTTCTATATACCTAGTCATTTATACAGTTTCACATCAATTAGCTTAACCCAAAAGTAAATAAGCACCGTAAGTGCGCTTGTTAACGAGGCGGTTTTAAACCGTGTCTACTCCCAGGCGTCACTTAAGTATGGGAAACTATAGTGGTTTGGTAATGACACTGGTGTTAGCGACGGTTAAGGGTCGGTATATACGTACAAATTGTACTCGTGAATAAGCTTAGGCGGCATTGGCCCGGGTAGAAATCGTTTTATTAACAAGCGCCCTAAGGCTTGTGATATACTGTCGGTTACATGATAAATACCGAGATCCAGGTAATTGTTATCAATTTGAATTTCAAGTATTTGTAATATTTATAATACTACGTTAATAAATTTTTCAAAGTAGATATGTTGTTACTTAGAAGGAAGGACTTGTACACACCTAACGATAAATACGAGTATATGACAAAATTATCACTGAAACGGATAGCTACGCTGCATACCTACAAAAGAATTTTCATTCTGTAACGAATGTTCATATTAAGTTTCAATTCTTTTTGAGGTCATTCAACCACTGGCATTGGAAAAATTACTGAAGGGTTAATTAAAGCAGATATTCGTTCCTGATCAAAATATGAATCATATTATTGGTACGTGTAGGACAGTCCCCTCAATAACTCGTCCCTATTGCATTATCCGGTTGACGAACTTCCATCCTTTTGGCACTCTTCCGCATCCGTTTACTACTGTGTTGGTGCAAATGTTATATTAGAACTAGCTGTCCCAGTGAACTTCGTACCGCCATATAAAATAGGGGTTGGTGGTAGAAGGGTGAAAATTTAGGGTTATATGTATTTTTGTATGATGTATCATAAAAAAATAAAAACAAAAAATTAAAAAAAAATAAGGGTGGATCGGACCACCCGTAACATTTAGGGTGATAAAAATAGATGTTGTTCTATACATATAAAATTTCACTAAAATCGGTCGAGCCGTTTCGGAGTAGTTCAATTACGCAAACCGTGACACGAGAATTTTATATATTAGATAGTGTTTTAAAGTAAAAAAAAAGCTTTTCGGACTTCGCATATTTAGGGATCCGTACCAAATTTGGACCATTAAGTTCGTTGTAGTAAGAGAAATGAAGAAATAACAAAGGGAAAAAACAGGATTATTGGTATTTTTCAGATTTCAGATTTTAGTAATAAAATAAATAAAAGCCACAAGAACTTGAGTAAACAAAGGACATTACTCGTTGCCCATACATTGAATGCCCCAGAACGCACAGCAATGAGAAAATGCTAGTTGTACTCGGAATCATTCGTAAATTCTAATTGGCCAATTGGGCATTTGTTGAAATACAGACAACTTGGGGAACAGTGGCCTATTACAGAATGTATTAGATTTTGAGGTTATAATTATTATACTTAATCGTAAATGATGTACTTGTATATTCTGAAAAGATTTAGTGTTTACCTTTATGTAAGCACTTAAATAATATGAATTAAATGAACACAAAATGCAATTAATAATAAAAATAACAAATGCTTATATTCATATTGATTTATGAGTGTTGGCAGTTGGCACCTATGACACCTATACCTACCTGTTGTAATAATAGATTTATTTTCAAATGAAATGTTCAAAGGCTTTCTGTTTACCTGTTTGTATTATCACTGTTATCAGTAATTAAGTATGTACCTGGTTATCATTATGATTTTCATAAAAATAAACAGATATTATATGGGATGGGAGTATAAACTATCTTTACATAATTTCAGAAAATATGTTTTTATAAATATAATATAAATACTAGTGATAAGAATTATTAACCAAGGATTAACTAAGATAACTCGTTCTATTCTTATGTTGATAAATACCTATGGCCTATATTGCATTTATTAAATTGAATTGAATTAAAATAAAACACTTGTATTTGAAATCACTTTGTGAACCTCATTTGCGGAAGCTTTTGAATTTAAATGAATCTCTTAAGGTTTTAAAGATGACATGACAGCAAATTGTGTACAGTCTGTTCATCCTAACTTGTCTTATTTGGTAAACAATCTTGGCACAACTTTTTAACCATTTAAAAATAAAATAACAACGAAGTCAATAAACTATTAAAATAAATCGTTATTATAGACTGAAACCTATTGAATTTAGTTAACAGTTGATTTTAAAGTCTGTATTTTCAATAAAAAGGAGTGCCAAGATTGTTTACCAAATAGGACAAGTTAGGATGAACAGACCGTAGTATTTAGTAACAGAACTTTTAATTTTAATTTTTTTAAACAGATTGTCCGTTTACTATTATAAATAATAGAAAAATAATAGTGAAGGACATTCTTTTGTGCATGCTGGGGCCGATTTCGTCGATGTCCTTTATATTATTAACATTTCACCACTTTTCAAGTTCGTAGGTCAATAGGAAATTATCCATTCTTTTGTTTTATAACATTTTTAAAACAAAAATACCGGGTATTATTTTACCTACTTATATAGGATCTCGTAGATACCTGCCTATCTAAGAGATCTAATCAATGAAACTGTTTGAAAACGTTTTTATCATTATTTTGTGGCTCCGAGTACGGAATCGAAAAGTTACACTTTTTATACAAAATAAAACTGGCCATTCATTTTTTACCACTATAGAGATATTGCTTTTTGCAGTACTTTTTATTAACATTATTATAAATGGATCACGTAGTCACTTTATTGCGAGCAAATTGATTTTATAAGGTTATACATTTTTTTCCTACTCGATAACTAAATAGACTTCCGTTTGCTTAAAGTTTTAGATGATTCTTTATAACAATTCTTGGATATAAGTAATGGGCTTATCAATGATATTCCATTAAGATATCTTTTCAGCAGTTAAGTACTTATACATATATAGGTATACATGGCAAAGTATGTATGTAGTAGGCACCCATATAGTACCTAGAAACAAGATATCTCTGAGTGCGGAAATTAAATACTAGTTAATTATTTAATTTAAATTAACAACATGAAATCAACACCAGGGGCCTATTACATAAAAGAGTGGTAAATACTGCGGTTTTTACTACACAAATTACGCAACTAGTGTAGTAGAATTAATAAGAAAGTGTCATTTTATTGTAATAGAATTCTTTGAATTTACTGCAGTAAAGTTAAAATGATCACGATATTACTTTTGTGAAATAGGGCCCAGTTATTTGTTACTTGACTAATCGGTCCATTTGATCCAAAAATTCACACATAAGCATAATATTTACCCCCATACGTACAAGAATCATAGTATACATAATCTTGGACAAATTATGCCCTGTTTTACTTACACCATTAAAATATCACATAAAAATATAGAGATAAACATTGCGAATATTTTCATTTATTAATTACTAGCTTTCTGACCGCGTGCGACTCCGTTACACCTTACAACCTTCATACCACGTTTTAACTTTCCAGGGCCTGAAGTTTTGAATAAACAATTTCAACCCTAAAAAGTACCAGAAAACTTGTTTTGAAAACCATAACACCATTATTATTTTATTACCAATACAACCCAATTTTCATGTTTCTATAATCGAAATTGTCGAAGTTTCTTACAAAATTTCTTACCCTATGACATCGCTTAGGGGTGAAGTTTAGAAACTTGAAACAGTAATTTATATATTTAATAACGGCCGCTCGCGACGTCATACGCATTAATTTCACACCTACACAAGAACCTAACATTTTTCGGAATATAAAGTATCATATGTCTCAATCCCGGTCCAAATCTGTTCAGTTATTTTTCCGTGACCTTTTCCGTTGAACAAATAAACTTTCACATTTATTATGTTAGTAGGTAATAGGACTGTAAACCTTAGCATATATTCATTTATGCTTTATTTTAACTCGAAAAAAAATTAATTAGTCAGCTATGTCACGATATTCAGCTACTGAATTTCGAAGCTAGAAACCATTGGAGGCCTCACTCAAAATTTTATTCACATGGTGTCAGACCTCTGGACTCAATAACATTGAGTTTTTTTAATTGACACTAGTCAAATAGCTACGTAATTGAGATATGTCAAGACCTTTTGTGTTAGTTCCACCTACGTACGTTTCTGAGTCAACTTAGTGTCAGCGAAAGGTCAATCCGTTCGACCTATCCAATTTACGGTGATCTCCTACATTTTTTAAAGACTTACCGTGTGTCATCAACCTTGATGCAATAATAGACGGACAATAAGCTAACACATTTGTTTTGCGAATTTTGGAAATAGGTAGTAGGTAAAGAACAATTTTTGTTGAGAATGTGTGCTTTGATTTGCTAATAGTAAAGTTTGACTGGGTATTTGCATCGAATTTTACATTGAAATTAAAGTATTGTGTAAGTTAATAACAACCCATAGAAAAAATGGGGAAATTAAATGACAGGTTCAATGTATAAAACTACAAATGGTACTTAAATAGACATTATTCGTTCCCCGAATAAAATTTTAGAAAAAGAATTTAAAAAATCGCGTTTTAAAATATTGATAGTTAGTTCCTTAGTTCGTTTTTGAGAATCCCATAGAAACCTTATATTTTGCTTTAATCTATGTTTAAAAATCTCATTCCAGGTTAAAATCTATGTGCTAAACTTCATCCAAATCCTTTCATCCTCGTTTTTATTCAAGACGTGGGGTAAATTACTCTTGTTAGAAACAAGTTGATACGGCAAAAAATATACATACCGGCCGAATTAAGAACCTCCTCCTTTTTGAAGTCGGTGAAAAATATGAGCCATTCCAGCTAACCTTAACTGACTTGCCCAACCCTATCCCGTCTTCTGGTCCTCAGGATAACCTTTTCCAGAGGGCAGGGTTCAGATTATCATGTATCAAAATGTGAAGTGGTTCCAATAAATTATTATTATTTTTATTTTGGTTTCTTTTTTTCTCAGCCTTAGGTTGGTTTTAAACAATCTGTACGGGCTGTGCCAAGTATCAGATTGCATCTATTGTTTATTACTCTCTTAAAAACTTTCTAACTATTCTACAACTAAGTGGTAAGTATTTAAGATCGCTGCTTTTTGTATTGTGATGTACTTATGTATTTTTGGGAGGTCTAACGTTCTTAGACTAATGTGTAGTTGATTTGGTATAATTCCTTTGTTCACGAATACCAGAAGAACGATGTATATATACATTCTGGAGTTTCCATATCCTAAGAATTTCTTGTTTGAGTTCAGTCTATTTATGTATTTTTTCAGTAATAGATTTTTGCAAATTATGTGTAGAAGGTACAGAAATATCTATTTAATATGCTATTATTATTATTATTATTCCCATTCCCCATGGAGCCTTGGAGCCTTACTCCCCACAAGAAAAAACCTTAACTTGAACCGCGAAGTACAAAAGATAGGTATTTTTGTGGTGTTCTGTAGAGGTAAGGGCAACCTCTCTTTTTTTTTGTTAGAAGGGTGGCAAACAATCGTTAGACCCGCCTGATGGTAAGCGGCCACTTGCCTGCGGATGCTTGCAATACCAGAAACATCAGTCGCACCGTTGTCTACCCTTCCCCATTCTCCTTCCCCGTGGAGCCCTGAAACCTTGCTTACTGACAGAAATTGAACACAACAAAAGGTAGTGTTATTTTCTGTAAGGCGGAGGTTCCATTTCGAGCGGAATTCTAAAATTTGAAACACGTGAGAAATCTTATTTCATGTTATTTAAAAACCAATTTCTTAAATGATTAGTAAGTTTTCAAACCAAATTATGTATGTATTCGCTTAGTTTTTATGAAAAAAGATATTCAATATAGGTACCTATAACTATATTAAATGAAAGGATTTTTAGAGAAATAAAGTAATGCCTGCTTTTAACTATGATTTCAATAAAGTTTGTTCTAAGGTCTTTTTTCACTTGAGATTTATAAATCTAGCAATTTATTGGAAGTGTTTTGTCCGTCGAAACTGATACAAAAAAAGACAGCATTTTGACTTAAAATACTAATAAATTTGTTTCAGCCGTCGACTGAGAACCAGCTATTTCATGTGCAACACATCAACGCCAGGTTCCGACAGCAGTATCGACACCTGAGGTTACTGTGGGACGAGGCCGGTCAGACCACAGAGTACGCGCTGTACTTTAAAAACGACTCCACTGGCTACTGGCAGGTTTACGACGGACAAAATGGTGAGATTCAAAATGATTTTAAAAATAATTCGGATTAGGTGGTAGCTTCTTTGTTTTTTCTAAGTAACTAATATAGATAAGTTTTTTTTTAAATTTCTGATTTATTGGTGAAGTCTAATAATTAATAAAAACAATAACTTCTCATACCTACTGTTAAACGCTGTTTCAAACTAGTATTTATTAAAGATAACTTTGGTAGGTATGTAGGTTAAATAATATATAAATATATAAAAAAAAGTTCACAGTAGCTGTTTGTGTTGTTCCAACTGTATGTATGTATGAGTATGTTTAATCGTGAATCTTTATTGTAATTATTTTTATTTGTTATATTAGCACACCCCCTCTTTTATTAAATTTCATCACTCCATCCTATGGTTGTCTGGCAGAAATTGCTATATAGCGATAAGACCGCCAATTGTTCACTATTTTAAGTTGTGTCCTAGTGTGTAATATTTAATGTGGTGTGCACAATAAAGTGTTATCTATCTAATAGGTACCTAATAAATCACGAGTCTTTTTCCCATGGCTGTTACATTAATTGTTTATTTATTGCGTTTATATTGCGTGTCACTATTAAAAACAGTTTACATGTTTTATCTACGTATAGTCATCAAACAGTTCATGTATCATGTATCTTAATAATAAAAAATAAATACTGATTTCCTTGTGGAATACAAGGAAATATCTGCTAAAAATTATTGTCGCACTAGCATGCTAGTAACAATTCATTGGATGAATCTGGAAATCCAGCAATAACTTCTCAGAATGTCTAGACATTGTCTAGATGTGACTTATAGTACCCTCTCAACGTCTACAGTTTCAATTTCATTAATTTGTGTTAGTTCTGGATTTAATTCGTGAATCGGAAACTTGCATAAATCGCCTCGTCTAGACAATTTCTAACAATAAAGGCCTTCCCCGTAAATAGTGTTATTTAGCCATCAGAAAGATCGAGGACACTTCCCTAAGCATACGCTCTAATTACAATACCCCTTCTACATCTGTTCATCATTAGGCTATTAATGTCCCTAATGCAGGGGTACAGGCCCTCTCTATGTATGAAATAGGCAGATATGGCCGTGAACCACAACACGGGCCCAGTGAAGTTTGGTGGGTGCTAAAGACTGCAGGTGTAGTCGAGATCAATAATTTAACGTGCGTTCAGAAGTACAGAGGACAGCTCGAGATAATAAGTTTTTGATCACCCATCCAATGGCCGAGCACTGCGAAAGTTGTCTAATCTTCACGATTGCAGGCCGAACTCGATAACCACCTGCACCATCGAGATCCTCCCTCAACTTATCTCCTCCACCTCTACATCCGTTAAGCCCAATCAATTCTATGCTATTGTCTTAAAATGTATATTGTCACTTATTTCCAGGAACGCTAACGACGAGACCGAACTACCAGCAGTTCAGCGGAACAGTGCAAGTGTTGAAGGCGGTACAGGACCATCTGGTCCTAAATTTTTGTCAAGAGCCTCTGAACGGTAGGCCCGCACAGCTGTACTCCGTGCTGTTTTCTCGGGAACCAGGCGTCATGGCCCGCTGGGAGGTCGACTCCGTCCACAATATGCTGCAGAACAAGAAGTTGTCTGTCGCCTCCAGAAGAATGGTGTGTGGGAACGGTGCAGAGAGACCATTGCAAAGCATCCTTATATCAACGTTGACATGTCTACTCGCATACTTTCTAGGAAGTTCGTAGTGTGGTTCTAAATATATTAGGTACTTAGGTATACAGGAAACATGGCCAAATTATAAATTTAAATTTATTGTAAGCAAGAAAATATACTTACCTATGTAAAAAATTGTAGTCTCATCAAGTGAACAGAGAAAAAAAAACAAAACAGAAAATATTTGCATTTTTCTCGTGTACACTTGACCAGCGCTGCATCGTAATGATGAAATATCTCATGGTATTTAAGTTAATGTAGGTATAAAATCCCTTTAAACAAAATAAAAAAAAATGTTTACTGTATAGGTCTCACGATCGCATTAAAAAAAGCCTAAGAATAAAATAAATATATCAATCTCTGGATCTCTTGTAAGCTCCTTTCTTACGTTTTTCTGAAATATTTCCTTTGGCTTACTTTTAGAGTTGTCTAATTAAAGATCATTTATCTGTACTTTTTGGAAAAACTATAAATAATATATCTCGTCCTAGTAATTTAGTTCTGAATAAACAATTAAGTTACCAAAACACGCCATTATAATATCAAGTTATTTGAAGTTAAACATGACCGTGAATGAACCTCTCATTGATATGTACGTAGCTCTTATAATAAGCAGTTTGTCAATGTTCTTTGTCAAAGTTAAGTATTATTCTCAGAATATCATTCAATAGAGTCACCTTCAACTTGAAGGTTTCTTACGAAATACGTACTACAATATGTAATATGGAATATCGTGATCGCGACAAGTATTGTTACTGGATGTGTGCTAATTTTTGTCTTATTTTCCTTATTTTTATGTCTGTGTTGAACATTAATTTAATGATATATCACATGCTATACTACTTCTTAATTTAATTGTTGAATCATATAAATACTAAAATCCTGTTTTTTCTCTATTAGGACGTGCAATATTTTAATTATAGTAATTTTGTAAGTGCTGGAATTGCAAATCTGATGTTTTTAGTTAATAAATACTTTCTATATGATGTTTTAAAAATACTTTTTGAAGCTTTTAAAAAAGGACTTCATGCTTCTAGAGTGGTAAATTTGAATCATTGACTTCAAAAATAAAAAACGAGAATCGGAATAAGAATAGTCATTGAATTGTTTATGAAATATAAACAGGTCAGGTCTACTTGCAAAAATTATGCTCGATTTATCCCATGCAAAAACGTCAGATTGACGTTTTGACGGTTTTGTATGGGTTAAATGTAGTTTGAGTTAAATGGAGATTTAGCAGCTTTATTGAAGTCATTAGAGGTAGGTGATTTTAAACACGTTTACTTCTAACTTAATTAACAGAGTTTTATCCAAAATTTAACAAAACATCATAGTTCTATGTGTCATTCCTTCCTATAGTGTCTCAATCACTATACATTTGAAACTTGTTCTGTTGATTTCGAAATATTTTCTTATATAGGTAGATTTTAAAATTGAGATTTCTTTTTGTCGTTTTAATTTGATACTTAAACCCTACTTAATAGCATTGTGGAACCAATTTAAGCAGAAGACTTAAAGGTGCAATCATTATTATAGTCTACCCTACCATGTCTAAACTTGTGCTTTAATTGCAGAGTGCCTAACCACAGATCAGCCATTGTTAAGTTTATCTTTAAAAATTGGATTATATTTACTGTACCATTTGGCATCTTAAAATTTTGCGTGTGTTGGCTTTAAATACCTTTAAATATATAACTGATAAGTATATTTAATGTAAACAAGTCGTTACCAAAGATATAAATTTATATTTCATGTTATTAATTTATTTCTTTAAACAATGTAAGAATTTTTTTCTTATATAAATATATGTATATTGTGATAATATGAGTTTGCATTTTTATTTATTCTTTATCTTAAAAAAAAAACAATATTATTTATGAATTCGTTCGATCGGAATACATCGCTCATGTGGTTATGGATTTACCATTCATAACGTTCGTTACCATTATAAATGTAGTTTTAGGTACTTTTCAAAAGCCTATTAAACACTATTTCGTGAATACAATGACAGATTATATCCTTCCTAATGCTATTTTTGTGAGGCTTCGATTGGATTACTTGTCACGAAATAGTTAATTGAAACGTTTTTCTTAATCGCATTACATGTAGTTACACATTTTATCAAGCATGATGCACGACCTTTTTAGGGTTCCGAAACAATATTATAACCATCGAAACCATAAACATCAAGAGCAAGAGTGAGGCCCTTTCTGTCAGCCTTGATATTGCTAAGGCATTTGATCGGGTCGCGCACAGGGCACTTCTGTCGAAGCTTCCATCATATATAAGTTCCTTACCGTACTACACGCCGTCTCTGCTAGCTTCACCCGTGTAACGTGTAAAGTAACGCGCGTGACGACGATCTAGAAGAAACTTCCCTTGGCTTTTTTCCCTCTTAGCTATGATAATTATGTTGGTCTTTAAAAGGCGAGTAAACCTGTAAAGGTGTGGTATAGCCGCAACTGTTCTCTTTTTTTATTTCCCCATATTCGACCTTCTTGGCCATCACTCATTTTAAAATATTCGTTAATGATTTTTATTTACTTTGAAATTCAATTCCGTTAATGCTGTCAGAAATAATTTCATTGTCAGTCCAGCAGAAATCTCGTAAGAGAAACATAAATTCTTTTAATATTAGTTTTAATATTAGTACACATTTCAAATGGTGCCATCATTTGAAATATGATAAAATAGTAAAAATTAAAATTATTGGGGTAAGTAAAATTGCATTTTGTAAATTACTGTTTATTTATCTACTGGAGTACCGACATGTTTTTAAGGTTATATACCTTGTTTAATAAAAGTTTTTAATTTCTACCTTAAAGAAACAGTTCAAGCTTATTGTTTAAGAGTTATTTTTTTTTTAAGTTTTCAGGTTAAACACGTGGGCTGATCGCATCATGACACACAATAAAATTGGAAAGGTTGTTGACTTTAAATATATAATATTACTAAGTCTCTATCTAGGACGTCCCCATGGCAGCTTTATTACGAAGAAAATGCATTTTTTTACAATTAGTGTCGCTAGGTGCGCTTAAATGTGATTCATGTAAGTTGATTTCTTTACAATAAATGTCGCAAAGTGCGCTTAAACGTGATTCATGTAAGTTGATTTTTCTGAGAGTTAACTTTTTTAATGTAATATACCGGCACTTCCGGATTCCCGGGTAGTTTTTTTTACTATTGAACCCCTTCTACCGACTGCTTCCGACGCAAACCTTTTCCTTCAGAGCAGGCAACGCAGGAGTGATACCTTTGGTGCTGCCAGTGTCCATGGGCGGCAGTGACCACTTACCATCAGGTAGACTACCAGCTCGTTTGCCTACACAAATATAAAAAAACGATTAGGGCCTGATGCCACTGTCAATTGTAATCGAGTCTAGAACCAGATTGAGTGGATTCGGTTCCCAGTTCAGATTTTAACAATACGAACTATAATTTTAAATAACCACTATTTAAAATTATATTTCAAAAATATATGTAGTTAATCTACATTCAGTAATTTTTTCTATTTTTAAAATACTTTCCCCCCCATATGGCAAAGTTTGTACGCGGTTTGGGGTTGGTTGTTTAAGGTTACAAAATAATTTTGTGCCATATACAGGGCGCGCACAAAGATGTTTCAATTATTGAAAAAAAAACGATCGAGTAGCAGTGTACTCACCACATAAAAATTAATAGTACAAGATAATACCAATTAAAAACGACTAACGAACAGAAACAGACGATATAGTAAACACACTATATCCAATTAAAATCCTGCGTTCGCGATGGAACATTTAACGACGAAATATCGACTTTATTCGAAACAGTTACAGTTTAATGTTAAATAGATAGATTTGTTGCGGTAAAAGTCAGTACAGTAGCCTATGTTACGTCACAGCGGGAATATAAGAGGGTGGGGATGGGGGCAGGTGGGTCGTAAGGGGCGATATTTTGTGTCCAGCTGTGATTAGACTTTGTAGGTACGTTAAGTATATGTGTAATGATTAATGATAATAATTTATCACTGCAAAACCGGCTACGAAGGACGTATTTTTGGTTAGTTAGAACCCAAACAGCGCAGAAATTTTATTATGAAATAACATGATTGCACAGTTTTTTATTAAAGCACTGTTTTTTATTTCGATATAAATTTACCACATATGTTTAACTAGTTGTGCCCCGCGGTTTATTAGGGATATTTTCCCGCAGTAAAACGTAGCCTATGTGTTAATCAGCTAACTCCATACCATATTTTATTAAAATCGCTCCAGCCGTATAGACGTGAAGAAGTAACAAACATACACACTCACATACTTTCGACTTTATAATATGAGTGCGATGTCTCCCATTAAGTTTAATATGTATAAAGTAAAATGTATGCATAAGATCAATAAGATACTGCTGAAAAAAGAAACAGCTGAATAAAACCGACTTGGTTTGTTACCGATTTTTAAACGATTTGTTTGTTAATCGATTAGTTATTTTAAAATACAAAAGTAAATAGTCAAGTAAAAGTGCAAAGTTCAGATTTAATAACTACAATATTTAATAATTGTAAGTTTCAAATGTTCCAAAAGAAAATATGTATTAAATTTAGTTTTCATTAACTTGAGTTTTTACTCACTGTTATCTACCACCTGGTTGGGACACTCACAGGTCCGAGTATCATTTTGGTTATGTAGAATTTTTATGTTAAACCGCAGCGCAGGAGTGAAAAACATATCTTATTGAAAGAGTTGGGCACATGGGTATTTACTACTGAAATTGAGCTCTCATCGGGTACGTACTATACTATATATATCATATAAGTCATTTACACAGACGTTTCTCCACTTTCTTGTAATCCTCTCCATCCAAATGTTTTTTGGAAGAGTTCGCACTTAGCGATAAGGCCGCCCATTCTTACACTAGGAGGCATTGTATTAAATGTAACCTTTTCTGTGGCGCACAATATAGTTGTTGGTATTGTAATGTATCTTCCAAATAATAAGTATTAAACTGTACCCAGCGCTGGCCTTGGAGTTGAATGGGGCCAGTCGCTGCAAGGGGGCAAGGGGTGCAAAGACCAAAGTAAAAATATTTAATTAGACTGTAAAATAAAATTTCAACGTCATCATCAGCATAATAATGCCCCCACTACTGGAGCACAGGCCTTCCCTATTTATGGAATAGACACAACGAGCCATAACCCATCACTGATGCACTGTGTAGATTGGTGGGGGATCGTCCGGGACCAACGACGTAACGTTGTACTAAAGTTAATCCCGAAGCACGGAGGAGCCCAAGTTCCAAGCCCAAGCCCAAGAGGAGAGAGTGACGACGGAACTTTGGTGCTGTCATAATAGTGTGCGAAGTAATTGCGAATAAATAAATACTCAGTCTAAAGTTTGCGTGTTGTGATTGTGTAACTGTAAATAATAGTGCCTCTGAGAATCTGTGTACGTGTGGGCGAGTCGATAAGAGTCTTTTTTCTTGAATTATTGATAAAATAAAATCAGCTGATTCTTACAATTTTTCTTTCGTGAGGGGGTAATTTTGAATAAACTGATTGAAGTTACTAGTCGCGGGATTCTTTTTAGTGTCGAATGTGATAAACATTTTATCCAATTTTACTTCAATAATAAATGCACAAATCTTTTGATAAACATTGTATTAAGCATATAATCAATTTAAAATTTGCGACATCTAGTGGAGAGAGGAGTAAATACCGTGCCGATACACGACATCTCGCGTCGGAATTGGGAAGCGGATCTACGCTAAAAAGCTAGGTTCGACATCTGCAAGAACCATCGTGCTTGTACCGTGTTGATACTCGACATCTCGCGGCGGAATCGGGAAACGGATCGAAAATCACGATTTGACATCTACAAGAACCATCATGCTTCACTGCGCTGCGTGTGGGAGGTTTCTCTCGTCGGGTGGTGCGGCTGCTTGCACGACCTGCCCGAATAAATATCACCGAGCTTGTCTGGCGATGTCGGAGAAGTCACAAATACGCAAGGACTGGGTTTGCCCTGATTGCACACAGAGCGTTAAAAGAGGCGATAACACGCATACGCCTGTTAAAGGCCTATGTAGTCCGCCATCTGCCGTGACGTCGTCCCCTGCAGCGGTGGTCACGAGTGAGCCCTCTGTTGGTGATGGTGACTCTGCTGTTGCCGGCGCCGGTGTGGCTTTTGTAACAGAAAGTGACGATGAATTTCGGCGTTTCTTTATGGAGGCTGTGACGGAGATGCGGGAGTTGGCGTTGCTGCGTGATTCCTGGGAAGCTTTTGTGACGAGACTGGATAAAATGGACCAAAGATTCGATGCGGCGGAACGTAAAATCGAGTCAGTGAATGAGAGGCTGGAAGCCCTTGAGCGCCGTGAGCAGGCGGGCGCTCCTGAGTCTGTGCAACAGATCCAGCAACAGTTGGAACATACTGTATCACAGTTGAAGTCGGAGTTGGCGGAGCGTGACCGCGAGGCTCTAATGGCCGATTTGGACATCGGCCAGGTCGCTGAAGAGAAGGGGGAAAATGTATCTCATACAGTCATCTCGCTTGCCGCGCGCCTGTCTGTTAAATTGGAGGACCGGGATATAGTGTTCGCCGAACGCGTGGGCGCTCCCACTGTCGAGTCGGGTCGTGCGCGCCGCATCGTCGTGCGACTGGCGCGCCGTGGCCTGCGCGATGAGCTTCTGACGGCCGCGCGGGTGCGCCGCACCGTCACTGATGCTGGTGGTCGGCGTATCTACGTCAATGAGCGGCTCACTAGACATAACCGTCAGCTGTTCCACCGGGTCCGTGAGGAGTGTCGCAGGCTGGGCTGGAAGTATTCCTGGACGAAACAGGGCCGCGTCTTCGCTCGCCGGGTGCAGGGGTCACCCGTCTTCCACTTCCGTTCCGAGGTTGACTTGGAGCGTGCATTCGGGCCTCTGACCTCGGCCCCACCGCCATTATTCGTCCCGCCGGGCCCTAACTCGCCGGCCTCAAATCCGCCGAGCCCCAACCCATCGGGCTCTAGCCCGCCGGGCCCAGTAGCACCGGGTCCCGCTCCGCTGCAGTCGTGCTCCAACCCGCCGGGTCCATACCGGCCTGACCCCGCTCCTCTGCAGTCGGCGTCGGCCACACCATTGTGACTCGTAGTAACCTGTTACATAGTATTTATTAGCTTTTATTGCTTTACAGTTTGTCTTCAGTTCCTTGAAGTATTACCTTTACTTTCAATTTTATTCTTATTTATTTTAAATTTATTTTTCAACCATTACCGCTTTGTTGAAGTTTTTTCAGCTTTCAGTTATTATTTCTATATTTTTTCGGATAGATTTTATATACTTCTGTGTTTAAGGGTAAATGAAAAACTGCTATTGCTTTCTTTTACTAATTTAATAATAAGAATTATATATGTTTCAAGCATTTTATATATTACATTCAATATTATTAAGTCTCTTTGCTCATGTATACATAATTCAAATAATTCAGTTACACATCAATTATTCCTATGTCAATATACATTTGTTGTACAAAGGGGTCAAATTAGGGTATTGTTTAATTCCAAAGAAAACACATTTATTTTATCTATGGGCACATGTGTACTGTTTTTCTATTATTTAAATGTAAATGGCCATTGCTAGGAATTTGCGAGTTGGTCTTTTTAATGCAGGATCCCTTAGTACAAAACATGAAGAATTCATAGTGGCAATGGAGGCTATGCAACCTGATATCATGGCTATCAACGAGACATGGCTGCGGTATGGTGAGGAGGATAATGCACCTAGACTTAAAAGTTTTCGGCTATGGCACACACCTCGGCCGGATTGCGTGCGGGGTGGGCGTGGTGGTGGAGTAGGTTTTTATTTACGAAAGGGTATCAATGTGCGCACCTGCCCTTACCCTGTAAAGCAGTCGGTTGAACAGATGTGGCTGAAAGTTCGCATTCACAACCTCTCTATAATCATAGGTACTGCCTATCGACCCCCATGGTTGGACATAGGTTTGTTCCTTGATGCAATCACTGATTCTATTACTTCTTTTGCTGGGCATGATGGGTTGGTACTGTTGGGAGATTTCAACATCAACCTTTTTGATAACAATAGTAATAAGGCAAAGATGTTGATACAGTTTCTCAATAGTGTGAACCTTGATCAGGTAGTAACTGAGGCAACTCACTTTACCGATCACAGTGAAACATTAATAGACATAATTTGTAGTGATATTAAGACAACCAAAGTAACAGTGAGACAAATTCCAGACCTTGGTAGGCATGCAATGTTGACTGCCGAATTTAAGATTAAAAAAGAAAAACCTTGTCCTAAATGGGTGCAGTATAGGCCTCTGAAGGACATAATCATAGAGCAACTACAGATGGATTTGTCCTCTATTGACTGGAGCTACTTTGAAGGAGATGTGAATAGTCTAGTTGATAGTTTCACAGCTTGTTTGTTAAATCTGTTTGATCTCCACGCCCCAGTCAACTCGCGTAAATTTAAACACCCTCCTCATCCTTGGATCACGGGTACAATAAAGTCTATGATGCGCATTAGGGATAATTACCATAACAACTTCAAAATGAATAAAACAGAGTCGCTTCATGCTTGCTACCTTACAATGAAGCGACTAGTGGTTGTGGCCATAGAAAATGAAAAAAAATGTTACTATGACTGCTACATTAATAGTAATTTGAGTAATTCTAAGAAATTATGGAATAATTTAAAAAGCACTGTGCTACCAAACACAAGGGACAGTAATGGTCTTCCTCAGTGGGTTGATAACCCAGATACTTTGAATGCATTCTTCCTAGATGCACCGGGAGACAACAGTATCCGCTTAAGTCAGCTCACTTTTTTGGAACATCACAGACATAGCTCTACCACTTTCTCATTGCAACCTGTTAATGAGGGCACAATTGCTGCAATTATAAGAAAACTCAAATCTAATGCTTTGGGTTCCGATGGTATTTCTCTTGAGATGTTGCAACTGACCATGCCATTTACTTTGCATGCCATAGCTCAGATTGTAAACAAATCTATCTCAGAGGGTATCTTTCCTGAGGCCTGGAAGGTTGCCATAATTAAGCCTCTGCCTAAGACTAGTTTGCCCTCCTCTTTGCATGACCTGCGTCCAATCAGTGTATTGCCATGTGCCTCCAAGATTTTGGAACGAGTGGTTTGTGACCAGTTCACAAAATACCTTGAGGACAACAGTATTCTCCCAGTTTCACAGTCTGGATTCCGTAAGGGACATAGCACGGCAACTGCACTGATGGATGTAATTGATGATCTTCTGACTGCTAAGGATCAGGGTTATGTTAGCGTTCTGGTTTTGTTGGACTTCTCCCGTGCCTTCGAAACATTAAATGCTTCACTTCTTCTGTCCAAGCTGTCTTATTATGGTGCTGATTCTAACACTGTTCGCTGGTTTAACAGTTATTTATCGGACAGGCATCAGTACGTGGAACTTCTGAGCCCCAGTGGAGTAAGGACACGGTCTGCTCTCCTCCCAGTCCAGCGAGGAGTTCCGCAGGGATCTATCCTTGGTCCAACTCTCTACATACTGTATAGTGCAGATATAGTAAAAAATATCAAACACTGCAAATACCATCTTTATGCTGATGATATACAGCTATATCTGTCTTTTCCACATCATGAATGGGCTAGTGCTGTATCTAAAATAAATGACGACTTGGCAGAGATAAGTACTTGGTGTAGGTTAAACTGTCTTGTTCTTAACCCAAAGAAGACAAAGTACATGTTGATAGGTTCCAAAAATAAAATTAAGAAGCTTGATAACATACAGTTAAATATCACACTAAATGGAGAACCTATACAACAGATTCATGAAGCCAAGAGTTTGGGACTCACTCTCGATTGCCACCTGAATTTTGAGAGCCATATAGCGAAGTGTGTTAGATCTTGTTTTTATAGACTCAAATTAATATATAAGATTAGGCCTTACCTGTGTGAAAAGTTGCGAGTCAGATTATGTGACACATTGGTTTTGTCTAGGCTCAATTATTGTGACACTGTTTATGGCCCCTGTTTAATGTCTAAGACTTCAAAACTTATACAGCGGGTGCAGAATGCTTGTGCGCGATTTTGTTTTCATGTCCCTCCACGTTCACATGTGACCCCTGTCCTGATAAATTCTAAAATTCTTAAAATGGAAGCACGTAGGAAACTTCACCTTTCAGTGTTACTCTTTGGAATTATCAAAACCAAATGCCCTAAATACCTATATGAGAAATTGATTTGGGCTAGAGATGTTAACAGGTATCCCAACAGATCATGCTCGTACGTTTTCGTGACACCAAAGCATCGTACTGCTGCATTCCGCGGATCCTTTAGGTTTGCAGCTTCACAGTGTTGGAACGTTCTCCTTCCTCCAGTGCGCGATCTAAAACATATTAACACTTTTAGAAAACATCTTAAAAAGCATCTATTAAATGAACAATCAATTATAGCGTAACTTCTAAGTAATATGTACCTTGATTTCTTTTGCGGAATAAAGACGGAGAGGAGCTGCTTCACAGCATTGATGCAAATTGTCCGTAGCATGATTTGGCCTTATACTTTTTGACACTAGTATGTCCTGTTTCTGAATAACAGTACATAACTTATGCTTATTGCTATATGCTTATGCTATCATGTATATTTTGAATTTAAATGATTTTTTAGGCTGAAATGAATTGCTTCGCTTTGTTTTGCATTGCTTTGCTTGCTGCTAAAATGTTGTTTTTGATTGATTTTTTATTTTAATTTTTGTTACTTGAAAGCAAAGGATGATAAGTCCAAACATCCTTTCAAGTAATAAAATTTATTTTTTTACATGTCGTGTTTTTTTGTGTCACTAAACAGGCCCTGCCAGAATAACAGCGCTGGTGCGACACAATGTCGCATCAGCTAATGCTGAGGCAGGGTCCTGGTTAGCCCTTAGGTTTTTTTATTTTTTTATTTGTATCTGTAATGTGTAATATCTGGGTTAATAAAATTATATTCTATTCTATTCTATTCTATTCAAGTTAATACATTTTTGGGCACCCATCTGATGGCAGCATTTTCTTATACCTTAGACTACAAAGCAAAAGTTACAATTTAATATATTATTTATTCAATACAATTACAATATAAACCTTAAAGAAATTATCAAACTCATAAATATGTTTCTTCTTGGTATAGGTTATTATTTAATATTTTTGTAAATAACACATATTTGTATGCGCTTAATAGGCCTAAATAATTAATATTTTGAAGCATTATTGTAGTATGGTTAACCATCAAAAATACTTTGGATTTCTTCAAATGCTTAAATTTTTCATACAGAAATTAAACACATTAAAAAAATCGAATAAATAAATGAAACTTATTTGATAAATGAGTACTTCATAAGATTAGATTCGTCAACCTAGATTCAACTAACCAAACACATTCGATTAAATCCTCTTTAGCATCTATGGCTCTGATGATGGTTGACTCAGAGATAAGGGTGCGGCCAGAGTGCACTCAGATTCAGACTCAGATTCAGATTTCGAAAACAAGCGCGAGAAATAAACAGTGTAGTCTGAGCAGGTTGCTTGATTTTTCTCGCGCTTTGTTTTCTGAGTCTGAATCTGAATCTGAATCAGGAGTGCAATCTGGCCGTACCCTTCGACTACACTGTTTATTTCTCGCGCTTGTTTTCAGAATCTGAATCTGACTCTGAATCTGAGTGCACTCTGGCCGCACCCTAATGTCTTACTAACCGGTTGATTTCTTCTTGCCATCCATAGCCATTAGTTTCACAATCTGATGAGGATCCGAGTAAATTATATTGTCCTTGAAGTCAAAGGTTATGCCGAAGATATACCCGATTTTAGCAATTTCTTTCAACTCGTGTTTCTTTTTGTCAACAATATAGGTTTCATTACCCCCGCATAAATGCGTTACTCCTTTTTTATTCACCGCAATAGCTCGAAACTTTGTAGCTCCTTTTATATGAATGCGATGATGGGTTCCATTCGGTATCATGTACAATCCCGTCTTATTCGTTATAAAAGTGTCACCGTCGTCATCGATAGCGAATTGGTATATCTTCTCCTTAATGTGACGCTGAATTTCCGAAGTGTTAACGGATATGTATTTATAGAGACGACGCTTGGGATAGTTAATAAAGTACAAGTGGTCCTTGTAGAACAGGTCCCAGATGTCGTGATTTTCTATATGCTTTACTTCACTATTTGGATTTGATAAATTTTGTGCATATATACCGTCACTGCCTCCATAATAAATAAGGTTTTCTTTTACGTTTATCGTCGTAGCCAAGCCATTTTTCACACCCTTAATTGGTTGAGGGACACGAGTTCCCTTCTCTGCAAATCCAACCGCGAAAGTACTTTCGTTTTGATGTCCACAATTGTAACTGAAATATAGGACCTCTGAAGCATTATTTCGCCAATGGTAAGATAACTGATACGGACGATCTATTCCGTTTATTATAACCACTTCTGTATAATTTACTCCATTCACTTCTCTAATCCTTAACACTTTTTTTTTGGCGAAAACTACGTTTAAAACAAAGAGTATTATAAAATACTTCATGGTTCGTCCTTAATGATTCCAAACGGTCTACTAATTTTATCATGTCAGTTTACAATTGAAGCTGTAAATTATGAAATTGTGCGCCAGATGGCCGGTTTAAATTTCGTAGTTATTTGTTAATAGTAGATTATTTTATTTTGATCGTTTAAATCTGTAATATAACGCCAAGAAAACATTAAAAATTTGTTTAATATAAACAAAACGCAAACGTAAGTGTCGTGGAACGCTCGTTTGGAACGAAGGTAAAACTAAAGATACGTATAAGTACAAAACTACACACAATACGCTAAGGAACTACAGACGATTGTGACGGAAAAATCTAACACTTCTTTTCGCCTAGTCGCCATCCGCCATTTGCAAAGTCCTTACCGACCAGAAAAGAACTTCTTTCCAATACCTTTGCATAAATAGCTATTTCCACAGAAGCGAATATTTGAGCAAACAATATTTGAATATTGTTACTCAAATCAAAAACAACTAGGACCAGGTCAGCATAGTCGCGAGGGTGTATCGGAGACAAAGCAAAGCAGATGTTTCTATCTCGCTTTCCACAGTGTAGGGGTTCATTTTTACCCTCCCCTAAGTTACCCATTCCTCTGAATTTATCGCCCAATCACATTATAGTATAATACAATTCATTGATAAGTGCCGAAGAAAATCAATATCTACTTTAATTCAAAAAGTTTACTCTTAAATAAGTTTTGTTTAGTGATTTCTATCTTTCAACTTTTGATAAACCGGTTAAACTTCGTCGTTAATCAAGGAAAAGTACCGTTTGAATATTGTTATTTTTGTTTAATTTAGGTATAGTTCTTACTTCTAATGAAAGCTCCTGCTTTGTTATGTGTTTCTGGTTACAACGGTGCTTTTTCCATTCAGAAGTCGTCACGGTTTAAGCTCGTTAGCTCGCGGTTTCGGTTAGAGAAGAAAAAAAAAGTCTTCCGTTGTTTTTTTTATATAATGAATAGTATAAATCAAATTTTCTGAAGTAATTAAAATAATACCCACCAGTTCAAATAATAAAATTATTTAATGTTTCCTATAAGAGCTTGACGTAACTAGCTAAAAAAAATATTTATATCCTACTAGACGAGCTTAAGACAATGGTGTGTCACAATAATTAAAATGATTTTTAACTAAATATGCCGCAAAATTTGGTATTTTATGTGGTATTTATATACCAAAATTTCAGATTTGTAAATCATTCCGCTTACGATCTAGATACCCATGTCATACGGACAGACAGACAAATATACGACAGAGTGACAGCAATAGGGTTCCATTTTTACCATTTGGACACAAAACTCTAAAAATAAAAAACGTCCTTCAGTGTGTATGTTCCCCTGGTAACGACTTATTTTCCATTTGGTAGTAGGGAACTGTACCTGAAAATGTTGTTTCTAGCAGACTTAGCGACCAGGCGCAATAAAGAAAAAATACATTTCAAGAGATCTTCGACTGGACAGTGGTCAAGGCAACACGAGAAATTTCCATGACAACGTCGCAAAATCGTCAGCAGAGGTCGATTTGAGCAGGGCAGCAGAAACCATGTGGAGTTAAAATTTTTCTTTTCGTCACTACGTCGTTGCTACGTTTGATACAGTGGGGTGGGGTTTATTTTGAGGGGTAGCTATGGAGGTGGCGTTATGTTCTAGCGCGTGGAATGTCGTTTCACATATTTTATCTCCTCGCAATCATAATATCCTAGTGAAGTGCGCAGTTTAAGAAATATTTTTGCTATTCTGAAACGACAGGGGCAAGTGTGACTGTGAGCACCGAGCAATGATAATAAAGAGAAGATTTTAAAGATTCTTTTGGTTTTATTATTGAAGTGAAAACTATATTATAACTTAGTAATTAACTTAGCATAATTGAGAATTAAAAATGCATATTTATTTATCTACAGTTTGGACCAAAATTTTATACTTCACAAGCACCAGCTGAGGAAACAGTTACTGTGCCTCTCACAAACGTTACACCATCTCTGCATTCACAACCATCCTGTAACAATAGTAAAGATATTAAACAATAAATAACAGTTTAATGTTAATTAATACCGGTACGTTCATCTATCTATATTGCAGTGTTACGTGCGAACTTTGCACGAGTTCTGTGACAAGATCCACTTAGAACAATTTCATTGAAAAAATACTTAGGTACCTTAGTGACTTGCCCTTGCTACGCGTTGGTGTAGACTATAGTTTACGTGCGCTTATAGTTCAATAAATTCAAAAACTAATATGTATAAATGGTGAAGGAATCTGATTTAAAGAATTTAGCAGAGCAACATACGCAAAATCAGCGACTTAATCATCATAATAATACATAGTTAAAAATAAAAGTACTTACAAAAATACTTTCGATAGAGTTGCAGCTCTGGTTCTGTTCATAGAATTGCACCTTTTCAAGGTTGTGTCTTATGATCTCGCCAGAGGATTTCTTCTCCTCGTCGCACACTAACAGTGCTGGGACCAGCCCGTGATGGTAGTTTTTCACCTTCAAGTGATCCGTGTGTAAGTTCTCAACAACATCGTGGCTGCCGAAAATAGCACTTTCCAGATAAGCGCAGTATTTATTTTCAGAATTGCAGAACTTGTTGACGTTATTGTTCGCAGTTCTGCTGTCGCTGGGATCTTCTTTCTTGACTTCGCTTTCCTCCAAATAGTTTTGGTAAAGAACACTGGTAACGCATTGGCTCTTTTTTCTGTGCGATTTCCTTATTTTTATGTAAATGTCGGTTAAAAATTGGAATTTAAGGAAGTATATTACGCCGTCGGCGATGCTGGCCGCGCCGCTTTTATTGCTCTTGTTATGTATGAAACAGAAGTGTTTAACTGGGGACATCCCGTAAGAATAACCTGGAAAAAATATTTCAATTTAGAGGCATTAATTACGAAGAGAATGATAGTACTAATTAAGTACCTACGCGAGTTTAATGAAATTAAACGAGTTTTCTATAATGAAATAACATTGGTGCGTTTTTATGAAACCACGATGCACGTGAAACTTTTAAATCATGAATAAATAAGTATCTAGCTCACATGTATCACTTTTAAAATAATTAAAAGAGTAGAGCACCGCGGATTTTTGCGCTGCCACTACCGTAGTTAGGAAAATATCTTTTCCAAAAAATGGCAACCAAATATGACCTATAAATTACCATATGAAGTGAAGATTCTTTTTGGACGGGGTGTGAATGGAAAAATCCTATGGAAAAGATAAAACGGAAATGCATCACGAGCGTCATACGACTATTGTGTGTGTGTGTGTGTGGGATGCATGTGTAGCTCTTCCCGACGACCATGAATATTGGAGGGTAACTCTGAAGCGCTACGAGCGTCACACACGACAATTTATACAATATAATAAAATGGTAGGAAAGTCAAAACTGTACAGTGAATATTTTTTTGAAATAATACTTGGGGTGTGTTCTACAATCGATACCGAAGCCAAAAATATAGTTTTTGAGTTTTTTTGTCTGTTTGTGTGTATGTATGTCCGGGATAAACTCAAAAAGTACTGCATGGATTTACTTCATATTTGGCACGAGTATTATTAAGAAGTCGGGTCAACATATATTCTACATATTATTAAGCTATCACCTACGGGGAACGAGCAGTGAACCTTTATTTCTAACTAACTCCACGCGTACGGAGTCGCGGGCGGCCGCTAATATTTATATATATATATGAGTGATGCGTGCGCTGCTCCATTCCCTTATGTCTTATGCACCGCTTAATGTTAGGTTTTTAAGAAAAGAAGTTTCAATTCAGATGTGTGGCCCGTGCACACAATTTTTATTAATGATCACAATGGTCAAAAGTTTCACTCGCATCGTGGTTTCATAAAACTTACCATTTCCGTTGTTGTTATGGTACGAGCAGGGAGTGAGCAACGGTGAGTATTCCGCTCTCGAGGCGGGCGCACTTCGAGTGCGGCAGAAGTTGTTGCTGTTCCAAGTGGTGTCCGTGTAAGGGATGGAGTGGGAGCCGGACTCCAATGAGTTCTCCCATTTCTTGGACTCCCGCAACGAAAAGAAAGTCAACGTCACCACAGCCTGTGAAGATAGACAAGTGCTAAATTTTTGCCTGGAGTCAATGACAGTATAAGTAAAGCAATTTTGATAAATTGTGACTGAGAATTTTATTGCGGTGTTGACTACATGGAGCCCTGGGCCTCAAGTCTGGAGCTCTACTCTCTTTTTCCGAAACGCTATTTCGGCAACGAACGAATTTTAAACGAAATTTCGCCAGTGACTCTACTCTATTTCATCTTCGAACACGCACATAAAGTTCGGAATCACAGACAATTATCGTGAACGAATGGAATGAGTTATGTTTGTGAGTTCTTTTTGTCTACACTTTTTAGATAACGTTTTTTACTTCAAAACAATATTACTTTATGACAACATTTTTGATTACATTAAAACAACTTCTTTTGACAGTGTTAGCTGACTAATTTGTAGAGTTGATGCAATCGAATGTATGTCAACCTAAATTTGTCGTGTAACACTTTGAAGTGTTGGCAATACAATAATAAACAAAAAATTGATTTATTTGTAAATTTTTCATACTAAAACATGTTCCTCTCGCTAAGCAGCCTCAATTAAAAATACTGTAGTAGTAATTATAGGTTTAATTTAAACAAAAATCCCAAAACGAAAATGAAAAGGGAACACTTTTCATTTCGTCAATTTGAGGCACTGAGGTTAAAATTTCGAACAATTATCTGTCAAATTCAACTTTTAGTTCAAAAGTTTTGTGAATTAGAGTAGGCTTAGAGAATTTAAAAGTCAAATTATTTTCGGACGAACGAATTTTCGAAATGAAATAGAAACAGAGTAAGGAATGTGCGAAATTTCGTTTTTCGTTGAAATAGAGTAGGCCTCAGTTATTTTACTAACGTCACAATAGAGTTTCGATAAGATGTTAAATCATTTATTCGTTGTCATCGGCAACAATAAGTTGTTATAATTTATATAAACGTGCCTCCATGACATGCTTAAAAGCATACGAAAATTTGTTTTATTGCTGATATTAATATCATTTTAAACACAATCATAACCATAAAAGAATGAATACATTCATCTATAAAATCACACTAATATTATAAAGGCGAAAGTTTGTGAGTGTTTATGTTTGTTACTTATTCACTTCTAAACGGCTGGAGCGATTTTAATAAAATTTGGTATGGAGTTAGACACCCTGGATTAACACATAGACTACGTAATAAAAATAAAATCTATCAGTCCGTTAAAAATTCACATTATAATTATACCAATATTATCCGCTAAAAAAAATATGCCTTACCACTCTTCATACTTCTAAAGCAAGCTGTTTGGTTATGAAAATGGGAAAACTTTAAAAATAATAATAATTCATGACGTGGTGCACAGTGGGAATCCGTAGCATTGTGACAGCGCTCCTCCCAGCGCCGGGCCGAGCACCTCCCCCAGCGAGTAACAGCAAGACCACACGCCGGCTACCGCGCTGTACGTAGCCTAGTTAGGATACTTATTGTAGTGAAACACACCGCGGAACACAGTGTAGCGCACGGTGGAAATTCGTAGCTTTGTGATAGCGCTCCTCCTAGCGCTGGGCCGAGCACCACCCCCAGCGAGTAGCAGCAAGATCTCACGCCGGCCACCGCGCTGTGCGTAGCCTAGTTCGGATTATAACTATGGTGAAACACGCCGCGGCACACAGTGTAGCGCACAGTGGAAATCCGTAGCGTTGTGGCAGCGCTACTCCCAGCGCCGGGCCGAGCACCTCCCCCAGCGAGTAACAGCAAGACCACACGCCGGTCCCAGCGCTGTATGTAGCCTAGTTCGGATACTAGCTATAGTGAAACACACCGCGGCACACAGTGTAGCGCACAGTGGAAATCCGTAGCGTTGTGGCAGCGCTACTCCCAGCGCCGGGCCGAGCACCTCCCCCAGCGAGTAACAGCAAGACCACACGCCGGTCCCAGCGCTGTATGTAGCCTAGTTCGGATACTAGCTATAGTGAAACACACCGCGGCACACAGTGTAGCGCACAGTGGAAATCCGTAGCGTTGTGGCAGCGCTCCTCCCAGCGCCGGGCCGAGCACCTCCCCCAGCGAGTAACAGCAAGACCACACGCGCCGGTCCCACCACTGTATGTAGCCTAGTTCGGATACTAACTATAGTGAAACACGCTGCGGCACACAGTGTAGCGCACAGTGGAAATCCGTAGCGTTGTGACAGCGCTCCTCCCAACGCCGGGCCGAGCACCTCCCCCAGCGAGTAGCAGCAAGACCACACGCCGGCCACCGCGCTGTACGTAGCTAGTGCTTCCGGGCAACCTCCTTCGTAACTACGGGCACCACAAATAGTCTTAATTCACGGCCATACTTAGAGTCGTCAATTAAATTTAATGTCATTTAAAGTCATAGATGCTTTATACTTTTGCTATTAGTAAAGAAAGTGACGTATCTGAGTATGCCCGAGTGTTCTACTTTAGCGAGTAGTAGCAAGCAATACCATACGCCCACCAGAGCGCTGTACGTAGCCAGTGCTTTGGGGCAACCCAAATACTTTTTTATTTGCTGTTATTCTATTAAAGAAAATAAAGTGACAGAAAAAAAATACTTTAAAGGAACCTACAAGACTACACTTGCAGCTATCAAAACCGTTAGCGAAAAGGCCTACTTGCTCTACAGTAAGCCGGACTACCACCCTTGTAACTACGGGCAAACCAAATAGTCTTTTAATTTACCTATTTTAGTGCTCTGCCCTAACGAGTAGCAGCGCGACTACGCGTCCGCCATTGGCTGTGCGTAGCCAATGCTTCCGGGCAAACTCCTTTTATTATCCTTATATAATCTTTTAATTTTCGTGTTTTTAGTAAACACGAACATTATAATTAATACAATTCTCAGAAATAGCTGCACTAACACACGACCGTCACCACAGTAAGTTGTCACTACCGGCAACACAAAAACTAATCGACTTTTAATTTACTTATTTCAGTGCCCTGACCTAGCGAGTAGTAACACGATCACCGCGTTGTAAGTAACCAGTGTTCCCGGGCAATCTCATTTGTTACACCGGACAACGCAAATCGTTTTTCAATCTATTTATTTAAGTGTGCTGCCCCAGCGAGTAGCAGCAAGACCACGCGTTCGCTGTTCCGCTGTTCATAGGCAGAGGTACAGGGCAACCTCCCTTATACTTCTCATTCCTCACACTTATTGCTTTGTATTCTACACTTACATTGAACTTGCTAGAACGCCTTGAAAGGTTGGCAATAATGTTAACGCCACTGATATTCCCAATATCGAGAGCGCAACGAGATCCAACCATAAATCCCTGGAAAAAGTCATCGTGTGTTTCAGTATTTTTTTACTAAAAAGCTAAATAAGGAAAAACTTAATATATTTATGAAAATGGCATCACAATGCCACATACCTTGGAAGACCGGGAATGAAGGGACAAGGGCCTAACAATAGTAGCCCTAATGTTGATAAGAATAAGCCCCATACCATCATACACCAATGATTGTGTACTCTGAAAGATTAACAAGAACATCTGTGAATAAATACTAATTTCTTTTGAACCAAAACTAGAAAATATTTTTTTTCTATTAAGTTTCTTATTTTTTCAATCCTACTTCTTAAATGTGAAGGTTTGTATGTTTGTTACTTAATCACGCAAAAACTACTAAAAGGATTTGGATAAAATTTAGTACGCAATGTAGTTTATGACCTAGGTTGGGCATAGGATATTTTTTATCCCGGAAGAATTATATGTTCCTGTGGGATTTTCAAGTTACGCGGATGAAGGCCGCTTAATATAAGTAATTATTTGATTACTTCTTTTGCTTACATTAACTTACTAACTTTTCCGTTTAGTAATACTAATAGATATAACGGTAGAAACTATACGGACAGAATCGATAGATGATTCTTTCCGTATTCTTTGATGTTAGCAGGAAATTAGGCCTACCTATCGGCGACCCATCCCCATATCGGACTGAAGATCCCGTACAGACTAGAGAACAGCAGAAATATCAATCCGATCTGTTCTGTGGTGAGGTTGAACTGGCGCAGATGGGGCTCCAGAGTGGGATCGAGGAAGGCCCACGTGTTCGACACAATCACTATAACCAGCCCCGTGATAATTATGGAAGGAATCTTGAACAGGCGCAGTATGGAAGCTGATTTGGAGCCGACGGCAAATTCTGTGAGAAGATAATTTGAAGGATATATTAAATAGTACTCGTATGTACCTACTTCGGTACTTACTGATTCCGCTTGGCTCGTCTGTACAACGATATCGCTGAAATGTTTTCGAAGCTAGATATTTTCAAAGCTTTTCTAAGTTTATGAAACTGCTTGAGAAGGGTGACGCCCTTTAGACTGCTTATGCTTGTAGTTAGTGCTTCCATTTTTTATGCTGGTTTTATGTGCCTGCTTATTTTGTTGATTTTATTTATCTTATTAAATCGGAAAATCACAGGTAACGTCATAAACAGGTACCTGTGATTTGTCCGGACATTAAAGGAAAAAACTTTGTTACTCTCAAATATTAACATGTTTATAAAAAAACTTAAAAAAATCGAAAACATTCAGAACGGAAGAACAAAGTAGTATTAATGAAATTAAATAATAATCCTATCATTACTGCCGTGAAACAATTAAATTAAAAATCACATATTGATTTATGGAAGTTCTTTAAAAACTGTTATTTAAAAAAAATAAAACACCATGATACCTTCACAGTCTGACAGTAGGAAATAGTTGATTGGGACTGTCAGCACCATTGCAACGCCGAGACTGTAGAATGGTAGGCCGAATCCCCCGATCTACCTGAAACATATTATTTTTACATCTTAAGAAATCTGTTTGTTATTATTGATGTGAAACATCTATAGGCGTACGTAAAACCGATTTCTGGTGTAGCGACTCATGCCGTGACAACGCGCCGCCACACTATATGATGGTATATATATACAGTTTATATGCAGTCGTGTGTACGATGTGGCGACGCGTCGCCATGAAAGAAAGAAAGAAAATACATTTATTTAGACACAATCGAATTCGATTTTTGTATTTAATAATAGTAATAAACAGTCATCATTTTCTGGAAAATATCGTAATATTTTATTTTATCATTATGCCATATTTAGTTCCCATCGCAATCTGTTCTTTTCTGCATATTACTTTTACAAAATAATATCGATGTTTCACATCTGCCAGGCGTCCCGTGACGGCTCACTTTTTTTTATTCTAACAATTGATATGTAATTTAACTAGTCAAGTTTCGCTATCGATGAAACAATGCGACCTTATAAAAGAAGAATAGTTGAAAACACATTTTTACAGAGGGCTGCAGCAAATTTCCCCTACCCAATTCCTACTCCACCGAAGGTACAGTCTAAATGAAGTCAGCCACTTAAAGCATAAGTGAGCAAGAAAATAATGTGTTTAGAGAATTTATCACTCCCTTTAATCCAGGTGTTTTCTCAACTTAATGGTACCTTAAAAACTGCTTGCGTGTTTAGAAAATTTAAATCGAATAAATCTGATAAATCATCGTCATAAATTATCATCATCAATGATACATACCGTATACAACAGGCCGCCTATAGCCGGTCCGACAGACATGCCCAGTCCGACAAACGTCTCCAGTATGCCCAGAACCGAGCCGATGCTCTCTGGGAAAGCGTTCACCACGAACACGTAGCTGGCAGTGGAGTACGCACTCGCACCGAGTGCCTCCAATCCTCGCACCACGAAACACAGCCACAAAAATGTGGCAGGGTCCTGTATTAAAGCGAGAGTGCTGAAAAGAGGTTTAATAGACATGAAGGTTCTGTGTTCTTACAAACATAAGCAGTATATTCAGAAAGAAAATAATTTTTATTTACCCTTAAAAAATACAACATGTTAAAAGGAACTTATACGGTAAGGGTTAACCAGGACCCTGCCTCAGCATTAGCTGATACGACATTGTGTCGCACCAGTGCTGATATTCTGGCAGGGCCTACTTGGAGTTATATACAAACTTTAGTTATGAACAATTGAGGATCATTAAGTTTAAATATAGGTATTATTAGTTACCTCAGCATATAGGTAAGTAACTACATAGTGTAAAAAAAAATTTGATAAAGGGAAGCCTGGAAAAAGATATATGTTACTTTTTGAAGAAAATAATTCTTGGGTACTTCTGGTACTATGTTCCACTACCTCAATACAGCAAATATGTTGTTTTTAGGGATAACCATTAAAGGTACTGAAGTTATTTCATTTACCTTAAATTGGTGCACCTTTATTCCTGTGCCAACACTAGTTGTGTAGTTGAAACTGGTATATTAATTAAGTTAGACAAAAGCGTTATTTTCATAACAGTATAAATCAAAATTGTTCATAAGTTGTTTTTGTGATGTAAAATTACTTATAATGTTATTTGTTTTATGGGTGAAGGGAACTTTAATAAATATAATGGAATCTCATTTAAAAATCAGTTAAGATCAAAAATCATTTTTAGTTCGATTCATACGAGTATAGTATGTATCGAACCAAAATTTTTTTTTGATATTGAACCGAATTAGTCTACTGTTAAACTCACCCAAATAAAACGTTACACGTACCAGCTACAAACATTCCTGATATGAACATGAACTTAGCTCCTACCGTTGGTAACTGTAACAAAAAGAAAATTACTTTTAGGAATAAAATATTTTAGGGTTGAGTAACATTACTTAGATAATATTATACCTGTAAACATCTTCATAGAAAATTTTACTAAAAATATACTCGAACCCTCCGCTATCCGGGTGGATGAACTAGCTAATTAAGGTATCGCGTCCTTAATAGCCGTGTGAATTTCTTCTAGTTGTCTGGACCGCGTGAAATATTTTCTAGTAAGATTTTCTTTAGAGCAGTTAAATCCTTAAAATAAATAATAGGTTATCGAAAAAGTCTATTCGCATTATAGTATTTTTGAACGTGTAATTAAAAAATCATTGGCTATGCCATTTCTATCTGGCTGGTTTTGATATCATTAAATAGTTTTAATTTTAAAGAAGATAATTCCAAATTCAAATTAGAAAAATGTGAGATTTTTATTTGTTTTTATTACTGTCAGGAAGAGTGAATCTAATGTATAATTTGATATATTTTAATATTTTACTACAAAAAAAGGTATAAATGTAAGGCAAGCCGCGAAAGAAAATCGAGATGTTTATGGATGAGGTAGTTTAGTGCATGTGAGAGTAGCAAAAATTTGGTTTAAGCGTTTTCAATCCGGAAATTTTGATGTCAAAAACACGTCAAAAATGCACGTTGCTCTGGTCGCCCTGTTACGGATAAAATGGATGCCATTTTTGAAAAAGCGTAGCAAGGTCGGCATATCATTAGCTGAAGAGCTGGGAATTGATCACAAAACAGTTTTGGCGCATTTCAAAAAAAACTCGGTACACAAAAAAGCTCGATGTTTGGGTGCCTCACGGGCACACTGAAAGAAACCTAATGAACAAAAATAAGTTAATGCCACCACCGTATAGTTCTGTCCTTGCAGCTTCAGATTTCCACCTCTTTCTGTCTCTTCAGAATTCTTTAGGTAGTGGCAGGTTAACATCACAACGGGACTACCAAAGTTTTTTGATCAGAAGCCCCAAAATTTCTATTAGCAATGGGAGCACGTCCCTACCTACACGATCGCAAAAAGTTATCGAACAAATTGGCACCTACATACTTTAGTTAAATGTAAATAAACTTTATTAAAAATGTCTTAAATTTTCATATAAAATACAAAGAAACTATTTCCCCAACTTAATATAATAAAATAAATCTTCAAAGAACTTCATTGCTAGTCAATGGAAGTAACTTAATAGAGTTAAATAAAATAAAGTTACGCTGGATGTTGAATTGTGTTGAAAAATTAGGAAAGAGGACAAGGGTAGCGGCAGATACATAGACGCCAGAAGAAAAAAATATCCTTTATTCATTCGAACGACCTTATTTTTATTGGTAATTTCATATGTTATGTTAAAAGAGTGGAAAACAACCATGGCTTATAGACGTTCGCGTTGCCAAAAATATCATTCGCACCGTTGCCTTCCTTGACGCAATCCCTTACCCGTGGAGCCCTGGAACCTCAGAAACCGACAGAAACACAACACCACCAAAAGGTACTGTTATTTTACTGTGATCTTCTGTAAGGTGGAGGTGAAGTCCCTAGACGGGCGCTCTAAAAATAAAAAATAAAACCGCAATGTCCTACCTCCTTAACACATTAGTTTTTCAAAACAAAGCAAACAATAAAATTATTATTATTAAACCTTACTTTGTTCAATTTGCATTTGTGGATATTAAACAAATCTCACGTATACTAATTTATCGAATGGGTGGCTAAAAAGACTGTAAGTTTGCCCTTTTATATGCTCTATCACTTAATAGGTATGCGTAAAATGTCACTACCATTTACTATATAATAAATAATACATTTACCTACCTACTTAGGACAAATCATTAGAGAAGCACTTGAATATCTACCTTTTATTTCTATTATACCTACGTGCTAATGATAACACAGATAATTTGTATAATGATAAGTTGTAATTGTAACGTGTACATCGAAGTGGCTGCATTTTTATTATTAACCTACCAAGTGTTATTACAGTCAATATGTTTATATTTTTACTTAAAAGATAACTTTGAGAGATAGACTAGAAGAGGTCCTTATATCTACGGCAATATATGAGTACTAATAAAAAAATAGAATTTGGATATCTTTATAGAGGTATGCTCCGAATCAAATTTAAATAAGTTTTTTGTCACAATATTTCAGCAATTTAAAATATTATCTAAGTCTATGGACTAAAGCTATAATTATGTTATCCCTTATTATTCTCTTATTAGTTTTTTCATGTTTCCAAAAAAACCTAAATTGTGGCATCGTGGATACTGGGCACAGCCGCCAGCACAGCTATGATAAAAATTTTACCAGTATTGTATAGTACCAGTAAGTAAAAGTAAATAAGTTTAATACACAGGTACTGCAATGATTCACCTCTTAGAATAGGTCGTTCTCAACTCTGAGAGTACGGTCTTAAGATACTGTTTGTATCTGGTTTTCATACAAAACAGCATCTCAAAATCGTATTCAAGATCGTTTCCGAGTTGGGAGTGATCTATTAATACCGGCCCTAGAACGCAAATGATAATACCCTTTCAATCTAGAACTCTCTAGAGTCACTGATCTATTATTATTTTATTTAGATTAACCTAGAAAGGAGATTGCTCAGCTTCCATACATGTTTGGCCTAAAGACCAATATTCATGAAAAATTGTTTCCTAGATTCGAAATAGGAATGATGACGGGGTACAGTAAACGAAATTCTATTTAATCCGTCAGTTAGATGATCAAAAAATAATGGACACGTATTTTTTCTTTGGGTACCTAATCAACCAAAAAATTACAAAGTTAAAGCGCGTCAAAGTTTGGGAGTAGAGGCTCGTGACGTCGCTTTTTAGTGAATATTCGCATAAAAGTGACGTCATGCGACTTTTCAAATCAATATATCTCTGCAATGTTTATATTATGCGATAAAAGAAAAAATATGTGTCCAATACTTTTTGATAATCTACCTGATAAACGAAGAAAAAAATTAGTCATCATCCCTATTACTTATATATAAATTACTGTAGAAACGAATATTATTGACGGACACCCCTGAGAACTTCTATAAACCATATACACTGAACGATTTTGAGGTGATGTTTGCAAATAGGTTATTAAACGAATAAGTTATAAAGTAAACTAGGGAAATCAAGCCAAGTACCGAAATTATGTATTAGATTCAGGTATATAGACCATGTAGATTAACAGATAGTTGCCTGTTTTTAAAGTTAATGCACATGAGTAATTTTTAAAATCAGGTATCTTCTATGCATTTCCGGTTATAATAAGGTACTCTGTGACAGCAACTGTGTGATGATTGTGAATGAGCCACAGATTAGAGAGAATTTTGAAACTCTCGTTAACCAAAGAAAGCTAAGAGATTTAGGTTATACAGCCATATCTTCAGTAACTTCATTATTTTTGCTATGTTTATATTATAACCATAGTTTTGATTTTTAGTGTATCACACCTTATAATGTGTTTATGGAAGTGTTTCCCGAAAAATGTACGGCAATAGACTTTTTGATATCGCCTACCATCTATAATAATTGTCTTAGCACATTTGCATGTAGTGAAAATGATAATATAGTTGTGGATATTAATACCACAGTGTAATAAAAAAAATGTTTTATTTTATCGATTTTTA
Source organism: Chilo suppressalis (assembly GCA_902850365.2). Classification (NCBI taxonomy): domain Eukaryota; kingdom Metazoa; phylum Arthropoda; class Insecta; order Lepidoptera; family Crambidae; genus Chilo; species Chilo suppressalis. The sequence goes on from OU963898.1 coordinate 20,538,252, forward strand.
CAAAGTAGATTCGATTTTATGTTATATAAACAAGTTCGATCAGTCTTTGGCTGAATGTTAATACACCCATAGCCATTAAAAAGGGTTCGTATGTTATCCAAACCGGTAAAATTAAAAGTCCTTTTTAAAATGAAATTAGAATGAATATATTATTCAAAGGTGTCCGTTAAAATCTAATGACTGTAAAATAAAGTATAAAATATGCCAAGAATTACCGTATATGTCAATATTTTTTGTGCATTTGGGCCAATTTGAGCAATCTCCTTTATATTGTTTTAGGTTACCATTGTTCGGGGTTATAGTTCCGACGGTTCTGATTAATAGGCACATGTACAAATCTATTGGGAATTCAATGTTCCCAAAACATAACGTAGACCTTAACTTTCTCAATTATAATAGCCTGCTGAGTCTTGCCGAATCGTATATATGGAATTATATGTTGGGGTTGTAATTTTTTTGTTCATTACCCAATTATAATCATGCTATTTAATTCTGTAGGAAAAGGAAATTAAAGCTTGAAAAGCGGCCTTGTTTTTTTTGTAACATAATATTTTATTTGTAGAAAGTTTATGCCAAATTTTCTTTTATACTTCTTTAAGGAAGTTCCATACAATTTGGTTCCATTGAGATTTAACAGCATACGTTAAATTGAGAATACTTGACTTAAACTACATGCTCCAGATGCAGGCGGTGTAGAATAGTAGATTATTAACCAAGGGGACAAAGCAGTGTCTTCTGTCGCGGGTGACGATTTAAATCGCGAGAGTAACGAAGGATTGGAGGTTTACTCCCGAGCGTAGCGAGGGTGTTAAAAACTTAAATCACGAGCGAAGCGAGGGTCGCGAAGCGAGGGAGGGAGGACGAGTCCTGAGTGTAGCAAGGGATTAGTTCACCCAAGACTAAGACAGCTTTATCACCGAGGAAAATACTCTACTTTTTGTACCATTTGCGAAAAAAATAACACAATAATAATATGAGATTTATTAAAAATAATAACAATTAAAAGTAAAAGTTAACATTCGAAACACTGGTCCAATTAAATACGGCCTCGTCGGTTTTCGTAATTTTATTTAATAATCATAACTACACAATGCGTATTCTTTTTTCAAAAAGATGTATAATTCTTTATATACAAACTCAATGGTGTAAACACAGATGTAGTTCAGTATAAATTTCGGTAAGTATTCCAAATTTAAATCACATTCTCCCCCTAGAGGATGAATGAAATTCAGTATATTTTTTTTCCCTGTTTTTAACAGATTAAAAATGACTATTGTTATGTTCGCTTTTTGTGGCATAGAATGTCACTTTTTTGAGCAAGTGGTACGAAATAGTTATTTATGATATGAGTGTAAGTTGGTTATTATTACAAACGAGTAGACGAATGTAAGCTCGAGACGATCCCCACTATCACCCACCAAACCCCTATTATCACCCAACAATCCCCACTATCACCCACCAATTCCTTATTTTCACCCAGCAATCCTCTTAGCACCCTCGAATTCCTTTCACCCTCCAATCCCCCTTTTCAACCTCGAATTCCTTTACACCCTCGAATCCCATTTTTTCACACTCCCTTTACACCCTCCAATTAATTTTCACATTCCAATCCCCACTATCACCTACCTATCCCCTATCATTACTCATCCATCCTCACTGTCACCCATCAATCCCCGCTGTCACCCACTAATCCCTTATTAACACCCATCAATCTTCACTTTCACCCTCCAATCCCTAATTATCACCCACCGATCCTCTTATCATCCTCGAATCCCCTTCACCCTTAAATCCCCAATTTCAACTTCTAGTTACTTTACACCCTCGTATCCCCTTTTTCACACTGCCTTTACACCCTCCAATCCTCTTTTCACCCATCAATTCCCACTGTCACCCACCAATACCTTATTATCACCCATCAATCTCCACTTTCACCCTCCAACCCCTTGTTACCACCCACCGATCCTCTTATCTCCCTCGAATCCCATTTCACCCTACAATCCCCTTTTCACCTACCAATCGCCTGAGCTCATTTAGTTTGACAACTTTACTTTATGATGTAGATATTCCTCCTTTCTCACCCTAACCCGCAGCGCAGATTAGATTAGTGAGATTCGACCGAAATAAAAAAAAACTGTATAAAATACGCACGGTGTCATGTATGGGAGCGAGCGGTAAAATGATTTACCGCCCGCTCCGTTGTATGGCCCGTAATTTGAACTTTCGATCAATGTATACAAACTCCGTAAATGCATTTCAATAGCAAACGTTTTGAAAAAATATTTTCTTCTAAAAGTTGCGATTAAAGTAAAAAGTCTTCAACTAGAGAGAAAAATAATGTTACTCACATACTTCCCGAAAAATGGCGAAGTTATGAACATAACGACGGCATAGAAGCTGAACACTATTCCGCACATGGTGTCCGAGAGGCCCTTCAGCGAAGCCTCTCTAGGAAAAAACGGCGCCATGATGCTCATGGAGCAGAAGCTCATGAAGTCGACCAGAGCTAGTGACGCCAGCGTCAGCCGCTGCCGGCGGGACAGGTGCCGGAGCGCGCCCGGTCGTGGACGAGTCTGTGTCCTTACCAAACTGGAAAAGAAGGATTTAGATTTAGGTAAGTTTATATTATGGCCCTAACTGCTCGTTTCTGTAACACAAAACATCACACTGTGTAGATATATATATATATATATATATATATATATATATATATATATATATATATATATATAGTATCTATAGACTCGGGTAATAAGTTCATATTTTGTAATAAAGAAACACCATTGAGATACGATTTATAAGGTCTCTTAGCAAAATTGACATAGACCATCGGAAAATCTAGGAGAGAAGATTAGATTAGATAAGCACCAGAACAGAAAACGTTGTTCTTGATATTATATTATACCATATATAATTATAGCTAATATAGACACTTATTTGCAAACTAGTAGATGCAAGTATCTCTTCAAACACGAAACACAGTGACTCATTGTCATTACCCAGTATTATCACAGCAGCTTGATACTATAATGTTTGCAAGCACGTGTAATAAATATACAATTTATATTCTATTGGCAATAAGTACCTATAACTAGACGTAAAACTGGAAATCCTACCTATAATAGATTTACTTACGTAGGAACCTACCTACCACAACCAAAGTACGTACACAGAATAAGAATATTTATGGTCATATCTCATTTAGATCTACCGGCACCCGAGCTTTTTACCTCTACTTTCGGCACCCACTTGCTGTCGACCGCGCACTTAACCCCGCAAATGATACGGAACACTGGAAGCTACTCTGTCATGGAAATGCATAAATAAGTTGGGAACATGACGACGCTCAGCATTGAGCTACTACTGAAGAAGGAGGCTGTCGACAGTTGGTCCAAAGGTAGGGCCGGATTTTGACGTGTGAAGCCTTCGAAATTTTGTTATTTTTATCTCTGCTGTGGGGGCTCTCTCTTGTAGAGGCCCCTGAGCCACAGCCCCGCCTGCCCTGCCTTAACTCTGGTCCTGTCCACAGATAGACGTCACATGGTTAACGTGTGAGTCAGCGGGTTGTGTGGCTGTTATCCAGTCAATCCCTCCTTACCCAACGCGTGATCAGGTTGCGGTTTCCAAAGTTGATTTTGTGGAAGCATATATGTAAGTACATAAACATTCATATTATGATACTAAAACCTCGAGACACGAAACGGGCACCGGATTGCTCTAATGAGCGAGTATCAATAATATAGGTACCCGGATATTATATGCTTTCATATATCCAGTACGCGTAATGCGTATGGTACAGTCGCACTCTAAGCACTGGTAGTTAGATTTTGACATTGGTAGCACCTACAGTTAGACTAAAATACTTACGTATTTTCGTAACCAGAGCGATATCCGTTTTGAAAAAAAAACGGTCAAGTGGGTGGCGGACTTACACATGAAGTGTACGGTACATGATTTCGCATTTGGAATAAAGCGTAAATTAGAAAAGTCGCCCAAGAAACACCGAAATCTCACATTCCTTGTATCGAACTCTGAACCCCCTTTAACTGTTCATTTATTTTTTTGTTAAGATAACCGCAGAAATAAGCAATTTGAATTGTAATTTTACGGTTGAAAAGAAGAGAACGAAAGAGAGTAGAACTTGATCCTGGAGAAAACACCTGGATGCTAATGCAATGTTATTTTAATTATAATAACTTCTTGTAGTCAATCACTGTTTAACACTCTCTTTAATCTTTTACAAAATATTCATAACTGCGACTTATAAACGTATAAGATTTCTGATTTTCAGATGATATTTAAGGAAAATTTAAAATTATATTCGAACAAAGATTTAGGAACGATACTTAGAACTCGAACACTCTAGTCTCGTCTTGGACAGTCATTCATAGAGTGGTGTGAATGGCAACGATAAAAATAATTGTGTTAAAAATAATGGAATATTTCTCATTACATTGATAAAATTACGAGAAGAACGTCATCAGAAATTTCATTGGTAGTTTTGTCATCATTAAGACTGCTCCTTCAAGACAGGCCCAGCAATAGAGCCTTTTTACAGTAGATACCTTAAAATTACATTTACACACTTTGGCGTACTTCGATTTATTCACATCACATAATAACATGATAGTCAAAACTACTGTTTAGCTACAAGACTTCCCATGAACCTAATCCATAAAGAAATGTGCGGAGTGATGGGCGTCGATGAAAAGACTGCAGATACAATCGGGACCTAAGCTTGACAAAGTTTAATAATAATTATGTTTGTTCATTAATAAATCGGGGTAAAACGTACTTCTTGGGCCCGGGAGCTAAAAGTGTGAAATGTGCCGTCTTGCTATCCCTTCCTCCACTACATAAAAGTTACTTGGGTTTGCTTCTTGTTGTTAGTTTTGCAACAGCATATTTTAGGTGTACATTTGCAAATAAATTGATTGCGCAGGCTCATGTTAATTTACCGGTCTGCTACGGTCAAACAAGGCGACATTGCAAATTCATCTAAAAGCAAGTCATTTTCCGAATTTAAAAATCTTTATGAGGCAATCATTATAACACCAAGTATAAGATTACAACTGAACGCGAATCAAGAAGGCGAAAGTGCACCACGTATTCTATGTGGCAATGAACCCGGATTTTGTCAATTCTTCTAAGTTTTATTGAGATGAAATTTTATATCACCTTTGTAGCTCGTTGAGTGCTAATTGCAGCGATATTGGCTAATTGTCTTCAGCATCTAGGTAACTATAATATGGTATCTTTTAATTTTGACTATTCAAATATAGTCTGGTATAAATGTATTTCAAACCAACCAGAAGAACGAAGTATTTACTTCGGGGTTGGTGATGTTCAGGGTATATTTGTGAAACGTTAAGTACTTACTGCTGAATAATTATTTCTGACTGGAAGTGGAAGAAAACTAGAACTCTTCAGCTGCTTTTCCACACAGATAGTAAAAGCGTAGATATATAAGTACTCGGTCAGACAGGGCAGTTTTGAAAATATTATATGATAGGTATAGGCTACCTTTGACTTATCGTTTCATTCGCTACGTTTAAGCCCTAATCAACCAATACCAAATGAGTCTTTCATTGTGTTATTGGAGTGAAATTCGAGTCGTACCTACTTCAGCGTCTGCTAATATAACTACGGTTGAAACTTGTGTAAATACTTGTTAAAACTTACCGTTCCCTAAGGATTCTGATTTCGGAGCTGGCGTCATCGGGTGGCAATCCAGACCATGAGTGCACACGGCGCAACCGCCTCGAGTCAGGCAGCGACGCCCGTCCTCCCCATGTGGCTGCCAATTCCCCAATTTGTGTGGAAGACTTCACCATCCTACTGTCAAACACAGTTTCGAACGACCGAATCTCCACACTGTTCGACCGCGAGCGCACAATCGAGTCACGTTTCGTCCGATTCCTCAACAGTTTCGTGTTCTCATCACAGTCTTCGTTGTCCATGGCTAAACTGAACTCGCGCTGCGTGTACCTAGTATGTCTGAATACTGGACACCAGTTAACGACGCGTCAACACAGCAAGTGCCAGATCATTGAATGCATGAAACTTAGTCCGCATATCAAACATTAATCGATATCTTATCGGGCGTAAATAAAATTGTACTGTTGGAAAGAGGGCACTTATTTCACAGGGAGAACGCGGTACGGTGTACTATACCTATAGTTGACACCCTGTGTTTGTCAGCGATAACACGAGTCGGCTAAATATTTTTATCGCGGGTAGGTAATGATGCGGGAATACAAATCGTGGCGCGCCTTTTCCGCCGAGAGAGACAGAGATTGATTCTACATTACTAAATAAACACTAAATCATAAAGCAGTGTTAGAGACATAGAACAAGTCGTAAATTAATTTACTTTCATGTAAGTCATGTGATTGAATACTTAAATAATGAATATAAAACTGTTTAAACATTCTGTGTCATTTGAAAAACATAAATAATGCGCACACTTTTATTTCATGCAGGGTTGTTCATTTATTTGGGAAATATCTCGGCCGTCCATCTATTTATATGATACGCTTTCACCATCCAAACGGCTGAATCGATTATGATGAATTTTAGTACTGACGTAAAAAGGACCTAAAAAAAGACCATACCTAGTCTACATTTTCAGATTCAAAAATAAAAAGTGAAGGCAGTGAAATTGGGGATGAGTCTTTATGGAAAATCTTTTTACGCAAACTAAGTTGCGAACACCCACTGTAGATTAAATAAATAATCAAAGATACGTTAAGTACCTACCTACTTACTGTAAATATATATTTTTGTTCATACAATTTGATGTTAGAAGAAGTATGAACAAAAGAACATAAGTGTTATTTTTGAATTATAGAAAAAAAAACAATCCAACTAACTGTAATTTTTATAATCAACCTTGAACCTTTTGTTTTACTATAATAGGGATGATGACTAATTTTTTTTCTTCGTTTATCAGGTAGATTATCAAAAAGTTTATAAAGGACACATTTTTTATTTTTTCACATAATATAAACATTGCAGAGTCACGAGTCCCTACTCCCAAACTTTGACGCGCTATAACTTTGTAATTTTTTGGTTGATTACCCAAAGTAAAAAAATCGTGTTCATTATTTTTTGATTATGTAACTAACGGACTAAATAGAATTTCGTTTACTGTACCCCGTCATCACCCCTATTTAAAATAAATCAATAATGCCCTACCTTGAATATTCATCTCAATTAAACAAAATTTTACTGTCACTACAGTTTGTATGAGATCATGAGTGCTGTGATCACTTCAAAACTATACTAATCAAATTAGTCTAAGCAACATGTTCTAAGGTTTTGAACTGTACGCGACGACCGAAGCGAGAAGAAATAAACTTACGTCAATATGAGATTGATTTATAAAATGTATCTATAATTTCACATGTATTGGTTGTATACACATTAAAAATGATTATTCCCTTGTTGTCTTATTAGAATGAGACGGATATCGCAATAATAGATAGCTTTGCCCATAGTAAACGATTGTAAAATTGATAGTTCAGAGCGATATTCCGTCTCTTTCTCTCCAAAAATCTTATAAGAATTTGTCTAAACGATCGCCACGACGCCAAGCGGTGGTGCGGGGAAACTAGCTAGAATATTGATAGTTCCGATCTATAGGAGGGACAGAGACGATAGGCTGTCCTTTTCTAACATCTTATAAGATTTTACCTGAATTGTAAGCATTCGTAAATAGTATGTTTTTATGTTTCGATTTATTTGTTTTATATCTTATTAGGAAATAGGTATTTATAAGAGTAATATATCAAAGTTTTGTGTAAATCGTATTGATAGTTTAGGCATAATTGAGGAAAATGTTGGATATAGTTTTTTACGAATAGTTGATAGGATATAGGTATAATTGTTATGATAATGATGTTATTTTGTGTGTTTTTACTTCCTCTATAAAATGATATATGATAATTAGGCATTAAGTGAATGTAAGTAGGTTTTTAAGACTTTTTAATTTGTAATCTTTATAGGGCCGTAGAGCTGTTATTTGTTATTATTCTTATTAGAAACTTATTGTATTAGGTAGATAACGCATAGGACTACATAAATAAATAGGCATCACATCAATAAATGTAGAAATGTACCGTGTAGGAGACAAAATCTGTTTGTATAGAACGGTTTCCTAAGACATGTTGCGCTCCCCACCCGGCGCGCTCGGAGCGCGTGGGTGGGGCAGCGGAGCCCTGTGGCAGGGCGAAGTCCTATGGAGGGGGAAAGTATAAATATTGCGGAGACCTATTTTTTGCGCGCCACACCTAAAATATCATACTTACGGACACATAACTGTGTTAAAAATATGCCTATTTGTATGCCCAATGTATGTACATATAGTTTTAAGCTCGCACTTATGTAATTTTTGAGAAAATGAAAAATAAAGTATAGCGGGGGTGAGGTAATGGATCGCTGGCCAGCTCAGTCCTAGCATATAAAATTCGAGTCGGAACAGGCTCCGACATGCATTCAGCGACAGGCGCTCCTACCCTAAGGAACAGGAAGAAACACCAAGCGGTTCACTCTGGACCATCAGCCTCCTCTCACCGGCCGTCCATTATCAGCGCCCAACGATTTCTTCAATACCGAACACCAGGGGTTTTATTCACCGAAACTACAGTCCACTACAGTCAAGACTCCTGTGTGTAACTTCCTCCACCCCGCAATACGAGTCGGTAACTGTCCGCTACTGCGACAGCCCGGCGCGTCCCGTACAGAACTATTGAAGGATTTTTAACTATTGTATTTTTTTGTTATTATAAACACAATTGTTAAGTTCCTAATTTTAAAATCAGTCAATTATATTTTTGAGAAAAAGAAATTAACACCTATCTTATCTACTTTGCTAAGAAAAAATTAACATTAATTAATTAAACATACAGTTGATGTAAATGTTGCGTGTTGCTTTGATGTGTGTATTTCTTGTGTGTTATTCCACCTTGATTCTCTATTAATACTATCCACTGGTTAGTTAATTTTTTTCCTCTAAATTGCTGATCCGAATTTGATGAATTTTGCTGTGAAGATAGACGGATCCTTAACTGGAAGGAAAGGTTTTGTCATGGTCCTTTGGTTTTGGGGATCTTATTAAACATTTTAGTAACTGCATAATTGGGAGAGACTGTTATTTATTTATGCTACGCAGTTATTTTGTACATAATAATAATTATCATTAGCTGACATTATTTATAACTCCGCGACCCCGCAAAGGATAGTGACCGTGTGAAGTTAAGTACCTACTTGGTACTTAGGTACCTAAGTACTCAGATTAATAATTTATGTATGTTAGGTAGGTAGGTAGGTGGACAGTTATTGTTTCTTGCTTAAGTGTTATTCATAACTAATAACATCATTACTCTTACTGATAACAAACACAAGAAGTTAATACTTACTATTAAAAAAGTTATCAATTAATTCAATAATAATCTCATTAGGCTGGCGCGTTCGATGTGCCATCGTGGAAGTTAAGCAGCTTCTGCAGTGGTTCATATAATAGATGACCAATTTATCTCATATAACTTTGTTATATCGAGCTCCTCCCTGTTATGGAAGCCAAGTTAACCGGGCTACTTTTACAGTCGTTAGTACCCACCCACCAAATCGCCGAGGGCCCCCGCGCGGTGGAACATGGCCCATAATGTCACGCAGACAGACGTGGCCTGCGGTGGCAGCCGCTCAGTTCAATTCGCTTACATACAATGTAATGGTACGTTTACACGCTTGCCGAGAATTGGCAAACGTCTACAAGTGCTAACCTTCACAAACGCTTGGGTGCATTTACTCGCTTGCGAGCGTGTTAGTCTTCCGGACAGGCAAGCATGATGGACGTGACAATGAGGTGGTATCGGCAATATTGCGACTGGCTTGACATTTTTTTTAAACAAACCCAGCGCACGTCTTACCGCCACAAAAATAGGAGTTGTAAAATAAGAAAGATTTTAGGGCTACACACATAGGCCGGCGATATGAATACTTTCTCGCCAGATGTTCGTGCTTGGGGTACCTACAGATCTAACGGAAATTATAAGACTTGTGTGAGTCAAAACATCGGAAATCAGATCATGAATTCATATTGGATTCAGATTCAGACTGTGTTAGGCAAGGGCGGATCCAGGGGGGGGGGGGAGGGGTCATGGGGGTCATGACCCCCCATGATTTTATTTAAGTACTTTCAATATTTAATATACCACGACTATATGACCCCCCCCCCTGGCGCCAAAGCTGGATCCGCCCTTGGTATTAGGTTAGCTTTAGTGTTGGGCTCTTAGCCCATCACCTACAAGCGAAAGAATTTTCACTATCCATTCATAGGTAGCTATTACAGCTAATTGTGATATTCCAACGGATGAGCACAACCTTATGCTCCTAGTAATAAATAAAAAAAGGAAATTTTTATAATCATTTATTTAACGCATATATAATTTAAATCTTTAGTCAACAATCAATGAAAAAAGTCATAAGTAGGAAGTCTCTAATGTCGACATATTTTACAAAATATAAAAGAAAAAAAGAAATGTATTCTCACGACACTGATATATAAAAAATACACTTTAACTTACTAAATAAATGCGAATATGAGCGAATAACACTATGCTTTACATTTCGTTCGTTCCGACTTCGGCACACTGGGTAAGTTGATCAAAATCTGTTAATGATTTGATTGAAACAAATGATTTTTCAGAGGGCCTACTACAAAAATAAAAGCATTCGGAATGAATCTTGTTATTTTTGTAGACCTTGACTCATTTAAAAATACCATGTTTTTAAATCCAATTTGCCATATTATGATGAAAATTTTATGATCATAATATGGCAAATTGGATGATTTTCGTTTATATCTTTTATTTCATTGGCCCCTCAGAACTGAGATATCAAATACATAATAAACTTACTAATATATTAAGGATTTTAAATCAGGTAGTTTAAAAAAAAATCGTGGTTAGTTTTTTTAGGTAGGTTTGTATTCTTTTCAAACTAATTAAAGTTTATTTTAAAAGTAAAAATAATGCTTTTAGAAAATAATAGAGAAAACCTGGTAAATAGGTATTCCCATATTTTATTAAAAGTAAGCCAACTCGGGGATATTTCAAATATTTATGCTAATATATTTTTTTTATTTTCACACATGCATTAATGTTTACGATATTAAAATGTGTAAAACTCATTACTATATAGTCGTAAATTTTTACGGCGAGGGCGGAAAAAGCAATACATCGCTAATGAATATTAAAAAATAGCGATAAGTGACTAATTTATAGAAAATGTGTAATGGGAACTGTTCGATATCAGATACCTAGCATGATGTCATTTTTTTTATTTTAAATAGTTAGTGACCTCATTTAATAGCATAATACTAAAAATTTATGATAAATGAAACACTTTTCTCATTCACTTTACAGAAGTGAACACCGATTTTAAAGAACAAAGAAATTAATAAAAAACAAAAATTAATTAAAGAAATGTGTATAGTTTCTTAGTGAGCCGTTCTGATTTTTGTCTTTCAATAGAATTAAAAGTCCTTTTACAAATCTTCTTGGTGATTTTACTTTAAACCTACACAAATAAATATGTCTGATGGTCAAACTATTCATCAAATTAATCCACAATCAGTTTCCAGTGTGACAGACACCAATATTTTGTTAGTGTTGCTTGTTCATGTAGACAGACTATAGTATATAATATAATAGACTGACGTGCGATTTTTATAAACATTAATTTATTTATCCTTAGTATTAATATTTCATTTAAAATAGTCAACAGATTTTGCTAAACTCTATTGCTTGATTATAAATAATGATTTACTTATTTCGCATCGAAAAAAAAACCGTGAAAAACCGACACAAAAAACTGAAAACACACTTCGGAGGTGATCTTTACGATAAGATATTATTTACGAAATAGAGTATACATATTTAAATAGTTTCGTAGCAAAATATTGATCGTTGGCGTTACTTAGTTCTAAATTTGACATTTATAAGAAAATCTAGAATTTTCAAATTCACAGAATCGCTAAGGGATTTGCCAAAGTTGTATTTATGCACTCACAACACACTTGCACCAAAATTAAAAAATCAAATCAATATGCTAATCACTTATAGGCCTTATGCTATCTCTATTTGACTTGAAACAATGGAGAAATATACGCAAAGCTCGACATAGGTGGCGCTGCAAACGCTTGACCCAAACCACAGCCGAATATTGCAGCTGTCAAATTTTAAACGTGTTTTTTTGTTGTTAAATATAATAATTAAGTGGTAAAAGTGTGTTCAACATGGTCTGTAATACAGCTGAAAACGGAGTTGAAAAGGAGAGGAGCATCTGTGCAAGGCAGAAAAGCTGATCTAGTAGAAAGGCACTCCTTCTATTATTATGCTAGAATACTCATTCTCGGTACATAGATGCATTTTTCGTGATTATTTTAATAGTTCATGGATCGCAGTAACTTTTAACGGGCTCATTAGTCAAATCTATCTTATTTTTGCATCAGTCAGACATCATATAGAGTTACCTCTGGCTAAAATGGGAATTATAACATTGGGTTTTTTTACAGACTTAAGATATATGACCGCAATTTTAATTTAGGTGCAATTTTTTCTGATAAAAATGAAGACATCGAGATGCAATTACCAGTCCCAAATACATACCATGGTGTAAACAGCAGGTCAGTTTTACCCCCTCCCCCCCCCCCCCTCCTTTCAAAGCAACATATTATAATTTATATTTTAGTCGGGAAGTATGCTGCAGTTTTCTCACAACAACCAGGAATTTCACAACGCGGCATTTGTAATTTGTTTAATAAAATGCTTTAAAATTAATATAAGCTAATAGGTATGTATTTGATAGAAGTTTTGGCTCAAGCAATTACAGCGCCCCTAGTGGGAAAATTTTGCAAATTTCTTGTCCAAAGAATAAATTATATGACAAACAGGATTAAGCCTTAATTTGATTGAAGAATATTGGTGCAAGTTTCCCTCAATATTGAGGAATTAAGTACAGCTAAGGCCTCGTCGGTTGATTCCAGTACCGTCGTTAACTAATTAGCAATAAGGTTTAAATTCGTAGTTTAAACACATCGAGATAACTAAACTAGACGAGCGAGCTTATCACAGTAACACAAAACAAAAAAAATGTATCCATTAATAAATTTTATCAACGTATCTTTGAAACGAATATAATATTGTGCTTTGGAAACTCGTTACCATAATCTAGCTAGTTAACAATCGTCCCACAAATGATATCTCTAATAGAATTAAAAACATATGGTAAATAGAAATCCGTGTACTTACAAGTAATAATCAATAACCATATATTATTAAATTCGACTACCCATACACTTGTACTTAATACCTCAATCACGCTCAAAGGCAAAATATTATTAGTCATATTTTGCTACACTTAACTGGAGAGCTCAATTTTCTAGTTTGCAACTGTAAACAACACGTAAATCGTTAGCCGCGACCCTGTTTATTATTATAAATTTGAAAGTAAATGTGTTTGTTTGTCACCAATTCACGGCAAAAAACGCTGAACCGATTTTGATGAATATCATTATTATAGAGATATTAAAAACCTCAGAGAATAATAACTTACTTTTTGTTGCAAAAATAACACTTGATGGCTTGATCGAATCTTTAATATAAAATGTCAATAGCTGCGAGTGATTTCTTTCTTATAGAGTTTTATGACAACCAACTAAGTAAGACGTAAATGTCCTACCAACAAGACCAACAGTCTAAACGATAATATTGTTCTAAAGATTTGTATTGCGGCCAATGATTTACGCAGGAGACAGCTAGTTCTCTCTTAAATTTCTACGTAATTAGTAAGCGATCTAGTCATTTATTTACGAGCCGTCGGTGATCATAATCGGAGCTGCGCTAATTCCTGTAGTAGAGAAGCTTCGCTGTCGATCTTGGCGAGTTGGTTTAGTTCAAGTTGTTTGCCCGCCGCCTTTTGCTGTTTCAACTTGTCTATATCGCTGAGTTTCTATTAAGAGAAAAACAATATATATTAAATAAATACTTCTTACAGTTATACCGATAAGCCTAGTCTTAAAGTAAGCACTCCTATGGTTTGTGTTATATGATATATCCCAATACAAAATAAAAATGAAGTCTTGTTTCAGCAAATCTTTCTATCAACATTGTTTAAGTTACTTTAGTTCTATGTGGCAAAGTTTTAGGACACCCTGTATAAAAATACATCGATAGGTATATATCTAATAAAAATACGTAAAAAGCAATGACGGAGGTCCAAATGGCCCATCGTATCGTATTCGTCATATAAAGATTGCCCCTACCAGGATTCGAACCTAGGACTAGAGTAGGAGTAGGAGACACCTTAAAAACTGGTAAAATCCACTGTACCATAGAGGTCGCCGAATAAAAATAACGTTTTAGTACAAAGCCATTATTCGCTACATTTATTAGTCAAGAATTCATGAGTATAGGTAACGTCAAACTTCTTAAGCAAAACCACAGACAAATAGGCTTGCGAAGTAGACGTTTCTGTATGTAAAATTGCTACTGCGAAGGCTTCCTTGTCTATGGTCGTTGTTCAAGAAATCTCATTTTCAACATTACCGTCAGGACTCATCCAGGTCCATTTCCGATTTTGGGGCTTCCTGAAGACGGAGCTCATCATAAAGAAGTTCTCCTTCTCCATGATGTCAACCAACATCCGACCTCTGGCGTTCCTTTGTCCAACTCCAAATTGCCCCACTCTCAACTCATCACAACTGTGTAGTGGGTTTTGTGGCTATGCATGGCTTTAGAGATCTCCTCATACATAGCCTCCTCTTCGTCATCTGGATGTGTAGAGGTCGGAGCATAGACCTGAATGACAATTAACGAATATCTTTTCGATACTCTGAGTATCAGGTATGCTACCCTGGTCGACACACTTCCGTTGGTTATCACGTTCTTGACGATGGACTTATGGACGATAAAGCCTTCGCCCTCCCGGTAATATAGTAAGTTACTAGAATTGAGGACTATTGAGTCCTCTCCCTCTCTTCGGACTTCAGATAGACCGACAACACTCCAGCGTAACTTACTAACAGCTTCTTCCTACTCCGTTAACTTCGCGTCAGTCCTTAGTGTGCGCGTGTTGTATATTGCCAGGTCTAGTCGTCTCTGATGGTAGCCGGATCTTACCCGGGGATTCTTCGCACCCCCAGCCCTGTTGTTACTAAAGCTGTTACCGTGGCTTGGACATACAGGGCTGCTGGGAACTATTAGGGGGTTTCGCCGTAATCGCCACCCTTGGCAGACGGGTTGGCGACTGCAGTATGGACATAGCATTGAAGGAGAAGACGCTGCTGCCCGTCTTCTGCTGGCCGTGTTCCCATAGTCGCCTTCTATGACACCCATGGGACGAGAGGGGGTGGTGCTATTCTAGGCCGACACACACATGGCACAAGAGAGTCAAGAAGTTTGCCGGGGTCTATACCAGATGAAACTGTCGTAAAAGGTTTGGGGGCGTGTCACGCTATCATTGTGCTAAGGTGATATTGTGACGCGCCATTAGAAATAATTTTCTTACAAGAAAATATTCAACTTGTGCCAGTTCCGAGCGTGTGACCTAATTTTTTTTTCTCTCACTCTCTCTGATACATATCTTGTTAAGATTTTTGTTTTCTTATCTTTCTCGGTGTTGCCGTTGGATATGACGGGACGCGGTAGTTAGTTTTGTCTCTCTCTCTAATACATACCTTGTTAAGTTTTTTATTTTCTTATGAGTCTCGGGGTTGCCCGTGGAGATGAAGGGGACGCGGTAGTTAGTTTTGTCTCTCTCTTTCTCGCACACATACCTTGTTAAGATTTTTGATCTTCTTATCTTTTTCGGGGCTGCCGGTGAAGACGATAGAGGCGCAGGAGGCTTTTGTCTCTGTCTCTGTCATACATACCTTGTTAAGACTTTTTATCTTTTTATCTTTCTCTGGGTCGCCGGTGGAGATGAAGGGGGCGCGGGAAGATGTGGGGGGCGGGGGAGAGGTGTCTCCCTTAGCCTTTTCTTCTGCCTTGCGTGCTTTGCGAGCTTCGCGTTTCTCCTTCTGTTTGATGGCTTGTTTCGAAGGCGCCGCTAATTAAGTAATAAAAAGGAAAGATATATAATAAATAAATATTTGCAACACTCACATCACCAATAATGCGTAATTGCACTTAGTAGGACCTTCTAGTAATTAAACTATGTGTGGGTAGTGTTAAAATGGAACAAAGATATTTGAAATTTAACCTTTATTTTCAATGTAGTAGATCATGTAATTGATAAATTGTAATAGTAGTTTGAATTTCGAAAACACTTGGTGGTTTGGTAAAAAAACGTTGGTAAACTAACAAGGAAATCCTTAGTCCATGGACAAAACTCCAAATAACTAACTTCAACATTATGTCACAGGAAGGCGGCAAAATCTGTCATTACAATTATGATTGTTCTGAAAATAACAACTTTTAACCAGGGATACATACATTCAAGCGAATTTCTACCTTACTATTTTGCAATGATTGTAAGTAAACAAGCTTATGGTGGCTCAGGAATCCAATTGGCTGATTGTACATCTAACCATGAGTTTAGCTATACACTAAAACATTTACCAGAACTTTCTCCAGGCTTGTGTGGCTTCTCATGCTCGTGGAAAGTGAAATTCGACGGTTTGTTCCTAGCACCGGGCGGTCTGTAAGCTGCAGTCGGTTTCGGAGTCGCGTCTTCTATGCCTTTGGGTGCAGTTTTGGACAACTCGCTCTTAGAATAAGTGCCAGGCCGCCAAGAGATCGCTAGAAGATTTTCCTTCTCTTGACACATGCGTTTGTGCATAAGAGCGCCGGTGTAATGCCAAATCTTGTATCTGCAAGACATATTTCAGTTGATTATATGTTAATGAGTATTAAGGCAAGCGGTGTTGATTTTTTTTCTAAGGGAAGATCTCCTATGAGGATCATGCTGCAAACAGGCTGTGCAGTGTCGGTCTTTAGTGCCCGCGTTTACAATATACTTACTCTGGGAAGCTAAATAACGCCCCTCGTCGGTTGCCAACAGTTAGTCACGGATATGTTGTAGCATTGAGAAAGATATCCTTGAGCGGATCCTATTACAATAAACAATCTACGGGAGGCTATAAAAGGATACTCGCCCGTTGCCAACAGTCAGGCACGGGTTTGTTGCAGCAGTGAAGAAGGGTCCTTGCGCAGATCATATTACAATAACCAACAATAACCAAACTACGGGAGGCTATATAACGTCACTCACCCGTTGCCAACAGTCAGTAGCGGATATGTTGTAACAGTGAGGAAGGAACCCCAGTGCGTATCGAGCTCTAGTATCTGCGCTTGACCTACATCTACATAAAACACTATGGAAGGCTATATAACGTCACTCACCTGTTCCCAACAGTCAGTCGTGAGTATGTTGTAGCAGTAGGAAGGTCTCCTAGCGCGAATCCTATGCGAGCAGGCGATATCAGGCTACCTATGTACGGGAGGCTATATAACGACACTTACCCGTTGCCAATAGTAAGCCGCAGGTATGTTGTAGAAGTGAGGAAGGTCTTCTAGTTTGGGTCCTACTGCCAGCAGGTGATGTCGAGTAACCGCATTTGACCTGCACCTATATTATACTTACAAACTACGGGAGGCTATATAACGTCACTCACCCGTTGCCAACAGTCAGTCGCGGGTATGTTGTAGCAGTGAGGAAGGTCTCTCCACGCGGGTCCCATTGTAACCAGGTTGTATCGGGTGCTGTACATGTACCCAGCTTCTTGTATCCACGCATGTCCCACACCTCTATACTGCCGGAGGCTATGTTACCGAAACCGCCTAGTAACACACGTGCAAAGGAGTCAAGGGATACTTCAGTCTTAAAATTTCAAGGCTTTTGTTTTTTTTTTATTTTACGCTAAAGGTGTATTTTTGACGGACGAACTTGAACGAATTTTAATACTTGGGTTCAAATCACGTTAGGAGCATTTATTGTGTGACGGATGACAAAAGAACACAAATATTTGTTATTGAATCATGGACCTATGTCTTTAAATTTCCATCTGCTTAGTTTGGGACTAAGTACCTAATTGTTGTGTGTTCCCCAGAATTTGTTATTATAAAGAGTGGGATAATAGTAACTTACTCACTTCACTACTACTGCCTTTGTAAGGTATAGGTAGTCGCCTATGCAGACATTACGGTAGTGGTCTGTTTTTTAAAATCAAAAAACAACGATATGGTTCTTCCAAAAATGGCTGTGTCAGCAACCTACTAATCGTGGCCTTGACAGTTATTATAATGATGATTTGATATTTATTTATCTGTTAACACGTTTAACACCCATCCATTACAACCGAAAAGGTGTAAAAAAAACTGTTCCCTCAGTAAAAATAAAACCTATCACATGAAAAAAAAAATATAGTCTAATGTATAAAATTTTCGTGTCACGGTGTGCGTAATTGAACGTCTTCAAAACGGCTCAACGGATTTTCGTGAAATTTTATATGCATATTCAGTAGGTCTCAGAATCGGACAACATATTTTTTCATCCCCCTAAATGTTAAGGGTGGTCCAACAGTAATTTTTTTTTTGGCAAAATTTTTTGATTTTATTTTTTTATGATGCATCATACAAAAATACATATAACCCTAAATTTTCACCCTTCTATCACCAACCCCTATTTTTTATGGCGGTACGAAGTTCGCTGGGACTACTAGTATATCTATATATATCATATGGAAAAGGATATAGTGCCCCTCTGGAGGAAAGTATATGGCGTTCCAAGCGCCGGTACCGAACTCGAAGAGCGGTTCACACTTGGCGTTAAAAAGCGTAGCCTTAGCGGGGGCGTGACCGTACACAGCCACCCATTCATTGGAGTTGCCTGGGTTCCATGACACAGAGTGTATCGGACCTTCTTTGCCTGCAAACAAAGACAAATGTAACTTGTGTTTAGAAAAAAAAATAGTTCTTTGGTGTGGTGAGATTTCATCAAGTGCGGTTGGCGCCATATTTTAATTATTCTTTAAATTCGTTCATAGTAGATATTGTGAAATAAATGTTGGTATGATTTTGTGTTACAATCGTCTGCGCAACTGGAGGATTATCGGAATCTTTAAAATATTCGCTATATAGGTCAAGTGGATGTGAGAACTTTATTGTAGTGTTAACTATCTCACAGAAGCTTGTCGAGAAAGCTGACTCGATATATTTCGTGCCAAACACTCACGGAGCACCACCACTAGAGTCCGCATACAAGGGCAAGCGCTTACGCCAAGCTTAAGTAGTATATTACCTATGCGTGAGGCACGCCTACAGACGTCGCGATACATCGTTTCATTCGGTAACCGAGCGTTGGTCGAACTGCTTCTCTCGTTTTCGTGTTAAAAAACTGTAAAAAATGCCGTACTGTGCAATTAAATTGTATGGAAAGTCGAGTACAACTTCCAGTCTTCAAAAAAATGGTATTACTTTTCACTGGTTAGTTTAAATGCATTACAAAAAGACAAAAATACTGTTATATTAAATTGCTGTTAATGTATTTATTTTTTGGTGAACGCGTTGATGTCTTTTTACACTATCCCTTTCTCGCATGGGCTACATCATATATGCTATCTCGCTCTCACACCGGCACGTGTATTGCTAGTGACTCAGACGCAGCTCATGTATCAACGCGTAAGTTTGTCGATAAGTTTGTCAGCTATGGAAATGGAAACAATAAAAACTATTTATTTCATCGTATACAATAATAGATGTCATAAGTATACAACCAACAGTTTTTATTTGATTGAAGTCAAACATATCCTATAAAATTTTAAAAACGCGAAAATTTGTATGCATATTTGTTACTCTTTCACGCTAAAACGGTTAAACGGATTTGTATGAAATTAAGTGCGCATAGTTTATGACCTAGATAAAGACATAGAATTAACGATATTAAATACCCTAGATACACCACGACCGCTCAAAATGTGTCCCAATATCTAAATAGTCTGTGGTCCCAATCAAGAAGTGCTTGAACTCCACTCAAGCACAACTTAGTACACAGTCACACGCGGACCGTTGAAAAGTCAAGATGCCAAAGAGTTCCGTGAAAAAATGCAGAAAAATACTAATAGTACATAAAGTGTCGTTTTTTCGACGGGTATCTAATTAATGTTTTTTAATTAACGCCTTTAAAGCAAAATTTATTGTTGTAATACTTACTATAAACTGATTTAATTTAAAATATTTGTGATATTCAAATGCATGGTCGGTTATACGTCGGCCTTAGCCATCTCTTTTCTTCGCGGTCTGTACCTGCTATATTGTTAACAGCGCATTCAGAATTGCGCATGAAAAGTAAAAAAGATAAGGTCTATATTCTTTCACATATAACACTAAATCGTAAAATTTTACGAACTTGACGCATGCATTTTAATTAAGACCTTATGCCGTATGCATTAAAGGTGACTTTCAATGTTTAAATAAGGCATTATATTGTTTTTGACCATGCGATCATCTTACGGACCTCCGTGGATCGTCCAATGTACCTTTTGGACACGTTTCAGCCACGATTTTGTTCGTGTTGTTGTATCTAGGGTAGTTAATATCGTTGCATTAATACTTCTTGTCCTGGACGTGTTTTTTTTGTGTTGCTTACATATTAAATTATATGTAGTTACTAGTCGCGTCATGTAATTAGAACGCTGTAAGAAAGTGGAGAGGGTATGATTACGCATTTGCGCACCTAAGTACTAGGCCTCTATTCTAAATTGTTTATCGATAGAAAATATCGATATTTTCTAAAATCGATCTTACCCTCATCACTTCGCTGCACTGAGTATATGATCTGACCTTGATGCGTCCAATCACAGCGGGGCTGACCTCCCTACACCCCACCGACTTTGGCGATTTTGATTCCAAACAAAATTTGTGTGATGCGGACTCTAGTGGGGGTGCTCCATGCAAACACTCCAAGAAACATTAGGCCGTATACAGAAAGAAAGCTGAAAGCCGATCAGCGCTTATCGGCGCTGATTCTTACTACATAAAGGAAGCCGATTAAAGCAGAGTAAGCAAAAATGTCGGACTCATCGGACGATGATTTGGTTTTGTTAGAAAATGTGTATTTAAAAATGCGAAAAAAGCTATACATCCTATAAATAGAGAAAGGAAACGTTACGGAGAATACCATCATTTATTTGTAAAAAAAATAAAAATTGATGATCATAGATTTTATACATATACAAGAATGACTCAAGAAACATTTTATTACATTTTTGATTTAGTGAAAAACAGTTTGATGATAAATTGGTGTAATTGACATAAACAACCAATCCTTCCAGAAGAAAGACTTGTTGTCACCATTCGGTAAGTACGAAACTTAGTTAATAAAAGAAAAAGTTATTGGATTTATAAAAAGATTATAACTGAGATTGATTTAATCTAAGGATAATAATTGAAATACAAGTCATTTATTATTCGGACAACATAGATCATAATGACCAGCGCGTGTCGGCATTTGTCGGCGCTTATCGCTGGTCAATAGAAAAAGGATCAGCGCCTATAAGCACCGATAAGCGCTGATCGGCTTTCGGCTTTCTTTCTGTATACGGCCTTAGAATGCGTCAGACCCACATTGTAATGTAAAAAAAGAAGGAAGATTAATACAAAAATAAGACGATGGCTGCATGGTTTTGCCTTTGCCTTTCCCAATAGGGCAAATAAATTTGATAAAGTTTTATTTCATCATCATCAGCATATTAATGTCCCCACTGCTGGGGCACAGGCCTTCCCTATGGATGGAATAGGGAGATTGGGCCATGACCCACCACGACTGCAGATACAACCGAGACCAACGGTTAAACGTGCCTTCCGAAGCACGAAGAAGCTCGAGATAGTAAATTTTTGGTCACCCATCCAATGACCGACCACTGCGAAAGTTGCTTAACTTCAACGATCGAAGCCGAACGCGCTAACCAGCTGCGCCATCAAGCTTCTCAAGTTTTGTTTAAATCAAGTTAAATTCTTAGAATTAGGCGGGTTATAAT
Source organism: Chilo suppressalis (assembly GCA_902850365.2). Lineage (NCBI taxonomy): Eukaryota > Metazoa > Arthropoda > Insecta > Lepidoptera > Crambidae > Chilo > Chilo suppressalis. The sequence goes on from OU963898.1 coordinate 20,560,288, forward strand.
AATATGACAATATTGGATGCGTTATTGCGATATTTAGTCATACCTACTTCTATTGTGACGTTATTATCGAAGCAGTCTGTTACTTAGTGTCATTCGTTATTAGTTTATTTTGTTACAAAACTAGTACGTTTTCGGAATCCGAGACAATTAGTGCTAATTACTGAACACAGGACAAGACGCAAAATTCCGGGACAATCCCGGATTTTCCGGCCATCTGGCAGGCCTAGGTTGAGGCCTAGTAGTTTTGATGTTACCGACAATTTTAGTTTCTGCCTTATTCATACCCTCGCCCAACGTTAGAGTATCACGTCTTGCTTGCCTAGCCAATGATACGTTAAACGCTAAAAGACACAAGTAATTTGTGCACTGATTATGTTTATCTGATTAACGACTTACTGAATGCCATGTTTCCAGAATTGCCTTTAAGGTCACCATACGATAGTGATTGCTTGCCATAATAAGAACCACCAGTTTTATCGACCTGTATAAAAAAAATTATTAATTAGTAATTTAACATAAAACAGAGTTCTAGCCATTCCATAGTCTTAAAGAATTAACTAATTATTATTTTTCACTGAACATATCGAAATTTTTGAAATCAAACTTCAAAAAATGGCAATTCATTTTTCATTGGCATTACATTCAGCTATTTAACAAAATATGGCAACACTAACTTAAAAAATTGCAATTGGAAAATACATACTTCCGTTTGAGTCATAACAAAGACGTTAGTGCCGCGTCTATTCCAATTGAAGGAGGCTTTGTCTGCTTGAAACGAAGATCTGCTCACTACTGCTTGCTGCAGCTCTAAGGAGGGGAATTTGAACACGCGCCAAAACGATGGTTGTCCTTGCTTGCCTGAACAAAAACAACATAAGTCTTAAATGTATCATCGGCAGTATCTAATTCTTATTTGTTCTTAATTAATCTATCACTTATGAACAACAGTCAAATGATGTCAAAATCCTCAACTTTAGTGGATTGACTACACAATTCATAGATATAGCACTATTTTTAAATCATACTGTTTATTAACTTACATGGTTCATAAAGTTGGTGACTATGTGCCCCTATATCAATAATCTCATGTTCAATCCTAAAATATTTCATTTGCCCGGCTGTAAAAGTTCTCTTTCTCAATGGGATTCTTCGCTTACTTCGTCTTTGTGAATAGTGTCACTTTTGTGATGCTACAGAGATTATTTGCCGATTATAATCGGCACGTTACAAATTAAATAAAACTAATAATCTAACCTTGTTTTTAATTCCTAAACAGTATCTAAAGCTATAGTCTTAAAATATAAAAAAAGTAACATTATAGGAATTATAATTAAATTTTTAATTCGACTAGCTTTCATTTGTTAACAAGAACCTTTTCTGCATTGTTTTTATAAGTAGGTATATTGGTGTTGTCCTGATAAAGAAAAACCTAAATGTTCTATTTTACTCACACAAACCAGTTATTTCCAATCATATTTTTTACTTTACACTGACTTTGGTAAATTTATTACATTTATTCATATTAAAAACGATCATTTTTATAAAAAAGGTTTTTAAATGAACCGGTCTTTTGGATATAAAATAACAAAAATATGAAATAGAATGAGATATATGACAATGTATATTTGCTAACTAACTAAAATGTAGATTTTGCTAACAAAAAGGTTACTTCAATAATGTTAATAACACAGTATTAAAATCTGATTACCACTTTTACATTATCAGTCAATGTTTAGTCTTAGCTTTTCTTATTTAAAATCTTCAAGAAAAATATTTTAAATTTCGCTTAACACTGTTTCACAGATTACAGAGATTATAGGACTGTCTAATCATTAGCAAAACTTCTGAAATGTTACTATTAAAAAAACGGTTAATAGGAACTGTTGAAGACAGCGCGTTTTGATTATGAATGTATATAGATTTAAAGAAATTATATAGTTAAATAGTTACAAAGTCTATTTATTTCCCCTAGACTAAGAATTAATATTATATTAAAAGATAAGTAGAAATAAGTTAATTTGATTAAATGATTGAGAAAAAGGTAACATTATTTTCCCCACAAAATAAGAATGTTAGATACTACCGGAGAATACTCGGGCCATACCGTAAAAAGGCCGCCGGTAGTACCCAGGGGCTTTCAACTTCGAACTACAATTATTTGTATGGACATCATAGAACGAATTTTAGATATGTAATATTTCACTAGATGGCGTTATTCAGATCTTTTTTTACGTATGGTATTCCTCCAACTTCATATATTTTTAAACAGCAACACAAAATTAAACCTGTTAGTGACTGTAACAAAAAAAACTTTTCCGCTTATGCTTCGTGAATCGAATTTTTTCTTGTGATTTTTGGTGGTTTTTCCGACGATTTCAGCTATTTTTCCGGACTCCGATTCTCCTGCTTTTACGTTTTGAACCCTGCTCTTTATATCGATTATTGATTGGCTTCACTATTTGGATTTCGTTGTTTTCGAAAATGGCATCTCAGAAAAGATGTTGTGTGCTTAATTGCAACGTAACACGTACGTATTACCAAACAACTATTTATAATTGAACCTCTATAAACAATCCTTTTTAAAACTGTACTTCCAGGGCCCAAAAGGTGATATATGTTTTTTTTTTTTGTAGAAAAGGTCTTTTTTAACAGTTTCTTTTTCTGGCGCTTCGCCGGCCGCTGTCGCGGCACGCTAGCTTTGCTCGCTTGGCTCGCGCGTTATGGTCACAACACTAACCTAACCTAGTGTGAAGTATCACCACTTGGGCCCTGGAAGTACAGTTTAGCCCAATCCTTTCTTGATTTAACTACACTCAGAAGCACAATTAACCGCCCACTTACATTTTTCGGTATAATTTCAAAAAATCTTTTTGGAATTACTTTTTTTCTTAACAATCTAATAAAGTGGATAATTTAAAATAAAATAAGTGTAAAAAAAACAGTTGCTGTTGCTTTAAATTATGAAAAAGTTTGAAATTACCGTTTAACAAACCAAATTAAAGGAGATGACGAACAAGCTAAAACTTTACGTTTACATTAAAACCTAACTTTTATTAATGAATATTGCCTCCTCTGGCTCTTATGACCTCTTCCAGTCGATTTGGAAGACCATCCATAACGTCTTGAATATCTGACTGCGGTATATTCTCCCACTCCTCCATCAAGGCAATCTTCAACTCATTAATGGCGGTAGGAGCGGAAATCCGACTTCGTACCCGCCTTTTGAGATTGTCCCAAACGTGTTCGATAGGGTTTAGAACCGGGCTTCGAGCTGGGCATGGTAGCCGTGATATACCCACAGCATCAAGGTACTCCGTAGCCATTCTAGCGAAGTGAGCACGGGCGCTGTCGTGCATCAAAAGAAAATCTTCTCCAATAAATGGGGCAAAAGGTATACCATGAGGTTGTAAGACCTCCTCCATATACCTCTAATCGTTTACGCTGCCACTTTAAAACAAAACCAACCCTGTACGAGCCTTGTCAGAAATTCCACCCCAAACCATTACTGAGCCACCTTGGTAGCCCATTGTTTCGACAACAGCATACTGTGCAAACCGCTCACCCGGCCGTCGATACACTCGCTGGCGTCCATCAGAACCTCTTAAAGCTACTCTCGACTCATCAAAGAACAGAACGTTCTTCCATTACTCCATTGTCCAATTTCGGTATTGTTGAGCAAATCGAAGTCTAGCTCTCCGGTGCTCTGTGGTCAACGCGGGTGGGTACTCGAGCCAGCCGGAAATCAGTCAAATTACGTTCTACAAGCCTTCTTCTTATTGTTCTAACGCTAACACTTACATTTCGTACCCTAATTCTATTTTTATCCTAATCATCTTTATTCTTTAAGCTTTTTTTCTTAACTTACCTCTAGCTTTAGTCATGTTTTTGTTAATAAGTAGACATTACATAATGAAATGAATCTTCCAATTAAATTTTCTTATACTAATAATAATTAGTTAAAAAAAACTTGAAGACATTTCACCTCACAATGATACTAATTTTATTGAAATGCTTTTTTTCAGCATCAGCCATGTATCAAAGTGCAACTAACTTAAAGAAAGTGATGAAGAAGCTACCTGAAAAGAATCTCATATACAACACGGCTAAAGAAAGCAATGAAACTTATATGATTGATCCGACTTGTAGATTTTTAGGGTTCCGTACCTCAAAAGGAAAAACGGAACCCTTATAGGATCACTTTGTTGTCCGTCTGTCCGTCCGTCCGTCTGTCAAGACCCTTTTTCTCAGGAACGCGTGGAGGTATGAAGCTGAAATTTATATCAATTACTCAGGTCTACTGTCCCTTGAAGCTGTGAAAAAATCAAACTTCTAAGTCAACGCAATCAAAAGATACAGCCGTTTATGCCGCAAATTTTCGACACTTGCAAGGGAATCAAAACCTACAGGGTGCTTCCCGTGAACTCAGAATCTTGAAATTTGGTACCAAGCAACGTCTTATAGCATAGATAAAGGAAAAATTACGAAAACCATAAATTTTTAGTTACATCACATAATATTTTTTTTTTAATAATTTTAACCTTACTACCCATTTCCTCATAAACGCGTAGAGGTATTAAATTGAAATTAATACCAAATACTCAGGTCTATAATACCTTTAAGCTGTAACAAAATCAAACTTCTATGTCAACGCAATCAAAAGAAACAGCAATTTAAGCTGCATATTTTGAAACTCGCAAGTACTCGCAAGGGAATCAAAACCTAAAGGGTACTTCCAGTCGACCTAGAATCTTGAAATTTGGCATGAAGCAACGTTTTATAGCACACATAAAGGAAAAATTCCGAAAACCTTAAATTTTTAGTTACATTACAAAATATATATTTTTTAATAAGTCACCACAATGTCAAATTAATGTTGCAATAGAATGTATAAATACAACAATATTCGGCAGCAACCTCAATATGTACACTTCATCTTCTCGTCTGATTGTTGTGGGAGACTTCAATATAGATTTTAGAATGAATCCCCAAAATGGAATTTCCACATATTTTTCATCCATAAACATGTTTCCGTTAATAAACAGTAGCACTACACGAAGTTGTACAACTATTGATAACGTTTTTTCGAACTTCAATGTTCAATGTGGTACTATTCATAACTTTTTCAGTCACCATTTACAGGTCTGGTTCAAATTTAATACTTAATTAATATTTTTGAACCAGATTTCTAAATAGTGACTAAAAAACTTAGTAAATAAATAACTTTAATAAAAGAACTTTCGCAAGTCTGCTGCAAGGCTAGTATAAGTGTTTCAGTTATATTATAGATAAATGATATGTGTTAATATAAAATAAAGGATTACTTAAACGATAAAGAGATCTTTGTCTTAAATTTATGCTCCTCCATCTTTCCCCATTGTAATGTTATGAATTTCAATTTGCAATAAAAATACCATAGTTATGACTCGATTGTCGTAATGAACGAACTTTGTAAACCTTGCAGGTTTGTACGGAACCCTCGGTGCGCGAGTCCGACTCGCACTTGGCCGGTTTTTTTATATATAATTGGTGTCTTGAGGTAAAGAAATTATTAAACGGCACCCATTAAGGTGCGTACTTGTACAAATTTTAAAGATGATATTAAAAGAATGGCATGCAAATATTTAAAAAAAAAATTAAGAAAAATATTTTTAAAACTTTTTTATTTAGTCTAACTGACTATGTTACAGCTACATTTTTAGACAATTATCAAAAAAATCTGTATAAACGAATAATAGATAAATTATCTAATAATGTAGCTTTAAAACAGTATGGTTTTTTCCCTTTTTCATATTAATAATCACATCTAAAGCTGCCGGTACCGGTTCAGTAGTACATGACTTGTGATTATGTCATGATTCGCTAGATGGCGCTGTTTGCTCAGGTTAACTGATATCTCTATTACTAGTATATAATGTACTCTATGGTAGTACCGGCGAATACTCGGGCTATACCGTAAGGAAAGCCGCATAGTTAAAAAATAGGATAATTTGTATAATGCGTATCAAATAAGAATAGGAAAGCCAATGACCTCCATCTGTCAAATGTCGCTTGAAAAGTACGGTTTGCAAAATAATCTCGGAACCCTTTTTTAGCACTCAGCTGATTCTAGAATAAAAACCAAACGTTTTTAAACAAATAATGTTGATAATTAATATTAGTTGTTTTTTTTTCAATTATTGAGCTTTGGCTATGAATGGTTGATAACCTAAATCGTCAACCAAATGTTACTTTATGTTGCGTTCAAAAAACTCGATTTAAAACTTTCGTTTACATATAGGATGCATGTTCATATGTGACCTGCATGATTATTTATAACTTCTCCGGGAGTAATGCAGAGATGAGCGAAATTGAAGAGCTAGATTGTGATTTATATTTTTTTTCACACAGTCTTAATAAAGAAATACTATTAAAAATCGGTTGTGTTGTTACTCAACCTTAGTAAATTATATTTATTAAAAAATCTGATGTTTTGTCTCACTTAATCTTAGTAAATAAGTTTTATTAAATAGCAACATTTTTTGCTCACTCTACCTATTTGGTTTGAATTGACAGCTATGACGTCAAAATATGGCGCCCAGTCGGTCCTATTCTTAGTTGAATCGCATTATAATTTATTAGTAAAATATTGTAGATTTAGGTATAAGTTATAATAAGAACATCATTGTAAAACTGACCATCGAAAACCGGCCGAGAAACAGGCAAAACAACGAGATATAGGTCGTAAGTAGTCCCCTGAGGCCCTGAGCGCAATAAACATGAAAGAAAAAATGAGCCAAATGCATATGATTAACACAGGAGAAAAATGTAAATTGTTTTATTGGAGAATCAATTAAATTAGGCGGTTTAATTGGATAATCGATATTCGGATGACCTATATAATTCGTCAGTTTTTGATGGTCAGGGTCAGTCAACCATTGACGGATGTACCTAGCCAAGAAAAATAAGAAACAAGAAACAGGAATATACAATATTGAAAACGTCGAAGAGTAGGTATCATTTATACAGTCCACCACAGGAACTTAGGAATCAGTCAGGAGGAGCTTGATTTAGGACAAGCTTAGTAGTGATTAAATATAGGTGTTCCGAATATTTCGGACACTACTCGGCTCCTAAGGTAGTATTACAATGATTGGCATTGCCGACTAATCGCCAACTTCAAAACCGATTAGTCGGCAAATACTATAGTCGGCCTATCTCTAGAAAATGGGCAACATCTATGTAGGTACACTTTTTTCTAAACTCCAGTCAGTTTTTGCAAGAAAGATTTTTTTAAGTTATTTTAAGAAATATATGATTTCTCTAAAAATACTCAATCATATGAAATCAACATTATAATACATTATAAATATATGTAAATCAAATTTCAACAAATCCACTCTTACGGTTTCTAAATTACCCACAACCCCCAACGTTGAGTTAACAAAACCTCATAAATGTTGTATTTTTGTGTTGTCACTTTTTTGCCAGGATGCGATATATTTATAGCACACAGTAAATAAATGGTATTTTATGCTTACCTAAAGTAAATACAGAAAAGTAATATGCAGGCGCAACACACGGTGAAATGCTAAATGATTGGAGTTTTTCTGCATTTATCTGATGAGTGTATCGGTCTAGCTTAGCATTCTCATAAATCAACACTCTATTATTCACTTGCAAAGAAAATAATTTCTCATCCGATGACCATTGTGGCTCCCTAAAGTGAGAATTTTTAATATTATAGACATTTTAATGTCAAAGATATCTTAAGAGAATAAGCTTCGAAAGTAATTGATAATTGTCTATAGTCGACTCTTTCAGCTTTTCCCTTCTAAGCCAAAAAAAGGGTCAAGGTGACATAACATCTCCTAGCTATTAAATGAAAGGAATTGGGAAAAGCCATAAAGTTTTTAAATTAACTTATATCAAGTTTTAAGTTTATGTTCATACCATCCTGATTGGTTTTTCTGAATGAAAGAACCCACTAATTCACCTGTGGCGGATTTGTACACATGAAGGTTTGGTTTACCCTGTAACAAAACAAAAGTTCAGGATCAGATGGATCTTAATTTGTATAAAACAGTTTGGGAGATTCATTTGAGTTAGAAAGCTGCATGTAAAACCACATTTTGAAAAAAACAACAGCCTGCAAGGCCTAAGCTGAGCTGAGCATGTACTAGTAACAGCACAGTGTGAGGTGTTTAATTCTTAATATTTTGTTTTTGTTTTCAATTTATTAGTAAAATGGCTGGCCAACACAAATAAACACAAAGATATAAAAAACCTTTAAATAGTCAAGTACAATAAATGTTGTTTAATTTAAAGTTATTTAAATGACATGAAAGATAAAGATGTGAAGATAAAGACATGACAAGTGTCACCATATCAGCCCTTCGATCATCAGCCCAATGCGTCACGGTCTCGAATTCCATAATTAAATTTTATTTATTGTTCTCTGACTTCTCAGTCAGGCTTATACATACTCATCAGTCATACATATCACAGCTCACCTTTACTAAAACAGTTCTTGCTTATTTTAGTTTTAAAACTAGAATCCCTAAGTTTTTTGTCTGACTCTATTTTTGGTGATCACTCAAATATCACATATATGCAAAACTCAGCTTAAGCACATATTCCACCTGACTAAATTCAGACAACCTAGTTAGGATCCTAAAAAGAAGGCTAATTAGAAGCTTCTGATTACACTTGACTAATTTAGTTACTGAATCAGTCAGTTACAAGCACGTGGCGAATTCAGTCAGACATTTTCGTAATTGCTCAAGCAACAAAAATCTGTATTCTAGTAGGCCTGGCAGTTGGCTCAATAAAAATAAAATAAAGTAAAAAACGAACAATGTGGGTGAAAGAATATTAATATTAGTAATGTTATTTTTATTGTTTTTGTTCCAAAGATACAGCATATGTTTATACAATTCAATTATGTTACTCATAACTTCTTTTTCTTTTACCGCCAACATCGTAGACACAACACGTCCTCACGCAGTGACACCGTGGTGTGACTGAAGCATCTAAACGCTATTCCACCTTCCTAAATCGCATTCTAAATATATTGTACTGATATAGATACTAAATGATTTAGTCAGTCAGAAGCCACACTTCTTCCGATTTAGGATGCTAATTAGGATCCTAACTTCCTAAATGCTATTTCACTTGACTGAATTAGTTGCTGAATGATTTAGAACGTCTGAATTTAAACAGGTGTAATAAGCGCTTTAGGCCTCACAGACTGTAGTTTTATTTAAAAAAATATAAATTATGTGCCAATAGTTGTATTCAATAATACAAGAATAACATACCTGTGGGTTTTCCTTGGTCATCATAAACATTTCCCAAACCATAAAGTAGTTGTCGAGAGGTGAAAAGAACATATCTTTTATGTTCCCCTCTATGACAGCTGCAACTGACCAATCTCCACATTTTATAATCTCAGCCCTAGCAGAAGAATTAAAAAAGAAATTTAAATAACTCACACATAATGTTAGTTACAAAATATAATATTTAAAGAAACACTAAGAAGCTGCTATGATCACATTTTTTTTTAATAATTCCTATCAATGCAGGTACATACTTTTGAGGCCCTGGGGTCATATTTTATGACTGATATTAAAATTATTTGTTAGTGAACAAAAATGACACACTGTAAAATTCACTTTAACAATGTAGTACAGTAGAATTTGTAACACTATAGGAATGGACATATCTTCAAGGCTATACGAGATTTCAATACTTATTGGCTTTTGAATTATGATAATTATTCTGTTAAGTTATCTGGGTTAAAGAAGGTATCTGGTGCAATTTTTTCTGACAATTAGTTTAGACTGACCAATTTTTAATGTGGAGGTGTTATGATCTGTCTGTTCGAGTATAGATAAAATACATTTATCTTTTGTTGCCAAACCTAAAATGCATTGCCAACTACTTAAGTTTCATTGATGAATATAACGTATGCACTGAAATATAACAAAAATATACACACTTCTTATCGTTTCTGTATGCGAGATAATTGCCTTTGGGACTAAACACAATGCTGCGTATGTTTGTAGTAGTTTCGTCTCTGAGAGCTCTTTCACTAAAGGTTTCTTTGAATTCGATCAAGAAAATACTTTTGTTGGTTAAACCTGAAAATAATTACAAAACCTTTTAACCTCAATTTCACCATTTGTGAATTGTTTGATCTAGAATTCGAGGGCTATGTTACCAACGATATCAGGTGTCGAACTCATCTTTGTGATTGGGATTGTTTTGTGTTTGAGTTACTTATTAAAGCATTCTTTTCTTTTACAATATTTTTGAAATGAAACACGATGCCAATGCACAACTGCAAATACACCTTCAAATAGGGACACGAAAAAAGTATCGATACTTTGTGGTATCGAGTACTTTTCCTTTCGATACCGATACTTTTGTACTCGATACTTTGTATTCGATACTTTTACTAAATGAGTACTTTTTGGCAAGTATCGATACCTTTAAAAATTTGGATAAGCGCCTCATATTGATGGCAACGCCATCTTGTTAAATCATAGCAAACCTTTTAAAACGTTCCATAGGGTATTTGACAAGTTTTAGGCAACGATCTCACGTTATTGACTAATGTTTATGGAGTCCGTTAAAAGTGGATATTCATCATTCTGTCTGTTAGTCCAGGCAACGAAAAGGTATAGAGGGAAATGCTTAGAACACAATTTTTGACTTCGTTACTTTGTTAGGACTAGTTAGAAGGTAAACATATCAAAAGTCCCCGCCCGTAGCCCTTAAGCCCGGGGGAAGGGGGGGGGGGGGGACTGAAGGTCCCATTTTTAGGGTTTTCGCATATATCTCGGAAACTATGCATCCTAGCGACATGAGACTTTGACAAAAGTGAAAGCTGATTAAATTTGCTACAAGTACTATTCAGTCAAGTTTTTTGATATCTTGTATAGTTTTCGAGATATCCGCTCTTAAGTCTGTAATTATGGGAAAAAAAATTTGCTTCATATTTTTGCTCAATTTGACCGGATAACTCTTCAACAATGCCGGCCGTAAGGTTGTTGGTTCCACCAGTGAGCAGCATGCAGATTTCGGACAAGCCCGCCAAAACAAGGATGGAACTGACATTGCCATGCTCACCGATTGGTTTGAGAAATTTCCTCCCTTCCCAGAGACCAGAGACATTATCAAGTCACCAGAAATCCAGAAAGCAGCTGCGGTCTTTTCACACCACCGCTCAAGTACAAAAGGCAGGTGAATACTTCATCTTAAGGTGGTATGGAGCTCCAGCGAAAGAGATTTCTCTCAATGCCTACAGGTACAAGTCATTCTTGAAATCAGTGGCCACCATCACAGTAAAACAGTTTTCCCAAGAAGTGGTGGCATTTTTTTTCCATAATTACAGACTTTCTCGAAAACTATACAAGATATCAAAAAACTTGACTGAATAAGACTTGTAGCAAATTTAATCAGCTTTCACTTTTGTCAAAGTTTCATGTCGCTAGGATGCATAGTTTCCGACATATATGCGAAAAACCTAAAAATGGGACTTTCAATCCCGCCCCCCCCCTTCTCCCCGGCTTAAGGGCTACGAGCGGGGACTTTTGATATGTTTACCTCCTATAGTCTATTCACTTTGGCCCAAGACAAAATGTAAACAAAGAATCTGAGGGTCTAAAACTTTTTTAATGTCAGAAAGTAACCTACTAGTCAATGATCAGGTCCAGCTTCACCACTCATTAATATAACCACGAAAACGTCAATTCAACAAGAAAACAATGACAGACCACTTTAAACTTAACAGTAAAAAAATAACAAAAATAAAACAAGTAAATAACAAGATTTTAACAATTATGATAGACTTTGCACGCTGAGTCAACAGGTTGATCGAGAGATTATATATGGCTGACGTAAAAAACCAACCGATTATAAAATACAACATTTCAACGTAAAATACTTATTATTATTACTAACATAACATAACTTATGTTAACTTGAATCTGACACACAGTTAACGACGACGGGTTTAGTGGGTATAATGTTTTTTAATGATTAAAATTCAAGAAAAGTATGTTTAATTTGAAACAAATCTGAAAAGTTTGATACTTTTAAATTGTTTGAGATTTCGATCTTTTTAATTAACATTTTAATTATGAATGTAATATTAATGAACACTTTTTTAGTGTCAGAAATCACAGCTATTTTATTTTCATTATATAATATAGCAATATGTGAATTAACATGTCCTTTTTTTGTTTTTGATTATACGTACTATAATATAATTCGATTGTTTTTTTTTTCAATTTTAACAATCGGGGGGGGGGGGGGGGGGGCGGGTTTGCTCATCAGGCCACAGAGGCTCCGATAAGGCCCTATGAAATGTACTCGATACTTTGAAGTATCGATACTTTTGTTTCGATACTTTTACGAGTACGATACTTTTTTACCGATACTACTCATGAGTACAGTATCGATACTTTCTATTCGATATCGTGTCCCTACCTTCAAAATCTGTCGAAATCATAGAACACATGTCAAAGTCAAACGTATGACAGTGGCAGATTGTTATTTTAATATAATTGTTTACTAAGGAAAACCCAATGTACTAAGTTTATACAGTCTAGTGATCAGTGATTATTTTCAAAATTTTACACCCTTATTAATAAACAACGAATTAGCTTATACTAGTTACGCTGTGTTTTATTCATGTCACTCAAATGCCATAAAACGTTAGTTTTAATTGATCTATTCACAATCCTTGTAATAACCGGTAGTGTTACGTAAGTCGTTAAATTAATCATGTCTTACTTATTTTATCACACCCAAATAATGTTCAAAGTTCACGGAGTATTTGAATCCATAGATATAGAATGTTTATATAGACAAAGGACCTGTCGCTGGTGTTCCAAAAATTTAATTGAGCAAGTGAGTCACGGACCTGAAAAAAATAATAGGAGCATATTGGTGTTTGAGTGTAAGTGATAGTGACGTTTTTTCTACTACAAAAAGTTTGACACGGTCTCAAACTTTGTTAAGACTTTTGAATTTAAATGTTTCTTGAAGTCGTGTTAAAGGTAACAATGATAAAAATGTAAACATTGTAAATATCTTTTTATGTCCACCCCATTTGTTTAAATAAATATTAATATGTATAGTACAAAACTTTTATTTATGTATGTTGGTGAATGATTCTCTCGAATCTGTATTCGAATTACTAGAACTTGTATTATTAGACCTACACAGGTGCATACAAGTAGAATGCATAGTAAAATAGGTAGCAATATTCTTACTCCCTAAAATACTTTTTTATCAAAAGTAAATACCGACTTTATGCAAGCAAAACCTCTCAACAAAATAAAAAATAATACTTAACAAACAAATAATATCAAAAAAGGTAACAAATATAAAAATATATAATCACATTGAGTACCTCTCCCTTTTTTAAAGTCAGTTAAAATGTATAATAATTAATCTGTTATTTAAAGTATCAAGTCTTTTTGGCTTGGCTGTAACTTTTTTGGAAACTTCTGAGAAATTGAATTGTAATAGTAAGTTCTGTAGAAAAAGACTCATTTATAATTATTACAGACCTATTTTCAGCTTCTTTGGCAAAATATTCGGTTTGATTGATTAATTTAGTATCACTTGAGATATTCTTGAGATTAAAAAATATTCGTGCCTACTTAGCAATATAATCTAATAAAAGTACTACAAACATTAAATATACAATGTAAGACTTGGATGGATGTATGAACCAATAATTCTTTACCTTCTCAAAAGAATGAAACTTAAAAACAACAACAATAAATTAAAATGGAGGCTTCCTGTCGAGTCGTGTGAAGATTTTATTTACATTTTAAAGAATCTTATTCTATGGCGGTTCAATGTTCAGTAGCAAAATCCAACTTCAGAAACGAACTCCTTACAATGGGACGGATCGTGAAAATTTCTTATCCTTATTAGTAGATGAGTACCTAAATACCACTTCTTACGGTAAGAATTTAATAAAACTGGATATTTTGCAAAGTTAACCAACTGCAAACGATAATTTCTTATGATAAATCTTTATCTTTTAGTTACCTGTTATGCAAAGTCCTGGTTATTTGATTCATAAATTGCGAGGCTGATGCAGATTTAGAGTTGTTTATAGAACAAAGGCTTTCTTGATAAAAGTCCATCAAACTGCTAGATTTATAAATGTTACGAACGTCTTAAGTAAAATTTGTCATAAGTACTGCCTTCTTCATTATTTATTAATTAAATTTTTGTACACTTTTTCAGATGCAAAATGTCAAGTATTAGCAAATTTAGCTAATTTTGCATACGATCCCATCAATTATACCTACATACGAGACGTTGGTGTTCTAGATATATTCTTGTATGTTGTGAAAAATGAAACTGACACTAAGCTTGTACATTTTGCAACAGCGGGCATCTGCAATCTATGCTTAGGTAACCATTATAAAAATTGTTATCTAAAAATGATTTCTATTTAAGAAGTATACTTACCATACCAGGAGCCCTGTTTTGTATTACTCTTTCGAAAGTGTATTGTGCTGATTGAGACTTAATTTTGATATTTATTTAATTTTAAAACATGCTATTGTTAGGTCAATTTTAAAATTTATTTTAATCCATGATTGATTTGTTTAATCATATACATTTCAGATCATACAAATGCTGAATACATTTTGAAACATTTAGAACTGAAGATTTTAACAGCTTTATTGAGGTATAAAAATAAGGAGATAGTGGCCAATACTACAACAGCACTGCTTTATCTATACAATGAGCAAACAAAAGTCGAGTTAGAATCACCTGAAATAAAGCAGATTATTGAGGAACATTCAAAGTCGGAAGATAAAATGGTGTCAAATTTAGCAACAATATACCTGAATGACATTTTTAAAATAAATTGAATGTGCAGAAATTTAACATTGAATGAAGTAAAGTATAATTAATGAACAAAATGAATAAAATGCTCTCAAACAGGTTTCCTTACTTTGTGGTGAACAATAAGAACTACCAAAAGATATGCAAAATACATACATCTTCATTCAGCACCACAGGCTTTAAGCCTGGAGACAAAATTCGCATCCAGAAAACTTTGTCGCAGAAAGACTTGGATGCTTTTTCGAATCTCACAAGTGACCATAATTATCTACATCAAAATAATAGTAACAAAAGGCCCATTGTGCATGGAGCTTTACTGAATGGTTTGGTGGCTGGTCTAATTGGTACTCATTTGCCTGGACCTGGTACTGTGGTTCTATCACAGACAATGAAATTTCCCAACAAATGCTTTGTTGGTGAAAAATTGACTATCAGTGTGGAGTTGGTTGATGTGAGGAAAATTCTCAAAGTGAAGTTTTACTGCATTGTAGAAGAAGAAAAAAAGGTTGTGTTCGAGGGCGAGGCCAAGCTTATGTTGGCCAAAGACTGTTAAAGTTTTTGAAGCTATTTATTAATTAAGTGGTATCATATTAATTATAACTATTAGATGGCAAAACATAGGTACTATGTTTTATGATATCTGACATTAATAAGATCCTTGTTTGTTCTAGTGTGCCAATAAAAAGTAAACATTTATGAAATAATCAAAGTACAATGTAGTTTTAGCTGCAGATGTAATGAAATGATGTATTGTCTAACACATTTGTCATACTGCAAATATAGATTCTGTCCATAAATTTGTACAATTACTCAATAACTAATTAAGACTGATAGTCCCTAATTAATTACTTAAATGTATTTATTTATTATTAATTTATATTGAGTGAATGCATGTTCTCAATACTTCTCAACATGATTTTTATTTTAATAATAATGTTTCTTTATTTCTCAGAAACAAAAGTTACATGGATACTGCCAAATTTATCAATAATTAACTGCAATCATTTTATTACTGTAAAGTATTTGAAGAGATATATAATTTCTTCAATAATTAATAATATTTTCAAATGTTGGAAGTGATTCATTCTCTTTTCCAAAATATATCTACTTAATTATATCCTGTCAATATATTATTATAAAAAAAATTTGAGGAATAGTCATAACTTGTCAATGCACTCAAATAAATTTACTAAAATTAGAAGTTCGGAACTAAAAAAATTAAAATGAAATTCCACTTCAATTGAGATATAATTTTCAATCTTAATTTAAACTGACAAAATCAGTAGTGAAGAAAATACAATAATTACTCAACTAAAATTATATTGATTGAAAAATTTAGCTTCTTGGGGTGAAATTTGTATCTGATGTTTGAATAGCTACATTGACTTAGTACCTACATTGTTTTGGCTCAAACAGTATTCAAGGTAATAAATATCATATTCTTTGTTACTTTAATTATCTTATCATAAAAATGTAAGGTAAACATAAGTTCTTCAATGTTTTTTTCAAATTCAAATTCAAATATTTTTATTGCGAATACAGGTAATATTGTGTTGTGTTCAAGTATACAAATTATATTATGTTCAGCCATATTCTGTCTTGTTGACATGCAATGTTATTACATTTAGTTCACTATTAATTACATTATTCTAACAATGTCAATTAAGTACTTATATTAATGTGCATGCTGCATATTTTTTTGTTTGTATAATCCTGTTGATTTTAACTTGTTTTGTTATTGTTTTTAATCTATAGTAAGTAGGGATTTTGCAGTATTTATTGTTTCCGATTTTTGTTATATTAACAATAATTGTTTTTCCCAGTTGTATTCATGATGATACTGTGTAAATGAACAAGATAGTTATTAAACTTATTTTTATTTCCTTAAATAAGCCTTTGGTTTCCATTAAAATTTTACCCTAATAAACCAGATTGATAGATTTTATTATAAAGGTAGTGAGTATAACATAGTTTTCAGCATGTCAAATTATATTTAGAATTTTAAGTAGATGTTAGGATTTTCAGATTTTAATAAACTTTTTAGAATATTCTGCTTGAAATTTAAAGCGAAATTATAAATTACACTTTTATTGGATCGATTTGAAGGGCTGTGAAATATTTGTGATGTCATTTGTTTTTAATACTTAATGAGCATTGTTTTCGCTGATGTTTCAGTAGAAATTTCTTTTTTTTTAGTATTCATTTACATTACTTAAATAAATTCAACAATTGCCAGATTTTGCTTTTAATCTGTGAATATGCTGTTAACAATTTTGAGAGTGTTATTGTATCTTTTTGGCTAATATAAACTATAATATTAATTATACTAAAATCGTATAGTCGCTGCCTTATTTATAACTGTATATCTGTATACATAGATTTCTATTTACTAAGATTCCTGAAAATAGTATTTTAGAGTAAAGTGGTCCGTTCAGAGTGGAGACAAAACAGCTGTGGGCCTCCTGTGGTGTAGAGAACTTGCACGAATGTGATTTGAGTTAAACAAACGGTAGTCATGCTAAAAGAACACAATAGCATGTGTGTTCCGTTTTTTTAATTGTTTTATTTTCTAAAACTCAACAAGTATTATTCTAAATAATAATATTAAGTGGGTATCACCTTGCCGACTACTCTCGTCAGATTTGAATACTTGTTTTTTTAGGGTTCCGTACCCAAAGGGTACAAGCGGAACCCTTTTGCTGACACTTTGTCGTTTATTTGTTTGTCTGTCCGTATGCCACGGGTCTGTAGATCATAACGGAAAAAGTTACAGAAGTGAAATTTTGCTATTTTATGTAGAATGCTTGCGCAATTCTTCTTTATTGTCTAGAGCTCGTTGATTAGGATATAAATATTTTTGATATTATTTTTTATTTTCAATAACAAATGCAGTGCCGGCTGTCAAAGTTGTCATTTTAGACCATTTTTGTTACGGCGTCTATCACAAAATCGAAATTAGTTAAGAATGTGAAATTTTAGTATATGATATCACATAATATGCTGTATTTAAACAACAAATACTGAAAACGTCGATACAGTATGAACTTTGTAAGTTCTGACGAAAACAAACAAATGTTTTTACGAAACCCTAATAGCGCGAGACTCACACTTGACCAGTTTTTTGTCATTTCACACTACGTCATATGTACTAGATCTGTAATAGTGGAGCAAGTATTAAGCATGTTTTTTCCAACTAGGTACTTCTAGTGTGGTGAATATCAGGAATATAGACAGACAATGGAAAATACTATTCGGTTTGGTTTAATTTCATTGAAAATGAAAATGAGAATAATGGACAAAGTGCTTACAATAATGTACAAGGAAATTAAATAAATAATGAGTATCAAACAACGAGTTTCATTTTTGATCCAGCCAATGATTGTCTAGGTCCACTGACCTATTTAAACTTATTTTAGACTTATTTAAACTTTTTATAGTCATTTTCAGAATTGAATAATCTTCCTTCCCCTAGCAAGGAACTTTAAGAAGTCTACTAGAATGAATACATCACTGTTATGTTTTATTACCGTCAAACCTTACAAGATTGCCCAACTAATCTAACTTTGCCCAGCACGGTACTTTTTACAAATATTAAAATAACCGGCAACATTTTTTAGTTGCGTCAAATTTTTAATCTATGTAAGAAATTTCAACATGTCTCTGGCAATATTACGTAACTGATTTTTCTTTATAATGCACTCTGTCTGCTCTGTCGGCTGTCAAACTGTTTCCAAGTTGGTGGTATTTTTTGCGGGCCAAAAGTTGAGTGAAAAACTTTTTGTAAAATTTAATTTATTATCACAGCAAATAAATAAGTTTTTAACCACTGTTAGTTTGTAATAAATAATCATAAATGATCGTACATCCAACGCAAAGTCTCTCTTAAATTCGAAAATATGATGGTGGGCAATCTCAAATTAGTTTTTCTATCGTAGTTGTTACGACTTTGCCCACTCACAGTAAGGGTTGTCACCTCAGTCTTATTAAGTATATATTAAGATCTAAGAAGATTAGATTTAAAACAAAGTACCTACTTAGGGTTAAATCTAAAGAAAATATAGCTAGAAAAAATTCCACGCGGACCAGGCAGCAGATGGGACTCGACTCCGCACCCTTCGCTATCCGGGCGAATGCACTGACCAATTATGCTACCGCGGTTCCGATGGCCGCGTCGAAATTCCTCTAGTCATTCTTATAAGCTGCAAGGCAGTGCCATCTCTTCGCATTGTAGGTAACCCACAATGTCAAATGAATACTTTTACAAGTATTAAACATTTGAAAGAAGAAATAGCAATTATAGTAATAATTTTTATTTTTTAAGCATTTATCTGCTTGATGTTTAAATCTAAAGAAAATATATAATAAATATAATGCAACCACCAACCACTTGCTAATGCAAGCCACCTGAAACGCAAAACGGCTAAAGAAGCTTAAAAAGTATATAAATAAAATATTGAAATTATGCTTTACAAAATTATTTATGGTTTATGGATCAGTATAACAAACGCCGCGGCCTTAGTTAAGATGCAGAATGAATCTGCTACGTCTAATCTAAAGGATTTTAGGCATTTTGTTTCATAGGCTTTGTGCTTTCTAGATGACAATGTTTTTAGACGTTTTGCTTCATAGACATTCTGCATTTCAGACATTAATTTTGAGCGATTTGCTTTATAGACGTCCTGCAAATTAGGCTTTGTGACCATAATAGAAAATAAAACCTGTTACATAGGTACTTAGATATGATAAGAGTTGCTATTGATCTAAAGCGTTAGGTATATCGTTAATTTTTGAAAGCTTTATCTTGAATATAGTTTTATTTCACTTGTCAAATTCAATATTCCTATTATGTTTATTCAAGTTTTATATTATTCTTATATATTGTTTGCATTATAACTAATAAGCATTTGCTTTAAAACGCCTGCGAACCCCTCTGTACTGATTAACAATAAAAAGTGACAACCCTAGTTGATCGATTTATTTGTAGTATGAAAAATCACAAAATAAAATTTGCGACTTTGCCCACTTAAGTTTGATAGGTAATAAGAATATTTATACGTTTATTATCAACGTCCTAGGACAGATTGACTATTTTCCTAAAATGGTCCATAAACATTATTATTTTAAAGTTAATAATACTGAAGCTACGAAGGTTTCCGCAAAATGGGCAAACTTGTAAAAAGATATAAATATTTGGCCCGCTCTCCAAATTGAGATTTTAAGCACATATAGATTCATTTTCTTGTTACTATCGTAAGTCTATGCAAAGAGTATTGCATTTATGAACGATATAGCAAGATCACAAATTAAAAGTATTATTATTTGAAAAAATATTTCAAGTGGAGTAAAAAATCTGGGCAAAGTTTTACAGTTTTACGGTACTCCAAATTCTTAATTGAATGTTATAAGGGTTAACTGAGCTACTGCAGGCTACTGATGTACAACAAGCTTCATAAAAGTATGAGGTGATAAGGTGGTCAAACTGAAGTGGCAGTGGGCTGGTCACATTAGCCGCAGGAACTGACGGCCGATGGAGCCATAAAGTTCTTGAGTGAAGACCGCGACTCGGTAAACGTAGTGTGGGACGCCCTGAGACAAGATGGGATGATGACATTCGTAGGCTGTCTGGAGTGGGCTGGATGAGTGGCAGAAAATCGGGAGCAATGGCGTGCATTAGGGGAGACCTATGTCCAGCAGTGGACGAGCATGGAGCATGATGATGAAGGTGGTCAAATATATGTTAAGAGCAAAGGTTCAATTATATGTTTGCATTTAAATTCATCCAAATATAGTACACTACCAACCAGACTTATATTTCTTCAGATCAAATGTTTCCAAATATACCATTACAATGATCTATACTTAAAATAAATCTGTAGAGGGGTCAATTCTGTATATGAAATATATTTTCAAAATAACTATCAGGGGGTGATTATCTTTAATATGTACGCGTAGTAATTGTTTATCGGTATCTAAGCGTCCAGAGTACCTACCTACTCATAAATATCTTTGCTTTAAATAAAATTAAAGGTTATAGCACACTTAAGGATCGTCACCGTATCAAGTCGAGCCGATCAGTATTATTTGTATAAATCTTATTACTGCAACGCACCCTAATCGGAATTGCAACGTAATCGCCTCAACTCTCTAATGTTGTTTCGATAATATAGACTAGTCTGGCAGGTTACAACAATAAGCTAACAATGCGTATCAAATTTAATTTACGTATCTTCGATAATTTTGATCAGTCTTCACACTTCGATTTTTATGAAGCTAATTGTCATGTCATTCACAGCCAACCCGAGGAGGGTCTCAGTGGCTGCGCCGAAACCGAACCAGGGCCGTGGTCGAGAGGCGTATTTTGAAATCTAGCGCCCCGGGACATTTACGATTTGCACCTGAACTGCCGACCTATTCGCAAACTTTTTTGGCATGTACAGTGTGCAGTAAAGAGAAAAATGCATATCCATCGGTGCTTTTCAGAACAAGTATGTTAGTGGCGTTATAATAAAGCAGTAATGGATCACCAAATAGCTCGGTGATTATCACTTCCATCATTCAAAAGCGGTTAGCGAATAGGCCTACTGGTCCCTTCAAGCGAGAGGAAAACCATAGGCCGGGGCGAGACAACGGCATTAGATGAGGCCACGGAAAACCTCCTAGACTTTTCGCGCTTTTGAACCGCATTTTTAAGACATATTTTAGCTGATAAAAAGAAAGACCCAAGAAACTAATCAGCATTTAACAGAAATGTTAGTAAATAGGCACACCACACCTATGTTTTAATCTAATTATGAAAGACTATTTTGGTGAGAATGGTTCCAGGGTTTCACGTGCTTGTACCTATTGGTTTCAGGCCGGTAAGGGATATACTACATTTTCAATACAAAATGGCAATTTCATACTGTTTTAGTATTAGCGTTTTGCTACGACTCCTAATCTGTAGATGCTTAGGAAAAAATGTTTGCTAATAATGAAATGGACTAAAAATACCATAGTAAATAGTAGGTACCTCTGCTAGTCTGGGACTATAGTAAACTTAAAAATAATTTAACAATAATGAGAACAAATTATTTGTCACAAGCAAATGCTGTACCAGGATTGAACCAGTTAGTTACGTAATTTTGAACAGAACACATTTTTTTATCTGTAGGATATAGGTTGTAGTAGTATGTGTAAACATCAATTAACCAAGTTTAGATTCGTGAAATTTTCTGGAATGGGCAGGGCACTATCACTATTTCAATAATTAAGTTGATATAGGTAATTTTATTTTACTTAGATGCTAGTGCATTAAATATGCATTTAACGTTTTTAAATAATATTCAACAACGCACCCAGTTTTATTTTTCACTTTCAATTTTCAGTTTTTATTACCTAGGGAACTATGTAACTTTAGTATTTCTTACTTTTGATTTGGAATAAACGATAATCCTATATATCAAATCTAAGATAAGTATAAAGCATATTAATTATTATTGAAGATATATTCCAAAAATACCGTGCTTATCGCATAATCAGTTAATCTTTAAATTAATATTTATAAGATCACGTTATGATGTTATTCGGAAGCACGTTCTTCAATGTGTAAACAGATCAGCTGATTAAGCGATTTCCATCCGGATTTTATTGCAATTTCCCTGATATGTATTATGTTTATATAGACGTCTGTTCTAGTGATTGTCACATTATCCGTTCGTCACTTTGAGACCGTAGTGATAAGGAACAAATAGTTTCTCCGTAATAGTTTTCGGTAAGTCTTTTTATATTATAAGACCTATTATTCTCTTCCAGCGATTCCTCCAGTCGCTCTACCACAGAGCTCGCGCTGATACTGTGCCAAATTCTAAGCCAAAAGAACAAAAAGTAGGAAACTACTGTCTTGAAAATTATGTGTGACTTTCGTTATTTTTGTGGTTATCCTGTTAAAAAGAAGAGATGAATATTGGCAACGACAATTTTCATCGAAAGAAGTATCATTCAAGTTACATACAAGTACCTGATAAAACTCTAAATATAAATTTACCAAGTATTATCAACTTACATACAAATCTGTTGTGTGACTCCCTGTTACTGTGAGACTGTCCCACGGGATTAGGTTCATAGTAGACAATGGGCATTACTTAAAGGTTGTATTTATTTTCTTTTAGACTGGGTAAAGGATTGTTTGCCATTTCCATTGCCTTAACCCGACTACGCCAAAGTAAAAAAATAAATAAAAGGATTTAGATTTTGTTAATCTATACTTGTACATTTGTATGTTCCATTCTCAACGTAGTAGTAAAATTGCTGAACCGATTTTAATCAATAAGATGTTAATCGACTCACTACTAAGCTATATTTTTAAGAATGAAATTAATATTACGGTTGTTAGGTAGGTATAAAGTTATGACTTTAAATCATCTTTAAGACCCAAAATTTTCTGCACATAAGATGATTAAATGATCAAAAGATTATTAAAAAAGTACAAGGTGGTAATACGTGGGAAGACAAAAATATAAAAAGAAAATTCTGACTTAGTTTACTTATGTAGGTACTATTTAAATAAATTCGTAGTATTCTTAGTTATTTATCATAAGTGTGGTTAATATGATTTTGCGCATGTGCATCATCATCATATTTTTTTCTTTCAGTTTCGAACATTTGAAGTGTGCTTCGTCTATTCAACACCATGGGCCCTTATCGAGTTGTCTTGTTATTCACTTGCCTGAGCTTAACTCTTTGTGTTGACGGTCGCAGACACCGTAAACGAGAAGATTACGACATCCTTAAATCTGAAGAAATGGCGTCCAGCGAAGATTTTGATGAGGTTAGTAATAGTTCCATCTATAAAGGTCTAGGTGTATTGAAATAAATAAAGAATCAAACTTTACTATTGTGAAACACTCGGTTTGAACGAAGTTAAAAACCGTCAGTTCTTTCGTAGCGAAACAACCGACAGTTATGGCAGAAAAATCTTACTCTTTTTTTTCGCTTAGCCGCCAAGTCCGTGCCATCCGAAAAGGAACTTCGTTCCAATAAAACGTTCTTAAAAATTGGAAAGAGGAGTGGCAAATCATTGCTATACATATACGAGTATGTATCAATCAATCAATCAATCAAATCATTTATTCGTTGTCATCGGTAACAATATAAATGTGCCTCCATGACATGCTCAACAGCATACGAAAATTTGTTATCATTTTAAATTCAATAAAATCATAATCATCATAATAAAAGAATCAATACATTAATCTATACATCAATAAAAAAATTAAATCGAAATGTCAGTATCCATTAAAAATTCATTTACATTATAATATCATTTATCCACTAAAAATTTCGTCAGTATTTTTTTAAATGTATTGGTATTATAATATTTAATGCTGTCAGGTACCTAGGTAGGTGTACCTAGTCAGGTCATAAATTCTGTCACATGTTTAATATAAAATAATTGAAACAAGTTTATTCATTATAGTTACCATTTATATACCAAAATGAACTTAACAAAACATAGATTCTTATGACAATATAGTTTATTCAAAATGACTTCCGTGATTTTGAATACAGGCCTTCAATCTGTGCGGCCAGTCGTCTATCGCAGCACGAACGAGGTCCATGTCAATATCGGCGGCTGCCTTAATCAAGGATGTCTTGAGTGACTCCAAATTGGGATGAGGCTTTGAACACGCCTTTTCCTCCAAGTGTTGCCATATCTTGTAATCTATCGGATTCAAATCTGGACTGAAGGAGGGCCAGTCTTGGTGCCGGATGAAGTCGATTTCACGCGCTGCCAGCCAGTCTTGTGTGCTCTTCGCTCTATGAGCTGGTACCGAATCTTGTTAGAATATCCAGTGCCTGTTATTGAATATGGTATGAGAAACAGGTTCCACAAGGTTCGTCAGGACTGTATTTTGATACACAACTGCATTCGTTTTTATACCTTTCTGACAAAAATGTACCTCTGTTAAGCCCCAATAAGAAACTCCCAACCATACCATGAGCGAGGATGGAAAATGACCTCGTTGGAAACGCGGAATACGGTTGCTCGCTTCTTCACTACTGTGTGCGTACACCTTATCATTTTGTTTGTTGTAGCTCTCTTCTACGGTAAAAATTTTTTCTTCCGATAAAAGAATTTCCCGATATTTTTTCCCGCGTACCGCTTCAACAAAGCGCGCCATTTCTTCAGTCTCAGGTCCATTAGACGAGCATTCAAACGATGTCCTGTTTTTCTTCGATATGTCCGAAGCCCTAAGTCTTCATTTAACACCCTTTTCACCGTGGTTCTGCTTAACCCCATCTGAAGGGCCAACAGTTTCTGCTTACGTTTGGGATTTAATTGAATTCGCGCCTTCACAGCTTTTATCACTGCTGGAGTCCTAACAGACCGAGGGCGACCACTTCTTGACCTGTCATCTACAGTAGAGTCTTCATTGTATCGTTTTATGGAACGATAAACGAATCTTTTGGTTATATTCAAAATTTTCAGAATGTCAAAAATTTGAATTGGCGCGTAACCGCAATGATGCAACGCAATAACTGCAACACGGTCTTCTTTAAGAGTCTACTCCATATTTAAAAATGAGTAAAATTCTCATGATCAATTCGAAATTCGAATTCAATAAACTTTTTTGTGGCCAGCATTCTAAAAGAAAAGTTTTTACTATGTGACAATACTTATGACCTGACTGTGTATTGTGAGACACCAAAAATTATTTCAATTTCAAAATGCAGTTTTTTTTCTTCTTTATCTATATTTTTTCCATAACTTACAGTGACTGTAGTCTGGCTACTTCCGGTCAATTATATTAAAACCGTATACGTTCCAATGTTTTTTATGACATCATGGTCGAATTTGCACCAAACAGATAAACAGGATAAACAAACCATAATACAGGATCGTTTTTTTCTCTCTCTCAGCTGGAGCCATGCCAGTGCGGGGTGTTCATGTCCCAGCAGGTCGGCTTGAAGGAGGGCAGACGCGGGCGACCCCGAGGTCCGCCGGAGGGCGAGCCTGTGGTCACTTACGACACGGAGGAACCTTGCGGCGCTGGCGGCTTCAAGAGCTGCGTCTCTAAGTGTCTGGATGTGGTGAGTTATCGTCGTCAGCCTTACCAGCCAATAGGAATGATGACCTACTTTTTTTTGTTATGGCCCGGCTACACGTTCGGTCTTGCCTGCGAGCAAGCCAGCGCAAACTTGTGTGTATGAACGGCAAGACGATAGCTCGCGCAGGCCCAGAAGCGTGGCTTGTGCAATCATTCACATGCTAACGCACTTTCGCTTGCACTGTTTTGTCTGCAGCGTGTGCCTGGTCATTCAAGCCGCGCTTCAGTTCAGCTAAATTATGGTCAACTTAACAACAACACTTAGTAAATTTCCGTCTTCTTGTACAGTCATAACTGCACAGTATGGAACTGCACAGGCAAGACGGGACGTGTCGACGAGCCATTAAGTAGATTATTAAGAAGTATTGGCTACGTCATTTTTATTTTTTCCTCCTTAACAAATAATTACAGAGGTATATTGATTTCAAACGTCGTGAGACGTTACGTTTTCGTAAAATTTTGACTTAAATGTGTGGCCACGAGTCCTCTTCCAAACTTTGACGTGCTTTATCATTGTGATTTTTAGGTTGATTGACAAAAGAAAAAATAGGTGTCTATTTTTTTAATACAACTGACGGAATAAATAGACCTTCGTTTAGTTTACTTATCATTCCTATTCCACGGCCGTAATAGTTCCGAAATTGTGGATAATGTGAGCAGCTAAAACATTTTCTCAAGAAATGCGAACCTTTGTCACAGGTGCGTCTCCTCTTCAAGTGTTTAGATATGGTGAGGTGACTCATTGATTAGTAGCATTATTACGTAGCCTAGCCTATTCAGCAAGAAAAATTAAAGTACAGAAATATGTTACATAACGAAAACGCGTCATCCACATAACTTCATTTCGAGCAGTCCTAATAAATCTTCGTATGGTAATTAATTCTATAAATAAAAATTAGACAGACGTGTCGAGTTAACGGCATTTGGCAATGTTAATTTTGTCTTCTGCCTGTATGGGAGATACTTGTTTAGATATTAATTTGAAACACCGAAGCAGCGGTAGCATACGATAGCAAAAAAGGTTTAATTATGTGTTGAATCTTTTTGGAACGTTTTCTATTAACCTATCAGATTGGACAAGACGCGTTGCAAGAAGAAATTTCTATTAACCACACTATATGAATTCAGACTTGTTAATTATTTAGTCGATATTGATTCTTTTCAATCGAATTTGTATAAAAAAATGTCACATGGTCACATCACATAAAAGTACCAAGTTGTGATTATACTTGTTTCTTGAGTTTTCTAAATTGGAAAAACGCCTTTAAGGTTCTTCAGAAAATAAAATAGTGAAATACCAAGTCACAAAAAACAAGAGAACTGCCTAAAATTTTGTTAAAATAATTGTTTTATTATTTATGGTTATTAATTGTATTTGGTAGTTAGTCAATATTTTTCAGAACAGTTTTGTTTTGTATAGTGTAAATCCTTGACTTTTTCAGGAATTGTTGTGATGTTTTGTTCTCAGATCTTGAAGTACCTTCCACGAGCCGGTCCCGTCATATGCGGAGCTGCAGAACGTGACATCCACAGAGAAAAGGCTTTCCTCTTCATAAAGAATTGCGGTGGGGAATGGACTCCAACCAGCTTTTCGGCAGGCAAAGAGTTCTGTTGCACTGATGGTCAGCACCACAAGTGTTGAAATCTGAAAAGACATTGAAAAAATACTTGTAGTATTTAAAAACTATGACCTTTTTGGTAAATCAGAATAACTTTTAAGATATGATGATTCTTTAACTATAAAACCGAAAAGAAACTATAGAATACGTAACTTTAAATGTTTAAAAAAGTAGTTAGTACTTAGTAGATTTTGTATTTATATTAGTTTCAACGCATACATCACATTACTTCTTCGTTATTACATAAGTAATCATTAAAATAGTTTCTTGTTAATTATAATAAGTTGATAGGAAAAGCTTTTCCCTTAATTAACGATAAGCGAAAGCAATTTAAAAGATTTTTTAATTTTTGAATTTTGTATTACTAAATAAAGTACCTACTACTTATACTATTTTGTAATTAATTTTTATTCCTATTAATATTTTTGGGTTGGTAGACAGGACACCATGAAATAGTTCCTATTATATCTAACTATATCTAAATAACTTACGGTTTATCATATTTTTCGATGAAACACTTAGTCAATCAGGTGAAGGAATAGAGAGATAAACTTTATAAAAGACAAGAAAAAGAAGTACCGTAAATTAGGAATAAGAAAGAAAATTTAACAAGCGTTAAATTTTCTTTCTTATTCCTAAAGTTTCTAATTTGACGATGACGCGACCATGCCGCATAAGCACGTTGCACTAGAAGAAAATCTAACATGCATTCAAATGGTCGTTGGTTGGCTTTATATTATTTTATGTCAAGTTCAATTCTTTCTAGTAAAATTTTCTTAAAGCGTTTTATGTAGATTAAGAAAACAATTAAGAATTTGCTTTATATTTAAAAACCATAGTGGGATAAAAGATTGTGAAAGTACATGTAGATGTTTTTACGGCAAGTTTGATAGGTATTTGAATAAGCTTTAAATTTGTAGGTTATACATGGAAAAATCTTAAAAAAATATGATAAATTTCTCTGTAATCTGTAGGAGATCTCTACACTTCAAAGGTATTTTAACGGTATAAATTGATTTGACTTGATTTAAAAGATAGGAAGATTATTCCAATAAAAAAGATTTAAAAATTGTACGTTACTATAACTATTCACCTAGATTTAGAAACTAATCCTTACTGAAACGAATTGTAATTGCATACACCGTTGAATAACTTTTTCGACATGCATCATAAACATAGGTAACTCACTACAGACAAACCATTAGGCATTTCATTATGTGATAATATATTTTAGGGTTCCATAGTCCTGACATGGAAGCCTTATAGATTAGTCATGTCCGTCTGTCGTCCCCGGGTTTGCTTGGAGACTATTAGCACTAGAGATCTGTAATTTTGTGGTGATTTATATGTATCGATCATCAACAGCCCATCTTAGTCCACTGCTGGACATAGGCCTCTCCAAATGCACGCCACTCAAATCGATATTGGGCTACTCGCATCCAGCTCCTGCCAGCCACCTTGCGCAAATCGTCACTCCATCGTGCCTGATATATATCGATCACGCCGACAAAATGGTAGAATAAATTTTTTTTTGGGTAGGTCCTCTACATGTAACCTGGGGATGATTCTTTTTCATCATCAACCCCACCGTGTGGGTTATCGTTAAATAGGTCCTTTAAAATAACTTAAGGGTTCCTAAGACTATTTTTCGATTTAGGGATGGATCCCTTTGTGGAATATTGAATTTTAGAAGAAAACATTAAAAGTGACATAAATGAAGTTATTGTAGCGTAATACCTTACATTGCAACAAAATCTATTTACAAACCACAATAAAATATCATTTTTCCCCAACGCTTCCACGAGTACCAACGGCTTCTGATGATCGCTTCAGATGAAGCTTGCTGGGCCTGTAAGACCCTTCTGGCCATAAGCATGAACTATGGGTGTTTAAGTCAGTAAGAGTCTTACATAACCTTGCAGCCGGCTGTAGGGTATCCATGAGGATATCACATTCGCACCCTCGTCTTGGAAAAAGAAATCAGCGGTTATTATTCGTATTTAAAAAATAATAATAATATCAAATTGATTCTGAGTTTGAGATGCAGCAAAAAACCGGTGGTTATTATTCATATTTAAAAAATAAATATCGAATTGATTTTGAGTTTGAGACAAAGTTGATATTAATTTGTTTTTTTAATTGCCGATGTAGAAAATAAAGAATCCTGCTCAGATATAATGTGGTAACTACTGGCAATTACGGAACACTACACTGCGCGTGACACTTGGCCGTTTTTTTTTAAAATACTTGTCCCTGTACGAAATTTGTTATTTTTTTCCGTAAGAACATTCTACAATGTATGAAAACTTGAAAGTTGTATAAAATCGAAAAACTAGTTCTCAAATAATGGCGTGGCCAATACAAGTGCAATAGATATTCAGTTTTTAACATATAGACTGAGATTTATTAGGCTTGTGTATTTGTGTTAAATTAAGATTAATTTGTTTCCATGCTATTAGTTGAGTACATTATTAGGAAAAACATAAATATTTTAGATGTTCCAATATTATTATTCTGGATTTTTTTCTGGGGATTCACAAAAAGCTACCGGTAAGTTTCTGGTGGAGGTGGATCAGTGCTGGTGCCTACACCTTAATATGATCCGGCAAATTAATATCGGTCGATCAACACACATCAAAACTGTTTAAAGAGCAAGTACCAATGAAAGTACGTAATAGATGTCGCCGTAGGCTTGTACTGATTTTTATTTGCAAGTATGACAGACTGTTAAATTTCGAAATCTAAAGAATATATTCCTAAAACATAAACTGCAAAATCAGACGTGTCTAGGAAATCCCTAGTAGGATACCCCTTTGGATAGCTTATTCTTTTTTTTAAACTTGAAAGAAACTGTCTTCATACTAAAATAAGTTAAGAGGAAATTATATTAAAACTGGATATATCGCAAAGTTTCCCTATAAATAAATTATTTCTAGCTGAAAGTTTCTACTCCCTACGAAATCTAATTAAGCTAGTTATTCAACCGCCTCCGTCCCTAATTGCTTGTGATGAAAAAAAGTGGTAAATTTTCAGATTTATTTTTAAGATTGACTGAAAACTTCACTTCCGATTAACGACATATACCGCAAAGTAAACCAAGCGTTTAGCATTGACTTACATGACATTTTTAACAAATTGTTAATATCATTCATTGAAAAAGCAAGACAGAGTAGAGTGAAGTTTTCGTAGATATATTTCTTTGTTACGCTGGATATCATATATATATATATATATATATGCTTGAGATTTGTAAGACAGACACTGGGTATCTAAATAAAATTTGAAAAGAAAAATAAAGGAGGAAATTTTTAGCAGGTCTCCCATTTACAATTCGATTTTTTTTCATTAGATAAACTTCGAAGAAGATACTTTATTCCCTTTTACTGTGAAAGAAGATTCGTCTTTCGCCGTGGTGTGCCACAAGTCGCACCACAGAACAGATTTTTTTCTATTCCGTGAGTTGCACAGCTGTGTGGAATACTGGAGGAGAACAGAAGACCGAGCTCAGTGGTAGTCATTTCGACTAATTCTGTCTGAAGTCAATCAATTACTAATCACTATTATCAGTCTAAACATATTTCCACTACTATTGGGTGGGACTTAGTATGCGGGGGAAAAATTGATTTCCCATGCAAACATCCACCCCCACTTTTCACCCCCTTAAAGGTTGATTTCTAGGATAAATAATAATAATAATTTAGTCAAGAAATATTCAAGAATAAAACTATCTATATCCTTTCCCGGGCGTCAAACTATCTTTATCCACTCATCAAAATCCTTAAGTGGTTTAAGCGTGCAGAGGTTATAGACAGACATACAAACACGCTATCGCATTTATAATAATAAGTATGGATATGGACTCGTATGGATTGGCGCACAGATCTTCTTCATGTGTAGGGAAATCATTGGGTAAACAGGACCAGTACGCGGACCCAGTGTAGATCGGAGTGTGCAAATGATAATAATAAATATATTACATTTTGAGTCTCGCGTTTTCTACTAGAACTGGAGAAGCCGCTCTGGGAAACTAACCTCCATATTAGACAAAATCACATTAAAAAAACGAGCGAGACTTACAGTAGTCGCGTATGATGTGTAACATTTGAAACCTCACCTTACATTAGTAAAAAAAGAAATAAAACCTACTACAAAAGGAATAAGCCATTTGAACATTATGTTCTAAAATCAAATCAAAGAGCGCGCGCTTTCGCGACTTCCTGTTACACACTTCCGTTCCATTTCACGAAAGCACTCCCACAAATTGCAGGAAAGCGAGAGGGAAAATGTTACACATCAATAACACTGCCTCGTGGATGTGTAGTGTTTCTGTTGTTGATTAAGGTTCCAGGGCTCCACGAGGTGGAGTTAATGAAGGGGTTGGGTGTTCTAACTGACAAGGTGAGGATCGCTAGATCAACACATTTGTTTATCTGGTTGAACTCCATTTACACTGGACATTATGTGCAGTGGGGTAACTTAATTAGGTACGCCTTAAGTTTTTTTTAAACGCTTTCTTACTTCCAAA
This sequence comes from Chilo suppressalis, assembly GCA_902850365.2. Taxonomy (NCBI): domain Eukaryota; kingdom Metazoa; phylum Arthropoda; class Insecta; order Lepidoptera; family Crambidae; genus Chilo; species Chilo suppressalis. Next base: position 20,592,381 of record OU963898.1, read on the forward strand.
ACCACAAACTCAACGCGTTAGCCACTGCAGCATCAAGCTTCTGACCTACTATTAATGTTTTGTTGTAGGTATGTTAACTCTTTTTACAGGGACATGGAGGTCCGAGGCAGGGCTCGGGCGGCCGCGGAGAGGGGGCTTACGTTTGCGCAACACACAATAATGCGACACTACGTGCCGCGGCCGCAGCGTCGGGGTCATGCGCCCGCGCACATTCGGGGAACGGTCACGTTACGCAGGGCTGCTATGTTGTGATATGAGAAAAGATATTTTTTATGACTACTGTTGATTGACATTTTCATTGACCTTCATCATCATTATCTTGTCTATTAATGTCCCCACTGCAGGGGCGCAGGCCTTCCCTAGGAATGGAATAGCGAGATTGGGCCATGACCCACCACGCGGGACCAGAGCCAGATTGGTGGGTGCTAACGACTGCAGATACAGCCGGGACCAACGGCTTAACATGCCTTTCGAAGCACGGAGAAGCTCGAGATAGTAAACTTTTGGTTACCCATCCAATGACCGACCACTGCGAAAGTTGCTTAACTTCAACGATCGCAGCCGAACGCGCTAACCACTTGTGCCATCAAGCTCCTCGATTAATTGACATTAATAAGCTGAAAATGTTTGGATGTTGTATTATTTCAAGTACTTTTTGTAGGTATATAATATATATTTTTATTAGAAAGAAAATCTGTTTGAATTACTGAAAATGTTCTGTCATCTTAATACATCATTAAACATAAATAAGAAAATTACAACTAAAACCATTATTTTGCTAAATATATTTCAGTCAGTTAGGTGTGAATCAGATGCCCCTTTGACTAGAACCATATTAATTTATTGTTAGTACAGCGCAAGCGCAGCCCTGCTTCCTGTTTTACATCCTGGATTCCGCTGCCACTTAACATAATTATGTGAAGCGAATCATTTGCTTACTTCTAATTATTTTATTAATTAAAATGTTTAACAAAACTAACCTGCAAAGAAGTCGTTTGCTGCCATCTTGCTGCCGTTAAATGGCTAGTAATAAAGTAGTTATAACATAGATAGTAAATAGTGGGACTCAATTTTCCGTTTTTCACAGGGGTAGAAAGAACATTACCTACTAGTGTAATTTTTTTTTCTGACTCTGGCAGAAAAATATTTGTATTTTATTCAAAAGTGTAAAGATAAAATTTCTAACTATAGAAAACGGCATGTTTTAAAAGCACACTAGTAAAATTACTAAGCTTTTCGTTTACTTATTATCTAATCTTGTAAAGAATGAGATGAATCATAGAGATGTGGCGCACACACCGGACCGGAATCTACTTTAAGCAATGTAAAAGTTAAGAATCTCAAATCCTCTTTTATTTAAGTTTCAATAGAGTAAGTAGGTACTTAGGTAAAGTTTATGCCAGTTAGTGATATAAATATGAAATGAAATGAAATGAAATGAAATGAAATGAAAAGTCATTTATTCAGTCTAGGCTGTTACAAGCACTTGTGAAGGTCAAGAAGCTACGCCATCGGTTCGCAAAACTACGGCGGGAGACCTTGTACTGAGAAGAACCGGCAAGAAACTCAGCAAGGGCTGCTTTTTTCTCCCTGTATTGATATATACAGAGTCGTCAAGTTGAAAAATGATTTCAGAGATACATCTGAAGTCACCTTCCATTACATTATTAAGGATATAGATATATAGTTACAATAAATTTTATATTTAGTATATAGGAAGCGGCATTAGATAGGTACCATATTACTGTTTCAAAAACTGACTCATACCCATCAAATAACAAATTACAAGAAACACTATGTCCATGCATTTCGATCATTTAGATAATCATTAACTTTATAATAGCCCTTATTCATAAGAGTATTCTTAATCTGAGATTTAAATTTGGTTAGTGGAAGCTCAATCAGATCTTGGGGAACTTTGTTAAACAATGCAATACTACATCCCAGAAATGAACCTCTTGATTTTTGGAGTCTGAAACATGGAACGGCAAGTTTGTTATTATATCTCGTGTTAAAGTTATGGGTTTGACTTTTTTTTGAAAATGCGTCATAGTTTTTTTTTACATATACTAAATTTTCATAAATGTATTGCGATGCCAGTGTTAAAATATTAATTTCTTTAAATTTTTCTCTAAGAGATTCTCTTGCCTTTAAATTATATATGGCGCGAACAGCTCTCTTTTGCAGTACGAAAATACTTTCTATATTAGCAGCTGAGCCCCACAACAAAAGGCCATATGACATAACGCTATGAAAGTAACCAAAGTAAACCAATCTTGCCGTTTCCACATCAGTTAGAAGTCTTATTTTTTTAACAGCAAAAGCCGCAGAGCTCAGTCTACTTGATAAGGCATCAATATGAGGATCCCATTGCAAATGCGAGTCTAAAGTAATACCCAGAAACTTTGTAGAATCCACTAACTCTACAGGCTGGTCATTTATTTTTAAACTAGTATTAACCTGCCTCACATTAGGTAAAGTAAACTTAACACATTTTGTTTTACTAGAGTTTAGTTTTAAATTATTTACCGTAAACCAGTGAAGGACTTCAGAGAGAGCACAATTTACTTCGTCATAACAATCATTTCCTCTCCTAGCTTTAAACACTAAAGAGGTGTCATCAGCAAATAGTACTGTCTCACACAAATCTCTTGTAAAGTGAGGAAGGTCATTAATATAAATAAGGAAAATCAATGGGCCCAATATTGAACCCTGGGGCACGCCCATAGAAATGGGTGCTCCTGTAGACTCAGCTTGATTTATAACCACTTTCTGAATCCTAGCAGAAAGATAAGACTGTATCAGACTTAGTGAAATATTTGATACACCATAATGCTTCATTTTATTTAACAATGTTTCATGGCTAACGCAGTCAAATGCCTTAGATAAATCGCAAAAAATGCCAATAGCATCGTGCTTACTCTCCCATATATCAAAGATGTGTTTGAGAAGTGCAGTTCCAGCATCAGTAGTACTTTTGCCTCTAGTGAAACCAAACTGTTTTAAATGAAATAGCTTATTTATAGAAAAGTGTGCTAGTAATTGGTTATAAATTATTTTCTCAAATACTTTACTTAGCGCTGGTAATACAGATATAGGCCTAAAATTGCTGGGATCTGATTTCTCACCAGCCTTAAAGAGAGGGATAACTTTAGCACATTTCATTAGATCTGGAAACACTCCCTCATCAATACATTTGTTAAATATAATGGCCAGTTGTGGCGCAATGAAAGTGATAATCGGTTTTATTATATATGTTGATATTCCCCAATAATCCTCTGTCTTTTTAATTTTAATTGAATTAAAAGTTTTTATAATACAATCACTACTGATATGTCTAAAATGAAAATCATTACTGCACTTATCAACACTTGACTCAAGGAGGGTCATTGCTAACCTAGAACAAGAATTAAGATTACTAGTTGTTTCAAATGGTGCACTAGAAAAGAAATTTTGAAAAGTGTTTGCAACGGCATCATCTGTCCTAATAATCTTATTGTCTATTTTTAAAGAATATGTATGTTCATTAAATTTATTTCTTCTAGTTTCATTATTAATTATATTCCAAGTTGTCTTTATTTTATTATCGGAAAGACTAATTTTTTTAGATAAAAACTTAGACTTTGCTATGGCACACACCTTTTTAAAAGTTTTTGAATAGTTTTTGACATATTCTATAAACTTAGGATCAGATGAGGTTGCCTTGAGAGCATATAATTGATACAACTTATTTCTACTTTTGTAAATACCCGGTGTGGCCCAATCACTAAATTTCTTTTTAGAGCTATGGCATTTAATTAATTTGCGTTTAAATATTTTATTGAATTCATCTTTAATTAAATTGAATAAATCTTCATACAAAATATTATTATTATTACAAACTGGTAAGTTCGATATTTTGTGATAAACGTTATCTTGAAATTTATTTATACCCGTTTGTGTAATTGGTCTACAAGTTAGGTCATGTTTGGGTGAAGCATGATGGTGTTCAATAGAGGCTAATTGTCCACTATGATCAGAATTAATACAATTTATTATTGATTTATTAAAAACATTTCTATTACAAAAAATATTATCCAAACAGGTTGCTGATGCATGTGTGATGCGGGTAGGCTCAAAGAAGGTATGCTTCAAGTTATATGATCTAAATAAGTTTAGAAACCTACTCACTAATGGACACCTAACTAAAATGTTTATATTAAAATCACCACACACAACAACCACTTTATTACATTTACATACTATATTGAAAGCGTCTTCCATAGCGGACTCAAATTGAGTGTAATTCCCAGATGGGGGTCGATATACACATATTATGATCATTTCTTCCAGTTCCACGCAAGATAGTTCAACATTACGTTCAACTGAAAGTGAAACAATATCTGCACGTTCTTTGTATTTAAGATTATTCTGTAAGATTATGAGAGAGCCTCCCCTGATAGCCGATTTCCTACAAAAACTACTAACAACTGTATAATTATCTAAGCCTGTAACTAATTCATAATTTCTGAGCCAGTGCTCTGTAATACATAAAATGTTTATATTCATTGTATTTAAAAATAAGCATAGTTCTAAGTCTTTACCAGAAAAGCCTTGTATATTTTGGTGAACAATATTTAGAAATTTAGACTTTTCCTTGGTCTTGATATAGCTAGAGAGCTCCTCTGTTGTCTTACGAACTAATTTAAATTACAATTAATGTCAGTATTTGGAACAAATTCCAAAGTATGATCCACATAATTATGCTGCTCAATAGAAGCAGTAGTGTTAGCCAAGTTTTTGGCTATGTGTGTAAAATAAAATAATAGCGAAGAAGCTATTTGTCTCTTATGGTAATATGAAAGATAATATTTATCTCTTGTCATTTTAAAATTATATATTAATTTATTTATATCAATTAAATGTACTTTTTGACCACTATACTGAGACATGGTACTTAATGTCAAATTTAGCCTGTACCTAATATTATTTTCTTCACTTGATAGACTCTTACTATAAGGAAATGTATACATAACTATTCTATTTACATTTAGAGAACACAAAAAGTTATAGTAAGTCATAATGTCATTTTTGCCAACATTACCTCTATTACCAATTAAAATAATTAAACTTGTATTTTTGTCAAGTTCAAGAGTTAATATTTTCTTCATTAATTGGTGCATTGTGACACCTGGCAAACAATAATTAATTGTATTTTCACCCAGCTGTTTTTGTAGTAAGCAACCCAGATCTTTACCAAATTCGTCACATAACATTATATACTTATGAAAGTTTCTCTGCTTAAAAGAATTACATCTAATTGTGGTCTCTGAGTGAACAGATTTACTAATCAAGGACTCACATACTGGATCAGTGTCATTTTCTTCAGTAATGCTCTGATTCGATACCAAAGAGTGACACTTTACAGGTGTGTCTTCGTGAAGGGAGGGGTTAGATAGACACTTTAAGGCCAGAATGTATTCATCTATCTGTTTTTTTGAGTTATTATAATTCTGAGTCATTTTAGATAATGATTGTTGAAGGCTTTTTAACTTAATATTCAATGACTCCATATTTTGTTCATATGTTAATCTATTTTCTTCAATTATGGAACGGCAAATATCTAATTTTTGTAGTAACTGTGTACGTTCTTTAACAAACTCAATATTTCTATAAAATGTTTTTTCTTTATTTATAAGTTTCCTAGTTTTTAAAATATACCTTCTGACTTTAACATATCTTTTTAATTTGTTCTTACTAAGATTCCCACGCCGCAAACTCATTCGTCGCCTGCGCTGCAGTGCACGAGTATTTTATCATACCTAACAGCTTACGCCACTGAGGCGAGCGGTTAATGCTAATAAGAGCTTACAATAACACATACATAATACTTGAAATACGTAAACAAACAGAGTTGTGAATTGCGCAATCCCACGTTAACGCAATACCAAGAGATGATTAAAAATTTAAATATTTATTATTTAGGTACACTTTTATGTCAAAATGATAAAACGTATTGAATAGCTACAAAAAGAGAAGTTCAAGGGTAAAGTTAGATAGGACATCTGCCAATTGGTAATATCTACCCTTGACCTCAGTATCGATGCATTGCAGAAATTCAGTTTTAGAAAAAAAATGCTATCCAATTAAATTAACCATACAAAACCTAAAACAAATCGCATAGGTACCTACCTGCCTAGATATCGACAGAGTTTTATTTTTAATCTGTCGTCAGGTGCCATAGAGAATCCAGCTGTCCACGCAAGGATGCGCAGGCGACACGCGCGTTTCTTTTTAGAAAGTGGCACGTGGCGGGGTTGTTCACCCTACGCGATCCGGGTCACCGTCCCCCGCCCCCCCACCTTCCTCCATACCCCTGCGCGTGAGCACAGCACGCCTCTTCTAAAGTAGGTACTTACTACTAGGCGAGTCCTTGATGGAACTCCATTGACACCGTAATATAACCAGACTAGTAGTGGTAATTTTAGACTTGATGCGTGCGCGTGTGATAGAGTTTATCGCTAATTGGATTGTTAACAATGCTCGATAGTGTTCGAAATCATGAGAAAGTTCTGATGTTCTTTCTGTCTTAGCACATTAGAAGTGAACTTGGAACTTTAATAATTATTTCTGTCTTTTTGATAAGGTACTAATCCTTACACCGCCGCCCGAAGCCGACATTCTTATTTGTTGAATCTCCCCAATCAAATCAATTATAAGTATTAATGATTATTATTAAAAGTTACACATCATCACATAGTTGCTTTTATCCCTTAATCTAAACAATGAAGGCCAGAATTTGGCCCATCGACCAACCTCGAAAAATATTGAAATGTCAGTGCTTAATAAAAGTTGACAACGGAACCTTAATAAGCCTCTGTTGTCCATCCGTCCGTCGATAAAAAGTGATTATCTGTTAGAGCAAGGACCAGATTAAGATATGGTGGGTGTCAGGATATTCTACGCGTTCTTCTAGTATGTTGTTCGGTGTGGTCTTGCCGTTCTAGCCCTGTTGTAAAGCAGCTGTGGGCAAAAATAATTCAGAAGCCTTGCTTTTATTAGAGGCTTGCTTTTCCATGAGACGGACTTCTTAGCAATACATGAATTCATTGTGCGGGTGCCGGGTCCATCGTGTGTGAGAGAGAGAAACTTATCGCAGAGTGCGGGCGCGTTGTCGTGGTGAAGAAGGACCCCGCGGAGCCCAGTGTTAGGTCGCTTGTTGCTCATTGCAGAAAAAACTTCTGACAGGCATTTTGTGCTATACATTCGGCGTTGATGCTGCTTTGGTCTCGAAGTGGAATTGAAATTAGGTACCCCGTCAAATAATCGCTCCTCAATCGCTTCACTTTCGTAGGCGTTGGTTCATTTTGAAACAGCCAAACTGTCGACTGACGCTTGGTTCTGGATCGCATTGAAAAATCCTGGATTCGTCACCTGTCACAATATCGTAAACGCGCCGTGACGAGCCCGCATCAAATTTTTGTGTCATATCAATGCACCAATCCATATGGGCCAGCTTCTGAGCTTCAGTGAAGTTGTGCGGCACCCAGCGGGAAACTGTCATCCTTACGTAAAGGTTCGTGCAAAATCTTGTGAAGACTTCCTGAACCAATCTGCTGTTTTCTTGAATTTTTTTTTCTGCCAGCACACTTTCTTTGGTGACAGCCGTCGTAGGACGACCACTCCTTTGTTCATCCCTCAAAGTAAGACGACCGCGTTTGAACTCGCTACACCTGCAGTACATGGTTGCTTTTGAAGGTCCTTCATTCATAAAAGCAGTTCGAAATCGATCAAATGACTCATGAGGTTGTAAGCCAAATTTAAAATCGTAAAAAATCTTAGCACGAGAAGTTCTCCATGCATAGCCATTTTTTAATGAGACAAGAAAATTTTAATTGGCAGTGTAAAAAATGCGGAGGGAAATTTGAAAATCGAACAGTGGTATTTTTACTTTTAAATAATGGAAGTTTTCAAAACAATTACAAGTGGCCAGTGTCTTATACATAAAATCATTTTTTCGCAAAACTTTCTGAGTGGCCTGGTATGTAAGTTCATTTGTTTTGCTTTTATCTGTAAGTTGTTAGTAGAACGCATTACGACCTTTTCTTTCATAGAATAAAACTATAAATAATATACATTGCTGAAATTACAACAATACCGCATCGCTAATGAAGGCTAGTCACATCAACTTATAGCAGATGTAAAGATTGTTACGGCAGTTCAGTGGTTTAAAAACCAACTTTAAAAGGCGCTGTCTATCACCGGGACCTTGACTTTGCACACAAGTGCATATTATCCTCACAATATCAGTTTCGCAATAGGTACTTACCTACTCACAATGCACTAAACACTACTTCGTGTGATGGAAAACCATAAAACGCATACGTTTTCCTGTACAGGATGAAGAGCGCGGCAGGGGGAGGCAAGGAGGGGGGGGGGGGTATGACATACTTTTCGAAGGGCTCTTTATTCTGTGGCTACCTTTATGACCGCCCATTCTCGTATGTTTTGATTTGTTACTACCATTGAGCACTAAATAGGTTGGTAGTAAACTGCAGCTTTATCGTCATTGGTTTTAGCCCGATGACCTCAACTAAGAAACTGGGTCCAATCTATCTATGCTCAGCTGAGCGTAATCTCTTAAAGCAAAATAAAAAATGTGTCTGTAGTTACCTACCTTTATCGCTAAGATGCTCACGTTCACAGATGGATAAAGATTTAAGCATCAGACTCCAAATCCGTTTTATCGCTTATTATGACTAAGCTAAGTCTACCTTTTTCCAAGGATTGGATTCCAATGAGAGATTTATAATTAAAGATTTATTTTTATTGACGAATAAGTAATTTAATTATCTTTCTAAATTTTAAGGATTACTTTTTATTTTGAGTTAATACTAAAGGCTGCAAGGTCTTGTTTGATCCATAGTAAAATTGGACTATAGTTAATGACATGTCAAATACGTACTTTGTAAATGTGTCTAATTTTGACAAATGGTAATTTTTACACGACAGCCCAAGAAAAAAAATAGTGTTATTTATTTTTCTACAGGATTTAACTATAGCCAAATTTTTGCCAACTATATATATATAGCAACAACGCGACCTGAGGGCCACTTGCAGCAATTTTGCTAAACCTCGATTTAAGTAAAACTAGCTCCAACCCACAGAGGAATATTAAAGCGTCAATGACAAAAATTGACATTTTTCTACGGGTTATAACATGTTATAACTAGTTTTAGCTATATTGCTGCAAGTGGATCTTAACGTTGTATTGTTTCACACGGAATTAATAAGGCTTAACACCAAGAAGCACTCGAATACTTAGACTTATGTTACCATACCATTAGGCGCAGAGGAGCTCGATGGCGCAGGTGGTTAGCGCGTTTGGCTGCGATAGTTGAAGTTAAGCAACTTTCGCAGTGGTCGGTCATTGGATGGGTGACCAAAAATCTTCTATCTCGAGTTCCTCCGTGCTTCGGAAGGTACGTTAGGCCGTTGGTCCCGGTTGCATCTGCAGTTGTTAGCACCCGCCAATACGCACTGGGCCCGCGTGGTGGGCCATGGCCCTATCTCCCTATTCCATCCATAGGGAGGCCTGTGCCCCAGCAGTGGGGACATTAATAGGCTGATGATGATGATGATGATGTTACCATAGTATAGTAATTAGTATAAATAAAAAAAAAATGTGTGATTATTAGTAAGTTCTTAGGCATTTACATGAAGAATACATTAATAATTCGATAGATATTAATATAAGAATGTATTGTTAATACCTATCAATTTTAATAGTATTGTGGACTTTTTCTGCTATACTGAGATCATGCAAACGCGCATTGTGTCATCACAATACGAAAGGAAGGAAATAGGATAACGGTGTATACTGGCTCCGCGAAGCGTGCGTTCGCGCAAGAACTCCTCAATATCTTGAACCGTTCCCCTGTCTGCGACCAACAATGTGTCATTAAAAACTCCATCATCGCCTCTGAGCTTCCACGTCCCCCTCTTTATATCAGTAATCGGGACGGAAACGCGATGTAGCTCTAACGACAAAGTCTCATTTTACACTGGTTTGCGACAGCAACTAACGTAGACGCCCCGTTTGCTGTTCTTACATTCACAACTTTTTGTTGTGTAAAATGGAAACTATATAGACAGAGCAGCACCGGGGTAAACCGAGGCCGATGCACCTGCCTATAATTATAAAACACGGATATTATTTATAGAAATGTAAGAAGACGTAATTTTCAAATGCGATTAAGAGAAAACGCCAATTGGCTGGTGTCATAGGTTAGACACGACTATGTGCTATTAATATTGTGTTCATCGTAAAATTATTGATTAAGGAAAGGACATTCGCTAGAGCAGAAACTGCGTTTGTCTAATTTAACTTAGCGTTGTAATATAAAGTTAATGAAGAACAATGTTCATGACGTCATGTAACTTTAGTGTTATTTCTATATTGTTATGACGAGCTGGTGCCCGTGACTATATTTATATTTTCATCGCCATTTTTATTCTGCCTCTTTTTGGACAATACCACTTAAATACAGGAAAACCTTTGTCCTTAAGATAGGTAACCTGAACGACAAAGATTTCCCTATTTTTTGGTAAAATAATATAAGTAGATACAATTGGTCAAAGTCACGATACTGATCCTAAATTAAAATTTACCTAGTTTTAGTCATAACCCAAAGGAAAGCGTAAATTACATATAACGATAAATATCGTTTAACACTACATACCGCGGTTGGCGACACCAGGTCTGGCGTGTTTGCCTTTCCGTTGCGGTATCTACAGGGACAAAAATTTTCCTTGGATCCCTCCCGGATCCTGGATAACAATTTTACCAATTTGCCAAAGAAGTTTTTTTTTTTATGTTGAAAAGCTGGCAAACATGTTTGACCCGCCTGATGGTAAGCGGCCACCATAGCTTGAAACTCGCACCGACTACCCCGTGCCGTGGAGCCCTGGAATCTTACTCACCAACAAAAACGCAACACTACCAAAAGGTAGTGTTATTATTCTGTGATCTTCTATAAGGCGGGGGTTAGTTTCCCAGGTGGCGCTCCAATTCGAGCGGTGAATTCCCTATCTGTAAGAATTTTACAATCAGTGTACTAAATAAATTGTTATATAAGTTATTTATTTTTTAAGTTATTTAAGTTTTGAAGTTATACTTCTTTAGGCGCGTTATGAAAAAAATCATGTGAGTGAAATTTCGAGATGCGCGCGCATCACTGTAACACAAAAGTAACACCATGAAGTTGGCCGCGGGCGCGTTATGAATGTTAGTGTCTAATAATCCACCATTATTAGACATCTGTTCGAAAGGTACTTTGAACGATCCACGGAGCTCCATAAGATGATCGCGTTGTCAAAAACAATGTTGGCACGCTCGTCGCCTCTGATCACTGTTTTCATATTTATAATATTTATCCACATGTTTCTAGTTTATATATAGACACAACATGTTTTAGTTACTTACAAGTGCTAATTACATATGGACTAATAACTTAAATTCAGTAGTGATTTTAATTGAATATTTTGAATATTTATTTAATTTTTCAAATTAAAACTGAACTTAATTGACTGTGTTAACTATCCTTTTCCAGTCCTTTTATTATTTTATTGTAATTATTAATTATTTGCATGCAATCAAAAAATATGTTTAATGATGCTAAAGAAGTATAACTTCTCACGCGCGTACATAAGTTACACGCATCCATTTTTTTTTGTTACCATGTACCTTGTTTTACCGAAATATCGGAAACTCGCTAAAATCAAAGTACATGGTAACAATCCCGTAAATAACTTATGTATATTAATAGAAAGTTATTGACCATGAAAGTTTAAAACTGTTTGTTTTTAATGCTTCTTATTATTGCATCCTACTGGTTGCATATTACCAAGTATTACCTACTTTTATCGCGGCGTCATTACAAAAGTGTAAGTAGATAACTTAACCACATGACCAAGGCAAGGTACGTCTTCCAATAAGCTTGGTACTAATGAAAACATATACATAGCATGAATCCTTTTCTGCAGTTTTGTTTTTTAGGGTTTCATTAGTTTAAAGAAATAAAACAATCCACATAGTTCAGGTTGAAGATAGGCATGTGTTTGCTAGGATATGAAAAAAATAAGGTAATACCCGTTTGCCTCTGAAGATGTAAAAAAACTTGGGATCATACGAGGTTTCCCAAGCTTTTATATGATTGTAGATGAGAGTTGACTAGCTAAGTACTTGTATTGTCCCGATTTTCTCAGCTGATTCATTCTGATCACAGTGCCTGCCTTTCACCCTCTACTCATAGTAATTAATATTACTTAATTAAACTTAATAAACTACTACAGGCGTTAAGGCTCAGTGAATAATATTTTACGGAGGATAGTAGGGTTAAACGTATTTTCTTCAAATTAGTTTTCAGAATCATTTATTTTAGCTAAAATTTTAAACAGTCATCCATTGCGTCTGTCTCTCAGAAATTACTAATTGGATTTTCATGTGGTTTTATAATCAGTAAGGTAATTTTTCACGGGAGGTTTATATATCTATACTTAATATTATAAAGTTAAATAGTTTGTTTGTTTGATAGCATGTTTGGTTGAACGCGCTAATCTCAAGAACTATACTGGTCCGATTTCGAATACAATTTTTTTGTTGGATACTGCATGTATCGAGGAAGGCTATATAACATAACGCTACGACTTATAGTAGCGGAGCACCAATCAAAAATATTGCAAAAAAGGGAAAAATATTCCATTCCGTTGCGTGCTTTGCGTAAACGGTAAAAGTTACACAAAAATCATGTATGACGGATTTGTTTCCCTTTAAAAGTTCTGTAAAAAAGTCTACGACAGCATATGTCTATCTCCAAGGGAGACACACTATAACCTTTTCCCTCAAACTAGTTCGAGTGAAACCGCTGGGCACCTCTAGTTATGTATATTACTTGCACTAGTCCAAAAACATTACTTTTTCTTTATAAAACAGCGAGCTTTTTAAATTTAAGCTCTGCTAGTTTAGTTTGTACGAAGTCTGTAATTTTAATTTCATTCAGGTGCGAAGATCAACTTTAAAGATTTTTATTGGCGCAATATCAACTAAACTAACACAAGACAAAGTCGTCATTACAGAACACGTCAATTAATGAGCAATAAAAACGTTGTATCGGCGATAAAAATCATCTTAGATCCATCAATGGAACAAATACTGTAACCTAAAAAAGAGAATGCAAACTACTTAAACTGTTGATGAAAGTAAGTAAGCTATTGACGATTGGTTGATTTCTGATCTGATAAGGCAAACCAAATTTAAATTCGGCATATCTGACTCGCATTCAACACCAAAAGGAGAATTTGTAGAGGCTTTCTGTGTGGCATGTAGGGGAAAACCGGGAGACTTGCCCAGAGTTGAACCATCTTTTAAAATTGTATTTAAATTTAGCGTTGACATTTTGTTTGCAAACAAAACAATCGCGATCAATTTATATAGCAGTCCTATTTCTTTAGCCACATATTTTGACTAAGGTGTAGAATTTGTGAAGTTTTAGACCTTGTAGAGTTAAAAACTTGGCTTTACATGAGATCTGATAACTTTTTGACAATGCGAGTAGTGATGTCAAATGAAAAATTGATTTTTTCACCATTTTGAAAAAAAAAGTAGGCCTGAACTAGTTTTGTTTCTAAATTTCCTTTTTTCAAGAAAACAAATTTTTGGTAAAATTATTTTTATTAGGTATGTATTGTCTGATTTCACATATATATAGTATATGTCTTAAAAAAATAGCATTCATTAAAGGCGCCCTGTTATATAACTGCGCTCACATTTCAAATAAACATAAACCAAATGGAGAAGAAAAAATACATGATCCAGAAAAAACACAATAGTTTTCATGTTTCTTTTCAACCTTTTTTGCACAAAACTGTTTTCTTTGCATCCCTAGTGCGTGTCATATGGTCACGTATTGGCAACACTTTACATGAAAATGTTTTTGGTGGGATCACATCTTTCTTGTACTAAGAGTCACTCGGTGTTCTTAGTAGCAGGCAGACGGATGAAGAAAAGTATAATAGTTCATTGTTGACTTTGGAACCCTAAAAAGAACACTAATGAAAAACCAACATCAGTAAATGTTATTTGATTTGAATGAATTTTAGGAGATTATTGCAAAATTTTAAACTGTTTTCTACAATTACAAAATAATGCATCAAACATACAAGTATTTTACTGTAAGTCGGCAATAAATGGTGGAAACTTATAAATCTAATACAAGATACTCTTTCGCAAGATCAACGGAAACGAGTTAGATGGTAAAGCATAAAACAGCTTAAGTATATTTTTTTATTGACGAGCATAACGGTACCCCTTTAAGGGCTACACTCTATTGAGCGGGCCATTTCATCAGCTATGAACCCTGAGTTTATATTTTGACCAATAATTTTAATTAATTTACACGAAAATACTATTATCATATCCTACTCATATTATAAATGTGAAAGTTTGTATGTTTGTTTGTTGTACTAATCACGCAAAAACGGCTGAACGGATTAAAATGAAATTTGGCAAACACATAGTTTATTACTCGGATTGAGACATATGATACTTATAACCCCGAAAAAAATGTCAGGTCCCAAAAAATTTAAAAAAAACTAAAGTTAACGAGGACAAAGTCGCGGGCGGCCGTTAGTCTTATATAAAGAGTTATCCTTATCGATTTGCCAACGCAGGTCGGAAAGCTAATCCCAGGCGTAATAAGTGGCGACTCATAACTGGATCCCGCAGTTACGCCTGGAGGGCGAGGGGTAGATCGGGGAGTTGGTTTACCTGGTAGGTACGGGAGCTGGTCGGCTGGCTAGCCGCTCGGGCTGCGGTCCGTGAGACTAGTCAGGTGACGCTGTGAACGGAGAAGCCCAGGATCGGCTAAAGCGGGTGCGGACCGGGCTGCTGGTCGGAGGCGGGTTGGTTTGACGTATGCCACGCTTACGTGAGTGCACGTCAAAGTATACCCGCACTCACTAGCGGCCCTCGGGCTGCTCGCCGCTTGCCGAATGCACCACGCAATAATTACCTGCGTCGCGAGAGTTTGTTGACAGCAAACTAACGCGGCGTTGATCATTGTCGTGGATATAATGCAGTTTTTCTCCCCGTCATCGAAAAAAAAAGAAAAAAGGTCGGAAAGCTAATATTTTTTTTTTAAGAAAACTTGGGCTATCTAAATCCGTAACAATTATTAAAAGTCATAAAACTTACTGCTCACTGCAAATAGGTTTTAAAAACCGCTTTTACACGTATTACTTAAGTTAACTGAGAGGACTGAGTGTGAAGTTAATGAATAACAACTTTCGTATACATAACTGAACTAAAAGTGGGTAGTTATACGATGCTACGATAGTACGAAACTTTTCTAGTGCTAGACCGACTCGAACTTGATCGACTAATTATTATTCTAATGCCTATTACTTTTAGTCAGGAGTAATAAGGGCCTGAAGGACAGAATATTTTTTTTACCTATTATAATGTTGATTAACAGGTGTTTGTTCAAGTGATTCATGAACAGTAGCTGTTGCTTTCCATTGTAAAGGAATCGAAAATAACGCCCGGAGCGTTTTTACCGCTTCGTTTGATAGCTCCCTAAATAGAAAGAATAAGTATGACAGATTGCAGTGTAGGTGTCGCTGTTGTAAATAGGCTTTTGTGATAAACATTTTTCTTTTGGTTATCGTAAACAACGTTGAATGAGAGAATCCCATACAACTTAGTAAATTTTGATGAGATGTTTAGTTGTCAAAACGGTTTTTTTTATAAACCCTTATTTGGCCATAACTACGACAGGCAAATGCACTAAAATTACCGTCTGTTCTATTTGAAAGTTACAGAATACGTCATGATGACTTACTGGAAGATTTAATATTTTTGTCGCTTCAGTATTTTTTTTTATACCCAACATTCCTTTTCTTTTCGTTGCTAAGTTATAGAGATTTTCTTCGTTTTTGTAAATTGAAACTGATATAAATTCAAAACATAAATACACCTAATGTCTCAATAGGAAAAATAAAAATATTGTAAAATATATCCAGTAAAGTATATCTAATCAAAAATATTAAGATATTAAGGGTGAAATAAAAAAATAGTTAAAATAAACGAATGAAAAATCGAACGTTCCAAATCATTACATAGCTTATCGTAGTATATAGCTTGCCACATAGAAGACAATGCCCACAGTTCTATTGGTTATAATCCGCCGTAATCCTCCCAGTATGACGATACTTGGCTCACGGCCGTATGAGCCTACTTTATACAGACAGAGTAGATATGTAATAAAGGCCTTGTAAAGCATTTTTGAAGTGAATAAATACTTCTTTAGACACTTTGAGCACAGTGTATTCACATATGTAAGTACATCGAAGTGTTTAACGATTTTTTGGAAAAACTTTAAGGTAAGCAGATAATATACACCTTTTTTCGTTTAAAAAAAGTTACCTTAATCAAAGATTCGTCATCACGTCACTTAAGAGTGTCACTGACTGCAGCGGCAACCTGCTTACATGCTATTCAAACCCAAAAGGCATAAGGCTAAATGTACGTGACAAGGAAAATAATTACTATGTCTGATGTATGTGCATTTGATATTAGCGACCCCTTGATTGTGAGTCCAACTCACACTTGGTCGGCTTTTCATGTCAAAGCAAGCTTAAAGGCAATATCGGTATGCGACCCGAAAAAATTCATAAAAGAACGTATTCCTTCCTTAAAGGCCGTGCTGATACTGCTGGTGTTGCAGACTATGTTCGACGGTGATCACTTACCGTCTGTTCGTATGCCCTCTATTCTTTGATTATTTACACCCTAGATAGAGCTTGGCAGCGCAGACGATGTTGAAAAAAATATCACCCACCTGGTGGGGTCTAAGTCGTTTCTCGTCACTTAGTGTTCAATGTAACGCTGAAAGATACGCACGACATTTCGTTGCATCCCTATATATATTATTTCTTAAAAATGCTGAGTTGCGCGATAAAATTTTGCCGAAATTATGAAAGGCGCATAAAACAACAAAAAAACATCACTTACCATCGGCAAGTAACTCATTATTTACCTTAAAAATAAAAACTGTATCATCATCTTAGTTCAAAAATTTACGACTCCATCTTGACATGTTCTAAGTGATGCCGGTGTCTCATTACAAAATTCCCCAAAAAAGGTAAATATGGCGTAATCAAAATATTTACTGATTGCAGCGGAGCCACGGAGAAAGTTTTTTTTTGTTTATATTCATACGTTAATTTAATTATCTCAAAAAGTGGACGAAATATCAAAAAATTTTATCGATTTTTGAAAAACTTAAAAGGAAGCTTCAGGATCTCGTACCCATGGACATACTATATAACTAAGACTGAGTACTTTTTACTGACGAAACGGGATGAGTGAGAGATATAGAACCTCACCTTTAATCCTTTTCTAATAGGATGACCATAACATTTTTTTCAATAATATTAAAAACATGTAATTTTGTACCTATCATGTTGATATCGTCACTGTTTTGTGAAAGTTGTGGAATTCAAAAACGCACCTGTTTCTCTATCCATATCAATTCATACTTGTTAACATGACAAAAATAAAAATAAATTAACTGTACTATCATTTCATTTAATTATTTTAATCAATCCATCTTTCCCTTCAATCTTGAGCATTGTGTGGCAGGAAAAATATACGGATCAATCCTAGTGTATTACTAGTATATTACTGTAGGAAAACGTAGGTTTCGTATACATAAAATAGTAATAGGACAATGGCGAACTCCCATACAATTTTTTTTGACAATTTTTTTTGCGTCTATAAATGAATTATATGTTAAATTATAGAGTTTGGATTCTAGACTCAATTCGTCTTACTTCTTTTATTATAGGAAGTCTGGTTGTATAGATATTCTACTTTGAAGTTTTGGAGGTTATGTCATACCAGTACAAAAACGAATTAGAAAAGTATTTTCAAGAGTAATATTAGATCAAAATAAAAAATACGTGGAACAGAACTATAGAAGTATACCGGTTCCGTAGATTGGTAAAAAAAAATTATAATGTATGATCAACGGGTGTAGGTACTAACCGACCGCGTCAAAATACTTTATAATACTTAACAAACTGAGTTATTGAGTTCGAATATAATGTCTCTGCTGTAAGAAGTACTTTACAATTTGGGAATGCCCACAGCAATATTAAAGCATAAAAAAGTATTTTTAATAGTGTACTTATGGGACATTAATTAAATATGAAATACTTTTTACCCGGCTGCGCAATGCAAGAGCGCGAAGCGCGACGCGCAGACAGGGTTATGTGTTTAACAGTCTATATATGTATGTTTGTTCCTTTGTGGCACACTAGAGACCAAACGCCTGGACCGATTTTGATGATTCATACATCAATCGATTCGTCTCAATCATGGGAGTGCTACTAAAGATGATAGTAATCAAAATTCAATGTGGGCAAAATTAGGCGCCATATTGTGACGAAGTAAAAAAAAAGTTGACAAAATATTTCGAGTGGAGTATCACTGTCTAGATAATCAAAAATCATATTTAGGTTTCTAACACCATTTTTCATTTTATATGATTGTTTAGGATCTACAACGCTTTAAAGTTGTATATTAACCACTTACGCTTTTAATTTCAATCTTACGTTTGTATGGATTTTTGTTACTCTTTCACATAAAAAATACTGAATGGATTTTAATGAAACTTAACAGTAATATAGCTCATATATGATAATTACATATATATAATAATTTATGTAGTTATTGAGTGAATTGGCCAATATATAGCAATAAGTGTCACATAAGACGGAAAAAAATCTCCCATCTGCGAGCCATTTTGGCCTGCACTGCAAAAACAATAAAAGTTACATGAATGTAATGTAGAGTGAAAATGTATCTCTTAAATAGTTCTAAAAAAAAGTCCGTGATTCCATATATCTATTTTTAATGTGTAAGTCATTACCGCTAAAATAGTGAATCAAAACTAAAATATTATTTGATATCTATTTCCAAAATGCACATTTTGTATTAACAAATCATTTTTTATCAAAACAAATACTGTAATCGCTTTTGATATTTAAAGACGATAAACTTTGCTTTTTACACTATGTCATTTCGACAAATGTTTAAAAAGTTACAACGATGACAAAGTGATAGCGCGGTGTACTATGTAAAAGAAAAAAAAAGGGGTATTCGCAGTATCTGATCCTATACGAAGTACTAACATTAAAACTGTGATACAGTTCCTTCTTATTAAATGATGAAAAATATATTATCATAATAGGTATTTATGATTATTGAATTTTAATGAAAAACTCAGAATTTTACTGTTTTTCATTTTTTTAACGATATTACTTAAGGTTACAAAAAAGGTTTACTTAATATAATGACAATTAATCCATTTTTCGCTAGTAAGTACATACTTATTGGAATCCCTGTATTTATTAATCAGCTCGCGATAATATTGGTTTTGTAATAATTCTGCAAAATTCAAAGTAAATAATGTAGATTTTTAAAGGTAAATCACCCCTTTCATCACCCTACGCCTATAAGTATTGCGATGTTGTAGCTAAGAACCAAGTTCCCATCTACTTCTATATGGGAATTCATTATATTCGATTTAGCTATTAGGGCACGGAAGCGCAACAAACAGACTCACTTTCGCATCTATAACATTATATTATACTTACTAGTGATCCACCCGGGCATTATTCGGTATTTTTATAACAAAAAAAAATGGAAAATATTTGCCATGATTGCACTACTGGGACTACTCTTCATTCGAGCTTTACACTACCAATAAAAAAGGGTCGAACACAAAGTCTTTGACCTGTTAAATGTGAACGCTTTAAAAGAAAACTACAAAGAGAAGTATAAATTGATAATAAATGAGATTGCTATGGTGCTCTACCTAACTTTATGAAAATTTTATTATGCGCCTTCAGTTTAATCAAATATTATAAACTTTGATTTGGTGATTGCATAATTATTTAATTTAGTGATCTAAGGCAGTTGCCACCATTGTCCAAAACAACAGACGGGAATTACTTCTTTCTTCAACCTGCGACATAAACGTCATTGATTGGTATTGTATATAGGGTGATTAAAAACATTTGAAGTTAACTTCTGGCATCTACATTTTGGGTTTCTGTGAATTATGTAGGTATATCAAATTATGAGACTAGGGACTGACACTGAATTTGTGTATATCACAATCTTAGACGTCCGGCATTGACATGACAATGCAGCCACTGCCAATTTTAAATAGTCGACGAATAAAAGTAAATGAATTTTATATTTACTGCTAAACTTTTAAAAAAATCATAAACAAAAGATGACTTTTTGAGTAAGTGCTAGTTTACTATAAAATTTACATACATTAGAGATATTTATGTAACGACTTGATTTAATTTCACACATTTTTGCGAAAATTGAGGCCCATCTGTAGCCTTGACCTCGCTGGTAAAGTCTTTATATGTCTTAATAAATCAATCTTTTAGACCGACGCAAGGTACTTAATAATTCCCGCGATATTAATTCCCTTACTGAAGTAACAAGACTACGGTATATACCGTCTTAAAATACTAACTAAAAAGTGTGAAATAAAAAAGGTAAATTTAAAAAACCAAAAAGTTGACTGCTTAATTATTCTTCAAATAAAAACTGAAATTAAAAAAACAAGTCCAGTAGTCTATAATTCTGTTAATAAGGAACAAAGCTACTTTAACAGTCGGGACCCACTGTTGAAAAATATTATGTATTCTTGAATATCTAATGGGTCCCGACTGTTAAAGTAGCTTTGTTCCTTAGTAACAGAATTGTAGACTACTGGACTTGTTTTTTTCTTTTCAGTTTTTATTTGAAGAATAATTAATTATTCTTCAGTCGGGTTTTTTGATTTTTTAAATTTACCTTTCTTTTTATATATTTTTATTTTACATCTTCGTTGATTACAATATCATTGATAGTAGATAAAATGAAATAAATTCCACAGTATGGGACAGAATCTTATCAAAAATCCACAGCAAGCAGTCGTCCAAATTAGCAGATTCGGCATTCTAAGGCAAGCACTACTGAACAGTCGTAGCGGAAGATCTCGAAAGTCTAAAAGCAGTACAGGTCACATAATAAAACAAATCTCAGTAAAAAAACACAATACGTCGATTTAAACCTTTGCAATACGCATGCACAAGCAACGACAATGATAACAATAACAATTTGATGAAAAGCATGACAGTGACAGTCATAGTTTTTGTGTTTAAATTAGCCATACTTCTTTTGTGTTGTGGAGATTATTTATTATGGCTTCAGTATAATATTGAAAAATAATGTTTCGTGATCTTTTTGATAGATAATTAAATATAGTTTAAGCGAAAAGCGATGCAAAACATACGAGCAACATACTTGAAGTTGATAATATCACGAAAATTTCTTAAAATAATTGGCTCAAAAGTCATGATGTTAAGCCACAATAAAAAAAAGGAAAATTAATCAATTGTGTTTCCCTTTTTTTTAATTCCAGACTTAGACAACTCTCCTCAATTATTTCATAAATCTTTTGAGATTATTTTAGTAACATTTCTGATAATGACATCTATAGACGCTAAAGATTTACTTCAACAAATATTTCGCCATTGTCCTTTGTTGCTGTTGTAAGTCGAACATTACAACTCACCGAATAGGGACTCTCAAACAAAATGCCTCAATTTTCATATTACTGTATCTTACCCATGGACGTATAAAAAAAGGCGGACAGAGTTTCGGCTAAGACAATACTGAGGCACCGTAATGGCGGCGGCTATTGATGAGTGAGTGAATTGTAGGGTTGCTAGGTTAGCCAATTTTTTACCAATAAAACACAGTAAAAACATGAAAATATTTTGATTGTTCAAAATTTGCCGACTGCGGAGGATAATGTTTTTCGAGCGTATGTATGCATGTATGTATGTATGTCCAATAATTTGGCACGCCCTACAGCCTGAACGTCTTGACGGATTTTGACATGCGAGGTGTCATTTGAACTCGTGTAAATAAAAAATAATGAAATTAAAATGTCGAAGATAAAAAAAAATGTACTAAAAAGAAAAAAACAAGTCCAGTAGTCTAGAATTCTGTTTAATAAGGAACAAAGTTACTTTAACAGTCGGGACTCATTAGAAATTCTAGAATGTATCGAATTTTCTCAATATTGGGTAAATCAACTAAATATACATGGCCTGGCCTGCATTCTCTTTCATATTTCTTAAAATAAACTAACACCCATTGTGTACTGTTTGTAATTGAGGAGTTCCATTGTTTTCGTCCGAAAGTACTCATCAGATCTACCGTAAATTAATATGCAGCCAATACGCTAGTAAACTGATTAAAACAAAAAAAGAATCATCATAAACGGTCCACGAATCTGGGAGATCTGCGCGAACAACAATAAAAAAAATATGACACATTGCGAACCTCTTTCTTTTCAAAGTCGGTTAAAAATTTTAATCAACCTTTTGAGGTAATGCATACGTAATAACACGCCGGAGTCCTCCTTTAGTTGTATATAAGTCTTGAGCTTCAAAATGAAGACAAAAAATGACATTACTACATATTTGTTTGGAAATCATTCATTTTCCAGTAATTTCTCCATACTACATTTTCTTTAGGAAATCTGATAAAAAAGAATAATAAATAATAGATTGAAGTTAATGTCAACCCAATTTCCCATATTTTAGGTAATATGGTTACATGAACATTGGCAACACTGGGCTTTAGACTAATCATTTTGTCCTTAGAATGAAAATTTATTTCGATTTCTAAAAACTGGAAAAAAGTAATTAAATAATTCATTTGCCTATGAAACGTGATTCCTGGATTTTTTTTTCTTTCGGTCACTACGGTTTTTACACCATTTTACCACGCAAGACATCTTGTTTATCTTATTTTTATCTCCACGTAACGTGTCGGCTGCTTTGACGTTTGCACGCGTAATGGCTGACTATGGTGTGAATGTGTGTGTGCCGGCTTGTACGTATAGCGACCTGGCCGACTCTGAGCGACACAGTTTGTTGTTTACCGGGACTCTGTCCGCCTTTTTTTATTCGTCCTTGATCTTACCAATTTAAATCATTTTGATAAATGGTAATATTTATATAGTATCTAGTGACCCGCCCTCGCTTCGCTTCGGTGTAGAGCTGTAGTGTAGAATTCGATTTTTTTTACCTTTTAAACCTTCCCTAGACCTCCACGAACATTGCAAAACCAAAATAAGATAAATCCGTTCAGCCGTTCTTGAGTTTTAGCGAGACTAACGAACAGCAATTGATTTTTATATATATAAATAAGTAGGACTACGTACAAATTTCAGCTCTGTAGAGTGACTATAAATAAAGAAAATCCAGTCATTTGGTGGACCCTACAAGAAATTTGTACTAGACACACAATATTTTATTTAGATTTAAATATCTAACAGTTGAATGCTTCAATAAACCTAAATATAACATGGTCAAAATTAAAGGTTCGTTTCTATTTTTCTTTTAGCTATAGTAACATAGTTATTTACTAGGTCATCAATGTTTTATAAATAGTATAGTAATTTTGACCAAATGATTTGCTTTTATTTAAAAGATAAGTGTACGAAAAATTACACCATTAAATTTATATTCCTAAGTCATAAAGTTAGCAAGATTGTAAAACCAAAGTTTTGCGTCACAGACGTATGTATTGTAAAATATGTCAAATATTTAATATAAATAAAATTAAGCTACTAAGTTCAAGACCTTAATCATCATAATATGAAAGAAAGGACCATTTAATTGTTTGTTGCTATATTATCATAGTGTTATTTTAGTTAAACTAAATAAAAAATTGTAACAAATTATTTTTTATTATTTCAAATATCCAAGTATAAATTTATACGTTTTGCAGATGTTTCAACGTGTATGATTTTTAATCGTATGAACAATATACTAACTTTATTTTGATTTTTACCCCCTTTTTTGGGGAATGTGGCCTAACCTGGTATCTTACTCATGCGCACCGAGACAAAAATAATGACATTTCGCTGACATTGTGCGAGTGTGAAATACAAGATTCGCGTGTTTTGTTTTGCGTGTCACGCACACAAGTATATAAAACCTGGTCTGTTTGTACCAAAGTGTTTACAAGATGACACCCTATCTAGAGATTAAATAATCAAATCCCCTATTATATATATACAAAGATAGGTACTGTCGATGCCTAGTCTATTGGGGAGAAAGAAAGCGTTTCGCGCTTGCTCTAACACCCATCCTGCGAACTATGGAAACTTTTCATATTGCACTAGCGGCCACCCGCGACTTCGTCCACGTTACCTCTAGGTTTTTGAGAATCCCTCAGGAACTTAAAAATTTTACGGGATAAAAAATTATCCTTTGTTTCAATCCAGGTAATAAGCCATATGTGAGCCAAATTTTATCCAAATTCGTTAAGCCCTTTTCAGATATAATCAAGCCTTGTCGTAAAATACTCCTCGGTAAAATTTACAATCCCTTTTCACCCCGTTAGGGGTAAAGTTTCAAAAAACCCTGCGACATGTTATTCTTTATTTCAGATCTCAAGTATAAATACTGAGTTATGACTTCGAAAGGCTTAAAATTTTAAATAAGTACTTCTTCGCACACGTGCAGAAAAGAGTTACTTTCCGCATAATTTGGATACATACAAAAAGAACACGTTCCGAATAAATACATTGAAATAGTATTATTTAGTTGCAATCTCCTCTAAGACGACAAGAAAATTAATGCTCTTATCTGCTGGCAGGATCCTCTGCTATAATAGCATTTTCATTACAGACAGCCTTTAGACGACTCTTCCAAGTCGTAAAATGCATTCGATGTTGGTTTGATAACGCAGTATCTTTCGCTCTAGAATGCGATTTTTTTGCGAGTCGCTCTACAATAAAGTGGAGCGAGGAAATGCCGAACGATTTTGCTAGTCGTCGTCGCTGGTCGGTATGAGAAATCTCATAAAACTTGTTAATATTTTATATCAATACCTAAATAGTTCATTAATATGCTATTGACTTATCCAATATTATTCACATTAAAAAGCAAACGTGTGTCGTTCAAGGAAGTTAAAATAAACCTACTACTAACCTAACCTAACTACATAAAGTACGCTAGGAAACAGCTGTCAAAAATCCGTGAATATATTTATTATGAACTAAGCAGATACTGTATCTGCATCTACATATTGACTATTTGTGAATTCAGATAACATAAGTAATGTAATAATACATTACCACATGGACCATTTACAAATAATTTGAAATACTCTTTAGCTGAATGCGGAATCGATTTTAAACAGCCAATAATTATCATTAATACGAATTATACTCGTAGATTGCTAGTGGGCACGTGTGACTATATAATATAATCGGATTCCCGCATAAGCGCTTCTTTCTTTAAATTGTAACCCCCATCAAGTGTTATTTTTTCGGCTAAAAGTACCTACCTAATGTAAGTACATCTCCAAACTCCTCTTTGGCTCCATTGTAAAATTTATCAAAATCGCTTTATATATTTTGTTTTGTTAAAAGGATAGTAAACAAGCATATGACACGCCTGACGATAAGCCGGCGCAATAGCCTATAGAGGCTTGCGATACAAAAATATCACTCCCGCCGTTCCTTCCCTGCCCAATCCTCTATCCCGAGATGCCTTGGAACCCTACTCACTGACAGAAACACAAAACCACTAAAAGGTAGTGTTATTTTAATGTAATCTTCTGTAAGGTGGAGGTCACTTACCAAGACGGGCGCTCCAATTCGAGCGGAAAATCGGTTATACCCACCCTACCTCTCATAAAATTATTACTATATTGTAGATTTCTAATGTTGCTAAAGTATTATAAACATTTAGGTAAGCATTTAAAAAAAATACGTTACTTTAAATATGTATCTATCTATTAGACGCTGTGTGTGTAGGTTCGTCTCGGCGGCAAGCATACAGAGTGAAGGTCGCGCCAGGATGGAGGAAGGTCATCACGCCCACGTACGCCGTGGCTGCTATTAAGCGCGGACGCGACGTCTTCGCTACTGAAGAAAATCTACGTAGGTATAGGCAGCGACAAAGTTTTTGAGCAAAACTATATACAAACGAATTCGCGCAGTAAACGTTTTTGTGTGTAAAATTGCTATAGCGCAGTTTTGTGTTATTCATGGTTAAGCTGAAGATGGGGTGGGTATACACTTATACTTAACTGAGTATTTATATACACATAACATACTTACATACTGTAAGTATGTATAATCATTCACGATATAGTTATTATTATCCCTTGCGGAGTTGACAGAGCAACAAAGATAGCAATTTGAGGTATAAAAATGTACACAATCATCCACCAACAACGTATGCAACTTTTGAGTCTGTCTAAAGTTGATGCTGTGTTCTGCGGTCATCACGCCCACGCTCTCCGTGGCTGTGACCTTTTCGCTTCTGAAGAAAACCTATACATATAAGCCGTTTAAAAGTTCAAAAGTTATGCGTGTTATACCGTCTATCATGGCGAATGTTCCGATGAATTGTTCAATATAGTACCAGCGGCCAATTTTTTCACTGCATGACACGCCGCAAAGAGAAGTTTCCTCCCTCTATCTGGACGCTTGGCGTTCTAGCACCATGCGTTACGCGCGTTCCTTTTTCTTGCTTACCAGAAAGTTCTTTAATTATTTTAAGCTATTTTAAAATCTACCACCCCGGGCCACTTAAGATTTGCACCCTCTCCCCTGGTTGGTGACTTGTCGAAATTTACTTATTTTCTATCTTCCACCACAGTCCCGCCCGCTCAACCTTTAAACTGGCCCGGATAGTGATCACCCTCATCATAGCCACACTTCGAAGCCACTAACCTTTAAGTTTGATGAAAGTTGCTGCTTTGTGCTGTGGTCGCGCTCGCCGTACGCTCGTCGCTCGACCACTTGCTTCTGAAGAAACAGTACCTACGTATGTATATTCAAACGCTAGTCGCAGCGCACTAAACGACATAAGGGGTGATATGGGTGCGCGCGCGATATCACTGAAACCTGCGTTGATCCTTAATGACACAGGGCGAGTTTACAAGCTATTTAAGTCAGCGAGTTGGCTAGCAGCTTGTAAAGGCGCCCCGTGTCATCGAGTAGCAGATTGTAAAAAAGCCGATAATACGGGGCGAGTTTACATACAAGCTGCTTGCCAACTCCCTGGCTTGTAGCTTGTAAACTCGCCCCGTCTCATCGAGCCTTTAGGCCTCCCCCGAAAAACGTGTTATTATCAGTCGATAATATTGGACGTGTTTTTGCGATATCTGTTTTAATAATAACGACGCAATAAAAGTATGACGTAATATCGCAATAACGCATCCAATACTATCGCCCGATAAAAATGCGCCTATGGGGTTGAGGCCTTATAGCTGCGATCGTTGTTAACTTCACAACCGGCATAAAGTTTGAATCGCGGTATTGCTAACTTTTTGGTTCTGTCATCAATTATATCTATTAAATACATTTTATAGATAAATTTTAAACTAAAACTACACTAAAACTAGACAAAAATTAAAAATATTAAAAAAATAGCTGCCCTAAGTCTTCCCCGTCGGCAAAGGTTCCCAGGACGGTGGCGGCATTTCCCCGCTGAATGGCGAGGCTTATGCGCTGGGCTAAATAGCCGCCAGCTCTGCGGTCTCCAGTGGTCTCCACCAATCTTTTGGCGATTTCTTTGAAAAGATGGTGGGCACCGGAGCCCCAGGGTCCCTGAGTCTCGACTCCAAACACCGCAAATGTGAGGTCTCCACTGAGGCAATCATACTTGCGGCGCTTAAGGGCCTCTGCGGTCGAAGCAGCCGCGCCAGCCTTCATCGAGATTCCGGGAATATGAGACGGGGCCAGTGTGTCGACGCAGGTTGCGTCCCACACAAGTGCCCGTCCCAGCTTCCAAGGAACGAGTGTCATGCCGTCGGGCCTCTTACCGTCGTCGCGCGCCAGGCCGCTTGGTTCTAAAACGGCTGGCACGCTGGCGGAGGCGAGGGCCCTGCGGATGACATCGTTGATGCAGTGGTGGCGGGTTATACGGCCGGCACTCCTTGTGCAGGAGAGACCGTGATGGCAGAGGTTGGTGACAAACGCTCCGCACCGGCAAAGATGGGGGACGACACAGGGCGAGCCAAGGCGCAAGGACGTGGCTATGCGAAAAGTTTAGCGGTCCAGGAGCGTACCAATATTCGCGGAAGGCAGTATCTGCAGCCATAGACTCCCACTCGCCAACGGCTAAGAGACGCGCGCGGTCTGCGGGACTGCTAGCTGATTCTACAAGTGCATTGCGTTTCAGCATGCAGAGTGGCGCGTCCCAAAGTCGCTGGGAGGCAGGGTCCGTCGGGACGTCGGTGTCAGGGCAGGCTGCACTCCAGGCTGCTACGGCTTCATCTAGAAGCGAGAACAAGGACACGCTCAAAGGACGGCCAAGTATTTTCGCAACGAGTGGTTCGGTAGAGTGTATGGAAGAAATGAAGGCCGGGAGGGAGACGTCCGAAGTGTTGCGTACACCCAAACCACCGAACCTAACTGGGAGTGATGCTTGGGTCCAGGAACGGAGGTCAAATTTTATATTTAAACCAGAAGAGAGAGTATGTCTTATAACATCGTCCAACTTTGTTAAGAGAGAGGGAAATTTCCAAAGTGGACAGCATCGCAAGACATACGTAAATTTAGGGACGAAAAGACAGTACCGGATTATGACATAGGCCATTTGGCAGTTAATTTTGAGTAAAGGTTCAAAAACTTCTTCATATTTTTTTTAATTTTGATCTACAAAATCTGGGAGTGATTCATCAAAAATCGGGGACACTAGGAGGCAAAGTGATTTCTTATCTAACAGTCTTATGCTTGGAGCTATTAGTTGGAATTCAGAAATGATTGCCTCCCTGTTGTCGAGGCTTTCTGGAACAAAAATCTCGCATTTTGCAAAATTTAGTTACAGGCCTATTTTGCAGAACTCGTTTTTAAGAAAGAAAATAAGAATATAAGAGAGGACAGTGGTCACGTCACCTCCTAGGGTGCCATCATCAAGAAACCACATATTTAGAATTTAGATGGTCGATGATTGGGTGTATAGCCAGATTAAAAATGGCTGGGCCGAGAGGTCACCCTGCTGGCATCCGACTGAGGAGGACAGGAGGTGATCATTATATAAAAGTTTTGATGGTTTGCTGTAGCACTGCCACATAAAGTTATATAGAGATGGAGCCCCCAGTCTGATTTGTGACAGCATGGTGCCCCCCTATCAACGGTATTGAAAGCGTTTTTGACGTCGACTTTTAAAATTACCTCAACACCCTTGGACTCTGCAAAGGCTCGGAGCGAATGTACGGCAGCCTCGCTCCTGGAAGAAAGGAAGAAAGTGCAAAGCGGACGGCATCTTTGGACGTTTGAAGCGATTGGTCCGCGAGGCCAGGTGCAATGGGGAAAGTCACGTCGGAGGGTGGGGACGGGTATCGATTGGCTTGCAGGGCAGAGAGAGTCTCTGGAAAGTCCGGTGCCACCGCATCGTTAGAAAATAATATACGCGCAGCACCCTTAATGTCGCCATCACTTATCTTATTTTCTATATATTTTAATGGCTTACGAATTGATGTTGGGGAGTAGGAAACTGGGGATTGGAATAAGGTCGGATTTAGGTTGGTACTGCAATTGCGTTTAATAAGTGTCGTGAGCGTCAAATCGCGGCCCGTGCCTTTTTCGATATGAAGGATACGAAAGGGAAAGGTTAGTAAACGCTCCTAGGAGTGGTTTGAGTTGAGGCGTACTGTATCTCGAATTCGAATTTAGTTAGGTGTTGGGCGACGGTAACTCTTGCACCCCTTGGGATACGTTTTAGCACTGGGACAAGTTGTTTCATATGGGCGATTTGGAGCAAAATGGTTCGGATATGCGTAAATTTTGTTGCGGACACGGATGGGGAACAGGTAAAGAGGCTGGTACTGAGCTATGTATATTTAGAGGTTTTTGGCATTTATCAATATATAATAGTTTCAATTACGCTACAGTTATCCCTTATGGAGTTGACAGGAGCATCAAAGGTTGATAAATGCTCTAAGGTTCGTTATTTAAAAACTTAAATATTACACCTCATAATAGTATCCCTCGTCTGGAGGAGCTAGATGGCGCCAGTAGTTATAGCGCGTTCGGCTGCGATCGTTGAAGTTAAACCGCCGCCGCGCCGCCTAATATTGACTATCTCGAGTTTCTCCGTGCTTCGGAAGGCATGTTAAGCCGTTGGTCCTGGCTACATTTGCAGTCACCCGCAGCACCCACCAATCCGCACTGGGCCCGCCTGGTAGGTAATGGCCAAATCTCCCTACTCCACCCGTAGGGAAGGCCTGTGCTCCAGTGTGGGGACATTAATAGACTGATGATGATGAAAGCACCCCTCAAATATCGAGGCTACTTAGGGCACAGAATTAATAATAGTACAAGTCTTAGGCCCGTATTACAGAATGACAACTAAGTGTTGATCTTTACATAAGTACAGTTAGAAAGGGATATCGCTATGTGCTATATATAGCGACATCCCTTTCTAACTATGCTCAAGACTATATCAATCACTGAGAACCTTTCTATAATACGGGCCTTAGACCCTATTATATAAACTGAAAAGGAGCTGCGAATATCACGTCAAGTATGCATTTCAAAAAAAAGACAAAACATAGAGCTACTAATCCAAGCTTAGTCTTCGTTTATTAATAAGGGAGTCAATGTTTATTTTGTTAATCGTATTTGTTACGCGTTCGTTGCCATTTCCCAAGGAATATTTTCCTCAGACGGTCCCTCATTAATCACTTAGGGTACTTGAAACTAGAAGAAAAAAACTTCAACTGGAAACTTGCCGATAGGTAGCGCATTATTATACCATAGGCAGCTATTTCAGTTTAGTCTCCGCTTAGACTTAATATCGGGTGGAGCAGATAAAAGTCATTAGTTTTTTCAGGCAAAGAAAAAAATTAATGACTTTTACTTTCATTTAACACGCAAAGTCCTATTTCAATTCGTAGAAAGAGGCTGGCTAGACTTTTAATAAGTAGTCGTTCCGTCGTATTAACCGAAACGGTTTCGCGATGCAACTTGAGACTAACAAATGAATTAGCAAAATGATGACCTAGATCTTACCTACGAGGCCATCTCCACGTGTAAAAGATAATATGGATGACGACTAACTTTTTTTATTCATCTAATAGGTACCTAGATTATCAAAAAGTATTGGACACGTATTTTTTCTTTATTCACTTAATCATAAAATTACAGGAACATAATTATTTGCTTCTTCTAGGCAGGCGTG
Source organism: Chilo suppressalis (assembly GCA_902850365.2). Lineage (NCBI taxonomy): Eukaryota > Metazoa > Arthropoda > Insecta > Lepidoptera > Crambidae > Chilo > Chilo suppressalis. Next base: position 20,623,713 of record OU963898.1, read on the forward strand.
TACCATCTTAAGCCTCATCATCGCTTTCCATCAGGCGAGATTGTAGTCAAACGCCTTGCCTATAAAGCATTAAAAAAAAAGTAGCACGACGTCACATCTCGTTAAAAATTTTACTTAGCAGTGACGTCACGAGCACCGCTCCCAAACTTTGATGCCCTTTATCTTTAAATTTTTTTGGTTGATTGATTAAAAAAAATTCGTGTCCATTACTTTTTGATTAATCTAACTGACTGACTAAATAGAAATTTGTTTAATTTACCCTGACATCATGACTACTTAAGATGCATGTAAATAATAATCAAAGCTATTGGTGGAATATCCAAATTTAACTTGTTGTAGAGGAATGCTTGTTTGCTTATTTACTTAAAAAACTGAGTGAGAATTATTCTTCCGATTGTTCGTGACGTTATCATGGAGTTATATAGTTCGCTACGTTTTACACTAGATGACGCTCATGTGTCGCAATCACTTGCTATTGGCGCGAACGCTACCGAGCGTTGGAAACTTAACGCTATCATCGCATTTGATAGAAGTATCTAGCCGAAAATACGAAAGATATAAAACCACATGAGTAAATGTGAGAGAACTACGAAATTTGGAGAGTTTTCTTTTAGGTTTAGGCAAGCAACAACAACAGAAAAGAAAACTCTACCTCTGCGTGTTAAAATATCGTCCTTTAACTATAAATTTTTTGCTCAATCTATTCATAAAATTAATGAAACAACTGCATTTATCAAAAGCTAACAGTACTCTGGTGTTGATATATATGCACTTGATTCAAAATAAACTTTATACTTTTTTAAGTAAGCTACAATTATACGTAGTCGAAAATAGCTGTCAAAAGATTTTGTTATGTTTTTGTTTGACCTCGTCTGAAGTGAAAAATCCTTCTCCACCACATTGTTTGAGTAAAATCTCAAATGAGGTAGGTGTGTTTTAGTCGATACGAGTTATGACAAACACAATCTTGCAGCCGTCAACAGGGTAGGTTTTCATAAGGATTTTTTAACAAAAAGAAAAGCTACAATATTTTGGTTGTTAATACGGTTAATTTATTACGAAAATGGTGTGGTTAACAAGACTACTTATTTGGCCAGGGTTCATCGTGTCGTGGGATCCATTGGAACATATTTTGCGTAAACCATATCAGTACCCTTAGCACGAACTAATATCGCATTCGAATAGTTTGCGAGTTCGAAATGTCATTGTTAAATTTTATATGGAAATTTGAACAGCAGCGCCATAACGAGCGTAACGAGAACTAAAAATCAGTACACATTTACAGAGCGATGATTGATTTGTGGGCAACAAGAACCATTATTATTTCTTACTCTTTTAGGGAGTTTTCCACTGTGAGCGGAGCGAGCCCATTACTGGCTCAGTTTTCCTCGCAATACAAAAATGAACACATATGTTTCCACCAACAGAGAGACGAGCGAAAATGACAAAGAGGCCAAAAACAGTAAAAATTCGCTAGTTAGTTAGGAGCTCTTTCTCGGTGGTAAAGCAATCCATCCTATTATATGTTCACGAAGACCGTTCCGCTCGACATCCCTAGGACATTCTTCTTTAGTGGTAGAAAACGGCTTGTAGCTTGGCGCAAATACGTTTGCAAGGAATTTAGAATTGATCCTGAGGTATCTTAAAGTTTTTATGATAGCTTTGTTGACAATCATGTGTACCAAATTTCACCCTTATGTTTTCAGCTATTTCAGTGTGACTACATAATAAGCGTACAAAATTTTAGGTATTAGAGGTAGGGCATACCGAATTTCCCGCTCGAATTGATGCGCCCGTCTGGGGAAGTAAGCTCCACCTTATAGAATCTGATCTTTGATAGTGTTTTGTTTCTGTCGGTGAGTAAGGTTCCAGGGCTCCACTGGGTAGGGGATTAAGTCAGGATAGGTAACTGTGCGAGTGATATTTTTGGTATCGCAAGCGTTTATATAGGCTATGGTGGCTTACCACCAGGCGGGCCATACGCTTGTTTGCCACATTTTTACATAAAAAAACTTAATATGTAATTATAAAGATACAGGGTGTAAAAAAAACCTATGACAAAGACTAAAACTATGCATTCTGTACACTCAAACAAGTAATATTACAAAATATTATACGTGGTAAACATTTTTATTTTTTAATAAATAAAATACATTTTTTCCAGTACGCAATGTATAGCTCAGCGCGCTACTGTGGCGTTACGCAAAGAATGTGCCTGTGTGTGTTTGTGCGCGTGTGCGTAAGTGCGTCGATAAAAAAGTTTCTAAATAATGTATTTGTAATAATCTTGAAAAAAAAAATGTGACTTTGACCTTCAATATTTCCATAACTATAAATTTCCCAGGTATGGTCCAGAAGAAAAAAATGATCGTCATGATGTGGTTAATACGTGGCCTTCGACTTTGTTAAAGGATTTTTTAACACCCTGTATTATCAAACAATACAAACTTTTTAAAAGAAGTAAGAAAACGGTTGACATTCAGTTTAAATAAATAATAAGTGACTAAAAAATTACCCGGGATCCAAATCTCAGTTTTTACAGATAATAAATCTAGCGCGTTTGTCACTCGACTACAGAAATAAATGTTACATGAACATCATATTGATCACAACACAGAAACATATCTATCATAACAATGAACGATTCGAGAGATGATCATCTCGCTTGATTACAATCGCTTTTTGAAAAGCGTCGTAAAAAAATGGGCTTGTGGCGACCTCAATTGCGCCTCAAAGTGTTTGTTTAACTTTGAGGTCGCAGGCACGTGTAAAACTGCGAAAAATGGTCATGGGGAAAAAGCTGCCTGAATTTTTACAGCTAATTTTGCGCGCGCCTAGTGAAACGTCAAATTCGGTAATAAGGTAGGACGTAGTATAATTAAACGCTGAGCGCCGAAATGGGCAAAGTTACAGAAGACCGCAGTGTTATAACGCTAGTGATATAATTACTGCCTTTAGTGTTTTTTTAACATTCATCATCATCATCAGCCTACTAATGTCCCCACTGTTGGGGCACAGGCCTTCCCTATGAATGGAATAGGGAGATTGGGCCATGACCCACCACGCGTGCCCAGTGCGGATTGGTGGGTGTTAACGACTGCAGTTGCAGCCGGGACCAACGGCTTAACGTGCCTTCCGGAGCACAGAGGAGTGCGAGATAGTAAATTTTTAGGCACCTATCCAATGACCGACCACTGCGGAAGTTGCTTAACTTCAACGAACGCAGCCGAACGCGTTAACCACTTGCGCCATCGAGCTCCTCAACGTTTAACGTTATTTTCGTATTTTTCTGTGAAAAGTGTTTGATACAAGGTGTACAATGTGCCCATCGGTTGCATGGATGGGTGAATCAATAACAGTGAGAGAAGGAAGAAACGAGAGATGAACGAAATACTCGAACAGACAAAAGAAAGGAAAGGTTGAAGATGAGTTAATCTAGTCAAACTTAGACAAGAATACGAGTGCTAGTTAATTGATCTGTCCATATTTCTGGTGATAAGTAAGGTTTTCAAGGATCCAGTGGGAAGATGCATTTGAGCAGGCAAGGCAAGGATGGCCTGCTCGGCACTTTTTTCTGCCGTAGCCGCAGTGGACTCCGTTCACATTCACACTTAACAATGGTGGGCTGCATTGGGTAGTTTTGGTGCGTGCCTTTGCATAGACTAACATTATTTTTAATACGTTTGTAAGCATTAACAAAGATAATTAAGCTTTAAGTGTGTGTGTTGTAGCAACAAATTTGAGAAAATTGTTGATTGCATAGATAAAAACTTGTGCAAACAGCTGTTTAAAAAAACAAAATTTCTGATTTTAGATGATTGTTAGTACTGGTAACAGATTTATTCCATTTTTAATAATAGGGATAAATTCGCTGAAATATCTTGTATCATTAATCATTTCTTAAAAACATTAATTGTGAGGCCTTACCAAGTTTAAAGATGCTGTAATTTTTTAAATATATTGAGAAAATCTTAACTAAACAGAAACTTACTTCAAATTTCATAATTATACTTGTGATTTCTGAGTAAATTGAATACTTTTTTCGAGACGAAAAGTCAAATCGGTGTGTCATAAAAGTGTGGACATTATAAATATGATTTTAAATTTAAAGGTATGCATACTTTGGGGCAAATAATGATATAACCAGAACTATTTGTAAAATATACTTAAGCTCTTATAACTTGATCAATCAATTAATAGTTATTTAGATTTTTGGACATAAGAATAATTGGTAAGTCTATTTTAGTGATGCGCAATTCAAATAATTACAACTCGTATAACTAGCCTTACTCAAATTCTTACTAACGAAGTTACGGGTGTAGATAATATTGTACTTTAAAGTTAGAAAAGTTTCAAAGATTGATGGTTGCGATTTTGATAATGTCCGATTATTAACCATTAATAGTACCTACTTACTTACTCAGCTTGCATGCACAGTGTCCATAATAAGGCATGCTAAGATAATTAAACAGTGCAGGCGGACGATACGATATGATAATCACTTATTCATTAGGTTTAATTTGTATTTATTAACTCAGCGGCAGACAACGACATAACAATCTCTTCGTTATGCCGAACTAGTTTATCACAACGCGGTGTAGATTTTATTGAGTTAAACTAAAAAAAATGGTGTGATTTGATTTGAGTTTTTGATTTGTGGTTATGGTTAATGCCACATATGTTTCTTTGTGTCCCAACTAGCTTAATGAAATAAGGGTATTTTCAAGACAGTTAGGTAGGACTTCGCGTTTTTCAGACTACAGTGAAATGACACTACCCTTAAGAGAAGTAGGGCGTAGCGGATTCTCCGCTCAAATTGGAGATCCTATCTGGGGAAGTAACATCCACCTTACAGAAGACAACAGTAAAATAACACTATCCGTTGGTGATGTTGTGTTTTTGTCGATGAGTTAAGTTTCAGGACTTCACGGGGTAGGGGATTGGGTCAAGGCAGGCAACGGTTCGTGCGAGTGATATTTTTGTAATCGCAAGTGTCTATAGGAGGAGCTTGATGGCGCAAGTGGTTAGCGCGTTCGATCGTTGAACTTAAGCAACTTTCGCAGTGGTCGGTCATTGGATGGGTGACCAAAAATTACTATCTCGAGCTCCTCCGTGCTTCGGAAGGTACGTTAAGCCGTTGGTCCCAGCTGCATCTGCGGTCGTTAGCACCCACCAATCTGTACTGGGCCCGTGTGGTGGGCCATGGCCTAATCTCCCTATTCCATCCATAGGGAAGGCCTGTACTCCAGCAGTGGGGACATTAATAGGCTGATGATGATGAAGCATCTATAGGCCGCTTACCATCCGGCTTGTTTGCCACCATTTTAACATAAAAAAGCAGTTGGAGATGATGATGTGTTTCTGTTAGTGATTGAGGTTTTAAGGGCTACTCGGGGCAGTTAATAGGTTCAGGGTATCACGCTAGTAATACTCTGTAATCGCAAGCATCTAATCTAGATCTGAAACAAGATCGTTGAACTTTTAGTTTTTAGAGTTCCCTAACTAAAGGAGGGTGACAACGGACAATATGACTAAACCTCCATCACTGCATCTTTCCATCCGTCCGTTTGTCAGCGAGCCATATAATTATTCGAATTTTAGTTATGTTCACATTGCATAATTAAGGTTGCTTCTAAAACTAAAGTTACTCAAACATGCATAAAATACAATTATTTCGTTGTTTTTGTTCGACCTTAACAATTACTATATTTTATATGATATTAAGCGAACACTATGGTACGGAACCTGTTATTCTATAAAGGTAGGGAAACATCATGAAAGTGTCCAAGGAGATCTACAAATTGATTATTAAAGGTCAAGGGCAAAAAAAGATGAATAAGAACAAGCTACTCAAAGAATAGACCACGTGGATTCGTACTGTTTACAAACACTAAACTGAATACCGGTTACAAACTAAACTAGTATTAGCAGAGTAAATGTGATTGATGCTAATCAAGTGTAAAGTAGAGCTATGAAAGTACAATATAACATTAACACAAATTGTCGCCGGCTAAAGTGCCTAATTGTGGCGCGTTGACGAGAGCGTGCCCCCAATAAGATCTAGCGGGCTGCGCCTGCGACCGTCGCATCGGCCGCGTCGCCACCCTTAAGGATACCCATTTCCTTGTAGCTGATTACGGCTTACGGACTAAAAAAGTACAATCATAGCGCTCCCCGGCGCGGAACGCACTGTTCTCATTTGAATACAAACGCAATGCGCGTGCGCACACACCCTTAACTGTACACAAGAGAACCAAACCAATGAACAAACGATCCTAAATACGCGTACAAAAGGTTGGAATTACGAAGGCGTGCATGATATACGTGCCCTCTTTTCGAAGTCAAAAGAAGAGGGACTCTCGCGTGCGAGAACGGGAGGGCGCTATGGCCGAGGAGGACGGAGGACGTTAAGGGCATTCACCCCGTACCCCGTGGGTTGTGACTAGCGGCTCTACAAATGATGTACAAGCACATAGATGCCTTTCTCTATTTAGGTGCGCACGAGTTTCGAAATAGTGGCCGTGGAACTTTTTGTTGGGAGGTGGATCCTGTTTGGTTGCGTCATGCGATAAGTTTCGGCTATTGCCGCTAGAATGTCCGCGGCGCGGGCGCAGGTGCTCAGTGCTAGCTGTAGCCTTTCAATTCGACCACCTCTGCGCTGTAGGAAACCCGAATCTTGTTGTTGGGCAACCAGATTTTTTGAAACATCACATAAATTAGATGGCAATGTAAATTTATTGTTATTATTTGCATAAGTTGGTTCATTTACTTATCAATACTAAAGCGATTGTATCGGATTAGGTTAGAATGTGAATGTTATGCATATAATTTACAGTCTTGGAGGTTGAAAAAGTTTCTGAAAGTAAGAAAGTAAGAATTTAAGTAAGTGGTTTGTATTTAAATGCAGATTCAAGACAGCAAAAGGAATAGTAATAAGTCATTATTTAAACGATTACTATCCACAACTGAAAACAATGTAACTATTACTACAAACGTTTAATATCTGCAAGCTATGAAAATAAGTTATTAACGTTTAAAACCTTTTGCTATACGCATGAGATTTAGACGTCGCGGGCTTCCAAAGAAGATATCGAGGTCAATGAAGTCACCAATGAAATGGGCGAGGCTAGGAGCGGGATGACACTTGCTTGCTTTATTTGGATCTATTCGATGCTAACATTCGAATGATACTATGATCACCGAGGATACTGCTTCACAAGGAATTTATATATCCAACTGCTGGCTGCTGCTGCAAAGTTTTGTTTAATAACACACATTTAAAACGTAACTTACTCACACAAACATTATTATGTAAATATGTATGTATTAACGACAAACTTATCAGAGTTGCGAACGATTAGCCAGCGGATGTAGATTTTATAAGTTTCATTATAAAGCTTGATTTTGACGTATGATTAAAAAGGCATTATTTAAAGACATTTTTTTAATTATATAAATAGTAGTGTTTTTTGGTAATTATAATATAATATATAATATAATATATTAAGAACATAAACAAATTTACAGCTTTAGAATTTAATTACTTAACTTATTAACTTTTTTATCAGTCCGGCTAAAATCGTCAACAAAGTCTTGATATTAATTTCAATGAAAATATAAACGACTCATGATTTCGCATGGGTTAAACCAAACTCATTCGATCGTAGTACGGACAAATCAAATTACCCGTAAGTGTTAACTATTAGTAACATAACAATATGTCATTGACTAAAACATTTTCTTTTAACGATATTCAAATTATTCGATAACACTTGTGAATATCGATCCATCAATAATATTATAGTTCTTTGATGATAGTTGATAAAATATCTCTCTTATTTCATAACAATAACTTTAAGCTTACACTATACATGCAATGCAACTTATTAAAAAGGTTCTCCTTTATAAAATAGACATTTATTACATACTTTGTGGTTTCCCGCGACTAGTTCCTAGAAGAATTACTTACATTCAAACATTCAACCCCACCTTAACTTTCTATTTTATTTTCAGCAATACAAAAAAGCTCATGTCCTTCTAAAACGCCCCTTTTTTATTCTATACTAAATTTCAACAAAGTCGATTCAGTGGTTTAGCTGTGATCAATCGATAGATATTTTTACATTTGTAATATTAATAGTAGCAACTTAGTATACTTAGGGCCTGTTTCACAATTGCTGAGTAAAGTTCTACGTAAGCTAACCACGACAACGGCTAACTAGAGCCGAGGTCCGACTCTCAGAGACGCCCTCTAGTTGAGCCGACCCACTCAGATTCGAGTGGTCTAGAGGCTCCAGACGGAGAGGAGAGTCCCCCCGTGAGGAGATGCCATCCGCCTGGAATACCTCTAGAGGCATTTGCCAATGCTCGGCTTGAATTCCCCTTAGGATCTTGCCGTCCCCAAACTCGATGATGCTGTAAAGGTCATCTGCGACCAACAGCATACACACTCAAAAAAAGTGAGCTAATCTCAGCTCAGTAACGAATAAGGACGTTGACAATTTTTGAAATAGCGTTTGAAAGCAAGGGAAATTGCCCTGTTAACGTCAAAGTCAATTTCTTATTTGTTTAATGAGCATATAAGTTCTAAGTTGCTTATTTAGAACTTTACCCAGCGAATATGTAACATGCCCTGAAAAAGTTAAGGAGATACATTGCATCGTTATCTACTAATTGCGATCTAGCGCCTGGATGAACATCTTTCTATTCCAACGTACGTAAAAGTTTAAAAATCCAAACTATACAATATACTATTCTATCCTCCTAACCCCTGGCGGGTTATGCATAAGAAATCCACTGGATAAAAATCATCATTTTAGATTTGTTTTTTGTTTTGTGCACAATGTTTTTTTTCCGGAACGTCAAAAGCTTATTCAATGAAAAAAGCAAAATTACCAAAATGACGTGTGTGGTATATTAGAAAATATGCAACACTTTTAGAGAATTGTTTTAAAATCCAAATTAACGCAACATTTAGATTGGAAGACTTGCCAAACCTGTCTTTGACATTGTGCGATGTTTTTATAAGTTTTTATATGTTTGGGGCTATTGGTATAGGGTTTATTAAGACTGACGTAGGTATACTGTGTATAAATACCTAAATTAAAATTGGTCTGGTTTTATGAAACCACTACGCACGTGAAACTTATAAAATCATTAAAAAAAAAACCTTCCTCGACCGGGATTCGAACTCAGGCCGCCCGCGTAATAGGCGCACTTACTACCACTGAACCACCGATGCTTGTTTTTCAATAACAATCAAAAATGTAATGAAAGAAACTAAGGTTGACCGAAAGCGATATAATAAAAGACTCATTTTGATAATAGAAAGATAATAAAAAAAAAGATCAGATGCCCCATTTCTGGCTACGATAAAAATATCAAACCACGCGATTTTAATGATTAAGAACATAAATATACCTGAATTGACCTTTACTACTTAAGGTAAGGTAAGGAGCGGCACAGCAGCGGAGAGACGCTGCGCGGCTTTGCCTAAACGATACAGCAGCAGCGCGACAGAACGCAGCAAAAAAATGTAGTTAATCTCACTAATGAGATGGACGAAATAAACGATAAAGTTATCGTGGTAGCTTTATTGTACGAAGAGTCAGAAAAACTGGATACAACAAATAAAAAGCGGTTTATATGGGTACATGAGGGTGAATATCATATTCTTTTTCCACGACTCTTGAGAGACCGTGATCTTACTTACTATGTATCTATGTATACTTACAAAATTCAATATGACAAAATGGAAGTTCTATGAGATGTTAAAAATTATAAAGCCTCATATTGAACTACAAAATACAGGGTGACCGTGAACTGACTGCCGCACTTTGCCTCTCCGTCACCACTAGCTATATCGCTACTGCGATACGCAACATATGCATTGCTGCCGCGCCGCACCGTGTCGTTCCGCTGCAGTGCAGCTGTAGTGGGTTTTAATTCTTAAGAAATAATATAAATAATATTTCAGTGGCCGCGTCGCCCCGCTGCCGCGCAGCATCTCTCCGCTGCTGTGCCCCTCTAGTGCGGTTTGACCTTTATACGCAGCGCACATTAGGAGAGGCGCGGCGAAGATACTACGAGCGGCATATCCGAGCGCGGCTTAGACCACGCAGCAGCGCGCGACGACTTTGAGCGCTGCCTAGAGCCACGGAGCGGAGCAGAGTAAACGTGACCGCTTCATAGTGCTATGCGCCGCTTGTTCTTTCCCATGTTTGCAATGAAATTTATAAAATAAAGGAATTAGGGTTTTATCTCCAAAAGTGCTTATCACCCATTCACGAAAAATCACCTTAAAAAGCTACATTATACAACGAATAAGGAATCTCTTCCTTATTTTTGTTTGAATTTGGTTAAAAAAGAGTGTTATTTTGTAAAAAAAAAACCTTTTCAAGTAATCAAAAATAATATATCTTTTCTAAATTTTTCATACGATTACTTGGCTTCTGGCGTCAACTTTTCATTACCATGCTTTCTAGTTTTATAGACAACAAGTTAAATATCTTATTAATGTTGAAGGAGTTGCAACAGAGTAGGTACCTAACTGTAATTTTACTGCGCTCCTCATCTTGTGGGGGTACAATTGACATATGTTTAACAGTTTCGTCTTGTGTGTGCGAGATTTTATACGATCATTAAGTTGTAGGTTGACACGCTAGTTAGATACTTCATACGTTCTATCTTAATAAGTTACAATCCTTGCTCACTTAATTTCAAACAATATTAAAAAAAACTTAATCAGACTTGAGCGATACTATTTTGATGAAAGGATTTAGTTTATACAATAATTATCTCATAATTTCCATTTTTCTTACTGTAAAAATGATTCTTTTTTTATAAACCGATTTTAACGTTACAGTTAGTATATTATAATAAAATAAGAGTTATTTTTATGGATATACTGGTGTCGATTCCTGCATGATTAAATAAACTTAAAACAAAATTTAATATCTGTCTCTCCTTTTCATTCTGTATTGTAAATGGCAGGGGTAAACTATTGACACATTTAAGTTTAGGTTTAGTGAATGACGCCAGAATCGACAACAATATCTGTATAATTATATTAAACTTTATTCTAAAAATAGAAAACTTAAACCTAACCATCAAAATGAACACAGAAAAATAGAGGACCAAGCACGAAATTTGACAGTTACGCATCGTCAAAGTCTTTATGAAAACTAAGCAGCGCCCCTGCCGGACGAAAGCACAAACTGATTCCTTCCATACTTGCCCGCGCACGTGTTCCCTTCTTCCTACAATTTGGGTTCCTTTAAGAGAGGCGTGATTCTTTACGCCTCTGTTCAAGGACCCATTGTTGCAGGCCGACAAGGTGAGGATGGTTGGTGTGGCAGTTTATAACTACTGTACCAGGTATCTCCGCGTTTGGACTTTATCGCCACTTAACATCAGGCGGGGCGAGTCATTTGGCTACCTGGGTATAAAAAAAAACACAATTTGACTTTGGCGATACGATGACAGAGCTGTCAAAATTCGTGCTTAGGCTTCTGACCTCTTAATACTGTACCCCTAGCACGAACCATTATCGAATTCGAATAGTTTGCAAAATGTCAATGTCAAATTTTGTATGGAAACTTGAACAGCAGCGGCACAAAGTACGTAACTAGATATGACATTTCGGACTCGCAAACGATACGAATTCGATATTGGTTCGTGCTAGGGGTACTGGTTATTGTATTGCCTTTTTTCATATAGAAATGCAAGGGCTCCATGTAAAGAGGTTGGTAGTTTTCCGAAGGTAATATCGATCGGCGCAGATAACCAACTACTCGTGGCAGGGGTGGGGCACCCCGCCCGATGGATACACTGATATGGCCCGCATGCATCCGCTAATTGCCTGGGGTGGTACCCTGAGCGTAGTTTCTCCAATTTGAGGTGGTGTTCCGTTCCCAGATTAACTTAAAGAAAGTTAATGTACTTGTACTGAAAAAACTTACCAAATGCTACGTACTTAAATGTAACTCTTTGACATCCATAGTTCTGTAGCAAAATGTTGTAATTAAATGTGTTTTATTGTGTTCCATATGTATTTGCATGTTTTTTTTATGGTAAAACACGTGCTCATAACACTTTATGTAATACCTTTATACCGTGTTTTTAGCAAATAAGGATTATGATAATGATTATAAAGATCAACTATGCTTAAGCCTCGATTGATTTAGAATGAAAATTGCCAGAACATGTAATAATTGACGAGGTGTCATCGATGAATTGTATTCGGTAAAAGGTTTTTCGCAGCGCGACGTAGTGAACTAGTAATGTAGAAAGTGATACGAAAAACCAAAATTATAAGTATTTTTTCTATGTACTCGTTTGTATGGAATAACTACGTGATTTTCGTTTAAATCTAGAACTACCTCAGCTATACTTTTTATCCTGTTCATTACCGATAACTCAATCGTTATAACTTTAACATCCTCTCATTGTTCTCTTGCCTAGTAAATTTTGGCTGGCTTAATTATACGAAAACTCAAATAGGACACTAAAGAAGCTAGGTAATTAGGCTTATTTATTCAAGAGGAAATGCAGAAAGTAATGTCGCTCCAAATTCTGCTTTACCTCGCTTTAATTAACTCTGCCTGTATTACGGTCAATATAAAGTAAAAATCTTTTTCGTTTCTTTTTTTTTTGTTTTTTGATAATTTCTTACAGTTACCTAGCTAAAAGGACTGTGCGTTATATATACGTTTAAAAAATACGTTTTCACCGAATACAATATAAAATGAACATTAAATAGGTATACAGGTATACATCTGCATCGATTGCAATCCAGACTGAGCAAATTTAAACCTAAGTGTAGTCATTAGGTATTTATTTTGGAACAGACTAATCGATACATATTTGACTGGGATGCAATCATCTCCTGTTGTCTCTGTCACACAAGCACCTGTATTGATTCAAGGACTCAAATGTAATGAACATACCTACTTACCTGTGTATTTATGCATTTTATATTTCCATATTCATATATCAGATCTCTGTAACCGAGAGTCAATAGATTTTTATCTTTTTTGTCATTTCTTTACTTCCGGTCGGACCGACCTACAGTTTTTTGTAAGGACCAATATTATTTTTAATATGTATTCAGCAGTGCGATTCTCTAAAATAAAATCTCACTTCTGAATTCGATAGCTGTCTTTATTGACATTAATTTAATATGCATTACCCTATTACACGACAAAATGTCACAATGACTGTGGAAGCAGACAGTAATAGATAATTTGACAATTGTCAAAAATCTGTTTAAATGAGATTGTGAGTGAGATTGTATCTTACAGAATCGACTTGCAGTTGTTTATAGCTTAATAGCTACATAAGATATAGCTTATAAAGAATCTGGCGTGCCCGGAAAAAGAAGTGATATGTTACCAGCTCATTATTTTAAAATAGCTTCCAAAACTAGGGGAAAATCGGGAAATTTACCCAGATGGGAGAATTGACACAACTTTCAAAAAGTTAAATTTAGCGCAAAGGAAACGTCAATTCGTTCATTGGTAACATGCGAGACGACTCTTTTGTTGTGATTGGCGTCTTGCATGCGATCAGTGAACGAATTAACGTTTTGTTTGCGCTAAATTTAAATATAATTTTTAAAGTTATTTAAACTCTCCCACCTGGTTCAAGTCCGTTTGTTTGTACTTAAAGCATGGAAAATTTTAATAATAGAGTTATAATTATAATTGGCTTAATAATAATTTGTTAACACTTAACTTCAGTAAAACTAACTACATATGTTTCACCATAAATAAAAGAACACAGCCTAGTCAAAACCTCTTATTAAAAATTCATCACTCTTGCGATGCCATCTGCCGTTGTCTGCCTCTGGAAAGGGTCGTTTCTACTAAATACTTGGGATTAATAATGGACCAACATCTGTCATGGCACAGCCAGATCGAGTTTGTGACTGAGAGACTTAGAAAATTAACATGGGTATTCAAAACTCTACGTCATATAGCAACACGTCATCTTCTAAATAGAATATATGTCTCACTAGCTCAGTCTGTTTTGACATACTGCATCTCGATATGGGGAGGTGCTGCAAAGACTAAGTTTATAGAAGTAGAAAGAGGTCAACGGTGTTTGCTAAAAGTAATGTATTTTAAACCTTACAGATTTTCGACAAATGAACTTTATGAAATAGCCAATTTACCGACTGTGCGTCAACTTTATAATTGATTGCAATCTTAAAACGCCATAAATACTTGCCATATGAACCTAAGATAACTCAAAGAAGAAGAAAATGCATAAAAATCTCTCAGCATAACACAGCCCTTGCTGGGCGGCAATTTGATACACAGAGTTGTAAAATTTACAACGAAGTAAATAAAAAGCTAGGTATATCTAATCTAAATATGTATGATTGTAAAAAAAATGTACTTACTTGGTTAAAAACTAAGAACTACAATGATACTGAAAACTTGCTTCAAAACTTGTAATAATCAAACACACACACGCACACACACACACACATACACACACACATACACGCACACACACATACACACGCACACACACACACACACAAACTTAACAGATATATTGAACACTTTAGACTAAACATACAAAATGTAAAAAATCGTTATTTATTTGTAACCAATATGGTATTAAGTTTGGAAAAGTTATGGAAGAGCGAGAGTTCCTGACACAGGCAAATAAATTTGTCTACTAGGGATTCTCAAATATTGTATCACTAGCATAATATTGGTTATAGAAATAAAGTATTTTTGATTTTTTTTTTGAATTGTCTGAATTTTGACACTTAAAAAAATAAAGGTTCTTCATTTTAGGTAATATTATGTTAAAAAAATCGGCCAAGTGCGTGTGTAGGGTTCCGTAGGTGTCTGTAGTTACTACAATATATTTGAGCAGGAGTCTTTATTTTCTATATTCGAAATTATGAAAACCAATTAACACCAATCTCTCTCTTGAGATACATCTCAAATAAAATACCTAAATCAAAGTGCGTCTCAAACTCAAAATCAATTGTATATTTTTTTTAAATAGTATTTTTTTTATGTTTTCTCCAATGCTGGGAGTGGGTGTGAAATCCTCATGGATAACCTACAGTCGGCTGCAAGGTTATGTCAGACGCTTACTGAGTAAAAACTTCATCTGAATCTATCACCCCCTGAGAAGGGGATGATGCAGTATAACCGCCGATCTTTTCAAGTGTTCATCAGCCTATTAATGTCCCCACTGCTGGGGCACAGGCCTTCCCTATGGATGGAATAGGGAGATTGGGCCATGACCCACCACGCGGGCCCAGTGCGGGTTGGTGGGTGCTAACGACTGCAGATGCAGCCGGGACCAACGGCTTAACGTGCCTTCCGAAGCACGGAGGATTATTGTATAGCGTTATTTATCAACTTATGTAATATAATTATTTATTATTTTAATAAATTTTTATATTTAATAAATAATTATTTATTTATTTTATATATTATTATGCAGTATTTTTTTTCTTTGATATTAATAGATGGCGAGGCATGCCCTTATGATATTTTATTGGGCATAGCCAACAACAGCATTGCCAAAAAACTTCCACAAGCTCCACAGTCTACCATCTTTAGTCCAAAAATTTAAATTATGTAATTATAAAGTCTAAATAAAAGGGAGACAAATAAAAATAAGAACTGCTGACCTGTTGACGCTAATGATTAACGCTAATTCAAGTTCGCTGTGTTTGTTGTTGCGCCTAGTCACATGAGTTCTATATTTTTCGGAGACTCGCGCGGACTTCGGTCCTGTTCAGTATCTAGGCGTGTGCGTTACTCGATGCAGTTGTCAGCGATGTATTATGGCGTACAAAAGTCTCTCGTCTGTGAGTGCAGGCCATCACTCATGGCATGACTGCGAATTAATTTGACTGTGCTGATCTGTACTTTTTTATATGCAACTAACTGATATTTGACGTAAACTTTCTGACCATTCACTATTAAGTTCATCTCCTTCCTCATATCAATCTTTTGCGATGAACCTTGTTTGAGGTCAATAAAATATATAACTTTACGCAGAAATTCATCAAAATCGGTTCGGAGGATCAAAAGTAAGTCAAAGTTATTTTCGCATTTATAAAATTATAGTATGATTGTAACGTTGAATTGTAATACACAACTGAATATGAAATGGATCTGTAAATTGTATTACTAATTAAACATTACCCGAATTTCTCACATTATCTTTGTTAGTACTTACATAAATTTACTTTTATTTAGTTTGTTAAAAATAAGATAAGCTCCCTACCCTCAGAACTTAAAAAATGGAGCGTTTCTCATGGTAGGTACATAATAAAGGGAACAGGAATTCAAAAACTGTGAAAGCTTTTGAGATCGGCTCGCTTGAGCCTTGTAAACTCAACAAAAATGCTACTAACGAGCCCTCTGGACAAAATGGACCAGTGAAATAAGAACAAGACACGGCGCGGTCATCCCCCTACGTTCGCGGCAAAAAGACCAAAAACCTGCATCTCCTCGCAGGTATGCGTTCCGTTCCATCCCTCTTTGCCCCCACTCGAGTTATGTTTGAAACGAGAGAGAGATAGGATACGTAAAAAAACTTACTTATTTCATAAAACTGTAACCGCTGTAGCTGTGGTAGCTGGAAAATTAGATAATTTCGTTTTTCTGTCAAAAAATGTTTCTGTAATAATTGCGTTTTGTTTAATGATTGATCATCATAGAGTTGTTGTTTATGGTAGTGTGTGTAATTTTTAATTCTTTTATTATATAAAAATCATTTTTAGATACATATTTGCATTGCTCCTCCACAAACACTTTTGGTATGCAAAATTTTACACTTCTCCATGAGCACAAATGTTTAAAAAGGGGTACAAAAATCAATATCTTTTTTAATTCTTTACTTATAGTTACCTTTTAAAGTCATAACATTGTTTTATTAATTAAAAAAAATACGCAAATATTTTATTTTCTAACTTTTCAAAGCTATACTAATTTAAGATAATCATCGTCATACAAGAACGATTATAATGATTGGAACCATGGTATAGAGTGCTTTGAGAATAAGACCCTGTATCGTGGGAGTTTTCACGTTTTTGGTAGTTTATTTGGTGTTTCGTTTAACTGAAGGCCTTTGCTTCTTCCAACTACAACCGTTATGTTTTTTAAATCTTGTTTTTACGTATAATTAATACCCAAGTATATCAAACTTTAAGGGTTGTGGTGTCGCACTAGTTACCATCGGTGATCATAGCTATATCACACCTTATATTATATCTTTTTATATATAAATGGGTGGCAAACAAACATATTATGGTTCACCTCATAGCCTATAGACGCTTGTGATACAAGAGTATTATTTGTGCTTTGCTTTTTTTACACACACGCTTCGTTATCCGATTTTTTTTGTAGTATAAAAAATGTGGCTAAGTTAATAAAAGGAAAAGTTAATTAATTAATTAAAAGTCTTCAAAGTTACAACAGTTACCTAGCAAGTCTCATTTCTGACATAAGCTTGCGGCTGGCTCCATAAAGATTTCACATAAGATCCGCCCTCCTAAAGGGGAAACAACAAAAAAAACGAATCAGGCCCATTGCATACACAGAGAATCCTGTGTTGCGTTTTCATTTGAGATTATTGTTGAGCTCCTCTATTTATGCGACGAAAAGCGCGTTAAGACGTTGTCCCGGGCTGCATCTGCAGTCGCTAGCACTCATCTTTCTGAATTGTAGGTACTCGTATGGCTCAATCAGAGCTGCAAATAAGAGTGCGAAGACCCGGTCTACTCGCGACACGCTGTACCAGGTACAGGTACGTACCTGGGCGTTTTCCCCGTCCCCCACGACAACGGCTAACTAGAGCCGAGGTCCGAGTCTCAGAGACGCCCTCTAGATGAGCCGACCCCCTCAGGTTCGAGTGGTCCAGACGGAGACTCCCCACGTGGGGAGACTCCATCCGCATGGAATACCTGTAGTGGCACTCGCCAATTCTCAGCTTGAGGTCCCCTTAGGATCTCGCCGTCCGCAAACCCGGTGACGCTGTAAAGGTCATCTGCGACCAACAGCATACACACTCAAAAAAAAAGGCTTTACTTATTGTGCAGGGTATGCGTAACATACGGGGGCGAAGCGGTCTCAGGAAGCGCCCAACGTCACTCGTCACAATTACATTTTGACTGCGGGTTTACTAGAGAGCGCTAAATTTTTTAAAAAAAAAACCAACACACCCCAAATAGCCTAACCCCAAAGTAAGAACTGTGGGTTTGTGTTATGGGATACTAGGGTAACGGATAGAATACAAATACTGATACATATATAAGTATATTTATATAGAAATACATATTAAACATCCATGACTGGAGTACAAATGCTCGTATTCATCACTGCCCCCACCGGGATTCGAACCCGGCTTACAAACCACTCGGCTCTGGACTCAATCTTCCTATATCATCCAGGGTAAGGTCTGTGACCCAGCACTGTTTACATTAATAGGCAGGTAAAGATGATGACAGTTCACTACAGTAAGTCGAGTGCAACGAGGGTGTTTCAGTCCGGTACCCATGCTAGACACAGGTGAATACCCCAAGGGATCCCTGTAGACTTATTCACGAGTCCGTTGTTTAACGGTAGTAGTTCTAAGTAATTTGAAAGTGTTTGTTACCTAATCTTGTTGGTGTTTTGCTGTTTGACGGTGACATAACGACAAAGCTACGGATAAATGTAAGTACTGAATCGGATTTTCCTCCTGAGTGAATTTTAAGTGGGTTAGTGCGAGTGACGATTTTTAAAAGCATTTTCAGAATGTTATCAGAACGACTATCAGATTAATGGGTGTTGAATTGCATGTTTCTACCTTTCCTGGATATTTCTAAATATATATAAGTAGTATATGTATATATATATATATATATATAAGTAATATTCAGCTCTCAATGAGAGCTACATATTTGTGCCGTTTGGTGTTGAGACTCCATAGTCTCAACACCACGAGTGTCAATAAACGTCTATGTCAATTTTTGTATGGAAACTTGAACAGCAGCGGCACAAAGTTCGTAACGAGAACTAAAAATCAGTACACATTTGACAATGACACTTCGGACTCGCAAACGTTAAGAATTCGATATTGGTTCGGTGTCAGATTTTTAGTTCTCGTTACGTAATTTGTAGGCTGCTGTTCAAGCTTCCATACAAAAATTGACATTGACATTTCGGACTCTCAAACGATACGAATTCGATATTGGTTCGTGCTAAGTGTACAGCTCTATTCTTCGCAATAAAAAAGAGCACTCTAAAACATTATGAACTCTACCACCGGCCGGTGTGTGTAACCACAGGCACTTGTCGCTTGCTGATAACGACGAGGGTGCTCCGGTTGACGGGGGGAGTACAATATTAAAACGGCGATAAACGGCACTTGATGTTGTCAATATTGTTTTTGTGGTTTCTGTTTAAGTGTGGGCAGGCACGACCTACTACCCAAAGTATGATACTTACAGGTTTCCGTTTGAAAAGGTTCTAATGTTATGTTGTAGAGAACTCTAGCGATTTTTTTATATACACATATGAGCGGCGTACATCAGAAAAGATTTTGTATTTTAGTTTTACCAAATAATGAACGGACTCAACTTCTTTTCAGGTTTGGGAAGAAAATCTTTATACTCGCTTCAGTTGATTCCTTAGTTTGATTATTATGACACCATTTTAGGTTTCGTAATAACAACACAGAGGTAGTCTCAGTGTAGTCTTCTCTTACCGACAAGTTAGTGCTTTATTTTACAAAGTATCAAGCAAGCACACGGTCGCACAATGGTTTACCGTAGCCCATTATATGCATATCCGTGATTAACGAGCTGTTCTTATTAACTAATCAAATTCACATTTCTATTTTAATAGAATATTCTCATATAATCTAGCGATCAATTAACATGGTAGGTATGTTAAGTGTTTTTCTCTGCTAATCCAAGGATCAATGTACTCGTTTTTTCCCAAGGTACGGACAGCAAGCGTTGATTT
Organism: Chilo suppressalis; assembly: GCA_902850365.2. Lineage (NCBI taxonomy): Eukaryota > Metazoa > Arthropoda > Insecta > Lepidoptera > Crambidae > Chilo > Chilo suppressalis. Next base: position 20,643,704 of record OU963898.1, read on the forward strand.
CTACTTAGAATGTTACGCAAGTTCCTTGTTTTTGTGGACCCTCGTAATGCGGTGGTGACTTGCCGCCGCCGGCCGTGCTGACACGCTTCGGCGCCTGCTTCCCTTGGTCAATGTAAGCTAAACCGTTTCTGTGGAATATTTTCATCGCAACATCTTATAAAATATGGTATAAAACCCGTATGTAATTTTGTAACTATTGAAATCAAGTATTAAAATGTTTGAGAAATTACGTTACGTGCTACGTAAAAGGTTCGTGTTTTTTTATCTTTCAGTAGGTACTTGTGTACAATAATTAAGGTACACTTGCAGCTTTGATAAATCTTGATTGAATTAAAACTAGATTCTCATAGAAAAGTGCCAAATGGTCAATGTCCATTTGACATTATTGTATGGGCTATATCCAATTTTAGTTAAATTGAGATTTAGAAAAATTTGCTGCGGAACTTCAAAATTTTGAACATTCCACATACTTAGGCCCGCTAAGGATGTTGAATGTTCAAAATTTTGAAGTTCCTTGAATAGCAATAAACTCATAGTAAGACGAGAGATGAGAAAATGGAAACATAATCAAAACCGATACTGTAGCCAATATAGACTATATTTAGGATGGGACTCGTAGCGAAACTTAAGCAGAAGTAACTATTTTCATAATTATGATCAGCTCCTAAATGGGTCAGTGCTAGAGCACAGCATTTCCCTATGGATGTCATAGAAAGAATGAACTACTGACGCGAGCCCAGTGCGGAGTTATGGGTAGTCAAAATACTATTTTAAAGTACTTGCAAAGTAAAAAGCCAGCAGTTCCTTTCGATATAAGTTCTATGTTACGAGAAAACTAAAATAAAAAATTCTCAGTATACAATTTGTAAAGGAGGTTGGTGATAGACGCTATAGTTACGACACCTTTAAAACCACTATAAAAAGAGTCAATAAACACTATACCGTTTTACAATATCAATAGGAAATAGCAGTTGTATGGATTGTTAGCGGTGCTATATTCGTAATTGTACAGCCTGACCAGTTACTTAATTTAGAAAAAAATCAAGAGGTTCTTTACTCGGTGCCGATAAACGCTTTAACGATAGAACGACTAAGCGGTTTTTCAGATTTTATAGTTGTAAATTGAGTTTTTTTTTCAGAAAAACAGAACAACTTCACGCCGTTTATAATATCATTTTAATAACAGCTAAAATTATAACCGAATCGAAGAAAAATAGCACACATAATAAAATACGAAGTCAGTTTATTCTCTTAAATAGTAACAGATAGATAAAAAAATCTAAGCTTTTTTCAATAATAAATAACTTATAATGGTTTTATTCCGATTGGAAATTATTCTTATTATACTTTAAGTATTTAAATAAAAGTGTTTCATCCTTTTCTTTCCTCAAGCAGTAAGAGTTTTATTTATTTTTGATTAACGACCATTAAGTAATTCGTTTATTTCTCATTATAGCGACTAGAAATACATATTCTGAGAAAATTCCAACTGTCTTTGTATATCGAGAGACGGGAGACTGAATAATAGAGTTCCGCTGTCGAATTTTTGGAATGGAACCATATAAAATCAAAATTAAAAAGTTAGATTGTTATCAAACTTGACCATCAAGTTCATGGTGCTTGCAAGACGCGGGTAAACTTTTTCTTTCAGAGACGACAACGCATGCATAAGGTGTGCCCTTAGTACTGCAAGTGTCCAAGGGCCGCAGTAGCCACTCATCATCACATGGACTATCAGCTCGTTCGCCTGCATAATCATAACAAAAAAATACAGTTTTTTCCGAGAAGTAGGGAAATTTCCCACTCTAATTGGAATGCCCGTCTGAAATAGTAAGCTTTACGCTACAGAAAAGCATTATCACTATGTTTTGATGGTTTGTTATTGTTGTAGTGTATATGTTATTGGCTAAGTGATTAATCGTGCGTTATTCATAATGCCCGGGCAATATGAATAATGCCCGATAAGAGCGAGCAATGTGATTATTACCGATCATTTATCACATTGCCCGGGATAATTATGAATAATGCCCAGTGCCTATTGGGCAGAGTGATGTAAAGCATGTTTGATACTTTCAAATGAATACTAGTTAGCTAGACCGAGCATTACAAGTAATGAAATCAATTATCGGGCAGAGTAATAATAAAAACATGTTTTATGGGTTAGTATTTATTTTTAAATTTTAAATAATCATGCTTCGGTTTTACTTCGGTCAATTTACGAAGGGCTACATTTAGAAACTATAGTCTATAGTAGTTTCAATGCAGTTTGCTTGAAAAATTCATTAAATCTGTTAAATGTTCAGAATTTATGATTCCCTATTTTTTAGGATGCAAGTACTAGAGAAGTAAGAACCAGTACTTCTGCCTTATCTCCGGCGCTGCGGGAATAGCAGTCCCTTCGCCTTTGCGTGACAAAGTCACAAGCATCTCTCCCCTTCACACCTGCGGCTTGTTGGTCCTCAGGCGATACGGGTCGCACGATGCTTGCGGCTATGTCACAGCAGAACACACTCTAAAAAACACTCTAGGGGTAGGGCAGACCAAGACCACGGCGTGTCGGGGTTGACCAAGTTGGTTCTGAATTAAAGACTGTTTGTTGTAAAGACACATTTACCTTTTTTTCTAAGTGTTGAGCCCATACTATTTTTTATTTACCAAGATCTGAAAACAAACACAAAATGGCGAGACATCTGTCATTTTGACAATAGTACGAACGTTTTGAATTTAGTCATACTGCCCGGTCAAAACGATAAATTCAAGCTATCTCAAACACTGACTTATTACATGGACCACGAGCCGTCCGGCATTATTATTAATGGCCGGGCAATGTGATAATTAGGTGAGTTTAGATTGTAATTAATCACTTGGCCCGATATAGCTGGGCATTATTCATACTGCCCTGGCATTATGAAAACTGCCCGCATTAATCACTTGGCGCATAACATATACATATCACGAGAGTAAATAAGCAAATTATCTTAGACTCACATTAATTAGCCTACCCCAAATGTAAGCACTGTTAGGTTTGTGTTATGGTAGACTTAGGTAATGAATACTGTCGTCATAGTATTCGAATAGAAAACTTCTATTTTTTTATGGTGGCTTCTTACGATCAGGCGATATATACGCTTGTTTGCCACGGTTCCATTAAAAAAAACGACAGGTTGCACTCCGGGAGTGCTGGCAGAAGTGAAAACTTGAATATTAACGATATGCATTTTTGATATTTTGGAATGGTTAGGGAGTAATTTTGCACGAATTGCTTTAATTATATCAGTATCAAAGTACTATCATTTATGTGGTAGAATACAATATTTATTTATTGCGCTATCGTACACAAACATGACAATTTATATGACATTAAAAAGTTTATCCCTCAGAAAAATCAACTTACATTTAAGCGCACCTAGCGACATCTATTGTAAAAAAATGCGTTTTCTTCGCATTAAAGCTGCCACCTGGACATCCTAATTACAGACTTATTATTATAATATGATAAAATAAAATATTACTATGTTTCGTGCAATATATTGAAAGTCAACAACCTTTCCAATTTTATTGTTTTCGTCTTACTAATTTTCGATTAGGTCATGTGTCCTGACGCAAGTTTAACAGTTTTTACCCATTACAAAAAAAGTGTACAACGCCGCTAAAGCAGTTTTTACTCCAAAAATTTGTTGTAAATATACTCCCAAAAAATAGTTAAATTAAAATTAAATAAATATTTCAGCAGGGACTCCAATACAATTATAATATAGTTAGTATTTAATGTTGTAATGATACGGATCCCTCCTCGGTGCGCCAGTCCGACTTGCACTTGCTTTTTTTCCTTTAATTTTCGCGAATCTCGAGATGAACTTTACAGAAAAATACTATGTTGGTCGGATAAACGTGTTTACGAATCAGTAACTATAAAAAATCGATTACCTTTTAATTATGAAATGGAACGTCGCCAATAAAAATGTTAACTCTTTATCACTGCGGGAAAATTGTACTTGTAGGTACTCACTTAGTTCACTTTACAAAGCAATTCAGTTGTCATTGAATAAATTACCATTGATAGAAACAAACCACCCCCATAATTTGTACCCCCGCACTGTATTCAAATGAGTACGAGGGCACGATTTATAATGTTCTTTTTCGATATTCAATACGGTCGAGAATCACTTGGCAACATCAGCGGTCGTGAGTAAGTGTTACGATTGTTTTGTAATGCAGTAAATTCAGTTCAATTCGATGCGAGCATGCTCCTGCGCAGCTATGCGGGTGCACCGCGCTCCCTTTTTTGTTTCGCGTTCACATTATGAAGGGTGCGTTCTTGTTTTTGTTACAAGAGCATTAGTATTTATAGAGGGAGGTAAGGAATGTTGAAACAGATCAAAATTGAATTGATACAATCCAAGTGTCTTTTCATTACTACTATATATTATATACTTTCCTTCAAGAATTCTTTGTGAAAGCTTTGCACTGAACACCAAAAACCATAAACTAAAGTTATTCCCCTCTCTGCGTAGCTGTAACCAATCATAAGCATATTGATGTATTTTACTATATTAATTGAGGAATTATGTGTATTATAATTATATTTGTATTGTATTCCTACTATAACTTTGTTATTTTTTTAAGATAGCTTAATATTTGTTCAATGACTATTTATGTTTGTAAATGTTGTGCACAATTGCAATTGGGCACAGGCATGCCCATAGTCTTTCATTTCTTTTTTCACTTTATTGATTTTTTTTTATCTAATGCCTGTTAAGAAATAAATAACTAAATTACTACGCTACGATAACCGTGTAAGTATAAAGAGAAATTTATAAACACTCACTTTTCAAACTTGAACCCGTCACGGGTTCTTATCAATCATAAGCATATTGATGTATTTTACGACTATTATAGAGAAAATAATATTTTTCTTTTCACTTCATTTATTTTTAATTAATAAAGTAAGTAAAAAGAAAATTCCTCAATAGAAATTCCAAACAGACATACCTATAAACTTTACTAATACGAAGTGTGTTCGTAATAAAGTGCGCACTTACCGCCCCTGAGTGCGCGCGCAGTTATCGGAGCGTCCGGCTAAATCACCACTTAGAGGGGGCAATTCCATGGGAGACTGCGCGCGCGCACATACTCCCCACGTTCGGAGCAGAGAGGGTGCGATGTTAAATTTATGATTTAATGAAGGAAGCCGCATATGAACGTGACGGAAATCAGACGTACACTGTAGGTATGTTATTGTACCTAGTCGGTTTATGCTCTTTCATTAATGATTCTGATTAATGATATTTTGCTCATATTAATTGTATGTAGTTTATGGAGAACTTTTATTAACATTTGCATAACGACGTTCAACACGGAGGTTCATTTCCTGCAAGGATTTAGGGAAGGTTTTTGATAGCACTTTGATACTGTTTGTAAGGGACTTACTGTAAGATGTAGAAATTTTGTAGCATAAACTGAAAAGTTTCGGAAAAAATTATGAAAGCGTCAGGTACTAACTTTGTGGTAACGTGTGAAGAACAATTGATCTTGACTTCCAATTTGTATTTTTGTCACAAAGCATTTAAATAACCAAATTTACTGAAAATTAAATAGCTTATAAGTAATAACTTATTAATGTTTACAAAAATATAATATCGTTTCGTTTTATGTAATTTATCACTATGTAGATCATGGTTTTGCAATTTTTTGTTTATACATGATCACGCTGTTGTAGGGAACACACCAAGTAACATAGAAACTTTAAGTGTTGTCTTGAAGGTTCCCAAACCCCCAAGGTTAAAAAATGATCCCTAATTAATATGCGTCCGCTTGCTTTATGTCAAAGGGTACGTAAGACCTGTTGAACGGAAATTGTCACTTAAAAATTTTAGAGGATGAGTGTGTGGTGGTCTTTATCACAAACAATAATAAAAATCATAAAGTAAAATACAGAGCTTAAAACGTGGTTTTTCAGCTTGTTTTTTGCTCGAATGAATATAGATTATACAAGGATACAGAACCCGTTATTTGCAGGCTCGACTCTGACTCAACCGCTTTTTAAAAACTATTTTTTTTTATATCAGTTACATAGATAATACTCTTATAGAAGTTACATAAAATTCCTACAGGCAATCGAAAAAAGCACCTATTATTACTATTTTTGAATGAATATTACATTATTGATCTTGAATTCTATCTAAAAAAATCTTTTTAGTCCGATTGCATTAAGACGCCGTGAGTAGCGGTAGTTTAGGTATTTGAGGGGTAGACAAAATCTATGGAGAAAATTTTCTACAACCATGTTTACGGGCTAGTAGAAATTTAGCTTAGGAACTGAAGATATACATAAAAAAAACACATGTACAGCATCTATATAGGTATGCTATTAACAGCGTCCAAGATGATGCCTTGACTACCTATAGCGCCTTAAAAATTACTTTATTAAACATCGTGAGCAGTGCATTTATCAGGTTCCAATACACCCTTCTTCTTCAAGTCATCCATGACCCTCGTTTAACAAACAGCCTTAAAAAAACAAAACCAAACGTCGCAACGCTTTAAGAACCCCTTGATTCCTCGGAGTACCTGTGGAACCCTCACGTTAGACGCAATTCAAAACAAAGGAATAAATGGAGTCTTTGGCCTCTGCGAGTAGCCCTCTCGGACCGAGTGCACAAAGGGCTGTGAATGCTGTGATTGCGACGTATTACATACAGGGTTGCCCATTACTTTTTAAATTTCAATTGAGAATATTAAAAAAGTTAATAGATTAGTTACTTTAAGTACCTACCATGGAGGTTAGAGATAAGGAGAACGATCGCTGTAGAAAATAGTGTCCCAGAAATATGGCCAAGAAAGTGAGGCGCTGCGATCGCTAAGTTGTCTCAATAAAAGCGGGCTAATTTGAAATGACCAATGCCGCGAAGAAAATTTGTACACTATTCAACTAACTTCATCTACTTGTTCTCATAAACAGCTAACTTCACAGATACTACTTACCGATGGCAGCGCGGCTGGTGGCTGAAAAATGAACTATAAATTCTACTTTTCAGGGAAGGCGGGCTAATGCTTTAGCATGTAGCGATCGTTTTCCTTCTCTCAACCTCCATGCTACCTACTTTGCTTGGTATATAAACTAAATATCAAGTAATAACAATAATCGGCGGAAACAGATAAGAGATCCGGCCGCAATCAGATACAAACTTTTACAAATTAAATATGATCATCCATTATGCCAGGTCATTATGTCAATAATAAATTAAATAACAGAATCAGTGTACACTCAAAGTCAAGTATGAGATGTTAAAAAAACCGATCAGGACTTGTTTTGAATATTTAAAATTAAGGAAGGTTGACTGTACGCCTTGTAAGTATATTACTTAATTGAATAATATTACCGTAGGTAATAAAACTGAGAGTTTACAACGCAGCTTGACGAGGTTTTTTAAAGCTTTAAGTAGGTATCTGTGTTCGGTTACAAAATTAATATAACAATAGTACAAAAGTAAATAACAGGTGTCAATTCAATAGAATTTAACAGCAGTATCAAATTGACAGGTTTATTAAAAGATAATAGAAAATATTTCATAATTAGATTGATTACTGGAAAAACAAGATAATAGTGATTATAATGTATATAAACTGAAATTTGACAAGAGTGTATCTTTCTCATTCTCTATACAGAATGAAAAGGAGAGACTGTGTTAAATTTAGTTTTAAGTTTAGAGTATCATGCCAGAATCGACACCATTATAAAGGTTTACATTCATAGTTAGATTAAGAAACATCTTTTTAATGTGAAAAGGGTATTTTTGGGATGGGCAAAAAGCTCTGAACTGGCGTGGCCGTTATGATGTATAATTGATAACAACTATCTACGAGGATATCTATTACTTAAAATTAGAATGCAAAAGTTTAACTTCAATAAATTTAACCTAAAATATTTCAGAATTCAGAAGAGCAGTCATAGTTAACAAGAAAGAAATCATATTCTAGATTTTTTATATGTATGTACTTACATGTTCGAACAAATTACTCCACCTCACCTGATGTTAAGTACCAACGGAGTCCAGACTCGGAGATTGTTGAAAATTTTGAATTCTTACTAGACTCATTTGTTTATCTTGCTAGCTATAATTTTACCATTTCCAGCGTCTAACAGTTGTATGTTCAGCCCTGCTTCTCGTGTAGCTAGGTGCGGCGAGAAAGCAGTACCTACCTACCATTTTCATTATAAGCAATAAAATTAGATTATCTTCTTAGTTATCATTTTAACCTATTCAACGTCTGCCAGCAGCATGTTCAGCCCTGCATCTCCTGTTGCTAGGTGTGGCGAGCGGGGCGGCGGCTGCAGGTCAACGACCCCGGCCCAGGGTGGCCGCCCCCTGCGCGCGCGCACGCTTGGTCGGCGTTCTGTGACGTCCCCACTATTTATAAAAACTAACACCCTGCCATGGATGCACAGATATTTTTTTTTCAATTAAAAAAGGTTTTCTTGACCCTCCGAACAGGTAAAGGTTAGGTCATGTCGGGTGCAACTGAATATATATCTCGTTTTTGTAAAAAAATATACTGTTATTTAAATGTCGATGTGAAAATGTATCAACTGTGTCTGTTAGTAAGTAGCTTACTTAGGTTTATAAAATACATGTGTTTTAGTCAATGAATCTTAAATTAAAGTTCTCGTCATAATATAGCTTAAATTGTCATCAAATATAAATTATACATCATGCCGGCCACGCGAATTCAGAGCTTTTCTTTGTGGTCATCGTAACTTGTCAATTAAGTTTTCACATTAAATACATGTTTCTTACTCTAATTATTATTATGAATGTTAAAATATAAATAAGAATAACTTAGTAAAGGGACAAATTGTTAAATAACTGAATAAAAATAATATGGAAAAAAAAACCTTTATAATAATGTCGATCCTGGCATGCTTCTCTTAACTTAAAACTAAATTTTACATCAGTCTTTCCTTTTCAATGTGTGTAGAGAATGACAACGATTGACGAGTTGTCAAAGTTAAGTTTAGGTTTACTGAATCATGTCAGAATCGACACCAGTGTTATATTAAGGTGTTAAGGAGCCATTCCCTTTCTGGATTTTTTTTTATTATATACTAGGCTAGTATTACTAGCTAGCCTGCAGTGTTACCCGCGGTTTATTAGAGATATTTTCTCGCAGTTAAACGTAGCCTATGTGTTAATCCAGGATGTCAGCTAACTCCATACCAAATTTTATTCAAATCGCTCCGCTCGTGAAGAAGTAACAAACATACACAATCACAAACTTTCGCCTTTTTAATATTAGTGTGACTAGTGGCTGTGACTTCGTCTACCCAATTTTATTTTTTTGAGAATCTCACAGGAATCTAACATTTTCCGGGATAAAAAGTAATATATGTCTCAATCCGGTTCATGATTGCGTACCAAATTTCATCCAAACCATTTCTGTAGTTTTTGCGTGATTGAGTAAAAAACATACGAACTTATATAGTATGTAAGACACATTGTAAACAAATGTTGACGAACCAAAAAAACTTACAAAATTTCACATTAATATAATATTAGTAGGATTTTATCATCATCATCCTATTAATCAGCCTATTAATGTCCCCACTGCTGGGCACTGGCCTTCCCTATGGATGGTATAGGGAGATTGGGCCTTGACCCACCACGCGGGCCCAGTACGGATTGGCGGGTGCTAACGACTGCGGATGCAGCCGGGACCAACGGCTTAACGTTCCTTCCGAAGCACGGAGGAACTCAAGATAGAAGATTTTTGGTCACCCATCCAATGACTGACCACCGCAAAATTGCTTAACTTCATCGATCGCCATCGAGTAGGATTTTGGTTATGTTAAAACAATCATTTTATAGACGTTGTCGTTGCATGTAACAAGTTACTAGGTCGCATGAAATGTAAACACAAAAAGAAATTGAACTGACAAAAGAGATCTGCGTGGAATAATTGTTTCAAATATAAATTTTCGTACCCTATGTTATCATCTTCAAATTTTTATTTTCCATTTATGTACTTTCTTCAGCAACTCTGTAAAGTGTACGTGTACGTAATTATACGAGCAAGTATTACTATATTATTTATTACTGCGCGCAGAAATTTTAGTGTGCATGATTTATTTGTTTCCGTTATTTGATAAATTATCCTTAAAATACTATTTAACGCCTAAATCCTTTTTTTCTAATGCCACATTTTTAGAAATATACGAAATTTTAGGCAAACGTTCATTATCATTATTATTTACAAAATAAAAAAAGAAAGTATAGTTATCTACATTTAACTTCTTTTAACATAAGCATTTAATAGCAACCATTAATATGTTAAAAGAATTTGCCACTAATTTAAAAACAAAACTGTCAAGTGGAAGTCGGTCTACAATATTACCTATTTTGAACCCTATGATAGACCGAGACAAATGAGGGTAATTGACTGGGGTTCCTTTGTTATAAGGAACCCTAAATACTCACCATAAACAATCACAGTTCACCCTCGCATGCCCTTACTCGCAAAAGATTTAATTCCCGCCCAAATACCGGAAGCCGGCGTTTACAGTAAGATTACAATCAGGGTCGCGGGTCGCACCGGAAGTCAGCTACGAAACGAGGGCTCTATTTGATTGTGATGCAAATTCTTCATTTCCGGCGGGGGCCGCAACAGGTGGGGGCGCCACCCGATCACTGCATTGCCTCATAATTACTGCTGCGATGTAAACACGGATGAAATATCGCACAACAGGCAAGCTATAGATCGTTTCCAAACGTGGGGTGAAAAATAAGCAATCAAATATTTGAACGTACAGAAGTGGCAAGGTTACGTTGAATCTTTGATTGTGAGTAATCAAAACGTCAAATATATGGATTTTTTCACGAATTGGGAAGTGTTTGAAGTGTTAAGATGATTTGATTTATATAGAAAAGAAAAGATATAAGCCGAAAAATTTTAAGGCCAAAAAAATTCAGAACAGAATGAAGCTTATGTCAAAAGGAAGAGAAACATATAAAAAAATGCGGTCGATTTGAAGTCGGGATGGGTGGGTAGGGGACATTTTATTTTAGGGTAGAAAACGATTTATCGCAATTTCCGGGAAAACTACAAATTCTATCGAAATAAATCACATGGCAAAGTTGTACTGTAATTGAAAGATCTATTTTAACTTTTGTATTTACACTATTTCTTATAATCCTAATAATATTTGAGAATAATCAAAATAACCGACTTATTGTTTATTTTTATTTTTATCTTCCAAGAAAACATTTTTTTTTCACAAAATTTCGTGAAAACTTGGTTTTTTATTATCCCAAAGACCCTCTCTTTTATTCTTAATATTTGGTGTCAAATAAATTATTCTTTAAAAAAATCCTTCAGTCTTTTCAGTTTATATGTCTCAATTTTTTATTATTAACCTAGATGCTGTATGCAATAAAAAAAGGGTTGTCTTGGCTCGCGATTGGCTTTGTCGCTAAGGCGAGTTGCGTGAGTGAGGTTCTGCTGCGGGCAGTGAACTTGTGATCCTGGTAACTACGTACAAATTTATTTAAAAAACATTGTTTTCGAAATACTTTTTTGGCATTCATGAGTCGTAAATTCGTTATATTAGAGTACAGAATTGCATATTTGCAATATGAAATAAAACTTAAGATAATCTCAGTAGTCTCCTGGAAACATAATAGCCAGAAGTAGATTTATTCTGGATCTACTAGACCGATTAAGTTAAAATTTGGTACATATATGTATCTCTGTGATCCAAACACGGATAAATAAAGTAAATAAATAAATTCCGATTTAATATGCTTCAATTTTGTATTAATACTCAGTCTCCTGGACCCATAATTTTTAAATGGACATATATTTGTTATATTTTAGTTTTTGAATGGTCCGATTGATATCAGTATAACAACGCCCTAAGGTAGACGTCCAAAAATCACTTCATTTTCGCCCCTCCTGAGTAGAACTACCCAATTTTCATGCCCAAATTTCAAATTTCATTTTAATGCCAGTCGTCTAGCATAACTAGTCTTTTATTACGTCAGCAAGTACCTAGTTCAGACTGGTGCTTATATATATTTCTATAGGCATTATTTATTTGTTTTAAATAAAGCTCAGCAAATTACCCCATCCCACCTATTGTCAAGTCTCAGTGGAGAATGCGGCCGAATACTATACCTCTCTACTTGCAGCCACACTTATAGTATCAGTCTAACCGAATCCCCTACTCCGAGAAGCTCTAGTACGTTATTTACCATAAGACACATAAAAATACCAAAAGGTAGTGTAATTTTGTAAAATGGAGGTTACTCTCCTAGACGGACGCTTAAATACAAGCGGAAAACCCATTGTGCCTTACCACTCTTAGGCCTGTATTATAGAATGATTCTCAGTGATTGATCTAGTCTTGAGCACAGTTAGAAAGGGATGTCGCTATATATATATATATATATATATATATATAGCACATAGCGATATCCCTTTCTAGCTTTTTTTTTTATATAGAGGTAGGCAAATGACTCTACCCCACCTGATGTTAAGTGGTAATAAAGTCCAAACGCGAAGATAGCTGGTACAACAGTTATAAACTGCTACACCAATCATCCTCACCTTGCCGGCCTGCAAAAATGTTTCTTCACGGCTCTCTTGAAGGACCCCAGATTATAGGAAGGACGGAACACTTGCACACACTAGTAAAGAATTTCATTTACGAATAGTACGACATAGAAATGAGTCACCAAATTTCTTTGTTCGTGTAGGAATAGTGGCCACAGTAAGTCGGTGGTAACGTAGGCCAGCGCGCGTGGTTCTCTGAAGAAAAGGTGATGGAGGGATAAGGGAGAATAACTCTTCAGAACACTCGCCGTGGTATAGTCGGTAGTATGCGCTTAATGATGCCACATCGCGGCGTATTTGTAGAGACTCGAGTAAGTAAGTAGCTGTAATCAAGTAAAGATCAATACTTAGTTGTCATTCTGTAATACGGGCCTTCTAAAATTTACTCTTAAACGCTACTGTTATCATAAAAATTAGAAAGATTTTAATATTCCAATTACCTATCTTTATTGCAAGGTCAACTTCAAAATCAACATACCTAATTTGTTCAATGTTATTTTTGAAGATCCTTAAAAATAACTTTATCTTCACGTTATATAGCGCTATTATCAGGGAGATCGGCGGCATGAGGTTAGCAAGTGTAGCTTATCAGGGGACCCTGGTTGACCTTCTGATTAAGATTGCTGTAGGACACCGCGCCCCTCGTGTCCTGTTACGTGCACAGAACAGTACTTATGTGAAAGTGTTTACGGTCGATTTTGTAAAACACGACCATTTACGAAATTAACCCGTATGTGCTCAACTTATTTTTTTAAATATATCAGTGATGTTTTCTGTTATTATGGGTTAAATTAACAAAAATTATTATATTTTATAAAAAAAAAAAAAAAAAAATTACCATGTTGGAAATTTTGACCGCCCCAATTTTGGGGCGTTGAGCACTGTGGAGCACGCGAAGTTTCTCTTATAAATAAGAGCTACATCTAAATAAAACAACTAGTATAAAGTATTATAAAAATATTTATTTATGTAATAATATGAAATAACACAGAAGCATATTAATTGAGTTAGTTTTTATGTATGAAAGGTTTCGAAGCAGTTAGTATGGCAGCCAACATCACATTTCCTGCACTTTTTTGTGGTATTCTTGTGACATTCGGCACATCGTATTTGCGTAGCACTGGAAATAATGATATGACAAGCACCATCTAGTCGAACATCATCTGGCACCCTCCTCTTCTTACCCATTGGCTTCAGTGGACGGCCAATGGAACGTAATGTTGCATACCGTGCCAAATATGTCGTAACTACATTCCTGGTGAATGACAAGTAGTCGAGATGACTCTTTTCTTGTCCTGCTGGTGAAAGTCTATATAACTGAAAAGCGTTATTCATTGACGCATTCAAGGGCCACATCAAAAGTTGCCAATACCACTTTTTTTTATTTATGCTGATGCGGTAGCAGCCTACATTTTGATCGAGGCGATCAACTCCACCCATATATTTATTGTACGTTTGCACACAGGTGGGCTGTTGGATAGATATCTTCTTCTTTTCACTGCTTGACCAACGCTGTGCGAATCCCATCGGTGCAACCCCTTCGCTAGTTGATGCTACGGTAACTACGCTGTTATCATTGTAACGAACCAGAGTCACTCCTGATGTTTCGTCAGTTATTTGATGATAGCTACCACGTACCTCCTTCTTCATTTCTGGCATTGGTTTTAGCGGCGCATTTTCTGCACGGTTTGCTCGAATTGTACCCGTACCTTGATGGCCACATTCCTTCAAAGCAGTGAGTAATCTGAAGGAGGTGAAAAAATTGTCCATGTAAACATGAACTGAAAATCCTACAGGCAAAGCGTCAACTAAGTTAGTTACTACAGATCCACCGACACCTAGATCTGGATTGGTATTGCCTGTGCTTGCACCTTGATAAGGTATGGCTTGAATAAGATAGCCCAGACGTGTAGCCATACACCAACATTTGAAGCCAAAACGTATGGGCTTACCATGTATGTGTTGTTTCGTGCTGTGATGTCCATAATATGGAATCATCGACTCATCTATGCTGACTTCATTGTACTGGGGCCAATACTGCATCCATTTATGGTTTAGTTTACTCCATAAAGGGCGTACTTTGGTGAATTTGTCATGGACATCTAACGCTGCGTTATCACACACATGAATGAACCGAAGTATTTGTTCAAATCGTGACCTAGATATAGCATTGGATACGCCGGGGTGGTAGGTGTCAGGTCCGGTATCCCAGTACATACGGTTTCTGGCTTGGACGTTATATCCACTGAGTAAAAATATAGCTAGCACGAGGCGAATCTCCTCCTTGGTAACGTCAAATTGTTTTCCTTCGAAAACAGCGTATTTTTTTGAATTTTCCACAATTAATTCTATGATCTCTTCGTCATAAAATAATTCAAACCATTCCACTGGGGATCTGTTACTTTCCAGAAAGTCAGGTTGCTTCCATTCTCTTCTTTGGTATTCCGGCAAATCCATGTCTTTCCATTTTCTTTTTTCTTGTACCTTCTTTTTTCTGGGCTGCTTGCAATTAGAACTGGACGCAATCTCCGATAGGGGTACATCGTCGTCAGAATCTCCTCCTATTGTTTCAGATAGTAATGCAGCCCCAGATTTCCGCACACATTCCAATGAAGCCTCAGCCCGAAGTTGGTTTCCCGTTAAATGGTTTAGATCTCCCAATAGAGCATCTTCCTGGTCACTATCAGCATCACTCAACATATGATTACTAGGTGGGCAGGTATACACAGTTCCCTCAATGATGTCTTCCTCTGTCTCCAATATGTCTATTATTTCAGCCAACGACAAGCTGTAACAGAAATCATATATTTTACATACAAAAACTTATAACAAAACCACTTTTGTGTAATATAAATGCATATTGTTGTTACAAATACTGTAAAAACGATATAACACATATAACATAAAGTTAGAAATCTACGTGAGATCTCGTGCTCAGCGCTCCAATATTGGGGCGGTATATATAATGTCTATCAAAATTTATTATTGAACATAAGTAGTTGATTTATGATATTACATGGCTTCAAAATAAAATAAAGCAATAAAACAAACAATTAAATTCAGCTGATCTAATAAATAAACTAATAATAAACTTACTTTTTGCTCCGCGACATTGTAAAATCACAAGTGAACTTTTATATTTTTCAAATGACAGATAAAATGGCGCCACGTCATTTTTTTTTTAATTATGTATGTTGCCGGATACTAGCAAAGGAACATGTAATTATTCAAACATAAATATATACTGTGTAGTCGTCACAGGCATTCAATAATCAACTGTTTTAAAAATGGGGCAGTAAGCACATACGGGTTAAACATGCAACTGAACGAAATCGGAAAACAGTTAACTTTGAAAAGCGGGATATCTTTTGGGTTACGATATCTGTTTGCGGGTTTTTTTAACTTAATAGCTCCAAAAAATAATGGGTATGTAAGTAAAAAACACTGATTACATTTTTGAATTAAGAAGATATTTTTTTTATTTATAACGGTATATATACCTTTAGGTATATAATAAGTTAATTCGACAAAATGTTTGGAAATTATACCATCAGTGCCACCACTGTTTGGGCACACACAACCACACAATGGCTAAGAATATACTCGTAGTCGTTCCTTAAACGCCGGCAACTCATTGTGCTAATTCTGGTGTTGTAGATTTCTATAGGCGATAGTGATGATCACTTTTAGGTAAGACGTCTGTTAGTATGACGACCTCCGTGGCCGAGTGGTTGTACGCCGTGTTTCAAGGTGTCGCCTACTCGACAGGTCCCGGAATCGAATCCCGGTGGGGGCAGATGTTCATGTGATGAATACGAGCATTTGTACTCCAGTCATGGATGTTTAATATGTATTTCTATACAATTATACTTATATTATGTATCAGTATATGTACTTGGGTAAGACTGAAAATGTTTAGAACTAGCCAGTTAGAAACATTACTAATGAAAACTTTTTTGAATTTAAATTTGGGAACTCTTTGGTAATCTAATGTAGTATATTGCATTCATTTGTCATTTGTTTTTGTGAATTGGCGGCAAATCTAAAACTCTTGTTACACGTGAAAATGAACCTAACGCGAGTAAATTTTCGGTCAATAATTTATTATGATTCGTTGTAGGCTTACTCAACATCAAAGCTATAATAGGCTGCGATTAGCATTTTTTAATGAAGCCCCATCTCGTGCCACTATTTACAATTGGTTTAACGAGTTTAATCGTGAACGTAGCAATCTCAATGGTGATCCGCGTGAGGGACGTCCTTTAACAGCGACTACTGAAGATAACATCAGTGCTGTGCGACGCATGATAGAGGAAGATAAGAGAGTGACCTATCAGCATATACGGGTAAGCCTAGGCATTCGTATAAGTCAAGTTCAAAAAATATTACACGAACATTAGGCGACAGGAAGCTTTGTTCCAGATAGATTCCCCATACTTTAACCGACTACCAGAAACACCTTCGCATGGACTGGTGTCACCAAATGTTAGATAAGTTCAACGGCAGTGACTGAAATGCTGTATTTGACATTGTCATAGGTGATGAAAGCTGGATATATTGCTACGAACCTGAAACCAAAAGACAATCAGTTTAGTGGGCGTTTCCTTTCAAGGATCGGCCAACTAAGGTAAAGAAAGGAAGAAGCAAGGAAAAAAGATGATTGCCTCATTCTTTGGTCGGAAAGGTCATTTCGCGACAGTTGTGCTAGAAGATGAATGGACAGTTACTGCAGACTGGTATGTCTGTTGAATGTTTGACTATGGCAGGTGTCGAGATAATGTCAGTCATCCGCCATACAGTCCTGACCTGGCGCCCTGCGACTTTCATTTATTCCCAAAAACTAAAGATAAAATTTAAGGTATTCGCTTTACGATTCCTGAAGATGCGGTGAAAACGTAAGAAAATGCCATAGAAGAGACCCCTAAGGAAAAATGGGCCCACTGCTTTTCTCAGTGGTTCCATCGAATGCGACGATGTGCAAAGAGGAATGGAGATTACTTCGAAAAACAATAAAAGTATTGGCAACTTTCTACATTAAGCCGTTTTTCATTTTCTAAACATGTTCAGTGTTACCTAGGTATTCTATCCGTTACCCTAGTATCCCATAACACAAGCCTATAGTGCTTACTTTGGGGCTAGGCTAATTGGTGTGAGTGTTGGAAATATTTTTTTATTTAGTGTTCCTCTTATAATAAACACAACAAACTGTAGTATCTCTGGTAAAATTAAAACATATCTCGATAATTTAAACATTGTGAATTTTTGGAAATAGCTACAATATTTCCGATAATATTTAATTTCAATATTCCTTGTAAAGCAAATCACAAATTGTAACGAAAGGAAATTAAATAAATAAATATTGTAATACCTAAAGAAGATCATATTAATATGATACTGTAGTAAACAAGAACAGTACATGCAGAGTACATGAGGTACTGATATTTTACAGAACATAATGATTTCGCTTCGTCAATATTGTCTTATGCAAGACATATATCTACTGTTAGATAAACATATATTTTTAGTATATAATGTTGACAAATACTGAATTTACTTAAAAAATTAAAGAAAAGGTAAATAAACGTCTGGAAAGCATATTTTTAGTATTGTTTAGATATATTTTAATTACAACTAGTGGCACAACTAGCCTTGTAATCGCTTTATACGAGTTTCTGTAAGTGCGCCCTTGAAAATTACTGAAAATTTCCCTGTCTTGTCGATTTAGCAATCCTCCCGGGTCCGTGTCCTTTGCCTGGGTACGATCCTGATAACAATACCAAAAAGTCCACATGTTTCACGTTTAACCGAAAGGACCAAAACCACTCGCTTCTCTAAACTTTACGCTTATGATCTATTTGCTATTTGTGTTTATGTTACGTTTACTTTGACGCTTGAAGAGCAGTGATTATAGTATATAGAGGAATCTATTCCAACATTAACATTAGATAATCAAAGATTATCAAAAACATATTATGTAACGATTATATAATACATAAAAAATGTCGTGTTAGTTACATCATACACTAACTAAAAAATAGCAGAATAACTATTACAATATCGGAAAAATTAAACTGGAGCTGGGGGATGTTTTGTCCGTAAGGCCTGAAGGGTGTCTGGTGATAGCACGTCGTTGGAGAGGAAAAATAACATGCGCACTTTTTTTTTCAAATGAAATAGTTTTAACTATATAATAATGGCATTGGTATTTAGCCATCTTCCACCATTGCATTTATTGGATTTTTATGTAGGTTTTAAGCCAAAAACGTCATTCATCAGTTGTTAGATGGTACGAAGTTCACCGGGTCAGCTAGTATATAAATCATTTAAAGAAGAGTTCTGAATCAACGAACGACGACAACGATGCTTATCAAACAATCTTTTTTACAAGCTTCATGTATCTATGTTCGAAAACCCCTACATTTGATATTATCAGTTTATCGGATAATATCATGTAGAGATCATGCTTACTACCCCAACAACAATTAATTAAACAAATATCTCTGAAATGTGGTATAGTTTTTGGTGAAGCTTTCCACTGGCCTAATATTCAATTTTATACTACCACTACGACCTCTGGGCGCGAGTGGTATGTACGCCGGGTTTTAAAGTGTTGCCTACTCAGAGATCCCGGGTTCGAATTCCGGTGGAGCAAATGTTTATGTGATTGTTACGAGCATTTGTGGCTGTTTATATGTATTTCTAGATAAATATTTATGCATGAATGTATCATATGTATTGTATCCTTTACCCTAGTATCCCATAACACAAGCTTTTACAGTGGTTACTTTGGGGCTAGGCTACTTGATGTGAGTGTTAGAAATATTTATATCTATTTTGGTCTATAAAATAGTTGGTTACAATTATAGTCTATGGGCTGGCAACTCGTTGTTTGTGGCTATATAAACGACGTTTGCCATAATTCTCTTTTGCTACTCTGCCAACTTTACAGTGGATATAATCATACAAGTGAAAAGGAATCGAAATGGCAGGGAACGAATGGCTTTTATGTATCCTTTTAGGTAATTATGTAATAGGTAGGCTGTAACGATACGCCTGATAAGAGTGTTTAAAAAAACATGAATATTGATACTTAGCTAAGCAGGTATTTTGAATCGTTATATTTCAGGAACGGTGGGTCGTAGGAAAAAAAATATTGATTAGTACTTTTTTTATAGATAATGTTATGATGAAAATTTTTTGTTTGAGGTAATTATACGATAGAACTAAACGTTTTGATGAAAATGGAGAAAGACCCACTTTTTTGACCTTTGACCTCGAGTAAATTTTTTCCAAGTTTCGGAACGATGGGGAATTTTGAAATGTTATTTTTAATTATGCTTTGAACAATTTTACTCACTTCATACTTAATGTAAATGTATGTACTTTTTCTCTTATTTTTCTGTCTAATTTGACCTGATATATAGTAGATACCTCTTCAGATAATTAGTTGTTTACGGGTACTTATAAAGTTTTATTTCAAAACAAAGTTAAGTGAGTGAGCTGTCAGACTTGACATTTGTCAAATTGTTCTTTTTTTTTTTTAAATAGCACTGACTCTCTGTTATTTTGGTAATGTATTACGTTTCGTTCTACTGTAATGCCTCAAGTCAGGTTGTTATCGATTTGTTCGTGTTTTTGTAAGTAATTACTTGCGACCGTCTTTGATTTTTTATAAATCCATGTTTAGTTTATAATTAAGTACTAAATTCCAATCACTGGTTTCGGACTCATCCGTTCAACTTAGGCACGTGGTGGAGTTTTTTTTTTTATTTTAGATTTATTTTTAATTTTAGAATTGTATTTTTATATATATACTTATATTTTTATATATATGCTTATATTATTTTATAGAAAACAATGATACTTAATGATACATTTTTTTCATGTTCGTCTGACGAGTATAATAGTGCTGAAAGTAATGATTCATTTGTCTCTGATTCTGAACCTTTGGAACTTAAACTGTCAGAGATGGTTGGTAAATCGTCGAAGTGTTTTACTGTAGTGCACATCAACGCGCAAAGCATTCTAGCCCATCACACAGACCTTCTCACTGCTTTCAACAACGGCGTAGTCGACTGCATTCTTGTTTCTGAAACTTGGTTGAAACCCAGTCTTCCTTCTTCATGTTGCTCTGTTCCTGGCTACAATCTCTATCGCAATGATCGTACTGGAATGGGTGGCGGTGGCGTAGGTATCTTTCTGCGTAGCCATATCCCTGCCCAAGTGGTCACTTGCTCTCCGTCACAATATACGGCATCTCTAGAATACATATTTTTGGAAATCACCCTTCACCACAAGAAGATACTTCTTGGCGCTCTATATTGCCCTAGTGATAAAATTGATTATTTTAAAAATCTCGAAAGTGCCCTTTCAGACATAATTGTTACATATGACCACATTATTCTAATGGGGGACTTTAACACCTGTCTCATTAAAAATGACACCAGAGCACATAAGCTTGTTAATATTCTTTCTTCTCTCAATCTTCATATACTTCCGTCTTCTCCCACGCACTTTCTTCCAAATTGTAGACCCTCTCTTCTGGACCTTATTATTGTATCTCACCCTGACCTAGTGGGTACTCATGGCCAAATGTGTGCTCCTTTCTCCCATCATGATCTTATTTTTCTGTCACATAAAGTGCGCCCTCCCAAGAAAAAACCTAAAGTTAGTCTTCTGCGCAACTTCCGACATATGGTTCTCGATCGCTTGAGGGCTGATGTGAGAGGAATAGATTGGTCTGCGGTATTAAACTCGAATAACATTGACGATATGGTTGAATACTTCACCACTATGCTTTTAAAAGTATTTGACATTCATGCACCAGCACGTCCAGTAAAAATTAAACACTTGCCTGCTCCTTGGCTCACACCCGCAATCAGGAAGGTGATGGGTAAACGCGACAAAGCCAAAAGCTGTCTAAAAAAATCACCTACCTCTGATAACCTCCAGGCATATAAGAAACTGCGGAACCTTTGCAACAGGATGTGCCGGGACGCCAAACGTAAATATGTGCACTCACAGGTTGAAAAGTTAGACCAAAAACACATCTGGAGTTTTTTAAGGTCCTTGGGTGTGGGAAAGACTGTTGACTCAAATTCAGCACCTGTGGATATCAACTCCCTTAATACGCACTTCACAACACCTCCTCTCTGTCTGAACTCATCATCTAAAGCAGACACTCTCTCTTCTCTGACCAGATCCAGTACCCATAACTTTACAGCTTTTTCTTTTAATACAGTTTCTGAGGCAGACGTTGGGAAGAATGTCCGGTCTATCTCTACTAAAGCCATCGGCAGTGATGGTCTCAGCCTTGACATGCTGCTTCCTATACTGGATGACATTGTGCCTATAATTACATATATTATTAATTTCTCACTTCAGCACAATGTTTTTCCCACATCTTGGAAGAAAGCCAATGTCATACCCATTCCCAAGGTTTCAAATCCATCTTCTCTGTCTCAGTATCGTCTCATCTCTATACTTCCAATCCTATCCAAAGTCCTTGAGTCCATTGTTCATAATCAGATTTATTCTTTTGTCTCATCTAATTCTTTACTTTGTCCCCAGCAATCTGGCTTCCGTCCTTCACATAGCACTGTCGGAGCACTGCTTGATGTCACTGAGGACATTCGACATGCAATGGATAATACCAAGCTTACAGCTTTAATTCTGCTTGACTTCAGCAGTGCTTTCAACTGTGTCGACTTTGACCTTCTTTTGGCCACTCTTCAGTCTGCTAATGTTTCTCCTCCTGTTGTAGAATGGTTTCGGAGTTACCTTTTTGACCGTTTCCAACGAGTGGTCTATAATGACTCGTGCTCTGACTGGGTACGTGTATTGGCAGGTGTACCGCAAGGTGGAGTTCTCTCTCCTTTACTCTTCTCCTTCTTCATTAATAAGATCGCTTCTATTATCTCTTCTCCTTTTCACTTGTATGCTGATGATCTTCAGATCTACCAACACTTTCCAACAGGTGAAGTTTGCGATGCTATTGCCTTGTTAAATCGTGATCTGGTCTCCATTTTAAGCTGGGCAACTTCGTTTGGTCTGGCAATAAATCCAAGCAAATGTCAGGCTATGATTGTGGGTAGCAGCCGGCTCAGGAGTAGACTGGATTGGAATATTGTTCCTCCACTCCTCTACAACAATATTCCAATACCATACACTGATAAAGTTAAAAACCTTGGTTTGACTATGGACTGTAACATGGCATGGTCCCCGCATATTGGTGAAGTTAGTAAACGTATCCACTACTCTTTCCACTCTCTCAAGCGACTCCAATACTTTTTACCATTTAAAACCAAAATTATGTTAGCACAATCACTCCTTCTTCCAATTCTCGACTACGCCGATGTCTGTTATCCTGATGCAAGTGAAGAGCTACTCAATAAATTAGAACGACTCCAAAATTTAGCCATACGATTTATATTTGGTCTGCGGAAGTATGATCATGTGTCAGCTTATCGCTCTCTACTTCAATGGCTCCCTATTCGTCTTCGCCGAGATTTGCATATGCTTGTCTTCTTATTCAAGATTCTCAAAGATCCTAACTCCCCAGTATACCTGCGCTCCCGATTTAAGTTTCTTCCCCCTCCTTCACGCTCTAGACGACCTTGCATTACTAAGACCCTTGAGCTTCCTAAAAGTAATACAATCTCCTATTTAAATTCCTTTTCTTTTAGGGCTGCACAGCTGTGGAATAAACTTCCGTCCAATATTCAGGAATCTCCGACCATCTTCTCGTTTAAGTCTAAAGTCAAAGATCATTTTCTCAAACAGAAATCTCAAACTTAATGAATCATTCTCACGAAGTATCTTGTTTCTTATTAGTATTTATTTATCAGGCTTATATGTATGTTATGTATATTTAGATAGGTATTGTATTTATCTATGTATGTTTATGCAAGTTTATTTATATAGGTATATGTATTGTATAATGTTTATAGTGTATATATATATATATATATATATATATATATATATATATACAACTATTATTTATTAAGTCTATTTCCTATAACAGTAGTAATAAATTAATTTTAGTTTAATTTTTATTGCACTTTCTGTTTCCCGCTAAGTTTTGAATCTCCGACACCACCTAGGTTGGCTGGAAGAGATCTTTTTTAGAGATAAGCCCACCTTTGCTTACTATGTATTTGACTATATGTTTTAAACTGTATGATGCAATAAAGAGTATAATAGATTTAATAAGTCAGTCATATAGTTTTATGAGTTTTCCGAACAATGCTAACATTTTTTATGTTTAGTTTATGGTTTTATGTAATTTTTTGGAGTTTTGAAATAAATATGTGCTACTGAAGGACTTGTATCCATGGTCAGAATAAATTAAAAATAAACTATAAAATACATAGTCATGTATATCTATGATTCAATAGCAGACTTTTATCAACTAGTTCTTATTCTGTGACTATCATTTATTCCGTTCATTCCTCTGTTCATTCCCTTTCCGATCGACACAGTTTCATAGAGGTATAAGAATAGAGTAGGGCAGATATAGACTCTACTACAAGTGGAAGTGTCCCTCTAATAGAAAGAGAAACAAGATGAGAGACCGCTAGCTTTCTCTCTCAAATCGCGCATGCGCATTGGCAACTGTAAGCATCTTACTATTTCGATGTGATGCCATTGGATGACATGCGTCACAAGAGAAAGAGATAGCTAGCGGTCTCTCATCTTCTTTCTCTTTCTACTAGGCGGATACTTTTAGAGCCGCCTTCCCCACTCTATTCTTATACCTCTATGCTCAGTTTAGGTTTTAGTTTTGGAGGTCATAGTTCGAAATTAAAGCGGAAGCTAATAATTCTAATTGACAACTGAATCGGAATTTTGGTTGATCGTAGTAAGCATCTTGTAGGCCTATTCGCTAACTGCTTTTGACAGATGGAAGTGATAGTCACCGAGCTATTTAATTTAGTGATCCAATACTGCTTTATTACAACGCCACTACTATGCATGTTCTAAAAAGCATCGATGGAGTCGCAATTTTCTCTTTGGTTACACACTGTACATGTCAAGATATTTATCGAATACGCCGCGCGCTGGCTGGATCATCATCATCAACAGCCTATCCTAGTCTACTGCTGGACATAGGCCTCTCCAATTGCACGCCACTCAGATCGATTTTGGGCTACTCACATCTAGCTCCTGCCAGCCACCTTGCGCAAATCGTCACTCCACCGTGCCTGAGGACGTCCTACACTACGTTTGCCTAGACGCGGTCTCCACTCCAGAACTCGTCTACCCCAACGGTTATCGGTTCTTCGGCAAATATGGCCAGCCCACTGCGACTTCAGCTTACTAATCCGATCATCAATGGCTGGATCACTTTTATTTTTATTTTTTTATTAATTTACAGTCAGGCAACGTAGGCCCATAGCATACACACCTTAAAGTCTAACATATATAAAACTTATTGAACACGTATTGACGGTGACGAGTGACGCAGAATGGTCTCCGGTATCCGGCCTCGGAACCGCCGGAAGACTACACCTTTCGGCTAAAGCTCTTCTTTCATAAAGTTCGCTAGGTGTTCGGTTGGTACTCCCACCACGAATGAATTAAAATTAATATTATGGCGAGATTCCGTGCGATTCTCAGGGAGAACTTCGTCTTGATCCGCAGATACTCTACGATCTCCTCTTACTTCGTAGAGTAATACAGCCGGGACACGAACAGCGGCGTCGTTGGTATGGCGGGACGCAACAGATGGTTCGGTCCGGTATATATACTTATAGCTGAACACATATTTAGCCTATGAACTACGGTGGGTTATCAAGAATATGATGTGAAATTAAACTTCATTAGAAAGCTCTTTCAATTCTATTTTATTTAATATTTTTTCTTACTGCTTTCAGGACATCTTTCAGCTTGCATGAAGAATGGGCGGAAGAAGCTTATCAGCTTTTACCCTTAGAAATATGTCTTTACCAGTGCGATTGTTAAAAACATTTTTACCAATATTCATTATCAGTTTTTATGTTTATGCAGGCTAAAACTGTGACAAACGAGCTGACAGTCCACCTGGTGGTAAGTGGTCACTGCCGCCCATGGACACTTGCAGCACTAATGGTGACAAGGGGACAGCACTTAGGGGAGTGACTCTCATGCGTTGCCGGCTCTGAAGGAAAAGGCTTACCCGCCTTTTGAAGGCCGTCATGTTATAGCTAAGAGGATGAACGTTCCAGATCTTTGAAAGAAAGAAAATACATTGATTTGAGCAATTAAAAATACAAGAAAAAAAGAAAAATCATCGTAAACAATAGGATAACAACACATAGCAAAAAAGTATCAAACACAATTTTTCATACCGATCGTTATCACCGGTGATTTAATCTGTTGCTGTCTCGCGGATGCGCCAAAACAGGTTGTCAATTCAACATGTTGTCAGGTTTGTGGGACCTGACGCTGATTTTTAATTGACACCTATGACTTTTTTGACAGCTATCCCAAAAAAGAAATAAAAGAATAAAAAAAAACGCAAACTCTTTCTGGTACGCAAGAAAATGAACGCGTGTAACGCATGGTGACATGGCATTAATTATAAACAGGCGCACTGCCCGGCTTCGCACGGTTTCAGGGTGCGGGGCAATTGACAAGCGTTGAGATTAAAATATAATACATAAACGGCATATTCCGATTTCCAAATTTTGAGGTGGTTTTTGGAAGAATTTTAAAAAAGTATTTGATGCAAACCTTGTCCTGACAGTAACAAATACGACAAAGAAATAATATTCTGATTTGGTAGTCTTTCCAAAAGTTACGTGCGTGCGTACATACATTACGGCGATTTATTGTTGTTTAATATTAATATAGATAGATATAGATGCTGGTTCTGAACACCTTCCTTGTCATTATTGACTTTTGCAAAAGTTCTCACCCATATATCACTAAATCTTAAACAAATTTTCCTTTTCCGAATAAATATAGGTACACAATACTAATTCGGAAGAAAATTGGAAGTCAATTTCAGTTAACAATGTGTATGTACATCGTCTTGGGCATAGCCTGCATACTACATGTTGTCTGCAAACATTTTATGTACATTGCACTTGTTCCAAATAAAGTTATTATTATTATTATTTACGGTAAAATTGTTTGCGTTAGCGGTTATAATCAACGTGTGAATCAAACCCGAACAATTGTTTAGGGGCAAGGAGAGCCACATCTTTTATCAGGTGTATCGTTACACCCTATTACCTATTACATTTTTTTTTTGTTATAGGTGGCATACGAGCAGACGGCTCACCTGATGGTAAGTGATCACCGTCGCCCATGGACACTTGCAACACCAGGAGTATCACAAATGCGATGCCGGCCTTTAAGGAAGGAGTACGCTCTTTTTTTGAAGGTTTTTGGGTCGTATTGGTCCGGAAACACTGCTGGCGACAATATATTCCACAGTTTTGTCGTACGTGGTAAAAAATTTCGACAAAAACGCACGGTTGTGGATAGCCACGCATCAAGATGATGGGGATGAAATTTTTGTCGCGATGTACGATGGCGAAATGCAGCAGCTGGAATTAATCCGAACAATTCCTCATAACACTCTCCGTGATAAATGCGATAGAAGATGCAGAGCGATGCTACACCCCTACGCAAAGCCAAAGGATCAAGCTGATCGGAAAGATCCTGGTCGTCGACGATTCGAGCCGCTCGGCGCTGGATGCGATCTAAAGGGAGAAGCTGGTACTGGGGTGCCCCCGCCCAAAGATGAGAGCAGTACTCCATGTGAGGCCGAACCTGTGACTTATAAAGTTGCAGTCGGTGGGCCGGTGTGAAGTACATTCTCGATCTATTGAGCACACCAAGCTTCTTAGAGGCCAATTACTTAAAAAGATACATAAAAGTGTCCCCTTCCATTTCGGTTCCTATTCACTTGTATGATTACATCCTCTGTAAAGTTGGCAGAGCAGCAAAAGAGAATTAAAGCAAACGTCATTTATATAGCCACTAACAACAAGTTGCCAAGACCAAATGAAATATGTATAAATATTTCTAAAGAACGCTTAGACCGATTTTAATAAAGTCTGATTCTTCTCCGTCCCGAATAGCAGAATAACTATTAGAATATCAGAAAATTCAGGCCGCTTAGCAACCGCTCCGGTTGCGGAGGCGGTGCGGTGTGGTGCCGGGGCGAAGGCGTGCACCGTGACCGTTATATTCCTTATAGTATATGGAGTAAGTTCACACAGAGCAGCGGCAGCGCGTTACGGTGCGGAGACGTGCTATTAGCGGTTTATTCAGTTGTATATAATTTTTATACAAAATGATCATCGAATATTGATATTTACAATGGATTTCAGACTATTATATATTTTTGCAAATTTTCCCCACAAAACACGCGAGCCGACATACAGGAGTCACCTAAACACTGTGTAAACACCCACAACGCGACAGCCATACCTGACATGGTTCTCGACCGCCACCGCTTCGCCTTCGGCTTCTGTGTGTTTATGCTTTATACCACAACAGAGCGAGATGCGTTGCTGTCATACCCGCTTATTAGTTGGATATAATTTTCTCGTAGCATCGATATGATTGGTATATCGCTAGTGTTTAGCGCAAGGAATATCGCTCTTACTGCTGCGTTAGAAGAATTATTTATTAAAAAAAGTCAAATACTTGCCTTTATAAATCATACCTACCCCAAGAAGAAAATAATCACTCATCTTTGAATTTCCATCTACGAGATACGTTTATGGAATTTGTGAATTGTGCAAACTATCAAAACCAGTAAGTTCCAGCAAATATCTTCAGCGGCGGCATCTAGCAGCGGCATCGAAGCGACATCATAGTTTTCGTTATTGCAAAATTATGTACTAATTACTACTTGTTTAGACAAAACTGCGAGGATTACAGTTTTCAGAAATTTGCTAAGGTCTTATACTATAAGACAGCTTATAAATATAATGTAAATATACATTACGAGAAATATTTGAATATAAAATGCTTAACTATTGTTTAATATTTATTAGTAAAGAACAGATTTAATGTGCCTATTGGAAATATCATACACATCTGCCATAATATGTCGAATAGCTTTTGACTTTTGCTAACTAGAGAAAGATTGGACGGAAAGTTCATCTGTAGCCGACGGGTCAAGGTGAACTTCTTTTCGTACCACCTTCGTTGATCAAATCACAAAAACTAAATACCGATAAAAAATTATACAAAACTATATTTCCTTCTTGATAGTTGTTGGTAGTGAAAGATGTGAGTGACTCTTTTCTTGTAGGTGTGTCTTATTTATTTTAATGAAATATTAGTACAAAATACATATTAGTGTACAAAATGTAGACGTGGACATCGCAGTTAAAATCCCCGAGAAATCTTTCACTTATATAAAAAGAAGTTTACAACCAGGGCAAGCCATCCTTTATATTTAATTTGAAACAAATCCGTAAAACCCTTAATAATTAACGAGGATTAAGCTTAGACTATTTACGCCGTGTTTTGTTCATATCACTCAAGTGATTCAATAAACAGAGATAAAACATGGAGTAACTAATCCAAGCTTAATAAATAAAATAAAGAATTAGTTTATTAAAAAGGGAGTTAAGGTATTTTGCCCGTGATTAGCAAACCCAATAAATATAAATTTTACATTAACGTTTACGATGTTACTAAGGTGAATCCTCGCCTTTAACTTATTTTCATTAAATTATTCTAAATATCGTTCGTAATCGCAAAATCTCGCCCGTCAACAAGGACATTCTGAGGTTTCCGTCTATAAATAGCTTTGTATTCACGTTTCCACGATAATTTCCTCGGCGCTTGCGGTGTGACGTATGTTTTCCGCGCGGGGCGAGTTGCGAGTGGGGCGAGTGGCGCGAGGGGCGAGCGAGACGAGAAGCGAGTGGAGGTGCGTTCAGACTACGCTATACTTTGCGTTATAAAGTGCGTATAGCAAGCTTTTATAAATTACCTTTAGTATAGCGTGCTGTAAATGTTTTTTAAGTAAATATATGGTGGGCGATAGTGTCATGCTATGTACGAGTATGAGGTATTTATGGTACAAGTTTTATTGTAATTTTGGTTAATTTTTTCAGATAACAGTGTTGTATAAGTTCCACCAGCATTTAATATAGTAGGCCTGAGTGTAGCTGATTTATTGTTTTAATAAGAAAACTAAATAAAGAATGTTAATTTGTTTAAAAAAACCATTTTCCCCTAATTGTGCCCGTGACTGTCCTGCACGTCTGAAGAGCCGAAGGTCGAGGCTCACTGATTCCCTCTAGTTGAGTCGACACTTATCAGGCTTGAGTGGCCTATTGGCTGTAGGACGGAGAGAAGATTCCCCCCGAGGGGAGATGCCATCCGCCAAGAATACCACTAGAGGCACTCGCCATTTTCTGGCTTCAGGTCTAAGGAGCTCACCTTGCCGTTAAACCCGGTGACGCTATAGAGGTCCTTTGCGATCAACAGTATATCTACACACTTTAAAAAAATATGCCGGTGTTTTTAGGATAGCGTAATCTGAACACACCTCTAGGCGCGAGGGGCGAGCGGGTACTGGGGCGGGGGGCGAACGGGGCGCGCACCTGATGGGGCCTCTCGCGTTGCGCCCGCGCACCGCCACCGCTGGGGCTCGGCCGCCGCTCGAGGCCTCGTTACGTCTCAGCAGTTATTATACCCTGGTATTGACATTGCATTCGTCATTCGTCGTGTCGTGTCCTTTCGTCTCTAGGTATTTCTGATTTTAATAACATTATCATTCTGGAGTATTCTAGTATAGAAAGAGTTGTATGAAAACCTTTTGAGGTTTTATGCACTAGAACAGGTCAATGCAGGAGAATACAAGGAGAAACAAGTAAAAAGGATTTTATTTCTCAATTAAACCCTAGTGCTGCTAAGCAAAATACATATTAGGTAAAACTAGTTTTTACGGGTTAATGCACGAAACTTTATTTATTTATTGACGTTTCGTAGCCTTTACAGGCTACGTCGTCAGAATCAAACTTTTATTTAATTTGTCGAGCTACCTTCGAAAGACTTTTATTGAGCCTTCGGTTATTTCATTGTTCGATTTTTAAAGTTTTATTGTCTATGTATGAATTTATTATTTAATTTACTTAATAAAGTATTTTATTTAAAATTCCTTTTTGTAATTTTGAGTTTATTTATTTGACCCTAACTACCGTAAACTACCACCGGTTCCAAAATTGGGAGACCTTTCTGAGAAGAACCGGCGAAACAAACTCAAGAGAGGCTTTCTATCTCCTTTTTATGTTAAATTATGCAAACAAAAAGAACTAATAGTATCTGTTGGTCTTGCTGTGTGTGCTCGGGGTTGGGATTTTATCTCCTGTATAATGCTGGAATGCTATGAAGCTGGTGGTATATACCAACCATCTTCCCTGTTGAAATTTGGATATTTTTTAATCTCAATAGCCTCGCGTATCATTCTAGGAACGGATCGCTGCTCAGTTGCAAGGATCTGTGGTTTATCAAATCTAATGTAATGGTTTGGTCCCCCTAATGCATGTTCACACACTACATATTAGGTGTTCCCAAATCAAACCACTAGTTTACCAAGCCCTTATCGATGTCATCAAAAGGAAATAACCAGATAATAATTTACTGACACAACGTTAAAAAGCGTTTACCGTTACAAAAAAATAATAATAATTCACTCGGCGAACTAGTTTTTGCTTATATAGTGGCTGTAGCACCGCATCGCCAGAAAATCGGCACCATCACAATAATTTTGTGTCATTTCGTTATCTCTACATCCGAGCCAACGGGCAGGGCCCTTTCTCTAATTAAGAATTCCTACATTTATGACGCCATAATACCTGCTGAGAAGTAGGAAAAAATAACGGTGCAAATGATAAGTGCGTTTGATGCGCGCGTGTGGGATGCGTTTGCGCAAGGCTCATGGAAGCACCCACTAGAAAGGTTAGATACGAGCGATCGGCCAGTTTCAAGTGTCTTAACTAAAGGCCTTTATATAATTACGCCTGAACGATTAATTTCGGTTAAAGCAATTGAAAAAAATCTAAAACTTTTTAATGGGGTTTCACATATGCTACCAAACTTCCCTACCAAAACGATAAATATTTTAGTTTCGCATTTAAAGACGACGACGACTTCGTAAGGACAGAAGTGCTATTAGTGTCCAAAACGTGTCTAGAATCCTTAAATTCCCAGAGAACAACTTGGACTTGATTTAAATCTCAGTAATCTGCATAAAAACGGAGGCAAAAAACACAGAAAACTTGGATTAACCATGATAGGCTCAGTAATTAGACGCATCGTTTGCTTAGAGGCTCTCGTGGATGTTTTGAGTTTTATGTTATAGGGTATAGTGGTGATGTTTGTTTGCAGGTAGGGTTTATGCTGAGGTTTGTTGAGTACGGATCGCAGGATGCCCTCCATTCACCTGGTGGGCTACACGTGGAGCGAGCTTGCGCAACATCGCCTGCGCCGGCGCAGTGCCCGCGCTTACTTTCTTACGGTCACTACCCTTCATAGAGGGACAGTTATACGAAGCTTGCTCGAAGGCCCGTTCAAGTTACGCGTTTGTTTGACTCTTTTATTGCCGTAGGAGATGGCGCAAGAGTGGGTTACTCGAGGTGGCTTACGGAATTCTTATAATATGCCCGATAATATTGAAATTATGTAGGTATACGATTACCACACTTTAGTGAAGACAAATTCACCAAGCTTGTCAGGGTAGATTTTATATTTGAATAAGTATTTACAATCGATTCATACAAAGACATACAAAGAATTCGGACATTGCTTCACTCAGAAGATTTCAAGCCTTTAAGTGCTATATTTAATTAAAGAGTAACCTAAGTAATATTAATTATATTTTAATACAACACTTTCCGTCATTTGACGTAATTGTGCATCTATAACGTTCTACTTTATTTTAATTGCGATCTAAACTGATTTCAGCTTGTAATGGTTTCCAGTTTTGTAATGGTTACAATAAACAGCACGTAGTTGATGAAAAACTAGTTTACTGAAACTGCGGACTGCTGTTTTGGCGGTGAACATTAACCATTTGTCGCACGACGAAACGACGAGACAATGTTTAGCAACAGTATTAAAGATAGCTGATTACAGTATGGATATGTCAGTTTAACCTTACTAACTTATTGCGTGGATATCTGAAGAGAGGTATCAGGATGGAAAATCTTTTGTTGGGTGGATCTTTTGTTGGTGATCGAAAATTAGTTGGCATATCTTCTTTTAATATTTATAAATTTTAGCTTTTTTGTTAGCCAAAAGTTGTTTTTACGCGGTAGTATAGTTTGACTCTTTCAGTCACGCTTTAACATTAAGAATATTTAAAACATAAATGATTTAGTTTTAGCATCATTCACAACTAAAATATCACACAAAGTAGGAAAAAATCTACGTATCAAGGCTTTCGAGGAATGGGTACTTATAATCATTTATTGCACATATGTGCGTTTTTTAATATAAAAACAATATTTTTAAGGTTCTTTCTTAATGTGTTCAGAAATGACAGATTTAGCCAAACATAAGGGTGATCACTGCAAATTGAGCGAAGGTCGCGCGACGTATTACCATACAATAGCCAGATACTTGTCCGCAAACGCTAACGGTTGCGGAGACATCGTAATATTTATGTAACTTGTTTAAATTATCCGTTTCGGTCGTCTTTCTCTGTGTATTGGTTCGTTTCGTTGAAATTTTTTCGTCATCGCCCAAAATTATGATTAGACTGACTGAAACAGTTAAGTTTAGTTATTCTAAGGAGGTAAGAAGTCATACAATAAAAAAATTAAGCCTCAAAAATAACCAACGGTACGAGAAATATACAGGCAAACAAAAAAGTCCAACATAGATGCGTCAGTCTCTTTAATGTCAGTGGGTGGACTTGGGTCCATACAGATTGTCGTGTTAGAATTATCTGTTCGTTCAGCTTTATACCTAACTTAGGTAGCTACCGGACGCGGCTCAAGGCCTTGCGAGGCTTTGGGCGACAGATCTTTGCTGGGCCCTTTTTATCCGACTTCGCCAAAAGATAGTTATGTTTTAAGAGTCATTTATATTTCTTTGGCACACTCTGTAGTTTAAACGGGTTGATTGATTGTAGCTTGAGGTGTGTAGTTAGATTCTTCTTAGTTGTGTGAGTGTCACTCGGTATACCAAAATTATAAAAAAAAATAATAAGACGTAGCACAAATAAAAATGGTCCTCAAGCCGGAAAAGCTCCCGAAGTTGCGTCTTCCTGCAGACCGCTTCTGTTTATTGCTCATTCTATCGAAGACTAATGGAAAAACTTTTAAATAGCAGAGTTTAAGGGTAGTTATGCCTTTAAACTACCACCAATGCTTTTGAAAATATCATAGTACGATAAAGCATATGCCTAGACTGGTAGAAGAAATCCATAAGACTTTTAAATTCAGAAATATTGCTGCGCGGCATTCCTGGTTTTTTCCTAGACCTTTCATAGACTTTCAGTACGAATATTCATTATACAGAATAAAAAATCTAACTCTCAGTAAACTATTAGGTATTCATAGACTCGAATCTTGCTGACAGCTTTTTACGTTAACCAAGATCAAGATAGGAGCAAACTTTAAAGTGCTCTTGCAAGAGTGCCCAGGGTTATTGCTTGGTCCCTACCATATTTTTACTTAGACCTTGCAATGAACTTTAGCTGATACCTACAGCAGCTTTGATTACCCACCACGAAGAACCGGCACCAGTAAGGAGCATTCTGTAACGTTCCCTAAACAACATCTAGGAATGGCTAACAACGTTAATGGCAAATTAAAGAAAACGAGACTGTCAGTACAGGTGACCTCGGAAATTTTATAAATATCGACTGAAATCTAAGTACCTAATACAATTTAATAATAAAAATAAATGGGTAATTATGATTTTCTTTGTAAGTTACTCTACTAACACGATAATAAGATTGTCAGAGCTTCTTATTAGTTTATGCATATAGGTGGACTTTATAGCACTGTGTTGGTTGCATTGCTGCTTTGCTCACTCTTCACATTCACACGGACTGTCCCAAAAAATCCGAAATATAAAAATCACCGATACGCGTGTCGCGGCGGGTCATCGACCCCTCGTGGAACCACCCTGATTTCACATTCTCTGTCCCTGTCGCGCATCAAGCCAATCGCTATTGGCGTTCACCTCGCACCGTCCATTCTCACGTGCGCTTGAGCCGCACTATACCGCTCGGTGCCCGATGTGGCTCAGGGCCTATCAAAAAGTTCTATCCCTCTCTAGTCTACTAGGAGAACTCAGACATAATTTCAGATGAACATATACATAGTACAGCAACATATAAATAGATATCCGTAATGCATAATAATACATGCATGGAATACAAAGAGGATTATTATACTACGGTCAATTGAAGCACGTGGGACATCGGTATTCCGTTGTCAACGATAAATATTTATAAAAAAAGTTGTAGACGAAACTGATTAACATATAATGTTAAACAAATGCCATACAATTTCCAAATTGATATCACTGTTTTATTAGCATTATTAATAGATCAGGATCTTAGCAATCGGATGAACGCAATGTGGATGAAATGGTGAAAGATCGCAGGAATTAAATGTGAACGATGGATGTCAAAGAAGACAAAAATCTGTGATAAGTCTTGCCATAATGCAAACTAGGCTCGAGTTTTTTGTATCTGTTTTATTTTAATATCATTAATTTAATTTAGCTTAAACTATTTAAGATATGTAACCATACATTCAACGATTGTTAGGCGGCACAAAGTTCGCCAGATCAGCTAGGATTTTATATAA
This sequence comes from Chilo suppressalis, assembly GCA_902850365.2. NCBI lineage: Eukaryota > Metazoa > Arthropoda > Insecta > Lepidoptera > Crambidae > Chilo > Chilo suppressalis. The sequence goes on from OU963898.1 coordinate 20,679,100, forward strand.
ATAAGGAAGCTCAAAATTTAGCTCATTACTTTAGCCTTTATATTTTATATCCTGTGTATTGCCCATGCCCCATAACATTATGATTGAGGCGAGAATTTAAAGATAACTAAAACAATATAAGTGGGTTAATAGTAGGTAGTGTTGAAATTAATAACATGGAATTATCCAAATCTCTAACTTCCTGTGTATTTTCCTTAAAATTTCTTACGTGACCTTGTTTTGACCATTACTCGTGACAAAAAATCCCTGTGGTGATATTCTCATTTAATTTTCTGCAAGATTTTCTATAATATAGGAAAATACTTCCACGGAGATCTCTTCAGGATTATTTATTCATATAATTAAGTAAACATGCATTGAACTATATTTCTTATACTATATACAAATTCCTAAAATAATATATTATTTAAAAGCACAAAATGGATTAAAACTACTAATTAAAAATATATTATATAAAAAATCGACCCCAAATCGCTGCGCTCGCAGGGTAGGGTGCCCAAGAGACTGGCGGCATTTCCCCTTTGAATGGCCAGGCTCAACCTTTGTCCGAAATGCGCGTCAGCCCTTGTATCCCCTGAGGCGTCGATGAGGCGTGTGGAAATATCCTTAAATAGCTGACGAGCTTCCGCACCCCAAGGCCCCAAGGTCTCCACGGCAAAAGGCGTAAATATATACGGCTCTCCCATATTTACGCCTTTTATTGATTTCGGCTGTCGTCGCAGCTGCGCCGGCTTTGCGAGCGGTCGCTCTCACGTGAGATGGGGCAACAGTGTCCACGCATGTGGTATCCCACACGAGTGACCGCCCGTTTTTCCACGGGATGAGCGTCATACCATCGGGCCTCTTGCCATCATCCCGGGCGATGCCATTAGGTTCAAGCACTGCTGGCACCCCGGAAGAGGCAAGGGCGCGACGGATGACGTCATTTGGGCGGCATGACGCGGAATGCGTCCTGCACTGCGATGACATGCTAAACCGTGATGACCTAGAGGATCGACGTCTACCCCACAACGACAGCGATGGGGTTCGTTCGTCCGGGCCTCTAGCCGTATGCTCACCGCCAAACTAAATGTCGTCCTCTCCAAAAGGGTACCTACGCTAAGCGATGGAATGGCATTTAACCAGTATCCTGACTCTGGCTCACAACTGGCCAAGAGACGAGACCGCTCCGCTCCGTTTTCTGAAGACTCTAACAGTTCATTTCGGGTCTTCATGCAGAGTGGCTCATCCCACTGCCTCTGCGAAGCCAGGTTCAGGGATAGGTCCGGACCGATTGTACTGAGCCAGGTATCCCTGGCCTCGGCCAAACAGGCAACCTCTACGCCGCAGAACGACGGGCCTAGTACGCTACCAACGAGGTTAACCGTGCTATAAACTGAGGACAGGAAGGCTGGCAGTGCTACACTTGAAATTTTTCGTATTCCCAGACCACCATGGCGAATCGGCAAGGTTGCTTGGGCCCAGCACCTATCATTCAAAGGACAATTGACTGTGCTATTTAAAGCTACTCTTACTGTCTCATCTAAGCGAGAGAGAAGGTCATCGTGGGCCCAAAGCGGTGTTCAGCGAAGCGAATAGGTAGTCTTGGGAGCAAAGAGACAGAATTTTATAATAAAATAAGCCATGTGAGGATTTATATCTTTTAGGCGGCTGGAAGATTCCTGAAATTTTAATATTTAATTCTCTACAATTTTGGTGAAAGCCGCTTCCAGCACCGGTGCCCCTAGTAGACGGAGCGACTGGTCGTCAATAATTTTAATATTAGGAGCCAAAACATTAAATTTAGAATTTAGTTCATAACGAGATTGTGCCGGTAGTCTTAATTAAATAATATTTAAGTTTTTTTATTAAAACCTTACATAAATTTGTTAAGCTTGAAGTAAATTGAATTGTTCGTAGGTTTCCAAATTTTCTTTTGGAACAAAGTTCCTTAGCGACTTGGCTGCTTGGGCTTAAAGGAACTGCGGTGGACCTAGGCGAAAAAAAGTAAGATGTTTCTGTCAAAACCGTCAGTAGTTTCGTAGCGTATTGTGTGTAGTTGTGTACTTATAGTAATTATGTGTACTTATGTTTATTTTTAACTGCGTTCCAACCGGGTGTTCCGCGACACTCACGTTTGCTTTTTAATTATGTAATGATGATGCATGTCACGATAATACCTATAACAGAGGTTGTGATATATTTTGATTACGATGCCGAAATAATATGCTTATGACAGGCGGGCGGACATCGTAGGCTTAAGCATCATGGTCATTGCCACCTATCCAAAAAAGCCTAACGTAACATTAAAATAATTATGTAATCCAATTCGTATTGAATGATGATGGATTATTTGACTTTCCCGACACTATTGCATGTGTATGTAAATATATTATTTTTACAATTTACTTTGGGCAATAATGCCTTAAATTTAAGGCATTTAGAAATATTGAGGGATACATAGCTTATTTTTAAACACCATGTAGGTAGCAAGAAAGTTTTAAAGGGCCACGCACACTTTGTATGGAAATTTTGGATTAGCATGGAAAGACATTTTAACCAGTTAAAGTTTACAATGCAAGAAGCTTAAGCTACTCAGAACCTTTGAATCATATAATTTTGTATCAGTATCCCTTAAAATAATTTTTAGCACCGCGATGAAAAAAGGTAATATGCACATACAAGTAATTTTCGCAACGATCTTTAGTATTCGAAGTCATTGTATTACCAATATGTGTGTGGATCAAATGTCTACCCACAAAGTAGATACATTTTCTATTACACAATTAATTTAAATCGAAAATAAACATCTATTCTTTAAATATGTTGCGAAAAATTATATTGCGCAATATGGCCTTAGACTGCATATTACCAAATGTCTAAACGCAAAAACGCAGTGTTCTTTTGACAGCTTGGGTGTGTTCCAAACTGCTACAAGTGCAACTTTACCTCGTCTCAGACATTTTAACCCAGACATGGGCAGAATCGTCACGTAATGAGACGCAGCCATAATCACCAAAAAATTGAATTGAATTGAAGCGCAATTTTTCACTCTAACATATCAATTTTGAGATAAATATATGAAACTTCTATCAAATCATGTATTTCACTTGGAGGGTAGGTTTAAAACGCAGCCATTGTCTGCAAATGTCATCTTAGACCCGGCCAATTCTAGCCATTTTAGCTGAAATTACGTGATACTTACTTAAATTCGGCCAATTACAGTGCCTTTCGATCATGTGACATTAGATAACTAATAGAAGGAAGTTATCGTATTATTTTCATTTATTTTTATTATATTATTAATAAAACTCCACTATATTTATGGTTATAGAAACTGGTTAAAAAATAAATAGTATAAAATTGTAAAATTGTTGTTTGCCAAACACCTTGTCCACGCGAAGCCTATTTTGGGCATTCCCTTTTAGGTATATAAAGTCCTTGTAAGTACTTGTTCATTGGCAAACATGATTTTTCAAAGACGATAATAACAAAATTGTATTGTCTATTGTTTAACCCTGTAATTTATGATGTTGCTTCACGTCCATCTCTTGTATCCATGTGGCCAATGTGACATAAGCAATGAATGGGAAGGTCACGCGAACAGTCGTTTTCAGTGAATCACGCAACATGAAAACTGTTGTAAAAAAGTAAAGATTAATGTAAAAATTTCATATTATTTCTATTTATTCTTTGATTCGATTCGTGCTATATTATTGTCGCTGTAAAATTTGTATTTTCATAGTCACTATACTACTTCTAATGTAGAGAATCTAGTAGTATACACAACTTACTTTGATTTTAGATTTTTTTTTAAATCTTTTCCCATATTAACTTATTATATGACTTAGACTTAGTTAGATTTCGTATAGTTAGTTTAGAGGTAGTATTCTTCATATTTATTTTGGGACCGGGATTTTTGTCATAGAGGGATCACTTGAGTGTGCCAAAGATTTCCATCCCGTTCAGTTTTCGGCTATTCCATAAATGTATTAATGTCTTAAATGTCCTTCTCCTCCGCACTACATATCTACTTTTGATTCTGCATCAAATACTGTGGTTAAGGGTTTACACAAAAAACGTTCCGAGGGCGTGAAATAAAAGGCAATTTATTTGATTAGTTGTGTACCTTTAGGTACTTACATGTATATTTCCTTTATACATGTTTATATTAAAAATATTATTAGTAAATTGACTGTCACGTTAATATTCATTAAAAAAGAGCATAAAGCTAATTGTCGAGTATTATTGTAATGTAGACCACAAACAGTACAAGGATGCGTTTTGTTATTCTCATTGTCCTTAAATGTTGGAGATTGCGAAGGCATGTTGGACGGAGCGTATTAGCAGTCGCATTCACATTATGAACGAGGTAGGTAGGCGTAGCCTCTCAAGGTCCCGCGGTATTATAATGGTGGTTGAGATTATCTCTAGGTACACAGTACACATAGAGGACAACCTAACCGAAGTAGATATAATCGATTAAAGGTCACAGCTCATTAGACCCACCCGGTGCGCGACCAGCACCGCCTCGACTCGTGCGGTAAATATTATATGTATAGATTTGTATTAGTATACGCTTAGTACATTAAATCCGTACAGTCCCGGGTCTGGCTGTAAACGAGTTGACAACGCACTTTAGTTTCTTATAAGAGCCAATTCACGGTTTGTAAAATTAAACATTGTAAAACACGCGTGAAAAGTGACGATCTCTAATTCACTACTTAACTTATGCTAGGAACGCGGAGTCGACCGCTTGACGTTCACAGGTTGACAACGAGGCGTCCGACCGTGGTCCACCCGACGTTAGTTGGTTGAAAATGCCGCGTCCACCTGAGTTTGCTCGTCGACCATGAGTGGACATCGCGTGACGAGGCGGTGCCGGGTGACTCTAATGATCTGTGACCTTAAGTCACACATCCCAGCGCAACAGCGACATACCAGTGTTGATATCTCCGAAAGATAATTACCCCTAAAGCTAATGAATAAAAACCCCTACAATGCCCGTTTTCGGTTTTACTTACAAAACCCCCTGGTTGCGGCCTAAAAATACTCACAGGGCAATTTTTGTGATATGAAACCATTATTCATTTAAATGGAAATAAGAATAATTCTAACACTCACCACCAAAATCATTAACCTAGCCCCAAAGTAAGTATACTCCAAAGCATGGTATACTGCAAGTAATGGATAGAATACATAATTTATTTATCTTATTTAATATTATATTAATACATAATAATATATAAGTACATCTATCTTTAATGCTAGATAGGAATGTATTTTAAAAATTTCGCAAAATTCTCACTGCAGTCATTTCCCCTTAATTTTGGGGGTAAAACATCAAGTTTGTAGCACTGTGATGATTACCTATTATACCTCTACACAAGGTACATACGTGCCAAATCATAAAATGACTATAAAACATGAGAGCACTAAAAGTGATTGGCGGTGGGTTCTTAACGATGTGGCACCGTAGGGTCTTGGACGTATAGAAAACATTAGATACGTGAAAGTCGAATATAAAGTTTGATAGAGGTGCTGGCGAATAAAACGGTATAATTATGCATATGGTTTTGACCTTAAACTATTTTTTTTTACAGCCTGAAGGTTTTAGGCCAGCTGAATTTGAATTTCAACTCATGTCAATCAGAACCGCTTAAAATAGTGTTAAAATTACTAAATTAAATATCAAGCCAAAATCTCACTCTAGGTATGTCATTAATTTTTTTACAGCTCCTGTAAAATTAAATTTGATGTAATTATACCGTTTTGTTCGCCAGCTTCTCATATGATACGTGCGTATTTAGTGTCTTCAAAGGCAAATTGACTCGATTTTTTTTTAATAAACTCAAATATTTCTTAACAATTAAATTTGCCTTAACGAAATTTTGAAAAACTTTAAACAGACAACATCTTTTTTTTCTATGAAATTCAGGATAATTACTCAGAACGAGGTTCCATCTGAAGTGGCAATACAGAAACTTTAATAAAAAGAGAAAAGTAGCCCTGTACTTCGCTTTATGTATTGCTGTATTAATATACAACCTTTAATGTAATGCACTAGCTTGTTTACCAGCTTATCTAGCTCCCCTTTAAGGCTTCTTTTGATATAAGGAGACAAAATTAAGAAGGTCATTGGAACGAAATATCAGTTTGATGAGTTTGATGTTAATGGAGAAATATTGTACACGACTTTCTTAGTTTTTTAGAGTTCCGTAATCCTGATAAGTAACCCTTATAGTTTAGTCATGTCCGTCTGTCGTCCCCGATTTTGCTTGGAGACTATTAGCACTAGAGAGCTGTAATTTTGTGAAGATATGTGTATCAATCACGCCGACAAAATGGTAGAATAAAAATTTGAACAATATTTTTTTAAAGTAGCTGGGGATGATGTTTTTTTCATCATCTACCCCATCGCGTGGGATGTCGTTGAATAGGTCTTTAAAATTATTAAGGGGTTCCTACAACCCCGTTCCCCCACCTCTGAAAGCTATACTATTGGCTTGAAAAACCTGGAAAATTCATGATAATAGTGCTTTTCATGAACTTTTAAGGAAAACTAAAACGATTAAGATAGATTTGTTAGTTTAAGAGTAATAGTCGTTCAACTTTGGTTAAAGAAAATTTCCTGCCTATTGAAGACCGTTTCCTACCTTAGAAGAAAACATTAATAGTGATATTGATGAAATTATTGTAGCGTAAAACCTTGCATTGGAACAAAATCTAAAAAAAACTGTTAAAAAACAACAATAAAATATCATTAGTTCCACAATGCTACTGCGAGTACCAACGGCAACGGCTTCTGAGTCGCGCTAACGTTACGTTGTTATAAAAAAATGTAAGCAAAAGATCGGCGGTTATACCGCATCATCCCCTTCTCAGGGGATGATCGCTTCAGATAAAACTTTTAGTCAGTAAGAGCCTGACATAACCTTGCAGCCGGCTGTAGGGTATCCATGAGGATTTCAAACCAGCACCCCCGCCTGGAAGGAAAATGGGCGGTTATCATTCGTTTTTTTTATCGAATTAATTTTGAGTTTGAGACGCAGTATGACTTTAATATAAGTATTTTAGTTGAGATACATAGATTGATATTAATTGTTTTTTCTAATTTCCGATGTAGAAAATAAAGACTCCTGCTCAAATATATTGTGGTAACTACAGAACCCTACACTGCGCGTGTCATGACATGCACTTGGCCGGTTTTTTTTATTCTCTTCTGCTGGAATGGGAGTAAAAGAAAAAAACATACAATATGTTAGCTGATAACTTTCTTGTGAAAAACTTAAAATGCTATCAATGGATAGAGCCTATTCAAAGAATAGGAACAACGGAAAAAAGGAACTTAGCAAGAGAGGTAGGGTTCGCACGAATTGGAGCGCCCGTCTGGGGAAGTAATCTCAACCTTACAGACAACTTTGAAGAAGACCACAGTAAAATAACAGGAGGCCTACTCTATTTCAAAGTAAAACTAAATTTCGATCAAAATTTAGTTTTTCGTTGAAATACTCTGTTTCCTATTCATTTCGAAAATTCGTTCGTCCGAAAATACACTTCTGGACACATCTATTGACCCACCTTGTATTTTCAGTTTCGTTTGGTCCTAGCTAAAATTTTATATTAGGACGAGCAAAAAGTTTTTATGCAGTTTTGAAACTGGCACATTCACAATTTCATTCAATAGTCTTTTTTTTGAATTTCGAACACAGAATTTAAAGAAACAAAAGACAATTTGGAGCCTGTTTGTTGATATCAAACAATCGAATACTAAGAAAACTTGGTTTTATTGGTTTACTTGGATTTAATTCTTGAAAAAGTGATTGATATCTTTGGTTTTGCAACAAACATTACTTATTCTTAACATTAAGGTGAGGTTCTATCAATAATCTATGGATACCTCACCTGAAGTCGCCGCCCAAGCTGTGGCACTTATTCAGGCCGGACACAGCCAAAGAAACGTGAGTACTCAACTTAATTTAAGTCGATCTGTGGTCCGAAATGTTTATCGGAGGTACCTAGAGACTGGCGGCTTTGTTCGTCGCCAAGGAAGGCCACGATCTCGGGTCACAACTGAAAGACAGGATCGATTCATCGTGACGACCAGCTTGAGAAATCGTCACCTTACCTCCATTGAGATACAAAAACAAATTCGCGACTTCCACGGAGTATCTGTGAGCGCTCGAACTGTTCGGAGAAGGTTAAAAGAACGCGATATGGTACCACACAAGCCAGCTAATGAGCCCAAACTAACGCGAGCCCACCGCACAGCACGCCTTCATTTCGCACGCAGTCATTTAAATTGGACACAGCAAGATTGGAGCCGTGTACTTTTTTCTGATGAGTCTAAAATTGTGTTACATGGCAATGATGGAAGGAAGAAGGTCTACCGACGACCGAGCGTTTCGCACAATGCTGCTTTGAAGAGAGGGTTGCTTATGGCGGTGGCTCATGGACTGTCTGGGGCGGTACATCCGCGAGCGGCAAAACTCAAACAAACTTGAGGTTGTTACAGGACCACGGCTGCCAACATTAAATGCTGAAAGGTACATTCGTGAGTGCTTAGAACCTCATGTGATACCATACGCGGACTATGTGGGCCCAAATTTCCTTTTTATGCATGATAATGCAAGAGCCCATGCGGCCGGCATCGTCAGGGAATATCTTCGGGATGTGAACATCACAGTTATGGACTGGCCAGCCAGAAGCCCAGACATGAACCCCATTGAGCACATGTGGGACGAGCTAAAAAGACGAGCCCTAGCTCGTCAGCCAGTTGCCCAGACGATGCAGGAGTTGAAAACTGCCATAGAAGAGGAATGGGAGATGATCCATCAAAATTTCATAGAGCGGTTGATAAACTCTATGCCTAATCGTATGAGAGCTGTGGTAGATGCCCATGGAGGCAACACGCGTTATTAAATTAAACCTTTATTTGATAAAACATGTTTTATATTCAAAAATCAATTTTCTTTAACAAGGCGCATATCCGACTTGTTAGGCGTAGCTCCATGTCGTATGGTATTCTGAATTCAAATTTAAAACAATACGATCGAAAAAGATGGTAAAATGTATCAGGTTTAAAACTGCATCAACAGTTTTTGTTCAATCTAGCAATCATATTTCGGTAGGGGCCATCGAAACCTAAACTCTAAGGTGGGCCAATAGATGTGTCCAGAAGTGTAGTTTGACAATTAAATTCTCCAAGCCTACTCTTATTCAAAACTTTCAAAGTAAAATTTGAATTTAACAGATAATTGTTCGAAATTTTAACCTCAAATTGACCAAATGAAAAGTGTTACCTTTTCATTTTGTCAATTTGAATTTAAATTTTAATTAATTATTGTATTTCCAATACTTCAAAGTATTAAACGACAAATTGAGGTTGACGTATAATGAAGTGCATTAACTTAACAAATTAGTCGGCTAACAGTATTAAAGAAGATTCTTATAATGTCATCAAAAATTTTGTAGTAAAGTAATATTGTTTCCAAGTAAACTAGGTAATCTAAAAAGTGGAGATAAAAGAACTCACAAACATGACTCATTCCATTCGTTCACGAAAATTGTCTGGGATTCCGAACTTTATGTGGGTGTTCGAAAATGGAATAAAGTTATTGGCGAAATTTCGTTTAAAATTCGTTCGTTACCGAAATTTCGTTTCGGAGAAAGAGAGTAGCGCTCCAGTACCTTTTGGTTGTATTGTGTTTCTGGCGTTGGGTAGGGTTCCAGGGCTCCATGGGATTGGGTCGTGTCGGGGATTGGGTCAGGGTAGGCAATGGTGCGAGTGATATTTTTAACATCGCAAACTTCTATAATGATAGACAATGATGGCCGCCTACCAACAGGCAGACCATACGCTTGTTTCCCACCATTTCAACATAAAAACCAAACACTTTTATTTCTGGGCAGCATGTTAGATTGAATCAATTCCACGTGTGGCTATTAGAGTTATCCATCCATCTATAAATTAAGTGGTCGCTTTGTTTAAGTTTTAGTTTAATATTTAAATGTAAATACCGTGTAATGTTTACCAACCTAACAATTTGTCATTATGTAGTAGATTAACAGAAAAAATATCGTTTCGATGAAGTCAGTGGCTAATGGTGATCTTCAGATCTTCGTTCGCCTCTGGGGATAAAACTAAATAACTTTACTTAACAGGTACCAGAAAATTTTCCAATTAGCGCTGGTTTGGTATCGCTAGAGTTATTCAATAGATGACTCTCATTACATCATACGCAATGTTCGGCTTTTACTACAGAGTAATTCCGAGGAGATAACAGATAGCTCGAATCAAAATCGAATTCAAATAGTTGAATTCGATCTTGATATGCGTCAAATATCAAGAAAATTTGTATAGAAATTTGAATGGACGCTTACGAATACAAGATTTATACAATATAGGTTGATATTTTAGAGCCTAAGCTGTGTCGTATATTAAAAGGAATTTATTTGTGGTATGAATAACTGTTCCTTAAAGATTGACCTGTGTGTTTGACTGGTTTTCTCTAAGTAGAAAGTATAAAACATTATTCAAAGTTTTGTGCTTGATCATCATTTCTTGTTAATTAAAATCAGTCTAGAAGCCGACATTAATGTTTGCACTTCTCTAGATTGTTCATTCGTTTCATATTTTCCAACCATTGTTCTTGATCGAACGAACATCTAACAAGGTTTTTAAAACGCAAGTGGGAGCGCTCCTAAGGCCGTATCTACTGTGTATCGAGTGCTACACGGACGAACTGGCGGCATGGGAATCGATGTTCATTGCTGCATGCGCCTGCGGCTTAATCTGGGATTGTTGGTGTTAAGCAGCAATGGTCGGTAAGAAGCGTTGACCTTGTCGCGTGGGAGCTAGAAATCGGCGCGATGCGCTTACGCAATCGCAACCACTCGGGTGCTCCGTGCCTCCACGTCCGCGCCGCCCGCCCGCCTCCCCTTGCCTATCCTCGAAAATCTCTAAGGTTTGACGACTTTTATGATAGGTAAGTACCTACCTACTATGTTCTGTAATTATGATTACTTCACGTTTTGTAACACAAAGAATAAGAATTTTGAATAATATTTTTGTTTAACATTTATTATGTAATCACAATTTATAAATAACTAGATTAAAAAGAAACAGTCATAATATAAAATCCACATTCATTCAAGACATTTCAAGTGTCTGACTCTGACTGTAATTATAACCAAACCTACTAATATGTAAGAGGAGATTTGTTAGTATTTCTATGCTAAGAAGAATTAATATAATCTACCTACTTAGTTGCTGTTCAAAAAAAGTTGACAAGAACGTCGTATTTTATAATGCTGCATATTTAAATGTAAATATTTGACTTTAAATGTGCTGAAATTTTTTATAAATACATATTGGAAAAAGAGTTGGTTTGACGGAAGCCCTTTGTTTCTTGCTGAAAGTCTCATAAGTTGTAGGGACCCCTGACTTTTTGCTCAGCTTGTGCATACCTACACGTATTCGAAGGGTCTTTACTATTATATTGTCTGATATGGAGCCATAAAGTACTGACATGGTCGTAAAAATATCGTTATATTTAATGGGCACCGGATTTAGGGTTAATCGATTCGCCGCCAAAAATCGGACTTTCGTGAGATGGAATTAGTGATGAGTCGGATAACGGGACAATCACTGGTAACGGCTGCTGTGAGCCTACTCTGTGCGACTATTCGAAATCACCGTTTCCGAGCTTAGAATCGACCGCCTCCCTCTCACTCGGCGAACAGGTGAGAGAGACAACACGCGTAATTACTCAATGGATTATTCAGTACAGATTAAGTAGGGTAAACTCGAGGCACCGCGCGACAGGTGTCCCTGATTGTGCCAGTGGTTCCGATAAACAGCAACAGAACAGAAGACATGACATATCGCACGATGATATTGGAATTCACCGTGTGCTGTTGGCCAGAACGTTATGTACACTTACTTGAATAAGATTAGACATCAGTAACAACTTAACAAACGAAATAGTGTTGATAAATATTGTTGTTGTACCTTTGTTGTTTGTACAAAAAAATTGAAACTTTACGTGGAAATTGAACCTACTAGGGTTTAATTTCAACTACTACGACGTAGTAAAGAAAAGAAATTGGTATAATAAATGCTATCGTATAGTTTATGTTTCGATATTTACATTCAAATATTTGAAATTCAAATTTATATTAAAAAATCTGAAAAAAAAAATTAAATTTTGGAACGAAGTTTCTTAAACTTAGACTGCGAAAAATTGTAAGATTTTTCCGTCACGACCGTCAGCTGTTTCGTAGCGTTTTGTGTGTATTGTGGCGGCACACTATGATGGCCGTTTTAACGTTTGTCATGAAATTTTATATTCGAAATTCAAAATTAGTACTCAACTTAAAACAAATAATTATTGTTCTTCATTGTTATTACAGATTTACAATGTGTCATAAAATTTATCGCATTAGTAATTTGGGGGCGTAGAATTAAAATTAAACTATGGTCTTATTAAAGAACATGTTTCCTGAAACTTGTCATTTCACGTTTAAAACAATTAAATACATACATGTAATTTTAACGTACTAACCCCGCTATTTGACAGAATCTTTAAAGGATGCAGTAAAGTAAATTATTTGACATTAACATTTACATATCTGTTTTATTCCATCTTTTTGATCAGCTAATACTTGCAATATTTGTGAAAAATCCAAAAATATAATACTTACCTAGCTTTGATTTTCATTGGATTATGTAGATTTTTGATTGATTGACTTTTCGCGTCACTATTGCAATATGTCAAAATGTCATCACATCATGCCGCAACTATAGTTGTGTAATTATACTTATGTCTATTTTTTTTAATTCATCCAACTGAGTGTTCAAATATTTAAGTATAACAATCAAGTACGCAAGTATTCATCAATCATGTAATTATTTTTATGTATGTAAATTATTGTAATTAACTACCTAATATTTGAAATAATTGATGCAGGAAGATGAAAAATGGGTTATTTATAAAGTTAACTGGTTTTAAAAAGTAACAACATCAAAACACTTGACAGCATAGGCACCTAACAAAACTGATAAAATACTAACGATAAAAATGACACTATCGTAATCTAAAAACTTTGATTCGTCTTTCATGAGGAACAGTCTTTATTTGTCAATAAATAATACAAATTTTGTGCAATTTCACCTTACATATTAACGAGGAATCCTTATTAAGAACAATGCCTTTACAATTAACTTAATAATAAGTTTAATTACCTACTACGGTGTAAGTATCGGCATTTGGGTAAAAATGTATTGTATTCATACTGTCTTTGAGGTGCTATTTATGATATTTAATTTCTAAAATTAAAATAATGGTAAGTACTAAGGAACATGAATAAAATCCACATTATGAACAACAATTATTTCTCTAATGCTAACTACATTCATATTAATTTGTAAGTACCGTATATTGCAAATTGAGGAGTCCTTAAAAGAGTCTGCGTCATAATTGCTATTTAACAGTGCACTGATTGAAGTAGACATTATTTTCAAGTTGAAACAAGTATAGGTACTTTCGCTTACCAAATTAATAGCAATTTTAAATGATCTTTAGTTAATAGATACCTACTGACTGAGCATAAACCAATAATTGATTTTTGTGCTTGTTTGAAACTGAGGACAGGCCATACAATTTTAGATTAATATGGATTATGAAAGTTAATATTATTAGAAATAGTCACAATTACGTCAGTCATTTGACTGAAACCAAAATTGAGGTAATGGACGGAAGCACGATAAACGTTGTCATCGCTTGTTAACAAAACCCTAAGGCTGTGTATCCACCAGAGATGTACAAGGAAGCGCAGAGAGGGATATGTTTGTAAAGAATTAATAGAATAGCTTCATTTACCTCGCCCCGGTTAACACAGATCTGGTGAAAAAAGCTTAATGAAGAAAGGCTTTTGAAATACAAAATTACTATCTACTGCTTCAGATGTAGGCGGCCAGGAACTCCTAGCAAACATCTGATAAGAGTCCGCTACGTGTATCCTCCTCGCACCGTTCTTCTGCACTCTGTTTCACATCTTCCAAACATATTCGGTATTTCCACTAAATATGCTTGGAAGATATTCCATAGCTTCACTTCAAATCCACGCTTTGGTCATCTTTCTAGCAAATCTGTGGTGGACATACAGCCTAACAGTAAAGCTAAGAGAGATAGGGCATAGCGGATTTGCCGCTAGAATTGGAGCGCCCGTCTGGGGAAGTAACATCCACGTTACAGATGACAACAGCAAAATTTTTGGTGGTGTTGTGTTTCTGTCGGTGAATAAGGTTCCAGGTAGGGGATTGGTTCAGGGTAGGCAACGGTGTGAATAATATTTTTGGTATCGCAAGCGTCTATAGGCCATAGTGGCTGTTTTTTTTTAATCTTTAATAGGCTGACTTTGACCACAATCTCGCCTGATGGAAAGCGATGATGAGGCCTAGGATGGTACACGCCAGCCTAGAAGATGCCTGTTCACTTAGCCATGCTATGCTTATGCCTGCTTACCATCAGACAGGCCATACGCTCGTTTTCCACCCTTCTAACATATAAACAACAACGCCTTAGTAACGGAGGAGTTGCCAGTTTCCCTATACGCAGATACCGAAAAAATATTAATTTAAAATTCCGAAAACTATACACATAAAAAATCGATAGTACGCACAGAATGCATGTACCTACGTAATGATGCTGTAGCCTATATATAACCACAGCCATTTTGGATGAGTATATATTTATAATACAATCGACCGGTCCGGTTTCGCACAAATCTAGTGCAATATCTTAACAAAAAACGTAGAAAAATTCAGAATTTCTTTATATATTCTCGTGATTTTTCTTAAATTTATCGTATGACATCGGCATCAAAATTACAAACACAAAAAACAGAAAATGGGCCAAGCTTTTCTCAAGTGTATTACTTAGACGCGTAGCTAGTTTGAGGGCGAACATTGATTAAAACGGTAGGACAACGGGTAAATAAATATAATATATAATAAATATAATAAAAAATAATAAATAAAAAATAATATATAATATAATATAATATAAATATCCTTGGATCGACCAGGGGAATATGTTGGTGTGATCAGGGGTAAAAGCCGAAGACTGGGTCCAAGACTTTATCAGTGTAAACCTTAGTTCGCACATTTTTCTTATTTTTCTTCCATAAGAACCTTCTACTACTACTACTTCTACTAATACAAAATTTTAAATTACAGACGAAGCAGACGCTCGCATCGCGAGGGGGGTCTCGTTGTTGATTTTTAAATACCTAATTTAAAAATCAAAGATAATTTATATTTTATTTTAAATTAATGCGAACTTAATAAAGATTATTTGATATAACTTAATAAGTAGTTTTACTTACATTCCATCTATTTAAAAAAACGGACAAATTAAAAGCCGGACACATGGCTAAAAGTCCGGACATGTATAAATCCGGACGGATGGTAACCCTACTTGTAAGAAAATTCGAATAAGACTTAAGACATTTTCTTATAATGTACATAATGGCTTACTGTATAAGTAAACAGACAATGGTGTCGATTCCGGTATGATTCTCTATACCTAAAATTAAATTTGACAACAGTGTATCCTTGTCACTCTCTATACAGAATGAAAAGGAGAGACTGATGTTAAATTTAGTTTTAAGTTTAGAAAATCATGCCAGAATCGACACCAATGTAAAATATCCAAAGTACGATAATAATGAAGTAGACTGCGAAGGTTAGGCAATAAATCAAACTTAATTCTTAGTGCAAAGAACCGGCGAAACTGGCATGTGAGAGGGTTAGTGAGTGTTCAGAAAAGGCGAGGCGCTCTTAGCTACTCGCCCTTCTCGGAAATAGGAGTTCGCTACGGGTCCAACCGCTCCCTTTAACGTAGTGACACACTTTACTGGAATCTGTCGACCGTCTTAGCTCATGGTATGATATAAAAATGCACTCAAAAGATTAGGTAACGAGCCACAGATTAATATAAAATATGATATAGTATTTTTTTAAGAATGGAATGATAATGAAAAAAATAATAAAAAAACTGACCAGGCCCATCGCGATTCTGGCCTCGCTCCATTAGAATTGCATTAAATCATTTGTTTGTTTCCGTCACAGCTTACAAAGTATACCAATGAATCAGCATTTTCAATATTTGTTGTTAAAATACAGCTTATGGGACATCATATACCAAAATTTAACACTTTAACTAGTTTTGATTTTGCGATATACCTCGTAACAAAAAATTACTACTTTGACGGCTGAAAATTATATTATATCCTACTCAACGAGCACTTCACATGCTGGGGTAAACAAGAAAAAAAATCGTCTCCTTTTCATGTACAGGACTTAGATAATTTAATTGGATTTTTAACTACCTAGGTACATATTCAGCTTTGAGCAAGTTTTCTACGTAAAATACCAAAATTAAAGATTGAGAAATGTCATCGCCATTGTGTAATTATGCGCGTTTTCGCAAAATCACTAGGATTATCGCGAAAATTCGAATTATCGAATCATCCTACGACATATATAAACAAACAGCCATGACTCAGGTAAGAGTGCTCGTATACATCATACAAACATTTATTTATCCCATCGGGATTCGGACCCAGGATCTCTGACTAGGCGATACCTTGAACACCGGTGTACATAGTACCACTCTACCACGGAGGTCGAAATTAGTCTTGTAAAATATCAAAATAATAAAAATAAAACATCCCATTTCTTTTCCTTTGCTTTGTTCACCAATTTATAGTTGAGGTTAAAATTACGTTTTTAGCGCACCCAGAATATTTGTTTATTGTACCTACTTGGGTACACAATCTGTGGTTCAACTCTGTCTTCGTCATTATCTTGATCTCAACATACAAACTCGTTTCATAAGTTACCACTTCAAATTCACTAAGAACACAATAATTTTACATAGTGTTAAATAAATAAACACCTAAACTGGTCATTTTTTTTCGTAAAACTTATACAGATTATAAAAAACTTTTTGCCTCTCCACCATTACTGTTTTAAGGACACATTACCACAAAATGGCCGTGAGATATCTAACAGTACAAGCGAAAATTGACCGCCGTGTGCCGAATCGTGTCATTGAACCCGACCGTTAGACGCATCTAGGAGCGGGCCCTTCTACTTCCTACCTACTTATTGCATCTCGGAATTTTTTCGGCCCGCCGAGAAAATAAAAAAGTATCAACGCCATTTTGTAAACGGAAAAAGAGATCATTAGATGCTCCCTGAGCGTGTTAAATTATTTCCGAAAAATTGGCCTTTTGTTTTAATAAGTGAGACAATCTATTATCGTGAAGCAAGGAGTAGAAAAAAACACTAATACGATTTTAAATATAACTTTTTTTTCTATTTTAAGAACACATTAATATGAATTTGTTAATTTACATAAACTTTGTAGTTTATTTAACAGTTACGTAAGTTTCCTTTTGTCCATAGATATGTGACAAATCTCTACAAACTATGGAGTAAATATATATTTATCGAGCAGAGAAGCACTAAAGTCCTAGGGAAATTTAGGACAAGTAAAGCCAGCACAGCACTGGACATAAAACATGAATGAGTGTTTGAATAGCCGAGGTACCCCTTAGACAGGGTTGTCATTTTCAGATTAAATACAGTTACTTAAACAAGAAAATTCAGTATTCAGATATCATGTTTTTATTTATTTTTAAACATTTAACTGCTAGATGTTTAAATCTAAAGTTTAAACATCTAGCATAAATTATCTATTTTTTTTTCTAGTAAACTTTTCTTTAGATTCAGATATCAATTTAAAATAAATGTAAGTATTAGGTTTCAATGTTATATATCTCAATTCCGTATCGCGAAATCATCAAAAAGTTTTGTTTTTATACGAGGCGCAACAAATTACCCCATCCCACCTGATGTTAAATAAAAGTGAAGTCCAGTCGCGAAGATAGATAATGCGGCAGAAAATGTGCTACTTCAGGCATCAGGTGAGGATGGCTGGTTCAAGCCGCAAGTGAGGACCTCAATTTGCCGGCCTGAACCCACTCACTCACTCACGGGTAGAGACCCGTGACGGAGCCCTTGAACCCAACTCACCAGCAGAAACACAACACCACTATCACTAAAAGGAAGTCTTAGGAAGTTGCTTCCCCAGCGTTCCAATTTGAGTGAAAAATCCGCTGTGATCTATAGATCTCTGTTTTAACCAAAGATATTTCAAATAGTATACTATTACTAGCTGTCCCAGCAAACTTCGTCCCGCCATAAAAAATAGGGGTTGGTGGAAGAAGGGTGAAAATTTAGGGTTGTATGTATTTTTGTATGATGTATTATAAAAAAATAAAAACAAAAAATTGTCCAAAAAAAATATTTAAGGGTGGACCACTTTAACATTTAGGGGGATGAAAAATTAGGTGTTGTCCGATTCTCAGACCTACTGAATGTGCATATAAAATTTCACGAAAATTGGAGCCGTGTCAGAGTAGTTCAATTACGCACACCGTGACACAAGAATTTTATATATTAGATTTTTTTCTTAAAAGAGCTTAATTTCAAGCTACCTGTTGGGGTAGTCGTTGGAAGTCTGGCTTTTCAAATGGCCAGCCCTAACAGCAGAGGTAGGCACACGTCTGAGAAAGCAAGGATTTCTTTTTGTTCGCAGCTTTTACCGTCGCAGTTTTAACAGTTACCGCTGGCACCGCTCGCCCGACGTCCGTTACAATGAATTTATGCTTATTCATCGGACACTCGAGGAAGCTCTGAGTTTTTTCAATGAAATAGATCTCACATATCATAACCGTTAGATTAATCATTAAAAAAGTGTCCAACAAGGAACTAGCTGACTTAGGTACTTCTTTTCTAACAGGGTTTAACTGTTTTTTATACATTAGTCTCTATAAAGATAAAGTTTGTTTTCTTCATGAAACAATCGTAATGTATTAAGACACTAAATCAATGTCAGTATCGCTATGGTGTCCGCTTCTGATGTCCTGCCAGTTCCAAACAGATAGGGAAAATTATGTAGGTATATATATATCGTCAGATTAATACTAATGTGAGGTCTGGCGCTTGAAATAGCTCTAGAACCTGTTCGATTTTGAGTTTGGTGCAGGTGAATAAAATTCGCAATAAAAGAAAAACACGAATATACACAAAATAAAAGAATCAATCACTTTAAAATCTAAAACCGATGTTGCGTTCAAATTACAACTAGAGATTATTCGTTCAGATTAACATGAGCATGAGCAATTGATGACTATTAAGAAAGCTTTAATAAATCCTTACATCTATCTATCGCCGACTAACATCACCTGTATATTTTGTAACTTAAGATAATAATTTATAGCACGCCACACCGGCAGGCATCTATCTACCTACCTACTTGAAATTAAACTATTTCCTACTGATCATTTTAACGGTACATACAAACTCTTCGCGTTTCCGTTTACGAGGCAAGTCTACGATAGAATCTTTAATACCGTATACGGAACAATGTACGTACACACGTCTATTTATTATGATATTATTATTATGAACACAAAACTTCAGACTCAAACAAATTATGAATTATTTACGATATAGTGTTTAGCACGATTTTACATGACTGAACTGAATCTGTTTTGGTCTATATATTTTATTATTTCACAATGCAAGGCACAGTAACAGGACATAAATTATTTAAATTATACTTCTAAATACAATACAATTATTGTTATATAACATCCTATTCAATTACATTAAAAAAACAATGAATAAGGCCGCATTTCCACTTGCAAGAAAACTTCTGCGAGAAGTAACCGACAGTCCGTCCGACAGCAATAACTAGCAAGCTCGCGACAGTATTCAATTTTGCAAGTTCCTGTTGGACAGACTGTCAGAAATATCTCACTGAAGTTTTGTTGCAGGTGGAAATGCGGCCTAACATATATTGAGATTACTGGTATGTTGTAAACATATGGTAAGCTATAAAAAAGTATATCAAGCAAAGGATAATCTATTCCAAAATGATGAATGATAACTGTCGGGGAATAAAGAAGAAGCTAAGAAGATAGCTCTAGAGCTGTCATTGAATCGTCAGTCTTTTGAATAGGAGCCACAACTGCAGAGCGAGTGGCGCTTTCAGAGGGTGCTAAAAGATCACTCTGAATACGCAAACAGAAAGGGTTCGTCGCACTACCTCTGAGATGATAAAGAGGATGTCGGATCCACTCCCGGGTATAACCTAGATATAATATATTAGTAAAGAGTTTGGCTGTACCGTATGCAGAAGACGGAAAAGCGGGAAGGGCAATGTGGGAAATATGGAGAGAGTGTGCTGCTTCCAAGCGTTATAGGTAAATAAGTTGTTTAGAATTTTGGAGAGTGTCTCTCTGAGCGAACTGTCAATAATTGACAGTTTTCCTGGAAAAGTCAAAAATGTCTTCAAAAACCGCTGACCTGATTCAAGCAAAATTTGGAATAGAGGTAGGTAGTTTGAGCACCGAAAAAGGATAAAGGATAGCCTTTATCCCAGAAATCACTCTCAAAGAGGGTGAAAATAGGGGTGGAAGTTGTACGGGAAACCAATTTTCCACACGTATTACATATTGTCAGTGGAAAGGCAAAATCGGTTATACGCCACTTTGGTCGTGAATAAGTTGTATATATCATTTTAATCAGATTTTGTTTTCTGCGTTGATTTGTTTGTGTTTCGTGAAGATTTGAGTACTTATTTAGCGCAAGTAAATTTTTTGAAATTTTTATTGTTAACAATGCTGAAGCTACATAAATTTAGTGTTTTTTGAACCAATGGCGCTTATGCCCGGCTATTTGGCGCAAGATTAGATGTTTGCTTGACAAAAAATGT
The DNA here is from genome assembly GCA_902850365.2 of Chilo suppressalis. Lineage (NCBI taxonomy): Eukaryota > Metazoa > Arthropoda > Insecta > Lepidoptera > Crambidae > Chilo > Chilo suppressalis. The sequence goes on from OU963898.1 coordinate 20,699,934, forward strand.
ATGGTGGGCCGAGTGATTTTCGCAAGCGACATCTAATTCGTAAAGTATAGGCACTATGTAACTTTTTAATAGGATGATATATAGAAAATATTATTTTATGAATACGTTTTTATTTTTATAGCGCTACTTCTCATGAGATGAGTTGTGATTTTTTTTAATGAAAAAAAATTTTTATTGTTGTTTCTGTAAAGTGGCGTTTAAGCAATTTTGCTATTCCACTGTCGAATCAAATTATTATTCCTTATTAATATATAAGACCCTGCCGATGGCATGTGGTGCGATTGTGGAAGGTGACATATACCGAAGGTCTAGGAAGTAAAAATTTAATTTGAAGGGTAAAGGTATCATATAGGGATAAGCCCACCTTTGCTTACGACTTATTTGAACGTCAATAAATAAATAAAAATTTCGTGCATTAACCCGTAAAAAACTAGTTTTATTTAATGAGTAAAGTGCGTGAAAACCTAAGAAACAAATATACTTATTTGAAGTTGTTTAATTCTAATATTTTCATGCAATGAGAGTTTGGCATTGTATACTTATTTGTAATGCAATAAAGAGTATAATATGGAGTAGGTTATGGTGGTTAACTAATATATGATAGTTTGCATGAGAAACTGGTGTATTTCACGCAGTCCCACAATACTTCTAAATATGTCAATTAGTTATATTGCCAAAGCTTAGAGTAGCTATAATAAACGTAGGTAACCGTGGTTTCATTTATTTTAAATGAAATTGTCCGCACGTGGGCCGCGTATTTCACAGTTCGTTAAATGCATGCTAATTTATTATAAACGCTTAAATTATGTTAGCAAATATTATACTACGTCGATTTAGTCAATTAACTTTAATAAAAGCTGTTTTGCAGCCTAAAAATGGTACATAAAAGAAACTCGACACATATGTTACAGTCTTTTGGTAGCGGTAGATGCCAAAGTGTGCTGTTTCGATTCCAGCTTAGTGATACCTACCTAGGCAGATTATTTTTTATAGATGATGAAAATAATAGCTTGCTATATTATATGAAACTAGGACCTGACATGCAATCCTAATTTCCCCACTAGTGGACGCTTCCATTAGATTATATTGATAATACCTCAAGTAAATTATGTTGTTATCTTCTGTATATAGGCAACCGATACTGACTAACACATCTATCAACGCAGCTCAAACCACGGAACGGATTGCGCTGACATTTGGCACACATATAGCTATTTCAGATGGAGACAGTGCTAAGTAAGGACTTTCCAAAACTGACCCCTAGAGAAACAAAACGGGAGTTCAAACTTTGTATGAAGCAAACAAGATCGCGTGGTTAATCCTTTAACTAAACAAGCAATTTTTCCACGCAGATGAAGTCGCAGCCACCCACTAGTTGGAATATAATATAATTATTCATTCATAAGTATCATGGGAGATTGTGATACAAAAATCTCGAATCATATATTTGTATTTGTTTTCTCAAAAAACTAAAGATATAGTGATTCACATTAAGTACGTATCTAAAAGTTTGCCCTACATATAGGATAAGCCTAAAAGCGTTCCAGGGCGGGTTAGTTAGGGAAAGTGTGTTGGCTTTTATTCAGCCGCGATGAAAGTAGGCCAGTGCGATGTAAGGACTTCAGCGAACAACGCGATGACCTAGGTCAGGTCACAGCTGAATTATAACTCGCTCCCGGCCAATCGATACCCGTCCAGGTGCTGAATAGTGTGTCCTAAATACTCTATCGGATTGTGCAATAGCTATTTGCTGTCTCCGACGTCTGGTTAAGAGTCAATTTTGAATTTGGTATATTGTTATTCGAACTTTACTCGAGCCAAATTTAAAAAAAAAATTAGAAAGACTAGGTTCAATATCCTTACATGTTGTTCGCGATGATCGCAAAAACTAATTAAAAAAAATCCATCAATTTCAAAGCGACGCGAGATCAGGTCTCTTAACTAGTTATTATTTATAGTTTACAAAAAACAACATGTTATTTTGTTGTTTTATCTCCATTAATAAATTAAAAATCAATTACGGCACATTTCCCAACATCCTTTGAGAACCCCTTTTACCCCTTTTACTGATGTTTGTTGTTTCCCTAATTATCAAGACAAGGGTTGCTTCATGCAACCCATGCTTCAAAGGATTTAGACCTATTGAATTGTGTACTCTAGAGTGTAAGTGTATAGTGTGAGCCGCAAGTTTTTAATTGCATCGTTTTTAATAAAATCACCATCTTCTCTCGCATTGGTGTCGGAAACCAAATTTTTCCTATGAGAACCAAAAAAGGGGCGGCAAAGGGTAAAACCCACAGAATTCTGCAATGACGAAAGACAACAAAACAGGACATGCCGAGATAAATCCACGCCGATAACGGTATTGATTGATGGCTAACAACAGCTCTTCGCAACATGGCTCTCATCCATTTGACACGGGGTGGGAGTGCCCCGATAACGGGCCCAGACGTATTGCCTTATCATATTGGGTTGAACAAATAGGGAAATTCGCAAAAAAGATTACTCGTACCGACCCTATCCTCAGGATCGATAATACTGTACTTTTTATTAATTTATATATTACTAGCTGTGCCTCGCAGTGTTACCCGCGGTTTATTGAGGATATTTTCCTGTAGTAAAACGTAGCCTATGTGTGAATCCAGGGTCTCAGCTAAGTCCATATCAAATTTTATTAAAATCGCTCCAGCCGTTTAGAAGTGAAGAAGTAACAAACATACACACTCACATACTTTCGCCTTTATAATATAAGTGTGATTTAAATGCGGAATACTTGCATATTTTGCACATGGTGTGAGATTTTTGCATAAATGAAGTTTATCATGTGTTTGGAACACTCACAAAGAATCTATGACAAAAGAACTTAGGTCAAATTTCAGCCAATACAACTGTCAATATAACAATGGACTGCGCAGACGAGGTAATTTTACCTCTAAATAGATCGCTTAAAACTGCATCGAGTAACGCACACGAGGATTTAAAACTGCCGTGTACAACATCCGAGGACACCGAGACCGAACAGGATAAAAAAATTCGGGAGTCCCAGAAAAAAATTAACTCATGTGACCAGGCGCAGCAACATAGCGAAGTTTAGTCCGTGTTGCGCGCTATGATAATATGCGCGTATAGACGGTATTCTCCTATAAAACTTCTTCTCTTTTTCTCAAACTTTACCTTCATTACAATAAAACGGGATCTGAGAATATTTATTTTCATAGTGTTCTCTAAATTTTCGGGCAAGTCCGTGGCAGGGCCTCGGCGGACATTTTTTGCACGATTCAGGGAATTTGGTCTTCCGTGGATAAAAGTCCCGTAAAGAAATTACGTTTCACGCTTAAAGCGCTGTACCAATTTTGATGGATTTTTTATGTGTCTGTAATGTCTGATAGAGATTACTTTTTTGTTAAAAACCAACTTATTTTGCAGAAATTATAAAAAGAGGTCTGTGAAGTAAGGTATGAAAATTTGAATGAGAAACCAAGTATAATATGAAGACGAAGTCACGGGAATAACTACTGAAAATCAACTACTTTATATGTAAAACTCTGTTTGTCTTATGAATTCTGCTAATGAGATAAATGGGAGCACAAAGAACTTTTGCTATTTTTTTATACAGAGCGCAGCAAATTAATTTACATATAAGTATTGCTTTATGTAATTAGAAAAATCAATATTTTGCCAAATGTTACTGACTGATGACCTAATGGCACGGTAAGGACTTGGCGGACGGGGGCTAGGCGAAAAAAGTGTAAAATTTCCGACACTATTTCTATGACGACAAAAAGGGTGATAGTCATGTTTATAAATTGTTTTCTAGAGTTCGAAAGTTTGACAACTTCTAACCTCCCGAACAAGACGGTTTTCGAAAAGGCTTTAGAACCGTTGACCACATTCATAGGCTATGGCAGATTGAATCAGAAATGATGAGATCCATAGAATAACTGAAGTCACCGACATAGCCCAAAGAATTAAATGGCAGTTGGCAGGGCACGATCTAGTGAAGGTCGCGGGAAGCAGCTGGATGCGGGCAGCGCAAGACCGATTGTTTTGGAATTCTTTGGGGGAGCCCTATGTCCAGTAGTGAGCGTCTCTCGGGTTATATGATGATGATGATGATGACTAAGCGGGCTGGAGAAGTGTACAGAAATCCATTTTTAACGCATTGAGCGGGCAGAAAATGTCTCTGGAAATTCATGGTTAACATGCTGCTTTTTTAATTTTCTTTTATTTTATATTTATGCTATTTGCTTTCTGTACATCAATTTTGAAAAAATAACATAAAGTAAAAATCGCACTGATTCTTTTAACTGAGTTTTTAATATGTTTTACTATCTACTTGAGATGGCGTATATTACTAATAATGAATATTCATTTACACTGCCGGAATGAAAAAAAAGACTACCTATTTATTACTCGTGAAATCAAAAAAACTATTGTATCGAAAAGCTCCCAGGCAAAAGTAAAGTAAGTGTAACAACTTTAATATAAAATTTCAATTAAAGATTATTTCTTTTGTTTTCTCGTAGGTGTAGTATAAAGCACTATGTATCCCTTGAAAGAAAGTGCTATTCCCAACTCGAGTGTATTAATTAAATAAAACTACATACTCGAGGGTAGACGGTCGCTTTCTCCTCTTGGTAAACAGTGTACTGTGGAGTGTACTATATTATCATGTCCGGATAACGTGCTAGCTGCATTTAAGGAACGATTGAAAGGTGCCTGGGTGCCATTCGCCTAACGGAAATGCTGTGGTAAACGCTAACGCTTTCGATTTCATTTTGTTATTTCTGACCGCCGAAGGTTTTCAAATACCTCACGCTCATTTTTTTTTATATTGTTATTACCAATGCAAAAGAAAAACAAAGAGCGCGAGGCATTTGAAAACCTCAAGCGGCTAGAAATAACAAAATGAAAACGTAAGCGTTAGCTTTTTCCAAAGCATTTCCGTTAGGCGAATGGCCCCCTGATACGAACTAGAAAATGTTTTATGAAAATTGGTTATCTAGAAATGATTTTGACGCCAATGGAGACTTCTTTGAAAATATATAATAAAAAAATATAACCTGTAGTTTTTTTTTTATGGCAGCACTTTGTTTTTTCTCTTCTTAGATTATCAAAAAGTTTTGAACACGTATTTTTTCTGATCGTATGTTATGACGTAAACCACTAAATTTGTATTGTCACTTTAATTTATCTAGTGTAAAACCTAAGCAAACGTTGCAATCGGGAGACTTAAAGAATTGGACGGAAAATAGATACCTATATTTTCTAACTTTTACTATTATGAATTTTTTTTAGGTACCTTACTGTTGTAGTGCCATTTTTTATTTAATCTATTTATACTCAATTTTCTGTAAAGTTCACAGAGTAAGATGATTCTTCTATCCGTGTCTTCTCTCCATATTCACCTGCGTGCGATACGATCTAAATCATAGTGACTATTCAATGGTTATCTAAGGATAAATCAGACTCATACTATAACAAAAAAGTATCTGTATAGCCGCATAAAATTTTATGTTATAATAATGGGGAATCATATTGGATTTGATTCTTAACCATGACAAAAAAGGAATCTGTCTTACTCTACTTATACCCATAGCCAATACGGACAACGCTTTTATTTAATTACCTACCTACTTTTAAAAGCTTTGATGCTTGGTTAATTGAAAAACAGTTTCTTTTTAATGAAAATATACACTTCCAAAAAGACATTATCTGCTGAAAAAACTACGCAAGCTACGTAATTTAGACAGAAGATATATTTATTGGATAAGCATGATTTTGAGAAATTGCTCATATGCTAAAGGGGTAAAATAGGGGTTGAACGCGTCGTCGTCGTAGTTCGTCGTCGTCCTCCCCCACTCTTCCTCCACTTACACTAAATATCAGGAGGGGTGGGGTAATTTGTAGCGATTATTATATAAAAAAAAAACAATCTCCGGTAGATTATGACAACATCGAATACACATTTTTAATATTATACTACGTCGATTTAGTTAATTAACTTTAATAAAAGCTGTTTTGCAGCCTAAAAATGGTACATAAAAGAAACTCGACACATATGTTACAGTCTTTTGGTAGCGGTAGATGCCAAAGTGTGCTGTTTCGATTCCAGCTTAGTGATACCTACCTAGGCAGATTATTTTTTATAGATGATGAAAATAATAGCTTGCTATATTATATGAAACTAGGACCTGACATGCAATCCTAATTTCCCCACTAGTGGACGCTTCCATTAGATTATATTGATAATACCTCAAGTAAATTATGTTGTTATCTTCTGTATATAGGCAACCGATACTGACTAACACATCTATCAACGCAGCTCAAACCACGGAACGGATTGCGCTGACATTTGGCACACATATAGCTATTTCAGATGGAGACAGTGCTAAGTAAGGACTTTCCAAAACTGACCCCTAGAGAAACAAAACGGGAGTTCAAACTTTGTATGAAGCAAACAAGATCGCGTGGTTAATCCTTTAACTAAACAAGCAATTTTTCCACGCAGATGAAGTCGCAGCCACCCACTAGTTGGAATATAATATAATTATTCATTCATAAGTATCATGGGAGATTGTGATACAAAAATCTCGAATCATATATTTGTATTTGTTTTCTCAAAAAACTAAAGATATAGTGATTCACATTAAGTACGTATCTAAAAGTTTGCCCTACATATAGGATAAGCCTAAAAGCGTTCCAGGGCGGGTTAGTTAGGGAAAGTGTGTTGGCTTTTATTCAGCCGCGATGAAAGTAGGCCAGTGCGATGTAAGGACTTCAGCGAACAACGCGATGACCTAGGTCAGGTCACAGCTGAATTATAACTCGCTCCCGGCCAATCGATACCCGTCCAGGTGCTGAATAGTGTGTCCTAAATACTCTATCGGATTGTGCAATAGCTATTTGCTGTCTCCGACGTCTGGTTAAGAGTCAATTTTGAATTTGGTATATTGTTATTCGAACTTTACTCGAGCCAAATTTAAAAAAAAAATTAGAAAGACTAGGTTCAATATCCTTACATGTTGTTCGCGATGATCGCAAAAACTAATTAAAAAAAATCCATCAATTTCAAAGCGACGCGAGATCAGGTCTCTTAACTAGTTATTATTTATAGTTTACAAAAAACAACATGTTATTTTGTTGTTTTATCTCCATTAATAAATTAAAAATCAATTACGGCACATTTCCCAACATCCTTTGAGAACCCCTTTTACCCCTTTTACTGATGTTTGTTGTTTCCCTAATTATCAAGACAAGGGTTGCTTCATGCAACCCATGCTTCAAAGGATTTAGACCTATTGAATTGTGTACTCTAGAGTGTAAGTGTATAGTGTGAGCCGCAAGTTTTTAATTGCATCGTTTTTAATAAAATCACCATCTTCTCTCGCATTGGTGTCGGAAACCAAATTTTTCCTATGAGAACCAAAAAAGGGGCGGCAAAGGGTAAAACCCACAGAATTCTGCAATGACGAAAGACAACAAAACAGGACATGCCGAGATAAATCCACGCCGATAACGGTATTGATTGATGGCTAACAACAGCTCTTCGCAACATGGCTCTCATCCATTTGACACGGGGTGGGAGTGCCCCGATAACGGGCCCAGACGTATTGCCTTATCATATTGGGTTGAACAAATAGGGAAATTCGCAAAAAAGATTACTCGTACCGACCCTATCCTCAGGATCGATAATACTGTACTTTTTATTAATTTATATATTACTAGCTGTGCCTCGCAGTGTTACCCGCGGTTTATTGAGGATATTTTCCTGTAGTAAAACGTAGCCTATGTGTGAATCCAGGGTCTCAGCTAAGTCCATATCAAATTTTATTAAAATCGCTCCAGCCGTTTAGAAGTGAAGAAGTAACAAACATACACACTCACATACTTTCGCCTTTATAATATAAGTGTGATTTAAATGCGGAATACTTGCATATTTTGCACATGGTGTGAGATTTTTGCATAAATGAAGTTTATCATGTGTTTGGAACACTCACAAAGAATCTATGACAAAAGAACTTAGGTCAAATTTCAGCCAATACAACTGTCAATATAACAATGGACTGCGCAGACGAGGTAATTTTACCTCTAAATAGATCGCTTAAAACTGCATCGAGTAACGCACACGAGGATTTAAAACTGCCGTGTACAACATCCGAGGACACCGAGACCGAACAGGATAAAAAAATTCGGGAGTCCCAGAAAAAAATTAACTCATGTGACCAGGCGCAGCAACATAGCGAAGTTTAGTCCGTGTTGCGCGCTATGATAATATGCGCGTATAGACGGTATTCTCCTATAAAACTTCTTCTCTTTTTCTCAAACTTTACCTTCATTACAATAAAACGGGATCTGAGAATATTTATTTTCATAGTGTTCTCTAAATTTTCGGGCAAGTCCGTGGCAGGGCCTCGGCGGACATTTTTTGCACGATTCAGGGAATTTGGTCTTCCGTGGATAAAAGTCCCGTAAAGAAATTACGTTTCACGCTTAAAGCGCTGTACCAATTTTGATGGATTTTTTATGTGTCTGTAATGTCTGATAGAGATTACTTTTTTGTTAAAAACCAACTTATTTTGCAGAAATTATAAAAAGAGGTCTGTGAAGTAAGGTATGAAAATTTGAATGAGAAACCAAGTATAATATGAAGACGAAGTCACGGGAATAACTACTGAAAATCAACTACTTTATATGTAAAACTCTGTTTGTCTTATGAATTCTGCTAATGAGATAAATGGGAGCACAAAGAACTTTTGCTATTTTTTTATACAGAGCGCAGCAAATTAATTTACATATAAGTATTGCTTTATGTAATTAGAAAAATCAATATTTTGCCAAATGTTACTGACTGATGACCTAATGGCACGGTAAGGACTTGGCGGACGGGGGCTAGGCGAAAAAAGTGTAAAATTTCCGACACTATTTCTATGACGACAAAAAGGGTGATAGTCATGTTTATAAATTGTTTTCTAGAGTTCGAAAGTTTGACAACTTCTAACCTCCCGAACAAGACGGTTTTCGAAAAGGCTTTAGAACCGTTGACCACATTCATAGGCTATGGCAGATTGAATCAGAAATGATGAGATCCATAGAATAACTGAAGTCACCGACATAGCCCAAAGAATTAAATGGCAGTTGGCAGGGCACGATCTAGTGAAGGTCGCGGGAAGCAGCTGGATGCGGGCAGCGCAAGACCGATTGTTTTGGAATTCTTTGGGGGAGCCCTATGTCCAGTAGTGAGCGTCTCTCGGGTTATATGATGATGATGATGATGACTAAGCGGGCTGGAGAAGTGTACAGAAATCCATTTTTAACGCATTGAGCGGGCAGAAAATGTCTCTGGAAATTCATGGTTAACATGCTGCTTTTTTAATTTTCTTTTATTTTATATTTATGCTATTTGCTTTCTGTACATCAATTTTGAAAAAATAACATAAAGTAAAAATCGCACTGATTCTTTTAACTGAGTTTTTAATATGTTTTACTATCTACTTGAGATGGCGTATATTACTAATAATGAATATTCATTTACACTGCCGGAATGAAAAAAAAGACTACCTATTTATTACTCGTGAAATCAAAAAAACTATTGTATCGAAAAGCTCCCAGGCAAAAGTAAAGTAAGTGTAACAACTTTAATATAAAATTTCAATTAAAGATTATTTCTTTTGTTTTCTCGTAGGTGTAGTATAAAGCACTATGTATCCCTTGAAAGAAAGTGCTATTCCCAACTCGAGTGTATTAATTAAATAAAACTACATACTCGAGGGTAGACGGTCGCTTTCTCCTCTTGGTAAACAGTGTACTGTGGAGTGTACTATATTATCATGTCCGGATAACGTGCTAGCTGCATTTAAGGAACGATTGAAAGGTGCCTGGGTGCCATTCGCCTAACGGAAATGCTGTGGTAAACGCTAACGCTTTCGATTTCATTTTGTTATTTCTGACCGCCGAAGGTTTTCAAATACCTCACGCTCATTTTTTTTTATATTGTTATTACCAATGCAAAAGAAAAACAAAGAGCGCGAGGCATTTGAAAACCTCAAGCGGCTAGAAATAACAAAATGAAAACGTAAGCGTTAGCTTTTTCCAAAGCATTTCCGTTAGGCGAATGGCCCCCTGATACGAACTAGAAAATGTTTTATGAAAATTGGTTATCTAGAAATGATTTTGACGCCAATGGAGACTTCTTTGAAAATATATAATAAAAAAATATAACCTGTAGTTTTTTTTTTATGGCAGCACTTTGTTTTTTCTCTTCTTAGATTATCAAAAAGTTTTGAACACGTATTTTTTCTGATCGTATGTTATGACGTAAACCACTAAATTTGTATTGTCACTTTAATTTATCTAGTGTAAAACCTAAGCAAACGTTGCAATCGGGAGACTTAAAGAATTGGACGGAAAATAGATACCTATATTTTCTAACTTTTACTATTATGAATTTTTTTTAGGTACCTTACTGTTGTAGTGCCATTTTTTATTTAATCTATTTATACTCAATTTTCTGTAAAGTTCACAGAGTAAGATGATTCTTCTATCCGTGTCTTCTCTCCATATTCACCTGCGTGCGATACGATCTAAATCATAGTGACTATTCAATGGTTATCTAAGGATAAATCAGACTCATACTATAACAAAAAAGTATCTGTATAGCCGCATAAAATTTTATGTTATAATAATGGGGAATCATATTGGATTTGATTCTTAACCATGACAAAAAAGGAATCTGTCTTACTCTACTTATACCCATAGCCAATACGGACAACGCTTTTATTTAATTACCTACCTACTTTTAAAAGCTTTGATGCTTGGTTAATTGAAAAACAGTTTCTTTTTAATGAAAATATACACTTCCAAAAAGACATTATCTGCTGAAAAAACTACGCAAGCTACGTAATTTAGACAGAAGATATATTTATTGGATAACCATGATTTTGAGAAATTGCTCATATGCTAAAGGGGTAAAATAGGGGTTGAACGCGTCGTCGTCGTAGTTCGTCGTCGTCCTCCCCCACTCTTCCTCCACTTACACTAAATATCAGGAGGGGTGGGGTAATTTGTAGCGATTATTATATAAAAAAAAAACAATCTCCGGTAGATTATGACAACATCGAATACACATTTTTTTCTTAATTTTTTAATTTATGTTGGCACAAATAGTCATTACAAGTCAAATGTATAGACACAGGATTTATGAAATAGAAAAACACTACCCAAAATTGCTATATTAAAAGAAGCTTGTGGAATGGTGTAGTGAAAGAAAAAAAACACTTTGAAATTGTAAGACATGTTAATTAGGTGGATCTAAAATTAAGTTAAGAAGTTTCTTTTAGTAAATTAGTTAGGGAACTAGACCTACGAGTAGAGTTCAAAAGCAATAATACATCGTACAGTGCGTTTATATACAAATTGCATGATGTTCTTGATATCAGTGTAAAGTCTGAGTGAAATGTTTTTTTTGGAAATTATTAGCTGTTTTCATACTTGATATTTTTTCGCTTTTTCAAATGTTTTTGCTTTTGTCTTTTGTCTCTAGAGATTTATTAGTTCTTCAGTTTTATGTCAATGCACATGCTTTAAGAAAACTACCTTTAAGAAAGTTTTCTCAACACAACACATTCCTATTATATCCATTTTTCTTAAGTAAGTAAGTGGAGTAAATTAAACGAAACTATATTTAGTCGTTAGTTAGTTAAAAAAAATAAAGGACACTTACTTTTTTGTCAATCAACCATAAAATTAAAAATAAAGCTCGTCAATGTTTGGGAGTGGGGGCTCGGCTCGTGAAGTCACTTCTTAGTAAAAATACCAAGTACCAAGATGTGACGTCCGTATTGGCTATGGGTATAAGTAGAGTAAGACAGATTCCTTTTTTGTCATGGTTAAGAATCAAATCCAATATGATTCCCCATTATTATAACATAAAATTTTATGCGGCTATACAGATACTTTTTTGTTATAGTATGAGTCTGATTTATCCTTAGACAACCATTGAATAGTCACTATGATTTAGATCGTATCGCACGCAGGTGAATATGGAGAGAAGACACGGATAGAAGAATCATCTTACTCTGTGAACTTTACAGAAAATTGAGTATAAATAGATTAAATAAAAAATGGCACTACAACAGTTAGGTACCTAAAAAAAATTCATAATAGTAAAAGTTAGAAAATATAGGTATCTATTTTCCGTCCAATTCTTTAAGTCTCCCGATTGCAACGTTTGCTTAGGTTTTACACTAGATAAATTAAAGTGACAATACAAATTTAGTGGTTTACGTCATAACATAAGATCATTAATGGCATTTTTGAAAAACTCTCATTTGGAAATACCAATTTCATAAGAGGTGTCGTTGCGTGTAATTCTGCTAATAAGTATTGTAAATGTTAAACTATCCTGTATGTTACGCAATAGTTAAAATCATTTAGATGAGTAAGTATTTAGACGATATTTTTTAGTCTAGATATGACAAACATATAGAAAACGGAATAGGAAATATAAAGGATATATGGGTTAAAGGTTCTGAATATTCGGAATTTACATATTCACCTGGTGGAAGTTGAAGGCGGACGTCAGTAAATATTTATTAATTCCAAAGAATTCTCTGGCTGTTAAAATGTGATTAAGAATAGATATGTACCCTAATGAAATGTTTTATTAATGACTTTTGGTGAGTTGAAATATTCAAAGTCTAATGATACGTCATATTACTTAAGTCAAATTAATTTTTATGTACACAACCAACATAATTTTACTAATTATGTATTCTTTTATTTGCACAAGAGGAAGGATTTCAGTATTTTTATGTTAGTGTTTATCATTTTGGTTAAGGGTTCATTCAATTGCTATGACCTAAGCAGCTAAATAACATCAAAACACGTACGTGAAATGTCATAGAGTACGCATGAATCACCGATGTTCTGAATAAAAATCCTTTGACATGATTGGGTTTTTCCAAATCACGACAACCCCGTGCGATTAACTCAGTATTAGTCATACGGGATTTATATTTTTGAGGGATACGTTAACTTAGGAGTCCCAATTCTAAAATCATAGTTTGAGACCCAGGACGTTGCTTGTTCCGTTTTCCACGATTCACTTTTGAAACTTTCTAACCCTGTGCCGCGCGAGGCAGGGAGGGGCGCGCGCGGGTGCCAGAGAGAGGGTACCGACCTCATTGCCCATTGCCACTCCTCCCGTCGAGGCAGCAGGCCATTTTTATTAAAAATACTTCCGAGTAACACCGCGCGCGGAATTTTTAGTTTGTATCCTGAACTACTTAACTTCTCCTTACCAAAATAAAGTTTTTAAGCAAGTGTACGATTGTTGTTCGGAAAATAAATATCTTGTAAAACCGGCAATATAAATATTAGAGTGCTTAAAAAAAGAAGTGTACATTTTTTTAAAACTTAAAAATACAAGTGCGCCCCGCGTTCTATTTTCCGTGTGGACTCGGGTGGATTCGGTTGCGAAAAGTGGCGACGCTCGGTCGTCTCCGGCGGCAGTCGCCGCGAGGAGGGCGTCCTTCCAACCCCGCCCGTGAGCAACAGAGACAGAGCAAGCTGCTGACATGGCGACAACACGAATGGGTTGATGTTTTTCACGTGGAAAACTCACCTCATCCCTTTTCACGTTTATGCCAAGGTATGTCTTTCTAAATACAGTAATGACAAATTAAATGAACACAATCCCGCTAAGGGTTGGTGTGAGTTTATCTTCACTCTAAATATTACCGTAACAGTAAGTCATAGAGTGCGAAATAATAACCACGTTTTTAATTAAATATCTCTGAGATCTACAAGGATATTAGGCGGAAGCCATCATAGGTTACGATTGGCGGATTAAAATAGACATTCGTTACGTCTATCATGGTCATCATAACATAGTTAGGTACCGGTCTCACCCTTATCTAAAAGTGGCTAAATATAGAATACTGACATCCCGGACTGGACATTTTTAAAAGGGATGAGTACCATTTAGAATGAAATAGTTGTCCCCACCCTCTTCATGAAAATCCGGCATGAAAATAGTTTGAATTTGACCGCGAACAGTGGGAGGGCGAAATCTTCCGCGTCGGGATGGAATCAATAAATTTCAATAAATCAATATTTTACCGTGCACCCTGCGCTGAATATATCCGCTGCCGCCATTTCAATGATGACGGCGTATTTTTTTGTGAGAGATATTCGAGTCGCGGAGCGAGTCGGCGTTCGTGGCGCGGGGTTGCGGGCTTCGGCCGTCAGTCGTCGGGTGAGCGGGGTGCGGCGTAAACGCGGACTCAGACTATGGCGGAAGGGCTGATCGTCATTCCCATAAAAGGGTCGAGTTAATTGTGGTGCAGATACGTGTGGTATGTTTCATTATAATAGTGCAGTGATATTTTTGCGTTGCAACCGTGCTTATCTCTTCGTATCAACCGAATTTGTGTGGATATCGTCGGTAATAATGCCATTGTGATGACGTAATGTAACGCGCTCGACTGGGTGCGTAGTAATAATTTGAGCGCTCGTTTATGTGCCGCGATAACGTTAGTGGTCAGCAGAGTCGATACCTGTGGATGTGGACAGAGTCGTGTTTGTATAATACTCGAATGTATGCCGAGATTCTAATTGGAGTCCTATTAGATTTTTGATGAAGTTTAGCCTAGTTATTGTGCAGAGATTTTTTTAATTTATTTTCCTTAAACATAATGTTTTAGTTTGTCACATCGATATTGGTAAACGTGATTCGTTCCGATACTCGAGTAGTGATTGATTACATTAGATAGGTACGATGTTTTGCCCACTGCAGTGCGCCCGTCCTCGCTGCACACAGATCTGTTCCCCGCGGTCGCTAGAGGCGCCCTCATTTTTTTCAACCTTGATTAAATTAGGTATTGGATACGTCCAATAAAACTAGCTTTTTATTTTTAATTAAAATTAAAAGTAAGTTACAAAATAATACAGCTACATTTTAAAAACGGAACAAGGGTTATCGTTTCTTATTTATAGGCAGCAGAATTCATGGAAAATTACAGAATTGCATCCTTATTACAAACTAGTGGTCCTGAAGCATATAAAATTATTATCTTTATTAAATGTAAATTGCTTTTAATGTTTTTTTTTTTCGTGTTCGAAATATGTTTGTTCTGTATGTATGTTTTTAATGTTAGATCCATATAAATATGATAATATTTGTTTATTATAGATTCTAAAATAAACAAAGCAATAAAAATATACAACTTATTAACATTTATATATTGGTTATTTGATATATTGGTCTGTCACCACAGACAGACTGCATACCACAAAACACACACAAATTATCCTGTTCAAATGTTTAACTTCCTATAATACGGTAATATTATTATACCTTAATTGATTTTCACAAGCCAATTGTTAAGCCTGGTACGATGCAACGGAATGTGCAAGTCTGACTCGAATTGAGGCAGTATTTTCATTTAATAATTATTATTGTATTGATTATTTTTTATTTATATTATTGATGATGTTTATAATTTTAATGGACAGACTGACTTTTACAATAATATATTTTCCCAAGTTAGATACCTTATTTTTTATATACATACTTTCCAAAGATCTATGACTATTTAGGCCGCGTTGTTTCATCCGTGGTTAAATTTGACTATAGTTAATGTCACGTCAAATACCTAATAGTAAATGTGTAAAATTTAGACAACTGTTAATTTTTTCTCTTGAATTTTAACTATAGACAAATATAACTATAGATGGAACAACGTATACTTAGTAATACAAACAAACATACACAAAAGCATGAGCATACCTACACAAAGAAATAGGTACCGCTTTAAATTTTAATTTATTGTTATTTTATCTATTAAATAGTTAGGTAAATTAACTAATATCACTATGATAATATCGTATATGTACAAAAGACGGGTTGCACTCCGGGAGTGCCGGCATAAGTGTAAACTTGAATATTAAAGTTGTGCAATTTTGATATTTTGGAATACAATATTTATTTATTGCGCTATCGTACACAAACATGACAATTTATATTACATTAAAAAGTTTATCTCTCAAAAAACAACTTACAGGAATCACATTTAAGCGCACCTAGCGACATCTATTGTAAAAAAAAATGCATTTTCTTCGCAATAAAGCTGCCACCTGGACCTCCTAGATAATACGATAGACTTATTATTATAATACGATAAAATAAAATATTACTATGTTTCGTCCAATATATTGAAAGTCAAACCTTTCCGATTTTATTGTTTCCGTCTTACGAATTTACGATTAGGTCACTTGTCCTGACGCGATATAATACCCATTACAAAAAAGTGTACAACGCCGCTAAAGAAGTTTTAACTTTAATAAAATAAATCTTTTAATTAAAACAAATTCTTGAATGGCCCAAAATACCTATTTCCTACCACCACCTATCTACTACACATAATCCATCCATACAACATACTTATATTATTAATGCGACAGTGCGTATGTCTGTTGCCTCCTCACGCTTAAACCGCTGAATCGTTTAGTTAGATGAAATTTGGTCTCAAATTAGTTTCAGACCCGGGGATGGATAAAGGATAAATTTTGTATCAGAATTCATACTTTAGGGGATGAAAGGTCTGTGGTAGTTTGTATGGGAAAGCAATCCAACCATGCAGACAAAGTTACGAGCACTAACTAGTATAATAATAAAACTGTCCTATTTGGATAAGAGAATCATTAAACATACATTTTAACATGTATTCTGTCAATAAAGTTTTATTATAATTCGCCATAATAGACATTATTAGTCATGTTCATTTATTTTTTGAAAAAATGCAAATAATCATTAATAAGATTCTAAATAAATGATTCTCAATATAAGTTCTTTTAATGCATCTTTTCTGACTACAATTATGCCTTTGACACCATTGCGCTTAACCGCTAACAGACTTCAAAAAACCCAGAGTACTTTTTAAAGATGAAGCTGTAGTTACAGCGATGCTGGACGTGTCTGCTACAACAGCAGACGTTGTAGCAGACACGTCCAGCATCGGGACCCTCACAAAACTTATTCCTGGTAACTGCTTTGATTTTACATTCTATTTTTTAAAGTTAAGACTAGTAATCAAGGTGTTTCCACGAGGGTAGTATCTAATGCTCTTCTTAAGTAAGTATCGGCAAGAAATTTGTGAAAAAAGACGAATTAATTATTTACCTTTGAAATGTATTTCTACCGGCTACCGTTTTGGTTTTTCTTATTTATTTAAAAGTAAAGGAAAGTAATCAAATTGTTTACACGATGGTACCTAACGCTGTACTCTAACAATCTTGTGAATATTTCTAAATATTATTCGAGTTTATAGAATGTGAGTTAATTCCTTTCACCTAGGTTAAGATATGTTTTTTACATAGTTTAAAATAATAATTTAAATTAATTGAATTTTAAGGTGTGGGTGCCTGTACAAAATTGGTGATGTTAAAGGGGCATTTATTCGAGCTTTCACAATTTTCACGCTTTATTACAAATAGTAAACCTTGTTTACATTATTACAAAACGTTTACTAAAGTTAAACCTGGTTTAAAACTGCACAACATGCTGTCACTCTTGTTTCCTAAAAAGAAGATAGAGATAGCATTAGGATTAAACCATGACTAACATTAATCCGCGTTTTGGAATAAGGTAGTGTTAGTTTGTACGAAACCTTTAGGTGGCCCTTAATTGCATGAAAATTCTTAAATCGAATTAAAGATTTAAATATCAAAATGTAACTGAAATAAATCTCAAAATCTTAATCTGACACGACATTCCATATTTTTTTAAATCAAATAGTAATAGAATGAGTTTTAAACAAATGATTAGCTTTTCAATTTGATTTAAAAACTTTGGTGCAAGTGGGTTTGACTAAAATACGCTCCGGCTCGCACTTGGCTGTTTTTAAAATGGCTACTACTTTGAATCGAAATGTGGCTTGTGTTCAATACTTTAATAATTTTAGTATAAAAATCACCTTGAGTAAAATCTGACCTTATTGGTTCAAATGCCTCTGATGTGCTGTTACTAAATATTATTGCATAAACTTCACTACTATATAAAATCCAAATAATAATAAAAAATAACTCACTAAATTTATTTAAAAATCGGACTACATGGTTCGAAGTTATGTTTATTGTATAGGTTTGTTTTTACATATACACGTTCTTCTGTAGACCAAATTATATATAATAGAACAAAATTATTTATTGTCATAGTTTTATATTTGTCGTCACAACGTACCATTATACAAGAAAAAAATATATAGATATATTAGAGATCTCTTTACTCAATTTTGAACTTCACCTTAGGTATAATCGAAAATAACGTTAAGCTCACCTTTGAAAAGAACTTGATCACTTTCCTTTACTTTTAAGTAAATAAGAAATTCCAAAACAGTTGCCAGAAATATGTTTAGTCTGTTTTGTGATGGTCCCGCTGCAGGATGTGTCTGCAAGTTTCAGCTTCATAAAATCATTCACGCTCGGTTTCCATACAATTTGAAGTCAATGCGGCATCTACTTCAATCTAGGTCTATGCTTGGTACCTATATTTTTAAATAAAGTGATACTGATGAGCGCCGATTTAGTATTTTTTCACACAACAAACATTAAAAAAAGTTGAAACTATTGCTATGTAGTCAAAGAAGTTCATGGTTTTCATTTTTATGCAATTTTCAGCCGACTTTGATTCCATTGCCTATATAGGATCGAACCACTTATTCAGTAAAAACTTAACTAGCTCATGCAAAGTGTGTATTAAGATTACATGATAATAAACTCTTCGATATTTTAGCGGGTTCAGCCTTTTCCGACTATGATAAGTTTTGTAACCGTGAAACCGGAAAAAGCCTCAATTAAGTTTAATAACTTTATGAGTCCTTCGGGTTCGTTACATTTTACCTATGAACGATGATATACAATACAAGCAAAAATTGTTCAAATTCTTTATGAATTTGTTTGTTATATATCCAAACGTAGATTCTCCACCCGTGTGTTTTTTGTTTGAAACTTCCACTCGGGCAATATCGCGTGAATTCTCTCGGAGGATAATAGCGTGACAGAATTACAACCAGATGTTGTATCTCTCTAATGCTGTAATCATATACCGACTCACATGAAAGTAGAGAAATCAGCACTCCGAGACTTTCTGTTTTAACTGAAAACTCATGTATAGTTTCGGTATATTAATTGGAAAAAATAACTTTGATCGTTATTGTCTGTATAGGATCCCTTAACTTTCAGTGTATAAGTTTTACTATAATTATTAAACATTCAGTTTATTTTAATTTGTTTAGAGACTTTCTGTTTTAACTAAAAACTCGTCTGTAATTTCGTTATATTTAAGAGATAATTGGAATAAATAACTCGTTGATCGTTATTGTCTGTATATGATACCTTAACTTTCAGTGTATAAGTTTTACTATAATTATTAAACATTTAATTTATTTTCATTTGTTTTCAGGTTCCCCGCGGCCATCATAAAGAATGCACTAACACTATGAAAACTGAAAATGGCTATTAAAAAGTAAACATTATCTATTGTTGAAGTTTTGTTGTATTGTTCATGGAACAAGAGAGAATACTTATGTATACATTGAGAAATTGTTGGTAAATTAGTTTTTAAGCCCTGACTGGTAAAGATCATTATCTTCCAAAGAAGAAAAATACGAGACAAGATGGCGACACAAAGATTTTGTTTGCGGTGGAATAACCACCAATCCAATATGTTGTCTGTGTTTGATCAACTATTACACGCAGAAACATTCACTGATGTAACACTGGCCGTGGATGGGCAGTTGCTTAAAGCACATAAAATGGTTTTGTCGGCTTGCAGTCCTTACTTTCAAGCGTTGTTTGTAAACCACCAAGAGAAACATCCAATCGTAATATTGAAGGATGTGCCCTATTCAGATATGAAGAGTTTATTGGACTTCATGTATAGAGGGGAAGTGAGCGTAGACCAAGAAAGGTTAACGGCCTTTTTGAAAGTGGCAGAGAGTTTGAGGATAAAAGGCCTCACAGAAGTTAACGAGGAGAAATGTGATATTCCAGCTCTCACTAATTCACTTATCCAACAACAGACAAATGCGACAGCACACACGCCTCCTCCTCAATTACACAGAATACATCCATATATGCACCAGAAACGGCCAGCATCAGGTATGCCTAGTGGTGGAGCACCCCCAAATTTATTAATGCCTTTATTGGGCAACGCCTTAATGCAACCGAAACGGAAAAGGGGTCGACCTAGAAAACTGAGTGGGAGTTCAAGTGATGCTTTAAACACAGCAGCGAGTCCGCCTGGTGAATTTATACCAGAATCTGCATCATCCAATCGACCTGCTGGCGACCAACTGATACGAGGTTCTCCTGAAATGTTAGAGGTGAAAATGTCCATGGATGGGTTCAACGCTGAAGACGGTGCGACATCTGGCGGCGAAGAGACTGGCGAAGCTCTGTTGATTGACGAGGGCGATGACGCCCAGTCCGCAGAAGCGCCGGTTGGCAAAGACTCTGAATCTGCAGGTACGTTTTCCTATTTAATCAAGTACGTATTATAAACCAATCATAGCGAATAGTCTACCTTCTCTAAATTAATAAGAAATCTTATCGAAATGACAAACTACATACTGTAGTCAGTGAAGCTAATCGGACGAACATTGTAACATATATTTTTATAAACTGTTTTAGATTGCGGATGCGGATATAAAAATGTTTGATATTTGCTTTTCTTTTGTAAATATATTAATCTTCCTTTCCATCACCTAACAACGTTTTAGAGTAAAACTGTAAATTTAAAAAGATTTCATTGTAAGGGAAAAGCTAATGGGATATAAGCTTTGAAGTTAGGTTACGATAAGTGATTAAGTGAAGTGTATACTGGTTACGTACTTTATTTATAATATTTAAAGTTTATTGTAAGGGGTAAGTGATAATCTATCAAATTATTTTGATATTTTTCAAACAGTAACAGATGCTTGTTTCTTCTATAAAACAAACAATAACTATTGCTTGCTTTTCTGCTTATGGGGAGAGCTATTAGAGGAATGGCCAGGGGCGATCCGGTGTGGTCCTTTATGGTTTAAGTGATCATTTCTTTCTACTCAAGCTTCCTTCAAAGATATACTTTATAATTATGAAAAGGGAAAACAAACAAGGCTTATTCCCAATAGCTTTCCTTGATAAAAAAAAGCAATTGGAAATATTCTAGTGATCAAAGAGCAAATAAAGTTGCAGCGTTGTTAAATTTAGAACACGTTATCTACGGCTAAAATATTTCCAATGGACTGTTAAGATCATATTTAAAAGTATGTATAAAAGAATTCGTTAATTGAGGCCTGAAATTATTATTTCAGATCCTGATAAACCACCAAAAGAGGAAACGCCCCAAAACTTTCCTAGTAATGGACCAGTTCTATCTATTGAAAATGGATCCATAAAACAAGAACCTTCAGCAGATACTATGGACGGTTATAACGAACCTATCGAATATAAATACAAACCAGATCTAAGTCGCGAAAACTCTAATTCACAGGATGGTCCCATCAAAGATACAGATGATAAGAGCAGACTAGGTCGTAACTTAAAACCAAAGAATAGTAAAAAATTGCTACCCCAAATGTCCAAAATTAGAGCTCGAAACTTATTCAATCAGCTATCTGGTCTTTCTAATTTGAACCCCGCACTCAACACTTTCGATAAGTTTCCGCCTGAAACTGTTCTCATGCCAGCTCTCGCCACTCAACTGTTCGCTGCTGAACTCGAGCAGAACAACTTAAACTTGGCCAACAACGAAATGTCCGATTTAGGGCAAACCAATTGGGAACAACGCATATTTCCCTCTCCAATCAGGAAAAATAATATAGGTAGTGTTGGAAACTACCACGAGGAGAATAATGAGTCAGTTAGGGACTTTTGTATCAAGGAAGGGGAAAACGTATTCAGATGTAAGATTTGCGGAAGGGTTTACACTCACATTAGTAACTTTTGTAGGCACTATGTAACATCTCACAAGAAAGACGTTAAAGTGTTTCCTTGTCCCATATGTTTCAAAGAGTTTACTAGGAAAGATAACATGATAGCACATTTGAAAATTATACATAAAAATCAGCCTAACGCCAGCGAACAAATGGCCAAACAGGAGTCCTAATTGTCTAAACTTACTAAAGCTAAGTGAATTTAAAAAAAGATCTGATAATCGAAATTCGTAGGTTTGGTTTATCTTACACACTAAATACTTAATGAACACAGTGAGTTATAATAAATATGTAGTAGATGACGATTGAGTAATTTCGAGCTCTAAGTTTCAAGAGTAGGTATATCAGTAAGTTTGTTGATAATCAATGTCGTTTGTTGTTATATTTAAGTAACTATTTATTTATGTTTGTTCCATTGTTTCACAGAGTGCTGAATTTCAAAGAGATTTAAAAAAGAATATCTATGATTTTTACTTGTTATTTTGCACTTGTTACTTAATTTTATTACTTACAAAATTTCAGGGTACAAAGTAACTACTCATGGTGATTATAGAATCAAAGGTAGTCTATTCGATTACTTTTAATGCGCTAAATATAACATACAATTCTCATTGAACTGAACTAGAAATTAGAGTTAGGTTAGTAGTTAATAACGATTGTAACAATGGCGTAGTCTATTTGTATGAAAGTGAACACGCATTACGTATGCATCTCTAACTGTTCAAAATGTCAACGAATGAGGCTAAAATGGCTCTTTATGAAAAAAAAAAAAATTTACAAAAGCCGTTGTGTAGTGGAGAAAAATGCATTTTCATTTAACTTGCCTTATTAGTGATTTTAGATTAAATTAAATGATAATTAACTTCTTCGAAGTAAAACTCAACACAGGCTATGATTATTTTTTCTATTATTTATTTGTTAAGATTAATTTAAAAATATTTTATCAATGTTGAAATATTTGGATGTAAATGTTTTTCTTTACTTTAAAAAAGGATATAGGAACCGGATACCGTGTATAAACGGACCAGTATCCCGAGAAAATATTGTAACATAATAATTAGTGACAGATTATTTCTACAATATTGGTGACCAAATTATTATTTCCAAAACTATATTTACAAGAGGTGACAATAGTATGATGCTCGCTTCGGTACGCATTATTAGTGAAAAGTATAAATAGCAAAATATAGGATAGCTAATAAAAATCTCATATTAACAGCGAAATGATAGAATAGTTTGAAATGTTCAGATCTTGTATAGATGAAATGGCCCCAAATGCAACTTTTTAGTTTTTCATCATCGGTACAGTAAGATTGCTGTAGAAATACATACTTATTTATAAGGAAGAAGAAAAACATGAATGCATATATAAGTAAAGACAATACAAACAGAAGAAAATTTCGAATTAAACACTCATAAATGCTATTAACGCATGCACCTACATGGGTTTCATACAACATTTTGAACCGATACCTACCTAGTTGAATTTCTCGATGGTAGCTATGTTTGTATACAAACGTATGTAATGTACATTTATATAAATCATAACGAAATGTTAAAATTTATTAAAATGTAAATATAATGTAATTACAACACGGCGTTGTTGTGAAAGTGATCTTAGCAAGGTGCTTTGAAATGAATGATTATACTGTCAGGAATCATGAGATGATTTGTATATTCTATTTTAGTAGAACTCAAAATGCCTTAAATATTATGATAAGAAAATGGTACTTATAAATTATTTAGTTAAACTTAGAGGCAAATGTAGTCTTCCATATAAATATAGTGACACTATTCTTCTTAATTTCCTATGTAAATGTTATTACTTTCAATTGAAAAATATTTAATTATATGAAAATATTTAGTACGATTGTACTTAAAATTATGTTTGATGACCCTCATGCCCAATCTTTCCATTATGGTGAATTGTAGGTCCAGGAAACGCTTGCCTACTAGTGTGCCTTTACTTGTAATATAAGTTATAATATTTATCGACTACTACTAGGAAAATAAGAAATTTCAAAGAATGTTATGTATTTATTTATTTTCATTATTCAGAGTTTACATCGACTTTAAGAAGCTTCTCTAGAAGAAACCTTTTAGGCCCAAGTAGTTAAAATATTAAAATTATTATTAAACTAAGAATATCATCTCATGTTTCCCATTTTATTTGGAAAATGACTAAAACATGTATCATGGGAAGGGATTTAATGTTTCGAGGCGATTGAGTCTTGATAAATCAATATTAAGACTGTAAATTCATTAAAAAACGAATTTATTGTACCTACTACCTTTCATAACTTTATATGAAATTTATCTTGGACATTGATAGGTACTTAAAAAAATATGAATTTAGAATTAATATTTGAGGCTATTATGGGAAGTTTCAAGGATATAATTACTCATTATAGTCAATTTAGCCAGTGCCTAAGCTATCACCTTCAAAATTTCTTCTACTTATCTAAACTTTTAGTGGAACTAGGTACCGACTGTTTATTTTGAAAACATCTTGAATTTGAAAAGCAATTTTATTGTTTTATCAATCGTTTTATATTTATTATTCATCAATATAATATTATTTATTAAATGTTATATCATCTATTGGTGCTAAATTATACTTAAGGGAATGTCACATCTAATGTGACTAAGGATTGTCCCTCTAATTATACATATTGTTTGTTAATATTGTTATGTTGTAAAATACATATTTATATTTAAGATATCCTGTTTTATCACAGATAAAAATATTAGTTTATAAATAAAATATTATGAGACTTCGTTCAAAGCAAATTGGAAAGCTTTTAATAAAAATGATTTTAGTTATTCATCAACATCGTCATTTACGTACATGAATCTAAGTTATACAGTTAAAGCAATAATCAGAATAAATAAATGTACATGTAGATTTTTTATGAAAAATAAAACACGAAAATATTGTTTTGTATAATCAAACAGTGGAGATAATATAATAAAAATATTTATTTTTAATATATTAAGAAATTACTCATTCTGACAATTGTTTAGGTACAAATAATACATTTCAATAGGTTCAGTGAATTTCTTGACAAAATCCTTTTCTAATTATGATTTAAAAATATAGTCAGGGAGCATCTTAGTTGAGGCAAATCTTATACAATGTATTTAACATGTGTTTTTGGTTATAGAAAATACATTAAAATATTTACGTCAACAAAAAAAAGGTGTCGGTAACCCCTATTAATAAGCTTTTGCCCTAAAATATATTTTCTCAGTAGATATAAAATTGCAAGTTTTATTAATTAAAATAGATATAATTTCAGAAGATGTTTCTTTAAGAGCTTTAAATATATTTCATCTTAGTCAAAGAGCATTTACATATATATTAGATGATTTATTAGACAAATGTCACACATAGGGGTTATTTGCGAAAGGAGTATTATAATAGAATAAATACATTAAACTGGTAGTTTAATTGTGGCAGCTATTTTACTGTGCAAATAAAAACCAAAAAAATATAGCTATACGGTACTTCATGTACCATCTTATAAGCTGTGATCTTGTTCTGTGTAAAAGAAAGTTATTGAAGATTATAGATTTTTATAAAGGGATTTTGAGGAATTCTCTGAAATATTATCAGCTCTCGTAGGGTGTTTCTTGTATACCTACTAACAGATAGATAATGTTTAAACAGTAATAAGTATGGATTGAATTCACACAAAGTACGATAAAATAGTATCTAGCCAAATGTTTTAAATAAATCATTTTTTTTGTTATTTGCACTTAGACAATAGAGAAATGCAAAGAGTAATGTTTAGAATATTTAGGATTG
Source organism: Chilo suppressalis (assembly GCA_902850365.2). Lineage (NCBI taxonomy): Eukaryota > Metazoa > Arthropoda > Insecta > Lepidoptera > Crambidae > Chilo > Chilo suppressalis. Next base: position 20,725,719 of record OU963898.1, read on the forward strand.
ACAGTTACACATTATAGAATTACCTATTTGTTGAAAGATACATTGGTATACATTAAGGTGTTAATTACTATTTTTAGAATCTTTAAAGAAAATAAAAGTTACAACAAAATAGCAAAAAATTTTCAATCATTATATTTATTATGAATTATATTTTATGTTTTGTTATATTAATTTAAAACCCAATAATTTTTTGTTAGTGTATTTTTTTATATTGTGATTCTTCTGTTTTACTTAATAGCTTATAGTATTTCTCACTCTCTAAATTGAGTATATAAAATAATTATAGTTAAATTTATTGAAACTGTAACTTGCCAGCAAATATTGTCGACACGTTTAATAAAAATCTAATCATCAGTCTCACGACAAATATTTTAATTGTCAATGGTGATAATGTTGCAACGACGGTCGTTAATTTTTCATTTATAATATCAATAAAAATAATATGAAATGAATATTAATTTATAATTGTAGCAAAGTAACAACACGGGTTATTAGTAAAGAATAGTATAAAAGTTAAGTTATTTATAATTAATAGACTTAAATAGTGTTGTTAACAATTGAGTGAATTTCTAAACTAGAACTTTATGTAGTCAGGAAGAGAGGACTGATCAGGTATGTTTTCCTTTACTACTGTCATGTCTAGTAGATGGTGTGGCTAGTGTGTACATTTGGTTATTATGCTTTCAACGTTGCTCAAATTTATGCTATGCAATGAACAAAGTATTGTTGATCCAGTACAAATTGTCGCTTTTTATATTTTATTTTTTACAAAAAAATAATAAAGAAATTAATGCAATAAGTATCCAAATGTTAACTGTTAGACGAGGCTAATTATTTTATTCATATACAACTTTTATTATTTAACTACGTTCAGATTGTCTGAATTTTAATTTTCGTTTCTTATTTTCGGAATGGCAGCTAAGTTCTTATGCAACCTTCACAGTTTATTTAACTATCGATTACTACAAAACCCACCTTTTGTGATCTAAAGAGCTAAGTTAACTGAAGTGTTATTTTTTTTATCGTGTATGTACCTAACTACTGAACTTGCCGTAACAGTTCCAAATGCAAATACTTGAGTCCTATTAAATCATAGTGAAATCTGTTCTTTTTTGTTAAATTATTTTTTAATTTATTTAATTGATAAATTGTAAGAATTAGGATAAATAGTTTTCATTAAGCAGTTTAACTTTGCTACAGTTAATTGTTCAAATCTCAACAACCAACATAACACTATAGACGAAGGTGTTGTAATTTTACTATATTCATTTACATTTTTTGTTTTCAAAACTTTTCTGTTGTTTAAAATTATTCCTTTTGTTTTTAGAATTTATTTTTTAAGTTTGGACAAACTACATGGATGAGGAGTATTCAGCAATGATTGTAAAAGGTGGTACGGAAGCTACCAATACATTACCTACTAAATAAGTGTTCTATCAATCTAACAAAGCAAAATAAATCATCCATGTAGTATGATCATCATCAACGTTCTTTAATCATGGTGTAATCAATTCGTCATTCGATTTGAACAAATAAAGGTTAATATATTTTCTTTGTTTGTTTTTATTTTCACCCTTTTCGTTGTTTTTTTTTCTTGTAATTGATACTCATTCATGACTATATGCTTTTATCCCATGCAGTAGGTACATTTAGATTCATCAACCTTGTAGTAATTCGTCTGTAGATTAAACATTTAGAATTTACACTCGCTGTACTTATTTCTTTATCTATTTTATTACAGGACGTGGTTCACCGGACTCTGAAATGAAAGACATAAAATATGCACAATCACCTTCACATGATGGTCACGGGAAAATTCGTATTAATCCGGCAACTCAAGCCTCAACTTCTAATGAATACCAAAATGACTCGATAAACAATAACACTTTACAAGCCGGTGGAAATCAAATGCAAAGGCCAGTAGTCAGAAGAAGAATAAGAAGACGGGCTAACTCGGCCTCTAACGACCCAGCTGAACAATTGACTGAAATGTCAGTGAGAGGTCTAAATCTCTTTAGATACGCGTCGGTCAACGAAGGGGTCTACCAATGTACAGAATGCGCGAAGGAGAACATACAAAAAACGTTTAAAAACAAGTATTCATTCCAGAGGCACGCATTCCTCTATCACGAGGGACAGCAGAGAAAGGTTTTCCCGTGTCCCGTGTGCTGCAAGGAGTTCTCTAGGCCCGACAAAATGAAAAATCACATGAAGACAACCCACGATTGTTACGTGCCAAAAGATTGTGTTTATACGCCGAACGCTTTTTTTATGTTACCGGGGATGGAGGCACAGCTACCGTCAGGGCTGAAGATGGAATCTGGCTCCCCTCGGGGCTCCACACCGTCCCACTCCTCTCCTGACCCCACCCAAGTTTGACTGACACCAAGTGACAAATACGGTTTATAGTATTACTAATTCCAAACAAACTATTATGTTCTAGTGCCTTTAATAACGTCTAAAGTTAAAGTATAGCATTCATTGTTAGTGTTATGAAACGGATTTCATAGTAGTATTTTGTTCTATTTTTGGAGAAAAATTTTCATGTACACTTTATACTGTACATATCTATATATTTCCAATGATACTGTTATGCATTTAATATCTAACGTTTGTTACATACAATTAGAGCTCATTATTGATATATAAAAGTATGGTTGTGCAGATAATAGACAATAAATATACATTTATATCATCGAGGCCAGTTGCGCAATAATAGGGCGTATTAAATTTTTAAATAACTATATTGAATTATTAGATTTAAACGGGTGCTGTTCAAGTCTGAGATGTGCCTTCCATTTAGATACATACAGTTTTAAAAATTACGTTCACATCTTTACTTTGAGGCAGTCCAGTTCCATTGCTTCGGGATTTAATTAGCAATTTATTTAAATAGTTACAGATTTACCGCAAGACAACAACCAAAGACTGTTACACTTTATCATGTTTTCTTCGCAATCTTTTAAATTTAGAATACAATTTGATAGCACTAATGTTTTCCAAAGTTATTGCGCGGTTTAAACAAATTATACCTTATATTTTGAATATAAAGAGTTGGAACTTTGCATATTATATAAACTGATTGAATTTTACATAGAATAGGTACTTTACTCTTAATTGAAATGTTAGTGAGCCTGCTGTTAAAAATTGTACCTATGTAATCATATATTACAATATATTTAGCGTATAGTTATTGATATGTCATCAATATATATTTTATCATAAAACTTAACAGTGCCATAGCACAATTTTATAAATAGTAAAATGTAATATTAATAACATCTCCAACTCTTATTATTTCACTTTAGGATATATTTAGTTGATATGAAAGTGTTCTAGTATAATCTAGGACAAAAAACAAAATCAGCAGTTCTTCCATTGATAAGGGAATAATATTTGTTAGATAATGTTACATATGATTAATGTTCACACTATTACTTAAGTTCATGTTTGAAAGTATATTACTAATCAACATATTTTTTATATTAAGTTCGCTTGGAACAGTAAGATTTAGTACGAGAGCATTATATATAGTTTATAGGTAGTTATGTGTCTACTTAAAATATTATTGGTTAAATTGAGTTTCTGTATTTTAAAAATTAGCGCACAACGGTTCATAGTTTATTGATAAGTTGATATAGATTTCGTCGTAGATCACATTCTTGTAGATAATATATATTTTATTAATACGGTGTATCACTTGAATCGTTTTAGTTTTAATTAGTCACCAAGAAGGTATTAACATTCGCAGTGTGATCTTATTTAAGAAGTTAGGTATGTTTAACAGAGCCAGTCGACCGCACAAACAAATATATTATCGCGGAATAATTTCTCAATTTGTTTTTTTCTTTCTATGTAATTGTTTACTCACATCTCTACGATATGGTGTAAAAGAGACAACGTTATAGTTTCGTTGAGTGGTGAAGTGTTATGCTGATGTTTTTTTTCCTTTTTTCTTATATTTTTTTTTGTGGTATTTTATTTTGTGATATTAGTGCTAACTAAGTTAGCAACCATGTTCATTGTTGAGTTATTATAATTCTTACTTCTTCTTTCTAAACATACGCTGCAAGGCAGAATAATGTTTAATAATAAGGTACATAGTATATTATGTATCGTGTTAAGTATTATACACACAAAATACTTATAATATCTAGATATTTCGAAGATTAGAAATATGACGTTCTTTGTTATTATATTTTCCTGTTCAATTTTTACCCATCTTTGACAAATATATATTATGTGTTCTTTGGGTAACCGACGCATCGTTTGTATTAAAAAAAATATTACAAGGCAGATGAAAATGCATATCGCATTAATATATCTCAATTTACGAGGAAAAATAGGAATCCTTAAATCTATAACTTAATATATGTTCTTAAAACTAAAGGAATAAGTAGGTACTCACTACAAATTGCACTTATAAAGTACCTTAATACACCATGTGTAATAATTTAATTTTAAACGATAGCTTGGATGTTTTGTTTTTCATATTTTAGTCTATAACTTACATTTTTATATAACACAAGTACACCTACAATTCACAAACAGTATAGGTATACTATGGATGTATATTTCTTTAATTTCTATATAATGTTTTCTAAACTTGAAACGGAGAACGGGTGAGTTAGAAGAAGTATTTTAGTTCATCGTGTGTAGACGCCTTGAGTTTATTATAATAAATATTAAGTTTAAGTAAAGATTTTCTTATTACGATTACTGAACAGTTTTTATATTTACATTTTTATTCCTTTTTTTTTCAGCAAAAACTATCGCTAGATTTAAAATACACTTATACAACCTATAGCTTTTTAAAAATATTAAAATACTATTATTTTGAAGTGCAATTTTTTAATTAAAGTGTTGTTTTATTTAATAGTTTACCTGATTTATAAAAGCAAATAAATATATATACATATATTATGTGCACCTTTGTATGTCCATATTACTTATTAATAAGTATACAGTTTTTTTAATCAATTCAACACCACTCGACACCACCAAACATTTTTTAAATGTTTTTTTTTATTTTCATATTTGATATAATCTAAGATTATATCAATTCCTAAAATTAATCATGTATCTACTGTTCATTTAGATCTTGACTGCATAATATGATTTATCGGCCGTTCGTGAGAATATTTTTAACGCGAGGGCCATATTGATCATTAATCATTTATATAGTTTCTTTTCTTAATAATTACTTTCTATATTTTAAGACCGTTAGATATTGTATCTAGACTTAACGATAACAATTATTAACAAAATAACTACCACAGTTTAACTGAAAAAGAATAACTTAAACATGTATAATAAATATCGTTAAAAACATCAAAGCTTTAACAATAAATTGATGTGTAAGAGGCGGAAGTTTATTTTTATTGCGACTAAAAATATTGTTTTTTTTTAGTTATTATTGTACACAAAAAGAGATCTTACCATCTAAAATACGATTAATGAATGTGGATATATGTATGTACACTACAAATAATAATCCAAATAAAAAAGAAAAAATAACTGTTTATTTGATTTAATCCTGACACATACTTTAGCTTTCTGCACCTCAACTGTGACTGAAAACCCATTACAGTTATAAATGTGGTAATAGACAACCAATAGACAATTCTACCACTTTATCGGCGTGATTGTTATACACACCTCCACAAAATTACAGCTCCCTAGTGGCAACAGTCTTCAAGCAAAAACTCGGACGGACATGACAAAACTATAACGGTTCCTTATCATGACTACGGAACCCTGAAAACGGAATCGTTTTCTTTTCGGAAAACGGAATCGTTCGAACGCAACCAGCAGATGACAATATTTGACTATCAGAACGAACAAGCTGTGACAAGAATACATTTTCTATTTCTTTACCGTCAAGTAGCTAAAGCTATTTCGCTCACTCACTTCATTGTGTGGTCAATTCGTGGTCAAAGCCTGGATCTTTCAGTGCTGAAGGTGAAATGAGTTAGCTCGATCATTAGATGCTTACTTTCTCAGCGCCATATAAAACTAAACTCACTTTTTTATTGTTACTTTAACTTTCAGCTATAATTTAAAATATTTTTTAAGAATTTTCAGGGTCTATGGTCACATTAGACTTTACCTTCCTTACTACACTAAAAATTTACAATGATAAATGATGACCCTTATTAAGCTATTATTTGCTATTGCTGGACGACATCACATTAGCTAATGTTGACATTTTAATTGAAGCAATATGATAAATTCCAGACTTTCACTACATATACGAAGACGACGGCGACGGTAGCATGCCCGTTATAACATTGGAAGTCCTCTCAGATTCCTCGAATGCTGAACATTACATTCAAACTATAAATAACAATTTGACTGATGATACCAGCACTGTAGATAATGCAACACAGGACAGTACGCCCGGTGTGCACTTTTTGACAGAAAAGACCGAGGATGTGATGCCTAAGCTTGAACAAGAAAACAAAGATCCGGATGCCAAAGAAACACCCAAAGCTAGAAACGACTTATTGGAATATTTCATGAGGAACGATGGAAGTGTCGTGTGCAAGCTGTGTGGGGAGATCCTGCAGAGTAGAACACATTGGTATCGCCATAAATACAAACTCCATGTTATACATCCACTCAACCCTGCCCCGCTGTTTCAGTGTGAACAGTGTCTTGTATACTTTAAGAGCAGAAAAGGTTAGTCGATCTGTTTTTATTTTTATTTAGTTGATGGTATTTGTCCGCTAATAGCTTAACTTCTCCCATCTTCAAAGTCTAGTTTGGAAAAAAAAATCTGAAAAATATAGCAATCGAAAGTTGTAATGCTAATCCGATATAGTCTATAGAAAGAGCTAGTTCGTTCTAACGAAGTGTAGGGGCGCTGCCTATAGTTACTATAGAATACGAATAGTTTTCCGTTTCCCACTAGTTGTTAGTGTTTGGGGTAGAGCAAGTAAAAGTCTGTTACTTGCAGCAACATGATAATATTATTACCTATGGTTGTATATATTGATGCTTTGTCAATTTCTATAGATATTACGCACAACTAACTATAGCTTACTTTTAAACAAAACTGTTTTGAAACCAAACTGAATCTGTGATACGTTGGAAACATCTACTTTTCAAACATAATGATGAGGTAGATAGTCATACCCATTATTTTTAGTAGAACTTTTCCTAATCAACTTATGTAAATGAACTTATTTACAATTTAGAAAAAAGTAGAATAACACCTTTTTTTACTTCTCCAGGATACATAGGGCACTTGGCCAGTCGTCATAGCGAAACTTTATCGGATTCCAGTCCAGTGCTGACGAATTCACAAGCAGAAGCTCTTGCAAAAGAACGGGTCACTCAACAGCCGCTCCACGAAGTGAAAGAAGAACCGGATCCCGAAATGTCTATACCGAAAACAAGCGTGCCTAACTACCAAACAACAGTTGTTAAACAGACAAAAAGTGGGGAAGTAAAGAAGACGTGTCGAGGCAGCAATCGAGGTAGGTATTCATTTTTTTAATAATACCATCCCTAAGACCTTGCTCGCATATAGAAACACTGCCTACCCCAACACTAGTTTTTGCATTAGTAAAGTTTAATCGAACAAAGAACGTTACGTCTTGGTTTAGAATTTGTACTGAATTTTGGCTGTGGTGTTTTCCTAATCTCATGAAAAACAGTAAAATAACTCTATTGCATAATTCGAGAATCGGTAATCACGTTCGACCCCACAAACTTTAGACCCATTGCTCTGCCATAAGTATTTTTATTATGCCAGTTAATCAACTGGTTATAAACATATAATTCACCGTTGATTTCTCAAGGGGTCGCTCAACAACCGATATCGGCGTTGTGCTTAAACAATAATTTTGATGCCTAGGAGAACTCGCATAGCGCTCTAGGTGTGTATTGCGACTTTTCTAAGGCTCTTGATTGCGTTATTCATGAAATATTATTAATAATAATACTCAGGTTACTCCTACACTATGGATTTAGAGATACCAATCCGGATCTTATTACATAATACTTGAGGAATAGGGTTGAAATACTTGGCAACATATTGCCGTGTTCGTCGGTTAAGGTGGACGTTCCCCAGGGCTCAATCAGTTTGTTCCTTTCTTATTTTTAATATTAATAACTTACATTAGCAATTTGTTACCCGTTACTTCGTCCGCGTTAACTTTAGTTTTTTTGGGAATTCAGCAGGAACTTAATGTTTTTTCGGGATGCAAAATATCCTATGTGTCAATAATTAGGTATAAGAAATCATAATCTAGTATCTAAACAAAATTCGTGTTAATTGATGTTATGAATTGTATTGTCCTTTGTGTAGAAACCCAAGGATCAGACCAATCAAGCAAGACTGACTGGCAGGAGAAGCGATCACGTGAAGAAAAACTGGTTGCAGATATAATCGATAGAGTGCGAAGGGAGTGCGAGGCCCAAGGGTCTGGGGGTGCAACCAGGCGTGGTTATACGCGAAGAACTACCGTTATGAACACTTAAACGAGAGAGAAAGACCACGGTGATTCAAAGTTCCTTCTATGTCAGAATTCAACAGCTTGCATTGTCCGACAACATTAAAAACGGCTATGGTTGTGAAGATAATTTGGTCAAAATGTGTTAATAAAAACTGACCAATCAAATTGATCAGTAGGTATTAGTGTCCGGCTATTACGATTTAATAAAAGGTACAACTGGCACCACATAGGTACTGTACACGACATGTGGTGTATGAATGGTAGGATGCAAGCATGAAATCGACATTATTGTTTTGATTGAATAATTATGAAATTTTATCTCAATGAGATAAGGCCTAATTCACGGTCTCAGTAATGTGCTCATTTTCGTGCCAATGTAAAATGTAAATAATAATGCAACGTGCCAATCATTATCGAAATTAAGGTGCCAAAGTCCAAATACATTGTGTACATATAGTTTGTAAGAAAATTTTGGTCTATTTGTAACAAATGTCTGGATCTTTATGTAGTCCAATATTATTATATGTATATTTATTATAATATAGTTTCTTAAATACAAATAAGTTTCTCAATATCTGAAAATAGTATTTTAGAAACTGACCTATTCCTTCCTATCTTTTTACTGACAAGTCCATTTACCGTCCCTTTCTAAAAGCAGTGATTTATGGAAAATCACGGAAATCTTTTGTTTATTCATACTAACTAACTTGCGCTGACTACTATTATTCCTAGTTAGTACTTTAAATATCAAAAGCAAAAAACACAACCTTACCCTTTTTCTACAATAATTTTGATGATAAGATAAATAAAATTATTCAATTATTATATTGTTAAGGTTTCCTTTACATTATTTACAAGGTAACTTTAATGTAGCGGTATTAAAAAAACACATAATAACTATGGGCGCGCCTTTTCTCACAGTGGTTCTTTAAACACGCTTATACCCCTACGAATGGTCTGGCAGCTTAAAAAATATAATAATTAATAATATATAATAGCAATTTTTGCCCTCGACATTCAGTGTTTGGATATTGGTCTGCGTTATGTAATAACAGATTAAGTGCTACTTATGGTAAACTGGGTTAATAGGCTTCAATGATTTCAAATTTAAAATTGTCGCTGTGCTTACTTTATTTTATGAGTACATAGGTATTATTTTAAAACTAAAGGTATAGATGTGTGTATAGTTTAGACAAGTTAAGAAAATATTACGATGCATCATCATACTATGCGACGATTCTGTGGTTTGATGCTTTTATGCGATTTGGTTCCGGTGAAATAAATTGCACAACAAGTTTAATTCAATATAACAAAAGCAAAAACTTCAAGGTTTTGATACAAAATATTTATTACAAGGTTTAAATACAAAGTATTTATTATCATAAGTCCCTTAATTCGATATTTCATAACGCAGTCCAATTAATTTTGCTGAGTGTCTGGCAGTATTAATTTCAAATTCTTTACAATGTTCTCTATAGCATACGGAAGAATTAGTCCTCAGAGTGTAAGTAAAGCGAGTTGAATTTTTACGTTCTTGCGCCACCGTACCCTTAACACGAACCACTATCGAATTCGAATAGTTTGCGAGTGTGAAATGTCACTGCCAAATTTTGTATGGAAACTTGAACGGCAGCGCCATAATAGACGTAACGAGAACTAAAAATCAGTACACGTTTTACAATGATATTTCGTTGATATTTCGTACCCGCAAACTATTCGATTTCGATGTATACGTATACGTTCATTGTTCACACCAACACCAAGTGATTAGGTATCTATAATTTATCCCTCAGAAAATAAATAAAATCTGGCGGCATTGGGATCATACTCTATAACGAATGGTTAAAAAAAAATTTACAAAATTAATATGTTTGCATTTCATTCGTGAGTGGAATAAAAACTCAAATCTTTATTTTATGACCGAGAGTACCCTCTTCCCCTTCAAATGAAAATATTTTGAAGAAAAATGAAAACTTAGTATAGTTTCGAACTAGCTTTCGGACTTCTTACAATAATATTTGCTCTACATAAAAGCTTTTGAGTACGAAGCTTTTGTATTTTACCGTTAGTTAAGTGATCTTAATTATCTATAAAAATAATGTTCTTTATTTTTAACCCTCTGGTTAGAGCAACGGCAGCGCCTCAGCCATCTATTCCTAAAGTCCTGGGTACGAATCCTGGTTGGAATATTTATTTATGTGACGAATTAAAACTTTTTTTTATCCTACTTCATAGCTTTTAATAATATATAGTTGTGGTGAGTTATCCTGTTTCAACTTAGGTAGGTATACATTAATATGTGTACCGTTATCTTACCTACATTATTATCAGTTTTCAGTTTCTTTTTATCGACAGGTACTTATGACTGAAATGGTATTTTTTTATTCATTTGAATTATAAAAGTTATAAATGATTTTGTTACCTACATTTATAGTGATAAGTTTTTTCATCGTTTGCAATGACTTTTTATACACTTGTTTGTTATTAATATTGCTTTGAGACAGTAGGTCTATTATTTTCCTATAGTCCTACCGTACTCAGACAAACATAAGTGAGAATTATTTTATTGTTATTGATACAAAATCAAAACCGCGTATAACTATGAGATTCAAGCATAAATAGGTTCCTGCGATTAGCAATTTTTATAGTGTCTAATAGAGTAAGATCCCAGAGCCACCAGACGTCACGTATTTTCTGACGAACGAAATGTGGACGATTGAGTAATGTTAGTATGTACTAAGAACACATGCCTACCTGCTAGCTTATTTAGACGGCCAATTTTCAGGTGTCAGGTAATCAGGGTACATAAAAACATTACTTACCTCACGTAAATTCTCCAAGCTGATTTTTCTGTATATTTTAGGCAATATCCTTAAAAATAAGTCGTCAACACTCCAAGACACTTTCCGTCGGCCGTATTGCTTTGCTTTTGTAATAGTGCGTAATGAACACACAGAGGCATTAAAATTGAATTTAGGGGATGATTGGCCCCTTGGATCGGTCTGACTTTTTCTCAAAAGTTTTGAAATAGTTATAATAAATAAAATAATAATAATAACTGTCTTAATAATAATAGTTGTCTGGTGGACATTTATAAAAATGGAGCATCAGAATTTACGTGAAGTTAAGTAATTATTTTGGGAGCTTTCAAGCACCTGCAAAGCAATACGGCCGACGGAAAGTGTCTGGGAGTATTGGCGACTTATTTTTAAAGATATTGCCTAAAATATATATAAAAATCAGCTTGGAGAATTCACGTGAGGTAAGTAATGTTTTTATGTACCCTGATACCTGAAAATTGGCCGTCCAAACGAGCTAGCAGGCAGGCATGCGTTCTTAGTAGGTACATAATAATACTACCTACTCAATCGTCCACATTTTCTTCGTCAGAAAATACGTGAACGTCTGGTGGCCCTGCAGTGGCGGATTAAACGGTGAGAGCGCCGGAGGCAAGCTTCTCATCGGCGCCCCTATATTAAAATTAAGTCGTAAGTACTATACGTTGTTTGACCGAAACCGATCCGGCCGGTGCGACGAACATTGCAGTCGTATCTTTCCAGCTTATATTTCCTGTAGTTTTCGTACATTTTATATGGACTCGCCGCACACGGTTAACGCCAGTGGCCGCCACACGCTTCGTGGCGAGTCCATATAAAATGTAAGAAAACTACAGGAAATATGCCGGTGGCGGCGGTTTGTGGTTGTGGCCCGTTAAATTTATCTTTTGCTATATATTGAAGCAAATTAAGGTTGTAAGCAAAAATAATAGTTTTTATTGTGTAAGTAGGTGGCTTTCGTAAGAAAGGCCAGTAATGGCCCAATTAATTTTATGCTATATTATATTTTTTCTTTATTTTACAATTCCACCCACGCGCCCCTTTGTGACCTCGCGCCCCTAGGCACATGCCTAGTTTGCCTTAAGGATAATCCGCCTCTGTGGCCCTGAGATCTTGGACTATAAGTACTTACACTCTATTATACTGTACTCTATTCAACTTCCGCTTCGACAAAAGGTAAACAAACCTTTTTTTTTTCATTAAGTCGAATTTTAAACGCATATAAAATTATACTTAAAAAAATTGCACTAAAAAATCTTAATTACTCTAGCTATTCCTACACTTTAAATGCATGCAATGAATAAAGCAAAAAATTTATGTAGAAATGTGGAATTTTGTAATCAGTCTGGTTACAGCGGCCATCCTCGATAAAATAGTTTTAGAAACATTGGTTTATTTATCTTTTGTCTCAGAGGAAGTTGAATAAAGTGTAAGCGTGTCATTCCAATAAATCACGGCACCACCCGGCAAACTTCTTGGGCATCGATCATAGACAAGGAAGTCTGCGCAGTAGCAGTTTTACATACAAAAACGTCTACTGCGCAAGTTACATATTTGTTTGTGATTTTGTTTAAGAAGTCTGCCGCTACGCCGCTTCCTATACATAAGTACTTACCTACTTGTTTACGTACCCAGATTATTCTGATTGGTGAAGCAGATACTGATAAATTTTAAGCCCAGAAATCGCACTAACAAATAGGAATTCCAACATGTTTGATTTTATTTAAAGACGAATAAAACATACTAAGTAATAGAAATTAGTAATATATATCAATGTACCTACTTACCTATCTATCAAGTGTCAAATTTTGTAAAATAAAGTATATAATACAAAATCTGTGATGAATGTGGCTCAGAAATTAAATGATATCTACATATTTAGCTATTTTATTTAATTCTCATAACAACCAATTGCGCGTTTTCTAATTTCCAGCAAAAAATAAAATTTTGGTGGCGATAACTACTCAGAAGTTTTGCTTCAAGAGAACCTTTGACGAAACTTAGTTTCGTTAAAAAGTTTTCGTAAATTTCGAATCGAATCATTTGATAGACTTCGTTCGAATGGCGTTCATAAACAAAAGCCCTTCTAAAAAGAAACTGTTTTCCACTGGTTCAAATAAGAAGAAAGGGGCGAAGAAAGCAAGGTTCAAATAAGAAGAAAATGTGCTCCCTGTGTAAAATTGAAAAGAATGGCGTATAACATATGAAGAGATTCAGCATATTATGAAATACAAGCATTTGTACCTGTATAGAGCAACCTAGGAGTTGAAGGATTAATGGGGGCGTATCGTAAAATCTGGCACCCAGGATCACGATTTGCAGCCCACAGAACAGTATTTTTTTCTGTTCTGTACCGTTACCCGTCGAGCGAGCTGTCTGCTAATTTATGTTGCCAATATAAAGTATATCTATGGAACAATATTTCAAACCCATAATTGAATTAGGTATATATTTTTTGCTGAGTGGGAGTGGAGTCGGGTAAGTGGGCGTGAGGATTTTTGGATTTAAGTACTCGAGAGCGGCAAAATAAAACAAGGGGCGCTACCTTGCACCTGGTGAAGTACTCCCACCATACCTAAGAGTTCTAACACGGTAATATTATCTATACAGTATTGTGACTCCGCCATGTCCTTGAAATAAATGCCTACGGCCGAGCGCTGCGTTAGCACGCGGTAGGGCCGCCCGCCTACAGTATTTTAATTTCATCTACATAATTGAGTTTCTTTCTAGTTTTGTGATTGTATATATTTTATTTTATATGGAAAGATTCTCCACAAGCCCATATACCCATATCGTAGGAATGCATTAAAAATAACTATTCCGCCAAGTTGGATTTAGAATGACGTCACACAGCTAACCGTGCTTTTTAATCAAAACGTGTACCTAACAAAAAATTCAGCTCAACCGGTTGAAGATATCTGCTTCAAAATTGAGTTTCAAGATTCCACCCGAAAGTTCTACCTATATTGCAAGTTCATTAAAAGCTTGTAAAAAACCCGACTGCTGATTTTTATTCTTACATAAATCAATAAAAGAGTATTATTTTAAACATACAAGTTATATTTATTTGTAAGTCATGGCGCAGTCGGGTAAGGAAATTACCTACAATGTAGGTAAATCTTACTGGTACTGTAGGGATCGTTTCATGCAAACTAATTATTATCATTGAAACACTTTTTTTTTTTCAAGAACATTTTACATTATTATTATCAATAAACAAAATATTGTTTTTTAAACTCCGCACAAATATCCCTATTTTTATAGATATTAACGGGATTGTTACCATGTACCTTGTTTTTTATGAGTCTCCGATATTTCACAAATATACTCATAAAAAACAAGGTACATGGTAACAATCCCGTTAATATCTATAATGTTAGTGACCATGAAAGTTTAAAACAATATATCCCTATTTTTTATTTTCCAGCTATGAATTCCTGGCAACAATCCGTCTCTTTTCCAAATCTCTTATCTATTAGACAAGTCCTTCCGTCCGTCCGTGGTGCTGTTTCAGCGGCCAAACCATAAGAGATAGATATAGAGAATGTTTAAGTTATAAGTTAAGAATAGTCTGATAAGACTACAAACCGGATGTGAGTAACGTAGCACTTCCGGTTTTCGAGAAATCACGTGATTTCTATATCAAACGAAACCACACAAAATCTCCGAAGTTCTCAATTAATTAAATATTTATTTTTTTTTTTGGTGAACATTTGGTTCACAGGTTTGCTAGTTACCTTATAACCTGCCAGTATACACCAAAAAGATCCGATTGCTACAATACCTACCATTTATTACTCTCGTAAAATAATTTTATAATGATACTAGCTGACCCAGCGAACTTCGTACCGCCCTAAAAAAATAGGGGTTGTCCAGCGGACAAAATTGTGAATCTAAACCATTCTCAGATCCCCTTGAACACACACAAAAAATTTCATCAAAATCGGTCCAGTCGTTTACAGTAAAAAGTGTAAATATCGTTCAGTGTCGCACCAATCAGCAGTATTGAAGAATTAAATAAAATAGAAAAGGTACTCTCCGAAAAAACGGCTAGAGAGCAATTAAAAGAAACTTATTCGATAGTGTGTTCCGGTGGGAAAGGAATAAACTGTGCCTATACGCTAATAGATCTTATGTTCACATGCGATTTTTTGTGTAAGTGTTCCTGGAGTGGTAGCAGTCGGTCTGACGGTATTAAAATAAGTTTAAAATGCTACAAAAATGTAGTTTCATTTTTTTGAAACAATGAAACATCTGATTTTGACAGAAATATTTTTGTTTTTTATTTCAAGTCCGTCTTGTAGTAGACATTTAGTCTCAATGACAAACTCTTCTTAATATTCTTTTAAGTTCTTTGGTTTTCCAATTCCGAAATAGACATTAATGACAAATGGATCCGCGTCAACTTAGTGAATATTAGCTAAAATTGGCCAAAATTCTTTTTTGGAACTGTTATGTATGGGTAGACCATCAAAGTTAAAATTTAAATAAATAATATCAGGTAAATTGTCAATGTTTTCTAAAATATTTTTCAATGGTCCAGAAATGCCATTGTGCCAATTCGCCATAATTTTCCAATGTTTTTATCAAAATATTTCTAGGTGTTTTTAAAAGAGTGCGAGGATCATTTGGAAGAATATTGCAAAACCTCTCATTTAAGATTGACAGCAAATCTTTCATAGGTATTTGACTTATGTTTTGTTTTAAAGCGAAAATTAAGATTTTTTAAAACGTTATTGGATTCGTCCTCACTGTCACAATTTTCTTCAATATCAATCAAATTTGCGGAGTACGCGGAACCTCGATCCACATTTTCGCAAAGTACTTTCTCATGATCGCTTGTACTTGTAGCACCGCTTTCACACACATTTTCTGGAAAATCATGTACGGAACCCAGTTCCACTTTTTCGCAAAAAACTCCCGCTTGACTACTTGTAGTGCTATTATCACTCACAATTACATTTTCTTGTATTAATTTTGGATCCTCAACAGAAACAGAGTAGTTTAAAAGATTATGATATTCTCTCAACAATTTTCATCT
Source organism: Chilo suppressalis (assembly GCA_902850365.2). Lineage (NCBI taxonomy): Eukaryota > Metazoa > Arthropoda > Insecta > Lepidoptera > Crambidae > Chilo > Chilo suppressalis. The sequence continues at coordinate 20,742,059 of OU963898.1, forward strand.
ATTTCCACCAGTCCTACTTTGACGTTTCCAAGCATTTTTGGTTGCTTTACATTTTTTTAGTTGCGTCGCCATTGCATTACTATCAACAACAAGTAAACGAATGAGGGGTACAGAAGTGGTATTAAGCTCTATTACTCTACCTAAAGTTATACAGAAGTCACAATAACCACTAGAAGTTCTATCATAGCGAAGAATGTTTCTGCTGTTCGACTTTTAGTAACTCACTCACTACTAAGACTACGACTAAGACTAAAATATACGCTATCCCGATCAAGTGGACGTGAGAACTTTATTGGAGTGTTGACTACCTAACAGAAGCTTTTTGAGCATTTTGTACCTCTTTAGGCATTTGGTGGTACAAAAGAATTTATGAGCACCATTGTGGAACTGGTAGTGGTAATTATTGCTTTTGTGCAACTTTTGGTTCTTGGCGAGAGTTTATTATCGCTTGCATAGCACTTTGGGGGGTTGTAGTCAATGCTCACTTCTTATTTAGATCTTATAGTTGTAAGATTCACTTAAAGCTATAACACAAGATGCTTTGCCCATATTGGTGTCGATTCTAGAGTGATTCTCTAAACTTAAAACTAAATTTAACATCAGTCTCTCCTTTTCATTCTGTATAGAGAATGACAAGGATGCACTGTTGTCAAATTTAAGTTTAGCTTTAGAGAATCATGCCAGAATCGACATCGTTGTAGAGTTAAAAAATGCTGCTGTATGTCTTTAACCTTTAAACTCACCCTGTTATCACCCTTGTAAATCTGTGGTATAGCTCTACGTGAAATATTTTGCTTGTTTACGCTCTTTTGTCGCCAAAAGTTGTAAGTGCTGCTGCTGTAGCGCCTTTATATCTCGGTCAGTTCTAAAACAAGCTCTAATTGACGCCTAAATGTTTATTGGGAAGGGCGGATCCAGGGAACTGCAAGGGTGGATCCAGCTTTGGCACCAGGGGGGCGGGGGGGGGGGGTCCATATAGTCGTGGTATATTAAATATTGAAAGTACTTGAATAAAATCCCCCTGGGCTGGGTCCATCTGTACCCACTTCACAATCTGTACCCACTGTGACTTGACCACGACTATATGCCCCCCCTGGCGCCAAAACTGAATCCGTCCTTGACTAGTAGAAGCCTGCAGCAACATCCGGGGACTGCTGAGTTTCTGGAGGAGCTGGGATGGCAGGACTGATGCCAGTCCCCACGCCAAATAGGCACTGGGTGTCGAGTTCTGGAAACAGCCCGCTGGCGCCGTACTACTAAGACTACGACTAAGACTAAAATATACGCTATCCCGATCAAGTGGACGTGAGAACTTTATTGGAGTGTTGACTACCTAACAGAAGCTTATCGAAAAAGTCAACAAGATACATTTCGTGCCAAACATTATGAAACATTAGAATGCATGCGTAAACGTTGTCAGTATATATACACATATATATAGATATAACCTAAGGCTAGGCTGTATGAGCATTATTCCCTTTGCCTTCTATAAAAAGAGAGAATCTTAAAAAAAAACCTTGATTGACATTACATGAGTGACATTTGATTTTACATTGATGTTTTGGTTGTATGTTATTGTTTTAATTTATTTCATAACAGCTCATACAGCTCGGGGATCACTACTCTTGTAGAAGAACGGTTGATGAAACAAACAAATTATATATTCTATTTTTTGTTAACTTGTGCCCATAATAAATTTGAAATTAACTTATATTTTAGTACTTGCTGTTCAACTGAACAAAAGGGATTTTTCAGATAGGTGTCAGATAGGACACCTAAATCTCTTCAACTTTGAATCATTTTTGCAAAGTGTGGTTGTTTCGCTCGTTTTTGGCCCAACTATGCCCCAAGTATTTCAAATATTGAGATGTTACATGTGCAATGTATTTCAAGTGAGTACCACCATAATAAACATATCTAAGCAACAAACCTTGAGTAGGTTTATCTTTTATTGCAGTTCGATTATTGAAACTGGCCGTAAGTAAATAACAACCGAATAAAGGACTAACTGTACTGGGGCCCGGGAGTTGACAATTTATACTAGGTTAGGTTAGTGTTGTGAGCATGACACACCCGCCGAGCGAGCGAAGCAAGCAGTGGCCAGCGAAGCGCCAGCAAAAAATAGTTAATAGAGATCTTTTTAGCAATAAAATTTTCAGCTCCCAGACCCAGGAGCTGAAACTTAAAATTTTATTACTTAGAAGAAGGAAAATTTATACTTAATACTAGCGGCCCGTCCCGGCTTTACACGGGTGTATTAAATACTGTGTAAATATAATGAATCAGTATTTATATCTTGAATACAAAAAAAAATTAACAACGAATAAACAAAAGGAAACAGTGGAAGAGCTTTTCACTATATAACGAAAAAACAATTTTACAAAAGCTACACAAACAAATTTGAAGGACGTAAATTCAATGAAAGAAAATTCAGTTCCACACGCATCGCTTAGGGGAACCTTGGTTTTCATTCTACGGCATTCAATTTTAAATTTTTTAAAATTTTCGAATACTGCTTACGTCACGTTCTATTGTGTCTTGCGCTTGTTCTTTTTTTTAATATTGTATTGGTTCTGAAATGTGAAAGTCTGAAGCCACTTTTTTATAATTATTTATATAGGTATGGAGGGAGCATTACAATGTCACCATCTGTATATTGAATATCTATAGAAATACCTACTATATAGCTGTCCCAGCGAACTTCGTACCACCATAAAAAATAGGGGTTGGTGGTAGAAGGGTGAAAATTTAGGGTTGTATGTATTTTTGTATGATGATGGTCCAAAAAAAATTGTTTAAGTAGGGACCACCCTTAACATTTAGGGGGATGAAACATAGATGTCCGATTCTCAGACGTATATTCGGTAGGCATATAAAATTTCACGAAAATCGGTTGAGCCGTTTCGGCTAATAGTTAAAACTGTCTATCAGTTATTAATAAAATGTGAAAAAATAATTATTGCACTGGAAATTAATAATAAATTCACGATGAGAGTAAAATTAACGTAATAGATAAATAATAGCACAGAAAAATTAAAATAATACGTATAAGTCACTGCTACGATCGATACACAAATGAAACAAAAAAACATGGCCGAAAACTGTATATTGAGGAAGACAGTAGACCGGCTTCCTTCTCATCCCTACTCCGTGATGTTTGCTGGATGAGAGGTGACCCAGGTAGACATCTGGCGGGGATAACTGATCGATTGATCGTTGATCGGTTATCGACCGGTGAAGGCGAAAGATCAAATTGAATTGAGAAAAAAAAAGAAATTATTTAAAATAAAATAGCGATGGCAAAGTAGGGGTTGATTGTAAAGGGTTGAAAATTCAGGGTTATATGTATTTACTAATGCTGTATCATAAAAAAAAATTTTTTATCTAAAATTGAAAAAAAAAATTTAGGGTTGGATTACCCTTATCATTTAGGGGGATGAAAAATAGATGTTGTCCGATCTGTCCCAGCGAACTTCGTACCGCCATAAAAAAATAGGGGTTAGTGGTAGAAAAGTATAAATTTAGGGTTGTATGTATTTACTAATGCTGTATCATAAAAAAAAAAAAAAAAAAAAATATATCTAAAATTGAAAAAAAAAAATTTAGGGGTGGATTACCCTTAACATTTAGGGGGATGAAAAATAGATTGCATCCGATTCTCAGACCTACTGAATATGCATATAAAATTTCACGAAAATCGGTCGAGCCGTTTCGGAGGAGTTTAACCCCAAACACCGCGACACGTGAATTTTATATATTAGACTGAAAGGTACTTTTGCATTTTTTTAATGCAAGTAAAATTGTATAAGTATAAATAACTATAATGGTATAAACCTTAAGTAAGTACCTATCATATTACATAGTTTTTGTAAGTCTTAGTTTTAAAGTGATTTATTTTTGTAAAAAATATTGCTTGTGTAGTGCCAAAAATTCCTTCTTGAGCAGTATATAATTTATATTTTTTTAGCCCGTCTGATGGTAAGCCGCCATAGCATATAGGTGCTTGCAATACCAAAAACATCACACGCACAGTTCCCTGCCTTGAAGTAATCCCGTACCTCACGAAGCGCTGGAACCTTACTGACTGTCTGAAACACTACGCCACCAAAAAGTAGTGTTATTTTACTGTGAATCTGGGAATTATCACATTCTCCTAACACCCTTATCTCCCCTTATGTGCAGATACAGTTTCTGATATATTAAAAAAAATGATTATGTCAGAAAAAAGAATGCTCCTCTTCTTATCAAGAGGCTGTAAGAGGAAGAGGAGTATGATATACACTATTTGATATTTTCCTAACCGAAATAATTAAATTAATTCTGCAAACTAAGTACAGTAAAACCCGTTTAAGACGTTTTCGCAGGGACTCAACCAAAAACGAGTCTTAAGCGGGAAAGCTTATTATGCGTTATAGGAGAAAAAACATAATACATATTAATATTTAGGATATTCTATTATTATGTCGTAAGTATTGCGGTATTAAATGTACAATATTTAAGAATTATGTACGTTATATAAAATGTAGTCTTTTATAATTACGTGATTTAAAATAATCACATACTTAGTTTGTCATAAAGATTTTAGGCACTACCAATTACAAAATTTTCAACATAAATTAACTTTTGCAGTGCGTCTTCGCTTTGATTCAAAGAAGTTACGTAGCCTCTTAAATCATTAACTGCTGATAATGCCTGGGCGTGTGACAAAATCGGAGTTGACGTATCTTCTTCTTAATCATTATCACTTAGGGCATCTTGTGTGTTATCAAGAGGTAGAATATGTGTGGTATATGTTGGCAATTTAGGTGTATTAAATGGGATGACAAATCGTATTAAGCATTAAGAAATGTATGAAAACATGTTTCAAGTTGCAGGGACTGACTCAGAATGGCGTATTATGCGAGAAATCGTATTAAGCGTGAGCGTATTAAATGGGTTCTACTCTATGTGATTTTATCATTTCAGGTTCACCAAACCAAGAAAGCAAACAAGTTTGCATGCAAAATGTGTGGAGAAAAGCAATCTATAAAACGTCATTATGGAGTTGGTAATGGTCAAGAATGCAGAGGTCATGTGCAAAAACTAAATGCTATGAGAGGTGAATTAAATGATTTGAAAATAACTGAAGACTATTTGGTAAGTGAAGATGAAGATGTTGAAGTCTCCTCATCTATTGATCTCACACAGAAAAAACCTAGCAAGTGGTCAGAATATGTTGATAAATATGAAGCAATTGAAACCACTGATGTAGGCGATAAAACAATGTTCCTTGAAAATAAAGAAGTTGTTTTAGATATTCCAAAGAAAAAACGTCAAAAAAGATCTTACGATAACGAAAGGCCACAGAAATCATATAAAATGGCAAAACCAGAAATTGATTTAGGAAGCCAAGAAAAATATAGCATTGAATCATATGCTAAAACCATAGAATCTGTAACTCAAAATACTGCTGAAACGAAGTGCAAATATGGTAATCTCCAAAAAGAAACAACTTTTGATGAGTTTTCAGAAAAAAACAAATCACAAGAGGACTATAATAATTTGGAAAATTTAGATTTTTGTACTGCTTCTATACAAAATTGTTCTAAAACATTACAGACAAGTAAACCTTCAAAATTAAAATTTATACCACCTATCATAAATGCTAATTCCAAATGGGCTAAGTTCACAGAATCTGGAAATGAACAAGAGGAGATATCAAAAACTGAGATGCCTATGCCTTCAAATGTGTATGAATCTCAATTTGATGAAATAAATATAAACACCAATAACACTTCAAATTCAAAGTGCAATTTAGCAAACTATGATGATGAAAAGAAGTTGGTTACAGATATCAACCTAAAACAATCAAACTGGATCCTATTTCCAACTGATCTGAATGACGTAGTAACATATGAAAGAATTGAATACACTAAGGATATATCAAATTCGGATTATGTTATCAAGAGCAATAATAATGTCAATGATAAGGATACAAACCGCACGATTCTTTCAACTAATCCAAATAATTTGGCTGAATATAAAAATAATAATCAGACTAAAATAAATGAATTAGATCACAATAATAAAAAAGAACAGATAAGTAAAGAGAATCTGAAGGAACTATTCTCTTTATGTAGTGCTGATGAAATTGATAACTGCTTAGATATCTAAAGGCTGTTGTATTTGTTTAAAAATAACTATTTAAGAAATAAATAAATGAGATTTAGTTTTCATAATTTTATTATTACAACCAGTACACATAATCATCACAATGGCAACATTTTATATCACTTTTACAATAACTTCTACTTGATAAATAGTGAACTACAAACATACTAATTCATTTTATAGTATTCATAAACTGGGAAGCAAATGTGATTAAAACTTCTTTAATACATATGTAATTCTCAATATTTCAATAATATGAAAATATTAATTGGGTTTTTTATGAAATTATAATTTATTGCTGTCATTGAATTAATAACTAGAAATATAAAAGCACTAAAAGGACATTGTTCTGCGTCCATACATAGTTGGCCTAAGAACCAACAATCATGAAATATTATTTTCTAGGTTCGAAATCGCAAGTTAATGACTGTAAAAACAAGGATTATTGACGGACACTTCTGAGAACTTAAATTATTAGGAAAACAAAAAAAAATAGAGGTTATGTTTCATATTCAATGAAGCATAGGTCAACCTTTGAACTTAGTACCTATGAACTCAGTATGAAGTGAATTAATATTACAACTAATTCATTATATTCGGAGCGATTTTAAAGAATAACTATTAGGAAAAACTTTGTTAGGTAGGAAGCATGAATATAATAAAAATTGTAGTTTTGCTTCTTATTTATTGACTATTTTCACATAATGTTATCATATTGTATTTATTTGTATATCACATGTATTTGTATATTGTGTAAATATGCAGCGTCAATGTGTATCAGGTGCTCTTGAATAATTTGGCAGTATGATCCTATCAGGATGTAGTGGCACAGATTCACTAGCACTTGGTAATAAGGTCTCTGCTCTTGGCATATATATGGCATAATAGATAGCCGTAATAGATAAATTAAAGGAAAAACAATCGCAAATAAACACACACAACAGGTAATCCGAAACGAGGATGCACGAATGCCACAGATTACTACGAATGCAAACTGCCTGCACCACAACCACAGATTATCGAGTTTTATGCCGGCCCTTCACTTGACAACAGTTTGTCCTTGTCATGCTTAATAAGAAATGAAAAGGACAGACTGATGTCATGTTTTTGAATTGTGAATAGCCAAGTGAAGTGCCGGCATTAGGAAGAAAGAGTGTTTTGTTTGCAGCGCTGTCATAGATCATACACATAAAATGGTATTTATTATCTCAGATTATTTTTTAACTTTTTAATTTAGCTTACTTAACTGGAAGTGTCCGTGACAATCTAAATACTGATAATCATCGCAAAAAATATACTAAGAATTATCATAAATGCCTAATTGGTGTTGGTTCTTAGGCCAATTTTAACATTGTCCTTTATACAAAACAATTCCCAACTATCAAAATCAAAACAAATCCCAAATATCAAAACAATCCCAACAATTTAAGTTGGAACCCTTTATGAATTTGTCCACTGACATAACAAATTAGTGATATTGACTGTAATACACGATATAAATAAATTTACTGAACTTATAAAGATATAAAATTCATTGAAATTAATGATTTACAAGTCGCTGAACTTAATACTATCACACTTACTGAAAAATAATCACATAATAATATAAATAACATTTACTTTCAAGTTTTCTCAGAAAACCAAGAATCAGTATTTATGGATAATTTAAAATTTACATAGTAAATCAATTTGGAATTAAAAAGGTTCAATTGATGCAAAAATCAATAACATAAATTTGAATTGTATGTCTGTTATTTTATCTCATCTTTGAAGAACTCCGATAAAGGACAATCATAACAATATTTATCAGAAAATATGCCATAATGCAATAAAAGATAATCCGAGATTATCATGAACAAAGAAACCTGTAATTGTTATTACTATTTTGATAACATAAAAGTGTATCTGCTTTAGTTGCTTATTTGTCTCCCAAAATGCTAATATAAATCAGAGAAATACTATATAGATATATTTGTTATAAATAGGCACATAATATCAGCGGAGTCTATCTACTAAAGCTGTGTAAATCTAATAATGTTCATTTAACCTATTAATATTCGTAATAATATAAGAATCTTCCATTCATGAAAACTAGCCGAAAATGTAAAGGAAGCCCTACTATATTCGATGCATAAATTAAAATTATCTTATTCCAATGTGTAGGTTTTGCTATTCTAAATCATTTTGTTGTATTGAATCACAAGTCAACAATTAGAACACCTGCGTACGAATATTATCTTTCATTCTACGCCTCATTTCAGCCATCTTTGATTTTCGTTTTAATACAGGTTCTGCTTATCATGTTAGAGATACCAAATTTATCGAATGTGGGTAGACTAGAATGCCATGGCGTGACGACGCCTGTGAAGCCTCTCTCTAGCGAAACGGCGACCGTAGCCATTCCATCGCCACGACCTATTGAGTGGTAGCATAAATATTAGAAACACAAATTCTCCTACTTGTTTTAGAAATCTACAAACTTAGCTTACTTTTCATGCTCATTTAATTTCTTGAGTTGGTAAAGGTTAAAATAAAGTTAACCTAATGTCTCTGTATCTTTTTTGGCGAATAAAGGTGCCAGGTTTTCTAGAAAGGGTTTAATTTCAATTACGACGTTTTAAAAATATTAGTCTTACATTGACTGTTTCTGGTTACCAGGGCATAAACACTCGCTAATTACTATGGGATGGAATCAGAGCCACATTTTTGATTTGTCTCATTGATTGGCTAAACTATAGTGTTTTCACAAATTATATTATTTTAAGGTATCATACTAACCTTTCATTATATCCTATTAGATCTCTATATCGATGATCGTCTTCGAATCTCCTGTTTAAAGTCTCTTCACTACTGCCTAAAAATACAAGATTTTAGAAGTCAATGAAATCACAGAGAAAATCTTAAATTATTAATTTTAATCGAGTCACACATGAGCAAACTTGTCACACTTGACGACCTCCGTGGCCGAGTGGTTTATACGCCGGGTTTCATGGTGTCGCCGACTCGATACGTCCTAGGTTCGAATCCCGGTGGGGGCAGATGTTTGTGTGATGAATACGAGCATTTGTACTCCAGTCATGGATGTTTAATATGTATTTCTATATGAATATACTTATATATGTACAGTGTATGTATTATATAGGTTAACCTAGTATCCCTTAACACAAGCCTTACAGTGCTTACTTTGGGGCTAGGCTAATTGGTGTGAGTGTTGGAAATATTTATTTATTTATTTAAATAGTTTTGAGATTTATGTTTTTAAGGTAGATAGTGGGTACCCACCAGTATTTGAATGTGAAAATCTTCGACATGATGGTCCCCGACAACTTAGTAACTGCTGAAGTTGATTGTGGAAATATTCTTTTTCAGCTGTAGTTAAATACTTTACTCTATTTTGAGTTTCGAATGGATCTGAAAATAGAAAAAATGTAGATTTTACGATTTCGAAAAATATTAAAATTTTAGGTACTATTCAAGTCAATTTTTTTTATTTCGGTTTCCTTTTGATCCCTATCCCAACGCGAAAGCAAAGATGGGATCTATGGTGTAGCGAGCTCATCTATTCACTCTGGCTTTATAGAGGTGTATTGTATATATTCGGAAGCACTGACGCTGGCAGGCAATTCCACTCCATCGCTATTTTCAATGTTTGGGAACCTAACATTGTTCCGGGACAAAAGTTTCCTATATCGATCCAATATCCCGAGTACGAACAAATAGCGAGAAAGTTAGTATCGCCATGTCAAAGATTCTATACTTTCGATACGAACACTTTCTCGCTAGTTATTCGTGCTTGGGGCATATAGGCAATAAGACTATAATGTGCCGAAAATCCAAATCTATCTATTTAGTGATTGAGTAAAAAACATACAAATATTAATACACATGCTCAGATTTTATTAATGGGTGACCAATCCCGTAACAAATTCTTAGGTTGTGTGTCGCGTTTATAGACTAAACACATTTTGCTGTCAACTTATAAAGATCTATAAGTAAAAACTCACCAATTCTGAAAATGTAGGACAAGTAGGTAACTAATCCTGTCACAAATTCGCAGTAGAGTAGGTTGTGCGTCGCGTTAATGTTCCGAACACGATTGTAGGTGTTGTAGGAAGTGCTCATATAGCAACAGAAAGGCCCTGCTATCCATAGTGAAACAGTTCGCCAGTGGTCGTAGTCGTGACGGAAGCCATTCAGACGCTTCGACTCGCGTTTATGGCCTGAAGTTCGGACTCCGAACACATTTTACTATCAGCTTTTAGTTATTTAATGAAATCTCAGCAATTCTCAGATTGTAGTAGGTAAAGATCGCGTAACAAAAACGCAGTAGTGAAGGCCGTGTGTCGCGTTTATGGACCGAAAACCTTTTGCTATCAACTTATAAAGATCTATTTAGTAAAAACTCACCAATCCTCAGATTGTAGTAGGTGACTAATCCCGTGACAAACTCGCAGTAGAGAAGGTTGTGCGTCGCGTTAATGGTCCGCACGCAGTTGTAAGTGTTGTTGGAAGCGCTCATACAGAAGCAGAAAGGCCCTGCTGTCCATAGTGGTGCAGTTCGCCAGTGGTCGTTGTCGTGACGGAAGCAATTCATTCGCTCCGATTCGCAGAGTTTCTCCAATTCGGCCTAATGATTAAAATTATAATATTCAATACATATTTACGTTTTGAGGCTAAGAAGAAGTTAGCATATATGTATAGAGAAAAGACGCGCGAAAGCTACCTACTACTTTACTTAAACTTTGACTTTTGACTACACTCACTACGCTCATACGGTTACTTTCAGTAATCCATCTGCAGTAAGTAAGCTTTTAGAGAATAGTTGCCTATAATTTTTTGTTGATCATTAGCAACTCATAAAACTAATAATGGTAATTCCTCCTCGGCCAAGCCAATATTCGCCATTAATTTTCAAGTTCCAATTTTATTTTCCAAACGGTTTAACAGGTAGGTACTATCTAAAATACACATAATTTTTTAACAGTATCAGTTTTACTAGAAAGAAATCCACGCGGACCAGGCAGCAGACGGGACTCGAAACCGCACCCTCCGCTATCCGGGCGAGCAGAATTTTTTCTAGTAAAATTTTCTTTAGATTTAAAATAATAAAAAATCCAAAATTTTAAAAAGGTAAAAAAAATGCAGTACCTGTTCGTTTTAGTGTACTCACTTTAATACTTTAAAGGAGATCTAATTCACACCCATTCGTGGACAAATATTTATTTGTAACTTATTATGATCAATATCATTATATACCTTCTTTTTGGCTTTCCTTAACTTCTTTCGCAATCTCTGCTCTTTTAACTTTCTGCGTTCATCTCTTGCTTTTTGGGCTGCCTCTAAATAAGAATGTCCCGGACCTCGTGATTTACTAAAACAAAGTAAAATAATATGAACACCCTTTTCAAGATAGTACCTTAGTATGTTTAGTTCAAACTATTAAAAGTTACATACCGGTTTTCTTCGCAGTAACATACATGTTTATCTTCATTTTCAATATACAATGGATTAAGTCTCCTTTGGAAAACGTTAGATTGCCTATTGAAAATACTTATATTTTTCGATGAATCTTTGTTCGGGTTTCTTTCTTCATATTCTGAAGCATCGAATCTTGTTGGTCCTAATTTTTGTGATGTCACTTCAATCGGAGTCATAGAATAATTTATATCAGTTTCAGTTGTACTGTACAAAGATTTTTCTGTGGTCAATAATTTATCAATAGCAGTACTAAAAACTTGTGCGGCCTGAGAAAAGTTAATGGTTGAACTCGGTTCTGTTGTAACATCTATATTTTTTGGTGATTCAAAAATGTTATCCGTGTGTATTCTAATGTCACTTGTACTTGTTTCAGCAGCTTTTATTGTTGCATTATCATTATCTGCTACACTTTGAAAATAGTTATTGTTTTCAATTATAACTGTTGTTACTAGTGGTTTAGGTAACTCAGACATGGGAATATTTGTTAAATTACTACTTAACGCACCTTCAGATATATTAAAATTTGTTGTTGTATCAATATCTGTGTCGTTTTTCATTTGTATATCAAAAACATCATCTTTGGTATTAGCATTTGCCGTCGGCATGATATATTCGTTTGACTGCCTAAATTTCTTGTCAAAGGAAGTGTTATTCCTAGACTTAGGTCTAATTCTATGCAACCTGCTCATTCGGAGATGTTCTTTTGAACTATTATGATGGTGTACTGTCTTATTAGGGGATTGAAGTGTAAAATTCAATAAGTCTACTGCGTGCGATTCTACAGCTGGCTTTGTGGTTTTCAAATGTCTCTTTATTTCTTTCAAATCCTCTAGTTTTGTTCTCAATTGTCTTATTTGGTCTTCTAAGCTTAGTCTATTTGTGTGCCACGCTCTTAAGTCATTATAAATAACTTGTGAACAGTTGACTGTCCCGTCTTTTTCTATTTTACATTCTAACGATGATTCGTTACTGTTGACAACAGCGTTATGTTTTTGCTTATGCTTATTATGGTTGTTATGATTCCAATGCTGAGCTCTTCTTTTAATTCTCTTTAAACCTACATTATCTTTGGTATGTTCGTAAGCTCTCAAAAAGGCTTCAGTTTCTTTGATGAGCTTCTCAATATTATTCTTGAAACTTTCGTTTAATTCCTCATCCACAGGTTCGTTCCCGAAACTGAGATGTCCTATACTAGGATTTTCTTTCAAAATACTATCAACAGTGTTTGGTTCAAATACATCGTTATCGCTGTCAATGGATCTTCGAGCTCTCGTACTGTTGCTTTGTTTAGTAGTATCGCTAGGTCGTCTCGCTATCGTTCCATCGGTTTCTAGTCGAGTATAAACGAGACCACTAGGTGTGAAACAGGCACACTTTTTTGTGCTCATTTTAGGAGAGGGAGTGCTTATTTCAGCTTCATATTTGCATTTGTGTCGTCGCCATCTCCCATTTACTAAAACACATTTCCACTTTCTTCCTGACGAGCAAGGCGCTCTTAGTTCTGCCTTAGAACACTCAGCGGCGAGGCGAGCAGCTTTACCGTTTGATAAAGGTGAATCTGCTTCTTCTAAAAGAAAAATATAGATTTTTAAATAATGATACAATAATATGACAGATAGATTGAAATAGAACTAGTTCATTTTATATAGGGAATAAAATTAACCTGTAGGGTTCAAATAATATGATTGACCGTTAGTGCTGGCTTCCTCTAGGGCTTTTTCAAGGCTTGCTTCCAAAAGAGGGTTGTGGCTCTCATTGGTCACCAGCGGTTCGGACGAGCTTTTGGGCTCGTTTGATTGACTTTCATTACTGTCCTGTAATCAATTAAAAGCACATTATGTCCACGAATTATTTATAAGCCAGAACCACGCTTAGTATAGGTATATACCTAGTGCAATTTTAAAAGAATTTGGGGTCGTATTTTAAGCTAAACATGTTATTATCATCATCAGGCTCCAGCAGTAGAGTAAGTAATACTGACTCTACTGCTGGGGCACAGGCCTTCGCTGTATCTCGTGGGTTGGCGTGGCGTGGTTGGCGTATTACCAGAGCGGATTGGTGGGTGCTAATAACTGCAGATAAAGCCTGGACCAATGGCCTAACGTGCCTTCCGAAGCATGGAGGAGCTCGAGATAATAAATTTGTAGTACTTAATCCAACCTATAACCGACTATTGCGAAAGTTGCCTAATTTTTACGTTTGACAACCGAACACTCTGAAGAAGAACTAAAGACTGCCATCTACCTTAAAACAAACCAAAACCATACACTTAAAAAATATTCCAAAGATCTAAGTAACACCTAGTATGTTGAAATAATATTTCTTTTTATTCACATCTTCATCATCTTAGCAATGTTCAAATATCTATAATTAAGTATGTTGAAATTATAATTCTGTTTACTTACATCTTCATCATCGTCTTCCTCATCATCGGGGTCCAAGAAGTCATCATCGTTGACATCATCATCGAAGTCGCCGCTTTCTGAAGAAGAGTCTGGTGCTTGCGTAGGAGAGGACGTGGCTTGGTTCATATGTCGACTGTATTTGGCGGCTGCTAAATGAGCTTGCGTTTCGCGGCGTCCCGAACTAGTAAAAACAGAAAATTAACTTATTAAAATACCTAGTTGAATTTATTAAAAAGTCCATAATTTAAACTTTTAATAAACTCTTTGCAGCGATTAATGATTTTACTAATGATAGGAACTTTTTTAAACTAGTGTGTATTAGCGATCTTCAATACAAAAGCAGACGATTTAGGAATTTCCTGGTATTTTTATTGACTATTACAAAAAAAATGTTCATGCTTATGGAGTGTTTTGACAATATGGTGCAGTCTTTCTGAAGTCAAAAATAGCGACAGACATATTTTTCGATGATTCTTTGACGCCTGGACTGTTCATTAAAGAGTGGCATCCAATTGGATGCATTTGCCGATAGTTAATAACTTGTTATAACAGTATCGTTTAACAACTCAGCCAAGTGATTAAGATTTTATTCATATTGTTCTGTAATTGATAGGTATTAATTACACAAAAACAAAATATGTTCAATATGACAGGTATTTTTTCTCGTCATCATCAAAGGATAATTGATTGAGAAATTACCTACCTTTGAACTTGTATAGAGCATTTACCTACCTCTCAACAAGGAAAGTATCTGGCCAATGCGTGGCCATACGCCTTCGTCTTGGTTGAAGCAATGGCAGCAACGATCGACCGTCCATATGCGCGGGCGGCTCAACCCCACCCATGTCCAGGAATGTTGGAGCCAAATCTATGTTCAACACGATGTCGTCCACTCTGTGGGTAAATAAGTTATTTTAATAACAAGATTCTATTCAAATAATGATTAAACATAGACTTTACATAGTAGTAGACGTCTTAACAAATATATCATGGAAGCGCATGAAAATCACTAGTCCGCGATCATGTACCATTCGGCATATTGAATTTAAAATAAGGCTTCGTTTCCACAAAAGCGGAGCTGAGCAGTGTTAAAGAAATTGACCAATAGCATCGATCAATTTCTATTTATTAGTACACTATTGTGTGCTTGGATGTTACATAGGTACCTAACCTAACAATGAGTTGTGGTCCAAACTAATCGTGTATGCAAAATTTCATTGTAAGTTAAATACACCCTAGGACACATCTATCGGCCCACTTAGTGTTATAATTTTTAACGGTCTGTAGCAAAAATATAATTAAGTTTGGTTTACCAATAATATATTTCTTAAAAAAACTCGATAAAGGTTAGTTGATTAGTGAATCAGCTTCGAAACTGCGTAAAAACTGTTTTCTCAATGTAACATTTCTTTTTAGCTAGGGACCGTCAAAAGCACTTAGGCCAAAACTTAAAATGCTAGCTGGGCCGATTGATATGTCCGGGGGTATTTTTACAAAATAATTTTACAAGATGAATCAATTTTAAATTCTCCCTCGCAGATTCCATATTAGCATAATATTTCTAAATGTATGTAAGTAGATAGATAGTAGATAGGTATCGAAGCTTTTTTCTAACAACCGTTGATATATTATGCATATTTGGTACAGATACCGAGCATACGTGAACACCTTGGATCTCAAGAATTCGTCTAACACGAGCCGTGAATGTCTAGGAATGGAAATGAATTCAAGGCAGAGTTTGACTTTAAAATGTGGTGATTTTATTTGAAAGACGAAATAATTTTAGCCTTTTGTGGGTACATCTTTCGTGGTAGTAGGTACCTAATTTTATCTAAAAACAAAGACTTAGGCCCGTATTATAGATTCAAGAAAGAAATAGCACATAGCGACATCCCGTTCTAACTGTACTCAAGTAAAGATCAACACTTAGTTGCCATTCTGTATACGAGCCTTTAGAGACTTGTTACGCAGGTCTTCGTGGAATGGATTTTCAAAAATGATGCAGTGACGTATTCCAGTTAAACATCGTCCATCAAAAATCGAAGACCTATTACTACCACATTTTAATAGGTAGCAGCCACGTTTGACCTATGTCTATAGAGGTTAATCAATCATTTTTTTCCAATTTTAGTGTTTGAGTGACCAAAATTATAAGTTATAGCAAATGCTATGCATATTACAGGAGTTTCCTGTGACAGTAGAACGTTGAGCCGTTAAGCTCAGCTATTCTAAGTATTTTATTCGATTATAACTCAATATTATTTTATATAATTTTAGTTGCATCTGCAGTCGATTGGTTGAACCTACCAATTAAATGGGTCTTATTTTATACAAGGTACCTACAGTAAAACCCTAATGATGTTCAGTGTGCGTGGACTCCAATTTTTGCAAAGATATCTGATATAGGCAGAAAATTTTACCACTCCAGCCCACTCCTTGCCGGTCTGAATCCAATACTCCGTGGAGCCCTAACTCTTAGCCGACATTAAGATGCTGTCAAATATGTAGGTTTACTTTGCTCATCATTAGGTAAGTTTAGTGAGAAGACAAATAATTGTACTTCCTAATTGATAGACTGCTTCTTTCTTCACCATCATCAGGCGTCGTCCTAATTGGCAACGATCGTGCGATGGGGCGATGCGATCTCATCGTGCGATGAAAATAATGTACTTACCTGTGATCGTGCGACGGCTTACGAGCTGTATTAGGACACCTCTGAAGAAATCTGTGTGTTTGAAAATCATCGCACGGCGAGTACGCATCGTGTCACTGTACGATCGTTGCCAATTAGGACGACACCTCAGAGCTAGATTTTGCTAAGTATAGTGAGATTCTTCAAAACAATAGAAAACAAAAGAAGCTATTGTCTTCAAAAATTTGTATCAAATTGCAATAAGAGCCAAAATACTTACACGGTCGGTACCGGGCTCGACTCCAGGTTCACGGACCAAGAAGGGCGCCCCCTAATATTGAACTCGAAGGCGAAGCTCTTTCCATGCTCCAGCCCGAACCTTACTGAGGTGGTCCAACGTGGAAACCAGATAGGTGTTGTTCAGCTCGCCAATTATCAGAGCTATGTTCCATTATTTAGATATAGTGAAAAATAGCTTTAAAGATCTTACTAATAAGATCCAAAATACTTACACAGTACCGGGCTCGACTCCAGGTCCGCGGACCAAGAATGGCACCCTTATATCGAACTCGAAGGGGAAGCTCTTGCCCTTCACCAGCCCGAACTGGCCGAGGTGGTATCCGTGGTCCGATGTGTACACCAGGTAGGTGTTGTCGAGCTCTCCTAGCGCCTTCAGCTCTTGGTAGACGCGTTCTACGGCCTGTGATGATAAAATCAATCAAAATCAAATCGTTAGCAAAATAAAATCAATCAAAATCATTTATTCAGTCTAGGCTGTTACAAGCACTTGTAAAGGTCAAGAAGCTACGCCATCATTAATTATATATTATTATACTTTTATAATCGGTGGTAAGCACTAATCAGCTTGATTTATAAATATAAAGAAATAATTAGCTTTAAAAAATCCACCCTATCAAATTGATAGATAATAATAAAAATAAATTAGTGTCTTTGATGATTGCTTTATTTTGTTAACGGAATATGAAACTATCAAGCGACTGTACTGTCAAGCGTTAGAATGATGCATATTTACTACCTATTTATTTTATTTAATTCAAATATTTCCAACAGCACCCATCAAAAATATGTATCGCATTTTTTATCTTATCTCTTTTATTTATTTATCTTATAATTTCAATGAGCACCTAATAAAAAATGACGATAATTGTTATAATTTTATCTGAAAATGCCTAGAATGAATTATTGAAACCCCCTTGTAGTTACCCCCTAACTGTGTTAACCTAATGGCATACGATTTAAGATTCAATAGAATTACCTCTTTTGAAGATTCTTTACGTGACTGGTCGTCTACGTTTTTTTATGGGCAAACTATACGTCGTAGGAATTACCTATTAGCCCCGTGTTCCAAAATAACGTGGTCGTGGTTTATCTTGTACCTATAATAATTTGCTTACCATGTCAACGCTTTGCAGTGTCTGCAAACGCTTGGTCATGAGCAGATTTGTGAACTGCCGATGTATAGGCTTCATTTTCTCCGTGACTCGAAGAATCCATTGCTTGTCGGGATTCGGTGCCATATCGTATGTTGGAGTGCTGTGGAGGAATACCAAGTTTTAATTTAATTTATATATTATAATATTATTTTACATCGTATTAGTTTCTTATGTTATCAGTTGTATACCTATAGCGTGTTTGTTCCGTCCATTAAATTCCGTTGTAGAGCTTAAGTAGTATATTTTAAGCATATTATTCATTGCAGAACATCATTTATAAGCAAGCAGAAATAATCTTGATAAACTTTTCATCCTTGGGTTCAGGGTTGAGATTTCCCTATATTACAGATACGGGAGAACGGACTGGATGGTACGGTGCATGTGCATGCTATACCGTCCAATAAGGTAACATGGTAAACAGCCGACATATACGATATGTTAGTGTCCCCATCCGAAGCTAGGAACAGCTCACGATAATATTTAGGTCACCCTTAAAGTGACCGACTGAAAAAGAAATCGGTAATTGCAGCATTTCCTTTTGATTTTTATCAAACGCGCATTCATATAATAAAAGTAGTACTTGTACCTGGGCTTGGGGGAAATATGATCATAGAGTACCTACGTCGTTTTAATCCACATTAATATAATAAATACGGAAGTAGCTTTGTCTGTATATACGCGCTTATCTTTCCTAAATCGCTGCACTAACCGATTCTAATGAAAAGGCCTCTTTATATGGGAATTTGGCTTGACATGGACAGACATTTTAAAAAGTAAAACTATACAATGAAACTGAAACTAAGCTAACTACTAAGTTTAAACTACCCAGAACCTTTGAATCGTTATAATTGTGTATCAGTAACACTTAAAACAATTTTTAGCAATGCGATGAAAAAAGGTAAATTATAAACATAAATAAGTCATTTTCGCAACGATCAATAATATTCGAAGACATTATATTACCAATACGATGTCCAGACACTGGGTTGATACATTTTCTGTTACATCCATTCTTTATTATGTTCTTCTCACTTAAGCTTAGTAAATAAGTTTTATATAAAAACTTTTTTTTGCTCACTCTACCTGTTTGGTTTGAGTTGACAGCTATGATATCACAATATGGCGCCCAGTCGGTCCTATTCTTAGTTGCTTACTTAAATTCGGCCAATCATAGCCATTTTCGCTGTCATGACGTGATGCTTAAAATCGACCAATTACAGCCGTTTTCGATCATGTGACATTATAACTAATATATGGAAGTGATCGTATTATTTATTTATTTTTGTATTAATAATGATACTCTCCACTAATAAAATAATATTGTAAAATTGTTGTTTGCCAAGCGCCTTGTTAACGTGGAGCCTATTATGGGCATTGCCCTTTGTACGGAGATCAAGGTAACTTTAGTGAATTACCTATTTTTCGCTAATGAGATATCTACTTATAATGATACTAGCTGACCCAGCGAACTTCGTACCGCCCTAAAAAAATAGGGGTTGTCCAGCGGACAAAATTGTGAATCTAAACCATTCTCAAATCCCCTTGAACACACACAAAAAAATTCATCAAAATCGGTCCAGTCGTTTAAGAGAAGTTCAGTGACATACACACTCACAGAAGAATTATATATATAAAGATAATATTTCCCTGACCCTTGATATATTTATTATTATATTTTTATTTAGAACATCAAACTGCTAATTATGGATCATAATATTTACAGAAAACTTTACTAGAAAATATTCCATCAAGCCTGATCTGGGCCGGGTGGAAATGATTCTAGTTCTTGGCATTTATGATTCACTAGTGGGTGCCGGCGGCATTGTCCGCGTGGAAAAAATTGGTTTCCCATACAGAATTCCACCCTCATTTCCTCCCCTTAAAAGATGATTTCTGGGAAAAAAAACTATGCGATGTCTTTCCCCGGGACTCAAACTATCTCTATACTAAATTTTATCTAAATCAGTTTAGCGGTTTAGGCGTGAAAAGGTAACAGATAGATAGACAGACACACTTTCGCATTTATAATATGGATAAATATAAATATATCGATTCGGGCTCATTGTACTTCCTTTTTCACCACTAAGACAGATTGTTAATGTTCTTAACTTGTTTTATAAAAAAATGCAGTTTACAACAAGTTTGCTTGAATGCGATTTCTTTTATTTATGATTTAACCAAAACTAATTAAGACATTTCGGTATCGACAGCCACCCGTATGTTATATTATAATTCAAGCGGTTTATTGAAAGCTTGTCTTGATCCGAAAGGTTACCACATCGTCTAGTTTCTGAGAGGATAAGTTTGGAAAAAAAAACAGTTGTGTAAACGCTTTTTTATTATTGTTTTTTTTTATATGAAAATGGTGGCAAAACTGCTACCCCACGGAGTGCACTGGAGGTGGAATTGTACTTATATAAATATAAGTATCGGTAGCGCATCAACTCAAAAACGATAAAACAAGACCTATTCCGAAATATCGAAATTTCGGATTATAGTATATAATATTTAAATAGGAATAAAACACACATTTTAAACTTGGGTTTCATTAAGTAAAGTAAACATGTTAAGTTAACTTAGACAAGAATGTATAAATGTGTCGTACAAATGTACTTATAAAAAATTCAAACATGTAGGAAATTTGCGCACTAAACATGAAATTTAAAAAAACTAACCGTTTATTCTTCTAGAAAAAGTTTGTCATATGTCCCACCTGTGATTCTCTCGCTTGTCCGGATTTATAATACCGAACGTAACGTTGGTCCGGATTAGCGAAGCTCTACAGAATATCGATTGTCGACGCAATAAAGCATCCCCATGCGGCCATGCCCATACATATGTCTGCGTAGAATACTTGACTTTTCATTCAAATTTCACACCCATTCAAGCGTCAAATAACAGCCTCCAAGGCCGTCTTTTTCTCATTACTAAACTAATTTAAATGAGAAAACGTAACAGACGGATAAATAAAGTATTGTAGTAAATATCAAAACTATGATAATAGTACGATTTTATATAATGTAAACAATTTTTAACTTAAACTATTTGTGAAGCTGTGTAGGTTGAATTAAACTTTGCCATTCGTTTTAAATATATTTGCGATTTTGTTTGATTTTGCAGGTTCTTTATAAAACTGGATTTATCCCCGTAAAATCTTAACATCTGCGCCCCCTATCAACCACAGGTTATCGGCGACCAACGACCACACAATACGCGATGGCTGAATATTAAACGTTCCAGGTTTGAGCTCCGGCGCCGCCCAGCCGGCCCGACGCGACGGATGGAGGATAAATTTATGTGTGCAATCTACATACACTAAATAAATAAAATAAAATGACTTGCTTGACTGATGTCTGCTGAGATGGGGAATAATGTAGACCATTTTTTTTTCATATCACAAAAGCTGTCGTTCCACCTATTTACGTTTACATGTTTCTTATTTCTTTACGTAAAGGTTCAAACTAGGTTTTGGTAAGGAATCATTTCGATTGTAAAATAAATTGTTATGTACATTTATAGTACCTATAGATAGCTACACAGCACGGTACTTTAATATACTAAACCTTCATAATTATATAATATTATTGCTTCCACGCGCACTTTGTCTTCGATCATTATATATAGAAGGTTTACGTATTTTTCTTATTTTTCTTTTTTTTTAAAAACTTACAAAGTATAAGTAAACTTAAAAAAAAAGATCAAGAAAAATAGGGATTAATTTAAAGGTAACAATTCATCATATTCTAGTTACTTATTATCCGAACGTTTTCGAGATCAACCAGTCTTGCGATTATCAGTGAGCTCGACATTATGCTTTGTCAGTCGTTTATTTGCATCCCGTGGTCCTTTTTATTCGCCGACAATTAAGGCGAACTGTCCGCCGAACGATAATTTATGGGAAATGCGACTCAGCGAAGTGGGCCTTAGTGTGCTTTTTAGGGCTCCGTACCCAAAAGGTAATAAACGGGACTCTGTTACTAAGACTCCGCTGTCCGTCAGTCTGTCCCTCTGCCTGACACCAGGCTGTATTTCATGTACCGTGATAGCTAAACAGTTGGTAAATTTCACAGATGTTGTATTTCTGTTGCCGCTATAACAACAAAGTAGGTACAGGCACCAATGAAAGCCCACTTAATTTCAAAACCTCGTGAACTCTTACTTAATGGAAATTGTAAATTATTTATTTGAGAAACCAGATATCTAAAGTAATACTACAGCTTTTGGAATTTTAACACAAATGTAAACAGTTTTTAGAAACTTGTTATTGAGGTATTTTGGGAAGCTAATCGCTGAAGATGTCCCGTAAAATATGATTGAAAATATGTGCATTATCTATATAAAGTCTATACTTAAACACTTTTAACATAAAATATCATAATAAAAACACATCCTTCTCATAACATTATTCATAAAAGGCAACAAATCAACCAAAAATATAAATGTGGGCTATCTTAAATCTATCAAAATAAAAATCAACTATAAAATGAAAACAAACTACTAACTAAAGGAAAATAGTATCGAATGATTTAAAATTATTTTAAATCATTCGATACTATATTCCTTTTGCAATGACAACCAGCATATCAAATTAATATAACATCTAACATCATCAGCTAACATCAGCAAGTCATATAAATGAAACTTTATCAGATAGAATTGATTAGTTTTATGTTCCATTTTCGTCAGAATGTACGGAATTGCTTTTACTGGCCCATTAATTAATAAACCACTAAATTGAAAGTTAGTACTTGCGTCAGTGTGGTTTGTATTGTATTAATTTCTCGTAGTTGCTAATGCGATGTTACTAGCAAATTGTATTAATGTTATGTCACAGAACAGAAAATGTTTTGTTTCAGAACATTTAAGATTTGTAAAAAATCTAGATGGTCTTTTAATATTTGTAAAAAGCCATCTTGATAATTTACAAATCTTGAATATTTCTGAATTAAAAATGTGCATGGGAAATTAGAGTAAAAGACTGTGAAATCTGACAGTTTCTTTTTGAGTAAGCCTTGAACAAAATGTAATTAACAAGAATTGGAAATACTTTCTTCCAATAGCATTTCGCTTTTATGATTATTTTTGTTTGATAAATGTCTATAGCAAGTTTAACAAGACATCCATATTACATGCTAATAAACGAGACAATTAGTATTATATGTGTAACATAATTCATTATATCTTCATAGCGATATACGTTTTCGTACTAATTATTACACCCTTCTGGTTTTTGATGAGGTACCCGAGTCTACACATAAACAATGCAACAGATGTTTATTACTTAGGTACATGGTCACGACACTTTCGTATGTCGTGACTCGACAAAAAAGCTTTTGATATTATGGAAATAGTACAGACGTATACACGATAAGTACCCACCTATTTCAAACTTAGTAATGTACTTAATCTCTTATCTATTAGACAAGTCCGTCTGTCTGTGGTGCTGTTTCAGCGGCCAAACCGTAAGAGATAGATAAAGAGAATATTTAAGTTATAAGTTAAGAATAGTCTGATAAGACTACAAACCGTATTTGAGTAACGTAGCACTTCCGGTTTTCGAGAAATCAGGTTTTGATGAACATTTGGTTCACTGGTTTGCTAGTATTATAATAACACTAGAGGTGCTATGCGGTATCCCCCGCATCATTTAGAGAAAAAAGGTTACATAGTAGGTCACACTTAAAAGATGGCTTTTTTTTATAGGTCGTCAAATTCCGTCTTACATGGTGTTTGTGTAACGTTAACCATTTATGCAGCGCACGCAAAAGAAACTCTCAAATGGAATATTTTTCCCCCTTTCTTGCAACATATTTTATTGGTGCTCCTCTCCTATTAGTTGTATCCTTTTTTAAATGGGCTACAACCTTCCTCGATAAATACACTATTCAACACAAAAAGATTTTTTCTTATCGAACCATCATTCTTATCGTATCAGGAATATAATTAACTTTTTATATAATTCAGTAGTCAAGAAACAAATTGCAAACGCTGAATCAAGTGGCGCTAAGTTAATTAGTAAGTCAAAATGGGAACTTCGTTACTTACCAACTCCTCACGCACAAAGTAAGTAATAAAACCGGATTTAATGAGCAAAGAATATCAAGAAAAAGCGCTACGCGGAACGAGCTTGGCACCCACGAGAGGACCGACTATTGATAAAACATTAATCAGTAAAGAAAATAAATATTTAAAAATATTGTGTACCGAACAAAAAGAAGTATTTTGACCCTACTAATCAGATTTAAAATAAACTTTTTGATAGTAGGTTCCATGAAATGGCGGAGGATACGTTCTTTGTAAAAAACCCCTAATGTTGTTAGAAAATGTAATAATATTCTCTGGATTTGTTTAAAGGAAATTTTATAAAAAAATAAAAGATGAAGATATAAAAAGATAATAATAAAATTCTAGCTTTGTAGTTATTTTTATCTAAAGCTTTTTATCCAATTGACGTAACGAAGACCAGTTACACAGAGTTGGACACTTTCATTGGACACTACCGATGCTTTAAGTGAAATCGAAGAAACATTATTATTATTTTCTTTAGTACCATAACAAATCCTTATATGACAATTTACCGTAAAAAATAAGGCAATAATAGATTATAAACTTAACAAATTTACCTTTAGTTGAGCGCGTGAATTACAATTTTACCATCGACGACTGAAGTCTACAAAGCGAGGGACCGCAATTACAAAATAGCGACGCGAACGACTCGCCGCCGTGTTTGTACTTATGAGTGTGATGGAGCTTTGTGTGAGTGGGAGGAATTTATCGTCAGATGACAATAACTATGATTTTATGAAAGTTGGCCTTCAGAGGACCACAGCCTTCCATGGTCCACCCACCTTATCTTATAACTTTTCCGACCCACCAGAATTAGATAAAGGACATTGCTCGTTCCCCATATATTGAATGCCCTAGAACGCCCAGCAATGAGAAAATGCTAGTTGTGTTCGGAATCATTCATAAACTCTAAATAAGCATTTGTTGAGATACGGACAACTTGAGGAACCGTGGCCTACTACAGAATGTATTAGATTTTGAGGTTATAATTATTATACTTAATCATAAAAGATGTACACTTTATATATTCTGAATAGATTTAGTGTTTACCTCTATGTAAGCACTTAAATAATATGCATTAAATGAACATAAAATGCAATTTATAATAAAAATAATAAATGCTTATATTCTTATTGATTTTACCTGTAGTAAGTAATGATAGATTTCTTTTCAAATGAAATGTTCAGTCTTTCCATTTACCTGTTTCTATATTTTACTAACGGTAATTAGGTATGTACCTGGTTACCATTACGATTTTCATAAAAATAAACAGATATTACATGGGATGGGAGTATAAACTATCTTTAGATAATTTCAGAAATAATCTTTTTATAAATATAATATAAATACTAGTAATAAGTATTATTAACTAAGGTACCTAGTTCTATTTTTATGTTGATAAATACCTATGGTCGCCTATATTGCATAACTAAGGTAAACAATCTTGGCACAACTTTTTAACAGAATCACCCATTTAATAATAAAATATTAACGAAGAAAATAAACTATTAAAATAAATCGTTATTATAGACTGAAACCTATTGAATCCAGTTATCAGTTGATTTTTAATGCTGTATTTTCAATAAAAAGGAGTGCCAAGTTGGATGAACAGACTGTAGTATCTAGTAAGAGAACTTTTATTTTTTAAACAGATTGTCCGTTTACTATGATTAATTGCTAATAAGTTAAAAAAATAATAGAAAAATAATAGTGAAGGACATTCTTTTGGGCATGCTAGGGCCGAATTCGTCGATGTCCTTTACAATATTGCACGATATTTATTAGCTATTCTTATTATTTTCATTACGCTTAGCAATAATAGCTTGAGTGGAGACCACAACTCGGTAAACGTAGTGTAGGACGCCCTGAGACAAGATGGGATGATGACATTCGTAGGCTGGCTGGAAAGGGCTAGATGAGAGTGGCAGAAAATAGGGAGCAGTGGCGTGCATTGGGGGAGATCTATGTCCAACAGTGGACGAGCATGGGTTGATGATGATGACGATGATGAATAATAGTTAAAGAAATATAAAATCCATTTTTATTAGTAGGTATTTATTAGTATTGTTTTTTTTATATATAGGTAATAATAATAATAAAGTTTACTTACTTGTTCACTCCATTTACGGTTTCACTTAACCTACGTACGTAGGTACGTACGTACGTAACGTACAGACAGCCACACATCAAGTTACAACAAACTGAAAAAAAATCTTAATAGATTGTGAAACTTATTTTAGGCCCCTTAAAGCTCAAAGACGTATAAAGAAAATAGCCAGTTTTGGATAAGCTGATCTATGACTATCTGTACATGCTCGTTAAATGTACCTTTAGTTCTAATAATGAGGTTAATGTTGTCGGTCGACATAAGTATTTTAAACCAAATTTATTTTTTACTTCAGCACAGTACAATTAAAGTACATTCATATTTCACACACATGAAGGCAATATATTGTGTGGAAAATAAAAGACGTAATCAATCATGTAAGGAATAAAGCATACGGTCATCTGTGCACTATGCTCCAGCATTTTTTGTGCCCTCCGAAATTTTCAGGTGCCCACTCTTAAAGTGCGCTGCCCTGAATAATTTTGCCAGCCCGACTCGTACGGAGCGATTTATATTTCATGAACATGTCTAGAGCTTTAGATTGGTGCCTCGCGTTACAGCTTTTTTTACTTGTCGATCCAACCGGAGACGCGACTATAACATGTTTTCTTACTACATGATTTTTCTTTTTAGAATGACCTTAGATTATAACAAAATGGGAAGATATAATACGTACGGCACACTCGGCTCAAAAGTGATCCGCTTAAATTGTGTTGCATGACCACAATTCGCTTTAGTCACAATTGGACATTCAAACACGCTGCATGTGCACTCAATATAGCAATATTGCGTATATTCTGTGTTATAAAAATAAAACAATGCCTTCTATGCTTTTATAAAGAACACAAATAGTTTGTCATGAATGTTATTTCTTTTTTTGCCATTTGTTACCAAGAAAAGGACAACAATAATGCTCAGCCGTTTGAAAAGAGAGAAAAGAAAACGCAGTCGCCAAGCCAAGCAACGCGGAATCGCCGTTTAGCTCGCGCTGCGTTATAAATGTCAGAAGTGTGCTTGCGTGAGAGTTGCTTATGTAGTTGAGCCGGAGTATATTTTATTTGATGCTAGTAGGAGCGTACCGTATCTTGCCTTTTTGTTTTCTTTTAAGAGAACGACTAATAATACGGTCATTTATTTAATTGTTATAGTAATAGATACCCAAAATTCTTGATATTACCACAGAAAACACCTACTATCTGTTTTGGGATATTACCTAGAGAAATATAGGCATTTATAATACGAATAATGGAATGGAAAGATAAAAGCCATTCATCATCATCATCATCATCAGCTTATTAATATCCCCACTGCTGGGGCACAGGCCTTCCCTATGGATAGAATAGGGAGATTGAGCCAT
Source organism: Chilo suppressalis (assembly GCA_902850365.2). Taxonomy (NCBI): domain Eukaryota; kingdom Metazoa; phylum Arthropoda; class Insecta; order Lepidoptera; family Crambidae; genus Chilo; species Chilo suppressalis. The sequence continues at coordinate 20,769,708 of OU963898.1, forward strand.
GACCCACCACGCGGGCCCAGTGCGGATTGGCAGATGCCGCCGGGAACAATGGCTTAACGTGCCTTCCGAAGCACGGAGGAGCTCCAGATAGTAAATTTTTGGTCACACCTCCAATGAACGACCACTGCGAAAGTTGCTTAACTTCAACGATCGCAGCCGAACGCGCTTACCACCTGCGCCATCGAGCTCCCCGCCAATTCGCCAAAATCCATTATCATTGAGTAATGTCAAACTACTGTCGCATTAAAGCCGCAGAACATGGGATGCCATTTATAGTATTGGAGAAACTAATATGAGATGCCAATATCAAGTACCTTTTTATGTTAAAATGGTGGCAAACAAGCATATTTCCCGCCTGATGGTAAGCGACCACCATAGCATATAGTCGCTTTCGATACGAAAGCTATCACTCGCACCGTTGCATACCCGAACCACGGTAATATTATCTATACAGTATTGTGACTCGGCCCTGTCCTTGAAATAACTGCCTACGGCCGAGCGGGGCGTATCCAAGCGGTAGGGCTGCCCGCCTATAGTATTTTAATTTCATCTACATAATTGAGTTTCTTTCTAGTTTCGTGATTGTAAATATTTTTCTTTTTGATATGTAAAAAACATGTTGTGAATGAATTAGGAAGTGTTACATAAAATACATGTTATTTTAAGTGTAATATTTAATAAAAAAAAATAGATTTAAGACTGAAAAATATTTACGCCTCGACTGAGACGTACGAAAAGCTTTATTATCAAAAAGTAATAGTATCATTAATATGCATTCGTATAAAAGTTTAATTATTGAAGAGTTCAAGCAACCAAAAACAGCACAATATCGACTATTGCTCTTCGCCATATTAAATTATGTAGGTATCTACTTAATTCAATCAATTATTCACAATACAAAAGTTTAAGCACGGCTAACTACTTAAAAAACAATTCACACCTTTCGGTCGTCACTGCGGCGCATTCGCGACTGGATGCCCACCGGGTGCCGCGCGAACTCGAGTGGCGTATGTATGACACGCTTTCCGACCGTTTGTATGAAGATAGAATACTGTATAGATAATATTACCGTGCCCTAACCCAATCCTCTACCCCGTGAAACCCTGGAGCCTTACTCACATATACAGAAAAACAACGCCGCCAAAAGTGAATCTGTAAAGTGGAGGTTACTTCCTCAGATGCGCGTTTCAATTCGAGCGGAAAATCAACTATTTAAGTTAATCTTACGTCAAAAACAATAAAAAAAATCGTAAAGAATAGACATAGTAAAACGGTGGGAGTAAAAAGACTTACTGGTGTGTCGTCACGTTGAAGAACAGGTGTGAGTATTGCGGGGCTGAATCTTCGGGGCCATGAGGTGCTGGGAAGGACATCACCAACAGAACTGGTTTCCTCGTGAAGCGACGCTTCGAGGCGCGCAAGAAGGCTATCGAGTCGTTCGCGATCAAATCCGGGTAGTAATCCTGTGGAATATAATTTATAATGCTCAACTTACAGTACAAGTCGCGGCATGAAACTCTAGCGCTGACCCTTACTGAGCAGAAGTAAAAAATAATATGTCTTGGGGGGAATACAGGCGTGAAGGGTGGGCGTGCGTTGCGCCGATTGACTCTCCAGTCGTACTCCGTCCGGTCCCCCGCACAGATACGACGCCCCGCGCACTTCCAGTGTAGTTTCGCGTTCATAATTGTTTTGTTGTCATTGTTAATTCTTGTTGTTGTATTTTTTTATGAAGTTTGTTTTCTTGATTTGTTTGTTGTGTTTCTTAGTTAATTTACTGTTTTAGTAAGTTTGAACAGTTTTTAAAAAGTGACATTGCCGAGAATAAATACTGCTTTGAGAAGACAGACACCTACTGGCCTACTGGAAAGGAGAATGCGGCGTCTGATGTTCAGACTCTGCCAAACTCGCAGGTTTCCTCTATTCCGAGAGGACACTTCAGTAGGTTCATATGTAATTCTAGACTAGACTTGGAATCTAAAATAAAAATTTACATTTTCGATAACGTATTTATTTTTGTACTCCCCATAAACTTGTTAAAAATGATCCCTATGATGATGAGATGATGATGATATTGTAGGGTAACATGATTTGGTCGTTTATCCATTAGCCGTCACGGTAACAGCACGGCGCGTCATAATATATTTTTAACTTTCCTGCCAGCGCTGGTGCCTTGCTAGCAAGTCGAAAAACGCCCATCAAGCAGCAGATTTAGGTAGTCCACAGTAGTAGTGCGTAGGTTTTTTAAGTGCTCTAGTCTCTTACAAGGATAATTACTGTCTGATTTTGGGTTTTGTTTTTATATTACATACCAGCCTACCTATTGTTGATACCATATTTATTTGACTACAGAACTCTGGCACACTTGAACAATAGCATGCGCAGCTATCCCCTCCACGTTTCGTTCAGCGCTAGAGTTACGTGCTGCGACCTATCAAATCAAATAATAAAGAAAAATAGAACAACTTGAAACTTTTACTTGCAGGTATTATTGTCTGCAAATTTTAGTCCGCGTTGCGCGCTCGATCTGATATAAAGAGATGGACGCAGTATTCTACTTTAAAACGTCTTATCTTTAACTTCGTATTCATTGCAACACAACGTTATTTAAGAATATTTACTTCCAAAGCGTGCGCTTCTCTAAATTATTGGGCAACAAATTTTCTCAACATTATAGACTATGTTCGCATATTGTGTGCGTTGAGTCCATGACAAGTCCTCAGCGAACATTTTTTTCCCGATTCAGTCTGCGCAGGCCATAATTTGAAAATAAACGCTGAACAATTAATCGGATGCGTTATTGCAATAACTATTTTTAGCCACTGCATTATGAATGCGAACGGCTACGAAGTTACACTGCTGCGATAATAACACAGCAATAGAAAAGTATGACGAAATATCGCAATAACGCTTACTAAGGAATCCATAGACTAGCGATTTAACAATGTAGTTGGGTTTCATGTGAAATTTATTGCCCTACTCTTATTCACTTTATTGAGCCACACGGTGACGAATTCACTAATTGAAGTCCTACATCCATTCAATGGAAAAGTGCAAAGTCATAAAAACCAGAAAGCCGGTTCCCGAAATGAAACCGTAGATTGATATTTTCGCTGTCATTAATTAAATACAGTGCGCTCGAAAAGCTCTATATTACTACTAATAATAATGAACTCATGTGAACTCTTAATATTTTTTTTCGTACAGGTAAAACTTTTCAATACTGACATGATACTTACTTGTTTGAGGTACAATATCTTTACTTCTTATTTCTATAGGTCCTTACATCACTAAAAATATTTCGTAGATATAAGAAATTCTTGCTTTCGTAGTGAAATACCAACGCAGTCAGGAAATGGAACGCGATCCTATGTCAAGTATGAGAGCTGTATAATACTAGACTGCGTTCAATAAAAGCGAAGGAGCTTATTTATGTACCAAAGTAATATCATACTAAAATGAAACAATATACCTAGATACTTACTGCCATTTGAAACTTACGGGACTATTACTAAACAGAAGTATATTTTATCGAGCTGCCTTGCCTATAAGGAAGAGCTCGATGGCGCAAGTGGTTAACGCGTTCGGCTGCGATCGCTGAAGTTGAGAAACTTTCACAGTGGTTGGTCATTGGATGGGTGACCAAAAATTTACTATCTCGAAGTCCTCAGTGTTTCGGAAGGCACGTTAAGGCATTGGTCCCGGCTGCATCTGCAGTCGTAAGCACCCACCAATTCGCACTGGGCCCGCGTGGTGGTCATGGCCCAAGCTTCCTATTCCATCCATAGGGAAGGCCTTTGCCCTAGTAGTGGGGACATTAATAGGCTAATAATTTCCTTTTTGTTGATGGATAGTATTTTTTAAATTGCATATAAAGTTTTCTCTTTTAGATTTAGGAAAAACTATGCCATGGGTTTGCAAATCTACGACGGAAGACTTTGTACTGAAAGAACGGTGAGGAAACTTGAAAGTTATTAAAGTATAAATTGTATTCTACTATAGATAACGCCAATTTTCTTGGATTAGTTTTACCGGCCCTGTCTTCTATGGCTTTCAGCCGTGTCTTGAATGTAATAACTTTAGCGGCAAACTTCTTGAGAAAAAACCACGGACGAATAAACCTGCGCAGTAGACGTTTTTGTATGTAAAATTGCTAGGTAGTGCGCAGGCTTCCTAGTCTATGATCGATGCTCAAGAAATTTGCCGGGTGTATACGAAACTTACCCGGTGGTAGTTGTCGCCGTGTTTAATCCTCTTGCCGTTCATGTTGATGCTGTAGTTGTAGTATTTCGAATTCATGATGAGACCGCCCCACTCGCGCCATCCAGGTGGAATGTAGGATCCGTTATATTTGTTCAAATACTTTCCGAAGTAGCCTGTAGACAAATAAATTATTGTTTTTAATATATTAAAGGATGCATGTTCGTATATGACCTGCATGATTATTCATAACTACTCCAGCGGTAATGCAGAGATGAGCGGAATTGAAGAGCTAGATTCTGATTAATGTTTTTTCTCACACAATCTTATTAAAGAAATATTTTAAAAAATCGGATGTGTGTTTTCTCGATCTTAGTAAATTAATTTTATTAAAAAATCTGATGTTTTTTCTCACTTAATCTTAGTTAATAAGTTTTATTAAATACAAACTTTTTTTTGCTTACTCTACCTGTTTGGTTTGAATTGACAGCTTTATCGTCACAATATGGCGCCCAGTCGGTCCTATTCTTAGTTGAATCGCATTCCACCTAGCACGGGCATCAGTCTCACGCAAATATTAATATAATCAACTATTTAAAAATTGTTATCGATGCCAAAATGTTTGTGATGAGAAATAAACGATTTATTATTATTATTAAAAAAAATATCAACCTGAACAATGCGGTGCAATTAAACCACCTAATGACTATATACGTTTCATTACTTCGACGCGTCTCTACATTTTGAAAATGGAACACGAATTAAGAGTATGTGTTCCTTTATAAAAAAAAATACTGACAAATGAGGTCACACAAAATACAGCCCATTTTTTTATTTTCGTTACTGACTTCTGTGTGACCTATTTTAACAGTTTTCAATTTTTTACAATATTTAGTTTTAAGTTTGCCATAGTATTAACTGTTAACGCAATACCAACATGAGTTATTATTTTTGAAGTGAAACTTCTTTATTATTTAAATATACTTAAAAGCGTAGATTTTTATGAGATTTTTTATAATCACTGCGAGAGCCTTTTACGGTGTAAAAACAAAGAAGAGAAATAAATCTCCAAGAAACCGGAAATCAAGAACCAACCGAGTGGAGTTTGAAAGTGAAGCTTCAATTCAAAAGTTTTCGCTGTTACAACTTTATACGAGCGACAGATGCGGAAGGGTGAAAGAGACTTCCCTTTTTAACAGGTGATGGGAATATTAATTGAGGCCTCAAAAATCTTATATTATTAATATAGGAGTATCAGATTTCATTAACTGGGTCATCAGCATCATCGTCAGCCTATAATGTCTCACTGCCGAAGCACAGGCCATTATTAAGGATGAATGGGCCATGTCCCACCACGGGTGCCTAGTGCAGGCTTAAAGTAAAGCACCTCGTGCACTAGACGGCCACGCCCAGTGGCCGCACCGACCATAGAAACTATGCGAATGTCGTGCACTTAGCCGCATTTGCCAACTATAGTTAATCTGGTGGATGCGCCCATTTGCCGTGGTCACACCAGTCAGGTGCGCGAGGTGGTTTAGAGTTGAATGCTAACGACTGGAGGTGCAGTTGAGACCAAACGCCCAAAGAACGGAGCTCGAGATTTTTGGCCGCCCATCCTGATGTGTGATCAGATCACTAACATGTTCTCGTACCTGCTTTGTGTGTGCGGTCTAATTAATTCCGTAAAAGTCTGTACTTATGTATGTCTAATCAACGATAGAAAATTAGTCTTTAGTACATCAAATAGGTTAGGCATCTGTTACTAGATGATTATAGATTATAGAATCATCCCCTTCGCAGGGAGACCAATCATAAGCAGATGTTAATAGATGGCTACATTGTTGTTTTTTTCCTAATAATAATAAAATACTTTACTGACACACTTTTAACAAAAAATTATATTGAAGTAGATAAAGAAGTTGGTGATTTTTTTCTTCATACAATAATATCCCCGGAGATAAATTACTTACGAATTAGTAAAAACTAAGGTTACCTACCATATTTTTTAGAATTTAACCTCTACAGTTCTAGAGGTTAAATGATAATATTCATAAGTATATAGGTATTAAAAGAGAATATTCACTAGAAAGAAATACACTCGGCCCAGGTCTCGGCGGGAAATAAAAACTTAAAAAAAAGTAAAGTAAAAGAATTACTAACTGCATCGATTGATTTATCATTTAATAGCTATTATAGGAAGGCCAAATGAGCAGAACTTCCTCCGAGCTGGGTGATGGTAGCTTAGTGACCGCGGCCCGTCTGTTTTCTTTTTTTGAGTGTTTATGCTGTTGGTCGCAGATGACCTTTACAGCGTCACCGGGTTTAGGGACAGCGAGGTCCTAAGGGGACCTCAAGCCTAGAATTGGCGAGTGCCTTTAGAGGTATTCCAGGCGAATGGCATCTCCATAACGGGGGAAGTCTCCTCTCCGTCTGGAGCCTTTAGACAACTCGAACCTTGGTGGGTCGGCTCAACTAGAGGATGTCTTTGAGTCTCGGACCTCGGCTCTAGTTAGCCGTTGTCGTGGGGGTACCCGTACTTGGTACAGCGTGTCGTTTTGACCGGGCTTTCGGTGTCTGCCTAATGCTAAGCTAATGTGCCAGTATGCTAGCTGTGTAGTGTTGGTGTTTGTGGCCTGTGTGGGAGGAGTCGGAGGTGCGCTGGCGCGGGTGATTTCGTCGTCGGGGTTAAGAAGTGCCTAGGCCGACGGAATCGGAGGGATCTACGATTGGAGGACGTGAGGGCGGACGTGTGATAGCTAGAGGCTTTGACTACTAAGGTGTTCGGATGATGCGCGGCTTTATCGAAGTGACGTCTCGAGGCGTCCTTCAAATACTTTGCGATGGAGTCTAATTTAAGATCGCGATGCAAATCGATATTGTGCACGTACCACGGACAACCCGTGGCACCGCGCAACACACGATTTTGCAGCGTTTGTATAGGTTTAAGACGCGACGGAGGTACGTGGGCGAAGCAAACACTCGCGTAGGTCATGATAGGGTGGATGCAAGTTTTGTAAACTGTCAAGTTATGCCTGAGTGATATTTTACTACGCTTCCCTATGAGGTGGAAATAACCTGCCGCGAATGAATGCTGCCAGACTTTATCAAATGCTTTCGCCACGTAGAAGAAAAGCACATCTGTGGGAATCGCGGAGGCTTGAAATAGATCGCGGTAGTGGAGGATGTGTGCTCCGTTAGACGGTGCATCTGGAGCACACACGGGTGTTTGGGACGGAAACCAAACTGTTCGTTCATAATAAGATTATTCGTGAAGTGAAAGTCTTTAAGGCGGCTAGCGAGGGCGCGTTCGTAAAGTTTCCCCAGCATTTTGAAAAGACTTATAGGGCGGTAGGCCCGTCTGATGTTGGTCGGGCATTGTATATATCGAGTATTAGCCTCCGAATTTCACTTGCGCGATGTAGGTTTCCATACTATTGTGATCGCAGCGCAGGAAGCGCCATCTCTTAAGGAGGTGAGTGATTATTTCCTCCATGTTGGTTATATGTGGGGCATGTAGCTGTAGCTACTTAAATACCTTTTGTCAAACATGCTTGAAAATTATCAGCATTATATTGACAACTTCGTCAAGATAAATCGAAATTGCTGTTCTGGCCTCATACACGCGAGTAGCGGCCGGCAAAAGTTGTATGAAAATCCATATTTATCGTGTTAACGGCCAAATAAATTACATAAGAGGTTCGACCGAAATTTATAAAAAAAATACCTTAAAGGATACGGCACGGTGCCATGTATGGAACGTGCGGTAAAATGTTTTATTGCACGCTTCGTTGTATGGCCCGTAATTTTAACTTTCGAACAATGGATACAACCTCCTTCAATGCATTTTTTTAACAAATGTGTTAAAAATAAACCAGTACTGAAGGCTTAAAATTCTGTACAAATACTTATATAACCGCTTTCAAAATTGGAAAAACGCGAATATCAAAATTGAATAGTTATCAAAGCGCGAAATGAAGAGTGCCGCGGTGGCGGTGGCAGGCACCGGAGATCATTCATTGTTCAACGCAGACAATAGTTCTCTCAAATTTTAATTCCAGTGTCGTTTATGTAAATGGCGCTTTTTTTTTTAATTTTCGCGCGGCGCGTGACGTCTCGCGGCCCGATGGAGTGGCACGGAGACGCTGATTACTTCTGCCGAGGACGTGTTTTCCAGAGAATGAGCGCTGGCTCAATATGAAGGCAGAAGCGGGTAGTAAAATGCAAGAATCTTTTGAACAGCAGTGCTATTCTGTAAGAACAGACTCTTTTCAACACGGAATTCGTCGGTGTGGTTTGAAAATTTATTTGAAATTCGTGTTCTAATTATAAATCACACCGCGGCTTCCAATTAAAAAAAGTGAATTTGTTCTTATCTCTTATCTATTAGACAAGTCCGTCCGTCCGTCTGTCTGTGGTGCTGTTTCAGCGGCCAAACCGTAAGAGATAGATAAAGAGAATATTTAAGTTATAAGTAAATAGTCTGATAAGACTACAAACCGGATTTGAGCAACGTAGCACTTCCGGTTTTCGAGAAATCTCGAATTTCAAACGAAACCACATAAAATCTCCGAAGTTCTCAATTAATTAAATACATTTTTTTTTAAAATCAGGTTTTGGTGAACATTTGGTTCACTGGTTTGCTAGTCTTACATAATAGCACTACAGTAAGTGCAAAAACGCACGAGCCGCCAACCACGGCGGGTGGCGATTACCCGTGCGTTGTCGTACCTATATGCCTATACAAATTAACATCCGTGCGGCCGTCATCCGCCGTAGTTGGCGGCTCGTTCGTTAACTCGCATTGCAAGCGAATACAACTGGCTGCCACACCGGCCGCAGCTACAGGCCGCGTCTGGCTGTGAGACACTTTATACTACTAAAGGGAAACAAGACTGTTCTCATAATGTTAAACCGCTTCATTTTATTAAAAGGGTAGTTTGTTTTTACATCTAGAGATGCTTCCAAAGGCTACTTCTTTTTTAATGCAAATATAATATAATATAAAGGGTCCAAATCATTTCTGCCGACAAACACATTGACAAATGAGATCAAACAAAATGGTAGTGATATTTATAGAGACATATTAATAACTTGTGTTTTCGCTCCATTCTTATTTTCATATGGATAATAATGCTATGGAGATTACCTCAAGTGAATCTGAAATACTTAACTTTGTTTTATGGTTACCTACTACTTATGTGAGCATAAATTACATCATTGGTGACGCTAAGCGCTCGTGAAACTTTGGTCTTAGAAGTCAAACTTTCCTTACCTACTTATTATAGTCATGGGAAACTACTAGTAAGTTGCACCGACTCACTTCAACTTTATGTTCAACAGAAAGGAAAGAACTTTGAAATGCATTCACATTGAAAGGTTTAAATTTCAACAACAGTCATTGATATTGTTACTTTATGAACTCACAAAAAACGTCTTTTCTCTTTTAAATGTACAATTCCTTACAAACAAGTCTGGTCTGAAATTAATTTATCATCATCATGAGATATAGTGGTAGGTAATTCTACACTATCAGCATAGTTACGTGGTAATAAATGCCTTCTGGGGTAGCACATCACTATAATGTTTGCACTCCTCACTTACAGGCACACCGCTATCGCTTATGCAAAAAGTCGAAATATCACTCAAAGAAAACGAGAGACGCCTCGGGAAGACGCAAACTGGAAATAACATAAAGAAATACAAATTCACTTGGAAACTTCTCTTTAAAAGATTTAACTTTTGCATTTTGCCCCTTTGTGGTTCCATACATTTAGAATTTATGCGTTGATAATTTTGCTACAAATAGGATGAATCAGTAGCGCTTCAAAATTTTACAGAATAGCACTGCAGAAACCATTTTCTCAGGTATTATGTTCTTTACCGAAATAAGTATTAAAAATTCACTTTTAGTAGTAGTGTATGTACATTATCAAAAAGTATTGGACACGTATGTTTTCTTCTTCACTTTCAAAACATTACAGAAATAGGTACCTACATTCATTCGAAAGGTCGCATGACGTTACGTATTGGTAAAAAAAAAATCTTAGAAAAAAATCTAGAAATAAAATCTGTGTAGGTAAGCGTAGAACAGTTTTCATTGGGTGAGTAAGTACCTTTATCATGTTACTTTGAAATCTCTAAAGTTCTGACAGTTTTATTCACCGTACCACACAACATACACGTCAAGATCACTACAAAATTCAAACCGAAAATAGAAGTGTCAGTTTCATTTAACAAGTACATTTAATTAAACACACATATATAAAAAAAATCATCCTCAAAACAAAAAAAAACTAATTTTATACCTTACCTTACCTTTAGGTATCACCCAAAAATACTTATTTAAGGATTATTTAAATATTTCCAATTTGATTTTCAATTCTCACATCAGCTTTATACGACAAGGATAGATCTGATTGAGACAGAGTTTTTAGGAAATGAACATAAGAGTGTAGGTATTTCCTAAAAAGTCGTATCTTTATGATGAATATGCATCTCAAATTTGTCGACTACATATATACCTACCGTAAAATACGCCAACATTGCCTACAAGGGTATCTTCGCCATTTTAGCAAGTTACAAAAAAATCTTTGATTTGCATCAATATCTTATTATTATGGCAAAATTGATTAACGTTGGGTAAAAGAAGGTTAATTTTCAGGCATTACAAACTATTCTGTGTATTGCTAGCTTCACATAATAATGTGTGGAAGCTCTTTGAAATAGGTATGTGTTTTAGCGGGCAAATTTTGGTACACATTTTTAAGTCAATCGTGCATAATGGTAAAAATATAGGTTTGTTTGCTTTATAACATATAATAATAAACTATTTTCAGACCATTTTAGTGCTAGTGCCATTGCTGAGGGTTTAGTAAAACTAATTTTATAACGATGGATGGATCCAGTATTGTTTGTTCCAACCTATGATTTACAACATTTCACGTCACCAAAAAAGGCCTGGGGTTGATACATGTGATTTGGGATTCTGAAAGAGTAACGTTAAATAACTACAATAATTAACATTAAGTTTATAAAATATTAATTCATGATTTAAGTAAATTAAGGATTTGTAATAATAACATCTTAGGTATTACTGGAAATCAATATGAAAGTAAAAAATAATATTATTCTTATTATAATTTAAAGTTATTTTATTTTAAAGTTATTACATTTAAAAGGCGTATAAATAATATTTTCTCTTTATTTCTGTTTTTTATTCGTCCAATCACATATTTTTGTAGATTTTTTTTTCTCGATTTATTTGTTGATTGTGTCAGCATTTTTGATAGCCTAAATGCTGATTGTATGGGAAAGAGAAAAATGACAGGGTAACATTACCTAGTCATTTTACTAGAAAACTTTCCTGGTTATCACATAAGTTCCTAAAGTATTCGCCATCTTTTCTTAAATTCTTTGAAAGGCTTTTTGGATTTTAACGTCAAGACCATACTCTCGTCAGAAATCTTAGCAGGCAATGTTGGCTAAAAGTCCATATGACTTTGCCTGCCATGGAAATGCTTCAAAACTCAAATTATACGTTGAAAATTATTAGATTTTGATACGCTACTACGTGCCCACGATCTTAGAGTAACATCTGATAAGAAAATACTCAGGTTGCCACTTTTAGGGACTAACCGAACAAAATGTAGGTACTTCCTATAAAACAATTTCGGACATAAAACGTTTGTTCCATTTTATGCGAATGAGAGAATAAATTCACGTACTTTTTATTCCGCACATCAGCACAAAATGACTAATTTCTTCATTCCATCTTAAACTTGCCTTCTGTGCGACTCTTACGTAGTAAATTTAGGATAGGTTCTTATCACCACGAAATATATGCAATGGCAAATTGTATGCGTGTCTGTAATTATAAAATATTATATCCAGCTCCGGTTCTGACATAAGACTGAAAAAGGAAAAAATCATTTTTATGAAACTGTATCCACTCGTAAGTAGTTATTAAATATGGTCAAATTATTTTCATATCTTCTTTTAGGAACCGTTACCTGCTGTGGGAAAATATATGATTAAGAAATGTCCAAGTATATTTTTTTGATTCAACACGCAGCTCGGGCTATCTAATCGCGCGGTCCGTCATGTCTGTCAGCCAGCTATCGAACGTTTGGTCTGAAGAGCTTTGAGGCGGCGAACTAGTCCGGGTACCTGCACTTCTTAGTAACTAAAATGTATTTGGGTATACTTATGTACTTAAATATGGATATGGATGGAGCCTTCTTACTTATTTACAAATACTGCGCTAAATTCAAACGAGTCTATTAGAAGACAGTCAAAATCAAAAATCATTTATTCAGTCTAGCTGGGCTGTTACAAGCACTTGTGAATGTCGTATCGTCATGTCAAAGTTTCTATGCAACTCCTACTGGACGTAAACAAACTAGCTTTAAAAAGCGCCACTGCCGGGCGCTGCATGCTTAGTTTCCATAGAAACTTTGACGTTGGCGATACGAATACGGATATGTCAAAGTTCGTGCTTGGGGTATTCTCCTTATGATATCCATAGGGAAGACCACTTGACGAGGATAACGATCGCTTAGTACTATTTTATTATTTTGGTATTAATTTACTAGATTACAATCTAGACTCCAGAACCCATTAAAAATTTAAGTGATACCGTCGCCGTACTATTTTTTGACGAAATGCATGAGTACTGTGTTTGTTGAAGTCACAATGAGATATCACAAAAGGCATGTTAGAATGCTAACACTATTTAGCCCATTGTTTTTGCATCAGAACAAATTTGCTGTTCCAACGGCAAATTATATAAGTATCTCCATTTTCTTAAAAAAAAGCAGGAACTACGAATTCTCTTTTACCGTTGCCGTCCTATTTTTAACGCAATGTATGTGTACTGTGTTTGTTGAAGTGACAATGAGATAGGTATCACAAAAGGCATTATAGAATGCTATCACTCTTTAAACCATTGTTTTGAATCACAACAAGTTTGTTGTTCCGTAGGCAAATTCTATAAGTCGAATTCTCTTATATTCGCTTATAAGTAACAGCTTTTATGCATAATTCCGTAGTGGCTAATGTACCTACCATTGAGACATTAAAATTCCATCAAGAGCTTGAGTGAATACCTATTCAATTCATAGACATGCACAACAACACAACACAACTAAGATGTTCTTAAGACAAAATTTATTCGTATAAGTAACGGGTAAACGTATTTGTGGACTCCATTAACGGTAGTTTTGCATCCCATACTATACTGGGAAACAAAATAAAAGAAAATCATAAAATGCGTTATTCATAAAATGCGGTAATCATAGAATGCGGTAATCATAAAATGGGCAAATTACTAACTTTAAGCTTAGATTGTAGCAAGTCTCTAACAGACAGTTATAAGCTATTGTGTTTATACATATGTAAATGATATACTGACTTTGGCAACGTAATAACATAATGTATTACCTACTATTGTATAAGAACAACTCATACTGATCAATTACCTACTAACTAGAAAATAGGCAACTGATTATTCTTTTATCAATTTTCTAGAGATATCTATTCAATTCTATGTTTAATATGTATTTATATAAATATACTTATATTTGTACAGTATATGTATTCTATCCGTTACCCTAGCATCCCATAACACAAGCCTTATAGTGCTTACTTTGGGGCTAGGCTAATTGGTGTGAGTGTCGGATATATTTATTTATTTATTTATTCAGGTCATAAATTCTGTCACATGTTTAATATAAAATAATTTAAACAAGTTTATTCATTATGTAACCATTTATATACCAAAATAAACGTAACAAAACATAGATTCTTATGACAATAAAGTTTATTCAAAACTAGTGGCCCGCCCTCGCTTCGCTTCGGTGTAGAGCTGTAGTGTAAACTATAGTTTTTGTTCTCAGGCTTGTGCTATAAACAATGACTTTAGTTATATAATTACACGTGTTATTGTGAGTCAACCATAAAAGATAGACCATATGCTGTTGCGCGATATTTTTTAGACAATTTTATGTAGAATATTTCCGTTATACATGATTTCTATGTAACTTTAACCATTAAAGCTGAAGCTTAAAAAATGGAGTAACTTCTCCCGTTTTCCCAACATTTCCCTTCACTGCTCTGCTGCTATTGATTGTAGCGTGATGAAAAGTATACTATAACCTGCTCAGGAGTATGAAGAATAATTGTACCAAGTTTCGTTAAAATCCGTCGAGTAGTTTTTGTTTCTATAAGGAACATACACACAAACAGACAGACAGACTAAAATTTTTCTGATTGCATTTTTGGCATCAGTATCAAGCACTAATCACCCCCTGATAGTTATTTTGATAATATATTTCATGTACAGAATTGACCTCTCTACAGATTTATTATAAGTATAGATTACCTCCGTGATTTTGAATACAGGCCTTCAATCGGCCTGTCATCTATCGCAGCACGAACGAGGTCCATGTCAATATCGGCGGCTGCCTTAATCAAGGATGTCTTGAGTGACTCCAAATTGGGATGAGGCTTTGAGCACGTCTTTTCCTCCAAGTGTTGCCATATCTTGTAATCTAACGGACTCAAATCTGGACTGGAGGAGGGCCAGTCTTCGTGCCAGATGAAGTCGATTTCACAGTCGATTTTCAGTCTTGTGTGCTCTTCGCTCTATGAGCTGGCGCCGAATCTTGTTGGAATACCCAGTGCCTGTTATTGAACATGGTATGAGAAACAGGTTCCACAAGGTTCGTCAGGACTTTATTTTGATACACAACTGCATTCGTTTTTACACCTTTCTCACAATAATGTACCTCTGTTAAGCCCTAATAAGAAACTCCCAACCATACCATGAGCGAGGATGGAAAATGACCTCGTTGGGCACGCGAAATACGGTTGCTCGCTTCGTCACTACTGTATGCGTTCACCTTATCATTTTGTTTGTTGTAGCTCTCTTCTATGGTAAAAATTTTTTCATCAGAAAAAAGAATTTACCGCGTACCGCTTCAACAAAGCGCGGTATCTCTTCAGTCTCAGGTCCATTAGACAAGCATTCAAACGATGTCCTGTTTTTCTTCGATATCCCCGAAGCCCTAAGTCTTCATTTAACACCCTTTTCCCCGTGGTTCTGCTTAACCCCATCTGAAGGGCCAACAGTTTCTGCTTACGTTTGGGATTTCTTTGAATTCGCGCCTTCACAGCTTTTATCACTGCTGGATTCCTAACAGACCGAGGGCGACCACTTCTTGACCTGTCATCTACACTAGAGTCTTCATTGTATCGTTTGATGGTACGATAAATGAATCTTTTGGTTATATTCAAAATTTTCAGTATATAAAAAATTGGAATTGGCGCGTAACCGCAACGATGCAACGCAATAACTGCAACACGGTCTTCTTTAAGCGTCCACTTCATATTTAAAAATGAGTAAAATTCTAAAAAGTATACATTTTTATTTTCATGTTCAATTCGAAATTCAAATTCAATAAACCACTTTGTGGCCAGCATTTTAAAAGAAAAGTTTTTACTGTGTGACAATACTTATGACCTGATACTAATTTCACGGAAATGTAAAATAAAAATATATTATCAATAATTTCAACGATGTCTTTCATTTTCAAATTTCATTTCGAAGATAGAATTAAGTGGTTATCTCTTTCTCTCTTTGTGCATAAGTAATTCAAAGTTACAACATTAAGCCAACCCATTGGTGATAGTAAAACAACCAGTACATGGAATGGCTGTGTATTTCATTTTATGGATGTTATAACCAGCTCTGGACTATCCAATTAAGAGTAACATTTCGTATGTAACTTTCATCTTAACATTATTCATACAATAGGGATGATGACGGGGTAACGTAATCGAAATTAGATTATCAAAAAATAATGGACATTTAGTTTATTTTGTTAAAGCTGTCAAAGTTTGGCAGTTTACTTAGAAGTGACGTCACAAGCTCCTTCGGTAATAAAAAATTACCCAAGTCGTTACGTCATGCGGCATTTCAAACCCCTTTTTTTTATAACGCAGGTAAAAAATGCTTTTTACAGACGACGTCGCCTTTAAGAGGCACAACGCCGAACGGACCTCACACCTGGCTTCCGTAAGTCTTACGGGCGCCCCAGTGGCTGTCCACCGAGGACCCCGCAACTCTTACGGGCGCTTTACGGCATAATATCCGCTAAAAAAGTCCTGCGAAGACCCTCTAAGCTGCTTAGCGCGAAGCCGCGGGATCCCCGTTTAGGGATTCTTCCGCGTCTCCGCACCTAGCAGCCTCTCCGCACCTAGCAGCCTCTCCGCACCTAGCAGCCGGCATTTCAAACCCCTGTGATTTTTTTGATTATGCGAATAAAGAACAAATACGTGTCCAATACTTTTTGATAATCTATCTACCTGTTAGACAAAGAAAAAAAAGTGAGCGTAATCTCTGAGTGTAAGAAGTAAAGAAAATACTGATCAGACTAAATTTTTAAGTTTAATGAAATTAACAACATGGTGCCCTAATAAAGACAATACCTGAAAATTAAAAAGCCTATCGTTTATACTTTTTTAAGCTTGCTTTTTATCGTCAGCACCACGGATTATTGCGTGGTAAGAATAGATACTTACCTGGTGCATACAAAACAGTTTTTTTTATTCTGGACAATCATGTACATCGATATTATTTTTTCTTTACAGTAGTTAAAGTTATAGACCTTGAGTGCCAACACATAAATTTACCGAATTAATCAAATATTAACCGAGTAGGTACTGCGCCAAAGGTATTTTTATACTGGGTGATGAATAATAAAATTTGGTAAGTAGAGCACTTCAAATTTTATAAAGATTACATTTCCGTTACAACCGAACGTTCTACGTTGCTTTGTACCGCACGTAGAATATTTTGTGACAGGTCAATCAGTCAGGGCATAATCACTTTAGCCTACGTTGACAGGAGTCAGTCAGCCACACTAATGCTGTTAGCTTGCACGGACAATGATTGTTATTGATAAAACAACTGTACTGAAATAAATTTCACTCGATCCAGATTTCACATATTTCGCTATTCGGGCGGACGCACTAACCAATTAAGCTACGGAGACTTTAATGTATCGAATTTCCTCTAGTATTTCTTAGGCTGGAAAGCTTTCTTGGGCTTAGCGGAAGGTGCGGGTTCGATTCCCGTCTAAAACCTGGACCGAGTAGGTTTTTTTCTAGTAGGTAATAATTTCTTTAGATTTAAACATCTAACAGTTAAATGCTTAAAAAGTACGAATATATCTGATGTTTGCTAAAGATCCAAATTCCTCAGCGTAAATTATAAGAAGTCTGTAAAAATCACTTAACATACATGAAGTTTTAGTTACATAGTTTATTAATACCAATCGCTTTTACCATTTTGCAATATACTCTATATTTTATTTGACGCACCGATGTAAGGTCTCACGCTTGTCCTATGGTTACCATTTAGAAATTTTAAAAGTCTTGACAAAAATCCTGACATTTCGAAAAAAGTCCAGACTTTTTTTTTTAATCACAACATGGTACCATTTCTCACTTAGTTACAATGGTATACCATTTCTTGTATGTAATTAAATCAATATGTATATTTATAATTCATATTCAATGTAAGTTTAAAAGTGCGGACATGTCCAGACTTATCCGGACGGATTGTAACCCAAGTCCTATGACTTGCGGCACCTTGAACGAGCTCTTATTTAGAGTCAGTAATGCCGTCCGGATCATCCGGATCGTTTATAAGGAGAGCATGAAGATTTTATTTTTCCACCACTAGCCAATAGGTTTCAACATAATGTAAACAAATTCATTATTTTTAAATCCCGCCGACAAAGATAAAAGTGTAGTAGTAGAAACAGCATAGTTACATCCAACACCGGATAAGTCATTAACATTTAAATTTTATTAAAAATTTATCAGAGGAAACTGAAATGCATAGGCCTATTAGTCAACACTTCCAAAAGTTCTTGTTCCGCCTTGATATTTATCGCTTTCCATTAACCCGGGTCTACATCACAATGTCAGGCGGGCCATCGGCCAAACTGACAGCTTTCTCACCCATAAGTCAGCGGCCTCGGCTTGTTAAAAATAGACCAAACCGATGCAGGAACTACCATTAGGCTTTATTTAGATCGCGTTGTTTTGACGCGATTATCAATATTTTTTTTTGTATATTTTTATATTTCAAGCAGAACAAGTATGAAAAAACAAAATTCTCAATGCATATTGTCGTCTCACAGGAATGTGCGAAGACCTTACTTCTCATCTAATGGAAACAAACAGCAAAAGAATAAGTAGAACAAACTTAGGTATTATTCTAAAATAACTCGAACCTTGCAAGATTATACTGAATAATATGTTCTATAACAATATCGCAAATTAAACACAATGGCATACAAAATAATGAAATCGTCGTCAATAGCAATATCCGTTTGTTTGGGTAGCGACAGAAGCTCTAATATAGTACCTATTCTTATGGAGTATTATCCTGTTGGTTTACTGAGCTGCCACTGTAAACTTCAGAAACGACCGATTGTTTGAGAACAAATATTCCAGCAGAGCCGTATTCAGGGATGTATAATACCCTGATGCATATCCATTGATCTTAGGTAATTGAATGTTGTTCTTCGTCCTCACAAAGCTTTAACCGGTTTATTACTGTTATAAATGTCTTCGAAAGATCATCAAATGTTTTCATATACCTATGAGTTCGTTTTCTTGCACTTTAAACCTTAGTTACTAAGAATCTTTGAGTCAAGATTAGGTGAGAAATTTATTTGTTTGTTTCGATCTTTTACAGAATTCTCTATATTTATGATGTAAAGTTATGTATTGCTATAAGTATATGGGACGATAAAGCGAAGTCAATTTTTTCTACGATGTTAAAGTTTAGTTAATAGTCAGATCAATTAACAAGGATCGGCAGACTCTATACTGATGAATTTTAGGAATCGAAAAAGATTAACCTGAATCGTAGAAATTGTACAGAGTATTGCACTGATACATATAGATGGTTTTAAAAACATAAGAACAGTTTTATCTATGTAGGTAACATAATTGAATTAATTGTTCAGGGCCCCAGAACGCACCACTCTCTGAAGCCGATTCTGATTTTAAGTATTTGCGTTGCACAATAGCAAAGCTATTCATTAAGCCTAAGTCATGACTGGCCGAAGTAAACGTTATCTGCTTTGGGGCTATTCACGACAAAACCTGGAAGGCAATAGTTTTGTGATAGCGCACACGCAAACCAACTTTACTCCAAACTTCAAGGCAAATCATTTAGATAAAATAATATGAAAGAAAACTGGCCAAGTGCGTGTCGTGCCACGCGCAGTGTAGAGTTCCGTAGTTGCCTATAGTTACTACCATATATTTGAGCAGGAGTCTTTATTTTCTGTATCGGAAATTAGAAAAACCAATTAATATCAATTTATGTATCTCAACTAAAATACCTAAATCAAAGTCAAACTGCCTAGCTTTTTAATAGTTTAGGTTTTAGAGAGGGGACGCCCTACTCGAACAAAAATTAGCACTTTAAAGTTCAATATTTCACAAACGGATCCCTAAATCGAAAAATAGTCTAAGGAACTCCTAAATAATTTAAAAAAATTTAAAGGACCCATTGAACGATATGCCACACGATGGGGTAAATGATGAAATAAATAACATCCCCAGGTCACAGGGGGTGCTACCATAAAAAAAACTTTTTCTAAATTTTATTCTACCATTTAGTCGGCGTAATCGATATACATTTTTCGATTTGTGGAGACAAAATTACAGTTCTCTAGTGCTAATAGTCTTCAAGCAAACCTGGGGACGGACAGACGGACATGACGAAATTATAAGGGTTCCTTGTCAGGACTGCCTACGGAACCCTGAAAAAGACATTAAAAGATTCATTTGATGCCCGTCCGTGTTTTAAACTTAAAAAAAAAACTGAAATACACTGCCGATTATTTTTAAAAGAAAACAAAAACTTGCATGTAATCTTCTGTAAGGATATTCCTGACTAAAATTATTAAATTTTAATTGCTGGTGGACTTCTTGAAATTATTTATTATAGACCTATAACATTTTTTGCCCACGTACAGTTAAACAATAGACGTGCCTAATATGAATAAGTAAGTAACTATGAATTTTGATTTATCGTTAAAAATATTGGTCACGAAAACGAATGCAGCTAATTCCAATTTAATCATAAAAAGTAGTTTGTTATTCCATACTTTCTTAGTTTACGTACATTACATACATTGCTGAAACATTGGGTTTTATGATATAAATTATACATGCTTACTATGTTTTACATTGGTAAATGAATATAGTAGTAATAGCAAGTAAATCATCGGTCCTACTTGTTCACTTCTAGTCTGTTTTGTAAATATTTTGGTCGAAAACTTTATTCGGGCGTATTGTATGGATTGCGGTGAAGAAATCAAATGACCTTTGGGGTTTTATTGAAAATCTCTTAAGATTAATTGATTTAATCGCATCGAATACCGTTGAATGTCATTGACCATGATTCATATTTCCGGAAGCCTTAAGTATATTTTATTTTCTCTTCAATTCAACCTTTAATTTTTTTTAACTCAACTGGAATAAGAATTATATGTAGACACAGATTGCAGTCTGGTTTCTTCACCTAGTTAATAACTGATAATCAAATATCGACGAACAAATACTATATTTCATAGAAGGTTTTAGCATAATGTCAATTATTTCTTATTCACGTAAAATTTACATTAAACACAAACTAAGACGATCCTCTGTTTAAGGCACAAAGATCTTAATATAACTTTATATAAAAAAGGTACAAAAACTCCATATACATTCATAATTTTCTTCATTTAAATATAGTTTTATTAAAATCATTTACTTGCTAGATTTCACGTAAGTACACATCACAATAAAATTGAGGTCTTGTTCAATCAATTACTATAGGCACTTAGGCATTTATAAAACTTAAAATTTTCAAATAATTTATTATAATGACGTGCGAGATATATATATTAAGATGGAAGCTAGTACAAAATAATAAAAAAGATGACCAAGAGCTAGTAATGAAAACGAGAAAGATGCGAAACATTAAGAACAATATAAAACTACATATATATTAAAAACATAGTGTTTCAATAATTTGTTGCTACGTACATATTCACAATAAGGCGCACTACCATGAGAAAGATATAAATAGCCAAACTCTTAACCTTGATATGGATTTAAGGGTGATTCAGACTAACTATCAACAGACACGCAATACAGTAGTAAACAGTTAGGTGGTGATAAACTTTAATTGCTCCTGACTTTAATAAAGATTAAAATTATGATTGACATGTTGATGCTTATAGTAAACAACTCTTTAAGCGTGTGGGAAGTTCTTGGTAAACTTTAATTATAATGTCTCCTCGAAATGCTAGACAGCAGTTAATAGAACAACAATAGACGCTCAACTATTGAATATTCTTTGAGTAATTATATAATAATAAATAAATTGATTTCTAATTGTTTAAGCTGACCTTATTATTAAAATAACTGCACGTAAATTGAGGAGCTGGCGAACAAAACGGTATAATTACATAAAATTAAAATTAACAGGAGCTGTAAAAAACTGAATGACATACCTCCAGTGAGCTTTTGGCATAGTTTTAAATTTATAAATTTAGTAATTTTAGAGACAATGGGTCTTTGGGGCCCTGCTGCAAAAGTATTTCTTAAGGATGTCAATGACTGCTCGTCTGTGCGAGGCTACGGGGGACCCAAGATCTGGTAGCTTTTTTGCTCAACGAATTAGTTTGGCGATACAGCGAGGTAACGCTGCCAGTCTTCTAGGGACCGAGCCCCGCACAGGCGAACTCAATGTAATATTTAATTTGTAATTATTGTTCTACCTTTTGTTAACATAAATACATAATTTAGTAATTTTACACTGTTTTAGGCCGTTTTGATTGAAAATAATTCAAGATTCAAATTCAAAAGGCCCGAAACCTCCGGACTGTAAAAAGAAGTAGGTTTGACCAGATGCGTAATTTTACCGTTTTGTTCGCTAGCTCCTCAATTAATAGATGGAAAATGGGGCTCTTTACAATTCTTCAAAATTTATAAATGTAGGTAGATTTTTGAATCTGTTGAGATAATATGTTCAGTATCACATAATATTTACCAGCAATTTTAATCTGAAAAAATGTTAAAGGACACCAAAAGGTACTAAAGGTTAGCATCACGTCACCAAAAAATATTGTCATGGGAATCCAAACTTAATTTCAATACCCCAAGCTATAAAATCAGTTGGGTTGACTTTTACTAATGCGGGATGTGCTTTTGTCTATAATTAATTTGTTGCTCCGAACACTAATCGATTTATCATTTCACCACCATGTTAGAGTCAGGCTGATATTTATGAGGTTCGAGAAAATAATTAAGCCAGTTGGCATATTCATGTTAATAGATATAAATGGGACTAGTCCTGTGTCACATCCAATTGTCACAAATGTGAAATATAGCTTTGCATTCAAATATTTTCGTGCGTTAATTTCTGTCTTGATTGTTAAACTGCATTTGAAATTAGCAGTCTCTTTTATTTTCATTACAGAACATTAAGAATAGAGCTCTTGTCAAATTAGTTTTTGGTGTAGAAAATTATGCCTTAAATCGAAAGTCAACTTTTAAAGTAGATACAGTATCCCAAACACAAACAATTAGCGAGAAAGTATTCGTATCGATATGTCAAAGTTTCTATGGAAGCTAAGCAGGGGTGCTGCTATCGAACGTATGTACTAACTACCTCATTCCATAGAATACTTTCTCGCTAGTTGTTCGTTCTTGGGGAACAGGTACACTCTAACCCCGTATTAATAAACGAAGAATCAGCTTGGATTAGTTACTTCAAGTTTTATATCTACTCATTAAATTACAAACGGCACTTGAGTGATATGAACAAACATGGCGTAACTAGTCTGAGCTTATTGTTCGTTTATGAATAAGGGGGTATAAGTTGAATATTGATTTATGGTGATCTATCGATCACCATAAATCAATATTCAACTTATACCAATATATGTATAGAGATCATTACTAATGCTTCTCCCACACCTGTGCGATGAAACTTGGTACTAAATGCGCAAAAATTTTAATTAGTTCTATCATCGATCTGTGTGACGATTAGGGTTGCCAATCCTACTATATAATACTAGTGGCCCGCCCTCGCTTTGCTTCGGTGTAGAGCTGTAGTGTAGACTATAGTTTTTGGTCAAAGGCTTGTATTATACACAATGACTTTTTTCATAATAATTATAAACCTTTCATTCCAAGTAAAAAATTCGTTGCGTAGTTTAGGACCCGCTGTACCGAATGCAACATTGCTCTGCTGTTCCGATTTGAAAAAATAATTTTGCATTGGACAGTGCATTTATCGAAGAAGGCTATAGGCTATATTTTACCAGTCTACGACCAGTAGCAACGGAGCATCGATGAAAAATGTTGTAAAAACGTGTAAAAATATTCCAATTGTGAGATTCCGTCGCGTGCCAGCGCACGCGTGTTAACGGTTAAAGTTACACAAAAATAATGTATGACGGAATTCTTCCGCTTTAAAAGTTCTGTAAAAAAATCCACGACCATATTTCAGTTTGACTTTCTTTAAACCATTTTCTTCAAATTAACACGGATAAAACCGCAGGGGACCTCTAGTTGTGACATAACTGTAATAGTTAGACTCATGGTATCGCGGACTTTTTTGTAGATATTAGTACCCTCTATAAAACTTTAGTACATCACTTCACTCTATTATCAATGACTAACATTATCGAAGTTTTCATACGGAACACTAACTTTTTTGAATATACACTATAGCCTATATTAATCAGTGATAATGTAGCATTGAAAAGGTGAAAGAATTTTTAAAATCGGTCCAGTACTTTTTGAGCCAATTCGTTACAAACATA
This sequence comes from Chilo suppressalis, assembly GCA_902850365.2. Taxonomy (NCBI): domain Eukaryota; kingdom Metazoa; phylum Arthropoda; class Insecta; order Lepidoptera; family Crambidae; genus Chilo; species Chilo suppressalis. The sequence goes on from OU963898.1 coordinate 20,793,815, forward strand.
CTTACATACAAACCTTTCCTCTTTATAATATTAGTATAGATATTATCCTACTATATTAGGGGATCAAATACTATGTTGCTAAATAAAAATATAGTAGGCGAAACTACTATATTTTGCTTAAAGCAGATTTTTGCCAGTAAAAGCGTTTTAAGAAATAAAAGAAAATATTATTAAGGCATGGAAGAGCAAAAAAATAATATATTTTTTTAAAAAAAGGAGATATTTTAACCACATACTTTATTTTTCCATCTTTTTGCCATCTACTATATTTTTAGAGATAGCAGCTTCGAAAATACTATATTTGATAGAAAAAAAAATGGTAACCCTAGTGACGATAGACGCTATACCATATACTGTTTTTGACACGCATAAAAGAAGTTATGAGAGATGATAGATTTGTATGTGCAACTAAAGGAGCCTATTAACGATGGAACTAATTTACATTAGTACCAAAGTTTCCTCGCGCAGGTGTGGGAGAGGAATAATAAAGAGTTTTTATGCAGCAGAGTAATACAAGACAAGACGTAGTTCACGATACATCGATTATATTATCGATTTGAAGAATACTTACTGCCCCTGAATTAGATCCATTGTCGTTATTAACCAATGTTCCCAAGAGCGGCTGGGAACACAGTAAAAATCTTCAACTATAATTAAAAGTCGTCAATTAGATACTCTCTATTGCAGAGAAAGCGTCTTTTCCGCGCAGATGCAATTCCGTAGTAAACTATTGTTTGTGATGGAGCAACGACCGATCGTGCTATTCCGTAAGTACAAACTCACATTTCACCGCGGAATTAGCCGGTGTGGTTTGAAATTCGTGTTCTAATTTTAAATCACACCGCGGATTCAGCCTGCACATTATGTTTCTTTCATGCGATTCCGCGGTAAAAAGTGGACTCTACTTCTGTACCCTTAGCACGGACCAATATCGAATTCGTATCGTTTGCGAGTTCGAAATATCATTGTCCAATGTGTACTGATTTTTAGTTCTCGTTACGTACTTTGTGCCGCTGCTGTTCAAATTTCCATACAACATTTGACATTGACATTTCGGTTTGCAAACTATTCGAATTCGATTCGAATAGTTCGTGCTAGGGGTACTGTACTCTTGTGGGGAAAAATGAATTTGTTCTTACGGAATAGCACGGCTAAGCTAAATCTACTGTACTCTTAATTGATTGATAAAATTTTATTGACATCTCTGACCATCAGAGTGCATCATAAAATCTTGCATAAAATGATGATAAAAATCTGGACCATATCATTTGCAGCATGTTTTGATAACGTTGATTATAAGTATTTTTACTACCTACTCTACCTTCCTGATACCTTCACACGTTTTTGAGAAAAAAGGTCTTTACACACGAACACACTGGAAAATGAAGCGATCCTCTGAAGGTTTCCGTTCTTTTCTTGAGAACATTGCTATTTATTCATGTATACAACAAAACAGAAAAGGTAATAGGTATCTCATATTCACGAGGAAAAAAGAGGATTCCGAAACGAAAGCTTAAAAGCAATATTCATTCAATTTGATTAAAAACCCGTTCGTACGTATGCTTCCAATAACGAGTTCAGGATCGTACATTACCGTGCCAATATTGGAAATAACATTGAATTCCTTTCTTCTTATAAGGTACCTAGAATTGTGGATAGATCCGCATATCACAATTCCACTGAATCAACTATTAGTTGAGAGCTCACATAGTGGCTTTAAGATATTTAAATTGAAGGAACATATATTCAATGGATTTAAATATATATATATGTATATCCCACCAAAAACATTTTCATGTAAAATGTTGGCAACACGAGAATAATATACCTACTCGTAATGTCAAGAAGTTCTCAGATCTCGTGTAGAGCCAAGCTTCTTACTCTACAAGGCCTAAATTCACAAACTCTCCAACTTAGAGAAAATATGTGGATTGGCCATTTCACTACATTAACACCTTAAGTCTGAAGGTGTTAAAAATTATCTAGAAACGGCCAAGCCTAAGAAAGGCAGTGCCATTGCGCTTGCGGTGCGGTTGGCTCGTCTTGTCGTGTTCTAGATTTTTTATCCTTTAATAAAATTAATATATTTGATTCGCTTTGAGTTTTCAATCATAACTGTTCAGATGGTAACGGATGGTATGGTATGTACTACCTTGAGCTTTAGATTCTACATTCTGAATCTAACTCACGACAGCTGTGCAAAGAAAAGCGCAGTTAATCTAATTAAATACTCCGTCATCGTCAATCCTAAGGTGATCGATGAATCAACGAATCGGTTAACAAGTTTAAAATAATGAATTGAGCACACTAGACTTGACTCGCCAATAGTTCATTGAAGAAGTGTATGAATGACGCCAACGCAACCGCAGCCAGACTAGAATGCGAGGCGCCGAGGTCCGGCACGCGCGCTGTTCGCCCACTCGTCGTCACTTTTACTATTATAACGTCTAGTATTAACCTGTTAAACGAACCATAGATTATTTGAAAGCTTTTATTTTATCAAAAACAAATGCATTGGAATACTAAAGCCTATATAACGATGTTATGAGGCTACCTACACTAAAGATACATATGCACGGCACTGGGGGGACTATTTATTGTTACGGTACACTTTATAAGTTCATGTCTTTTACTCTAAAACACTTAATAATTTTATGTTACAGCAAAAATATGATTTTCAACGTTTTTTTAATTTTTTTAGGCATGACGTTATAGAAAAATGAAGGTACAATGCACAACGTTTTGTTTTCATGAAATAAACTTTAAAGGAACAATATTTGTTAACACAAATATGATTTTTTACTAGTGAACATTCGGTGAGGCGTAGGTGTAGGCGAGAGTAGGAGCGGAAGTGATGTCCGATTTGTCCACAGAGCTACTGGCCGTGGGCGGGCGGACACCTTAATTCATAAGATGTAACGTATAAGAATATTAAATTAAAAAAAAATATGAATTCTTATCAATATTAGTAAAATGGTCGTCTGAAGTGTTTAAAACAAGATTCCTTAAAGAGATAATACGACATAGCTATGGAACCGCGACCGACCGTGTCGTTATCTATTTACTAATAAAGTAATATTTCTTTATGACGGTTTTTTCATATACAATACGTCAATCTATTTAAAAATAGATTCGTTTCTCACAGTATGTTTTTTGATTGTTTAGTTAAATTATTAAATACGCGAGACACTTTTATCAATGATCGGCCAACACGATACGGCACCGCGCGCGATGGCTTCGCGTATAATAGAAGTTTGCGAGCACAAACTGCTATAGTCCACACCGAAGCGAAGCGAGAGCGGAGCGCTACTACTCAATATTATTAAGAGGTAAAGTTTGTGAGGTTGTTGAGGAGAATCTCTGGATCTACTGAACCGATTTTTAAAATTCTTTTGACAATAGAAAGCCTCTTTATTTGTCAGTGTCATAGACTATAATTATATAAGAACATAAAGTATAGTCTTCAGCACAGCGAAGTGAGGGCGGGCCACTAGTAAGCAATAATGCTATATACTTAGTATGTCGTAGTTAAACACGCCTTTAGTTATGTTCGAAATAGCTTTCTTAACTTTACTTTATCGATTGTGAAACAGGTCCAAAGTATATAGCTTAAACCAAGACCCACACGTACTAAACGATATTGCATGACCCGTGTGGGTGCTAAGCCTATCAGGTGATAATAAATCTCATATTTTACAATTGTTAATAGATATCTTCGACACCTCCATAATAAACTAGCTGGCCGATGACAGTACAAATAATTTCCCGAGGCGAAAACTTATTTATCATTACTGTTCTTTAATAGTCGAAAGAAAGGGATTTAATTTATATTTCTTTCATCAAAGTATTTATAAGATTTATTCTAAATATCAAAATACGATTTAAATTTATAGCACTTTAAATATTACCTTATAAATATTACTTCCGTGCTAGACTTCAAACTAGTAATTTTGTATGTTTCTAGCGATATTAAAAGAAATAGGATCAGGCCCCTCTTTCCCAGTGGGCACTTTGGGCAAGTGTCCAGGTCCCCGCGATCGATAGGGATATCGATATATCGATAGCCCCCCTCAGATAAAATACAAAGTCCCTAGTAGATAAAATGCAAGGGCCCTAGTAGATAAAATGCAAGGGCCCTAGAGGCCCCATTATCCTAATATGCCCAGGGCCTTCAATAGGTCAAAAACGGCGCTGGGTAGGATTTTTGTCATAAGCAGATAGCTAAATAATAAAGTTAACCAATTAACGATAAAAGGAGCAAAACTTACATTAGATCCAATTATATTGTTTAACGTCATAAAATATTAGGTATACCTTTGTTTTAGAAAATTTAACAATTTCCGACACTTAAACTTTTAGACTTATATACATATTAATTTATAGTTTCGTATTCCATCGCATTTGAGGCTCCAAATTGTAAAACGTGGGTGGACTTTATGTAATAACAAGTCAAGGACGTTCATAAGAGACGATTCAATTAGGAAGACAATAGCTTATCGGTGGGTGACGGCAAAAACTGTCGAACAACAATTTGCGGTCGGTAGCAGCTAATAAATACATTGTAATGAAGTGTGTCTGTGAGATTAATTCTACGAAATAATAAAGACACGTTGTGAATTTCAATTCGATCACCAAACGATCATAAAAGACTACACCAGCTGCAAAGCTTCGAACGCAAAAAGTTAAAAATCTATTCTCGTACTAGTGGCCCGCCCTCGTTTCGCTTCGGTGTAGAGCGGTAGTGTAGAATTCGAGTTTTTTTTTCACCTTTTAATCCTTTCCTAGACCTCCACGAACATTTCAAGACCAAGATAAGATAAATCCGTTCAGCCGTTCTCGAGTTTAAGCGAGACTAACGAACAGCATTTGATTTCTATATATATAGATAAGTAGTAGTAGGCATTTATACCTAAGATGCCGGAAATAAGATTTTAGATTTCACCAGTTGATTTTCAAACTTAGATTAAAGTTATAACTAACGTTTCATTATTACAAAATCCTTTAACAAAGTTTTACTTAGAAGGAATATATTTAACAATCTTATCGATAATTTTATTTTAATTATAAAGTTTGGTCGTGCTTTCGTAAACATGATTATTAATAACATTCTTGCACTCTCCATTCCCTCTTGTGTTATTCATTAATTGCGAGCCAGAGAGAATTCGTTTCAGAATTAATTCATTTTACCTCCACTGCACAATCTACTGTTTCAGCGTCACTGTTCCGTCGCTAATGAAAATTGAGAGAAATAAAATTACATTTTAGTTTTGTTCAACACACAAAACGTGGGTTTATTTACCTACAACTGAAGCGTGGGCGGACCAGTGCAACTCATTCATGGAAAATAATTTATGAAATATGTAAAATGCTATCGGTTTCAATTCACATCCGATTCTCGTTCACAAGAATACTTAATGCTGTTTGAGATTGTAAAAAGGTACATAAGCTTTATTGAGAAATGAGGCAATGCCCATTGCTTACGAATAACGGGTCAAATGACGAGTGATAGTGTGGCAATACAAAAGACAATATTAATTCTTCGAAAATGAATAACTCCAATACGGAAAAATAAACATTATGAGGAGGTAAAAATGCAAAAATTATTATCATTAGTTTCAAGACTACTAAGGATTCTAGTAAAGAGTGTTAAAATTGCATATACTGAATATTTAATGCCTACTTTCTGACCTAACTTCAATGAGTTTGCCATTTTTACTGTAACGCTACGTTATATCAGTAATTGATGTTTTCCTGGCCGCCCGCGACTTCGTACGCGTGGAGTTAGTTAGAAATAAAGGTTCACTGCTCGTTCCCCGTAGGTGATAGCGTGATAATATGTAGCCTATATGTTGACCCGACTTCTTAATAATATTCGTGCCAAATTTGAAGTAAATCCATGGATTTGCAGTACTTTTCGAGTTTGTCCCGGGCATATATACAGACAAACAGACAAAAAATCTAAAAACTATATTTTTGGCTTCGGTATCGATTGTAGATCACACCCCAAGTATTCTTTAAAAAAAATATTCAATGTACAGTTTTGACTTTCCTACGATTTTATTATATGTATAGATTTTAAACTGCATTGTTTACCGCCTTTATATTCACTAATAGCAGCTACTTTTTTGAAAATCTCTCAGGAACCTAACATTTTTCCGGGATAAAAGTATCCTATGTCTCAACCTTACCTAAATTATCTACGTACCAAATTTCATCCAAATCGTTGCAGTAGCTTTTGCGTGATTGAGTAACAAACATACAAACTTTCACATTTATAATATTAGTAGGATTGCTTTAGCTTATTCTAAAGTTATTAATGTATTAAAACGTCAGAAAATCTAGCTAAGAGCATCAACTTCATAAAATGCGTAGTACTCATCATCAACATGTCCAACGACGGCTGCTGCAATGTTGACTGAAAACTTATTAATAGAGGATAATTCCTCCAATGATGTTTTGGTTAAGGCAACTATTGAAACGTCAAAATTGATCATAGTTACCTGCATAGAAATTATTAAACCCTCTTAGTAACGAACAAGGGAGAAAGTAACCAACACTGACGCGCGCGGCTGCGATTAAGTTATCGCCGGAGAAATTAAATGAGCAACCTCATTTGACGTCGGTTCGGACAATAAATTAGTTCTTATCCGGTCACTAAGCAGGACGTGTACTGTATTTTTAACACAATTGCTGTGAAGTGTCGTAAAACAACGAACGAGGAGAAATCAAGTACTGTCCGTAGGCCGGTCGCGTCAGCAGCAATTATGAAAAATTACAATTACATTCAATTAGCGACCTCTATGAAGCGGATAGGCGTAAATTGTGATTGTCAATTTTCGAATTAGTGGCCGAAAATTGTTTTTTTTTTATTATACGTACAGTACGTAGTTGTGAGTCTAATTTTGATATTGTGTGTTTAAAATTTCAATATTTAAAAGAGTACTAGCAGCCGCTCGCGAATTCTTCCGCGTCAACTTTAGTTTTTAGAGAATCCCACAGTAACCTAACATTTTCCCATGATAAAAAGTATACCACGTCTCAATAATCAGTCCCCACGCGCGGGCCATCCTGGGCAAGTCTGTGGGGTATATATAATAATATAATAATTATGTTTGTATGTAATACCATAGATAGTCCCGTTCTTAATGATATTAGCTATAAAAAAACGCTTTCAGTTTTGAATACGAATCATTTTCATACACAAACGAATATTTGCTTCATTACAAAATCGACAAGGTCCGCTTTAACTATAATCCGTTAAACTGATGCTGTCATAGCATCTTTAATCATATTCGACACGTCGCTCCTCTTTAGTAATTTTCTCTCAAATTAAATTTCTCAAGAGCTCATGAAGTTGACTTTACTTAAAGGTCTACACACAGAGCTATTTTTTATAGTTTTTTTTTATTTAAATTTATCCATTAACTATTGTGTCGCAAAACTTAAAATATTATAAATTCTGTTATTATATTCGCTATCATAAGTTATAATTATTGTCATAAAATCCCCTCGAGGTCGGGACTCGATCGTATAAGATCTGCAGGAAATAATTAATTAGCTTAATTTGCTAATTTTCATTTAGTGTAACAAAATAGGTAATAAACTAGATACCCATATTAAATTGTCATAAATTCAACGCGCAAACTATGTCTATGTAAATGCTGTTAGAGCTCACTTCTACCATTTTGCCTTAAGATATACTTCAGTACTACTTGAAGGAGCTTAAGTTCAAGTCGCTAGTTATAATGAAATTTAAGACTTATAGAACTTCAAGCTCAAATGCTTGAGAACTTGATTCCATACAACGTAATGTTACAATAGTTAACGGGTAACTTACATCTTACATGTTGTGTTTAAAATGTAACATTATCGCAAATTCTTTGAAATATTCGTAAACTATTCTAGGAGTGATTTTTTTTAATGCCAGGAAAAGGTGCCTCGTATTGTAGGTCGTTTCATCCAGATTACTAGATCCAACGAAATTGTCGTTAAAAACTGTTTCCTTCATTAAGTATATTTATCTACAAATAATGTCATTCTAATCGTTTCGCTGATGCTCTATTACAACATAAAACATGAGGGTCCGTGTAAGTGGTAAATTTTTGATGTGTACCTAACATCTATCCTCTCGCTTTCCTACAATTTGTGGGAGTGATTTCGTGAAATGGGACGGAACTGAGTAACAATAAGTCGCTAAAGCGCGCGCTATTAGATTTGATTTTAGAACAACAAATGGCGTATTACAATTGTAGTAGGTTTTATTTATTTTCATCCCACCACCTCGGAAAGTGTAATTTTGCGCTTCGAAATCTGGCTGGAAAATTCTATTTTATTCGCTTGAGCGGCAAAGTAGATTTGAATTTAGAACATCACATATAATGAGTACTCAATATAATTGTAAATTCAAAACGTCATTAAACCTATTTAATGTAACCTCTATGGTGCCAAATTTATGATTAGAACTTTTTAAATTGTGAAAAAATTTAAATTTGGAACCTTCTTGGTTTCTTTGTTTTATTTGCGTGCTTCGCGCCATTCTAGTTTTTCACGTTTTATTGCTTAAATATTTTGTCATTATAAATTGTTTTCTTTTTCATTTTGTCATTTCCTCGCTGAGGTGGGATGAAAAGTTACGTATTGCACTCGAGTGGAAAGATTTTTCACCTTGTGCTCGTTTGTTTCCCTCGCTGACGCTCAGGATTCTAATTTAGAATCACTCGCTGCGCTCGTGATTCAACTTTAGAATCCTTCGCTTGCTCGGTCATCCAAATCGAGCACGCGGTTAAAAAGGAACTTTCCACTCTTGTATAATAAATAACTATTTTTTACTAATATAAGGTGAGGTTTCAAATGTTACTACTGTATGGCTCGCTCGTTTTTTTTAGTCGAATTCCATCTTTGTAACTCACACCTCACACAACGGCTGCCTACTTATTTGACCCGCAGTCAGCACCCACGACCTTTCAAAGGGCCGCTCTCCGTTCCCCACGCGATAGTTGCGAAACGACCGACATAAGGAATTTGAACGACGTATGCTATCTCGTTCACAACTCATGAATAAGTAAGAGACAGCAGGCCTGATATTTCACATTCGAAATCGAATAAACAATTTACACCTGCAGCTGAAATGGCATTATGTGCGGAGTTTACGTGGGCAAGTAAAACCAATATTACCGTGTAGGTATATGATGTTGAGTGTTGTAATGTAGGGTACCTCTCATTCCAAGATAACAATAATGTTTATAAAACAGATACTATGACGGTAAGCATCTGAATGACCACAGAACACAGAAATAGGTTAAAAGGGCCTTGTAGGCGGGGCAGATGCGCCACAGTTGTGTGAGCAAATGCTCATAACTTAACCAAAACTCGGTTCTAATTGCGTCGTTACTCTCGGCTGTCAACACTGATTGGTTCGATTGTTTGATATCTCATCGTTTGATTGGCTATTATCTGAAAAGTGGAAATGTAGTGGGAACGAGCCGGCGACATCGGTTGCCATACAAACGGTCTATGATCACCCTTCTAATCTCTTTCTGTATTCTATGAGAATGACGGCTCGCTATTTATCCCATTTGCTTAATAACTTTGTTTCATACATTTTCTTCTTCAATGTTTTTAGAATAATAGAAATACATAATTATAAGGTAATCATTTTATTCTTATCAGAGGATTGTAGTCACCTGTCTCGAGTAGGAAACAGAAGCAAATGGAAAGTAACTTATCACACCCACTGTCCTGTCATCCGGAGGTTCACTTAAAGAGACATTATCTCTTCTTAATTGAAAGATGAGATAATTATGTTTTTAACGTAGAACGAATGCTTCTGGAAGTGTAAAGAGAATTCTTTGGCGAATAAATTTTACCTAAATGAGAAACGTATTTAATGAGAGCGACGTAGAAGTAAAAAAAGCAACGGACCTCTATGCATCGATTCGCGCATTTTGAGGAAGCAAAGCTCATAAATAACAAAAGGTGAAGATCTAACGTCTGTCTACTTTTTTTATTCCACAACAATCAACACGTCTCTTGTCCCATCATCATCATCATCATCACAGGGCATCAACCATAAAGGGACTTAATATAATTGTTTGAACTAAATCTTGTTTGGATGATAATAACATTTTTGACCAGATAGGGCTGTTTCAATATCGAATGATTTTATGTTAACACTAGTTGCCCGCCCTCGCTTCGCTTCGGTGTAGAGCTGTAGTGTAAACTATAGTTTTCGTTCTCAGGCTTGTGCTATAAACAATGACTTTATTTATATAATTACACGTGTTATTGTGAGTCAACCATAAAAGATAGACATATGTTGTTGCGGGATATTTTTTAGACAATTTTATGTAGAATATTTCCGTCATACATGATTTCTATGTAACTTTAACCATTAAAGCTGCACACGCGACGGAAGCTTAAAAAATGGAGTAACTTCTCCCGTTTTTCCAATATTTCCCTTCACTACTCTGCTCCTATTGATTGTAGCGTGATGAAAAGTATACTATAACCTGCCCAGGAGTATGAAGAATAATTGTACCAAGTTTCGTTAAAATCTGTCGAGTAGTTTTTGTTTCTATAAGGAACATACACACAGACAGACAGACAGACAGACAAAAATTTTACTGATTGCATTTTTGGCATCAGTGTCGATCACTAATCATCCCCTGATAGTTATTTTGAAAATATATTTCATGTACAGAATTGACCTCTCTACAGATTTATTATAAGTATAGATAACACCATCGACTTAGTTAAAGAAAACACAGAACGCAGAATAGAAAAAAATAACTGCGACTACATGATTGCATTTATTTACTTGCATATATGGATGGATGATGCAGAAATCCACATATTTTAAAGTTTTTGACCCTACTGAAGAGTCTCCTACGCAAGACCTAAATAAACACAAACCCCTTTAGGGAACCATTTTTTTTTCAAATTTAGTTGATTTACAGGCGCTACAAAACAATTGCTAACTCAAATGTTTATCAGAATAAACGGGATCTTAACTGCAGCAATAAATATTCAACCGCTATATCATTGGACATAACCGACATGGCGTTTGGATGACAATAAAGAGTGTACCGTTGCAGCAATGAATCATTGTAGAACAACTTTATGTGATACACCCAGGGCCGGATTCAAGGCTAGCCCCGTCTCTCGCTCAGGGGCGGGGTATGCGTCACGCATTTTCCCAACAATAAAAAAATTAAGCGGGGTTGTGACCTGTGACCCATGGCTCTCCACAACAGAGATAAAAAATAACCAAATTGGGACGGGTCACCAACTTTACTGCCTTTTCCCAAATAACCTTGCAGGAAGGGGGAGGGGGGGTGTAAGTGGCCCAGGGAGTCAGATTTTAATTTAATTTTAATGTTGTCCCAGGGCCACCACATCTAAATCCGGCCCTGGATACACCGTCCAGACCCGTAGGGTGCGCCGCTGTATCTTCGAGATCTTGTCTCAAATACCAGTTGCAATGTGGAACCTTCGGGGTAGGAAATTGTTGGAAACCATTTACAGGAGAGAATTTTATTTCTGCGCAACTATTTTTAAACACTAATTTATCTTCACATATTTTACATTCAGTTCGTATAAAATAAATATTTAAGAGTATTTATAAATATTCATAGGTTTTAAATTGTACAGAGATTTGCATTTGGCAGAATTCAAAGTCATTACTGCGGATAGCTATTATAAATTAAAATTAAGCTATGACTATGATTTAATTCTAAAAAAAAACATGTCTCAAAATAGTTTTAACTTATTTAATAAATTCATACATAGACAATAAAGTTTTAAAAACGCTCAATAAAAGTCTTTCGAAGATAGCTCGATAAAGTAAATAAAAAAAAAACAGTATTCGAACGACGCATTACTGCAAAGTATGCGAAACGTCAATAAATAAATGGAATCATTGCATCTAACCCGATGAAAATTGTTTTATTTAAGCTAGAGTTATTATTCAGATAAAAAAATATCATTTTGTTGCTAAAATTGTTTTAAACTAGAATGCGGTAGCACTGCTTTTGACAGCGTATGACGTGTTAATGTAAAATTTGTAATAAATACCTTTGCCATTAAGGCTAGAATTCATTAATAACTTTTAAATTTTAGGAACTCTCTTTTAAACCTAAAAGTACCAATTCACATTTAACCCCATTTTAGAAGCCATTTCACGAGCGAAATTATTCTTATTTAATCACTTTTAAACAACATAAGCGTTTATGTTATGAAACTATCAAGGTACTTACCTCACACTTTCGCCTAATCGTGGTGAGATCTAGCAAACACACTCACTTACTAATAGCGCAATAAACAAACACCATTATATTGGGAACTAACGGAAAATTTACATATTTTTAAGCAAACATGGTTTATTATTACCTTCGGGCACACTATATGACGAGTGTAAATGCGCTTAGCTCGCTTGGTGTTAGTGGTGTTATTATCATATTTCTGAGCCCTGTGCTCAAGACTAATCATTAGAGAAACACCCTCAACCCCAAAAAAACCTTAAGTACAATTAATTAAAATCGAGAAAATACAAAACTACCTATTAACTAAACTGTTACAGATCTTTCTCCCATATTGACAAAGACATTGCCATGACTGCTACATAACAATAGCCAACACATTTTTCTTCTGAAATTTATTCGTGTTATGATCCATCCAATATGCATCAAAATCGACGTTAGATAACGCATCGATTTACAAAATGACGTGATACATGCAGTGACCGCAAAGTAATGATACACTCGCTCGCTACATAAGTACTGTACCGCAACGAGGTCAGGTGCGCCGGCGCAGACTGGCCGGCGGCGGGCATGTACTATAATATATAATGTACTAGTGAATGACCGCGACTTCCACTGCGTGGTTCAATTGATTACCCATACAAACTTCCACTATTATTTTCACCTCTTTAAAGGATGATTACGGGGATAAAACTATCATATGTCCCTTCCCGGGACTCAAAGTAAATCTTCTATACTTATAATAAATCTGTAGAGAGGTCAATTCTGTACATGAAATATATTTTCAAAATAACTATCAGGGGGTGATTAGTGATCGATACTGATGCCAAAAATGCAATCAGTAAAAATTTTGTCTGTCTGTCTGTCTGTCTGTCTGTGTGTATGTTCCTTATAGAAACAAAAACTACTCGACGGATTTTAACTTGGTACAATTATTCCTCATACTCCTGGGCAGGTTATAGTATACTTTTCATCACGCTACAATCAATAGGAGCAGAGTAGTGAAGGGAAATGTTGGGAAAACGGGAGAAATTACTCCATTTTTTTCAGATTTCGTCGCGTGTGCAGCCTTAATGGTTAAAGTTACATAGAAATTATGTATGACGGAAATATTCTACATAAAATTGTCTAAAAAATATCCCGCAACAGCATATGTCTATCTTTTATGGTTGACTCACAATAACACGTGTAACTCCTGATAGCTTAGCAGTTCGGAGCATTCCGATTATATAACGTAAATATGTGAATTTTAGTTTGATTATAAATACAGGTAATAAAAATGACCGTTTTTATCTATATATGTATATAAAAGTCAAAGGGGACTGACTGACATAGTGATCTATCAACGCACAGCCCAAACCACTGGACGGATCGGGCTGAAATTTGGCATGCAGGTAGATGTTATGATGTAGGCATCCGCTAAGAAAGGATTTTGTTCAATTCTACCCCCAAGGGGATAAAATAGGGAATGAAAGTTTGTATGAAACTTTGTCAATTTTAAACCAATCGGGCTGAGACTTTGCATGCAGGTATAAGAAGAATCATAGATGAATGTCATTGTGTTTAATACAAGCCTGAGAAAAAAAACTATAGTGTACACTTCAGCTCTACACCGAAGCGAAGCGAGGGCGGGCCGCTAGTCTATACTAAATTTCATCATAATCATTTCAGCGATTTAAGCGTGAAGAGGTTGAAGACAGATATACTTTTGCATTTATAATAGTATAGAAGTAGGATTAATGTGGATGTATGAGATAAACGAGGAGCTAAATTGTGTACTTGCTGCTAATGTGGAAGTTAAGCAACTTGCGCAATGGCCGGTCATGGGGTGGTGACCTACAAGTATTATCGCGAGCTCTTCCGTACTTCGGAAGACAAGCTTGGTCGTAACAGACATATCAACTCGGAAAGGGATCGTCACCGCATCAACTCGAGCCATTCAGAATTTTTGTTTAAATTCCCTACTGCAACGCAAATTAATCAGAATCACTCGTAATCAACGTAAGGAAGGCCTGCGCCATAGTACAGGAGACAAAAATAGGTTGATAATGTATGATGACGAAATAAATAGATCTACACACTAAAATGATATTGCTGTATTATTTATACAGTAAAACCCGTTTAAGATGATTTCACAGGGACTCGAAAAAAACGCGTCTTAAGCGGGAAAGCGTATAATGCGGGATTGCGGGATAGGAAAATTTCAAATATAGGTATAGAGTTATTAAATGTTCAATATTTAAGAATCATATATTTACGTTATAAAAAACTAAGCGTATTATTATTACCTTTGTATTTAAATTAATCACTTATTTTAGTTTGAAAAGAAAATATTGGGCATTAACAATTGCAAGATTTGTAACATAATTCAACTCTTATAGTGCGTCTTCGCTTTGATTCAAAGAAGTTACGTTGCGTCTTAAATCATTAACTGCTGATAATGCCTGGGCGTGTGACAAAATCGGAGTTGACTCATCTTCTTCTTGATCATTATCACTTATTATATATTATTGTGAGTTATTAACATTCTCAATAAGATCTTCAATTAAAATTGGGTGTGGTGCAATATTGTCGTCAATGGAAGAATATCCAGAAAAAATTTTTTTGATTGTTTTTGTAAGTATGTACACATCTTAAACCAATCTTTTATTAGATAGTTATACAATAATTTCATCTAATATACGTTAATACTAAACTTATATCGAATTTATTATGCCATGAAAAATGTAGAGAAAAACAGGCGATCGAGTCAATTCCACGAACGCCTCTCTAATTTCCGTTTGAAAACGAAACAATATTTTAGCCTACGTGAGAACATTGCCTTCGTTTATTGACTGTTGAAACGTGTTCTGATTTTTTTTATTTCTGAAACAATAATTAGTATGAAAATATAACTTGTAAAATATTTATTTACGTATGTAAGTAGGTTAAGCTACATAATTTAAGTTTGTGTTATTTTAATGTATCTCTTATCTTATTTCAATAGTTATTTGTAAAAAAAACTAATTCATTACCGACATTGTTCACAAGTTATAAGATACAAAAAACGTCGGCAAATGTTTTATATTTTAAACAGAAATGTTTAATTACTATTTAAAAACATTAAACGACAATTTTCAGTCGGAAATAAAAAGTTCTTATACGTTTATATTTATATTTTTATAGACTTCTAGACCGTTTATTAGATCTATAACATTTTTGTCGTAATTTACATAAGTTTAATTGACAAATGATAATATTCCAAGAATTCTGTATCCTTCAAAATCTTCCATACAAAACTTCTTGAAAGACGCGTATCGAGAATAATTCCCATAGAGCAACACAGCCTACGCGGCTAGGAGGAGAATAGCCATAACATAACACTACTGAAATCATTCTGCCGCTTTTTGCAGGTGGAGGAATATGCACACAAATGTAGTCCAACATACTTTCGCAAAAACGAAATTGTAATTACGACACTTAAACGTAAAAAATGGCAGCGCTAAATCAGGCATAGATGAAACTTAAGATTTTCTATTGAAAGATCTGAAGTATGTACTGGCGAGTCGATTGATATGTCAAACAAGTCCGACAGTTTACTTTTAACAAAATAATATGAATTTTGTGTTTAAAAGTGGTTAAATAGAAATAATATGTTAATCATTCTACTTATATGTACAATTTTACATCATTGGTTTGTAAGTTAAATATTCCATGTATGTTTTACAGCAACTTAAATAACATTTTGGCATTTTTGATCTCTTAGCATACCATCGCGCGACTTGACTCAGTCTAGTAAAATTTCTCGCGCGTACAACTAGTTTTGTTTTTCAGCTGGCCCAACAGCGGGGGAAAATCGACAGAGGAGAACGCTGTGAATGCCGACCCATAGACCAACGCGGCCGACGTGGCCAGGAGGGGCCTGGCCGCGTTGCTCTATGCGTATTCCACTATTCGAATTCCATAATGGTTCCCACAAGGGTACCCTTAGCAAAAACCATTATGGAATTCGAATAGAAATCCTTTTTGGAAGCAACACAATTTATTGACTAATAGTAAGTAAAGCCATTGTTAATTCATCAAAAAATTATGCTTTCTATTTGGTCCGTACGTTTTAATGCTATTGATGTTACGAGGATTGCAAATGTTGTTTGTTGAATACTTTCTTCATAATTGGTTAAATAATTTTCAAGATGTCATTTAAGTTTCATTTGCTCCAATGAATATTCTTACATTATCCTTTAACTTTGTTTGTCACAAAACACTTCTAAATGACTGTTTAGTTAAGAAATACAATTATTACACGTTAGCAAGGAATAACGTGCCTACACATTTTTTTTACTTACAATTAAGAACAAGAAAAGCATAAGTACCTAAAACAGCACAAGTCCGTCTTGTCTATGAATCTTATAGCTTTATCATTGTCTATGGTTCACGGAGCAGATTACATCGATCGAGGCATCATCGAGGTCAGCCATAGACTCGGTAGACTAGACGGCGGTCATGCGGCGTATAGCAGCATAACTTACTATACATGTTTATAAATATCATATTAAAAAAAAGTATCAAAAAATGTGGTTCTAGGAAATTTATTAAACTTTCCGCTGTAAAAAACTTGTTTTTCATGGCATCGTAATGTAGATAAAAGAGCTAGAAAGATTTTTATTGTTATGTTAGCAATTTGAGATTTTTTATTACTTTATCATCATCAGGTAATAAACTGCTCCCCCATCCTATGACTAGCCACTACGAAAGTTGCTTATCCTTCAATATCGCAGACCGAACACGCTTACGCACTGCGCAACAAGCACAACTTCTCCATTAAACACGTTACTGGCTTGAAATAAATTAAAAAATAATCGCGCTTGCACATTTCCTGTATAAATAAAAGCCATGGAGTGTGACATTGCGCAGGTTGCAGACGGAGCGGCGCGCGTGCCCACGCAAACTATAAACTGGCTAAAATCTAATTTTAAACACAAGTTGGCTTCATTCCATCTTCGATGCAGATATGTTCACCTTAGATTTATGGTGATTGAGAGAGGGTATACGAATTTGGAATTGATGAAAGATTGTCAAAGACGTATAGTTTCCACATTAAAAAGGACTACTTGAACAGAAAAGATCAAAATATAAATCATCACAGATTTAAGATATTTATAATAAAAAAATAGACTTATTGAGAACCTTCACCTGTTTAAAAGATAAAACATTCTATGATATGTAATCCCTGGTTTTCATCTGATGTATTTGTTAGTTAGATTCCAGTTAGTACAAGAAGATCTAAGCTTGTGATCGAAACCTAAATGTTCTCAAATTAAAATTCACTGAAATGCTACAGCCGTTCTATTCTGTAAGAACAAACTAATCTTCCACCTTGGAATCCGCGGTGTAATTTAAAAATAAAACACGAATTTTAAATAAATTTCAAATCTCATCGGCATATTCCTTGAAAAGTGAATTTGTTAGCACGTCAGCGGCAGGTTTAATAATATCATGAAACCGTCAGGCACTTGCGATAGCTAAATTGCGACATTCATATGCAAATCAGAAACTAGACGAGACAATTATCTTCAGACATCCAGCGAAGCAGGTATTTTCTGAATTCTTAGCCATTTGGCCTCTCAGAAATTTTCTATCTTTCGATGGACGGGTGTCTACCATTATACCGGCTGGCGAGTTAACCAACCTTCAATAACGTACTTTGCTGCACCTCTATAAACGCAAAGGTTAATTCTATTCGCAACGTTACTGCATTCAGTGGGGACCACACATAAAGTTATTTTCGCCTTAATCAAATCCGAATCTCCCCGGACACATCAAACGCGAATTTAAAGACACCCAAGTAGAATCTAATTTCGGTTGTAACATTGTTCGGCTATAGTTAGAACCTAAAACAGCATTTATGATACATAAAATACCTTGTTTATTAACACATTAGGGGTCATTACAAGGTAATATGTATAAACTGTTGAAGCATTTTATGTTTTACACCAACAGAGTAAAAATTAAAATCCGCTTTTGACATATTATCGTTTGTTGTATAAACATCATAAATAAAATCAACAGCGCATCATTAAGTTACTTTATTTTGACATAAATTGTCCTTTATTTATCTGACTGCTTTTATCGCATATTCAGAACGAAAACGAATCAATTCACAATAAGTGCGCAGATATTGGAAAACTGAGGAATAAGCCAAAAATATTGATGATGATTATTGTATTGTATTATTTATTTAATAGTGTATGATAACACTATAGTCACCAAGCTTCGCGTTATAAACTAGGAGCTATGCAATATACTCCTACGTGAACGTATCGCCTGTGTTATCGCTTGCAATGTAGAAGTAAGCTATAGGTACATAGTTCACTAGTTTTCACACTTGTTGATCGACTTGTGGCCTCAAAATCTTATTTAATATTGATTATGTCCAAGTTGTCAATTAAAACCGAATAATAGTACCTACCTACAGAATACGGACAAATCTTGGCCGGCGTAAAGTTATCCGATTTCTGAGCAGTTTTTTAGGAATATAAATATTCATTCATTAATTAAGGACAAGTGGCCTAACTTTAACCTTATTACCACAAAAAAAAGTCATGCGTTCAACACGACTTTACAAAAAAAACATACAAAATTTGCCTAAACAAGGTTTAAAAATAAAAAAGCTTTGAACTTCAGTATTACACTTTTTAATTTCATATATAGTTAATCCAATGTTTGACACCGACAAGTAATTTCATAGACATTTTAATTTTTAATGAGCTTTATTAACGTAAAAAGTCCATGTTGCGGTAAATAATAGAACACTGGTCAAGAAAAATTCATTAGCCGTGCTGTACGATCAAATTGAGACCTTTCGCGACCAAACCATTAGTCATACGACCGGAACATCTTTCCATTACACATAATTCAAAGCAGACTTGCGCCGACTTCCTTTGCGTCCTCCCTCAGCCTATTATGGTTATTTATTACTTAAATTTTTAGTCCTAGCCATTTTAAAAGTCGGAAGTCTAGATCAATCATCTTACTACATTAGGATTGACATAGGTTGTTTTAGGCGCTCGTTGTGTCGCGATGGTCTTTTAAGAATCACTAGCTGTGCCCCGCGGTATTACCCGCGGTTTATTAGGGATATTTTCCCCGCAGTAAAACGTAGCCTATGTGTCTATCAGCTAACTCCATACTAAATTATATTTAATCGCTCCAGCCGTTTAGACGTGAAGAAGTAACAAACATACACACTCACAAACTTTCACCTATAAAATATTAGTGTGATATACGGAAACTCGGGACCCTATTCGGCAACTCAATGAAAAGCAATAACTCTTATATTAATTTTAGAATTTATGTGACGTATAATTTAATACGAATGCGTTGCATTTGCAGTTTTTTTTATTGTTTTAATAGATTAGTTCTTCCATTATTATAAATCTCTTATCTCTCTCTCTCTCTTATTATAAATTACTCTGTAATACGAGCCTTACAATACAAATCCTATTTACTATGAAAAGAAAATTGTTGATCTTTACTTGAGTACAGTTAGAAAGTGTTTATATTTACTTGAGTACAGTTACAAAGTGTTGATCTTACTTTGAGTACAGTTAGAAAGTGTTGATCTTTACTTGAGTACAGTTAGAAAGGGGTGTCGCTATGTGCTATATATAGCGACATCCCTTTCTAACTATGCCCAAGACTACATCAATCACTGAGAATCTTTCTATAATACGGGCCTAAAACGAGATAGTTTGTGTCCGGTGCAGTATGCACAGCACAATGTTTCAATAATTCTGTCGTGTGAATTATACTTGACAGCATGTTTAAATAAAAAAAAAAAAGGTAAAACAGTTGACCACCGAAAAGTGTTTAAATAATACCTAAATGCTAAATGAACCTAACGGGAATTAAACTCGTGACCGCGAAATCACAATCAGATTTAAGCCACTCGAACACTGGCCGTGATGATACACAGGTTTGTGTACCGTTTTCTTTAAAAATATCTTGTTTTTACTACTTAGTAGTTACTAGTAAAAACTTCATAGGAAAGTTGTGAAAGTCCTAGCCGTATAATCAGTATAAACGATTCAGCTTTTTTTAAAGTGAAACTTTTATAACATCACCACGTTTTTTCGATAAGCTTTAGCAGGTTCATTACATTTTTTATAAAATATCAGACCTTATTAATAAGCTTCGGTAGTTTAGTGGGATTGATTCCCAGTTGAAGGGAGGACTTTTTTATTACTGATTTTAAAAGTTTCACTTGCATCGTGTTTTTCATACAGCATTTTTTTTTATTTCGCTGTACTTTTTTTGTAAAGACAGGGTACTTCAATCATAAAGATTGTATACGGCCGTGACTTTTTCGGAAAGTTATAAAAACATCATTTATTTATATCGTTCACCCGATACAACGCAGCGGTTTCCAAGCCGGCGAGACGGGTACAACCATTCGCCATTATCTCCTATGCACATCGGAGGCGTTACGTTACAGGCGGATCCCCGGAAGAAAGCGGGTGGCAAATTTATGATATCTCATTCCGAGCATACATTTACAAGGCAAATGAACTCTAGGGCGGGTGAAGAATCGGCACCACGTGCTCGGTGTCCCTAAGCACCATTTGGGTGATGCGTTGCATTCGGCACAAATGTGACCACTTATGTTGGAGGCACATTTTTCTTACTCTCGCTGAAAGCCGAAAGAAGTGCGCGTGCGGTAAAAGGAAATGTAAATTTTTTTTTCTAGTTATATTTTCTTTAGATTTAAACATCAAGCAGTTACATGCTTTAAAAATAATAAAAATTATAACTATAATTGCTATTTCTTCTTTCAAATGTTTAATACTTGTAAAAGTATTCATTTGACATTGTGGGTTTACCTATAATGCGAAGAGATGGCGCTGCCTTGCAGCTTAAGAATAGCTAGAAAGAATTTCGACGCGGTCCGTGAGGGCCGCGGTAGCATAATTGGTCAGTGCATTCGCCCGGATTGCGAAGGGTGCGGGTTCGAGTCCCGTCTGCTGCCTGGTCCGCGTGGAATTTTTTTCTAGTTATATTTTCTTTAGATTTAAACATCAAGCAGTTACATGCTTTAAAAATAATAAAAATTATAACTATAATTGCTATTTCTTCTTTCAAATGTTTAATACTTGTAAAAGTATTCATTTGACATTGTGGGTTTACCTATAATGCGAAGAGATGGCGCTGCCTTGCAGCTTAAGAATAGCTAGAAAGAATTTCGACGCGGTCCGTGAGGGCCGCGGTAGCATAATTGGTCAGTGCATTCGCCCGGATTGCGAAGGGTGCGGGTTCGAGTCCCGTCTGCTGCCTGGTCCGCGTGGAATTTTTTTCTAGTTATATTTTCTTTAGATTTAAACATCAAGCAGTTACATGCTTTAAAAATAATAAAAATTATAACTATAATTGCTATTTCTTCTTTCAAATGTTTAATACTTGTAAAAGTATTCATTTGACATTGTGGGTTTACCTATAATGCGAAGAGATGGCGCTGCCTTGCAGCTTAAGAATAGCTAGAAAGAATTTCGACGCGGTCCGTGAGGGCCGCGGTAGCATAATTGGTCAGTGCATTCGCCCGGATTGCGAAGGGTGCGGGTTCGAGTCCCGTCTGCTGCCTGGTCCGCGTGGAATTTTTTTTCTAGTTATATTTTCTTTAGATTTAAACATCAAGCAGTTACATGCTTTAAAAATAATAAAAATTATAAATGTAAATTTTATTATTCTGACAAATTGTTGTACGAAACTTAATGGAAAATCGACTAAAAACATTTTGGCGAACTTGCGCCAAATTTCTTAAATCAGATTTAAAAGCTAATCATACTTAAGCCTTATTCTGTCTTAAAATAATTGACAAAGATGAAATAATGTGTTAATATGTTTTTGTTGAAAATTTCCTATGTAAATTTGTTACGATTTACTATGAATGGCGCAGGCATTGTAATATCTTCCGTTGCCACCGTTGTGGACAGAAGTCTAAAAATACTGCTACAGTACTATCGGCTTATGAATATCCAAATCTAAACTCTCTATTTTGACGCAGATATAACACATAAAAAGCTTTGTAAAGATTAATATATATTATATATATATATATATATATATATATATATATATATATATATATCAATTACTAAACCTGTTAAAGTTAAAACTTCAAACACCCCGCTAAAATGCTCGCCGCGATTAAAAATTCCTTATGTTTTTCTGACAACTGCGGCCCTGAAACCACACGGTTACATTAAGACGAAATTGAATAAAGACACAGCAAGTTATGTGGGTGATATAACAGGTCAGAAATCCCGGCAGGTCGACCTAACAAATGCGTCGTCTTCGACTCCACAAGGCCCGTCTGGCTAGATTAGCAGTAGCAGTAGGAATTGGCTACGTCCGGCCTGCCCACGTGCGCCTGCGCCCACGCCGGTCAGCTCAAATCTGTTGCATATTGCAGTTTACAAACCAATTTGTATCTATTGAAAAGTCCACGCGCGATATGGTCGCAAAACAAAAAATTACACCTGCTGTGGAAAATTGACAGTAGTTGGTAGGATCAAACAATTAAAGTTTTGATTCAAGACTAAAATTATCAAATCACCGAAGATCTAATGAAAGGTTTATAAAGAATAATCCAAGAATTTAACAACTCTTGTATCTTCCTCATAACCCTGCTGCAAAAAGTTTTTGAAGTGAAAACTTCTTTAGCGGCGTTGTACACTTTTTTTGTAATTGATAAATTCGCGTGACACGTGGCCCGATCGAAAATTCGTAAGACGAAAACAATAAAATTGGCAAGGTTGTTTGTTGACTTTCAATATATTCGACGAAACATAGTAATAATTTATTTTATCGTATTATAATAATAAGTCTCTAACTAGGACGTCCAGGTGGCAGATGTATTACGAAGAAAATGCATTTATTTTACAATGTCACTAGGTGCGCGTAAATGTGATTCATTTAAGTTGATTTTTCTGATACATAAACTTTTTAATGTAGTATAAATTGTCTTGTTTGTGTATGATAGCGCAATAAATAAATATTGTATTCTACCACATTTAAGATAGTACATTTATACTGATAATTAAAGCAATTCGTGCAAAAATATTCCTTAACCATTCCAAAATATCAAAAATGCATAACGTTAATATTCAAGTTTTCACTTCTACCGGCACTCCCTTAGTGCAACCCATCGTTTTTTTATTAAGTATTTTTGTTATGGATTTGAGTGTAACGAATGAACAAATAATGCTAGTATTTTTTATATGTAAATGAGTTTTCGGTTCAATTTTATAATCACTACTAGCTGTGAGCTAGCGACTCCGCTCGCGTGGATATCGGATTATGACCCCACCCACCCTTATCACCTAGGTTAATAACAAATAGCCTACAACCTATTCTTAGAAACTACTAACAAACATACACAAAAAAATCGTATAAAATCGGTTAATACTGTGGCAAAAGATTGCTAAACTATTGGCTTGAAAAACCTGGAAAATTTCACGGTAAAAGTGCTTTTCATGAACTTTTAGGGTAAATTATAACGTTAAGATTGGTTAAAGAACATTTCTTACCTATTGAAAATTCCTTAAAAAAAAAGATTAATACTGCCGTCCTCATGCTAGAACGCGACTAAATGATAAAACCAACAACAACGAAACCAACTTTTAAGTTATTGCCAAAAAATGCCACGTAACCTTTAAATGATTGGTATTTTGAATAGATCGATAGAGAATTAAAAACTGTATAAGATGCAATATAAGACTGAAAAATCGAACACGTCACTTAGCCGCACTTTAGTTTTAGGACTGCAGAATAATCACATAGATGATGTTACAGTAGCGTCAAACTTTACATTGAAAAAAACAAAATTAAAAAAAAACTATTTAAAAATTGATTTTCTTAATTTCCGATACAGAAAATTAAGACTTCTGCTCAAATATATTGTGGTAACGATAGGCAACTACGGAACCCTACCCTGCGCATGGCACGACACGCAGTTGGCCGTTTTTTACAAATACATAAAGAGCTTTCGAAAAGAGCTTAATTAGACATAAGAATTCCTTGACTTTCTACTTAATATAAAATTACTACATTTTTTATATCTATACTTAAACATGAACGAAATCATTCGCATAAACCCGCAAACAAAATAAAATTAAATATTTAGCCATAAATTAAGCTCGATAAATTTCAATTTGGATATAAATATATTAGTAGTGGCATAGGTTGTTTGCCATTAATTTGTCGCAATTAGAAAGTTGTATCCATTAAAATACTTATGTTGTGGGTAAGCAATTTATCTAATAATGTCCTCATTCCTCGAGATGCCTTTTCGTAATTAATATTCGTATGGCAATTGCAACCTCAAAGGCTTGATAACATTTTAGAATTTAACTTTAAGCAAATCACTTCAGAGAGTGTGTGTCTTTATTTACGTGTGTGCTATACGTAACTAATAGAGCCCTTATACTGTTATATGTTAGTATTGTTATTAGAATTGCTATGCCCTATTTAGCAACTTTGTTGTACTCTTAAATGATCATATCGCTTCTATAAACTGCGTTTACCATTCATCATCTCAATTAAAATATTACTTATTGAACCAGTATCCTGTTCTGAAATTCAATTAAACATTAAACTTTTGAATGTGAGTAAACATTTCTACACAGTTAACTTAAACAAATTCTTCAACGTCTTGCACAATAAATGAGCAATGACAAAGTATTAGACAATCAAGGAGTGTATACTGTAGGTATACCCTTAAGTCTAAAAACCAGGTCCTGCCAAAATACCAGCGCTGATACAGTGAGGATAAGCTGAGGCAGGGTCCTGATTGGCCATCTTAGCTATAATGTTCTTTTTTTTTGTTAGGTAAAGTTTTCTTGTATTTTATTTTTAATTTTTTTATTGTTGTATTTATAAGTTTTTGTTTTATTAAGATGGCCAATAAAAGTTTCATTTCATTTAAAAATACATTTATCACGTTCCATTTACGGTTACAGTACCTACTAGCAGATTATATCTAATTTGCCATAGCGTGTGTCTATCATATCACGTGGATTCCACGTAACCTTAGCCCCGAAAGACTACAGTAAGGCCGGGTCGTGAGTCAGTCACATTCCATGTGTTGTTGCATCACAGTCTGAGTAAACAAATGAGAGATCAATGCACTGGTGGAATTAAGTAGGTGCTGCACAATCGACAATAGACCACCTATAACAAAGAAATTGCTATAGGGAACAAGACAAAACTGAGAAAACCTTTAATAAAAAAACCGGCCAAGTGCGTGTCTGTAGTTACCACAATATATTTGAGCATGAGTCTTTATTTTCTGTATCGGAAATTAGAAAAACCTATATGTCACCTAAAATACCTAAATCAAAGTCAAACTGCGTCTCAAACCCAAAATAAATTCGATATTTTTTTTAATACGAATGATAACCGCCTTTTTTTTTACTCCCAGAGAGCGGGTGTGATATCCTCATAGATACCCTACCGCCGGCTGCAAGGTTATTTATGTAAGACTCTTACGGACTAAAAGCTTCGTCTGATTTTATAAAATATGTATTTTATATAAAAAATGTATTTTTTATATAAATTATTGAACCACCATGTAATGCAAATAAGACTGTGCAATAGGGATATTGCAGTAATTATCAAGACTTTAACATTTATTTTGATATGGATGTGTTACTGAACACAGCATGTATTTTTGTCCATATGTATGTACAGTACAATGACGTCAATAAGTGCCAGTACAGCTTAATATGAATAAACTTATTCTGATTTGATAATATAGTAAGTAGGTACTTAAGTTACCAAAAATAGCATGCATCTAACAATTTATCATTTGATACACCCGACATAATGAGGAGATTTATCATAAACCGCAATTAATATGTCTTTACATCAAAATTATATTTATGCTAATAGTTAATTATATGTATGTGAATAAGGATAATAATAAAGGACTTGATAAAACATACGGCCTCAGAGGTTAAGATTATTGGAACAGTCAGTAAATATTTTTTCCTGTCAGTATTTAACGAGAAAATTATTGACACATAACAAATGCATACATTTGTACACATATCTGGAGTACACTGAGATGATTAATCAAAAAACGATTTTACTAAGAGTATTGAATGACCAGTGTAAATACGTGATTAAAAGTGAATTCTCAGGTGTAATGGTATCACGTTTCAGTTCTATTAAAGCTCGTCGCATTAAGGTGTGCTCCCACGATGTATGTTGTCGCGGGCGAGGACGCGCCGCGCAATGGTGCCAAACGTATGAGAACTCTAACGTTTGAGTTTAAGTAATCTCTATACACGAAACGAGATAAATAGAAATCTCTTACACATTGTGATGGCATAATGAAGGTGTACTTACTTAGTCGATCCTTTCTGGACTGGACATTTATGTATTACTTTCTGATAACATGTTTGGTTTGTGTACAAGACTCAACCAATCAACATATCACCATTATTCAAATCTCATATCAAAGAGCACGAAATTACTATTTATATGTATATAGGGACTGCTAAAACTCAAACTTTAGAGTTCTCATATGTTAGGCAACCCTGCGCGGCGCGTCCTCGCTCGCGACAACACGCATCGTGGTATCAAACCTTTAGCGTGCAAACTACAGAACTGTGACTTCATTATCTAGTTGCGGTAGCAAGTCTAGTACAAAGTGCCAAGTTGGTAAACTTGGCACTTTGTACTAGACTTTTCGCAAAAAATAGTACCGCTTAGGTGATTGATTAAACATAATATGCATGTTGTCCACAATAATTCAATAGCTCTCATTAATTATATTTCATAAGCAAACATTTTCATGTAATAAATAAACTAGAAACATGATACAAAATATCAAAATTGTGCTGCAAAAAAGATTGCAATTACAAAAGTTCAACAGTACATTTAATTTATCTTCCATATATTTATACCTATTTATATCAAATTCAATTGCTGTTCGTAAGTCTCGCTAAAACTCGAGAACGGCTGAACAGATTTATCTTATCTTAGTCTTGACATGTTCGTGGAGGTCTAGGGAAGGTTGAAAAGGTGAGAAAAACAATTATATAAAGAAATTAATTGTGTGATACAAGCCTGACAACAAATACTATAGTCTACCTACACTACAGCTCTATACCGAAGCGAAGCAAGGGTGGCAACTAGTATTCAATTATTTTCTTATTTTCTTGTCAGCCGCTTCCGATTACATGGTTCATAGAACCCAAAATAAATAGGTCATATGTCGTTCTTGGTCACAGATTACGAACTAGTCATTATCCATCTAGGAAGTTTGCACATTTAATGAAGAAAGCTGATCCTCCCAATTGTGAAATATGTAACAAATTGGACGATGTCCTACACATTTTAATGGAATGTGTGAAGAACAGAAGAGGGAGAGAGCTATTAATACAAAAATATCGACTTAACTTTGGGAATATAGGTTCCTTTGTGGAAACATTAGCACTACCAAACTCAGACGCAGCAAAGTCGATGTTTGATATGGTTTTTGCTTGTAAGAATAGCTTGCCCTCTTCAATGTTTTAAATTAAATTAGTCATGTATAAGTTTTGGTTAGGGTACGATAAGGCTGGCATATTCGTCAAATGAAAGCCTCCAAAGATTGAAATCGTTAGGATATGCCCTGGCACCGAAAAACTGTGGCCATATTATATAATGACGGCCGTTTTGACACATTTTAATAGTGAAGAGAAATGTGAATTTATTATCGAAAAAAATACAAATGTAATCAAATGTGAATCTATTCTAGACATTATATTATTGGTATATTAACTAATATTGCAAGTAGCAGCTGATTAAAAATATTGAATTAAACGCAAATATTAATGTTTACTTACCCTCAGCAATACTGTGTTGATTTAATTGTTTTACTGACAGATTATTTATTGGCCATAGTTTAGAATTGTCTCAATTGATAAAATATACTAATATTTAATTTATAATGTTGAGGTTAATAGATAGATTAAATAGCTTAGGTAACTAATCACGGTGTTTACTAGTCAAACATATCCAAAGGAGTAAAGAGATACTCAACTAGTCAAATATATGTAATACCTATATAATGTACTTACTTATTATTTATCGAATTACAATGCTAATAATACAACTCTTTGCAAGGTTTCTTACTTCTAAAAGAAGTTTTTTGGAATCAATGTATTGTATATTTTAGAAAAGCTGTTGGAACATAAGTAGGTACTTTCATATCCTTGTGCCAGATTTTAAAATAGAGAAATTGAATGCAGTCATTGTAATTTTGTGCTCTATTTTTTGCTTAGAGAATACTTAAATACTTAGTAAGATTCTACTGTAATTACATCATTTACTCAAAAATAAAATGATTAATTAGGTACCTATAAATAATATTTTACGACACTTGATCACAGAACTCTATAAATGTTCTTTTTTGGTATATAAAAGTAGTTTGATTGTATAATGAAATTAACCTAATTACAATGATAAACTAATCAAACATTTCTAAACTTGAAGACCTCTTCTGTTTGTGTAAATTATATCATTTGTATACTCCCTCAATTATTAAATTAGATTCCGAAATTGCATCCAACACATGAAGTACCTAAAAGCAATTCATCAAAATGATTTAAATAATTCTATTTATGTTATTGTTTATAATTAAGTATATCTGTAAACCCCTGATTATGGAGCTTTGACAGACAATGAATATATAACTTGTATCTTATTTTTTTATATTTCATAGAATTAATCAGCAATTCTGTTTTCAGTTCTCTAAACATCTGCAAGTTAATTAATCCCGAGACTTGAGCAGCGAAGCTTAATTAATAATAAAACGAACTTACCTGTACGTGGAATTCTATTATAA
The DNA here is from genome assembly GCA_902850365.2 of Chilo suppressalis. Taxonomy (NCBI): domain Eukaryota; kingdom Metazoa; phylum Arthropoda; class Insecta; order Lepidoptera; family Crambidae; genus Chilo; species Chilo suppressalis. The sequence continues at coordinate 20,822,939 of OU963898.1, forward strand.
TTATATGAGCTGCTCAATTCGAAGCAATTAATGGCTACCATCCACCCTTTTTCAATTTCCCTACCCCATGATAGCTGACTGAAATCAGTTCTGCAATTGTTAACTAATTTAACTAGATAATTGTGTCGATTCTGGTGTGATTCTCTAAACATAAAAATAAATTTAACATCAGTCTCTCCTATTCATTCTGTATAGAGAATGACAAGGATATACTGCTGTCAAATTTAAGTTTATGTTTAGAGAATCATGCTAGATACGACACCATTGTTACAGGCATTTACAAGGTTTTTTAAACATAAGAACATTCAAGTTGGCGCGAACTGAGTGGAGACAGGAGCTGTCAAAAAAAACTTTTTAAATTCTCACTTTGGACAATCGTGACTGGCCGTAGTTGCTAAGGCAGTCTACTACAAGTTAATTAATCGCTTTGAATTGAGCAGCTCACATAATTATAATAGAACTTCTCGTACAGGTAAGTTTAAGTTTTTTTTCGTATTCAATACTCATAAATAATGTTCCAAAAATTCATAATAGCGCTGGTAAAATAACATTGGCCGAGCTCAGAATCGATTCTTCGATCGCTTGGTATCGACTACAAGGTTGATTTCGTTCGGCTATCCGTCTCTTGCAGCGTTTTTAAAAATTACGGATACCTACCTTGTGTCAAATACTCTACGGCCCGTATTTTAGAAAGATTCTCAGTGATTGATCTAGTCTTGAGCATAGTTAGAAAGGGATGTCGCTATATATAGCACATAGCGATATCCCTTCTAACTGTACTCAAGTTACACATTCTGTAATACGGGCCTACTTCCGTTTCGTCGAATCTCAAGTCACAACGACACTAAAGAAGTTTTCACTTCAAAAATGTTCTATAAACGCAAGATATCTCGCACCATATATCGAAACAGGTGATTTGTATTGTTTGTGTAAGCCCTTTAACACTTACTTTATTATATCTACTAACCGCTGTGTCTGTGATTAACAACTAATAGCCGCACATTATCACGACGCATGTCTTTAAGTACCTACCTTGTTTCTTATATGACTCTCTGATGATCTCTTTCGGTATATTTTTTGTGTCGATACTACATTTTGTACGGTAACCAACAGTTTCATAACATATTCAAATCAAAGTTTTGTTGTTTATAATTAAATTATTTCTTTAGTAGATTTTCGTGAAATTCAAAGTCTACAGGATGCGCGGACTATTCTATCTATTCTGTAACATGATTGTGATAAGAAGATGTTCATAAAAGTTCGTCTAATATCCGTATATCACTAATAGAATAAGGAATTATGTTCCGGGAATAAAAACATTCTTGTCGCGCCAAGTCCTTTATTTAACGTCCATACCACGCCCAAATTGAATGGAACAAATCTGTGCCGTTTTTTGTGTTTAATCAAGCATGCTAAACAAACAGACGTTGTTGTTTTTACATTATTAAATTCTTTTGTACTTACGCATCGATTCATCTTTATTCTATTTAAAAATAATCTAAAACGTCAATGGATCAAGGACTATAACTGAATTACTTATTATAGAACAGGGAGTAAAATTGATGTAGGTGCTGGGTTGACAACTTATCATTTCTGTAGCCCAATGACAATCTTACTTGGTATAAGCTATGCCAAACAAGCTAGCTTTAGATTTGGCGTAGATAGGACATCTTGTAATACTACCTTATGTACGATAATTTGCTTTTCCAAAAGGCTAAGCGCAACAGCACGGCGTGTGTGTATGTAAATTCTTTTACTATTTTAGTTAACCACTTCTTCAAGTAATGCAAATCGATTCCAATTTAACTACTAGATGCCGGTATGGATGTAAAACGTTGCATTACAAAATTGCCTAGCTATCTTGTAAAGCGGTAAATTGACCAGCGAACCCGAGCCGTGTTCTAGTCACATCAATACTCCACTGATACGTACTATGTTTAATAAACGATAAACCTAAATCTTATAAACAGTAACGTACACAGTAACAGTAACTGGAATGCTATACGTAATTTATAGCGATTGAAATTAAATTTACGCATAGGACACACTGTGAAGACGTTGATTTATTGTATATTTATTGAGTAACGCAGGCATGTTAATATTAAGCCACCTTCAAAATATATACACATACCTTAAAATTAAGTTTTGAAAAACATTTCATGCAGTTGCTTTATTTAAAGTCTATCGGACCTAATTTAAAAGCAATTTATGTTAACACCGCGCGCAATAACAATAAATCGTTGATTTTAAATCAAACACAAGGCGAATGGTGAGAGATCAAATTAGTTACGTCTGGTTCATCGAGGTATGGAGTTAAACATAGGAGTTTCTACATTACCATGTTTTAATAATAATTTGAAAATATTTTTTCCGATAGCTAGAGTCTATCTGTGAGAAATTATATATGAGACAAAATAATAAACTTACAACCATATCTAAAATCGGTACGTTATATGTAGATACGTTTCATTTAGCATAAAGTACTAAAAATGCGTATTGTAAAATTCAGGATTCCACAACTTTGTATTATTACGCTAGCAACGAGATCCGTGAATAAGACATTAAGCATGCTCAGCATAAATAAATGAAGTCCACTTGTATAGGAGGTTCACAGAAGACCGCATTCAAATAATGATTGAGCTGGTACTTGGGACACTTAGGAATATCACTCAGTCATTGCTGCTGAACTTGAGGTAGTAAATCTTAAGGCAATGGCCACTTACTATCTTGGAGACTATGTATTTGTTTGTCAATATATAAATATGATACTTACCAGTGCGGTAACCAGCATTGGAGAGGTATGTGGCGAATGTGTTAGTCTCATGTTTGGCTTGCCACTGTGGAGACGAGCAGTTGTCGTTGTTTGTGTACACGTTGTGATTGTGGACGTAAACTCCAGTTAGAAGGGAACTCCTGTAAAATTACAAGGCAATGTTACACATACTTTGATGTTTCACGTGCCAGACTGATGAGAACTAAAGAAAAATACAAACTATATAGTTAGTAAAAAATCATTAACAGAAAGTAATTATCATTGTGAACTTTTGTTACAAATAATAAATTACACGTAGGTAGGCCTGTAGCAGCAGCTTAGGAAAAAAATATTGAGAACATTTATCATTGAAATCTTTTAATAATACTATAGAAATTTATTCAACTGCTTCTTTGAGTTAAGAAATCCTAAGACATTTGCGCTTACCTTGATGGACAACACATGGGCGTAGTAGTATACGCGTGACGGAATTCAGCTCCTGCGCTTCTTATAGCTTTCATTGTTCTCGGCATAAAGTTAAGACTTCCCAGTTCCACATCTTGATCGTCCGTCAGAATTAGAATTATATTGGGCTTTCTCTCCCTCGGCTGCGGGTAAGGAATATAGCCGCCACTCTGCCATTTGTTTGCCATTCGCAATCTGGACCGCGTCGTGTTTTCCCTAACAGGCAGAGGGTGACTCCTATCTTGCATCTTACTATGATTATTTGATCCGCGTGCTGGGGTTTTGTCGATGTAACTCCTATTCCATTGCTTCTCAGATTTTCGGGGTTTGTCTTCTCTTTTCGAACTGAAAGGATCAGCTGATTTATTTTGTTCTTCAGTAGAGTGGCTCGCAGATAACTTTCTTCGGTCACGCCTTGTTTCGTGTTCCCAATATCTTTGTCTGTCACCTCGATATTTAGAACTGTTTCTGTGTCTGAAGTATCTCCTATCGGGAATATCAGTTAAAGTGCCATTAAAGGTGGTGCGATTTCTATTGTTCTCTCTGTTTCTTAACATTCTCGCTCTAGACGCACTCTCCTCCTCTGTTGAGTCTATTTTAGCGGACACTAACAGAAAATTCCAAGTCAAAATCAGTGATATGAACTTAAAATTCATTTTGCCTTAACTATTCTGATCTATGTATCACAAAAAAGTAACTTCTTTGAAGTCGATTTCAACAATTTGATTGTAGGGTTAAATATTAAAAATTATGATTTCAAGTCGTAAATGATGGGAACGACTTACACCGGCTCCGTATGCACCGCAGCATTTTGTTTCACAATCTGTAACAATCGAAAATTATAATATTAAATTTCATAACCCAATACAGTTCACTTGAGAAATGGGCACGAACAGCAGCATATAATTTACTAGTGCCGCCTATTTCGTGTTAAAATGGCATTCCATGTAAAGAATATTGAAAATATATTTCCATTTGCTGGTCTTGTAATCGACATGGAGGGCATTTAATAGGAACCGAAGGCATCAATCGTGGACTGCTTTTAGCAGAATTGGTCGGGTCAGGCTTCTGTAAATAAACCGAACAGTTCCGCGCGCCCGTCCAAATCGGGTTGATGTATTGACATAGTTCATTAATTTAACTGCTAGTTTCCGCCTAATTTGATTCCAAAATGACATACATTATGTCATTACTAAATTTATTGATTGTGATAATATAGTGCTAATTGAAACGTGGTGATGTCACGAAATTCGGAATCTAGGCCCAAGTGTCATTAATATTTTAAGAATCAAAATCGTATGCTGGCATCTTAATCTTGATCAAACATAAACTTAAATATTAAAAAGTTTTTCTAATAATAATAAATCGTTAGACTATTGATTATTTCTACTTAAAATTTTCTATTACAATATAACATCTCACGTACCTTCGCAGGTAAGTAGATACAACTTTATTTCCATTATATCACAGTGCCTCATTTTGTTACAGACAACTCCCCAATATTGTTCGCACGTGTCGTGTCCTATAGAAGCAAAGCACGTGCGGTTCTAGATGGTGATTTATGGGGATCTAGCAGTTTGCGGCAGTCAAATAGATAGGGGCCCGGATTGGATCGATGGTCTCATTCGCTACTGGCAATGGGACGCATAGTTTACTCGCCTATGCGAACTGCTGTATTCGCAATTTCACACCCTCCCTTGTCCTAACGTGACATTTATCATATTTTTTAGAATAATTTCAAGGAAAATAGTTATTTATTATACAAGAGTGGAAAGTTCCTTTTTAACCGCGTGCTCGATTTGGATGACCGAGCAAGCGAAGGATTCTAAAGTTGAATCACGAGCGCAGCGAGTGATTCTAAATTAGAATCCTGAGCGTCAGCGAGGGAAACAAACGAGCACAAGGTGAAAAATCTTTCCACTCGAGTGCAATACGTAACTTTTCATCCCACCTCAGCGAGGAAATGACAAAATGAAAAAGAAAACAATTTATAATGACAAAATATTTTTATTTCAATTAAAACACATTAAGATAATCTATAAATTGAAGAAAATAATAAGAAGTAGAAAATAATTAAGAAATATTAAATGTAACGTTGCTACAGTTACTTATGTTAAGTTTAATATTTTTGTTAGGTAATGTTATGTTGGTGTTTGTGAATTGTGCGCTGTTTTGTGGTAAACTACTCGTATCAGTAATTTTAAATAGTTGTGCCGATTCATTGGATTCTATTGGCGTAAATGTTGGCGAGAGAGGGCTATTGTTTCCAATCTTATGGGGGCTCATTTTAGATGTAGAAGGGCGAGACCAAGAATCTGACAGAGGTTCTTTCAGCGTTATGGCCTCCACGATACTATTACAAATTTTTGATTTACTTTGGATTGAATCCTCTATGTATCCCTCTACAACCGAATTAGACTTCCAGCCTCCATGGCGCTTAAGCGATAGAAGATCAGCCCCTGATTCGGCCAAAAGTGTGGCTGAGGTTCTTCTAAAACAGTGACCGGTGTATAACGGGGGTTCTAAAAGTCCGAGAAAAGTTGCTATTTCTCGTGGAATACTGCCAATTTTATTCTGACCCATAGGTTGTCGGATACACTTTCCGTTGCGATATTGTAGAAAAAATCGTTCAATTGGGGTGTTAGAAGGACGTAAAGCTTGATATTTCTGAACAATGTTTACATATTCCTTGCGAATAACGAAGTTGCGGTCTTTTTTTGTCTTGGTATTTAGTACATTAATTAATAGCAATTCATCAGAATTATGAGAATATTTTGATACGTTATTGACATTAAGTAGTGTAAGTTCATTTGTTCGACATGCTCCGGTTATACCAATAATAAGAACAACCTGTAACAAAAGAAGTATTTATAATCGTAAATAAATTAATCAAATTAAAAATATTGTAAGTACTATGTACAATTTTATCAACAACAAAAAATTACACGTATTGACTTACTTTTGCCGCTAAATATACGGAATCAGGTGCTTCATTAATAAACATTGCAATTTCAGATGCTGTGAAAACCTTCGATTTTTTTGGTTTATAACCAGATGAGGCTCTTTTTAAAAATGCCACTAATTTATGATAGGTGTCGATATGAACGTCTTTCTTCATCTTAATTGTTAATTTTAGCATTGAATACGTACTCCATAGCGTGCTTGCTTTCTTGGTCTCAGATAATTCTATAAAATATGCCAGCAAAACGTTTTCGGAGAAAGTTTTTGCTCCTTTAGCTAGTCGCCACATGTTAAATATATCGTACTGTTTCAAATACTTCTCTCGTGATTGCTGAGGGAGAAGGCTCATTTGCGCATTATTAACTGTTTCAGTTAACTCAGTTGGCGTTAGATAAACTTCATCGTCGCTAATGTCACTTATTTTAGTTGATTTTTTTGTACAGTTTTTAGGTTATGTTAATTATATTAAGCAATAAAACGTGAAAAACTAGAATGGCGCGAAGCACGCAAATAAAACAAAGAAACCAAGAAGGTTCCAAATTTAAATTTTTTCACAATTTAAAAAGTTCTAATCATAAATTTGGCACCATAGAGGTTACATTAAATAGGTTTAATGACGTTTTGAATTTACAATTATATTGAGTACTCATTATATGTGATGTTCTAAATTCAAATCTACTTTGCCGCTCAAGCGAATAAAATAGAATTTTCCAGCCAGATTTCGAAGCGCAAAATTACACTTTCCGAGGTGGTGGGATGAAAAGTAAGTTATCACTTACAGCTAAAAAAAATACATGAAACCACAATGCAAGAGAAATTTTTAAACAGTAGATGTTACTTTGGTTTATAAAAAGTGGAAATTTTAAAAAAAACTTTACTTTCTCGATTGGGAATAAAGCTTTCTACCACTGATCCACCGATGCTTGTAGGTACGGTCCGAATATTTAATAACAATTAAAAATGTAATACGACCGACATGCTTAAAATGAACGAAAACTGTGTTCATGTTATAAGAGTATGACTTTAAAAAAAAAACAGATCTACAAATAGGTAATTTACATTAATAACTAATACTTTTTCTACTGCTACTTTATGAACTGAACAGTTTGCTAGATTTATATTGTCCAACAGGTTTTCTATATTAAATAAATCATAATATAAATTAGACTTTTAATGTTGTGGAGTTACTTTCGCTCGATTTTCTCCGCAGCTAAAAAATATGTCCATAACGAGTGATAGGGGAAAAAAATTTTGGACGATTCAAAAGAGTTGTTCTATACATACAATTTGATATAGATATATTGATTTCTGATTTCTATAATTTAATAATATATATTCCGCCCGGATAGCAGGAGGTATAGTTGACGGTTCAAATTCTGTCTTGGACCGATTGGATTATTATCTAATAAAATTTTCTTCAGATTTTCTATTTGTAGAGTTAATAGATAGTTAAATTATTAATTATAATTATTTTTTTATCTACAGAAATTAAGCATAAAAATAGTTTCATATTCCTCATAAATACGCAGCAGATACTTGTAAACTAAAACGTAATTGGTGTGTTTAAGTAAATATTATTTAAATTATTATTATTGTTTAACGGCCTTAACAACGTCATGTTTCGAAAATATATTTCAATGTTAAACATTTCCTGGAACAATTGCAACGTAAAATATTATCTACTCGAATTTAACAATAACATATCCAACTTCCTTGTTTGTCCGTATGTAAACTTCGATATAGAACGTGTGCAAACTGGGTGTCTCCTCAAACGCTTAGCTCCTGTTAAGTAAACATTCCGCTTGTGGAACGTGCTTTTTCTTTTATGAGAGGAAAACACGAAGTATTATTTACATTAACAATATTTCCCCCAGCTTGGTTAGTTAACAACCCAGCTAAATTATTTCGAGAACACTGACCTTTGGTTGAGAGACAAACAATTTCAAGTTTATATATATATTAGTTTTTAAGCATTTAACTGCTATGTTTAAATCTAACGAAAAGTTTACTAGATAAAATTCCCAGGGACCAGGCAGCAGACGGGACTCGAACCCACACCCTTCGCTATCCAGGCGAATGCACTGACCATTATTCTACCGCGGTCGTCATTTCAATTTTTTTTTAAAGTTTCACCATTTTGACATCTTAAATTTTATATTTTAGACAAATGACTATGTACCCCTTCTGATGTTAAGTGATGGTGGAGAGCAGACGCGAAGATTGCTGGATGGCAGTTTTGCCTACAATACCAGCCACCACTATGACCATAAAAATATTAGGTATAGTTTTTTTTTTACTTTTAAAGGGGGAAGATTCCGTCATATCATACATGATTTTTCTGCAAGTTTAACCCATAGAGCAATACAAAAGGGAACCCATAGCGACATAATACTATGTATTCAAATCATTCTGTTATTTACAGCGGGAGGGAAGGGCACATATGCAGATATGCACACTAACGCAGTATAATGCACACGCATAAAAAACTAAACTGTAACTATGACTCTCACACATAAACAATGACATAAGTGCTTGGCCACTGAGACGGACTAGGAGCGGTTGCGGGTGGCGGCAGGCAGCGGTTGGCTTATTAAACAAATGTATGAGAATGTATGAAGTATGCCACGACACGCGCGCGGCGGGCTAGAGCGGCTGCGGTAGCGGGCCAACCGGGCGGGTGGAAACGGCTAGCGTGGGACGGATCGAGTCAAACAAAATTTTTTGGACGAATTCAAGAGCGGCAGCATTTTACTATGGACACTGAAGCATTTATCACACAAATATTGAACCGACCACCTATATGGATGTCAAAGCATCCACAGCACAAGTATAAAAATGTAATAAAAAGACTATGGGAAGAAATCAAACAGCTTTTTCCAGATCAGGACCGTAAGTTTTATTAGATAATATAGAAAAATCAGACGATTACTATTTCTTAATGAGTATTTTACCTGAAATGCAAAAATTGAATCCTATTCAGAAAATGCGATTGCGAAATAGAATAAATCAGGCATTGATGGATGAAATGTCTAGGGAAAATCCCTATGGTTATTATTCACAACAATAGGCTAGTTGCCTATATTTTAAAAAGTGGTTAATAATATACCTTGATGTTTATTTAACCCCAAAAAATATTATTTTAAATAAAAAAGTACAATGGCAATATAACAATAAAAATCACACACAGTAATGATTAGGTATCTTATCTGTATTGTAGTACCTACCAATATAGCAGAATCAAAAGGCTGTTAAAAGTATATTCTGTTATTTTTGTCTGAAGTCTTTTGCTGCACCAGTAATTTTGTTGTATTATATTTTATTTTAGTCATGGTCAACAACAGTCTTCACGTGAAATCATAATTTGTAAACAAACAAAAGAAAGAATTTCTTAGAAAGTTTGGTTTGCATGATGTAAACAGTCGAGTTTATTACGGGCTAGGATAACAAAGCGACAAAAGACCGTACACAGTTGCACGATTGTCACTAATTTTGGCAATTTAAAAGGTACTTTTTATTACCTAATTGTTGTCATTATTGATAGTGGGTGAATGCTATATGGAGTGTATCATTGTATGGAAAACAAACTAAACCAACCAAAGACGAGTGATTTCGATTAGGGAGTTTGTCGTTAAATCGAGTGATGTTACATGGAGTTTAGACTGTACTTACATATTTTATTAAGACAATACATGTAAATAAATTTATATATGATTGTTATAATAACATTTCTAATAATTACATGATTATTTAATTAGTTTCATTTACACTTTTCGTAAGGTGAGAAAACCCTTTTCAGGATTGGTCACTACCCTTTTGGATTTTACGTTGCGTTTCAAATGAACTTCAATATGTTGAAGTATATAATCAAAAGTTCCAATACTCATTCTAGTGTACTCATAAAATTTGTCCGGATACTTCCTATAATCTGCATAAAGATTCAAAAATTCGCCACTTTTATGACGATCTCTATTTATTTCATGCACTCCATCTCTTGAATTTAAAATTTCGTGCATAAAATTAGAGCCATCCTCAATACGTCCACTTTAAGTCAGCCGCTGTAGCCGCTACTGAATGTACGTGGCATGCCACCCGCACCCGCAGAAGTCACCCGCACCCGCGCTTAGCCTAGCCCGTCTACGTGGCCAAGTCGTAATAAGTTACCATATCCTGCACACAATACATGTATCGCTTGTATGCTCAACTCGACCGAGGGGATGCTTGACTACTCCCACTCCTGACCGCGTCGGCCATGCAGAAAAAAAAACGTTTTCCCTCTTTATAATTCAACAATTATGTATAAATAACCTAGGTTTAATAGACAAATAGCACTAAACTAAGTGATCACTAAATCAATAAGGAAAAAGCAGACTAATAATATTGGTAATATTTATAAGTTATGTAATATATTATAATATATATGTTATAATATATTATGTCAATGTAGGATAATTTCTGTGGGGTGGGAGCCTGGCGACCTGTACTAAAGGCCTTTTGATGCCTACTTCAGGCATCAGCTTCTCACACTTCAAATACGTAGCTTTTGAAATATTTAATGATGGCTGATGCTTAACCGATTGTACTTGTATAAATTTTTTTGTAAATTTCAGTGTGTGAGAAGAGAACAAATAAATATTATTATTATTATTTTCATTTATGCCCCGCTTCTAACTCGTATAACTCGTAGTCATATGTAAACAGCTTCCCCGATAAATCGACGACTAAATCCACAACACAAAATATTTCTTCAATACGAACCAGTCATTTCTGAGAATAGCACGAATAACTAAACAGACTCTTCAGTCAGCTTTATAGTATTAATCTATGCGTTGTTTAGTTGCGATGGTCATAATAATGTTGGTACTAGCGGCCGCCCCCGATTTCGTCTGCGTTTACTTCAGTTTTTTGAGAATCCCACAAGAGGGATTAGGGGTAAGGGGGGTTTTCTACGCCGAGCGGAGCGAGCCCATTAATGACTCCGTTTGCCTCGCAATACAAAAATGCGTACATCTGTTTCCAACAAAGAGTCGAGCGAAAATGACAAAGAAGGCAAAAAGAGTACTTACAAATGCGCTAGTGGCTTTGGAACTCTTTCTAGGTGGAGAAGCAATCCCATTTTATGTACAAGAAGACCGCTCCGCTAGACATATCTAGTTCATTCCCCTTTGGCGGTGGAAAACGAGCTTTACCTTGTTTTCGATGACGGGGAGAAAAATGCATCGACGTACAATGCCGCGATGGTTTGCTGTTTACAAACCCGCTCGACGCAGTCAGTCTTTCGAGAATCTCACATGAACCTAGCATCTTTCCGGGATAAAAAATATCCCATGTCTCAAACCAGATTATAAACTACACGTGTACCAAATTTCATCCTAATCCGTTCAGTAGATTTTGCGTGATTGAGTAACAAACATACAAACTTTCACATATATAATATTAGTGACATAAGTAGGTATTTATAAGAAGATAGAGGTAGATACGAGCATGGCTCTGCTCATATATAGTTTGGGACTAAACTAAATATGTTTTGCGAGTAGTTGATTGATTTGACTTGTACCTAAAAGTTACAACTTAAAAGTCCTTACTTTACTGTTATAACTAAGTATTTGTTTATATCAAATAAGTATTTTGTGGATACAAAATTAAACCCTTATAAATTAAAAGTTAATCGCCCGGTCCCGAAGTTTCAGCAGCGTCTGCCTTAATGTAAATCTCTATAATGGCTGCTCGAACATAACTTTGCTTCGATTTTACTCTTTTCGGAGCCATTAATTTTCCGAGTGAAGAAAGATCTGTAGTAATTAGCTATTGTTAGTTAACACACGGGTTATATTATTACCAATATCATTTTTATTTAAAAAAATCTATTTAAATCTAAATTTCTCCATAAACATTTTCAACCCTGTCTTCTCCAAACTCATTTCATAATATTATAAGTATATGTATGTATATAGATTCAGTCAAAAGTTTCATACCATTTAAGATATCTATAAGTAAGTATTAGATTTTAATAGTAACAATACCAATTGATAGAAGTTAGAGCCCGCCACATTTTAAAAACGGATTCCGAAAAGGTTTTGCGAATTGCGCATTCAAAAAAAACTTTTTACAGCGCGGGTGTGGAACTTTTAACGATGCTTTCGTTGGTCCATTTTTCAAGTTAGCTCATAAAATATTAATTACTCGTGCTGGGGAGAGCATTAAATCGACTTTAATTTTATCTGGTGCTAAAATTTGCTGTAGATCTTTTATCGCATTAGCTCGGCAACAATCGGCAGTGCACAGAAAGTAATTATTTAAGAATGCAGTTCGCGTATTTAATTATTGTTTACGAGTGCTCGTTTTTACAATTTCCATTAACGATCACCTAACAAGGAAGCAGAACGTTCCGTTTCAAATTCGGTGCCACGAAAACTGGCGGATTTTATGGAGACTTTACAAATCAACCTTTTTGCACTGGCAGCGATTATAAAAAGAAAATTGCACAAATAAAAGAAATCACTCAATGAACAGGGTTCTTCAGGGATTATTTTGGGTAACGGACTACCTAATTATCGCTATTATTGTTACTCGTACTTCTGACCTGCAAAATTAATTAGCGCAAAAAAAACTTTTGATTTTCAGTCATGTATAAATTTCGCTTTGTTTTACTAAAATTGCCCAAATAATTATAAGATAACAATTGAGGAACTGGCGAACAAAACGAAATAAAAATTGGTCAAACTACTTTATTCTACAGTCTGGAGGTTCTGGGCCCGCTGAATTTGAATTTTCAATCAAAACCGCCTAAAACAGTGTTAAAACTACTAAATTAAAAACCACGCCAAAAGCTCACTGTAGATCTGTCATTCAGTTTTTCACTGCTCCTGTAAAATTTAATTTTATGTAATTATACCGTTCTGTTCGCCAGCAGTTTCCGAAAAAACGTGCATAAGTATACTGATTGTTTAAATATAACCTAGTCTATTATCTACGTAAATATGTAGGAAATCAACAAGAAAGAGTAAACAAATCTGAATAAAGAACAATAAAGCTATTTCCAACCTAATAACCATAAAAGTGAGAGTGTATCCACTTTTCACCTCGTTTATTAAATTTGGTAAGCCTGACCCTGACTTCTGTCTAACCCTTAATAAAAAACGATCGAATAATTACCACTGCCCAGTAGAGATACGAGGGGTAGGGCACAGCGAATTTTGCGGTCGAATTGGAGCACCCGACTGGGGAAGCAAAACACTACTACACTTTTGGTGGTATTGTGTTTCTGCTCGTGAGTAATTTTCCAGGGCTCCGCGGGGCAGAGGATTGGATTAAGACCGGCAAGGTGAGAATGGCTGGAGTCGCTCATCTATCTCCGCGTCTGGACTGCGCCTACACTTAACATCAGGTGGTACGGGGTAATTTGTTGCGCTTCGTATAAAAAAACAATAAATCTCACACGAATTCTTACATAACAACCGCAATAATATTTCTTTTATACTCCAGTCATTTCTATCTTTCTTTATGTGTTTCACTTCCGTCACTCCGGTTAGTACCTCTAGCAACCTCTGGTTGAAAGTGGTTGATCTCTTATTGTATCAAAACCTCACCACTTTTTGAGTCAATAGCGAACTTAATTTTTTTGTAAATTCACGAGACTACAAATTCGAATGAAATAAGTTTAGCTTGATACTGGACTTCTTAATATATTTTTAAATGGCTTTGGTATATAATATTTTTAGTCCTGCTTATTCACAACTTTAAAATTGACAGCGTTTTTATGTATTCTTAAGCTATTTTTTTTTGTAAAGAAAACAAATGAAAGCTCTCCGAAAAAAACAAACGAAGAATGAATTTTGTCTTTTGAATCTGTGCAGAGAGTCTGTGGCTAATATCCGATGAGAGATTTCACTTTTGCTAACAAGACTCGTGCCACAAGGTACCTTTTTAAACAAAGCATAAAGTGCCAGCCGTTGATTATTGCTTACTTAACCTTATTTCTTTTAAAAATAGCAAATAACACCAAACCAGTTCGTAGTGGGGTATTTTTTTGCATGCAGTATACGACACATTTCAAGTGCCATATCAAATATAGATTTACACTCCGTCGCACTATTTATTCTCTCAATTCCTCCAATTACGTGAAACCCAATCACTTCAGCAGAGCCGTAACTCCAAATTAATGTGCCACTTTGTATGTATGACATCAGTAAATTCTTGTTCTCGCTAGTTAAGAGCCGATGGCTGATTGCAACTGATGTTTCGGTGCAAGGACCTCATTCTCTATTTGTAGAAGCCACACTTCAGCTAAGTGGCGAGAGCTCATAATTCTTCCGAGCAGTCAAGTTTAAAGGTACTCTGACAAAGCGTTCCTCATCATTGCGGTGGCATCTTTGCGAGTGGAATAACGAGAAACAGATTTATCTGTCGTATTGCTACAGTGTAGCCGGTTACAAAGACGCTTGTACCTTTATCTATCTCGCTTGTTCCCGTTTTGGTAAAGAATATGCATTCTTAAGGCAATGCCAAACAAGTACCTACGTACTTAACTACACAGTCTCAAAGACATCTTTTAAGTAAAATATGATTATACGTTAACACGAAATTTTCGAATATGTAGTTCATTATATTTAAAGCCTAGCTACCTATTCGGGATTGTTGTTAAGACCTGTAAAACCTTCCTACGCAGTCTGAAAATCTCGCTTTACCAGAATAAGAATAACTATTTCAGCGCCCTTTAGTTAACTCTTGTACACTCAAAACGTTTAAAATGACTAAAAGTACTTACTAGTTTTAACATTCCTCAAGATGATGGTAACCATAAGCATTTATGTGAATGCTCGTATGTCTGAAAACTACAGATATTTCAAAGAAGCGTTTATGTGTTGGCATTTCTCGTTGGAATCAACCGTATCTTGACGATGGACCGCTGTAATGGACTCCCGATACCGACAAATGTTTCATGTCTCTTACATCGATGCAGAGTGAGTCTTATTACAAATGTTTAAAGTCTTAAATGAGAGACAGTAGTAATCATCAATAAACTCGACCATCCCAGTGTCAAGTGTTCAAATGATAGAAGAATGCTGATTAAAGTTATGGGTTCTCCTATGGCCGAAGTTTACGAGCGTATTTCTATCAACGGTCCAACCGTACGTTTTCAAACATGTTTATTTTGTTGGCGTAGAAGCTATGCTTCGGTTGTATTGGTTACTAGAGCTAGTTCTCCTTGGTCGCATTCAATTCTACTACAGTAAAATACATCAAATTTTGACACTCAATGCAAACAATAACTTACCACCTCAATTAAATTTCATTGCTCTAATTGGCATTGTGACCTGTATCATTTCTATTAGTTGCATTGTGACGACGAAATTAGAAGTATTTATACCTACACTAGGGAAAAAGTGGCTCTAAATCACACAAGATCATAATAATCAAGTGGTGTAGATTGAAGAAGACTACACCCAAAGGATCGAGAGTAGCTGAAGGAAGATAGACAGAGAAGGGTAAAAAAGAGAGTTCATTTTAATCAATTTGATAACGAAGAAGTAAACTTTCCGTTTGGACACAGGTGTGCTTTAAAGAAATAATTTATATTTATTTCTACATCCTACATTTTATCATCTGTAACCCTGTATTTCCACCCTTGGTGTTTGTAAAACAGATATCCCTAGAAGGTCAAAAGAAACGTCATCAAAATTGCCTTTCAAATCACGTAAAATTTATGAAAATAAATATAATGCATACAATTTACATAAGTAAATGGATATTGCTAAATTAATTTTTTAGCAACCCATCACGAACGCATTGTATACTCACTAATCATTCATTTAAATTAAGTTTAATTTAAAAAACAGATGGCTAGAGAATCGAGCGGCGATATCTCGGTCTACAATATGCTTTTCTTTTTCACTACAGCCCAGTTTGATCATGAGATTCTGCGTGCATGCCTTAATATGTTGTAGGTGATTTTTCCCTTATCTTAGCCGTTTTGTGGCATCGTTAAAACCTAAGCTGATTATTATTCAGCCTACAATCAAGATTCAATAAACTAAGCCTACGATCAGACTGGTTGCCGGCACAGCAGTTCTTTCTAAATGTGCACAAGTACTATTTACAAAGTGTAAATTAACATCAACCAGCTCAAATGTTACATAATCCAAATACCGTGTTGTGTAATGGTCCCCTTCAAGCAAAAAGTGCTGTCCAGGAAGGAACTCGCTAACAAGACATCGGAATGATGTACGACGACCGCGACGCCACTGAAAGCTAAACTTGCACCACATGAGTAGGTAAAGTAGGGACAGAAGCAGAGTTTCATACATGTGCGCATCTTAACTTTTTTTTTACTATTTTATTTCAAAAAGTAAAATGAAAACAAATACGACGCGAGTGTGCCGTGAGCCCTGCACTTGAGCACTAGCACTGACGTACGTGCGTACGTGACAAGCAGAGTATGCATAGTTCATTTTTCAGCCACCAGCCGCGCCGCCGTTGGTAAGTAGTATCTGTGAAGTTAGCTGTTTATGAGTACAAGTAGATGAAATTAGTTGAATACTGTACGAATTTTCTTCGCGGCATTGGTCATTTTAAATTAGGTCGCTTTTATTGTGACAACTTAGCGATCGAAGCGCCTCACTTATTTTGTCCATATTTCTGCGACACTTTTTTCTACAGCAATCGTTCTCCTTGTCTCTTACCTTCATGTTTGTAGTAGTGAAACGTTCGCAGCGCGGTTGTATGAAGCTTTATCTCTGTACGTTTCTTTATATTACTCTTGTGGCGACCGGCCGCCAGTACTCACACACACGCGTACTGCATGAGCCCGCACCGAAAAAGACGCTGGACGACGACGCTCTACACGGAATGATTAATTTGAGACATTTGCATGGGCACGTTCGCTGCAAGCGCTTACTAATAACGGCACTAAATTGTCGACTCGAATCTTGCTACTTCGTCGAACACCTGCAGCTGACGAAGTCATTCCGCTAACCGCCAATTATCAGATTGGTACTTTTATCGGACATTAATCACAGGATCCATCTAAAGTATGCAAGAAAACATTAATCACAGGACCGGCCAAAATTATTTAAATTAGCGAACAATTACCGTCAACATTGTTTTAATGTTAGGCCCACTAGCATCAAAGTTCTTAATTCAAATTAAGGCTTAATTGTGTTCAACCATTGTGTTTCCATCATTCCATCTTTGTTCATTCTTTAATGTCAAAAAAAAGGTAAATTTAAAAAATCAAAAAACCCGACTGCTTAATTATACTTCAAATAAAAACTGGAAAGAAAAAAACAAGTCCAGTAGTCTATAATTCTGTTAATAAGGAACAAAGCTACTTTAACAGTCGGGACCCACTGTTGAAAAATATTACGTATTCTTGAATATCTAATGGGTCCCTACTGTTAAAGTAGCTTTATTCCTTATTAACAGAATTATAGACTACTGGACTTGTTTTTTTCTTTTCAGTTTTTATTTGAAGCATAATTAAGCAGTCGGGTTTTTTGATTTTTTAAATTTACCTTTTTTTATTTCACACTTTTTAGTTAGTTAGTATTTTAAGACGGTATATACCGTAGTCTTGTTACTTCAGTAAGGGAATTAATATCGCGGGAATTATTAAGTACCTTGTGTCGGTCTAAAAGATTGATTTATTAAGACATATAAAGACTTTACCAGCGGGGTCAAGGCTACAGATGGGCCTCAATTTTCGCAAAAATGTGTGAAGTTAAATCAAGTCGTTACATAAATATCTCTAATGTATGTAAATTTTATAGTAAACTAGCACTTACTCAAAAAGTCATCTTTTGTTTATGTTTTTTTTAATAGTTTAGCAGTAAATATAAAATTCATTTACTTTTATTCGTCGACTATTTAAAATTGGCAGTGGCTGCATTGTCATGTCAATGCCGGACGTCTAAGATTGTGATATACACAAATTCAGTGTCAGTCCCTAGTCTCATAATTTGATATACCTACATAATTCACAGAAACCTAATATGTAGATGTCAGAAGTTAACTTCAAATGTTTTTAATCACCCTATATACAATACCAATCAATGACGTTTATGTCGCAGGTTGAAGAAAGCAGTAATTTCCGTCTGTTGTTTTGGACAATGGTGGCAACTGCCTTAGATCACTAAATTAAATAATTATGCAATCACCAAAGCAAAGTTTATAATATTTGATTAAATTTTCATAACGTTAGGTAGAGCACCATAGCAATCTCATTTATTATCAATTTATAGTTCTCTTTGTAGTTTTCTTTTAAAGCGTTCACATTTAACAGGTGAAAGACTTTGTGTTCGACCCTTTTTTATTGGTAGTGTCAAGCTCGAATGAAGAGTACTCCCAGTAGTGCAATCATGGAAATTATTTTCCAAATTTTTTTTTGTTTAAAAAATACCGAATAACGTATCACTGTTAAGCACAAATGCTAAGTAACTTTTACAAATATAATCAAATAAACCTATTACTTACTTTATTTTTAAATCTTTTTCATCAATTAAATACTTATCTTATCCTAACTATCTATACTACTATTATAAAGAGGCAAGATTTGTATGTTTGTAACAAATAATCTGTCAAACTACTGAACCGGTTTCAAATATTCATCATCATAAGGTAGCTACATTATTTATTATAACATTTTTCTTTATTTAAATACATTTTGTCCGAGTGACATAGGCTATATTTTATCCCGATAAATAAATTTCGCCCGTACAATGCCCGGGTGGATCACTAGTAAGTATAATATAATATTATAGATGCGAAAGTGAGTTTGTTTGTTGCGCTTCCGTGCCCCAATAGCTAAATCGAATATAATGAATTCCCATATAGAAGTAGATGGGAACTTGGTTCTTAGCTACAACATCGCAATACTTATAGGCGTAGGGTGATGAAAGGGGTGATTTACTTATAAAACTCTACATTATTTACTTTGAATTTTGCAGAATAATTACAAAACCAATATTATCGCGAGCAGATTAATTAATACAGGGATTCCAATAAGTATGTACTTACTAGCGAAAAATGGGTTATTTGTCATTATATTAAGTAAACATTTTTTGTAACATTAAGTAATATCGTTAAAAAAAATTAAAAACAGTAAAATTCTGAGTTTTCATTAAAATTCAATAATCATAAATACCTATTATGATAATATATTTTTCATCATTCAATAAGAAGGAACTGTATCACAGTTTTATTGTTAGTACTTCGTATAGGATCAGATACTGCGAATACCCCATTTTTTTTTTCTCTTACATAGTAACCGCGCTATCACTTTGTCATCGATGTAACTATTTAAATATTTGTCGAAATGACATAGTGTAAAAAGCAAAGTTTATCGCCTTTAAATATCAAAAGCGATAAAAGTATTTGTTTGGAAAAAAAAATATTTGTTAATCAAAATGTGCATTTTGGAAATAGATATCAAAGAATGTTTTAGTTTTGATTCACTATTTTAGCGGTAATGACTCACACATTAAAAATAGATATATGGTGTCACGGACTTTTTTTTAGAACTATTTAAGAGATACATTTTCACTCTACATTACATTCATATAACTTTTATTGTTTTTGCAGTGCAGGCCAAAATGGCTCGCAGATGGGAGATTTTTTTCCGTCTTATGTGACACTTATTGTTATATATTGGCCAATTCACTCAATAACTACATAAATTATTATATATATGTAATTATCATATATGAGCTATATTACTTTTATGTTTCATTAAAATTCATTCAGTATTTTTTAGGTGAAAGAGTAACAAAGATCCATATAAACGTAAGATTGAAATTAAAAGCGTAAGTGGTTAATATACAACTTTAAAGCGTTGTAGATCCTAAACAATCACATAAAATAAAAAATGGTTTTAGGAACCTAAATATGATTTTTGATTATCTAGACAGTGATACCCCACTCGACATATTTTGTCAACTTATTTTTTTTACTTCGTCACAATATGGCGCCTAATTTTGCCCATATTGAATTTTGATTACTATCATATATTTCGTCTGCGTCTTCTGTCTTTTCTGTGTGTACCGTGCCTAAGTCCCTGATAGAAAAACAAGACTGCCAAAAGATGCCTGTTTCTCTGTGTTCGTCTTTAAGATGGTGGGTTATTATATTACTTAGCCAAAATTAGATAATACAAGTCTATGCTATAACTGATTTTAAATTTTTATTTACCATGTATGATTGCAAAATAAAGATTAGTATTAATATAACAAACAACGATATATATTTAGTAGCACTCCCATGATTGAGACGAATCGATTGATGTATGAAATATCAAAATCGGTCCAGGCGTTTGGTCTCTAGTGTGCCACAAAGGAACAAACATACTTAAATAGACTGTTAAACACATAACCCTGTCTGCGCGTCGCGCTTCGCGCTCTTGCATTGCGCAGTCGGGTAAAAAGGGATAAAATGAGACTTAGAAATAAGATAAGCTTTTAAATTTAAATTAAGAACTTTGGTGCAAGTAGGCCTTACGGTCTTGCAACTCTGAAAGAAATCTATATAAACATTTATAATTAAATACTCACCTTAACCAGAAATGGACTCATATAAATTTTATTAATACAGCTGTGTTATCGCTAACTTTCAATCAAGGCATTTGCGCAGCTGCAGGAAATCAACGCATGAAGAAGGCAACGCATCCTACTAATTTAACCAATTATCCTTTACTTTAATTTAAAACTTAATGAAAAATTTAAGATACTAACGAATTTCATTAATTAGCTGAAATTTTAATAATCATGTATATACCTACTTTGTTTTTAGATGTTATCTTATGCAGCTCAATTAGCACCTAGGTTTTAGATATAAAGTGTTTTTATTGCTTTTACTACATATCGTCACTTCCATAGTAAACTTACGAATTTGAATTTCATAAAACCTACTACGCCAAAATATCGTATATTAATGGTAAGTTTACTTTGGGTGTATAACTATAAAATGCACATTCAAACAATCAGACTTTTCGAACTGTCATTGATAAAATTGTATGACTTTTCCCTGGTGTTAAGTACCCTATTATGTGCAGTTTTTTTTATAGATTTTTACTAAAAAATAGCAGATTCGTTAGTTTGCAGTAGATGTGACGATATTATCGAACCAGTTATGAATAAATTAATTAGAAGTATAGGTACAAATTAATAATAAGCAGAAATATGATCAACCTACACGATTGTTATTTTACTTAGGAATGGGTTATTTTGAGACATTATTATCACAAATAAATAGTACAGAAGGTAATCTCATGTATGTAGATGAATAGCGGTACTTCACTTTTCATACCTACGCTCGGCGGTCGCGCTAGGATTGTCAACTTTGGCTTGTGCCCAAAAAAATCACGGTAGCGGCACTTGTACATTTGTAATTGTTTGATTGATTGTTGAAACTGAATCACGAAAAATGGAAAAATAAACCTATAATAACTGAAGTATTTCAATAAATTTTAAATGTTATTGTTATTTTAGAGACCAAAATTACAAAAGACGTTTTATCCGTTTAATGTTGATTGCAAACAACTGAACAGTTATTAATTTTTTTTAGATACTTTCGTATTCGCACAAAAGATTTCGGATTGCCTTCTGGACTATCTATTTTGTGCTATGATGAATAGTAGTCGTGAGTTTATTGGCCTCGAAGTCGAAAACGTAACAGATTGCTCATGGAATTGGATTTCAATTGACATTCTGGTTGCATGTTGAATATTTATTAATACAACAGCATGAATTTTGTAATCTAATTTTGTATAATATTTTCAGCATAAACTAAATGACATTTATTAGCTGTCCGAGTGTCCAGTCAAGAAAACTATTAAATCTTTGATTTTGATGATGAAAATTGGTCACCAAGTCGCTATGGTATCCTTTACATTTTTTTAAACGAGATTTTCACTGTTTCATCCATCCCATTTATGTTTACTAGCTATATTTACTAGCTTTTGACCGTAGCTTCGTGATTCTAGATTTGATTTCTCGCGATCTTGGTGCTCCATACAAACTCTTTAAGTCCCCGTTTTACCCCTTTAGAGAATGAGTTTTGGAAAATCCTCTCTTAACACACGCTTACATTATTATATGTGTGCAAAATTTCAGCGCAATCCGTTCAATGGTTTGAGGGTTTGAGCTGTACTTACGTAGTAAATATAAAGTAATCTGTATCTGTATGTTGACAGATTAGCCAGTCAGTATATGTAGACAACACGTAGTACCTGCAACCAATTTCAATTCCCTTATGAGTAAGGAACCCATTTAAATGTAATTACTTACACTAAGCGCTACTTGCTTAGAATTTAACTTAACAAAAACTTTTAAATACACACATCAAAAGTGTCTAGGGATCAACATATATTTTTGCAATAACTTTTCTCCTGATTGAGATTAATTAAAATTTTCTTTAAGGATTCATCAAATAAAGTGTTTTCGTTTGTCACAGTAACGATAAACCAAGTCACCTTTGCATTAATAAAGAAATTTGCCATTTTCCTAATAAAGGGATTTTTGACATTTGAACCACTAACACAAAAGTTCGAAAAAAAGACTGAAATAACAGTTTTCTCTAAAATTTTATTGGGTAACTTAAACAATTAATAATCCGTATTTCTACCGCGAACACTAACAACACAAGAACATCGGTTTGGCATACTCAAAATGAGTTCATCCAAATCATGCTGTGGAATGGCCGCCCATGTTCGTTGCAACAACAAAAAAAGGTCTTCTTGCGACTGGATACCCTCCATATTCGGCAGAGCTCTTCTCTGTAGCATATCCCATGCATGCTCAATCGGGTTCAAGTCTGGCGACTGAGCAGGCCAGGGCAGGACATTGATGTTAGCTGCGGCGAGAGTCTGTCTTACAACTCTTGCGGTGTGCGGTCGTGCATTATCATGCATTAACTGAAATAAGGGACCGATTTGCACTTGTAGAGGAACGATGACGTCTGATACAATCGTCTCAGCATAAATTTGAGCGTTGAGGTTGCCTCTGATCCAAATCAACTCAGTTCTTCCGCCGATCCAAATACCCGCCCATACCATGATGGTTCCACCACTATAAGGATGGACTTCCTGGCAGGATTTTAATCGCTGTTGGCGTCCAGGGGTTCTCCAGTGTCGTATACGTCTTGTATCCGGTCTCATACCAAAACGAGACTCATCAGAAAAGCACACGAAACGCCATTGTTCTTCTGCCCAATTTCTGTGTTCAAGAGCCCATTGATATCGAATCCTACGATTGTGCATTGCTATAGGTGGTACCCGTAGCGGTCTTCGGGAATGAAGGTTCACTTCATGCAAGCGGTTTCTGACTGTTTGGTCGCTAATTAAGTTCCCTGAAGAGTGATGAAGCCTCACGGCTAACATCATGGCGGTTATTGTTGGAGCTCTTCGAGTTAAGATTTGAATGTATCGGTCTTGTCTCCGTGTGGTGCAGCGATACCGTCCTCCATGGCGCTCAGCCACGGTACCAGTGCTTCGGTATCGTGTCCAAAGTCGACTGATAACACTCTGACTTGTATTCAGAGCTAAAGCCACAGTACGTTGCCGGGAACCAGCTTCTATCATTCCCACGGCTCTGAGCATTTCTTCCCTGCTTAAATGACGTCGCCGCTCCATAATAACGTTGGTTTTAATCAGTAGTAGGGAAACAGTAGCACTAATAATGTCTTCAATGCGTTGTATGTTTTTATAGGTAAAATATTGACAGCTGATTTTCATCTTTTACTCGAATTTGATTCACAGTTCCTGATTCAAATTATGAAATGCACCAAAAAGGATCCATATAAATTTATAAAATCATAAATTTATTACAAAGCCACATCTCAATCTCAAGAAATCCGCATAAAAATGCTTGATCCCTAGACACTTTTGATGTGTGTAGTTACGAGGCGGCTTCTGCACAAGCAGCCACTTTGACTGTCAAATTTATTGGACATTTATCTATGAAAGCTAATTCAGATCTTTATAACCAGAAGCTTTGAGTTGGTGTAGCAAGCGCTCACAAACATCGCAGTATAACATTAATTGATTTTAAATGTATTTATTTGAATTTATAAACCTTTTTCAAATCGCTACAAATATAACCTGTTGCTTCTAAAAATCTAAAGCAATTTACTGACCTAGCCATATTTGCACTAAAGAATACATTAAAATATTAGGTTAATAATAATACCTCTGTCATGTCGTGCATGTTTATAGATCTGAGTAAAGCATTTGACTCATAAATTATGATATTCTTTGGGGTAAGCTGCGTAATGAATGTTTAACACAATATAGAAATATTATTAAAGAGCTGACTTAGAATAACGTAAATGTTTGGTAATAATAATGCTAAATTCGATTTTGACGACACGTAAATGAATATAATTGTAATTAATATAATTAATAATCTATGGTACATGTACACAATGGGTATTTCTTGTAATATCAGCATTGAACATGAACTTCAGTAGCTTATAGGATACAAGTAATTGTCTAAACCTGAGGATTGAGGCACTCTGTATGTTGAAATACAGGATGAAAATCACGTCTGTTAAGCTAGCATGGCAAAGTGAGCAGAATCGTTTAAAATAAAGTGCATCAATTAGTGCTTATTTAGTGCTAATTTAGTGCCAAAACCGGAAATTTAATGCTCTCATAGTTTAGCGAAAAATTAGAACACTGCCAGCTTTTAATTAAGCTAGCAGTGTATTCCCTGAAACGCCTATATTAACGAGGTATAGAACTAAAGCAATGCATAGGGAATTTAGTGCTTAATGAGTGCTGGCAGTATCTGATGAAAATTTTGGAAAATAAAAAATATTTTATTTTTTATCAATAAAAACTGCTAGTATGACAGTCTGAGCAAGTGACCGGTTCGTATACATCACTCTGGATCGAAGATCTATGATAATCACCTGTTAATAATATAGTGCTCAATGAGTGCTGCCAGTATGTGATAAAAAATAAGTTTTTTTTTTTAATTTTTTATCAATATAAACTGCTAGTATGACAGTCTGAGCAAGTGACTGGGTTGAATACATCACTCTGGATCGAAGATCTATGATAATCAACGGTTAATAATTTAGTGCTCAATGAGTGCTGCCAGTATGTGATAAAAAATTAGGATATTTTTTTTTTTTAATTTTTTATCAATATAAATTCAATTCAATTCAATTCATTTATTCCATTTAACAATATAATTGTGTTGGAAATAATAATAATTCAAAATAAAATAAAAGCAGACATAAATAAAATAATAAATCAAATTACAAATTTTTGATGTCAAAGTGGATTATTAAAATTGTAACAAATAAAAAGAAAATACAAATACACTATGTCAAACTGGATAAAATTCATATATATATAAAAAAAATGTCAACCTAATCCTATCTCATAAATTCGTCAACACTGTAATAACACTTGTTCAACAAGAAGTCCCTCAATTTGTTTTGAAAAGATTTTAATCAATAATCGATTTCAAACTGATTGGAAGCCTATTAAAAATTTCGACCGCCTGGTACCTACAGCTATGTTTAACAATCTTAAGTTTAGGTTTGATCAGATGTGGTAGATCCTTTCTGCGTGTTTTCAAACGTCTTTCCCTGTCTATTAGCGTTTCAAAAGTATCAAAATTTTTTGCTAAGTTGCACAAAACTGTTAATATATAAAGACAGGGAACGGTTAAAATCTTCAATTTCACAAAATATTCTCTACATGATTCCCATTGTGGAATACGGACTACAGTTCTGATAGCTCTTTTTTGTAACACAAAAGCTCTCTGTATATTAAATTTATATGAATTGCCCCAAAACCTAATACTATACCGCAAATGAGACTCGACTAGTGCATAATATACTATTTTTAGTTGCTCTACTGTAATATCGTCACGTAAGCTTCTTAAACAATAACAGGCTGAACTAATTTTTTTCTCAATTTTCTCCAATTCTTGCTTCCAGTTGAGGTATGAGTCAATATAAATTCCTAAAAACTTTACTACTTCTACTAGATTTATATTTTTGTGGTTTAAAGTAATATCCAAATTTTCTTTATTTCTTACCGTCGTACGAAATAACATTATATTGGTTTTGTCAAAATTTAAAATAAGGTCATTTGCATCAAACCAATTACTAAATGCTGATAGAGCCTGCTTAGTTTTACGACTTAGATCTTCACTATTGTTGGCTGAAATAACTGCACTAGTGTCGTCCGCAAACAGAGTAATTTTTATGTCATTAATATTATCACAAATGTAATTATCTAAATCGTTGATAAACAATAAAAATAAAATTGGTCCCAATATTGATCCCTGGGGCACGCCTTTTTTTATCTTTGTCAATTTTGATTTACAGTCATTAATTTTTCCGTCAATGTTAGTTTTTATTTCTACATATTGATGTCTATTCTCTAAATAGGATTTTAAAAGTCTTAAACAATTTCCTGTAATGCCATAATGTTCCAACTTAATTATGAGCATTTCATGATTTACTAAATCGAAAGCAGAGCTGAGATCCAAGAATATTCCAACAACTTTCTTTTTAACGTTAAGATATTGTGCTACATCATATAAAAGTGTTTCTACTGCCTCGCCTGTACCTACCTTTTTTTGATAACCAAACTGTCGTTCTCTAATTATATTATTTGTAAGAAGATGTTCAACAAGTCGATTTTTAATCAGTTTTTCAAATATTTTTGATATTGTAGGTAACAGTGATATTGGCCTATAATTATGGGGATCTGTTTTGACTCCTTTTTTGAATACAGGAATTACTTTTGCTATTTTAAGCTGATCAGGAAACATTCCTGAGTCATAGCACGATTTAAAAAAAGTTGATAACGGTTCCGCTAAAATAATAAACTGCTAGTATGACAGTCTGAGCAAGTGACTGGGTTGAATACATCACTCTGGATCGAAGATCTATGATAATCAACGGTTAATAATTTAGTGCTCAATAAGTGCTGCCAGTATGTGATAAAAAATTAGGAAATTTTATTTTTCTTAAATTTTTAACAATAAAAACTGCTAGTATGATAGTCTGAGCAAGTCACCGGGTTGAATACATCGCTCTGGATCGAAGATCTATGATAATAAACGGTTAATAATTTAGTGCTCAATGAGTGCTGCTAGTATGTGATAAAACATTTGGATTTTTTTATTTTTCATTAATAAAAACTGCTAGTTTGACAGTCTGAGCAAGTGATAGGGTTGAATACATCACGCTGGATCGAAGATCTATGATAATCAACGGTTAATAATTTAGTGCTCAATGAGTGCTGCTAGTATGTGTTAAAACCTTTGGATTTTTTTATTTTTTATTAATAAAAACTGCTAGTTTGACAGTCTGAGCAAGTGACAGGGTTGAATACATCACTCTGGATCGAAGATTTATGATAGTCAACGGTTAATAATTTAGTGCTCAATGAGTGCTGCCAGTATGTGATAAAAAATAACGTAATTTTAATTTTTTAAATTTTTTAATCAATATAAACTGCTAGTATGACAGTCTGAGCAAGTGACAGGGTTGAATCATCACACTCTGGATCAAAGATCTATGATAATCAACGGTTAATAATTTAGTGCTCAATGAGTGCTGCCAGCATGTGAAAAAATAACGAAAATTTTGATGTATTCAACCCTGTCACTTGCTCAGACTGTCATACTAGCAGTTTATATTGATAAAAAATTAAAAAAAAAAAAATTCCTAATTTTTTATCACATACTGGCAGCACTCATTGAGAACTAAATTATTAACCGTTGACTATCATAATTCTTCGATCAAGAGTGATGTATTCAACCCGATCACTTGCTCAGACTGTCAAACTAGCAGTTTTTATTAATAAAAAATAAAAAAATCCAAATGTTATATCACACACTGGCAGCACTCATTGAGCACTAAATTATTAACCGTTGACTATCATAAATCTTCGATCCAGAGTGATGTATTCAACCCGGTCACTTGCTCAGACTGTCATACTAGCAGTTTATATTGATAAAAAACTTAAAAAATTAAAATTTCGTATTTTTTTATCACATACTGTTAGCACTTATTGAGCACTAAATCATTAACCGTTGATTATCATAGATCTTCAATCCAGACTGATGTATTCAACCCGGTGACTTGCTCAGACTGCCATACTAGCAGTTTCATTTGCTAAAAAATAAAATATTTGTTTTTTTCTAATTTTTTTTATCACATACTGCCAGCACTCATTGAGCATTAAATTATTAACCGTTGATTATCATACATATTCGATCCATAGTGATGTATTCAACCCGGTTACTTGCTCAGACTGTCATACTAGCAGTTTATTTTGATAAAAAAATAAAAAAATCCAAATGTTTTATCACATACTGGCAGCACTCAATGAGCACTAAATAATTAACTGTTGACTTTCATAAATCTTCGATCCAGAGCGATGTATTCAACCCTGTCACTTGCTCAGACTGTCATACTAGCAGTTTATATTGATAAAAATTTTAAAAATTAAAATATCGTTATTTTTTATCACATACTGGCAGCACTCATTGAGCACTAAATTATTAACCGTTGACTATCATAAATCTTCGATCCAGAGTGATGTATTCAACCCGGTCACTTGCTCAGACTGTCATACTAGCAGTTTATATTGATAAAAAATTAAAAAAAATAAAATTTCCTAATTTTTTATCACATACTGGCAGCACTCATTGAGCACTAAATTATTAACCGTTGACTATCTTAAATCTTCGATCCAGAGTGATGTATTCAACCCAGTCACTTGCTCAGACTGTCATACTAGCAGTTTATTTTGATAAAAAAATAAAAAAATCCAAATGTTTTATCACATACTGGCAGCACTCATTGAGCACTGAATTATTAACCGTTGACTATCATAAATCTTCGATTCAGAGTGATGTATTCAACCCGGTCACTTGCTCAGACTGTCATACTAGCAGTTTATATTGATAAAAAATTTAAAAAAATAAAATTTCCTAATTTTTTATCACATACTGGCAGCACTCATTGAGCACTAAATTATTAACCGTTGATTATCATAGATCTTCGATCCAGAGTGATGTATTCAACCCAGTCACTTGCTCAGACTGTCATACTGGCAGCACTCATTGAGCACTTAATTATTAACCGTTGATTATCATAGATCTTCGATCCAGAGTGATGTATTCAACCCTGTCACTTGCTCAGACTGTCAAACTAGCAGTTTTTATTAATAAAAATTAAAAAAAAAAATCCTATTTTTTTATCATATACTGGCAGCACTCATTGAGCACTAAATTATTAACCGTTGATTATCATAGATCTTCGATCCAGAGTGATGTATTCGAACCGGTCACTTGCTCAGACTGTCATACTAGCAGTTTTTATTGATAAGAAATAAAATATTTTTTATTTGCCAAAATTTTCATCAGATACTGCCAGCATTCATTAAGCACTAAATTCCCTATGCATTGCTTTAGTTCTATACCGCGTTAATATATGCGTTTCAGGGAATACACTGCTAGCTTAATTACAAGCTGGCAGTGTTCTAATTTTTCGCTAAACTATGGGAGCATTAAATTTCCGGTTTTGGCATTAAATTAGCACTAAATAAGCACTAATTGATGCACTTTATTTTAAACGATTCTGCTCACTTTGCCATGCTAGCTTAACAGACGTATGAAAATCCTAGTTCGGCAGCAGATGCTAAAGTTTGTCTTTTATATTCTTAAGCTCATACATGTTGTCTATAGTTTATAAGACGTAATGTTACTTATATGTTGGTCTAAATAAAGATTATTATTATTATTTGAATGCATACCAATGCCTGAAATAAAAATGATTTCTTATTATTATTAATATTTAAGTACAAAGCACTGCCTTTATCAGTAGGAATTTCATTATATACCCGTGCAAAAGTAATTTAAAAAGCAATGAACTCATTTGAATAGTAGTCAACGGATCTTATTTATCAAGCTGTAGAATTTCTCCTGCCTATCGACGCTATTTGACAGTTAGACGCGATAAAAACGTGATATAATGTAATTGGTGCTCATGCTACGGGGACTGGCCCTCCAATCGTTACGGTTAATTGTTTATACCATTTGCGTCCCAACGATCATTTTACGTAAGCATTTACCAAGGTCTATTTCCAAGAAACATAGTTTCATGTAAATATGAATTTTAAGTGCATACTCTCTAGCAAATTTTAGCACATAGCACTAGAAATCGTACCTCAGGACAGTAAAGTTTATTTTTGAAACATACTCACCTATGTTACCACTTTATAGGCATCTGTTCTGTGGATCTGAATCTGACCTTCGGGGAACTAAAAGATCTCATTTCCGTCTACATTGTCTTTTTTGGTTGGTCTCTAATGATGTGCTATTACTTCGCTATCTATCCGGAATATAGAAAATAACTAGTAAGGGTTACCTACAATGCGGAGAGATGGCGCTGCCTTGCAGCTTAAGGCTAGGGAAATTTCGACGCGGCCATCAGGACCGTGGTAACATAATTGGTCAGTGCATTCACCCAGATTGTGAAGGGTGCGGGTTCGAGTCCCGTCCGCTGCCTGGTCCGCGTGGATTTTTTTTTCTAGTAACACTTTTCTTTAGATTAATTACTAATTTAAACAGTATACCATCAAAAGGTAATTATTTCATTGCGGTCTTATTCAACAACAGGAACAATTTTAATCAAACTATAAATTTCATTGGATTCTCTAACTGCGGCCGTATTAGGCACATAGGTACATAATGGTGTCAATTCTGACACGATTCTCTAAACTTAAACTTAAATTTGACAACAGTGTATCCTTGTCATTCTCTATACGGAATGACAAGGAGAGATTGATGTTAAATTTAGTTTTAAGTTTAGAGAATCACGCCAGAATCGACACCAATATTTACTAATTTCACCTAAGACGCACACACCTTATAGTCATTAATAATACAATTAAAATGAAACCTGTCGCATACGAAACTCCTTGCCGAGGTCTGTTTTCCCGAACCAATATAATCTGGACCTTTTTAAGGCCAAAGTGAACAGGCATCTTCTAGGCAGCCGTGTACCATCCCAGGCCTCATCATCGCTTTCCATCAGACGAGATTGTAGTCAAACGCCTTGCCTATTATGCATTAAAAAAACTTATTTTTCTTAGTTAACCAGCTATTAACATAGATAATATAACGATTGAATGACCTCTGTTAACAAATAATAATCATTTAGTAAAAATCATCTTTTACTAATGAAGCACGTGATAAATAAACCTTTATCTAGTAATGGCGCGATTACACATGGTCGTTAGCTCGAATACGAGTGCCAATGGAATTCGGGTAAACGACTAA
Source organism: Chilo suppressalis (assembly GCA_902850365.2). Classification (NCBI taxonomy): domain Eukaryota; kingdom Metazoa; phylum Arthropoda; class Insecta; order Lepidoptera; family Crambidae; genus Chilo; species Chilo suppressalis. The sequence goes on from OU963898.1 coordinate 20,854,421, forward strand.
GTGTAAATAAACGGAGTCGTGTACACCCGTATTCGGGTAGTTTTCGTTTTGGTTACCCGTCACCGTATTCCAGTGTACATATTGCTTTGGGTGCCCGAATTCGTGTAATGTCTTTCGTGCACCCGAATACGGGCTAACGACCAAATGTAATTAAGCCATAAGTCATTAGAGCCAATGGTAATTATTTACTCATTAGTTTTGACTCTTAACGGGTTACACAAGACATATCAAGCTTAAGTAACTTATTTTTGCGAGTCTCCGATACTTCGGTACTGTTGCATGTGCCATGATCACGTACATGGTACATGATAGCAATCCTGTTAATAACGTAAATTACAAAATCATTTACATTTGCAAAATATCTGTAAGTAACTAGGTACTTAATGTAATTGTATTTTTAGTATTATCTAAGTTGAGTACTTACCGTAACTACTTACCGCATGAATGATTTCTATAATATATTTAATTACTATATTACGTTTCATCAATAAAAACATCTTAAGGTAACTAGGTAGGTACTTAATGGAAGTGTATTCTTAGTATTACCTAAGTTAAGTACTTACCGTAACTACTCACCGCATGAATGAGTTCTTTAATAAATTAAATTACAATATTTGGTATCATATTTACCATATTATTATTTAATAAAATTAATTACTAATGAAGAAACGCTGATTATAGCCTACCAATTTATTTATAGAACTGCCAACCAACAAATATTTTTATTCGTTTAAGCTTTAACTGCTCTGTGCACCTACGTTTTTGGAATTTTTAACACACTTCAAAAAAAAGGTGTTCTCCGTTTGACCAGGATATGTATGTATGTTTGTCCGCGATTATCTCAAGAACTACTCATCCGATTTCGATTGGGGTTTCGGTATATAAATGCTTATTTAGCAGGATAAATCCGCGTGGTTTTTTTTTCTAATGATATAGTTCCTTTAGATTTAGACATCGAGCAGTTACATGCTTAAAAAAATAAAATTATAACCATAATATGCCTGTTTGCCATATTATGGGCCGCCTTATACAAAAGCGTGAACTATAGCTTGGAAAACTTGATTGGCGTCTTCCCTAATTCTTTCATTTACCCCGCGAAGCCTTGGAAATCTAACTCACCCAGAAAGTACACAATACCCCCAAAAATATGTGTCATTTTGTGTGAAGTGGTGTTTCTCGTGATTTAAAACAATATCTTCTTTAGGAGTATAAATAGAAAAACATATTAATATTTAATCCCAACATTAATTTACCTTTATTTTATATTTTTCCGATGACGGGAACAAAAAATGCATTATATCCACAAAAATGACCAACGCCACGTTGAATTGCTGTTAACTAACCCTCGCGACGCGCGGTAATTGCGCGGTGCATTCGGCAATCGGCAATCGGCGAGCAATCCGAGGGCCGCTAGTCGGTGCGGGTATACTTTGACGTACACTCACGCAAGCGTGGCACTCGTCAAACCACCCCGCCTCCAACCAGCAGCCCGGTCTGCACCCGCTTTAGCCGATCCTGGGCTTCTCCGTTCACAGCGTCACCTGACTAGTCTCACGGACCGCAGTCCGAGCGGCTAGCCAGCCGACCAGCTCCCGTACCTACCAGGGGGCCATTCGCCTAACGGGATTGCTGTGGAAAACGCTATTGCTTACGATTTCCTTTTGTTATTTCTGACCGCCGAAGGTTTTCAAATACCTCACGCTCATTTTCTTTAATATTGTTATTACCAATGCAAAAGAAAAAAAAAGAGTGCGAGGCATTTGAAAACCTCAGGCGGCTAGAAATAACAAAATGAAATCGTAAGCGATAGCGTTTTCCTAAGCAATCGGAGCGAATGGCCCCCAGGTAAACCAACTCCCCGATCTACAACACCTCACCTCCAGTTTACCTAATGTATTTAATTATTGTCTTTACGAATTCTATTATAATAAACGTCCTTGCCGAACGCCACAGAGGGGTTATATCATAAATACTTGTTAGTAATTATGTGGAATCGGTGCCGAGTAAGCAGCATTAACGCTTTGTTAATGAGACAAACTAGAGAATTTACAGCGAGATTTACTGAAACCGCCACTACAGGTCTAATTGCTACCAACAGCTGTGTGCATATAGAATAATGAACTCGTAAACAGCGGAGTGAGGCTAGGAAACTTAATATCTATCGTAGAAATAAGACTAATCCTGTCTAAATGAGGATTTAGTTGCTTGCACATATGGGCTAAGTTGCACATTGAGTAGTATAAAAATATTATATAATCTGCTAGATGCAGATTGCTTAGTTGTTGAATAATTAACAAAACGTTCTCCAACGTTTTTTAGAGTTCCGTAAGAAACGCAAAGTAAAATAGAGTTATACATTAGCGCAAAAGGAATCATTGGTCTCCCTTTTGGCACGCGAAGTACATAGTACATACACTTGCGTTATCATTTCGATCTATGTTCGATCTGTGATTATTTCACTGTGATTTTCGAGCGGAATATTCGATATCCGAAAAATGCCCATACCTCTCTTAAGACATACAGAGTCAGGAATAGGATAGAATATACTTTACTAGTTGGTGCCAGCAACTCCGTCTGCTTGATTTAATTGGTTCCCCCTACACACTTCCACCCCTTTTCAATCCTTTAAAGGATGAATTCGGGGGTGAAAACTATCCTAACTCCTTTTACAGGACTCAAGTTATATCTATGAGTAAATTCATCTGAATCGGTTCAGCGGTTTAAGCGTGAAGAGGTAACAGACATGCAGAAACACTTTCGTTTTTATAATATTAGTATGAATAAGTATGGAAACTATCGAAGTTTAGATTTTGAAGGAATGTGTCACTACTTAAACAAGCTTTGTTTGCGACTGACTATAAGCAAATATACACATTTTTTTACAAAACCTAATGTTGTAGTTTCCCAAATCTGTGTCTAGACCGCGATCCCACGGTACTAAATTCGCCATATGTTTAACCTGTTTACAACGATAATAAATAATAGATCACGACTAGAGTTGTACTCAGTAGGTATTGATTATATGTCCTGGTTTATTCAATAGCGCGTAAACTTTTGGGAACGATAAAAAATAACTTTTTTCATAGCAAAGATCAGCATTATTGATATTTTTTTAATTCTCCGTGTTAGTTACGTCTTAAAGTATATCAATATTATTGTTTTCAAATCCAGCAAGTATCAATCAGTCGAATCATGCATGATATTCGTGAAATTGTGGTAAACTTATAATACCAATTTATGTTGGATCCCTCTTGAAATAAAATATCCACAATATACCTGACTACGTAGTAAATTATGAACAGAATAATTATCACTGTTTTAGTTACCTATTCAATAGAATATATTTGATGCTTTGGCGTTTTTGAATAATTTTATGTTATAATAATTAATTCAAAAAAAACGAGATAAAATAAATACTATTTTTTTGTTAAACGACTTACAATTAAGTGCTCTACATCTCATAAAAAATTGGAGTCTGTCGGAGACTCACCATCACCCTCCATACAAATTTTAACCGTCTCCCTTGGCTTATAAAATAATCCCTTATAATATTATAGATGCAATAAAATAAGAGTAGGAAGAATGTTATAAAGACAAAACACTGTTAACAAATGTTATTCCGTAATATACCAACGAAGCACATCTCTAATTGGACGTAGTTACGCGAAAACGTTCCAACCCACAAGTCACTCGAAAATGAGTTACCATAACCAGGGTACTATTTTTGCCATATTACATCATGTGCACACAAAGATGCTAGTATTTTTAAGTTAGTTTCATCAATAAAGTTTAACCCAAATGTTCCAACCCACCATTATGCCAAGGACGTGTACTCAAAATAAAGTAAAAACATTACATGCATACTGAAACATATTGTTAAAAACTCTTAATAGAATAACATATCGTTATAATGTTCCACTTGTCTTGGAACATTATACTAAATTCATAAAACGCACATTTAATGGTTTCTTAAATGATCCATGTGGGTTGGAACGTTTTTGCAAAATCTTTATACATTTTTTATTTCTGCAAAAATGTTCCATGTAATTTGAAACCCTTTAGATTAATCCATACTGTTTTTTTAAGCTGCGAACACTGTTCTAAATAAATTGAAACCTTTTATTATAATATATTATTTTCATATTTTTTGCTATAAACAATCCACATATACTTGATCCATTTTTGCTATTAAATATGTTCTAGAGAAAAAGATATTTTTTACCAAAATAAATAACTATGGTATATTTGGACGTAGTAACGCGAAAATGTTCCAACCCACAGCAACCCCAATTTGCAATTTACACACTTTTTCCCTGTAATTATTTCAGGCAAATACTATTGGTTTAACTATGGAATGCCAAACTGATTATTGAATGATATGCATATTTTTTGTAAATACATAATACAAGGGGCATATAAATAGGTAAAACGAGTTTGAAATGTTTTTGCTAAATTAATTTTGTATGAACCTTGTTAAATAGCAATTATGCATAAACTTTCCAAAACGAATTTAAGTGTATTATTTTATAAAAATAAACCAAAAAGAAATATGTAAAATAATAAATAACAATGAGGAACATACAAAAACAACAAAAAAATATATTTGAAAATGTATTACAAAAAAATAGAACGTGATCTTTTGAGCTTAGAACCTATGCCAAAAATTTGTTGATATGGTTCCAAAAGTTATCAAAAACTTATATTATAAACATTCAATTTTCATCATCGTATTCTATGATCTCGAAGTCCGGAACTCCACCAAACCCATCAACATCATCAGTGCTTCTTCAGAACTTTGAAGCGTTCTATAAAATTGAAGGCAATCCTCGGGTATGTAGTGGTACATGGATTGTAAGTCCACTAATTTCGCTGGAGCAATCGGTTTGTCGTTAGGCCACAATAAGCAAAAATCAGATTCTTTTATGTATTGCAGTTCTCGTTTTATTCTTTTATCAATTTTCAACTCATTGAAATCGTCTTCCATCGTAGACCGCATAAAAATAGAAAACATTTTATCTTTATCCAACTTAATTTCTTTTGTATGTAGCCAACTAACTTTAGATGAGTCTGTAAACTTCTTCCTATTGATAATCTTCTTTTCCAGTTTAGTTGTACTAAAAAAATCAGTCTTTGTCATTTTGTAAACTTGAAGAGGTTTAACTTTTTTACTTAGTTCTACAATAGTGGTATCCATAGTGCATTTAATGATACTGGGCATTGTTATGTATTGGTAGAAGGAGAGGTAGAAGAGGTGCACAGGAAGTGGATTGCCTTCAATTTTATAGAACGCTTCAAAGTTCTGAAGAAGCACTGATGATGTTGATGGGTTTGGTGGAGTTCCGGACTTCGAGATCATAGAATACGATGATGAAAATTGAATGTTTATAATATAAGTTTTTGATAACTTTTGGAACCATATCAGCAAATTGGCATAGGTTCTAAGCTCAAAAGATCACGTTCTATTTTTTTTGTAATACATTTTCATTTTTTTTTTGTTGTTTTTGTATGTTCTTCATTGTTATTTATTATTTTACATATTTATTTTAGATATATTTATAAAATAATACACTTAAATTCGTTCTGGAACGTTTATGCACAATTGCTATTTAACAAGGTTCATACAAAATTAAATTTAGCGAAAACGTTTCAAACTCGTTTTACCTATTTATATGCCCCTTGTATTATGTATTTACAAAAAATATGCATATCATTCAATAACCAGTTTGGCATTCCACAGTAACACCAATAGTATTTGCCTGAAATAATTACAGGGAAAAAGTGTACCGCTAAAACACAAAATTGCGTTTATCTCAAAATGGGGTCGCTGTGGGTTGGAACGTTTTCGCGTAACTACGTCCAATTATGACGCATTTGCGTTGCATACCCGCACCGCTCAGACTAAACAGTGATGGAGTAGGGCACGTGACCTCTGGGTATACGCCGCAACTCTGTTATTGTTTATACGACTGCTAGCGTCAATATTTTGCTCACAGACTCATGTCTCAATGTGATACACATAAGTAAAGAAAGCACAGAAGCAAAGCTTCATGCGTGCACCTGTGTGAGAGAGCACTGGCGGCCTGTCGCTGCCCATTGGCGCAGACGAGGGACTTTTGTCCGCGAACTTTTAGGTAGCCTAAATAGATCGCTTATAACTGCATCGAGTAACCGACCCGAGTAATTAAAAAAAATCGCGTACAAAAAGTCTCCCGAACAACCGCACAAAAATACGCGGGAGTCCCCCAAAAAAATATAACTCATGTAACTGGAACAGTAACGCACACAGCAAACTTAAATCCGCGTTTCCCCCGTGATCCAATTTAAAGAGATGGACATCATTAATAAAGCCTTCTCTTTTTCTGAAACTTCATGTTGCGCTTCTCTAAATTTTCAGGCAACAAAGAAAATGTTCGCACGCCGTGTACGTTGAGTCCGTGACAAATCCTCGGCGGAGAATTTTTCACCATACGGGGACTTTTGTCCTCCGCAGAAATGCTCCCATGTCTGCGCAAACTATTACGCAAATGGTCAAATTTCTAAAACTGATTTAGAGCTTCATTTCTAAATGTATTAGGGAGTCATAATCGGTTAAGAAAAGTTGTGACTTTAGACTTTATGTTGGCTGACTCTTCCTACCTGCTTATCCTAAACATCATGACTATATTCTCTTTTTAAGGTAAAACAGGAAACGAAAGAAAAAAAAGCCTGTTATTGGTGGATCCTCCAATTTTATTGTATTCTCGGGGGAACTTTAGTATTGGAATAAAAATATTACTTCTGTTAATTCTCTCTCTAGGGGAAATATATGGATTCATTATCAAACAGCTATTGTTCAGAAAAGACGTCCTTTATGGCGCGATTACACTTGGTCGTTAGCCCGAATACAAGTGCCAATGGAATTCGGGTAAACGACTAAGCGTAAATGAACTGAGTCGAGTACGCCCGTATTCAGGTAGATTTCGTTTTGGTTACCCGTCACCGTCTTACAGCCCATATTCCAGTGTAAATATTGCTTCTGTTGCCCGAATTCGAGTAATGTCTTTCGTACACCCGAATAAGGGCTTACGATCAAATGTAATTGCGCCATTAAGGTAACTCGATAAGCCTTCAGTATTAGATGAAAAATTTTTGGGGTTTTCTGCTTGTCTTCAGATAAATCCCTTAAAAAAGTATTTATCATAAATACTGCAATCAAATGTAAATTTCAGAGAAGTATATCCTTATCATGCTCTATAGATAATGAAAAAGAGAGAATGTTGTAAATTGTAGAAATAACAATAGCCATTTGTACAAGCTCAAGGAATATTGTCTAATATGACAGCAACAAATTGATAACACGAAAGATAAATAGAAAACGTAAAGTTTAGGGAAGAAAACTCGTCTTTGCTATGTAATAAAATACAGTGTCAGCTGTCAAGTCTGTTCAGACTTGCTACGGACAAAGTTTTGGTAATTAACTGCCAACCTTCAGTAATGAAACACTGAGCCAAGCCGTTAGACAAACCGGGTGGACAAACACACAACTTCCAGTGCTTCTGTACTATAAGTATTTGAAGATAATAAACAAAATCTAAACCTGAACAATACTACGGTGTCATTGTTTGTAACTAAAAACTAATTAAATAAGATGTAACTTTAGTTCCAATTTGGAATTTGTGGTAATGAAAGATATTGAAGAGTAGCCAATCACATTGAGGGTGATTCATGAGGTCAAACTTTGAACTGAACCAAGCGGGGTATCTCAATCTAATTAATATACTCCCCAAGGCAAGTCGAACTTATTCCTTCATTGATTTCGCGACGCAAAATTGATAATACCTCAATTGATATTCTTAATTTGTGGTAAAAGGATAGTAAAGAGTTATGGATCCCTGATTCCATACTGTACCCTTAGTACGAGTTTTACAATTACGAAAACTATGATAGTTTTCGTGAGCTCGCACTCGTACTAAGGGTGCTGATATTATTCGTTTCAATACAAATAAACAGTGTTTAAATTCTATCATCATCATCATTTGCGTCTTCTTAAATTTTAAGTATATTTGGTTACTTTTCACCAAAATGGACATAGAAACATAATTTACAATTACGAAAACTATGAAAGTTTTCTTGAGCTCAAACTCGTACTAAGGGTACTGGCCACGTAAAGCGTAACTAGTCGTAATTGAAAGTTGACAAAATATATATATAAAATAGTAAGTCGCAGTGCACTAAATTAAAACGGAAGCCAACAGTGAATAAAAACTGCATATAAATGGAAAGTAGAGCGAGGGTGGACACAGAGGCGAAATATTTTCATTGCTTCATTTTGGTGTGGCTTTAAACCAACGTAGCTTACATAGGTAAACTCAGTAACGTTGACCTGATTTCGGAATGACTGAAAACTATGTGAGTGTAACAAAAAACACGGAACCGTTCTTTTGGTTCTTGAATTTACGTCCGAAAACTTGTATAGTTGTTTGTATTTTCGGCAGAGACCTGATTTTATTTCCTGTAGATGACTACATCTAGCCTGTTGTTGAACTTAAGTGGTAAGATAAAGCCACATTTAGAAGCAGCTGATGCTTCTAAATGCTCTTCTTATTCTATGAGCATGCCACACTAGAGCTTGAAGCCTATTTCCACATCGCGTGGGTGCGGTCTAGCAACCATGACTGTAAATTAAGCAACATTAGCAAAAACTATATTTTAAGACTTTTTCAACATATTTACCTAGAAAATGCATTAACGGAGGTTGTATACATTGTACGGAGTGTACGGTAAAACATTTCTCACATACGCATACATGGCGCGGTGCGTATCCTTTTCGGTTTACTCGTTTGTAATAACCAACTTTCCGCACTAATATCATAAATAACTATTACAAGTTGAGGAAACTTGTTGAAACTTCTTGAGTAACGATCGATACATTGATTTATTTACCTTCATTATACATTCATCATTCATGTCAATGTTCAACTGCAGAGAGGTCATATATAACAATCCGAATTGCTCATATTCGAATTTAGATTCGCAAAGATCGTAATAAAAATGTCATTAGTTCATTGCTTTGCTGCAGACACTATTTTAAACGTAACGTATAAAAAACTTAATGAAACGCATTTTTATTTAATATTCTTTAAGACGTCGAGACAAGTTTTTGTTAGTTTTTCACTCCCTTTGTTAATATTTAGATGTCTTGTTTGTTCGTTGCTCATATGTGTAGTGTATTGTGTTTTAAATAAATGCGTTTACACGCAATGATGTCAACAGTCTGAGAGTTTTTATCAGACATTTTTTCTTAATTATCATAAACCTGTTATAGCAATCTCACCAAATCTACAGTACGCTTTAGACAGATATAACAAAAATTGTTTCTCCCGGTAACAGTTTCTTTCTGTATTCTGAAATTCCACGGATACGTAGTCACCTTCAGTCTATTTTGTTGTATAAAGGGTTAAAAAGCTACATTTCAAAACCATAAAAATGCAATAATAACTTGAAGGTAAGCGATACTTTAACCATTTACAACCAATACTTAAGTGCGGGCTTTATGCATAATCATAAAAAAAATATGTCGGTAATTACAGAACCACAGGCGCTTTAGAGCTTATGAAACTTTCACTGAGCCTAGTACTTGTTTTGCCGGTTATGGTCGCTTTGTTTTGCTGACATTTAACACGTTGTTTTAAGAGATTTCAACAAGACCAGGGTGCGAAACGTGAAAACGTATGTTATTTCTATGTACTTACTTTGTTTTTATACCTACCTAAAAATAGAGATTTTCTGTTCTTTTAATTTGTCTGTTAAAAAACTGTGTTTTTTTGTACATTGTGTGGGGCGGATCGTACTGCGAAAACCTGCTCAAATCGTTCGTTTGTATTTTATAAGAACGATCACACAGTATGCCGTGGCGCAGCGGGACGCATATTCCGCCGGGATATTTGGTTGCGTGCGATGCGGTTCGGACCGCCCCCAAAGTAAGCAAAGTTGGTCCGCCGCTGGACATGACTTAGTGATGCTGACCCTAGTGGGAGAGAGCGAGAAGAGCAGTCACTCTAGGCGCCAAATTGCCAGAGCTGGTAAAAAGATAATGCCTATTAATTTCCAGCAGAAAAAACTACGCGAATGGTTTTTATAAAGAGCTTCAGAAGGTAGTGCCTCTCAAAGCTAACTTGAAGTAGAATAATATTTACCTACATAGACGCTAAGCTTAAAATTTTATGCAATCAGAAATAACACTAATGGTAGTCACTCACCATCATGCCGCTTGATCAAATAGCTTGCTTGGCTTGATCAAGCCAAAAGGCAAAATACAGAACTTTTTATAGCCATTGATTGAAAACCAATTTTCTATCCTGAAAGAATAACCCAAAACAATACCCACGTTTGTTCTTTTATGGAATTTAGATCAAGAAATACCCATTCCTACCAATAAAATTGATATAGGTAGTCAATCGCTGTTGACATCCAATAATAAGCGGTTATTGAACCAACCGGTTAAGGAATTCAGGATTTAATTAATATTCATGACTAACTCGTCAGGTTCATAAGGTATGCATACAAGATTAATAAAAATTTTTTTTTCTAAGATCAGTTCTAAAGCAGAATATACCATTTGAAAAAACTGTTTTATTATACTTTATAATAATAACAAAAAATCTGTTTTATTTTTCTTTTTTTTTCTTCTTTTTTTTATCTCTTTCTTTTTTTATCTTTTATTAGATAGCTTCTAAAAAAAATCACGAAGAAATCTGACCAAGGCGTCCTTAAATCTTTCAACGGAAGGTATTGATAGCTAGGGAGCTGGTGGCAATTTTGTATCATATGATTTTATCGTCGTTGATACCAAGACGTAATGTAATCTGCACCTAATATGTTAACTAGAAGAAATAAGTGACGAGCTTAGGTAGCTCTGATTTTTGAAGTGAAACTTCTTTAAAAAATATATATATATATAAAAAAATTAGGTAAAAAATGTTAAACTCGCGACAGAACACGTGGCCTGATCGCGTTAGGACACGTGACCTAATCGAAAATTCGTAAGACGAAAACAATAAAATTGGAAAGGTTGTTGACTTTCAATATATTAGACGAAACATAGTAATATTTTAATTTATCGTATTATAATAATAAGTCTCATATTAGGACGGCAGCTTTATTGCGAAGAAAATGATTTTTTTTTACAATAGATGTCGCAAGTTGTCTTAAATGTGATTCATGTAAGTTGATTTTTCGGAGAGATAAACTTTTTAACGTAATATAAATAGTCATGTTTGTGTACGATAGCGGAATAAATAAATATTGTATTCTACCACATAAATGATAGTACTTTTGTACTGATAATTAACGCAATTCGTGCAAAATCATTCCCTAACCATTCCAAAATATCAAAAATGCACGACGTTAATATGCAAGTTTTCACTACTGCCGGAGTGCAACCCGTCGTTATTTTCCAACTAATTTCGAAATTGTAAAGAAAAAAACTTTCAAAAATAATATCTATATATAATCGTTTCTGTCATCAATTATGATCGAATAAGTACATCTTATACATAGTTCATTAATTGGCAGAAGTCAGGATGGTGGGAGCTTTTATAAAAATAATTCCATGGTCTTTTAAAAAAAAATATTTTAATATTTTAAAGTAAATATAAGAAAAAGTAAATGTAAGAAAGACATCTACAACTCTGATTTAGTTTGGAGCTTTTATTTTGGAGCATCTTTATTTCTATATTTCTCTCTTTTTCTCCGTGACCTTCATTCCCGGTTTTAAACCACCTATTCTTTCTGGCTTTCTTTTTCATGCGAACAAATATACCTATATTATATACAGAAATAATATTAGTGAGTATGAATTTGTACCCCCTTGCAACTGTCCTCAGGTAGTAAAATACTTCTGCCTGCGAAAAGACAGTATCGATTTTTTCTGCCCTTTTCATTGTTATGCTTCTCATATCTAATAGAATTGGTTGACTTAAGACCGATTCTTTCAAAACTCGCATAAAACTTCTGTTTAAATAATTATTACGCAATCAAATAGAGAGAGATTTCATGCGTCACATTACACCAAATAACACATACCAACTTTTTTTTCACCTTTTTTCTTGGCTTGCACGACATGAGCGTTTAGCTACAGTCAATAACAAAAATGGCTTATTTTGTCCGTATTATATGATATTAGACCACTATTAGACCTATAAATTTTATCCAGTGTTCGAGAAATCAGCCCTTAAAGGCAGAAACGATATTATATTTTTTTAACAGCACAGTTTATTGCAACATCATCATATTGATAGATGTATTTTTTTTAACTATTATAATATAATTATTGTCGTCTGTCTGACGATGAAGGAGTTTATTTTTATATAAGTATATAATAATAATTAGAAAAGAAAAATCTGAAACACAGCAGGAAAAACTTCTGCCACTGTTTTTTTTTAAGTAAATATATTTATTAAGACTATCGACAGAAGCGATAATATCGTTTATAATATATATTTTAAAGCATTTATCGCAAGCTCCTATTTGATATTGCAGCGATTAATGAATGGCAGAAATTGTTTAAAATGATTATTATACTTTGTACATAAATGAAGAGCTGGCGAACAGAACCGGACTTGTCCACTACTATTAAAAAAAGTTTTTTTTCGAATTGTGATGTCTTGACCCAGTTTCGTCGATCCCTGTTAATATTTTCAATCAAAACCGGCTCGAAGTAGGCAAAAAAAGACTTCAAAAGTGATTTTAAAAGAAAACCGGACTAGTCCGATATGTTACCTATTAGTCACCTCCATAATACTGATATTAATTTTTTAGCCACCGTGTAAAATTTATTTTCGTGGACTAATCCGGTTCTGTTCGCCAGCTCCTCAAATATTATAAACGTCTGTCAGACGATGAAATCATATAATAATTACTGCCACCAGCTCCCTAGATATAATAAGAAAATTAAATAACTCCAACGGATTATGGTAAGACCTATCTAGGACAATATGGAAGTTTGGTGTCCTATATACCGTGCTAGCTAGAATATTCTAGAGAAAATCATTGATATTTATCGGTGCATCATTGCTGTGTGCATAACAATTATTTACAATATGGACGAAGGATTTCATACTTGGTCCATGATTTACAACAACGCTTGTATCGCTGCGGCGCGCGGCGTGGCGTGCATCGGACAGCACAGCACTAAACAAAAATTGTTGACACTTTATTATTGTAACCTAAAACTGTAACTTATGGCCATACACTTCATATTTGTGTTTTAGCTAAATGCTTGAATTTTTAATTAATGCAGTAACTCCGTAGCTGTTTAAATACAATGCCATACAATGAAATTGCTGTATTTTTGGAGATTTTGGTAACGAGACTGTTCAATTTCATAGATTATCAGAATAGCCTAATAGTAAACCGAACAATTAGGAAAGCTAAATGAAATAAAATGGTAATTATTAAGCACTACTTAATTCAAAGGAATTTCATCACGTTAAATAACATTCCTTATTGTAATGAAATTCCTAAATAATAAGTATACTTACTTAATAAAAAATGTGTTATTTAAGATTAAGAAACCTATTCTCTCGGAAATCCCCGTATTTTGGCAGAGAAACACGTAGCCATTAAAGCTGAGACCTATCCGTAAATAAATAGCCCTGCAGTTATCCTTTGGCGCCTGAAGTAACCACTTATTTCGCCATTAAACGGGCCCTGATGAGTATATTAGCTGTCCATAACCGCTAAGTGCTGTAAACTGCGGCCACTATAATCTCCACCATTATGTTTTATGGGGATCCTCAAATACGTATCTCCTAAGTAATAATAAATTTAACATTCCCTTGGTGAAAATCCTTTTGCTTTTAGTAACTAGTAGTTCAGTTACAATACAAAAAGAAAAGTAATCTGATTTTGATGACTTAAATCTCAGGAATGGAAAAATATTAAAACGATTCAGTTGGAGTAATGCATAAGAAGTTATTAGTTATGGATTACATACGATGGTTATATTATGCAAAGACAAATAAATATTTAAATAAGTTCCTTTGTAGTGATAAAACAGAGAAGAAATATTTTAGTATCACATTACACAAACCATATTGCTGATTGCTAGTAATAAAATTTCAGGATATTGCAAATTTATCACGCATACGATTCAAAGGCCAGTCAAAGAGGTTTCTCTATAAAACTAAATTATCAAGTCTCTTTTGAAAGGACGCTATCTAAAGAATTTATTGGTATTGGATATGGTATCAAAAGAGCTTCACAAGATTTATTATTAGTTTTATTGCCAAGAAAATTACATGGGTGTATTGTATTTGAGGTACAATTGCAAATTATGCCGGAAAGAAAATATTTAATCGTCAAGGTGTATATCAGAATGCAAATATTCCCGAAAGTAACTTTTGAGGTTTTACATAAAGCCTTCAAAAAGCTTGAATGGTGCTTATTCAGAAAGCGTGGGATTTCATTTCCACTACAAACAATATGTTTTACGAATTTTTGCGTACCCCTTGCATAAATTACAATGTGATTTGCCACAAAACTCCTGAGGCTAAAACTTGACCTCAATCCATAAGGTTTCTGATAATTTGATATTCCTAAAAGCGACATTGTGTCGGCATACAAATCGGGCCCCAACATTATTTCCCAGGGAAATGAGGGGGAGAGGGCGAGAGAAACCATTCTTTGGAAACCCTTCAAGTTTTGTCGAGGACACAGTTGAGATGTTACCAGTTTATTGTTTTCAAATTTATGTTCGTTATTTTATCACAATGATTCATATTTCACTTCGAGTACCATTTCGTGCTCCTCTTCCAATTTATCGCATACCCAATTTTCCACATTCCAACGCAATTATTTGGCGCCAAAATCAATGATATTAAATACCCTAGATACACCATCACGAACAAAATCGTGGCCGAAACCAGTCCAAAAGGTACATTGAACGATTCACGTAGGTCTGTAAAATGATCGCGTATTTAAAAAATAATATAAGGCATTATTTGAACATTGAGAATCACCTTCCATGTATGATTTATAAGGTCTTAATTAAAACGCATGCGTGAAACAGTTATCACAGTTCGAAATGCAAGCTCGTAAAATTTTACGACTTATTGCTATATGCGGAAGAATATAGACCTTATTTCTTTGATTCTACACGCCACTCTAAATGCGCTTTTTTTTCTTCTTGTTTTTTCCATCAATCACTGCCATTGGAGGTAGGTTCTCGAAAGGCACTTCTTAAGGCCAAGGGGGGTAGAAGAGGGACGGGGAGAACTACTTTTAGTTTTACTTCAAAACTTCTTTATGGATTTTAATTACAGACTCAGCTATGTCCTGTACCTAGGGTTGCCAGATGGCCGGGATTTCCGGGATTATCCCGGAATTATTTTGCGTGTTGTTCTACCTTATTGTCCCGGATTCCGATAATGAGCTAGTTTTCTTACAAAATAAAGTTATAACGAATGACACCTGCTTGATATTTAGAGTTCTTGGGGGTTGATTTGAATTGTTGATTCGTACATGTAGTAAAGTTTTAAGTTTAGCGGAATAAACCCTCTAAATATCACTCTTTCCGCCTAGGTTACGTTTAAGTCTAAAAAGTTACGTTTAAGTTTGCTTACTGCGCGCATGTTTAAGGTTTTAAGGGTACCGTGGCATTTAATATCAGCCTGAGCGACGGACGTTTCGTCACCAAATATTTGGCTTGGATTTTTCTGCACATGACATTTGCGTGTTTTTGTACAGCGCTGGTTTTACGATGCGAATTTTATCTTGCTATTATTTTAGCTTAGATGTTAATAAATTATGCAATCAGTACATAAAAACAGTAAAAAGTGAGACCATTACAGAATATGTTGTTATATTATTTGATAGGTACATAATATTGGCTTTTAAAGGCTTTCAGTTTTTCAAGCCAATAGTTAAGCTTTTGGGGGGGGGGGGGCGCTCTACACGATGGGGTAGACGATAAAAAAAAATCATCTTCAGGTAACATGTAGGGAAGCTACCCTAAAAAAAACAAAATTACAGCTCTCTAGTGCTAATAGTTTTTAAGCAAAACCGGGGACGGACAGACAGACGGACATGACGAAACTATAAGGGTTCCTTGTAAGGACTACGGAACCCTTAAAACATGGTAGTTATGCACTACCTTATACAGAGAAATACGTTTCATACAAAGAATACTGAACGGAACCCGTAGATATGGTGACGATCCCTTTCCGAGTTGAAATGTCTGCTACGACCAGGGTGCCGATTCTGCTGAGCTAACTTAAAAATGGTGTCTCAATAGTTGTTCAACGATATCGCTTTTTGACACAGTGCTTGTTAGTAAAACATTAAAATAACAAATGGATAAAGATTAAAATTACGTAAGGTATAAAAGGGAGACCTCTGATTTTTGCCCAATTTTGTATCTTGGTACAAATTATCCCAAAAATTTCAATTCAAAAGACTCACTCATCAAAATCTTAATAAATTCAATAAAAAATTCTGTAATTCTGAATTTAACCCAAAGGAGATTGCTCAAATTGGCCCAAATGCACAAAAAATATTGACATACACGGTAATTCTTGGCGTAATTTATAATTTAATTTACAGTCATTAGATTTCAACGGACACCTTTGTATAATATATTTACTTTAAAAAGGACTTTTAATTTTACCGGTTTGGAAAACATACGAATTATTTTTAATGGCTATGGGTGTAGTAACATTCAGCCAAAGACTGATCGAAGTTGTTTATATAACATAGAAACAAATCTGTTTTGTAAAGATCGATAAAATAAATCATTTTTTTTTATTACATTGTGGTATTAACATCCACAACTTTATTATCATTTTCACTAGATGCAAATGTGCTCAGACAATTATTATAGATTACCATCTATCAACTGATGGACGGCGACATCATAAAGCCTATTGCCATACATTTTTCGCCAAACACCTCCATTAACACATTATAATTTGTATATATGTTAGACTTTAAGGTATCTATCTATGGGCCTACGTTCCCTGACTATAAATAAATAAAATTATAAGGTGTGATACACTAAAAATCTAAAATATGGTTATCTTAAAACCTAACAAAATAATGAAGCTACTGAATATATGGCTATAGAACCTAAATCTCTTAGCTTTCTTTGGTTAACGAGAGTTTAAAAATTCTCTCTAATCTGTGGCTCATTCACAATTATCACACAGTTTCTGTCACAGAGTACCTTATTATAACCGGAAATGACACCTGATTTTAAAAGTTACTCTTATGCATTAACTTTAAAAACGGGCAACTATCTGTTAATCTACATGCTCTATATACCTGAATCTAATCCATAATTTCGGTAATTGGCTTGATTTCCCTAGTTTACTATATAACTTTTTTGTTTTTTATTATTTTAATATGTTCAGTGTATATGGTTTATAGAAGTTCTCAGGGGTGTCCGTCAATAATATTAGTTTCTACAGTAATTTATATATAATTTCGAATCTAGGAAACAATTTTTCATGATTATTGGTCTTTAGGCCAAACATGTATGGAAGCTGAGCAATCTCCTTTGCGTATAAAGAAACGTCATTACTTAAACCCGATTTGTCATTGATTGATAGATGCCAGCTAATACCATTGGTGATAATTAGTTTTTTTTAATGTAATTGTTGTATCAGTAATCATGTGTTTTCCGTAGCTAATTGTTATTTAACACATTTACCATAATATAGTATCTGTGTTGCCACTAATTTAAATGTTTTAACGACATTGTTATGTAGAACAAATGGATAATAAACTGTATTTATATTTTTAATGAATTCGGTATATTTTTGTACACTTTTAGGTGTACTATGCATGATAGTAACTATTTGAAGTACAAATTTATTGGTGATACAAACAGAAGTGCACCAACAGACCCACATTATTTACTGTTTGCGCGATTGGTCGAGATCCCTTTCATAACATTCTTTATAACATGAATTTGCTGTAACAAGAGAAAAACGGGCGATTACTCTTCTTCAACGACAATGGGATGTGAAATGGCAGCGTCAGCGAAATTTACACGAACACCTGCCCTCCAATTAAGTCCTCGGAGTCCCGCGATAAATTCACGTAGAGATACGTGGATTTGCACCTGCGCCCCCTAGATAGTGGAGTTACCTGTATGTTATTACATTATTAAGTTTTCTCACCGCTCTGCCAGGATTACTTGAAGTGGAGAGCAGTGTAACTAAACCGACGTTTCTATTTAATGTCAATCGGTGGCGCATCTGCGCTTGCACAATTATAACCACAAAGTTGTGCCCAAAAATGCAACTGTAACCGACGAAAACAATATAAGTAGTCTAACTAGTTCTTATAAAATGAAATTATACTTTATTTAAATTGAATTATTGAAAGGTCTTTTGAATCTTAGATTCTATTGCGAAGTACATTGAAGGACGCCTTGAGGTGTTACTTCGATAAAACCGCGCATCATCCGACACCCTTAGTAGTTAAAGCCTCTAGTAATCACACGTCCGCCCTAGGCACGTCTTAGAATACCCCGAGTCCTCCCACACAGGCCACAAACACCAACACTACACAGCTAGCAAACTTGCAAACTAGCTTAGCATTAGACACCGCACCAGCAGGATAACAGTGCGAAGACCCGGTCTACACACTACCCGCTATACCAGGTACAGATACGTACCTGAGCGGTCTTCCCAACCCCCACGACGACATCTTACTAGAGCCGAGGTCTGAGTCCCAGAGACTGAGTTCTAGTTGAGCCGAACCCCTCAGGTTCGAGTGGTCTAGACGCTCCAAACGGAGAGGAGACTCTTGGTTCTATTGCGCATGTTTATCGCGACAAAAAAGGTCTTCCCGTTGCTGTCGGTATTGTCGGCATCAATGGGTCAATTTCATGGTCTTAATGCGCACAAAATTTGTGCAATTGTCCAGGAACAAGACAGAACAGTCGCGCGCTTTATTGACAGCGAGACTTCATTACGGCTGTACCTATATAGTCGTATTGTATAAAAATCATTTATTGGCGTAATGATAGAATATTAGAATTCATAGCAAATTATAAATAAGAACCAGTTTTGTGGAATCCCCCAATAGCCAAACCAAAGAAAATTTGTGAAAACAAAAATTACTTTCGTGCCTAAATTCTACTCTATATCGCGATTGTATAGTTTTTTTTTAATTTGGCCATCGAAGTTTTATCGCAGTAACGGAACACGAATTTTCGCGCGATAATGTGGCCGTAGCATAAAACAGAGCTAAATTTATTCCGATCGTGTGTATAATGAGGAAACTAACATTTCGGGGACGTCAGAATATTTCGATGCGCTCATAGATACAGAACTGGTTTCCTGCAAAAAAGCATCAGATGAATATTAATGAAAATCTAAAGAGAGAATATTATTGATAATAAATCAGTATTGACTACTCTGGCTGGTTTGAGTAGTGATATTAGATAGTGATTTTATTTTGAGTTCATCCGATAAAAAGTGAGATGTTGTCATTTTCAACTTTAAAGAACATTATTTATATATTTTTTCAGCATTTAACTGCTAGATGTTTGAATCCGTCTGAAAACTGCACCAAGTAAAATTTTCTTTGGATATAAGAGATTTTTATTCTGTGATAGTGGTGTCTAGTCTTAGTCCTAGTTGCATTCAGTTTTCTATATGTAATCAATCTACTCATGTGGGAATATTTTATGAGAAACTAAGGCCCGCCCTCGTTTCGCATCGGTTTAGAGCTGTAGTGTAGTGTGTTTTTGTTCTCAGCCTTGTTTTATTGTTATGTTAGTTTTGTTTCAAAGTTATGCTGATAATGAAAAGTTTCTATTTTTTTGGTTGAACGCGCTAATCCCAGTATATACTGGTCCGATATGAAAAATTCTTTCTGTGTTGGATAGTTCATTTATCGAGCAAGGCTATTAAGCTATATAACATCACGCTACGACCAGTAGGAGCACTGGTGAAAAATGTTGCAAAACCGGGTGAAATTATTCCATTTATGAGTTTCCGTTACGTGCGCCGGGTAAACGGTTAAAGTTACACAAAAACCATGTATGACCGAATTGTTCCTCTTTAAAACTTTTATAAAAATGTCTGGGTCAGCATATCCATCTTTGGATGAAACCGCAGGGGACCTGTAGTTGTGCCATAACTGTAATAGTTCGACATATGGTATTGCGGACTTTGTTTGTAGATATTGATGTCTTCTATAAAACTTTAGTATATCACCTGGCTCTACTGTCAATGCCTTCTGCAGCGTACTCGAATCGATGTAAGGTACTGTTTTTGTATTTTCATCACACGTTTTCATACGGAACCCGATTTTTTTTAAATACTCTAAGCTTTTGTTCATCAGGGCTAATGTAGGATTCTAAATGTGAAAGTTTTTTTCAAATCGGTCGAGTAGTTTAGGAGCCTATTCAGTACAAAAAAACAATCAAATCTTTCCTCTTCATAATATTAGTATAGATAATTGGTTCCCTACACTAGTTTTTTAATTTAATGCGTTATGAAAATAAATATCCAATAATATATATTTTGTTAAATCGGAAGTAAGTATATAAAACAACCTTATGATTAGTCTGATTTTTTCTTCTCCTCAAGAAAGTAGAGAAAAGAAACTCCATCCGATTCATAAGATTAAAGAAGTAGTAACTTTTAACGTGTCATTGCAGTATTAATAACCGTTCATAAGAATGCTGTTTATATATTTTTTTATAATGTTCTTATAGTTGAAATGGTTTACCAAATAATCGCACTCGTATCGTACCAATTTTGGATGTTGCTGCGTTTTATGCTTTCCATCTAATTTCGAACACAAATTTAAGTGTACATACAAAGGGGAATCCAACATCGTCACAAAGGACATTGTTCTGCATCCATACATAGTTAGCCTAAGAACCAACAATCATGAAATATTATTTACTAGGTTCGAAATCTCAAGTAAATGACTGTGAAAACAAAGATTATTGACGGACACTTCTGAGAACTTAAATTATTAGGAAAACTAAAAAAAATTTGAGGTTATGTTTAATATTCAATGAAACATAGGTCAACCCATGAACTTAGTATGAACTCAGTATGAAGTGAATTAATATTACAACTAATTCATTTTATTCGGTGCGATTTTAAAGAATAACTATTAGAAAAAACTTGGTTAGGTAGGAATCATGAATATAATAAAAACTGTAGTTTTGCTTCTTATTATTTATTGACTATTTTTCACATAATTTTATCATATTGTATACTGTATTTATTTGTTTAACACATGGATATTGTGTTTATATGCAGCGTGAATGTGTATCAGGTGCTCTTGAATAATTTGGCAGTATGATCCTCTCAGGATGTTATGGCACAGGCTCACTAGCACTTGGTAATAAGGTTTCTGCTTTTTGGTAACATCGATGGCATATTAGATAGCCGAAATAGGAATAGTTCATTAAAGGAAAAACAATCGCAAATAAACACACACAACAGGTAATCCGAAACGAGAATTTTCCGCATATAAAAAGTACTCTTTGACGAGAATGCACGAATGCCACAGATTACTACGAATGCAAACTGCCTGCACCACAACCACAGAGTATCGAGTTTATGCCGGCACTTCACTTAATAACAGTTCGTCCTTGTCATGCTTAATAAGGAATGAAAAGGACAGACTGATGTCGTGTTTTTAAATAGCAAATACGAACAGCCAAGTGAAATGCCGGCATTAGGAAGAAAGAGTTTTTTGTTTGCAGCGCTGTCATAGATTATACACATAAAATGGTATTTATTGTCTCAGATTATTTATTAACTTTATAATTTCGCTTACTTAACTGGAAGTGTCCGTCACAATCTAAATACTGTTAATTATCGCAAAAAATATACTAAGAATTATCATAAATGCCAAATTGGTGTTGGTTCTTAGGCCAATTTTAACATTGTCCTTTTAAACGTGTCCGGGATTAGTCTTTTTGACGTGTATGTACGATACACTGCGTTCTACGTCTGGCTTAGTGCTGTCCCAACATACAAAGTAATCCGGTAAGGAAAGAATATAAAGTCTATCACTACTTATAACGTTCGTATAAAAGCATTGCTGTAAACGTTTTAACTTATAATAGCTATTGTCAAGTCTGAACATACTCAAGAGCGTGTTAGTTTTTATATCTCGGTCTTATAGTTTGCTACAATACTGACCTTCAAAACATAGGTCAGTCTACTTTTAATATATATTTTTTTAATAATATCTAGTAATAGCATTTCACGAGTTTCGTTGTCCTCAAGTGCATTTGATTTTATATCTCAGTCTTATAGTTAATTCTACAAGATTGGTGTCGATTCTGGCATGCTTCCCTAAACCTAAACCTAAAATACGACAACAGTCTATCCTTGTCATTCTTTATACGGAATGAAAAGAAGAGACTGATGTTAAATTTAGTTTTATATTTAGATAATCGTGCCAGAATCGACACCATTGTGTTTACGGCACTTTTGGAAATAAGTCTACCATAATTGTTTACAGTAAAAGCAAATAAGCCGAATAATGTTTTAATCCTATAGTAGCATTTTATGAGAGAACAAGATATCATTACATACTTCGCTGAGATTTCTATAAGTTTACGCTATTTACAATCTTGATCAAGCTTCTTTAAAATCTAATGGTACTTAAGAAGAGCGTTATACGATAAGAACAGCATAAAAGAAATTACAACATACTTAGCCGAACTCAATATAAAATTCGCGCCGTTTTAAATCTTGCTCGAGCCTCTTTTAAATCTAATAGTACTTAATAAGAGCACTATAAGAAAAATAAATGGTATAAGCTGCTAGATCAATCAGTTTATTGGCTAATGAACCCTAAATTGTTTTAAAATGGAGGCGAGTTAAACTGACTGAAACTGTTACAAGTATTAATTTACCTACAATCTTTCTACAAAGTATTTGATGAAGGTCAATTTCAAAACATGGCGCATATTCGTAACAATTGATGTAATTGTTTTTTCAAAACAATATATACTAAATGCACTAATTTTCGGAGGGCATTGTGAAATTAACTATATTGCAGTACATATTTACAGTAAAAGTGACTTCCCCACGACTTACGACATTATAAAAGTTTTACATTTACTATTATATTATCAGTAAATGTCCAATAATAGAAATATAAGTTGGAGTTTTGTTTTCGTTAAGTATATGTAGTAACAAAACAACCGGAACCATCAGCAGAAACAACAGCAAAGATACCATTTGTTAAAATATATTTATGAGTAAATAATAACTATGTACATAACTATGTACATAACTAGTGCATTATAGACATGATTGCTTTAGTAATTATATTATAGGGGTTAGTAACATTTGATAAGTTGATTTAAGAAAGTTATAGAAATAAACGCTTCGCCCAAATACAGCTTTGTAGTATGGTACAAGTTTCTTATAAGTGAAAATAAAAATAGTCTTGAGATCGTTTTAAGTAGTAATTTTGGTCCTTGGGGTGTCCCTTTATATTTATATGTTACTATATTACACAACTCAATTGTAAAGTAAATCAACAAGCAAGGACACTGGTCAAATATAACTAAGCCAACAATGCTTAAAAAATATAGTCAAAAATATTTTGAAAGTTAAACTTTCGACAATTTTAATGACTTTTAACTTGTTCATATTTTGTTTAAGTGAGATTAAATAATACTTTTTGGCGTCACTGGTATCAATTCAGGTCTCATGTTGTAAACAAAGAATACTTATGATATTTAATACTTAAATTAAGCGATCAAAATGCTGAGAATGACTGAATACTACTAGTGTACCTACAGAACTGAATGTGAATGTTACTTCCATAATCTTCAGCATTTTAATGCCCATGCAGGCTACTGGGCACAAGTCTTCTCTGTGATGAATAGTGTTAGTACCACAGAACACAGAAAGAAGTTAGAAGGGTGATAATATACCGTTAGACTTACTAACATCCAAGTCAGGCGAGGACTCTGAACTGGCGGGAGCGTTTGGCCCGGTTGCGGACCCATGCGAAAGCGTGGCAACCCAAAACTGGTTACCGGACGTAAACCCACGGGGCTGGAGTCCTATATTCCCGGGGTATTTCTGGCGCATGTACACACAATGGTGTGCAGCGTCCCCACTTTGCGGGCTCCGAGGAGGGTGGAAAGCCGCTGGGAATGAAACTTAACACTAACACTCATGGAACATTCAAAACAAAAAAACTCCTTGAACAACACCAACAAGCCCGCTGCGTCCTCGGATGCGCAGGCTAAGCAACCACACACGGCTGCGTCTTCGGATGCGCCGAAGCCCGCTGCTTTGGAAGCGCAGGCTACCCACACGCACACGGCCGCGTCTTCGGATGCGCCACGTACCAACACCGTCACGACACGGGAAGTCATGGACCTATCAGCTATCGGTGCCGCAATCCCGGATACTACCCCGAAGGGGACTGCGTCCTGGAGCGTGGAGGTCCGGAGTAGAAAGGTCACTGACAAACCGTCCGTGAAACCACCCAAGAAACCGTTGCCACCGCCGAAGAAGTCGTTGACCGATGCAACACCGGCCAACGTACTCCGCAACAGACGCCGCGCGAAAGCGCGCTTTATTGCGAGGCAGATGCGCGCGCTGGAGACTGGGGGAAGTAAGCAGCCAGAGGCTGCTGAAGAGTCCGCTGCGACTCACGCCGCCCGTGTAAGCAAGGAGCCCACCGGTACGGCTGGCGCCAGCCGGCCAACTGGTGAGAAACCTGCCGAAAAGGCACCTAAGAATCCGGACGACGAGCAGCACGGCGACGATTTGTTGCGACCGCGCGGCAAACGATCGGGACAAGCGCGGAACAACCGGCCAAAGAAGTCCCATTCGATACCCTCGAAGAGAGGACGTCCCGATGACACTATATCGCCCAGAGGGGATACCAAGAGGCCAAAGACAGGTCCGAAGGGTTCAGCTGTAAATTACGCAGACGCATTGAAGGTCAATGACCTCTGCGTCGCAGTAATGGCAGAACCATTTCAGGACCTGACTGAGGTACAGGCCTCTAAAATCGAGGAAGACATCGAGGGGGCTCTGGATGAACAAATCTATGGACCGTCCACGATGTCATCCCGCTCACCGGCATTCCGTGGCAAAGCCTTCTGGTCGGAGGGCGTCCTCAAACTTTGGTGCGAGGACGACTATTCGCTAGAATGGTTGCGCCAAACAATCAATAACATCAGGTCTCCCATCTCGGGAACCGTATTGACGGTAAAACGTCAATCGGAGATTCCGAAGAGGGTGAAGGCCTCCATTATTGTGCCACGGTACAAGGGCGAAAACCTCGACCAGTTGAGGATGAGGCTGGCCGCCCAGAATCCGTGGTACAATATTAATCAATGGACGCTGTACCACGCGGTGAAGACGGAGGAGAAGGAGGAGCTGTTCATCCTGGTGGGTATACCCCAGGATGATGTGGCGAAACTTCTCGCGAGGTATAGACGCGTTGCTTATAAGCTCGGGTCTATCTACGTCCGCTTCTCGTCGGGGGCAGCCGATCGACCGTCCACGGAGAAGATACCACCGGCTACCATACCGAACCTACCGAGGGAGGCCAACGTAGGACAAGGCGTGAGTATGGCCAACAAAACATCGGCCTTGACACCGACAACATCGGCCTTCAACCCATCACCGGCCCGTCAATCCAGCATAGAAGAGGAGGGTGCTGAACGTATGGACTGTGGCTAGAGGGTGAAAAGGCGACGGAAGAGGAAGCGAGAGCGGGTAGTTCGATCAGTCAAGATGACGATCAACAACCCAGCCCCTCTCTTTAACATCATACAGTCCAATCTCCAACACAGCCAGACAGCCACGGCAAACCTTCGGCGAGTGTTGGAGACAAACACCAAGACCATAGCCCTAATCCAAGAGCCGTGGATCAGGAGTGAGAGGATCTGTGGTCTATCCAACATTGGAGGCAAACTACTCCTAGACACTACCGTAAGTAAACCACGTACATGCATCTTTGCTCCAAAACATGTGAAAACCGTTTTAATTACCGAGTTCTGTTCCAGGGACCTGACTGCTATCAGGCTCCTCAGTGATACACCTAGCCTCCCCGAGGTGATTATAGCGTCTGCCTACTGTCCGGGCGACGCCGAAATCCCCTTACCGGAGTTCGAAAGGCTGGTGACACACTGTGAGCAAGAGGGACTGGAGCTTATCATCGCCGCTGACTCCAACGCACATCACACACTTTGGGGCAGCCACGACACCAATACCAGAGGTGAGGAGTTTTCTAGCTACCTTTTCTCAACAAACTTAAAAATTATCAACAGAGGCTCTGAACCTACCTTTGTTACATCAAGAGCCCAGACAATAATCGACCTTACCCTAACCAGTGAGAGGATTGCTGAATTCATCACTGACTGGCACGTATCCGACGAAACATCTTGCTCGGATCACAGATGGATTAGGTTCTATCTTCATATAAACAATAAACCACCAGAGCCCCGACGCATTCCACGTAAGACTGACCGCAAGAAATTCTTTTCACTAATCACGGCCAGTCTGAAGTGTCTCCACTTGCCAGCGGATTACAAAAATCCAATGGAAATAGACACACATGTGAATAACCTAACATCAACTTTAACCGTCTGTTATGAACAATCATGCCCACTAGTACAGCAACGCACAACAGCCAAAGGCAAACACAATTGGTGGGGTCCTGAACTGGATAAGTTGCGACGTAGGGCAAGAAAGATGTTCAACAGAGCAAAAAACACCAGACTCGAACACGACTGAATCCTCTACAAGGAGGCACAGTCACGCTACAAAAAATGCATCCGCTTCAGAAAGGCTGAATGCTGGAAGCGTTTCTGTAGCGATATCCAAGACAACAATCATGCCGCAAGAGTGAGGAAAATACTAAGTAGCGATCCCGAGCGCAATTTGGGTTACCTCAAAAAGGCTGATAATACTTTCACAAAAACCGACGCTGAAACCTGTGAGCTGCTGATGCATACTCACTTCCCAGGCTGTAATACTAGAGACGACCAAGACTGGGAAGATGAGATATCCGCGGTTCCGGATTTAGCTGACTGGACAACTGCACGCAAAATCATTAAAATCAACACATTAACTTGGGCCATCAAAAGCTTCTTCCCTTTTAAAGCAGCTGGTCTGGATGGCATCTTTCCGGGCCTACTGCAATGGTGCGAGGAATCGATACTCGAGCATCTACTGCGAATCTACACAGGATGTCTTGCCTATCGATACATACCCACCAAGTGGAGAGAGGTTAAAGTTATATTCATACCCAAACCAGGCAAAAGTGACTACACGCAACCTAAAGCATTCAGACCGATAAGTCTCACAGCATTCCTCCTAAAGGTGCTGGAGAGAATGTGTGACAGGAACTTGAGAGATGATGCTCTAAAACGTGTACCACTTCATGCAAACCAACACGCCTACAGCATGGGCAAGTCCACCGAATCCGCATTACACAACGTAGTCAGACAAATAGAACGTGGATTATCACCAAAACAATCAACGCTCGGGGTCTTCATTGACATCGAAGGCGCCTTTGATAAAACAAACTTTACCAGCATCAGCCAAGCACTTGTCAGACATGGAGTTGACCCCACGACTGCGGGGTGGATCAACAACATGCTAAAATACAGAGCAATACAAGTGACTGTGAACACTACGAAGTGAGCTGTAGTGGCACGGGGTTGCCCACAGGGAGGCGTTTTATCCTCTCCTGTGGAACATTGTGGTTGACGAATTAATTTGCCAACTCAATCAACGCAACTACTACACAGTCGGCTATGCGGACGACCTAGTTATCCTCATAAGCGGGCCATTCCAGAATGTGCTGTGCAACTTAATGAGTAACGCTCTCAAAATAGTTGAAACATGGTGTACTAAACACCAACTATCGGTGAATCCGACCAAAACAGAGATGGTCATGTTCACGAAAAAACGTAACTTGGATACCGTTAAATTGCCCAAGTTATTTAAAACCGAACTGTCTATGTCAAGCGAGGTCAAATATCTAGGCATAGTTCTTGATCATAAGCTAACATGGAACAACCACTTAGACCAAAAGATAAACAAAGCCTGTATCACGTTTTGGCAATGCAAAAGATTACTTGGTAAAACCTGGGGTCTTGCACCAAAAATCACAAAATGGCTTTACACAACCATAATCAGACCACTCATCACCTACGGTGCAATAGTTTGGTGGCCTAGAACTAAACTAAACACCGCAATTAATAAACTGCAGCGTTTTCAAAGACTAGCTTGCTCTGCTATAACAGGCTGCATGAAATCTACACCTACAAATGCCCTAGAAATAGCGCTCGACATCCCGCCACTCGACCTGTTTATACAACAGGAAGCAACTATGGCAGCGCTAAGAATGTATCATCTGGGCTTGTGGACGGTAAACCAGGGACCTCACTCCAGAATTCTGGAAAGGGCTATACAATACCAACCTATGGTAACAGCCCGCTGTGATAAAATCCCGACTACTCATACATTTGATAGAAGATATCAAATAGAACTTCTAGAAACCAACAAGGACTGGTCGGGCACAGACGAACTACGCATTTACACTGATGGATCCAAAATACCAGGATTCGGATCAGGCGCAGGAGTCTTCTCACTGGACCTTAACATCCATATATCAACAGCACTGGGTGATTACAGCTCAATATTTCAATGTGAATGTATAGCCATTACTCAGGCCGCCACCGCTGTCATTAATAGGAAAGTCAAAAACTACAAGATACGTATATTATCTGATAGTATGGCTGTCCTAAGAGCCCTAGATAGTAACAGCAAAACTTCTGGGCTAGTATACGAATGTCACCTGGCATTGGAGCACATAGCAACGGATAACAAGGTTATCCTCCAATGGATCAAGGGACATAGCGGTTCTGTGGGTAATGACGCAGCCGACGAACTAGCTAGAAGGGGATCATCACAGAAAGTGGAAGGCCCTGAGCCACTTCTGCCATTACCCTTCAATCAGTTTCGTACATGGATGCGGCAACGAACCACACAGAACCATAACACCCGTTGGGCGAATACCGAGGGCTGCAGGCAATCTAAGGATATTCTTCCCAACCTCAACCCCAGACTAACTAGGAAACTACTAAATCTTAACCGAAATGATCTCCGAGTAATGCTAGGCACCATAACAGGGCACTGCCCACTTAACAAGCATTTACTAACCATACGCGTTACAGATAGCTCTCTATGCAGAGGATGTCTGGAGGCAGATGAAACGGCCGCTCATGTGGTCCTGGAGTGCACGAGCGTTGCAGAACACCGGGCATCAATCCTCAGGAAGCCGAGGACGCTCCTAGAAGCCTGTGAGAGCCTCAGGAGGCTACTGCGCTTCTGGAAGGAGCTGGGCTGGCTGAGCTAGCTAGCCCAACACACCCTGCACGCACAATGGACCAAGTACGGAGTCTAGGTGCGGAAACGGGGGCCCACAACAAGTAACAAGTAACAAGTAAGTAATATACCGTTAGTACGGAAACCGATGTCGTCGGCTCGCCCCCACTACACTTTCACCTATTAGATAATATCCAATCAAACGACGCGACATCAAACAATCTAACCAATCAGCGCTCACACCCACTGCAACGGACCAATGAAATCCAAGTTTTGCCAAGTTATGGGTTCCGCCCACAAGGCCCTTCTAACCTCTTTGTATGTTCTGCGGTGAGTACCATAGAGCAAAACGGCCGACGCAGCTAGTAAGTAGTATAGGTAGAGGCAAACTTCTTGAGAAAAACAACAGTCAAATAAACTTGCTTGACGTTTTTGTATTTTGTAAAATTGCTACTGCGCAGGCTTCCTTGTCTATGGTGGATGCTCAAGAAGTTTCCTAGAATATGACTAGATTGACGGCTGCTCACGTGCAGATGTAACCGTAACCATAAACCGTCGATAAATTTTGGTCACCAATACCGCGCAGTCATTGGGAAAGTTGCTTAGCTTCTATGATCGCAGCCAAATGCGCTCACCACTACACCATCAAGCTTCTCAATTTCCATAAGTAATGCTATAAGCAGCAAAAACAAAACGTTGAGCTTTAAATCAAAACGCTAAAACCGTTTTACAATAATACAGTGCTAAAATAATTATCGCACGAGTAATTTATATTACCAATTTAACTAAATAAAAAAACTAGGCAAATAAAATAAATTTATAATCAACGCCGACGATACGGGATAGTGACGGCGTGTGTGGTGATGCGCATAATACCACGCTCAACTGACTCTTGTTTATCTTCGGTCTACAATAACCACTGGTCCAATCACTAGTAGTAACAATGACCCTTTGCCAGAACTGATGACTTGTACGAAACAATAGGGATGGTGACGGAGTAAAGTAAACGAAATTCTGTTTAGTCCGTCAGTTAGATTGACAAAATATAATTATCATTTTTTTGTCAATCAACCAAAAAACGACACAAAAAATAAAGCGTGTCAAATTTTGGGAGTGGGTGTTCGTGACTTCACTTTTTGGTAAAAATTGTACGTAATATTTCGTACATTACGTTTTTGGTTGATTGACAAAAAGAAATATTATTATTTTTAGTGAATCTAACTGATAGAATAAGAAAAAAATATTGGGTCATCATCCCTAATGGTAAAGTATGGCAGTTACATAGGTAGTTAGTGTTCTTGTTAAAACTTCGTTAATTTTTTTTTTTATTGTGAGGTTGCTGAATTCTGCCATCACAACAGACAGGATAAATTGCTTCACATGAGATGCCTCTCGGTCAAGGTTTAAAGTTTATTATGCTTTTGTTGAAAATAGGTACATTAGCGAGATTCGTTCGACGTTGAACTCAACAAAATGAGCTACAGGCGCTACAGCCATCATGCCGCCAAAGACACGGTAATATTATCTATTATTACCGTGCCAAAGATATCATAAAAGAACTCATGATTATTTAACACACGCTTCGCTTTTCGCTACCCATTTCGATGTCGCAGCCCTTAAGTATCATCAACAATCAGACGAGTAGAAGACATGAGCAATAACCAGCATTTATTATTTATTTCTCCCTATTATAGCTAAATAAATCACTGCTCCTACTAAGCACATTGCGATCGTGGAACAGCGGTCAGCATACGCGACAACACTTTTCCATTAGCTCTTTGTAGAAAGGACCATTGAGAACCTCACCCAAGGGAATACTTCTTAATGAAACAAATATTGAATACAGTGGAGATGTGTATGTTCCAATGGAATAAGAATAACTGCAATTATAACTTTTTTTATGTAAAAGGGTGGCATACAATACTATACCTATATTAGCAAACATAGCAATAATAGATTTAGATGAAGCTACCAGGGAAGTATCGCTTTTATAAAATAAACAAACATATTTGGATCAAAGTACAAAAAAATCTTTCACATATTGCCCATTGCCTATGAATATTTATATTTATTGTCTTATAATATTATCTCAAATAAAAGAAATTTCATCATTCAAACACGCTGCATTTGCAGTCAATATAACAATATTGCGTATATTCTGTGTTATAAAGATAAAACAATGCCTATGATGCATTTATAAAGAACTTATACTATCTGGATGTTGTGTTTCGCTTCTACACACAGGGGGCTATCATTCCTCACCTTACAAATTACACTTAACAAGTTCAGTTCTTGGAAATTATAGACATTTGTTCAAGTGAAAATTCGAAGTAGGTTGCAAAGCAAGTGTAGAGTAATGGGTCTAATTTGTGCCTAGACCTCTGAGCTAGCAGCCGCGGCACGCTTCACTCTGTTTACGTGATTCAGTCAAACTCCACTGTAGTCTGACAGTTAGCACCGATATATCGCTTTATCATATCCCGTTTCGGTCGTCATGCTAGAGGGGCAGATCTTATATAATTAAATCGAATCTCTCACTATCTTATCTAACCACTGTTAAACCGGAAAAAAACCGGACGACAATGGTTGATGCAAAGGTATCTTGCCTTCTGTTCCAAGAGGCCTGAATAAGAATCCCCTGCAAAGGTCTGCGTTTAAGTGATGAACAATATAAGTATGTTACGATGTATTAGTTATATATGGCTTGGCTTATTTAGTTTCCATAGTAAAACTGGCACTTTTGTCGGACTGAATAATTGTTGTAAGTTAAGTACGATATTACAAATATTTTTTTAGCATTGGTATGCTTTACATTACAACTGTTGTGAAATTAATATCGCTCGTGTTCAAATAAAACTAGTTTTAACGGGTTAATGTTTCGAAGCCTTTTCATGTCGGCTTCGTCAGAATGCGAACCTGAAAAGGCTGGGAAACGTCAATAATTAAATACAGTTTCGTGCATTAACCCGTTAAAACTAGTTTTTTTTGATGAGTGATGTGCGTGAAAACCTAAGAAACAAATATCGTTCGTGTTATTTTAATATTCGAAACATCGATCACTATTTACTTAATACTGTTAACCACATCGTATAAAAGGAGGTAAAATTAATTCTTCCAAAAAATTCAGTAAACAGAAAAACAGATACCATTCAAGAAAATATTTTATTGTCAAAGATGAAAGTGGAGAAAAGTGCTCGCTCCGTTAAAATAATCCCATCCTTTCAGCTAAGAATCACGTCGGCGGCACTCCTATTAGGCTGAGGTCGTTTCATAAACCGATGTTTTATTTTTAAGACGTCCCTTTAACCTTTGGCATTCACTCATGATAAAGTTCATTCAAGATTTTTTCACGGATGATTCAAGGGTTTTTTTCTTTACTCTTTTCACTTTGGCTTAACCTCACCTAACGAAATTAACAAAATCAAGACCCTATATAAAAAAACACCCATTTCAACAGTGCTATTCTGTAATAATATACTCACTGTTTACATCGGAATCCGAGGTGTGATTTAAAATTCTAACAAGAATTTCAAATCTGTATATCTCTTTCTAAGTGTCGCCGCACACGGGCCATACGACACAAACTCCGCCACGAGAAGCTAGAAGCGGCTACTAAAGTGGCTAAAGAGCGCGACAGCGGTCGACTAAGATAAGTGAGAGAGGGGTGGGGAATCGCGCGAGTGACGTGTGGCGGCGTTTTGTATCGGCGCATTAAGTGGCCGGTGCGGGCCACAAGAAGCGAGCAACGATTTGTAGCGTGTGGCGGCCACCGGCGTACCGTGTGTGGCGAGTCCATATAAAATGTATGAAAACTACAAGAAATATGCCGGTGGCGGCGTTTTGTGGTTGTGGTCGGTGGCCCGTGTGCGGCGACACTAAGTACGCGATGGTCTTAAAAACTACCGGACGAGTTTTCATGAGGTTTTACCAGCATACAGCAGTTACATAATTTTTCACAGAAGGATTATATGTGTGTATAAAGGGTCATGCCTGGAAACAAACACAACAGTCTACATACCATATCGCAAATAAGGTGGGCCATACTAATGCCTAGAGAAAACTAATTCGTAAAAAAAATCAAACAGGTAAGAACTGGTAAAGATCAAAATTGACTGAAGAAGCCGATCGTTTTTCAGACCAAACAGTTGAGTACGATAACAAATGGAAGGCGATGACCTAGCAGTAGCAACTTCCTGTCCTGTTTTCGGTTGAACCGGTAACTGAAGGTGTATTCCGTCATATATACCAGTATACTGGCCAGTGCTTATGGCGTCATGGATCGACGCTATACTGGTGAATTGTTCCGAAATATATTGGCCAGTCCACTGACGTCATAAATCGACGAAATATTAAAAATAATGCGTATAAAGATTTTTTATTCGCCTCATCAATTAAAAGGAATTCTTTTTGTTCGGATGCCATTATTGTTATTTAAATAAAAAAGAAATAAAATTCGAATGCATCTCACGCACGTTCAGTCGTACGTCATATTCGTTTTCCCGGTTAAAATATGGTAGCATACCAGTACATCGTCATTACCACTGGCCAGTGTGCTGATGTACATTTCGGAATACACCCTGAAACGGCTGGATTATTGGCGGCAATTCATATTTACAAATTACCTTATCGCAAACAATAGGTTTTACGTTGACAGACTATTATTGTCTACTCGAGCGTATACAATTGGCGCATTCTTCTTACGCACCCAACTCACATGGCAAGAGTAATGGATCAGTGTGATTAGCGTTAAAATATAGTCGATTGTAAATTACGACAGTATAGCTGGCAGTATATCTTTATAGCCGGTGCAAAGGCTTCGATAGTAACTATTTACGTTGTCAGGTTAACATTAAGTCTTCCCGCGCTCTCTTCCAAGAATACCCTGTAATAATAACTTTTTTACGCCCCTAGAAGCGAAGACATCTAACTACGTATGACTATCTTAATAAGGCTGCATGATGCTACGAATAATTACCACATACCAAATTGGGACGTTTGTGGATGGACGAACAAAAAATATGTCCCCCAGCTATGTGTAATATTATAATAAACGAATGGCAAGTCCATTTGTGATGCAAGCAGGCATTTTGAGGCGTTTTTTGCACTAGATTAAATAAGTATGTACATTATTTAATTACCTATCTATTAAAATCTTGATTCTATTTCAACGTACAAGCTTGCAGACAGTATTGTGTGCGATCAAAATTTTAGTACCAATAGATAATATCAACTGGAAAGATGAAAGCATTGTAAATAAAGTCTTTTTACAGTGATATAAATTTTCGTCCATCAACAAAGGCTTGAGCCACCTACACGTTTTATTTTTGCGCTTAGTGCGTTGTAATAAAAACGCAGCTTTTATCTTTAACGGTCACAAACGTATTAACTTACACTTTTATCAAAAATCGTCGCTTCTTTATCAAAAGGACTGTTTTATGGGCAAACAATGTAATCTCGTAATCGTTCGATTTAAGATAAGACAGAGTCGTTTCCTTCCATTGGGCGCCACTAGATCTGCTCGAACCTTAAAGAAAACCGAACTCATTGTTTCTTACAATGTAATGTAATTGTCACTGGTGTTATAGTGGGGAGTGAATGGAACAAAGAATGCGGTCATTCATAACGTCGAGGTATCTTTTTGAAGAGTAGCCGCGAGGAGTTGGGAGAAAAAAGGGTTTATGGCACGCCCCTCGAGCTACAAGGCGACATAACAATGCGCTGCGTACCTGGACTAGAGAATAAATTAAATCTGAATCTGAAGCCAGTTGACACAATTCATTCAAAGAATACAATGGAGACCTTTCTTAAACGTAAGCGCCATCTGAATATTCACTACACATTTTAGCGAGAAATGCACAAAGGCGACAAAAACTTGTTTATCTATCTCGTTATAATTGTAAAGGAATGTCAGTTGTATTGCTCCCATGCTGGAATGGACTGGGAAACATTAACTATTGAAGCTGTTGATTTTAACGGAAAGTTGATAAAAGTTTAATCAATTGATGGCTTCGTAATTCACAAATCGGCACTATTGTTTCTGATGAACAGTTAGATCTTTACGGTATTCCCTTTCTGTACTTCCATACAAATATTAAAAAAAAAGGTAAATTTAAAAAATCAAAAAACGCGACTGCTTAATTGTACTTCAAATAAAAACTGAAAAGAAAAAAACAAGTCCAGTAGTCTATTGTTCTGTTAATAAGGAACAAAGCTACTTTAACAGCCGGGACCCATTAGATATTCAAGAATACATAATATTTTTCAATTCAGATGGGCCTCAATTTTCGCAAAAATGTGTGAAGTTAAATCAAGTCGTTACATAAATATCTAATGAATGTAAATTTTATAGTAAACTACCACTTATTCAATAATTTGTTTAATGCAAAATGTACATTTTGGAAATAGATATCAAATAATATTTTAGTTTTGATTCACTATTTTAGCGGTAATGGCATACACATTAAAAATGGATATATGGTGTCACGGACTTTTTTTAGAACTATTTAAGAGATACATTTTCACTCTACATTACATTCATGTAGCTTTTATTGTTTTTGCAGTGCAGGCCAAAATGGCTCGCAGATGGGAGATTTTTTTCCGTCTTATGTGACACTTATTGTTATATTTTGGCCAATTCACTCAATAACAACATAAATTATTATATATATGTTATTATCATATATGAGCTATATTACTGTTAAGTTTCATTAAAATTCATTTAGTATTTTTAGGTGAAAGAGTAGCAAAGATCCATACAAACGTAATATTGAAATTGGGCAAGTGATTAATATACAACTTTAAAGCGTTGTAGATCCTAAACAATCATATAAAATGAAAAATGGTGTTAGGAACCTAAACATGATTTTCGATTATCTAGACAGTGATACCCCACTCGACATATTTTGTCAACTCATTTTTTTTACTTCGTCACAATAATGCGCCTAATTTTGCCCATATTGAATTTTGATTACTATCATATCTTTAGTAGCACTCCCATGATTGAGACGAATCGATTGATGTATGAATCATCAAAATCGGTCCAGGCGTTTGGTCTCTAGTGTGCCACAAAGGAACAAACATACATATATAGACTGTTAAACACTATACCCTGTATGCGCGTCGCGCTTCGCGCTCTTGCATTGCGCAGTCGGGTAAAAAGACGAAAGTGTCTGTCTGTTCACGCTTGAACCGATTGAGTTGAAATTAGGTAAAGAGATAGTTTGAGTATAGGGAAAGGGCGTAAGATTGTTTAACGATAAAAACTATCCTACGCCCTTTACATAGGACAGTTTTAATCGCAGACAAAGTCGCGGATAATAATACCACCTAATACTCACGCATTATAAAAAAAACAGTAGTAAAGTATAATAAAATATAATTATTCATTTGGGACTACTTAAAACAACTATTTAGTTCCAATTTAAACAGACCTTGTACTATAAAAACTACATATTATACCTACAATTAAAAGGTAAGAACATAATTACAATATTATTTAAAGTATAAAAACAACATCACTAGGAAACAAATATTTGTGTTCTTTACATAAATGAATACCGCACCGGGGTTCGAACCCAGGATCCTTGGAACAAAAGTCACACGAGGTACCGTTGCACCTTTGATGCTCTTCAACTGCTGTAATATTCGCTAACAACAAACTCACTTTTCATCTCGGAATCCACGATGTAAGTTATAATTAGAACACTAATTTCAAATCACACCGGCGAATTCCACGGTGAAAAGTGTGTTTGCAATAACCATATTCATTAACGGTTTTTAACATAATGGTTTTATGAACATTCGTTGGTTTTCATCAACTCGCCTCATGTAGCTCACCCGAACGTTATTTACGTAGATCATCGCATTATATTTAACAGTCTGTCATATTATGGCAACCTGAAACCACTTATTGTTTGTTAAACAATGCCAAATGTGGCATAGGTGCCAAATTATATATACCAAGATTTTATTTAGTTACATTTATTTATAGTGTCCGAAGGCATCGCGAGAAGTTGTTTGTGCCTCTAGAGCTCAAATTTAGTGAGTTTCATAATATCTTTCGAAATCTAAATACCCGGCGATTATGGATGCGGTGGGCTAAGCACAAACTTGGGCAAATCCTTAATCACACTAATATTATAAAAGGCGAAAGTTTATAAATGTGTATGTTTATTACTTCATCACGTCTAAATTTTTTAGTGATTAAGTGATTTTGAATATGGTATGGAGTTAGCTGACACCCTGGATTTACTTTGAGACTGTAGCAGATGTAAACTTACATTCAGATATATTATTAATTTAATCCTAAGTCAGTACAAAATCTTGTCATATTAAACCACATAGTACCTATATGCTTATTTTCTTTACAGCTAAATCTATTTAGCCGTTTTAATGGGAAACATTAAGAAACATCCATACAATCCTTCACATTTATCACATATTGTTTTATGTTAAAATGGTGGCAAACAAGCTTATGGCCTGCCTGATGGTAAGCGGCCACTATACCCTGTAGGCGCTTCATCATCATCAGCCTATTAATGTCCCCACTGCTGGGGCACAGACCCTCCCTATTGATGGAATAGGGAGTTTTTGGGCCATTACCCACCACGCGGGCCCAGTGCTGATTAACGTGCCCTCCGAAGCAAGGAGGATCTTGAGATAGTAAATTTTTGGTCACCCATCCAATGAACGACCACTGCGAAAGTCGCTTAACTTCAACGAACCACTTGCGCCGTCGAGCTCCGCTCCACGATAGCCGCTTGCTATACAACAAAATATCACTCGCGCCTTTGCCTATCCTGACCTGTCTGATCCCTGATCTGTTTTTCATTTAATCAATGTCACTTACAGAATTGAAAAAAAACTAAAATATAATCTTTTGAGGTCGTGAAATATAGTGATGCTTATAAAGCACGTGAGCAATAACTTTGTAGACAAAAAATAACAATCTTTGCATGACTGGCAATGATTTTGAAGTGACTTTACCCTGTGTAAACGTTACAAACGTAGCAATTCACACCAATAACGTGTAATTTACGGTAACAAAACAGCTACGGTGGCCGAACCGCGCCGCCCGGTTGCCTTTCAA
The DNA here is from genome assembly GCA_902850365.2 of Chilo suppressalis. Lineage (NCBI taxonomy): Eukaryota > Metazoa > Arthropoda > Insecta > Lepidoptera > Crambidae > Chilo > Chilo suppressalis. The sequence continues at coordinate 20,892,851 of OU963898.1, forward strand.
CGTGTTTTAAACCATTACCCGCTTCAAGTAAAATAATTGAGGTAAACCAATTAATTGGACATTGCTATGTAAACTAGGGCCTTTTGGTAAAACTTTTTATATAATGTGTGACGTTATGAATCCTCCAAAGTTAACTAGTGCAGTAGAAGAAAAAACACCATAGTAGCCATTATATCCTTACCATTATGCAACAGCGCTAGATAAATCTTTTTTTAATTTGCAAAAACGTAGAATAGTTACGGAGTAGCGGTTATCGATAATTTCCGTTTCTTAGAGAAAATTCGTTATTAGGTAAAAACATCGTTATACTACCATAAACACAGACAACTTTCATGGCAAAACCTGTGCTCATAAATTATGACGTTTCTTTTCAATCTTCTTCCATCTTATTTATCCTTGTAAGCTTCACTATTCGTAATGAATATGGATGAACCAATATAACACCCCGTTATACATTAGACTGTCAGGTTGGGATTAGGTACAGTCAACAACGCAGCAGGTAATCGAAAGGAATTACAAAATCTTTATGGATTTTGGTCCTTATGTAAAGGATAATAAAAATATAGAAATTCAAAAGGTTTTTCTATTTTTTCTGTAAAAGTCGGTCGGTGGATCTTATCCATACCAGTGAGTTTTTGTAAGTTGTTTATAAAATGTTAAATAAAGTATAAGTTGTGACACTTACATAAAATAATTTCATTTTCAATTGCGATGTTTTAAAATCGTACATATTGCATTAGAGTAGATTTATTACTAAATTTAATAAGTGACAACAGCCGTAACGTGACAGACAGTTTAATAATATTAATACCTAGTAACGAACTAGGTCAGAATGGGAATAAATTAATGTGTGATGTTATCGAACCGACATAGTGATGTCTCTTCTTACACCTTATTCGATTTTCAAATGTGCATTCACTTAAAAATCCATTTCTATTCGTTTACTTATCAGCACAATCTAAGTCTTTAACAAAAGAAGCTAAAATTAATGGAACTAATTTTAACTGATCGGTTGATGTTTTATTTAATAAATAAAATGTTGTGTTCTGTATTTTTTTACTTTATTTCCCTGGCATATTTCTCCTCTGTTCATATTCCTTCTATGGTGCAGGTTGTCCGGAACAGATCACTTTTAGCGATAAGGCCTAGATTAGAGCCGTAAAATCGTAATTTTTGAACGTCTCGTTTACCCCCCTTAGAAAAGATTTTGACTATTTCCAATAGAAGTAAACAGTAGATTTATTCTTCCTATTTTAAGTCAATGTAGAATATTTACAAATACTATTTTCCCTTTTTCCGTAGTCTAGCTGCAGTAGAACGATCAGTACATGATCGTTCTACTGCAGCTAGTCTACGGAAAAAACGATAATATGCACAAATTCAAACGCCTCAATCTCTCAATAATGTTCAATAAATTAGATCAAATTAATTACTACGACATCAGAAATATGTTTTTGTTGTAACATAATGTATTAGAATTTTGATTTTCCATCTCGTTAATTATCAAAAACAAACATCTAACCTTCGTGAGTTTTCCCAAAAATTAATGCAGGTTTACCTCGTATTTTGATATTGAATAAAATAGAATTACTATCAAAAACTTTGATAAAACTAATCTATCATCATGGAACTACTGAAATATGTATATATATTTATAATAAGTTCATTAATAATTATTTTATAAGACTCGAAACATCACCAGTAAAATGCAATATATACTAGTGCAAATCTACCTACGCGCCTGTCAGTATGCCAGCGGCGCAATTTTGTAAAAGGGCTCTTATGGTTGTATGCCAAACCTTGAAACTTCCTCCACCGATTTTCGTAAAGCTATAAACCTGGATTTGCATTGCTTGTCTTTCGAAGCAATGATGCCACATAACAAAACAGTTTCAACTGTGCTATATAGCCTCTGTTTTTAATTTATTCTACCTTTACTCTTAGGCCTACCTATTACAGTTATATCGATATAATTAACAACACTATAAGTTGTGTACACTGCACATCCCTTGGGCGTGTACCGACGATACACGGTGGACCGTAGCGGAGGCCCATTGTGATCCGCCGACCGCCATTGTCAGCAGGTCGCCCTGCCGGCCATTCGACACGGGTTAACTCTAAAACGCTGTGCAGAGAAAGCATGCTGTATGATATTCTATAAATTATTATTATACCTAAAGCCCGCAAAACATCTTAAACCCTTGGACAATGGAGCCTGCGCAGTAGCAATTGAACATACAAAAACGTCTACCGCACAAGTTTATTTATCAGTGCCCGCTTGACATTTGCCGCTACATTATATATAGTGGTATAACGTACTAAGCTACAGTGCGACCACCGACCAGAGCTTGTAGAACTTTGATAACTTTTACAGGTGGTCGCAATATTACTAGAAGTAATAAATGGGATAGGATTGAAGAAAAAAAAACTTTTAAACATGTTTCCATATCTCCCTCACTAATCTCTAGAGATGATCACGTCGGGGTCACCACTTTTGGATACTTCTACGGTAACTATTAGAGTTCGCTATTATAGTGGTGACGACTGTGGAATGGTAAATAAAAGGGTGTAGGTAGGTATAGTTCAACATCTGACTCCGAATATAATTGTCCATTTCCTAATATGTAATGCGTGCTATATAGAATGAATTAAGAATGAACCTGATGGGATCGTTGTTTATGTGAGACTGGCTGCCGTCACCGCGGACCGCGCGTCGACACTTATATCAAGTCAACATTCTTAACATCCAAGTCACCACAATAGGATTCTGTAGATATCTCTCCCTTCAAAATCAGTTAAAAGCTCTCTTTCTACCCTGGCTTAGACAAATAAAAACTAAATATAAAAATTGGTAAAAAGAACTAGTTGATATAAATGTTGTAAAATAAAACGGAATTATAAAACATTAATCATCATCATCAGCCTATTAATGTCCCCACTGCTGGGGCACAGGCCTTCCCTATGGATGGAATAGGGAGATTGGACGATGACCCATCACGTGGGTCTACTGCGTTTTAGTGGACTGAACGCGCTACCCACTTGGGCGATCGATCGAGCTCCTCAATTGCATAATTGAAACGTTAATAGCCACGGGCTAAATGAAGGTAAGTTACCCAAGAAAATTCAGCTTATTTCCTGATATTAGCCTTTTTTCCTGTAAAGAAATAAATTATGCTTTGTGGATATACTCTTTATTGCAAACAAATGTAAGGCATAAAACATAAATATGTGAGCAAAGGAGGGAATTTTCTTATTGGTATTATTGTTTAACTGACTTTTTATATTGTGAAAAATCTTATTTTTACTTTATATTAGTGCATAATTAGATTATATGTTATTCCACAACTGTGCTGGCATTAAAGTAACTCAAACATAAAATGATAAATAACGGGATTCTTATAGTTGGAATTCCCGGAGTGCAGTACTGTACACAATTTAATTGTAAATATTTTGCCACCTTCAGATATCACATCTATTATGTGTGTGGATAAAAAAATCCGGGTCGGATGTCGTGAAAAGCCTCAATTTACAACAGCTTCGTACAAATCCGAAATTCCGAATGTATAAGATCCGAAAAGTTAAGTAGGTACCTACCTACCTCCTCTACCTACCTTTTCTAAAACATCTTGAAAAAGAGACGGCAACCCAACGAGATAAACTTTCAAACCTAAACACATTTAAATAAAAATCAGTTAGAACATTATAAGAAATTTCAACTGAATCGTAGGACTCGATAGATTTGGCTAACTTTGCTTATTATCTTCGTGTGTTCCAAACTCAAAACGTGATAGGAGATAAAAATGGTCAAATTTCTGTATTTTCGTCTATCACGACACGACACGAAGTGTAATTTGATTTGTAATTTGATGAGCTGGCTACAAAACGGTATAATTACGCATATAGTTTTGACCATATAATACTTTATTTTTACAACCCGGAGGTTTTGGGTCAGCTGAATTTTAATTTCAACTCATGTCAATCAAAACCGCCTGCAATAGTGTTAAAATCACTAAATTAAAAATCACACCAAAAGCTCACTGTAGGTTTGTCATTCTGTTTTTTACTGCTCCTGTAAAATTAAATTTGATGTTATTATACCATTTTGTTCACCAGTTCCTCATTTTATGTTTTTGTTTTCGTAACTCAATCAAATTTTGTAAATATCCTACATATACCAAAATTCACGGTAAGTAGTATATATATATAAACAGGTCACTAAAGATTTCTATTCACGTATTCTTTTGTATCACCTGTACAACGGTTAATCTATCCAGTATCTATAATACGACTAGGATGTAAGCGCTACAGTTACATTGTTAGTAAGGAGATAATGTTTCAAGAAAGGTCATTTTCTTCACTTTTGAACCAAATGATTAAACAAAGCATAAATTTATTAATGCAATTTACATTGAAAATACTTCTTAGTGATAAGTAATATGACTTTCATTGACTTATTAACAAGACTTATTGTGCCTATATTTCTCAACAGAACAGTTCAAGTATGCTTGTTTTTACGATAAGACTATAGTCTGGTAGGTTTTTTATTTATAGGTATTATATTTTTATACGAGCGTTTGATGCTACAACGAATAATTAATTATTTACCCTCTGATATTTCGATCTCCTAATAAGTAAATGCTCAAATTGTATTTTGATGTAAGATTGGCACGAAAGAAAAACTTAACGCGCAGTTAGTACTTAGTAAAGCTCAGCTGGTATTCAAGGCCACGGCATTTTTTTAACAGAAAAATAGCTCGTTCCGAGATAATATATTTCTAGTAAAAAAGCAAACGTGAGTGTCGTCTAACACTCGGTTTGAACGGAGTTAAAAATAAATACCATAAGGGGAGGGAAACTTACGATAGGTGGTGAAAAGTACCATAAAAAAACTCGCCTTGACCAAAATTTTCTACCAAAATGGCGTTTTATTACCCCGTATAAATCTAGCAAATCCGCCGCCGTGACGGAAAAATCTTACACTTTTTTTGCCTAGCCCCATCTGCCGTACCGAACTCTCAATCGCACATGGAATAAGACATGATTTTAACTGTGATGTGGAAAAACGGAGTGATCATTTGCTCTATGATAATAATGCGTAAGATTTTTTCTTTCTTTTGATTTGATTTTGGTTTGTTTATAATTTAAAAATCTAACAGAGGTTCGAACGCATATTTTAAACTGCAATAAAGTTCTATGCAGTCATTACAAGCAATGCCTGGGTTGCTTTATAGCTTCAATGCCTTTGCTGTTCATTCATTAGGACCACACACTATGTCACTTCACAATGGATAGTTTATCCTATTGAACTTGCATCGGCAGTAAGATCACACAAAGAACTTTTTATTATCTGTTTTTTATGTATTTTTATTACGTACGATTCAAAACTATCAACATTCTATCATAATTATAGTAAGAGGCTAATTCAAATAAAAATTCAAAAAAAATGTTTTTATGACATAAAATTAAATTTCCATCCCAACTATGAAAATATGAAAGTTCCATTTGATCTGAAAGCGAAAAGATACATAAGTAATTAGCCCGTTCTTTCCTTTCCTATGGACAACCCTGCACAAAGACAATACCCAATTAAACCTAAAAATAATAACCACCAAATAGATTATTATGGGTGAAGCTACAGATCAAAGTTGATATTACATGCTTATATAATATTGATATTATCCATTTAAGTATAGCGCATACTATGCCCGGCCGCAGCGGGTCAGGTCGCAGAGCAAAAACCGCTCAAATCGCTCGTATGTATTTTATATGAAACTATCGCACCATCTGATCATTTCCACTGCAGTCAGAAACCATACTACCAAAACACGAGTCAAACCCTCAAAACTAATCTTCAAGCCTTGGATGACTTCCGGTCTGTTAAAATGTACGAAACACAGAGACAGGCTCCATCTTGATTTTAGAAAGCACCCCAATGACAAAATGAAGGAATTGGTCTACAAAAGGTACCGTAACTACCTTATGAATCTCTTGCATCACTTAAAAAGGGAATACGAATCAAAGGAACTTGCCAGTAACAAAAATAATCCGAAAGCTCTCTGGAAGACCATAAAGAGGATAAGTAATTCGGGGGGAAACTCCAGTCCTGCTGTGGAACTTACTAATCTCAAACCTGGTGACGCTAGTGAATCTGTTAATATCTGCAATGACTACTTCGCAAACGTCGGTGAAAGACTGGCAAACAAATTACTAGCGCAAACAAGCACGACTTCAAGTCCTACATTGCATGACCCTCGTTTGGATCCCCCTGCTCCTTTTTCCTTTTTCATGCAGCCGACCGATGCATTCGAGGTTGATCGTATCATTTCACAGCTAAGAAGCGATAGTGCGGCTGGCATTGATGGATTTAGCCCTATTCTACTGAAAGCTATTAAGGCAGAAATAATTAATCCCATTACTTACATCCTCAATCTTAGTATTGCAACCGGGATGTTCCCCGATAGTTGGAAAAGGGCCGTAGTCGTGCCTATCTATAAAAATGGCTCTAAAAAGATTCCCCAAAACTACCGGCCGATTTCGCTTCTGGGTGTGTTTTCTAAGATACTCGAGAAAATTGTTAATAAAAGACTGCAATTGTATCTCGAAAAACATAATTTACTTTCCTCTAAGCAGTTTGGGTTTAGACGTCGAAAGTCTACAGAAGATGCTGTCACGAACATGGTTGCCGATCACCTTGACAAAGGTAGTAAGTGTATTGGAGTTCTACTGGATCTTGCCAAGGCGTTTGATACTGTACCGGTACACTTGCTACTCAAAAAGTTGGAGAATATTGGAATAAGAGGCTTGCCCTTGAGTTGGTTTCGTAGTTATCTAACTGGCAGACGTCAGTGCATAAGGGTGGGAGAGTTTGTCAGTGACGAGCTGCCTGTACGCTTCGGTGTTCCACAGGGTAGTGTTTTGGGACCAACTTTGTTCATTATCTTTATGAACGATATTCATAAAGCAACACCACGGGATGTCGAAATATATTGCTATGCAGATGATACTATTGCCATTTTTCATGACAGATGCTGGGAGGTTGTGTTTAATAAGGCTGAAAGGGGAATGGCTATTCTAAAAAAGTGGCTCGACGGCAATCTTCTTTCTTTGAATGCCTCCAAGACAAAGTATTTATGTTTCCATAAAACCAAAGCATCAGAACCGCCCCTCGCCCGTTCCTTACGTATTCACTCAGATTGCTTCTCTGAATACTGTACCTGCCAGAGCTTAGAGCGAGTTACAAATGCCAAGTATCTGGGTATCACTTTAGACGAAAACCTATCTTTTAAGATGCACATAGAAACCACTGCTTCACGTATCAGAAAGCTGATCTACGTTATGAAAACTCTTAGGAGCTGCGCTGACGAGGAGATTCTCAATCTCGTTTATAAGAGTCTCGGGGAGTCACTACTTAGTTACTGTATTCCTGTCTGGGGTGGAACCGGGATCACTGCAATGTTAGTCTTAGAGAGAGCACAACGAGCTGTCTTAAAGACGATGCTAAAGAAACCATTTTTATACCCCACCGACTGTCTTTATTCAGAATCGCAAATCTTAAATGTACGCCAACTTTATATACTGATAGCCTCCTTAAAAATGCATCGTCAAGTATTAAGCTCACCCAATTATAAATCCCTCTTATGCAAAAGAGTATTTAGGGTACCCGTTGTCAGAGTGCGTTCCGCTTTTGCACAACGCTTTCCTAGTCACATGCTCCCGTATGTGTATAATAAAATGGCAAAACTGTGTGACATAAAAACAGCTACATTGAAACAAGCCAAACGCGTGCTCACTAAAAGGCTGAAGTGCATGACCTACCTTCAAACAGAGGACCTTATTAAGCACACAAAATAAGACCAACATCTCATCGATACATTCCTATCCCAAACTATATCTATTCTTCTCCACATACACACACACCAACACACACACGCACGGAAACACACATAGACAGACATACACATACATACAATATTGATTTTAATTAAGTATGTATAATAGATTTCATTACGTTTGTTTTGTTACATATAAATTATTAATGTGACGCCATCCTATTTATTATATTAGGGTGCCCACGATACAGGTTTCTCCTAGTGTGGGACCCACAGTAAATGCTACAGTATTGTTACGTTTAGTCAAAAAAAAAAAAACAAAAATAAAATACACCTTTTTTATTTTTTTATTATCTGCCGGGACGCTGAGGGCCGCATAATTCGTCGCAGATTTTGGTCTTTTATGTCAAAATTGAAACGTCAGCGAAAAGTTCCACTCAGGGCGTATATTTTGAACGTATAGTAGCCCAGTACACGGGGCCCAAAATCCGACCGACCCGGTCCGTCACTAATGTGCTAAATAAGCATATGTGCCCGCTGCGGCCCGGCATAATATGCGCTATCCTTAATAATTCCTACTATCTATTTTGGCTTTCGTTGTTTCAGACAGCTTTAGCGAAATCAAATAATGAATGCATTAAGCATTCGCAACCTTAAAGATCTTAAATTAACTTTTGTTAATCAATGGGTTTTTTCTAACACCCTTATTAATAAACAAGGAATAAGCTTAGGCTAGTAACACCATGTTTTGTTCATATCACCCAAATGCCATTTGTCATTCGATGAAGAGAGACAAAACATGAAGTAATTAATCCAAGCTTATGCTTTGTTCATTAATAAGGAGGTCAATGTTTATGAAAATGCCTGCTTAAGCTATAAACATTAAATAATCATTTATTTTCACGTTGGCATTCTTTTAATTATATCAGCGTTGATTATAATTATGGCCGGTAAAATCTTACTCATATTTAAACTTCTTTAACAAAGGACAATGGGCAAAACGCACCCAGCTCCGCCAACAATGTAATTAGTATGAATCGATAGATTTATGAAAAACTAGCCTTTTTTATTATGACGCCGAAAAAAAATATCCTGGGAGTCAATAGATATGACACCGTAAAAAATATCCTGGTAGTCAAAAGATATGACACATATTTAAGTTGGTAAATAAATTCATTTATAGTCCCTTCATTTTATATATATATTTTTTTATATTATTAGTAAACATAATAATATGCCATATCGTACTATACAACCAGATATACGACAAAGCCTGCCGACCATCCCGCGCTTACACTTACTGAGCCACCTCAAAACGGTTTACGGGGGTTGAAGGACTTGCAGGTGCAAATATTCGTCTCGTCTTACTTCGTTGTAATTGTGCGCTCCCTGTCACTTTATTGGTTTTTATCTAACACGCTTTGGACATTAGAACACGGTTATCGGTTTTGTCAATTAGTATGGATGAACTGGAATCTTGTTTTCTCCGAAACGTGGACAAGGTTGGGTGATTTGTGGACGCTCCGTTTTACAAAGAAGACAATATACTATAACGAACAGAATATTTGACAAAATCCCAACCCATGCGGGGTTTTTTGGGTTTACTCTAATGCTGCAGAATAACATAAGGGGGCACCCTTGAACCTTGTGAAGTACTCCCATAATATCTGAGCCCCCTATGTAGTGTCGAATTAACTAACGAAATTAATTCCCTTGTTTCATTAATGTTCGTTCGATATAGTACTTGTACCTATTTAACTTAAAATAACTTAAGACTCCCGGGATAGAATTTGATGCGCTTTGGCACAGATGATCATGACTATAATACCTTTCAAACAAATGTAGTTTGAGCCGTGGCGGACGTGGGTGCAGCGTACATACATTTTGCCCAATGTCCTTTATTCCGTGTAATGATTTATAGATACAATGTATTAAAATATGCTAAGTAAACAACACAAATGAATTGCGTGATATAGCAATTAATATAATCTAATCCTGAGCAATTTTCTTACATTTGCGATTTCATGATGTTGTTTTTATTAAACAAATAACTATAATTTTGCGTTACAACAATATCAAACTAAAAACTTATCATTAAAAATTAACCCTAAAATATTTATATACTTCATAAATATTCACAAGAAGAATATGTCATCCAAAATTCCAATTTGGGAAATAGTACCCAGAACTGTTGTTTTTAATAATAAAATACTTGAAATCATTACTTCCCAATACTTTAGCTTACCACTTTTTTAATTTATAAGCATAGATAATTTATTAGGTAATAAAATCGCGTAACATTACTTAAATCGTACACCAAAAAAAATTGTGAATTTTCCATGCATAGGGAGCGGCTTAGGGCGTATGGGTAATTTATTTAATTTGTCTTATACGGTGTCCAGAACCTATAGTCTGTTATTACACGTAAGTGAGGAGTTAAAAGTACTTTAGATAAATCCAAATTCATCAATAATTTATTATCAATTTCATACTCGACTAAAAATATACGTTCCATCCTTTCAAGAAAAAAAATCCTGAATTTAGTTGAAAACACCGTAACAAATAAACAAACAGACGAAATAACTCTCTTTATTAAGTAAATACCGGCGACAAGACGCCGATAGGAGAGCTACCGTAGTAAGTACAAACAAGGGGTCAACAAGGGAGAAATTCAGATTTCAAATGTCACGCTTTATTTCTGGCACTATTCTTTAAACCAAAATTATATTCATGGCAGTAGACATTGTAAATACATATTCTTAACAGACGTTTAAGATGCCTTATGAGAAATACTGTCAAATTTTAAGTCCGTAGTAAGTACATAACGCCGAAATCAGACAACTTAAATAAATTCATTTTTTAATACAAAATAAAATTTTATAACTTTGAATTATGATTCAGTAAGTAGTTTACTTCAAATTTTGGAAATAGTGAAATGATGGTAATCAAAGCACACCGATAAGACAGGATAAGACGACAAACTTAACGGTTTTATAACCACGAATTCTGAATTAAGAGGGAATATTATTTAAATAATCGCTATTTTTATCCAATTTAAAGTGTTATAATAACTATACAATATATGTGAATGTAGCAAATCAATCCAAACATAACCAAAAAACAACACCGCAAAATACAAGAAGCGACCTTGAAATGACAATGTTTAAATAGAAGAACGACGATGTTAAAAATATTCACCGTTACTAAAATATGGTGCAACAGGATCCTGCTCGGATGCACTCGATGCCGGTGCTTTCCACAAAACTGAAGACACGATCTTTTATAAAACTGGTCAGAATCAAAACGAATCACTGGACACTCAAAATGTTATTGAATCTGTAGTAAGCACAGTGTAAGATGTAGACAGTTTTGATAGGAGACGACAGTATGTAGCTACGAGACGGCGAATTGTTACACGCAAAGTTTTTGACGTTTGAACTTGTGTCCTCGCGGAACAGGCGATGCGATCGGCCCCTGCAAGAGCCGCCGCAAGACTGTTTCGTGTAGCTGCCCGTTCGCTGATCGCGATCCCTGAGCTTTGGAGCCGTCAGCCAAGCGCCATCCCGCTCCCGCATCGGTCACCTGCCGGGTAAAAAACAAGAGAAGCTTCACATTTCGGCGAAACGTGAGCCCAACTGACACTGTGCAACGTCAGGTAAGTACGCGGCATTTCACCACAAGAGAACATTTCTCAAGCATGCACCGGATTTAAGGCTAGTTGAGCGTCGAGTAAACCAGATCGCTCGGCTGTAGGTTCGCACGCCGCAAACCGTAATTTAGATACATTATCTATTATTGAAGATCTTATTTATCACGGTTATATCACGGGAAATGACGACCTGGAGTACGAGCGCATTACCGTGAGACCTGATGATGGTTGATGCTTAGGAACCAAATAAGCGGGCACTGATAAATAAAATCAACAAACAGAACTTTTAGCGGGTGGCTTTTAATGACAGACGTAAACCGACCGTACCGTTTCGAACAGTCAAGTCAAACAGCCATTGTTTCCCAAGTTTTATCTCGGCTGAAACATCCTAGGTCAATATTGTGTTTATGGTCCAAATAACCTGTTCGAGGAATTATTGACCTTTCGTTGAGCAAACTTACAGAGCCACCGAACTCTTTTTTAGTCCGATCCCAGGTTAAGTACACAGTTAAAGGATTTCTATTATAGAATGGAAATCAGAAATAATTTTATACAGATCGTTCCCATCATCAACATAATAAGAAAGTGTATAAAAATGTAGTATACGTCGCCAATTTTATTCTACACAAAGTATCCTACTTAATGTATTATGTATTGTATTAATGACAATAATTCACAATTTGTACCGTTTTAATAAAAAAAGGAAAAATATAGGAAAGTTACTTAGCTGTTTTGATTTTTGACCGATCGGGCATAGAATTTCAGTATTGGTGACGTTCAGTTCTCACCACTCAGCTATGTAATCTTCAAACTCCTCTTGCAGAGGAGGAAAGATTATATTCTAATATTTGCAAACACGTCCAAAATAACGTAAGCGCTAATAATATTCGTGTGGCAAATTCAATTCCAGCAATTAAGCAATCCAGGCCAACCGTTATTTAGCAAATACGAAAACTGATGCTCGTAAAATTTTACGAGACGCCCATCGCATTCCAGACAGTATCGCAATAGCTGCGATGCAACTAAAGCATTTTCTTTGAAATAAATGAAGGTACTGTACCCGCATTGATTACATACGCCTTTGATACACATCTAAGATAAATATTTGTGTTCAAATTCACATTTTCATTTTGATTAATATTTAAGAAACTAAAGTATGTAACTACATACTTAGTCATGAGAATCAGAAAGAAAACTGTTTAGTCTGAACATGGATAATATAAAGAAAAACAAGTGACTAGGAACTAAAGTTCTATGCGATTGCAGAAGCAGTGATAGGTACATTACCAAAATTTTAGATCACATTCAGACTTATGAACCGATCTAGGTTTGTACCATCGTGCTGGGTTTCGTGAATCTTGTTATCTATTTTTATTACGGCTAGAAAGATACACGTTCTGTGAAAATAACAGCTGTTTAGCGCGGTTAATGAGATAGATTAAGTAGGGTTCCGTAAAAAGAATGGCTTCGTCATTGTTGTCGGAAAGCACCCAACTTTTGATAGAATTTTTTCTCACTGGGAATTAACTGATCCTCTTCTGCATTTTTTATTCGAATCGTACACCAAAATGTTTTTTTAACGTTCTGGAAACTACTGTCAAATATTGAAAAACATGGGCGCCACCAGGATTATTTTCAGGCGGGTGCATCTGCATCTACACATACTGTTAACCAATATAAAAAAACTTGTCAATACTTTCATTTGGTATTGAAACTTCGTTTTAAGTGCATGTAATCCAAATTTTTCACAATCCCATCAGGTGAGCATAATTATTGAGAGCCAAATACCTAGGTGACACTGAACATGTTTAGAAAATGAAAAACGGCTTAATGTGGAAAGTTGCCAATACTTTTATTGTTTTTCGAAGTAATCTCCGTTCTTCTCTTCACATTTCGCATTCGATGGAACCCCTGAAAAAAGGCAGTGGGCCCATTCTTTCTAAGGGACCTCTTCTATTTTCGTACGCTTTCACAGCATCTTTAGGGCTCGTAAAGCGAATACCTCGAATTTAATCTTTAGTTCTTGGGAATGAATGAAAGTCGCAGGGCGCCAGGTCAGGACTGTATGGCGGATGACTCATTATTCGACACCTGCCATAGTCAAATATTCAACAGTCCGTTTTCCGGAGTGCGCTGAAGCATTGTCGTGGTGAAGGAGGATCCTGCTTCGAGGGCGCTGCTGTCGAGTTTTTCCAAGACAACAGGCAAACAGCGATTGACGCTGCAGTAACTGTCCCTCCATCTCCACTAGAAGTTGTGCTACAACTGTCGCGAAATGGCTGTTTCCGACCAAAAAATGAGGCAATCATCTTTTTCCCTTGACTTCTTCCTTTCTTTACCTTAGTTGGCCGATCCTCGAAAGGAAATACCCACTGAGCTGATTGTCTTTTGGTTTCGGGTTCGTAGCAATATATCCAGCTTTCATCACCTGTGGCGATATCAATACAGCATTTGAGTCACCGCCGTTGAACTTATCTAACATTTGGCGACACCAGTCCATGCGAAGGTGTTTCTGGGCGTCGGTTAAAGAATGGGGAATCCATCTGGTACAAAGCTTCCTGTTCGTGTAAACACCTAAATGTTCGCTTAAAATTATAAAGTTTTAAAAATATTTTTTGAACTTGACTCATACCAATGCCTAGGCTTGCCCGTATCTGCTGATAGGTCACTCTCTTATCTTCCTCTATCATGAGTCACACAACACTGATGTTATCTTCAGTAGTCGCTGTTAAAGGACGTCCCTCACGCGGATCATCATTGAGATTGCTACGTCCACGCTTAAACTCGTTAAACCAATTGTAAATAGTGAAAGTCATAATAGATCATTGACCGAAAATTTTCTCGTGTTAGGTTTATTTTCATGTGTAACAAGAGTTTTAGATTTGCCGCCAATTCACTAAAACAAATGACAAATGAATGCAATATACTACATTAGGTGAAAAAAACTCTTTGGCCAGTTCTAAACATTTTCAGTATAACCCACGTAACCGCATACGCGCAGCGAAATTTTTGCTCTTTTCTCAGTTTTTGGCTTGTAACGCTGTCGGAATTCAGCAATCTCAAAGAAATTAAATGTTAGTTTAAAATACCGGCTACCGGCTTTATTTAAGAAACGCTCGAGAAATCAGGCATATCATATTCAATGATTCTTAATTTCTACTCTGAAATTGATTGAGACGGTTACGTTAAGTGCGTTCAGGAAACAGATCGGACCAAGCTCCCATCGACACGGTAAAGCACTCAGAAAGTCACCCAGGAGCTTAAAATAGAGACGGAACGCCCGCAAACCGCTCACTACTCTTAAATCCTGTTAAAGGAGCACAATCACAGGAACGCACTAAGGGTCATATGAAAGCTAGACTATACTGTGCTCAAGCACAGTATAGTCTAGCTTTCAGATTAGATAGATTTAGATTCTTTATTCTGTATCAATACAGAATAAAGAATTATGGCAGCCTAAATAATTGTGTTAGTATTGACGATGTTACCGAGTAATTACATAGTAAGAAGAAAAATACCGGCCAAGTGCAATGAAGCATCCTTTTAATTCTTATTATATTTTATTTAGTGAATATACAACTAAAATCGTCTACCTGTTACCGTTAATAATATCGAGCAAAAAACGTCGTATGGTAGTCCTACTTAGATGATTTGTTTTTAGTGTTGTTATAGCGGCAACAGAAATACATCATCTGTGAAAATTTCAACTGTCTAGCTATGCTTTCACGGTTCATGAGATACAGAGCCTGGTGACAGACAGGCAGACGGACAGTGAAGTCTTAGTAACAGAATCCTGTTTTTGCCCCGTGGGAACGGTACCCTAAAAATATTATATTCTAATTGACCTTAAAATTATAAAAAGTACTCTTTACTTTTCCGCTATGTTTTAAAAATGCGGAAATAAACTCAGTACATCATATTGTGTGTGATTCAATGAAGTGTGAAAATCTTTCTCGAAGATCTTTATTTTATTTTATATAAACTTTATTGCCATACATATGCAAAGGGCGGACTTAATGCCATAGGCTTCTCTACCAGATCTTCCGGATATATTGAACTTGTAACAAATAGTATAACTAGATAGATAAACACGAACTGAAAATATTTTTACTTTTCTTTAATTGCTCGATATTCAACCCTTAATTCGGGTCCGCCCTCTCACTGCACTATTCATAGACTTTGTCGTCCAATACCAAGATTTCTTATGGAGAACTTCTCTCCTAACAGTAAACAATGCGAAGTTTTTCTACAATAAATAAAGACTCACTAATTTTATGTGTGACCTAATCGTTCATTGGAAACGCTATTGAGTATGATACGTGATTAGATTACTACTTATAATATTTTGAATTGAGCACGTGAAGAATATCACGTTTAACAATATATAGAATAGTTTAATAAACAAATTGTAAGGAAAAAGAACCATCATCCAAGCGTCACAGTCCTCTACCAAGTATTTTGCGGTTAAGTATATCATAAAAGTACTAAAAATACGTGGAGGAAAATCTTTCTTCTCTTTTTTTTGTTTATTATCTAATATATAAAATTATCGTGGCACTGTGTGCGTAATTGAACTACTCCGAAACGGCTAGAGCGATTTTCGTGAAATTTTATAATATACATATTCAGTACATCTATTTTTCATCCCCCTAAATGATAAGCGTGGTCCCCAATATTTTCTTTCTGGACATTTTTTTTTGTTTTTATTTTTTTGATACATCATACAAAAATACAACCCTAAATTTTCACCCTTTTACCACCAACCCCTATTTTTTATGGCGATACGAAGCTCGCTGGGACAGCTAGTGTTATATATAAAATTCTCGTGTCACAATGTTTGTTTACCATACTCCTCCGAAACGGCATGACCGATTTTTATAAAATTTTATATGCATATTCAGTGGGTCTGAGAATCGGCTTCTATCTATTTTCATCACCTTAGTGATAAAGGTTTATAGTGGGGCAACATACAACCCTAAATTTTCACCCTTCTACCACCAGCCGTCCTACCGTCCTACCATCAGCTAGTATAATATATAATAGATAGGAGTGTTAAAAGCTAATGATCTAATATATAAAATTCTCGTGTCGCGGTGTTTATGGTTAAACTCCACCGAAACGGCTCGACCGATTTTCGTGAAATTTTATATGTATATTCAGTAGGTCTGAGAATCGGACAACACCTATTTTTCATCCCCCTAAATGTTAAGGGTAATTCACCCCTATTTTTTTTTTAATTTTAGATATTTTTTTTTTAATTTTTTTATGATACATCATATAAAAATAAATATAACCCAAAATTTTTGCCCTTCTACCACCAACCCCTATTTTTTTATGGCGGTACGAAGTTCGCTGGGACAGCTAGTTTTCTATAAAAGGTTTGACGTATACCCTAAATTTATAAATAAACATCATTAGTTTCTTTATGCGTTTGAAACCCACATAACATGGTCCTATCATCATCATCATCAGCCTATTAAAGCCACCACTGCTGGGGCATAGGCATTCCCTATGGATTGAATAGGGAGATTGGGCCGTGTGCCCGTGATCCACCAGGCCCAGTGCCGAGTGGTGGGTGCTAACCCCTGCTGCAGCAGCATATCATGCCTTCCGTAGCACAGAGGAGCTCGAGACAGTACATTTTTGTTCACCTAAGCAATGACCGACCACTGCGAAAATTGCTTAACTGTAACGATCGCAGCCGAACGTCGATCGAGCTCCTCACATAGTTCTATACTGATAATAAAGAGTAACATAGCCAGACTTCAGACAGAGAGGAGCTCGATGGCGCAAGTGGTTAGCGCGTTCGGCTGCGATCGTTGAAGTTAAGCAACTTTCGTAGTGGTCGGTCATTGGATGGGTGACCAAAAATTTACTATCTCGAGCTCCTCCGTGCTTCGGAAGGCACGTTAAGCCGTTGGTCCCGGCTACATCTGCAGTCGTTAACACCCACCAATCCGCACTGGGCCCGCGTGGTGGGTCATGGAACAATCTCCCTATTCCATCCATAGGGAAGGCCTGTGCCCCAGCAGTGGGGACATTAATAGGCTGATGATGATGATGATGATGAACATAGCCAGACTTGCGGAAAATAAGATCTCTCTCGCTGACAAGAACAGTGTGAAAAACATTGTGAAATATCATCAGTGAGGCTATTCTGTTAAATTTTCACGCGCGGACCCGATGCGGTTCCGCTCGATTCCCATATAGATTCGCGCAGAACCGCATCGGATCCGCGCGTGAAAATTTTTCCGTATAGCCCCAAAAAGTTGCCAGCTACATTTTATTAAGGAGCTCGATGATTCAGTGATTGGCGCGTTTGGTCTGAGATTGTGGAAGTTTAGCTACGTTTGCAATGGTATTTCTCTCATTTTCATGTTGACGTTTATGGGTAACCCTTAATTTTAAAGCAAAGCAAAGTAAATGAAATTCGCATTAAGTGGTTTATGTGCATTTAAATGGATTCTTAACTTTTATTACATTTTGTTATGACGTTTAGGGGCAATAACTTTTAGTAGGACTTATGGGGTTATGGGTACAAAGATTAATAATGAAAGATACAAAAACACTCTATAATTTTATATTATATGTTTAATACTTGTAAAGGTATTCATTGACATTGTGGGTTACTACAATGCGAAGAGATGACGCTGCCTTGCAGCTTAAGAAAGGCTAGAAAGAATTCGACACGGTCATCAGGGCCGCGGTAGCATAATGGTCAGTGCATTCGCCGGGATAGGGCAGGGTGCGGGTTCGAGTCCCGTCTGCTGCCTGGTCCGCGTGGATTTTTTTCTAGTTATATTTTCTTTAGATTTATACAACGATCAGATACATGCTAAAAATATAAAAAAATATTACTCTTTAATTAATTAATCTGAGATTAAATCCTTAATGTGTGTATTTCATAAAAACTTGTTCTAATAATTTTATAGCCCTATAGAAGATTTAAGTACCTAAAAGGTTTTACCTACCTTTTAATAAATTTAATAATCAGAAGAAAATAGCTTATAATTGTAAGTTGAACTTCCGAGAAACAAAATTGTGAGAACTTCTAAGTCCATATCCTAATGCATAAGTATAATAGTACTTAACTTTGTGACAAAAATATGTAACACAATTTGGCCAATCTGAAGCATAATAACCCCTTCCCCAAAAGGGCACAATATTAATGAAAAAATCTTTTATCGTAAGTATATTTAATAGAAATGATGACATATGAGCAGTTCATAGTATGCCCACTGCTGGAGCACAGCCCTTCCTTACGAACGAAATAGGGAGAATGGGCTGCAACACCTACGAGATAATTAATTTTTGGTCACACATCCTATGACTAGACGTTAGAAAGTTTGCTTAACTTCTGCGATGGCAGACCGAACGCACTAGGTTAGTACTGCGATCCCAGTGCGCCCTCATAAGGGCCGAGGAGGGTACCGGTGGTTTTTAGTGGGTAGGACCGGCGTTGTTCCGCGCCGGGGAGTCCCACACGTCGCGCGCCTGGCAAGCGCGCGGTATGGTGCGTAAATGCATTTTCCACCGTCAACAAAAAAAAAAAAGGTTAGTACTGCGACATCGAACACCTCACATATTCTCTCTCCATCATTTAAACTTCACAAACTTTATATTTATATTCAACCAAAAAGCTTAAAACTTTTGCAGCTGAACCTTCTTATATGCAGACTATTAGTAAAAAGTAGAGTTAATCGCCATAGACTCAAACGTATTCCAAAAAATCATGTCAGCATTTTTGTGTCAAATCGCCAATTTATTTATGGCCACAATGAATGTTGTTATTTTGTAAATTATATGTATGTGAATTATTTTCGATTTATTTTAGTTTGTATTAATTGTTGTTGTGCTATAATCGAAATTATTTTAAAATAATCATGGCTGGTGAGTCTCAATCCTAGTTCTACTATCCTAACTATGTAATATGATAATTGTGAAAGTTTGTATGTTTGTAACTCAATCACGCAAAAACTACTGAACGGATTTGGATGAAATTTGGTACACATATAGTTTATGGCTTATAGACAAGGATATTATTCTATCCCGGAAAAGTGTCAGGTTCCTGAGTGATTAAAAAAAACTAAAGTTAACGCGGACGAAGTCGCGGGTGCCCACTAGTAATATTATATATGTGAAAGTTTGTATGTTTGTGTCTTTGTAAAAACCACTGAACGAATCTAAATGTAATTTGATAATTTTGGTAATAACGTTATAATAAAATATACCTATTTGACTAGTAAGTAAACATTAGCGTTGCTATGATTTTTATGAACAACGTTTTACCTATGTAACGCGTGCATTTGAGTGTGTATGCTGTTGGTCGCAGATGACCTTTACATCGTCACCGGATTTGGGGACGGCGAGATCCTAAGGGGACCACAAGCGGAGAATTGGCGAGTGCCTCTAGAGGTATTCATATATCTGTAAGCACGCACACCAAGGACACATATGTAGTAGGTGCATTTAGTAATGAGACGAAAGCAAAAGTGGCAAGGTAAATGGTGCGTGCATGTACCTTGTAGCTCCGATGTGCGGCCTCACTAAGACATAAAATGAAATGATATAATTTTAAACTTTTTTTACACCTTTTCCAACAGAAGATCCTGCCGTTCTGCTAAATATTAGCGAGATGATCGACCTTGCAATAGGAACTCCTGAGGTAAGATAAGATATTAAACAACCAGGTAAACGTTTCATTTTGGTTCATTTTAAGTAGTAGTCTTAGTAGTAGTAGTCATTTGGAAACTTTGAATTAATAATTGATACTACAGGGCCCTCTGGAAACTGGACTTACTTTACCGTCCAATAAATAAATTCGATTTCAAAACGAATGGACTCATTTTTCCTTTTCCACTCAAACCTTTCCGTTTTACGTATCCGCATGTGAAATAAATCTTCAGTGAACCCAAAACACAATAGCATGACAAATATGAACATAGAGACATAACACCATCTTTATTACCATAATAATACTGTTCATAAAAAAAAAAAATCAATATCACAAACTTTTCTCTAGTTATAGAATTCACAAGAAATGAAGTAACCTTCAACACCATGCCCCGATAAGTTAACTTTTTAATAATGACCTTAAAAAACGATGTACAAACCATACAATTTCCGGTGGTGCTTAAATTATTCGACCAAAAAAATCGTCAAAAACCCCTTATAGTGTTCACCCTGTCCTACGATTTTAACGAAACCCAACGTTCATCATCATCATCATCATCAGCCTATCATTGTCCTCACTGCTGGGGCACACGCCTTCTCTATGGATGGAATAGGGAATTCGGGCCATGACCCACCACGCGGGCCCAGTGTAAATGCTGTAATTTAGAGCAGAAGTTGCTTGCTAGTTAGTTTACTATATTAATAAGTACCTACCTACAATTAAATATTTTGCAAGGCTAAAGAATTAATCGTATTATTTTATTATCACAACTCAGGTTCAAGAAATTTTATACATAATTCATTATTTGCCCGAAAATTAGCATTACCTACCTTATAATTATGTTTCAACAAAAATATACTTACGTATATATGTATCATCATCATCTTGTGTCTTTCTATCTGTTATCCTAGTTTCTCATGACACAAGCATTCCAGTGCTTACTTTGGGGCTAGGCTAAATGGTGTAAGAGTTTAAAATATCATATTTATTATAACGGCACATACGATACAGTGTGCTGACAGACGGCAGCTGAGATTTAGTAATAGAGTTAAGTCATCATCCCATCAGTACGGTACGGCCTTAAAGATATTGTTTCCAGTGTGGCGTAGTGGACTTCAATATGCTGCAAACGGTACTGCACTGCCTCGCGCAGCAGCTGCGTGTGCAAGGCAAGAACGTGGAGCTGCGAGGCAGCGCGGCAAACCTGCCCGTCGGGCGCGACCACGTACAAACCGTCCTCGTCAACGAGTACGAATACGAGATAGACACGGATAAAGTACGTGAACCTAATGTTCATTCTCTAGCGGCCAGTTTCAATAACCACGTCTAGTAAAAGGTAAGGATGATCTGGTTCGAAAATACCTAGGCAACAAAGCTGAATAATAACTGTTAAGAAACGGAACCAGATTATCCTTACTTAACGTGGAGTTGGGAGGGTCACGTGCAAACCGTCTTCGGCAACGAGCTCAAATACAAAGTAGACACGGTTAAAATAAGTGAAGCTACTGTAGATTATTTCTCTAACGGCCAGTTCAAATAAATCAACCTCCAGCAAAGACTAAGGAAAATCTGGTTCGAAAATTAAGAAACCTGATTAACCTTATTTACAAGAGCATGAAGCTGCGACGCAACGCCTAACTATCGGCTCTTTTCTCGCTACTTTCTCTCTCAAGAGACGTAGGGAAGGTACAATATATATCAACGTCGGCAGAGGGACAAGTGTCTAAAGGTAAGGATAATCTGTTCCATTTCTTAACAACAGTTGTTAATCTTATCTCAATAATGAAATATCTAGGCATCAAAGCTAACTGGTGTTAAGAAAAGAAACCAGATTATCCTTACCTTTTACTAGACATTGGTTATTGAAAGTAGCCGTGACAAAATTCAACCTCCAGTGATAGTTTGGTAAGCATATTTTGGTTTCGTTTCCTAGCAACAATTGCTGTTTTAATCTTAATAATAAAAATATATTGTCAAGAAATCTTTAGTAGGCCTATTTCTTACAGATGTTTGATTATTGAAACTGGCTGTACCTAAATGATGCCGAATCCTTCCATGAACGGGCTTATCATAATATATTTATATATTATCACTAGCTTACCCGGTAAACGTTGTTTTGCCATGTATATTATTTGTAGGAAACATTTTTTTAGTTCAGTAAAAATAATTATCTACTATAAGTGTTCGGGGATGTACTTATAATCGAAAGCGTTATAAACAATAAAAGAATGCTTTATGTACGGTAATAAATTAATGTTTATTAATGTAGTGAATATATTTTAAATTACAATTCTTGCTAGTTATCTAAATATCAAAAATAATTATTCATATTGTAACTATCAATTATGGCAGTTGAAAAAAAATTGATCTCTAAGCGCAATAGAGTATACATTATTCTTGGTTAGTCCGTCTTTAGCCAACACAAACAAACTGGATGGTTTTCCCACGCGAGAACATGCCACATATAGTTGTCCATGGGAAAAGCATGGTGTTTCCAAATCTAAGCCACATACAGACAATGTCTGTCCTTGTGACTTATTGATCGTCATAGCGAATGCCAATATAATTGGAAATTGAGTGCGTTTGAATTCAATTGGCACATCTGTCGGAATCATAGGGATTCGTGGCAGCAACACATTTTCGCCTTGAAACTTGCCATTCAAGATGATGGCTTCTATAACGTTTTTCATTAATGTTTTAATGACTAATCGTGTGCCATTACATAGCCGTAGTGGGTTTAAGTTACGAAGGAGAATAATCGGTGATCCAACTTTCAATTGTAAATTGTGTGGTGGCATGCCTGGCAAATCCAACGAATTTAAAAACTCAATTGGATAATTCACAGTCAAAAAAATGGCCGAAATTGTTGGCGGGAGATCACAACACGTGTTTATTTATATGAGATCACTTAATTAACTAATAGTTAAAACTGTCTTTATCAGTTATTAATAAAATGTGAAAAAATAATTATTGCACTGGAAATTAATTACAAATTCACGATTAGAGTAAAATTAACGTAATAGATGCATAGAAAAATTCAAATAATACGTATAAGTCACTGCAGAGGCGGCTCTAGCCCTTGTGGCGCCAGTGTGCCACCAGTACCCTGGCGCCCCCTAGTAGGAACGGGGTCAATTCTATCTATTGCCTCGACTTCTTCCGCTACAGTTTTCGCGCTGTTAAGGAGCTTATCAAAAGCGGAGTCATTACGGAATTCAGACACATATTTTTGCATTAACAATCATTTTCACCGCTTCTGACAATACAACGTCTGACTTTTGAAGTGCCTTGCTAACTATATTTATCTTGCTTAAAATTTCAAACCAAATAAGCAGAGAGCAGATGAATTTAAGCGACTTAATTTTTCCCAGTAATGAATTTGCCATATTTCTGGACTCCGCATCTTTGCTTCTATCGGAATATATGGTAAACAAGGCATCATACACGTTTCCCAGTTCAAAACGTAAAGCATTTACTGCTTCAACCCTGCTCTCCTATCGAGTATTTGAGAGTGGTTTTAAACTTAAAGTTGGCACTTCTTTAGCAAGTATTTGCCACCGTGCTGTTGACGCCGAAAAAAAAACATAAATTTCTTGCACAATTGAAAATAAATTTACTATTTCTAATGAACTTTTAGCAGCGTCATTCACTATCAAAGGACAATGTTAAAATTGGCCTAAGAACCAACACCAATTTGGCATTTATGATAATTCTTAGTATATTTTTTGCGATAATTATCAGTATTTAGATTGTGACGGACACTTCCAGTTAAGTAAGCTAAATTAAAAAGTTAAAAAATAATCTGAGACTATAAATACCATTTTATGTGTATAATCTATGGCAGCGCTGCAAACAAAACACCCTTTCTTCCTAATGCCGGCACTTCACTTGGCTATACGTATTTGCTATTTTAAAACATGACATCAGTCTGTCCTTTTCATTCCTTATTAAGCATGACAAGGACAAACTGTTGTCAAGTGAAGGGCTGGCATGAATCTTGTTACTCTGTGGTTGTGGTGCATGCAGTTTGCATTCGTAGTAATCTGTGGCATTCGTGCATTCCAAAGAGTAGTATAGTATACCGGAAAGTGCATTCTCGTTTCGGATTACCTGTTGTGTGTGTTTATTTGCGATTGTTTTGCCTTTAATTTAACTATTTCGGCTATCTAATATGCCATTGATGTTACCAAAGTGCAGAGCCCTTATTACCAAGTGCTAGTGAACCTGTGCCACAACATCCTGAGAGGATCATACTGCCAAATTATTCAAGAACACCTGATACACATTCACGCTGCATATTTATACAATATACATGTGATATACAAATAAATACAATAAACAATATGATACAATTATGTGAAAAGTAGTCAATAAATAAGAAGCAAAACTACAGTTTTTATTTTATTCATGATTCCTACCTAACCAAGTTTTTCCTAATAGTTATTCTTTAAAATCGCACGGAATAAAATGAATTAGTTGTAATATTAATTCACTTCATACTGAGTTCATACTAAATTCATAGGCTGACCTATGTTTCATTGAATATTAAACATAACCTCAAAAAAATTATAGTTTTCCTAATAATTTAAGTTCTCAGAAGTGTCCGTCAATAATCTTTGTTTTTACGGTCATTTACTTACGATTTTGAACCTAGAAAATAATATTTCATGAATGTTGGTTCTTAGGCTAATTATGTATGGACGCTGAACAATGTCCTTTAGACTATGTGCCGCACATGGTACATAAAATGCGCGCGGATTTATATCTAAAACTCGTTTTTGAAGACCTACATTTTTCCCTTTCATGTTTGTTGTTCAAAGGTTAGGTTAGGTACATAAAAGTAAGAACTAAATAAATACCCAAGTATACTAGTAGGTACATATAAAAAAACTTTAAATTACTGTTGCGTAGTTTGTTCCGCACGCACTCAACGAACAAAATAAAAGAAATCCTAGATAGGTATACCTAGGTGTTTATTTTGATATCACTATCACCCGTTGTTAATTTTTTTTTCGCTAGCTGCAGTGCCGTCTGGGTCTGGCTAGCTGTTTTTGATGACATCTAATCCCGATGCATGTCGTAATAATTGTGTGAAAAATAAACCAAAAAATATCTAATATATAATTTTCATCAAAAGAAAAGCCAACTTACTTCATATTTACATGTTTACTCAAAGATGATACTTAATTCATTGACTCAAGGCTTATTCTGCAAAACTACGGAGTAGCGGTAAACGGTAAAACAAAATTTGCGGCACTCGTACAGAAAGCCTTTGAAAATTACCGCCACAGCGTCCCTTGCTATTTGAATTTGAACTATTAGTTATTCTAATCAGAGGCGGCCTTACCGATTGCGAGGCTCCGGGCGGCAGGTCTTTGCGAGGCCCTTTGTCCTTCGTGAAAAGTATGTGATGCGAAAGTAGGTCTGGTTGTTTGGTTTAGGTATTTGTCATGTTTAAGTAAAAATGCTTAAATTGTACAAATAAATCAAATTTGAATTTTAAAATATTTTACATTGAAAGATTCACAAAATTAACAAATACAGAGATGATAAATTTTAAAATTGATGTTTGCGGCTTTTCCTAAGACTAAAATCTTTAATTAAAGCACAATAATCTAACGAATAAGCTACGTCATTTTCGATTGAAAGAATAGCGAGGGCTGAAAGCCGATCTTGTGTCATTGAAAAAATAGTTTTTTTTTTTATATTTTTAAAATTTGCTTGGGTTGTTGCGCGAGGCCCCTGTAGGAGCGAGGCCCCGGGCGATTGCCCTGTTCGCCACCCCCTAAGACCGCCACTGATTCTAATACATCCGAGTTAGCAATGATGGTCGGCGTGTTTTCAAACGTGTCAAAAACAGGTGCCGGCACGCGCCTTTGGTAGTGATGCGACAGTACTCCAATATAATCTTTGATTATCTGTTTTCAAGCTGATTTCACGTTGAAATAAAAGTAATTGTGTAGAGTAGGTAAAGACGCAACTTGTCGTGGCGCGCTTGCTTTGCTCCGCGCGCCCGGCGCAGCGGCATCGGCCGAAAGGCAAAGGCAAAGGCCGGCAGGATCTTTGAGTGCGCCGCCCCGCCTTTTCCGCGAGCGACTACGCACGCGTCTTTAGAGGTGTCGTATTAAGAGTAGAGGGCGCTCGGCGCCCCCTTAGACCCGGCGCCCGTGTGCACCGCACACCCTGCACTATAGGTAAAGCCGCCTCTGAGTCACTGCTACGATCGATACACAAATGAAACCAAAAAAATGGCCGAAAACTGTATATTAAGGAAGACAGGAGACCGGCTTCCTTCTCATCCCTACTCCGTGATGTTTGCTGGATGAGAGGTGACCCAGGTAGACATCTAGCGGGGATAACTAATCGATTGATAGTTGATCGGTTATTGACCGATGAAGGCGGAAGATCAAATTGAATTAAGAAAAAAGAAGAAATTATTAAAAATAAAAATCGCGATGGTAAAATAGGGATTGATTGTAAAGGGTTGAAAATTCAGGGTTATATGTATTTACTAATGCTGTATCATAAAAAAATTCAAAAAAAATATCTAAAATTTAAAAAAAAAATAGGGTTGGATTACCCTTAATATATAGGGGAATGAAAAATAGATGTTGTCCGATTCTCAGACCTACCCAATATGCACACAAAATTTCATGAGAATCGGGAAAGCCGTTTCGGAGGAGTTTAACCACAAACACCGCGACACGAGAATTTTATATATTAGATAATCATCATATAGTTTTTATTAATAAAATAGAAAGCGGCAAAATAAATAAAAGCTCTGAAAATTTCAACTATCGAATTTGCTATTTCTGTTCATAAGATACAGCTGCTGGCAGACAGGCGGACAAGTGGACCAACAGCGGAGGCTTAATAATAAGGTTACCTTGTCCCCCTGGTTTTAAGTATTGAGCCCAAAATCAGAAGGACTAGTAATCTGCCAAGCTGAATCAAGCATCAATAAGGTATTAACAATGCCTACACATTTTATTTTCAGACTACGGACAAGGAAAATCCTGTGATGAAAATTGCTACATCCGGTATGACAATGCTTCAAATGAACAATATAATGAGACTAGCTCAATGTAATACACACATGCACACACAATATAAGTAGTAGAAGTATATAGGTAATATTAATAATATTTATTGATATTGATAAACACTTTACAGGATATTAATTTTTATATACATGACAAAGAAAACATACTCAATAGAGGTGACCCTTTTGGTAAGCAATCCTACTTTCTTACTAATGTTAAAAATGTGAAAGTATTTGTTACCTAATCACGCAAAAACGGCTGAATGGATTTGGGTAAACTTTTACACAGAGACAGATTATAACCTGGATAGAAACATAGGATATTTTTTATACCGGAAAAGTGTTAAGTATTTTCAGAAAGCTAAAGTTAACGCGGACGGCCGCTACTTAGTAGTAAAATAAATAAGAGGGTAAAAATGGAGAGTGTAATTAGTGGAGCAAATATAATTATACCAACAAAATGAAATAAATAGGTATATATTTATAAAGAGAGCAATAAAGTGAAAAGCAAAACTCCACTTTGAAGCTAAAAAGTGGTAGTTAAGTTTCGTCAACTTTACATTTTTAATCAATACTTACATGCAATATACAACATAGAATGTTACAAAAAAATTATATGGTTTATAACATAATCTTACACTCTACTTATGACCAGTAAAGAATTGCGAAGGAGTCACTTCGTAAAAAGTGATAATATAGTTAATTAAGAGTGTTATTGCAGCGCCAGCGACCAAGAAATCAGATGAACCAGAAACTATTTTGATTGGTAAGTCATTATATAATAATAGTCTAATTAAAAATAGGCCACCCCCTTATAAAAATATAAAAAAAAATCTAACTGCCCTGCAAAAAATACGAACATTAAAGATCAAACTTTTTTTATTATTTTATCAATAAAGATGTTTTTTTTCGTAGAAAAAACTCCTAGATTAACTATAAATATAAAACCGCCGTATTGAGTCGCAAACAAGCAAGATTGTTAAGGGTTCCATACCCAAAAGTTAAAAACGGGATCCTATTACTAAGACTCCACTATCCGTCTGTCTGTCAATAGGCTGTATCCCATGAACAGTGATAGCTAGACAATTGAAATTTTCACAGATGATGTATTTCTTTTGCCGCTCTATATCAAGAAATAGGTACTAAAAACTATTTAAGAGTTCCCATACAGCAAACGCGCTTTGTTTGCCCTTTTTCCCATAATATAATATAGTATCTAAAGTTGTTTGTTCTGTTGTTGTAAGCAGATAATGGTACGGAACCCTTCGTGCGCGAGGCCTGACTCGCGCTTTGTCTATTTCTCTGAACAAGCTTTTAATACAATCTTATCCAAAACATCTACTATTTTCAGTGGAGCGGAAGAGAAAAGCTATACCTGGCAGTAAGTATGCGGATATAAAATAATACTTTTGCCATAACTTAACGCAATTAAATTAAGCATAGTATCTAAACTAAAGATTTAATAAAGACAGCAATAACTACACAGCGTCTGTACCCTTAAGATTAATGTATCTTGTCTTTGTCGCCCATTCTGCTCAGTACAATTTTTAGTCATAGAGTAGAGTAGAACACAAAACGACGAAGTTCACAATACATGCCCCTCTATTCTTCTAAACTTAAAGTTTCCGTCAGCAATGGCACAAAAAAAATTTGTTCAGCGTACCTGTGTTTTTTTTGGTGTATTAAGATACCGTAAAAGCAGTTTCCTACACAGACAGACAAAGTCCAACACGGGATTACTCGCCACCGGGACGGGCCGGTGCAGGCGGTTCGGCAAAAGCGGGAGAGAACATATCACAATTTATACCGCACCAGGCCTCGACTGAGAAGCTTTCTCTAGTCACCATCAGCAAGTTCAACCTTCTCGAGAGCGCAGTGGAGGACCTCAAGAATCGCGTCTATGGCAGCATACCCAAGAACGATCAGATATTGGAGGAAGTCAGGTTGTTAACGTAGTCAGTGGTAGTCTGAATCTAGGTTCAAATTGAGTTTACCCGAACAACTTAAAACTTAACCAAAATGTTAAAATGCAGTTCCTAAGTCAAACACATTTCGAGCGCTATACTTGCATGACACTAGATCTAAAAATTTGGTCAAATGAATTACTCAAATAAACCCACTAAAGGCACCTGATTTTGAACAAATGTGAAAATGGTATTAGAATATTGTGATCCTACGCAATGAAACAGCCTCAACTTCACTCCATAGTCCTGTTACTTTAGTATATTTTTCTGAAGTGAACTGAAGAAAAGATGAAGTGTACTATATAAATCATGTAGCATTGGCATAGTCGGTAGTGCTTCTTTAATGCCGGTTATTGTTTGTTTTAGGTCACAAACCAACATGAAAGCCATAACGGACATGTGGACATCCCTAAATGTGTCTTCCCGCCTAGAAGCGGCTGAAGAGGGTATCTCTAAACTGAGCTCACTTGTCCAGGACTTGATCTCCGAAGCTTCTGGTCTCCAGGAGTCCTTATCACGACGCCCCACCACAGCGTAAGTAAATAGTTTCTTTTTACAAATCTCAGCAAATCTGAACGTTAATATAAAAACAATATAATGTATATCGATCATTCTGTGGAAGTGAGCGCATGTAAAGTTTAATTGATCAAGAAGAATATCGAATATAGCGGATTTCGCTTTGTACAATTGAATAAAATATTTTTTATTTTACCTGTAGAGAAGCGACAGCATCAACATTGCCGATAAATCATCCAGCTGGTCCAACATCAGATTCTTTAACTGAAAAGCCTGGAACGCTACCATCATCAGAATCACAACCATCAGCAGGAACTCAGGCGTCAGCAGGAACGCAACCATCAGCAGGGGCGCAATCAATGTCAGGAACCAAACCAACACCAGGAATCCAACCAACATCAGGAACCCAACCAACATCAGGAATGCCACCACCATCTTCTCCGGGACTACCACCCCTATCAGACGATTTCGGAGTAGTTAATCAGCACTTGACCAAAATGAGGTCAGACTTGGATCAACTAACTAAGACGTTTTATCGAACTATAGAAGAGATAACTGGCGGTAAGATGATTTTTTTTATGTTTCATATCCCCACGGCTAAGGTTGAGGCCTTCCCTATAGATGGGTGAACTGACCATTTACCTACCACGCGGGCCCAGAACGGACTGGTGGGTGCAAAAGACGGCAGATGCAACCGGGACCAACTGCTTAACGTGCCTTTCGAAGCGTGGAGAAGTAAATTTTATTTCATCAGCCATTGCGACTTTTCACAATTGTTTCATTTAAACAATCGCAGCCCGAACTCCAACTTGCTCTTGCTCCATTGAGATATTATCATAGTTGCAGTTACACTAGGCCACTTTCCTATTTATATTTATTGATAGAATATTTTTCTTTCACAGAACCATTCGTCCCACCTACTTCGTGTAAGTTGGTTTATTTTTGTTCTGTATCCTTGGTAAGAAAAAATAATACCACGCATCAGCATTTCATACTGACGAGTCAGAAAGTTGTTATATTGTGCTTGCGTCTGGAATATTAAAAATTAAAGTTTTAAATTATTTTAATCGACATTCGATCAAGATTTGTTTTCGAAACGATTGAAGGCAAATTTCAAGAGAATTGTAATATACTGCGAAAAATCTCTTATCTATTAGACAAGTCTGTCCATCCGTCCGTGGTGCTGTTTCAGCGGCCAAACCGTAAGAGATAGATAAAGAGAATGTTTAAGTTATAAGTTGAGAATAGTCTGATAAAACTACAAACCGGATGTGAGTAACGTAGCACTTCCGGTTTTCGAGAAATCACGTGATTTCTATTTCAAACGAAACCACACAAAATCTTCGAAGTTCTCAATTAATTAAATACATTTTTTTTTTTGGTGAACATTTGGTTCACTGGTTTGCTAGTACCTATATAACTACATATACATAAAGTATTTTAGAGAAATAAGCAGAAAAACCATTTTCGTATATTATAATGTTTTTGTTATATCGTTAAGTTTTGACAGTTTCAACTTTCAACAGTGAATCAACGGTCAACTTCGCGACGATCATCAGTGTTGTCTACCGATGTCCTGACGCGTATCAACGAACTAGAAAAGAAACTGAACAAATGTTGCAACTCCATAGGAAAGAACGACGGCGTGATACAGGACCAGGTAATAATTATTAGTTAAAGTATCTCTTTAAAAGGGTCTTACCGTAATTTAAGTATTAAGTAATCGGATTTGTATGAAGGTAACCTGGTACCGCAAATGTATAAAGTGACCACTTCTTCTTTAGATCCATTCCTTCCAAGATCAACTGGAAGCCCTTATGAAACAAGTTACAGTACTCACTCAAGACCTAGCAGTTGGGAAGCTATCACCAGATCTAATAAAGGACTTACAAGGTTATATTGTTTAAATCAATTTTTTATTATACATGTTAAGCTTGTGGAGTAAGAAAAGCTTTAGTTACGATCGAAATGGACTATTTACTTTCAGGATTAATGGAATTATTCTCCACGGTCCAAGAAATGCAGGATCAGCTGAAGCAAGTTCACGCAACAGCAATGCAACTTGCCGCTGAGAAAGAAGATAGGCAGCATAACATTAATGTAAAAATCTAAATAGATGCTTTTGCCACCATAAACATATTTTTTGGTGACAGTATTAACATTAACTTAATTTCTCAGGCTCTCCTCGAGCAAATAGAATTATTGAAGATGGTGAAGTTGGACCGCGAGGATATGATTGAAGCGATGGCAGAGAAAGCAGACCTCAGGATGCTGGCACGCAAAGTTTCACACGATCAATTCGAGTTGGCCTGCGATGATCTTTCCAGGGGATTGGAACATGCTCTCGGGAAGCTTAACATACAGGTACTTGTTAAATGACTAACTAATAGCAAATTACAGAACATCGATATAAATATTGAAAGATCCAGGTTTGTATTTTGTTGTAATCTGAAGGACCATTAGAACTACACTAGAACTATGATAGCATTTGAAACTAACTAACTAACTGCTTTGCATTCATAACTATTTTTATCACCGGCTTTTGCGGCTTCTGAGATCTCCTACCGATTGTGATCAATTATCCTTTAAAATGCGACCAAACCTATTTAATTATTGTATAATAAAATAATTAATAAATACATGTCTTCAGGAAGCGTTATGGCAACAAGCGCTGGATGACATACAGCGGGAGATCGAGATGAAACTAGACAAGATGGAACTGTCGCCGGTGAAGGACTTCTTTAACAGCAAGCTGCGTCAGTTGCAGGAGAATCTGAAGCAAATGGCCTCATTGCGGCGAGAGGCCGAAGCAGCGGGCACTAAGAGAAAGTTGTTACGGTGTGTTTTCTGTACCGACTTCATCAACTGTGATTAAAGAAAAATAGATCAACTAACAAATTGGTTAAAATGTAAAAGTAGTGATGGTCAATACCCATCTAGTAGGTAGTTACTCAAGTGCGTCCCACAACTTTATTTTGGAGCATGTACAGTATAATCCCTATATTATAGGTTTATTACAAAAAAAAACTATTTCAGTCCAGTAGAATACACAAATAACGAAGAACAAATTTAACCGATATGTCATCATTGCTGGTAATTTCTGGATTTTTTATTCCAGCGCCACTTCTTTACAGCCAAAATCTAGTATTATGTTTAAATCGAATGAATCTTTTATTCTTCTCGCAGCGACGTGAAGTGCATATCGTGTGACGCAAAGGCAGTTATGGCGGCCGAGGCCCCGAGCACGGTGCCGGTCAGCCGTCCGCTGCCCGCTAACTTCTCCATGAAACCATATCTCAGCTACGAACTCGGTTAGAAACCAGATTTCCTATACCTTATGACGTAGTTGGTAGAATCGAATTAAATTTTTGAGCAGTTTCGGACTATTTAAGTAGTAACTGATAAAAGAACTAAGGTGGCAGTTACTTTTAATTCTCAGCTTCCATACATGTTTGGCCTAAAGACCAATAATCATGAAAAATTGAATAAAAAAAATTATTCGAAATTATATATAAATTACTGTAGAAACGAATATTATTGACAGACACCCCTGAGAACTTCTATAAACCATATACACTGAACATTATTAAAATAATAAAAAATAAATAAGTTATATAGTAAACTAGGGAAATCAAGCCCAGTACCGAAATTATGGATTAGATTCAGGTGTATAGAGCATGTAGATTAACAGATAGTTGCCTGTTTTTAAAGTTAATGCATAAGAGTAACTTAAAATCAGGTGCCATTTCCGGTTATAATAAGATACTCTGTGACAGAAACTGTGTGATGATTGTGAATGAGCCACAGATTAGAGAGATTTTATAAACTCTCGTTAACCAAAGAAAGCTAAGAGATTTAAGTTCTATAGCCATATATTCAGTAGCTTCATTATTTTTGTTTTGTTTTTAAGGTAACCATATTTTAGATTTTTAGTGTATCACACCTTATAATTTTATTTATTTATTAATTTATAGTCAGGGAACGTAGGCCCATAGATAGATACCTTAAAGTCTAACATATATACAGATTATAATGTGTTTATGGAGGTGTTTGGCGAAAAATGTATGGCAATAGACTTAATGATGTCTGCTACCTTCTGTAATAATTGTCTGAGCACATTTGCATCTAGTGAAAATGATAATATAGTTGTGGATATTAACACCACAGTGTAATAAAAAAAATGATTTATTTTATCGATCTTTGCAAAATTTGTTTTTATGTTTTTTATGATTCGTATGTTTTCCAAACCGGTAAAATTAAAAGAACTTTTTAAAGTAAATATATTATACAAAGGTGTCCGTTTAAATCTTATGACTGTTAATTAAATTATAAATTGCGGCAAGAATTACCGTGTATGTCAATATTTTTTGTGCATTTAGGCCAATTTGAGCAATCTCCTTTCCTTAACTGCAACACATTTCAAGTGTTTAATAATGAAGAGCTAAAGCCAGCTACATAAACAACACTGGCCCATTATACGTTGACAGACGCACACAAGCACGAAAATACCGAGTTTTTTACCATAAAGTTCAGTGTCAGCAATAAAATTTAAATAATAATAAATCTTTATTTACGAAAAAAGATATTACATAAAAACATGTGTACATTAGAAGCTGCTGAAGTATAAAACTGTGTTGCAGTCACTAACGCCAACCTTCAGAAAAAAAAAGCAAAGATTAACACAAAAATAATTGAAATTAAAATGTATGCAAAGCGCGGAATTTAAGAAGTCTGACTCAGAAGTACATGTAATAGCTTAACTTCTAAAAATTGTTCCCAGCACAATGGATTTAGGTATTGTTTTACGTATCTCTTGTAGTAAGTCCGTAGATGACCATATTTATCAAATACTAGTGGCCCGCCCCTGCTTCGCTTCGGTGTAGAGCTGTAGCGTTAACTATTGAGGAAGGCTAATAAAGGCTATAAAATATCACGCTAGGACCAGTGGGAGTAGAGCATCGATAAAAAATGTTGCAAAAACGGGTAAAAATAGTTCATTTATGAGCTGCCGTTGCGTACGATGGGTAAACGGCTAAGGTTACACAAAAATCATGTATAACAAAATTGTTCCTCTTAAAGTTCTATAAAAAAGACCGCGACAGCATATGTCCATCTTTTAAGTTTGACTCACTATAACCTTTTTGAGGCATAACTGTTATAGTTAGACATATGGTATCGTGGACTTTTTTGTAGATATTGATCTCTATAAAACTTTAGTACATTACTTTGCTCTATTGTAGGTTATTTTTTTCACACATTGGGTTAAATTATTGAAGTTTTCTTACGGAACCCTAACTTTTTTGAAAATACTCTATGTTCATCAAGGATAATTCTAAATGTAAAAGAATCTTTCAAATCGGTTCTGTAGTTTCGGAGCCTATTCAATGCAAACAAACAATAAAATATTTCCTCTTTATAATATTAGTATAGACAGGCTACATGACGGTTTTCATTAATTACTATTCTTTGGATAATGCCACGCCCGTGAGTAACTTTCCTAATATAATTTATTATAAATTTCAGAAGTTATTTTTATGTTTCATTAGATATTCCAATATCAATAACAACCTTATACCACTTTACTACTACCTACGTCGCCACTGCCGCCATTTAGATCCAACAGTTCTATAGAAACATTTATAACTGCAAACAATTACCCTGCTATTATTCCATTCAACACGTCTTCTATTCTCAGGAATCCATGCCACCTTGGCCAACAAATATGTCTACAAATAGCCTTAGAACTTTAAAACATTCCAGCTGTTTAGGATTCACTGTTCGTTTTAGATAATTTTATTGATTCAATTCAATAACAAATACCTACGCACTCGATTATGGATCCGCATTGAGTACTTGATTTAAATAGCTATACAATACCGTGCTATTCAAATAACAGATACCTAATAATAATGGTAAACACACCAGGGCACTATTTCATAATACCAGAAGTAATACCGTGGTATTTTTTACTTCACTGCAGTAAATTTAATGAAACCTTTTTAAAAAACATGATGATACTTTCTAAATAATTCTACTACACTAGTTGCGTAATTTACTGTAGCAAAAACTGCAGTATTTACTACTTTTTTATGAAATATGCCCCTGATTGTAGAAAATTATTGTTACCTAATAAAAATTACCTAACCATAGACGTTGGAACAGCATCTATGACTTTAAATTAAAGAGAAAAAAAAATGTTCGCTTAATATTTCTTAATCATAAAAAAAAACATAAAATAAATAAACCGGAGTTTAATATTCCGCTTTTTAATTGACATCCAACTACAGCCCTGTTCATTGTGAAATTTTAATTTGCAGACGCGATCCGCAAGACTCAGCAGACAAATGTGCCGCAACGCAATATGCACGACTGGGAGGCTATAGACAAGCAAATGGGACCCAAGCAGCTGCCCAGACCAAAGTATGCAACGTTTCTCAACATTATAATATGCATCTTTCAAAAAGAACATACGTAATACAATATTGATCAGAGGTTAATAGGCTGACAACTTTAACAACGACGCTACGTTTGATGTCTGGAAAATTCGGAAAGTCATTGTTTGTTAAACTTTTTAATCGCAATACAAATCATTTTAAAAGAATGATTCATAAAAAATGTTCTATAACGTGAAGTCCTACTGCAAAAAATCTAAAATATTACGTGCGACCGTACACCAGCTATCCTGATTTTTTGGCCTACACGCTTCTCCGTAGCTAAATTAAAAATACCTGAATTATATCAAGGAGGGACTGGAATGAAAAATAATTTAGTTAAAATATCTCAAGGACCTCAAGTGGAGGAACCTCGTACCCATGCACGATATCATCTTTCCCATTGCATGTGCATGGACGAAGAATTAAAACACAGAATACGGCATGAAGTGGGAAAATAGAATATGCGAACATTTAAGTGCAGCATTTGCGCAGATCCGAAGGCGCGAAGTACCTGTGCAACCGCTACTTATAAACAGAAATATGGCATCCGGTATTTCGGGATAAAGTTAGTCATCATCATCAGCCTATTAACGTCCACACTGCTGGGGCACAGGCCTTCCCTATGAATGGCAAAGGGAGATGGGGCATTGACATACCACGCGGGCCCAGTGCGGATTGGTGGGTACTGCAGATGCAGCCAGGACTAACGGCTTAATGTTCCTTCTGAAACATTCAATGCAACTTTTGCAATGGTCGGTCATTGCGAAAGCTGCTTAACTTCAGCGATCGCAGCTGAACGCGCTTACCACTTGCCCCATCGAACACCTCTTGTAAAGTAAGTACCCTGCGGTATCTATGCTTATTGTATCTTCGCGCAGGTCCGAAGGCGACAAGCACCTGTGCAACCGTTACTGCGGCGGCTCGCATACGGTCACAACGCCCGCGCAGCGCGTCGCGCGCCTCGGCCATTTCATCAAGCAGTGGGGGCCTGACGTGCTGCCATTGTCTTCCGGAATGGCGGCCGGCGACGACGGCAGGGTTTGTATACGTCCCGGCAAACTTAACATTAAGCAAAGGCAACAAAACCCGCGCAGTAGCATACAAAAATATGTATTTCGCAAGTTTTAACTGTGGCAGTCATAACGCCCACTAATAAGCTTTTGCTATCTGCACCGTAATTGTAGAAGCTAGCATATTCTAATGTGTTTTGTCTCCCAGTCCAGCGAGAAAGAAACGAAATTCGCTGACAAACTGTATTTCTAAAATTTACTTTTCATGTGCTTTCATTTTATGTGTGTAGGAGCTCGCGATTAAACAATAATTTGATTTTTTCTATTTACAGCTCTACAAAGTTACTACTACTGAGGCAGCGAACGTAGGTCCAGGTAACATTACTTAAGAGTTATCTCCCGTGTAAAAATAACAATAATGCTACTAAAATAAACAGTTCATGAAATTCTAAATAATAATTTAATTATCAAATTGTTTAGGTGGCACTATTGAGACTACTTGCACGCCAAAACCACCTCCTAAAGAGAGCCAGGAGAAATCAAGAATACCACCGAAACCGATGGTGATCAGTGCTGTGAGTAAAATTAACTAATTAATATTATTGATTTTGTGAATAAAAGGCAACTGTCAACAAAAAAAAGAGGTGGCTGAAGGATGTATATCGCTAAATCCTTTCATCATCAGCCTATTAATGTGGTCTCTGCTGGAGCACATGCCTTCCCTATGGCTACGGAAAAGGGAGATTGGGCTGTGACAGACCCATAGAGGTATAAGAATAGAGAAGGGGAGATATAGACTCTACTACAAGTGGAAGTGTCCCTCAAATAGAAAGAGAAAGAAGATGAGAGACCGCTAGCTTTCTCTTTCTAATCACGCATGCGCATTGGCAACCGTAAGCATCTTACTATTTCGATGCGATGCCATTGGATGCCATGCGTCACAAGAGAGATAGCTAGCAGTCTCTCATCTTTTCTCTTTCTACTAGACGGACACTTTTAGAGCCGCCTTCCCCACTCTATTCTTATATCTCTATGGACAGACCACGCCTGCCCACGACTGCTAACGACTGCAGATGCAGCCAGGACCAACGGCTTAAAGAACCTTCCGAAATAGAGAGCTCTAGATAATATTATCTAAACTTATATTGCTAAAGTTGCTCCACTTCCACGATCGCAGAGCGAACGCTTGCGCCATCGATCTCCTCACGCATCGAGCTTCTTATTTGTCAATGATTTTATACCCTGAACCTATTCCCTACCCGTCGAGCCCTGACTGGAACCGAATACTCACCGACAGTAAAGTGTAGATTACTTCTCTAGACGGGCGCTGTAGTTCGAGTGGTAACCTGCTATGCAGTAGGGGCTTATGAAATATTACATTTATTTATTCCTAGTCTACTACCAGAAAAACAAATACTTATAAGAAAATCAGAAAGCTTTCTTTGCTTACTTGGATTGGAATCCAGACGTAGAAAGCTTTACGTAGAAAGGAGATTGCTCAAATTGGCCTAAATGCACAAAAAATATTGACATACACGGTAATTCTTGGCGTAATTTATAATTTAATTTACAGTCATTAGATTTCAACGGACACCTTTGTATAATATATTTACTTTAAAAAGGACTTTTAATATTACCGGTTTGGAAAACATACGAATCATTTTTAATGGCTATGGGTGTAGTAACATTCAGCCAAAGACTGATCGAAGTGGTTTATATAACATAAAAACAAATCTATTTTGTAAAGGTCGATAAAATGAATCATTTTTTTATTACACTGTGGTATTAATATCCACCACTATATTATCATTTTCACTAGATGCAAATGTGCTCAGACAATTATTATAGATGGTAGGCGACATCATAAAGTCTATTGCCATACATTTTTCGCCAAACACCTCCATAAACACATTATGATCTGTATATATGTTAGACTTTAAGGTATCTATCTATGGGCCTACGTTCCCTGACTATAAATTAATCACTACATAGTATAAAACAAAGTCGCTTTTTCTGTTCCTATGTCCCTTTGTATGCTTAAATCTTTGAAACTACGCAACGGATTTTGATGCGGTTTTTTTTAATAGATAGAGTGATTCAAGGAACGTTTATATGTATAATACATGCATAATATAGTAGAGAAACACTGATAATTTTAGAGGTTTTTAATGTAAGGTCGTAAATAAACACATTTTTTGCGCTTACATTGCAAACGCTGGCTGAACCCCACGAGATAGATCATAATAATGTACTACAGTATTGTACACCTTAAAAAGGTCTACAAAAAAGTCCGCGATGGTATATGTCTATCTCTTAAGGATAACCCACAATAACCAATTTTTATCCTATACTTTTTACGAGAAATAATAGATTATATACGAAGCGATTTTAAGCAATATAACATTCATTCTTATCCAATTAAGTACCTTAAATACATTGTGCATTTAATATAGAACAATTTGGCCCTTTAACGCATATAATTTAAATGAATATTTTCGAAGATATTACAAATTTAAAATTCAGGGACATAGCGGTTCCGACGCTACCGGGCTTGGCGGCGCGTGCCTACTGTAATTGGGTATTAGAAGAATGTCATTGTGTATAATACAAGCCTGAGAACAAAATCTATAGTCTACACTACAGCTTTACACCGAAGCGAA
Source organism: Chilo suppressalis (assembly GCA_902850365.2). NCBI lineage: Eukaryota > Metazoa > Arthropoda > Insecta > Lepidoptera > Crambidae > Chilo > Chilo suppressalis. Next base: position 20,932,629 of record OU963898.1, read on the forward strand.
GCGAGGGCGGGCCACTAGTAAATAAATAAAATTATAAGGTGTGATACACTAAAAATCTAAAATATGGTTATCTTAAAAACATAACAAAAATAATGAAGCTACTGAATATACGGCTATAGAACCTAAATCTCTTAGCTTTCTTTGGTTAAGTAGATTTTAAAAATTCTCTCTAATCTGTGGCTCATTCTCAATCATCACACAGTTTCTGTCACAGAGTATCTTATTATAACCGGAAATGACACCTGATTTTAAGTTACTCTTATGCATTAACTTTAAAAACAGGCAACTATCTGTTAATCTACATGCTCTATATACCTTAATCTAATCCATAATTTCGGTACTTGGCTTGATTTCCCTAGTTTACTATATAACTTGTTTTTTATTATTTTAATATGTTCAGTGTATATGGTTTATAGAAGTTCTCAGGGGTGTCCGTCAATAATATTCGATTCTACAGTAATTTATATATAATTTCGGATCTAGGAAACAGTTTTTCATGATTATTGGTCTTTAGGCCAAACATGTATGGAAGCTGAGCAATCTCCTTTACTAGCTTTCCAAAAATTCCAATTTATCGAACTAAGCAATTTTCAATTAATACAATTTTCACATTTATCGTTGTTACAGGAATGTCGCTGCCTAGAAGGCGGTAAATGAGCTACTTTTATTAAACATAGATGGAAACATATGTGTGAAAATTATTTAGAAACTGATTTTAAATATAAAGTTAATTGAAAAAGTTTTTTCTTTTACCTATTGAAGCATTTGAAGCTAATGCAATCATGAGAAAACCATTAGAGTATAAAGGGGTTGCCGGGGTAGGCCGTAAAGATCTTCGCCGGACTGAAGTTAGTTTCACTTGGCTGCGCGATAACACTAACTTCAGATCGATTAAAATACGTCATCCATCATACTTTACTAGTCTTTCTTTTTAAATTATGAAGAAGAAAAAAATAACCTGTTTAAATTTAATACTTTTTTATTAATTAATCCTAAATCTAAATATTACCGTACAAATTCAGCTTAAAGATAGTCACTCATTTTGAATTCAATCGTGAAAATAGAAATGTCTTTTGTATTCAAAATTTACCACGCTAATCCAAGAGTTCCAGTTCCCAGATAAAACAGGTACCTACTACATGTACCTAATGAACACATAACCAATGAAAACGTCACAGCGCAAATAAAAAATGCGTTAATATTTTCAAAGTTAAGCAAATAGCAGTTAAAAGATTTATACAATATATAAATGTATTTACCTGGGAACAAAAAAACTGTTTGATATAATATGCTTAACAACATGAAGAAAGTACTTGAAAGCACCTTAAATCTAAACATTTTACAGCGAGGAATCGAACATGAGACAATGAAAAAAGTTATGTATGACTTACACGCATAATGTTTCTTTTTACATTATGAAATAGACATTAACAAGAAGTCAGTTCTGTTAGAGTTGATTAAGACAAAACCCCGTAATACGACTGTCGTATACAACCCGGCAAACTACTTGAGTATCGACCATAGACAAGGAAGCCTGCGCAGTAGCAATTTAACATACAAAAACTTCTACTATGCAAGGTTGTCTGTGGTTCTGCGTAAGAAGTTTGTGGCTACCTATACGAACATCACAAACTTTGAGGCAGCGTTGCTTTATTTTGCAGTTTAGTATCATTTCTAATTCATTGTTTCGTGTAATCATACTTTTTATAGACTCCAAATTCTATAACTATCTTTTCTAATAGTAATTATTTACTATTAGAAAAGATAGATTGTGAGTTGCTGCACTTTCATTTGTTTTATCAACTCTCGCACAACTCGGTGGATAAAATAAGACATTATCGGGATGAGTTAAAATGTAGTCTGATTCTTAAATAGACTATAAAGATCACTGCGTATTTTACGGATGTACTTTGCCTTTTTATTATGCAAAAGCAGAACAGCAATCTTTAATTTATAACAAATGAATCAAGCCTTATTTTAATAAGGAGGGATAGTCGGAATTCCGTAACAAAAATCACATAATCAAAATTTAAAAATTATTTCAAAAGCAGATTTTTTCCGAACAATAATATTTCGTAGCCTTCAAATTTTCAATAAACACTAAGATTTGGAAAAGTTGTTTTTTTTTAAAAGGCATGTTTTTTTTATAATGATAAATGTATTTATCACATTCAGTATCATTGTATTTTATTTATTGATAGATAAAAACATTTATGACAGCAAAATGGGCAAATTAATTGTAAGTCACGGCCGTACGGGGATCTTGGAATTTGTTGCTGTCACTGTCTTTAACAATACAATAGAGTAAGACATCAAGTGAATTTGGCTGATATTAAATTTATTTGAGATGAGTGAGTAACGCGTAAATCATTAAATATACTTAAATATGATTTAAGCTACGAAACCCTGTACTAATTTCCCGTGGGTTAAATTATGTATAAAAAAACAGTTAATATAATTTCATACCCAGTGTATTATCACAAAAAGCAAAACATCTTGTCTTATTAACTTAATATTTATAAAACAAATGTTCAAAACTTGCCCCCTCACAAAAACCTTAAGGCTAAGAACCCACGAAGCGGTTTTTCCCGCACCCGCCGGGCGGCCGCAGAGCTGTTTTATTTTACAGTTTCTGCAAACGCGCAGCCACCGCGGCTACGGCTGCGAGAACGCTCGTAAACTAAACTAAAGAAAAGACAACCGCGCACTCGGCGGGCGTCAATCGCGCCCTTAGACTTGCAATCACGCTTTACGTACAATTACACATAGTACGCAAGTTGCGGTGCCGCAGTTGCGGTGCCGCAGCCGGTGGGCGCGGGTGAAAAACGCTCCGTGAGTTGATAGCCTAAATAGTAAAATAACGACTCGATATAAATGCGTAAACAAAATATTGTAAAAATACGAGAGAACAAAAGAAAGCATTAATTTCAACCAGAGTATAATGTAAATCTGTGTAATAATTTGCGCTTAGGTTCTTGTGGGTACAAGCGTAGACAAAGCATCATCTTTGTTTCACATATGTGCATCCCAATTTCATTAATTGTATACGATTGACAAGCTTATGGTATGTAATTTTACCCAAAATTACAAATCGTAAGCTATAAGAAGACTAAATGACGCAAATTCAACGAAATAGAACAAGGTTCCGAAAGTTTTCGTTCAAACGAATAGAAATAACGTCGCTTATCTACGGCACCTGAAGTCAATAGAAGTTTGGGCTTATGACGCTTAAGCTTATCATTTCTCCCGCTATCAAAATGAAGTTCAAGTAATATCCACCTAAAAGCGGCATGCTGCCTACTTCTTATAAAATTACAGTGTACCAGACACATTTACATACTGTCATTACATGTTAAAACTACGATAAAAGATACACCAAAGAAAAAACATCATTATGAAGAAGTGGGAGTGCTTTAATATTTATTTTATGGTATAGGTTACTTTACGCATAACCTATTTATGTTTTGTACTTACAGTTATACATTCTGTCCCTCTCGCACATGCTATCCTAAGTAACGTACGATAGAGGCAGAATGTCTTGCGTCGGCATTTTCGATTCCTTTCTTTAATGACACGAGTTTTACATAAATGTGCTTGTTTTATAATCGATCTTGCACAAAAGAGTCAGGTTTTCCTACAAAATTATATTATGAAAAAGACCCAAGATGCGGACGCATACAGCGAATTTGCAAAACTTTGTAATATAAATTGGACAAAAATATAGTATTATAAAGGCCACGGTGTGGCTGTACGATTCGGGCACAAAGTGAAAGGATAAAATAAAAAAAATGAATGACGAACATTCTAGATCTTTTTATGTAAAAGAGACTTGGACTTATCTTTAAGTATAAACTATTTACAAATGCCAATCCTATAACTTTTACATCAAGTCAGGGTTAGTTTTAAAACCTACTCTTTAAATTTGCTTAGCATACCTTAATATCACACATCGGCAATACTCTAAACATTGGCGATTTCAAACATACCATAATACGATGCAACTTGATGGCAGTGTGAAGTTAGCTTAAATCCCGACAATACCTCCGCGTAGTTGAGCTCGCTGCTAACTTTACACATCCAAAGTTCGAATCGAAACCTCGTCGCTATGAATGTTAACGTTTAAAGTAACAGCTGACTTATAGTCGTGCAATATATCTTGACCGGTCTGAAGTGAGTCGTCTGGCTGCGCAAAAGTCTAATACGCAGTCAAACGGTCAGTCAGAGCAATCAAGATATAGCGGGCCAACTGTAGACGACATAGCTTCATACGACTTATCAAATTTGTTTAAATTTTCATAACATATTGCTAGCAGAAAACTCGTTATAAATTAGTAGCACGATCGCAGCTAAAACCACCGTTATTTCAGTTATTATAATTTCTACAAAGCCGAGCTGCAGCGATGAGCTTGAAGCATAGAATAAACAAGTTGAAAACCGTCTATTGGTTAAATTAACTTTCTGCGACAACTTCGATTACCGTTCGCTGTTTGACACTTTAAGATGCCACGGAAAATTGTACCTACAGAGTCCAACCCATTTTTGAATGCTGTGTTCACGCGGATTGTAGTTTTTTTTTGTATGAACACCCAGCGTAGTTCCACTATCGATAACTATGCAAAAACCATTCGCGAATTTTCCTCTCTCTTGGATAGTGATTAGAAATAGCCAAAGAGGGACAAGCATCAATTATCGCGAATTAAATGTTGCTTCCACTATAGGGAAGATGCATATATAATATTTATGAAAATTTTATGATTAAAATGTTAAAAAAATATAAAAGAAATGCTACTGCAACGTTTTTATTTTACATAATGTTGTTTTTTAACAATTATTACGAATTAAAAATACTTGAAACGGAACGTATTTTAAAACACCAATCAGCGTTTAGTGACGTCTCTCCTGTTATGACAACTTCTTTGAGGTATGGTTGTTAAAGTAAATATTATTTTATGGGAATATTTATTGCGTTTTTTTACATTTAATAAAAATGGAAGTTGCATTTATCAAAGCAGACTCCAGGAATTTACCAAGAGTTATCGTTGACATGGTTATAACTTTTTTTGTCCAAAGTGCAGACTTTTTAAGTGTAGAAATGAAAGGGACTAAATTACTACGGTATGCAAAAATCGTAGTTGTTAAACTTCGTATTTTATTCAGCGGCTTCTACAAATTTTACGGCGATAATGCAATCGGCTATGTCCAAATTAAAAGAGATGGAAAATTATGTACAGTAAAAGGTCGAGTTCTCCGGAGCATAAAGTATACGTAAAGAAGGTTATCGTGTTACAGTTATTTTAAATGAAACGCAAAGCTTGGTTCAGTCCTGCCAATGTGAAGACTGTGCCACACATTTTAAACTTTATCTAATTTTCGACGTCATTCTCCAACTGTAAAATTAAAAATATGTTATAGACAGGTTTTGTAAGTATTAGGTAGGTTACTAATGCGTTTTTACGTACAAGCAGATTAATTATGCATATAACAAGTATATTCGCCGACTTACGTCAAAGTGATCTTCTCAGCATCGAATAATGCTCTTTGGAGAATAATTGTCATTTCTCTTCGCAGCTTGAAACCACTTTTTTCAGTTTTGGGTCAGAAGTTCCAGTCAAAAACAATTTATTTGGGAACTTTGTTGAAGTAGATTGGCACAAAACATGAGTCAACACGGCTTTTTTTCGGAATATTAGTGGTATTGTTATGATCACATGATGTTGATGGATAGTCCATTAAAAATTTTTCAAAAAAATATTTCGAAAGTCGATAAAATATGCAAAAGTATGAACATTTAAAGCCAGCAACGAACAATTACGACCAGTGACAGACAGGAGTGACGTCATCGCAACCATAGGTTCGTTTTCGCGCGAAAATTTAAATTGTCAATTTAAAACCGCATTTTTTCCGATAAATCACAATGTTTTAATTTTTTAATATATCTGTGTTTTATTCTACATGGAATTCTTTAAAATGAAAACAAAAATAAAAATATTGCATCTTCCCTATTGTACCTGTTTTCAAAGCATACCTAACTCGTTTGCAGTAGCTTAAATATTTGTCCTAAAACTGTATGCCTATCTATTACACATATAATATATATTTAAATTTTGTCCTAACATTGAATATTTTACCTACCAATAGTTATTTTCGATATTTAATTGAATTTAAATATTTTATGTTATAAATGTTATCGATATATATGTTACCGGCCAAACCCGATTTCAGGACAAACTAGTTTTGCCTAGGCTAAACTGGTTCTTCCTATGCGCGATAGGATTAACTAGTATAGCCTAGTCCAAACTAATTTGTCCTAAGCCCGATAGGATAAACCAGTTTAGCCTAGGCCAAACTAGTTGATCCTGATAAAAATACGCATACTCTAGGATAAACTAGTATGGCCTAGTGTAAACATTATAGTATATCTAGAAAGTCAAAATAAATAGATAAACTGAATAAAATAATCCGTAATTGGAAAAATAATATTTTTTATTAAAACCATAATGATTCATCGTTACAAGTTATGGATAATTAGTAATACAAAGAAAAGTAAGAAAAGTTTAATTTTTCTAGTAAACTTTTCTTTAGATTTAAACACCTAGCAGTTAAATGCTTAAAAATAAATAAAAACACTAACTATAATTGCTATTTCTTCTTTCAAACGTTTAATACTTGAAAAAGTATTCATTTGACATTGTGGGTTGCGTGGTTGCAACCTACAATGCGAAGAGATGGCGCTGCCTTGCAGCTTAAGGCTAGGAAAATTTCGACGCGGCGAATAGGGCCGTGGTAGCATAATGGTCAGTGCATTCGCCCGGATTGCGAAGGGTGCGGGTTCGAGTCCGGTCCGCTGCCTGGTCTGCGTGGATTTTTTTTCTAGTAAACTTTTCTTAAAATATTTTGAGTTTACAGTGAGATGAATTGTAAAAGGTTCGAATGATTCGGAATTTCTTAAGCCGGGTAGTTACTCATTGGCGAGCTGTAACCATAACCGTTGCACGCACTGTAACCAAAAAGCATAGTGTGTACGTGGTTCGATAACCTGCTGCGAGAACGGTACGCGTGCGGTTTGAAGCGAGCCAACGTTCACAACTGAGCTACTAGCGTACACACTAGAACTTCGTACTGTATCACGCATGTTACGGTAACAGATCGCTAATACGTACCCGGCTTTACTGTCTTCCGAACTCCCGGCAACAACAAAAGAGTTAAACAAAAACCAATTACAGAAAAAACACTCCCTCCACTTTCTTCCAGCGTTCTTTTTACATGACGCGCCCTGTACAAGTCCTGACATGTTTGTTCAATTACTTTCCGCTTTGTTAAATTGGTTTAGACTAGGTCGTACTAGTTTATCCTAGAGTGTGCGTATTTATATCAGGATCATCTAGTTTGGCCTAGGCTAAACTGGTTTATCCTGTCGCGCTTAGGATAAATTAGTTTGGACTAGGCTATACTAGTTAATCCTATCGCGTATAGGAAGAACCAGTTTAGCCTAGGCAAAACTAGATTGTCCTGAAATCGGGTTTGGCCGGTAACATATACAAGACGAAATCTTAAATATTTTTAACTACTACCCTTAATTTTTTAAGATAAACCTTGACTGATCTAGAAATTGTTCAACGCAAATCAACGGACGATAGAACAGTACCCCTAGCACGAACCATTATCGAATTCGAATAGTTTGCAAACCGAAATGTCAATATCAAATTACATAACGAGAACTAAAAATCAGTACACATTTGACAATGACATTTCGGACTCGCAAACGATACGAATTCGATATTGGTTCGTGCTAGGGGTACAGAATATTTGAATGTGAATTCGTACTTATCATTTGGTAAGATATAGATTCTTGATTCAACCACCGCATAGAGCAATTCCCTTTAATATTTTGGGCAGGTTTATCTGTACATCCGCCTGTTTGCACTGGCTAGTATTTGAAATAGTATGGTAGGTAGCCTTTCTAAAATAAAGTACAGTCGGGGAATGAAAAAAATCGATTCGGTCTTCGGTTGCAGAGTGAGTGAGACAGAGAATCCAGTAGTCACTTTTAAGCACTATCATAGTTGCCGTCGCGACTGTAGCAGCGTATGGGTCGTATGCCGGTTGTAGTGAGAATGACAGATAGTGTGTATCTAGCGGTGCATCCCTCTAGCACTATAATAGTTGCCGTCACTACTGTAACGGCGTTCTGTCGTTTTGGATATAAGCCGGTTGCAGGGTAAGAGTGAGAGGGAGAGTGTGTATCTAGCAGTGTCTCCCTTTAGCACTATAATAGTGGCTGTCGCGACTGTAGCGGCGTCCTGTCGTTTTGATCATAAGCCTTGCAAGGTGAGAGTGAGAGGAAGAGAGGGTGTATCTAGCGGTGTCTCCCTCTAGCATTATAATAGTTGCCGTCACGACTGTAGCGGTGTTCTGTCGTGTTGGTCGTAAGCCGGTTTTGGTCATAAGCCGGTTGCAGAGTGAGAGTGAAAGGGAGAAGGTGTATTTAGCGGTGTCACCCTCTAGCATTATAATAGTGGCCGTCGCGACTGTAGAGGCGTTCTGTCGTGTTGGTCATAAGCCGATTGCAGAGTGAGAGGGAGAAAGTGTGTGTCTAGCGGTGTCTTCCTCTAGCACTATAGTTACCGTCGTCCTGTCGTTTTGGTCATAGGCCGGAGAATGAGGGAGATAGTGTGTGTCTAGCGGTGTCTCCCTCTAGCACTATAATGGTTGCCGTCGCGTCTGTAGCGGCGTCCTGTCGTTTTGGTCATAAGCCGGAGAATGAGAAGGAGGGAGACTGTGTCTAGCGGTGTCTCCCTCTAGCACTATAATGATTTCCGTCGCGACTGTAGCGGCGTTCCTTGCGGTCGTCCCTGTTTCCACGGGACCGGTCACGTCTCTCCCTATCCCGCGTGTATTCCTTATCATGTCCCCTAAAAGAGTATTATAACATATTTAGTATTCAATTGATTACGTGGACTGTTACAGCAGTCTTTCTCAGAGAGGAAATTGGGAGATACTGAAGGGGCTTAAGGGCTTTAAATCTTAAAAAAATCGGTTACATTTGCAACTAATCGTTCTTCTTTTATTTTGTACGAAATTGATCATTCGAGCCGGATATGAATCAGTGATCTATGGATATAAATTACTATAAATCTCTCTTTGATCGAACATATAACACAAGCAAGAAACTAATCCCAGAATACATTTTTATAGACCTGCAACCCAAATCTCTAATAACTAGTATTTTCTACCACGCCTATAACAGCATACACGGAGATTATTTGGCCTCATACTACAATTGTTTTTTTACTTTAAAGGACAATGGGCAAAAATGTATGGACGCTGCAACCACGTCCGCCACGGCTTAAACTACATTTGTTTGAAAGGTATTACAGTCATGATCATCTGTGCCAAAGCGCATCAAATTCAATCCCGGGGGTCTTTAGTTAGTTTAAGTTAAATAGGTAAAGTACTATAAAGAACGAACATTAATGAAACAAAGGAATTAATTTAGTTAATTCGACCCTACATAGAGTTCTCAGGAATTATGGGAGTACTTCACAAGGTGCAAGGTGCCCCCTTGTGTTATTCTGCCGCGCTAAAGTAAATCCAAAAATCCCCGCATGGGTTGGGGTTTTTTCAAACAGTCTGTTTGTGATAGTAAATTGTCTTTTATGTAAAACGGAGGGACCACAAATTACACAAACTTGTCCATGCTTTGGAGAAAACAGGATTACAGTTCATTCATACAAATTGACAAAACCGATAATCGTGTTCCAATGTCCAAAGCGTGATAGATAAAAATCAATCAAGTGACAGGGAGCGCACAATCACAACGAAGTAAGATGAGTCGACATTTTGCAACTGCAAGTCCTTACACCTCCGTAAACCGTTTTTTGGTGGCTCAAAATTGCAAGCGCAGAATGGTCGGCAGGCTTGTCGTATATCTGGTTGTATAGGACGGCTTATTATTATGGTTACTAATAATATAAAATGATGGAACTATAAAATTTATTTATTTAGCTACTTAAATATGCCCATTTGCCATATCTTTTGACTACCAGTTTATTTTTTTAGTGTCATATCTTTTGACTATCGCGATATTTTTTTTAGGTTTCATAATAAAAAGGGCTAGTTTTTTATAGATCTATCGATTCATACTAATAACGTTGTTGGCGGAGCTGGATGTTTTGCCCATTGTCTTTTAAATACAGTAGTACGCCGATTATCCGAACGTTGATTAACCGAATCGCCAACTATCCGAATCGGTCCTAAGCGTAAAATAAAAAATTAAAAGCAAGTTAGTTTCGTTTTCTTTAGTTGTAACATGTTGGAACTCGTTGGAATCCTTATATATTTCAACTATTATGGTTGAAAGCTTGATGCCAAGATACTACATGTTTTGCGTCGCGCGTTTTTTTTTTTGCTACTATGTACCTCTATTATTGTATTTAGTATTGTAGAACTGTGTTTGTTAAACTTACTAAGGTTTTTCTTTATAACGAGTCTATGTCCGATTATCCGTATCGACCCCGGTCCCAATTAATTCGGATAATCGGCGTCCTACTGTACGTGTATACAGTGTGTAGGTACAAATCAACACTAGATATCTTACCTGGATTCGCCTGCAGATCGGCTGTCGCGTGATTTGTGCCTACTAGGCGCGCCCGCTGACCTCGACCGAGGCGACCTCGAACGAGACTTGCGACCTTTCGGCGAAGATTCTCTTTCGCTGTTTAGGTTGAAATCATCGAATCTGTGAAAAAAAATCAAGATCTTTACTTGCTCTTATCTATTGAACCTTGACTAATACATATTAGAAATAGGTACTTAGGCGAATGTGTTTGTATGTTACGCTTTCACGCCTACATCACCGAATCGATTATGCTGATTTTTTGTGTAGAGATATGAGAGAACCTGGAAACGATTGTCGACTTTTTTCATGAAAATAATTTTGAAGGGAATAAAATTGGCAATGGATTTTTGTATGAGAAACTAACCAGACGAAGTCGCAGACACATGCTATTTTTTTATTTCAATTAAACTAACAATTAATAACAGCAATAAAGTCGACTCGATAATATAGAATAGAGGTATAAATTAAGTAGTGTACTTAGGTACTTAAGCATTTTAATGCAACTGAAATACTGTTTATATTAATGTATAGGTTAACTTACTTGTTTTTTGGTGCATTTGTTGAACTGTGACTAGAACTGGAGCTTGATGATGAACTCGATGAAGATGATGAGCTCCGAGACCTGAGAAAGAAAACAAGAGTGAGTTGAGCTGAAAATATTTATAATATTTACTTTATTTTATTATGATATTCAAGGGTGCTCTACAATTTATAATACTGCAGTCATAATAAATTAAAAAAGCTTAAGGTTTCTATCAGTAAGCACATCAATAGGAAAATTTTATAATAACCAGATCGCTGAAATTAGTGATAACCACAAACTAAAACACAGAAATCAAACTTACCTTTTCTTCTTGCTGCTTTTTGTGTCTGGGGATGCAGATTTCCCGTTTTTATCTTCTTTATCTTGTGCTTCTTTTGAAGTCTCACCCTCTTTGGACTTATCAGCATTTTCTAAAATATCCCAAATTATTTGTTTCAAGCAATCTTACATTTATCACATTACCTATGCTATTATGGATCATTATTATATTTTACATATGCGGCCCACGAATTAGAATTGATATGAAATGCGAACTGCGCTAAAAAGTGGTTCCAAGCAAACTGCGATCAAGTGGACGGCGCGAAAAAAATGCGGTCCACACGGCGATCATGGGATTGATTGTGATTTCGTGCAACATTATCTTACCCAATGAAAGGATAGCCGAATTCATTTGCGGCTATTTGATTTGTCAGATATTTATTTTTCTGAGCGCGTGTCGCATTATTATTAAATTTTAGTGGTATGAGTTTGGACCCATGTTTTAGCAGCCTTTGTTAGAGAGAAATGCATACATATCATTTCTAATTACTTGTATGCGGCACACCATTGAAGAATAGGTATTTCTTAATAATTTTACAATAAAGTATACATTATAAATTATCTTTACCAACACAATGGAAAAATAAGTAAAATAACAAATAGTAACACATTCTCTAAATCATTTCCCTAACTACAACAACCAAATGAAATATTTCCTTACATACCTGCTTTAGAAGAATTTCCCTCTGTATCACTTCCCCATAAGTCATATTTTGCCAGGTCTGCCTCATCACCTGACTCTTCTTCCTCGTCTTCTTCACCTTCTTCATTCTGGGATGTTGATGACTTGCTCTGGAACAAGAGATGCCATCAAAAATATTCACTCAGGATTTCAACACTTCAATGAATTTAATTCTTTTATACATAAATAGTATAGAAACTTTGCGGCGGTTGTGAAGTTAGATACAAGCAAAGCTTGTTGTTTTGTTTAACGTTTCAGTTGTGTGACATGACGCTATATTTCGTTTACTGCGCCGCGACTTGTACTAACTTCACACCCGCTGCTAAGTTTGTATCGCACTATATGTTGATTGGAATGTTTCATGAGCACTTTTCTTCCTAACAGGCATAAAAATACAAAGTAACTATTTCAAATTTTGTTTTTACTATTTTCTTTGTAGTTTTTTAATACAAAAAAGGAATAGCTGTGTACAGCCAAAAAAGAAACATTTTGGATAAAATCTATAAAAAGTACTGCTTCAAGTTTGTGGAAGCCATTAAATTTCATTAATAATATTTAGGCATACACATGTAATTTGAATACAAACCTTTTTCTTAATTTTCTTCATCCCATTCGTAGATCGCGTTTTAGTGCAATCAGAGGGTTTAACTGCTAATTTTAACCTATTAAGTAATATTGGCTTTGGTAAAGCAAAACTTTTGAAATTCCCAATTACTGGAGCATTATCATGTAAATGTAAATTTAGTGATTCTGATTTATTACTGTCAGGATTTTTGAGATTTATGTTAAGCTTATTGGTCATATTTGGAGGGACAACTGGTCCAGGATCAAAAATATCACTTAAAAAAGGAGTGTCACCAGTGTTTCCATCTAATTTCTGTAATTCTCTTTCAATACCATCATCATTGGACTCTTTCTCCCATTCCTCATCATTTGTTAAATTAATAGTCTCAACATGCTCCGATTCATCAACATTGTTATCATTAGTTTCATTGGTTTCTTTCACAGGTTGGACTAAAGACCCTTGATTAATATTTTGTAGATTTTGGAGAGCCAACATGATTGTGTTAGCATTAATGCCAACCAATAAATTTGAGAAATCTATATTAGGAACAGGTTTTGGTTGCTCAGTTGTGATTGGCAAAGGGATTTCTTCTGTTTTGTGTTCTGATTCTTGTGGTATCTTAACAATATCATTGTGGTTTGATGAGACCGCCTGTTGTTGCATGATGTTATTTTGGTCATGCAGAAATAATTTATTCTGTTCCGAGTTAGCATTTGAATGGAGTGATTTATTTTGTTCAAAATTATTACCAGGATGAATAGTAATGGATTCCAATATATGCACTTTTTTCTTATTTGTCACTTTTGAAGTGTCATCTGGAGAAACTTTGTTTACATGCTCTTCAGACATGCTCATTTTATCATTAGAAATCTCCAATGGTATTGGATCTGGTTGTGTGGTTTTTACTTTGCAGAACTTCTGTGGGGAATGAAATTGATCAATCAATGTGTTTTGTGCAAAGGTGTGTTGTTCAACAACTGGTAATATGGTAATAATTTCTGTATCCTTTTCTTTCACAGTTTGTATACCCTTCAAAAGCCCTACAAGTGCATCATGTTTGTTGTTAATAATCTGTGGCGTTAAATTTAGGTGATGGGCGGTGGTAGGTGAACTTTGTACTTGTGTTTCATTGTCTGAAGCATATAACATATTTGATGTAGGACTTTCAGCCTTATTCATTGATAGTTGTGGATGTACTTGCTGTTCAATTTGTGTCTGTTCATTATCTGTATCAGAGTTTTTGTAGAGAGCATCATCATCATCATCCCATTGAGTTTCTAAAGCTTTTTGAGCATTAGTATATTTTTCTAAATCATCATTTCTCTCTGGACTCATTTCTTCTTGATTTTGGTCATTAAAAATATCTAAAATGCTTCGATTTTTGGTGAATGAATTGGATTGGACCACGTCGAAAATACGTGATGTTTCTTCAGGCACAGCTGTGGAGATTTCCTGTAAGGATTTATCAAAAGGCAAATACTGATCTTGTAGTGTAAAGCTATCCAAATTATTTTCGGTGAAATCTTCATTTTTGTTGACTGTTGGCAATGGTTGCGGTGGAAGTATAGCAGGTTTTTGGACAGACATGTATCCATGTGTAGGTGTAGAAAAGTTTTGTTTTGAAAATCTACCAAATGTTTGGCACATTGGTCTTGACATATTACCCATTTTCCCTAAAGCTCTTCCATTTCCTTTTGCCCAATATCCCTTCTTCCTTACATTATTTTTAAATTCTTCATAATTTTTAGTACTAGAGCCTAATTTTGAAGGTACATATTCACTTGAACATCCATCAGTGTCAACATTTACGTCATTTTTAACATTCATATTACGTAAGTTAGTAGTGTAAATATTCCCCGTAGCTAAAGGCGACTTATCTGTTGGCTTTACTGTACTGTATCCTGAAAAACTATTATTGTCTTCTACTGTTCCATAACCTACAGGTTTAGCAGATACTGTTGGTATAGGGCGCTTTTTAACTTTACGTTTCTTTTTTCCTTCCCCATAAACCCTAGACAAGAAATTATCCTCATCACTGTGATATGAAATAGAGTCTGAGCCAGAATCATGGTCAGATACTCTTGATGGTATATTAGTTTTGTTAGTATTATTAGTTTTTGTATCAGTGCCCTTTTTGTCTGACTGCTCCAAATCAGTATCCGGGTAGTTAGAATCTTGACTGTCACGTGAACTAGATCGGGTCCGTTGATGAGTTGACCCAGATCGACTTCTTGCTTGTGATCTTCGTTCTTCAACAGTGCTTACTGAACTACCAGCCAGCCTATTCTCTTCAGAAGCACCTATTAACAATGTTTCTGCACTCATACTTCTTTGCCTTGAAGATGGTAATAATTTACTCTGCACTTGAGAGAGTTTAGGACAATCATCCTCACTATCAGATATAATAGGAATTTCATCTGGATTTGCTAATTTATTAACTACAGGTTTCTTAGTGCTAACATTGTTATTTACAGGAGCCGATTTTTCAGTGTCTTTATTGATCACTAGGTGACTGTCAACCAAACAACCTGTAGATAAAAGTCGTTGTCGCCACGCAAATATTGTTTTGAAATCTGGTGCAGGCTTATCGAACATTGATTCAAACCTGTCAGTACTGATTTTACAATTATTATAAACAAGAGCAAATGCAGCAGCTCGCACTCTTTCTTCAAGTGTGTAAGTTACTTGAAAGTTGTCTGCTGGAGAAGGGCCTGTGAATTTATAGACAATATCATTGTTTGTTGATGTTACTCTATTTTCCATTACAGGGTTCATTCCTTTGACTGGAGATCCACTGCTATCCCTCTTACTTCTTTTTGATGCAGTCTCGTAGCCTGAGGATGCTGTGTGATCCTTATCACCAATACTGGAATAACGTTTACGACATTGCATGTTATTTGCTTTATAACCTGGAAGCATGTGATCTTGCCTATGATAACTTGTTTGATTTTGAAGCTGATATCTCCTGAAAGCCACTTTAGACAAAGGGGGGAGTTCACACACAGAACCATCACTTAAACTACCCTTCGTTTTCTCTATCTCTTTTCTATTATATTTTGAATTTGAAGAAGGCTCAGGAATGGTATGTTCCAATTTTGAATCCATCTGCAACATTGTTGGTGGCAACTTATTGAATGCTGCTCCTTCAGTGATGCCAACCTGAAGGCAGGAAAAATAATCTCCACTTTAATAATGATGTGCTTCAAAAGTTTAGCGCACTTAATTTAACATCTTCTTAGCTTCAAATTCCATTATCTCCTGAATTTATCATAAAATAAGCAAAGAAAAGCAGATTATGAATTCTGAAGAATGTTTTATAAATTTGTGATGTGTAGTATGACAATGTAAGGTATTAGTTGTAGTAGATGAAGAAACATACCTTATCCTTTGAATCTGTTTTGCGTTTGCGTTTTATCCTCCCAAATTCATCATATTCATCATCTGAGGAAGATTCTCTCCTTCGATATTCTACTACTCCACGCTCATTGTATCCGCCCCCATATCCAGTCCTTGCTTCAACCTACAAACAAATATAAAATGATAATACAGCTAATTTCAAGATATATTTACAAATGCATTACACCCATTAAATTTATAAGATACTGACATGTTCCACAAACTACAAATTTTCCACAATATGCCAGATTATGAACTGTTGAACAATAAATAAAACCTAAGAAACAAATCTGTTGAACAATGTTTTATTTGCAATTTCTTTAACCACGATTAATAAAATATACTAATGTGAGGTGGTGTTTGATGTAATGCTGGCACTTCACTTAGTATTTACATGTAAAGTATTTGTATGTAAACTTGACAACAGTCTTTTCAGTCCTAATCATGCTTCTTATGGAATGAGAAGGACAGACTGATATCATGTTTACAAAAAGAAGACACAAACAGATAAATGCCAGCATTACATCAAACCGCAAATTAGTAAATTTCATAAAAAAATATTCAACACTTGAGATTTTATAATAATAATTGATGATAGAAATATTTTTTCTGCAGTGATCTTGGGTAGTTTCAGCAATGCAGTTACATTTATTACACCTTAATACTTATTTTACTGAATTAACATAGTATGTCTTCCACATTACTAATTTTGAAATAAAAGAGCCTATAAATTCTGTAATTTTACTACTACTAGCTTAGAGGCTAATCTTATAAATTGTATGGGTAATCAATGCATTGGTTTTATGTGGTTGGTTTTTTTCTGTTTAAGGCACAATCAATTTACCTGTCTTTAGATAAAAATAAGACTACGAAATATGGTTTATGTAGATCATGAACCGAAAATTATGATACACAAAAAGAAACATTCGTCATACATACTTCGCCAAATCTTGGTGCGTTACAAACATTACATGTTTGCCGGCGGGCCCAGTTCACGTTAGCACATTTGTTGCATTGCCAATCATCTGCGTTGAAGAGGCCACGAGATTTCTCGGCAGCAGACTTGCCAATCTCAGTGCCAAGTTTCTTCTTGAAAGGTTTAGTACTTTCCGGCTTTTCCTTATTACATCGATAACAAGAAAGACGACGCCCGAAATTAATGTTCCCGCAATTCGGATCACTGCAAATCCAATCGCCGTCGTTCATTTTGTCTCAAATGATTTCCGTCTTCTACTACAAAAGCATCATTACTACTTATAATATATTTCACGCAAAGAAATATTAGAAAACATATGATTTCTAGGCAAATCAAACGTAAATAAAAGTCAAACCACTGACGGTAATCTTCACTTTCAAAGAAAACCAAGCTCACTTTTGCAAGGAAAGAAATCAAGCTTCTTCAGCCATGACATGATGCCGATGCCACAGAGTATTGTGTAGGTAGACTAGTAATGTTGTGTTGCAGTTGCAGCATTTATTAAATCAGACTATCGATAATAACAATATCGTATGGCCAATCAGTTGAATCTCTAAGAATCGATTTAAAAACTGTCCGATGCCAAAATACTTACCTATTTTGTCAGAAGATATTGCCTGCCGCTTAAAAATAAATCCAAATATTTAACGATATTTCACAAAGAATATTTCAGAGAATTTTCTAATGAATCATTTAAAAAAGGAAACTATGGTGCGATTCAAATAAGAATAAAAAAACGAATGACCTCCATTTGTCAAATATCGCTTGAAAAGTACGATTTGCAAAAAAATCTTGGAATCCTTTTTAGCACTCAGCTAATTCTAGAATAAAAACCAAACATTTGTTAACAAACAAGAACAAATATTGATAATTAATATTGTTTGTTTTTTTACCCGGCTGCGCAATACAAGAGCGCGAAGCGCGACGCGCAGACAGGGTTATGTGTTTAACAGTCTATATATGTATGTTTGTTCCTTTGTAGCACACTAGAGACTAAACGCCTGGACCGATTTTGATGATTCATACATCAATCGATTCGTCTCAATCATGGGAGTGCTACTAAAGATATGATAGTAATCAAAATTCAATATGGGCAACATTAGGCGCCATATTGTGACGAAGTAAAAAAAATAAGTTGACAAAATATGTCGAGTGGGGTATCATTGTCTAGATAATCCAAAATCATGTTTAGGTTCCACCATTTTTCATTTTATATGATTGTTTAGGATCTACAACGCTTTAAAGTTGTATATTAACCACTTGCGCTTTTAATTTCAATCTTACGTTTGTATGGATCTTTGTTACACTTTCACCTAAAAAATATTGAATGGATTTTAATGAAACTTAACAGTAATATAGCTCATGTATGATAATTACATATATATAATAATTTATGTAGTTATTGAGTGAATTGGCCAATATATAACAATAAATGTCACATAAGACGGAAAAAAATCTCCCATCTGCGAGCCATTTTGGCCTGCACTGCAAAAACAATAAAAGTTACATGAATGTAATGTAGAGTGAAAATGTATCTCTTAAATAGTTCTAAAAAAAGTCCGTGACACCATATATCTATTTTTAATGTGTAAATCATTACCGCTAAAATAGTGAATCAAAACTAAAATATTATTTGATATCTGTTTCCAAAATGCACATTTTGTATTAACAATTCATTTTTTATCAAAACAAATACTTTTATCGCTTTTGATATTTAAAGACGATATACTTTGCTTTTTACCCGGCTGCGCAATGCAAGAGCGCGAAGCGCGACGCGCAGAGAGGGTTATGTGTTTAACAGTCTATATATGTATGTTTGTTCCTTTGTGGCACACTAGAGACCAAACGCCGGGACCGATTTTGATGATTCATACATCAATCGATTCGTCTCAATCATGGGGGTGCTACTAAAGATATGATAGTAATCAAAATTCAGTATGGGCAAAATTAGGCGCCATATTGTGACGAAGTAAAAAAAATAAGTTGACAAAATATGTCGAGTGGGGTATCACTGTCTAGATAATCAAAAATCATATTTAGGTTTCTAACACCATTTTTCATTTTATATGATTGTTTAGGATCTACAACGCTTTAAACTTGTATATTAACCACTTACGCTTTTAATTTTAATCTTACGTTTGTATGGATTTTTGTTGCTCTTTCACCTAAAAAATACTGAATGGATTTTCATGAAACTTAACAGTAATATAGCTCATATATGATAATTACATATATATAATAATTTATTTAGTTATTCAGTGAATTGGCCAATATATAACAATAAGTGTCACATAAGACGGAAAAAAATCTCCCATTTGCGAGCCATTTTGGCGTACTGCAAAAACAATAAAAGTTACATGAATGTAATGTAGAGTGAAAATGTATCTCTTAAATAGTTCTAAAAAAAAATCCGTGACACCATATATCTATTTTTAATGTGTAAATCATTACCGCTAAAATAGTGAATCAAAACTAAAATATTATTTGATATCTATTTCCAAAATGCACATTTTGTATTAACAAATCATTTTTTATCAAAACAAATACTTTTATCGCTTTTGTTATTTAAAGAAGATAAACTTTGCTTTTTACAGTATGTCATTTCGACAAATATTTAAAAAGTTACAACGATGACAAAGTGATAGCGCGGTGTACTATGTAAAAGAAAAAAAATGGGGTATTCGCAGTATCTGATCCTATACGAAGTACTAACAATAAAACTGTGATACAGTTCCTTCTTATTGAATGATGAAAAATATATTATCATAATAGGTATTTATGATTATTGAATTTTAATGAAAACTCAGAATTTTACTGTTTTTCATTTTTTTTAACGATATTACTTAATGTTACAAAAAATGTTTACTTAATATAATGACAAATAACCCATTTTTCGCTAGTAAGTACATACTTATTGGAATCCCTGTATTAATTAATCTGCTCGCGATAATATTGGTTTTGTAATTATTCTGCAAAATTCAAAGTAAATAATGTAGATTTTTATAAGTAAATCACCCCTTTCATCACCCTACGCCTATAAGTATTGCGATGTTGTAGCTAAGAACCAAGTTCCCATCTACTTCTATATGGGAATTCATTATATTCGATTTAGCTATTAGGGCACGGAAGCGCAACAAACAAACTCACTTTCGCATCTATAATATTATATTATACTTACTAGTGATCCACCCGGGCATTGTACGGGCGAAATTTATTTATCGGGATAAAATATAGCCTATGTCACTCGGACAAAATGTATTTAAATAAAGAAAAATGTTATAATAAATAATGTAGCTACCTTATGATGAATTAATATTTGAAACCGGTTCAGTAGTTTGACAGATTATTTGTTACAAACATACAAATCTTCCCTCTTTATAATATTAGTATAAATAGTTAGGATAAGATAAGTATTTAATTGATGAAAAAGATTTAAAAATAAAGTAAGTAATAGGTTTATTTGATTATATTTGTAAAAGTTACTTAGCATTTGTGCTTAACAGTGCTTACTCTTCATTCGAGCTTGACACTACCAATAAAAAAGGGTCGAACACAAAGTCTTTCACCTGTTAAATGTGAACGCTTTAAAAGAAAACTACAAAGAGAACTATAAATTGATAATAAATGAGATTGCTATGGTGCTCTACCTAACGTTATGAAAATTTAATTATGCGCCTTTAGTTTAATCAAATATTATAAACTTTGCTTTGGTGATTGCATAATTAGTTAATTTAGTGATCTGAGGCAGTTGCCACCATTGTCCAAAACAACAGACGTGAGTTACTGCTTTCTTCAACCTGTGACATAAACGTCATTGATTGGTATTGTATATAGGGTGATTAAAAAAAACATTTGAAGTTAACTTCTGGCATCTACATATTGGCTTTCTGTGAATTATGTAGGTATATCAAATTATGAGACTAGGGACTGACACTGAATTTGTGTATATCACAATCTTAGACGTCCGGCATTGACATGACAATGCAGCCACTGCCAATTTTAAATAGTCGACGAAAGTAAATGAATTTTATATTTACTGCTAAACTATTAAAAAAAGCATAAACAAAAGATGACTCTTTGAGTAAGTGTTAGTTTACTATAAAATTTACATACATTAGAGATATTTATGTAACGACTTGATTTAACTTCACATATTATTGCGAAAATTGAGGCCCATCTGTAGCCTTGACCCCGCTGGTAAAGTCTTTATATGTCTTAATAAATCAATCTTTCAGACTGACGCAAGGTACTTAATAATTCCCGCGATATTAATTCCCTTACTGAAGTAACAAAACTACGGTATATACCGTCTTAAAATACTAACTAACTAAAAAGTGTGAAATAAAAAAAGGTAAATTTAAAAAATCAAAAAACCCGACTGCTTATCATTTCAGCCGAAAGACGTCCACTGTTGGACATAGGCCTCCCCCATGGATTTCCACAACGATCGGTCCCATGCTGCCCGCATCCAGCGGCTTCCCGCGACCTTTACCAGATCGTCGGTCCACCTTGTGGGGGGCCTGCCAACACAGCGTTTCCCGGTACGCAGTCGCCACTCGAGGACCTTTCCGCCCCAACGGCCATCGGTCATCCATGGTCTCAGCCATGACTACGATATCATCTGCAAATCGAAGGTGCGTCATGTACTCGCCGTTTATGTTGATGCCAAGTCCGCTCCAGTCCAAAAGTTTGAAAACGTCTTCCAGCGCAGCTGTAAACAGTTTCGGTGATATAACGTCACCCTGTCTTACACCACGTTGCAGCTGGATTGGCTTCGTGTTTTGGTCCTGGAGTCGAACTGACATAGTGGCGTTTTCATACAACGACTGCAACACTTCGATGTATCGATAGTCTATTTGGCACCTGTGGAGTGACCGAAGCACGGCCCATGTCTCGATCGAATCGAAGGCTTTCTCGTAGTCCACAAACGCCAAGCATAATGGCAGGTTTTACTCTTCGGTCTTCTGTATAACCTGCCGCAGCGTATGGATGTGGTCTACGGTACTAAACTCTTTTCGGAATCCGGCTTGTTCGGGAGGCTGGAAGTCGTCAAACCTGCGCGCGAGACGATTCGTGAGGACTCTCGAAAACAGCTTGTATACATGACTCAGGAGCGTGATGGGTCTGTAATTCTTCAATTGGGCCCTGTCGCCCTTCTTGAAGAAAAGCGCCACCACTCCCCTATGCCATGCGCTAGGCGTTCTCGAGTATGACAGAGTTAAATAGCTTCTGAAGAGATTTCAAGACTGGTCGTCCACCTGCTTTTAGAAGCTCGGCTGTGACTCCGTCATCACCCGGCGCCTTTTTGTTTTTGAGCTGTTTCAGAGCTACACTAATCTCGTACAGGCTGACGTCCGGGATATCTTGGGTGTAGTGTCGGGTTAATTTGGCTCTTGGGTCGGTCGCCTTTGTGACAGGTACTCGTGATGTCGCGTATAGCTGTCCGTAGAAGCTTTCGATCTCAGCCATAAGCTCAGGTTGCGACGAAATGATTCTGCCATCCTCTGTCTTCAGCTTCGTCAGCAAACTCTGTCCAAGAGACAGATTTCTCGCGAACACTTTCGAGCCTTTGTTCCGCTCGATGGCCTCTTTAATACGATCAGTATTAAAGCGGCGTATGTCGCGAGTCAGAGACTTCGAAATCTGCCTATTGAGCTGCCGACGTGCATCTTCAGAGGACTGCAGACCCATCTCACGCCTTTTCTACATGAGCTTGAGAGTCGGCTCCGAGATCTTGCTACGTTTTTTGGTACGGATGGGCTTGCAGAACTTCGAGCCCACCGTAAGGACAGCTTCAACAAACCTGTCATTATAATTGTCCACGTCTACGCAGCTCTCTAGGCAATCGAAGCGATTTTACAGTTCGAGTTGAAAGCGCTCGGGGTTTTGGATCTGGATGGCTTCAGGACGGAGCGTGGACTTCATCAGTCGATTCCTTTCGGCTTTGACATTTAGATTCAATGTGCCTCTTACCATTCGGTGATCGCTTCCCGTATTGAACGAATTGATCACTGAGACATCATTGAATATCCGAGTCTTAGTCGACATGACGAAGTCAATCTCATTTTTTGTCACGCCATCCGGACTTTTCCAGGTCCATTTTCGATGCAGCCGTTTTCTGGAGGAGTTCATCATAAAGAGTCCCTCCTTCTCCATGTAATCGGCTAGCATTTGACCTCGGAAGTTCCGGATTCCAACTCCAAATTGCCCCACTTTCAACTCATCATCGCCACGTTTGCCCAGCCTTGCGTTGAAGTCCCCCATGACAACGGTGTAATGGGTCCTGGAAGCATGCATTGCCCGAGAAATATCCTCATACATGACTTCCACTTCCTCGTCGGGGTGCGTCGAGGTCGGAGCGTATACCTGTATGACCTTCAACGAATACCGTTTGGTGATTCTGAGTATAAGGTACGCCACCCTATTCGACACACTACCGATCTGTACAACATTTTTCATGAGAGACTTGTGGACAACAAACCCGACACCACCCTGGGACAGATCTTCGCCCTCCCGGAAATAGAGCAGGTTGCCGGATTTAAGGACCATCGTGTTCTCGCCCTCTCTTCGGACTTCAGATAGTCCTACAATACTCCAGCGAATCCTGCTCAATTCTTTCTCCAGTTCCAGCAGCTTCTCCTCGGTTCATAGTGTGCGTGCGTTGTACGTTGCCAGGGCCAAGGTCGTTTGACGGGGGATTTTTGCCGCCCGGGGATTCTTCGCACCCCTGGGGGCCAATTGCCTAACCGGATTGCTTTGGAAAACGCTATCGCTTACGATTTCATTTTATTATTTCTAGCTGCCTGAGGTTTTCAAATGCCTCGCGCTCTTTTTTTTTCTTTTGCATTGGCAATAACAATATTAAATAAAATGAGCGTGAGGTATTTGAAAACCTTCGGCGGTCAGATATAACAAAATGAAATCGTAAGCGATAGCGTTTTCCAAAGCAATAAAGTTAGGCGATTGGCCCCCTGGTCCCAGCGCCGAGTCGGTGTCCGTCAGCGCCGCCACGGACTCCAGCACCGCCGGGCACTTGGGGCCTCTTATTATATACCATCATTTTAGGGGGGTTTTGGGCCGTCTCCCACCACGCTGGCCCAGTGCGGGTTGGTGGGGAGCGCCAGAGCCTCGTCCGTTGGTCGGCAGGGTACACCGCGGGCAGGTGAGGTTGGCTTGGGTGCCGTTGGGTGTTAGGCGGCACCCCTTATACCCCTGCTTAATTATACTTCAAATAAAAACTGAAAAGAAAAAAACAAGTCCAGTAGTCTATAATTCTGTTAATAAGGAACAAAGCTACTTTAACAGTCGGGACCCACTGTTGAAAAATATTATGTATTCTTGAATATCTAATGGGTCCCGACTGTTAAAGTAGCTTTGTTCCTTATTAACAGAATTATAGACTACTGGAGTTGTTTTTTTCTTTTAGTTTTTATTTGAAGTATTATTAAGCAGTCGGGTTTTTTGATTTTTTAAATTTACCTTTTTTTTCTTTTATTGAACTTTGACTATGGCTGGTTGATAAACTAAATCATCAACCAAATGTCATTTTATGCTGCGTTCATAAACTCGATTTAAAACTTTCGTTTACACAAAGGATGCATGTTCGTATATTGTGACTTAGTAATACTGCATGATTATTTATTACTGCTCCGGCGCGGTAATGCAGAGATGAGCAGAATTGAAGAGCTAGATTCTGTTTTATTTATTAATGATTTTTTTGTCAAACAGTCTTAATAAAAAAAAATATTAAAAGAATCTGTTATTTTTTCTCACTATCTTAGTAAATAAGTTTTATTATTTCATTACTATTTTTGCTCACTCTACCTATTTGGTTTGAATCGACAGCTATGACGTCACAATATGGCGCCCTGTCGGTCCTATTCTTAGTTGAATCCCATTATATATATTTAAATGCTTAGAGAAAGAAAACTTATCTTTCTTTGTCTTAAACATAATAAAAATAAAACAAAACAATAATCTAGGCTGTATGGTACCTTTACGCTTTTACCATCATAATAAACATTTAAAAAAAACAATAATCGCGCGATCGCGCGCATTAGTGTGCTGTCAAATTTGTTTACCATTGCAAGGTTATTTTTATAAATAATTCATTGAAACCTTTTCGATCATAAATAGCAATGGTTCGACATAAAAAATCGTGTGAATAATAGAAATTTTACACAGTTCAATTCATAATTTTCCTGTGCCTTAAGTTTTGAATGAGTGGGTAACCAAACCAACTGGATCTTCAGGAATCTGTCAAAAATTACGCGATTATTTTGTGCATCGGGAAAAAAACATAATGTGCTCACACAATGAATGAAAATGAAAACATTGTTTCCACCCCTAAGCGTTTCGCACTCACAGAAGTAACCAACTCTGCAAATAATGTTTCTCCAAATGCTAACCTCAAGTTATTGACTAGTGTCGCATTACAAGAGAATGATCTCGTGAATCATAACACGAACCAATATCCGACGCCACCCCCTAGTACTGTACACCGTAAAGAAAAATCGCTACAAATACTCTGTGACAGGTATAAATTATTTTTATTTTCTTGCCTGACTGATTTTATATTTTCAGGGTGTAAATTAATATTCTATATTACATTTCAGATTCCTTGATCTTTACCCTCTTCACGGAAATGGGACAATAGAAATCCAGCTGGATTGCACAGCAGCCAGGTTGGGTGTGGAGAAAAGGCGAATGTATGACATAATAAATATACTCGAAGCAATGCAGTGTGCCGTCCATAAGAGAAAAAATACGTATTTGTGGTACGGAGGATCAAGACTGAACCCCTTTTTAAAAATGCTCAAGAAAGAAGGGGAAAACCTGAAATTATCTGATGCATTGCGTGGTAAAGCTCCTAAACCCCCTGCACCGAAACATAAAACTCTTGGTGTTATGGCACAAAGGTTCCTTATGCTATTTTTGGTCGAGCCACAAGTAAGTGTACAAAATCATATTCTAATATAATTTATTGAAACTGTAGTCTAGGCTGTGGCCAGATACTTTAGAATGCTACTAATAAAGGTATCTTTTTGAAATCCTATGTGTACATAGGCTGATTGATCATATAGAGCTGATCAATAAAACTGATACAAACAAAAAAAATATGCAAGAACAACAATAAAAAATATTTATATACTGACAAATTGAGAACCTCGTCCTTTTTGAAATCTGTTAATAATCAGGATCATCTTTGTTTACAGAATACACTCATAAATCTGGAGATGGCTGTAAGGGTGTTAATAGACACGTCAAATAACAATCGGACAGCCCTCTCACCCGATCAGCAAGACAGGCAGCACAAATCCAAAGTCAGGAGGCTCTATGATATAGCTAATGTGTTCATTTCTGTTGGTCTCATTGAAAAAGTTTCAGGTAATTCTATATTGAAGAAACCTGTTTTTAAATATGCAGGACCCTTTAAAGTAAAAAAATCAAATGAAGTTATTCTCTACACACCGCCAATCACACCATTGAGTGTGTTGGACCAACAATCACCTTGCCATGTGTTTGCTGGTAAGTCTAAACGAAAACTGGAGTTCACAACTCCAAATTCTTATAAAGAAACAAAACTGTGTGTTAATGCACCAATGGAAGCGATGTCACACAAATGGAATGACATCCTACTTGTGGCTGATATGGAACTGACTAAAATGAATTGTGGCAAATTGTTGTGATTTGTAATATTACTAATCTAGGATTGTCCAAATCAAAAGATATTTTATGTGTGACTAGCAAAGTATCTTTTGCTTGGAACCTCTTATTCAGACTGACTTATTTATACATATATAAAGTCATATTTTAAATATACCTTTTGTCTTCCAGGGGGTCTCTATGATTATAGTTAATATTACTTACATTAAGATAAAATTATGACTTGAAATATTTATGACAAAAAATATTTATTGCCTAATTCAATGTCTTTTGAATATAAAGAATTTTATGTATTATTATTAGATATAATTTTTGTTTTTAATATGCTGTAAGCCTATGCTCTGAGATCTAATTAAATCTTATTATCTTGATTCAACAGGTGCTGATGATGTTGTTCTAAGATATTTTTAACAAATATTAAGTTCCTTAATAATTATGACTAAATTTTATGCCTTGTTACACAAGATTGTTAAGCTATGTAGACAGTGCAATTCATAGATATAATTATAGAGATTAAATTGAAAAATATATTCTATATAAAAGACAAAAAATTTAAATGACATTATGGATATTTAAAAAAATGTGTATATATTTATTAAAGGTATAAAGAAACATAAATGAACATTTACACTATAAAAAAGTGATTGATACAGCATAAGTGACATGTCAGAATTTTTAATGTATAATGTTTGTAGCAGTCCATAAATTATACTTGAAGTAAGTTAACTCATTCGGGGCTCTATGCAAATAATTTTAGAGGGGTGAGAGGGGAGGAAATCCTACAGGCTATGTCTGGAGCGGGTAATGAACCGAAACACGACTCTGCGATGCGATAGAAGTGACATTGAGTACTTCAAACGGGTTTATTTTGGTTATAAATATTAAACTTTTGCCGTGAAGGGACAGCGCTATATCTCAGAGTGGTTAAAAGATTGGAATGTGTTTAGCAATAATAGGTGTCCATTCAAAATTATTAATGTTTTTATTTAATTGAAATATTGTTTATTCTTTCCTTGCATCAGTAGTACATCGAAAAATAAGACAGATCAATTTTTATGTATAGTGAAATTTATAATGCCAATTTATTGACAATAATAACATTATATGCTTAGATTAACATTTTGCAAATGGGAAAACTTGGTTCATTAAACCCAATAGGCAATCTGATTTTTGGATCTCAAGTCTCAATGCCAACAAGACCCAGCCAGCTTATGGCAAAATGTCTTAAATAAAATGCCCGCTGTGATAATAGATTTCTTGGATGACTTTGTCTGCAACTTGCTGTATTGCTATCTGGTGCTTTTTATAAATATGTACATAATTACTGCAGTAAATATCCCATAGATGCATTGATGTATAAAATAATACTCGCACTCAAAAAGTGTTGAAAGCAAAATAACGCACATGCGTTGGTAGGTAATTGTACCCACGGATTTCATTTGGTGTCCCTTTATGTTTAAACTAACTAAATAACGCATCTATGTTGGCGTTTTCTACCGTATTGCTGATTAATTATTAATAGCTACAACAAAATATCTCTCAATGTGTGCACCCCACGTGTCACATCTTCGTGTATGTCTCTTTTCTCGTACTCTAACTCTTTCTCTCTCATATCCAATGACATTGAATCGTACTAATACGACATAACATGTTAATTTGCACAAATATGTTAATGTTACCTGTAAAGTTGATGTATCACCAGTCACCCTATTTTTATAAGGCTATTGGGAGTTGTTTCATATGTCAATACTTATATGACATTGAGATAAAAATACACTATATTAGTTCATGCCATACCTATACAGGGTCTGACAAAAGTCCGAAATAAAACTTTAGGGTTTGGTTGTGTTCCTTGTATAGAATTACCTACGAAAGTTTGACGCCTTTCAGACGACTTTTATTTTGTAATTAAATTAATTAAAAATATCGTTTTACACCTGCCTATGACAACCCTATAAATGCGTACGATTACTACTACCTAAACAGACCCCCCCCCTCTCCCCCAGGCGCCCCTGCGCTCCGCTCAGATACCTACAAAGTTTTATTTCGGAATACATGCCTACAAATTTTATTTCGGAATTCTGTAACATCCTGTATATTTAGTATTTGGAATGTACACTAAAATTACAGAAAATATGTAAAAATTTCTTTTAAAAATTTTGCATCTTAATATTTTTTACTAGAAAGGTTTTTTTTTATATAAATCCTAGATTTAAATTCAACTATTCGGATGTTATAGTGTCAGGGTTATTTTGCAATAATTCATATTATATATAGAATTAAATGCTATACTATATATAAATAAATGTATGTATTTAGATTATTGCCAGTCATATATGATTTATAAATGTCAGTCCCAAAGAGAAATTTTCAATATTGTGCTTGGAGCGTCTATAGATAAATCTTTTGCCCTATGACTTCTAATAAAAAGTGCCTTTGCATAATAACATAAATAGGATGTATTTAAACCCCTGGGAGTGGACTGATAAAAGGAACTGTGTCAAATTGTTAAAAGCAAAAAAGAAGTATTTAACAAAATGTAACAAATATTTTTTATTATCTAAATTATAAAACATATTCCCTATTTACTACTCAAGGAAGAGGAAGTGATAGGATTGATTTTTATAAAAGTTGCTTTTTTATTTTCTATTTGTTTTTATAGTATAGTTGTAATAAAGTGTATCCAATTAATTTGTCTTTTTTTATGTAGGCCTATAATATTCTTATCTAATCAAACTTATATTAATTGACTTTGCTGAGTGCGACCGCAAGCCGTACAGTGCGACCAAGATCTTATGGCGCGTGGCCGAAATCGAAACTAGCTTAGGAAGGTATAAATAAGCTTTTTATCTATAGCGAAAGGTGTAAATAACCCTTTTATCTATAGAGGAAGGTGTAAATAAGCCTTTTATCTATAGAGGAAGGTGTAAATAAGCCTTTTATCTATAGAGGAAGGTGTAAATAGGCCTTTTATCGGTAGAGAAAGTTAAATAAGCCTTTTATCTATAGAGGAAGGTGTAAATAAGCCTTTTGTCTATAGAGGGAGGTGTAAATAAGCCTTTTATATTTCCTTTTACTCGTTCCGAGTTATTGCAATCTTGATCGCACTGTATTTGAGTTAATATTTAATGACGCGTAGCGACGCCATTAGTTTTGTCAAATGCGCGCACATGATCGCAAACTTTCATTTTAATTTATAATAAGGTACTCTGTGATTTTAATGTAACTCACTATATTACTCGGATCCTCCATGCCTCGTACGGTCTCGTTACTGCTCTAACCCACAGACGATGATTTCTGTACTTCTAATAAACACTAAAGGATCCAACCATAGATTGGTCAAACAAACTGCCGCGCCACCTACCGAGTCGAATAATCCAGGTGATCGATAGATTTGATTGCACACAATTTTATCTAAATTGCTTCAGTCGTTTAAGGGGCGTTGAATTACATACGGACAGACTAAACAAAGAATTAATAATATTTTTCCTGTTCTGAAACATCAAGTACATAAAAATTAAAATACATTATTTATAACCATTGGTAATTGTTGCCAAGCCGAGCAGCAGTAAATGGCACCATATATCTATTACACAAGCATACCACAGCAGAATTATTTTAACGGGCTTTCGTAGTTCGTCAGTAAGTATATTAATAAAATGAAACAAAATTCATTCAATTAGAAATATAAATATATTAAACAGATGGTTATTTACACTCAGTTTCATTAATATTATGACCATTTGAATTTCTGAATAATAAATCTTCAAATAATCCAATATTATAGAATCAAATTACTCGAAATCAAATTAATCCTTTACTCTTGCACATACTGGGCAAAATCATTAAGGAAATTTTACATTGTCACTTGATGTGATGTTGATGGTACTTCCGATTTAAAATACCTAATTAATTGACTAATACATTTTAAATTATAGTAAATATTTACAATAAACAAC
The DNA here is from genome assembly GCA_902850365.2 of Chilo suppressalis. Classification (NCBI taxonomy): domain Eukaryota; kingdom Metazoa; phylum Arthropoda; class Insecta; order Lepidoptera; family Crambidae; genus Chilo; species Chilo suppressalis. Next base: position 20,963,353 of record OU963898.1, read on the forward strand.
ATTTAATCACCCGAGATATGGATATAAATTAGATCGGAAGATGGGATGATAGTTTTTTTCCCGCCAAATTTTATTAAACAAATATTTAAATAACATTAATGTAATACTACTTAAGTACCTATAGAGAAACATTTAATATCGTCCAACTGGTTATCAACCTACATTGGTGAAGTACATTTATAATGGTTTAGTAATGTAAAGAAAGAAAACACGTATGAATAAAATCTAATATCACCGCATCACAGTGAGTAAGTGGATTTAGATGAAGTTCGAAACGACAGGGACGTCATAAAGTTACTTGAACGACATGTGCCTTATTTGTCTATTTTATTATTTTTACTTAAAACATTTCATTCTCTACCATTCGAAAATAATCAAATATGGCAACACTGTACAAAAATTATTTTCTGTCGTAAAGATAAACGTTTTCTTGTATTAAACCGCCGCGCTGTTTTATTTTATTTATTAAGCGGTTTAAGGAACACTTAGGAGAGTATACTGTGAGTATGCTGTGGTGGCGTAATTCGGGTTAGTTCTGGAGGCAAGAACAGTGGCAGTTGGTTCTGTCAGACTTGCTCGATCATGGCAAACTGTTCCGAGCCGTCGGTGGGCGGCAACGATTCCGCGTCGAAGAAACTCGCGTGCAAAGCCACCACGGTGACCGTCGCACCTGGCAACATATTATGACTGATTCAGAACAATTATATTCCAAATGTAATCCGATCGCGGGTCAGAGGCCTAAGCACGAATTTTGACATCAAAGAAAACTAAAAACTACTTTTTCCATACAAAAGGACAATGGGCAAAACACATCCAGATCTATGAAAAACTAGCCTTTTTTATTGACACCGTAAAAAAATCTCCTGGTAGTCAAAAGATATGACACATGGGCACATATTTAAGTAGCTTAATAAATTCATTTTTTGTACCTTCATTTTATATTATTAGTAACCATAATAATATGCCATATCGTACTATACAACCATATATACGACAAAGCCACCTCAAAACGGTTTACGGGGGTTAAACGACTTACAGTTGCAAATAGTCGACTATCCTTACTTCGTTGTGATTGTGCGCTCCCTGTCACTTGATTGATTTTTATCTATCACGCTTTGGACATTGGAACACGATTATCGGTTTTGTCAATTTGAATGGATGAACTGTAATCCTGTTTTCTCCGAAGCGTGGACAAGTTTGTGTAATTTGTGGTCCCTCCGTTTTACATAAAAGACAATTTACTATCACGAACAGACTGTTTGAAAAAACCCCAACCCATGCGGGGATTTTTGGATTTACTTTAGCGCGGCAGAATAACACAAGGGGGCACCTTGCACCTTGTGAAGTACTCCCATAATTCCTGAGAACTCTATGTAGGGTCGAATTAACTAAATTAATTCCTTTGTTTCATTAATGTTCGTTCTTTATAGAACTTGTACCTATTTAACTTAAAATAACTAAATATCCCCGGGATGGAATTTGATGCGCTTTGGCACAGATGATCATGACTATAATACCTTTCAAACAAATGTAGTTTAAGCCGTGGCGGACGTGGGTACCGCGTCCATACAGTTTTGCCCAATGTTCTTTGACGATACGATTACAGAGCCGTCAGAATTAGTGCTTAGGCCTCAGGATATGAACTTTAAACAAAATATATGCGTTCCGAACGTATTACATAAAAGACAATTTACTATCACGAACAGACTGTTTGAAAAAACCCCAACCCATGCGGGGATTTTTGGATTTACTTTAGCGCGGCAGAATAACATAAGGGGGCACCTTGCATATTGTGAAGTACTCCCATAATTCCTGAGAACTGTATGTAGGGTCGAATTAACTAAATTAATTCCTTTGTTTCATTAATGTTCGTTCTTTATAGAACTTGTACCTATTTAACTTAAAATAACTAAATATCCCCGGGATGGAATTTGATGCGCTTTGGCACAGATGATCATGACTATAATACCTTTCAAACAAATGTAGTTTAAGCCGTGGCGGACGTGGGTACAGCGTCCATACAGTTTTGCCCAATGTTCTTTGACGATACGATTACAGAGCCGTCAGAATTAGTGCTTAGGCCTCAGGATATGAACTTTAAACAAAATATATGCGTTCCGAACGTAACCCCCTGATTAAAAAGTTAAAAATAATAAGAAATAAATATTTCCTACACTCACACCAATTTCGGCGACACCAGGAAACCCAGCGTGCAAACCACTCGGCCACGAAAGTCGTCGTCAAAAAGGTTCCAGCATGTTCACCAAACCGCGATATGATAAAGCAATTTATTTATTTATACTTTATTGTACACCAACAAACAATAAAATCACATAAACAAAAATATACTAAAATTGGTACAATGGGCGGCCTTATCGCGGTGTGCGATCTCTTCCAGGCAACCTTAGGATGGACAGAATTAGCATGGAACAAGTAACTTAGAGGGAAGTTGGCACAACATGAGATACATATATACAACAAACACAGAATAAACATACACACATATAACATAATATATAAACCTACATACAATTTACATACATATACTACATAAACAATAGTACACATACTACATACGCAATGTTATAAATACAATTTGGAAAACATGAATGGTAAACAATAGCAAATTAATAATAATAGAAGAATCTATACTACAACAGACAGTGACAGATAGTGATCTTTTACTAGACTCTTGAAAATGTTCAGAGATTTAGCACGTCTTATCTCGACCGGCAATGCATTCCACAAACTAACAGCATGCACTGTAAACGACTTGTTATAGAATTTTGTATAATGCATTGGAGTTTCCAACCTCAAATTACTAGACGATCGCAAATCTCGTGAATGAGCGTCCTGAAGGAATGTAAAACGTTGTTTGAGATAGGACGGGGTATTGGGATTAGAGAGAATATTATATAGGAGGGAGACAATATGTGCATTCCGGCGAAGGCGAATAGGTAACCACTTGAGCTTAGTGCGAAAATCAGATACATGGTCATATTTGCGAAGACCAAATATAAACCTTATACAGAAGTTTTGAAGCCGCTCAAGCTTATTTGGTTGGTCTTCATTGACATCGAGGTAGCAGACATCAGCATAGTCTAAAATAGGGAGAAGAAGGGATTCAGCAAGCGCAATTTTGGTGGCAGTCGGAAGAAAATTACGAAGACGTCTAAGTGATCCTGCAGATGCAAACAACCTACGGCTAACCTCTTGAAGCTGTGGACCCCAACAAAAGTATTATCAATATGTAAGCCTAGATCCTTAACACACTTGCTAATAGTGACATTGACGCCATCAAAGTTTATTTTTGGTAATCGAGACCAGTCAATTCTTGAAATCATTTTAGGGCTGCCAATAACAATAACTTGAGTTTTCGATGGATTTAGTTTTAGGCCGAACATCTTACTCCATTCACAAATATGTGAGAGATCCAAATTAATGATATTCACTGCCTCAGACAACTCGTTTAATGGAGCCTGGCAATAAATTTGTAAGTCATCTGCAAAAAGGTGGTAGGATGAAGTTAGAATATTAGAAATAGAATTTTTATACAAAGTGAAAAGTAAAGGAGATAAGACGCCACCCTGTGGAACACCAGCAGCTGTTCTGCACCAAGAAGAAACGGAATCTTCAATGCAAATCCGCTGGCGGCGCCCATACAGGTAACTATGAAACAAATCAATCACCGTTGGAGATATGTTAAGAGATTTTAAAATAGCGAGCAATACATCAAAGTCAACAGTATTAAAAGCGTTGCTAAAGTCGAGCAAGGCTAGCACAGTCAGCTTTCCGCTATCCATGCCTAGTCTCATGTCGTCAGTGATTTTGATGAGTGCGGTAGTCGTGCTATGACCAGGGCGGAAACCGGATTGAAGAGGATTTAGGAGATGATTTTTGCAAAGGAAGGAACTTAATTTATTGTGGACAAGGCGCTCAAGGACTTTGGAAAAAAACGGCAATATGGATATGGGTCGGTATTCGGAAAAGGAGGTAGGATTCGGCTTTTTTGGTATGGGAATTATATGAGCGTCTTTCCATGCCTTAGGAAAAATACCATCTGAGACTGAACAGTTTAGGAGGTGGGAGATAATGGGAAGAATTTCTTCAAGGACAATTTAATGATATTGGCTGTCAAACTTCTATTGAATTAGATAGTTGAGTTTCGATTAAAAGCTTTATCTTCTTTATTGTAACGCGGTGTGAATTTAATATAATTTAATTTATTTAATAATTTAATTTATTAATTTAATTTAATAAATTTTAATATATGCTACGGGGCTGACCTGAAATCTGGTCCCGGGTCAGGTTAGCAACTTGAAAAGCAAATGTTCCGATCGTAACCCTCTCAAAATCTTTTAAAAAGTTCCAGGGCTCCATGGAGGTAGAGGATTGGGTTTAAGGCCCGCAAGGTGGCACATTTTCTTGTCTCATCAACCTCGAGACTGGACTGCGCTTACACTCAACATAAGGTGGGATGGGATGGCGTATTTAGGATTTTATTTCTTTAATTAGGTTACCAAAATGACTACCACCAGACATTCTCACTTTATCGGCCTACACAAATGCTTTTTCATGCCTCTGTGTAGTCTACAGAGCAATCATGTCAGGCTGAGGGGGTTCCCTTACTGGTCATGCACGTTTATTCTAGAGTTTATGTGTGTGTAGTAAAAGCTCTTAACAATGTGACTAAGTTAAGCTATATTGTATAAAAAAAATATACCAAGAACCCAGAATAGAACAGCTCCTACACCAGCTAGCCAACAGATGACCATGGAAGCACCTGCAGCCACCATATACTGTTGAGTTTTCGTCAGTTCCCAGTTTCCAATCTAAAATTTGGAAATTGAAGAATATGAGAAAAGATAGTAAGGCTTATAGATAGTAATGCAGGATGTTCAGTCATATTCTATTTCGATTAACAGAATCCACGCAATTATTCATTAGGTATTAAACATAATATTAGGTCCTTACATATGAAATTGGCGTTTTGTACAGGAGGAATATAAAGTCGTTTTTTTGTAAAATATATTTAATTGCACTTTTGCCATCTCATAGGTAGTTCACTGATCCCTTTTGCTAAAAAGCCATGGGGGCGAGAATCAATAAACTCTTTGAAGGCGGTTTGGACTACCGCCGCATCGGAGTTGAATTTTGTTCCTTGTAAAAAGTTATCCAAATTCCGGGTAATCTGTTGGAGCAAGGTCCGGGGAGTAAGGTGGAAGTCGCAGACATTCCAACTGTAGCTCATCTAACTTAGTGGTTGTTTGTTGTGCAGTGTGTGGTCTTGCGTTGTCGTGAAGCAGCAGTGGCCTAGAGCGATTGACCAATCTCGGTTGTTTACCAGCTAGTTCTTCCTTCATGGTTTGCTGTTGCTGACAATAGATATCTGCCGTAATCGTTTGGAAAGATTTTAGAAAGCTGTAGTGAACGACACCGGCGCTAGTCCACCAAACACCCACAAGTAACTTATTATAAATAAATTTTCATTTAGGGCATGATTTGGCTGGATCCCCAGGGTTCAGCCATTGCGACGAGCGCTTCCGATTATCGTACAGTATCCACTTTTCATCACAAATAATGATTCGATTTAAAATCACTTCATTATTGTGTCGGTTGTCAAAGCAACACAGTAGTCGACGCGTGTTTGCAAGTTCGATTCACTCAATTCATGAGGTCAACATTCAAGGTTTTTTAGTTTCCCGATTTGTTTCAAGTGGATTAATACAGTTTTGTCACTTACCCCGAAGCCTGCCGCTATCTCTGAAGTGCTTTGTGATGGATGCGCTTCCTATTGTGGAAACGCCTAGCCTTTAATTCTAAACGACCACGGGGTAGGTTCTGAAGGTCTAAATTTCCAGATCGAAAACGTTGAAACCAAAAACACATGCATTAATCCTTCGAACTGTTTCTGCAGCACTGGTGCCACGGTAGAACTCGTATTCGTAAATAAACCGATATTTAATGTTTTCCATTGTGCGGTAATAATGAGGAAAAAAACAAATGAATGACTGTTTTCAAAACTGAAATGTACCAGCTAAATAAATTTATTAATTTGAATTTGGAATTCTTAACTAAAGAGGAGATATTTCAGATCAGTGGTCGACAAAACGCTGATTTCATATGTAAGGAACTAATACAATACAAAAGAGAAGATTAGAAGAGGCACCTTAATTTTTTATGGAAACTGAGGCGTATCTCGCTCAGGACGACACACGCACATTGGCATGATTTGCTCGTTCGCCTACTTTCTCTTCACATTACAGAACAAGAGGACAACATTTTTTTCTATAATCTGAGACACCAAGCTGACTCAAATTCTAGCGCGTTGATATTTCAATATCGCAACTGAAGTTTTGCTATTATTAGCAGTATTTAGCTGAAGAAGAGTCTGAAGGTTTGAAGAACAAAAGAAGAAAATGGCCCATCAGTATTCCACTAACGTGTGAATTTCAACACGGCAATACGCGAGCAAATCTGTTTCTATTCCCGCGCGAGATTCGCCCCAGATTAGTAACGAAGTTAATAGATAGAGTGCATACTGGGTATGAATAAACTTACTTTATAATTAAATATCTGAAAAAAAGGTTATTTATAAATAATTTTCATAATGATCTATGTATATACCTATATGTAATATCTCTATGATAACATGAATAAAGTAATTACACTCACCTTCCAAGTATTGGGTCCAGAAGTTAATTTTCTATAACCAAAGAAACTTGCAACAATAGCTATAAGCAGTAAAGGTGATGTTATTCTGAAAATATATTTGTTACAAATTAAAAATGAAATAGATAACACTATGTATGTAACTATAGTATACTATTATATTCTTTTTGGGGTTGGGACAACATCAAATGAGATATTGATTGAACCCCAAAAAACTCAGAGGCGAGAAAATAATAATATAATGACAGGCCAGCTTATCAGCTTAATTTATTTATAATGGAAATTATCTGATACTAGACTTAGAAATTGCAAGAAATGTAACAGCTGGTCTAACTTTGGTCATTCCAGAAATTAATGAAATCACAAGATTCCATTACAAGGAACCTAAAGTTTAACAATTACAACTACAATTATTAATAGAGTGTATGATTACTTACAAACAATAAGCAAACAGCCCCAGGGATACCATCAAATAATTTGCTTGGAAGTATTCGAGGTTTCTATAAAACCGACGAGTCAGTCTTGGTATTGAAGCTGGACTCTATAATATCAAGTATAAATTATTGACATCATTCATCAATAGAAATGAGATTATTATGGTATATTTCAGAGCAATACTTCCATCATCAATTTACTTGACACAAAGTTGGTTAAGAATATTTGAAATTAGATTACCATTACAAATTCATAGGTAAAAAAAGTTGTTATATTAAAATCACCTTAAAATTTTCAGTAGCTACAAATTGTGTCCATGGTTTCCTTGATGCCAAAACTCCCATCAACAAGGCAGGACCAGCACCATTACGGAGGTGTTGCATTACCCTAATATATAAAAAATATTTAAATTTTACATCAACACACACTTAGTGTTCAATTTCATTCTTGCTTTTTGAATATGATACTCATAGAATCTTTATGCATTCAAATAGTATCAGAGAACAAAAATTTGAAAAAGGAGAACTTGCTCATCCCACATATTATGTACCTAAGTATGCAGTTTAACTTTAAAGCTTATTTGATTGATCAGTTGGTCATCATCAGTATCAAATAGTAACAGGTAAAGTTAATTAGATTTAGTGATTCTTGTCAGAGTAATTGCACACTTTAACATATTTCTATATCAAATAAAGTGGTGACATCATATTTAATGACATATCTAATTGCAGAGATTCATTAATATGACATTTTAAAATGTGATATTGTGATGCCACATCTTTTTTTATCTATTTACTTTGCATAATGCAAATTGTTGTGTAATGAACCAGCTGCTTTCAAAAAGTATGCTACTCATTTCTATTATTGTATTTATAACATTCCTATTGCATCTTGTCTTGCCTTATATATAAATTATTTGTCCAATATTTTAATATCAAATCAGAAATATTTGCATATATAAGATAAGATAATAACACTTTATTGCACAACAGTAACAAAAGAACACGAATAAAATACAAAAACAAGGCAAAACAATTACAGTTGCACAAAGGGCGGTCTTATAATATTTACTAACTTATTGATAAAATAATTTAGACCACACAGCACATCAATTGAAAACACAAACACAAAATATAAAAATTGTATGGATGATATTAAATGTTAAAGCAATTGTATGTTAGACAATTTAAATAACTATTGGAAGGTAGATTGGTGTTGATGCTGATAAATATACTGTCCTAATCAATACTGCTATAGAAAATCATAAAATTCCCTAATAACTAAGAAATTTAAAAAGTGCTAAGATGAACATGATGTATTTTGGGTAAAACTGTACTTCCAGGGCCCAAAAGGTGATACTTGTTTTTTTTTGTAGAAAAGGTGTTTTTTACAGATTTTTTTTTTCTGGCGCTTCGCCGGCCGCTGCCGCGGCACGCTCGCTTTGCTCGCTCGGCTCGCGCATTATGGTCACAACACTAACCTAACCTAGTATGAAGTATCACCACTTCATAAGAAAAGTAAAAATTTTCAATATTTTTTTCTAAAAAACTACCAGTGCATAAGTGTGACAATTTTTTTAATAATGTGGTTAACAGAAATCTTTTTAACAACAAAAATGAGAAATTACAACCAACAAAACTGTGAAGTTCATAGTTTTGGGCCCTGAAAGTACAGTATATCCCTTGATACATAAAACTAATAAAACCACTTGCACATGAATGAATAGCAAAAAAATATGTGTACCTATTATACCATACAAAACTGGCTACATGGTGAAACAGCGCTTGATGAATCTGATAAGCATTCTAATAACATCGAATACGAAGCGAAGAACCACGTAGCTAGAGATTTAGAGTTAGTTAGACTTACAATTCCATATCATTGACATACTTTTGAAAACCTTTCTTTTCCAAGCCTTGTGGAGAATTTATCTCGCCGGATAGATCAATGTTTACATTTTCAGACATTGTGATTAACAAATAACGAAATGTCTATCAGAATAAAGCAAATTCTTCGTGTTCTTCGACTTGAAGAATTACGTACCACAGCGTACACACAAACATAACACAGGCACAGGTTGACAAATTGGCGTTTGACAATTTGACATTGACACTGACACATGACACATCTGTCTTTTTTTTTTGGTTAAGTTGTCCCTTTTCTGCGAAGGTAAGGGGAACAATGCCCATACAGCCTAGTCTTAAGTTAAATTATTCTGTTTTTCTTTTTACATTAGAATGTCGGTGTGACGCATTCTAATATTTCTTGAAGTGTTTGGCACGAAATGTATCGAGCTGGCTTTTTCGATAAGCTTCTGTGGGGGAGTCAATACTACAGTAAAATTCTCACGTCCACTTGACCGGAATAGCGTATATTTTGACGATTCTACTAATTCTTCAGTTACGCAGACAGTTGTAACACAAAATCACACCAATTTTATTTCACAATATCCACTATGAACGAATAATTAAAATAAGACGCCAACCACACTCAATGAAATCCCGCCAAAAAACCTGTCTTTTTTTAGAAATTTAACAGCTTTGGACAAGTCCATACAGCCTATACATTAGTAGATACATCTGTCTTTATGACATTGACATAATTCATTTATAAAAACATTCATAAACAAAAGCAATTAAACACTTTATTTGCTTGCTGCTTATTTAAACGGTTTTTCTTTTAATATTTTCAATAATACCTAGTCAGGTCATAAATTATGTCACATGTTTAATATAAAATAATTGAAACAAGTTATTCATTATGTAACCATTTATATACCAAAATGAACTTAACAAACCATAGATTCTTATGACAATAAAGTTTATTCAAAATGACCTCCGTGATTTGAATACAGGCAGGCCATCAATCTGCGCGGCCAGTCGTCTATCGCAGCACGAATGAGGTCCATGTCAATATCGGCGGCTGCCTTAATCAAGGATGTCTTGAGTGACTCCAAATTGGGATGAGGCTTTGAGCACGTCTTTTCCTCCAAGTGTTGCCATATCCTGTAATCTAACGGACTCAAATAATCTGGACTGGAGGAGGGCCAGTCTTCGTGCCGGATGAAGTCGATTTCACGCGCCGCCAGCCAGTTTTGCGTGCTCTTCGCTCTATGAGCTGGCGCCGACTCTTGTTGGAATACCCAGTGCCTGTTATTGAACATGGTATGAGAAACAGGTTCCACAAGGTTCGTCAGGACTGTATTTGGCTCAGCTTTCCATTAGTTGTGGTTGAGTACCGAGCTGAGATTTTTGTCACGGAAAGTATTAATTATTAGGAACACGTACACGAAATTTTTTTATACGGAAATGAATAGAACTGGAGAAAAAAATATATTGAAAATTAATATTTTTGTAGGTTAAAGTCAATTTTGACAGCCATTTTGATCAGTGCTGCCATTTTTTCATGCAGAAATAACATGTTTCTCGTTGTCTGTGGTAAAAAAATTTTTTTTTTGTTCTGTGGCTGTTTCCGTTTCACACAGAAATTTCGCCAATATCCCGTAGTGAGAGAGACACGGAAAAAAATTATGTTGGTACTATTGTCAAAATGACAGATGTCCCGCCATTTTGTTTGTTTTGAGAAATGCCAGTCAGTCTGTGTTCGTCGGTAAAAAATATATTTGCTATTTACTTGGTAAATAAGAAATAGTAAAGGTAAATGTGGCTTTACAACAATCTTTAATTCAGAACCGACTTGGTTAACCACGACACGCGCCGTGGTCTTGGTCTGCCCTACCCCTAGTGTTTTTTAGAGCCCGGAGGCGCGTAGGGAGAGCAGCCCCCGCCTGCTGTGACAAAGCCGCAAGCATCGTGCGACCCGTTGCGCCTGAGGCTGGTCGCTGCCGGAGGTGGCGACCAACAAGCCGAAGGTGTGATGGGGAGTGATGCTTGTGACTTTGTCACGCAAACAAGGGCGTACCCAGGATTTCAGCTAGGAGGGGGCAGCTCATACCTGTTTCGAGAAGATGGTCCGTCGGGTATATTGAAACAAAAAATCATGAAAATTAACTTTTATTAATTAGTTTGATTATGACACAAAACAAAATATTAAATATATATAATAATCATAATACACATATATTAATTTAAAAGTAATCTTCTCGGATTTGCCGCCGAAAATTTGTCTAAGACAGTCTTTTGAATAAACTCACTGTTTTCTTTTAATTAATTGCGATGTACGCTCATCAGACATAAACCCGTAAGCCTTTCTTCACCCATGGTGCTTCTAAGCCACGTTTTAACTCTTCGAAGCGTACTGAAGGACCGTTCTACGGTCGCCGTGGTGCATGGGATAGTGCTTAAAATAATCAATGCCTTTCTGACAGCAGGGTAAAAAATATTGGCTTCGTTGAACAGATCAACTACTTCTATATCCCTTAATTGATCATCTGATAAAGCATTCTTCATCCATAAATTATGCCAAAGGTTCAGTTCTCCAGTGATATCCAGGTTATAAAATTCTTGGAATGATTCTGCGTTCTTGTGTAAGTCTGTAATGCTGGTTTTGGTCATATGCAAGGGATGTAGCTTACTTAAAGCAAACGCCGGAGTATTTTCTTGGGAGAATCGAATATTCAACGATGAAATGAGTGAATCAATGTATGGTATTATCAGAGAACGCCGCCAATATTCGTTATCATTGTCAGATGGCGGATTACTTCTATGTGTTTGCTTATGAGCAAGACGTGGAACCGAAATTTCTATGTTCAAATCCATTGCAACAGCTCGCGCTTTTTCAAGCATTTCATTACTTATTTTATCAGGAAACTCGCGGTCATTTCTGAGAATGTCCTTGATATTTTTGATGTGTTCCCCCACCGAGATCATGTCGATCGATTTAGCTTGCAGTGCGTTAACTACTGGTTCTTAAACTGCTGAATATTTGGCTATTGTTTGTAGAGCAACAATAAACACTGGTTTTGTAACGGCTGAATGCAACTGATATGCAGATTTTCTGGTGGCATAATTTCCCTCTACGGATAACGTTTCTAGAGATTTCACAAGCTCTGGAAAATGTTGAGAAAACTTTCTGATTGATTTATATTTTTCGGACCATCTCGTCTCACACAATCGTGATAGGTTTGGAGCGTAGTTTCGACGAGTAGTCGATTCTCTGAAAAACGTTATAACATCCTTAACAGTGGCGACAGTATTTCTAATTTCTGGCACTGCGTTCGCATCATTCACAACAAGGTTGAGTTTGTGGCCTGAGCAATGAAAATATAAAGCACGAGGATATTTTTTTCTCAAAATGGCTTGTACGCCACCCTCTTTCCCTGCCATTTTAGAACAGCCACCGAAGCCAAAGCCTACGCAATCTTCTGTTGGGAGGTTAGAACTAATCAAGAAATTGTCAATTGCTTCGGCAATTGCTGAAACATTTTGTGCTTTTAGTTCAACGAATCCTACAAATTCTTCTCTGATTTTCCTTTTGCTTTCGTCGTAGAACCGCACGCCTATTGATAGCTGTTCTTTCCCAGCTACGTCTGCTGTTTCATCAGCTAAGACTGCGTAAGCCATGGTCTTCTGAACCTCACTTATCATATTCTCCTTAATAACTTCGCCACATAAATTAATCAATTCGTTTTGTATTTTTGGCGATGTGTAAACTGCATTGCGACGGCACTTTTCCAGGTGACTCTTTAATTTGTCGTCCCCTGAATTGATTTTCAACTTTAATAAATCTAATAAAACGCCCTCATCTGCTTGTTTTCCCCTAAGAGGCATATCATGTGTACCGCAAAATACTACACAAGAAATAATTTATGACAATATCTGTCTGTTTTCATCGATTGCTTTTTGGTGTCCACTTTGCAGTTGGATGTCTACAGGAACATTTTCAAGAAAATTTTTTGCAGCATTTGTCGCTGTTAGGTGAAGGTTGGTCGTTGCATGCTTGCGGCAGTCTTCATGCATATTTTTGAACTTTATATATGGCCTGACCATAAATGATCCCAAAATTCCTCTCACAGTGCTGATGGGCGGAGGGAAAAAAACACAATGCTTACAAAGAGCGCCTTTTAGTAGCATGGAATATAATAGCCATGGTGCATATTGATCCAACCAAGCTTTATTAAATTTCATTTTCAAATGGCTTGCATCACTTTCAAAATCATAATTTCTGGGCGGGATCCAAGGATGTTGTAACAACTCCCTTTTCTTTTCCGTCGATAGCTGAGTAGCCAACCCAACATAACGACCCAGATCATTTTTATGATAGCCATCGTCAACTTTAATTTCAGGATCGACGTTGACCTCATAAGTTTGCTGGGATGTCGATGGAGAAGAATAATCGGCAACAGATATATTTACAGGTTCTGCTGGAGAATGCGACGCTTGTCTAATGTTAGCATGCAATGATCTTGGCATTACATGGGTTTTATCATGGTTGTCATTTTCATCGCTTCCTCCACTGCTACTATCCCGACCTTTTTTTCTTTTTCCCCGTGTTGTCCCTAAAAAAAGGATACACAAACATAATTACTCTTAGGGTGTTTAGGCATAGGACGAAAAAAAAAATTATGTACCACGTTTTTAAAGCGGACTAAACAGTATAAAATAATATTTTCTAATGCCGTATAAATTGATTCAAGCATTTCAAATTATAATTAAGCATAAAAAGTAGCAGTCAATGAGAAAACTCTTCTAACATGAGATTTCTCAACGACTGTTACTTTTTACACTTTTTATCATTACCTATCTTATTTGCACCCAACGTTTTTCGTTATACTTTTTAGTCCGTTTTAAAAACGTGGTAAGTATATTAAAAAAAAAACAGCTTTTTAGTCATAAAAAATGTGTATTTTTGTTAAACTTTCAAACAAACAATCAGACAGACAAGGAAACAATCTAATATTGTATTGTCATCCACTTCTGACCACTGTCAAAATTTTAACTCTCTAGCTCATCGGAAAGTTAGTTTAAAATCAATTGAAATATTTGTACCGAACAGACAAATAGACAGATTGGAACGACGGTTTCGCGGGAGATATAAATTATATTGCGTAGCTATTATATCGAACTAGTGGCCCGCCCTCGCTTCGCTTCGGTGTAAAGCTGTAGTGTAGACTATAGTTTTTGTTCTCAGGCTTGTATTATACACAATGACATTCTTCTAATACCCAATTACAATAGGCACGCGCCGCCAAGCCCGGTAGCGTCGGAACCGCTATGTCCCTGAATTTTAAATTTGTAATATCTTCGAAAATATTCATTTAAATTATATGCGTTAAAGGGCCAAATTGTTCTATATTAAATGCACAATGTATTTAAGGTACTTAATTGGATAAGAATGAATGTTATATTGCTTAAAATCGCTTCGTAAATAATCTATTATTTCTCGTAAAAAGTATAGGATAAAAAATGGTTATTGTGGGTTATACTTAAGAGATAGACATATACCATCGCGGACTTTTTTGTAGACCTTTTTAAGGTGTACAATACTGTAGTACATTATTTTGATCTATCTCGTGGGGTTCAGCCAGCGTTTGCAATGTAAGCGCAAAAAATGTGTTTATTTACGACCTTACATTAAAAACCTCTAAAATTATCAGTGTTTCTCTACTATATTATGCATGTATTATACATATAAACCTTACTCTTGAATCACTCTATCTATTAAAAAAAAAACGCATCAAAATCCGTTGCGTAGTTTCAAAGATTTAAGCATACAAAGGGACATAGGGACATAGGGACAGAGAAAGCGACTTTGTTTTATACTATGTAGTGATGTTGTAGAATATTTAATTATGGATAAAAAAAATCAAAATATCTGACTGAAAAGATGTTTTGTTTCCAACACTTCATTTTGCGCAGAGTAGGTAACACGTTTTTAATTCCCACTTGCCAGGAAAATTGACGTTTATTTTATCTTCGGGGGGGGGGGGGGGGGGGCAGCTGCCCCTCCTGCGCCTACCTGGGTACGCCCATGCACGCAAAGGCGGAGGGGCTGCTATTCCCGCAGCGCCGGAGATACGGCAGAAGTACTGGTTCTTAGTTCCCTAGTCCTTGCATCCTAAAAAATATTAAAAAATATCGATATTTTTTGTTCGATATATCGATATTTTTTGCCGATATATTTTGATTCGATATATCGATACATCGATATATTTTCAACAAGCCTAATATTTTTTAGGATGCAAGGACTAGGGAACTAAGAACCAGTACTTCTGCCGTATCTCCGGCGCTGCGGGAATAGCAGCCCCTCCGCCTTTGCGTGCATGGGCGTACCCAGGTAGGCGCAGGAGGGGCAGCTGCCCCCCCCCCCCCCCCCCCAGATAAAATAAACGTCAATTTTCCTGGCAAGTGGGAATTAAAAACGTGTTACCTACTCTGCGCAAAATGAAGTGTTGGAAACAAAACATCTTTTCAGTCAGATATTTTGATTTTTTTTATCCATAATTAAATATTCTACAACATCACTACATAGTATAAAACAAAGTCGCTTTCTCTGTCCCTATGTCCCTATGTCCCTTTGTATGCTTAAATCTTTGAAACTACGCAACGGATTTTGATGCGTTTTTTTTTTAATAGATAGAGTGATTCAAGAGTAAGGTTTATATGTATAATACATGCATAATATAGTAGAGAAACACTGATAATTTTAGAGGTTTTTAATGTAAGGTCGTAAATAAACACATTTTTTGCGCTTACATTGCAAACGCTGGCTGAACCCCACGAGATAGATCAAAATAATGTACTACAGTATTGTACACCTTAAAAAGGTCTACAAAAAAGTCCGCGATGGTATATGTCTATCTCTTAAGTATAACCCACAATAACCATTTTTTATCCTATACTTTTTACGAGAAATAATAGATTATTTACGAAGCGATTTTAAGCAATATAACATTCATTCTTATCCAATTAAGTACCTTAAATACATTGTGCATTTAATATAGAACAATTTGGCCCTTTAACGCATATAATTTAAATGAATATTTTCGAAGATATTACAAATTTAAAATTCAGGGACATAGCGGTTCCGACGCTACCGGGCTTGGCGGCGCGCGCCTATTGTAATTGGGTATTAGAAGAATGTCATTGTGTATAATACAAGCCTGAGAACAAAAACTATAGTCTACACTACAGCTTTACACCGAAGCGAAGCGAGGGCGGGCCACTAGTTCGATATAATAGCTACGCAATATAATTTATATCTCCCGCGAAACCGTCGCACACTGGACCAAGATTCGGAAATCGTGGACTTAGGGATCAAAGTTGAGCTGTCGCAATGATTTTTTTTTTACGGACAGCTTAAAACAATAGCAGAAACTTTTGTTCTAGCACTTATGCTAAAAAGAACTTTTTCATACTAAAAAAAATATTGTTTTTTTTCTTGTATGGAAAAAAAGTAACTATAGTGTTTTTTTTTTTAAATGGTAAAGAGTATCAAAAAAGCTGCTAGTGGGTGTTATAGTGCTTACAATTATTGACAATTTTTGCCTTGACGTCATATCCATAAGTCTGCAGCTTTGGCGCCCACAGGCCTTGGAAGTTTCCATACAAAATGTATGGGATTTTTTAAGTAGTTGAGGGTAAATTTAGCATCTATGTGATTCGAAACAGAAAATAAACTACCAATAATAATATTTGATACTTAATACAGTGACGTAAACTTAAAATAAAAAACTCACCATTCGATTTTTTTGTATAGAGAATTATTTGATATACTTGTCTTCCATTGACACAAACGTTAGAAAAAATGACTAATAGGTTAAAATGTGATTATAGCGTGTGCGTAATATTGTCTGACGTCACAAACCTAAATCTACCGCTTTGGTTTCTTCAGCTCAAGGATGTTAAGTGAGCGACGAACGGGAGCGAAATGACTGGCGCAGACAGACCCACCTATATTTATAACACGTATGCGGGTCTCTTACTATGCTGTCAGTACACCGATTGTGTGTCAGTTAATAGCGTGCGCGCATTAACCTCTACCTTGCTCTCTGTCTTCTCTATCCCCTTTAATTATATGCTGGCCTACAAACTATGTGTGTGTCACATTGTGAAACAAAGAGTATATGTTAGTTCTGAAAAGAACTTTTTGTAGGGCTTTGAAAAAAGCCGTTTGATGTATAATGGCGATGATCAAGCCAAGGGATCTGCCATTACTGGAGCTTCTGAAGCAACTACTTCTACTTCATCAATCTCGATTTCTTTTTCTGTCGGAAGTTCTAGGAGATCAATAGCTTCTTGGAATAAAGCCATCTTCTTGGACTTCCCATATTTTGGCCTGATATGAGATATATAAGGATCTGACGTAATCAAAAAATTATTCAGTATGTCTTCATTATTTAGGATTCTCCCCATCTTGCGAGTGTGATGTTCTCTGGTATTTCTAAACTCCTTGTTTCTAGCTTCCGATGCTTCTTCTGACATTATTCCTATGGGAAGACAAGAGAAATGTTGGCAAATGTCTGCCCCATGTATGAGCAGCTTGTGTATGCTTACTGGCATATTGTACCACGGATAATGGTGTACAAAAAGCTCAGCTGTCTCTTTGCAATATTCCCGGAATCTCTCAATTTTGATGGCGTTTCCGGAGGATATCACTTGCAAGATAACAGCAAAGCGCTTGATCAGATTTTCATCTATTTTAGTTATCCGTGCGCTGCTTTCGTATTCCTTGAAGAATCGCCTGGCAGTGTTGCCATCGTTGGTGGTTCCGAAACCCTGTTTCACGATGTCTACCAACAGTCCTGTTTCTTCCCTGAATTGTTGTTGTGTACAGTGCTTCCTGGCTTTTTTGAGCTCTTTATTATCGCCTCTTGCACACCACATTTTAAAATCCAAATTGTACGATACGTGCAATAGACACTCCATACTTCGGATCCACATATGGAGAGAGGACAGTCCATACTGGTACACCTCAGTTCGCACTGGTCTTGAAATAACTTCACAGAGGTTATTCATCTCACTTGGCTTCGCAAGACATATATTACAGGTAGCTGCAGATGGAGTATCTGTTATGATTGTGGATATCTTTCCATCAATCATCGTCATGTGCAAGTCATGGGAAATCTGGTAATCCTTGTATCTTGTCACATTAAGCTTTCGGATTTCTTCTTCCATACCTGATTGCTCTTGTTTGACAAAGTCTTTGGTTTCCTTTGCAAACAGAAACTTCACCGGTCTACAGTAAAATGTGGAAGAAGGATTGGGATTCTCCCACACTATTATCGATATCAGTCAAACAAGTCCTCAGCGTCAGGTACTTCCATTTTGACAAATCCAGTGAAGTAGCAAGGGCTAGAGCATGATCTTCGTGCATAATATCTCTCTCCTTTTTGTCAAACAAATACGATTTGACTTCATTAACTCGGTCAGGGTTCTTCAAGAGATGCTCAATCACTTGGGCAACATCATTTTTTCCGTTTGTCTTAAGTAGTGTGACCAAAGCAAACGACAACTCATCTTCGGAAAAATCTTTAAGCCCATCTGATCGTCTTTTCTTTTGTTTGTTTCCCAGCTCTTCAAAGGGTTTTCTTAGTATAACCGTAGTAGAGGTGCCCACATCCATCGTACAAGATGTTGACGGAAGGTCATCGTAATCAATGTTTTCTGGTACTTGATTTTCTTCTTCCGTGTCATCTTGAAATATCTCTGCGAGATCAAGGTTATCGCATACAGGCCACTTGATTTTTTGCTCCAGCCAATCCATATTTTTGTTCATAAACGTCTTTTGGATTCTGGATGCCATTGTCCATCGTCGATGCAAATTCATAGTGATGATTTTACAGAACTTCAATATCGTTTCGCAATCTGTCTCAGTGACATCAGTTGAGATGCAAGACAAAATGCCTTGATGGAGCCTCTTGTAATTTCTAAGGCCTTCGCCTTCGCTTTCGCGTAGAAATACATAGAAGTCCAAGTAAGTCACAAATCGAGACATGATACAGTATTAGTATATCAGTAAATTAAATTGTTCAGATCGGTTCGAGCGTTTCCGCGTCCCAAAAGCCTTTCCTACTGGGTGGTGAGTAATGATGCGCACCTCTTTTGTATCTTTTTCCCCAACTGAATTAGAAGGGTGGGGATGAGGTCTGGATTATCACTAAGTGTGTTTTGGTATGCGCGCACGCTATTGGCTGACACACGTTCGCTGTGCTGACCGCATAGTATGAGACCCGCATACGTGTTATAAATATAGGTGGGTCTGTCTGCGACAGTCATTTCGCTCCCGTTCGCCGCTCACTCAACATCCTCTAACGGGGGGCCAGAGAAGACCTCGACGCGCGCGCGACAGTCATTTCACTCCCGTTCGCCGCTCAGTCAACATCCTTGAGCTGAAGAATCCAAAGCAGTAGATTTACCTTTGTGACGAATTGAAAATTGATCATCGCCATTATACATCAAACGGCTTTTTTCAAAGCCCTACAAAAAGTTCTTTTCAGAACTAACATATACTCTTTGTTTCACAATGTGACACACACATAGTTTGTAGGCCAGCATATAATTATAGGGGATAGAGAAGACAGAGAGCAAGGTAGAGGTTAATGCGCGCACGCTATTAACTGACACACAATCGGTGTACTGACAGCATAGTAAGAGATCCGCATACATGTTATAAATATAGGTGGGTCTGTCTGCGCCAGTCATTTCGCTCCCGTTCGTCGCTCACTTAACATCCTTGAGCTGAAGAAACCAAAGCGGTAGATTTAGGTTTGTGACGTCAGACAATATTACGCACACGCTATAATCACATTTTAACCTATTAGTCATTTTTTCTAACGTTTGTGTCAATGGAAGACAAGTATATCAAATAATTCTCTATACAAAAAAATCGAATAGTGAGTTTTTTATTTTAAGTTTACGTCTTTGTATTAAGTATCAAACATTATTATTGGTAGTTTAATTTCTGTTTCGAATCACATAGATGCTAAATTTACCCTCAACTACTTAAAAAATCCCATACATTTTCTATGGAAACTTCCAACTCCTGTGGACGCCAAAGCTGCAGACTTATGGATATGACGTCAAGGCAAAAATTGTCAATAATTGTAAGCACTATAACACCCACTAGCAGGTTTTTTGATACTCTTTACCATTTAAAAAAAAACACTATAGTTACTTTTTTTCCATACAAGAAAAAAAACAATATTTTTTTTTAGTATGAAAAAGTTCTTTTTAGTATAAGTGCTAGAACAAAAGTTTCTGCTATTGTTTTAAGCTGTCCGTAAAAAAAAATCATTGCGATAGCTCAACTTTGATCCCTAAGTCCACGATTTCCGAATCTTGGTCCAGTGTGCGTCGTTCCAATCTGTCTATTTGTCTGTTCGGTACAAATATTTCAATTGATTTTAAACTAACTTTCCGATGAGCTAGAGAGTTAAAATTTTGACAGTGGTCAGAAGTGGATGACAATACAATATTAGATTGTTTCCTTGTCTGTCTGATTGTTTGTTTGAAAGTTTAACAAAAATACACATTTTTTATGACTAAAAAGCTGTTTTTTTTTTAATATACTTACCACGTTTTTAAAACGGACTAAAAAGTATAACGAAAAACGTTGGGTGCAAATAAGATAGGTAATGATAAAAAGTGTAAAAAGTAACAGTCGTTGAGAAATCTCATGTTAGAAGAGTTTTCTCATTGACTGCTACTTTTTATGCTTAATTATAATTTGAAATGCTTGAATCAATTTATACGGCATTAGAAAATATTATTTTATACTGTTTAGTCCGCTTTAAAAACGTGGTACATAATTTTTTTTTTCGTTCTATGCCTAAACACCCTAAGAGTAATTATGTTTGTGTATCCTTTTTTTAGGGACAACACGGGGAAAAAGAAAAAAAGGTCGGGATAGTAGCAGTGGAGGAAGCGATGAAAATGACAACCATGATAAAACCCATGTAATGCCAAGATCATTGCATGCTAACATTAGACAAGCGTCGCATTCTCCAGCAGAACCTGTAAATATATCTGTTGCCGATTATTCTTCTCCATCGACATCCCAGCAAACTTATGAGGTCAACGTCGATCCTGAAATTAAAGTTGACGATGGCTATCATAAAAATATATTGTCATTCTCTATACGGAATGAAAAGGAGAGATTGGTGTTGATTCTGGCGTGATTCTCTAAACTTAAAACTAAATTTAACATCAGTCTCTCCTTTTCATTCTGTAAAAAGAACGACAAGGATGTCGAATGTTGTCACTGTTGTCAAATTTAAGTTTAGATTTAGAGAATCGTGCCAGAATCGACACCATTGATGTTAAATTTAGTTTTAAGTTTAGAGAATCACGCCAGTATCAACACCACTGTACTGTCATGTAGTGTAGCGGCAATTTGGTACTTTGATAATAATTCTTTCTTTAATTATAATTTGTATTGAACTATTATTACTGTGCTAGGCTGACTTAAATATATTTTTGGGAAAATTGGTCCGATATATCGATGTCGATATTGATATTTTTTAAAATATCGATGTATCGATATATCGATATTTTTTTCAACTTTCGACATCCCTAAAAAATAGATGAATTTTTAGGTTAGGTTAATTAAAAAAAAACATGCATTTCCGTCGAAAATCTTTAATACGGGGGGAGTCGGGGAGACCCCCTCCCCCCCCCCCACATCAAAACTACCCCGAAATTCCACCACAACTAATGGAATTTAGTACCCTGTATTTTGATACACAACTGCATTTGTTTTTACACCTTTCTCACAAAAATGTGTAACACTTTTTTTTGTAGCAATGAGCTAATTTGAGTTTAAAATCAAATCCTTAGTAAAACAATAACAAATAGAAGGGTTGATAGCCTCAAATGTCAACCCCAATGTCACTTTAAATTGCGTTCAGAAATCCAAACTTTAAACTTTCCTTCACATAAATAGTCCATGGTCGTACAGGATCGTAACTCACTATGTCCATGATTATTTAATTATAAATAAATTTCATTTCTTTAACTTATAATCTTTGTTAAACAATAAATTGATCTTAAATTAATACAGCCAACAAATTATTCAATATAAAATAATAAAATTACCAATTGTTTAGGCTGTATAATACATAGTAGCCTTGACCTTCACCAGTTTTTTTTCTATTATGGATTTGCATGGTTGGTAGGTCGGAATCGGTTAATTGTATTGATTGTAATCGATCGGTGATCGATTAGTAAATAGTTTTGAGTTTTAATAGTTTCTTTCAGGGAATTCATCCCTAAAAATAAAGTAAATATATTCGTTTCGCTCTTTGTGGAAATATGTTAATTCTACAATTAACATTTCGTTTATAGTGGTATTTTTTCCATTAAGTTGATTGATTCGATTCTGTGTACCGATGACCTATGTCTCGATGTATTCGGTATGCGAGTAGGTTTGTCACCGCACGAAAAAGCCTCTTTCTTTCACGTTTATGCCTCAGATCAAAAAAGATGTGAGGAGAATTTTCTATATCAAATTGAGTGTTTTATCATTAGTACTTCATATCATTTGTACTTGATGTAAGAAATTTAACATATAACTTTTAATTTAATTTGATATCCTTTGGTCAAGTAATTTGTACTAGCATACTTTGTTAAAATGTAATAAATGGATGTGAACATTTAATGTGTGGACATTTTCATTTCATCTGAAATCGTTTGTTACTGTGTGCATGGCGCCTCTGTATAAGTTTTGTACACAGTATTCCAGGCAGGGCCGGATTTAGAGGTCCAGAGGCCACGGTGCAACAGAGGAGCGGAGTCCCGCCCCCTCACCCCAAATTATTTTCCAAATAAAGTAAACACTTTTTTTCAGTCGAGTTTTTCAATAAATAATTTATTGTAAACCAATTAGATTCCCTTAGTATTTGAACGAACACATATAAACGGAAACAAGAATTTTTTGTTTCTTTCGCCCCGGTTGCCGTCCCCTAAATCCGGCAGTGACTCCAGGCACGGCCTTAATAACACCCGCTCCCTGTTAACTTGCTCAACATCTAGCCGACTGTTGCAAAATTAGCCGTAGCCAAGAAAAACCCATTACAAATGTACCTCTGTTAAGCTCCAATAAGAAACTCCCAACCATACCATGAGCGAGGATGGAAAATGACCTCATTGGACACGCGGAATATGGTTGCTCGCTTCTTCACTACTGTGTGCGTACACATTATCATTTTGTTTGTTGTAGCTCTCTTCTACGGTAAAAATTTTTTCATCCGAAAAAAGAATTTCTCGATATTGTTTTCCCGCGTACCGCTTCAACAAAGCGCAGCATCTCTTCAGTCTCAGGTCCATTAGACGAGCATTCAAACGATGTCCTGTTTTTCTTCGATATGCCCGAAGCCCTAAGTCTTCATTTAACATCCTTTTCACCGTTGTTCTGCTTAACCCCATCTGAAGGGCCAACAGTTTCTACTTACGTTTGGGATTTCTTTGAATTCACGCCTTCACAGCTTTTATTACTGCTGAAGTCCTAACAGACCGAGGGCGACCACTTCTTGACCTGTCATCTAGAGTCTTTATTGTATCGTTTGATGGTACGATAAACGAATCTTTTGGTTATATTCAAAATTTTCAGTATGTCAAAAATTTGAATTGACGCGTAACAGCAACGATGCCGCGCAATAACTGCAACACTGTCTTCTTTATTTAAAAATGAGTAAAATTCTAAAAAGTAAAAATTTTAATTTTTATGAACAATTCGAAATTCGAACTCAATAAACTTTTTTGTGGCCAGCATTCTAAAAGAAAAGTTTTTACTGTGTGACAATACTTATGACCTGACTGTGTATTGGTGAAAGCGTTCCAAACGGGTGACAAACAAACTCATTTTCGCGATTATAATATTATATGTATAATATAATATAAATTTTAATCTCCAATTTCACTCATTTTCAATATTTTCGCTTGAGGTAGCTTGCCTTAGCTCAGCGGCCTTACTCATATTTTGTTTTACTCGGGCCATACATGTACCTATCAATTTCGCTTTACTTTGTCTGTAAAATTATTAATACTCTTCACTGAATTTAGTTGTTCGCTGCTAGCTAAGCCAAGATTTTGCACTTCAATCAATCTACCTATATTTTATCTTGATTCATGGTTGGTATATAAAGTTATCTATTTTACCCGATATCGGTACTCTCCTTGCCGTTATGAAGTTGGTCGTGATCTTTTGGTAAGCCTATCTTTCGTGTTGATCTGATAAGGAGGAAGTGTTAAATTCAACCCAGTATTGTATTTTCTATCTTTTTTCTGCTATGTATTCATTGTCATCAACATCATCCCGATTAACGCCCCACTGCTTAGGTGTTAGGTAATGATTAGATTAAGCATAATTGGTCATGCATGTTCCACCACGCTGGTCCAGTGCAGATTGGTGGGTTCTATATAAGAAATGCGTATGCAGCTATTATTAACGGCTTAACGTGCTTTCCGAAGCTCCATGGTAAATTTATGGTCACCCATCCTAAAAACAATGCGAAAGTTGCTTATTTTGCAATATCGCAGACTGTTACCCTTAGTACGAGTTTGAGCTCACGAAAACTATCATAGTTTTCGTAATTGTAAATTATGTTTCTATGTCCATTCTGGTGAAAAGTAACAAAATATACTTAAATTTTAACAAGACGCAAATGATTTAATGATAGAATTTAAACAATGTTTATTTGTATTGAAACGAAAACAATAAAATCAGTAAATCAATCAAGTAAACAATAAAATCCCTTAGTACGAGTGCGAGCTCACGAAAACTATCATGGTTTTCGTAATTGTAAAACTCGTACTAAAGGTACTGAACGCGCTAACCACTTCAGCGTAGTATTCACTGTAAGCGTTATTAAATTACTTTGCATAATAAATTACTTAAGTATACAACCTCAAATTTGCTACCTTTGGTAAATTGTTTCATATTTTTCTTTGGGGGTACAATATTTATTACTGTACCTAAAAGCCCGTCTCCTAAAATTTTTTTTTAATGAATAGTACTTATGTTTGGTTTTCCAGAGTCTATCATTTACATTTTACGTTGAAGGTTATTTTTGGTGAGTTGCCATGGCGAGTCAGTACGGCAGGCCAGAAAGTTCCCAGATGACTTTTGGTTTGGGGCTGCTATCGCCGCTTACCAAGTTGAGGGTAGATCGAATGCTAATGGTAAAGAATAGCTGTCTTAGATTTTATTTTGATTTAAAGAGTTAATTATAATTTTATTTTTTAATCATTTAACTATAGATAGATAGATGTTTAAATCTAAAGGGCCGCAGTGGCATAATGGCCAGGAAAGCGGAGGGTGCGGGTTCGAGTCCCGTCTGCTGATTGGTTCGCGTGGATTTTTTTGTACTAAAATTGTCTTTATATTATAGAGTTAATTATATGCGCGTATTACTATAACTTCCATGTGTTTTTTTATATCAGAAGAACACTGAAAATACAGCAAATACGCAACTCTTGAATTGAACCTTTATTTTTCAGGCAAAGGTGAAAACAGCTGGGATTATATTACTCACAATAATCCGGAGTACACTATAGACTTCGCTAATGGAGACATTGCTGCTGACACATACAATAACTACAAGAGAGATGTGGAGATGATGGGAGAATTAGGTCTCGATGCCTACCGCTGTTCACTTTCTTGGTCGAGGATACTTCCACAGGGATTCACCAATAAGGTTAACGAAGCTGGCATCGCTTTCTATAATAAGGACATCGATGAAATGCTAAAATACAACATTCAAACTTTAGTCACTCTGTACCATTGGGATCTACCACAACCTTTACAAGAGCTGGGTGGATTTGCTAATCCTTTATTCTCGGAGTGGTTTGAAGATTACGCAAGAGTGGCTTTCAAACGTTTGGGAGACAGAGTGAAATTCTGGATTACGTTTAACGAACCGAGGGAGATATGCTATGAGGGTTACGGAGCTGATACTAAAGCACCTGTCGTAAATGCTACTGGCGTGGGCACATATATTTGCTCCAAAAATCTGCTCATAGGCCATGCTAAGGCATATCACGCATACGCTAATGATTTTAAACCCACTCAAAATGGGTAATGTGGTATAACCATCGGTGTAAACTGGTTGGGTCCTTTAACGGATTCAGAGGAGGACCAAATTGCTGCAGAGTTGAGAAGACAAGCAGAAGTATGTTACTTAGACCGGTGGTTACTATTCTGTACAAGTATTTAAAATACTTATTCATTTAATTTTTCGCTAAATACAAATAATTCTATACCAACTCAATAAGACAATTTCTCTAAAAAAACTTTCTGTTACTTTAATCATTGAAATAATCTGTTTTAGTGGGGTTTGTAAGCTGAACCCATATTTTCCAAAGAAGGAGGTTTTCCCAAGGAGTTGTATGAACGTGTCGCTGCCAAAAGCTTAGAACACGGCTACGCCTGATCGCGAATGCCCTTATTCACTGACGAAGAAAGGGATCTCGTTAAAGGCAGCTTTGCCTTTTTTTGCGTCAATCACTATTCAAGTTCCTTGGTTTCGGCATCAGAACACGTTGTACAATATCCCGTTCCATCTTTATATGACGACTCTGCTTCATCCATATACACACCCGACGATTGGCCTAAATCTGCTTCGTCATGGTTGGTCGTAAGTACTAATGAAGGATTTGTCAAAAACATATTCCTTAAGCTTGCTCAATTTTAATGTTTTATATTTTCTCAGCAAGCACCATACAGTGTCTACAATGCTTTCACACACACTTGAAAAATCGTTATGGCGGCATTGACTTTTAAAACACAGAAAATGGATGGTCTTCTACCTCTGCTGACTTGATCGATGATGACAGAATTCGATACTACAGGGCCTCCTTGAATAGTCTTTTAGATGCAAGAGAGGCTGGTGTCAACATTAAGGGTTTCATGGCTTCAATTTCGAGTGGAACGCGGGATTCACGTAAGTTTAAATATTAATTCCCTTGTGTAAGTAATATAATTTGATATTTGTTAAGGCACGTCAGCACTACTAAATATCTAGGTAAAATAATGTTTATCATTGCAATTGAGCACCATCCAGGGAACCGACTATCCTTTACTTATAGGTGACTGAAGGTTATGTAGTGACTAGTGAGAACAGACGCACAAATCTCCATGGGTTAGGAGCCACTTCGAGCCAGGCATGAGTGTAGGAGTGGTTGTAATAATGATTACAGGGCCCTCTTTAAAAATAAAAACGATAAAGGGGACGAAAGTTCGTCGTTCGATTGTTTAAATACATCATGCATATGAACATCCCTAAATAAACGTTTGGTTTTTTTTAGTATGCCCTTAAACATTTGTTGTCCCTAATAATAATACGCCATAGTAACATAACCTAAAAACATATTTCCCAGAACGTTACTTTGTCTTACCTTAGGGATTGGCTAGGCCTGTACGCAGTTAACTTCGAAGACCCTGCACGACCCCGGACGCCTAAGAAATCCGCATTCGTCTACAAGCAAATATTCAAAAACCGCATCGTCGACCCGGATTATGAACCCGAAACTTTCACTATGACCATCGATGACGGACGATAAATAAACGCTCTAAACCATTTCTTAAGAAACAATAATTTACTGATGATGAGCCTGAACTTTTAGTTGTGGAGAAGAACTGGCGAAAGAAAAAAACAATGAAAAACAAAGATAAATAATAGAAATCCATATTACCCATATTGTGTAAGTTAAAAACAAGGTGCACCGCATAAATGACTCCAACACGCCTAATGCTAAGTGTTGTACTTCTTGCCACGACCATGGATGTTTATCTAATACCTTTAGACGGTAAAAAATGGTCACGATTTTGTACTACTACTGTTTGCCACTGTTTTGAAAGATCTGGAAGATGCGATTTTCGTGCTGAGATGAATACTTCCTAGCACGATGACACAGAAACAAGAGTTTCTATTTGGTCGTGCTAGGAAGTATTCTTCTAAGCACGACCATCGCGTCTCCTAGATTTTGTTGGTAGAAATTTTCAAAACAGTGGTAAGTAAATAATAGTTCACAGTCTTGACTATTTTTTACCGTCTAAAGATAGGTATTAGAAAAACATCAATGGTCATGGCAGGAGGTACAACACAATGTTTAGTGTCATTGGAGTCCAGACACGAAAATAGCTGGTGCAGCAGTTTTACCTGCCACACCATCCATCCTATTATCAGAACCATCCTGTACCCTTTTTCTTCACATCTAACCTCTGCTCTCCTGGCTCCATCATGAAGCGGTCTCGAGAGCAAAAGGAAGTTTTATGAAGCAATTTAACCATCGATTAACACTTTTTCATTTTATTAATCTTCATATAAAACAATAATAATATGCGAATAAAAGAAAGAAAAAAATATCTCTTTGTTCGCGTTGGAATTAGTAGTGGCCACAGTCAGTCTGTGACCTGTGCCAACGCTAGCCTACGTTATCACAGGTCTCAGTCATTCTCTGAAGGTTAGTGAAATCGTAACGACATTTATAAAACGCTATGGCATGTACAACCATGACACCGTCATAATCAGCCTATTAATTTCCCCACTGCTGGGGACTTCTCTATGGATGGAATAGGTAGAATGGCCGTGCGTGGCCCACCACGTGGGCCCACTGCGGATTGGTGGATGCTAACGACTGCAGATACAACCGGAACCAACAACGGCTTACGTGCCTTTTGAAGCACGGAGGAGCTCGAGATAATAATTTTTGGTCACATATCCAATGACCAACCATTGCGAAAGTTGCTTAACTTCCACGATCGCAGACCGATAATAAGTAATAAGAGTATCCAAATGTTAAATATTAAATAAATAAAGTAAATTAGATAGCACTGAGCGAGTAGACTCATCCCCACTCAATCACTTGGCAGCACTCGTTCACGAGCATCACGCATGAATCATCGCTTCGCTCAAAACCATAATACTCATAAACTAATGAAACAAAACTAACAAAAAGTTCGAATACATATCCTAACTCTTATTAAGGGGGCGGCTCACAACCGTGAGCTTGGATTGGACTATTCTCAACTTCCAAAAGAGTCATTCAACACAGTCACGAAAATATGTTTAAGAAGACGTGTCCCTTCTTTAGATTAGAAATTATAGAACAAAAGGTTCGTTAGTCTGAGGATGGGACTTGACCACTATCAATATTAAATTATATAAAGGTGAACCTATTATCGCTGTAACATTAGTACGAATCCTCAAAATTATAAATCTTATAATCAAAATAATAAGGAACAAAATTATTATTTTACTAAGTCTAGGTATATATACAATCTAAGATGGATAAGTAATTTATTAATTACGTCAATTAAAAGTGTGTTTATTTACAATCACTAACAATAAACATTTACTTGGAAGTTGTAATGCTAAAAACACTAGAATTCGCACATACATAATTTTAAAAAGAAAAACAAATGTTTGGTACTTCACAAGGTGCAAGGTTTCCACCCATGTTTTCTTTCATGCCTGAACAAAACTCAAAATCCCCTACTAAATACGATGATAAACTTAACCCATACATGAATGATTTGTACTTCCCTATTGTAAATTAAAGTTGATACATGATCTGTTTTTCTTTTTTTATCAATTAAGTATGTAATAGTGTTTAGAGTTACATGTAGGGTACATGACATGCAAATCTTCTGAAATAAACGATAATATAACACCTTCGATCAACAATAATAATACACTCCAAATTGTAAGTTGCTACAGATTCATCGATATCTCCTTACAATTTCTTATCTCTCTTCTCAGTTTAGTATATAAACTTACTTATTATCGCGGCACTCTAGTCGATATCTTCCAAGATGAGGCTCATCATTCTCTTGGGGTAAGTTTATACTAATAAACAATGCTATCGATAGCGTTAACAAATTATTTTAATCATTGACACTTTCAGCAGATAGGTATTTACTTATCGCTTTTTCCCAAGCGGTCAAGGTGACGATAACGAAAAGCCAATTATAACTCATAAGCTCGGATGATTCGTTGTTTTTGTTAAAATTTGTGTCACTATCTCACCTTGTAATCTTCTTAACAAACTCTGTTGTTCTTGTTTATTCGCCATCTTAGTGTCACTGCACACGGGCCACTGGTCCCAACCACAAAACACCGTCCCCGGCATATTTCCTGTAGATTTCATACATTTTTAAGGACTCGCCGCACTCGGTTAAC
Source organism: Chilo suppressalis (assembly GCA_902850365.2). Classification (NCBI taxonomy): domain Eukaryota; kingdom Metazoa; phylum Arthropoda; class Insecta; order Lepidoptera; family Crambidae; genus Chilo; species Chilo suppressalis. The sequence continues at coordinate 20,993,537 of OU963898.1, forward strand.
TACGGTGGCTGCCACACACTACAAACCGTCGTTGCTCGCTTCTAGTGGCTCGCACCGGCCACTAATGCGCCGATATAATACGCCGCCACACGCCACTCGCACGATTGCCCACCTACAAACCTTCTTTGTCAGAGTCCATAATGTTACTGCACACATGGGTTAAAAAAAAGTAGCAGCCACCAGCGGCAAGTGTCGACCACCGGCCACAAGTGACTGTCGCGCGCTTCAGCTACCTTTGTAGCCGCTTCTGGCTCCTCGTGGCGGCATTTGTGGCTGTCGCGTGTGGCCCGTGTGCGGCGACACTTAGACAAGAAAAAACCTTAGAGATAAATAGCTCAAACTGTTTACTAACGTAACTTAACCGATTTGATTACGATGATAAAACACCAACCTCTATTTGCACGTGGTGCTACTTAATTATTAGCAGTGAATACAACAGAAATAAGACATTTTTAGGTACTTATACCTACAATACAAACAACATGATTGTAATAACCTGTGATAGAAAGAGAAATGCAAGTTTTTTGAGCTCTGTCTGACATATTTATTGCTAGTAGACTGCTAGCTTTAAAATAGTTAATCCGTATTCTAAGTAGGTGGTAACCTCGGCACCCATTTCACGAGCATGACGAATAAACTACCCAACCTTCCGCCCAAAATCTTAATGGCATTTCGTAATTACCTACTTAATTACCTCTACCAAAGGAAAAAAGTAGGTAACTAATACCTACGTACATAAGAGAATCTGATTTGCCTTGGCTCAAGATTAGGCTAGATAACTTCGATCAATCGTAGGACCTAGAACTAGAAATATCTTTGATGCTCAGTTTTCAAGAGGCTTCAGTTAGATATTCTATTTTCTCCTTTTCATAGCTAAAATTCTTTGAGAAAAAGTTATCGAAATTCTATTTAGTCTGTCTGTCTAAAAAAATCACATTATTATATTGGTACCTTCTCAGTTCTGTTTTATTGTTAGTTCCTACAATTGTTCGATCTAGATTAAAGAAGGTTATATAACAGGTGTTACGTAAGTAAACAACAACAAAGCTCACTACCTATCTAAAGTGAAGTGCCAAGATACAGGATCAATAAAATTTTGAAGTGTTTACATTTAGTTACATCGATCTATGAACGATGTGATGGACAACATCATAGTATCTAAATTACCATACCTGTTAACTGGATAAAGGGTACACTATTAACCAAACTTAATCTATCTATAGGAGCCTTTGGGTTCATCATCTAACATAGGCCTCCCCTTCAACTTTTCACCGATTTCTGTCCCTGGCCGCATGCATCAAGTAAATTCCCCTCCCCCCTGGATCTCTGAGGTATTCAGAGGTATTTTTCTGTGATATCGTTATTTTCCAATTATAATATAAAATAATTAAACTTTATTGCAAATTAAATCAATGTAAAATAATAGGAGAGTACATAAACGCGCGGAAATTCCTACCACTGTCGTTGTCATTGTGCTGGCACCACAGAAGACCACTGCCCGTCGCTGGAGTGAGTAAAACTTCAATTACCTATACCAAAAATTTATGGCTATAATATATCGTACTCGTCATATCATAGCGACCAGAATGATGGTGTTTTTTGGTACGTCCACAGTAATTTAAATCATAGTATTTCTGATTTTAATAGACTTGATGCTAATTGTATTGCGCTATGAAAACAAATTTGCAGTGATTCCCATTTATCTTTCGCCATCATTAACTAATATTAATAACTTTTCTTATAGTCATGATCAGAGGCGGCGCAAGGCGTGGGCGACGTGGGCCACCGCCTACGGCCTCGCGGTACGAGGGGCCTCGCGCCTCAAACATTTTTATGCATTGCTTAAAAGCGAGTTTGTTTTTTTTTTATTTTATAAAATCTGTCTTCAGGTCGCCATAGAACGCGTCGCGAAATCTGTCTTGCCCACAACAAATTTAGGTCTTGCCCCGCCACTGGTCATGATGCTTGTCTTGATAGTTTAAAGTCAACAAAGTCGCTGCTGTTGATTGATGATACCAATATCAATATTTCTTCTACTTGTTATGCTTCCAGCAGTAATAAATATCTTCTAGCAGTCCACATTTTTCCCACCCGTAAAGAAAATTGTATTGACCATGTCATGCTGAGGACACTATAACTTTCGTCTAAGATTCTCTAGTCACCCACCATACCACACCCCTTCTACTTGTATTGCAAAACTCAACGAAATATATCTAACAAGAAAATAATAAAAGTAGATTATCCGGCTTTAGTCAAAAACCTCTCTGATGTAGATTTTAGTCACTTAAATAACTCTATTATAGTAATGCCGATGCCTCTGCTGAGACTCTCACTAATACAGGCCATTCAGAAAATTTTGCGAAAAAAAGTTTTTATGTATAAGACACTGGCCACTTGTAATTATTTTAAAAACTTCGATTATTTAAAAGTAAAAATACCACTGTTCGATTTTCAAATTTCCCTCCGCATTTTTTCGAGAGCGAATTAAATTTTTCTTGTCTCATTAAAAAATAGATCGAACATTTTCGAGTTATGATTTTTTACGATTTTAAATGTGGCTTAAAATCTGATAAGTCATTTGATCGATTTCGAACAGCTTTTATGGATGAAGGACCTTCAAAAGCAACCATCTACCGCTGGTATAGCGAGTTCAAACGTGGTCGTCTTACTTTGGGGAATGAACAAAAGAGTAGATGTCCTACGACGGCTGTCACCGAAGAAAGTGTGCTGGCAGTAAAAAAAAAATTCAAGAAAACAGAGGAATTACGTACGAAGAGATTGAGCATACTCTGCAGATTGGTTCAGAAAGTGTTCAGAAGATTTTGCATGAGCACCTTACCATAAGGAGAATGGTTTCCCGCTGGGTGCTGCACAACCTCACCGAAGCTCAGAAGCAGGCCCGTGTGGATTGATGCAGTGATATGATACAAAAATTTGATGCAAGATCGTCACGGCACGTTTACGATATTGTGACAGGTGACGAATCCTGGATTTATCTATACGATCCAGAAACAAAGCGACAGTCGACATTTTGGCTGTTTCAAAATGAACCAACCCCTACGAAAGTGAAGCGATCGAGGAGCACAGGGAAGATTTTGATCATTACTTTTTTCGCTTTAACGGGGTACCTATTTCCAATTCCACTTCGTGACCAAAGCAGCATCAACGCCGAATAGTATAGCACAAAATGCCTGCCAGCAGTGCGGAAGGCCACACTGATCCTACTCCACTAAAACGCCCATATGGGGGCGTCTCAGGATCGACGTACCTTAGCGTGCGCCACTTCACTGGGACGCCCCCGGGCAGGCCCGGCCCAACGAGTGAACCGGGCGACGCGCCTCAGGGGGACTGCGCTAGGGTACTAGGCAGTCCCCAGACGTGGTGGCCTATGCCGGAGCGGCACCTAGGACGCGCGGGAGCAACAAGCGACCTAACACCGGACTCCGCAGGGTCCTTCTTCACCACGACAACGCGCCTGCACACTCTACAATCAAAACGAAGGATTTCCTGGATTCCACACCAGTCAGAGTCTTAGGTCCTTACAGTCCTGATTGGCTCCGTGTGACTTCTTTTTATTCCCTAAAATAAAAAATCAGCTCAAAGGGATACAGTTTTCATCGCCGGAAGAAGCGCTAGTAGCGTTTGAGAAGGCAGTGGGAGAGGTGTCTGCGGCGGACTGGAAAAAATGTTTTGAAAATTGGTTCAGATGCATGAAACTTTGTATGGAGGCTGGTGGAGAGTTGTTTGAAAAGATTTAATAAAAATATTTTTTTCATAGAAGTTAGTTAGTTTTTAGTTTCTCAAAACTATTGTGTTGCAACCGTCAATATGCCTATTTCTAAATCATAATCATCATAATCCATGCAATGTAAACATTTACCAAAACAAATAAAAGATATCTTTAAAATATAGAATCACTTGTATATTTCAAATTATGCGAAGGTAATTGTATTGATACGAGTTGTATATAAATAGATGACCCGAGGCTGTACCATGAACTCTTAGTGTGGGTCGATTCTGATTGTTAAAAGCTAGACATTCATTGTACGCAACGTAATATATAGCAGTGATCCACCACATGGTTTAATAATCATGAGGTCCCGTTCGAAAACTTAATTTGGGTCTTCTTAAAGTTCAGGGTCGTCGTCTCTTAGGGTCGACGAACCATTTGATGGATTTCCCAGGCAGTAGTTTTGCGCGGCGAGGCTGAAAACAGTACTGTGAAATTACAAATGCACAAGTTTTTATTTGGTGTCTTAATAAGGCAATATATATATATCTCTTATCTATTAGACAAGTCCGTCTGTCTGTGGTGCTGTTTCAGCGGCCAAACCGTAAGAGATAGATAAAGAGAATATTTAAGTTATAAGTTAAGAATAGTCTGATAAGACTACAAACCGGATTTGAGTAACGTAGCACTTCCGGTTTTCGAGAAATCAGGTTTTGGTGAACATTTGGTTCACTGGTTTGCTAGTATACATTATAAACCACATTATAGATGAGAGAAAACATTCCAACTATTTACAATTAGAGCATGCCAGAAAGGTTCGTGCGGGAATAATTGATAATTTTGGTGGATATAGTTTAACGCGTGCATGTATTTACAAGTTAAAAAGAATTACCATTTGCTATTCCTAGAATCTCTCAGTTACGCTCTGCCAAGTGACAGTGTCTAGGTACAATTCCGCAATGGGCTGCAGGTGACAACCGCAGGCGACACTGCGGCTAGCGCCTGTGGCTAGCGCCTGCGGCTGACCGTGCATTAAGGTACAAGTCCGAACTGAACCGCAGACCACAGGTCGCAGCTGCAGCAGACTGCAGGCGACACTACTAGTTTCTATGAATCTCTATGAAATTGATTTTGAGTGCAGCGACATGCCGCGGCTGCACAATGCATAGGTATAAAGGTACAATTCCGCAATGGGCTGCAGGTGACAACCGCAGGCGACACTGCGGCTAGCGCCTGTGCCTAGCGCCTGCGGCTGACCGTGCATTAAGGTACAAGTCCGAACTGAACCGCAGACCACAGGTCGCAGCTGCAGCAGACTGCAGGCGACACTACTAGTTTCTATGAATCTCTATGAAATTGATTTTGAGTGCAGCGACATGTCGCGGCTGCACAATGCATAGGTATAAAGGTACAATTCCGCAATGGGCTGCAGGCGACAACCGCAGGCGACATTTGTGTTTCACAGAATCTAGAAGCCATCGAAAGAGGCCAAAATTAACAATGTTTTATCGATATATTGTTTTAAACTTTCATGGATACTAACATTATAGTAATATAAGTTATTTGCGGGATTGTTTCCTAACTCAGTTACTCCGTGATCATGGTGCTTCCAAGTGTCGAAATATCGGGAACTCGCTGCAAACAAGGTACATAGGTAGTAACAATCCCGTATATAACTTATATTACTATAATGTTAGTGTCCAGGAAAGTTTAAAACAATTGTAAATTTAATAAGCATTTACAAAAAAAAAACATAGAGGCATAGTATAACTACTTAACATTCTTTGTGTAAAATTTCATTTAAATATAGGTACCTAATTTTCGTGGAGGAAATCGTCGAGAGCCAATCCTCTAATTTTGTAATTTTTATACGCAATTTTTTAGCGTTAACTACTGTAGTCTCTATGGCACAGTATTTACCAATGCGTGATAGCAATAGTTTTTTCAAATACTATAGGTATTTTGAACACTAACTTTAACGTGGACCCAGTAGCTGGCGCAAGCAAGTCTTAAGTGATTTAGTTAGAGAATGTGATTCTAAGGTGCCTCATGTTGTGAAATCATAGATGATAAACTATCAAAGTTTGAACTAACGAGGGAGTCTAATGTCAGCAAGAAAAGATTGATGAAACAAAAAACTCTTCTTTTATGATTCAGATTGTAGTGAAAAAAATATGATTATTTATTGAATTTGGATTTTTATTATTATCTTAAAACATGCAATACAAAGTATATGCAATGAAACTAATAGATATTTGTGACACATAATATTTTTTATTAAAAATTTAATTCAAGTTTGCGTTAAGAAGGTAGATTTGTAAGTATTTGGCGTTTGCCGATATCCTTCCTGCCTGCAGGCTCTTAGTCATAATAATTGAACTAGCCAATAGCAGCCTTTTTATTTAGGTACCAAATATAAATCAAGTATCAATGCGAATTTACATAAATGTATGAACTTTTTTTCCTAAGGTTATTCGTGGTGAGCTGTACCGCCAAGACCGTGAGGCAAGACAGAAGGTTCCCCGACGACTTTATATTCGGGACTGCCACCGCATCTTATCAGATAGAAGGAGGATGGGAGGCTGATGGTAAAGTTCACTGATATTTTTTTTATTGTATTATTACTTTATTCAAGAAATCTTGATATTTTTCTTGTAGTCACAGTAATTATACAAAAGAATAAGCGAAAATTATAGATTTTATGAAATTCTCGCGTTCAAATAATACTTGACGTCTTTTGTTAATCCTAAAATAAACAAATTAACTTTTGCACCAGGCAAGGGTGAAAACATTTGGGATTATATGACACACAATAAACCGGAGGTCATCAAAGACATGACCAATGGTGACATCGCTGCCGACACCTACAACAACTATAAAAGGGACGTGGAGATGATGAGAGAGTTGGGTCTGGACGCCTACCGCTTTTCACTCTCATGGGCAAGGTTACTTCCTGATGGGTTCACGAACAACGTAAACGAAGCTGGCGTGACATTCTACAACAATTATATTGATGAGATGATCAAGTATAACATACAGCCTATGGTTACTCTGTACCACTGGGATTTGCCTCAAAAACTGCAGGAGCTCGGCGGTTTCGTCAACCCTCTATTCACTGACTGGTTCGAGGATTACGCTCGTTTAGCTTTCGAACGTTTCGGTGATAGAGTCAAGTTCTGGATCACCTTCAACGAACCAAGGGAAATCTGCTACGAAGGTTACGGAGCTGCTACTAAAGCTCCGATATTGAACGCTACTGCCGTAGGAACATACCTTTGTGCGAAAAACCTTGTCATCGCTCACGCAAAGGCATACCACGCTTATGTCAAGGACTTCAAGCCTAACCAAAATGGACAATGTGGCATAACCATTAGCGTGAACTGGTTTGGTCCGGCGACTGATTCTGAAGAGGATCATATAATGGCAGAACTGAGAAGACAAGCCGAAGTAAGTTCTTTGCAATATGATGCTTGCTTAAAAATTTTAATAAGACAGTTCCAGTAAGAATGGCATATTCTTATTTACCCGGCTGCACTTGCAGTCAGCCGTTCGTACTCAATAAGCCACACTAAAGCAGCGGTTTTTAAAGTCCATGAAGTTTGTTATTCGAAATTCAAAATTAGTTGTAAACATGAAACAAATAATTATTGTTCTTCATTGTCATTAGAGACGTTCAGTTTTTCATGAAAAATATAGCATCGGTAATTTGCAAATGCATTTTTGAGCAAGTGTGTTGAAAATAACTATTATAGTGCAATTTAAGCACGTGTCATTCCTGAAATTTCACGTAACAAGCATTCCATTGCAATGTAATTCTACTTTCCATCCAGGTCCAGGGTAGTAAATTACTTCTATCTTACATTAAATGATTTTCTTGCTCTAAAACCCTTTCTGTTATTTCAGTGGGGTCTTTACGCCGAACCCATATTTTCCCAACAAGGTGGATTCCCCAAAGAGTTGTCGGAACGCGTCGCCGAAAAGAGCGCCAAGCAGGGCTACGCCTCGTCCCGGATGCCATCCTTCACGGACGAGGAACGGGACCTGGTCAGAGGCAGTTTTGATTTCTTTGGTGTCAACCACTACACAGCGTTCTTAGCTTCAGCGGCTAAAGAACACAAGACCTATTATCCAGTACCATCGCTTTATGATGACTCGGATTCCAGCACGTACACTCCTGATGACTGGCCCAAATCTGCATCAGGATGGTTAAAAGTAAGTACCTACCTAAGCAATAAAGGAATCCTAATAATATTTTATTAAAACCTTAGTTATTTTACTATTGACTTGTAGTAGCGCGGCGGAACTCAAGCGAGCGAAATATTTATAACGAAATACGACTCTTGGGCAGTTTAAAAAAAAAATATATAAGAATAAATACGTTCTGACAAACTTTTTTGACATTTACAATGTGTAACTATAGAGAAAATTGCATATTCATCGATGCTTTTCAGAACAGGTATTTTAGCGGCGTTATAATAAAGCAGTAGTGGATCACTAAATAGCGCGGTGATTATTGCTTCCATCTATCAAAAGCATTTAGTTAGTGAATAGTCCTACTAGGCGATACATGGACCAAGTTACTCACGTAATTTTTTAAGTTTAAATATTTATTCGTAACAAGTCAGTCGTCTATTCGAGTGGCAGTGTTTACCTGTATATTATGACAAATGAGGCATCATTAGGTGATGTCACCATTGCTGATTTGTTACTTTCATATCATATCATGCCAGTAAACAATTTATATGCGTAAAATTAATGTTACAGTTAGCACCGAACAGCATCTTCGACGCATTTACATTCCTGAGAAACAAATATGGCGACATTGACTTCTACGTGACAGAGAACGGCTGGTCCACGAGTCCTACAGCTGGACTAATTGACGATGACAGGGTGCGGTATTATAGGGCCGCCCTGAATAGTCTCCTGGATGCCAGAGAGGCCGGCGTTAACATCAAGGGATACATGGCTTGGAGTCTAATGGACAACTTCGAGTGGATGGAAGGCATCACGTAAGTTTGTTAATGAATAATTATTGATCCATGAGGCTATAGATTATTTTCAAAAAAGTTAGGGTTCCGTATGAATACTTCGATAATATAACCCAACGTGTAAAAAAAATAACCTTATGTCGCGTACGCTGCGGAAGACTTGACCATTTATTATACATTTATTTTTCTTAAAATTAGTAAGGTAAGTTAATGAAAAATATGAAACATTTTAAAATGTAAAATTATTGTCTAAAATAATTTATAAAAGCTAAAATCATAGTTTTGTTAAACAACACTCGGCTGATATGAGAGCACCTATGCCTATGTTAAAGTATATACGGGCGAGTGAAGTTTTAACGCAGCATCGGCTAGAAAAGCTGGTCGATTGTGTTATCATCGGAGTGGCAGATTGCCAATCGTGGCTATTGCCCAGCGGAAGCTGTTAGCGCCTAACACTTTGCTTGTAATGCCTGCCGCGCCGCTCAATGGACAATAACGTTTGTCATTGCACGTCATTGTAGGCAACGAGCGTAGGGCTGCTGGTACGGTACGAAATTAAATGCCCCCTAATTTTTATGCATCCAAGTCGAAAATCACTACTCGTCTTATTTTTATTGTATTTAAATGTATTTTTTGCGAAAGGCTGTGGAGAATCTAATTTAAAATACGTAAGTGTTGCCAGGTCCGATTTAGAAAATATAGTTATAGAAAAGAGCAATAGATGTATGGAAAGAGCTACAAGAAAAAACAGTATATGCAGAGGCGTACTTTTTACCGTACTGATTTGCACCCGATTTGCACATCAGTGGCTACAAATTCCACGATACCATGTCTGTCTATGTCCATGTCACAACTACAGTTACCGTGACTAGAGGTTCTCTGCGGTTTCACCCGCGTTAATTTGAAGAAATAGGTTAGAGTGAGTCATACTTAAAATATGGATATATGCTGTCGCGGCCTTAGAACTTTTGAAGGGTGAAAATTCTGTTATACATGATTTTTTTTGTAACTTTAACAGTTTGTTTACCCAGCGCACGCAACGAAATCCCACAAATATTTTTACCCGTTATTGCAACATTTTTCATCGATGCTCTGCTGCTACTGGTCGTAGCCTGATTTTATACAGCGTTCCTCGATAAATGTGCTGTCCAATATAAAAATATTTTTTCTAATCGGAACAGCACAGCAACGGTGCATTCGGTACTTTACAACAATTCGGTACAACAATTCTTTTACTTGGAATGGAAAGTTTATCATTATTATGAAGAAAGCCATTGTGTATAATACAAGCCTTTGAACAAAAACTATAGTCTACACTACAGCTCTACACCGAAGCGAAGCTAGGGCGGGCCACTAGTATGTTTTAAATTTATTTCTTTTGTCTCCAGGGAACGGTTTGGATTGTACGAAGTTGATTTCGAAGACCCTGCGCGCTCCCGCACCCCCCGGAAGTCTGCCTTTGTTTACAAGCACATCATTAAGAATCGCTATATCGATTCCGACTACAAACCCGAGTCCCTAACAATGACCATCGATGACGGCTTATAAGCAATCAAAATCATCGACTTGGCCAGTATGCTGATTAAAGTAGGTAGATTGACCTACCTATAATTTAATTATTTTAATTAAAATGTAAATAAATAAGTGTAACTTCCTCTCTACTTGTATTATTTTCTTTTCCCATTAAGTTAATAAATAAATAAATATTTCCAACACTTACACCAATTTATCCTAGCCCCAAAGTTAGCACCACCGCGTAGGCTTGTGTTATGGGTCGCTCTGGTGTAGTGGCGCACGTAGGTGCGCCGATCCCAGAGCGCCCTCATAAGGGCCGAGGAGGGTACCGGTGGTTTTTAGTGGGTAGGACCGGCGTTGTTCCGTGCCGGGGTAGTCCTACACACGTCGCGCGCCTGGCAAGCTCGCGGTATGGTGCGTAAATGCATTTTCCACCGTCAACAGAAAAAAAATGTTATGTGTTATGGGATACTAGGGTAACGTTTAGAATACTTATACTAGTCCAGTCAATTTAGTTATTCAAAGGTATATAAATTCATATCAATGTTTTGAACAATTGTATTCACTTTCAGCTTGATGTGAATTTATGTACATACCTTCACTCTTAATTTTTTGTCTAATTTGACCAGACTATATTGCTACATATATAAGTATATTTATATAGAAATACATATTATAACATCCATCACTGGAGTACAAATTTTTGTGCTCATCACACAAACATCTGCTCCCACCGTGATTCGAAACCGTTACCTCTCGAGCAGGCGAAGATCGTCATTTACTTTATGCAATACATTAATTTGAATAAATAGTGTAATCCATACTTATATATAATATATAATAATATTATAAATGGGAAAGTGTGTTTGTTTGTTTGTCTTCTCTTCACGCCTAAACCCGCTTATGAGACTGCTATAGGCTACTTTTTTTAATTTATGTATTCGAATTTACATAATTTTCAATTAAATTAATCATTTTCATGGTTGGTCCCGATAGAGATGGCGCTACTGTCACGAAGACAGATTAAATTTGAAATGTGGAAGTTGCTATCTTAACATAATACGAGATGGCACCACTCGTGTTCAATACCGAGTATTTTGTGTTAGTGTTTCATTTATTAAATCGAGGTAATTTTACGCAATTTCTTTCTAATCTCATTTTTAAAATTAAATCTAGCAAATACTACTCTAAATTTATAAAATAAAAATATCATTTTCGAGTGATTATAGATTCTGGCTGTTGCTTATAATAATATAAAATAGAGATGGCGCTACCATCTCGAATACCAACTCAACCGAGTAGTCTCTCTTGAAATAATATTTTCTGAGTAACTTAACAGATGGCACCACCCGTCTTTAAAATCGAATATTTTTAATTGCTAAAAATGTGAGTTGTGATATTGCGTTTTTTCAGATCGCGCTATTCATGAACATGACTTTTTAATATTTATTGTTAATTTTAACGTGATGTAGGTAGATATTTTAATTAAAACAATATTAGTAAAAAAAACGACTTCCTTCAGTGTCCTAATATCTTACTAGAAACTCTTATAAACATGAAATAGATATTAAATAATATTAAATAATCAGCTGTTTACAGTAGACAGATACTAAATAAACAGCTGTTATGATTTATTTTAGTCCCTTAATCGAGTATTATCCAATAATTTTCAAGTGAAGATTGATCCTGGATGTTGAGTAGAGGTAGGCGCTACCAACTCGAATAACAATTCGAAAACCAAGCTGTTGCGTGTGAAACTGAAGAGATGTCGCTACCCGTCATTAAAATCGAGTTTACTTGCACTAAAAATCTGAGGTTTTTCGGATGGCGCTATTCATGAACATTACTTTTTTATATTTATTGTTTTTAATAGTATTCTGTTATCTGTGCTATTAGAGAAGAATAAACGTGGTGGTGTTTACTATTTCAGCAGGTAAGCAACAGCAAGCAGTAGGTACCTACCTACCTTGATTGATTTTAAAGAAATACGATTTACCTACCTAACTACATATCTGTTTTTGTTTTCCTTTGTGTTTTGGTTTTGTTGTGCATTAAATGAATTAGGTAGGTATTTTGGTAGTTTCTTCGAATGTATAAAATTGGCTCACTGATAAAAATTACGATTATTATATTATAACCTACCTACCTCGATTTTTACCAGTAAGATAGACAACGCATAGTTAGGTATTGGTTTTTGTAATAATATGGTATTGTAGTTTTTGATTGGTTTTGTTGCTCTGAAAGAAGGGCTGCCTATTTGGTGGTACCTTGATTGGTACCTACCTACATTATCTACTAAGTGCGCATACTATTTCGGCAGGTACCTAGATAGGTAAATACCTTGATTTTAATAAAATACGAATTACCTATTTACTACCTACAGGTATTATTATGAGAGTGTTTGTTTTGTTTAACCTTCCTCGAAGTCTAAACCACTTTGAAATTTGGTAAGTATGTAGGTTGAACCTTTGGGTTGCTATAAGCTACTTTTTACTCACTATGTCAAAGGAGGATGATAGCCTCAAATAGGAAAACCAAACCTGAAATAGAGTAACAGCTAGTCTTTAATATATTTTAAAGATTCCACTAATTCTGCTATTCCGGTCAAGTGGACGTGAGAACTTCATTGTAGTGTTGACTACTTCGCAGAAGCTTATTGAGAAAGCTGACTCGATATATTATGTGCAAACCAAACACTCCAAGAAACATTAGAATGCATCACACTCAAATCCTAATTGTAAAAAGAGTTATTAAAAAATCAAATCGATGGCTGTATAGCTTTGCCTTTCCTACTAGGAAAGAATAAAATAAAAAAAACTGAAGACTAGACTGCATGGGCATTGTTCCCTTTGCCTTCCCTAAAAAGGGAGAACGTTAAAAAAATTAAAAAAAAGGCAGATGTCATTGACATTGGCAGTCGCTGTCAGTCAGATTGTCAGTTTTTTAGTTAGTTGATCGTGCATGGAAAAAAGCGCGGGAACGTTTGACGAGCTTGGCGGTCTTTTTTAAAGAATAAAACTAAATTTATTAATTTTGTATATATTTATTGTGAATAGTGTTTTGAATAGTCTTTAATAATAAGTGTGTACATAGTGTATTAAAAAAATGAGGAATAGGAAGAGTAGAAAAAGGAAAAAACAATTAGATGAACAAGGCGGCGTGGATGGAGATGGCTCTGAAGATTCTAACTTTAGCGACGTCTCCTCCATACAGTCTCTAGAAGAGAAAAAAGAAAGCTTAAACAAATATAAAGATTTCCGAATCCCTAATTACGTTCGATTTTACCCAGAACAAGGCGGAAGTTTCGAATATGTGGTATTCATTGAGAGTACAAAATCTGATCAGCCTATTGGTAATCGAGACATGATGGGATTAGCAAACTGCTTGAAGCGATATAACAAAGGTGTAAAACAGTTGCGAAGAGTGAATAAATATAAAATCGGTGTGGTATTTGAACGTCCTGGTCTGGCTAACGCGGCATTACAGAATAGAAAATTCTTGGAAGCATACAACCTGTCGGCATCTATTCCGGCAGCAGCTAGCGAAGTCACAGGTGTCATCACTCATGTGCCCACAGAATTATCGAATGAACAAATATACTCTGCATTGACTTCTACAAAAAATATCGTAAGCATTCGACGTTTTATGAGAAGAATAAGGACTGATAAGAGAGCCGACAAAGACAGTTTCTATCACATTTTCATGCCCAGTATTACCTGAGAGTGTCGACCTCAACAGCTGGCGTTTCGAACTACGACCCTACATACCCCCAGTCAAGCAGTGTCTTAAGTGCCTGAGGTATGGACATATTGCCAAATTTTGTAAGAATGCAGAACGATGCTCCATATGTGGTGAGTCACATAACTTTAAACTCTGTACAAAATCAAGTCAGGATGCTGTATGTTGTCATTGCAAGGGGAACCATGTGGCTATTTCGTCACAGTGCCCTGTAAAAAAAGAAAAAATATTATTAAATAGAGAAAAGGCTCAGAATAAAACATACTCTGCTGTAATTAATGAGAAATCATTCCCTCCCTTGAAACAAAGCCCCACTGATATGCTAGCATTGCTATTAAACTCTGATTTTATTTTGAATATGGTTGTAGAGTCAATTGTCAAATTAATAACAATGAACAAAAACAATGAAACAGCTATTTCCACACAGAGTATAAAAGATACTCTCTTGGAAACAATAAATAAAAATAAGAAACAAAACACTTAATCTTTTTTTTTTATGGATTTTTTAAATATAATGCAATGGAATGCTCAGAGTTTACCTGCACACAGATACTTATTAACAAATTTTCTACAAGAGAATCAGATTCATGTAGCTTTGATTTCTGAGACATGGTTAAAACCACACATTCAGTTTACTCTCAAAAGTTATGATATAATTAGACTAGATTCAGGTAACCGCCATAATGGCGTTGCCATTTTTATTCATAATAGTTTGCAATTCCATAAGATAGATACATCATTTGATGATTCAATTCAAAATATAGCTGTAAGATTGTATTATGGAAATCAAGAAATTTCTCTTATGTCTTTATATAGTCCAGGTAACTGTAACCCTTCATTTTCTAAATCAAAACTTGATTATTTAATCAGCAGTATCCCTGGGCCTTTGCTGATTGCTGGCGATTTTAACGCCCGGCATACAGCATGGGGCTGTAGCTCTATTGATTCACGTGGGCGCGATATTATTGAAAGCATCAATGACAATAACTTAGTACTCCTAAATGATGGTCAGCTGACAACTGTTGGCTCTAGTGTATGGCAAAGGAATGCTTTGGATTTAACACTAGTATCACCCTCTTTGGCTTTGAGATGTGAATGGTCTGTTTCTGATGACCCTTTAGGCAGCTACCATTTACCTGTAATTACAAAATTAGAAATTAGTAATAATAAAGACTCATTTGAAAATTTACTTGCACTCCCTACATATTTTAATTTCCGTCTAGTAGACTGGCAAAAATATAGTGAAAATGTAGATTTCTTATTAAATAACAATTTACAATTTGACCAGTTTAATCCATTAAAATGTTATTCAGATATGGTAATATTATTAAATCTAGCGCTGCAGCAGTCTGTTACTCACACTAGTAGACAGTTTGTTCAACCACAAATATCAGCTCTAAAAGCTTTTAAGAAACGTGTTTCATTGCCTTGGTGGAATAACAACTGCAAAACAGCTGTAGATAATTGTAGGAAAGCTTATACCGAATTTAAGCATAACCTCTCAGAGGAAAGTTACCTTAAGTTTAAAAAGTTACAAGCTTTGAAAAAGCTCATTTTAAAAAAGGAAAGGAACTTAAGTTGGATGTCATTGTGTGAATCACTTAATTGATGTACTCCTATTTCAAAGCTCTGGAGGATTGTCAGGAGGTTTAATGGTATTTCTGTTCCATCTAAAAATGTATATAGTGAATGGGTACCAGAATTTCTCAAAAAATATACACCAGATACCGTAGAGGTCCCTTTGACATTTGTAAATAGGAATCCTGTACATAATTGTAAATACTTAGAAATGCCATTTAACATACAAGAATTTAAAACTGCAGTTTCTACTCGTAGGGATACAGCTCATGGCCTCGATGGTATTCCTTATAAAATGCTAAAATATACTACAGATAAAACAAAGAATATCATCTTAAAAGTTTATAATTTGTTATGGTCTTGCTGTGTTATACCTATTGACTGGAAAAAAGATTGTTTGGTCCCCATTTTGAAACCAAATAAAGATAAGACTAAAGCAAATTCATACCGGCCAATAGCATTGACATCATGTATGGGAAAAGTATTTGAACAGCTACTCAAACAAAGAGTTGAATTTTTCATTGAAAGCAATAATCTATTACCTTCCAATCAATTTGGTTTTCGCAGGGGCCGATCCTCTAGAGAGAGTATAGCACATCTTCAACTAGACGTTTTTGATGCACTTAAACAAGATGAAGTCCTTATTGGTGTGTTCTTTGATGTTGTTGGTGCTTTCAATAATGTAAATCCTCATATTTTAGCACGTGAAGTTTTTTCTCTTGGTTTTCCTGAAAAAGTAGTTATGTGGATTTTTAATTTTTTGCATGGTCGTGAGGTTTATGTCAAGTCTAATAATCAATTAATAGGACCACGCTATTCATATAAAGGTGTCTGTCAAGGAGGAATTCTATCTCCATTGTTTTACATTCTTTATGTACACAAACTAAACATCATTTTAGGATCACAAGTAAAAAACTTGCAATTTGCTGATGACTTGGTCATTTACCATTCAGGTTCTGATATTCAACAGGTAACCTCTACTATAAATAGAGCACTTTTAAAATTAAATGAATATTTCAGTTATTTAAATTTAGATATTAGCCCTGACAAATCTAAAACAGTTGTATTTGGTGATTGTGATACAAATGTTAATATTGTATATAATAATGTCATTGTCCCTGTAGAGAGTGAAGTAAAATTTTTGGGTGTTATTTTCACCAATAATCTTTCATGGAAAAAATATGTAGAATATCTTTTGGGGAAAGCTTACAAAGCCTACAATGTCATAAAATGTTTATCAAAAATTGACCCTAAAATATTATTGATGTTATACAAGTCAATTGTTAGAAGTCACTTTGAATATGGATTTTTATGTTTTGGATCTGATTCTCAATTAGTAAGAAAATTAGAAGTCTTGCAGAATCATAATCTTAGATGCATAACGGGTGCTATGAAAACCTCTCCTATCAACTCTCTGGAAGTAGAATGCAATACACCTCCACTTCAATTAAGATTTAAATTTTTAAAATCAAAGTTTTTGATTAAATTACTGTCATTTCATTCCCATCCATTAATTAAAAAAATTAACTTTCTATATGGAATATTCTCTCCAACTAATATGTCTAGGATCCCTTATTTGCTTCATGACTTCTCAGAATATATTAATTACAACCAGCAGTACAACATTAATAAAACTGAGCATAATTGGATATGTTACAAAGAAACTTATGATATGCATTTCTGTGACATAAGCATCCATATATCGCCCTACTTGAAATTTAAAGAAGAAGTTTACAAAAAGATTGATAAGTTTTCCAATCATAAACATATTTATACAGACGGTTCCAAGAATGATGATAATGTTTCAATGGCGATTTACATACCTCATTTGAAAACGGGTCTAGGGTACAAACTTCCAAGCCAGATGAGCATATTTTCTGCGGAGTGTCTTGCAATTCTTTCTGCATTGGAGTTTATAGAGGAAAATATTCAGGAGTGCACTCAATGGTTGGTGTTAACAGACAGCATGAGTTGTTTACAAGCTTTGCGAAACAATAGATTTGACTCTGGAAGTAATTTTATTTTACATGATATTAAAAAAATGTACCACAAACTTAAAGTCCTCAATGTACAAATAGTTTTAATGTGGGTTCCATCGCACATAGGAGTCATCGGAAATGAGAAAGCTGATACGTTAGCCAGAACCATTTTAAATCGAAGCAATGATGACGTTGACTTTAAAAATGTTGCCATACCTTTTTCAGATTTATTACCCAAACTAAAACTTTTGTTAAAACAAGATTGGTTGATTAATTGGCATCAAACGCTAGTAATAAAAGGAAAATGGTATCATAAAATTAATAATGTAATTGGTCAACATCCATGGTTTACAAAATCTAAAGAATACCATAGTCGGAAATTTTATACGACCATCACACGCTTGAGAATTGGACATGGACGTTTTAATTCACATTTATATAGAATGAATATAATTACATCTCCGTTATGCACAAACTGTAATTTAAATAAAGATCAAACACTAAACCATAGATATTTTGAATGTACAGCATATAATATACAAAGACTTGTTTTAGCTGACAATTTAATTAAATTATATAAAACTAATAATGAAATCCCGCGCGACATTCAAGACATTGTTATGAATCCAAAATCATACAAATATCTATATATTTTTTTAGTTTCCATAGATATGGAACTTTAAAAAATTTCATGACTAAACAAATAAGATTGAAAGAAAGAAGATTCAAATTGAAAGAAGATTCAAAATCGGATTTGAAAATTTGGGGGAAACAATAAGTACCTAAACTGAAAATGGATTAGAAAGACTATTTAGGACAAATATCTTATGATTAAAGAAGTGGCTTCGGCCTTATAGAAAAAAGAAACAAAAAAAATCCTTTAAATGAAGACTATGGCTGCATGGCTCTGCCTTTGCCTTTCCCAAGATGGGAAAAAAAGATATAAAAAAAAAATCGCTGTCAGTCAGTAACTTTTCGACTTTCGTTCGTGTAAGCTATTGTTACTTTTCTTTGTAATGAATAAAATAACAATATTGCTGTTGCTTAATGTCTATTTAACATTTGCAACAGAAGACTTCGCTTTTTCTCAAATCCGCTCAAGTACCGGTAAGTAAACATTTTTGTAAATTAGAATTGAATTCATGGATTACCTGACTATTTTAACCTGTATTTAATTTAAACATCATTTCAATACAGTCTCAGTTGTTATTTACAGTTTTTCAGTAGACTTTTAAATGAATGATTTTAATATCTATGATCACAGTACTACAGTTTATGGAGATTTAGTCCTTACTGGTATAATTTTAATACAATAACTTTATCTGTAATTATGCTGTTTTATTTATATTACAGAGTTTATTCTGTGTCGTACTTGTGGGAATTTAATAACATTCTCTAAACATATTACTGATAAAAGGAGTCCTGTTTCTCAATATATTTTCAATGATACTTTATTTGGCCAAGAACATGTTGTGGTCCAAGAGATGTTGAGAGATTTGTTATTTCACTTTCCTGTGGTAACTTTTGTAGACTCTACTTGTTCAGGAGTTGGAGAGGTATATGATATTACTTAATATGAAAAATCAAATTGGACTATAAATACTGTATTGCATTAATATGAAAACTATTTGAAATTACAGTGGGAGGAAAGTTCTTGGTTTCCTGGTTATATTTCAAGGCCATGTATCTGTAATGAATGTGGTACATATCTAGGTTGGGTGTTTCAACCATCTCAACCAAAAAAGAATTTTGAAACATTTTTTGGTTTCATATTATCTAGCCTTGTTGGCCAAACCCGTAAATATAATTTCTGTTTTGTTTTATTTTATTTTGTGTTTTGTCTTCGGGTTTGAGTGTGATGTTTTATGTACAAATTGTCTGTTAAATGTAATCCTGGTCTCAGAAAGGACACTCATGTTTGTCTTGGTTGATACAAAAGATATACAGGTTTGCCAAAATATTTTTGTTCAGTAACTTAAGATATAGAAACTTTGTTGGGTATTATAAAGATGTCTAAAATTATTCACTTTGGTATATATCAAACCCAATATTTGGCCAAACATTTCTAATCATTTGATCCCTTCTTTGGCAGATCTCTAGTTTAAACCTAATGATGTTTCCAGCTTCTTAACAAACAGAAGTTACAAAAATTTTAAACCAGGTTTTTATAATAATGGGGCAATATCAATGACTTATTACCTGCTATATACACTCAGCGGCACGGAATCGTGGCCAATCACTTCTTAAGCTATAGCATAAGTGTCAAGTGTTTACAACAAATGTTTTTTATGAAGGTGGGTCATAAAAATGCTAAACTTTGTTTTAAGAGGATAATTCATTATGTTTAAGTGTTTCATGGTGTGAATTGTGAGATTTAGTCACATCGCATATTTTAAGCAATATAATTGAAGTTTTGAATGTTGTTATGTGTGTAGTTTACTGTACCGTTTTTTAATTTTTGTGTTGTTTTGGATTTTATTAAAGTGTAAACTTACTTAAAAAGCAAAAAAAATGCCATCAACGCCAGCACAAGTTGCACAAGCGGTAGCCCTAATTGACCAAGGGCTCACCTAACTTGACGTGGCTATTGTACTCAATGTGACAGTGACTCCAAATTGCAAGAGGTGAGAATGTAAGTGAGCGTACGATGAGAAGACGAATGGAAGAAGTAAATTTAAAAGCGCGAAGACCAGCCCGAGGTCCAGAACTCCTCAGACAGCACCGAGTAGCTCGGCTTCATTTCGTCCGAGAACACGCCAACTAGACACACAAGCAATGGACTAATGTTTTGTTCACGGATGAGTGCAGAATCGCGTTACGTGCACCAGACGGTCGATTACGAGTGTGGAGAAGAAGAGGAGAGAGGTTTACTACTGAAACTGTTAGTTTTCATCTATAATGGTATGGGGAGGAATAAGTTCCGACGCTCGTAAGAAGTTGTTTATCATTGACAATCGGTTCATTGCAACTCGATACATTGAGGAGATCCTACAGTATCATGTTGTACCCTATATGGGGCTTATTGGATACGACCAGTTCCAGTTAATGCACGATAATGCACGCCCACACGTTGCACGATGCGTTGAGGACTACCTGCAAGACCTTGGTATTCAAAAATTACAGTGGCCTGCGCATAGCCCAGACTCAAACCCCATAGAACACATCTGGGACATACTCAAAAGAAAAATTAAATCCTCTTCTAACCCGCCGCAAACGCTAGGCGAGCTTCGAAATGCAGTATTGATGGGAGACCTAATCACAAGTTGATGTTAGAAACATGATCCAAAGCATGCCAGATCGAATGCAGGCAGTCATCAGGGCAAGGGGTGGAACACCCGATACTGACGTGTGCAAAAAAAAAAAACAAAAAAAATTTTGACTGTTCAGTGTGCACTGTTTGAAAATTAAGTAAAAGTTTCTGTGAAAGTGACACTTTTCATAAAAAAAAAATCTGATGCAATAATTTCTTGGACACTTAAGGGGGCGTCCATAAATTACGTGAGGTGTTTTTTTGGATTTTCTGTCCCTCCCTCCCCCCCCTGGTGAGATGTCGTGAGATTTTATTCAACCCCCATCCCCCAATCTCACGTGAGATTTTTCAAAATGTGGGTTTCTTTCGTAAACGCGTTGGATTGTTATTGTAAAAAGAAGAAAAAAATGCTTCGTGCTTTTATTTACGACTAGTTAAGATTAGTAATCAATATTACTGAGAGTTATAAGTGTAATAAAAAATTAACAATAGAATACTTCTAAAGAAAATATAACTAGAAAAAATTCCACGCGGACCAGGCAGCAGACGGCATGTATTCGCCCGGATTGCGAAGGGTGCGGGTTCGAGTCCCGTCTGCTGCCTGGTCCGCGTGGAATTTTTTCTAGTTATATTTTCTTTAGATTTAAACATCAAGCAGTTACATGCTTTAAAAATAATAAAAATTATAATAGAATACTTAATAGATACTACTGTGAAAAAATATTGCGTGATATTTGCCGAGACCCCCCCTCTCTCCAACGTAAGATTAGATGAGATTTGACTGGACCCCCTCCTCCCCTTAAATATCTCACGTAATTTATGGACGCCCCCTAAAAAAATGTTAAAAACCATTATAAAAGTGAACATGGGTTAGATCCAAATTAAATTAAATGTAAAAAAACATATTGAATTCAAATCAAAGCAAAAGTAACGGGTGGCCAAGTTTCCGTGCCGGTGAGTGTATTTGCGTCATTGATAAGTTTTAGATAGTTATTGTTTGCCTTAATACTTTAAATAGTAACCGTCATTCCATTAGAGAGCCTAATTGGTGACAAAAAAATATCTTTTTTATCTATATTGATTAGATAGAAATAGATAGCAAAGTAATTTTTATAAGTTAACACTTTTATCATTCAATTACAAAACAAAGACTTATATAAAAGGAAAAATAAAAAACAATAAAAAGAACAAAAACTAAAAATCATAATAATTCATTCAACATAATTTATTATAAAGAATATTTTAACTAATAGAAACTGAAAAACCTGTGTTAATGATGTATAGCACATATTTTATCGCACCTACCTGTCAAACTCCACAGTAATTTGACTATTGAGAGGGATAAAAACATGTTATATATATCACTTATGCTAGGGGACCTGTTAAATAAAGCCTGGTTTTTTTCTACTTATAAAATTTTCTAGCTCTCATTGTTATTACGGGTGCTATAACGTCATCTTAAAAGGGGAGTGGTGTGAGGCTGTGTTTGCAGTGTTTGGCAGTTTATAAATACAATAAAATTTTGGTGCTTCTGTAATGTGAAATTATCTAAAGCCTCCTCTCTTATAACTCGAAAATTTAATGATCATGATGGTATGGAAGATATTAATAAAAAAATACAAAGGGCATCACATGCACATTTTCTACACACACAATGCTAATTTAGGGTCTGCATGCACTGCTGCAAAAATATGTGCTGCAGAATCAGTTGTAAAATTAGTATTTTAAAAGGAGAATGGAAAAATAAATGTATATTATAGTCACTGCCTTAGGCCCTCTAATTAATACCTTCCTAATCAGTAAAGAAATAAATTGTGTGTATTTAAGTTATATTTAATGCTTATGTTTATCAGTTGTAGATTCCCTGATTGTTCACCCAAGATTGTCAAACTAAACATGGCATCATTTGAAAATCTCTCTGCTGAAGACAAAGAATTTTTGGAACAGTGTGAGGTTGAGTTTAAAGACAGATATACAGGGAAAGATGAAGAGTTTATGAAAGTATTCAATGCTGAAAAGTCTATACCCCCCGTTATAACGTCCTGGTGGGTGCCACAGAACTCAGGGCGCAGGAACGATCGAAGAAACAACAGGCGCAACCATCCATATGAACGCTCGGGTAACAGGGACTATGATAGGCGGGACAACCGAGACAGAAGAGACTATCAGGGCAGACGAGACAACTACGAAAGAAGGGGCAACTATGGCAGGAGAGACAACTACGAGCAGAGAGGTTACAATGACTACAATATGGATAACAGTAGACCAAGTCATGGTAGATATTATCGACAATAATATCAATATACACATCTAGTAATAAGAGGACAATGTATTATTTCAGCAAATAAAAAGATATTTTTCTCAAAAGAATATATTCTCAGTTATTATGGCTTGATTTACATTTTAACAACTTATAAATTACATAATAAATCACCAATTAAGTAATGCAGCTACAGCGATCGTAATAATTATAACACAATAAATAAATATTAAATTTCTCATTGCTACTCAACAAGTCTAGTGATTATAAATTTATAACAATAATTATGCCGATATAGTTTTTTTAAACTTAAGTTATTTACGACATTTCTGTTGTACACAAACAATATCGAAGCCAAAATATTTCATTATGCATGCAGACGTACACGCGGTCGGAAACTGCTTAATAATATTTGGATATGATATTACAACGTCATTTACATACCAGTTATTTACCTTAGTTCATTGTACTTTCTGTATTATTTTATGAATAATGTTGCATGGTCACTCATAAAAATAGATAATTTTTATAAGATCTGACAGAGAATATTTCGTATATACTTACATACAGAAAATGAGTGAGGTTCAATTAGGTACATTGTCAAATGATAGTTCAACTGTAAAATAAATAGTGATCACGACCAGGTACACCCGAGTTACATCATGCTAAGTGACACAATTACTAAGCACAATGACGATTACATTCATCAAGCTTCTAAGGTAACTATTTTAAAATATCTCCACTAATCAATATTACATACTGCTACTCATCTCCGTAATGAAGCTTATTATCACAAAAATAAATTATTTATTTTTTTATTATATCAGTGAATAAACATTTAATTAACAAACTTTAAATGTTTGGCGGTATTTCAAGATCAATCCACCAGTCATCGATGCCTATGGCGAATGCGATCAAAGAAACTAATCAATTAAACGTTCAGTCACCTACTGACAATGTGATAACGCTTTATTAATATAACAAAATGCAACCATAA
This sequence comes from Chilo suppressalis, assembly GCA_902850365.2. Taxonomy (NCBI): domain Eukaryota; kingdom Metazoa; phylum Arthropoda; class Insecta; order Lepidoptera; family Crambidae; genus Chilo; species Chilo suppressalis. Next base: position 21,017,572 of record OU963898.1, read on the forward strand.
TAGTAATCACAGTGAAAGTGTAACATAATTATGCTCACTAACTTAATATTATGACTCAAAACATACAAGATAACATAACACACCAAATACACTACATACACAAATAAAATATATTTTTTGATACTGCTAAGTGTTTCCAGCACTAAACATTAGAGAATATTGAATTCTAATCACGATTCAGTCGGGACGCTCCGCTATAGGTCGGCAAGAATACACACACGCCTGGCCCGCGATTCATTCGCGATACGGCCAACGCACGACCCTGGCTGGATTCGCACGAACATTATGCTGATACTAGGTCGATGTTCAACACTGGAGGACACTAACGATGCCGCCTAACACAATGATTCATTCGTTAGAATATATAAATTTCTACATCATTTAATAATAATGATTCTCAATCGTTACAAATATGTTTTTCATTACATTAATCAATTAACAACAACGCACAATATTTTTAATTGTATGAATTGACACGTAACATCGGCCTGTGTTGCAGAGGTCGCCACCGGCACCGTGGCCGCGCTCATAACTTACATACGATAGACAATTGACTAGGATCATCGCACTCGTCCGCGCCCGAGCGGCACTCATCCGATCTAAGGATATCCGAGAAGGATGTACAATATTGGTCGGGTTCAGTTCGCATTCGACTAGATACGCGGGCAAACGACCGAGCATTCGAGTCGCAATGCGAGTACAAAATCGATGCGCAGACTCTTGACGTCGAGTCTGCGTTGTTTTTTTTTCTCAATTTGGTTTTGTAAAAGTGTCAAATGTTCGTAGCAAATTTTCATAAGATAGATCTAAAGCTTGTTTTGATTTGAGAGTGAGAGAGTGGGCGCTGGGGACTGTTCAGATGAAGGTCCAGCACTCCATGATCTTGACGATGAAGTCCTCGCGCGTGGTGAGCGGCTCGTTGCCGTACGTGGTGCAGCGCTGCGTGCGCCCCAGGTACAAATCTCCGTCCAGCCAAATGCCAAACCTGCCACTGTGGAATAAATGAGTAACTTTAGTAAAATATCGTAGTTTCTCTTGCATATACATATAGGTTAGGTTAGCCAAAAAAAAACAAACTTGCTACTGTGAAATAAATAAATAATTTTAGTAAAATATCATTAGTTACTATTATTTTGATTTTTTGGGGCTATGCAGTCAAGGGCGGATTCAGCTTTGGCGCCAGGGGGGGGTCATATAGTCGTGGTCAAGTCACAGACTCAGCCCTGGATCCGCCCTTGTATGCAGTCCTAATGGGACCGTAGTCACTGCGACTTATAAGATCTTTTGTGACTCGCTACCAAGTTGCAGTATCTCTTTTAGCTCAACTCAAAATATTTCTAGCTTTTAAAGATTTATTTCTTCTGGGCTTATTATATGCCGTCCCAAATGAATACTAAGTTTGTGGATGAGAGGCCCACATTCACTTTTTATTTATTTTGTCATTGGCATGCATGCTATGATCTTTATGGTTGAAATAAATGAATAATTATTATTATAGGTTTTTAGTGTTTCACTCCAGATCGTAGTATCTGCAAACATCAGTGTCACTCAATTTCATATGAAATTGGTGTCTGTTAAGTTTGCAGTGTCCAGTTACGATAGCACGGATGTTTTAGCGAGCTCTAATCCTGGTTGATTTAACCAGAATTTTTTTCGATTCGCTTAGAAGGTCGTCCTTAACAATTTGCATAGCATGGTTTCTAGGGATGCCACAGAAAGGTTCTGGTCCTATTTGTTGCCCCTGTGCCCCTACTATTGCTAATTCATCAGTTTTCTCGTTGCCGATTATCCCTGAATAACCTGGTACCCATTTAAGAATAACTTTATTCTTTTGACCCAGGTTATTCAATTTATCTACGCAGTCTTTCACCAATTTCGAGCATATCGTGTTCGAATTAATGGCGTAAAGCGCTGCTTGGCTATCTGAAAAGATATATATGGCTTGGTTTGTGTAGTTTCGTTGACGATAGGCTTCTGCACATTCTATGATAGCATATACCTCCGCCTGGAATATAGTAAGCATGTTTTCCGACATTCATGCTTTTGTTGAATCGCGGCCTTTCGCCGTATATTCCACATCCTACATTTTGACCCATTTTGGAGCCATCATATAGGTTAGGTTAGCCAAAAAATATCAAACTTGCCACTGCGGAGTATACAACTAGCACATGAAATTTATTTGTTTATTTAAAAATTAACGGAGTTTACAAAAGTCAATTACCTAATCATAGTTACTGTTGCTGCTTATGCTTACTGCTGCTATATAGCAGCATTAATTTATATTAAGGTCAGCGTGGAGACCTTTGGGGAGCTTAAATGGTGATGATACTTAAAGGAACACGCCACACAGCGAAAATAGATCCTATGGTGTTAAGGTGGTGGTAACGCTAAATTTTTTATCCAGACAGCCTAAACTATAGAAAAGTTGATGCCATCCTTTAGATACTTATAACTATTTAAGAGGATGATTTTGGCGTTGTAATAGGTTTTTTAAAGACGCGAATGTACTTAACTAATACTTATATAAATGTGATAGTGGGCTTGTTTGAAATATGAGGTGAAATTTAGAGTGGGAAATGAATTAAATCATGCATACAAAGTGGCGGGTAGCCGCAAGTATTCGATTACATCATACATACTTGGTAATTAACTGATACTCACTCGCCAGCGCCAATAGATATGTTATCGCTGCTTCCTCGAATAAAGTACATGTTTTCGCCAGTCCACCCCCAATACTTAAATTTGGTTTTTACTGGTGGTAGTTGATCTGAAATAAAAACAAATGGATACAATAAGTTGGCCTCAACGAAATTCCTATTTCATGAGCTTAGAATTATGCATCATCTTGCAAATTAGTTCATCAGATTATTTTTTTCTACCAACTATCTGATGTTAAGTGTTGACGAAATCGACACGTGTCCAAAGACATAAAGAGTATAGTGAGTTATTATTTTTGTAATTTTAATATGTATTATCATTTTATGGCTATTAACGGGATTGTTACCATGTAACTTGTTTTAAATATCGGAGACTCATAAAAAACAAGGCACATGGTAACAATCCCGTTAATAGCTATAATGTTAGTGACCATGAAAGTTTAAAACAATATGTTAAGTAATTATTTGTTTTATCGAAAAAAAACTATATGTTGTAATTGGATGTTGAATTTTCAAATGCATCTTCTATAGTTTTACACCATTGGCATAAGTGACGTTATAGTAGCGTATGTGCAATATGTGTTGGAAAGAGAACAAGAATGACTCAGTGACGCTAACACTAACCTCCTTTCTCGTCCTTCGTCGCGTCTTCTTTTGTCTCCTCCTTCCCCTCCTTCTCCTTGTCCCGATCGTCAGAGTGAGACGGCCTGCGCGACTCCTCCACGCGTTGGAAAGAGAACAACAGAGATTCGCCCGTGCCGTAGAAGTGCTCGGACGGGTGTAACGCGCACGAGGTCAACGCACCGAACACCTGGATCCAGAAAAAATCAAAACTGTCAATCGTGCTTCATTTGTTTTAGCAAGTTCTCCTATCTCAGAATGATTGACAGTGGAAACACAACGAATGCTATAATCAGAAATTAGTGGGCACTACGAGAGAGACCAATACTACTTATACTTGAAAAATGCTATACCTGGCTTATAGACGTTTGCGATATCCGAGTACTATCTATGTTGACTCCAAATGACAAGTATTATGAAGTTTCGACAGAAAAACATTATTAAAAATGTGATTATCATATTGCGGTGCCACGGGGACTGGAACCGTTATAGTCGGAAACAACACCACTAAACACTACTTGTGTTACTTTGAAATATGGTAACTTCCCCAGACGGGCGCTCCTATTCGCGCTAAGAAAAAGATTTGACCTAGCTCTCTTAATTATTTATTGTGTAGTAACACTCGTCAAGTTCTTGTCCGTGTCCTGTATGACGAGAAGCACGGGCTTTCGGTACACGGACGCAAGTGAAGATAAATCTTTATAATGTATCCGTTATGCTAGTACCCCATAACACAATTTTTAACCCTTACACTGCTTGCTTTGGGGCTAGGCCAATTGGTGCGTGTTGGAAATATTTATGGAGGGGTCTAAGAGCTGGTAAACAACAGAGGGAGATGACCTAGAGATCCATAGACTGCACCGACAACAGCATTGCGTATAAATGTAGAGAAAGAGTGATATAGAACGATCCAAACTGCATGGCCGCTGTGAAGTTAGCAGCGAGCGCGACTATGCGCAGATTTCGGTTCAGTGACATCCCGCGTGCGCCTACATCATCCTACAGTGCGACAAGGGTATTTATGAATGTGGCGAAAATTGGAACTAACTGCGCCGTCTTTATAAACTTCATATTTTGTGTATAATTTTCGACCATTTACGTAGACAGTGGCGTCCTCCCTGACCTGTCTCACATTCAAAAATATCTTTGTCGCACTGTACATTTCATTTACTACGCCGCAACTTGCACTAACTTCACAGTAGCCATTAAGATTGAATAACAAATTTATAGTGAGACAAGAACCTATATGAATGTGGCCAAAATTGGAACTAATGCCGTCGTCTTTGTAAGTCATATTTTTTATACCATTTACGTAGACTGTGGCGCCCTCCTTGAACTGTCACTCACATTTATAAAGATCCTTTTCGCACACTACTCACGTTGTTGTCCGTGTCCTGTATGACGAGTAGCACGGGGCTGTCGACGCGCTGCATCTTGCGGTACATGGAAGCGAGCGAAAACCCGTGCTGGCTTGTGCTGAACGCCAACGACCACATGTAGCCTTGCGCGCGCGCCGGTAAAACTGTGCAGATCTTCTCTCTGTACGGTGGGTAAAAAACTACGGTAAAACATGTGTCACGCCAAAGAAGTGTGTGTTTACCCTAAGCCCAAGAGGGCCATGGCCCCGGGGCGGCTGCAAGAGCTGCGAGGGGCAGCAGAAGCATTCGTTACCGAACTAATACCTGGGCGCAAATAGGAAGTGACACGAAGCGCTAGATTTTTTAATATGCCCCAACTCAAAGAAAGGAGCGCAGGTAAAAAGGAAATAAGTTAAATGCGCATTACATTTTTTATAGAAAAGTTATGATGTCAAACTATGGAATTCTTGAACTGAATACGATTTAAGTGAAGCTACAGACAACCAAAGAGCGCTGATATCACTCTAAATTTTTTAGGGGGATACTATCATTAATTCTTAAACCTATAGCTTGACGTTGTCGCCACATTATTGATTTGCTCCCTTCGCAGCCTGCCGCTTGCCACAGCTGTAATTACCGCTGCCTTATCTTATATACAACTCTGGCTACGGCTACTATTGACAACTGTATCTTCTTAATTTAGGTACTTACCTATTTTGGGAGACTAAGGCTCTATTACAGAATGACAACTAAGGGCCGTATTATAGAAAGATTCTTAGTATCAGTGATTAATCTAGTCTTGAGCATAGTTAGAAAGGGATGTCGCTATCCCTTTCCAACTGTACTCAAGTAAAGATCAACACTTAGTTGTCATTCTGTAATACGGGCCTAAGTGTTGATCTTTACTTGAGTACAGTTGGAAAGGGATGTCGCTGTGTGCTATACATAACATTATCCCTTTCTGACTATGCTCAAGACTAGATTAATTACTGAGAATCTTTCTATAATACGGGCCTAAAATACGAGTTAAACAATGAGATACACCGTCAAAATACGTTATACATGTTATATAAACATTCTAGAAACAGACTAAAAATAAAAAAATACACCTCCTATTCTATACCCTCGTAAGTCCCCGCGTACTTGTATAAGTACAAATAAAGGATAGTAGTTCAGACCTGATATTTTAACTACATATATGGAGTGCGTACCTAATGTACTTGCCGAAGTACAAATTTTTAATTCCCCATTTACCGGGTAGTTTTTTTACAACGGCAACACAGACACAGTCATTCTCATTCAATATTCCATAGTCGATTCCGCCCTGTTTGACAGGTAACGTCAACTGACAGTGTCAGTGTCACTTTTTCGCAAGATGGCTACGCGGTCGGGACGACGACCAGCACGAGGTAAGATTATCTGTTTATATCCAATAAATCATTTGTTTTTTCTTTTGTTTTATAAATGAATTAGTGTATATAAATTCTGAATATTTTAAAATGAACAAAATTTAAAAGATGACTGTAATTTTAAGGAGATTTCTGATCGGTTAAAATAATATGTACTTGACGTGGTACGTTAGGTGTTTGTTACATAAATATTTGTACTTGTGGCGGTACGTTCGGTCTATATTACAAGTTTATCTCCTAGAAAATTAAAATAAAAACTATTTTTTGTCGTGTTCAGTTGACAAAAATGTTAAATTATAGCCTATTACCATTTATTTTGATCTCTTATACTTGACTGTGATTTCGCTATATAATGTCATATAAGTAGTACGTAAGGAAGATTGTTTGCAAATTTCAGCGTTTTCTATTTTATTTAATAAGTAGGTATAGTGATGTCGTTATTCTCTGATTAAGATAAGATAATGGCCTAAATTGTCATTGAGGCTGAGTTTTTAATTGTTTTTTTAATGAAGATTGTTTACGTTGTAATAAAATGATGTTAAGAGGAAAAATATGTTTTGTTTCGATACTAATTTTTTTTTTAACTTTTTTTACATTGTTTTATTACACGGTGTAAAAACCTAATGTACTCACACATGTACAAAATATTTTCAATAAATTTCTTCTTAAAAAGGTGCTTTACATAATAAACATACCGTAAAAAATACAGACAACAAGACCTCACTTCAAAAATTACGTATAAGCGTTTTTTCTTGTCTCGGTCTGAAGTACTATTCTTGATTTGTACTTGCTATAGTACATCCGTCAGATATGACTACTGCTGTTAAAAAAACACGGGACTTACGAGGATACGGTATATTACAAGTACTTACTAACGTCAAACATCTAACGTATAAAGCATAACATGGCTTGAAAAAAAAAAGTGTCATTCAATAATTTACATAAACCGATTCACGTAACTGTCATAAAAACAAAACTTTCGATTGCATACATGGTGATTATTTTTTTGTTTTGAGAAAGAATCAGACTATACTAAACATAAAATTTAGATGAAATTGCCTGATTATAATATACCAATTATTTACCACCCTCTGTTTTAGAAGTGGAGCTCTGTTTTAGGTATCATAATAAAAATGTCTTTCAGAAAGAATGATGAAAGTAAAAGAAGTACCTAACATTGATATTTTCTGAGTTCCCCAAATAATCAATAGGAACTTAGGAAGCGAGCGACAGAGTATTAGATTTTAGAGTTCTGCTTCTTGAAGAACACCTTACTTGGTGAAAAATAAATACAGACAGGACTATTTTCGCGTAAAACTTTGACATGGCGTTACGAATATTTTTCCGCTAGTTGATCGTGCTTGGGGTAAATTGGCGGTATTTGCTTTTTATATAATAAAATAAAGCTTAGTATTTCAGATAAGTTGTTAGCTACCTAAATTGATGCACTAAATTGATTATGGTTATCTTTTTTATAAACATTTATAGTCACCAAAGTTTATTATTTTTGAAACATTAATCAGCATGTTTATGTTTGTATTATTTATTTCGCTTCATAAAAAGTTGATAAAGTATCTTGTGACGTTTCTAGTCAATATAAAACGTGCCTCCGATGTTGGAAGTATTACGAGTAAAAAATCGTTCTAAGTATCTGCTAACTTTCCCTTCCCACACAGATATTTATTTATTATACAATAAAAAGCGTTTTTATCAAACAGCTTGATTTCGCACAAAAACTATTGTTGGCGATAATATAGAAGCCATGATTTTTGTTTCCGCATCTTCGATTCCACCGAAATTGAAAATACGAGAAGACTTGGCAAACGAGCTTATTGCCTGCCTAATAGTAAGGTGCCACCATAGCCTTGCCACCTAGACGCTTGCGATACAATATAATAAATACTATATATAAATACAATATCACTCTCATGTTGCCTAATCTGATCCCAATCCCATTTCTTAAAAATGTCCTAGAACTCCTTACTCACACCTTACCGTCAGAAACATACCACCAATAGGTCAGTTATCGCGCTACAATCAGAGCTAAAAATGTGCTATGCTCTACCAGTTTTGCATATTATCAATACTGATTCTGATTTAATGAAATGCAGAACAATCTTCTACTGTATAGTTGAGTTAAACTGTAAATTATAGCTACATCTCTGTCTACAGATAGTTGACTAGAGTGAAGCAGCACTAGTCCCGCATGTACCATAGATATCCACTAGAATCTCACCTGTGCTCCATGGTGAATATCTCTGATGTTCCGATAAGGTCGGGCGGGGAGAACTCCATGTCAATGGAGGCGCCCGACGAGTACAGCGCACGCCGCAGCTCATCGCTCATCGACAATACCTGCGCACACGCAACAACATTAGTTTGAAAACTTTATGCGGCTTCATGAGTGTTCAATTCAGACAGGTAGGTCTTTATCATTGATAATCTTAGCATTGATTTAAACAATTGAGGTCTTTTAGGTTCTTAATGCAACACATCATCAGAGAAAGTAAAAAAGACTAAAGTTCTTTTTCTCACTTATTATATTTTCATACATAACCGAAAACTATTATTAAAAATTGTAATCTAATTATATATTAATAGTTTTGCATATAATTATACAATATTTACATTATGTACTGGTATTAATACCTACATTCAGAAATAATGCAAATACAGTAGGAATAAAATTTCATGTAAGTAATATTGAATTAAATGAAATAAGAATTAAATATATACCTACAGATTAAAATAAATGTGGGCACATTTTTCTTATAAAGTCCGTTTTTAACTATATTTTGTTTATATAATATGTTTAAAATAAAATTTGCATAAAGATTACATAAAAAAGTCTCTCGACATTAACGCATTAATTGTTAGTTTGATTTTAATAAGCGTACAACTAAATAAGAGTCCATGTATTAGTATTAAATATTGTTTCCTTTCTATTTATATGTTACAAAATTATCAATTACACATTTATTTAAATCGAATTAGCATAAAAACAGTAATAGCTACACAGTTCATGCTTAGAAATACAATAAATAAAAAAAAGTGTTTAATTCATGCCTTGCTTATTATTATAGTATGTGAGCCCAAACGGGGATTTTGGGATTAACTTGAGCGCCGCAGAATAACAAAAGGGGCGCAACCTTGCCCCTTGTGAAGTACTCCCATCATACATTAGCCCTATAAACAGTTCCGAACGTTTTGAGTAGCAAAATAAAATCAATACGAGGCCCCGACTTTTGGTCGCGTTCAAATTGACAGTTTTTGAACGGAAGCTAGAGGTTACACGAAACTTCCCTTCTCAATGTCTGACGCGCTTGAAAATTGCTTTTCCTATTTTCTACGACTTTGTACGGTCACCTCGACATAGATTAACATTTTCCGTCAGCAGAAACTTTACGAGAACCAGTAGCTCCTATTAAAAAGACTGACGATTTGGACGCGACCAAAAGTCATGGCCGGCTGTTGAATTTTTAGCTGCCCTGCCCTTTATGTTATTCTGCCGCGCTCAAGTAAATCCCAAAATCCCCGCTTGGGCTCCCCTACTATTATAACGGTTTAGCTTTTAAGTGCTTTATAGACAATTATCATTCTCAGATGAAAGTATTGTGACGTGGGAAACATCGTTCAATGATAAAAAAGATGGTGTGGACAATTGATTCACATTTCAAGAGTTAATCATTTTGTACCTCCACTAACTAACGTTGAACGATGTTCGGTATGAAATGGTTGCACTTGCATGCCACGCGAGTGACTGTGATAGCGAAGGTGACAGCTAGACTAGCGTGGTGGTGCATTCCAGACACTAAAGTTCACACCATCATTCAGTTAGTGCTTGTGCACTAGTCACTAACATCTAACAGGCTAATCCTAAAGAACGAGGCTTGGTATCATGACCTTTTAATGCGATGCAAAAGCAACCTTTGGTATATACCATACCCCATGGGGTATATACCCCAAAACTTCTTGAGCATCGACCATTGACAAGGGAGCCCGTGCAGTGGCAATTTTACATACAAAAACGTCTACTGTGCAAGTTACGAGTAATTTGTATGTGGTTTTGCTCAAGATGTTAGCCGCTACCTTTAAGAGACGGTGCTTTATTAATGTAACCACCTGTTTATTCAACAAACCAGACTCAGGGTCATCCTGTTACGAATTAATTATTATGAAATAAATAAATAATAACATCGTTTTGCTTGATTCAATTGCTTTTTCATCGCGTTAAAGGCGCACGATTTTATTCTAGAAGACAGACAAGGAGATTAGGTACATATATAGTCACCGAGTAGCTTAATTTAATGAATAGGTACCTATTTTTTAGGATACTTAAAAGCTAATAATAACATCAATTGAAATTGTTAAAATATTTTTGTTTTGTTATCAATTCGGTTTTACTTAAATATGTATATTTTATGCAATAACGTTTACTCTATGTGGTCATATTTTCAGCATTTTCTCACCTTGTCATTGTAATGATTGCTTGGTAATCATAATGTATGATCGATCAATGATACTTAATTAGCGAGGTAAGGTAAACGCACGTAGCTATGTATAATTTGAACTGTGGCACATACATAACGCATTTGTCATCCATTAAATAACAAAACACTCGAACGAAATTACAATTATGTACCTATGAAATTGCTTACCTAACACAATCACAATGATGTTTTTGCTTACATCATTACCTACTTACTACCAAACTGGTGAAAATGATACTTACCTCATATTTACATTTTATTTTACAGTTAAAAGAATATACAGTCTGAATGTGTGTCAATTTGATTTTGTGTTGTGCTTATTGACACTCTCGAGACACCGCGAAGCGTGAAATCCACAGAACCTAGCCGTATCGATTTGAAATAATGGAAATGGGAAAATGCCATTGATATCAATTTTGGACCTTGCTCGGGCACCTACATTTATGACAAATTACGACGATAGAAGTGTCATTATTTGTCTAGGTCTACCCTCATTCAACTTTTTTATGCAGCCGGCGCGTCATTATAAATCAGTGCCTAGTGAGCTCTAGCGTTTTCTTCTTTGCTATATCAACTTTTACATGTCATCTCGTCTTTAGTTTTTATGCCCCAGTACGACATCCGGGAGCGTAAACGAAAAAAAAATATATAAATAATATAAATTTTGTGAATTTCCATAATACCGGGGTTTTTGCTATTGCTACGAAATGTACATATTTAAAAGTATTTATCTATACAGTAATTCATAAATTAATTACACTGATCTCTTGAAAAGGGGTTAAAATAAAAATTCCACAAGCTAATCGTTGCTTCTTTATCCTCTTCAGACCCTCGGTACACACACGTGTACCTATTTAAAACAGATTTTTTACTACCAGCGACATCTCTTAAAGTGTTTGGAACTATTAAGATGTGTTCTCTAAACATAATAGTTCACAAAAAATCCGTTGACAAAGTGGTGCAAGTGCGACAAGTGTATGACATTTTTATTTGAAAATCAAATGTGCATCGTTTTTTTTACGACACCCACGCAGCGTTTTTGAAAAAAAGGTAACTATAGTAAAACTAAGTAACTTATTAATATTTTTGTATAATTTAGTACATAAAGTGTTGCTTTCTAATAAATCAATAAAAAAATTATGAAATAATTGTTTTTTTTTGTAAAACAACATGTTTTTTGTCAAAGTACACATTTGTGTACCTCAGGATTGTAATATTTAATGTTTGCTAGTATGGAAAAAAAAACATTATTTATTTTTGCCTTGTAGATCATGGATGATGCAGCTATCGAGGCAGCACTTAACGCCAGCGACGTGGATTTTTCGGGAGATGAAGATGATCTCGAGTATTTGCCACCTGATGTTGATGGACCCTCGTCTTCACAGTCGGAAGACGAGCAAGCACAGTCAGAAGAGGAGCAAGCAAATGATGAAGTATTCCCTTCATCGCGTCAATTCTGGCGGACCAAAGAAATGGTTTCACGCGGTCCTGACATCAGTGAAGATGTACTCCTCACCCAAGGTAGTTCAGGCACTAATTGTTTGTTCTCATTTTTTGAATATCTTGATGTAGACTTTTGGAAGGAAACAGCAGAGCAAACTAACTTATATTCTGCACAATCACGAGATTTGAGATCTGTTCGTACTAATCATAGAGAGATTATACAATTCACTGGAATACAGATTCTCATGGGGACACTGAAATACCCTCAAGCACGGCTTTACTGGAGCAGAGACCTTTCTGTACCTCTCATAAAAGATACGATGACCCGTGATAGGTTTTTCGAATTACGAAACTATCTCCACTTTGTGAACAATGCAACAGCACATACTGATGGTGATAAACTATGGAAAATAAGGCCAATACTTCAGAAAATCCTTAAAAAATGCCACAGCTTACCTCGATCAAAGCACATGTCGATTGATGAGCAAATGGTTCCGTTTGCTGGAAGGTGCGAATATCGACAATACGTTCCATCTAAACCAAACCCACTAGGGCTCAAGAATTTCGTTTTGGCTTCAAAAGATGGCCTAGTGTTAGATTTTGAAATTTATGTTGGTTCCAATACAATACCACAGGAGGATATGGCATCTCTAGGACTAGGAGCAGGAATAGTAAAACTGCTCTGCCGCACGATCCACGAAAACTGCGTGTTGTACACAGACAGGTTTTTTACAAGCATAAAACTTGCTAATTATTTAAATGAAAATAAAAACAATGTTTACTTGACTGGTACCGTCATGAGCAATCGGTTTGGAGATGTATCCAAGAAACTGAAGACTGACAAACAGCTGAAACGTGGGGAATTTGATGAGAAAGTCCGAAATGACGAAAAGGTATGTGTGATAAAATGGAAAGACACTAAAGCCGTCACCATGCTTTCAACATGCACCGGGAGCTCCCCCATGACTACATGTAAGCGCTGGTGCAAAATTGAAAAGAGAAAGATAGATGTATCACAACCAGCTGTAATCAAAAACTATAACACCTGCATGGGGGGCATTGATCTCTGTGATAGGCTCATAGCGTACTACCGAAGCGCTATGCGCACAAATAAGTGGACAATTAGAGCTTTCAGTCACTTTGTGGATCTAGTCATTGTTAACTGCTGGGTAATGTACGTCCGTTGCTGCAATCAAGAAGGCATTGAACCCAAAGACAAGCTTGGGTTGCTGCAGTACAGGGTAAACATAGCGACAGCCATGGTAAAATTTGCGGGAGGGAACGTTGTCGCTGACTTCACGTCCGGGCCCAGCACAAGCAGGGGAGAAGTCGAGCAAGATTGTTCATCCATGTATGAACAAGGAGAACCACTGAAAAAAAAAACATCGAGCAGTGGTGCCCCTCACGAAACCCGAGGTTCGGCTGGATGGCGTTGGACATCTACCGCGGTTCCTGGATGACAAAAATGCTTCAAAATGCAGACATCCACAATGCTCCTCACGATGCCGAACCATTTGCACAAAATGCCAAATGTACCTTTGTGTCACGAGAAATAATTGTTTTGAATTATTTCATAGTCAAAAATAATGTGCTTAGTGCCTAAAGTGCATCCTCGAACCTGAGGTACACATATGTGTACCTATGTTTACTAATAAAATAAAAATAATATTATTATTTCATAAAAAAAAATATTTTATTTCAACCCTAACTAACCATATTTTATATTAAAATAACTTTGAAGTTGCTTCTACAAGACTCAGGTCTGAAGAGGTTATTTCAAGATGTTTTAAATCAAATATTTTAGCAATGTAATGGAATAATAAGACTAATGCCGTGGACAAGACAATGACTGTGAAAAATAATTAAGTAGTATTCTAAATTCTCAAAGAAAATGATTTCCATGATCATCCAATATCACAATCGAACAAAAACCAAATTAAAAAATCTGTATTCTATCTGTGGTTTCTAGGCAAAATTATAAAATTCATTATTTTTATGTTCTGCTCCATACATAGTATTCAATATGTTAGGTAAAATATGTAGGTAATAAAATTTCTCACCTCGCATATAGAGTGTATGGTGTCTCTCCTGCGGGTACAGTTTAAAGATCCACCATTGCCCTTCTTTTTAGGGTGGACAGCGTGGCTGCCACATATCGAGTGCACAGTGCCGCGCCTACGCAATATCGCCACGTTGAACACAAACAACTCGGCATTCCTCACTTTATCGATTATTCGCTGCACCACGCTCCGAAACAGACGTAGCATTTCGATGATTTTCAACAAATGTAACTCTTTTAACTTGCACCGGTCTGTTAAAACCTAGAGAGTCCTCGCGGTGTAAGTTATGAGGGCCAATGGAATGTGATATGTTTGTGTCAACGGGCGACTGGTATGCAGTCAAGGTTGTATTCCCGCGAGCGCCATTATGTTTTTAAATTTGCAGTTCATACGCTGAATTTCACAAACAAGCGCATTATATTAACTGTGTGTTGCACATGGATGTATAAGCTGGCACGTCCGCGGCCTCGGTACACTGACTAACTTGCCGGACCACTTCGAGTTTGAGATAGTTACACATTATTAGCGTTTATCGTCAATGTTATCGGCCATATCATAATCTGCATAATACCAACTCATCGAGTGCGCCAATCGCGGGATTAGTTAATTTATTTACAGTTTGCAAAAAGTTTTATATCTTTGCCGATTGTGTCGGAAAATATAAATATTGCCGATATTATATTCTTTTGCTTACACAAGTGTGTTCGATCTTATTTTAATGACTCGAAGACAAAATGGATGCCGTCAGATTAATACGACAGATGGTTATAGTTGCGATACCTCTGTCGATTCCATTAAATCGAAATATTCTGTTATTGAGAAGTAACAACGTAATAGGGATGATTACCAACTTTTTTTTTCTTCGTCTATTAGGTAGATTATCATAAAATATTGGTCACGTAGTTTTTCTTTATTCCCATAATCAAAACATCATAGTGATATATTACTTTAAAATCATCGCATGACGTCACGTTTGGTACATTTTTTGACGTGACAACGTCTTAAATTAGGTTGCGGCTGGGAGTCACTTATGAAAAAGTGTAACGCTCGGTAACGTTATGATGAGTCTCTCGTGTTAAGTTTAAGTTTACATGTACAATGTTTTAGTAAACAAAATATATTTCTATAGTTAAAATTTGTGCAATTCTTATTTTCATTCAATTCCTTGTTCCTATTGTGCAATTTAATTATATTCATATCAATAAATATTCTACCGAGAAAAAGACGTTGTCACGTAAAATCTTCGCCCGTAAAACCGACTTTACAGGCAACCATTTTTTTTAAAGTTACGGGACCCCACACACAACTTTATCGACGCGCTTTATCTTTGTAATTTTTGGTTGATTAACAAAAGAAAAAATAAGTGCTCATTTATTTTTGGTATCTAACTGCGAGCTAAATAGAATTTCGTTTAATTTACCTTTTCATCAGGAAACAATTAGGATTGGTCAAAGGCAAAAACGTGAGTCGTCTGGCCTGCCTACGATATCAACAAACGTTTTGTGTTATCTAAGTACCTATAAGATTATGGATAGATTGGAATTTAGATGTCCAACTATCCATGTGCAATAATAATCAATTACCACCTACGATATACACATATTGCTACGTTAAATATTTGGGGTAAACAATAGTTCAAAATGATGTTCATGAACCAGTAAAAATACATTTCTTATTCTATTTTTCGATTCTTCAATCAAACAAAAGTATTTAGATAGTTTTTTGAACAATGTCCAGCAATATTTGAATAAAATCTAAAACAGTAGATATAAGTTGTTTTTTTTTGTAAACAGATTTTGTGTTATAATATAAATGTGTGTGTTATGGCTATTAAAAAGGTGTTGCCATATAAGTACGAATTTTATGTCGCCTGAAGAAAGTATGAACTTTCCCTCTACCGTTAGCATGAATATGATAAAGTTACTCAAAAAGTTGGTTACGAATTACAACAAACCCTTACTCTTGTTGTGGGGAGTATGAATCATGCAGATCATATTGATCACCAATAGGTGATCTTTCAATAGAAAGAAACAAATAAAATAAGCGATGGTGATTGGTCAAAATTGGAAAAGATCAGCAAGAACAGCAAGGAACCAGCGAAATTTAACTGATTGGTCCAGAGACAAAAAATAATAAGTATTATATAAAAAAATCTTGAGGAAGAACACAGCCTAGCCTCTGTCTGTATCAATACCGCGAGGATTTTATTCAAACGATCTATTAGCAATTCATTAAATTCTTAAGAGTGCCCCTAAATGGTTCGTGGCTCAGACCTTGCGCTAGGCTAACCGACGGTCATTCGCCTCTCTCTCTAGACTCTATTTATAGACCGATGTAGGGTGTCTGTCAACGATGCCATGGGCCATGGCACCACTTATTCATCATTGAATCGCGTACTAATTTTATTTCAACAATTATGAAAACTGATGCCTCGTTGCCGAATAAGTATATCTGATTCGTTTTTTATTTAACTAACGTAAAACATGTTTTCGTATTGAACCAAGGTCTCAAGTGAAATACGCGTTATACGGTCTGAAGTAATTATCAGCTTTATAAAACTTATCATAATGAGACAAGTTGTGGAATTTAAATCTAACAAGCCGAACAGAGTGGACAAAATCGAGTTTTACCACATTGTTTTTACAACATTTGCGTATGTGGATCAATAACACATGCTGTTCAGTTGCCAGCTGCTGACCTGATCTTTTTATAGTTGGATTAAGGGGCATTCTTGTGACTTATTTGATAATTTGAGATGGGTACCGATTTCAATTGGATGTGCCTTATCTACAAGTGAAACCAGCCACCGCTATTGGACGAGTAGATCTAACGGTATACCGACACGCTCACCTTATCGCCGTCGAAAGTGGACCTATCCGTCGTCGTCGGTCCGAGTCGCACCATCTCTATCCATTTCATAGTCTGCATACCAGAGTTAGCGCACATCAACAGGACACACGGCTACACAGACACGGAGCCTGTACAGCGAACACGTCCTCATCACAATCGCGAGAACAATTTAGAAATCACCCACGCTATGCAAGGTTTCGTAATCGAACAGAAACACAGAGCGCAGCCGGCGGTCACGTCTGATTATAAACAAGAGTTGTTTGTTTTTGACGATCGTCCGTCGGTATGTCGAGGTGCCTCTGCCGCGCCGGTTTTAATGGAATCCGCTTGTGAGTTACGGCAGCATGCCTCGTGTTGTGGACACAAACGAGTGGTTAAATCTATTATATATTTTTCAACGAGCCGGTTTGATGCGAGACGCGCGCGCCACTGTACGACGATACGTGGGAACTACGGACGAAAAGAAAGGAGTGTGGCTTCGACACTACCGTACACTTCTCCCCCGTCTCGATGCAAACTGGCATTGCAAAATTGCATAGCTGCGGAGCACGTAGCGCTATGTACAATGCGCATACTAATGAAAAGCGAACCGTTGAATATACTTTAATTAATCCTGTGCTCCGTTTCCATATAAAATTAGCCTAATCTCTGACACCTCGAAATCGCCTTCCTTGTTCATATCATGGTTGGTTGTATTTTTGTCCGCATAATTGGTTCCTGTCCGAGTATGGTTTGAACTATTTTAAGCATGGTATGAGGTCTGTCTAGAGGTATTGTGGCAGTAATTTGTGAATACACGACATTGGAAGTAATGCCAATGTACTGTGCGCCGGTCGACCCGCGCGTCAAGGTGTTATTGTGCTTACGTATCCGGGTCGGAAGTCAATTACAATATTTTTCATCATATAATATGATAAAAACTTTCATGAATATAACAACCGCAAAAAATAAAGCCATAACAAAGTTCAAAAAATATAAGTACAGAAACTAAAAGGAGATTGCTCAGCTTCCATACATGTTTGTCCTAAAGACCAATAATCATGAAAAATTGTTTCCTAGATTCGAAATTATATATAAATTACTGTAGAAACGAATATTATTCACGGACACCCCTGAGAACTTCTATAGGTAAACCATATACACTGAACATATTAAAATAATAAAAAACAAATAAGTTATATAGTAAACTAGGGAAATCAAGCCAAGTACCGAAATTATGGATTAGATTCATATACCTGCATCTAAGCATGTAGATTAACAGATAGTTGCCTGTTTTTAAAGTTAATGCATAAGAGTAACTTTTAGAATCAGGTGTCATTTCCGGTTATAATAAGGTACTCTGTGACAGAAACTGTGATGATTGTGAATGAGCCACATATTAGAGAGAATTTTTAAACTCTCGTTAACCAAAGAAAGCTAAGAGATTTAGGTTCTATAGCCATATATTGAGTAGCTTCATTATTTTTGTTATGTTTTTAAGATAACCATATTTAAGATTTTTAGTGTATCACACCTTATAATGTTATTTATTTATTAATTTATAGTCAGGGAACTTAGGCCCATAGATAGATACCTTAAAGTGTAACATACTTATATACAGATTATAATGTGGTTATTATGGAGGTGTTTGGCGAAAAATGTATGGCAATAGACTTTATGATGTCGCCTACCATATATAATAATTGTCTGAGAACATTTGCATCTAGTGAAAATAATAATATAGTTGTGGATATTAATACCACAGTGTAATAAAAAAATGATTTATTTTATCGATCTTTACAAAATAGATTTGTTTTTATGTTATATAAACAACTTCGATCAGTCTTTGGCTGAATGTTACTACACCCATAGCCATTAAAATGATTCGTATGTTTTCCAAACCGGTAAAATGAAAAGTCCTTGTTAAAGTAAATATATTATACAAAGGTGTCCGTTGAAATCTAATGACTGTAAATTAAATTATAAATTACGCCAAGAATTAACGTGTATGTCAATATTTTTTGTGCATTTGGGCCAATTTGAGCAATCTCCTTTATATAGGACTTTTGGTCGTGTCCAAATTGTCAGCATTTTGAATAGGAACAACTAGAGGATTCACGTAATATCCCTCCTCAATATCTGACGGTATATAGTTTATAATATGATGAGGTCATTATAAATGTTTTTCTTTTCGTATTGCAATATTATCCAGCCGTTGTTAAGTAGGTACTTAATATAATAATATTATTATTATTAAAATTATAACAAGTTCCTAATATGCATTGAAATGGCATTAAAACGAGTTTTTATAAATCACCGGTACAAATCATTAAAAATCAGTACACATTTGACAATGACATTTCGGAATCGCAAACGTTACGAATTCGATAATAGTTCGTGCTAACTGTACAAAAAAAAACGAATAAGACGTCAGAACATAAAAGTCAAAAAAAATATACAATATTATCCAGCCAATATCGTAAAAATTATATCTAAATATCAATATCTTTGGATACATACAAAAAGTATTTAAAGAGCACCTACGTATCAAATCAAATATTTCGTCTCCGCCTGTTCAATATCTCTGATGAAAAGCCACAACAAAGAACGTTTAGTCTGCATAAGAACCCCATGATGTGCATAAATCATCATCATCACACTACATAGATTAACGTATATAACAACTGGACTGATTAAGAACTTGATCTGACTGACTTCTAATTGAAACGCCTGGTATAGAATATGCAAAATAATAATAGCACCAGATGAAACGAGACGGATCAAATAACAACTTGTGATCTTAATAAAAATTTAACATTCAAAGATAAGGTCATCATAATCAAAAGCAACTATAAAATTAACAGTGTAGAATGTTCCTTTCATGGTATTAAACAACAAAAAAAAATTTTGATAAATCCTAAGAAAATCGGGATTCAAAGTTACCAATATGATGTTTTAAAATGAAGTCGGCTGCCAGTTGATCATAATAGAGAAAACAACACAATCTGGACATATTTCAGATACCTATAGGTATTACAATATATTCTAATAATTATTTAGTAAGGCAGTGGATACCTAAGTATATTTTGCTTTTCTTTATTGTTCTATGCATAAAGGTAAGCCGTGTAATCAGTTATCATAACACCTCCGACGACCTCCGTGGTCGAGTGGTTTGTACGCCGGGTTTCATGGTGTCGCCGACTCGAGAGGTCCGCATCCCGGTGGGGGCAGATGTTTGTGTAATGAATACGAACATTTGTTCTCCAGTCAATGGATATTTAATATGAATTTCTATATAAAATATCGTTATATATGTACAGTATATGTATTGTATGCGTTACCCGAGCATCCCATAACACAAGCCTTACTTTGGGGCTAGCTAGGCTAATTGGTGTGTGTTGGAAATATTTATTAATTTATTTAATATTTTATAAAGAACGCTAAGTGATCAACAATGACTACCACCACATGTGTGATATCTAAAAATGAACGAACTGGTAAGTGGTAGATGTCTTATAATAAATATTTACCAGAAACTTCCTACATTTGTATTTGTTTGGCAAGATAGATAGATCACAGTGCGATTGTGGGTAAGCAATCTGTGCTAATGGACTGATTATTTTTTACTAAAGTACGTATAGGGTTCGGTTTCTAAATAAAAAATAAATATCTCTTATCACTCAATGTAATCACTGTAGGGCTTGTCACACGTGCTACAGTGCTTACCGAGTATCCCATGGCACACGCTGTTCGCTATGGGATACTCGCATAACGTATAGAAATAAATTAAAATTATTGGAGATAAGTATATTTTGAAGAAATATTTAAACAGCCATGACTTCGGTAAAAACGAAGTAATTAATAGCAGCTACTTACTCGTACTTGGTGTTTCGTAGTAATGACAAAATGGTAAGTACCTGTTCCCACATCATCACCAAAAAGCGTGCAGTACCTCAACAATTTTTACTGAATGACTTGACTCAAATTAATTGGTTTTCTGCTTTGTAATTATGTATTACTTATATCAGAGAGAACATATTTCCAGCATCTATAAATGACACCAACAGACACAGGAAGTTGTAAATTTGTACGAGAACATAAATAGTAACCGATTTGTTCCAGTTTTAGACGCATGCAACCAATTAGTACGCTCTTAAATTACAATTGGTTACTTTAGGAAAAATTTTAACAGAAAGTTACCACACAAATTACATTTTAATGTTTTTACTATAGAAAAATAATGTACTTAAGCGATTGACAGACAAACAACGGAATAATCCTAACATTTGACAAGGTTGTTTCGTTTTAAGTATAACTTGGTGACCCCAAAATGAATTCAACGCGCTCCATCGTTATGAGCGACGTCGTTGGTCTTCATATGTTCATCAAGGCCTTGGATTGGGAAATATTTGAAGATACATAGTAACGAAAATCGCTACATATATGCTTTATATTTTGGTATATCACATTAAGCTTATGCTTTAATCGAATATTCGCGAAAAGAATTTTTTTATCGAAAGAAAATATGTTGTAAACATGTTATAATATATTCAATTTCTTATTTTTTTTCCAAAATCATTAATGTGTTAGGTGCTTTTCTCATGAAAAAATAATTT
This sequence comes from Chilo suppressalis, assembly GCA_902850365.2. Classification (NCBI taxonomy): domain Eukaryota; kingdom Metazoa; phylum Arthropoda; class Insecta; order Lepidoptera; family Crambidae; genus Chilo; species Chilo suppressalis. The sequence continues at coordinate 21,039,055 of OU963898.1, forward strand.
CTTTTATAATTAGCATTTAGGTACTTTACCTGCTGATGAAAACTACAAAATTTTTTGAGTGTAATGGAATATAAGTTCGGATGACTAAACATAACTTCTACTATTTTAAAATGTGTTATTAATAGCAACGATGTATGGATAAAATGACACATAGAATCACTGTTAAGTATACCATAAAGTATTTTACTATTGAACAGCATATCAGATAGGTAGATAATTTTTCTTTTGGGTGTTATGTAATTGTTTATGACACATATTTTTTCATGTTCAACTTAGAGAAAAATCTATTGATGAAACTATAAAAACACATAACATAAATATGTCAGAATACTTTTTAAGGATTAAGATAGTATAGCCTACTGTTGATTTGGATGATTAGATAATACATACTTAACCACTAATTAGTTTTTAATTGACAATATATTGAGATTTTACCGCATAACAAACGCGACGAATAAATTAATTGTTAGGTCTCAACCTTCGCGCACGATTGATCCCCCACAACCATAAGGAATGCTATTATCTGCCTCATTTGAGCTTATCAACAATCACCCTTCGCCTGAGTACCTAACTTTAATACGGGTACTATGTGCAAATCGATTAAATGCGATCGAATCACTCCTCTGAAAAGATCCATTGATGAGAATCTTTGATAAATGAAACTTTTGCTTCATTCTTTTCTACTTTTGAATTCACTGTTAATGACGACTTAGCTCCGGATGATTTGTGCAATAATTGTTTTGTTTTTAAAAGAAAACGTTGAAGATAAACAACAATTTACAAGGGGTCAGAATAAGCCTTTTTTTCAAGTTACTACCTAATCGATCGAAATTAATACTTTTTAATGATTATATTTTAGGAAATAGCAACAAAAGTATTCCTAATAAACGTACATCTTGATTCTAATTAAAATTTTAGGAAAAAACATTGACAAAAAGTATAAATGTAGGGATTTAATTTAACGTATTAGAGCAGTTGTTGGTGTCATTTCAAATTCTCAATAGACACGTCGGAAACGACCATCAGTTTTCAGTCAAAATAAATTATCTCATATCCGATAATTCCATTTCATTCATTATGCTGTCTGACTGTATTCGAGGTTCAGAAAAATGTAATCGGACTAAATAATAATTAGTCAAATCTACTTCTCCAGAGGAAAAAATATTATGCATTTTCAAATTTGTTATAAATTTTATGCAATGCTTAAGGATCTTAAAATCTGTATCTGACGTTTTATGCTTGTTTTGCAACAAAAATAATCCAAAACTATAATCATCATCCACAGAAAAAAATCTAATAGATTATTCTTATTTAATATTAAATAACGTGTAAGGTGATAAAAATATTAATAGATATGACTCATATTAAAAGATCTCAGAAGCCAGACTCTACCTACATAAAATAGTTTAGTTTAATATGCGCCGTGAAGCAGTTACGTAGGTAATCATACAAAGAAACTACAAGAAGTTTAAAAATTTAATTTGCGTGACGCATGGCGTAAGATTATTGCAAGTTTTGATAGCAATAATGAGAATGTCATTATTTCAAGTAGTAAAAATATCTGCATTGCTTTTTTTAACCATGAGAGGTGTTAGTATTCGATGCGTCTTTTTTCCTGTCGTGTTGAAAGGAAGTATCGAATTTCGAATAGAAATATCCTTGATAGAATATTATAATAAAATACCACTGCTACATACGTTCTTGGGTTGTTAAGCTTAAGATATTCATTAGCTAAAACCCTCAGGTCACGATCATAATGACATTGTGAATGTGTATAGGAGCTACGTTATTTCATATTTTACTGAAAAGAATAAAGTAATAGTAGGTGTTTAAGTCCTTACTAATTCGATTAGTAGATAGTGAAAATTTAATACAATAGCAGCCAATAACTTCTTTATTCTAGTTCGGTGTTCAAAACAAAACTTTTATCGCATAACTCAGAAAAGATACTTACCTAAAGTGATCTTCATCGATATTTTTTTAATGTTGATAATTTATCGTGTGCGCTATTCTTTATAAAGAGGTATGAGACATTCTTTTAAAGTATTTTTTAAAGCCGATAATTGACAGAGTGTTTATTTTACTTACAGAAATTGAACAAACAAGAAAATGTCTACTGATGAAAATCGGTTACATGGTCCTATAGAAGCGATATCATATCTGCAGTCTATGCAGTTTATGAGTCATTTATTGATTATTATGAGCCAAGAGTTTTCGGTGGACTATTCCAGAAGATTCTGTGAATGCCATTAATTCGTTCGTGGTTGCTAATGCGTTGTCTTGGCGTACTTAATTGCATGTCACATTGCCTAGAACTAGATAGATATACCTATAAATAATAATCTTGATTGTAATATGATAAACAGGTTATACTTTATTTAAGTGATATATAATAATTGTACCCTACCTTCTGAATTCATAAAAATGTTTAAACAATCGCAAACACTAGGTACTACTACTCGAGCTAAATACAATAGCAGAACAGTGCTAATTCCGCATAAATCCAAGTCTAAGGCACATAATAACGCCCCCCATTGTTAGACAAAGACGTCACAATATACAATAGTGGTATCCACTGCTTTTTTTTAACCCCCGGAGCATAAGTTTGACATGTCTGTGTATTTGTGAGTCTGTGTGTCTGTATGTGGCATCGTAGCTCCTAAACGAATAGACCGATATGGATGAGGTTTTTTTTTATTTTTCCTGGCGTTAGTTTCCCTATATGGCTATGGATCCAAAAATGAAGCGACTTTCATATTTTAGTTCTAAGTCCCTGAAGTAACCAATAATAACTATCCAAAACTTTTATTTAGCCTCATATAAAATAGATTATTAAATAAAAAAAATGATTTCAATTAAACCACACTTGACATTGGAGATATTGAGTTAACCAACCGTAACCTAGAACATCACTACAACCTATGGGTCACAGAAGTCCCCTATCCGTATATTCTTTTTTAGGATCTGTTTATCAATGTCATCCTCACCCTCAGACCAGAATAGGAGATAATAATATTGACCACAGCAAACTAATACTTTCTTGTGTGTCTGTTTACAAACTGTAACAAATTATGTAGAAAGTAAACGGCGAATAGTCACGATTCACTAAATATGTTATATGCGTATATCCCAACATATTTATATGCGTACCTATTTATTATTGTTTACATCTGGTCTTTAACAATATTGTTTACATTCGTGGTGTATACTTATAGGTGCTGGTGTACTTATGCTATAGATCAATCTACATGAGGGCGATAACAATTACCTATTTATTACCAAGATTTACGAAATGATAATAATGCACACGCGAAAGATTTTGACACTGTCAGAAAAGGAAATGAATATCTATGGACATCTCTTCTGACAAGCTAACAAAATTTATTGTATGTATACTCTTTCCCATTTTTCCATGGCAGTCTCAGAATAGAGAAATTGTATTAGAGTACTTTCATCACGAAGAGTAGGTACTTCACGGTAAAGTGGAGATCGGATTACTAAAGCGATTTTCTTACAAAGTTTTCCATTCCATTATGCCGGCACTTCACTTGGCTATTCGTATTTGCTATTTGTAAATTTGACAACCATCTGTCTTTATCATGCTTTATAAGGAATGAAAAAGACAGACTGATTTCATGTTCTCAAATAGAAAAGCCAGCATTATATATCTTGATGAAACTGACCTAGTAATTACAATGAAAATTAACCGCACAGTTCACTTGAATTCAGTACCAGCGGCTGCACACTGGGTGCAGACTAACTGTTCAAGAGACACAGATCTCTTTAAATTTATAAAACTGTAATGCATTTCAAATGCGCCACAAATATTTAGACCATCTGTATTCAGTGTGCTGAGACCACAGCGGACCTGCAATGTATGTTGCAGGAACTATATGACGTCTCGATAGCGGTTGGCCTCCGCATGAACACCTCAAAAACAAAAATAATGTGCCAAGACCCAAGTATAGAAAACATAGTAGTAGCAGAAAATCGTATCGAACGGGTGGAAGACTATTTGTATTTGGGGCAGCTCATTACACTCGACAAAAGCGGACAGGCTAGAGAAATCGACCGTCGTATTAGACTGGGTTGGGCAGCGTTCGGCAAATTATCCGACATCTTCAAAAGTAAGATACCACATTTCCTCAAACGTCGCGCATTCACCCAATGTGTTCTTCCTGTTCTGACTTATGGAGCCGAAACCTGGACTATGACAAGGCAACATTCCACACCATGCAAGTCGCTCAGAGAAAAATGGAGCGTGCCATGCTCGGTATATCCCTGAGAGATCGTGTACGCAATGAGGACATACGGAAACGAACAAAGCTACCCGACATTGCTCGCGAACTCGCAGGGAAGAAGTGGAGGTGGGCAGGTCACGTGGCTCGCAGAACGGATGACAGGTGGAGTCGAGCTATTGTGGAGTGGCGACCTAGAACAGGACGCAGAAACGTTGGTAGGCAGCCCGCCAGATGGTCCGATGACATCACAAGAGTAGCAGGACGAAATTGGATCCAGATCGCACAACACCGAGCAAATTGGCGCACCATGGAGGAGACCTATACCCAGCAGTGGGTGGATAAAGGTTGAAGAAGATTCAGTGTGCAGAATTACAAACAAGACAGCAGTATGTTGGTATTTTCGATGCATTTAGAGGGACAGAAGATTTATCTATAAATATCTCCACAGGTCCCTGATCAAAATAGGCAAAACGGTCAAATGACCCAACCACCACACTGGTTCAATGTGAATTTGTGGATGCTAACGACTACAGATGTAGACGGAATCAATAGCATCCAAAGAACGAAGAAGCTCGAGAAAATAATTTCATGAAAATCACTCATCTTATTACCGGCCCAAGAGAAAGTTCAAACTTCGACAATCGTAGACCGAATTGCAAACTACTCATGGTAATTTTTTATGAAATCTGCGATCACGTCAAAAACACTAGATATCCTAATATTTTTATTCTAAGCATTTAATTGCTAGATGTTTTAATCTAAAGAAAAAAATACCGAATCCATTCGAAAATCCTTCCTGAAATCCCTTCTGAAACCTGGGCCTAGTGGTATTTTTTCTAGTAAAATTTTCTTTACACTGTAGATGTCGTTCCGGATGAATACGTAAGTATTGAATATATTCTAATGATTATATTTCATTACACATCTACGGGCATGAATTAGGTAATTTGTATGCACTGTTACAGTGTGGAATATTTTGATTAAATTAAAATATTCTAATATAGAAGCACGTATAAGCACTCAATAGGATGTTTGACGTAATAATGGATCAAGAACATGGCCATCGAATAAATTAATGAAGATTGTTATTGAATCGGTTACATTATTAGTTAATTCACAATGTTTCAGTAAATAAACGGTCGCTATATCTACGTTACTGGTGAAAGTTATGAGTTAAAATTTAAACGTCAATAGTGTCATATCATATATCATCCCGTAAATGGTATTTTGTTAGTGATAATCGAGATATTACACAGATCTATTTTCGTGCATGTATAAGTTAATACGAGGTAGCATCACAGGTTAACTTTAATAGATTGTAGGTGGACATGGGTATTATCAAATGGTTATGCAACACTGTCAACACGCTCGTAACATACAATCGTGGAGCCGGCCTATTGTTGCCGGCTCATTGTTTGGGTTCTCGTGCAACATCGACACTTACTAACCACTTTTTGCTATTGTCATTAAATAATACACGGCCAAGGATAAGTTTTATATACATACAGTTCTATAGTCGTTCCTAATCTACTATTTTGAATGCAACACGTAAATAATAATCTACATGTCTCGATACAGTTGGTAAACACTCTTAAACTTGATATTAGTGCCGATTCTGGCATGATTCTCTAAACTTTAAATTAAATTTAACATAACAGTCCCTTCTTTTCATTCTATAAAGAGAATGACAAAGATACACTGTTGTCAAATTCAATTTTAGCTTTAGTGAATCATGCCGGAATCGACAGCCTTAACCTTCAACCAATACTAAAGATTTAACACTGAGGCGTCACTTGATGTTTGAAAGATTCGAACAATAAGAAGAGTCGTTTAATCTTTATTATGAAGTAGTATAATATTTGATGACTCGCATTAAATAAAGCTATACAATTTTGGAAAATTTACATAATGGCTAGATGCAGTTTTAGGCGCCTATTAACGGCTGTAGTTAAATTTAGAGGCTGGATCGACGCCAGCTACAGTAAAAATGCAAATCTGCCATCAAATTCAAATTACGGATTTCACAAAAAATACATTTGTAATAAGTAACATTCCAGTATGAGATGGTATACAATACAACATACAGGGGAAGATACTAGAAGTTTTATACGGTGACTAAGCAAAATATTCTATTGCATTCATAAAACGTACAGGTATGAACTACTACAGTAATATAACATATCTTGAACAGCATAAGGTAGTTATCAATAAACAGAGGAAGTATATGGCGCAAAGACAACTAATTTGTTTATACATAAACCTAGAGGTTGTACGTAGCTCACTAGCAAAACGATATGGCAAAGAGAATTTTAAGCCGAAATATTTCCAACTTTGACATTTTACAATGTTATAGTGAGTAAATATTCGATTATATTTTTATTTCTTACACGAGGCTTTCTAATATAATACATTAACCATAATGAAGGCACTAGTGATTATAAATATTTAACCTTAAAAATCCTTCGCCGTACCTTGCTGTCAATGAGCGTTGGACTTAACATTTTCTGTGATTCGCATCTCACTAAATGTGCATTACACTCGAGCTACGAAATACAATGGAGGCTGAATACAATTAACTTTATCATGTTATAAAATAACTTATCAAATTTGACGTAACGTGTCTTGCCAATATAAAGAATGAAGCGAATTAATTGTCCGGGAAAAACAAAGCCAATTTTTATTGACAGACTTACCCACTTTGTAACAATCGCACAATGAACCGAAAAACGCGGTGCATTGCGCTAGTGTTTCCTGTTGGCTATTCCGAGCAACTTGTAAACCTCTATACCTAATTCAAGGCTATTTTGGCAATAAACTATTTAATGTTATCGTTTAATGATTGCGTAGGACGATAAATATTTTTATTACCTTTTTTCTGTGGTTAATTAAAACGATATGCATATTCGGTGGGTCGCAATTTACTGTGAACTTTCATCATCATAACTTACCTCTTTCTAACAAAAAATCATTATAATTTCTTATATTTTGATCTTATTCCATATATTAAATAAAAGCTAGTCGCTTAAACAACTCGTTTTTAAACCATTGTGAGTATTTGCCATAATAAACGCAATATTTGTACAGAATAACTATATCAATTACGCGTTCATGATGGTTTTTATTTTTAGACTCAGACAATTAAGTGAGGCAACACTTTTTTAAGGTACTAAATTATCAATCAACGTTGAATGCCAAACGTATTTCAAAAATCGACTTTATGCTTTAGAGTTAAGACCGTATTCAGCCTACATTATAAAGCGGCGTCGAGGTACCTCAGGCTGCGGCTCCTCGCCCAGCGAGTCGCCGAGCGCCTCCGCCTGGCTCTTCATGATTGAGTATATTTTCACGTACGGCGCCTTCAGCAGCTATAGTATGCGCATACGCGTATGTTAGTAACAAATGTTGGGTACAGCCAAAGTTTTGACAGTGGTTTTTGACACTAAGAATATCACACTTCGTGCAACGTAATATAGACCAATTTCAACCACTGACGAGCCTTTGACTGTACCATGTTAATACGATACAACAAATTGTCAGTTTATGTGTTACTAGTCTTATGAATAGTCTTAGTAACAGTGATCAAATAATAAACTTAAAGTAAAATTATCGTTCTTCAAAGAAGTTAATATATAAGGGTAGTTTACATCAAAACAAAATTTATATTTTTTTAAATAATTCGTAATGTGTTTTAATATTAACGCGCCACTATACCAACTATTATCTGACCACTGTGATTTAAGTAACTTTTTAAAATAGTATTTTGTAAGATAATGTTCAGTTAAATAAGAAATGTACTATTTGAGCAACAATAATATACCAAACATTTGTTTCTTATTTATGGTTATAGATTCCTGAATAATGTGATAAATGTTAACTTTTATGTAAAAATATGTTATGTATTTGTTTAGAATTAATGAGTTAAATATATATAATATACATTACAATCATCATAAACCTACATAAATCACTTTTTAAAATTTTCCACTGCTATTAAAAATGATTTACTGATAACAGTCAACTTTTTGTATCCGATTTTAATAAAGTTAACAAGCAATGGAAAAAAATGCTTGATCTTCTGTAAACAACATGCCATGGCAGATTAAACTGATAAAATCAGGCTAAGCATATTCAATCTACGTAGTTAAAACATCCACTCTTGACCAGCTCTGTTAACAGCTTTACGTACAAGGAGCATCATAACAAATCTCTTAACACCATGTGCTAATATGTTACGTCATTCGCAATGACAAATGATTGATCACAGTGCACCCAAAGAGGATTTTCATAACTTGAAATTATAAAAAAATCGTCCAAAAATGTACGTGGAACGTGAGATGCAATATCGGAATAAAAAGTGATGTGTGTGTAATCAAAACTGTTAGTTATCATCAAACGTGTTAGCAAAGAGAAATGTAACATGTAGATTTTAAGAAATTAACTGGTTTGTGACACGACATTGACTTACCTCCCATGATTCTCTTGTGATATCCGACACGTCTCCTGAGCTGCCGGACCGCTCACCCTGCACAATGAAGAAATACCATTTCGATATAACTTTTCATATATTTTCAAGATCATAATGTAAACTTTATCTGTTAATAAGCATTACCCGCTGAAGTAAAAAGATAGAAAACTGTGATTGCACTTTATTTTTCATTAAACAAAATATTTTCGATTTAGCCATTAAACTTTTCTTTAGACTTTTAAAACTTCGAAATATTTCATGGGAAAATATAATGAAACCTTCCAGTATAAAGTGAACCAAGTTAATAATTTGCATAAGAAAACAATTATGTTACAAACTATCATAAATAAAACTAGCAGAATTTGTTATCTTGACTGATGGCTGTACGATAGCGATATTGCAGTGGTATATATATCATCATTTCATAACGCTACCATGTAAATAAAGTAAGCAGTTAGTACTTGAATAACAAAAGGAAGCGCGAAATGTTATACACTCAGTTCACATCGATAAGATTGGATATATAAATATTGTCTTTTATTTTTGCCATCTATCTGGCGTAGAAGACTTCTGTCATTAAACCAAAACGTAATATTTTTTTATTTATGAATTTAAATTGCGACTAACTGTCGTGTATGCCTTAAAAAATTGTTTGTAAAGGAATTTGTGTCAGTGCACTGTGGTGTTTCGGAGGCTATTTCCAACACTCATCAAAATATGTAAAGATCAGATCTAACAATGGAAAGCGGAGCTGCTCAACCCTAAGGAAGTCACTTTGGGAATCATTAAACAAAATCTAAGCCTTAACAAAAACTTGACAGTAGTATAACCTAATCATGCCCTAATAAGAAATTAAAAGGAGATTCCTTTCAAATTCAGTTATTGATAGAGGATAAAATCATGCATGGAAACAAAATTAATGGTTCCTCCCTAATTTCCATTTCAATAGGTTCAGAAAAAGTTTAGTATACTGTATACGTATTAAATAGCTAATTCAATTTCAACACGGAACACGGATCAAAGGCCCAAGCACGAACTTTGACATCTCCGTAATTAAATCGTAAATTTGTAAAAAAACCTAGTTTGTTCTTACTCCGATAGGGGGCGCTGTTTAGTTTTCATAGAAATTTTTCCGATCCGATACGAATACGGAGCTGTCAAAATGCGTACGTAGGCCTTATCATCAGCCTGTTAATGTCCCCACTGCAGGGGCAAAGGCCTTCCCTATGGATGGAATAGGGAGATTGGGCCATGACCCACCACGAGGACCCTGTGCGGATTGGTGGGTGGGTGCTAACGACTGCAGATGCAGCCGGGACCAACGTTTTAACGTGCCTTCCGAAGCACGGAAGAGCTCGAGATATTAAATTTTTGGTCACCTATCCAATGACCGACAACTGCGAAAGTTACTTAACTTCAACGATCGCAGCCGAACGCGCTAACGACCTGCGCCATCGAGCTCCTCGTGGGCCTCAGTACCTATTATATGTCACGTTTAGTGTGCTATTGTTTTAAATTATCTCCTACCTTATGACCCGGCTTTGCTTCGTCATCGTCCCACTCGGTGTCGCTGTCGATGAGCTCGTAACCTTGCGCGGAGACATCGCCCAGAGGTCCGTACCGGTCCGGCACCCAGTGAGTTAGGAACTTGAATAGGTCATCCACCCTGGAGAAAATATATAAACATTAGGCCTGCGATTAGACACGAACTACAGATATTTGTACTGTAACCCATTTAAAACTGCTGAACCAGCTATCTTCGCGTCTGCACTCCACCGTCACTAAACATCGGGTGGGGTAAAGTCATATGTCGGGCCTTTTTATGAAATAACAAATTGATAGCTTGAAAAGGTTTGATATTCAGATTGATAGTTAATGGTACTAAAGCATAAGTTTTGGATTAAAATAAATATTAAAGATGTCAAAGCATAGATAAATCTAATGACAAATGCTGTTGGAACACCTCTGGCTGACGTTAAAAAGAAATTGGGTCAAAATTTGCAATAAGTGATTTTATTTCTCTAATGTTTTTAAGTATCTACAACGTACGAAGGAAGTTATTATACTTGATTATAAACTGACAAACTGCATTCCGGAAATCCAAAAACATTTCCACGGAGTTGACTGATAATTAAACAAACAAACAAATACCGTCACTCGCACTTATAAAAAGTTATAAATACATACACATTTACTTGGTTTCAATCAGGGCCGGATTTAGAAGTGTTGGGGCCCCAGGGAAACAAAGGAGTGGAGGTCCCTAAATTGAGGCCCGACCTTTTACGTTTAGCAACCCCAAAGGGTTTGGTGACCTCTGTTGTGGGGGCCCCTGGGCCACAGCCCCACCTACTCTGTCTTAAATCCGGCGCTGATTACAATCTCAACAACAACAAAAATATTCCTTACTCTTTGAGCGACTCGTCGTATTGGTAAGCCATAGTTAAAAACATGCACATTCTTAACTTCTAAGAATTTAATATAATGCACTTGTTGTCTAAAAACACTTTTATCACTGTTTTACTGAATAGACATCCAGTGACTGATGCGTGATGGCGCATTAATGCAGACAAAGATATCGAAAATAGAATCTAAGATATGGGAATTATAATGAATGACACATACTCACAAAGAACAATGTCTCGTAAGATTAGTATGAATTTATTTGTTCCTTCATGTAAACAAACACTTTGTCACACGTTATGACCTACATTCAGATAATAATGGATGAGTAAGTCGTATTAGACATATAAGTATTTAAGGGTTCTCTACCCAATGGGAAAAAATAAAAATGATAACGATGAATTAAAAATCATTACATCGATATCTTATTACCACACATCCCCTGTTAGACCGTCAAGTAAAAGTGTATACATAACATGACAGCAGAGCCCTCCTTCCCAGTGGGCACTTTGGGCAAGTGCCCAGGGCCCCGCGATCGATAGGGGCCCCCCTCAGATCAAATACAAAGTCCCTAGTTCCTGTTAAATCACCCAACGAGGGTCGTAGGGGCCCCATTATCCTAATATGCCCAGAGCCTCCAATAGGTCAAAGACGGCACTGCATGACAGTAGATTAGTTGCTCACCGATATCGCTCTTATTGCTATATCATATAATTACGGAGTAATCTCCGTAAATAAGATAAAATTGACATAATTGTCAATTTCGGTCCACTGAGGAGTGCTTCTCTATACATTAATTCCATTTTCATAGTAGAAAAGTAGGCAGGGTATTTTAGTATAACATATACAAATTAAAGAATAAATACAACTGCACATGCGGTAATGGTGACGCAGCGCGCTACTACGATGTATTTTAAATCTGATTAAATTAAATTTGTATAAAAAGTGTATAATTTTTTACTTATAATTTCAATTATAATCTTTTTGTCTTGTACTTTTACATGAATATACGGTTTCCACACTTAGTCCTAATTATTGGACCAATGTGCGTGTCTCGAAACATTCCCGTTTACTCCAGCCAGCCTAAATTATTCCAGAAGGAAAGCAGCCTTGGCAGACTGCTGCAAGCTTCCTGAAGCGATGCTGGCAACTGGAGAAGTCGTGCCTTCTGCCTCCATACATCCTCTGCATAGGGGGCTGTCTGTTACTCCTATTGTATATAGGTGTTTGTTTAGGGGACAATGACCAGTTAGGGTTCCTACAATTATACGGAGTTTGTCCCTATTAAGTCTGGTAAGGTTAAACCAATAATTTTAAGAGTTATCCACTGACCTGTTCCTGGGTACTCCGAACCAGTACTCGGGCTTCATCCGCTTGCGGCCGTAGGACATGAGCGGCGTGGTCCGCGGCAGCGGGCGGCCAGCCGGCTTACCCATGCGCAGGCGCAGGTACAAGGGCGGATCGTCGCTGGGCCGCGCCGGCCGCGGTATTAATTCTACCGTACAACAAGAGACTTGTTACACCAGTACACTTCTAGACCCGTATTAATAGATTGCTCTCAATTCTGAGACTACAATCTTGAGATATCGAGATTTTGAAATGAAAATATCATACAAAACCGCATTTCAGGATCGTAATCAATATCGCTCTCAGAGTTGAGAACGATCTATTAATACGGGCCCTAAACTTTCATGATATTTTTCACAAGTTAATTTTAAATAGGTTTTGTTATTAATTTTGAAAAGTGTTACAGTACAAATCTGCGATGTGTTGGGAAACCTTGCCGACATTTTTGTTTTATTAAAATGGCTACTTAAACTTAATTTGTCATTACCAGTGCTTCTAACATTGTTTGTAAATGTGATAAGATTCTTTGCTATATCGTGTTGTCGTTAAATAAATAAAATATTAATTATTGTAAAGCCATAACAAAAATTATATTTTTTGTATTTGGATATAGGCTGTTCGAATAAATATTTAAGGTAAATAAATATGTAATGTGGTATAAACTTTTAGCATCCGAATACCTGATTTCAAACAATATATATCAAATTCATTAATGCTGCTACGTGAAGAGGTCCAAAATACAATATGTAACAGAAGATCAATATTTATCTATAAAATAACATTTTTGTCGTGTCTTAAAAAAAATACTTAAAATAACCGATACATCTCGAGTTATTCAAAACCGAACTCGAATCTGGAGACTTCAATAAGACTGTTGACTTTCCCAAGCACTTCATTTTCATTTCTAATTACGCTCCTCCTTAATCAGTGGCGGCGCTAGACCACATGTGGACGTCGGCGACATCAAGTTCGTGAGGCCTATTTTACTTCGCAGTAAAAAACCGTTAAATTAAGTGAGCCAAATTATAAAATAACGTATGAGTAAACGAGTTTTATTGTTGTTAATCAAATGATGACAAAAAATAATTACAAACATAGAAATTTAATTACAAAAATAGTGTTGCCAGACAGACGATTCTGAATACCTGTAAAGTACTACTCGCTTCCATCACGCACGTATTCGAAAATAATAAAAGTCATTATCATCTGCTTAGCTTTTTCCCCGAATTGTTCGGGGTCGGCTACCTAAGCCAGGCCAGCAGAAACGAAAATAAATAGGTAACTTGTAAAAAATTTTTGCGAGGCCGTCGGTGGTGGCCGACGTCGCCGACGCCTAGCGCCGCCACTGTCCTTAATAATACTTTCTCATGTACCTACCTGTCTTTTCTTAACTAAGTATAGTGAATGAACATCATTATTATAATATTCAAAATTAAAACTCACTATCAAAAGAAGCGAACAGATCAGGCATATCGTCCACAGAGACCATACTCCGGTAGTCGAGCCGCGGCTGCGTGGAGCTCGTCGACGACGTTGACTTAGTGTGTGATCGGCCGAAACCGCCCAATGAACTGCGCCTGCGTATTACCAACGGATTAGTTTATTGAATATACAGATGCCGTCTTAGCGCAATATTGCACACTCCCTTTCGCAAAAAATAGAAATTAACTCATATTTATGGTAATTTAGAACATTGTTTCAAGAGCTTACCAATCATTTTAATACTTACAGAAAAGAAGTATGGAATTAGGCCTGATTTTTTTTTCCAAAGTTAAAGATTTAAGGCTTTCTCTTCAAATCACATCGATAATAATTATCTAAAAATCGTTATACAGAATCTAATCTTCAATTTGATATTGCTTAGATATAAGAACTACTTTCATCACATTATAATGCGATGAAATTAAAAGAGCGTGGTATGAATAACAATAGGCAATACCTCCCTTAAATTCCATTTGAATTAATGAAATTACTTAACAACCTTGCATTAAATAAGAATAATACAAGCATAAGTTGGCTCCTGCAAAATTGTGTTTTATCTTTACCACTTTTAGATATTTTTAATAAACTTATACTATATAAACATACAAGGCTGATTAAAAAGTACAGCATTAAAGCTAGCATGCTAAATATTGGATAATATATAACATTAACATAATATGGTGCCTCAAAACATAAACACTCGTGACTGATGGATATGAGCGATGGTTAATCTCGATACATTTCTAAAAGACTGACATGACAATACTATATTATATGAAAACTATATGAAATCGCCATGATAAGAATACTGACCTTAACTACACAAGGAGAAATTGCTAAATCACGTTTTTGTGAATTTCTATAATTTATTTCCCTAACACTTACACAACATACATGCCATTAAAGATACTACACATAATTATTAATACATAAAAAGATTACAATAATGAATCCCGTAATAAATATTTTATATTCAACTCATTTTAAATCTAATAAGTGTGCATAATCAACTTTCGATTCTAGATAAGGCGGTTCATCCGTCATTGTTCCAGACTTCATAAAAACGAGTACTTCGTTCATATACTTTAGGACCAGTAAATGTGTGATGTTGACAAATAATTAATATAAAAGTTTACAAAGCTGTTCTATAATACATTATCTGCTGGTAAACAGTGCCATTTCACCTGAATAAATAATACGTCATTAAAACGAATGCAACAATAAAAAAATATGCGCGTAAACGAATTAATTCTTTATAATATTAGCAAAATAATACCCTCGCTTTAGATAATTTGCTTTATTAGAAATATTATGGAATTCAGCATTGCATATAGATAGACGACAGAACAACGAACAGGGGTGTTACACCTAATAGACGGATAGAAGAGTGATAACAAACATGGCTTAACGGTTCAGCGATGCTACAACGTTTTGACTTTTTAGAACTAAAGTAAGGTCTTTTTCGAACATTCCCAATAATATTTATAATAAGGTTTCAGATCTAATTTTTTAAAGCTGTAATATAACTTAATATTTCATTTTTCTTTCACTTTAAAGGGATATAATATTTCTTACGGCAATACCTGGTACAAAAATCTATCGTCTCGCTATCGCTTTTGTAGCTGTCGCGACAAAATAACAATTGTTAACAAAATAGATAAGGATGTATATAAGAGACGGATTTGACTCCATTTTTTTATTAAAACCCCAGGAAATTAATCCACCCCATCTGAAGTTAATTGTGAGTAGGAAGGCGTACTACCAACCAGACTCACCCTAAAGTACTAAGCAGCTGTGGCGTTAGCGACAAGTCGCGGGGCGTAGTAAACTAAACCCAGGTGTATTTACATAGTTGCGAACTTCATTATCACCAAGTTTTCATAGCAAGTCACACTTTTTTTTTAGATCACGCATTGACAAGCCGCTCCTTTTTTTTATACTTTTTCTCACACAAATGCCAAAGGGTACAAAGACTATACAGCCTAGTCCTCAGTAATACGCAATATGCATTAAATTGCTTTATTTATAAATCTAACAAAATGTTTACTACTAAAAATTTACAAAAAAGAAGTGAAAACGTTTAGCATCGCTCTTATAATTGATAATATCGCTGGCACATCGAATACGCGCACGTACCCGGAGCCGAGCGCGTCGTGCGGCGCTTCCTCTGACGGCGTCTTACTCAGGAACAGGCCCGTGCCGAACTCTACTAAATTCATGGGCGAGCTACTCCACGTTAGCATCCACGGTAGCAGGAAACGATCGCATTTGGTTAATTCTTTTACCGCCTCACTCAATAAAGTCAATAAACTTTAAAGTTTGACAAAAGAAGTTTCAGTATCTTTAAGATTTGAGACAACACGTGACTGCATAAAGCATTAAACTATCAAGTTCAACTAAATAGATGCTGTTACTTTCTTTGACATAACAACAGAATGAGACAACACATGACTCAATAGGGCATTAAATTTTAACTAAACTTGATGCCGTCACTTTCTTTTATATTACAATGAAATAAGACACATGGCTCAATGAAGCTTTAAACTAATTTGACGTTTTTGAGTACGGCTGTTAGTTTTTGTGTTTGTGACTCTTTGGTTAGTAGCAAGCGTTAGTTCGAAGTTTTAATTGGCTGCCTTTGGTTCTGGATGTGGTGTTAATAAGTTAGCGAATGTGTGAATCGCTGTAACGATGCACGATCAGCAGCACGTCGGGCTACCACAAGTGGTACAATTATACAATAGGTTGAAATTTTTTGACAGTTTTGCATAGTCTGAAGACCTGCTGTGTAGATTCAAATAGTTGATGATATCATTTTAATTCGATAATCGCTTGAATGCGACTGCATTCATTTGTATGCAGTTTTTACCGTTTTAGGGATTGTGTTCAAACGATTATCGCTTTAAAGTGGCAACCGCCAACTTCTTTGGCTATAAGTACTTAATTCAATGCACTCTCACTAAAATTCATTCTTGAGTACAGTCATCTCAATCAGTTTCGTTTTCCAAAAACATTGTCGATGCAATGTGAATCATACTTTTGTATATGTCGATGCACTGAACTTAAAAACAAATTTTGCGTATTTTATACAAATGTAGCCCGGTGTGGTCAGTATGTTGTATGAGTCTAGTCAACTTAGTTAGTGACGTTCTAACATAATGACGTTACAGCTGCGTACAATCTGATATCAATCTACGTCTGCTGCCTAGTAATATTATTACGAGCAGATAGCATTTCCACGGAACGTGTCTCAAGATTTACAAATCATTAAGCACATTCTATTGTATGTATTTCACTGGGGTCCTTAGAATTTAAAGTGTTGAGTGTTCACAAAACTTTCTCAGTGCATATTTTATTAGCATTGAGACACGCCACGTATGTTTGTTCAACGCAGCGTGTGCAGCCTTCGACTCGAGTCTGTGTTACGTGACAGCGTTTGCTTTGCGATAATGTACCATAAATTTATGCACAAAAGGTGTGTTTTAATTTACCATACCTGTTGAATACTTTGGAGAAAACGCTAGTGGAATTATGGCTATCGGCCGAAGTGGGTAGGGAGTCTGATTGAGATCCTTGCGCGGGCGCACCTTCACCGGTCAGCCCTTCTACCCAGGATAATGGGTATGAGAGACGCTTCAGCATCTGTTAAACATTTCATAACATTTAACACTAACTGAACAGTTTGAAATCAACTTTTAATTTATATATGGCCACGTTTTCTTTTTAAATAAATATGGCAAAAAAACATTTAAATTAAAAAGATAAACAGTTCAGCAGTGTATTTTTAATAAAAAGTACGCAAACAATATAAGGGGTCATCCATAAATTACGTCACACGATTTTCATGTCTTTTTTGCCCCTCCCCCCGTCCTTGTCACAGCTGGTCACATTTGTAAGACTCCCCCCCTCCCTAGTGTGACGTCACATATTTTGCAAATTTACATTTAGAAATCATTGAATGAAAACAGCGGTTCTGTAATCAGTTTTATTTCCATTTAAATTGTTTTTTCATTATTATTATAATCAAATCAAACAATTAACAAAACAAAAAAAAAAACGATTAATTATATTTATTAAAGAAATTACCGAACAAAAAGTGATTGACTATGTATAAATCCCAAAAAATCTTTGAAAGGTGCAAGTACGATAAAAATAAACCACCGTTCAAATTCAAAGGAATAAATGTATTCGAAAAGAAACCTTATTTTCTAAGGCTTATATAATCGAGTAAGAATCTTAACATCGCCATTCAGACATCACACTATGCAAAATGATGGCGCCATCTAGTGACCGTTGACAACAACACTTTCACCTACTAACATGCATTTGGGGTTTATTGGCGTAAACATACCGCCCCCCATGGACCGAGTGTCCATCAAAAATATTTACTATGCCACAAATCATATTACGCAAAGAACTAAAATATTAAAACTATGCCACAAATCATATGCAAACTTAAACACAACTAAAATAAAACTTACGCGCGTACAATATTCGGCTATTTTCAATCTACAAGCTTTCTACACTACACTACTTATTCTATTATATTTTATTAAAAGCATAAGCATTAGATAAGCCAGCATATTACATTCATACCTACCTTATTATAATAAATTTCACTCTAGTATAGGCAATACTCTTACTTTCGACATAGGCCTTTTAATTATACTAGATCCCTTGCATTTAATACTAACCACTCTAGTGAGCTTATCGGATCCACAATGCTTTTCAACTATCAACCATCGGGCTGGGGGTAAGTCATCCTCCATAATCAACACTATGTCTCCCACCTTTGGTTCCGATAAAACATTACGCCATTTGTAACGATGAAAAAATTGGGTCAAATACTCCCTCGACCATCGTCGCCAAAACTCTTGGACCATTTTTTGAGTTAACTTCCACCTACGTAAACTACTGATATTGGAGTTTTCATAATTATGGTCAGGTACCAATACTAAGGGTTCTCCAACCAAAAAGTGACCGGGAGTCAATGGATATGGATCTAATGGATCAATATCAGACATTTGTGCTATTGGTCTCGAATTGAGACACGCCTCAATTTGTGCCAAAACAGTCGTAATCTCTTCAAAAGTTAGTTTAGATTCCCCTATGACTCGTTTGATATGGAACTTTGTTGATTTGATCCCTGCCTCCCATAGTCCTCCAAAATTGGGTGAACGAGGTGGAATAAAGTTCCAATTAGTGCCATTATTTGAAAGCCAGTTAGCAATTTCGACTGCTACACCGGATCTTTCGCTTTGAAAAAGAATCTTGAGTTCGCGTGCGGCTCCAACGAAATTGGTACCGTTATCGCTCCACAATTCAGCACAATGACCACGGCGAGCACTGAAACGTTTGAAAGCAGCGATAAAACTTTCCGACGACATATCACTGACCATTTCTAAATGAACGGCTCTGGTAGCCATGCATATGAAAAGGCAAATGTACCCCTTTGAAGCATGAATACCCCTGCCCTTTGCGGATCTAACAGCAATTGGACCTGCGTAATCGACTTCACTGCGAAAGAATGGTCTGGCTGGAGTGGCCCTTGCTTCTGGAAGTTGACCCATTAACTGGTGATTTGGACGTGCAGAATAACGAATACAACGTACACATTGACGTATATGACCCTTAACTTGTCGCTTCATGTCGATTATCCAGTACCGCGATCTCAAATGATTCATTGTCAGCTGAACCCCTCCATGCATAGTTCTTTCATATGCGTCAGCTATTATCAAATCCGCTATATGAGATTTGCGAGGTATTAATATGGGATGTTTGAAATCTTCGCATAATGTTCGAACCCTGTCCAGCCTCCCACCGATCCTTAATATACCTACTTGATCAAGAAATAAATTCAAGCTGGAAGTGCTACAATTCTTAGGTACAGGCTTATTTTTAGTGATACTCTGTATCTCTTCCTGAAAAAACTGACCCTGATAATACCTTATACATATATTAAGTGTTTCGCGTAATTCAGTCGTGGTTAGCCATCGTGGGAAAACAGGTTTTGGATCAAAAGAATGGGTGAGTTTGAAAAATCTTCGACAAAATGCCATTGTTCTTACTAACCTACGTAATTTAGAAAATCTAGCCCATATATCATCCTGAATTTCAGATGTTACACAACAAACGGTCATTGATCTCTCTTCAAGGTTGGTATCTTGATTATCTAGTGGACTGTAATTTATAGAAGATTCTTTTAACCAACGTGGACCCTCCTTCCACAACCGTTCGTCAAAGTCATCCAAAGTAGTGATACCCCTTGACGCACAGTCAGCGGGGTTTTCCTCAGATCTAACATGAGACCATTGACTTCTATCGAAGTTTGTTAGTATTTCTGAAACCCTATTCCCAATGAACGTCTTCCATCTACTAGGATGGCTACTCAACCACGCCAAAACAATGGAAGAATCAGTCCAGGCGTGAATATGGCATTTGGGTACAGAAAGGACCTTGGACACTTCCATCAATAACTTTGCTAAAAGGACAGCCCCACAAAGTTCCAAACGTGGAATTGTCACCTGTTTTATTGGTGCTACCTTTGTCTTTGAGGTTATGAGATTTACATGGATACTGCCTTCGTGATCAATCACCCTTAAAAATACTACAGCCGCATATGCTACAACGGATGCATCACAGAATCCATGTAATTCTATGCATGACGCATCGTGTCGCGCTTGAATCCAGCGTGGAATGCGAAAAAAAGAAATTAACGAGAGATTACTTCGGTACTCTAGCCACTCTTTCAACAAATTTGGTGGTAATTCTTGGTCCCAATCGATTCCTGATATCCATAGTTTCTGTATAAGAACCTTGGATGTTATGATCATTGGAGCGATCCAACCTAAAGGATCGAACAAGCGTGATATATCCGAAACCACCTTTCTTTTGGTTACCGGAAAACTTATATCAGGCAACTTGACTGAATATTCAAAAAAATCTGTACCGTTATTCCAAATCAAACCAAGAACCTTTTGTGTCTTATTATCATTACTAGTTTTTATTTCTAATTTTCTTTCACTTCCTCCACTATTCTTTCCTATCTTTTTCAACAATTCTTCGCTGTTACTCGACCATTTTTGGAGCTCAAAACCGCCCTTTTTTAGCAATTCATTCATCTCGCCATACACTTGAATGCCTTCAGAGATTGTTTGACAACCACTCATAAAATCATCAATATAAAAATGATTGACAACTCTCTGAGCTGCTAAAGGATATGCTGTACCTTCATCTTCGGCGAGCTGTTGTAGAGCCTTAACTGCTAAATAGGGTGCTGAAGCGGTGCCGAAAGTAACCCGATCAATCTTTAGAATCTGCAATTCCGACTCATTTCGCCAGAGTATTCGTTGGAAATTAGCATCAAGATCGCATACTTTAACTTGGCGGTACATTTTAATAATATCTGCTGTGAGACAAATGGGATGAATACGCCACTGCATAATTATATGACGAAGATCTGCCTGTAATGTTGGCCCTACCATCAACTCACTATTTAGTGAAATTCCGTTGCTTCCGGGACATGACGCATCAAACACTATCCTCAATTTTGAAGTAGATTTGTCCTCTCTAATAACGGCGTGATGAGGCAAATATACTGAGTCAACGTCAAGTTCTTGTAAAGGCACTTGCTGCATATGGTCAAGTTCTAGATACTCAGAAATGACTTCCGAATACCTCTTCTTAAATGTTGGATCTCTTACAAATCTTCTCTCCAGCATTACTAGTCTTCTTTCCGCGATATTCTTAAAATTTCCGTATTTACACTGCGGATTATCAGTATGAAATGGAAGTCTAACGATATATCGTCCAGTTTCGTCTCTACGTGTAGTTTTTTTGAAATATTCTTCACATAAAGTTTCCTCTTCTGTGAAAATCTTTTCCTTTTCAGTGGGGGGTGCCTCTAGTTCCCAAAACTTGCGCAAAATATCGTTTTCGTTAATTTGAGCGTGCATACTAACGATGTTATGACACGTTGTGGAATCAGCTAAAGATTCTGGAAGAATCTGACCAGATAAAATCCATCCGAGTTTGGTATTTTGGGCTAACATAGGGTAACCCGGAGGACCTTTGAGTACACCATCATCCAAAATCTGGCCGTATACTTCTGCTCCCAGCAACATGTCAATTCTGCTCGGGATGTAAAACTGTGGGTCAGCTAATTTAACTAATTTTATTTCAGATAAGACTGGCCACGGTTTATAAGTGACCCTTCTTGTAGGAATCACTTATAAACCGTCGAAGGAATCCGGCTCGAAGGACCTTGTATAAATCCCAAAAAATCTTTGAAAGGTGCAAGTACGATAAAAATAAACCACCGTTCAAATTCAAAGGAATAAATGTATTCGAAAAGAAACCTTATTTTCTAAGGCTTATATAATCGAGTAAGAATCTTAACATCGCCATTCAGACATCACACTATGCAAAATGATGGCGCCATCTAGTGACCGTTGACAACAACACTTTCACCTACTAACATGCATTTGGGGTTTATTGGCGTAAACAGACTATGTTAATTAAAGAAATTAACAAAACATAAAATATTAATAGCATTATAATTAAATTAAAGATACAAACTTAATAATCTTGAGTCCATGGACATTGATCCCACTCCTTTAAATTATTTATAACTGGCATAGCACCACTTTGTTCTCGTTTGGGTTGTTAATGCTTTCGTAAAGTAATAGTTTCAACACTTAGATTTTAATATATTTTGAAATGTGACGTCACGAAATTTAGGACCCCTCCCACCCCTTGTCACACGATGTCACATTTCGTCGACCCCCTCCCTACCCCTTAAAGTGTGACGTAATTTATGGATGGCCCCTAACAAGATACAACAAAACAGTTAACAACATTTTAAGAAATATTTAAAATGTACCTTTACGCTGATTACTATTTACCTGTTCTTATAATTCCATCACAATTATATTTCAGTTATAGGTATTAAAAATCTAACTATAGAGCGATTAAAACTTTAAGATGGCTGTGAAGTTAGCGCTACTACGGACAGGTTTTATTTGAGTCATATCTCGCCACCATCATTACCACATTATCCTACATTTTGTTTATTGTGCCGCAACTTCCGCTAACTTCACAGCCGCCATTGAGTTTGGATCGCGCTACACTTACCTTATTTTTCTTGTCAGGTTTGGACGCGTCTTCCTTATGCGTGTTGCCGTCGAGTGAGAAAGACACAGCTGCCGGTTTTCTCGGCACTCTGTCATTCTCACCCAGAGGCGGAGCAGAGAGGGGGGGTTCGGTTCGCGGAAGACATACGGGCGGCACCCACTCGGCCGATAGAACGATATCCGCGTCGCTGTATACCTGAGATAAGATTATAGCCCTTAATTAAAATGTTTCATAGTTCATTATATTTTTTATATAAAGCACTAATCTGCTTGATTAACTGCCTTGCAGCGTAAGAAATTCGACACGATCATTAGGTGCTCGGTTAGTGCATCCGCCCGGATAGCGGAAGACGCAGGTTTGGGTTCAGCCTGAAACCTTAACCGAGTTTAACATTTTTCTAATATAAATTATCTTTAGATTTACAAAGCGTAGTTTAATGTTCGTTTTGGTTAGGAACAAACGATCAGCAGTATGCTGTATTTTTAGGTTCGTTTGTGATATGTTGCGATAAAAATAATTATAATTTTTTCTGTCTCTGAACGCGTTTTCAGTGTAATAAAACTAAGATAAGACCATATTAAACTAACATATTATATACATACTTATAATAGCACAAAAAATACATTAAAAGCAAAGGAAAGATTAACGTTTAGACCAGAATAAGACGTTGTATCCTTTAAACCTCAGTAATATTTCATGGATTTGGAAATGCCGAAAAAACAAGAAATAGCAAAGAAGAGCCCTCTGGAAGAAAAACAAACACATCAAAATATAAAAAATAAAGCAATAATTGGAAACCTGCTACCATAAAATTACAGAAACAAGATCAATTTTATATCAGTACCAGATTGCAGTTGAAATATCAAGGAAATCTTTTTAATTGCCATCTAGCGTATGATCGCGATTTAAGATTCGCACAAACGTTAGGACTGATTCTGGATGATCTAAAGAACCAAAAATAAAAATCAACACCTTTATATTTTGTCATAATCTTTACGAACGAACGAAAAGGAAAGGCTCTTGTCAATTTTAGATATGAGATCAGAGACTCATGCCAGAATCAAGCCCATTGTGAAATTGTCACTTACAAAAAATATTAACATAATATCTATCAATCGAGCACTGATATTTTGGTCTATACTTAGGTTTACTTACAGAAAGAATGCTTGTAAACAAATCAGAAATCACCTATATTTAACCTTGTAAATACATTTTTATATTACTTTCTCAAGTGATACCCGATTTCAATGCATGCCATTTTGTTTATGAACATTCTCTCCGTTAGTTCACCTAGGTCCACTTACAGCAAATTTGCTAGATCTTGATTCAAGTAAGACAAGATTTAACCCATAGAAAAATGACAAAACGTCATGTCTATTTGACATTATTGTATGGGCTAAATCTAGTTTTAGTTAAATTGAAATTAAGCAAAGATGCTGCAAGAGGAGTTTAAGCACAGCTGTAATTTCGCTTTACATATTTAGACCCGGCTGACGTCACTCAAGTCCTCCACAAATGAGCACCGTATAACCCGGCAATTTTTTCACCTCGTGTGAAGAGTTGGACACGACATCGTCATCGCTGTGAACCAAATGGAACTTCCGAAGGAAATTATTCTCGTAAGTGTGGTCACAGTCCCAGTTGTATAATGAAGGGTCTGGTTCGGCCGTCTCGTATATGGTGTCCGGTAAGATGTCGTGGTAGTAGTCTTCTTGGTCTCCTAGTATTATGTGATGGAACTGATGCTCCTAAATAGATAAATAAATTTTCACAACTCCCCGCATCAATCTCGTTATTTCATAATGGAAAAATGTCATAAATTACCATTTTAATGTGTGAGAACTATGGTAATTATTAGCAGTTTGGATTACAGACAACCCAAGCTTACTAAAATGGTCAATTCTGATGGGAGCTTGGCCCCGCAAACGGAACGGGAGAAATGGAACATAGATTGCTTGAAAAAAATAGTTGAAATTTTTCGTCGTTATTTGAGCACTTCCGTTGTCAGCAGCACTGTTTGCTTTGGTACGGAAATTACTGAATGGTTTTGGCAAGCAAATCCTTTGAGTGATAGACATTAGCCCCCTTATTAATAAACGCAAAATAAGCTTGGATCAGTTAATCCCTTTTTTGTCTCTGTTCGTTGAAGGACACATGGCATTTGAGTGAAAAACACGGCGGAACTAGTCTAAGCTTATTCCTTGTTTATTCATAAGGGGGGATAGTGTTTGCATCAACAACCCCTTGGCGTTGCATTTGAAATCATAAATTTCATATAGTACTGACCTTTTTAGCGTTAGTGGGCGTGACATGAAGCAGGGGGTCTCGTATGTCGATGCCGGAGTCGTGGTAGGACAGTTTCACTAGATATTGCGCGTCGTCTGCAGGGGCGTCTTGTATTTCTGGCACTTCTGGTACGTCGCCCGCGGTGCTGTTTACTCGAGAACGGGGGCCGCTCGCTTCGAGACTTTCTTCTTTGGTTTGCTCAGTAGACGATACCTTTGAAGAAAGAAAACATTCATCCAATAAAATATAGATTATTT
Source organism: Chilo suppressalis (assembly GCA_902850365.2). Classification (NCBI taxonomy): domain Eukaryota; kingdom Metazoa; phylum Arthropoda; class Insecta; order Lepidoptera; family Crambidae; genus Chilo; species Chilo suppressalis. The sequence continues at coordinate 21,064,665 of OU963898.1, forward strand.
AAGTTTCTTTTTATCGTATTTATAACCATTATGTGAAAAGATATTTTAGATAAATATTATATTAACGCACCTCGCTTCCTTGGTCGATCGACATCCTGTCTTTACTTGGGATCGCCCAGTGATGGTCGAGTAAGGATTTCCGCCTATCCTCAGCGGTCTGTTGCTGAAAAAATTACAAAATCATTAAAAATAATGTTAAGAGGTATGCTTCTCATGATATTTAGTGAATTAAATACGATCGTCAGTTTTTGTGACAGCATCAAAGAAGTTTCTGTCATCCGCTACCGCGCTATTAGGACGTTTGTAGATTTTCTTATTATCCATAATTGCGTGTACTAACGCAATTATGGACCGTTCTCGAGATTTACCAAAATGAACAGTACCCTAACCACGAACCAATAAGGATTAGATCTCGATGCGCGTCAAATGTCAAGAAGTTTTGTATGGAAGATGTTAAATTCTCTTTACGTCCGTCGTGGCGCTGTTAATGATTCCTTAAAAAACTTCTTGACTTTGATCGAATACAACTTCTATTCGAATTCGATATTGGTTCGTGCTTAGTTTACTGCACCCGAAGCACCAATTTTACCAGATCTTAATGGCGCAGGTGTTTAACGCGTTCGGTCTGCGATTGTGGAAGTTGAGCAACTTTCGCTATAACTGATCATTGGATGGCAAGCCAAAAAAATAATATCTCGAACTCCACCGCCCATCGGAAAACACGTGAAGCCGTTGGTCTAAGCATATGCAATCTTTAGCAGCCACCAATCCGCACTAGGCGGGCGTGGTGGGTCACGGCGCAATTTCCCTATTCCAACCATAGGTAAGCCTGGTGGCCCAGCAATGGAGACAATAGGCTGATAATGGTAATGACATCGAAAAACTGTTCTTTGTATTTTTGCGTTATATTTAATTGTTACCAAATTACCTAACCCAACCGCAACAAATCAAACTTATTCGTATTATGGTACAGTATGCTGATGAATATACCTGTAATGCATTAGGAGTCACAAGTTTCCGCTGGAACGCCTTGGGGAACGCCGCGCCTCCACACACATCCGCGTTCGCCGACGTGGGCCGCTCGTCTGTCTCCCCTTCGGCCACACCCGCCCACAACTAGGCTGATGATGATAACTATACCTGTAATGCAGTAGGAGTCACAAGTTCCCGCTCGAAAGCCTTGGGGAACGCCGCGCCGCCACACTCATCTGCGTTCACCGACCCGAGTCGCTCGTCTGTCTCCCCTTCGCTCACACCCGCCCACAACTAGGCTGATGATGATAACTATACCTGTAATGCAGTAGAAGCCACAAGTTCCTGCTCGAACGCCTTGGGGAACGCCGCGCCGCCACGCTCGCCCGCGTCCGCTGACGTGGGCCGCTCGTCTGTCCCCTCTTCCCCCGCCCTGCCTACACCTAGGCTGATGATGATAACAATACCTGTAATGCAGTAGGAGTCACAAGTTCCCGCTCGAACGCCTTGGGGAACGCCACGCGCCGCCACACTCGTCCGCGTTCGCGGATGTAGGCCGCTCGCCTATCTCCTCTTTCCCCACACCTAGGTTGATGATGATAACAATACCTGTAATGCAGTAGGAGTCACAAGTTCCCGCTCGAACGCCTTGGGGAACGCCGCGCCGCCACGCTCATCAGCGTCCGCCGACGTGGGCCGCTCGTCTGTCTCTCCCTCCCCGCCCGCCGCCTGCAACTCGGGGAACGTCTCGTCCTGTGAGCCGCACCAATGGTACTAATTTTTATACTACACTTAATTATTTAATTATATGAACAAGCCGATCGCACGTCATTTTTATGTAACTATGATCGCGACTGGACTCCACTTTCAATGAGGGTTTGAACGACGGGCGCCAGGTGGCAGCACTGAGACGAAAGGTCTACTCAGCCGTCAAATCACTTAGGTCGTCGTAGTTTATGGATAAATTGAAATGCTCGTTCGATTAATTCGCGATAAAAACTAAATACAAAAGTCCTCATGTCATAGTGGCGCCAACTGGTGGAGTAAACTTTCCTAAACACCATCATTCACATCAAGAATTGTTTGCTGCCTAAAAAAACTGGCCAAGGGCGAGTTGACCATGCAAACGAAAGGAGAGCTGAAGTTGGGTTCTAGGAATTTTAAATAGATATTACTATCGGACAGGACAAGGTCAGTCGTGTCTGCTACTAGTTGTAAAATGTTTTGTAGTTCCAAAATTTCAATAGTTATATTGGTGCGATTCTGGCATGATTCTATAAACCCAAAATTAAATTAGACAACAGTGTATCCTTTTCATTCTGTATTCAGAATGACAAGGATACACTGTTGTCTAATGATCTGAATGATCTTAAATTTAGTTTGAAGTTTAGAGAATCATGCCAAAATCGACACCATTATCTGAATTAATTGTAGATTATAAATACTTATCACTTACTTTGACTAGAAGTGAGTCTTTTCCAGGTGAATGTTCCGACTTATTCATATAGTAGATTTCAGGCTGCTCAGTTCTGAAATTGAAAAGAACAACAATACGTTAGCAATCTGGTTTTGCAAAATAAGTTAAACCTAATGTTGCATTCATTTTCGATTGATAAAACGAAAACATTTTTTACCAATTAAACAAATAATGGTTGTTAAACTATACTGGCTTATTGCGCGTTGTATTGAAGACACAAGTGTTAATGGTAGAGTCAAGGTCACGTTAATTTAAATACGTTGACGAAGCTTTATTGCTTGGTAATAAGATAGTTATTCGTAATGCAAGTGAATTTACAAGGTACAACGTAACAATTATACGTAATTAACTTTTTATCTACACGACGCTGTGTTTATATATAATTGAATAAATTTTATAATAACTTCGTAAATTCATAGCTATAGATACAGTGTAAGAAAATCGCGGTCTATCTCTTTTGCGTGATAACCGCTTAAACTTAATCCCAACAAACAGAAGGACATTACTATGAATCGACATATTGTTATTTTTTATTTTTAACTTTAAGTTTATGACGCTCGTAACATTCCTGTTTTAATGTAAATGTCTGCACTCGTAATAAGTTGCAGATGACTGGCTTTTTGACAAAGATATGTTTATTGATAAAAACGCAGTAAAAGGAGAACAACGACTTTGTATAGAGGGTTGGTACATATACCAAGTTCTTTGTACAGAAGCAAGATATATACCATTGTAAAGCTTATTATTAATGTTTACTGCCAATCTTTAATTGAATTCGATAGCTAGTTGGGTTAATGAGATATATGGATTTAAATTAAATAAAAAATATTTTAAGTATAAAAATGTTTTTTTTCTGGTGAAATCTACATAATAAACATATTTTTTAACTAATTTGGAACAACTAAATGTCTACAGAGACATAGCACTCAAAAATATTCAATAATAGCAAGCACGCTACTATGTTGACACATACCTACAATCACCATAAGGATGGTTGACCACATGGACAGTGAAGCTGTTAATATTTTTAATGCTTCATCAGAAATTATTACAAAAATATGCTGAGGGCCAATAAAACTAACATAATTACTGTAATCACTTTACAATATTCATTATATTTTCCTTTTTATGATTTCTCTCACAAGTATATCGTTTAAACATGTGGCTGGAACAATTGTTGGGGCCAGACATTATAATGTAAAAATAGGACTAACTTGTGCGTGTTATTGTGGTCTGGACCGTGCGTGCGCATATGCGCAATGTCATAGAATATGGCCGCGTTGACGACATACTCCATGGGCGCTATGACGCCATACGATTCCGGACCATGTTCCATCACCAGCGTGTCCGACACGTTAGGGTCAAACATCACAGCGTTGGGCGTCACCAATAGCACGCCTGAGACTACACCCTGCAAAATTAAAAAACGAAGCATTTGAATTTTAGTAGTTTACAGCTCGGCTTGCGATCGTGGAAGTTAAGCATCCTTCACAAGTCGGTCATCGGATGGGTGGCTCAATACGCGAACGACTCAACGTTACTCGATCTCCTCCGTACATTGGTAGGCACGTTAAACAATTGGTCCCGGCTGCATCAGCAGTCGTTAGCACCCATAAATATGTACTGGGCCCGCGTGTTGGGCTGTTGGGTCACGCGGCCCCATCTCCCTATTCCATCCATAGGGAAGGCCTGTGCCACTTCAGCGGGGACATTAATAGGTTGATGATGGTGATGATATGCAAATCAGTTCTTTCGCGAAATAATTTTTTCGCGTAATGTTAATTGTTTCCAAAAATCTTTTAAATGTTAAAATAAAAACTAGGAAACATGTTCATTCGTCTTATGTACACTTTTGGTTTAAGAAAAAGTTTGGAACAGATGTTGAAGCAGGTGCATTGTAATATTTGAGTGTCATTTGCATTTGGGGACTGGACATCAGGTTAGTAACTGGGTTACAAAAATTTCTACTGCGGAAATTTATTTGTCTGTGGTTTTGCTCAAGAAGTTTGCCTGTACCTATGTATATTAAAATATTCATTCATCATTCTTGAAAAAAATAATATACCTATTATTGCGACATGTAAAAATGCATTCTAATCTGCGCGACACGTGCCATTTACTAGTATTTAAATCCTTACTTTGGTATCGTTTAAACTTATAACAATAAGTCTTCAAGGTGATATTAATTGTGCAAATAGTAATGCCGATGTCTATGGATAACACAATAAACATCGAAAGGAGTCAACTTGATACTCATCAGTCTAATAAGTAGGGATACAATTTGACTCACAGCTCAAACAAACTCATATGTTTTTAACAACTTAGTTTTTATTCTATGTGGAAGGTCATCATATAACCATCTTTTGTTTCAAAATAAAAAGAACACGTAAGATTATATGAAACCGTAATTTATTTGTTTACTTTCGAAACATCTGTATCAACAATATACACAGTCAGGTCATAAGTATTGTCACACAGTAAAAACTTTTCTTTTAGAATGCCGACCACAAAAAAGTTTATTGAATTCGAATTTCGAATTGTTCATGAAAATAAAAATGTATACTTTTTAGTTTTTACTCCTTTTTAAATATGGAGTGGACGCTTAAAGAAGACCGTGTTGCAGTTATTGCGTTGCATCGTTGCAATTCAAATTTTTGACATACTGAAAATTTTGAATATAACCAAAAGATTCGTTTATCGTACCATCAAACGATACAATGAAGACTCTAGTGTAGATGACAGGTCAAGAAGTGGTCGCCCACGGTCTGTTAGGGCTCCAGCAGAGATAAAAGCTGTGAAGGCGCGAATTCAAAGAAATCCCAAACGTAAGCAGAAACTGTTGGCCCTTCAGATGGGGTTAAGCAGAACCACGGCGAAAAGGGTGTTAAATGAAGACTTAGGGCTTTGGGCATATCGAAGAAAAACAGGACATAGTTTGAATGCTCGTCTAATGGACCTGAGACTGAAGAGATGCCGCGTTTTGTTGAAGCGGTACGTGGGAAAAAAATATCGGGAAATTCTTTTTTCGGATGAAAAAAATTTTACCGTAGAAGAGAGCTACAACAAACAAAATAATTAGGTGTACGCACACAGTAGTGAAGAAGCGAGCTACCGTATTCCTCGTGTCCAACGAGGTCATTTTCAACCCTCGCTCATGGTATGGTTGGGAGTTTCTTATTGGGGCTTAACAGAGGTACATTTTTGTGAGAAAGGTGTAAAAACGAATGCAGTTGTGTATCAAAATACAGTCCTGATGAACCTAGTGGAATCTGTTTCTCATACCATGTTCAATAACTAACAATGCAAATGTGGGGCATTTGAGTATGATGAGTGCGAATGACTAGCCATTGCATAGCTTAGCTTCCCAACGTGCTAATCACCGCGTGACCGAGCTTATCATAATCACAAAGCATAATCTTACTTGTGTCGATGACATCTACCAATTATTTCACGTTGACAGTAATAAATACATTATGGCTTCAAATAACAATACCGTAAGTAAAGTATGTCTCGACTTTCACAATTAATTACATACTCAATGTCACGTAGGTACGAGTATACCGTAGTTCGCGATTACTAACAACGTTAATGACTAAGTTCGTTGACCGCGACACAGAAATGCTTACGAGGGAACCAAAATTTGTTTTAAAACATTGTAATGATAAGTGTTGGTGGAAAGGAATGTAAGTAAAAATTAATTACGAGAAAAATAGATGTTAAAAAAATATTTATATAGAGGCGAAAGATGTGGAAAATCTAGGCCAAGTTTAGGTTACCCATAATGAGGGTCGTTACTTTTTAAGTTGTACGAATTGTTTTTGTGGTTCTTTAATTAGATGGCATCTACCCTCTGCCGTAGAGTTAAATGCCAGTCGAGTAAAAGAGGCGTCGGTGCAAGTATCGTATCTATACTACCCCGTCTTGCAAATTTGGTGAGAAAAAAGATGAACTAAAAATAAGAATAAAAGAAGAACACAGTCCCGACAATAAAAATTACCTATTAATTTAAAATCACGATGTTATCGATTTTATAAATATGAGAGAGAACAAAAAAATTAGAACACTATAAAAGAAGAAAAAAAAAATGCCCTGGATTTATAGATGTTCGCATTTCGTATTTCATAATTGTATGCATATTACAGGCCGATAAGACTTAATTACACTAACAGCCGTAACACGTTTTATGTTATACAATTCAAATTAATTCAAGTCTTACAAAAGTGTAATAAAGTGAGCAGGCCAAGAACAAAAACATACCTACATTAAGAATGTGTAAATACATTCCAAACTTATTTACAATGTTTTAAGAAACGTTGGTGTGTGATACATTAATTTAAGTAATACGTTTAAAAGGTATGTAAACACGGAGACTTAACTAAAAACCGGACAAGTGCAAGTCGGACTCGCCCACCGAGGGTTCCGTACAAATTTGTAGATACATTATATTGTAATTACTACATTATTGTGTTTTATAAGTGAAATTGTAGTTATGCTAATGAAGCTTTTTCCTATGATACCCGCCGCATGACACTGTTGACTCACTTCGAAAATTAGACCCCCATTCCTAGCATAAAGACCCTGTTTTTTTCGTAACTTAATTAAAAATATACGGCTTTACAATTTTCTTTTCTGTACAAATTAATAAAAGCTTAAAAAAACTACAAAGAGATTAGGCACCTATACAATTATGAACGAGCATACTGTTTGCTTATCCTCAATGAATGTAGCAAATGTAATTTTTTTAAACGTTTTCCGGTAATAGCAGTATTAGACGATATTACTTGCTAAATTTCTTAGTTCTAGGTCAAAGGAAAGTATCATCAATTTCGATTCCCTTAAGAGCGTCAAATATGTATACGTTTTTTGCAAACAAAAACGGCCGTATCTTTTTTTTACGTATACTTAGAAGTTTGATTTTTTTAAAGCTTAAGGGATGTAGACCTGACTTGGGGTCTTGACAGGCAGACGGACCGAGGACCGACGGGCAGACAGACAACAAAGTGATCCTTTTTCCGTTTGAGGTACAGAACCCTATAAATGTCCACATTTAATTACTGCTTTCACTCAAACTTAACAGCGGAAAGACACTCAAAACTTAAATAAAATGATCGTGACCATGCGCAAGCGCACATTGCCTTAAAGAGCCACTACTTTACCTATGTTCATATAGTGATAAAGTCTACCTGTCCATCTGTGATATGGCGAACGTTGATCTTGAGGAACCGTTGTGGGCCGCTGCTACTACTGGTGGGAGCCTCCGGTGACACCGGCCGCAGACTGTCCAAGATTTCTGAACGTAATGAACAAAATTCTTAATTTATTAATGATGTCTATGCAAAGAGCATAATTTATGCGAAAATAGTGAAGGTTCTAAATAGCCAACATATTTAATAAAACAATTAAGAGTTTCGTGTACATGTAATCATCATCATCAGCCTATTAATGTCCCAACTGCAGAGCCACAAGCCTTTCCTATGGATGGAATAGAAAGACTGGGTCGTGCGTGACCCACCACGCGGGCCCAGTGCGGATTAGTGGGTGCTAACGGCTGCAGATGCAGTCGGGACCAACGGCTTAACGTGCCTTACCTCCGTAAGGAGGAGGAGGAGGTCGAAATAATAGTTTTTGGTGACCCATCCAATGACCAACCATTGCAAAGGTTGCTTTACTTTTACAAAACGATCTTGTCATTTAATAGTTTTTGTATAATGTAAGATTTTACATACTTAATTAACAATAACAACAAAATAGCGGGAGATACAAAGAACATAATACTAAAGAACAAGAATAATACGTAAAATTATGTATTTCGTACTGGTAAGCATAGGTGCATACGAAAATAGTAAATCAATCAGTTTTAAAGTAACTGCATTATTATTAATTTGAAAGTGATACTTTAAAATAATGTTTTATATAATGGATCTACGGTTTCGGATTTTTATTATTTTAATACGGGATCAACGATATATCCTAGATATATCACGAGAGCTCAAAATGTGTCCCAATCAAGAAGTGCTTGAACTCCACTCAAGCAATTCTTGGTTCACAGTCGCGTGACTGTGAACCAAGCGACAAGCGAACCGTTGAAAAGTCAAGATGCCCCAGAGCTCCGTGAAAAAATGCGAATAAAATACTTATAGTACATAAAGTGTCATTTTTTCGACAGTTATCTAATCAATGATTGTTAACTTAACGCATTTGAAGCAACATTTGTTCTAATACTTACTATTAACTGATTTAATCAAATATATTTGTGATATTTAAATGCATGGTCGGTTATACGTCGCCGTATAGCAGTCTCTTTTCCTCGCGGTCCGTCCCTGCTATAATGCTTAAAGCACATTCAGAATTGCTCGTAGAGTAAAATGAATAAGGTCTATGTTCTTCCGCATATAGCAATAAGTTGTAAAATTTTACGAGCTTGCATTTCGAACTGTCATAAGTCTTTGACGCATGCGTTCTAATTAAGACCTTATTTTGTATGCATTAAAAGTGATTTTCAATGTTTAAATGATGCCTTATATTGTTTTTGACCACTCGATCATCTTACGGAGCTCCGTGGATCGTCCAATGTACCTTTTGGACACTTTTCGGTCATTATTTTGTTCGGTTATTTATAAGATAGCTAATTAGGTACAATCTTGCCACAATAATTTTGTCGGTTATTAAACATAAGTAAGTCTTACAAAATTTGCGGAAGTATATTACCGTTTTTATAATTATACCAGTAATGTTTAAAATCAATCAAAGAACTAACAAATTAAAATACCGAGATTAGAACACAGAACTTCAGCAAAAGCACCTCAAGTATTCGACAGTCATAATAACCGATGAAACATATATAGATTTAAGAAAATATAATACATAGTTAAGAATTTTATAATTATACTTGGTAGGTTCTCAACTAAAAACATAATTGAAATAATTTTGTATCAAATACAGCGTTGAAATGGTAACATTCGAGATTTTAATAATCCAGTGTTAGAAGATGAATGGTTGGAAATCAAATAATACTTTAGTACTTCCAAGTCGCATGACTTTAATAATTTTAACGAAAGAACAGAGCGGCACCCAGATTGCGTGTTTATAACGAAACAATTTTCAAACATGCACCGAGACATTTACTGCAGTAATTTGATGGAATAAAAAACAAAGAAAGCAAATGAGACGTGCTTGACGTCTTTTGAGTTGAAATACTCAAAAAAAACATGCTTAAAAACAAAAAAAATAATGTCGATGAGGTTTATTGAAACGTTTTCCGTTGAAAACGTGTTCACGTACATATATATACATACAATTTAAAAAACGCATTGATGGAATCGTTATCGCCTATGGAAATTATTGGATAACATTTGACGTTTCGATAAGGAGGTAGGTATTCCGTAGGAAAACTGAAACAAAATTCGGCAGTAGGGTTGCGAATCGTATTACGACATAAAGAAAACAACTAAACTGAGTATTACGTAGGAGTTAATGTTTTGGTCATTGGTAAAACAAGGACGGACAATGAATCAATATTTAATTTAATAATTGACATAAGGAAGTTAATACCAATGAATAATTTACCTTTTTCCTGTGCAGGCTCACTGGGTGGACCTTGCGTCGACTCGGACGTGGTGTCGCCGCTCTCCGACGGACCGTCCGACTCTTTATCTCCATCTGGGAAACCATAACAGCATCATCAACACTTGGTTCGATCACGCAATGCATCACATAACAGCCATTGCACACTGTATTGAAAAAACCCACCGTGATACCAGCGCTTTAGGAATTCAAAACTGAACATTTTCGTGCTGATACGTTTACGTCAACGTCCATTATATCGGTAGAGTTATCGCGCACGATAAAGCCGAATCATATCTTTATAGGTGGCGCGCTCCTACTCAGTCGTACGGTTTAATGAATACAATCGGGTCAGCGTGCCCCTTTTGATATAAAAATAGGAACCGTTCAGCGCGTGATGTTGGCTCGCTGGCGCGACAGCGTCTGCTCTTGCGCCGTCACAACTGTTTGCGGTGTAAATAGGAGAAAAATTGTTTCCATGTCTACGTCATGCGCGACCGACTAGCGCCAAGGTTGTATGTCATTGTTTTGTTTAACGGCTGAACAGCTCGTCGCTGCACATAATGCACGCAGTGCAAGCCTGCACTTCTGAAATGATCGCTAAAGTTTTGTTTACACGAAGGTCCACGTGTGCGGGATACTAATGAACAAATAAATAAAAAAAAGCCTCCAAATAACACAGTGGTTAATATATCTTTAAGAAAAAGTTTTGGTAATATTAACAAGAGAGCACCGATCTTCCACAGCATGGTTACAGATTTAGACTAGTTGACACTGCCAAAAAGTCTGAATCATAATTAATATAATGGGATCAACAAATCGATTTTTTTTTTTATAAATATAGTTTGACAGATTAAATAATGAGATAGATACTGATCTTCAAAGTATTGTGTAATCGCTAGGAGGACAATAAAATTAACAATTATGTTTTATAAGAAATTAATTACGGAAATGTATATTTTAACTGAAAACCTAGAGCATACTTATAGGTACTGCACCACTGTCATATCACATGACTCAGGTAGGATTACTGACATGATGCATGATGATAATGACTAAGCGAGCATTCATAACATAAAAGAGGTTATCACTCAAAACCGTCTAGATACTTTATTGGAAGTCATACATCTCGTTAAAGATTTCGAGAAGTCCTATTCAAATTGACAAATCACTGAAAACGTCGAAGGCCGGGTGTCGTAAACAGAGTTTCTCGTTTATAACATCCGTCACGGTTAAGTTAGAGCTTCAATACTGACGTAAAGTAAAACGTAAAACCAATCACGAACATGTATTGTACTGAAATTGACATAAACGTTTTTAAAATCAAGTCTGCGTTATTCAAGTTATATGACACAAAATTTGTTACATAGTTCAGCTTCTGTATTATGTGCTATATTTTAGCAAAATGTTGCATTTACAAACAGATTTTTTGTTGATGCTGTTTTATTCATAGAGTTTTGTTTTTAGTTTGAAATACCGGTTTGAAAATTCAAAATCAATTACACAGAAACAAATAAATGCTTACTGCTCCGTATATTTAAGTTTAAGAAAGATTTAAAAATAAGTATATCCCATAAACCAGTTTTCTTTAATGTAATATGCCATCCTAAAGTATAATCAGTTTACTGGTTGTGAAATTAGTGAAAAAGCTTTTTTAACTATTTTACGAAAAATGAAAAAGGAAAAAATCAAAAGAGGCTTTTAAAGGAAACAGCTTTTAAAAGAACTCGACAAGTAGTTTTGACTGTCGCATGACAACGCAACCCGGTCATTCACCACTGCAAAATAGGTAGGTATTGCACGTTGGGAATTTCTGATAGTACATGAAAGCAGTTCTCAATTGACTTGAAAGAAATCCAATGTCATATTTCCTAGTATAATTACGTATTTTAATTTATCGCTGTGATCGGTACAATAAAATTATCTTCGTTGAAGTTTAAGGACGTCTTTACCAGAATTAATAAAAGGTACTTTTTTTTAATAGGCTGCAGACCGCAACTGCATACTGCCGGCATATGCTAGAGTTGTCATCTTTTAAATTATAAAAGACGGTCATGGCTTTGAATAATCTCAGACATTAGTCCATAAAAGCTAGACAAGAGACCGACATCCTCTATTACTTTTTTGTCTTGCAGGCAAACACCACAAAACATAGACCGAAAGCCTTTTGTCTATTATGTACTCGTATGTATCGGAAAAGCCGAAAAGAAAAATTTTGCTGGTCCTACGAAAACAAGGCTAAACCTGTATCAAACCTACATGTACCACATGGCAACACTACATGCAGCGACTGCGAGCAGTCGGTCGCAGTTGCACGACTCAATTTTAATGGACTTCTATAAAAATAATTCCGAATGAAAAGATACAGACTGCATTGTAACAAAAACAAGTTCAATTGCACACCATGACACCGTCATCATTAATATCAAAAAATGCCTTAATTTTGACAACATACAGAGTTACGGTTAATATGCAGCAAAGTAATTTATTGTAATTTTAATGTTATGATTAATTATTATTATTACACGCTTTCTTGACAGCCAGTTAGTTCGTTCTCGTGTCCACCATGAACCTTTCCATATATATAATTTTTGACTAACTGACAGTGAAGAGATTTGCAAGGATGAATATGGCACCAACTTCTGCCGTCTCGTAAATTTAATAAAGTTTTTGTGTCACAGACTACTAGCAAGATGCAGCATACGGTTAAATGATTTAATAAGTTGAGTGATTCAACAAATTTCTTAAAACGTGTAAGTATATGTTTTCAGAATGTACCAAACAAAACTCTCAAAAATTTTGACATAAAATTTAAATATAAAATGTAGGAAACTTTGACATTTGTTGCACCTGAATCGTAGTTTTTGAACATAGTGTATATATAACCCTGTGTATTTTGTGTAAGACAGCCACGTGAGAAGTAGACGACGTGTTTAGAGAAACATGTTTTAAATATAAAGTTTTGCGTACGTGTTTTTTTAATGTTGTAAAAAAACTTTTGATGGAGACAGTCGAGGAAGATTGTTGTCTGTTAATCTAAAGTTTTTCTTCTGACATGATTGTTCAATATTAAATACCTTTGCAATTCTTGTTCAAGAGGACCGAATATGATTTATATACAAAACTGATTTCAATATTATGTTTTTGCGTTTGATGGAGAGAAACATATACCTAACCACTATTATTTTTTTACTAAAAAAGACTAGCTATAGCCATTATAGGTTTAGAGGCTAACCGTAAAAACTTCATCCGATTATGTTCGTCGCCGGTTGATCACATTTTTCGCCAAATTACTGGCCAGATCAATTAAAGTCCCAGACTAAATTCCTTCCTTGATCCTCTAGCTAGACAATTTGGTTATCTACTAATCGAATCGACAGCGACACTAGAAAATGCTTGCGAAGCGTGACGTTTCTAAGCTTTTAATTACGAATAGTAACATTCTGAAAAGGTTAAAGATGATCGTCATTTGTCTTGATTTTATTTATTTTTTAAGCATTTAACTGCTAGATGTTAAAATCTAAAGAAAAGTTTACTAGAAAAAATCCACGCGGACCAGGCAGCGGACGGGACTCGAACCCGCATCCTTCGCTATCCGGGCGAATGCACTGACCATTATGCTACCACGGCCCTACTAGCCGCGTCGAAATTTTCCTAGCCTTAAGCTGCAAGGCAGCGCCATCTCTTCGCATTGTAGGTAACCCACAATGTCAAACGAATACTTTTTCAAGTATTAAACATTTGAAAGAAGAAATAGCAATTATAGTAATGATTTTATTTATTTTTTAAGCATTTAACTGCTAGATGTTAAAATCTAAAGAAAGAAAAGTTTACTAGAAAAAAAATCCACGCGGACCAGGCAGCGGACGGGACTCGAACCCGCATCCTTCGCTATCCGGGCGAATGCACTGACCATTATGCTACCACGGCCCTACTAGCCGCGTCGAAATTTTCCTAGCCTTAAGCTGCAAGGCAGCGCCATCTCTTCGCATTGTAGGTAACCCACAATGTCAAACGAATACTTTTTCAAGTATTAAACATTTGAAAGAAGAAATAGCAATTATAGTTATGATTTTATTTATTTTTTAAGCATTTAACTGCTAGATGTTAAAATCTAAAGAAAAGTTTACTAGAAAAAAATCCACGCGGACCAGGCAGCAGACGGGACTCGAACCCGCATCCTTCGCTATCCAGGCGAATGCACTGACCATTATGCTACCACGGCCCTACTAGCCGCGTCGAAATTTTTCCTAGCCTGAAGCTGCAAGGCAGCGCCATCTCTTCGCATTGTAGGTAACCCACAATGTCAAACGAATACTTTTTCAAGTATTAAACATTTGAAAGAAGAAATAGCAATTATAGTTATGATTTTATTTATTTTTTAAGCATTTAACTGCTAGATGTTAAAATCTAAAGAAAAGTTTACTAGAAAAAATAGTAGCATAATGGTCAGTGCATTCGCCCGGATAGCGAAGGATGCGGGTTCGAGTCCCGTCCGCTGCCTGGTCCGCGTGGATTTTTTTCTAGTAAACTTTTCTTTAGATGTCATTTGTCTTTTTCAGGGAAAATTATGTTATGAAAAGGGTAAATCCATGTATTTAATAAGACGGCGAATCGTCGTTGAGATAAAGTGCATAAACCATCATAGGACTATGAATTTCTTTACCCGATATTTTCATCATCGGAGCTATCAAAATCCATATTTAAATTAAACTCATGCAACACCAAAATGTACACTGTGCTATATACTTCAGGACCATACGTAGCTTTAACTGTGTTGTGCAAGTGAAACAACTTGGTCTAATCAGGTCGGTTCGAAAAGTATAATTAAACTCTTCAAGCCGGAAGATGAGAGAAAGGAAACGACATTATTACCATCAACAACACGGACGCGATATTAAGACGAAACTATTTATAAATTCATGGATTTTGTACCCGCAACGTCCATTTAGAGAGGAACGCCGATCATTACCTGGATCTGGCGACCCACTTTGCGAGTGTAGATTTTAAGCTCACTAGAGGTGCCCTGTGGTTTCACCCGCATTAATTTGAGGAAAAAGGTTATAGTGGGTCACCCTCAAAAGATTTACATATGCTGTTGCAGACAATTTAAAAGAAAATTTAAAGGACAACAATTATATCACACGATTTTTGTGTAACTTTTACCGTTTACACAACGCACGCAACTGAAGCTCACAAAAGGAATATATTCCCCTGTTTTTTCATTGGTGCTCTGCTCCTATAAGACATACAGTTATGTTATATAGCCTTTAGCCTACCCTCATACATGCACTATCCAACACAAAAAGTATTTTTTGCAAATTGGACTAGTAGTTCCTGAGATTAGCGTGTTCAATCAAATTGACTCTACCCCCCCCCCCCCCTCATTTATAAATATTTATAATTATAAATGCGGGCTTTATAAATGAGGAATAAGCTTAGAATAGTTACGCCTTGTTTTGTTCATATCACTCAAATGTAATAGAGACAAAACATGGAGTAACTAATCCTAGCGTATTCTACGTTAATTAATGAAGTGGTTCAGCATTAAAAATATATTTATTCCAAATATTTTTTGTTTGGAAAAAATTAGAACTGCACTCATATAAGGTTACCCTGTGTTATGAGAGGCAGCATCATCCTTAATATTTATATAAACATGTTATTATTAATATACTATGTTAGTTACAAACTAAAAAACAACCAATTATTTAAAGTTTAAGGATGTGGGTGCGTATGTGTTTCCGCGCATATTGGTGTAGATAAAGTTTTCGACGCTCACCTTTCCTCTTGTCGGGCACTAGCAGCGTCTGGCCGGGGAAGATGAACTGCGTCGCGAGCCTGTTGAGCTTGGTCAGCTCCGAGGGGGTCGTGTCGAACCGCGCCGCTAGCGACGTTAACGTGTCTCGATCACGCACCTGCACAACGGAAATTATTAGGTAAGGATTCGATGGGTGGCCAAAAGTTTACTGTCTCGAGCTCCTTCGCTTCGGGTGGCACGTTAAGCCATTGGTCCCGGCTGCATGCATCTGCAGTCGTTAGCACCCACCAATCCGCACTGGACGCGCGTGGTGGGGAAGTCCTGTGCACTAATAATATTTTATTTTAGCAAAGTGGAAAGTACACGCAAAAGTACGAAATATTTATAAGTAGCAAAGAACTAAGTATAAACTATATTGATTTCATGAAGGATAGGCAGATTTACAAATTGAAAATACATTCATTTAAATTGCTTTACGTAGGCATTGCAAAGCTAAAAAATTATAATAAGACACCAATCAAAGCAATTGAATTATTTGTCCCATAAAATAAAAGAAAAACCAAACCTAGACCTCATGGAAGAATAAAATACACTACCATTAATACGTAAAAGAAAAAACTGAAATAACGTAAAATACATTGCTATTGTTTGATAGAAACATGCAAAGTTAATCTTTATGGCCTACGCAGACGAGGGACTTTTCGCCGCGGACTCTTTTGTCCGCTAAAATAGATCGCTTACAACTGCATTGAAAAACGCACACGAGTAATTAAAAGTCCCACCATTTAAAAAGTCCTTCGAACAACCGAGAACGCCGAGAGACAGAACAGGAAAAAAGAACGCGGGTGTCCTCAAAAAATAAAGAAATCATGTGACTAGGCGCAGTATCGCACACAGCGTCTGCGTTGCGCGCTCGATCCGATATTAAGCGATGGACCCACTATTCTCTTTTAAAACGTTTTTTCTTTAACTTAACTTCAATCAATGACAACGCAACGTAATCTCAGAATTTTTGCTTCCATAACGTGAATTTCTCTAAATTTTCGGGAAACGAATGAGCGCACACCGTGTGCCTTGAGTCCGTGAGACAAGTCCTCGGTGGAAATTTTTCACGATTCAAGGACTTTTGTCCTCCACGGACATGAGTCCCTCGTCTGCGCAGGCCTATTAATCTTACCGTATGTGTCATTGTTTTGATGGGCGGCGGTGGCGGTAACCTCTTGACGTGCTCATCCTCATCTGAGAACAAACAGAAATGCATAGAATTAATATAAAGAAAGTTTGGAATATCGGTGACTGAATAAAACACTTTTAAAACAGACATTAAGTGCAATTTTTTACAAACATTTTTTTTTCCTTTTTTCTTTCTCCAGTTCTTCTCAATAAATCTACCAATTTGGAACTGATGGTACTTAGTTACTTTAGTACACACAAAATTATACTAAACTTTTAAATAAACTAAATAATGACAAAAGCTTAAATATGATAAAAACTAATGAAATAATCTAAATATTATTTATGTAGTGTACCTACATAATATAAATTGTTACTTTGTATAATTTATTACATGTTGTTGTTTAATTTATGTTAATTAAATATATATAAGCTAAGCTATATTTATCCGAGGGATATAAGCTATCATAATGCCACATTTATATTTTTTAATATCGTGTTAAAAAAAACACCTTGCTCACAAAAAAACATAGCAAATTAGTTTTTTCTTATGTCAATGTCGGTGATAATTATAATTCACCATAACATACATAGTCAGGAAATGGTGTTTTTATGACAACTTATTTTACCCGAATGTGCTACAGTCACGCCACGCCTACGCTATATTTTCTGCAGGGTGATTTTCACAAGAGATATTGCTATTTGTAAACGTCAGACACTAGACGGTAATCTTTGTGTAACATATCGACATAAATCTTATTCTTCTTCATTATATTTTGCTGCCATTCTTGATATGCTTTTACGAAGACGGTGACAATTCTATCCATTCTATTCTATCTTCGGCTTGTCTAAGGGTAGTCGGTAGCGTAAACCCGGTCACGTTTTTTATTTGGTCTAAACAACGGACAGGTGAACGGCCTCTTCATCTTTTACCATTCCACCTTACCTACAACAACCAACCTGTCTAAATTGTCGGGCTTGCTACGGGTGATATGGTGAAAGTAACCTAGTATTTGATAACATATCCTAGACATCTGATTTTGTTCTTCAGTTGGTCGAGAATCGATATATTGGTTCACGGTATGCGGCGTGGCTTGTCCATGATTCGGAGCCGTACTCGTACATAAATATCGAGAACACCAATGTTCGCACAAGTCCGGTCTTGGTCATGTTGGAGTTGTTTGCTCCTGTTCCGCCGAAATTTTTGTTAGTTTGCTCATTGTGGACTTGACTATCTGTGTTCATATCCGGATTTTCTTGTCACATCCGCCCTAATTTGTAATTAATCACCAAAGGGTATACGAACTCGCTTACAACTTTCAAGTCCAAGAGGTCCCCTGCACGTTCGGCTTCACTCGCACGCTCAATCACAATGACCTTGGTCTTGGACTTTTTAACTGAGAGACCCATCAAAATTCTAATCAGATGCTTAAAATGAATATATTTGAAATGGTGAAGCATAAAATCTTTTTAACTCTTAAAGAGAAAATGTAACCTATAGATTCAGACAAAGTTCATAAGTTACCGAGTACATTTATTTATAAATGTCTTTGGAAACAGTCGCAATTTTTAACATAAACACAGTAAACGGAACGACTTTTCCACATCTCTGCCAAAGTGAGCGGAAATTGTTCAAAGTAGGTCGAAAGTGCTCGAACCAGACGGGAAGAAATGAGCATGAGCAAACTTCGTCAACTTTTCAGCACGTAGCGTAGGTGTAGACGATTTGAAGATCTCAATTGTATACGTGCCAGGTAAATAACACTAATTTAATTAGAATGAAATTCGACATTATCATTACACAACTGATTGTCTATTTTTTTTATAATTCATTATCTGGGAAATGTCCGCGTATAAAAAAGTGCATTTTTTTGCATTTTCACGCCAAACTTACATTAAAGACTTTTCTAATATACGCCACAAAAGCATTACTTATTTGTTAAACATTAAAATCAACCCTCCAATACTATTTAGAATTATAGCCGCAACTCATTTCATTACCTAAGATATTGTAAACAAAGGAGATTGCTCAGCTTCCATACATGTTTGGCCTAAAAACCAATAACCATGAAAAATTGTTTCCTAGATTCGAAATTATATATAAATTACCGTAGAAACGAATATTATCGACGGCCACTCCTGAGAACTTCTATAAACCATATACACTGAATGATTTTGAGGTTATGTTTGCAAATAGTAAAAGGTAATTCTAATGTAATAATATATTGCGTAGGTTCATGATAGTTCTGATCAATGTGTGAAATATGTATATTCCTGACATAGCTTAAATATTCTGATAAGGTAAATTAATGAAATAAAACAACTTAAGTACTTTTATGTTGCGTTTAATATTACATATCATCTACATTTTGAATTAAAATATCATCGAAATATTTTATCAATCTTTACAAAATAGATTTGTTTTGATGTTATATAAACAACCTCGATCAGTCTTTGTGAATGTTACTACACCCATAGCCAATAACAATGATTCGTATGTTTTCCAAACCGGTAAAAATAGAAGTCCTTTTTTAAAATTAATATATTATTTAAAGGTGGCCCTTAAAATCTAATGACTGTAAAATAAAGTATAAATTACGCCAAGAATTACTGTATATGTCAATATTTTATTTGCATTTAGGCCAATTTGACCAATCTCCTTTTTTGTAAATTAATTATAAACACGTTGCTAGCGGGCGCGATTTTATAAAGAAAATGCTTAAGACCGGTCTAAGATTATACATATTATGTACTTAATATTATAGCAAAAAGGGTAACGATATGAACCTGCTATGTTGCACAAGTAGAAATTTTTGAAAGTGCCAGGTGCTAAATTTTCTATTACCTGCAACGTTTCCTGCTGGAAATCTGCTACGATATTGGATTTTTAATATCGCTGAAATTGTGCAACATCCCGTACCGGAGATAAACTTTTATTAGTTGCGCTCGTTGTCCAGCATGGGTCTATAATTAGGTAATAAAAACTTTAAATATTCAACTGTGCCCTAATTGTTTTCATTTGATATAAAAATCTGACAGTTAAATATGATTTAATGATGATTAATATAAAAATGAATTATAAAACAGACAGGGCTATTTTTACTTTGGAGTCCATACTTCTATATTATATATATGTATATGTATTATTAAGCTGAAGTTTGTATGTTTGTTTGGTTGAACGCCCTAATCTCAGGATCTAGTGTCCGATTTAAAAAAATGTTTTATGCTGTATAGTGCATTTATCGAAGAAGACTAGTATAGGCTATATAACATCGCGCTACCACCAGTAGGAGCGAAGCACCGATGATTCTTTATGCAAAAACGGGAAAAACCACGGAAAACATATTCCAATTCAGAGCTTCCGTTGCATGCACTGGGTAATCTCTTAAGTTTGAATCACTATAACCTTTTTCCTCAAATTAACGTGGGTGAAACGAAACCTCAGGGGACCTCTAGTGTTTGATAATAAGCAACTCATTTTGACATTATATAGTTGGCCGTCTCGGTAGCATAGCGGTTGTGATGACAGACGACATGAAATTAAAAAACGAATTTCAAATAAATTTTAAATCACACAGCGGATTACGCGGTGAAAAGTGAATTTGTTCTAACGAAATACGAAGGGAGGTCCAAAAGTTCGTGGAATGAAGGGGGATGGAGAGGGGTAGCGAGAAGTTTTTTACCTAGTTGTACTTGTCGTCTCAATACACCTATAAATACGCAGTTCCACTCCAATCGGGTCATTAACCTTTGATATATCACTGAATAAACAAGCCAATCGGGAAAAGAGCATCAACTTTAGTGAAAATCGAGTTACGTGCGATGATTAAGTTCCTCACCAATCCAGGAAAAACACTGCAGATCATTATAAAAGAGATGTCATCTATTTACGGGTACTCTTGGCCTAGTAATACGATGATTTAAAAGTGGTATAGCTTATTTAAGCAGGGCAGAGGATCGATTAAAGATAAACAGCGCTCAGAACGACCAATCAAAGTGACCTCAGAAAGAAGATGAGCGTTTTTGAAAAGGAATTAATCGTAGAAATGATTGCGTTGTTATTTACAATGATTTTGAAAATTCTTTATCTTGGCATTTTGAAGGTCGGTGCAAGATGGGTGCCGAGAATTCTCACACCGCTTCAAAAGCAACACCGCGTCGAGTATTTACGCGATTTTCTGAACCTGTGTAGCAAGAACAGAGATGAATTTATGAACCGCATTGTTACTGAAGATGAAACTTGAGTTTATCACTATGAACCGGAGCACAAAAAAGACTCCTTGCAGTGGCATAAAAATGGTGCGGCGCCGCCTATTTAAGCTGACACAATCGGTGTGGAACATGGTTGCCACGATACGGGATATAGAGTGAATTTTATTGGTTGATTATAAAAAAGTGTTAATATAATGGGAGAATACTACGCTACACTGCTTCAAAAACTAAAATACGTCATACTATAAAGAAGGGTAAAATGGACTCAAGATGTGCTTCTCTTGCACCACAATGTACCCGTCGACAAGAGTCATGTTGCCATGGCTGCACCAAACAAGTGTGGCTTGCAAATATTTAACCATCCTCTTTATAGCCTAGATTTAACTGCAACTGATTATTATTATTTGTTTCCAAAACTGAAGAAAGAGCTCCATGGAAAAAAAATACCGAAGACGAAGAAGTGAAGTCTGCAATTTTTGCCTATTTATAGGGACTTAAAAAAAATAGATTATATAAATAAGTTACTTAAAAGATTAAGGAAGAATATATTGAAAAGGAAAAATAAATTCCAGGTTAAATTTCAGCTTTCTTTCCCTCCATTCCATGAAGTCTTGGACCTGGTAGCATTGCTGATAGCGAAAGAGCGTTTTCAGTCTGGCCCTGGGTTAACTCTTCCTTTGATTATAAAACTCATAATAAATAACAAAATCTGAGTAAAATAAAAAGCTGAATTTACTTACTAGGATTTTCTTTTAATCACTTGTTTTGTTTGAAATATCGGTGCGTTTCAATCTTCCGCCTTTTTACTTCCTACACCATAAATAATTTATATCTATTATAAAATAACAAATTCCTTATCTTCTATCATACCGTAGTTAGTTACTAACTGCAGGAAAATCAATGTCAAATATTACATGACAGATAACACAAAAACGGATAAAAAAATTGAGTACCTGAATCTAAGTTAGTATGTACTTTAATTGATAACAATTTTTATCTCTCATAATGTTGAGCAGTTAGCTGATTTCAACTGATAAATGCAAGATTAAATACACACCAATCTTTAACGTAACACGTACCTATCTAAATACCTACTTGTGGCTGTAATTAACCATTTTAGTTGGAACCTGTTTGAGGTTCTTTTGTCAAAGGTATCTCTTTACCTTTGGTTGTCAACTTTGGTATTCTGGTAGAAAACACTATTTTCACCCGACGAAACTGAGGAGGTCATCAATTTGACGCGTATTTTTTTATTTATGATCACGCATACTTTTTACAGAGTAGTCCAATTTGACTAATTCTTTTTTATTTGAAAGGGTATACTACGTAGTTGGCCCCAGACAAATTGAGAAACAAAAGTCCTACCCTAAGGGTGGGAAAATAGGGGAGATTGTTCACTCACAGAGTTTGATGCCGAATTATAAATAACAAAAAAAATGGGTGCGTGTACTTATGTAGGCGCGTGAGAAGTTATCCTTCTTTGGCATCGTTTAAAATTAGTTTTTAATTGCATGCAAACAATTAATTACAATAAATTAATAAAAAGTCTGGAAAAGGACACAGTCAATAAAGTTCAGTTTTAATTTGAAAAAATAAATAAATAATCAACATATTCAATTAAAATCGCTACTGAATATAATTTATTAGAACATATGTGATTTGCACTTGTATGAAACTCAAACACGTATTCCGAATATACAAACTAGAAACATGTGGATAAATATTATAAATATAAATACCTATAACTGTTACTTTATTACAAAAAATAAAGATGTGGTTTTTGGTTCTACTACACCAATGGTCAAGAGATGGCGCTGTAGTCTCCTGAATCGCGCTTTGGTTCCGTGGTTCCAGATTAATAAATACTTTTGATATTATAAATATGAATACCTATAACTGTTACTTTATTACAAGAAATAAAGATGTGGTTTTTGGTTCTACTACACCAATGGTCAAGAGATGGCGCTGTAGTCTCCTGAATCGCGCTTTGGTTCCGTTGTTCCAGATTAATAAATACTTTTGATAGGCCTTCACAATGCAGTCGTTAGCACCCACTAAATAGAGATTCTACTTTGTTGGTAGATTTTCTTAATGTGCGGTAAACACAAAAGTAACGCATGAAGTTGGTCGCTAAAGCGACCAACTTCATGCTGTTAAAATTTTGTGTTACAGTGATGCGCGCGCATCTTAAAATTTCACTCTCATCATTTTTTCATAACGCGCCTAAAGAAGTATAACTTCAAAAAATATAGCCAAAAAAAAATATAAAAAAAAACATTAAAATGAAACACACAGGCACCGACTCCAAATATTAATTTGACTCAAGATAAAAAAGGATTGTTATTTTTTGCTTTTCGGCGGTTTAATATTAATGTTAAAATTTATTATTTTATAATTTTTGTTATTTACAATTCGGTAGAACGTTTTACCGCACGCTCCCATACATGGCGCCGTGCGTATCCATTATGGTGTTTTTTTTCGGTCGCACCTCCTTGGAAACGCTTCTTAACTATACCTTTGTTTCACTTTAATAATAAATAGAAAACCGGCCGCTTTTGCGGTTCGTGCGAGTTCGACTCGCGCGCGAACGAAAAAAGGAAGAATCGTTTGTTTGTTTTCGTCACAACCTACGCGACTTGTCGATCGCGATGGACTGGTTGGTCATCCCTGATCTATAGAGCATTAAGACTGAGAGTAATCAGTGACTATCGCCTTAAACTGGTTTTCGTTTAGTTCGCGCCGATAAAATAACGCAAAACTACAGTAATAGCTATTTGATTATAATAGTAATTTCAATTATGGTACGTTACATTCAACTACCAGTGAATATCTAGCTTATTTCATGACTGTTGCGCTAGCCGTGCCGTATAAAATATTGACTCAAACACACGCGTAGTTATAGGGGAACATTGCGTGTAAACGCTAGTGAGTGTTATTTATTTAGGTACACAGTAATACGATCTCCACACACGTGATGCCATTATTACTACGTTCAAAATAAAGACAGTGTCACAAACATTAAAAATTCATAGAACATTACATACCTACATATACTACACACTACTATTTCACTAAAGAAAACTACTCCCATACAAGACTGGCGACCGAAAGTAGACTAGGTTTGACACCGGGTTTAGTCCGTCTCGTGAAAAAACCATATCGTGGGCAAGAGCCGTAACGAATATTCCACCAGTGGGTACGACCCCGAACCGCATTAACTGCTCATTTACATAAGTGAAATGCTCTAATATTACTTTTTAAAAAGAATAAAACAGAGGAATAAACACCAAAGAAATGGGGAAGTTAGGGAGAGCTCTCGGCACTCCCTGACGACACTCAAAGCCTATGTTAAATTTATAAAACGGAAAGTGAGCTGTGGAGGATGTAAAGTACGCCTGGATCACGAGTATATTAACTCCAGACAGTCCTAAGCTTGTAAAGTACGAAGGAAAGTTCATTGACTATTATAAAAATGTTTATTATAAAATCTAAATTCAATTGAAAATCTTTCGTTTTTAATGCCAATCAATTCATTAGGTTAAAAAAATCTTTTTAATAAAAATTTCATTAATAAGAAGAAAAAACGCAATAAAACACTTAAACACATTAAAAACGACAATAAACTTTTCACGCTTTTTTAAACGATATAGGTACCTAAACGAAAACACAACACAACGTCGCGCTTTTTACGCATGCTTTTAAACGTTTAAGCCAATAAGCGTTTAAACGAAAAAGCTTTTTTTCAAGCGCGTTTAAACGCTTTTAAGAAATACGCCGTTTTTTCCATCTCTACTAACGACTGCATTGTAAAGGCCTATCAAAAGTATTTATTAATCTGGAACAACGGAACCAAAGCGCGATTCAGGAGACTACAGCGCCATCTCTTGACCATTGGTGTAGTAGAACCAAAAACCACATCTTTATTTTTTGTAATAAAGTAACAGTTATAGGTATTCATATTTATAATATTTATCCATATGTTTCTAGTTTGTATATTCGGAATACGTGTTTGAGTTTCATACAAGTGCAAATCACATATGTTCTAATAAATTATATTCAGTAGCGATTTTAATTGAATATTTTGATTATTTATTTATTTTTTCAAATTAAAACGAACTTTATTGACTGTGTCCTTTTCCAGACTTTTTATTAATTTATTGTAATTAATTATTTGCATGCAATTAAAAACTAATTTTAAACGATGCCAAAGAAGGATAACTTCTCACGCGCCTACATAAGTACACGCACCCATTTTTTTTATACTACACCTGCTCGGAAAATGCTTTATTCTTGTTTTAAGAAGCAGAAAGTAAATAATTTAAATATTAAAATGGAAAATATATTTTTTGGAACTAATTAAATAACATGTATAATTTAGGTTCGTTAATAGCTACATTAGTTTCTAGAATTGTGTTACAGCTATTAGCGCCCACCTCCAGATACAGAGACGGGTGTTCCATTATACATATAAATTTTTTTCGAAGCCTTTAATCACTGATTCTGTAAATTCTTAAACTGTTCTTCGGTACTTTTACCTGACCTGAATCCATGTTATTTTTTTGATAAGATACTAAAATTGTTGAAGGCTTTTATATAGAATTTTCTCTAATATTTTGGTAAACGTAGTCAGTTTGGATACAGGCCTATAATTGCTAGTATCAACTTTATTAGTAATAACTTTATAGTATTAACTTGGTAGCACTTGGTTATTTTCCATAAAATCAATTTTATCCTCTAACGTATATTTACTATAATCTATATAATTTAAGTTGTTTTCTCGCTCTTTCTCGGTTTTTTGTAGCTTAACCGTTATTTCATCATACTTCTTTGAAATAAATTCAAAAGATAATTTGGTCTCAGATCGATGATTTCATATAGATTTGCTTTCCGTGCAGAAAACACAGACCTCTCAATCATAATGAGAAATGGGAACGTCGTAGCAATATCGGTCTCTTTTTGTCGCACGGTTTATTGTCCATTATTGATGATTGCGTATGCGTAGTAAGAGGATCTTCACTTACTTTGGCGGGTTCTTTCTTATGTTTGATTGTTTCAGGGCAACCGGGCGGCGCTTGGCGACATCCTTCCGAATTTATACACTGGTATTTTTGCATTTCATTTAGTAATTTTATGAATATTTATTTATAAATAATTCTACTTACACACGTTTGTCAGGCACAGAGATCCAGAGGGAAGGGGGATGGGAGGAACTTTTTACTGTTTTAAAGCGCTGAGCGGGCAGAAAAGTCTATGGAAATTATTGTTAACGCGCTGATTATTTTTTATTTCTTTTTTTTTATTTGTTTTCTGAAAAAGCATTTTTATTTGCTTTTTAATATTAATTTTGAAAAATTACAAATATGTAGTAAAAAGCGTTCTGATTATTTTATTTTAAATGAGTTTCTAATTTAAATTTTTTGAGATGGCGTATATTACTGATACTGAATATTTATTGACACCGCCAGATTTAAAAGAAAAACACCTAAGCAGTAATAGGGAACCAATTATTACCCGTGAAAACAAAAAACCTATATAAAGCTCAAGGGTAAAAGTTATGTAACTGCAATAGTAACGGTGACAAGTTTAATATAAATTTCGATTTATTTCTTATTTATATTCTATAAAGCACAACATCTCTCGAAAGTTCCATTCCCAACTCGGGTTCCAAACTTCACCCTCGTTTGCAAGCGCTCACTTTCTCCTCTCGGTGAACAATGTACTATTCCGTCATCAGAAACGTTACGTGACCCCTCCAATCTCCAGTAGCTCCTATTCAAAAGACTTACGATTTGGACGCGACCAAAATTCGCGGCCGATTGTTTTATTTGCTGCACTTGACGTTCGACCCTAATAATGGGCTCAGGTATGGTGGGCGTACTTCACAAGGTGCAAGGTTGCCCCCATTATGTTATACTACCGCGCTCGAGTAAAGTCCCGCTTGGGCTCCCCTACTATAACACTTACAAATCTGTCAATAAAAAGGATAACCATAAAAATCTGATACATATTTGTTTCTTAGGTTTTCAAGCACATCACTCATTAAATAAAACTAGTTTTTAACGGCTTAATGCACGAAACTTTATTTATTTATTGACGTTTCGCAACCCATACAGGCTGCTTCGTCAGAATGATTTTTTATTTAATTTAATTTATTTAATTTAAATAAAGGTAGCTCGACAAAATACGACAAAAACTAGTTTTATTTAAAATCTGATACTTCATTTCAATTAGTAAACTGAAAACGAACGGAGTTAGAATGTTAAATACTTATTGTAAGTACATTAAATTCAAAACTAAAATAGTAAATGTAATAATAATAAGAAAAATCTATGCAATGAATATAAATATTAATATTACAATTGCGTGCTTCGTTCTATAAATCGAAGTCCTATAAGAGCCGAATCCCATTCTGAGAGTCACGGACTATAAGTTGATTAACAGAAACTCCATAGTAGTGCGTGCGTGCGGCGTGACCGATTTAGGTGACGTCATGGTCACTTCCGACTTGTTCCAAGCCAAGGAGTACCTAACCTACACATTAGGTTAACAGTCTTGGCTTCAACGTAATGACTATCGTTAAGTAAGGTTAACGGCACCACATAGTGATCATCTTAGAGTGATTTAGTTCTTACGGTGTAATTACTTCAAAGTACATCGTTACTGAGAACAAAACAATTGTGACAAGGAACCCTTATAGGTTCGCTATGTCCGTCTGTCTGTCGGTTTAGGTTGGGGACTGTTGGCACTAGAGAGCTGTAATTTTGTGGAGGTATTTAAATCACGCCGACAAAGTGGTAGAATAAAATTTAGAAATATATTTTTATTTGGGTTAGCTCTACTAAATGTAAAGGCACTTGACCGATTTTTAAAATTAGTTGTAGTTTCACGAATTAGAATTTTGTTTTTCTTATTAATACGAAAAATGCGAATGTGACCGTATATCCTTAGCCGGAGCCGGAAACAGAGGTTACTCTGGAGAAGGAAATAAGTTATAGGTAGCGGCAATTTTCTTGAGCTTCTTGCGCAGTAGATGTTTTTGTATGTCATTCATCAAGAAGTTTTCCAGGGTATTTAAATATTTTTCGTCGCAAAAACTAATCTTAAAGGGGATGAAATATGTATTGTGATTAGTGATGGATTTCTGCCCAGGCATTTTGGGCATATTCCGTATTTGCCCAATAAATGTCCATTTCTGTCCAATAAATGTCCTTAAGACTGGGCATTTATTATTTTAGGTTCTTTTCTTTTTAGGTAAATAACTTTATTTAAATATTCGATGATTTTATAGAGAAGGCAAATTCTTTTCCTTAGATTTTATCCAAAATGTATATTTCAGTCCATAAAATAATATTTTTGTGACAAGTGTTACGAAATATGATTAGGCATTATTCATTGTTTTTTCAAAAAAAATCATGAACTCAACAAATGGGTGATGCACAAACATCTCAACCATTTGTGTTTATTTGCATCCCTTTCGCACGATGCATAAGTGACCTTGAATAAACCAATCAGAGAGCCTCGATTCCCATCACCTTCTCTGCATCTCTGGGTTGACCTTTGTTGGTTATCAGATGGGTCAGTTTCAGACGCCCGTGCGCACTCGGCGTACCCGCGTACTTTAATAGTAAAAAAATATTTTTCATAATTTAGACAAAGTTTCGGCTATTTTGGGAGGTAAGTAATATTTCTCTTATTCTTGTCTATACTTTAAAGGTTTTTTCTGCACGATCATATTGGTGAAGCCAAGCCTGTGGGTGGCTATTTTATTTGATCAGTTAACAAAAATTATGGTAATAAAATATTCTCATTTCATATATTCTTTTTATTATTACTTGACTTACTTACTTTAAAACTTATTATTCATCATGTCAGCCGTACGACGCCCACTGCTGATCATAGGCCTTGCCCAAGGATCTCCACACCGATCGGTCCTACGCCACTCGCATCCATCGGCTTCCCGCGACCTTCACAAGATCGTCGGTCCACCTTATAGGGCCTGCCCACTGAGTGCCATCCGGTGCGTGGTCGCCATTCCAGCACCTTTCCGGCCATCGGTTCTTCTTGCTACGTGTCCCTCCCACGGCCACTTCAGCAGAGCAATCGTTCGAGGGATATCGGTTACTTTGGTTCTCCTACGGATTTCCTCATTTCTGATTATATCGCGTAGGGAAACACCGAGCGTCGCTCTCTCCATTGCTCGCTGTATGATCTTGAGCTTTCTTATGAGACTCGCAGTAAAGGACCATGTCCTGCTTCCGTAGGTCATCACTGGCAATACACACTGGTCAAAGACTTTTGCCTTGATACACTGAGGTAATTCGGATGCGAAGACTTTCCGTAGCTTCCAGGACACTGCCCATCCGAGCTGAAAGTTGGACTTACCTAACTGGACTGTCCTAGCTTAACGTAACAGTCGGCAACTTCGAATGTAGTGTTTCCAATTTTAGCTGAAGCAGGTACTACATAGGTATTCGACATAATTTTCGTCATATCCATATTCATCTTAAGACCCACTTTTTGGGAAGCCATACTAAGATCTTCGAGCATCGTGTAAAGATCTTCCAAGGTTTAAGACATAAGAACTACATCATCGGCGAAACGAAGGTGCGAAAGGTACTCGCCATTAATGTTAATGCCTCGTCCTTTCCAATCCAGAAGCATGAAAATATCCTCCAATGCTGCTGTGAACAGTTTCGGAGATATCTCATCTCCCTGTCTCATGCCTCGCTGCAGTTGGATAGGATTAGAGCGCTGGTTCTGTAATTGGACTGACATAGTGGCGTTTTCGTAAAGGTACCTTAATACCTCAACATACCTGTAGTCTACTTGGCACCTTTGAAGAGACTGTAACACCGCCCAGGTCTCAATCGAAAGCTTTCTCATAGTCTACGAACGTCAAGCAAAATGGCAGATTATACTCTTCGGTCTTCTGTATAACCTGCCGCAGCGTATGAATGTGGTCTATGGTACTGAAGCCTTTTCGGAAACCGGCTTGTTCGGGAGGTTGAAAACTTAATAATATAATATTTAAAATAAAGAGAAAGATTTGACTTTTGTCATTCAAATCTACAATTAAGGAATTACAAAAGCATAAATCAAAACTTATATTTGTTCCATCAATACTAAAAATGCGAGGATGCTATAAGTATCTTTTTCTTTTTGCTATAAGTATCGACTGATTTTAATGTTAATGACTTAAGATGAACACTTTTGATTTTTATATGAAGGACCCCGAAGAAAATGCGAGTAAATTGTTAATTATTAACTCCATAAATCAGACTTAAACATGTTATATAAAGCTTATGAGATTTATTTCTGTTATATATAACCTAAACTTTAGCTTTCTCACGTTAACAATGATATGAACGAACTCATTTTTACTAAAATCAACTACCTATATGCCACAATTGTGTTCAATGCTTACATTTGAAACGTGGGTAAGCTTTACCTTTTGAGTTTTTGCCCAACGACTGGACATTTATTTGGACGTAAAAACGTTTTTTCCCTATTTGCCCAGTATATGCCCTTTTTGCCCATTTGGGTTTTTACCCTTGACCCATCTCTAATTCATAAAATCTGTCACATGTTTAATATAAAATAATTGAATCAAGTTTATTCATTATGTAACCATTTATATACCAAAATGAACTTAACAAAACATAGATTCTTATGACAATAAAGTTTATTCAAAAAGACCTCCGTGATTTTGAATACATGTATTCAGGCCTGCAGGCCTTCAATCTGCGCGGCCAGAGTCGTCTATCGCAGCACGAACGAGGTCCATGTCAATATCAGCGGCTGCCTTAATCAAGGATGTCTTGAGTGACTCCAAATTGGGATGAGGCTTTAAACACGCCTTTTCCTCCAAGTGTTGCCATATCTTGTAATCTAACGGACTCAAATCTGGACTGGAGGAAGGCCAGTCTTCGTGCCGGATGAAATCGATTTCACGCGCCGCAAGCCAGTCTTGTGTGCTCTTCGCTCTATGAGCTGGCGCCGAATCTTGTTGGAATTACTTATTTTTTTTCCCGCGTACCGCTTCAACAAAGCGCGGCATCTCTTCAGTCTCAGGTCCAGGTTTTTCTTCGATATGCCCGAAGCCCTAAGTCTTAATTTAACACCCTTTTCACCATGGTTCTGATTAACCCCATCTGAAAGGCCAACAGTTTCTGCTTACGTTTGGGATTTTTTTTGAATTTGCGCCTTCACAGCTTTTATCACTGCTGGAGTCCTAACAGACCGAGGGAGACCACTTCTTGGCCTGTCATCTACACTAGAGTCTTCATTTTATCGTTTGATGGTACGATAAACGAATCTTTTGGTTATATTCAAATTTTTCAGTATGTCAAAAATTTGAATTGGCGCGTAAAGGCAACGATGCAACGCAATAACTGCAACACGGCCTTCTTTAAGCGTCCACTCCATATTTAAAAATGGGTAAAATTCTAAAAAGTATACAATTTTATTTTCATGAACAATTCGAAATTCGAATTCAATAAACTTTTTTGTGGCCAGCATTCTAAAATAAAAGTTTTTACTGTATGACAATACTTATGACCTGACTGTGTATATTGGAAACTTTTTATTCCACGCAGAGTCCAGAGAACCTACTAGTAAAAGAAAAGTAAAATAATTTCTAGTCATGTCAAGAATAATCTACAGACATTAATTTATTTACCTCTATGTACTGCGTCGAATCTGCCTTCGACCTTGGTGCGAAGTGCTTCCAGGTCAAACGGGGCGCCAAAGCCATGGTCCACAGATCTGCTTTTAGACCTGTAATGCAAAACAATTTTATTAAATACGTTCAATATTTGATTAATAGCAAATAGTATAATAAGAAAATCATCCGTGTAATTGATTGGCAAACAAAAATATTGAACATAATCAGTGCCCGAACTACATAACGTTCTCTTCCAATCGAAATGTCGGCGACAACGTAAATAATATTCTGGGTCAACGTACCAATAATTGTCCATTTCTGAAAGCAATCGTCCCGAATAACTTTCCGTTTTATCGATACAAATAGAGCAAGCTCGTCTCGGCTCCAACATATGGTTCTATAGCGAATGATATGGTCGATTCGATATGTTAGATCGAATAGCGTACTAAACATAGACAAATGGAAATGGAATAGATGTGGGAAACTGTAGCTAATCGATTGCTTTGATGGAGATAATGACCAGTCAATTGGAAGTAAAAAAAGTTTTATAAAATATTACCACCCTAAACCAAGTGAACGGAACTATTGAGCAAAACAACATATGGCTTAATCACTCGTAAAACAGAATCGTACAGCGAATACTCTTGTAGTTGAATATAAGAAAATACGGGGTTCCACAAAAGTTAACAACGAAGCGCCCTGTATATCATTGCGTCAAAAACTCCCCTACTCGCTTACATACACAAGCGAACTCAATAAATTTTAAATACATCAGCAATTATCTTTCGCTTTTTACAGCCAACATTCGCGTTAAACTTTTTATTACAACAGACGTAAAAGTTTAACTAGTTCAAACTGAACGAACTCGTAACGCAGACACTCGTAAATGGCGAATGCAATGAACAAGATGCGATATGGAATACCTAAACGAATGAAATGTACGGGAGAATGATTACAAACTTTGTTTATCCAATCAATGTTATATTGTAAAATAAAATTAATCTTTATTAAAGTATCGTTATTGTGCACACGGTATTACACAGCAGCACTAAATGCTGAATACAATACTAATACAATTTACTTGATATACTCGGACACTATACAATATCCTACACTCGAAGTTCTTAAGATACTGGAAAAAACTAAGGCTAAGAGGATGTTCCTCTACCAAACTGAAAACATGATAAACAATGAAGATTTTTATCGAATTTTTGACGCAATACTCATTTGTAATATTTTTTACAGGCATGACAGTGACTGAGGTTTATTGCACGAACTACCAGAACAAAATAAGTGACTGATAAATCATTTGTAATGAAACGGTGACTGAACAGTTGATTTTAAAATAAAAATACGAAAACTACTTAACTATGCTCTTCTGATTCATAAATTTATTTTAATTGCTAAGTTGTGTCTGTTTAAATAACAGGTCCTGTTTTTTAAATAAATATATAACGCACTGTAAACAGCCCGATTGAACCTAATACTTCTGGATTATACAATCAGTTTAACGCTTATCATCTGGAACGGTTGAGTTACGAAACACAAACAATTTTCGGGTTGAATATTAGGGATTATAGTCGAGCCACCGAGAGATTACTCATTTAACACTTCGGTGACAGTATACTTAACCTTGATATGGGGTACATACAACCAAAATACTAATTACAAAGAAAAATTGTAGACAAAGAAAAGTTTCATTTCTTTTAATGGAGGACACCAATTACTGGATAAACTCTTTTTAACAAATAAATTTTAGGTGTCCTTACCTACTACAAAGCATCTGTAGAATCAAATGTTATGCCATAGTACCTACGTTTATATTTTTTACCAGCTTCGGCTATGTGATGCGGTAAAAAAGGCAGATAAGCTTGTCAAAAACAAGTTTAAATATCTTACATATGATACATTGCCACATAACAAGCTTTATTAATAAATGTGGGCAACGTATTTCGAGCAAACGACATTCCATTCCTGATCTGTAATAATTTATTCAAATAAAGTCGGAACTACCATAGCTACGCCCACCCATGAAAGTAATTTCTTGTGGTTAGATCATTTTGTATTTTCACACATAATTACTTATTAATTGTGTTTCAAGTATTGATGAATTGTGTGCGGATGAGAAATTACGCTCTGTCATGCAGATCCATCGATTTCAATCAGATGATCGATATAAGGATGACGCAAGTCCTCCATTATATCCCGTTCTTCAAGTATGAATTGACTAATTGCTATGTTCAATGAAGAATAATGTCCATGCGAATGCTCGGTATTTCCATTGTGTGTGCATCTCTATATTCATGAATACATTAAGTATACCAGGAAAATATCAACGGGTAAAAGTACTTCAAACTAACTACACAAAAAAATTGTTTTGTGCAGAAAATCAGATAATGAAAGTGTCGAGGATAGTTTCTAAAAGTTATATACTTCTGAAAGTCATATTGAGAGCATTTTAATACTAAAAAGGATTATGTACTAATTAAACTAACACAAGTAGCAACTGTTAAACATTGTTATGTTACTTTACTGTTAACATCTACCCGCAATTACTTCAGTTACTCCGTGATCATGGCGCTTGCAACAGTGCCGAAATATCGGAGACTCATAAAAAACAAGGTACATAGTAACAATCCCGTTAATAGCTATAATGTTAAACATTATCTAATAATATGAACTTTCCTCGACGTAAATAAGATTGATTTTATTAAACAACTGG
The DNA here is from genome assembly GCA_902850365.2 of Chilo suppressalis. Lineage (NCBI taxonomy): Eukaryota > Metazoa > Arthropoda > Insecta > Lepidoptera > Crambidae > Chilo > Chilo suppressalis. The sequence goes on from OU963898.1 coordinate 21,099,208, forward strand.
GAAAGGAAAATATTGATGTGACGGATATAACGCAAAATACAATTCATCATCATTCATATCTAACGGGCAAATATTTAGCAATTACTCTTATAGAGTTAAAAAAAAGGTGAGCAGTATTTATAGGAATAGCTGACTCACCTCTTGTAAGAATGGTCGATGCTCTCGGCGCTCCTTGACAGCTGCTGCGACGCTCGCCTAGACCTGGATGCAAGAGACCACGTCTACACACCAAAATGCATGCAAAATAATATAAATGATACTTTCAGACAACTCCGTTATACCCCGTAAAATCGCATTAAGCCGTTAAACTAACATTTACAACCGCACACATGAAAAAATAAAGATCTTATCGTATAAATATTTATCTCTCCAACGATTTTATATTCAATTCACCGACTTTATATAACGGAAGTGTCTGAAATAACACTACAGAGTTTTCATATTGGATATAACGTGCGATCTTGGTAAAACGTCTTAAAATAGACCTTCAAATAGTATCATTTGGGCGTATGCTCATAATTTATGTTAATAAACATCGTCAAATTAGATCTCTGGAGTGAATGGTAAGTAATATCATAATAACATTTGCATTGCAGATGTCTCATATAAATTTTAACATTTGGCACGTTCGATCCATATTATCAGTCATAAATATCAAATTTGTTAATTATAATGGTTATCAAAATATTTTCGGCAGCCAATGTGAAAACTCTAATAAAAAGTGCATCTGGCAAACCAAAACGTAAATGCTCAAATAAATACTAGAAATTGGTTTAAAACGACAAATATTACTTCATTTCGCCACATCGATTCATGCGATGGGTCTTTGACTCGGTCGGTATCATGCAATGCGTAATAATGGATTGGATAAATACAACCAATGATAAAACCCAAGACAAAAACTGTGCAAGTATATAATTTAATATACGTATTACGTATGCATCTTCAGCGTCTTTAACACAAATCGAACAAAAGTGTTACAGCAAATATATTTAATATGAATAAGATTAAGTCGTTTATAGCTTCTACTGACGATTGTGAAAGTTAAACATCTTTCGCAATGGACAGTCATAGGATGGGTCACCAAAAAAATTTACTATCTCGAGCGTGCTTCGTAAGGCACGTTAAGCTATTGGTCTCGACTTCATCTACAGATGTTAGCACCCACCAATCCGCGCTGGGTTTGGGTGTTGAGTCATGACATCTAACTTTCATCCATACGGAGAACCTGTACCAGAACAGTGGGGATATTAATAGGCTAGTGATCCACCATTGAGAACGTGTATCACCTCATGACCATTGTGTCTCATCCTTTAATACAGCTTGTTAACGCATGGTGGGTTGTGCAAGTGCAATCGAATACAAATTAAGTATACCATCATTCATTGTTATTTCTTCTTCAGAAAAAAACATCTGATTGATAATTACAGATTGCACAAACGAGTATTAAGATTAATTAATATTCTTCTGATTGTTATCGAAGGAGTAAGTACCTCATTGTTAATATATAAGTACCCACTTACTAACCAGACTGCTAACATTTTTATATGTTTCTTTTAAAATGCTATTCTGTTCATGTAATAAATCTTTTTCCAAGATGTTGAGTGGAGCGGTTTAAAATAACGGCCTGCTGTTATTACACCAAAGAAATCAAATAACATTAGGTTATTATATAACTCGAGTTATCTTTATGATTATGAGTTACGTACCTATGCAAATATAAATATCATAAGCAAAAGTTATGGTGCTCCTTTAACGCGTTCAATCGATTCGAAATTATCTTAAGAACAAAAATAAGTCTCATAAAAAATATTTTAACACAATTATTGATTGAGAATTTTAAATATTAGATCTAATATAGACATATAATAACTAAAAAAGGGATAAATAAAAAAAATACTTTCATCACCAAATAAAGTAATACTTTGAGGAAGTAAATTGACGTAAATTTATACGCAAGTATAAATGTATTAAATAATATACGAACCATCTGGCACTGTAAGAAATTGCAATACATTATGAGTTTAAAACAATTGGTACTAATTTTAAATGTGACTATTGTATGGCTTTTAGAATAATTAATTGATTGCAACTGTTCAACAAGAATCCCAACAAAATCACCACTAGAGTGCTGCGTAGAACGTACAGAGCGTGGGCACGCGTAGCGTTATATAACTACGAAGCATAAACAGTTCGGAGGAGGAAACGAACCGAACGTTGCTCTTAATTAAAAGGCTTAATGTAATCCTCGACTTGCTAAGATCCCTAATTACGTGAATTATTAGCATTAATTTAAAGAAGACTTCTAAGTTTAAGAGCTTCGCGTTACGAAAAAAGGCAGTGCAGGCGAGCCCCGCCCGGAATCGGGGTCGGCTGTGATGCGTCCGATGGAAGTTGAGCTGAGTCGTTTCGCTCCATCAGCGCAGTGTTGCATAAGCGTGTAAAGATTCGGGAGATCTCGGGCTACTGGGCGGTGGCAGCGGGGGAGCCGCCCTTGACACTGGCGCCGCGCGTCGGTCGGCCACTCGCATATTTAACAACAAACCGTTGACTGTTACTGTTCGAGATTATCAATGTCTAGACTCCGTCGTCATATCAGCTCGCAATTAATAATGGTCTCTTTTTATTTATAATTACTTTTGTTCACATTGAGAATCACAAAATTTATTGCTAAATATAAAAAAAAAACACTAAATACAAATAAGATGATGTATCACGTTGTCATTATGATAAAAAATAAACAAATATATATGTATTAGCTAAAATCAAAAGGTAAACGAATAATTTCCTACAATAACAAACGTCTGACAATTCACATCAATTATTTTATAAGACATACTAATCGGAGATTAAGTAGATACTATGGATAAAAACCACAGATCAGAGAATTCTCCATTTTATGTTTCGTTGTTCACATGAATTACATTAATAAATTATATTATATTTTATGTTTTTACTTTCTTTATGATGATCTATTTATTTTTCTTGAACGCAATCAATTTAGGCTTTTTGACTATTTGAATAACAAAATTAATGAGGTCTAATACTTTGGTTGGATAGAATATCTTACTAAACTTTACTAACAGCTAACATTTTTATGGCTTCACATTGAGGGGTTGGTCAGTATTCGAAAATTATTTATTAAACCTACTTTTATTTTAATTTGCTTTTAACTTCATTGAGTAGTTTTAATAAATACTCATTATTATACTCATCTAAAAAATATTTAGTTTAATAAATAAGACAACAAAACTCGTCCTGTTTTGAAGTACAAAAGCAATAAGTCAATTTATCACTTAAGCACTTAGTCTTTTTTTTAATAAAAAATTAAACCTTTCAATAATATTTATTTCATAGTCCAAATTTAATTTACATTTTTTACTGTACCAGTATTTCGGTACATTTATTGGAAAGAAGTTCCTTTTCATACGGTACGGCACGGATGGGAGCCAGGCGATAAAAAGTGCAAGATTTTTCTGTCACAACCTATATATATACATATATGTATTCTATCCATTAGCCTATTATCCCATAACCAGTAGTGCCAACTCGGATTTTAAAAAAGACGTAGGCTCGATGAGAAAATTACGTAGAATTGGTAAATATTGCATATGAAAAGTAAGTAAATCTACGTACTTTTTTCTGAGTGAAATGAAGAAGTTATTTGAAACCGAATAAAACGAGTATTTTGTTATACAATTTGTTTAAGAACGAGAGATAGAACAAAAAGTTCTTGGAGAAGTCGCTGCATTGGAAATTTGGAAGCATTTACCATGCTATGGTAAACATTTACCATCAGACACAGACACTGGTGAGTGCCGATTCTGGATGGTTCTCTAAATTTAAAACTTAATTTAACATCAGTCTCTCCTTTTCATTCTGTATAGAGAATGACAAGGATAAACTGTTGTTAAATGGGCTAGTTGACATTTTTTGGAATTATGTTTTAAATTGTTAATAATTGTACTATCAGAACGAAAAAAAAATTTTTTTTACCTAGAAGACATACAAAAACGCTCTTTAGTCTATAGACTTATCTATGCTATGACGTCAAAGCATTTGTAAACAAACACTCGCAAGCACGTAGGAAATAAACAGCTAAGTTAATATTATAAAACCATGATTTCTAATAGATCACATGAAAAATATAGTAGTTATCATGATACACTTGGTAAAAGACTCTAGAAAAGTTGTGGTTTAAATTGCCAAGAGAAAAAACATACTTACACATGAACATATGCTTAAAACTTGCTAAATCCTGTAACTTTATCGACTGAAAGTCTTTTCTTTTTCCAAAGATCAATTCCATGTGAGTAGGTACTCATAGATAGTAGTAAAAGTTTAAAAATACAATTTTTAAGGTTATGAATGTACCTACTAAGTCAAAGAGTCTTGTCGTTTCTGCTTTCACAAATCCTGCGTCCAGCATTAATTTAGTCAACAAAACCAATAACGGGAACCTTTTCTACAAGATACAAGAGTGTTTAGATACATCTTTATAAGAAATAAACATTTGTATAGTTTTTAAGTAAAGTAACGGAAAATATTCTTCTTTATTCTAGTGAATTAAGTTATTTTACAAATTTGAAAAAAAATAAGAAAATACGTAGATCCTGGGACTGAAGTTAGTAGGTTTCCAGAAAAGGCCTAAAATACGTAGATCTACGTAAAAAGACGGAGAGTTGGCAACACTGCCCATAACACAAGCCTTACAGTGCTTACTTTGGGGCTAGGCTAATTGGTGTGAGTGTGGAAATTTTTATTAACTTTGATATTTATATACGTATACTTGCAATAAATCTACATTTTGTCGCTAAAGCGACCAACTTCATGCTGTTACTTTTGTGTTTACCGCACATTAAGAAAATCTACCAACAAAATAGAAATAGAATCTCTATTTAGTGGGTACTAACGACTGCATTGTGAAGGCCTATCAAAAGTATTTATTAATCTGGAACAACGGAACCAAAGCGCGATTCAGGAGACTACAGCACCATCTCTTGACCATTGGTGTAGTAGAACCAAAAACCACATCTTTATTTTTTGTAATAAAGTAACAGTTATAGGTATTCATATTTATAATATCAAAAGTATTTATTAATCTGGAACAACGGAACCAAAGCGCGATTCAGGAGACTACAGCGCCATCTCTTGACCATTGGTGTAGTAGAACCAAAAACCACATCTTTATTTTTTGTAATAAAGTAACAGTTATAGGTATTCATATTTATAATATTTATCCACATGTTTCTAGTTTGTATATTCGGAATACGTGTTTGAGTTTCATACAAGTGCAAATCACATATGTTCTAATAAATTATATTCAGTAGCGATTTTAATTGAATATTTTGATTATTTATTTATTTTTTCAAATTAAAACTGAACTTTATTGACTGTGTCCTTTTCCAGACTTTTTATTGATTTATTGTAATTAATTATTTGCATGCAATTAAAAACTAATTTTAAACGATGCCAAAGAAGGATAACTTCTCACGCGCCTACATAAGTACACGCACCCTTTTTTTTTTATTTAGTTTGCTGTCATAGTTTATTTAAAATCTTGGAAATATGTAAGTACATTCATACTTGGAAACTAGAAACGTGTAACATGAGACACCGAGTACATTTAAATACATTTCCGTGTAGAAACTCGTCACAAATTACGATCATTCATTACTCTTATAGATAAGATACCTATTGCCATCCGCCTGAATACTTTGTTCCAAGTAAATAACTTATGATCAATTTATGCATAGAACTGGAAATTTTTAATCAAGCATAATATCTACGAAAATATAAACAAACCATTCATGGCAAAAATTCATAGTATACTATAATCATTGAATGGAAATAATGTTTTAATAGCCGGTGTGTCGAAACGTAACTAAACTCAAGAACGCGTTGGTAGAAAAAAATGTATAAAATTTGGCGCAATTAATCATGCAGCCTTCGTTTTGGCGAAGGAAACTACGTTTTTAATCGTGCGCATGATTTAAATTTTAACGTTAGCTAGGTATGTTTTCCGATCACAAAATCATCTTAAAATTGAGTTTCCTTCAGTCAGTTTAATCAAATAACAATCGGATACCTTTAGCAATTATAATAATATGTTTCTTAGATAATACATTAAAGAAAACAGAAATTATATAGAAACTAATAGTCTTACTACAAAATAATTAGACATTGTTTTAAACCTTGTTTTGCAATTTTCTTATTTAATTTTTTCTTAAACTTGTGTTGAACGCAATGCACTTTATGTGGTAATAAAGGTTATATATCTTGTACTTTAAATAGCTAAGTAAATGTGTGATTTTAAAACATAACAGATTTATAACTAGAATAGCTAAAGGTTGATACGTTCGCAGAAAAAGTTTTTTATGAAAAAAGCTTTGACAAAAATAGATTTAGTTCCAGTCTAAATATTATAGTATGACCTACATTGATTTTTTTTACGCAAAGCTGGAAATATTTGGAATAGGAAGCTGATATTCATCATGCAGATCCAGTTAACCCAATACCATATTTTTTATATGTCTATGCGTTTAATAGCTTTTTCCCGAAACTTTGTGGACTGTAAATTATATTCCCTGAAACCCCTCTATCAAGCTAATGGTATTAACTATGCTTGTAATCAACGTAAGTGATAGATTTAAGAAAAAAAAAACACATAAACCTTTTAAAAGAAATATAAGGAAGATTTTTAACCCAAAAAAAAACTTATTTTTTACATAAAGAAACAAACAACTACTGCATTTTTTTATGATATGTAATACTGATCTCATTTAAAATAATTTATTCGAGTAAACATTGTTGACCTAAAAATCCATTAAACGTGACAGATAAAATAAGTGTAACACACGTGATTAGATTATATATTTAAATAGTCATAACACTTTTAGCAAAATAATTAAAATAACAAACACAGAATGTGTCAAGTTGCTGCCTTACTCTCAGGCACAACAAAAGTCACAGAGTAGAGCCCAAGGTCGCTAGACCCTACCTTTTTTCTGATGGATAAGATATGGATAATCGAGTACCTAGTATTAGTGTGTACAATTAAATGTGTTCATTGTTAACACAGATACTACTCGATTATCCATATTTTGTCCATCCGTAAATGAGTAACGTCTGGCGGCCTTGGGATCTTGGACTACCATGGGAATCTCGGATATCCTTTCCAAACAAGTCTCTCAGCTGAGGCTGTTGTTCACATTTAACTATGCTTATTTGATACATAGCATAGCTAAATGTGACTATTAATCAATATCAAGTCAAATACATAGTAAAATGTGTCAAACTTTGACAAATGGTTATTTTTTCTAACGTGTTTTAACTATACTTACATTTAACTATGTATCAAACAACTGGCCCTAAAACTCTTTCAAAGTAGTGTGTTGCTAAGTGTGATGAAGATCATATATCTATATTTTTTATGAAACTAACATTAATAGAAAAATTTACCCCTAACGCCTCATGTAAGCTGAAAGTGAATGAGGTAGGCGCGGTTAGTACACGAGCCTCACGTCTCGTGTACAATTTTCAAATAATATTGTGTTTTTGGCACAGGGTAAACGATAGGTGTATTGTCATGTTCGTTTGTCGGGAGATTTAGTAGTTTATTGGGCGGAATAGCCCAATCAATTGAAATGTCGGGAGAATCCAGATTTTCCAGATGATTTCCGACCATCTGGCAACCGTAGCCGGCGTCGTTCGTATGTTTGCAAAACGATGGTTAACTTTTGCCTTCAAAGCGGAGTAAAGTTTGTAGCTATTCAGTATTTAGATACAAACAGATGATTCTCGAAAAAATACGGAAGTTTTATAAAATGAACATGTTAGGAAGTACAATTTTATTGACCCGTTTGTTTTATGGAGGACAGGTCAGTCTAGGGTTGCCAACCCTACTATATAATAAAGTAAACTATATTAGGGGATCAAATATTAAATTTCTAAAAAAAATATAGAAGGCGAAACTACTATATTTTGCTTAAAGCATATTCTTGACAGTAAAAGCTTTCTTAAAAATAAAATTTGAATTCTTAAGGCATAGAGCAGCAAAAATATTTTCATTTCAGAAATAAAGTAATTATTTTAACCACATAAAAAGAAATAAAGTAATTATTTTAACCAAAAATAGTACCATATTTCCATTGTTTTGCCAGCTACTATTTTTTTTGAGGTAACAGCTTTGTAAATACTATGTTTGATAGAAAAAAAGTTGGTAACCCTGGCTCAGTCTGTGTTCTGCGCCCACCTCAAATGTCTTGTTTAATAAATTCATTTTTAAAAAGATCCTATTTCAACGCATTAAAAGGTTACCATGTCATATTTTATATTATGAGGCACAACGTTCTTGAGGCATCTAAGTACTGAGAAAAAATGCATTGAAACGTCCGCCCAATAATTACACATAATTGCAAATAGCTCTCTAGCTATTTGAACCATAACAGATTGTAATTAATAAATAGCTCGATAATTGGTCATAATAAGAAAAAAAAAACATTACCAGTAGGAAGATAGGAGGGTAATTTTATACAGGGAATCCTTTTCTTTTATGATCTTCATTTTTTTCACTTTAACCAATTTAACTCATGACCAAACAAAAAGCACTGTTAAAGCGATATTGAACGACATTCCAAATTTTGCACCAACAGTATTATAGATAGGTATTTAAAAAAAATCACGTCAACCAACTGAATGTGATATTTACTCTGATATCACGCGAACACTACTGATACTTTTATTTTCATACATAATATTAAATTGATATCAAAAATGATAAAGACGAGATAAAGCTACTAAAGCGAAGTTCGTCATTAGATAGCAAGTGAACATTGTAAAGACGCAAAACTAACCAGAAATCTAACATCAAAGAATGACATGTCCGATAAATCTATGTATGATCAATATAGGATCTTTATCAATGTCATAATATCTCATATTCCAAAAGATTTCACGGACGGAAGATACTAGTGAAGAGATAAGTTTGAGTAGTCCTCTTTTATGGCGATTGGTGGTAATCTAATAACCTATACAATACAGCGCGAGTTCATTGACTGTTTGCAGTTGTGAAACAACAACGAGAGTTATCTACGAGCGCATGCGCACGTATCAACTTAACTTGGACAAGACCCTGTGGCAAGAATGAAACCACGGCGGATGTTTCTAAACGTCAAAAGCTCTAATAGCACACACGCTAATCTTTATATATATATAATTCTTCTGTGAGTGTGTATGTCACTGAACATCTCTTAAACGACTGGACCGATTTTGATGAAATTTTTTGTGTCTGTTCAAGGGGATCTGAGAATGGTTTACATTCACAAATTTGTCCGCTGGACAATGTTTTTTTAATTAAATTTTTTTATGGCGGTACGAAGTTCACTGGGTCAGCTAGTGTTATTATAAAAGGCTAGGCTAATTGGTGTGAGTGTTGGAAATATTTAGTTATTATTAGTAATTAAAAAGTATAGGTGTTTGTTTTGCGGTTATTCCTACGTGTAGTCATCCTGTGAATCTCTACATTAGGAGCAGGCGCTCATTTACCCTAGGGTCAAGAGGGCCATGGCTGGCTGCGAGGGGCGGTAGATTTTAAAATACACCCTTGCCTATTGGTCTCCACGTCATAACATTGATTTTAAAGTAAATGTAGATATGTTTGAGTTAATAATAAATAGATATAATAATAATATTAATATGAACTAATGAACTAATGAACTTTATAATATTGCCTTTAGGCTTAGGTGTTGGTAGGGCTGGCTGAAATGAGCAGGGAGGAATCCCAGATACCTTCTTCTTGCTCTTCCAGTGGTTGAAGGATGCGTAAGGCATTTTCCAGATGTATTCTTGAATATCTATTGGGTATGTGCATTATGGAAATAGATATCAAATAATATTTTAGTTTTGATTCACTATTTTAGCGGTAATGGCTAATACATTAAAAATAGATATATGGTGTCACGGACTTTTTTGTAGAACTATTTAAGAGATACATTTTCACTCTACATTACATTCATGTAACTTTTATTGTTTTTGCAGTGCAGGCCAAAATGGCTCGCAGATGGGAGATTTTTTCCGTCTTATGTGACACTTATTGTTATATTTTGGCCAACTCACTCAATAACTACATAAATTATTATATATATGTTATTATCATACATGAGCTATATTACTGTTAAGTTTCATTAAAATCCATTCAGTATTTTTTAGGTGAAAGTGTAACAAAGATCCATACACACGTAAGATTGAAATTAAAAGCGCAAGTGGTTAATATACAACTTTAAAGCGTTGTAGATCCTAAACAATCATATAAAATGAAAAATGGTGGAACCTAAACATGATTTTGGATTATCTAGACAATGATACCCCACTCGACATATTTTGTCAACTTATTTTTTTTACTTCGTCACAATATGGCGCCTAATTTTCCCCATATTGAATTTTGATTATTATCATATCTTTAGTAGCACTCCCATGATTGAGACAAATCGATTGATGTATGAATCATCAAAATCGGTCCAGGCGTTTGGTCTCTAGTGTGGCACAAAGGAACAAACATACATATATAGACTATTAAACACTATACCCTGTCTGCGCGTCGCGCTTCGCGCTCTTGCATTGCGCAGTCGGGTAAAAAAGGCTTAGGTGTTGGTTTTACTTTTGGTGTTTTCGATTTCAAAACAAACAAACAAGTTCTTTTGTTATTCACCTTGCGATCAGATTAACATTTATTTACATAAAAAACCTTTGACATGTCAAAACAAATTACATGAAATTTAGTGCACGGTTAGATAGATCGCAATGTAACTACAACTGAAAGTGATAGTTTACATCCAGCAAAAGTTTATCACAAATCTGTCAATTACGCAACCAAAGTGGAAGGCGCAACAGAAACAACCCAAAAAACATAGTAGTTTACCCTTTGTACCGAAATGCACCATGCCGTAAAGTAGCGGTAATAAACGTCATATCTCGACGAAAAGTAGACGTCACGGCATCTATATGACGGCTACAAGAGCACTTAGCGACTTATACAGCTGCTGTGTGACTCGACCTATGAAACGTGTGTTGGGAAGTTCCTACACCGAACAATCGAAATTCAAACATCAGAAAAAAGTTTTATAAAGCTTATGGCCTAAGGGGAATGAAATACCTTTTCAACAGATACAGTCAGATGTTTGCGATACAACAGCTGACACATGAAACAGTTTTTCTTTAGCTGCTGAAACACTTGGTTTATGTGTACTAAAGAATTCCAACGGAGTTGTTGGTCCCTCACAATCGCCGCAATGAATGTTTCACATCAAAAAATAGTCTCCATCGCGAATACACAAGAACAAAACCTTGGTTTTGACCTTAAGCAAAATGAATATTGAATGAATTTTCGTAACATAATCATAATAATATCTACAACTTTGTACCAGATATATTATGTTCACAAACTCGTTTGGTAACTTCAATCGATTCCAAGTGACAAAGTTTGAAACTTACATCTTTTTTTCTTGACTTTTGAAACTTAAGCTATGATTCTAACAACATATGTTTCCACCAAAAAGTCGTTAAAATAGTCAAATAATTAGATCATTTAATAAACGAGTGAATAAATGCAGGGTAATAGGCGATACAGCTGTTTTAAAAAGTTTCTCTCCGGTTTTTTATTGGTGTGGAGGCTTAATCATTTGGCAGTCTTTTAGACAATAAGGCGGCGATCGAATCAGCCGCGTCATCGACAACCGCTAACGTAGAATAGGACACACCTGTCACCGTTGCGATTGCGAGGGAGTTCATTTGACTGCCACAGCTACGCCAGACTGGCCTCTTTCCTAGACGTAAGCGACAGACATTTTGTGTCAGTCCGCGTCATCACACCTTAACTTAGAGGAAGACACTTTTTTAACGCGATTCATTCTCGCAAACTGGATCTCAAAAGAATGATGCTGTCTGTTCGAATAGTTTTTTTAAAGCAGTCTGTCCTGTCGCCATTTTGCAATGCGCTTTTTCGATGGACCCGCCATTATTCTTTTAATTTAAAACAATACAGACATATTTCAGCAACGAAACAGAAGCACTCTCTAACATGTGTTATTGTTTGTAAGAAGCTCGTTTGAATAAAGCTTTTGTTCCTTGAAGACAAATAAGTGCCCTCAATCACTATAACCCACTGACCACGTTATCTTTTTTTGTCATTTTTTTTAAACGTGAAAGGAAATTTCTTTTTCATTGTGTATACTGCATTGTGAGCAGCCACTAGCCCACCTTTGTGCATTAAGACAATGAAAACCATTGAGGAAAAAGAACTTAGTTAAAATGTCACAATACGAACGAACGCATGTAGCAACGATCTGCATGGCGGCACGCAATGAAATCACACATTGTTACAATTCAATATACCATTGGAAATGCGAACTTACTTAAGTGCAAACCGCAAAGTGTCTTGATAACAAATATATTATCTGTAGCCCGAGCGGAATGGCAACCATAAAGACGCACTAGAAAAAATCTGCTTGTCCCAGGCTCCATTTTTTTTTAAAGGTGTCCTTAATCGAGAATACTATAGTCAAGTGCATATAAATACTATGTCTAGGAGTACACCAGATACAGGGTCGCGTCGCAACGCCACCGCAAAGATCAGAAGTTCGATCTCTGAGTGGTTTTGACTGAATTTGTTCCTATTTTTAAATAAACAAATAAAATTATGTATTCTTCGCATATTTATTTTTATAGATTGTATTGTAACATAAGCAGCTTGCCAACTTTATTACAAGACATATTAAAAATATGTAATATAAAAAAATCTAAACCTATGTCCTAAATATTCATATTAAAAAACCAGTCGCATAGCTCGAATTACTCGAATCAACACGCGCCTTTACGAACGCAAATAAGCACCCGCGCATTACAAATAAGCACGCACTTATGTCCGTGCAGCATGAGCACCACAATCTCATGACATAACATGAGTCTTACTGTCAAACTCCATAGTAATATGACAATTGAGCGTGATAAAAACGAGATATGTATATATATATCATATCGCGCTGTTCATGCTAGGGGGGTTGATTTAATAAACAAATTACGTTTGTTACGACACCCTTTACCAAAACCGTCACCCACATCATCATTTATAAATACGACTCTATAATAACAGCAGCAATTAACAACATTATGACTTGTACTTGAACACCGACAAATATGAATGAGAAAAACTTTTGGTTTCTTACTACAAGCGGCCGCATTCGGCTTGAGTTGTTCGATTTCAAGAACTCGTTTTAACTCAGTGTGTGTCCCCATGACACTTGCATAGCACATTCCATTCCACTCAATCCATATTTGAGTGAATGCTATTTTATCGGTAATGTTATTACCTATTCAACAGGTATGGTATAAGTAATTGTAGATGCAATCGTTCTTAGGTCATAATTATCATAATCTCGGGTTTACACACAACATTCTTGGACGTCTAGCTTTTTTATCATCATACTGAATTATTTATCAAAACAAAGGTAATTTTGTGTCTGAGAGAATTAAAATAAAACTTAATTAATACGCGGTTTCATAATATAAACACATTTGATGCCGTGATTCATGGAAAATTTATACTAGTGGAGAAAAATATTACATGATAGAGGTATAACTCTGGAGTTATAACATTACTAAAATAACTTCGCATAGACGCGCTTGCATTAGATTTATTATGATCAGTTCATGAATCAAATTAATTAACTTTTATTCGTAGGTTGCACGTGTTAGATAAAAAGCATATCTCAATTTAATGTGTTCCAACTAAATTGCTAAATTATGAATTAAAAAAAGTATGCTGTACATTCTTTTGAACGATGATTTTCTACTAATATAGATTTAACCTAACAAAATATTTCTGTCAATCATCATCCCATATGTCAATGTAATTATTATTTTTTAATAATTTTCTTATTGTTATAACTTATTAAAAGAGAGAATTGTTCACTTAAAACCTATAATTATTATGCGCATTCGAGATCAAAACTAAAGATAAACAATAATCATAAAAAAAATACAATGTTGACAATGTCTATTTGGTCAAGCAAGCCACACACACATCAATTGTTTGATTTCGGTTCCTATGACTTCAGTCAACTTTAATTTTTATGGCTTTACAGAATAGCTGGCGTACTATAAATCTACTAATATAGATCAAAACATGCTTCGCGCGATGGTTATTTGTTATGTGCTAGTTGACCCTAATGACTGCGGCGGCCTTCTCGACGCTTAAGGCCAGGCGAAGTCATTGCTCGACTAGATGTATAGGCATCTTTCAAAAACCTTAAACAAATTTAAGTCTATGCAAATTGTAATGCATAATGAAGGTACTGTTAAGAATTAAAATAAAATATCCGACCGTAATTTATTTTTTTCGTCAAAGAGTAGATAAGTATTCAAGGACGTACCTACATAAACAGACATTTTTTTTGTAGTATATGTTCATAGATAGCCATACTAAAAGAACCCAAAAGATTTTAGTAGTGCTTCCCAGAGATTAAGTCTTAAGATAAACGTGGCCAAGACAAAAAAATATCCAATACCCAAATAGGAGCCACTCCCGTTAAATTTGGGAAACTACGAAAAATCATCGTGTGATGACCTAAGGAAGCGAAACGTGGTCGTTTACTTCGGGTCTCTCATATGAAGGCTGAAGGTCGCACAATGAGCAATGGAGAGAACGATGCTTGGTATTTCCCTGCGCGATAGAATCAGAAATGAGGAAATCCGTAGAACTAAAGTTAGCGATAACGCTCAAAGGATTACTTTACAGAAATATTAGTGGGTGGGACAAATAGCGAGAAGAACCGATACCCTTTGAGACGAAAAGGATCTCAAATGGCAACCCCGCGCTCAGAAGGTATAGGCTCCCCACGAGGTGGGCCGACCATCTGGTGAAGATCGTAAAAAACCATTGGATGCTAATAGCGCAGGCAGGACCGATCGGTGTGGAGTTCCTTGTAAGAAGCTTATATACTCAGCAGTGGGTGTCGTACAGTTGATATGATGATGATAATCATGACTATAAAAAACTTGGTAACAAATTGCTATTATAATTTTTATCATTTATGCAGTTACATCTGCTTGATGTTGAAATCAATCTTGATGAAATCAAATTGCTATTAGTATAAAAATAATATAAAAAAGCTGTTTCTGACGACAGTAACTTGCATATTTTATTAATAAGAAGCGGACATTTCTGCGTCTGTATAACTACCTACTGAATCAAGAATTAAACAACACAACTTCTTAGTGAATCACATCCGTAAAATTTAAGTAAAAACAAGATAAAGTTAAGTTTCGAGGGCGATGACTTTAACGTAGAGTCGATGCACCACGTCGAGTCTGAGGATCAGAGATCACGTACCTTCCATCAAATTAAGAGTTGCCTGCGAGACGAAATCACAATAACAGTCCTTAACGTTCGCGATGCGAATTCGTAGACAACAAAAAGTTAAAACACTAAATTACCTATAAACTATCTTAAGTCAAGAAAATAAAAACCGTTTTATGAATAAAACGAAGTATGATCGACTTATGAACATGAAGGAGATTCGATGACGCAGTTGTT
Organism: Chilo suppressalis; assembly: GCA_902850365.2. Lineage (NCBI taxonomy): Eukaryota > Metazoa > Arthropoda > Insecta > Lepidoptera > Crambidae > Chilo > Chilo suppressalis. Next base: position 21,114,797 of record OU963898.1, read on the forward strand.
GTGTATTCGGTCTGTGGCCGTGGAAGTAAGAAAACTTTCGTAATGGCCGGTCAAAGGATGGGTAACTAAAAATAGTATTTATAAAAAGAATATAAGGTCGAGTTCCTCGTGCTTGAAAGCTAGATGATGCCATTTTTCCTGGTTGTATTTTATATCGTTGGCATCGACCAAACTGCATTAGCTAGACGTTTGTGGGTGGCCGTTCTCTCGATTCCGTCAGGCAATATTAATGATTAAAGGAAAAGAAAACTTAACATTATAATTACAAGTTTTTTATTTCTATCCGTCTCGTGCTACATCTATTACTATTACGTAGGTCTTCAGCTTTGATACTGTCTTGTCCTTCAAGGCAGTGCAATTCTGATCTCTCGAATGTACCTATTTATTACCTATAAATCAAGCTCTCGTTTGTTATTACTAGCAATAAAGATGTGTGTAATATTTCGTAATTTTAATTAGACAACAGCAACAGAGAGAAAAATATGACCACCTAAAACTGTACTTGAATTTTCAATTCATTGGAAAAATATACGTCAAACATACATCAAGGAGATCGGATCTACGAAATATATTCAATGCACAACAACATCAATCAGTTTTGCGGATTGCAATGTGTGTGGGTTGGAGAGGTATCCCCAGTCCATCAAATCTATTAATGGCCGGAGAAGTTTCCATAGCAGCTCATTTGTTTGCTCCCAGAGACATCCAACCGTCATCAAGAGAGAGGACGAGGCCGACAGTTTACTGGCAAAACAACGTTCAGAACACGTTATAATTTGCCCATTGCCAACGGATATCTGTCACAGCAGAAGTATTTACAAGTTCAACGACGGAAGATAAGAAAGGTACTGTAACTACCAATGGATATTGCAAAACCCCTGAGTCCACGCATGCGTGGACTCAGGGGTTCATGCGTGGAAGCACATGTGCTTGCGTAAGTAGATTACAGTAGTCACGTTGATACATACATAAAATATGATAAAGCTCTACACGAGTGATTTATTGGTATAATTATGATGGCATTACATGATCAGATAGTAAAAGCCAATGTGTGAAAAATTTCGTAGTTTTTCTAAGCTGCTTTCACACAAGATGGATCAGCTTCGTTGATAAACATCAAATAAACAAAAGAGCAATTAGTCGAACCATATTCGAACAGTCATTAAAAAGATAACGATCATAATCTATACTTGTCCTCCTTCTTGTGTCGTGCTCCTCATTGCTCCTCCACGAATTATTTTGTGGATGATCACTTTCCACTTGTTGCTGTCTTCGGAAATGTGGAGTGCATCGCGGACTCCAATTTTGGTGTTGTCGCGGATCTGGTCTGTTCAGCGCATGGGGCTTATTCCTCTTGGTCGCCTTTCCTGTACTTTTCCTGTCACCAGAAGCGCTTCCAGGGTTTCGTTTTTCTTCCTGGCTTTGTGACCAAAGAATTCGAGGATCCTACGCGAACAGACTGTGGATATCCTAACGGTGACTCCCACTTCTTTAAGAATTGACGCATTTGTGCGGTGGGCTGTCCACGGAAATCTATACTTGTAGTTAACATCTGATAAATTTCGTCACAATGCACAATAAATTAACCGATGCAATTATAATTAGACCACAAGAAACACTCACTGTTATAACAGGACTGCTGCTGTATTTTTTTATAATATAAAAAGGTAAACTGCTTGCAAAAATGTCCTTTTGTCAATTGAACGTCGGAAACGGTCGCCTTGACCCCACCGATGTATATGCTATTCATCGTGTCAATAAAAGCTCACCAACGCCCAAAAGGTTCGTATACATACACATGAGGAAGAAAACGACAAACACTTTAGTCGAGGAAGTGCGGACTAACTTATAAACAAAAGAAACCCCCAAGTAAATGACGTAAGTAGGCAGGTTGTGATTCGAATAAGGTTAACGGGTTTCCAGGTAATTTCGTTTCAGAACCTGTACCAATAATCAGAACTTACTTGGAAACACTAAAACTCAAAGTATTGAGCTAATAAAAAAAATCATGCGGACTTTTTATTTTCAAAAAGCAACATTCGTTTTCTCTTTAAGCAAACATACACCACACCACTTTGCTATACAGAAAATATAGGTATTTTATAGGTAATTTACTATTATTAATAATATAAATCAGCCTTGTCAAAGCCTTTAAAAATGTTTTATCGTGTTTATATGGATTGCATAAAAAAGTAATGTAACTACATCATCTCCGCCAATCAATTAGCTCCTATATAATCTTAAAATATCAACAACTTTGTGTAAATTTTATCTCGATAACGATCACAAATCATCGAATTTTAATCTAGAACATAACCTTGAGACGTCGCCTCCAATGTTTAAAAATCTATGCCAAAATGATTATTTAATATTTAAAAGTTTGTTTAGTTCAGTCCGGCAGGCTTACCCTGAACAAAGTCCCGTAGTACTGACTCACGCACTAAATCCATACCAAGTGTTAATTTGACTGACTGCCCGATGTCAAACGGGGCAGTACTATACGTCACAATTCTGACATCAGATTTAAAATAAAAATACCTTCCTATTGTAGTTAGTCGTTACATTCAACATTTTTCCGCATGGTTGTATAGGATGCGGGCGTTGTAAGACAAAGTTAGGTAACATCTGCAAGGGCTAGATCAAAACAAAACAAATGGCCAATAAAGAATAACAGCTTCGGGGTTCTTTGGAACACTACCCCTAACTGAAAAGGGGTTTTAAATTGTACTGGCGAGTATTTTACTGCGGGGTTTGATAAAATTGGAGAACGGCTGAACCAATTTAGATAAAGTTTTCACACATCATTTATTACCTGGATTGAGACAAAGGATAATTTTGATGCCGAAAAAATGATAAAATTCCTGAGTGATTATCAAAAAACTAAAGTTAACGTGGATAAAGTCGCGGGTGGCGGCTCGTAAAATTAGAATACATACAGTAATAAAACGTGGAGTTTGCATTGAGAGGTGCGCTTGTCCGTCAGCCGTGGACTAATTGCGGGGCTCACAATTAGCCCAAGTGGCGGCCACCAACGAGCACAATTGCCGCAATGGGAAGGAAGTGGTCATACATCCTCGAACACCTACGTATGTGCATTTATCAATGTACTCCAGTCCCGTGTTGCGTATGCACTCGAACCGTTGCAACTTATAGGAAACATTTCGTCATACTTTAATTGAGCTTTAAAAACTTGCTTAAACAAGTCGGTTATGGTATTTGGCCACCTTTGGCATTATACTGCATGCTTTCACTTGAAAAACTCTTGCTTTCGTAAGGGGCTCAAAAACGAATGAAATACGATTATTACGAATCTAATTCTTCGAGTCTGGCAACCACAACAGGAAGGAAATCCTGAGAAAAGTATTAAAACTCCCGTAATAGATTTACAGTAGTACACATAAGAAAAGAAGTCTCTAAACCTAGTCCTTGTCTCTTAGGACAAGTTCTATAATAATTTATTGCGTACAGTCATTCGTGCGGATATAAATCTACATAAGCATACACACGTTCCAGTATTATAATTGGCTAGACCCAAACGTGACCATATATATACGGGCTTAAGGTAATTTATTAAAAAATCAATATGAGTCAGACACTCTAATGATTTAATCGGTAGCAAAATATATGGTCGGAAACCCTACAGTCACTTTACTTTAATAGTAAGGTGTGTATTGTACAACATGAGAATAAGTAAGATCTATATTATATGCGAGTTCACCATTTGTCAACGTCAACTATTTGTTGATCGCGTTAATTATCAAATAAATTATCATAGATTTTACATTATTCTTGTGACGTTACAAAACTAAACTTAAGATTTTTAAGTAGCTATATTTTTAATATAAAAGAAATCGCGCTATATTCAAAGCGTTTTATTAAATGATTGATGTGCGTGGAAACATAAGATATAAATAATGTTCATCAAGCCACCGCATAACATCTTTACAATAATACTACCGCAGATTTTATAAGTTTAATCAATAAATAGATAGTTTTGTTTAACAATATTAGCATTATCATCCAAAGTTTACGACAAAATTAAAAAAATATATAAATCTTCGTCTTGCAGTTAAGATAACAAAGGATTAATCCTTAATAGTTTTTCTTTGAAATTAGTAATTTAAATTCTTTTAAAGATTTACGTATAAGTAATAAGCTGCACATTGAGTCATTGTTTAGGCGAACACTGCGTATTAAAATGAATCGTTTCCCTTATAATTACATCTTTTAAAACCGCACCAAAGAAACAAAATTAACAATCCTACAACTACAGTCCCATAAGATTAAAATCCTAGAACTATATTGCAATAATAGTTTGCCTTGTTACTACGAAACTTAGAAAAAAAATCCATAACTGTGATGATATATACAATTGGTGTACGAATAAAATGAATGTGTGAATAAAATGAATAAAACTAGTAGACAAAAACAAGCAATTGTGAAAAATTAATATTTAACGACGATTAGTGCGGAGAGCAAACGATCTATGCGCGATTAAAATAACAATGAGCTGAATGCGTCCGCGCACGCTCCTGCGTCTCAACTGCGCGTGCGCACAAATGCGGCCGTCCTTGCGGCCGACATTGGCGCGCTGCACCTACAACAAAACTGACCCGAGAGTTTTAGTTAGTACGATTACAAAGACAACAACACGCCTACTACACGGTTCATTTGACGAATAACTCCGCATACAAATTCAAATGAAAATCAAAATTCGCAAATAAAGCTCTCAACTCAACTGAATGAAAAACATTCACAAATGCCCTTTCATTTAATCGCTAATAATGTTACAACACGAAACTTTATTACTTGCTATATTTCCATCAATATAGTGTGGGAATATAGAATTACGTATAACTACTATCTATGTCTGTGTGTATAACAAAGAAACTAGCGGTCTATCAATTTCGTGCGGAAAGCGCTTACGAGCACTTCGATCGTTAATAAAGTTACCTCCCATTATTTGGATCGAACCCAAACGATTATCACTTATGAGTAGTGAAGGAGCCAACTACTTTCATTATGGATATCTTATATTGATCGAAATAGTTTCATGGGTCGATTTAAATAAAGAAAACACAGCAGCCGAAATTTAATATAAAGTGATTCATCTTAATTTCATTCAATAGCACCGTACGAAGATTAATTAATTTCAAGATATTACTTTATCTAGTAAATGTTATAGATATTAATGTTAATGTTACCAAATAATTAATAACACGATATGCTATTTAAAACTAGAGCAAAATATAAAAAAGTCACCAACGATTCAAAAGAAATATATGCAACAGAATCCATTCCAATAAAGTTTTATCAAAGAAAACAAAATAATCTTTAGCTTTCAATGCAATGACATATGATACATGCAAATACGGAAATTTCGCAATCGAACAGACGTACTATCGCGTAAAGGTAATCAATGACAAATCAAAATGTTTATTTCATTTATTTATAATTCACTTTGTATTAAGAGATTTAATTTTTGCTTACAAAGGAATTCAAATAGTAGTAGAAAAAATGTTGAACTCAATGAGACAAATAAAGATATATTTCTCAGCGCAATCAAACTCTTTGGTCAAATGCTCATGAAAAGGTTTGTAGCCTTGTAGTTGACATTATCACACGGTACAACACACCCACTTGAAATTAGTGCGCTTACGCAGCCTTTCTCACAAGATCAAACATTCGGAAGTAAGTTGATTCATAGGTAAATATTGACGTATCCGACATATTAAGTAAATATCCTAAAGGCGATTACTGACTTCAAGGTAAACAGAAGTGATAACTTGAAGATAAGTATAATCAAATCCCATAATTGTCAGTTTGAAATATGTTGTTGTCGCGAATGCAGTCATACAGGAATTAAACGTTCAGACTCAATATACAAATAATATTATGGTACGCATTGCCTATGTGGCTATATTGTCGTTTCTATCAGCTTAGATGGACACATAGTATTGTCGTGAGTGAGTAAATCCAGTTTCTGACTATGTCATATAAACAGTCATTATTATTTATATTCAGTCCGGTTTAGATAAAAATATAATACTTTAAACCTGATATGTATATGTACTCTATCATCTATTTTTTTATATATAAGGATATTTTTACTACACTCACCCGGAAATAAAAGTTTCTTTACATTTATTTATATAAAGAAAGTTTTATTTCTAGTCTAACAGATTAATGCGTGTAAATAAAAAAATCTGATTTCTTTGTTCGGATGAAAACTATCAAACTTTGAAGGCTTTATCCGGTACCTTATTTATATTCAACTAGTAAAATAGACCCGAATCAACAACTGACATACATAGCCAGGAACGACCCAAGCCGAATTCTGAAAAAAATCCTAAACACAATTGTGCAAAATTTACGTAAGGAGGAGCACCAACACTTAACGCCCACGACAAATAGGTACACAAACTAATTAAATGCCTAATACGCCATTCTCTCTGTCTACATATTTTATGCTCTTATTGTATTAGCAATTTACCTTTATTTGAGAAAGTATCATAATGCTACTTGTAGCCAAAACAATAAGCTAAGAACCTAGAATCTTTATGGCTTCTTTACTTAGCTCACTGTATACGTAAGTAAAAAGTAAGGTAATATTACGTATGAAAGATTTGAATACTTGTTATAAAGTGAAGTGACCGTAATTTGGCAGGCCACAAATGTTGCGCCGCACAGCCTATTGAAGATCCATCCATAGGTATTATGGATACTGTTGGTATTGATCGAATTACCTGCACACAAACATCGTCGGTATTTTACAGCCGATAAGGCGGATTTTAGGCCAATATCGGTGACTTCGTGGCGACCCTGTTATACAATAAGTAGCACGGGTGTGGGTTTAAGGCCCACCTATCATCCGCGACACAATGGGAGCATCGACGTGGATGACACTTAAACTGGATTTATAATCGAGATCCCCGTCCCACCAACGCCTGTTTCAGGCACACGTATCATTAATAATATTAAATTAAGCACAAAATTTGCTCTGCTCTCAGAAATTTTGAAGGAAGAGCAACTCAAATTCGATTATATAGAAGTGTCTTAAATAGCGATTTATCGAATAATAGCATTATCAAAACATTATAAACTATTAAACAATGGCAAAGTGGTTAAATTATCATTTGCTTCAGTTTCAGATTTGTATATGTTAATAAAACTTCGGACGGGCTCGGACGTGGGAGCATGTGCAGTGAAATAAACGATTCATGTTCAAAATGTGTTACTTAAGCAAACGCTGTAATTATGGGCAATACGCTCCAGCAATTACAATGTACATAACTTGTTCGTACGCATACATAGTTAGCGCTCGCTCACTGAAATATCATCGTAGAACTTGCAAATTCTCATAGTAACTTGTTTATATCACAATGATTAAGTCTTATTCCTCCTTGATTCACCCGCATGGCTATCATAGTAGGCAATTTATAAACATTTATCTCACTAGCTAGATAACTTAATTAAAGATATTTTAGTTGAAGAGTATACTTTCTATACAAACATTTTATGCGAGCAAATTATCCAAAAATAGATTCCGCAGTAGTCCAAACAAAAATTACGATGACGTGATGATTGAATCAGCAGTTAGAAAAAACACGAATGGAGTATGTATATCGATCAAAAAAGTCAAAGCGAAGTCGGAGGCCCATTAAACTAAAACCCATAAAATTGGCGCGATAGTATAAATGTTTTGTAATTCTTGATAACATCCTAAATCCGATTTCAAACAGCGGACTTAACAACACCGGTCCAAACTGAAATAGACTAAACAGATCTTATGCTCGAGACAGTTGCGAGACGCTAATGTTTTTTGTCCACCAGCAAGTTCTGAAAACAAAATATACACAAAGGGAGGAGTCGCGTGTTCCGCTGGACGGAAGCCAGCTTTGATATATAAATCATACAGTCCTCAAGGTCAGCGCTGAACTAAAACCACAGAATATTTGGTCATTTGATATGAATATAAACTTAAAAGTACACCAAAAGACAATTCAGAAAGTTTAATTTTCAAGAAAAGCAAAGAAAGTAAAGCATTGAGCTGTTCCTATTCCGACCTAAACAAAGAATCTGCCAAAGTTATGTAGACACGTATAAGGTATGTATCATTGAACACATGTGGTTCTAATTCAAGGATAAACATATACCTACATAATTATATTATTTTCTTCATCAGAATTTCGCGTAATGTCAATACAAGTGTGAAACCTAACGATCTTTTTTTTCTACTAGATAATAACACATTTTCCATTACTGTAATTGCGCCAAATCATAAGATACGTTAAATATATGGGCCATTAACAGATTGATTTTATGCGTAGAACGCAAACACCGCGAATTATAAACAGCGTGGGTAGATTTGGCACGTCTCCGAAATTAAACTCAAGATCATATATCGCATGTTAGGTTAAATACAACAAGCGTCATGGGTGCGGATCACTGTTAATGAACTAAGGCTAATGTTGGTTGGTATGCTTAAAATATAAGATGCAAGGATTAAAAACTTATTATTTGGATTTGGCATATACTTATTTTTAGTTTATAATAAAAATTAAATCAATTTATAAGTGTACCTATAAGATATTACTGTCATCAATCACCACAGAGCTATGTGGTACATATATTACTATTAATTGTCATAGAACATATCGTCGTCTCATATACATGGTAAGCTCCTATCGCTGATAAATTAATAAAATTGGTATGCAAATGGATAGCGAATAAGAAAAATTAAGAATATGTGTGTTAATTTCGTTCTCATGTAACGATGAAGTTGCAAATTTTCATTCACATTAAGAGCGGACACGAGCTGAGAGACATTTGAGAAAGGACAGAGACATTAGGTATTTGAAAAAGCTATTGCTGTCATGCATTGGCAAATACAGTGCTATAGGAAAACCAGTATAGAAAAGTAACAGTAACAGGACAACGTTGAAATTTGCGTATAAAAATTGGAAAATTCGAGGTTTAGCTCTCGACGATTAATTTCTTGGAAAATTAAACATTAGAAAAATATTTTTTCACATAGTATAATAAGTAGTTTGACTATGCCTCTATTTTTTGAATTTTTACACTACGTTTTAGTGGTGATAAAAAAAATATTATTTTTGTCAGTTTTAAAGGCTTCTAGTTTTTATGAAACACAAGTTATCGAAAAAAAGGAAGACATAGGAGCATAGAATGAGTAAAAGTTTTATATAATAAAATCAATTCTTTAGTGATAAAAATCAAGGAGGAATCAGTTCAAAACGTTTGTATGGAAAAAACATTGCCCGCTTCCCATCATAATGTTTAAAATCGATTTAAGGAATATTTGCACGCGTCTAAAATGCTTTTTTACTTGTTTAATTAAGCTCAAGGAGAGGGCACAGGCCACAGCGAAGTTGCACTGAAATTCTATAGCTTCTCTGGGGAAATATACTCCACGTTTCAGAAATCTGAAACAGTATACCATACTATTATTCTTCACGACATAAAATGATCCGAAATGTCAAGAATAATGAAAAAAAACAAGACGACGAAACATTTCTATGTTTATAATGATGGAAACATGATTTATCCAGACCAAATTGCACAATAGTATCGCATAGAAAACAATGAAGGTGAATGCACGCTCAAGGAAATAAATAACGGAGCAGCCGGGCGGCCGCCCGTTATAGGTTGAGTGTGGCGAAATAGATTGTTCACCAGCTCTAATATTTGAGTAAATAATATTTTGAAAGAAATATTAAGCTCTCAAAATATATTAATTCACACCATATCACTTAAGGGGTGATGGAGCATCAGAGATATGCATGACATCAGGAGTTAATTGTAAATTATAGATTTGTAGTAAATTATTAGCATGGATTGGGATATTATTATAATTATTTCATGTTTTTGGGGCTATGCAGTCCTAATGGAACAGTAGTCACTACGACCTAAAGGATCTATAGTGATGTAACTCGCCACCAAGTTAAAGTATCTCATTAAGCCTGACAGCTTAGCTTCCAAGAAGCTGAAAACGTTTCTAGATTTCATTTCCTCTAGGCGTATTACTCGTATATTTCGTCCACGATGAATACTACGTTTGTAGATAAGAGGCCCACATTTAACTAGAAGGTGTTTTAGTGTAACACGCTCTTGATTGCAGTATCCCTTAATTTCATATGAAAAAGATGTCTTGAGCTTGCAGTGTCCAGCTAAGGCTCTTACAATAGCACGGGCGTTCGGCCTGCTAAGTTCTATTAACTCAGCAGTCCGTTTTTGCGAGTAACCTTCTATTAGGGATTTAGCGTGCTCTAATCCTGATTGGTTTAACCAATATTTTTTCGATTGGCCTAGAAGGCCGTCCTTAAGTATTTTCATAGCATTATAAAACACATTTTTAAAGGGATTTCATATGCATTTTTTTATCTTTCTTTCCGATCGATGGATTCCAACGATCCAAAATGATAGAAGTATTGAAAAACGCGTCTAAAAAGCCGTTCCAAAAAAGTGTTTTATTTAATGAGAGAGTGATGAGTGGTGTCTGTGAAAACATAAGAAATAAATATACCATAGCATGGTTTCTAGGGGTGCCACAGAAAAGTTGCCAAAACAAGACCATATGACTCGCACTGTCAAAAAGTTATTAGATCTCTTAAACAACCAAGCTTCTAACTCTACAAAGCCTAACTGCACAAACTCTTCACCGTATTCAAAATATGTGGCGTGGTCATTTCGCTACATTCGTATAGGCGTAGGGTGAGTAATTTATTCACTGTTCATTTCTTTTCTATTATAGAATAGTTCTTGTAGTAACGAAACGGATTTTTCTATGGTGCGGTGGACGCCGCAACGCAATTGGTGGCCTCGCCCTTACGACTTTTACCGTCTGCGCGGTAAAATTTCCAGATGGAGCACTCAATGTTTTTCTGTGACCATAATAAGAGAACATTTACTATTCATATCATAGATCGGTAATTAATATTCCGCAAAAAAAAGAAACGATGCGAAAGTGGTGATGGTGGCGTTTACTTCGCTTATTATTACTTAGCCAATCTACATATTATGTACCTACAACATCACATACATCTATTTGTAACCACTAATGTTATCAAATGGGCAAGTTAAAGGTTAATATTGTTTATACATGGTATCTGCCGACAGACATAAAGTAAGATAAATCAAGCGTGTGGAAATTATGATTTGAGTATTTGTACTATACATTGATATATATAGAATGCGAGAATAGGGATATTATAATATTTGCAATAAAAATCTTTCTAATCATAACAGTCTTTAACATAAATTGGGCACGCAATGTGCCACGAATACGTATGGTGTATTTTATTCTAAAGAGGATCGTATTTCGTATAACCCTAGAGACCTTTATCCAAATTGAATCATGTATCAAACACGCTTTGAGAAACGGATCACACAAAAAATCTTACATAAACTTTATTCTATTACAAGAAGGCGGCAGGTGTCAAGACGAAACGGTTTCGCACGTCAAAATAGGACATACACGCACAAGATAATGTAAAAAAATCGTGATCCGATATGAAAGAGGCGACCGTGACGCTAAAAACTGATATAAACATGATATTCTATGATGTGATGTGAGACCGCTGTCAGCACCGCTAATATTAAAATGCCGATTCTCATTAACTGAATATAAGTGTATCCTGCAGGTAATTCAACATCAACAACGCCATTTGAACTTCCTCGGGGAAAATTTATCAGAAATATTTTTTAGAAACAAGATTTTTGTTCGTACCGACTAAAAAGACATTCAGCATTTAGGAATTATTAACATGATTATTTCAACTAAATAAATACGTTACGTCATTAATACGAGAGCTTGAAAATTTTTATATCCAGGTTTCAGTATACTTACCATAGTTATAAAATTTATATTTTACTTACATTGATAAAGTTTAAAAAAATATATAAATACGTCAGACGTCACGGTGTAAGTATCAACAACTACACAAAATATATCTAGTAGGACAAAAACTTAAAGCAAATTTATTTTGATATATATATTAAATCACTCCGTCATAAATAGACTTAGGGACGTTGTCAGGTAATATAAAAATATTTACTCCGTTAGATAAAAATTACCTGTGTAGGTAAATCTTACAGATAACAATGCCACTGATTTAAACATGACAAAGACTACCTGAATCACTTGTATAATTCTTAAAAAATACCGATTAAATATTGTGATGGAAAATTACCTAAGTATACGTTATATTTACACTGAATATAAAACAATACGAAAACTCGACATTCATTTCAAGACAACCCACATAGTTTCTTTATTCCAACCTATGAATTAGTCACGCCTCCATCAGTTCTAAATGTCTGAGCAAAGGATATTATATTCTATCGTTAAAATTGTAACATCAAATCAAGAATGCCACTATAAATTTATTCCTGAGCAATGTTTTTTTTAAAAAAAAAAGTCAACATAGCTTGATTCAACTTCGCCAATTTGAAAAGTGAAAATATTTTTCTTCTTTCTTTACAATGATACAAATAAATGAGCACATTCCAAAACTATGAATATACATAATTAAGACACATGTATATATGCTTTACTAGTTAAAGTCAAAAAAAGCAGTCCTGTTTTTATTTTTAGTTGTTTTTATATTTTTTTACTTCGCTTTTTAGTAAGGCAGTCAAAAGCACGACTATGTAGGATTATTATTTGAATACTTACTTTAATGTTTCATTAGAACTTAGTAAAATTGTGAGGAACTGTGTTTCTTTAATACGAGCACTAATGAGTACGTATGAAGCTTATTAATAAATTTAATGGTTCGCCTTGCCGAAACAAGTTCTAGGAACATATTTGTAATCTTCGACATTACGGGATACGGCGTGTCAAGTCTTGATAAATGTTGCTGAAGGCCAGTAGGTATCATTTAAAAGAAAATAAATCGGAAAAAATGTGCTCGATGTAACGCTGACAGCTGCACACCCATTTTAGAGATAGATACATATTAACAATCGGACCTAGAGCATTGGGTCAAGGGAATCGGGTACCCTTGATACAGTACCACATTTCCATTCTAATACCATACTTGCGGTATCGTACATCAGCATTATTGTAGCATTGCAATGAATACCTTCACTTAAGTGAATGATAGATAATGTTCTCTATTTCTATAGTTATCCAATGAAAACACAAACAAATTAGTACCACTAAAATTCAATCACGTTACACGCTAGCTCATGATAAATAAATTTAAGTTAGATCATCCATATATACCTGTTTTTTAGCATATTGTCGGGTACGAACACGTTCCACCAGGAGGGGCGCTTCTGGCGGACGTACGTAGTCGGTGTGTCGCTCTCCTCATCGGTGTCGTTTCCCCCAGACTTCCGTCTTTTCTTACGTTCCAGCTGCAAGCGAGCTGCCCAAGAACGTCTTCTGCCCTTGTCGGTCGGCCCGAAATCGGCTCCTGCCGGCACGGCCAGCGATGCCCGACGAAGCATATCAGGTGGTGGTTCATCGAAATCGGTAAGTTTTCTGTATCTCTCAGCGAACGTAGCATCAGATGCTCGGCGGCCATTGGATGTCGGTCGTGGCGGGGGTGTGGGAGCTTCGGCGAATGTGTCCTCGTCGTCGGAGTCGTCGAATGATGGTTCCTCGCTGAAGCGACGAGGGGACTCGTCCACAGCCTCCTGAAGGCTCGCGAGCGGCAAGCTAGGCCTGTGCGTGCGCAACCCGTGTGGGGCGCGCCCAGGCCTACCGTGCAAACGTGCCAACGCCAGCGGCACCGGAGACTCCGTCAACGTAGGCTCTCCACCACTCATTGTCACAGTTTCACTTGCACTTTGTATTAAACAGTCCACACTTCACGGAGCCAGAATTTGGATTACGGCTCCACCATTTTCGATAAACACTTTCATCAATTGAAAGCTTCGAGAACACTAAAAATACCGTCTCAGGAGTACTTATATTGTTCTGAAGTTTCGTTAATGCGTAGCCTGTTACATAATTAATAAAAATGATTAAATTATAAATATCCCAATATAAACATTTGTGTGGCATTATAAACGAATTACCTACATTAACCTAGGCCCACGTTTCTTCAAAAAGTTTAAAAACTAAACGGTTCAGGTCAGGTTCAGTAACTACGAGATTCATTATTTGTTACAGAATTAGCACAGAAGCAGGTGCGCCGGCGCTATTCCATATAAGCAAGTAGTTGCAACTTTCGTAACTGCATAGTCCACGACACGGAGCGGCAGGCGCGCGCGCATGATCGCGCCGGTCGGTCGGTCGATCGGAGAAAGTTGCCACAGACTTGCATAAATTGCCTAGCAGCTAGCAGTCACAACTGCGGTCGATTTCATTATCGCTACCATCGTGACCTTTTCAATGGCTAACGTTTAGTTGATTGGAACCAATCCAACAAGCGGTCAAATCGTAGACAGGATTCATATTTCTCTTCGGACGTATTAAATGTTAAGTTTATAGTTTCGGATATAGTACGTGAGGACAGAGTTCTTCCTTTAGCAATAATCGGACAGCACAACGAACAAATGCTTTCCAACACAACGCCAAGGTCGCTCGGGAATTGAGTTCAATAATTGAAACAATTCGCTTCAGTTCGCGAATGTTGAAATTGTTTTACAAATACCTAATAATTAGAAATGATATAGTTAGTGTATGCCGCAGAATAGCAAATAAATCAATTATCGCTGTCATATTAAGCATATTTATTGAACAATTCAGTCGAGAAAAAGAGTTCCGCTATGCACTTTTATAATGAAATTTCATGCACAGAGAGAGAGTCTATATCTCAATGTTACTAAATTATTTTTATTATAATTATTTCATAAAAACCTAGAATATGGAAGAGCATGAGCTACGAAGAACGGGCTGTTTTTCACGTATAGGTGATTTTGAAGAAGAACATAATTTAAATTCATAACATAACCCTGATAATGTTAGCTAAATATTTATTAAAACATCTTTAAGTATACATGTATGTCGATTAGGTACAAAAAGTAAAATTGCACAATTTAACTAAGTAGGTCAAGCAACTGTAACGAAATATGTCTTAGGTACGCGCGAAGAATGATGGCGCAAAAACTTTAATAACACACCGGCTACGTATAATTGCGTACATTAAAATATTTATTCGATACGAGTATTGCATTAGATGTTGTGAATTAAAATAATGTTAATATGTACATGTTAAGCCGTGTTTTACATTTCAATCGTATTAAAATTAGGTAAATGGTATTCGTAAAATTCGTGTCTTGATATTTCGGTAAATATTGGAGATACGAGTTTAACTTGACCATGCGTTTATAATATCACAATGTTTCTTATTTTAGTTCATTCAATGTGTCAATGAAATGGAAGTGTATACGCTTATTATTCACTAATAATCGTAATCAATTGATAAAGTACCTTAAGTAAGAAGGTACAAGTGAATAATGTTTAGTTAAGGTAACCCACAAACGTCAATCAGACAAGCCGCGAAATGTCCGCCCATGTTACTGAGGAAATTAAGCGTTTGAGAGGTGACACCTCACCACACTGTCTCTGGCGCCCCGCATTATAAATATTTTAATGAACATAAAAGAATAACAAGATAACATACATAACGTATAGATACCAAAACTTTGTAATAAAATTAAAATTAAAACCGACCTATAATTAACGGCGAAAATTGCGTAACAAACATACAAAAAAAACATACACAACTGAAAACTTCGCTCCTTTTTACCCGGCTGCGCAATGCAAGAGCGCGAAGCGCGACGCGCAGACAGGGTATAGTGTTTAACAGTGTATATATGTATGTTTGTTCCTTTGTGGCACACTAGAGACCAAACGCCTGGACCGATTTTGATGATTCATACATCAATCGATTCGTCTCAATCATGGGAGTGCTACTAAAGATATGATAGTAATCAAAATTCAATATAGGCAAAATTAGGCGCCATATTGTGACGAAGTAAAAAAAATAAGTTGACAAAATATGTCGAGTGGGGTATCACTGTCTAGATAATCAAAAATTATATTTAGGTTCCTAACACCATTTTTCATTTTATATGATTGTTTAGGATCTATAACGCTTTAAAGTTGTATATTAACCACTTACGCTTTTAATTTCAATCTTACGTTTGTATGGATCTTTGTAACTCTTTCCCCTAAAAAATACTAAATGGATTTTAATGAAACTTAACAGTAATGTAGCTCATATATGATAATTACATATATATAATAATTTATGTAGTTATTGAGTGAATTGGCCAATATATAACAATAAGTGTCACATAAGACGGAAAAAATCTACCATCTGCGAGCCATTTTGGCCTGTACTGCAAAAACAATAAAAGTTACATGAATGTAATGTAGAATTAAAATGTATCTCTTAAATAGTTCTAAAAAGAAGTCCGTGACACCATATATCTATTGTTAATGTGTAAGTCATTACCGCTAAAATAGTAAAATTAAAACAAAAATATTATTTGATATCTATTTCCAAAATGCACATTTTGTATTAACAAATCATTTTTTATCAAAACAAATACTTTTATCGCTTTTGATATTTAAAGACGATAAACTTTGATTTTTACACTATGTGATTTCGACAAATATTTAAAAAGTTACAACGATGACAAAGTGATAGCGCGGTGTACTATGTAAAAGAAAAAAAAATGGGGTATTCGCAGTATCTGATCCTATACGAAGTACTAACAATAAAACTGTGAGACAGTTCCTTCTTAATAAATGATGAAAAATATTTTATCATAATAGGTATTTATGATTATTGAATTTTAATGAAAATCTCAGAATTTTACTGTTTTTCATTTTTTTAACGATATTACTTAATGTTACAAAAAGGTTCACTTAATATAATGACAAATAAGCCATTTTTCGCTAGTAAGTACATACTTATTGGAATCCCTGTATTTATTAATCAGCTCACGATAATATTGGTTTTGTAATAATTCTGCAAAATTCAAAGTAAATAATGTAGATTTTTATAGGTAAATCACCCCTTTCATCACCCTACGCCTATAAGTATTGCGATGTTGTAGCTAAGAACCAAGTTCCCATCTACTTCTATATGGGAATTCATTATATTCGATTTAGCTATTAGGGCACGGAAGCGCAACAAACAAACTCACTTTCGCATCTATAATATTATATTATACTTACTAGTGATCCACCCGGGCATTGTACGGGCGAAATTTATTTATCGGGATAAAATATAGCCTATGTCACTCGGACAAAATGTATTTAAATAAAGAAAAATGTTATAATAAATAATGTAGCTACCTTATGATGAATTAATATTTGAAACCGATTCAGTAGTTTGACAGATTATTTGTTACAAATATACAAATCTTGCCTTTTTATAATATTAGTATAGATAGTTAAGATAAGTATTTAATTGATGAAAAAGATTTAAAAATAAAGTAAGTAATAGGTTTATTTGATTATATTTGTAAAAGTTACTTAGCATTTGTGCTTAACAGTGATACGTTATTCAGTATTTTTATAACAAAAAAAAAAAATGGAAAATAATTGCCATGATTGCACTACTGGGAGTACTCTTCATTCGAGATTTACACTACCAATAAAAAAGGGTCGAACACAAAGTCTTTGACCTGTTACATGTGAACGCTTTAAAAAGAAAATTACAAAGAGAACTATAAATTGATAATAAATGAGATTGCTATGGTGCTCTACCTAACGTTATGAAAATTTTATTATGCGCCTTTAGTTTAATCAAATATTATAAACTTTGCTTTGGTGATTGCATAATTATTTAATTTAGTGATCTAAGGCAGTTGCCACCATTGTCCAAAACAACAGACGGGAATTACTGCTTTCTTCAACCTGCGACATAAACGTCATTGATTGGTATTGTATATAGGGTGATTAAAAACATTTGAAGTTAACTTCTGGCATCTACATATTGGGTTTCTGTGAATTATGTAGGTATATCAAATTATGAGACTAGGGACTGACACTGAATTTGTGTATATCACAATCTTAGACGTCCAGCATTGACATGACAATGCAGCCACTGCCAATTTTAAATAGTCGACGAATAAAAGTAAATGAATTTTATATTTACTGCTAAACTATTAAAAAAAAACATAAACAAAAGATGACTTTTTGAGTAAGTTTACTATAAAATTTACATACATTAGAGATATTTATGTAACGACTTGATTTAACTTCACACATTTTTGCGATAATTGAGGCCCATCTGTAGCCTTGACCCCGCTGGTAAAGTCTTTATATGTCTTAATAAATCAATCTTTTAGACCAACGCAAGGTACTTAATAATTCCCGCGATATTAATTCCCTTACTGAAGTATCAAGACTACGGTATATACCATCTTAAAATACTAACTAAAAAGTGTGAAATAAAAAAGGTAAATTTAAAAAATCAAAAAACCCGACTGCTTAATTATTCTTCAAATAAAAACTGAAAAGAAAAAAACAAGTCCAGTAGTCTATATTCTGTTAATAAGGAACAAAGCTACTTTAACAGTCGGGACCCACTGTTGAAAAATATTATGTATTCTTGAATATCTTGAGGGGGTACAAGACCTATAGAAGTACCTCACAGCATTGAAAAGTTCATTCAACACAAATATATATTAAGCTACGTATATACTACTCTATTTTCTTTATATAATGTGATAAAATTATATCGATATATTGATTAGAAGATTTAGTACCAACTACTTAATAAGTAAATCGTATTACCAATGCACCCGCATTATCAATATTACAATGGAATTTTACAATAGATCAATCAATGGCATCACCGAGCTGACTTATCATTTCATCGACGCAATGTGTTAACTTTCTAAACATGATATTAGCACAACAAAGTAAAGCTCCGCGCTTCACTGTATACAAACTTACAAAGTGATAAAACACAAAACTTTAGAAAAAAAAAGATAAAAGTAACTATCGACGTATCAATCTCTTCGACGTTTCAGAAGGAACACTGTTTCAGAATTTTATTCAGCACGACACAACCTTTTTGATGTTTCGTTATGTTTACGTTCCGTTTGAAGCACCACGCACTCTAGAATTTTTTATTAGTCACTGATTGATGTTGTGTACTCGGGTTTCAACAAAGCAGGGTATTTCTGTTAAGTTTTACCTACCATACGTGTCCTAAATCGGAAGCAAAACATTTTTTCGCTTCAATTAGCAAAAATCTCTTAGTTTAATTAATACGTCCCGCAGCATTATATCTTATTTTTAACAGGATATTAAAAAATAATTCGAATATAGTACACTTGTAAACTTTAATATATTTATTGCTAACAGAAGTTATAGCAAATCGGAACTCTGATTTGATTTTCGTAAACAGTATAAAACTTACAACTATCAAAGTTATACCTACTTCATAATAATAAATATTAAGTTTTTATGGAGCTCGATGGCGCAGGTGGCTGCGATCGTTGAAGTAAACCAACTTTCGCAGAGGTCGGTCATTGGATGGGTGACCAAAGATCTTCTATCTCGAGTTCCTCAGTGCTTCGGAAGGTACGTTAAGCCGTTGGTACCGGCTGCATCTGCAGTCGTTAGCACCGCTAATCCGCACTGGGCCCGCGTGGTGGGTCATGGCCCAATCTCTTTATTCCATCTATAGGGAAGGCCTGTGCCCCAGTAGTGGGGACATTAATAGGCTGATGATGAAGTTATTATTAAGAGTTTCCAAAGATGAATTATTTTGCAATTGTGTTAATCGATAGTAAAAAAAACGTAGCAAAAGAACACGCGTCTGAGAAAACTGTGGACATAAACTAAAGAAATGATAAGAAGTATCAGCTATAAAAAAATAACGTTAATGGCAGCTTTATTAAAAAAATTGCAATTCGTTAGCATTGTGTTTCTTGCTTGATTACACAGTAGGTTGACAGTACTTTACGATATTTTATTTATTTTGTATTCATTAAAATTTTAATCATTATGAAACGCTCTTCTTCTAGGTACAACTTTAATAGTTGTACCTAGAAGTAGTTTTATATTTTTTGAGAAAGTCGAATCAGAGTTCCAAGGTATTAGCGGATGACCTGATTCCTTTGTGGTCGAATGTATTATTGATGGTTGTCTCCATATTTTGCTATCTATTAAAGTATCGAACAAAGACTTTGTAGAACCACAGGTAAAACCAACAATGCGACATTTAATAATGCAACAACCCATCATGACCTCTCTATATGTCGTGAAGTCCATGTAAGTATGAAAGTATACACTGGTCTATATACCGCTAGGCCCTACTGACCTATATGAAAGGAAAACAATATTAAACAGGTGTGTCGTTTATTTATTTGACGTCCTCAGTGGCCGAGTTGTTTGTACGCCGGGTTTCATGGTGTCGCCGACTCAAGAGTCCCGGGTTCGGGTCCAGGTGGGGGCAGATGTTTATGTGATGAATACGAGCATTTATACTCCAGTCATGGATGTTTCATATGGATTTCTATATAAATATACTTTTATATATGTATTCTATCCGTTACCCTAGTATCCCATTACACAAGCCAAACAGTGCTTACTTCGGGGCTAGGCTAATTGGTGTGTGTTTTGGTAATATTTATTTATATTATATCTTACGAGGAACAATAAATTTGTCGCGACGGACACTAACAATATAAACAGTTACTTTAAGGATGGAACTAATTTAGAGGCTTTGGGAAACGTGAGTAGGCAACATACAGCTTCTAAATCATTATGCAGTTTTATGGTAATAACCTGAAGTGATTGATAGAGCACGCACATGCGCTCGTAAATGCTGTGGCACCTTCACTACTGGTGTTCCACAGTTGTTATCGCACGTTCCGAATGCTCTAAAGAAAATCTTATTTAAGTATATTGCGTTCGTGAACATTCTGACATACTTATTAGATTTAATGAACCCATTATATCATTTGGCAAGAATAAAGCAAACAATTAGTGAGGGCATTTTCATCAAACAGTTTTATGTATGATTGAGGAAATGCCAATTAAAAGCGCCAACACTGTAATTACAGAAAAACATTATAATGTATGTATAATGTTATGTGGCAATTAATCGTATATAAAAGGTTTACAATGAAATATCCTAACTGAAAAAACATTTTGGAATGAAATCATTGTGTCAAATGTATTGTGTCAATTTGATCAATAATTTTCTGATTTTGAACTGATTTGTTCATTCTGCTTCGTCATTCTTAACTTCTTAAAATTACGTATGCCGAAGCATAACATTCATAATTTTTGCATGAATTGTGTAACACACTGGGTGAATGTCTTATTGGCTGCCGTAATAATCTATAAATAAAATATTTTTTAAAATGAAGATAACTTCACTAATAGGTAGTAAGTTATAATGGACGTAAACAGTAAATATATTAACAACTAACTTTTCAAAAGACAAGAACAGAAGATATCAAGAAAATTACTTTTATAGTAGGGTACTTACTAGGAGTCGAAATATTAACGCTCAATAACTTCTGTAAACGCTTAAATTGACCGATAAACAACTTTTAATAAACATGTCGAAAGCGAACTCAAGGACATAATAATTTTCGCATCAAAAACACATCAGCATGACCGTGATAGGCTTCGCGAGTAAGATAAACAGTATGAGAGATAGATAAAGATATATAATTGTGTGAATTTGTAGCTCACGACTGCAATTGCAATATCTAATTTGAACATGAGCTATAACACTCTTGGAAAATATACATAATATTTTTTAAGTCAAATTTTTTGGTCAACGAACAATTCTTGTTACAAACACAACCAAGGTTCAAGATGGGCAGAAACAATTAGTATTCATGGAATCAAAAACCATAGTTATAATGGAAATTAATTTGTTCTGCTGTCACGACATGTAACCGACATTATCTTCTGTTTACGTTATAAGAAGGAATACATTAACGAGAGCAATCGGAGATACAATGACACTGGAAACAATGATGGCCACCAGCGTAAACAAACTACGAATAGTTAATGAGCTGGAATCGTATACGGAATACTGATTAATTGGACGCGGTGACAAATATACTTTATGCGCCTAGCAAGACGATATATGCGGCAAAGAGAACAAAGAAGCGAGAAGCGCAACCATTTTATCTCAACAAACCGGAACTACGCCGCCTGCTCGACTAGCCCAACTATATTTAAGCAAGAACACTAAATTGTCAAAAAAAATTAAATATTAACTTTAATTGACGAAATAAGTTAGATCATAATGATCAGAATTTTAGAGGTCAACTGAATTTTATCATAGCACGATATCTCGAATCCTGGAACAGATGTACCAACTGTTTAGTGCGTATAGATTCTATAATACAATTTTAACATGTTGAATTGACGAAATTAGGATTGGATACGGTAAGCAAAATTACCGTTACATGACGCTCGATCATGAACAATGCAACTAAAACCATGACTAAATTCTTAGCCCATTTGACGCATACAACGGGACATTTAACCTTATTACTAATGTGAGCATTATCCGAGGCGATCCAATAAGATACGCTTAAGTAGTCACAACTAAAAAACAAAACAAACATTATAAGTACTTGATATTATATGAAAAAACAAGGATGTTAAGAGATAAGTAGAAGAAGCTGCTGGTTCATATTGAGCAGACCAATATTCTAAAAATAGCAATGAAGATCAATTGAGTTTAATCGGAGATTTTATAACAACATTCTACATCATCTTTCGATAAAAAAAAATCTAAACGAAATACTTCTTTATTTTAAAGAGAAGTCGATTTAAATGATGAATTAATTTTCTTATTGTGTGGATACGAATAATTCGATTTACATAGCCTACGAATTTTATAGCTTGTTTTATTGTATAAATTTTGTGCAAGTTTCCATCAAAAATTTGATTGCATCGTCGCAATGTGAACAAACTAAAACTCATAGTTCGGTTTTTAGATTAGATAAAAGATTATTTAAAAAAAACCCGGACAATTGCGAGTCGGACTCTCAACATAAACGGCGGCATCTTTTTCTACCAAGCTTCAAGGGACCGTAGACCTGTATATGGTTATAAGTTTATGGTTTTAATTTGTCAATACCTCCACGTGTTCCTGAAATAAAAGTTCATGACGGACAGACAGAACGAAGAACGGAAAAACGGATAACAAAGTGTGTAATAAGGGTTCTGATTTTTTAGTAGTGGCTGTAGTGGTGGCTTTTTTAGGAGAATGTGGATAAATTCGTTAAAATACATACTAATATTATAAATGCGAAATCTGTGTCTGTCTTTCTTGTTGTGTGTTACCTCTTCACGCTTGAACCGCTGAACCGATTTAGAAAAAAAATAGTAAAGATATAATTTGAGTCCCGGGGAAGGACATAGAATTTTATCCCAAAAATCACCCTTTATGCGAGTGAAAAGGGGGGTGGAAGTTTGTATGCAAAACAATTTTTTCTACGCCGACGAGGTCGCTGACACCCACTAGTATTCCATAAACATTGTAATCAGCGAATTTAGAGAGAAAACATAAATAAAAAATCTTAACACAATAACATACCTTACGAAAGGAAAATATATTCCGCGTTACACACTTGACAGTCGGCTTGAATTATAATCAATTGTGAACAATGAAGATTAATTGGTATTTTTCAACATTGCTTTATACTGGACGATGATCTCGAACTCTGATATTATACTTATCTCTGAACAATTCCCGATTCGATTGACGTGATTAAAATTTAATTATAGATTTTATGGATCCAAAAAAATGATTAGTTATACATTATCCAAAAATATCATTTATCACTTTAACGCAAGCAAGAGTTATTGAACTCCAATGTCATATTAATAAGTATAATATTCAGAAAATATATTAGTGCCATTGCGTTAACTCGTGAGTAACGAAGAAAAGTAAAGGTACTAAGTTACATTCTGTAAAGACCCAAGGCCTTTTAAGAATATATCTAGGTATATTATTATAGAAAGGTAGTTTGAGATTTTGTGATTGTGACGTTGTAGGGATAACCCCCCCCCCCCCCCCGCTCTACTGAACCGATTTTAAAAATTCTTTAACTGATGGAATGTCAAGTTATTTGTTAGTGTCAAATGCTATATATTAAACCGGAAAATAAAACGACGTTTTCGTGGCAGTCGGATTTGCAAATTAAGTCAGAGAAAAAACGCTTTTTTCGAAACGCTGTGTTAAGGTCGAGAGATAAACGATGATTGACTACTAGAGAAAAGTTTTAGAGCTTGATAATGTCTACAAAAAAATCAGCGATAGCACTAGTTTGTTATAAATTTGTTAAAACGTTGTGTTTTATTATTATTGGCGTCATGTCCATCACACTCGCTGTACGCCGCAGAGACGGATTTGGTGCGCAACGTCATTAAGAGCAGGAATCCGCTACGACTCGGGAAGGTTGTTTTGGGAATATTCCCGAAACCTGGATCGGTCGCGAATACTTTTTTCATTAATCACCCGCTGCCTTTTGCTGTCGCGTTGACCCCATTCCCAGTATTCTGAACAAACAAACGTAGAGTCGCGACGGGCGCGAACCCCGTCGTTTAAAAATAGCTTTGTATACTTTCGATATATTTTTCATTCTCCACGTTCAATCTATGAAAATTTATTTTCTTCATTACTCATTGCTGGTATTGGCTGGCATTATAATGTTGTTTTTAGTTGCAAGCCAATAGGAAGTGGTAACAGACACAACAGGTCATTATGTTTAAAGATTAGATAATTGTCAGTGTTTAATTTAGCCTTAATGCGAAATAACTACATGACTACACTATTGCAGAGAATGCATTACAATTATTGCGTTTTTAGTTAACCGCACGTATCGATGCAATGGACGACGCGTATATAAAACTGCTCAAGTTACCATCGTCGTCGGCGCTA
This sequence comes from Chilo suppressalis, assembly GCA_902850365.2. NCBI lineage: Eukaryota > Metazoa > Arthropoda > Insecta > Lepidoptera > Crambidae > Chilo > Chilo suppressalis. The sequence goes on from OU963898.1 coordinate 21,139,663, forward strand.
GAAAAATGTAGGACTCACATTTCAAAAGTAAACATTGGAACACAACTTGAGACCTAGCAGCTGCATAGGCTCTAAACGCATAGGAATGCCGATATAAGAATAACGTAAATTGAGGAGCTCGATGGCGCAAGTGGTTAGCGCGTTCGGCTGCGACCGTTGAAGTTAAGCATATTTCGCAATGGTCGGTCATTGGATGGGTAACCAAAACTTCACTATCTCGATTCGTTGGTCCCGGCTGCAGATGCAGCCGCACCCAGCACCCACCAAATCGCACTGTGCCCACGGTAAGACTCGTGCCCTGCAGTGGGGACGTTAATAGGCTGATGATAAAGATGATGAATAAAGAAATACGACTCCACCCACCCAAAAAAGGTAATCTTTTACGTGGAATAATTTGACAGAAATTACTTTAGTATATTGATTAATGTGTCACTCAGATTAGATTTTATTATGAAACCCATTGAAGCTCGGGTTTATATTTGAATATGTTTATTTATTTATATGTAAAAATATACTACATTCAAACGTGCTGGATTTGTGATTTTGCAATGCTATCTAAGTATCTTTGAATTCTAATAAATTCAGTCTGCCAAATGCAAACTTAATGATAAAAAAGATTATTTCGTAAGAAACTGACGATCATAAAGTATTTAAAATTAATCGTTCATTATATTAATTTGTAGTATCGCTTGTTTCGTATACGTTTGAAGTAAAAGGTATATGTATTATATGTATTTATCAATTAACTTTAAAAAATATCTTATTAAATACTGCCTTTAAACGAAAAGGATAACAGGAATTTGGGCAGTCGACAAAAATTTTGTTATTTTTAAACAAATTAAAAATTATTGGTGAGACAGAGATATTTACATTGGTTACATCTCATAAGAGTAACATAGTAATATTAGCAAAAATAACAAATCCAAGAAACTCGCGTCTACTATCTGGTTCCAAACTAAGATAAATAATGTAAAAATATAAATTACAATTACATAATTCTAAATAAGAACCTATCTACTCATGCTAACAAATGAATGTCCCCTGAAGGACAATTATTTATTTGAAAGGTCCAGCTATGCTATTCTGTAAAAAGAAACTCACTTTTCCCCTCGGAATCCGCGGTGAGATATAAAATTAAAACACGAATTTCAAATAAATGTCATATCACATCGGTGGATACCGCGATGAAAAGTGAGTATATTACAGAATAGCACTGCTGCACCTTGGGAATACTCCCAAGGTGCAGCAGTGCTATTCTGTAATAACATACTCACACCTATATACAGGTATACATACACCTATTATTCCTTTTGATTTTGATTCTTAAGATCGCGTTGACGTCTTTTCTACTGCAACAACAATAGCATCAATCTATCACATTTGCAATAAATAATTGCACTTATTTTAATGTTCACGATCGTCAAACTAGTTATAAAGAATAGAATATGTAGAATTAGTTTACCTTTTTCAAATTCGATTCTATAGAAAGTTTCCAAATAGATCTATTGATTGGCATACATCAACTTTAAGATTTAGGCTTCTTTTTACTGTACAATGTGCATACTATGAAAAAATTAATCATCAACGAAAGTAATCAAATAAATGGTAAATAGTATTATGTTGTGTAATAGTATTTGAATAATTATACGTTATGGTCATAAAATATTCAGTACAAATCGTTTAAGAGTTACATCTGCATGTCTAATTTTTGCATGGGAATGGCAGAATATGACTGGACATTAAATGGTTTTACCTATATATGACGACGCTACTATCTGTTTGCGTTTTATTTTACCTTTTAAAATAAAGCTAATTATCTATAGTTTTAAAGACCGTTGGTAAAATGACTTAAAGCGACGAGTTATCACGTCAAAGATCAAGACACAAATCAAAACTCAAAAAAAACAGAATCTCATTTAGAAGCTAATGAAATTACCTGTTTTTTATAACCTACTACTTGTAAATGTAAATTTCTCAAACATAATATATTATTACAAAAGAGTTAGACAGACACGCAATGTTTGGAAGTTACCAAACGAATTCCCGGAAGGCTGTTTAGAAGGTGGTTTCAATACATTGTCGTGACCTCGCCGGACAAAGTGGTTTGATGCATATTGTAAGTACAAAGGGTTTAAGCTAGAACTAAGTAGTATCTCGGAATTAAAGAAATGACATCTGGGGTCACGGCCGCGCACGATCGGTTTCACTTCACTGTCAATACAAGTCACCGCGTATAACTAAACGCTAGAACAAAATTTGACACATGCCTAAAGCACTTGCCTTGATTCTTTTTCAACTTGAGAAAAGCTTTTCTGCACATTAATAATATTATTTAAGCAATCTCGAGTCTACTACGAGTTCGTAGACGTTCGTAGCAGATCTGCTACAGAAATAAGTAATTAATCAACAAACACGATCAGATACTTAAGGGTGTTAAATCATTATTTGGTATTTGTTGTGTAGAGTGATATTTCTCATTGAAGGTACTTCAGAAAGAACCCAAACCTATCAAAACAAAACATTAAGATACATTTCTTAAGGTTTCTATCAAATTAAACGTTATACAGTGCAATGAATCTAACATCATACCACGATGTGGTTTCCATTTGTTTTTACCGAGTACATAATAATTGTTTTACGTGAACTAAGGTAATGCCACACAAATATTGCGTCGGGATCGATCGTAATCGCCACGAAACACATTGTTATTACAGGCTACGGCTAAGCACCGACCTCCTTTCGCCGCTGCACTGGCGCAACAAACAAACAGAATAACTAGACGAAGACGTCGGCAAACGAAATCGTAGCGAAACCTGCGCGCGAGACTTTCACTGCGGAACGTTGTGCGCGTGCGCTGCCTAGCGTGCGAGGCTCGCGGCGCTTACACTGCTACTGACCGGCCGGTGCGCAAGCGTGGAGGGGACTGCGTAACGTCCATCATCTGATTCTGATAGCACTGCGAGTCAACAATGAACACTGAAAACCACCCTCTGCTCTGGCATTTATCACCCGACAGTACTTACATATAATAATAACTCCGCTAACTGTCCAATCTTAATGTTTACCATTTTTATGAATACGCCTATTGATTTTCAGATGAGCTAAATCTTCGCAGTTGTTCACCAAAACACATTGAAACTATTTCATAAATACTTATAAACATAATAATATGTGAACATAGGTATCTTTAATACGGTCACATGTAACCTACTTACCTAAAACAGGTTGCGGTATTGTATTCGAATTACATCTACACAGATGTACTCCGATTTCCCTTGTTTGTACAACACAGCTTATGCAGCAGTTTAGAATATCAATAATAAAAATAACATTATTATATCATTCAGAATAAAGTATATAATTATGCAGTAATGCAATCGACTACACAGGTCATATTGATTTTCCGGCATTACTAAATTAAAATAGAACAGACTGACACTAGATCAATACTTTTGCTTCAGACATATCAGTGCAACTAACCCAGTCATTTCTAGATCAGCGAAAAAGAGCTCACTATTCTTTAACAAACTTAAAAAAAAAGAGATTCTATTAGCCTTGTGTATGACCTCCGAAATTTACATTTTTTTCCTCAAAAATCTTTTTACTGGAAATGTTTGCTGCTCAAGACATGGGTCCATATTCATAGTCAGGAACTGCATTAGCAGTTCCTATATATTAATAAGTATTGCATATGTGTAAATTTACAAGAAAAAAATTCATGCTGACCAAGCATCAGGCGCGATTCGGGCCCACATCCTTTGCAAGCCGGGCGGAATTTTCTTTAGTTTTATAAATGTAGCTGTTACCGGCCAAACCCGATTTCAGGACAAACTAGTTTTGCCTAGGCTAAACTGGTTCTTCCTATGCGCGATAGGATTAACTAGTATAGCCTAGTCCAAACTAATTTGTCCTAAGCCCGATAGGATAAACCAGTTTAGCCTAGGCCAAACTAGTTGATCCTGATAAAAATACGCATACTCTAGGATAAACTAGTATGGCCTAGTGTAAACATTATAGTATATCTAGAAAGTCAAAATAAATAGATAAACTGAATAAAATAATCCGTAATTGGAAAAATAATATTTTTTATTAAAACCATAATGATTCATCGTTACAAGTTATGGATAATTAGTAATACAAAGAAAAGTAAGAAAAGTTTAATTTTTCTAGTAAACTTTTCTTTAGATTTAAACACCTAGCAGTTAAATGCTTAAAAATAAATAAAAACAATAACTATAATTGCTATTTCTTCTTTCAAATGTTTAATACTTGAAAAAGTATTCATTTGACATTGTGGGTTGCGTGGTTGCAACCTACAATGCGAAGAGATGGCGCTGCCTTGCAGCTTAAGGCTAGGAAAATTTCGACGCGGCGAATAGGGCCGTGGTAGCATAATGGTCAGTGCATTCGCCCGGATTGCGAAGGGTGCGGGTTCGAGTCCGGTCCGCTGCCTGGTCCGCGTGGTTTTTTTTTCTAGTAAACTTTTCTTAAAATATTTTGAGTTTACAGTGAGATGAATTGTAAAAGGTTCGAATGATTCGGAATTTCTTAAGCCGGGTAGTTACTCATTGGCGAGCTGTAACCATAACCGTTGCACGCACTGTAACCAAAAAGCATAGTGTGTACGTGGTTCGATAACCTGCTGCGAGAACGGTACGCGTGCGGTTTGAAGCGAGCCAACGTTCACAACTGAGCTACTAGCGTACACACTAGAACTTCGTACTGTATCACGCATGTTACGGTAACAGATCGCTAATGCGTACCCGGCTTTACTGTCTTCCGAACTCCCGGCAACAACAAAAGAGTTAAACAAAAACCAATTACAGAAAAAACACTCCCTCCACTTTCTTCCAGCGTTGTTTTTACATGACGCGCCCTGTACAAGTCCTGACATGTCTGTTCAATTACTTTCCGCTTTGCTAAATTGGTTTAGACTAGGTCGCACTAGTTTATCCTAGAGTGTGCGTATTTATATCAAGATCATCTAGTTTGGCCTAGGCTAAACTGGTTTATCCTGTCGCGCTTAGGATAAATTAGTTTGGACTAGGCTATACTAGTTAATCCTATCGCGTATAGGAAGAACCAGTTTAGCCTAGGCAAAACTAGATTGTCCTGAAATCGGGTTTGGCCGGTAACATAGCAACTAAATGCTTCATTTTCAAAAAAAATAAAAATACTATTTTAATTTATATAAACTTTCAATAGCAACTCGTCTTATATACATCGACATAAATATAATAAGATAATACGGGGTGCAATATGATTATAGAGTGTGCAGACGAGGAACTTTTGTCCGTGGAATTTTTGGTCGGCCAAAACACTCATAGATCAATTGCTTGGAGTAATATACACGAAAGATTAAAAGTACTACGTCCAAAAAGTCCCCCGAACAACCGAGGACACCGAGTGACCTGACTGGGCAAAAGTACGCGGGTGTCCCCGAAAAAATAGAATAATGTGTCTAGGCGCAGTACCGCACACAGCGAATTTTAGTCCGCGATACGCGGTCGATCCGATTTAAAGAAATGGGTCCAGTATTCTCTTTTAAAACGTTTTCAATTTTTGCTAAACTTTATGTAAATTTCAACACGACGTAATCTGAGAAAGTTTACTTCCATAGCGTGCGCTTTTCTAAATTTTACGGGGGACAAATATTAGCACATCGTGTGAGTTGAGTACGACAGCCCGTGGCAAGTCCTCCGTGGACATTTTCTTTACGATGGAGGGACTACTTTGATTTGGTTGATAAGTATTTTATGTTTATCAGTGATAAATTAGTATCACAATGCATATGTGCAGTGGAACTGATAGTGAAGTACCAAGAGAACTCATCAAATATTTTAGTCCCTGAATCGATTAATTTTAATAAAATCAACAATATGACTTCCAGTTAGCATGCCAGGTCATTCGGTTATTTGCATGCTACAGGCCACTTGCAAAACGGTTGCCCTTTACGTGGTCTTGACATATCATTGTGACGAAAGGGATTCCTTAAGATTTAAATGTTTATTATTCAAGATTGGGCATCATCTTAATATCACAAGTCTCAGTAATTTACATGGATATTACTAAGAACTCCTACAGTTATTTTTTTTTATTTTTACCTCGTTTAAATAAATCATATCAAAACTGATCATATACAGGGCGTCCACGGCTACCTCACACGGAGGGAAAGTATATTAAATATTGAAGATAGGATATTTTACTGAAAGAAGACATCATTTTATTTTTAATAATAACTAGAACAGCATTCAGAGATTTTTTTAAAATCGCCTGTTACAACTGGGAATTAAACTCGTGAAATTTCGAAAAATAAAACACGACATATTTTATGATCACCATCGAAAGGGTTAATCATAAGGATTATGTTTTGCTAAATAACATAGCATTTTAAATGAAAGGAATGTCTTATTACGTGATAAAAATAATAAAGTGATATACAAATCGTAGTACGTATGCATTTCTTTTTGAATTCAGTTACAATGCGAATGGCTGAAATTAGTAATAATAATTCGAAAATGGAACACATACATTTTCAAGCCTGTGTTCTTTTGTTTTTCGTGATTAATTAATTACTTACCATGGCGCATCAAAATAAAATAGATTAAATGTAAGCTTACTTTATGAACCACAAAGACATATCATTAGCTTAGCGGTGGTACCGCAAAAGATATACTGATAGGGACAACCCTTCTCGATATGTGTTTAAATAATTAAAGAAAGATAGTGTTCGAGAAAGATTTTTAATAAGCCATGGTAAGTAAATTAACAAAAAATTGCAAATAAATGAAAATGAAAATCACAAAACACAAAAAACAGACACTTGAAAATTTATGTGTTCCATTTTCGAATTATTTTATTTTTACAAAATTCTGCCAGTCGCATTGTAACTGTGAGTTCAAAAAGAAATGCATACGTACTACAGTTTGTATATCACTTTATTATTTTTATTACGTAATTCACATTCCTTTCATTTAAAATGCTGTTATATTGCAAAAAATAATACTTATGATTAACCCTTTCGACGGTTATCATAAAATATGCTGTGTTATTTTTTTCGAAATTTCACGAGTTTGATTCCCAGTTGTAGCATGCGATTTTTAAAAAATCTATGAATGCAGTTCTAGTTATTATTAAAAATAAAATGATGTTATATTTCAGTAAAATGTCCTATATTCAATATTTAATACTAACCGTGCCCCGCGGTTTCACCCGCGTTTTTCTTGTTTCTGTGGAAATACCGAGATAAAATATTGCCTCTATTATAGCCTCCCTCAATAAATGGACTATTGAATATTTAAACAGTTTTCATATCAGATCAGTATTTCCCGAGATTACCGCGTTCATAACAAACAACCAACGCGTGTATTTCCTTAGCAGAGTTATTTTAGAAATGTATTTATTATACTCTTCAAAGATCTTATACTTACAATCATCAACAAATATATTTCGAAAAAGATTATTACAGGATTTTATGTTGATAAAGAACTCTATGGCCCATAACTCATTAATAGGTACCAACTCTTAACATCTTACACACGTGATAACTTTTAAACGAAATATCCGATTGAGATGAAACAAAAAGTATTTTACTCCTACATAAATACTCTTGATAACATCATGCTTAATTTCGATAAAGATTAATATTACGATACATATTTAACGTAGTTTTTTTTTCTTCAGACGATTTCATAATTATTTTGAACACAAAATCGGTTATTGTGATTAAACCACGATAGCTAGATATATATTCTCGGGGACTTAATGGCATCTACAAACCCGTAGTACATCATTTTGTTCTATTGTCAATAGTTTTTGCAGCGCACGCTAAAATAGCAATTTTATTACGGATCCCTAATTTTGAAAAATATAGCCTATAGCCTTCCTCGATAAATGGACTACCCAACACTGAAAGAATCATTCAAATCGGACCAGTAGTTCCAGAGATTAGCGCGTTCAAACACACAAACAAACAAACTCTGCAGCTTTATAATATTAGTATAGATACTTTCCCTCCGTGTATGGTGGCCGTTGGACGCCCTGTATAACACATATAAATAACGAAACCTAATATTAATATATAATTAACTATACCATAATAGCATATTGATTAAGTGAGTGATGTGATGCCATCCATGGACCTAATATTGGACATTGTCTTTTTGTAACATAAATTTTAACCATACCTAACAATGACTTCACATTTGTTATTTTTTTTGTCACATTCACACCAATTAGCCTAGCCCCAAAGTAAGCACTGTAAGACTTCTGTTACGGGATACTAGGGTAACGGCTAGAATACATATATTGTACAAATATAAGTATACTTATATATAAATACATATATATCATCCATGAATGGAGTACAAATTCTCGTATTCAACACACAAACATCTGTCCCCACCGGGATCTCTCGAGTCGGCGACACCATGAAACCCGGCGTATGAACCACTCGGCCACGAAGGTCGTCCAATTTAGTTATTGGTTATGTCCTGTGATTTTATCCGGTAATGTGACTAGTTGCTAGCTCATCCGTTGCCCCCTGCATGACCGTTACCAAACATGACCTGCCCGCTGCTATCGACGCTTTAAGAAACTCAAAATAAATCTTAATTTCACCATTTTCATATGGAATACAGTAGCTTGCTCATTCATGTTTTTTTCGCTCTCGAGTCATTATATTGCAGATTGTAAGAGGGCTATTTGATCATGGACAAAGTTTAAAAATACTGTAATTTAAGGTTAAAACTAATATACTATTAAATTCTTTGACTTATTATAGCGCCAGAACAACAATTTTCGCTATTAGAAATTCCAACTATCAATAGTTCTTTTGATATCAGACTCATCTAGGTGACTAATAAAAAAACGTAGGGGTCTATGAAATAATTTCTCTATAGGATACAATAGTAAATGCTGACCGTGTAACGGAACATTGGGTAATGGAAAGTGTTAGCAACGGTACTCCAATATTGTAACAAAACGTCAGACTAACGAGGTCGCGGGCGCCCCGTGTAGCCGAGAGACGAGTAACCTGCTTACTCTGCCGACAAACTGTGACGTAACACGGTGACTCGTCGATCTGAACCCAATTAGGGTCCTTGAACTAGGAGAACATTTAATTGACAAAATATCCGCTATAGGCATACACGAAAATACAAATTATAAAGAGAAAAGATTTGATTGTTTGTTTGTTTGTATTGAATAGGCTCCGAAAATACAGTACGGATTTGAAAAATTCTTTCACATTTATAATCCTACATTACCCCTGATGAACAAGGGCTATAGAGTATTTGAAAACTGCGATAATGTAACCCAATGTGTGAACAAAATATCAAAAAAAAACCTTATATCGCGTACATTGCGAAAGTCGACAATAGAGCAATAGATGTACTAAAGTTTTATAAAGGGACGATAATAACTACAAAAAAGTTCGCAATACTATATGTCTAACTATTACAATTATGTCACAACTAAAGATCCCCTGCAGTTTCATCCGCGTTTATTTGAGGAAAAAGGTTATATATAGTGAGTCAAACTTAAAAAATGGATATATGCAGTCGCGGACTCTTTTTATATAACTTTTAAAGGAGAACAAATGAAAGCTCATAAAAGGAATATTTTTACCCGTTTTTGTATCATTTTTCATCGATGCTCCGCTCTTGCTGGTCTTAGCGTAATGTTATATAGCCTATAGCCTTCCTTGATAAATGCACTATCCAAAACAAACAAACATTTTTCGAATCGGTCAAGTATTTCCTGAGATAAGCGTGTTTAACCAAAAAAAAGAAAAAATATGGCCGAATCAGACTTATTCAGATCACAAACATTAGAAACATCCGACGCGACGATTAATGCAATAATTATGAGTGATAAAAGTGATGGGTGTGTACAAACCACTGCGTCACTAGATACATTTAATAATAAAGGCATCGACCAATGGTAAGGAGGACACACCTTTTTTTAACAGCAGAGCAATGGTGCATTCTATACAACTTGTCCTAAACTACGCAACAAAGTTTCACTATCTGTTAAATAAATTTTCACGCAAGGTTTATAATTATATGAATAAAGTATCTATCTACCTCTATTGTTGACGACCTCCGTGGCCGAGTGGTTTGTACGCCGGGTTTCATGGTGTCGCCGACTCGAGAGGTCCCGGGTTCGAATCCCGGTGGGGACAGATGTTTGTGTGATGATTACGAGCATTTGTACTCCAGTCATGGATGTTTAATATGTATTTCTATATAAAATATACCTATATGTGTACAGTATTTGTATTCTATCCGTTACCCTAGCATCCCATAACACAAGCCTTACTGCTTACTTTGGGGCTAGGCTAATTGGTGTGTGTGTGTTGGAAATATTTCTTTATTTATCCTATGCTCAGCAGTAGGCGTCATCAATTAGCCTAGCTCCAAATTACGCGCATCCATCGGCTTCCCGCGATTTTCACCAGATCGTCGGTGCACCTGATGGGGGGCCTTCCCATCGAGCATCGTCCGGTGCGTGGTCGCCATTCGAAAACCTTTCCGCCCAAACGGCCATCGGTCCTCCTCGCTATGTGTCCTGCCCACTGCCACTTCAGGTAGAAGTAGGAAACATTTGAATGGTAGTGCAAAAGTTTTTTGTAATCAAAGATAAAGCACCAAAAGAAGAAATACAGAATTTAAGATGATGGCTGTCAAAATATACACCATGAAATAGAATATATTACTGATATTTCCTTTATTTTCGAGTTCTGCTTAAATCCAAGGGAAGCGTTTAATGATAAGCTGTACCTACAGTATATATCGACAGTGGAAAAGCCAAATCAGTAATTTTACAGAAACGAGGATCAAAGTTCATTTTTTCATAAAAAAAATCATAACTCATTGTAAATGAGAAGTAGCGCCATGAAAATAAAAACATATTCATAAAATAATATTTTCTAAATATAGGAGTATAAATATTTAAAAGTTACATACATAGTGCCTTTACGAATTAGATGTCGCTTAAGCGAAAATTATACGGCCCGCACATTTTTTGTTAAGCAAACATCAAATCATACGCCAAATAGTAAGGTGTAAGCGTGGTGAACAATCAAAATTTCAAAAAAAATATTTGCTTAAGCACCAAAAAAGTTCTCAAATCATCACGAAACACAAACAGATCGACACAGAAAAAAAATCTGATTCAAATGATATATCGTCTATCGGAAACAGTACCGGAACATCTCCTAAATTTGAGGTTTTGAGTTAATTAGAGAATTCAAAAACTTTGAAGTTGAATTCTTTAATTAACTCAAAACCTCAAATTTCGGAGATGTTCCGGTACTGTCTCCGGTAGATATAACTTAATTTTCAATCAGTAGCGAATAAGCGATTTTGCCTTTCCACTGTCGATATAGTATTTTTTACTGCCCTATTCTACGTCTTTCAAATCATCATTAGCCTATTAATGTGTCACCACTGCTGCGGCACAGACCTTCCCTACGGATGAAATATGGAGATTGAGCCGTGACCTCCCACGCGGGCCCAGTGCAGATTGGTGGGTGCTAACGACTGCAGATACAGCCGGGACCCACAGCTTAAAGTGCCTTCCGAGGCACGGAGGAGCTCGAGATATGAAATTTTTGGTCACCCATCCAAATGCGAAAGTTGCTTCACTTCCACGATCGCAGCCAAACCCGCTAATCATCTACGCCATCGAGCTTCTCATCGTCTTTCAAATAAATACAAGAAACATCATGGAATGTGATTACACATTATTTTCCAACAATACGTCGTTAATTTTTATAAGTCTCCCAGATGGGAAATAAAGTGATTCTTTTTAAAAATATAATTTATCTCAAACACGCGGAGATGAAACTGGTGAACGGCAACTATAAGCTCCACACGTTATAACGTTAAGTGGGAACGTAATTAAGCGTACGAGGGAAGATAAGCAGAAGCACGTAATTAAAGCTTGTATGTACGGCAAATCAGAGTTTAATGTTATTACGCCACTGTGCAGATGCTACCTACTTACTTCATAAGAAATCCTTTAGCAACACAGATAATGCAAACCTAATTGTATATAAAAGTTTGTTGTCGAACGACAGAGAAATACAGCCTAGTTAACTATTTGAGCGTTAAAATTGATTAAACTCTTTATTTGATCAAACTTAATAAATATGATAGAGATAAAAAGAGGCGTGTAAAGAAGTGTGTGTAATAAAGAGAGAGATCGACCGATGTTGTATACATATACAGGTGGTCCATTTAGTGACGTCAATATTTTTTTTTTAGATTCGTCGCATCTTGGGGTATCCGAATATACCCCAAGTATGTTCCGCGATTTTTCTTAGTTTTCGAGTTATATTTTTTTTGTGTATTTTTCATGATTTTTGCCAGCAAGGTTTCACAAAAACCATATCTTTTTTCGCAGTAGGTATTTTGCAGTCTTTTTTTTTTGTGACATAATTGTCTTGAATTTTGTTTTAATTAAAAAAAATAACTCAGCTTCCTGAAATTACTTAAAATTCCTCAAAAAAGGCTTGAAAGTTGGAACTTTAGTTTTTAGTAGGATTTACTCAAACATTCAACTTCAATTTAAAAATACAAAAAGGAGTTTCCATAGCTTCTGGCTAAAAAAAAAATTAAAAACTCTGCATGCTCTTATACTATCAAAACATCGTAAAACAAATTGTACTTAAACAGCCTAATTTTGTTGTAATTGGCCTTCGAATGCGGATAGGCTAAAAATCATTAAAACACGATTAAAGCATTAAAAATTATTTTATCTACTTTTTATCATTGTTATGATAAATTAAACTTATAAATGTAATTTCAAACTATTTAAATTTAAAATTACATTTCAATTATTTAATTCTATTATATAAAAATATCTATTAAATAATTTCTCGAAAACTAAGAAAAATCGCGGAACATACTTGGGTAATTTCGGATACCCCCAGATGCGAGGAATCTAATATTGACGTCACTAATTGGACCACCCTGTATATGTATACGACATTGGTCGATCATCAAGTTTATGAGAATTTGTAATGAAAAGCGGGATTAGGAATAAATATCGTTCCTTAATTGCCGAGCCCTTACGAGGGTTAGCCCAATAAATCAACTGAAATCAACTTTCTCACGCTGTACTTATAGGATTTTTAGTCAAAGAGAATATCCCTTGCGGATAACTCACAGATCCCAAAATAACATCAAGGATTATGGCGGTTAAAATTTTGTAAGTCCACTAATTACGTGGACGAAATTCTGAATTGTCGACACGGCCGCCTCATCGGAACTTGCGAGCTTTTTTGGCTGAACCCCAAAAAGGTTAATCACCCATGACGAATACATCGACGTTTTCGGAGCCAGAATTGAACATGACAAGCACATGCCACTATAAAAGGTCTCGGTCATTATTTAATGAATCAATTTTACTCGGTTACTAAACTTAGGTACCTACTGAAAGCGTAGACATATTAATCATAATTCCAATTTAAAAATAAGTTGTTATTAACAGGATCTAGCTAAATGAACGATTATTCTCAATAAAACGATCACACTAAAAAAAATTAATTATATTCCCAACACTGTTATTTCAAATTAAAGTTAGGTATTTTTACCCGACTGCGCAATGCAAGAGCGCGAAGGGCGACGCGCAGACAGGGTATAGTGTTTAACCGTCTATATATGTAAGTATGTATGTTCCTTTGTGGCACACTAGAGACCAAACGCGGGGACCGATTTTGATGATTTATACATCAATCGATTCGTCTTAATCATGGGAGTGCTACTAAAGATATGATAGTAATCAAAATTCAATATGAGGACAATTAGGCGCCATATTGTAACGAATTAATAAAAATAAGTTGACGAAATATATCGAGTCTAGATAATCAAAAACATGTTTAGGCTCCCTACACCATTTTTCATTTTATATGACTGTTTGGGATCTGCAACGATTTAAAGTTGTATATTAACCACTTGCGCTTTTAGTTTCAATCTTACGTTTGTATGGATCTTTGTTACTCTTTCACCTAAAAAATACTGAATGGATTTTAATGAAACTTTACAATAATATAGCTCATACATAATTATAACATATAGATAATAATTTATGTAGTCATTCAGTGAATTGGCCAAAATATAACAGTGACACTGTTATATTTTGATAGAAAAATCTAAGATTAATAAAAAATATTTAAGATAGAAAAATCTCTCATCTGCGAGCCATTTTGCCCTGCACTGCAAAAACAATAAAAGTTACATGAATATAATGTAGAGTGCAAATGTATCTCTTAAATAGTTCTACAAAAAAGTCCGTGACACCATATATCTATTTTTAATGTACAAGCCATTATCGCTATAATAGTGAATCTAAAATAAAATATTATGTGATGTCCATTTCCAAAATGCAAATTTTGTATTAACAAATTATTTTTTATCAAAACAAACACTTTTATCGCTTTTGATATTTAAAGACGATAAAATTTGCCTTTTACACTATGTCATTTCGACAAATATCTAAAAAGTTACAACGATAACTGGTGGACGCTTTAAAAGAGAACGACAAAGATGTAAATTTATCTATACATTGGGTGATAAATTGATAATAAATGGGATTGCTATGGTGCTGTACCTAACGATATGAAAACTTTATTCTGCGCCTTTAGTTTAATCAAATATTGGTGCCAATTCTGGCGTCATTCTCTAAACTTAAAACTAAATTTAACATCAGTCTCTCCTTTTCATTCTGTATGGAGAATGACAAGGATATACTGCTGTCAAATTTAAGTTTAGGTTTAGGAATCACGCTAGAATCGACACCATTATAAACTTTGCTTTGGTGATTGAATAATTATTTAATTTAGCGATTTAAGGCAGTTGCCACCAGTGTCCAAAACAACAGACGGGAATTATTGCTTTCGTCAACATGCAACATTTATGTTATTGATTGGTATTGTATATAGGGTGATTAACAACATTTGAAGTTAACCTCTGGCGTCAACATATTTGGTTTCCGTGTATTATGTATGTATATCAAATTATGAGACTAGGATATGACACTGTATTGGTGTATATCATAATCTTAGACCCGGACATTGACATGATAATGTAGCCACTGCCAATTTTAGATAGGTAGTCGACGAATACAAGTAAATGAATTTTATATTTACTTCTAAACTACTAAAAAGAACTTAAGCAAAAGATGACTTTTTGAATAAGTAATAGTTAACTATAAAATTTACATGCATATCTAATATAGGTAACAACTTGATTTAACTTCACACATTTTTGCGAAAATTGAGGCCCTGAGCCTGCTGGTAAGGTCTCTATGTCTTAATAAATCAATCGGTATAAAACCACCGCAAGGTACTTAATAATTCCCGCGATATTCATTCTCTTACTGAAATGACAAGACTGCGGTATATGCCGTCTTATAATCCTAACTAAAAAGCGTGAAATAAAAATGATAAACTTAAAAATCAAAAAACCCGACAGTTTTTATTTGAAGTAATATATAAGCAATATATTACTTCAAATAAAAACTGAAAATAAAGAAAACAAGTCCAGAAGTCTATAATTCTATTAAGTACGGAACAATGCTACTTTAACAGCCGGGACCCATTAGATATTCAAGAATGGATACAATTTTTCAATAATGGGTCCCGACTGTTAAAAGAGCTTTGTTCCATACTTAACAGAATTATAGACTACTGGACTTGTTTTCTTTATTTTCAGTTCTTATTTGAGGTATTATATAAGCAGTAGGGTTTTTTGATTTTTTTTAGAAAATTTTTACATAAAAAATTCAACACGATAAAAAAGTCTTTCTAGACTTATAAATCGAACCGATTAATGCTTGAAATTAAAAATATGTTAAACTTCAGTTGTTTTACTGTATTTGAATAAATCTCAAAAGTTATTCAAACCTTTAGACCAGTACTACAAAATACAGAATACATAATAGTAGACTAGTACGTCTATATACAATAATTACTTTGCTATTACTGTTGCGTTTATCGTTTGTAATTGCAACTCCCATCGTAGCCTACCATTTTTCCATGATAAACTTTAACCCTCAATCCTAATTCAGGTAGTAAACAACCTGTGTTTTGACGCACAGGTTGTGACATACAGGAGATCCAAATCAATATGCAAACTTCCACGTTTCCAGTATGAGTAAGATGTAACTTTTGTCTAGGTTTAAGCTGAGTAAGTATTCTATATACAAAGCGGGTTGGTTTTACGATTTAACAAACTGCAACTTTTTATAATTATATGGGTTTTTCCAAGATAATTATATTTTATAAATAGTTTAGGTATATTTTATGCTACTGCGCACTTCCTATCTCTAGTTATCGTTTAGTTTATTGGTCTTTCATCAGGTGTTTAGAAGATGCGAGCGCAAGAACGACATACAAACAAAGATTTATGTCTGCAGGAAGGACAATTGTGTTTATTAAACAACTTTAGTGCTAGTCATTTGCGCAGGCGCACACATTACGACTGTATATATAATATTTATACTCTTCAACAAATCACAGCTCTACGTGTACAATCACACCCTCTTTATTTATTTGGAAAGTAAAATGTGTCGCAAATTCAGAACCTTTTCCAATATATTCATCGTGTGTTTTATCGATTTGATAAAGATATGAAAACAAACTACGTTACGAACGAGAAATTTTAAGTGTTGAGGTAAAATTTGATATTACTTTCTTTGAAATGCCTCAGTACATACATAAGAAAACGAATCCATCAAAGTGTCAAAACGTCTGAACAACAAGTAAAGTTGTGACGTAACATTATGAGGCGGCAAGCGCACCTATAAAACTACGCTTCAATCGATGACATTAAGTAACACTGTAAAGCGATTGAAAATTCACTCGAGAGTCGGGCGTGCGTATACGATTTATAGGAATAAAACTGCGCTACTTATATATTTTATTCATTCGTGTCGACGAATATTCATCATTTACCTAATTGCTGGTGAGCTTGATGAAATGAATATTCATCAAACTTGAGTGGAAAACGTACATCATGTATGAGAAGCGCCGCAGTCAGGCAGGCCGCACCTTGGATGTGGGTGTGGTAGGCGGCGACAGAGCTACATAGCTGAAATACCAAGAAACTAGGTTTTCATAACTGTGAAAAACTATCGGCCACTCGCTCGCATCTGACTGTAGGTACATCGAGAACGTTTATGACTACGCAGCATGCAAACGACACAAGATATCTATCTAGCTCATGGAAAGCAGACGCGACAAACATCGTGTGACAATTGAGTGATGAGCATCAGCATGAGCGGGTTCACTAGCTGTAACTGATAACGTCCAGGCACTTCGCAGTTACATATACCTGATTCAAGTTTATAAATCTACAAGAAAACCGTTTTAGTTTTAAAGGTGTACGAACTTTTAACAAACAATGAGTGCCAGTGAAATACCATCCCTCATAATTTTCCGTAATGAGACAAAAATAAATATGCGTCCGTTCGACCAAGAACAATGGCGGCACAGTATGAATAAACAAATCTTTATTATCTTGACAGGTTTACTTAATATACAGGGTACGGTAGCAAATAAGGCTTCCGAGAACAGTGATAGCATGCTGTTGAACAAGTACCGCTATCACATCACAATGTCATTTAACATCGTAATTTATAAAACATGTTCTCTTGCGTTCGAAGATGCGTTCGATTTTCGCTAGTTAGCTAGGCGCATAGGTCCGGTTAGATAACGCAAGTACTGCTACGAGTATCCGCCTTATAACGTGATAAGACATCCCAAAAAAGTCCCACATCCCACATCTCAATCGACCGAGCAAGTACTCACTCGATCTCCGAGCTCCAAATGTCTTCGTCATCCTCGGGTAGCATTTTTATATGTCAGCGAAAGTTTACGATGATTCCCTTATATTCCGCCGTTTTAGGACCTGCAAATAGGAATTCCTCGCTTCCCTTACTTTTCTTTCCGAAAACAAATCGAACTGACGAAATCGCTCCCTTTCCGATCTTTCTAAGTAAGAAATATTTAATTCTATTGACAGTTTTATGACAACACGAAAAGTCGATGTAAGAAACTCAAACGACAAAGTTTAATTAAGAACTAGTATTCCCATCCCGGGAGAATATACAGGTGACCATATTAAAGTGGTCCAAAAAAAGTGTAGGACTACAACATGACGAGTCATTTCAAACAAATATTAGTTTCGCGAAAATCAATAGTTTAGACGTTACGATTTATTGTACTTATTTAAGGTTCCGGCTCCTATTCAACAGACGTGATTTTTTGCCGTTTTTGGTACGGAACCCTTGGTCAGTTGGTCCGACTCGCAAATAGCCGGTTTTTTTAAGGTGAAGAACCACTCAAAAAATATTGGACCACTGTAAATAGGCCTTTCTGTTTATTGCAAAAATATGACTGATAAAATAATTTTCATTTGTTATGTTAATAGAAATAGCTCAAAAAGCTACTTTTGTATTGCACATTGTAAGGGCATCTCTCTGAACATATTTTGAAATGTCCGATAATTCGTTACAGCTTTTCATGAAAGCAGTACCTATCACTAAATCAGAATTTAAACTTGTTTTCATCATGAGGTATTTTAAACATTTTATTAGTTATTTGCATTCCTACTTAAGTACGAAGATAAAATAGTTTGAGATAATTAAGTAAATGTCATACATACCCGTTGAAATGGCAAAAAAAACTCATGTCCGTTGGAACTTTGGCTTGTTTGTTGCATTTACAATTTTACACACACAACGTAACCTACAAAAGGAATAACAACTTAATACAGCAGGATTTGTAGCAAACAATACATATACCCGTCTAATAACATATTACCAAAAATTATCTTCAACAAAATTTAATCACTTGCCTTATCACAAACAGAATAATTACAATTGGCTTTGAATCGAGATTACGTGATATAATTCTTAACAAACGACGGAATTTTATTTAAGTTATTGTACCTACAACTAATAAATTAATATAAACGTATCTAGAAACTTAAAAAAATCATCGATATCCGTTTCATCAAAATACAATAATAATAATAATAACATAACTAATGATTGGAACTGTATACACTATTTACTCCGTGATTAGGGCATAATGTGAATTCTTGTGATCGGCGGCGGTTAACAACAATTTCATGAGTTGGATATCAGTTACTGATACACCATATACACTTGCAATAATACGAGTAAGTAAAGCATTCACACCTAACACCCTGTTGTATCGAGGTGCTAATTCTAGCGTCCGTAGATCAAAACAAGTGACACTCACTTATCCCGGTAGCATAACGTTTTGAAACGGGATGCTCACTTTAACTAACACTCGACTCGCATGTCAGAAGGGAAACCTGCATGTGGAGATAATAATCTGTAAGTTTCTGGACATTGTATCGATCTGATGGAAGATTGTGGCAGATGCATAGTGCGATTGAAACTTCATGGTGCTTCTGAAGTTAGAAACGAACGCAATTATGCGCAAGGTTAAGGGGCCCAATTCTCGCGGCGTAGATATTATATCACCTTCGATATATATCGAATGAACTGGTTTTTATCAAAGGAAAACCTTTTGCCCTATTCTCACCATGTCGCAATAGATATTTATCTACGGATGATCAGTAGAAATACATCGACTGGTAAAGAGCCTTCGATATATAAATATCTATGGATCTTGGCTTGTCAATCTTGTTATTTTCACTTTTTTTACCTATTATTTATTGTGTTGTCGTGTGTCATTACCAAATATTATTTCCTAAAGATGTTGTTAACTCCCTTCTTAAATAATTAGTAAATAAAGAAGTAAGTAAACAATATATATTAACGATGGATGAGTTGATTCAAGTTAATTTAATAAATGAACTGACTGCTGCTGCTGTGCTAAGGCGCCGCCGTTGTGAGAGCAGGAGGACTCATTTGAAATGAGGGACGCCGACTTCATAAAAAAATTACGTTTAAACAAAAATTTGGTTAGAAATCTAAAACGTTACAAATAAAGTTATAAATTACGTTTTCTTATTGACGATGTGAAGTTTTTGGCGGGATTTCTTCGAGTGCGGTTGGCGTCTTATTTTAATTATTCTTGAATTCGTTCATAGTGGATATTGTGAAATTAAATTGATGTGATTTGGTGTTACAACCGTCTGCGCAACTGAAGAATTAGTGGAATCTTTAAAATATACGCTATTCCGGTCAAGTAGACGCGAGAACTTTATTGTAGTGTTGACTACCTCACAGAAGCTTATCGAAAAAACCAACTTCATACATTTCGTGCCAAACACTCCAAGAAACATTAGAATGCATCACACCGACATTCTAATGTAAAAAAAAAGAAGATTAATGTAACTAAAGACTAGGCTGTATGGGCATTGTTCCCTTTGCCTTCCCTAAAAAGGGAGAATCTTGAAAAAATATTGACGTTTCATTATACTTAGCGTTGAAATTATATACGCATACATTTTAGGTAAAGTTGATATTTCTTATACTCACAAAAATGTATGCTCATATTTAATATGAATGGAATTCATAAAATATATTTTTTTTGCTTGTAAAATACTGCTCTAATTTATTATTATTTCATATAGACTATGATGTTAACTTAATCGAGAAAAACGGCACGCATTTGGCAGTGAACGAATGTCTACGATAGATATATTATCATTAGAATATCGAAAATCCACGAGAATAGCAGTTTTTGCCATCAGCAGATATTTTCAATAGATATCCCTACTTTCGATATTATCTTGAAGCCGATATAATATCTACGCCACGAGAATTGGGGCCCAGATCAGAAAAACAAAAAAACCATTAGACATAGAGAATAGGCTGAGCGTCCCCTATCCAGCAGTAAAGTAAATACGGGAAATGTGACAGAGAAAAAGCGATGTTGCCTGCGTGAGTCAGTATTCCGCATAGATTTTGGCCATGACAATCACTTTCTCTCTTTCTATATAGACCGTTGCCAATTTCATACACGTATTGCTCAGTCCAGTGTATGAGTGAAACCCCGTGCGCACTTTAATTTTACTAACTGCGCCGTAACTAGCGTTAACTTCACAGCCGTTAAGTTTGAATCACACGAATGAAGACTTTCCACTCGAAGTGGAGCGCTCTTCTAGGGAAGTAATCTCCACCATACAGAAGACTACAGCGAAGTGACACTTAAATTTTGGCGGCATTGCATTTCTCTTGGTGAGGAAGACATTACAGCTTCACAGGGTAGGGGGGGATTGGTTTAGACCTGCAAGGTGAGAGTTGATGAGAGTTACAATGTCAAACCTCCTTGTGGTGCATTCCGGGCAACCCGGCAGTGTCCTGCCTCGGGCCAGGGGTCTGACGAATGGCCTCCGTAGAGCGGGGGCGGGCGGGGGGTGGAGGCTGGAATTGTTGAGTGCAATTAGGCGCGCTACCTCAAGTGGCCAACACGTGGCGAAGCCTTCTCTTCTTGTCAAGAAGGGGCACGGCTGTAGCCTGGTGACCCATCTGGAGTCGTGGTATGGCCGGAATATTCGGCCACTTTGTGGCTTTCTGCCGGCTGGTTATGCACGGCGGTAAGGGTAATTGAAAGGTGCCGAAGAACAGGCGAGATATCCTGTAAGGTACACACAAACCTGATGGACTCAATCCCCAATAGAAAGCGCGTCTGCGGCCCCTTTAGAAAGGGTCGCATGTACTTTCCCAACTCCCCCTTTTTGGGGTTCCGTACCTCAAAAGGAAAAAACGGAACCTTTATAGGATCACTTAGTTGTCCGACCGTCCGCCTATCAAGAACATTTTTCTCAGGAAAGCGTGGAGGTTTCAAACTGAAATTTATATCTAATACTCAGGTCTACTGTCCCTTGGAACTGTGAAAAAAACAAACTTCTAAGCAAAAGCAATCAAAAGATACAGCCGTTTATGCCACAAACAACAACAACGCAGTAAAGGGCCTTGTTGGGATCTCGGAGTCCGAGGACATTAAAAGGTTAAAGGAGGACAACAAACGTATATCGGGACTGCTCGCGGCAGTCACGCAGGAGCTGAAGGCTCTCCGCCAGGATTTTTCCGAAAGATACATCCCTCTCCCTATACCTTTTCAAACGAGCTAAGGTCCCACGGTAGGGAAGTCCAGCAGTTCAAAAACGCAAACATAGGGCGACTTCGTAACAGACGGGACCATCATCTCTGAGGACAAATGGGAAGAGCTGAAGCGGGAACTGCATCTCTCCATAGGGTTTATAGTGAATTCCTGATAGGAAGGACTCGAGAAGCGTCTTCCACGAGAAGAACCGCTTCGTCCACCGCTGGCGGCGGACCAAAAGAAAGAGGGAAAAGGGGCAACTAGACCTACCCCGACTATAAGAACTTCCGTCCGGCAGAGCTCTCCTCCGAACGGATCCAGCACTGAGGCGATGCATACTACTCAGTCATCACAACCACGACAAGAAAAGTGGACTCTTCTGACTAAGGGCAAGAGGAAATCTAAAAATCCAGCTCCGGCCATATACGCAGATAAGGCTAAAGCTGCAAGTGTGCACACCATCTTTCGCAGCAGGCAATAGACAGAGGAGAATGACTTGTGGCAGTGTCGTTGGACATGCCTTCAATGCCTCTGGGCATCCCCAAGTTGGGTGGATCCGTTCGAATCTGACACTCACTGGTGGGGTTGCGGAAGTATCCATAAGGGTTCCCATGACCTCATCCAGTGCCTTTGCCTCGCCGGGCGGGGTGCTGCCTGATGGGGGATCTTACGCCCGACGGGGAGACGGCCCATCGGTGAGGTAAGGGGCATCGTCTGTTTTTCAGTGAGTAGGGCGCCCTCCCTCTCGAGCAGCCGTTGAGTCATTCCTTGGGCTGGCTAAGCGGATGGGCGGGAGAAGAGGGGAGGAGTCCCACATAACCTCGCCGCACTCCCAAGGCGGTGGGGTATGCGTCACGCATATTCCTAACGTTAAAGAAAAGGGTTGATGAAGCGGCCCACATTTTGCAACATCAGCCATCTTCACACTGATGTTCAGGTACACTATACACCAAGTGGAATGGAGTAATTTGCTAGGTTTTGCATAAATATTAATAAAACGATACGAAGTAACTTAAAAAGTACGCCCCGCTGATCAATTGCTGTAATCTCGCGCACACCTTGAAACGCTAACACGATAACTGGACTGATACTATCGATCGATGAAAAAGTAGATTATAACTTGGAACTGATTTATTTAATAAATATGTGCATACACGTGTGTGTTTTAGACGAATGTTACTGATTTCACGCCAACAAAAGAGCATCTATGTTTGAATCATTCATCTTGCTAACTTTTACTTCGTCTATTTCTTAATAAAATAAATTAAAAAGTATGGATTTTGGTCTATTTCTTAATAAAATAAATTAAAAAGTATGGATTTTGGTCTATTTCTTAATAAAATAAATTAAAAAGTATGGATAATTTTATCCATACTTCATTAGACAGAACTGGAAGTAAAAAGTAAAAACTAAACATAGAAATTAACTGCATTTTATCGTGCACATATTACCATAAAATATATACATTGACCAAATCAATCTGTTTTTTTTTTCAAATAAAAATATGGATTTCCGTGTATGATATATTATGATTAATCAATTTGAGAGCTATTTAAATTTCTCACGTAATAGCGTGCCAAAATCGCACGTGTCTGCAAATGCATAAACAGCAAAGTGTAACAGAATGAAGGGTAACAGATATTGAATCAAAAGCGATGTTAGACATATCTTCTCAAGAACATTTATATTTCAGATTCAAAGAATTCCACGATACATAAGACACGTGTTGTGTACCTGCAGTCAGTCATGTAAACAGAATTCTATAGGATAGAGGTTAGAAAATGAGGTCAGTCAACAATTGGCATTTAATAACTTCTATAAGCATCTATAGGTTATAGCTGCCTCCAACATGGGATGACCTTCTTTTTATGGATAGGTTTGGGCAAATGACTTTACCCTACCCGACATTAAAAGGTAGTGGATGAGAAGATGCTAGCGTAACAGGGTCACCTACAAGACCAGCTATCTTCTCCTTGCCATGCCGGCCCGGAGAAATGTTCTTTCATGAATCTTAAAAATCTCCGGGTTGTACGAAGATGTACACATGTATGCGCACAAAACATCACATTTGCAAATAGTGTTACAAAGAAATGAGTCACCAATTTATTGGTTCGCGTTGAAGCGGTGGAAGTCAGAAGAAACGTTGACCAGCGCGCGACTTTTCATAGGAATGAAGGAAAAGGGATAGTGAATAGGGCAAACGCCTCAGTAACAACGTTATCAACTTTTTCCCTTAAAAATTACACATCGTATCCTTGCGAAGGTAGGACATCATTAAGTCGGTGCAAACCTGCAACCCTATGAACGAAAGCTTAATTTTGTCTGAAAGAAATTCCTTTCATACTCTTAGGTATTAATAAAAGCAGTCGATAAATAATCGATACACTCTCAGAATCGATTGAAAACATTAAGCTTATCATTCCTGAGCTGTTCCTTATACCTATCTCCGTATTTAATTGTAACAATTTTAAAGTCATGCTTTACTTTCACAGGATAGCAATGATCACGTAACTTAAAAAATGCCCAAAATTAAATTAAGCAAAAGCTTTTCATAAACCGTTTACGTTTAAATTCAACTCTCATTTTAAATGAAAACTTGAAATTAATTCTTTGTGAATCAGAGACCAATTTCTCATTACAGTATTAAATATATTTCGAATTAAACGAATGAGAAGGATCTCGACCAATGACGTAAGCAAGTTGCGTACACTGTACACTGTTTGATGCAGTCCAGCGTTGCAGCGCAGGCCTGCATATCGTCAACTCGAGGAGTCGGCGCCGCCGCCAATCATGCAATTACTTCAAGGAGTTTCAATTGCCGCGATCAAAATTATTGCGCCTCAGCTTACCTACAGCACTTAAGGCATTACACTAACCATCATCATTATTAGGGTATATTACAATTTCTCGCGTTATCAAGTAATAAAGGACATCCTAAGGATAATCGTAAGAAATAAAAATAAGTTAGGGCTTTTGGGACAAAAGAAATAGTACTGAATAATGACCGAAATCAGAGAGAATTTAATTGAAAGCAGTGCTAGCTAAGATCATTTAAGGAAATTTAAATATGTACATACTGCCCTACTAAGCACAAAAGCGGTATCTCAATAAAAGCTAGTTTAGAGATAATTGAAGTTATGTAAAATTCGTTTTCTCGTTAATTTATAGATTGTTAAATTTGGTTATCAGTGTTGGCGGTATTTAAATATGCGGCTGGTTTCCTACGTTGAGTTGATATTCCTCTAATATCCTTTGTAATATAAGGTAAAACTGAGATAAAGAAAACTTTTTTAATGGTTTTTATAGGTACCTTTTAAATAGCATACCTTTTTCAAGGCTTGTTCAATAGATGCGTATTTTTCTAAGCTATCCGATGCCATAAAAATCAATTTTTTGCTTTCTTTGAGATTTTGCACGTAGTAGGGCAGCATAGATCATCAAAGCTTTTAATTTTTAAGAGAACGTAATACCAGTCAGTCAGAATTACTCATATTTTAAAATAAACTACTTTTGTTATGAAAAACAAAATGAAAGCAAATATAATGAGATGTTTTTACTTTCGGAATTTTATCTTACAAACTCTATCCTGAGATGCCAAGTCCGTAGGCAAATCACAAATTTTCTCCTAAAAAAATATTTGCTCTAAAAATATGAATCTCTGTCAACAACTGTCAGACCTAACCGTCGAAGAATAAAGAGTCAACGTGAGCAGTCAGTCATATAATAGACTTATCTTATCCACATTGTGGCTAGCCAAACATGAGGACTGATGGCCCGACATGGCGTCGAGCCCCCATCTCGATTTATCTGCCACAATTTGTTAGTGACGCCTCATACATCAACCTTTTTGAATAACAACGATAAGGAGTGATAAATTAACATTTTATGGTTGTCGTAGTTATATATGAAACTGAATCATCTAAGTGCCTACCTATCTCTAGGGATGCGTCAGCTTGAGTACCAATGTACCAGCAAATATAGCAAAAAAAAAAATTTAACTCAGCCCTATACACAAAAAAAGTAGCAGTTTAACGTTATTCGTTTTAAATCTTAGGAAATAATATATAACATTATAAAACCGATTTACAAATTTGTATATATCTGGGTCAAGTCTTGCCATGACTGATTGCTGAGTGATAGGTTGCATCTTGGAACATTAGCTAGGAAATTTGCTTAGAAAAGAGGATCAATAGTCCTGTCACCTGAGTCTGTGGATAAAGCGTGAAATCGATTTTGATGCTACAACAGGCAAGAAATAGGGGCGTGTCGTGCGTCGTTGCGGACGCGTGACAGCACTACTAGGGCACGGCAATGTTATACATTACCGGGGCTATGGCCACAATGCGTGCCGTCCTCGTGCACCCGCCGCCGTCACGACAGACCACACAATAGCATCACTAGCCGCACTTTATTGCATCTCGACAACATTGTCGTACCTCAAAAATCATTACGCAACTCCTCAAAATAAAGAAAAATATGCAGATATTATATTAGATGTTGATGGAACCATCTGCTTTTTTGAATCGATATTTAAGTAAGTTTGTATGAAGAAATTTGACATTTGAACGACGTATTTAACGGACAGATTTGATAACAACATATAAATTTCGATTTCAATATATGATAGGCATAAATGCTTTTAAGAACACTTATGATACAAAGACAAGTGAAATAGACAATTTCACAACATTTCAGTAGTAGAATGGCGCATTCTAACCCTCACTACTAGTCAGGGATACAAGCTAAGTATTGTATGTTTTAGATGAGACGAAATAATTATTGTTAATTGGCAGTGCGAAGGAAGATATTATTATGTATCTAAACAACCACAGAGCTTTCTGAAGCTGTCGACCATGGTTAACTAAACGCAAAACAAACAATTTTAGTCTCCGAGCCAGTGCCAATTGCAATCATCCTAAACAAATATGCAAGTCTAAAAGAAACGTAATAAGCTCCAGTACGGAATAACAATTATTTAATTATGTCGACACTTCTAACATAAAAGATATTAATACTGTTGACAAAGTACATATACCTACAATTATTCCAATTAAAACGGAAAGACAAAATGGAAGACAAATTAATAATCCGATGTTAAGTACGATATTTTTATGAGAAAGCAGCTCTCGGACACCGGCCTTTTAGACACGGCTAAACTAACAAAAGGAACAATGCTGGAGTAATCCTCCCCCCGTTTCTTTATCAGCTCTCGACAAAACATTTTAAGTGGGACAAGGTCGCAGCACGACACACGGCGGCGTAGGGGCACGCCGGAACGGGACGGAACAGTGCAACAAACCCTGCAGACACGTCCGCCTCGAATGAATTAAACCCAGAAAGTGGGTCGAACGCCCACACCACAAACCACAAATCCGCTTCGATCATAACTTAGCTTTGTAGCTATGTAAATACATAAAGTCCAAGCCACGTTTAAACCATTTAGTCTAATACTGGGTAACTGTATTACTTCGATTGTAGTCTGTTGGACTAAGCCAACTACTCAGTATTATTTATTGCATAGAAATACAATTTTATCAATAATAATGCCTGAAATATAAGAAGCACAATACGATAAAAAGTTTTGAAGAAAGTCGAAATTCCCTAATCCAAATCTTGACAGACGTGAAATACACCTGGAAAATTCCACAGACTTCGCGGATTTTAAGGAAGGTGTCTCTTTAATAATATCCAAAACAGGCGGGCGCTTTTAATTAAATCCAGCTTTGAAGGGTCGGTAAACACTGGAGATTCGCTTTAGTTCGAAATAGTGACGGACGTTGATTAAGCAAACTCTATAGTCGATTTAAATTACCAGGCGAATATTTAAGTTCAGTACAAACAGTTTATTCCAAGTTTGATTGCATATCCTTGGGCGCCGATGGAATCACGAGTTTGATGGAACAGAAAATCCTGACAAATATGGTAAAGTTGTTAATATATTATTTTTCGGAAAAAGTTATAGATTGCTTTATTTTATCAACCAGGTCAAGCAAACAGTGAAACTGCCATCTGCTCTCATGGTGTGTGTACGATTCTAATCTAGATATATCATCATCTAGCATCTTTTGTGTGTGTGTGTAATGATGATTATCTGATCGACAAGCCTATGCTTGTCGACTATAGTTGTTGGCTGACCCAGCGAACTTGGTACCGCCATAAAAATAGCGGTTTGTGGTAGGTGGGTGAAAATTTAGGGTTGTATGCATTTTAAATGGCAAATCAGAAAAAAAAATCCCACCAACCAACCTTCGGGTTTGAAAAAAAGTTTACGACCTATTCTCAGACCTACTGAATATACACACTTTCATAAAAAAACGTTCAAGACTTTTCGGGGGAGTTTTCTTACAAACACTAAGTCAAGAAGATTTTACATAATGTATTAATTAAGATTTAAGAATCCGGAAACATTGCTTAGTTATAAGTATTATTAAAATAAAAATTGACGAATTATGTAAGATAATTGACTGTAATCGATACAAAAAACCTTAAGGTTTAATAACTGGTGCCAAAATTTGTAGATTCGCTTTGTTTTGACTAGAACGGCGGCGACGAAATTACTTAATAGACATCGATGTTTAATTCTGGGTGGTCTCTTGGCTGGATTTTAAGTGATCCGTAAATAAGCTTACCTGATTACGAAAGGAAACAAACCTCAACTCGATTACTGTCTTAAGGAGCTCTAGTCAATCTCTAATCCTGTTACATCGGCTCATCACTAGAAAAGTTCCCAACTGAGTCTGCACAAGGAGATAAGAGGGGGTAGGCGGATGTAAACACAACTATAGCTGATATTGTGCAAATCAAATATTTGCATGTTTGAACTTACTGACGTGTCCGGTACCACGCAGCGCAGCGTAACGATCTTTGTAAGAGTAAGAGGAAAATTCGTTACGAGGAATTGGTACAATATATTGATACCATGTAACATTGTAATCTTCGCTCTGATTATTTCACTATCGCAAGTAAATTAAGTCATCGCACCGTTGCACCAAAACAATACAGTGGCTGACACGAATCATTCCTTTCTAGGAAGCGCGGAAACAGTGATCAAATTTCTTTGTTTATTTATTTTTCCTATGAATAATGCGTTTGTGTAAAAACATTTTTTGTATATTATATAGTATACAAAAAATGTTTTTACACAAACGCATTATTCATAGGAAAAATGGCTATATAGCCAGGTATGCAATTCCTTACGTAACAACAAAAACCAACATCTCAGCGTTACTAACAACTCGTATTGAAGAGAATGTTGACAAAGGGAAAAAGTGTATAACAGTGTTCTTGGATTTAAAAAAAGTATGTGATACAGTCTTCGTACCCATTCTTGTTAAAATGTAAGAGGAGAGTGAGGATTGGTATGAGAGGAGTTGCTTTAGGATTATTGATGGACTACTTATAAAAACGGATACAGCGCGTAAAATAGACTGATATACAATTACCGATTGTGAAGTGACGTTTGGAGTTCCACGAGGGAGAGTTTTGGGACCAACTTTATTTTTGAACTATTACATTAACGATCTTTGTGGCATAGTGATTTATGCAGGACAAGTTGTCTCATATGCAGCTGCCATTATTTTTACGGGCATACGTGGGAGACTGTACGTCACATACCGGAGCACAGTCTGGCGAAAATAGATCTCTGGTTAAAATCCCACCCATTAAACCTAACATTAACTATCAAATTCGAATTCATGATTGTTATAATCGATAAATAACCGATTCTTGAAGGATATTAACAAAGTGACTGAAACTAAATATTTAGAAGTTGTTGTGGACCAGTGACTGTCTTGGCATGTCCATCTGGAGTTAATGATGGACAGAACCAGAAAACTTTTGGGGGTATTTAGAATTTTTTAATATATTTTTAAAAAATTCTAAATACAGGACATCTGTATAATAAAATCAACGAAATTCTAAGTATTTACTCAATTAACAAATACAATTACAAAATAACTGTAACATCACTACTAAAAACTTGGAAATTCTAAGTATTTACTCAATTAACAAATACAATTGCAAAATAACTGTAACATCACTACTAAAAACTTGGAACTACGATAAAACTGTGACATTTCTGGAGGGCTAGATGTTTGGCTATGTGTTTAATTAAACATTAATATATGTATGATTGGATGAGAGGACAGTTGAACCACTTTCGATTTTTATTTCTTACTAGCGACCCGCCCTCGCATTGCTTCGGTGTAGAGCTAAAGTGTAGACTACAGTTTTTGTTCTCAGGCTTGTATTATACACAATGACATTCATCTATGATTCTTCTTATACCTGCATGCAAAGTCTCAGCCCGATCGGTTTAAAATTGACAAAGTTTCATACAAACTTTCATTCCCTATTATATCCCCTTGGGGGTAGAATTGATCAAAATCCTTTCTTAGCGGATGCCTACGTCATAACATCTACCTGCATGCCAAATTTCAGCCCGATCCGTCCAGTGGTTTGGGCTGTGCGTTGATAGATCACTATGTCAGTCATTGAGTTTTATATATATAGATTAGAGTTTTTTTTTAATATTTAAGGTATTCCATATTACAATGTACCCTGTCTTTTAACACGGAGAGCGGGAATTTTAATATAAATAAATATTTACTTAACAGAAATTCCCAATTACAATATAGAATCTATACTAATATTATAAAGCTGCAGTTTGTTTGTTTGTCTGTTTATGTGTTTGATCGCGCTAATCTCTGGAACTACTGATCCGATTTTAATGATTCTTTCAGTGTTAGGTAGTCCATTTACCGAGGAAGGCTATAGGCTATATTTATTTTTTTTCAAAATTAGGGATCCGTAATGAAATTGCTATTTTGTAACACAAGGTGTAAAATCGAAAACCTATTTTTGCATGCGCTGCAAAAACTATTGACAATAAAACAAAATGATGTACTACGGGTTTGTAGATCCCATTAACCTACAAAAAAGTCCGCGAGAACATATATCTAGCTATCATGGTTTAATCACAATAACCGATTTTGTTTTCAAAATAATTATTAAATCGTCTGAAGAAAAAAAAACTACGTTAAATATGTATCGTAATATTAAAAACACAAACAACCCTTAGTTTTCACCCCTCTATCACCCATATTTTTATGGCGATACGAAGTTCGCTGGGTCAGCTAGTAGCATATAATGCTATTATATAATATGAGTGGGTATGGGTAGCCTATATAAAATAAACTTGATTCAGAGCGCCCGGCTCGCCGAGTTCATTTAAAAAGTATATTTTCTACTCTACTACAGAAGCTCAATAAAACAGAATGTAGTTAGGTAGGTATCCTACATCCGGAGACGAGAGCTGAGAAGAGGTCGAGCTAAGGGGCGCGTCGCAAGCAACAAAATTATTTAGAAAACCGTTTAAGACTTACTATTTCCTGTGCATGATGCTAGGATTAATATTAAATTGTAATTGTTACAGTATAGATTAGTTTGTTCTTTAGAAAAAATATTACCTAAGTATCCTATATTTAAACAGAACCCCTTGCGGTAGACCCAATTTTTAATAAAAACGAGCGAGCCTTACAGTAGTCGCGTATGATGTGTAACATTTGAAATCTCACCTTATATTGGTAAAAAAAGAAATAAAACCTACTACAGAAGGAATGAGCCATTTGAACATTATGTTCTAAAATCAAATCCAATAGCGTGCGCTTTCGCGACTTCCTGTTACACACTTCCGTCCCATTTCACGAAATCACTCCCACAAATTGCAGGAAAGCGAGAGGAAAGATGTTGATGTCCCGTTTCGGTGCTAGAGGGTCTGTCATAGATAGATTAGGTCACACTCTTTTGTTTCCAATCAGCATGGTCACGTGCGGCTGTTATTTAAAACGTTAACTATGGTTAATTAATCGTTAAAGGTTCAATGCGAACGACCTATTATCCCGACTCTTCCTCTCGTCACACATTCTCTATTAACTCTTGTAAAATGATATTTATTCTTTATAAAAGTCAAAACAGCCTACTTATGCATTGCTCCTTTATTTAATTTTTCTTTTTCGCACAAGTAGGAGATATCACCACAATTTTTTTCTTCAATACAAAGGATAAGATCTACGGTATATTAATGATAAACCCATCGGCTATTTACAAAAACACTATTGATATTCTAATAAGATATTGAGCCTGATTCCAGTATGATTCTCTTAACTTAAAACTAAATTAGTCTCTTTTTTTCATTCTGTATAGAGCATGTCAAGGATTCACTGTGGTCAAATTTATGGTTGAAATTATATTAAGGTACTAGAGGCCCCCAGCCAAGGCCAAATTCTTTAGTTTATATTAGTATATACACAGTCAGGTCATAAGTATTGTCACACAGTAAAAAATTTCTTTTAGAATGCTGGCCACAAAAATTTTATTGAATTCGAATTTAGAATTGTTCATGAAAATAAAAATGTATACTTTTTAGAATTTTACTCTATTTTAAATATGGAGTGGACGCTTAAAGAAGACCGTGTTGCAGTTATTGCGTTGCATCGTTGCGGTTACGCGCTAATTCAAATTTTTGACATACTGTAGATTATAACCAAAAGATTCTTTTATCGTACCATCAAACGATACAATGAAGACTCTAGTGTAGATTACAGGTCAAGAAGTGGTCGCCCTCGGTCTGTTAGGACTCCAGCAGTAATAAAAGCTGTGAAGGCGCGAATTCAAAGAAATCCCAAACGTAAGCAGAAACTGTTGGCCCTTCAGATGGGGTTAAGCAGAATCACGATGAAAAGGGTGTTAAATGAAGACTTAGGGCTTCGGGCATATCGAAGAAAAACAGGACATCGTTTGAATGCTCGTCTCATGGACCTGAGACTGAAGAGATGCCGCGCTTTGTTGAAGCGGTACGCGGGAAAAAAATATCGGGAAATTCTTTTTTCGGATGAAAAAATTTTTACCGTAGAAGAGAGCTACAACAAACAAAATGATAAGGTGTACGCACACAGTAGTGAAGAAGCGAGCAACCGTATTCCGCGTGTCCAACGAGGTCATTTTCCACCCTCGCTCATGGTATGGTTGGGAGTTTCTTATTGGGGCTTAACAGAGGTACATTTTTGTGAGAAAGGTGTAAAAACGAATGCAGTTGTGTATCAAAATACAGTCCTGACGAACCTTGTGGAACCTGTTTCTCATACCATGTTCTGTAACAGGCACTGGGTATTCCAACAAGATTCGGCGCCAGCTCATAGAGCGAAGAGCACACTGGCGGCGCGTGAAATCGACTTCATCCGGCACGAAGACTGGAGGGCCAGTCTTCAGTCCAGTCCAGATTTGAGTCCGTTAGATTACAAGATATGGCAACACTTGGAGGAAAAGGCGTGCTCAAAGCCTCATCCCAATTTGGAGTCACTCAAGACATCCTTGATTAAGGCAGCCGTCGATATTGACTAGTACCTCGTTCGTGCTGCGATAGACGACTGGCCGCGCAGATTGAAGGCCTGTATTGAAAATCACGGAGGTCATTTTGAATAAACTTTATTGTCATAAGAATCTATGTTTTGTTAAGTTCATTTTGGTATATTAATGGTTACATAATGAATAAACTTGTTTCAATTATTTTATATTATACATGTGACAGAATTTATGACCTGACTAGGTATATTGTTTTGCAACATTAGTACTTACACCTTTACTGAGTCAATGGTTTAAGTGACACAATCTTCTTTAAATCATAGGAAAAACCCGCCATGAAAACGACATTTTTAACGTACGACAGTACCTATTTAAAAACTTTATTCTTTCCTTATTTCTATTGAAATCTGTACTCACTTAAAAATATCTCTCTAAACTTTTTCTTACGTTTTTAAGTTGATTGATTTGTTGAGTCACGTTGATTTATATCAATTGACAATGGAAAAGATTATTTTAGTGGCAAGATTTCTTCTTTCATATTGCGCACTTATGAAAAAAGCAGATATTACATTTTCCCAAATATTCGGAGCGGAATACAAAGCATAGTTGAATATGGTGGTAATATACGAGATTACATATATTATACTCCTACGTGAGCGTGATCGCATACTCTTTGATGTTATCGCTACAATATAATGTTGATTTTGGTTACTTTGCTGAAATCTTAATCTATTTTATGATTTTATTATCAATTTGTCATCGTTATGAGGCAAAGCTCAATTAAAATATTATAGACGTAAATCAGCCATGATTTGAATGAATTGTAGGTGTACATCATAATTTAAGACTAGGTAAAATAAAAAGAAGTACATATCTAGATCTAGATGTCTAAAAATTATATATGTCCGGGGTTTATCATATTTTCACTTTCCTTTTGCTGATTACTTTTCTCATTATTTTCGCACAAAAATGGGTATTCGAAAAGATACAGACGCACGCAAAAACATCACCACCTTGCTATACACCACGTCAGAACATGTCTTGTGTTTTATGATACATGCTAAAAAATAAACCAAAAAAAAAGTGGTTAAAAAAATGCCGCACGCAAACTCAAAGCCATGCTTATTAGTAACACTTATAAATATTGTTTCAGCACGTTGTACTCGCGACAGGACCTGGAAGATGAGAGTTAGGTGCTGAAAAAAGCGATGTGGTGACTTACTGCCAATGGAAGGGTCCCGTGATTCCTTCCCGAAGTCGGTCTCTGAGAGAGCGTTGCCTGGAGGGCCCTGGACCGGGGGGTAGCATGCCGTCGCCGGCCGGCACTGCGCCGGGAGCTAACGGCGTTGGTGCGGGAGCCGACGGCGTTGGTGCGCGCGCCGGCGACGACATCGTGGCGGGTACGCTGGCAGCGCGGGCGTGGGCGCGGACGCACCGGCCTCACATCAGCACTAACATCACACCCACGCACCGCACACCACCACTATTCTAACGTCGGCTGCAACACAACGAAAACAACAAAAGCCACATAAATAAACATAAGCGAAGCAATATGATAGCGCAAATTAAAATTATGCTGAATTTGCCACATAGAAATTGTATTCGACCACAAATAAAAAAAAAATACTTTTGTATATAATAGCATAGGATAAGGAAACACAACAACGCATATTACTAAATTCGCTCAACAAAATA
Source organism: Chilo suppressalis (assembly GCA_902850365.2). Lineage (NCBI taxonomy): Eukaryota > Metazoa > Arthropoda > Insecta > Lepidoptera > Crambidae > Chilo > Chilo suppressalis. The sequence continues at coordinate 21,174,773 of OU963898.1, forward strand.
AAAGAATAGGTTCTTGTAATATGGTTTTATAAGCTATTTACTTATTTCAAAAGCTTGCGCGCATCTTAAAAGTTGTCACTTGCAACAATGAATAAATAAATACATTGCAGATTAAGTAAGACTGAGTGAATAAGCTGCGAATAACTGATGACATCTGCAGCGGTGGTATAATATATTGCTGCAATTTTTCTTTAATTACGTATGCCCGCGCAACCGATGCGCGGCGCAGCGAGATGACGACCGCATTTTGTATAATAAATAAATGCTTAAAGAATGAGTAAATGGGTCAAGTACGAAACAATATTCACGAGCTCGTGTGCTACGGCAATAAGCAATTCGGCAACGATTAACGCTATTAGACTTCCTTGCGAATATTCTTTATTATAACTTCTTCCAGTTGAATTAACTTAGACTAAGCTACGGAAAATGTAATAAATATTAACTTTACTAATGCTTTGCCAATCATTACGCCTGGCGTTCTCTTAATAGCAAATACGTCCTAACATGATTCAGCAATTCAAAAGTAACTTTTGAATATAAAAGGCTAAAATTATTACGTACCGAGTATTATAAATATCCCAAACCTACAAATATGAAAATATTTTTTTATGATGAAAAGCCAACAACTGGAATACTATAAAAGTTTAACATAATGGATAAACAAACTCGTGAAAATTTTTAAGACCGAACAATGTTCTCAAATTAAAAAGCTAACTTCAGTTTAGTAGAACATCGCTGTATCTTTGTCAACTGTTTAAGCCTTAGAGATAGAATGATATGAACAGAAATATGTCCAAATTTTCACAAATAGTCGCCAAAGGTATAATAATAAACTAGAAAAATATCAAGTATATGCATGAATCCAAATTCCTAATTAAAATTTAACTTTTCTCATAAACCTGTTTCAACGAATGTCTGGAACTTGTCCAAAACAGACGTGAAACTGCGACATCAGTAATGAGATTGAAATCATAAAAAAAAAACAATTAAATAAAAAGTCCTACCTATGAGAGTTAAGTGTGGAGCAAGAAAGAAGAATTTAATAAACGTAAGGTTAATAAAGATTTAATTAAAAACGTGAACCATCAACTCCGTCAAAAGAAGAGAAATACATAAACCCATTTTTATTAAAATCATGTAGTAAAAAAGGTGTAGGTACCTCTTTTCATCCATTTCAAGTTGTCGAAAAACTTGATTCGCCTTCTTTTCATAGTAACCTATATACATAGAACTAGAGGTTCTCTTATTTCATTTCATCACAAACTTGACAGAAACTGGAGCAATCGTTTGATATTGCTACGAAAATCGAGCTGTTAGTTGGTTTCGTTATTGGATCAACGCCTTTGAGATAGGAAGCAGCAATAACAGAGTTCGTACGTAGCACTCACGACGAATACAAAAAACATAGTGTTATTATTATTATGAACCTGCAACAAAGTTTATCATCATAATAACAATTTGACATTCGATAATTCGACCAGTTTCAATGAGATATCATCCATTATCTACATACAGTCCTCTTTATACGATGTAAATAATATTATTTACTTTTTCGAATCTGTTTTAAAATTTTAATAAAAACAATAAGATAGGTACATCATTCTGTAAGCTTAAGTTGGACACGCAATTTTGAAATTAAAATTTCATTTTATTAGAAGGCGAATACGACGTATTGTGTTATCTACATCAATCATCATTTTATACAAAAATCAAAAAGAGAAAAAAAAGAAGATAATATCATAGTCTTCGTAGAGTGCAGGACATTTATATGATATATCAATAAAAAGATACCACTAATTTGAAAAATAAATGAATGAATACAAGTAATACTAATCCCGGTCAACAATTTTGCGGGATTAGAGACTGGCGATTTCTGTGTTACTTTCATATATTTTTTGGAAATATATTTTATTTTGCCAATTTAAGAAATTTGTTAAATATGTAAACTGATTAAATTATAAAGTAATCCCAGACCCCCCAATTTGATTTAACACTTTATATGAAACATGAGTGCGAACGTTTTAAATGTGTGAAAACGTAATTTATTTTGCCCATATCTCGCTTCAGTCTGGTATGGTCAAGTTGAAATTTATAGGTATTGATTGATAGTAGGACTGTTATAAAGCCGTATGACCTTGATACCGGACGAGACCGGTCAGATAGCATGAATAAAAAAAATACTGTGTTTAATTTGGGTCACAAGTTAAATCATGACAACGAGATCTATCACGTCTCTGTTACGATTGATTTCAAAATTCAAGTCCACCGTGCTGGATCTCGCATATCTGGATTGAAATTATCTTGCGGGATTGCATTCCCTAACATATTGCGCCTACCGCAAATAGTAACTAAAGTGCAAAAAAGTTTTGAAAGGTCTGAAATACATTTTTTTATTGCTATTAGATTGTATTATAAATTGTGAAGTGCGACATGAAAGTTTGATCATAATTTGAATAACCGCAGTATCTCTGTAGATCAGTGAAAAAATAACGATTATCTCCAAAACAAAATCTTAACCTAACGAAACATATTTTTGTTTACTTCCAATTTAATGTTCAGTTAGACTTCACTCTTATTAGTAGCCACAGGTATTTTTCTCAGGAACATCCTTTTTGTTTATCCCTTAAAGATAATGCAGTACCTTACCGTACCCCATAGCTTCCTACTTATAGTCCAATTGATGATTATGTTTTTCTAATATCTCACAAGAAATCTAGGTGAATATGCAGTTCCATTTATTATGCATTCAAGCGATAGGCATAGGTAAATTCGCATTAATATTTTACAAGTTTTATTCTTTCTTTGTTGAGACACACTACGATGTAATGTAACTTTCTCTTTTAGATAAAAACAGTTCATTGGTGCTCATTATCTATCTTAAATGTCAGTGAAACCAAAAGTATTTGTTTTCACTGAAAACTACTTACGGTTATCTCGTATCACGATCCTCTTAGGAATAAATAAACAAGTAACACAAAAGTTAAGGACAAGTTTCAAGTCTCGGTAATAAAGAGTAGAATATCGCGGTAATAGGACTAGGACTATAATAAATATATATATAAATAAATAGGACTATAATAGAAATATATATAAATAGGACTAAAAGGCATGCAGGTACACATGGGGGATTATCTGGGGGTCCCAACTGATATTACAAGGCAATTATATCCTAAAGCGGTGCGTGGTGAGGAATAAATTTAAGGGAACGTGTGGGAAATAAATTATGCACCTGTCTCGCCGTAGTTGGTACTGCGAGATGGAACAAGAATACTAAATGTGGACTAAACTTTTGAAGGAAATAATGGCAATAATTAAGTTTTTATTTCCCTATAATAAAGGAATAGCAGATAAATCATTGGTTAAATGATAATAAAAGAAATGCCTTAGGGCCATACTCTAACTCGTTCCTAAAGTTGATTGATCTCCATGAACCACTTTTCCAAAACTCATCAACAATTTTCGAATGATAGTTACCTAGGTACGTAGTTTTAATAGATTACATTAATTGTAAATAAATAAATTAATGTAAATGTTTCTTAGCTTTGTTTCTCAACAGCCACATTTCTAATATACATAACATAGTACCTATGGTATACTGTACTGTGTTGCTATTATTAGATGTTAGCCGTGTAAGCATCAAAGTAAACAGATCTGTGTACTAACAGCTGCAGGAGGGGGGCGTCACCTCACCAATCAGCGTATTCATTTATGCACGGGCACAGGCACAGCGTTGGACATGCAAAATGATGTGGACAATGTGTCCGGAGTAGTGTGTGTGAAATGCGCAGGCTTATAAGACCCAGACCACAGCACAACAGCAGAGCGATAATTACGCTTCGCAAAACGGCAAGCGATGGCGCTTGGCGCATTATTGCTATTCGAAAATCATTGTAACTGGTTGACCTCTTCTAAGCGAAGAAGATGTACTCTAACTGACCACAAACACTTCGAATAATTTTGTATATTTTTATAAAAACTATAATCAGCAAAGAGCACAATATGTAACAACGACTCAAAGGTCGAATATGTCACTACTGCGTTCCTGTATTAGCGAAATCGATAACAAGGTACTTATCCTAGAGATGTTTTTTTTTTTAAATAAAGCATATTTATAATATAGCGGCAGCCCGCGACTTCGGCTGCGTTAACTTTAGTTTTTTGAGAATCCCACAGGAACCTTAAATTTTTCTAGAATATAATGTATCCTATGTCTCTTTCTGGGTCATATTTATTCGGTGTGTAAAATTTCATCCAAATCCGTATAGCAGCTTTTGCGTGATTGAGTAGCCATTACATTACCATCATACAAAATTCCACATTTATTAGTAGGAAGAAGGTTGTTAAAGTTCTTTAAATTAAACTGAAATACCAATTAAAAACATATTTTTAGGTACAGGTTAAATTCATCGTATATAATCAAGATCCACTGTATTTTTGTCGCAAATATCGAAATTTTTAGGCAGTAACACAGTATTTATGATTGTCCATATGGCATTATTGGCAACAATAGTAAACCAATGCGCCACAGAAATGACGCACCGCAATATTGCAGCCTATTCCTAACTCTATCTGTCGCCGCTTCCACCGTCGCGTGCTAAAAAATATCTCACGAAACACAACACTACACCCACCTGCATACAAACCAGCTTGTGAGTTTTGCATATTTGAATATCGCATTTCCTTGATTGTTGGAATGTCTTAAATTGAAACTAGTTTAAAGGCAAAACAAAGAAACCAGTTTGTTTATTTTTTTATCTCAATGTTTTTTTATGACATGGTTCATCTGATACCTAGATATTTAAATAGGAAAATCGTCGATGATTTACTGCGACATACACAGTAACCTATTATTGCTATTAACCAGATCATACAACGTTATGATAGCTTTAGTTACTACAATCATTATACTGGAAACACTTGTATATTCAAAATCCTTTTGAACAGGTATAAAGCACGTTACATTAATTTTGAAGTTTCGAAACCTTTACTATAACCTCCGTGATCGCTATTAGCTTGCGAACTATTCAAAAAGTATTTGATGATTAGTGTGCGTGCGTGAAAATATAAGGCAGAAGTTAATATTTAACCCATTCCAAAAAATATATAAAGTTCAGAAAAGTTTCGAATTAGAGCGAGCGTCTATCTGGGAAAGTAAGCTTAAAGAACACCACCTCGTGTTGGTGTTGCGATTCTGTCGCGATTGTTGTTTTCACGGCTCTACTGGTAAGAGATGGGGTCACGATAGGCAAAACGCGAGTGATGCTCTGGTCTATTGGAAGTTTCAATAAACTATAGTAGTCGCTTACCATTAGGCGGAGTGGCAGACCATTCATGCTTGTTTACCACAATTTTTGCATAGGGCTTAAGTTCAGGTCTTGTCGACCGAAACTGAAATGCAAACGACTGGAGAGAAAATAGCAAATAAAAACCATCAACACATGGCGCTCAATAGCGCATAAAAAATTAGCAGACAGATATGATGTTCATGACAAAAATATTTTAGAATACGATTGCAAACAACTTGGAATTTAATTCCTCTGACTAACCTTATAATTTGGTTCTCAAACCTTTAGAACCCTTGCAACATTAACCCATTTTATGACGCCACAAAAACAAGTATTCGATATCCGAACTAGTCACAGGTTCGCGCACTTGTGAAGACGGACGGATGTGTAGAAAAATATTTGCAATAGTTCTTGCATATTTGTCCATTAAGCTCCATAGCTTATAAATCTTTTTTCTTAAAGGTTAATGCGTACCGAAAAACCGACGGCGAGCAGTGTGGTACACGTGACTGTTGGCTGTTATTGGTCCTATTTGTCTAATGCGGCGTTTCCACTTAGTGCTCAGAACAGTTCTGAGGGAGCAAACATTTGTTCCCTCGGTACGGTAAATAGAACACCAGAGCGATTGAACGAGTTCGTTCAACGACGATCGGCTGATCTCAGCGAGCAAATGCTCGCTCGCTCAATCATTCAATTGAAACAACTTTGTAGCACAGGGTACCGTACAAACTTTTGTTCAGAACATTGTTTCTAAGCATTTTTTTTTTCAGAACTTGTTCGTTTATCTATCGTAGGTGAAACAAGTTCATTTTTGTTTGCTCGGTAGCTAAGTGGAAACGCAGCTGTAATATATGCAAATAATGTCAATGTTTCATACAAACTGTACAAGATAGTCACTCAATGCAATTATTTGTCCGAATCAAGCAAATAGGAAATGTCACGTGAAGTTCCACCATAAAGGAGATATTCGTAGTGCAAATATCTTGATTGTCGAGGCTACCTACGATCACACTTAAGTACAAATTTTCTCGTTAAATATACCAATTTGCATGAATACATAACTATCTAATGATTACAACCCTGGCCTAATTTGAATGCAATCTAGGCGGATTTAAATCGAATCGATAACGGCTTAGAGTGCTTTCGATGCCAAGCTTTAGAAAGAAAAGTGGCAGTGCAATACTTACATTATCATATCACGCAACAGCAAATATCGCTTTAGAGAGATAATAGGACAATTAAGATTTAAGACCCTAGCCTCACCTCAATAATTTTATTAGTTCGAACTTCTAATTACCTTCTGCGTTAAGAATATTCTTAACTTACAATATTTACTGAAGTCTTAAAATAAGTGATAATTCTACTACTTACGTAAGTACGTTTGTTCCATTTCCCATAATAATATGTGCATTCTGTGACCAATAAGTGATGATTCTACTACTTACATACGTACGTTTTTCGTTAAACGTACGTGCGTTTGTTCCATTTTCCATAAAAAACGAGGGAGTCTTACAGTAGTCGCGTATGATGTGTAACATTAGAAACCTCACCTTATATTAGTAAAAAAAAACCTACTACAAAAGGAATAAGCCATTTGGACATTATGTTCTAAAATCACATCAAATAGCGCGCGCTTTCGCAACTTCCTGTTACACACTTTCGTCGCATTTCACGAAATCACTCCCACATATTACAAGAAAGCGAGAGGAAAGATGTTACACATCAAAAAGAAGTAAAACCTACTACTAAAGGAATAAGCCATTTGAACATTATGTTCTAAAATCAAATAAATTGCGCGCGTTTCCGAAACTTCCTGTTACTCACTTCCGTCCCACTTCACGTAATCACTCCCAAAAATTTCACGAAAGCGAGAGGAAAGATGTTACACATCAATAATATAATGTGCATTCTGTGACCATTCATCCGATGATTTTTACTTCTCCTGTTCTTTGTTTTGCGTACGCCCGCGAAGTTTAAAAGCCCGAAAAATAATGAAAACTGTTTTTTTCCATGTGGCATTGCAAGTTTGCAACGCATTCCGGATACCGCTGGTATTAAATTACATTTTAACGTTCAACGCAACCGCCAGTGTCTGCGACGAATTTATTTTTAACTCCTTCTTCTATTTAAATTTCCGGTGTTACATATAATCCCTTTAATCTATATTCAATAATTATTAACATTATTGTGATTTGTTTTGTGAACGGTATAGACAAGTGATCGCTGCACTGATGATTTCAATTTCTTTGCATTAATAAAAAACAAAATTCTTCATAAAAACATAGTCGAAGAGTAATTCAGTAATTTCAACTCTGTAGCACAATATAAGTTTAATTTTTTTTAGTTTTTAATTGAAAGAAATTTAAACTCTAATCACCATTGAAGTTGTTATAATCAATGGTATATTTAGAGTTAAAAGGAGATTGCTCAGCTTCCATACATGTTTGGCCTAAAGACCAATAATCATGAAAAATTGTTTCCTAGATTCGAAATTATATATAAATTACTGTAGAAACGAATATTATTGACGGACACCCCTGAGAACTTCTATAAACCATATACACTGAACATATTAAAATAATAAAAAACAAATAAGTTATATAGTAAACTAGGGAAATCAAGCCAAGTACCGAAATTATAGATTAGATTCAGGTATATAGAGCATGTACATTAACAGATAGTTGCCTGTTTTTAAACGGTTTTTTTTTAGCTCACCCCGTTTGTTTTTTAAAGTTAATGCATAAGAGTAACTTTTAAAATCAGGTGTCATTTCCGGTTATAATAAGGTACTCTGTGACAGAAACTGTGTGATGATTGTGAATGAGCCACAGATTAGAGAGAATTTTTAAACTCTCGTTAACCAAAGAAAGCTAAGATATTTAGGTTCTATAGCCATATATTCAGTAGCTTCATTATTTTTGTTATGTTTTAAGATAACCATATTTTAGATTTTTAGTGTATCACACCTTATAATTTTATTTATTTATAGTCAGGGAACGTAGGCCCATAGATAGATACCTTAAAGTCTAACATATATACAAATTATAATGTGTTTATGGAGGTGTTTTTCGAAAAATGTATGGCAATAGACTTTATGATGTCGCCTACCATCTATAATAATTGTCTGAGCACATTTGCATCTAGTGAAAATGATAATATAGTTGTGGATATTAAAACCACAGTGTAATAAAAAAAAAATTTATTCGATCTTTACAAAATAGATTTGTTTTTATGTTATATAAACAACTTCGATCAGTCTTTGGCTGAATGTTGCTACACCTATAGCCATTAAAAATGATTCGTATGTTTTCCAAACCGGTAAAATTAAAAGTCCTTTTTAAAGTAAATATATTATACAAAGGTGTCCGTTGAAATCTAATGACTGTAAATTAAATTATAAATTACGCCAAGAATTACCGTGTATGTCAATATTTTTTGTGCATTTAGGCCAATTTGAGCAATCTCCTTTAGACAATTTGATCTTTACTCAATCAGATGATATTATCTTGTTATCAGACATTATCAATACTCGTAAATGAAGGTCTATTTTTATCGATTATTATGAAATTTTACATAATGAATTTCGGACTATTAAAAGTTTATATTGCTCCTCCATTTCACTTCCCCTGTCTACTTTGTGGCGATCAAAGGCTACAAACTCGTTGTGTACGGACGTCTTTACGACATTTCAAGCATTGTATTATGAAAATGCAAACAATTGTCCCCCGGGATACGTAACAAGCGGCGCAGATCCTTAGCAATCATTTCGAGCCATTACATCCGTTGATATTTTACAAAAGTGGCTGATGCCACAGTTTCAGGGTAAATACACGAATGGTAGGGTGATAGCAAGAAGCAAAAGCAACTATCGATCGGCCCTAACCTCAGCCCGCGCGCCCCGCGCCTCACACCCGCTCCCCTGGCACCTTACGTAATTCCAGCTGATCGTAACCATCCGTAACCTTGGCGACAAGCCCTATGCAAGCTCTTGGGCACCCACACGACCTTCACCCATGTCCTAAAATCACTCTGTTTATGTTCTAGAATACAAGTAGGTACAACGATTCGGACCGGAATAATGCAGAAAAATTGCTCTAGATTAAAATGAAGACAGTCAACTGTCAATATTAAAAAAAATATGTTGACATTATACAACCTAGGTAAACTAAAACCAAATACCTAATAATATAGTATACGTGTAAAATAAAACATAAATATAAAAAGACGTATAAATAAATATACAAAGTACAGAATTCATAAATGTTAATAGAGATAAAAGTCGACTTAAGCGGAAAATAGGACATTTACATTTTTATTAAAGAAATAGAAATAGCAATAAATATATTTATTTTGTGTTTACGATGTTTCCGAATCGTGGTTCGGTCTCTTATGAACAGGACAATATCCGGAATACTGTCCTCGATACATCGGCTGGCCGCGTAGACATGTTATTTCCTAAAACTGCCTAAACCTTCGTCTACCTGTCGATAAATGGGTCGTGATATCGCTGAAACCCTCTTCTTGTTTTTAAATAGTTTAACTATAATGCTATTAAAGTCGAACGAAACCTCACATCAGTAAGGTCTGATAACAACTAAGTACTTTATTCCCCGTAACGAGAAACTAAAATAATGTAAACAACCCGTAAACGAAACGTTTGAAATCATTGAAAAATCAAAAGAATCTAACAAGTGAAAACCACAATCAACCTCAAGCTTCGCGTAGTGATTCTTTGCCTCAAACATGAGTATTTCAATTTCGAAACAATTGAAATCAATGAGAAATCAAAAGAACCTAACAAGTGAAAACCACTATCAACCTCAGTCTTCGCGAAGTGTATTATTCTTTGTCCCGAACATGAGCATTTCTATTTCGAAACGATTGAAATCAATGAGAAATCAAAATCCACCTCAGGCTTTGCGTAGTGCATTATTCTTTGTCTCAGGCATGAGTATTTGAAATTCGATTTAATGTGCTTTCATTTATTTGTCGAACCTAATGTTCACAACCGGATCCTGTGTATCTCAAAAAAGGGAACTACTACCTATTTTCGATTTTTACGACAAATTATATCCCAACTGATTAAAACGACATCTGTACTCTTTGTACAAACCATAGAATCACGCTTCAAATTCGAGTACAATAGCCAGGGATGAGACGTGCCATGAGCTGGAAATGGACGAGAGAGAGTAGAATTTGAACAAAAGATTCACACTATGCTGCACTCATCTCAGCGTTCTAAGCGTCACGTTAAGAAGATTGCGATTATGAGATGGGCATTGTACGACATACGAAGCAACCACAATATATTATCCATTTCAAGAAGTATTAAATATAGATAATTACTATATTTTATTGTTCTTATACCGACAAGAGTAGTTTCTGACGAGCATAGATCGTTAAATATTTGACCACCACTACATCAATGCGACCTTGCAACCGTGCCGCGCCTGTTCGCCGTCTAATGGCGCCCAACGGTGTATTCGAGATCAGCTGTTCCTGACACTTTGCTCCCGTCTGTCAACAAAGCCCCACGGTGCTTCGATATAAGATATATTCGTTACCTTACTTTGTACATGAGAAATTTTATCTTTTAAAATATCAATAATCCCTCAAGTTAGAGAAAAATAAAATCTTTACTCCAAAATTTGTTAACTGCACTAGGCTAAGAGCGAGGCATCCCAACACAAGTATTAATTATTATTTTCTGGGTTGTCTCAACTTGTATTGTAATCTGACTCTTTGGGAAATAAAACCATTTTCATTTACTAATGTGTTTCATATAAACTTGCCGTTAGCATTTTGTCCGTTCGTATCATCGTTATGATGGAAATATACACACAAAATTGTAAACAATATTTTACTTGAAGATAAAACGGGAATTATGAAATAAACGTTTATCATATTCGAACTCCACTATATGAACGCATATTATTATTAGTATTTGTTTAAAACTGAATTTATAACAAAATCCATACAACAAACAGTATGTCGTTGCCTAAGTTTTTATTCACTTTTCATAATTTTAATTAGAAACAGTCACATTCAAAGTTATTACATAAAATTTGCCGTAGCACACGTCAGCTTGGATATATAAAACAGTAATGTTTTTTGCTACAATTTAGTTCTAATTAGTGATTTCTAACAATGAAAACCAAAAATATGTGATAAGAATGGATAGATCGCTGACCCAACACAATGCGTGACAATGACCTCGATTACTTAAAACATCAGAGTGAATCTAACACTGCCTAATTAACCTAATGAAAGAGATAGATGGAGCAAAACGTCATTGAATACTGACTTATGTTATTGTCATGAACAATGGATGATGAGGTGCAGAAAAGCATCTATTTTGTGCGGCCCATGCATCGATGCAACGAACCGAGGAAGTGCGATATTCGTATGATGGAGCGCTGACGGGAGGTATGACGGCATAACGCGCACAGCCTGCTTCGAAGGCTGCAAGTGTACTACTGATCCAGAGACAGGCGAGGTGCTGGGAGAGCGGTGCGGGGAACGCCGAACGCGACACTGGCGCCCAGTGGGGGCTGACACCCTACCACGCCTCTACATAATCACAGTTTCTCGACACCTATTCTACTATATATAGTAGTACATATATGCGCGTTGAAAAAATTACATAAGGCATACATTAATATACGTACGACAATGTTAACATACGACAAATAAAAAAAACTATTCGACAGTGATTGCAGCATAGATAGACGATTTGGTATTATTAAACGAGTCATTGATTTCGTTTATTCTTTTGTTTCTCATTTATTTAGATTCCTAATTTGTTTTAGTTATTATGAAGCTACTACATAGCAGATCTAAGTCTGACAAGGAGACATACAATGTTATGGCGTATGTACAAAATGTGTAATGAAGTATTATAAATATGTTGTTATATAAATTTTCGTTTTTTGTGGTACTGACAACGATATTTAATACCCATAAAATATTATAAAAATGATTTTTAGGGTTCCGTTCCGACCTCAAAAGGAAAAAAACGGAACCCTTATAGGATCACATGTCTGTTCGTCCGTCCGTCTGTCAAGGCCGTTTTTCTCAGGAACGCGTGGAGGTATCAAACTGAAATTCATATCTAATACTCAGGTCTACTGTCCCTTGGAGCTGTGAAAAAATCAAACTTGTAAGCCAAAGCAATCAAAAGATACAGCCGTTTATGCCGCAAATTTTCAAAACTCGCACGGGAATCAAAACCTGCAGGGTACTTCCCGTGAACTTAGAATCTTGAAATTTGGTACGAAATAACGTCTTATAGTACAGATAAAGGAAAAATTACGTAAACCGTAAATTTTTAGTTCCATCATATAATAAAAAATGTTTTTGAAAATTCAGGTTTGTACGGAACCGTCGGTGCGCGAATCCGACTCGCACTTGGCCGGTTTTAAATATCGTTAGGTACTTATCAACTTGGTTAATTCTGAGATATAGCAATATAAGGTGAATTAGGTATAGTTTTACCGCTACATCGAATAACATATACGAGTACGTAGACCCACCTCTTCTTCAAACCCACATCCGTGTAGAATTAAATGATCATTGTGCGACACAGTTCTAATGTTTCCACACTATTTACACAATTATAGACATTTTCGAGAGTGATAATAAGCTACCTAAAATATAAAGAGATGATGCTGTTAATACTTAGCCTAACTTAAAGCCAGAGAGTCGGACTCGTACTTGGCCAGGCGGACTGTCGTCATCACCATCAACCAATTAATGTCCATACAGCTTATGGGAATAGAAATGACTTGGTCGTACAGGCTTTCCCTACGGAGTACCTAGATAGGGAGATTGGGCCATGTGTGTGACCCACCAATTTTTGTTCACATATCCTTTAACCAGCCATTGCGAAAGTTGCTTAACTTTCACCCACTGCCGGATTTAGGGGAGGGCAACCGGGGCGAAAGCCCCGGGGCCTCCACAAACGGGGGGCACCCACAATAGACTTCGGAAAAAAAATCTTTCAAATTCCAACTAGGAAACATCTTTTCCTTTGATATTTTTTTTTGCTCTTTTACCTTTACTCCGAGAACTCGATTTCAACGAAATCATCAACGATTTTTCGGCGAAAAAAGCTCGAAAGGTTCCGTTCGTTAACTCTAAGATTTAATTTAAGATAATTCTTGTTTTCGTTTATATTTATAATGTGTTTGTTCAATACTAAGGGAATCTACTTGGTTCACAATCAATTATTTATTGAAAAACTCGACTGAAAAAAAATTGTTTACTTTATTTGGAAAATAATTTGGGGTGAGGAGGCCTCCGCTCCTCTGTTGCCCCGAGGCCTCTGGACCTCTAAATCCGGCCCTGCTCAGACCAAACACGCTCACGCACTGCGCCACCGTGCTTCGTACCATCGTACAAGGTCAATAATATTTGTAATTGTTAAAGTCGAGCAAAAAGTAAAAAAAGCTGTAAACTTACCGCAGACATAAAAAACCGTCAAAATACGTGTCGTGCCACGCGCAGTATAGTTCCGTAGTTGCCTGTAGTTAAAGACGAACAAAAAATAGCACTTTTAAGTTCAATATTTCGCAAACGGATCCCTTAATGTAAAAATAGTCTTAAAACCCCCTAACTAAATAATTTAAAAGGACCTATTCAACGATATCCCACACGATGGGGTAGAAGATGAAATAAAATCATCCCCAGGTTACATGTAGGGAAGCTACCCTAAAAAATCGTTTCAAAATTTTATTCTACCATTTTATCGGCGTGCATGATATACATATCTCCACAAAATTACAGCTCTCTAGTGGTAATAGTCTCCAAGCAAAATTGGGGACGGACAGACGGACATGACGAAACTATAAGAGTTCCTTGTCAGGACTACGGAACCCTAAAAATTTAGTTTAAAAGCTTTAATATTAAACAGTATTGTAACTGTGTTCGTTTTCTTTAATCCATACCAGAATGGCAATATTACATCCACGATTGGAAAAATAATAGAAGTCTGTTACTAGATGCTCGTATATGTCCTCAGAATCAAATATTTGCTCCACGCAATAATTGAACAAATAGTCTCATACCTCATTTACGCGATGATGCGATGAAGATTGGATACCTACTCAAATATTGGAGGAAGAGAACTGTTAGTCATTGTAAAAAAATATCGATTTACTTGACAACATGTTGTCTTATATTATTTTTAACGTTTTTGCATCAGTTACATAAAAATCGTCATCATCAGGCCGGCTGACGTATATATACTCATAATGAGATTCATTTTTTTTATTGTTTTCATAGATTGGTCCGACAGATGACTCCACCCCACCTGATGTTAAGTGACGGTGAAGTCCAGATGTGAAGATAGCTGGTATTGCAGTTCTACCTGCCACACCAGCCATCCTTACCTTGCCAACCTGCATGTTGCTTCTTCACGCCTCTTTTAAGGGATCCCAGGTTGTAAGAAGGAGAGAACCCAGTGAGCGAGCAGAGCATTCCATTTACGGATAGTGCGACAAAAAAATGAGTCACCAAATTTCATTGTACGCGTTGGAATTGTGGTCGGCGAAACGATACATGAAAGTAATTTTACTGTTCATGGGCTACCGGACCTGCGGGCGAATAGTTCCATAGACGTTATTAGTGCCACAGAACAAAGCTGATTATTGTCTTCGTAATGCATAGAATTAGGATACTTCCAAATGTCGGCTCTCCGATTCGAGTGGGAAATACGCCAGGCCGTCCAGGTAACTAGGACACAACCACTAATACGATCTCTTGTCCGTTTTAACGAATTTATATACAATAGAGAAAAAACATTGAAGTATGCCCAGTGTTGTTAAAATAGTAAAGAGCAATGCATGTGCATGTATCTGGTATTACAAACTTCCATAAGCTGTTGTAACACATTTTTAATTTATTAGATAGTAGTGGATAAAAAAAAAACAAATTCACAATCCACATATTTACTGGCTTGTCAATATTTCGCCTGGTAATACAATTTACAATAAAATTTATATTTGGCAATGTACTAAAATGACTTTAAAATAAAACAGGTTTCAATGGTATAGATGCACTGTTTAATTTTTTTTGACATTTTTATTTAATGAGTGGTGTACATGAAACCCTAAGAAACAAGTAGATTTCAAAAGTAAATAATTACAGACAGGACATGTGATACTAATAATTTAGATTACACCTGCACATCTGGACAGTGTTACACAAATGCCAACTGAATTTATAATTTTCAGTTCAGGGCTGTTTTATTACCAAGTGTACAGTCCCAACAATATTGCATTCATAATCAATAAATTGTTTTGATGGTTAAAACTATGGTATCATTGGAAATATATTGTACTATTACTTTGATTAATATTTTGCCAAATAACACAGTTTTTTAGTCTAGTTTTTGTACTATTAGTAAAGTTTCTGAAGCTGGGACACTGAGCAGGAGATTAAGTTACAGAAAGCAAAAGGGGAAAGGGATACCCTGGTAATTAAATTTTTAATTGCAACACATTCTTGTCTTCTCTCATAATGAAGCTTAGTCAAATATTGTATTCATTTCATTCACGATATTTGAAAAAGATTCACTGTAATTCTATTATCATAACCGAATTTATTTCTGGTTGTTTAATTTATGAAATGAAATGCGTCTTTCTCTTGATAACACTATACACATGTGTCGGTATACCCCTACTTCTACAGTTTGATAATGTTTAATAAATAAAGAGAAACAACACTGATAGGAATGCTAATGATAACCTCTCATTTACAGATAAAGTCTGAAATCAGACTACTCACTGTATAATAAACATCACCTTCTTATAATTGTGATAAACATTCATGCATACACAAGAAATTTTAGTTGAGTTAGAAAATTGAATTCTCATTTGACTAAATAATCAATAAAGGTAATCTTGACTTAGAGTTATGAACTAAGACTTCTTCAACAAAAAATTGTGAAGTATCAACTCAGTTTGGCCAAAGAACCTGTGTAATTAAAAGGTACATACCTCAGGTTATGATACACAAAACTGTAAAATTTTACAAATGATTTTAAGCTTTATCTTGCTTGAATTACAATTCATAAATCTATTGAGAAATTTGAAATTTTGCTGTAACTTATGGCTGTACCATCAATAAAATTAACCATTGGTGTTTATCAGGTAGGTAAGTCTAACCATTGATAGTTCAGTGATGGGGATTCATAGAGCGTTATCATAATCAATTGCACAATTGAATGAGCATATTCTTAGAAATTGTTAAAAATCTGTAAGGCTTAATTTGTTAAATTAATATTTTTTTATCATTATTACTCAAAAACGAGCTCTGGCTGTTAACTATATTTGGCAATATAGTTAACTATATTTCGTTACTTAATAAAACTCTTTTTCAACAATTGGTTTGCATAATTTATTAAATTAAATATCTAGGTTCTGGGGCTAGCGAGCTTGCAGCATTATCCTGTTGAACATTCAACAGTAGTAAACTTTTATGTTTATTATACAACTGTAAATAATTGTATTCATTATTATATAAAAAAATTAACCTAAGTATATAAAACAAATAAATTTTGCATATGTTAGATTACTGATAAAAATGAGATGATTTTTTAAGCCCATAACCATTTATTTAATCAATTCACAATTTGATTATGAAGTTTTTGGTGCAATACTGTTCAACCATTGACAACAAACAATTCCCTTTTGCCAAAATAACCTTACTTTTCGATTCAAGTTATTATTTTTTATAAAGAAAAATTAATTTATAATGAAATTAGTGCTATAAAAGATAGTGAATTAATATAACAAAACCCTAGGAATGCAAATTAATGTGTTGAGAAATCCATTTAGTGATTCATTGTGTGGGAATTGAGAGGTAAAGTGTTTGTTTACCTTTGGTCTTAATTCGTTTACAGAATAAAAGTAATTTTAATCACCATCGGACATCGCATCACGAGGTCTAGACTGCCCCTAGAACATAACCCTAGATACGCCAATGATATCAACAGTAACAAAATAATGTCACTGATCAATAATAGAATTTAATAAAATAATAAAAATACTTACATAATTTATTAACTTGATCCAGCTGCAGATGCGGTTGAATTAAAAAAAATGTGTTTATGAATTTAAAGTGATATACTTTGGAGTTTTTAAGAAGTTTACAAGCAACTGGTTCTAGTTGTTTGATAATAATGAAAAACCGAAGAAATCAAGTTCATACATCAGTTTCTATCGACCAGTCCAAATTTAATTTATAGGTACTACAAGACAAAAAAGACAATTACTGCGGTGCGGCTATACTGGTAATAAATGTTAATTTACTAAGTGGTACACTTTAAAGAGTTGTTAATCACTTTGCTAAGATCACTAATACACGAACATATTGAGAAAAATGCAATGTTCACTGCAAATTCCAATAAAAAATCTAATATGAGGCGTTTACTGCTATGCGCATCTGTCAATTTTTTTACGCTTCAAAACAAAGCTGATAACGCCATCTGTCAGCTGCAGCTGACTTCGCGTTGTTTATGCTATCATAATTTTCACAAATTAAGGCCAAAGATTCTAAGTTCATACATTGTCGGGATACATATGAGATACTTTACTTCAGACAAGGAAGTTAAATTAAAAATAGATAAATAACTGCCTTGACTTCAGATAATTCGCAAACTTTTGATAGGTATTTCGTCTCATGCTGCTGGACATAAGCTAGACGATTACACTCAACGATTTCTATACGTTCATCTATCGGTCCGCTGAACAATGACATCCACCCTTAGATTAAAACAAAAAGGGAAGATACCTAAGATAAAGAATCCTATAAATTTGACATGCGCGTGCACCCGTAAGAGATAGAAACATAAGTAGGTGCAGAAACAGTGTAACCTCAATACGATACATTTTCCCCACAAATTATTTTATAGGGAAAATTTATTGTGCTAAGATTAGGTGAGAACATTTGTCTAAATAGGGAAAAGAGATTGAGACATCGGTATTAGTAATATTGTAGTTTAGATACGCATAGTCATCACAGAAATAAGTTAAGCCCCAGTGTGTAATTGGTAATACATTTGTATCAGAGAGGGTACGTACAACAAAAAAACAACATCTTTATCTTTATATATATAATTCTTCTGTGAGTGTGTATGTCACTGAACTTCTCTTAAACGACTGGACCGATTTTGATGAAATTTTTTGTGTGTGTTCAAGGGGATCTGAGAATGGTTTAGATTCACAATTTTGTCCGCTGGACAACCCCTATTTTTTTTAGGGCGGTACGAAGTTCGCTGGGTCAGCTAGTATTTTAATAAATTTATTGTCCTTTAAACAATATAAGTTTGTTATACAAATTTCTAACAGTTTTTTCTTTTTTAATCATATTTTTTGAATAGTAATACATTCTGACTTTCATATACTTTTTACAAATAGCTTTAATAAGAAAGACATAATGATGGTTTGTTGCAAAATGCTCATTATTATTAAGATGATCACTAAACAAATTCATTCCAACACATATTTTGATGCATTTCTGTACAAGAACATCCATTGTATTATTCGTATTAATCATTTTAAAATTTCTAAATATTTGTTGAGATTTTTCACATATTTTTATAACAGATAGGGATGGGTAATGAAGACCACCCTTGTCTTTTTTGAGTTGCAGAGTGATGACATTTTTTTCTGGTGATGTAATATAATATAGGCATTCCTCACAAGCCAATTGTTTTTTTAACGATTTTACTACAAAGCCAGCTATATACACTATTATTGACCTAGGAAATTCAGTTAATCTTGTAGGATCAGCTATATAGTCGTGATCTTCAGGAATGATAATTTCTGTCTCTAATGACTCTCGGATATCTTTGTCATTGTCAATTAATTTGCTTCGATCGGTGGAACGATTAATTGCAATTTCAGGGTTAGTGTAACTTAAAATACCTATGTTACTGAGGGGAACACAGTTACCGGCTAAATGTTTTAATTCACCGTGAATTAATTACTTTTTATACGCTGATTTAAAGTGCGTGGCCGTCGGATTATTATTACATCCGCCTATTGCTCTAATTGCACTAAAAAAAAATTCAATATGATCTTGGCTTAGTTTGTATGTACTTTAGAAGTCCAAGCTACCGCTTGATATGTGCTCCTCGTATAGAAATAGAAGGGTTTTTATACATATTAAAAATTCTTTAAAGCCAGTTTTCCGGTTGGTATCCAGTATCTTTCTATTATCGATTCTAAACGATTTTATTTATGTAATCGAACAATCTTTCCAAATATTGTTTAATAATGTCAAAATTGTCAGACTTAAGAGGTTTTTTGAATCCATATGAATTTAAATTACGAGAGTTCATTATATCAAACAAGTTATTAAAATGTCTAATAAAATCAACAGTAGCTTCAGAATTATGAAATTCTTCAATTTTAAGGTTATTATTACAAAACTGTATTGCATCAGCTACTGAAGCACTAAATAACTGTGCTGCTAACTTCACTTTCATTATTTGGTTTTTGTAATATATGTAAGATTCTATAAGCTTATTAGTCACATTAAATCCTTAGCTTTCTTGCAATTTGACTAAGCTTTGGATGTATCTCCAAGATACAATATTACCTTCTGAATTTAGTAAAGTAAACTTGTCACCCAGTGTATTTCTTACTAATTTCAACATGTGGGAAGGGTCTGGGAATATTGATATTTTTTTACCATTGTAAACAAATATAGGTTTAATTTCATCATCCCCATCTATTTGACAACCCAATACTTTTGCCAGGGCAAAATTTGCAGGACAACCGTCAAAAGTAATGTTAGCAACTTCTAATCCACATTCACAAATCAAATTTAAACAATTTTTTACTATAGAAGCCTTTTGCTCGGCGCTAACCTTATCAATAAAAAAATAGCCTATCGGAAGTTTCCAGCTATCATTGATTGAAGTTAACATAAAGACTAGGACTTCCCTGGCAATCAATTGGGTATCATCATCTAAATACTGCCCAATATTTACAATGCCAATATAATTATTACCATCCCATTGTACAGACTTACGAATAGCCATCTCACAGAAAACCAGACAAAATTTGTATTTTTTGTTTGGGTTCCTTTTTACCAAAATCGAAAGAGCTTCAAATGACTCTTTGGTGAACCCAGGTTCACAGTTAATGGATTGGTACCATCGTGCCAAAGTGCGGGTGTGTGGAAGGCAAGTATTGAAATTATTTTTTACAAAGTTGTAAGCACGTGAGCTGATGAAATGTAAGTGAAGGGCAAATTTACGTACTTCTGTCGAAAAGTTACTTTTTTGGGTATCAAAAAATAATTGTTTTGTGCATTTACTGATGTTAATAAATCAGCATTTTCTTGATTGATCAGAGAGTTTGACTGTAAGTTAGCAATAATATCACAAAGTTTAGAGTTTTTCTTTTGAAGTCTCCTTGTTCTTGATTTTAAAGCAGCAATTTTCTTTTTTCTCAAATCAGCAAGTAAAGATTTTCTTCTCATCTGTGTTATAAGCTTCTTTTTACGAGGTGTTATCTCTGTTGCTTGTTAAGTACATGGGATTTCATTACTCTTCTGTCTCTGACACTAAAGCAAAATAACCTCTATTAGTAAAATAATCCTTATATTTACATATATGACATTACTTTGAATGTTCTTTTATTACTTGATTGTTATATCGTACAGTGCCCATAAGGATAGCAGTTTTTTTTTAATTTTGATTGATCTGAATAAGAAACCTTGCCCAGAAATATTTTATCGCGATTCGTAGATTACATGAGGTTTTTTATCATTATTTCCAGAACACAGTAAAAGAAAATCACGGCATTAAGGTTAATCCACTATGACCCGCAAGGGCAGGAAAATATCACTAATAAACCGAGGATAACACCGCTAGTACTAAATAAAAGAGCAACCACTTACAGATTCCACGTCTAAAGAATTCATCTCTTGATATGATCTACTAGTCTCATCAGTTATACCAGGACACTGGAAAATATAACAAGTAGTCCCTACAAAATTGTTCCACTTTTATGAAAATATCCAATGAATTATATTATATTTACCTCAATCATCAAATTATTATGAACACCTTGACCTTGATTATCTACAACTTCATTAATAGAACCCTGAAAGTCAAATAACATAGATTTTAAATATCTTTCAAATAAGAACTCAAATACAGTTTGTCTATAAAGAGGTGACATGAATGTTTGAGGAACTAACATTATTCATGTGTCTGGCAACACCAAACTTCAATATGCTTAATTAATCTGCTTGTACGTAAAAACGCATTAGTAACCTACCTAATACTTACAAAACATATTTTTAATTTTACAGTTGGAGAATGACGTCGAAAATTAGATAAAGTTTAAAATGTGTGGCACAATCTTCACATTGGCAGGACTGAACCAAGCTTTGCGTTTCATTTAAAATAACTGTAACACGATAACCTTCTTTACATACTTTATGCTCCGGAGAACTCGACCTTTTACTGTACATAATTCTCCATCTCTTTTTATTTGGACATAGCCGATTGCATTATCGCCGTAAGATTTGTAGAAGCCGCTGAATAAAATACGAAGTTTAACAACTACGATTTTTACATACCGTAGTAATTTAGTCCCTTTCATTTCTACACTTAAAAACTCTGCACTTTAGACAAAAAAAGTTATAACCATGTCAACACTAACTCTTGGTAAATTCCTGGAGTCTGCTTTGATAAACGCAACTTCCATTTTTATTAAATGTAAAAAACCGCAATTCATATTCCCATAAAATAATATTTACTTTAACAACCATAACCTCAAAGAAGTTGTCATAACAGGAGTGACGTCACTAAACGCTGATTTCGTCGGCTATTCGTAAGTCTGTACAATGGGATGGTAATAATTATATTGGCATTGTAAATATTGGTGTTGTAAAATACGTTCTGTTTCAAGTATTTTTAATTCGTAATAATTGTTAAAAAACAACATTATGTAAAATAAAAACGTTGCAGTGGCAATTCTTTCATAAATATTATATATGCATCTTCCCTATTTTGAATTAATTGCTTCATGTCAATAAGTTCTTGTTACTATTCCGTTACATATTTTTTTACTTTGTTTTCAGGAAAATCAGAGAGTCGGATAGTCAACGAAGGTTTTAAGAATGATGGAAAGTTTGAAACCCCTGGGAAAACAGGCAAAGCCGACCAAAGAAAGAAATGGTCACATAAAGAACCATGGCCAGATGCTTTTAGTGAAGATACCTATCACTAATTTTATTAACTGCACATTTACAAATTGTTTCTCTAAATAAACTTTTTATATACTATAAAATGTTTTTTAGTATTATTTTCTTAACAAGTGTGTTAAAAAACGTCGTGTGATGATAATTGTGTGTATTGATGATTACCTAACGGCTCTGGTCTTAATGGCACCTCAGCGGTAATCACCAACATTACACACTTTTACACTATAAAGTACTATATTATCTATAATAATTTTATTCTGATTCAATTAAATATGCTTGGCTAAACTTTTTATAAGCATAGGTACCTACTATATATAAAACAGAAACAAAATACGACTGTATAGTGTGTCTTAATAATTACCTATTTTACTTGAATGAACTGCTAGTATCAAAATCATTTTGGTCCGACTGTATAGGGTTGCTACATGCATACTAGTGGCGCCATCATTTAATGTCACGACTTTATAGACAAACTGTATGTTCAAAATAGTTAAAAAAACACTTAAATGTATGAATGATTTTGGAATCGCCAACTTATCCTAAAACACTTTTTGCCGAGTTCTGCGAAATACACGACTTTCAAAATGCTTAGAGCAGATTCGGCTGTGCACCGAAGTTTCCCAATTTTGTCGACCAGTAGCTTTTATCCACACTTCCCGCAGTTTGTCATCTTTGGACACCCTGAGAGAAAAATAATTATTGTATTTGTTTCTTAGGTTTTCACACACATTACTCATTAAATAAAACAGGTTTGTACTTGTTAGATGTACTGAATTTATTTATTTATTAACTTTTCGCATCCTTTGCAGGAATGCGTCGTCAGAATATTTCTGAAAATTATTCTGACGCACTTTCCACTCGCAATTTAAATCATAATTCTAAAAAAATATTCTGACGACGAATTCTTGAAAGGATGCGAAACGTCAATAAATAAATAAATTCAGTACATCTAACCCGTTAAAACCTTTTTTATTTAATTATTGTAATTTTGCCCCCGAGAATGGGTAATTTGTTTTGTCCATAAGTGGCCACACTAGAATATGAAATATAGAATATAATAATGCTAAAAACGTGGCTAAATAGAGATTACGCAAGAAATGGCTGCAAATGTTGACTATGGATGACATACAATAATCAGTCGGTTAATACGACAAAAAACGTTTTTAACTTTTGTAATTTTAGCATTATTTGTCGTGTTTTGCATACGAATATGAATATAATTCAGCAAAACTAGCCTTATACATTATTTAAATAAGTATTTACTTCGACATAAAATGGTCATTTTAAACTTACGTGTGAAAGGTTATATTTCCATTTTTCGTTCGGCTTTTACAGCCGATAACACTGCATTGTACACTCGCGGAAAGACCCGCTCTGTCCCCCATAATGTCATAATCGCTTGCGGTAGCGCCGTAGTAAAAATTCATTCATAGACATGTAATTATCGCTGTCTTACTTTTTCGTATAGCGCTGTCGCGATCACGATGCGGATGACAAATTGCAACTAAAACAAATGCAATTCAATTCATTATTTAATCAATGAAATGCTCTCTGTGTTACTTTTGTGCGGCGGCCCGGATTGGCGCGTCGGAGGCGAAGGCGGGGCGTAGTAAAAACTACTGTAGAAAACCGTTCAAAGCATTTTGTTCGCCAAGTGACAGAGCGCAAAATTCCGCGATAGTACCATTACTAAAAAAGTTTGGGAGATAGAACCAGACACAAAACTTGTATTTAAGGCATTGAATTTAGTTCGATTTGCAAAAATAAACTTTGACCTCAAAATCCACTCAACTTATTGTTTGCCACGTAAGGTTAATGTCAGACAAAAAAAAATGGGTGTTTGTACTTATGTAGGCGCGTGAGAAGTTATCCTTCTTTGGCATCGTTTAAAATTAGTTTTTAATTGCATGCAAATAATTAATTACAATAAATTAATAAAAAGTCTGGAAAAGGACACAGTCAATAAAGTTCAGTTTTAATTTGAAAAAATAAATAAATAATCAAAATATTCAATTAAAATCGCTACTGAATATAATTTATTAGAACATATGTGATTTGCACTTGTATGAAACTCAAACACGTATTCCGAATATACAAACTAGAAACATGTGGATAAATATTATAAACTAGCGGCCCGCCCTCGCTTCGCTTCGGTGTAGAGCTGAAGTGTAGACTACAGTTTTTGTTCTCAGGTTTGCATTATAGACAATGACATTCATCTATGATTCTTCTTATACCTGCATGCAAAGTCTCAGCCCGATCGGTTTAAAATTGATAAAGTTTCATACAAACTTTCATTCCTTATTTTATCCCCTTGGGATTTTCTTTATATTTTTGACGTGACAACGTCTTAAATTAGGTTGCGGCTGGGAGTCACTTATGAAAAAGTGTAACGCTCGGTAACGTTACGATGAGTTTAAGTTTACATGTACAATGTTTTAGTAAACAAAATATATTTCTATAGTTAAAATTTGTGCAATTCTTATTTTCATTCAATTCCTTGTTCCTTGTTCATATTCTACCGAGAAAAAGACGTTGTCACGTAAAATCTTCGCCCGTAAAACCGACTTTATTTTCCGTAAGAACCTTGTACAGAGTATTAGAAAACTACAAAAAAAAAACAGCCAAATCGGTCAAGCCGTTTTCATGTTATGTCGTGACAACGGAAAACGGGTTTCATTTTTATATATATAGATATGAAAACAGTCTCGGTTCTAAATTCAAAACTCGTAACTTTTCCCGATGTTTGTTGTACGTGTTTCCCGCGCTAGGACCGCGAGTGGCCGCGCATGCGTACGGTGCGGCGGGCGACGCGGTAATGGCAGCGCGGCACATGAAGTTGGTCGCTAAAGCGACCAACTTCATGGTGTTAATTTTTTGTGTTACAGATGCGCGCGCATCTTAAAATTTCACTCTCATAATTTTTTTATAACGCGCCTAAAGAAGTATAACTTCAAAAACATGAACGGAGACAAAGACAAAACATTCTATAAACATCTCAGTCGCACTTAGGTAAGTCTCGTATTATTTATCTCGTTCTTTGATGGTATTATTAGTCTTATGTCAAATCTATAGGATTCTTTATCTATGGAAGATACGGTACGCCCATGCTAGCATTAGCATCAAATAAAATATGCTCCGACTCAACTACATAAGCAACTCTGACGCACTCACCTTCTGTATATGAACATTCAATCGAGCGAGTGAGGCAGAAATTATATGCTTCAACGCAACGTGAGCGAAACGGCGAGTCGGCGTCTTTTGGCTTGGCGACTGCGTTTTCTTTTCTCTCTCCAAAAATGGCTTAGCTGTACTGTTGTCTTTTCTTGACAAAAATGGCGAAAAAGTAAATAACCTTCATGATAAACCGTGATTCTTGAGAAAAAAAGATGTTTTCATAGTTTTACGAATAAAAAGTACTGCTGTGAAATTTGTTATTTGATCTTGTAATATTTGTATTCCTTATAAAAGCTTCGAAGGCATTGTTTTGTCTTAATAACATAGAATATATGCAATATTGTTATATTGCGTGAACCAGTTTTATATAAAGCACATGGTCGAGTGGTATGCCATTTCCATCCATACTTCTTGACCTTCACAAGTGCTTGTAACAGCTTAGACTGAATAAATGACATTTCATTTCATCATTTCATTGGTAGATGATGTATTTTATTGCATTTAAAAAAGCTATGATTTTGAGATTTGTAATAAAATCAATAATCAAACCAAAAGCTGCAATAAAATTGTGGTAACAAGTTCGTAAATATGTAACGGCGTGTATATATTTGTACGTAAATTCCCTAAATTTAGAGGAAAATTATTATGTTGGTAACACTTAAATGGTTCGCACAGTTCAATCCGCAACGCGGAAATCCTCTACCATAGAGAAACACGGACAAGAAATCTGCAAAATTTGGCCATTAGGGGCGCTGTAATCGCTTGACCCAAAACTTCTATATAATGCATACATATTAGCTTATTTATATTCATTTTTATCCTTTTTATAAAACATATTACAAATACCGCGTTGTGCAGTTCCTGGTTGTTTTGAGAAAACTGCATGCTTACTGACTAAACTCAGAGTTGAAGATTGAACTAGCTGAACTGCATTCATAACATGTAGATGTCATTCATGAAAAAGACCAACTGAAAAGCATACTTAGTACCTTTGACCAGCAATGCAACACATATGAGAGGGCCCTGGACCGCATCACCGAGCTGGAACGGGAATTCATAGATGCCAACCACCATATAACTCAACTCCTTCAGCAGCAACAGCAGCAAGAAACGGAACATACACAAAGCCTTTTTGAAGAACTGATGGAATCTTCAGAGATACAGTCAGCAAAATAGTCACTATCTAGTAGCATACCTACACCACGGACCTGATAGAAATACGGACTTAACCTCGTCTAATCGTGAGTGAAGCATGCCAATGTGTCATATGTAAAAGAAAAAGAATGGAACCTGTGATCGGTTTGTAAATGGAAAAATAATTGGAAATATTTTACTTTACTATTTAATGGTGCGGAACCTCCTTACATACGAGCAGGTGTTATTTCAGCTAATACCCAGCTGATAAGGTACCCGGATAAACTCTCGTTTACAGCAATGAACTATTGAAGTACAAAGGCCGTAGCTTGGGAAAACAAATCAAAGATGGTGGTTTCTGGTACATGCAATTTATATTAATATAATCTCGCGTTACATGGCGGCGGCCCGCAGCGGAACAATGGTTCTTATAGTAATACCAATGATGGTATGTAATAATCTATCGACCCAAAAAGTCATTAAAGTCCAGATGGGACACGTGGCGACGAGGAACGACACGCGCGCACTCGCGAGAAAAAAAAAAAGAAAAGTACGTGAGCTCACGGTTTGACACACATCGCTGATGGTACCACGTTCCCTCGTTGAACGAAGCGACGATGGCGGCGATGCCTCAGGACGTCAACCCTTGACGTCACAGCATGCTGCACCATGATGGTAGGGGTCTACGGGCTGACCCCGCAGGCCTCAGCAGGAAGCACGCAGGTGGAAGGAGCTCATGAGCATTTGAGCACACTGGTGAAGCCGAAGACACGAAGAGTCGGAGG
The DNA here is from genome assembly GCA_902850365.2 of Chilo suppressalis. Taxonomy (NCBI): domain Eukaryota; kingdom Metazoa; phylum Arthropoda; class Insecta; order Lepidoptera; family Crambidae; genus Chilo; species Chilo suppressalis. Next base: position 21,202,380 of record OU963898.1, read on the forward strand.
GTGTGGGTGATCATGTGTCACACCACGCACGCAGCGGCCGCGAGATTATATTGTAACTGACATGAACTACACAATAAGGGCAGAAGGCCATAAAAACTATAAACTAAGGGGCATGGCGGTGTGCCATTTCATCCCCCTGGTTCGGTAATCGGCCGACCAAACATGGTGCCACGAGAACCTTCTATTTGGCGGATTGGTTTGGTGACAAACGACACAGCCTTCTCGTAGGAATGTCTCTGGGCAAGGGCAACTGTCCGACGCTTAAGTAGGTCAGTAGTGCAACGGCGAAGGATCAAGGAAACATCGACTTATCGATGGATACTCCAAATCCGAAATCGAACTTTTACAAATGTACCGTTATAAATTTTAATTTATTTACCAAAAAAGAGTACTTTCTTTGTTAACCAAAAACATCCATAATTGATAATTTTATGTTTAATAATCAATGAGAAATCAAGGTGCAATTGCTTATCGATTGCCAATTGCATCGATATCGTTTCTCATGCGCGTAGGCACATACGACGTCACATGACGTTTGGGTTTTGTTTTTTTTTATTGAAAATGTGATTTTCACATTTACTCAAAACAAGCCGTGAAATGGAATGAGAATAATTTTCTGAATGCAATGATACCATTAAATCGTAATTTGGGTCGGTATTTATAAAGATATTACGATAAACACTTTTTACAATGAAATATTATTTATGATCGTGTTTTCAGACATAGCAATGATTCCAGGAATGAATTAGTAGACAAAACATAATCAAGGATGTATGTTCAATCGTAATTAATGGTTGTTAAATTGTGCTACCTATTATTTCATAAGTTATGTACCTATTGTTGATATATTATTTGCGTGATCGCCGGTCTGTGACGTCACGTCGTCAAAGAAAAGTCGTGTACCACGAGAAATGGCCACCCGCTTACCGCGTGTGCGTGATTTGAGGGTTGTCGGGTAAATTATCAATTTCCCTACTTTTTAAATCTCGCAAACTTTGTTAACAATATGTAATCAAATAGATATTATAATAACGGAATATTTACCACGTGTTTTATTCTGTGTAAACTCCCGATATTTCAGCAATTTAAACGGTTGCACTTCAGAAACAAGATGTTGGCCTAGAATAGCATATAAAAGAAAACACTTGCTTTGTATAAAGAAATTTATTGTTTACATATTAAATGTAATGAGGAGCTCGATGGCGCAAGTGGTTAGCGCGTTCGGCTGAAAACGTTGAAGTTAAGCAACTTTCGCAGTGGTCGGTCATTGGATGGGTGACCAAAAATTTACTATCTCAAGCTCCTCCGTGCTTCGGAAGGCACGTTAAGCCGTTGGTCCCGGCTGCATATGCAGTCGTTAACACCCACCACTGGGCCCGCGTGGTGGGTCATGGCCCAATCCCCCTATTCCATCCATAGGGAAGGCCTGTGCCCCAGCAGTGGGGACATTAATAGGCTGATGATGATGAAATGTCTTAATATTAAGTATGAGGTTAATAATATACATTTATAATAAATAAATAATCAATGCAATCAGGGCTAATTGGGAACTTGATATTAACATTATTTTTATTGTCGGAACTACCACAAATGCTACAGTTTAATGCATTCGTCTGGTCAGCGGAACACGCAGATTTGAGTCCTGCCTAAAACCTTGACAAATTTGGTTTCTTTTCGCGATAGAATCTCAATATATAAATATATATATATATATATGTATTAATATATATATTAATTACGCGCCACGTTGTATGTCCGGCATCAATCCCTAAACTACTTAACCAATTTTAATAAAATTTGCACACCGTGTGCAGTTTAATCAAACTTGAAAGATGCGTAGCTTACATCTAAATATATAGTCGCAATATTATTTTATTGCAAATTATTACTTTTGGTTGGCATGGCGGCATGAAGTTGGCCGAGTCAGCTAGTATTCTATAGATTTACTAGCTGACCCAGCGAACTTCGTACTGCCATAAAAATAGGGGCAGGTGGTAGAAGAGAAAATTTAGGGTTGTATGTATTTTTTAATTCCCACATTATAAACAAATATATATTGTCCAAAAAAATTTGCTGTGTGTAATGTAGTGTTCTATAAATTACCTGGGATAACATTCCTCCTTACCCATATCAGAACACTACGTTACAATAATTGGGTATTGTTGAGTTTGAATTTTGGCGCGAAGGTGCATTGTAAGTTTCAAAACACTACGTTACAGGAGGTGAATAAATTATCACTTAAGGATATGAAAAATAGATAGTACCGATTCTCAGACCCATGGAATATGCATATAAAATTTCATAAAAATCGGTCAGGTTGTTTCGGAGGAGTATAGTAACTAACATTGTGACACGAGAATTTTATATATAAGATAAATTGAGCAGATTGCGTACGGAACCAAACAACGTAGCCCCTTAGCTGTAATTATAAAATCTACATTATTAAAATGTGCACTGCACACAGTACTTACACACAGTAGTTGACGGGTTCCAATTGCTTTTCTCATCTGCAGTATCGAATAACCAATAAAACCCAGTAATCATAATAAGGCGGCAATAGTAATTTTATATGAATACCTAATATGGGTTCTGTTTGTTTTCCGTTTGGAATACGGAACGTTAAAAAGTCTCGAAATCTTGTCTTACCGAGTCACAAATGAATGAAATACAAATTTCCCGACTTTTAGGAAAATTTTCCCGTAAAAGAGTAGCCACACAGTTGTATTTACTGCTTAGAATTTCCATCACATTAAAAAAAGATAATTTTGAAAAAATTTCACGATTTGTCATTACTTATTGTACGCATACAGTTTGTCTATAAAGTCGTGACATATACTAATATAATACAATCTAAGGGTTATCCCGGGTAATTTTTGACTTCGGATTCCTGTATAGCTATAGATATCTTTAGCCAAAAACCTCCCGGACTTATTCTTGGGAAATCAATATTTTTGGAATTATTTGAGTTTTAATTTAATTTTCCCTCTCTTTGATTAATTGCTTATATCTTCCAAAATAAGGGTGGGAAAATTATTTCAACAAGTCAGTTAGATAGGGAAAAGATCTGGCTACACGGGGATACAAGTAATATAATTTTAGAGTAAAAGACGAGAAAGTTATTAGACACGAAATAATGTAAACAAAGGGACACCAACAAAAATAAAAGCTTAAAACTATACAAACGGTCGGCGCTTGGAGATGCTAATAATTTTCTTGTATCTCCCTTTGTACTGGGTCTGGATTGAAGCTGAAAACTCCCAGTTGTCAGGTTCGACGTCCTCTTTCTGGCTGTGGTGGTAGAAGTGGTGCAGCTGCTCTGGATCCAGGACCTCGTGGTCGGGTGGTTGAGGGACTTTCTTAGAAAAGTCCCTGGATTTTGGCCGGAAAATTCCGGGACTTGGCAGGCACCTTCCTCTCGACGATTCTGGACCTCCCACAGTCCAAAAATGGTGGGTCGTCGCGGTAAATCCCGAGATCTCTTGCTTCAAACTTCAAAATAACCTCAATTTCGCGGTTTTTTGCACTTTTCTCCACTGGTTTTCACTTTATCACATAAGTGTGATACACTGTTTGATTCGTCTATTAGACGAATCTATTGATATATAGCACTTGGGAAAACACCCTGATTTTTCCGTTACTTCGAATTTTTAAAAGCGGAGCACAATGAAAACGTGACGCTCGGGTCTAGCCGGTCTCCCAGTGCTGCGGTTGGAGCCGTACTCATGCACCTGGTTACCGCGTTGCATATCTGCCGCTGAAAGTTTTGTAGTTTGTTGACACAGGTAGTCTGGATAGATCTCGGCCACCATATCATGGCGCCATAACTTACCATAGGTCGTATGACTGTGTAATATAACCATAGGAACAGTTTTGGTGCAAGGCCCCAACGCTTCCCTAACATTTGACGGTATTGCAAAAGTGTTATGCTGGCTGTCTTGATTTTGTGTTCCACATGGTTACTCCAGTTTAGTTTACTATCAAGTATAAGGCCTAGATACTTTACCTCCTTCGACAGTTGTATTGTGGTACCAAACAGCTTCGGCAAGTTGAAAGCACCTACGTCACGTTTGGTTGTAAACATTACCAGTGTTTTAGTTGGAATAACTGTGAGATCGTATTTCCTGCACCAGCATTCAACCAGTTTCAAAGCACCTTGCATGGTGTTACAGGTAATGCTGGCGTGGGTGCCTAGGGTAAGTATAGTAATGTCATCTGCATACCCTATGGTGTAGGGGTGGTTCGAGTTTAGCTTGTTCAGCAGGTCGTCAACTACGAGGTTCCACAGAAGTGGCAAAAGAACCCCTCCTTGCGGACTTCCTCGTGCCACCAGTGCTCCTCTGCTGTCCTCATTTTTACCCGAACTATTCTATTGCGAAGCATGTTAACTGTCCAGTCAATGATTTGTTGCTCCACTGCGTGTATTCTGAGAGCAGACTCAATACTGGTGAAATTGGTCTTATCGAAAGCACCCTCTATATCGATGAAGGTTCCGAGGCAGATAAGTTTATTTTGAAGGGCTTCTTCTATCTTACCGACTAACTGATGGAGAGCCGATTCAGTAGATTTACCTGAACTGTCGGCATGTTGGTGTTTATGTAGTGGGGCATTGATTAATGCTCCACTGCGTAGGTATTTGTCGCATAGCCTTTCCATTGTCTTAAGTAAGAAGGTTGTTAGGCTAATGGGCCTGAAGGATTTAGGGTTAGTATAGTCGGTTTTACCCGGTTTGGGTATGAATACTACCTTGACCTCCCTCCACAGATGTGGAGTGTACCGATGAGCCAGACATGATCTTAATATACGAAGTGAACAGGAGTAAAGCAGTTAATAGCCCACTTTACTCCCTCAGGCCTAATTACCGTCTCTGCTAGTCTCCAGCATCCTTCTGTTGTACTTGGAAGTGCATCTTGCCAAGTCACCTGCTCTGTAAGCTGGCAGTCCGGAAAGTGGGTTTCTAGGAGGATAGCGTCGCAGTTAGCCCGATTATGGGACAATGTGCCGTCAGGTCGACGCAGGCTTCCCAGCACGCCAGGGCCTTGCTTGGCGAGTAATTTCCTTACCCGGTTTGCCTGATTGGTGGAGCTTATCGCCTCGGTGAAGTTCCTTTAGGAGGCTGTTCTCCAGTATCTGATACGTTTCTTGTACTTAGCTTTAATAGCATTGTAGTTGTCCCAGTCTGTGTCGTTGCATGTATTCATTGCTCTGTTAAGGCACTTCCTCACCTTTCCTCTCAATCTCTCGAGCTCCGGCCCCCAGCAGTGGTGTTTTCCGGATACTCTCGTATTAGGGAGTTTAAGGGGGCAGGCCTCTTCGTAGCAACGCGTTATGCTGTCTATCAAGTGTTTTACCTGTTGTTCTAGCTGCTCTGTGGTTTCAATTCTACCCTTACCGGAGTTGTTTCTAAGAAGGTTCGCCAGTAGTTGTGTTTATCGGTTTTCAGGGGATACCTTTGGGGTGTAGGAGATAGAGTTCCTACCTGTAGTGTAAAGCGGATCCAGCGCTGATCTGAGCATGATGCCTCATCGGAGGCATGCCACCCAGATATGGCCGTTGCCGCTTTTGGTGTCGCGAGGGTCAGGTCTATGATGGTCTTGCACCGTCTGCCTACGAAGGTAGGTTCGTTGCCTGTGTTCAGTTCTTCGTTTTCCCGAGCACAGAAGCGGACCAGAGACGCAATGTTTTCTGGTGGGGCCCGTTCACTGTCAGACATATATGCAGAAGCTATGATCAGGTCACAACTGTTATTATCTTGGTTTAGGGTCAGTTTAACAGCGCAGAGATCTCTGGAACAGAAATTCATTAAAGGCTGTGTTCTAATGTTTTTGGAAATGTATATACAGGACCTTACGTCGCTAGTAGTGGCTTGAACGAGCTTACCTCCTAAGCTGGAGAGTCCTCGCACCGTGCCACTCCTACTCCACGGCTCCTGGATTAGTGCGACTGCTGTGTTGTTGGTCTCCAACCATCGCCGAAGCTGAGCCGTAGCGGTTACGCTGTGGTGGAGATTTATTTGCAGTATGTTTGCACTACTGCAGAGGGACGCCATCGTCCTGGCAGACGACGTCCTCAAGCCCCAGCCCGTCGAGCTCCAGGAGACAGTCCTCACTAAGCGGCGAGGACACCACCTGCGAGGTTCCCGGAACTTCGACAGCCAGTGACGAGGCACGTGGAACGGCGGTGTCCGTGGGGCCAGCGCTGGATGTAGATGGTATTGGAGGCGCTGGTGTATCGTTCGCTGCGGTTTGAGCCCCGAGTGGTGCTGAGCGGTCGGACGTCGGCGGAGTGTCGACGTACTTCCCTTTGGCGTCCCTGAACTTCAGGAACACCGACCCAAACATAAAGCTGAGTCGGCGTCCCCTAGCCAAGATCGCAGGCAAAACGTCCTCAGGGATCGAAACCACAACGAATGTGGCCCCGATGGTAGGCTGTTGTTGGATGCCGTTAAGCAACCAACGTTGGGGTTTCAGCTGCGGATTCCCGATCTGTAGGCATTTGCCTAGCAACGCCTGATCGTGCTTCCAGAGCTTGGGCAGCACAAAACCACAGTTGACTCTCTTGGGGATCTCGTCGTCCCGGAGGACAACAAGCTCTCCCAGCTCCGAGTCGTGGAGATCTCGTACCACCTGTCGAAATCAATCAAACGTTGCGGTGTTGGTGCACGTAAAGCGAAGGCACCCGTCCGCGTAGGGGGGTTTCCTGCAAAAAGCTAGACCCTCCCACAAACAGGCCGGACGTTCCATGCTTATCGCTGCCTGTAAAAAGGCTTCCTCGAGCTTCTCCTGAATTTGCTCCGCCGTCGGTCTTGAGATAAACTCGGTCTTCGTGACGTGACGGCGCATCTGATGAGAGCCGAGGAGGCCGCTGCAATCGCGTAGGATTTCAGGGCGGTCTCGGTCGCCGTCGTCTTAGGCCGTTTGGATTCGCGTCGAGGAGACACTGTCTCATCGAGCCTTGCCCGCTTGGCCCCAGACTTCATCTTCGCGGGTTCTTTCCCTTTCGGCTTTGGGCGGTCTAGCTTCCGACTCGGGCCCGGCGTCACCTGGGGTTGCTTGGGCAGCTGGCTGCCCCCTGGCGTCCCAGAGCCCTTGTCTTCCGACTGAACAATACGGTCACTACAAGAGGCCGTCAAACGGGAGGCCCGTTTGAACTGCCGTCTTTTTCGCGTCCATTCCCTCTTCCTCTCCAAACGCCTGGAGGTCTGACCGGATGGTGCAGGGGTCCGAGTATCCTCTACCTTCCTCGCTCGTTTCCTGGCCACGACCGTCCAGTTCTGCTCTAGCAGATGTAGGGTATCCTCAATCTGAGGTGTGGTGTGGTGCTTTCCTCAAGCATTCATTCCGATTTCTCGGTCTGCAAGCGAGTAGCAGTGCCCTCAGGTTTCCCATCGGGTGTTGGCGGAACGTTGAACCTGTTGGTGTCCATTGTTCGTGTTGGTTAAATTCATCCAGTCAGCTTCCCACCCTCCTTGGAGCCCGCACATTTGGGAGTGCCCATAGTGGTGCACTAGGACTACCGACTGGATATAGGAGCAGAGAGTTGGTGTCAGGTGCGACATCGGAAGCTCGAAGTGTATGGCTGGGTTACCGGTTCAGAGTACCCCAGTTGTTCCACACACTCTTGCCTCGTCAGCATGACCCTTACTATCCAGAACGGCAAGCCGCCCCGGACCCCCCCACTCCTCGCTGCGGTCCTCTGACGGGACGCGTGACCGTTTCCTCTCTGGCGCTACCCAAAGAGGCTACCGTTTCGATTGAAATCCGGACCAAAGAGGGCGTGTTGTGTCGCGAAGGTACTACCGCCGACCTCGCTTCACTCAACCCTCCAGGACTCCTTCATCCCCCCTTACGGCGCTCAACTGCGCAAGCCATAGCGCAGGAGAGGCTAATAGTCTACCGGGCCGCCTCCCATTTTCCCGGTAGAGCCGAAGGCCTTTTTTAGGGTCGGCCTTAAGGAGTGACAGGATTCAGGATGAGGGAGGGGTTAAACGAATAATTGGAGTTGGAAAGAAGGGAATACGGGTCGCAGGAAGTGTCTCCCATGATGTTGGAGTGCATCAATAGGATAGCATTCAGATCCAAGTATTACCGGGGTGAACGGCGTGGACGTAAGAGTGACACTGGACGGTAGACGTGAATTGCCCAACAACGTACACTTGGGCTCACATCAGCCGCCCCTCCCCCCTTACTTACCCTTAGTACGAGTGCGAGCTCACGAAAACTATTATAGTTTTCGTAATGGTAAAACTCGTACTAAGGGTATAAGGTGCGAGTAAATAAGGGGGAAGGGGGTGCCGTATGAATCTCGCCCAGGGCGCTGGTAGTGCTAAAACCGGCACTGGACAAGGTCTTAAAGTTGTAAGTAAGCGCTAAGTTACAGGTATAATTTTGGACTGAAGGAGGTTTACGAGAAAAACTCAATATAAAAAATGTGTTTTTTTTTTTATTATAATTAAGTAGGTTACTAAAAAAAGTAAAGTTTAATCAATTGCCATTATTATCTAAAAGAAGAAGTAAAAGCAGATATAGCATATCTTTATCATTTCCATTACCGCAGTTTCTAGTTATCACGATTGGAGGAGGCATGTACCCGCCAGGTGTCAACCCCGCCCCTAACGGATACTGGCAAGTCACAGAACAAACCTGCAAACGAAAAATAAATTGAATGCATTTGACTGAGAAATTTAAAGATCAAATCTTGTCGAGTTTGAAAGGCTTTCTTCAGTAATTATTCAATAGCAGGTACAACAGAAGTTGTGGCGTGAATTTCGAGCAGCGGGATGCTATACTCAGCAAAGAAGTACACTGGCAGCTCCGTAACGTATCATCATTGTCTTATTTTGTATGGAAAACGCTAGTTTGCTCTTACGTCCGATAGGGGCGCTGCTTAGTTTTCATAGAAACTTTGACGATGCGATACGTTACGGAGCTGTCAAAACTTCGTGTTTGGGCGTCAGGGCCATTATCAAAATCTATATAAGCCTGAACTTCCTTATGATTCGCCAGCCCCCATTGAGTGCAAAATAAATAGAAAAAAAAGGTTATTTTGTTACATACAAAAATAATCTGAAATTATATTTTACGTACGCTTACAACGAGGATAATGGTGAGAAATAGTAATATTTTCGACGCCATATTTGCACCACTGAAATACAGTAATTAATTCACAAATGCCATGTTTTTATACTTCCTCGCTTAATTTGCATCATTTAATTCAATATTAACGGTGACTAAATCGTTGTCTTATCACTATAGGCCTTAATCAGCCTACGTGCTCATAGCATAATTTGCGTAAGTAGGTAGATAGATAGGAAAAATACATTTTGAATTTCAAAACTTATTAGTTAGTATATTTATGTGCTTATCTTTATGCGTTAGTGTTACAATATTTTCATTTTGATTACCTTTTACCTTCTAACTACTTACTTATGCTTTTTTTTCTAATTTATATAAAAAACTGTTAATACGTAAAAAATGAAAAAATAATATATAAACTACTTGAAATAATATTTTTTATTTTTTCAGCATTGAACTACAAGATTTTTCAATCTAAAGAAAATGCCAGAATAAAATCCTTGCGGTCCAGGCAGCAAACGGGGCTCAAACCCGCAGTCTCCACACCAACCACCGCTATTCGGGCAAATTGACTGACCAATTGTGCTACCGCGAACTTCATGGCCGTATTGAATTTCATCTAGCAATTCTTAGGCTGCAAGGCAGCACTATTTATTAATTATCTAGAAAAAGAAGAAGATATCTCTATAGATAAAATAAAGAAATCTATGAACAACACAAGACAGCACTGACTTTTGGAGCAAAGGTATTGTCTCTTTCTTGGTGTAAGATTTGGGAGCTTCATAGGGTTTAAAAAGGAGGTTAAGGTAGGCAGGCAACTTGCCTCGGGTGGATGATTGATCGCACGGGAGATGGCCTGGTTAGGCGGACTAACTGACAGGAGTGCCTGACGTGATGAATTCCTATTTTAATAAGGGACCAGTAACCGACTGCGACGCTAAATCGAGTGCTTTTTAGTGGGTATGCTTGCTAGCGACCACTGGCCACATCCCTGTCGTCAGCCCCACAGTGGGGTATGCACCTGGCGAATTTTTCACTCATAAAAAAATGCAGGCAAGTTATACTGCGATGTGGCTATATCATGGTGAGCGACTGGGCGCTAACCATCTGTTCATCAGGCCATACATTGTAGTTATGTTATTTTATCCAGAAAACTTATTAAAGATTGTAAATGTTATGAATGTAAAAATATATAATAAAAGCACATATTTATACTTATTTTAATGTAATAGGGACTCAAGGCTGTATGAAATTTTTATCTTTTGTCTTCAGTTGGAGGAAAGAATTTTACTGAAAAAAATAAAACATGGAAGAATCGTTTTGTTGAGTGATTTTATTTTTTGTTTCTACTGAAATTTTCACTAAACTATGGGTTCCTAAAATAAATTTAAATCGACGAGAATGCTGGATAATACTTACATGTATTTCGTTTCGTTATTACAGTAATAATGGAAGGAGTAATTTTAGTGAAAAAATAGTCTTATCTCATTGATTAGATTAACATCAAAATCTGTTAATTTTATCGAGTATTGTAAGTGATGATTTAGAATACATACGACATGTCTACCACAAATTACAACGAAGAGGATGATTCTTATCCTCTTCATGAATGTGTGTTCATTGGAGATGTTCGAAAGCTGTCGTCATTACTAAGATTCAATGATGTGACACGTAAAGACAAACATGGAAACACTGCTCTGCACTTAGCTGTAATGTTAGGTCGCAAGGAATGTGTGCAGCTGCTGTTGGCACACAGTGCACCAGTTAAAGTGAAAAATCTGGCTGGATGGTCACCACTTGCAGAAGCTATCAGTTATGGCGATCGTCAGACTATCTCGTCCCTCGTTCGGAAACTTAAACAACAAGCTCGTGAGCAAATGGAAGTTCGGAGACCTGATCTCATTCGAGCTCTCGCTCATATACAAGACTTTTATATGGAATTGAAATGGGACTTCCATTCGTGGGTGCCATTAGTCTCACGAATACTTCCATCAGATGTATGCAAAATTTACAAATCTGGTTCAGGTATAAGGTTAGACACTACCTTAGTGGATTTCACTGATATGAAATGGGAGAGAGGGGATATTTCATTCATATTCCAAGGTGAGAAGCCTCCAAGTGAGTCATTAACCGTGCTTGATAATAAAGCCAAAGTCTATCAACGTGTACGCTATGAGGAAACTGAGAATGAAATTGAAGATGAAGTTGACATTTTAATGTCCAGTGATATATTGGCAGCACAAATGTCTACGAAAGGAATTTCATTTTCAAGAGCCCAGTCAGGTTGGATATTTCGAGAAGATCGGAAGGAGATAGTTGCAGGCTTGTATAGAAGTGATATTTATACAATCACAGGACTTGTGTTAGAGTCAAGAAAAAGAAGGGAACACTTGTCCACAGATGATTTACAGAAAAACAAAGCTATCATTGAAAGCCTGACAAAAGGTAATACACAAAATTTAGATACAAACGGTGAACCAACTCGCAGAGCATCTTTGAATCCACCACCAGAATCTGGAGTAGACTGGACTATGTACATATCATCTACACCCGGGCAGTATCCCAGCTTAGGACGAGAGCTTGTCTATAAGGAATCCTCCAGAAATTTCAGAGCAACTTTAGCTATGAGTGATGATTTTCCTCTCAGTGTTGATATGCTTTTGAATGTACTTGAAGTCATTGCTCCTTTTAAACATTTTGCAAAATTACGTCAATTTGTAGCTATGAAGTTACCAAAAGGTTTCCCTGTGAAAATTGATATACCAATACTGCCAACAGTTACAGCTAAAATAACTTTTCAAAAATTTGATTTTCGTGATGATATACCACCAGAATTATTTATTATACCAGATGACTTTTTGGAAGATCCCCTTCGGTTTCCTGACTTATGACGCTTTGATCTTCTAACACTGTTTGAAATAAGTGAGAGGCCAGTGTGGTGGTGTGAAATAAAGCGAGGGCGGTCCCGGAGATTTGTGGGAGGAATGTGTTGCAGGTCTATGACACATGGCATGCTCACTATTGAATTTCCAATGTTGTTTGGCCTGGGCAGTTCCTACTCTAGCCATTGTGTCCTATTTGTCGAGTAGCAAACATTTCTATGTAGGTATGTAAAATTGGTGGTGAAGAATTGTGTTTGTGTATAACAGTGTTAGAATGAAATTAAACCGACCATTTTGACAATTTTTGAAAACTGTTAATGTTTATTGACATCACTTATTTACTGATTTAATGAATTAAAACTCACTTGCCTTTGTTAATGATCGAAATGAAAGTAGACAATCAATTCCAATGTTTAAAGACAGTAATTATATTTCATTTATATTAAAATAATCACTGTTCAAGTGGATCGGCGTATTGTAGATACTAGTATAGTGAATTCATTGCTCATTCACCATTTACATCCTTTATAGATACTTGTATTTGTCCTTATGTTATTTTTTTTATTTATTTTTAAGTATGGTTTAGTCAAAACCTGTTTTAATTAATTTAAATTTGTAAAGAATAGGTACTTTCCTAATAAAAAAAGTATTATCAGTGATGAAGCTTATATTTAAATCACTGAAGTGTGTAGTTCAAAAATATAAATACATGACAGACTTACAAGTTGGCCTACATTGTTAAGTAGTGCAGGTATAAGGTTTCTATTAATTGGGTTTAATTAATTTTAATTCTCCATGACACTATCTGTACAATATGTGTGAAAATAGTATCTATTTGTGCACCTATGAGTAATATCAAAATAAATGTTATTAATAAATGTTATCATTAAAGTTTATTTTGCATTTCTGAAAATATTAGCCAAACAAAATCCTTGTGCCTTCAGCATTCTCATTTGTAGATTTACAAAATGTTTCATCAAGAAAATAAATATACTTGTGCATAATAGGGCTAGTAACATTGTAAAAAACAAGCACGGAATGTATGTAACTTTTAAAGTATACATTCTACTGTTCTAGCACTTAGAATAAAGTAGAGGGCTTGTGTAGTCAGTACCTGTGCAAATAGTAAATTGAACACAACACATAGTATTTAAATAAAGAATCTAAGAAGTTCATAATTTTAAGTACATTTGACAATAAATTTTAATCCCACCTGAAATCAGATTTTATTATCATTGTTATTTTCTTGCCAATAATTTCGTAAACTTATTTTGTTATCATAAATAAAAAAAACCAGAAATGTACCACAATAATGAAAGAAAAATTAAAATGAGTTTAAATACCAGAATTTTCTTTTGTTATTTAGTAATCCTAAATCCTCCAACAGCACCCTATTCTTTTTTTGTTTAACGCCGGGAAAATGCGTGTAGTATACCCCATCGCCTTAGGAGTGCGGCGTGGTTATGTTGGACTGCTCCCCCTTCCGCCCACACGCTTAGCCAGCCCTAGGGCCGACTCAACGGCTGCTCGGGAGGAGGGGGGTCCTACCCACTCAAAACCTGACGACACCCCTCACCTCACCGAATCGAAGGCATCCCTATCCATCATCAGAGGCCTGTGCAATGCAGGGACTTCCCAAGTCAGGAGCCCGCTAACCTCCGTTAGCGTTGGCTAAGAAGCGGTCAAACCGCTGTCTCCTATCCCGGATAATGCGTATAACCTCCTCGCAAAAAGAGACCGTTACCCCCCAGGACATGTCTAAACTAGCTAGCTCTGACTATGCTGGGCAGGGAGAGGGCCCTCCCTACTACCGCGACCAGAGCGCGACGCTGCTGCGACCACGCTGGGCACTCCTCAAGGGTGTGCCGAGCTGTGTCCACCGTAGCGCCGCACTCGTGTGGCAGGTCGGTGCCGCATCCCTCTCGATCCGGTGCAAGTACTGTCCGAAGCACCCATGCCCAGACAGCACCTGCACCAGTCGAAAAGTAAGCGATCCAGATCGCAACAACACCCTACTCTACCATGGGGTAGACGAGAAAAGAAATAACATCCCTACTATACATACACGTAGGAGATGGGTGCCCTAACTAAAAAGCTACAAGATTTTATTTCATTACTTAGTACAAGTAATTATGTATTTATAGATGTTAAAATAAAATAATCTACTTAGTACAAATACTGAGCTAAGTAGTGGACTCACGAACATAACGAAAGTATAATCCTTGTTGAATGAACTGTAGGTACCCCTAGCCCAAACCATTATGGAATTCGAATAGTTTGCGAGTGCTAAATTTCAATGTCCTTGAACAGCAGCGCCAGTCATTGTCAAATATGTACTGATTTTTAGTTCTCGTTACGTCCGTTGTGGCGCTGCTGTTCAAGTTTCCATACAAAATTTGACATAAACATTTCGCACTCGCAAACTAATTGAATTCGATAATGGTTCCTGCTAGGGGTACAGTTCTGTTTCGCTAGCTCGATTGAATGTTTATTTACACTGCGTATGTGAGAGCTGCTTATGTAGTTGAGTCGGAGCATATTTGATTTGATGCTAGTATGAGCGTACGGCGTACCGTATTTCCCCTATTTGTTTTAATCTAAGGCCTAATGAATACGTGCATTACGTTGCGGTAATAAGGATGAATTTGCTATGTTTCGTTTCTGATTGATAGTTCATACTAGCGCACAGTCTAAGCTCATCGAAGCGCGCATCTTTGCGCTAGTATAAAATTTACCATAAAAACGTATGAAATCTTCCATGCCGATTGAGAGAAAATAATAAATTGAATATGTCACCTGCTTGTAATTCAGTGCAGTTAGTAGACATTATATATACTGACAGACACGACAGGAACCGGACGTAATTCAACTAACAGTGGACACTGTTAGTAGCATAACGCACGAGCCACCAACCGCGGATGGCGGTCGCGCGGATATTAATTTGTGTTTGCGGGTGAGCCATTCGTTACTGACAGAATTAGAAAAAGTTGCTAGAAAAAAATCCACCCGTACCAGAGAAGATGGGACTCGAAAACGCACCCTCCGCTATCCGGGCCGATGAAGTGACTAATAATTAGTCACTAATTAATTATGCTACCGCGACCCTAATAGCCGTGTCGAATTTTGCTCTAGTATTTCTTAGGCTGCAATGCAGTGCCATCTATTCGCTTTGTAGGCAACCTACAAGTATTTTTCTAAATACCTAGTAAAATTTTGTTTAAATTTAAAAATCTAAGAGTTTAATGATAAAAAGTATATATACTAAAATATAATAATTTATTTGTTTCTTAAGTTTTCACGCACATCACTCATTAAATAAAACTAGTTTTTTCGGGTTAATGCACAATAAAAAAATAATTCCGACGAAGCAGCCTGTAAAGGCTGCGAAACGTCAATAAATAAATAAAGTTTCGTGCATTAACCCGTAAAAAACTAGTTTTATATAATAATTTATCAAATATACAGATACTTGTTTTTGCAGGCAAATCATAAATTGGCCCGGGACGGCAAGGGCGTACCCAGGATTTCAGCTAGGAGGGGGCAGCTCATACCTGATTCGAGAAGATGGTCGGTCGGGTATATTGAAACAAAAAATCATGAAAATTGACTTTTAATAATTAGTTTGATTATGACACAAAACAAAATATTAAATATATATAATAATCATAATACACATATATTAATTTAAAAGTAATCTTCTCGGATTTGCCGCCGAAAATTTGTCTAAGACAGTCTTTTGAATAAACTCACTGTGTACGAGACGACCGCCTTACGACCGAAGCGAGAAGAAATAAACTTACGTCGATATGAGATTGATTTATAAAATGTATCTATAATTTCACATGTATCGGTTGTATACACATTAAAAATGATTATTCCCTTGTTGTCTTATTAGAATGAGTCGGATATCGCAATAATAGATAGCTTTGCCCATAGTAAACGATTGTAAAATTGATAGTTCAGAGCGATATTCCGTCTCTTTCTCTCCAACGATCTTATAAGAATTTGTCTAAACGATCGCCACGACGCCAAGCGGTGGCGCGGGGAAACTAGCTAGAATATTGATAGTTCCGACCTATAGGAGGGGCAGAGACGATAGGCTGGCCTTTTCTAACATCTTATAAGATTTTACCTGAATTGTAAGCATTCGTAAATAGTATGTTTTTATGTTTCGACTTATTTGTTTTATATCTTATTAGGAAATAGGTAGTTATAAGAGTAATATATCAAAGTTTTGTGTAAATCGTATTAATAGTTTAGGCATAATTGAGGAAAATGTCAAATATAGTTTTTTACGAATAGTTGATAGGATATAGGTATAATTGTAATGATAATGATGTTGTTTTGTGTGTTTTTACTTCCTCTATAAAATGATTAAATGATATATGATAGTTAGGCATTAAGTGAATGTAAGTAGGTTTTTTAAGACTTTTTAATTTGTAAACTTTATAGGGCCGTAGAGCTGTTATTTCTTAATATTCTTATTAGAAACTTATTGTATTAGGTAGATAACGCATAGGACTACATAACTGCGTGTAACTTCCTCCACCCCGCAGTACGAGTCGGTAACTGTCCGCTACTGCGACAGCCCGGCGTCCCGTACACACTGTTTTCTTTTAAATAATTGCGATGTACGCTCATCAGACATAAACCCGTAAGCCTTTCTTCACCCATAGTGCTTCTAAGCCACGTTTCAACTCTTCGAAGCGTACTGAAGGACCGTTCTACGGTCGCCGTGGTGCATGGGATAGTGCTTAAAATAATCAATGCCTTTCTGACAGCAGGATAAAAAATATTGGCGTCGTTGAACAGATCAACTACTTCTATATCCCTTAATTGATCATCTGATAAAGCATTCTTCATCCATAAATTATGCCAAAGGTTCAGTTCTCCACTGATATCCAGGTTATAAAATTCTTGGAATGATTCTGCGTTCTTGTGTAAGTCTGTAATGCTGGTTTTGGTCATATACAAGGGAAGCTTATTTAAAGCAAACGCCGGAGTATTTTCATGGGAGAATCGAATATTCAACGATGAAATGAGTGAATCAATGTATGGTATTATCAGAGAACGCCGCCAATATTCGTTATCTATGTCAGATGGCGGATTACTTCTATGTGTTTGCTTATGAGCAAGACGTGGAACCGAAATTTCTATGTTCAAATCCATTGCAACAGCTCGCGCTTTTTGAAGCATTTCATTACTTATTTTATCAGGAAACTCGCGGTCATTTCTGAGAATGTCCTTGATATTTTTGATGTGTTCCCCCACCGAGATCATGTCGATCGATTTAGCTTGCAGTGCGTTAACTAATGGTCCTAAAACTGCTGAATATTTGGCTATTGTTTGTAGAGCAACAATAAACACTGGTTTTGTAACGGCTGAATGCAACTGATATGCAGATTTTCTGGTGGCATAATTTCCCTATACGGATAACGTTTCTAGAGATTTCACAAGCTCTGGAAAATGTTGAGAAAACTTTCTGATTGATTTATATTTTTCGGACCATCTCGTCTCACACAATCCTGATAGGTTTGGAGTGTAGTTTCGACGAGTAGTCGATTCTCTGAAAAACGTTATAACATCCTTAACAGTGGCGACAGTATTTCTAATTTCTGGCACTGCGTTCGCATCATTCACAACAAGGTTGAGTTTGTGACTTGAGCAATGAAAATATAAAGCACGAGGATATTTTTTTCTCAAAATGGCTTGTACGCCACCCTCTTTCCCTGCCATTGTAGAACAGCCACCGAAGCCAAACCCTATGCAATCTTCTTTTGGGAGGTTAGAACTAATCAAGAAATTGTCAATTGCTTCGGCAATTGCTGAAGCATTTTGTGCTTTTAGTTCAACGAATCCTACAAATTCTTCTCTGATTTTCCTTTTGCTTTCGTCGTAGAACCGCACGCCTATTGATAGCTGTTCTTTCCCAGCTACGTCTGCTGTTTCATCAGCTAAGACTGCGTAAGCCATGGTCTTCTGAACCTCACTTATCATATTCTCCTTAATTACTTCGCCACATAAATTAATCAATTCGTTTTGTATTTTTGGCGATGTGTAAACTGCATTGCGACGGCACTTTTCCAGGTGACTCTTTAATTTGTCGTCCCCTGAATAGGCTAGTTGACCCTTTTTGGAAAAAGGTTTTAAATGGTGAATAAATGTTCTATTAGACCGAAAAAAAATGTATTGTATTTTTTTGAGACCTAGAAAGCTACAAATCTTTAATTTTAAAATAGAATTTTCATGGACATACAAAAAGGCTGTCGGCCATTTTAGTCTATAGATTGTCTATGCTATGATGTCAATTATAGTAAACAAAAACTCGTAAGCACGTAGAAAATAACTTATCTGAGTTTATAATAAAAAGAACACGATTTCTAATAAATACCACGAAAAATAAAGTAATTATCATTATTGTATTGTACGAGAATATAAAAACACATCCTAGAAGACTCCAGGAATGTTATGGATTAAAGTGCCGAAAGAAATTAACCTACGCAACTTTATTACACTTATTCATATGTTGTATCAGTTTTATGTTTATTACTACATTGTAATACTAAATGCACTGTACTTACATAGATGCCTTGTCGTTTCTCTGCTCCGCAGAGCAGAAATCGGGGTTTAGTGCAAAAAATTCACCAACCATCAATGCGTCAATTCTTGGCAGATTTGTGCTTTCTGCTTTCACAAAGCCGGCATCCATAATTAGTTTTGTCAAAAAAAAAAGTAAACGGAAACTTTTCTAAAGTTAAAAGTGTTTTAAGATAAATTTATTCAGACTAAAGAATCCACCCACAATAACACGCGAATGACATTTAGTTGTTTACTAAAAGAGACGTCACAATCATGGCGGATGTGGCGAACAGCGTTTTTAGTGTTTAAAAAATATAGACTAAAAATTATTTTTTAAAATTAAATTTCTACAGCAATCTTCTGCTTTTATGAATTGTAATCGATATATTTAGGTTCCTTAGACCAAATACTGTAAGAAATAAACATTTATTCAATACAATTCGATATGAGTCAACTAGCCTATTGATTCTCAACTTTAATAAATCTAATAAAACGCCCTCATCTGCTTGTTTTCCCCTAAGAGGCATATCATGTGTACCGCAAAATACTACACAAGAAATAATTGATGACAATATTTGTCTGTTTTCATCGATTGCTTTTTGGTGTCCACTTTGCAGTTGGATGTCTACAGGAACATTTTCAAGAAAAATATTTGCAGCATTTGTCGCTGTTAGGTGAAGGTTGGTCGTTGCATGCTTGCGGCAGTCTTTATGCATATTTTTGAACTTTATATATGGCCTGACCATAAATAATAATATATTTATTTGTAAAAAATTGTACATGGTAATAATCTTATAAATATGTTAATACTAAGGATCCCAAAATTCCTCTCACAGTGCTGATGGGCGGAGGGAACAAAACACAATGCTTACAAAGAGCGCCTTTTAGTCGCTTAGAATATACTAGCCATGGTGCATATTGATCCAACCAAGCATTATTAAATTTCGTTTTCAAATGGCTTGCATCACTTTCAAAATCATAATTTCTGGGCGGGATCCAAGGATGTTGTAACAACTCCCTTTTCTTTTCCGTCGATAGCTGAGTAGCCAACCCAACATAACGACCCAGATCATTTTCATGATAGCCATCGTCCACTATAATTTCAGGATAGACGCTGACGTCATAAGTTTGCTGGGATGTCGATGGAGAAGAATAATCGGCAACAGATATATTTACAGGTTCTGCTGGAGAATGTGACGCTTGTCCAATGTTAGCATGCAATGATCTTGGCATTACATGGGTTTTATCATGGTTGTCATTTTCATCGCTTCCTCCACTGCTACTATCCCGACCTTTTTTTTCTTTTTTCCCGTGTTGTCCCTAAAAAAAGGATACACAAACATAATTACTCTTACGGTGTTTAAGCATAGAACGAAAAAAAAAATTATGTACCACGTTTTTAAAGCAGACTAAACAGTATAAAATAACATTTTCTAATGCCGTATAAATTGATCTAAGCATTTTAAATTATAATTAACCATAAAAAGTACCAGTCAATGAGAAAGCTCTTCTAACATGAGATTTCTCAACGACTGGTACTTTTTACACTTTTTATCATTACCTATCTTATTTTTTTTTTCTTACACCCCACGTTTTTCGTTACACTTTTTAGTCCGTTTTTAAAACGTGGTAAGTATATTAAAAAAAAAACAGCTTTTTAGTCATAAAAAATGTATTTTTTTTAAACTTTCAAACAAACAAACAAGCAAACAAACAGACAGACAAGAAAACAATCTAATATTGTATTGTCATCCACTTCTGACCTACAGTCAAAATTTCAAGTCTGTGGTGCGCGACATACGCGTTCGTGCCCTCATCACTAACAGCGGCTACGTCACGAACGCGTATGTCGCGGGGCGCGGTATGCGGGAGACGCGGACCGGTCTGGAACCTGCTCCCAGTCGCTTGGCCGGCAGCGCAGTGTGCTACGAATCACCTCGCACACAACTCCACGTCACTCGTCCTTCCGTCTTTTCCAATACAATTATTGTTAATATCTCGTTAATTATTATCAGTATACGAATTGTATTTCTTCTACGGTGTTTCACTTCGTATCCGCTCGCTATTTGTAGGGATAGTAACATTACATCCTCAGTGGTGACTCCAATTCAATACGCTTTTAATCTTTTGATTTTTCTGCGCGTCGTGTTATTTTGCCTGCGTTGTTATAATGAATCCGCCTCGTAGCGATAGCGATGACGTCGCGCAAGAATTTAAGGACGCGAGCGGTGAAGATACTAGTGCGGTGGACCGAGTTACTTTACGTTTGCCCGCATTTTGGCCGGAAGATCCCGAAATTTGGTTTGCGCAGGTTGAAGCTCAGTTCGCGTGCACGGGAATAAAAGGTGATAGTACGAAATTTTTTCAAGTGATTCGTGAGTTAGATCAACGTAGCGCACGGGAGGTTCGGGACATAATTACAAACCCACCGTCGACCGGCAAGTACGAGAAATTGAAACAGGAACTTATTAGTCGCCTTTCGGTTTCCCGGGAACATCGAATGCGTCAATTGCTTACTCATGAGGAGTTAGGTGATCGCAAGCCGTCGCAATTTTTGCGCCACCTTAGAGCTTTAGCAGGGGATGGTGTTAGTGACGATTTTTTACGCAGCTTGTGGTCAGGTCGCCTTCCAACGCATATTCAAGTTATTATTGCGTCACAAAAAGCTACTTGTCTCGATGAGGTTGCCGTTCTTGCTGATCAAATTTATGACGTTGTTCCTACCCCCAATCAAGTTGCTAGTACTTCATCGAATAGTATGGAAGGAATGTTTCAACGGTTAGAGGAGATGATTTCGTCACGCATTAAGACAGAGTTAAGCCACCAGTTGTCCCAATTGAATATAGATACAGGGCATGGTCGTCAGTCGTTCCGGAGGCGGTCTAGTAGGTCAAGGTCAAGGAGTAGATCTAGAAGCGCCGGACCAGGTCAGATTAGGAAGTCGGGTATGTGTTGGTACCACTACAAATTTGCTGAAAAGGCTAGTAAATGTATCCATCCTTGCAATTATAAGGAAAACTCGCGAGACGGTCAGTAATGGCGACAGCCGACTGTCATGCAACTACCCGTCGCCCATTTGTTACTGACAAAGAAAGCAAAATTCAATATTTAATCGACACTGGCTCCGATCTTTGTGTTTTGCCTCGTAGATTTTTACGTGCATATGTAACACCTACTGATTACAGCCTCACAGCAGCCAACGGTTCCAGCATCCGTACTTACGGATTGATGAAGATGCGTCTTAACCTGGGACTTCGCCGCGATTTTTCATGGAATTTCGTAGTAGCTGATGTGGACAAGCCTATCATAGGGGCGGACTTCATCGCTCATTATGGATTGCTGGTCGATTGTAAGAATGGTCGTTTATTAGATAGTCTAACTACCCTCTCAACGGCTGTTACGAGTAAACCCTGTCAGCTGCATAGTATCAAGGCGATCGCGGGTAAAAGTGAGTACCACACTTTATTAGCTAGATTCCCATCGCTGACAAAGCCACCAGGTGTATTTCGCGAAGTCAAGCATAATACGGTGCACTATATTCGCACTACGCCTGGACCCCCAGTTTATTGCAGGCCTCGACGTTTGGCGCCAGATCGCTTGAAAATAGCCAAGGAACAATTTGAGGAGATGCTTCGAGATGGTACAGCTCGACGTTCTGACTCACCCTGGGCTTCAGCTCTTCATTTAGTACCCAAGAAGGGAGACAGCTGGAGACCATGTGGCGATTACCGAGCTCTCAATGCCAGAACTATTCCAGATAGGTATCCCATACCTCACATCCAGGATTACTCACATCGGTTAGCTGGCTGCACAATATTTTCAAAAATAGACCTAGTGAAAGCTTATCATCACATACCAGTTTTCAAGGACGACATACCCAAAACGGCTATAACTACCCCCTTTGGAATGTTCGAGTTTCCGTTTATGTCGTTTGGTTTGAGGAACGCAGCTCAAACGTTCCAACGGTTTATTGATGAGGTTCTTCGAGATCTAGATTGTTGCTTTTCGTATTTAGACGATATAATTCTATTTTCCAGAAATAATTCCGAGCACCTGGAACACCTGGAGAAGGTATTTAGCCGCCTACAAGAATATGGGATCCTCGTCAACGAAGCTAAGTGCAGTTTTGGCCAAACTAAGGTAACATTTCTTGGTTACTCTATCTCTGCATCGGGTACAAAGCCTACGGAGGAGAAAGTAGCAGCTATCCAGGAATTTCCCCCACCCAAGACTGTGGGAGGCCTGTTGCGTTTCTTAGGAATGCTAAATTTTTATAGGCGTTTTATTCCTCATGCTGCAGAAGATCAGGCACCGCTACACAATATGTTGGCTGGAGGAAAGAACAAGAGTTCTCAACCGTTGACCTGGACACCAGAACAGCTGTCTGCATTTGAGACGTGTAAGGCAAGTCTCTCCAGGTCAGCTCTTTTAGCACATCCTTTGCATAACGCACCGCTTGCGCTTGTAACGGACGCTTCTAACGTAGCACTAGGCGCGGTAGTACAACAGCTAGTAGAAGGTAGTTGGCAACCGTTAGCTTTCTTTTCAAAAAAATTAAACAGAGCTCAGCAGCAGTATAGTGCTTATGACCGTGAATTGCTTGCAATATATGAGAGCGTTAAGCATTTTCGCTATTTAGTAGAAGGCCGTCACTTTACAATTTTTACAGACCACAAGCCTATTACTTATGCTTTCCTGCAAAAAGATCGGAAATGTTCCCCAAGGCAGTTCAATTATTTGGATTTTATTTCCCAATTTACCACAGACATTAAGCACATTTCGGGCAAAGAAAATATAACTGCTGATGCATTGTCTCGTGTAGAGGTTATATCTATCCCTCCTGATTTTGAAACGATAGCACAGAAGCAGCATAACGATCCAGAAATTCGTGAGCTATTGGAAAATAATTCTTCTTCCTTGAAACTTCAGAAAGTTCCAGTACCAGGTACGGATATTACCCTTTACTGTGACGTTTCTCAGTCGAGACCCCGTCCATACATTCCGAAGGAGCTGCGCCGTTTTATTTTTGACAATGCTCACAACATGAGCCATCCCGGAGTTCAGCCCACTACAAAACTAATCACCGACCGATTTGTTTGGTCTTCTGTGAAAAAAGACTGTCGTGATTGGGTAAGAAGTTGCATATCATGCCAGAGATCTAAGGTACAGAGACATACCTCTTCTCCCACAGCTGACTTTCCATTAACTGCCCACCGATTTAGTCACATACACATTGACTTAATAGGTCCACTCCCACCGTCCAATGACTTTAGATACTGTCTTACGGCTGTGGATAGGTTTACCAGATGGCCAGAAGTCATACCACTTGTTAATATTACAGCTGAATCCGTAGCTAAAGCTTTCTATGATGCTTGGGTAACACGCTTTGGGTGTCCGGAAACTGTGACAACTGACCAAGGACGTCAATTTAATTCGCATTTATTCAAATCTTTGACAGATCTTTGCGGAATTCGACTACGTCATACCACCGCTTACCACCCAGAGGCGAACGGAATGGTGGAGCGTTTTCACCGGACGTTAAAAGCTGCGATAATGGCCCACGAGACTACACGATGGACAGACGTGCTGCCTACAGTACTCCTTGGAGTGCGTACTGCTTGGAAGTCCGACATGCAATGCTCTGTTGCTGAGATGGTATATGGTGAGCCTCTTCGGATTCCTGGTGAGTTCCTCCATTCTAATAACTCCCAGTTACCTCAGCCATCAGACTTTGTGTCTAATCTGCGCATTCATATGTCACGCTTGAAGCCAGTGCCAGCATCGCGACATGGTCAGAAAACCATTTTTGTCCACCAAGACTTACCAACAGCACAGTACGTATTCCTCAGAAAGGATGCTTTACGTGGTTCTTTGGAAGCTCCATATAGTGGTCCTCATAAAGTTTTGAAACGGACAGAGACAACAGTAACTGTTGAATTGAATAGAGGACCGGTTACCGTTTCAATAGACAGAACCAAACTAGCATTCGTTCTGACGGAAGCGAAGAATGCACCACCAAATAATCCTACAAATCGCCCTGAGCCCGAACCTGTCAAAACTACTCGTTCGGGGCGACATGTTAAATTCCCTCATTATTTTTCCGCAGGGTATTGATTCTCCCAGGGGGGTGGTGTTGCACATCACTACGCGTCGTCGTGCCCTCATCACTAACAGCGGCTACGTCACGAACGCGTATGTCGCGGGGCGCGGTATGCGGGAGACGCGGACCGGTCTGGAACCTGCTCCCAGTCGCTTGGCCGGCAGCGCAGTGTGCTACGAATCACCTCGCACACAACTCCACGTCACTCGTCCTTCCGTCTTTTCCAATACAATTATTGTTAATATCTCGTTAATTATTATCAGTATACGAATTGTATTTCTTCTACGGTGTTTCACTTCGTATCCGCTCGCTATTTGTAGGGATAGTAACATTACATCCTCAAGTCTTTAGCTCATCGGGAAGTTAGTTTAAAATCAATTGAAAGATTTGTACCGAACAGACAAATAGACAAGAAAACAATTTAATATTGTATTGTCATCCACTTCTGGCCTACAGTCAAAATTTCAAGTCTCTAGGTCTAGCTCATCTGGAGATCGGGAAGTTAGTTTAAAATCAATTGCCAGATTTGTACCGAACAGACAAACAGACAAGAAACGGACCTAATAAAAACGTGGTAATAAATAAAGATTAAGATACCTATAAAAACATCACATTCAAATATCAATTAGTTCCTATACATTTACAAGAGAGCCCCCCTTAAACAAATCAAATAATCATATTAGGTACATACGTGTGTGTATATGTGTTTTGTTTTGACTCACCTTTTTCAAAGAAATTCCTGATATCCATTTGACGGAGTAAATCTTTCCAGTTGTTGCGCAGTAAACGTAAATCTCGTGTCGCCGCAACTAAACTATAAGACACTATTATGGCGCATTAAATATTCGCTCGTATTAAACTCCGAACTAAATTGATTGTATTCGAAATTTCGAACTGAATTGCCTTGCTCTGCCTCACGAGCGTGCTTATATATCCAAACATTCTCGCTCCCGAAATACGTAGAAAATACTCGACTCTGTTGCCATCCTTGTCTCATACTTGCTATCACTGTCTTTACTTTCCAGAATAGTCCATGTTAGAACGTTCTTCTTTACTGGAAAAAGCACTGTCGAGTGTCGTCGTCCGTAACTAGATAGCGCTAGCGCTAGACGTTGTTTTCTCCAAATTATATTCGGCTTTAATCCTAGATGGCTCTGATTATCTCGTCGGGAGCGGAAACTACGAGATACGACGGTTTCGCGGAAGATATAAATTATATTGCGTCGCTATTATATCGAATGTTGTAGAATATTAAATTATAGATAAAAAAAAAATCGAAATATCTGACTGAAAAGATGTTTTGTTTCCAACACCTCATTTTGCGCAGAGTAGGTAACACGTTTTTAGTTCCCACTTGCCAGGAAAATTGATGTTTATTTTATCTTCTAGGGGGGGGGGGGGGGGGGGGGCAGCTGGGCACTAAGTCTATTGTTATCTGCGAATGACTCCACCCACCCTATCCACGCCAGTTTATCAGTAGTTCATAGTTCTATCACACGAGTGCCTATCTTTTATTAGATACCAAGGTAGATATTACGAGCAAATATTGCCTTTAACATGTACAATATGTCAAAAACATATATTTAGAATAGGGATGACAAGTAAACAAAATTATTTTTTATTTTGTCAATCAACCAAAAATTACAAATATAAACCGCGACAAAGTTTCGGAGTCGGGGCTCGTGGCGACACTTTTTAGTATTAATGGTACGAAAACGTGACGTCACGCGACTTTTCAAATCAATATATTATGGGTGTATTCCGAAATATACACCGGTACGCTGGCCAGCGGAATTGACGTCATGAATCGACGCCATGCTGTTGATTCGTTCCAAATACACTCATCAGCGCGGTGACGTCATAAACTAGGGCTATATTCAAGCAGTCTCCTGTTTGTGTGCAACGTTCATGCTCCAAAAATTATAATAAATTTTAAACCTAGAATTTTAACTGTGATTATTTGAAAAGAATGGAAGTGATAGATATTATCACAGTATTCTCACCAGCATAATATGGCGCACACTAGTGCAATATGGCGTCTAAATCATGACGTCATTACCGCTGGCTAGCGTACTGGTGTATATTTCGGAAAACACCCTACGTATCATTGTTTTATTTTAACTAGCTGTGCCAGCGAACTTCATACCGCCTAAAAAAAATAGGGATTCGTGGTAGAAGGGTGAAAATTATGAATTACGGGTTGTATGTATTTTTGAATGATGTATCATAAAAAAATAAAATCAAAAATATTGGTCCAAAATTAAAAAAAATAAGGATCCACCCTATTTACGCAACACTGCTACGCAAATCTTTCATACCTGGACGACTTAGCGACTACCGAAATACAAAATAAAATGTCGGCAATACGTGCTTATGTACGAACCTCTACGAATTTGTGTTGCCAGTAGTCGCTTAGAGACCAAAGTCAGGTATTTAAAGAAGATTTACGTAGAGTTGTATACGAAGGGGCCAAATAATAATAAACACGGCAAGTAATGGTGTGCTTCAATTTTATTACGATCATAAAACAAATTTGAAATAAACATCGTTACAGATGTGAAAGAAATACTGTTACAAGTAAACTTCTACTCATCCATTACACACACACACAAAAATTAAAATTATATCAGACTTTATATTTTTACTAGTGTAAAAATGTCAAAAACTCAAAACAAGAAACTACTTGGTAGCTATAAACAAATTCACAAATTAAACGTCATTATTTTAATTAGCAGTTGATTCCAATTGACGGGGTGAAATTACCGCAGTGATTTGCGGGATTGTGCGCTGTATACGCTGGATCTGTTCGTTGTCTCCTCTATGCCGAGTGTCACCACTCTCAACGACACTGTGGACCGCCGAGCTAAAACGATTAAACAATATTCATTTTTTAATCAAAGTTATATATGTTGTTGTAAAACGTTACGATGCGTTACAGGCGTTACGTAACATATTTTTTTTATTGAAATAAAAAAAACTATGGTATTTAACAAGTTCTCACATCTCACAAGTTAGCAACCCTTTTCGTTTATGGTTTACGAGGAACCCCCTGATTATATTGCACGACATTATTATTTTGCTGTCCCAAGATTATAATTTAAAAAAAAAAACTAAAATAGGAAAATGCATGAGAAATACAATGGTGGATGAAGCCAAAAAATGACAGAGCCAAGTCAGGAAAACGGGGTAATTAAATTTTAGAATTTACTAATCTTAAGAAAACAGTCTATTAGGACTTTGAGTCCGTTTAATATATTTGAAACTGAAGCAAATCTTTATTAAATTACTAGCCGTGCCCCGCGGTTTCACCCGCGTTTTTCTCGTTTCCGTGGAAATACCGAGATAAAATATATAGGTACCAACTCTTAACATCTTACACACGTGATAACTTTTAAACGAAATATCCGATTGAGATGAATCAAAAAGTATTTTACTTCTACATAAATACTCTTGATAACATAATGCTTAATTTCGATAAAGATTATTATTACGATACATATTTAACGTAGTTTTTTTTTCTTCAGACGATTTAATAATTATTTTGAATACAAAATCGGTTATTGTGATTAAACCGTGATAGCTAGATATATGTTCTCGCGGACTTTTTTGTAGGTCTTAATGGGATCTACAAACCCGTAGTACATCATTTTGTTCTATTGTCAATAGATTTTGCAGCGCACGCAAAAATAGGTTTTCGATTTTACACCTTGTGTTACAAAATAGCAATTTTATTACGGATCCCTAATTTTGAAAAAAAAATATAGCATATAGCCTTCCTCGATAAATGGACTACCCAACACTAAAAGAATCATTCAAATTGGACCAGTAGTTCCACAGATTAGCGCATGTATTGCGAATTACAAATCGATTGTTTTAATTATTAATTACTACCCAAACGTAAGTAAAGTAATTGAGCGACTTTCCGGTAGTTTGCGCAAATTAGTTGTGACATTTGGGTAAAAAATGATCAGTTGGGTGTTACGTAACGTTTATGGGGGGAGGGCAGGAAAACGTTACGGCACGTTACATGGGAGGGAGGGAGGGAGGGTAAAAAATCTTGAAAATTTGCTTTACGCAATACTTGAACGCCCCCTTGAGCGGATAATCCAAATTTACTATGAGCACTAGAAAGTTCAGTATAACAAACAAATACCAATTAAATAAAACTAGTTTTTACGGGTTAAACGAAACTCTATTTATTTATTGACGTTTCGTAGCCTTTACAGACTTCGTCGTCAGAATAAAACTTTTATTTAATTTGTCGAGCTACATTCGAAAGACTTTTATTGAGCGTTCGGTTATTTCATTGTTCGATTTTTAAAGTTTTATTGTCTATGTATGAATTTATTATTTAATTTACTTAATAAAGTATTTTATTTAAAATTCTTTTTTGTAATTTTGAGTTTATTTATTTGACCCTAACTACCGTAAACTACCACCGGTTCCAAAATTGGGAGACCTTTCCGAGAAGAACCGGCGAAACAAACTCAAGAGTCTCTCTATCTCTCATCTCTATTCTTATGTTAAATTATGCAAACAAAAAGAACTAATAGTATCTGATGGTCTTGCAGTGTGTGCTCGGAGTTGGGATTTTATCTCCTGTATAATATATTCCCAAGCTGGTGGTATATACCAACCATCTTCCCTATTGAAATTTGGATATTTTTTAATATCAAACCAACATTGGACGATCCACGGAGCTCCGTAAGATGATCGCGTAGTCAAAAACAAAATAAGGCATTATTTAACTATTGATAATTAAAAAATTACCTTTAATGCATGCTATTAAGGTCTTAATTAAAACGCATGCGTTGTAAGAGTTATGACAGTTCGAAATGCAAGCTCGTAAAATTTTACGACTTATTGCTATACGCGGAAGAATATACATAGACCTTATTTCTTCGATTCTACGCGCAATTCTGAATGCGCTTGCAGCGCATAGAGCAGACACGGACCGCGAGCAAAAGAGACGGCAACATAACCGACCATGCATTTGAATATCACAAATATTTTCTATTAAATGAGTTTATAGTAACTATTAGAAAAAAATTGCTTTCAATGTGTTAAATTAACAAATATTGGTTAGATACTTGCCGAAAAAACGACACTTTACGTACTAAATATAAGTATTTTTTTTCGCATTTTTCACGGAGCTCTGCAGCATCTGGACTAATCAACGGTCCGCGCGTGACTGTAAACCAAGAAGTGCTTGAGTGGTGTTCAAGCACTTCTTGATTGATACACATTTTGAGCGCACGTGGTAAATAAATATTCTAGATATTTAATATTGTTGTTTTTTAAAGTTTGATTTTGGATTTTATTATAATTTAATGTTCGTCTTCAGTTTACTTATTTTGTCGCCTACTCAAATAATTCATACCGATCAAGTTAATAAAACAGTATCTCATCATCAGTCGTTAAGATTTTTTTTATCGCTCGTTTTGTTATTTTCCTTTACCAATTTATCTCATTTCTTGTATTGGTAAGTTTTTATTACGCTCTCAACGCCTCAACTTCGTCTGGGTGGACTTCAACATTTTATAGATGAATTTTTAACGCTGCAGATATACCTTCATATTGATCCGCCCTCTTTTGACTTCTGATTACTTTTGTTTTCTTTTTCTATCTAGCTGATTAGGAACATACATACAGGCTACAACGTGAAATTTGTTTTATAACATCTCGTGCGCCAAAGGTCATACGCCGCTCTACTAAAGTGCATGGGGCATACTCCCCTATGTGGCCCCCCGCGGGGTGGAAACGATTGCATTTTTTGCCGATTTCTCTGTTATTTTGTAAGAATAACATACACAAAGTATATATATTTGGATTCTCCATAAAATTTACTATAAATCAGTGTCTACACAATGTATGGCTGTAGGATGAGAATTATTTTCTTATTAATAACGGAAATTTAATAAAATATAAGAGTACCTTGTTCGGGAATGTCTTCAATCAACTGAAAAAGAAGAATTTTGTGAATAAATTTCTGCGAAAACATGATATGACGGTAAATATAGTACAATCAACCTCAGGCGACTTAAATATAATCCAATAACTTTGAGCTTGATATTGTTTGAAATGCGATTTACAATCTATTGAAAAAAAACTGGACAAGTGCGAGTCAGTCCACTCCACCCACCGTAGGTTCCGTACAAATTGGTAGGTACGCAACATAAATGGCAGTGTTGCTTTTCCCGTTAATAATAATAACAATCATTTACTCATAAATATCATTTCACATTTTAAGTAACTATTAGTCTCATTAAGTCTGGGGTTATACATATAAAAAGCTCAATAAATGGACCCCTAACCCAGAAACTAGTAAAAACTGTATTATCAGGGTTAGTGATTTTTTCCCCGTATTAAGATTTTTTTTACAGCTTCAAGGGACCGAAGACCCCAGTATATGGTTTTAATTTTCACACGTTCTTAAGAAAAAGGATTATCACAGACTGACAAACGGACAACAATGTGATCCTATAAGGCCTCCGTTTTTTCTTTTTCGAGGTACGCCAAATGGATAGTTAGTGGAAACTAGATGTGGCACCTAGAACATTTTTATCAACAGAATATAGTTTTTGTTATCAAACTAATGGCTGGAGCCACAAAACTACGGAATAAAGAACTAATCGGGGTGATGAATCAATCTCAATAATACCAAATTGCTTTTGTTATTATTGTATCTAGGTTACCGCTCGCGGCTTTGTCCGTTGGCTATTGATTTGGAAGATTTATTTCTCTCCCCAAGCAAAGGCTTAATTAATTAGATCTCTGATTACTCAGTAAAAAAGAATGTGGTAGTATTTTTCTTACTGAATCTCCTGATGGGGCTATAAAGCTCTCTTTATTATTATTGTATCTAGGTAATAAAGCTCTCTTTATAGCCCCATCAGGAGATTCAGTAAGAAAAATACTACCACATTCTTTTTTACTGAGTAATCAGAGATCTAATTAATTATCAACTCCTTTATATAAATAGCTTTAAGCGGATGCCCACTCTGTCTGCATGGAGAAAATGGTTTTCCATGCAAACTTCCACATCCCTTTTACCCCCCTTAAACGTTGGTTTCTGGGGTAAAAACTATCTTCTGTCCTTTCTCGGGACTCACAATATCTCTGCACCGAATTTCATCTAAATCAGTTCAGCAGTTTAAACCGTGAAAACGTAACAGAAAGACAGACGGACAGACACACTTTCACATTTATAATATTAATATGGAAGTATGGATAATGCTTTAACGTCTTCTTCAAGGCCAGCGTGAACAGGCATCTTCTAGGCAGGCGTGTACCATCCTAGGCCTCATCATCGCTTTCCATCAGGCGAAATTGTGGTTAAATGCATTGCCTATTAAGCATTAAAAAAAAACCTAGTTTACAGACTGGCCGTCGCGTCGTTTAAAATAAGTTATTGAAATTAAATAGTTATTATAAAAATTTTTCAGCATTTAAGATTTTTTAAATCTAAAGAAAAATTTAAATGAAATATTTTTTACAATTAAGTGTAATTGTGCAAATACATACACCCAAATGTATTCTTTTCATAAATTTGAGTGATTACATTCCTGATATACAAAATTAGTTTATTTCAGTAACTTAACCTACTACAATGTATGAGTTTGGTACATCCTTTTAAGCAGTAAAATTGCTTGTGTTAGAATGTTTGTGAGAGATATGATTATAACTTACAGCGCTCTCCTGCACTTTAGGCGCCAAACTCCTGCGGAATGCAGACAGTTGCTTTGTGTATCCGGACGCAACGCTCACACCGCTGTGGATGGACTCCGATGACGAAGAAAACACCGTTTCTGAGGATTCATCATCATCATCATCAGCCTTTTAAGGAATCCATTAAAAATAAGTTAGATGAAATAAATACATTAAAATAAATAAGTAATTTGCTTACACCTTGATTAGATAGCATAAGATTATTATAATTTTTCTCTTTTCTTGAAAACTCTCAATTTAGATATTAACGGTGTTGGCTTCACAATTAATAAGATAAATTTTACATATACTATGAACTAATATATATTGTGAAACTGTTGTTTGACAAAAATAAATGAAAAAAAAAATCCCCACTGCTGGGGCACAGGCCTTCCCTATGCATGGAAAAGGGACTTTGGGCCATGATCCACCATGCGGGCCCAGTGCGGATTGGCGGGTGCTAACGACTGCAGATGCAGCCGGGACCAACGGCTTAGCGTGCCTTCCGAAGCACGGAGGAACTCGAGATAGAAGATTTTTGGTCACCCATCCAATGACCGACCACTGCGAAAGTTGCTTAACTCCTCCTCCTCTGAGGATTAACATTATCTATTTATTATCATAACCTAACAAATTAGAAATTATATGGAATACGAAATGCATTAAAAAGTGGTTCCACGCAAACTGCAATCAAATGGGCGGGGCATTATTTGTCCCAATTATCTGTCCCAATGAATGGATAGCCAAATCCATTAGCAGATATTTGACTTTTGTAAAATTATTTTGTTTTGTTTTTGTGCCTGTCGCGTTAGTATAGAAGTTTAGCTGTATTCACCTTTTTAATAAACGAACTCGTTGCAGAAACCTATTAATGTTACTGCTCGGGCACAGGCTTTCCAGAAAATAGGGAGATTGACCCATGACCCAAAACGCCCGCCCATTGCGAACTGTTCCCTTAGCACGAACCATTATCGAATTGGAATAGTTGAATTTGATTTAGGTATACGTCAAACGTGTACTGATTTTTAGTTCTCGTTACGTCCGTTGTGGCGCTGCTGTTCAAATTTCCATACAAAATTTGAGATTGACATTTCGTACTCGCAAACGTTACGAATTCGATATTGGTTCATGCTAAGGGTACAGATGCAGTCCGAACCATGAAGAAGCTAAAAAATTGAGATGGTAAGTTTTTGCTCACCCATGTAATGGCCTGCCTTTGCGAAAGTTGCTTAACTGTATCAATCGCATACCGAACGCGTTACGCACTTGCGAATCCAAAAGCGATGTTGATAAGACAGATAATTAATACAACAAATGATTATGAAATAAAGACTAGTTGTTTAAAATGTCATACGGATCGACGCATGTTACTCAATCACGTAAACTTGTCTATAATAGGGTAATTGACAAGTTTTAGAAAACATTCTTACGTTATCTACTAATGTTTATTATAATTATATGTTCTCTCAGAATAATAGAATTAACGCTTAAATTCATAATAAATACAGATGACAACAATTTTTTTTCATACTGTTAAATAAATCTATTCAGTATTTGTATCAGTCGTTAACTTCACGGCTTTTAATACTTGCCATCAGTTTCAATAGTAATTTCTTTGTAAGGTGCTGCTTGCTTCGAATCCGATATGAGCCTGCAATAAAAATATTACAGTCAATAAAACCATGGATATAGTTTGGTTTTTGATACTTCTTCACAGACATTATTTTAAGTAAGTTATAATTCTTAGGTAATTTTAATTACGCATGTGTTAGTTAATGAAGAGGGTACGATGGCAATCCTATGTGATGGAAAATATATACCTATTAAGACACTCAACGCTTCACTAACATTACACTTTGCGCAATATGAAATGAACAACAATAATATATCCTTAGTTATCAATACCAAAAAAAACGAGCGAGCCTTACAGTAGTCGCGTATGAGGTGTAACATTTGAAACCTCACCTTATATTAGTAAAAAAAGAAATAAAACCTACTACAAAAGGAATAAGCCATTTGAACATTATGTTCTAAAATCAAAAAATCAAATATAAGAGCGCGCGTGAAATCACTCCCACATATTGCGGGAAAGCGAGAGAAAAGATGTTACACGTCAAAAACCCCTAAAAAAGACCTTAATATCAAAGTATTTCATCTTTATCAGATAATTTCTTCATATTTATAATGCTATAGGATAGTTAGCTATACCTATACGTAATGAAACCTGGAGAAAAGCGTACTTACCTCTAAATCAAAGAGTGTAATCGTCGCAAGTCAGAGGACAGTAGGGCGGCGAGACGGGCGCGGTGTTCAGATAAGATTTTACCCATGGAGGTTAGAAAGAAGGAGAACGATGGCTCTAGAAAATAGTGTCCCAGAAATATGGACAAAATAAGTGCGGCGCTGCGATCGCTAAGTTGTCTCAATAAAAGCGGGCGGTTGTGCGGTAATTTCAAATTTGTACATTATTCAACTAACTTCATCTATGTACTTGTACTCATAAATAGCTAACTTCACAGATACTACTTACCGACGGCAACGCGACTGGTGGCTGAAAAATGAACTATAAATTCTACAAATTATCAAGGACAGGCGGGCTTATGCTTTAGCACGTAGCGATCGTTCTCCTTCTTTCTAACCTCCATGATTCTACCATACAATGCTTTATTATAACGTACTAACCTCTGAATGAAAGAGTGCAATCGGCGCTGGTGCCGCGACAGATGGCGCTGCAAGTCAGTGGAGGAAAGTAGGGCGGCGAGACGGACGCGGTGTTCAGGTGCGCCGGCGCAGACTTCAGATAAAGAATGTAAGGCATTGCTAGCCGCTTCTGCGTAATCGCGCACCCATAACGCCATCTAATGCGTTAAGGTCAAAATATTAATAAAAAACGTGTATTTCAGTAATGAAGGAGCGAGATCATTCGACGCTAATATTAATATACTTAAAAGAAGATCTCATCCCTATTTCATTTCAACATTTTTATGTTGGCAAATGTCTGAGTTCTGGAGATTTGAGTATATCGAGTTGCGTCTACATAACTAGCAACATTATATTATTGGGATTGCAAACACATGCACCATGCACCTGTTCAGCCTCAATTCCAAATCGCTGGATTAGGTAAGGTTTTCGACAAACACCTTTGTGTTTGCGCCACACGATTTGTACAATCATTATTAAACAAGCAGTGCAGTGCAGCACGTAAGTTTGTCGTGCGCACTGGAGGAATGGACGCTTACACATGACTATTCGAATTTGCCTAACTTATATTGACATCAGTATATCCTTATCATGCTTTATAGGCAATGAAAAGGAGAGGTTGTTGTGAAATTAAGTAAGGCAAATACAAATAGTCACTTGTAGTGCCATCAACTGGTAGAAACAAAGCACTTTGTGAGTATGTTTGGAAAATTAATCAACAAAATGTGTATACGATGACACGCGATGAGTCTGAAAAAGAAAAAGTGCTGATGGAATGAGCTCAGGAATCTCATTACATTCTTATCTACATTCTCCAAAATACAGCCTGTTACACCGGCACTTCACTTGGCCATTCGTATTTGCTATTTGCAAACTTGACAACAGTCTATCCTTAGCATACTTTATAAGGAATGAAAAGGACACTCATATTTATTACACAAGCACATAGTGCATGACATTGTGGGTTACCTATAATTTGAAGAGATGGCGCTGCCTTGCAGCTTAAGAATGGCTAGAAGAATTTCGACGCGGCCGTTAGGTCAGCGGTAGCATAATTGGTCAGTGTATTCGCCCGGATAGCGAAGGGTGCGGGATCGTGTCCCGTCTGCTGCCTGGTCCGCGTGGAATTTTTTCTAGTTATATTTTCTTTAGATTTAAACACTAATATCAAGTTTACAAATAGCCAAGTGGAGTGCCGGCATTAAAAACCGACGACATACAAACATCTTTGCGATGAGGAATCGGGTTTTGAAGTTTGGATTTAATTAGTCACTTGTCGCCAATGAGCTTTATGACTCGATCTATTGAAATGAGCCCTGCGGTCATAGTTTAGAGGTATATATGTGCTATAATGTGGGGGTTTCTTAATTTGCATGCTTTCTTTTAACTCTTTTGCATATTTAATGTTTATAATTGTGTGTTAGGTTTTGTTCAATTTATCGTTTTGTATATTATATCCACAAACCTGGAATATGCGCCAGTCATCCCCTCCTTCTACCAACTTCTTGGCACGCCGCGCGTTATGATGCACCACTTCATGCGCATTCTGCAGTCTGCTCTCCTGACGAGACACGCGTTCGCGGGCGGCGTCTAGATCGCTCTCCGATTCATTTCTAGATAAACATCATTTATGATCGTCAGCCTGTGAATGACGCCTCGCCATTGTGGGATAAAGGTCTTCCATATAAACGGAGTACGGATATTAGGCCGTAACACATCACGCGAACAAAGTTTGAATGGGTGTGTGCTAACGACATCAAATGCGGGACCAACGACTTAACGTAAACGATAAAATAGTGTAAACGGCGCTGGTGTCGCAACAGATGGCGCTGTAAGTCAGTGGAGGACAGTAGGGCGGCGAGATGGGCGAGGTTTTCAGATAAAGAATGCAAGGATATTTCTACATTACAATGCTATGATATAATGTAATAACCTCTGAATGAAAGAGTGTCACCGGCGCTGGTAGCGCGATAGATGGCGCTGTAAGTCAGTGGAGGAGAGTAGGGCGGCAAGACGGGCGCGATGGTCAGATAATGAATGCAAGGTCAAATGCGGCAAGACATGAAATGCGGGACCAACGACTTAACGTGACTTCATTCACTCCTTCCACCAGTTTCTTGACAGGGCGCGCGTTATTTTGGACCACTTCATGCGCATTCTGCAATCAGTTCTCTTGACGTGACACTCGTTCACGGGCGGCGTCTATATCGTTCTCGGATTCATCTCTGAAGTCTGTTTATCTGTCTTTTAAAGTCTGTTCTGTAATTAAATGAAATCACTCACTGTCTAGCAGTAAGTTGCTTGTTCTTGTCAGAAAGCATAGTGAGGCGTGAGCTCTTGTCGCTCACGAGTTGTTCCAACTCCGCTATACGACTGTTTTGCAGCTTCAGCTCGTCACGCATCTCGTAATATTGCTTCGTCAATCCGTTCAGCTCTTCGATTTCGGGAGCTATGACAAAGAAATGAAGTTGTTTAGGAAAATTTAAGCCCCCTGTTGGCGCCGCTGAGGTCTTTTATATGAAGTTAATCGAACGAGCATTTAAATTGTTCCATATACTAAAACGACATAGGTGATTTGACGGATGAGTGAACCTTTAGTCTCAGTGTGATGCATGAAGTG
The DNA here is from genome assembly GCA_902850365.2 of Chilo suppressalis. NCBI lineage: Eukaryota > Metazoa > Arthropoda > Insecta > Lepidoptera > Crambidae > Chilo > Chilo suppressalis. The sequence continues at coordinate 21,240,039 of OU963898.1, forward strand.
TTGATGCGCGGCGTGAACTACACGCAGCGTCGCTTCCAGTGCAGACATTTCCTTCTCGCGTCGACCGATGTCTGCGTCTAACGATCCACCGGTCATGATGCAGTGCCATAGATCGTGTCCCACTCTGTGCTCATATAAAGTGTTGATGTGACGTACTGTCAGAGGCGAGAGGCGACATGTGATGCATGAAGTGTTGATGCGCAGCGTGAACTACACGCAGCGTCGCTTCCAGTGCAGACACGTCCTTCTCGCGTCGACCGATGTCTGCGTCTAAGGCGGCGCCACGAGTGCGGAGTTCTGCACGTTCCGCGGCAAACTGATATAATAAGAGTTCAGTAAATTAAGAGTTATGATTTTTTTCACAAGCAGCAATATGAAAGTCTGATTAAAAGGGCATATTTTGTAAAAACAGCATTAAAATTAGTCATAATTAGGCATTATTTTGAATAAAAATGTGACAAGGGGGGAGAGCGATAGAAGAACTTATAGCTATTTATACCTTTGAAATGACTTGTTCCTAAAAAAACAACATTCAATGACTAATTTAGGCGATACACACCTTGATCTTGAAGAATGTAACTGATAACTGTTGGCCAGAATCATCTTTGCCTAACGATCCAATGAATATTTCATATCTGAAAAATAAATGAACAGGTTATTACTCTCAAAAAAATTTGTAACTGACGTGATCATGTCTACATAAACTAATCAAACCGAAACAGGAATGCACTACAGAGATATTATGATTTTTAAGTAGAAAATTTTATATGTCTTGATTTTAATGCAAAAACAATGAATCTTGACTCAAAGTCACCGGTAATCGAGTAACATTTTCTTTTCATATTACCTTTTAGGATGGAAGAATCCTTCTAACACTGGCAATACTGACCGTTTCTTGAGCTGGTCGATTCGTTGCTCCCTCTCACGTATCTCACACCGCAGTTTACCGCAGTCTTCGAACAACGCGCGCTTCTGTACGCTGAACATGTCGCGACGTGCCGCAATCTCCACCAGTCGCTCGTTCATAGCCTATGATTAAAAGGATATGTCAGAAAAAAAGTATGTGGTCTTTCAAGCTAACGACGATGAGCGACGGCTTAGAGCGACGCAACGAGCGAAGAGAATAAATTCAATATTTCTGATTCGCTCGACTTCAACGAGTGCTAGTATAAGCACAGGGCGTATTTTAAAATCTGGCACCCGAGCCACTTGAGATTCTTTCTAGCTATAGCGTTCTAGTGGGGACTCTCAATCTTAACAAAGCTTTTTCTACCATTAGACGTTACCGTTACCGATACCTCCAAATCTCATTATATTATGATCAGTGTTACCAGAAAGCCATTTAGCCTTCCCCCCAAAACGTACCCGAAATCCCCCCAAAATACAGGTTTTCGGAGAAAAAACCCCCCCAACATGCAAAATATTTATTAAAAATACAATATTTACTACAAAGTATGTATTTTTGCAGCAGCATCCATTACTGGAGCTTTATTTTTGAATCACTCGCCTTGCGTCAACCGCTCCGATTACTGCTATTTTTCATTCGACATAATTAATTCCGTATTGGTGAATCGCTCGAGTGCAACGAATGGGTGAGACCAATCGTTGCATGGCGAATGGTGGAGGCGAATGTTAGAATAATTGTCAAATTTGTGTTAGATGTTACGTGTCAAACTCGATTCACGTTTTGCAGAATTTCGTTGTATTTCGATGTTTACTATTTTTTGAAATTACGACCTTCTCTTGAGACTACCCTTGCATTTTTAAATCCGACCACCGATCAAGTATCCCGCGCTTACGATTACTTTCTTTTACGATAATCTATCCTTGTCATGCTTTATATGAAACATCAAGTTTACAAACAGCATTCACGAATAGCTAAGTGAAGGTCATAAAAAACGACAAAATACAATTGTATTATACAGCCATGTACTGATTCCATGTTCATTGCGGTAATGAATGTAAACTTATTCCTATTATGAAGTACTTACGGTATCCAGTTGTAGTCGCTGCCAGTCTAAAGTGAAGACAGTATCGTCTAATCGAGCCACGGCTCTAGCAGCGTGGGCTAGTCTCAATCTTAACAAAGATGCCATATCCTTGATAATTATTGACACACGAATGGTTTTTAAAGTAAAACTTTTTCTATTGTTTAATGATTATACTTACAGCATCCTACAATTGGGCTGAATGTAAACCTATTCCTATTATGAAGTACTTACCGCATCGAGTTGTAGTCGCTGCGAGTCTAAAGTTAAGGCAGTGTCGTCTAATCCAGCCACGGCTATAGCAGCGTGGGCAGTCTCAATCTTAACAAAGATGCCATATACTTGATAATTATTGCCACACGAATTGATTTTTTCTATTGCTTAGTGATTCTACTTATAGCATCCAATTGTAGCCGCTGCAAGTCTATAGTGAAAGCAGTATCGTTTAATCCAGCCACAGCTCAAGCGGCGTGGCCTACTCTCAATCTTAATAAAGGTACATTATCCCTGATAATTTGCACACGAATGAGTGAATGTAAACCTATTCCTATTGTGGAGTGATTATACTTACGGCATCCAGTTGTAGTCGCTGCGTGTCCAAAGTGAAGGCAGTATCGTCTAATCCAGCCATGGCTCTAGCAGCGTGGGCTACTCTCAATCTTAATAATGCTTCCTCAACTCGCAGACGACGCCAAACATCGCGTGACGTTTGCAAATCTTTGTCACCTCCTTCCACGTTCAACATGGCCGTTTTCAAGCGGCTTTGCTGAAATAAAAACTTTTAACAGTATATCTTTAAGTAATGAATAATCGAATACTGAGTAACTGCGGGTTACTTTGACCTAAAATGTGCACTTTTTTTTTCAAATACAATTGTAGCTTCTCTTTGTGATGAATATGTCACGTTTATATCTTTCCATTGTGAACTTTAAAGTATAAGTTACAAAGTTATCATACGCAAATAGGAAAAAATAATATTTAAGGGTTCATATATTTTTTTTAATTTTGGGCCAAAGTTGGACTTATAGAAGGTTACTTTAGCTCGTTGAGTTTTCTCTGTGAAAAAAACTCATTTTAAGCCATGTTGGGGTTAAGTAACTCTTATAACAGATCACCATTAGCATACTGAATACACAAATGGATGTTCTTACCCAAAAATAATTAAGTTAAAGAAAAAAATGTATACTTACTGAAAACAACAGTTTTGAGAAAGTTTGCGCATGAATTTGCGAACTATTTCAGTTACAAAAAATCCCGCGTTACAATGACAACTTGATACAGGAACGATGTCGGTAAAACAAAACCACACTACGCGCCTATATGGTTGTCTGTGATTTTCAACCGGAACTTTTACGGTCACCCAAGAGATACTGATGGGGCGGCAAGTTCAATATTTTTTCTGATTTGGGACAAAGTTACCCGCCCGAGCTAAAGTAACCCTCACTTACGGTATATAAAACGATTCAAAAAGATAGTACTCGTTCCAAAAATAATCATTAACTTTTTGTTGTTTATGCTGGCTATTCGTATTAGCTATTTGTATTTATTTTTTCAAGCTAATTGTTAATAGTAAATTAATTTCCCTTAAAATATTTATCCAACAACGTTCCTTACACTCTATTCAGAGAAACGACCAACACCAAGTAGAATGATTTCTTTATCACCTCTTCAATTTCAGAAAAAAAGTAGATGTCCTTGAAAGATCTGTATAAATTTTATTGACACTATCTCACGTACTAGTTTGATGTTGTCTGCATTCTTGGCTTCCAGATCGCGCGCTAGACGTCGCATATCATCGTGAAGTTTAGCAGAGTGGCGCTCTAGAAGGGCGACGCGGGCCGCGTGTCGAGCACAGACGTCCTTCAATCTATGAAGTAAAAGGGGCAATTTAGGACAGAATCTCATTGGGAATTGGCAGTTGGCAGGTACTCAGCTACTTTCTAGAAGAAAGAGCGTGTCGCGTCACGTGCAAAGACATCATTCAATCTACAACCAAGAGTGGGAGTTACAGCAGGTTTTAGTCAAGAGAGAGAGATAGAGAGAGAGCAGGCACTGAACTACGTTCTATTGCAGGCATTTATTGTTGGTGTAGTTCCTTCTAGATAGATCGCACTCATTTAGCAAGATGGACGCGCATGCTCCGTGACTAGGACAGACGTCCTTTAATCTACAAAGTAAAAGGGGTAATTTATGGCGGGATTTAGTCATTTAGTTGCAGTTATTTAGCAAAGTTTAAGTGACGCATGTCGCATACCATCCTACAAAGTACAATTATAAATGGAAGTTTATGGCGCGATTTATTCAACAGAGAGTCAACTACCTTCTAGAAAGGCGAGGCGTCACGCAACGCGCAAAGACATACTTCAATCAACAAACACGGGTGGGAGTATATGGCGCTATTTCTTCGAGATAGTTCGCGGTAAATAATATCAAATTTATATTTGGTTAAATATAATTAGATTCTGTTCTGTTGTAATAGAATTCTAAAGTAAATACCAACTAATCATCATCATCAGACTATTAATGTCCCCACAGCTGGGGCACAGACCTTCCCTACGGATGGAATAGGGAAATCTCCCTATTCCATCCGCCCAATCAAGCCCAATCGGGCTATCTACCCACCACGCGGGCCAAGTGCATATTGGCGGGGGCTAACAACTGCAGATGCAGCTGGGACCAACGGCTTAACGTGCCTTCTGAAGTACGGAGGAACTCGAGATAGAAGATTTATGGTCACCCATCCAATGACCGACCACTGCGAAAGTTGCTTAACTTCAACAATCTCAGCCGATAGCGCTAACCCAACTAATAATGACCATAATCATAGTAGTACCGCTGTTTTGTAGTATTATACTGACCTATTTTCCCTGCCGGCGAGTTGTTCGGAACACTCGCGCTCAGCCTGCGCACCCTCCATGTGAGCGACGCGAGCTCCAATCGTCTCCACTTGGTAACACTACGAAGATAAAAATATATCATACTAGCTATGCCCCACGGCGTTACCCGCGGTTTTATAGAGATAATTTCCTGCAGTAAAACGTAGCCTGTTAATCCAGGGCGTCAGCTAACCCCATACCAAATTTTATTAAAATCGCTCCAGCCGTTTAGACGTGAAGAAGTAACAAACATACACACACACACGCTTTCTAATAATATTAGTGTGATTATTATATTTCCAACATACGCACTATGCTTCATAAAACTTTAAATAATAAAGAATGGTCCTGATTCTGGCATTATTTATTAAACCAAAAACTAAATTTTGAATCTAGAGAGCGTAAGTTCACTTATATTTTTTTATTGTTCATATAAGGATAGCAAACAAGACAAATATAAATTCCAATTTAATGAAATTTCCAGTATTAAGCAAAAGTTTAGATAGGAAGGCAATATTTTTGCAAAAAAGATTTCAAAATTGCCTTCGCGGTATGTTTCCCAGATGCAAACATCGAAACTCCCACCAAATACATATTTATTTATACGTAGGGGGTATGGGGCCCTATCAATAAAAACAGGGATTAATAAGCATAATCTGGTTCAGCACAAATGTTTTCAGCACCAGATAAACACAACAAGCCAACTGTATTTGGATGAGCTTTTTTTATGTTTCCTAATATTTTATTACTTTTTGGTTATATTTGGACAATAGAAGATCCTTTAAAATATTTTTCGCTACAAAATAAAAATTACTTACTATAGAATAAAGACCCTCCTTTTGACTTTGCAAGTTCTTCTCGATATTTCGTTGTTTAGTATCTAGTTTACTCATGACCGCTTTCGATGCTGGAACAGAAAAAAAATCAATAGATTGTCGCGTATGATACTCGTGACGCTCGTAGCGTTTCAGCCTTCTCCGAGTTACCCTCCAACTTTCATGCTCGTCGGGCAGAGCTGCGCACGCATCCCATACACAGAGACATATATATAGACGTGTGACGCTCGTGACGCCTTTCCGTTTCATCTTTTCCAAAGGATTTTTCCATTAACATCCCGTTCGAAAACAAGTTCCACTTCAACAACACTCAAGTGAAAACAAGTGCAACAACTTGGTAGGTAACGTGGGTATAAGGTGTAACAAACGTGATGAACAGTCGAGTGAAAACTGGTGTTTCAACTTGTTAGGTATATGTAACGTGAAATTACAATAACGACTCTAATACACAGGTATAAGGTTTAAAGTACCCTTGAGCTACATATGGAATAGTTTCTCCTCGTTCATAAGGGCGAGCAGCTTCTGTTGCTCCACGAGGGAACTGACCACTCAAGTGAACACTGGAGCAACATCTTTAGGAAACGTGAGTTTTACAATACAATAACAACTTTACTACATGGGCATAAGGTATAATAAACGTGATGAACACTCAAGTAAAACAACTTGCTAGGTGACATGTGTTTTATACTACAATATCGATACACTACTACATGGGAATAAGGTGCAAAAAATTCTAAGCATAATTTAAAACTTGCCATATATATCGTGTGTTTTACATTACAATCACGACTCTAATACACATGTATAAGGTTTAAAGTACCCTTGAGCTGCATATGGAACAGTTTCTCCTCGTTCTTCAGTGCGAGCAGTTTCTGTTGCTCCACGAAGGAACAATGCATCGCCCGCTGTTGATTCACGGTCAACTGGCTCGCATAGCGTTCTTCATCCTAATACGCGTTATGAATACAGTCTACGTTATTTACTGAAATAGTAAGTTAGTTATATAAAAGACTAGCGGCCGCCCGCGACTTCGTACTCGTGGAGTTAGTTAGACATAAAGGTTCACTGCTCGTTCCCCGTAAGTGATAGCGTAAATATAAATTGTAGTCTATATGTTGACCCAACTTCTTAATAATATTCGTGCTAAATTTAAAGTAAATCCATACAGTACTTTTTGAGTTTATCACGGACATACATACAGACAAACAGACAAAAAATCTAAAAACTATATTTTTGGCCTTAGATCACACCCCGTGTTATTTAAAAAAAATATTAAATGTACAGTTTTGACTTTCCTTCCATTTTATTATGTGTATAGATAGTTTACAGTTTAAAGTTCGTTGAGTGGTTGACTTTGTCTTACAAAACAATGAATTAATAATGTTGCATACTTGCTCCAACTATTTATGTAAATAGCGGTTTGCGATATGATCTAATAACGTTTCCGATGGTTATAAATTATAATAGCTTATTACCTGTGGGTAAAGATTTACACAGTCAAGGTATAATCAGAACAATTAATGCTATACCTTATAGACACTTCGCATCCAATCCTTGAATTTAATAAAGCACTAAGCCTAACTACCTTTTAGTATTAGTATAATATTTTGAAGCATACAATAGGTAGTATTTGACAAATTTTAGAAAACGATGTCCAGTTGTTTACTTATGGTTATGGATATTCATCATTCTGTTGTGTATTTCAGTAAAATAACTAAATCAAAAATAAAATTTTCAAACGATACAATGCAATGTCACTTTGAACGGAAGTTTACTAGCGTGTGACGTCATTTAAGTCAAATGACAATAGAACAAAAACTCATTTCTATTCAATTTGTTTCAAAATTTATTTTTTCTTCCGAAATAGTAAAATCGCTGCTCATATTCATTTCAAATACGATGCCAATCTACCTATTAATATAAACTATTAATATCTATAGAAAATCGCTACTTCTAATACTTCTACTAATAAATTAAGGTAATAATGTTATGTATAAACAAAGTGCTTACATTCAAGATGTCTTGTAGTTCTTTAGCGCGCTTTTCAGAAGACTTGGATTTGTCCAATGAGTCTGTCAACTTTTCTTTCAGGTCCCGTATCTGAAATGACACTTAGTATATAAAGTAATTTTTAGCGATATGTATGTAATAAATTCACACAAAATAAATACATCGAATTATTTTGTGGCTTAAAGTGAGAAAATTTTAACTTAAATGACCAACCTTGCCATTTATCTTGGACAGTGTATCGTCTTTGCGATGTTGTTCATCCATAATGTGTCGATTCTCCATGTGCAACTTTTCGAGAGCATTTCGCAAGTGTGCGAGTTCACGCTGTAGGCAGTGCATCTGTGAACAAAAAGTGTTACAACTAACCGTAATATTGTCACAAACGATCTCGAACTAAAACCGCCAAATTACTGGATACAGATTTGACTGGAGCGCCGCGGATCGCGGCGTGAATCAAGTCGATAAAGGTCGAGTGGTGCGGTTCATTTTAATATGAGCCTTATGCAGTGCGTAGTAAAGGTAAAAGTACAAAGACAACTGCACTTATTTACAATTTAAGCATAAAACCTGCGTATAGGTACTAGTAGGTACTAAGAAACTCTCAATTGGACTGAACTTTTCTGGAATGCATCGATTGGCATATAAGGGCATTCGGCACCGTACAGTGAACAGTTGAGTTTCAATAGCGATTTCGGAACGAATGATTAGAAAGGCGTTTAGAGTGCTAGTTAAATGTGAAACACTTGTATAGTGTACAGTGCGTGTAGCATTGTTTGTCGAAGAAAATATCACACAGTTCTTTCTTAAATGAATTGTGTGGTGAATAAAGAACAGTCAAGCGTGAACTAGCATATAATTTCGAACTTAATCCCAACACGTAACAATATTGTTAAGGGTTCGCTTTCTATAGAGTGTGAGCGTTCATAAATCTATTTTGAAATAAGATTGGGAATCGACTCGAGTAAGTCAAGCTCAAGATAATTATTTTTGGTCACATAACCTTTAACGGGTCATTACAAAAGTAACGCGCTAACCACTTACGCCAACGAGCACCTTGCTTGCTCTATCAATGAATAAATATTTTCTTACGCAAAAACTACTAGATATCGTACTCACATCGCTATCCTTCCAGCAGGAAGCCCTCGTCCTAATATGGCAGAGTCGTCGCGCCATCGCCATAATCTCTCTCGCTCTCTGAAATACTAGATCACACTCACATCGCTATCTAGTGCAGTATCCTGTACAGAAGCTGCTGGAAGGACGTCCTGATGTGGCAGAGTCGTCGCGCCATCGCCATAATCTCTCTCGCTCTCTGAAATACTAGATCAAACTCACATCGCTATCTAGTGCAGTATTCTGGTCCAGAAGCTGCTGGAAGGACGTCCTGATGTGGCCGAGTCGTTGCGTCATCGCCATCATCTCTCTCTCTCTCTGAAATACTAGATCACACTCACATCGCTATCTAGTGCAGTATTCTGGTCCAGAAGCTGCTGGAAGGACGTCCTGATGTGGCCGAGTCGTTGCGTCATCGCCATTATCTCTCTCTCCGTATCCGCGTTGTTCCCGCGTTGTTGGTCGCAGAAGGTTTGCTGTTCACGACACTGTTCCGCTATGTTCTTAGCTTCCGTGTCCAATACGACGTAATCCTGGAATTCAATATAATATTACAATAGAACGCCGATTATTCGAACGTTGATTAACCGAATCGCCAACTATCCGAATCAGTCCTAAGCGTAAAATAAAAAATTAAAACCAAGTTAGTTTTGTTTTGTTGTAACAAGTTGGAACTCGTTGGAATCCATATATATTTCAAATATTATGGTTGAAAGCTTGAGGTAAAGACACTAGGATGTTTTGCGTCGCGCGGTTTTTTTTTTGCTACTATGTACCTCTATTATTGTATTTAGTATTGTAGAACTGTGTTTGTTAAATTTAATAAGGTTTATTCTATGTGTGACAGTTCGTTTTTCTTTATTGTCAGTCTATGTCCGATTCTCCGAATTTTCGATTATCCGAATCGACCCCGGTCCCAATAATTAATTCAGATAATCGGCGTTCTACTGTATTTTCTTTTCTTGTTTCTAAAGAGACGGGCGAACGGTTTGAATTAAACCTTACATGTTTGATGTGGGTTTGAACGGTTGTCAAACGGCACTGAGCCGAGATCGCGATTTCCACAAAAAGCGAAAAGAGAAAGTGAAACCACTGGTCAAATACAACAACAATATAGAATTTCATCAAACCAGCTTCAAACGCGTTAATGTTTAACAAACCGCGTTTTTTCTTTTTCAATCAAACCGTTTGATCGTTTCGGGACCCTTTATATATTCCCAATATTGATTCACTTTCACCGATCACTTCAAAAAATATGAAATTGTATAAATGAAAAAAAAGCGCGACATAAAAGTTCAATCTATTACTTGACGGTGGAATTCATATTTCATCAGTCTAGGCTTTTACAAGTTCATGTAAGTCAAACGTTATGCCATAGGTTATACCTCACGAATATGCCTAATATCGGTATCTCTCTGTCTGAGATTTTCCACGGCGTTAGTCCACATCATCATCATCTGCTTCCTTTGCTCCATGCCCTCCATCACCTATGGGGTAGTCAAAATATTAATTTTAATATAGTCAAAATCTACGTATAATCTTCGTTATGTGTGAATAGGATATTTATGAACAGTATCATCATCATCAACCTATTAACGTACCCACTGCTGAGTCACAGGCCTTCCCTATGGATGGAAAGGGAGTCAAGACCCACGTAACGCAGGCCCAATGCGAATTGGTGGGTGCTAACGACCGCAGACACAGCGGCTTTACGTGGCTTCCGAAGCACGGAGAAGCTAGAGATAGGAAATTTTTGGTCACCCATTCAATGACCGACCACTGCAAAAGTTGCTTGACTTGAACGATCGCATCCTAACGCACTAACCACTTGTGCCATAAGAAAATATAAAATCCAGAAAAGAACAAAACTTACTGACTTTATCATCATTGTGGCTAAAACCAAAAGGAAGTAAGTGAAGATGCGTTGGCCATGTTCGCAGAAACAATTGGCTGATGGGAAAAGATTATAGGTTCTCGAGTGGTAACCAAGAACTGATTACTGAAGTGTAGGCAGGCCACAAGCGACGGACAGACGATCTTACGAAAATAGAGCTTAAGCAGTGATTAAGAATAGCCCAAGATTTATATACCTAGATAATACATGGTGCAGGAAGCTTCACACTGGATGGCTACTATTGTCTGAAGAAATATATATATATACTAGCGGCCCGTCCCGGCTTCACACGGGTGTTTTAAATACTATGTAAATATAATGAATCAGCATTTATATCTAGAATACAAAGAAAAATTAACAACAAATAAACAAAAGGAAACAGTGGAAGAGCTTTTCACTATATAACGAAAAAACAATTTTACAAAAGCTACACAAACAAATTTGAAGGACGTAAATTCAATGAAAGAAAATTCAGTTCCACACGCATCGCTTAGGGAACCTCGGTTTTCATTCTACGGCATTCAATTTTCGATTTTTTTAAATTTTCGAATACTGCTTACGTCACGTTCTATTGTGTCTTGCGCTTGTTCTTTTTTTTTAATATTGTATTGGTTCTGAAATGAGAAAGTCTGAAGCCACTTTTTTATAATCTATATATATAAAAATGAAACCCGTTTTCCGTTGTCACGACATAACATGAAAACGGCTTGACCGATTTGGCTGTTTTTTTTTTAGAATATTCCTTGAAGTACGAGGATGGTTCTTACGAAGAGAAAAATTAAAAAAATGCCTGAAAATGTCAAAAAACAATACTTTTCTTTACTCCCATACAAACGATTCGTAATAATACTTAAAAGTCAATTTGAACTTTAATACCATACCATAAATTTCAAATGTTAGTGGAAAGATTCTGGGAAGGCAAAACAATTGAGCGACGTGATGTCAATAGAAGTTTGGAAAAGATAAATATTATACCATCTTCAGTTTTTTTATAATCTATATATATATATAACTTAAAGGTGACTGACTGACGTAGTAATCTATCAACGCCCAGCCTAAACCACTGGACGGATCGGGCTGAAATTTGGCATGCAGGTAGATGTTATGACGTAGGCATCCGCTAAGAAAGGATTTTGATCAATTCTACCCCCAAGGGGATAAAATAGGGAATGAAAGTTTGTATGAAACTTTGTCAATTTTAAAACCGAACGGGCTGAGACTTTGCATGCAGGTATAAGAATAATCATAGATGAATGTCATTGTGTATAAAACAAGCCTGAGAACAAAAACTGTAGTCTACGCTTCAGCTCTACACCGAAGCGAAGCGAGGGCGGGCCGCTAGTTATTTATATAGGTATGGAGCATTACAATGTCACCATCCGTATATTGAATATCTATAGAAATACCTACTATATAGCTGTCCCAGCGAACTTCGTACCGCCATAAAAAATAGGGGTTGGTGGTAGAAGGGTGAAAATTTAAGGTTGTATGTATTTTTGTATGATGATGGTCCAAAAAAAATTGTTTAAGTAGGGACCACCCTTAACATTTAGGGGGATGAAAAATAGATGTTGTCCGATTCTCAGACCTACTGAATATGCATATAAAATTTCACGAAAATCGGTCGAGCCGTTTCGGTCGGCTAATAGTTAAAACTGTCTTTCTTAGTTATTAATAAAATGTGAAAAAATAATTATTGCACTGGAAATTAATAATAAATTCACGGTGAGAGTAAAATTAACGTAATAGATGCACAGAAAAATTAAAATAATACGTATAAGTCACTGCTACGATCGATACACAAATGAAACCAAAAAAATGGTCGAAAACTGTATATTGAGGAAGACAGGAGACCGGCTTCCTTCTCATCCTTACTCCGTGATGTTTGCTGGATGAGAGGTGACCCAGGTAGACATCTAGCGGAGATAACTGATCGATTGTTCGTTGATCGGTTATCGACCGGTGAAGGCGGAAGATCAAATTGAATTGAGAAAAAAATAAGAAATTATTAAAAATAAAAATCGCGATGGTAAAATAGGGGTTGATTGTAAAGGGTTGAAAATTCAGGGTTATATGTATTTACTAATGCTGTATCATAATTTTTTTTTTATCTAAAATTGAAAAAAAAATTTAGGGGTGGATTACCCTTAACATTTAGGGGGATGAAAAATAGATGTTGTCCGATCTGTCCCAGCGAACTTCGTACCGCCATAAAAAAATAGGGGTTGGTGGTAGAAAGGTGAAAATTTAGGGTTGTATGTATTTACTAATGCTGTATCCTAAAAAAAAGAAAAAGAAAAAAAATATCTAAAATTGAAAAAAAAATTTAGGGGTGGATTACCCTTAACATTTAGGGGGATGAAAAATAGATTACATCCGATTCTCAGACCTACTGAATATGCATATAAAATTTCACGAAAATCGGTCGAGCCGTTTCGGAGGAGTTTAACCACAAACACCGCGACACGAGAATTTTATATATTTGATAAATCGAAAACGCGGATACTAAGGATGATGACTAATTTCTTTTTTCTTCGTTTATCAGGTAGATAATCTTTTTTCACATAATATAAACATTGCAGAGATATATTGATTTGAAAAGTCGAATGACGTCACGTTTTGGTACACTTTTAAGTGAAAATTCACTAAAAAGTGACGTCACGAGCCCCTACTCCCAAACTTTGACGCGCTATAACTCTTTAATTTTTTGGTTGATTGCCCAAAGAAAAAATTCGTGTCCATTATTTTTTGATCATCTAACTGACGGACTAAATAGAATTTCGTTTACTGTACCACGTCATCACCCCTATTAGAGAACGGCTATAACATCGCTCAATCTTACTGTTAACGTAATTAACCTAGTCTAAATCCAGGAATCCAAAAAATCTAAGATTATAATAAGCCAACTATTTTTTTCGCAATCTTACTGAGGCGGCTCCGGTTTTCGCAAAAATCATATCTTTTTTCAGTGAGATTGAGAAATGTCATCGCCATTGTCCAATAGGGAAGATGCAAATCTAATATTTATGAAATTTTTATGATTAAAATGTTATTGTTTATTAACAATAATTACGATTTAAAACGAATTGAAGAAAACGTATTTTAAAACACCAATCAGCGTTCAGTGACGACACTCCTGTTATGAAAACTTATTTGAGGTTATGGTTGTAAAAGTGAATATTATTTTATGGGAATATTAATTGCGTTTTTTTGATAAAAATGGAAGTTGGGTTTATTAGAGCAGACCCCAGGAATTTACTAAGAGTTAGTGTTGACATGGTTGTAACTTTTTTTTTACGAAGTGCAGAGTTTTCAAGTGTAGAAATGAAAGGAACTAAATTACTAGGGTATGTATAAATCATAGTTGTGAAACTCTGTATTTTATTCAGCGGCTTCTACACATAGCAGTTATTTCAGCTCAACAAGAGAATCTTACGGCGATAACGCAATCGGCAATGTCCAAATTAAAAGAGATGGAGAATTATGTACAGTAAAAAGTCGAGTTACTCCGGAGCATAAGGAACGTAAAGAAGGTTATCGTGTTACAGTTATTTTAAATGAAAGCAAAGCTTAGTTCAGTCCTGCCAATGTGAAGATTGTGCCACACATTTTAAATTTTATCCAATTTTCGACGTCATTCTCCAACTGTAAAATTAAAAAATATGATAAAGACAGGTTTTGTAAGTATTAAGTAGGTTACTAACGTGTTTTTACGTACAAGCAGATTAATTAAGCATAGAACAAGTCGCACCTTTAGAATTGAAGTGACCTAATCCAAAATTCTTGTTTTTTGGTAAACGCTAAAAATGCGATTGACAAGTTGTCTATTTTTTAGTTTTTCTAATATAAGGCTATAAATTATACGTTTATTATCATATTTTTTATTGTTAATGGTAGGATAGGAATTGTTGTCACGATTGTTTACTAAACCAGTCTGTATAACTAATCAGAACCTTTATTAATTAATCATCAAAAAAAAAACATGTCACTTATTTTCCGAAAACAGTTTATTATAATTAGCTTATTTCACTTTGTGCCCATTTTTTACTAAACAAAATAAAACAAAAAATGTTACTATTTAATATAGTGGCGATTCATTTCTAATGTTATATATTTGATAGATGATTGTAATATGCTAGTTTAATAATTAATGATTTTCTAAATTAAAGGAAAATGAAATAAATGCCCACGCAACACTGAATGGGGTAGGTACTTCAATACTGAGGGAGGCGCGGTATGCATGTCATTTAAAAGAGACGGAAATAGTACGTTTGTCTTCTTCTGGTCTAAAAGAGCCTGTTTATTATTAATAAACTGATAGAATACATGTTTTTATGTCGTTTCACGTTTAAAAGTCATTTTGCTATTGTTTTTATTTAAGTCACTTTAATTCTATAGGTGCGAAGTATATTCGCCGACTTACGTCAAAGTGATCTTCACAGCATAGAATAATGGTCTTTGAAGAATAATTGTCATTTCTCTTCGCAGCTTAAAACCACTTTTTTCTCAGTTTTGGGTCAATTAAATTAATTCAACCAAAAATCAAAAACAATTTATTTGGAAACTTTGTTGAAGTAGATGGACACATTAGCACAAAACATGAGTCAACACGGCTTTTTTTCGGAATATTAGTGGTATTATTATAATCACCTGATGTTGATGGATAGTCCATTTTAAATTTTTACAAAAAAATTATCTCGAAAGTCGAAAAATTATGCAAAAGTATCCCAGCGACGAACAAGTACGACCAGTGACAGACAGGAGTGACGTCATCGGAACCATAGGTCCGTTTTCGCGCGAAAATTTAAACTGTCAATTTAAAACCGCATTTTTCCGATAAATTACAGTGTTTTAATTTTTTAAAATATCTGTTGTTTATTCTACATGGAATTCTTTAAAATGAAAACAAAAATAAAAATATTGCGTCTTCCCTTTTATCCGCGTATTCGCAAAGTCCCTAGGATTTTCGCGAAAATTCGATATATTAAATCATCCTACGACGTCATTACGTAAATATCATATATAACCTGTTCAGAGATCCTTTCACAAGCCCGTTCTTCGGCACTGAGGTTGGACACCAGCTGATTGAGGCGTTCGTGCATGCGGTCATGTTCTTGCTTCAATTTCTGCCTCTTAGTTTCTAAAGCCTGGATATAACAAGTCACAGGTACAGTAAAAAGTTAATAACACAAGAAAACATAATATTATTCTCATAACATTTGAATATTATTAGATTTATATGAATAGATAAGGTACTTCTATATTGTGTAAGGTAGTGACAGTTGATCACAACGATTAAGTTTGAAAATGGACTGGAGATGCGTCAATTTTTTGCATAGTGTAAAGAATAACTTACGTTACCTTTTAAACTTCCTGAAGAAAACAAGTTGAATAAAAATTTTACTATATTTTATTTTTAGGTGACAAGTAAGAACCTAAAGTTCAGACATTAAGAAGTTTTATTTCCTACTTGTCGCGAGGATCTCAAAGGTGAAATACAGTCATTCTTGTTTAGAAGTCAGTACTTGATGCAGAATTGTAATTTGGTACAAGTACAAATAAATAAATAATTATTTATGACCTCTATTATAGATTTTAAAACAGCTTATTGGCAACATTAAAACATCGTCATAATTAAAAAAACATATGACAATTTATATAACATTAAAAACTTTATGTCTCAAAAAAATCAACTTACATGAATCTATTGTAAAAAAAATGCATTTCTTCGCAATAAAGCTGCCACCAGGACGTCCTAGTTAGAGATTATTATTATAATACGATAAAATAAAATATTACGATGTTTCGTTCAATATATTGATAGTCAACAACCTTTCCAATTTTATTGTTTTCGTCTTACGCCACGTGTCCTGGCGCGAGTATAACATTTTTTACCCATACAAAAAAAAGTGTACAACGCCGCTAAAGAAGTTTTCACTTCAAAAAACATTATTGTGCTAAATTTCATAATAACACTCCTTCGCTTTTTAAATCTCTTCCGCGCTAAGGGCTTCATCAGACAACCACAATTTTTACTGCTCGATGCGTAGTATTATAATTTAAAAAAAAAAGAACATTTCTACAACGTATTTTTTGTTTCTTAGGTTTTCACGCACATCACTCATTAAATAAAACTAGTTTTTTACGGGTTAATGCACCAAACGCAAACGAATTCCGACGACGCAGCCTGTAAAGGCTGCGAAACGTCAATAAATACATTAATTTATTTAATTTCTACAACGCGTTTCTGCCACAACGCCGAAACTTTTGGTGAATTTTAAGTTCTTAGAACGTCCATTGGTTTCAGATTTTTTTATAGATATCATGGGTGTATAAAGTTTTGAACGCAACTGTTCATAATTAGATATTAAAATACGAATGTGGGTTTATTACACGAAGCGAAGCCGAGGGTGATAATAGTATGACATGAGTGTTTTAATACCCCTCATTATACAGCAGTTGCACAAATAACTATTACAAAAACTGGCGATTCTCAGTTGTTTTTCGACCAAGGAAGCCATGATTACCTTAGCTTTAGAGAGGTCTTGTTTCGTAAACTGCTCTATAGCAGAGATGTCGCCAGCACTTCTCTCCAGCGCCGCCCGCCATTCTTGCAGCGCGCCGCGTTCTCCACACACTTCAGTCTTCAGGGAATCTGCTTTCTTCAGTAGACGAGCAATGTTGTCTGACAAATTGTATGCATGAATCAGTAACAGTTTGTTTGATAAATAAGAATAGTTGACTTACAATGATCTCAATACACTATCTGATAAAGTCCAAATCCGCTTTGAAGCCTTTGAAAACAGCATGGATGTGGACGATCTTTACAACGTGTTGGTATATATGTCCGTGCGATAGGGCTCCAATACTTCAAAACCCGCCGTACCAGACTACAGAAGCTTTTCGACAAGAGAATAATGAAATGAGGTTACAGAAGAACTCAGCGGATGCAGGTTGGTACTGGTAGCTGAATAGGCAGATTTCTAAGTCTTTGATGAGCGACTCACGCCTACGCCAATTTAATACTAATCATAATAAAGAAGTAATGGAGGGTAAAATGGATCTAAAATGTCCATCGGAATCGAAGTCATCATCAAGTCAAGTCAATCAGTCAACATCCGAGTCGGAATCGAACAAACTGGACTGGACAAAGCTGGGAACTGACGACGGTAGCATCATTTCAACTAAGACTGAAATCCTAAGGGATATTGAGAGTATGTACGATCAAGAATGCAGAGTACTGCAGGCTCTTCAAAAGTGCCAAGAGGACTACAGGTATGATTTACCAATTAGAGAGCAAGGGCTATAAACCTATCTAACTTCAACGAGGCATAAGACAGGAGGATTTTAAATTTTCCAAACTATTTAAAGCTGCGTTGGAGTATAATTATAAAGCTTCTTGATCGGAAAGGACGCGGAAAAATCAATGGCGAGTACCTAACACACCTTCACTTTGCTGATGATATAGTATTTGTCTGTGACCTTGAAAGACTCTAACCAGGCCCGTAGCTAGAAGGGGGGGGGGCATTAGGGGTTAATGGCCTACCTAAAAATACCATTGCCCTACCTTAAAACGGAGGCAGGCTGCAAAAGGCGGGCGGCACGCCCCTGCTTATGCCCTACCTGTAATTACCGCTGCCCTATCTTAAATAAAACTCTGGTTAGAGCTCTGTCTTCAACACAATGCTGGAAGATCGCAGTAGTGAACTGATGGCGTCTAAAGAACATGAAAACGGCGAAAATCTTGTGGTACCCAAGGCTTCCCATATAATTGGGAACAGCAGACTTAATATTGTTGACCATTATTATGTTTGCCTACTGTTCAGTAAGGCAAGTCCAACATTGAGAAAGTAATCACGAAGCTATGGAAAATCTGCATAGAAATTAACTCAGTACCCCAGAATAAAATTTTTTTCATCTGCATGTTGTGTACCATAATTTTTTACTATGACTTAATGTAATGTCGCACATATAAATGGTATAAATTAAAAATCTAGCATTTTATACTATCAGTCTCACATTATCAAATAAGTGACACACTTATTCTACTTTTTTTTCTTCTTTTTTACTGAAATGTTGCAATCGAGGCATATCTTAGATTAAAAAGCGTTCCACAGAAGAATGCCCCAACTGTAATGCCTTTTTGAACTTGTTTTTTTACTTATTTAGATTGTTAATCTGCAGATTGTTTTCTTAAAATATTTATTGCTTCCTGTAAGTAGATTTATAAATTCAATAACAAAAAAATAACTGCCCAAAAGTAAAAATAATAAACCTTTTTAATCTTTAGACAATTAAGATAATATTTTAGACCTAAGAGTTCTAAGAGTTATCAACCTAGCAGTTTATTGCTTAAAATCTATAGATTGTTATCTGACAGGGACTATCCTTTTTTAGATTTACATTTTGGGACTTTTTAATTTTGGTATCTGTCTGCTTAGTTCATACAAATATGAGCAGTTACAAAGTGAACTATACTCTGCAATCTGTCAATCCGATTGTTGATGTCCTTGCTCTGCTTGGCACAGTCAACAATATCCCGATCAAGCCTTTCAGCCTCATTGCAAGACAGCTGTCGAAGCTTCACCTCTTGCTCCAGCTGCTGCTTGTGAGCAAACAGCAATCGCTAAAATAAATGCAAATACTTCATTTTAATTATCACTCATTAGCCGAAACCTCAATCAAAGAATGTTATTATATTTCACTTACAGTATTTTCTTGATATTCAGTATGAACATGGTGCTTGTATTTATTAAGGTCATCTCTTTTTTGGTTTTGAAGAATCAGAGTTTCCTTAAGACGCTGTATTTCATTCTGCCTAAAAATAACAACGAAATTGTGAGAAAGCACTTTTACAGGAGAATATAAAAAAAAACCGGCCAAGTGCGAGTCGGACTCGCGCACCGAGGGTTCCATACAAACCTGCAAGGTTTACAAAGTTCGTTCATTACGACAATCGAGTCATAACTATGTTTTAATTCCCTTGCGTGTAGTTGCGAGTTTCAAAATATGCGGTATCAATGGTTGTACTTTTGCGTTTTGCGTTTTTGCGTTGACTTAGAATTTTTTTTTTTCACGGGTTAGATCTAAGTATTTGATATGAATTTCAACTTGATAGCTCTACGCGTTCATGAGGAAAAAAGTAATAAGTTTATATTTATTAAAAAATATATATTTTGTAATGTAACTAAAAATTTAAGGTTTTCGGAATTTTTCCTTTATGTGTGCTATAAAACGTTGCTTCATGCCAAATTTCAAGATTCTAGGTTGACTGGAAGTACCCTTTAGGTTTTGATTCCCTTGCGAGTACTTGCGAGTTTCAAAATATGCAGCTTAAATTGCTGTTTCTTTTGATTGCGTTGACATAGAAGTTTGATTTTGTTACAGCTTAAAGGTATTATAGACCTGAGTATTTGGTATGAATTTCAATTTAATACCTCTACGCGTTTATGAGGAAATGGGTAGTAAGGTTAAAATTATTAAAAAAAAATATATGGTTTTCGTAATTTTTCCTTTATCTATGCTATAAGACGTTGCTTGGTACCAAATTTCAAGATTCTGAGTTCACGGGAAGCACCCTGTAGGTTTTGATTCCCTTGCAAGTGTCGAAAATTTGCGGCATAAACGGCTGTATCTTTTGATTGCGTTGGCTTAGAAGTTTGATTTTTTCACAGCTTCAAGGGACAGTAGACCTGAGTAATTGATATAAATTTCAGCTTCATACCTCCACGCGTTCCTGAGAAAAAGGGTCTTGACAGACGGACGGACGGACGGACAGACGGACAACAAAGTGATCCTATAAGGGTTCCGTTTTTCCTTTTGAGGTACGGAACCCTAAAAATACTATGAACATGCACTTACCTATCGATCAGTACAGTTTCTAGGATCTGATTGTCTGGATTTGCCAGAGGTATTCTAATGCCTTGGTTCCAGCCCAACTCTTCAAGGAGTTGCGTCATGTAGCGAGGTACTGTCACCTGCTCGCCCATATTTTTCTAACAAACCTTTTATCACAACAAACTGTTTGATTTCAACAGTGAAAATGTAAAAAGGTTCATTGGGTGTTTGATCAATAACATAAAAGTCGAATTGTTAATCGAACAGATTAGCCGCCATTATTTCAAATTCAACGTAACAAAAGAATAATCAAAAATCATAAATCCCACAACAACCAACAACAAGCAATAATGACAACAAAAACTTGACAAAAACAGCTGAGTGAATTTGACATAAAGTTTGACAATCGAAAGGAAAGAGAAAAGAGCATAAGAAAAAGAGATAAAACATGGCGTCTCATAGTGACGTTCTTTGGAAAACCGACTTTTTGAAAATTTATTTTTCTTTCTGAATACTTCAAAATAGATATTTTTATGTAAATTTTATCACATTTACACTACATAATTTTTAATTATTATAATCAAATATCATGTATTTAATTTAGGCTGTTACAATTTCAAAACGCACTCAAACAATTCCAAGGCTGGAACTGCAGGCAGCAGTGATTGCGATAGAGTACATTATTATATACTAGTAATAGAGATATCAGTTAACCTGAGCATATAGCGCCATCTAGCGATTCATGACATAATCACAAGTCATGTACTACTGAACCGGTACCGGCACCTTTAGATGCGATTATTAATATGAAAAAAGGAAAAAAACATACTGTGTTAAAGCTACATTATTAGATAATTTACCTACTATTCGTTTACACAGTTTTTTTTGATAATTGTCTAAAAATGTAGCTTTAACACAGTCTGTTAGAATAAATAAAGAAGTTTTATAAATCAATTATTTTTATTTATATTATTAAATATTTGCATGACATTCTTTTAATATCATCTTTAAAATTTGTACAATAGGCTAGTTGACCCTTTTTGGAAAAAGGTTTTAAATGGTTAATAAATGTTCTATTAGACCGAAAAAAAATGTGTTGTATTTTTTTGAAACCTAAAAAGCTACAAATCTTTAATTTTAAAATAGACTTTTCATGGACATACAAAAACGCTGTCGGCCATTTTAGTCTATAGATTATCTATGCTATGACGTGAACTGTGGTAAACAAAAACTCATAAACACGTAGAAAATTACTTTTAACTGAGTGTAAAATAAAAAAAAACATGATTTCTAATAAATACCACGAAAAATAAAGTAATTATCATTACTGTATTGTACGAGAATATAAAAACACATCCTTGAAGACTCCAGGAAAGTTGTGGATTAAAGTGCCGAAAGAAATTAACCTACGCAACTTTATTACACTTATTAATATGTTGTATCAGTTTTATGTTTATTACTACATTGTAATACTAAATGCACTCTATGTAAGCATAGATGCCTTGTCGTTTCTCTGCTCCGCAGAGCAGAAATCGGGGTTTAGTGCAACAAATTCACCAACCATCAATGCGTCAATTCTTGGCAGATTTGTGCTTTCTGCTTTCACAAAGCCGGCATCCATAATTAGTTTAGTCAAAAAAAACTAAGTTTACTGTTTTTTTCTTTCCTAAAGTTAAGTGTTTTAAGATAAATTTAGTCAGACGAAAGAATCCACCTACAGTAACACACGAATGACATTTAGTTGTTTACCACAAGAGACGTCAAAATCATGGCGGATGTGGCGAACAGCGTTTTTAGTGTTTAAAAAATATAGACTAAAAAATATTTTTTAAAATTAAATTTCTACAGCAATCTTCTGCTTTTATGAAGTGAAATCGATATATTAAGGTTCCTTAGACTAAACACTTTAAGAAATAAACATTTATTTAATACAATTCGACATGAGTAAACTAGCCTATTACGCAGCTTTATGGTGCCGTTTAATAATTTAATT
Source organism: Chilo suppressalis (assembly GCA_902850365.2). Lineage (NCBI taxonomy): Eukaryota > Metazoa > Arthropoda > Insecta > Lepidoptera > Crambidae > Chilo > Chilo suppressalis. Next base: position 21,262,586 of record OU963898.1, read on the forward strand.
ACCTCACCACACCAGTTAAATATAAAAAATCTACAAGTCGGATCTATCATAAAAGTTTCATTGCTTTCTTTAGGCGTGTTGTGTATTTGATTCTTTTCAGTTAGCTTCTTCACCACTTTTTTTAAGTTAGTTACACTTTAATCCATTGCAGATACTGAAAAAAAGCATTTCAATAAAATTAGTTTCACTGTGAGGTGAAAAGTCTTAATTTTTTTTAACTAATTATTATTAGTATAAGAAAACTAAGTGGAAGGTTCATTTCTTTATGTAATGTCTACTTAATAACTAAAACATGACTAAAGCCCATAGAGGTAAGTTTAAGAAAAAAGCTAACAAAAGAATAAAGATTTGGATAGGTGCTCTCTAAAATATAGATAACATATTTCTGATATATTTTTTTTTAAAGTCAAGTTAATAAAGTTATCAAATAATTATAATAGACAAAAATACTTATATAAAAATAAAAATTACCGGTAAGCTTATTTTTACTTTGTATCTTCGATTTCTTTACAGCGTTTTGTTGTAATTCTAACTTTTCAGTCAAAACACCACCTGCAAAAAAAAATTATATTAAAACAAAAGAGAATAAGGGAATGGTTTTACTGATTTGTATATCTGAAATTTGATGCTTCCATTCAAACATTCAAAAAGAATTTTGCCCCTACCAGGATTCGAACCCAGAACTTTACAGTAGGTATTGACAACCAGTGCACATTCCACTCTACCAGAATGTCAGTGATATAAAAAATGATTTGTAAATAAATAAATAAATATTTACTAGTGGATGTAGAAGGCATTGAAAGCTGAGAATGTTCAATTTCTTGGTCAATATTCATTCTGTTGGTGACATCTGTTAAAACACTCCTTGGTGCACCAAATCCTGATAATAAAAAAAATATTTAGCAATTTATATAAAAATCACATTCAACTCAATGATTTTTATTAAGAGACCATTACATACACTCTTTACTCGATGTTTTAAAAGACTTTGAAATCAGCAATTTACCTAGCAAAGTTGGGACAGCATGTGGAGAAAGTGTTCTAGTCCAAGTAAGAAACTTGGTCTCAAAATGTTTTTGTCAAATTATTCCTTGCTTGAAAAGATAATTATTGTCCATAGCTAATATCTCTCCTCCGAGAGCGGAAGCCAAGTTCGGAATCGATCGGGGTGAATGTCAGGGTTAGGAAACGAATGCATTGGTATTTTATCTGCGCCTGAAACATTTGGTCAAATAGTTAAATCAAGAAAGGATTGATTGTTTATAGAGGTTCAATTATATGTAACTGATTGGTAATACGTACGTGTTACGTTGCAATTATGCACACAACATCTTCTCTGAGATGCCATTTTCGAGAATAACGAAATCCAAATAGTAAAGCCAACCAATAACCGATATGAAGAGCAAGGGTCAAAACGTAAAAGCAGGAGAATCGGAGTCCGGAAAAATAGCTGAAATCGTCGGAAAAACCACCAAAAATCACAAGTAAACATTAAATTCACGAAGCGTAAACAGAACAGTTTTTTTTTGTTACAGTTGTTTTTTTTTTAGATTCTTTACCCATTCTGGGTAGGCAAAGGGTACTGTGCCCATACAGCCAATTCTTTAGTTTATTATTTCAAAATAAAATCTGTTGTAAATAATATATGCTGATAAGCTGTATTTCTTCTTTCTTGATTTTTGTTACAGTCACTGACAGCCACAGGTATAATTTTGTGTTACTGTTTAAATATATATGAAGTTGGAGGAATACCTAATAATACGTAAAAAATATCTGAATAACGCCATCTAGTGAAATATTACATATCTAAAATTCGTTCTGTGATGTCCATACAAATAATTGTAGTTCGAAGTGAAAAGCCCCTGGTGATTGCAGCAAGACTCGCCGATCACATCAAGAAGGTGCATCGCATAGAGATCGGCAGAACAGTGTATTGGACGGACTCTTCTACAGTGATACACTGGGTACGTCACGATGATAAATAAAAGTTACACACCATTCGTGGCACATAGACTCGGCGAGATACTGGAACTCACGGACAGAGCAGAATGGCGATGGCTACCCACGAAAGAAAACCTGGCTGATGACGCGACTCGCATGTCCAACGAGCCCATTGTTGAGAAAAGCCGTAGGTTCCGAGGTTCACCATTTCTCTACGAACCCGAGGAACAATGGCCCACAAAAGAGACAAAGAGGAAGAGGGAGAAGTGGAACATGAAGTATTTCACGTCACCGAAGAAAGAGAAAAGAATGACTGGATACCGGACCCAACTCGTTTCTCTAAATATGAAACTCTGGTGCGAACTACGGCAAGAATTTTAGCCTTCATTGACATATGCCGATGAAAGGCCACACGGTTGGAATATGAACACATAAAGCGAGCAGAAGAGGAGCTCGTAAAGAAATCACAAAGAGAGTGTTTCGCAGAAGACATAATCAAAATCAAGACGCGCCGTCCGATTACAAGAAGGAATCGTCTTTTCCAACTGGATCCTGTGTTGGAAGACGGTGTGCTGAGAATGCGAGGTCGAATCCAAGCGGCCACCGTACCCGACCGTTCATCATTGTGGACGGTCGACACCGGATAACCAGAATGATTGTGATGCGCGCACATTTTGCGGCAGGTCACGCTAATAGAGAACACGTGACAAATGATCTACGCCAGAAATATTGGGTGATTCACCTGCGGCCCACAGTAAGGCTGGTAGAGAGAAAATGCACGCTCTGCGCGAACCGCAAGGCGACGCCGAAAACACCAGCGATGGGAGACTTGCCCCGAGCACGGGTGGACCCATTTCACCGTCCATTCTAAAACTACGGGGTGGATTATTTTCGGCCCATGATGGTCAAGATAGGACGACGCAGAGAAAAGAGGTGGGGCGCTCTATTTACGTGCCTGACATGATGCGCCTTACACATAGAGCTGGTGTCATCATTGCCCACAGATTCTGCGCTGATGGCACTTAGAAGAATTGCCGCCAGAAGGGCATGGCCCAAGATGATGTATTCAGACAACGCGACCAACTTCCGAGGGGCAGACCACCAGCTGAAAGCTGCAAACAAAGAGTGGGCTCCTGCGTTAGAAGAGGAGGGACGTTTGCAACGAATGGAGTGGCAATTCATAACGCCTGGGGCGCCGAACCAAGGAGGCGCCTGGAAGCGTTTGGAGCGGTCGGTAAAAAACGCACTGAGCGCAACGCTGAAAGAGAAGGCTCCGGCAGAAGAGATACTCCTAACTCTTTTGACTGAAGCAGAGTTCTCCGTAAATGCGAGACCACTGACACATGTGAGCTTGAGCGTCGACGACTCAGAGGCGCTCACACCCAACCATTTCCTGTTGGGGTCTTCGATGGGTCTACCATCAACAGGGCCTTGTGGCGAAGCAGACCGGAGAATGTGGCGAGCCAGTCAAGGGCTCGCAAACCACTTCTGGAGGAGATAGGTGCGAGAGTACCTGCCAACCTTAGTTCCACGCGGCGAGACCAGAGGGGACCTCCAGCCGGTGAAGATTGGCGACATCGTGGTGGTGGTCGACCACACGCTACCCCGCAACGTCTCGCCAATGGGGGTCGTGGAGAAGACCTACGAGGGCGCCGACGGTGGAGTCCGGGTGGCTGAGGTGAGGACGAAGACAGGGGTTTACAAGCGTCCCGTGAGCAAACTTGCCGTCCTCCGTGTGGAAGAAGAGGCTACGCAAGCTGCGCCGGGGGGAGGATATTGAGGACAGCGCGTTTTGATTGTGAATGTATATAGATTTAAGTAAAACATGTACAAATAAAACATAATTATATAGTCTTTTTATTTCCCCTAGGATAAGAATCGATATTATATTAAAAAATAAGTAGAAATAAGCTAAAATTGATTAAATGATTGAGAAAAAATTACATTATTTTCCCCACTAAACAAGAATGTTAGGTACTATAATGCGATTCAACTAAGAATAGGATCGACTGGGCGCCATTTTGTGATGTCAAAGCTGTCAATTGAAAAAAATAGGTAGAGTGAGCAATAAAAGTTTTTCTTCGATAAAACTTATTTACTAAGATTAAGTGAGAAAAAACATCAGGTTTTTTTTAATAAAACTTATTTACTAAGATTAAGTGAGAAAAAACATCAGATTTTATTAATAAAATTTATTTACTAAGATTGAGGAAAAAAAACACCGATTTTTAATAACATTTATGACTGTGAGTAAAATATTAATCGGAATCTAGCTCTTCAATTCCGCTCAGCTCTGCATAACTACCGGAGTTGTCATCGTCGTCATGTTTTTTTACAAATGTTTGGTTTTTTTATTCTAGAATTAGCTGAGTGCTAAAAAAGAGTTCCAAGATTTTTTGCAAACCGTACTTTTCAAGCGTCATTTGACAGATGGAGGTCATAAGCTTTCCTATTCTTATTTGAATCGCATTATACCAGAGAATACTCGGGCCAAACCGTAGAGAGTCAGTCGGTAGTAGCGGCGAACACTCGGGCTATACCGTAAGGAAAGCCGCATAGTTAAGCGCCCTTTCACAAAATTGCGCCTCTCTTGATTAGGTAAATACGGCCGCGAGCGTGTCCGAGTCGCACGAGCGAGACATCGACGCGGCGATGTTCAGTATAGCGCGCTTTACCAAATTGATACTTTAATATCCAACTATTGATTATACAATAAATGCCATTTTAAAATAAAGTTAATTTGAAGTGCTAAGATGGATCCCTACTGTAGCAACGAACGATTCTACATAGGAATCCTGAGTGGAGCAAAGAATATTAAGGATTAATTTTTTTTACTATTGTGAGAAAATAAATAATATATTAATAGTATCCATTGGTTGTGTTTTGGAAATGACAATAAAGATTAATTATGATTATTACTAATTATTGTAACTTTATATGTATGCTTTGCATAACTTCTGTTTGTTCAAATTTTTTTATTCACTCAGTAATTAAATGAAAATTTGTTCACTGTTATCGCTGAATGAAATCCCTTTTTCGAGTGGCAATGAGAAATAATATTTTACTTACTTGTGTTTTTTAGTATTGACGTTTTTAATGATGATTGATGTTTGGTAATAATCAAATATCTCAGTAAAACTGTACTAAGTGTAGTTTTGTCTTTGCCTTCCTAGTTCATTTAATAAACAGATATAAGCAATACTGGAAATACATTTCCAATCCAGACACAGATATGGTACGTAAATCAGCAAGTTACTCAATTGAACTTATGGAGCAAAGAAGTCTAATATAAAATATTAAAAATAAACTTTTTTGCTCTAGAAATGCATCCCATTAGTTTGAGTTTAAAACAAAAAACCAAACTGCTAACATTGTAAACTATGTACCTAGTGTATTAGTGAAATACCCATTAAGTCAGTATAAAACAGATAAAATGTTTACATTTGAGTTTGACGCTTCCGTTTGTTCCTCGGCTTCGATTTCCAATCCAACAGCATTTTTTTCCTATATAAATTAATTTATTATTATAAATTTAAATAATAATAAATTTATTGTTATAAATTTAATTTCTTTTTTCATTGTCTACTTCCAATAACAATACGAAAAACTTACAGTTTCCGTTGCAATCGAATCCATTGAACTTATTGTCAGTATAGTTTCAGTATTTTCGGGGTTGCCATTAAAATTTTGTTTCCATCTAAAATAAATAGAACTGTGAATTTCTATTCTAAATATATTATTATGTTGGGCCAATATGTACTTTGGCCGCCCACGAGCTTATACTTCGTCGTTGCGACTTCAAGACCTCCTATGTGTCATTTTTGTCTAAATACCTTTTTTATACGGGTTTATTTCAAATTTTGGCGCTACATCGAAAGCAAGAACTCTCGTGTGAATAAGTCTTCTCAATTTCTATTTATTTACTTTATTCAATATATCCTAAGTGCTTGCTCAAGTAAAGTTGGCATTTAAAATATCTTATGTGTAAAAGCGCTAGATAGGTAAAAATTGTTATTGGTAAAATTTTCAAACTATTAACCAATAGAAGCACTGGAATGAGAGGGATGCATAGGTCGCGTGATTATTTTCCGATTGTAGGTGTTAGATGGGGGTAGAAATATAAAAATTACGTTAGCTTCGACGGGTTCTCGCTCTATGGTTATAACAGTCGATGTGCAAAGTGTATTGCTTGCTCCAAAGCTATTGGCAAGTGCCCTGTTCTATAAATTGAAGTTACAATGTCATAATTTCACTGTTTATGATGTTTTATCTAAAAATGTATCAATTAACTGCGAGCACAAAGCAGACGGTAATGTAACTGCTAATGAATTTACATCCTGCTTAATAGACCATTGTCAAAATTTACCAACTACGATTGAGTGTATTATTATTTTTATGTTTGTAGAACAGAAACCGAATTTCGTCGAGTGCCCTAAGTGATTTGGCACAACGAAGGCAATTGAATATCGAACAACTCTATTTAGAGAAAGGGCATCAATGATCTGCTCCTTACTCCCGGTATCTTTGGGTATGCAGACGACAGCACAGTCTCGGAGAGATACCTGCCTGATGTGAAGTCTGATGCAGACGTCCGATCTTTAAGGGAGGCGATGGTGGAGGGATTGAATGCAACCCTGGAAGCTGTTTCCCACTGGGGTGAAGCCAACTTGGTTGGATTCAATCCCTCTAAAACACAGGCCTGTCACTTCTGGGCGCAACGGAGTCTATTCCATCTGACTCCGACTTTCCGAAATGTGCCTCAATTTCGGTCGCTACATCGAGTCCATTGCTAAAACCGCTGCCAATAAACTTGGAATACTTTCTAAGGTCAGGCGATATTTTACATCTGAGCAGCTCCTTAACCTTTAAAGAGCCGAAGTTGGCTCCTGCTTGGAGTACTGTTGTCATCTTTGGAATGGATCTGCTCGGTATCAGCTGGATGCACTGGACTCGGTGGAATACCATGCGAAGAGACTCATAGGCAATGACGCTCTCGTTGAGGCTAATCTCCAGAGCCTTGACCACCGAAAACGTGTAGCTTGCCTCTAGGTGTTTTATCGGTTACATTTCGGAGAGTGTGCGCAGGTACTACACAATTTGATTCCCCCATCCCCTTTCCACCACCGGACGACCAGGCGACTTTCACTCTTATGTTGTCCAAGTTCCTCCCATTCCCACGAAGCGATTTACTTCCGCTTTCATTATGCGAACGGCTAGGGAGTGGAACTCCTTACCGAGGTCTGTTTTCCCGGACCAATATAATCTGGACATCTACAACCCCAGAGTGAACAGGCATCTTCTAGGCAGGCGTGTACCATCCTAGGCCTCATCATCGCTTTCCATCAGGCGAGATTTTGGTCAACGCCTTTCCTATTAAACATATCTATTAAATGTCATGTGTGTGCATCTCAATCCCTTTTACATACTTATATTCTCTAATGTGATACAAAACGCGCTGGTTGCGCTTGTCTCTTATGTGTCACATTGAATTGTTTTTTATTTTTTTACTACAATTTCGTTTATTATTTAAAATGACAAGAGCAAAATAAAAATCATAATACCCTCTTTTTATCACTTGTATTTTTTGTTATATTTAGTTTCCTTATATTTTTTTCAGTAGACAGTTTTTATTGAATATCTCGCAATGAAGAATTTTACACATGAGAGGTCTTAAAGTCGCAACGACGACTTGTTATACTTGATCGAAATGCAACATTTTACCGTACTCTAGCTTTTTTTTACAGACATAAGGGTAGATTGTAAGAAGCTTAAGTTTAAATCGGGGAATGTAGGGTGGTCACAACTCGCCGCTTTATTGGAAAACGCGTTTATATATATATATATATCTCCTAAATTATTGACTGTACGGAAAAAATGTAGTGTTTTTTTGTTTATTACTAAATTCTCTAACTTCTTTCTCTCAAACTTTTTATTGTAACTCTTACCGTTTTTCAATTGTTGTTGTTTATTTAAACATGTTTGTAGTTTTTCCTTTATAAAACCTTAAAAATGTCATTAATTGATAAAAAAACAAGCTATGAAAGTTATTCATCATTAAATTTCCTACAAGTTTAGCATAAATCTTTGAAAATAAAGCGAAATGTTATAAGCATATTCACCTTGCTTCACAAGCTTTCTTTATGGCTGCATCATTCTTTCGTTTTCTTTTTTGACACAATGGTAAGCAGGAATTTTACGCCCCATTGTAAAAGCTAATAACAAAAATATTAGTTGAAGCAACGATAATTAATAACTAGGGAGGTACTTATAATAATAAAAATTAATACGGTTGTGGAAACTTACATACAGTCAACGATTAAAGTTTTTCGGTCGTAGTATATCCAGCCAGTTTTACGATGAATGCACTCGTGGAAACGCTCGGGACGCGTGCGGTACAAAGCGACATAGGTTTGCACTAGTATATATTGCATTTTACTGGTGATGTTGAGAGTCTTTTAAAATAATAATTAATGATCTTATTATAAAAATATATACATATTTCAATAGTTTAATGATTGTAGATTAGTTGTATGAAAGTTTTTTATAGTAATTCTATTTAATTCAATATCAAAATACGAGGTAAACCTGCGTTATTTTTTGGGGAAACTCACGGAGGTTAGATGTTTTTTTAATAATTAATGAGATGGAAAATCAAGATTCTAATACATTATTATGCAACAAAAACATATTTCTGATGTTATAGTTAATTTGATCTAATTTATTGATTATTATTGTGAGATTTAGGCGTTTTAAGTTGTGCATATTATCGTTTTTTCCGTAAACTAGCTGCGGTAGAACGATCAGTACAAAAAAATTAAAATAGTATTTGCAAATATACTACATTAATTTTCAAAAGGAAGAATAAATCTACTGTTTACTTCTATTGGAAGTAGTCAAAACCTCTTCTAAGGGAGCAAACGAGGCGCTCAAAAATTGCGATTTATTGTAAAAAATGTGAAAGGGCTCTTAAAATATAGGATAATTTGTAATTTATTAGTGAAATATTGTAGATTTAGGTATAAGTTATGGTTATGTCGAAAAAAGTGCAGGCCGCTTCTCGAGACATGCCGCACTTAATGATATCATACGCCGGTCCCTTGCCACTGTCAACTTGCCTAGTCTACTTGAGCCGACTGGTATTGCAAGAGACGATGGCAAGAGACCAGACGGTATGAGTTTGATTCCATGGAAGATGGGTCGGGTGCTGGTATGGGATGCAACCTGTTCAGACACGCTGGCCCCTTCCCATCTACATGGAACCAACAGCAGAGCTGGTGCGGCTTGTGAAGCGGCTGAAAAATCAAAAGCAAGCAAATACAGGGGTCTAGGCTCCGAATATGATTTTGTCCCATTCGGTGTCGAGACCCTTGGTCCGTGGGGTCCTAGCGCTTTAAGGCTATTTAAAGAAATAGCAAAAAGGTTAGTCGACGTCACAGGAGACCGAAGAGCTGGCAGCTACCTCGGACAAAGAATTAGTCTAGCTATTCAAAGGGGTAACGCTGCCAGTATCTTCGGATCCTTGCCTAAAGGGACTCCTTTTAATAATATATTTTAGTTATTAATTTTATTTTTTAAGGTTTTTAGTTTTAGTTTTATTGTTCTAGTATTTATATTTTACTTATATATAGTAATTATGTAATTAGATAGAGACTTATTTGTTTATAGTTAGTGTATTTTATAGTTTTATGATGTGAAATTGTTAATAATATAGAAGAATCATAGATGAATGTCATTGTGTATAATATAGCAGTTAGTTATTGTTTTTAGTTATAAATATCTTACTATTCCTTTTTTTGTTAAATGTACACACATGTATACCTATATTGTGAATTCTTGATTTGCCTATTCATAAACATAAAAAGCAATTTATTAAATCTGTTCAGTAGACGGTTGTTTAAATTCAATATTAAGCGTTGAATTGTGTTTTTTTTTAATTGGCATTAAAACAATAACATTAACATTGAAATATCTTATTTATTTTAGTTATTATTGGTTTCATGTTTCCGTTCTTTCTGTTCATTTTCGACAATAAATCAAACAACTAGATATTATTGCCACCACCGAATATTTTTTGTGCATAAGCAAATGTTGACAATACTAACGCGACCGCCGCGCGTAGGTATGCAAAGTGAAGTACATACATGAGATTATCTTCTGTAATATCTATTTTGTACCAACAGATCCCAAACGAATCATACCGGTACTGGTGAGCTGGTTTATCAGCAAAACCAGCGTTCGCATAGTCATAATCCACCAAAAACACTGGCTCACTGTTTGCAGGCCAAACTTGTATTGCTACGGGTAAGCCCTGCCCTCCCTTTGATTCTCCTACAGCTAAGTAAACCAACCAGCGGCAGGTGCAATTACTGGACGGGGCAGTTATAAGATAACAGACATCTTTTCCATCTAGGTGTGACGTACAGCCCGCTATGCAGAAGAAACAGCTGCTTGGTAAGCGGGTGTCCCCGAAAAAAATAGAAATATACTATAAAAAAGAAATATATCATGTGACTAGAAGTGGCAGCATCATACAGAGCCAACTTTAGTCAGCGTTGCGCGCTTGATCCGATGGCCTGATGAATAGCGGAGGAGTCCTGGAATTGTGAAGAAAATGTCTGCGGAGGACTTGCTTGACTCAACACATACGATGACATCCTTTTTCTTTTGTCCTGTCCGGACTCTCTGTGTCCTCTGTTGTTCGGGGGACATTTTGTAAGTGGTACTTTTAATTCGTCGTGTGCGTTACTCGATGCAGTACGCGATCTAATTTAGTGGTCAAAAGTCCATTGTCTGCGCAGGCCTATTAAAGAGATGAACCCTGTATTCTACTTTAAAATGTCTTCTCTTTCCTAACTTTATGTTAATTACTTTACAACACAAAGTAATCTGGAAATATTAATTTCCATATCGTCCGCTTTTCTAAATTTTGGGGGGACAAATGTTCGCGCATCGAGTGCATTGAGTCCGTGACAAGTACTCTGAGAACATTTTGTTTTCACGATTCAGCGAGTTTTGTCCTCCGCTGCTTAAAGTCCCTAGTCTGCGCAGGCTATAATCGTGCAGATAATGCCCGCCGAGTTGTCACGGACTCATCGCACACGATGTACGATATTTTGTCCCCCGTAAACGTTCGGGGACTCCCACGTACTTTTATATGCATTAAAAAGTTTAATATCTTTTATTAAATTACTGTCGTAATGGTAATTGAAGATGTTGCTTAGATTTATCGTGGTTTGATTTAAATGAGTCTGCAAGTACTTATTATACATGACAGCGAAATCATTCTAAAACATATTCTTAAAAATGTGGATGACGTTTGCTATGTTGTAGAGATCACGCCAAGTTTGACAAGGGTGTCAAACTTGGCGTGATCTCTACAACATAATAATAGGGATTATTCATACGTCATTATTTACATTACGACAAGAGAACCCTTTCATTAAGTCTACTGTGTACGTTTGTCTATCAATCAGCGGGATGTACCTCATGAACCTGATTAACCAGATCGTTGAATTTTTTACAGACAGTACTGTTATTGCTAATTGATCAATAACAGTACTAAACTCAATTAGCAAATAGTATAGGGAGTAAATAATGGAACCTCATATTAAGGCTATCCTCATATCAGATTCCAATGACAGTAAGTATTGCAAATATTAATAACTTTCAAGCTCTAAGTTTTCAAGAGATGTTATGAAATGGTTTTATACAGGAGGGCGGTTTTTATACGCTTTTACTATATTCACAAAAAATAAATAAGTACAACATAACTCCTATATTTTTTATGAAATAAGTATCTAAATGAATACAGTCTATTACGTTAATGAAAGCAAAATAATATTATTATAGGTCAGCTGAGTTATGACCAGTACTTATTAAATTCACTTTAAGCTTTTATTTTTAATAAAAAATATAATTATAATAAATAGGCTTGTAAATGCTTGTAAATTCAGTGTATCACCAAATTTTACTAATTGCAGAAACACAAAATTTATTTAATTATTCTTTTTCTCACACTCTTTAATATACTAATAGATTGGATAGGATCGGAACCTACACAGGGCGATGACGATGATGACATGATAATGACTGTGCTCGGAATACGTTGTATTTTTAGATTCCAATGAACTTAATGATCTAAGTTATTTATTTTTAAAAGTTCCTAAGCGGGCGCATTGATTCGAGCGGAAAGTTCTTGCAGGCTTGCGGAGCATCAAAGCTGGACTGATGCTGATTTTCAATTTGATAGTTAAAGCTTTCTTAAAATTTCGATAAAACCTATCAATGAATAGGTTGACATCAAACATTTTGTATAGTCCAATATGAATCGCAAAGTATTACTTATTTTTTAAATATTAATTTTAGATACGTGGGTTGGATATCCAGGTTAAAGTAACAGAAAATAAATTTTATATAATTATTAATTTGGTCCCGTTTATAAGATTTTATGATGTCATGTACATAATTACTACCTTTCTGATTATATACAATAAAAATTGATAAATTCTAGTAACAACAACTAAAAGTTCACTTAAGTATGATGTATTTGTTTTCATTTAAAAATGTTAAAACATAAGGGTCATCAAATATTTTTTTAACGGATATAAGTATGTTGGATTAAAATTACTTGAAATGCCGCCAAAGTGTATGTGCGAGTCATCTAAAAATAACTACACAGATTTAGTTTCGCTCTGTCGTGTAAGCATAAGGCGGACGCAGAAGTTGTTTCCGTTAAATAATAATAATTAGATCATATATTTTCGTGAAAATGAGTGCTACTGCAGCTTCTCTACCTTGCCCTTTGTGTGCTCATTGTAGTGTTTTTGAATCAGTTCAAGCTTTAAGAGACAGATTGATCTACGTCTCCACAAACAAAATATTGTGTCCGGTATGTCAAGAAGAAGTTTCAGGATTAGATAAGTTGACTATTCATTTATTTAGTCACGTGAAAATTATAAATATGAAAAAATACGATGATCAGCAGCAAAAATTGGATATACAAAATACTTTAATTGATGAGAAGCAACGTGTTACAACAGCTCAACAGAAGAAACCTAGACCAACGTCTAAAAATAAAGCACCTTCATCGGTAGCTGCCACACCAGTGAAGTACGTAAAAATTTATCCCAAATTACCAGTTGTATCTATGAATACATTACCAGTTATAGATGTGTCACATATTGGAACTACCGAGGAGAACTCATTGACAACATTACAAGCAATAAAGTCGAGTACATTGGTTAAAACCAACACTACTTGCGATGTTTGTGGATTACAATTTGTAAACGCTGATATTTTAAAAATGCATCGATGCCTTATTCACAATATTGACGAAAATGCAAATCAAAATATTACTCGATATCAATGTCATTTGTGCCCTAAAAATTTCAAAATGAGAGGATCCCTTATGGTCCATTTGAGGGTAGCACATTATGGATTTCTTTCTGGGTATAGCAGTGACACAAAGACAGAAAAAGAAGGACAAAATGGAATAAGTAATGAACAAAGTTCTGAACATAAAGTTATGCTATTACAAAGAAATGAAAATAAACAATGGCAATGCGACGTATGTAGAAAAAGTTTTACTACTAAATACTTTCTCAAGAAACATAAGCGTCTTCATACAGGTTAAATAACATTGGTGTTAATTTTTGAGGTAATTTATACTAACCGGAAATAATACGTTAGTCAAATATAATGCTGTTGAAGCAATAACAAATTAAACTAAATTTTTATTCTAGCTACAAGCTTAACAGCTGGATAATATTCTTAGGCGCACTTTAACAATAGTTGCCAATACTAAGTAAATGACTACGAGATTAATTATTCATTGGATATATCTACACTTTTAATATTTTTTAGGTGAAACCCCGTATTCTTGTTCCCAATGCAATAAGACATTCACGTTTCAACAATCGTACCATAAACATCTTCTGTACCACAATGATGAAAAGCCTCATAGCTGTAACTATTGCGGGCGAGCTTTTAAAGAGTTATCCACTCTACACAATCATCTAAGAATTCATACAGGAGAAAAACCATTTTCTTGTGAAACTTGCGGTAGTATTTTTTATTATTATTTTGTTGATGTAATTTATTACAATCCTTATACACTTAATTAAAATAATATTGGCTATTGGGCGGCCCCCCGCGACTTCGTCCGAGTTGACTTTAGTTTTTTGGGAATCCCACAGGGATTAACATTACAACTAACATTTTTCCGAGATAGAAAATATCTTGTCTTAATCCAGGCTATAAACTATATGCTTACCAAATTTCATCCTAATTCTTTCATTAGTTGTTGCGTAATAGAGTTACAAACTTATAATAGTTCTCATTCATAATATTAATAGAATAAACATCAGTAATCATGACTACTGTTAAAATTTCAGGTAGTAATCAAGAACTTATGAAATACCTACTACAAATTACTTACTCATCACAATATCTACACACAATCAGTATTGTTATATTATCTTTAAATTGCTACTTTTGTTTATAATAAATTGTGTATTTTTTGTTTTCAGGGAAATGTTTTCGCCAGAGAGTTTCTTATTTAGTACATAGAAGGATACACACTGGTGTTATGCCATATAAATGTACAGCATGTGAGAAAAGCTTTCGGTACAAAGTATGTATATTTCCATTTCTTTGTTAAGCCCTATATTAGTTAACTTAAAATAAAGTAAAGTAAAATATATATATATAAAGTTTTGTACAAAATATTAATCGTTTGTTTGAATTAAACTGAACCAATTATAATGAGATAAATGATGAATTTGCATTTCAAGGTCCGGTAATATTGCCAAATAGTAAGGGAGTGAATAGATATAGAGTGGTTTTATTTTTTAGTGAATTTTACAAAATCTTTCTCTCGTTCATTTAGGTATCTCAACGGACCCATAAATGTTCTTCAAAGCCACCAGGCACAGTAATTAGACAATCAGGAGATCTCGTTGAGAAACTTAAAAAAAAGCAAGGAGTATCCGAAGATTTTTTGGTTGTACATGCAGAGCCGTCAACTGGGTCAACAAATTATTTAGAAGTTTCCGAAGCAAATGCTGAGTTAGTCCGTACCGGCGCTAAGTTATCATGGGAAGATATGGAATCGGATAATTTCACTTTAATAGCGGACACATACAATACCAATAAACACGAAGACCATAATAAGGAAGCTTCTTGTTCTACAGTACAGTTGACTAATAATCAAATTAGCGAAAATACACACAAGAAAACATTTGATTCAAATTTGGATGCATTGATCGATACCATTCCAGCCACCGATAAAAGTATCCCTTCTCCATCCGAAATTCTTAAGAAATTATGTTTATCGAAAGAAGATGATATTTTAAACATACTAGAAGACCCTGAAAGCGATAAAAACTATGATTTATACAAGGATTTCGAAGTATTTATGTAAGAATATTGGTAAGTCCCGTAAGTCATACCAATCATACGTTAAATATTGCCAAATAATATTATAGATATGAAATAAATTCCAGTAGTAGTCAATTTTATCTATCAACAGTGTTTTTATTACCCAAATATTACCTCATAAATCAATAATAGGTACCTATATGAAGTTGTTAAGTATTTTACCAAAACCCTATAATACAAAAGCTGTCTCTTAATATAATATGTTTCACAGAATATATTTAATAAGATTTCCGAGCGAGACTACATTAGTAACATTACATTAGAGCGCATAAACTTGAACATTGTTTACATATCAATTTTCATAATGTACCTAGCTAATTTATTGTTTTAAAATTTTTCTTTCATTATTTTCTTCTAAACTTAGATTGAAGAAAAATACATTGAAACCAAACATAAGAAGTGATCTTACTACTTGTGAGGTTTATAACTTTTAACAATGTTTAGTTTCGTGATAAATATCTATCTAAGTTAGTAGTTTTATTAATTAATTTAATATTGAGAGAACCAAGAACCGAAACAAATTGGTATTACATAATCGTACTAAATAATGAAAACGGTCAATAACAACTTCCTACGAAATACTATTGAATATTATCTGAAATTAATGGCCTTAGTGCATTTTAAAATAAGTAAGCACTTAACATTTTAATGTGATAAAATATTAAAAGCGGTTTTCCTTAATTTGGACACAATTTCAGATATAATAGCAGCATTTTACCTGAAATAAAATGCATATTAAAATACTTACCTCACTGAAAGCTTTATATTGAGATAGCACTTCCGTTTCCCGTCGAATTACCATCAGTTTCCGTACTTTTATTCACCTTGTATCCGGTCCAGTGGCGACACCTGGCAGAAGCGCGGCTATTTTTGTTTTCCTAAGTTTTGACAGCGCCATATTAACTCATTGGTGCCAATTCTGGCGTGATTTTCTAAACTTAAAATTAAATTTAAAATCAGTCTCTCCTTTTCATTCTGTATAGAGAATGACAAGGATATACTGCTGTCAAATTTAAGTTTAGGTTTAGAGAATTATGCTAGAATCGACACCATTGGCTCAATTATTTCACCAGGCAGAATTTAAAGTGAAAGCTTTCAGTGAGGTAAGTATTTTAATATGCATTTTATTTCAGGTCAAATGCTGCTATTAAACTACTTGACCGTCACTGAAAGCTTTATATTGAGACCTGTTTGTTATCGCCTGGTGATCGCCACGTACATAGATATATACGCCAATGTGACAATTTATGATAAATTTAAATATTAACATTTATCAGATTATATGAAACTGTTTATAGAAACGAGTAAGCTTAAAAATGGATCAAATAACATTATTTGAATCCCGCCTTTAATTTCTTCACGCTTACGAAGCTGCTTTAACATAATATGTATTAGCTGATTGCTATATTCCTTTACTTAAACTCGCTTACTTATTTATATATATTTGCTTTGTTAATGACCGGACGCTTCCTTGTGTAGCATTCATTTGTATCTTTGTTTATCACTAAAAAGGCGTACTAATGCGAGAAAAAGAAGTAAAGTTGTTCGATACTGAGTCTTACATTTGACAAGACTGTACTTTTTACTTAAGTACCAAAAATCAGGGTCCCATTTACGATTACCAATATTCGGTACATATTACCAATCGGATTCTCTTTAACTACTTTTACCTGTTTTGAACCAAAACAAGGCTAAAACTAATCTTCGTCGGTACAATGATTCGGGTTAATTTGAAGTAGGAACAAGTCATGTGTACCACATGCTGAACCAAATAATACGCAGTATAATTACTGTATGATGATCAGAACAACAACTAGTATGACTAGGTATTTGAAACAGATCATTATGATGTAACGAGTACATTATTGAAGAAAAAGGAAATACGTTAACTTATAGACCCTCCAGAATAGTGGGTTACGGACTGATTCTTTAAAAACATTCGACTTCAATATATGTGTTTGCCAAGACAGGTGAGCTTAGGTAATTAGACTTATCATCCATTGGTATATCATGTAAAAACTACCGACTTATTTAAAATAATAGTACTTATTTTGAGATAAGTCACGTGTTTAAATTAAGTCTCTCAAAAATCGTGTTAGCTCAGAGCCGAGTCCACAACCTGCGGGATTATTACGATAAACATTCTTGTTCCTAGTTGACCATCTCACACACCTCATACACGACATTTCCAATATTGCAAGTTTGCTTTTGCATTTGGTTTGCTTTTGTTATTTTCAAGAGAAAATATGTTATCATCTATCTATCTGGCAGATAGTCCTTAAATTGCAGAAAACTTAGAATTCTTTACACATTTATAGTGTACTGCACTTGAGATTGGAGTTTGATATATATTGGATTTAGATAAACAAGCTTTTGAATGGCATGCGATACCATTAAGTTTATTTAAGAATTATTTATGGTGCTCCCAATTTATCAACTGTCCTGCACTAAATTTTTTCAAACATTAATTGTTTCGATATTCCTTTTTCTTTTGAAATGTATTATATATTACGGTAGAACAACCGTAGTGATCGAGTCAACACTTCACACCAATTAGCCTAGCCTCATAATGGGCATTGAAAGGCTTGTGTTATGGGCTAACGCATAGAAATGCATAATGATGATGCCTAGATTAGTATGATTTTGAATTAATATGTGTTAACAACCAAGACTTAGGCACAGATGCTCGTTTTTATCATACAATGATTTGCCCCACCGGAGTGAACCCAAGACCTCGGAGTATGCGACACCTTAAAAACCAGTGTGCATTGCACTTCACAACGGGGTACATCAACATTCGATTTTCGATCTTTCTAGTCTATTAAGAGGGTAGTTTATAACCACAGAACACAGAAAGAGGTTAGAATGGCCTTGTGGGCGGGGCAGGCGCGTCACAGTTATGAGCAAATGCTCATAACTTGACCGTAACGTCCGATCGCGTCGTTTAGTTGCTCGCGAACGCTCAGTGAGAGAGTATTTTAATTACCGCTTAAAACTTGCCTTCGTGTGCTGTAATTACTTGCAAAGTAAGGAGTCAATCATCAAATCTACCTAAAGCAGGAATTTCTTTTCATCGGTAAGTATAAAACTTCTTAGTTAGACTGATATTATAGCAAAAAATCGAGAAATATTAATTAAACGATAAATCACATATATATTTCCACAAAAATATTCATTGCTGACAAAGTACGCTCGCTATTTTTTCTACGACATTCAAAACACGAAATGTAGTACGATCAAGCAAGAATGACGCGTCGATCACCTACTTTAGTGGTGTCTTGCGTCGTACATTTTACATTTTCGATAGATTTTATCGACTGAATTTTTGCACCTAATAATGGAATTAAAGTAACTTTTAGAAATAAATAAAATCTGATTGTAAATGTTTATCATACTTATAATATTATAAAGGCGTTTGTGTGTGTGTATGTTTGTTACTTCTTCACGTCTAAACGGCTGGAGCGATTTTAATAAAATTTGCTATTGAGTTAGCTGACACCCTGGATTAACACATGGGCTACGTTTTACTGCGGGAGAATATCCCTAATAAACCGCAGGGCATAGCTAGTACAATATAAATATAAAGCTGAAGAGTTTGTTTATAGTCCAGTCAAAATAGACATTTGACTTAGGACTAATTCGCATAGAGCTGAAAATTGGCAGACGTTAAATACATCATTATAAATAAAATTTCAAAAATCCCCTTCGATCCTACTTCTGCAAAAAAAAATCAACTAAAACGTACAAAATTGAGAGAAAAAGTGACAAGACCATTTTTGTAGAGAATTGTATGGTCTACAACTTTTGTCTGACCTACTTTTACGCCAAAATTACCGTTTTCAAGAAAAATGGAAAAACCCATAATTTTGTAAGTTTGACCTTGAATTTTTTTTGCAGAAGTAGGATCGAAGGGGATTTTAGACATTTTATTTATAATGATGTATTTAACGTCTCTGCTAATTTTATGGAATATCAGATTCAAGTTATTTAACATAAATTTATTTCGTTAAAAGATAAAGGTGGCCTGATATATCCGTCGGTAGTGATGTTATAAAAATATGCAAAAGTGCAGAAACTGTAATACGACAACATGCAGATAATTTGAAAAATTTCGTAAAAGAAATATTAGTCTAAAAATATAAAAGAAGTTTATTGGCACTTCATGATTTGATGACATATCATTTCGTCAAGTCGGTGAATTCCCATTATCTAACCACGTAACAGATTCAATTAAAGTGGTAATTGAAAAATATATAGATATACGTCTATATTTCTTTTGAAAAATAACTTTAAAAAAGAAAAAAGGGTCGCCTTTTTCATAAATATATAGTATTTCAAGGTCAATAAATAACTATCTGTAGTAATGCGTTTTACATTAAATCATTTTCTTTATCTTTACTGACTTTGACAGGATAAATAAAATTCCATAAAATCAAGTCAAATCCAACTCGTACTTGGCATATTTAATATCGATAATATTTCATCGACTCGGTGTCAACCACAAACGCTATAATCGGTGTGAACGAATGAACGCTCACAGTCACGGCTGTGAGCGCTGATTCGTTCGGTTGCTTCATGTCGCGTCGTTTGATTGGCTTATTATCTATTAGGTGGAAGTGTAGTGGGGACGAGCCGGCGACATCGGTTGTCATACTGGCGCAGTGCTACCATATCTACCAACTTTTTGGTAGATCTACCAATTTTCACTTCAGTCTACCTATCTACCACCCTAGACCTAAAATCTACCTATTTTTTAATTAGTTTGACATATCACCACTTTGAATTATTTTTATATCGACGAGCGACGTTGCGATGTATTGCGTGAGCCATGCAACGATGCGTCAAGCATACATAGAGTCCAGGCCATAAACCACAAAAAAAAAGCAACAGTTCGCCATGAATTCGGCGTTCGCACCATTTCGCGCCCATATTTTACTATTCCTACTATGGCCTATTCCCGGTTGGTTTGTTGCGGAATTAATGTTGAATCTTTGCTCCTGTTTTATTGTAAAAACTAAGTAACTGCGTATTAACGCTGCTGATTGCTGTTTGTTCTATGTTGCGTGCATTTATTTATATAATGGATTCTGACAGCAGCGAAAGAACTTCGCCACGAAAACCTAGAAAAAGGCACTATGACCAAAAATATTCGAAATTATGGGAGGAAGACAAGGAATTTGCAGGTTGGCTTTAAGAAATTACTAAGGGTGACGGATATTTTTATTGCAAATCATGTAGGTGTGATCTGAAGCGTGCTCTGCATTGCATTGCATGCATTTTTAATCTTAAAAAATCTTCTAAATTGAGGTGGTAGATCTATGTAATGTCGGTTGATTAAATAAAACACTAAGAAAGTCTAGCACTCTGCGCCATCTTTATTTTATATAATGAATATCATACCTTAGTGATGTATTAGTTAAAAGCGTTAGTGATGTAACTTATCTGACATCTCCCTTCTTATATTTACTTAACTTTTATTATTATTGTAAGTTTATAAATATTTCGTTAAACTTTAAGTTTACTTACTTACACAATTATTTTACTAGTAACATAACATTGCCTTAAGTTTAAATTTATATTTATCATCTAGTACTTATTTATTAAGTTTCATAATCATATAAATATGTAGGTTGTTTAACAATTCTACCTGATCTGGTTGTTGTCTGCTCTGTTTGTAAATTATTGTCATTACTATTACTTTGAACACTTTCATTTAAACTTTCAAAATTATTTTCTACTATCTGATTGGTACTATTTAGTTTAGCATTATTTTTATTTTTAATCTGTGAATCATAACTTTTATTTTTATCCTTAACTACAAAGTTAGTGTTCTGAGACCCTTTATAAATATTATACCTATTTCTTTTGATAGTTTCCCCATTTTCTAATTTCACTTTATAAGTTCTTGGATTAACATCTGTTCCTATGATCTGACCTTTAACATTATCATTTTTACTTTCTCTGACAAATACATTCTGATTTACTTTGTATTCTTCTGCTTTTCCTCTGTTCTTTTTGTCATGATACAATTTATACTTATTTCTCTTGTCTAATAAATGTTCTCTTATGCTTTCATTATTTTGTTTGTTTTTAGCCTCATTTGTAGGCAGACATGAATTTACCTGTCTTCCTAATAACAATTGATTTGGTGATGGAGTCTTATAATCTATTGGTGTGTTTCGGTATTCCATCAAGGCTAGGAAAGGATATTTATTGTCATACAAACATTTTTTAAATATATTTTTCACCGTTTGAACATATCTTTCCGCCATTCCATTTGATCTCGGATAATATGGACTTGATGTAATATGTAGAAAGTTCCAACTTTTAACAAATTCTTTAAAAATCAAACTATTGTACTGTGATCCTTCATCCGTACATAGCTTTTCCGGAATACCCCACCGTGAAAACACTGTTTTCAGAGCTTTTACATGACTTTCGGCACATTGATCTTTGAGTTCAATAACTTCTACATATTTAGTAAAGTAGTCAACAATTAACAAATATGTTTTATTTTGCAAAAAGAACATGTCTGCAGCAATTATTTGCCATGGTCTTTCTGGAAACTCTCTTAGCATCAAAGGTTCATGCATATGTGTTTTTTGAAAACGCAAACATGTTTCACAATTTGATATTTCATCTTTTAATTCTTTGTAAATAAACGGCCAGTACAAAATATTCTTAACTCTTGTTTTACATTTTTCATATCCTAAATGATTATAGTGAATTAATCTTAACATTTGTCTTCTTAAACTCTTTGGAACTAGTAGGGCTGTATTTTTAAATATCAAGTTGTCATTAACATACAATTCGTCTTTAATAGAATAGTAAAATTTTAGATCGAATGGTATTTCCGAACAGTTAGGCCATCCTTCTTTTAAAAATTGCATTAATAATTTAAGCTGATCATCATTTTCCGTTTCTTTTTTGAATTGTACAAACATTTCTTTGCTAATATTCATACTGTTATAATCATACACACATGTAGATCTACTTGTTTATCAATATCACTATTGCATATATTATCATTTACATAGGTTCTTGATAAAGCATCGGCAACTAACAATTCTTTGCCTGGTTTATATTTTATTTCTAAGTTATAAGGTTGTAACCTAAGTCTTAATCTTTGTAATCTCAAAGGAGTTTCATTCATATTTTTCTGAAAAATATGTTCCAATGGTTTGTGATCCGACTCAACTATTATGCTTTTACCATAAACATACTGATGGAATTTTTCACAGGCATAAACTATAGCTAACATTTCCTTCTCAATTTGTGCCCATTTAGTTTGTGTTTCAGTCAATGCTTTTGATGCATACGCTACAGGCATATTGTTTTGCATCAATACTGCTCCTAAACCTGTACTACTGCTATCTACTGACAATGTTATTGGTAATTTTGGATTATAATACTTTAAAACTGTTTCTGAAGTAAGAAATTTTTTAAGTTTCTGGTAATCTTGTTTTTGTTTATCACCCCATATAAAAACCGAGTCTTTTTTAAGTAAATCACGAAACGAATGAGTAATATCCGAAGCATTTGGTATAAATTTTGTAATATATGTGATCATACCCAATATATTCTGTAATTGTTTTTTATCTTTTGGCTCTCCCATATCTAAAATAGCTCGAATTTTTTCTGGGTCTGGTTTTAAACCATCACTTGTTAAAATATGGCCCACATATTTTACTTGCTGCACTGCAAATTGGCATTTTTCTTTATTAAATTTCACACC
The DNA here is from genome assembly GCA_902850365.2 of Chilo suppressalis. Lineage (NCBI taxonomy): Eukaryota > Metazoa > Arthropoda > Insecta > Lepidoptera > Crambidae > Chilo > Chilo suppressalis. The sequence goes on from OU963898.1 coordinate 21,285,699, forward strand.
TGCTTCTTGTGCTTTCGTCAGCACTCTCTCAAGTCTACTATTGTGTTGTTCCATACTTTCCCCCCAAATAATTAATTCATCGACATACAGTTGCACACCTTCTACATCTTTAAATATGTCTGAAAAGCATTTACTGAACACTTCTGGTGCCGAACTTAAACCAAATGGTAATCTTATGTAGCAATAACGTCCTAAATGCCCTGCATTAAATGTTGTTAGCAGTTGGCTCTCTGGTGCTAAACTGATATTTTATTATTTTTATTATTATTGTATATTGTTAGAGCATCTTCACCAAGACAATGCAATAATAATGCTTTCTTTTGATTTGGAGTCAATTTATCAGGCGAGGATGCCCCGCTCGCTTCATAATAAATTTCAAATTTCTGTCGCCATGCACGAAAATTTTCAGCCAAATTACCCGTAAAATTCAGTGCTGCCGGAGGTTTTAAATTATACATTTTCTTCTTAAATCTTCGTTATCTCCTTTATCCTGTCCGCAGCGCCATGTAATGTCGGTTGATTAAATAAAACACTAAGAAAGTCTAGCACTCTGCGCCATCTTTATTTTATATAATGAATATCATACCTTAGTGATGTATTAGTTAAAAGCGTTAGTGATGTAACTTATCTGACAATCTACCAATTTTGCATTTTACATTCTACCAACTTCTACCAACATTTGGCACATAATCTACTAATTTTCTAAAATTCGGGTTGGCAGCACTGTACTGGCGATCGCTTATCACCCTTCTAACCTCTTTCTGTGTTCTGTGTATGTCCCCACAAGGGCGATTATAAGATTGATGAGGATATTCTTCCATTCACGATGGTTTGTTACCGATACTTGTATGTGTAGGCCAGCCATGGAAGGCATGTCCTTATTCATAAAGAGTTCCATGCGGTGGAAGCAAATTAATATACCCCCGCGAGGGGCGGTCATTAGAGTTTTGGTAATATGCACCCCGCGAGGGTGGTTTGCTACCGGTACTCGTATATGTAGGCAAGGCATTAGGGGCATTTCATAAGGTTCTACCTAGTGGAAACAAATTGTATATAATATGCACCCCGCGAGGGTGATTTTCTTCCGGTACTCGTATATGCAAGGCAAGGCATTAGAGGCATTTCATAAGATTCCACGTAGTGGAAAGAAATTATATATAATATGCACTCCGCGAGGGTGATTTGCCACCGGTACTCATGTGTAGGTACGCCATGGGAGGGCATGTCCTGACACGACATGGGCTTCATGAGATGAAGCTTAATATGAGCTAAGCTATCACTTGCCTCTGTGTGAGTTGCTCATTAGGTTGATGAAATGTCAATCACTTAAATCCATGACAAAATATAATTATACTTACTTTATACGAGAAAAACAACCTCTAAAGCTCTGAATCATTATGTGGTGATTAGATGGTGGTGCTTCATCACAGAGATCACTAACTTCTTAAGCAGTGCTTTAGTTTTTACTTTTTAGCTTAGTGCCCTCACTAGCTGTAAAATACCTAAGAAACGATTCTGTTATCTTATCACTTTCGTTATTAAAATTAACTGAGCAGGTGCCTTCCCGCAATGATTAATTTTTATTTTAGAAATATGCAATTGCAGAAAGAAAATTATTGTCAGGAACGTGATATATAATAATTTATCATCATACTTCTTTACCTCGTTGTTTGTTTCCAGGTTGATAAAGCCTGGACTATGATTATAATTTTCAATTTACTTCAGCATATCATTTAAAATAAACGTTGAATGTCTTTCGAACAGAGCGTTCCTGGTACTTAATTCCATTATATGTAATTGAATTTCGGGGTAATTTGTAGGGGAGGGGGAGGGGGGGCTCCCCCCGACCCCCCCGCCATAAAAGTTTTTTGGCGGAAATGCAGTTTTTTATTTTTTACCTAACCTAAAAATTCATTAAATCTTTTAAATGTAGTGGAATTTCAGGGGGATAGGTATTAGGGAAGACCCCTCAGAGGGAAGGGTAACCCCTCCCCTCCCGGCGTTTTTTTTACAGAAATGATAATTATAAAAAATTAGAGGGGCTTTAAAGGTAAAACTGTACTTCCAGGGCCTAGAGGTGATATTTGATTTTTTTGTAGAAAGTCTCTATTAAAGAATTTTTCTTTCTGGCGCTTCGCCGGCCGCTGCCGCGGCACGCTCGCTTCGCTCGCTCGGCTCGTTAATGGCGGTAAATTGTCACATTTTGACAATAGTACCAACATAATAAACTTATATTTACCATAGACAACGAGAAACATGTTATTTTTGCATAAAAAAATGCAGCACTGATCAAAATTGACTCATAACCTACAAAAATATTAATTTTTAATAATTTTTTTCACGAGTTCTATTTGTTTCCGCCTAAAAAGATTTTGTGTACGTATTTTTAATAGTTAATACTTTGCGTGACAAAAATTTCAGCTTGCAACTCAATTACATATAATGGAAAGCTGAGCCGAATTTTTTATTCATAAGCCTTTTGACATTGATAGCTGGCCATGTTCAGAAAACGGCACATCGACATTACAAATACCTTATTAAGATTGTACATAGTTCACTTACCCCTCGAACAATCTTTTAATAAAAGGGCTGGAATATAAAGCTCCCTTACTTTTTTTTAAGGTAGCGATGCCACTTTCGTTATACCAGAAGACGACAAATTCAAACAATTATTACTGCAGCTGCTCGAAGAACAATTATGACTAGATCCATACATCTTGCTGTTTTTGCCATTAATGCCAGCCAGTCGGCGGCTGAAATGTCAATATTGACCGATGTCCTTCACTCTAAACTGTAAAATAATTTAATTAAGTATTTTGTAATACATTTACCAATTTACTTTTACACTTACTTATACGGAAACATTAATTGAGTACCAAGAGAAAACACTCTTAAAATAGTTTTAATTACAAACGACCAAGACAGTCGTAAAGTATTGCAAAATTTACTTTAATTAAAAGTGAAGGAACCGTAAGTAAAACTATTATTCCTTAATAGGTTTTGCAGCCCTTGTGATAAGGGATATTTAAAACAAATATGTTAAATTGTGCAACACCCTTGTTTTAAAAATAATAATAAGGTGAGTAAAACTGGACGGTCATTCAAGGTGTGTTTTTGTTTAAAAAATTAAAGTAAAATAATTAAATTAAGTACCTACTACTTTAATTTTTTAAACAAAAACACACCTTGAATGACCGTCCAGTTTTACTCACCTTATTATTATTTTTAAAACAAGGGTGTTGCACAATTTAACATATTTGTTTTAAATATCCCTTATCACAAGGGCTGCAAAACCTATCAAGGAATAATAGTTTTACTTGCGGTTCCTTCACTTTTAATACGTAAAGTACCTATTTGGAATAACACGAACGGCAAAAACCGTTAAATAGAATAGTTTTACTTACAGTTTTATCACTTAATAATAGTGTTGCCGATCGATAGTCGACTATCGATGATTAATCGATAGTCTATCGATAGCCAACCAATCGTATGACAATCGATCGGCTTATCGATAGTATTGTAGTTCGTTAATAACAAACTATCGATAGTATCGATACTGTCGATTTTATTTGCAACCATACTATCGATAGTTTAACAATTTGCAATAGTATTGTTTACAATTTTCAGGTATTATAGTCAATCACAAACTTTAGTCTAGAACAATCGCTAGTGTCGATACTATCGATAGTATTGTTGCAGATAAAATCAACACTATCAATAGTTTGTTATTAACGAACTACAATAGTATCGATAGTATTGCACTCATTCGATAGAATTACCATTTCTGAGCTATCGATAATATCGATAGGGTACATGATTTTCGATGTAAACTGTCGATAGTTTTAATATCGATAGTTCGGCAACACTACTTAATAACAATAAAACCTTTAAAATCTCACAACGATGGCTCAGATTGAGCACGTGTTGCTTCGACGGGAGTCAGAACGCCAATGAGTTAATATGGCGCTGTCAAAACTTAGGAAAACAAAAATGGCCGCGCTTCTGCCAGGTGTCGCCACTGGACCGGATACAAGGTGAATAAAAGTACGGAAACTGATGGTTATTCGACGGGAAACGGAAGTGCTATCTCAATATAAAGCTTTCAGTGACGGTCAAGTAGTTTAATCACACTTTAAGAGTTTGATCGAAGGCCTATGCGGCAAAATAAAACTGTTTTCTACATAGCATGTAGGAAACAGTTTTATTTTGCAACATACAAGCTTGTAATATACAAGCCAGTGACAGAGCTTTATTATTACATTCGCTTCATACCTGCTAATAACCTAACCTAACCTAATAAAACGCAGTGATTTTAATACCTAAGTTATGTTACCTAAAACATACAGGTAAATGCATGTCAAGTAATGTCGTAATCGCCTATAATTAAAGTTCCATTAATAAAGTGTCTTACTATAAATGTCTTAATAAGAGATGTTTAAGAGTAACTTTGTTGGCGTTTAAATAAATAAAAGTCCAAGCGTATTATCAATAATGCTTCTCACGATATCAAACACAAGGGATCGATTCTATTTTCTTACAAACCTCTTAACAGAATTTTTACCACATAAAATTCAACTGGTTACTTTTTTAAACAAAACGCAAAAGATTAAATAATAGTTCTATAGCTCAGAAGCATTAGGGCGGATGTTGATTTTGCCAACTTTACAGGACAGAATAAAATAAAAATACAATTTTATCGGCAAATATTTCAATAAGTACAAACAATACGTAAATGTTTTCTTTGCATTTACTTAGCTTAATAAGTAGCTTAACTAGCTTTATAATTAAAATTTAAAAACAATGTTTCTAAACAGTGAAAATTTAACTTTATTTGAAAAAAATATGACATCCGCCTTTATGCCACTAAAATTATACTGTATGTGCCCATACGGATTTATGCCTTAAATTTTTGTAATTTAATGTGAGGTGTTTGTCCAAATGCGACTTTATTTTGTTCATTTATAAACTGTGGTTCTTTTGTCAAAAAGTCGGACATCTCTTAACCAAAAAAGCTATTCCTTAAGTAAACGATACTTATTAATTTAATAATAATAAGAAAATGAGAGAAAATTTAAATATTTAATTATTCATCTATTTACTGGCGAATAACACACGTTAAAAAAAATTGTACCTTAAAAATCTTCTTCAAAAACTCTTCAACCTGATTTATAGAATAGTGTTTTGTATCATTAGAAAGGTAACAAAAAAGAACTTTTTATATTATTATATACAAACAACATTAAAATGAAAAAAAAATCCGTAATTAAGTCCTTATTACCAACAGATAAATTACAAAGAAAAATGTACAAAAAGTATCTTAAAATTAACTTAATTCTTCCCCCCCATTCTTCAATCACCGCGTCTTGGAGCTCCTGTAGAGTCGAAGGAGCTAGATCCCGAGATCGAAACTTGCCTTTAAGATGATCCTAGAGGTGCTCTATCGGATTCAGGTCCAGACTTCTCGCTGGCAACTGCATTACAGAGATTTGGGACCTCTGTAAGAAGTCACTCACGATAGCTGTAGTGTGGGCGCGGGCGTTGTCGTGCATTAATGTGAACCCCTCGCCAAAAGATTCAGCACAGGGGACCACATGCACTTCCAGGATCTCTGTGACATAGCGGCGAGCAGTCAGCGACCCTTGTCCGCGAGCACTTCCAGTCCGAGAGACGCAGACCAGGTCGATTTTACCGGCAGCCGACATACCGCTCCAGAACATGCAGGACCCGCCCCCATATTCCACCGTCTCCTGACTTCCGCAAAACGTTCACCCTGCCTCCGGTATACTCTTCTCCGTCGGTCGTTGCAGAAAAGACACACTCGCGTCTCGTCTGAGAAGAGAACAGCTCTCCACTGCTCAAGGGTCCAATGATGACGTGGTCACGAGCAAACTGTAAGCGGGCTCGCCGATGCGCTGCTGTCAATATCGGACCCGTAGCAGCTCTGTGGGCCGCTATATTTTTCTCTTTCAGTCTTCTTCTAACAGTAGAGACGCTCATGGTGCGTCTACGAACTGCCTGCAGCTGCTGTTGCAACTCAACAGCGTTAGAGAGACGATTTCTCAGAGTTCGACAGAGACGACCTGTTCAACGGTCGTCTCTTTCTGAAGTGCAGCGACGTCTACCGGACCCATGTCTCTGGATATAGCCACCAGTCTCTATGAAGCTCTGGTATACTCTTCGAACGGAAAAATGGCTCAGGTTCAGTTGCCGGGCAACATCACACTGCCGCATCCCTAATTGCCGTAGTGCAACCACTTGAGCGGCTTCATCAGCTGTGTTATCCATCTTAGAGGTGATTTTTCTTCAGTAAAATCTGTGCGTGTGCCCTATTCAACGATTGGCGAATGACACATATTGACTCCGTGTGGACCGTTTTATACCCACACAAGGAAGCGCAACAAGAGACTCTCGTGGTAGCAAAATTTGCATCGAATTTTGCTGAAATTATGATGAACAAGACCGTTTTTAGAACATGTTATTTTTTAAATTATACATGCCTGTTTGTATGCATGCATAGCATGTGCATAGTCATAGCTACATAGCTAGCATAGAGTGAAATTGGCTATTGGTGACCATTGATAGACATCGACATTGACATAAACAAACCAAACGGTACAAATTGCGATCAAAATCGGTTTTAAGCTGGTTTTTCAAACTCGGGTTTGTCTTGCTTTAAAAAAAAAACACAAAGGAGTTTTGAGTAAAACCAGCTGTTTGGTTTTCTTCTCAGTGCTTGAAAATCAGTGAAATCCAGTATGGATCAAAATTGAATAGTGTCATTTCATCTTGAAACAGTGACATTTAGTGAACTGAATGTGATTTCCTTGAAATTCAAGCAGAGTGAATAAATAATCGATTTGATATTCTGTGAAACGTCACCCACGTTATATGGACTGCGTTTTTAGCCATTTATTACGTCGCATTTGAGGTACATGCAATGTGTGTAAATTAGGCCATCAGGCGAAGTACAACACATCCCTTCGTCTACGGAGTACTTCGTGCTCAAATGTAAGTGTATTTATTGATTTTAAAAATGGAATCTGTTGTTTCGAATGCTCCAATTCGGCACTGTTCTACACTAGCTCTATTTTATTTTCATCGGAAGGTCATGATGTAATCGTGATATTCAGTAACTTCCTCTTCTACTTACACTAGGTGATGATGTTCAGATGATCAAACATGGTGATTTTGTGTAACAAACTTATTATCCATTGAGAATTTATGTTCACTATAAAATGTTCTTTATGTACACAAAGCTTTGTTTACTAAGCAGTTTGAATGGACAAACATCCATTACACATTCTCATAATTGCAACATGATGCACAATATATCTATTTCTTTGTGTAGAATATGGTATTTTTTACTGCTTTCCTTTGAGCATCTTTAATTAAGATGTATTTTGGCCTTGGTATAGGTACTTATTGTAATTTGTCTGGGTTATGTTAGTATCCTCATTAAGTTAACCAAATATTTGGCAAATCAAAAAAAAAACTGTTTAGTCTCGTCTTTAAGGGAGGATTTTTATAATTGACATTCATCATAACTACAAATCGTAGTGAAATGTCAATATTTTATCCTCCCTTAAAGAAGAGACTACACAGTTTTTTTTGATTTCCCAAATATATGGTTCGCCCTACTTTGCTGCCTTTGATACTATACGACTCATATTTAACAAATGTGACTAGAACAAATCTTTGTTCTCAAACTAACTCAAAAATGTCATCAATTAGCTTACAAAGCAAAGTCCCTTTAGTTTTACTGCTTGTCAAGTTGGTATTATTATTTTTAAATAATATTACTTTTTAATTTACATAGACTATAAATATTATTATTAGAAACTACCCACTTATCAGAAATTATCTTAAATATTTGTATTAGGTTTGTAAAATTGGTTTAAAAAGCCTATTAAAAAGTATTCAGTAAGACAAGTTATTAATTATTGAGTCTTTGTTCTCAAATATCATTGTTTGTATTTCTTTGTTGGTGATCATTATTGGTTTTCAAAAACCGATGTGGCCATTTTGTCAAAGATTTGGTTGCAGGGAGGAGGGGTAGACTTGTGGTTGGTTTATCAATTTCTTAACATTTCTTTTTGTTTAGGTTGAGACCAAAGGAGTTCCCGTAGTGACATTGAGCTCCATAGTTTTAACTATATTGTATGGTTACCTAGATCCTAAAATCCCATTTCACTTTTGTTCTCCTACATTTTTGGGAATGCTCCTTATTTGATGACACTGAAGAACCTTCAGATCAGACACTCATCATTGGTAGACCAACCATTGTAAAAATAAAAATGAGTCCTTATTATTAGTGAGAAAATGGAGGATTCCTGACTAAAATATATTTATGGTCCTTAAATATAGATACCACAAATAAATGATCATCTGAATATAGGACGAGCTATGAAACCCAACCTGGGGCCAAAAGCATAACGGGCTATGGCTATTGCTTATGATTTAATTTTGTTATTTCTGACAGCCGAAGCTTTGAATAGTATATATAGCAGGGTGGTTGTTTGTCAGAGTATGTGAAAAATTTTAGTTTTTGGTGAGAATCTCAGATTTTTTTTTGATGGTCGCAGGCCGGGTTATAACCATACGAGCAGGAAGCCTACTCTATTTCGACGAGAAACGAAATTTCAATCGAAATTTCGCCAGTTTCTTAATTTATTTCTTTGTCATTTCGAAAATTCGTTCGTCCGAAAATAGTTTGACATATTTGTTTCTTAGGTTTTCACGCACATAGTTTGACAGTTAAATTCTCCAAGCCTACTCTAATTCACAATACTTTCAAATGAAAAGTTGAATTTGACATATAATTGTTCGAAATTTCAATCTCAATTTGACGAAATGAAAACTGTTACCTTTTCTTATTCATTTTGGGATTTTTATTTGAATCTGAAGTCTAAAATGCTTGATAGAGTATTTTTCATCCAGGCTGCTTAGCACGAGGAACATTTAATAGCATGTAAAATTAACATAGAAATGAGTTTTTTATTATTTATTGTATTTCCAATACTTCAAAATATTAAACGACAAATTTAGGTTGCCATACAATTGATTGTATCAACTCTACAAATTAGTCTGCTAACACTGTCAAAAAAAGTTCTATCAAAGTCATCAAAAACGTTTGTCATAAAGTAACATTGTTTCCAAGTAAAAAACATTATTTAAAAAGTAAATATAAAAAGAACTCACAAACATGACCCATTCCATTCGTTCATGAAAATTGTTTGTGATTCCAAACTTTATGTGTGTGTTCCAAAATAAAATAGAGTAGAGTCACTGGCAAAATTTCGTTAGAAATTCGTTAGTTACTGAAATTTCATTTCGGAGAAAGAAAGTAGAGCTCCAGTAAGCAAATGCAGAGCGTTTGTAGTAAGTATTTATTTAAAACTAAATAAAACTAATGTTTTTAAACATCCACAATATTTATTATTAAAATATGTAAAAATATGTAATAATATAATAGAGGGACTCAATACTAACTAAACTCTTGACTTTAAGAAACACAATATGACCTGATACTTATCTTATCACTGTCAGTCAGTGCTGGCTACTTTTATATAATTGTTAGCAAATAAAATGAGGAGCACTGTTATCTTGTATGTTTTTATACCTTACCTAGGTCATTAATGTTAACAGTATCTTATAACAGATATTTTGACAAAAAATCTTTAACTCATCAATGCAAGTGCATTAGGTTTTATTATAATAAAATTTCACGATTATGGACGCAAGTAACGCGCAGAAGTGGTAAATGGCGCAACTCAGCAGAGGGCAAAGAATGTCGCTAATAAGCCATAAAGGGAGAAATAATGGTTGACCTATGCTAAGAGTTATCCCTTAAACACAAAGCGGCTTTAAAGGGCGCCCGAATTTTACTGGTTCCAGAGGAGGACCAAGCCAATAACCTGGTATAAGCTTAAGGCAGCGATTGTTGAAGTTAATAAGCAACTTTCGCAGTGGTCGGTCATTGGATGGGTGACCAAAAATCTTCTATCTCGAGTTCCTCCGTGCTTCGGAAAGCACGTTAAGCCGTTGGTCCCGGCTGCATCTGCAGTCGTTAGCACCCACCAATCCGCACTGCGTGGTGGGTCATGGCCCAATTTCCCTATTCCATCCATACGGAAGGCCTGTGCCCCAGCAGTGGGGACATTAATAGGCTGATGATGATGTGCTAATGCAAGTCGATGGCTCCTAGAATGTACACTACAAAGGTGCTACCGATGCTTAATGCACGGACACATCAAAGCACGATGCAAGTTAATGGTGGATCGCAGCAACGATTGTCACCGCTGTGGAAAACCTGGCAAAAGACTGTAAAGATGCTCCGCATTGTTTTTAAAGCGAAGCAGCAGAGAAAACAGCAGCACACCCCTCTGGGGGCAAGGTTTGTACCAAGTACCCGATAAAGAGAGAAAAGTGCAAAAAGACCATTTCTAGGACCATTAATGAGAAACAGGACACTACTCCTGTAAGGGATCAGGCAGGGCAGCACAAATAAATAACAAATAATGGTACCTATCCGTTTCCTTCAAGCAAATATAAACCACTCTACCACTCTCTCACATCAATAAAGGCCAGGGCTATTTGGCGGCTACACTCGGAGAATTTGTAGCTATTGGAGTATATTTTTCATCCAACAAAAATTAACAACAGGAATTATTGACTTGAGAATTTCCTCAATGAGCTAGGTGTCCTTGTAAGGAGAAGCCGCCCAATACTACCATACAGATCCTTGGAGACCTTAATTCTAAGTCTCACAAGTAAGGCGGGTCCTTGCGTTCTCTAAAAAATGGTTGAACGAAGCGATGGCTGTTTCATGCGTCATGCTCGTAAACGGGTGCTGCCAGTGGAGATGAGTCTGCTCTTGCTTCATTGGGTACTATTAATCGTTGTACTAAACTTGAATCGTTCATTATTATTGTTTGCTTAAACAGTAGGACACGGCATTCCTAAACTTTGTTAAACCAGTTTTTTATATATTTTTTTATTTTATAGTCATAATTTTTATATTATTTGCATTTGTAATGGAAAGTGACTTTATGACTTACCTCATATTGAAGTCATTTTTTAATTTGACGACTGTATATAATACAGGGAGAAAAAAACAGCCCTTGCTGAGTTTCTTGCCGGTTCTTCTCAGTACAAGGTCTCCCGCCGTAGATTTGCGAACCGATGGCGTAGCTTTTCGACATTCACAAGTGCTTGTAACAGCCTGGACTGAATAAACGATATTGAATTTTGAGGCTCAGAGGCCAACAACGCAAAAGGTGAAGCACTAGAGGATTGGTTGGCGGAACACGAAGTTGTAATTTTTAATAGAGGGTCAACGCACACGTGTATCCGGCGATGAGGGGGAAGGGGTTTCAATCGTGGATGTGTCCTTTGCATCTCCAGCTGCAGCCCGCTATATTCAGGATTGAAGTGTACAAATGGACAAGGAAACTCTCAGACCACAAATATAACATTTAGCATGTCGTGTTATACAACAAACCCATATACAGCTCATCCGCTGTCCTCGCTGGTCAATTAAACAAATAGACAGGGAGTTAATCTATGAAGCTTCTCTCGTCGAAGTCTGGAACCATGAACCGACAGGGCCCGGAGCTCTAAATATAGATTCGGATTCATTGAGTAAAGCTATGACACGCGTGTGCGATGCGGCTATGCCACGCGTGAAGATCACAGGACGTCTCAAACGCCAGGTATACTGGTGGACGGCGGAAATCGCTCAGCTCCGTAAAACACGCATGGCCAGACGTCGTCAGTACAATGGTATCGCAGGAGATCACACCGCCAACCTGAGGAAGAGGAGCGGTCAGATGCCACGTACAGAGAGGCTGTCAGCGCTACGTGAGGCTATATCTAATTCTTGGCGAAAACTTTTAGAATCCCTGGATAGAGACCCGTGGCGGCGCCCATACAGGCTGGTGAACCAAAAATTATTTCCTTTGTCGCCCTCCGCCACCAGTACGCTACCGCCACAGATACTATGAAGCCCAGCAGGAAAGGCATGGCTTATAGCTCTTAAGGTGCTCGAACCACAGTTCAGTAGATGCCTTAGTGGAGGAGTATTCCCACGAAGACGGAAAGTTGTTGACTTATCTTGATCAGTAAAGATGCGGGCGTCCACCCGGCAGATAAACCGTCTGATTATCGACCTATCGTCTTAAACGATGAGGCAGGAAAACTCCTTGAAAAAATGATAGCAGCACATCACATAAAGAAAAGCACATGGAGGATCATAGCCCGGACCTGACATTCCCATTTCCAAAACAGATTCGGTTTTAGTAACATGTCTCGCTTCAGCAACAATGCTATTGCAGTGGAGGTAATGAAAGGTGTCGGGCTTGCGGGCGGGCCGCGCGACGGATCGATACAGTCAGCCAGCCAGCCCTGCCACCTAGTACCCCTGCTAATTCAACATAGATCCGCGCATCGGCTGAACCTCTTTATCTTGCGGATGGTCAGTTTGGCTTATTGCGAGGAACGGCGATCTTTCTGAACAGGCATGGCAAAAGGTGTCGCTTGACTTCGCCAACGCTTTCCATGCCCATACATGGATAACGAATCAACGATGTTAGAAACTATAAAATACCATCGCATCGCGTTATATCTGCAGAGTGTAATAAATATCTCTTTGAAAGGAATGTTATATTCGTCGCTACTGACACCTGGATAAAGGCTCATATCGTGTGGTGTCCCACAGAGATTGGTCCTGGGAGCACTCCTGTGGGATATTGGGTACGAGAGGGACTTACGAGGAACTAGCCTCAGCGGTGTTGAAGTCACATGCTACGCCGATAACACTGTCGTAACTGCACGTGCAGATGACTATCGATCAGAATCTCTGCTCGCGATGGCTGGAGTAGCGGCAGTTGTTGTTAGAATTCATCGTTTGGGACTTAAAGTTGCATTGCATTAATGCCTTCATGAACCACGCAAAGCACCACATACGAACTGGCAAATTGTGGTAGGTGGAGTAACTATCTCCATAAAATCGAAACTCAAATACCCAGGAGTAGTGCTCGATAGTAGGTGGAACTTTAAAGAACACCATCGGCAGCTGGTCCCTAAATTGATGCGTATGGCAGCTGCGTTAAGGTCCTTACCGAATATTGGCGGAAGAGGCCGACTTTGCCGCGTGTCATACAGATAGTCTTTTTTCGAGTGTCATACAGAAAATCTATTTCAGAATGAACATAAGTTCAACTGGACGTCTGGCCCTCTTGGGAAAAATCCCTTGCTACGCCAATGTGTGTTAGCAGTGTAAAACCCAGTGCTTATCCTTCTTTCATCCTTAGCCATGATCACGTTTAAGGCAATTGTTTTCTGATTGATATAAGAAAAAAATGTGCGTTCTAGAAAACAAGTCGAGAACAATCTTTTAAGCGCTATCCATACCGTTTACATCGATCCGTCGTTGAAGGTGTTTACGTTTTTTTCTTTTATTATTTACTCTGAAGATGGAGCGTCACCTAGTAAACACTGCGATAAAAATTGTGTGCGTGACACGCGAAACAAAACACGAGAATCTTGCATCTTACACAGTACACTCGCGAAATGTCAGTGAAGTTACATTATTTTGATCTCCGTGCACATGCGTAAGATACCAGGTTAGGCTCACATTCCCCAAAAAGTGGGTAAACTTAATCAAATCAAAAAAATATTTCTTACAATTTTTTATTTAGTTTAACTAAAATAATAGCCAAGATAACATAGAAACAAACAACAATATGGACCATTTTTATATTATGGTGATTAAGGCCTTGAATTTAGTAGTCTAATATTATTTGTCTTTAAAATTTGACATTCTATTCTATACAATACAATACCTCTGTGACGCAAAATTTATTTTACAATTATTTTAATTTATTATTTTATTAAAATTATCTGAGCGTATAACCGTAGTTTTTGCTGGTTGCCAGAAATCTTTACGACTTCTTGTTATGACGTCTGCCCCCCGACTTTTCATTATGGGATAGTTAGGTAGTCTGGATATAGTGGACTTTATAAAAATAATAAACTCCAATGCAACCTCCAATGGTTTGATGGCTTACCTGTGTAAGCCATCAAAGCTAATTTAATACTTAACATCTTTTTTGTGTAGCAGGCATAAAATAACTCTCCTTTTTTAATAAATATCGGATATTTTATCCTCATTGTTATGCCTTTCGAATTCTTAATCAATCAACAAACTTTTCTGTATCCTACCGTTAATATAGCAGATGTGATGAGTCCATTTTAATGAGGTCTTTTCGTGAATCATTCTTGATATAAAGAGGTTCAGCCGATGCGCGGATCTATGTTGAATTAGCAGGGGTACTAGGTGGCAGGGCTGGCTGGCTGACTGTATCGATCCGTCGCGCGGCCCGCCCGCAAGCCCGACACCTTTCATTACCTCCACTGCAATAGCATTGTTGCTGAAGCGAGACATGTTACTAAAACCGAATCTGTTTTGGAAATGGGAATGTTTATCATTACCACAATCATATTACTACCAGGCGAACTACTCCCGATGTCTACAGTAGAGGCACTCGATCTCAGACAAAATGTATGCCTACATTTTATGAATAAAAATAAAATTAAACTACTGGGTTTTTTTTTGAATATTTGTTGAATAATCATTTAATATCGTTTCTTTTATTTTCACGCACATCTGTCTTAAAACTGTAAAGTACTGTGTAAAGTATGATAGGAATTTGATAGATTTGAAGTCTTAATATATTTTACATAATTCTTGACGTTTCGTTCGAATCCTTATAAGGCTACGTAGTCACACAAAATCTTCTCAGGCTTCTAGAGTCGTCAGTCTTCATACACATATGAATCGTTTTAATAAATCACAATTAAAATATTCTACAGACCCTATATTTTTGTTAAATTAAATCGCCTTTATAGCCATAAGTCAAATAATACTTCTTCGTGGTGGTCGTGGTTTGGGTTATAATTTAATTAACAGATAGTTTTTATCCTAGAATTAAAAAATCAGTCATTTAAAAATACAAAAATAAAATATGATTTCAGCACAAAATAATGGGTTATTGACTATCGTACTTTGATATTCCTAACTTCAATTTCAGCATGAACGTTCGGAATACAACATGTTCGTTTAGTTTCTACTTCACTCTGTTGTTTGTTGTTTGCTGGCACGTTAGTAGTGAGATATAGCAACCGCGTTACGCAACCCTGCGTTTGCACAGAAATAGGCAGACCACCTGTCTCCCACTAGCTTGGTTTCTTAGCAATGCGTCCGCAATCCAACGTTATAAACACAACCCGACCACATCGACGCCTATCCCAATTTGTATTATAGTTTTACGTTTAACTCTTAACACGTGCAAAAGTATAGAAATCGATAAAATGTTTTTTCTTCTGTAAAAAAAAACTAAGTTGCTGCTGAATTTATGATCCAAGAAACTAGGACATAGCTAAAACTATGATACTAATGTGTCCCAAACTGTTGACGATAGATAACTGTGTGTTATCGTAAAATTGCACGAATCATATCCTAAGATTACGGCTCACAGAATGAGATACAATATTGGCCTAGTTGCGCACGTTGCGTAAACGGCCGTAGACTTGAACTCATTCTCTCATCAACTGACATACTTTGTTCGAATACTTCCATAATTTTATTTTGTTTATTACATACATAAGAAAAAACGAGGCTTTATGTTCTAACGAGATCATAATGGTAATTTACTAAATCGAGTAATTTATTTGGTGTCGTTATGAAAGTTGTTTTGAAGCAAATCGATTACAGATTCCTTATCCTACCTATCTAAAATGTCGGGGTTTTGTTGTCGTCGATGCTCATTTTGTTGTGTTGTCTGGGCAGTATACCCACAGATTGTATTCTCTTGGATCCGAAAAGTGTGTTGATAATGCAGAACATTGTGTAAGAAAAACCAGGCAACAACCCGTCACGAAACCTTTGGCTCCACGTCGGTCGGCGGTGTCTTCGCCGCTGTTGCGAGTTGCGACACCATAGCTTTCACCGCAGGTTTCGTTGAACCTGACAATTTAAAACTCCCAATCCTTAGGTAGGTAACCTACTCTTAATTTCTGTTTACCACTGTGCAAATCGTATTTAACACATACATAAAACAACTCCGACCTTAGTTACCTCGCGGCCACGTTCTTTGTTCTCGCTCGTGTTATTCTCGAGCTATTTTTGCAACGTTTCATGTTATTTCAGTTAATTGGGTCACATGCAAGCTATAGTAGGTAGGCTGTCGATTTTTTATTTATTAACCTTGTGACAGTGGACTGGTTCTAGTTCTAATAGAAAGTGTTGCTTGAAGTCATATTTTAATTGATGTTTTCAAACTGCGGTTCACAACTATCAACCTTCATTAGACTTCAAGATTATTGCAGCAATCATTGTCTTAATGTTTTCTCTTAAAACGGAGCATAGCTAATTGTTCACTCAAATTGGAATGCTTGCCTGGGGAAGTGTCCGTCACTTTAAAGAAGACAGCAGTTTCCAATCAGTATTCAGTGAATGAGGCTAGCGGTCCACGTGCTGGAAGGGGAATGAGGTCAGGGTATACAACACGCGACTCTCATCCCAGTGTCGCAAGTAGTGTACCATCTTCTAAATTACAAATGTCTGATTAGCGACTAATGAGACCGGACCAACGACTCTAAGCTTTTACTCTGCATTTATCTTTAGTATTCCTAAGCCTATGGATAACTTCTTCAAAAAGTCGGTAATTTGGCATGCTTTATTTACAAAAAAATAAGATTTTTATGTCGGTTTGATTAAGCACTTCTTAATATTTAATTCTATTTCCACCTTTTTTGAACAGTATTCAAATACTTTCTTAATTTATTATTTATATATTATTTGAGTTTTTGCTTTTTGCCACATTGCAAGAAGGAATGACTTACGGCGATGCTTTTGAAGTACTGGTTTGTTTAAAAATAAAACGTGAATCAACATAAGTTCTTAAACTGTATTTTAGATTATTAAATAAAGGCCAATGTTATTATTAGATGCATGCACCATTCCAAAACTCCGAGAGCTTTCAATTCAAAACCGCTTCGAAACCCTTGAAAACAGCGTAGATGAGGAGGATCTGAACAAACACTTTTCATAGAACGTCTCGGGCACAGCGCACGGTAATTTAAACCAAAAGCCTGATAAACTCGACTTGTCCGAGAAAAAGCCGGACAGAAGGCAAACCTAATCGCGAGCCAGGCGCTCGTATCAAGACGTATCAAAAACATGGAGCAAATATAAACTTAGTATTTATTTGTGTCGCCTAAAAATGCAGATCTCATAAAAATACAGTACTTATTTATAATTAATAAAAAGTACTAAAGTTATTATACATTGCTGCTTTCCAATGTGATATGAACCTTTGTCTAGTAAGAAAAGCAAAATTGGAATTGTAGCTTTTATAAAAACAAGTTTACAGTTTCCGCATGTTGGCGTTTTATTTCTCGTCTATAGTATGTCCCTGACGCACCCGCACAGAAATAGTGACCGCCCGTATTTATCTACAACTGGTCCAGATATTTGTTAATGTGGATGCTTTTCCTGTAAACGTTTATGCAACTAGTTTCAAGAATGAGATGAAAGTATAATGGGAACAGAATTCTTTAAACTATGAAGGTAAATAATGACGTCTTCGTCAATCATCGTACTACGAAAACTTATATTTTGAACTCACTGATGTCAAAAACTTAATAATTTTATATATCAAATACTTCTCAATCAATTTATTGTTTGCCGTGATCTTTCATCTGTTCATTTGTGTGTATTAATCGAGAAGTCATCTGTCTGGGTTTGTAGTTTGCAGGGGGCTTTGGCGAAGGGTCGGTGAAGGTCGTTGAACCGGTAGGGCTCCGGAGGACGTATTTGGCGGCAGCGGGGGCGCGGACGCACGCCGGTCATTGACTCCACCCGGGGTGCACTCGGTATAATACATACATTGATTTAGTTGCACTCCCTCAACGTGTCACATATTAGATCAGATACTGATTATAAGTACGAAGACGACGTCAAGTGGAAATTGGAAACACATCTATACTAATATTATAAGGAGGAAAGATATGATTGTTCGTTTGTTTTGAATAGGCTCCGTAACTAATAGACCGATTGGAAAAATTCTTTCATGTTTAGAATCCTACATTATTCCTGTTGAACATAGACTTTAGCGTATTTTCAAAAAGTTTGGGTTCCGTATGAAAACTTTGATTTCCGTATGAAACAGCTGACGCTGCGGATTGACAGACCAAAATGATGTACTAAAGTTTTATAAAGGACATAATATCTACAAAAAAGTCCGCAATACCATATGTCTAACTATTACAGTTATGTCACAACTAAAGGTCCTTTGCGGTTTCACCGCGTTAATTTGAGGAAAAATGTTATAGTGAACCAAACACAAAAGATTGGTATACGCTGTCGCGGACTTTTCTATAGAACTTTTAAAGGGGAAGAATTCCGCCGTACATGATTTTCGTGTAACTTTAATCATTTACGCAGCACACACAACGGAAGCTCTAATATGGAATATTTTAACTCCGGGTTTGCAAAGTTTTACATCGATTATCTGCTCCTACTGATTGCAGCGTGATGTTTTAAAGCCTTAAGCCTTACTCAATAAATGTACAATCCAACACAAAAACATTTTTTCAAATCGGACCATTAGTACCTAAAGATTTGCGCGTTCAACCAAAAAAATGGTGCATTCGGTACAACGGGTCCTAACGTACGCAACAAAATTTTTCCTATTAGTTAAATGAATTTTCATGGAAGGTTTATAATTATATAAAGAAATTCATTGTGTGTAATACAAGCCTGAGAACATAAACAATAGTCTACCTACACTACAGCTCTACACCGAAGCGAAGCGAGGGCGGACCACTAGTCACACAATCACGCTAATATTATTGAGGCGAAAGTAGCTATGTGAACCTAGCACCCGACTTTGGAAAATCAATTTTTTTCTTAACGATTCTTGAAGACTTTCGTACGTAGTTGATTGTAGTAAAAATTATTTCGTTTGTTGTTGCTTCAAAAAAAAGATATGGGACTTTGAAAAATCCGTATAATCCCGTTTCAACCGAATAGACCAGGGTCGATAATTTTTGAGACCAAAAAAAATTATAGTAGGATGAAACCCATTGGAAAAGGTAGAGAATATAACAAAAATGAAAGGAAAAATAAATTACGGGCGATCTGAGGTCGGGAAGGGAGAGGAGGGGGTGAGTTTTAAGGGTAAAAACCGGTTAATCTCGATTTCCGGTAAAACTGCAAGTCCTATGAAAAAAAGTTAAATGGCAAAGTTGTAGGTAATAAAAAGATGTACAACTTTTGTATCGACACTTTTTTCACATAACCTCAAAATCTATGTGAAAAATTCGAATAACCGAGTTTTTAGTTTTTTATTTTTTGCAATAAAAAAAATTCTTTCACGAAACTTAGTGAAAACTTACCTTTGTATGTCCCAAACATACAGTAATTTTTTGATTTAAAATATTCATTTTTTCACCTTATTTTGACTTAATATCGAAAAAGCACCCTAATTTTCAATCGAAAATTCTCACGTCTAAATATCTGCTTTTTTTTGCTGATGGTATAAAAAAATATACACTACTATGGTAAATGTTCTCAGAAACTGCAAATTAATAATGAAAAAAACTCCAATCCGAAAAATTGATTTGAATCATTATGTATAATTTTAAACTATTTATTAAAATTTACACTTTAATTACTCGAAAAACGTAAGATTTCATGTTATATTGATAAACAGAAAAATTACAAATCCATAAAACATGCAAAAATAGTTGTTGTAAGTAGGTATTAAAAATAGGATTTTCGGATTCGAGTTATTATCATTATTAATTTGCAGTTTCTGAGAACATTTACCATAGTAGTGTATATTGTTTTTTATACCATCAAAGAGTAGAGATTTCAACAAACAAAAAACACACCACCTTTTTTAAAAAAGCAGATATTTTGACGTGAGAATTTTCGATTAAAAATAAGGGTGCTTTTTCGATATTAAGTCAAAATAAGGTGAAAAAAATAATATTTTAAATAAAAAAAAAATGCTGTTGTTTGGGACATACAAAGGTAAGTGTTCACTAAATTTCGTTAAAATAATATTTTTTTTGCATAAAATAAAAATCCAAAAATTCGGTTATTCGAATTTTTCACATAAATTTTGAGGTTATGTGAAAAAAGTGTCCATACAAAAGTTGTAGATCTTTTTATTACCTACAACTTTGCCATTTAACTTTTTTTCATAGGACTTTCAGTTTTCCCGGAAATCGAGATTAACCGGTTTTTACCCTTAAACACTGACCCCCTACCCCTTCCCGACCTCAGATCGCCCGTAATTTCTTTTTCCTTTAACTTTTGTTATATTCTCTACCTTTTCCAATGGGTTTCATCCTACTATAATTTTTTTTCACTTTTCACCATTTTTAAAATTATCGACCCTGGTCTAGAACCCAAATTTTCTTATTGATTCATTTGTAGTTTTGAATCATTTGTAGTTGATTGTAGTGAAAGAATTTTCGTTTATTTGTAGTTGCTTCAAAAAAAAGTTATGGGACTTTGAAAAATTCGTATAATCCCGTTTCAACCGAACCCAAATTTTCTTATTGATTCTCATCGAGAATCGTTTGTAGTTGATTGTAATGAAATAATTTTCGTTTGTAGTTGCTTCAAAAAAAAGTTATGGGACTTTGAAAAATCCGTATAATCCCGTTTCAAGCGTACCCAAATTTTCTGATTGATTCTCATCGAGAATCGTTTGTAGTTGAATGTAGTGAAAGAATTTTCGTTTTTAGTTGCTTCAAAAAAAAGTTATGGGACTTTGAAAAATCCTTATAATCCCGTTTCAACCGAACCCAAATTTTCTTATTGATTCTCATCGAGAATCGTTTGCAGTTGATTGTAGTGAAAGAATTTTCGTTTTTAGATGCTTCAAAAAAAGTAATGGGACTTTGAAAAATCCGTATAATCCCGTTTTTTAGTTTTTAGTTGTACCCAACTACAAACGATTCTCGATGAGAATCAATCAGAAAAGGAGATTGGCGGAAATGGGCCTAACCGTTACAGGAATGAGAATATCACTAAAATTCATTAAGCAATTTATTAGAATTTATCGTAAAATATCAACACCTTATTCTATGGGACAAGAAATATAACATTAATTTAGTGTAACGATATTGATTGCATGACTCCATGGTGTATCCGTCGGGGGAAAATGTTGCCCACAGCAAAAGTAGCGATTTAATCGATTATGACATTTCCGCTGTTTTATGTATTGATTTGGTTGAATTATTCTTTTTTACACAAACGTCAGTCTAAATCTGTCCAAATTACTGATAAATCAATAAAATGGTGCATATTTTGCAATTTCTTTTTTAAAGGAAGCCTAAATTATTTTTTGGCAATAATTAATGTAGCGTTTAATCGATAGTAGATGTTACACTAGTTTTTAAACTGGCAACAATAAAATGTCAGATTTGACATTCGGTTCGCATTTTTTCGTTCGGTTGCGGTTTCGAGTTGTTTGTTTTTTGTGAGTTTTACGTGGTTTTTGGGATTTCCTATTATTTTCAACGACTCTCGCTACTAAATACGGACTCTGACAATTGCTACTATCACAAACAACCTGCGCCTGCACAATGGATATTGATTACCTACCTGAACAACTGACTCCGGCTTCTGTACTTGGACTGGAAGATTGCTTCCGATTGCACATTTTACAAGATGAACACACAAAACTACATAAACCGTGGCATCAATTCTGCTCGTAGCAATGCTATAGGCATGCATTTGTTGGTAGATGAAGCAATACTTTCACTTGTACAACAGTGGATTGCTCCTCTTACGGTTAGTATTTCCTAGAATTTCTGAGTTCAGATTTGTGAAATAAACCCTTTAATCATAGGCCCGTATTAATAGATCGCTCTGAACTCTGAGACTATGATCTTGAGATACTGTTTAATACAAAATAGCTTCTCAAGACCGCTCTATTGAGTTGAGAGCGATGTAATAATACAGCCCTAGTGTTATTTCTGTTGTTATTGTTAGTGTGCATAATGTTCATTAATGTTCGTTTTCTTATGTTATCTATTACTATTCTTCTTCTTTACAGATTGATAGTAGCATGGCATACCTCCATCCACCTGCTACGCTACAGACGGGTAAATGGCAATTATCTACTTTCGAGGCAAAGAAGACAAGAGCAGTAACAATATGTAGGTGGGTTGTAGAAGTGGTAAACGGCAGATTTAAGAGCGACTATAAATTATTTAGACAAGACTTTTTTAATACAGCGTCTAAACATTTAATGAGGGACCTCGAAGTGGCTGCCTCTTTTATCAATGCCTTTCACCCACCTATCACAAACCATGCAGATGCTGAGGTTATATTAATGATTTAAATGAAAGAATGAATATGGAAAATTATTTTGGTAATTATGTGAATACAAATAATTTAAATAGACGCTGGGCAAACTTTTTAAGAATTGAAGTAGATGATGAGAATTTAGTTAATTTTCCTCGACTTACAAGTAACGAAATGCACCTAATTTCGTTAGGTTCATACCAAATTAAACAGGCACGGTCCTATTATGAAGAACACATAAGAAATGATGGTAAATATGTAATTGAAGTTTGCCGTGAAACAGACAGCGACTTATAAAGTGCACTATCGGCATCAAACACATCACGGCTTTTAAGAGGCCGAATTAAATCCAGACATATATCAAAAAAAAATATTTTACTTATATTCTAGTCGACAGTGCTCTTATTGGTAGGGAGGCAATAATCGGATATTATTGTAACTGTTTAGTTGGAAAAAGAACAGTAGGTTGCTGTTGTTACACAATGTCCATAATATGGTACATTAGCTGGGCAAGGTATCAACCAGATTTAGTACCACCTGCACAATTTTTAGACAATGTATTAATTATATAGGGTGAAATTGAATGTTTCTATGAAACTTCGTGAGATTGTTGGGTTATATGTATAGAGTATGCCTGTTTTTTTTCGGATTTTTTTGAAGTATATTTTTTTCATGTATTTATTTATAATTTGTGTATTTTTATGTCCTTTCCTCCTTTTGAGTAGTTATTCGTTTTAAACAAACAAACTTACATATCCAGTGAAAAACAACTAATAAATAAGCACTTCTAAAAAACGGAAAAACATTAAATTCCACCGCGGGTCAACGACCGACCGCGCCCGCCAGCCGTTGAGTGAGTAGGTACCTCTACACAGAGCTCAGCTGACTCGTTTGATTCCACACAATACAATAAAATCGTCTTAGATGCCTTTATTGAAATTGAAATAATAAGCACAAATGTCATCTTCTCTTAAGCAGAGAAAAACTTTAAAAGTTAATAATAATTTTGTCACGATTGGAAATAGGCAAATGTTAAACAAAAAGAAATACTTATTGCAGTTCAATACTTGGGTCAGAATGAAATTTATAACCCGGTATTCAAAAGTACTTACGAGACCGGCGATGTAGGTAGGTACAACGAGGAACATATTCATTTTTTTCACTAGAACTTTTTATCAAATCAATCACACTGGTAGTACACAATTAGTTGTTTCTAATCAAAAAGTATTTACACTAGCAATAAAAAGAGACTTAAATTATTATCTGCAAAATTGTTGCTCTAAACCACCATTTTGCTGCAAACAAAGGTAGGCATGTTTGCGGACGTGTCTTTTCACCTTTTTTAAAGTGTCCCTATCACTACTCACTGCACAAAATGCAACTTCTATGGTTTGGGGACTCATTCGACGATAGCAGTACACTATCTCTAGGTATTCTTGGTTCGTATACCGAGGCATAATGAAATTATCACAGTGTATGTCACTAAGTCAAAAAATGCGCACGCCTACGCGCGATTGATATACTTGCGACTGCGTTTTGCATGCAATCAAAGCAAACCACCGCGTGCGGGGTAGAGGGGAGGTGGGCGGAATTCACATCATCAAAGACGCCGCAACCGGCGCTAGTTGCCAGCGAGGGGCGCGCCGCCCGCCCGTGCTTCCCGCAAAACAACATATTATTACGTGTGTGTGTGTGTGTGTGACTGTGGCTGTGATTAAATGTGTTGGGAATTTCATGACGTGGGCAAATCAGACACGAAGAGTTCCTTCCTTCACTAAGCTCTAATATACCGATTTGCTCTGTATGATTTTTCTCAATTTAATAAGCCGTTTGTGCTTAAGTTTTAATTAAACGAGGCAACTAACATTAACAATAAAAAAGAAGTTCTTACACTAACAGACAGGCTTTACCGATTTAAAATCGTGACAGTCATATTAACTTTATAGGATTTTTAATTGCTCTAACAGAAGATTTATTTTATTGATTAATTACCTGTGCTTTATGAAACAATATTCAAAGGTATTGTGTATCAGTGAATAAATAATTATAATATAGCATCTAAGACTATTTTATTGTAATGTTTTTAAATAGTGTGGATCAAAGCGGAGAGTAGGTAAGTGCCGAGTCATCTGTGCGTGTAGTAGGTACCTACACAGGCGGCCGCGGTCGTCGCCCCGACCGGCGCTGATCTCGACTGGAGGCATAATGAAGGCATTCATTAAGTTTCCGTTTTTTTAGTAGTGCTTATTTTAAGTTGCTTTATAACTTCTATTTAGACGTGTTTAAAATGGATAATTACTCATAAGGAAGAAATGACAAAAAAATAACCAAAAAAATAATTAAAAAACGAAAAATTTTATTTTAAAAAATCCGAAAAAAATCATGCATACTCTATACACGTAACCCAACAATCTCACGAAGTTTCATAGAAACATTCAATTTCACCCTGTATATGATGATGACGATGATGAATAAATGCTTAGTAAAATGATAATTTGTTTTTTTATTTATAATCATCCTATGATACCTAAACATACATATCATGCTATACTTTTAACTTAGACTGCTCATTAATTAATGGTATAACCAGGTACTTCACCCTCTAAACACACATAATAAATTATTATCTAATCATATGGTTTCTAAACTTATTGGGACTCTGTAACGCATAATTCGGTGAAAGGTGTTGTTGTATGCAACACAGTGTTAATACTTCTGCCGCAGATTATAGAACTAAAGGTCTGTAATCTGTGACTTCTGCAGATAGCGTTTCCATTTAAATTAATTTACATTTATTAATAAAGACTTTTATATTTATATAGGTAAATAATAGCCCAAGCAGGGATAGTTCCAGGTTTGATTCCTTGTTATTTAGAAAAAGCCTTTTTGTAATGTTTTGGAGTATGTGTGTTTTGGGAAATGTCCCAATAGTCGTCAGGTAATGTCTCATTTTGAAATCTTAAGTTCTATTTCTGTTAGGTAAGCACTACTTTTTTCCATGTCATTGTTAAAACAAGTTACTAAAATCAATCATCATACTGTTGTCAGGGGGAGGGGGGTGGCGATGTCATGAGCTCCCTGAATCCTTTGTAGCTTAGATTTAAGTATTTAAATAGTCTTTCAATGAATAGAATTCATTAATTTGACTAACCTTACATAACCCAACTTTTGGTTATTTAACTATCGATATTTATACTATCCCGTAAAATAACTGTATAATTTTAACATATATGAAATTTGTATGAGTCTATCAACAAAACTGGCTAAAAATTATCTATGTAACGGTTAGGCCCAAGGTCCTATGGAAGTTCGCCAATCTCCTTTGGGTACGGTTGAAACGGGATTATAAGGATTTTTCAAAGTCCCATAACTTTTTTTTGAAGCAACTACGAAGGAAAATTCTTTCACTACAATCAACTACAAACGATTCTCGATGAGAATCAATAAGAAAATTTGGGTTCGGTGGAAACGGGATTATACGGATTTTTCAAAGTCCCATAACTTTTTTTTGAAGCAACTACAAACGAAAATTCTTTCACTACAATCAACTACAAACGGTTCTCGATACGAATCAATCAAAAAATTTGAATTTGGCCGAATTGGGGTGCTAACGATTTTTCGAAGTCCCATAACTTTTTTTTGAAGCAACTACAAACGAAATAATTTTTACTACAATCAACTACATACGAAAGTCTTCAAGAATCGTTAAGAAAAAAAATGATTTTCCAAAGTCGGGTGCTAGGTTCACACAGCTGGCGAAAGTTTGTGAGTGTGAAAGCATGACTAAATGGCTGGAGCGATTTTAAAAATAATTTGGTATGGAGTAAGCCGTCACCCTGGATTAACACATAGGCTACGTTTTACTGCGGAAAATATCCTTAATAAACCGCGGGTAACACCGCAGGGCATACTAGTCTATACTTCTATACTAATATTAAAGAGGAAACATTTGTATGTTTGTAACGAATTGGCTCAAAAAGTACTGGACCGATTTTAAAAATTATTTTCACCACTTGAATGCTACATTATCACTGATTAATATAGGCTATAGTGTATTTTCAAAAAGTTAGGGTTCCGTATGAAAACTCGATAATGTAACCCAACGTGTGTAAAAAGTACCAATAAATAGCCTTATATCGCGTACGCTGCGGAAGTCATTGACGATAGAGCGAAGTTATGCGCGATACCATATATCTAACTAGTACAGTTATGTCACAACTAGAGGTCCCCTGTGATTTCACCCGCGTTGATTTGAAGAAAAAGGTTTATAGTGAGTCAAACTTAAAATATGGACACAGGCTGTCGTGGACTTTTTTACAGAACTTTTAAAGGGGAAGAAGACTTTTTGGCGGGTTCGGGAAGCGTCACTTTAGCAATTTTGTTTTTCTTGTTGAAAATTGTGTTGTGGCGGATGTTAGTGTCTAATAATGGTGGATTATTAACCACTAAGTGTTCGGGAACATGCACAAGTGTTGGCAAGTGAAACAAAATATAATGTCTTTCGACGTTTCCTCAAGAAGTCCACGGGGAGGTTCCAGTAAATCCCCACACTTTTACTGAAACATAGGAAAAGGGGGATTGACTTGACTGCTACTTACTTTGACCACGAGTGCTATATTTATTTGTAAACATTTTAACACTTGACATTGGCTAAATGCACAAGCCTTGCGTAGCCATCTAGAAAAAAAAGGGAAGAATTCCGTCATACATGATTTTTCTGTAACTATGTATAACTGTTTACCCAGCGTACGCAACGAAATCTCACATATGGAATATTTTTACCCGTTTTTGCAACATTTATCATCGATGCTCCGTTGCTACTGGTCGCAGCCTGGTAATATATTATAGCTTTCCTCGATAAATGCACTGTCAACTTAAAAATATTTTTTCAAATTGGAACAGCAGAGCCATGTTGCAGTCAGTACATCGGGTCCTAAACTACGCAACGATTTTTTTACTTGGAATGGAAGGTTTATATGTATTATGAAGAAAGTCATTGTGTATAATACAAGCCTTTGAACAAAAACTATAGTCTACACTACAGCGCTACACCGAAGCAAAGCGAAGGCGGGCCACTAGTAGTTAAATAAAATCAGTAATATATCAAAACCTTCGTTTTGGGTCGGGCTCACGGTAATGGCGACGTTTCAGTCCGGGTTTTTTAATACATTAATTTAATTAATTTCTGTGTTGTGTCTTAAGATTACAAAAACGAACTACAATCACAAATTTACTAAACTTGCTAAAATGTCGCGTCAATATGAAACCCATAAAATAGTCACGTTTTGTTGTTTGCTGCAATTCCTATTTTACAACCTACCTACGTAGGTACTGCCATCTTTATAAAATACATTACCTATGTAGGTACCTTCTTATTCAAATACTGTGTAATAGGTACGTTTTCGAAAGTTCTAACTAAACTTGTAGTCAAAATAACAAAATTTAATTTGTATTTCACATACACTACCTAGCTATAAGTACATATTTTATTCTAGCATTAAATGCTAGGATTTTTGACTATTACGGTAATACAAGGTACTTATAAAAAAGGTATTTACCCTACTAGCTAGGGAGCTGGTGGCAAGACGCAGATGCCAAGACGTAATTTAGTCTGCACCTATGTTAAATAAATAGAAAAATTGCTAATTGTAAAAACAAAATGGAATCGTTTCTGTCATCAATTATATCTATTATTTCATTATAGATTTTATAGATAATGAAATTAAAGCTGGCAGAAGTCAGGATGGCGGGAATTTTCAAGCAACGGAAAAGACGGTTGATGATCGATCACGCATAACTATTTACAAAGTAGTCCGATTTTAATAATTATTTTTTATTGGAAAGGGGTATACTTCAAAGTTGGTGCCATATAAATTTGAAAAATAAAATTTTTTAGGGTATCTCCACAACATGCTTCGACCTCAAGAGACCGATTGCGTTCGGTCATCTGTCTTTTATAGTAACTGATAAAATTACTAATACCTATCTTGTGTGAAATACTCAACTTTCGTTTCATCTAATCTCAAGTCACAACGATACTAAAGAAGGTTTCACTTCAAAATTGTGACTCTTGGTCATTTTCGAAACGAGGTTTACAGTCTTGCGGATTGGGCATCGGACCACCTAATTGGTACCGACCGGAGCGACCGACGGTGTGTTTACGGCTATGTTTTCGAGGCGAGCTGGTTTCGCACGTGGCTGCTGCAGAACAACCGGGTTGTCGACCCGCGGCCTTGGGACGCAGCCCCTCGTCTCAACCAAGCCAAAATACACTTTGTTACACGGCCTATGCAGTTGAACCTCGAATACATTAGCAACCTGTCAAATTTTAACAAAAACTCTCAAGCTTATTTTTACTTCTCATGGTAAGGTTATATGCCTTGTTGATATTAAAATAATAAGTTAGCTGAAGTAAAACCACAAAATAGAATAACAGAAGGTAATCTACATTCAAAGTGCCCTCGAGCAACGCACACAATTGACACCGCTTACGGACACGATATCTCGAACAATGTTATAGAAAAAAGCAATAGATGTATGGAAAGAGCTACAAGAAAAAACAGTAGATGCAGAGGCGTACTTTTTCCTATTCCGATCAAATTAAGATATAGGCCACCAACAAATGTGTTTCTGTGGCTTCTACTGCCCCTCAACGCTCGTTTTTTTTTATACAATAACATGTTTATTGCATTATAATTATGTTTATCTACATTCTTAATGGCAGAAAACGCAACTTAACATGCAATGTAATAAAGAAAATCGTAGATTCATGTAGAAAAACGGAAGAACAGGAGAAATTTCAGAAAAACAGGAGACCTGTAAAATCGGGAGACCTGGTAACCCTGATCTCGAACCACTTCAGACCATTGCGAGCGCGAGTGTCATTCGCTGGAGACATTTTGTGCAAAAATGGAGAAACAAAAAACAAGTTCATATACATATCTGTTCAGTAGACGGTTGTTTAATTTCAACATTAAGCTGTGAATTGTTATTTTTATTATTTGTGGTATTGGTTTATACCTATTTCCGTTTCTTTTGTTTCATTTTCGACAGTAAATCAAACAATTAGATACGAGTGTCACTACGGCGATAGTTTTTTGTGCATAAGGCAATTTTGTCGGTCCTACCGCGTCCGCCGAGCGTAGGTATGCAAAGTGATGTACTTACATACATGAGATTACTTTCTGCTATGTTTATTTTGTGATAAATTATTTATAAAAAGGCTACAATGAACTTACGTTTACAAAGATACTGTTTGTGTATAAAGGGTTACCATTTAGGAATTTAAAAAAAGGCTGACATTTTGATAGAAGTCTGGACTTTTTATTCACAAAATGGAAACATTACTGACTTAGGTACAGTGGTAACTATACCACTGTTACTAAGCAGACGCTTGTATTACGAAAATAATCCTGACAAATTAAAGACCCGGGCTAAGTCCAGACTAATCCAGACGGATGGTAACCCCATGTGTACACAAACATTTGTAACTATGATTTACTTTGACCGATATATTGTATTGTTATAATGCTACCAATGCACTAAGACTTCCTACGTTTAATTGGTTGCATAGTAACTTAAAAATGCTAATGTAATAGGTTTAAAATACGGCTCGCAGAGGATACACGCTTTTGTTTCGGAGTCAAGGAAGGTCACGTCACGTTGGAATAACAGCGCAGCGACCGACCGACCGACGAAGAGCGCGCGGTGCGGGGCATCGATTTGCGTTGTTTTTTTTATCGCCTCCTTCGTTCCGTCCACTCCACTCACGCGCAGTTTAACAACACAGGGTCACGTGACGGACACACCAGCTCAGTGCATGGCAACTAAGACTATGTATTGTATTTTGAATCCAACCAAAAGCAGTTATCTTTGCGCAGATAAATCTACCTGGTAATCCGTAAAATTTGTCTTCGGTTAAATTTTTACTTACCTACGTTGCCAGAAGCTATGCACCTGGTGTGCAAGTCCTTAGGCTTATCTTTCGCTGCAACGAGGTGGGGATACGATTCAATCGTAACTGGACAGGTTTATTTTAAACAGGTCCATGTTGCTCGACTAGAACTGCCATTACAGTTTGGTGTTGCGCACGTTTAAAGGTAGGTCGAATTAGGCCCGAGTTCACCAACATTTTAAACAAGCGTTTATCTCCTAAACAACCGTTTAAGATTTTTTTTGTGTTCACCACGTGTTCACCGGTGGTTATATCCCTTATACGGCTGATCTACGTAACCGAGCTCGAAAACATCGTTTAACCGTCGTTCAGATATTATTGACGTTTGCTGTGTATCGGTTGCTACAACAATTTTAGGTTATATCGACTTTAAATTTTTTTGTGTTATGCTAATTTAAAATGCAATCAGTGTTTAATGTTATGATTGATAACTATCAAGAGTACTACCTAAATCTTCTTGATAATTTAGATGATATAGAGAGAAGAACAAAAATGCCTCGAGTATTTCAAATGTGTCGTAATTATTATGAGGAGTATGATGAAGAATCTTTTAAAACTAGATTTCGTTTATCAAAATCTTCCGCACTGGAGGTTCTCCAATTAATAGAACATCAACTAGAATTTCCCAACGATAAGTAAGTCTAAAACTGATAACTATCTTAAAAATAGGATACCTTGAATAACCTTACTTTTTATTTAATAAGGATAGCCATTACCTTTTTACAAACTTTTTAGTTATTATTTTATATTGCATTTCTATAAGCATATCTTTTTTTTATTTCAGGAACAACTCCTTATCTCCAATGAATCAATTACTTTTAACTTTGCGTTTTTACCCAACAGGATGCCACCAATTGACCATAGGCGATTTTTACGGAGTGAGTCGAACAACAGTAAATCGTGTCATACACCGAGTAAATGCAACGATAGCCACCTTGGGGCACAATTATATAAAATTTCCTCAAACAGAGGCAGATATCCGAAAAACTCAAATAGATTTTTACAATATAGCAAAATTCCCTAATTATTCATTAGACTGTACCCATATAAAAATTATTTCACCAGGAGGATGCTATGCTGAAACTTTCAGAAATCGGAAAGGGTTCAATTAATGTCCAAGCTATTTGTAATGCCCAGTTATTATTTACTGACCTAGTGGTGCGGTGGCCCGGAAGTTCCCACAATGAAAGGATTTTCAGTGCATCTAGAAGACATGCAATGTTTGAATCGGGGATATATGGTGATGCAGTACTTGTTGCAGACAGTGGTTATATGAATAGGGAGTGATGATGCCGTTAGACAGAGTTTTATCAACAGCAGAATCCTTGTATAATGAATCCCAAATTAGGACACGGAACCCCGTTGAAAGATTATTCGGGATATGGAAAAGGCGGTTTCCAGTATTGGCACTAGGAATAAGAGTTAGCTTAAAAAATGCTATTCCTATAATAGTGGCTACGGGTGTATTAGAAAATATACTACAAATTAAAGGAGACGAAATGCCATCTGATGACTCTATTATAGATTTGCCAGCACCATGGGAGGAAATATTAGAAAGGGGGAGAATAAGACAGCAGCGAACTTTATACGGTAATAGTAACCCATCAAGAGATTTGAACCCTACTAGAAGAGCATTATTATCAAATTATTTTGAAAGTCTAGTATAGGTTTAAAATAAAAATATATTTTAATGTCTACTGGTACATTTTATTTATATAAAAGATGATATAAAAATATAAATTAAAGTCAATAAAGTTTTATTAAACATACATAACTTCAGTCATTAAATATAACAAAAAAAATTGGTAAAGGAATTCAAGGATTTTATTGCATTAGAACAGTATACCTAACTAGATAACTTAAATAATATAAACACATATATAACCAATTCATAATTATTAACCTACTCTAACATATTTGATGCAACGAATGTAAAACAAGAGCATGAAGATTCCCGAAAGTAAACCAATTTGAGGCTCAAATTTAAATAATCTCCCAAAAATAATATAAAGGTAATGAATAATAAGGGTACCTAACCTAACCTTTGGGTTACCAGTTGTATTTTTGGTGATCAATTACAATTTTTTGGGGATCATTTAAACATTTTCCTTATTTATTAATTATTAAATAAAACTACTTTTTAACGTATTGCCTTAAAACTACAAATAAAAATTATTAATTATTTTCAAGTTTTTGAGTCTTTAATTGCTCTTGTTTTAATTGTTGTTCTAAAATATTAATTCTAATACGAGATTCTTTTTCTGCATTTTCTTGCATATTTTAACAAGATTATTTTTTTCTCTTGTGAGAGTATCACCCAAAGAATCTTGTTTAGGTCTCCTTCTTTTCAGCCAATCCTCTTCGTTACACTTGGAAGACCTTAATTCTTTTGAAACCGGCGTTTTTATATTCTTTGGAGTTTGATACTCCAGGTATCATTTTCCTGTAAAAAGCAATAATTACTTTAAAAAAAACTGAAAAGTACACACTGCATTATCACATTAGTCAAAATACTATTTGAACTCACATTATTTTCATTTAATATGCCTTTTGAGGTACTGGCTTGGCACAATGATTTCTCAACTTCACCATCATGTTTATTATTAGGTTGTCTGACCTCGTCCATGGACAAAAATGAAAATTCAATATTTTCCTGGAATAAATTGTTTTCTGAATATTATTAAGACTCCATTAAACAGTGCTTGACTATTCTAAAATACTGTAAATAAAATTGTCATATCAATGTGACATAAAATTTGACAATTTATTATACTTGATCGAAGGTTATTCAAACAATGCCATTAACGTTCAATAGGTGATGTGCTAGTCGGAACAGAAAATAAAATCGTTTCCTAAAACGGTAATAATTTAAGTAAACCTACCTTATTTTTTTCACTTTCTGCATTGTCTTCTAATATAATAGTATTGTCCACTGGATGGTGCAGTTCAACAAAATCCTGTAAACATATAAAATCATTTAAATCAATAGATTATAACATGAAACCTATCACACATATTTAGATTATTTGTTAGATGCTTATCAGTAATATCAAATTAAACCTCAATCTAATATTGTATCAAATATAAGAACTTACTTTAATTACACTGCCACAGGCGTCGCTGTCATAAATATTCGAAAGTCCTTCTAGGGCTGGACCCAGTATAGCATCTACAACAGCGCTCGACCCTTGATTTGATGGTGCTGGAGATGGTGGTTTTCCACCACCTGAAATATAAAAAGCACACATTTCAGAAACATAAAACAGGCACGAAACATAATATGTGAATAAAACGTACAAATCGATTTCTCTTCCTCAAATAATAAATCACCACGTGAGTTCCAAAAGTACATACCAGTCATAAATAAACTCTTTTTTCTGGCTGCCCGATCTTTCTTGGTCTGCCTTTTAATGTTTTCTCAACAACACTTTAACACCGTATGTGTTCGATGGCAATATGTGCTGATGGTGTTAATTCTTCAGTAAGACGAATCCATCCTTTTATTTTTACCGAGTTCATGGTAGCATCAGTGCGCTTATTTTCAACTATGTCCCGGGATTTAAGAACCAACTCCGTAAGAATACGTTTCTCGTCGCTCGAAAAATTTATTGTTCGCTTTTTATGGACTCCATTTTAAATAAAAAATATATGTTTGAGCTAACGAACCGACTTGCTTCACAATCACAAAACACAACACAAATGAATATAATATTTCACTTTGACATTGACAGCAAACGATTTTATCCGACCGAAATTAAAACTACTACTATTTGAACTTTGTTAATACATTGTCATACTTTTCAAATTGGTAGCATTCTACTTTAAACTACTCAGTTGGGATGTTACTGTGTAGCATGTCGACTAAATGAGATACTACGACTCCGCAAATGAGTCACATTATACCATTCATTCATTCACTCTTACCGGCTGGCGATCGGTTGATTTGTAAACCGTGGTTAATATTTTAGTTGTGAACAGTAATTATTTGACCGGCTGTTTAAACATTGTTTAGAAATTAACCGGGTGATCAATTAAACGTGGGTTAAACAACAGTCGATGAACTCGGGCCTTAATGAGCTTTAAGTTGTTGTGCAATAATAATTTTAATTTCAATTTAGCACATATTTCACCTACCAACATTACATACTCTGAACTTCAAAATGATAATATTTTATTTTCACGGACGATATTTTTTTTCTGCGATTTGTCATTTAACGTTCCTTCCATGATATTCAAAATTGTAGGCACGTTACTGGATTGGCATACCTACACTGTCTGTACTAATCATAAAAGAGCGTATTCGTGAATTTTTTTTAGTAATTAAATTAACCACGAGATGAGATCATACGATGAGAAATATCTATTTCTTTATTACTACTATTTTATGAACATTAAAGCGAATGATGGCATTACTAATGTTCTAAGTAACATAATAGTTTACTACACTCTTTTGTATAATCTGAGCACCTGCCGCAGCACTCGTAAATCTATTAGTCCCTATCCTAACGGTCCCACTTCCTGTGACAATCGATACATTGAAAGCTTCAACGCATTTCTTATGCGTTGTCTCGTCTTTATTTTTTTAAAAATATAAATTGCAGTAACAATGTTTTTATGCAAAAGAGAACCTTTGTGATGTGTAATGGCTGAGATAAGGTATTATTGCTGCCACACAGTATTCCCACTTCTACTTTGGGTATTATGACTCCATCGTTATCTCATGTCATGTTGTGTTCACTCATGCCATGAGACAAATAATTATGCATAAATAACACGGTTCCTTAAATATCTTTTCATACCTTATACCTATATAATATTATATCCTTCGTAATTGGTATGTTTAGCTGGTTAAAGGTCACCGCACATGCTAACTGGCACCCGGCTAGCACCACCTCGCTCTCTAGGCTTCGTACGCATTGCAGCTAGTATTCTTTATATGGACTTCTATGAACATGCGTGTTTCTATGAACTCGCAATCTGACCACACGCGGACTGCCGCCTCGGTAACAAGGCGTACCGCACCGCATTGCAAATGATTGAAATTGGTGAATCGTACTGGAGCAAAGCTAGGCCCATTGACAATTTTTTTTTGTATTCTGTGTTACCTATATGGAAAGGAAGGTGCAAATTAAACTCACGACAAGCGAAATGGGTATTACGATCTTTTATATTTAGTATATCAGGCAGCAACTCTTCATCATCATCATCAACAGCCTATCCTAGTCCACTGCTGGACATAGGCCTCTCCAATTGCACGCCACTCAGATCGATCTTGGGCTACTCGCATCCAGCGCCTGCCAGCCATCTTGCGCAAATCGTCACTCCATCGTGACTGAGGAACTATTACTGCTTCCTTATAAAAGACCACCCATCAATTACATTATTTTAGAGTGGTTAAACGCCATGTCAATATAAAATTGTATCAATAACAGCCTCATACCAGCAAGGCCAGGACGGAACCTTTTTTTCATTCACATACCTAAATAGGTAGTTAACGTTTTGTTAAATGCATACAGCATCTCTCTCTACTTGTTTTCTGATATACTAGAGTTTTAAGTCTACCAAATCGTGAAGTAGAGTAGACTACCGGTAGGCTGGGTAAGCTACGATTGGAATTGTAGATTATTCAGTAATAGAAAGGACATTGTTCAGCGTCCATACATAGTAAGCCTAAGAACCAACAATCATGAAATATTATTTTCTAGGTTCAAAATCGTAACTGACAACTTAAATTATTAGGTTATGTTCAATATTCAATGAAACATAGCTCAACCCATAGATAAATGATTGGTCTCGCTTCACTCCACTAGATACCGCGCTATCAAAAAACAACAGCTCCGGTTATGGGACAACTCATTATTTATTGTAGTGTGTATATGTCACTCTGCAAGGACGGTGTCATATGTCAAAAAAAAAATGTAGCCAGCTACTCAACTGCTACCCCAGTAATAGGGAAAATATTTTATGCTGTTGTCGATCCACACTAACAATACCAATTACAAAATCCGTACATATTAAATGAATATATATCATTTTTAGTATTTTTTTTTGCAAATATACGTGATGCACGGAGGCGCGAATCCTATAATTTTATCACGCTTGCATAGTTAGTTTCTTTATTTTTATCCCACCTGTCAGTAGTTTGGTTACAAATTCTTATAAGTGCCGCCGTAGTCTGAGTGGTATGTACGCCAGTTTTGATGGTGTCGGCCTTCTTAGGTCATAGGTCCCGGGAGCTAGGCTAATAGATGTGAGACTTTCGATATGTATAAATATTTATTATACAGTGGGTTGCCAAATTAATAGGGACAGTCGTGAAATATTGGTATTTTGTACAATATTGGTCCAAAAGTCATTATAAACACATTTTATAGTTATAATTAGGTTTAATATTATAAGAATACATATCTACTAAGTAGTCTTAAGAATTAATATCTATATTAAATAATAAAAAAAAAATATATAAATGGATGAACATAATACTAAAAAATAATTAATATTTAGTGACATTTCCCTTGGCTTCTATAAGGGCTTCTATTCGTCTTGGCATGCTTTCTATGCACTGTTTAGCACTTTCTTTTATTTTAGGGTTGTGATGCCACACATTTATTAGTTTTTCTATCAATTTTACCTTGGTGGTTATCATCTCCTTGGCAATTTCCGCCTTGGTTATTTCCCATAAATTTTCTATGGGGTTCATGTCGGGAGAATTGCCAGGCCAAGGTAAAACTGGAATGTTGTGGTCTGCCAAGAACTTCGTTACACTCCTCGCTTTATGACATGGTGCTGAGTCATGCATAAAAACGAATTCCTCGCCATCTGGGAACCATTCTCGGAGTTGCGGCAATAAACGAGATTCTAAAACTTGTCGGTATTGGTCCTGTCTCATGGTTCCCTGGACAATGTAGAGGCGCCCAACTCCTTTAGAGCTTATGACAGACCACACCATAATCTTAACCGGATGTTTAACACGCTCCACGATGCAGTCGGGGTGATACTTCTCGCCTGGACGTCGCCTGACAAAGTTGCTTTTGTCGGCTAGAATCTCGAATGTTGACTCGTCTGAGAAACACACCTTGAAAAAACAGATATCTTTTTAGAATTTTGATAAATACTACTTAAAACGACATAAATTAGAAGTTTAAAGTAAAACTGACCTTACTCCAGTCTTCAACAGTGTTCATACGGTGCTCACGAGCCCAGGCAAGGCGTTTCTTCTTCATCGCTTCAGTCAACCGAGGTTTCTTAACTGGTCTATGACCAGTCAGATTCTCCTCAGCCAACCGCCGCTGCACAGTTCTTTTTGAAACTGCTATTCCAAACTCCTGAACCATCTGAGTTAAGAAACCCACACTTTTTTTTCGGTTTTGCAGGCAGATATCCCGAATTTTTCTGTCGCAACGTGGCGTAGTAATACGTTTTCTGCCACATCTGCCTTTTCTTTTGGGCGAAACTGGTTGATTCTGGTCCAAATTTAATTTTATTTTATTGACAGCAGACTTAGAAACTCCGGTAAGTTCCGCTATCTTTCTCTGAGAGTGACTCGTGTGCAGGAGAAGGGTTTGAACCTCAGATTTTTTTCTTGGAGTCAAATCAACGCCTCGACCCATACTGAAAGCCATAAAAATTAAAAAAAATAGTAGTTATATAAAAAAATTAATCTAAATAAATTTTTAACTTTAACAGTAAAGTAATACTCACTTTCAATAATAATTTATTGCACTAAATCACAAAAATAACTTTTTTTTAAATTAATCAATGTTTTATAATTTTACGCGTGTGAAGGACTCTGCGTCTCCAACGTTATTAAAATATTTTTAGAAAATGAACAGACCCTTTACACATGAAACCCACTTAAACTTTGAGTCAAAGAGATGTTGTGAATACAAAAAATACATTCCAACAACACTTGCACCACTTTAAAGTGCACTCAAGTGTGCCCAAAGAAATAAATTGATAAAAAATGTGACTGTCCCTATTAATTTGGCAACCCACTGTACATTTAGTGATATCGATTCCGGCATGATTCTCTACAGCTAAACTTAAATTTGACAACAGTGCATCCTTGTCATTCTCTATACAGAATGAAAAGGAGAGACTGATGTTAAATTTGGTTTTAAGTTAGAAAATCATGTCAGAATCGACACCAGTGTTGAGTAAATTTATAATTATTATTAACCATGCAGACACTAGAAATTGAAATAAAACTAGAATAACAATATATATAATTAAAACTATTAATATAAGCAGGTTAACAAAAGAATAAAGTTTATTATCAAAAAATAAAAATTACATGCCACTAACTTGAACAAGTTTACGATAAATTTGCCTTTTAAAATTCCCTGACTTTTGCAAATTTTCTTTCTTCCAAATGTAATGGAGTCGTATTGTATCAACTTCTCCACTACTAGTCGAATTAAATTAATCTGATGTATGGCACCATTAACATGACTTGAGTCGAAATCAAAATATCTTTTAGAACCCGTCCCGATGAATTTTTTCATGACATCAATTACAATTTTTTTATATATTAAATTTGATTTTATGTGCGACACTTTATCTATATTTTGTATTATAGATTCTGAAACCAAGCATATTAAAAATACATCTTCAGAGGCATATGATAATCCACCTCTATCTTTTAACATCACAAATTTATGAAACCAACAATGATTTTTAGCAGTTAAATTATCAATACAATGACAGCATTTCAATTTTTTTGTTAAGAACTTGACAACAAAACTGGCTACGTATCCAACAACGTGGTTTTTAAAATTCGACATGTATGGCACATCCAAGAATTCTGTGATCTCGTCACAATCATCCTTAACTTTTTCTAGTGCATTTAATAATACTGAATCTTCTTCTTCGAAACGTTCCCACATGAAAATGTAATTTATTGGAATTTTCTAGAAAAACTAAATAATTTGCAAGATAAAAAAGGCCTCCATTTACCTAATAAAATAACGAAACGTCATTTAGAAAGTTTGCTTCAAATTATTAAGTTTCCTTTATTATTACCCGCACCATAAGCTATCCCTGAGGCCCAAGCACGAGTTTTTGACAGCTGCTTAACGCTAACGTATCGCATCGTCAAAGTTTCTATGAAAAAGACTAAGCAGCGCCACTGACACCATGTATAAACTAGCTTTTTCCATAAAAAATTTGACCATAACGATACTTTACGAAGCTGTCAAAAACTCGTACTTGGGCCTCTGTGCTCAATTTCATTCAATTAATTTCAACATTTTTTCCAAAATTGTGATGTTTTCTTAACCCCCCCGATTTATTTTCAAATATTTTCGATTCACTAACACGAATAGTTTGTATTTCATAAAGAGGTCAAATGAAATGGGTCATATAACAGTATATTCATATTATAAAAATCTCAACCATAGGGACTTTTATATTGCGTACTTGGCAACACTAAATGACGTTTATTTTTCATGAAATTTTACATCGAAATTTCGAAATTATAAGATACTTACTGATGGTTGTGATTCCAGTGTCCTTTTTATTTTTTGAACTATTATTCTTACAACGTTTCACAACACAAACTGACATTTTGCTGCGGATTGTGCTCTAAATTGATTAAAATATGCGGGACTAACACCTAAAGCGCAGCTGTCAATGTGACTGACACGGCGAAGGCTCGGGTCTGCCGATTTCGGCATAGTATTTGTTGCCCCATTAAACAAGTACGCCGGCGGTATCTAGTCGAGTGAAGCGAGACCAATCATTCATCTATGGCTCAACCTATGAATTTTAGACATGGGCGTTTTTGGTTTTGAACGCAAACGGATATTTATCGGATTTCAGATTTCAAAATCGATTTTAAAATCCGTTTTTAGATATCCGATTTCAGATGTGCCGAACTTAGCCAATTCACTGGTTTGTGTTATGATTTGGTTTTATTAGCTAACGACAATCACAAACAATTAATTGTACGAAGCAATGATACTCGTAGATTTGCGCGATTTTCCTTTATGCTTTAAATCTAGGCTTAGGCAAGAGTATATATTCTGTGGCTTAGGACTAGCAGAAAAGTTATCTTTACGGATAAAAGTAAAACTTTTGCGGCGCATTTAAAAATCGGCTTATATACAATGATTTCTTTTTACATATTTTTTTAGTATTTTTTTTTGTTTTTCTGTTTGTTTTTATTATTTTTCAAACCATTTACAAAATCAAACCTAATTACTTCAGGTTAGCGTTCAAAAAAATGTTAGTTGCTCGACTTTTGATGTTTTTAGACGACATCTTTTTCAGTAATAAATAATCCCGCCTTAGAGAAGAACAATAGATTTCCGTAAACAGCAAACCGAAATCGGACTTCCGAGCACGAAATCGGACATCCGAAAACGAAAGCACAAATTTCGAATCCGATTTACATTTGGATACTTGTGGTGGTATTAGATCGCTAGCGTTTTGGTTCGGTTAGATTTCTGAAATCGGATTTTCTTGTTGAGAAATCGTTCGGTATCGATTTGTGTTTGAAATCGGATTTTGGATTCGTTTTGACATATCGGACGCATGCCTAATGAATTTAGTATAAACTCAGTATGAAGTGAATTAATATTACAACTAATTCATTTTATTCGGTGCGTTTATTAAGAATAACTATTAGGAAAAACTTGGTTAGGTAGGAATCATGAATAAAATAAAATCTGTAATTATTATTTATTGACTATTTTTGACATAATTGTACCATATTGTTTATTGTATTTATTTGTATATCATATGTAGGTAGGTATATTGTGTAAATATGCAGCGTGAATGTGTCAGGTGTTCTTGAATAATTTGGCAGTATGATCCTCTCAGGATGTTGTGGCACAGGTTCACTAGCACTTGGTAATAAGGGTTCTGCTCTTTGGTAACACCGATGGCATATTAGATAGCCGAAGTAGTTAAATTAAAGGAAAAACAATCGCAAATAAACACACACAACAAGTAATCCGAAACAAACGAGAATGCACTTTCCGGTTTATTAAACTACTCTTTAGAATGCACGAATGCCACAGATTACTACGAATGCAAACTGCATGCACCACAACCACAGAGTAACGAGTTTTATGCCGGCCCTTCACTTGACAACAGTTTGTCCTTGTCATGCTTAATAAGGAATGAAAAGGACAGACTGATGTCATGTTTTAAAATAGCATATACGAATAGCCAAGTGAAGTGAAGGAAGAAAGAGTGTTTTGTTTGCAGCGCTGCCATAGATTATACACATAAAATGGTATTTATTGTATCAGATTATTTTTTAACTTTTTAATTTAGCTTACTTAACTGGAAGTGTCCGTCACAATCTAAATACTGATCATTATCGCAAAAAATATACTAAGAATTATCATAAATGCCAAATTGGTGTTGGTTCTTAGGCCAATTTTAACATTATCCTTTTGACCAGTTCGCAATATTTCAAGTAGCTGCTTTTTATTATTTGTGATAAATA
Organism: Chilo suppressalis; assembly: GCA_902850365.2. NCBI lineage: Eukaryota > Metazoa > Arthropoda > Insecta > Lepidoptera > Crambidae > Chilo > Chilo suppressalis. Next base: position 21,327,495 of record OU963898.1, read on the forward strand.
AGTTAAAAGAGCTTTAGCAATAATTTTAGAAGAAGTAATAGCCAACCTAACTCGTATATAGGACATGGACATATACATACATCAAAAAAAGTTTGAGATCACTTGCAAAAGCTGATAAATTTTCAAAATTTAACTTAATCAAGAGAAAATGTTTACGTTATATCTTTTTTATTTAAAAATACACTTTCTGAAATTCAAAATTAAAACAAATATTTTTTTTAGTATACAAAATTCAATAATTCAATCCTAAGGCGATTGTAATAGAACTTTGATAGAAATAAAAGATAGTTTAACCAAATTTAAAAACCTCTTATTAATAAATTGTTGTTTATCTAATACAAAATAACTCCTCCTCTGGCGCGAACACAGGCGGAGATCCTTCTGGGCATGCTGAGGATCAAGTTCATCAAGAGACTGTTTTGTATCTGTCTGCCGTCATCGAGCCTTGATAAGGGATGAACCGTTCCTGTGGCCGTTCTTTGCCTTTCAGAGTCTCCAGGTCTTCTCCAAACATGGACACGTCGGTTATCTGGATGAGTACTGATTCTCGATTCGTCAACGAAAGGGCAGTTGTGCCAAATGTTTTCCGTTTCGTCTTCTTCGTTTTGCCGGAGCCTAGCCCACTGTAATCTCCGTCGCTGACGTTCCCGTGAATTCAAAGGTGCCAAGACTTCCGTGCTCGTAATCCAGCCTTGTGTAAGCAATTCCGAATGGTCTGAGTGCTAACTTCAAGTTCGGAGGCGGCCCGTATTTCTGCTTTTAATTTAGTGGCGTTTATTGTTGGGTCGCGGGCTACCAGCAACCTGATGTAGTGCTTCTGAGCAGCTGTCAAAACCGCTGTGGGGTCGATCAGCTAAATTATCCATGCCGTGGTAGCTCTGCAACGTAACCACGTTGCGATGCCACCACCACCACTACACAGGATTGGGATATGGCAACTCTGCGTGCTATTTCTCTCTAAGAATAGCCTTCTTCCCTCAAAGTTACAATTCTGGCTCGTAAAACATCTGATAATCCTCGTGGCATTTTTTAAATCACAACTTTTCGTGAAAAAAGCTTTTAAATCGATAATATTGACTAAGTCAGATTTCTGAATGAGTGTCAGCTTGGGTTGCATGTCTTTTTAAATGGAAAAACAATTGAATTATTGAAGTTATACTTCTTTAGCCGCGTTATGAAAAAATTATGAGAGTGAAATTTTAAGATGCGCGCGCATCACTGTAACACAAAAGTAACTTATTGAAGTTGGCCGCGGGCGCGTTATGAAAAAATCATGTGAGTGAAATTTCGAGATGCGCGCGCATCACCGTAACACAATAGTAACACCATGAAGTTGGCCGCGGGCGCGTTATGAATGTTAGTGTCTAATACCACTAAGTGGTTAATAATCCACCATTATTAGAAATCTGTTCGAAAGGTACTTCGAACGATCCACGGAGCTCCATAAGATGATCGCGTTGTCAAAAACAATGTTGGCACGCTCGTCGCCTCTGATCACTGTTTTCATATTTATAATATTTATCCACATGTTTCTAGTTTCTATATAGACACAACGTGTTTTAGTTACTTACAAGTGCTAATTACATATGGACTAATAACTTAAATTCAGTAGTGATTTTAATTGAATATTTTGAATATTTATTTAATTTTTCAAATTAAAACTGAACTTAATTGACTGTGTTAACTATCCTTTTCCAGTCCTTTTATTATTTTATTGTAATTATTAATTATTTGCATGCAATTAAAAAATATTTTTAATGATGCTAAAGAAGTATAACTTCTCACGCGCGTACATAAGTTACACGCATCCATTTTTTTAAATGTTTTACGTGCTTATACTTATTTTAAAATTTAGAATCTTATAAGAAAAAGAAATTACAAAAAAGTCTTCTGTAACACAAAAAGCAATCTATTTTTCAAAGTGATCGCAAACTTTTTTTTTATGTGTGTACAATCTATAAAAGGTAGTTTGTAATGTGACATTTTGCACTAAGCCGCGATAGCCTAGTGGATAACACACACCGAATTATTGGTCCTAGGAGTATGGGGTCGATCCCCCAGGTTACGTACGTTCGAGCGAACCACTGAAATATGGTTTTTATAATTTACATTTCCTGTCGGTACGGATGCTGATGGTACTAAATACATAATGATTAAAAGCAAGACGACTTATGTGAAAACAATTAGGTAATGTTTTTTAAAATAAAAATGTCTACCGTTGTCTACCATAGCCTACCGGTAGACTATGGTACTACTACGTAGCATTTACAAAGGCTTCGTACCTGTGTTGCCAAATCTCGTCAGTTCTACCAAAATGGTAGACTATATAGGTAAAACAACTGACTGTTTTATTGTTATAAATAATCAAACCATTACTTAGAATAATTATTGAAAAGTTTTATAATACACTAGCATTCTAATTTAAAGCAAAGAAAAAAAAATACATTGGAGATTTTACAGTATAGTTATAGACTTTTTTATTTGATCAGCCCCCGTAGCATGAGCACCGCAATATTATAAAACTTTTTATCAACAATCAAATGTCAACACCATTATAGTAGTATGTAGTCTGACAAATAATGTCGATAAATAGCTTATTTGTTTCTTAGATTTTCACGCACATCACTCATTAAATAAAACTAGTTTTTACGGGTTAATGCACGAAACTTTATTTATTTATTGACGTTTCGTAGCCTTTACAGGCTACGTCGTCAGAATTAAACTTTTATTTAATTTGTCGAGCTACCTTCGAAAGACTTTTATTGAGCGTTCGGTTATTTCATTGTTCGATTTTTAAAGTTTTATTGTCTATGTATGAATTTATTATTAAATTTACTTAATAAAGTATTTTATAAGTAAAGGCTACGAAACGTCAATAAATAAATAAAATTTCGTGCATTAACCCGTAAAAACTAGTTTTATTTGATAAATAGCTTATTCATTTCGCGTTTTTTGGTCATGCTAGGCGCGTAGAGCTATTTAAAGCTCATTCTCAACTAAGAATTTCATAATTTTATAATAACTAGATAAAAAAATAATAAGACAAACAATCGATAAATGATGAACTTAGCGTAGAATATTTTTCAAAGCCTGGTGTTAGTGGCATCTCTTGTTCAAATTTTATGTTGGAGTCTTTTTTTATATTCAAATTTATTCGAGATTTATAGACGAAATTCGATATTTCGTACGAATAAATGTTACCAAGAATTATTTTTAAAATGTCAATAATTTACTGTTAGCAGAATGTCGTTTCGACACTGGTATCATTTTTCTTCACTGACAGACGGCCAGCTGTGCGTAGTAGGTACATTGTTGAAAAATAACTCGAAACATCTAATCTAAACTCCGTCCGTGGTGTATCATCCATTTCTCTAGCTTGAAAAACTGATAATAAAATATATTATTATTATCTTTGCTCATTGTAAACTTGGTTTGCTAACTTGGCTAACACATTAACTAAAATCACAGTTGACAGTTCTTTCGTGGTAATTATTGAAATGTTTATGTAACGTAGCATTGTTCGGATCGTTGAATAAGTGTATCATCTTTTGTTGCAGATACTTTCGCAGTGAGTGTGCAGTGCATTTTGGTCATTCGAAGCGAGTGTCAGTGTAGTGTAAGGTGGTGACGAGTGGTGATGTGCTAGTGGGTGGGTGCAGTGCAGTGGATGCTGAGGCGAAGGTATAGCGCGAGCCGTGGCATGGTGCCGGGCAGGTAGCGCGCGCGGGCGGCCTGCGCAGGCCCCACACAAGCAGCTGCGTGTGTTCCCCAGCGTCGTCTATGGCCGAGCAACACATTACACCGTCGTCGCACTCTGCACTCACGAGAGAGTCCAGTGGGTTAGTATACATGAAAATGATGGTAAACTAACTTATCATTACGGTATAGGTCCTGAACCATAATAAATAAGTCGAGTCAATTTAACTGCTTTCCTCTGATAAAATATTAATGTCTGTAATTACTGAGTAACTCTGTGATCATGACACTTGCAACAGTGCTGAAATATTGGTGCTTTGCAAAAAACAAGATACATGGTAGCAATCCCACTAATAACATAAATTAGAGTAATGGAGGCCATACACATTAGGTTTTGCATGATGGTTTTAACCGTGCATTCATAACCGACATGCATAACCGAGTTACATGCACCGAAAACTGTACAGTTTTACCACATACACGCTAGGGCTTGCATGTTGGTTATGCATGTACGGCTAAAACCATCATGCAAAACCTAATGTGTATGGCCTCCATAATGTGAGTGACCAAGAAAGTTTAAAACAATATAACATTAATTTCTATCTTCATTCTTAAAATGGATCTGATCATGTAGGTGGCTCATAATCATATCGAGACAAGTATGAGTATAGTATTCCATCGTAATGACAAGATTATTAGTGAGATATGTTGACAGACCTTTGATATGAACTCTGGTTATGCCACTTTCATGAATAAAATAACAGGTTAATGAATAATTAATTGCATCATTAGCAATTTCTTAATGTAATCAAATATTGTGTGAGGAGCTAGTCATTAATATTAAATATGTTTTTAATATTCAAGTCTACTAATAAACAAGCTGAATTAACTAAATATGTTAACCATAATGATAAAAACCTTTTTTTGCTATTAAAATGAAGTAAAGATCTATATAATATTAAAGTGATCAAGAATCTTATTTAACTAAATATGTTAAAGTAATGAAAATGAAAGAAATACTTTTGGGCAATAATAATGAAGTACAGTTTCAAATTAATTTAATAAAAACGTGTGACTCAAAGAGTAGTTATTGTATGTACATGGAAATTATTTGTTGAAGCATAAAAATACCACATGCCACACTATGACTTGTTAAAATAGCATTTAATTAAGTTGTCAAGGAATCTTCATGCTTGCAGGTACGATTGTATACTTACTTCACTTCATGTATCTTCTAGGGTACCACCTATACAAAGGTGTAATTCTATAAAACAGTAGTCAATATTATTCCTAAATCTACTGCACAAAGATATATTTATCATTAATTGCTCTTTATTTTATATCTATACAAGGTGCATTGATGATTGTTAAATAGCATAGAATAGAAGAATATTATGTATATTACAAATTAAATTTCTCATTTCGACATAGAATCAGTTTCTTGATAACTTGTAGTTATGCTCCATCCGAAAGTTATTTCTTTGTTCTTCGCTCATGGAATGATCCAGATATTCATTGTCTTTCTGGGCTTCTAAGTTTCATGCAACCAAATAGATGGTTTTGCTACATTTATGTGTAGTCGAACAAAAAGTTACAGATTAAACACAAAAAGCACGTATTAACATGCATTTATTAGTTTCACGTGTATATTTGTTTGTATGTATGTAACTGAATCATTTGGACTCGATTTTGCCCAACTTTTGATTTCAAGATTAGATGACAATACAGTATTATGGTACCACCGAGCCGGTTTGATGATGGAACTGGAAGGTGACTGATGGAACCTTGGATTGCCTTCTAGTGAACATATCGAGTTTGGGCTCATTAGATGCGTCTTAACATATTCTCTTAATTTTTCTTGATGACGAGGACCTGACGTTGGACTGGAAGTTGGCTGATTGACCCTGGACTGCCTACTAGTAAACATATTGAGTTTGGGCTCATTAGATTCGTCTTAACATATTCTGTTCATTTTTCCTGATGACGAGGACCTGTTGATGGACTGAAAGGCGCCTGATAGACCTTGGACTACCTACTAGTAGAAGAATCGAGTTTGGGCTCATGAGATTCATCTAAACATAATAAAACATGGTAATTATATGTAGATTAGATGACAATACAATATTATTGTAACATCGAGCTGATCTGATCATGGGACTGGAAGGTGGCTGATGGAACCTGGGACTGCCTACTAGTAAACATATCGAGTTTGGGCTCATTAGATTCGTCTAAATATATTCTGTTTATTTCATGTTAAAGTGGGTAATAAAAAAGTCTTGCAATAGTGAATCCTTATCGGAAATGGTGAGGATATGTATTCAGTCGCAATAAACTCGTTCTATGTTTTGTAATAAACTAAAAAGAGAAAAATATATTAATAGTTTAAAGAACTAAAAACACGCTTTTACTAACTGCACTAAAAAGTAAAAAATAAACAAAATTTACACTCTGTTTACTTCATTAGGGCTTCAGAGTAAGCCATGTTTAAAGTTGATATTAAGATATATATATATTTATATAACTGAAAAAAGCGTAGGGCGCTTTATTATTAAATTTTTACTGAATTATTGAACATTATTCATCACGTAATATATTAATTGATTTGAAAAATATAACAATGAAAAGCGCAACACGCTTTTTCACTTATATATATACAGTATAAACTCCATGTAACGTCACTCGATTTAACGACGAACTCCCTAAAGCGTCGAAATCACTTGTCTTTGGTTGGTTTAATTTGTTTTCCATACAATGATACTCTCCATATAGCATTACACACACTCTCAATAACGACAACAATTAAGTAATAAAAAGTACCTTTTAAGTTGCCAAAATTAGTGAAAATCGCGCAGCTGTCTACGTTATTTTGTAGCCTTATTATCCTAGCCCGTAAACTCGACTGCCGGCATCATGCAAACCAAAATTTCATAGAAATTCGTTCTTTTGTTTACAAATTGGGATTGCACTTGTAATAAGTAGGAGTCATGGACTTAATACGTTATCATACTCTTAGTTGCTCACAAACTTTCCAACTGTAAACATGACTAGTAAAAGAAAATCACTGTATTGACGAAAAAGTTTTATTGATACGTAATAGAAACGGGAGAGAAGATAAGTCATGTTGGCAGACACTTTTATTTAGCCGCTCTACCGTGTCCACAATATGGAAAAATAAAGAAAAAAATCTCCAAGCAGAGATGAAGGGGAAATCTTCCAAAAAATTAAAGAAGCCTAAATACGAAGATTTGGATCAAACTAGAATATATATATAATTGGCGCCAGAAGAATATGCCTAGCTCGGGGCCGATCGTGAAAGCTAAGGCGGAGAATTTCGCTAAAGAACTTTGGTTTAAATTCTTTCAAAGCATCAGAAGGATGGCTCGGAAAATTCAAATAACGTAATAATATCAACAATAGTAAAATAAGTGGAGAAGCACCAAGTGTTGATACAAAAGTTACTCATGAATGGATAATACAGTGTGACGAAAATTGTCAGAAAAATATGTTCCAAGTGACATTTTCAGGTATATTACCCTAGCGTAACAATTTCATAAGTCCATATCCTAAGTTATATAGTATTTTGTTGCTAATTTGTTGCTATTTTGTGCCGCAAGAATTGATTTTGTTGCTCCATGATTTCTCGGAAAAACGCCAGTTACGCTAGCGTAATATTACGCTAGCGAAACCACAGCGATAACTCGGAGGCAAAAGCAGTTATAGAGATCAGATGAACGGCATATTTTGTTGCTGTAAGATAAGCTGGTTAGATATGGAAAAATTCCCCCCCTTCATGGGGGGCTAACTACCCTTATTCTTAGATATTTAAAATTTTTTGTATCTCGTGAACTAAAGCAGCTAGCGGCACGAGACAAACGCCGTATTTTGTTGCTATAAGGTAGGCATGCTGCGTACATCATAATCACAACCCTTATCGGGGTATGACCAACCCCCGACCTCAAGACACCAGATAATTCGTATCTCGTGAGCTAAAGCAGCTAGCGACCCGAACCCAACGGCGTATTTTGTTGCTATTAGATAGGCATGCTGCGTACATCATAATCACAACCCTTATCGGGGTATGATCAACCCCCGACCCCGAAGACACCAGATATTTCGTATCTCGTAAACTAAAGCAGCTAGCGGCACGAGACAAACGGCGTATTTTGTTGCTATTTTGTAGCTATAAGATAGGCATGCTGCGTACATCATAATCACAACCCTTATCGGGGTATGACGAACCCCCGACCTCAAGACACCAGATAATTCGTATCTCGTGAGCTAAAGCAGCTAGCGACCCGAACCCAACGGCGTATTTTGTTGCTATTAGATAGGCATGCTGCGTACATCATAATCACAACCTTTATCGGGGTATGATCAACCCCCGACCCCGAAGACACCAGATATTTCGTATCTCGTAAACTAAAGCAGCTAGCGGCACGAGACAAACGGCGTATTTTGTTGCTATTTTGTAGCTATAAGATAGGCATGCTGCGTACATCATCATCACAATCCTTATCGGGGTATGACCAACCCCCGACCCCGAAGACACCAGATATTTGGTATCTCGTGAGCTAAAGCAACTAGCGACCTGAAACCAACGGCGTATTTTGTTGCTATAAGATAGGCATGCTCCGTACATCATAATCACAACCCTTATCGGGCTATGACCTACCCCCGACCCTGAAGACACCAGATATTTCGTATCTCGTGAACTAAAGCAGCTAGCGGCACAAGACAAACGGCGTATTTTGTTGCTGTAAGATAGGCATGCTGCGTACATCATAATCACAACCCTTATCGGGGTATGACCAACCCCCGACCCCAAGACACCAGATATTTCGTATCTCTTGAGCTAAAGCAGCTAGCGACCCGAGACCAACGGCGTATTTTGTTGCTTTAAGATAGGCATGCTGCGTACATCATAGTCACAACCCTTATCGGGGTATGACCAACCCCCGACCCCAAGACACCAGATGATACGCAGCATACCTATCTTATAGCTACAAAATAGCAACAAAATACGCCGTTGGTCTCGGGTCGCTAGCTGCTTTAGCTCACGAGATACGAAATATCTGGTGTCTTGGGGTCGGGGGTTGGTCATACCCCGATAAGGGTTGTGATTATGATGTACGCAGCATGCCTATCTTATGGCTACAAAATAGCAACAAAATACGCCGTTTGTCTCGTGCCGCTAGCTGCTTTAGTTTACGAGATACGAAATATCTGGTGTCTTCGGGGTCGGGGGTTGATCATACCCCGATAAAGGTTGTGATTATGATGTACGCAGCATGCCTATCTAATAGCAACAAAATACGCCGTTGGGTTCGGGTCGCTAGCTGCTTTAGCTCACGAGATACGAATTATCTGGTGTCTTGAGGTCGGGGGTTCGTCATACCCCGATAAGGGTTGTGATTATGATGTACGCAGCATGCCTATCTTAAAGCAACAAAATACGCCATTGGTCTCGGGTCGCTAGCTGCTTTAGCTCACGAGATACGAAATATCTGGTGTCTTGGGGTCGGGGGTTGGTCATACCCCGATAAGGGTTGTGATTATGATGTATGCAGCATGCCTATCTTATAGCTACAAAATAGCAACAAAATACGCCGTTGGTCTCGGGTCGCTAGCTGCTTTAGCTCAAGAGATACGAAATATCTGGTGTCTTGGGGTCGGGGGTTGGTCATACCCCGATAAGGGTTGTGATTATGATGTACGCAGCATGCCTACCTTAAAGCAACAAAATACGCCGTTTGTCTCGTGCCGCTAGCTGCTTTAGTTCACGAGATACGAAAAATCTGAAATATCTATGAATTAGGGTAGTTAGCCCCCCATGAAGGGGGGGATTTTTTTCATATCTAACCAGCTTATCTTACAGCAACAAAATAGCAATAAAATATGCCGTTCATCTGATCTCTCTAACTGCTTTTGCCTCCGAGTTATCGCTGTGGTTTCGCTAGCGTAATAATACGCTAGCGTAACTGGTGTTTTTCCGAGAAATCATGGAGCAACAAAATTAATTCTTGCGGCACAAAATAGGCACAAATTAGCAACAAAATACTATATACCTTAGGATATGGACTTATGAAATTGTTACGCTAGGGTAATATACCTGACATTTTCAATGCTAATGAAGCTGGAATTTTCTATAAGTTGACTCCAGATAAAACACTGAAATTTAAAGGGGAAAAGTGTGTGGAAGGAAAGCTCTCCAAGGAACGTCTTAGTCTTAGTAGAACGGCGGGCTGTTTCCGCAACTCGACATCTAGTGCCTATTTTGCGTGGGGATTGGCATCAGTCCTGCCATCCCAGCTCCTCCAGAAAGCTCAGCAGTCCCCGAACGTTACTGCAGGCTTCTACTATAGTCTTCGGGCTTCCCATTAGAGAAGTCCTTTGTCTTGCAACGCCCCTGCACTCCAGCAGCACATGGGCGCTCGTCTCCTCGTCCTCCAGGCAGGCTCTGCACAGAGGAATGTCAGAAATACCTATATTACAAAGGTGTTTGTTGAAATAGCCGTGACACGTGAGTATACCCACGATTTGTTTTAGGGCTTGCCTAGGAAGTCTGATTAACTTACGTGTTAGTTGCAGGTTTACCTTGGGAACGGCTTCCCTAGCATGCCTGCAGTCCGTGAGTTCTGTCCAGTATTCATTATGTTGTCGTTGACAGCGCTCCCTTATCCATGTTCGCAGCTGTCGATAGGGTATGGGTACAATAGGCTCCGGACCAATGGCCGTCCTGCTAGAACCTTCTCTGGCTAAGCAGTCCGCCACATCGTTACCCCTTGAGCCGTTGTGTCCTTTAATCCACTGCAAAGTCAATCTATTGTCGTTAGCAATATTAGTCAACTTACAGTGGCATTCATAAATTAAGCCTGATGTCATTATATTGTTGTCCAGTGCCTGAAGGACAGAAGCGCTCTCAGAGAGAATACGAATGTGTTTTCCTCTTACCTCGCGACAATCTATCGCTTCAGCGGCCTTGATGATGCCCACACACTCTGCCTGGAAGACCGTGTTATAGGCTCCCAATGCTGTTGAGATGTGTATGTCTTCGGAGAAGACACCCGAACCTGTACCGTAGTTGGTTTTTGAAACTATAATACACAAGGCATAAGAGTGTTCTAGCCAGGGTGTCCACATTCTGTAATGTCAGGGAAGCTCAAAGCGGTCTGGAAAAGTCAGTGTTATATGGGGAAGAAAAGTGTTACTGGGAAAGTTTTGGATACACTCTTAGTATCCAAAACTTTCCCAGTGATTGTAAATTTATGTAATTAATACTTTAGAACAGCCGCCAGCAACAGGCGGACCACAGAAGGTTATCCTTGGACAGCCAAATATATAAAAAGTCTTTGTGTTCAGTTATATAATTAAGTCCCAAGCAATATCCAAGAGTTAACCATAAATAAATTCAAAGATAGTATAAAAGAAGAACTTATTAAAAAAGCTTATTACAAAGTGTCTGATTATATTACAGACAAAAATGCTTGGGCTGGAATTGTTCCAATCACTCCAACAGGTTTTCTATATTAAATAAATCATGATTGTATTGACGTTGTAACAACATAATGATTTGTATATGTTGTTACATTATACTTATAATGTTGTGGAGTTTTTTCGCTCGTTTTTCGAGTGGTAGAAAAAAAATTTTTTTGAACAATTCCAAAGAGTTGTATTATTATACATCTAATTTGAATAAAGGAATATTGATTTATGATTTTGATTCGCCTTCGCGGGAGTACTCAAATTCTCGCTCTTCTCTACACCAAATTTTTAATAGAATTAATTCAGTTCCCTATTTCAAAAGGCTGTCATTTTTGAAATCTTAGTAATTTTCTTAATCCTCTCCATTCAAAGTTTGTCTAGAAGAGAATGCTCTTAGCGTTACACTGCGTTTCAATAAAGTTGTGTAAATATTAAATAATCTGAAAAGAAAATTCCCAAGACTAATAGGTACGACCAAAGCCTGAGGTATAATATATAATCACAATGTATAACAGCCCTTAAGAACACGTGTTCTACGCTCATGCTACGAAAATTGCAGTCAGACACCGCAGCACAGAACTAAGCAGTCTCAGACCGTATGCCGAAAGATTTGAGTAAAAGCTCCTCTGCCATATTCTTACAAAAACTTTGGCGATGGTAAATCTGAAAGCGAATGACTCACCCGGTCGTCATGGTGAGTCACTGTGCTTTATATCACGGTCGATCGCTTTATCACATCGAAATTATGTGTTTATTAAGAACCTTTTCTAAGGCTCTTACACCGACTAAGGTGATCGATAGATGGTTGGGCTGAGAAGTCCCCTTTTTGGGAGGAGGTTTACTCATTACCACTGCAGTGGTTACCATTTCTCCAAGTCTTTGTCGCACATACACGTTTACCACACCCGCAAAGTGCGTGTTGGGTAACGGGTTCATGAGTATTATCTGTCTGCGGGTACCTGCGGGTCTGACCTGGGGAAATCAGGAAGGTTAACATCGTGCCAAAAACTACGCCCGGACTTTCGACACAATTTCTGGAGAACTAGGTCCTCAAAATGTCGGGTGACGGGTTCAGAAGTATTGTTAAGCTTTTAGCGGGTAGGGCCCCATTTATTTTGGCGACCCATGGAGCTGGACGTAGTTCCTTTTCCCTGGGCCACGTGGAGCGTGTGTTGATTGTTTATATCCAATTATTATTATTATCAATATCAATTGTTTGCAAGATTTTTGCTGTAAAACAATTTTCGTTGTTTCATGCCTTCCTGGCGTCTAGAGACACCTCATGTTATTATTATAAGAGACTTCAAACACATCTAATTCGTTGCCTATACCACTTAAAAATTTACCTCTGTTGATTTGTATAAAATTTAATATGAACGAATAATTCTACTTAGAATCTTTGCATTATAATAACCTGTAGACATGATGTATTTGAAAGCTACACATGGTTTATATTAAGATTTGCAATGGCAATATCTCTCTTTACTATTAATTATTATATTAGAGTAATATATGAAATTGATTGTGCAGGTCTTCTCCTAGCAGGGTGGTGGGCGGTCGGTGGTTGCGTCAGGTGCGTCAAGTGAGTCACAGCCGTCGTAATCGACGTAACGTGACGTCGCCCCTGCCGCGGTCCACCAGCCGGCACTCGTCCGGACACGCCGACAACGAACCACACCCGCACGTGGAGCTGCGCAGGAGCTCTAGGCTCGTCAACTCATTGCCCCGCTCCGACTACTCCATCACTGAACGCTGGTCCTACGGCGCCGACGTTTACGAGACGCGCTGCGACACCGCTCACTTCAAAAGTGGAGACGTAGACAATCATAGTTCGTACACGAAACGCGGAAGAACTTCCTCGCATGACAGGAAGAAACGCAAAAGCCATTCCATATCAAACAGCACTGAAGAGTGCGTCGCGTATTGCACACGCTCACGGACTGCTCTTAAATCCACTGAGAGTGCTTGTGAGCCTTTCCCGAACAATTTAAAGGTACAAACACTGCCACAGTTATCAGTTAACCAGGAGACAGATAATTCTATACCACAGTTACCACTTAATCATTCAGAAGGTGGTTTACTCCCCCTGGAAGATAGAGATTTTGCATATTCACCGTTTAGCTCATCGACAGTTACAGAGTTATTAGACTCTGATTATTCTGTATATAGTCCAACAGCAAGCAGGAGAAAAGGTAAAAAGAGGAAGAGATCTTCGCATCGTTCCTTATCAAGTAGAAAAAGTAGTAGTTGCTTGCTTAATTTAGAAGAGTGTAAAAAGAAATTTAAAATAGATCCGTATAGTAAAGATTTGCCAGACACAAGCAGAGAGGCACTAGGGGAAGCTAGGATTCTTAAACAAGAGACTGACATAGTAGATCAAGGAACAGCATCTCAAAGTGCGTGCGCATATTCGTTGCGAAATAGAAATCTTCGTGACCTTGGATCATCTACCTCAACTGTTATTTGTGATAATTCAGGTAAATATATCACAGTTTTTGATTGTTTTAATGATATTTGTGAGCACAATATATTTTAAGGAATTAAGGAATAAGCAATTTTAAAGAAAATAAAGTCAATTCATTCATGACTGTTATAAAAACTAATAGACAGTTTCAATCTGCTATAAACAGGCAACCAAAAGTATTGGCCAGTTTCATCATAATGATCATGATGCCTATTATTGAACTACATTAGACTGCTTATCAAGTGTTATCGTCTGTATCAGGTGCAGTTGTTCGTTGTAGATAATAGCTCACACATTCAACTGTTTGTATTTATATTATAGCGAGTCCGTCGACGAGCGACGTGGTGTACAGCCAAACTATAGTAGAACGCAAAAGCACCACTGACACTTACGGAAGGACAGTCACTCCTCCGCCTTATAAAGATATACAAGGTGAGACTTCTTTGTTTAAATACTATTCATAGGGTATGAATAATATTTTTAATTGTTTAAATCCCACTGTAATTATGTTGTTTATCTCAAGTACTGAGTTATACTTTTCTTATATGCCATATATTTGTTAAATTGTATAGAAGTTATATGAATTCATTTTTTTAAGTAATAATCATGCATTGATATTGTCTATTGTAATCACTAATAACCTATATCTTAAAATTATGTTATACTTCTTGAGTTGAGGTGAATTAAGAATGTGCCTTTTGCTTTACAGAAGCTAGTTCATCGAAAGGGCATCATAGTTCAGCCAGCAAGCTTCTTATTGTCCCGAGAGACCTTCCTTACTTACGTCAAACTAACGCACGGCGGGTGAGATATTTTTTTTGTTATTATTCGAGATATGTTCATTAAAATATAATTATGTTGAAGTACAAACAATTACGAAGCTATTGATATGCGCCTTCCAAATACATTGAACATACATTTAAGACACAAATATACCTGGAGATACTGGAAATGTAACTGTAAAATTATATGTAGCATTCAATCAAAAAATCATTTGAATTAATTTATAATTAACTTCTTGGAATATCTTCATTTGGTCTGCCAGTTGTTAATGTCAGCAAATGATAAAATAATAGTTCAAGTAATTGTTTGTATCAGTTTGATAGTGATGCTTACTGTGTGCAAGGTTTCGCTATAAATAAATGAGGTAAATGGACTCATATAATAGTTCAGTTAATTCAACATATCTTTGTATCTCATAAAATTATATGGCTAATTAGATACTCATGCTTAAATAGTAGAAAGTTTGAAACAAAAAGATGCTGGGCTAATTATATGTAGATCTTTTGTTTTGGTATAATTAGCAGCAAATTATTATGATTTGTTTGTTTGATCAGAGTATCGCTGCTGCGACGGGGTCTACTCTGGGTGCTTGCTTGACGAGGGGAGCTAGTACTTCACAGCGCCAGAGACAGGATTCTGGAACAAAAAGACAAGTAATTTTTTACATGCAATTATTATGGTAGAGAACTCCTGAATGCATTATTGCATTGAATGAGCAGTGTTGAACTTTTTTTGTGTTTAGACAATCCTCAGGCTGCTCATCAAGAAAGTTGCTCTAAAACAGAGAAACGAGAAATTCTGTGTACTATCATCTTATTAGCGAAGGAATCAATTAAAAGGAGTCAACACGTGGCTATAAACTAGATTTTTTGACATCTTTCGGGACGATCATAGATTAAGAGAGATAGGGCATAGCGGATTTCCCGCTCGAATTTGAGCGCCCGCCTTAGGAAGTTAACACCACCTTGCAGAAGACTACAGTAAAGGAACACTATCTATTAGTGGAGTTGTTTCTACCGGTGCGGTGAGTAGACAGGACTGCAAGGGGTAGCGGTTTGGGTCAAGGTAGGCAACGGCGTTTGTGATATTTTTTGTATCGCAGGCGTCTATAGGCTGTGGTGGCTGCTTACCATCAGGCGGGCAATATGCTTGGTTGCCACTATTTTAAAATAAAAAAACAGATCTATTAACCTTATAGTGCGACAAGGATCTTTATGAGTGTTGCGAAAAGTGGAACTAACGCCACCGTTATTGTAAACGTCATATTTTGTACTAGCGGCCGCCCGCGACTTCGTACGCGTGGAGTTAATTAGAAATAAAGGTTCACTGCTCGTTCCCCGTAGGTGATAGCGTGATAATATGTAGCCTTTATGTTGACCCGACTTCTTAATAATATTCATACCAAATTTTAAGTAAATCCATGCAGTACTTTTATTTATATTTATATATATATATATATATATATATAGTTTATCCCGGACATACATACAGACAGACAAAAATTCCAAAAACTATATTTTTGGCTTCGGTATCGATTGTACATCGAAAATATTCAATGTACAGTTTTGACTTTCATACCATTTTATATATCTTTAGATGACATTTACGTAGGAAAGTGGCGCCTTTTCTGAACTGTCACTCGCATTATTATTTTATTCATAAAGATCCATGTCGCACTATAAGTAATGTTTACCATTGTGTATCTGTGAAGGTGTCTGGCGGTGAGGGCGCGAGCAGTAGTGCGGCGGGCGGGCGGCGAGCGCGAGCTCGCGACATGCCTCAGCCGCAGCCGGCGTCCACGCGACGGGACAAACGAGGTAACGTATTAAGGTCGCCACCGGCATATTTCCTGTAGTTTTTATACATTTTATATGGACTCGCCGCACACGGTTAAACGCCGGTGGCCGCCTCACGTTACAAATCGTCGTTGCTCGCTTCTTGTGGCCCGCACCAGCCACTAATGCGCCGATACAAAACGGGGCCACACGTCACTGGCGCGATTCCCCACCCAAACCTTTTTCGTCAGAGTCCATTATGATACTGCACGCATGTGTTAAAAAAGTAGCAGCCACCGACGGCAAGTGTCGATGGCCACAAGTGGCTGTCGCTTCAGCTAACTTTGTAGCCGCTTCTGGCTTCTCGTTTCGGCGTTTGTGGCTGTCGCGTGTTGCGCATGACGTATTTTATGATAAACGTCGAAAATGTTAATCATAAGGATTATTTTTTCCTAAATAACATAGCATTTTAAATAAAAGGAAGATCATGAAATTAAAATTTTGTTCAGGAAAATTTCGTCGGACTTTTCCGTGCTTCCAACAACTAGGTAACATTATAATTTTAAAGTATTAACTACCTAGTTCCTACTCACGTATTAATACAAGATTTCTTTATTATAAGTACGCGAAAAAAACGCATATAATTATGTCTATGTGTATGATATCAATTGAACGAAAAACGAACGAACGAAACGAAGCTAGAATAGGTGAGCTACCTCTTTTAAAGAACTCGCTCGTCTTTAGTCGATACAATGAGGGCTATCGCATATGAATCCGCCGCTAGTTCTTTTTTCCGGGATAAAAAGTATCTTATGTCTCAGTCTAGGTAGTAGTATTATTATTACATTACATGGATTGCGACAAATTTCATCGCATTCCGACATTTTCCCACGAAACTTTCACATTTTTAAATATTATGATGAGGATTGAACCCATAGAGAGCAAGTTAGAAAGCAACACTCGCATGAAATTAACAATTCGAAATACGTAGACTAACTATGGGCCTTCCAATCGCTTCATCTCTCGCACCCTTATCTGCCTAGTTTTACTTGACAGTTTGTTATGGAACGGGCAGTTCTCTCTCTATGTCCTTGATTGAGCCGAAACTTAAAGCTATTCCGGCCATCCTAGTCAAGAACTCTCTCGGTGCACTTACAATGTTGACGCTCTCATAGAGCTGGCCCAGTAAGCTGGTATTTCACTGGGTATTCGCCCACTCTTGAAGAGACTGTTTGCTCTGCCTCGTTGCAACATTTGCAAAGATGGCGTAGTTATATCTCCCGGTAAATTTTTGAGCATTAACCATACACAAACAAGGAAGCGCGGTATCAATTTCACATACAAAAAGCAAGTTTGATTGTCTATGGTTTTATTCAAGAAGTTTGCTGCCACCATTATACATTACGTTTACCAGGTTTAGTTAAAAGGCACGAACATTATTACTCATTATTATATTACTTTTTTAAACACAACGTGAGTTTACGCTTCATAGGATCCGACGTTGCTACGAAGGAAATCTCTGGTATCGCTTATATTTGTAGGTCATGTTGACTACTGACTATAAATCAACCCTTTTGCTTTTTGGTCATTCATTCGAGATAAAAATATATTCACAACGTCAAAAGATAACAGAATTTAGCGAGTTTTTTTTTAGCCTTTTCCTTGATTTGAGCATAAAAAGTCTTGAATATTTTAGTTGTATTAAGTCTTAAACATTTTATTGAGACTACAAAATAGCTATACTTATCTGATATTTTAAGGATTCGGGTGGGATTACACACAAATTAGTGACACTATATGCTGGTTTTCACATGGTTATTTGTATTTGCTATTTGTAACTTTGATAGTAGTCTCTCCTTTTCGTTACCTTAAGAGCATAATCAGAATGCACAATGTACTGCTGTCAAATATTCAACTAGCAAACCCGAATAGCTATGTGAAGTGCTAGCAAAAGATTATTCTTCAAGGAAAAAATTGTGATTGTTAAATTCAATAATGCACTCATCATTTAAATATTCCAACTTGTAGTGTAACAATTTTTGTTACCACCGACTATTTCAGGGCTTTTACATGAGACTCGAAATCAATTAATCTATAATCAGGGCGCCGTTTTACTGTTATTTGAGGGAGATAAAATAAAAATCAATAACCGCAGTGAACAAGATAAATGTATTGTTAATATTCAGTTCAATTTTCAACATATATTAACACACTTAACATTATAAATTAAGATCTTTGAAGATGGCTTTTATAAATTAAGGTATAGAATATCAGTGACGAACATACAATCAAAACATGTGTACATACAGTTATATTAATGTTAATATTCTAAGGAAACATTTTGTTCTATCAAGTATCGTACATACAAATTTATTTATATAAAGATTCTAATGAAACAATTCGTTTGGCAAATATGAAGCTACTTTCGTTAATGAATCTACAGTTTACAACAATAAATCTTTTATTATGTTCTAACAATCTGAAACTTCGTACTTCGGAGAATGCACTGCTTAAAGATTAAATAGGTTGAGAGTTTACTTAGCTTTCAAGATATTGGTACCATCAAGCGATTCCGGCATCCACGTGGATGGTAATAGAATCTGCTGTCATCACTAGTGTTCTTTGTTTGATCAAGATTGCATTCACAGGCTCATTTATATATAAATATCCAAAGAAATCCCAAGCAGGATTAAGTAATTGTGATTATCGTATACTGTTTTTAATTAGCCACTTCAAATGACCTAAAAACAATTACACATCTTTCTATAGTTCAATAAAAAACCTAACTTGACCTACAGCCTAAACAGTTAGATATGTTGGACTTACCCGTTAATCCGGGGAAAATATTTTAATTAATTATGCACTGACTATACTTTCCAGTCACTGTGCAAATTACTAGATGTTCAAGTGTTCGGTTCGCAGACAAAAGAGAGTGAATTCGTCTGCGCAAAGCTATTTATAGTTGCCTAGGATCACGTGACGGCGTCACAGCAAATTTCTCTCAAATCACCATATTTGGTGCGAGGAATCGACAGGACCGGTTAATACGGCTACGCCCATCTCCCTCCAAGAAACTGCTTCCTGAACAATAGCTAATCACGTCATCAATACGTGTAATTTTATTTAACACTATTAAATACAACTCCATCTATCTCATCTTTCAAATGCAACTATCAATTTTTTATTTCATAATATATTCTGTGCTTCTTTAAAACCAATTACATTGTTAGATGATGGATACGTATGGTGATAGATGGCGCTTTGATTAGTAATATTTCTACAACTTAATATTATAAAATTATATTGCTACAGTAGTTGTTTTTTCTATAATCATAATATTTCCTTTCACAGGCAAAAGCAGTCTGGGTTCGTGTGCCAGCACTGGTGGTGCGTCCAGCAGGTCTCACCCCCAGCCATTAACCACGGTAATATTTTTCTAATAGTCGGTATCAACTATCAGCCAGTTTCAATAAATCGACCTCGTTTCGTTTCTTAAGCCGCGTTGACAATGCTCAGAATCTTCTTAGACATTGTCATCATTTGTTGCTAAATAAATTTTTAAAGGGAGCTCCTATACAAGAGACATTAGACGCCTTTTTGTTAGTCCTTTTCAAAGTTTGCTTGAAAAGTTGAACGCGATCAAGTTCACTGATTGGACGCCAACGTCAAAGTGCGATGTGATTACTGTTTTACACGATCAAAGTAACGTCAAAGTTATCAAACAAAGTTACTTTGTCAAAGCAGACTTTGAGCATGTCAACGCGGCTTTAGCCAGGAAGGGATTAACTCTAACAGACTTCATACTGGAGTTGGATTATTAAGACAGGCTGTAATATGTTAATACGTGTGAATAACTTTTGTTTGTTTCTTTCACTCAGGGTGCCGTGGCATCTACATCTTCCACACCGCCGGCATCAGCTTCAGCCGCCACAATGCCTGACAATGTGTCTACCGACTCTAAACTCAAGAGCAAAGGTAAAGAATATGATCTCTTTTTTTCGCTGTTGACAAAATATTTAGAGGTTTATTGAAGAAACTACCTTTCGAAAAAATTGTAAAAAGTGTAACCTTTGGGTGTTTTTTTTTCACATGCTAGGTTTTTGTGACATTATTTCTGAAGCCCGCGGCTTGGTAGAATGGAATAATTGGTCGTAGTTCACGACGACGATCAAAATTGGTTCAGTGAATTTGGCGTGAAAACACAACAGACAGCAGACAAACTATTACAATATTAATATGGATGATTATATACATATACGGGCGATAGCTTACTGGAACCCTAATATCCCACCTCCAAGCTCCCAACTAAGCTCTAATAGTCTCTCAATGATAAGGTTTTATTGGGAATGGTCTAACATGGACATACGTCTAACTAGTCTACGTCATTTTGATTGTGTGTTTATAAAAGGTACATTTGATCTGATTCAGCCTTTTCTAATTAGTGTCTAAACATCACTCTTAGACTTTAATTCGGTGGACAAAGACAAAATAATAAATAATACCAATTTTGAGCATGTTAATGAGCACCTTAATCGCACTTAGAAACGAATGAAATTTATTACTTGCCAAAAGGATGTGTCATATTATTCTATTGCTATCGCCAATTACAGCATCAACGGCCATCACACATAAAAGTTAATTGATGCCTGAGTGCGACTATTTGTGTACGAGCCAGCGGGTACACCTCTGTACGCCCCTTCGGCATTTTACGCCACATGCATTTATTTAGGTTAATTATGAATCAGTTCGTCATCGGTCATTATTCGTACCACGCGTTCTCACAGTCATATCATTTTAATTTCGTAATTATCAATTTGTTACCAGTAATGTAATATGTTTTCTTGATATGTTTAAATAATATTTAAACGTATCAAGACTTTCTCTTCTTTCTCTTTATCATATAAGGATTATAAGGTGTACAAAATCCGTACAATTTGTGTAGAACACAGATTATGGGCAGATCATTCCCTGTCTAATTGTAAAATAAAATTGATAGAATTTCTGTCTGGTATTGCCTGCACCAATGCTTTCTCTCTTTCTGGAAAGTTAAAAATTTCATGAGAGTGTTGGCTTAGTCTGTTCTCTATTTCTATGGTGTAGAATGAGTGATCTTATATAATATAAAAACATTACCACATAATTTTATGTAAATGGTGCTACTGTTGTTAAGTGCTGAAGAGTTTCTTGCGTCCATACTTCTTTTCAGCTAAAACACATTCTGCGAAATATTTGACGAATCAAGCATTCAGTAAGGCAATTTGAATCAAGTATAATTTTATTTCTAGCGGCATCGTCAGCGGAAGAATGCGCCGGCGGCGCGGGTGGGGTGAGCGGTGTGGGCGGGGGTGTAGGTCTGGTTGGGGCAGTGGGGGGCGCGGGGGCGGGGGTGAGCGCTGTACCGGGCGCGGGAGCTGAGGAGTCCTCCTCCGAAGAGGGGGAGGTGGGGAGACTGCAGGCGTTGCTGGAGGCGCGCGGACTGCCCCCGCATCTACTGGGCGCGCTGGGCCCGCGGATGCAGCACCTACTGCACAGGACTGTCACTGCCAACTCTGGTGAGTTGTATTGGTATTATGCTCTGCTATAGAGGGTGAGGGGGGAGACTGCAGGCGTTGCTGGAGGCGCACGGACTGCCCCCGCATCTACTGGGCGCGCTGGGCCCGCGGATGCAGCACCTGCTGCACAGGGCTGTCACTGCCAACTCTGGTCAGGTATTATGCCCTGCTATAGAGGGGGAGGGGGAAACCTGCAGGCGTTGTTGGAAGTGCAGCACCAGCTGCACAGGACTGTCACTGTCAAGTCTGGTGAGTTGTGTTGTATAATCTGTGTAGTGGTTACTCTGTATCCCTGTAAACATGCGATGAGGTGCGGAAGAATCCACCTTTGAACAAGTGCAAATTGAGCTGTGGGTTGATTGCCACTCGACTTAGTAAGCGTTTTCAGCGGATTTGCGGATGTAACACTTATTACATTAGATTCTCATCGCTTACCCTTTTGAGTTGGTGTTAATAAGGTTGTAGGAGGATTTTTTTTCTTTACTTATTTGTTTTTGTCTTTATCACACAAACCCTACAAACCATAAAGCCGAGATAATGTAAAGTTTGTGTAATACATTGATACAATATCAAACTCAAAGTATCTGAAGATTATTCAATGGCACGTTTCAAAAAGCACAACTTTATGAGTAATTTAAAACAGTACGCTTTTTATATTCGATTAAGTTGTCGTTTATATCGCAGCCGCATCGAAAGCTGCCCAACTGCTAGCCGGGCTGCAGGCGACCGGAGACGAGGGTCAACAGCTACAGGCCGTGATCGAAATGTGCCAGTTGCTGGTCATGGGCAATGAAGACACCCTGGCCGGCTTCCCTGTGCGACAGGTGGTGCCCGCGCTGGTCAATCTGCTCGCCGCCGAACATAACTTCGAATTGGTAAGTGGCTAAACTTATGGAGAAAGAATATTGTCTAGTAACAGTTAGTGGTCATCAGCAACAAGGACAACCTGGTCTGTTTCCCTGGGCGATGAGTGAATGGCTTCCAATCAATATTCTATATCGCAGCCGCATGGAAAGCTGCCCAACTGCTAGCTGAGTTAAAGGCTCTAGGGGACGAGGGTCAGCAACTGCAAGCCGTGTTTGAGATGTATCATCAAAAGATACACACTTGTCCTATTTTCAGCGGGTGCTGGAGTATTGTCTAGTTTTAAGGAATGTGCTAGTTGCTGTGGCTGATTAACAATAGGTACACTTGTGGGGCAGGAGTATTATCTAGTTTTAAGAAATGTGCCACCCTGGCCGACTTCGCTGTGCAAGGGTGATGCCCGCGCAAGTCGATCTCCTCGCCGCAGAACATAATTTCGAATTGGTAAGTACATTTTTCAGCAGGTGACTGGTGCAGAAGTGTTGTCTAGTTTAAGTGACAGCTGTACATAACGCTGAGCCATAGAGCTAGACAAATTTATTTTATACAAAATACTGCTTATATCGATTCAAGGACATAAAAAAATTCAAGAAGAAGAAGATTGATAGACTAGTTTGTTGATGAATTTTACTAGTATTTCACTGTCATCTCTACTTAACTATAAGCATTTAGATTTTAAGACAAAAATAAAGCTTAGTCTTAAATCTATACAATTAATCGTGACAGTCTTCCTTCACACTAGATGGTATTACGGTTATCTCCGGCTGCGAAGATCCTGGGGGATATCTCAGTGGCAGGAGCAAGTCAAATAAACATGAAACAGTCGCGCGTTGCACTACTTTCCGAGTGTTAATGTATCAAGATCAATATATAAAAATACTAACGGGCGCCCGTAACTTCGTCTGCGTCAACTTTATGTTTTTTGAGAATCCTACTGGAACATTGACATTATTCCGGAATAAAAAGTATCCTATGTCTCAATCCACCAATTATCATAATTATTATAATTGTATCATAATTGTCATTTTTTTTTATGTAACTGCTAGTTTCTTTTTACGTCCAATAGCACTGCTTAGTTTTCATAAAAGTTTGATTATGCGATACGTTACCGGAACTTTCAATAAATCGTGTTTTATACTTACTAATTTCATCCAAATCCGTTCAGTGGTTTAGGCGTGAAAGCGTAAAAACTCACTTTCGCTTTTATGATAAAAATAAGTTAGGATATAACATTACGAACCATAACTCATTTAGACGACCATTTCCAGATGAACCACGCGTGCCGTGCCCTGACTTACATGTTGGAAGCACTACCTCGTAGCAGTGGCGCGGTGGCGCTGGCCGTGCCCGCATTCTTGGACAAATTGCAAGCGATCACTTGCATAGACGTAGCCGAACAAAGTCTCACTGCATTGGATATGCTCTCGCGAAGGCACTCCAAGGCTATACTGCAAGCGGTGAGAATCGAATTTTAAACTGTTGTTTTTGAAGTGAGACTTTTTTACGCACGGTTGACTTGGGGGGTAAGCTGGCGAATGCGTTACGCGTTACGAAAGGTGTGATTGGACGAGGCGAATGGGAGTTGAGTGGGGGATATAAACTAGAGAAGGCAGTGCGCGCGCATATTTTCTGTCTTTCTCTTATAGCTAGTAAATGAAATATGTATATATACATACATACACATGCAGCTAAAAAAGTTTCACTTCAGTCGAGTGGTCATAAGCACACTCGATTTTTTAAATAATTTTGTTGATTCTGAACTAAATTTAACATCAGATTTAACATAAATCATCCTTTTCATTCTGTATAGAGAATGACAAGAATGCACTGTCGTCAAATTTAAGTTTAGGTTTAGAGAATCATGCCAGAATGGACACCAATGTTTGGCTATTACTATAATGTATACTATGTTCACCGAGACGAGTTAGTGGGGCGCTTTCTTTACTCACACACACACACACACACACACACAATTGGTAAGAAACGACGGGGGTTATGTTTTAGATAACTCCCACCTGTCTTTTTGTCCCAATCTAAACAGAGCTTGTGCTACAAATACTAGTCTAGACTAGACATGCTCTATTAACGAGGAAACAAGTTATTGGAGCGCTTTCTTTACGTACACAACCTTTTGCTAAAGGCAAGGAAAACTGCGTCACACGAGAGAAGGGGCTGTCATTAGCCAGAATAACTCGAGCGTCGATACTCCAAACAATGAAAGAAAAGTCTACTAGCTCTCCGTGAATAGAACATAGGCGTCAATTGTAGGCTAATTTCTTCTACGGTATTTTTTGCTCTTCCTTACAGCGTGGAGTGTCTGCCTGCCTCACGTATTTGGATTTCTTCTCAATAAGTGCACAACGCGCAGCGCTCTCGATTACCGCCAACTGCTGCCAAAACCTGACTCCTGATGAGTTCCACCTTGTCAGAGACTCGTTGCAACTACTTGCTAATAGGTAAGAATGGAAAATGATCATACATTTTCTATGTTTGTTAATCATGACATTTTGAACAGTAATAGAGCGTATACCCATCATTAATGAGAATACCGTATTCCAAGAGACACTCAAAAGAGATCTGGAGTACGATCTTGAGATGCTATTTTGTACGAAAACAGTATCTCAATATCGTAGTCCCAGAGTTGAGAGAGATGTATAATTTTGTCACTATCTTTCTTATGATGTACCATGAAAGAAGAAATTTAATATAATATTTCTGTCAATGTATCGTTAGCGAAATGCCTCAAATTTTTCTTTTTGCAGACTCACACAACAGGACAAGAAATCGGTAGAATGTGTATGTCTGGCGTTCTCGCGCCTCGTAGACAGCTTCCAACACGATCCTGCGCGTTTGCAAGAAATCGCCACTCCCGAGCTGCTTGCTAATCTTCAGCAACTGGTCAGTAGTTTTCTTGTGTTTATAAAGCATTTTTTTTATTATAAAGAGGATGTTTGGATTTCGTACACAAACCGTAATAAGTTACAAAACTGGACCAGTGACTACAGAATGATGATGTTTGGCTTTTGTGTAAAGGTGATTGTCGTTGTATTACCGTCTTTATGTTTTTCTTTATTTACCATGTAATCATTAAACCTAAAATGAGTTTCAAGACTTCACATATCCATAGGGTATGGCTTCCGCTTACTTTAAGGCGGTCCATTTGCTTGTTTGCCACCAATATAATTTTAAGTCAAGCGTAGCAGAGAGGAAGTTGTTGGAGATCTAGAAAATTTTCTTACTTATGCTTTACATCGAGAAACAAGGCATATACTAGTTTTACCAACGATATTAAATACCCTAGATACACCAACACAAACAAAATCATGGCCAAAACCTATCCAAAAGGTACATTGTATTAATTAAAACGCATGCTTCAAAGAGTTATGACAGTTCGAAATGCAAGCTCATCAAATTTATGACTTATTGCTATATGCGGAAGAAAATAGATCTTATTTCTTTGACTTTACGCGCAATCATGAATGCTCTGTTATAAGCCGCGTCAATAAAGAAACGAATTGAAATTGGCGTCTATGTACCTGCACTGACAGATGGTAGGGTCAAGAAATAAAAAGAAAGATAAAATGAAAAAGTTCTTTATTAGATATTGTCGAGACAGTGCAAGAACAAAGTCAGAACTGATATTTGTTTTGCATGCAGTACGCGCCGTGTGCGACTAAAGACAGCAATAGTTTAGAGTGAGAGTACATGATCGCCGCCGCCATTTTAGATTCGTTTCTTTAATGACGCGGCTTATAGGAAAAGAGACGACCATGCACTTGAATATCACAAATATTTTTTATTAAATCAGTTAATAGTAAGTATTAGAACAAAATTCGCTTCAAATGCGTTTAATTAACAAACATCGATTAGATACCTGTTCAAAAAAAAAGTCACTTACGTACTACACGTATTTTTTTCTCATTTTTTCACGGAGCTCTCATCATCTTCCATCTTGACTTTTTTACGGTCCGCGCGTGACTGTAAACCAAGAAGTACTTGAGTAGTGTTCAAACACTTCTTGATTGGGACACATTTTGACATAGATGGTGTATCTAGGGTATTTAATATCGTTGATTACTCACAACTTTTAGAATACTTGTTGCGACAGTTTTGTTTACAGTGCATAGACAACTTGTATCTTTGCAAGTATAAATCACTCATGTATTTTACATATTTGTTTATATACCACAAGTTCGATGCAAGTATTGTATCAAGTAAAATAAAAAATTAATATTTCCCACACTCACACCAATTAGTCTAGCCCCAAAGTTAGCACTATAAGGCTTGTGTTATGGGATGCGGGGGTAACGGAAAGAATACACATAACTATAAACATCCATCAGAAAAGTACAAATGCTCGTATTCATCATACTAACATTTGCCCCCACCGGAATTCCAACCCTGAGGAGGCGACGCACATTGTGTTATTTCATCTCAAAATTACCACTCCCTTGATTAAAGGTGAATCAGATAAAGCTCTTCATTCTAAGCGCAAGAGTAAAACTCCCACGATTCTAACTATAATAGTTTCGACGAAATCCCGGTTTTTCTTTTTTTGTACCACATTGTGAAAAAGAAATAAAAAAAATATTTTGTCTAAACTATTACAGTTATTTTATTTTTTACATTGTATTTCAAAAGGTATTATTTTTATCCATATTATAAGTCTTCTATGGCTGCCCTAGAGCTTGTAGGAACCGAGAAATCGGCGATTTAGTGATTTTCGTTTTTAATTTTTTGTGCTCATGTTATGCAATATTAAAGCTTATAATTTAGTTCAAAATGTAGCTAATAATGTAGACTATCAACTCAAAAAATAACAAGCTTTAACTCGGTGGTATATCGGAAATATTAAGAATTTAAATTTGTGGGACAATGTCCCACATTTTGAAGACTTAATTTTCAAAACGTAGTTCTGCTACTTTTTAAATATTATACTATAATTATAGATAATGTTTAAACAGATTAATTTGTTTATTTGCACTTAATAGGGAAGAACTTAATGCCTGTGTGCCACATTTCATCCAAACAAGTTGGCCCACAAAAGTGGATGATTATGTAACAAACATACCAAACACATTTATAATCTTATATAAATAGTAAATAATATAATAACAACGTATTTATATAGTTATTATAGTATAATATTTAAAAAGGAGCATAACTTCAAAAGTTTTCTAAATTAAGTCTTCAAAATGTGGGACATTGTCCCACAAATTTAAATTCTTAATATTTCCGATATACCACCGAGTTAAAGCTTGTTATTTTTTGAGTTGATAGTCTACATTATTAGCTACACTTCGAACTAAATTATAAGCTTTAATATTGCATAACATGAGCACAAAAAATTAAAAACGAAAATCACTAAATCGCCGATTTCTCGGTTCCTACAAGCTCTAGGGCAGCCATAGAAGACTCATAATATGGATAAAAATATGAAATACAATGTAAAAAATAAAATAACTGTAATAGTTTAGACAAAATATTTTTTTTATTTCTTTTTCACAATGTGGTACAAAAAAAGAAAAACCGGGATTTCGTCGAAACTATTATAGTTAGAATCGTGGGAGTTTTACTCTTGCGCTTAGAATGAAGAACTTTATCTGATTCACCTTTAATCAAGGGAGTGGTAATTTTGAGGTGAAATAACACAATGTGCGACGCCATGAAACCTAGCGTATATACCACTCGGCCATGGAGTTCTTTAAATATAAGTACTACGTGTATTTCAGTATGAACTGAAAATGAAGACAGTGTATAAAGCCGGGTACTCATTAGCGAGCCTTAACCGTTGCATGGACTGTAACCAAAAAGCAGTGTATACGTGGTTCGCTAACCTGCTGCGAGCGGTACGCGTGCGCTTTGCAGTTTGCAGAGCCGACGTTTACAATTGAGCTACAAGCGTACACACTGGAACCTCGTACTGTATCACGCATGTTACGGTTACAGCTCGCTAATGTGTACCCGGCTTAAAATTTAACAAATATGTGAATTTAAGCCTTGGTGTAAACAAAGGGTTAAAGTTTGACGACAAATAGTAAGTAACGATTGTCGCTGATGATAGTTTTCTCTTTTGTCCCACAGCTGGTGGTGCAGCCACCCCTGATCTCTGGCGGGACATTCATCACGGTACTACGCCTGTTGTGGGTGATGTGCTGCGCGTGCCCGCAGCTGGCGCTCGCGCTGCACCAGCGCTCCATCGCCGACACGCTGCTGTGCCTGCTCACCGGCGCTGGCTCCAGCGCGCACCACGAGGTGTGTATGGTGTTGTGTACGATGCCAACTTTATGGTGGACGTGGAGTGTATTGATGTCGATTCTGGCATGATTCTCTTAACTTAAAACTAAATTTAACACCAGTCTCTCGTTTTCACTCTGAAGAGAGAATGACAAGTGTACGATCAAATCGCACATTTTCCTACTAGCAAAGCTTTTTTTACCGTAAGTAATTATTTAGGTCAATATTTTACTGTTTAAATATATTTCATAATCACGCCCAAGTTAGTTCGCGTTTGTCTCAAGCAGTGTGCACACAGTTACTTTCAAGTTTAATAATAAATATTTTCATCAAGTTTATGAGGAGTTTTCCTGTCTTCGATATCAAGAAATAGCAATTCAATGTACTGTTTTAACAAGGGCTCGTACAACAAGCATACACTCTTGTCAGATTTGATTTTAAGATTTTGAGAATCGTTAAAATCGAAACCAGTCTTTGTTAGGTTTTTATTAGTGACTGGCCGATTTTTCTTTTGGGATCGCTTTTATTAGTTTTTTTCAATACACTTGTATGTAATAAATTAAATAAAATACTATCAGCTAAAAGATGTCCTGAGCGTTATGTTAGTAGATTAGTTGTATGAAACAGATAGTTCTCTGGTGCGTTGCAGCCGTGTCGCGGCACGGCGCAGCGGATGAGTGTAGTTCTACCATAGGTGTAGCGTATTTTAATTATAAATATTATCTTTATTTTATTTATTTATTTTATGGAACGAAATTTATTGTTTAATGTTTTTTATTCATTTGTTTCTTTTAATAATCACTCACATTTTGTTTGGCGTTCGGATGTCACTAGGCGCTGGCTGGAAATCAACGCTGCTGTGGTATTGTGAAAGTACTACCACAGTAGTATAGCTGACCTGATGGCTGAGACAGCAACCTGTTTGGCCCTGCACAGCAGCACCTTAAATTAGTTTTCTTGTTTTTCTTTTCTGTTTTGTTTTTAATGTATGCTGTGTAACCAATAAAATGTTTTCTTTCTTTCTTTTAATATTCTAGCTTTTCTACTTTCAGTAAAAGTTAGATTATTGGCTAAAATTTTTAAATTTGGTATTAAACGTAGCCAATGACTATGTTGTGATTCTTCGAGGGTGACATAATTAATCTGATTAAACCTTCCATGATAAATAAAAAAAAAAGATATCCTGTAGATGTTGCAAGAAAAAAATTACCATTGAAAAGAGATTTCTTATAAGTATTTGAATGAAGTGCATATTATGATTTTCATCTTTCATTTCATATGTTATCATGATAATTCACATTATGTTCTGAAAGCTGCAAAAATATATATTATAAATTTTGAAGATTTTATTTTTGGAATCAATACCATTAAAATATGAGAATTTTAAAGGAGACTTTTCCATTTTAGCAAGTGGAATTGCTGCCCCGCCTGCCCCAAGAGTTGTACGAGATTACGTGCCTCATAGGCGAGCTGATGCCGCGCCTGCCCACGGACGGCATTTTCGCCGTCGACGCGTATCTGGACCGACCCTGGTCTGCGCCTACAGATAGAACTGCGCATTGGCAGTGGAGGGATGATAGAGGTGAGTGAACAAAAGAAAAGTCTTTGTTTTAACATCCCCCTGATTGCAGGGGCCCAAGCACGAATTTTTGTCGGCTAAAGTAAAGTATCGTCATCGCCAAATGTTGTATGGAAAAAGGTAGTTGTTCTTAAGTCCGATTTGGGCGTTGCTTGGTTTTGATAGAAACTGACGATGCAATACTTGACAGAGCTGTTTTTGTTGAGTACAGAATTAGTTTTATGCAGATTTAATTAGACAGATATGTTTTTGCGAGACCGCAGCGGCCGCAGTTACTATTGAATTGACGTCACATGGTGTGTTTGCACAGGCGTGTGGCGTTCGTATTCATGGGCAGAAAGCCGCGCTCTGGAAGCAGGTGCGGCCGCGGGTGAGGAGGAGGTCTGCCTCACGACCCTGGGCCGCTCGTACACTGTCGACCTGGCGGCGATGCAGCAACTCAACGACCACACCGGCACCGCGCGGCCCGTGCAGCGCGTGCCGCCGCCCCAGCGCGCCGACGCCACGCCCACTGCCACCCCGCCCGCCCCAGGTGACGACCTCCCTCCCACACACACATACGCACAACCACACACACACACACCTGGCGGCGATGCAGCAACTCAACCGTAGATCTGTCAATCCTGTCCAGCTATACATACAGGTGAACAGGAAATACTAGAGATATAATGCACACACTCGTGCGCTCCATTCAACGGTGTCACTTGTCCTCCAGGTAAACACAATTCGTCAATGGTAGTACGCTGAAAATCTAATGGTGGTTGTGAAGTTACTAAAGGAATTACGTGTAAGTGTATAGGGAGTTAAAAATATGATATGACTTCTGACTTCTTCTTCGTCATGACATATTCAGATGGCGATGGAATACAAATACCACATATATTTTCCTGCTCAATGCTATACTTGTAACTTAAATTCTTTCATGGTATTCAACATGCAAGCTAAAAAAATATTTTTGAGCATAATTATCGTATTTCAGATCCCCGTATCGCAATGATGCGAAGCAATCCATCGCTAGCCCGCGCTCTTCTCGCCGTATTACACGAAGTTTACTGGAGCTCGGCGGGGCCGGCGGTTCGCTCGCAAGCACTAAAAGCGATACTGCGCTGCGTCTATTACGCCGACGCGCCGATGCTGCGGCAAGTACTTAAAATGCAGGTATGGCTCAACAAACGAACCGTTTTTAAATATTAATCCGCTCAAAAGTTAAGATTTAAGTGGGATAATATCAAAAATAAAATACCGGAAGGCTCTACATGAACTTCAAAATGAGTATTATTTTAAATCACAATACTGAAATATAATACGTCGTTCCTCCAGGTGATATCGTCGCACATCGCGGGCATGATGGCGTCGAGTGACCTCCGCATAGTGGTCGGGTCGCTACAATTAGCTGAGATTCTGATGCAGCAGCTGCCCGAGGAGATGGCGGTGCAGTTCCGCCGCGAGGGGGTGCTGCACCAGGTGGCGCAGCTGGCGGAGCGACACGCGCCCCGGACACCCAAGATTAAGGTATAACATTTATATCACTTATTTCATACGGACGAAGTCAATATAAATATATATATTATTAAATAATCGGGTTCTATTTTATTTTTATCCATTCTGTGTTGTCATCAATCTAAAATGGTAAACTTTATAATTTGTTTTGATAATTATTCGTACCAAGTTTTCAGTCTATTTACTAAAACAATATGATTATTCTTACAAACTTTTATCCCCTTTTTTTCTCTCTTAGGGGTAGATTTTCGAAAAACCCTGATACACGTTATTCTTTATTAAAAATATCAATTTCGAGTAAATCGAAATGCGCGTTAAAATAAGTAGTAAAAGCTTCGACATTCTCCCAATTCATCATATTTCACCATTAGAATACTAGATTATCCCTTAGTAACATTGGCAATTTTTTTTATCGAGATAAAGTGAAGTTCATCCGTGCATAACCGGTGCGGGTCGCTGCTAGGGTATAATCTTATGCCGGTTGCACTCACTCGCCGAGACCGAGTGTATACATGCTCTCGTCTCGTCTTGGTTTCTCGGACCTTACCTTGTGGATCTCAGTCGCTTGTTGGTTTTTGCACCCGAGAAAGAATATGAGTAAGCCTGTATGTACCCACTGGTTCCACCTCGGCCGTGAGTCTCAACGAAAGGCTCTCGGCAAGTGCAAAAAATCGCAAAGCCTAGTTAAATATATTGTTATTTTAAATAGGTACATATTTGGGATAGCAGATATAAGTCGGTTAAAAAGCCTTCAACGAGCTGATAACGATCGTTGCATTGCTAATAGCGTAACATACTCAATATTGAAACCTTTATCGGATGGCTTGTGATCTGCGGTGAAGGTTTTCTTCTTACTATATTTGGGCATATAAATATTGCACACACTGTCATATGACAAACATCACAGTTTATTATTGATGAATATCAAGGCACACATCGAGTCGAATTCTTTGTCGAAAACCAAAGAATATAGCTTCACGAGGTTGGTGGGAGCACGAGTGCGGGATGGAGTGGCTTACTAACTGCGTTAGGCTATTTAACGCATTCGCAGATGCATCGTTCTCGTTGCGAGCCTACCCGCGTTAAAAAAAATAAATAACTACTATTGAGATAAGGGAAATTTGAGGATAAGTAAATCATCAAAACAAAATGTATCCAAACTAATCAATACATTTTCCCAACAGTCTCCAAGCAATAGCAACGTTCGTTCGAGCGGCGGCTCGTCTCCGCCCGCTTCTACGTCGGCCACTTCTCTGGACCACAACCTATCGCTCGCGTTCTCAGCATCTAGCTCGTTCGTCGCGACTAGTCTACGTAAGTATAGAAAATATTCGCTGTTTGTCTTTGACTTGGAATACAAGTCTATGAAAGACGATGATGATGACGTAAGAACAAGAACTAAAGCATACTATGGCGTTTTAGCGTACACTCCCATAGACAATAGATTAACGAAAAGATTTTCAGCAAGAAAGTATTACCCAGCCATTAGGTATTAGTGGCGTGTTGGCAAGTTGTATTTGACATTAGATCTCTTTTTGATTCGGTATCGTTAAGGTAACCAAGGTATCCAATTTGACCAAATATCTGCAAGTGAATTCAGCTATCCATTCATTGGCTAAAACAATGTTAAACGGAAATCTTAACCAATCCCATGATCTAGTGTTGATCGCAGTTTTTTCGCCCCGCCCACTTGAGCGCAGTTTGCTTAGAACCACTTTTTAGAGCAGTTTGTATTTCATATTATTTCTAAAAAGTAATGTAATAAATAAAATCATGTAATAAATTATTGCAATTATTTTTGTAGCAACGGCCAGCAGTGAATGCAGCGGGTCAGAACCAGGCCCTGCGTCAGGTTCCGCTCTCCAACAGACGTCCACTACAGTTCACAGGTAACTTTCAATTTCTTATAACGATGTCTTGAATAAATATGTAGTAATGATAACAAACTTTCCTTGACACCACTTTTTAATTTAAATAAATACAAACAGTTGTATTTGGCTAAAGAATTGAGAAATCTTATTTTATAAATTTGAATTTTAATATGACTAACATCAAAGTACGTTTAATGAGTTACTCATACTTGAGAATCCCTCGGGAACCTAACATTTTTTCGGGATAAAAAGTTTCCTATCTTATTCCAGGTTATTAATTACTAAATTTCACCCAAATCCGTCGGTAGTTTTTACGAGATTGAGTAACAAACCCAAACATACAAACTTTCACATTTATAATATTAGAAGGATTCATTGCCAAATCTCACACTAAATCTTTTCGATTTTCATTTTTATCGTAATTTTGGAAGCTTCGGGCTTGCCCTATTCTTAAGTTGTGGGCGCGCCATTGCCAACAAGCAAACTGTTGACTGACCGCTTGTTGAATATTTGCTAATTCGTCCAGATCTGGTAGCCCGCTCCAGCTAGCGGAGATGTTGAAACGTAAACGCGCGGTGAAGCGGTCTGGCGGCGCGGGCGGCAGGCACGCGCGCCGCCGTGACGATGCCGCGCCACACGTGCCACACGCCGCGCACGCGCCGCACGCGCACCAACAGGCCACGCACGGTGAGGAAATACCACAATCCTATATAGTCCTGTCAAACCGAAAAAAAAATCAAAGAGGAGCTCAATGGCGCAAGTGGTTAGCGCGTTCGGCTGCGATCGTTGAAGCTAAGCTATTTCCGTATGGGTGGTCGCCATCCCTTGTCGGGGAAGGATATTTTTATTAATATATTTTTTTTATATTTGTATATATTATCGTTTTACTAAACCCAGTATTGTTAGCTTTTTTTAAGCCTAATGTGAGGCAGGTTAATACTAGTATAAAAATAAATTACCAGCCTGTAGAGTTAGTGGATTCTACTAAGTTTCTGGGTATTACTTTAGACTCTCGTCTGCAATGGGATCCTCATATTGATGCCTTGTCAAGTAGATTGAGCTCTGCAGCTTTCGCTGTTAAAAAAAATAAGACTCTTAACTGATGTGGAAACAGCAAGATTAGATTACTTTGGTTACTTTCATAGTGTTATGTCATATGGCATTTTGTTGTGGGGCTCAGCCGCTAATATCGAAAGTATTTTCATACTGCAAAAGAGAGCTGTTCGCGCCATATACAATTTAAAGGCAAGAGAATCCCTTAGACAAAGATTTAAAGAAATTATTATTTTAACACTGGCGTCGCAATACATTTATGAAAATTTAATATATGTAAGAAAAAACTATGATGAATTTGCAAAAAAAGCCAAACCCATAACTTTAACACGAGATTTAAGAACAAGCTTGCCATTCCATGTTTCAGACTCCAAAAATCAAGAGGTTCATTTCTGGGTTGTAGTATTGCATTGTATAATAAAGTTCCCCTAGATCTGATTGAGCTTCCACTGACTAAATTTAAATCTCAGATCAAAAATACTCTTATGAATAAGGGCTATTATAAAGTTGATGATTATCTAAATGATCGTAATACATGGACATAGTGTTTCTTATAATTTGTTATTAAATGGGTATTAGTCATTTTTCATATCAGTAATATTGTACCTATCTAATGCCGCTTCCTATATACTAAATATAATGTTTAGTATAAAATTAATTGTAACTATATATTTATATTCTAAATGATGTAATGGAAATTGACTTCAGATGTATTTCTGAAGTCATTTTTCAACTTGACGACACTCTATATAACAATACAGGGAGAAAAAAACAGCCCTTGCTGAGTTTCTTGCCGGTTCTTATCAGTTCAAGGTCTCCCGCCGTGGTTTTGCGAACCGATGGCATAGCTTCTTGACCTTCACAAGTGCTTGTAACAGCCTAGACTGAATAAATGACTTTTCATTTTCATCATTTTCATAAGCTAAAATTTTACTCAAATCCTTTTTTTTTCATAAATTACTTATTTACAGAGAAATCGGTCTGCAAACATGTTTTCTTTTTTGTTGAAAAATTGACGTTTCTGCTTTCGAATATCTTGAAAAATATCTCTGATTCTATAAAATTTGTACTAATAAAAGTTGCTTAGTAAGTTTATCTATTCCCATTTTTTTTTTTCAATAAAAGATTTTTCAACCCCGAGAAGGGTTGGGGTCTACCCGCAGGGTAAAATCAACCCTCGGCACATTGACAACTTTGAACTAGAGAGGAAGTAGAACCTACAGCCAAATTATAACTAATCGGTGCTGTTTGGTAGGATATTGCTAGGGAAAACAGTGAACTGACTGGACTAACAGAGTACATTAAATACTTAATCGAAAACCCACGCGGAGCCATTGAGCTCAAATTATTATTATACCACGATGACCCCGGGCGTCTCCGCGCCGGATGGCAGAATCTACGTGCGTGACGCGCCGACGCTTGGGGTTCATCCATAAAGTACGTCACACTAATTTCATGAGTTTTTGAGCCCCCCCCCCCGTCCTTGTCACAGGTGGTCACATTTCTGAGACCCCCCCCTCCCTAGTGTGACGTCACATGTTTTGCAATTTAACATCGAAAAATTATTAAATTAAAACAGCAGTTCCGAAATTAGTTTTATTTCCATTTAAATTAAGTACTTTTTTATGAAATCAACATAATATCAAATATTTGAAACAATAACAAAAAAATAAACTAATGAATATAAAGAAAAAGAAACTCAATCATCTTCAGTCCATGGACTTTGAACCCAGTCCTTTAAATTATTTATAACTGGCATGGCAGTCACTTCACAGTTCACTTCGTTTTTCACGTCAGGAACATTTGTGGTGTCAACGTCTTTTTCATCCAACCATAAGGCATCATCATTAATATCCAAACAAAGAATTTCTCTGGCACGTCTAGCTGCTATTCTTTGAGGGCGTATCTTTGCAATGGGAACTTCATCTTGCTTAATCTTATGAAGTTGTTTGTGTTGGTTAGTGCCTTTATATGATGCAAAATATAGACCACAGAAGCCGCAAGATCGCTTACACAAGTATCCCTCAACACTAGGGCAGTAACTATCATACGGTACTTGCTTTAAATGTGATGACGCGCTCAGTTTTAAAGATAATTGAAGTAATAGTGGAGCGAATTTACCTTCGATATCATCCTTTTCTGTTGTTATATACCCGCTTGACGTCTGTTTAATTAAAACAGGTGGTGGCAAAAAACCCTCTCGTAGTAGTCGCCGAAGGCTAGATCGTTGCACACCACAGCACGAAACCACTTCACATTTTACTATTTGCAGTAAATATTGTGATTCCCGGACATGATTTGCGTACCAAATCGCATCACGTTTCAATGCCTTAGCCTGTTCAACATCCAGTCTAGTTTCTGTAGGCATAATATATTTGGCAATCACAGGATATCCATCAATGACCAATTGGCTCCAAATATTACTCAGTACTGTGCCTGCACTCTCAAAGTTTCGTTTTTCCAAGTCCAGGTCAGTAGTTTTATTACTGGAATCGAGATGTGAACCGAAATTATCGTGTTTTAATACAACACCAGTAAGTTCACGACTAAGAGGTGCCATTCGTCGTTCTACTCTGTTAAAGGCACTTCTTCCTGGGGCATTAGTGGCAATGTAAACAGCATCCAAATCAAAATCTTTAAAATGTTGTATAGCTGAAATTATAACTCGCTCGTATCTTGGATTTTCGTCGGGACCACCATCGCAAGTAAAAATAAATACGGGTTTTACAAAACCTTCTCGAGTTTTCATGAAGTTCTCGAAGGCCGATATTTCAGTAAGTTTGTGTATATCTGTGGCATGAGTCTCTGCATTAGAGGACGAATGCTTTCCACTGCGAATTGCTACATATGTAGGCCCGGAATGTGTCACAGCTTCAGGTTTTCCTTCACCATCTTTCTTTACTACAATACCTGCATAAACAGAGGGAATAAGTTTATGTTTTTCCGCAACCACGAAATCATGATCCGGTAATTTTACACGATAATCAAGGTGCATTAATATTGGTGCTTGAGCGTTTGCTGCTGTAATACCTAATGGCACGCGTGCTTTGTCATCCATCGATAAAAAGAAAACTTGTTCAGGGCCCAAAATTGAAGCTAACGATTCAAGGTTTCTTATCGTCGCAGTACAAAATGGACCATCTTGATGTTTCGTATGTAGCGTAGAGTCGGGTTTGCATAGTTTGACAGGAACAGTTACGACATGTCTTTTTCCTTCCTCTGTATTGACTCGTCTGGGCAGAAGTCTCAAGTATAACCCTGATCGACTGATAGTATATCCCAGTTTACAAAGTTCGGCTTGTAAGTCATCTAATGTTTTACAGCACCTTATAGCTTCAGTGCGACGTCGATCATCAGCTGCGCCACCAAAAACTGCAAGGTCCTTTATGACTCCAAGTAAACCGGATTGTGTTTCTTCTATTCTAGGCCGACCAAAAGTATCTCGAAGTTTTAGTGCTGTGGCTAAATCGGTATTTTTTTCGCAAAGTTCTACAATTTTTCGTTTTTTAAAATCACGACTTTTTTTCTGTCTTTCTGCTGCGCTAATCTTTCGCTTTAATATATTTTTTTCCTGCTGAATATTTTTCTTTAAAGTTGAGATTTTTTTTATTGCTTCATTTGAGGCTATACCAGCATCGCGTGCTAACAACAAGCTATTGAGTTCAGATTCTAAAACTACAATTTTATTCCTTGAAGCACTCTGACTAGGCGTTCGTTTAGGTATTGTTTGAAGCTGACTTTCACTTGACGGTATATTAACCATATCAGTGTCTTCTGGTAGTGGTGTCTGACCTTCGTTAGTATTTACCTGCAAATTATATGTTATATTGTAATAAAATTCCAATTAATATTATTATATCGTTACTTTTTATACCGCGGTCTTGAAAAGCACCATATTAGAATTACTTGTATGAAGTCCTATGAAACCGTAGGTGTAAAAAAAAAACACATAATCGTAGTACACGCGGGCAAAACTACGAGCGGAAAGCTAGTCTTAAATAATTATTAGTACCTAATGCGGCGCGTGCGATGCGATTCAAGTCCGCGTCCATCTTTGACTCCTGAGCGCGATAATTAAGGATTGTAATTAAATTCGTAATAACTTACTTGTACTTTTCCCTCCTTTTCCCGCTCTAGTTTTATTCGTGATGTTGACGCCGAAGGAATTTTCGAAAAAAAATTCATTAGTGTCGCTTTTTTTTTCGTCATTTGTATCTGCAGCTCTTTGATTTTCAATTCCACATCACCTTCGATATTGTCACTACTTTTCAAAATTTTCCATAAGGTATTAACTTCTTCCTGTATATGCTGTTTTTTTTTATCAGCGTAAGTCGCACTGTATGTTTCGTATAATCTACGGTAAAGATTACCTAAATCTATCTTTTTATTCATTTTGAACTTGATTTATTAAACTATGTTTATATCCACAAAATAGCACAACTAAAAAAACGACGTCGATCACTCAGCGAAAGCAAATTGTCGAATGAAAATATAGAAACAAAAACATTACCTACGCGAGGTGCGGTGCGTTTGGCGGCATTAGTCAAAGGGCTCGTCGGCGATCGGCACGCGTCAGAAGCGGCTATGAACTTGTCAACAAAACAATTTAAACCGTATTGCCCTAAAGATAGAGTTGGACATATTTTTTAGTTTAATTAATATTTCAAATTACGCGATTAGTACCTCTAGATTTTGAAATGTGATGTCACGAAACTTAGGACCCCTCCCACCCCTTGTCACACCACGTCACACTTTGTCGACCCCCTCCCCCCCCTTTACGTGTGACGTACTTTATGGATGAACCCTTGGTCAGTGTGTTGTAGGGCGCTGGATTTCCATACGAACTGAGATACCAGCATACAACGTTAAAATCTGCACTCCCGCGCAACGCGACGGAGCGCGGTGCAGTGGGTGAACCGCCTAAGCCACTTAAATGATTAAAATTAGTTATTTATTTGTCCGGGCATCTATCTGTAATGAAATGGGAGTAAAATGTTCAGTATTTTTGGTTATAAATGTTTAAATTTGATTTAGCAACTAATTTACTGTGTCAGTTCGTAGTTTATTGTTAAACACTTTATATGATTGTAGCATCCGGCGTCCCGGCGGCGGCGCGTTCAGCGAGCCGCGTTGGCGGCGCATCCAAGACTTCATCGTTCCTGTCCTCTTTGAACCCGTCGCGGTGGGGACGAGCGCCCCACGCCCACAAAGACTCCGCCCTACTAGCCTCGCCTCACCAGCCCGCCAATCTCACCGTCCAGAACAAGTCAGTCGATATGTAAATTGATAAATACTTTCTTACATTTAGTAATATCGCAAGATCATCGTTCCTTTCTTCATTGATATCTTCTTCTGTCATGTAAAAGTACACAATAAAACTATAATTTTTTTGCTGATGTGGATTCTATACAAAGAAAAAAAATGATGTTTGTGTTTTTTAAGCACAATATATTTATGGTCCTTTGACCTCGATTTGTTTCACAAAACTGAATCTTCTTTCTCAATGGCATAATTAAAATTGCTCACTGCGATCAAGAACCGGTTAGGTTTTGAATTTGACTAACAACTCGTCATTCATAATATCTCAAAAAAAAAAATAACGACTACCACCATCCTCTAACTGGCTAGCCTAAGCTAGCTCAACTTTAAATCTGATCAAATAGTTAATTGTCATACGGGGGTTAAAAGTTACATGGGTGTTAATTGTACAGCCGCCATCACCCCATTTGGCATACAATATCCATCCATTGTTATTTTTGTCAAATAATTCGCTCACACTGTCAAGAAAACTTCAAATTAAAACTTTATAGTTTCACTAACAAGCCATGCGTTGTTTGGTGCAGGGAGAAGGTGCGCGAATGGATCCAGTGGACCGCGGCCCGTTTGCAGCGCGAATGGGGCGCCCTAGGCGGCGGTGCCGGCCCCCTGGAACAACTTGCGGCACTCGCGGCCGCTTTGCCGCACGTACCGCACCAGCGTGCCGCGCTCGAGCAACTGCGCGACACGTTGCTGCAGCACGACGTGTCGCCCTTCGAGGTACGTGCCGCTAGCGATACAAAACAAAACTAGAAACACAAAAGTATTGAACAAGACTTAGTAAATAGTAAACAGAATTCCTACGCATCCTCGCCTCGGGTATCTTCTTATCACATCTCTAGTGAAAACATAGCCTTAACGGGGTGGTAATGCCAATCAGAGGCCCAAGCACGAGTTTTTGACGGCTCCGTAACGTAGCGCAACGTCAAAGTTTCTATAAAAACTAAGCAGCGCCTATCGGACGCAAGAACAAAATTTGATAATTGCGATACTTTACGGTGCTGTCATAAACTCGTGCTTGGGTCTCAGGACTGTCTCAGCATAATCCTAGACAGGAAAAGTTACTCTGTGCCACGACTACCGCGACTTTTGTTAATTGTGTTTATACTGTGTATTAAACTGATTCTTTGCGTTGATAAAGTTTAACTTGTGTTGCATCTTAGGTAAATCACTCGGGCGTCCTCGGCGCTTTACTCCAATTCCTCACTGGTAGCGAGAGTGAAGATGCGGACACGGAGGGGGAGGGCCGCGACGACGAACACATGGCCGCATGCGAAGACCGCCTGCGACTGTTCCTGCACGTGTTCGCCGATATGCCTCTAACTACCGAGTGAGTACAGTGCGACAAGAATCTACACAAATTTGAGTGACAGTTTTAACGTTTACGCGGCGCACGCAACGGAAGCTTACGAATGGAAAAGTTTTTTGCGTTATTGCAACATTTTTCATTGATACTATTAGGCGTAGCGTAATGTCTTATATACTTCCTCGATACTGCACTATCCAACACAAAAATAATTTTTCAAATCGGACCAGAGATAAAAGCTTTCAACCAAACAAACTAACAATCAACGAAGCAAGTACTTCAGTTTTATAATATTATTTAGTGGAGATTTCTTTAAACAACGAATTGATTTTGTATCTTTTCAGAACCGAGTGGGAAGAGAACGAGACTGCGCTCAAGTTGTTCGGCAGCAACGCGGGCGCGTTGTCCGCGCTCGTGGCCAAAGTGAACGCGTGCGTGTCGCACCTGGAGCAGTTCCCCGTGCGCGTGCACGACCTGCCCGCGCGCCCCGCCACCTCCGCGCTCAAGTTCTTCAACACGCACCAGCTGATGGTATGTGTTATATAAGGGAACGAGCGCGCGCTCAAGTTATTCGGCAGCAACGCGGGCGCGTTGTCCGCGCTCGTGGCCAAAGTGAACGCGTGCGCGTCGCACTTGGAGCAGTACCCCTAGCACGAACCAATATCGAATTCGTATCGTTAGCGAGTCCGAAATGTCATTGCCAATTTGTACTGATTTTTAGTTCCCGTTACGTACTTTGTGGCGCTGCTGTTTAAGTTTCCATACAACATTTGACATTGACATTTCGATTTGCAAACTATTCAAATTCGATAATGGTTCGTGCTAGGGGTACAGTTCCCCGTGCGCGTGCATGACCTGCCCACTCGCTCCGCCACCTCCGCGCTCAAGTTCTTCAACACGCACCAGCTGATGGTATGTGTGTTATATGCGGGAACGCGCGCGCGCTCAAGTTGTTCGGCAGCAACGTGGAAGCGTTGTCCGGGCTCGTCATAGACTCTATGACATAGAGCAACGCGGCCGACGTGGCCAGGAGGGGGGGGGGGGGGGGAGTTCCCCTCTGTCGATTTTCCCCCACTGTTGGGCCAACTTCAAAACAAAACTAAGTTGCCCTCGGATATTGCACTAGACTGGGTCAAGTCGTGCGAATGTATGTTAGATATCAAAAATGCCAAACTATTATATAATTTGCTGTAAAACATATCTGGAATTTTAAAGTTACAAAAGGATGGTGCTAAATTTCTCATATAAGTAGAATTTTATAGACATATTATATCTATTTAACCACTTTTAAACACAAAATTTATATTATTTTGTAAAAATCCAATTACCGGGCTTGTTTGACAAAACAATCGACTCGACAGTATAAATTTCAGATCTGTCAATATAAAATCATAAAGTCTCATCTATGCCCGATCTAGTACTGTATTTTTTTTGTGTGAGTGTCGTTATTACAATTTCGTTTTTGCGAAAGTATGTTGGACTGCATTTGTGTGCATATTCCCCCCCCCCCGCAAGAAGTAGCAGAATGATTTCAGTAGTATTATGTCATTATGGCTACTCCCCTCCTATCCGCTTCGGCTGTGTTGCTCTATGGCGCTCGTGGCCAAGGTAAAGGCGTTTTGTCGTAAAGTTCCTTTCTGTTATTTATTTATTGTAAAATTTTACTCTTTGTTTATTTAGTTCTTGTGAACTACAATGTTTACATTATAACTTATATTGTTTTTTCAGTGTGATCTCAAACGTCATCCGACATGCACCAACCTGAAGCAATGGAAGGGAGGTGTTGTCCGTATTGACCCCTTAGCATTAGTACAAGCCATTGAAAGGTGAGTAACATTATTTTATTACAAAATTATCTTCCAATTTCCTTATCAATAAACGAAGAATAAGCTTTGACTAACTATGTAGTGGTTTGATCATATCATTCCAGTGATATTTTTGATTCAATCAACACTGGCAAAATGTTCAAATAGACTGTTTATCTGCACCATGCAACTGTAGACATTTTAAAAGTACCTTTTGGCATAGTTCGTTAGAATGATGTGAAAATATTAGTTTATTTTGCCTTATAAAATTTTGTATCATCTACTAGTTCGTTACATTCTTATGCAACTCATATATATATGTGTGTACACAGATATCTAGCACAGCGCGGATACGCGAGTCCTCGCCAACGCGACGGATCTGCGTCAGGCGCCCATTCTGACGACGACGCTGCCTCTGACGATGACGTGGACGATGCTCTAGCCACCCCCCCACACCACCACACTGCCGAGTGAGTATACCTGTAGCTACGTTCACACGCGAATACGTGGATCCGTCAGAAGCTCATTCTGATCAACCGTGGCTGTTTCTCACATTGATGATTCAACTACACCCTTACACCATCACCCTTCCGCAAGTTTATACTTATTTATGCAACTGTTGTATAATAATGGGTATTAAAACACTAATGTGGGTTTAATTATAGTATCACATGAGTGTTTTATTACCTAATTATAACAGTTGTATATTTATTATAATATAATAGATGCCAAACTCACCGCAGTTACGAGGATCTGCGGCAATGCGACGAATCTACGTTTAGCGATCATTCTTTAGACACACCCCCAAATGACCACACTGTTAAGTCTGTACTACTTAACGTCGTTTTTATAAACAATTATGAATTCTTAGCCAAGTAAAGCCGTAATTTTTTTTTGTCAAAAAGAAACTACTATAGGTGTACCGCTTAACTGAGACCTGCAGGGTAACAACTAATTACTAGTTTATAAATATGATGGTTAGTTTCAGAACTACTGTGTTTACTCTTCATTCGTTGTTCAAAAAATCTTTAAACAAATTGAAATATTTTAACAGTCCAATACAGTTTTTTAGTTCGGGTTTAAGCTTCTTATTTGTTTCTTAGGTTTTCACGCACATCACTCATTAAATAAAACTAGTTTTTTACGGGTTAATGCACGAAACTTTATTTATTTATTGACGTTTCGCAGCCTTTACAGGCTGGTAGGTCAGGACCTCAGAGAAAACAGATGTTTCTGTGTGGTAAATTTTTGTGCGTGTGTGGACTTAAGATCAGGCTGTTAATAGGTATTATCGTTGCAGCACCGAACACAAACTGGAGTTCCTGATTGGAGACACGGTGTTACCTTACAACATGACCGTGTACCAGGCCGTGAGACAGTTCAGCGAACAGACAGATGCTGATACCGACACAGAGACTCCACTTGGTAAGTGTCTTGTTCTTGGATTATTTTGCTAAAATCTGCATATATTGATTTGATACCGGATGAATATCTTAGGCCCACTTGTAGCAAATTTGCTTAATCTCCATTCAAGTAAAACTAGACCTTGTAACAATTTTTGTTATCACCGACTATTTCAGGGCTTTTACATGAGACTCGAAATTAATTAATCTATAATCAGGGCGCCGTATTACTGTTATTTGAGGGAGATAAAATAAAAAATCAATAACCGCAGTGAACAAGATATATGTATTGTTAATATT
The DNA here is from genome assembly GCA_902850365.2 of Chilo suppressalis. NCBI lineage: Eukaryota > Metazoa > Arthropoda > Insecta > Lepidoptera > Crambidae > Chilo > Chilo suppressalis. Next base: position 21,372,481 of record OU963898.1, read on the forward strand.
CAGTTCAATTTTCAACATATATTAACACACTTAACATTATAAATTAATGTCTTTGAAGATGGCTTTTATAAATTTAGGTATAGAGAATCAGTGACGAACATACAGTCAAAACAGGTGTACATACAGTTATATTAATGTTAATATTCTAAGGAAACATTTTGTTTTAGCAAGTATCGTACATACAAATTTATTTATATTAAGATTCTAAAGAAACAATTCGTTTGGCAAATATGAAGCTACTTTCGTTAATGAATCTACAGTTTACAAAAATAAATCTTTTATTATGTTCTAACAATCTGAAACTTCGTACTTCGGAGAATGCACTGCTTAAAGATTAAATAGGTTGAGAGTTTACTTAGCTTTCAAGATCTCGGTACCATCAAGCGATTCAGGTATCCACGTGGGTTGTAACAGAATCTGCTGTCATCACATGTGCTCTTTTTCGATCAAGATTGCATTCACAGGCTCATTTATATATATATATATATAGCGTACTTCTTTATATATGTATATCCAAAGAAATCCCAAGCAGGATTAAGTAATTGTAATTATCGTATACTGTTTTTAATTAGCCACTTCAAAGGACCTAGAAACAATTACACATTTTTCTATAGTTCAATAAAAAACCTAACTTGACCTACAGCCTAACCAGTTAGATATATTGGACTTACCCGTTAATCCGGGGAAAATATATTAATTAATTATGCACTGACTATAATTTCCAGTCACTGTGCAATTTACTAGATGTTCAAGTGTTCGGTTCGCAGACAAAAGAGAGTGAAACCGTCTGCGCAAAGCTATTTATAGTGGCATAGGATCACGTGAACGGCGTCCCAGCAAATTTCTCTCAAATCACCATATTTGGTGCGAGGAAACGACAGGACCGGTTAGTACGGCTCCGCCCATCTCCCACCAAGAAACTGCTTCCTGAACAATAGCTAATCACGCAATCAATGCGTGTATTTTTATTTAACACTATTAAATACAACTCCATCTATCTCATCTTTCAAATGCAACTATCAATTTTTTTTATTCATAATATATTCTGTGCTTCTTTAAAACCAATTACATTATTCGATGATGAATACGTATGGTGATAGATGGCGCTTTGATTAGTAATATTTCTACAACTTAATATTATAAAATTATATTGCTACAACCTATCCCATATAAAAATGTCAAAACGTTTGGTGAAAGTGGGCATTAAAGCAGCTGTTTTTTGTTTAAAAAGTTTTTAGAATATTAAATGTGAACGGAACACTCGTAGCCTAACATATAGTATTCAATATAGGACTACTTAGGATGCACAGAAGTTGCTTTGTAGCATGAAATGAAACCTTATTCGTAATGTAACTGCTTTGTGTGATTCTCTAGCAAATGCTGGCATTTGGATCCAAACGCACACGATCTACTACCGCGCGGTGGAGGCCGGCGAACAGCCGCGCTCGGATACTACCGCTTCACGGAAAGGCAAGGGGCAACCCACTAAATTGTCTTCAAGACGGAAACCGGATTTGCTTTGGAATGGTATGTGTTGCAATCACATTTTAATTTATCATAATGTGCTGTATTCTATCTATGTAATGTAACGGAAACATTTTCAAGTGTCCCATTTTTGTAGTACTTATTGTGGCAGGATCAATATTCTGATCACGAAAGTTTCAATACAGATTCTCTGGAGTAAAACTACTTGATAAAATGTTGTGTCCGGTACATCGGTGGTTAACAAGACGCTTAATCTTATTTCCGCAGAGGGTGTAGTACCTTCGCGTGAGTCGCCGTTAGTAGTAATGCTTCGGTCACCGCTCCTGGGTGGAGGAAGTGGTGGGGGTGGTGGCGCGGATATAAAGGACGCGTCGCTGCCGGCACTGGGCGTTTTGCGCGCGCTGCACGCACTGGCGCGTCACTGGCACACACTGTACCGCGCCGTGTGTCTGCCCGACCAGCGCCCGCTTGTACCCAATGCCGACTTTATCAACGCCAAGGTAATTATCGTCATTATCAGCCTATTGCTGTCCTCATTGATGGGGCACAAGTCTTCCATATGGATGGAAAAGGGAGATGGGGCGGTCAGAAACACCGAGGTGCTCGGAATAGTACATTCTGGTCACCCGTCTTTTGCAATTCATTCCATGGCAAAAAATGGCTTGATTTTCACGATCGCAGAACGGACACTCTAAACAGGGAGTTACTTGTCCAACTGTAAAGTTTAAATGGGCATATAAGAGTAAGAGAGACGAAGGGATCGTGCTTCAAATAATACGTATAGGTAATGCTAACAACTAAATAACTGCACAATCGCTTTGTGTTTTCCTGTAATATTGGCATTTCCCTGAAAGGTTTTCTTAATCTATTTACTATGCGTATAAAGAATGATCGTAATGTCATGTATTGTAAATGATATGTTTATTTCAGTTGGCTGCCAAAGCGAATCGACAATTGCAAGACCCTCTTGTAATAATGACTGGGAATCTACCTCCATGGTTGAAGAAAATAGCGTATGCCTGGTGAGTATAAAGATTCAAGACAACAAAGGCTTATTCCAATTTTTACCTTATTTGGTCTAATAACAATTTCATTTGACTAGCACTCTCAATGAACACTTTATAAGATTATCCTTAATGTTCATTCGCAGTCCGTTCGTGTTCCCGTTCGAGTGCCGGCACTTGCTGTTCTACGTGGTATCGTTTGACCGCGACCGCGCGTTACAACGCCTCCTAGAAGCGGGCGGGGAACGAGGCGCGGCCGGCGCCGGTGCAGGCGCTGACAGCGAGAGAGTAGCCCCGAGACTCGACCGACGCAAACGGACAGTGCAGCGACACAACGTCTTGAGGCAAGCGGAACACGTCATGCACGAGTTCGCGCACTCCAAGGCCCTCCTAGAAATACAATACGAGAACGAAGTCGGCACCGGCCTCGGACCTACGCTCGAATTCTACGCGCTAGTCTCGCAGGAGCTGCAGCGCGCTGATCTAGACGTTTGGCACGGTAGCGAGAACTTCAAACAGAAACCTTCCTTTGGCGGGGAGATTGTCAAGAGCCAACCGCCCGTTGTGACTGACAGGTCTTCGGATGCGGCTGCGAGACTCGCGTCTTCTGTACGTGACGCGTTGAGTTTAGACGAAGATCGCGCCCCGGAACCGTCAGATTTGGAGAAGGAGACGTTGATTCCGTCGCCCGCGCCCGACGCCACTTACGTTTCGTGGCCGTGCGGATTGTTCCCGCAGGCTATCGGCAGAAATGCACGCGCTTCGCATTTGTCCCGCGTCAAAGCCAAGTTCCGCTTCCTCGGCAAGTTTATGGCGAAGGCTGTCATGGATTCGAGAATGGTGAGCTGTTTGTTTCTATGACTTTTTTAATGTTTACATGACTTAGTAAAGATATTTGATAACAGATATTTGTCGATATAGACATTTAATGCTGGCATCTCTAATAAATATTCGTGTTTCCTTTTTGTTAACTTGACACCAGGCTCTCCTTCTCATTTCCTACAGATCATGATGAGGATATTGTTATCAATTGTACAAATAGTAAATTGGTCATGTGCAGTGGTAGCATAACATTCAGAACCTTGCTTGTGGAAATATAGTAGTAGTAAATAATAGTTTTTAGAATTGTGTCATACAGGCAAAATAAGTCTTTTTTTCTGTGGTGCTTTAAGCATGTCCATTCAATCCTTTTTCCCAACTGTTGCCGGCATAGTTCACCAATATTTGTGAACGTATCAAATGTATTTAATATTCCGTGTTGATGTTGTGTATGTAAATATTCCCTTAGGTGGACATCCCGCTGTCGGTGTCGATGTACCGCTGGGTGGTGATGGAGCAACGCTGGCTGAGCCTTAGCGACGTGCGCCACGTCGCGCCCGAGCTGTGGCGCTCGCTGTGCCGCCTGCGCCGCGTGGCCGAGCGCGCGCGTCGCATCGCTGTGGACCCGCGCCACACGTCCGACCAGCGCTCGCAGATGGTGCGTATATATAATCATAACCGCCCCGCCCCCGCCCCCCGCAGCCTGAGCAACGCCGAGCTGTAGCGCTCGCTGTGCCGCGTGGCCGAGCGCGCGCGTCGCATCGCCGCCGACCCGCGCCACACGTCCGACCAGCGCTCGCAGCTGGTGCGTATATATAACCGCCCCGCCCCCGCCCCCTGCAGCCTGAGCAACGCCGAGCTGTAGCGCTGGCTGTGCCGCCTGCGTCGCGTGGCCAAGCGCGCGCGCCACACGTCCGACTAGCGCTCGCAGCTGGTGCGTATATATACCCGACCCGCCCCCGCCCACCGCAGCCTGAGCAACGCCGAGCTGTGGCGCTCGCTGTGCCGCCTGCGTCGCGTGGCCGACGCTGGTGATGCTCGGAAAACCAGAAAATCGAAACGATACAGTTACTTCCATTAGAGATCTTGGGGATGCAGAATCATTATACAGTGCGACAAAGATCTTCATGAATGTGAGTAACAGTTCAGGGAGTGCGCCACTCTCTACGTAAATGACATAAAAAATGTGACGTTTACAAAGACGGCGACTTTATTTCCAATTTTCGCCAAATTCACTAAGATCCTTGTCGCACTGAACGTTAATGTAAGCAGATTGCAGTCTAATGAGTTTGCCCGAAGAAATTTAGTGTCATATCATCCTCAAATATGTTTTTTATATCACTAAAAATTAGTCATATTTCTATGTCTAGTTGCTCGAGCTACTTCATCTGATAAATTAGTATAATTTTAATAAAAACCCTAAATGTCTGTACAGATAAGTGCATTGGAACTGGACGGCTGCCCCATAGAGGAGTTGGGTCTGGACTTCATCCTACCCGGAGATGGATGCACAGAATTGAGGCGCGGCGGGCGCGACTTGCCCGTCACTGCACATAACCTACACAACTACATAGATCTCGTTACGCACTGGCTGTTATATGAAGGTGACATATTTTTCTTTATTATTTAAATAAGATTTCATGCATTTATTCTTCGTGTGAGTAATGCCTGTTCCTTTCTGAGTCGTAAAATAATAATTAATAGGTACCTGAATAAAAAAATAAAAAAATCCTGCTCAAAGGACCAATATACATTGCCCATAGAGAAAATGAGACTGATATAAAATAAAAACAATTATTGTTATAGCTCTAATAGAGAGCTTACCCATTAGCGGTGCCGCAGTTTCTCCACTGCAGAGTAGTGATGTTTTCCTTTATCATGTTATGCTTTCATATTGTGGCAATGATTGTAAAAAATAAATAAAACATGTATTTTAAAAATTTACACTGATTACACAGTTATGATAACATAAATGCAACTAGTTTGTAATATTATCTATGTTTTTCTTACAGGTGTGAGTAAACAAATGGAAGCATTCAGAGAAGGATTTGAATCAGTCTTCCCTCTGACCAATCTCAAAATATTTTACCCTGAGGAACTAGAACAAGTATTCTGTGGAAGCCCATCAGGTGAGTTTTAAAAACGTGCTATCACTAGAGATTTGGTAACAAGCTTTGATAGCTTAGTCAATAGATATCATGAAATTCTAAATTCTTAAAAATGACAATTTTGTAATTTAACTTTTAGTTGTGCTCATTTATTAACTTATAAGCGGCCGCTCACGACTTTGGGCGCGTTTACTTGAGTCAGAAATCAGAAATAAATATATCTTTATTCAAATTGGATGTATAGTACAACACTTTTGAATCGTCCAAACATTTTTTTTCCCTACCACTCGTTATTTACATATTTTTTAGCTGCGGAGAAAAACTAGCGAAAAAAACTCCACAACATTAAAAGCATAATGTAACAACATTAACAAATCATTATGTTGTTACAACGTCAATACAATCATGATTTTTTTAATATAGAAAACCTGTTGGAATGATTGGAACAGTTCAAACCCAAGCATTTTTGTCTGTCATATAATCAGATACTTTGTAATAAGCTTTTTTAATAAGTGCTTTTTTTATATTATCTTTGGATTTATTTATGCTTAACTCTTGGGATATTGCTTGGGACTTTATTGTATAAGCGAACTCAAAGACCTTTAAATGAATTATTGATTTTGTGAAGCCTAGTAGCAGGTAAAGTTAGTTTATTTTTGTTTCTTGTATTAAGGGTGTGAACATCACTGTTTTTAAGAAACAAATTAATATTTTCTCTTACAAGTAATAAATTTTCGTAAATGTATTGGGATGCGACCGTCATTATACCAAATTCTTTAAACCTATCTCTTAAGGAATCCTCGACTTTAAGATTATAGTATTTTGAGAATCCCACAAGAACCTAGCATTTTTAGGCAATAAAAATATCCTATATTCCATCCAGGTCATAAACATAAACGAATTTACGTATCAAATTTCATTCAAATCCGTTTAAGTAGTTTTTGCGTGATTGAGCAACAAATATAGACACTTTCACATTTAAAATATTATGTAGGATTATATTTCATTACCTCGTATATCCTTGTCATTCTCTATACTGAGAGAAAAGGAGAGACTGATGTTAAATTTAGTTTTAAGTTTAGAGAATCGTGCCAATATCGACACCAATATGGTGCTTAGTGGAACATGATCAAATTCGAGTGGTTTGTACGTCGGGTTTCATGGTGTCGCCGACTCGAGTGGTCCCGGGCTCGAATCCCGGTGGGGGCAGATGTTTGTCTGATGAATACGAGCATTTGTACTCTAGTCATGGATGTTTAAATATGTATTTATATGTAAATATACTTATATATGTACTGTATATGTATTCTATCCGTTACCCTAGTATCCCATAACACAAGTCTTACAGTGCTTACTTTGGGGCTAGGCTAATTGGTTTGAGTATAATATTTATTTATAATCATTTATTATATGTGTCCAGGTGGTCGTGAGCAGCGTTGGGAACCGCGCATGCTGGCCGAATGCATCCGGCCCGATCACGGGTACACGGCGGAGTCGCGCGCAATCCGCATGCTGATCGACATCCTCGCGTCCTACTCGCGCGACGAGCAACGCCTGTTCCTGCAGTTCGTGACCGGCAGCCCGCGCCTGCCCACTGGCGGTGAGTCATTGATACGTCCCACCGATTACACCGCCCATACACCAAGAATGGGCAAAGTACGGTCCGCGAGCCATCAAACAAAAATCGAAGGTTCTCTACACAAAAAAAAGCGAATGCGCTAATGACCACACGACTGAAGTGAAACTTCTTTAGCTCCAATGGTCTGAAAATCATAAACTTAACTTGAAGATTTGTTGATAGCAAAAAAAAACACCAATCCGCGCTGGGTCCGTTATGACCCACCAATCCGCGCTGGGTCACCATTCCGCACTGGGTCCGTTATCACCCACCAATCCGCACTGGGTCCATTGTCACCCACCAATCCGGAAATGGTCCGTTATCACCCACCAATACCCCCTGGGTCCATTATCACCCAGCAAGCATTACATTCACGTATTTTGTGACGGGTATAGTTCATTGTTTACTCATTAGTCGCGGCTGCGCGCGTACCGCAAAAATCGTCACACATTCGCTAGTTTACCCCCTAAGTCAAGCGTGCCTAAAGAAGTTTCACTTCAAACAAGTACTTTTTTTTACATTTTCCGCCAAGGAACACCCAACTGCAGAACTTCATCATCATCATCATTAGCCTCTTTATGTCCCCACTGCTGGGGCAGGCCTTCCCTATGGATGGAATAGGGAGATTGGGCCGTGACCCACCACGCGGGCGCAGTGCGGATTGGCGGGTGCTAACGATTGTAGATGCAACCTGCTGCAGAATTTAGTACCTACTTATTTACTTCGCAGCTAACTCAGGGGTGAATACACCCCTGAGTTTGCCTGCTTCTGTGCTACAAGGTGAGAGGCATTCGTTACTCTGCTATATTAAGATTTGATTTAATGTACAAATATTTATTAACGCGCGCAAATCGTGAATGGCCTGAGCAAAAACTTGGCCCGCCATAAATGCTGATAGTAAATATTAGCACGATAGCAGAAAAGTTTGCCCATCCCTTCCCTAGACGCATAATAATGATAGACAAGTATACCTGACAACACATCTGGCCTAATCGAGCAGGGAAATATTTAATCAGTGTCGGTCGTCCACTTTCGTGACCTGATGACCTGGTGAAGAGTTAGGAAGCCAAAAAATGTGAAAAAAGTCGAAATAACTCCGTGTACCATCATCATATAATTTACTAACATATAACCTTGTATTAGCCAATCAAGGCACAGCAGTTGCCAGAATGCATTTAGTACCGAAAATATAATAACGTTAGGTATCTAACTAGGGGCTGTGTAGTCGATGATACATCTCAATTGGATGAGCGATAGGTAACTATTTTTTGTAGTGATAAGTCACATTTCTAATTTTGTAATAGAAATTTGAGATGGGTTCAACCTGGCAAAACTATTTATATTATAGTGATGAAAACCTTTATTTGAGCAAAGCTTTAATTAGCAATGTGTACTATAATATATTTAGTGTATTATAATTCACTATATTGACCAGCTTGTTCATCATCATCAGCTTATTAATGTCCCTACTGCTGGAACAAAGGCCTGCCATTATTTACCACACGGGCCCAGTGCGGTTTAGTGGGTGCTAACGACTGTACTGTAGATGTATTGGCGTAGTTTTTTTTACTGGTATTACATCATGTTTCTCTCGCATATTATCGGAGGCCTAAGCACAAACGATGCAATATGTTACGGAGCTGTCAAAAAATTTTGCTTATGCCTCTGTAGGTACTCTAAAAAGTTGAGCTAGTGGGTGTATTCCGAAATATACACCAGTACGCTGGCCCGCGGTAATGACGTCATGATTTCGACGCCATATTGGATTGGTGTGCCGCCATATTATGCTGGTGAGAATACTGTGACGATATTATTTATTAGCCGGGTGTATACGCTCTGCAGTTAGTGAAGTGTTGTTTAGTATTATAATATTAATATAATAATAATTTCTTCCTCTTCATTTTGATAAAAAGCGAGCAGTATCTCATTATCATCGTCACTATCAACTAGATGAGTCGAATTGTGTTTCAACAACAAAACGAGATATTGTCGTAATAGCTATCACTTCCATTGTTTCAAATAATCACAGTTAAAATTGTAGTTTAAAATTTATTATAATTTTTGGAGCATGAGTGTTGCACACAAACACGAGACTGCTAGAATATAGCGCCAGTTCATGACGTCACCGCGCTGATCAGTGTATTTCGAAGGAATCAATAGCATGGCGTCGATTCATGACGTCATTACCGCTGGCCAGCGTACCAGTGTATATTTCGGAATACACCCAGTGTGTTCTGTACTTGACTGTGTCACTTTGATTGATGATGTGTTTCCATTCAGGCTTCAAGGCATTGAACCCGCCACTGACGGTGGTGCGCAAGTCGCTCGAGTCCTCACTGGACCCGGACGAGTACCTGCCGTCGGTGATGACGTGCGTCAACTACCTGAAGCTGCCCGACTACAGCAGTGCCGACGTCATGCGCGCCAAACTGCGGCTCGCCGCCTCCGAGGGGCAGCACTCCTTCCACCTCTCCTGAATACCCCGCCCCCCTACCACCCCCTCCCTTTCCCACTCATCCCCCACACGTGTGAATGCGGTTAGTGATATATGTAGTTATCGCGCGACTGGCGCGTCACCACACCGTCTATGTGCAATTGGAGTGATCCCCCCCCCCCTTCCCCTCAACGTGACGGACGCTCGAAAGTGCTGTGCGTTCTATATATTTTCGTTTCTCATTTGGATTATTTTAGATTACATTATATTATGTTAATAATTATTTTGTGTTAATTTAATGTGATAGCTTTGTATATTACTTTATAAATATAAAGAGAGAACGTACTCTCGCGATGGTGTAATAGAGTATATTATATATATTGTCGATGTGCGACCGGCCGCTCTGGAGTTCGTGTCCAACGACCCCTACCGTCACTTCTGTTTAGGTACATGATATACATTAAATATATATTATTATTATGCGAGCTGTTTGATGGACCACAGAAAATGTAGTCCAATGAACTTCGATAGCATTTATTACCAAACGGTGTATGTTTTGAGTAACTTTAAGTATGATTAATGAGTAAAGAAAAAGTGCAAAATTTAATATGTAACAATTTCAATAAAACCATGTAAACAATATTGATCAATCTAGTGTTTTTTTATCATTCTTATGTCCCGAATTTATAATGGCAAAACTGATGTCGCCAAGACCATCATTGCATCCAACCAATATTCACAATCCACCTGTTGAATAAAGACAAAGTGTGTGAAACTATTATCTGTCACCAATCAACCTGTTTAAGGGGTTACTACAGAGGTTGACAAGTAAACAATTTGATAAATTAGTGCAACCAGCTGTGCTTTTTATGCAGACTGCACGACGCGTATGGAGAGTAGTGGTTATCTGGATGTTAAGAACAATTGAAAAAATGTGTCTTATACTTTTTACACATCTGCCCAAAAAAGTGTATTTTTTCAGGTTTTATGTATGTATGTACAATTCTTGCAGAGATAATGGTGAATTTGCTTTTTGTTAAGTTTTTGAAATTCACTTTGGTATGCTTCAACTCTGCGCTAGTATAATATACCATACTATGAGCGTAAACTTTCACAGCCTCTAGCTGGTGGGTGCTAGATACAACATATTATATTTAATTTAATACATCATTAACCTCTTGTCTGTGACGCCACACGCATCTAATTCGGCCCAGGCGTTTAGAAGTTATGGTGGAATAAAGAATAGGGGTGATGACGGGATACAGTAAACGAAATTCTATTTAGTCCGTCAGTTAGGTGGTCAAAAAATAATGGACACGTATTTTTTCTTTGGGTAATCAACCAAAAAATGACAAAGTTATAGCGCGTCAATGTTTGGGAGTAGGGGCTCGTGACGTCACTTTTAAGTGAAAATTGTACCAAAATGTGACATTATGCGACTTTTCAAATCAATATATCTCTGCAATGATTATATTATGTGAAAAAAAAAATACGTGTCCATTACTTTTTGATAATCTACCTGATTAACAAAGAAAAAAAAATTAGTCATCATCCTTATTGTACATACATTCATGAACCCTGAAAACAATATACTTTTTAGGTAGTTATGTAAAAAAGTATTAGACACATATTTTTTCTTTATTCTCATAATCAAAACATTACAGAGATATATATTAATTGGAAATGTCTTGGTATAATCTTGACTTGCAAGTGACCTCACAAGCCCTCACTCCTAAACTTTGATGCTTTTTGTTGGTTGATTGAAAAGAAAAAATATGGATTCATTATTTTTTGATGATCTAACAGATGGAATAAATAAAATTTACCCCATCATCATCCCTATTGTATCAGTTACGATGTTATAATAGAAAAAAATATATGCAACATTACATTTATAATAATATAATTTATACAAGTTGCTAGTTAATAACACATTTACAACACTAGTAAGTAATGAAAATGAGTTATGAATTTATCAAACAATGAAAAACAAAATAAACAATATAATGTTATATTATTCAGGATACATTTAAAAGAATGCCTTGTCAATATCATTATCTATGATAAACATGTTTGTAACATCTAAATATTACAATCAAATATGTATTTTCAACTTATTATGCAATGGTCTATTATAAATATAACAAATAAGATAAAATTATAATCCTAATACTACACAGAGTATATTTTATTCACTAACACATGAACACTTTAAAAATAATGTCCCTGATTCTACAATCTTACAGTACCATTGCTAGCCAGCCTAAAATGAGGCATGAGCCTCCTATGGGTGTCAGACGACGAAAGCAGCGATCACCAGTGAATGCATGGTAGTAGCATGTGCCGCAGAATAAACCCATTCCTGCCACAAAGAAAGCCCCAGCCTGTACACAATAAAAAAATCACACAAACATGTTTTTTATTAAATTTCATTGGTCAAGGTCACCAACCATCAAGTCAACAAATGAGTAAAACAGGTTTTGAAGTAGTCTTAACAAATTGTTTTAATAGCAAAAAGTTTATCAGAATTTTAGAAAGACGATCTACCAATCAAATAGACAGAAAAAGCTTATAATGGAGATTATATTTATCCGTTTTACTCACAATATAAGGCCTTCTGCACAGAGGTACAGACATCAAAGCAAGAGTATGGAGGAAATGAAATCTATTCGATGTTTCAAAGATTTTCTTGAGATCTTCTTTATTTTCAGTCTCTGGGAATGTTCGATGAGCACCCATAGCTCCTAGCACTACGGCACTCGCACCGCTTAAGCCAGCAAGCCTTACGAAGGGCCCGGCTGCCTGTGCTAGTTCCCAAAGAGGCATTTTGATGATAATGGGTGCTGCCGCAGGTGGTGCTGGTTGTTGCGATTTAAATACACCCTGTAGAAGAAGATTGAGATTTTTATTGTTTTCAAGTTCTTTTAAGTAATGATACTTCAATTTGTTGTACATAAATGAAAATACTTTCAAAGGACAACGAGGATAAATAATAGGCAAAATTTTTGACTTACGATATTGCGTAATAAATTCATAGCTCCATCCGCCACCGTATTTATCATAAGCGTATCAACTAAATTTACCATACCTTTTGCCAAATTTTAATGGGAGAAGTAAAGTATTCAGATTAACACACAAAATTGAACTTAATGTTTGACATTTCCTGTCATTATTTATTTACACATTATGCCGGCACTTTACTTGGCTATTCGTATTTGCATTTGTTTTGTCAAAGTCTGTCCTTACATGTGTTATCTTACTTGAAATGAAGAGGACAGACTGGATGTCTATTTAACATATAAGAAACCCGAATAGCTAGTTGACTGCCAGCATTATGCTACGTTATAGGCAGAACTGTATTTATCTTACGTGTTGTGTTTTGAAGGGATCTGACATTGATCGGTTTCATACATTTAGTATGGTTGGAACTATACTTGTGTGTAGCGATGTTAAATCATAGACATAGGATGGCTAGCATAAACAAACGGTCGGATTATTTTAAAATTATTTTATTATTTTATAAATCAAAAAATTAGTTAGTAGAGAATGCATGATATGTACCAGTGAACGTCCGACACAATTTCAATTAATATGCGGCTGGCTTAATGGTACTCAGTGGTGTCGATTCTGACATGAATCTCTAAAGCTAAACTTAAATTTGACAACAGTGCATCTTTGTCATTTTCTATACAGAATGAAAGGGAAAGACTGATGTTAAATTTAGTTTTAAGTTTAGAGAATCACGCCAGAATCGACACCAGTCTCAGTTGTTTTTGCTCCATGGTCCACCATCAATACAGTTTGGTGGTTTTCCAATTACAGAGCATAATGCGACTCAGTGGCGCACAATGCGAATTATGCTGATGCTTAATTGGAACGTGAATTAGTTTTCAAATGCACCAGTAGAGTGCGCTAAGTTCAGTGTTGAAAAAAAAAGTCAATGTTTGTACCTTCATCCATATTTATATTTAATTTTTAACACAGTTTCAATTAACTTTGATTATTTAAAAAAAACTATGATGAAACGAAAGTTTTAATAATTTTTCAACAATAAATAATATTACTAACGATAACATATAAATAAAACATTTCGATCAATGCCAACTTAAAGAAAAAACACTTGTTAATTTTCTTTCTCTGACTTGGTACGATTGCACGCATCACACGAAAGCATTACTTTTGAGAGTGCTCAATTGTGCGAAGCGTTTTTGTAGTTGGAACACTCAACGGTAAGCATTATGCCGCATAATGCACTATAATGCTGTAATTGGAAAGCTACCTTTGTCTATAAAGTCGTGACATTAAGGTTGCTTTCCTGATGATACTAAATGATGGCGCCACTAGTATGCATGTAGCAACCCTTTTCGCTGGCTGCGAAGTACTAGGTGGGGGTAACATAATCTATCGCAGCGCTCATGGTGGTCAAAGTCAACGCGCCCTATACTAGCAGGAGTACCACAGGGTAGCTGTTTATCCCCTACCCTATACACAGTTTACACAGATGACATCCCAGTGCTGGGCGAGACGAAGTTGGCCCTGTATGCCGACGATACCGCCTACACTACCGCCTCCATCCGCCCGCGTCACGCTGCGGAAAAAATGCAGCCGACGCTGGACGCCTTGATCCCGTGACTTAACAAGTGGCGATTAACCATCAACGTCGCCAAAACGCAAGCGATGGTGATAGGACACCACCGCATACAACCGCCGCCACTACGCATTAACGACGAGACTATCCCGTGGATACATCAGTCTAAATACCTCGGGATAACGATTGACTCGAAGTTAAATATGACAGCACACGTAAATAACACCATCGCAAGAGCGAAAGCCGCCAGAGCAATGCTCCAACCAGTACTTCGCAGCTCTATCCCACTACGCATAAGAGTGAACATCTATAAGCTGTACATAAGGCCCATCTTGACTTACGCAGCGCCCGCGTGGTATGCGCTGGTAGCGGACGGTCAGTGAAAACGCCTAAACGCCCAGCAAAACCACACACTACGCTTAATAACAAACGCGGGCCACTTTGTTAGGAACGCAACACTGCACAGAGACCTCAAAATTGAAACTTTAAATAACTTTGTTTCAAAGTTAGCCACCGGCATGTTTGGGAGAGCGGACTACTCGGTGCATGCGCATCTGCGCAACATCGCACCAGCCGAGCACCCGAGAGAAATTCTACCGCCGCAAGACGAACACACAAAACCACCAGACTGACGACGAAAAAATATATATATATATATATATAAAAAAAGATGCATACAAAAAAAAAACAGGTATAAATATGTTATGAGCGGGCCACCCACCCTGACTATCAACTAACCACGATAACAACCTAACCTACACTGGTGTCCTATCCTTCCTCACCCTAGTCCGCCGCCCGCTCACTGGGCCTCCCTCAAGGGTCTCACCCGGTGGGCTTTACCGCGCCGAGGGCGGTGCGTGAAGAGTGAGGAGGACGGACCCCGACGACCGCTCCGTCCCGATGACGGAGTGCGACACAGACACCACTGCAGTGGGCCAACCGGCCCGGCCAGATCAGTCTCCCCGCACGCCGCGGCGCCTCCGGCGCCGGCGACGCGCGAGACGAAGATAGCGTATATGGTAGTCAAAAGTAGAAATAATGTAGGCTCTGTCATCAGATGTATCTGTCAATGGCAAAGCGATTCTACTTAATACATTTTAATATCATTAATTAGTTAACTACTCGTGCTGTATTCACCTGCAATCAAATTAATATTTGAATATTACGTCTATAAAAACTCGATCAAACTAGTATTAAGTTCCAACGGAAATAATTACTCACGTTTAAAACCGTTTTGTAAGGTAATAGATGTTTGCCTTATGATGAGAGCGTGAATTATTGAACTCTGCCCTTGTTTTGTTCTTAATTCTTCTACATCTCGGACATGTCCAGCTCTTTACCAACAACTTTCCTTTAAATACGGTTTGTGGTTGGAATTTGATATATATTTTTTTTTATTTATTTATTTATGGTATAGCGACAGAGTACAAATTATAAGTTACATATTATTATACAAAATTATTGTATTACATAAACTTGCACCCCAATTGATGCTGAACACGATATTTGCTTAATTTTAGCTCTCAAATATGAAAAAAATAATTATTATAATAATTAAATATGCAATTACAATTAAAAAAAGAAATAATTAAATATGTATGTACTAATCAAGAATTATAAATAATAATAAAAATCAATTTAATTACAATTTGCTCCTGCATATTCGTAAGTAGGAGGAGGGAAATGGCAAAGAATTCCACGTCTTTGGCTATTTCATTAAGGGCTCTGCTCATTCTATATAATGGGTCATTGTAGGTAACATTATTACTACAAGTTGGTACGGAAAAAAGTTTCTGCGACCTTTTACTTCCTCCCACTTTGAATGAAAAACGGCTCAACAGATCCTCCACGTCCCAAACAGAGTTTACAATTTTGTAAAGTGTCGATAAATTCGCTATGTCTCGCCTGGATTGAAGGGTGCTCATATTAAAATATTCAAGCCTAGCCTCGTATATGCCCAACTTACGCCTCATACCGAACTCGGCGCTTAAATATCGAAGAAATCGCCTTTGAATAGCCTCTATTCTATCTATGTGGATGTTGTAGAATGGCAACCATACCACTGAACAAGATTCGAGTGTACTTCTAATCAGTGCGAAATAAAGGGTTAGTATACTCGAAGGTCTTCTAAAAGGTTTTGTTATTCTAAATATGAATCCCATGAGCTTATTAGCTTTTGAAACAATATAGTCTGAGTGTCTAGTGAACGATAGTTTGCTGTCCAGTAGTATCCCGAGATCCCTAACAACGTCGAGTCTGCTCAATGGTTTATCATCGATAATGTAAGTGTTGTGTATAGGTCGTTTATTTTTCGTAAAAGATATAACAGCACATTTTGATATATTTAGCGTCATGTTGTTGTTTAAACACCAGTTGTACAAACGGTTGATGTCACTTTGCAATGTGTCACAATCATCCTTAGATCTTATTTCTCTGTAAATTTTTATGTCATCGGCATAGGCAAGGCAACTGCCTGAAATCAAGTTAACCAAATCGTTGATAAACAACACAAACAACAGGTTCAAGGTTGGATCCCTGTGGTACACCGGATCTAAGTGTGAACGGTACAGATTCATATCCGTACACTTTGACGATTTGAGTTCGATTACTTAAGTATGAAGTCAGCCAACGCAGAAGCGAGCCGTGTATGCCGAGGTGGTATGCTTTACGAATCAATATTTTGTGATCCACCTTATCGAATGCCTTAGCGAAGTCTGTGTACAGTGAATCAACCTGTATTCGTTTATTGTGAGTAACACAGTAACACTCACAAACCCGGTCTTCAAAACAATACTCATTTCGATCTGAAAACGATATTTAATTTATTACTAGCGATACAGGAACATTTCAATATATTTGCTGTTATATAATGAAACTATTAAAGTAGCTTTTTCTTTTTGTTTTACTGTAAAACTATAACTATAAATGAAGTAAACAAACCCTGACACAATCAAAATTAAACACACTTTTTGGACTTACCTCATTTGATTTGAATGACCAAAATGATTTCAAAACCTTCTTTCCACCCAAATCGTGGTATCACAACAATTTATCAGTCGAAAATATTTGTTATTTTTTCATTTCAATATTTTTTCACAAATATACGACCTAAATGTTAATGTGACAGAGCCTACAAAGTTGTGGACGCTAGTTGGCGCTGTAATCGTGCACAGAGCGAATACACACAGTACAGTCGGACCAAAATGATTTTGATACTAGCAGTTCATTCAAGTAAAATAGGTAATTAATAAGACACACTATACAGTCGTATTTTGTTTCTGTTTTATATATAGTAGGTACCTATGCTTATAAAAAGTTTAGCCAAGCATATTTAATTGAATCAGAACAAAATTATATAGATAAAATAGTACTTTATAGTGTAAAAGTGTGTAATGTCGATGATTACCGCTGAGGTGCCATTGAGACCAGAGCCGTTAGGTAATCATCAATACACACAAGTATTAGGTATCTTAGCAATTAATTCAAAATTGGTAGAAAACCTGACCAAGTTGAACCATAATAAAGTATCAAAAGAAATGGTCGTACTACAATATTACCTATTTACAATGTCAATCTAACCTAAAAATGTGCAATGTAAACAATGCCTTTTTTTGTCTCAAAATCGTAAATTGAGTAAATTTGTAACTTCAGGCAGATTACAAACAAATAGTTACAAGATTACATATCCGTCATAGATGCTGTTCGCCCATAAACATCGTCCAAATCCCACAAAATTCGTCCAGCTTGGTAATCTTCGAAACATAGCTGGAAAACTTTAAAAATCACTTCTCGCGTGCCACTCCGATTTACTTTACTCATTTTTATGCCTTTCTGCGTAGTTTCGTCTTAATTTATTACAGTTTAATCCAAACAATAAAAAATACAAAAGGAAAACTGTTCCACAACTGAAACTCGATGACAGCTGATGTACATAAGTTTGGTGTTGCCAGACACATGAATAATGTTAGTTCCTCAAACATTCATGTTTCCCTCCGATTCCGTCGGCCTAGGCACGTCTTAGACTACCTCGACGACGAAATCACACGCGCCAACGCGCCTCCGATTCCTCCCACACAGGCCACAAACACCAACACTACACAGCTAGCAAACGTGCACACTAGCTTAGCATTAGGCAGACACCGCACCCGTAGGATAAGAGTGCGAAGACCCGGTCTACACACGACACGCCCCCCCCCCCCCCTCCCCCCACGACAACGGCTAACTAGAGCCGAGGTCCGAGTCTCAGAGACGCCCTCTAGTTGAGCCGACCCCCCTCAGGTTCGAGTGGTCTGGAGGCTCCAGACGGAGAGGAGACTCCCCCCATAGGGAGACGCCATCCGACTGGAATACCTCCAGAGGCACTCGCCAATTCTCGGCTTGGGGTCCCCTTAGGATCTCGCCGTCCCCAAACCCGGTGACGCTGTAAAGGTCATCTGCGACCAACAGCATACACACTCAAAAAAAAAAACATTCATGTCACGACTTTATAGACAAACTGTACGAGTTGCACGTAGATTGGTCCTTCGAGCCGGATCATTTAAGCCTCCCCTATAGGTGCTTTTTATCGGTCGTTATTATCAGACGCGTTATTGCGATATCTGTTTTCAGTACATTATGTATTAGCACACAGGTACGAAGTTACACGCTACTGCGATAATAATAACGACGCAAAAGAAGTAGGACTGTAGGACGAATTATCGCAATGACGCAACCGATATTTTCGACTGATAATAAACGAGTGTGCTTATGACCACACGACTGAAGTGAAACTTCTTTAGCTCCTTCTGTATGTATAAATCTGTGTGTACTGTGTACAATATATACATGGATGTACATATACATATTTCATATACTATAACTAGTAGGTAGTACATAGGGGAAAGAGAGAAAAAAAATGTGTGCGCACACTGCTTTCTCTTGCTCATATCCCCCACTCAGCTTCCGTTCGCCTCGCCCGAACACACTTTTCGTAACGCGTAGCGCATTCACCAGCTTTCCCCCCAAAATAAGCGGGCGTAAAGAAGTTTCACTTCAATAACGCGCATATACTAACTTTCCTTGAATTTTATTATTGAAATATATAGATTCATACTAAAAAAACGAAAATCATGTAATGACATTTATTTTAGTATAAAAATATTTTCACGCAGCAAAATTATATGATCGTCCCATTTAATTCATCAATTTCACTTTACATCGAGTTTTATTTAGCACCATACAAAAGTCAGTTCCTATCACATTTTAGTCACAACGTTTATTAGAATCAGTCACTTATAAAATAACTGTCTTTAACAATTAAAACAAAAACAGCTACGCCACTCAGGGTGATTTTGTAACGTCTACACTCGATTTTGGACAGCAAACACCGGCGTACCTGAAAAGAAAACAGTTTCATTAATGTACATTCCCAATCATGATCATGACCTGAACCATTCTAAAGGATTGTTATCGTTACGTTACGTCCAACATGTTATAAAATAGGGTAGGTATAACTTCATTTCTTAAAAATTGATTTTGAGTTAGTATTCAAAAATTTGCCTTTCCTAAATTGTGATAATAAATTTCGTGGAGCAATTCGTTATCTCTCTAAACCAAACATAGAACACTGAAAGATCTCTCTCTCTCTGATCATCAATTCCTATAAGAACAAAGACATTTAGCAAAATGGCAACTCATTTGAATGGCATTTCGTCGTACTATTCGAAAGTGAAATTCTTTGGTCGCGCATATTTAATATGAGGTGGGCCGGGTGATTTACAGGCGGGTACCTAGCCAATCTTAACATGGCGCCACGACATACCTGCCCTCTAGACACACATTTCGGGAACCTCGGTCCTCGGGATGTGTATCAGGTGATAGGTGCAGGAGTATTGTCTGTGGTTTAGTCGATAGGGCCCTCCTAATTTCATCGAGCCCTCAAGCTGGGTGAAATGAATAGGGCGATGCGGCGATGTCCTCACATGTTCTTGTTGTAACTCCCGACTTTTTGCCTAACTGCCGATTTATTTATTATTAAGATACTCACTTGTCACTTACAACGCAATAGGTATTGCTGTACGCCTGCGCGGTAAGAGTTTGCGCGGCGACGCAGCGCGTGAGGTACACGCACACACCAGGTGCTCCGTCAGTCGCAGCCGCGCACTGCGGGTCTGACCCATCAGCCGGCTTTGGCGCCTATTCATCAGAAAAGGAAATTTTAGTCAAATAACCGCAACTTGATTAAGGTCCATACTGAGCGCTGCGTCGGCACAGTACTGTCGCAAGACGCGACTCCGCGACCCGGCGACCGTGCATATGGTGAGATATTCTACCAGAATTTGGATGCAAACGTTAATCATATTATCATAAAAAAAATCATGAACTAAACAGTGTGTGAATAATGTCTTTGCTTACTGAAGTTGTTATAAAAAAATCTTATAAAAAGTATTTTATAGATACGATATTTTTTTACTTGACATTGGCTGAACGCACAAACCGTGCATGCCATAAAAAAAGAAAAAGAAGAAGATACGATATTTTTATGATAGCATTGTTTTCGTTATATCATATCCTCCCATTCCATCCATATAGAGAAGGCCTGTGCCTGTGCCCTTCCTTAGGCTGATGATGATATTTTCCATCATGAGTGGTTCGATCTGAGATTTTATCATGTCTGTTAGTTTCTGTAACACATTAATCGATCTTTACAGAAAAGAGAAGAAAGTAGCCGTCGCTTTCCTACCACGTTTTTTTCACGTTTCACGATATATGTAACCATTTATATACCAAAATAAACTCAACAAAACATAGATTCTTATGACAATAAAGTTTATTCAAAATGACCTCCGTGAATTTGAATACAGGCCTTCAATCTGCGCGGCCAGTCGTCTATCGCAGTATATCGAGGTCCTGTCAATATCGGCGGCTGCCTTAATCAAGGATGTCTTGAGTGACTCCAAATTGGGATGAGGCTTTGAGCACGCCTTTTCCTCCAAGTGTTGCCATATCTTGTAATCTAACGAACTCAAATCTGGACTGGAGGAGGGCCAGTCTTCGTGCCTGATGAAGTCGATTTCACGCGCCGCCAGCCGGTCTTGTGTGCTCTTCGCTTTATGAGCTGGCGCCGAATCTTGTTGGAATACCCAGTGCCTGTTATTGAACATGATATGAGAAACAGGTTCCACAAGGTTCGTTCGGACTGTATTTTGATGCACAACTGCATTCGTTTTTACACCTTTCTCACAAAAATGTACCTCTGTTAAGCCCCAATAAGAAACTCCCAACCATACCATGAGCGAGGATAGAAAATGACCTCGTTGGACACGCGGAATACGGTTGCTCGCTTCTTCACTACTGTGTGCGTACACCTTATCATTTTGTTTGTTGTAGCTCTCTTCTACGGTAAAACTTTTTTCATCCGAAAAAAGAAATTCCCTATATTTTTTTCCCGCGAACCGCCTCAACAAAGCGCGGCATCTCTTCAGTCTCAGTTCCATTAGACGAGCATTCAAACGATGTCCTGTTTTTCTTCGATATGACCGAAGTCCTAAGTCCTCATTTAACACCCTTTTCACCGTGGTTCTGCTTAACCCCATCTGAAGGGCCAACAGGTTTTGCTTACGTTTGGGATTTCTTTGAATTCGCGCCTTCACAGCTTTTATCACTGCTGGAGTCCTAACAGACCGAGGGCGACCACTTCTTGACCTGTCATCTACACTAAACCGAATCTTTTGGTTATATTCAAAATTTCCAGTATGTCAAAAATTTGAATTGGCGCGTAACCGCAACGATGCAACGCAATAACTGCAACACGGTATTTTTAAGCGTCCACTCCATATTTAAAAATGAGTAAAATTCTAAAAAGTATACATTTTTATTTTCCTGAACAATTCGAAATTCGAATTCAATAAACTTTTTTGTGGCCAGTATTCTAAAATAAAAAGTTTTTACTGTGTGACAATACTTATGACCTGACAGTGTATATTTCACACAAGCCACGAGCTCAGTTAAAAATCGCTACTATTATTGTTGCTATAGGTACAATCTAGTCATCATCATCATCACAAGTGATACAGCTTGCTGATTACCGCCGACCGACAGCAACAGGAGGAAAGACGAGCAGACAGCGAAACTATTATTTTTACTTAAACTTACGTTGTCCTTGGTTAAGTGCAGTGTGACGGTGGTGGAGTTAACTTGTAGCGTGACCTCATGGTTGGCGTTCAACAATGGCCGAATCCAAGAGTAATCTTGCAGATTGTAGAGGCTTAAGACGTCGGGTTTCATCGTCGTCCTCGGCGTACTAGTGAAAGCTGTGCAAAACATTAATTCTCTATTTGACAAATCTCAGATTATTATATTTATTCTCTATTTTTGAAGCATATAACTGTTATTTGATTAAAAACTCAGATTGCTTAAATATAATTCATTTTTATATTGTTGTTATTTTGTTATCCGAGCGGACGGACTTTAGCGGAAGGCGCATTTTCGAATCCTGTCTGATACTCTGATTTAAAAAAAAGACAGGACGGCTGAACTATAAACGGGATTTTACAGCCGAAACCAAATTTTCGGTCTTACTCTCGGTTTCGGCTGAAACCGAAACTTACTTAAACATATTTAAAATTTCTATTGTATAATGAAATCTAGTGTGTTTTTATACGACTGCCTAAAAAGGTGGAGTCTGTATTCAGGGTTCGTGTTCGTATGTACAATAATTTATTCCGCCATAACTGCTAAACAGCTGAGCCGATTTATATGTGGTATCGTTAGAATCCTTTCACTATCCTAAGTTACATATGATACCCAAACTGTTAAAATTTAAATAACAACAATGTCAAAATATCAATTATTTACGTCAATAAAAAAAAATCTAAATATTACAATATACCTAGGTATCATTTGATAGTTTTTAATGAGACCATATCAAATATTAGGTCCTTACCTATGAAATTAGCCTTTTGTCGTAGGTACTGACCACTTTGATCTGAAATATCTCCTCTTTGGTTAAGAATTCCAAATTCAAATTTATAAATTCATTTGTTTTTTCCTTATTATGTTTTTCGTTGGCGTCGCTTATTACCACACAATGGAAAACATGAAATATCGGTATATTTACGAGTACGAGTTCTACCATGGCACCAGTGCTGCGGAAACAGCTCGAAAGATTAATGATGTGTATGGCGCTGGTGTCACAAAAGAAAGCACGGTACGTTTATTGTTTCAGCGTTTTCGTTCTGGAAATTTCGACCTTCAGAACCAACCCCGTGGACGGCCGGAGACCAAAGTGGAAAATGAAGAATTAAAGGCTATTGTGGAAGCGGATCCATCACAAAGCACTTCCTAGAGAGCTGCAGGCTTCGGGGTAAGTGACAAAACTGTATTAATCCACTTGAAGCAAATCGGGAAAGTAAAAAAACTTGAACGATGGGTACCTCATGAATTGAGTGAATCGAACTTGCAAACATGCGTCGACCGATGTGTTACTTTTCTGCACCGACACAGTAATGAAGGGATGTTAAATCGAATCCTTACTTGTGATAAAAAGTGGATACTATTACGATAATCGGAAGCGCTCGTCGCAATGGCTGAACCCTGGAGACCCAGCCAAATCCTGCCCTAAACGAAAATTGACTCAGAAAAAGTTACTGGTGGTGGATTAGCGCCGGTGTCGTTCACTTCAGCTTTCTAAAATCTGGCCAAACGATTACGGCAGAATCTATTGTCAGCAACTGCAAACCATGAAGGAAGAACTAGCTGCACAACGAACAACTACTAAGTTAGATGAGCTACAATTGGAATGTCAGCGACATCCACCGTACTCCCCGGACCTTGCTCCTACAGATTACCATTTTTTCTGGAATTTGGAAAACTTTTTACAAGGAAAATAATTCAACTCCGATGCAGCAGTCCAAACCGCCTTCAAAGAGTTTATTGATTCACGCCCCCATTGTTTTTTAGTAAAGGGATCAATGAACTACATATGAGATGGCAAAAGTGCATATAATGCGATTCAACTAAGAATAGGACCGACGGGGCGCCATATTTTGACGTCATAGCTGTCAATTCAAACCAAATAGGTAGAGAGAGCAAAAAAATGTTGCTATTTAATGAAACTTATTTACTAATATTAAGTGAGACAAAACATCAGATTTTTAATAAAATTAATTCACTAAGGTTGAGAAAGAACACAACCGATTTTTAATAGTATTTCTTTATTAAGACTGTGTGAAAAAAAACATTAATCAGAATCTAGCTCTTCAATTTCGCTCAACTCTGCATTATCGCCGGAGAAGTTATGAATAATCATGTAGGTAGGTCAGATACGAACATGCATCCTATATGTAAACGAAAGTTTTAAATCGAGTTTTTGAACGCAACATAAAGTGACATTTGGTTGACGATTTAGGTTATCAACCATTCATAGCCAAAGCTAAATAAATGAAAAAAAAACAACTAATATTAATTATCAACATTTGTTATTGTTTGTTCAAAAATGTTTGGTTTTTATTCTAGAATAAACGGAGTGCTAAAAAAGTGTTCCGAGATGTTTTTGCAAACCGTACTTTTCAAGCGACATTTGACAGATGGAGGTCATTGGCTTTCCTATTCTTATTTGAATCGCATTATAGATAACAACGGTGCATATCTATGTAAAATATATTTAATTAATCGAAAAAAAAAAATACATTATATTCCTATCATACAAAACGCCAATTTTATTCCTTACATATAAATTACCTACCTTCCTAATATATACAAATATGGTAGCATTAATAAACGGGTTTACCTATAAAAAGAGACAAAGACTAGATTTTTTAGCTATTTTTTAACTGCAGTCGTGTTATTTTAATTTTTTATTATTTATTTGCTTTTACTGTGACGGCGCGGAGAACGGGCCGGGGCGCGCGGCGCGGCGCGCGGGCGCACACGTACGATAATTCACGAGGCCTTTTTTTGCCGCCACTTAACATCAGCTGGCGTGAAGTAATTTGTTGCGCCTCGTATAAAAAAAAAGTATTTAAACACCGACACTACTTCTTCATTAATTCTTTTAATAAAAGTCTCAAGTCAAGCCTTCCTTTGCATGTAAAAGGAAAAAGCGGCAATCAATCACAATATAGGCCAAACGCGGATTGGCGGGTGATGCTAACCACTGCAGATTCAGAGTAGAGGCCCTGGGGCAAGGAAGGAGAAGGCCCCAATGAGAGCGAATTTTAATATTTGGCACCACGGACCACTTACGATATGCACCCCACGCCCCCCGATTGGGGACCCGTCGAACTAGAAGTAGTTATTTTTTATTTCCCTTCCTTACATGTTTGAATATAATTAATTAGGATTATTGTGCTCTTTTCTCCTGTACACTAATTATCGTATATATATGTAACATAGATAATTAATGCAATTAAATCACTAGGACGTGGGGCTGTACATACTATCTATTTTGTGACTTAGGCGTAGAAGTCTTAAAAAGCTATTTTCATGGCATCATGTTTTTTGTATTTCCGTAGTTAATGCAAGGAATTTAAATAACTACCAGTTAATGTTATTCAGTTTTAATGATTATTTCCCAGTTTTAATCATTATTATTTTACAAAGTAATAACGATTTTGAAAGAAAAAATTTAAGTTTTTACTGCATGGAACTACGTCTACCCCGAGGAGGTAGAGTTCGATTCGTCATCGTCTTTGTATGGAAAAAGCTATGTTTTTTCTTGCAACCGATAGGTTGCTGAGTTTTCATAGAAACTTTGAGAATGCGATACGCACGGACCTGAAAAAAAACTTCTCTTTTTTTCAGGTCCGTGGCGATGAGTTACGAAGCTCTCAAAAATTCGTGCTTGGGCCTCTGATGTTCAAAGTGTATCTAATATGCAGTGATATTTTGAGAAGTAGCCAAGCTGGTTACTAATTGCAGCGTCTGCATGCCTTGCGGGCGTCTACCATACCAGCTGTCGTAGCTGTGTTTCAAATTAAAAACTTATACAATATGTACTTTATTTCATCGTTTGTTGATTTTGAATTTTATAATTTAATCGTACGTATACTTAAATTTATTTACGAGCAGCCCGTGGTCGACTGCAGTGGCAAATGCAAAAACGAGGCAAATACTTTATTCTGTTGTGATTGCCACCTTTTAGCGGCTGTCAACTCGTATATATTTGTAAGTATTTATACGGTTCTTATGTATATATTGTTCATAATATATTTAATTTTTTACCAACTTCATAGTAGGAGGTTTTTAGATTTTTCGTTATAATCGGTATTTAGATTTTTCGTTCTTATCTGTATATTGACGTGTTGCAATCTTGACCCCGCCTAGTAACTTCGAAATCATGAACATGATATATTTTTTTTACTTTTAGTTCCATTTTCAATTTTGAAGTCGGTTTTCTTTTTCAACCCCTAAAATGACAGCAATTTAAATACTGAACTGAAGGTATTTAGTGAAATACATAATAAATAATTAAATTAAATCGCAACCTGTCTACGGCTTGGGATCCCGGTCTGCGCTCCTCGTATATGTCCCTGTGGCAGTGATGTCGACAAGCTAGGACATCACGGACTGTCATGCCAAAAAAGTGCAGGCCGCCTCTCGAGATATGCCGCACTTAACGATATCTTACGCCGGTCCCTTGCCACCGTCAACGTGCCATGTCTACTTGAGCCGTCTGGTATTGCAAGAAACGACGCCAAGATACCGGACGGTATGTGTTTGAGACCATGGAAGATGGGCTGCGTGCTAGTATGGGATGCAACCTGTTCAGACACGCTGGCCCCTTCCCATCTACATGGAACCAACAACAGAGCAATTTTTCACCAGGCTTGCGAAGCGGCTGAAAAAGCTAAGGCATGCAAATACGGGGGTCTAGGCTCCGAATATGATTTTGTCCCATTCGGTGTCAAGACCCTCGGTCCGTGGGGCCCTAGCGCTGTAAGGATTTTTAAGGAAATAGCAAAAAGGTTAGTCGTCATCAAAGGAGACCGAAAAGCTGACAGCTACCTCGGACAAAGAATTAGTCTAGCTATTCAAAGAGGGAACGCTGCCAGTATCTTCGGAACCTTGCCTAAAGGGACTACTTTTAATAATGTATTTTAGTTATTATAAGGTTTTTAGTTATAAATATCTTACTATTAATTTATAAATGACCATTTAAATGTTTATTAAGTATAAAGATTATAAGAGAAAAAAAAATATGAAGGAAACATAAGTAATTTAGATATTTGTTACTACTTATTGTATTTTTTATCATTATTTAGGGCTGCCATCCGTCCGGGTTTCCCCGGATTTGTCCTAGTTTACGGGTCGTCCGGGGAGCGTCCGGGCGGGGTTTTATTTGTAGTCCGGATATAAAAATTTACGGCAACGCATGAATTCCCTTCAGAAGCTATTCGACTCTGTCATCCTCGGGGGCATTGTTCCAGAAGTGTGGACCAGGAGCGTGGTGGTGTTGTTCTTCAAGAAATTCGATAAAACCCGCTTGAAGAACTATCGACCTATCTCACTCTTGAGCCACGTCTATAAGTTGTTTTCGAGAGTCATTACAAATCGACTTTCGCGCAGGTTCGACGACTTCCAGCCTCCCGAACAAGCCGGTTTCCGAAAGGGCTTTAGTACCATGGACTACATACATACGCTACGTCAGATCATACAGAAGACCGAGGAGTATAATCGGCCTCTGTGTCTAGCGTATGTGGACTATGAGAAGGCCTTCGATTCGATCGAGTCTTGGGCGGTGCTGCAGTCCCTTCAGCGGTGCCAAATTGACTATCGATATATCGAAGTGTTGAAGTGTCTGTATAGAAACGCCACTATGTCAGTCCAAATCCAGGAGAGAAGTACGAAACCGATTCCATTGCAGAAGGGTGTCAGACAGGGAGACGTAATTTCCCCGAAACTGTTCACCGCTGCATTGGAAGACGTCTTCAAGCTTCTGGATTGGACCGGACCTTCGAATTGCAGACGATATCGTGGTCATGGCACAATCCCTGGAGGACCTTGACACAATGCTCAATGACCTCAGCAGAGTTTCCCAACGGGTTGGTTTAAGGATGAACATGGATAAAACCAAGGTCGTGTTCAATATCCATGTCACTCCAGCACCAGTATCTGTTGGGAATGCAATTCTCGAAGTTGTCGATCATTACGTCTACCTAGGACAAACAGTCTAGTTGGGCAAATCCAACTTCGAGAAAGAGGTCAACCGACGAATCCACATCGGATGGGCAGTGTTCGGGAAGCTTAGGCACATCCTCACGGCCAAAATTCCCCAGTTCCTGAAAAGAAGGGTCTATGACCAGTGTGTGTTACCAGTGATGACTTATGGGACTGAGACGTGGTCTCTGAATCTCGGCGTCACAACAAAACTCAGAGTCGAGCAGCGTGCTATGGAGAGGGTTATGCTCGGTGTTTCCCTGCGTGATAAGATCCGAAATACGGAGATCCGTAGAAGGACCGGTGTGTACGACATAGCCCGAAGAGTTAGCACGCTGAAGTAGCAATGGGCAGGCCACATCGATCGAGGATCTGACAACCGTTGGGTAAGAAAGGTCCTTGAGTGGCGACCACGTACCGGACGACGCAGCGTGGGGCGGCCCCCAACAGGTGGACTGACGACATCGTCAAATGTGCTGGGAGCCCCTGGATGCGGATAGCGCAGGACCGCGCATTGTGGAGTTCTATGGGGGAGACCTATGTCCAGCAGTGGACGGAGAAAGGCTGATGGATGGATGATGGATGGATGAGTGCCCTTGGTGTTGCAAGTGTCCATGGGCAGCAGTGACCACTTATTATGTGGTAGACCGCTAGCTCTTTTGCCTAGATCAACATAAAAAAGTTGATTTGTGATATTTTTAACTGTTTTTGTATAGGTCTGTCCAGGTTCTGGGCTCCAAAATCCGGGGTTATCACGCGTCTTATCCTGGTTGCCACATTTTAGAGATGGCAGCCCTATCATTATTCATGAATCAAGACTATACTTATATTAACTACTTACAACTTTAAGGAACTGTTATATTTTATTTAAATATTTAGTTTTACCTATAAACTATATTGAATATGTATAGTAATAGTGGGTCGTACTATATTTCAGGGTTTTTTTACTTATATAATTCCACTTACCTATGTTCGCGTTAAGATTCAAGCTTTTATTCATGTCAATCGTTTGCATCAACATACCTCTGTTGAGTAAGTGAACTGAAAATAAATTTATGTATCTATTCATTCAATTTATTTATCTATTCATTATTTAAATACTAATTCTCAGTATTATCACAGACTTCGTCATTTACGGGAGTCCCCAGCCGATGGCCTAGGATCTTTAGGTAGGGATTGAAATCACCTAGTCGAGTTTTCTGGAAACAGAAATATTTCAGGCAAGCAAGTCAATTCAGTGGATAAGCTTTATATTTGGAAACATTTTTATGTCAAGTGAGGTCAGTTACCCCACCTGCAACGCCCTTGCCGTCAATACAAGAGTAGAAATAGGTTTACAAAATCTTGTTCTAACCACTTATAAATATCTAAATTTTATCTGATAATGTATTTTAATGAATTGGATGCAATGTGTACGATTAATCACATTCCATATTGAATAGAGTAGGTTAACAAGCCATATTTGAAACATGATGCCATGATAATATTTTGTTAGCCCTTACGTTAGTGGTTTCATAAGATTTTTACCAGAGGAGCGTCGAGTGGGTACCTACCTGGCACGATGTCTGTTGTAGCTCGTAACTCGATGTAATCAGCAGTATCCGTGTCCAACGCCTCTGCATACGCTACGTCCTCTACTGCAAAATAAAATCCGATTGCGCATACCCCAAAAGAAATTCACACGTATGAGTATGTTTCGCTGGTGTTAGTTGCTACCTATCTTCTTTATTATGCTAACGCCTGGCCTGTGTGGCTGGGTTTATAGGTGTGGTGGGGGCCCTGTGGAAATGAAGGAGTGGAGGCCCCTATCACCTCCCCTGGTTAGTGACAAATCGTCATATTTATTTTATCTCTGTTGTGGGGGCCCCCTTTCTTGTGGGCTGCTAGGCCTGGGCCCCGCTTGCCCTGCCTTAACCCCGGCCCTGAGTATTAATTATTCAAAGAACACATCAGTAGTTTTATCAGCAATAAAATTAAGAGTGCTGACTTTACTTCTTTGTTAGGTGCCATTTAGGTGCTAGGTACCTTCTTGACCACAGTGACTTATGAACAGCGGCTGATATTATTAAAAGAGAGCCGTACGCGCTATTTATAACTTAAAACCGCGTGATTCACTGAGAGAATTATTTAGAGAAATCAATATTTTGACGGTTCCCCGCAATATGTATTTGACAACATTATGTATGTCCACTAAAACTTACATACCTTTTTAAAGAATAGTGATTATTACAATGTTAATACAAGAGGTAAAAATAGACTTTCAGACTTCATAAAACTAGTCAATCATTCATGGGGAAATGTATACAAATATATAATAAACTTCTACTTAATGTAACTGAACTTCCATTACATAAATTTAAACTTCATGTTAAGAAAATTTTAATGAAAAAAGCATATTATAAAGTTCAGCAATATTTAGACGATAAAAAGGTGTGGATTCATTCCAATGTGCTCGATTCTCCACTGAAATCTTGAGAGATATCATTAAGCGTATAATTCTTATTCTAAATTGACATTATTGTAAGGAAAGACGTCATGGATCACATCTTTTACATATATTCTTTTATTTCGTAGTAACTACTGGTCTTTTATTTATTTATACTTTTAAAAGTAATTAAACTATTAAAGACCTGATGTGGATTATGACTCTTTCCAAATACCTAAATAAAAATAGAAAATGTAAAGAGAGGACAAAACTTGCTGAGTTTCTTGCCGGTTCTTCTCAGACAAGGCCTTCTGGTAGACTCTTGAACCGATGGCATCAAATTTGACTTTCATAAGTGTGCCAATTGTACCTACAGTTTGTCTATAAAGTCGTCACATGAATGTTTGAGGACCTAACATTAATCATGACTGTCTGGCAACACTAAACTTATGTACATCAGCTGTCATCGAGTTTCAGTTATGGAACAGTTTTCCTTTTGTATTTTTTATTTTTTGGATAAAACTGTAATAAATTAAGACGAAACTACGTAGAAAGGTATAAAATAATAATAATAATAAACACTTTATTGCTCACATACAAAAGGACATAGGCACAAAGAATACATTTAACAATAATATGGGCAAAGGCGGTCTTATCGCTACAAGCGATCTCTTCCAGACAACCTTCGCGGTATAGGTAAGCTAAACGGAAAAGAAGATGTAGTAAGCCAGCAGAGTCGATGAGAAATGTAAATAAGTAATTAATATAATATACGTACATATAAGTAATTGTCTATCATACACTTACATATACACATACATACCACAAATACATGTATATTATATATATATATATATATATATACCAAATATAAATATATATAATTGAACATAAATATATACCTACATACTAACAACATATGTAATGTTAAAGTAGACTAAGTTCGCAGCAGAAGGAGAGTATGTAGTCTACTTTTAAATATGGGAAGTGACTTTGAACTCCGGATTTCAGACGGCAGCTTGTTCCAAAGTTGAGCCACTTTGACTGTAAAGGAATCCCTATAATATTCTGAGCGAGTTAAAAGGATCTTCAACAAATTATCGTTTTTGGAACGCAACATGCGGTTGTGGTCCATACCTAGAAATTTAAAAATGAGTAAAGTAAATCGGAGTGGCACGCGGGAAGTGATTTTTAAAGTTTTCCAGCGATGTTTCGAAGACTACCTACCAAGTTGGACGAATTATGTGGGATTTGGATGATGTTTATGGGCGAACAGCATCTATATGACGGGTATGTAATCGTGTAACTATTTGTTTGTAATCTGCCTGAAGTTACAAATTTACTCAATTTACGATTTTGAGACCAAAAAAGGCATTGTTTACATTGCACATTTTTAGGTTAGATTGACATTGTAAATAGGTAATATTGTAGTACGACCATTTCTTTTGATAATAATAATATATCAATTATGGTTCAACTCGGTCAGGTTTTCTACCAATTTTGAATTAATTGCTTCATGTCAATAAGTTATAGTTTCTATTCCGTTACATATTTTTTTACTTTTTTTCAGGAAAATCGGAGAGTCGGATAGTCAACGAAGGTTTTAAGAATGATGGAAAGTTTGAAACTCCTGGGAAAACACGCAAGGCCGACCAAAGAAAGAAATGGCCACACAAAGAACCATGGCCAGATGCTTTTAGTGCAGATACCTATCACTAATTTTACTTACTGCACATTTACAAATTGTTTCTCTAAATAAACTTTTTATATACTATAAAATGATTTTTAGTATTATTTTCTTAACAAGTGTGTTAAAAAACGTCGTATGATGATACTTGTGTGTATTGATGATTACCTAAAGGCTCTGGTCTCAATGGCACCTCAGCGGTAATCACCATCATTACACACTTTTACACTATAAAGTACTATTTTATCTATAATAATTTTATTCTGATTCAATTAAATATGCTTGGCTAAACTTTTTATAAGCATAGGTACCTACTATATATAAAACAGAAACAAAATACGACTGTATAGTGTGTTTTATTAATTACCTATTTTACTTGAATGAACTGCTAGTATTAAAATCATTTTGGTCCGACTGTATAGGGTTGCTACATGCATACAAGTGGCGCCATCATTTAATGTCACGACTTTATAGACAAACTGTAAATGAATAAAGAAGTTTTGACTTTGACTTTGTGGAATAGACAAACTCAAGTTAGGTACCTAACTTACCTAGTACCTACTATCTATACAATAAAGTATATTTTATTGTTCTGAGGGTTTATAGAAGGTTTATGTGGATCTTGTATGGGTTAAGGTCATCTGTAAGTAAATTTGTGAGGACTTATTCTTAAATCGCCACAAATTGAATTCTGAATGCACATTAAATGTAATACAATCTATCTTGTATCCATGTTGGCGACGAATAAACATTTTAATTCCACTAAACCAGTTAGTTTTCCTATTTCTAGAATTTTTGGTTTACTTATTTTAGACATGCTATATGCAACACTGTAGTATGAGTATCTTTACTATTTTTATATCATGCAATTATGCAGTTATTTTTAAATATATATGAACGTGCATATGGTGAAATTTTGATGGTTAAGTATTTTCTCACGAACAGAATGAATGTCGTTTTACTATGTTACAATCGATACACACTTAAAGGACACACAACATAAAACAATAAATACCATGCTGCAAATAAAATCACTGTAACAAATGACATGAGTGAAATAAATAAACGAAGTTTGCAATAGGTTAGATTAGTAAACTATTAATGTTTATTTCCACTGTATATTAGCTACTAAATTGATTTGTTATTATATTAAGTAGAAATGACAAATTATTTTGTAAACCTATTTAGGCAAGTTATTGTATAATATAGAAATACATATGTAGCTAATTATTAGAATAGTTATTTAGAAGTGTTACTTGCATACGAAAGTATTTTAAATCAAAGAAGAATAGGTAGGTACATAATATTAAGTCAAAAGCTCTGTACTTGCAAATCACAGCCACTCAACGCTAAGAAAAGAGCCCCTTCCCTTTGAAGTGCCATTAGAAACTCAAATATTTTAAGAAAATTGGATCCAACGATTTAAGTAGTATAAGATAGCTTAGGTAATTATATACGAATAGCTTTAATTCGTATCCGTTTTTTATATACGTTAATGTAATGGCGTAACGATCATACAAATTTCGTTGTATTTAGATAATTTATAATCAATAAAAAAAACAGTAAGTGCAAAAAGAAAGCCAGAGCTAAGCTTTATTCTACCTTAAATACATGCGTTTCGATCCAATTATGCTGATTTTTTCCAATTAAGTATTATACTATGTGATTAATTAGTATTGAGGAGCTCGTTGGCGCAGGTGGTCAGCGCGTTAGCTTAACTTGACTAAAACTGTAACTCTCGGGAGTTACAGTTACTCCTGTGTGTTTCGGAAGACACGTTAAACCGTTAGTCCCGGCTGCATAGGAATTAGCACTCACCAATATACATTGGGCCCACGTGGGGGATCATGAAATAAATAGAGTGTGATCATGACCCAATCCTACCTATTCAACTTTATTAATTTATTTCTTTTTTTACTTTTCACGCACACCAATCATTCATTAAACACTTTTTAAACAAGTTTTAGCACATTTTTATCATAAGTATTTAGCATTTACCAAGTGAAGGGTACAAAATGTCAAGAATTATGTTAAAACAATTAAAACTCACTTGAGGAAACTCGTTTAAAAAATGTTTCGTTCATTTAATTTTGATTTAATTACCTGGTTGTGGCCCCGGGCGGCTAAAAGACATGGTGGCGTACACTGGCAAGGGAGCACCGGCGGCTTGGCCGTACGCTGCCGACGGACCGAACGACGGGCCTGGCAAACCGGGCAGACCGGGCAGCCCAGCCGCGAAAGCTGCTAATAACAAAATTTGATGATTAGGTTATTAATATAATTTAATGTTTTTAACAACATTATATAATAACAATATTTAGTAAAAATCTGATGGGGAACCCGCCCGTGTGAACAAACTCATTGCTCGGTGAGGGACGACCACCGACAACTCTTAGGCCGTATACAAAAAGAAAGCTTGAAGCCCATCAGCGCTTATAGGAACCGGTTCGCGCTGGTAACCGGGGCAGGCATTTCTATGGACCAGCGCCGATAAGCACCGAACGTCGCCGACAAGTTCCGACAAGCTTCGACACGCGCAGGTCAGCGCTGACAACTACGCTTCAATCTGCTTCCTTTATGTAACGGTTAGGCTGGTCGGCTTCCAGCTTTCTTTCTGTATACGGCCTTAGAAAGAGGGTAGATGCAGATACAAGGAGAACGTACTACGCAAGATTATTATGAAAAATGATCTAAAAGATGAAGAATCCCAGAGATAAATTCTGCCTGCGTCTTCCGCTATCCGGGCGGACGGAGTGCATCCGCCCGCATACCGGAAGGCACAGGTTCAAATCCTACCTGTTACCTAGACGGAGTGGATTTTTTTCTAGTCATTATTTTCTTTCGATTTATAAAGGACATTCCTCGTTCCACATACATTGAATGCCCTGGAACGCACAGCAATAAGAAAATGCTAGTTGTGTTCGGAATCATTCATAAACTCTAATTAGGCATTTGTTGAGATACGGATAGGGCTGCCATCCGTCCGGGTTTCCCCGGATTTGTCCTAGTTTACGGGGCGTCCGAGGAGCGTCCGGGCGGGGTTTTATTTGTAGTCCGGGTTTAAAAATTTACGGCAACGCATGAGTGGCCCTTGCTGCTGCAAGTGTCCATGGGCAGCAGAGACCACTTATTATGAGGTAGAGGTAGAGGTAGTCAAGATAAAAAAGTTGATTTGTGACATTTTTAACTATTTTTTTATTGGTCTGTCCGGTTTCTGGGCTCCAAAATCCGGGGTCATCATGCGTCTTATACTGGTTACCATATTTTAGAGATGGCAGCCCTAGATACGGACAACTTGCGGAACCGTGGCCTACTACAGAATGAATTAAATTTGGAGGTTATAATTATTATACTTAATCGTAAAAGATGTACACTTTATATATTCTGAATAGATTATGTGTTTACCTCTATGTAAGCACATAAATAATATGCATTAAATGAACATAAAATGCAATTAATAATAAAAATAATAAATGTTTATATTCGTATTGATTTATGAGTGTTGGTAGTTGGCACCTGTGATACCTATACCTACCTGTTTTAATAATAGATTTCTTTTCAAATGAAATGTTCAAAGTCTTTACAATTAACTGTTTCTATATTTTAGTATCGTCAATAAGGTATGTAGGTACCTGGTTATCATTATGATTTTCATAAAAATAAACAGATATTATATGGGATGGGAGTATAAACTATCTTTATATAATTTCAGAAATAATGTTTTTATAAATATAACTAGCTGTCCCAGCGAACTTATGGTTGTGAAACCAACGGTGAAAATTTATGGTTGTATGTATTTTTGTATGATGTATCATAAAAAAATAAAAAAAATATATCTAAAAAAGAAAAAAAAAATTTAGGGGTGGATTACCCTTAACATTTAGGGGGATGAAAAATAGATGTTGTCCGATTCTCAGACCTACCCAATATGCACACAAAATTTCACTAAGGTACCTAGTTCTATTCATAGGTTGATAAATACTTATGGTCGCCTATATTGCATTTATAAAGGTAAACAATCTTGGCACAACTTTTTAACAAATTCACCCATTTAAAAATAAAATAATAAGAATAAACTATTAAAATAAATAAATAAATATTTCCAACACTCACACCAATTAGCCTAGCCCCAAAGTAAGCACTGTAAAGGCTTGTGTTATGGGATACTAGGGTAACGGATAGAATACATATATTATACAATAATATTTATATGAAATACATATTAACCATCCATGACTGGAGTACAAATGCTCGTATTGATCACACAAACATCTGCCCCCACCGGGATTCGAACCCGGGACCTCTCGAGTCGGCGACGCCATGAAACCCGGCGTATAAACCACTCGGCCACGGAGGTCGTCAAATTGGCTGTATTTTCAATAAAAAGGAGTGCTAAGATTGTTTTCCATATAGGACAAGTTAGGGTGAACGGACTGTAGTATATATATTAACAGAACTTTTATTTTTTATTTTTTTAAACAGATTGTTTACTATGATTAATTGCTAATAAATTAAAAAAATAATAGAAATATATATATATACATATAAAATAATAGTGAAGGACATTCTTTTGGGCATGCTAGGGCCGATTTCGTCGATGTCCTTTGATCGTTTTTGTTAATCAAAGAAAATTACTCAAGGAACTGTATAACAATAGTGTTGGGTACTCTAAGCAACGATATGTTTACCTGTCTAATATAATATATTACATCTATATAATATAATTATACTTACGGATATCACTTGATGCATATCCATCTGTAACGTAAATGATATGATAAATGCTTACGTTACGAGTTATATAATTTTACTCATAAATGCGAAAATCCCTCATTAATAAATAATAACTAAATTACAATTTGTAAATGCGTCCTCCTATCTATTTGCTGTGCCCTGTTCAGGACCTACAATGATCAAAGCAATGTACCTACTAAGATCTAAGAAAACATTGTAGAACGCAATAAAGTATTATTTGATTGATTAATTCCATAATTAGTTAATTAGATTACATAGAAAGTGTACTGAAGGTCTCGTTGTGACATACATTATGATTCGTTATATTCGAATACGAAATACCCATATTCCTAAAGAAGTATATCAGTTCCCGGCAATCTGTATAAATCAGGTATTCTATACAATACCTACATAGGCAATGTTTAGAATTCCTGGAACATCTAGGCAATGTATGAAATATTTTTTTTTTATTTTATACATTGCCTAGATAATGTATACAATTCCTATAATGAATTACAGACCAATGAACGTTTGCCCAACTCAGAGTGAGTTAGGTTAGGTTAGTTTTGTGACCTAAACTTAGTGCGAGTCACCTGATGGATATATCAATAATTAAAACAAAGAAAATTCGACAAGCTATCTTCTTTTATCACATATTGCTGACTCCGCATTCGGCATTGTATAGAATAGGTACCTAGGCCTTATAAGATGAACAATATCATACATGCCTTGACATTGTAGGCATTATATACATTGTCTAGGTATTAAATAGAATGCCGGATTATACAGATTATCGGTAACATACACATTCAATAATACCTACGTTTATATATATATATATATATATATATAGTGTATGTAAATACTTACATTGTTTATCTACAGATTCTGCATCCACATGGTCAGTGGCGTTAGGCTTCACAACCACCAGAGAAGTCAACGGGGTCACAAACTCATACTAGGTATAAACGGAAAAACAAGGTGTTAACCAGTTAAACTCTTGTAAGTAATAATATATATGTGATCGGAATGCCATTATTTGGGTAATCCATCCAGAAGGTGATCCAACACGTCTGAAACTATTCTACTACTGTTAAATTTCTACTAACATACTTTTTAACGTCTGTGCCAGCACAAACAGCCAATACGCAATATGTGCATGTGGGTGGGGAACATCAAAAGGCTGCAGATTTTTACTCCCCATTCCCCTTTTCGTGGCTCTCGCGTAATTAGAGACCCCACAAAACGTTAATGGACAACGTCTACCGTGCCACAATTTGCGACTGATGTTATTAAATGAAAAGGAAGAACCACACCGCTATTAACTTAGCACTTCCACACACATTCACAGATTACTAAGATTAACATAATGCTCAAAGTGCTTTACGCAATGTCCATCTTTCTGGATCCAGCATGCGGGAAAGCGCTATACCTACACGTATAAGAGATCCTGTTTCTCCAACCCCGTATGCTCGATCCAGCAAGCTGGATGGTGCGTAGAGGACTTTACATTCGGCGACAGACAGGCGGCTAACGTCGCTTATCTAAAGAAACTGTTCCCTACAGATGACCATGACCTTCAAGAATGAGGAAACCGACTCAAAGAGGGTTATTATATGAAATGCAGTTCCAGTAGTATGAGCATTCACGTTCTTTATCGCGCCTAACTTTCAAAATCCATTAGTAATTTAACAACTGAGCATGATAAAAAAGAGCTACATATCATATCTCGGTGCTCATGCTAGGAGGGCAGGCCACAAATAACAGTTTACCTTAAGGCGCATTTACATTTGGTTGCTAGCCCGTGTACGATTGTTGGAATTCGGACAAACGACTAAGTGTAAATGAACGGAGTCGAGTAAGCCCGTATTCGATTTGATTCCCTCCAATCTGGCATCACTGAGGTATCTACGTTCCAACTAGAAAGCGTGTACAGGGTCGTATGCCCGTGTTCCAGTACCCAAACATGAGTTAAATAATGTAATTAATGCATCGGGTGTCCGAAATCGAGTAATGACTTTCGTGCACCCGTAAACGAGCTAACGACCAAGTTTAATTGTGCCTTTATACAGTTATTATTATACTTCTTCTCGGGCGAGTCTTCCTTGCTGGCATCAGTGTTGCCATCGGCCGCGTCGCACTCGTCCAGCAGCTGCTTCACGGTGAGGCGCGCCCACAGACGCTCCAACAGCAGGAACTTGTCTCTCTTCGCCGGCATGATGGTGATGGAGAAACAGTATACCTTTAGGGCGATAGCGAGGGCCTTCTTCTCGGGCGAGTCCTCCTTGCTGGAATCGGCGTTGACGTCAGCCGCGTTGCGCTCGTCCAGCAGCTGCTGCACGGTGAGGTGCGCCTACAGATGGACCAGCGGCAGGAACTTGTATCTCTTCGCCGGCATGATAATTACGTAGAAACTGCAGCCTTATCACGAACCAATATCAAATTTGTGTATTGATTTTTAGTTCTCGTTACGTCCGTTGTTGCGCTTTTGTTCAAGGTTCCATACAAAATTTGAGATTGACACTTTGCACTCGCAAATTATTCGAATTTGGTATTGGTTCGTGCTAAGGGTACAGTTTACCTTGAGGGCGATAGCGAGGGCCTTCTTCTCGGGCGAGCCTTCCTTGCCGGCGTCAGCGTTTGCATCAGCCGTGTTGCGCTCGTCCAGCAGCTGCTTCGCGATGAGGTGCGCTCACAGACGCTCCAGCGGCAGGAACTTGTCTCTCTTCGCTGGCATGATGATGATATAGGAATTGTTTACCTTGAGGGCAATAGCGAGGGCCTTCTTCTCGGCCGAGTCTTCCTTGCTGGTGTCAGTGTTTGTATCAGCCGCGTCGCGCTCGTCCAGCAGCTGTTTCACCGTGAGGTGCGCCCACAGTCGCTCCAGCGGCAAGTACTTGTCTCCTTTCTTCGCGGGCTCCGGCGCCTTCGGTATGAAATCCACGCGTTTCTGCACAACAATACGAAATACAATGGACCCACTGGACGCGGAAAACGCAGGATTGTTTTAAATGAAAATCCCTTGAGGAGGCTTATGTCCAGCAGTGGATGTCCATCGGCTGATGACGATGATGACGATAGACCCGCGGTAATCCTCTGTAATCCAACACACCTGTCACCGTTGATGATTTTACATTAAAACTACTTCAAATAGATTTTTTGATTTGTCGGATTACAAGGTAATCTTATTTAAATCATTCTGGGCTATAGAGAATGGTCTTAGGCAGCGCTCTCTAATCGGACAAATTCCATAATCCGACATCGTCCTGTAAAACGTTTGTCGGATTACCGCGGGTATATGTAAGAATTCGCCCTCGCTCATTTCACTCGGCTTATTTTTGTTTTTGTGCAGCCATCATCGTGCAAAAACATCGCAAACATTGGGGGGTTATGGTGAGAAATAAATGAAAGGTCATTATTACTGTAGTGATTATTTCAGGAAACTGACCCTGCCTTCACCGTCCACGACGCCGCACCAAGCGTCTACCTGGGGCGTCAGCTCGGAGCTGGAGGGCTCCAGTTCTCCGGCCACCACCACCTCGGACCCCGCGTAGTAGCGCCGGAAGTAATGCTTCGTCACAGAACCCTCCTTCACCTGCAAGTATCGAGAACATCATCGTAATCATCATTAACAGGCTATTAATGTGCCCACAGCGGGGGTACAGGCCTTTCCTTTTTTATATGTGGAAAAGTTGTTACGCTGACTTGAAATACCGGGAGAAGTGCGAACAGGGTATCTGAAGAGTCCTCCCCACCCAGTAAAAACCAAATAATACTCCTACACCGGTCACCAACACGCACTATGAAGATCGATCGATCGATGCCCCTAATGCGT
This sequence comes from Chilo suppressalis, assembly GCA_902850365.2. NCBI lineage: Eukaryota > Metazoa > Arthropoda > Insecta > Lepidoptera > Crambidae > Chilo > Chilo suppressalis. The sequence goes on from OU963898.1 coordinate 21,413,354, forward strand.
GTCAAATGCGAAAGAAGTTCTTTGCGGCGCGGATTGTCCGTTGCCTGACCCACCCGACGTGCGGTTCACCGGAGCGACCAGGCCTTCCCTATGGATGGAATAGGGAGGTGAGGCCATGATTCACCATCATGCGGATTCAGTGTAGATAGGCGGGTAGTAACGGGTAATAGTGGGTAGCTGCAGATGCAGCCGGGACTTACGGCTTAATAAAGTTGTCTAACTTTTACCATCACAGACCAAACTTTTTGACCGTTCCGGAATTGCAAAATTAATGATAGCAAGAGTACTTCTTATCGCTCACGCTTTGCCTGTCCTGCCCTCGTCTCACTTTTTCTATCAAATAAATCTAGACTAAATACTTAAAAGCTAAGTTTAGACTGTTTAGAATCTAAACAGTTTAGAATCTAAACAGTCCTATGTAATGACTTAGAAAACTGTACGGTGAAACGTACATATTTCGTAATTTACTTTATATTTTATTTTGTTAATTTAGCGTTCTACTTTCATGATGACGTATGCGCAACACGTATCGAAGACGTATGCGCAACACGTATCGAAGACGTATGCGCAACACGTATCAAACAGTGCATTACAAGCATTACTATCAATCAGTTGTTTCTTTATCATCCCGTAATAACATTATCAATTATCAGTTTCTAGTATTTTTATATAATGTTTCATTTAATGTGGGAATATCCCCCACATTTTGGTCCTTCGAGCTGGATAAAACCAACTTTCCCATATATTGCCTGTAACTTGATAAAAGATATGGCATTTATATTATCAGAATTTGATCTACAAACTTGTATACATGTACATACTAGTAACAAACTTCTGTGCTCGCTAGATAAACCAATCTATGATCTAAAGGTTAAAAAATCAATATGCGATATAAAACTTCTTAACCAAGCGCTGTCATGCTCCGATATTGTGTCAAAGGAAATAAGTGACCGGTGGATTAAATTACACCGAGATAAAACATGGATTTTTTCATGCCATGTAACATGCAGGGTACGTATATTCTGTGAATCAGATATGGAGACATTAGATTTAAATAGGAATGGCTTACTTAGCCTACAGCAAGGATGTACACTAAAAGGGGACACATTTATTATCTATGCACACAATCATTATTTTAAAAATATTCAGTACCTCATACCTCAGTCTGCACTGAATAGTCTTATCAATACTAGATTTACAAATCTAGACCACTATAAAGACAATCAAGACCAATTATATTCCAAATTAAAAAATCAGATCGATGCTATCAAAGATCAGGAGAACCATCAAGAGTTCAATATCCACAAGGTAAATTATTACTGAGCTATCTATGTCTTGGCTGCTGGATGGCTATGCATAATCACTATCCTCATCTTCTTGTGGTGGCGGCGGAGGAGTTTCAACTGGCGAACTCCAAGGGAGAGCAGTCGCCTCAGCAGCGGATCAAGCTAGTGTCAGTGCTATCAGTGTCAGAAGTGTAAATCAAGGAACCTCGCCGATGGGGTCAAGATCTGTTAAATTTGAGGTTCTTAGTGCTGTGAAAATTGAGTGAAGTGAACTTTGACAATTTTATTAGTTATGAACTTTAACAATTTTATGCTTCTATCGTAGTGAATTGCGTTCTGTTTTATTTTTATTTCAGTGACTACATTTCTTTGTCAGTTCGTTATCAACTCTTTGTGTAAAGAAAATATAACTAGAAAAAATTCCACGCGGACCAGGCAGCAGACGGGACTCGAACCCGCACCCTTCGCAATCCGGGCGAATGCACTGACCAATTATGCTACCGCGGCCCTCACGGACCGCGTCGAAATTCCTTCTAGCTATTCTTAAGCTGCAAGGCAGCGCCATCTCTTCGCATTATAGGTAAACCCACAATGTCAAATGAATACTTTTACAAGTATTAAACATTTGAAAGAAGAAATAGCAATTATAGTTATAATTTTTATTATTTTTAAAGCATGTAACTGCTTGATGTTTAAATCTAAAGAAAATATAACTAGAAAAAATTCCACGCGGACCAGGCAGCAGACGGGACTCGAACCCGCACCCTTCGCAATCCGGGCGAATGCACTGACCAATTATGCTACCGCGGCCCTCACGGACCGCGTCGAAATTCCTTCTAGCTATTCTTAAGCTGCAAGGCAGCGCCATCTCTTCGCATTATAGGTAAACCCACAATGTCAAATGAATACTTTTACAAGTATTAAACATTTGAAAGAAGAAATAGCAATTATAGTTATAATTTTTATTATTTTTAAAGCATGTAACTGCTTGATGTTTAAATCTAAAGAAAATATAACTAGAAAAAATTCCACGCGGACCAGGCAGCAGACGGGACTCGAACCCGCACCCTTCGCAATCCGGGCGAATGCACTGACCAATTATGCTACCGCGGCCCTCACGGACCGCGTCGAAATTCCTTCTAGCTATTCTTAAGCTGCAAGGCAGCGCCATCTCTTCGCATTATAGGTAAACCCACAATGTCAAATGAATACTTTTACAAGTATTAAACATTTGAAAGAAGAAATAGCAATTATATTCTTTAGATTTAAACATCAAGCAGTTACATGCTTTAAAAATAATAAAAATTATAACTATAATTGCTATTTCTTCTTTCAAATGTTTAATACTTGTAAAAGTATTCATTTGACATTGTGGGTTTACCTATAATGCGAAGAGATGGCGCTGCCTTGCAGCTTAAGAATAGCTAGAAGGAATTTCGACGCGGTCCGTGAGGGCCGCGGTAGCATAATTGGTCAGTGCATTCGCCCGGATTGCGAAGGGTGCGGGTTCGAGTCCCGTCTGCTGCCTGGTCCGCGTGGAATTTTTTCTAGTTATATTTTCTTTAGATTTAAACATCAAGCAGTTACATGCTTTAAAAATAATAAAAATTATAACTATAATTGCTATTTCTTCTTTCAAATGTTTAATACTTGTAAAAGTATTCATTTGACATTGTGGGTTTACCTATAATGCGAAGAGATGGCGCTGCCTTGCAGCTTAAGAATAGCTAGAAGGAATTTCGACGCGGTCCGTGAGGGCCGCGGTAGCATAATTGGTCAGTGCATTCGCCCGGATTGCGAAGGGTGCGGGTTCGAGTCCCGTCTGCTGCCTGGTCCGCGTGGATTTTTTTCTAGTTATATTTTCTTTAGATTTAAACATCAAGCAGTTACATGCTTTAAAAATAATAAAAATTATAACTATAATTGCTATTTCTTCTTTCAAATGTTTAATACTTGTAAAAGTATTCATTTGACATTGTGGGTTTACCTATAATGCGAAGAGATGGCGCTGCCTTGCAGCTTAAGAATAGCTAGAAGGAATTTCGACGCGGTCCGTGAGGGCCGCGGTAGCATAATTGGTCAGTGCATTCGCCCGGATTGCGAAAGGTGCGGGTTCGAGTCCCGTCTGCTGCCTGGTCCGCGTGGAATTTTTTCTAGTTATATTTTCATTAGATTTAAACATCAAGCAGTTACATGCTTTAAAAATAATAAAAATTATAACTCTTTGTGTTTTTGAGGGGTGCGAGATATACGGTGAAACGTACATATTTCATTATTTACTTTATATTTTATTTTGTTAATTTAGCGTTCTACTTTTATGATTATGTATGCGCAACACGTATCGAACAGTGCATTACAAGCATTACTATCAATCGGTTATTTCTTTATCATCCCGTAATAACATTATCAATTTACAGTTTCTAGCATTTTTATATCATATTTCTATAATATATCATTTAATGTGGGAATATCCCCCACACGTAGACACGTAACCATCTAAACTAAGCCCTTAAAGCCAGCCCACCTGTTTCTTAGGGTAGATGAATTTGACATCTGCGAGCAGCGGCGAAGAAACCTGTCGGTAGAAGTCACGCAGTTGCAGCGCCGCGTCAGACGCCTCGTATATGTGACGCATGAACCCGTCGTTCTTCAGAGACAGTTTACGCAAGAACTTGCGATCGGCGTCTTCGCCTGAACCGGTAAATATATTACATTATTTAATTATTTGGAATACTTTTAGTTCAGCTAAAAAACTGTTACAAGCACATGTGAAAGTCGAAAACGGCGGGAGACCAGCTTGTACCTACCTACTGAGAAAAAACGGCAAGAAACTAACCAAGGGCTGTTTTATTCTTGCTTTATTCTTATATACAGAGACGTTACAAGTAAGAAGATATTGGAAGGCTAGATTTAAGTATCGCTATACCTAAATATTAAATAGATAATATAGTGAAAAACAGTAAACATTACCAAAGGCAAGCGAGAAGATGGTAGCTTTGTTGAAGCCAGTGTTCTTCTCGGTGAGATGGTTGATGATGCGTGTGGGATCTGTCACGCCTACTGTTGGGTCGCCGTCGGTCAAGAAAATGACGATTGGCTCCAGCTTCGTAAACTCTGACAAATTAAAAGTTTGATCAAGCAAGCAGTCTTCGTTTATAAATAGGATAATAAAAAAAATTGCGTCCACCAGAATTTTGTTATGATTATTTTGGTGCAAGCATAAGAGCTTGGGGGCAAAACATCTAATTAATAAACCACGTGAGTACCTTATAACTAAATTTGTCCAAGCTCCAAAAGTTCAAGCATGTAATAAATACCAACAATTTTGGACAGTTACCTGCTGAAACTTCAGTATTTGAAGCGGGCACTGGGATGTGTTCCTGGACCAGTTCTGTGGTAGTTTCATTAGATTGTGCTGGTTCTGGAGTCCAACCTACGCCTTTCTTGACAAGGTCTATTGCAACGTCTAAAGCTGAGTAGATATTCGTGCCTGGATATGCAAAATGATAAGTAATGGCCACTGTAATAAAACTAAACACTGTCTTAAAGAAACTACAGCTAACAACGGTTGACACAGTTTCTAAATCGAATCACACTAATATTATAAAAGCGAAAGTTTGTGAGTGTTTGAGTGTGTATGTTTGTTACTTCTTCAAGTCTAAACGGCTGGAGCGATTTAAAAAAAATGGTATGGAGTTAGCTGACACCCTGGAATAACACATAGGCTATGTTTTACTGCGAGAAAATATCCCTAATAAACCGTGGGTAACACCGCGGGGCACCGCTAGTAGATCATATATATGTGTATATGTAGATCGGCATAACAAACAGCGACATAAATGTGTCTATAGGTACTGTTGGTACCTATCTACATATTACGGAACTCTGGGAAACTACTGTATTGTTACCTAAATGCATAAATATGCTTTTGTTTTCTCCATTGAAGTTTGTTGACACCTATGTCTGACTCAATACCATTTATTCTTTATTGGCGGCGCGCTACGGTAGGTAAGCGTTTCACTGTCGTTCTCGGTACTGTTGTTGTGTTGTCTGCATAACAAACAGCTAGACGTGCTCCATTGTTATAACTCAAATAAACAAAACAAAGTCTGTGTTGATCTTTACTTGAGTACAGTTAGAAAGGGATGTCGCTAGGTGCTATATATAGCGACATCTCTTTCTAACTATGCTCAAGACTAGATTAATTACTGAGAATCTTTCTATAATACGAGCCTTAGTCAATTAGGTCCCTGTCCCATTTCATATCTATAGTAATTGTCCCTTTTTGGCTGTACCTCATTTTAATTTATACATGATTTAAATAAAAGAATTTCTTCTTATTTACAATTTGATGATTTTATGATCTTCACATTCATAGTGTTTGCATACCTTCGTATAATATGATTTGGGCGGAAAATACGACTGTGCCTACCTAAATTGTCTTTTAACGTGCAGTTAAAAATTTGTTTAAAAGACAATCATGAATTGAAGATCGTATATTGAAAAAAGAACTTTTAATGAATTACCTTTCGTCTTACAGAGTTCTTATAACCTGACAGTCCTACCCTAGCATTAAAGAACGCAAATTTGCAGTAAATAACACGCACGCCTGCGAGTGGTGAAGTCAAAGTTACGAATAATGATGTACTTATCTAAACCTATAATGTGGAGAAGAGGCAGCTTCAAAAATTTTTTGTCTGTCAAGCATTTCAAATAGCTAACGTGCACTGGTTCCCTTTGGTTAATAAAAGGCTACCTCCTTTTATTAACCACAGGGAATCCATGGATTGATTGCTAGCAATGAACGATGGCTGGCTACGGCCATAGCTTGCCCCATGGTCCGCGAGTGGGGCATGAATGAAACGGTTGGGTTGCGCAGTATGGAGCCCCCGCGGATCACAATCCCGTCGGGGATCAGTTAGGACAATATACTAACGAACAATAGTAAAACGAACCAATATCGAATTCGAATAGTTTGTGAGTGCGAAATGTCATTGTCAAATATGTACTGATTTTTGGTTGTTGTTACGTCCGTTGTGGCGCTGCTGTTCGAGTTTCCATACAAAATTTGACATTGACATTTCGCACTCGCAAACTATTCAAATTCGATATTGGTTCGTGCTAAGGGTACTTACTGGTGAGTTCTGAGGCCCAAGCACGTATTTTTGACAGCTCGGTAACGTATCGCATCGTCAACCTTTCCCTGAAAACTAAGCAGGACTATCGCACGTAAGGACAAAGTAACTGTCAAATTCGTTTTTGGGCCTCAGACCGTTGACGCAGATACGTTTCTTATGCACTTACCGCCGCTTGCAAAAAGTCTGCTAACTATCACCTTAGCCTTGGCCACGTTCTCGGCGGTAGCTTGAGAGGGAGGCACTAACTTCGGCTTTGAGTTATAGTCGAAGTTGTAATTATAGTAATCAGCTTGTTGGGGTGGCTCTTTATCTGCTTCACTCATTTCGTATACCTTTCATAGAAAATGAAAAAAAAAATACAAATACAAAGAGCTTTATGTCCATATCTTATTCCGCTACATTATGAGGGTGGAAAAATAAATTAATAAATATTAGACATATGCATACAATTATTAGTAAACGTATTACATTCTCCAAGAGGTCTCAGGGAACAACCAAGGAATACAATAGTAATTCTTCGATGTTCATGAACTCCTGACCAAAATTCATTATTCGGTTAAGTTTTTTAGGCGTAGGAGTAAGCTCCTACGCCTAAAAACTTAACCGTTGCTAAGGCAGATCAACAGAAATATTTTCGTATTTTTAATACTTGCATCGATGACCATTAAATAGACAACAAGTGAAAAAGTGGAACATAATGTTACCACCAACTTTTTTTGATAGTTTATATTTATAACTTTTTCTTAAAACGGTAAGTACAGTAGAAGGAATAAGTTCTACTTTTTTTCCAAATTTTGGTAACCTTTAACCATGCAATTACAAAAAACGGGATCAGCATATTTACCTTGACCGTAGATGAAAACTCGACAATACTGAAGTAGTCGCCTTTTTTGAGTTCGCTAAGAATAGTCTGCATGGCTTCGCGGAGCTGCACTATTTTGCGATCCATCATGGAACCAGAGGTGTCTAGTACAAACACTACGTGCTTGTTCAGCGGTGGTAGATCAGGTGGAGCAAAGAAATGGACAAAGTAGCCATCGTTTACCTGCGTAAAACAAAAAGGGGATGATTGCAGAAGACTACAACACTTCAGAAAGTTTTATGGATATACTCTTCAATATGAAAACACCTGAGAGGTGATAGCCAACAGGGATTCAAAAGGAGTACTTCTACTTGTATTAACTACCGTTCGTTGCTTGATCCAAAAAAACCAAGCACAAGTGAACTGATTGGACCTCCATCGCCTTTTACTTCATAACCTTTATGGTATTTATCTTTCAATCAAAATTGTTAGTCGTGCTTACCAGAATTTCTCCTTCCTTTGAACGCTCAACATCGTATTGAACAACGAACTGTCCAAGTACTCCACTGGTATCGTCCTTATCGTCATCCTCGGATTGACTGTAACCAAAGGAATACGAGTGTGAAGATGAACGTGATTCTTTGGATTTTTCTTTATATATCTCTATCAACCGCTGTTGCTCATCAAGATCGGGCTTGAAGACCACTTTGGCTTCATGATCATTGTTAGCTTTTTCTATGACGGCTTTGGTGTTTTCTGGAACAAAACATACACTTATATAAATACACACACGATACACTAAGCATCGAAGATCATTTTAGTATAAATTACATTCATACGGTAACTACATTTAGGTTTATTAAATACGAACGCTGGCCAAATTGCCCATTCCTTTTATAATGAACTGCACAAAGATCGCATTCTATATTCTCCTATCCTACCAATCTAGTATACCTAGAGACAGGACCGGATTTAGAGGTATGGGACATTGAATGAAATACGATTTGCAACCCCACACCACCCCCTGGTTAGTGACCCGTCGAAATTAGTTTATTTTTTTCTCTATCAAGGCCTCTCTCTTGTCCCCACACAAAAAAAACTTACGCGCATCCTCTTCCGTGGCATCGATTTCATTACCAGTCCTGACTTCTGGCACTCTTAAGGTGGTGATCTTTTGTCCCTCCTTTATGTTGACGGTGACTGTGAGTTTAGGGACCAGCGCGCCAGGGTGCAGGTTGATGGCGTGGTTGTATACTCCGTTACGGCGTACAAGTAACTCTTCATAGGTCAGGTTGAACATTGCTATACTGTTCGGTTCCACATTTATGGACACCGTAAACTGATTGGAGTCGCGGGCTCTGGAAAAATAAAGCCGATTTTAAATCCCACTCCTGCTAATACTATAAATGTGAAAGTGTATCGGTCCGCCTGTCTATTTTTCTGTCTGTCTGTTGCCTCTTCACGCTTTAACCACTAAACCGATTTAGACGAAATTTGATAAAAAGATGGTTTCGAGTCCCAGGAAGGTCATAGGATTTTAAGTTTTTTTCCCAAAAAACATCATATAAGGAGGAGAAAAGGAAGTTAGTATGGGAAACCAATTTTTCCACGCAGTCGAAGCACCCACTAATATTCACTGTAGTAATATATGAAGATTTTATGCTACATTAAATATAAATACATAGTGTTTACTTGGCAGCTACGTGGCCAGCACTCAGTCCTTGTGACACTGCTTGATTGTAGATTTGTTTCGCTTCTTCTTTCTCTTTTACGTAGGCTTTGTACGATTTTCCGTCAAGTGTCCTGAAAATAATTTAATTATGGAGATTTAGTTAGTAAATATTGTCGATTATGGCATGATTCTCTAAACTTAAAACTAAATTTAACATCAGTCTCTCCTTTTCATTCTGTATGGAGAATGACAAGGATACACTGTTGTCAAATTTAAGTTTAGGTTTAGAGAATCATCTCAGATCGACACCAGTATGTTTTTAGAATATCTGTAGGTAAAAATAACAACATTAAAAAAATGCAATAGAAAATGGAAAGATATTATTAAAATATTTATTTAGTCATCTAATAGGCCATCAGAAATAATTCTTACTATTTTTTTTTTATTTATATTTATATCACAAGATTTTTTTCACAAGAAAATAATTAGGTTACTAAATCCATAAAATCTCGCGGAATCTTTCCAATATCTTTATCTCCAGGTTATTTCGATTCTAGTCTGGAATGAATGAGTTGATTATTTTATCAAGTTTTTTACAAAAAGAGTTTCTATCTTCTTACATGATGAAGCTAGTGATGAAGGCAGTCTCTGGCAGCAGTACCCTGAACACGGCCTCCTGAGCGCGCTTGGCCGGGTTCCGTACGCTGGTCACCACCGCGGTATGTGCGTACCGCAGGGCGATGTTTGAGGTCACTTCCATTTCTGTCAGCTTGATGGGAGGCGCTGGCTCATCAGTGGTTACGATTGTAGACAGGGCTGGTGTGCTCTATAAAGAAAAATAATAGATGCAATGAAAACTAAAAGCACAGGTCATATTGGGAGAGAAAAAAATTCCTTTCTCGAGCGGTCTGGGATAAAACGAACTTCATTTGAATGTTGCAAAGAAATCGCCTAACTTTACATTCTTTACTCGGAGAAGTCAAAAGTTGATGTTGTTACTTTCTTTGCGATAATAATAGACAGAGAAAACAAGTATGTTAACGAAGTATTGAATTCATTAGACCTTTCCGAGTACGACTGTTGGACCATCAGTATTTTATTTATGGATCTATCCGCTGAAACCTGAACCACAGATTACTTAATATGTAGTTTCTATGTAACCTGAACTCTATTTCATCGACATTAAGTCATTGGGGTCAATGACTTTATTGATGGTTATGATGCATCCTTATGGAAACCAACCACCACTACTACCTTCCTACTTCGCTTGTACTACAATCCTGCTCTAATATATTGGTGTTTTCTAATGATAAAATAAGTACAGAAGCAAGTAGAACTTGGTACAATAGGACTCTTTATTGGATTTGAGTACCGTAAGATAAATTGATTTATACAGTGGCCAGTAAAAGAGGCATTGATGGAAGAACGTGTAACTGTGGGCCGAGGCGAAGCCGAGTCCATCAATGCCTAGTTGTGGCCAAGGCATGTACAGTACTTTTCTCAAATAATGCGCGAAAATTAAAACCAATTAGCACCTGGGCAGAATTTTCGAAATTCTGGAAAATCAATGATGTGCAACAATATTTTTTCCCGTGTTAAAGTGATTATTTGTTTTTTTTCTTAAACAGCTCTCTATTTCGAAAACCAGTTCAAAATTTAAATAAATAAGTTACCTCCTTGGTTGCCATGTCTCGAAGTAAAATATCGTTTTATTTTTAAATGACACTACAGTTTACTATGTAATTTATTTGGCCGCTAAATCCGACTGATATACAACTTTTCTCAACTGCTCGCATGTAATAAGCCAGTACAGCAAATTCAATTTATCTCGAAGAAGGTTGTTAAAATAATGCTCACATTTCCAAGCATGTTTGAAAAAATAAACTTACTGTAGCAGAAGCACCGTCATCGGACTTGGCCACCACCATGGTGTCTTGTGTGGGCACCACCATCGAGCACGCTGGGCTTGCCAGGATGCAGATGCACCCCAGCACCATCAGCCATTGCCTCATATTTTAACTACAAATAAAATCAAAACCTTCAGTTAGTAGTGGTTTATAGACGTAAATTAATGCCTAAAAGAGAGGTTAACGTGTAGTTTGGCTAAGACAGTGGTGTCGATTCTAGCGTGAGTCTCTAAACTTAAAACTAAATTTAACATCAGTCTTTCCTTTTCATTCTGTATAGAAAATGACGGGGATGCACTGTTGTCAAATTTAAGTTTAGCTTTAGAGAATCATGACAGAATCGACATCATTGTGTGTATAATTCTTTAATGCATAATAAAATAGTTACTGTATAATGGACAACAATCGTGATTTGTGACCTTCATGATGGCGGGTCACTAGTCGTATTCAACGTTGAAATCATTTGCAACTGTACTTCCAGCTTTTCCCAGCATTAAAATATAGTTTGTCTTTTTGTAGATTTTTGCGTAACATAACTTAAAATCCGAAAATTTTCCACATGCACAGTATTATAACTTCTCTAATGCTGGGTGTGTCCGTGTCTGAGCGCTGTCTAAAATGTGGCCACGCAATTGTAAGCCAAGATCATCGCGATAAAATCAATAATTGGTAAAAAACATGCCAAAACATCACAAAAACAGTAAATGATAAATTATTAATTCATTCTAACATATTAATCACGACTTCGTGACCTAACTTAGCTGGAAAGATAATAGGCAGGTAGAATAGGTGAAATCGTATGAGGTCATTCATTAATTTAACTAAAATATTGCAATAACAAGTTGCTTAAATTGAGCTTTTTCAAGGGTTCTGTATTATTACTGATCCACCAATATCAGGTAAATTGGTAGTTAAAATGTTCATGGAATATAAATATTTCTGATGCCGATAAAATAAAATAAAACTAAAAAATAAAGGGTGTCTCGATATATGGAACTTAATCGAAAGATAGCTGACCTCCATGCTCCCGAAACTTTATCGTACAACGTATAAGTGAGTTCCCATGTGGTGTTCCACAGGGGTCGATCTTCGAACCGCTCTTTTCTGACTCTAATAACTAATCTCCCACCCCAGCCCCAATAATCTTGCCCACTGAACACAGAATATTTTTATCTTTTAACTTTTTATCACATTATTTATCTACTTTGTCCTTTTCTATCTTTCAATAATACATTTTATTTTACACTTTCTATAAGTTGTTGACTTTTGATTTGATGTAACAAAATAAATATAATAAGTCCATACAAATATCTTATTTAGTTACTCTGCTGTGGTGGACATTCTGATGACATGATGGGTTTAATTATATCCAAAAAGTTTGAAATATTGTAATAAACTGGTTTTGCTTCAGGGAGAAACTCCATCCTTATCTTCAACGTCACCTCATCCAAGATGGATATAAAACGTTATTATATCTACAGCTAGAGTACAGTCACGGTAATAAATATTACCGTGGTACAGTGGAGGCAGTCTATCCATTTTTATAGTCCCGACTGCAGGTACCTTCATTACCAAGGTCACCCGGTCTCCTATACTAAACAGGAGAAGCTAATAGTTTAATGACACCAACAAACTCATTATAAAGGAGTTATTGCTAGGAAAACCAGCCCCTGCGATAATAATACTGAACTCTATTTCACCGACATTATGTCATTGGAGTCACTGACTTTGTTGATAGCTGTTATGATGCATCCATGGAAACCACCATTACTTCCTTCTTACTTCGCTTGTACTACAATCCTGCTCTATTATATTAGTGTTTTGTAATGATGAAATAAGTACAGAAGCAAGTACAACTTGGAACAATAGAAATATTTATTGGATTTGAGTACCGTAAAATAAATTATTTATACAGTTATACATACAAGATTACTGCAGCGGCCAGCAAAAGAGGCACTGATGAAAGAACGTGGAAATGTGGGCCGAGTCAATGCCTAGTTGTGGCCAAGGCATGTACAGTACTTTTCTCAAATAATGCGCGAAAATTAAAACCAAGTAGTACCTAGGCAGAATTTTCGAAATTCTGGAAAATCAGGGAGAAACACAGACCTTATCTTCAACTGCAGGTACCTTCATTAGCAGAAACCAAGGTCACCCGGTCTCCTGTACCAATCGGGAGAAGCTGATAGTTTAATGACACCAACAAACTCGTTATAAAGAATTTATTGCTAGGAAAACCAGTCTCGTTCAGAAGCCAGAATAAGAAAAGAGAAACTAATCTAATAACAGAAATTTCGAATACTATAATGACTTTCCTCCCGTGTTAGTTAGCCTGCGTAGCTAATAATACGATTTTATCTGATTTGCTTTCTTATATAAGGTTGTTTGTATTGTAAATATAAGTAGATATTTTTTTCTTCCCTAAAGATAGAAATCCAATGTTTATTCCTAGATTTGAGGAGTTCTATCCTTGATATCTCCGGGTTTTCACAATCATCCCCAACAAAGTAGAAACGTACATATTTACTTTTCAATTGTAATTAATGGCCTTCCTAAGTACTACATACAATTTTTATAGGTATTTCATATAAAATGCATACTACATGAAATATATGGAATAGGTACTTAGGAACCCCATTTTAATTTAAAGTAACACATAACTATGTGAAATTTCTTTTTCAGCCCTAATTCCACTTTTTAGAGCTTTAATCTTAAAATCAAAATAGTCCTTCACATCAAATTTTAACACTAGTATTCTATTGCACTTGAGATAATTTTTAATAAGTTTTATATGGGTTCCGTACAAAACAAAAAATGGAACCCTTAAAGGATCACTTTGTTGTCCGTCTGTCTGTCTGTCGTCTTGACAGACTTCTTTCCTTTATCTCAAGAACACGTTGAGGTATAGAGTTGAAATTTAAACCATATACTCAAGTCTACGGTCCCATAAAGCTGTGAAAAAAAGATACGTCTAAGTTAACGTAAAAAAAGATACGGGCATCTTGTTATCTATCTGCTTGTCAAGACCATTTAGCTCGGGAACGCGTGGAGTTATCGAGTAGAAATTTAAACCATAATTCTACCCAATATATGGTTACATTATCCCCGTTTGGTTTATGTTTGTTTGACTTATTTAACAGAGCGGACGTAGTTTAATTTGTATTTGAAGAGTAATATTTTTTTAAAGCAATATTGTTGAAATCAGACATAACAAAACAAGCCATAATAAAACAGTTGTTTTTTTCAATAAATATTGTCTTGAAAACCCCTAATTCAGATTTTTGGGCTTCCATATCAATATTGACTAAGTCTGTAATATTTTGGGGTTTTCTTTATTTACAGTAGTATTACAATAAATAGAAAATTAAATTACAACAACTTAAAAAGTGGTGTCGATTCTGGCACGATTCTCTAAACTTTAAACTAAATTTAACATCAGTATCTCCTTTTTATTCTGTATAGAGAATGACAAGGATACATTATAGCTATTAACGGGATTGTTACCATGTACCTTGTTTTTTATGAGTCTCCGATATTTCGGCACTGTTGCAAGCGCCATGATCACGGAGTAAAAACAAGGTACATGGTAACAATCCCGTTAATAGCTATAATGTTAGTGACCATGAAAGTTTAAAATAAGACAAGGATACACTGTTGTCAATTTTAAGTTTGGGTTTTATTATTTTCTATCTTTATTGTAGTAACAGATTTGCAGAAGGTACAAATAAGCTTTGTGCTTTTGTGACGTGAGCTGTTAATTGTGGAAGAAGGCGGAATACCAAACCTAATTTATATAATGACCATTCATTTTTACACATTACTTTTTTTTCGTGATTTTTCCTATATTTAAATACCTAGTTATAGATTCCAAAAAATCATAATTTTCATAAAAACCGGTCCAGCCATTCTTGAGTTATAAGTGTTCAAACTAACACGACTTTGTTTTATATTTAGATTTATCCCAGTAAACTATTGAACTTTTTTGTGTTTGTTTCACTTCGCTTGTAAAGTCCTAAATTTAATTAAGCTATATATGCAAGATAGCCTCATTTATCGACTGTTATAAAGGCGATACGCATTTTTCCGGGTCAGCCAGTGATAATATAATTGCAATGTACTTATTCACCACATAACTAAGCATTTGTATTTTTCTAAATTCGAAATGTATAATAAATAAATCAAAACGATCGCCGCACATAGGATCACTCAGTTTATGTAGACATTAAAAATTTTCATTTGATTCAATCCTTTTGATCAACTACTGTTTGCAATGTTAATTAAAATACAAATAAAAAAATCTAAATGAGACTCGTATTTAATAGCATTAGTTTATTTTTGCGATAAAAAAAATGACTTTCAATTCACTATTGGAATGTGTCAAAACGGCCATCATCATAATGTCATTGCAAAATATGGCCACAGTTTTTTGGTATCAGGGTATATCTAACGATTGAAATCTTTGTTTGTATGTTCATAATTTCCATGTTTGTTTTATTAAAACACAATTCATAATTAATTAATTAATTCTTCAAAGCCCATCAATACGAATCTAATTTTCGTCACGCCATAAAATATAATTTTACTCATTCTATGCTCCTATGTCTATCCTTTTTTGATAACTTGTGTTTCAAAGAAACTAGAAGAGGGCTTCTATGTTTCCCTTTTTTGTAAATGCTTATTAACTTGATTAACGACACGTCTTTATTGGTTATTTTTGGCCTTTTTAGAGGGCTTAAAAGGCCAAAAATAACCAAAAGCTAAACATAGGGGCATAGTATAACAACTAATTATTCTTTTGTCTATAATTTATTTTACATATAGGTATTTAATTTCCCAGGAGGAAATCGTCGAGAGCCAAACCTCGAAGTTTGCAATTTTTATACGCAATTTTCAGCGTTAACTTCTGTCGTCCCCATTATACGGTATTTGCCAATACGTGACAGCAATAGTTTTTTCGAATAACTATTTCTCAAATGTTTCTCAGCTCGCGTAATAAAACAAAAAAATTGTGACAGAAATTTTACGAAGATCACCGTGTCGTGAGAATGACCGAATAGATTGGGGAAGGTCGATTTAAAGTAAAACTAGTTATTGTATTTGGCTGTGAATGTTATTGTAACATAAATAAATACGTTTGTTTAGCTTACCACCAAGTTATTTACTAGCAAAGAAGGAAAATCCCACGACTTTACGTTTGTACACCATCACATCCGGGTTAAGTTATTTTATTTCACCGCAGCTAGCTAAGTGATTCCCCTTTTTGTTTGTTTTATTCTTATTTCCTTGTTTTTATTACATAACAAGTGTCTTAAAAAGACGTAGGTAGGTAAAAAGGTGAAAAACGGACGGAAGACATACGATATGTTACACAGAATCTTGTTCCTATGGTTACGTTTACTATCAAGTTTTAATCAAAGTAATGTGAATTTTGATTAATGTTTTTTGCGTTTTTGTTTGGCAAGACATTCTTAATTGTTTGCTCAAACTTATGCTGATTTGCTTGGTCTTTCTGAAAATTTTCTTGGTTTTAATTTTTTATCATAATTATAGGAAATCTGGGAAGCGAAAAAAAACAGCTTTATCTGTTGAAAGTAATTTACAGAAAGATTGCAGAAAAATACATTAAATAACATAAAAAATAAATATATTAAAAATACCGCCCACGTCAGACTTTTTGTAGGATCGATAATCAGGTAAATTTGATTTTGTATTTTATTTCTGACCTACTTTTTGTAGGACATGTGCGTTGCACTTTTGCAATCAGTACGTTATATTTTTTTCTTACAAAAAAACAGTCACCGATGTATCAAACGTGTACTGCTGTCATAGTTCACCTTCTATTTTAAAGTTACCTACATCACCTTCTTATATCATATTCGATATGTTACAAAAATATTTCCACAGAATGTGTTAATTTTTTTTTTGTTGTATAATGATTCGGGACCGTCTTGTATTCACAAAAAGTACTAACTTACCTTGTTAGAAGCGTTACCAAATTAATATTTTTTGAAATAACAATAAAGATAAACAGTAAACATTTAAATATCTATTGAGATAGTCGCATGTAGGTACCTACCTACTCAAGTAACTCGTTTATCCTTTCTGACCTTTGACTTCCTACAACAGTATTCGATAAGATTAAGTAAGTTTAACAAAAATTTACACCTGCTCATTAGTTGTTTTTTTAAATTACTTTAAATTACTGATAATCCACAACTCTACATGATGGTGTACTTCTATTATTATGAGGTGAAAATATAGTCATATTGATTTATGAGGAGTTTCATATCACCAAGTATTGTATTCCATTTACGTATTAATATTACGAGATTGAATTCTGCAACGCAACGAGACGGACGGACGCACCGCACCCATACAACAATTGATAGTTTCCTGAGAATACTGGTGCGATGCCCACAGCATTAGATATGTTTATGTGTGCAGGTCTGTCAAATATTGGTTGCCGCCACTAGGCTACCTACAATTTTCACATAAATATAATAATTACAAAATTACCTGACACAGACGACTTTGATAACTGGCTCAATACTTCAAGTTTTCCACTCGTTTAAAGGTATGAATTCTTCGATTGATTCTCGTGCTGCCACTGGCTGCCGATCGCAAGTGTTACATAAACCACACTCACCCGTTTGTTTACGCTCAACTAGATGATTGCACCAATTTATCTCTCAAGTCTGGCACGTTCCACGTCCCCAGTGGTCAATAAAAATGAAGGCGATGGGAAAAGCGTGTGTCGCGGTGCTCGGCCGCCGCTAAACTCGTTATGATGCCACCGGCCACAGTTTATATATGTACAAATATAATATAAACTCGTGTTGTTTGTTTGACGTATGCTTGTTTTTCCTGAACCCTATCTTATTCGAGGTAATTCAAGATCTATGTTTGTGTTTATTTCGATGATGGGAAAGTCATATCTATTATTCCGGTATTATAAGTACTTGTTTTGGTAGGTACCTATGCAGAAACATTGGCAAATGGAACAACACAAGTTATTATATGTAGGTAATAACTCAGTTGGTACTTGATAAATACTTACTTAGTAAGAAAGCTCATTTTTCCTAAATGGAAAGATCCTCACCTTCCTTAAAGGTAATTTGGTAAAATAGCAAAACCCCGATCCTGAGAGGCCTCCGGTCGAATCCGATACGAATGTACATGGGAGTGCCGCCCTTCCTCTAGCGCAGTGTTTCCTAACCTTTCCAATACTGCTACCCCTGTAACCTATTAGGAAAACCGATTTTACCCCGACTTTAAAACGTTATCATCAGTCCAAGAAATTCTAATTTGGCCGCTACATCTTCGTCTCTAATAATGTCATCATCAGGAGACAATCTCGCCCCACTTCCCACACTCAGCACCCCGCGGTCTCGCTAGCAAGAAGGAGCGCATGCTCTATTTAGTAGTATTATTATATAGTATTTGCTTATTATTTAGATTTGATCAAATAATTGGTTCTTTGTTACCCCCGAAGTATGGCTGATTTACCCCCTGAGGGGTAATTACCCCTAGGTTCGGAACCCAGGTCTAGCGCATTATGAAGTAGTATAAACTAAGACAACGCTGCTGTCATCCCCTGAGAACGGGATGGCCTTCTCAGGGGATGACTGCATCAAATAAAGACTTTAAGGTCCTTATGGCCACGGGTGCGTTTTAGTCACTAAGAATCGGACATAATCCTGGGGGCCAATCGACTAACGGTAATGCTTTGGGAAACGCTAATGCTTACGATTTTATATTGTTATTTCTAGCCGCCTGAGGTTTTCGAATACCTCACGCTCATTTTTTTTAATATTGTTATTACCAATGCAAAAGTAAAAGAAAGAGCGCGAGGCATTTGAATCCCTCAGGCGGCTAGAAATAACAAAATAAAATCGTAAGCGTTAGCGTTTTCCAAAGCATTTCCGTTAGGCGATTGGCCCCCTGCCATCGAATGTAGTATGCTATCCATGAGGATTTCACCCCCGCCCCTGGGAGAGACGAAAAAATATAGCAAAATAACTGGTTGGATCTACCAGGCCACTCAGAAAGTTTTGCGAAAAAAAGTTTTTGTGTATAAGACACCACTTGTAATTATTTTGAAAACTTCGATTATTTAAAAGTAAAAATACCAATGTTCGATTTTCAAATTTCCCTCCGCATTTTTTCGAGAGCCTATTGAATTTTTCTTGTCTCAATAAAAATTGAAAAAACTGGATTTATCAATACGATCCAGAAACAAAGCGTCTCAGTCGATAGTTTGGCTGTATCAAAATGAACTAACGCCTACGAAAGTAAAGCGATCGAAGAGCGCAGGGAAAATTTTGATCGCTAGTTTCTTCACTTTGACGGGGTACGTAATTTCAATTCCACTTCGAGACCAAAGCAGCATCAACGCTGAATGGTATAGCACAAAATGCCTGCCAGAAGTTTTTTCTGCAGTGAGCAACAAGCGACCTAACACCGGGCTCCGCGGGGTCCTTCTTCGGTCACTAAGGCTGGAAACAGTGCTCGACCGACGGTACGTCCTGACCGTACGTCCTGACCGGCAGCGCTGCCCGCGGTTGCGTACGTAAATGAATACAGTGCTGCGCTGACGTGTCCTTGATGCTAACGTACACACGATTAATATACGGTTTTTCGTTATGCCATTAAATACTGCGTAAATAATGCCAAATTAGTGTAAAAATAAAAAAATAAAAAGAGCCTCTTTAATTTAAGAAATAAAGAACATTTTTACTGTATACGCTAGCATGACGTCAAGCTAGCGTACCCATAGCCGTCCCCAAGAACGGCATATATTTAAGCAACGAAATTGACACACAAAAATAGTTTCCTAATAGTGCCCTGACTTTACAAAATTTCATAATCAATACTCTTAAAGGACCAAAGATATTGAACTAAACATTCTAAGCTGGCGTGCCCATAATAGTTCTCATAGAAAATGAACTTTCCTCGTTATCAATGCTATATGTATAAATAGTGCCTCTAACAGTAAAAATGTTTAATGTGAATTTGCCAACCGACGCGCGTACTAAATCACGCGCGTACCATCAGTGTAGCTGATATAGCTACGCCGACCGTCGGTCGAGCACTGTCTCCAGCCTAACCCTAAGGGTGCGGCCAGAGTGCACTCAGATTCAGATTCAGATTCAGATTTCGAAAACAAGCGCGAGAAATAAACAGTGTAGTCGAAGGGTATGGCCAGATTGCACTCCTGATTCAGATTTAGATTCAGACTCAGAAAACAAAGCGCGAGAAAAAGCAGGCAACCTGCTTAGACTACACTGTTTATTTCTCGCGCTTGTTTTCAGAATCTGAATCTGACTCTGAATCTGAGTGCACTCAGATTCCGAAAACAAGCGCGAGAAATAAACAGTGTAGTCGAAGGGTACGGCCAGAGTGCACTCCTGATTCAGATTCAGATTCAGACTCAGAAAACAAAGCGCGAGAAAAAGCAGGCAACCTGCTTAGACTACACTGTTTATTTCTCGCGCTTGTTTTCAGAATCTGAATCTGAATCTGAATCTGAATCTGAGTGCACTCTGGCCGCACCCTAACACTCTGCGATCTAAACGAAGGACTTCTTGGACTCCATACCAGTCAGTCTTGGGACACCCTCCTTACAGTCCTGATTTGGCTCCGTGTGACTTCTATTTATTCCCTAAAATAAAAAATTTGCGCAAAGGAATACCGTTTTCATCGCCGGAAGAAGCGCTAGCAGCGTTTGTGAAGGCGTGTGTCTGCGGAGGACTGGAAAAAATGTTTTGAAAATTGGTTCAGACGCATAAAACTTGGTATAGAGGCTGGTGGAGAGTTCTTTGAAAAATAAAGTATTTTTAATTTCTTCAAACTTTCTGAATGTCCCACGTATTTATTTTGTTAGGTGGGAAATTATAACGAAAAAAAAACTATGGAAAATTTTTAGGTAATAAAAATGCATGTAAAGGTTTATTAGTCCAGTCCAGTCAATGCACGGAAAAAACGAGAAAACCTGGCAATTCTGCACAAACAGCACCAATTTACACATAAATTTGGATTTGGGTTCTACTAACCCTATACTTCAATTTGTTAATGTGCCGAGGGTTGTTATTTTCCCGTGGCGTCCACCCCTTATCGGGGATGGTTTTTGATAGGATACATCTCGATCTTTAGCCTCTATGTATCAAAGGTGTCAGTAACTGTCATAATAAGTAATCGCAAAATATTTTCACATTAATTTATTTTGACATATTTTTTCTTGTCTCACATATGGGGTTTTTTGTCTGGATAAACGTAAAAATATTTACACGTCACGTAGTATGTAGCAAAGGGTAGCCGCGGCGACAAAGCGTGTCCGACTGAATGCAAGTCGGGCAATTACCTGACTTTTGTATTGCCAAATTAGAAGCGTGTATGACGAACGTGTATCTAAAGGTTTTTCATGCACAACTCTGAAAATAGGTATTTTAATAAAAAAAAACTGTAGCTTATGAGAAAACAAACAAAATACTGGGTTAAAAATATCACCGGAACTAACGAAGTAATAGCTTATTAAATGTTGATTCTTCAAACGCCAAAATCAAGTTTCAACGTGTGCATCCATAAAACAATGCATTTTCCGGGGAAAACTCGTAGTCTACGATCCGAAGAGGGGTCTTCCTTCGCCCATCTGCTTACCAGAAGAAAGTATGTTTTATTAAGTATTTTATATAAAGGAAACAAATCGTAATGACTAGCCTACCAAAAATTGTTCATACTATTTTTAACTTAATACTCTTTGCGTAAAATTTTTGTTCATGGTTCACTCATGTGTTTACCGGATATTTTTTTATAAATCAGCAATATGTGTACAACTTTGATTAATTACTCAACAAATGCAAAAGGTAGTGTTGCCGTATTTTTCTGTTCACTACTACTTCGCAATAGGCTAGTTGACTCATGTCGAATTGTATTAAATAAATGTTTATTTCTTAAAGTATTTGGTCTAAGGAACCTAAATATATCGATTTCACTTCATAAAAGCAGAAGATTGCTGTAGAAATTTAATTTTAAAAAAAAATTTTTAGTCTATTCTTTTTTAACACTAAAAACGCTGTTCGCCACATCCGCCATGATTGTGACGTCTCTTTGGTAGTAAACAACTAAATGTCATTCGCGTGTTACTGTGGGTGTAAAACATGTATTATTAAAACTGATAATAAATGAAGAGACTGAAAATATTATTCAATCTTACATTACTTAGCTTACATGAAAGTGATATCGCAAAAATAATTTTTACTATGAGTCGATAAAGTTGCAGGTTCCCTTTTAGAAAGTTCTAACCAGGTATTTATTGCGAAGGTTAATTTCTTTCGGCACTTTATTCCACAACTTTCCTAGAGTCTTCAAGGATGTGTTTTACATTCTCGTACAATACAACAATGATAATTACTATATTTTTCGTGGTGTTTATTAGAAATCATGTTTTTTTTTATTATTATAAAGGTAGGTTAATTTCTACGTGCTTACGAGTTTTTGTTTACTACCGGTTGACGTCATAGCATAGATAATCTATAGACTAAAATGGCCGACAGCGTTTTTGTATGTCCATGAAAATTCTATTTTAAAATTAAAGATTTGTAGCTTTCTAGGCCTCAAAAAATACATTAATTTTTTTTCGGTCTAATAGAGCATTTATTAACTATTTAAAACATTTTTCCAAAAAGGGTCAACTAACCTATTAGGTATAAACAAGTAACTTTATAAAGGTGATTGTACCATGGAGTTCCATGGATAGCACCGCTTTGCTTACTAATCAAAATATACATTTATATGAAGATTATTGAAGTTATACTTCTTTAGGCGCGTTATGAAAAAATGATGAGAGTGAAATTTTTAGATGCGCGCGCATCACTGTAACCCAAAAGTAACAGCATGAAGTTGGCCGCGGGCGCGTTATGAAAAAATCATGTGAGTGAAATTTCGAGATGCGCGCGCATTACTGTAACACAATAGTAACACCATGAAGTTGGCCGCGGGCGCGTTATGAATGTTAGTGTCTAATAATGGTGGATTATTAACCACTTAGTGATTAATAAAGTAAAGTTATAAACTGCTATTTTCAATAAATCAAAATCAAATTTGAGGTTGTCGCTATGTAAACAAAACCTGAACGAAATGTTGCCATGATTATTCGTTACAGTTTTACCCTTTTGTTGGGTAGCGTGAAATATAACGTAACGTTATTTTATTAAATACATTGTGTGGCATACTTTTTTATTATTCGAATATTGTAATGCATGGATAAACAATGACACGAAACATCTTTTTTCTTTATGTATTCGTATAATTTTTTTGGGATGTAATACACATTATATATTATACGTTTTTTTTAAGATTTCCTAATCGAGATCAAGATCTAAAAGAGAAGTGGATTGCAGTCATTCGTAAGAGTAGAAATGAACCATTGTGGCAACCAGCTTCCCGCAGCGTGGTTTGTTCGACTCATTTTCAGAGCGACGATTTGTACTACACAACAAAAGGGTTACGTCGTGTAAAACAAAATGCGTCTTTTTGTTGATAATTTTGTGTGGAATGATATGTTTGTCTTCTTTTAGGTTCAAATTGCCGCACCAGAGCTACCATTTTCGGATTTAAACCAGCCTTCTACTTCAAGTGCTGTAAGTAAGATAATTACATAATTTCCAAAATATTTATAAACAAATCACCTATATTTTATATTTTCTTCTTGTTGTTGAAGAATTTATATAGATTAATATTATTCTGATTTCTTTAAGGTTCAAACCAGGGATGTTGCAGATGCCGATATTTTCACATCCGCGGATGCGGATGCGGATGCGGAGTTTAGCAGGCTCACATCCGCGGATGCAGATGCGGATGCGGATGTATAAGATATTATGTAAATAAAGTCTATTAATGAAGAATTAAAACAATGACAACGTAATCACACTGGAAAAATAACGAATTTCGTCATAAAACGATAATTTTTTCCTACAATAAAACGTATTACCGGCGTAATATAATAGAATTTACCTTGTGATCTTATGGATATAGTCTTAAATAATATAAAGTTTTCTTGTAAACTCTTCTTATTTACACACTGTATCACAACAACATTAAAAATACCTATCTATCTTTATGATACGATAAGTAGTTCACTTTCATTTCACAGCGCAAACAAACACGTAATATTTATTCACTTGCAAGAAACAAATGATGCACTAGCTAGAACAAACAAACGTGTCGAATCTTGTCACCAATTTCTTCGCTCCCATTGGTTATTTTCACGTGCGGCCGGCACGAGTCAATCACCGGCCCCGCCCAATTTCTTTCTTGTCGCTACTTGTATAATATTCGCATCCGCATGAACATTCGCATTGATTAATGCGGATGCGGAAGCAGATGCAGATGTCCAAATCAATGCGGATGTTCCGCATTTGCGGATGCAGATGCGAATGTTCGCAACATCCCTGGTTCAAACTACACTACCAGAGTTATTATTTTCGGATTGGAACCAGTCTTCAGCTTCATGTGCTGTAAGTGAGATAGTTTATATCCAAGATATCGACATAGGTACATATAAAACTTAACTTTCTTATCACAATGAATGCCAGCTACGAGAAAATTCTTGTCATTCAATGTGTTAAATACAACATAAGTCAAACGTTTAAAATACCTACTATACATTTATAACTTAATTTTTGTAAAAGAATTTGCGTTGATTAATATTTTTTTTAAGGTTAAACCAGAGCAATCAGTGCAAGATCCATCAAATTTGGACACCCCCAGGAAGCACAACCTACGAAAAAGAGTTTTATTTTTAGAGACAAAGTTAAAAAAAGATAAAAAAAGAATAAAAACATTAAACCAAAAAGTAAGGCGTCTAATTAAGAGAAATAAATCTTTAAAAGAAATACTTCAAAATCTTAAAAAGCAAGACTATATTAATACAGATTTGTTTAATGAATTAAAAGGCAATATTGCTGTCGTTGATATATTTTTGAACATTAAATTGAACATTAAACAGAAAAAAGTTAAAAAAAAATCGTATACACTCCCGCCATAAAAAAAAATTGCCTTACTCTTAACTTTTATTCACCTAAAGCTTATGAGTATGTTAGAGCTACATTTAATACGTGCCTTCCGCATCCCAAAACATTAGTCAAATGGTATGGACACATAAAAGGAGAGCCAGGTTTTACGGAAGAATCATTTGAGGCATTAAAAGCTAAGTCCGCAATCAGCGATCATAAACCAATATGCAACTTGGTGTTCGATGAGGTGGCTATTCGACCTCAAAAATTGTGGGATAGACAAAAATACATTGGTTTTGTCGATATGGGAACTGGTACAGAAGAAACTGCCCCCTTAGCTTCTCAAGCATTAGTATTTTTATTAGTAGGAATAAATCATCGTTTTAAGATACCACTAGGATACTTCCTTATTAACGGTATTACAGGGGATCAAAAAGCGAACCTTATAAGAATGTGTCTGATTAAGTGTTGTGATGCCGGAGTAGATGTCATTTCGTTAACGTTCGATGGGCACTCGACAAATTTTACCGCAGCTGAGTTACTTGGTTGCTTACGATATTTTTGCGCAATGTAATTATGTCGCTTGTGCTTGAATGTAAAAAATATATAAGAATCTGGCAAGGTAAGCCGGCAGGAATCGTGTTCTAAGGAGGCTTAGCCACTGATAAACAAAGAGGAAGAGTGATATCCATAAAACTCAAAACTAGACTTGCAACGAATAGTATATTCGGCAGTATACCGAATATTCGGCGAGGCCCTTGACCGAATAGCCGAATATTAGGCAAAAATATTCGGCTGGATTTTAGCGCCAAAAACTTGTACAGACGTGATTGTTTCGCGCTCCTTTGTTTGTTCTAATCCACGGCTAAATGACAAAACCAACTTTTGAGATATGGCCAAAAACGGCGCGTAAACTTTAAATTATTGCTATTATGTAACCATTCATCACATGACTGAATAAATTAAAAACTTCACTTGTTTAATACAGAAAATGATTAAATTATGTACCTGTTTTATGTACCAATGACTACTTAATAAATGATTTTAAGAAATGAGATCCTTCTAATTTTTGATTACCACAATAATTCCAATACATAGAATCGTCCATTTTTCCAATTCAGAAGATGATTATGTACCTGTGTTATGTACCAATGACTACTTAAATGGTTGTATAACAGAAATGGAAATATGAATATATACGTAATCAATCGATTTAAATTTTTCATTTTACCAATTATTTCTCTATGACAAAATATATTATTTAAGTATTCGGTATCCGGCCGAATATAATAAAAGCAGCCGAATAGGCCGAATACCGAATAGTAACCGAATATTCGTTGCAAGCCTACTCAAAACAATCATTACATGAATCTATATAAGCATATTAGATTTTTTTTAGCTTATTAAAAGCTAACTTTAAAAAAAGGTTTTTGATTACCCAATTTTTTTTGTAAAATTTTATTGTATGCTACAAGTACACTCCAGACGAAATTATGCTAAGTAGCAAAATGATTTCGAAAGAAAGTATTAACCATCCAAAAAGTATTAAGCCTCGGTGACACGGGGCGAATTACAAGCTACAAGCCAGCGAGTTCGCTAGCAGCTTGTAACTCGCTCCGTGTCATCGGCTTTTTTACCATCTGCTACTCGATGATACGGGGCGAGTTTACAAGCTACTAGCGAACTTGCTGGCTTGTAACTTGTAAACTCGCCCCGTGACTCGCTCACTCGAGGCTTGAATGGCCTGTTGGCAAGTTGCATATGAAAGGATCACTTTTTGATTCGGTATCGTAAAGGTTACCAAGGTATACACAAAATCCACAAGGTTTTCATTATAAATATTTGTTCCTTTTTTGGTCTGTGTAAAAATAAGATAACTATATGAGTCGACTTTGTTTAGTAGAATTTAAACTCTTTCAAGATAAAAAGACCGCCAGGCCTTCCTTATTAAGGAAAAATATAGATAATTGAGTAATATTCGTGTGTACTGTAATGAAAGCAAAAAACACAAACACTAATACTACTGGCTTAGATTAATAACGCCAAGAAGTAAGTTATATGTATCTACGCACACAAATACATGATTTTAGTATTACTGTCACCTGTCACAAACCCAAAAATTTGGGAAACGTGGTGCTTTGTTAAGCGATGCCAAAGTATTTGCCAGGATGAATATACTTTATGTTCATGTACCTATATAATTATATGCTACTAGCTGACCCAGCGAACTTCGTACCGCTCTAAAAAAAATAGGGGTTGTCGAGCGGACAAAATTGTGAATCTAAACCATTCTCAGATCCCCTTGAACACACACAAAAAATTTCATCAAAATCGGTCCAGTCGTTTAAGAGAAGTTCAGTGACATACACACTCACAGAAGAATTATATATATAAAGACTAGTGGCCCGCCCTCGCTTCGCTTCGGTGTGCGTGTGCCTAGAGCTGTAGTGTAGACTAAAATGACTCTTCATAAAATTGAAACCTTCAGTGAAAATGAGACATACTTACTAATATTATCATTTACACATTGGGTTACATAATCGAACTTTTCATACGGAACCCTAACTTTTTGAAAATACTCTATAGCCTTTGTTCATCGGGGAGATAATGTATAATAAATGTGAAAGAATTTTTCAAATCGGTTCAGTAGTTTCGGAGCCTATTCAATACAAACAAACAATCAAATCTTTCCTTAATATTAATATAGAAGTATAGATACAGAGATCTGTAGGGAAAACCTACTGTTTTTAACATAAAAAGCAAATTATCCTATATGTGAAGTGTCGCTTCAGCCACCCAATTCTCATCAGGCTATCAATGCCTCCACTGCTAGGTCACGCACAGGTCTTCCCTAGGATAGCAAAGGGATAATGTACCATTTCCCAGCCACGCGGGACCCACCAGTGCGGATAGGTGGGTGCTAACAACTGCAGATGCAGCCGGGACCAACGGCTGAACGTGCCTTCTGAAGTACGGAGAAGCTCGAGATAATAAGTTTTTTGGTCACCCATCTCAATGGATGGCCGGTCATTGGGAAAGTTGCTTAACTTTCACTATCGCAGACGGAACGCGCTAACCATTTGCGCCATCGAAGTTTTACCTCAGCAACAGCCTATAATTTTTTCCCACTGGATGTGATGTGTACAACTACAAACCCTCCCCATTTATTTTTTAGAAAGCAAAGTTATCCCAAGTGAAAATGGCGTCCAGTCATGGAAAAAATTACGTGACAAAAGTGTCATCAAATTTTTATGGAGCTGGTCACACCAATATATTAGTTTAAAGTGTCTTCCACACGATACAATTTTACGTCCAATTTGATTAGATTGACAATCGAATTGTGTTGTGTGGACGGAAATATGAAATTGAAGGTCATTGGATGGTCGGTATCGCCCGATTTGGGATTGCCCAATCAAATTGGGTGGTGTCTAAATAATCAAACTGGCCAATTTTTTAACGTAGTCACTGTCACAGAGTACCTTATTATAACCGGAAAGTCACTGTGCAAGCGGCGTTCAGAGCGGGTGTGTGCGTTGACTTGTCTTTTGAGAAGAAGATGGAGCAACATGACGACAATATTATGTCTATTCGATCTGAACGGGAAGTAATGGAGGAGATTTTAGATATATGTAAAGACTTGCCATGCCTTTGGGATGTGTCTAACCCATTATATAAAAATAAACAAGCAAGGCATAATTCCTTAGAGATTTTGAGGAATAAGTGGAAAAATATAGATAAAAATATTACTGTTATAATTTTTATTATTTTTAAAGTATGTAACTGCTTGATGTTTAAATCTAAAGAAAATATAACAAGAAAAAATTCCACGCGGACCAGGCAGTTATTTGTTATTGAAAATAAAAAATCATTTAATTAAATTTATATTCTACTCAATGATATGCGTGCATGCTGGGGTAAAAAAGAAATAATATTATATATTTTTTTTTATAATTTTTATTTTTTAAGCATGTAATTGCTTGATGTTTAAATCTAATGAAAATATAACTAGAAAAAAAACCACGCGGACCAGGCAGCAGACGGGACTCGAACCCGCACCCTTCGCAATCCGGGCGAATACACTGACCAATTATGCTAACGCGGCCCTTACGGACCGCGTCGAAATTCTTCCAGCCATTCTTAAGTTGCAAGGCAGCGCCATCTCTTCGCATTATAGGTAACCCACAATGTCAAATGAATATTTTTACAAGTATTAAACATTTGAAAGAAGAAATAGCAATTATAGTTATAATTTTTATTATTTTTAACGCATGTAACTGCTTGATGTTTAAATCTAAAGAAAATATAACTCAGTTATATTTTAAGGGTTATTCGAAGGGTGCGGGTTCGAGTCCCGTCTGCTGCCTGGTCCGCGTGGAATTTTTTCTAGTTATATTTTCTTTAAAAATATTACTCTTTAAGTATAACTATATTTAACTTTATTAATTGAGTGACTTAAATATAATATAACTACATTTAAGTGCCTCAATTGCTTTCTTTTTAATAACCGTTGTTTTGTCCACAGTCTTCTTTTTCTTTTTTTCTCATCTACATTTATAGTTAGAGCCAAGATTAATCCAATTTTTTGCTTCTTGGTAAGAGGCTCTCCTAATACAAACAAGTCCGTTCAGCAGAGGCAACAAATAAAACTGAAATTGGCGATCTTGTTGTGTATGTGTAGACGGACGACCAGATTGTACCCAATTCAATCGGCAATCAGATTGGCAATCAAATTGTGTCGTGTGGAAGGGGTATTACATAAATAAATACTTAACAGGACACGCAGAAAAGTATAAAAACAATAATTACCTTAACCTCTGAAAATATATTGTGTGCAATTTTTTCCTCACAAATAGCAACAGTGTATAGTAAAAAGTTTTGTGAATAAATAATTGATTTAAGTCGATATATGTACATGCAATGTATAAATTATACGTGAAATGTATGCTCTCTCACTTTATTTTGTTTCTCAGATGTGTAATAACTATTCTTAAATAGTAAAAACTATATTTTTGTTTTTTTTTTCGCGAGCATTGTTCGACACAATGCGCCGTTTGAGGGCGAATACTAGGCTTCTATTTAGATTAAGATCAACACTTATGTCTTGCCGAGACCGATATGCGTCGAAGTGTCGGTGCTCGAAGTTGTGCAGGAATACGTTTACCTAGGGCAGACCATCCAGCTCAGTAGATACAACTTCAAGAAAGAACCCAACAGGAAGCTTTATTTGGGTTGGATAGCATTCGGCAAACTCTGCTGAGTCTACTCGTCGCCTATTCGGCAGTGATCAAAAACTTTTGTTTTCAATTATCCTGCCTATCATGACATATGGTGGAGAGATGTGGCCACTGACAGTTGGACTGGTCTACAAATTCAAAGTCACTCAGAGAGCTATGGAGCAAGCTATACAAGAGTATCTTTGATGCAATAAAATCCGCAATGATGTTATCTGGAACTGACTGACCAAGCTTCCAGAATCAGTAAACTGAAGTGACAGTGGGCTGGCCATATCTGTCAAAGACAAAGACAAATCATTTCCCATTCGAGCAGATGAGTCCTTAAGTGGAGACCAGGTACTGGATATATACAAGCAATATAGGATTAAATAAGTATAATATTAATAAGTATAAGTTATACAAGAAAAAAAAGAAATAATACTAAAAATATCACTATATTTGTAAATAATTATAAAATAGAACACCATTACAATCAATTTATATGAACATCAATACACTTCATATGGCATCCATCCACTGCATTTTGGGCTATTACAACAACATTTCTTTCTTCCTACTTTCGTAAGAAAAACAAAGTCCTTAGAATTATCTGAACCATATCTAAAAGTTATTTCTGATTGTGGAACGATATCCTTCAAAGCAAATATTGCTAGCTTTGGTATAGGTGTATTTACTCTCACTGGGATAATAACACAGTTAGGATCACAGCTGTGGTTAATATAGCGACCAATGTTACCAATAAAACTTGGATCCACAAATGTTTGAAAAGAATTAGTATCACAATGCTCATTTAAACAAAACACATAATTCATTTTCCCATTTAAAGCATTATAGCCTTGTCTAAGAGCAGCTTGATCTTTTGTGATAATTTCTCCTGCATATTCACATATAAAACTGCCTGCAGGTATATGGTCTTTTGTGAAAAGGCCTAGACCCTTTTCCATGCTCTCACAACTTTTAACATACAAACCTGCAACTGGTCCATTTTGAACAACACGATTACCACATTTATCTTGACAGGAACACATGCTGTTGCATTCTATGATGGAAGTAGTATCAGTGCAAGTCATTTTGCATTGATTAAGTACCATTTTGTAGGTTATTGGGTGCTTAATGTAATTACCTCCTCCAGGACTTTTGTTGCAATCACAAGACTCGTGGTCACATATATCTGCACAGTTACATTCTAGTGTAACCTGGGAGTTAAAATTTTTAACCAATATTTTATATTCAGGTGAATCTGTAGGTGGGCCTGGTATACTTTCAGTAATGTAAATGAGTGTAGTATCCAAATGTGAATAGTCATCATTCATTTTGACTTATTATTGATGTTTAAAACAAAATTACATTATTTCCAATATAAGATGAAGTTATCTATAAAGTCATACTCTGCATTTAGTTTAAAGTATACAATCTAAGCGGGTCTCGTTTCGTATCACATCTCTTACAGACAGAACTAGTAGACCCCATGCAACTACAGCTACTGTGATCGGAAGCTGCTGCTGGCTACAGCTGCTAGCTTATCTAATCGAGCAGTATGAACCAAGTGCGAACTGTCATCACCACGCAGGGGGTCTATTCACATTATTCACACAGGCAAGAACGTAATACATAAAAGGGGTCTAAATTAGCAAGATTGCTATTTCATATATTGATTACAATAAGTTTCATTTCTGCAATTCATAAAATCACAACACTCAATCAATAAAAGATGCATAAAAAAATCAAATCAATGAAATTACATGTCCATTCCATGTCAAAGTAATTTGACAGCAAACACAGATAACGCGGCCGTTACACTACCCAATTTTGAGGGACCCTTACCCTGACTAAAGCCAGAAACATATTTACGTGTCGTGACGCTCGGGTCATACATTTACTATGGGTTAGAAAGTCGACACGACACGCAAATATGTTTTTAACTATAGAAAATGTATAAAACCGAATGCGCTTCTAGCGCGCCACTACATGACTCGTTAATATGTTTCTGGCTTAGGGATGGTGTAAATTGAGTTAGGTAGTAAGTGACCCGATCTAGGGCGCTCGGTGTAACCCGATATCTCTTGCGCCTTGACAATTGGGTAGTGAAAATGCTGTTAAGCAGTAAAGGAGCTCAGTCGACATGAAAACGTATAGTAGGGACGTATATTAGATCACCGAACCTTTGTTTCGTTTCTAATCGTTCGGTATCATGAAGCAAATACAATGAGGTGTTGTGTAGCGTTTATTCAGAAATCAAACAAAGCCACTAATAGGGAAAGCAGTGTGAGGTGTAGAATACCAATAACGCTAATATTGCGAGCAGCAAAACTAAAATCAAGTTACTTGTAAACACAACGTCACACACGAGTCGGGGCCGCTATAAGCTTTAATAGGTACCTATATAAAAAGAACTATAACCAATATATAATAATTAGCATAGAATTTATTATACGGAGATGGAGAGACAAAATATTCATTTTCATATATTTATTTACAAGAAACATGGTACAACAAATATATGTTACAATAAATATGATGCTCAAACATGATTCGCTAAATTAGCATGCAAATGGTGTTGATCTCTAAACTTAAACCTTAATTTGACAACAGTCTATCCTTGTCATTTTATATACAGTGTGAAAAAGAGAGACTGATGTTAAATTTAATTTTAAGTTTAGAGAACCATGCCAGAATCGAAACCACTATCAAATTATTTTACAATAAATCTAATTGATATTAATATTGTAATTAACCATATTAAAACTATAATTCCATTTAAATACATGTCAATAAATTTTCATATTATAGTTTCGGAAAATCTATCAATCGGAAAAAAGCTATTATAGTTTAATTTCTTTCTTCAGTTTAAGCACACAGTTTTTCTTTCAACTAGATTAACATGTAAGATTTAAGTAATTTGTAAATGCTTCGAAAGAGCGGGTGTCATGACGACGACGTTCAACCGCTACAACATTTACGCACCGACTGATTGGGTCCGATTGATAGGGTGGTGTTAAGATTGCTACCCTAGCTAGGGGCCACGCCCACCCTTTCGTTAGGGCCCTTAAAATTGGGTAGTGTAAAGCCCCTTTCACAGACAAAACTGCGTTCCAAATCTTCGCTCCTGGTGCAACAAATATCAAATTTGCCCTGACACCCATATTCTTAATCGCGTCCTCAAACGTTCCTCGACTCAAACTCATTCGAGGGCTCCTTAAGGAGTTCCTCCAAATAACCTCGAAAATGGTATTCTAGTTGGTATCTTGAACAAACTTGAGAATTCCTCCACTGAGAATTCCTCAACATTGTGACGTCATCATTTGGAGGATTTTATTTCTATAATGGTTAACACAGGAAATATTACTTGTATGACTGTATCTTTTCTAAACCGAAATCTTCTTTGAAACGAATCATTGTCGTAAACCTTAAAAGGATTTGCGGCATCACGTAAATACCGTCGCGCCGGAAAATTATATGGTTAATCATCGTGTATGTGTTACTGAATAAATAAATAAATAAATCGTATACGTAATCCATAAAATCCACAAATTCGTCAATAATCTCAAAATCAGACATAAAACTTGAAAACACCTTAAACACCACTCGAGGAAGCCTTAAGGTACGTCGAGAGCTACCTTGAGTTTGACAGTTTATTCCTCGACTCGACCTCCACTCGAGTGAGGAATATCTCAAGTGAAGGATATTTTTGTTGTCTAAGCATACGAATTTCCTCCAATGAGGTTGAGTCGAGTGGAAAAAATCTCGAGGAAACGACTAAGAATATGGGTGTGAGTTTCATACTTTTTATCAATTATCATAGACATCGTATCAAATGGACGGAGTATTTCACAAAAAAAGGGTAGCCATTTTTCTGTGTGTCGCTGTCAATGAGCATGTATAGCCCTGTACTAGGGATGTGCGATCCGGGTCGTCGATCCGATTTTTCGGATCGTAATGGATCGTAATGCCATGATCCGATCCGCGGATCGGATCGCATGCCGTCGATCCGATTTTCAAGAAATCGGATCGGATACAAATAAGTAAGACAATTAATTTTAGATTTTTATTTGGTAAACCCTTCAAAGTATATCAAACTTGTGAGCAAACAAGATTACTCTATGTAAAACTTATAAATAAACAAGTACTTAGTTTTGAAAGAAACACAATTTGAAATAGTAATTTAAGTACACAGAGAACTTAAAAAATATTTACTAGTTATTTATGAAAAATTTAGACTTCGAAGAAATGCACCCAACTACTTACTAATAGTTAACGTACAATTGAATCAGTCATTTCAAAAACCTCTTAAGTCACACTAATAGAGATTTTCATGAACTAATAAAAACTGGTACATGCTCAAACAATCGAGTTTAATAGAACTATTTTACGCTTACTTTGGTATTTGAGTTGTAAAAAATTCAAATATCTAATAACTTTTACTGTTCATAAATGAGGAGTCTACTTTCAAAACCCGCTAAAACGGTTTTTGACAAAAAAATAGTTAAGTCTTCCAAAATATTTCTGAATATTTATTATTCATATCCACGAAATATTTAGCTGCAAAACCCGCTTAATTCTATAAAAAAACAGTGATCTAAAATTCGTATTCGTTGCAAACTCCACTATGATCCACCAAAAATGCGCGGACCAATCACAGCACAGGATTCAAATCACGTGAACAACTTGGTGATGTCTGTTAAAAGGTGTTATGCAGAATGATGCGATGATGGGTAAAGGCGTAGGATCCAACACAGTACATGGCACCAATTAATAAAATTGTGTTGTTTTAAAACATTGAAGTTTGCAAAGCTAGGGGGCATATTAATACATTTCTTCATGTGTTGTGAAAATATTATTTCTTCAAAAATTATCAAATGCACGTGCATTAATTATGTTGAATTACTTCATAAAAAAAGTAGTTGATGAAGAAAATATGTGTGAGCATGTTGGGGAAGAAGTTAATTTGCAAGTTTAAATGTATGTACTTATGATTTTTTTTTTAATTTATGTTTGATAAAAAAAACCTTGTTTGTTATTA
The DNA here is from genome assembly GCA_902850365.2 of Chilo suppressalis. Classification (NCBI taxonomy): domain Eukaryota; kingdom Metazoa; phylum Arthropoda; class Insecta; order Lepidoptera; family Crambidae; genus Chilo; species Chilo suppressalis. The sequence goes on from OU963898.1 coordinate 21,448,425, forward strand.
TGGGTTTCTACCAGATAGTAACAGATAGTACCAAAAATATATTTTAACAAACCCTAACTTTAATATTTCCATAAGAATATCTACACAGTGGATTATTTTAATTCGTGCATGTAGGATAAAACCATCCATACCTCAAAATCTATTCAAATCAAAACCCGCCAAAATTTACAATAGTCGTTGCAAAACCCGCTATAATCAAAGGTTCTCATCAAAATCCACTAAAAACAAAATTCTTTTAGCACTTTATCAGTTAAATTCCGTGTTTTCCTTGGGAAATCATGTTAAAAGTGTTTATGAAGCACAAATTAAAAATTTATGATGCTTACTTTAATTGAACTGACCTTTTATTTAAAATGAGGTGTTTTTTTCTGCTAGCTTATATTTTCTGAAAAAGATTTTAGTGGATTTTGAAAGTAGACTCCTCAAATAATAATAATGGAAAAATCAAGAATATTTATTCTTGACTTATGTTGTTTTTCCAAGAAATAGGTGTATTATGTGGTTTTAGCAAGAAATAGATTTAGTAGTATATATATAAATTTACCCACAACTTTTATTTATAATAATAGAATATATAAGATTAACGGATCCACCTGCAAGGAATGCCGCCAAGTTAAAATGTAAACAAAGATAAGGTGTTCTCCGCAAGGCCCGCTTCGATCACATTGGTCGTATAGGAGCCAAATTAGCCTCCTTTCCATCCGGAAGCAAAGCTTTCTGGTCCCTAGCCAAGACAGTCGAAGCCAATTTTTGCCGGTCGTCGCTGCCGCCTTTAATTAAGCCTGACGGATCGCTGGCTCACACCTCCAAAGAGAAGGCGGACTTGTTTGCCTCCATATTTGCGAACAACTCACAACTAGATGCTGCTGGCGTAAACCCACCTAAGCTTCCTCAATGTTCTTCTGCCATGTTGGAAGTTCGCATTCATCAGAAAGAGGTACTCAAAACGCTAAGCACTCTAGACGTGAATAAAGCCAGTGGGCCCGATGGCATTCCAGCTATTGTCCTGCGGAATTGTGCCCCTGAGTTGTCTCCTATTCTGACTCGCCTATACCGCTTATCCCTTGAGATTTTCCAAGTTCCGAAAACCTGGAAGCTTGCCAATGTCCAACCAGTACCCAAAAAGGGTAGTCGTGCCGACCCTGCCAACTATCGACATATTGCAATCACCTCCATACTCTGTAAGATTATGGAGCGTGTATTGAACAACCGTCTCCTCGCTTACCTCGAAGATAACGATCTACTCAGTGACTGCCAATTCGGTTTCCGCCGTGGGCGATCTACTGGGGATCTTCTTGTTTATGCTACCCACTTATGGAGTGAAGCCATAGAGAAACGCGGCGAAGCTCTCGCCGTTTCTCTTGATATTTCTAAGGCTTTTGACAGGGTCTGGCATGCAAGTCTCATTGGCAAGCTTCCTTCATATGGAATCGCTGTTGGACTTTGCAACTGGATTGCAGATTTTCTGAGGGGCAGATCGATACGAGTGGTCATTAATGGCACATCGTCGGATCTGCTTGGTATTAATGCCGGTGTCCCCCAGGGATCTGTCCTCTCCGCAACTCTATTCTTGCTGCACATCAATGATCTGCTCCTAACTCCCGGTATCTTTGGGTATGCAGACGACAGCAAAGTTTCGGAGAGATATCTGCCGGATATGAAGTCTGACGCAGATGTCCGATCATTAAGGGAGGCGATGGTGGAGGGAGTGAATGCAACCCTGGAAGCTGTTTCCCTCTGGGGTGAAGCCAACTTGGTTGGATTTAATCCCTCAAAAACACAGGCCTGTCTCTTCTCGACGAAACGGAGTCCATTCCATCTGACTCCGACTTTCCGAAATGTCTCCGTGCCGGTTAAAGACCATCTCGAGCTCTTGGGTATGGACGAAACCGATCCGAAAATCACCGGATCGTATGCCTTCTGATCCGATTTTTCAAAGGATCGGGTCGGATCGGTACATCCCTACCCTGTACATATTGACGTGTTGTGGCGCGCCATAAGCACATCGGTTTCATACATTTACTATGGTTAACAACATAATATCTAGAAAAAACATAATACCTTCTAATGGACCTTTGGGTTGAAAACTCTGATGCGTCACAATCACAACACACCACGACAGATTGTAAGTGTAGTTCTGCCATAATGATAGCTCCTAAAGCAGTAAAGATATGAAACAAAACTTTTAAATAACCTTTGGACGTGGCGTTATGGCAGCGTACACCAAATAGTGCATAAAGAAAGCGATTTTTTTACATGTGTAAATAGTGCGAGAACTTCAGCATCAACTAAATATATAACACTAATAAAATATTTTTATTCAAACTGCAAGATATCATATCTTTTGAACAGCCAAATTAGTATTAAATACTGTATGAACTCGTTTCGAAATAATAAAACAAACTGGTGTTAACTTCTAGAAACAAATGAATTAATATTATTGTCGTGAAGAAGAATTTTATATTCTCAAATTGGCACATGTTAAAGTTAACATAAGTTTCATGATTTTTTATGTCAAAATCGCACTAGGAGCGTATGTTTGGAACGAAACCCAGCAGATGGCGACTATTGGCGACCGTGACCGCGACCGCCTCTCTACAGTTTGTCTATAAAGTCGTGACGTGAATGTTTGAGGAACTAACATTATTCATGTGTCTGGCAACACCAAACTTATGTATATCTAGGGCTGCCATCCGTCCGGGTTTCCCCGGATTTGTCCTAGTTTACGGGGCGTCCGGGGAGCGTCCGGGCGGGGTTTTATTTTTAGTCCGTGTTTAAAAATTTACGGCAACGCATGAGTGGCCCTTGTTGCTGCAAGTGTCCATGGGCAGCAGAGCCCACTTATTATGAGGTAGACCGCTAACTCTTTTGCCTAGATCAAGATATAAAAGTTGATTTGTGACATTTTTAACTATTTTTTTATTGGTCTGTCCGGGTTCTGGGCTCCAAAATCCGGGGTTATCACGCGTCTTAACCTGGTTACCATATTTTAGAGATGGCAGCCCTATGTATATCACCTGTCATCGAGTTTCAGTTGTGGAACAGTTTTCCTTTTCTATTTTTTATTGTTTGGATTAAACTGTAATAAATTAAGTCGAAACTACGCAGAAAGGTATAAAAATGAGTAAAGTAAATCGGAGTGGCACGCGGGAAGTGATTTTTAGTTTTCCAGCGATGTTTCGAAGACTACCAAGCTTGACAAATTTTGTGGGATTTGGATGATGTTTATGGGCGAACAGCATCTATGACGGGTATGTAACCGTGTAACTATTTGTTTGTAATCTGCTTTACGATTTTGAGACTAAAAAAGGCATTGTTTACATTGCACATTTTTAGGTTAGATTGACATTGTAAATAGGTAATATTGTAGTACGACCATTTCTTTTGATACGTTAATATGGTTCAACTCGGTCAGGTTTTCTACCAATTTTGAATTAATTGCTTCATGTCAGTAAGTTATTGTTTCTATTCCGTTACATATTTTTTTACTTTTTTTCAGGAAAATCAGTGAGTCGGATAGTCTACGAAGGTTTTAAGAATGATGGAAAGTTTGAAACTCCTGGGAAAACAGGCAAGGCCGACCAAAGAAAGAAATGTTCACATAAAGAACCATGGCCAGATGCTTTTAGTGAAGATACCTATCACTAATTTTACTAACTACACATTTACAAATTGTTTATCTAAATAAACTTTTTATATACTGTAAAATGATATTTAGTATTATTTTCTTAACAAGTGTGTTAAAAAACGTCGTCTGATGATACTTGTGTGTATTTATGATTACCTAATGGCTCTGGTCTCAATGGCACCTCAGCGGTAATCACCAACATTACACACTTTTACACTATAAAGTACTATTTTATCTATAATAATTTTATTCTGATTCAATTAAATATGCTTGGCTAAACTTTTTATAAGCATAGGTACCTACTATATATAAAACAGAAACAAAATACGACTGTATAGTGTGTCTTATTAATTACCTATTTTACTTGAATGAACTGCTAGTATCAAAATCATTTTGGTGAGACTGTACAGGGTTGCTACATGCATACTAGTGGCGCCATCATTTAATGTCACGACTTTATAGACAAACTGTACGTCAAGGAACCTTTATTAATGTTATCCTTCCATAATTAAAATCATAGCTGACCAGTCAATTTATTTATCATCCCCCAATCGCCCCCCCCCCCCCCCTTCTACCCTACGATCTGATGGAAAACGGAGTTACCTAGTTACCTCATAAAAATTACAAATAAAACTTTGCCTGGGAATTGAATTATTCATAACTGATACATCAATACATACATCAATTTAATTTTAATTTAATGAAATTAGGGAAATAATTTGTGCACTGGTTTTCTATTTTATAATTCTGGCACTTCACTTGGCTATTCGTATTTGTTATTTGTAAACCTGACAAAAGTCTGCTGCAATCATGCTTTACAAGGAATGAAAAGGACAAACTGATGTCAAGTTTACAAATGGCAAACACTAATAGCCAAGGGAATTACTGTCATAACTTTTTTAAGCATGGTTATTGTAAAAACGAAACAAATAGCCTCTGTTTTGACTTTCTTATTGTGCTCGGGTTGGCCGTCTTTGCGCCTGACAATCCTACATGAACGTCAATTTGGTTTTTTGAAAATGTTATTTTTGATACTAGCCAGTCCCATAGACATAGTACAACGATAATCTATAACATAAGGTCACTCCCAATCCTGTTTGTAAAGTATGTCCATAGATGCAACCACAGATTTTTATGACGTTATTCGTTTAATGAATATAGTGATTTAAAATGTCTCTAATAACGATAACGTTATAAAAATAACTATTACAAATATCACTAAGTTTGAAAAATAGTTTATTTCTATAATTATTCTCCTTAGAAAGAAATACTAAATTGCTACTAGATATTGGACTGTTCAAAACAGCTGTTAACTTGCAAGTTGAATAAAAAAAATGGTTGCCTGTAAAGTCGGTTTTACGGGCGAAGATTTTACGTGACAACGTCTTTTTCTCGGTAGAATATTTATTGATATGAATATAATTAAATTGCACAATAGGAACAAGGAATTGAATGAAAATAATAATTGCACAAATTTTAACTATAGAAATATATTTTGTTTACTAAAACATTGTACATGTAAACTTAAACTTAACACGAGAGACTCATCGTAACGTTACCGAGCGTTACACTTTTTCATAAGTGACTCCCAGCCGCAACCTAATTTAAGACGTTGTCACGTCAATATTGATTATTAGTGTTATTTATTTATTTCTTGTTGAAGTCATCAACTCAATGTGAAAATCGTAAAATGGCACAGAGGTATTTTTTATATATTTTAATTATAGCAATTAAAGTTATAGTGTAATACCTACTAAATTTTATTACGACTGATAAAATTGAGTAGGTTTAATACTATAATTTTAATTGATATGACTGTGTTTGTCGTGTTAATAAAAAATAAAAGCTACAATATCAAAAATATAAAATACTCGTAACGGAAGAATATAACGAGAAATCATTCCCTACCACAAGTTCATCATGAAATAACTTGTTTCGTTTAAAACGACCCCACCACTTCGCATATCCCAGCAAACGCAAGTATTGTATGAAGTAGTCTGTGATCTACATCTGCGATCGCGCAAGCGCAACGTCGTGATGTGACGTAATTGTCCATTCATACTTCTTTCTCATTAATGAAAATGAACATTTCAAAATAATATCTTTCGTGCTGTGTTTGTAGAGCAATGTAAACAACAGAATTTCATGATTGTGTTTTTCGGATTTCTGTATTTAGTAGGAAGTGAATTATTTTGGTGAAGAACGTTAAAAAGTGCATGCATTCATTGATAAAGTGCAGGAGTTAGAGCACATGCGCACTGCTTTCGTGAATCATTTGAACTATTGGTGTAATTTTGATTTTAGATAGATCATTATAAAATGTGCTTACAAGCGGATTGTGTGTCATATTAAAATGTTTGGTTGTGTTGTAAGTTGTTGAAACTCCAAAACAGGCTGAAGTAGAACATTACGACACTCCGGAAGTGGCGGGACAGTCAAGCCGGCCGAGCTCGTTCCGAAAGAGATAACAACGGATGAAAGAGATAAACAGTAATGGATTTAACATGGCGGACGATACGCGTAAAGTGCGAGTTGAAGAAAGATTGAAAATAAAGATTGGTAAGTTTCTATTTCTGAATTTAATTAAAGATATTGAGGTGGCTTAAATTTACTTACACCGAGTAATACTAAAATGCATCGCGTAAAGCCTAGGCAAGTAGAGATTGTTGTTGTCATTGTAGAGAACAGGTGGTACAAAACTACATGGTTTTCCTTTTCATAAGTGAATGAATATCATAAATTCATAATTCTATTGTAATTACCAACATGAAGTTGTTTTGAATTCATATTATTATTAAATTTGTATGTATGTGTATGGTGACTGTACTTCTTTGTTTTTGCCTTTAGATATTTTGACACTTCATGCAGTTTATGAATGAAAACCTTGCTCCATAGCACAATGACACTGTACTCACCTTAATTTGAGAATGAATAGGTACTGTACTTAACTTAGTCTCGTAGATATTAATAGCAATCCAGATATCTGGAAATAACGATAAACAGAACTGACAAATAATGAGATTCATAAGTAAATTTTAAGAAATCATTGAATGAAAATGGTGTCAAATTAACATAGATATTATGAATGAATTTTGTTTACATAATCAAAATCAACATAATATTTTTGTATCTGTACTGAAATAACTTTAGTTTCCTGCATAGTTCTTGCATGGTAATTTCTTGTTAATTTTAATTATCTGAGATATATTATAGGATAAGATTTATTGATACTGGCTCAGCTAGTTATGGTGCTGAATAAGACTAGAATACTAATGGGGTTTTATCAAATTATAACAATCATGATGTATATCAGGAAGACTTGACTAACAGATATTAAAAGATATTGGTAATTATTTTTCATTAGGTAAACTAATTATGGCCTATCCATATCCCCAAAAACAGATGGATAGATCCCTAAAGTTATATTTTCTCACAATTATAACTTGTACTTGACTTTTTTTTTAATTTGGATAAGACTAGCAATTTAATCCACATCTTTGCAGAATTTTACACATTTATTATTATTTATAGTAATATATGTTGGTTATTATAGACTTATTTGATTTTTTACTTACATAACATGCAATATCAATAGTCTGCAATGAATTTAAACCAGGTAACATAAAATTCCAACTTATTTGAGGATAATTTGAGTCAACCAGGTGATGTGGCAGCAGGTGACTTGTAGACACAAAAATATGGATTTGAATCTCAGGTTATATAATGATTGGAATGATTGGTGACTATTGGAATAGTTCACACTGGCTGTCAGTTTTATGAAACTGTTAAGCCACAGAAAATAGTCAAATGCATGTTTAAAAAGAAAATAATTTAATTTGGAACCCCAAACACTTCATCAAAATTTTGTCTAGTCATTATGAGGTGACAAGATATCTGTTTTTCTGAGATTTTTCATCAAATGTTTTATATATCAGATTGGATTAGCATTGGATATATCCTCTGAAATCAGTATTGAAGTGATAATGGAAATCCACAACAAGTAGCGTAAAAGTAATAACTAAATTTTGTAACTCTTTTGCTTTTGGTGATCCCCTTCAATTCTTTACTTACTGACACTTTTAGCTTTCAATTAATAACTTGACAGGGTTTATACAAGGTTTAACAGGGAGAATAGTAAAAGTTTATAATTAGCCTGTTAGGTTATTTTTTAGTATTTATCCCTATAGTGTAGTTTGGTCGGACTAATAGAACCGGTTTAATGTCTCTGTATTAAAAGAACTAGATATTTTCTACAAGTTACCAAAGTAGTGAGTATTTATGCATTGGTAAGTTGTAGAAAATGAAATTTGTGGCACAATTGCCAGATTACTAACAATTTAAATATCAACCTAATGCACTTCTATAGAAGTGTTACTAAAACAAATAAGTTTAACTTGTAATTAATTTATCTGCAAGGAACTTTATATTTCTTTGTTAAATATATTCATATAATTTATTAAGTGTTTGAGTGTGGAGTAGTTATTGCACATGACCAGCTGTGTATATTGATGATTAATTTGTGTCTATGAAGGCAGGCGTGGGCGCATAAATTTACGATAACGCAAAGTATGTCTGAGATAAGAGTGCAGTATGCCTTCCGGGGCAAGACCTGTGACCTCCCCTCTGCTTTTCTCCTCCACCCTATCAGCCCATACAAATATAAAGATAGTTTGTGTAAGCTACTATTACCCAACATTTATTATATGCTTAATTCATGATTATCAGGATGATGAATATTGAGATGACTTTTTTTAATCACCTGATTAACTTTTTACTTCTTACAAAAGAATCTGAATTTATTGAAAGTGATAGATGTTGTATTTAACATAGTCATTTAATGATTAATGATGTAAATAAATATATATTTCCAGCACTTACAGCAATTAGCCTAGCCCCAAAGTATGCACTGAAAGGCTCATGTTATGGGATAGTAGGGTATCGGATAGAATATATATACTGAAACATATATAAAAGTATATTTCATCTTGAAATACATATTAACATCTATGGCCTAGAGAACAAATGCTTGTATTCATCATACTAATATTTGCCCCACCTGTATTCGAACCCTTTTTTCCGGGACCTCAGAAGTAGGTGACACCTTGAAACCTGGTGCACATACCACTTGGCCATGGAAGTCATCAATTTTATATTATTTTATATTTGCTTTTATATAAAAGTATATTATTTGCAATCACTTCTATTTCACGAATACTTCTCTAGCAGTGGCTTCACTTGTGGGACTAGAACATTCATTATATTTTTAATTGCTTATTATAAACTTAGTAGAAAAAATCCATGTGGACTAGGCAGCAGATGGGACTCTGCACCCTCCGCTATCCGGGCGGATGCCTGACCAATTATGCTACTGGCGAATTTCCTCTAGTATTTTTTAAGGCTGCCAGGCAGCGCCATCTCTGCGCATTGTAGGTAAATCCGAATGACAAATGAAATACCATTACAAGTATTAAACATTTGAAATAAGAAATAGCAATTGTAGTTATTATTAGAACATTAACTTTCAGTATTAACTTTTTCTAGGTAGGCAGATTCTAGATTTTCCTGTAAAAACTTTTACACGTCCCAGTATTACTTTATAGCTTCCATTGCTTCGGAAAAATAAATGGCAGGCAATGTATTGCAGGTAGCTAAGATTCATACTGAAAACACAATACAATATAAAATAAAATAGTTAAAATACAATTAAAAAATAAACTTATACCACAATTCACTATTGCATTACAATATTTACAATACATAATTGTCCTTGCGTGCCATGGTCTGGACGGTGCATTGCATTGTTGACGCGACCACACGTGACATGGAAGCGGTTCGGTGTCTTCGTCGCTGTGGGTGCCACCATGAGCGCGCAGACGATAAATGCTCCGACTTTATAGTAACTTCCGTCACGCCCGCAACTTATCTGTACCTCTTACGCCTTTGTTCTTACCTCCACTTAGTCAACCCACCCAAACAAGCAGACACTAATTGAATCCCATTATTTATTTTATGCATCACATCAAGTGACTCAGCCGGTGTACCTGTGCCTTTCGGTGCTTGTCTCTTGTTTGTTTCGACCTTCATGCTGGACTTATAAAGGGTTTATTCTTCTGTTATATATATTTGAATTATAAACTGAGTCATTAATAACTTCAAGAAATATTTTACTCCAGATTAGATGTGTACTTATAACTCGTTATTATATGTAATGGGTATGAATGAATGAGCATTATTATATATTTTGTAGTTATGCAAAGTATGTACCACGTCACGACTCACAAAGTTCGACATGAACATTATTTTTTTAATGCTAATGGGTCGTAACCAGTTACCTACCGTACCGATGTAGTGAGGCATTGATACTTTGCGGTGCCGATGCACATACGCGGATGTAGTATTGATTGGATTGCAGTCGCTTTATATCCTACAAAGTTATTAAAATATACTGATAGCTTACAGTTTTTGCTGTCGCTAATTTATCACGTTTTCGACTTATTTGATGTGTAGCACTGGGGATAATTGAAAAGTTCTTATACAACTAATGCAACAGTGTAATTCAATAACATGTTGAAATGTACAGTCTCTTCGTATTATTGCTTACTAGCAATCAACGACATGCAATTTGTATCATGATGACAATATTTGTTTGTAAACTAGCAACATGAATAGATCACCTTGCGTAAGATACCAGTTTCTATTTTACTAGAGCTGTACCGATTGATGGTTTCATGAGTGACGAATCTACTCGTGGAAGGCGTCATATTATCTACAACGCAACGCGCAGTCCCGACGGTGACGGTCGACCGTCGCGGCGCTCAGTGAATGAGGCGAACTGAACGTTTTCCATTGAGCGCACCCATTCATGGAAACTCGCCAGTCCGTTAATGAAAAACCGCGCTCGCTCGTTTATCGTTGCCGTTATCGTCTCGATGGCACCACAACATATGTGCACTCTAAGTATAATGTTTCCATTCAAAAACACCCGTGGCTGTGTCTAATCACTGGTAATACCACGATATCGTCGTTTGTTTGCTGAATAATTTTACTATCGTATTACTTTCGCGATAATTTTAGTTACGAGTGCTATGAATTTATATTAATTGTTACGTTAAAACCACTTTCATATACCTATTAAACCTTCAGCACACAGAACACAGAAAGAGGTTAGTAGGGCCTTGTGGGCGGGGCAGGCGCGCCACAGTTATGAGCAAATGCTTATAATTTCACCTGTACTTTCGATCGCGTCGTTTAGTTGCTCCCTTGGTGAGAGAGTATTGTGATAAACGCTTAAAATATCCCTTCTTATGTAATTACTTACAAAGTTACCATTCAAGTATCAAATCTACCTAAAGGAGGACTTTCTTTTCATTGGTAAATATCAAAATTCTTATTTTCACCGATATTTCAGCCAAAACGATAAATCACATATTAGATTTCAATAAAAATATTCATTGCTGACAACGTACGTTCGGGAGTCTTTCTCCTACATTAAAAACACCTAATGTACTATGATTCAAGGGAGAGCGTCGCGCAGATCACAGAGCCCTGCACGTAGTAGAAGGTCAGTGCCTAGAGTACTAGCATTTTAGTGATATCTTGTGTCGTACACTTTACATTATCGATATAATTTTGGAACTTAATAATTAAATGAAAGTAACTGTTAAATAAATACTGATCCCTGATAAATGTGTATACTTGCAATAATTTTTAATAGGTTTTCAACGCATTTCATTTACAAAGATCTGAATAAACGTAATAAATAGATCGAGGCAACAGGTCAAGAAGACTGCATTCCCACTAAATTTACCACCACTTGCTCAAAGCACTCTAATGAAAATAATTATAATAAACAAGTATTTAAAAATCGGGCGCAATCCACCTGAAAGAGTCGTGTATTTGCATTCTTGTTGTAAAGAGTATACAGATTGTATTTTATCATATTATGGAATCTGTTTTGTTAAAAGAAAATTAAACAACTAATAGCAGTTATTGAGAATACACATGAGAACCGCTTCCTTGATGACTTTCAACCTCTATATCATGTAGGTGGAGTAGATTTCAAATAAAAGTTATTCACGTGTTTGGACCTGCGCCGCAGCGTATGAATTTGGCTTATAGTACCGAAGTTTTTTTTGGAACTGGCTAGCTCGGCATGCACGCATGGTTAAAATTGACAAACTTGCAAGCTAACCGATTCGTAATAACTAAAACTCTCAAGAATTACTTATAGACATTGCTCAGTAAGTGAGATTGTTCGATAGTTCTTTAAGTGTCTCTCATCAATCACCCTTTTCAAAACCAAAATGCCCGCACTTCTATGCCTTCGGCCTTCGTGGAAAAAAATAAAAAGGTTCGTTTTGGATAACTTTTGTTTGATTTTCATACGATCTCTAATAATTGGAGGATGTCTCGAGTCACAGGCTTAGAGGTCAGGCTATTTAGTCGTCGTTACCGACTTGCATTCTAAGAGTTAGTTTTAAACTCATTTTGAGTTGATTATGCGTCCTTGCTTTCAACAGGTGTTTGCGTGGATTATATTATTTTAACACGCGAAAGAATTTCTCAATCATTAACAACACTGAATATGATTTTCAAACACTGGAGCTATTGTTCCTCTCGATAGCTTCTTTAAAACATTAAAAAAAGAGCGTACTCCTTCCCTAAAGGCCGGAATCCCATTTGTGATACTCCTGGTGTTGCAGGTGTCTATTGGCGACGGTTTTCACTAACCATTAGCCAGCCCCTATAATATAATAAAAAAATACGATCTCTAATAATTAGGGTATGCTTGACTCTCGTCAAAGACTTGGAAATCCGTTTAGTCGTCGTTACCGACTTGCATTCCCAGAGTTCTCTAACCTTATTCTGTTTTTCCATGTGTTGTCAGTAAGTCTTATCAGATTTATTTTGTAGTGGGAGGGTCCCACAAGTAAATTAAGTTACGGGGATTGCGGATTATTGTCCTCCCCCCACTCTCCGGATTTAGTAATACCATTAATATCCCAGCGTTACATACTAATGATAGCTTTTTACAAATTATAAATCCACAGACTACGCGTGATAATATTCGACAGAGGAAAAGACGCAATAAAATATCTTGAATGAAATCTTATCATTCTCAGATATCAACGCCTACATCAACAGAAAGTAGGGGTATTTAGGTACTATTTAAAATATTTTCGATCGTATTTGAGGCGTTCATTTCATTTTCGGATAATCTAAACATATAATAAAATGGTAGGAAAGTCAAAACTGTACATTGAATTTTAAATACTTGGTGTGTGATCTACAATCGATACCGAAGCCAAAAATATAGTTTTTGATGTGTAACATCTTTCCTTTCGCTTCCTGCAATTTGTGGGAGTGATTTCGTGAAATGGGACGAAAATGTGTAACAGGAAGTCGCGAATGCGCGCGCTATTTGATTTGATTTTAACATTAATGTTCAAATAGCTTATTCCTTTTGTAGTACATATACTTGTAAAGTACAGACTTTTTGAGGACATACATTCTGTATGTCCGGGATAAACTCAAAAAGTCCTGCAGGGATTTACTTCAAATTTGGCACGATTATTATTAAGAAGTCGGATCAACATATAGGCTACATATTATCACGCTATCACCTACGGAGAACGATCAGTGAACCTTTATTTCTAACTAACTCCAGGAGTACGAAGTCGCGGGCGGCCGCTTGTACATACATAATTTTGCTAATGTTTTACTAATATTTATTAAATACTTTATGTCTATTTTGGGGCATCTTTTTTTTAACGTAAGTATCGTAATAAAATGTAACTAGGTAGGTACTTTGTATTTGTTCCTAAATAAATTATTAAAACTATTATTTCATATTCAAACCACCTTTATATTGTAACTATGATAGCGCACCGCCGCAATCTTCATTGTGTAAGCCACTATCTCGACGAGATAGAAAGCGTACTCTTTACCTTTTCAAATCGTCGTAATATACTGCGTGTTTTGGTTGGTGTAGATGCAGTACACACCAAATATACTCAAAATGATACAGAATCCTTTGCAGAAATAATAAAACCATCAAGACCAGCTACCACCCACCATCGGTCGCCGCTTTTAATAAACTTGCAAATATTACAAAATGAATTACGTCACAAAATCAGGCAATACGCTATAATATAACAAGACAGCTGGTTTTCGCAATTCACCTGCAGACATGGATATTCGTATGTGGGTGAAGACCTAGATTGTGTTCTTCGACCTTAGAAGGTATCATGTACATCCCTAACTATACCGGATTAATTTTAAATTTAACTCTTGTAAAAAAGCCTTATATTATACACTGTTAATTTGAAAGACAATCAAATATTTAAAGTCAATGTCAGCCATCAACTGACGAGTTGGATAAATTGGACAGTTTTGGGTAACTCGTCTTGAAGCTGTCTGTACATGACATAAAATCACTAGCTTATTGAATCTTTATTCACTACGTCTGACTGTTGTTTACACACAATAGCAATATTCTATGTACTGTTTGCGTATAACTAACTAAAAAAAAAAGGTAAATTTAAAAAATCAAAAAACCCGACTGCTTAATTATACTTCAAATAAAAACTGAAAAGAAAAAAACAAGTCCAGTAGTCTATAATTCTGTTAATAAGGAACAAAGCTACTTTAACAGTCGGGACCCATTAGATATTCAAGAATACATAATATTTTTCAACAGTGGGTCCCGACTGTTAAAGTAGCTTTGTTCCTTATTAACAGAATTATAGACTACTGGACTTGTTTTTTTCTTTTCAGTTTTTATTTGAAGTATAATTAAGCAGTCGGGTTTTTTGATTTTTTAAATTTACCTTTTTTATTTCACACTTTTTAGTTAGTTGGTATTTTAAGACGGTATATACCGTAGTCTTGTTATTTCAGTAAGGGAATTAATATCGCGGGAATTATTAAGTACCTTGCGTCGGTCTAAAAGATTGATTTATTAAGACATATAAAAGACTTTACCAGCGGGGTCAAGGCTACAGATGGGCCTCAATTTTCGCAAAAATGTGTGAAATTAAATCAAGTCGTTACATAAATATCTCTAATGTATGTAAATTTCATAGTAAACTAGCACTTACTCAAAAAGTCATCTTTTGTTTATGTTTTTTTTAATAGTTTAGCAGTAAATATAAAATTCATTTACTTTTATTCGTCGACTATTTAAAATTGGCAGTGGCTGCATTGTCATGTCAATGCCGGACGTCTAAGATTGTGATATATACACAAATGCAGTGTCAGTCCCTAGTCTCATAATTTGATATACCTACATAATTCACAGAAACCCAATATGTAGATGCCAGAAGTTAACTTCAAATATTTTTAATCACCCTATATACAATACCAATCAATGACGTTTATGTCGCAGGTTGAAGAAAGCAGTAATTCCCGTCTGTTGTTTTGGACAATGGTGGCAACTGCCTTAGATCACTAAATTAAATAATTATGCAATCACCAAAGCAAGGTTTATAATATTTGATTAAACTAAAGGCGCATAATAAAATTTTCATAACGTTAGGTAGAACACCATAGCAATCTCATTTATTATCAATTTATAATTCTTTTTGTAGTTTTCTTTTAAAGCGTTCACATTTAACAGGTCAAAGACTTTGTGTTCGACCCTTTTTGATTGGTAATGTAAAGTTCGAATGAAGAGTACTCCCAGTACTACAATCATGGCAATTATTTTCCAAATTTTTTTTTTGTTTAAAAAAATACCGAATAACGTATCACTGTTAAGCACAAATGCTAAGTAACTTTTACAAATATAATCAAATAAACCTATTACTTACTTTATTTTTAAATCTTTTTCATCAATTAAATACTTATCTTATCCTATCTATACTAATATTATAAAGAGGCAAGATTTGTATGTTTGTAACAAATAATCTGTCAAACTACTGAACCGGTTTCAAATATTAATTCATCGTAAGGTAGCTACATTATTTATTATAACATTTTTCTTTATTTAAATACATTTTGTCCGAGTGACATAGGCTATATTTTATCCCGATAAATAAATTGCGCCCGTACAATGCCCGGGTGGATTACTAGTAAGTATAATATAATATTATAGATGCGAAAGTGAGTTTGTTGCGCTTCCGTGCCTTAATAGCTAAATCGAATATAATGAATTCCCATATAGAAGTAGATGGGAACTTGGTTCCTAGCTACAACATCGCAATACTTATAGGCGTAGGGTGATGAAAGGGGTGATTTACCTATAAAAATCTACATTATTTACTTTGAATTTTGCAGAATTATTACAAAACCAATATTATCGCGAGCTGATTAATAAATACAGGGATTCCAATAAGTATGTACTTACTAGCGAAAAATGGGTTATTTAAATAAATAAATAAATATTTCCGACACTCACACCAATTAGCCTAGCCCCAAAGTAAGCACTATAAGGCTTGTGTTATGGGATGCTAGGGGAATACATATACTGTACATATATAAGTATATTTATATAAATACATATTAAACATCCATGACTGGAGTACAAATGCTCGTATTCATCACACAAACATCTGCCCCCACCGGGATTCGAACCGACCTCTCGAGTCGGCGACAGCCATGAAACCCGGCGTACAAACCACTCGGCCACGGAGGTCGTCATTATATTAAGTAAACCTTTTTTGTAACATTAAGTAATATCGTTAAAAAAAATGAAAAACAGTAAAATTCTGAGTTTTTCATTAAAATTCAATAATCATAAATACCTATTATGATAATATATTTTTCATCATTTAATAAGAAGGAACTGTATCACAGTTTTATTGTTAGTACTTCGTATAGGATCAGATACTGCGAATACCCCATTTTTTTTTCTTTTACATAGTACACCGCGCTATCACTTTGTCATCGTTGTAACTTTTTAAATATTTGTCGAAATGGCATAGTGTAAAAAGCAAAGTTTATCGTCTTTAAATATCAAAAGCGATAAAAGGATTTGTTTTGATAAAAAATGATTTGTTAATACAAAATGTGCATTTTGGAAATAGATATCAAATAATATTTTAGTTTTGATTCACTATTTTAGCTTTAATGACTTACACATTAAAAATAGATATATGGTGTCACGGACTTTTTTTAGAACTATTTAAGAGATACATTTTCACTCTACATTACATTCATGAAGCTTTTATTGTTTTTGCAGTGCAGGCCAAAATGGCTCGCAGATGGGAGATTTTTTTCCGTCTTATGTGACACTCATTGTTATATATTGGCCAATTCACTCAATAACTACATAAATTATTATATATATGTAATTACATATATGAGCTATATTACTGTTAAGTTTCATTAAAATCCATTCAGTATTTTTTAGGTGAAAGAGTAACAAAGATCCATACAAACGTAAGATTGAAATTAAAAGAGTAAGTGGTTAATATACAACTTTAAAGCGTTGTAGATCCTAAACAATCATATAAAATGAAAAATGGTGTTAGGAACCTAAATATGATTTTTGATTATCTAGACAGTGATACCCCACTCGACATATTTTGTCAACTTATTTTTTTTACTTCGTCACAATATGGCGCCTAATTTTGCCCATATTGAATTTTGATTACTATCATATCTTTAGTAGCACTCCCATGATTGAGACGAATCGATTGATGTATGAATCATCAAAATCGGTCCAGGCGTTTGGTTTCTAGTGTGCCACAAAGGAACAAACATACATATATAGACTGTTAAACACATAACCCTGTCTGCGCGTCGCGCTTCGCGCTCTTGCATTGCGCAGCCGGGTAAAAACACGTCATGGTTTACAGAACAAAGTGGTACCATGTCATGAGGAAGTATTTAATTCTTAGGAAAAAACGCGATGGTTAAATGAACGCTTGCAAAATATGACGGGGCTAGTGGCCTACGATAGCATACGTACAATTAAATAATCAACACGAGTTGATCCAGTAAAATTGTGCGAAATTCACCCGGCATTGCGTAAGTCCGTAATTTGACGCTTCCTGCCATTCCCGCTTACTACGAGTACACCATAAAGCATACTTCCCTTTGTTTGCAAAGAATTGACTTTCTTTATTAAAAAAAAATGTATAGAAACGCAGATTTATAATAATGCTATGTATGTAGCAGTAGAAAATACCGATATCCATTATTGTTCCCATGCTTGCGATATAAACGTACTCTCGATTTCGAAACAATCGCACTACGCACAGTGTGGAAACATCTAATGATCGCTATTGTGGCCACATAGTAGCTAGCTAGGTACGTATTCGTTTCCTCAGTGGCTGATTCAAAGGTTCCCGTTTCTCTCCCACGATCCACTTAGGTGGCGTATGTTACTGTCATGTTGATGATGATGACGGTTGTTTTTGCATCAGCAATTATGTACAGTTTGTTTCAAGTTTCTCTCGCAGTCCAATTACGACGAATTTGTGGGAGCTTACGGCCGCAGGAAGGTCTCGCCTTTGTTTCACTGCCCTAACAATCGCGGCAATAATCTTGCCTCAGGTTATGACAGTTAATTCTTTCTAATTGCTGTTGTACGTAATAATGAGTCGTATACGTTAGGAAATTTCGTGAAAGTTAAAATATGTTTTTGGAAACTGCATTTTTGCATTACTATGTTACTATTTTAGAAGAAAGTATATTCGCATTCTACGTACGAGAGAGCGGCGGTCACGGTCATGATTGTATACCATACATCGTACCAGGAAGTTGTTTTAATAATATTGTACTGTACAATGTATATAAATAACGCTTTCTGAAACACATACAATTTATACCGTTAAAGATGTTACAGTTTAAAACGAGTTCAAAGATACCTAGTAATCAATATACCTTTAGATGCGAAATATAACTTAAAATCGTACATTTCAGCTTGCAATATACATAGTCATAAAGTGAGGTCGCAGGATTGGTGATAGCTAGAATTGGCTTGGGCAAGTGACGGGAGTGGTCACTTATGGGCCGGTGTGGTTTCACCTTGGTTCTCCTTAAAAAGCCATATCTGACGAGGTCGTGTTATGTTGCGTAACAGTCGTTACTGCTTCTTCCTTTTATGCGTATCATTATTTCGCTTCCACAAAAGCCACTGAAATTAGTTTTTCCACATTACTCATAAAATTAACAAATGAATTCGTTAAACTTGATACATAAAAAGTTATACTTGCAACCGATTCTCAAATACAAAATTTCATAGGATGTACCTAGTCAGATCATAAATTCTAGCACATGTTTAATATAAAATAATTGAAACAAGTTTATTCATTATGTAACCATTTATATACCAAAATGAACTTAACAAAACATAGAATCTAATGACACTAAAGTTTATTCAAAATGACCTCCGTGATTTTGAATACAGGCCTTCACTCTGTGCGGCCAGTCGTCTATCGCAGCACGAACGAGGTCCATGTCAATATCGGCGGCTGCCTTAATCAAGGATGTCTTGAGTGACTCCAAATTGGGATGAGGCTTTGAGCACGCCTTTTCCTCCATGTGTTGCCATATCTTGTAATTTAACTGACTCAAATCTGGCCTGGAGGAGGGCCAGTCTTCGTGCCGGATGAAGTCGATTTCACGCGCCGCCAGCCAGTCTTGTGTGCTCTTCGCTCTATGAGCTGGCGCCGAATCTTGTTGGAATACCCAGTGCCTGTTATTGAACATGGTATGAGAAACAGGTTCCACAAGGTTATCAAGACTGTATTTTGATACACAACTGCATTCGTTTTTACACCTTTCTCACAAAAATGTACCTCTGTTTAGCCCCAATAAGAAACTACCATGAGCGAGGATGGAAAATGATCTCGTTGGACACGCAGAATACGGTTGCTCGCTTCTTCACTACTGTGTGCGTACACCTTATCATTTTGTTTGTTGTAGCTCTCTTCTACGGTAAAAATTTTTTCAACCGAAAAAATAATATCTCGATATTTTTTTTCCCGCGTACCGCTTCAACAAAGCGGCATCTCTTCAGTCTCAGGTCCATTAGACGAGCATTCAAACGATGGCCTGTTTTTTTTCGATATGCCCGAAGCCCTAAGTCTTTATTTAACACCCTTTTCACCGTGGTTCTGCTTAACCCCATCTGAAGGGCCAACAGTTTCTGCTTACGTTTGGGATTTCTTTGAATTCGCGCCTTCACAGCTTTTATCACTGCTGGAGTCCTAACAGACCGAGGTCGACCACTTCTTGACCTGTCATCTACACTAGAGTCTTTATTGTATCGTTTGATGGTATGGTACGAATCTTTTGGTTATATTCAAATTTTTCAGTATGTCAAAAATTTGAATTGGTGCATAACCGCAACGATGCAACGCAATAACTGCAACACGCGTCTTCTTTAAGCGTCCACTCCATATTTAAAAATTAGTAAAATTTTAAAAAGTATACATTTTTATTTTCATGAACAATTCGAAATTCGAATTCAATAAACTTTTGGCTCAGCTTTCCATTAGCTGTAGTTGAGTTGCGAGCTGAATTTTTTGTCACGTAAAGTATTAGAAACACGTACACGAAATCTTTTTATGCAGAAACGAATAGAATTCGAGAAAAAAATTATTGAAAATTAATATTTTTGTAGGTTAAAGTCAATTTTGACAGCTATTTTGATCAATGCTGCCATTTTTTCATGCAAAAATAACATGTTTCTCGTTGTCTATGGTAAAAATATGTTTATTAAGTTGGTAATATTGTCAAAATGACAGATATACCGCAATTTTGTGTTGGTTTTGAGAAGATCCCTCAGGGAGGTCTGTGTTCGTCGGTAAAAATTATATTTGCTATTACCTATTTACTTGGTAAATAAAACATAGTATGGGCTCAACACTTAGAAAAAAAGGTAAATGTGGCTTTACAACAATCTTTAATTCAGAACCGATTTGGTCAACCCCGACACGCCGTGGTCTGCCGGAGTGCTCGGAGGCGCGGAGGGAGAGCAGCCCCCGCCTGCTGCGACAAAGCCGCAAGCATCGTGCTGCGATACGTATCGCCTGAGGCTGGTCCACCGGAGGTGGCGACCAACAAGCCGAAGGTGTGAAGGAGAGTGATGCTTGTGACTTTTTCACGCAAAGGCGGTGGGGCTGCTATTCCCGCAGCGCCGGAGATAAGGCAGAAATACTGGTTCTTACTTCCCTAGTCCATGTATCCTTTTTTTTTTCGTGACGAGGGGAAATGCAGTTACGCACCATACCGTGACGCTGACTAGGCGCACGGCGTGTGTGGGACTCGCCGGCACGGGAAACAGTGCCGACCCTACTCAAGCAGGACCAGTGCGGAAGGCCACACTGATCCTACTCCACTAAAACCCCCCGGTACCCTCCTACGCCCATGTGGGGGCGTCTCGGGGCCGACGCACCTGCGTGCGCCACAACTCCGAGCCCGCCCCCGGGCAGGCCCGGCCCAACGAGTGGACCGGGCGAAGTCCATGTATCCTAAAAAAAATATGAATTTTTAGGTTAGGTTAATTTAAAAAAAAAACATGCATTTCCGCCTAAAATCTTTAGTGGGGGGAGAATCGGGGAGACCCCCCCCTCCCCCTGCATCAAAACTACCCCGAATTTCAACTACAGCTAATGGAATTAAGTACCAAATTATATGTAATAGTAAAAGTTAACCAAATTTCTGTACGTAGTCCTAAAGCGGATTTCGTTCAAGGCTGGATAACTATCTTTAGATTAGTAACACTTCTTAACTATAGAATAAGGACTTTTGTTTATACAATTATTCGTTTGTTTTTATCTCATTAGGCTATGCACCAAAATTAAAATGATATATAACTAATGTAAGTTATTGTAAAACAAATCTTGTAGATAAAAACTGTGTTGCTGGTACAACCTACAACTAATTTAAATACTCGAACGATTGGAAATCAGGTTTGTATAATGTAACAATTGTAATGCATTATGATATCTTTGCTGATGAATAATGCATGCTTGGACTAAATAGGTAAAAAAGTTTAGCTAGGGTATAGTAGTATGAGATTGAGTATTCACTGAAAGGAGATTGCTCAAATTGGCCCAAATGCACAAAAAATATTGACATACACGGTAATTCTTGGCTAAATTTATAATTTAAATTACAGTCATTAGATTTCAACGGACATTTTGTATAATATATTTACTTTAAAAAGCACTTTTAATTATACCGGTATGGAAAACATACGAATCATTTTTAATGGCTATATGTGTAGTAACATTCAGCCAAAGACTGATTGAAGTTGTTTATATAACATAAAAACAAATCTATTTTGTAAAGATCGATAAAATAAATCATTTTTTTTTATTACACTGTGGTATTAATATCCACAACTATATTATCATTTTCACTAGATGCAAATGTGCTCAGACAATTATTATAGATGGTAGGCGACATCATAAAGTCTATTGCCATACATTTATCGCCAAACACCTCCATAAACACATTATAATCTGTATATATGTTAGACTTTAAGGTATCTATCTATGGGCCTACGTTCCCTGACTATAAATAAATAATATTATAAGGTGTGATACACTAAAAATATGGTTATCTTAAAAACATAACAAAAATAATGAAGCTACTGAATATATGGCTATAGAACCTAAATCTCTTAGCTTTCTTTGGTTAACGAGAGTTTAAAAATTCTCTCTAATCTGTGGCTCATTCACAATCATCACACAGTTTCTGTCACAGAGTACCTTATTATAACCGGAAATGACACCTGATTTTAAAAGTTACTCTTATGCATTAACTTTAAAAACAGGCAACTATCATATTATGTTAAACTTTGTAATTTAAACAATTTATTTTTAGAGCATCCCGTCTTTTATTTCACACTTATAACCATAGATTAACTCCCATAGATTATATAACTATAATATAGAAACAATAATGACACAGATTATATTCAATAATGTCACATCTTCCTTTTTTATAATAAAACAAGTTTACAAATAACACTGTAATATGAATCATAATCATAACTTACATATTAATTTGATGCACTTATATTATGTACTAGGTCTCCTTTACATGAATTGTAAAGAATAATTATTTAAGATTAAATAAAAATTAACACCCAAGTCTTTAGGACTTAATAAAAATTAAATTCTAAAGTAAACTATTTTTTATTAACAATGTTCGTATGTATGACTATAATCAGCTAAATAAGCAGGAAGTTTTATGACTCTGCCTCTGCTGGACATTTTAGGATGAATAGTATCCTCATGATTATTGTTATTTAAATTGTAATCATTATTTTCGTTGACAGGATTGTATATTTTGTTATTTATTTGCTCCTTCTTATCTGTAATATTATTGGTATTTTCATCTGGAAAATTCTAAATCGAAATTGTTACTTTCATTAGATATATAATTTTTTGGGCTAGTTTTTAAATGAATTCTATTTCTATCGATTATGTTACCTGAGTTTGTTAGTAAATTATATGACCTTGGTTTATTTGCATGTTCTATTATTTCTGCTTGTCTGTCAAAAGTTCCTGTTTTATGGTTTTTTAATAAAACTTTATCTCCTAATTTAAATTCTTTTAAAGGTTTAACATGTTTAATGTAATAAAGTTTCTGTTTATCTTGTCTTTTTATTAATTGAGACCGTATTTGTTTATTGTTTTGGTTATTATTGTTTGTAAGATTAATTAATATGCCCCTAACTTTGTGACCCATTAGCATTTCATTTGGAGATTTTATATACTGTGATATTGGGTTGTTTCTCAATTTTAATAAGTTTTTTTTTCTTCATCATTGTGGGTTTCTTTTTTAAACTCTTCATATCTTTTTAAGCTCATTTTTTCTTTTAGGTCTATTAATATAAAAGTATACTGCAATCTACATCGTAATCATCACTAACATCTGTCTTCAAATAATTTCTTGAATGTAATGTCATAATGTTGTAGTCTTAATCTCATTTTCTGAAGTCTAATTGGTATCTCTGCTAATGTTTTTTTCATTATTGGTATAAGAGGTTTGTGATCAGATTCTACATCGAAATTTTTACCCATTATATAAATTTTTCACAAGCATAAGCTATGGCATACATTTCCTTTTCGATCTGTGCCCATTTTTGAGTATCAGTGAATGCTTTAGATGCATAAGCTATTGGGTATCCATTTTGTAGGAGAACTGCACCTACTCTATTACTACTCGCATCCACACTTAAAAGACAACGTGAGTTAGGATTATAATATTTTAATATAGGAGATGAAGTCAAATATTTTTTGATTTGTGAAAAACTATTTTCTTGATCTTGACCCCATTCCCACTTATTTTCTTTTTTTAACAATGTTCTTAATGGTGCTGTTAAATCAGAGATATTAGAAATAAATTTAGAAACATATGTAATGATACCCAATAACTTTTGTATCCCAGTGATATCTTTTGGTTTTTCCATTTTAATTATGCTTTCAATTTTATCATTATCTATTGAAATACCTTTGTCAGTGAAAATGTGCCCTAGGAATTTTAATTTATTTGTGCCTATTATACACTTTTCAGAATTAAAAGTTATATTATGTTCAGATGCCTTTTTTAATACCTTTTGCAATATTTCATCGTAAATGGTTTGATTTTCCCCCCACAAGATCAAATCGTCTACAAAGATTTCTACGTTAGGTATGTCTTCAAATAAGCGAGAAAACTGTTTATGGTATACTTCTGATGCTACCTTAACACCATAAGGCATTCTTAAAAAACAATATTTGCCAAACGGAGTTTGAAATGTTGTAAGCTATGAGCTGGTATCACTTAATTTTATCTGGTAAAACGCTTTGCTACAGTCTAATTTACTAAACACTTTTGCATTAGCCATTTTTGCAGATATCTCTTCAAATGTGGGAAGCTTAAAATGTTCTCTTAACAGGCAAGAATTTAGGTATTGAGGATCTAGACATATACGTAGAGAATTATTTGGTTTTCTTACAATTACTACAGCATTCACAAAATCTGTTGTTCTTCTATTTTCCTTATGATTTTATTGGACTCCATTTCTTTCAATTCCTTTTTGTAATCATTTAATAGTTTCATGGGCACAGGTCGACAGGGAATAACTTTACCCATGTAATTTGGTATCAATTTAAAATTATATACATAGTCATTTATTTGACCTGTTCCTGAAAATAATGTTGGATATTGATTTATAATATCTTCTTTTTGAACTTGACACATGGTAATAATTAAACTAAGTTTTTTAATTGTAGGTAAGCCTAGTAAAGGTCAGAGTCACAATCAACTACATGGAATTTTAATAATTGTTTTTTACCTTTTATCGAACACAATAAATTTATTGTTCCCAGTAAATTAATTACAGAGTTGTTATAGTTTCTCAATATAGCATTTGAATAATTTAATTGTTCTTTAATATTTAACTGATTCAAAAGTTTCTTACTTATCACATTGCATCCTGCACCAGTGTCAAGTTTGAACAACAGTTTTTTACCTAATTCAATAAAAGTTACCTGTACCGTCCAGTCCTGAGTATTGATGCTACCCAGTAAGATTTCATGTTTCTCTTCATCTTGTTGGTTTTCTTTAATTTTATCAGCATTCCATTGTTTACTTCTGCAAACACTTGCAAAATGGTTTGATTTCTTACAAAAGCTACACATTTTTCCATATGCTGGACATTGACGATGAGAGTGTTGGGATCCACAGCTTCTACACTTAAACATTTTTGGTTGTTGGTTGGTATTAAATTGCTTTTTGTTTATTTTATCTATTTTTTGTGTATCTTTCTCTTGTAATTGATGCAAATAACCTGTAGCAATTTCTGTTGTTTTGCACATTTCTATGCATCTCTCCAATGTGAGGTCTGGTTCCCGCAGCAGTCTTTCTCTCAGTTTGGGGTCTTTTATACCATTTATTAACTTATCCCTTATTAGGCCGTCCCGTAGATCGCTAAAGTTACAGGTTAAAGTCAGTTTTTTAATTTCTGACAGGTAATAAATGAAATTTTCTCCCTGTTTTTGATTACGAGCGAAGAATATGTGACAATTAATAGTTTCATTAGTTTTAGGAAGACAATATTCTTTCAGGGCTGTGAGAACTTTCTCATAATCACTTTTTTCTGGTTCTGTTAGGTTAAACGTTTCTTTATCCAAACCCTCTTCACCTAGTAGGTGCAATAGTATTGCCGCTTTTGTGTCTGAGGGTTTTTGTGACATTCATTTGCACACATGTATAATTCTAATTGTCGTAACCATGTTTTAAAATTTTTTGCTAGGTCCCTTTCAAATGATGATGGCCGAGGTTGCGTTAAGGCAAGACTAGGTGTTGTGTCTGCCCTTATACTGACTGACCTGTTTGTTGTTGGAGCGAGTCCCTGGTTCTGATTATTATTCGACTGCGCCATATCATATTATGTTAAACTTTGTAAATTAAACAATTTATTTTTTGAGCATCCCGTCTTTTATTTCACACTTATAACCATAGATTAACTCCCATAGATTATATAACTATAATATAGAAACAATAATGACACAGATTATATTCAATAATGTCACAGCAACTATAAATGTTAATCTATATACCTGAATCTAATCCATAATTTCGGTACTTGGCTTGATTTCCCTAGTTTACTATATAACTTATTTGTTTTTTATTATTTTAATATGTTCAGTGTATATGGTTTATAGAAGTTCTCAGGGGTGTCCGTCAATAATATTCGTTTCTACAGTAATTTGTATATAATTTCGAATCTAGGAAACAATTTTTCATGATTATTGGTCTTTAGGCCAAACATGTATGGAAGCTGAGCAATCTCCTTTAATAATTAACGTTAATATATCATCCATAACTGTGTTAATATTATTATTATGAGCGTTTAAATAATTTTTGATTTATAAATCTATACAAAATTTTACTTGACCGATAGCAGAGTGGATTTTTGGTAATACGTATTTGTTTTTTTTTAATTTGCCAAAAATATAATGATTTGGTTTGTTTCCAATATTATTTTGTCATAATGATTGAAATCCCATGTAGATATTAATTTGATTATGATCAAAAATTCGCTTTTTTATTAAAGATATTATAATAAATTAATATCTAGTCTGCCTAAAATCGTTAATTTCAAATACATTAACAACCGTTTTATGGGAATTATTTTTTCCTTGGAAAGTTTATTATCACTAATTAAGCCCAACAAGAGGGTGATTTATTTATATAATTTGAAGCAAATTGTTACATATTTATTTAATATATCTGTTGTTTTCACGCACTCTCATCTAACCCAATTTTGATATCACGGAGTCTTGTACTGTAAAGAGTAAAGGTTTAGCTGTGTGACGTATTTAATAATTACTGCTACATTACAACTGTTTATATAGTGCCAGCGTCGCGTTGTCGTCCCGCCCTGCCCGCTGTCTGAATGAACCTAAAAAGATCGGAAACGTAACGAATGACTTTAAATATAAACGCATATAAATCGCGATTTATATCCGTATTAAGCAATGACCTTGTATAAAGTAGTTGTTGACAAACTATTAAAAACCTCCACTTTGCAGAATACCACGTTTCTATTCTATTGTTGTTCCAGATACCTTGATCTGCAAATGTTTTATCTGACCAATCATTACCATTATTCTCTTATGAGAATACACTGCTTTTTTGGCAAAACAATATATCAATGATTGTTTTCTTTTCAGGTGAAGCCAAAAATTTACCAAGACGCAGCCATGGCGGAACTTGCGACCGGGACATTTACTGCGTGCTGTCCCTTGACCAGGAGGAAATATTCCGCACTTCCACTATGGAACGGACTCTCAAGTTAGTTTTTTTTTATTATAATTCGCTTGTTAGTAGTATATAAAGGAGCACTTGTCATTCAGGTCACCAACAATCTTTAATAAAGGAAAAGCTTGGTCCAGTTAAAACATTATTTTTCTAGCGACCGCCCGAGACTTCGTCCACGTTAACTTTGGTTTTTAGAGACTTCCAAAGGAACCTAACACTTTTCCGGGATGAAAAGTATCCTATGTCCAGGTCATAAACTATGTGCATACGAAATTTCATTCAAATCCGTTCAGTAGCTTTTGCGTGATTGAACAACAAACAAAAAATCTAACGTGAAGTCTACTTGAAGATAGTACCAAACCAAACTAAAAATGGCTTAGCTATGAATGAAATATGAATCGGTTAGTCAAAATTATAAGTTTGGTTCATACATTATGCTTATTTGCCACCCTTATAACATAAAAAAAACTTTAAAGCATTACAATTTTAATGAAACGGATATTGGAAATTACAGAACGAATTTTATGAACTAAGTCACAGATTTTTCACATCCCCACTTAGTATACTGACTTGGTATTGCTAAACTAAGTGGTGGCTGTCAATCTTAACAAGTGCCCGCCGGCGCCGTCACTGTCCTTGAATTATTAATCGCTATAACTATTTTCAAATTTCCTGTTGCCACCCCTATGTAAAGTTAATATTACTTTTTATTTATTTCGTGTAGTATTGTTATAACGGATCCATTGTCCGGTGTCCGTCCGGTTTCCGGCGTTATCGGTTGGGAACCGTTTGCGGCCACATACGGGAGGGCAAACAAATTTATTAGGTCAAGGTTTGCTCACTTTATGAATGGCTGCCCGCCCATACTTGTTACGTTGAATTAGGAATAATTAGAGAATTCGAATGCTACTGGTATACGCAGTCCACCAATTGCTGTATTGTAATTGGTGAGATCTGTCATGATTCTAACAGAAAAAAAATCATCTACTGCGACTTGAATCCATACAATTATATTTAAGTTAAGTATTTATAAAATGTTTTCGTATCCTCTCAACTGGGCTCGGGTTTACTATTACTACAACAGAGATTATTAAAAAGAAAAAGTTTAAGTTCAACGACCTTTACTTTAGTCAATTGGAAGTTCACTAACACCTACTACTACTGTGTATTAGACAACTCATAAGTAATCGTTACTCAACGTTATCAACTTTACTTTTATTCATTCATGATAATGACTCATATGGGTATAGCTATAATAAATCGATATCATTACATTACCATAATAATTTCTAAAACGTTCTTCCAATAATGTAACACTTTTTCATAACAGTCTTTTTAAAATATTCACTGGTTAACTTCCGAGCTAGAGTTTCCTGCCCGACACAAGAACGTACCTACACTTTCACCATTTTTTCTGTTTTACTTAAATTATTCATTATACGCGACTTTGCTACGACCGACAAATTATATATTACCGTGCGCACACACTATGAAAAATGACTATATTTGTTTGGTACCAAGACAAGCAATAGGTTCTTAGAAACTTTTCTACTTGTGTTCGTCAGATTTGAGGAATGGTGATATGTTTATTGCTCGAAATTTGAATAACGGGGGAGTGCTTAAGTTCCCAACTGGCACAGGGCGGCATTGCGGCCGCGCGGTGCGTCCCGGATGCATTTCCGCCGTGCGTGCGCCCGCGCGGAACGTCCCTTCCGCTACACCCCTCACAGTCAATTTTAAGAATGAATGACTAACCCAATATTAAACTGAATTAATTGTTACCCCGTGATCGTAATTAAATTACTGTGGGAACATATTTCCTCGTGACAGTAGATTAGCACAACACAGATCGAGGTCTTCCTGTGTTCTGTGATTACTAATTCTCTCCAAAATTGATAAAAGGGAAGATACAGAAATTATAATTTAATACAGTGTTACCATTGCTAGTCTAGAAGTAATGTGAATTTCAATATTGTCAGTACCTACCTACATGTTTTATATCTATTAGACTTGTTTATTAACGACCGGAAGCGATAATAATTTAGTGACCCGAGAGGTGAGGACGCATTGGTGGATATCGAAGGAAATGTCACGTCACCGAGCGAGTTAACTTAATGAGTTCTTTGTCTCGCGATACGTTATCGTTATCAGCGCAGAGCGCCTACCATGTACTGTACTGTTGAATGACGCCTCCTATGGCTACTATGTTAATCGTTTGTTAGACTTGTGTTACATATAACTAATATTTTTTTAGCAACAGAATTATATGTATTTCTAAAATACCTACACCTTGTATTCACAATACCTTTAGGTACCTATCTATCAAAATAACTGCGCTCAGTTTCATAACGAAGCACCGGTAATATTTCAAGAAGCGATTACTCGGTTTGAGAACATCATAAAAAGCAGTTCATAATGTCTTAAAGCCGTTGCAGCAAACGGAAGCTTTTAAGTGATAAATTGGTCCCGGAACCTCGTGGCGCGTAAAATGATCATCGCCCGTGCCCGTATGGCAGAGATCTCTGGCAAAAGGCTTATTGTACACGGACTACAAATTACAGCATTTACACTGTGCATGCGCGCATCATTTAAAAAAAGTACTTATTAATATAAATAAATATACCACATATTCTAGGATATTTTGGCACTTTACGATCAAGTCTTAAAGCACTGATGTGACATGTGGCTGGGACATGCTTGTGACACAGTTGAAATTTAGTTTTATATAGGTACATATTCGGTATAACTCCAATTCGATAAGTTTGAATAATATTTTTGTTATTTTCATAAACTTTAATTGAATAATATTGACAGTGAAACTTCAAGGAGATACTAAATGCCAAATCAATTTGACCCTTGCGAGGTTAGCAGAACATCAAAGGTGGAACATTTTGAAACTACCCTGGAGTTGGACACACACACAGTTGAAAAGATTATTAAGAGTACACAGCTTTCCCCTCTGTAGCATTGGGCATACAAACGATACATGTGTGCAGGCTTTGACGGTGTATTGTATCATTGAAATACACCGTGATTATGTCGCACATTGATAAGAAGAGTGACACTAACCAAAAAAGCTATTTTTTTCAGTAGAAGCATTTAAAGTTTTACCAAACACTAATTACGACTTTTGCACCAGAAAGAATAAAAAATCAATATCATGATATGATTTCTATTGCAGAGAGCATTAAACACGATTGCAAAAGTCGTAATTACTGTTTGGTAAAACTTTAAATGCTTCTACTGAAAAAATAGCTTTTTTGGTTAGTGTCACCCTTCTTATCAATGTGCGACATAATCACGGTGTATTTCAATGTGCGATGTGTCTTTACTAGTTTAATGTATTTGTGTGCATATTCCCAACCGCCAAAAATGGCAGAACGATTTGATTAGTATTGTTTCGCTTTGGCTACTTCCTTCCGTGTTGCTCATGTCTATGGGCTTGAGAGACTGAAATGTGTACACTCTGCTTCAAAAATAATTCACCAGTTAGCAGCACCACGAAGAGGAAAGTAATGGATATTACTTACTACCTATAATGTAACTTTGGTTGACGTGGCCATTAAGGTTTCTTCCGGTGCTGACTGTGCATAGTATGTGTAAACGACTTAAGTGCAATGCTCTGGTCCCGAGTCGAACAGTTCGTGCTATTTTGTGCGCTCGTTGCTCCGTACAGAATAGAGTAGGAACGTGCCCTAGTTATTTTAAAAGGCCCGTCAATGGTTAAATAGGTTAAGCTCAGAAGTCGATCCATTTTGTAAAATAGAAATCGCTCAACTAGTCTAGATACGATACGTGTGTTTGTCTAAAAGGTCTAAAAGTGACGATATATTTTCGTAAATCATGATTGACGTGCTATTATGAAAGGCCGTTTTATTTTTTCTCCATTATAAAGTACACATTCAATATAAAAATGTGAACAATATTAATTATTAAAAAAAGTGGCCAAGTGCGAGTCGAACTGGCGCACGAAGGGTTCCATACTATTATCTATACAATATTAGACACTATATTATAATATCAAGTAAAAATCGGCAAAAAAAAGCACGTCTGTTGTATGGGACAGAACCCTTAAACTTTTATTTTAATTTAATTATTTATTTTAAAGTGAATAAACCCTGCGAATATTTCAAGCGTTCAAAGTTGCCGTTTTTAAGAGCAAAAATTCCTCTGTAAAAATTTTAACTTTCTAACTATCACGGTCACAGACAAACAGGCAGAAAGTGGAGTTTTAGTAATGGGATCCTGTTACCTTTTGGGTACGGAACTCAAAAAGCAACATGCACTTCGTTTCCAAGTGTCCTTTAAGAAATACAATTAAGGAAATAATAGTGTAACAGTGACAGGTTTTCATTATAAATAGGTAATATGTACATCAGTTTAGTACATATAGAATGCAAACTCGAATTAAGGTATATCTTGATTGTTTTATAATCGATACCACGGTAATAATTATTACCGTGTCGATACACTCTTAACGCTTATCCATTTCCAATGCTATAAAATCGATACAAAGCACAAGATTCTGAATGGCGTTATTTTAATAATAATAATTACAGCGATGATGAATTGTTTATATTAGACATGACAATGAAAATTTTCCTTCTTCGTTATTGCAATATTTCCACGAACTGGACTCGTGTGATATGTAATACCTATGCAAAGTGATAGTGACACGGTTTATGAGGCTTTCAAGGTCACCAATCTCAGTTAATTTGCGATGGGATAAAGCTGTGCAACAAGATAACTTAATAAAAAAAACTTTCGTGACAAATAAATGTTGAAATATAAAATAAGTCAATTTGAACTTTTAAAGAATCAACAAAGCACGTTTTGATTTCATTGAAAAAGTACTAATTAGTACTAAAGCTTTTGAATGAATTGCCAATAAATAATTCAGTATAGTGCAACTTGGTGGCTAGGAACAGCCAATAAACGTTTATATGTAGGTACTGGTTGGTAGCTATTAACAGGTGCGTATTGATGGCAGTATAAATAAATTAAACACTTTTATGAACTGTAGTTTTTTTTAATTTATACTCAGTATTTTGGTTGTAATATATCAGACGCTGCATGCGAGTTGATTGACCTTATCTCCCTTCATCGCATTATCATAAACTTTTGAAATAATCTACTACTTTAATATGATTTCTTTTCATTGCATTTGTGTCAGGCAAGGTATTGCATCCGGCGCCTGTTCGGTATTTATAAATTGTAAACCGGAGGCGGAACCGACGGCCGCCCGCGTGCGGGACTGGATCGGCGCGCGGGCGCACGTTGACGCCTAAACTTGAAGCTGCAATTTTAAATTTTAATACAGCCAATTGTATGGATGAGCGCTCTAATGACGGTAACCTGTATAATTAACTAGCGGATTAGCCGATTCATTAAAAAAACGTTTGAAACATTTATAATCCATAATAAGCATTTGTCATCCAAATTTGATTTAAAAATTGTTTGGTATTTATTTTTGATATAAAATTGGTGTCGATTCTGGCATGATTCTCTAATTTTTGCCGTTCTTTGCACTATATTAATAACGGCAACAGCCGGCCTATTCGCTAACTTTTTTGACATTTACAGTGTATAACTAAAGAGGAAATTGCATATCCATCGATGCTTTTCAGAACAAGTATCTTAGTGGAGTTATAACAAAGAAGTAGTGGATCACTAAATAGCTCGGTGATTATCACTTCCATCTAACAAAAGCAGTTAGCGAATAGGCCTACAGGTAGGCGCTTGAAATATTCACAGAATCTTAAGTTGTATATTCACTTTAAAAATAAATAATTAATAATAATAAAAAACAATATATAAACAGTTGAGGGGGCTCCCATACAACAAACGTATTTTTTTCCATGATTTTGTTGATATTTATGTATATGGAATATATTTATTTCGATATATCTATGAGTACTTAATATCACAAAATTCTTATTCTAAAATAAAAAAAATATTTACAATTACCGGATGAAGTCCTTTCCATAATGTCTAATGTAGCATAGTTAATGGTACGGAACGTAATGGAGTCCGACTCGCACTTGACCGGTTTTGGGCACGGTCGGTAGGCGACTGTAGCCTGCGCACTCGAGCGACGGCACCATCAATGGGCGTCAAGTCAAGTCGCTCATCAAGTGAAACCGTCAATAACGTCTTGTCAAATCGACTTGATCGTCTCCGGGGCGCATAAGTCCTACTCTGAAATATAAAAAAGAAAGTCGCTCACTAAATAACAAGAAAACGATAAAACTCCCGTTGCGCAATCAAGCGCCTAACGTACGCTTTGCCATAGCGTAGTAGGCACAATGTATTGTGTGAACGATTTCGCTTCTGGTTGATTAATCTATGACGCATACTTGTCGTCCTTGTCGCACTGCAGTTGCCATCATATTAGTCCCAAGATTTTTAGATGTCCGCTCTGCATAAAATCCTTCTACGTTATTTTTCGATTGGATTATGTCGGAGGGTGCCCCCCAAGTATAAAACCGAGTTTCTGTCGCCCGAAACTGCGAGCGTTAGCCGCCATCTTGGAAACCGTTTTTTTGCATATATCTCGGAAACGGTAAGTTTTACGTTAAAAACCGAAGAGATCTTTTCTGTAGAGAACAAAATTTCCCATCTTTTTTATACCAAACTTTTCCCCCTATTGTTGATATTTTCCGATATATTGAAGTAAAAAAACTAAATTTTTTGTTTTTGTAAAGTAACTTAATAATTTTTGGAGATACGAAAAAAATGTTTGAATTAAAGTTGGAGAGCATGAAATTTTCTACAAATTTTGTATGAAACTTTTTCTTGCAAAATGATTAGTTGCTGAGTTCTAGCGCAATAAAAGATCATGAAAATCAGCGGTAAGTGGCAATACGTGACTCTCGCATGCAAACAAAAAGTATAAGTAAATTCGATGTCTCCGCGTAAAGTATGTTCGATCATTTGTTCAAATTGTAGTGGCCAAACATGTGATAACTCAACTCCGTCCGCGGACGACAGCGACGAGGAGGATACACCGAATGAATCTATCATACATTCTTCTGATGCAGGTAACATGGAATTGGAAGAAGAAAATTCGCAAACCTTCCAAAATCGGTTGTAAACAGCGAAAAATTTTATAAATCTAACATCGACGATTATAATTTATCAAATACAATTTATTAAATTAATATTCTGCGATCCTGATTTGTAAACAGCGACTTATATCGCGCAAATGATAATGATACATGAATAAATTTTCATTCCTTTTTCCAATAATTCGTTAAAATATTTTTATTGTGCAAAATTTCCTTTTTAATCTTTCATTTCCCTCCTTTTCACGATAAATAAAATCGTTACCGTCTTCATGATAAAATTTTTCGATTATACTTTTTTGTTTGCATACCAGAGTAACGTATTACCGCTCATCACTGATTTTCGATTCCTGGTGATAATTTTTATTCAGCTGGAACTCAGCAACTAATCATTTTACAAGAAAAAGTTTTATACAAAATTTGTAGAAAATTTCATGCTCTCCAACTTTAATTCAAACATTTTTTTCGTAACTCTGAAAATTATTGAGATACTTTACAAAAACAAAAAAATTGTTTTTTTTTACTTCAATATATCGGAAAATATAAACAATAGGGGGAAAAGTTTGGTATAAAAAAGATGGGAAATTTTGTTCTCTACAAAAAAGATCTCTTCGGTTTTTAACGTAAAACGTACCGTTTCCGAGATATATGCAAAAAACGGTTTCCAAGATGGCGGCTAACGCTCGCGGTTTCGGGCGACAGAAACTCGGTTTTATACTTAGGGGGCACCCTCTGATATAATCCAATCAAAAAATCACGTAGAAGGATTTTATGCAGAGCGGACCGATTTTTGGTGCTAAAATTCCTGGACTATATCCTCTATCCTTTTTATAATAATAATAATAATAATAATAATAACTTTATTTGGAACAAGTGCAATGTACATGAAATTATGAATCGTTAAAACTGCTTTAGTTTTACAAAAACTGTGTTGCAGAATTAACGCCCATTCCCGTATAATATGAAACAGTGTTCCTATCAATGTATAAAATGAATTAAAACAATCTGTATAGAGGGAAAATTAAAATGAGACAAAAATATCCACAATTTAAAATCCATCGAAGGTAATTTCAAAACAAAAAATATGTCCGAGTGCATTTTTATCAATATTATTACAAACCAATACTAAATTTTACCAAAAAATGAAAATAAGGACTAAAATATAACATTTGAATTTTTATGCTCACATTAGAAGGTAGGTAAACACAGATTATACAAATCTATTAAAATTACAATATTAAACCTACCTGGACACTACAAACCAATAAATCATGATATAGAATAGTTAAATTCAATATAAGACACAATTTCGCACACATCGTACCAACATCACTGCAAAAAAGTTAATTCAAAGCATACGAACATCATTATTTTGTTTATTAAATAGTAAAAACGTCCAGCAGTACCATACGCTGGCCATCAACTGAACTAACAATTCATTTCGAGCGACTGATGAGCGCGACCAGGATCAGTGGTAGGAAAAGGGGCGGAGCAAGTCAGCAGGCGTGAATCGTTGTAGAAGAAACAAATAGATCTACATAGGGCGCGACTCCTGTTCATGAGCGACAAAAATGCTGTAACATGAGCGATAAACTCCATTATGAACTCCTTTGATAAGTAGAATTATTGTGTTTAAATCTGAATTTAGGTTGTTTTTTCATTTATTTTTATAACCTGACAATAGAAAGAATTTATACCTATACTATCCACTAATTCAATTTTTTTTTTTTTAATGTCATTATTGTAAATGAAAGCTATTTTTTTGATATATTTAAAGATTATATTTATTAATGAGTAAATGAGATTTTGGAATGTTCATTTTTATAAATAGTTAAATCAAATTGAAATTATTTTATTTTAAGATGATTATCACGTTAACGAGGTAAAGTCTTTTTCACATTCAAATTAGTTTTAACAATATATACTTTTTTTTTTTGGAATAGGTATTGTTTACTTGATAACAAACAGCATGCAAAGCTGCTTTAGCAGTATTTCGACGTTTAACAGTCTTATAATTAATTATTTATAAGTACCTCTGTTTCTGTATATGAAAGCCCCTTCAGCCAAACAGTGATCCCCTCTTTTTAACCCTCATGTTTATAGTTCGAGCTGTGTATTAATTTCAGTAAATGAGAAATAAAACCATGCCAAAATACAATATGATGTTCTTTTATTTACTTACGCGTGATATGAAATTCCTCCATTCATAATTATCTAAGAACTATAGTTTTTACACTTTCTTAACACATACATTGTCATTTTAATAATATAACTGACACGACACGGGCATGTTTTATTTCGCTCGCTGCTATTAGCGGACTAAATCAAATTACTACAATTGTCTGAATCTGTCTGCAACAACTTGTTCATGTTAGTGACATATATACCTCTATTGTATCATTGTTGCCACCTATAAAAATTATGAAAGTGGTTATTTCTACACAATTATATTAAAGCAAGAATTATAATCAAAGTTATCGTTAATCTTACGTTCGTAGTCAACAAAATGCGTTGGTGAAGCAGGAAAGACAGACTTTCACCGCAGCCCGGGGGCCTACGCATACTCACCGTAATGACACCCAGCAAAAAATAGATAGTACAGAAGTCGATCTACATACAAAGTGCGCTTGAGGAACGCATGCATAGACACCGCTCACTGACACGATATCTCGGACCACTCCGTGAACTTTTTTATGCAAAAATGGAGCAACAAAAATAGTTAAGTAGTATAACTCTTCAGTGGATGGTTGTTAAAATTTAACATTAATTGATTCATTGTCGATATTTTTTATTTATCATATTACAATAACAATTAAATTGAAATATTTTAGTCTTCACTGCTTTATATTTTCATTTTTCCTGTTTCATTCCCAACAATAAATTAAACAACTAGATACGAGTGCCACTACCACGATAGTTTTTTGTGCATAAGCCAAAGTTGACAATCCTGGCGCGACCGCCGAGCGTTGATATGGAAAGTGAAGCACATCCATGAGTTTGACTTCGTTACTATCTATTCACCCGGTCAGCCCATGGTTGCTATTATAGTAAAAATACCAACTTAATCACGAAATAGTAACAAAATATTACATAGAACATATTTGTATGAAGCAAAATATGTGTATATGTATAAGTACATTTAAATTTACATTCAGCATTTCATTTGCATACATTAATTGCAATCTGATAATATTTGTTGTTTTACTGAGATTCATTGAAATGCATCTTTAACCTTGCTATCTTAAAAAGAAAAACAACGTAGGTATTCTTTTAAATGTCTAAGGCTAATTAATACCACCGCGGAATGGAATGGAAGCGAATTTGCAACGATAGCAACTAGCAACGAAATTGTGCATAGCTTAAACTTATGTTTATTGTATAACATACAAACTAAATACGAGCCAAAAAAATGAGCGCGGCTTCCGCGGAATCCTCGCGCATTCTTGAGAATTCCACTAGCTTTAGTTCATTATTCTCACAATTTTATTGTAAAACTTCGCTTCCATTCCATTTCACGACGCGGTATAAATTGAGCCTAAGTTATTTTTTGTTCCTTTTTGTCGGTATTAACTCCAGTAAGGAAACTGATCGTATTACACTAAGGTATTGTTATATAATTTGAAAACAATGATAGCCAATCAACTACCGACAGAGCAACTTACCTATAGCTTTTGATTTAAATGGATTTCAGTCGATCATAAAGTTTTATGAATACAGTCCTTGGAACACTCCATTATTAAGTGCGTTTATAGTTTCGTCCAGCCTTTTACTAGCAATTTCATTTACATAGGACATTAACAACTTCTTACAGTCGCCGGTTACTTACAGATTTGCTTTTAATTAAAAAATCACATTCCACAGAATGTTGCTTCACAACTTAATGGAATATCAGATAATATATACGTAATTTGCAAACCAGTAGGCGATAAAGATGCTAGACCCCACGCTATTTTAGTTTGTAACAAGAGACGGCAATAAATATCTTGCCAGTCGAAAGTCTGATAGCGATTGTTGTATAAACGCAACCAGTAGACGAAAATAAATATTAGCTCATGATAGGTCTGACAGTTGACGCGTCATATTATATCATTAAGTATACCTACGTATTGCTGATATTTGCAATAATGTTTATAATTTTATTGTTGCAGCCCATTTTTTGGAGAAGAATTCCAGTTCGAGGTCCCCAGGCGATTTAGATACCTCTCAATATACGTGTTCGACCGTGACAAGCATCTCAAGCAGGACAAAGTGCTCGGAAAAGTTGCAATCAAACGAGAAGATCTCCACCTATATAAGAAGGACCATTGGTTCGCCTTGCGTCCAGTCGACGCTGACTCGGAGGTGCAAGGCAAAGCGCATATCGAGCTGTCACTTGAGGACTCAAGAAAACGACTGCGAATGGAGCCGAAGCCGCCTGACCCCGCCGATTTCGACAACAATTCGTCGAAGCTGAAAGGAAACAACCTCGTCAGACTCTCCGAGTACTGCAAAGAGAGTATAAAGTTCGGCTCGTGTTCGAGTTCGACGAGTAAAAAACTTTTAAGCTCCGTTGCGACGGAGCCTTCTTTAGCTTTATCGCGTTCCGAAAGTTTGAAGGATAGAGCGCAATGGGGGACCCGAAATAAGCCCCCGATGCATGCGATGTCTGAATCGGACGCACTACCCTCACCCACCGCCGCCGACTACTGGTCGGATCCCGAACGCCACTGCGCAGCGCGCGTCGGCCCAGACACTCTCCGGCTAAGAGTCTTGGAGTGTTCTGAACTCACCACTAAAAACGGACAGTGCGATCCGTTCGCTCTCGTCACATTGTTGTACTCGAACGGACGAAAAGTGGAGAAACGCACGAAACCCAGAAAGAAGACTGTTAATCCTCAATTCGATGATATATTTCGTTTTGATCTCGTTATGGACGCCGACCCCAAGGACAAGGATAGCTCCCAATCGGCAAGTATAGCCTTTTCACATTTGTAATTTAAATGCCTAAAAATATTCAGCGGGAGCTTAAAATTTTGCTTAGATATTTTTGTGTATATCGCTATGTGGTTGGAAAAATGCGTTTTACAAACACTGACCAGTTGGAATTATTGGAAGCTTACTTTAAAAATGACAAAAAATGCTTGCTCCCTTGCACTACATTGGTACCATATTAAATATCCGGCACGTATTTTACCTACTCTAAAGACATTCCTTAGAATTGTTCACAATTTAAAGACCCATGGAAGTTGGACCGATTTAAATGAGACATCCTATATTAAACCTCACGCTCGCGATACCAGAAATGTCACTGGCGCCGTTGCCTACCCTGACCCAATCCCCTACCCCGCTGAGTCGTGGAACCTTACTCACCAACAGAAAAACAATACCGCCAAAAGGTAGTTATTTTACTGTGGTCTTCTGTAAGATGGAGCTTACTCCCTCAGGTGGGCGCTACAATTCGAGGGGGAAATCCCTTTTGGTAATAAAGAAATAGTACATTGTTCACCGAGAGGAGAAAGTGACCGATCACCAACGAGTAGCAAATAGCACTTTCTTTCGATAGATACATATATGAAATAAAAAACAATTTGTTCTTTTTAAAATTTATTTAGAAAACCAACAGTATTATGTTAAAAAAAAATTGTTGTCTGCAAAATATATGATTTAGCAGACTGAAAAAATTAAAGAGAGAATTTGCCCGCTTAGGGGCCGTCCATATATTACGTCATTCTAAATTAGGGGGGGGGGTGTTTCGAAATTGACGTCATTCTTATTTATGTATTTATAATTTATTGTTCACGTACAAAAAGATTATTTCTAAAAAGAAATTTCTTCCAGCACACCTAGTAAGTGAGACTGCAAATGTGAGAGGCGGCTAAGGCGCGTACAATACTAAAATAACTCATAATAAACATACATAATGCAACATAGATGTACACAAATACAGTAATAACTACAGATAAAATACTCTAACAATAATATTACATATAATACTAGCTTTTCTCAAATCTGCAATGTTTTAATTTTGTCAAACTGGTAATGACGTCAATTTTGGGAGAAGGGGGGGGGTCATTAAGAAATGACGATAGGATGATTGTAGAGGGGGGGGGGGGGGGTCTAAAATCTGAAAAAATCGATGACGTAATTTATGGACGGCCCCTTAGTAGTACAACAGTAATAAGGTCCTTTCTGCTTCATTTTTAAAATAAGAGTAGAGCAATTTCCCATCATGTCTGGTGTAGTATAAATATACATAATTATTATTATGTATTATGTACCTCTATGGTTTAGCTTTCAATGTTTTTATTGGTTTCCCAGGCTGGCGTGGCATGTGAGGCTAGAGTGTCCGTATGGCACGACGCAGCGACGCCGGTCTTCCTCGGCGAGGTGCGGTTGCAACTACGACAAACCGCACCTTCACCACTGCGAGCATGGTACAGCATTTTACTTACGAATGCTTACTCCCGTCCTGGCCGCGTTGCTCTACGCTTCGTCGCCACCCAGCCTTTCCGAGTCCACTCTGAAGTGTTAGCGCTGGCTCCTAAGACATATCATATATGTTAAATATGTATTTATCGTTTTATAAATACATAGATATGTTATATATATGTAGTTATTTAGGTATATTTATAGATGTTACATTATAATTATTATATGAAGTAACATGTAGTTTTATCAATTTAATTTTGTTTTTCTTTCTCTTTTACTACCTATAATGCTTTAATTTACTTTACCGCATAATATCTCTGCTTAGCCCGATGGTTGACTGGTAGAGAATGCCATGTGGCATTAAGTCCGCCATTTGTGACAAAACAATAAAGAGTAAATAAATAAGCTGCGTTCTGACCAATCTTTTAGTCTGAATCCTTCGTTTATTACATCTAGAGGTTATGGGAGGTAAATCTGAACTGTTCGATAATTCCGCTCAGATCAGTCCGATGTAAATCTGCTTGATCGGAGTATTTTGTCCGTCGAGAGAGATTAAACTGTGTATCTGTCATGTTATGATGTTAGAAGTATGTTTATATTTCGTATGAATCTAATCTACGGTTAGTCAGACCGTCCGTTAATAGGAATTTACTCAGATTAATCTGCCATCACGTGACCAAAAATCCGTCGCCTCTGCGATCATCATTAACCTATTAATGTTCCCTGCTGGGGCACAGGCCTTCCCTATAGATGGTATAAGGAGATTGAGCCATGACCCACCACGCGGGCCCAGTGCGGATTGGCGGTTGCTAACGACTGAAGATGCAGCCGGGACCAACGGCTTAACGTCCCTTCCGAAGCACGGAGGAACTCGAGATAGAAGATCGATCGAAGAAGAAGATGGTCTACGCCATCTAGCTACGCGAACCCCCTACGCCATCGAGCTCCTCTTAATTTTTCCGCCTCTGCGATGCAAATACCGAATGTAGCTATAGTCTTTATTCTTCGGCTCGTCGTTCAAATTACAGTCTTTTTATTTGTCACACAGGTTCTTCCTTACGTCCCGTGCGGGGGGCGCGTTATCCCGCGGCGCGACGCCCCCAGGCACGCGACTATCAGCCGGCAGTTCCACGCTCGGCTCGTTGAGGCTCCTACTGCAGTATACAGTAGACCACGTGTTCCCCTTAGATCATTACAGGAAGTTGGAGGAGCTGTTCCTGAGAAGCGTGCATCAGAAGGTATTTTTGATGTGTAACATCTTTCCTCTCGCTTTCGTGCAATTTGTGGGAGTGATTACGTGAAGTGGGACGGAAGTCCCACGAAAGTAACTTCCTGTTACAAGTTTGGGAAGCGCGCGCTATTTGATTTGATTTTAGAACATAATGTTCAAAAATGGCTTATGCCTTTTGTAGTTGGTTTTATTTCTTTTTTTACTAATATAGGGTGAGGTTTCAAATGTTACACATCAGACGCGACTACTGTAAGGCTAGCTCGTTTTTTTTTATAAATTTTAAGAATGGGCTTTTACTTAGCTCATTCTTTTGAAATGTAGTCGCGGTAGGAATCGATCCCTTCCCTGTCTACTTATATAGATACGCTTAATTTTTACTACTAATTGTCATTGGCACAAAAAGTTATCCCATACCTATTTGTTATCTGCATAAATATTTACATAGCACTTAATCATTGTTATTTGATACTATATTTGTTTTAATTATGAACGAATGAACGTTTCGCTCGCTCCGCTTTGTATGGTCACAAAATATTGTTATCGTTTAATTAGAAAGCATGCAAAAACAAGCGAGAGCAAATCAGCGAGTTAACGCTCCATTCATTGTGGTTACGATATTTAGCCTAACCTACTGATAAAATTTAATTTGTTTGCTCTTACCACTATCGTAATAATGGTGCGCGAGTTGACTAATTTGTTGACTTTGCATGATCACAAGATTTACTATTATCGTTTAATTGTCTTGCTTTTATGCCGACACTTAAAATGGCTATTCGTGTTTGCTATTTGTCATTCAAGAATCACAGAACAAGAATTTAATCATATAAGGTGTTTAAATTTAACACATAGTGTCGATTCATATAGTTCTTATATTTACATATAGACCAGAAAAGAGACAAATATAT
Source organism: Chilo suppressalis (assembly GCA_902850365.2). Classification (NCBI taxonomy): domain Eukaryota; kingdom Metazoa; phylum Arthropoda; class Insecta; order Lepidoptera; family Crambidae; genus Chilo; species Chilo suppressalis. The sequence continues at coordinate 21,491,376 of OU963898.1, forward strand.
GAACAGCATGCGTACCATTATATTAACGTCAAATTGGATATCTTTGGCTGTATACGCCATAGACATAGTATTAATTGAAAATAAATTCATAGTGTTAAGCGTCAAAATTATATAAAAGTATATGATAATGCCATGTTCCGTTCATCAAGAACGGTTAAAGGAAGAATTAAAAAACTCAGAATTATATTATTAATTTCACGTGTAAGTCGTCGTCATGTCTTAGCAAAAATTTTTGAACATATACTGGTGTTTTTATATCAGAAAAATCATTGGGTTCTATAGAGTTTACGTCACAAATTTTCACGGCCTAATTGTATTAAATGAAATAAAATAAAATTTTGTACAAAATTCTCATTCAAAAATAATATATTTTAGAGCTGTACTCTTATTGTTTACATAGTTTTATCGACTATCGATCAACAATATTGACAGTAGTATATTTTTATTTTAAGCATTTAACTGATAAACGTTTAATTCTAAAGATTTTTTGTTTTTTATGTATAAACAATTTCTTTTTGTTTCTCAAGATGCCGATATGAGATGTGAGCAGATCAAAGCTGTTGATTTGTATTTGAGGTCTAGGAGCCTGCGAAATATTCCTAACTTTGTTCGTAATATTTTCAGGCATCATGCCTACTAATGAATCAGGACTCAAAACGGATGCCTTACCAAAACCATTTTTTAAGAATATCAATAACTTATGATTGTTTTTATTAGTTCTATTTTATTGGTATACCCTGTTTTTGAATAACACCTATTGTTAAAGTTAATAAATAATATCTAAATAATTTGTTTTTATAAATAGCGCGTCAAATGACCCAAATAACTTCAAAGCATTAACTCAAAAGATAAATATAAATATTTTATTATTTTGCTAGCAATTATTTTGAATTTTTTATACACTTAACTCTTAGATCAAATCAAAAAGGCCTTTTTGATTGATTTTTAAGCTCCTTAACTTCCACGAACCGCGAAACCGCTTACCACTTGAGCCATCGAGATCCTCATGTTCGAATTAATATTTGAAAATCAAGATACAATCAAATTAGATGTAGGTACATATTTTCAATAAAATTAAAATGCATTGTGAATATAGATACATTCAAATATATAACTATATTTACAATGCATTTTAATAAAAATAAATACATAATGAAAATAAATATTTATTAAAGTAATGTTTTGCTTTTACATTCAAAATGTATATAAAGTAGTGGACCTCGGTTACGATACCAATTCAAAAAGCAATCTAATGGCAAATGCAACCTGCTCACACGTCCCTAATACTTTTTGGTTGGGTAATACGTATAGTCTCATGTATAAGTGTACGCTCAAACTCAAACGCCATTGCATTACTTCAGATTTAGTTCTTGTTCTGAGATAGGGAGTGAAAAGAAGAGACTGCTGTCAATTTACAAATAGCAAATATGACTATCGATGTGAAGTGCCGGCATTATATTTTCCCTAAACTATAAGCAACCAAACAAAGCTCCATTCGAGGGCAGAACTGAGATTAAATTATAATGGATATAAAGCTTAATATACCCAATATCAATAAAAACATGAAATATTGTCCACAGCCAATCACAGCGTCGGCGGTGTACATTTTGGGAGAGATAGTGTCAAGTAAAAACGACGCGGCGCAGCCACTGGTTCGGCTGTTCACTCATCATGATCTCATCGTGCCCATTGTCAAGGAGCTTGCCGATTCCGAGATATCGGCTCTCACGTGAGTGCCCTAAACTACGTTATACAGGGTTAATTTTAAAACACCAACAACCTCTTAGAGGTTGATTCTATCCATCAACAGGAACAACTTTTATTATGGGACCAACTCTGAAATCGCGAAAAAAAACAGCTGTTTCATACATTTCGGTCGATTAGCTGATGCACTTTTGTATGAAACAGCTGATTTTTTTTTCGCGATTTCATCGTTGGTCCCATAATAAAAGTTGTTCCTGTTGATGGGTAGAATCACAATAAGAATGAAGAAAATATGTACCATATTATGAAATGAAAAGTCATTTATTCAGTCTAGGCTGTTACAAGCACTTGTGAAGGTCAGAAGCTACGCCATCGGTTCGCAAAACTACGGTGGGAGACCTTGTACTGAGAAGAACCGGCAAGAAACTCAGCAAGGGCTGCTTTTATCTCCCTGTATTGATATACAGGGTGGAAATTTTGAATGCCACCCCCAGGGGAAGTACTCTAAATACTGGAGATAGATAATTTTACTCAAAGGAAACATTCCTGTATTTTTAAAAAGAAACACAACTGCAATCACAGTTTTTCGAAAATTTGCTTGCCACACCCGGGAATCGAACTGGCAAAAATTCGAAAAAATGACACCTGTGTTTTTATGGCATCGATCGATAGGGTCAATCATAGAGATCATATCTTACTAAAAAAACTTAGTACATTTAATTAAAGAAAAAGCATGAAATCTTAGCTTATTTTATTTGAACAAAAAAAATATTCTAACTAATTAGTTGCTCGAAATGATCTCCATTTTGTTGGATACACAAATTTATTATTTTAAGGACTTCATTTCTAGTAACTTTTAATAGCGTGTTGTGATGAATATTAAAAATCAAATTGTGAATCTCAGCTCTAAACTCGTTTACAGTTGCATAGGATTTAGGTATTTTTTATTTTTTACTTATCCCCACAAAAAAATCTAAAGGCGTGAGATCTGGTGATCTCGCAGGCCATCTAATTGTGCCGTTTGTACCAATCCAGGTATTGAAATGATTATTAACATAGGCAGCGGTGATTCTGCTGTTATGGGCCGGAGAACCATCTTGTTGTAGAATTATACGATGTCTCTGTTCCTCAGGTAAATTATTTAACACGTTTCTTAAGTAATTATCCACTAACGCTACAGGCTGGTCATTTATTTTTAAAGTAGTATTAACCTGCCTCACATTAAGTAAAGTAAACTTAACACATTTTGTTTTACTAGAGTTTCATTTTAAATTATTTACCGTGAACCAGTGAAGGACTTCAGAGAGAGCACAATTTACTTCGTCATAACAATCATTTCCTCTATTAGCTTTAAACACTAAAGAGGTGTCATCATTCATCATTTCATTACGTCTGGAAACACTCCCTCATCAATACATTTGTTAAATATAATGGCCAGTTGTGGCGCAATGACAGCGATAATCGGTTTTATTATATATGTTGATATTCTCCATACATCCTCTGTCTTTTTAATATTAATATAATTAAATGTTTTTATAATACAATCACTACTGATATGTCTAAAATGAAAATCATTACTGCACTTATCAACACTTGACTCAAGGAGGGTCATTGCTAACCTAGAACAAGAATTAAGTTTTCTAGTTAATTCAAACGGAGCACTAGAAAAGAAATTTTCAAAAGTGTTGGCAACGGCATCATCTGTCCGAATAATCTTGTTGTCAATTTTATTAGCGTTAATGAGTTTAAGAAATTCTTAATAATTAACCTATTCCATATGCGTTATTTGTAGGGACGCGACCACGATATTCCGCGGCAACACGCTAGTTTCAAAAATGATGGACGAAACGATGCGTCTGACAGGCGCTTCATATCTGAGAGGTGTCCTGAGGCCGACGCTAGCGGCAGTACTGGCGGAGAAGAGGCCCTGCGAGATCGACCCCACGCGAGTCAAACCTTCCGCGGCTATATCCACCAACCTGGCTAATTTGAAGGACTACGTGGAGAGGGTCAGTATGATATTCTGTTGGCGTCAAACTTTTCGCAGTGATAACCACCAGCCTGACCAGTTTGAAGGACTACGTGGAGCGGGTCAGTATAATTTTCTTTTGGCGTCAAACTTTTCTCAGTGATAACCACCAACCTGACCAGTTTGAAGGACTACGTGGAGGGGGTCAGTATGATATTCTGTTGGCGTCTAACTTTTCGCAGTGATAACCACCGACCTGGCTAATTTGAAGGACTATGTGGAGAGGATTATTACCAAATTTGGTTTTGAGACTTGATACAGCGTCAAAACTTTGCAGCCACCTTCACCACCAAACCCTCCGTGGCTATATCCACCAACCTGCCAACTTGTCCAATTTGAAGGAATACGTCGAGAAGATGAGTATCAAATTGGGTGTAGGCACTTGATATGGCGTCAAAACTTAGCAACAATGTGCGCCAACCTTGGTATCTTATAGGTGTTTCGATTGACGCTACCGTCAGTCCTGGCAGAGAAGAGGCCCTGCGAGATCGACCCCACGTGGGTCAAGCCTTCTGCGGCTCCATCCACAATCTGGCCCACTTGAAGGACTACTTCGAGAGAGTTAGTAACAAATTCGGTTTAGAGACTTGATACAACGTCAAAACTTAGCAGCAATGTACGCCACCCTTCATATCTCAGAGGTTTATCGATTGACGCTAGCAACCTACTGGTGGAGCGGCGACCCTGCGAGATCCCATGCCCATCAAGCCTTTTGCAGCGATATCCACCAACTCAAAAGACTATGTTGAGTAAAAATTTAAAACTTTGTATTCCTAAACTGACCCTCAGTTTAGGAATACATAGTTTTAATTTTTTATAGTCACTACCATTAGTAGTTTGCGGGATGGCCACCATGTACCTTATTTTTCGCGGATCCCCGATATTTGCTTTATGAGGTGACATTCTGTTTGGGGAGTTTCTGTGGCGTCAAACCTTCGTAGCCATGTTCACTAACCTGGCCAACTTGAAGGAAAGGACTACGTTGAGATACGAGATTGCTTTCAATGCTCTTTATTTGCCCCTTCCTAAATTGTTTAGGATTTGGCTTTTTGACGTTCCAGGCCACGGCCGCTCCTTTCGCTTTACCCAAGAGCCGATATTGCTAGCAAATCTATCTTATACGCTACGAAATAAAATTAATCTGTTAAGAGCTGGTTGATTGGTTGAGGAACTCGGTGGCGCGGGTGGTTAGCTCGTTCGGCTGCGATCGTTGAAGTTAAGCAACTTTCGCAGTGGTAGGTTATTGGATGGGTGACCAAAAGTCTTCTATCTCGAGTTCCTCCGTGCTTCGGAAGCACGCAACGCCGTTGGTCCCGGCTGCATCTGCAGTCCTTAGTATCCGCCAATCCGCACTCGGCCCGCGTGGTGGGTCATGGCCCAATCTCCCTATTTCATCCATAGGGAAGGCCTGTGCCCAGCAGTGGGGGCATTAATAGGCTGATGCTGATGATGATGATTATTATATGAAGTGTATTGTTTGTCCACAGGTATTCTCTGCGATAACGTCCTCTTATGAGTCCTGTCCGGCAGCGATGTGTCGGCTATTCGACGCGTTACGACAGTGCGCCGCCAGACACTTCCCGCGCAACGCCGAAGTGCGTTACTCGGTCGTGTCCGGCTTCATATTCCTGCGGTTCTTCGCGCCTGCCATCCTGGGCCCGAGGCTGTTCGACCTCACTACTGAACAGATCGTGAGTTAATTATAATAATAATAAATAAATATTTCCAACATTCACAATTAGCCTAGCCCCAAAGTAAGCACTGTAAGTCTTGTGTTATGGGATACTAGGATAACGGATAGAATACATATACTGTACTTATATTTATATAGAAAAACATATCAAACATCCATGACTGGGGTACAAATGTTCGTATTCATACACACAAACAACTGCCCCCACCGGGATTCGAACCTGGGACCTCTCGAGTCGGCGACACCATGAAACCCGGCTCGGCCACGGAGTTCGCCAAAATTGATCCTTATTATATATATTTTAGGCTTGTGATACCGGATCCGAGTAAGAGTCCGAATCGAAAAGAGTTATGTGAAAATGAAAAAAAAGGCGCGACTCATACATTACTATAAATTGGGAAGAAAACCAATGAGGATTAGGGTTTGTTTTATACACAAACCAGAAAGAAGGTAGGTATTTTTAACATAAAGACGATATGTAGGACTTTGTTTAATGAATTCAGTCCGTAAATACAGTGCCTTTATGGGCTGTCCTATCTTTAAAAACTTTTTTATGTCCTTTCCACAGGATCCTCAGACGAATAGGACGTTGACGCTGATCTCCAAGACTATTCAGTCGCTAGGCAACCTGGTGAGCAGCCGCTCCGCCCAGCAGGTCTGCAAGGAGGAGTACATGGCCGAGCTCTACCGCAGCTTTTGCACGCCCAGACATGTCAGTATTGCTATAATATTACTTACTACTACTACTAATAATAACACGCGAGTAAATTTATCAGGATCCTCAGAAAATAGGTCATTAACTCTGTAGGTTACAAACTCACTTTATTTAAAAAAAAAACTACTACTTTAACCGAAACTATGTATTTTTCCACAAACTGACAACTAACAAAAACGTAACTAGAGTAATGATGACATTTGAGGAGTTTTTAATGCTTTGTAAATTAAACATAAAGTATACCATAGAGTATGGTTATACAAAATATCGCCTGCAAACATACGTTAAATATTGTCTTTAAGATGTTTAAATAAATAAATAGATTAACTCCAACACTGATCTCTAAGACTATTCAGTCGCTAGGCAACCAGGGGTAGGGTTGCAACGATATATCGGAATATCGATAATATCGAGACCAAAATATCGATATTTAAAATTCACTGATATCGATAATATCGATATTGGAAATTCAAAATATCGATATTTCGTAGACTAAATTTGAACACAATAATATCAATTAATTTACCTGCTATGACTATACAAATTGAATAATATCGAAATAACTATTGCTTTGAAATCGCAAGAGCTTATAGATGTATTAAAAAAATCTTGAACCCCAAGAAATATACTAAACTGGTGTGGATTCTGGCATGATTCTCTAAACCTAAAATTAAATTTGACAGCAGTGTATCCTTGTCATTCTCTATACAGAATGAAAAGGAGAGACTGATGTTAAATTTGGTTTTAAGTTTAGATAATCATGCCAGAATCGACACCAACGTATATAGGTATAATCGTATACCTAATGGTAACTCATGCACTTAAATAAAATCCTTGCCTCTCTTTCTAGATAATTGTCAACTACTGATTAATTGAAATTTAATATCATTGTAATATAACACAAAATAAAATTAAGAATCTTATACAAATCGTAATTTTTTTAAGCTCGCCACGTCAAGAAAGTAAGATAGGTATAGTAATTTTGGAAGCTTTGGGCTTACCCGATTCTGAAGCTATGGGCACGCCCCTGATGTGTGGAAGACTAAGCAATTTACGTATTTGATGTGCGCTAAAAACCGACATAGCTTGGAAAAGCACGAATGTAGTGAAAACTTAGCAAAGGCATTCGCAAATGTCGTCCCACATATGCGGGTTGGCGCATTCGTGCTAACGAATGTGAGTGATCTGATCAGGATAATAATTTTAATTTTTTGGTTTCCTGTCTTGGCTGAAACACAAACCGTGGGAGCCAATAAAAAAAAACCTGCTTGGCGCGATCAAGCTTCATCAAGCGTGTTTGACGAAAAAGCTGGCTCAATGCATTTTGCGAGAAACTCGCCAACAAACATATGAATGTGTCACACTCACCCCGTATTCTAATGTCAATAAAACAAACCAAAAAAAAAGAAAAAAAAATCGGTATATCGATAATATCGAGTTAAAGTGGTCGATATATCGGTTATCGATATTTTCCTGACTTCGATATAAATATCGAAATTTCAAAAGACTTCGCATCCCTAACCAGGGGGCCGATTGACTAACCGGATTGCTATGGATCGTTTACGATTTGATTTTATTATTTCTGACTGCCAAAGGTTTTTAAATATCTCACTAAAATTTTCTTTAATATTGTTATTTATCAATGCAAAAGAAAAAAAGGGTGCGAGGCATTTTCACACATTTCTCCCCTTTGTTGGTCACACAATATCGGTCTGTCTTTCTTGAGAGTCATAATTTCATTCAAATATTGTCTTATCAATGCAAATTATAAGCTGTGTCCATTCTCTAAGACTGAATGCTTCACACAACTCGTAACACACAAGCAAATTTTTAAGACATAGTGGACAAAAATGTATGTACAAAAACCTATTGGTTTTTATATGTGGGCTGCTTCACAATTGAAATAAAAAATATTTAGATAATGCAAATAGTTAACATATATATTTTTATAAAATTTATCCATTTAAATACAAAGGATACTTAAGCTCAAACAACCTCGTTTTTCGGTATCATTACAGAATGCGAGAGTAACGCATTGGAATAATTTTCATTGAATGTTGTCGTCTTTCGTTATATGACTTCACAGAATCATTGTAACGGAATAGGAAAATAAAATAAAATAAATAAATAAGAAATAAAATAAAAATAAATAAATATAAATAGAAAACAAAAATGTATATAAGACAGTAAATGTAACGTATTGTTTTATTTACAGGTGCAAGCAATAAGGCAGTTCCTCGAAATAATCTCCACCAGTACAGAAACCCAAAACAACAACATACAAGAAACACCCATCTTACTTAAGGAAGGGTAAGTTTGGACAAAATCATAATGAAATAGTGTAATTCTGACTCAATTAATAAGATAAAAACTGATCTATTCTTGTTTATCTGTTTGTGCTTGATTTGGATCAGATATGGGTATGTATATGGAGAGTAAATATTATAATTTAACGTTTTTGTCACTGTTTTGACTTTTTTGGTACTTTGATTATTGACGGCTGCTTGGTGCAACGACAGCCTTTTGCCTTCTGCTCCAAATGTACCGAGTCCAAATCCCGCTAGGACTTAGACAGCTTATAACTTGGCAAGAGACATAACGATACTTTTAATCCCGTAATTTTTTTAAGTTCCAGTGGGATTGTAAAAAACCTTAAAGTTAACATGGACGCGCAGTGGAGCAGCCGCTAGTATACTTATATTTTATGATATGTAGGCTAATGCTGTTTACTTTGAAACATTTTTTTTTATTTAGAATTGTCTGGAATTTAGTAATTTCCCCCATTAAAATGGTTTCCGGGACAAAAACTTTCCAATGTCATTTCCCGGTAGCTATTTCCATACCAGCTACTATTTCATTTAAATTGGTTAAGCGGAAAGAGGTTATAGACACACACTCTCCCATTTATAATATTAGTATATATACTTTAAATATTGACATTACAGTAGGCCCACGGTAATCCGGCACCCCATGTAGTCCGACAAGCTTATCACTGTTGATTTGCACATAAAATCACTTGAAATTTGTAATTTGTCGGATTACAAGGTACTCTTATCCAAAAATTCCAGAGTATAGAGGTTGGTCTTAGACAGTACTCTGTAATCCGACAAATTCGATAATATGACATCGTCCTGTAAAACGTTTGTTGGATTACTGCCGGTCTATTGTATTAAAGATTTGGTATCGTTTGTGTTAATCAGGATAATGATAAAGCGATCGGAGGACGTGCGCGCGGGCGCTGGCTCACCGCGACGGAGATGGACGCGGGCCGCGCACGCGCACGCCAAGCGGAGGCACTTCCGGCTCACCAGGTATTTATGCGCAATAAACTGCTTTTTAACTACATTGGGAAACTCGATAGTGCAAGTGGTTAGCGAGGTCGGCCGCGATCGTTGAAGTTTAAGCAGGACGCCAAGAGGAAGCCCTTCTGGCTCACCAGGTATTTATACGAAAAACCTACTCTTTACCTACACTTGGGAGCTCGATAGTGCAAGTGGTTAGCGCGTTCGGCCGCGATCTTTGAAGTGAAGCAGGACGCCAAGCGGAGACACTTCCGGCTGACCAGGGAAGCGATAAACTACTGTTTACCGACACTGGGGAGCTCGGTAGTGCAAGTGGTCAGCGCGTTCGTACGCGATCGTTGAAATTAAGCGGGACGCCAAGCGGAGGTACTTCAGCTCACCAGGTGTTTATACACAATAAACTTCTCTTCACCTACACAATGGAGCTCGATGGCGCGAATGGTTGGCGCGTTTGGCCGTGATCTTTGATGTTAAGCAACTCTCGCAGTGATCGGTCATTGGATTGGTGACCAATGATAAAGCCATGGGAGAAAGTGCGCGCGGGCGCAGTCTCGCCCCGATGGACGCACGTCCACGGTGGCACTTCCGGCTAACCATGTATTTATTATTCGCATGCGGCCGCCCGCGACTTCGTCTGCGTTAACTTTAGTTTTTTGAGAATCTCACGGGAATCCAACATTTCAACATTTCCTTACAATTATCTGGCACTCTTCTCATATACTGTAGACACACTGCAATAATAATAGTAGGAATATAATTTTAGTAAAAATATATTATTAGTTGGCTTAACTACTCTTGTCCTACACTGTATGTGTAGTGCGATTCAAATAAGAATAGGAAAGCCAATGACCTCCATCTATCAAATGTCGCTTGAAAAGTTCGGTTTGCAAAAAAATCTTTCAAGCCTTTTTAGCACTCGGCTAATTCTAGAATAAAAACCAAAAATTTTTAAACAAACAATAACAAATATTGATAATTAATATTGTTTTTTTTTTTTTCATTATTGAGAGCTTTGGCTATGACTGGTTGATAACCTAAATCGTCAACCAATTGTCACTTTAAGTTGCGTTCATAAACTCGATTTAAAACTTTTGTTTATATAAAGAATGCAAGTCCGTATGTGACCTAGTAATAGTACATGATTATTTATATTTACTCTGGCGGTAATGCAGAGATTAGCGTTATTCAAGAGCTAGATTCTGATTCATGTTTTTTCTCACTTAATCTTAGTAAATAAGTTTTATTAAATACAAACTTTTTTGCTCACTCTACCTATTTGGTTTGAATTGACAGCTATGACGTCACAATATGGCGCCTAGTCGGTCCTATTCTTAGTTGAATCGCATTATATACTCTGTTGGCAGAAACGAGACACTGCAAGCTTTTCTGTTATTAATCGGATAAACGGTGTTGTGTTGGTGTTAAAGCAACTTTTTAGCCTTTTTTGAATCACATGCATATTTCTCATTAATTGATGCGTGAAAAAATTGGATTTTGTCAATAATAATAATAATAACATTGTTGCAGTGGCGAGTTGACGTGGTCCCGGTGCGGTGCTAAAACACCGGCGAACCGTCTGTCCCTGTCCGGCGTGTTGGCTGTCGCTGCCGTCGACTGTCCGCCCGCCGGCGCGCCGCTGGGTGCCAACAACATATTCCAGATAGGTCAGTACTCCACCAGCGCACGTGCCGAGTGGACATGGTCCCGGTGCGGTACGATCCGTCTGTCCCTGCCAAGGCGTGCTGGAGGCTACTCGCCTAACGGGATTGCTTTGGAAAATGCTATCGCTTACGGTTACATTTTCTTATTTCTAGCCACCTGAGGTTTTCAAATACCTCGCGCTCTTTTTTTTCTTTTGCAATGGTAATAACAATATTAAAGAAAATGAGCGTGAGATATTTGAAAACCTTCGGTGGTCAGAAATAACAAAATGAAATCCTAAGCGGCAGCGGCAGCGTTTTCCTAAGCAATCCCGTTAAGCGAATGGCCCCCTGACCGTCGCTGCCGTCGACTGCCCGCTCGCCGGCGCGCCGCTGGACGCCAACAACATATTCCAGGTAGGTCAGTACACTACCAGCGCACGTGCCGAGTGAACATGGTCCTGGTGCGGTACGAGCCGTCTGTTCCTGTCCGGCGTGCTGGCCGTCGCTGCCGTCAACTGCCTGCCCGCCGGCGCGCCGCTGGGTGCCAACAACATATTCCAGATAGGTCAGTACACCACCAGCGCGCGTGCCGAGTGGACACGTGGTCCAGGTGGCGTGCGAACTGTCCCTGTCCGGCGTGCTGGCCTGCACGCTGGCGCGCCGCTGGGCGCCTACAACATAATGGAGACTGGTCACTACACCAACGGCGCGCGTGGCGGGTGGAAGTGGCCGCGGAGACCGTGGAAGATAAGCAATTTCTGGCCGCTGGCCCAATGGCCGGTCATCGGATGTGTGTTATCACCCACCAATGGGGAAAAATACTGCCAATTTATCCCACCAGGGGCGTAGGCGTTCTTTATTTTTTGCAAAATGGCGGTCGGGGTTTTTTGGGACTTAGTGATTTGGCTTGGTTGATTTGGTGGTGGTTGGTGCAGGTGTGAAATGGACAAGTAAATTTGACAGAAGTTTCATACATTTTATGGCAAAATTGAAACGTCAGAGAAAAAAAAATCACTCGGCGTAGGTTAAGAACGCAGCCTTGGAAGTGACAGGTTGCTTGTTATGGGCAAAACGGCCAAATCGCCATCTGTAATGAGCTTTGCGTTGTCCCATTCGCATTGGGCGGGCGATGTGGGTCATAGCTGAATCTCCCTATTTCATCTTTAAAGAAGGCCTGTGCCCCGCGAGTGGAGACGTTAATAGGCTGTTGACGATGATATTTATTTGGAAAGATTTATAAAATAGTTGGTGATAAAATGTGGTTGTTGTTGACAGTGCATCAGGAGCGAGTATTGTTCGTGCAGGCTGGCAACTGCGTGGAACGAGCGGAGTGGGTGCGGCTGCTAACTGCGCTTTGTCGAGCCGGCGCCGCGCCCCCACACCGCGGGTACTACGCCGACACGCGCTGGACATGGTACTCACAAACACACACACATATATACACACACACTACAAGCAGCGAGTGGGTGCGGCTGCTTTCGGCACCGCGCAATTTTAGTGCCTACTCGCAAAGAAGACATAGTTATCCTTCCAACATTTTTTATCTATTCCGCGCTGGTTTCGCTTTCAATGTGGCCTCGGCTTATTAAGGCCACATTTGCACATACAATATAGGCGTCCACTAGTGTCACACCACGTTTCTAACCGCGTATAGACTTATCAGCCAGAAAATGTTTTAGCTTTCTTTCACACATAATTCCAACTTGGGGTATACAATGCTCGTGAAGCCTGATGACGCAGGCGGCTAGTGCATTCGGTTTGCGGAAGTGATAGTTACATAATTTTCGCAATGGCCGATCATTGGAAGTTTGTGAAAAAACTAATTATCTCGAGCTTCTCAGTTATTCGGAAGGCAAGTTAAGTCGATGATTCTGGTTTCATTTGCAGTCATTAGCAGACACTAAAGGTACAGTGCGCCACGAAAGATGAGACTTGACGAGCGCTATCATAAGCGCCGCATTTCCAGACTACAAAATGCGGCGCGTAGGGTGATACTGATGGAAATGTGCGAGGTTCCATATATAGTCCAGCAAAATGAAGCTAAAAAAATGGTAAAACCTCGCAATTTTTTCGGCCAGCACCGATTTGTACAAAAAATTGAATTTAGGCTTATTTCACCCTCTAGTTTATTTTCTATATTGTGCCGTAGTAAGCTTTTTGTTTTTTAGGGGTGAAAACTACCCCTTATTATCAAAAATTATAAAATAAAATTAAAAACCTAAATATAGTTAATAATAGTTATAGATGATTGTTTCATGCTTTAGGATACAATTTCATAATCTTTCTACCTACCCATGTTAAAAACTACCCTTAAAAACATTGAAATTATTTTTGGAAAAATAATATCCGTTTTTTAAGCATATAGCTCCTTCATTTTAGGTGATAGATTTTTTTTTTTTCAGAAACGATTTTATAGAGCTGTTCAGGAGTTATAAGACTATGTGAATTAAATTACTTAAGATCCCTTCATTTTTAAATGGGGAGAGTTTAAAGCGCTTGAATAAGGTGATGTTCGATCGTAAATGTAGGTGTTAAAACGGCTATATCTCGGCGAATATTCACTGTACAAAAATGTGCATACAGGGGAATTTTTGTCATTGAAAAAGCTACAATTTAGTGTGTATCTATAGTATTTTGGGAGATATTTTTAAGAAATTGGGTGAAAAACACGAAATTGAAAAAAAACGGCTTTCTCTTTAAACTCATTTTTTTCTAAAATTTGCCATTTTTAAATTGGTCAAACGTCGTGGGTGTATTAATAGTACATATATAAAGAGAATTACAGAAAGGTGGCGATCAATTTTAATTAGGGGATACTTTAGAGGTTGTTTTCACAGATTTTTTCACTCTACACTTTTTTGATAAAATGCATATTTTTAGTTATTCGCAAAAAACCATTTAAAAAGTCGATTTTTTCGTCAAAAACATATTACTTTCGACTTTGAATAACTCAAAAAATATTAGTTTTACGAAAAAATCGTTTTTAGAATTACTTTTTCCGTCGATTCTACAGTTAAAATGTAATAAAAAAATTCTACCCCCGAGATGGGGTGGCAACCACACCTAAGGCTCTGGCGTACAACGGCATGATATAGAAAATGATCCTTGAGCTGTTCCTTACCTTTTGTGAAAATTTCAAGTAAATCCATGGTGGACGAAAAATTGCGAGCCAAAATGCTTCATTTCCTGGACTAATAATTGCATACACCGAATTTTAAATGCGACGCGTAGGGTGCAACTAGCGGCCGCCCGCGACTTCGTCCGCGTAAAAATTATGTCTCAATCCAGGTCATAAACCATATGTGTACCAAATTTCATCTAAATCCGTTCAATAGTTTTGCGTGATTGAGTAACAAACAATATAATATAATGCTTAAGAGTGACGTTTTTTTGTACAGTTGCGGGCGGACAGAAGCGTCCGCGGAAGGTTGCGGGGCGACGGAAGGATCTGCTCTCGCGTTGCGGCTGGACCCGGCGCGGGATCTTCAAAGACTGCACGCGTTACTCGTTCAACATGCGCAAAAACTCGACGAAAGACTGTTGCGGCCGCCGGGTGAGTTACCCATTAATTTCACATTAAAGGAGAATAGATTACTCTCATTTTTTTTTTGTTTTTTGACAAGGAATGTTTTTGTTTTTTCAGACGGCACCAGTATAGAAGAACGTGAAGCCGAGGCGTCGACGTTGAAAGAATTGCAAGAAGCTATTTTCGACCTCGAACATCGCCATCGAACCTACAGGCGGTCGCTCGCCAGAGAGACTAAATATGGCAGCAAGTGAGTACTTTTCAGTATACGAGAATTCTTTATAATATGTTACCTTTTGAGTGGCATATATGCATGCTGTATTAATGGTTATGATTGTAATGATTGCCTTTTGTCATCTACAGGCAAGCGCCTATAGGCGACGACAACTATCTTCACCTAGCGGGCGCCGCGGGCAACGTGGACAGCGACTTCCACTGGCGGCCGTGGCGCAGCGACACCTCACCCACCATCGACCTAGACGGCAAGTCCCTGCCGATGCGATCCTCCTTCGACATCGGCTCCAGCACCGAGTCCGTCAGGCTCGGCCGGCACGGCGACGAGCGATCCTCTGGCAAGTCCAACAAGTCCACCACCAGCGGGTACCTGACAATGTCCTGTCTGAAGCACGAGCCGTCCGAAGACAGCGACGCGTCCGCGGACAAGCCCGCCCGGCCGCCCAAGCCGGCGCGTCTCTCCCCCGCCCGAGCGCCCGGCCCCCTCTGCGAGTATGTAGAGGTGGAGCCGCGCCCGCCCGAGCGCAAACCCAAGCCGGACACGAGCCCGCCCAAGAGGCCCGACGCCGAGCTCGAGTACCGCTGCAAGGAGTACGAGCTGATGACCAACTTCATGTCGCACGCGCGCGCCCCGGCAGAGGAGGCGCCACCCGCCGTGCCCCCGCGGGGCCACACCGCCGCCCGCGCGCGCCTGCACCCCAAGCCCCCCGATCTGGACACTTCGCGCCCCCTGCTGCGTTCCCCTTCACCGCACGACACCCGCGGCCTCTACCAGGACGAGCACTCCCACTGCGGCTCCACCACCAGCCTCCCCAGCGACTCGGCCCGACACCTCGAACCCGACCGCCCGCACAGCAAGATCGACACCGTCTCCAACGACGACAGCCTCCTCGACGAGCTGCAGAGGGACACCTACTGCGTGCTCAAAGTCTGCGAGGACGACACACCCGAGGAAGAGTCCAACGAGACGGGCCCCGACGAGGACGACGCCGAAAAGAAGGATCACCAGCCATTCTCTCGGTCGAGCATGAAGAGGAAGTCCAATCCGATCAAGTCGCAAACGAACGCCGCGAAGCCTCTCAAAACGTCAAATTCGACATCGAACGTGCACGACGCAGCTGGGTCGTCGTCGCGGCCGTTCACGGATCGTCTGACGCCATTTTTTCGGAAGAAGAAAAAGCCCCCGGAGGAGCAGGTGACGGGTAAATGCGCACGGAAGGAGGACAATCTCATCGGGCGGCTTACGCCGCGCTTCGGGCAATCGCGGTTGTACGGGCGCGGGCAGTCACTCGAGCTGGCGAGTGAGGGCGGGCGCGGGAAGCGCATCGAGCGCTCGCCCACGGCGGTGAGCATGCCCACGCGGCCCATCAACTCGTCCATCGTGGCCAACCTCAAGTTCCTGAGCCTGCACCGGTACGGCGCGCAGGAGGAGGTGCAGTGCCGCGGGTTCGTGCGCACGGGTGAGCCGCCCCCGCCGCCGCCCGTGCCGCACCCCGCCGAGCCCGCACCCGCGCCCGCCCTCGGCCGCCCCTGCCCCTGCCCCTCCCCGCCGCCCGACGCCCTTGAGCCCGCCTGGCGCCGCACCTCGCTGCTCGCCACCGCTCCCAACGATATTAGACTATAGCCCCCGCCCCTTATCTATAACATATCTAATATATTGTTGGAAGTCACCGAACATCCCGCTCGAGGCAGCTCCCCTACGGTGGTCGCCGATGGGATAGATTTCGGTATCGTTTGATTTGAATACTCAGAAGGTGCCAAGTGTTGTGCTAACTCGTCGCGTCCTCGACGGACGGACGGACTCTCATTCCTGTAGCGCGTTGATATTGTGCAATTTTTATAATATTGTTCACTTGAAGTGTACTTTTTTCGAATCCTCTTTCGTGGATTCGCCCTACGAGGTATATAGTATTTTTATATATTTGAATATTTCGCATAGTGTATTAGAAAAATATTAACTTTACTATAGTTATCTCGAATGATGACTGCTACTAAACACTGATTAATCTTGACGATATACGACGCGAGCTTCCTGAAGCTCGCTTGACAGAAATCCTTATCCGCGACGGCTGCGTCTTTTTACAGTGATCGGTGTTATCCTCCATTAGCATGTACTTAAGTTCCGCTGTAAGGATAATTTTCACTAAATATTCTAAATGAAGTGCATCATGTAATTAATTATGAATGGCCTTATGATAAGTCTCGCCTACAATCTTGGCCTTTAATTGTGATTCACTATACGAGTTCTGCTCATATAATATAAATATTAGTGTATATATAGATATCAGTCAATTGAAATTTTAATCGAATATTAAATATTTCACAGGAGAATTATTATTAACTTTGTAATCTAGTAGTTATAATTTGCAAAAAGTTTAGTTGTATAATCTGAATTGGAGATGTTAAAACTCAGATTTGTATTTATGTGCGTTGTTGTCTTCTCCATGCAGAGATGATTTTAATAATTATAAGAAAATAAAAGTAATGTACAAATTAATATTTCTTAAAATTATGCATTATTATGTTATTTATTCCTATTTTCATTTTGTTAATAAAATTTTCTCATAAGCTCAAACTTAATCAAAGACTTTGCATTTTTACCTTCCCATAAAATTTATTGAATGAATGAATTTTGGATTGGTCGTGCCCAAGGTGCTACCTTGAGGCACTAAGCTAGTCACCCCAATAATATTGATCCATGCCCCGAAACCAGGGCCGGATTTAAGTCAGGGCAGGCGGGCTGTGGCCCACAGTCCCTTTCAAGAGGGGCTCCCGCCTGCCCCATTGCGTTGCGATATAAAATCAACCACCATAAATAAAAACTTTGTAAAAAAAACATTCTTATTTCCCTCGGCGTAGCGCTATGGCATGACGAAAACTGGATGCCTACCGATTTCATACAGGTGTTATTTTGTAAAGTACCAATTGTTTTTGTAATATGGCAAAAACCACTGCCAATGTTCATTTTTATTTATGTTCCTGTCGAATACCCTATTATGGGACCCAAAAGTGATCAACAGCCTCGATACGGTATCTCTCTCTCATGCTAGCGTACACCACATCAAACTCGAGGTTGTTACTCGAGCTGTTTTATCTTTGAGTATCTTTCACACCAATTTCCCCCCCTAGCACGAACCAATATCGAATTCATATCGTTTGCGAGTCCGAAATGTTATTGTCAAATATGTACTTATTTTTAGTTCTTGTTACGTACTTCGTGCCGCTGCTGTCCAAGTTTCCATACAAAATTTACTGGGGTACTGGTCTTAGCAGCCAGACACTTTGTTTTTCACGGCCGGAAAATAAAAAAAAACCGGCCGATTTTACGTTTATTATTGGAATTGGAATATGAGTTGCATTTTCCGTCATTAAGAATGTAGGCAACCTTAATAGAATATGGTATTGTTAAAAAAAATAAACAGCTTTGAGGGGCGGCAGAAGCCACAGAAACACATTCGTTACGGGCCTATATCTATTTACCAATTCTAGGATGGGGGGAGGGTTACAAATTACCATACATCTACTGTTTTCTTCTATAACGCCTCACGATTTTTAAAAATCGGAATTGGCAACACTGCTCCAGTTGTACTTCGACCCCGTACTGATACTACGACGCCGCGCGCACTTCCAGTGTACAGTCGTGTTCTGAATTGTTTTATTGTCATTGTTAATTTTTGTTGTTGTTTTTTTGTTATGATGGCAGAAGACCTGACGGTGCTACGCTTGTGCCGTGGAGACTGGGCCGCACTCTGGTGTGGGATGCAACTTGCGTAGACACGCTGGCTCCTTCTTATACACATGAAACTTGTACTAAAGTTGGGGCCGCAGCCGACCGTGCTCAGTTTCTCAAGCGTCGTAAATACTCTTCTATAATTAAAGATTATGAGTTTGCGGCGTTAGCTTTCGAGACGTTAGGGTCGTGGTCGGCTGACATGAAGCGGTTTATGAAGGATATGTCGAATCGACTGAATCTCTCTTCGGGTGATAGAGGATATAGAGGGCTGGCAGCTATTTCGCGCAGAGAATCAGTTTAGCCATTCAGCGAGGCTGCTGCTAATGCTGCCAGTGTTCTGGGTACCATGCCCCAAATTGGAATTTTGGATGATATATTCTTCTTGTGAATATGTATATTCATATTTTAGGGTTAATTTTTAATGAGTTAAAGTTTTTAGTTAGATATTGTTGTGACGTAATTATAGTTATTTGTTTAATAAAAATATTTTTTTTGTTGTTTGTATTGTTGATTTGTTAGTTAATACGGTTTTATAAAGTTTAACAGTTTTTAAAAAGTGAAAATACCGAGAAGAAATACTGTTTTATATACTGGCATGGAAAATGGTGTATGACATGTGTTTCCGTAGTTAAATAATAACACACTGGGTAATGTATTGGAGTATAATTTCTGACTGGGCTTATTACAACTAAAAATACAGGTATATATATGTATCTATAAACAAAGAAATTAATGAGGGAGATATTTTGACTGCAGAAAGTCACGAAACAGGAACTTTTGATGTTTTCTCATTACATCACGTTATTAACTATTTATCACGAATGTTACGTGCGATGAATATTGTGCTGACGGCACAACGTGCATTGTTTTAACTTTGAAAATGATTTTTCGCTCGCTCCAGTAGACCCTTATTTTCGCTGAAAGTGCGACTCGCCCCTAATTCCCCGAGGTTTAGGGCCACGAGGACGTATAAGGGCTCAAAAGACGCGGAATTTGAAGGGCTTTAAGATGAAAAAAAATATTTTGAAAAAGTCAAAAACTTTTTCGACTGAAAAATCATGTTTTCTCAGAAAATTTCCCAAATCTCGAAAACGGGGCCGAATTTTAAAAAATATGATAAAAAGCACTTCCGTATTGTACCAAGAAACATTTTAGGTCATTACACTTTTTTCGATATTGGTGACGGTTGAGGTTGTAGAGGTGCCCATAACCGCGAGTTTTGCGCGGTGCTATCACACGCGGCGGGCGGCTCGAGTGTGGCCACGAGGACGTACTGAAAAGACGCGGAATTTGAGGGGCTTTTAGATGATGTAAAAATATTTTGGAAAAGTTGGTTTTGAAAAATTTATTTTTTGATTGAATCTAATGACTTTCATTAATTCCTTGAAACAAATCCAAAGTGAAATTGGCAGAACTACTAATATGTAATTAATTTATTTTTTTAATTCGTTTTAGTGCCGCTATCTGTAGAGAAATTAAGCATTTTCTTATCAGATTATGGGAGTGCTTTTGTAGCAAAACTTGCATATAAGTATGCGTGCTTTAAATTACCTAACCTAAAATAGTTTACTTAAGATTCAAGCAATCGCAAATACATTTATGAAACCTGATGCGTTGCGCGTCGCAAGATCATTTATGAAACTTGGTGAATAAGTAATAAAGCTTATTTTTGTTTGGAAAAATATAACTTAAATAGTATATTAATGTTTCAATTAAAGTAATTAGTTTAATAATGGTGTCAACTCTGGCATGATTCTCTAAACTTAAAACTAAATTTAACAGGCGTCTCTCCTTTTCTTTATGTACAGAGAATGACAAGGATACACTATTATTAAATTTAAGTTTAGGTTTAGAGAACCATGCCAGTATCGATACCATTGTCTTTAAACATAACGCACATTTTCATTTTTTTTCTTTTATTAAGCTAATGGAATAGGTATCGATTCTGGCATGATTCTCTAAAGCTAAACTTAAATTTGACAACAGTTTATCTCTGTTATTCTCTATACAGACTGAAAAGGACAGACTAATGTCAAATTTCAGTTATGGTTCAGAGAATCATGTCAGAATCGACACCATTATTCATTTTTCGAGTTGTCTTTAAGATGTAGCTAGTTAAGTTCATATTTCTGTGGGTTTCACTTCTTCCGCATGAGAACAGCACATATCCGTTTTTTATTATTCCACTATTTAAGCACTATTTACACTCTATTTCATAGCATAAGTAAAAACCTCCAACTTGATGTGGTGTACGCTAGCATGACGGACACAAGTTGCCACGGTAATTTAGC
The DNA here is from genome assembly GCA_902850365.2 of Chilo suppressalis. Taxonomy (NCBI): domain Eukaryota; kingdom Metazoa; phylum Arthropoda; class Insecta; order Lepidoptera; family Crambidae; genus Chilo; species Chilo suppressalis. The sequence continues at coordinate 21,512,246 of OU963898.1, forward strand.
GTAGTCTAATTTCACCTTAACTCATAGACATCTCTTCCCTTATCTATGCTGGAGCTGGATCTGGATTATACTATTTGAGTTCATTATATATACTTTCGGCAAGATATAGATGACATACCACTAATGACTGGCCAATATGGGAAACTCCAAGGCCGTAAAACTTATATATATAAAAAAAAAAGATCTGGATTACTACTTTTTTAGTCTGCGGCGTTTGTGGTATTTTTGGTGATAAAATCTGCTTCGAAAAAATAAGAATAACCTTCTCAATTTATGTTTAGCTTTATTTCACCAATTAATTAGTAAATAAATCATTGGCACTATTTTGCACAATGGCTGATTCAGTGAATATGTCACTAGGTAAGCAAAAATACTTTTGTTTGATTTCAATTTGAGTCGGTGTGATGCCATGGTGTTGTAAACGAATCTTTTGATGTGATTATGTGGTATTTTCTCATTATTAAATTATTGGATTTTAGTATTTGATATATTTAACGTTTTTGAGTTTATTGTCCAAATTACTCGTTCGATATTGTACATGGCGCCAACTTTGACGTATGGCTTTATTTAAAGAAAATTGAATCACTTTCCATTTCTGTTTACAGATGATATCATTAAACAAAATAAACAACAGAATCGTGCAAGCAGGACTCGTGGTAGAGGTGGTGGTGGGAATTTTCAAAACCGCGGCAATAATCGTGGAGGAGGCAATGTCCGTGGCCGCGGTGGAGTCAGAGGCAGAGGGCGAGGTCGGGGTCGCGGGCGGTCACAATCGCGACCTGGCACTCCTCGTGGCAGGCAAGGCCGTTCGAGATCCCAGCAACGTTCCCAGTCAAGATCTCGTTCGCAGTCACGATCGCGGTCGCGCTCGCGTCAGCAACGCCGCTCCATTTCCAGAGCTAGGTCTGCTTCACGGTCACGATCTCAACTCCGTTTGACTCCTAAAGGACGAGCTGGGTTGGAAGATCAAATTTCTGACATGCCTCCACTTGTTCGAGGAGGTGGATATAATAGAGGTAAGATCACCAATTGTTTTTCAAATATAAAACTACTATAATTTCAATCTTGCAATGGATATGCTTTTGCAATCTAAGCTTTTTTTAAATTAAATTCTTTCAATTATAATACAAACATTTGTATGGGTGTTTGTTATTCTTTCTCCCAAAAACTAATGAACGGATTTGAATAAAATTTGGTACTAATATAGTTTCATCTAAATTGAGACATAGGATAGGTACTTCTGATCCCAGAAAAGGTTTCTGTGGGATTCTCAAAAAACTAAAAGTACAAAGTCACAGGCGGCCTCTTACAATAAAATGCTTAATTTAAGTAATATTACTGTGACACTACCAATACCAACTAGAGTTCAAGCTGACAGCTTGAACACTAACTACCACAAAAATGTTGCTCTAAAACAAATATTTTTTTTGTTACAGGTGGATGGCAAAACAGGCTCCGGCGATCAAATTCAAACCCAAATCTTTACAACAGTATACACAACAGACTTGGTATGAACAATATAGGGAGAGGTGGAGTCAATCGCAGACCATTAGCTGTGGCTAAAAGGGGAATTTCGAAGCGTGGAAGAGGTTTAAGCACCAACAGTAGATATAGTGCTGTTGGATTGAGGTCAGACCAAATCTTAAAAGAACAACGACAACATCTTCTTCGTCAAAGTAATATTATCAAATCTCAGACATTCACTAGATCTAGAAATAATTCTTTTAATGCTTCTCAGTTGACTGTAAGTGTTGCTAATGATTTTAGTAAGAGACGTCGAAACAGTGTTGGTAATGCTGGATATTTAAACAAACAAAGTCTAGCACAGTTTAATAATCAGTTTGGGGGGTACAATACTAGACGTGGTCCAGGTAGTGTCAAGTCAATGGGTTCTAATCGATCAAATAGGTCAAACCGTTCCAATGCCTCCAATGCAAGCAGACAATCCACTAGATCACGAGGTAGGGGAAGAGGAGGAAATAGAGGTATTGGTAGGAAATTTGTTAGTAAACAAACACTAAATCCTAAACTGCAGAAGGAAATAGCTGCTATTCAGGGAAAATCTTATGGCAGCAATACAAACACTGCAGAATCTCCTGGTGGAATTAATTTCACTCCAACACCTGCAGCTACAGGGCAAACTTTGCATCAAAGGTTTGCCAGTACATAAACGAAATCAGATTTGTTAGTTTTACCATCAAAAGTACATTTATCAAAATGATTGTACTGTATAGTTTAAGAAAGCAAAGTAATTATATGTCTTCTAAGTATTGCAAAAAATATTATGAATAAGTGATTTTTGTTAGGTAATGTTACCTATTTTTTTAAATAAGTTATAACTAAATAAAGCAGTCAAGTTATGTGAACAAGGTTTGTTTTGCCAGTAAAATTATGATAATCGATTTTTCTAATAGTTACTGGTGATTACTATCTATGATGCAATATAGTTACTGCATAATATAGGTAGTATCTAAACACTTTCTTTTGTCTTTATGGCCATTCATAAGTAATAACTTTTCTTGTTGTTTTCCATGTCTTTGTTACTAATAACAAAAACTGAAAATAAAAAAAAACTCAATACTAATATTTTTGTTTATTTCATATACATTTTCTTCCCATTAGCAAATAAAATCGTAACAGGACAAACCATTTATAGGGTAAATGTTTGTATGGGATACCAATTTTTCAACACAGACGAAGTAATAGATAGGCACCACAGTCAATGCAAGAAACAAATTCTTTTAATAAACAAGTGTTATTAAAAGAAGTAGATAGCCTGAATGCCTGTAATAATCCACTCATCCCTATAAGCGTGGGCTAGCTAAAACGGGCGTGTGTGTGGCTTCTCTAGGGGGGTAAGTGTATGGAAAACGATTTTTTCCATACACTTACCCCCCTAAAGGGTGATTTCTCTGCAGCAGAATGACAAGCAAAATTCCAGATTAGCAGAAGGACAGATTGGCACAAAGACAAAGAAGTACAGACCCTTACAGAAAACAAAATTGAATAGTTACAATTCATAAAATTTTATTCAAAAACTAGCGGCCGCCCGCGACTTAGTATGCGTGGAGTTAGTTATAAATAAAGGATCACTGCTCGTTCCCTGTAGGTGATAGCGTGATAATGGTATCGATTCTGGCATGATTCTCTAAACCTAAACTTAAATTTGACAATAGTATATCCTAGTCAATCTCTATACAGAATGAAAAAGGAGAGACTGATGTTAAATTTAGTTTTAAGTTTAGAGAATCTCTCCAGAATCGACCTCAATATATAGCTTAAATGTTGACCCGACTTCTTAATAATATTCGTGCCAAATTTGAAGTAAATGCATGCAGTACTTTTTGAGTTTAACCCAGACATACAAACAAACAAAAATTCTAAAACCTATATTTTTCACTTTGGTATTGATTGTATTCTTTTAAAAAATATTCTATGTACAGTTCTGACTTTCCTACCATTTTATTATATGTATCTCTTATCTATTAGACAAGTCCGTCCGTCTGTCTATGGTGCTGTTTCAGCGGCCAAACCGTAAGAGATAGATAAAAAGAATATTTAAGTTAAAAGTTAAGAATAGTCTGATAAGACTACAAACCGGATTTGAGTAACGTAGCACTTCCGGTTTTCGAGAAATCACGAATTTCAATCGATACCACACAAAATCTCCGAAGTTCCCAATTATTATTATTAAAAGTATTATTATTATTAAAAACAGATCACTTGCTTTGGAAATTTTCATTACTGATCAAACGCACGGTTCATAATAAAGATCTCAAAATATGGGACGTAAGCTAAACATTTTATATCAAAATGTTCGTGGTCTTCGTACCAAGACATTAGAATTTTACAATAATTTACTTCGAACGGATCACGACATTATTCTTATAACTGAGACTTGGTTGAATGACGGCATTTTGGATTCAGAATTATCAAATTGCAGGTACGAGATATTTCGCCGCGACCGCGGATCTCACGGTGATGGTATCATGATTATGTGCAATCGACGACTGAACGCTCGAGCCCGCACTGAGTGGCAACGCGCTGACGTTGAATGCATTTGGGTGACCTTGGACGGCCGCACAATAAACTTAAAGCCCACCATTCACTATACGCACCGCGAGCCGTACCCATCCGTGGACAAATCCGTAGGGACACGATATCGAATAGAAAGTATCGATACTGTACTCATGAGTAGTATCGGTAAAAAAGTATCGTACTCGTAAAAGTATCGAAACAAAAGTATCGATACTTCAAAGTATCGAGTACATTTCATAGTGCCTTACTTGTTACTTGTTGTGGGCCCCCGTTTCCGCACGTAGACTCCGTATTTGGTCCATTGTGCGTGCAGGGTATATTGGGCTAGCTAGCTCAGCCAGCCCAGCTCCTTCCAGAAGCGCAGTAGTCTCCTGGGACTCTCACAGGCTTCTAGGAGCGTCCTCGGCTTCCTGAGGATTGATGCCCGGTGTTCTGCTACGCTCATGCATTCCAGGATCACATGTGCGGCTGTTTCATCTGCTTCCAGACATCCTCTGCATAGAGAGCTATCTGTAACACGTATGGTTAGTAGATGCTTGTTAAGTAGGCAGTGCCCTGTTATGGTGCCCAGCATTACTCGGAGGTCATTTCGGTTAAGATTTAGTAGTTTTTTAGTTAGGTTAGGGTTAAGTCTAGGGAAAATATCCTTAGATTGCCTGCAGCCCTCGGTACTAGCCCATCGGCTGTTATGGCTCTGTATGGTTCTTTGACGCACCCATGTACGAACTTGATTGAAGGGTAATGGTAGAAGTGGCTCAGGGCCTTCCACTCTTTGTGATGATCCCCTTCTAGCCAGTTCGTCGGCCGCGTCATTACCCATAGAGCCACTATGTCCCTTGATCCATTGGAGGGTAACCTTGTTATCTGTTGCTATGCGCTCCAATGCTAGGTGACATTCGTGTATTAGCCCAGAAGTTTTGCTGTTGTTATCTAGGGCTCTTAGGACAGCCATACTATCAGATAATATACGTATCTTGTAGTTTGTTACTTTCCTGTTGATAACAGCGGTGGCGGCCTGAGTAATAGCTATACATTCGCATTGGAATATTGAGCTGTGATTACCCAGTGCTGTTGATATATGTATGTTAAGGTCCAGTGAGAAGACTCCTGCGCCTGATCCGGATCCAGGTATTTTGGATCCGTCAGTGTATATGCGTAGTTCGTCTGTGCCTGACCAGTCCTTGTTGGTTTCTAGTAGTTCTATTTGATATTTCTTATCAAATGTAAGAGTAGTCGGGATTTTGTCACAGCGGGCTATTACAAGAGATTGGTATTGTATAGCCCTTTCCAAGATTTTGGAGTGAGGTCCCTGGTTTTCCGTCCACAAGCCCAGATGGTACATTCTTAGCGCTGCCATGGTTGCTTCCTGTTGTATAAACAGATCCAGTGGCGGCAGGCCAAGCGCTATTTCTAGGGCGTTTGTGGGTGTGGATTTCATGCAGCCTGTTATAGCAGAACATGCTAATCTTTGAAAACGCTGCAGTTTATTTATTGCGGTGTTGATTTCGGTTCTAGGCCACCAAACTATTGCACCGTAGATGATGAGTGGTCTGATTATGGTTGTGTAAAGCCATTTTGTGATTTTTGGTGCAAGACCCCAGGTTTTACCAAGTAGCCTTTTGCACTGCCAAAATGTTATACAGGCTTTGTTTATCTTTTGGTCTAAGTGACTATTCCATGTAAGCTTATGGTCAAGAACTATGCCTAGATATTTGACCTCGTTCGACATAGATAGTTCGGTGTTGAATAACTTGGGGAGTTTCATGGCATCCAAGTTACGTTTCTTCGTGAACATGACCATCTCTGTTTTGGTCGGATTCACCGATAGTTGGTGCTTAGTGCACCAGTTTTCGACTATCTTGAGAGCGTTGCTCATTAAGTTGCACAGTACATTTTGAAATGGCCCACTTATGAGGATTGTTAGGTCGTCTGCATAGCCAACTGTGTGGTAGTTGCGCTGATTGAGTTCGCAAATTAGTTCGTCAACCACAATGTTCCACAGAAGGGGAGATAAAACTCCTCCCTGTGGGCAACCCCGTGCCACTACGGCTCTCTTCGTAGTGTTCACCGTCACCTGTATTGCTCTGTATTTCAGCATGTTGTTGATCCATCCCGCAGTCGTGGGGTCAACACCATGTCTCACAAGTGCTTGGCTGATGCTGGTAAAGTTCGTTTTGTCAAAGGCGCCTTCAATGTCAATGAAGACTCCCAGCGTTGACTGTTTTGGTGATAGTCCACGTTCTATTTGCCTGACCACACTGTGTAACGCGGATTCGGTGGATTTGCCCATGCTGTAGGCGTGTTGATTGGCATGAAGTGGTACTCGCTTTAGAGCATTATCTCTCAAGTACCTGTCACACATTCTCTCCAGCACCTTTAGGAGAAATGATGTGAGACTTATCGGTCTAAATGCTTTGGGTTGCGTGTAGTCACTTTTGCCCGGTTTGGGTATGAATATAACTTTAACCTCTCTCCACTTGGTGGGTATGTACCGATAGGCGAGACATCCTGTATAGATTCGCAGCAGATGCTCGAGTATCGATTCTTCACACCATTGCAGTAGGCCCGGAAAGATGCCATCCAGACCAGCTGCTTTAAAGGGGAGAAAGCTTTTGATGGCCCATGTTAATGTATTGATTTTGATGATTTTGCGTGCGGTTGTCCAGTCCGCTGATTCCGGAACTGCAGATATCTCATCTTCCCATTCTTGGTTTTCCTTAGTGTTACAACCTGGGAAGTGTGTTTGCATCAGCAGCTCACAGGTTTCAGCGTCGGTTTTTGTAAAGGTGTTATCAGCCTTTTTGAGGAAACCTAAATTGCGTTCGGGATCACTACTCAGGATTTTCCTCACTCTTGCGGCATGATTGTTGTCTTGAATATCGCTACAGAAACGCTTCCAGCACTCAGCTTTTCTGAAGCGGATGCGCTTTTTGTAGCGGGACTGTGCCTCCTTGTAGCGACTCCAGTCATATTCTAGTCGGGTGTTTTTTGCTCTGTTGAACATCTTTCTTACCCTGCGCCGCAACTTATCCAGTTCAGGACCCCACCAATTGTGTTTGCCTTTGCTTGTTGTGCGTTGCTGTAATAGTGGGCAAGATTGTTCATAACAGACGGTTAACGTTGATGTTATGTTATTCACGTGCGTGTCTATTTCCGTTGGATGTTTATATTCCTCTGGAGGTTTAAGACACTTCAGACTGGCCGATGCTAGTGACAAAAATTTTTTGCGGTCAGTCTTACGCGGAATGCGTCGAGGGTCTGGTGGTTTATTGTTTATATGAAGGTAGAACCTAATCCATCTGTGATCCGAGCAAGATGCTTCGTCAGATACGTGCCAGTCAGTGATATATTCGGCAATTTTCTCACTGGTTAGGGTTAGGTCGATTATTGTCTGGGCTCTTGATGTTACAAAGGTAGGTTCAGAGCCTCTGTTGATGATTTTTAAGTTTGTTGAGAAAAGGTAGCTAGAAAAGTCCTCACCTCTGGTATTGGTGTCGTGGCTGCCCCAAAGTGTGTGATGTGCGTTGGAGTCAGCGGCGATGATCAGCTCCAGTCCCTCTTGCTCGCAGTGTGTCACCAGCCTTTCGAACTCCGGCAAGGGTATTTCAGCGTCGCCCGGACAGTAGGCAGACGCTAAAATCACCTCGGGTAGGCTAGGTGTATCACTGAGGAGCCTGATTGCAGTCAGGTCCCTGGAACAGAACTCGGTGATTAAAACGGTTTTCACATGCTTGGGAACAAAGATGCATGTTCGTGGTTTACTTACGGTAGTATCAAGGAGTAATTTGCCTCCAATGTTGGATAGACCACAGATCCTCTCACCCCTGATCCACGGCTCCTGGATGAGGGCTATGGTCTTGGTGTTTGTCTCCAACACTCGCCGAAGATTTGCCGTGGCTGTCTGGCTGTGTTGGAGATTGGATTGTAGGATGTTAAAGAGAGGGGCTGGGTTTTTGGTCGTCATTTTGACTGACCAAGCTGCCCGCTCTCGCTTCCTCTTCATTCGCCTTTTCACCCTCTAGCCACCAGTCCATACGGTCAGCATCCTCCTCTTCCATGCTGGATTGTCGGGCCGGTGACGAGTTGTAGGCCGATGTTGTTGGTGCCGAAGCCGGTGGTTTATTGGCCATACCCACGCCCAGTCCTACTTCGGTCTTCCTCGGTGGGTTAGGTGTGGTGGCCGGTGGTAGTTTTGCCGTGGAAGGTCGATCTGATGGTCGATCGACTGCCCCCGACGAGAAGCGGACATAGATCGACCCGAGCTTGTAAGCTACGCGTCGATCCCTCGCGAGAAGTTTGGGCACATCATCCTGGGGGATACCCACCAGGATAAATAGCTCCTCCCTCTCTTCCGTCTTCACTGCGTGGTACAGGGCCCATTGGTTGATATTGTACCACGGATTCTGGGCGGCCAGCCTCAACCTCAGTTGGTCGAGGTTTTCGCCCTTGTACCGTGGCACAATGATGGAGGCCTTCACCCTCTTCGGAATCTCGGCTTGACGTTTAACTGTCAAAACGGTTCCTGAGATGGGAGACCTGATGGTCTTGATGGTTTGGCGCAGCCATTCTAGCGAATAGTCGTCCTCGCACCAGAGTTTGAGGACGCCCTCCGACCAGAAAGCTTTGCCGCGGAATGCTGGTGAACGGGATGACATCGTGGACGGTTTGTAAATTTGCTCATCCAGAGCACCCTCGATGTCCTCCTCGATTTTAGAGGCCTGTGCTTCGGTTAGGTCCTGAAAGGGTTCCGCCATTACCGCGACGCAGAGGTCATTGACCTTCAATGCGTCCGCGTAATTTACTGCTGAACTCTTCGGACCAGTCCGAGGCCTCTTGGTGTCCCCTCTAGGCGATATGGTGTCATCAGGACGTCCTCTCTTCGACGGTATCGATTGGGACTTTTTGGGCCGGTTGTTCCTGGCTTGTCCTGACCGTTTGCCGCGTGGTCGCAACAAATCGCTGCGATCTTGCTCGTCCGGATTCTGGGGTGCCTTTTCAGCGGGTTTCTCGTTGGTTGGCCGGCTTACGCCAGCCGCACCGACGGTCTCCTCGCCTACACGGGCAGCGTGAGCCGTAGTGGACTCTTCAGCAGCCTCTGGCTGCTTACTCCCTCCAGTCTCCTGTGCGCGCTTCTGCCTCGCAATAAAGCGCGCTTTCGCGCGGCGTATATTACGGAGTACCTTGGCCGGCGTTGCGCCAGTCAATGACTTCTTCGGCGATGGCAGCGGTTTGTTGGTGTGTTTCACGGCTGGTTTGTCAGTGACCTTCCTGCTCCGGACCTCCACGCTCCAAGACGCAGTCCCTTTCGGGGTGACATCCGGGATTGCGGCACCGATAGCAGAAAGGTCCATGACCTTCCGCGCCGTGACGGTGTTAGTGTTCGGCGCATCCGAAGACGCAGCCGCGTGTGTACTTGTGTGTGTAGCCTGCGCTTCCGAGGATGCAGCGGGCTTTGGCGCATCTGAGGACGCAGCCGTAAGTGGGTGTTTAGCCTGCGCTTCCGAGGATGCAGCGGGCTTGGTAGTGTTGGTAACAGGATTAAGATTTATATGTTCCATGTGTGTTCGTGTGGTGTTTCATTCCCAGCGGCTTTCCACCCTCCTTGGAGCCCGCAAAGTGGGGACGCTGCACATCTTAGTGTGTACATGCGCCAGAAATACCCCGGGAATATAGGACTCCAGCCCCGTGGGTTTACGTCCGGTAACCAGTTTTAGATTGCCACGCTTTCGCATGGGTCCGCAACCGGGCCAAACGCTCCCGCCGGTTCAGAGTCCTCGCCAGACTTTGATGTTGTTAAGTCGAGCCGATTGACCCCAGTTGGCTACTCTGAGGCCTCCCGTTTAGGCTGAAATTAGGGCCAAAGAGGCGTGTTGCTGTGGTGGTTACCAACAGCTCAACCTCCAGGATCCCTTCATCCCTCCGCACGGGTCTCCACGCACGGCAAACACGCGGGTGGTCATTTCAACCTGCCATCCTGGTTTTTTGGATGACTGGCCCATGTCGGCGTGACCACATCGTCGATTATGGCGGATTACGAGAGGGAAGATTGGAAGTGGGATAGGTGAGGAATTCTACGGGGAAATGCGTCAGGTAGTTTCGGTTGCACTCTTCATCAAAAGGATGAACAATGCGTAACAGGTGGCAACCGCGGGAAGGAGAACATACCTGGCTTGCCTTAGGGATCTTCACGACTGTAGCGCTCTCCCCTAAAGCCATATGCCTAATCACACATCGGACAGGTGTGTGAAAAAGGGGCACTCTTAGACCAACCCTGCTTAAAGGAAACTTTACTGGTGCTAAGCTCACCCCCACCCATTCATAGTGCCTTATCGGAGCCTCTGTGGTCTGATAAGCAAACCCCCCCCCCCCCCCACCGGTGTTAAAATTGAAAGAAAAACAATCGAATTTTATTATAGTACGTATAATCAAAAACAAAAAAAGGACCTGTAAATTCACAAATTGCTATATTATATGTATAATGAAAAGAAAATAGCTGTGATTTCTGTCACTAAAAAAGTGTTCATTAATATTACATTCATAATTAAATTGTTAATTAAAAAGATCGAAATCTTAAACAATTTAAAAGTATGAAACTTTTCAGATTTGTATTACTTGAATTTTAATCATTAAAAAACATTATACCCACTTATGTTAACTTGAATCTGAAACGTAGTTAGCGGCTGCCATTGGCATGCTTCACTCAAGATTATAATTGTAGAAGAGGTTACGTCCGTCTTTTTTCAGGTGGTTTCAAATAGGTATACACAGTACAGACAGAATAATAGTGTTACACTTGAATAAATCAAATACAGTTAAGCGAAAAGCACAATAAACGGCGAATCAATCACAGTTCCTAACAATATGGTCGCTAAATAAATAACTATGAAACAAAACAAAGCGCAAAATATACAGAGTCACAGATTGGAAAGAATTTAAATATGCCAGTTACTGACTTTATAACAACGCAATAAGGCATTTGACAGTATTAAAAATAAAGTGCCAAAATAACGAAAAAGATATTAGTTTTCTTATCTATTGTCACGTAACCCAAAACGCTTGGGATTGGCGGAGCCTAAAATGACGTCACACGCAAGTAAAGTATCAGTGTCATTACATTGTATCGTTTGACGTTTTAATAAGTCGTGTGACGTCACACACTAGTAAGACGCCATATTGTCCAGAGAAACGTTTTCGCGGCAACTTGAAAATGGAGTTTTTGATTTGATTATTTTTCCTGAAATACACGACAGAATGATGAATATCCACTTTTTCCATGGCCATAGTGGCAGCAGGCAACCTGCTTAAACTACACTGTATATTTCTCGCGCTTGTTTTCTGAGTCTGAATCTGAATCTGAGTGCACTCTGGCCGTACCCATAGGGTATACCCATACCTATTTTGGACAAGATTCTTTCCCATACTGTGGATTTTATTTCATTGTATCTACTATTTATGATATTGTGATCAAAGAGGGATATGGAATAAAAAATATTAAAGGGTTTCATATTTAAATAATATCCCATGAATACACTATTAGAAATCCTTCTTTTATTTGAAATTGTTAAGTACGCATAGTCATTGTATTCGAACTCAATAACCCTTGTCCGTTATGTATTATTAAATTAATTTAATTATATTTAATTAATTAAGAATTTCGACGCAGGCGGTCAGTACCTACTCGCGCTAATTAAACATTAAAAAAAACTTTTTTTTTCGTCACTTATCTACGGGGCCGGTATACTTAAATAGTTCCGTTCCACTTATTTTTTATTTTGATATAAAAATACTCTTGAAAACACTTTTATAATTCGTTTTTGTATTACTTGGTATGACATAATCTCTAAATCTTCAAAGTAGAATATCTATAAATCTAGACTTACTCTATATTTTAACATGCAATTCATTTATAGACGTAAAAAAATTTTTAAGAAAAATTTGTATGACTGTTCGCCACTGTCCTTTGCAAAATATGTGACGTCACACTAGAGAGGGGGGTCTCACAAATGTGACCAGCTGTGATAAGGACGGGGGAGGTGTAAAAAATTGGGAAATTTTACCTGAAAATAAAATTTTAATTAAGCTACTTACCCTATTCCAAGCTTTTAAAATTGAGATGGCAACCCTGTTTTGACATATGAACACGCACAAAGGCGCCCCCTAGCGGCCGCATTCGTCATCAGTTGTCCTCTACTATCTATGGCACTCCCCCCACCATAGGGTAGGGCCAGAGTGCACTCAGATTCAGAGTCAGATTCAGATTCTGAAAACAAGCGCGAGAAATAAACAGTGTAGTCTAAGCAGGTTGCCTGCTTTTTCTCGCGCTTTGTTTTCTGAGTCTGAATCTGAATCTGAATCAGGAGTGCAATCTGGCCGTACCCTTCGACTACACTGTTTATTTCTCGCGCTTGTTTTCGAAATCTGAATCTGAATCTGAATCTGAGTGCACTCTGGCCGCACCCTATGGGTGCACCCTATGGGTTTCAGATTCGGACTCAGAAAACAAAGCGCGAGAAAAAGCAGGCAACCTGCTTAGACTACACTGTTTATTTCTCGCGCTTGTTTTCAGAATCTGAATCTGACTCTGAATCTGAGTGCACTCTGGCCGCACCCATACACAATATCCAGCAGCCGTGCGCGGCTGGCGCGATCGGCTCATTGGATCTCAATTTTACAGAACAGTCTTGTTATGAGAAGAACGAGACAGACTGTGTTGCCACAGTATAGTATGTACTGGTGGCGATAACGTTAGGTAGGCATGTGAGCCGTGCCATGGGCGAACCCGCTGTTCACCACCTACTGGAAAAAGATCCTGCAACTATTATACTTATAGCTAAGAAATTAATAACAATTGACATACCTCTATCCTGAAACCTGTAATCAAAGTCTATTAAACAGCAGGCAGCAATATAAATAAGGCTTGGAATAGGGTAAGTAGCTTAATTAAAATTTTATTTTCAGGTAAAATTTCCCAATTAAGCTTCTGTCCCCTATCCAAGCCTTTAAAATTGAGAAGTGTTTGTTATCGGCTGCTGGGGAAAATCAAGAAACGCCAATGTGAAAAATACTTCTTATTAAAATAATCAGTATTTAGCTAATCTAATAAGTAAATTAAGGAAATAAATATATATATATTTAATATCAGGTTATGTGCCAAACAAAGCTAATCAACGTGATGTAATCAGAGTAATGATCAATAACAATTATATTCACTGGAGTAATAAAATGAACGAAAATAGCAAATTCATCCTTATGTCCTAATCTACAATTGGTTGAAAACAACTAGATAAATTATTAGAACTAAATTGACGGTCACGAAGCACTTCTTTTTTATAATATTTGTGAAATGCCGTCGCACATTTCCAATTACCACGGGACAAAATATCATCTATGTTATGATAGTCTAGCCAATTTGCCGAAGCTACAGCTGACCTAACACTGCCGGGGGTACTTTCTATCCTAGCATCACTGAGAACGGATTTCACCCAATTTCCTATAACAGTACGCGTAGCCGGCTTTGTTACACCAGTTGCAGTAATAAAAAGATTATTTAAATTACCGCGCCTGGACTGGGAGACTAAAATCAATTTCTTTAACCAAAAAACAGGATCTATGTTTTTGTTTTCTTGGCATTCTAGTAATCTCCAACCCGACTGTCGGTATGTGGCTGAATCAGTCTTGGAGCCAAATGTAGGCCATAATACCACCTGATTCTCACTAACTAAGCAGTTCTGATCACCTATTTTCAAAAGAGTCAAATCATGAACCCTACGACCAGAACACAACAACAACAATATAGCACTCCGTTTAGATACTTCATATAAACTATTACTGATAGGTTCATTAGATTTAAGATAATCACACAATATTTTTACATCCCATATAGGCCGCCTAGATGACTTAGGCTTGCGCAAGCCATTAGCTTTAAAGGTCAGTTTAATAATCGTGTATGAGCTAAGGGGAGGCTGTTGTGGGCAGAACATAGATACGACTGATCTGTGAAGGGCAATTGAGCTATATGACAACCTCTCTTTCAAACATAAATCTGTCAAAAATCTGGCTAAATCTTGGGGATTGGGATTACATGCTAGCACATTATTAGCGTTAGCCCAACTACACCATCTATGCCATGCTGGTTTATAGGACTGTAAGGCAGATTTTCTCCAACTGCTTGACAATAAAAGTTTTTGATCATCGTTCCAAGAGTCTAACATGGTATTCCACCCCGTATTTTCCAAACTTCTAAAGTCATTCGCTTGACATTCGGTGGTGGATTCTGAGTTCTTACATCTATCAACAATCGTGAAGATTGTTGATTTCTATTGGAGACGCCAGGGCTCGACTTTCCAGGTCGCTGCGCCAAAACACCTTCTTCCATCTGGGAACCACAAAGAGGTAAATCCCTGTCGCTTTGTTCAAATGGGCCAGGACACGTGGGACGAGACTGGGTGGAGGGAACAGCCATGCAATACTGTAGTTCCACGTTTGGCTGAACGCGTTCACAAACACTGCCCGAGGATCGGTCTGATCGAGAGTTACGTACCTTGGGACTACATGCGCTTTTCGAGACGCAAATAAGTCGATCTCTGGAGTCCCTAAAGCATGAAACAATTGATGTGTCAGTTGTTCCAATAAATGCCACTCTACCTGCGCATGGGACCTTGATAGACTGTCCGCTACTGTGTTGAAGCGACCCGGCAGATAATTTATCACCATTTGTACCTGAACCTCATCCAATAACTTCAGTATTCGACAAGTCATTTGAAGCATCGGTAAAGACCTCGTTGCGGAGGTATGAGACAACTGTTCGGTTGTCTGATAAAATTTGCATAGAGGTCCCCGAGAATTGAGATTTCTGAGAAAGAATTACCTTTTCTATTGACAACATTTCCAAAAGATTGCAATGAAGAGCCCTTTCCTGTACCTTCCATGTCCCCGAAAGATAAAGGTCGTTCAATTGCGCGCCCCAGCCCTGGGCGCTGGCGTCGGTCGTCAGGAATACTTGCGGAGAGGCGAAGTGAAATGGCGTTTGCTTCGCAGCGTGAGTTATCCACCATTTTAGAACAGGAACAAGATAATGTGGTAGGGGTCTCAACATCGAAGGATGGTCGCTCAGAATCTGATGGCTGTAGAGAAGGAGAGATCTGCTGTTGAGGCGACCTCTTGGGACAACAAAGCTTGGGAAGTTGCACAGGCCTATGAATGACTGCACTTGCCTTAATGATGCCTTCATCCATGACAGAAGTTTGGGACTTTGCTGTCGAATTTTTAGCACCTTGTCGGAGGGAAGATATTTTCTGTTGTTCCAGGGATCCCGCTGGATGCCCAGAAACTTTATGGATCGTTGCGGAATCAAAACAGATTTTTGGAAATTTATTGTCAGGCCCAGTTCGCGGAAAAAAGTTATTGCAAATGTTGCCTGTTGTTGCAGTACCCTTGGATTCTGATGTGCGAAACAGAAATCGTCCAAATATACCAGGACCCTGATACCCCTGCTGCGGAGTACCTCCGCCACTCAATTCGTTATCGTTGCAAAAACTTTTGGAGCTGTTGATAACCCGAATGGGAGGCAGGTCATTTGCCACCGAGGGTGCCGCTCGTATGGCAATATTACTCGGAGGAAGCGACGGTGTTCCGGTTTTACAGAGACGTGAAAATATGCGTTGTGAAGGTCTAATTTTACTAACCAGTCGTTTGGTTGGAGAAAGTCGGGAACTCTGAACATGTTGACTAATCGAAATTTGCTTGTGTGGACAAAATTGTTTAAACGTTTTAAATTGAAAACTGGTCGCATTGCGCCATTTGTTTTTGGTACTAGAAAAATGTTCGACATAAAGCTGGGTGTTACAGGAGCTGGCTCCAGAACACCCTGGCGTTGCAGTAGTTTTACCTCCTTTATTATAGAAAATTTTTTGCTCGTGTGAAATAGAGTCGATATTCGATGTGGATGCACTAACGGAGGTTTTTTTATAAATGGTATTCTGTATTCCTATATAATTTTTAGGACATGATTCGGTGCTCCCCACTTTCTTCAATGAGTTAGATAACGTTCCAATCGACCCGCTTGAAATGACGGGTAGTCAATCATTACGTCTTTGGGAACGCTTACCTTGTTGATTTTTATAATATTTGTCACCTTTGGACCGAAAGGGCTCTGCTCTGCGCTTTTTCCCTTGCACAGGGGGCGCGAAGGTAGCAGTGCTAGTTGATGGTCCACTCGTAACGTGCACCCGGCTATGTGATGAATCAAAAGGTTTACGCGACCTTCCTTGCGAAGCTCTTTGCGCAAGAGCTTTCTTGGAACTAAGTGAACCAGGTGGCACATTAGTACTCTGCATGAATACTTTATCAACACCGCCGTTTTTTGTGACACATTCTGAAAACCTTTTATCATCGAAAAGATTCTCCAAAGTTGGAGGGATCTTCCATAAGCACTCCTTAACATACTTATCCTTTACGTAATGTAAAAGGCTATCGCGACGCTGTTGTATAATGTCAGCACGACACCCACATACTATTTGTAATAGATCAAGGTTAGCCGTAATTTGTTGGTGAGACTCCATCCAAGAAACTAAATTCAAAAAACCTTGTTGGAGATGTTCATTTTGAATAATCAAGCCATGACAAAGAGCAGCTAGTGTCTTTTCTGTAGCCGCTAACGATTTATTACGTTCAAACCTTTTCAGCATGTCATTACTTTCTAATTCGATAAAACCTGGACTAGATAAATAGCGTTTCTGGGCTTCCGTAAAACGAACCTGACACCAATCGTCATTATCAAAATGTTGCAATTTCAATAACATTTCCGCGTGTGCATCAGAAGTTTTTGCACCCGATGATTTGAGGGTAGTTTCTTGCTTAAAGTTCAAATTAGAGCATGGCAAATCAATTTGTTGATCAGAGTTATCGACCAAATCATCAGGGGCGAAAAGTGATAACACGTCAGCGTCACTTTCACGTAATTCACTATTCTCTCGATTACGGGCATGCAAAGCACTCACCGACGTGGCAAGATCTTTTACCACTTTTTCCAACTTCTTCAACCTGCTTACACTATGGCGCCGACGGCGATGGCGGCGCCGACGTCGCGGGCTGCGATGGCTGGACTGCGAATCAAAGTTGCTCGTTGAACGTGATGATGACGACCGCGATGACTCAGGAGCAGTAAATTTGGGGGATAACTTCACCTTCGAGTTAATTGTTGCACCGTTTTCAAAGTTCTCCATTTTTGAAACAACTTTAAAATGGAATTTATTTAACTACCTTCAAGAAAATAATCTTTTTTTTTTATTATTATTTAGAGGTGCAGCAATTAACTTTATGCGTGTTGCTTCTTTCAGACAAGAAACGCCAATGAGCCGATCGCGCCAGCCACGCACGGCTGCTGGATATTGTGTAAGGGTGCGGCCAGAGTGCACTCAGATTCAGACTCAGATTCAGATTTCGAAAACAAGCGCGAGAAATAAACAGTGTAGTCTAAGCAGGTTGCTTGCTTTTTCTCGCGCTTTGTTTTCTGAGTCTGAATCTGAATCTGAATCAGGAGTGCAATCTGGCCGTACCCTTCGACTACACTGTTTATTTCTCGCGCTTGTTTTCAGAATCTGAATCTGACTCTGAATCTGAGTGCACTCTGGCCGCACCCTATGGGTACGGCCAGAGTGCACTCAGATCCAGATTCCGAAAACAAGCGCGAGAAATAAAGTGTAGTTAAAGCAGGGTGGCCATAGTGGCAGCAGGCAACCTGCTTGAACTACACTGTATGGGTGCGGCCAGAGTGCACTCAGATTCAGATTCTGAAAACAAGCGCGAGAAATAAACAGTGTAGTCTAAGCAGGTTGCCTGCTTTTTCTCGCGCTTTGTTTTCCGAGTCTGAATCTGAATCAGGAGTGCACTCTGGCCGTACCCTTCGACTACACTGTTTATTTCTCGCGCTTGTTTTCGGAATCTGAGTGCACTCTGGCCGCACCCTATATTTCTCGCGCTTGTTTTCTGAGTCTGAATCTGAGTGCACTCTGGCCCTACCCTATGGTGGGGGGAGTGCCATAGATAGTAGAGGACAACTGATGACGAATGCGGCCGCTAGGGGGCGCCTTTGTGCGTGTTCATATGTCAAGACAGGGTTGCCATCTCAATTTTAAAGGCTTGGAATAGGGGACAGAAGCTTAATCATGAAAGTGTGACGTAATTTATGGATGACCCCGAATTACAAAACAGTCAGCCCTGCGGTACACAGGCAGTTTTGTACTGCCGGCTTCCTTACGGCCGGTCTTAATCCACTCATGGTATACAGAATAACATTCCTGTGACTTCAGGCCCATATCACTATTATAAACTTACCCATGACACAAAATAAGCATAATCTATACTGTAAAAAATTGTAAAGCAATTTTTTTTTGAAATGCAGGCATAGCTTTTATGTATTTAAAATAAAGGTGGTGTACTAAGGTGGTGCTCATACTGTGTCAAATTACAGCCTGGGTTCAGGCACATTTCCCCACAATATTCACACTCTAGTACATTCCTAAATTAGACAGCCTATTAAAGGTTTCACTAATGGAGCTTAAATAATAAACAAAGCATAATAGAAATAAATAAATATAATTCTGTAGATAATGTTTACATCTTAAAAACTTTTGGCATCATTATAAGAGAGTCCGTAACTGAAACAAAAAGGTTATGAATTAATTAAACAATTATTAAAAAAAAATGGATTTAAATTAGTCACTCACAATTTTCTCCTAAAATGTTGCTCAAAATCAGTCCATGAAAGGTGTTTGTTTTAGAGTCATTTCCATTTTTAGTACTTTCAAATGTCCAACCCAGTTGTTGCCCACAATGTGGGCAGGCACATATGCGCCAGGCATATCCTGGAAACCAGGAATCTGCTCCTTGAGGCTGGTTTATAAACAAAGAACAATTAGTTTTCTCCATCAATACTTTTGTGATAACAAACACACACCACCTTATTCCAAAACGCAAACTAGTTAATCTTGGTTTAAAACTGATGTTGTCTCTGTCTTCTTTTTAGCACACAAAACTGACAGCATCAGTTTTAATCCAGGTTTAACTTAAGTCTATATTTTGTAATAATGTTGACATAGTTTATTAACTTACATTTCCAATGTTATCACATTTTGCTTTTTCAATTGTAATAATTTCAAATTTTATTCCAAAGGGATTAACTAAGGATTGTATAGTTACATTATGTTTACCAAACATATTTTGTTTTTCCGTAAGTCGAGCACCTGGACTCTGTTTATTGAACAGGTAATATGAATCAGCCACATCAGCCCCACACTTACGGCAAAGTAGCAACTCTAAAAAGAAACGTTTAAATCTTCACATTGTTACTCTATCATAGGATTTGGACATGAGAGGTCTCAAAAAATTACCTTGACCATTTCTTTCAGATTTATCGATATTTTCAGCACACGTATAAATATTATGACAACATGAACTAAGAATAAGAAACAAAAAATAACTGTACATCCCTTCGAAAGTTAAAGAAGCAAATCAATTAGACTCTGATTTTAATTTTAGACTTGACACTCAAACTTAAATTAAAATTAGGTGGTAACATTTATATTATTAAATATTCAATGAAATCGGAAAAAACATTGTAAATCGAAACATCCTGTACCAATAAACTTTATTTAGAGCTAAATTGTGTAGTTAGCACCGTATCACAAAAATAAAGTTAAAACAAATGCAACATGAATAAAGGTTATTGACAGATGTCAATGTCATTGTCAGTCTAACTTAAAGCCGGATTTACAATTGTCTGACGTGTTGTGATGTACACAGAACGGTATCGACCCCATAAATAATGTAAATTCTAGCAAGATTCTCTAAACTTAAATTCTCTTCAACTTTTTAGATTAGTCATTCTGTATTCCTTTGGTATACTTACTTTACTCTTTGTTCTGTATAGAGAATGACAAGGATTGTTGTTAAATTTAGCTTTAGATTTAGAGAATCATGCTTATGGTGTCGATTTTGACATGTGATTCCAAACCTAAACTTAAATTTGACAATAGTGTGTTTTTCTTTAAAGAATGAAAAGGAGAGACTGAAGTTAAATTTAGTTAAAAGTTAAGTGAATTATGCAAGAATCGACACCATTACTGTTGATTATAGCATGATTACCAAAACTTAATACTAAATTTAACATAAGTCTCTCCTCTTCATTCTGTATAGCTCTTGGTAGTACTAGTACCGACACCACAGATTCAGCTTTGTTTGTTTGTTTATATGTCAAACGTTATGTCATGTCAGTGTAAAATGGTGTGCAAAATAAAAAAAAAACGTAGAAGTGACTTTAATAAATAAACATCCTTAACTTTTTTATCTTAATGAATGCTAATTTTACATTAATTTCAACAGTTATGTGTGATGTAATATATTATTAAATTGCTTATAAACTTAGTGAGGACAACAAATAGACATGTCTTTCTTCAAGAACGTAGCGTCCGGATTCAATGTTCGTAACCGTGACACTATTTTAAAGGAATCTTTGATAAACAATCTATCAGAATGCGTAAAAGACATTCAATATAACAATCAGTTCGAAGAGAACTTCCACAGCGTTTTAGGGTCAACAGATTCTACAAACACCTTGTGTGTGGCTTTGGAGGCAGTATTTCTTCATGGATTAAAAGATACATTTTTGAGGAAGGCCAAGAATGCTTTATCAGGTGATTCAGATCACCGACCACAGCCTAATTTTTGGCCATTAATTCTTGTGTTATCACATAGACAGAATATAGATCAAATATCATCATTGCCTCAAATCAATACTGAAATAGGGCAATGTCGTGCTTGGCTCCGCATTGCTTTAAACGAATGTCTTTTGTCATCCTACATGTCTACTCTATTGAAAAACATATCTGCTGTTAAACCATTCTACAATAAAACTGCATTTGTTTGTGATTCAGAGATTCTGGAAGTTGCACAAAGACTTATTGAAGGTTTGGAATCATGTATACATTTCAATTTGCCTATAAATTCAAGTCTCCTTAATCAATGGCCTGAGCAAGTGTTAATGCTCGCAGGAATTTGGATTCCTAAAACAAAGATTGCCCCAATAAGTACAGCTTTAGATGTTGCAAGTACAATCACTGATGAAGATGTGAAACCTAAATTAGCATCTACACCTACACACTCTTCTAACATAACAGGGTTAGGAAGAATGCTTGCATTGAATGAAGATGAGGCACTTGATTTTATACTATCTAAAGATTCAAAAGATATTACATCCAAAGCCCGTGAAACAGATATACCAAAAGAGAATGATCTAGAGCCAGTTCAAACAGTTAAAGAAGAATCAGGTCCTTTAGAGATAGAAAAACCATCAACTAGTCAAGAGAAGGCAGTATCATCTCCTTGCTCATCATCTTTGGATTTGGGAGACTTCATTGCTCCTACTGATCTAATAGTTACTGGTAACTCCCTGTGTGGGAAGGGTTGGTCCAATGAGATTGATGAATTGAATACATCCATACATTCAAATTCTTCACATGGAAGTAGTATGATTAAAACTCCAGAACTAAAGAGCTTATCTTCACTTGTAGATAACAATACAAACTTTTCTGAAACTCACAACACACCTAATTTAAGAGATATTATGAAGGATATAGAGAGAGAATTAAAACTAACAGATGATACTGAAGTCTGTGATTTGGTCGTTGAATCTGTCTCCACAGAAGATCCAATGTTGCAATGTTTGGATTTTGAAGTAGTTCCCAATTCAATCTCTGGTTCATTCACTGCTCAAGAGTTACAGAAAATGAAGTTACAGCTGGGAGCACTCTCCAGAGAACAAGGGCTTGACCACCAAAACTATCAGTGCAAGGGCTGCCAAGATCTCCTGGGCAGTACCATATCCAAAGCAAAGGTGTGCGCTTTCACTGGAGAATACTATTGTTCCAATTGCATGGATCCAAATGTTTTTATTATACCAGCTAGAGTCATACATAATTGGGATTTTAAAAGATATCCAGTTTCCAAAAAATCGGCTCTATTTCTCTTAGAATTTCAACACCATCCCTGGATAGATATGAAAAAATTAAATCCAAAGATATACTGTGGTGTTTCAGACATGGCACATCTGCAAGATTTAAGAATACAACTAAACTTTCTCAGAGCATATATATTTACATGTAGAGAACATGTAATTGAGGAGTTGCAGAAACGTGTCTGGCCTAGGGAATATTTGTATGAACATTTGCATTTGTATACTATATCTGATTTAGCACAAATACCAAATGGGTCACTTCAATTGCAGCTAGAAAAAGTGGTATGTTTTGCCAAATCACATGTTTTAGATTGCTGGCTTTGTAGCCAAAAGGGATTTATTTGTGAAGTATGTCAAGATACTAAAATACTATATCCCTTTGAGACAAGTTCTACATATCGATGTGATATATGTTCAAGTGTCTTTCATTCTAAATGCCTCAATGCAAACCTACCCTGCCCCAAATGTAAAAGAAAACAAAATAGGACAAGTAATTCTTCATTGATTGATGCTGTACATGCACACTTTAGTAAATAATTATTGTGACATTTATTGAAGAAAATTATTAATGTACATATATATAATTTTGAAATAAAATATTTTTTCCCATATAATATATATGCCAATTAGGGATTAATTTCCTTTTAGAAAACTTATTTATTTTTATAATGAAATTAGACTAAAATCAAGCATATCTTATGATTTTGACTCTTTATTATATAAGACATGTAATGTGATATAGTAACTTGTAATAGATTAAGTTGATATCTAAATGTTTTATGTAAGTATTTTATAGCAGATTATGAATTAATAAATCTTAAGCGCAACACATACTCAAGATTGCTGCTCTGGTGGCCTATAAGAAAATAATCATGCGCTTGCGCGAGCTACCGGCCGCCTTGTTGGTGACTTGCGTACTCGCCCATTGCTCGGATCCTGAAGTCACCCAAGCGGTAACTTCCAAAAGTGGTCTACTCTTGCCACCAAAGCAGCGAAGCCGCCAACTAGCCTGCCGGCAAAAAATTACCGACAAAAGTTGGTGGGTCGTCGGCTTTGGTATGAATTGCGCTGTGACTAGTTTGCGATTATATTAAAAATTTATGCCTAAAATATAAAAAATGTATGTTAAATTAAAATTATTACTCTAGACTGTATTTTAATAGTTGTTATTTGTTATCATCTGGGGCTTTATCATTATGGCTCTGTAAGTAGGGCTAACATCTAGAGCTCGAGAATAGATATGTATAAAACATAGTAATGAGCTGTCCATTACTGCACATGGTCACGTTGTGCCCAATAACTTTGTTGTTGTTTGTCCTATATGGATTTCGTCCACAATCGCATTTCAAACAAAGTACAATTTAATGTGGAGCTAAAACATGTTCTGTATGTAATAGATAAGATTAAATTTAATTACAATACCTAGTTTTGTAATTGATCTGTTTTTTGTGTAGCTGTTGTGGAAGAAGAAACTTATTGTTATATAATTTTGTGGATTATAAGACAAATAATCAAATTATAAAAGAAATAAAAGTTAAATTAAATTTTTTTATTTCATAAATAAAAAATATTACATTATTTTTACATTATTCATTTGGTAACAAATAAATCACATTACATTTAGTTGAGACAAATGTATCTAGTTATAAAGTTACACGTAGGTACTTATTTTTATACATCAACATATATAAATATTAGTAGTGAGAAAAATATCTCTAAATATTTATATTATGGGTGCTTTTCACACCAAGAGCAAACGTGTGCTTTGTGTGTATGACGCGCTGCGCAATGCTTTAGTGGTACTTTACACTTTAAAGTGAATTCTGATACAGTAATTTTAAACAGGCGTATCGCGTCCCTTTTAGCTTGGTAGTAACACCGCGCCTCTCCCGGTGTGCGCTGCGCCTAACCGTCGTATTTAAAAACAGTTAAGTAATGACTTAAGCATTTTTTTTATTTCATTCTTAAGAAATTTATCAAATAATGATCTCTCAAAAATGAGAACTCTTATAAATCGATCCATTATTTAAACGAATCCAAAATGCTAACGCAAGACTTTCTCTCTCGCTCGTTACTAAGGACAACATCAGCGGAATGTCTGACTGGTTTTATTTATTGGTGCGTGTGTAGACTACACCGAAGCGATACGATAGTAAATAATAATTTAAGAAAGTAGATAGGTGATCAAATAACTTTGTGGCAGTTGAGATTTCAACTTTTAGTTTAAATATCGGTATACCACCAGCTTATTAATAATTTAATTTCAATGAACTTAAAAAAAAATACAGTACTGGGATGTTAGCTAGTTCTATTGGAATTCAAGATGTCGCTTAGAAAACTTTCTACTTCTTTTTTATTCTTATAATTAGCTTTTTTGTGACCCCAATCTTGCTTTGCCACCTTATTTACAGTACCATGGTTAAATGAAGGATCGTCCACAGAGAATTCTTCAAAGCATTGGTCTAGAAGTTTATCAGGCTCATCTGTTTTTGGCTTGGCTTTCTTCTTTGGTTGATAGCTCAGAGATTCTTTATCGAAATCTAAAGGTACAATCCCCAGGTCACCACTGTATCGGTTTTTTGCAACTTGCAAATACTTTTTTCCACGAACTGCTGTCAAACGCTTGTCCTGTAGTTTAAATTAATTTTATTAAATTTATGTAGCAGCTTTAACTAATTAAAGAACGAGAATCCAATACATATACATCATACGAGGAGGTCCATGGCAAAGGAGCTCGATGACGCAAGTGGTTAGCGCGTTCGGCTGCGATAGTTGAAGTTAAGCAACTTTCGCAGTTGTCGGTCATTGGATGGGTGACCAAAAAACTTTTCTAACTCGAGCTCCTCCGTGCTTCGGAAGGCACGCTAAGCCGTTGGTCCCGGCTGCATCTGCAGTCGTTAGCACCCACCAATTCGCACTGAGCCCGCGTGGTGGGTCATGGCCCAATCTCCCTATTCCATCCATAGGGAAGGCCTCAGCAGTGGGGCCTAATGGCCCTATTAATATAGGCTGATGATGATGAACTTTCGCAGTGGTCGGTCATTAGATGGGTGACCAAAAATTTACTATCTCGAGTTCCTCCGTCCTTCCGACCAAGACTGGGAAGATGAGATATCCGCGTTTCCGGATTTAGCTGACTGGACAACTGCACGCAAAATCATTAAAATCAACACATTAACTTGGGCCATCAAAAGCTTCCTCCCTTTTAAAGCAGCTGGACTCAGTGGCGGCGCTAGGCGTCGGCGACGTCGGCCAACGCCAACGGCCTCGCGCCTGAGAGGGCCTCGCAAAAAAATTTTACATGTTACCTATTTATTTTCGTTTCTCCGGGCCTGGCTTAGGTAGCCGACCCCGAACAATTCGGGGGAAAAGCTAAGCAGATGATAATGACTTTTATTAATTTCGAACACGTGCGTGATGGAAGCGAGTAGTACTTTACGGGTATTCAGAATCGTCTGTCTGGCAACACTATGAATCAATAATAAATCTCGTTTACTCATACGTTATTTTATAATTTGGCTCACTTAATTTAAGGGTTGTTTACTGCGAAGTAAAAAAGGCCTCGCGAACTTGATGTCGCCGACGTCCACATGTGGTCTAGCGCCGCCACTGGCTGGACTGGATGGCATCTTTCCGGGCCTACTGCAATGGTGCGAGGAATCGATACTCGAGCACCTACTGCGAATCTACACAGGATGCCTTGCCTATCGGTACATACCCACCAAGTGGAGAGAGGTTAAAGTTATATTCATACCCAAACCAGGCAAAAGTGACTACACGCAACCTAAAGCATTCAGACCGATAAGTCTCACATCATTCCTCCTAAAGGTGCTGGAGAGAATGTGTGACAGGAACTTGAGAGATGATGCTCTAAAGCGTGTACCACTTCATGCAAATCAACACGCCTACAGCATGGGCAAGTCCACCGAATCCACATTACACAACGTAGTCAGACAAATAGAACGTGGATTATCACCAAAACAATCAACGCTCGGGGTCTTCATTGACATTGAAGGCGCCTTTGATAAAACAAACTTTACCAGCATCAGCCAAGCACTTGTCAGACATGGAGTTGACCCCACGACTGCGGGGTGGATCAACAACATGCTAAAATACAGAGCAATACAAGTGACTGTGAACACTACGAAGAGAGCTGTAGTGGCACGTGGTTGCCCACAGGGAGGCGTTTTATCCCCTCTCCTGTGGAACATTGTGGTTGACGAATTAATTTGCCAACTCAATCAACGCAACTACTACACAGTTGGCTATGTGGACGACCTAGTTATCTTCATAAGCGGGTCATTCCAGAATGTGCTGTGCAACTTAATGAGTAACGCTCTCAAGATAGTTGAAACCTGGTGTACTAAACACCAACTATCGGTGAATCCGACCAAAACAGAGATGGTCATGTTCACGAAAAAACGAGACTTGGATACCGTTAAATTGCCCAAGTTATTTAATACCGAACTGTCTATGTCAAGCGAGGTCAAATATCTAGGCATAGTTCTTGATCATAAGCTAACATGGAACAGCCACTTAGACCAAAAGATAAACAAAGCCTGTATCACGTTTTGGCAATGCAAAAGACTACTTGGTAAAACCTGGGGTCTTGCACCAAAAATCACAAAATGGCTTTACACAACCATAATCAGACCACTCATCACCTACGGTGCAATAGTTTGGTGGCCTAGAACCGAACTTAACACCGCAATTAATAAACTGCAGCGTTTTCAAAGACTAGCATGCTCTGCTATAACAGGCTGCATGAAATCCACACCCACAAATGCCGTAGAAATAGCGCTTGACCTCCCGCCACTCGACCTGTTTATACAACAGGAAGCAACTATAGCAGCGCTAAGAATGTATCATCTGGGCTTGTGGACGGAAAACCAGGGCCCTCACTCCAAAATTCTGGAAAGGGCTATACAATACCAACCTATGGTAACAGCCCGCTGTGATAAAATCCCGACTACTCATACATTTCACAGAAGATATCAAATAGAACTACTAGAAACCAACAAGGACTGGTCGGGCACAGACGAACTACGCATTTACACTGATGGATCCAAAATACCAGGATTCGGATCAGGCGCAGGAGTCTTCTCACTGGACCTTAACATCCATATATCAACAGCACTGGGTAATCACAGCTCAATATTCCAATGTGAATGTATAGCCATTACTCAGGCCGCCACCGCTGTCATTAATAGGAAAGTCAAAAACTACTAGATACGTATATTATCTGATAGTATGGCTGTCCTAAGAGCCCTAGATAGTAACAGCAAAACTTCTGGTATACGAATGTCACCTGGCATTGGTGTACATAGCAACGGATAGCAAGGTTATCCTCTAATGGATCAAGGGACATAGCGGTTCTGTGGGTAATGACGCAGCCGACGAACTAGCTAGAAGGGGATCATCACAGAAAGTGGAAGGCCCTGAGCCACTTCTGCCATTAACTTTCAATCAGTTTCGTACATGGGTGCGGCAACGAACCACACAGAACCATAATACCCGTTGGGCGAATACCGAGGGCTGCAGGCAATCTAAGGATATTTTTCCCAACCTCAACCCCAGACTAACTAGAAAACTACTAAATCTTAACCGAAATGATCTCCGAGTAATGCTAGGCACCATAACAGGGCACTGCCCACTTAACAAGCATTTACTAACCATACGCGTTACAGATAGCTCTCTATGCAGAGGATGTCTGGAAGCAGATGAAACGGATCCTGGAATGCACGAGCGTTGCAGAACACCGGGCATCAATCCTCAGGAAGCCGAGGACGCTCCTAGAAGCCTGTGAGAGCCCCAGGAGGCTACTGCGCTTCTGGAAGGAGCTGGGCTGGCTGAGCTAGCTAGCCCAACATACCCTGCACGCACAATGGACCAAGTACGGAGTCTACGTGCGGAAACGGGGGCCCACAACAAGTAACTCCTCCGTTCTGCAAAAGATACGTTAAGGCTGCATCTGCAGCTGTTAGCACCCACCAATCCGCACTAGGCCTGCGTGGTGGATCATGGCCACACCTGCCTATTGCATCCATAAGAAAGGCCTGAGGCCCAGCAGAACGGACATTATTAGGCTGATGATGATGAACTAACTAATTCAAAGATGTGATTTTTCTGATAGACATGGTTGAGTTAATCGTTTTTTTGTCTTACGCGTAAAGTGAGCCAAAAAGTTAATTTTATAATTTTTTTTGTGTAATGAACATGACGTTTGATATTATTATACAAACCACATCGTCATGGGCGACTTCAACACTGACCTTCTAAAAGATAGCGCCCAGTCTCGTAAGTTTAGATCCTTAATTGAGTCGGTCAACTTCTCAATTCTTCACCTTGAACCAACTCACCATAATCATACCACTTCGGACTCATGGATCGATCTCATTTTAATAACTTCTCATGACCGTGTCATTATACATGGTCAACTTCCGGCACCTGGCTTCTCCAGACATGACCTTCTTTTCCTAGCATATAAAGCTAAACCTCCGAAGTCTAAGCCTCAAATCGTCCGAATGCGAAACTTTGCGTGACTGGATGTGGAGAAATTGAAAAGTGATGCGAATTGTATAGACTGGAAACCCCTTTGCGAGGCAGCTACGATTGATAACATGGTCTCTTATTTTAATAATGCCATCACGAGACTTTTTGACCGTCATGCACCTAAAAAGTGCGTCAAATTGAAACGCATGGCCATGCGGAAGCGTAATAAGTGCTTTCGTACGTACAAACGGTGCCGCACTGATTACAATTGGGAGGCTTTTAAAACTGCCAGGAATCAGATGGTGAGAGCTGCAAAACGCCAATTCATTCATCAGAACATTTTGAATTCAAGTCCTGCCAATACATGGAAGTTTCTACGATCTCTCGATTTCGGTAAATCCTCTCCTAAACATATCTCTTCTGTTTCACCTAATGAACTTAATAAGCATTTCTCGTCTGTCCCTTCTCTCCCAACTTCAGTTACTCTTTCTACAGTTTCTGCTATCACTTCCATGGCTCCTTCTACAAACGATTCTTTCTGCTTTCGTCCTTTGACCGAGGAGGAGGTTCGTAAGATCGTGCTCTCCATAAAATCCAAAGCAGTCGGTTGTGATGACATTGGAAGGGCTATGATTATGTTGATACTTGAATGTATACTTCCAAGCCTAACATTAATTTTAAATTTTTCTCTTACTTCAAGTACCTTCCTTTCTATCTGGCGACACTCTCTTACTATCCCCATTCCTAAAAATACGTCACCATCCTCTCTAAATCACTACAGGCCCATATCAATATTACCTTTTCTATCTAAGATTTTAGAAAGTGCTGTACATAACCAACTGTCTACTTTTATCTTTCGCCATAACATACTTAGTCCTTTACAATCTGGGTTTCGACCCGGTCACAGTACAACCACTGCTCTCCTTAATGTTCTGGACGACGTTCGGAGCGGCATGGAGAAGTCGCAGTTGACAATAATGGTCGTGATCGATTTTTCTAACGCATTTAATATGGTCAACTACGACATTCTCATTGCAATCCTTACTCACATGGGAGCCTCTTCTTCGGCGAGGACCTGGTTCTCTTCGTATCTTCGTGGACGCCAGCAGGCTGTTCGAATCGATCAGACTATTTCAAGCTGGGCTGATATCACTGCTGGTGTTCCACAGGGCGGTATTCTTTCTCCTCTTCTTTTTTCACTTTTTATTAATTTCCTCACCACTCTAATTCAATGCTCTTACCATCTGTATGCCTCCAACTCTACGTTCAAGCTGATAAGCATAACTTAGACGTACGCTTAAACCAAGACCTACAAAGACTTTCCGATTGGTCCAAGTGTTATGGTATCTTTGTAAATCCATCGAAATGCCAGGCTATTATTTTAGGTAGTTCTCGTCAATTAGCTACGCTTGATCTGAGTAACTTGAATGCGGTAATTTATAATGGTAATGTTATCCAGTATCTACCCAGCGTTAGAAATCTAGGCTTATTTATCGATACTACTCTCAGCTGGGAAGTTCATGTTCAAGAAGTTAGTCGCAAGGTGATTAACACACTTCGAGCACTGTATTGTCTTAAGCACTTTTTCCCTTCCTGTACCAAAGTCGCACTCGTCCAGTCTCTTATTCTCCCTATTCTCGACTACGCCGACATCTGCTATTCTGACATCACTCAAAACCTTCTTATCAAATTGGATCGTTTGCTCAACAGCGGTATTCGCTTCATTTTCGGGTTACATAAATACGACCACATTTCTCCCTTTAGAAAACAACTTCAATGGTTGCCAATCAATGGCCGAAGAAACCTTAGATTACTTTGCATACTCTTCAAGCTTTTATACGATCCATGTGCCCCAGAGTACCTGAAATCTAGATTTCAATTTCTGGGCACTTCCAATCAACGTGATCTTCGCTCGTGCAGAAATCTTATACTACAAATCCCCGTTAATCATTCTGGGTTTGGATCCAAATCGTTCACTATTACTGCCATACGCCTGTGGAATGCTCTACCACTAAGCATACGTAGTACTGAAAATAAGTTTGAGTTCAAAAAACTTGTGCGTGAACACTACCTGACTACGTGATTTTTCCCTATAGTTTGCATCGATATATATTATATTTATTGTATTTTATGTATGTTATGCATATGTATATATATATATATATATTTATTTATATGTGTATGTTTATGTATGGTTATATGAGTATTTTATATATGTGCATCAATTTGTATTTAAGTATTATTATTTTATTGCTGTTATTTTGATATTGTTCATTTTATTTAATTTTAGCAACTTTGCTCTATCGCCATACTATTTGTCTCCAACAATCATACTGGTTGACTGGTAGAGAATGCCTATGGCATTAAGTCCGCCGTTTACTTATGTTTGGCAATAAAGTTTAAATAAATAAAAAATAAAATAAAATTATTGAATTAGCAAAACTAATATGCTCATATAAGATTGAGTTTGATTTAAAAGTGCGTGAATCAATGGTGCACTGCATGTATTTCATGTTATTCAGCTCGTCCAATTTAACGTTTGCTTCTTGAGTGAGAAATTAAAGTGTCTTTATTAACGTTTGGTCTATTGCCGCCATTGGTTAGGATACCGAGTTGAATCAGCAAAATTATTTTATTTAGTCAAAACCAATGCGTGAATACAACGGATATATGTCTGCATTGATAAGATTAGGATTTATTTACCTGAACAATAAGAACATTGTCCGCTTCTTGCGAGGCTTTAGCGCTGCCAAATATCGAGCTGGTGGATAAATCTTCAGATTCGCGTTCCTGTAATTTTTTTGTATTAAATAATAATAAGTTACTTTTTTTTAGTATTTTTTTTTAAATATTAATACGTTATGCTTTTATTCTAGTAATATTTTCTTTAGATTTAAACATCTAGCAGTTAAATGCTTAAAAAATAAATAATATGTTACAATTTTTCATCATGTAACTGCTCGATGTTTAAATCTAAAGAAAATAACCTAGAAAAAAATCCACGCTGACCAGGGGGCCAATCGCCTAACGGAAATGCTTTGGGAAACGCTAACGCTTACGATTTTATATTGTTATTTCTAGCCGCCTGAGGTTTTCGAATACCTCACGCTCATTTTTTTTAATATTGTTATTACCAATGCAAAAGAAAAAGAAAGAGCGCGAGGCATTTGAATACCTCAGGCGGCTAGAAATAACAAAATAAAATCGTAAGCGTTAGCGTTTTCCAAAGCATTTCCGCTAGGCGATTGGCCCCCAGGAAGGATAATATAACCTCGCCCAATAGAAAAGACATGTTGGGGGATTATAACTCGGTTAGAATAGATCCAGTCGCCACAGTTTACATTTAACCATGTTTTTACCATGTCTAACTGTCATAGTTCATAGTAATTGAAAAATTTAGCGAGATAAAAACGAGTTAAATGTCATATAGCGGCGCTCATGTCAGGGGGCAGGAGTAGATAGGTGATATGTCCAGCACGAATTGAAGCGCTTGTTTGGATAAACAAACTTAAACTTATAAAATACTTTCTGTAAGGTGTAGTATGCTTCTTCAGAGACGCTATTCCGTACAATTTTAATGCTGGTACTTCACTTGGGTATTCGTGTTTGCTATTTGTAAACTTGAAATCTTCTGTCCTTTTCATTCCTTATAAAGCATGATAGCAGGTATATATAATAGGGCAGACTGTTGTCCAGCGTTGATTTCGCCGGCGCCGCGGCGGCGCCAGGATAGCATACTACCTATTCCCTGCCGGCCAGCAAAGCTGTATTGTATATGTATTGTAGCTGTGTGTGTGGTGGCTCGATTACACTTGGTGGCTAGCCCTAATACGATTGCCACTGGAATTCGGGTAAACGACTAAGTGTAAATGAACGCAGTCGAGTATGCCGGACACCGTCTTTTAGCCCGCATTCCAGTGTAAAAATTGCTTCGGGTGCCTGAATTCCAGTAATGTCTTTCGGGCACCCATAAAGCCCCCAAGCCTTTGCTAGAGGCAGGGTATAAACCGGCACCAGTGCCTACCGGTGCAGTAGAAAAACGAAGCGCCGTTGCGAAGGTGTGGAAGGCGGCGATAACCTCGTCCTTCCGGTTCTACTGCCTGTAGGGAGCATCATTCTGAGGCGCTCACCTTCCTCGGTTGAATGACGAGGGTCACGTGGCAGTGCTGCAACATGGCGAAAGTGCGGAGGGCGGCGATGACCGCGTGCTGCCATTTCTACTGCCTGCAGGGAGCATCATTCTGAGGCGCTCACCTTCCTCGGGTGCATGACGAGGGTCACGTGACAGTGCCGCGCCGTGGCGAAGGTGCGGAAGGCGGCGATGACCGCGTCCTGCCGATGGAAGCGGTCCCCGTCGCGCTCCTCACCCAGCCCCAGCATGAACTGCACGTTATCTACCACCACGTGCGATATGTCGTGCATGTAGCGCGCGTGTTCTACCGCCTGCAGGTAAGGTTAATGTACAGAACTAACAACCACGAATTTGAACGCGTCTAATGTATACCTGTCAAAGTCCATAGTAATTCTATATCAAGCGTTATAAAAACGTTGTATTTAGGGATGCAGTCTTTTGAAATATCGATATTTATATCGAAGTCAGGAAAATATCGATATCCGATATATCGACCATTTAACTCTATATTATCGATATTTTTGACGTGACAACGTCTTAAATTAGGTTGCGGCTGGGAGTCACTTATGAAAAAGTGTAACGCTCGGTAACGTTACGATGAGTCTCTCGTGTTAAGTTTAAGTTTACATGTACAATGTTTTAGTAAACAAAATATATTTCTATAGTTAAAATTTGTGCAATTCTTATTTTCATTCAATTCCTTGTTCCTATTGTGCAATTTAATTATATTCATATCAATAAATATTCTACCGAGAAAAAGACGTTGTCACGTAAAATCTTCGCCCGTAAAACCGACTTTACAGGCAACCATTTTTTTCCTTTTTATTTTTATTGACATTAGAATACGGTGTGAGTGTGACACATTCATATGTTTGATGGCGAGAAACTCGCAAAATGCATTGAGCCAGCTTTTTCGTTAAACACGCTTGATGAAATCGCGCCAAGCAGGATTTTTTTTTATTGGCTCGCACGGTTTGTGTTTCAGCCACGACAGGAAACCAAAAAATTAAAATTATTATCCTGATCAGATCACTCACATTCGTTAGCACGAATGCGCCAACCCGCATATGTGGGACAACATTTGCGAATGCCTTTGCTAAGTTTTCACTACATTCGTGCTTTTCCAAGCTATGTCGGTTTTTTAGCGCACATCAAATACGCAAATTGCTTAGTCTCCCACACATCAGGGGCGTGCCCATGACTTTAGAATAGGGTAAGCCCAAAGCTTCCAAAATTACTATACCTATCTTACTTTCTTGACTTGGCTAACTTAAAAAATTTACGATTTGTTTAAGATTCTTAATTTTATTTTGTGTTATATTACAATGATATTAAATTTCAATTAATCAGTAGTTGACAATTATCTAGAAAGAGAGGCAAGGATTTTATGTAAGTGCATGAGTTACCATTAGGTATACGATTATACCTATATACGTTGGTGTCGATTCTGGCATGAATATCTAAACTTAAAACTAAATTTAACATCAGTCTCTCCTTTTCATTCTGTATAGAGAATTATACAGAAATAATAAAA
The DNA here is from genome assembly GCA_902850365.2 of Chilo suppressalis. Taxonomy (NCBI): domain Eukaryota; kingdom Metazoa; phylum Arthropoda; class Insecta; order Lepidoptera; family Crambidae; genus Chilo; species Chilo suppressalis. The sequence goes on from OU963898.1 coordinate 21,546,452, forward strand.
ATAGCTAGAAAGAATTTCGACGCGGTCCGTGAGGGCCGCGGTAGCATAATTGGTCAGTGCATTCGCCCGGATTGCGAAGGGTGCGGGTTCGAGTCCCGTCTGCTGCCTGGTCCGCGTGGAATTTTTTCTAGTTATATTTTCTTTAGATTTAAACATCAAGCAGTTACATGCTTTAAAAATAATAAAAAAATTATAACTATAATTGTTATTTCTTCTTTCAAATGTTTAATACTTGTAAAAGTATTCATTTGACATTGTGGGTTTACCTATAATGCGAAGAGATGGCGCTGCCTTGCAGCTTAAAAATAGCTAGAAAGAATTTCGACGCGGTCCGTGAGGGCCGCGGTAGCATAATTGGTCAGTGCATTCGCCCGGATTGCGAAGGGTGCGGGTTCGAGTCCCGTCTGCTGCCTGGTCCGCGTGGAATTTTTTCTAGTTATATTTTCTTTAGATTTAAACATCAAGCAGTTACATGCTTTAAAAATAATAAAAAAATTATAACTATAATTGCTATTTCTTCTTTCAAATGTTTAATACTTGTAAAAGTATTCATTTGACATTGTGGGTTTACCTATAATGCGAAGAGATGGCGCTGCCTTGCAGCTTAAAAATAGCTAGAAAGAATTTCGACGCGGTCCGCGAGGGCCGCGGTAGCATAATTGGTCAGTGCATTCGCCCGGATTGCGAAGGGTGCGGGTTCGAGTCCCGTCTGCTGCCTGGTCCGCGTGGAATTTTTTTTAGTTATATTTTCTTTAGATTTAAACATCAAGCAGTTACATGCTTTAAAAATAATAAAAAAATTATAACTATTATTGCTATTTCTTCTTTCAAATGTTTAATACTTGTAAAAGTATTCATTTGACATTGTGGGTTTACCTATAATGCGAAGAGATGGCGCTGCCTTGCAGCTTAAAAATAGCTAGAAAGAATTTCGACGCGGTCCGCGAGGGCCGCGGTAGCATAATTGGTCAGTGCATTCGCCCGGATTGCGAAGGGTGCGGGTTCGAGTCCCGTCTGCTGCCTGGTCCGCGTGGAATTTTTTCTAGTTATATTTTCTTTAGATTTAAACATCAAGCAGTTACATGCTTTAAAAATAATAAAAAAATTATAACTATAATTGCTATTTCTTCTTTCAAATGTTTAATACTTGTAAAAGTATTCATTTCACATAGTGGGTTTACCTATAATGCGAAGAGATGGCGCTGCCTTGCAGCTTAAAAATAGCTAGAAAGAATTTCGACGCGGTCCGTGAGGGCCGCGGTAGCATAATTGGTCAGTGCATTCGCCCGGATTGCGAAGGGTGCGAGTTCGCGTCCCGTCTGCTGCCTGGTCCGCGTGGAATTTTTTCTAGTTATATTTTCTTTAGGATACACTGTTGTTAAATTTAATTTTAGGTTTAGAGAATCATGCCATAATCCACACCAGTTTAGTATATTTCTTAGGGTTCAAGATTTTTTTAGTACATCTATAAGCTCTTGCGATTTCAAAGCAATAGTTATTTCGATATTATTCAATTTAGATAGTCATAGCAGGTAAATTAATTGATATTATTGTGTTCAAATTTAGTCTACGAAATATCGATAATTTTGAATTTCCGATATCGATATTATCGATATCAGTGAATTTTAAATATCGATATAAATATCGATATTTTGGTCTCGATATTATCGATATTCCGATATATCGTTGCAACCCTAGTTGTATTGTGATGCCTTCCGATCATATCCCGAAGCTTATGCTAGGAGGCCAGGAATAATGTACCTATATTTCTATTGGAGAGAATTGTTAAAACAGTAGTTCCCGAGATTATTTGCTAAAAAGAAACTTACAAACTATAGCTCTCCCTAACATGAGTATAGATATACCTATAGCACCAACTGTAAAGTTTTAATTGAGAGTAATTTCTTGTTATGCGAATAAATCTACACAAATATGACACATCCAGGGATGTCGGTGATTATGCCGGTTATAGGTTAGACTTGTATATGAAGAAAACATCTAGTGACTTACTTCCATGACGACCTTGACGGGTTGCTGTCCATGAAAAGCCAAATAAAAGATCGGTAACTTCTGGAAGTTGTCTGCGAACTTGTGGAATTCTTGAAGGTTCTGCTCCAGAGAAACGCCCGCGAACTGCTGGAGCATGGTTCGCGCTAAACGGGAGTTTCGAATCTCGAAGCTACCCCAAAGTGTATTTACCTGTTAAACGCATATAATCAACGTCGTCAAGATTCTGTTAGATTTTTATTAATTATAATGAATGACTCCGCCATGTCGTACGAAATCAAGTTATATGATCTCATAAAACACGCAGCGTTTGTATAAGGAAGTTGTTTTGTGATTCTGGTTAATCTGTGGTATATTTTACAGTGTGTACTATTTATAGGTATAGCTAGCTTTACTTACAATTTTCTCTTCTTACTCACCAGCGGCGCCACTATCCTTGGCGAAGGCGCTGTCAGTTTTTCAAATTAGTATAGCTTTATGGCAGTGCAAAAGACTGCTCGGCCGAAGTTGGGACATAAGCCCCAAAATCACCTTCTGGCTATACACAACAGTCATCCGATCAATCACCACATAGCAACCAAACCAACCTAAGCACAGCCCAAAAGGACCTAGAAAAACTAGAGATTTGCCTGCCTAGCAATTACCGGCCTTACAGGTGACCCTGTGGACCATCTTATTGTAAGAGAGGAGGCGACCCTAACGACTTTCAGGCTCGAAATATCCGGCACCCTAAATAGGGATTCCAGAATTAAACATATACGCATAAAGGAGGATGCAATCAAGCCCATGCTGGCATCACCCAATGACAGAATCATGACACACAACACACTGTTTCATAAAACACAACAGCATAGAACTCACAGCCGAGTCACATACTACTACTACTCAGATCTAGAAGAACTAAGGATCTACACTGATGGATCAAAAATTGACCTTGGAACTGGGGTCGGGGTCTTCTCAAATGACATCAGAATAACCAGGCCCCTAGGAATGTTTAACATCTTCTATCGGGCAGTGTGTTGGCCAGGCGACACATGCCATAGAGGCTAGAAAATTCACGGATACCCACATTCGCATTCTCTCCGACAGTGCCTCTGTTCTTTAATCCTTACAAAAGAACCAGATCACGTCAACACTAATACTAGAAAGCCATAAGGCCTTAAACGGCGTAACGGTATTAAATCGAAATACGGTGACGCTAAAATAGCTCAAGGGGCGCAGTGGATCACTTGGTAACGACGCGGCCGATGAACTCGCGAGAAGAAGTTCAACACAAAGACTATCAGAGCCGAACCCATACCCTTCAACCAGCTAAAAAGGTGGCTTACACACAAACACAAGCAAAGAAGTGGTGGACCTCGACACCAGGGTGTATGCCATCTAAGGATGCTCTTCCCCAGGCATAAAGGTGACCAGGTGCCTTCTTTGCCTAGATAGGAACAGCCTGAGAATGGTGGCGGGGATCGTCACCGGACACTGCCCACTGAATAAACACTTTCACGACCTAGGTATCACTGACAGTCACCTATGCAGAGCATGCATGGAGGCAGAAGAAACGGTGGCACATGTGCTCCTCGAGTGCACTGGAGATCCGCGAGGAGACTCTTGGTAAACCGGGATCCCTTGCGGATGCCCTGAGAAGACTGATCTGCTTCTGGAGGGAGGTGGACTGGCTGGAATAACCGGCCGTCATGGCTCACGCACAATGGTCCACTTAAAGGACTTAGTGCGGAAACCAAAACTCCTAACGAGGAACATCACAAGACAGCTTGTTCATCCAAACGCTGTGTGTTTAAATCATTATATAATCTGTGTTTTGTTGTAATGAAAAACAGTTCTATTAGTTATATTTGCTGACTATAAGGTCACGGTCAGAGAAAACAACAGTTAATAAGAAAAGTAAAATTTAGTAAATAGAATAAAGCTATCTTACTCCTTGCTGTGCAAGGTCCAGTGACATTTCGGCGCACAGTGTCGTTTTACCGCAACCAGTGGGGCCCGTGAGGACTGTCAGTTCTCCGCGCCTGTGCCCGCCTAGTAAGCGAGTAAGTGCAGGGAACCTCTTCCATTTTATTCCTCGAACCTGGAATAAGATATACCTACTTTCGACATTCTCGTATTCAAACAAACAATTATTACTTAGCAATGTGGCAAACTATTTAAAATTCTTTTATTGTTCCAAATTCACAATTCTAGTATGTGGAATTATTTCTGGAAAATAATAGGATTATAAAACTAGCTGTACCAGCGACTTTGTTCACTTGGATGTCGGAAAATAACTTTCTTAAAAGTTTTCCTAGCAACCTCTGCTTATGTGCATTGACAAATAAGTAGCATACACTAAAAGATGGGTTGTTTACACGCGAAAGGGCTACACAAAATTGGCTATATATGGAAAGACCAACCAGAAAGATGTATTTTTAAAAAAAGGTGGTAGAAAATGAGATCAGGGCGGACAATGACACAAGTGATATTTGGTTATCTCATGTGTTGTATATCTTTAGCTGGCTACTTACTATCAGGCTGGCTACATGCCGATTTTTCTGCCATTTTTACATAAACAAATATTAAGGTACAATAATGTCTGGCCCTAACTTTATTCTGAATCATGGCACAGTTAATAAAGAATTGAACTTGTTCAAAACACTTCCGTAATATCTCTCTTAAATGTAGCTTACCTTGTCAAGATTGGTGAGTTCAGCATAAACATCATCGCGAAGCGCCGCGAAAGTAGTGATGGATCTATGCGCCGCTGGTTTAGCCTCTGCCACAAGGGCCTTCAATGATAACTGTGCGTGAGCAGCTTCCGTTGCGGTCACCAATCCATCTGTGGGCCTGATTAAGTAAAACGAAATTTTCACAAAATTTATTTCAATAAAATAAATATAAATATTAAGAGGATTTTATGAAAATTTACCTGACAAAACGACAACGCCCATCTCCAAGTTTTTCAGCAACTGATCTCATGTTATTCCAATCGCCCCATAGGCATATTTTCTGATAATTTTCAAGTGATGGTAACAAAATAGGAGGTAAACTACAATTACTTAGCCATACCAAGGTACCTGAAATTAAACCTATATTCACATAAAATAGTACCAAGATACAAAAAATATTTAATTAAATATCTATTTATTGTAATTAAGAAAAAAGTATGAGCAAAGGTACTTTGGCAAGAAGACTTTGGGTTCACCTTAATCTGATATAATATAGTGTCAAAGCTTATTATAATAGCTACCTGCAGTCCATTGAGAGTTAGAGATAATAAAGGTAATTTCATTTTATAAAGAAAAACAGTACAGGGTCATCTGCACATAAACATAGGCCAAACACCACCACACCATTTTTATTAGGTATAACGACTTTATAGGCTTCCAAGAAAAGCTTTCATATTTGTTGGGTGAACTGTGACTATGCCAAAAAAGTGGAAAAAGTAGTTTTTTTTTCACCTGCAATTTTGTGAGCAGCTAAGTGTAGAATATCTTCAATATTTGGCACAAGTATAGCTTGGTCACTACGGTTCACCTTAGGAGCTCGACAAGAGAATAGGCCTGCAGCATGTAACCCATGATTTACAGCCTCATCTTCTTTACCAGCTTGGACTTTACGGTATCCCACTATACAATCCAATGAGTTCTTAAGTGGAAAGTATAATACTGTGCGGTCTGATGATACTCTGACATCAGACAAGGTCTTGTTGACTTCATGATGATACTGAATATAAAATTTACTGTATAAGTAGACACTTTTGGTTGTACTTTGAGCTATATCGATATTTAAAAAGACTCAGTACTTACAGGAAATTCAAATAACCTAAAGAGATCTAACAGCTCTCCTTCATTTAATTCAGATAATAAACTAGTAGTTTTTGAAATATCTAACCAGTCATTCTGAAATTTTTTGAAGCTGTTTTGGCATTTTTCTATAATTTCTTTTTGTGATGCATCCATTTTAGCTTTCTTTAGTAGCCTCTCATAGAAATTCCAATCTCCATGAATATTACATTTTGGACATACAAAATAACCTGTATCAAAAAAAAGTTTATCAAGAAGGCAAATGTTACAGTCATAAAATTATTGTGTTTAGTTTCTGTGTGCAATAATTGAATATCTGAAAATCTTATAGTGGGATAAAAAGTAACCGTTGTATAACGTTTGCTATTTAACTGTGTACAAACTGTTATACATTGTAAATATTATACAAAATATTATAAAATAAAAAAACTTCAGTGTTTGTATTCTATGAAATAGTCATAGAAATAATAGCATACCTGTTGTTTTGTTTATATAAACCTTACTATCCTTCTTTTCTTCACTAGAACATATTGAACACTTTGTCGATAGTGAAGTGAATCCCTCTTGTACGGCAAAGCCTTTTTGTCTCAATAGTTTGCGAATTTCAGTCGCCGTTACTTTGGGAATATCATCAAGTCCCACATTATGAATGCTTTTTCGGATACACCCACAACCTTTCACATTTAAAATAGAATTAATGGAACGAAGATTTAGTGCTCTTAAATATATGTTATACATTATACTTATTGTAATAAGAAAACTGTAAAACAAATCTAAAACATCACGCAATGTGTACTTATCACACTAAACATAACCTAAAAAGTGGCAAAACAATAACAAACAAACGTTCCGTTTCAAGGCTGAAACTGACGTTTCGTAATCATCATTAGCTTTGAGTTCATTTTTTTTTTCAAGTTCTCCCTTTTCAGTGAAGGCAAAGGAAACAATGCCCATACAGCCTAGTCTTAAGTTAAATTATTCTGTTTTTCCTTTTACATTAGAATGTCGGTGTGACGCATTCTTATGTTTCTTGAAGTGTTTGGCACGAAATGTATCGAGCTAGCTGTTTCGATAAGCTTCTGTGAGGTAGTCAATACTACAATAAAATTCTCACATCCACTTGACCGGAATAGCGTATATTTTGACGATTCTACTAATTCTTCAGTTACGCAGACAGTTGTAACACAAAATTACACTAATTTTATTTAACAATATCCACTATGAACGAATTTAAGAATAATTAAAATAAGACGCTAACCACACTCGATGAAATCCCGCCAAAAACTCTCGCTTTGAGTTCATCAAGCTTCAAACTGACAAATATGAACAAATAACTTTCGTTTATTTATTTATTTAGCCAAAAAAATAACTTTCGACGAAAATCCTAGATAAAGGTTTCGTATTTTTTTATGAAAGAGCCTTGACTTTATTACACCAGTTAAGTGACTGTAGACTAGGTATATAGAATAGCAGGCTCAGCAGTTTTGGTGGCTATACAAGCTATCCTCACCTTGCTGGCCTACAAAGTGCTTTTTCACACCTTTTTTACCCTTCAGCCGCTGTAGTGCGGTACTGCAGGGCCGGGTTGTAGGATGGAGAGAACACGAGAGCAGACAAAGCATTCTATTTGTGAGTCACCAAAGTTTATTTGTTTGCGTTGGAATAGTGGCCAACTGACCACCATAGGTAGCCACAGTACCTTAGTCGGTGACAACGTAGACATGCAGCGCATGTGGTCCTTTATGGCATTGGAAGGTAGGATAAGGAAGAAAACTCCTCGGAACGTACCTGACGTAAAAAGAAACTAGCTCTTTCCGCAATATTTGAAAATGATGCGAATAGGGAGCTGTTCAAATTCGTGCTAAAGCTTCAGTAGACCGTCTATGATCTCATACCTACCAGGAAGATATTTATTAGGTAAATTAAATTTGCCTTGAAGCAAACAAAGGTGTTCATGAGGAATAAAACGACAAAATAAAAAGTACGTCATTGTATATTATGTAAATGTATTTATAACAATAATATATTTACATCATTTATTTTTCCATTCCGAAACTTACTTCTAAAATGCACAAGAAATCAAAACAGATGATTAGATAATTATGAAATTGTACTACAACGCGAACACAACATCTAGTTATTGATGTTTATAAATTATTATAAATTACTTGGTGAAATTCACTTATATCTTAAAAACTAAAACGAGTTTATTAATTATCAGGTTAGTTTAATACAATAAAAATTATGAATTTCAGAACTAAATCAATTTTACTATAAAAATTTCATTACATTATGATTTGCTTACAATGCCACATAGCCCGTCGAAAATTACATACACCATGTAACTCAAAAATATTTTTTTGCTATCAGTTTTATATATCTATTAAATTAAATCCTTGACAGTCGTAAAAATGTTTGTGTACCGTTATCAATCATAATATTCACATTTATTTAATAAAAGTACAGTAGAACGCCGATTAAGCATAATATAAAAAATTAAAACCAAGTTATTTTTGTTTTGTTGTAACAAGTTGGAACTAACTGGAGTCCAGATATATTTCAACTGTTATGGTTGAAAGCTAGAGGCAAAACACTACTGCCGCGACGCTGATGCTCTCTCTCCCTCTAGTGCACTACTAACGTAATTTCTTGTATCTTCTTGTTCTTATTTTTGTTTCTTTTTGCTACTATGTACCTCTATTATTGTAGAACTGTGTTTGTTAAACTTAATAGTTTATTATATGTATGCCAGTTCGTTTTTCTTTATTACCAGTCCATGTCCGATAAGCCGAATCGACCCCGGTCTCAATTAATTCGGATAATCGGCGTTCTACTGTACATGAAAAAAGTTGACTAAGTTTTTCTTGCATTAATATCTTTCAATCAATGCTCTAGTTTAACATACTCTGAACACAGTATACTCGAATATTATAATTACGAGAATCTAAGGCTGTGAGATTTCTCCAATTGATTTTCAACCTTAACCCTAAAACTCAAAGTCTACTTACGGCCAGTTTCAATAATCAACCTCCAGTAAAAGGTAATAATAATCTGCCGGCCTATTTGCTAACTTTTTTTACATTTAAAGTGTGTAGCTAGCTGCTCTAGAAATAATTGTATATCCATCGATGCTTTTTCAGAACAAGTATCTTAGTAGCGTTATAATAAAGCAGTAGTGGATCACTAAATAGCTCTGTGAATATCAGTTCTATCTGTCAAAAGAAGTTAGCGAATAGGCCCACTGGTTCCATTTCTTAGTAACAGTTGTTATTCTAACTAAATAATAAAAATATCTAGGCAACAACTGCTGCTCAGAAGCGAAACCAGATTATCCTTACCTTTTACAAAACGTTGATAATTGAAATTAGCCGTTAACGCCTTTAGTACAAGAACATTTGAAGCCTTGTGTGTGTGTGTTTTTTCATAAATAGTTCCAAGCACTATACATTCAATCTGATTTGAAGGTTTCCAGACGTGAAGATTTACGTCCCGTACCACCTACTCTCATTTGACGGCCCGAAAGATGGATGCAAGATGTACCTTGATTAAATTTTACCCCATCCATCACATTTGCTGCCGAATGCAGTTTGTATTGACCGCTCTACTGAGTGAGCATCTGTCATTTTGTGGTGACCATATTACTTCCCAGCACATTTAATTCGGGGGTTGGTACGGTTGCCATTGCTTGTATTTCATTAGTAGCTCTTTATGCTGGCGATTGGCCATTATGCTACTACAAGGTATCTGGATATCGTGATTGCTCTGCTGTGTGAGCATCAACGAATTAGAAATAGTATGGATTACGAACTGCTCTAACAAGTGGTACCACGCAATCTGCCATTAAAGGCGGGGTGAAAAAACTGCGATCAACATGCCGAATATGGGATTGGTTGGGGTTTCCAATTAACATTATCATACCCAATGAATGAATAGCCGAATTCATTTGCAGATATTTGATTTGTCAAAGTATTTTGTTTTGTCTGTGTGCGTGTCGCATTCGTAGTGAGGTTGAGTTGTATGAGTCAATCATGTTTTAGCGGCCATTGCTAGAGAGCAATGCTTCCATAGCATTTCTAATTCGTTGGTTATTGCCGTTGCAAGTGTTGCACCAGCGGCCCCTGCTGTTGTTGCATGGCCAGCATATTCTACTACATGAACTCTGGGTATCTTGATTGGTCTGCAGTGTGAGCATCTAAAGTTTTGAAGTGGTCACACTTCTTATTCCCTAGGCACATTTAGTATGGGGGTTGATACGGTTGCCGCTGCAAGTGTTGTACCAGTGGCCCCTGCTGTTGTTGCATGGCCAGCATCTGTTGCCGCATCCGTTGTTGGTTCATCTGTTGTTGGTACTGGGCGCTTTGTTGGGGCTGCATACCTCGTGGGTAAGGGGGCGCTGGCCCACCCATACCACCCATAGTTACGTTAGGCGCCTGAATAAATAAAAGGATTTAGTAAATATTAGATCGAGGAGCTCGATGGTGCAAGTGGTTGGCGTGTACGTTCGTAACGCTACGATAGTTGAAGTTAAGCAACTTTCGCAGTCATTGGATGGGTGACCAAAATATTTGCAATCTCGAGCTCAGTGCTTCGGAAGGCACGTTTAGCCGTTGGTCCCGGTTGCATCTGCAGTCGTTAGCATCCACCAATACGCATAGAGCCCGCGTGGTGGGTCATGACCCAATCTCCCCGTTGCATCCATAGGGAAGACCTGTGTCCCAGCAGTGGCGACATTAATAGGCTGATGATGAAGTATTAGATATACAGTGCGACAAGGATCTTTATGAATGTGAGTGACAATTCAGGGAGGGCGCTACGATCAACGTTAATAAATAAAAAATATAACGTTTACAAAGACGGCGGCGTTAGTTTAATTTTCGCCACTTTCATAAAGGTCCTTGTCTCACTATAGACCTGTTTGAGTGATGAGGAAGGATCGCAGGAAGTGGAGAACGAATTGTTTTTGCTTGTGTATTTACTATTGGAAACAACTGCAGATAGACTGCAACGGTGCTAATTATTGAACAGATAAAGAAAAACTTATTTAGAAAAAAAAAAAAACTAGCAGTCAAATGTTTGAATAAAAAAAAATATGATAAAATGCATAGAAGCTTCTAGCTTTGGGTAATCTTATCCAAAGCTATAAGCTGATAATCTTATGAGGCAATGTAATTTTTTGGTAAAGGGAAAAGCTTAGCTTTTATTATTTATTAACTGATTTTGTAAAAATTATGAGTTTTGTTTTAAATTAGGACTCTCAATTTGTTGTTGTTCATTATATGGGACATTATTATAATATACACACTTACCTGCATATATTGCGGTCGTGCGTTTTGTCTTTGCTGAGCTAAGTAAGCCTCTTGACTGGCTCTGCCGCCCATCATGTTCTAAATCAAAAAGTAAAAGAATATATTTCTTTATCCTAAAAAAAAAATTCTTTCTTTGTATACCATAAGATATTATCATACCTGTTGGAATGATTGTTGTCCAGGGAATCCTCCCATAGCATTACCCCCCTGCGGGCCCATTGTACCGCCTTGGGTGTTCATCGCCCCCATTCCTCCACTTTGGCCCATTTGACCCATCTGGCCCATGGGCTGCCCCATTTGCGCCATGCCTTGACCCATTTGCCCCATACCCTGAGGTATTTGGGCGGATTGGCCCACACCTTGATTCATTTGGCCAACGTTTTGGCCTATCGTGTTGACACCCTGATTCATCGGATTCACTTGTTGGCCCATTTGGTTTACACCCTGACCCATTCCCTGAAACATTATATGAAAATAATAATCTTTATGTAGAAATTAAACAAAAACCTGGTTACTGACAACTGGATAAGTTTCATAATTTTATGTTAGACTGTGAAGTACTTATATATGAGCCTACGTAGCCAGATCATAATAAAAAAATATATTCATTCGCATTTCGTCAGTCTAATTTATCATAATGATTATCTGTACTTGCGATAAATAAATTTTGATGACGTAATAACACTAGATCCTAGCATATAAATAATTGAAAATATTTTAAAAATTAAACTGAAGTAAAAGGTGTCGGTCGTTCAGCTGATTATATATGTACTTATTAGGGTTAACCTGCTATGTTTTCTGTGTCAGTGTGACTTGTTAATAAAATTTATCCAGATGGACTTCCTACGCAGTCTGAGATATTAAGCTGATGATTTGATTCTATGCAATTTTAGTATTGTCATATATCCCCCAACCTCTATTTTATCTCTTTCAACTATACCTACAGGCACTAAGATATTCGGTGGTGCCATGTGAAGCAGGTCGTTACGTTCCCTAAAATATAGTTGAGCGAAGCGATGGCTAGTTCAGGCGTCATGCTCGTGAACGGGTGCTGCCAGCGGAGATGAGTCTGCTCTGAATAGTTTGCTATTGAAGATGTTATCTAAGTATACCTGATATAAATAAAACTATGCGTATTTATACTGTATGACACAACAATCCAAATGCAATGAGGGTTTTCTGGAATGTCATTCAGCAGGTGGCAACACTGAGACGAATGGTCTACTCATCCTTCAAATCGGGTATGTATTCATAGTCTATGGAACAATTTAAGTGCTCGTTCGATTAGTTCGCGCCAAAAACTTTATACAAAAGACCTCAAATGGCGCCAACTGGCGACTATAAATTATCATAAACACCCTCATTGAACTATTCATATATATTTCACATTATGTAATGAAAGGTGACTTCATGAATCATCTCTGAAGTCATGTTTCAACTTGACTTGATTTTTAATAATACAGGGAAAAAACACTGCTGATTTTCCTGCCGGATTTTATCACTTCTCATTACAAGGTCTCCCGCTGTAAATTTACGAACCGATGGCGTAGCTTCTACACATTCATGAGTGCTTGTAACAGTCTAAACTGAATAAATGATTTTGATTATGAATATTACCTGGTTCATCATCTGCTGCTGTGAGCCTTGCATCATTTGCTGTTGGTACCCGTACCCTTGCTGCATACCGCCGTATTGATTGCCGAACATTTGGCCACCCATGCCGCCCATTTGGCCGGCCCCCATTTGCCCCGCGTTAATTTGGCCTGCTCCCATTTGACTAGCTCCTATTTGTCCCGCGCCCATCTGTCCCGGCATTTGAACACCACCCATCTGACTCATTGGACCCATGCCGGCCATGCCTCCCATAGGATTCATTTGACTGCCAAAAAGTTGGTACTTTGTAGTCAGAGATGATTATATTTTGTGTTGGTAAATGACGTGAACTTAGCAAAGTATGAGGAAAGAAAATTTTTAATATGAATATATGAAATATGAATGAACCAACCAGATTATGTATTAGAAAAAAATGGATATTCAAATTATTTAAAAGATTTATGGTTTATAAAGTCTAATTAGGGTATTCCCGCCTGCCTGTTCCTGTATCTTATTTAAACTTTGTGGAAACAAGACGTGATTTTTTAATTAGATAGTTATTAAAAGGATATTTTTTTGCTACATTAAGATAATAATGGACTATAGGACTTCTAGAGTTATTTTCCATTTATGATATTGAATTAGATAATCGCAATTGTTCTTTACTATTAATATAAATTAAGTGGAATAACATGTTTTTGCTGCTGTAAACCATGAACCAGTCATAACACTATACAATCAGCATCAGCAGTGTTTTGTTCAAAGGAGATTGTACAAAAAATGTACAAAAAACCCAAATGTACAAAAAATATTGACATATACGGTAATTCTTGGCGTAAATTATACTTTCTTTTACAGTCATTAGATTTTAACGGACACCTTTGTATAATATATTCATTTTAAAAAGGACTTTTAATTTTACCGGTTTGGAAAACATACGAATTATTTTTAATGGCTATGGGTGTAGTAACATTCAGCCAAAGAATGATCGAAATTGTTTATATAACATCAAAATAAATATATTTTGTAAAGATCGATAATATAAAACATTTATTTCTATTACACTGTGGTATTAATATCCACAACTATATTATAATTTTCACTACATTCAAATGTGCTAAGACAATTATTATAGATGGTAGGCGACATCATAAAGTCTATTGCCATACATTTTTCGCCATACACCTCCATAAACACATTATAAGGTGTGATACGCTAAAAATCTAAAATATGGTTATAATATAAACATAAAATAAATAATGAAGCTACTGAAGATATGGCTGTATAACCTAAATCTCTTCTCATTGATTAACGAGAGTTTAAAAATTCTTACCTATTTGCAAATATAACCTCAAAATCATTCAGTGCATATGGTTTATAGAAGTTCTCAGGGGTGTCCGTCAATAATATTCGTTTTTACAATAATTTATATATCATTTCGAATCTAGGAAACAATTTTTCATGATTATTGGTCTTTAGGCCAAACATGTATGAAAGCTGAGCAATTTCCTTTGTAAAATATAATTATATTGAGACTCATGGTTACTAACTTTATAGTTATTAGCGGGATTGCTAATATACCTTGATCACGGAATAACAGTTCCAGTTACTTCGTGATAATGACGCTTGCAACAGTGCCGAAATATCGGTGACTCACAAAAAACAAGGTACATGATAACAATTCCGCTAATATTTATAATGGTGAAAAATACTTACGCAGGTTGCATCTGTCCCATCTGGTTAGGTTGCATTTGCCTCATCGCTTGTCGAGGGAATGGGCCTCTAGCGTGCGGTGTACCCGGGTAACCAGCTCCCTATGTTTTGAGAATATAATGTTATTTTTTAGTACTTTGTATCATGAATTATAATATAAAATAACACACACAACATTTGTGTTCTTCACCACATAAGTACGTAATCATTTGGTTGAAGATACTAAAAATCAATATTGCCAAAGAGACAATCATGATATGCGTAACTTATTTCAAGTTACATTTATGTAAGTTGCAAGTTCATATAAAAGTGCCTCACAGACAGACGCAGTCTGTCCTTATTGGTCGCTCGTGTTTGACCACTTGCTTACATTGCAAGCGAATACAACCACGGCCGCGGCTGTATGTGACACACTTAAATCCGATGGCATCCGAGCAAATTGTAAAGAGTTGAAGGATGTAAAAGTATGAATTATGTTAAGCTCAGTTGGGATTGGAATTACCTAGTGAATTATAATAATATGTAAATTAAATAAATACTCAAAGTTGCTTTACATTTGGCTACGCTACGCTCATGAAGAAATAAAACTAGTATTATTGTAATTACCTGCATTTGCGTCATTTGATTAAATGGTAAACGCTGTCGCAACATGTTGCTGAGCGCTTGTTTTGATTGGGTGTTGGCCGGTGGAGCTACTCCTCTAGGACTAACGCCAGCTAAAAATTAAAAACATTATTAATCGTGACATTAATATTATTCAGAAAGAGCTCAAATAAATTCTACAGAACTTAGCATTTAAAGAAGTTAGCAGTAGCGGCCTTAGGAGGTGACAAATCGGGCAAGCGATTCCAGAGGGTGGGTACCCACGAAGTTTGACAGCTCCGTAATCGTATCACATCGTGAAAGTTTCTTTGAAAACTAAGCAGCACCCCTACCGGACGTAAAAGCAAACTGACTCTTTCCATACAAAATTGACGTTGGCGATACGATTACGGATATGTCAAAGTTCGTGCTTGGACCTCAGGATCCATTCGAATAGCCGCTAATAAGGAAAAATGCATTTTGTAATTCAATTGTACAAGATTTAGCTGGTTTATTTTGCATTTCCCGTCAAATATTCATATACCAACTCACGTCATTTCTTAAAGGGGAGCTCGATGGCGTAAGTGGTTAGAGCTTCCGGCCTGTGATCGTGAAAGTTAAGCAAGTTTCACAATGGTCGGTTAATGGATGGGTAACTGAAAATATATTATCACGAGCTCCCCTGCGCTTCGTAAGGCATCTCCGTATTCCATCCAAAGGGAAGGCCTATGTCGTTGCAGTAGATCTGCGCCGGGGGAGAGAACCACTGCTGCTGCTGCATGAACTGCCGACATGCAGACTGTGAGGGATGTAATGTATGTGACACAGGGAGTGAGACTGACCGGGCGGGTTGTAGTAGTTCCGCGCCGGGGGAGGGAACCACTGCTGCTGCTGCATGAACTGCCGATATGCCGTCCGTCAGGGATGTAATGAATGTGACACAGGGCGTAAAAATGATCGGGCGGGTTGTAGTAGTTCTGCGCCGGGGGAGGGTACCACTGCTGCTGCTGCTGCATGAACTGCCTACATGCCGCCCGTGAGGGGTGTACTGAATGTGACACAGGGAATGAGACTAACCGGGCGGGTTGTACTAGTTCTGCGTCGGGGGAGGAGAGCACTGCTGCTGTTGCTGCATGAACTGCCGACATACCGTCCGTGATGACGTCATGAATGTGACACAAGGAGTGTGACTGACCAGGCGGGTTGTAGTAGTTCTGTGCGGGGGGAGGGGAGCACTGCTGCTGCTGCTGCATGAACTGCCGACATGCCTTCCGTGTTGACGTCATGAATGTGACACAGGGATGAGACTGACTAAGGAGGCTAATGGCGAACAATGGGCGTCTGTCGGCTGATATGACGAGTGAGACTGACCGGGCGGGTTGTAGTAGTTCTGCCCCGGGGGAGGGAACCACTGCTGCTGCTGCTGCATGAACTGTGGTTGCTGCGCGGGCGCCGCCGACATGCCGTTCGCACTGCCGTTGCTACCCGGCCCGCTGGTGCTACTTGTCTAAGGGATGATATATTTAATTGATGATTAAAACTTAATGGCAGCTGTGAAGATAGCGAAGAGAGCATCCCCACTAAAGGCCTGTAGAAACCATGTTGTTGCAAACCTGTAGAAACCATGTAGAATGAAGGTTATCTGTAATGCCAGGTGGCAACACTGAGACAAAACGTTCCCTCATCCGTCAAATCACGTATGTCGTCATAGTCTATGGATCAATTTTAACGCTCGTTCGATTAATACCCGCCAAAAACTTCATACAAAAGACTTCTTGTCACAGTAGCGCCAACTGGTGCAACCCTCATTACAGCATAAGCGTGTCACACGCCCTCAAACGTCTGGATACAGGTTTGCACTTAATTTGTCATCTAACCGTGACGCCACATTGACGTGGACATACAAATGCGGCATACCCTCCCCGCACGCCATCAACTTTTGCAATTACCAAACAAATATTGAGTAATGCGGACTTTATAAAACTCTAACATGCGGAATCTATATAGTGGGGGTGTAAGGAAAGTTAGCGCAATTTCTAAATGGAACATAGGATGATATAGGGCGCGCCGTGGATTGCACTCAACTGATGACGGCACTTCACTTGGCAAGCACGAATATGTTTGCTATTTGTAGACTTGACACGAGTCTGTCCTTTTTATTCCCTACAAAGTATTATAAGGACAGACTGTTGTCAAGTTTAGAAATACGAATAGCCAAATAAAGTGCCGGCTTGAAAACTGCGCATATTTGTGCGGCTCATATTAAAAAGGAATCGGAAGCGAAACTAATTTAGATGATTCATAAGATTAGTTAACTTCGACTATAAGCCTCTGCAAATCTTCCCATGGGAACATGACATCCACACACTTTAAGTTGCTCTTGAATGTATACACATCCCTTTTTTTTTTATTACGCAGGTAAAAAATGCTATTTACAGACGACGGCGCCTTTAAGAGGCACACCGCCGAACGGACCTCACACCTGGCTTCCGCAAGTCTTACGGGCGCCCCAGTGGCTGTCCACCGAGGACCCCGCAACTCATGTATACACATCCCTGGAAAAAAACTTATTATTTTCTGAACAATCATATTTGACGTGACACATTTGCTACCTCTCTGTGACGTAATGTTGATGTAACATAATAATGTTACATCAACACTCCTAATAAGGAGTGTTGCCCATAAAATAAAAGAGTTCCAAAATACACTCCCGGACACCTAAATCGAGCCACCTTGATTTTTTTGGTTTGGAGTACTGTAACTTATAAAAGATGTATGTAAAAGAAGTAAAATGTTTTGATGCAGTTTTGGAGCTGGTATACTCATCATTCATTTAGAGTGCCACTGTTCTAAATTTGAACTACAGTTTATTAAAAAAGTCGAGTTACGTTGAAACAAGTCCATATTTGCTTTTTTCAAGGAAAAAAATCTAATCGATTTTTAAATAAAGACATGTTTTACATGAAAAGAAATGTTTATTTAGTAACTTGTTTTGCCTCCCCGTGCATTTATGACAGCTCTCATACGGTTTGGCATAGAATTATTTAATGTCGTTATGAAATGTTGAGGAATGTCCTCCCATTCTTCCAAAATTACATTTTTGAGCTCCTGCATTGTTTGCGGGGCAGGATGATGAGCTCGAACACGCCTCTTCAGCTCATCCCATAGATGCTCTATAGAATTCATATCAGGACTTCGCGCTGGCCATTTCATAACAGTGATACCAATGTCATTTAAGTACTCCCTGACGATTCCCGCAGTATGGGCCCTTGCATTATCATGCATTAAAACGAAATCTTGGCCTTACCTCTAGCTCAGTTTTGCCTTCCATAGAGATTCCTCCCCAGACTGTCCATGATCCTCCACCATAACTCACTTTCTCGTCAATACAGCATTGCGCGAAACACTCGTTCTGTCTTCGGTACACCTTACTCCTTCCGTCATTACCGTATAGCATTATCTTGGACTCATCTGTGAAGAGAACCTGGCTCCATTGATGTCGAGTCCAATTTAGATGGTTGCGCGCAAACTCTAAGCGGGCTATTCGGTGTGCTCGTGTCAATTTGGGTCCATTGGCTGGGTTATGGGGCTTTAAACCATGTTCATCGAGACGCTTTCTAACGGTCCAAGTACTTACAGCCACTCCGTGACAGTCCCTGAGCTGTTCTTGTTCTGAACAGAGTTAAGGTATCGATTTCGTAAGCTAGTAGTGACAATGTATTGATCATGTCTCGCCGTTGTCACTCGGTAACGAGGTCCTCCTGTTCGCCTAACGAAGCCGCCAGTCTCCAGATATCGGTGGTACACTCTTTGAACAGCGGAACGACTTATGTGAAGTTGTGAACTCACATCTCGCTGACTTAGCCCAGATTGAAGAAGTGCTACAGTTGCGCGGCTACTTCAGGTGAAGTATCCATAATTTTATAGCCAAAAACGGTTCAAATTATAGAAAAATAACTAAACTAAACTTTGGTTTACAACAATTGCGAAAATTCAAACCAAATCGACATTAAATTACTTCAAAAGCAACTTTCAACAGTCATTATTTTTTTCAAATCAGTGACCAAGCTCGGCTTTTGTTCTTTATTTTAAATTCTAAAATTCAAATTTGGAATAGTACATACGGGAAAGACGATGAAATATGCCAGCATTAAAAATGCATAAAAACTTTTTTGTTATATTGTATATTTTTTGTGTATTGGGCTTTTAGGACCGGGAATGTAAGGTGGCTCGATTCAAGAGTCCGGGAGTGTAGTTTTATCTATTGCATGGAGAACACAAGTGAAGTTTCAAAGAACTTCTAGTCCAGTCAATGAAGGCTTAACTTTGCCATTTTGAGTTGATCACCTGCAACCAACGCGAAAATTTCCGCAAGGGTTTGTAGATTAATATACTAAAATTGCAGGGTGCTGCATGGACGGCAAAGGGTGAAAAAAAAATGCGAAATGGTGCAAAAACGAGTTTTTCGTCAATATCTCGCGACTGGCTGGAAAAATAGAAAAAGTTCCTAGTACAAAGTTGTAGAAAATTTAATATCCTACAAAAAAGGTATCAACATATTTTCGCGTATCTCCCATAGTTTTTGCACAAAATGCAATTAAAGGTGCAAAATAAAAAAAGAAAATATATTGTTAATGGTTTTTTTTCCATTTTTAAACGATCCTACGGGTCAAATTCAACAATAACCACTTACTGAAATATTTAAGGATGAGTTTTCGGCAGTCCACTGAAATGAAAATTGTCTACCGAAATGGTAAAAAAAATGACCACCGAAATGACACATCCAAGAACATCGCCTTTGTAGTAGAAGGGTTCCCTATTTTGAATTAAAATAAATTTCCTTACTCTTTGTAAATATTTTTGTTCATTAATTATTAATGAAGAATTAATTAATTGTTACTCCTATTAGTTATTATTACTAATTATAATTATTATTTACATTATATGTTCATTTTCAAAATAACGAACAAAGCGCGTTTAGAAAGCGAGAAGTTTATTAGTTAGTAAATCATCCCCTTAGTGCCAAAACCGATTGTCTGCACTTTTCCGCTACTGAACTTTTATAATACCAATCGACCCGTCTCATTAAGCTGCATCTACAGGTAAAACCCATTATGCTCTTCGACGCATATTTCCTGAAATAGCTAATGAATAAACAGAATAACTGCAAATTATTTCCAAAATTCTTGATTAAAAACCGAATAAACCCATTCAAAACACTTAAGTTTTGTAAATGTATTACCGCTGAAACCAAGTTTCGGATTTAAACTCATTTTTCATGTAGACACTTAGAGTAAATATCCTGTGAGTATCCTGTAATTGGCTTTGACTGTTTGAATTTTACCAGATATTTTAATTTTACTAGATGAAGTAAAAATTAACAAATCTAAGCCGTTTTTTTCAAAAACAAATATATATTATATTTGCGTCATATTTGAGGCAACTGAATAACATACCGAATTTCAATTTGTTTTTACTTAATAACTTATATTCAACGCTTTATAAATTACTTTAGCTAAAATCGATTATCGGTGCTTACTCTTTTCTTCCACTATAATTTATTAGCGTTAGACATCATTACTTTAAAATTTATGCTTCAGCTAAAATCAGCTATCCATGTTTAACCGTCTCTTCCGTACACAGATAGCGCGCGGATTGCTCACTTTTATTCATTCATTGTTGAATCGCGCGCTGGGCAACAATGTTATTTTTTTGTTCAATTAATCACTAATAAACATTACTGGTTGAACTATTCTGCGTATTTGGTTTAAAATGTTAACTACTAAGAAAGATAACGAAAAATAAACTTGATAAAAAAATTGATTTCAATTTAACTTTAACATTATTTTTATTTCATCGTATTCAGCGCAAAATTTGCATTTAAAATATATATTTGCAATATGCAATACATATTCATTATCATATAATAAAATTGAAATATATTTTTTGTCAAGATTATTATATGAAAAAGGAAATAAAAAAATGCCCGAAACATATTAATTAAATCCCAATGAAGCATGTAGAGGTGAACTCCCCAAGCAAAAAAAAAATACACGGCATTGCTCAGAGCGGCAGTGAAATGTGCTGATTTATGATTTTGACTTTTTTCTTAGTTAAGTAGGTACTTCTCAACCTTGTCAAAAAGAATTATTGAGTAATGGGCTCTATTCCATAAAATAAAAAAATACGAAGTTCCACTTTGTACTAGGAACTTTTTCTATTTTTCCAGCCAGTCGCGAGATATTGACGAAAAACTCGTTTTTGCACCATTTCGCATTTTTTTTTCACCCTTTGCCGTCCATGCAGCACCCTGCAATTTTAGTATATTAATCTACGAACCCTTGCGGAAATTTTCGCGTTGGTTGCAGGTGATTAACTCAAAATGGCAAAGTTAAGCCTTCATTGACTGGACTATTCGATCCCTTTCAACACAGTTTCCGTACGCCTAACGGATGCATTTGTACCTAGGACTACAAAAGAAAACTTGTCTGTTTTGTCATTTTTACGTGAATTATGTGGGCAAGTGGGCCATGAATCAATTTGTTCGATACATAGTACATAAAGATAATAAATAAAATATAAGAATCTAACATTACTAAAAAAATAAAAACATACGGGAGTAGTGACTTTTTGCTTCTTAATCTTTTTGCATGGCGCGGATCTAGAACGACCCTTCCCTGCTCCCGTTGGACTGGAATCTAAACTGCCATTATCCTGTGAAAATATTGTTTCATATATTTCATATATATGCATTAAATGTATTTACATTAAATTAAGCATATTATAGTGTCGACTCTGGCATGATCTTCTAAACTTAAATCTAAATTTAACATCAGTTTCTCCTTTACATCAGGATGTACCTCTGCACAGGTATAGAGAATGACAAGGATACACTGTTGTTAAATTTAATTTCAGGTTTAGAGAATTATGCTAGAATCGACATCAATGGTACATTGAAAAAGGTTTATATTTTAAGTGATTAATTTGTTCAGTCGTAGTTCTTCAATAAAAAAAACATATTATTCACCTGTTTGTTGTCATTTGTCTCGAGATCTTCAGGCGGTAAGGGCAGAGGTTCCAAGTAGTAGCTCAAAGGTTTCACGAGGCTGTGTGTATGATACTTCAACAACCTGTAGAATGATTGAAGTTTAGTTGAATTTGTAAAGACAGAGAAATAATTTGCTTTAAACCATAACCATAGCGAATGAACCTCTCCTTCTCGAATTATTTGTCAAAAACAGAGAATCCTGTCGGCATAGTATTCTACACATAGGGAGAAAGGACTATTTTCTTGTTAGCTGTCGGATTAATTCGAACGCATAGTACTGGCCATGCGATCGCTTCCTCTTCTACACTTTCCTGCCCGTTGGTAGCACGATATCACTTTCTCTTTTTCTACAGAGTAATCAAACTTCATGCAGGTATTGCTAGAGGAGCTCGATGGTGCAAGTGGTTAGTGCGTAGGGCTGTGATCGTTAAAGTTAAGCAACTTTCGCAATGTCCGACACATTGGATTGGATGACCAAAATTTTGCTATCTCGAGCTCCTGTGTGCTTCGGGAGGTACGTTAAGCCGTTGGTGCAGCTGCAGTCATTAGCACCCACCAACACGTACTGGGCCGCGTGGTGGAACAAGACCCAATCTCTCCGTGGCTTAGTGATTTATACGCCGCTTTTTATGGTGTCGCCGACTCGAGAGGGTTCCCGGATTCCCGGGTTCGAATCCCGGTGGGGGCAGATGTTTGTGTGATGACGAGCGTTTGTATTCCAGTCATGGATGTTTAATATGTATATGTACAATATATGTATTCTATCCGTTATCCTGATATCCCATAACACAAACCTTACAGTGCTTTCTTTGGGGCTAGGCTAATTGGTGTGAGTATTGGAAATATTTATTTATTTATCTCCCTATTCATAAGGACGGATGATGATGATTGCTTAATCCATTCCCTATCCGACGCTATAATGTTTTTACTACCGCATTTATACCTGTGTGCATTTTCGTAAGTGAGCGGTTTCCTCTCAATCTTGGTGGCGGCGAACCACGCCCACGATAAGGGGGCGGGGTTCCGTCCGCCTTCAACTAGTTCCCACGATGACACTCGCTGCTTGTCCGTCAGCCGAAGACCCTGGGATGACAAGAGTTACTTGTTTGATAAACAGTTTTTATTATATACGGCCTTTAAAAGTGTTTGAAAGATACCCGTTCAAAGTTTAGATGGAGATAAAAACTCACGGTGTTACTACAAAAAAGTGGGACTCTCGTTTAAACCTTGTTTAGGGAAATGATGTATGTATTTTTTTCTTAATATTGTTTTGAACGCATGGCTAAGTTTTTTGTGGTAATAGGGTCATTGTTTCTCATTTTTTATGCGGGTCAAACAAATTACCGCAATCCAGTCAATAGTTAGTGTGATTGGAGTTAAATTGCTAATATAGGTAGTTAGTTGCAGAAATATACAAAGTTCTTTAACCGCAAATTTTGAATTACACAATATTTATATAAAACGTACCTGCTTCTTGTCGCTATCAAAGCCTGTGATTTTATTTCCCTTTTGATCGACTAAACAACCAAGGGGTTCGCAAGCAATGACCTGAAAATTTAAATCCACATTAGAAAACACTAAATCAGTGTTCAATTCATAGTTAAGACCCACTTGCAGCAAATTTGCTAAATATCAATTTAATTAAAACAAGATTTAGCCCATACACAAATGTCAAACTGACATTGACGTTTTGACATTATTCTATGGGATAAAACTAGAATTAGTTGAATTGAGATTTAGCAAATTTGTTGCACTGGGTCTTAGACTTGAGAACCTTATTAAATAGCCTTAAAAAATGTATTGGAATCTCGTCAAAGTGTGCGCGATTTACCTCTATAATAGTGTTCTTGGACAACGGCAACAGCTGTCGTACGGCCTGCACCGAGGGCCCGTGTCTATCGCCCAGCTCCTTCTTCAACTTCTTCATTAGATTCTGGTAGTGTTTACGGTTGTTATCGTCGCCGCCGTCGGCCAACGTGGAGTGGATCAGTGTGGCGAGCATGTCGATCAATGTTGTGAACAGGTTGCTGTGACACAAACTATATTAACGTATTGTAGATACACCGCTCTGGCAGCCATAGTACTACGCAACAAGTCTTTATGTATGTGGGAATGCGCGGTGGATAGTACGAGTTGCGAGATAATGGCTCGAATTTGTTTAGGCTGCCATAAAAGTAATGTTTTAAATAAATAAATAAACAGAGTTAAAAAGATAAAGACTGTTGTTATTAGCTTGACGGGTATTCTGTCGAATCGAATTAGAAGTCTGACGTTCCTAAAAAAAGTTCTCATAACAAAAGTGCTGAGGCAGCTTTACAAGTATATATTTTAATTTTATTTCTTTACGGCCATGAAGTCAACCATACAGCCACATTCAGCCAAGTTTCACATAAAGATAAACGTAGGTTCTATACTCTTTGGACATACATTAATAAGAATAAGTCTAGAGTTTTACATAGATTAGCTTTGTTTACGGTTGAATTGAATGAATGGCTCAGCTATCTCCTTTTTGGCAATAAAGAACGAAAGAGACAAAACTAAACAGTGTGAAGTTCGTTTAATCGAGTCATCGAGCATACGATATCGTGAAGACGGGGAGTGAAATTCTATACTCGTACTTCGACACAATTCGAAAACGTATAGTTTGATCGAATCGACAAAGACGATCGTTCGTTTTGTATTAAAAAAACTCATACTAAGGGGACTGTACTGACTCGAATTAAAACGATTTGCATGGTAGACCGTCCACTTCATCAAATATTAAACCAGTTTCAGGATAGAAATAGAAAGTTATGGTATAACCGAAAATTGAGACCGCTCCTTTTATGGTTGAGTGAAAGTTCCTTAATTGTCCCATAAAAAAGAGTTAAAAGAGTTTTTGTTACGTGCAGTGCATTTTAATGGTTTGTAATTAAGTTATTTATGAAATTGAGTACTTCATTTACAATGTGCTTTTAATATAAATGAATATGAATGATTGTTTAAAACAAATATTAGTATCTCGTTTTAGTCATACTATCCACCAGCGCAATAAGTTAAGACTTGGTGTGTAGGTTGCCATATATTATGAGAAGCGATATGACTCTCATGATAAATGCGATTGTATTAAATAAACACAATAGCACAGTTTAACACACATCCAACCCAATAATACAAATGATTATGCAATTTGGTTCTATTTCATAATGAAATCACATGTATCAAACAAATAATGAGACAAACATTTGATTGACTACACTCGACCAATTTACATTTTGTAACAGATAAATGTGACTGTTTTTTTAGAATTGAAAGCTGATGAAGTAAGTCATTATATTTAGTCTTTATATCTGATTCATTTACTTTCAAGTTCTATATATTGCGAAAGTTCAGGCACTTAAGCATCACTAAGGAAATGTAAACATCTTAAAAAGCACTTTAATGAACACTTGTCCTATTCCTAGTTTTTCACCACGTATTCCCAATGTGAAAAACACACCACACCAAGCCAAAAGTCCATCACCAATTAAAAGAGTTGCAGCTTTCGCCACATCGCCGTATGTTGTCGAACACTACTAGCGAGACGTAAGACATAAACTAAAAAAAATGGCAGTGGCACTTAGGAGTACCAACAGAAAATCGTACTTCAGTGAAAAATGAAGTCTCAAAAAAATAAACTATACAGTGTCAAAGAAATACAAAAATTTTAAAATTATAAGCCTGTCGGCTTCAAACTCAAGACATCTTACACAGGAGCGTTTTTTCCTTAGACCAAGCCACTACTAATGACGTTGGGCAAAATTTAAATACACATACTTATATTCCTACATGTCGTCGGTGCCGAACACGCGATCAGGGTGTTGCGAGTTGATTTTTTTTTCCTATCTCAAAAGATGTCCAAAGCACCAAACAAGTTTTCACTTCTCAAATATTTCTCACATTTCTAGGAGTTCCCAATGTGTAACATACACCACACTTTGCCGAAAGTCCGTCACTAATGAAGGGAGCGGCACTACACACACCACACCACACATAACGGTAGCTGCAGGCACTTATCAAAGTTACTTATTATTATACGCGTCGACGACTTGCTGCGCGATCAGATGCGTGAGCAGTACCATCGATTCGGAGATCAGCTGGTATGATTGCCGTAAGGTATCATTAAAAAAAAAAACAAAATTTTTGATACTACAAATAAAGCTAGTTCTATTTCTCAATTTGCAAGTTAAGTTCACCGTGTATTCCCAATGTGTAACACATACCACACCATGCCGAAAGTTAACCACCAATGAAGAGAGCGGCAGCACAGTTGCAGGCACCTATTAAAGTTAATATATTATTATACGCATCGACGACTTGGTGCGCGACCAGTTGCGTGAGCAGCACCGTAGTCGGAGATCAGCTGGTATGATTGCCGTATGATGTCATTAAAAGAATAACATTTTTGATACTATAAATAATACTAGTCCTATTCCTCCATTTCTAAGTTGAGTTCACCGTGTATTCAATCACGGTCGATCACGCCATTACAGTTGGTTGGTTTTTTCCTATCTCAAAAAATGTCCAAAGCACCAAAAAAGTTTTCACTTCATAAATATTTCTCGCATTTCCAGGCATTCTCAATGTGTAACACACACCACACTATGCCGAAAGTCCTTCACCTATGAAGAGAGCTGCAACACAGCTGCAGGCACCTATCAAAGTTACCTATTATTGTACGCGTCGACGACTTGGTGCGCGACCAGTTGCGTGAGCAGCACCGCCCAATCGGAGATCAGCTGGTATGACCTCCGTATGGTGTCAAACATGCCGCCCGCTAGCGAGAAGCGCAGCTGCAGCGCTTCGGGCGCCGCATCGTCTTGCCATGTATCGCTGCAGGCGGAGCGCTCGTGATCCCGCGCGTGAGTTAAGTAATGCTGCAGCTGTGCGTGAATCGAACTGAGGAGGCTCTCTTGCTGTAAAGGACATAATAATTGTATGTTGTATTTATATTTTTGGATTTTAAGCATTTAACTGCTAGATGTTAAAATGTAACGAAAATTTTACTACAAAAAATCCACGCGGACCAGGCAGCAGACGGGACTCGAACCAGCACCTTTCGCTATCCGTGCGAATGCACTGACCATTATGCTACCGCGGCCCTGACGGCCGTGTCGAATTTTTTCTAGACTTTGGCTGCAATGCAGAGCCATCTCCTTGCATTGTAGGTAACCCACATTATCAAATGAATATCTTTACAAGTATTAAACATTTGAAAGAAGAAATAGGAATTATAGTTATATTTTGGATTTTTAAGCTGATATGTGTATGTTGTGTGTTAAAAACAAACAAATCATACAAACTCAAGCAAAGTAGAGTTCGCGTGCGTGTTGATAACTTTTATTATTATTATTGTATCCTTCTAGGCAAGGGCCTGCGGCGCCTGTGAAATCCTACGCGCTACCGAGGTTACTTCAGACACTTAATGACTAAAAATCATAACGCACCTGACGTACGGGTGGCAGTGTTGCCAGGTCCGATTTTAAAAATCGGGAGGCGTTATAGAAAACAGCAGTAGATGTATGGAAAGAGTAACTTTTTCCGGATAGCCCCCCCCCTCCCCCCCTATAATTAGTAAATCAATTCAAGATACAGGAAGTAACGAATGTGTTTCTACGTAATGCAACTCAACATGCAATTTGAAAAAGAAAATGGTATCCTAAGAAAAACGGTAGATTCAAGTAGAAAAAAAAATTTAACAGGAGAAATTTCAGAAAAACAGAAGATCTCCTGTAAAGTCGAGAGGCCTGGCAAGACTGGCGGGTGGTATATAAATCCATACAAAAAATATCAATCGCGCGCGCCCAGGCGGAGCTGGTTGGGTGCCGGTTGGGTCGGGTGCACTATGACCTTAAAAGACACCCCTGGGGAAACGACTTTGGTCATAAGGGTTTTACAGGCTCCGCTGACACAATAACCTTATTTTCTCAGCATCTTCATAGGTTACAGAAATAAAAATTGTACAGAGACAAAAAGGTAATTGTATCTATCTTTGGGACACACTAATTTCGTTTAATGTCGTCTTTAAGATCTTCTCTGTCATCATAAGACGTGGGTCAAAGCTGCATGGCTATGACACAAAACGTGGCCGATGGAAGAAATTGGAGAAGGCCTATGTACAAAAAGATGATGATGGTGTATAACATCTTAGAAATAAGTCTGTTAAAAGTGTTGATATAATTAAGCAGTGATGATTGATTATGCATTAAGTAGTATTTTGCTTGCATATAATTTAATATTAATGAAATATCAGTTATATCAGAAACATTTTTATTTTATCAATTATCATCATCTTAAGTGTCGAGGCAGTCGTACATTTATATATAAATTTAACATTGCATAAATAATGCATGAAAATAACTAGCAGAATATCGCTTGCTCGTTGCTACATTTTGAAATAGTTGCAAGCGGTCGATAATCATTATCTCTGATATAAATCTATTATTAATCCTATTTCAAGTATCCCCCCTACTTCTAGAAATTATCGGCAGAACGTTTTTATTTGTCGAGCAAGTAGTAGCTTCAATTCACTATCAGAACAGGTAAATTTAGATCTTTTTAACACTAGCGAAGCGTCTATTAGACGTATCATTGCTCGTTTGTTTTTTGGAGATTATAATTTAACAAGTGCGTAATTTGTTATTCTGTTATTTATCATAAAAGCCTCATTTATAAAACTATATTCAATAGTTTTGTTTACATTGGTCAGTGCCAATAGTTTCTTTATGACTTTAAGTTATGTCTATATGTGAGGACATGTAATTGGATCTTTGTCGCTATTATTCCTTTCTAGTTTATAAAGATAAGCTGTTGGTCTACCATGTGACCAAAATAAAATAAATAAATAACCTTCTGGTCGTCTTGATGCCTCAGACAGGTCAGCACGAGTGATAACAGCGGCTCGTTGGCCAGCCGCACGTTGCCGCCGCCGCCGCAGTTGCAAGCGGTCGCGCATCCGCTAGAACCGACGCCTCGCTTACCGCTGCCACCGCCGCTGGAGGACCTGAGAAAATTACAATACTTATAACATCATATTTATTAATCACAAGCGGCCGCCCACGACTTCGTGCGCATGGAGTTAGAAATAAAGGTTCACTGCTCGTTCCCCGTAGGTCATAGCGTGATACTATGTAGCCTATATGTTGACCCGACTTCTTAATAATATTCGTGCAAAATTTGAAGTAAATCCATGCAGTACTTTTTAAGTTTATCCCGGACATACAAGCAGACATAAATTCTAAAACCTATATTTTTGGCTTCGGTATCGACTGTAGATCACACCCCAAGTATTCTTAAAAAAAAATCAATGTACAGTTTTGACTTTCCCACCATTTTATTATATGTATAGATGGTTATAACGTAACAACCGCTTACCCTTTGTAACTCGGACTCTGGTGACTTTTGCAGTCACGATGTGAGCCGCCGCTGTTCCCGCTGCCGCTTGAACAGTTGCCACTGCAACCCGCACCCCATCCACTCTCCAAGATCTTCGGTAAATAAATGTTATTTTTTTCTCATCCGGTGTATATCAACAAGTCACAAATTGCTTTAGATTAATAATCAAATTATGTTACTTATGAGAAAATAGTATCATAAGGGTTTTGCATAAATGGTTCATATCACTATCAAAAATGCAAATAACTGCTACATGCTGAATAAAACTCGCAAAAAAATCATCTAACAAGCTACCACAAAATATCAAAATTTATCAATCGATTTCGAAGGGTCAAAAATGATTTCAAAATCTATAGTTTGGTATAGACTGTAAAATTGTGTATCACGTAAATATGTTTGAAACTAAAACTGAAATACAATCACCTGTCCAGCTTGCTTGAGCACGCGGCCTTGCACGGCGGGCGGTAGTTTAGCAACCAGAGGGGCGACCAACCATACCGATTCTGACCACTTGCTCGTGCTTACTACGCTGCGGTCTGTGCCAGTTCTAGATAAGACAAAATAAATAGATGTGATCAATTCTATTTTTAAATTTGAATAGGTATAGCCGACGCGGCTATGAGGAATATGCACACAAATGCAGTCCAACATACTTTCGCATAAACGAAATTGTAATTACGATACACGCATAAAAAATGAAAACGCATTTTTGATCTCTAACATACACGCGCGCGACTTGACTCAGTCTAGTGAAATATCCGAGCTCAACTTAGTTTTGTTTTGAAGCTGGCCCAACAGCGGGGGAAAATCGACAGAGGGGATCGCTGTGAATGCTGATTCCCCTAGTAGCCGCGCCGGCCGCGTTGCTCTATGCCAGGACACCACAACCGAATTAATTACATAGAGAAAATGCGAAATTAATAAAAACCTAAACATTCTCTTTGATCGTAATATAATTTGTATAGACCATTATGGTGTTTTTCCTCTAGAAATAAGACGAACGGTGCGCGAGGAGTTAATACACTAATTGGGTTTCTTTATATCTATGCTACGCTGATAAGCCTGAAAAGCGGTCTCTCAATCAGAGCAATGTTTGAGAAAATCGCCTTTTTGTAAATTGTTATAGAAAGGTGATTTTCTCAAACCTTATTTTGATTTAGATACCGCTTTTCGGCCTATTAGGGTAGTGTAAGTCCTTGCCTGTCTTTATCAGGTGGTGGCGGCGCAGGTTGTTGAAAAACGTTGATAACGGCTCGAGCCACGGTGTCCAACCAAGCACTCAGTTCCGAAGAACCGCTAGGGAATTGCTTGAACATCAGCTGCAAGTCCAGCCACGACATACGCAGCGACCACTGCTCTAGGTTCTGTAAGTGGATTTTAAAGGTTAACATAGATAGACTGGAATGGACAACTTAAAAAATTTCGGGACGCACCTTAAAATTTTGATAATTACGATTTACAACGCAAATATAATAGGGATGATGACTAATTTTTTTTTCTTCGTTTATCAGGTAGATTATCAAAAAGTGTGGGACACGTATTTTTTCTTTTTTCAGATAATATAAACATTGCAGAGATATATTGATTTGAAAAGTCGCATGACGTCACGTTTGAGTACACTTATAAGAGAAAATTCACTCAAAAGTGACGTCACGAGCCCCTACTCCCAAATTTTGACGCGCTATAACTTTGCCATATTTTGGTTCATTGCCGAAAAAAAAATACCTGTCCATTATTTTTTGATCATCTAACTGACGGACTAAATAGAAGTTCGTTTACTGTACCCCGTCATCATCCCTATTAGCGTAATAGTTATAATTTTCACAGTATAGAAAAAACATTCTTGTTTATTTTATTTATTAATTTTTAATTAGTATTTTATAACATAAAGTTTTACACAATTCAATTAAGTAACACTTATTACTTTTCCTTACTTATCATTCTTGTAGTGATTACAGTTACTGGTGTTCGTAAAACACCTTTACGTTGTCACTGGGCTTAATAACGGCATCAGCCTAGAATTTCAAGCCCGAATGAAAAAAAAAATGAGAGAAATCGACACAATTAAAAAGGAATTCAATACTTGTACAGGTAAAGAAGATTCCAATGTAGTACCTCTAAAAGTCGAGTGATCATAGTCTTCTGATCGAGATCGGGATGTGTGTGACTCGCAGAATCAGGATAACATATCATGTGCAGCAATCTAGGCAATACACACAAATAATACTGATAATTAAACATAATAAACGTATCATTTATGTATTGGAGTCATATATTAAAACATTTAGGGGAGAGAAGCTCGATGGCCCAATGGTTAGCGCGTTCAGCTGCGATCGTTGAAGTTAAACAATTTCGCAGTGGCCGGTCATTAGATAGGTGACCAAAAAATTACTATCTCGAACTCCTCCGTGCTTCGAAAGGCACATTAAGCCGTTGGTCCCGGCTGCATCTGCAATCATTAGTACCCACCAATCCAAACTAGGCCCGCATGGTGGGTCATGGCCTAATCTCCCTATTCCATCCTTAGGTAAGGCTTGTGTCCCAGCAGTGGGGATATTAATAGGCTGATGATGATGATTAAACATTTCTGTTACCTTTGTGCTTGTCTGGGTGTCAGCATGGAATCGAGTAGCATATCAGGTTGGTAAAGTTCATCGGGATTCTGTAGACACTTCTGCAGTACCCATTCTTCTGAGCAGATCTCGGCGAGCACGCGACGTGCAAGCGACGACAGCGATTGAGAAGAGTCTAACAGGGTTGACCCTACTCCGCCACATCCTCTGTCATTGTAAGTACATTATAATGATATGTAGTAATTTTTTTTGCTGTGTTTAGAAGGCAGGACAATAGCAAGTATGTTATAATAATGATTATTCATACAAAAATGTATTTAAAAGATATTTAATAGTTTTTATTTTATAACAAAAGAATTGGAAGTGTATTATTCCTTACTTGCTATAGACTAGTCAAATGGTCTTTGACCGTGGGTTAAGGGTTTTATTTTACAGTAACGCCCAATAACCTTTCTTCGGATTAACGAAAACACAGTTAATGCTTTTAACGACATGATGATGGTAATATTTAAAGACTAATAGGGAAAATGCATGATTAATTTTATTATTTTCATTTCATAGTTCACATTCCCATAATTTAGTATAAAAATAATCAAGGTTGAAAAAATAGTGTGAATGTGCATAAAAAAAAGTTAAAATATTTGTTTCTTAGGCTGTGTCCCCAGTAAGCAAACTGTCAGCGGCCGACTGAGTGAGCCGCAAATTTGCAGCGAACTGAAATTTGAGTTAGCTGCAGACTCAAATCAATTTTCGTGCGTCGCAAGCAAACTGTTAAGGCTGTGTCCCCAGTAAGCAAACTGTCAGCGGCCGACTGAGTTAGCGGCGTATCGGTTTAGTACGCCCTTCCATATATTTCAAATGGAGTGTTCACAGTTTGCTAGTTTTGCGCTCACTGTACGCAGTTTGCAGCGTTACGCGCGCCGACTATCTTAGTGAGCGGCCGACTCCCACCAAAACCGGTTCCAGTCGGCGGCGGCGATTGGTTGTTCGCCGGGCGTAGTGACTCAAACTGATTATTCGGATAGTTGGAAAAAAGCTATCATCGTGTTAGGACGTGTTTTTTTGCATCGCACCTAACTAATCTCAACGCACACACACATCACTGAAAATCCAAGATGTCCTTTGATACGGAAAGGTTCATTAGTGAAATACAGAATAGACCATGCATATGGAACATGTCGAGTGAAGAATACAGCAACAGAGTATTAAAGCAGAGCAATTGGAATGAAGTCGCTGAAATTATATACGATGATTGGCAAAACTTAGAAGAAAACACTAAACAAAAAAGAAGTAAGTTCCATTCTAATGAATTTATTATTTATTCAACAATATACTTGTATCACTCACTACATAAAACAAAGTATCATAATTTACATAGTATTTACGGCTTTACACACTCCGTTACACTATTTCTTCCTGTAGCTACAACTTACAAATATTTCTCTTGCCAGGATAGCTTTCCTTCGTTAAGAAAATAGTTTTTAAAGTTTTCTCTTGTTGTTTTTCCAGAATTTGATACAGTAATAATTTGGCTCCTTGAACTTGTAAGAGTTGTTGAGGTACGTCGCGAAATATGTGCATATTGTGCTTGTTCTCTTGCTATGACAAAATTATGTAAAATACAAACGGCTTTTACGATAGCGATGGTTGTATTCACATTAGTAGCGATCGGTGTATGCAGAACTCTCCATTTGCTTGTTAGGATGCCGAATGCACATTCCACGCATCTCCTAGCTCGACTATGACGATAATTGTAAATTCGCTCTTCCTTATTTAAACTTTTATTAGGAAAAGGCCTCAAGATATGCTTTTGTAATCCAAATGCCTCATCTCCAAGAAACACTAAAGGTTGGGGCAATCCATTTGAATTAGGCAATTTAGTTGAGTTAGGAATCTTCAGAGACCCACACGCCAATTTTTTGCCAAAACCACTTTCTTTAAATATATTACTGTCAGCATTTCGTCCGCAAGCACCTACATCAATAGCTATAAAAGAACAGTTTGCATCTGCTACGGCTAACAGAACAATTGAGAAGAACTTCTTATAATTAAAATAGTTAGACCCACTTTTTGGTGGTTTTCTAATACGGATATGCTTGCCATCGATAGATCCTATACAATTAGGATAGTTGGTTTTTTTATAATATCGTTTTGCTATTTCTAGCCACAATTCTTCAGAAGGTTCCGGCATTTCCTGTGGCTGTAAAATATCCCATATAATGCATGCAGTTTCACTTATTATTTTCGATACCGTCGATTTTCCAACAAGAAACTCTTGTGCAATTTTTCTGTAACTTAGTCCACTTGACAAGAATCTGGAAAGAATATTGAACTACCGATTATTTCTGTTTCAGTAAAAGACCTACAAAAAAAATGGAAGGGTTTGCGCGACTATCACACCAGAGAAAAAAATAAGGATTCCTCAGTCAAAAGCGGAAGTGGCGCAACAAAAAAACGCAAGACACCATACTTGGACATGTTACAGTTTTTAAATGTTTCTAGAGCTAGCAACCAGACATCTGGCAATATTAGCGCCGAGACGTCTAGCGACAGTAGCGCTATTTTAGATGAAAATGATTCTACTGACTCGGTAGTTAATGTCAGTAGACCAAAAAAGATGACTGTGTTTCAAGAAGCCCTAATTAACTCGATGGAAAAAAAAAGAGAAAACGATCCAGATATGAACTTTCTACTAAATATTTTACCGGAAATGAAGACAATGTCCCCAACACAGAATTTTGAATTTCGGTTCGAAGTGATGAAAATTATTAAAAATATAAAATATAGTGTACATAATAATTATGACGGTGGTATGATGCAAACTGGATGGACGAATGCCTACCAGTACCCACATCAGTATGGCTATGCGAGTGGAAGCAGCAGTACACCAAATGTGCAAAACTACCCTCGAAACAGTCCATCACATAGCTCTACAGGTTCTTCAGCGGAAATAGAAGACATAGAAGCAATATTGCGAGGCGATTCAAACCACACTGAAGATGAGGAATGACAGGTTACCAACTTAATGTTACCATATATGTTCCTAATTCAATTTAATAATACAGTAACTTTGAAAAGTGATTGTTAAATTAAAAACTATAAATGCGAAAGTGACTTTGTATTACAATAAAAATAACATATTTTTTTAAAATCCTAAAGCGTTAATTATTTACTTACCTCAAAGTTATAGTAAGCCGTTCTTCGGGACATAATGTATCTCTTGTGATATTATTTTTAGCTATGTACTGGGTTATAGATTTCAACAATTCATCAAATGTATGAGAAGTCATATTGAAATAGTCGTAAAATTTTTCTGGATGTTTCCTTAGTTCTGGATAAAGAGTGTGAAATTGTCCAATGCTCAACCTTTTCTTGTATAATGGGTGAACCCAGTGCTTCCTTTTATCCTCTTTCAGCGCTTCTAAGATACCAATTACTTCAAAAATATCCATCGTGACCAACACAACCACTCCCTTCGTACAACAAAAGTAAAGTGATAATTAAGTCGGTCGGCTAAATAAGCGGCTAACTCTTAGGCTGTGTCCCCAGTAAGCAAACTGTCAGCGGCCGACTGAGTGAGCCGCAAATTTGCAGCGAACTGAAATTTGAGTTAGCCGCTTATTTAGCCGACCGACTTAATTATCACTTTACTTTTGTTGTACGAAGGGAGTGGTTGTGTTGGTCACGATGGATATTTTTGAAGTAATTGGTATCTTAGAAGCGCTGAAAGAGGATAAAAGGAAGCACTGGGTTCACCCATTATACAAGAAAAGGTTGAGCATTGGACAATTTCACACTCTTTATCCAGAACTAAGGAAACATCCAGAAAAATTTTACGACTATTTCAATATGACTTCTCATACATTTGATGAATTGTTGAAATCTATAACCCAGTACATAGCTAAAAATAATATCACAAGAGATACATTATGTCCCGAAGAACGGCTTACTATAACTTTGAGGTAAGTAAATAATTAACGCTTTAGGATTTTAAAAAAATATGTTATTTTTATTGTAATACAAAGTCACTTTCGCATTTATAGTTTTTAATTTAACAATCACTTTTCAAAGTTACTGTATTATTAAATTGAATTAGGAACATATATGGTAACATTAAGTTGGTAACCTGTCATTCCTCATCTTCAGTGTGGTTTGAATCGCCTCGCAATATTGCTTCTATGTCTTCTATTTCCGCTGAAGAACCTGTAGAGCTATGTGATGGACTGTTTCGAGGGTAGTTTTGCACATTTGGTGTACTGCTGCTTCCACTCGCATAGCCATACTGATGTGGGTACTGGTAGGCATTCGTCCATCCAGTTTGCATCATACCACCGTCATAATTATTATGTACACTATATTTTATATTTTTAATAATTTTCATCACTTCGAACCGAAATTCAAAATTCTGTGTTGGGGACATTGTCTTCATTTCCGGTAAAATATTTAGTAGAAAGTTCATATCTGGATCGTTTTCTCTTTTTTTTTCCATCGAGTTAATTAGGGCTTCTTGAAACACAGTCATCTTTTTTGGTCTACTGACATTAACTACCGAGTCAGTAGAATCATTTTCATCTAAAATAGCGCTACTGTCGCTAGACGTCTCGGCGCTAATATTGCCAGATGTCTGGTTGCTAGCTCTAGAAACATTTAAAAACTGTAACATGTCCAAGTATGGTGTCTTGCGTTTTTTTGTTGCGCCACTTCCGCTTTTGACTGAGGAATCCTTATTTTTTTCTCTGGTGTGATAGTCGCGCAAACCCTTCCATTTTTTTTGTAGGTCTTTTACTGAAACAGAAATAATCGGTAGTTCAATATTCTTTCCAGATTCTTGTCAAGTGGACTAAGTTACAGAAAAATTGCACAAGAGTTTCTTGTTGGAAAATCGACGGTATCGAAAATAATAAGTGAAACTGCATGCATTATATGGGATATTTTACAGCCACAGGAAATGCCGGAACCTTCTGAAGAATTGTGGCTAGAAATAGCAAAACGATATTATAAAAAAACCAACTATCCTAATTGTATAGGATCTATCGATGGCAAGCATATCCGTATTAGAAAACCACCAAAAAGTGGGTCTAACTATTTTAATTATAAGAAGTTCTTCTCAATTGTTCTGTTAGCCGTAGCAGATGCAAACTGTTCTTTTATAGCTATTGATGTAGGTGCTTGCGGACGAAATGCTGACAGTAATATATTTAAAGAAAGTGGTTTTGGCAA
The DNA here is from genome assembly GCA_902850365.2 of Chilo suppressalis. Lineage (NCBI taxonomy): Eukaryota > Metazoa > Arthropoda > Insecta > Lepidoptera > Crambidae > Chilo > Chilo suppressalis. Next base: position 21,583,701 of record OU963898.1, read on the forward strand.
AAAATTGGCGTGTGGGTCTCTGAAGATTCCTAACTCAACTAAATTGCCTAATTCAAATGGATTGCCCCAACCTTTAGTGTTTCTTGGAGATGAGGCATTTGGATTACAAAAGCATATCTTGAGGCCTTTTCCTAATAAAAGTTTAAATAAGGAAGAGCGAATTTACAATTATCGTCATAGTCGAGCTAGGAGATGCGTGGAATGTGCATTCGGCATCCTAACAAGCAAATGGAGAGTTCTGCATACACCGATCGCTACTAATGTGAATACAACCATCGCTATCGTAAAAGCCGTTTGTATTTTACATAATTTTGTCATAGCAAGAGAACAAGCACAATATGCACATATTTCGCGACGTACCTCAACAACTCTTACAAGTTCAAGGAGCCAAATTATTACTGTATCAAATTCTGGAAAAACAACAAGAGAAAACTTTAAAAACTATTTTCTTAACGAAGGAAAGCTATCCTGGCAAGAGAAATATTTGTAAGTTGTAGCTACAGGAAGAAATAGTGTAACGGAGTGTGTAAAGCCGTAAATACTATGTAAATTATGATACTTTGTTTTATGTAGTGAGTGATACAAGTATATTGTTGAATAAATAATAAATTCATTAGAATGGAACTTACTTCTTTTTTGTTTAGTGTTTTCTTCTAAGTTTTGCCAATCATCGTATATAATTTCAGCGACTTCATTCCAATTGCTCTGCTTTAATACTCTGTTGCTGTATTCTTCACTCGACATGTTCCATATGCATGGTCTATTCTGTATTTCACTAATGAACCTTTCCGTATCAAAGGACATCTTGGATTTTCAGTGATGTGTGTGTGCGTTGAGATTAGTTAGGTGCGATGCAAAAAAACACGTCCTAACACGATGATAGCTTTTTTCCAACTATCCGAATAATCAGTTTGAGTCACTACGCCCGGCGAACAACCAATCGCCGCCGCCGACTGGAACCGGTTTTGGTGGGAGTCGGCCGCTCACTAAGATAGTCGGCGCGCGTAACGCTGCAAACTGCGTACAGTGAGCGCAAAACTAGCAAACTGTGAACACTCCATTTGAAATATATGGAAGGGCGTACTAAACCGATACGCCGCTAACTCAGTCGGCCGCTGACAGTTTGCTTACTGGGGACACAGCCTTAGGTTTTCACGCACATCACTCATTAAATAAAACTAGTTTTTACGGGTCAATGCACGAAACTTTATTTATTTATTTATTGACGTTTCGCAGCCTTTTCAGGTCTGCATCGTCAGAATATTCTACCAACCAAAACCCACTAAAGTGCCACTTTTCACGGGCATTTAAAAACGATTGCTATTTTAAACTCTAGGTGTGACGTCACAGTCCAAAGCAACCTAGCAACAAAACAAACAAGTCCGCAGTTACATTAGGAGGTTATATGCACTCGCACTTGGTCTCGTTGATTGAGACATATCCTGTGAACGAGGCGCTTCTTCGTTGATTTGTTGTTATGTATTTCTTATGTCACAACCGCTCTGTCGTCACAACCACGTTTCAGATATTTCAATTTCCTACAAGTTTCAGTTTAAACTTTCTATTTAGAAAGCAAGAAATTATTAGTGCGAAAACTTTTCAATAATTAATGTTTTCCTCAAAAACATTTTTATGGCAAAATATTGATGAAGCGACAAATCAAAAGTAATAGAGTTAATATAAAACAAGAGCCTTATTTGAATTACATGCATATTCCCTATTGTTAAAATACGGATGTCCAGGAGAGTTACTTTAGTAAAAATGGATTGGAACATTAAAATAATAAATAAGCCAATATTTTTGTTCGTTATGTACAATTTTTAGTTATCTTAAAAAAATTAAGAAGATTGATTCAAATGGAAGTTTATGACAATAATACAATCACAACAATCTGATGCCGGCACTTCACCTGGTTATTCATTTTTGCTACTTGTATATTTGACATCAGTCTGTCCTTTTCATTCCTTACGATGTATGATAAAGACAGATTGTTGTCAAGGGGAAATAGTAAATATGAATAGACTTGGTTTGGCGGAAGGGTCGGCATGAAATAACATAGAACAATGATAATGTTATCCCAAAGTATAATTAATTATATTGAAGCTGGAAAGTAACATGTACACAAGAAAAGCAAACACATAGTTATGGCAGTGCTGAATGTTTCGAAGTAATAATATTAGTTATTTATGACGGAGACCACATGAAGTAGCATTAAGGGAGAGAGAGTGACTGGTATTTTAAAATGAGATGAATGGAAAAGCCAGTGACAATTACATTTTCAAATTATACAGTAAAAATAAAACAAAATGACCATTCGTATTTATCATTGCGAAAGTCACGGTTTTTCTGCCTATCAATACTGTGGAAGATTTAGTATTTTTATTTATTTACAAACCATTTACTTCTCTAAAAACAGCAAACGTAATCATTATGATTATTCGTTTATATTTAACTGCATGTCTTGGTTATATTTACTTTATATCCTCAAGCTTTCGCTTTACTTTTTCTTAAAGTTTCGCCAAATATGCGAAAACTTACACGAAAGCTAACTTCAGAAGGGAACTGAAACCAGTAATTTTCTGACAACTTATATAAACAAAATTGACCTGCTCCATCGACAAAGTTTGTTTATTAACATATAAAATGGCAAACAACAAGTATAGAAGCAAAGCAGGTGACTATGGTTGTGAAATTATGACTCAATCCATTGGCCCGGTGATGCAAGGGGACGGTGACAAGTGCATCCATGTGTAACTCAATAGTAAAAAAACAAACCTAGGCGTTCTATGGCCCCCACTTAACTCTGACTCTACCATCCTAAGAATGAAAAAAATACGTTTAAAAGAATAATTGATGAAAAAGTCAACAATAGAGTAAAAACAATATTTTAACATAATAAAACGGTAATTCAATTTAGGTAATTATTACAGTACCTCAAAATTTGCAAAACAATAATAATGACTAATAAAAAATAAAATCACAATTAAGTTAATATTATAATTAAGATATTTGTTTCTTAGGTTTTCACGCACATCACTCATTAAATAAAACTAGTTTTTACGGGTTAATGCACGAAATTTTATTTATTTATTGAGTTTATTCTGACGATGCAGACCTGAAAAGGCTGCGAAACGTCAATAAATAAATAAAGTTTCGTGCATTAACCCGTAAAAACTAGTTTTATTTAATTGTAATTAAGACTTTGACGGTTAAGGAACAAGTTTATGTACGTTCGATAATAATTTTGGAAAGTACTTACGACATGAGATCAAGTTGAGCATCTGTAGGCACTGTATCGCTGGTTCCCAATATGTGGGAAAGTTCACATGATTTTTTTCCGCCAGATTTACCACCGTCTCGTGCAGTAGAATCACCCACCACTAGCAAAACAATCAAGGCATTTATTTTAAGTCGACGCATGCCCATATATTTAACACTTCCGTAAGAAGTTTGAATCGCTTGTAATTAAAGCAAGATTTGAGAAAAATCGCCAATCTCGATTTTCTCTATTCAACTCCTGCAAATTCTCGCGAATTAACGAAAATTTTGTATAGAAAATAAATAGATTAGGTTCGAGTCCCGTCCGCTGCCTGGTCCGCGTGGATTTTTTTCTAGTAAACTTTTCTTTAGATTTAAACATCTAGCAGTTAAATGCTTAAAAAATAAATAAAATCATAACTATAATTGCTATTTCTTCTTTCAAATGTTTAGTACTTGAAAAAGTATTCATTGACATTGTGGGTTACCTACAATGCGAAGAGATGGCGCTGCCTTGCAGCTTAAGGCTAGGAAAATTTCGACGCGGCTAATAGGGCCGTGGTAGCATAATGGTCAGTGCATTCGCCCGGATAGCGAAGGATGCGGGTTCGAGTCCCGTCCGCTGCCTGGTCCGCGTGGATTTTTTTTCTAGTAAACTTTTCTTTAGATTTAAACATCTAGCAGTTAAATGCTTAAAAAATAAATAAAATCTTAAATAAATAGATGGTTCAAATTTGTATGGAGGGTGGTAGTGAGTCTCCGACAGACTCCAGTTTTTATGAGATGTAGTGCACTTAATTGTAAATAGTTTAACAAAAAACTAGAATTTATTTTACCTCCGTATTTTTTTAAATAATTACATAATTATTGATTGGCAAATGGCAAGTTTATTTATCTATTTTTTATTGGCAAAGCATCAAAGATATTCTATTTAATAAGTAACTAAAGTGATTATTATTCTGTTCACCTTTCATTACATTAGGCGTTTTGTAGGGATTATATTTCAGGAAAACTCAATCATAAATTGGTATAATAAATTCACCACGATATCATGAATATCATGCATAACTGGACTGATTGATTTTTGCCATGGTGATTGAGTTGACTTTATAAGCTGCCTCACACTAAAAATATAACGTTACTAATGACAGGGTGACCAGTAAGTTTTTAAAGACGATTTGTAATTAATCGGGGTGTACGAGCAAGCGCGTACATTGCCGACGCAGCGTTTCTTTATTAACCTAATTTACGTATAATTCATAATTTATTTTGCATCGTTCAGTTCGCATTCCGTCATCAATCATACCACGCGTCCTCATTAGTTTAATCAGTTTATAGTAAATCAAATATATCCTAGTTTCAAAGTTATTTACAGTTTTATTATTTCATCAGTTTTATCAGTTTTTATGTTACGGGCTCCCCGTACACGGGGATAAAATTAAAAGTATCTGTATATGTGTTTATGTTATAATATAAAACAAGCTTTCAAATGATATATGTTTCGTCACTGCCGGAAACCGACTTCCATTATTGAACAATCTCATTTAAAATCTCCCTCTGATATGAGAACTTTTTGGAGAAAAATATTAAGGTATACATATAACTAGCAAACCAGTGAACCAAATGTTCACCAAAAAAAAAAATGTATTTACTTAATTGATAACTGCGGAGATTTTGTGTGGTTTCGTTTGAAATAGAAATCACGTGATTTCTCGAAAACCGGAACTGCTACGTTACTCACATCCGGTTTGTAGTCTTATCAGACTATTCTTAACTTATAACTTAAATATTCTCTATATCTATCTCTTACGGTTTGGCCGCTGAAACAGCACCACGGACGGACGGACGGACGGACTTGTTTAATAGATAAGAGATACTCGTAGGTTGACTTAACATTAGCACAGAAAAAATACTTACTGAGTATTGCTTTGAGAGTGGCTAGTACCGGTCCAACGCCGATGTTTTTGTGGGCGGCGGCTAACAAATGTCTGTCACAAGACAAGCGAACTCCCGCGGCCCCACCTCCGGGACCAGGCGATGTGGAGACTGAATATAGGCCTAAAGCACAAGGATTTAAGTAGAATAATAAAATAGACTTTGTTTGTATGAAATTCCCGGATATTATTTTCTTGAAATATGTAAAGCTTGCGCTTCTGAAATGGCAATTATTCATATTTGCTATTAATTTTATATTTGACACCAATCTTTTGTTTACTTTACCTATAGAACATATAAGAATATACTGCTATAAAATTTACAAATAGCAAATACGAATACCTGAAGTCCTAGCATAATAGTTATCTCAAAATAAATTTTCCTGCTAAATTTACGTTAGTCAAATTAATTTCGTCGAATAAAGCAAAACAATGTTGCAATATCAACTTTGGCATTTAGATTTGTCCCCGGTATCTGGAAGGCGCGTTCGCTGGATTGCCGCTGACGCCGGTTTTATCAGTAACTATAAGGTTCCGTAATAGATGAAGTCTTTCAGCAAGAAGCAATGCCGATGTGTTAGGTAATTGTTACTTACCGGGTTGTGGCGTGTCTATAATCGCAGTCGCAGAAGCTGGTGGCACATGAACCTTGCTCCGATATCGGGAGGGGGCCAGCTTTAACCAAGCCTTTATCAGTGTATATTAGGTTCCGCGATGGACCAAGTCTTTCAACGTAAAGCAATGGCGATTGTTCTGTACTTAGTAACGATTACTCACCGGGTTGTGCCGTGTCTACAGTCTTGAAGAGTCGCAGTAGTAAATAGCACGTGAGCCTCGAGCCGGTGTCTGGGGACGGCTGGCATTAAACAAGCCTTTTAGCTTCCGTGATGGACCAAGTCTTTCACCGTAAAAAGATTAGGGGCGATTGTTCTGTAGTAAGTAACCATTACTCACCGGGCTACGGCGCACAGTGATCAATAATGAGATATTAGGTGGATAATATTCAAATTTGACATTGTGAGGGTAGTTCAAACAAATCATCGCGATGTGATTGGGTGTACTTACCTCATATTCTTGTTTAATATGAACGGTTGAAGGTAAGTCATTACTGAGATTATCACCGAAAAGAGGAAGAGCGATTGTTCTGTAGTTAGTAACTATTACTCACCGGGCTGCGGCGAGTCTACAGTCTTGAAGAGTCGCAGTAGTAAATGGCACGTGAGCCACTCGCCGGTGTATGGGGAGGGCTGACTTTAAACAAGCCTTTTAGGTTCCGTGATGGACCAATTCTTTCCCTGTAAAAAGAGAAAGGGCGATTGTTCTGTAGTTAGTAACTATTACTCACCGGGCTGCGGCGTGTCTACAGTCTTGAAGAGACGCAGTAGTAAATGGCACGTGAGCCTCGCGCCGGTGTCTGGGGAGGGCGCGTTCGCCGGATTGCCGCTAACGCCGGCTCCGCCGCACGCCTTCACCAAAGACGGCAAGGCCGCGTGCCGGACGAAGTCTTCCAAAGAAAAGCAATGACGAGCTGCGAATGAACGATTCTGTTTGGATCAACCCATAATGCCTACATTTATAAGATCACTCCTGTTTGTCAGAGCTAAAAATACTGATTCCATTTCAAGATGCCATTAACATCATATTTTAAAGTCATTAAGTTTTTAAGATTTTTAAACAAAAGTTTTGCGTCACAAAAGCATGTATAATACGTAAAATTTTAAAGATAGATAATATTAAACTTCTTAATTCAAGGCATTAAGCGTCATTATTTAAAAAGAAGTCCATTTTGCTGTTTCTTTCTATATTATCATGACTTTTCTATATTATCATGTTATTTCCTTAATAAAGTGGTTAAAGTAAATAAAATGACGTTAAAATAAATAAATATCCAAGTATAAATTAATACGCTTTACAGATGTTTCAACGTCTATGGTTTTTAATCGAACAATATACTAATTTTGATTTGATTAAGTTTAAACATTTTTTGGGGAATGAGGACTAACCTGCTAACAAACAATCATCGTGCGCATGCATAATAATCTTTCGCATGCGCACCGAGGCACAAAGAATGACATTTCGCTGACATATCGTGAGCGTAAGATACAAAATTCGCGTGTTTGGTTTTGAGTGTCAAACACAAAAATATATAAAACCTGGCCTTTTTTATCGCAGTGTTTATAAGGCGACTCTATCTAGAGTAAATAATTAAAGGAGCGGACATATTATATGCATATAAAAAAAACGAGCGAGCCTTACAGTAGTCATGTATGATGTGCATTTGAAACCTCACCTTAAATTATTAAAAAAATAAATAAAACCTACTACAAAAGGAATAAGCCATTTGAACATTATGTTCTAAAATCAAATCAAATTGCGCGCGCTTCCCAAACCTCCTGTTACACACTTCCGTCCCACTTCACGTAATCATTCCCACAAATTGCAGGAAAGCAAGAGGAAAGATGTTACACATCAAAAAGTGAATATTGAAAAATCTAGACACGTGTCAAGAATGTAACAAGTTAATGTCAATGCTAATAGGGTATTTGACAGTATTAAAAATAAAGTGCTAATTGTTAGCATCTGTGTTTAGAATGTATATCGGCAGGGGATTTTACTATTTTTCCAAAAAAAATCATAATTTTACTAAAACCCATGAAAAAGATAATAGTTTTCTTATCTATTGTTACGTGATCCAAAACGCTTGGGATTGGCGGAGCCTAAAATGACGTCACACGCAAGTAAACGTCCGGTTAAAGTGACATTACATTGTATCGTTTAACGTTTTAATAACAGTCGTGGGATGTCACATACTAGTAAGATGCTATATTATCCAGAAAAACGTTTTCGCGGCAACTTGAACATGGAGTTTTTGATTTGGTTTTTTTACTGAAATACGCAACAGAATGATAAATATCTAGAGTAAATAATTAAAGGAGCGGACATATTATATGCATATAAAAAAAACGAGCGAGCCTTACAGTAGTCATGTATGATGTGCATTTGAAACCTCACCTTAAATTATTAAAAAAATAAATAAAACCTACTACAAAAGGAATAAGCCATTTGAACATTATGTTCTAAAATCAAATCAAATTGCGCGCGCTTCCCAAACCTCCTGTTACACACTTCCGTCCCACTTCACGTAATCATTCCCACAAATTGCAGGAAAGCAAGAGGAAAGATGTTACACATCAAAAAGTGAATATTGAAAAATCTAGACACGTGTCAAGAATGTAACAAGTTAATGTCAATGCTAATAGGGTATTTGACAGTATTAAAAATAAAGTGCTAATTGTTAGCATCTGTGTTTAGAATGTATATCGGCAGGGGATTTTACTATTTTTCCAAAAAAAATCATAATTTTACTAAAACCCATGAAAAAGATAATAGTTTTCTTATCTATTGTTACGTGATCCAAAACGCTTGGGATTGGCGGAGCCTAAAATGACGTCACACGCAAGTAAACGTCCGGTTAAAGTGACATTACATTGTATCGTTTAACGTTTTAATAACAGTCGTGGGATGTCACATACTAGTAAGATGCTATATTATCCAGAAAAACGTTTTCGCGGCAACTTGAACATGGAGTTTTTGATTTGGTTTTTTTACTGAAATACGCAACAGAATGATAAATATCCATTTTTTACGGCCTTCATAAACATTAGTCAATAACGTGAGATCGTTTTATAAAACTTGACAAATACCCTATTGCTAGGGCACGCACCGACTAGGATGCAGGTGAAGACGGCGAGCGCGTCGTGCGCGGCGGCGTCGTGCAAGTCGCGGTGATGCAGCAGGTCGGGGTAGTAGGGTGGGGGCGCGGCGTGCGGCGCCTGAGGGTAGTGCTGAGCGCCGCATAGAGCCACTAAAGCCCCGAGCCATTCGGCCGCCAATCCGCTACACCAGGCAGTCATCTCCGCGCACAGCACGCCCAGCTCGTTCACCCTACGATTGGCTATATTGAAAGGCTGACATCCTACTAACATTATAAATGAGAAAATGTGTTTGTACTTTGCGATTCAAATAAGAATAGGAAAGACCTCCATCTGTCAAAAGTACGGTTTGCAAAAAAATCTTTGATCACTTTTTAGCACTGAGCTAATCTTAGAATAACAACCAAACATTTGTAAACAAAAAGAAAATGAGTACCGAGTAACTGCGGGTTACTTTGACCTAAAATGTGCTCTTGTTTTTCAAATAAAACTGTAGCTTCTCTTTCTGATGAATATGTCACGTTTATATCTTGCCATTGTGAACTTTAAAGTATAAGTTACAAAGTTAACATACGAAAATAGGAAAAAATTATATTTAAGGGTTAATATATATTTTTTTAATTTTGGGCCAAAGTTGGCCTTCAAGAGGGTTACTTTAGCTCGTTGAGTTTTCTCTGTGAAAAAAAACTAATTTTAAGCCATGTTGGGGTTAAGTAACCCTTATAACAGATCACCATTAGCATACTGAATACACAAATTAAGTTAAATAAAAAATATAACTCGAAATTTAGAAAAAATAGTAAACTTACCGAAAGCCACAGTTTTGAGAAAGTTTGCGCATGAACTTGCGAACTATTTCAGTTACAAAAAATCCCGCGTTACAATGACAACTTGATACAGGAACGATGGCGGTAAAACAACATCACACTACGCGCCTATATGGCTGTCTGTGATTTTCAACTGGAACTATTACGGTCACCCAAGAGATACTGATGGAGCGGCAACTTCAATATTTTTTCTGATTTGGGACAAAGTTACCCGTCCGAGCTAAAGTAACCCTCACTTACGGTACAGGAAAAGGTAAATATAAAAACTTCAGTTTTATTATAAATACAGGTAATAAAAAGACCGTTTTTATTTTAAATAAAGTAGTTGTTTTAAAACCTAAAATAATCGATATTTTATAGCCGAAAGCAGCAGTGATGATGATGTCTACTCCGACGGTAGTGCAGAAATGACCGATATTAAAGAGCTAGATTCCGATTAATGTTTTTTCTCACACTGACTTAATAAATAAATATTATTAAAAATTGATTTCATTTCTCTCAATATTAGTCAAAAATAATATTTAAAAATCTGATGGTTTTTTTCTCAGTTAATCTTGGTAAATAACAGTTATTACAGAAAATCTTTTTTGCTCACTCTACCTAACCTGGTTGAATTGACAGCTATGACGTTATAATATGGCGCACAGTCGGTCCTATTCTTAGTTGAATCGCACTGTATGTCTGTTACCTCTTCACGCTTAAACAGCTGAACCGATTCAAATGAAATTTGGTATGAAGATAATTCGAGCGCCGGGAAAGGACGGGAAAGGAGTTTTTATCATAGAAACTACCATTTAATGGGGTGAAAATGGAGGTGGAAGTTGGTATGAGAAATTTACAACGCAGATGAAGCCGCGGGCGTCCCGCTAGTAAGAAATATACGGAATATAGTACGATTCAAACTTAATGACGGATGTGAAAATAATAGCGAACGCAACTATGAGCAGGTTTCAGTTCAATGATTTCCCGAGCGCACCTAAATCACTGCCGACATTAAGTTTAAATCGCACTGTACAACATATTTTCCCAAAAGAAATTGGAATTTAATTTATAAATAAACATCTCAAGTTGAGCGTTGTAGCAGGGACGATATAATGTAATTTCATCAGTGTCTAATTTGTGATCACTCGATCGGCTTAAACGAAAATTAGAAATAAGGACGTATATTTCCAAATTTGTTTCGTAAATCCAAACGGTTTTGCGAAACAGTAAGTTTTTGTGTGATAGTAGTTGGATAATTTAATATAGTAATATCTAATATTAATCCAGAAATGGGTCTGAGCCATCAAATTATTTGTAAGAACTGATATTTAAAAACAATTTCTAATGAAATGTATGTCAAACGACTTACCTGTCATTGTCCACTTCTCGGCAAACGGCTAACATAGCCGAGCACACGAAACTGTATCTGTTAGCAGGCGACTCGGCCACTTGACGGGCCCAAGCTATTTCTATTTTACCTTCAAAACAAATCAAAGCAATCTGAAAATTTTGTTTACTGACTAAACGTCCTTATATTATAGAAATTATTACGAATATACTAGATTTTCTAATCAAATAGATAACTGTATAAAAGTAGTCTGTTATAATTCGCAGAAAAGTATAGTTTGGGTTTTAGTAGAGAAAAGTCACATACCTTTTCGAGGATTAGTGAAAAATTCACTAAGAAACTGTGGGTTATATGAGTAGTTCGAAGGCGTCGGCTGCAGTGGAGAATAGAGAGCTTGTCTGAAACAAATTTAAAGAATAACTTTATTATCAATAAAGTCTAAATTATGTTAAAATATGTTGATTTTTTTTTCAAAAAATTTTCCGCCTCTTTTTAAAATGTAGTTTTGTTCAAGTTTATTATGTGGGAAGGTTTTATACATTACATTTATTTTGTTATCAATGTGATTAGTATCTATACTTATATTAGAAAGAGGAAAGATTTGATTGTTTGTTTGTTTGTTTGCATTGAATAGGCTCCGAAACTACAGGACCGATTTGAAAAATTCTTTCACATTTAGAGTCCTACATTATCCCTAATGAACATTGGCTATAGAGTATTTTCAAAAAAGGCAAAAACGGTTAGGGTTCCGTATGAAAAATTCGATAATGTATCCCAGGATGTGAAGAAAATACCATAAAAATCCTTATATCGCTTATGCTGCGAAAGTCAGTGACAATAGAGCAAAGTGATGTAATAAAGTTTTATAGAGGACATCAATATCTACAAAAAAGTCCGCGATACCATATCTCTAACTATTACAGTTATGTCACAAGTAAAGGTTCCCTGCGGTTTCACGCTCGTTAATTTGAGGAAAAAGGTTATAGTAAGACAAACTTAAAAGATGGACATATGCTAACACTGACATTTTTATAGAACTTTTAAAGTGAAACAATTTCGCCATACGTAATTTTTGTGTAAATTTAATTATTTACGTAGCGCACGCAACAGAATCGACCAAATGGAATATTTTTTCCCGTTTTTACAACATTTTACATCGATACTCCACTCCTACTGGTCGTAACGTAATATTATATAGCCTTAAAGCCTTATTAGTTCCTGAGATTTGCGCGTTTAACCAAAAAAATGGTGCATTCGGTACAACGTGTCCTAAACCACGCAACAAAATTTTCACTATCAGTTAAATAAATTTTCATGGAAGGTTTATAATTATATAAAGAAATTCATTGTGTTTTATATAAGCCTGAGAATAAAAACTATAGTCTACACTACAGTTCTACGTTGTGAAGTTAGCCGCAAGCGCAACTATGCGCAGATTTCAGTTCAGTTTCATCGCGCCTACTTTAGCCTTGTGCATCAAGGATCTATATGAATGTGAGTGACAGTTCAGGGAGAGCACCACTGTCTACGTAATTGACCATGAACGACATACAAAATGTGACGTTGGCAAAGAAAGACGTTAGTTCTAATTTTCGCCACATACATAAAGACCCTCTTCGCACTATATTTCATTTACTGTGCCGCGTTTTGCGCTAACTTCACAGTTACCATTAACTTTAACAAATTCTATAGGTCGTGCAGTTGCGCCAGCACGCATCTCTCCGCCGAGCCGCATTCGCCGAGTACAAACACTGTCAGTCTGTCTCCTATTGACTCAAGCACTCACTTAATCTTAGGGTAGGCAACGCGAAGGTGTCTGCGTGAGGGGCGTGGCAGAGTTGCGCGGCCGCCTTGTACAAGTCGTGCAGTTGCGTTAGTACGCATCTCTCCGCCGAGCCGCAGTCGCTGGGTTCCTACAGTGTCACTGTCAGTCTGTCTCCTATCTACACAAGCACTCACTTGATCTTAGGGTAGGCGTTGGCGAAGGTGCGCGGCCGCCTTTTAAAGGTCGTGCAGTTGCGCCAGCATGCATTTTCTCGTCGTGCCGCACTCGCCGGGTACATACACTGTCAGTCTGTCTCCTATCGACACAAGCACTCACTTGATCTTAGGATAGGCATTGGCGAAGGTGTCCGCGTGCGGGGCGTGGCAGAGGTGCGCGGCCGCCTTGTAAAGGTCGTGCAGTTGCGCCAGCACGCATCTCTCCGCCGAGCCGCAGTCGCCGGGGTTCACGACGCACTTCACCAGACGGCACAGTTGCTCGAACACCGCGGACGTCTGCTCCATGGATACTGTGCAAGGAAGAAAATAAACATACAGTGAAATAACACAAAGGACTTAACCGCCGCGATCATTTACCCCCTTATTAATAAACAAAGAATAAGCTTGGATAAGTTACTCCATATATTGTCTCTGTTCATTGAATGACAAATGGCATTTCAGTGATATGAACAAAATACAGCGTGACTAGTCTAACCTTGTTTCTCGTATATTAATAAGAGGGGTAGGGAGTAAGCTCAGAATATAAAGTCTCTGTTAAGCACACATTGATGTTACTTTTGCCCCACGCGTTAGCAACGCCTCTTCCACTTTAGACATTAACTCATTCTTTAATTTAATACACATTATATTCACGGAGTAGACACGAGTGATATCTCCCCAGTGCCCCGACGGTGAAGAGCGCGAGTGCTGACGTATACGCTCGTGGGGCCACGAGCCCATGCTGGGCGCGCCGCTCGTTGTCAACGCCATTTCCACTTCAGACAACTCCTTCAGTGTCTAATACACGTTGTTAAACTGAACAGGTACTCACGCAGTAGACACGAGTGATATCTCCTCAGTGCCCCGACGGTGTAGAGAGCTAGTGCTGACGTATAAGCGCGTGGGGCCGCGAGCCCACTACTGGGCGCGCCGCGGGTTATCAACGCTCCTTCCACTTCAGACAACTCCTTCAGTATCTAATGGCACAAAACAAAAAACAATTTTTAATAGAAAATATAAAGATGCTCGCAACTTCACCTGCGTGGATGAAATGGTTTCCCATACAAACTTCTACCCGCATTTTCATCCCCTTAAAGGATGATTTCTGGAACAAAAACCATGCTATGTCCTTTCACGGGATTCAAACAAAAAAAAAACATGGAAATCGGTTCCGTGGTGAAGAGACACAGATAGATAATCACTTTCCTATTGATTGAAAAGTTGAATTCAAAGTTGCTTCACAGTTACTTATTTAATTTTATATATAATTATATTTATTTGGAGTCTAATTTCTTATAATTGACAGTGTTCTTTATTCTGCAAGGAAAAACATCTTTTCGTATTTCGTGTGAAATTGTGAGTTACTGAAATAACGTGATGTGCAAAAATGGCACTGCCTTGCAGCTTACCTAATAATGCTAGACGAAATTCGTCATGAGCGTTAAGGTCGCGGTAGCATATTTGGTCAGTGCATCCGCTCGAATAGCGGAGGGTACGGGTTCAAGTCCCGACTGCTGCCTGGACGGCGTGGAATATTTTTAGTAAAATTTTCTTTAGATTTAATCATATTATAATCACCTGTATACATGTATCGATGAGTCCGTGCACATTTAAAGCGATTTCCATGAGGTCCAGCGCGAAGGCCACGTGTTCTGGTTGCGGTAAGTAAGTGGTCGCTCCGGCAGCGTAAGCAGCTAAAGCTTCGCATACGGCCCCGCCTACCGCCCACGAGACTGCGCCTTGTTCGTACATAGACATCGCCTGCGAAAATCATTTATTTCGTAATTAATTTTTTGAAATGAAAACTTTTTGAGCCATTTTTAGATGGGGATCTAGAGCATGTACTGCGTCAAGCGGGCCCGTCCGTTCGGCGTGTTTTTCATGTTATTTCATAGAAGCAGCGTTGCGTGAGGCGGGTCTTACGCGCGGCGCGCCTATATGAAATTACATAAAAATTGCGCGCCGAGCTCAGTGACCTGCTTAGCGGTAGGCAACGCAGGCTCTAATTAAACAGGCCTTTGACCGCGCGTGATAGTCATACTAAGATACTTATATATGTATTGTATATGCGTAGAATTATATTACAATTTAATATAATTCTACTAATATTTATTCTGTTTTATATGTATAGGTGACTTTATTATTACCTACTAAAAATAAAAAAGATGCCAATCAAATTTATTGGTCCACATAGCATAGCACTGGTGGAAACGGGTTCAACTTAGCTATGTTTTTTATATGGAAGGATGCGTACTCTGGATGCGGGCTATGATGGCCGCGAGTGGTGTAGCTATATCAAGGGAAGAGTGCCCGCGTTTGTCATTGAAAGTAAGACATGCTATCGTGGAAGCAAAAAGTTATTTTGTATCTCGCAGTGTGCGAAGAAGAACTTGTTCCTCTGTTTATTCCAACGAAGAAATCATAGCACATCTTACTCGTCCCGCTACACAGCTTAGCATCAGTGAAAACGGTCACGTAGTTTCGTAGCTTAGTTTCGAGTAAATAATGAGAATGTGAACAGTGGTACGGGTATCAAAAGCAATAAAAGACTTCGTCGAAGGGTAGACCGATATGTCTGCCTACCCGCAATTACTTCAGTTAGTCCGTGATCATGGCGCTTGCAACAGAGCCGAAATATCCGAAACTCGCTAAAAACAAAGTACCATGGTAACAATCTCGTACATAAATTACTGTAATGTTACTGACCATGAAAGTTTAAAACAATATTATTTTGTCTATTTGCTTTTAAGGAAAAGTTAGATGTAGCCCATTCTTCAGCATTACTTTACCTGGAATTTGTGCGTGACGGCTTCGAAATTAAATTCGCTGCGAGAGTGCTTCTTAATTTTACCACCTTCCGCCACATCGATGGAGAATTTCTTGGAGAACAATTTGCAAATTTCTGTAAGGCAAAAAAAAAACACTGTGTCAATATTTACTGATGGTAGAGATGTAAAATTTTCACAGCATCATCTTTTGTATCATTATTATATACATATTATTGTCTTGTGTTACTGACTCTTTCGTTGTTTTCTATGTCAGTGTCACATTTAAATATCTTCATACTTATTTTTATGTTTATTTTTACTTGTCACTTTTTTGCTCTTGTAAATTTAACACGTTTATTGAAAACCTGGATATTTTTGTAAACCTCAGCAAACAGCCCCTACCATCCGTTAAACCTGTTTGAAAGAAAAACCTGGAATTTGAAGATCGGTTGATGAAATATACCTTTAGTCATTTTCTTGACGGCGTGTTTCGCTTCGTCTCGTTGCCTGCCCACTCCATACAGCAATATATGGCGTTGATTGGCGTCGTGAGGCGTATGCTCGGGCTCCGCGGGCGGCAAAGGGAAGTGCATCGTGTAGTGGTAGTGGCGGGACACCAGCGGAGGCGCCGCGCAAACGCTGGAGGGGCCCGCGCTTGTCGTACGCATGCCTAGACAATGACAGTTGTCTAAAGATAATTTTTACTAAAAATATCTTCGAAGGTAGCTCGACAAATTAAATAAAAGTTTGATTCTGACGACGTAGCCTGTAAAGGCTACGAAACGTCATAAATAAAGTTTCGTGCATGTTACACGTAAAAACTATTATGAGTGATGTGCGTGAAAACCTAAGAAACAAATATAATATCTTTATTATATTTTTACTAGCTGTCCCAGCGAACTTCGTATCACCATAAAAAAATAGGGGTTGGTGGTAGAAGGGTGAAAATTTAGGGTTGTATGTATTTTTGTATGATGTATCATTAAAAAATAAAAACAAAAATTTTGTCCAAAAATAATTTTTTTAGGGTGGATCACCCTGAACATTTAGGAGGATGAAGAATAAATGTTGACTGATTCTCAGACCTACTGAATATGCATATAAAATTTCACGAAAATCGGTCGTACCGTTTCGGAATAGTTCAATTACGCACACCGTGACACGAGAATTTAATATAATAGATTTTAAGCATTTAATTGCTTAGATGTTTATCTCTAAAGAAAATATTACTACAAAAAGTTACATGCGGCCAGGAAGCAGACGGGACTCGAATCAGCACCCTCCGCTATCCGGGCGGATGCACTGACCGTTTATGCTTCCGCGACTTTAATGGCAATGCCAAATTTCTTCTAGTAGTTCTTAGGCTGCAAGGCAGCGCCATCACTTCGCATTTTGGTAACGCACAATGTATTTTTTTAATTTCAAAGTATTTTTATGTATATTATATAGCATGAAAATTAAATTTAAAATTTTCTTAAGAAAACTCTTTATTAAATCTTATAAATATAGCAGTTAAATGCTTAAAATGACAACATACTAAATAACCATTATATCAAAACGCGAAAGATAAACTTTAAGAGGGCTCTGCCGGCGGCAGAGGGATAAGTGCATCGTGAAGGCACCGCGCAAACTATTGCATCAATACTAGTGTAAATATGAATAGTAGAAGAGGAAGAGGTTGAGATATAGAATATAGAAAACAAATTACCTGGAACAGACATTGGTCCCATAGACATGGAAGGCATGCCAGGAATACTCATACCGCTTGGACCCATCATAGGCGAAGTGACACTGAAAAATAATTTACTCTTTAGAATTGTTTCGCGAGCTTCTCGTTTAGGTTTTCAGTTTGGTCTAAAAATTACGTGTTTGTAGATACGATCGATTTGGAAAACTTATACTAAGCACTCAGGAATGTTATAATATGTTACCGGTTTCAGTCTCACACAATCTTGACTATGGAAAGAAAAAACAAATAACTCTGAAATATAAAATTAACAATTTTAATAATAATGGCATTAAATGTATCACTTACCTATGTGATGTTTCACCAGGATCTTTAGGGCTGTCGGGAGCATCCATTGAATTTTGTTGGTCCACTTTGATATGTTGCAAAAGTTTATCCAAGTCATCGTCGATTTTTGAATCGTCCAAATCCATTCTGACATTTTCCTGCAATATAAATTGGTGTTTAAAGTTAATCCTTTGTTTGATTTAAGCTTTTCATTTATACTTGATTTAAAAAATTCAAAGCGCCTATGTTTATACGAAACGGGAGTGTAAAAAAATGTGTTGGTGAGCGCGTACAGAAAGGAAAAAAATATGTTATAACGAAAAAAAAACCTGTCTACCATCCGTTAAACCTGTTTGAAAGAAAAACCTGGAATTTGAAGATCGGTTGATGAAATATACCTTAAGTCATTTTCTTGACGGCGTGTTTCGCTTCGTCTCGTTGCCTGAAAAAAATATGTTATAACGAAAAAAAAAACTGTTATAAAGAAAAAGAAACATAAAATTACCTCCATTTTCGGAGGTTTGAGATCAATTCCTGCGAAGATATCGTCATCCATATTATGGTTGGTTCCTGTGCTATTCGCTGGGGGCGCTACTGTGTGTCCATTTCCGGAGTTGCTCGTGGAGGTTGGTTCCGTGGGAGATATTAAGTCGCCTGTACAAGCCAACAAGAAGTATTAAATATTTTGTAAAAGTCATAGCACGATCATATTTTAACGGTATACACTCTCAGTTTCTAATAATTGCGTGCAGACAGGGTTAATGTTATAATCGGTTTATGTATTGACTGTCATGAGTCAATTCATTAGCACTAAGATTATCGCACTGAATGATGATGATGAATTATTATAATCGACTTGTTTTAATTTTACGGCGAATGTGGCGTGATTACAAAAGTACTCAGTGAATTATGCGGCTACGTTGTTAAGACATAAGCACTGAACTATTATAAATAATTTCAATTTCTTATATTAAAGAGACATATCAATTTTGTTCATAGTTTCACCAAACTGACTATAAGTATAAAATGAAGCTTTACCTCTAGAGATGAGAGTGCACATGTAAGCGTCGTGTGAAAATACATCTCGCCTAATGAGTTCGCCAAAGAGATGTACCAAATTGGCGAATTGCTGCCTGTTACCGGGCGGCGCGTTCGGACTCTCATCTGTAATAAAAAAAATATAAAAAATAGGTGGCATTATATTTTGAACCTTATTATTCATTCAATATGGTCGTACTATACGTCTAAATAATATGCTCAAAACAAATTGATTTCAAAGCCTTTCATTCATTTCTATCGCGTGATATATTACATCTAATGGCGAACGGATTCAAAGACGTCTGCATTAGCAACGAGTAGTTTTATTGTGAAACTTATCAGCAATATCATAGGGGAACAAAAATTTATAGATAAATAAAAAATACATTGATATTGATATATACATATATATTACAGTCAGTGACTGTACATTTTGATATATATACAGGTTATTGTAATATATAATTTATAGTCAATATGTAATTTATATTTATCATTGGTACGATAAGACTATAAGTGTTGTTGAGAGAATATTGTGCCTCTGTGTTTTGATTCTCATGTAAAAACAGCCGGACAAGCTGTTCTTTTGTGTGCCGAAAGGAACCAAAACCAGAAAGAAATGGATGACCGCGATAAGAAGTTCCGTTTTCAGCTTAATCTACAGCGTTTTGCTTTGAAGTTCATTTTGATGTAAGTACCCACCGTTTACTCTACTCTTTGACATGGGCATCAAATTAAAGGGCAAAACGATTTAAAATAATAAAAACCTGAAAGCCCCTTTATGGCAAAACTAAAGACTTGCTAAAATTAAAATAAAGCTTCTCAAGATTATGTGCCCGCTTTCACAAGATCTTGAACAACTATATATTGTGGATGATATAAAGACTTGAAGATCCAGTTGAAATGGACCCTTTAGAAGATACGTGTACAAACACAACAACGGAAGAACAAACAAATAAGAAGAATCACAAACATATTCAAGTCAATATAAGAGATTTGTCATAAAGATATACAGACTGAGAGTAAATATTATAGTTTGTCACCTAGAATTAAAAAAATGTGAACAAAAAGAAACAGATTTAATAAAAAAGTTAATACCCATTTAAAAAGTTTATTTATTTTTTATCAAAAGGCTAGCAACCATATTGGTCAACGGATCAGCCTTGCCATCCAACGTGGCAATGCTGCCAGCCTATTGGGCACTATTCCTGACGGCGGCGCTGGGGGTGAAATATTTTTTATTTTGTAAAGTATTTATTTAAATAGGTTAAGGTAATTTGGATACTGAATAGTTTTTAAGTTTGTGTTATTTAAATGTTTCAAAGTTATAATAATAATAAAGGCAAACCCAATTTCGCCAGTACTCGTTTTGACGAAAATTATTTGGTACTAAAAGATAATTTCAGCAATTGTAGGTTTGGTAAATTTTGAGGACAACGGGTTCCTTGATTTGCTGGTAAAAATGGAGCAATAATGGCTGATCAAGTTATCAAATCAAAATGTGTCCGATTTTTAGCAGCAATAATAATACTTTTTGATATGGCAGCCCAGTGTCAGTAGGTCTGTACTAAAGTTACTCCCACAAAGTACACGAAACAAAACAAAAAACTTTGCGCCAACCATGTCCAAAGGACTATTGATAGATAAATTTGTTCTTGTATTCTTTTTATCGTATGATTATGGAATTATTTTACAATGTTAGGATACGGTAATGTATGTTTCTGCCTGCGGTAATGTAATGTTACAAAATTCCATTTTAAAAATTTTTTTAGTTATGTTTTTATTTTTTAAGCATTTAACTGCTAGATGTTTAAATCTTAAGAAAAGTTTTATTTTTTGCAAAAACTGTGAAAAGACTCTTAACTGTTAGCAGCTGGCACATTACATATTAAATTCATTATTGACTCTTGAAAAATAAAAAAAAAAGCTATATTTACCTAAAACGGGCGCATCATTGTCCAAGAATCGCAGCAAGAGGTTTTGAAAGATGGGTGGTCCACTGTAAAGGCCAGTACCAGAACTCACAGACTCTTTATCATCGGAACCTAAAAAAAAAACTAAGAATAACTTATTTCCTTAAATTTCAGATAAGACGGATGATGAGCCGAGAGTATGGATTATGCTTCAAGTTGTGAATCATATAATTAGACCTTGTCGGGTCGGCGTTGTAGATACTTCTTCAAATTAAAACTTCTTAAGGCGCGTAGATACGCCTTTTGAGATAACACAAAAGAGTTAAATTTTGTCATAAGAAAATAAATAGATGTCACGACAATACCGTGTTCATGGTAATGACAACAAGCGCTTACTTTAACAGACAATTGTTTACAAAAGGCATGGTTGGAAAAAAAAATCACACGAGAAAGTTAACAGTCCATTGCACAAAACAAATAGAAATGGAGCGGGCCGAAATAAAATATATTATATGGTATACAGACCTGTGGTGTGATGTTTATGGTGTTGATGCAGCGGCTTTTGCCTCTTGTCCAGTAACGCGGCGGTACCTGAGCGCGGTGCTATGGAACCTGGCGTGTTCACCCATTTTATACATATTGCAAACGGACCCGTGGAATGATGTTCATGGTGTTTATGCAGCACCTGTTGCCTCTCGTCCAGTAACACGGCGGTACCTGAGCGCGGTGCTATGGAACCTGGTGCGTTCATCCATTCATACATATTATATACAGACCCGTGGTGTGATGGTCGTGGTGTTGATGCAGCAGCTGTTGCCTCTTGTCCAGTAACACGGCGGTACCTGAGCGCAGTGCTATGGAACCTGGTGCGTTCATCCATTCATACATATTATATACAGACCCGTGGTGTGATGGTCGTGGTGTTGATGCAGCAGCTGTTGCCTCTTGTCCAGTGACGCGGCGGTACCTGAGCGCGGTGCTATGGAACCTGGCGCGTTCACCCATTCAAACATATTATATACAGACCCGTGGTGTGATGGTCGTGGTGTTGATGCAGCAGCTGTTGCCTCTTGTCCAGTGACGCGGCGGTACCTGAGCGCGGTGCTATGGAACCTGGCGCGTTCACCCATTCAAACATATTGTGTACAGACCCGTGGCGTGATGGTCGTGGTGTTGATGCAGCAGCTGTTGCCTCTTGTCCAGTAACGCGGCTGTACCTGAACGCGGTGTTATGGAACCTGGCGCGTTCACCCATTCATACATATTGTGTACAGACCCGTGGCGTGATGGTCGTGGTGTTGATGCAGCAGCTGTTGCCTCTTGTCCAGTAACGCGGCTGCGGCCTGAGCGCGGTGCTCGCCGAATCTTGCGCCACAAACCGCCCATTCGCAAAGAACTTTCACCACTGCGTATGAGCACGCCCATTCCTGTTCCCCGAGTATACTTGTTTTATTAATTTAGAGGAGATATTATTGAAGTGAAACTTCCATATATACCGGAGGTATTAGGATTTTGCTGTCTCGAAAAAGCCTTACTACGTTGGAAAGGGTAGACGATATATCGCGCGGTGTGAGGCGGCAGTCTGTTGAAGTTTCATTTTTATTATGTGTCCCAGAACACATTTCGGTTTTTTTTCTATCGAGGAGATACATAGCTAAGTTGTCGGCGCATACGGTTTGCAATCGTTTAAGTTAAGCAGCTTTCGTAATGGCCGACCATCGGATGATTGACCAAAAATTATAATATTTTGAGATCCTCTGTACTTTTTATGGTACGTTAAGTCGTTAGTCACGGCTGCATCTTCTACCACTCTGAGTAACTTCACTTGATTTCTTAGAGCAGACCTCCAATGCAACATCTTCTCTTTGTATTTGTTCTAGGGAATAGCCTTGTTGGTGTGGCACACTAGTCATTAAAAATTAAGCAATATGAAGAAATCAGTGATACATACAAATACGTAAGACTATCTTTACAAATACTTCATTAGTTTTTTCATACAAAATATAGCCAAGGAATGGTAAATTAATATTTACATTATAACGAAAAGATTTTGAGCACTCACCGGATCCTTGGTGTCTATTGTCGAGTCTTTGGTAGGTGACGCGCAATTAGCAAAAACTTCTTTGTACAACGTATCCAAGTTATTGTTAGTGTCGACGCGATCGAAGCAGTGTCTGTCCAGTGCTTCTAACACGGCGAGTACGCGTGCTGTAGGTATAAGTAAAATTCTATATGTTGAATACAGAGATGTTTAATTATATTTATTAGCCTTTCATAGGGCGAATTTCGGTTCACCAATTTACTACCTTGAGAACTTGTTTGCCATTTGTCCGTGCACCATTTACTTTCAGCTTTCTTACTTCTGGCAGCGATTTCTTGTTCAGCTTCATAAACCTATAAATAATATTGGATGTGTAAAATCCAAGAAGTACAAAATAAACTCTTATCAAAAAGTGATAAGGAACATTTTTTTTTTTTTGGTGTTGTGTTTCTTTTGGTAAGGAACCCTGAAAGCTATATGGGGTATTGCATTCGGTTCAGGCCGAAAAGTTGAGAATGTCTGAAGCACTAATACCCCTAGCACGAACCATTATCGAATTCGAATTGTTGAATTCGTACTATTTTATACGTCAAATGTGTTCTAATTTTTAGTTCTCCTTACGTCCGTTGTGGCGCTGCGGTTCAATTTTTCATGCAAATTTTGACATTGATAATTCGCACTCGCAGACTATTCGAATTCGATGTTGGTTCGTGTTGGGGGTACAATACACATTAACGCTCTTCGTGAGTGGAATTCAATTACGCTTAACATCAGATGAGGTGTGGTGAATGGCTGTGCGTTGCATAAAAGAATATGAATAATATAAAAAAACATTAAGTATTATATAAGTTCCAATTAGAACCCTTTTTTTAATATGTTACCGAGAACCTATAAAACACCACATTCATTATCTGTAAGCTTTAAAAACTTTTCGCAAATCCAGAAATACATGTAGTCAGATATTGTCCGAAGCAAACAATTAGCACTATGTTTGAGAGCAAGGTACACAGGTTTTAACAATACATCTTATAAACAAACATACCATCCTTCGATGATCTTCAGTAACAGCACTGTCCATGTGTGGCATCGGCAGAGCTGACGGTGGCAATGGTAGCAGATCTAGAGGGGAGCCTTGGAGTGAAGATCCGCACCCAGACCAGACCATAGCAGTAGGACACTCGATGCTGATGATCTAATGAACAATTAGCAATTTAATTTGTGAAACTTTCACTCTGCAACCAGTGACACAGCGTAGGGCCTCTACAACTGCATACTATTACGAGATGAGAAACAAAATTTGCCTCTACCTTCACACAAATGGAGCATATTAACTCTCGATAGTGAATACGAAACTTTAATTTTAATATGGTGCCTACCTACTTGGCTTCATGATTATTAATTACTAGTGGCTACTAGCTAAAATATTCATGTACACTTTTGACTTTATACCATTTAATTATATGTATAGATGTTTTTTATTTTATTTAAATATTGTTAGATAATTATTTAACACTGTGAAGCTGTTTTCGCCAGTTTTTCTACACAGCTAAAAAAATGTCCTTATCTGGTAGTAGGGACAAAATGGACGATTCAAAAGAGTTGTATTTTGCATGCATATTTGCAAGATATTTCGACTTTTGACATACACAATATAACATTGTCAACTAACGACTAGTTTTAATAATCCATCTCCAGTAAAAGGTAAGGATAATCTGGATCCGTAACTTAGCAACAGTAGTTATTATAGTCTTATTAATATAAAAACGAGCGAGCCTTACAGTAGTCGCGTATGATGTGTAACATTTGAAACGTCACCTTATATTAGTAAAAAAAGAAATAAAACCTACTACAAAAGGAATAAGTCATTTGAAAATTATGTTCTAAAATCAAATCAAATAGCGCGCTTTCGCGACTTCCTCTTGCACACTTCCGTCCCATTTCACAAAGTCACTCCCAAAATTGCAGGAAAGCGAGAGGAAAGATGTTACACATCGAAAAAGAAATAAAACCTACTACAAAAGGAATAAGTCATTTAAAAATTATGTTCTAAAATCAAATCAAATAGCGCGCTTTCGCGACTTCCTCTTGCACACTTCCGTCCCATTTCACAAAATCACTCCCAAAATTGCAGGAAAGCGAGAGGAAAGATGTTACACATCGAAAAAGAAATAAAACCTACTACAAAAGGAATAGCTAAGCCATTTGAACATTATGTTCTAAAATCAAATCAAATAGCGAGCGCTTTCGCGACTTCCTGTTACACACTTTCGTCCCGTTTCACGAAATCACTCCCACAAATTGCAGGAAAGCGAGAGGATAAATGTTACACATCAAAAATGTTGGCAACAAAGCTCGAGTACCTTACTGGAGTTTTGTGTTTATTGAAAATAAGTAAATTAAAATTATATTATACTCACTTGTAGAATAGTTGCCAGTTGTATGATCACATCTCTATGGTACTGACAGTTGAGGATTTCCCCGAAGCCAACTTGCACGGGATTCAATGCTGCCGTTATGACAGTGGTCAGAATAGTTTTCTGGTCCCTAGGTGGAGTCTCAATCTCTTCTTTCACTTGTACGTCCATCGGTTGTTGAGGATTCGGGGTTCCTATGGGGTTCGGAGTTCCCAAGGGGTTCGGGGTGCCAATTGAGTGGTTCGGATTGGGCGTGCCCATAGAATGGTTGGGATTCGGTGTGCCCTGACTCTGTTCTGCTGGCGTGGCCGATCTCTTTATCTGTGATATGTTGGGTTTCACGTCGCCGTTGGTGTCGGGTGCTGGCGACATTGGAGATATATTTTCTGGGGAAAATTTTTCTTTGTTATAAATAGGCATATTGAGGAGCTCGATGGCGCAAACGGTTAGCGCGTTCGTCTGCGATCGTTGAAGTTAAGCAACTTTCGCAGTAGTCGGTCATGGGGTTACCAAAAATTTACTATCTCGGGCTCCTCCGTGCTTCGGAAGGCACGTTAAGCCGTTGGTCTCGGCTGCATCTGCAGTCGTTAGCACACACAAATCTGCACTGGGCCCGCGTGGTCGGTCATGTCCCAATATCCCTATTCCATACATAGTGAAGACCTGTGCCCCAGCAGTGGGGACATTAATAGGCTGATAATGATGATGATGATGAATAGGCATATTATTCGTCATATCAGATTTGATAATTACCTGCTAACATAATTTATCTAACTCAAACTTTTTTTTTAATATTGATTAAGTATATTGTCTTTATAAAAAAAACAAATAATACTTCGTAAGCGGCCGCCATAGCCTAAAGACGCTTGCATCGCGATCGCGATTCTAGTATCACTCTTGAAGATTTCTAGAAATCGTAATCAGCGACAATAAGACAATACCATCGAAAGGTGTTATTCAACCTTACAAAGCTTAAAGGTAACTTCATCTAATGATCGCTCCAATGCGGTCGGAATATTCGTTATGTTCTACGATTCTTATATTACACAAACATTTTTTTCGAGCAAATGACCGTAGACAAGGAAGCCTTCGCATTAGCAATTTATACATACAAAAACCGCCTACTACTCGAGTTTATTTGTCTGTGGTTTTACTCAAGAAGTTTGCCGATACTAGGGTTACCATTTAGGAATTGAAAAGTCCTGTCAAAAATCCTGACATTTCGAAAAAAGTCAGGGCTTTTTAGTCGCAAAATGGTACCATTACTCACTTAGTTACAATGATATGATATTTAAATCAATATGTACTTTAATTATTCATATACAATGTAAATTAAAAAATCCGGTCAATTTAAAGATCCATACAAAGTCTGGACTATAGTCTAAAAGTCTGAACATGTCCGGACTAATCAGGATGGATGGTAACCCTAGCCGCGACCTGCATTTTATTAATAATACCTCCCGATCTATCCACAGCCTTGGTGAACACTGCGGGTTGGTTCAAAGTCCGCAGTGTACTCTCTGACAGCACCGAACAGATTGACGCAGCCTTCTTGGCGCACGACGTCGCGAGACGACGTGACAAACCCTCGCAGCATACGAACTCTCCCATGTGTTGAAGTGCAAGCGGTAGGAACAACCTGAAACGGTTGTTGCTTTTGTATTTACTTTTAGAAACCTTTAGAGAATACTAGCTCCCCAGCGAACTTCGTACCGCCATAAAAAAAATAGGGGTTGGTGGTAGAAGGGTGAAAATTTAGGGTTGTGTGTATTTTTGTATGATTAATCATAAAAAAATAAAAAACAGAAAAAATAGTCCAAAAAAAAATTTAAGGACCATCCTTAACATTTATGGGGATGAAAAATAGATGTTGTCCAATTCTCAGACATACTGAATATGCATATTAAATTTCACAAAAATCGGTCGAGCCGTTTCGAAGTAGTTTAATTAAATTTCCCATACAAACTTCCACCCCCCAACCCCAGCTTAAAGGATGATCTCTGTGTTAAAAACCTTTTCCCGGGTTTCAAACAAATTAAAGATAGGATAGAGGATGAAAGATAATTTGATGTTCAAAACATATGTTCTTATATAATAATTAAATAAACAAATCAATATTACTTAATAACGTTTCAGTAATTATAGTTTGTAACAATGTTTTTCATGCCAAGTTTTTATAAACAAAGTAAAACCATAAATGACTAAGTAGTACCTACCTTAGCAAACCATCTTCAGGTGCTCTCTTGTCAAGTAATTCAATGATCCAGGTGAGAAAGTCATGGCGGTCTAGTAAACCCTCATCAAGCAAATATTTGGCTAATCTACAGCAATAGTTCCATAGCTTGAGGGCCTGTCGCCAATCAGTGCTATCTGTGGAATTCGGAGTTGATGACCCTAAGGCTAAATATAAATAGACAAAATTGAAAGGTAGGATTAATAAACATGTTTAGGTTAAAAATACAAAATCAAAAGAATAATAACAATAAGGGATATTTCAATCTAAAGAAAATATTACTAGAAAAAAAACCATGCAGACCAGGTAGCAGACGGGACTCGATATATTATTTTCTAGTAACATTTTCTTTAGATTTAAACATCGAGCAGTTACATACTTAAAAAATAAAAATTATACTTATGGAAAATTTTGTCTTTGCCTGTTTATGAAGCAGATTGAAAAATATAAACTAAAAATAATTGTGTAATATCGTACCACTTGATGCCCCAGGAGAATGCATTGAGTTGGGGACAGTTGAATTAGGAGTGGAGCCTCCTGGTGGATTACCAGATGAATTGTGACTTGGAGTACCTTGTCCTGTAACATATTCCAAGAATTTGTAAATGAGAGTTGTCATTTTAAGGAAATGCTAGCTCAAATATCAAAGCAATATCAGTAATGTATATTATTTACAACTGCAGCACACAACTTTTTTCTTTTAGGTTAAGATAATCACACAAGACAAACACAACTTAAGGAAATAAAAGTTAATATTTAATAGAATACCTGACTGTGAAGGTGGGGTTTTATCAGATATACTTCCAGGCACAGCATTTTGATAGTGCTCAGCTAACTTTGGTATTTGGTCCTTCAGAAATTTGATTAAAGTTGTTGTCCATTCTGCAGAAAAGGTAAATGTATTATTATACATTTTAATTTATGCATTTTACTCTTAAAATATTTGGTATTATTTTATGTTTCTCACCTGTGGTGGGATCTAGTAGCTGCCTCTTTTTTATCTTTGCTTCTGACACAGCCACAGTATAGGCTGAACTTAGCTTTATAAACCAGGCAGCTCTTGGCATAGAAACTTGAAATTCTGTGAGAGTTATAAATATCTCTTCTTTCTTGTTAAAGTTTGGTGCTTTCTTTGCAAGCTGTGATAATGGTTTGTTACCTAAAAGAAGTGATGTATAATCGAGGATAAAGTAGCATATTAATTCTTATAGAGATGGTTCTTCTATGAAAGTATTAATAATAATAATAATTTATCTTTCCAATTTGTGTTACAATTGACATACTTAAGAATATAGGTAGTATATAGGGAACATCGGTAAAAGAATTTCCTGGCTCTTGAACTAGGAAAAAACCAGTATCATAAGGGACAGTGACTCTGGCAATAAACTATGGGTAAAAAGAATACCAAACATCAATATTAGTGGATACTGTATGCAACACAGGTTACAGTTCAATACAATACATCACTTCACAAGTTGCTTTACTTGGATGCATTGTTTCATACTTTGTTAATGTTTTCAATACTAATTCGAGGATATTTTATGAAATATTAAATTGTTTATTTAAATATGGAACATAATTACCTAGTCTGAAATTGAAGAATCCTTATGTAAAACATATTAAGATGTTACATAAAATGTCTCCATTATAGATCCCAGGTCATATCAGTGGATTTTAATAATATGATAGATATAATGTTATTTATTTGCAAGAATAGGAATTTTATAACTTACCAGCTAAATCTTTGAACCAAGCCTCTATTTGAGGTTTAGTACGTGCTGTGGCAGGCCAGAAGTTGTCTTTGGGATTAACTTGTTGTTTTTTTCGTCCACAGTCAGGTAGAGTATTTAGTTCCTCTTTTTTAGATAATATTGAGGAGAAAAATTGTCCTATCTAAAATTAAAAACACCAATACAACATTATAAACAAACACTAAGTTAGTGTTTGTTAATAAATCTTACTTTATTTTACATATAATTTTATGAAAGGCTTTATATCTGGAAAAACAAATTTATTTTACTCAGTCAAGCAAAGAGCTACTTTCAGTTTGACTCTTGTTATTGATACTTGGTTAAATAAAATTCATCAAATTTTTGTTTGAACTAAGCATACAATATAATCAAATTATTACAGCTTTAAAGGTAAGAAAGTCAAGATATAGGCCCTTATTTGACTTGACATTTTGTATGTTCCAACTTACTTTAATTTGTATTAAAATAAAAAATTACCTTAGTTGCAGAATAGTTAAAGTTTCTTGCAGTTCCGAATTCGTCACTTGACTGTGGTGTTGTTGAGAACCCATGTTTTACATTGGTGGACGTGAGTTCGTCCTCCTTTTGTTGTGGTTCTTGAGGATACACGTCAGGAGGCCCTAAACGGGACCTTTTCAGCGGTCGCTTCTCATACATAATCCCCATCGTGTCAGGTTGAAACGATCTATCTGTTATCCACAGTTAAAGTATGTGTAAAATAGTAGTGCCATGATTTACTAACAAATCATAACTAAGATCAGCAGTTGCTGCAAACAAAACTATTTGTCCATCACTTACCTTTCATCTAAAGAGCGTCAAGAATATACATGTTTTATATCACGATTTATTTAAAAATTTTCGTCTAAAACATTCAATCTAGCAAATAGACATAACATTAATTTAGAACATTGGATTGGAAATAGAAAATAAATAAAATACGAATTTGTGACACTTGTCGCAGTGTTGCCAACTACTAGCATTGCCCAGTTGCTAAACATCTTACAAAATGTTGCTAGATAGTCAGTTTTTATTACCCCAAAAAGTTGCTAGAAGTAGCTAAATGTTACACTAGGTAAAAAGGATACTACATTACCTTTATTTTAATAAGAAAAACTTGTAAACTAAAATTATCATATTAATTTTTCCCGTCGAAAAAGTCTGCTTGAACTCTACTTTCTGTCTAAGTTTTTATGTCCTGACATGTTTCTTTATGTCAAATAGTCAAGCCAGAATTTCCGTAGAACAATTAGCACAAAACGCTTTGTTTGAGTCTCTACTTGCTGCTTTTAACGAACCTGTCTATATTTCTGAGCTTATGTTTTATTTTCTCAAAATCAATTTTCACATTAAATTAAAACAGCGAACATTAGTTTTATATGGATAAAACAAAAACAAACACTGGGTCCAATACGTACGTACGAGTGGTGCGTACCATTTTAGTTTAGTAAATAAGTACCCACGGTCTGTCATAGCGCATTCTGTCGTAGCGCAATATTTAAATGGGGAATTCCCGGCCAAAGACGACTTATACCATAGTATCCTTAATTTATGACCATAGAGCCGCGTTCAGTTTTTATTTTTTCTTTAAAGATTTGGTATTATATGAATCTTTCATGAAATAAAAAGTTGCTAGAAAAAATAGCTAAAAAGTTTAGCTACAAAATTCATCAAATTGTAGCTGTGTGACACCAAATAATAGCTAGGTCTAACTATAAAGTTGCTAAGGTGGCATCAATGACTTGTCTACTGTGTTACCAGAAATCCTTTTCGCCTTCCCCCTAAAATACAGGTTTTTGAAGAAAAGAACCCCCAACATGCAAAATATTTATTAAAAATTCAATATTTACTACAAAATCTGTATTTTTGGAACAGCATCTATTACTGCATCAACATCTTCGCACGCGTCCTCTTTCCCACTCCTTTAATTAATCTTCTCTAGCCTTAGGCTGCAAGGCAGCGCCATTTCTTTGCATTGTAGGTAACCCACAATTAATTATCATCAATTTATGAAGTGGTTTTGTTTTTATATAAGAAATGTAATTAAAAACTCCCTTTTCCCCCAAACCAAATTTTCCAATTATCCCCCTTTCGCTATAAAAACCCCCCAGATTTGGGGGGAGTCTTCCTAATCTGGCATCAGTGCTTGTCGACCTCTCTAATGGGCATAAGGACAATGTATCCATTGCCGTCAAATAAAAAAAACTCGTTAATGATATTTTTTTTAAGATTCTCTCTTGTTATGGAAGGCAAAGGAAACAATGCCCATACAGCCTAGGATTGAGTTTTAATAATCTTTTTTTTAACATTAGAATGTCGGTGTGACGTATTGTAATGTTTCTAGGAGTGTTTGGCACGAAATCTATCGAGTTGGCTTTTTCGATTAGCTTCTGTGAGGTAGTCAACACTACAATAAAGTTCTCACGCACGCTATCCCGGTCAATTTCGGTAACTTGACCGGAATAGCGTGCGTGAGAACTTAGATTTAGGATAGCGTATATTATAAAGATTCCAATAATTCTTCAGATGCGCAGACGGTTGCTTCACAAAATCACACCAATTTTATTTCACAATATCCACTATGAAGGAATTTAAGAATAATTAAAAATAAGACGCCAATCGCACACGATGAAATCCCGCCAAAAACTATATGGCGGAAGCGCTGCTAGGTTGTGTACTACGTATTGAAATAAATGGCATGAATACCAAGAACATGGTGTCAAAAAAAACGCAAGAATGCCAGAAAAACAATATTTGCCAAAGCGTTTTTTTAATTTCGGTAAAGAACGGGTTTTGTCGGTCTTCGTACAACACTATTGAATAGTATTTTTTTTTATATATAATTTTTACGGCCTTGGAGATTATTGAATAGTGTGAAGTGTATCATAGACAAATAAAAAGCATTCATTCGTTCTCATATGATCACAATCACATTTTTTATATCATTCATTCAATTTTCCACTTGTTGTGTTTTGTTGAAGTCAAATTTTAAAGTTTGGTTAAAATTTCTGTTCCTTTTCTTAGGTTATTGAACTGCATATTTTGATAATGCCACCAAAAAAACAACCGGAAAAAGGAGGAAAGGCAGCAGGAAGTAGTGGAAAATCAGCCGGTGATGCAAAAGGTTAAAAATTGTAATGTGTTATTTTGGCATTTAAACATTATTTATTCATGATTTTTTAAAAAGGGATAATAATAATAAAACTTTCTTTTAATGGTGTGCAGGTAGCAGTGGTACTAAAGGTGGTAGTGGTAGTAAGAGTGCTGCTAAATCTGCTAACGACTCGAAAGGTTAGAGGTTAGAATATTGGAAACGTTTTTGAGATCTTTGATTTAATCGGTTTAAACAACATTTTTTAAACAACCTCATTTCTTTTGATTTGAAGAATCTGCTGCGAAAGAGAAAAAAGGCGGGACAGCTGTCAAAGTACGTCATATTTTGTGTGAGAAACAGTCAAAATGTTTAGAAGCTCTGGAAAAATTGAAAGCTGGTCAAAAATTCCCTGATGTAGCGGCTGCCTACAGTGAAGATAAGGCACGGCAAGGTGGAGATCTGGGTTGGATGACAAGAGGTTCCATGGTAGGGCCCTTTCAGGATGCAGCTTTTGCCTTGCCAATATCATCAGTCACAAATCCTATTTATACAGACCCTCCAGTGAAAACTAAATTTGGCTATCACATTATCATGGTAGAAGGGAAAAAATGAGTTTCATGGTGTTTGAGTTTGAGTATTTCTGGGCGATACTTTTGCTTTTCATAATGGAAAGGATATGCTGTCTGCAGGAACAATTTGATAGAGATTACACAAAATTACCTGATCCTGAAAGATCAAGAGAATCCATAAACTCTGATATTGAAGACTTTTCTAGCAGAGAGTAAGTTCATTAAAATAATTTATTTGTCAACACATTTACACCACAGGTGCCATAACCTGTGATGTAAATGTATTGATATAACTTCTATTAAAACTGAATAGTCTATCAATTGGATAATATACCATATATAGACAATGCTATATTTGTCATTGAAACATCATAAATAAGTAAATATATTATTAGCTTTTAATTTTTATTATACTTTTTCTAGTGTTGGATTGAAGCTGAGCTTTTTGCGCCTGTGTCATCTGATGCATGTTACTATGCT
Organism: Chilo suppressalis; assembly: GCA_902850365.2. Taxonomy (NCBI): domain Eukaryota; kingdom Metazoa; phylum Arthropoda; class Insecta; order Lepidoptera; family Crambidae; genus Chilo; species Chilo suppressalis. The sequence goes on from OU963898.1 coordinate 21,617,055, forward strand.
CTTAAGTCTTGTTTATTTCTGCAACATTTGCCTTTGGTTTGTAATGACCAAGAATTCTTCGCCCAGAACACTTAGATATACTTTTAAAATTGCTATTCCAACTTCATAAGATATGATAAATTCTTGTTAAGTTTCAATGAAATAAATTATGTTTGTACAGTTATTATAAATGAGTTTTATTGGATTTTTTAATAATGGTTTTTACAGATAAATTACTAATATCCATAGGGGTAAATACCTCTAGCATGGTAAATTTGAGTGCTCTCTTTACTGCGGGGAAGGAGAAAATTCTAATTCTGGTCCCACCGTTTCCTGCTGTCCTGATTGTACTCTTGTCCCAGAAATAACTCACAATGGATCATGGTGTCATATTAACATTACCTTTTAGTGCTGTTGTGTATCTTTTGATGATTCAAGGTTCCAGACCTCTGGAACTAGGGGAGTATTTTATAATCTGCTTCCGCTCTTTCTCTTGGTCTTAGGGAAGTACACCCTGTCTGGAACCTTACTGATATAAGGTCAAATAAGATAATGGTGCGATATTTGGTATCAAGAGAGATTAAAAAGCTATGGAGGTTGCTTACCATTAGATCAGGCGGGCTATAAAGTTTGTATGACCTCCCATTAGTATTATAGGTATTATCTAACTAATTTTCTGCTGTTCTCTAAGCTCTTTATTATATCGTGTATACTTGTGTCTCTCCACTACCTTTGCTGTTTCCCTAGTAATATCAAAGTTTGTTGGAAGTTTTTCATAGCCATGGATAGGGTAAAATCAACAATATTTATAGGAGTCTTAAAACTTTTATAAACTGTTTATGGTTTTTTCAATCTTTGGGGCTCCCCCTTTCATACATTTACTTTTTATCTATTTAATTGAGAATGAGACAAGTGGTCATAGATAGTTAAAATGTCGTATTATAAACAATATTTGTAACATTAATTTATCTAGTTAGCTAATGATAATACAGAGTATTTATTATCCAAAAATAAAATAACAAGATACAAATTAAAACCAGTCTTTAATGACAGATCTTACATTTAAAGAAAACAGATGTAACGTTTTTCAAATTATTATGACTACAATAAGAGAATACTGTAATAAATATGTTATTTTGAGGTAATCGTAAAGCTAGCACCGCTTAGTTAATTTCGAAGAGTTACATATTAAATTAAAATTGACTTTTGGGCAGTGTTTGTTTTCATAATATCTTAATCTTATAGTAGGTAGACTTTGGGAATGCTGCGTTTTCACACCCTGAGATTAGGGTTGGTGTAGCGGACGTATTTGAGCAGGGCATCGTTCTCCTCGCAAACGAAGGGTTTCCTGTGATGGCAAGCCACATCATGCCAATGGACACCGTCGTTGTAGAAGTTGTTCAGTATCGCCAGGCAGTGCTCCGACGCGCCACCTTGGATCAATTCCTGTTGACAAATTGTTGGAATCAGTAAAGTCTTTATTCCCAGTAACCCCTGGGGATTGCCACCGGAGGCAAATGAAATTAAAAATTCCGCCGGTTTAAAAAATACCTCCGGTGGCGTTAACTGGGGATTAACAGTCATTGCCCCCACTTCAGTTCCGCTATATAGTACGCGCCACGAATGATGAGACTTGACGAGCGTTGTGCCGCGCCTCACGTTCTTGCCGCCACCCCGATGTCGCCCGGTCCTTTTCCTTCTCAGACCTCATACCGTTAAAGAGACCTTCAAGATCGTCTGCTGCGCATGTCAAACCACGTGGCGCGTCAAGTCTCACCTTTCCTAGCGCGTATTGTACATTGCTTTCTTCAAAACAAAATGCTGAGGCAACTTATTCTAAACTGTCATATTTATTAATCTATATTATCATTTATGAAAAGTTTGCAACATAGTGGTTATTTTACCTTATAGGATTAAAAATTCGTGACAATACGCACGGGACTGCGAAAAAGGCTCCTACGCCGATGGAGCTTGATAGGTAAGAATTAATTTAAAGACTGACCGATTTGCAACCGGTTGACACTGAGTTTGTAACATCGGGAGCTTCCAAAGCACGGAGATCAAAATTATAAAATGGTTTTTGGTCTACTATCCTATGAATGACTATTGTAAAACTTCCATGGGCGCAGACCGAACGTCCTAACCACTGCGCCATCAAGTTCTTTTTTGACGCCTGATATAACAACCTGAGATAATAATTTTCTTTCTCCTCCTCCAAATTCGATATTTTTTTTTTATTTATACCACAAACAAGGTTGAAAAGTGATTGGAATAGGTTTTAATTTCTTAATTTTGATTAAAAAAAATCTCGATTAGATGAGTGTAACTTTACATGACTGGCCATTAATGGCCACTTGGCCTTGGAGTACAAAAATATACCGAATTGACAGATAAAAAACTTGAAAGATTATTATCAAAGTATAATCGTTTTAAGCCAAATTAAAATACATAACTTCAAATAACTTATTACCTACCAATGCTAAAAATATAGAGTTTCCTCAATTACATCGTTTATTCCAAATACATATCATTACAGGTAAGTCGCGATGATTTGTTACCTTATTAAATACATTTATTGTAAACATGTTCAACAAATGACATCATTCGGGTTATGTCAGTCAGTCGGTTCGCCTTGAACGTAAATCTCTACAAAAAGCGGATACGATCATATGACCGATCCACGGAAGACCGCGAAAGGCACGAAGGTTTACGTGGTGTAATAAGGAGGCTGAAAGTACCCATTTCGCATTTCTTACCTGCGCCTGCGCACGCGCACACGGCGAAAGTGTCGCTCAAACAATGCGCTGGTTGCAAGCGTGGGTCGCATAAAGATGAGCTTTTGTTGTAGCCGGTTGTTTGTAGAAAGTTGTGACGCGCATACGGGTATGCCCTTCGGGCGGCGGAGGCTACACTGACGTGACGTCCCATAAATATTCCGCGGCGCTTTCGTTTTCATTGCGCGACATTCATTGCATTGCATCGGCCGCCAGAACGGGCGTGTTTTATGACAAATATTACTTAACTGTTCGCGGTATCGGCCGTTGCGTCACTTGCGTATGGCTGATTTCGTAATGCGTAACAATCCATTGTTTGTCTCCAATGAGGAAGTGTAGGGTTAATCGTGGTTGTTAGGTGGATAGATTAACTAGGTAATATTATTGTAAGTGACAAGCACTAGCTAATTTAGTTTTACACCCTTAATTGTTTAAAGCCCTTTTAACCTACTTATGGAATAAAAGGTTTACACACTGATAAAGATTCTCCTGTATGTTTAGGAATGTTAGAAGTTGGTGTAGGTATTTTATGTTTATCTTATTCTAGTCTAGGGCAAGGAATAACATAAGCATAAAATTAGACATTTAACAGTATGCACCTATGTATGCGCAGCTCATACTTTCGGGAGGCTAAATTCGTAATAAGAGCAAGATTTGTCCTTTCAGCTATGATATGGCGGTCTTCAAATAGCGGGTAAATATTTTCCTTCAGAACCGACATGAGTAGTACCCTTGATGCTGCAAGTGTCTGGGCGGCAACGAACACTTTCCAGCAGATGAGCTGTCAGATCGTTTGCCTGCATAAACATAAAAAAAAATTACCCGATTGTCAGGTTGAGGTTTTCCGATGCCGCCGCCCTCTGACCAGTCGTTCTGCTGTCTGTTGGTGGTGGGCGCCAGTTTCTGCAGCTCGGCCGTCCAGAACCAGCCGTTGACATCGTTGGGCAGCAAGTCGGGACGATTGCAGCCCTTGAAGTCACAGAGACGGCCCGATGTCCAGATGTATTTCACCTGGAAATGATAAATATAGAAATTCTTAAAAGGAAATTTTAATTCGAATAATTAACGGCATACGTCACGTCGTATCAGACAATAGGACTCAAACCGGCACATTTAGCTTTCCGGTCGAACAGAACTAGTGGGAATGAAGGGTCCCTGTCAAGTTCAGTAGGTACCTCTACCAACCAATACCAAGGCCATACGAGAATAGGGATGATGACTATTTTTTTTTTCTTCATTTATCAGGTAGATTATCAAAAAGTATTGGACACGTATTTTTTCTTTTTTCACATAATATAAACATTGCAGAGATATATTGATTTGAAAAGTCGCATGACGTCACGTTTGAGTACACTTATAAGTGAAATTTCACTCAAAAGTGACGTCACGAGCCCCTACTCCCAAACTTTGACGCGCTATAACTTTGTCATTTTTTGGTTGATTGCCCATAGAAAAAATACGTGTCCATTATTTTTTGATCATCTAAGTGACGGACTAAATAGAATTTCGTTTACTGTACCCCGTCATCACCCCTATTGTCACTCCAGATCACTCCAGATCTGTGGAGTCCTGTTAAGAGATAGTTTTGCCAGAAGTCTCTCTCTCACTCAGGGAAGATTGTAACGATATCCTAAAGGTAAAGGTATATCCAAATCTGTTCTGACATATATAGAGAAGGTAGAATAAAGAAACGTACACAACTACATACATGAACTATTAAAACATTGCACTATTTTTTTTTTCAGTCGTATAAAAAAATTATAAATACGTTACAAATAAAATACGTGTATTGTAAGTATTGTTACTATTTCATTTATAAGATCCTGAAATTGTGATTTCAGGATCTTATAAATCAAAAGATCTGATAGATTGATCGTAGCACAAACCAGTCGTCATAAAAAATATTTACCTATTAAATTTAAAAACATGAATTTAAACTTTGGTACACTGTCAGTGACGACTGACGAGTAAACAATTTTATTAGATTGTTTTAATAGCACTTATAAAAGCAACACGTTTTCCGCACGAACGCGATCGCTATCTAGGCAAGTACCTACTATCCTCTTCTTTACAAATAACCAATAATACTAAGTAGTTACGCTTAATACGCTACCTACATAGTGGAATAGAGTTATAGCAAGAAGCAAGAGGCCTTATAAACTACTGTAAAAACATTTAATACTAAAAGAACCCGAGATAACCTGTAAGCATCCGTACCAAATAATAAAGAGTCCCTACTACCTGCCTACAAAAATCACAGTTTTGAGATGTTTAAGTTATTGACTTCAGAATCACCTGTCTGGCGTTATTATGCCATTCCATTCCTTTACATTTACATCACAAGTGTTCATTATGGAAGTTGACTAATTAGTTCCTCTACTAAAACATGATTGTGGTAGATAACAAATAACGAACTACGCTTTAATGATAGGTCTCGAGCGATGCTAGATAACTACGTAAAGGGAGACGATAAACCTTATTAAAAACGCAAAGACCATTAGGCTAGACAATAAAGCAGGGCCAGGACTGTAGATGGTAACACAATAGGAACGATAAGAGGGGAACGTGGAACACCACAATTTGTCAGAGTTATTTTACTTTAAAGTATGTGTTTTGAGACTTAGGATACGATTTGATATCACATGACAGTCATCATCAGAAAGCTAAAGGTACATCGGTAAGTAAGGTATTGTATGCATAAGTAATAGCAAAACATCTCTTCCAAGAGTGGGTTCAAATATTTCTTACATAGTCTCTACATTGGAAGCGATTAGTATTTCTGTTTCTTACAATACCTATGTAATAATAACATAATTATAACACATAATTTTTGTGAATGTGAAATCGTTTTCCACTTCCCACATTTTCTTTTAGAGTCGATGAAGCTGTATCGACAGTGTTTAAAAACAATATAAGACGCTTCCCACCGAACAACAAGTAGGTAGGTGAAACTTGGGGAAATTGATTTGTTATTCCGCGTGGTGTATGTATGTTTGTATGTGACGAATCGACTATGTCAAATTCTAATCGGATTGTTGCCTAATTGGTGTCTCATATGGAGACAATAGCTCGGCTGGCTAAAGACGTGTTATGAATACCTCAACAAAATGCAACACTGACTTTCTCTTTGAATTTTTCAAAAGGTCTTTTTTTCCTTTTCGCAATACGCAATCCTTTGCTATGCGCTACAGCTATAGCTGTCCACTTTGTTCTCACTAATTTGTGATATCCGTGAATGTTTTGCTAATTCTACTTAAATACTTTGCATGCTAACGGGTCAAGGATGCGTTTAGATTGACATCTTTACAAATAAATGCCAGACTTATCTGTACATATTGTTTTAAACTTAATCTGTACATGCAGCGATTTCAGCCATCTCCGTATTACAGTTATTCACCTACTCAAGATACTAATTACAAATAAGAAATAGTTTAGAAGTAAGGATTCATGATTAATATTTACTAAGTTCCATTTGAAAGCTCATGGAATGTGATGTGATTCACTAATTGTCATAGTTACCTAACTTTATTGCCTAAACTTTGTTACTAAAGAAAATATCTTGAAGAGAGGTAGAGTGACAGTGGAATTACAGAGCCTACCTTAAGAAGAACCTAGTTCTTATGTTCTACCTTACAGACTGCTGCCAGCTTACAACATTCTATAGTGTTGCAGTGGGTAAGATTGCCAGGGCTCATCTTGTATTATCTACAGGAAAGCTCTCTAAGCTAAAACGTGCTAGCAAAATCAACACAATTCTGTTGCAATAACAAAATACAACATCGGTCCTCACCTTGTCTTGAGCGATGCGTGCTTTGACCCACTCGTTCTCATCGCTGGTCTCCAACGACACGAGGTCCATGCAACGCTGCCTGCAGTAGTTCCTGGCGCTGAGCCAATCCTCCTCCACACCTCTTAGGGCGGGGTCTCTCCAAGAGAAGAAGTAGCCTTTGTCTGGAAATAAAATACACATTACTTGTTTGTTTGTTGTGACACTTTCCCGATAATTTGATGAAAAAAGAAGTGACCAATTCGGTGTAATTTTAAATTAAAAAACCGGAAGTCGTAGCCATTGGTACTCGCGGTAGCGTTGTCGAAATAACGATATTTTATTGTGGATTTTCAATAGTTTTTTTTATTTTGTTGCAATGCAAGGTTTTACGCTGCAATAACTTCATCTACCTATGTCTATGTCACTATTAATGTTTTCTTCTAAGAAATTGTAAAGAATTTTTACTTCCCAATTTTTATTTTCGCGGCAAATACTTAGTTGCACTTGGCTTTGCTAAAAGAAAATAATAAACTCTGGATTTCTTGTATTGCGTTTGTTATTGACTGGTAATTAAAATGTGAGTAAGTAATGTCAAGACAAAAGTCAGAAATTCGAAATTATTCAGGTCCCTTTGTCCATATCATTTGTACACCGTTTTTGTGTGGAAGCGTACCTAACAAATAGATGAATTTCCTTTCCCATATTCTCGTATTAGTATGAAACGTCAGTATGGATTTTCTACATGCGAGAAAGAGTATTGTGTCTGATTTTCTACTCCTTTGTTTGAGTTAATTCCTAGCAAGTACTTTGGTTCCATGGCGTATTATGAAAGTGAGAGATAGTCTCGGGGAATGGTCGCTGTGAAATAGCAGTTACACTACACTGGGAAAGAAAAATCCTAAAGAATGTCTAAGTACCTACTTACTTTCAATGGTGCGCTAGCTGCTATTCTAGCAGAGTTGTTAATTTAATAATTGCATAAATATGTAAGATTCATGACAGGAAGTTCTCTATATGGGTATGTTAGAGCGACAAATTGCTAGGAGTTTATATTTGCGTGTAATCTCATTGCTGTTATTCGTATGGTTTGTGGTTGTCAGAATTATTTGAATATACTGACTGACATGCACTTCAAGTTTTGGTTGTTACTTGCTTAGATACGTTGTTTGTACTCATGTGTTCTATTTTGTTTGTAAATATATATTAAGTCAATATTAGCTGGCATTCTTTATTTATTATATATGATCGAGGTTATCTAGTCCTCGATCAGGTTATGGGCCGCATATGATAAATATAAGAAGACTTAAAATATGGCTACACAAGGAAATAGTATGAAGGTAAATTCGAGCAGCGATGGATCGGAGAGATCTCAGCCTTCACACGACACAGGTATGAGCATAGAGAAACTCGATGGAAATTCGAATTATAGTACTTGGAAATTTTTGGTAGAATTATATCTAATTCACGATGATTTATGGGAGTACACACAAACAACGCCAGATAAAACTGATGTAGTAGGCTGTAGGAAAGACCAAAAAGCGAGAGCAAAAATATGCTTGATGGTAAAGCCCCACTGTCTGATTCACGTTCGAAACGCTAAGACAGCTAAAGAAGCGTGGGACGCTTTGAGATCGGCTTTTGAAGATAAGGGTCTTAACAACCGTTGCAGACTTTTGACCAAGTTAGTTAGCCTAAAACTTGAACAATTTACATCAGTTAGGAGTTATGTAACAGAAATAATGTTAGTAGCGCAGCAATTACGGGACATCGGTAAAGAAGTTGACGATGAGATGCTAGCTGCTCTCATGTTACAAGGTTTGACCGAAACTTTTCAACCAATGAGGCTTGCGATTGAAAACTCAGGAGTAGAGTTGACCACAGATTACATAAAAACCAAATTACTTCAAATGGAAGATTCGTATAACACTAGTAGTTCAAGCAGTAATGATATAGCATTGCGTGTTGATACACATAACAAGACTAGGAGATTTCCATACAAGAAGTCACAGAAGATAAAATGCTTTATTTGTAATGGACCACATAAAGCGAGAGATTGTCCAGAGAACTCAAAAAATAAGAAGGCTTCGTTAGCATTGGGACTTGCAACTTCAGGAAAACCAGACGAGTGGATTTTAGATTCTGGGGCATCAAGCCATATGACTAACAGCAAAGAGTATTTAATGGACGTTAGAATGTATGACAAAAAAGTGGAAATCGGATGTGCGAATGGTAGTAAAGTATATGGTATTGGAGAAGGTTCTGTGGTATGTAAGGAGAATGTTGCAGGCGTAAGTGAAGTGATGTATGTACCACACTTAGCAACTAACTTGTTGAGCGTGAGTGCTATTGTAAAGAAGAATGTAGTTGTTGTATTTTCAGCGAAAGGCTATGAACTGTTGAAAGCGGATGGATGTAAGGTTACTGGTGATGTCTTATATACAGGTGTGGAGGATAATGGTGTTTATAAACTTAAGCTCTGTTCACAGGAGAAAGCACTAGCCTCGACTGTCAGTACCATAGACATAGAGTTGTGGCATAGACGTATGGGACATCTTGGTGTACGGAACCTTAAGCTGCTGAGAGACAAATTGGCTACAGGGGTAAGTTTTACTAATAATCCAGTTAACTTACAGTGTAGAGCTTGTTTGATGGGAAAGCAGACCAAACAACCGTTTAAAAAGGGTTTAGCAAACAGAGCTGATGATATTTTAGGTTTGGTTCATACTGATGTATGTGGACCAATGAGTAAAGACTCAATGTCGGGCTGTAAATATTTTCTAACGTTTATTGATGATTTTACAAGAAAAACTTTTGTATATTTTATCAAAAACAAAAGTGAAGTCTTTCAAAAATTTTTAGATTTCAAGACATTTGCTGAGAACCAGTCTGGAAAGAAATTAAAAATTCTTCGATCGGATAATGGCAAGGAGTATGTCAATGAGCAGATGAAGAAATTTTTGAAGCAGTGTGGTATACAACAGCAATTAACGGTTGAGTATACACCCGAGCAGAATGGAGTTGCAGAACGTGCAAACCGCACAATAACAGAAAAAGCTAGAAGTATGCTTCAGGAAGCAGAGCTAGATGAAAAGTTCTGGGCAGAGGCGGTGAACTACGCTGTGTATTTAAAGAATAGATCACCGACCATTGCAGTTAAAGGTAAAACGCCAGAGGAAGCGTGGACTGGAAGGAAGCAAGACTTAAGCATGCTACGAATTTTCGGATGCAAAGCGTTTATTCACGTACCAAAAGTAAAACGGACGAAATGGGACGCTAAATCTAAAGAAATGATTCATGTAGGCATCTGTGAAGAATCGAAAGGCTACCGCTTAATAGACCCAATAACTAATCATTTAAGCAAGGCCAGAGATGTTGTGTTTTTCGAGAACGAGAATATAAACTGTAAGCAAACAGTTGAAAGAGTTGAGAAGTCAGCACCGCTTAGTTTTAAGGATAACGTCACAGAATATGAAGATCACATAGAAGTTCAAGATTTTCAAAGAGATCAAATTGAATCGGAAAATGAACCTGTAAATATTGTAAGTAGTAATGATGATGATATTCTGCATGAGAATTTAGAAACAGAAACAAATGAAGAGAGTTCTGTTACAAGAAGATATCCTTTAAGAGATAGAAAGAAGAAAGCGATACCTGACTGCATTACATATCACACAATAGCTGATTGTGATGATCCGCAGAGTGTGGATGAGGCATTGTCTAGAAGAGACAAACACTTATGGAAAGCTGCGATCGACGAGGAGCTTAATGCACTCAAGAAAAATAAAACATGGAAATTGACGTTACCTCCAGAATCTTGCAACGTCGTTGATTCTAAATGGATATTTAAAATCAAAGAAGAGGCAGGGGGAAATAAGAGATACAAAGCACGCCTAGTTGCAAGAGGTTTCAGCCAGAGGCATGGAATAGATTATTTTGAGACATTTTCTCCAGTTATTAGACATAGCTCTTTGAGGACATTGATTGCATTGGCAGCTCATATGAATCTTAATATAGACCACATGGACGTGAAAACCGCATTCTTGAATGGTAACTTGGACGAGGTGGTTTATATGAAGCAACCAGAGGGTTTCGTTGAAAAGGGAAAGGAGAATTATGTGTGCCAGTTGCAAAGATCATTGTACGGACTTAAACAAGCTCCCAGAGCATGGAATAAAAAACTTCATTTGGAATTGCTGAAACTTAAATTCAAGAGGTCTGAGTATGAACCATGCGTTTATATTAGATCTACAGGAGATAAAGTAATTATTCTTGCCATATATGTAGATGACATTTTATTGTTCTGGAATAATGTTGAGGAATTAAGGAAGGTTAAAACCGATCTCACAAACAAATTTGAGATGAAGGACCTTGGCACAGCGAAGTTGATGTTGGGAATACGAATAGCACAAGATAGTGAAGGGATCAAACTGGATCAGAAGGGATACATAGAGAAGGTTATTCGTACATTTGGAATGGAGAACTGTAAACCAGTTGCTACTCCAGCAGTACCAGGACAAAGGCTAGAGAGGCCACAGCTTGATCAAGAACTTGATGAAAAAGTACCGTATCGCGCATTGATTGGTTCACTGATGTACCTTGCTGTTTGTACGCGCCCTGACATAGCACACACAGTAAGTCAGCTCAGTCAGTTTAACAACAGCTACGGAGACGAGCATTGGATAGCTGCAAAGAGAGTGCTCCGCTATTTGATGGGAACCAAGGATCTAGCATTATTCTATAGAAGGGGAAACCAAAATGAGTTTGTATTAGGTTATGCTGATGCAGATCACGCCGGAGACTTTGATAGAAGATCAAATTCAGGTTGGGTATTTTTATCTCAAGGAGGAGCTATTTCTTGGGAGAGCAAGAAACAACGTACAGTGGCAATATCGTCTGCAGAAGCTGAGTATGTAGCGTTATCAGAGGCTGCAAAAGAGGCAATTTTCATTCGCAGGTTTATTGCAGAATTAAGAGATGGACCCAATCCCGCAATCTCAATTTTCACTCATAGTCAGTCGGCTATGGCAATTGCTAAGAATCCTGTACATCACCAGCGTACGAAGCATGTGGATGTAAGATATCACTTTGTACGTGAGGCGATTGAGAATGGTGACATTCATTTGAGGTACAAGGAAACTAATAGAATGACAGCTGATGTTTTGACAAAGTGTTTGTTGAGAGGTAAATTTGAATGGTGTGTGAAAAGCATGGGTTTGAGTTGTGTGTGAATAAGATGGCTGTTTATATGGTAGGTACACTAACAGGCATGAGATTAAGGAGGAGTGTTAGAGCGACAAATTGCTAGGAGTTTATATTTGCGTGTAATCTCATTGCTGTTATTCGTATGGTTTGTGGTTGTCAGAATTATTTGAATATACTGACTGACATGCACTTCAAGTTTTGGTTGTTACTTGCTTAGATACGTTGTTTGTACTCATGTGTTCTATTTTGTTTGTAAATATATATTAAGTCAATATTAGCTGGCATTCTTTATTTATTATATATGATCGAGGTTATCTAGTCCTCGATCAGGGTAGGTAGTTATAATCGTTCTATGTAGGTTCCTTAATTAAATCCTTCCTCTCTTCTCACATCCATAGAGTGCTTTTAGTTACTTTGGGGTGCGTTAAGTTATAATTTATTCATGTTCTTATTTTTCCATCCTACTATATTAACTAGAACTACCTAGACTTCTAGTTCATATAATTTGGAAATGTATAACTTGTTTTGATATTTGAGTATTGTTATTTATACATACATACAACATTTTAATCATAGTTGTTGTGTTTACTTTGTTTTTTATTCAAATGTCAATGTTCTAAAATAGTATATGTGTTACGCTCAAAGATCGAAAACGCTCAGTGAGCGGAAAAATAGCTCACAACGCGTTGTGGTCACAGTAAAACATCCATATCGCGAAATTCGTGTTATGGCCCTAATGAAAACGCGCACGACGCGTTGTGGCAATCACAGAAAGACCAAATAGCGAAATTCGTGTCGTGGCTGACAATCTCAACGCGTTGTGGCAATGAAGAAAAGCCATGACGCGTTCTGAGCATTCATTGTTTTAACCATATCACGACGGACAGGTTGTAAGTTGATAGAGGACGTGCAGCACCCAGGAATGTTATGTGTGTTGTTATGATCATTAATTCATCAGGTCTCTACCAGTTAGGAAACAAGGAAGGTACATTCGATAGACTTTATGCACGTAATGAGTTTACACTTTCTGAAACCAACTTTATTAACTTTTGTGATGTGCCCTCAACTTTGTCATTAACACTTCGCTCAGCATCTATGTTATCATCTGGAAGTAAGAAAGGGTTTATAAAGTGCCACTGCAAAAGATAATGTATTGATAAAAAGTGCAAGTATCGCTCCAATAATATAAAATGCAACTCAAAATACCACAGTAATAGTTCCTATAAAAATAAATAGCAATCAAATACTTATTTTTCACAATTATAGTAATTTCTAATATAAGTATTGATTTAAGTGCATTGTTGTTGTTTATTGGTGATCAATAAACATTTATGTTTGTGAAAATATTTTTATTACTTGAAAGAATTTTAAATTGTCATAAAAAAATTAAAATCCCTAATTATTTTAAGTGAATTAATTATAAGGTATTTACAATTGATTAATATTTTGTGTTCAGTAATTTATTACTTAATACGTTGATTTTTTAAAATATAAAGTAATCTCAATAAATAACAAATATCGTTTTATTTTAATTAATATAATTATATAACATATTTAATAATGACAAACACGCTATGCAGTGATTTTATAAAATATTTCCTACAGACATCTACCAAAACGTTTCCAGCCTAGGCCTAGTAGGATCCATATTGGAAAGTAGTGTGCGTCGTAATTAAATAATATTCCATACGCGTCATGGCTTTTCTTCATTGCCACAACGCGTTGAGATCGAATAGCATGTCAGCCACGACACGAATTTCGCTATTTGGTCTTTCTGTGATTGCCACAACGCGTCGTGCGCGTTTTCATTATAGCCATAACACGAATTTCGCGATGTGGATGTTTTATTGTGACCACAACGCGTTGTGAGCTATTTTTCCGCTCACTGAGCGTTTTCGATCTTTGAGCGTAACATATACAAAAAAAGAACTGCTGAGATTGTTTAGTAAAAAACTTATTTAAAATTATGCTTATTAGTTTCTCGATGTACAAGAAGAGTAAAAACGTTTAGACACGGACATTAAAGGATTTCGTCATTTCAGTAAATAAGTAGTTTTTATTTAATGTTTGAACATGTGTGCTGTGCTTCTACTTTTTACCCGACTGTGCAATGCAAGAGCGCGAAGCGCGACGCGCAGACAAGGTATAGTCAACGATATTTAATACTTAATATCGTATAATTATAGTGTTTAACAGTCTATATATGTATGTATGTTCTTTTATGGCACACTTGAGACTAAACGCCTGCACCTAATTTGATGATTGATACGTCAATCGATTCTTCTAAATCATGGGAGTGCTACAAAAGATATGATAGTAATCAAAATTCAAATATGATGACAATTTAGCCGCCATATTGTGAGAAAAAAATAAGTTGCCGAAATATATCGAGTGGGGTTCGTTGTCTAGATAATCGAAAATCATGTTTAGGTTCTTCACACCATTTTCCATTTTCTGTGACTGTTTACGATCTACAACGAGTTTAAAGTTGTATAATAACCACTATTGATTTCAATCTTTGTTACTCTTTCACCCAAAAAATACTGAATGGATTATAATGTAACTTAACAATATAATAAAATGGTAGGAAAGTCAAAACTGTACATTGAATATTTTTTTAAAAGAATACTAATAAGGTAATAAACACTTGGGGTGTGATCTACAATCGATACCGAAGCCAAAAATGTAGTTTTTAGATTTTTGTCTGTTTGTCGGTATGTACGTCCGGGATAAACTCAAAAAGTACTGCATGGACTACTTCAAATTTGGCACGTATATTAATAAGAAGTCGGGTCAACATATAGGCTACATATTATCACGCTATCACTATCACGAGCAGTGAACATTTATTTCTTCAATGCATTCTGTAACAACGTGTAATTTAACGACACATATTTCAATGTTGTTATTTTGTCAACCATGCTTTAAGCTAGCTTCACACTATAAGTAACTTATGCCGATAAACATAATAGACAATTTTAAAGCAGCGCCATCTATGAGATTTCAAAAAGATGAAGTCAAATTACATGTCTAAGCACTTTTTGGATATAAATAAATCTATGAGACTTCAAAAACATCAAGTTGAATTACATGTGTAAGCACTTTTTGGATATAAATAATTTAAATCTGATCATGTGGGCGAGGTCAATAGTTCTTTTTGAAAGTCATAGAAGGAGTTGCGCATTTTCTTCTTTAAAAAATTGTGTATGTCGCTTGCTCCCGCCCGCGTCACCAGTAGTCAGGACTGGACTCTTTACATTTTGGATGTGGAGAGTCAAACCACTAATGTTGTGTATCGAGATGTCCTAAAAGTATGTATTTTTACCCTATTCTGTATTCCTTATTTTCTCCATCTGCTTCAGTCACAACTTATGACTTAATTCAGCAGAATCACCATAAAGTCATTTATTCAAAGCAGGCTGAAAATCCGCACTTTTTGAAGGTCAATTTTACAAAAGACAGTCTCCCTCTGTTACTGCACTGTATGTAGATATGAAATGTAAAGAAAAAAATGGTTGCCTGTAAAGTCGGTTTTACGGGCGAAGATTTTACGTGACAACGTCTTTTTCTCGGTAGAATATTTATTGATATGAATATAATTAAATTGCACAATAGGAACAAGGAATTGAATGAAAATAAGAATTGCACAAATTTTAACTATAGAAATATATTTTGTTTACTAAAACATTGTACATGTAAACTTAAACTCATCGTAACGTTACCGAGCGTTACACTTTTTCATAAGTGACTCCCAGCCGCAACCTAATTTAAGACGTTGTCACGTCAAAACGGGTAAATGAATGTTATTTTAAAAGTTATAATCGTAGGTATTTTTGGTGCTGTATAGCGTTCACGCATACGACGTCGCAGCGAAATACCACTCCCTGGTTAATCCTGAAATGTCAGAAACTGTAACGTCTACAAACTTAAAATTTAGCAGGTAGATTTCTTATAGGGTAGATATCCGCTAAGAACGAATTTCACGAAACTCCACCCCTAAGGACCCTGTATTACGCCCTGTGTGTGTGTACGTGGTTGGAAGTTTGTATGAAAGTCCTGTTTTAGAAGTAAGATACTTGAAATTTAACATATATGCTCTAAAGATGGTGTAGAGGTGTTCTAATAATGTATCTTTAGAAATAAACCCCCTTTTGGGGTGAAAAAGTATGTTTTTTTTACATTAAATAGCTTCTTACCCTTGACAGTCACTCGCCTGATGAAGAGCGACGTAGCAGCCTAAATACTACAAATTTTTACTAGAAAAATTTGCTCTCGGAGGTGTCAGAGTGGATTTCTTTCTAGCAAAAATTTTCTTTAGATTTATAAAATATTAATAAATATTGGAGCTACCCTATGGTGAATCAATTTTCGAAATCGGTTCAGTACTTTGAGAGATTATTTGTTATAAACATATGACTCGTGCCTCTTTATAATATTATAGTAAGGATAATAATATTTAATTACTGAAAGAGATTAAAAAAAAAGTAATAGATTTATTTGATTATATTTGTAAAAGTTACTTAGCATTTTGGTAAACATTGATTAGTAGTTCGGTAATTTAAACATATTTATTATTTCCTACATACTTCTTTTCTTATTTTGTTAATGGGTAGAAAAAATATTTGGAAAATAACTGCTATGATTGCACCATTTGCAAAACCTACTAGGCTGATTGAGCCTCCTCATTGATAGGCTCTTTATTCGAGCTTTAGACTACCAAAAAAAGGAAAGAAAGCCTGCCATCTGTAAGTGGTGAACGCTTTAAAAGAGAACGGCAAAGATGTAAATCTAAACATTGGGTGATAAATTGATAATAAATGGGGTTGCTATGGTGACATACCTAACGCTACGGTTTTTTTTTCTACGCTTTTAGTTAAATAAAATTTTATAAACTTTGGTGATTGTATAATAATAACCTACCCATTATTGAAAAAAATGATCCATTCTTGAAAATCTAAAGGGTCCTAACTTTTACAGCATCTTTGTTCCTTACATAACAAAATTATTAAGACTACTGGACTTGTTTTTTTCTTTTCAGTTTTTATTAGAAGTAATAATGAAATTGTCATGTTTTTTGGTTTCCAAAATTTACCTTTTTTTACAAGTTTATACGTAACCGGTGTGTATTTTTAATTTCATCTATTATAACTTTCATAGCCTTTACTTTTTAATATCATATACAAAAATACTTTCCGCCCGAACAGGGACTTGAACCCTGGACCCTTGGATTAAAAGTCCAATGCTCTACCGACTGAGCTATCCGGGCTGTATACTAAGTGGCGAAATAAATTATCACAAGAAAGACCACGTCATTCGGAGCGCTGCTCCCTGACTCATAATGACAAAAAAAGGTTCGGATCGCGTCGGCACGCTTCCTAAATATGGGAGTGAAATTAGTAAAGGAGATGCCTGTTTCTTCCCTTTTTAAAGACGCTTAAAAATATTCGTAATTAATAAAAGAAATACATATTATAAAGACTTGGTTTAATATCATAACAACTGTTCTTTTATTGTAACAGTAGGTAGGTATTTAACTATTCATCATGTTCATGACGTGCACTTTGTTAGGCGGCAGCTAGACGTTCAATATTTGTCAGGTCAATATTATCGTGATTCGGAGCAGTTCAGACATGAAATGGATACAGAGAAACTTGTGCGGCTATGATCATAGCCACTGGTTAAAAAAAAGATTAGAAAGAGAACATTTGCTACAGTAGAGATAAAAAAAATACTCATTTAAATTTATTGGCTGAAATTAAAGAGCATGATTAAAATAATCTGATCGTTTGTCTGACTGGCTGTCTGACTGGGACGCGCTCAGCGCCTGATCCGGCGGTGGCTGCGTGTCCTCAGGAATCGCAGCAAACACCATATCTTCCTCAATTGCTGTCGCGATGCGTACTGTCACACCGTGGTATATGATGATCTTCTAGTGTAGTATACTGACAGATGTCAATATTTAACACAAGGTGTCATTCCGGAATTCAGAAATTTAGAAATCCGTGATAAATACTGACATTCATCATTAAACTAGCTTACACCGTCAGTAAATACCACATTTGATAAATACTGATGAACCACATTACAAACTGAACGTCTAGCTGCCGGCTTAATATCTTTATCTTTTTACTGCTGGAGTTAAACTTAGAATGATGAGAACAGTAATCTTAAAAAGTTTTGTATTCTCAAATATTTCGAATTTCCTGTTTACTTATCTGGGTACCTACGGGTTTCAAGATAAAACTTTATTATCATAGGATAGCATTGTAAAGGTTTGTAGCCTCACATCCTACTCAGTTTTTCGATTGTCATATATTTTTTTATATTTTTTGTATAGAATGAGGTCATTTTATGGTTATTACCTAAATTGAGAGTTCACCGCTATACCTAACTGTCCAGTGGCGAAGATGTGTCAAGATTATTTAAAAGAGTTTATTCACCTTTGTTTTTTTCAACTGGTTACTACAAGGTTATTTTAAGTTGTATCGTACGTTTTATTGGACTTTAGCCTGTTTTAAATATTTTTTTTAAATATTAATATATTTAATTTTAAGCATTTTAATTCTTCGAAGAAACTTTCCGTAGGTACCTACCTAATAATATAAAGAATGGTAAACAAAATAGGTTAATTTATAGATTATCCGATACTCATTCGAATTATTGAATAGCAAATGATATACCTATAATATCTGGATTCAATGCCACGATCCCTTTGCAAGCACTTATTGTGAAATAGATCGTTGAATATTTATATTGATTAGGTACACATAGGTACATACATTTGGGAGCGAGTGAATTAAAAATACCGGTTTAACTCTATTTTTAACAAAATCGCGATGTGCCTGTCGCACTTGTGTTATGCCACGATTCAACAATAAATTACTTACTTAAAAAGTGATATTAAAGAATTTCCCTTTGAAAAAAAATGTGAATGACTGTGATAATTAATTACCTATACCGTAACGGTTAAACCATTATTTTAGTGTTGTCAAAAGAAAATTTATCTGCTTAAGTTCATGGAACTCAGTCAGCATGATGAACTCTTAGATGTATCTTAAGTTTTAAACGTACAGATTTAATCTAAGATTGAACTTGATTAATACTATCTAGTCAGAATAATTAAAAAATAGCTAGTTAACTAACTAGTAGTTTATATGAGAGAAGATAAAATTTGATTAAATTGTCTCTAATTTCGGAGGTTCGTCTACGTAGTATGTTAATCACGGCCATTGTTTTCTCATTATGTAATACAAGTGTCACTTGTTGCACTTTACTTTTGGATGAGGTGTGTGTGTTATTATTTGGTAAGAAATACTCATTATTACTCACTGTCAGCATATCTCTCGTGTATTACCCTCTGGACGCACTGTGAGGGCACTGGTGGCTCTAAAATCCTTCCATTTGGGAATTGCGCTCGCGCAACCACAACGGTCAGGAACAATATGCTCAGCTTCTTCATTGTCTGGGGACGGAGAAAACGTTAACTCACAAGCGAAAAGGTTCATTACCGTAATAACATTTGCGTAATTGACATTGCCATTATGTGAATGAAGTATTTTTGGTATGTGCTTTGGTAAGGATCGTACGATCGTAGTAGGTTTCTTGAGGGGCGGCTCTGCCCTTTTCTCTGGAGAGCGCTATCTGCATGCTTTGTTTTTTTTTTCAATGAATGTGACCAAGGAGGTAGGAAACGAAAATAGATTATTTACCCAATCGTTTGTATACGATTCAAAGGATACGAATTTCAATACCCTTTTTTCAAATATTTTCTTTTCTTTACACATATCGGTGATGTAATGAATATTTTTTGAGGCAGATTTACCTATAGGTGACTGATGAAGCTGTTGCTTAGATTAAATTGTTTCAATTACTATTAATTTTTGCTGAAGGCTAGTTATAAAAAAAATAATTACTTATTCGATAAACCTACTCCAAGTATGCCTTAGGTATCTTATGACTTAATTATTAACTTGAATCCTATATATATACTATGTAATATTATACTATGTAATATTATACTATGTAATTTTTTGACTCCATTAATAATTACCGTTATTAATAATTATTTAAACCTTCAGAAGGAGAATGTATCCGCCAGAGAATGAACGGGTATTTGACGCGAAGCCGAACTTATTGAAAAACAGTGGTGATTAAAGTTTCTCCTCTTTATTTAGTTGGGAGAAAGATAATGCGGTTCGATGTTTGGATCTTACAATTACTAAGTAGTTATATTTTATCAATTTAACTGTTAGATGTTTAAATCTAAAAAAAAATCTACTGGAAAAAAATCCACGCGGACCAGGCAGCAGACGGGACACACGGGACGGGATAACTAAGTAGTTAAAATAAATTTTAAGGATCAACACATTTTATTTTCTCACTTTATATATTATTTTTGGGTGTCGAGGTTTGTTAAATTTCCAAATTATTTATTTTCTATACTAATTGTGACGTAAACACGTAGTAAAGAGGCGCAACTTACACTTCGGCCGTTAATATGTAGTAAGTACTAATATACCGCAGTTAGATGATAATAAAGAAGATGAATAGTGAGAAATAACTATAAAAAAAAAACTTAATAGTGCGGTACTTCCTTACGTAAAGTAATTGTAACAATAAGTTATGTGTTATGTGCTTTCATCAATTTTGGCTTTCATCGTAAAAGTAGCGGTTAACCTTTACGTAAAATTTTGTCTAAGGAGTGCTATTATCACAAAGTATTATATCTGTAGTACTATTCTGTAAGAACAAATTCACCTTTCACCTCGGAATCCGCGCTGGGATTTAAAATAAGAACACGATTAAATAAAAACTTTATTTTAATTATTTTAAAAGTTTCACTTGTATCGTGGTTTGATAAAACAATACCAATTCTTTTATCAAATGAAAATGGTTCATCTTAATAAACTGTTTTTTACCAACAGGTTTAGGCTGACACAAGTTTATGGGCGAAGAATCACGTAACTTGGAGACGTATGGTAATGACCCGCCCAAGTTAACAACGGATCAATCAATTTCGAAGCGTTTTTACGTAACGTCAAAAAGTCGCAGCGACCTATTAATGGCAAGTTGTGATATTTAAACTTCACATTTAATATTATATAAGAAAAAATCACACAGAACTAAAATAATATTCAAGTTTGCGGTTGAACTGGTTTTGGTTGTTAAATAAATTAAAATATTTTGAATGACGTTGTGTTTTTTTTCGCCTGAATACCGGCTGTTTGTCTCTAGTATGAGACATGTTAAGTCCATACTATGAAATTAATTAAACTGAATGTTTTGTTTAATTTATTATTTCAAAACTCTTAGAAAAATAATAGAATCTAATTCAGATTTGAAATGATAAGAAAAGTTACTTAGACTATTGTAAGTCAGTTTAATGGCCATAAACCCAAACAAGCCAGTTCCTACAAGACTCTACAGTCTTGTAAGAACTGATTGATCGCCGAATCGCCGAATGATACATTATGCCTACGCATAATGTATCATTCGGCGAAATCCTAAGTTCATTAGGTTTGGTTACTATAAATAAGTTCAATAAAATTCTTTAACCCTGACCTAGTACACAGACTACTCGAGACGAGACACAACAAAATTGTTTATCGCGTCAATAAAAACTTCTTGAATTAAATAAGCTTGGTCATGCACAGTTCACACTTGACGTGGTTTATTTACACCTTTTATCACACCTGCGGCGATGCCAGCCGGCTAGTGATAAAAAAAGGTTTTTGTATGATTAGTCTATAATCTTTGGATTGTGTTTATGGTTTACACACTTTCCATGGGACGGGACCGGTCTGGAGGTAGAAAGCGACCTTCCCCGGGGTTCATTCATCCCGTTCGGAATGTGGGTCATGGGTTTATGTTTGACCTTTGGTACAATATTGTTGAATGGAATTTATTTAAAAAATTAAGTTTTATTTTAAATATACTTACATTTTAAATTATTAAATAAAATCAATAAATATGTGTACTAAAACCGCTATAAAACCGTCCTATAAGCTTGATCAATAACTTTTTTAAAGCTTTTATTACTTACTTAGGCTTTTTAAATAAAAATTCTTTAGATAAAACTATTTATTTATTGACGTTTCGCAGCCTTTTCAGGTCTGCATCGTCAGAATAACGATGCAGACCTGAAAAGGCTGCGAAACGTCAATAAATAAATAAAGTTTCGTGCATTAACCCGTAAAAACTAGTTTTATTTAATGAGTGATGTGCGTGAAAACCTAAGAAACAAAAATTCTTTAGATTTTATTTATGTTTTTGCTCACTGAATAAAAGCTAGCAGAAAGTCGAAATCCAAAAAAAAGTAAAGCTATTCACTCGTATAAAACTTTGTTTCATACCATTTACCTATTAAGTTCAAAAAATTAAACGAACTTCTAAATAACTTAAAAAAACACGTCTTAAAACAACAAAATAGCTAGTTCGGTTTCTCTTCGTCCTAATTAGCGGTGAAAAAGATAATAACTTCACGGAATTTCTTATTATTAATTATTGTAAATAGACAGATAATAATAATAAATATTTAAAAAAGACACTCACTGTATAAATGCGCGTCTCCGTAGTTGGTCACAAACTGATGCGCTCGCGGCGGCCCAGCGTTTTATAAGGAGGAACTACGCGCGTTCCGGCTGATTCGACGCGCACCCTTGCCGACTCACGCACAGCCTGCGGTTGTATGTGAAAATATATATATATGTATATATTTTTTAATGAAAAAAAAAATGATGATCTATTTACTTAATATTGAAAATACATTGACCTTAAAAACTTCACATTATACATAATATTTGGTTTGTAACAGTCAAAGATAAATATATCTTTATAATATTTATAAATTCGTATGTTTAAACGATTTTTGCATTATACTTTTATATGTATTATGTGTCAAACTATTCAAAGAAAATTAAATTGCAATCAAATTGTCATGTAAAAATACATATATCGAGCTGTAATGTCCTTTATAATATCTATTATTTATTTAATAATAATGTTAGCTTTGCGTGTCTGTCTGGACATAG
Organism: Chilo suppressalis; assembly: GCA_902850365.2. Classification (NCBI taxonomy): domain Eukaryota; kingdom Metazoa; phylum Arthropoda; class Insecta; order Lepidoptera; family Crambidae; genus Chilo; species Chilo suppressalis. The sequence goes on from OU963898.1 coordinate 21,639,809, forward strand.
AATGTTTTTGGAATAAAAATGGTTTAGGGGTCTTTGAATTAGTAGTATAACATTTTTCTATATTATTTTTATCTTTTGTCTGTCGGTTTGTCTGTATGTTTGTTATTGCATCACACTAAAATTGCTAAATGAAATCAAATGTAATGATTTGAAAATATATTAATAGATTGTATCTCTGGGTAACATTTAGTCTTTATTTCATTAAGATCGGTTCACTCCATCAAAAGTTATCACAATTTAAAGTGTACGGCCATGCCAGTAGTACGGTAATGCGATTGATCTCATTTAGTTAGTGGTATGAACGTTTCAAGGTGTCGCCTACTCGAGAGGTCCCGGATTCGAATCCCGGTGGGGGCAGATGTTGATGTGTATATATATTGATAATTATATAAGTATATTGATTTAAAAATACATGTGTATGTAATGTATGAATATGTATTCTATCGGTTAGCCTAGTATCCTACAGTGCCTACAGTGTTTACTTTGGGGCAAGGCTTATTGGTGTGAATGTTGGAAATATTTATATTTATATATTTATTTATTATGACATTAATCAGAGCGAAATCAAATCCACTTATACAAATTAACAGGTATAAAATACTACTCATACATTATCCCCTCCAAAACTATATTGTAAACCTCAAACACACTGAAAGCTATTTCTTCCATTCATCCGCAAACACATCACATTCAGTGGAGTGGCTTCTAGGAGGGCATTTAATGCAGTGAGGGTGCGTGCGATGGATGATCTTGCATGAGCGACTGTGCGACAAACTGGAATTGAAAAAAATATTGTGTCTTCTACTGCGACTATTATTAGTTTATTTGTTTGGGCACAAAAACTTGCAAAAGCACCTTTAGCACTTCCGGTGCTTCATACAAAATTTAACTGCCGGCACTTATAATAGATGGCGCTGATAGATGTTTCATCGCGCTTTGGTTTACGTTTGCTTTTTACTAACTAGCTTTCCAAAAAAGTTAAGGTTTTGTCGAGTTAAATAATGAAAATATTGTTTTGTGTCAAAATAGTAAAAGTAATATGCACGCCCGCTGAGCCAGTTGTGCGATTTATTATTTAATGAGGTATACATAGTTAATTTATTAAATTATTATATAAAATAAACGAAGCTTAGCTTTGTTTATCTAAAGAATCACACTAATATTATGAAGAAGAAAGTTTGTGAGTTTGTGAATGTGTATGTTTGTTACTTCTTTACGTCTAAATGGCTGGAGCGATTTTAATAAAATTTGGTATAGAGTTAGCTAACACTCTGGATTAACAAATAGGTTACGGTGCGGGAAAATTTCCTGATAAACCGCGGGGTCCAGTTAGTTATTACATAACACATTACTTTATACGGGACTATAGAGATGAGTCGTACTTGATAAGACAAGAAAGCATTTATTTACTGAGTTTTAGAAGTAAACAATAAAATTATAAATAGTAAAAAGTTAAAGGAATGTGTCACGTCTTCTTACATTTTAGTGATCAACAATCGGACGAGTGTAATTTGTGCAGTGTGTACTCAAATAATTTAGGGCTACTTGCACCAAAATTAACAATCAGCCAACAACTATATATTAATGTCATAATAATCATATCATATTTACAATTGATTCAAGTCAAACAGAGATAGGTCGGCTGTAATTGATTACATTTTCAATTTGATTTAAGAATTTTAATATAATTGCCTGATATCTGATTAATTGTATCCCTCTGCTGCTAACACGAGATACAAATAGGAAGTCTGTATTTGATGTCACTCTTACGGTGGAGCAGGAATAGCGTATTTTTAGTTTTTTAAACTATTAATTTATTTTTCTCTTTTTAGTTTATTACAAAACATAGAACGAGTTTAATGCGACTGAATACGTATCCTCTCCATTTCCGATAAGGTTTCACTATTGCAAGACTTTTTTGTTACCCCCCTTTAATATAAAATAAACAGAATATATTAAGACAAATGTAATGAGCCCAAACTCGATTTGTTTACTAGTAGGCAGTCCCGGGTCCATCACCCACCTTGCAGTCCATCATCAGGTCCTCGTCATCAGGAAAAATGAACAGAATGTGTTAAGACGAATCTAATGAGCCCAAACTCGATATATTTACTAGTAGGCAGTCCAAGGTTCCATCCGCCACTTTCCTGTCCCATCATCAGATCAGCTCGATGGTACAATAATATTGTGTTGTCGTGATGAATCTCATGAGCCCAAACTCGATTCTTTTACTAGTCAGTCTAGGGTCCATCAGCCACCTTCCAGTTCATCATCAGGTCTTCCTCATCAGGAGAAATGAACAGAATGTGGTAAGACGGATCTAATGAGCTCATACTCGATATGTTTACTAGTAGGCAGTCCGAGGTTCCATCAGCCACCTTCCAGTTCCATCACCAGATCAGCTCGGCAGTACCATATTATTTTATTTTCATCTAATCTACATACATTTGCCAAGTTTAAAGTAGATCTGATCGATTAAAGTTGGGCAAAACCGAGTCCAAACGAGACAGTTACATACAAACAAACTTACAGGTGAAACTAATAAAAGCGTGTTAAAAAGTAGGTACGCCTCTGCCTGTTTTTTCTTGTAGCACTTTCCAAACATCTGCTTATTTTTTCCTTAACGCCTCCCGATTTTTAAAAACGGGCCTGGCAACACTGCTAACGAACCTTGCCAGATATAAGGCAAAATGACTGATGAGAGGTATTTTGCTGCTTTTTGGGAAAGTTATAAGCAGTTAGGTACGGACTCCTGCGGGGTGTTTGATTCCAAACTAGGAGCCCACGTCGTCGTCACCAGCAAGGAGAGGGCACATCCCGGAGTTTTAGTGGGTACATCCATCTCGAGCAGCCAGAAAGAATAAATTAAACTGAGCTTCTATACAAGAAATTTGGTCCTGATTTTTCGTGGAGAACCACACGTGGAGCCCTGCTACGGCTGTAAGTCGGACTCGAACTTGATCAGTTTTAATTTTTTTAATTAACGTTCAGTTCCTCTACATTTCTGCTAATATTAGCAGGCGGGATAAACCACAGAACAGGCGGGGGAAGCTTGCATATGACGGACCGGGAGCGGTGAGTGATGGACCTGGAGTCGTGTGTGATGAACCAGGAGTAATAGGCTGGAATCTTAACTGTACTTATCTTAGCTGGAACAATAATTTTGCTACGCCACGCTAACCGCATTCATTATGCGTGGAGTTGAAAATCTGTAGCAATCATTTGGTTCAAATGCTCGCTACGGCTACGGAGCGGCAAACGAAAACGCAAAGTTAAGTTTTAAAGTTTTGCGCGAAGGATTTGTTGAGTTATTATTTTATTTTATTGGTTTAATGACCGCGAATTTCTGTTTTGTTTCTCTTTGATCTATGAATATAGCATTCGACATAGGTAGATATGATAGAAAGGGTTTTACGAAACTCCCTGCTAAATTATTGTTTTAAGTCGTGTAACAGTCGAAAAAGAAGTGTAATATTTCCATAGTTTTTTAAAAGGAGTAACTATCCCACCTGATGTTAATTGTAAGTTGAGTTTAACTAGATTCGCGAATACAGCTGACGCCGAATAAATACGTGCTATACCTACCTTTGCTTGCTTACACCTTAGATTAAACTTAAACCAAATCTTCTACACCATTCACTTTCGTGAATGTAATTTCTTATGGAATTTTTATCCTAAAAAATCCTAACGCATCAATTGTGAATCTTATATAAAATAACATAAAGGTAATTTGATAGTTTCGGATGCTCAACATGTGTGTGGCTGTCTGTACTTGTTGCTGCTTTGTTTTTGGTTTTTTATTTGTTAGGTACTTGTTTCTAAATAATGCACAAAATTTCACTTTTAATATTGTGATAATTGATCTAAAATACCTATCTGATTTATCTTTCTAAACTCGATATGAAAATTTCAAATCGATTCAATCATCATGATATCCGTATAACTCATTGTATTGTTTTCAAACTGATTTGATCACTTCCAGTTAATTTCCTAACAACATAACTCAAAGTCTAAAACATTGTACATGACTGTATGTAGCCACAATAAATAAATATAATATTGTTCTTATCAAGATCGTTAATTTCCCTTTCATACGAGTGGTTATATGAGTAATGCACTCTTTGGTCCATTAAGAAACCTCTGTAGGCCCAACTTGATCCGGTAATGACACATAGTGCACACATTTTCTGTTTAAGCACTAACAGATTATATAACTACTCGCCATAACCGTATACCTAATTGGGTGGTAAACATCATTTTATGGTGTTGTTAAACGTATACTAATATTGTATTTGTAAACAAACATTAGATACGTTACTAAGAGGGGTAAATCACTAATATGCGTATAGCTTATCCCTTTAAAGATCGTACGCAGCAGACATCAATTCGGAAAGGGATCGTCCGTCACCGTATCAACTAAAAAATTTAATCTCAATAAAAGATATATTCTTGAGTTTATATCAAGTCAAGAGTTTATTTCAAGTGCAAGTCGCAAGCAATCTTATGACTTGCATATCTCTTCCCCAGGGGCGATATCACCATGGAGCAAAAACCAAAGTTTTTGCTTCATGGATAACTGTCAGATATTCCTGGGCTCATCGTAGCTGATTTTAAATATATTATCTTGTTTATAAAATTAAGCTTAGCGGGTTTTTGCTTTGGAGAGCTCGTCTGAGTTAAACCTCCACCTAACGACAGACCAAAGTACCTAAATATCACTACCTTTTGGTGGTGTTGTAATTCTATTTGATTTCTGTCGGTGGTTAAGGTTCCAGGGCTTCACGGGGTAGATTTTGGGGGTTGTGTTAGGGTATCTCCCCTACGACGACGTGACACGAGTAATATTTTTGATATCGCAAGCGTCTATTGACTAAAGTGGCCGTTTACTATCAGGCGGGGTATATGCAGCTTGTTTGTCACTCTTTTATCATGTAACGGAGTTTTATTTTGTGTTTATGTGAAAGTGTTACATTTTTGTGACGACTGTGTTCGTTTATTATAGATTTTTATTTTAGTGTTTTTATTCTTCCATTACATAACCAGAAATTGAGATCTGGTATTTATTTGCGAATGAGAAAATGGAGGAAAATGTCGTACGTGTAGCCGGAATTAGGAAGTCTGCCTGTAAAGGTGGAATCTGTTAATAGAAATATTTAGAGCGGTTGATGAGAAACCCTGTTTTTTTCCGCTTTATTACTATGTAATGTAACAATGGGTTGTTTGTTACGGCAACTGCATAACACCAGGGATTGCTAGAATATTCGCTCAGCGGATATACGTGCAAGTGGTACTAATGTCAATTTAACACGTACCGTAGCTTACCTACGTATATTAAATTAAAATTAACAATATTTGGAGCTAAGCCAAGTGGATATAGTAAATAATCCGCAGTATATGCAGGGTCTGCTTGTTAATTGAGGAGTTGATGTCTATCTCCGAACGAGTTACGTAGGTTTCGTAGTCCTGACAAGGAACCCTTATAGTTTGGCCACGTCCGTCACACGCTGACAAAGTAGTAGTATAGCCCTCCCTTCAAAAGTTAAACTATTGGCTTGAAAAATTTGGAAAAGATCACGATAAAAGTGTTTTTTTTAAACTTTTAAGAAAATTTATAACAGTTGGTTTAAGACTAATATTCGGTCAACTTATGTATTAGACAATTTCTTACATAATAAAAATGCCTTAGACGAAAACATTAAAAGTGACTTAGATGAAGTGATCGTTGTTCATAACCCCTTGCATAGAAAAATAAAACGGGCAACTACGGAACCTTACACTGCGCGTGGCACGACACACATTTGGCCGGTTTGTGGCAAACAAGCGTATGGTGCGCCTGATGGTAAGCGGCTACCATAGCCTATAGATGCAGGCGATAGGTACCAAATATATCACTCGCATCTTACCTACCTCAACCCAATTTCCTACCCAGTGAAGCCCTTTTTTTTGTGACGCAGGCAAAACCTCTGTTTACAGACGACGGCGCCTTTAAGAGGCACACCGCCGAACGGACCTCACACCTGGCTCCCGCAAGCCTTACGAGCCCCCGCAGTGGCTGCCCACTGAGAGCCCACTAACTCTTGCGGGCGCTTTACGGCATAATATCCGCTATAGAACCCTGCGAATACCCTCTAAGCTGCTTAGTGTGAAACCGCGGGATCCCCGTTTAGGGATTCTTCCGCGTATCCGCACCCAGCAGCCTTCCGGCCTAGCCGGGGCTCAACGGAGGGGTCTCCCTAAGTATTGCGGGGACCCCGCAGACGTGCGCAGGATGGCCCGCGCACCCATTGAAGCCCTGGAATCTAACTCACCGGCAAAAGTATAACACCACCAAAAGGTAATGTCATTTTACTGTGATCTTCTGTAAGGTGGGGCTACTTCTTCAAACGGGCGCATCAATTCGAGTGGGAAAACCGCTTTGTTCTATCTCTCTCATCACATGTTTTGTGTCTGAGGTGGTGTATTTCTTCTATTTTTTTTATTCCAAAAGAATTATAAAGCATTATTTTTCTTCTTACTCCTTTTATACAATGATCAAATTATAATCTGAGGTACACTTGCAGCAATTTTGCTACATTTAGTCCATATAATGTCAATTTAACATTATTATATGGGTTAAATCTAGTTTAACTAAAATTGACATTTTGTAAAGTGGCTGCAAGTGGACCAGTAAGTAAGAGTGTGAAAAGTGAAATATATGACAGAGAGAGTATCAAAAGAATAATTTTAGAGACATTATAGGTACGTCTCGTGCTCATCTAGAATGCTCGTCACCACATGACTTCATACTTAACGGATATTTGCATGTTGAAATCGAGCTTTCCCTTGCCAAACAGGATTTTGTTTGCATTTATTTAAGATAACGATATCAAAAAGGACAAAGGACCTATCTTTTGAAATATACAATTCTTTATTACCACAAATTGCACAGCAGTTACAAAAAAATCCAGAACAAGGCAAAAAAGCTGGTGTTAGCAGAGCGCTGGTTTTCCCCTTTTTATAGGAATTTGATTTGGAAAAGTTCCTTTGATTGCTTCTGAATGTAACTTTTCTCCGCGTTAATAGTTTTTTATAATACCAAAGGAACTCAATCACAATGCAATAACCTGTCCAATATTTCAGTACAGGCAATAAATTTATACTATTATTATGCAAAAATGTCTGTCTATTACCTCTTTATGCCTATACCACCAAACTGATTTAGATGAAATTTGGTATAGATATAATTTGAGTCTTAAAGGATATAGGATAGTTTTTATCCCGGATATCATTCTTAATGGCAGTGGGGTGGAAGATTGTATGAGAAATCAATTGCACCGCACGCAGACGAAGTCGTGCTAAGATCTCTAAGCCAAATTACATCCAAGGCCGTTCAATACTTTTGTAGAGTTTGGCCATCCTTTCCTTGATCAAAGGGTGATAACGGAATCCTATTACTGAGCCTCCGACCGCTATTGTTCAGTACGTCAGCGGGCCGTAGGTATCTCTTGTAGAATTTTAACACATATATATATATATATAGGTGCTATATCCTATTATAATATTATAAATATGAGAGTTTGTATGTTTGTTACGCAATCACGCAAAAAATACTAAACAGATTTAGGTGAAATTTGGCACACATTATAGTTTATTACCTGGATTGAGACATAGGATATATACTTTTCTTTCCGAAAAAATGTTAGGTTCGAAAAGGCGATGGAAACTTTTATGGGAAACCAATTTTTTCAACCAGACGAAGTTCCGGGCACCCACTGGAATTGTATTGCAAGCTGCATCCTATACATTAACCTTGGTGTATCTTTCTGTATAGATATTCTGTGAATTTCGACCGTCTCGAACTAGACTACTAATTAAATATTATTTTACCCTAATTCTTGACTACCACCTTATAAGTATCAGATAGTGAGATCATGTTTATTTAGGTCTTAATTGGAAAGAGGTGTCAATATTAACCTTGACTTACAGCATTGGCATACGTGGAAGAATTTATGCCAACATTTCGCGCTTATGTACCTATATATTATTACATAATCTGATTAATTGTAAAGATCAATATTGGCGATATATCAAACATTATGTTTGACCAATTAAAAGGAAGTCAACAAAAGCTCTTAATTGGCAGGTTAGTCTCATCTTTTATAATAGTTTGTTCGATTCCAAAATAAAGGTGCGATGTTTGCCTTTGTCCTCACGTCATCATCATGGTCTGTATTTCCAATTAGGTACCTACTTTCAATTAGTAAAAGTTCAAGAACTAAATTCGTGTTCGTTTAAATTTATATAAGCAGCTTTACGAAAATCGACTTTACTTAAAAAAATGGCATAAGACCCAGTGAGACTCGTACACTCGATTAGCTGCGGTCACTCCTCTGATTATGGTGAGGTAATGAGGTTGTACACCCTTTGAATCTGATTTTAGAATCCAAGTTATTCAAATACAATACAATAAACAGTTATAGTATGAACGGTCGCGTCGCATCTCGGTATGAACTTACCGACAGACGACGCGACGTGCCCCACAAAAATATATCAACTCCAGCGCCACTTTTAGGAATGGTCAGGGCCTGATTTAAAGTTCTGACCGCCCTAGGCTAACTAAGAATATGCGCCCCCCTGCCTTTCAGGGGGGCCAATCGGCCAACGGGATTGCGGGATCGGTTACGATTTCGTTTTGTTATTTCTGACCACCGAAGGTTTTCAAATACCTCACACTCATTTTCTTTAATACTGTTATTACCAATGCAAAAGAAAAAAAAACGAGCGCGAGGCATTTGAAAACCTTCGGTGGTCAGAAATAACAAAAGGAAATCGTAACCCATAACCATAGCCATAGCAATCCCGACAATTGCACGGTAATTTATTACCGTGACAATTGACTCCCTGTCCTGCCATTTCATTCATTCCACAGGTGCAACTATTTAAAAATACAAGTACAAAAGAGAACTTACGTAACCTAACATCATTGAAGCAATCTGTCAGTAAGTAGATAAACAAAGGAATCAAATCACATCAACCTCAGATTGCAGAATAAAGTTTTAAAATCTGAGATTCCAACATCTATTTTTATTATTTATTTAGTCTTTTTTGTCTTTGTCTAATTAAATTGTAAGGAATTCCTTAAAAATATGTCCAAATATGTAGTTCTCATTGAAGCTGAGCTGAATATTTGCGCCGTTAAGAGCACTCAGCAGAGGCCGCCGCCGCGCCTTCAGCAAGGGTCGCTAGGCTTTAGGACTGCTGGCACATTGACTTCGACAAGAGCTCTGCGGATGATGTCATTGATGCAGCCGTGGCGGGAGACTCGGCCAGCGCTCATGAAAGACCATGATGTCCCAACTCTTGCGGCTCGTCTCATGGCCTATTAAATTCAAGGGCGTCGCCAAGACACCCCCCCCCCCCCCCCTCCCATAGAGATCAAATGTAGCTAGCCGCAAAGCGACCAAAGTGCGAGCAATTGATTTCCTTACCTATTATATTGCCTTAGTCATAAGCTGGCGACGCCTTGGGTAAATTGGTGTAACTGGTACAAAAATGCCGTAAGTTAAATACATATTCGACTTTATTGTTACTTTTCCTTTCAAGATAAATAAAATATCGTATAACATTTTAAAATAACATAATTGTTTTATTATTACGTAATGAGATGGAGATGGAGATTGGACAATGTATTGGCTTGAGTATAAAATAAAATAATTAATAATGAAAAACCGGCATTTCGGTTATTATCGTTTTACAAGACCTCACTAGGAGAAACCATAAACACGCTCGTTAATACTTTACTTTCCATTCAAGTGTCACTGTCATTATGAATGAATCATTCAAACATTCATTCATTTCCATAATACTCTGTGCAATCATGAATGAAAATGACGTAGATTGATACAATAACAATAATTTAATTGAAAATAATCTAGTATTGATTTTATAAAAAATCTTCAAAATATCATAATCATGTTCTGTTGTTTGAAAAGCTGTATTAATGGCTTTAGTTTAAGTCCCAGCGTACCTATACGAATTAAAGAGAATCCTGTGCAATTGGATACACTGCATATGGGTAAGATTTCTAATTCTTTTATGTTATTTTGAAATTAATGGTACATTTCGTATCTTTTATTGCTTATTACTTTGTTAATTTATCTTGTAAATAGACTTAAATTGGGATTTTAAGTTAATTCATCATTTGTGTTATTTTTGGTTATTGCCAGTATACAAACAATGTAGGTTTCAAAGTAGTAGTAGGTACTTCGTGATGTTTGTTTAATTGTGCAAGTAACACAATTGAAAGATTATGTAGGTTAATTATAATTCTTACTGGTTTGAGAGTGCCTTCAAGACCACATATTTTTAAAAACGTCCCATTGAAACAGTCACTCATTATTTATATTTAATATTTTCCAGGGCATGAAGTTGTAGTAGTAAAAGGTGGACAGAGGGTATGTGGATCAGGTTGTGCCCTAGGTAATGCTCCAGTTGTGCAAAATAAAGCATATTTCGAAGTGAAGCTGCAACAAGGTGGTGTGTGGGCAGTCGGTCTTGCTACAAGGGAAACAGATGTGAATTGTGTACATGGTAATTTATTATACTATTTTTTTATATATGTAGTAATCTCTTGCAAGAGAATAAGCAAAGACAGTTTGTGTTGCCAACACTTTTAATACATCGAAATAAAAACTTAAAAAAAAACTAAAAGAGTTTGAATTAATTTTCATGGCTTCATGGCATACAAACTAGCTAAACAGGTTCAGATAAGCAAAATATTTTTTGCAATTAGAGATCTAGCAGTTGAATGCTTGAATAAAATACCCAATATAGTTGCATTGTGAATCTGAAGTTTAGCTATGCTAGGGGTGAGTGCTTACGATGATATTTATACTGATTTAATTAATTTACCTTTCTCACACTATTCTTTCATTAGTAATTCATATTCATCTATTAAAGTTATAAGGGCATTATGAAGTTATAAACCTATATAAGATGGAGTTTGGGCACTGAATTTTGCTGCCTAAAGAGATTGTCAAAAATTTGTCACGGTAAATAATTTCAACTATTTAATGGGGCAAGTTTGAAGGTTATAGCAATAAGTTACATATTTAGGAATAATAACATTATCATTCAATGTGAGTTCAAACAATGGTGTGTTCAAATGAATCATATTTAATGATGTAACTATGGTTCTTTTTGTCTAACACATTTGAGTCTCTGCATAACAATGCATTTGTGTTGCCTTCGGAAAATACAAATTGCAAGGTCAAACTTAAAATATGACTGATTTCACTGACCATGACATGTATTAGTGTAAAGTCATGACATCTTTAATTATTTACTGCGACTTGAGTATATGTACTAAATAATAATTGCATACCATAGTAGGTTTTACGCCTCATTGCATATGCCACTGTAAAAAAGAGAACTGCAGCGTTTGATGAAAAATAGTTGAATAGAGAGTAACTGTACAACTGATCAATTTACATTTCAAATACTGTTTTTGAAATTGTTTGTACATAATAGAAGAAATAAATTACTTGTGTATGGTTACATTTTTTTGGTATGCTTTTTACTATCTCTGTAGAGTTAGATTTAATTAATACTATGGCCTCTTCTTATTATCTGAAATGAAATGTTACAGAAAACTAGGCGCAAATAATTCCAATAACATTTTTTTTTATTTAACAACTGATTTGATTATGTTGCATTTGTGCATATTAATAAAACTATAAAACTTATTAAAGACCCTACTACTAGGGTATAGGCCTAGGCGTATTCCCTATGGAAGGGAATAGGAATATTGGGCTCTGATATACTAATGAATGCAGATGCAGCCGGGCCCAATCGCTTAATGTGCCTTCCTAAGCATGCAGGAGTTCAGGATAATTAGATTTTTATCATCCATCCTAAAGCTAGCCCATGCGAAAGTTGCTTAACTGCCATCAATCTCTTTTAATTTTGACATAATATTTTATTAATTACAGGTGGGGTAGACAAAGAATCTTGGTGTCTTAACAGCGATGGTACAGTAAGGCATGCCAACGAAGAACTGTATCACCTCTCTGCTGCTCCAAGGGACTCCCCTACAGCTGATCTCCTTGTGTCAACGCTTTCAGCCGATCAAAAGGAACAGGAGTCGAAGGAAACTGATGTCCCGACTTCAGCAGCCGTGATGCCAGTAGAGGGCGACACTATAGGCGTAGCATACGACCATGTGGAGCTGAATTTCTTCCTGAATGGAAAGAGTATGGAAATCCCAGTGAGAAATGTTAGAGGCACCGTGTATCCTGCACTATACGGTATGTTTACTCTTTGTTATCTTTATTATTTAAGATCTAATAATTACGCTTTATAGACTTCGCAGATGAGGGACTTTTTTCAGCTTACTTTTTTACAACTGCATCGACTAACGCACACTAGGTAGTAAAAACGTACAACTTGCGAGTCCCTTAAAAATAAAGATAGAACTCATGTAACTAGGCGCATTCGGATTACACAAGTCTGGATTACCGAGAGTCTACTGTCATATGCTGTATTGCCGATGAAATTAGCACATTAGTACGCATTAAGCCGATTGACTGTTTATGGAGTCATACGAGCTAGTTCCCATCAATACAAATAGCACGCAAACATCTCACTTAGAAATTTGCAAGTAATTTGTATGCAAACATCTCACTTAGTAAATTGCCTTTCAAATAGAAGTTATGTTGCTGAAACAGTAAAATAGCATTTTTTTAATTTATTAAGCATATAATTGCTAGATGCTTAAATCTAAAGAAAAATTTAAGATTTAGAAAATCAAAATATGGTAAATTACAGATGCTTTTTCTTCTTTCAAATGTTTAATATTTGAAAACGGACTGTGGGTTATCTACAATGCGAAGAGATGGCGTTGCCTTGCAGCCTATTAATACTAGAAGAAATTCGACACGGCCATTAAGGTCGCAGTAGCATAATTGGTCAGTGCATTCGCCCAAATAGCGGAGGGTGGGCGTTTGATTCCCGTCTGCTGCCTAGACCGCGTGGATTTTTTTCTAGTAAAATATCTCTTACTAATACTGTATTTTGTACGCCATGTTGTTTAATCTTACTCGGAGATGTATTTATCTTTATCGCGCTGTTTTGTAAAAAAAAACAATCCGTCATTTAATCTCTTTCAACCCTTAAGACGAGAGACGAGTAATGTTTTTTCCATACAAACGTTCTCGACTGATTTGATTTTTATCACCAAAGAATTGATTTTAATACGAAAAAAAATATAAAGTTCCTCCTTTTTTGTTAACTTGTGTTTCAAAGAAACTAGGAGCCCTCAAAAAAGCCATAAATAAACAAATTTTTATAAACACTAAAAAAGTTTAGTTTGGAGATTTAATAAGCATTCACAAAAAAAAGCAAAACATACAGGCATATTAAACTTATTATTACTCTATGGAAAAATATCTTTGGCGTATGTTTTATTTCTGAGGAGGAAATTGTCGAGAGCTAAACCTCGAATTTTGCAATTTTTATACGCAATTTTCAGCGTTACTACTGTTATCTCTATGTCATTGTATTTGCAAGTGCGTTACAACAATAGTATTTTCAAATTGCTTTTTCTCTAATGTCTCTCTGCTCGCGTCCGCTCTTAATCTGCTTTTAGGATTATCGATAGGAAAATTAACTTGTGATAATCAATCATTTTGTATGAAAGTATTTGATGGAAAATATTGATAATATGAATCTTAATATTACTATGATTTCTTTTCTTACAGTTGATGATGGTGCGATCCTAGACATAAATTTAGACAACTTCCTATACCCTCCACCGCCTGGATATGAGAAGATCATGGTTGAGCAAAGTCTACTTTAACAAAAGCCTAAGGGGATCACAAAAACAGTGCTACGGACAATGGTATGATACGCGTGCTTAATAGAGGCAAGAGATATATTTATTTTTGAATAATAAAGGCTAGGAATGAATGTCAAATGCCAAACTTAGTGTTTGGCTGCAAATGTGTTAAAAGGCCATCAGTAATTAATTTTCGTAATGGGTCACAAATATTTTTAATCAGTGCATAACTATGCACGCCAATAGAATTAGTACAAATTCTGCTTGTGATTCAGGTCTTATTTTCGTGCCTACCTGGATGGATAGTTTATGTTTGATGTTAAGAAATTAAGAAAAAGAGCTCTGATAATGACTGTTCTACTTATGTTAATCTAAAGTGAGTAAAAAGCACGAATTAGAAATAATATGGAATACGCACTGCGCTTAAAAGTGGTTCTACGCAAACTGCGATCAAGTGGGCGGGGTAGAAAAACTGCGATCTACACGCTGATCATGGGATTGGCTGGGATTTCCATTTAATATTATCTTACCTATTGAATGGATAGTCGAATTCATTTGATTTATCAAAGTGTTTTGTTGTCTGTGTGCGTATCGCGTTAGTATTAAAGTTTAGTTGTATGGGTTCGGAACCATGTTTTAGCGGGTTATGTTAGAAAGTAATGCTTCCATATCATTTCTAATTCGTTGGTACATAGAAGCGCTTGTGGCGGATAATTGTTAATATTGTTTGTAATGAACTTTTAATAAATACCGACTAAAAACATGTAACATACTGGCATCATTAAATGCAGACAAGTAGTGAACTACAATCCAGATCTTTTTTCTTAAAAATCTTAAATTACAGCTGTTTTGGACGTCGTCAGTGATGATGCTGCGTTATGTTACTCTTTAATATTGTAAATTTAATAGCTTTTTAGCGGTTTCGTATGAATAATTGCGTCCAATGAATGTGTAAAATAGAGGAATACCATTTAATTCCTCTGTTTCTCTTTAATAAAACGCGGCGCCACCTATTATTAATCATTCCTTCTATGTAGTTGTGTGTTGTTTTTGAAATGCCGGCATTTCAGATGGCTATTCGCATTTGCTTTTGTACTTAAACTTGATAGCACTCTGTCCTTTTGATTCCTTATAGAGGATGATAAGGACAACCTGCTGTCAAAATTTTAAACATTATCATACACCTACTTAGTGATTTTGATAGGTTTAGACCACAGAATACATAGAGAGGTTTAAATTATCGCTTTCACAGTTTATGAGCAGTGGATTTCGTGATTTTTACTACCTAAAGCAGAGCTCCCCCACTAGAGTCCGCATTACTCAAGTTTTGTTTGAAATCGAAATCGCCAAAGTTGCCAGCGCGTGCGTGGAAGGTAAGCCGCGGTTTCATTGGACACGACAGTGTGACGTCACGATCGGTTACAAATTTAGTGAAACAATAGTTGCGTTCGGTATTTGCATCGCAGAGGCGACTGGATTTTTGGTCACGTGATCAGATGTGAATCTGAGCAAATTGCCAGTTCCGTACGGCTCGAGCAACCGTAGATTAATTTATAACCTCAAATAGAAACTAACCTCATAACATGGCAGATAATCAGATTAAATTTTCTCTTCGGTCAAAATACTCCGAGCAAACAGATTAACATCGGACTGATCTCAGCGGAATTACCAAACACTTCAGATTTACTCTAGATGTAATAAACGAACGATTCAGACTTAAAAGATTGATCAGACGCAAATAACGAATGCAGCTAACGTATCGCCGTTGGTCGACGTCTGGGGGAGTGTCACATGCATATATATGTTGTTATACTTCTTAGAGTTAGCACAAGCAGGTGCTCTTTTATGCGATATCTAATGGGGCTGTTCTGTGTATAACAATAAGCTATACGGAAGCAATATACATAATTTGATTATCTAATTTTGCTTTCCTGCAGTACTATTCTGCAAGAACAAACACTTTTTACCGCGATGTGATGTGTGGCGGCACCATCTACATGCCCCACATATAATCAACATGAAGGAACAATAATTACTCGTCTCCTTAGGAGATGGCGCTACCGTCGCTGCGCTTACAACGTATGGAAGCCTACATCGCGCAAGAGAAATTCGAAGGCTAAACTCCATATATACAATGCCCGACCAACATCAGTCGGGCCGCGGCCCCCGAGCTACCATCATACAGCTCGGAGGAAGATCATCCCCTTTGGCCTTTCTACAGATGTAAAAAAAAAAATATTTCAAAATTCTTATGCTAATTTCAAATCACACCGGTAAAAAGTGAGTTTGTTTTTACTGAATAGCACTGCTGATTGTCTTTTTTTTGCAACGGTGGCGCCATCTAAGTTTGCTCATGTGTGCATTCCGGCCTTGTGTAGTGTCATTAAAATTGGTTAAGGTTTCATTTCGCTAGGTAATGAGAGATCTCAATATTATTACTATGTATGTTTCATAGCAGCATTTAATACACAACTTCTTACAAAATGTTTCGACATCTGCTTCAGGTATACAATGTTAAAGAGATTTGATAAGTAAAATTGAATTTTACAAATAATTTTTGGTGTGAGAAGTGGAAAATTAAAATTTACTTTATCATAAGCTTCTAGCTTGAAAATCTGTTCTCCAAAGCGCCATCTGCAACCACCGGGTGTTTATAACAGTGGGTACCGTTTGGTAACTAGACTGCTTAAGTGTCAATGAATGTACGGGTGCTTATTAAAATTGTATACTATCCTATACTTATTAAAGCACGTACTGCTTTAAAATAAAATTCGCACGAGCGTTCTTTCTTGATCTCTCTCTGATTATATTTAGATCTTATCGTACGCTTAATGGTTATGCCCAATTAGATCTCAAGTCCACTAGCAGTTCTATTTACATTGCAAATATCGCTGAAGCGTCAACAACACTTAACGATAAGTTTATTACTCAAGCGTGTGTTCGTAACTCAATTTGTTTGGTGTATTTTCAGTGCTCCTGACTTCTGATCTAAAGGTCCTTTGAATCTGAATTCTGGTTCGGGTAGGTAATTTATTTATGTGATGAGCACAAATATGTTCCCGAGTCAAGATTGTGTCTTATATAATTACTTTAGTTACCAAGTTCAAGCTTAACTTGTGACTAAATACTTCATTGTTATGAGTTGGTTTTTATTAAAATTTGTCAGTGCTGTGCAATTAACGATATTAAATACCCTAGATACACCACGTGCGCTCAAATTGTGTCCCTATCAAGAAGTGCTTGAACACCACTTAAGCACTTCTTGGTAGACAGTCATGCGCGGACCATTGAAAAGTCAAGTTGCTGCAGAGCTCCGTGAAAAAATGCGAAAAAAAAACTTATACTATGTAAAGTGTCGTTTTTTCGACAGAGGTTTTAATCAGTCTTTAAAATTTTGTTCTCATTCTGATTAAATAGAAAATATTTGTGATATTGAAATGCATGGTCGGTAATATAGCCGCCTCTTTTCCTCGCGGTCCGTACCTGCTATATTGCTAACAGCGCTTTCAGAATTGCGCGTAGAGTCAGAGAAATAAAGTCTATATTCTTCCGCATATAGCAATAAGTCGTAAAATTTTACGAGCTTGCATTTCGAACTGTCTTAACTCTTTGACGCATGCGTTTTAATTATGACATTATACAGTATGCATTAAAGGTGACTTTCAATGTTTAAAATATTCCATTTATTGTTTTTGACTACCCGATCATCTTACGGAGCGCCGTGGATCGTCCAATGTACCTTTTGGACAGGTTTCGAGCACGATTTTGTCCGTGTTGGTGTATCTAGGGTATTTAATATCGTTGTGTGCAATTCCCTAAACCCGCGTATAAAAAGCGCTCGTGCGAAAGTTTCTAATGAAATTATAATAAGTTAGAGTCACAAATTAATTTCGCCAATTTCACAATTTAGTTTTAGACTGAATCTAATATTATAACACTGGACAAACTGTAGTTGATTGAAATGAAAACAAAACCACCGGTTTCGTAGAAGGTTTAAGTCGCACCAATAAAGAAAATGATCAAAAATGGCGACGCAAGACTTTCTGCGCTTTCTTTCAGAAAAATAATATTATTCAATTTAGGACCGTTTCAATTACTCTAAACGAAAAGAGTGTCAGCCCTTTAAAAATATTTATAGATTTTTTTACAAGTGTCTATTTATACCATAAAGATAGTTTAAATCTTTATTAGATATTCATATTGTACGTTAAGGCAGTCGTCACACCGCTCCGGTGAGGAAGCGACTTGCTATCGACTAATTTCTTACTCGATAGCCCAGCGATAAATCTATCGGAACTACATACTCACTTTCCGTTTCTGGCCAACTCGTTTCTAGTTTCTAGCTCTAGTCTCTTCTCGTTCATCATCGGCGGGGAGACAATAGCCATAAGCTTGAAACCCATAGAGAAAAGAGCGTATACCAACCAACTATAACGATCACACTCAGAGGTTTCAATTAAATAAAATTTATTTCCAAAGTGATGTGACTTGACTAATTAATTGTATTAAAAATCACAGCATTCTGTTAACATTATGTTGTAACTTGAAAATTAATTGACGGCTTTGACCGCGTTTTTTCACCCATAGTTAAATTTGACTATAGTTTGACGTGACATTTAACGTCAGGTACGTAGTAAATGTGTAAAATTTTGAAAAATGGTATTTTTTTCCTTATCCATATTGTTAAAATACGGATAAGGAAATATATATATATATATTTAGTCAAATTTAATTATACATGAATAATGCGGTTTTGGTAAGCGGCCCTTGCCTTAATTTTAAACGCCAATGCCAATGAGCTTGGGAAAACTATTTATATTAAATTATTATTGAAATACATATATACATTTTAACTAAAAATAGGACATAATTTTTTTTCTGTATCCCTTCAAAATACTTCACAATTTTATTATTTATAATAAATCTGGAAATACTTATCGTATCCAAGTGAAATAGAAGCTATTGGTTTTGGAGTAACGACTTCTATAATAGTTAAGGATTAAAATGAATTTTATTTTTATATTTCCCAAGTCCATTGTTTCTTTTACTGGTTGCATCTGCAGTAATGGAGAAGTATACGCAAAGCTTGACATAGATGAATTCTTGTCCATTGTGAAATTTTACCGTGTAATGACGTAATGTATATTTATGTAATGTCCAAAATTGGAAGTATCATAGTTTTACAGGTACATTTTACTATTAGCCTTGGCTAAAGTCTTGAGAGAGCTTTTATCAAATGATTGAACCTAGACCAAATACTTATAATCTAGATAAGTGATAAATACAGTATTATAATGCAAGTTTTAAATACTATTTTTACATCTAAAGAAAAGTTTACTAGAAAAAATTCCACGCGGACCAGGCAGCAGACTAACTAGACTGACTTGCAGCCTAAGGCTAGGAAAAATTCGACACGGCCGTCAGGGCCGCGTTAGCATAATGGTCAGTGCATTCGCTCGGATAGCGAAGGGTGCGGGTTCGAGTCCCGTCTGCTGCCTGGTCCGCGTGGATTTTTTTCTAGTAAAATTTTCTTTAGATTTAAACATCTAGCAGTTAAATGCTTGAAAAATAAAAACATACTATTTTTCAGTTAAGAAAATCGTGTGGATACTTTCATTAGGTATGCATTTAACTCTTAATTATACGTAATAAAGACGTTGTTTTTTAAACTTCACTTTTATATTGCTTTATTTTAATTTGTAACATTCAATCAGGTACCGAGATTTGGTTGAAAATAGCTTAAGATTTAATATACATATATCCAGTGAATTGCGTGAATGCCTACAGGTTGTGTTGTGTAAAGCTTAGCTTATCCTTGGCATATCATTGTGGAAAACTATTTGATGTGTTTAACTAATTGAAGCTAATATTTATGGTTTGTAAAGGAATCTATGTAAAAAAAACATTTATGTATGCTATCTTATAAATGAGTCGCTTAAAAGTAAGATATTTGACATAAATCCTATACTCTTAATGGTCCTTATGTTTATAATGCTAGGATCTACTCATGCAGTTAACATTATTTTTCTGGTAATTTACATTTTTATAATTATAAAAGTGATAATCATCAAAATCACAGATATTTATTTGATCTCGATAATTTTTAAAATTTTGCTCCATTATAAAACTTAAAACCAGTGAAGAAATGTCTCGACATAGCAGATTGATTTTCCGGATGTAAATGTTTTTTTAATTAAACACATACATATCTGATAAAATTATGTGATACATACAAATCTCAAGAAACAAATATTAGAAATAAAACCTCTCAGCCCAAGTATCAGGGTGGATGTTTACACAGATAGCTGATGGTGTAACAACACCATCAGCTATCCTATTTCAGAGGTGTTCCTCGTCTCTATATCAGGGATGGGCACACTTTTGCCTTATCGTGTCAATATTTACTATCAGAATCTACGACAGGCCAACCTTATAGAATTTAAAGAAAATATAACTAGAAAAAAAATCCACGCGAACCAGGCAGCAGACAGGACTCGAACCCGCACCCTTCGCTATCTGGGCGAATGCACTGACTAATTATGCTACCGCGGCCCTGACGGCCGCGTCGAAATTCTTCTAGCCATTCTTAAGCTGCAAGACAGTGCAATTTCTTCGCATTGTAGGTAACCCACAATGTCAAATGAATACTTTTACAAGTATTAAATATTTAAAAGAAGAAATAGCAATAATATTTATATATATTTTTGTATATTATACTATACTATACAGTTTTGTTTTTTTTAGATTTAAACATCAAGCAGTTACATGCTTCAAAAAAAAATCAAAATTATAACTTCTAAAATTTGTTAATTAAATCAAATCAAATTATAGCTCAATAACAAATTCCACTCACTCACCCTGCAGCTAAGCAGCAAAAAAGCCCCTAAGTTTGCTGTAGATTCAGCAGCGGGGTGGTCCTTGGCGGAACATGTGAAAAAATGGTACTTTTTGGTGAGAACATTGATTTCTGTTTGATGGTCGCGGGCCGGATTTCAACTATTCGAGGGCCGGAGATGGTCCTCGGGCCATAGTTTGCCCATTGCTCATCCCTGCTCTAGATCGAGTGGATTGTTTTCAATTAACATTTCTCAAGATTTATTAATCTAGACATTTAATGCTTCAAATTATATTATTGTGATACTTAGTTCAAATTCATAATTTAACTGGTACATGAATAATTTATTATTATTGCGAGATAATGGAGTTTACTATAACAGATGCAGTCACAAACAATACGATCTTTATTTTTAGATATTGTAACAGTACGAAACAGGGGCATGAATTAGAAGATCTGGTTTGACAAAGAACACATAAGCCGATAAGTTTGTACCTCCTATTAATTGACTTTTTATATTATATTATTTACACGAAGTATAATAAAAATAAATGAAATCGCTTATAAGGTGTAAAGGCCCTAAATACGTAAAGTCATTTTATAAAAGTTTAGTTTTTTTTTGTAAATAATCTATGTAAGTACCTAATAAGTTTATAATTTTTCAAACACTCAACATCAAGTGGGGTGGGGTAATTTGTAGCGCCTCGCATAAAATAATCCTTATTTAAATATTTTTAACTGTTTCTGCATTATATAATGGAATGTATAATGAGTGTCAAAACGAATAACTTTGCTTTTTACATTGTAATACTTACATGCAATATGATATGGTCTTTTAAAAACATAATTATTTAATGAAAATTATAACAGAAATGTTGTAAAAAATTCATGCATAAAGAATTAATAAAAATGTTTAATGTACTAACATGCATTTTTTATTTTATTGTCGTAAAGACTAAATGCTGAATTTTAATACATTTTTCTTGGTAATTCCCCAAACCAGGCACATTTCAAAATCCGTTATGCCCTACCTCTCTCACTTATCCTTAATATTCGAGAGCTACTAAACCAACGATATTCAATACCCTAGATACACCACGTGCACTCAAAAGGTGTCCCAATCAAGACGTGCTTGAAGACGACTCGAGCACTTCTTGGTTCAGTCACGCGCGGATCGTTGAAAATTCAACATACCGCTGAGCTCCGTGGAAATATGCGTAATAAATACTTATAGTATAGAAAATGTCGTTTTTTCGACAGGTATCTAATCAATGTTTGTTAATTTAACGCATTTAAAGCAAATTTTGTTTTAATCCTTACTGATTTAATAGAAAATATAATATGTGATATCCAAATGCATGGTCGGTAATATAGCCGCCTCATTCCTCGGTCCGTACCTGCTATACTGCTAACACCGCATTCAGAATTGCGCGTAGAGTCAAAGAAATAAGGTCTATATTCTTCCGCATATAGCAATAAGTCGTTAATTTTTACGAGCCTTTATTTTGGACTGTCATAACTCTTTGACGCATGCGTTGTGATGAAGAACTTATACAGTGTGCTTTAAAGGTGATTTCAATGTTTAAATAATGCATTATATTGTTTAGACTACGCGATCATCTTACGGAGCTCCGTGGATCGTACAATGTACCTTTTGGACAGGTTTCGGGCACGTGTTGGTGTATCTAGGGTATTTAATATCGTTGTATTAAACTACTAACAAGTATTATAAATGTATATTGAACTGAAACATAATTCAATTTCTCTTATAAGGTGAGAATTTGCTATTTAGCCGTTACTTCAAGGGAAGGTGCTAAATTTGGGCTGCCCCAACGCCACCTGCAGGTACCCTTATGCAGAAGGAATGGTTGTGGTGGGTCGAAGCCCTGAAATGGGAAAATAAGGCTCCATTGCGGTGGTCACAGAATGCCATTATGACATGTACTATCAGAGGGTCCCATCTCTGGAGCGGCCGCATGTTTGCTCGTGGCGTCCCCGTCAGTTTTATTAATTAAAGCTTACGCGTATTCAAATCTTATTTTAATCTAGTCTTGGCCAAGAGCTAGCAGTAGGCATAGGGCGGATGCACGACAAAGATTGATTTCATACTTCATTAACACATGACAGTGTTGCCCTATTCCATTTGTTATGGCAAAATGAAATGGCATGGTTAAAGTGACAACATAAACTTTGAGACTGGCTGTGTGCATAAATGTACGGTTTCCTGATCAGGAAATCAGATTCGGATTCCGTGAGCCTAGCGCAGACATTTGTTTTTTTTTTATTTAATAGCTTTCGAACCAGAATTTTGTTTTTTTTTCAAATCTGAAAAAATAAAAATAGTGATAGCTTCATTTATCATTTTGTATGTAAGAGTATTCAGCTCTCGGAATCTGTATTCCGTATCAGGAAACGGTATCCTTAGCACGAACCATTATCGAATTCGAATAGTTTGCGAGTGCTAAATGTCAATGTCAAATTTTGTATGGAAACTTGAACAGCAGCTCTACAACGGATGTAACGAGAACTAAAAATCAGTACATATTTGACAATGACATTTCGCACTCGCAAACTATTCGAATTCGAAATTGGTTCGTGCTAAGGCTACCGTACATACATATGCGCCGAGCCTTAAAGATTTATCAATTGATTTAAGAGTTCACAAACATCTATTTTTTCCCAGTTGCAATATTACCGGTGCAGGTGCAATGGTTTTTTGTCAAAATGAACTTCTGAAACTGTAACGAAATAAGAATTCGTAATTAATAAATTTTGAATTTGAGTTCTAAAACAATAGTTTTTGAAATAGTTATTTGTGTGACAACACTATCTCACTCAAATACTTTATAGTTTTGGTGATTTTAAGTCTCGGAGAGCTTTAAGCATAAAAAAAATGATAAATATTTTACCACTTTATTTGAAGCAGTGTAGATTGATAATTAGTATTCTGAAATGTTATGTAAGCAAAGGAATCAAAGCAAATGGAGGAATATACGAATTCCCAAATCGGTCCAGTTTAACTCCCTCAAAATGTTTTGTATGTGGGTAGGTACCTAAGTATTAAGGAATTATCTACGGGAAATCACATTTAAATCACGTTTGTATGGGCGTTATCTTCGCGAAAGTTGTCCGTGGATTAGGGGAATGATAAAACTTAGATCAGATTCGTAATTCGCGGGCTTGCCATTGAGCTTTAAACTTTGCCCGATCAAATGTAGCACGAGTCGAGTCTTATTGCCAAGAAATAAGGTCCGTAATTGGCAGAAAGACACAGTCGTATCTTACATGGTTCTTGGTTTTCGCTGGAGGTACAACAATAAAGGGATTCCTAAAAATTTTATTATCAACAACAAACTATGGATGCTGAGTGGAAGTTTTTAACTTACTCGATTAAGTAAGTAGGGTAAGTACTTTAGTTAATACATAGGGGAAAACCGGGAAACTTCCCAGAGTAAAAGGACTATGCTCCTGTTTGTCTCGGGCCCAGATAGCAAGACGAAGGCGGACGCCCTGGCCAGGCGTATGGGCGAAGTAGTGGGTGACTACGCTGAAGTCGGTAGGCCCGAAAAAAGCGAGGAGATGAGAGTGTCAGGGCTGGATGAGTCGATCACCCTGAAGGAGGTCGTGGAGGCCGTAGCCAATAAGGGGGGCTGCTCCACCAATGAGGTGACCGCGGGGAAAGTGCACCCGGGACTGGGAGGCATGGGGATGACACTTGTCAGGTGTCCTGCATGGGCCGCCAGGAAAGTGGCGGAAGGAGAAAAAATAAAGGTGGGCTGGAGCCTGGCAAAGGTGACAGTCCTCAGCCGGCGCGTGCACTGCTTCCGGTGTATGGGAGGGGGGCACGCGGCGGCACGATGCCCGGTGACGGAAGACCGGAGCACTTTGTGCTTCTCCACCCCGTTGCGCGGTCTGCGCGAAGAGTGGCCGGCCATCGGGCCACGTAATGGGGAGTGGGAGGTGTGACCCGCCGGTCACCAAAGGAAAACCTCCCGAGCGAGCGGCCTCTGAGGCGGCTCCCGGACGTACGCCCTCAGAGGGGGGGATGTCTGAGTAGCCTCGGCCGCTCGGACCCCCACGAATGCTGTCGCCCGCGTTTCCCTCCTCTTCTTCCAGGAGAAGACGCTAGGAGATGTGGGCGACCGGGAGAGGGGAGAGGGACGGGAAGAACTACGCTTCCCCTCCCGTTCCCCCCTCTCAGGAACGGCGGCCCCCTTCTTGTAGTTTTGTCCTACAAGGGGGGGCGGCGGAGGGCTGCTTGGAAGGGTACGCTCTAGAAGCTCTACGCAACGAACGGGGGGCAGTACGGTGGGCATTAGGCCGCGTACTTAGCCTCCACGCGCGGGCCTACCTGCGCAAGTCTGCGGGGTCCCCATAGTAGCCCGGGAGACCCCTGTCGTGGAACCCCGGCTAGGCCGGGAGGCTGCTGGGTGCGGAAACGCGGAAGAATCCCTAAACGGGGATCCCGCAGCTTCGCGCTAAGCAGCTTAGAGGGTGTTCGCAGGACTTTTTTAGTGGATATTATACCGTAAAGCGCCCGTAAGAGTTGCGGGGTCCTCGGTGGGCAGCCACTGGGGGGGGGGGGGGGGGTTCGTAAGACTTGCGGGAGCCAGGTGTTAGGTCCATTCGGTGGTGTGCTTCTTAAAGGCGCCGTCGTCTGTCAAAAGTTTTTTTACCTGCGTAATAAAAAAAAAGAAGGGTAAAAGGACTATGGGCGGAATCGTCCCCACCCAAGAACACAAATGAAATGTAGCTCAATTGATAGATCTTGGCAAGATGATAGTTAATTTACTATGACGACGTTGCCCAAATGCGCTCGGCCTTAAAGTTGATATTCAGAGAGCCTGGACGAGTCAGTGATCACTACCGGTATTGAACCGTTTGATCACGGAGACGTCTCTGAATATGAACCTCTTGTCTGTCATGATGAAATCGATCTCATTTTTAGTCATAGTATCGGGGCTTTGCCATGTCCACTTCCTATGGGGCTGTTTCTTGAAGAAAGAGTTCACCAAGGAGAGCCCTTTCTGTTTGAGGAAGTTGACGAGCATTTGCCCCCCATTATTTCTACTTCCAAATCAATGGGATCCTACTATATAACATAACAACGTTGTAGTAGGTCTTAGTAGTGGAGTGGAGGGCCCTCGATATATCATCGAACATATCCTCCACTTCGTCGTCCGAGTGTGTCGAGGTCGGTGCGTACACTTGCACCACCTTGAGGCTATACCTCTCGGTGAGCTTTATAATAAGGTACACTACCCTGTTCGACATGCTGGACATTTCTACAACGTTATCGGCAAGGGATTTATTTATCAAAAACCCAACGCCACCACGGGACTGTTGGACTCCCCCGCGGAAGTACATTAGGTGGCCCGATTCAAGGGTTATGATGTCCTCCCCCTCTTCTTCCTCGTCGCCTTCGTTCTCTTCGGACGTCACTAACTCTAACACGTGCCACCTAATCTTCCCAAGTTCCACCTCGAGTGGTCTCGACCTCGAGTCGAGATGCGAGTCAAGCCGTAGCGTGCGTGCGTTGTACGTCGCCAGGGCCAGTCTATTGTGGTGGCCTCCCGTAGCCCGGAGATTCTTGCCATCTCTCGCCCCGCCGTTACCATGGTCGCCACCGTGACCAGGAATAACAGGGCTGCCGGGAACTGGGGGTCGTGGCTTGTAGTTTGTGTGCATTAAAGGTATTGCCCGTAATCACCACGTTGGGCAGGCGGGTTGGCGATCGGTACACTAATAAACATAAGTGAGTAAAAAAGGTACGATAATAGTGTGCAATAGCATGCACTTTTTTATTGGCCTACTATGAGTGTTATAAGAATATAAATCATTTATATCAAATATATACATATGTTATAGCTATTAACGGGATTGTTACCATGTACCTTGTTTTTTATGAGTTTATGTAATTTATAATTAAATTTACAGTCATTAGATTTCAACGGACACCTTTGTATAATATATTTAGTTTAAAAAGGCCTTTTAATTTTACCGGTTTGGAAAACATACGAATCATTTTTAATGGCTATGGGTGCATAACATTCAGCCAAAGACTGATCGAAGTTGTTTATATACCATAAAAACAAATCTATTTTGTAAAGATCGATAAAATAAATCATTTTTTTATTACAATGTGGTATTAATATCCACAACTGTATTAGCATTTTCACTACATGCAAATGTGCTCAGACAATTATTATAGATGGTAGGCGACATCATAAAGTCTATTGCCATACATTTTTCGCCAAACACCTCCGTAAACACATTATAATCTGTATATATGTTAGACTTTAAGGTATCTATCTATGGGCCTACGTTGCCTGATTATAAATTAATAAATAAATAAAATTATAAGGTGTGATACACTAAAAATCTAAAATATGGTTATATTAAAAACGTAACAAAAATAATAAAGCTACTGAATATATGGCTATACAACCTAAATCTCTTAGCTTTCTTTCGTTAATGAGAGTTTAAAAATTCTCTCTAATCTGTGGCTCATTCACAATCATCATACAGTTTCTGTCACAGAGTACCCTATTATAACCGGAAATGCATAGATGACACCTGATTTTAAAAGTTACTTTTATGCCATGGACGTATAAAAAAAGGCGGACAGAGTCCCGGTAAACGCATTTCTCGCTCCGACCGCGGACCGTGCGCCCCGTCGCACAGCCGCCTCCTTGCTCCGTGCGCCCCACCGCACAGCTGCCTGCTTCGAGACGACTCGACGCGCCTGCACTCATTCGTGAGACCCAAGATTGGACCAGTGGATACCTAGCGGTGTTAACGAAACTGGTCGGCGTAGCCCCGGTACGTCTCGAGCTCTCCTGAGCTCGGAAACCGGAAGACCCGATCCCATTTGCACTTGGGCCTTCCCAAGGGTGACGGTTGTTCCTATATTCACTAGGAATATACGAACACATCTCTTACAGCTTCAACCGACCCCCTGCCGCGGGCAGGGGAGGTCCACCGTTGTCGCATAGGGTGTTAGGACCTGTGGCTTCACGCCACAGTCAGGGCACACCTACACGCACTCACACCAGCCTAACACAACATATCACAATGGAAATTACACGCCAGATCCTGTCCCTCTTCTCCGCCCTAGGCCTCACCCTGGACGAGGCCGCCATCAGGGAGTTCGTCGCGAGAGCGCGCCCCATGCGCGACTCTCCCGCCAACGCCACTATTGACACGTTCAGGAGCCTCACAAGGCTTTTAACCACCAACAAATTCCCATACCACACTTACGCTCTCCCCGAAGAGCGCAAAGTCCGCGCGGTACTCAGAGGAGTCCCCTTCGAGCTCTCCAACGAGCTCATACTTAGCGACCTAATCGCTCAAGGCTTCCCAGCCGAGGCAGTGCACAAAATGCACAGCCGGACTGGCAAGCAGTATCCGTTGGCCCTAGTCATTCTGACCGCGGTCCCGGCAGCTAGGGAAATTTTTAAAGGTCCCATAACCGTTTGCGGGCTCGACAATATCAAAGTCGAGCCCCCACACCGGCGAGGCACCCCTGGGCAATGCCACAGGTGCCAATTATATGGCCACGCAGCAGCCAACTGCTCAGCGGCCCCGAGGTGCGTCAAGTGCCTCATACCCCACCTCACCAAGGAGTGCTCCCGCACTCCTAACACACCCATACCACCCGCATGCGTGCTGTGTGGCTAGGAAGGCCACCCGGCCAACTATAGAGGCTGCCCGAGGGCCCCACGGCCCAGGCCAAACACTCACACACACACAAAGCCAACCACGGCGCCCAAAACACACACACCACCAACTAACACCACAACCAACTTCCCGGGGCTACCCAAGGCGGCCGCCCCTCGCAGCCCGGCGCCCCCGACAGCCTGGGGACCAGCCAGGGCCCGCCCAAAACTACATCCACCACAACACACCACACCAACAACACACGCTAAGCCAGCCCAAGACGTCTCTCTGGCCGAGGACATGGCGTTATTCGCTCCTCGCTTAAGAGGGTGAATATCGCCGAGATCCACACTCTCGCCGCGAAGCTCCGGCTAGCTAAGACACCTCTTGAAAAGGCTATAGCTATAGCCGAACACCCCGAACTCGTTTCCGCATTCGATTAATTTTTAAAATCATTAAAACACTGGAAAATAACCAGACTCCGAACACAAACTAAAACACCATACACAAAACACGCGGTGATAACTCAAACAAACACCATTGTTGTTTAAATTATGACCGCGCCAAACACTAACCTAACAAATAACACAATCAACCTCCGGGCGTACCAAGCTGAAAGGCGCTTCGCTTGTGTCATTTAATACGCGCAGTTTAAAATCCAACCTTAACGAAATTAAATTATATTTGCAAGACAATGAACCCGAATTTCTGCGCCTTCAGGAGACTTGGCTCAAACTAACTCAAATGAAGGGGCTGTCGATCCCTAAGTATAAACTAATCCGGAACGACGGTGCCAACGCGCGCGGCGGCACCGCAATTTACTATAGACGCAACCTACACTGCACACCTATACCCACTCCCGCGCTTACAAACATGGAAGCCACCATCTGTAGGCTGGCGATGACAGGACACCAGTCCTTAATCATCGCCTCAGTCTACATTAGATCAGGTACACACCCTCACCGCGCAGACCTCGAAACACTCACTTCACTAGGTACATCAGTCATAATGTACGGTGACTTCAACTCCAAACACACCGACTGGACATGCGAGACCACCACCACCTCTGGCCGCAGATTACTACACATCACCGAGGAGCTTGGCTATGATGTCATCTGTCCCTACGCGCCCACCCACTACCCGGACAAAGTACAAAACCGACCCGACGTCCTGGACTTCGCGATCCTTAAAAAAGTGTCCCTACGCCTCAGCTCGATCGAAACGCTCGACGACCTGGGGTCAGATCACAGACCGGTGTCCCTAGTTCTAGGTCCCCAAGACCCACTAGACGCCCCCACCCCTCCTAAGAGGCTATTCACCAACTGGGACGGATACCGCTCCGCTCTCGAGACCGCTTTAGACTCCCCCGAGTCCCCGTTCCCTAACTCACCGGACAGTCTCGACAGCACCGACAAGATTGACGAAACCATCTACTCTTTAACGTCACTGGTGACCGAGAAGGCGAAGGAAAACTCGCGGGAGGTTGCGCTGCCAAAGCCCAAGCTCCCGCTGGCCATCCGGAACCTAATCCAAGCCAAAAACGCCGCTCTCCGGAGAGCCAAATTGTACCCCACCCCCGAGTATAGGGCTACAGCTAATCGCCTTCAGCGACAAGTTAGGTCCCAATTAGCCGCTCTGAGACACTCCCGTTGGGAGGAACTCATGGCGGACATTACCCCATCCCATCTTGCGTACTATGGAATCGCGAAAGCACTCCGTAGCGACGCCACCACTCACACCCCCCCGCTCACTCGCCCCGACGGCACCGTCGCCTTCGAAGACGACGAAAAAGCCGAGTGCTTTGCAGACAGCATAGCGGCGCAATGCACGCCCAGCACGCAGGAAACTAACCCGCAACACATCCGCGGAGTGGAGGAGGAGGTCCGCCGGCGGGCCGCCCTTCCACTCAATGACAACCCCCTAGACCCCGTCACGACCGACGAACTCAGACAGACCATTAAAAACTTTAAGCAACGCAAGGCCCCGGGCGCCGACGGCATCTCTAACAAGGGCTCAAGCACTTTCCCATCCAAATGCTAACCTTGCTTGCACTCCTCTTTAACGCATGTTTTGATCTGTGCTACTTCCCAGCCGCCTGGAAAGAAGCAATAGTGATAGGCATCCCCAAACCCGGAAAACCCGCGCACCTCCCCAGTAGCCATCGCCCTATTAGCCTCCTCAAGGCAATGGGGAAACTTTTCGAAAAGACCATACTGACCAGACTAAGAGAGCACCTCCTATCACCATCCGATCCAATTAACATTGACCATCAATTCGGCTTCAGAGCCAAACACTCCTGCCCCCAACAGATCCTTCGCATAGTGGAGCACGCCCTAAGCGGCTTCCAACTTAATAAAAATAAAACTATTGCAGTCTTCTTCGACATCGCCAAAGCCTTTGACAAGGTTTGGCACGACGGATTAATCTTTAAATTATACCAATTAGAATTACCCGACCGCCTAGTTAGGTTAGTAGCCTCTTTTCTATCAAACCGTACCTTCCGCTACAGATACGAAGGTTCATTATCTACGCCCCGCCCACTACGAGCCGGTGTACCGCAGGGGTCCGCCCTCTCCCCCCTGCTATACACAGCGTACACCAATGACATACCTAAGACCAAGGGTGTCGAGCTCGCTCTCTTCGCGGACGACACGGCCCTCTACTCTAGGGGAGCCAGTACAAATCAAATCATAGCCAAGCTCCAACCGGCAATCACAACACTTGGGAATTGGTTCCGCGATTGGAGGATCGACCTAAACCCGGACAAAAGTTCGGCCATTTGCTTCGATCCCAAGCGCCGCACCAAAACCATACAATACGGTACGCGGTCTCTGCGAATGCAAGGCATCGCAATACCGTGGCACCGCACAGTCAAATATCTAGGGATCACACTAGACAAAAAACTCACCTTCCGTGCACACATCACACGCGTAGTCGCGAACGCGCGCTTTTATATGAGCCGCCTCCACGCGATGCTCGGTAAATACAGTAAAATGTCTCTCCGAAACAAGCGAACGCTTTACAAAGTTTGCATACGCCCGGTCCTCACTTACGCGTTACCAGTGTTCGCACACGCGGACGAAGCGATTTTGAACAAACTTCAAGTGCTTCAAAATCGCTTCTGCCGCATAGCCACAGGGGCCCCGTGGTACGTCCGTAACGCGGACCTCCACAGGGACCTACAACTCGACACAATTCAAACACACCTCACAGAGTGCTCGGAACGGTTTTTCAAAGCTGCAGAAGAGCACTCTAACCCACTCATTACATCGGCGTCGGGATACGCCCCACACACTCCATCTCGCTACAGGCCCCGTAGGCCCAAACACGCACTCACAGCCACACACAATAAACTCACACACGATCTCGCGGCCCTCCTGGCCGCTGAGAATCCAACACTCGCGGTGAGTCCCCCCGCCCCCCCGACACAGAGAGGTTCGATTCCTCTCAGTCCCCTCCCGTTTCAAGTGCACATCTAAGTGCACTGGTTGATCGCTTCAGATGAAGCTTGTAAACCCTTCTGGCCATAAGCATGATTAAAGGGTGTTTTTTAGTCAGTAAGAGTCTGACATAACCTTACAGCCGGCTGTAGGGTATCCATGAGGATTTCTCACCCTCTCCCCCGCCTGGGAGGAAACAAAAAAAAAAGTCCCGGTAAACAATAAACTGTGTCGCTCAGAGTCGGCCAGGTCGCTGTACGTACAAGCCGGCACGCACACATTCACACAATAGTCAGCCACTACGCGTGCAAACGTCAAAGCAGCCGATACGTTTCGTGGAGATAAAAAATTAGCTAAATAAGATATCTTGCTTGTAAAAAGGTGTAAAAACCGTAGTGACCGAAAGAAAAAAAATCCAGGAATCACGTTTCATAGGTAAATGAATAATTGAATCACTTTTTTCTAGTTTTTAGAAATCGAAATCAATTTTAATTCTAAGGACAAAATGATTAGTCTAAAGCCCAGTGTTTCCAATGTTCATGTAACCATATTACCTAAAATATGGGAAATTGGGTTGACATTAACTTCAATCTATTATTTATTATTCTTTTTTATCAGATTTCCTAAAAAAATGTAGTATGGAGAAATTAAATGAATGATTTCCAAACAAATATGTAGTAGTGTCATTTTTAGTCTTCATTTTGAAGCTCAAGACTTATATACAACTAAAGGAGGACTCCGGCGTGTTATTACGTATGCATTACCTCAAAAGGTTGATTAAAATTTTTAACCGACTTCGAAAAGAAAGAGGTTCGCAATGCGTCATATTTGTTTTTTTTATTGTTGTTCGCGCAGATCTCCGAGATTCGTGAACCGTTTATGATGATTCTTTTTTTGTTTTAATCAGTTTACTAGTGAGATGGCTGCATATTAATTTACTGGAGATCTGATGAGTACTTTCGGAGGAAAACAATGGAACTCCTCTATTACAAACAGTACTCAATGGGTGTTAGTTTATTTTAAGAAATATGAATGAGAATGCAGACTAGGCCATCTATATTTAGTTGATTTACCCAATATTGAGAAAATTCGATACATTCTAGAATTTCTAATGAGTCCCGACTCTTAAAGTAACTTTGTTCCTTATTAAATAGAATTCTAGACTACTGGACTTGTTTTTTTCTTTTTAGTACATTTTTTTTTATTTTCGACATTTTAATTTCATTATTTTTTTATTACACGAGTTGTATATTTTCTAAATATTCTTTTATAACCCTTCACTTTGATACCTCGCTTGACGGGTTATAAAAATACTTATACTTTTTTTTCAAAATCTGTTATTTTGATTTTTTGAAAATTTAATATACCGAGTGCCACTCACACAAACACGACAAATCAAATGACACCTCGCATGTCAAAATCCGTCAAGACGTTCAGGCTGTAGGGCGTGCCAAATTATTGGACATACATACATACATGCATACATACGCTCGAGAAACATTATCCTCCGCAGTCGAGCAAAAAGTAAAATTTTTAACAATCAAAATATTTGCATGTTTTTACTGTGTTTTATTGGTAAAAAATTGGCTAACCTAGCAACCCTACAATTCACTCACTCATCAATAGCCGCCGCCATTACGGTGCCTTAGTATTGTCTTAGCCGAAACTCTGTCCGCCTTTTTTTATAAGTCCATGTCTTATGCATTAACTTCAAAAACAGGCAACTATCTGTTAATCTACATGCTCTTTAAACCTGAATCTAATCCATAATTTCGGTACTTAGCTTGATTACCCTAGTTTACTATATAACTTATTTGTTTTTTATTATTTTAATATGTTCAGTGTATATTGGTTTATAGATGTTCTCAGGGGTGTCCGTCAATAATATTCGTTTCTACAGTAATTTATATATTATTTCGAATCTAGGAAACAATTTTTCATGATTATTGGTCTTTAGGCCAAACATGTATGGAAGCTGAGCAATCTCCTTTAAATTTAAAATAAATCAAAGATAGCTTTTTTTATTTTTTGTTATATGTGTTTTCGTGCCTTCAATTTACTGAACTCCTCAATAACTTCTTTGAAATCTATTTCTTTGGATTTTTTTCCATTGAAAGCACGGCTAGGTAAACCAGTCACTCTTGACCCATTGTTGATCGAAGATAATTTTTAATTATTTTAAGTTTCGATAAACAAATGTACAGAGACTTTTCCGTATTGAATCTCACGATGAGAACAAGTACGTACCTACACTAATAAACGTGCACTACAAATAAAATAAGGACCACTCGCGAAATGCAAGAACTGAAGCAATGTTCTCGTAGGTGCATATTCACTAGAAACTATGGATTATAATTTGTAGGCTATATTATGCGAAGAATTATTAACTTTTTTCAAATACTTGTAAAAGCAGTAACTCAACTCTGAACTCATTTACTTTTATACCGCAACAAAAATCAAAAACACTATAACACTTTTTAATGAAATTACTTTAAAAACGGATAAGATCGCGGTTCATCAACAGCCTATCCTAGTCCACTGCTGGACATAGGCTTCTCCAATTGCACGGCACTCAGATCGATTTTGGGCTACTCGCATCTAGCTCCTGCCAGCCACCTAGCGCAAATCGTCACTCCATCGTGCCTGAGGACGTCCTACACTACGATGGCCTAGACGAGGTCTCCACCCCGGAACTCGTTCTATCCCAACTGTTATCGGATCTTCGGCAAATATGGCCAGCCTACTGCCATTTCAACTAGCTAATCCGTTGGGCTATGTAGATAACTCTCTCTCTGTGTCGGAGTACCTCATTTCTGATGCGATCCTTCAGAGAAACGCCGAGCATAGCCCTTTCCATAGCGCGCTGAGCGACTTTGAACTTGTTGACCAGCCGTACCGTCAGTGTCCACGTCTCGGCTCCGTATGTCATCACAGGTAGGACGCACTGATTGAAGACTTTCGTCTTTAGGCACTGTGGGGGATGGATGATGTCAGGATTTGTCATAGCTTCCCAAACGCTGCCCAACCTAGCTGAATTCTTCATCACCACCTCGTCCTCAAAGTTGTTTCTACCTAATTGCAATGACTGCCCGAGGTATACATATTTTTGAACGGCTTCGAGTTCTACCGGAACTATTGCAATACACCGTGTATTGCAATCGTTCCGGTAGAACATGTTCATTGAACATGACCTTGGTTTTATCCAAGTTCACCCGTAGGCCGATGCGTATAGAAAAGTCAGCCAGGTCAATCAGTATTTTTGTAAGTCCTGCAGGGTGTCTGCCACGATGACGATGTCGTTTGCAAATCGCAAGTGAGAGATGCGTCCGCCATTTATGTTGA
Source organism: Chilo suppressalis (assembly GCA_902850365.2). Lineage (NCBI taxonomy): Eukaryota > Metazoa > Arthropoda > Insecta > Lepidoptera > Crambidae > Chilo > Chilo suppressalis. The sequence continues at coordinate 21,674,898 of OU963898.1, forward strand.
TGCCACGTCCTTTCCAGTTCAGCGTCTTGAACATATCCTCCATTGCATTAGTGAACAATTTCGGGGAAATAACGTCCCCTCTTTTATTACTTTAGAAATTGAAAAAAGGCTTATTCGTTCATGAAAATATCGCTTAGTAATTAACTATTAAATATCAACGTAATGATAATCTTCTATACTTATAATAAATCTGTAGAGATGTCAATTCTGTACATGAAATATATTTTTAAAATAACTATCAGGGGGTGATTAGTGATCAATACTGATGCCAAAAATGCAATCAGTAAAATTTTTGTCTGTCTGTGTGTATGTTCCTTATAGAAACAAAAACTACTCAACGGATTTTAACGAAACTTGGTACAATTATTCTTCATACTCCTGGGCAGGTTATAGTATACTTTTCATCACGCTGCAATCAATAGCAGCAGAGTAGTAAAGGGAAATGTTGGGAAAACGGGAGAAGTTACTCCATTTTTTAAGCTTCCGTCGTGGGTGCAGCCTTAATGGTTAAAGTTACATAGAAATCATGTATGACGGAAATATTCTACATAAAATTGTCTAAAAAATATCCCGCAACAGCATATGTCTATCTTTTATGGTTGACTCACAATAACACGTGTAATTATATAAATAAAGTCATTCTTTACAGCACAAGCCTGAGAACAAAAACTATAGTTTACACTACAGCTCTACACCGAAGCGAAGCGAGGGCGGGCCACTAGTTAATACATATATTTTAAATGAGGCCAATGATTATTTTTCGACGTAAATATAATGTAGTGAATGTAAACAGTGCCGTCTTTGACCTATTGAAGGCAATGGGCATATTAGGATAATGGGGCCCCTATGATATCCGTTTGGTAATTTAACAGGAACTAGAGACTCTGTATTTGATCTGAGGGCCCCCCCTATCGATCGCGGGGCCCTGGGCACTTGTCCAAAGTGCCCACTGGGAAAGACGGGTCTGAATGTAAATGTAGGCGTAGAAGAGTGAATAATTTGCACTTCATTCATTCAAAGATTCCTGAAGAATTAATTACCCGCTACAAAGACGGGAATTCCCCCAACGTATTGGACGCGTTCGGCATAGTTAAAAGAATATTAGTTCGGGGTAAAATTTCTAGATGGCTGTAGTGTTTTGGTCTTGATGAAATTATGTAGGTACGAAGCACATTTTTAAAGTCTTGTTTAGGATTTGATCAGGGGAACGCGGAGGCATTTGGGGCCCCCCAAGACTGGAGGCCCGGGGCGGGTCGCCCCTTCCGCTGCCTTGTTAGTCCGCCACTGGTTCCATGTTTGTTGGTGGGTGGGGACGGAGCCCATACATTTTTTTAAAAATTATTAAGTATCTTCATTTAATTGGAATAACATCTTGCGTGGGGCCACCGGTGACGAAGCTTTGTTCCGGGTATTCGATACCGTGGCGAAGATTCGCGCGCGCTCCCTCTGGCTGCTAGTGGGGGGCAGGCGGGCAGTGGAGCTGGGAACTGACTGCGGTGCTCGCTGTTGTTGGTGCTGTTGTGCTGCTTCTGTCTCCCCTGGTGTTCTTCTGGATGTATCAACACTTATGATACTGATGTCTCTGTTGCGACAGAATCGTCTCCAGCAGCAAAAGATGGCGATTGTTAGTGATATACCCACAAGCACATATATCACGGCATAGTGATATATATCGTGTCAAGATAAGGACTGTTATTAAACCCTGTTGCTTGAAGTCCTTGATTCTATCCCCTAGGCTGCTCATATTTTTCTAAACTCCATAAATTCCTTGTCACTTTCTTCTACACTGGGGATAGTAATATTATTTATAGGTGCTATTTCTGGTGTACGAGTATATAGGTTCGGCATGGTTTTCATCTCACTGGTGAACTCCTTATTTCTAAATATGTACGTTTCTTCGCTTTTAATCGCACAACCTTGCTCTAATGCGATGACGCCGACCCCGCTCAGCTGTTGTGCGGTAATTTGATCATCGCATAGTAGTCTCACAGTGCATAACATCGCAACAGAAATATAAATAATGGTTCATATAGCATAGCATTTAATACGACGAACGTGTTTTTGCATTCGGCGATGCTTGTTTGCCATTGATTGTGTTTATTCTTCAAACACAAGTCTCTGTCTGACTTTCTTTGGTAAATTGGATGTTTGGATTGGCAAAGTTGCGTAGATGTTTCATAGTACATACAGTTATGTAAGTCTACAGCTGTAAAGTCGTTGATGCTGGCAATCTCCTGGATCTTCTGATTTAATTCACGAACGTTGTTATTTTGTATGAGTTGTATTTTGGAAATCGGATCGAAATATAAATATTGATTGTTTTGCAGAGACCTTGTGTCGTACGCGCCATATGATGGTAATATGAGACCCATGAAAAATATAAGTGCCGTTGTTAGTGATTGCTTTGTATGTTTTGGTTTTTTCTTTCTGTTTAGATTCTGGTTCCGGTGATTTTTGCATGGGTAATACTGATAGTTAATAACAGGTCTTTTTAATAATCCATTTTTTGTTTTTAATGTGACGATGCGTACGTAGCCATCCTTGCCCGGGTGTAAGTCCATCATTCGCTCCATGACCCACTTGCCGGGTTCTCTTCGTGAATGACAACTACATCATTTATCTTGATACTACTAGCTGTTACCCGCGACTTCGTCCGCGTGGAATAGTATCTTTGGGTAGCATTTTTAATTATTTAATAAGAATCATTAGTAGGTATATTTTAAAAAAATAAAAATATTAGTTTACAGTAGGTATAAGGTACCTATGTATTCCATTGAGTGGCAGAAAGTACCTAGGAAAATTTATTGGTCCCTTAAGTGCAAGAGACACTTACAGGGGCCAACGTCACGTTGTGTACGAAAATATTTTAAAATGACCTAATTTAAAACATTTTTGTACACAACGTTTGCAGTTTTGTTATTATTTGTAAAAATGTGGAGATTGTTTGGACTCGACACTCGCGAGCAGGCCACGTACAGATGGCCATGCGAAAAACAGACCTAGGAGGACTAATCGATGATTAAAGTAATCAATTAACGGATCATAATCAAAAGCAGCATCGGCAAATGCCTTCCACGTATTCATCGTAAACGTACGTCTCCTTTCTGCTTGCCGCTCGGAATTGATTAAACGTCGTCTACGTGTTTCTTCGTAGGTCTCTGTGGCTATCAACGAAGGTTGACGCTCAGCATCTAAGATTTGGCGAGCTTGGGTCTGCTGCGAGGTTTTGAGGAGCTCTTTGAGCCGCGTGACGCTCGGCATCCAAGACTTGGCGAGCTTGGGCCTGCTGAGAGTCTCTGCAGCTCTTTGAGCCGCGTGACGCTCGGCATCCAAGACTTGGCGAGCTTGGGTCTGCTGAGAGGTCTCTGCAGCCCTTTGTGCAGCATGACGATCAGCGTCTAAATTATGACGGGTCTACGTTTGCTCAAAACTTTCAGCAGCCCTTTGAAATGCGTGACGCTCGGCATCTAAAGTCCGATGGATCTGTGAATCCTTTTCCGATTCCAGTGATCTAGCAAGTTTAGCAGCCCGAGCTCTGCTAGAGCTATTAGCTAAATTGGACTTTCGTTTGCGAGTCATCGTAGAAAAACAAAAATAAAATGAATCGAACAAAACAGATGTACAGATTGAGATTTATTATCATATAAAAAACCTTTAATAAGCAGCTACGTAGTAAAAATGATGCGCTCACCGCACGGCGATGTGTTTAAGTCACGTTTAAATGGAAAAAAAGAAACTAAGAAATTAAATTATCAATACTTATTTTCAACCAATGCATTAAAAGAATAGGAGGTAAGTAGGTTAGGTTACTTTTACACCTACTACGACTTATTAGATTAATTCAAAAAAGGAAATAAAAGCAAATCGGTTTTTTTTAAAGTAACTATCTGACCTCAGATATCTGAAGATCAGATAGGTCAGATAGTTTCATCTGACCTATCTGATCTGAAACTATCTGACCTACTATTAACTATGAACTAAAAGATTCTGAAATATTAAGTATGTACAAAATTAATTAACAGGACCTAATTAATCAAAAATACTTACTTAAAAAATTATACGAAACAATAAAATTATTTTACTGGATCGAAAATGTAATTCTCTGTAGCGCAAATTTCTCTAATCGCATGCGTCCGACAACGACGGTTGCCCTCACGTGTCTGCCCCGTTAACTTCAAAAGCCAAATTTCTCTAATCGCATGCGTCCGACAACGACGGTTGCCCTCACGTGTCTGCCCCGTTAACTTCAAAAGCCAAATTTCTCTAATCGCATGCGTCCGACAACGACGGTTGCCCTCACGTGTCTGCCCCGTTAACTTCAAAAGCCAAATTGTTTTTTAACTTGATACACCCAAAACTTCTAAATATCATGTTCCTAGGTTCAGTGGTTATGATTTTGTATTAAAAAAGTTTGGCTTCGTAGTTCCCAATTCCATACAACTTTTCACCCCCCCCCCCCCTTTTTAACCCCTTACAACCCTCTTTTCGCAATAAAAAGTAGCCTATGTCCTTTCTCAGGGTCTAGACCATCTGTATACCAAATTTCATTCAAATCCGTTCAGTAGTTTTGGCGTGAAAGAGTAACAGACAGACAGACAGACAGAGTTACTTTCGCATTTATAATATTAGTCCGGATTTTCTTTCGTTCCATTTAGACCTTGTCGTCAGTTGGGATAGATATTCTGCATTCCATCTTTTCCATAGATCTTGTGTTATTTTCTGTGTGAGGCACCAGCGAGTTCTTAAATCTCTCTCCGTCGGTATTAATGTTAGTTGAGTTATATATTCGAATTTCCTTCCTATATTTATTTCGTCGGGTATTATGTGATCCCATTGAAGGTTTGGCTGCCAAATTGTTTGAAAAGGATTTTTAATTTAGTTGTTACAGGTGCCAGCCATCCCAACGGGTCAAAACGTTAATTCGTTCATTGTCACATGCTATACTGTTTTGTTGTGATTGGTGTTTCGCACGTGACCAATGAACGACTTGACGTTTTGTTTGCGTTAAATTAAAATTCAATTTTGGAAAATTGGTTCAAATCTGATGCTATTGCACTGCTGGGCAAGTTCCCGGTATTCCCCTACTTTTATTCTGCCTCGTACTCAGGATTTTTTTTAATGTACTGATGAAGTACTTAAAGGTAAAAAGCTCTTCACAGAGAAAATGGCAATACTTAGTATTAACCGCGTGAATCAAAAGATTGCCAAAATTAAAAACGAAAATTAAGTGAACAGCACTCTCGTTTCTACCATTTGGTATATTGCAGAGGGGTTCTAATATCTGACCATCGTTTAAAACAAACACTGTTCGAGATAAATAATGGCGAATCACATTCCAATCAGCCAGTGTTTTGGTTCAGTGCACTTTGTGAAATAGCGGCGGCGTGGCTCGCCGATTATGTTGCGCCGGCTGGTCGGTTGCCGCGGTGCCGCCGCTTTTCCAATTTTCCGTGAACCCGAGGGACTAGGTACATAAACCTATGTAGGTAGTTGTTGAGGACACTTAACAGCATATACGAATTGCAAAGGGAGTAATAAAAAAGATGTAATAGCTAAAAGGAACATGCGTGTAAGCACTGTGTCGACTTTTTGGTCGAATTGAACCACCAGTCAGTACCCTTAGGATGAGCTCACGAAAACTATGATGGTTTTCGTGAGCTCGCACTCGTTGATTTTATTGTTTTCGTTTTAGTACAAATAAACAGTGCTTAAATTCAATCATTAAATCATTTGTCTTCTTAAATTTTAAGTATATTTGGACACTTTTCACCAAAATGGATATAGAAACATTAATTACAATTACGAAAATTATGATAGTTTTAGTGAGCTCAAACTCGTACTAAGGGTACTGTAGAAATAAGTATCCTTACAGAAGATTTTAGTGAAACTTGCTGAGCTAGCGAACTTCGTATCGCTATAAAAATATGGGTGTTATAATGGTGAAAATTTGCGGTTGTATGTATTTTTGTATGATGTATCATAAAAATATTAAAACAAAAATTTTATCCAAAAACAAAAACAAATAAAAAATGGTGGACCACCCATAACATTTAGAGGGATGAAAAATAGATGATGTCTGATTCTCAGACCTACTGAATATGCATATAAAATTTCACGAAAATCGGTGGAGCCCTTTTGGAGTAGTTCAATTACGCACACCGTGACACGGGAATTTTATACACTTTAGATAGATAAGGCTTCCTTTTCGTGGTATTTTGTTAGAAACCTTACTCGCCGTCTGTAAGATTTCCTGGGCTGCACGGGCTAATGGATTGGGATCACGCTGGCAAGATGTTTAAAAATGATAAGTACCAAGGTTGTCGCCAAGGGCAGGTAGGGGGGTAGATATTAGGTACAAGAAATGTAGCCAAATGCTTGCCTGACCGACCATTTCTTGTATGATTGTGATATAAATAAAATATATAAATGTTTAATGTAATGATTATGATCCTTGCTTGGCCGATGTTTTTTATTTGAATTTCTGCCTTCTGCACGTCGAAACTCAAATGAATTCACTAGGTAATTCCGAACTCAACTGAGTTTAGAGTACTACAAGAGTGAAGCTTCATGTGCCGATGAACCATACTTTTTCACACTCTATTTATGTATATAAACTTGCCCTACCCTAGATCATCGGCTGGCGTCACCCTTGATAAGTACTGAGAATTATCAAAGCGGAGGATAATAATCAATTGGCATTTGATTGCATTGGCATTTTGCAATTGGCCCTTTCCCTGTGATGGATTTTCATTTAGCGCTTCAAATCTACAATCTGATTGCAACATATACTTTAATACAATACATATAGGTACATAAATAGCCTACATAAAAGAGTTAATGCTCACATGAAAGATAGATAATCCACTGGAAGGGTAAAAGGACTCATTTGCCTCTGCCCATTTCTCTGTGTCGTTTGGTTTGTTGTGCCATTGCGGTCCTGGTTTCCTTTATGTGATAGACCGATGTATACCTGCGTGGTCGGATGCCTATTATTGTAAAGAGGTGTTTATAATAAGGCTTTCGGTGATATAGTTATGGTTATGATTAATGTCGTTGTTATAGGCGTTTTGTAGAATCTTTTACGGCAGCTAATAAGCGGAAAGAGTCAAAGATGGACTGATTTGTTCGTACCATCGCGACTAATAATAGTTAATATAATAACACAAGTATTGTTATACATGTTTTTCATTATATACAATCAGGCGCGGTCCGAAGGGGGGGAGGGGGTCACAGGGGACATGACCTCCCCCTCCCAAATCTAAGGTCAAATTGAAAAATCTCAAAAATTGGCCAAATAATAAAAGGAAATTTCTAGCTATCTCCTAAAAGCGATTTTAAAGTTTGCTGACATCTAGTGGTGTTTTTATGAACTATGTACGATGGCCAAAATAACTTGGAAATGACATCCAGTACTAGTTTAGAAACAAGGAACCGAACTACGTATTTTGGTAATTCTAGCAAAATCGATATGCGTTGTCGGTTTATTATAGGTAATAATTCAAGATAAAGGCTGTCTACTTAGTTAAAAACGTGGTTGAGAGCTAACATGTTAGAAGAGCGATTAACAGATTTAGCTCTTCTAAACATTCACCCGGAAATAGTACCAGACGTCTCAAATATTATCACCCGATTCGCAAATACAAAAAGACGACTACCATTTAATTTTGTTTTATAAGTAACTAGCTGTTACCCGCGACTTCGTCCGCGTGGAATAGTATCTTTGGGTAGCATTTTTAATTATTTAATAAGAATCATTAGTAGGTATATTTAAAAAAAATAAAAATATTAGTTTACAGTAGGTATAAGGTACCTATGTATTCCATTGAGTGGCAGAAAGTACCTAGGAAAATTTATTGGTCCCTTAAGTCCAAGAGACACTTACAGGGGCCAACGTCACGTTGTGTACGAAAATATTTTAAAATGACCTAATTTAAAACATTTTTGTACACAACGTTTGCGGTTTTGTTATTATTTGTAAAAATGTGGAGATTGTTTGGACTCGACACTCGCGAGCAGGCCACGTACAGTTGGCCATGCGAAAAACAGACCTAGGAGGACTAATCGATGATTAAAGTAATCAATTAACGGATCATAATCAAAAGCAGCATCGGCAAATGCCTTCCACGTATTCATCGTAAACGTACGTCTCCTTTCTGCTTGCTGCTCGGAATTAATTAAACGTCGTCTACGTGTTTCTTTGTAGGTCTCTGTGGCTATCAACGAAGGTTGACGCTCAGCATCTAAGATTTGGCGAGCTTGGGTCTGCTGCGAGGTTTTGAGGAGCTCTTTGAGCCGCGTGACGCTCGGCATCCAAGACTTGGCGAGCTTGGGCCTGCTGAGAGTCTCTGCAGCTCTTTGAGCCGCGTGACGCTCGGCATCCAAGACTTGGCGAGCTTGGGTCTGCTGAGAGGTCTCTGCAGCCCTTTGTGCAGCATGACGATCAGCGTCTAAATTATGACGGGTCTACGTTTGCTCAAAACTTTCAGCAGCCCTTTGAAATGCGTGACGCTCGGCATCTAAAGTCCGATGGATCTGTGAATCCTTTTCCGATTCCAGTGATCTAGCAAGTTTAGCAGCCCGAGCTCTGCTAGAGCTATTAGCTAAATTGGACTTTCGTTTGCGAGTCATCGTAGAAAAACAAAAATAAAATGAATCGAACAAAACAGATGTACAGATTGAGATTTATTATCATATAAAAAACCTTTAATAAGCAGCTACGTAGTAAAAATGATGCGCTCACTGCACGGCGATGTGTTTAAGTCACGTTTAAATGGAAAAAAAGAAACTAAGAAATTAAATTATCAATACTTATTTTCAACCAATGCATTAAAAGAATAGGAGGTAAGTAGGTTAGGTTACTTTTACACCTACTACGACTTATTAGATTAATTCAAAAAAGGAAATAAAAGCAAATCGGTTTTTTTTTAAAGTAACTATCTGACCTCAGATATCTGAAGATCAGATAGGTCAGATAGTTTCATCTGACCTATCTGATCTGAAACTATCTGACCTACTATTAACTATGAACTAAAAGATTCTGAAATATTAAGTATGTACAAAATTAATTAACAGGACCTAATTAATAAAAAATACTTACTTAAAAAATTATACGAAACAATAAAATTATTTTACTGGATCGAAAATGTAATTCTCTGTAGCGCCAATTTCTCTAATCGCATGCGTCCGACAACGACGGTTGCCCTCACGTGTCTGCCCCGTTAACTTCAAAAGCCAAATTGTTTTTTAACTTGATACACCCAAAACTTCTAAATATCATGTTCCTAGGTTCAGTGGTTATGATTTTGTATTAAAAAAGTTTGGCTTCGTAGTTCCCAATTCCATACAACTTTTCACCCCCCCCCCTTTTTAACCCCTTACAACCCCCTTTTCGCAATAAAAAGTAGCCTATGTCCTTTCTCAGGGTCTAGACCATCTGTATACCAAATTTCATTCAAATCCGTTCAGTAGTTTTGGCGTGAAAGAGTAACAGACAGACAGAGTTACTTTCGCATTTATAATATTAGTCCGGATGTATAAAATAAAATTGTGTCTTGTGCAATATTGTTTATTTTATTCCAGATACCTATTTTTAGGGTTTCGTACCTCAAAAGGAAAAAATGGAACACATGTAGGATCACTTTGTTGTCCGTCCGTCCGTCTGTCAAGACCGTTTTTCTCAGGAACGCGTGGAAGTATTAAACTGAAATTTACATCTAATACTCAGGTCTAGTGTCCCTTGGAGCTGTGAAAAAATCAAACTTGTAAGCCAAAGTAATCAAAAGATACAGCCGTTTATGCCGCAAATTTTCGAAACTCGCACAGGAATCAAAACCTACAGGGTACTTCCCGTAAACTTAGAATCTTGAAATTTATTACGAAGTAACGTCTTATAGTACTTTAAATTGCGAAAACCATAATTTTTTTGTTACATCATATAATAAAAATCATTTTTGAAAATTCAGGTTTTTTTTATTAGTGTAGTGAGTGACCCCCTCCAAAATTTCAGGCTGCGACCGCGCCTGTATACAATACATATATATTATGTATCCAAGTAGCGGTAATCCTATTCCCATATAGGGATACAGTACCTATACTTACATGTAATAAGGAATATAATAAAGCTGCCAGTAGCTTCGGAACCTTGCCTAAAGGGACTCCTTTTAATAATTTATTTTAGTTATTATATTATATATTTTTCAGGGTTTTTAGTTTTAGGTTAATTGTTTTACTTTGTAAAATTCGAGTGTTAGTTCAATATTGTTTATGTAATGTTCACATTAGATAACAAATTTATTAAAGCCATCGATAAAAAAATAATGTATAATATATAATATGAGTCTGAAATAAATAAGTCCATTATTTTAAGGAATATTACATATAAGCATAGTAAAGGAGATTGCTCAGCTTCCATACATGTTTGGCCTAAAGACCAATAATCATGAAAAATTGTTTCCTAGATTCGAAATTATACATAAATTACTATAGAAACGAATATTATTGACGGACACCCCTGAGAACTTCTATAAACCATATACACTGAACATAATAAAATAATAAAAAACAAATAAGTTACATAGTAAACTAGGGAAATCAAGCCAAGTACCGAAATTATGTATTAGATTCAGGTATATAGAGCATGTAGATTAACAGATAGTTGCCTGTTTTTAAAGTTAATGCATAAGAGTAACTTTTAAAATCAGGTGTCATTTCCGGTTATAATAAGGTACTCTGTGACAGAAACTGTGTGATGATTGTGAATGAGCCACATATTAGAGAGAATTTTTAAACTCTCGTTAACCAAAGAAAGCTAAGAGATTTAGGTTCTATAGCCATATATTCAGTAGCTTCATTATTTTTGTTAAGTTTTTAAGATAACCATATTTTCGATTTTTAGTGTATCACACCTTATAATTTTATTTATTAATTTATAGTCAGGGAACGTAGGCCCATAGATAGGTACCTTAAAGTCTATCATATATACAAATTATAATGTGTTTATGGAGGTGTTTGTGGAAAAATGTATGGAAATAGACTTTATGATGTCGCCTACCATCTATAATAATTGTCTAAGCACATTTGCATCTAGTGAAAATGATAATATAGTTGTGGATATTAATACCACAGTGTAATAAAAAAAAAAAAAATATTTTATCGATCTTTACACAATAGATTTGTTTTTATGTTATACTAGTGGCCCGCCCTCGCTTCGCTTCGGTGTAGAGCTGTAGTGTAAACTATACTTTTTGTTCTCAGGCTTGTGCTATAAAGAATGACTTTATTTATATAATTACACGTGTTATTGTGAGTCAACCATAAAAGATAGACATATGCTGTTGCGGGATATTTTTTAGACAATTTTATCCTTACACGCCTGAATAGCTCGCAGATTGCAGAATTTTTTCAGACTTAAATGACATTTATCGTTATATTTTGGACAATTCACACAATATCTTTATAAATTATAGCCTATGTGTTATTCTGATCTATAAGCTACATTACTGTAAAGTTTCATTAAAATCCGTTTAGTAGTTTTTGCGTGAAAGAGGAACAAACATCCATCCATACATCCATCCAAACAAACTTTCGCCTTTATAATATTAGTAAGGAAGTAAGGATAAACAACTTCGATCAGACTTTGGCTGAATGTTACTACACCCATAGCCATTAAAAATGATTCGTATGTTTTCCAAACCGGTAAAATTAAAAGTCCTTTTTAAAGTAAATATATTATACAAAGGTGTCCGTTGAAATCTAATGACTGTAAATTAAATTATAAATTACGCCAAGAATTACCGTGTATGTCAATATTTTTTGTGCATTTAGGCCAATTTGAACAATCTCCTTTACCAAATGACTCAATGAATCAAAATCAATGAAATACACTAACAACACTAAAATTAATATACATAAATGAATCCCAATTTCCATTGGTCACTCACGCCATAACTTGAGAAGATTTTGCCACCAAGCCAACAAACAATTCCACGGTGAAATGTTCAGAGATACGCATTACAACATTTGGAAAATGTCAGAGGGGGAGACCGCTAATGGTAGACATACACATTACGAGAAATTGTTACGATTAGACTGTACAGTCCGAACGGTACCGATAAATCGTAACGTGTATGTTATAAAACTGCACAGTTTCCTATACGTACGCCACGTACGATAAACTGTTCCGTTCGAACTGTACAGTCTGATCGTAACGATTTCTCGTAGTGTGTATGGCTACCATAACCTATGCGGTGATGTTAACACCACCTTGCAAATCAGCTGGTACCCAGTCATTAACGCGAGTCTTGTGGTCTTGATATACTTAATGTTTAAGAAAAATCAGAATTACATTGACCATAGCGAAATTATAATTCAGAGTTCATCGTGGTACAGAATACATGTTTTTCACGAAAGAATAATCTTATAGGTAGATGAAGTTACTATTATCGATGTTATTCCAATTGTTCTTACGTAAGGATCAGAAGACTTGTGCTAATGACTGGGTACCGGCTTAAGTGCAAGAAGTGGTTTTAACACCACCGTAGAGTGGGACCCTAACCACCCTTTTTTTTTTTTTTTTTTGTGACGAGGGGAAATGCACTTACGCACCATACCGTGACGCAGACTAGGCGCACGGCATGTGTGGGACTCGCCGGCACGGGAAACAGTGCCGACCCTACTCAAGCAGGACCAGTGCGGAAGGCCACACTGATCCTACTCCACTAAAACCCCCCGGTACCCTCCTACGCCCATATGGGGGCGTCTCAGGATCGACGCACCTTAGCGTGCGCCACTTCACTGGGACGTCCCCGGGACCCTAACCACCCTAGGGTCTCCCACTCTAAATCTTCCAAATGCTTTAATGTGCATCTCTCAACATTTCATCCTGGAATTTTAAATAAATACTTATCTGCGCTAATTTGTGAGGCTCAATATTGACTTGTCCATAGTTCCATACAATGAACTCGTATTTTGTAAAAGTTTGATAAGTGGTAGCAACCTCTAAATCTTGTCCAAAAATTAAAAAAACAGTTTCTTATTTTAAGGATTCATATGACGAGGTGCCCCAATAATATTTCAAAAGTCAAGTGTGCGAAAAGATTCCGGTTTCAATCCCAACAAGGTTACAACATTTTTCAGTTTTGGAGATTTGCATTTTTTCTTAAATTAAACGTATTTAATTTTACGTTGTTTTTTAAATAATTTTGTTATAAGTTTCATTTATTTTGTTGACCGTGTTTCTTGAGTTTCAATGCTGCAAATCGGCTAGGCGTCCCGCGACACATTTGGTACATAATTACTATTTCTCATAAAGCTTTTACGATAATGGTGTCAATTCTGATACGATTCTCTAAACCTAAACTTAAATTTTTCAACAGTGTATCCTTGTCATTCTCTATACGGAATGAAAAGGAGAGATTGATGTTAAATTTAGTTTTAAGTTTAGAGAAGCACGCCAGAATCAACACCATTAATAGGTTAAGGGTACGAACTAAAGTAGATAGTTCTAGTAGGCTCGTAGTTTTGACAAGTGCCACAAAATGTAGGTAGACTAGTGCGTAACGCGGAAGAATCCTTAAATGGGGATCCCGCGGCTTCGCACTAAGCAGCTTAGAGGGTATTCGGAGGGTTAGCGGATATTATGCCGTGAAGCGCCCCAAGAGTTACGGGGTCCTCAGTGGGCAGCCACTGCGGGGGCCCGTAAAACTTGGGGGAGCCAGGTGTGAGGTCCGTTCGGCGGTGTGCCTCTTAAAGGCGCCGTCGTCTGTAAATAGAGGTTTACCCTGCGTCACAAAAAAAGGTAGACTAGTGCGTTGGGACCATTGGGACTTAGTTGCATACATCAGTCAGTCGAGCGTCGTTTTTCCAATTTTCCGCGTGTCGGCCGCGTTCTTCATGGATTTATCACTGACGTCACTTAAAACTAAGCGCATTCATCCATGATAATTCGCCAATTGGACAGAGTAAAAACCTGCTATCACCACCCTGAGCTCTCATTTTAAAAATGATACGCTAAAATATGCGCCATCAAGTGTTTCATCGCTTGATGGCACTGTGACTAGCGCGTTCGGTCAGCGTTAGTGGAAGTTAAATAACTTTCGCAATGGTCGATTATAGGATAGGTGCCAACAATCTTCGTATCTGAAGCATGAAAGGTGCTAATTAAACTCAGCTGCATCTGTAGTCGTTAGCAACCACCAATTTCGGTTATGCATGGCCCCGTTCTCACTATTCCGTGCAGAAATGGCCATTGTGCTGTGCCGCAGCAGTGACGTTTGAATTAATTTTCTCAATCTAGGTATTAAATGGTTCTGAAGGATTCGTCCGACTTTTAGAACAAAGTTCCTTTTCGGATGGTATGGCGGATGGGAGCTAGTAGATAAAATTTAAGATTTTATCGTCACAACTTAGTGAGGCAGCTGGGCTGGGTGGGTAGCTTTTTGGGCAGCTAGGTAGGCGACCACTGCATAGTGTTTTTTTGCCCCAAAAATGTAACATCCGCTTTTTATCGAACATTTAGATTCCAAATACATGAGTAGAACACCCAGGCGTCCGTAATACCGTAATTTCCGTTCCGCTATACCAATTTTTTTCAATATTGGTTCAGTGATATAAGCGTGAACAGGTAACAGACAGACACTTTCGCAATTATGATATTTTAAATTAGTATGGATTGTTATAATTATGTATATTACTGAATATTGAAAATGAAAAAAATACTGATTTATGTTTAAGATATATCACACAAAGTAAAAAATTGTTACAACCCTTAACACTATGTTCGAAATTCATTTTCTCGAAACCTAGGCTGAACTTGAAAGTAATATTTTCGTGGGAATTATTTATATATAAGGAATCTATTTGTACTCTATGAATATGATATTATGTTCTAAGAATTGTTTCATACCCTGTAATACAAATAAAATTTAATCACATATAGTTCTTTCTTTGTAGGAATTATTTTCAGTGATTTGACCTACGAGGTCACGTAATATGAAAGATAAAAAGAAAAAACTATACGACTACTACTTCTAGACTGATGATTTAAAGCTCGTTTTGATCACGCTCAATTGTCAAATTACTATGGAGTTTGACAGTTAGACGCGATAAAAAACGTGATAAGTATGATGTAAATTGTGATGCTCATGCTAGGGGGACTGGGTGTTCTACTCATGCATTTGCGGAGTCACAACAACCTATTGAGTATATATGTTCGATAAAAAGCGGGTGTTACATTTTTGGAGCAAAAAAAATCTGTGCACTAATGGCGGTGGCTGTGGACTTGTTTTAAAGTTTTGGTTTGGAGCGGTGAGTGATGGACCGGGAGTGGTAAGTGATGAACCCGGAGCGGAGGCTACAGACCGGGACCGGTGAATGATTGACGGGGAGCGGGGGCGCTGAACTTGGAGCAAGGGTGATATACCGGAAGCGACGAGTGATCGACCGCGACTGTTGAGAGATGTACCGGGAGTCGCGAGTGATGGACCGGAAGCGGTGATTGATGGACCGGGAGCGGTTAGTGATGAACCGGAAGCGGAGGCGATAAACCGGGAGCGGGGGCGATGGACTTGGAGCGGGGGTGATAATATACCGGAAGCCATGAGTGATGGATCGCGACTGTTGAGAGATGGACTGGGAGTCGTGAGTGATGGACCGGGAGTGGTAAGTGAAGAAACGGGAGCGGAGGCGATAGACCGGGAGCGGGGGTGATGGCCTAGGAGCGGGGGTGATGAGTGATGGACTGGGAGTGTTGAGAAATGGACCGGGAGTCGCGATTGTTGGACCGGAAGTGGTGATTGATGGATCGGGAGCGGTGAGTGATGAACCGGGAGCGGAGGCGATAGACAGGGAGCGGTGAGTGATGAATCGGGAGCGGAGGTGACAGACCGGGAGCGGTGAGTGATGAACCGGGAGCGGAGGCGATAGTCCGGGAGCGGTGAGTGATTGACCGGGAGCGGAGGCGATAGTCCGGGAGCGGTGAGTGATTGACCGGGAGCGGGGATGATGGCCTAGGAGCGGGGGTGATGGACCGGGAGCGGTGAGTGATGAACCGGGAGCGGAGGCGATAGACAGGGAGCGGTAAGTGATTGACCAGGAGCGGGGGGGATAGACTTGGAGCGGGGGGTTATATACCGGAAGCGGTGAGTGATGGACCGGGACCGTTGAGTGATGGACCGGTCGCCAGTGATGAACCGGGAGCGGTGATTGATGGGCCGGAAGTGGTGAGTAATGGACCGGGAACAGTTAATAATGGACCGGGAGGGGTGATTGATGGGCCTGAAGTGGTGAGTGATGGACCGGGAACAGTGAATAATGGACCGGGAGCGGTGGTTAAGGACGTCACGTCGACACCGCTAGAAGAGAAGCGAGCGTGCTGAGCGCTGACAATCTACTGCGGGGAGAGCACTCTGTGGCGTAACTACAAGTGATAGTTCTAGTATCGCAAGCGATTTTAAGCTTTGGTGGCCGCTCACCATCAAGCCCACTTCCACATTCTCACCGAGAGGTCTCAGTCTCGGTCTCGGGTCACCACGAGGTCCCAGTGCGGTTTGTTTGGTAGGGTGCTATGTTTTTGATGGAATAGGGAGATTGGGTCATGAGCATGACTCGCTACGCGGGCCCAGTGCGTAATGATGGGTGGTATATATTTTTTTAACTTCGTTCCAACCAAGTATTCCACAATACACGCAATTTTTTAACACAACTTTTAAAAGTATAAAGAATAGTTCTGCGGTAAAATTCATATTAGCCCGAACGAAGAAATTATATTAGCCAGTGTTATAATGAATATTAATTAATAGCCGGCTCGGCTGGCCGACGATTTCAATGTAGGTAATATAAGCCCTAGCCACTTTTGAATTTTACACCAGGAAATTTATTACCTACTTTACAATTTGCAAATTAAAAAGGGTGGAGTAAGTAACTATAATAGGTATTCCATGTACAATCTAACATTGACTAAGTAGTACCTTTTTTATTACAAAACAATCTCTTTTTACAGACGTTGGCGCCCTTAAGGGGCACACCAACGAATGGACCTTACACCTAGCTTCTCGCTAGTCTCACGGGTGCGAAACGGAAGAGCTTGCGGTATACTATCCCCTAAAAAACCTTGCGAATACCCTCAACGCTGTTAATTGCGGAACCGCGAGATCTCCGTTGAGGGACATCACCGCGTCTAACATTGAATAAGTACCTAGGTGCTTTATATACGTATCTTGACTTTAAATAACTAGAAATTTCTGATTCAACGAACAACGGGTTCTATGAATAGTTATTACTTTCTTAATGACTAATTCTATCTTATCTCGCGATTGTTAAATATCTTACCACATAATTATGCTATATACACACCCTTCCTGGTTCTGAAGAGCGTTTGGTATTCGTGTAGGTACACAATACGGATTTTTCAAGTGAATCAAACTAGTATTCATATTTCGCATTCGGTTTTAAGTCCAACCCTTCTTTATATCATTTTATAAATTCTCGCATACCTGTACATTTTTGTATTGTTAAATGAGATATAAAAAAGGTATGTCTAGCAGATGTGAAAAATCTTGAACCTTATTAAAAAAGGCGCGTATTTAATTTAAGGGAGCACCTTAATTTTGCACAAATAAATATTTTTTATGAAGTCTGTGGTTTAAGAATGCATTTTTATTGCTCTTTCCTACTATTATCTAGGGAAAACTTACTTTCAAATAAGTGTCGAAAGTCGTCGAGTATTTTTTTGTCCTGGGACACAAAAATAGTCCGGAGACTGAAAACCCTAGTTCTCACACTCACCACAATAGTTGCTTCACATCAAGAAGCCATTTGCACACTTCAAATGCCTACCAAATAGGAGCTGAAAATTTAAAAAATAAAAACCCCATTGATGCACCAATCGCTATTTTGCGAACATGAAGCAACCATTACTATTTTTATGCATCGTCATCGATATAAAACTTTGGAAATAAAGCATATGTAAAACAGGCAGTGCATGTTGATATGTATTTACGGTCGATTTGTTCGGTTATTACTACGGCCGCGGCCGCACATATGGAAATAGTCGTGTGAAAAACCCGCCCGGCATTTAGCTAGCCGATATTGCATATTTCCAACGCAAAGAGGCTTTTTTGTACCGTTTCCTCGCGTATACTGCGGAGGGAGTTATAAAATGTCCATAAAATTTATATAGACCACCTGTATGTACACTTATCCTTAACTTTCTAAATGGTTAAAATGATCATTTTTTTATGTAGGAAAACTGAAAAAAGTTTAGTATACTGTATCACCCTTATTAATAAACAAGGAATACTCTTTAGACTAGTTACGCCGTGTTTTGTTCAAATCAATCAAGTGCCATATCGTCTGCTTAACAAGAATTTTTGCTAACTCCACTTTTGGTCAAAAATTATCTAACAATGGCGTTTGTTTCTTTTAATGTGAACACATCGTTTACGTAAATTTGGCAACTCCTTGAATAAAGTGGAGATAGCAAAATGTTATGCAGACGATATGTTATTCAGTGAACAGAGATAAAACAAAGAGTAACTAATCCAAGCTTAGTCTTATGGGTGGTAGTGGGATGGGTGATAACGGATCCAGTGCGGATTGAGGAATGATAACGGACCCAGCGCGATTTGGTGGGTGATAACGGACCCAGCACGGATTGGTAGGTGATAACAGACCCAGTGTGGATTGCTAGGTTATAACGGGCTCAGCGCGGTTTGGTTGACGTTAACGGATCCAGTGGGGATTGGTCGGTGACAATGGACCCAGTGCAGATTTGTGGGTGATAACGGACCCAGTGCGGTTTGGTTGGTGATAACGGACCCAGCGTGGATTGATGGGTGACAATGGACTCAGTGCGGACTGGTGGGTGATAACGGGCCTTGTGCGGATTGGTGGATGATAACGGACCCAGCGCGGATTGGTGGGTGATAACGGACCGAGCGCGGATGGGTGGATGATAACGGACCCAGTGCAGTTTGGTGGATGATAACTGACCCAGCGCGGATTGGTAGGTGACATTGGACCCAGTGCGTATTAGTGGATGATAATGGACCCAGCGTTGATTGTTGGGCGACAATGGACCTAGTGCGGATTGGTGGGTGACAATGAACCCAGTGCGGATTGGTGGGTGATAACGGACCCAGCGCGGTTATCTTAATCTTCAGGTTAAGTTTATAATTTTCAGATCATTGGAGTTAAAAAAGTTTCACTTGAGTCGTGTCATCGTGTGGTCATAAGCACACTCGCTTTTTTTATTTGCAAAATATGCACACGTTATTTTGGTAAGTACTGTTATCTGTATAAATAATTTTAAATTGATATCTTTTTTATCTTAGTAATTTTGTTACTTACTTCTTATCATAATAGAGGCTGAAATTAGGTTTTAAAGAACTACCTACGATGATTAAAATCATCGAGCTTTACAAAATCAGTAAGTCATTTAAAGGTTTTTGTGTTTTCCTTATACAGTAAAGACCCAAGCAATATCCAAGAGTGAATCTTAAATAAATTTAAAGATATCATAAAAAACTTCTTAAAAAAGCTTAATGGTTTGAACTGTTCCAATCGCTCCAACAGGTTTTCTATATGAAATATAATCTAGAGGAAAGGTGTGTATGTAAGTATGTTTGTAACTAATAGGCTCAAAAAGTACTAGACCGATTTAAAAAAATCTTTCACCATTTGAATGCTACGTTATCACTGATTAATATAGGCTATAGTGTATTTTCAAAAAAATTAGGGTTCCGTATGAAAACTTCGATAATGTAACCCAACGTGTGTAAAAAATACCAAAAAAATAGCCTTATATCGCGAACGCTGCGGAAGTCATTGACAATAGATATATAAGTGGGTATATATAAGTATATTAAGATATAAGTGATGTACTAAAGTTTTATAGAGGTTACTAATATCTACAAAAAAGGCCGCGACACCATATGTTCAACCAGACCTATTACAGTTATGCCACAACTAGAGGTCCCTGCGGTTTCTCTCGCGATAACTTGAAGAAAAAGGTTTATAGTAAATCAAACTTATATGGACACAGGTCACAGGCTTTCGTGGACTTTTTTACAGAACTTTTAAAGAAGAAGAATTCCGTCATACATGGTTTTTGTGTAATTTTACCGTTTATCCAGCGCACGCAACGGAATCTCACAAATGGAATATTTTTACTCGTTTTTGCAATATTTTTCATCGATACACCGATGCTCCTCCTCCTCCCCTCCTCCTGTCCTAGCCTGGTAATATAGCCTATAGCCTTCCTCGACAAATGCACTGTCCAATACAAAAATAAATTTTCCAATCGGAACAGCAGAGCAATGTTGCATTCGGTACAACGGGTCCTAAACTACGCAACGAATTTTTTACTTGCAATGGAAGGGTTATAATTATTGTGAAGAAAGTCATTGTTATAATACAAGCTTTTGAACCGAAGCAAAGCGAGGGCGGGCCACTAGTTTAAGAAGAAATTGAAACAGCATCTTATAAAAAAGCGTATTATTCTGTTAACGAATTTATAAATGATAAATAAAGGAGATTGGTCAAATTGGCCTAAATGCAAATAAAATATTGACATATACAGTAATTCTTGGCGTAATTTATATTTTATTTTACAGTCATTAGATTTTAACGGCCACCTTTAAATAATATATTAATTTTAAAAAAGGACTTCTATTTTTACCGGTTTGGAAAACATACGAATCATTTTTATTGGCTATGGGTGTAGTAACATTCACAAAGACTGATCGAGGTTGTTTATATAACATCAAAACAAATCTATTTTGTAAAGATTGATAAAATATTTCGATGATATTTTAATTCAAAATGTAGATGATATGTAATATTAAACGCAACATAAAAGTACTTAAGTTGTTTTATTTCATTAATTTACCTTATCAGAATATTTAAGCTATGTCAGGAATATACATATTTCACACATTGATCAGAACTATCATGAACCTACGCAATATATTATTACATTAGAATTACCTTTTACCATTATGAACCTAATTATTGCTAAGAAAATATCCTATTGGTTTTTATAAAATTATGATAACAGTTCCATGTTTCTCATAACATAGGTAAGCAGGTACCAGTTCCTTGACATGCATTTTATTAGTGTAATTAGTGTTAGACACTTGTCAAATGAAACAAGATTGCTTCTGAAAGTCGCAATGGCATAATCATGATTTTAAAACTTACTCTTGTGCATTAATTTTAAAAACAGGCAATTATCTGTTATTTTACATGCTCTATATACCTGAATCTAATACATAATATCGGTACTTGGCTTGATTGCCCTATTTTCCTATATAAGTTATTTGGTTTTTATTATTCTAATACCTATGTGCCTATTTGCAAACATAACCTCAAAATCATTCAGTGTATATGGTTTATAGAAGTTCTCAGGAGTGGCCGTCGATAATATTCGTTTCTACGGTAATTTATATATAATTTCGAATCTAGGAAACAATTTTTCATGGTTATTGGTTTTTAGGCCAAACATGTATGGAAGCTGAGCAATCTCCTTTGTGTTTGACCTGTTAATTTGATTTACTTTAACTTGTTATGATATGATTATGATTTGACTATGATGATATGATATGACTATGATGATATGATGATGATGGTAAATTGACTTGATTAATTTTTAAATTTGATTGATTTTGTTCATATTTGGTTGGACCTACAATATTTTTGCGCCGTGAAATTAATGTATATAATGCAAAGCTCAAGTTTGTTGCAACACCCCAACGGGGTCATGTATCACTCACTATTAACTATCATATAATAAATAATGTAAATGAGCAATGTGAAATAAATAAATAACTCATGATTGTATTGACGCTGAAACAACATAATTATTTGTAAATGTAGTTACATTATTCTTTTAGGTTGTGGAGTAAGTAAGTAAGAATAAGTATTGGTAGGGTAAAAAAAATTGGACGATTCAAAAGAGTTGAATGCATCCAAATTTAATAAAGATATTTGATTTTTTTTGTATTTGACGATGACGATGTTATCGATGAATGTATTATTAAATTGAAAGGAAATGTTACCAAATGGCTGATTTATGTACTCGGAATGGACAGACAGAATGCA
Organism: Chilo suppressalis; assembly: GCA_902850365.2. Lineage (NCBI taxonomy): Eukaryota > Metazoa > Arthropoda > Insecta > Lepidoptera > Crambidae > Chilo > Chilo suppressalis. The sequence goes on from OU963898.1 coordinate 21,696,993, forward strand.
GCTTGCTCCAACCTTTAGTCAAATGGTGTGTGAAACTGATAATGCTCCCGGTAGGAATGAGTTGGGTATAGACAGAAGATTCCATTTGACGATGAAATACCTACGTTCCAAAACATCCTTTTTACCTATGAATAAAATAATTTATGTTCATTTGATTGATATAATTTAGAAATAGTTTTTTTGTGAATGACTGGCATCGTCATCCCCAACCACTCTTATTCTCTCGCTATATATCTTATTACGGCCGCCTGCAATTTCGTCCATGTTATTTACATTAGTTTTTTAAGCATCCCACAGGAACCTCTCTTATTTCAGGGATAAAAACAGACCAAGTGCGAGTCGGACTCGCACACCAAGGGTTCCGTACAAACTCAATCTAATACCTCCACGCGTTCATGAGTAAAGAGTAACTTAAAAAAATTCAAAAATATTTTTTATTATATGATTTACCTAAAAATTTACGATTTTCGCAATTTTTCCTTTATCTGTACTATAAGACGTTACTTTGACGTTACCAAATTTCAAGATTCTAAGTTCACGGGAAGTGCCCTGTAGGTTTTGATTCCCGTGCGAGTTTCGAAAATTTGCGCCATAAACGGCTGTATCTTATGATTGCTTTGGCTTAGAAGTTTCATTTTTTCACAGCTCCAAGGAACAGTAGACATGAGTACCAGATATGAATTTCAGTTTGATACCTCCACGCGTTCCTGAGAAAAACGGTCTTGACAGACGGACGGACGGACAACAAAGTTATCCTATAAGGGTTCCGTTTTTTCCTTTTGAGGTACGGAACCCTAAGAAGTATCCTTGTCTCAGTCCAGGTCATAAACTATATGCGTACCAAATTTCATTTAAAACCGTTCAGTAGTTTTTGTGTGATTAAGTTACAAACATACAATCACACAAACATTCACATTTGAATATTAGTAGGATAAGCGCTCATTGATCAACAAGTGATCAAGCAAAAAAAAATTGAAGAAAAATCAAAAATAGGTATCGATCGTCACTTCCGTTCAACGAACACTGACTCAATAGATAGCACAATCTCCGATGATACTATATCTTTTGGTATTTAACATATATAAAGATATCTGTGCGTAACACTAATAATTTGAATATAAAAGCGTATGTTTGACATCAGGTTTTCTTTTCCACAATAATAATAAATATGGTGTGTTGGTTTTTGATTTTGGTAGTTTTGTGCTGTGAAAGTGCACGCACTCAGACGAGCGGGGATGCTCAATACCGGGAAGTTAATGTCCCGGGTCAGGGTAAAATAAGGGGTTTTCGTGAACCTGGTACTGATGTCTTCACGTTCTACGGGGTCCCTTACGCCACCGCCCCCACTGGCGAGCACAAATTTAAGGTAAGTTTCTTTGTACACTTATAAGTAAATTGCACACCAGTACTTTTTCTCACGCAGGCAATTGAATATACAAAATAGTACGCTTTTATTTAGGGACTGGCCCTTTTTACAAGTTTTTACCCGACTGCGCAATGCAAGAGCGCGAAGCGCGACGCGCAGACAGGGTATAGTGTTTAACAGTCTATATATGTATGTATGTATTTGTGGCACACTAGAGACTAAACGCGTGGACCGATTTTAATGATTCATATGTCAATCGATTCGTCTTAATCATGGGAGTGCTACTAAAGATATGATAGTAATCGAAGTTCAATATGGGGACAATGAGGAGTCATATTGTGAGAGAAAATAAAATAAATTGAAGAAATATAGTCAAGTGGGTTATCACTGTCTAGATAATCGAAAATCATGTTAGGTTCCTCACACAATTTTTCATTTAATGTGACTGTTTTGGATCTAGAATGATTTAAAGTATTATAACCACTTGCGCTTTTAATTTCAATAATGTCCGTCCGTCTGTCAGGACCGTTTTTCTCAGGAACGCGTGGAGGTATCAAACTGAAATTCATATCTAATAGGTACTCATGTCTACTGTCCCTCGAAGCTGTGAAAAAAACAAACTTCTAATCCAAAGCAATCAAAAGATACAGCCGTTTATGCCGCAACTTTACGAAACTCACACGGGAATCAAAACCTACAGGGTACTTCCGGTTCCTTAGAATCTTGAAAGGACATTGCTCGTTTCCCATACATTGAATGCCCTAGAACGCACAGCAATGAGAAAATGGTAGTTGTGTTCGGAAGCATTAATAAAGTCTAATTAGGCATTTGTTGAGATACCTACTACAGAATGTATTAGATTTTGAGGTTATAATTATTATACTTGATCGTAAAAAATGTACACTTTATATATTCTGAATAGATTTAGTGTTTCCTCTATGTAAGCACTTAAATAATATGCATTAAATGAACATAAAATGCAATTAATAATAAAAATAATAAATGCTTATATTCATATTGATTTATTAGTGTTGGCAGTTGGCACCTATGATATCTATACCAACCTGTAGTAATAATAGATCTCTTTTCAAATGAAATGTTCAAAGTCTTTCCATTTACCTGTTTCTATATTTTTCTATCGGTAATTAGGTATGTACCTGGTTATCATTATGATTTTCATAAAAATAAACAGATATTACATGGGATGGGAGTATAAACTATCTTTACATAATTTCAGAAATAATATTTCCATAAATATAATATAAATACTAGTCCCCATAGTATATTCCAGTTATCAGTTGATTTTTATTACTGTATTTTCAATAAAAAGGAGTGCCAAGATTGTTTACAAAATAGGACAAGTTAGAATGAACAGACTGCAGTTTCTAGTAACCGAACTTTTATTTTTTATTTTTTGAACAGATTGTCCGTTTACTATGTTTAGTTGCTAATAAGTTAAAAAAATAATAGAAAAAATATAGCGAAGGACATTCTTTTGGGCATGCTAGGGCCGATTTCGTCGATGTCCTTTGGTACGAAGTAACGTCTTATAGTACTGATAAAGGAAAATTGTGAAAACCGTAAATGTTTAGATACATCATATAATAAAAAATAATTTTTAAAATTTTAAAGTTACTACCTCTTTTCTCATAAACGCGTACAGGTATAAATTGAGTTTGTACGGAACCCTCGGTGCGCGAGTCCGACTCGCTCTTGGCCAGTTTTTTTTCTTTTCCTCTTAGGTTTTATCTACGTTTATAAACACCAAAATTCATCAAAATTTCTTCTCCCACCATTCCCGCAGTCTACTCCTGCATAGTACCCCGCGCCATCACTTTGCCATCGTTGAAACTTTTTAAATATCCAAATGACATAATGTAAAAGGCAAAGTTTATCGTCTTTAAATATCAGAAGCGATAAAAGTATTTGTTTTGATAAAAAATAATTTGTTAATACAAAATGTGCATTTTTGGAAATGGATATCAAATAATATTTTATTTAGGTTTCACTGTTTTATCAATAATAGCTTATACATTAAAAATAGATATATGCTGTCACAGACTTTTTTGTAGAACTATTTAAGAAATAATTTTTCTTCTTCTTAGCCGGTACGCTCTTGACAGAGCTGTCGTGATCGCTATGCACTTGTAGTATTATTGGAGGGGGCAGATGTGATGCGCTTCACTATGTTCCGCCATTGCTGCCTGCTAGAGGTCATCCTGCTGCACTCGTTTAGTGAACCTCCAACGGCTGACTTGATCTGGTCAGTCCATCGCGTGGGAGACCTTCCGCGCGGTCTAGTACCTTCCACCTTTCCTTGGACGACAAGGCGTTCTATGAATAGGTTGTTACGCCGAGAAACGTGTCCGAAGAATGTTAGGATGCGAGATTGTACTGTCGAAAATAGACGCTGCCTGATACCGAGTTCTTGAAGTATCGAGACGTTCGTGCGAAACTCGGTCCACGAAACCCCAAGCATTCTTCTCCAGCACCACATTTCCAAAGCGTCCACTTTCTGCCTTTCCACATCTCGCAAAGTCCACGTCTCAGCCGCGTAAGGAAATATGGGGAATATAAGTGTCCTCACAAGCTTGGTCTTTGTGGCTTTAGTAATGTGTCTGTTTCTCCATATTCCGCATCTTGTCCATCGCTGATCTTGTGATGCCCATACGTCGTTTGATTTCATCGATGCATCCGCCGTTGTTTGAAATCAGGGCCCCAAGATAGATATAAGATTGGACCACAGTGCAATTCGCGATTTGTGTCACTTCAGGCGAATTATTTCTGGCACGGTCAACAATCATTACCTTGGTCTTGCTGCGATTAATTTTAAGGCCAAACTCACGGCTCACTCGCTCCATCTTTGACAGTAGCTCATCCAAGTGTTGTGAACTGGTTGCAAATAAGGTGGTGTCATCCGTGTAACGTAAGTTTGCAATCCTGTATCCACCAATTGTTACTCCGTCCGTCCAGTGCTCCAAAGTGATGCGCATTATCAGCTCTGTATAGGCGTTGAATAAGAGCGGGGATATTATGCATCCCTGGCGTACTCCTGCACTAGGATGGAAATCACCTGATAGGACATCATCTGTGCGCACTGAGGCTGTGCCTTCTTCATATAGGCGTCTTAAAAGGTGAACAAGATGTTTTGGTGTGCCCATATCTAGCAAGGTCTTCCATAATACCGGCCATTTCACCGAATCGAATGCTTTGGAGAAATCAACAAAGCAAATGAATAAGGGCTTATTGAATTCTCTCGACTTCTCGATGATCTGACGTACGATGAGAATTTGTTCCCGAGTGCCTTTCCCCTTCACAATACCGGCTTGTTCCGGAGCGATCTCCTTAGAAAGGTAGGTTTTCAGTCGCTCGTTGAGAATATGCAACATTATTTTGCTAGCGTGTGATATTAGAGCAATGAGGCGGTAATTGTTACATTTCTTTGTCGTACCTTTTTTGTGCAAGGGTGTGAAAACGGTGTGTGTCCATTCAGTAGGCCAAACTCCTGTCTGCCATACCTTGTTGCAAATAAGATGAAACATCTGGTCGCCACGATCTCCTAAGGCTTTAATTGTCTCTATCGGAATTGCATCTCTACCAGTTGCTTTTTTACATTTCAGGTGTTTTATGGCAGCTCTTACTTCGGACAGTAGAATGTCTGGTACCAAATTCTCCCGTTCTGGGTCTGTACTTGCAAACTGTCGTGACTGCGGGTCTCGGAATAATGACTGACAGTAGTTCTTCCACGTTTCGGAGATTTGTTCGAGCTCTGTTACCACTTCATTTCTGTCGTTCTCAATGGCCCAGGTTCGAGCCGGTAGAGATTTGGTAATAAGACGAATTTTGTGGTATAGATCTCGAGACTCGTGCTTCAGAGCATGTTTTTCAACCTCTTCACAAATGCTATGAAGATGGCGGTTGTGGTCTCTCCTGCAGCAGGCTTGGATGTTAGCAGACATCTTATTCAACTGCCTTATGTCTGTTCCTGCAGCTTTCTTAAGGCGCCTCTCCTCGATTAGAGCAAGAGTACTATCCGTCATCCAATGTTGACGTTTGCGGGTTTCTGATCTTGGATTAGACTCCGCCACTGCACTTTACTTTAAATAATTTTTACTGTACATTATATTCATGTAACTTTTATTGGTTCGCAGATGGGAGATTTTTTTCCGACTTACGTGACACTTAATGTTATATTTTGGCCAATTCACTCAGTAACTAAATAAATTATTATCTATGTATTATTATTACGCATGAGCTACATTATTGTCAAGTTTCATTAAAATCCATTCAGTATTAATTGGGTAAAAGAGTAACAAAGATCCATACAACAAAGTGATCCTATAAGGTTTCCGTTTTTTCCTTTTGATGTACAGAGCCCTAAATATGGGCTACTTTCAGTATCTAAACCTATGCGAAGTACTTACAATAAAAGTGTGATAAAGTGTTCCTTCTTATTATATGAGGAAAAATAAATTATCATAAAATGTATTTCTTATTATTAAAATTTCATGAAAAAATCTGTATTGTACTGTTTTTAAAGTCTATTTTAACGATATTACTTCATGTTACTTAAAGGGTTACTGAACATAATGAGAAATAACCTATTATTCGCTAGTAGGTACATACCTACATAACGAATGTCTTTATAAATTAACTCGCGATAAAGTTGGGATTTATGGTGATGACAGAATTATCGTTTTCAATTATAAACGATAATTCTGCAAAATTCGAAGCAAATAATTTAAAGTTTTATGGGTTAATCATCTCTCATCACCCTGCCCCTATAAGTGTTTCGATAATGGAGCTTAAAACCAAGGTCCTGTCTATTTCTATAGGAAAATTCATCAATACGATTTATCTATTAGGACGCGAAAGCGTAATAACCAAACTCACTTTCGCATCTATAATATTATATTATACTAGTAATCCGCGCCGGCATTACACGGACGAAAATTTATTTTAACGGGTTAAAATATAGCACACGAAGTGGCGTGTGCTATATTTTAACCCATTACGGACGGACGAAGTGCCGTATAATGTTAAATTTTTACTACAAAAAATTCCTTTTTTCAAGTAAAAATTTTCTTTGGATTTATAAATCTCCTGTGAATGAATTTTCGAAATCGGTTCAGTAGTTTGAGAGGTTATTTGTTACAAACTTACAACTTTTGCAACATTTATTTTTCAGCCACCTCTTGCACCACCTTCTTGGAATGATACATTGGAAGCGCGAGATAAGCGCATCGTATGCCCACAAAATGATATAATACAAATGTTCAATGTAACCATACAGGAAGACTGTTTAATTGCAAATATTTTAGTTCCTGACACCCAAGAAAAGTATCTCCCAGTGTTAGTAATCATTCATGGAGGAGCTTTACAATTAGGATATGGCAGGGATATGTCTACAATAAACTTAGTGAACAGTAAGAAGGTTATTGCTGTAAACTTCAATTATCGTCTGGGCATTCCCGGATTCTTATGTCTCGGCAATAAAGATGCTCCCGGCAACGCTGGTATGAAAGATCAGGTTGCCCTGTTACGGTGGGTGAATGCAAACATCGCCAGCTTCGGTGGAAACCCGAATGATGTCACTGTCACTGGCTGCAGCGCCGGTGGAACCTCTGTTGATTACCTAATGCTTTCGAAGTTGACAGATGGCCTCATGCACAAGGTTGTACCAGAAAGTGGCAGCAGTTTAGGCTCCTTGCACATTCAATTTGATCCTCTCCAAAACGCTAAAGATCACGCTTTGAGATTAAACTTCACTAATGTTGACAACATCGACGCTCTTACAGATTTTTATAAAAATCTGCCGTATGAAGTGCTTTTGCAGGATTTTGGCTACCTGACCAGAAAAGATTCTTCGGGCGTGTTTGTGGTCTGCGTAGAAAGAGACATAGGGCAAGAGAGATTTCTTGAAGACGCACCGTTAAATATTTTGAGAAATAAAACCCAAAAAATATTGCCCATGTTTTATGGATTTGCAAGCTTAGAAGGAGCTTGGCGATATAACATGTTCGACGTATGGAGCGCTCCAATGAATAACAACTTTTCGGATTTTCTGCCAGCGGATCTGAGGTTTGAAAATGAAACTCAAAGAGAGGAGGTAGCGGAAAGGGTTAAAGATTTTTATTTTGAAAATAAAGCAGTCGGTAACGATACTTTATTACCATATATTAATTATTTTTCTGACGTTATATTTGTACAAAATATACTTCAATCGGCTAGATTGCATGTAGCGGCGGGTAATGATCAAGTATACCTGTATCAGTATTCCTTTAACCGCAGTGACAGGCCGGCTGTGCCTGGCAGAGATTTGCAAGGTGCCAATCACTGTGCCCAAACGTATGCCGTGATAGATGAAATAGATGAGAACCTTCTGCCAGAAGATTACAAGGCGATGAAAGCAGTAATGCGAGAATTATGGCTTAATTTCATCGTCTATGGGTAAGTTAATCTCGAATACCCAATAGTACCCAAGTAATTACTTAGTTAAAAGAAAGCATACATTTGTCTTACATTTATTTTAAGTTCGTGAAAATATCTTATATTAGAAATATCATTATTAAGTTTTTTTATAATAATGTGGCTGCTTAAAGCTTTCTTCAGTATGTGTATTTTATGCCTATTAAGCAAATATGTCGCGCGCTTGTTATTTCACACTGCATTACCTGCCATGGGACGGACGGGATGGAGCTCACCTATGGGTACTCATGGGAGCGTAGAGAAATCAATTTAACAGGAAAAAGTGCTAACATCAACGATATTATACACCAGGAGCATTCAAAGTGTATCCCGATCAAATAGTTCTTAAACTCCGCATAAGTACTACTTAGTTTACAGGCGTACGCGGACCTTTGAAAAGTCAATACGTCGAAGAGCTCATTGAAAAAAAAACGTAAACGGAGTATTGTTTTCGGTATAATAGTAGGAGTGTAGTTTTTTCCATGTTAACAAATAATGTTTGTTCACTTAATGCATTTGTGGCAAACATCTTATATATAAAATTCTCGTGTCAATATGTTGGTTACCATATTACTCCAAAACAGCTTGACCAGTTTTTTATGAATTTAACATGCATATTAGGAAGGTCTGAGAATTGGCTACTATCTATTTTTCATATCCCTAAGTGAAAAGGGTTCTCCACCCCTAACATTTTATTTTTATTTTTTGGACAAACTTTTATCTTTTTGCAATGTGGAATTAAAAATACATACAACCCTAAATTTTCACCCTTCTACCACCAGCCTACCTATGGCGGTACGTAGTTCGCTGGGTCAGCTAGTAATATATATATTTCGTTCTAAAACTTACCATTAATTGATTTCGATCTCGATTACGAACAAAATCGAGAGCGAAATCAATTAATGGTAAGTTTTAGAACGAAATATATATATCTATCTCTCGTTGGCTAACATACTTATTGTGTATTACAGGAACCCGACTCCACCAATACGTAACAACTCGCTGCCCGTCTGGCCGCCAATGGATGCGAATTGGTCCCCGCACTATGCATTATCACAGATCGTATTCGTGGATAGTGATGCACCGGTCCAAAATAGAACACTCTTCTGGGATGAACTGTACTCCGCTCACTACCGCATCCCTATAGCGGTCAGCTCAGCACATGTCTTCAGTACTTCATCAAAATCCTTGATTGCAGTTAGCGTAACAATCACCTTTCTCACTACAATCACAAAATAAAGAGTACATAAAGTAGTCTGTACAAAATGCTTTTCTTTTTTTTAGAGCAACAAAAATAAGTTATTATAACTGTTCAGTGGACGGTTGTTTGAGTGAATTGTCGTTTTATCTAATTTGTACCTAATATAACAGTAACAATGGAATTTTAATACAGTAGAACCCGTATAATACGATCACGTTTAATACGATTTCTAGCATAATGCGCCATTTCGCGTCAGTCCCTGCAACTTGAGACATGTTTTCATACTATTGTATTGCTTAACGCCTTATACGATTCGTCATCCTGTCAAATACGCCTTAATCGCCAACAAGTACCACTCATATTACCTCTCGCGGCAGCGGCCAGCAATTGACGTGACGACTGTCGAGTGACACACGCTACGCGACCCCTAGGGTTTTCCTGGATATTCTTCCATTGATGTCAATGTGGCACCGTACGAAATTTAATCAATTAAGATCTTATTGAGAATGTGAATAACACACACAAAGTGGCCCTAAGTGATGAGTCAACTGCGATTTTGTCACACGCCCAGGCATTATCATCAGTTTATAATTTAAGACGTATATGTAACTTCTTTGAATCAAGTTCAAATCAAGTACTGCAAAAGTTAAATAATGTTGAAAATCTTGTAATTGCTAATGCCTCAAAATCTTTTTGTGAAACTAACATAGTGATTAATTTAAATACAAACGTAATAATTATACACTAAATTTTTTATAATGTACATAATTGAGTGGAAAACAGGTGAAGCCAATAGTTTAGCTTTTAGAGGGGGGGGGGGGACTTTTCGAACAAAAATTAGCACTTTAAAGTTCAATATTTCGCAAACGGATCCCCAAATCGAAAAATAGTCTTAAAAACTTTAAGTAGTTATAAAGGACCTATGCTATTGGTCCGGAACCTTTGCTGCCCATACATCAGGCCCAAATTAAAACGTGGCTGCGTGAAATAACTCAGAAATCACACTTAATGGAGTGGAAAACAGGTGAAGGATGCCAGCAAACGAAAAACGCGGTTCCAGCGGCAAATAAAAGTTTTGCCCGCACCCTTACCAGACTAAATATGGACAAACTTCGCAGGATTATAGGAACCCTGATTGGTCATTGTCCCGTAAACAAACACCTATATACAATAGGAGTAACAGACAGCCCTCTATGCAGAGGATGCATGGAGGCAGAAGAAACGCCACAGCATGCCATCATGGAATGCAGGAGTGTGGTGGACCAATGGACCGTTCAAAAAAACCTGCGTAAATAGAAATGGTAGGTAGGTTCCCTTACATCTGCTTAAAGATATCACTTTAATATCTAAGTAGGTACCTCTAAAATTATGTTAAAAAAATATTATTGTATAATGATATGACTTTGAAAAAAAAGAAACACCACAGTCGCTACTTGTTGTTAGTTTCTAAATATCTGAACAAAACTATAAAGCCAGTGATGATGTTAGGAATTTAGAAGTTTTGTTGTCAAATGTTTAAATAAGCAAATAAGTGTATGAGAGAAATAATACTGAATTACTTTGATTATTTACTCTAGACAGAGCGTCACCTAGTAAACACTGCGATAAAATTTTACGTTTGTGTGCGTGACACGCAAAACAAGTCACGCGGTTCGTGTATCTTAAACTCGCAAAATGTCATTATTTTTGTCTCAGTGCGCATGCGTAAGATATTAAGTACGCTTAGTAAGCTACTATAGCGGACTGACAATGGCTAGCACGTTTTAATTGTTGGAGTGCGTATATAAAAGATGAAAGCTTATTTGTTATTTTTTGGATAACGAGGGGAAATAGGTACACGTCTGATCCAGGGGCGTATTTTGAAACCTGGCGGCTGGGCCTGTTCGGTGCAACGCAAACGACCAGCGCAGCCATTTGCAATTCAGCAAGTTGCACTTTATACATAAAATATGGAATTAATTTTAGTACGTAATTAGATACCATTAACGCGACGCGTGCTCAATACCAATCATAACCATTTTTCGTATTTATATTATAGTATTTTATTATTTTACATTTGTGAGTTTAATTATTATACAGTTTTACACGGACTTTGGAGTTATTCTTTTCTTACCATATAAACAAAGGGATCTGGACGCTAACCATCGAGCGTACAGACAAAACCTTTTCATGGTCCTTCGAGCCGGATATGAACCAGCGACCCATGGATTTTGTTACGATTTGCACCCCCCACCCCACCAGAATTAGATACATAGATAAATCATTTATTCCCATCAGTACAGCACACAAATTCAAGTAAAAAAATAGAACAATTAATTACTAGGTATGTAACTCTGTGCCGCAACGACAGAAAAAGGCAAAAACTCAGCGATACCTTTGCTCTAAGAGCAAAGCACTGGTTTTCAGTTCTGCCTAGAAAGCGCGTAACGTGAAACGACATCGACGTGACGTGATTAATTTATTATTAAGAGAATTAAATTAGATTATATTTTTTTTAATTTAAAAGATTATTAAATTATTATTGATAAATTATTATAATATAACTACTCACGAATTAGTGAATCGAATCAAAATTTAATTCAGTCACCTATGCCTTTGTATGGCTACTGCGCCCCTCACAGCTCTTGCAGCCGCCCTTTGCAGTCTGCCGCCTCGGGCCATGTCTCCCTTTTTTTTTCATTTATTGGAGTCAAACAAACAGTTTCACAATATATATTAGTTCTTAGTATATGTAAAATTAATCTTATTAATTGTGAAGCCACGTTAACCACAATTTAATATCTAAATTGAGGGTTTTCTAGAAAAGAGAATAATAATAATAATCTTTTGCTAACTAATCAAGATCTAAGTAAATTACTTATTTATTTTAGTGTTTAAATCATCTAATCTTATGACCCTAGGGTAAACCTGGTGTAAATCAGATTTGATGGAGGACGACGACGAATTAAAGCGAGATCGTACCTTATTCTTTATCGTACGGTAATTGTTAGTTCTGCGATTGTATATTAAATAATAGAGCCAAGTCTTAGGGGTTTGATCCATGTTATTCTTAGGGGTTTGCTCAGGTCCGAATAGTTAATTTTGTACAGGGTTGACGTAGGGGATGACCAAAACGGACGGACGGATGAGAATGAGACTAAGGCCTGTTTTACAGAATGACAACTAAGTGTTGATCTTTACTTGAGTACAGTTACAAAGGGATATCGCTATGTGCTATATATAGCGATATCCCTTTCTAACTATGCTCAAGACTAGATCAATCACCGAGAATCTTTCTATATTACGGGCCTTAGTATTCGTTTTCCGTTGTCACCCTATGGATACGGAAGCCTTAAATTTCTGTCAAAGTAAAGATAAATAAAGTTGATAATTCGGACAAGCCTCGATGAACTCCGCCTATTTAAGGTACGTTCACATAAGAGTAAATGTTAGTATTTATACATATACCTAGTAATATATTTATGCCGACGACTTCATCTGCGTGGAAAAAATGGTATCCCATTAAATTTCATAAAATAAATAAATTTTTAAAACAAGCTTCAAAAAAAACGAGAGATTACTATGGTGGTTCTCCGGAAGTGTGTTCTCCGTGTAAATAACATAGCATTTTTTAAATCGCTAAATTGAACACACACAAACACAAAGACAAACACAAACACAAAGATATTGAAAACTTAAGCAAACTTAAACATCAGTATTTAAATTCGCCACATGGCGAATGTGTAGTTAATGCAAATATTTTTGTTGGAATTTACATTAATAAAGACCCAGTACTTATTTGTTTAAACATTATTTAATACATGAAATTATGCTCAAATGTTATGTGTTGTTTGCGTAGATTTAAGAAGTACATACATGATTTAAAATGATATTTAACAGAAAATAGTAGCTTTCTTTAAATACAACGGGGCTCGAAATACGAATATCATAGTAATAATGTTATTATTTATTTAAGAAAATTTTTATTATGATTTCAAATCTCCCATAACATTGAGTCTTAAACATTGACGAATATAATATAAGTCATGGCAAATTTTTTATATTCACAACGAAGCAGACTACCACCACTTGTATATATATTTTGTATCACAGAATATTGGCTTAAAAGTCATCATATCATGTTTAATTTTAATAATCATCAGGTTGGTACTTCGTTCAGTCGAGAAAATGCAATTAGCGATGGCTCTTAAATTTTATACAATAATGTACTTAAATTTTAGGAACGTAAGGATATTTTCAGCCTCCCGGTTGAGAGAACAATAGAAATCGACTCTGTCGAACTGGACCGGCTTGTTGTATTGAGTGTATATGTCGTGGCCATATCGTAGATTTGATCACTTCATGAAATGCTCGAGAATTTCATGAAATGGTCGCATTTCATGAAATGTTTCACTATCTATTGGCCACATCATGATGTGGTTTGGGCAGATCAATGATGAGAAATCGTTTCACGATATGGCCAACTAAACGCGTGGCTACTTCATGAAATGGCAAAAATTATTTGATCATATTGTAAAGTAGTTACATTAATTACTGGTAGAGGCGCTGCAAGCGCTTTGTTTATATATTTATATGGCGGCCGCTGCCCACAATGTTGTTTCTCGCAGTGAAAAAGTGCATAATTCGTTATTTAATGAAGAAGAAAGTTACCAAAAGGATTTTCGACGAAACAAATTAAGGAGAGTAGGGTGACTACGCAAGAGAAATCTATGGACTATTACTGTCTGTCAAAATATGACATTTTGGAAACTGCGGTTGAGGTACAAAGTACGGATGAGTTTTTTTTCTGGCGCTTCACCGGCCGCTGCCGCGGCACGCTCGCTTTGCTCGCTCGGCTCGCGCGTCATGGTCACAACACTAACCTAACCTAGTGTGAAGTATTACCGTTTGGGCCCTGGAAGAACAGTTAAGTCTACTATTGTAATATGTACCAAAGTACCTTATTATTTCTAAATATTTAATAGTTTTCTAAATATAAATGTGTAAGTTCTTGACATGTTTGATGTTTAATTTAGGAAAAAAATCTTTAATTTGTTTATTTTGTTTCAAAAATTTGATTACATTTGTTTGTGTCATTCGGACTTAAATAACAATAAACAAGTTCTTACATATTCTGGATTTTTAATAAATATTTTACGGACACCCTAATTATACGATCCGGCCAAATGTGGATGTCCAAATCGTTAAATGTTGACGATTTAATGATCTGGTGAAATTAAGTTGGCCACATCATGAAATGTGACCATTTCATGAATTTCTCGAGCATTTCATGAAGTGAGCAAATCTACGATATGGCCACGACATATACAAACCTCCTTAAGCATTGTATGATTTTTTTGAAGTTATTATGGATGAAGCTTGAACTGGTACACTTCAACACTGGTAAACAATTAATTGTTTGTGGAGACTTTAATATTAATCTACTAGAAAGCTCTGGTTTGAGAATTAAATTAAGAAATCTATTTCAATCATATAATCTTGAAAACTTGTTCATGGAGCCAACTAGAATAACTGCTACTTCGGCCACTTTTATTGACAATATTTACACGGATATAATACCACATACAAAAGTAATTGTTAATCAATTAGATAGTGATTATTGTGGCCAGATGATTACTTTTTCACATCCAAATAAAAATGTAACCAAGAAAAATATCACTATTGAGCCAAAATCAGTTAATCGTGTTGAGCGTTTTAAAATTGAATTGGATAGGATGTTGAGTTATTTAAAGTATATAGACAGTCCAAATCATTTGTATAATGATTTTTTAAATAATTTTTGTAAAGAAGTTAATGATGTCTTCGTTCTCAAAACCATATGTGTTAGTGATGCAGTAACTTTCAGCGAGTGGACCACCCCAAGCATACATAAAAGTAGAAGAAAACTTTATGAACTATACAATGAACGCAACATTAATACTAGTGAAAGTTTCAAAGAGTACGTACGTCATTATTCTAAGTTATTTGAAAAAGTATTTCGCATAGCAAAATCAAATTATTTAAGGTGTAAGATTAAGAATAGTAAAGACAGAATCAAAATGACATGGAACATTGTAAGCAATGAAACTGGAAATAGTAGTTTTAATTTAAATATTAAAAATAGAAATGTTAATAATATTGAATAATGCTTTAATGATGAGTTCAATGTTTAATTTGTGCATAATAATCATTAAACAGAAAAAAAATCCTTAAGAGATAAGTTTAAAGAAATAGGCGAATTGACGGTTGCATCACAATACATATATGACAGCTTATTGCTTGTTAAAAAGTATTATTTTTTTTACTAAAAATAGTGAAATACATACTTACACTTAATACTAGAAGTAAAAATAATTTAACTTTACCTGCTACTATGCTCCACAAATTAAATAATTCGTTTAGAGATGTTTGTGTTTACAATAAAGTCCCAAGCAATATTTAAGGGTTAAGCCTGACTAAATTTAAATCTACCATTAAAAATCACTTGTTGAGAAAGCTTATTATAAAGTGTCCGATTATACTACAGGCAAAAATGCTTGGGTTTGAACTGTTCTCAACCATACCAACGGGTATTTCTTTATGATATATATTATAAATAATGTGTTGACAATACTGTAATTGAATTTTAAAGCTGTATATAAAGTTAAAGTTGGTTAAAATATGGTTAAGCGAAGCAATGGCTGGTTCATGCGTCATGCTCGTGAACGGGTGCTGCCAGCTGAGATGAGTCTGCCCTAACTTCCTTGATATTGAAGATGTTAATGTCCAGTTACACCTAATATAAATAGCACTATTTGTATTTATACTGTATGACACAGCAATCAAAATGCAGGTTAACAATTAATGTCTTCTTAATCAAGTAATCATAAAATGTAATGAAAGATGACTTAGTTCCAAACAGCAAAGAGATCAATCACATTTTATAAACAAGCCATAAGCTAAACCGCAGGCTCGCCAAGTAAAAAAAAGGTTGTGAATGAACAAACGCGCGAAATACATTCCGACTTCGTTCATAATTTTTTACTCAAATTGGGATTTATTTGGTTTTATAAAAAAATAGTGTCGTTCTTGAGTAATGAGAATGAAAGTGGGAATGCTAAAAATGTGATACAATAGTTATTTATGCACCTGTTGTGTAATGTGGGCTCGGCTTCGCCTCGTGTGATAAACCCATATTCGTGTTTTAATACCTAATTATAAACAGTTGCATATAAATCTTTATCTATGTACCTACACCAATGATATGAATTCTTTATAATGTATTTGATAGTAATAGAATCTGTCCATCTGATGAGTAAACTGGTTTGAGCGGTTGAGTGTTATTATGAAATTTAGTAGAACATTATAACACCAGTTTGGGTGTTATAATAGTTTTTGAACTGAAACTTCTTTAGGCACGCTTGACTTGGGGGGTAAACTGGCGAATGTCTGACGATTATTGCGTTACGCGCGCGCACCGGTGACTAATCGGTAAACAATGAACAATATCCGACACAAAATGCATAAATCTAGTGCTTGGTGGGTGATAACGGACCCAGCGCGGATTGGTGGATGATAACGGACCCAGCGCGCAGTGGTCAATGAAAATGGGCCCAGTGCGGATTGGTGGGTGACAATGGACCCAGTGCGGATTAGTGGGTGATAACCACTAACGGACTCAGCGCGGATTGGTGAGTGATAATTGACCTAGTGCGGATTAGTGGGTGATAACGGACCCAGCGCGGATTGGTGGGGATAACGTACCCAGCGCGGATTGGTGGGTGATAACGGACCCATTACGGATTGCTGGGTTATAACGGACCCAGCGCGGATTGGTGGGTGATAACGGACCCAGTGCGTATTGGTGGGTGATAACGGACCCATCGAGGATTGGTGTGTGATAACGGACCCAGTGCGGATTGGTGGATGATAACGGACCCAGCGCGGATTGGTGGGTGATAACCGACCCAGTGCGGATTAGTGGGTGATAATGGACCTAGTGCGGGTTGGTGGGTGATAACGGAACCAGCGCAGATTGGTGGGTGATAACGGACCCAGTGTGGATTGGTGGATTATAACGGACCTAGCGCGGATTGGTGGGTGATAAAGGACGCAGTGCGGATTGGTGGATGATAACGGACCCAGCAAGGATTGGTGGGTGATAACGGATACAGCGCGGATTGGTGGGTGATAACGGACCCAGTGCGGATTGGTGCATGATAACGGACGCTGCGGATGAGCTGGCCCAGAAGGTATCCGATACGACCCCAGCAGGTCCCGAACCAACCATTCCGATACCGGTAATCTGTCTCGACCATAAAATCCGCGAGCATACAGCCGCACTACACCAGCAACACTGGCTCGACCTGGAGACGTGCAGGCAGACCAAGCTCGCTCGGTGATAACGGACCCAGTGCGGGTTGGTGGGTGATAACGTATCCAGCGCAGATTGGTGGGTGCGACCCATTGCGGATTGGCGGGTGTTTTATATTCAATCAACAATTTTTTAGGTTAAGTTTATGATTTTCAGATCATTGGAGCTAAAGAACCACACACTTCAGCTAAAGAACACACACTTCTTGTGGTCATAAGTACACGTACGTACAAGTATTTTTTTTATTGGGTTATTGGATGTTTTAATTTTGGCAATAAGCTAACTGTTTCTGAATCTGTTATAGAGGTTTTAAAACCTTAAGCTTGGTTTAAAGTCTTTTAAATCCCACGAACAATAAAACATTTAATGTCTAATAATTTAATTTCATCCATTAAGTTGACATCTTTTTCAGAAATTAATGTATTTGGACCTATTATATTATCAGGACTATCTTGTTGTTCTTGTATGTAAATAAATAAACGTTCTTTTCTTACATATTCTTTGTTGCATTTACTTATTATCTCATAAAAGGTGATAAAAAATTGAGTGTCCACCTCGGTAGAAACACTATTTTAAATCTCGAGCTTCCTATTTTAAATTCTTCACTACGTTCTGGATTCAAAAAACTTAGTAAACAATCTACTATTTCCACTTTGTTTCTTACAAGAATTAATTAAATGACATCTGTTATGAACAACTATGTTAATTGCACACCAACAATGCCCGTAGAACCAACGAATTATCAAATTTTTTGCTTAGACCATTTTGATATAAATATCATATATTTAAAGATAGTGTTTATCATAAAACGTCGGACTTACCAGTTTGTAATAATAATAATATTTTATATAAAGATTTATTTAATTTAATTAAAGATAAATTTAATAAAATATTCAAACGCAAAGTAATTAAATGAAATTTAGTGATTGGGCCACACCTACTTACAAAAGTAGAAATAAGTTGTATCAATTATATGCTCTCAAAGCAACCTCATCTGATCCTAAGTTTATAGAATATGTCAAAAACTATTCAAAAACTTTTAAAAAGGTGTGTGCCATAGCGAAAGCTAAATTTTTATCAAAAAAAATGGTTGCCTGTAAAGTCGGTTTTACGGGCGAAGATTTTACGTGACAACGTCTTTTTCTCGGTAGAATATTTATTGATATGAATATAATTAAATTGCACAATAGGAACAAGGAATTGAATGAAAATAAGAATTGCACAAATTTTAACTATAGAAATATATTTTGTTTACTAAAACATTGTACATGTAAACTTAAACTCATCGTAACGTTACCGAGCGTTACACTTTTTCATAAGTGACTCCCAGCCGCAACCTAATTTAAGACGTTGTCACGTCAAAAAAATTAGTCTATCAGATAATAAAATAAAGACAACTTGGAATATAATTAATAATGAAACTGGAAGAAATAAATTCAATGAACGCACATATTCTTTAAAAATAGACAACAAGATTATTCGGACAGATGATGCCGTTGCCAACATTTTTGAAAATTTCTTTTCTAGTGCACCGTTTGAATCAACTAGAAATCTTAATTCTTGTTCTAGGTTAGCAATGACCCTCCTTGAGTCAAGCGTTGATAAGTGCAGTAATGATTTTTATTTTAGACATATCAGTAGTGATTGTATTATAAAAACATTTAATTCTATTAATATTAAAAAGACAGAGGATTTATGGGGAATATCAACATATATAATAAAACCGATTATCACTGTCATTGCGCCACAACTGGCCATTATATTTAACAAATGTATTGATGAGGGAGTGTTTCCAGATCTAATGAAATGTGCTAAAGTTATCTCTCTTTTTAAGGCTGGTGATAAATCAGATCCCAGCAATTTTAGGCCTATATCTGTATTACCAGCGCTAAGTAAAGTATTTGAGAAAATAATTTATAACCAATTACTAGCACACTTTTCTATAAATAAGCTACTTCATTTAAAACAGTTTGGTTTCACTAGAGGCAAAAGTACTACTGATGCTGGAACTGCACTTCTCAAACACATTTTTGATATATGGGAGAGTAAGCACGATGCTATTGGCATTTTTTGCGATTTATCTAAGGCGTTTGACTGCGTTAGCCATAAAACATTGTTAAATAAAATGAAGCATTATGGTGTATCAAATATTTCACTAAGTCTGATACAGTCTTATCTTTCTGCTAGGATTCAGAAAGTAGTTATAAATGAAGCTGAGTCTACAGGAGCACCCATTTCTATGGGCGTGCCCCAGGGTTCAATATTGGGCCCATTGCTTTTCCTTATTTATATTAATGACCTTCCTCACTTTACAAGAGATTTGTGTGAGACAGTACTATTTGCTGATGACACCTCTTTAGTGTTTAAAGCTAGGAGAGGAAATGATTGTTATGACGAAGTAAATTGTGCTCTCTCTGAAGTCCTTCGCTGGTTTACGGTAAATAATTTAAAACTAAACTCTAGCAAAACAAAATGTGTTAAGTTTACTTTACCTAATGTGAGGCAGGTTAATACTAGTTTAAAAATAAATGACCAGCCTGTAGAGTTAGTGGATTCTACAAAGTTTCTGGGTATTACTTTAGACTCGCATCTGCAATGGGATCCTCATATTGATGCCTTATCAAGTAGACTGAGCTCTGCGGCCTTTGCTGTTAAAAAAATAAGACTCCTAACTGATGTGGAAACGGCAAGAATGGTTTACTTTGGTTACTTTCATAGCGTTATGTCATATGGCCTTTTGTTGTGGGGCTCAGCTGCTAATATAGAAAGTATTTTCGTACTGCAAAAAAGAGCTGTTCGCGCCATATATAATTTAAAGGCAAGAGAATCTCTTAGAGAAAAATTTAAAGAAATTAATATTTTAACACTGGCATCGCAATACATCTATGAAAATATAATATATGTAAGAAGAAACTATGACGCATTTGCAAAAAAAAGTCAAACCCATAACTTAAACACGAGATTTAAGAACAAGCTTGCCGTTCCATGTTTCAGACTCCAAAAATCTAGAGGTTCATTTCTGGGATGTAGTATTGCATTGTTTAACAAAGTTCCCCAAGATCTGATTGAGCTTCCACTAACCAAATTTAAATCTCAGATTAAGAATACTCTTATGAATAAGGGCTATTATAAAGTTAATGATTATCTAAATGATCGTAATGCATGGACATAGTGTTTCTTGTAATTTCTTATTTGATGGGTATGAGTCAGTTTTGTAACAGTAGTATGGTACCTATCTAATGCCGCTTCCTATATATACTAAATATAAAATTTGTTGTAACTATATATCTATACCCTAAATAATGTAATGGAAGGTGACTTCAGAAGTATGTCTGAAGTCATTTTTCAACTTGACGACTCTGTATATATCAATACAGGGAGAAAAAAGCAGCCCTTGCTGAGTTTCTTGCCGGTTCTTCTCAGTACAAGGTCTCCCGCCGTAGTTTTGCGAACCGATGGCGTAGCTTCTTGACTTTCACAAGTGCTTGTAACAGCCTAGACTGAATAAATGACTTTTCATTTCATTTCATTTCATTTCATAACGTGAAAGTATTTGTTTTCCAATAAAATTATTATGAGAAATATGTAAATAAAAACACAATTCTTTTTGATGGTTACACCTCACTTAAAACGTCACCATAATAAAACAACGTGTAAATCAATGAACGTAAATTCAATAGACGTTTATTTTTCATGTCGGCGGCGGTACAAATGTTAAGAATGCCGCTTTATTTACAGGCACCTCTGGCCATTCGTCGTAGGCTATGGAGATGCAACCACACCCAAGCAATTGGTAAACACAGAAAAGCCTGCAGTGGTCACATGCAATTATAGACTGGGTATACACGGTTTTTTGTGTTTGGGGACTGAAGACGTATCAAATTGCGTGTTTGCGATAGGTAAAGTAAAAAGGTAAAGTAAAAAGGATGCTATACATCCTTTGGTGGGAATCCCAATGACGTCACTATCGTTGGATGCAGCGCTGGCGGTGCCTCCGTTGACCTCCTGATGCTCTCGAAGCTTTCAATAGGCTTATTTGTAGTGCCAATGTCGGAGTAAAAGTGTACAACTTGATCATGTAGAATACGCAAGAACTCAGGCAAGAAGGTTTAATTATGATGCAGATAACCTTCACGATCTTGAACAATTTTACAAGAATGCTTGCTTCATATGCATTATCAGAAACAATTCTGATCCTCCATTATTGAATAAAAATTAGAGTATCAGTTTCACACATTGCGTAGAGTGGGATGTAGGGCAGAAAATGTTCCTGGAAGATAGCCCTTTTAAAATATTAAAGAGCGGCGATTATGTTAAGTATCCGGTTTTATATGGTTTCACTGAAAGGGATGGTTTATATAGAATAGATCAGTTTGATATGTGGAAGAATGATATGAATAGAAGAAATAAGAATATTTCAGAATTTCTTCCCGCCGATTTGACATTCAAAAATCCTATTATAAAAGAATTAGTAGCTAAAATAGTAAAAAAGTTTTATTTTGGCAACCAAGCCAACCAATTTCAATGTTCTACAGTACGTAGATTTTTTCACGGATGTGATATTCGCGTATCCAATGCTGCATTCTTTTACTTTGCAAGACAATGCTGGCAATCATAAGATCTACCTACATGAATACTCTTTTGTAGACAATAATTCGGTTTTGAAACCGTATGCCAATATAAGAGGAGCAGCACATTGCGCACAAGGCTATGTGGCTGTTGATGAAAACTATTCGAATTTATCAGATCAGTACAAGAATATGAAATCATTTTCAGATTATAAGTCTGTGATAGTTTTACTTACAGTCAATTTTTCTGCTGCGTACCTTATAACAACAATAACAAATAAAATAAGAAATTGAATATAAATATGTTCAACCAATTTGAGTGTTTTATTAGTGGTCATTCAAATTATTTATTTAACGTATTCTTTGGAAATTTGGTTTGATATAGGGTTTCAAATATAAAACCATGTAAATTTTGAAGAATGAAATAAAGCACATTGATAAACTTGACTTAAGGTTATTATCAAAGTTTGTTGTTAGATTTTTTAATCTATTCCTTTAAAGATTAGAATAGGGTGAGAGGTAGAACTTTTATCATTTTGATGAGGAAATTCATGTTGTCTATATTTATAGAATCCATGTAACTAGAATACAATGGAATTAGGAATAAAATCAAATCAGATAAAATTTTGTCAATTTGAAGATAGAAATGAGAAAGCTGATAAGTAAGCTTAAGATGAGTATTAATAAAAGTTTATTGCAATGATTTTATGGAAATCTATTCCCTTAGTTAAAATAGGGGTGTTAAAGTTTCAAAGAAACTTAGTCACTTCGAAGAAAGATACTTAAAAAAAATATAGATGATGTTATTAAGTTGGGGTTGAAAAGTGAGATGTTTGTAGTTCACGCGTTCGGAGTAGCCGGCAGAAAGCTTGCATCGATTTTAATAGTTGTTCGAAACTATAAAATAAAATACCATCCAATGGATCAAGGGACACAGTGGATCATGCGGAAACGACGCTGCGGATGAGCTGGCCCGGAAGGGATCCGATACGACCCCAACAGGTCCCGAACCAATCATCCCGATACCGGTAAGCTGTCTCGTCAATAAAATCCGCGAGCACACTGCCGCACTACACCAGCAACACTGGCTCGATCTGGAGACGTGCAGGCAGACCAAGCTCGCTTTGCCACGGGTGAACGCTGCCTTCTCCAAAACTCTCCTACAGCTAAGCAAACCTACATTGCGCATGGTAACAGGTGCTATTCCTGGACATGCACATTTTAACAGACATCTTTTCAACTATGCAGAGGATGCATGGAGGCAGAAGAAACAGCTACTCACGTTCTGCTGGAATGCAACGGAGTGGCCGAATACCGGGCGAAATACCTCGGCTCACCGGGAAACCTTCAAGAGGCAGTCACCAACGTGAAGGCCCTGGGGGCCTTCCTGGCGGAGCTGGGCTGGCTGGAGTGATTCCGGCCATACAGGGTGTATGGCCTGAATCACTCCAGCCAGCCCAGCTCCGCCAGGTATATATATACCTCACGTCGTCGAGACGTCGAGTTGCGGAATCGCCCGTAGCAACAAGAAGAAGAAAGAAGAAAATAACCAATAAGCCATGCTATGAAATCTATACTAATGAAACACGAAAAGTAATTATATTTGTTTTTAAGTAATTATTTGTCTATTTTTATATTATTTTATAATTTTCCGAATTACCACCTGGAACGTCAATGGGCTAGCATCCAATAAACAAGAACTAGTAATACTGCTACAGACAAATAAAGTGGATATTGCTCTGATATCTGAAACACATCATAATAAGAACAAGAAGGATACGATTGACTGTTATTGCGTATATAACACAAATCATCCCGATAACAATTATTATCAGGAATAATATAAGACATCACCTTACCTTTAGATGTGTACTTTGAGGTTGAGTCATCATTTGACACTGTTAGTAACAGTCAATCTGTCGAAAAAAATATCGTTTCAGTGAAAAAAAAACCTAAAGGGTAAGTCTTGGTTTTTCTGTTGCCAAATGACGTCAGTAAGCCACCTTGGCGATGGGCATGTTCAACTCGTAGGCGTTTTTTGAAAAACTCAAAAAAACCGTCAAAAATTTTTTGCAACGTATTTTTCTTGTTTTGTATGCATTTTAGAAACTTTTTTTTCGACCATAATTGTAAAGAGCGTTGAGTGCTACAATTTATGTCATTGTTGCGATCTCGTACAACAAAAATTGTAAGTGGCGCTAAAGTCTCAAAAAAGTGTTTTTTCACTTTTTCACCCTGAAAATATCATTTTAATGGAAAACTTTAAATGGCTAATTTGATTCGTACATAATTACCAACAACTTTTGTATAAACATTTTTTTTGTATTACTTACCGTTTTCAAGTTATAAATTGCGCAGGTATGAAAAATCTACCGATTTATTGCAAGACGCTGGTGCTGCACGATTCATCCTATTTAGTTAAACACGTTATTACTCTGCGAGTGTCGACTCGCTGTGTACCAGAATCTTGATATTAGTTGTATTTCTAGTTCATCGGATGTTATTCAGAGATGGCATTTGTTATAAAGTTTTTATTAAAGATAATCTTCAAGAAGTAATATATGATGACGATGGTCACAAGATCGGAAGTCATTTTTATATCATCGCCAAAGTGCGCAAGGCAAAAACTGTCCTCGTCGCAAACTGCTGTTGGTAAGAAATGCGTAGCTTCGCCACCGGGATCTTATAACCTGACGTCTCCGTTGCAGGCCGATAATGTCACTATACGAGCGAGACGCGAGCAGAAAGATTCTCCAAGTCACAATGATTTCTTAACAGAAGAAAGGCTGCGTGTCATTTTATCTGATACACTTCACGCTACAATACGAGACTTGGTATCTGTGCAGCTGAAAGTTTTAAACGACCAAGTAAACGAATTAAAGGATTCTATGACTTTCTACAACCAAAAATACGAGGAGATGAAGACTAGTTTGGAGGAGAAAATTCATGTGATAGATGAACTTCAGGGGGATAATAGGAAACTGAAGTCTACATTAGCCGATGTATCCAACCGACTCAATATGCTAGAACAAAACACGAGGGAGTGTAATATTGAAGTAAATGGGATCCCTGAGCACAAAACTGAGAACTTGGTCCAAACGATGGAGCAACTTGCAAAGGTCATTGCTGCCCCCATTGCCGAAGAAGATATACTCCATGTGACACGGGTTTCTAAATTGAATAAGGATAGCGATAGGCCCCGTACAGTAATTGCTAAGTTTCGTACCCCCCGTCATCGAGATACGGTTCTTGCCTGCGTCACTGTCTTCAACAAAAAGAACCCAAATGATAAACTTAGTTCTCAACACCTGGGATTTGGTGATGCTCGAAGACCAGTCTATGTGAGTGAACATTTGTCACCTACGAACAAATCTCTGCATGCTGCTGCGCGCCTTAAAGCTAAGGAACTAGGCTACAAGTTTACGTGGGTACGTAACGGTCGTATATTTGTTCGTAGGGACGAGTCTGGCACATTTTTACTTATTCGTAACACTGAAGATTTGAAGTTGATCAAATGATATCCATGTTGCTATGGTTTCAAAATAGATATGGTGTATCGTTCTTAAGTTCGATATCTATTATCAAAATATTCGTGGTATTAGAACTAAGACCAATGATGTTTTGAAAAACATCCTTCTAAATGACTTTAAAGTAATTGTTTTTACCGAAACCTGGCTTAACTCTAGCATTTGTAATAGCGAATTTATAGACTCACGTTACATTGTACACCGTAGGGATCGTGTTTGTTCTGAAAAAACAAAGTTAGATGGCGGTGGTGTGTTGGTCGCTGTGTCGCGGGAATTTGCTTCGACAAGATTACAGAACTGGGAAAGCGACTGTGAAGATTTATGGGTCAATGTCGAGCTGAAATTAAATGGGCGTAAGCGAATTCTCTCGATTTGTGCAGTGTATTTGCCATCGCCCGCCAAATTGGAAAAACAGCAACACTTCCTGGATAATGTTGATGCAATGATAAGTAACATGGACGTGGTGGTCATATTGGGTGACTTTAATTTGGACTTCATTGCTTGGAACAATCAAGATAAATGTACTCATATGACACCTACCAATTATGGCAATAAATTGGGTTATTCTTTAACTGATTTTATGTCACTGAATAACTTATACCAATTAAATGGTATTACTAACAGCGATGGCAAAATTTTAGATCTTGCACTTAGTAATATTGAAAATGCATTTGTTTCAACACCATTAGATGTACTGAGCAAACTGGATGCTTATCATCCCAATATTTTATTAACCTTACCACATTCTGGCTATGACTGCATACGGAATCTCCTTCCAAATAAACGAGAGGATCGTAATTTTTACAAGGCTGATTACACGACAATTACGGATGAAATCAAGAAAATTGATTGGCAGGAGGTTCTGGGCGGTTACGAGGATGTGAATATGATGACTTCAGCATTTTATGGTTTTTTGGATGGTATTATTGAAAATCACATCCCCAAACGAAAGGTTAAGACAGCTAAATATCCCGCTTGGTTTAATAACAATTTAATAAAATTACTGAGTGAGAAGAATAGAATTAGGAGAAGATATCGCAAGTATGGTAATTTGCGAGACAAGGTTGAATTTGAACTGTTGCGGCAACGCTGTCACAAACTAATCCATACCTGTATCAGTGATTATAAGACCAAAATGGAATCGAACATCTGCAAAAATCCCAAAATATTTTGGCGTTATGTGAAAGACAAGCGTGGAGGACTTTCCACTCTCCCAGCAATAATGAACGCAGAAGATACTGTTGCCTCTACAGGCCAGGAAATTGCTGACCTTTTTGCGAGACAGTTTTCTTCTGTGAATGCTGAGGACAACTCAAACTCAACTGTTTCTGACGATAACATTGTACCGTTTGCATATGACTACATCTCTTGCAGAGTATTTACCGAACGCGAAGTATTAAAGAGCATTTCGCAACTAGATATAAATAAGGGAGCCGGTCCTGATAACATACCACCCTTATTTGTTAAGCGTTGTGGATCTTCTATCGCCCTACCACTGACAATTATATTTAATAAATCGTTAGGTAAAGGAATATTTCCGGAACGGTTCAAAAAAGCAAGAATAGTGCCTATACATAAGAAAGGTGACCAGTCAGACGTCAGAAACTATCGTCCGATTTCCGTCTTGTCTTGCTTTTCAAAATTATTCGAATCACTTGTCTACTCCTCGATCTGTGCCCATGTAACGGATGGACTGTCAGATTTCCAGCATGGTTTTAGAAAGGGACGATCAATTGATACAAATTTAGCTTCATTGGTATCTTCAATTGCACAGGAGGTTGACAAAGGTCAGCAGGTCGATGCTATATATACTGATTTCAGCAATGCCTTCGATAGAGTTGACCACCAAATTTTACTGACAAAACTAAGGAAAAATGGTGTAGGCGGTTCCCTGCTTGACTGGTTTCGGTCGTATCTTGCAAAAAGACCACAGATAGTCGTGGTGAACGGATTCCAGTCCCGCGTCTATTATGCTGTCTCTGGAGTTCCACAGGGGTCCCATCTAGGTCCTATTTTGTTTCTCATCTTCATTAAAGATCTCACTACACGAATCCAGCATAGTAAAGTATCTTTATTTGCAGACGATCTGAAGATTTTCAGAACTGTCGAGAATTTTACCGACACTGTTCTCTTACAAAGCGACCTTAACAACATCCAAGCTTGGTGTCGTGAAAATAGAATGACTCTTAATGCAAAAAAATGTTTTCATATCAGATTCACAAAAAAAGTAAGACCTCTAAATACTTTTTATAGTCTGGATGGTTTGATGTTGTCGAGAGTGGATGAGATTCGTGACCTGGGGGTGATCCTGGACAGTAAGCTCCAATTTTCCGCTCACATCGACAAGGTGGTCAAAAAGGCTGCTAAAATGTTAGGTTTCCTCAAAAGAAATTTAAAAGGGTTTAAGACACTGAAAGTTAGATTAATTTTGTATAACTGCCTAGTTCGTAATCATCTTGAATACGCTAGTGTTGCTTGGAATCCGGTCTATGCTGCTCCATCTCAGCGCATTGAGAGTATCCAACGTGCATTTACTTGCCACCTTGCGTTTGTCTCCCCCGGTATTACACATAAACGGCCCTATGAAGAGAGATTATCTTTTTTCAAAATGTCAACACTGCGACTTCGACGAGTTGTTACGGATTTAGTGTTTCTGCACAAAATCCTTAATAACAGAATTATATGTGCAAACCTACTTGAGATGGTTCAATTATCGGTTCCCTACAATTACCCCCGGCGACCAATGACCAAAACTTTCAGTCTGCCTCGATGTAGAACTAATCTGGGCTTGCATCATCCTCTCTCTAGAATTTGTTCCACTTATAATGATACGAATGGCAAATTGGGAGACATTGACATATTTAACGATAGTCAAAACCACTTCCGACATAAGCTGCTGAATTCCATCTCAACCTCTTTAATATGAATTTAAATTTACTAATCTAATTTATTAATTCATTTTTTTTTATCAAATTTTAATCTTACTAATTTAATAATTCAATTGTTTTTTTAATGTAGTTAAAAATACTGTCATTTTAATATTGAATGCTGTGAACACTTGTAAGTGGCAAACATATAATAATTGTTTTTATGTTATTAATCACTTTGTAATGTATGATATGTATTGCTGTATGTGTTCCTAATCAAATAAATAAATAAATAAATAAATAAAGCAGTGACTGTAGCGGACCTTTCTCATGATTTAAAGCTTAGCTACAAAAATTGCAAATAGTATACCGCGAAGATGTCACGTGATTATTGACAAAAATGTACATCGGTGATTTATTAATATTAAAGCTTTAAACAAATCCTTATTCATTACAATTAATCGTTTAAAATTTCCAAGGTTTTCATCAAAATTTGCCGGTCACGCTCTTTTTGTATATACTGAGGAGCTCGACGGCGCAAGTGGTTAGCGCTAGTGGTCGGCTGCGATCGTTGAAGTTAAGCAACTTTTGCAGTGGTCGGTCATTGGATGGGTGACAGAAAATTACTATCTTGAGCTCCTCCGTGCTTCGGAAGGCACGTTAAGCCGTTGGTCCCGGCTGCATCTGCAGTCGTTAGCACCCACCAATCCGCACTGGGCCCGCGTGGTGGGTCATGGCCCAATCTCCCTATTCTATTCATAGGGAAGGCCTGTGCCCCAGCAGTGTGGACATTAATAGGCTGATGATGAATCGTTTAAAATTTCCAAGGTTTTCATCAAAATTTGCCGGTCACGCTCTTTTTGTATATACTGTTCATTAAATATTGGCAAAGATAGAAATGTAAATAATATTATATTAAGGTCGTGTGGGGGAAAGAGTAACAAAAAAGTTATTTTTATTTTGAGAACAATAAATGCGGTTTATTATGTCCGCTTCTTAATATTTACTATTAATCAGCTGTCTTATATCGTCGTATTTGACTTGAAATAATATTATATCGTTGTTTTTTTTGTTTTGGTTTTGTGATATCACAAATTTGTTATAGTGTGCCCCAAGGGTGAGGTACAGTTTAACAGCCATAGGGTTACAGTATAATAAGATGGAGTTCACTATAACATCTGAACTAAGATCCGTAACATATTTTTAGTACCTACTCGTACTTCAGTAAAGGTAGAAAAAGGAAATGCAACAAATAATACTAAAATAGCATTGTGTAAACCAATCTCTGTCTTTCTTTTCTGATTTTGCACTATTTACGATGTAACATAGTCCACGTGGATTTTTTCCTAGTAATATTTTCTTTAGATTCAAAGGAATAATGTTACACTGTACCCCGCTCATTCTCACAACAAGGTGTTGTTCATATAATTTCCGTCACGATATTTAATTTTCAATAAATTCCTTGTACCGACTATAAAACGTGAAAAATAAGATAAACTTTATAAAGTACATCATCATCATCAGCCCACTGCTGGGGCACAGGCCTTCCCTATGGACGGAATAGTCAATTTGTGCATATGGCACTTTACTTAACTGTTTAGTTTTGGATTTATGAAGTGACTAGCTGTGTCCCGTGGTATTACCCGCAGTTTATTAGGGATATTTTTCCGTAGTAAAACATAGCCTATGTGTTAATCCAGGGTGTCAGTTAACTCCATACCAAATTTTATTAAAATCGCTCCAGCCGTTTTTACGTGACGAAGTAACAAACATACACGCTCACAAACTTTCGCTCTTTATAAGTATGATGATATACTTTTGGGCATGACAAAATTTAGATTCGCAGTTACGGACTTTTAAGAATTATCAATTAATTATGAATTACTGTTATAATTAAACATACATGAAAACTATCAACACGCAAAATCATTGTTCAGATGTAAATGGCAAAAAGAAAAACTTACCAGTTGTGTTACAAAAAAAAAACTTGGTGCTTTTATCATTCGACGATAATCAATTCATTCACTATGTATGTTGCAACATAATAAAATTGTAACAATCAGGCATTTTGTTTTTCACTTCACGTTTAAGCGTGATGGAAATAAGGAGTTTAATTTTTAATTAAAAAAGTATGTTAATAATATTGAAAAATGCTTTAATGATGAATTCAATGTTTAATTTGTGCCTAATAATTATTTCACTGAAAAAAAGTCAGGCATAATAGAATAAAATTAAACAAGCGAACGGAAATTAGAGAAATCGTAAACTGCATTATGTTATTTAGCGCGACAGCGAAACACTAGACATCAATCGTGTTACAAAAGTAACCGTACTTATGCAACACTACTGACGTATTCCTTACATGCGATATGAATAGGTATAATTTATTTAGATATTGAGATATTCATATTTTTTTAACCAGTGACAGAAATTGGGAAAATGATAGGACAAGCATATATTTCATCATATCTAAATATATACACTTGTTAAACAGATGATATTTTTAGTAGCAAATAATTATATTATAATATTCTTTCAAAATAAATATACAGTAATGTATAATCATAGCTTGTTTTGGAATTATTAAAGGTAGAAAGTATGATTCTGGTTACTGGACAGCTAATGGAAATTAATTAGTAATAAATTATTTTAATTAATTATAAACGTTTATTAAACTTATATTGTTAGAAATTGTAATAAACTTTGTTTACTTTTTTAAAAATCTACTAATTGAAGATAAAGGAAACACGTATTTATGCACCAGTTACCAAGAAGCATAAAACTTCTGTAGTCAACATTTAAAAGCCTTTATTCGTTTACTCTGTCCCACTGTCCCCTACTGACCCTACAGCTACTTTAATGGTTTATGTCCGTATTGTGTATTTAAGTGTTACTTCATGGGATATTTAAATGTTCTTCATTTACGGATGTACAAATTTACATTCAACATAAAACATCAATAATATAATACTTTTATGCTATTTTTTTTGATACGCTGGGGAAATGCATGAAATTGCATACAACTTGGTAGTTATGTGGGGCTCTCCTTCCCAGAAGGGGGAGGCCTACCCACTAAAACCCCAGCGATGGCCGCCATCAAGCATTGTACGGGGCCTCAGGATCGAGTATCGCATCTGAGGATCCGCAGCCTTTGCTCCTCTGCTTCCACTAGGGGAGCCCTTCTCGGGGGAGTGTTCGCAACCTCCCCCGTCCATCCTCCTACGACGACACCCCCCGGCCATGCGGGGGTGTCGTCCCTCCCAGGTCGCTTCCATGAGCATAAGCTCTGTCGTGCTCACCAGCGATCCGCGGCAGCGCATCAGGCCATTATCTGGCCCGACGCCGCCTCCTTCGAGCGGGATCGGCTCGAAGGAGGATCCCGCTCGGTGGCCTCCTTCTGGAGCATCACCGCTTCACAGAAGGAGGCCGCAGCCCTCCAACCTCCCTCATCCGCCAGCATTGCCGCCATCAATGCTGGCGGAGACAGATCTTGCCCGATTTCTCCGACCAAGACTCGACGTTCGGAGTCCCAAGCGGGACAATCCGCCAGTATGTGCTGGGCCGAGTCGAGTTCGGATGCGCAATGTTGACATCGTGCCGTGTCCTCCCTCCCTATTCGACTCAGATACTCACCGAAACAACCACGTCCGGTGAGTACCTGAGTCAAGCGGTAGGTGACTTCCTCTTTCCCGTGGAGCCAAGCTTCGAAGTGCGGGAGTATAGCACCGACGGCGCGTTGACGCGCGCATCCCCCCAACTCTAGCTGTGCGCGCCAATCCCTCTCAGCCCGTCGGCGCAACACACGCCTGTGAACACGAACAAAGAGATTTTACGCACGTGTGCGTGAGTAGGTTTTTAAGGTTATGTTTGGTGAGTGATGAACCGGGAGCGTCCGCATTGAGCTCATATCGCAGTGTGCTTATATCACACTGGGCCCATTCCGCACTGGGACTATTCCACACTTTGATCATACCGAACTAACAAAAAATCCGCACTGGGCCCGCACTGAGCCCATTTTACACTGGGCCCATTCCGTACTGGACCAATTTCTCACTTGGTCCATTTCGTACTGAGCCCATTTCGCACTGGCATATTCCCCATAGATTGGTGGGTAGGATACTTTTTTTCAATGGAATAGTGAGATAGGGCCCTGACTGATATATACCTAGTCAGGTCATAAATTCTGTCACATAATATAAAATAGTTGAAACAAGTTTATTCATTATGTAACCATTTATATACCAAAATGAACTTAACAAAACATAGATTCTTATGGCAATAAAGTTTATTCAAAACTAGCGGCCCGCCCTCGCTTCGCTTCGGTATAGAGCTGAAGTGTAGACTACAGTTTTTGTTCTCAGGCCTGTATTATACACATTGACATTCATCTATGTTTCTTCTTATACCTGCATGCAAAATCTCAGCCCGATCGCTTTAAAATTTCATACAAACTTTCATTCCCTATTTTATCCCCTTGGGGGTAGAATTGATCAAAATCCTTTCTTAGAGGATGCCTACGTCATAAAATCTACCTGCATGCCAAATTTCAGCCCGATCCGTCCAGTGGTTTGGGCTGTGCGTTGATAGATCACTATGTCAGTCAGTCACCTTTGAGTTTTATATATGGCCGGGGAGTTGACGTTCAAGCGTAAAATTTAGATACTTTATGATGAGGAGTATCCAAATCACCCCCATGTATGTTCTACGATTTTGCGTAGATTTCGAGTTATAATTTTTTTCGTAATTACCACCTAACATCCGTTTTCGATTTTTTTCTCATTCTGTTGGACGTTTCTGGTTCAGTTTTTTTGTAATAACTGACTAACATAGTCTAAAAGTCATACCTATCACCCTAAAACTTATGGTTTATCTAGGCATTGCAGAATTCACTTAGAATTTGTTCGAAAGTTCAAAATTACGATTTGAGCTCAGTACATACAAATTTTTAAAGTATGAAAAAGTGAAAAAGCTGAGCAGCTGGCTACACGATTTATGAAATTTGATAGCATCGTTGCAAATTGACATACACACACTACAATAATGAGATGACGCATTTTCGGAGCTGTTGTTTTTTGATAGCGCGGTATCTAGTGGAGCGTAGCGAGACCAATCATTTATCTATGGATTATTCCATCTATATATTTTTCAATCATAATATAATCAATGATATTTTAATAAGTAATAACCTCTCCTCTTTTTAAAATAGAAGCTTTTTGTTTTAATTTATTTTTCTTTTTAGTTATCAATGGAACATTATCGAGAACTTCAAAAACTCTTAGTTGGTCTTTTCATTTGATACCTATATTGTAGAAAAGCATAAATCACTTGTAGTCCAGTCGGAATAGCCATAATTTGGACCGACTTCTATTCTAAGACACCTTTTTAATAGAATAGAATTTTTTCCTAGGTAGTATAGACCCCCACGAATATGCCCTCCATTTGTCCCCGCTAGAACCCGTGTTTTGTAGCCAGGAAAATTGTTTAAACAAAGAAAAACCGGGATTTTGAGTTTTTTTGCTTGTAAACCGGGATTTTGAAAATTTTTTTGAATCAAAGTTGTTCATTAGCTTGACCTCTACAAAATCAGTTCTATGAAAAAATAACGTGAGATTGTTAGTTTAGCAGTAAATTGCAATTATGTCGGTTTTACGTTTGCAACAATTCAACATGTTATAATAAACATTTTGATTTCTAAAGTAGTTTATCATGTGGGTAACGCCACTCCCAAGAGAGTCATGTAAAATTTATCGACCTGTGTCGCAAACTTTAGCAACAATTCTCAATCTCCGAAAAAAAAGTACTTGCCTGTCCCGTCTTTCCCAGAAGGCGCACAGCGGGAAAAAAAATTCAGGTGATTCGATTCACCAAGAATTTTGAGGAATCGATCGAGTAGAAAAAAATCGTTATATATATATATAATATATATATGTATATAATATATATATATAATACTAATATACCCTGAGAATTCCGATTATGAACCGGAAGAAAAAAGGACGAAATTAATTTAATTAGAAATATAGAATGCAACGCAGTCTTGTAATCGAATTTTAGTTAATAGTTTTGTAAATAATTTCTGTACATAAATAAACTGATTTTTTTAAATTTTCAATAGTATATTCGAGTTGAGGAGAGAAAAATACATTAATTAAAAAAAAAAATATTCTACGTCAATATTTAAAAAAAAATTAAATCGTCCAAAAACGAACATTTTTACTAACGATTTTTTTCTACTCGATCGATTCCTCAAAATTCTTGGTGAATCGAATCACCTGAATTTTTTTCCCCGCTGTGCGCCTTCTGGGAAAGACGGGACAGGCAAGAACTTTTTTTTCGGAGATTGAGAATTGTTGCTAAAGTTTGCGACACAGGTCGATAAATTTTACATGACTCTCTTGGGAGTGGCGTTACCCACATGATAAACTACTTTAGAAATCAAAATGTTTATTATAACATGTTGAATTGTTGCAAACGTAAAACCGACATAATTGCAATTTACTGCTAAACTAACAATCTCACGTTATTTTTTCATAGAACTGATTTTGTAGAGGGCAAGCTAATGAACAACTTTGATTCAAAAAAATCCCCGTTTGTTACATGTGATAGCAAATAAAATTTCTTTCTTTCTTTATAATTTGTATGCTCCATAATTCACAATACAGCAACTCTGTAATTGTATCGCATCGTTAAAGTTTCTATTAAAACTTAGCAGGGGAATATCGGACTTAAGAATAAACTGACTCTTCATCATCATCAGCCTATTAATGTCCCCATTACTGGGGCACAGCCCTTCCTTATGGATGGAATAGGGGAATTAGGCTATGATCCACCACGCGGACCCAGTGCGAATTGGCGGTTGCTAACGACTGCACACGCAGCCGGGACCAACGGCATAACGTGCCTTCCGAAGCACGGAGTAACTCGAGACAGAAGATTTTTGGCTCTATTCATACAAAATTTTACGATGACTATACGATTACAGAGCTGTCAAAATTGAAATGAACTGAAATGAAAATGAAATGAAATGAAATGAAAAATTATTTAAATTAAAATTCGTGCTGAGGCTTCCGAAGTGACGCGGTCCTTTCATAAAAGCTATTTTAAGCGACCTTGGTCTATGATGTGGTACACACATGATCTTGTCTCTATCATACTGCACCCGTAGCACGAACCAATCTCGAAATCGAATAGTGTGCAAGTGCGAAATGTCAATGTCAAATTTTGTATGGAAACTTGAACAGCGCCACAACGAACGTAACAAGATCTCAAACTCAGTACACATTTGACAGTCACATTTCACACACGCAAACTATTCGAATTTGATATTAGTTCGTGCTAAGGGTACTGTTATACATACTTAAAGACGTTTCCCCAGCGTTTGTCACACAATTAAATTGAATTAAAAAAAATATTCTTTACCATACATTTGGTTAAATAAATAAAGGTAGGCTCTTTTTGTTAAGTGCAAAAACACCTGTACCAAAAACAACCACTCTTCCATAGCATATGTTACATTATGGTAAGGTCAGTATGGTAGTTAATGAACTATATTAAGCTTAAATCACGGAACTAAATATAATATCGATATCTATAGAGGTTTAACCCACCCGTTAAAAATGGTGTACACGAATGCGATAAATGACATTTCATAGCTGTAATATTAGGAATCAAAATAGTAAAGTTGTAAATTCTCTAGAAGCTGTGGTTATTGAATAATATACTTACAAAGAGTAAGTACAATTATCATGCGTTTCTCGAGCTGCAATTTGAGCAGAAAATTGGAATTTCTATAAATTATTCAACAGTGTCCGTATTGTAGCTGATAGTGTATAAACGACATGCCTTTGTATTCCATCGACACATAAATAACAATTTATGCATCTCAACATGGTTCCAAATCACAAACGACAATGTCGTTCAAATCCTTTTGTTTGACACAAATGTCAATGAAAAGGATATCAATCCAGAATAACGTTTAGTTTCACATAGGTACTACCACTTAATAATGTGTATGCGCATAAAAAATACAAGGTACTATAATCTTTAAACTTTTTTATAAACATAAATTAATTGTATTTATAACCGAAATGCTTATTTTATCCATAATATTAAAAAAGAGAACGATATTTTTCGAAAACTTGACTGGCATTTTATTGTTTGTCGTGAAACAAAACGCATATGCCATGTTTTCGTTCTTCTCCTAACGGAAACAGTAGATACAAATTATTTTAATATTTATTTCGTATCCGCCGCTTTTACAAATAGTCCAGTCGGAATAGCCATAATTTGGACCGACTTCTATTCTAAGACACCAGCGCTTAGCCAATTTTTTCCTAGGTAGTATAGACCCCCACGAATATGCCCTCCATTTGTCCCCCCTAGAACCCGTGTTTTGTAGCCAGGAAAATTGTTTAAACAAAGAAAAACCGGTTTTTTGAGTTTTTTTGCTTGTAAACGGGGATTTTGAAAATTTTTTTGAATCAAAGTTGTTCATTAGCTTGCCCTCTACAAAATCAGTTCTATGAAAAAATAACGTGAGATTGTTAGTTTAGCAGTAAATTGCAATTATGTCGGTTTTACGTTTGCAACAATTCAACATGTTATAATAAACATTTTGATTTCTAAAGTAGTTTATCATGTGGGTAACGCCACTCCCAAGAGAGTCATGTAAAATTTATCGACCTGTGTCGCAAACTTTAGCAACAATTCTCAATCTCCGAAAAAAAAGTCCTTGCCTGTCCCGTCTTTCCCAGAAGGCGCACAGCGGGAAAAAAAATTCAGGTGATTCGATTCACCAAGAATTTTGAGGAATCGATCAAGTAGAAAAAAATCGTTATATATATATAATATATATATATATATATAATATATATATAATACTAATATACCCTGAGAATTCCGATTATGAACCGGAAGAAAAAAGGACGAAATTAATTTAATTAGAACTATAGAATACGACGCAGTCTTGTAATCGAATTTTAGTTAATAGTTTTGTAAATAATTCTGTACATAAATAAACTGAATTTTTAAAATTTTCAATCGTATATTCGAGGTGAGGAGAGAAAAATACATTAGTTTAAAAAAAAAATATTCTACGTCAATTTTAAAAAAAAACTTAAATCGTCCAAAAACGAACATTTTTACTAACGATTTTTTTCTACTCGATCGATTCCTCAAAATTCTTGGTGAATCGAATCACCTGAATTTTTTTCCCCGCTGTGCGCCTTCTGGGAAAGACGGGACAGGCAAGTACTTTTTTTTCGGAGATTGAGAATTGTTGCTAAAGTTTGCGACACAGGTCGATAAATTTTACATGACTCTCTTGGGAGTGGCGTTACCCACATGATAAACTACTTTAGAAATCAAAATGTTTATTATAACATGTTGAATTGTTGCAAACGTAAAACCGACATAATTGCAATTTACTGCTAAACTAACAATCTCACGTTATTTTTTCATAGAACTGATTTTGTAGAGGGCAAGCTAATGAACAACTTTGATTCAAAAAAATTTTCAAAATCCCCGTTTACAAGCAAAAAAACTCAAAAAACCGGTTTTTCTTTGTTTAAACAATTTTCCTGGCTACAAAACACGGGTTCTAGCGGGGACAAATGGAGGGCATATTCGTGAGGGTCTATACTATCTAGGAAAAAATTGGCTAAGCGCTGGTGTCTTAGAATAGGTCTCATGTTTATTCCGACTGGACTATTGAGCCACCATCTTTTAAAGTCCGCGATATTGGATTACTGTGTATTCAATAGAAAAGACATAGAGCTATGGCACATATGAAGCAGCTTTCTCACCATACAAAGCAAAGCTAACACGGCACACCCGGCCAAAGCTTGCAAACCGCGCCGGGACGCGACCCCATCCAGTTAATAACCTCAGCACTATTTGAAAAAACAATGGGTAATTATATTTGTATTGATTGCTGTAATAAATGTTTTTAGTGTTTTTCTAAATGTTTTAATATATTTTAGGTCACGCACAGGAAGCGGGGTCGTTCCAGCACCGCAAAGCCGTAAACCTGGAAGATCCCCGGAGCGCTGCCGTAAAATGCTTTGGCGTTGCAAAAACGTAGGAACCTGATCTACTTGGATACCTATTTAGATCTCTTGCTCATGTCAATTTGTCAAGTACCTACTGGGATATCCTCCTGAAGGGCGAAGTAGAGTGCGTAGTTCAGTGGTAGAGAAATATATGTAGAAATGAAAGTACTTCTGTGGTTTATCAAATCTAATGTAATGGTTTGGTCCCCCTAATGCATGTTCACACACTGCAGACTTATATTCGCGTCTTTCGCGTATCTACGCGATGACACACTCAGAAAGGTCTCCCAATTTTGGAATCGGTGGTAGTTTACGGTAGTTAGGGTCAAATAAATAAACTCAAAATTACAAAAAAGAATTTAAATAAAATACTTTATTAAGTAAATTAAATAATAAATTCATAAATAGACAATAAAACTTTAAAAATCGAACAATGAAATAACCGAACGCTCAATAAAAGTCTTTCGAAGGTAGCTCGACAAATTAAATAAAAGTTTAATTCTGACGACGTAGCCTATAAAGGCTACGAAAGGTCAATAAATAAATAAAGTTTCGTGCATTAACCCGTAAAAACTAGTTTTATTGAATTAGGTCTCCCTGTTTATCATTATGTAAATCGTTCTGCATGAGCATTCTGAATGAGTTTAGATGTCTTAGCCATTAAACAAGGACCATAAACAGTGTCATAATAATTAAGTTTAGACAACACTAGTGTGTCAAACAATCTTACTTGTAACGATTCACAGAGATAAGGCCTTATCTTATGAAGTCATTTGAGTTTATAGAAGCATTTACGTACGCACTTTCTTAATGTGGCTCTTAAAATTAAGGTAGCAATCCAGAGTCAGACCCAGATTTGTGACCTCATTGATACGCTGAATAAGTTCACCATTAGTTTCATATTCAGGGGCATACCATCAAGTTTCTTTATATTATGCTTTGATCCAATCAGCATGAGTTTGGTGTTTTTTGGGGTTGAGCACAAGACAGTTAGACCTGCACCAGGCAGATATATGTGCCAAATCCATATTTATCTTCTGCACTGCACTTTCCCAATCATTAGGTGGGAAAGATAAATAAAGTTGCTGATCATCGGCATATAGATGGTATTTGCAATGTGTAATAACTTTTAAAGTCAGTGCTGTACAGGATGTCAAGAGTTGGACCAAGAATTGATTCCTTTGGAACTCAGCGGAGGACTAGGAGGGGAGCAGAACACTTTCTTAATCCATTTGGGCTTGACAGTTCGATATACTGTTGCTGGTCTGTCAGATATCTGTCAAACCAGCGAACGGCATTTCCGCAATCCCATATTATGAAAATTTCATTAGGAGGAGAGTAGCATTTAAAGTGTCAAAGGCACGTGAGAAGTCAAGGTGGACTAAGATGCTAACGTTTCCCTAATCCTAAGCAGTAAGAAGGCCATCCAAAACATCCATTAGTGCTGTAGCTGTACTATGTCCTCTACGAAAGCCAGACTGAGCAAGTGGGAGGATATCATTTTCCTCAAGATATTTTGTAAACTGGTCACATACCAATCTCTCTAATATTTTTGAAACACATGGTACCAAGCTGATAGGACGAAGATCCAGCAAGCCCGACGGTGAGCCGATTTTAGGTAAGTGCTTGATGATGGCAACTTTTCATGCATTAGGAAAGATTCCGCTTGTGATGGATTCATTCACAATAAATGTGATGGCAAAGTTAATAGCAATACAACAAGCGAGATGCCGTCACAGCCTAGAGCATTTGATTTGAGTTTTTTTTTATTATTGTGGATATTGTGCCCTCATTGACAGACTGCAATGAGAAAGCGGTGGTACTCTTTCTATGATATTCTAAATAAGTGAGCTCAGAAATGTTTACGCTATGGCCAGGTAGTTGATGGAATATATAGGTGGACGTCGAGTCTTAGTTCAATACAAACACGTCACTTTGAATATTCACTTTATTTTTTTACCTATCCAAATTATTACAGTCACAGAAGGGCTAGTAACACACTGGTATATATATGGTAGGTCTTAGCACTATTAATATGAAGAACATACGCAAAAGCAATATATTTGTATAGTCCGTACGGAGCGCAATCAGTCATGCATTCGCCGTGAGGTTGTGATACAGACTGGTGCGCGCGGCTACTGAATGGCGTAGGAGTCGGTTACGCGAACAAAAGAATTTAACTAGAAACTCGTTCAGAGTGCGCTGGTCCATTCCGGACTTACGATAAATTGGCACGTCATTATAAATGTAAATTCAATGTGTTTTTGTGATATCTCCAGGTACATTAAGGAAGAATAGGGAAGATTCTCACTGTTCTTAGTGTTAGGTAGTACAGTATTTTTAAGATTTATTTATTTATTTATTTATGGACCATCAACACAGCTATATTAATACAAACAAACTTACACATATGCTTACGTATTAGGATATAATATAACTGTACTTAAAGATGGCCTCGTCATGCGCTAAACAGTAAACAGTTTTTCTTTTTACATATTCTACATACGGAATTTACTACACAACACAAATATTTGCCCAATCACAGAACAATCACGACAGTCTATCATGCTCTATAATTATTTAAAAGGGGAGAACACTGCCTAATATGGTCGTAAGTTCAGAGAACCCCTTACGTACCAGACCCATTATTGGCAAACTAATTTTATTAACAATAATATTAAACAGTTAAGTATCTACTTTCCCAGTATTCTAAATATTTTATTTTTTAAAGTTGGTATTTTATCATGAAAAATATCAATAGTATGATCCTTCTTCACAAGCTCACCAATTAATCTACTTAACCTAGGGATGAGTGAATGGTGACCCAAATTGCTACGGTACGTTTTGTGTGTCAAGAGTGATGCCGGATAACGTGGCAACCGCGATGGTATCCTAAAGCGAAACTTACTGAGGAGCATAGGATCATCAAATATACCATTCAAAATCTTACACAAGAAAGTTATATCAAGTGTCGAACGACGATCAGCCAGCGTCACCATATTGAGAGTATTTAGGCGTTCCCTGTACGGAGCCGTTCTATATCTAGCATGCAGAATTAGACGCGTAAATCTTCTTTGGATTGCCTCTATACGATCTTTGTGAATTTGATAATTTGGGCTCCATATCATAGAACAATACTGAAGTTTGCTTCTAACCAGCGAGTTAAAAAGAAGTTTCTTAGTGTATTGTCTTTTAAAGATTTTGGCGTTGCGGAGAACAAATCCCATCATTCTACGTGCCGACCGACATATATTATCGATATGTTCACTAAAACGGAGCTTCGAGTCAAAAGTTACACCCAAATCACGAACTGAACTCTTTTCCTGCAGCAAAATGTTGTCAATATGATAATAAGAGTGGGTAATTTTACGTTTTCGAGTGAATTTAACATGACAACATTTATCTGTATTCAAGTGCATGCTATTAGCTGAGCACCAAAGCACCAATCTATTCAGATCTTCCTGCAAAGCCTCAACGTCTAGGACATCATGGATGTTACGCAAGAACTTCAAGTCATCAGCAAACATAAAATATTTGGAGTTTAGAAAGCAATCTTTTACGTCATTCAAAAACAAATTGAAAAACAAAGGCCCCAGAACAGACCCCTGAGGGACACCCGATGTTGCTAAGTAAGGATGTGAAGCATATCCCTTGACTACTACATATGACTGACGATGACTCAAATATGACGACATTAAATCCAAAAGTGGCCCACCCATCCCATAGAGAGATGACAATTTAGTCAACAGTAACTGATGATTTACCCTGTCAAAGGCCCTTGAGAAATCAGTATATATTACGTCAACTTGCATACGAGCATCCACAGATTCGGAAAGGTGAGTCACGAAATTTGCCAGATTAGTAGCAGTTGAACGTGAACGTAAGAATCCATGCTGCGATTCAGTGAGGAGTTGGTTTACATGACGCAATATAACTGGATGTAAAAGCAACTCAAAACCTTAGAAAGGGCACAGAGTATTGATACAGGCCGATAATTTTTTACATTCTCTACTTTTCCCTTCTTGTAAACAGGGACTATTCTAGTCTGTTTCCAAACCTCCGGAAATACCCCAGTCTGTAGAGATTGATTATATAACATACACAAGGGCAACGATAACGAATCTGCACATCTGACAACAAAAAGCGAAGGCAAATTGTCAGGTCCTGCACCTTTATGTATGTTCAGACTCTTTAACTTCTTATGAACATCAGCCTTAGAAAAAGTTACACTGCAAAGCGAATTTAC
This sequence comes from Chilo suppressalis, assembly GCA_902850365.2. Classification (NCBI taxonomy): domain Eukaryota; kingdom Metazoa; phylum Arthropoda; class Insecta; order Lepidoptera; family Crambidae; genus Chilo; species Chilo suppressalis. The sequence goes on from OU963898.1 coordinate 21,739,617, forward strand.
AGACACACTCGGAACTATAATAGCCCTAGAAGGAGACTTATCATATATTGACGCAAAAAAATCCGCGAACAAATTACTTATATCCGTTCCCCCAGAAGCCACTCTATCATCTAATGTCATTTTAGACGGATATGCGTTTACCGGTTGTTTAATATTTTTTAGATGAGACCAAAAATACTTTGTGTTTTTAGCTATGCTACTTTCTATCAAATTAATGTATTTAGAATAACAATCTTTAATTAATTTATCAGATTCTCTGCGCAATGATTCAAAAGCAACTTTATCTAGTGGATTTTTATATTTTTTAACTCTTAGTCTAAGTTTGTTCTTCTCTCTTAATTGATGTATTAATTTCTTCGTGAACCAGGCAGGGTATTTCTTATTTTTATGTGTTGATTTTGGTACATGTTTCTCAATTATTATGTTAAGCTTTTTATAAAATAAACCTATCATTTCATTTATATCCACACAACATGAAAAAAGTTCTTTCCAGTTAATGGAATCCAGTTCTTTTGTTATGCTACAATACTCTGCCTTATGAAAGTTGTATTTCGGTTCCACATTATTCTGAAGAGTGTCATTCAACCTAATATGTTGCTCGCGTTTACAGTGAAACAATCGAGTTTTTCCTTTCTTACAGGCGGCGGCAAATACACTGCGCATTGCTAATTGGTCAGATTTGCCATTGACACTCAGATTCAACGATACCCACAGATCCTCACAGTCACTTTCCCAATCTAATTGACGAGACGACGATATGCTAGTTTTTACTGCTATTAGCACCCCACCCCAGTTTCTGTGATCGTTATTTTTCTGCACTCTATCTCTTGTATACACTACATAACGAGTATCAAAAATCTCACTATCAAACACACTATCGTTTAACCAACTTTCAGTAAATACAATAACATCATAATTATTACTAATAATTTTTAACTTAACATCTATAGTTTTACTACGAAGGCCATTTACATTTTGGTAATAAATGCTTACATTATTCATTTTTGACAAAAAAAACAAATAAAAGACTAGAAACAAAGGATGATATTCTACTTAAGTAAATCTAATCTAACTGAGCTGTACTCTTAACTAATATATGATCCGACGATTCAGACTTCCGCATAAAGACACGCCCATTTTTGACCCACACAAATTGATAGCCCAATTTTTTGCTTGTAATCCTGGCAGCAGCATGTAGCTTTTTCATCTCGGGCGTTAAATGGTCCACGAAGTAGATGGGTTTGCTTTCTCCACCAATACCGATGTGACTGGTGTTTAACTTGTCTTTTTCATGTTTTTTATTGTACTTTATTACACCAGCCATAAATGTATCTCTAATAAGCGGACTTGCGAATTTAACAACTATTGAACGTGGTCGTTTACTGTCAGAATTTAACTTTGCTATACGGGAACATTTGTGTATATTATTTATTTGGATCTCTCTACCAGTGATAGCACCTAACTGAACTACGATGTTTTCTAAATTTTCAGTTTTGTATTCGGGTACGCACTGAATTTCCACATTACTCGTTCTAGAATATTGTTTCATGACATTTATACGACTGTTGAAATCGGTCAGCTTCACCCTCATTTGCATGTTTTCACGTGAGAGTTCCTTGATTTTGAGCTCTTTTTGTAGTCATCCTGTTCTTGACTCATATAATTTAAGGAATCTTTCAGCTCACTTATTTCTTCAAATATATCTTTGGTCTTCGTTTCCATAAGAACTGTAAGTCTCTTTTCCAACTTTGCCAGCAGGTCGTCTGAAGCCTCCTGAATTAAATGCCTTATACTCTCGAGGGTAAACACAGTAGAGGGTAAGGCTGAAACAGTGGACGCAGAAGGTATGACACGACGAATAGTAACATTGGACTTATCACTGTTCTCCTCACCACTAGTAGGCAGTCCTCGTACAGGGGTATCTGAATTATCACCCCTAGGTGGTTTACTTTGACATGCAGGACAAATCCATGAAGTTTTTTGCTGCTTTGAGAGTTCTAAAAAACGCTTTTTGCCTAAATTTACGCATTCATAATGATACAACAGATCGCACTTAGCGCACTCAAGCTTTTCAGATGTAATCAGCTCCCGTGAACAACCAGAACATTTATAAATATTCTTTGGTTTCGCCATAATTTTCTAGAGACGTTCAAGTTTCTATTGATGTGCTGGTCGAACCAATTTTTTCCACACTCTATGGCTTGCAAAGCTTGTACCACTAGGCGCTTCAATGTAACATAGCAATTCCGAAGCGAATCTGTTTTGTGTTATTTGTATTCCTTGTGATAGGTGTCCCGCTTACACATCATAGCCTTCATTGTATCGGTAATCCATGGGTGAGGTGTTAAAACTAACGTGACTTTATTGATGAACTAGCGGCCGCCCGCGACTTCGTACGCGTGGAGTTAGTTAGACATAAAGGTTCACTGCTCGTTCCCCGTAGGTGATAATACGTAGCCTATATGTTGACCCGACTTCTTAATAATATTCGTGCCAAATTTGAAGTTAAACCATGCAGTACTTTTTGAGTTTATCCCGGACATACATACAGAGAAACAGATAAAAAATCTAAAAACTATATTTTTGGCTTCGGTATCGATTGTAATCGTAGATCACACCCCAAGTATTCTTTTAAAAAAATATTCAATGTACAGTTTTGACTTTCCTACCATTTTATTAATGTACAGATGAAGATCGTATAGACTCAACACACTTATGTAAATAAAAAACACTTGTTCCATGTCAATATGCGTCATCGATAATATGTAATAATTTATTTCCTTGTTCGTCATTTATGCACATAATAAAAAGCTAGAAAAATATGCTACTTACATTTGTTTTTTTCTTTATATGGGCGTAGTACCAAAATTATGTATTTATTTTTTGCTATTCCTACTTCTAAAGCTATAGGAATAGCTTCAAGGAAAGAATTTATATAAATAAAACCCAATAGTCTTCAATATTAACATTCTATAATACTTGGCGAGACGGGACGGTGGATTGTAGAAAAGTTGCACAATTCCAATCCACCGTTCCGCCAAGTGTCCAAACATTAAAGGACCACTTAGGTCAACTGACTTTCTAATAATGATTAGTGTTACGTAATCACCATAATATATTATAAATATAATTTAATAACAAAAAAAGGAATATATAAAAATATAATTCTAAGAACATTTACTTATAAAATAAAATAATTTTCTTTTAATCAGATGATAATTTAATGGTATCATCAATGATATTAAATACCCCACATACACCACGAGCGCTCAAAATATGTCTCAATCAAGAAGTGCTTGAACTCCACTCAAGCACTTCTTGGTTCACAGTCACGCGCGGACCGTTACAAAGTCAAGATGCCACAGAGCTCTCACTCAGCTCAGAGATAATACTTAGAGTACGAAAAGTGTCGTTTTTTCGACAGGTATCTAGTCAATGTTTGTTAATTTAACGCTTTTGAAGTAAATTTTGATGTAATACTTACTATAAACTGATTTAATATAAAATATTTGTGATATTCAAATGTATGGTTGGTTATACGTCGCCATATAGCCGTCTCTTTTCCTGGCGGTCCGTGCCTGCTACATTGCTAACAGCGCGTTCAGAATTGCGCGTAGAGTCAAATAACTGAGGGCTAAATTCTTCCGCATATAGCAATAAGTCGTAAAAGGACAATGCGATATATTTATTTATGGACCATCAACACAGCTATATTAATACAAACAAACTTACACATATGCTTAAGTATTAGGATATAATATAACTGTAATTAAAGATGGCCTCATCATGCGCTAAACAGTAAACAGTTTTCTTTTTTACATTTTATACATTAGGAATTTACTACACAACACAATTTTTTCCCAATCACAGAACAACCACAACAGTCTATCATGCTTATTGACCCATTATTGACAAACTAATTTTATTAATATTAATATTAAACATTGCATGTTAAATTATAGAGTTTAGATTCGCGATCTGATTCGTCTTATTTCTTTTATTATAGTAAGTCTGGATTTATAAATATTCTACTTTGAAGTTTTGGAGGTTATGTCATACCAAGTAATACAAAAACGAATTATAAAAGTATTTTCAAGAGTATTTTTATATCAAAATAAAAAATACGCTGAACGGAACTATATAAGTATACCGGCCTAGATTAGTGACGAAAAAAAATGATTTTTGTAATGTATAAGCGGGAGTAGGTACTGACCGCCCGCGTCAAAATACTAAATAATACTTAACGGACAAGGGTTATTGAGTTCGAATACAATGTCTTAGCTGTAAGAAGTACTTAACAATTTGAAAATGTCCACAGTAATAATAAAGCATGAAGAAGGATTTCTAATAGTGTACTAATGGGATATTATTTAAATATGAAACACTTTTTTTTATATAATTTTTATTCCACATCCCTCTTTGATCACAATATCATAGATAGTAGATACAATGAAATAAAATCCACAGTATGGGAAGGAATCTTGTCCGAAATCCACAGCAAGAAGTGGTCCAAAATATCAGATTTGGAAGTCTTAGGCAAGCACTACTCAACAGTCGCAGGGAAAGATTTCGAAAGTCCAAATACAGTCCAAGTCACATAAAAAAACGAGCAAGCCATACAGTAGTCGCGTATGATTTGTAACATTTGAAACCTCACTTTATATTAGTAAAAAAAGAAATAAAACTTACTACACAAGGAATAAGCCATTTGAACATTATGTTCTAAAATCAAATCAAATAGCGCGCGCTTTCGCAACTTGTTACACACTTCCGTCCCATTTCACGAAATCACTCCCACAAATTGCAGGAAAGCGAGAGGAAAGATGTTTCTCATCAAAAAAAAAATCTCGGAAAAAACACAATACGTCGATTTAAATACGTATTTGCAATACCAATGTTAATGTTAACAATAAGAACAACAATTCGATGACATTTTTTTTAAGTTTAACGGCTTTGGATGAAACCCATATAGCTAATTCTTCATTAGTATGACTTCATTTCAGATTTATCTTTGTTCTTCACGGGTATCTTTTGTCTTTTACAAGTGCTCAAACGCAGCGGAGATGAAGTCATATAAAATTTTATATGTTTCAGAATTATCCCATTCTTGTTAGACTACGTTACCTTACTGAAAAGTTCTATGTTAAAGTTTTAGCGTCTAAAGAATACTCACATTTATATAAACACAATAGACTATTGCAAAATGACCATATTTTTGAATTGACTAATATTTGTGAATGAACCTTAAAGACAAATGGGATTTAGGCTCATTAGAAGTACAACTTACTGCACCCTCTATTCTTTCTGAGTAAAATTCAAAATTCAATATCGTTTATTCAGTCTAGGCTGTTACAAGCACTTGTGAATGTCGAAAAGGTACGCCATCGATGCATGCAAGCATGCAAGAGCAGACTCATCTCCACTGGCAGCACCCCTTCACGAGCATGACGCATGAACCAGCCATCGCTTCGCTCAACCATTTTTTTAGGGAACGTAACGACCCGCCTCACACGACACCGCCAAAGAGATTTGTAAAGTATTAAATAATAATGGCTTTTTATATTTTGTTAATACTGAGAAAAAAAATACCGACGGATATATATACAGATGGATCTAAAACGGAAAACAGTACAAAAGCAGCATATTACAACTCTTTTTTGGGCGTTGTTTCACTTTAATTAAACGAAAATGCTTCGATCTTTACTGCGGAAGCTTATGCTATATGTGCAGCTTTACAATATGCCATTGCTTTAGCTGACATCATTATTTTAATAGTGACTGACTCATTAAGTGTCTTAAGTTGCCTAGAAAATATTCCTAGCCTCTACATATAGCCTCTATTTCAAGCGAATTTATAGGAGTGGAGCATATTGCTCCTGTAATAATTATTAATCCCTTATTTTGGGTTACTTCTATTTATGTTTTTATTTATTTTTAAGCGTTTAACTGCTAGATGTTTAAATCTAAAGAAAAGTTTACTAGAAAAAATCCACGCGGACCAGGCAGCGGACGGGACTCGAACCCGCACCCTTCGCAATCCGGGCGAATGCACTGACCATTATGCTACCACGGCCCTATTGGCCGCGTCGAAATTTTCCTAGCCTTAAGCTGCAAGGCAGCGCCATCTCTTCGCATTGTAGGTAACCCACAATGTCAAATGAATGCTTTTTCAAGTATTAAATATTTGAAAGAAGAAATAGCAATTTTAGTTATGTTTTTATTTATTTTTAAGCATTTAACTGCTAGATGTTTAAATCTAAAGAAAAGTTTACTAGAAAAAAAAAACTTTTTTAAAGCCGTTACAAAACACTGGTTTTGTAACGGCTGAATGCAATTGATATGCAGATTTTTCTGGTGGCATAATTTCCCTCTACGGATAACGTTTCTAGAGATTTCACAAGCTCTGGAAAATGTTGAGAAAACTTTCTGATTGATTTATATTTTTCGGACCATCTCGTCTCACACAATCGTGATAGGTTTGGAGCGTAGTTTCGACGAGTAGTCGATTCTCTGAAAAACGTTATAACATCCATAACATTTCTAATTTCTGGCACTGCGTTCGCATCATTCACAACAAGGTTGAGTTTGTGATTTGAGCAATGAAATATAAAGCACGAGGATATTTTTTTCTCAAAATGGCTTATACGCCACCCTCTTTCCCTGCCATTGTAGAACAGCCATCGAATCCAAACCCTACGCAATCTTCTGTTGGGAGGTTAGAACTAATCAAGAAATTGTCAATTGTTTCGGCAATTGCTGAAGCATTTTGTGCTTTTAGGTCAACGAATCATACAAATTCACCTCTGATTTTCCTTTTGCTTTCGTCGTAGAACCGCAAGCCTATTGATAGCTGTTCTTTCCCAGCTACGTCTGCTGTTTCATCAGCTAAGACTGCGTAAGCCATGGTCTTATGAACCTCACTTATTATATTCTCCTTAATAACTTCGCCACATAAATTAATCAATTCGTTTTGTATTTTTGGCGATGTGTAAACTGCATTGCGACGGCACTTTTCCAGGTGACTCTTTAATTTGTCGTCCCCCGAATAGATTCTCAACTTTAATAAATCTAATAAAACGCCCTCATCTGCTTGTTTTCCCCTAAGAGGCATATCATGTGTACCGCAAAATACTACACAAGAAATAATTGATGAAAATATTTGTCTGTTTTCATTGATTGCTTTTTGGTGTCCACTTTGCAGTTGGATGTCTACAGGAACATTTTCAAGAAATTTTTTTGTGGCATTTGTCGCTGATAGGTGAAGGTTTGTCGTTGCAGTCTTCATGCATATTTTTGAACTTTATATATGGCCTGACCATAAATGATCCCAAAATTCCTCTCACAGTGCTGATGGGCGGAGGGAACAAAACACAATGCTTACAAAGAGCGCCTTTTAGTAGCTTGGAATATAATAGCCATGGTGCATATTGATCCAACCAAGCAAAATTAAATTTCCTTTTCAAATGGCTTGCATCACTTTCAAAATCATAATTTCTGGGCGGGATCCAAGGATGTTGTAACAACTCCCTTTTCTTTTCCGTCGATAGCTGAGTAGCCAACCCAACATAACGACCCAGATCATTTTCATGATAGCCATCGTCCACTATAATTTCAGGATCGACGTTGACGTCATAAGTTTGCTGGGATGTCGATGGAGAAGAATAATCGGCAACAGATATATTTACAGGTTCTATTTTCTTTTCTGCTGGAGAATGTGACGTTTGTCCAATGTTAGCATGCAATGATCTTGGCATTACATGGGTTTTATCATGGTTGTCATTTTCATCGTTTCCTCCACTGCTACTATCCCGAACTTTTTTTCTTTTTTCCCGTGTTGTCCCTAAAAAAGGATACACAAACATAATAACTCTTACGGTGTTTAGGCATAGAACGAAAAAAAAATTATGTACCACGTTTTTAAAGCGGACTAAACAGTATAAAATAATATTTTCTAATGCCGTATATATTAATCTCATCATCATCATCATCAACAGCCCATCATAGCCCACTGCTGAACATAGGCCTCTCCAAATGCACGCCACTCAGATCGATCTTGGGCTACTCGCATCCAGCTCCTGCCAGCCACCTTGCGCAAATCGTCACTCCATTGTGCCTGAGGACGTCCTACACTACGTTTGCCTAGACGCGGTCTCCACTCCAGAACTCGTCTACCCCAACGGTTATCGGTTCTTCGGCAAATATGGCCAGCCCACTGCCACTTCAACTTGCTAATCCGGTGGGCTATGTCGATAACTCTGGTTCTCTGTCGGATTACCTCATTTCTGATGCGATCCTTCAGAGAAACGCCGAGCATAGCCCTTTCCTTTTGTGCATAGAAGGTTTTGCCCATGATGCCCACGCTGGGCAGGCGGGTTGGCGATCGCAGAGCGTAGGTTTATTTACTGATGACGCTGCTGCCCGTCACCAGTGAGATTTTCCTCCCCTACGTCGTTGGATGGTTATACCGCCATCGGTCGGTTTGCCAGAGCCTCGTCTGTTGGTCAACAGGGTGGACCACGTGAAGGTGAGGTTGGCTTGGGTTCTTGCAGGTGTATTTAGAACCCCTTACACCCCAAAAATTGATTTAAGCATTTTAAATTATAATTAAGCATAAAAAGTAGCAGTCAATGAGAAAGCTCTTCTAACATGAGATTTCTCAACGACTGGTACTTTTTACACTTTTTATCATTACCTATCTTATTTTTTTTTCTTGCACCCCACGTTTTTCGTTATACTTTTTACCGTTTTAAAAACGTGGTAAGTATATTAAAAAAATGTGTATTTTTTTTAAACTTTCAAACAAACAAACAAGCAAACAAACAGACACACAAGAAAACAATCTAATATTGTATTGTCATCCACTTCTGACCTACAGTCAAAATTTCAAGTCTGTAGCTCATCGGGAAGTTAGTTTAAAATCAATTGAAAGATTTGTACCGAACAGACAAATAGACAAGAAAACAATCTAATATTGTATTGTCATCCACTTCTGGCCTACAGTCAAAATTTCAAGTCTCTAGCTCATCCGGAGATCGGGAAGTTAGTTTAAAATCAATTGCCAGATTTGTACCGAACAGACAAACAGACAAGAAACGGACCTAATAAAAACGTGGTAATAAATAAAGATTAAAATACCTATAAAAACATCACATTCAAATATCAATTACTTCCTATACACTTGCAAGAGAGCTCCCCCTAAACAAATCAAATAATCATATTAAACTCAAACTCAAACTCAAAATATCTTTATTTAAATGGACTTTGGTAAGTACTTTTAAATCGTCAACTCCCTACCACAGTTTCGAGATGCAATAATTATTTCACTTAAATACCTAATTATTATGCTGCTTTGTCGGAGAAGAAGCGGCGAAAGAAACTCCACAGCTTACAATTTCGTACTGATCTTACAACATCATTACAGGTCAATAGTTACATCAAAAAATAATAATTAAGGTACTAAAAGTTCAGTTTTAGATGCGTAAATTTTGGGCAGATTTTACTCCCACGCATTTTTATCATTCAAATAGTCATTAATTTTATAATAAGCTTTTTTATACAATTTAGCTTTTAAAGTTGTTTTAAATTTATTAATAGGCAAATCTCTCATATTATTTGGAAGCTTATTGTAAAAACGTATACATTGGCCCACAAAGGAATTGTTTATTCTGTGAAGACGAGTCTTATGTACAACCAAATCATGTTTTTTCCTAGTATTAACATTATGTGTATCACATTTTTCACAAAAATGTATAATATTTTTCTTTACATATAGTAAGTTGTCCAATATAGATTGTGATGCTACAGTTAGAATATTTATCTCCTTGAACTTTTCTCTGAGGGAGTCACGCGGATGTAGTTGATAAATTGCTCTAATAGCCCGTTTTTGCAGTACAAAGATGGTATTAATATCTGCTGCACTCCCCCAGAGAAGAATCCCATATGACATAATGCTATGAAAATAACTGAAATAAACCATTCTAGCCGTATTCACGTCAGTAAGTTGTCTAATAATTTTAACAGCGTACGCCGCAGAGCTAAGTTTACCCGATATTTTTGCAATATGTAAACCCCATTGCAATCTGGAATCTAGCGTCACTCCTAAGAAAGTGGCAAGTTTCCACAGGCCTCAATTCCACTCCATTTATATATATATTAGGTTCTACACTTCTGACATTTGGTGTAGAAAATTTAACTAACTTGGTTTTTTTCTCATTAAGCAACAAGTTGTTAATATTAAACCAATAAACTACTTTTGCAAGTGCATTGTTCACTTCGTCAAAATCATTTAATTGTCTATTTATTTTGAAGATCAATGAGGTGTCATCTGCAAACAACACAATATCATGATTGTCTTTTATGTAGTAAGGCAAGTCATTTATGTACACTAGAAAGAGAAATGGACCGAGAATCGAGCCCTGCGGAACACCTATTGTGACTAAAGATCCTGGAGATCTTTTACCATTTATGTCAACCTTCTGTATTCTATTGGCAAGTATGAAGTCATAAGGTCGAGAGCCTTGTTCCTAATGCCGTAATGGCGTAATTTCCTGACGAGGGTATCATGGTTAACACAATCAAAAGCTTTAGATAGATCACAGAAAATACCAAGAGCATCTCGTGATTCTTCCCAAGCAGAAAAAACCTACTTTAACAATTCAACTCCCGCATCAATGGTGGATCGAACCCGAGTAAACCCAAATTGTTTCTTATGAAATAAGTTATGTTTATTGAAATGCCTCAAGAGTGATTGAGTATTAGTCTCTCAAAGATCTTACTTAAAGTTGGTAGAATAGAAACCGGTCGAAAATTGGTTGGATCTGAGGTTTCACCAGATTTAAATAACGGTATAATTTTACTTTGCTTCATCAAGTCAGGAAATACACCAGATTTAATACAACTGTTAAACACGACAGCTAAATAAGGAGCAATAACAGTTATAATGTTGGAGATTGTTTTGACAGACAGTCCCCAAAGATCCATAGATTTCTTTAAGTCGAGAGTTTTAAATGTTTTGATAATATCTTTATAATTAACAGTTGTAAATTCAAAATCATCATTGCATGTCGATACATATTGTTTAAGTAGCTGTTCAGCTGAAGTGGAAGACGACTGAAGTGATTTAGTAATCTATCTGTAGGGGAACATCTGAGAAAAACTTTTCGAACTCCGTCGCTACTTCCGAATCAACTTTGACATTCACATTATCAATTTTTAGGTTAATATTACGGCAGTTAGCTTGACTTCTACCAGTTTCACTGTTTATAATATTCCACGTTTCTTTAATTTTATTAGTTGAATTTTTAATCTTATTCTTTAAATAAATTGACTTAGCAGTGGAACAGGCTCTTTTGAAAACTTTAGAGTAGTTTCTTACATAGTTAAGAAATATTGGATCAAAATTATACGACTTTTGGCTATACAAATCATATAACTTATTCCTGCTATTGTAGATACCTGGAGTTGCCCATGAACTAATGACTAGACGATTACTGATCGTCTTAGTTTTTGTTGTGAAAATATTTGAAAATTCATAATTTATTACTTCAAATAAGGAATTATATAGCTTATCTGGGCAATGGTTATAAGGCAACCATGGTAGCTTTACAATCAAACTATCTTTGAACATTTCCATTCGATTTCTATTTATTGGGGTAAAATTTATTCTCGTTCTTTGAACTTCAACCTTTTTTCGAGGGAATGATACTAATTGACCACAATGATCTGAGTGCAACATATTAATAATTGATTTTTGGCTGGGTTTTTTGTTTGTGAAAATATTGTCAATGCATGTTGCACTTGTTTTGGTAATTCTTGTAGGTTCATTAAAAACATTTTCCAAGTCATAAGACTTGAATAAATTTAAAAAGTTACAGGTTGTTGAACATGAGTCTAGTATGTTAATATTAAAGTCTCCACAGATAACAATTATTTTTCGGCTTTTACTTATTTTAAATAGAACATCCTCCATAATTTTCAAAAAATGTTCAAATGGGGCACAAGGCGGTTTATATACACTAACAACAATGAATTTTTCACACTCTATACATGCTATTTCAGTAACTCGTTCAACAGACAGACATACGAGGTCATTTCTTTCCTTACATCTAAAATTCTTCTTGGTAATTATTAATGAACCGCCATGCAATATCTTTTTTCTGCTGAACGAGCTAGAAACATGGTGGTTACTAAAATTAAAAATAAGCTGATGGCTCTTTAGCCAGTGTATTAGGTACATAGATATGTGTTAGGTTTTGACTCACCTTTTTCAAAGAAATTCCTGATGTCCATTTGATGGAGTAAATCTTTCCAGTTGTTGCGCAGTAAACGTAAATCTCGTGTCGCCGCAACTAAACTATAAGACACTATTACGGCGCATTAAATATTCGCTCGTATTAAACTCCGAACTAAATTGAATTGTATTCGAAATTTCGAACTGAATTGCCTTGCTCTGCCTCACGATCGCGCTTATATATTCAAATATTCTCGCTCCCGAAATACGTAGAAAATACTGGACTCTGTTGCCATCCTTGTCTCATACTTGCTATCACTGTCTTTACTTTCCAGAATAGTCCATGCTAGAACGTTCTTCTTTACTGGAAAAAGCACTGTCGAGTGTCGTCGTCCGTAACTAGATAGCGCTAGCGCTAGACGTTGTTTTCTCCAAATTATATTCGGCTTTAATCCTAGATGGCTCTGATTATCTCGTCGGGAGCGGAAACTACGAGATACGACGGTTTCGCGGGAGATATAAATTATATTGCGTCGCTATTATATCGAATGTTGTAGAATATTTAGTTATAGATAAAAAAAATCAAAATATCTGACTGAATAGATGTTTTGTTTCCAACACTTCATTTTGCGCAGAGTAGGTAACACGTTTTTGCAGCAGCTGCCCCCCCCTGCCCCTACCTGGGTACGCCCATGGGAGCATCACTACATAGTATAAAACAAAGTCGCTTTCTCTGTCCCTATGTCCCTATGTCCCTTTGTATGCTCAATTCTTTGAAACTACGCAACGGATTTTGAAGCGGTTTTTTTAATAGATAGAGTGATTCAAGAGGAAGGTTTATATGTATAATACATGCATAATATAGTAGAGAAACACTGATAATTTTAGAGGTTTTTATTGTAAGGTCGTAAATAAACACATTTTTTGCGCTTACATTGCAAACGCTGGCTGAACCCCACGAGATAGATCAAAATAATGTACTACAGTATTGTACACCTTAAAAAGGTCTACAATAAAGTCCGCGATGGTATATGTCTATCTCTTAAGGATAACCCACAATAATAAATATAACCAATTTTAATCCTATACTTTTTACGAGAAATAATAGATTATTTACGAAGCGATTTTAAGCAATATAACATTCATCCTTATCCAATTAAGTACCATAAATACATTGTGCATTTAATATAGAACAATTTGGCCCTTTAACGCATATAATTTAAATGAATATTTTCGAAGATATTACAAATTTAAAATTCAGGGACATAGCGGTTCCGACGCTACCAGGCTTTGCGGCGCGTGCCTATTGTAATTGGGTATTAGAAGAATGTCATTGTGTATAATACAAGCCTGAGAACAAAAACTATAGTCTAGTAATGAATTTACACCCTGTGTTAAATTTTTACTTTTAGTATAAATTACAATATCATTTGCATATTGAAGAACTGATAATATTTTTAAATGCACATATGTATGCCCATTACACAGTATCATACCATGACCGTGCTATGAACGTGTCAGACAAAAAAATGTTCTTTGTATTAAAAAGTATGAGACAATAATACCCACTAGCCCGTTCCGTCACCGACCAGCACCGTCGCGTGCCATGCACGGAGCGGCTACTATTGTCGGCGAGAATATTTTGCCGGTGCCGATACGCTCCGCGCATGGCACGCGACGTTGCAAAACCGATGCGCGCAGGCAACAAAACGGTGACTATACGGGTTAGAACCGCGTATGATGACCGTTATATAGGCGTCTTAAACACCGGAAGTACTGAAAGAACTTTTCTACATCTTCAACTAAGTGTTTATACAACGCCCATAATTCTCCTTCAGTTTTTCGTTCTTTTATAGAATCGTGAATCCAGTAGCATGGAGTGGTTTTTTTGATTCTGTTATTCTTCCTCATCCAATATTATGGCAATCATTGCCAGTTGTCTAACAGTTAATGTTTCAATAGCCATACCTATTGTATTTAAAAGTTGATAGCACTCTGCAGACATCCATTCATTACTGATACATGTAAGAATGAAACGGATTCCTATCGATTTAGGTGGTGACGTCATACAAAATTACGCAAAGGCAACATACGGGTTGCATACGGGCATCATACGGGGTGCACACCGGCAACATACGGGCATTATACGCCGTCGATCCGTTTCAGTGGGCATAGCAAGCCGTATCGTGTCACTTTCCGTGTTTGATACCATCCTAGCACGTTCATAGTATGAAACGGTGTAGTCGGTAGAAACCTTAAAGGTGAGAAAGTGGCCCCTTGCATTACTCCTTTATGTCCCAATTTTGGACCGTGTAGAATATTATTATATTTGACATAAACAGAACATGAATAGAAATAATTAAAGATCCATTGACATATTTTCCCTGGTATATTAAAAGAATGAAGAATTTGGACTAGCGTGGATAAATTTACATTATCGAAAGCACCGGTAACGTCAAGGAAAGTGCAAATTAAGTAACTGTTATCAAAAAAGGCATTTTATATATCTCTGCAAAATTTAACCAAACTGTCTGTAGTACTACGTCCTTTACGGAACCCAAATTAATCTGAAGGAATGATAGACCTGGATTCTACATAGAGCTCTAATCTAGTTTATAACATATTTTCGAATAATTTACATAGACAGGAGGAAAGTGATATAGGTCTGTAGGATTTGGCTAATAATGGGTCCTTATCGGGTTTTAAAATAGTTACAACTGCTATAGTTTTCCAAGTCTCCGGGATAATATTCTGTTGCCATAGACTGTTATATATATGGAGCAAAACCATTTTAGCTGCAAAATTAAGCCGTTTTATTAAGACATATGGAATATTGTCTAGCCCCGTAGTGCTATCTTTTCTTTTATTTAATGAGATTAAGAATTCATCAGCAGTAAACGGTGTTTTTCAAATAAGCATTTAGTCCATTGTTAATGAAAACATCGTTTAAATCGTCGTTATTTACAGGGGGTTGGTTTGAAGTGATTCTGTTTAAAAAAACATTTACAAAACTATCATCTTGTTGCCTTACTTAAGTCTTTTTTCTATTAAATACTTTGACAATACTCCATATTTGACTAATAGGTGTGTTTCTATCGAAAGTTCAGCACATTTTTTGCCAAGATTCTTTTGTTTGCAGGTTAGTTACTTGTTTTTCCTAGAATCGACTTTTTTATATTAAATAATTCTCAATAGTTTGGTATTTCCTATATAAATATAATGCTAATTTACTTTCCTTGACAGCATTTGTAAAATTCTCATTCCACCATGGAACAGGTTTATGATTTTAACGTAGTGACATTTATTGCTATACAAGGGTACAAATTCATCTATTAATAAATTTACAAACACAAAATTTCTTGTAGGCCATCAAAGGATCGTGCTCTGATAATAAATTATTAAAATATAGTTCAGATTTTAATGCATAGCCTGACCAATCTGCTTTGTTATACAAAAAATTATCAGTATAACGTTCATAATTAAATATTTCAAGTGTGACATCCAAGTGTATAATAGTAGGAAAATGACAACTGTCCAGTGTATCTTCTGTATATACAGACCATTCTATGGACGGAGCTAAATTAGGGGAAACAAACGCTAAATCAATCGCAGAAGCAGATTGATAAGGACGGTTTAGAGTAGTAACTTCTCCATTGTTTAATAGGAACATATTAAATTTGTTTCATCAAGAATATCATAAATCTGAATACCACGAGGCTTATTCGACAAACAACCAAATGCTGTGTGGTGTGCATTAAAGTCACCCATAACTAATAAATGGTGGAGGTAGTGATGTGATAATATTTATCAAAGTATTTATGGAAAAGCGACCACTTCTTGGAGGACAATAAACATTTGATAAAGTTATTTTGCCAATTAATGTTTTAATGCTAACAGCTATTGTTTGAATACTATTGCTACTATATGTATCAATAACTGAATTAATTATATTTTTTCTGCATAAAATGGCAACACTACCGTAGCCGTTTGCGGAATCTTTTCTGAACAAATTGTACCGAACTTCTAAAATTCACAACATCTTTAGGCGCAAGCCAAGTTTCACATAATAAGGAAATATCTACGCTTTCAGATTCTAAAAAAAATACTAAAAACAGCTGATTGAATTTTAAACTTTGTATATTATGTTGTATTTATTACCTTAATCTGACCATTATCCATTGTTAGAACTAAATTTTTTAATGAATTTTTGTTTAATTGTCGTAGAATTTATTGGTAACTAAGTCATTTTCTTTACTACAAAAACATAACAGTGTCTCTATCATGGCTTTAAGGATTTTTTCCTTATTTAAAATTTCAGATATAATGTCCTTCTCACTTTTATTAATCTTTTAATTTTTAACTAATCTGTCTGCGCTGCGTTCTGCCCATATATAGTGCCCTCCCCGCCACGTTACGATCGCTACTTCATTGGTGGGGCACTCACAGAGCATGAACGCAACGTCACAGACTAAAAGAATACTTTTAAATTATCGAATATTAAATTATAGTTATAATTATTCACTCATTATGTAAAGTATATTAATCATACAAATAGTAAACTAAGAGTGTTTATAACAATCAATACCGTCTCTCCTTTGGCCCCTCCAGTAAGAATGGTGGCCTGGACGATGTGCCGTCTCAGCTCCGTGATGCGTAACCTAGTGCCGTTGCACAGTCTGGGCGCGTCCAGGTTACGCATCAGTATGACAGGTAGACAGACAGCCCTGACAGGTCGAGGGAATTTAAGAACTCTACAGGTTGTAGGTATTAGCCTACAACGGCGAAGCCTTGAGGCATACGTCTATCTCATCTGCCGCGGTACCTCGCTCGATAACCAGTAACGTCTGCCGGAAATCACCTGCCAGCAAGACGACCACTCCACCAATCAAGATTCGATTCGGTCCCATACGATCAATTTGCACCATTGCAATAGAGCACCGCGACTACTACTTTTACTGATGTTGCATATAGGCGTTTCTTCACTTGCAAGGTTCAGTGGGAGCTTGAATACTGAGTGTCCGGTTCTGCCACCACTCAGCCAGGTTGCGGCTATTCCGGAGGACGCAACAGCCAGCGCAACCACTTTGTCTTTGCACAACTGTGCCAGCAGCAAATTCATTAAAAAAGTTTTGCCGGTGCCCCCTGGTGCGTCCAAGAAAAAAAGACTCAGCGCTTCGTTAAAAATTATGTCATCGTTGGCTAGTGTTATCCCTTGGTATCGGCGAGCGATATCTTCTGACAAAGCGCTTTAATACTTGTCCCACAATTGCCGGGGGTTGGAGAGTCCGCAGGTGCTTATCATAATCGCAAAGAGCTCTCTCAACGTAGTCGCTGACCGGCACAACATTGCGTACTCCATCGTTGCGTCCCAGTGGCCGTCGTCTTCAAGCAGCTCCATCGCCTCACATGCTTCTTGGAAAGTGGCCTTTTCCTGCCCATCGACGATTTTGAGCGCTTGAAAACTGGTAGGACCCCGGATTCTAGTCAACAGCAACCGTACACAATAACACTCAAAGTGTGTTGTTATGTGTACGGTATAAATTCTACCGAGGGCATTTAAGGCTTACACACCAGGCCTACCGTCGACGGGTGCGCCCTGTACGCGACGTTCCATTCTTTTCGTGACACATTCCACGTGTAATATCTTGGCACTTCTACATAGAGCACCGTGCGAGCAAACTCGTCTCCCTGGCACAGTTCCTCGCTCCATACCTTGAATGATTTGACACCGTTTGTCAGTTTCCGCGTCGTAGTCTCCCATAAAATACACCTGTAAAAATTGTGGCTGTTCATTATGTGGTGGCAACAGTGATCCCATTTTGTGATGGAGTTGGCCTTGCACTGTGAACGTTGGGGAAAATCCAGGCATTGCAAGAATTTGTCCGCCCCGAATGACGTCATGTGAAAGCATGGGTTGTATTTTTTTACGCAGTTTTAGAACCGTCGAGATTCATCAATTTCATCTGTAAATTTCATTCCATTTTAATGCCCCACAATGGTGACACACATTTTCCATACGGCAAATTTTAATGAGCCTGTGGCTACTGTAATCCAATGTAGAGTCATATTCAATACCACATTTTTCAAATAACCCCCAAGCATTTCTGGTAAATGTTTGCCGGCGCTCTGCTTGATGCTGAGCGACTGCGAGTCATCTAGCATTTGTCTCATCTACTGTCTCAAAAGCACGCGGATTAGCCATTAGCTGGGCATGATTTAGCCGTCGAGAAGTTTCTTCATCAGGTGTTTCAATGGCACGCTGAGTGGACATACGCTTTACGTTTTCTTGATGCCAAGTAGCTGCTTCTTCAGGTGTCTCTTATGCACGCTGATTAGCCATAAGCTGGGCATGCTCTCGCCGTCGAGAAGTTCCTTCATCAGGTGTTTCAATGGCACGCTGAATGGACATACGTTGTGCGTTTTCTTGACGCCGAGTAGCTGCTTCTTCAGGTATCTCTAATGCACGCTGATTAGACATAAGCTGGGCATGCTCTCGCCGTCGAGAAGTTGCTTCATAAGGTGTTTGAGTGGATCGCTGAGTGGCCATACGCTGTGCGTTTTCTTGACGCCGAAAAGCTGCCTCATCAGGTGTATCTGATGCACGCTGAGAAGCAATGCGAATAGGATTTTCCAGACGCCGAGCATCAGCTTGCGCAGAAGTTTCTCCAGTTTTGACTTCTGCCTGACGTGTTGCTTGGTCACGTCTGCGCTGTTCAGTATCATAAGGAGATTCTTGCTCTTTGTGAGCTCTGTGAACAATTTGGTTTACGTTTGCGAGTCATAATTAGATACATATAAAAAATATAACAATATCGTTGTCCTAGAAATATGTATGAAATAATAATCTATCAAAATAGCTTTGACATGAATGTCAAAAAATATGTACCTACTTATACAAAATTCATTTGTATCGATTTTCCCATGGAAATAAGATATTTTCTCGCAGTAAAATGTAGCCTATGTGTTAATTCAGGGTATCAGCTAACTCCACACCAAATTTTATTAAAATCGTTCCAGCCGTTTAGACGTGAAGAAGTAACAAACATACACACTCACATACTCACAAACTTTCGCCTTTATAATATTAGTGTGATAATATTAGTGTGATAAATGGGGTCTTTGTTGCCAAATTTAATGTTTTCATTACTTCTTTGAATATAAAGAGGAAAGACAGTACTGGGAGAATTCTCTGGATAGCTTCTGATGTGGTTCTGCTTGAAATATGGTGCAAAAGGGTTTAAGTTGTCACTGTCGGAGAGATTAGTAACTGGGGTTTCAGCCTTTCTCTTTTTTATACCACCACTTTCGGAACTCATTTCTCTTACAAAAGCTAGTTTACTATGTGATTAAACAAGGAAAATAAAATTTTTATTCGACGAAATAAAATCAAACTTCCCGCCTCGAAAGCCCGCCAAAAAAGTCTGCAATTCGGTGACTAGCATGACAGTGACATTTGTAGTTTTTTGCATTAGAATTGGCGCCATAATCTTTTTGTATTGTGGAGATTATTTATTATGGTTTCAGTATAATATTGATAAATAATTTTTTCCGATATTTTTGATACATAATTAAATATAGCTTAAGCGTAAAGCGATGCAAAACATACGAACAACATATTAAAAGTTAATTTCATCATTAAAAGCACAAAATAAATGGCTCAAAAGCCATGATGCCAAGCCACAACAAAAAAAGTCAATTGTGTTTCCCTTTTTTAAGTTTTTTATTGAAAAAGCGCGGGAAACAACTTAGGCGGACGTACTTTTTGGCAAGATTTTTTATTAATTTCTATTAATAGTCATTGGGATCAGATAGGTCCTTAGTTTAGTGTATATTTTAATATTTATTAGTAGTGTATAATTATATTCGCTGTATTGGTAAGTTTTTAACATTTCTTACGTATGAATGACCCTTCAGACCCTGGGGGGACAGCCCCCCGGGTGTCGCATATTGTTACAATTCCATTTGATTGTAATGAAAAAGAAATGGAAACAGAGGGCTCTTTAATTGACACTGATGCTTCTGATAACAACTTTAATAACAACAAACGTAAACGAGTCTCATCCCGAAAAATTTGCAAGCATTGCAACAAAAAGAGAAGGCATTACAAATCCTCCTCAGTGGCTTTTAATGAAAAAGATTGTCAGTGTACTGACGATAATAGTCATTTTGAAGAAAACCTCCCCACTAAATTTAAATCTCCAAAAATTCCTACTGCTCCAGTATCACAAGAAATAATAAATGTAAATAATTCAAATTCCTCTCCTAGCCAAGTAAGTAGAAACCTGTATCAGGCATCAGATGCCGCCCCGTATATTATACATATTCAGAGGGAACAGACCAGTGCCAGTGATAATACCTCTATTCACCCCGTTTCGTTTGGCCATTTCCTCAAAAAGAACAACATTAAAAATATTGTCAATGGAAGCCTTAAAAGAATTGGAAGGAATCGGTTACTTTTGTCATTTACTCATTTTGATGTAAGATGCAAATGCTTTCATTGACAATCAAGCTTTGAAACAGCATAACTACAAAGCATTTATTCCTAGTTTTAATATTACTCGTATGGGGGTTGTAAGAGCTATTCCCACTGACTGGTCCGAAGCAGAAATAATGGAAAATATTACTGTTCCTTTTGGGTGTGGAAATATACAAAGTTAGGAGAATAAATAGGAAACATATTGTAGACGGCAAAGCAACATTCTCTCCAGTGGAGACTGTGGTGCTTACTTTTGATGGCCAGGTTTTACCTAAAAGAGTTTTTCTTTGCTTCAATGCTTTACCTGTTGATTTGTATATTTTCCCTACTTTACAGTGCTTTAATTGTTGTCGCTATGGTCATATTAAGAATCAGTGTAGATCTGTTCCAAGATGTTTCAAGTGTGGCAATAGCCACGCTGGTGAGAGCTGTAATATTGATGATGATGATGTTGTGTGTTGCTTGTGTTCTGGTTCTCACTATGCGACCAATAGAAAATGCCCAGAGTTTGCAAGACAGAAATCTATAAAAGAGACCATGGCGAAAAATTGTGTTTCATATGCTGAAGCATTTAAATTACATCCTCCAGTTATGAAATCCTATTCTGAAGTGTTATCTTCCACAGTACCTCCTGTGTCTCCTACAAAACAAAAACATACAAATTATAATAATGTAAACAAATCTTCCTATAAAAAGACATATTTTGTGAAATCAAATCCACCCAAAAAGGACAGCATAGGGTATGATAAGGTAGCCCATGCTGCATTAACTCAGAACTATGATATCCCTTTACCATCAATTGGCACCTTGAAAAATAATCCTTTATCTACTTTGTCAATAAAAGATTTAATTATTGTTTTGATTAACTCACTCTCTCAACAAAATAATTATTTTGAACCGTCCAACGCTGCTATTTTAAATATGAATAATTTAATTAATAATAATGATACCAATAATGGATCTTCAGTCCACAATCCTTCAGTGGAATTGCCGCAGCATAAGGAATAAAAAGTCAGACTTACTGTATATTATTAACATATACAAACCAATTATTATGGCACTACAAGAAACTCCAACTCCAACCCTCCAACCCAACACTAACTTTAATTTCTAATTATTTTTGTTTAAGAGAAGATAGAACTGATAGCTATGGTGGTGTTGCTTTATTAATAAGTGACACTGTTCCTTTCCAGCATATTCCAATTACTAACCATAGTACTGACTTCTCAATAATAGCTGCATCCGTTCAAAATAAATGCTTTGTGTCAACATACATTCCTCATCCGTCATCCGGACTAATATTATAAATGCGAAAGTAACTCTGTCTGTCTGTCTGTCTGTTACTCTTTCACGCCAAAACTACTGAACGGATTTGAATGAAATTTGGTATACAGATGGTCTAGACCCTAAGAAAGGACATAGGCTACTTTTTATTGCGAAAAGGGGGTTGTAAGGGGTTAAAAGGGGGGGGGGGGTGAAAAGTTGTATGGAATTGGGAACTACGAAGCCAAATTTTTTTAATACAAAATCTTAACCACTGAACCTAGGAACATGATATTTAGAAGTTTTGGGTGTATCAAGTTAAAAAACAATTTGGCTTTTGAAGTTAACGGGGCAGACACTTAAGGGCAACCGTCGTTGTCGGACGCATGCGATTAGAGAAATTTGGCTTTTGAAGTTAACGGGGCAGACACGTGAGGGCAACCGTCGTTGTCGGACGCATGCGATTAGAGAAATTTGCGCTACAGAGAATTACATTTTCGATCCAGTAAAATAATTTTATTGTTTCGTATAATTTTTTAAGTAAGTATTTTTTATTAATTAGGTCCTGTTAATTAATTTTGTACATACTTAATATTTCGGAATATTTTAGTTCATAGTTAATAGTAGGTCAGATAGTTTCAGGTCAGATAGTTACTTTAAAAAAAACCGATTTGCTTTTATTTCCTTTTTTGAATTAATCTAATAAGTCGTAGTAGGTGTAAAAGTAACCTAACCTACTTACCTCCTATTCTTTTAATGCATTGGTTGAAAATAAGTATTGATAATTTAATTTCTTAGTTTCTTTTTTTCCATTTAAACGTGACTAAACACATCGCCGTGCGGTGAGCGCATCATTTTTACTACGTAGCTGCTTATTAAAGGTTTTTTATATGATAATAAATCTCAATCTGTACATCTGTTTTGTTCGATTTATTTTATTTTTGTTTTTCTACGATGACTTGCAAACGAAAGTCCAATTTAGCTAATAGCTCTAGCAGAGCTCGGGCTGCTAAACTTGCTAGATCACTGGAATCGGAAAAGGATTCACAGATCCATCGGACTTTAGATGCCGAGCGTCACGCATTTCAAAGGGCTGCTGTAACTTTTGAGCAAACGTAGACCCGTCATAATTTAGACGCTGATCGTCATGCTGTACAAAGGGCTGCAGAGACCTCTCAGCAGACCCAAGCTCGCCAAGTCTTGTATGCCGAGCGTCACGCGGCTCAAAGAGCTGCAGAGACTCTCAGCAGGCCCAAGCTCGCCAAGTCTTGAATGCCGAGCGTCACACGGCTCAAAGAGCTCCTCAAAACCTCGCAGCAGACCCAAGCTCGCCAAATCTTAGATGCTGAGCGTCAACCTTCGTTGATAGCCACAGAGACCTACGATGAATACGTGGAAGGCATTTGCCGATGCTGCTTTTGATTATGATCCGTTAATTGATTACTTTAATCATCCATTAGTCCTCCTAGGTCGGTTTTTCGCATGGCCAACTGTACGTGGCCTGCTCGCGAGTGTCGAGTCCAAACAATCTCCACATTTTTACAAATAATAACAAAACCGCAAACGTTGTGTACAAAAATGTTTTAAATTAGGTCATTTTAAAATATTTTCGTACACAACGTGACGCTGGCCCCTGTAAGTGTCTCTTGGACTTAAGGGACCAATAAATTTTCCTAGGTACTTTCTGCCACTCAATGGAATACATAGGTACCTTATACCTACTGAAAACTAATATTTTTATTTTTTTTAAATATACCTACTAATGATTCTTATTAAATAATTAAAAATGCTACCCAAAGATACTATTCCACGCGGACGAAGTCGCGGGTAACAGCTAGTCCTCTATATATGATGAAGTAGCAGCTATTCTATCGCGATTACCTAAACCTATTTTGATAATGGGTGATTTTAACGCTCAACATCGATCTTGGGGTAGTTCTAACTCAAGCTATTATGGCGCTAGAATTTTAGATATTGTAGATGAAAATAACTTTTGTATTTTAAACTCTGGCGATCCGACTAGACGCACACAGCCTAATGAAGGCATAAGCGCCCCGGATTTATCTATCTCCACCCCCAATTTAGCTTCCTCCTTTTCATGGAGTACGCTTTCCTCCACTTTTGGCAGTGACCACTTCCCCATATTAATATCATTCCCAAAAACAGTTTTAAAATCGCGTCCTAAACGTTCACCTAGACTTAAACATAGAATTAACAATGACAGTGACAGGAGAAGTTTAGGGAGCTAGTTGCGCAAAAAGTATCATTTCTTCCCGACATTCAGCTTAATGATCAAACAATGTGCGCAGATGCGTTTGCGTTGGTTCTAATAGAATGAATGAATGAATGAATAATCACTTTATTGTACACCATGATATTTTAAATTACAATTAATTAAAACTATTACATAATAGTACAAACGGCGGCCTTATCGCTTAGAAGCAATTTCTTACAGGCAACCGTATGTTAACTGGACTGTTACATAAAGAGTGGGAAGTAGATGGTGTCATTCAAAGTGCAACTACCATTAATAACACTTATAAATAATTATGTACAACAAAAAATTAAATAAAATACAAATACATAAACATAATACATCTATTTATAAAGACACTAACACTTCAATCATAGTTTGGATGATGTGACGACCTGCTAAAATGTCAAGTAATGTTCTTTTAACATTCTTTTAAAACAAGCTAATGTTTTAGCACCTCTGATTGCTTCTGGCAAGGCATTCCACAAACGAGCAGCCTGAACTACAAATGACTTGTCCATAAATTTGGTGGAGTGCATTTGAATCTCGAGTGTTAAGTTTTCTGACGATCTCAAAACACGAGCATGTGTATCATGCAGGAAATTAAAACGGGCCTTGAGATAATATGGAGTAAAG
Source organism: Chilo suppressalis (assembly GCA_902850365.2). Taxonomy (NCBI): domain Eukaryota; kingdom Metazoa; phylum Arthropoda; class Insecta; order Lepidoptera; family Crambidae; genus Chilo; species Chilo suppressalis. The sequence goes on from OU963898.1 coordinate 21,764,475, forward strand.
GGATTAAACAATATACTGTAAAGAAGGGAAAGGATATGCATGTTCCGGCGAAGGCGAATTGGCAACCACTTGAGCTTAGTGCGGAAATCGGATACATGAACATATTTGCGCAAGCCAAATATGAACCTAATACAAAAATTTTGAAGCCGCTCAAGTTTATTCAGTTGCATGGCACCAGAGGCAATCGACATGACGCTCTTTTTAACATCACAGTCAGAAAATTGACTAAGAGAAAAATATGGATGATTAGGGCACGGCAAAGATGAAAGATAGTTCAAAGTATTAGACTTGCTAGATAAGTCAGAACATTGTGAGGAGGAGAAGTGTTTATTAAGCAAATCGATATTTAAATTAGTAAAAGAAGATGTTTGACGTTGTTTTCCTATGCCCAAAGACCTTAGAAATTTCCAGACCTTCGTCGGATCTTCGTCTTCAATAGACTTGTGTATATAATGGCGTTGTGCATTCCTACACACCTTATTGCATTGATTGCGCACCTTGACGTACTTTTCTCAGTTGGAAGGAGTGGGTCGGCACTTGTACCTAGTTTTGGCAGCAGCTTTCCGCTCAGATATGCTCTTAATTTCGTGAGTGAGCCACGGTGAAGGACGATGTTTCATTTTTACGGGCCGAATAGGAGCATGAACATCATACAACCCTGTGAGTGCCGAAACAAAATAACCTACCTTTTCGTCCACAGAATAACAGTTAAGGAGCTGTGACCAATCAATATTAGCAGCGTCCTTCCGCAGGTTTTCGTGATTGATACTACTAAAATTGCGCTGCAAAAGAATTTTGGGCTTAGCTTTTGGTGGACGGATCTTGTACGAGATAAAAATTAAATCATGGTAGGAAAATGCATCAGCTGAGAATTTACCATGTTTGGCGACATGTTGGGAAGACGAGACAACACTAAGGTCTAGAAGCGAAGGAGAACAGTTAGGAAAATTATGTGTGGCTTTTAAAGAAGGTAAGAATAAATTATTACTTTGTAGGACCGAGCGAAAAATTGCTGAACGGGAATCATTTTTAAGAAGGCAGGTGTTAAAGTCACCCATGATAAGAGTATGACTGTAAGACGGACACAACGTCTCCAACTTGTTTTCTAGAGAAGAGAAGAAATTTATTCGGGAGGATGGACAATAGTACACGCCTAGCAACACCTTTGTATTGCTAAGATTTATTTCTAAAAAGAGATGTTCACCAGCATTCACCGGGGGCGGCTGAGGTGACATGTCAAAAACTGTGAAAGGGATATGTGCACGGAGATATATGGCGACACCACCACCACCACCCACCGTACGATCATTTCTTATTAGGTTGAAGCCAGGCAAAGAATAGGTTGCAGAAGGGAGACATGGTTTAAGCCATGACTCTGAAACGAGTATAGCATGAATGTTCTTACAGTCAAAATTTGTCAGCATATCAGAAAAATGAGCCGGAATGCTTTGGGCATTTATATGGACAACGTTAAAATTTTTCGAGACATCAGAGAAACAGGAGTTAAGTGAGTCGTTTAAAGTAGGAATACTTACAAAGCTATCATTGTCACTACTACATGCTGATTCATAAGTATCAGAGGCACTGTCATCATCCAACAATAACATGTTAATATATTTAGAAAGAATAAATAAATAATAAATATAAATAAAGGATGATGGGCAAAAATCTATGGAACTTGGTATTCGTTCCAATAGAGATGTGTTACATATCATTTGAAAGGTCTACTTGAATACAATAATGTCTACTATGGCGCTTGCCCTGATACGTTGTCGAAACAGAGTTATATAATAAATAATAAAAAAAAGTTTTTCCTTTATAAATTGTTATACATTTTAGTATTTACATTATTTTAGCAGTGTTGTAAGTATTAACAATAGGCATTAGGTTAGAGCGTTGATATCTGCAATAGTTTAAAAAAAAAGTATTGCAGATACCAGTGGCCTTCCGACTTAGTAACAATACAACCTCCTGAGAACTATTTAATGTTTATCTTTAACGAGAACGTTAATAAAAGAAAATGATAAAAAAACATAATAAAAAAAACAATAACTAGCTTGTTATCTTGAACGGTAACCATAGGTGTATATATATAGAGGGGGGGGGGGGGCGGGGCGAGTGGGCCGTGCCCACTCCAGGACGGTCTTGTGCCCACCCCAGGATGTTGGACTACCGATTCGAAATTCTATAATACTAATCACTAACTCCAGATGACTCTTCTCTTCAATGTCAGCCCCCCCCCCCCTGAAAAATAACCCTAGAACACTTAATAAAAAACTTTTTTAACAAAAATAAAAATAACAAAAATAGATTTTAAATATTAATCTTTGTTGGTACATTATGTTTTTATTCATTTATTTTTTTATGTATGTAGTTATCCAGAGGCAGAGTGATAGAAACACATTTTGGAGTAATTACTTTATTCATTATTTTTAATAAGGATGTCATTTAGGAACAGTGCAGGAGCGACGAATCCGGCATGCCTGGCATAGCCTAGGTAGGTACCATATAATCCTTACTTCCTTACTAATATTATAAAGGCGAAAGTTTGTTTGGATGGATGTATGGATGGATGTTTGTTCCTCTTTCACGCAAAAACTACTAAACGGATTTTAATGAAACTTTACAGTAATGTAGCTTATAGATCAGAATAACACATAGGCTATAATTTATAAAGATACTAGCTTTTGCCCGCGACTTCGTCTGCGTGTAATTCGAATAAAAATAAAAATGCAGGGACATGGCGGTTCCGACGCTACCGGGCGGGGGGCTTGGCGGCGCGTGCCTGTTGTAATTAAGTATTAGAAGAATGTGATTGTGTATAATACAAGCCTGAGAACAAAAACTATAGTCTACACCGAAGCGAAGCGAGGGCGGGCCACTAGTTGATAATATGTGAGCACAAGTTCCTGTGGTACGTCTACCGGTTAGACATGTAAAATAATGTTGAATTATAATATTATAATTATTATTCGGTAAGTATAATAATGTAGTAATAATGGTAATAACGGTTCCGGTAAAAATGGTTCTGGTATTTTCTGGAAAAAATAAAAACGGACAGCAAATATCAGAATGCCGCCATAGTAACTAATATTCTACATGAAAAGAGGTATTCAATGATATATCACTCATCGCTATTGATACCAAACACCAATTGGATACCAAAATGCCCGTCCTCCTTTATGTATGTATATATTATGTAAAGTATAATATAAAATAAAATTATGAATAAGTATCAAAAGCAATTTGCCAACAAATAAAAACACCATGTACCACCCGCACGTGTTACAAATATAAATAAAATCTACGTAATAACAAAGAGTCGATAACGGAAACACACATCAGTACAAACTTGAAATTATTAATTTGATCTCAGTAAGGACAATGTTACAAAACAGCACTCGGAAAATGAGAATAAAAACAAGAGGAAAAAAAAATATTAAGGCTGTGTAAACATACATATCTTTGCCTTCACGATCAAAAAATTAAAAGAAAAATGAGTGACGTTTACGTGACGTTGTTAGTTGGTGATGTGACATTATTTATCTATTTGATAATAATTTTACCTTTAAAAAACTAAAATAAAAACAAAATAACTAAACTCAACTAGAGATAGTAGATGTTATAAAAGTTGCAACATTTTTATGATTTCGTATCAACTCTATAAAAACAACACTGTTAGATGGATACAGACAGCACAATCAAGAGCAATTTATTACTTTTTTGTAGCAGCAGCACGTCGTCGTGCCTTTGGTGCTATTTTTGCAGCAGCTGAAGACTTGTCCGGCCCAGGCTCCATTAACTGAATTTCTTCAGTGCCTGAAGCCCTGATCGGTTCAAGTTCCACCAACAGAAGCTCCTCAGTGCTAGTGATGCGATGTCTGGTGTTGTTGGGGCCGAGCACATGAATAACGCCATACTGAGTCCAACACCTATTGATGCCGAACTTTTCACGTGCTGCAAGGAATGCACTGCGACGAGACTGCGTCAAATACTCGGACAAAGTTACACCAGTACCTTTTAGCTTCGATTTGTCAAACCAAACCTTATCTCGAACACTGATTTGCTGAAACTTCACAATGATGGGCCGAGGTTTTTTGCGATTGTTCGAGCGACCTAATCTGTGTGATACCTTTATGTCCTCCAGTACAAAGCCATCAGTTTTTAGTTTTCCGGTGATGACCTCAGTAATGAGTTGAGAGGTATCTTCGTCATCTTGTTCTGGAACTCCATGGAACAGCAACATCTTTCTTCGGCCATACATCTCCAGCCTATCAATTGCGCTTGCAACCATATGAATTTGGGATTGAAGTGCGTTGAGTGATTCCATAATGAAGACCTTGAAAGCTGCAAACTCACTGGACAGAAACACGGTGCTGGTGGTGTTGGTGTTGGGTGAAGTCTGAGTCTTCTGCAATTCTGCCTCAAAATTTTCCATTCTGCTATGAAAAGTCTCCATCAGCTGCGATAATGTGTACTGTACTTGCTCCATAATGTGTGTTAATTTTGTTATTTATCGAACTTTCAAAGGAGATAACACTGCAGTGGGTGGTTATTAATGTTAGCAATTGATTATGATCATTAATTGGTAAGTAGTAGTTGTAAAATAATTAAATAATATTTAAAATCGGGAAGTGTTTAAATTTACGACTTTCTTCACTGACTACCCTCAATCGAAAAAGAAAGAAAAAAAAAAAGAAATAGAGGCTGCTGATTCGACCTTTCTGCGTAAACAATCTAATAGAAATATTCCCTCACCGCCTTGGTGGGATTCTGAATACACAGCAGCAATAAAGCGTAGAAAAGTAGCTGAAAAAAAATATTATAATAACAGTACAAATGACAACTTTGACAAACTTTCGCATATAATAAATGAAACTCGTAAACTACTAACATTTACGATGTCCACGCGCCCATCAGAAAAGTGAAGCTAAAGCGTGAACCAGCTCCTTGGATGACAGCAGGTATTCAGATGGCGATGAGACGTAGAAATCGTACTTATCGCAGTTATAGAAAGGATCGCTCTGACGAAAAGTGGAAACTCTTCAAGGCTGCTAGAAATCGGTGTAATCAGATGATACGTAACGCCAAACGCCGATATATTCTCAACAATCTTTCTTCCTCATCTTCTGCAGATATCTGGAAGTTCCTTGGAACACTAGGTATCGGCAAATCGCGACATTTAGACCTATCTAATTCAATAAACTTAAACGATCTCAATTCTCATTTCACCACAACTTTTAAGTTGGATCGTGATTCTACAGCAAGCACTGTTGCTTCCATAAATGGTTTAACGCGTCCTAACGTCGACCCCTTCCATTTTTCACCAGTCACACCGGCAGAGATTAAAAAGATAATACTTTCCATTAAGTCAAATGCGATAGGGTCTGATGATATTAGTCGTCGCATGATCATTACTATTCTTGACCCTCTTCTTTCTGCTATAACGCATTTAATGAATTCTTCTCTTGAAACCAGCACTTTTCCTATGCTATGGCGAAAAGCTTATGTACGGCCTCTTCCCAAAGTTTCCAATCCAACACAGCCACATGAATTTCGGCCGATTTCTATCCCCCCCTTCATGTCAAAAGTGCTAGAGGCCTGCGTTCACAAGCAATTATCTCAATATGACAAAAATTCATTGATGAACCCCCTCCAATCCGGATTCAGGCCAGGACATAGCACAATTTCAGCGCTCTTAAAGGTGACTGGCGATATTAGGGTGGGAATGGAGAACGGTAAAGTAACATGTTTAGTACTTATCGATTTCTCCAATGCTTTTAATACAGTTAGTCACGATATTCTCCTTTCTATACTATCCCATCTTATGGTCTCTGACGATGTGTTGACTTGGTTCTCTTCTTATCTTCGGGATCGCGAGCAGTTGGTCCGGTCTGGGTATTATCCCTCATCCTGGCGCAACCTTGAAACTGGTGTTCCCCAAGGCGGTATTTTCTCTCCTCTTCTTTTTTCAACTTTTATTGATTTTATCACTCACAATCTTCAGTGTTCGTATCATCTATATGCTGACGACTTACAATTATATACTGAAGCAAGCATCGACAATTTAAACAAAGCCATTGTTGCTCTAAACAGTGACCTAGTCGCTATTAAAACCTGGTCGGAAAAATTCGGGGTCACGGTCAATGCTTCAAAATGCCAAGCCATTTTACTAGGGGGGTCAAGGATGATGAGCAAAATTGACATCAACAGTCTTGGTTCCATCATTCATGACGGTACCACAATACCTTTTAGCAACGTCGTTAAAGATCTGGACTTGTATATCGACTCGAGTTTTAAATGGCAGGACCAAGTTGGTAGTGTCTGTAAAAAAGTAACGGGACCCTGCGTGCCCTTTATCGAATGAAAATTTTTTTGCCGGTCAATATCAAGGCAATGCTTGTGCAAACCTTAATATTTCCCATAATTGACTATGGTGATTTGTGCTACCTCGACCTGAATGCAGATCTACTCAACAAACTTGATCGCCTTCAGAATAACTGCATTCGATTCGTTTTCAATCTGAGCAAATATGACCATGTGTCCGCATACCGATCTCTCTTAAAATGGATGCCCATTAGGCAGCGCAGAAGTATGCGGGCTCTGACAACCCTGTTCTCTTTGCTGGATTCTCCAACTCCCCCTTATCTCACTTCTCAATTTCAGTACTTATGTACCTCTCATAGTAAAAATCTTCGATCTTCTTCTAATCGTTTACTTATCATTCCATCACACTGCTCCGATATTATTCACTCTTCCTTCTTCGTAAAAACGATACTTTTGTGGAATGATCTCCCGCTAGATATCAGAATGTCCCCCAGTAAATATACCTTTAAAACCAAACTGCGAAGATTTTTATTAGAACAGGCGTTTCGTTGAGTGGTTTGTCGTCATTATTTTGTATTTATTTTGGAGATATGTATGTATTTGTGTATTTATTTAAATATATTAACTTATGTATGTGTATGTTTACATATTATTATTTATATTTATTATTTTTATAAACTTCAATGTGATTTCCACTTCAGTTGTGCACCCTACCACTAATAATATCCACAACATCCTATGGTTGACTGGTAGAGAATGCCTACGGCATTAAGTCCGCCATTGTACATTTGTGCATAAAGAATAAATAAAATAAAATAAATAAATACTAAAGAAAAAAAAATGGGATGGTTGGAAGGCATTTTGTTCTTCCTTGGCCCCTGATATTTCCCCATCTGCTATTAGGACTAATATCCGAAGATTTAGATCGGCGTTCAGAGAACCAACTCAGAAGTTCATAAATGAGGAAGTGGCTGATAAATTTCTTGATAAATTAGCTCCCCCTTTTGTTTCCCCGGATAATACACCTTTATTCAAATCTATTAACAACACGATTGATAATTTATCTCATGACCACGGCTTCAACTCTCCTTTAGCCTAACTGAACTAAAATGTGTTTTGTCCTATGTAAAAGATTCTGCCCCTGGGAGTGATGGAATCCCCTATTCATTCATATCCCACTTAAGTGACGACAGTCTTGTTTACTTATTACAAGTGATCAACTCTATTATGGTTAATAACGAAATTCCTATATCACGGAAAACTCAGGAATTAATTCCTTTATTGAAACATAATAAACCCCCTGCAGATCCAAATTCATATAGACCTATAGCTCTGGCTTCAGTTTTTTCTAAAATAGCATAACACTTAGTTAAGAACAGATTGGAATTTTATTATTTAAAATTTTATTAATTCAACTAAACGAGGAATAAGTGGTAGGTTTGCAGTTCGTATAGAAAATACTCGGAGACTCGTATACATTAGCCAAAAATAGGTTTTTATCACTTGAACGAAAGTTAGAACGTTCCTACGAATATAAACGTAGTTATTGCAATTTTATGCAAGAATACTTAAGTTTGGGGCACATGACGAAGATAGACGCGCCCAGACAGCCTCATTTCTATTTACCTCACCACGGCGTGCTGCGTGAGAGTAGTACCACCACTAAGTTGAGGGTGGTATTTAATGCCAGTGCCATTACAAGTACGAATAAGTCGCTTAACGACATACAATTACCAGGCCCGGCATAACAAAACGATATTTTTTTCTATTCTATTGCGTTTTCGTCAGTGTAAATACGTCGCTTGCGCTGACGTTGAGGACGTTTCCAGGGTGGCTGACATACGCACTTCATCGGGAATCATTCGACGAGCGTTCTCGAAGATATGTCCACTCCTATAATACATACGATTTTAAGATTGGAAGTAGGAACTTCCAAGGCAAGGATCGACCAGTCGATCGCGAGTGCTTTTTGAGTAGATCTCGAGAAGATTTTTTTTTTCGTAAGTAGGTACTTAACTAAACTACAAAAATTTATAACGTAATAAAATAACACTGCTAGCGGCAAAAGGTGGCTTTATCAAAGGAACGCGCGGTATTTGTCAAAGAAAAGCCGCGTTTTTTATTCTTGCCGCTTTTCTAGAAATTTCGGGCGGCGCGTTTGACTAAGTCTATTATTAATAGTACAAAATGAGTGCAGCGAAGAAATCTAAAACGTATTATTTTAATAACGATTGGGAGGAAAAAAAAAGATTTTTTGACAATCATTCCTCTGAAGGGGAAGACTCGTGGCGAAGATATATGACGTTTTCTTCAATTTTGTAAAAAACTACAAGATATCAATATATATAAATTAGTGTGCATTAATTTAGCACCAGCGATGACTGGAAACAAAAACAGTTTTGTGGCATGGTTTCGAGCTAATGAACATTACCTTTCATTTTTTTCTTTTTTTTTTGTGTTCAAAAGTTTTTAACACAGAGGAAATTATGGGCATTGCAACAAAAATTGTGAATTCCATTCGGGCACGTAGCTTGCAACGGCAGTAGCTTTAAGTTGCAACTGCAACGAAGATAGGGAGTCAGCTGAACACACTGATTTAGTTTCACACGGACGTCAGGTGGTTGAGTCGCGGTTTCAAGAATTATTGCCCGAAATAGAAAGGTTTCAAGAATTATTGCCCGAAATAACAGCTTTTCTAGACGAAAGAGGTGATGACACTCAGATGTTGAAAAACGAAAAATGGCTGACTGATTTGGCATTTTTGACTGACATCACAATGCTAAGGGCATTGGGCAACGCCATTTGAGCTTCAAGGTAAAGGAAAAACTATTATTGAGATAATTAGCGCAGTAAACGCATTCAAAAGTAAATTGCAATTTATGATAGATCAATTGAAAAGAAAGGATCTGAAACATTTTCCGTCTTTAAAAGCAAGGATTCCTCAGTTGAATTATAATACGTATGAGGCTAAATTATCAAATATTCTGGGACGATTCGAAATGCGTTTTTATGATTGCAGTAAATTGGCAAATATAGCATCATTTATGGGTTACCCTTTTTCATATTAAAACATTGAGGAATTAGCTGCTGAAATAGCAAGTCAGTTTAATATGAACTCATGTTCTGTTGAAAATGAGTTGGTGCAGATTATATCAGATATACATCTCAAAGCTACAGCATCTGATACAAATTTCTGGTGTTTTATATCTGTATTGTTATTGCAAATACATATTGGGGGCAGCCGATATAAGTAATTAAAACGATTGAAAAGGGGCTGCAACGAGATTACGATAAATACACAATTACGAATGGGTTTACTAACAGCGTAACGTACTCACGTTTGAAACCTTGGTCGGAAGCTTGTGGTCCGCGTATTCTTCTAGCTAGAGGGGCAGATGAACAGCACACACACAGTCATATAAGAAATTCACAGTGTATTGTTGACGAATTCCACTTGTTTGGTATACTGCACGTAAAGATTTTGGTTATACGATGTTAGCGAGTGCGCGGGCGCGGAACGGAGTGACGTAGGTCCTCTCGTGTGATCAGTGGCTAACTGTCTGCGTTAGGCTAGTAAAAAACCACATTCGCAGATGCATCGTTCTCGTTGCGAAGCTACCCACATTTAAAATAATAAATAAGTAACCACGATTAAGTGATAACGGAACAATATCTGAAGATAAATATCCGAATCCAAGGCAAATCGCCCTTCAACTGACGGCAATGATTGGGTCAACTTACTTGTAGAAGCATTTTCTGAAATAAAGATAATTAAGTCAAAATATCGCAATCGAATAACTGACGATCATATGTCATCATGCTTGCGATTAGCACTCAGTGGTTATGTACTATCTTAAGTATGCTGAGGATATGCAGTGCCACGCTTCAACATCCAAAGTCACTCCTTAGTTAAGTTTAACACCATATGTAACTCTTTTGTTTTGTAACAACCAATGAACTCGCAATTTTGAATAACTATGAGTTTTTTCATTGATATTGTAGAGAAGAACCTAATTAAACCTAACCCAAACCTTGACTAAAATAATGGATATTGTGCGGAAAGCTAATATCTATATTTGCTACGGTAAAGCGCCCGTAAAGGTGATATCAGATGGTTCACTCGAGTGAACTTACGGCGAATGACAAAGAAAAGAACGTTCATCTGTTATTTACTTTAAATATGTCATCGGGTGAAGCCGTGCGACCGAGAGGAATCCGTTTAATTTGTGTTCATTTAATCCAAAAGTTAGTAATGTCTGTTTATGACTAGTACAGTGTAGGCACACGATATATATCGTCAGAAGAGTAACCACTTTTAGTAGACTGCTTAATTTTTGTTAATTCAGTTATAAAGGGGTCCGTATAGTTTTTATTTTATGTTTGATGTCTTCTTCACCTCGAGGTTTAAATTACTAATTAGAGATTTTTTAGCTTTTATACGTAATGTTCTATCCTTGTATTCGTCAAGTATGTGGTTCCATAAAAATTTGATTATTCTTAAAATATTCCGTAAACAGCAGCGTACTTTGCTTATTCTACTTGAACACCATTTTGCTTCCAATTAGTCCAGTCGGAATAGCCATAATTTGGACCGACTTCTATTCTAAGACACCAGCGCTTAGCCAATTTTTTCCTAGGTAGTATAGACCCCTACGAATATGCCCTCCATTTGTCCCCGCTAGAACCCGTGTTTTGTAGCCAGGAAAATTGTTTAAACAAAGAAAAACCGGTTTTTTTGAGTTTTTTTGCTTGTAAACGGGGATTTTGAAAATTTTTTTGAATCAAAGTTGTTCATTAGCTTGCCCTCTACAAAATCAGTTCTATGAAAAAATAACGTGAGATTGTTAGTTTAGCAGTAAATTGCAATTATGTCGATTTTACGTTTGCAACAATTCAACATGTTATAATAAACATTTTGATTTCTAAAGTAGTTTATCATGTGGGTAACGCCATTCCCAAGAGAGTCATGTAAAATTTATCGACCTGTGTCGCAAACTTTAGCAACAATTCTCAATCTCCGAAAAAAAAGTTCTTGCCTGTCCCGTCTTTCCCAGAAGGCGCACAGCGGGAAAAAAAATTCGGGTGATTCGATTCACCAAGAATTTTGAGGAATCGATCGAGTAGAAAAAAATCGTTAATAAAAATGTTCGTTTTTGGACGATTTAAATTTTTTTTAAAAAATGACGTAGAATAATTTTTTTTTTAAACTAATGTATTTTTCTCTCCTCAACTCGAATATACTATTCTGAATATATATATATATATATATATAATACTAATATACCCTGAGAATTCTGATTATGAACCGGAAGAAAAAAGGACGAAATTAATTTAATTAGAAATATAGAATACAACGCAGTCATGTAATCGAATTTTAGTTAATAGTTTTGTAAATAATTTCTGTACATAAATAAACTGAATTTTTTAAATTTTCAATCGTATATTCGAGTTGAGGAGAGAAAAATACATTAGTTTAAAAAAAAAATTCTACGTCAATTTAAAAAAAAATCGATTCCTCAAAATTCTTGGTGAATCGAATCACCTGAATTTTTTTCCCCGCTGTGCGCCTTCTGGGAAAGACGGGACAGGCAAGTACTTTTTTTTCGGAGATTGAGAATTGTTGCTAAAGTTTGCGACACAGGTCGATAAATTTGACATGACTCTCCTGGGAGTGGCGTTACCCACATGATAAACTACTTTAGAAATCAAAATGTTTATTGTAACATGTTGAATTGTTGCAAACGTAAAACCGACATAATTGCAATTTACTGCTAAACTAACAATCTCACGTTATTTTTTCATAGAACTGATTTTGTAGAGGGCAAGCTAATGAACAACTTTGATTCAAAAAAATTTTCAAAATCCCCGTTTACAAGCAAAAAAACTCAAAAAAACCGGTTTTTCTTTGTTTAAACAATTTTCCTGGCTACAACGGGTTCTAGCGGGGACAAATGGAGGGCATATTCGTGGGGGTCTATACTATCTAGGAAAAAATTGGCTAAGCGCTGGTGTCTTAGATTAGGTCTCATGTTTATTCCGACTAGACTAAATTTGCCATGACGTAACGGGATGTGCGTCTGCTACCGAGCTCGAGACAAAATGGCAGAATGAGTGAACGTTCTCTCTGTGTGCAGACCGTTAATTATTCGTTCATTCGCAGTTGGAGTAAAAGATGCCGAATGATAAAATCTAACAACGTCGGATCGGTTCATTAATGACTTCAATCGGCACTCTTGTTTCATTTGAGGTTCATACGAATCATTTCGAGTGAAAGATGCAGAATGAAAGACAAAAATGATCGAAAAGTGAACCGTCTGCAGAATGAAAGACAAAAATGAACGAAAAGTGAACCGTCTGGTACCGCAGGTGTGAGGTCCGTTCGGCAGTGTGCCTCTTAAAGGCGCCGCACAGTGATTTAAGAACCTCGATTTTGTGACATGCCCTTTTTATCCCAAATTCCTATAAATTAAGCTATTATAAACACTGGAAAAATTAGTAGGCCTCGTAGTTTTCGAGAAAAAAAAATCAAAGTTGACCTATTTTAAAACTAGGAATTAAAAAAAAATCATCTAGCTCCTCTATTATTCATATTGTTTTAGTTTTGGTTAAAGGTTTATATATAGCTTTGTATTATACATCTTTTCACAAATTTTGAGCCTTCGAAAGCAAACCGTATAGACCATATGACCTTTTTTTTAATTTTCGATTTTATTTTTTCTTAAGAATAACGGCGTATTCGGATAATATTTATACATGAAAATATTGAAGTTTGTTGTCCATATGTAGAGTATTTTTAATGCAACCGAAAACCGCAGTATGTACGAGTTATAAACAAAAACATTAATTAAACACAATTCCGGTATTAGGGTTGTCACGTCCGGAACTGAGTATTTAAAAATAAAATGAGTTCCTATAATATATATTAATAAGCATTCTTTAAACATATATTATATGACCTATTTATTGTCATTGGAGAAGAAAGAGAATATAACTTTTAGTTATGTAACTAATAACACTTAAGATAGTTTTTATTACAAAATATTTATGTATTATAAGGATTTACCGACTCAAAATCGGCAGTGTTATTTGTTGTATATTGCATGAACAATTATACAATAGAGTGACGATGAAAATAATGTTTTTGCTACTGCATATGTTCCGCTGCAGCTCGTGTTAAATGAAAGGGATGTTGTTTGGTCTAATCCAGCTCCACAATCACATAGATACTGCAGACCTATTCATATTCAATATAGGAAAATCAAATATCTAATTTGCAACTGCAAGGCAAAACCTCACAAGTTCATAATATACCCGTAAGTTGTGAACTATATTGTGCAGCTATTGACGGAAAAGTCCTTAACATTTTATTAAATACGTCATCCCAAATGCGTTGCCCGTATTGTGGCTAAACATATACCACCTTCAATAACTTGGACATGGCTTTTTCTAAGCCATTAAATCGAGAGCTATTGATTGACGGCTTAACTCCGCTTCATTTTTGGATACGAGTGCTAGAATTTCTCTTACGACTTGGCTATAAAATGGATGTAAAAAAATGACGTATCCCACACAATTCTATAGATAATGTCAAAGTTGAAGAGCACAAAAAAAAATATTCAAAATGAAGTGAGAAAGCAGATGGGTTTACTGGTCGACATAGTGCGCCCCATTTCGGGTACAACAAATGATGGCAATACAGAACGAATGGCTTTGCCAGACAAGTTCTGCCAAAATTTTTCCCAAATTCTGGGGATCGAACAATGGCTGTTGGATGATCTCCACAGATTATGTATTGTTTTATCTAGCAATCATGCAATTGATTCCGATCGGTTTAGGGATTTTTTTTACCAATAATTGGTGTCCAATGACCGTAACGTTGCACTAAGTTTTAATTCATGGTGCCGATATTATCAAATCAGCAACTATACCTATAGGGATGCTTTCGGAGCAGGCTGCCGAGACCCGAAATAAATATTGACGGAACGATAGGAAACACCATACCCGAAAAATGAACCGTGAATTTGTTTAATAGAGCGCTGGAAACATCGGACCCTGTTATAACAAACATTCGAATGCAAGAGAGAGAAAATAATTAAAACTTGACACCATTACCATCTGCAGTAGTTTCTTTATTAAAAGTGACAGATCCAAGTGACGCAGTAAAGGATATTGATTTTGAGGACTACTCTTTCGTTATAAATACAGAAATAAATGATTCATTGTAAATATTTATTTATGAAAAGTAATTTATATTTCAATTTCATAATCAATAAATAAATAAATAAATAATTAAAAAAAAAAAGTTTTTGCTCATAATTCCTACATAACGCGGTATTCGGTTGCAAAAAAAATCTGTATAATAGGGACAACAAAGCTCGATATTGTAGTGAATAAAATTCATCCGAATACGCCGTTATACTAAAGAAAAAATATATAAATGAAAACTTGAAAAATAAAACATATCGTCTATACGATTTGCTCTAGAAGGCTCAAATTTTGTGGGAAAGTATATTGTACAACGCCACATAACATACATTTAATCAAAACAAAAAAACATGTTGAATAGAAGAGTAACATTGTTTTTTTGAAAATTCCGGATCGAAAAAGGGTTAACTTTGATTTTTTTTTGTCGAAAACTACGTATCGTAGAATTTTTCCAGTATTTTTTCAGTGCTTATAATAGCTTAATCTATAGAAATTTGGGATAAAAAGGGCATGTCACAAAATCGAGGTTCTTAAAACACTGTGCGCCGTCGTCTGTAAAAAGATTTTTTGCCTGCGTTGTAAAAAAAAAAGAAAGGGTATTTAATATCGTAGGGTATCACCCACAATCAAAATAATCATATGAGCATCTTATATAATACTTAGGTGATCACCTGTTTTGAATAGTGTTAGCAAAGGGTTAGTAATTACGCTGTGGCTTATCCCACCGCCGAAGCTCCTTGTGGGTTTGGCAGTAAAATGCTTTCGATCATCCATTCTATACTATTGTGGATCATAAGGTTGATTTCACATTTTCCTTATAATTTATAAAGAGAACAAGAGTTCGTTTTATAAGATAAAAGGTCGTATGTGCGAAATAACATTTTGTTATTTGTACTTGTTGGTTCAACTCAAACTGTTTTAATTGTCTTTAGTCGAATCGAATGTAGCTGCATAAGTAGCACATACGCGACCAGTTTTTAGCTTAGATTTTGCATGCAACCCGTTATCTATAGAATTGTTGATCGAAGTAAAATGCGTTAAAATTAGCGTTCGAACTTTGAATTCAGTACACTCCTTCAGCTGCACAATATACAAATTTATCGTCTCACGCAACCTTTTTTATGTTTGTAAAATTTATCGCCAGTCATGCGATAGTCTAGTCTAGTCTATAGACACGCAGCTCATGACGACGAACAAATTTATGACGACTGAAATTCAAATTTCAAACGTTAATTTTAAAGCATTTAGTACCAGAGCCACCCGAAGCTTCGTCGTGCAGGTGTGGGAGGAGCATGAGGTGATGATAGTGATATAGTACTAGGAACTTTTTAGTATTGTGTTTCTAGCGATGAGGAAGGTTTCAGGGCTGGAGCAGTGAAACCTTCATGTGGAGTCTCTCATTGGGTTCAGGAATAAATAAATATTTCTAACACTCACACCAATAAGCCTAGTTGCAAAGTAAGCACTGTAAGGCTTGTGTTATGGGATGCTAGGGTAACGGGCAGAAGACATATATGTATATTTATATAGAAATATATATAAACATCTATATCTAAGGTACAAATACTCGTATTCATCATATTAACATTTGTACCTACCGGGGTTCGAACCCGGGACCTTTGAGTAGGCGGCACAATGAAACCCGGTAAATGTAGACCACTCGGCCACGGAGATCGTCCATCGAGGAAGCCATCTTTATCTAGCCGAAATCCCGTCATTTCGATGACAATAAGATTGTTGGCAACCAACACCGGCCTCTCCTCTTTCGGCCAATATTACTTCCAAATTGTAGTTCGAAGTTAGAATAATCTTCAACATCATCCTTTTCTAAAAATGTAAATCGACAGTACCAGATAAAACGGTGACCACAAAGTGTGCTTTATTTTTGGTCCCTAACATTGTGGTGTTAGAAGCATTTTACAAAAACCGATCATGTCAATGATAACTAGATCACGCGCCCTATCTGAAAAAAATGTTTTCACAACCTCAAACATCGTTGTGCCATGTGATAGTGCTTCACAACAGGATTGTGCCTCTGTTTCTGGCGCCCTAGCACCAGCGCAGCCCTGTAAGCCTCTCACCGAAGGTAATGTTGCTGTTCCTTTCGAAGTAACCACGGTAGGTTCTGGTCTCAGCGCCCTTGCACTATCTGTATCTAGCAGAGTTAACTCCAACAGCATTAGCTCTCAAACAAGAACACACTCAAAATCCAGCGCAAAATCGGCCAACACCCATAACAGTGACCGCTAGAGTGTGCACGTCGCCTGGCCACCTTCGAGGCCGCACGTAAAAAGCTGCTGCGGAGAGAGAGAAGGCCTTGGTTGAGCTTGAGCCTTGAGTGCAGCCTCTCTCATAGCACCAAAACGGAATACGTCGAAAAATTGTTAGTAGGCACTCATGATAATTTCGTTGCTTTAGATCATAATGATCCAGCTCAGCCGTGTTTCAGCGAGGCCTCTCAAGAGGTCTCTGGAACGCGGTACCCTGAGAAAGTGGATGCAGCTGCACCGAACCGGGAGGTTGGAGAGACGGAGCCGTTCGGGTTCCGTGATTTCAACGAGGCCTGCTTTGTCTTCGAGCCACGTCCAGGGCCCTGTGTTCCTGATGAAAACCCTACGGACATTTATACCACTACAAATGCGCTTATACTAGGTACACAAAACTAGAATAAGCATTGTAATTTGGTCAAAAATAAAACTCATAGCAAAACCGTAGGTACACAAGATAATTTCATTTATTTTATATCGCTACAAACCCCCCCCCCCCCCCTGTATGCTGCGCAGACCTAAACGCAAGGTAGCTTTGTTGGTTGCTGCTCAATAGTTTTGGGTGCTTCTCACCGTTGGGGCCCATGTTGGCAACCAACACCGCTAAATGTAAATTGACAGTACCAGATTAAACGTTGACCAGAAAACGTGCTTTATTTTCGGACCTTAACAAAAAAAGATACATTTTTCTACCAAACCAGCTATAAAGCTGTTTTGGTCGTGAAGATTCACGACTGAATTCCAAGAACGGTTTAACATCATGTACGATGAAGTATCTAAAACTACTTATTTGATTTCTGTATCGTACGAAAAAGACTGATGGAAGAATCGGACATGTATCAATTTAGGTTTATTTAAGGTTTAGGGATTCGCAAAATTTCCAGTGTCGCTTTACCAGCCTTCCTATCTTCTGTCCATAGTTCAGCAAATCTCATAAGTAAAATTTTAAGAGCATCCCCTTCAAACTTTGAGATTGCTGGCTTAGACCAGGGTTGATAATTTTAAAAATGGTGAAAAGTGAAAAAAAAAATATAGTAGAATGAAACCCATTAGAAAAGGTAGAGAATATAACAAAAATGAAAGGAAAAATAAATTACGGGCGATCTGAGGTCGGGAAGGGGGAGGGGGTGAGTTTTTAAGGGTAAAAAATGGTTAATCTCGATTTCCGGTAAAACTGCAAGTCCTATGAAAAAAAGTTAAATGGCAAAGTTGTAGGTAATAAAAAGATCTACAACTTCTGTATCGACACTTTTTTCACATAACCTCAAAATTTATGTGAAAAATGCGAATAACCGAGTTTTTGGTTTTTGATTTTTATTTTTTGCAAAAAAAAATATTTTTTCACGAAATTTGGTGAAAACTTACCTTTGTATGTCCCAAACATACAGTAATTTTTTTGATTTAAAATATTCATTTTTGCACCTTATTTGGACTTAATATCGAAAAAGCACATTTTTTTCAATCGAAAATTCTCACGTCAAAATATCTGCTTTTTTAAAAAAGTTGGGGTGATTTTTGTTTGTTGAAATCTCTACTTTCTGATGGTATAAAAAAAATATACACTACTATGATAAATGTTCTCAGAAAATGCAAATTAATAATGAAAAAACACGAATCCGAAAATCCTATTTTTAATACCTACTCACAACAACTATTTTTGCATGTTTTATGGATTTGTAATTTTTCTGTTTATCAATATAACATGAAATCTTACGTTTTTCGAGTAATTAAATTGTAAATTTTAATAAATAGTTCAAAATTATACATAATGATTCAAATCAATTTTTCGGATTGGAGTTTTTTTCATTATTAATTTGCAGTTTCTGAGAACATTTACCGTAGTAGTGTATATTTTTTTTATACCATCAGAAAGTAAAGATTTCAACAAACAGAAAACACCCCAACTTTTTTAAAAAAGCAGATATTTTGACGTGAGAATTTTCGATTGAAAAAAATGTGCTTTTTCGATATTAAGTCCAAATAAGGTGCAAAAATGAATATTTTAAATCAAAAAAATTACTGTATGTTTGGGACATACAAAGGTAAGTTTTCACCAAATTTCGTGAAAAAATATTTTTTTTTGCAAAAAATAAAAATCAAAAACCAAAAACTCGGTTATTCGCATTTTTCACATAAATTTTGAGGTTATGTGAAAAAAGTGTCGATACAGAAGTTGTAGATCTTTTTATTACCTACAACTTTGCCATTTAACTTTTTTTCATAGGACTTGCAGTTTTACCGGAAATCGAGATTAACCATTTTTTACCCTTAAAAACTCACCCCCTTCCCCTTCCCGACCTCAGATCGCCCGTAATTTATTTTTACTTTCATTTTTGTTATATTCTCTACCTTTTCTAATGGGTTTCATCCTACTATAATTTTTTTTGGTCTCAAAAATTATCGACCCTGGTCTAGCTTGGAAGAAGCTAGAAACGCTTTCTTAATTGCATGCCCAGGTCAAAATTTTCCAGTTTCTCCAAATTCACAGAGGAGCTGGGATGACATAAACTGTAAATTGACATATGATAACCTTTTGAGCTGTAGTACTGGTTCTGCGCGTGCTAGGCTTTTGGCCGTGGGTGCGCACGAGGCCGGCTACTGGCTTCACGCGTACCCCTCGTCAAATACAGGAACATTTCTTGCGCCTGACACGCTCCGAATCGCAACCTGTCTACGGCTTGGGGTCCCGGTCTGCGCTCCTCATAAATGTCCCTGTGGCAGTGATGTCGACAAGCTGGGACATCACGGACTGTCATGCCAAAAAAGTGCAGGTCGCTTCTCGAGACATGCTGCACTTAATGATATCATACGCCGGTCCCTTGCCACTGTCAACGTGCCAAGTCTACTTGAGCCGTCTGGTATTGCAAGAGACTATGGCAAGAGACCAGACGGTATGAGTTTGATTCCATGGAAGATGGGTCGGGTGCTGGTATGGGATGCAACCTGTTCAGACACGCTGGCCCCTTCCCATCTACATGGAACCAACAACAGAGTTGGTGCGGCTTGTGAAGCGGCTGAAAAATCAAAAGCAAGCAAATACAGGGGTCTAGGCTCCGAATATGATTTTGTCCCATTCGGTGTCGAGACCCTTAGTCCGTGGGGTCCTAGCACTTTAAGGCTATTTAAGGAAATAGCAAAAAGGTTAGTCGACGTCACAGGAGACCGAAGAGCTGGCAGCTACCTCGGACAAAGAATTAGTCTAGCCATTCAAAGAGGTAACGCTGCCAGTATCTTCGGTTCCTTGCCTAAAGGGACTCCTTTTAATAATATATTTTAGTTATTAATTTTATGTTTTAAGGTTTTTAGTTTTAGTTCTATTGTTCTAGTATTTATATTTTACTTATATACTAGCTGACCCAGCGAACTTCGTACCGCCCTAAAAAAATAGGGGTTGTCCAGCGGACAAAATTGTGAATCTAAACCATTCTCAGATCCCCTTGAACACACACAAAAAATTTCATCAGAATCGGTCCAGTCGTTTAAGAGAAGTTCAGTGACATACACACTCACAGAAGAATTATATATATAAAGATAGTAATTATGTAATTAGATAGAGACTTATTTGTTTATAGTTAGTGTATTTTATAGTTTTATGATGTGAAATTGTTAATGTTATTATCTGTTCATATTTCCCCTGGGTCATATAACAACTTAAATCAATCAATATTCAAACTATTTCTGTTAAATAAATAATTAACAATTATAATGTAATGATAGTGTATCAATTGCTGATTAAATAATACCAGATAGTTTGATCACGCAATAGAAAACATATACTGACGTTAATTCACGGCTATAATGAGATATTGTAATGCAAATACAAGTTATTAAAAAATGTGGCGTCATACTCGATTATTGCAAAACCGAACATTGTTAAGAACAAAATCAGCTGAATTACTAATATTATGAACTAATGGGTTCCAGCGACTTCGTCTGCCTGGATCAATTGATTTCCTATTATCCAACCCCTCTTTTCAGCCCCTTAAATGAAGATTATTAGGATAAAAACACTCCGATGCCCTCAAACTATATCTATAGGTAACAATTTTCTTCAAATCGTTTTAGCCGCATAAGCGTGATGAGGTAACAATAGACAAGACACTTTCGCTGTGAGCCGTCCGCGACTTCGTCCGCGATAACTTTGGTTTTTTGAGAATCCCACAGGAACAACAACATACAAGCTTTCACATTTATAATTTTATAAGGGTATAATAGGAAGTACTATAATATTACTAGGGTATAGTAGGGTGCCCGCAACTTCGCCTGCGTGGATTATTTGGTTTTCCGTTAACGATATTAATATCGTTGGAGCTACCGTTTTTTTTAGTCGATGGGAAATTTATTTACGCACCGTACCGCGCTGGGCGCGCGGCAGTAGCAGGTAAAGTTAGTTTATTTTTGTTTCTTGTATTAATTGTGTGAACATCACTGTTTTTAAGAAACAAATTAATATTTTTTTTTTACAATTAATAAATTTTCGTATATGTATTGTGATGCGACCGTCATTATTCCAAATTCTTTAAACTTATCTCTTAATGATTCTTTAACTTTAAGATTATAAATTGATCGAATAGCTCTCTTCTGCAGCACAAAAATAGTTTGAATGTCGGCGGCATTTCCCTACAATAAAATTCAGTACGACATCACACTATGGAAATAACTAAAGTACACTAATCTGGCCGTATCTACATCCGTTAACTGGCGTATCTTCATTACGGCATATTATGCTGCAGAGCTAAGTCTATTTGACAATTTATCAATATGTGGGCCCCATTGAAGCTTAGAATCTAAAGTTATCCTTAAGAATACTGTGGTGTCTACAAGGCCCACATTCCTATCCTTTACATTCACACTGGTTTTTACCTGTTTTACATTAGGTAATACAAATTTCATACATTTCGTTTTTCTTCATTAAGTAATAAATTGTTAACATTGAACCAGTGGACTACCTTAGAGATACAATTGTTCACGTCGTCAATAACTTTTTCATTGCGTTTGAGTTTAAATAAAAGTGATGTATCATCCGCAAACAATACTATCTCATGGTTATCTCTTACATAGTAAGGTAAGTCATTAATATAAATTAAAAATAAGAAAGGACCTAGGATTGAGCCCTGCGGAACACCCATCTTAACCGGCGAACCCGGAGACTTATTACCATTAATGTCAACCCTCTGAATCCTATCCCTCAGGTATGATGCAATAAGATCCACATCAGTATCTCTAAATCCATAGTGGTGGAGTTTCCTGAGTAATGTTTCATGAAAAACGCAATCAAAAGCCTTGGACAAGTCGCAAAACACACCTAGAGCATCCTGCGAGTTCTCCCAGGCGTCAAAAATTTGTTGTATAAGTTCAACACCGGCATCGGTTGTTGAACGACCCCGTGTAAAACCAAATTGTTTACAGTGAAGTATATTATATTTATTAAAATGTGATTGCATTTGATCTAACATGATTTTTTCAAAAATTTTACTAAAGGTGGGTAGTACAGAAATTGGTCTAAAGTTTGTGGGGTCTGATGTACTTCCCGTTTTATGCAAAGGAGTAATTTTACTGTATTTCATGAGGTCAGGAAAAACACCACAGTCAACACAATCATTAAATATGCAAGCTAGAATAGGAGCTATTTTCTCAATTACCGATATAGAAACATCAACGGAATTGCCCCACAGATCCGCGGTTTTCTTTTTATTTAATTGGTGAAACGTTTTTATGACATCTTTAAAGTCAACATGTTTAAAATGAAAATAACTAGTACAAGGTTTCACGTTTTCTCTTAAGATTGATTCGGCAGCAATGGGGGAAGAGTTCAAAGATTTCGTAGTTGAAACTGGAATATCAGTAAAGAAATTTTCAAACACCTTAGCAACTTCAATATCTGATGTAACCTTTTTATTATCAATATTTAGGTTATAATTATTTTTGCGAGTTTTGGATTTTCCAGTTTCATTGTTTATAATATTTCATGTCATTTTGATTTTGTCATTACTGTTCTTAATCTTTGAACTTAAATAATTAGATTTTGCTAAGCGGCATACTTTTTTAAACAATTCGGAATAGTTACGAACATGCTCTTTAAATTTTTCACTAGTGTTAGAGTTTCGTTCATTATAAAGTTCATAAAGTGTTCTTCTACTTTTATGAATTCCAGGCGTAGCCCACTTACTAAAATTTACCGCATCATTAACACATATTTTTTTGGGTACAAAAACATTATTAAATTCATCGCAATATATATTAAAAAAATCATTATGTAAATCATTTGGACTGTCTTTATATTTAAGATAACACAATTTTCTATCTAATTGATTTTTAAAACGTTCCACACGATTAGCAGTTTTTGGTATAACAGTGATGTGTTTTTTCGTCACCTGCTTGAGCTGATACGGAAATGTAATCAACTGGTAGGCTCAATGAATAAGTTTTTCAGATTGTATGATTGAATTTTTTTTTTTATTTTAGTACATGAACTAGATTTTTCTAATAAATCAATATTAAAGTCACCACAGACAATCAACCGTTTGCCTGTAGTGTATGTTTTTTTAAGAGCTTCATCCATGATTACTTCAAAACAATCATACAATGCTGATGGAGGTCTGTATACGCTCGATACAACAAGCTGGTCCAGTTCCACACAGGCAATTTCTATTGTTCGCTCAACCGAGAGGCTCACAATATCTCTTCGTTCCTTAAATTTTAGTTTTTTATTCAATAATATTAAAGAGCCACCTCGAATTGCATTTTCTCGATTGAACGAACTACCAACCTGATGATTATTAAAATTAAATATATTTTGATAACTTTTTAGCCAGTGCTCTGTAATACAAAAAATATCTATATTATTACAATTCATAAATAATTCAATTTCTAAGTCCTTACCCATCATTCCTTGAATATTAAGATGCACCAGGTTGATAAAACTTACATTTTTTGCAATGTTTTTGGATGGGTTTCTTTTATCTATATTAACAAAATTGTATTTTTTATTTACATTATTATTTAACAATATGCAAGACGAATTATCTTTTGTCTGATTGCTTAATTTAAACATTTATTATTATTTTGAGTGGTTTCAGTAGAATAATTACTGATTGTCATGTCATTAGAAGGTTGCTCAATAGGAGCAAGTTGTTTAGCCAAATTCTTGGCTGACATAAAAAAGAAATATGATAGCGACTTAGCTACCTGTCTTTTATTATAATTAGAAAGATAATATTTATCTTTTGTCAAATAAAAATTTCTAACATAATTGTTAGAGTCAATCAAATGGTATTTTTTGCTTTTACAAATTGTGTACAAAAGCATATTTAATTAATATCTTAACAAATTTTCCTCTTTTGGCAGACTGTTGCAGTAAGGCAATGTGAACAATACAATTTTTCCACATTTAATGTACTTAAATCTGTTATATATTTTAATAATATTTTTTGTTCAAATTGCCTCTGTTTCCTACAAAAAATAACAAAGTGGGACATTTGCTGTAGCTATGCTTACTTGCCTTTTCTAAAATATCCTTATAAGAGGTACCAGGCATACAGTTAATTGTTATTGAATGTCCCATTTTAGATAAAAGAGGGCCCATATTCTTCCCAATTTCATCACTAAACATTATAATCTTGTTATTTTTATTATCTAAAGATGTGTTTCTTGAGTGAGTTACTTTCACCGGTGTCAAGTGTATACCTATTGGCTGAAGTTGGGAATCAATAGATATAGACTTATGTTGTAAAGTGTAGGAGTCAAAATTGACCGATGATTGAGTTCCCAACTGTTTACAATCACAATTGTTTGTTAATGAATGAAATCTTTCATTATTGTAATTGCATAAATCAATTAACTCATTCATGGCCTGCATGTGTTCCTTCATTTCACATTGTGCTAATTCATATTTTTTGGTTACATTTGAGAGACAATCTTGTAGTTTATCTATTTTACTTTGTAAAATTTGAGTGTCTGTGTCATATTTTAAACTAATGTTATTATATTTTGCAGGAACTACTCAGCGGTTGTCAATCTCTACTCCATTAATGTCAAAAGTAAAGCCACCCTTGTCATGAGAACGTCTTCTATATTGCATTGAGTTAATCCAATGCGCGTTAGAATTAATTCATATAAAAACCTTGCCACACTAGAATCTCCCCTTTAGGGGTAGTTTAGGCAAACCAAAAATGGCAAACTTGATTATTTATTTAGGAAGTGTTCGTACCAAGTTTTAATTCTATAACTCATAGAATACATTTTTTTTAATTTTCGATTTTATTTTTTTTCTTAAGAATAACGGCGTATTCGGATAATATTTATACATGAAAATATTGAAGTTTGTTGTCCATATGTAGAGTATTTTTAATGCAACCGAAAACCGCATTATATACGAATTACAAACAAAAACATTAATTAAACACAATTCCGGTATAAGGGTTGTCACTTCCGGAACTGAGTTTTTTAAAATAAAATGAGTTCCTATAATATATGTTAATAAGCATTCTTGAAACATATATTATATGACCTATTTATTGTTATTGGAGAACAAAGAGAATATAACCTATAGGTATGTAACTAATAAGACTTAAGATAGTTTTTATTACAAAATATTTATGTATTATAAGGATTTACCGACCCAAAATCAGCAGTGTTATTTGTTGTATATTGCATGAACAATTATACAATATTGTGGAGTGACGATGAAAATAATCTTTTTGCTACTACATTTGTTCCGCTGCAGCTCGTGTTAAATGAAAGGGATATTGTTTGGTCTTATCCAGCTCCACAATCGCATAGATACTGCAGACCTATTCATATTCAATATAGGAAGGAGAACAAAGAATTAATTCCAGCAGAAAAAAAAAATTGAAAATCAAATATCTAATTTGCAACTTGCAAGGCAAAACCTCACAAGGTCATAATATACCCGTAAGTTGTGAACTATATTGTGCAGTTATTGACGGAAAATTTTATTAAATACGTCATCCCAAATGCGTTGCCCGTATTGTGCCTTAACATAGACCACCTTCAATAACTTGGACATGGCTTTTTCTAAGCCATTAAATCGAGAGCTATTGATTAACGACTGCAGTCCACTTCATTTTTGGATACGAGTGCTAGAATTTCTCTTACGACTTGACTATAAAATAGATGTAAAAAAATGGCGTATCCCACTCAATTCTATAGATTATGTCAAAGTTGAAGAGCGCAAAAAGATATTCAAAATGAAGTGAGAAAGCAGATGGGTTTACTGGTCGACGTAGTGCGCCCCAATTCGGGTACAACAAATGATGGCAATACAGCACAAATGGCTGTGTCAGACAAGTTCCGCCAAAAATTTTCCCAAATCCTGGGGATCGAACAATGGCTGTTGGATGATCTCCACACATTATGTATTGGTTTTGCCTAGCAATCATGCAATTGATTCCGACCGGTTTAGGGGTTTTTGTAAAAATCTGGCTTATAAGTATGTCGCTACCTATAATTGGTGTCCGATGACCGTAACGTTGCACAAAGTTTTAATTCATGGTGCCGATATTATCAAATCAGCCACTATACCTATAGGGATGCTTTCTGAGCAGGCTGCCGAGACCCGAAATAAATATTGGCGGAAAGATAGGGAGCACCATACCCGAAAAATGAGCCGTGAATTTGTTTAATAGAGCGCTGGAAACATCGGACCCCCTTGGATAACAAACATTCGAATGCAAGAGAGAAAAAATAAAATCAAAACTTGACACCATTGCCATCTGCAGTAGTTTCATTATTAAAAGTGACAGATCCAAGTGACGCAGTAAGGATATTGATTTTGAGGACTACGTCGATTCTTCCGTTATAAATACAGAAATAAATGAATCATTGTAAATATTTATTTATGAGAAGTATATTTATTTATTTATTTATATTTCAATTTCATAATTAAATGGCCGGAATAAATTTTTTGTCAACCAATAAAAAAAAAGTTTTTAGCTCATAACTTCTACATAACGCGGTATTCGGTTGCAAAAAAAAATACTGTATATAGGGACAGTAAATCTCGATAGTTTAGTGAATAAAATTCATCCGAATACGCCGTTATAATAAAGAAAAAAAATATAAATGAAAACTTGAAAAATAAAACATATTGTCTATACGATTTGCTCTAGAAGGCTCAAATTTTGTGGGAAAATGTATTGTACAAAGCCACATAACATATATTTAATCAAAACAAAAAAACATGTTGAATAGAAGAGTAACATTGTTTTTTTGAAAATTCCGGATCGATATAGGGTTAACTTTGATTTTTTTTTCTCGAAAACTACTTATCGTAGAATTTTCCCAGTATTTTTTCAGAGCTTATAATAGCTTAATCTATAGAAATTTGGGATAAAAAGGGCATGTCACAAAATCGAGGTTCTTAAAACATTGTGCTACGTCATAAATCGTAAACCGCAATTTACCTTTCATTTAATCAACTCAAATATAAAAAATAATAAACTTTTAATATTTTGTTACTGCTACGGAACCCTTCATGAGAGAGTCCGGCTCGTACTTGGCCGCTTTTTATATTTAGATTACCAACGGTCGAGTTGGATATGTTTTGTATTATCACACTGGGTTTAATATTTGTATTAAAACATTTTTTATGAAACGACGGAAGAATTCAGTTTTGCACTTAATTAATTTGCAATTTGAATTATTTACCTGTTACTGTTTATAAGACTAAGCTGATTGTGTAAGCTGTGGATAGTGTATTTCACTGCATGTGTGTTATTGAAATTAACAGTAATACTATTTTATATATGGTAAATGTGTAGTTGTTAACTATTCCCAATAAAAGAAAAAAAAGACAGCCCAATAATAAACGGACAGATAGACGACAGCTAAGGCTTAGTATTAGTTTAACGTTGTCACCTAGTATTACTGTCAAAATAAAGATAAATATATTTGCTGATTCGGACACGCTTCGATGAACACGGCTTATATAAAATTTCACACACACATTTCACAATATAGTACAGTACAGGCGCTTCGATTGAGTAAAATGTTAGCCATAGTATTGTTGTGCGCCAGCACATTGCTGCCTGCGTCGGAGGCGCAAGAATCGAAGTTGGTGCAGATAAACCAGGGTCCAGTTATTGGACATAAGGCGCAGGATGAAAATGTTTTCGTTTTCAACAGTATTCCATATGCGACTGTACCTACAGGAGCACAACGGTTTAAGGTACGTTCACAAAAGAGTAAATATTTTTATAACTAGTGGGTGCCCGCGACTTCGTCTGCGTGGAAAAATTAGTATCCCATTTAAACTGCATAAATTGAAAACGATATTTAAAACAAAAAAAAATTAAAACTGCATTAGCTCCGTGTTATAATAATATTGCTTTTCATTAAATTTTCATCATCATCAGACACACACACTGCTGGGCACAGGCCTTCTCTATCGATGGGATAGAAAGAATTGGTCAGTGTGGATCGGTGGGTGTTAACGGCTGTAGATGCAGCCGGGGCACGCCTTTCGTACGGATGAACTCGAAATAATTTTGATCACACTTTTAATTTGCGAAAGTTCGCAGACCGAATGCCCTAATTTCTGCTCAATCGCAGACAGAACGTTTTAATTGAATGTTTATATTACATAACCAACAGATAGATTAGGCAGGTGACGCTAAATAAAAGCTTGTAATAAAAATTATGTAAGAATTTACTTATGATAATAACATAAAAACTGACTATTGAAATAAAAAACCACTTAAAATTATAAAAAAGTAAGTAGGTAGTTATTATTTAGACTAATATTTTAAAGAGTTAAAGTTTGTGTATTGTCAGTTGACGTCGACGTGACGTCGTAGGGGAATTCTCTGGATCTAATGAACCGATTTTAAATTAGTACATTGTTCACCGAGAGGAAAAAAGGCCCGATTACCAACTAGGGTGTAGTTTGAAGCCCGAGGCGCAGCGAGACCATAATACACACGAGTTGGGAATATTAAATGAAACAATTTCAATGGGTTAAATGCACTGAATTTATTTATTTATTGCTGTTTCACATCCTTTGCAGGAATGCGTCTGAATAATGTTTTTTTTTATTTACTTTGTCGAGCTACCTTGGAAGGACTTGGGAATATTACTTTCTTTCAAGTGATGCATAATGCTATATACTGTACCTGCGAGGAATTAAAAGACAAATTCTTTAATTAAAATTGATATTAAAGTTGTTACAGTTACCAAACTTTTACATGGGAGCTTTATATTGGTTTCTTGATTTCACGGGTAAAGGTTCTCAATGACTGCTTAGGTAGTTTCTTTTGATTCTGGCAGTGTCAATAAATCTTCATTTTTCAGTATTATACCGTCTCGAATAGATGGGAAAACAAATTATAAAACTCAGTTAATAATTAAAAATGAAATAGCGCAATTTTAACTTTTTGTTCTTTTTAGGGTTCCGTAGTCCTGACAAGGAACCCTTATAGTTTCGTCATGTGCATCTGCCCGTCCCCGGTTTTGCTTGGAGAATATTAGCACTAGAGAGCTGTGATTTTGTGGAGATATGTATATCGATCACGCCAACAAAATGGTAGAATAAAATTTTGAAAAATATTTTTTAGGGTAGCTCTCCTGCATGTAACCTGGGGATCTTTTTTTTCATCATCTATCCTGAATAGGTCCTTATAATTACTGGGGGTTGTATTTTTCGATTTAGGGATCCGTTTGAGAAATATTGAACTTTAAAGTGATAATTTTTGTTCGAGTAGGGCGACCCCTCTTTCAGCTAAACTATTAAACATTAAAAAGAACTCAAAAAATTCATGATGATAGTGCTTTTCATGAACTTTTAAGGAAAACTATAATGGTTAAGATAGATTTGTTAGTTTAAGAGTCGTTCAACTTTGGTTAAAGAAAATTTCTTATCTATTGAAAATTCATTAGAAGAATGATATTTTACTGTGGTTTTAAAGTAGTTTTTTTAGATTTTGTTACAAACCAATGTTTTTACGGTATAATAATAATAATAATATTCTTTATTGACATACACCTCACAGGACATACAAGACATTAAACATGACAGTGAAAACGTACACAATAGGCGGCCTTATTGCTAAACAGCAATCTCTTCCAGGCAACCCATGACAGTGAAATAAATAAATAAGAGGAACAAGAAGGGGGGGTGTAGTAGGTATGGTAAAATAAATAATGAATAATAGATGTAATAGATATATACAAAGTGAGAGACAAGAGAGAGGTAAGTCTTAAAGTTGGGAAAGGAAATAACCTCTAACTTGATCACTAAACGAGCTTAGAGTGCGAGCCTTTCGGATTGTTTCAGGTAGTGAGTTCCACAAGCGAACAGAATGCACAGAGAAGGAATATGAAAAGAAATCAGTTGAATGGAGTGGGACTGCAAGGGTTAGATTTGAAGAGGACCGCAAAGTGCGTTCTGATTTGGAATCAAGAAACGAGAAACATTCTTTTAGATAGGGCGGAGAAGTAGGAAGGAAAAGTACAGAATAAAGAACCGTAAGAGTGTGTAAGTCCCTGCGTCGGCGAATAGGGAGCCATTTTAGTTTGTGTCGAAAGTGAGACACATGGTCATATTTACGTAGATTAAAAATGAATCTGATACACATATTCTGCAGACGTTCCAGCTTGTTTAGGAGTTCCTCAGATATGTCAGTATAACAAACATCAGCGTAGTCGATAATGGAAAGTAAAAGTGTCTGAGCCAAAGTGACCTTTGTACTTGTTGGAAAAAAATTATGCAACCGGTTTAATGAATTGTATGCGGCAAATATTTTCTTTCTTACCGCTTCCACCTGTGGTTTCCACGAGAAAAACTGATCAAAGATCACACCAAGATTTTTCACCGTACTAGAGAAAGGGATAATAGTACCATCAAAGATAATAGGGGGCAATACTCCAAAATCAATCCTGGAAACAAAGTACGGACTGCCTATTATAATAGTCTGCGTTTTTGAAGGATTTACAGTAAGGCCGAATGACTTAGTCCAACTACTAATTATAGCTAGGTCTGAATTGGTAGTTGCTATAGCGTTTGAGATATCAGATAGCGATGCTTGAGTGTAGATCTGTAGGTCATCAGCGTAAAGGTGATAGGAACTGGAAAGTATTTGTGAGATCGAATTTATAAAGAGAGAAAAGAGAAGAGGAGATAAGACGCCACCCTGAGGAACTCCGGCATTGATAGTGCACCACGCAGAGAAGTTGCCTTCGATGCAGATGCGCTGCCGGCGTCCTAGCAGGTAACTTTGAAACCAATCAATAGCCGCTGGAGATATGTTAAGAGAACGTAGAACAGCAAGAAGAATATCAAAATCAACAGAGTTGAAGGCGTTGCTCAAGTCAAGCAACGTCATCAGTGTAAGTTGACGATTCTCCATACCACATCGAATGTCATCCGAGATCTTAATCAATGCAGTAGTAGTGCTGTGACCGGTACGAAAACCGGACTGGAAGGGGTTTAGAAGTTGGTTTTGGTTAAGAAAACTTGTAAGTTGCCGATAAACTAGCTTCTCCAGAACTTTGGAAAGAAAGGGAAGGATGGAAATGGGACGATATTCAGAAAAAGAGCCTGGACTGTTTTTTTTAGGAATTGGGATAACGTTTGCATCCTTCCAAGATGCAGGAAAAACTCCGGTCAAAATAGAAGTATTTAGGATGTGGGTAATAATGGGAGTTAGAATTTCAAGGATGGGAAGGATCATTTTCCGGCTAATAGAATCACAACCAATTGCATTGGAATAAATTCTTTGTATGGTTCTCTTAACATCACAGTCGGCAAACTGATGTAAGAAAAAAGAAGAATCTTGAGTCGGCAAATTAGAAAGAAATTGCAATGTTTCAGCTTTGCGGGATGCATCAAGCGGCATAGAAGTAGTGAAGTAACTATTAAGTTTGTCAATTTCTAAATTATTAGTAGGAATAGAATTACGGGATTTGCCGACCCCTAGAGATTTTAAGAATTTCCAAACTTTTGCAGGATCTTCATTTTCGACAGATCTGTGAATATAGCGTCTTTGAGCGTCCCTTATCACAGTATTGCACCTATTTCTGATACGATTATATTTAATTTCATTTTGCTTCGAGGGATTAATCTTGAACCTTGCTTTAGCAGTATTTTTCTTAGTCATTAGCCCGCGGATCTCTTCTGATAACCATGGAGCCGGCAGGTGCTTAATTTTTACCGGTCGAACGGGTGCATGCACGTCATACAACTTAGTGAGTAGCGTATTAAAATGTTTTTACTTGCTCATCAACAGACTTAGAAACGAAAATCGCAGACCAATCCATATTGACAGCATCTTCAAGGAGACGTTCCTGATTCACTCTTGAAAAGCTACGCTGAAGTTGAACTGTGGGCTTTAATTTAGGAGTACGAATCCTATACGATAGGTATATCAAATCATGATATGAAAAAGCGTCTGCAGAATATTGACCGTGCTTAGCGGCGAATGTGGGTGAAGAGACGATCATAAGATCAAGCAGAGAAGGAGTGCAATTAGGAAAGTGGTGTCTTTCATTTAACGGAAGGATATGTAAATTTGATGAATCAATCACCGAAAGTAATTTTTTGGAACGAGAATCGTCTTTCATTAGACATGTGTTGAAATCCCCCATAATAATTGTATGGGAATACGAAGGAACGAAATTTTCGAGTAGCTGTTCCAATGACTCGAAATAATCTACTCGAAGTGAAGGGCTGTAGAAAACACCAAGAAGAACTTTAGTATGGGACAAGGATATTTCAAGCAACAGATGCTCAGCACTGTTAGGGGGCGGCGGTTGTGAGGATCGACTAAGGACGGAAAAAGAGATGTGAGAGCGAAGATAAATAGCCACCCCCCCATGCGAGGAACTTACACGATCGTTACGTTAACCTTATATTTAGTATATAGGAAGCGGCATTAGATAGGTACAATATTACTATTATGAAAAATGACTAACACCCATCAAATAACAAATTACAAGAAACACTATGTCCATGCATTGCGATCATTTAGATAATCATCAACTTTATAATAGCCCTTATTCATAAGAGTATTCTTGATCTGAGATTTAAATTTGGTCAATATAAGCTCAATCAGATCTTGGGGAACTTTATTAAACAATGCAATACTACAACCCAGAAATGAACCTCTTGATTTTTGGAGTCTGAAATATGTAACGGCAAGCTTGTTCTTAAATCTCGTGTTAAAGTTATGGGTGTGACTTTTTTTGCAAACGCATCATAGTTTTTTCTTACATATATTAAATTTTCATAAATGTATTGCGACGCCAGTGTTAAATTTCTTTAAATGTTTCTCTAAGGGATTCTCTTTCTTCAGGGATGCCTTTAAATTGTATATGGCGCGAGCAGCCCTCTTTTGCAGTATGAAAATATTTTCGCGGGGCTGAGCCCCGCAACAAAAGGCCATATGACATAACACTATGAAAGTAACTAAAGTGAACTAATCTTGCCGTTTCCACATCAGTTAAGATTTAAAATTTGTTATTTTTTAACAGCGCAAGCTGCAGAGCTCAGTCTACTTGACAAGGCATTAATATGAGGATCTCATTGCAGACGAGAGTCTAAAGTAGTACCCAGAAACTTTGTAGAATCCACTAACATTTATTTTTATACTTGTATTAACCTGCCTCACATTAGATAGAGTAAACTTAACATGGTTTGTTTTACTGAAGTTAAGTTTTAAATTATTTACCGTAAACCAATGAAGAACTTCAGAGAGAGCACAATTTACTTCGTCATAACAATCATTTCCTCTTCTAGCTTTAAACACTAAAGAGGTATCATCGGCAAATAGTACTGTCTCACACAAATCTCTTGTAAAGTGAGGAAGGTCATTGATATAAATAAGGAAAAGCAATTGGCCCAATATTGAACCACGCCCATAGAAATGGGTGCTCCTATAGACTCAGCTTCATTTATAACTACTTTCTGAATCCTAGCAGAAAGATAATACTGTATCAGACTTAGTTAAATATTTATTACTCCATAATGCTTCATTTTATTTAATAACGTTTCATGGCTAACGTAGTCAAACGCCTTTGATAAGTCGCAAAATATGCCAATAGCATCGTGTTTACTCTCCCATACATCAAAAATGTATTTGAAAAGTGCAGTTCCAGCATCAGTAGTTCTTTTGCCTCTAGTGAAACCAAACTGTTTTAAATGAAATAGCTTATTTATAGAAGCTAGCTAGTAATTGGATGTAAATTATTTTCTCAAATACTCTACTTAGCGCTGGTAATATAGATATAGGAATAAATTGCTGGGATCTGATTTGTCACCAGCCTTAAACAGAGAGATAACTTTAGCATATTTCATTAGATCTGAAAACACTCCCTCATAAATACATTTGTTAAATATGATGGCCACTTGAGGCGCAATGACAGTGATAATCAGTTTTATTATATATGTTAATATTCCCCAATAATCTTCTGTCCTTTTAATATTAATTGAATTAAAAGTATTTATAATACATTCACTACTGATATGTCTAAAATGAAAGTCATTACTGCACTTATCAACACTTGACTCAAGGAGGGTCATTGCTAACCTAGAACAAGAATTAAGATTACAAGTTGTTTCAAATGGTGCACTTGAAAATAAATTTTCAAAAGTGTTTGCAACGGCATCATCTGACCGAATAATCTACTTGTCTATTTTTAAAGAAAATGTGTGTTCATTAAACATATTTCTTCCAGTTTAATTATTAGTTATATTCCAAGTTGTCTTTATTTTATTATCGGAAAGACAATTTTTTTTTTAGATAAAAACTTAGCTTTCGCTATGGCACACACCTTTTTAAAAGTTTTTGAATATTTTTTGACATATTCTATAAACTTAGGATCTGATGAGGTTGCATTGAGAGCATATAATTGATACAACTTATTTCTACTTTTGTAAATACCAGGTGTGGCCCAATCACTAAATTACTTTTTAGAGCTATGGCATTGCGTTTGAATATTTTATTAAATTCATCTTTAATTAGATTGAATAAATTTTCATACAAAATATTGCCTATTATTATTAGAAAATGGTAAGTACGATATTTTGTGATAAACGCTATCTTTAAATTTATTTATACCCGTTTTTGTAATTGGTCTATAAGTTAGGTCATGTTTGGGTGAAGCATGATGGTGTTCAATATAGGCTAATTGTCCGCTATGATCAGAGTTAACACAATTTATTATTGATTTATTAAAAACATTTCTATTACAAAACATAGTGGATTCTGTGAAATAAAATTGGTGTGATTTTGTGTTACAACCGTCTGCGCAACTGAAGATTAATGGAATTTTTAAAATAACATTATTCCGGTCAAGTGCACGTGAGAACTTTATTATAGGTATTACATTCGTGCGGATTGGTATTACAACTCATGACTATATGTCGTTAACTGAGTCTTCAAGAATTATTTTTAAATTATTATTATCTAACCACTTATTAACTGATGTCAAAGAATTCTTAATGTCATGTTCCTAAATGTCAGCAAAAAGAGTAATTGGATAATCCACTGATTAAGGTAGGTCATTTATATAAACAGTGGACCCCGTACTCCCTTGAGATACTCCATATTCAACTATGCGCGTTTATGAGTAGTGATATTCTTCTAAACCCGATTTAGGATTAATTGGTGAGATCACAGTATACTGTTTCCTATTGAGAAAATAACTTTCAATTAATATCAATTTATTTCTTTTAATGTCATACGCGTCAAATTTTAAATAAAATGTCATGTTTTTACGTTGTCAAAAGACTGCGCCATGTCACAAGATATTACATCATTTAAAAATTTAAATGACGCTTTGTTAATATTTTGTTCGTGGCACACATTATTTTTGCGTTCTTTCTTTATAGCTATATTTTTCGAAAATTTTCTACGTAACTGGATTAAGAGCAATTAGTCTATAGTTATTCATCAATAATTTGTTTCCTTTTTGCAACAATAGTTTAATTATATATATTTTAAGCTCATCTGGATATATACCAGAAATAAAGCTCAAATTAATTATAAAACTTAAATGTCCACTTATCAGATTAACTGGATTAACTGTCTTAGTCGATATGCAATCATGTCCTTCACTATTATTACTTTTCAATTTTTTTTATAACGGAAACAAGTCAAAATGCTTTCAACATTGTATCGAGCTATAAAAGGTAGAATGATGACTATCCTATCCTTTTGGATAGGATAATCATATAACATAATCATAATAAAACAAAAGTAAATGTTAAGAATATTATTTATTTCCAGGCACCTCTCGCCCCCCCAACTTGGGTAGAACCTTTTGATGCAATAGACAAAGGTATCATCTGCCCTCAATTTTCAGTTCCAGCAGGTAAAACTGCTCAAGAAGACTGTCTCGTCGCTAGCGTTTACGTGCCTAATACAAATAAGACAAATTTACCTGTGATGATAATCATTCACGGAGGACAATTCCTCGTAGGCTATGGAGATGTAACCACACCCAGACAATTGGTAAACTCACAAAAAGTTATAGTGGTGACATTCAATTATAGACTGGGCATTCACGGTTTTTTGTGTTTGGGAACTAAAGATGTACCCGGAAATGCTGGAATGAAAGATCAAGTTGCATTACTGCGGTGGGTAAAGCAAAATATAGCATCCTTTGGTGGGAATCCTGATGAAGTCACCATCGTTGGATGCAGCGCTGGCGGTTCCTCCGTTGACCTCCTGATGATCTCGAAGCTTACAAAAGGCTTATTTAAAAGGGTCATAGGAATGAGCAGTGCCAATGTCGGAGTAACGAGCGTACAACTTGATCCTGTAGAATACGCTAGAACTCAGGCAAGAAGGTTTAATTATGATGCAGCTAATCTTCACGACCTCGAACAATTTTACAAGAATGCTTCGTCCGCATTACTTATATCTGATCCTCCAATATTTAATAAAAATTCGAGTGTCGGTTTCACACCTTGCGTAGAGCGGGACATAGGGCAGGAAATGTTCCTGGAAGATAGCCCTTTTAACATATTAAAGAGCGGCGATTATGTTAAGTATCCGGTTTTATATGGATTCACTGAAAGAGATGGTTTATTTAGAATAGATTACTTTGATACGTGGAAGAATGATATGAATAAGAATTTTTCAGAATTTCTTCCCGCCGATTTGACATTTAAAGATCCTATTATAAAAGAATTAGTAGCTGAAACAGTGAAAAAGTTTTATTTTGGCAAGCAAGTAATCGGTAATAACAATGTTCTGCAGTACGTTGATTATTTCACGGATGTGATATTCGCATACCCAATGCTGCGTTCTCTTAATTTGCAAGTCAATGCTGGCAATCATAAAATGTACCTACATGAATACTCTTTTGTTGACAATGATTCAGCGTTGATACCGTATGCCAATATAAGAGGAGCAGCACATTGCGCACAAGGCTTTGCGGCTGTTGATCAAAACTATTCGAATTTATCAGACCAGTACAAGAATATGAAATCAATAATAAGAGAAGTGTGGATCAATTTTGCAACAACAGGGTAAGAAAGCCTTCTGTTTATTTTTAAGTTTAATTATGCCGGGATCTAATATAAAAAGCGTTTTATAGGGGAATTACCACTTTTGTTCTCATTTGGCTAATTGTGTGAGATCAGGAGCTTCTTTCTTTTGGTACCAACAAGATATAAACATGTTGCAATACTGTATTGCAGTATAATATTGTTTTTACGTTCAAAACATAAAACGATTGTTGATGATGATTATTTCTTACGGCCTGTGAAGATTTAAAATTTTACACTTGTAATCTTGCAGAAATCCCGCCCCCGAGGGTTCTACGGCGTTACCTCGATGGCCGCCAGCGAATGCAAACAGATCTCCGTGCATGGAATTTGGACAAACCGTGGAGTTGAAACCAACAGTTATACCGCTACGCGCAACATTATGGGATCTCATATACGCATTATTCTATCGTAACCCGATTCCACCCACGCCTGGGTTTTGAATGATTCACTTCTAACTGAAGTCCGAGACGGCAATTTTATTGAAACTGTCTTCATAATCTTTGTTAGTTTTACTTGAATTTCTATATGAATTATTATTACCTTATTGTTTTTCAAACTATTAGTCTGAAAATTTTTAGATTATAAGTTGGTGATAGTTTTACTAACAAAAGATAGAACACTAAATGTTGCTGTACCGTACCTAACAAGAACAACAAATAAAAAAAAAATTAAAATAAATATGCTTAAACCTAATTCAGTATTTTAATAGTGGTCGATCCAATTATTTATTTAATGTATTTTTTGGACATTTGATTTGATAAACGGTTTAAAATATGAAACCATGTAAATTTTGAAGAATGAAATGAGCAAACTGACAGACTTGACTTTCAGTTATTATCAAAACTTTGTTTTTATATTTTTTTTATTTATTTCCTAAGAGATAAGCATAGGGTGAGAGGTAGAACTTTTATCATTTTTATGAAGAAATTCATGTTTTTCATAGATCCATGTCCATAGAATACTATGGAACTTAGGAGTAAAATCAGATCAGATAAAATTTTGACAATTTAATGTTAAAACTGATACGTAAGCTTAAGTATTAATAAAAATGTACTGCAATGTTTCTATGGGCATCCATTCCCTTAGTTAAAATATGGGGTTAAATTTTCAATGGAACCGTCAGCGTCACTTTGAAGAAAGAAACTTAAAAACTGATATGTGAAGGTATTAAGTTGGGGTTAAAATTTGAGCCGAAATTTGTAATTCACGCGTTTGAAGTCGCCGGCATAAAACTTGTATCTTAATAGTTGTTTGAAGCAATAAAAAAAAACAATCAATAAGCCATGCTATGAAACCTATACAAATATTACACGAAAAGTAATTATATTTGTCTATCTTTCAGTTCATGTATAAAATAGGTTAACGCTTAAACTACTTATATTAACAATTTTGATGTAGACATAAAAGGGACTTCGGAAAACGACATAGATTCGATTAGTCACAGTTTTTTTTATTACAAGGAGTGAATAAATAAAGGATGAAAGTTGGTAGAAGAAACCAATATTTGTAAACGAAGTTCTGGACGTTAGTTAGACGTAAGTAGGACTTGTTGGCTTTAATTGTGGGCCCCAAAATTTGTGTTTTCAATAGCAGAGTCGAGTTGAATTGTTTACCTAGGACAGTAGGTTTTCCCTCTCGATGCGGAGCATAGTAGCGAGACGGCTTGGAAGGAGTCGCCTCTCTCTGTGATAACGTCATTTCAAAGAAGGAGGAGGCCGAGAGGGAACAGCAGGACAATCATCTGGCCGTCCCCTACCACCGCAATAGAACAGGCACGGAAAGGCGAAGGTGCGCGCTGGCTGCGCACGTGCAGTGACCCCATGTAATCAAACGCCCGGCATGGCGTTAGCTGTGCCAGCCACCGATGGATTCTGTGGGGGCAGCTATCTTTTGTACCTAGCCTACATGAGAGGGCCGCGGAAGGGCCTGCGAGGGGAACTGCGCAGTCCTTCCACAGCGGACTGGGAGCGGTGCGGTGGGCAATAGGCCGCGCACTTAGCTCTCAACGCGGGCCTATCTACGGGATCACCCGCGATACCCTCGGGTGATCCCTGCCGAGGAGCCCCAGCATTAGGCTGGGAGGCTGTCATATGTGGGGATATGGTGAATTTCCCAATCGGGGATCCCATGGTTCCGCAGATTACAGCTGAAGAGGGTATTCGCAGGGCTTGTAGCGTATAGTATGCTACAGGCGCTCGTAAGACACGCGAACTGCTTAACGGCTAGTCCTCGTTTCGCACTCTTGACACTAGCAAGATGGTAGGTGTGAGAACGTTCGCTGGCGTACCCCTTAAGGGCGCCAGTGCCTGTAAATAGAGAAGTTTCTACTTAAGTAAGTACCTAATTGAAAAGTTGGCGAGTTTTTGCTCCTAATTCATTATGTAGGTAAGTACTATTGCAGAAGACTGGGCAATTGTAAATCAAATAATTGGAAAGATCAAAAGATTTTGACCTCATACCGCGAAGAACATGGATTCCCCACCGCCACAAACAACATTATCACCAGTGTTAAGGTAGGGAAATTTCTATCTGGACCTTAACACTAATATGACACTAGCGTTGCGTATGGGAACCCTGTCACACCAGTGTGAATGTCGGAATATTGAAATTGGTACGAGGTTCACCCGTATTTACACTGAACCTTGAAAGTGTGTCAGTGTGATGGTTGAAAAAGCAAATTCCTCACCTTAATACTGATGTTAATGTTTGGTGTGATATTCGGGAATGCATGGCGAAGAGCAGTATGCTATGTTTTCACCCATATATCGAGAGTCGGGGTGACCCACGGGTGGGGATTGCTCAACAAGGCCTATAATCACTAGTGGGGGTTCAGTGGATTATTTAACGTTATTATATTAATTAAAAATAAAATAATATGTCAACTTTAAAGATTCAATCAGAACAGCTAGAAAGTGTCAAGTGTAATAAATGTATTTAGTTGCTAGGCACTGTATCTTCTAACTTAGTTTGACAATTTTTTTAGACGCTATTATTAAGATTGTAGGTAACGGCATAATAAAATGTAGGTTCAATAGGAAAATAGGAGATTTAATCAATTATTTTATTTTATGCATTTAACTGCGGGATGTTCAAATCTAAAGAAAATATTACTAGAAAAAAACCACTCAGTCAAAGTTTCAGATTGGACTAGTAACATTTTCTTTAGATTTAAACATTCAGTAGTTGAATGCTTACAATAAAAATAAAAATAAAATAATCGATAAAATCTCCTATTTTCTTTTTTGAACCTCAATTCTCTGCATTAGCCAACCGACATACTTACGTCGTTGCCCGTAGTCTCTCATTGGGCGCTAACAACGGTTGCGTTGTATTGTATGAAAAATCGTCAACATCATTAGTTTATTAATGTACCCACTGCTGGGGTTTGCCTTCATTACGGATGGAATAGGGGGATTGATCTACCACGAGGGCCTAGTGCGGATTGGTGGGTGCTAACGACTGCAGATGCAGCCGGGACCAACAGCTTAACATGCTTTCCGAAGCACGGAGGAGCGCGAGATAGTGAATTTTAGTCGGCCACTCACTGACCGACCAGTGATATGATACAAAAATTTGATGCAGGCTCGTCACGTAGCGTTTACGATATTATTGTGACAGGTGACTAATCCTGGACTTATCAATACGATCCAGAAACAAAGCGTCAGTCGACAGTTTGACTGTTTCAAAATGAACCAACGCCTACGAAAGTGAAGCGATCGAGGAGTGCAGGAAAAATTTTGATAGCTAGTTTCTTCACTTACGGGGTATCTAATTTCAATTCCGTTTCGAGACCAAATGCAGCATCAATGCCGAATGTTATAGCACAAAATGCCTGCCAGAAGGTTTTAAACAACGGGTTCCTCGGGGTCCTTCTTGACCACGACACGCACTCGCGCACTCTGCGATCAAAACGAAGGACTTCCTGGACTCCACACTAGTCAGAGTCTTGGAACTGTAAGGAGGGTTCCTTACAGTCCTGATTTCGCTCCGTATGACTTCTTTTTATTCCCTAAAATAAAAAATCAGCTCAAAGGGATACAGTTTGCATCGCCGGAAGAAGCGCTAGCAGCGTTTGAGAAGGCCGTAGAAGAGGTGTCTGCAGAGGACTGGAAAAAATAATTTGAAAATTGGTTCAGACGCATGAAACTTTGTATAGAGGCTGGTGGACAGTTCTTTGAACACACTTAATATATATAAGGATATCGCTATATGCTATATATAGCGACACCCCTTTCTAACTATGCTCAAGACTATATCAATCACT
The DNA here is from genome assembly GCA_902850365.2 of Chilo suppressalis. NCBI lineage: Eukaryota > Metazoa > Arthropoda > Insecta > Lepidoptera > Crambidae > Chilo > Chilo suppressalis. The sequence continues at coordinate 21,806,047 of OU963898.1, forward strand.
GAGAATCTTTCTATAATACGGGCCTGAGTGTCCCTCATCGTACATCTAATACTATCGCTTGTTGTCGATTTTCTAGGTATGATTGTAACAGCTTAATAGCGTTACCATGAATTCCAACATGATACAACTGTTTTAGTAGAATTTCATGTTGGACGCAGTCATGCATGAATCTTTTTAATTAACGGATGTCCAAATCTGTTTATACATTCTAAATATAGCTAATGTAGTATTTTTATTTTTTTGGAACCCATATGGATTTTCATGTAAAATATTATGTTTATTAAAAAAGGCACTAATTCGATTGAAAATAATCTTTTCAAACAATTTAGAAAAGTTGGATAACAGTGCATAGGTCCTTAGATCAGTTCTGAACAAGCAAACATTTGCTCGTCCAGAACTGATCTTTGCTTGAGACGCAGCACAAGATTACACAAAACTAAATTGATTACGGCGCGGCAGCAACTTTAGAAAAACCGTCATACAAGTAGCTGTAGTTTAAGTTATTAATACAGAGATTGAGATTGTAACATGTGATGTACGATGCAGATTGTCTTTAATGCTCACGGTGATCGTTGGTCTATGTTTCACAATATACTTGATGATTAAACGAACTTACCTTAGTGAAGTTCAATCATAATTATACGAGGTCTTCATCCGAAGAGATTAGAGAACAATGTGTAGTTTCGCGTAGCGACCTGCTAATCGGATACTAAAGTTTAAAATATATTTAAAATTAAAAAATAATAAAATAAGATTTTTCACAAAAAATGTGCAGATATTTCATTTTTATAATAGTGGCAACACCAACTTCACGACCTAGCGGGTATTACTTCAAACCTCATTTAGTTTAAAGCCATACATAGTACACAATTAGGAAACATAATAACAGGGCTACCATAAGCCAATTTCAATTGTCTCTATGAGTGCCACCGTGTTATTATGTTTCTTGATTTTTAATTAAAATAATATTTCAAAACAAGGGTATTATGGGTGGGATGAGTTCTAATCTCTTCGGATGAAGACCTCGTATAATTATGATTGAACTTCACTAAGGTAAGTTCGTTTAATCATCAATTATACTTTGTTCTTCATCCTCGAGATTAGAGAACAATGTGTAGATCTTGAGAGCAAATGGAATATTATTTTAATAAAATTGCAAGGTTTAAATCATAATATTTATTTTTCTTTAATTTGGACAATAATAGTATATTTATTTATTAACAGTCAGCCCATTTTAGGCGCTATTATAGCTATTAAAGCTTAATCATCTGGGGTTACATAGTTATTAATTTAAATCACAATACTAATTTTATATGATTATTGAGACAAATTATTGTTTAAAATTGAAAGGGCAAAATCATTTGTATCTGGATTTTCAGTTTGTTTATTATAGAATTTTCCAAATACATTTGAACTTCCACTCCACCCGGCAGTACTTCTGATTAAATCAATGTTCACTCTGAGTCTGCTGGGCAAATTTCAGTTTTTAATTCGTAGAGTGGAATGCTGAGACATGGTTGGTGAGCTCCTAATCTAGAGGTCTTAATCTTATCAGGTATTTGAATGCGAATCATTTTAGAGCAACTTTGTATATTACGAATTTTTATCAACGTTAATGTCTGAACTCTATGTGCCGTAATAAGTGCTAAAAGAGTCACCGTTTTCTTTGCTAATTGTTCAATAGGTAGCTCATGGTTGGGATATAGGTTGGATAAGTAATCAGTACAATGGAGGTATCCCATGTAACCTTGTATTTGGGTAAAGGAGTTCTGAGTCTATAAAACCCTTTAAATAATCTATTAATACGATCGTCAGATTTCACTCTAGAACCTATCACAAGTGATAATGCGGAACGATAACTATTTAAAGTTCCATACTGCGCGCCTGTATTATATATATTAGTAAGAAAATATATAATATTTGGAATGACGCTTCATATGCATTTATATTATAAGATTCACAGAAACTAAACCAACGTTTAAAAGCTACAGTATATTGCATTAATGAACTAACAGATAGTGATGAGCAAATAATTTCTGAGGAGTTCGCTGGTACACCTCTCCTGGAAAATGCTTCCCTGATAATCTTCCGGCCATAACTTTGGGTTGCAGCAACGTCGAATTGCTGTTGGAGTTAGAAATTAAAGGTTTAGAAGCAGTTTCTAAGTAAATGGTCTCACCTACTAGAAGTTTATGAAATAGGGGGAACCAAGCTTGAGCAGGCCAGCAAGGGACCACAAGTATTCCTTGTGCCCTATCTGTTATACTCTTTATTGCATCATATAGTTAAAACATATAGTAAAATACATAGTAAGCAAAGGTGGGCTTATCTCTAAAAGAGATCTCTTCCAGCCAACCTAGGTGGTGTCGGAGATTCACAACTTAGCGGGAAAAAGAAAGTGCAATAAAAATTAAACTAAAAATAATTTATTACTACTGTTATAGGAAATAGACTTAATAAATAATAGTTATATATATATATTCTTAGGGATCAGAAGAGGAAATTATTAAAAAAAAAAACAGTTACACAAACCACCCTTTATTTCACCTTCATACAATTATTTTTTCTTTAAGATAATTAACTAATTGCGAACGTTACAGAAATATTTTTTAGGAAAATAAGGCAATCCGACCGACAAACGGGTAGAGCTTCCGCTTAGCACGAGCTCTTAACAGTAAGTGACGCCAAACTGCGCGCGCTCTCGCTTATATAGAACGACCCCTTCCACTTCACAACGTAACACTGTCTTCTGCTAACACGGCCTCTCCTGACTGGAGAACGTCCTCGTTCTCCCTTCTTGCAGGTTGAAGGTCTTCCCTTGCTCTCGAGGTGCTGGGAACGGGGTCTAGCAAAGGCATGTCATTGCCCCGGCCAGCTCGCTCGGACATGGACTCCACATCGTCATCTCCTCCGTCTGCATCTGAAGATAAATAAAACCAAATTTAAACTACGAATGCTTCTTAGCCACGGTGTTAACGTAGTTCTCACACCTTGGTTTAATAGTACAGTGAACCATAGGCACGACGTTAGCTTAGTTCACACCCTGCAGTAAGAGAGGAAGCACGACGTTAGCTATCTCTAATGCAGAAAACTCAAATCATACATTCAACCAGAGAGGAAGCACGACGTTAGCTATCTCTAATGCAGAAAACTCAAATCATACATTCAACCAGAGAGGAAGCACGACGTTAGCTATCTCTAATGCAGAAAACTCGAATCATACATTCAACCAGAGAGGAAGCACGACGTTAGCTATCTCTAATGCAAATGATTCCACTGCGTGTTTATAACATAGGCACTACGTTGGCGTATTATATACACGTAACATACTTGACAATTTACATAACAGAGGCACGACGTTAGCGTGTTATTTTCGTTGTCGGCTTACCCTCGAAAAAAGCAGCACACGTCTCTGGAGTCCATTCCCCACGCCAGGGCACCATGAATTCAGCCGCGGCTTGGGTCGACTTTCCATAAGAGCCAGCTAACAGTTGCAGCTCATAACGACCGTGGGGGAGCGCCTTGACAACTCGGTACGGTCCACGCTTACACGAGTCGAGCTTGCCAGTTGCTTGTGCCTGTTTTATGACAAAAACAAACGAATTAATTTCGAAATTACGAGGCGGCCTTCGGTTGGCGTTTACGACTTTATCTTGCTGACATTGGTTCGCTTTCAGACGTTCCGAGACTCTCTCACGACGAATTTCTCTTAAAGCTTCGCGATTCGGATGTGCATTTTCTAGGGCGATGTCTCGGACAAGGCTTCGTATGACTGGCGTCGCAGCTTCGATGCCCACAAGTAAGTTCAAAGGTGACATGCCCGTTGTTTTTTGCTTCGTTATGTTCAAGATCAACTGTAGGAGGCACATAACGTCCGACCACTCATTTTGTCGGTGGTTACATTCAATTCGAACCATGTTCAGCAGAGTTCTGCAGTAGCGTTCGACCTGCCCGTTTGAGTGATGCATCTCAGGTGTGATAAGATGCAGGTCAATGCCCAAATCCGACACAAATTTAGTAAAGTCCGAACTCTGAAACATACGACCTCGATCTGCTACAACTAGTTTTGGTGTTCCAAATAAAGAGATAATGCTATAAAAGATGCGTCTTAATTCAATAGCATCTTGACTAAACATAGGATACAAAAGGCAATATTTTGAGAAGGCATCTATCGCAATAAGAACATACTTATAGCCGTTCGATTGTTTCAACGGACCTAATGCATCTGTGTGTATAACTTCAAAAGGGATACAAGGTTTCTCCCATGAATGTATAAGTTGATGGGGAGCTCTCGGGATCTTTTTATGTGTTATACAAACCAAACAATGATCAATGTGTTTTTTTAACAAATGATTTAAGAGAGGGGAACCAAAAATGCTTTCTAACGAGTTCTAAAGTTTTGTCTATTCCAGGGTGTTCGTGTTCATCATGAAATATTTTAAGTAAACTCAACCTATGCCCTTTAGGCACAAAACAGAGCAGTCTAGATTCCTCTCCTACAGGGTGATACTTGTAATACAATAGGTCATTTTTGTAGACGTAATGACTGGAGTCTAGCTGTCCCTCGGATAATTGCTGGATAAGGCGTTGGGTTTCTTCATCGGCAGTTTGCGCTATTTGAGCCCAGTTCTGTTGTTTACGGACTTCACATATATTGACAGGGTTACGGCTCAGATAGTCGGCGTGTGACATGGAGGTGCCCTTACGGTATTCTAGGGTAAAATTGAAGTCCTGCAAGTATATCCACCATCTGGCGACGCGTGGTAACAAATCCTTCTTTTGTTGAGTTGCTTTTAGAGCGTTGCAGTCAGTCACAACTTTGAAGTGAACGCCTACCAGATAGTGTCTATAGTTTTGCAAAGCTTTCACGACCGCTAGGGTTTCGAGTTCGTAGGCATGATATCTAGGTTCAGCACCTTGTGTCCGTTTGCTAAAATATCCTACAGCTCGTTTGTGACCCTCAGAGTGAACCTGAAGCAGCACTGCGCCATACCCGATGGAACTGGCGTCCGTGTGGACTTCAATCGGCAAATTTGGATCGTATATTGCTAACACAGGTTCACTTGTAAGCTGTGCAATGATATCCTGCCGTGCTTCTTCTTGTTCACTACCCCAAACGAAAGGAACCCCCTTTCTTGTTAACTTTGTGATAGGAGCAGTCCTGACAGCAAAACCAGCTATATAACGACGGAAGTAGCTCGCCAAGCCCAAGAACTGGCGTGTTTGTTTAACGTTCTTAGGAACGGGTGCCTCAACTAAGGCCTTAACTTTTTGCTCGCTCGGTCGTACCTGACATTGACTGATAGTGCGTCCCAAGTATTCTATTTTAGTGGCTAAGAAAGAGCATTTCTTTAAGTTTATGGAGAAACCAGCATCTGTTAAAGTCTTAAGCACTTTACGTAACCTTAGCAAACCCTCCTCGACTGTGTTACCCAGTATCAGGACGTCATCAACGTAGACCAGGGCCTCACCAGACTCAAGATGCTGACGAAGAGTTTTTGAGATAATTCTCTGATAAACTACTGGGGCATTCGCTAGACCGTAGGGCATCTTCAAATATTCGTAATGTCCCTCCGGTGTAACGAACCCTGTAAGTGGTATGGAGTCCTCATCCATCAGGATCTGGTGAAAAGCTGTGGCCATGTTAAGGCTGGTGAAGAACTTGTGTTTGCCCAGTCGGTCAATGTGGTCTTCTATCAGCGGTAGTGGAAAGCGGTCTTTTAAAGTGATCTCGTTCAATTTGCGATAATCAACGCACATGCGATCCGACCCATCCTTTTTTTTTACTAAAAGAATAGGACTAGCATATTCTGACATGGACTCCCGTATAATGCTCTTTCCAAGAAGTTCCCGAACGATTTCACGAACTCTCAAAATTTCTGAATATGATAAACGATACGGTCTGTAGTAAATGGGTGTCGTACTGTTTAATTTGATCGACATGGTACCGGTATTAACAGTGGAAGTAGCTGTTCCTTCAATGAAATAGCTTGAAAATTCATGAACCACGTCAAGCAACTTCTGCAAGTATTCGCCAGTCAAGTCCGTCCTAATCGGGGATTGTGAGGCGACTAATACGTTATGTTTAGAATTAGATTCGTAAGCAAGATACTGGTGACCGCGAGTCCGGACGTACGTAACACCTTCTCGGTTCAATACGTCAGTACCAATAATAATCGGGGTATTCATATATTCGGGATCAACTACATGCAAGTCCACTTCTAAAGTGATTTCACTAAATTCTATTGGTAGGGTAACAAAATAAGTCGATTCTATCTCTCGACCACCAATTCCTCTCAACACTCTAAAGGAAGGCTTGCATGCGGATTTAAAATATTTTAACATAGAAGAAGAAATTAATGATATGCTCGAACCAGAATCAATTAAAACATCTACAGGTATTCCTTGTATAACTGCCACAACAATGTCGCGTTTACAACTATAGTTTTCCTGACAGAGGTTTACATTACTCATGTTGCGAGATTCAGATTTTAATTTTGCAAAACAAGTTTCAATTTTATGACCTGGCTTCTTACAAAAGCTACATGGCTCTGGTTTAGTTAGGTTATGAACAGACTGAGTTTTCAAATTACTACTGGTACCCACGTCACTACTAACTGCTATCTTTCGTTTTTTATAACAATTTGACTGTTTGTGTCCACGTTCACCACACACAAAACATCTACCTACTTCAAAACGTCTCTTACGGTCACTTATTCGATTATTTTTAAATGAACGATCTACTTGAGAGATATTTAAATTTCTATTAGAGTTAGAAAGTATTAGGCTTTACGTAAATAGATAGAAACTCTACCAATTCATTTGGCATTAGTTTGGCGTTAGTAGCGGAAGCGCGGATCTGTGGGTCAGTGATGCCCCGTATTACTATAGCTGACATCAGCTCTTCACTTAAGCCTTTAACAATACGTAACTTCAATAAAGAACGACGGGCGTATTCTGCGTATGTTTGAAACTTATCAGAATTGGTGCTCATAACTTCGTACAAGATATTCGCGATGTCTGGCTTTCTTGGACATAAGGGCTTAAATTCCTTCTTAAAGTTGCTCCAAGTACGGTCGTTGGATACCCATTCGTTGAGCCACGATTTAGCATCACCTTGTAAACAGTTACCAACACGAGACAGACACTCATTATCACTCCAATTATTAGTGGCCCTAGCGCGATCTACTTCCTCACACCAGGTATCTATATCATTGACGCTCGGATCAAAGTTGGATATGAAATAAGCATGGTTAGATCTCACCGGCATGTTTATGGAGCGTATCGCATCGATAATGCGATCGGCAGCACTGGAGTGGTCCACCACGACGCCTGCAGAGCGTCCCGGTGAAGATGTGATCACCGAAGGCGGTCGCTCTGCACGCCCCTGAAGCGAGATCGCGGGGTCGGCCATAGTCGCGCGCGGCGGCGTTGCAGGCTCGGTTACCGGAGCCGGTGCCCGAGGAGTGCTCACATTCGACTCCCTTCGTTGTGGTGGATGGTGCTGTTCTTCCAACGATGCCAACCTTTCCAAAATTTGTTGCATTATTTCTTTGTTAGAGGAACGGGGACGACGACGTGATTCGCGTTCACTAGACTGCGGGTTATGATGTCTAGAACGACTTCTACTTTTTCGTCTATTATCAGACATGTTCCTTTTATATGCTTTTATAACAAGGAAATCGAATAGCTATGTTACCAAGAAAATAAAGAGAATAAATACTAATGACGGTAGAAGCAATCAAAAAAGAAAAGTGATTTTTCTCTTGAGAAAATTTAGTAGGGTAGTATACGAAATAATTTCAACAAAATCAAGCTAAACTTTTACGATTCACTTTAGGGAGTAATTAAAATTGGAACGAACTCACCATTGTAGTTATAATCACACCACCATATCACTTACTTACATAAAAACTCACAAAATAATCACGAATGTTCGTTTTTTACGACGATAAATACACAAACCGTTAAATAAAAAGATTGTTTTTGAAATATCGAACTGCCTTATTTTCTTCAGGAAGCAGAACAAACCAGGACGCGCGAATTTTAAGCATCCCACTTCTGATCTTAGGGATCAGAAGAGGAAATTATTAAAAAAAAAACAGTTACACAAACCACCCTTTATTTCACCTTCATACAATTATTTTTTCTTTAAGATAATTAACTAATTGCGAACGTTACAGAAATATTTTTTAGGAAAATAAGGCAATCCGATTTTAAACATCACACCGCTCCATATCTACATAAGACAGGAAGCGGCTAAAACAGCGTTGAGACTACAAAAGTTTGGACTGGTAAGGTTCGAGAGAGCAAAGCATCTCAACGGTATACTGAAGGAATGGGTAAACACTCCGCTCATAGATGCTGCATGTGACAAAATAATACCCGCCTTCATATTTGACAAAAAGTATAGAATACATCTACTGGATGACAACGATCCAAAGGTAACACACAAGGCTCTCATGATCTACACCGACGGCTCTAAAACCTCATCGAGCACGGGCGCGGGTGTTTTCTCTGAGGACCTCAACATACACATCGCGTTCCCCTTAAGCCCATACAACACAGTGTTCCAAGCTGAATGTATGGGCATCACACTGGCGGCAACAGCGATCCTTTCAAGAAAGGTAACAGGTCAGGAAATACGAATACTGTCCGACAGTAAATCAGTCCTACAAGCTCTAGATGCCTGCTTAGTCAGATCGAGCCTCCTACAGGAATGCCACCAAACCTTAAACAAGGTAGGGTCAAGCAATTCCATCACCATCCAATGGATCAAGGGACACAGTGGATCACGCGGAAACGACGCTGCGAATGAGCTGGCCCGGAAGGGATCTGACACGACCCCAACAGGTCCTGAACCAATTGTCCCAATACCGGTAAGCTGTCTCGTCAATAAAATCCGCGAGCACACTGCCGAACTACACCAACAATACTGGCTCGACCTGGAGACGTGCAGGCAGACCAAGCTCGCTTTGCCACGGGTGAACGCTGCCTTCTCCAAAACTCTCCTACAGCTAAGCAAACCTACATTGCGCATGGTAACGGGTGCTATCACTGGACATGCACATTTTAACAGACATCTTTTTAACTTAGGTGTCACGGACAGCCCCCTATGCAGAGGATGCATGGAGGCAGAAGAAACAGCTACTCACGTTCTGCTGGAATGCAACGGAGTGGCCGAATACCGGGCGAAATACCTCGGCTAACCGGGAAACCTTCAAGAGGCAGTCACCAATGTGAAGGCCCTGGGGGCGTTCCTGGGGGAGCTGGGCTGGCTGGAGTGATTCCGGCCATACACCCTCCTCACGCAAAACAGGCGCCATAAGGACGTCGAGTTGCGGAAACGCCCGTAGCAACAAGAAGAAGAAGAAGAAGGCAATCCGACCGACAAACGGGTAGAGCTTCCGCTTAGCACGAGCTCTCAACAGTAAGTGACGCCAAACTGCGCGCGCTCTCGCTTATATAGAACGACCCCTTCCACTTCACAACGTAACACTGTCTTCTGCTAACAATATATATATACGATACACATTCCATATACAGATACATATACCTACATAAATAAACTTGCATAAATATACATAGATAAATACAATATCTATCCAAATATACATAACATACATATAAACCTGATAAATAAATACTAATAAGAAACAAGATACTTCGTGGGAATGATTCATTAAGTTTGAGATTTCTGTCTGAGAAAATGATCTTTAACTTTAGACTTAAACGAGAAGATGGTCGGACACTCCTGAATATTGGACGGAAGTTTATTCCACTGCTGTGCAGCCCTAAAAGAAAAGGAATTCAAATAGGAGATGGTATTACTTTTAGGAAGCTCAAGCGTCTTAGTAATGCAAGGTCGCCTAGAGCGTGAAGGAGGGGGAAGAATCTTAAATCGGGAACGCAGGTATACTGGGGAGTTTGGATCTTTGAGAATCTTGAATAAGAAGACAAGCATATGCAAATCTCGGCGAAGACGAATAGGGAGCCATTGAAGTAGAGAGCGATAAGCTGACACATGATCATACTTCCGCAGACCAAATATAAATCGTATGGCTAAATTTTGGAGTCGTTCTAATTTATTGAGTAGCTCTTCATTTGCATCAGGATAACAGACATCGGCGTAGTCGAGAATTGGAAGAAGGAGTGATTGCGCTAACATAATTTTGGTTTTAAATGGTAAAAAATATTGAAGTCGCTTGAGAGAGTGGAAAGAGTAATGTGTACGCTTACTAACTTCACCAATATGCGCGGACCATGACATGTTACAGTCCATTATCAAACCAAGGTTTTTAACTTTGTCAGTGTATGGTATTGGAATATTGTTGTAGAGGAGTGGAGGAACAATATTCCAATCCAGTCTACTCCTGAGCCGGCTGTTACCCACAATCATAGCCTGACATTTATTTGGATTTATTGCCAGACCAAACGAAGTTGCCCAGCTTAAAATGGAGACCAGATCACGGTTTAACAAGGCAATAGCTTCGCAAACTTCACCGGTAGGAAAGTGTCGGTAGATCTGAAGATCATCAGCATACAAGTGAAAAGGAGAAGAGATAACAGAAGCGATCTTATTAATGAAGATGGAGAAGAGCAAAGGAGAGAGAACTCCACCTTGCGGTACACCTGCCAATACACGTACCCAGTCAGAGCACGAGTCATTATAGACCACTCGTTGGAAACGGTCAAAAAGGTAACTCCGAAACCATTCTATAACTGAAGGAGAAACATTAGCAGACTGAAGAGTGCCCAAAAGAAGAAATCTGTAATAATTTTACGTAAAACTTTTGCAACAATTGAAACCGGAGGGAAAGCATAAAAGTTTAAATTGTTCCAATTAATAGTAAACGCATTTATAGCAAAAGATCCCTGATCACGTTGCCAGGATACGTATTTTGTACATTTCGTATTTAATCTTGTTGCGAAAATATCAATATCAGGCCTACCAAAATTATCAACTATGCGTTGAAATGCCTGTTTACTAAGCTCCCATTCTGTATCAGGATGAACCGTCTTGATTCTGCGTCTGCTATATCGTTATCTTTGGAGCGAATATAAGAGGCATATATAAATATGTTTCTACTTTCACAAAATAACCAAATTTCCTTGGTTAATTTATTAAGGTGTGGAAACCTTACTCCACCCATACGGTTAATATACGATATAGCAGTCGTATTATCAATCCTCAATAGTATTTGGCAGTTACTTTTATGAGATGCAAAAATACGTAAACCAAAATAAGCTGCTAATAACTCCAGATAATTAATGTGTTTTGTACCTTCTTCGGCGCTCCAATGATCATTTGCAGTCTTCCCACAGCATAATATCCCCCACCCAGTTTTGCTAGCATCTGAATATATCTCTAAGGTGTAATTATCTTCCCTGATAGGATTGATAGCTATTGGTATTGACTTAATCCACCGCTGAATATCTTCTTGTAAGAAGGACGGTATTTTCATAAGAAAATCGTAGTCATCTCCAGATTGCAAAAGGGCAAGATATTTACATCTTTCCAACTGTTTGGTGTACAACCAACCATATTGTACAGCGGGGCAAGCGGAGCAAAATGTCGTATGGAGCACCGCTGAATTCCGCTGAATTTAATTAGTTCCATCAAAATTTTATTTCTCTTTTCGTTTGTTAAAGATATGTGAAATCTTTTTGAATCAATTATAAAACCAAGATACGTACATTTATTAGCTGGAGTATAACAACTCTTTTCCCAGTTTATAATAAAGCCAAGAGATTCTAATAAGGTCTTAGTCTGCACTACATTTTTCCAACATTCCTGATATGTTGGAGCTATACAGCAGATGTCATCTAAGTATATTGTTGATAAGAAACCTAAAGATCTTAATAGCGACATGACTGGTTTTAATATCTTTGTAAATACATAAGGAGCTGTGCATAAACCAAAGGGCAATACGTTAAATTCATAAGTTTTTCCAAACCAAGTGAAACGCAATTACTTCCGGTAGATTTCATTTACAGATATTAAAAAATATGCGTTATGTAAGTCCAAAGAAGCCATAAAATAACCTTTACAGACTAACTTTATAGTTGTTCTAAGGTCCTCTAATTTGAATTGTTCCGTTTTTATGAATTTATTAAGTGCCTTTAAATTTAGTATAAACCGTGGCTTACCGTTTTTCCTTTTAATCAAAAAATAGCTAGATAAAAATTGGCCATTGCATGGTTGACATTCAGAAACAGCGCCCGATCTTTAAAGATCATCTATGGCTTCTTTGTAATAACCGATTTCGAGGCTAGATAGCATAGATGGACTTGGAATATATTTTTGTGCCACGGGCTTATAAAAAGGTATATTATAACCCTGCACCCATGACAATATAGTTGGATCACTTGTTAACTGACGCCATTGAGAATAAAATAAAGAAAGTCTACCAGAACAACGGACCGAGTCTAACGGCGCTGGTACGGGCGTTGCTTGGATCGCTGCTGTTGTGGTGGCAGCAGCGGCGGCCCCGGTGGCAGCGGAGGTGGCGGTGGTGGGGGTGGTGCTAGATAGTACTGCCGTTGCTGATGAGCAAGTGGTGGCCGTGCGGTAGCCGTCAATGGATATGCAGCAGGATCCTGTCTCCTCCTCACTAGGTGCCTGCTGTTGGCCAGTTGAGGCTTCAAGTTTAAATTACGAGGCTGTACTCGTGAAGATATAGTCTTAGGCTTAGGTGCTTTTATCTCTGACCCAGATTTGTTGTTATAAATAAATGTTTTATTAGTAGCAGTTCGCGGTTCATGTCAGTGAATGCCGGCGTTCCCCAGGGCTCCGTCCTATCCCCCACTCTCTTTCTGCTGCATATCAATGACCTAATTCCTCTTGGGAATATTCATTGCTATGCAGACGACAGTACAGTGCATGCGGGGTATCTCGGACAAGCAGCGGCTGGGCAGGCGGTAACCAAGGAGAAACGGGAGAATCTTGTCATTGAACTCAATCAGGCTTTGGACCACATTTCTGAATGGGGTACCAAGAACTTGGTTGAGTTCAATGCTAAGAAAACCCAGGTCTGCGCTTTCACGGCAAAAACGTCGCCATTCCTTTTATGTCCTTCTCTTCAGGGCACAACACTGGAGCTAGAGAGCAGTATCACCATGCTCGGTATGGAGATTCGCTGTGACTTAAATCCAAAAAATTACATCGAAAGTGTGATAAAAACAGCCTCACGCAAACTCGGAGTCCTGAACAAGGTGCGGCGTTTTTTCACGCCCGAGCAACTATGCTTGTTATATAAGACGCAGGTTCGGTCTTGCGTGGAATATTGCTCGCACCTCTGGGATGGCTCCGCCAAGTACTTGCTCGATGCTTTGGATAGGTTACAGCGGCGCGCAATACGCATCATAGGTGATGAGGAGGTGTCTAAACACCTCGAGCCTCTTTAATTACGCCGTGACGTGGCGTCACTAAGCGCGTTCTATCGTCTGTACCACGGCGAGTGTTCTGAGGAGTTATTCTCTCTTATTCCACCTTCCCCTTTCCTTCAGAGGGCCACGCGCGCTGGCTTACGTTGTCACCGTCTAACTGTGGCTACAATTCCAACGCGTACAAAGAAATTTGGTGACTCATTTCTTTGTCGTACTATCCGTAAATGGAATGCTCTGCCCGCTCACGTGTTCCCTCCCTCTTACAACCTGGGATCCTTTAAAAGAGGCGTGAAGAAGCAACATGCAGGCCGGCAGGGTGAGGATGGCTGGTGTGGCAGGTAGAACTGCTGTATCAGCTATCTTCGGTTCTGGACTTCACCTCCACTTAACATCAGGTGGGGTGGAGTCATTTGTCGGACCTATCTATAAAAAAAAAAAAAAAAAAAAAAAAATCTCTAATGCCTTTTTTTTGTATAATATACAGCGGGCTACAGTTGTGTCTCGAATCCATAGTGAGGATATCAAAAAGGAAGTCTTAATAAGTATTTAGTAAACTTATATTTTAAATCATCCATGCACATTGCTTTACTTCATAACTGATTCAAATATTCTAAAGGTTTCCGATGTTGGCCAATAACACTACCCTACGAATCCTACGATACAATTCTCCATCCTTAAAATTAATAGGTTTGAAACTGGCATATTGCAGGGCATCCTAGCTAACCCCCTATCGGAGGAAGCTGGTGTGCTTTGCAATATGGCAGCAAAAATTTTATGTAATAGTTGAAAAAAATGTATGGTCAGGTTACGATGGGGCTGGTATGGACATTATGGTCCAAAAGTCCCTAATATATAAAAAAAAGAAAAGAAAAAAAGAAATCCTACGAAATCGCTTTAGTCACAACTTGACATGCAAATGCATGAAATGAAATATTGATAATATTTTGTGTTTATATGATAAAACAATGCCTAAGTATGATTTTAAAAAGTGCTCAAATTGCTCAAGTACTAAAAATAAAACCCACGGCATCACTTTTCATTCGTAAGTACTATAAAATATAATTTTTCATAAAAATTGCTGTTTGTTTTGAATCTTATTCGGTAGTGACGTCGAGTACTGGTCGCGTGATTGGTCGGTAGGGCAGTGACGAGGAATTCGCCGTCTCGTTCGCGCTGCCGTTAAGACTTAACGTGCTGTTTCGCTCGGGTCGGTAATGCAGTGGCGCGAATCTCGCCGTCCCGTTCGCGCTGCCGTAGGATCAGTTTTTGTTTGATACAAGTATGAGCGTACCGTATCTACCCTTTTTGTTTTAATCTAAGCTTGCAATGTATGTATGTGCCTATGTACGTCTGTATGTTTGTTCGGGTGGAATCTTGCAACTCAATTTTGAAGCAGATATCTACATTCGATAGAGCTGAAATTTTGTACAAACGTTTAGTTTTGATGACAATACATCGTTAACTGTATGACGTCATTCTAAATTAAATATGGCGGAACATACAAGTTGCCAGACTAGTTATTTTTGACGCACTCTTACAATATGGGTATCAAATGTAAGGATTTGCGGAGAATAACTTCAAAAATATAGTGACGTCACCTGAAATCCAATAAGGCGGACTTAAAAAGTTAGCGGACTATGTTTTTCATACTTTCCTATTATGGGTATCAAATAAAAGAGCTTACTGAGAATAATTCGAAAAATATAGTGACGTCACTTAAAATCCAGTATGGTGCGGAATTACAAAAATAGCAGACTAAGTTTTTATACTTTCCTACAATTTGTGTGTATCAAATGAAAGGACTTGCTGAGAATAATTCAAAAATAATAATAATAATAATATAATAAATAATAAATATTTCCGACACTCACACCAATTAGCCTAGCCCCAAAGTAAGCACTATAAGGCTTGTGTTATGGGATGCTAGGGTAACGGATAGAATACATATACTGTACATATATAAGTATATTTATATAAATACATATTAAATATCCATGACTGGAGTACAAATGCTCGTATTCATCACACAAACATCTGCCCCCACCGGGATTCGAACCCGGGACCTCTCGAGTCGGCGACAGCCATGAAACCCGGCGTACAAACCACTCGGCCACGGAGGTCCGAAAATATAGTGAAGATACCTTAAATCAAATATGGCGGACAAAGATTTTCATACTTTCCTACAATATGGGTATAAAATGAATGGCTTTGCTGAGAATTACTTGAAAAATTTAATGAGGTACCTGAAATCCAATATGGCGGACTTAAAAAGATGGTGGACTAAGTTTTTTTTGCTTTCCTACAATGTGTGTATCAAATAAAAGGGCTTGCTGAGAATAACTCGAAAAATATAGTGACATCAACTAAAATCCAGTATGGCGTAGACTTAAAAAAATAGCGGACTAAGTTTTATAAACTTTCCTACAATACGGGTATCAAATGAAAGGGCTTGCTGAGAATAACTCGGAAAATATAGTGACGTCACCTTAAATGCAATATGGCGGACTCAAAAAGATGGCAGACTAAGTTTGCCATGTATATTATTATCTATGATTCAATAGCAGACTTTTATCAACTAGTAACAAATCTGTGACTATTATTAATTCCCTTTCCAGTAGGTTGGTTGGAGGTCATAGTGCGAAATGAGAGCAGAACTAATTCCATTCTGATTGAGATCTGAATCGGGTTTTTGGTCGTAGGGTAGGGTAGTATAAATCTTTTCCGGTCAAGACATGAATAGTATTATTGAGCCCAGATATTGACTTACATTATCAAATATTATTCTGAGGTGGTTATTGTATTTCTGTATCAATACAAGTAGGTACTAAAGTTATTTTTAAAGAACTTGTTTTATTTTGTTAATAATAAGTTTACAAAGTAGCTCATCCGGCATTGTTTTGCAAGATAAATAGTATCTGAAGTCAACTTTAAGTTACTAATATATTATAATAACCTAGGTAATCGGGTATAACGAAATACAATACAAGGCAACAAGCCAATTGTTTATTTCACTCTGTCGTGTGGTTAACGGACATAAGTGCATCCTTGATGACTATTTACAATGAGCAATTAGGTACCACGGGATATTGTAAATATAATTAGGTACTTTGTACCTGTTTAAATATCAATTTATATTTAGTATTTATAAAAAAAATGTGTATTTGTTGTTCAAAGTGTAAAAACTACTTAACACTTTAAGCTAGTAAATCCAAACTGTCATAGTCCCATGTGATAGTTTGTATGTTTGTTACTCAATCACGCAAAAACTAATGGAAATAATTCGATGTTATCACGAACGCATAAAGTTTATGACCTGGATTGAGACATAGGATAATTTTATCCCGGAAAAAGTAAGGTTCCTGTGGGATTATTGAAAAACTAAGGGGCTGCTGAAAAGATTTGAATGAAATTTGGTTTCCAGATAGATGACCACAGATGACGTCCTCCGTGGCCGAGTGGTTTATACGCCGGGTTTCATGGCGTCGCCGACTCGAGAGGTCCCGGGTTCGAATCCCGGTGGGGGCAGATGTTTGTGTGATGAATACGAGCATTTGTACTCCAGTCATGGATGTTTAATATGTATTTCATATAAATATACTTATATATGTACAATATATGTATTCTATCCGTTACCCTAGTATCCCATAACACAAGCCTTTACAGTGCTTACTTTGGGGCTAGGCTAATTGGTGTGAGTGTTGGAAATATTTATTTATTTATTTATAGTTTGATTCCCAGGTCAGTCCCATAATTATGAGTTTTTTATGATAAAAATCAACCTGTCACGGAGCTAAAAGGGAGACCGAAGTTTATATAATTAAGCCATTTTTAATTATTTAACTAGTGATAATAAAAATTGCCATGTGTGCAATGTGCATGTTCGAGCGCGGAACCCTGTGCCGTACCTTCTGTCACGTCGACAGGATTGCTGTTTGTGTTTTATTACATAATTTTTTGTTGAATTCCCTTTTCTAGATTAATTTTACACTAATTTGGAACACTACCCCTGTCTATCCAGTTGGTTAAAATGACTTCTACTGTATGTTTATAAAAAAAACACTGTTACTGATTGAACATTATATTATATACAAGCATTTTTCCTATCAACTTGGCGCCAGGTTCATAAACAATTTTGTTATTAATACAAAGACACAACCTATATTGCGGACCAACACAAGTGAAGGTTATTTAAATTGCACTATGATATGCCAGTGTGTTTCTGATGGCCGCTGTGTAAAGATCTTGTACGTGAGTTTGTGCTTAATTTATGGGATCAATACAAGATTTACTTAATCAGATAGTTCGATTTAAGTGCGCGTGTTTAGTCCACATACAAGTTTTACATTAAAATATTGACGTTTTATATGGTTAGCCGGTTTTAATTCACAATTAATACCGCCTTACAGATATTGCAATCCAGGAAGACACGCCCCACTATTCCTCCTAGTCCTAACCGTTTATAGTAAATGTGTGCCAGCTTCCGCCAATATTTGAGTGTTATCGGTACACACTAATTATCTATGATAATATGATAATTATCTTATTATCTTTTTATCACTAATTATTCTTTAAACGAAAATTGGTGGGGCGCATCTTCGTGGATTGCACTATCTGTAAAGGTATGAATATTTATGCTTTGTTAAAAGAAATATACATATATAACAAATATGAGGTAATTACAAAATATCACGTTTATAAAAAAAAATAACAGGACATACATCTATAAAGAGAGTTCAAGAAAGTCATTGCAATTAGGTGACTGTTTCGAAGCACACTTTTCAATCCATTTGGCATTGATTTTTTTAACTTGCTTTATGTATAAACTATATAACTTTGGATTTCGTTAATAAAAGCTTTTATTTTGAGATCTACTGAAAAATAAATAATTAAAGTTTTCCGCATTTGAAAATGGCACCCTACCTTGGCAAACTTGATATTTTTCCAAAAACATTATAGGCAGGTGTTACACGCTCAGATGTAATAATTCTAACAATACCATATACATCTGAATCTTACAGCAGAACAAACAAATTCACATTCATACAAACATACATGAACTTAATCAACACTCTTTGGCAGTCCTGTATAAATCTAACCAACCGTTTGTTTAGTGACATGTCATAAAATTCGTGCACATCATTTAATTACACAGTGTCAGGCAAAAAAATATCATGAAGGCTATTGTCGCATAGTTACAACTGATAATGAACGAATTCTCTACGAGACGTGGTGCGTTTACTTACTATATTCAATTCAGTCTCAGTCAAAATGTGGACAAGGTGGTTGTTATTAGTGGCAATCACGATTGTGAGTCCAGAAGAGCGCATAGAACGCATAGTGCGGACACCTCAAGGACCGGTTAGAGGTTTCCAAGAACCTGAATATGACATATTTGCGTTTTACGGCATTCCCTATGCTTCAGCGCCTACTGGGCCTCACAAGTTCACGGTAAGTTCTTTAAAATTACTATCCTACTCATATTAAAAATGTTAAATTTTGTTACTCAATCACCTAAAAACTACTGAACGGATTTGGATGAAAGGACATTGGGCAAAAATGTATGGTCGCTGCACCTACGTCCGCCACGGCTTAAAGTACATTTGTTTGAAAGGTATTTTAGTCATGATCATCTGTGCCAAAGCGCATCAAATTCCATCCCGGGAGTCTTTAGTTATTCAAAGTAAAATATGTAATTACAAGTACTATAACGAACGAACATTAATGAAAAAAAGGAAATTAATTTAGTTAGTTAGTTCGGCACTACATAGGGGGCTCACGTATTATGGGAGTGCTACACAAAGTTCAAGGGTGACCCCTTATGTTATTCTGCCGCACTAGAGTAAATCCAAAAATCCCCGCATGGGTTGGTGTTTTTTCAAACATTCTGTTCGTTATAGTAAATTGTCTTCTTTGTAAAACGGAGCGACCACAAATCACCTAAACTTGTCCACGCTTCGGAGAAAACATGATTCCAGTTCATCCATACTAATTGGCAAAACCAATAATCGTGTTCCAATGTCCAAAGCGTGTAAGATAAAAACCAATCAAGTGACAGGGAGCGCACAATCACAACGAAATAAGACGAGTCGACTATTTGCAACTGCAAGTCCTTCAACCGCCGTAAACCGTTTTTAGGTGGCTCAGTAAGTACAAGCGCAGGATGGTCGGCAGGCGATGTCGTATATCTGGTTGTATAGCACGATATGGCATATTATTATGACTACTAATAATGTCAAATAAAGGTACTATAAAGTGAATTTATTTAGCTACTTAAATATGTCCATGTGTCATATCTTTCGACTACCAGAATATATTTTAAGGTGTCATATCTTTTGACTCCCAGGATATTTTTTACGGTGTCATAATAAAAAAGGCTAGTTTTTCATAGATCTATCGATTCATACTAATTACATTATTGGCGAAGCTGGGTGTGTTTTGCCCATTGTCCTTTGGTACGCATATAGTTTGTGACTTGGATTGAGACATAGGATACATTTTATCCCGAAAAATATCAGGTTACTGTGAGATTCTCAAAAAAACTAAAGTTAACGCGGACGAAGTCGCGTGTGGCCGCTAGGCTTTGTCGTTGCTCTGATCGTAAATCAATCATCACACAGAAGTTGCACAAATGTTTTATTGATCCCCCTTTGTTATCAATTTCAGGCACCCTACCCTCCTCCGGCATGGCTACAAACATTTGACGCAATTGATAAAGGTGTAATATGTCCACAATCTAAAGATGTCAGGATTCAAAATAAATCTATGCAAGAGAACTGCTTAATTGCAAACGTGTATGTACCAGCTACGGACAAACAGAAACTACCAGTAGTAGTATACATTCATGGTGGTGGTTTCCAGTTCGGTTTTTCAGACCTAGCTGTCCCAAAAAATCTAGTGAAAAGTAAAAAAATCATTGCAATTACATTTAATTATCGTCTAGGTGCACATGGATTTTTATGCCTTGGTACTAAAGATGTTCCAGGTAATGCTGGGTTAAAAGATCAGATTGCACTGCTCCAGTGGGTAAAGAAACATATATCAAGTTATGGTGGAAATCCAGAAGATGTAACTCTTGCTGGTTATAGTGCTGGATCTTCGTCTGTCGATTTACTAATGTTGTCATCTGCTGCAAAGGATCTGTTCAATAAAGTAATACCCGAAAGCGGGGCTAACCTTGCACCATTCGCCACCCAGATTGATCCTCTCAAAACCGCAAAGGATTATGCAAAATCTGTAGGTTTCGATAACGTTGACGACCTTAATGCATTGGAAGAGTTTTATAAGACAGCTTCTTATGATGTTTTGACAAAAGATTCTTTCATAAACAGAACCGATAATGATTTCTTTTTTGTGCCATGTATAGAACGAATTGCTGGAGAAGGTAGCGTTCTCAGTGACAGTCCCTATAACGTTCTAAAGAAGGGAAAATATAGAAAAGTACCTATACTATATGGTTTTTCTAATATGGAGGGCTTGTTTCGTCTACCCTGGTTTGAAATGTGGAAGGACAAAATGAATGAAAATTTTGTTGATTTCCTTCCAGCAGACTTGGAGTTTGAAAGTGATAAAGAAAAAGAAGAAGTTATCAAAGAAATCAAAGAGTTTTATTTTGATAGTATGCCGGTGAGTGGGGAGAATATTTTATCATACATAGAATATTACACTGATACCATGTTTGCATTCCCCACTATTAGAGCCGCCAGACTACATGCTGAAGCTGGTCATTATAAAGTATATTTATATGAATACAACTATGTAGATGAGTCCGCGCCTGTGATACCTCATACAAATAACCTGAAGGGAGCAGATCACTGCAGTCAAACTCTGGCAATAATGGATGGATATGGTTGGTTTAATAAAAATGAAATGGATATACCGGAAGAATATTCCAGAGTAAAGAAGCTAATGCGAGATGTATGGATCAACTTTATAATTACCGGGTAAGTTCCACTTTTTCATGTGTTTAGATCATTGTAATTAGCATCAAGACTTCAAGCCTAGTTAAGAAAAAAGAATTAAAGATATTTTTTAATATTTTTTTTCGTCTAATGGAATCGAAAATATCAGCATTTTATATTCTAAACAATCGAACAAGAGAGAGAATACCGGTTGTAGCGAGAAAAAATCAGCCAAGTGAGAATCGGACTCCAAAGGGTTCCGTACCGTTATACTATAAACTTCTTATAGGTGTAATCTACAGTGTTCCACTATATTTTTTTTCATAATTTTAGTTTCGGAGACAAGGAGACATAAATTTTCATCTATTTCCTAAATATTTTTTAAACTATTCGATTTACATTTGTAAAGATAATATTATACTATTCGAAACCTTCACAGTGAGCCTTTTACATCCCTGCTGGCCCTGTACAGATAGCAATTATTTTTAATAAAAGAAACTAACCGTCATATTCGGAATATATTTATATGCTTTTATTCTTCCGTATTTGGGTCACAGACATATACATATATGAACCTTACAACTTGATCAGTCCAGCAGATTCCGAGCAAACCGAGTGACCCTATAAGAGTTCTGTTTGTACCGATAGAGGCATGGAACCCAAAAAATAAAAACATTTTAAAGTAAAATATAAACATACTTCATGGTCACCGTGAATGGCTCTCCGCACATGTCACTAGGGCGCACTTCGGAACTTCTTTGAGAAAAATGCTGGGGCAGTGCTACCTTCCTCAGATGTGCTGCAGTGGCCTAGAGTCAACGATAATGGATCTCGCACATGTCGCTAGGGCGACTGCAAAACTTCATTAGAATTTTTTTTTAGCAATAATAGACACCGACTTCATAAAAACAAAACCATTAAAAAGTAAAAAATATTATTTACATACTACATACATATTCTTCACTTATATCTAAAGTACAAAGTCAAATTAACATTTGGTGTCGGTGCCATGCCAACATTGCCAACCCAAGCAGTAAATGGTAACTCAGATCTATCAACATCCATGGCGACCACCGACTTTAAATGTTAATTTTATGAATCCAGATTTTTTAATAAAATGTTTTTATATCAACCAGCCCAAGCAACATCAACTAAATTCTTTTAAAAGGGTAGCTTTAAACAACTATTCTGCTATGGTCCTATGGAAAGTTCCATCCCATATCTATAAAGTCCTAGTTCAAATCAAGTAAATTTTTCAATGGCGCCATCTCAGGAGTATATATATAAAAATAACATATGTATATATATATAATGATATATATAAAATGGCCTCACGCAAACTTGGATAGACCAGGGTCGATAATTTTAAAAATGGTGAAAAGTGAAAAAAAATTATAGTAGGATGAAACCCATTGGAAAAGGTAGAGAATATAACAAAAGTTAAAAGAAAAATAAATTACGGGCGATCTGAGGTCGGGAAGGGGGAGGGGGTGAGTGTTTAAGGGTAAAAACCGGTTAATCTCGATTTCCGGGAAAACTGAAAGTCCTATGAAATAAAATTAAATGGCAAAGTTGTAGGTAATAAAAAGATCTACAACTTTTGTATTGACACTTTTTTCACATAACCTCAAAATTTATGTGAAAAATTCGAATAACCGAGTTTTTGGATTTTTATTTTCATTTTATGCAAAAAAATATTTTTTTAACGAAATTTAGTGAACACTTACCTTTGTATGTCCCAAACATACAGCATTTTTTTTATTTAAAATATTATTTTTTTCACCTTATTTTGACTTAATATCGAAAAAGCACCCTTATTTTCAATCGAAAATTCTCACGTTAAAATATCTGCTTTTTTAAAAAAGGTAGTGTGTTTTTTGTTTGTTGAAATCTCTACTCTTTGATGGTATAAAAAACAATATACACTACTATGGTAAATGTTCTCAGAAACTGCAAATTAATAATGATAATAACTCGAATACGAAAATCCTATTTTGAATACCTACTTACAACAACTATTTTTGCATGTTTTATGGATTTGTAATTTTTCTGTTTATCAATATAACATAAAATCTTACGTTTTTCGAGTAATTAAAGTGTACATTTTAATAAATAGTTCAAAATTATACATAATGATTCAAATCAATTTTTCGAATCGGAGATTTTTTCATTATTAATTTGCAGTTTCTGAGAACATTTACCATAGTAGTGTATATTTTTTTTTATACCATCAGAAAGTAGAAATTTCAACAAACAAAAAACACATCAACTTTTTTAAAAAAGCAGATATTTTGACGTGAGAATTTACGATTGAAAATTAGGGTGCTTTTTCGATATTAAGTCAAAATAAGGTGAAAAAATGAATATTTTAAATCAAAAAAAAAATACTGTATGTTTGGGACATACAAAGGTAAGTTTTCACTAAGTTTCGTGAAAGATTTTTTTGAAAAAAACTAAAAACTCGGTTATTCGAATTTTTCACATAGATTTTGAGGTTATGTGAAAAAAGTGTCGATACAAATGCCATTTAACTTTTTTTCATAGGACTTGCAGTTTTACCGGAAATCGAGATTAACCGGTTTTTACCCTTAAAAACTCACCCCCTCCCCCTTCCCGACCTCAGATCGCTCGTAATTTATTTTTCCTTTCATTTTTGTTATATTCTCTACCTTTTCCAATGGGTTTCATCCTACTATAATTTTTTTTGGTCTCAAAAATTATCGGCCCTGGTCTAGGAGTCCTGAACAAGGTATTAAAAATCGAATACAAAAACAAAACAATAATATAAAAATACCTACTGGATGCATGGTGATCATCGTAGAGAATTGATAAACTTTTTTAAACATATACAGGAAGATGCAATAAAATCTGTAAATTGAACCCTAAATATACATTGCAAAATATACACTGCACGGTATATATATATACACCCTTGCGTTTGAAAAAATAATTTTGAAAATAGCCGTTAATTTACAAGGATAAGGATATTAACAAGCGAAATGTTTCCAAGATCCAAGTGTCACCTGGCTCCGATGTGCCGGAGTGGCTTGGTGACAGCGCGAAGATAGCTCTCTGTACATAGCGTCAGGGCGAACTGCGGAACTTCATTGAGAAACGTGCTAAGAAAGTAACTAGTCCTCCTGTTTCCAGGAATCCAGTCCCGCCTGGCTCAGATGTACCAGAGTGGCCTGGTGTCGGCGCAAGTGGCTCTCCGCACATGATGCTAGGGCGCACTGCGGAACTTCGCGGCGCACTTCTGCAGAAGCGCATGGACTTCTGGTATCGCATATACGAGAAACATTACCGTCAGCCATTACCCCCACCGACACCACCTCACACGGAATTCTAAGTTTACTAACCAAAGGCGTTTCATAGTTTTGTAATGTTAAAAAATTACCCATTGTTTGTCTGCGTTAGAATTTAAGCCGTCTGAATTGTTGGGTTTGGGTACGGCCAGAGTGCACTCAGATTCAGATTCAGATTCAGACTCAGAAAACAAGCGCGAGAAATATACAGTGTAGTTTAAGCAGGTTGCCTGCGGCCACTATGGCCACCCTGCTTTAACTACACTGTTTATTTCTCGCGCTTGTTTTCTGAGTCTGAATCTGAATCTGAGTGCACTCTGGCCGTACCCTTTGGCTTGGAAGTTTGAAATGTAATATTATTAAAAATATTTATTAAACTATCAACTTTTTATTTTATTTACCTATCATCATCATCATCAGCCTATTAATGTCCCCACTGCTGGGGCACAGGCCTTTGATTTTTGTGTGATGAATACGAGCGTTTGTACTCCAGTCATGGATGTTAAATATGTATTTCCATATAAATCGACTTACACATGTATCAGCATATATGTATACTATCCGTTACCTAGTATACCATAACACAAGCCTTACAGTGCTTACCTTGGAGGCTAGGCTAATTGGTGTGAGTGTTGGAAATATTTATTTATTTATTTTTATTTACCTATATCAACTAGAAAATACAAATGTTAAAATAACGAGGTAGAAAATCGCACAAATGATTTAAGTACTTATTTAAAATTAATTGGCGAAGACGTAAGCCCAAAAAGTTACGTTAATTTACTTGAATGTTCAATGTAACTTTTCGGATTCTGTGCCAAATATAATTCCGTGAATCTTGTATGTTACGAATACACGCAAATGTTAACCACCACTGATTGTACCTATTAAAGCTTAAGTAGTATTAGCTAAGTTAGTTTATCACTCTTTTCAATTATTTTAATGACAAGGTAATAGAGCGTATAATATCATAAAATTTAATATAATCCATACTTATAATAAATCTGTAGAGGGGTCAATTCTGTACATGAAATATATTTTCAAAATAACTATCAGGGGGTGATTAGTGATCAATACTGATGCCAAAAATGCAATCAGTAAAATTTTTGTCTGTCTGTCTGTCTGTGTGTATGTTCCTTATAGAAACAAAAACTACTCGACGGATTTTAACGAAACTTGGTACAATTATTCTTCATACTCCTGGGCAGGTTATAGTATACTTTTAATCACGCTACAATCAATAGGAGCAGAGTAATGAAGGGAAATGTTGGGAAAACGGGAGAAGTTACTCCATTTTTTAAGCTTCCGTCGCGTGCGCATCCTTAATGGTTAAAGTTACATAGAAATTATGTATGACGAAAATATTCTACATAAAATTTTCTAAAAAATATCCCGCAACAGCATATGTCTATCTTTTATGGTTGACTTACAATAACACGTGTAACTCCTGATAGCTTAACAGTTCGGAGCATTCTTATTCATTTGTTTACTCTTACATTTATAATACTCTCTCTCATCCCTAATTTAAAAAAGTTAACATTATTACCTATTCAATAAAAAAAGAATTATAGAAATCGGTATAGAAACACCAAACTTATACATGAAATAAGCCATCGCGTCGTCGCACGTGAATACTGAATCATGCTATAAGGATTTATTTTTGTGTAACGGATAAGACAAAATGATCGACCAATGGGCGGTATCACAGTTTAATTTTGTGGTGATTTCCGACAAACAATACCACGGGGAACCCGAGCTGATGAGGTTAGGGCTTGCCTGAAAAGCTCTTATTTGTGGCGTGATATACAATCGGTGCATTTGACTATAAACATGCGAGTGAGAACTGGAGATAACCCGGATGATTGTGAGTTTTCTGATATATTATTAAGGATTGGTGAAGGTACCTTTCCACTGCTACACCAAGGAAAACTTATTCTGACGCCTGAATTATGTTGTATAGTGCAATCCCAACAACATCTCATATCGTCAGTTTACGGTGACGTAACAAATATATATAATCTTTATATATATAATTCTTCTGTGAGTGTGTATGTCACTGAACTTCTCTTAAACGACTGGACCGATTTTGATGAAATTTTTTGTGTGTGTTCAAGGGGATCTGAGAATGGTTTAGATTCACAATTTTGTCCGCTGGACAACCCCTATTTTTTTAGGGCGGTACGAAGTTCGCTGGGTCAGCTAGTAATATATAAAACTCAAAGGTGACTGACTGCCATAGTGATCTATCAACGCACAGCTCAAACCACTGGACGGATCGGGCTGAAATTTGGCATGCAGGTATAAGAAGAAACATAGATGAATGTCAATGTGTATAACACAAGCCTGAGAACAAAAACTGTACTCTACACTTCAGCTCTACACCGAAGCGAAGCGAGGGCGGGCCACTAGTAAGTAAATATAATAACTAGAATAACACAACAAAAGTTAATTGAAATATATTCCTATAAAATAAGTACACCAAGTCCTCGATCGTGATTTAGGTATAAATGTCGTAGGATGATTTCAGAAATCAAATTTCTGCGAATATCCTTTTTTTTGCGAAAACGCGAATAATTAGATAATGGCGATGACATTGCTCAATATTTCTGGCAACGAATTTTTTCGGGTTGTTTTGAAAAATCTATTTTTCGTGTATATCCTATAGGGATTTTGCTAAAACATTAATAAATTAGATGATGGCGATGACAATGCTCAATATTACTGTTATCGATACTTTTTCTGGCGCTTTGCCGGCCGCTACCGCTGTCCGTTCGCTACACTCTTTCGGCTCGCGTTTCATGGTTACAACCAAAAAGACCCAAGAATTTTTATCTTAAGCCAACGATTATTTTCGTAGTCTAACTAAGGCGACTCGCGTTCTCGCAAAAATTATACCTTTTTTCAGTAAGCTTGAGAAAAGTCATCGCCATGATCTAATTATACGCGTTTTTACAATTCCCTAGAATTTTCGCGAAAATTCGATTTATCCAATCATCTTACGACATAATAATATTCACTGTTAAATGACCGAAATTGTGATGAAGAATATCAACAAAAATTTGTATTTCTCAATTTACCCTGAGCTTTTTCAATATTCGCAGTAACATTATAAAAGTAGTCATAGACAAAAATAAAGTAAAGCTACCAACGCTTTACACGTCACAATCTATGGTCACAATACATTTTGGCAGTCCCAAAGAGCAAGTCCGTTGGCCGTTGTGTCATGGAACGATGGATGCCCAGGGTCCTATCTCTGGAGGGCAATATTTCCAAATAAAAACTCTGTCACGTAAAGAAGGCACAAGGTAGGTAGATCTAGTAGGTATTGTCTGTGTGTCGTACGTATCTTTTATTGATACCTTAGCTTACATTGTACAAGTTTTTGTGAAGTGGATTCTTTTAGGTGTCGAACAATGTACACAACCTCTGTAAATGCATTTTTGAGCAAGTGTGTTAAAAATAACTTTATGCTATAGGTACCTGTTCGGAAAGTGCTTTATTATTTTTTTGTTTGCAGTTGACCTCAAATTGAGTCTTGGTATAGATAACCTAATTATAATGCATTGCAAAAAGACAAAGACGCGGTGGTGAATTGAAGTGTAGTGAATCGTCTCCCATTTAATATTAATAAATGTAATATCACCACATTCACACGTAAGTGCTGTTAACTAAGTGTACATTAGAATTTAGCTGACACTCCCTTAGAAAGGGTAAGAAAAATTCGTGAC
Source organism: Chilo suppressalis (assembly GCA_902850365.2). NCBI lineage: Eukaryota > Metazoa > Arthropoda > Insecta > Lepidoptera > Crambidae > Chilo > Chilo suppressalis. Next base: position 21,834,367 of record OU963898.1, read on the forward strand.
TTACGCTCAGTATTGGACTTGAGAGTCGACTTTCACAAACATGTGGACACTATATGTAAAAATGCAAACAAATTACTTGGCTTCGTCATACGTACTTCATCTCAGTTTGATGGATATGGGGCTGCACTGGTTCTTTACAATGCGTATGTTCGAAGTTAATTAGGATACGGTGCCATCGCCTGGGATTAAGAGGAGAAATATATATGTAGTTGGAAAAGAAAGAGTGCAGCGCTTTGCACATTGGCTCTTTAAGTGGAAATACGGTTATCACCAATATCTGTATCCGTCTTTATTTGTATCTGGAATGGTGGAGCTAGAAACACTTAAACTTTTCAGTCGGTAACAAATTTTATCTGTTAATTATACGAAACACTTAGAGCATATACTAAAGACGAAACAGGATAGACAGCCCAATTATTTTTAGTAAGGTAGGGTTATTGGCTCTCAAGCAACTGTCTTGGGATGTGAAGGGGACGATGGTGCCGCGAAGGCAGCCGCGACTTTTGTGATGGCCTCAGACGCGCACTAGTGAGTCTATTCTGTAAAATTTTCACGCGCGGATCCGATGCGGATCCGCTCGATTCCCATATAGATTCGCGTGGAACCGCATCGGATTCGCGTCTGAAGATTTTACAGAATAGCCCCGCAGGTACACCGCGCACGCACCAACCACTCGTGCTTTACCCCTTATTGGAGACTGGTGGCCTGCCCTCGCTTCGCTTCAGTGTAGAGCTGTAATGTAGACTATATTTTTTGTTTCACAGGCTTTAATTATACACAATGAATTTCTTTATATCTTCCATATAATGTATATAACTGATAGTGATAATTTTGTTACGTAGTTTAGGACCCGTTGTACCGAATGCACCATTTGTTTTGGATTTCAATTCTAAATTCCCAATTCGCGTTACGGCCGCATGGAAAGGGTAGAAGATATATCGCGCGGTTAGAGGCAGCAGGCAGGCGAAGGCTGTCTTGGCATGTGTCCGTTGAAGTTTCACTTCTACTATGTCTCCCAACACACATTTCTTTTTTAATTTTGGGTCTAAAATTTACAGGTTAAAATAGAAAAATAAATATTTACATATCAAATTAAAACTACACTAAAACTAGACAAAAATTAAAACTATGCTATGATACAAAAAAGCTGCCCTAAGTCTTCCCCGTCGGCATTTCCCCTCTGAATGGCGAGGCTTATGCGCTGGGCGAAATAGCCGCCAGCTCTGCGGTCTCCAGTGGTCTCCACCAATCTTTTCGCGATATCTTTGAAAAGATGGTGGGCACCGGATCCCCAGGGACCCTGAGTCTCGACTCCAAACGCCGCAAATGTGAAGGTTTTTAAATTTGGGTCTAATATAACATCAACATTACAATTTAAATAGTTGTATATTTCCATTCTTACTGTTTATTTCACAACAATAATTCTTACAACTAGATACGTACGAGTGCCACTACGTTTTTTTTTGACAATACTAATGCGACCGCCGAGCGTTTGTGTGAAAATTGAAGTATACACGTGAGATTACCTTCTGTACTATCTATTTTTGGATTCCGATTCAGTTTAGGTTGAGGTGTTTGTAACATCGCTCGTAGTCTCAATTATATGAATGATCAAGCCGATTGCTATAGTCTGTCTAATATGACTCGTTACGTAGTTGAAGAATGAACTAATTATGTAAGTTGCCAACGCCTTCTTATACGGTATAGTTTCCATTAACATTTTAATTATGGTAGGAATGTGGCGCCACAAATCGGATACCACCTTTTAGTTGAAACATTGTATCCAGATTTCGACTGAATGGAAATTGAAAGCAGTTCTTATTAAGAACTTAATCAGTTCTGCAATAAGAGATCGTAGTAAGCCTGAAACACCTTCAGACTATCTGACTTGCATTAAAATTGTAAACTGTTCCGATTCGATCGTCGTATCTTTACGGATGTGAATTGGTGACCTTATGCATAGAACACGTCCGATTTTTCCATCAAAACTTTGATTATATTTTCCAATGATATTGATGTTCTAACAAATCATTTGTGTACCCTGCTCCGATCGCCTGAATTATTTCGCAGTAAGTGTTCGTTCTGAAATTGTATATTGAATAGAGCCAAGCCTAAGGGGTTTGTTTTCATTTTATTCTTAGGGTTTAACTCCTAAGGACGGACGGGAAATGAAAGTTTTATTTCTCGTCCCTCCAATCTTTTTGGTCATCCCTTTAAACACTATAAAAAATTTAATGTTCGGACCAGAGTTAAACCCTAAGAATAAAATGAAAACTAACCTCTTAGTCTTGGCTCTAAGTATTAGTTTTCAGTTGTCACGGTGTTGTACGGAAACCTTGTCAAAAAAAATAAAAATAAATAAAGTTGATAATTTGGCCACGCTTCGATGAACACCACCTATATAACATTTCAAATCACTTGATGTGGATCAGTATAGGCACTTCGATTGAGTAAAATGTTAGCCTGTATAGTATTGTTGTGCGCCAGCGCACTGCTGCCTGCGTCGGAGGCGCAAGAATCGAAATTGGTGGAAATTTGCCAAGGTCCAGTTATTGGACATAAGGCGCAGGATGAAAATGTTTTCGTTTTCAACAGTATTCCATATGCGACTGTACCTACAGGAGCACAACGGTTTCAGGTATGTTCACAAAAGAGTAAACATATTTATACGTATAGTAAAATATTTATGCCGGGGACTTCGGGAAAATTGATATCACATTATACTTCATAAAATAAAACAATTCTTAAAACAAACTTCAACAAAAACGAGTAAAATTACATTTTTTTTTAAACTTTATTAGGGTGATTCTCCGGAAGTGTAATTTCCATACCATTTTTAAATCGCTTAATTGAAGATCCTAAGTAACACAAATATCTTGAAAACTTAAATTCCCCACAAAGCGAATGTATACTTATGGCATTTTTTTTATTTGGAATTTACATTAATAAATTTTATGGAAATTACCCAGTACTTATTTTTTTTAAAACTTGGCTAGAGATACGAAATTAAGCTGAAATGTTAAGAAATACTTTCATGTATTAAAATGATATTTCACAAAAATAGTAGCTTTCTTTAAAAAGCAACAGGACTCATAATAAGTCATAGTAATCATGTTAATATGTTTTTAACAAACTTCCTATTATTATTTGTTATTTCCATAACATAAAATTTGAGCCTATAACATTGATGGATATATAAATTATGGCATCTTATTTATGTTCACAAGGACTACCACTGTACATACGTCGCGTCATTAGGAGAATGGTCAATCGGCCACCATTAGATGCGCCACCAGACCCGTCTTTTCCATTGGGCACTTTGGGCAAGTAGGGGCTCCCCTTCAGATCAAATAAAATGTCCCTAGTTCATAGGGCCCCATTATCCTAATATGCCCAGGGCCTCCAATAGGTCAAAGACGGCACTGTGCATCACCTTCGGTGTTAATTGCATCACATAATTAGGTATACATCTTTGAACGCAGTTTGGCTTGGTTCAACCGGATGAAAGTTCAAGTTAGTTATTGGTGTTTTGATGAACTAACAAACAAAAATAATCTTGCGTGGTAATTTATCAAGCCGATCTTCTAAGTAGTGTTCTTACCTGAAAAAAGGCAGTTATAATTTTTTATGTTAGAAGAAAAATTTACGTCCTTTTAGTAAATCGTTGAAGGTTACTGTTACATATTTAAAAGGGGTTAAGATTGGATTGGAAGATTGGATACAGTTAATCCCTTAGTCAACCTTTACGATACTGGGTAATTAAGAGTAGTTTATTTTTTTGGAAACCAAAACCAAAGGCAGTAATAGAGATTTATGTCATTTTGAAATAAAAACTATGATATTAATCTTATTATATTTCTTCTGTCGCCTAGCCAAAACATTATAAGCGTAATTTCAGTTGCTTTAGATTTGTGTGTGCTATTTTCCTGCAATTTTTGTTCCCTGCATTTCTTTATAAATCTAGTCCAATGTCCAATCGAAGTATGAAAATTGTTAGATTGTTAGACGCTATTAAAAGAGCTGACTGCAAAAAACCTGGCCGGTCGAGTAACAGGATGTAATATTTTTTAAATGTTACATCATTATTACAGGTATTATACTAATAGCAACCATTAAAAAGTGCCAGGGCAGAACCTGTGCACATGATGTGTATATTTTTTGTACGGTACATTTTTCGTACTCTAACTATACATATAGAGTAACAGCTGGAAATTACTCTTAAAGTTGAAAGTGAGTAAAAACCGAATATATAGAGTGGTCAAAAAGTTGTGGATCAAACGAAACAGGGAGATAAAGCAGGTATTTTCCAACAAAAAATCATGCACCAGCATGGCCATAACTTAATTGCACGAAAAGTTATGAATATTTTTTTTCAATGAAACTACCGAGTTTTTTACAATTTAATAAATAAAAAAAAAACAAATTTATTAAAAACAGTAAAACAAAAGGTGTTATATTATGATTGGATTATGTATAAATACTACAGAAATTATATTGGAGCTTTTACTCGTAGTATCAGAATTAACGAGTAATGTTTTTTTCCGTAACGCTTTGCTTAGCTTTTTGTAACGCTTCAAAGTTTACGGAAGAAATATCGGAAACCTCAATACTCAAAACCTCAAAACTCGAAGATGGCGGAATAACAAACTTTATTTAAAAAAAAATTTTTTGGTTACTTCTTATTCTTGACTTTTGAAAAAAATCTTTTATACATGTCGCGGCACGTAATTCTAGCGCTGAGCAAAATGCGGAGGGGATGCGTACGACTGGAGAGCCAGCCGGCGCAACGCACGCCCACCCGTGCACCTCATTTCCTCCAAGTCATATTAATTTTTACTTCTGCGCAATAACGGTCAGCGCTAGAGTTTCGTGTCGCGACTAATACAAACCTTGTCCTGATATTAACGAACACAATAAAAAAGAATTATCCAATTTGGTTCAGTCTTTCGAAAGTGATGCGCATACATACTTTTCAACGATTCATTTTTGTATATACAAAAAAATATTTGTTTAATTAGGAGATACGAGTCTGTTACGCTCGAAAAATGCCCTCCAAGGATGACTCATTAGCTCCGTGTTATAATAACATTGCATTTTCATAAAATTTTCATCATCATTTTCAATAAAAACACACACTGCTGGGACATAAGCCTTCTGTATCGATGGAATAGGAAAAAGGGATCAGCGTGGATTGGTGGGTGTTAACCACTGTAGATGCAGCCATGACACTCCCCTCGTACGGATCTCGAAATATTTTTGATCATACATTCTTTATATTAGAAAATGCGAAAGTTCGCAGATAGAACAAACCTCTTCTAGTGTCGGCAGTCACAATGGCTTATTGTGCCTTCCGAATCACGAAGGAGCTCGAGATAATAAGCTTTTGGTCACCCATCCAATAACTGGCCATTGCGAAAGTTGGTTAAGGAGGCCATACACATTAATTTCGCATGATGGTTTTAGCTATTCATGCATAACCGACAGGCAAGCCCTAGCGTGTATGTGATAAAACTGTACAGTTATCGTTGCATGTACATGCAACCGAACAAATATCAAAATTGATATTTTATGCCGCTTGGTTATTTTTGCGCGCGAGCATAACCGAGCGTGTGTGGCGTCCGTCGAGCTTGCCTGTCACAGTTCTCAATTTTTAATTGTTACGATGGCGGATGGTCACGCGCGCGAGCTTTATCGCGTCGTTTTGAAAATGGCGAGTCGCAGGCGCAATGCCACATTAGAAGAATTCATAGAAATGTATAAGTCTGAACCTTGTCTTTGGCGCGTAAAGTGCAAAGAATATCACGACAGAGACAAACGATAGGCAGCATACCAGAGATTGATAACTAAGCACAAAGATTAGAGCTCACAGCTACAAAAGAAGATGTGATCAAAAAAAATAATAGGCGTTCTACACACACCGGTAACGTAGCTCAACTGAGAGTAATCGCAAAACTGTGCATGCAAACCCTAACGTGTATGTGCAATATGAAACTCGGTTCTGCACGTCGGTTATGCATGCACGGTTAAAACCATCATGCAAAACCTAACGCGTATGACTTCCATTAACTTTCTCAATCGCAAACTACACGCACTAAACACCTGCGCCATCGAGCTAATCTTACTATAATTATCGCGGCATAAATCATATAATGTACCTGTTTATTACCGGGTATTGAATCAGGTGAAATGGCCACACCATGGAATTCGTTGTGCAGGTGCATATATAGAAACAAAAACATTATTCAATGTTAACTATGACAATAATATTTACTCTGCATACCTATTCCATTCAATTCGAGTTGGTATTGCATCAACTGTAATAACAATTATTTGCATACATTACATTGAAAATCCGTATTGACTCTTTGGTCTAGCACATGTTGTATTTGACGTATGTGTTTATATCTAGCCAGGCCACTCGAGTGCACTCAAGCTAAACTTATAAAAGTAGTGATAATGCTTAGCTTATTCAATGTACCTCATGAATTTATTAACAGGGTTCAGTGTGCCTCAATTGTTTTGATAGAAATTACGATAAACTGTATAACCACAAAAAATATAATATAGAAGGAATAATCTGCATAAAAAGTGAGCAACGCATCGGACACATAGATACCGCTCACGCACACGATATCACGCTTGGGACAGTGCGAGCGCCTCCTTCTGCGAGAACGTTATCTCGCAGAAGGAGGCAGCCGAGAGGGAGCAGGAGGATGATCCCCTGACCGCTCCCTCCCGCCGAAGAAGAGAGGGCAGGAGAGGACGAGTGCGTGCCCTGGCTACGCCCGTCCCATGAATCTGCCCGCGGGGATCCTTAGCTGGCCGGTACGGCGCATTGTCCCGTGGAGCCCCGGCTAGGCCGGGAGGCTGCTGGGTGCGGAGACGCGGAAGAGTCCCTAAACGGGAATCCCGCGGTTTCGCACTAAGCAGCTTAGAGGGTATTCGCAGGGTTTTTTAGCGGGACAGTGCGAGCGCGGATCCGCTTGAAACGTGCGTCTGAAAACTTTTTACCCGAAAGCGCACGCAAGCGGCGCGAAGCGCGACGCGCAGAAAGGGTATTGTGTTAACAGTCACATTTACCTTAATTTATTATCTGTATTCACATTTATTTAAAATGTTTGAACGAGATTTTTATGTGGTACAATTGGATAATGAAGTTCATTTATATTTTTGATGAAAACGGAGTATTTTACCTTTCAGCTTAATGGCGCGATGATTATACATAGCAAATAATGTGATAAGAGGAAATTAAACTAACTGAAACTAGAAGTAACTCTTTTATTAATACCACATTGTTATATGTATGAATGTATGTTCCTCCACACTAGAGACTAAACCCGTGGACCGATTTTGATGATTCATACGTCAATCGATTCGACTCAATTATGGGAGTGCTACTAAAGATATGCTAGTAATCGAAACTCAATATGGGGATAATTAGGTCCCATATTGTAAGAAAGAAAATAAAATAAGTTGACACAATATCTTGAGTGGGGTATCATTGTCTAGATAATCGATTCTTCATGTTCAGGTTTCTTATATCATTTTTCATTTTTAGTGATTGTTTAGTTTCTTTAGGATCTACAAGAAAATAAGTTTTATATCAGCCACTTGCACTTTTAATTTCAATCTTACGTTTGTAGGGATCTTTGTTAGTTTTTCAAAAAAAATAATGAAACCTAACTGTTGCTGACCTTTTTGATAGATTCATTTTCCATCCACTAGCTCTCCGTTTCACGAACGATAATATAGCTCATACATAACAATAACATATAGATTATATATTAATGTTATGTTTTTATGAAGCTATTGACTGAATGGGGAAAAATATAACAATAAGTGTCAAGTAAGACGGAAAAAATCTCCCATCTTTGGCCTGCGTGGAAATGTATCTCTCAAATAGTTCTACAAAAAAGTCCGGCACAGCATATATCTATCTTTAATGTGTAAGCCATTATCGCAAAAATAGTAAATCTAAAATAAAATAAAATATTGATATTTATTTCCAAAATGCATACTTTGTATTAACAAATTATTATTTATCAAAACAAATACTTTAACCTCTTTTGATATTTAAAATCGATATTTTTTGCCTTTTACACTATATCCTTTGGACAAATGTTTAAAAAGTTACTACGATAACAAAATGATTGCGCGGTGTACTATGTAGTCCTGCGTAGTAGTAGGGGAGCCCAAGCGGGGATTTTGCGAGTTACTCGAGCGCGTCAGAAAATCATATGGGGAGAAACCTTGCACCCTTTAATGTACCCCTACCAAATATGAACCCTTAACATAATGGGGTGCGTTTAAGACAGTCCGTCAGATTAGTAAAAAAAAATCGATTCTCAAAACAACTCGAGCGCGTCAGATTAAGAACAGGTAAGTTAAGTACATCAAGAAAAGTGTATATTCCAATAATCTGATAATTTGAGAGTGACATAAGGAAATGGGGGAGTCACAAAGTTGTAAAAAAAAACGTCACCCCGAAATACTCGAGCGCAATTAAAAAAATATATGATGAAACATATAATCTGACGGTTTTCATGGAGCGATGTAACTAAAACAATCGATAAAGCATGAGCGTACAGTTGCTGAGAGCAGTGTATTCCCTACTCCACGCCTCTTGTTCCTTCTCACTCTTTCCCAATCTCTCACTCTCTCGCAGTTCCCACGGTAGCGTCTGATGCTATGATGCCATCTCAGCTGATCACAAAATAACGTGCTTGTGTTTGTGTTTTAAGTATTTTTGTGAATTTTATGAAATGATGTTTATATCCATTACACCGCGAAGACAAATCCAGTGAAGATGAAGATATTTTTTTTCTTTAACAATATTTTTTATCTACTTTTATATTAACGATTGACTTTTCTATATTTGTGTATATGTCAATTTTTTATTACATCCAGTAATAAACAGAAGGAACAAAAAAAAATTGTTTTATTCCAAAACTGTTACATCAAAATTGTTTTAAATTGTCAGATTACGTATACCCCTTAAATAATTGTCAGATAATCATTTAGAGTGACTCTGACATCAAATTGATCCCACAGTAGAAAAATCTGACGCGCTCGAGTATTTTAAATTAACAATTTTTTTTAACATTTTCAAAAATCAGTCATGAGTTTAGGTCACTTCCAAATCATCACTAATTTAAATCGAACACTCACTTCACTAAACATTCCCTTTTAATGCTGCCACGCTCGAATAACTAATTTTCATTTCATTTTTTTACCGCTTTTCTCAGCCGGGGGTGGCTGAGAAAAGCGTGGTGGCTCCAAAAGAACACCGTTATAATATAATGGAAGGAAGGTTGGAGGGAAATATCAACAGAGATGGGTCCGTTACGGTTTAAAATATTAGTTTCCACAAAAAACGCATTTCGACAAAAGTGTCGCTTACGATAATTTGGCGGTAACGGCTCGAAATGTTAAGCATATTGTTTTTTTTCCAGGCACCTCTCGCCCCTCCAACGTGGGAAGAACCTTATGATGCAATAGACAAAGGTATCATCTGCCCTCAATTTTCAGTTCCAGCAGGCAAAACTGCGCAAGAAGACTGCCTCGTCGCTAGCGTTTACGTGCCTAATACAAATGCGACAAATTTACCTGTGATGGTAATCATTCACGGAGGACAATTCCTCGTAGGCTATGGTGATGTAACCACACCCAAACAATTGGTAGATTCACAAAAACTTATAGCGGCGACATGCAATTATAGACTGGGCATTCTCGGTTTTTTGTGTATGGGGACCGAAGACATACCCGGAAATGCTGGAATGAAAGATCAAGTTGCATGTTTGCAGTGGGTAAAGCACAATATAGCATCTTTTGGTGGGAATCCCGATGACGTCACTATCGTTGGATGCAGCGCTGGCGGTTCCTCCGTTGACCTCCTGATGCTCTCTAAACTAACAAGAGGGTTATTTAAAAAGGTCATAGGAATGAGCAGTGCCAATGTCGGAGTAACTAGTGTACAACTTGATCCTGTAGAATACGCAAGAATTCAGGCAAGAAGATTTAATTATGATGCAGCTAACCTTTACGACCTCGAACAATTTTACAAGAATGCTTCATATGAATTACTTATTTCTGATCCTCCATTATGTTTAAAAAATTCGAGTGTCGTTTTCACACCTTGCGTAGAGCGGAACATGGGGCAAAAAATGTTCCTGGAAGATAGCCCTTTTAACATATTAAAGAGCGGCGATTATGTAAAGTATCCGGTTTTATATGGATTCACTGAAAGAGATGGTTTATTTAGAATAAATTACTTTGATACGTGGAAGAATGATATGAATAAGAATTTTTCAGAATTTCTTCCCGCCGATTTGACATTCAAAGATCCTATTATAAAAGAATTAGTAGCTGAAATAGTGAAAAAGTTTTATTTTGGAAACCAAGTAATCGGTAATGACAATGTTCTGCAGTACGTAGATTATTTCACGGATGTGATATTCGCGTATCCAATGCTGCGTTCTCTTACTTTGCAAGTCAATGCTGGCAATCATAAGATGTACCTACATGAATACTCTTTTGTTGACAATGATTCGGCGTTGATACCGTATGCCAATATAAGAGGAGCAGCACATTGCGCACAAGGCTTTGCGGCTGTTGATCAAAACTATTCGAATTTATCATATCAGTACAAAAATATGAAATCAATAATAAGAGAAGAGTGGATCAATTTTGCAATAACCGGGTATGAAAACCTTCTGTTTATTTTTAAGTTTAATTGAGGCCGAAATTTTTATTGTCAAAGCGTTTTGCAGGAATATCCACTTTTGCTCTAGTTTGACTAATTGCGGGATTTCAGGACCTTTTTTCTTCTGGTTCTAAGAATAAAACTATTAACTTATTGTTAAACTATTTTGCGTCGTAATTAAGGATTAAATTAACTAGCAGGTATCTTTTGCATAGTCGCAGGTCAAGTTATCCAAAACTGACTGATACCGATCATTGTTCTGTGTGTTCTAAGGAAACTACATAATATATAAAATTTCAATGTATGAGTATAATCATGCTCTGAGAACAAATATTTGTGCCCATATGTGGTATTTGAATCCAGGACTTTTAGAGCAGATGGCAAGAATATTGCTGATACACCAATCCTTGGTGAAATTATAAATAGAAAGTAACTAAATAGGAAATTATTAATGCTTTTTTTCACGTTTTGGTTCAGAATATAATAAAATGATTGGTTCATGATGATTGTCTCTTAGGGCCTGTGTAGGTTTTATAATTTTGAACTTGTTTTCTTGCAGGAATCCGACTCCCGAGGGTTGTACGGCGATACCTCAATGGCCACCAGCGAATGCATACAGATCTCCGTGTATGGTTTTTGGACAAACCGTGGAGTTGAAACCAACAGTTATGCCGCTACGCGCAACATTATGGGATCTCATATACGCATTATTCTATCGTAACCCGATTCCACCAACGCCTGGGTTTTGAATGATTCACTTCTTACTGAAGTTTAAGACGGCAATTTTATTGAAACTGTCTTCATAATACCTATTATAAAAAAGTTACCCCTTTTGTTTTTGTTTTCTATTCTCATCTCAGCCTGAAAGCAGGACAGGAGTTACTTTGTTATTATAGCTATAATCTTATTTAAGGTTACAATTTATAAATGATTTAGGTATCAGAAGGAGTTTATTTTGATTGTTTGATTAGAAGAAATTTAAAATGAGTGGAAGAACAAAATTCAATCATCGGTGTTAGTTTTGCTTGAATTTTAGGATAATAAGTCTATAAATTTTTTTTCAGACCTTTTATTCTGAAAATTTATATAATAGTAAATTTTTCTGTACCATGCCCAACAAGAAAAACAAATAAAAAACAAGTTTTGAAAATAAATACGTACAACCCTAATTGAGTGTTTTATTAGTGGTCGTTCCAATTATTTATTTATTATATTTTTTGGACATTTGGTTTGATTTAGGGTTTTTAATATGAAACCATGTAAATTTTGAAGAATGTAATGAGTAACTTGATGGACGTGACTTTCCGTTACTATCAAAACTTTGTTGTTACTTTTTTTATAAAACTTTTATCATTTTAATGAGGAAATTTCTGTTTTCCATAGATCGATTTCCATAGTACTACGGAACTTAGTAATAAAATCAGATCACATAAAATTAGGTCAATTTGAAAATAGAAATGTGAAAACTGATAAGTAAGCTTAAGTATTAATACAAGTTTATTGCAATGTTTTTTATGGAAATCCATTCCCTTAGTTAAAATAGGGGGTTCAAGTTTCAATGAAACTTCGTCTCTTCGAAGAAAAAAACTTATAAATTGATATATGAAGTTCAATTTTAAACGTAAGTACTGTTTCTTGGCTTTTGTCGTGGGCCCCAAAATTTGTGTTTATAATAGCAGGGCCGTATTGAATCGTTTACCTAGGAGATTAGGTTCTCCCTCTCGCTGCGGAGAATTGTCGAGGCCATGCACAGTAGCGAAACGGCTTGGAAGCAGTTGCCTCCTTCTGAGACGATGTCACCTCGCAGAAGGAGGAGGCAGAGAGGGAACAGGAGGACAATCCTCTGGTCGTCGCCTGCCACCACAGAATAACAGGTAGGGGAAGGGAAGGCGCGCCCTGGCTGCGCCCGCTAAGTGACCCTATCTGAGTGAATCACCCGCTGCCACGGTCATCTACGGATTCTTGACGTGTAGTTCTGTCCTACATTAGAGGAATACGGAAGGGCCTGAGAGGGAAATGCCTTGACAATAATTTCAGAGCTTTTTCTTATCCGTGCGGTGACGGAGAAAGAATACAACTCACCGCCCCTTTTCTTTCCGTGGGTGTCGTAAGAAGCGACTAAGGGACGTCGGAGCTTCCATCCGCTCTTCTGGTGGTAGGGTGCCTAACACCCCGTCGACTCTGGCCCCCTGGCCAGAGTCTACGTGTGCCTCTACAGATCCCACACCGGCGATGTTGAGACAACTCGACTTTTTGAGCACCTTAGTCGGGCAGCAGATGATGCGCAGGAACAATTTCCCAATGCAGAATTGGTGTTTTTGTGGGACTTTAATGCTCACCACAATTTGTGGTTAAGTTCTTCCAAAACTGACCATGCAGGGATCTCTGCTCACACATTCGCTCTCACGCATGACTTGAAGCAACTGGTTGATCAGCCCACCAGGATCCCAGATATTCCAAGTCAAGCGCCTTCTTTACTGGACCTTCTGCTCACGACCCATCCACAGAGCTATCAGGTTGTGGTAAGAGCCCCCCTGGGTTCGTCCGACCACTGCCTGATATCTGCCAAAGCACCACAGGCCAAGCCTCCGCGTCCAGCAGTGGTCAAGCGCCGTATCTGGCATTATGGGTCGGCAGATTGGGTCGGTATGCGCGATTACTTTGCGTCCGTCCCTTGGGTCCGTGACAGGGACCTATCGGGCAGTGCCGTTGCCATTACTGAGGAGATTACAATGGGTATGGAATACTATATTCGTCATTCTGATTTCATCAGTAAGGGCACACGTAACCTCTGCTTCAATCACGACTGTGCTGAAGCTGCTTCGCGTAAGCAAGCGGCATATCGTGATTCGATCAGAGGCCGCGCTCTCAAGGATCCCGGGGTCGATTTACTCAAAGCAGCCTACAATTCTGCTTCCAAGGCCTGTAAGAAGGCTTACATCAGAGCGGATGCCCAGCGTGTTGCACGTGTTGGCACGTGGGAACTTATAACGCATCCTGCGGGCACCCGTAGCTACTGGCGTTTGGCCAAGGCCGTGCAAAAAAACTTCTGCCAGCCCTCGCTGCCACCTCTGAGATGCCCAGACGGAACACTAGCTCATAAGCCGCAGGAGAAAGCTGATTTACTGGCAAAACTCTTTGCGGCTAACTCCCGAATCGATGATTGCAATGCACTGCCACCATCATTACCTCACTGTGGCACAACGATGCCTGATATTAAAATCAGGCAGCGTGAGATTCGTGCCGAATTGCAATCACTCGACGTCCGGAAAGCTAGTGGACCTGATGGCATCCCAGCAGTAGTACTTAAAAAATGTGCAGCGGAGTTGTCTCCCGTGCTCACGCGCTTGTACCAATGCTCGTATTCTTTGGGGCGTGTGCCGGAGACTTGGAGAGATGCTAACGTGCAACCGGTGCCCAAAAAAGGGGATCGCTCAGACCCGGCAAACTACCGGCCAATAGCAGTCACCTCAGTTTTATGTACAGTTTTAGAAAAGGTCCTTAATAACCATCTCACCTGCTACCTATAGGATCACTCCCTGATTAATGATCGTCAATATGGTTTTAGACCGAAACGATCGACGGGTGATCTTCTAGCGTACTTAACTCATATCTGGGGTGAGGCTATCGACAAGCGTGGCGAGTCGTTGGCTATCAGCCTTGACATTGCCAAGGCGTTCGACAGGGTCTGGCACAAAAGCCTTCTCTCCAAGCTTCCGGCATACGGTCTGCCAGCCCAGTTCTGTTCTTGGGTAGCTGACTTCCTGCATGAGCGTAGAATTCGTGTCCTTACTGATGGTAGCAATTCGCAGTTCATGTCAGTGAATGCCGGCGTTCCCCAGGGCTCCGTCCTATCCCCCACTCTCTTTCTGCTGCATATCAATGACTTAATTCCTCTTGGGAATATTCATTGCTATGCAGACGACAGTACAGTGCATGCGGGGTATCTCGGACAAGCAGCGGCTGGGCAGGTAGTAACCAAGGAGAAACGGGAAAATCTTGTCATTGAGCTCAAACAGGCTTTGAACCACATTTCCGAATGGGGAACCAGGAACTTGGTTGAGTTCAATGCCAAGAAAACTCAGGCTTGCACTTTCACGGCAAAAACATCGCCATTCCTTCCCCTTCCATCTCTTCAGGGCACAACACTACCGCTGCAGAGCAACATTTCCATGCTCGGTATGGAAGTTCGCTCAGACCTGAATCCAAAGGACTACATCGAAACCGTGATCAAAACAGCTTCACGCAAACTCGGAGTTCTGAACAAGGTTCGGCGTTTTTTCACGCCCGATCTACTGTGCTTGTTGTACAAAACGCAAGTGCGGTCCTGCGTGGAATATTGCTCACACCTCTGGGATGGCTCCGCCAAGTACTTGCTCGATGCTTTGGATAGGTGACAGCGGCGCGCGATCCGCATCATAGGCGATGAGGAGGTGACTAAACACCTTGAGCCTCTTCAATTACGCCGTGACGTGGCGTCACTAAGCGCGTTCTATCGTTTGTACCACGGTGAGTGTTCTGAGGAGTTATTCTCTCTTATCCCACCTTCCCCTTTCCTTCAGAGGACCACGCGCGCTGGCCTACGTTGTCACCGATTTACTGTGGCCACAATTCCAACGCGTACAAAGAAATTTGGTGACTCATTTCTTAGTCGCACTATCCGTAAATGGAATGCTCTGCCCGCTCACGTGTTCCCTCCCTCTTACAACCTGGGATCCTTTAAAAGAGGCGTGAAGAAGCAACATGCAGGCCGACAGGGTGAGGATGGCTGTTGTGGCAGGTAGAACTGCTGTATCAGCTATCTGCGGTGGGCAATAAGCCGCACACTTAGCTCCCAGCGCGGGCCGACCTGCGCACGTCTATTGCGGAATCACCCGCGATACCCCGGATGATCCCTGCCGTTGAGCTCTAGCTATACCGGGAGTCTGTGAGGGGCGGGGACATGGTGAACTTCCTCTGTTGCGGTTGCCTAGTTACTTGGAAAAACAATGTTGTCAAAGACGTACTCTAAGTTTTATTCATTGCTGATTTTTTTGACAAAGAAATGAGTCACTAAACTTCTTTGTACGCTTTATTTAATGAGTGATGTGCGTGAAAATTTAACCCGGCGTTCGCACAGTTGGGTCTATTTGACCCGAGCAGTTTTCAAATGAGCGTGTTTCTTAAAATGTTTGTGCGACTTTGCCAAACTTCTCAGTAGCTGGAGCTAATGGTCCCCCCTCCACGTGGGATTCGCCAATCAGTCGTGTTGCGGCCGCAGCGAGTGATAGACACGGCCAAACACGAAAAAGGTAAATATGACCCAACCATACTATTCGTGTCGTAATTTTGCGCCGTTTAAAAAAATGTTTTATTGTTGTTTTATATTGTTTATTTTGTTATTTTTGGCAAATATGTCTGAAATAAATGCGTACATATTACATAACGCCAATTTCTAAAGAAACTTAAGCCTTATACTGGTTCGTGAGCATTTGTGCAATCGTAAAGATGTCACTGAGTTGCCAAGACTTATGCGCAAAAGAATAAGAGAGTTTTTAGGAGTAGGTACCTGATGAGGAGCCACCTGTGAAGATACTTTATGTAAGAAAGAGATGCCAAGACTGTTCTGCCAAAAAAGATAGAAAACTAATACTTTTCGGAGCTGTATATGCAAATACATCTGCAGTGAGCATGCAATGTTGTACTGCCGAGATTGCGCAGATGATAAGGATACTATAACTGACGTATGAGACTGATACAAATAGTATAATATTATTAGTCTACCAAAGATTTGATTAACATGTAACAAATTAGTTTATGTTATAGAAAAAAGTTTGTTTTGTTAAAATTTTATTACTTTAAGACAGAGGTTGTCCATTTTGTTAATATTTTGTGACACTCTTATGAAAATGACATTAAAAAGATAGTTTCGTATCATGTTGTGTTTTTTTCTACTCAAAACCTATAACGATAATCGTTTTATATAGATAGTACAACCACAAACCAAATTTACTTTAACTTTTGTAATTATGGCGTTTTCTTATACGGGTCCTCTCGACCCAACCCTACTGTCGTTGATGCATATTTTGACTGTGCTGACGCCGGGTTAAGAAACAAATATTCTTTGTGCGCGGTGGAATAGTGGCCACAGTTAGTCGGTGGCAACGTAGGCCAGCGCGCGTGGTCCTCTGAAGGAAAGGGGAAGGTGGAATAAGAGAGTATAACTCCTCAGAACACTCGCCGTGGTACAGACGATAGAGCGCGCTTAGTGACGTCACGTCACGGCGTAATTGTAGAGACATCTGAAGTTAACTTTGAGTTACTAATATATTATAATAACCCAGTTACTTGGGTATAACGAAATACAATAGAAGTCAATAAGGCAATTGTTTATTTCACTCTGTCGTGTGGTTAACGGACATAAGTGCATCCTTGTTGACAATGAGCAATTAGGTACCACAGGATATTGTTAGTATAATTAAGTAGTTATACCTGTTTCAATACCTACTTACAATTTGTATTTATAAAACGTTAATTTGTTATTTAAGTCATTTTAGGATTCCGTAGTCCTAACAAGGAATAAATAAATAAATAATAAATAAATATTTCCAACACTCACACCAATTAGCCTAGCCCCAAAGTAAGCACTGTAAGGCTTGTGTTATGGGATACTAGGGTAACGGATAGAATACATATACTGTACATATATAAGTATATTTTTATTTAGAAATACATATGAAACATCCATGACTGAAGTACAAATGCTCGTATTCATCACACAAACATCTGCCCCCACCGGGATTCGAACCCGGGACCTCTCGAGTCGGCGACACCATGAAACCCGGCGTACAAACCACTCGACCAAGGAGGTCGTCAAATCCTTATAGTGTCCGTCTCTCCGTCCCCGGTTTTGCTTGGAGACTATTAGCACTAGAGAGCTGTTATTTTGTGGCGATATGTAAACCAATCACGCCGATAAAATACAAGAATAAATTTTTTTGGAGATCGCCTACATGTAACCTGGGTATGTTTCGTTTTTTCATCATCTACCCCACCGTGTAGGATAAACGATATCCCATCGTTGAATAGGTCCTTTGGTTAGTTAGTTAGTTCTTCAGGGCGGTTTCCGCACTTAGTCCTAATTATTGGACCATTGTGCGTGTCTCAAAAACATTCCCGTTTACTCCAGCCAGTCTATATCGGTCCATAAGGAAAGCAACCTTGGTAGACTGCTGCAAGCTTCCGGAAACGATTCTGGTGACTGGAGAAGTCGTGCCCGTTGGTCGGCCACACTCCTGCATTCCATGATGACATGCTGTGGCGTTTCTTCTGCCTCCATGCATCCTCTGCACAGGGGGCTGTCCGTTACTCCTATTGTATATAGGTGTTTGTTTAAGGGACAATGACCAGTCAGGGATCCTATAATCCTGCGAAGTTTGTCCCTATTTAGTCTGGTAAGGGTGCGGGCAAAACTTTTATTTGCCGCCGGAACCGTGTTTTTCGTTTGCCGGCATCCTTCACCTGTTTTCCACTCCATTAAGTGTGATTTCTGAGTTATTTCACGCAGCCACGTTTTAATTTGGGCCTGATGTATGGGCAGCAAAGGTTCCGGACCAATAGCATAGGTCCTTTATAACTACTTAAAGTTTTTAAGACTATTTTTCGATATGGGGATCCGTTTGCGAAATATTGAACTTTAAAGTGCTAATTTTTGTTCGAAAAGCCCCCCCCCCCCCCCCTCTAAAAGCTAAACTATTGGCTTGTAAACCTGTAAAAAAAATCATCATAATAGTGCTTTTCATGAACTTTTGAGGAAAACTATAACAGTTAAGATAAATTTGTTGTAGTAATATTGAAAATTCCTAAGAAGAAAACATAGAGACATAGACGAAGTTATTGTAGCATAAAACCTTGCATTGCAACAAAATCTAAAAAATAAATACATATACTGTTCACATGTGATAGAAGTGAAATCAACAAAAATATTAATATACGTAAATGTCCCTCATGACTAGGTACTTATAACGTACCTCAGAGGCAATCCTTCTTTTCGGCAGTCATAGATTCCATTTCACACATTTTGTCATCTATCATCATGGTTAAAAGGCACGGCACAGGGTTTCGAGCACGGAACCCTGTGCCGTACCTTCTGGCACGTCGACAGGATTGCGTTTGTGTTTTTTATAATTTTATTTGATTTCCGTTTTCTAGATTAACTTTACACCAGATTGGAACACAGTTACAAGTTATTCAGTCGGTAAAATGACTTCACTGTATGTTTTTTTTTAATAATTACTGTTACTGATTGAAAGAAAGAAAGAAAGAAAGAAAAACATTTTATTAGCCTTCACGGCATTAACTTAGCAATACAAATGGTTATTTAAAGTGAACATAGATTTAAGCATAAAAGATAAAAAATAAATGAAAACATCGTGCCGTGGAAGGCCAATAGGGCGCTGCCTCAGCTATGCTGTGTGGTAACCGCTTTCGCGATACCACAGCAGCGCTGATTTTCAGTCAGCGTATTATGGCAAAGGTGATTTGCGAATGCCGGAATAAGCGAGACAATAACACAACACAGAACACAATTATACATATAACGGAATACAATTCTAATTAATGACTAACACATACATTACATACACTACAATTAATACATACACAATAATGCCGGCCCTCCACACAGCCATCCGTTCCCGCTACCCCTCAACGTAGCAATAGTCCCTCCCTATTTTTTTTGGATTGGACAGTTTATATTTTAAACAAGCATTTTCCCTATCAACTTAGCGCCAAATTCATAAACAATTGATACAAGGACACATCCTGAATATAGGAGCAACACAAGCTAAGGTTATGTAAATTGCACGATGATCTGCTAGTGTGGTTCTGATGGCGGCTGTGTAAAGATCTTGTACGTGAGTTTGTGCTTAATTGATGTGGTCAATACAAAATTTACTTAGATAGTTCGATTCTAGTGAACGTGTTTATTTCACATACAAGTTTTACATTAAAATATTGACTTTTTTTTTTTTTTTTTTATAGATAGGTCCGACAAATGACTCCACCCCACCTGATGTTAAGTGAAGGTGAAGTCCAGACGTGACGATAGCTGATACAGCAGTTTTACCTGCCACACCAGCCATCCTCACCCTGCCGGCCTGCATGTTGCTTCTTCACGCCTCTTTTAAAGGATCCCAGGTTGTAAGAGGGAGGGAACACGTGAGCGGGCAGAGCATTCCATTTACGGATAGTGCGACAAAGAAATGAGTCACCAAATTTCTTTGTACGCGTTGGAATTGTGGCCACAGTTAGACGATGACAACGTAGGCCAGCGCGCGTGGTCCTCTGAAGGAAAGGAGAAGGTGGGATAAGAGAGAATAACTCCTCAGAACACTCGCCGTGGTACAGACGATAGAACGCGCTTAGTGACGCCACGTCACGGCGTAATTGAAGAGGCTCAAGGTGTTTAGTCACCTCCTCATCGCCTATGATGCGGATCGCGCGTCGCTGTAACCTATTCAAAGCATCGAGCAAGTACTTGGCGGAGCCATCCCAGAGGTGCGAGCAATATTCCACGCAGGACCGCACTTGCGTTTTGTACAACAAGCACAGTTGATCGGGCGTGAAAAAACGCCGCACCTTGTTCAGGACTCCGAGTTTGCGTGAAGCTGTTTTGATCACGGTTTCGATGTAGTTCTTTGGATTCAGGTCTGAGCGAACTTCCATACCGAGCATGGAAATGTTGCTCTGCAGCGGTAGTGTTGTGCCCTGAAGAGATGGAAGAGGAAGGAATGACGATGTTTTTGCCGTGAAAGCGCAAGCCTGAGTTTTTTTGGCATTGAACTCAACCAAGTTCCTGGTACCCCATTCGGAAATGTGGTCCAAAGCCTGATTGAGTTCAATGACAAGATTCTCGCGTTTCTCCTTGGTTACCGCCAGCCCAGCCGCTGCTTGTCCGAGATACCCCGCATGCACTGTACTATCGTCTGCATAGCAATGAATATTCCCAAGAGGAATTAAGTCATTGATATGCAGCAGAAAGAGAGTGGGGGATAGGACGGAGCCCTGGGGAACGCCGGCATTCACTGACATGAACCGCGAACTGCTACCATCCGTAAGGACACGAATTCTACGCTCATGCAGGAAGTCAGCTACCCAAGAACAGAACTGGGCTGGCAGACCGTATGCCGGAAGCTTGGAGAGAAGGCTTTTGTGCCAGACCCTGTCAAACGCCTTGGCAATGTCAAGGCTGATAGCCAACGACTCGCCACGCTTGTCGATAGCCTCACCCCAGATATGAGTTAAGTACGCTAGAAGATCACCCGTCGATCGTTTCGGTCTAAAACCATATTGACGATCATTAATCAAGGAGTGATCCTCTAGGTAGCGGGTCAGATGGTTATTAAGGACCTTTTCTAAAACTTTACATAAAACTGAGGTGACTGCTATTGGCCGGTAGTTTGCCGGGTCTGAGCGATCCCCTTTTTTGGGCACCGGTTGCACATTGGCATCTCTCCAAGTCTCCGGCACACGCCCCAAAGAATACGAGCATTGGTACAAGCGCGTGAGCACGGGAGACAACTCCGCTGCACATTTTTTGAGTACTACTGCTGGGATGCCATCAGGTTCACTAGCTTTCCGGACGTCGAGTGATTGCAATTCGGCACGAACCTCGCGCTGCCTGATTTTAATATCAGGCATCGTTGTGCCACAGTGAGGTAATGATGGTGGCAGTGCATTGCAATCATCGATTCGGGAGTTAGCCGCAAAGAGTTTTGCCAGTAAATCGGCTTTCTCCTGCGGCTTATGGGCTAGTGTTCCGTCTGGGCATCTCAGAGGTGGCAGCGAGGGCTCGCAGAAGTTTTTTTGCACGGCCTTGGCCAGACGCCAGTAGCTACGGGAACCCGTAGGATGCGTCATAAGTTCCTGGCCAACACGTGCAACGCGCTGGGCATCCGCTCTAATGTAAGCCTTCTTACAGGCCTTGGAAGCAAAATTGTAGGCTGCTTTGAGTGAATCGACCTCGGGATCCTTGAGAGCGCGACCTCTGATCCAAGCACGATATGCCGCTTGCTTACGCGAAGCAGCTTCAGCACAGTCGTGATTGAACCAGAGGTTACGCGTGCCCTTACTGATGAGATCAGAATGAGGAATATAGTATTCCATACCCATTATAATCTCCTCAGTAATGGCAACGGCACTGGCCGATAGGTCCCTGTCACTGAAGCAGCGCTGCTTCCAAGGGACGGACGCAAAGTAGTCACGCATACCGTCCCAATCTGCCGACCCATAATGCCAGATACGGCGCTTGACCACTGCTGGACGCGGAGGCTTGGCCTGTGGTGCTTTGGCAGATATCAGGCAGTGGTCTGACGAGCCCAGGGGGGCTCTTACCACAACCTGATAGCCCTGTGGATGGGTCGTGAGCAGAAGGTCCAGTAAAGAAGGCGCTTGACTTGGAATATCTGGGATCCTGGTGGGCTGATCAACCAGTTGCTTCAAGTCATGCGTGAGAGCGAATGCGTGAGCAGAGATCCCTGCATGGTCAGTTTTGGAGGAACTTAACCACAAATTGTGGTGAGCATTAAAGTCCCCCAAAAACACCAATTCTGCATTGGGAAATTGTTCCTGCGCGTCATCTGCTGCCCGACTAAGGTGTTCAAAAAGTCGAGTTGTCTCAACATCGCCGGTGTGGGATCTGTAGAGACACACGTAAACTCTGGCCAGGGGGCCAGAGTCGACGTGTACCCCCAGCATGGAGAAGGAGGGATCTTCCAAGCAGCGGAGACGGCGACAACAAACATCCGCCCGAACATACAGGCATACACCGGCTTTCGCTTTGAAGGACTCTTCAAGCACGTAGCCGGGATAATTAAGGTAGCCTGTGTCAGCAGGCGGAAGTATTTGTGTCTCCGTCAGGAACAACAATGCTGGCCGTGCTGTCTCAAGATGGTGGTGGACAGCGTTGAGGTTAGAGTGGAGTCCGCGTATGTTGCAGAACTCGACCTCAGACAGCGTTGAAGGCGTGGGGGTGTGCACCGCTGAACGTCCAAACTTTGTTTTAGGAGCTGCCATTATGGAAGTGAAAAAGAGACGTGAAACGAGTGGACGTTGTCGCGACAAGACCGGGCAAATTAGGGAGGCATGTTTCCCCGAATGATTGCCTGCAGAGGATATACGCCGACCCGCCGGACGGAAGGGCCCCCGCACCCCCCCGGAAGTGGCCGCCGGGACCCCACGCCCCGGTCACCAACCGGCACGACGGTCCACCCCGAGATTATGCGTGACATGATGGGGCAGCCTCGCGAACTGGTTAGGAACGCTCGGGCCCCTGTACTGTGCCACGGGCGGCCAGCGGGACAGCCGTTTCTACGGGTCTCCCTGGCCGGCGGGTCGATGCAGTCCTCCCGGCATCGGTTCCACGGATGCCTAGCCCTGGACCGAATCCGTCGCGACAACCTCCACTCGAGCCCTGGTTGTACGCTGGCTGACCCCGAAACGCGCGAGAAGCACTTCACGGGTTTTTCACCATGCGCACGGTGGTAACAAACCAGGCGGGTGTTAGGCACCCTACCACCAGCAGAGCGGATGGAAGCTCCGATATCCCTTTGTCGCCTCTTACGACACCCTCGGGAAGAGAAGGGGCGGTGAGTTGTATTCTTTCTCCGTCACCGCACGGATAATTTTATGTGGTTATCTCGTTTTAATTCACAATTAATACCGCCTAACAGGTATGAATATTTAAACTTTGTTAAAATAAATAAATATAACAAATAACAGGTCATTACCAAATTTAACGTTTATAAAAATCGTCTCTGCTCTGCCATAAAATGAGTTCAAAAAGTCATTGCAGTTGGGTGACTGTTTCAAGTTTCAAAGAAAACTTTTCAATCTATTTGGCATTGTTTTTTTACTTAGTTTATATATAAATTATATAAATTTGGATTTAATTTTTTTTAGATGCTTTTATTTTGAGATCTACTGCAATATAGATAATTAAAGGCTTTTTTTCACATTTAAAAATGGCGCCCTACCTCCGCAATCTTTTTATTTTTATTCTGTGGCTGTTTACGTTTTACACTGCACAATATTGTATTTTTTTCAAAAACATCATAGACAGTGTTACTCGCTATGATGTAATGATTCACACCCTATGAACAATACCCTATATATCCAAATCTTACGGTAAAACAAACAAATGCACATACATACAAACATACATGAACTCTATAAACATTACACTCTTTGCCAGTCCTGTATAAATCCAACAAATAATTCGTTTAGTGATAAGTAAGAAAATTCGAGCATATTACTTAACACATTGAATGCCAAATAAATGATCAGGTCATCATTGGTTCCCACTATACAAATGGTCTTCTACGTAATATTAAGTACGTACGTAATATTCGGCTCCCTGTTTAAAAATAGCATGTGTGGCGCCTACTACGCAATATTTGTTATACGCAACATTATGTACCTGCTTCTCAAGGTTTTTAAATGTTGCAATCACGAAGGCCCGGAAAGCGTCGAACTCCAGTGACAGAGTGGACAACGCTGATTGTTGAAGTGTATTTGTATTCCTGAGCTTATTCTCAAATGCCGTCATAGGCTCAGAAAAAGATTGTCAGTGTATCAATAGTGCTCCTGATATCTTCCATTTTGGTAGT
Organism: Chilo suppressalis; assembly: GCA_902850365.2. Classification (NCBI taxonomy): domain Eukaryota; kingdom Metazoa; phylum Arthropoda; class Insecta; order Lepidoptera; family Crambidae; genus Chilo; species Chilo suppressalis. The sequence continues at coordinate 21,858,715 of OU963898.1, forward strand.
GCAGTACTTGTTTGATGTGTAAAATAGTGTAGTGAAGTTTAGATCACAGATGTAGTAGAGAGCGAGAGGAGAAAACAACTGTAGGTACTACTCACTATTAGTACATAAAATTTATCACTTATTCTACTCAAAATAAAATGTATTTTATTTTTAAAATTAAATAATTCAAGACCTTGTCAAAAACAGATGTTAACGGTTTTTAACTACCCCCGAAAAAAAAATGACTATTTCATCTTCTGTCCCTTTTCCACCTAGATCACGTTCCTGCCACGTCAAGTAAGTTTTTAGGGTTCCGTACCTCAAAAGGAAAAAAACGGAATCCTTATAGGATCACTTTGTTGTAAATCCGTTCGTCAGTCCGTCTGTCAAGACCGTTTTTCTCAGGAACGCGTAGAGGTATCAAACTGAAATTCATATCTGATACTCAGGTCTACTGTCCCTTGGAGCTGTGAAAAAATCAAACTTCTAAGCCACAGTAATCAAAAGATACAGCCGTTTACGCCGCAAATTTCCACAAATTTTCGAAACTCACACGGGAATCAAAACCTACAGGGTACTTCCCGCGAACTTAGAATTTTGAAATTTGGTACGAAGTAACGTCGTATAGTACAGAAAAAGGAAAAAATTGCGAAAACCGTAAATTTTTAGTTACATCATATAATATTTTTTTTTTAATAATTATTAAAATGTACCTAAAGGTTTGTACGGAAACCTCGGTGTGCGAGTCCGACTCGCACTTGACCGGTTTTTTATATAATTATCGATCTCATTAGTTGTGAAATAAAAAAAAAATCATTATCTCATTATAAAACTGTACTTTTTTGCCTCAAAGTGCCTAAAAAAATCTTGATTTTGAAAAGTTTTTACATAATAAAGTTACTTATTTTCCATGTCATGTCTTATTTGAGATACCAACGAACCTATCAACTCCCTTTTTAGGAGGCCTAATTACACAAACACACATATAAACCGTAAGAAATGGCCCAATAGCATCATTAGTATCTACGCAATATTGCGTAGTTGGTATTCAATGTGTTAATTAAGCAGTTATAGGCATAAAAATATCATAATAGTAGTTTATGATACTGTTGCATAATAAGGGTTCTTATAACATGAGCGTGTTATAAAAAAACGAGCCGTAGGCGAGTTTTTTTATAATATCACACGAGTGTTAAAAGACCAAGTTATGTACAGTGTCATACACTACTTTATCTAGGGACACGATATCGAATAGAAAGAATCGATACTGTACTCACGAGTAGTATCGGTAAAAAAGTATCGTACTCGTAAAAGTATCGAAACAAAAGTATCGATACTTCAAAGTATTATAATCAAAAACAAAAAAAGGACATGTAAATTCACAAATTGCTATATTATATAATGAAAATAAAATAGCTGTGATTTCTGACACTAAAAAAGTGTTCATTAATATTACATTCATAATTAAAATGTTGATTAAAAAGATCGTAATCTTAAACAATTTAAAAGTATGAAACTTTTCAGATTTTTTTTCAAATTAAACTTACTTTTCTTGAATTTTAATCATTAAAAAACATCATACCCACATAAGTTAAGTTGAATCTGACACGTAGTTAACGGCTGCCATTGGCATGCTTCACTCAAGATTATAATTATAGAAGAGGTTACGTCCGTCTTTTTTTCAGGTGGTTTCAAATAGGTATACACAGCATAGACAGAATAATAGTGGTACCTACACTTGAATAAATCAAATAAGGTCAAGCGAAAAGCACAATAAACGGCGAATCAATCACAGTTCCTAACAATATGGTCGCTAAATAAATAACTATGAAATAAAACAAAGCGCAAAATAAACACAGTCACAGATTGGAAAGAATTTGAATATGTCAGTTACTGACTTTATAACAAAGCAATAGGGCATTTGACAGTATTAAAAATAAAGTGCCAAAATAACGAACAGGATATTAGTTTTCTTATCTATAGTCACGTAACCCAAAACGCTTGGGATTGGCGGAGCCTAAAATGACGTCACACGCAAGTAAACTTCCGGTCAAAGGGACATTACACTGTATCCTTTGACGTTTTAATAACAGTCGTGTGACGTCACACACTAGTAAGACGCCATATTGTCCAGAGAAACGTTTTCGCGGCAACTTGAAAATGGAGTTTTTGATTTGGTTATTTTTACTGAAATACACGACAGAATGATGAATATCCACTTTTTACGGACTCCATAAACATTAGTCAATAACGTGAGATCGTTGCCTAAAACTTGTCAAATACCGTATGGAACGTTTTAGAAGGTTTGCTATTATTTAACAAGATGGCGTTGCCATCAATATGAGGCGCTTATCCAAAATTTTAAAGGTATCGATGCTTGCCAAAAACTACTCATTAAGTAAAAGTATCGAATACAAAGTATCGAGTACAAAAGTATTGGTATCGAAAGGAAAAGTACTCGATACCACAAAGTATCGATACTTTTTTCGTGTCCCTAACTTTATCTAGTCTCATACTATAATAATAAAAATACATAGAGCTACGACCAACTGAGTGCAGCAATCCCAGTTTTTTTCTAAACTATATTGCTGGAAAATGCACGACGCAGAGAGTTGGCATTAACAAATTTGGAGCTTTAGGCAAAGTTATTGCCTAACCTTACTAACCAACCCCGAATTGTACACAGGACACTGCTTTCGCCGAACATCTGCGACCTTGCTAGTTGACGCTGGTGGAGATATAACGGCACTAAAGCGACACGGTGGCTGGAAGTCAACGACAGTTGCAGAAGGCTTTATAGATGATCCAATGACTAACAAGATCGCTGTATCCAATTCAATACTTAACAGTATTGAAAATAATAGAAATGAGGTCAACATTAACATACCCTCTCTGAGTACCTCCAATAACGCTTCCTGTCCGGTTCAAATTCAGTTTTATAATTGTAATATTCAGAACATCAATAATTATTACAAGTAAAAATAAATTTGTTGTTATATTCAGCGTTTTATTTGCAATATTGCTTTACGTATTAAGTATGAGAGTAGATAAAGTAGTGTATGACACTGTACATAACTTGGTCTTTTATCACTCGTGTGATACTATAAAAAAACTCATATTATAAGAACCCTTATTATGCAACAGTATCATAAAACTACTATTTTTTTATTATTTTTGGCCTGTACGTAATGTTTGTCATTAGCATTTTGTTTTCAGTTTTAGAATCTTTGTATTATAGTATCAGAGTAAATAAAGGCGATTATCGCAAAGATACAACTGATATTGAACGAATTATCTACGAGACGTGGTGCGTTCAATATCATTTTTATTGTTCATATTCAATTTAGTCTCGGTCAAGATGTGGACGAGGTGGTTGTTGTTGTTAGTGGCAATCACGATTGTTAGTTCAGAAGAGCGCATAGAACGAATAGTGCAGACACCTCAAGGACCTGTTAGAGGTTTCAAAGAACCTGAATATGACATATTTGCATTCTACGGCATTCCCTTTGCTTCAGCACCTACTGGGCCGCACAAGTTCTCTGTAAGTTCTTTAGAAATACCATCCTATTATCCTACTAATATTATAAATGTGAAAGTTTGTTACTTAATCACCAAAAAACTACTGAACGGATTTGGATGAAATTTGATTAGTTCGAATAGTTTATGACCTGGATTGAGACAGACATAGGATACTTTTTATTCCAAAAAATGTCAGGTCCCTGTTAGATTCCCAAAAAACGTTAACGCGGTCGAAGTCGCGGGTGACCGCTAATGACAAATAAAGAATCCTACTTATAATATTGTTAATTTGAAAGTTTGCATGTTTTTTATTCAATCATGCTTTTGCATGGCTGAACAGATTTGGATAAAATTTTGCACACAGACAACTTTATTACCCAAAAAGAGACATAGGATACTTTTTATCCCAGAGAGTCTAGGTTCTCGAAGTATTTTCAAAAACCTAAAGTTAACACGGACGAAGCAGCGAGTGACCGCTAGTATTCTCATAACAAAACAAATCATTGTTTAAGATAACAGATTTTGTAGGTCCTCTGGTCGTAAATCAATTTACTAAAACTTAATAGAATGTAATATGAACTTAAAGAAAGTACTTCTGTTGTAAATTATTGATTTTTACTACATAGGACATTCTATAACTTCTTATAACTGACCACATACAATAAAAATATTTGTGTATAATTGCAAAATCTCAAATGTACTAAGGCTAAAAATGAACCACGTCACTTGATTCAAAGTCCATGCTTACCGGATCAATGAAATAAGAATCATTAGAAATGTCGACAATATTCATTTCCAGAAGAAACAATTCTATAGTATAATAAGCATGCTTCTAAGGTCACCACAAAGAAGTGGCCCAAATTTTTTATTGATCCCCCTTTGTTATCAATTTCAGGCACCCTACCCTCCCCCAGCGTGGCTACAAACATTTGACGCAATTGATAAAGGTGTAATATGTCCACAGTATAAAGATGTCTTGTTTCAAAACAAATCTATGCAAGAGAACTGCTTAATTACAAACGTGTATGTACCAGATACGGACAAAAAGAAACTACCAGTAGTAGTATATATTCATGGTGGTGCTTTCCAGCTCGGTTTTTCAAATCTGGCTGTCCCAAAAAATCTAGTGAAAAGTAAAAAAATCATAGCAATTACATTTAATTATCGTCTAGGTGCACATGGATTTTTATGCCTTGGTACTAAAGATGTTCCCGGTAATGCTGGGCTGAAGGATCAAATTGCACTGCTCCAGTGGGTAAAGAAACATATATCAAGTTATGGTGGAAATCCAGAAGACGTAACTCTTGCTGGTTATAGTGCTGGATCTTCGTCTGCCGATTTACTAATGTTGTCATCTGCTGCAAAGGATCTCTTCAATAAAGTAATACCCGAAAGCGGGGCTAACCTTTCACCATTCGCCATCCAGATTGATCCTCTTAAAACCGCAAAGGACTATGCAAAATCTGTAGGTTTCGATAACGTTGACGACCTTAATGCATTGGAAGAGTTTTATAAGACAGCTTCTTATGATGTTTTGACAAAAGATTCTTTCTTAAACAGAACCGATAATAATTTCTTTTTTGTGCCATGTATAGAACGTATTACTGGAGCTGGTAGCGTTCTCAGTGAGAGTCCATATAACATTTTAAAGAAGGGAAAATATAGAAAAATACCAGTATTATATGGTTTTGCTAATATGGAGGGCTTGTTTCGTCTGCCCTGGTTCGAAGTGTGGAAGGACAAAATGAATGAAAATTTTGTCGAGTTCCTTCCAACAGACTTGACGTTTGATAATGATAAAGAAAAAGAAGAAGTTATCAAAGAAATCAAAGACTTTTATTTTGACAGTATGCCGGTGAGTGGGGAGAATATTTTATCTTATATAGAATATTTTACTGATACCATTTTTGCATTTCCCACTTTAAGAGCAGCCAGACTACATGCTGAAGCTGGTCATGATAAAGTACATTTATATGAATACAACTATGTAGATGAGTCAGCGCCTGTGATACCTCATACAAATAACCTGAAGGGAGCATATCACTGCAGTCAAACTCAGGCAGTAATGGATGGATCTGTTTGGTTAAATAACAATGAAACGGATATACCGGAAGAATTTTCCAGAGTAAAGAAGCTAATGCGAGATGTATGGATCAACTTTATAATTACCGGGTAAGTTCCACTTTTTCATGTGTTTCGATCATTGTAATTAGCATCAAGACTTCAAGTCTTGTTAAGAAAAAAGAATTAAAAACTATCTTTCGTCTAATGGAATGGAATCGACGAAAATATCAGCATTTTAAATTCTACCGATTATTATTAATAGATTATTGTAAATAGCATCCAGAAGTCGTCTTGTTAAAAAAAAGAGAAAAAATATCTTTTATCATAAGGGATTGACGAAAATATTAGCATACTTAATTCTAAACAATCAAGAAAGAAAGAGAATGTCGGTTGTAGCGAGAAGAAAATCCGGCCAAGTGAGAATCGGACTCGCGCTCGAAGGGTTCCGTACCATTATATTATTATCTTTCGTAGTTTTTTCTGTAATCTGCTAGAAAAGAGCTACATTCCATATTTTTGTCAAATTTTCAGACGCAATAGTTTTACAAAAGTTAGAAGTCAACCTTCCTTGTCTCCCAGAAAAGGAGGGACGGCAGACCTGTAAACCCCCCCCCCCCCCTAAACTAACCGCCATATTCGTAATTTATTTATTGACTTTATTCTTCCTCAACTTGATCGGTCAAATAGATTCTTTTCTATTATTATTATTATCTCATTTATTCAATTGAATTTAACAGTTAGGTTTTTTATAAAATATTTATAAAAGTTGTACAAAAATGTAAATACAAAAATAAACATCATAAAAAACCTTACCTAGAAGGCCACCAGCAGCGGGGCTAGGTCCAAGCTACCGGTGGTTAGGGCCGCAGAGAGAGAAACAGCCTGACGATGATTTATTTTTATTATTATTGTATATTCTAAATAGAGCAAACCGAGTGATAAGAATTCCGTTTGTGCCAATTGAACGGAACCCTAAAAATAAAAACATTTTCAACTAAAAGATAAACAGACTTCATGGTTTCACCATAACAGCTCTCCGCGCATGTCACTAGGGCACAAAGATTTTTTATTAATTATAATAATTAATCCCGAGAGGACCTCAAGGGCGCAAGTGGTTAGCGCGTTCGGCTGTGATCGTTCAGGTTAAGTAACTTTCGCAGTAGTCGGTCATTGCAAGTGTGACCAAAATTACTATCCCAAGTTCTTCCGTGCTTCGGAATCCGTTGGTCCCGCCTGCGTCTGAAGTCATTAGCACCCACCAATCCGCACTGGGCCCGTGTGGTGTGTCATGGCCCAAACTCCATATCCAATCCATAGGGAAGGCCTGTGCCCCAGCAGTGGCGGACATTAATAGGCTGATGACGATGATGAATTAAACCCCATCGATTTCCCAACTAAAACAATAATGTCTCTTTTTGAGTACGAATGAACAAATCCACACACATTCTGTGTCTATAGCAGGGTGGGGACGGTGTCCGTACAAAATCACTCATGGTCTTTTAATTTATCAAATAATCAAAATGTGATCCATTCTGTAGCATAAAAAATCCTCACTCTTTTAATAATCTCTTTGCCGGTCGATTTACTTAACTTTACATGGTAATAATACGTCTATGTTCATTTTGTAACTCGCACATTGTCCTACTGGTTCTTTTAAACTTAATCTTTTATATTACCCCACAAAAAAGTCAGTCGCATTGTAATTATTGTGACTTGACAAAGAAATGCATACTAGTACATAAAACAGTTTGTTTATGTATCGTTTTTTTTTTCACGTACTTATTTCTTATTAGAAATACTTGTATTATTATTAGGTCAGTAGATACTAGTGTAAGGTTGAAATGATAACATTTGTTGTTGGAAGCACGGAGAAGACAGACGAAATTTTCCTAAACCTTAGAATTTCTAATTTAATGATGATTATGATTTGAATATTGTGATTTTATTAGAAATATATGACATTACTTATTAGTGTAAAGCATAAAATATAGTGTATTTTACATGTTTCAGTAAGTACATTACACATTTCGACAAAAGCATTGCTTATTTGGTAGTTATTTTCGGAACACATTGTGTCATGGTGACGCGTGTTTACATTTAGGTACTACTACTACTACTACTACTACTACCTACTGTGTATTAACCGAACTAATTAAAAATAAGATCTCACGCCTCTAGTGAGGCTATATTTACCGAGACGGATTTTACGCGCTGATCGAAGCATTGATGGCACACCTATAAAAAGGGTAACAGAAGATAGGGACTTAGGAGTGAAATTCACAGCAGACTTATTATTTCGAGATCATGTTGTTGACGTTTGTAAAAAAGCTTTTAAAACTTTAGGTTTCATCTTACGAACTGTAAATGTACGAATGTACATTCCGTCGTCGCTTTTTATAATACATTAGTTAGGAGTCATCTAGAATGTAACGCTATGATTGGGCCCCCCACGAACAAAAGTAAAATCTTATGTTATGGAGAGAGAGTGCAAAATTACTTTGTAAGATGTATGTATTTAAAACTATATGGAGTATCCCTTTTATCCATTACAACATCCTACATTATTTGTTCTGGGTATGGTTGGTTAAAGTCAGCTTAGCGTTAGGAGAGAATTGAAGCTAGTTATTTATTTCTAAGTTGCTTCGGGGTAAGATATTTAATCCGGGTATACTAAGGATGATTGGTTTAAGTGTTCCAGATGAATACATTTGGCGTCGGCGGCGGCCGGGCCTGTTGGTAATTCCTACTGGAAGCACTAAATTATTGTGTGAGGCCAAGGGCGGATCCAGCTTTGGCGCCAGGGGGGGGGGGGGGGGTCATATACTCGTGGTCAAGTCACAGTGGGTACAGATTGTTAAGTGGGTACAGATAGACCCAGCCCAGGGTCCCCCCGGATCCGCCCTTGAGTGAGGCTCCACTGACGTGTGCATTGCGCCCAATCAACAGAATTAATAAAAAAGTCCATTCGTTTGTGCTCTGAGTGAATTCATAAAACTAGCTGAGTGGATCATCAGTTTTAATCAATTATTTTTCCAATGTGTTTGTTAATAAGTATTATAATGTAATTTTTAAATGGTTGTATGCATTGACCTGTACTGAAAGATATAAGTATTTGATATAAATAAATAAATTTAAAATGCTATGTAGTACAGTCATTTGGTAGTTTTACCTGGAAAGTTTTCCGGGAGTTTTCAAAATAGGTAATTTTATAGATTGTGAGGTGCTCTTTCCGAATTTTGACTCTGCCACCTCGTATTTTTGCCGCTCACGCCGCCATATTGGAAAAGTAGCGCCTAAAGCGTCTCGATAGAGTCTCGCCTAGCGTACACCTGGTCCATCGAGAATAACAAAGCGAGGAAGAATACGCTCAATTTTAGCACATTGAATTGCATGTGGATTAGGCCTATTGGGGATACCACATTAAAAAAACACACTCCACTTTCTCTACCTAAAGGTGGTGTGGAAATTAGTTTTTTTGGCCAAAATGCGCGGAGTACACTTTGCGGCGCTCGTATGCCAAAACTATTGACTTTATGAAAAAAAAAGTTTGTAAATTTATTAAGAGATGAATTTGTACCCTTGTATAGGAATAAATGTCACTACGTTAAAAATCATAAACCTGTTCCATGGTGGAATGAGAATTTTACAAATGCTTTCAAGGAAAGTAAATTAGCATTATATTTATATAGGAAATACCAAACTATTGAGAATTTAATATAGAAAAAAGTCGATTCTAGGAAAAACAAGTGTACGCGACGACCGAAGCGAGAAGAAATAAAGTTTATGTCGAAAAGAGATTGATTTGTAAAATATGTCTATAATTTCACATGTAACGGATGTGTACATTAAAAATGTTATTTCCTTGTTGTTTTATTAGAATGAGTTGGATATCGCAATAATAGAGAGCTTAGCTCATAGTAACTGACTGTAAAATTGATAGTTCAAAGCGATATTCTGTCTCTTTCTCACCAATAATCTTATAAGAATTTGTCTAATCGATCACCGCGACGCCAAGCGGTGGCGCAGGGAAACTGTACTAGAATATGATAGTTCGGACCGATAGGAGGGACAGAGACGATAGGCTGTCTCTTTCTAGCAGTCTTATAAGATTTTGCCTAAGTTGATAGCCTTCGAAAATATTATGTAATTGTGTTTGAATTGGATTGTTTTATATCTTATTAGGAAATAGGTAGATATAGGATTAAGATAGTAAAGTTTTGTGTAGATCGATTTAATTGTTTAGGCATAATTAAGGGAAACGTTAAATATAGTTTTTTATGAATATTTGATAGGTTATAGGTATAATTTTAATAATAAAGCTTTTATTTTGTTTGTATTAATTTAATTAGTTTGTATAGAACGATCTCCTAAAACATTTCGCGCTCCCCTCCCGGCGCACTCAGAGCGCGTGGGTGGGGCAGCGGAGCCCTGTGGCAGGGCGAAGCCCTATGGAGGGGGAAAATATAAATATCGCGGAGACCTATTTTTTGTGCGCCACACCTAAAATATCATGCTTACGGATGCGCAACTGCGCTAAAAATATGCCTATTTGTATGCCTAATGTATATACGTATAGTTTTAAGCTCGCACCTATGTATTTTTTGAATAAATGAAAAATAAAGTATAGCGGGAGTGAGGTAATGGATCGCTGGCCAGCTCAATCCTAGCATATAAAATTCAAGTCGGAACAGGCTCCGACATGCATTCAGCGACAGGCGCTCCTACCCTAAGGAACAGGAAGAAACAAGCGGTTCACTCTGGACCTGAAGCCTCCTCTCACCGGCCATCCATTATCAGCGCCCACCGATTTCTTCAATACCGAACACCAGGGGTTTTATTCACCGAAGCTACAGTCCACTATCGCCGTCAAGACTCCTGCGTGTAATTTCCTCCACCCCGCAGTACGAGTCGGTAACTGTCCGCTACTGCGACAGCCCGGCGTCCCGTACACATAAATTGTAGGCAATTACCTCTAGTTTCATTTTGTATATAACTGTTTTTATCGTAAAATGAGTCGGAAAGGAGATATTGTCAAAAAACTGCTTTTAGGCGCCATTTTTTCAATATGATGGCGCGAGTGGCAAAAATACGAGGTGACAAAGTTGAAATTCGGAAAGAGCATCTCAAAATTTATAATATTACCAATTTTCAAAACTCCCGGTAAACTTTCCAGGTAACCACTGTATTTCTCACCAAATGATTGTAATAATGGTATTTAGGAAAAAAATATCCTTATGATTAACCCTTTCGACGTTTATCATATAATACATATGGTTTCACCTTCAAATTTCACTAGTTTGATTCCCGTTTGGGACAGGCGATTTAAAAAAAATGTGAATACAGTTCTTCTTACAATTAAAAATAAAATGATATCTTCTTTTAGTAAAATATCCTATCTTCAATATTTAATATACTTTCCCCTTGCGATTACAAAAATAATTTTGAAAATCGGCCGTAAATTAACAGAGAAATCGCGTAACCAATATAAAAAAAAACACATACATTCCAATTGAGAACCTTCTCCCTTTTGAAATCAGTTGATAAGAGCTAGGATAATAACAAGCACCATGTTTTTAGAAATCCAGTCCCGCCTGGCTCAAATGTACCAGAGTGGCCTGGTGTCGGCGCAAATGGCTCTCCGCACATGTTGTTAGGGCGCACTGCGGAACTTCGCGGCGCACTTCTGCAGAAGCGCATGGACTTCTGGTATCGCATATACGAGAAACATTACCGTCAGCCAGTACCCCCACCGCCACCACCTCACACCGAATTATAAGTTTAATAACCAAAGGAGTTTTATAGTTTTTAATGTTAAAATAATACCGATTTTTTGTCTGCATTAGCATTTAAGCCACCTGAATTGTTGGGTTTGGAAGTTTGGAATATATTATTATAAAAAATATCTATTCAATTGTCTACTATTTATTTTAATTTGCCTATATCAACGAGAAATTAACAAATTCATATAATAAACACTCTTGGATTTATTAATCAAAACTCGGGTTACAATAATATAATTTAATAAATCTCGAATCACATTAACGCGTTTTTCTATCTGATGCCCGTATATAATGTCCACTTTCTCTTTTCCGGAACGGCGTATGGTAGCTTGCACATCATCGCGCGAATTAGGCTTACGAAAGCGTCGGCGCGACAAGGAATGAACCTTGTTCACTAGCGAAGACGTCGCCTAATATTCTGTAGGTGGGCCGTGGTTTGCCATAACGGCCTCGTAGTCTCGCTATCCCTTCTTTCCACGTAGTAACTGCTGTTCTGACGCTGATCCACCATATGGCGGCGTCACCGGTCAACAGCATTGGTAGGCCATGAGGGGCTTGCTCGTCGCTCCCGTTCGCGCAATCTTTGTAGACTTCGACCGAGTCAATAAACGCTTCGAGTGATTCGTCGCTGGTAGTGGAGCCGCCAACCTCGAAGCGGGCGGTGCATTTTGCAAAATTATCAGCCTGGTATACGGCTGCATCACAATACATACAAGAGCAGTAGCGTAACTCAGCCATTTTCTTGAAATAGATACCTACGACTGAGCGGAGCGCTAGGGTTGGTACCTACAAAATTTAAAACATATTTGTGTAGATTTTTATTGTATGTGTATAGTTACTATTGCCACGTTACGGAATCGAAACGGCGCGGGCGGCGCGGCGCAGCTAGCTTAACTCGGCCAACGACCAGGAGCTCTATTTTTGAATCACTCGCCTTGCTTCGAACGCTCTATTTCTACAAATTTTTATTCGACATAATTAAATCTGTATTTTTGAATCGCTCGACTGCAACGAATGGGTGAGACCACTCGTTGCATAGCGAATGGTGGAGGCCAATGATAGAATAATTGTCAAATTTGTGTCAGACGTCACATTAGTGTCAAAATTATATTTATTAAGATTTCTTGTGTGGTTGGATTTAGCCACTGAGTAAACTATTAGAAACTGTTTTGAAATGAGTGTTGTGACGTTTGAATTTTTCAAATGCCGGCACTTTACTTTGCTATTCATTTTGCTACTAGACGACGATAATCTATCATTGTCATGCTTTATATGAAACGACAAGGGTAGACTGACGTCAAGTTTCTTCTTCTTTTATTATAGCATGACGGCTAATGCATATCAAGTTTATAAACAGCAATCCCGAACAGCTAAGTGAAGTGCCGGTAATATAAACAACAAAATAATTTTTCCTTCCGTTTTCATTGCGGTAATTACCGGTTTTTATTTAGTCTGCGTGAAATGAATAAAATTTTATATTTTGTATTTAACTGGTAACATCGGTGACGAACGATTCAAAAATACGGAAAATCAGTATCGTGCAACTTGAAAGTCAAAGGTGGCTTATGTCGCATGCGACGATACTATGTCAGACGAGTGATTCAAAAATAGAGCTCCAGGATCGGCGGCGCGCGACGTGGCACTGCGTAGATTTGTCTTGTCAAGATTGGTTAGCGGCCGTGTAAATGACGTTTGTCTTTGTGCGTGCGTCAATTCGGGCGCTAGTATGAAGTCGGAGTACTGCTCTTGTATGTATTGTGGCTGCGTCGTGTGTCGGCGCGGGTGAAGACGTTGCTGCGGCATCGGTCATCATAGTCACGTTTCCGGTGTTATTTTCCTTCTCCATTCTCGATTGATAAGTACTCCTCGGTTTTTCAGATTCACTGTTTAGAGTCGTAATTTCTAGCCACGAGTTGGGGCGCTACTATAAGCCACACTCTTGGTTGTATTTAAATCATTTATTAATCAAAACTCTGGTTAAATAATATATAATGAACAAAATAGCAGAGCGTAATTTTTGCCGTTGTCTTAACAGTCTATCTTACACTGTCACGTGTTTTTTTTTTCTAAATGGCTTCGCACGGCTTGTGCATTTAGCCAATGTCAAGTTTTAAAATGTTTACAAATTCTATAGCACTCGTGGTCAAAGTAATAAATCAAGTCAAAGTAAGTGGCAGTCAAGTCAATCCCCCTTTCCCTATGTTTCAGTAAATGTGTGGGGATTTACTGGAACCTCCCCGTGGACTTCTTGAGGGAACGCCGAAATTCACTTTCCGCTATTTTGTTTCACTTGCCAGCACTTGTGCATGTTCCCGAACACTTAGTGGTTAATATTCCACCATTATTAGACACTAACATCCGCAACAACACAATTTTTAACAAAACTGCTAAAGTGACGCTTCTCGATCCCACCAAAAAGTCCGTCACGTGGTTCGCGTGGCAGATACGTATCAGCCAATCACGAACGAGGAACGTAAAGGCTGCTCTATGGGTTGGTTGGTATGAAACCACAGAATAGCGCGTTACACAGATGTTAAAATAGAAAAATCGTACAAATGAAATATAAAAAAAAAACACGCAGTGCATCCGGGAGTGCCGGCAGAAGTGAAAACTTGAATATTAACGTTGTGCATTTTTGATATTTTTAAATGGTTAGGGAATAATTTTGAACGAATTTCTTTAATTATCAGTATAAAATTACTATCATTTATGTTGTAGAATACAATATTTATTTATTGCGCTATCGTTCATAAACATGACAATTTATTTTACATTAAAAAGTTTATCTCTCAGAATTACTCATTTAAGCGCACCTAGTGACATCTATTGTAAAAAAATGCATTTTCTTCGCAATAAAGCTGCCACCTGGACGTCCTAGATACAGACTTATTATTATAATATGATAAAATAAAATATTACTATGTTTCGTTCAATATATTGAAAGTCAACAACCTTTCCAATTTTATTTTGTGTCATAATGCGATCAGCCCACGTGTTTAACCTGACGCGAGTTTAACCTTTTTTATCACCTTCACAATTTATTGAAGTTTTCACTTCAATAAATTGCGAAGGCGTAAGTAAGTCCATAAAGCTCCTCCTTTAGGCGCCATTTTTCCAATATGGCGGCGCGAGCAGCAAAAATACGAGGTGGTAAAGTCGAAATTCGGAAAGAAACCTCAAAATTTATAAAATTACCAGTTTTCAAAACTCCCGGAAAACTTTCCAGGTAACCACTATATTTCTCACCAAATGACTGTACTACTAGGGATTTTGCGAAAACGCGGATGATTAGACAAAGGCCTCTTAAGATTGCCTGAAAAGGATGCGAGACGACAAAAAAGTAATAAATTAAACCCGTTTTATTTAAATAGTTATTTATAAATATTTTTAACTTCGTTCATCAAGCCTAATAATCCATGTTAAAATGGTCCATGTTAAAATGGTCTTCAGATATAATTGGGTCACTTAGAGCTCATTTTAAGGAAACACCGAGTCATCAAGAACGGATAATAGCGGCACGGTATGTTATTGAAATTTTAAGAAGAAAATATTGCGTTTTGAAGCCGAAGTTTTTTATGTCAAAAGGGTGGCAAACAAGCATATGACCCACCTGATGGTAAGCCGCCGCTACAGCCTGAAAATGGTTGCGATTCAGAAAATACTAAACCAATCCCCTACCCCGTGGAGCCCTAAAACCTTACTCACCGACAAAAATACAGGTGAGTGTTATTTAAATGTGATCTTCTGTAAGGTGCGAGTACTGTATGACAAGGCATTCTTTTTTGATTGCAACTATTAAACTTAAAAAAAGTGTGCCGTGCGTGTCATAAACTATAATTATTAAAATGATGTAAGATTAAACAAAAAATCATGTAAGTAAGTAAATAGATATAACGCGGACCAAAACCAAATATTTTTTTACATTTTTATAATACTAATCTATACTTAATATTGCTAAAGAGCTTGTTTGGTTGAACGCGCTAATCTCAGGAACTACTTATTGTAGTATCGGGGAATGTTTTCCTTGACGACCTTTGTTGCTGAGTGGTATCAATGCCAGGTTTTAAAGTGTCGCCGTCTACTTGTGAGTTATTGGGTTCGAATCTCGGTGGGGGTAAATATGATTAATACAAGCATTTGTATTTAAGTCATGGATGTTTATATAATATATATTTATATAAATAAAAAAAACGTTTACTTCCTTTAAATTGTTACACATTATTTTTAGCAGTGTTGTAAGTATTAACAATAGGCATAAGGTGGGTGCATTGATATCTGCACTAGTTTAAAAAACTGTATTGCAGATACCGGTGCCTTCCGACTTAATCTGCATACCCTAGGGTGTAGTAATGGTTCGAGATTAGCTAGGTTAGCAGGTTATCAACTACAAGGTTCCACAAAGTAGTGAAAGAACTTCTTTTTGCGGACATCCTCGTGCCACCAGTGCTCCTCTGCTGTCCTCACCAGCTACTCGAACTTTTCTATCTCTATATTACCGGCTGATGGAGATCCGATTTGATTAATGCTCCACTACGTAGGTGCCTGTCGCATAGCCTTTAAATTGTCTTGAGTAAACAGAGGTGGTTAGGATAAGGGGCCTGAAGGATTTCGGGTTAGTATTTTTTTTTTTTTATAGATAGGTCCGACAAATGACTCCACCCCACCTTATGTTAAGTGAAGGTGAAGTCCAGACGCGAAGATAGCTGATACAGCAGTTCTACCTGCCACACCAGTCATCCTCACCCTGCCGGCCTGCATGTTGCTTCTTCACGCCTCTTTTAAAGGATCCCAGGTTGTAAGAGGGAGGGAACACGTGAGCGGGCAGAGCATTCCATTTACGGATAGTGCGACAAAGAAATGAATCACCAAATTTCTTTGTACGCGTTGGAATTGTGGCCACAGTAAAACGGTAACAACTTAGGCCAGCGCGCGTGGTCCTCTGAAGGAAAGGGGAAGGTGGAATAAGAGAGAATAACTCCCCATAACACTCGCCATGGTACAAACGATAGAACGCCACGTCACGGCGTAATTGAAGAGGCTCAAGGTGTTTAGTCACCTCAGGACTCCGAGTTTGCGTGAAGCTGCTTTGATCACAGTTTCGATGTAGTCCTTTGTATTCAGGTCTGAGCGAACGGTATAACGAAGCGTATAGTCGGTTTTACCCGGTTTGGGTATGAATACGACATTGACCTCCCTCCACAGATGTAGAATGTAACGATGTGCCAGACGTGACCTTAATATACGAGTAACCGCACCGACCACATCCTGTTCGCCCCATTGTAGTAGTGCTGGAAAGATATCGTCAGAGCCAGCTATTTGAAGGGGGCAAAGCAGTCACTTTACTCCTTCAGGCGTAATTACCGTCTCCGCTAGACTCCGGCATGCTTCCGTTGTACTTGGAGATACGTCTTACCATGTCACCTGTTCTGTTGGCTGGCAATCCTTAAGTGGGTTTCTAGGAGGATAGCGTCGCAGTCAGCGCGATTATGGGACAGTGTGCCATTTGGTCGACGCAGGTTTAAACCTAGCAACCCAGGGCCTTGCTTGGAAAGCAATTTCCTTACTCAGTTGACCTGATTGGTGGAGCTTATCTCCTCAGTGAAGTTTCTGCAGGAGGCTGTTCTCTAGTATCTAATACGTTTCTTGTTCTTATCTCTAATAGCTTTGTAGCTGTCCCAATCTTTGTCCCTGCATGTATTTATTTCCCTGTTAAGGCAGTTCCTCACGCTCCCTCTCAATTTCTCGAGCTCTGGCCTCCACCAGTGGTGTTTTTCACCACCTGTTGAAACCAACCATATGTTGCGTTGTTGCTGCATGTAAAACGAAGGCACCCGTCCGCATAGAGGGGTTTCCTGCAGAACGTAAGACCCTCCCTCGTACAGGCTGGACGTTCTTTGCTCATCGCTACCTGTAAGAAAGCTTCCTCGAACTTCTCCTCAATGCAGCTCCGCCGACGATCTCGAGTTGAATCCAGTCTTCGACGTGGCGGAACATCTGATAAGAACGGAGGAGGCTGCAGCCGTCGCGTAGGTTTCTGGGGCGGTCCCGGTCGTCGTCGTTTTAGGCCGTTTGGGTTCTCTTCGAGGAGATACTGTCTCATCAAGTTTAGCCCGCTTGACCCAAGATGTCGTATTCACGGCTCCTTTCCTCTTCAGCTTTGGGTGGTTCAGCCTTTGACTCGGACATGACCTAGGGTTGTTTGGGCAGCTGGCTGCCTTTCGTTCCCTCCTCCCGCTTTCCACAGTCCTTCTCTTTCGACTAGACAATACGCTCACAATAAGAGTACGTCTAACAGGATTTTTACTCTCCTTGGAACCCGCACAATTGGGAGTGCCCATAACGGTGCACATAACTACCGACTGATATAGGAGCAGAAAGTCGGTGTCAGGTGCGACATAGGAGACTCGGAGTGTGTGGATGGGTTACCGTTTCAGAATACCCCCGTTATTCCTCATCACTCTTGCCTTGACAGCATGACCCTAACCATCCAGAGCGGCGAGCCGCCCCGGACCCCCCTCCCCTCTTCTGGCTATAGCCCTCTGACGGGACACGTGACCGTTTCCCCACTAGGGTCTACCGTTTCGGTTGGAATCCGGATCAAAGAGGCCGTGTTGTGACGTTAAGGTACTACTGCCGACCTTACTTCACTCAACCCTCCAGGACTCCTTTATCTACTCTTACGGCGCTCAACTACGCAGGCCTTAGGGAAGGAGAGGCTAATAGTTTACCAGGCCGCCTCCCGTTTCCCAGTAGAACCGAAGGCCTTTCTTAGGATCGGTCTAGAGGAGTGACAGGATTTAGGATGAAAGAGGGGTTCAATGGTTACTTGAAGTTGGAAAGAATGGAATACGGGTCACAGGAAGTGTCTCCCATGATGTTGGAGTGCATCAATGGGATAGCATCATTAAATTCAGCTTCGAGGATAGATGTTAGTGAATATTGTTTGTTAGCAGATCCAAGTATTTCCAGGGAGAACGGGGTGGTCGTAAGAGTGACAATTGACAGTTGAAGTGAATTGCCCAACAACGTACACTTGAGCACACCTCAGCCGCCCCTCACCCCAAGATTCGTAGTTATACGTTTTCAAGAAACATATTTGTTTTTTTTTTAAAGAATATTATAATATATTATAATATTCTTTAAAAACGGGAAAAACTACGTTTCCCCCCCGTTTAGTGTTGAAATATTTCCTTTACTTTTCCATTAACATCTATTTTTGATAATGATATTGCAGATAAGATTACCTAACTTTTGTATAAGGATGTTGTTGTCAATCTGACAATGATAAGTTAACGTAGCAATAAGTAAACTAAGGTCCGGTCGATAATTTAGTAGCCGTCTGGTCGCGCAACCACGTGGTAATAATGGCAAGGTTGTTGCTAGTGTTATTTCTCACCGCTTTGTACAAATCAGTGCTTTGTGAGGAGCAAGAGAGCAGAATAGTCCAGATCTCACAAGGACCCGTTAGGGGTTATAAAGACCATGAAGAGAACTTGTATACTTTCTTCGGCATTCCTTACGCGACCGCACCTACTGGACAGGATCGATATAAGGTTAGGATAAAGAGAAAAAACTTACAAAATCCATTTATAATGGTAGTTTTGAGTATTTATTTTAAAATAGTACAGCATATTATGGCAGATCATATACCGAAATTCTCCATCTAAAAATGCGGGGTCTAAAAATTTTCTATAAATGACAACTTTCATGGCCCCATGTCTTTGTTATTGAAAATAAGAAACTAATCAAAATAACATATATTTATATCTTACTCAACGAGCTCTAGACAATGACGTATATGCTGGGGTAAAAAAGAAAAAAAACGTCTTCTGTTCATGTATAGGAGGACCCCCAATGAAAAAGAACTCAATAGAATTTTGAACTAAATGTTTGACTTTGGGCAAGCATTCTACATAAAAAACCAAAATTTTAATTGTGTAACTCATTCCGCTTACGATCTAAAGACCCGTGACATATGGACAGACAGACGACAGAATGACAGCAATAGGGTTCCGTTTTTACCATTTGGGTACGGAACCCTGAAAATAGAATCGCACAAGTTTTACCTTCTAAGCCTCAGACCTTTCTTAACCATACAGTAACACGTACTTTGCTCTATGTAGGTATTTAACTAACCTAAAACTAACTAAAAGTTTTTAGTAAAAATTTTTACTATCGATATTTAGGATAAGTTACAGAACTAATAACACGTAAAGAACAATATGGAAAACATTGCACAATGTTATTTTAAAAACACAACACCACTTGTAAATATCAAACAATAAATATTTATAGATCTATAAATTGTATCCTGACAGTGTAATTAATTTATAAGCAATATACACGAGTGTACCATCTTTGTTAAATTTATTTGTTAAGTACTGCAGATTGACGTGTGGGTCAAGGCTGTAGGTACAAAGGCAAACGTATTTATAGCTTAGACTAGACGGAAATATGATAACCGGTTTCCCTATAATGATACCACTGTGGCCATAAGATATTTTTGTGAAATCACATGCTACGACGGATTATATTGATATGTTAAATATGATTTGATTCATTGACGTCTGGTCGGCTTTGGTATCTAATTCATTTATCAATTAAATATGTAAGTTAATACCCTTTCTTTAATGAAAATGACTTGTAAACCATTTTTTTACAGGCTCCTTTACCGGGACCGTCTTGGTTAACTCCGTTTGATGCAGATAACGATAACATAATATGTCCGCAAGCTATAATTCCCGCATTCAAACATCTTTACAAAAACGCAGATATGCGACAAAATTGTTTGATCGCAAATGTGTACGTACCAGACACGGTTGAAAAGAGTTTACCCGTTTTGGTTGTAGTACATGGAGGAGGTTTTCAAGTCGGAAGCGGGAATCTTCTTAAGGTTAAGAAATTAGTTGCAAGCAATAATATTATTGCGGTCACCTTTAACTATCGCCTTGGCATACACGGTTTCTTATGCCTGGGAACTCAATATGCACCAGGTAACGCAGGTATGAAAGATCAGGTGGCACTTCTTAAGTGGGTAAATGAGAACATAGCTAACTTCGGGGGCAATCCTAATGACGTCACTATCACAGGATATAGCGCTGGTGCAGTGTCGGTAGAATTACTGATGCTTTCACCATTAGCTAAGGGATTATTTAATAAGGCAATCGCGGAAAGCGGTGGCGCCCTTGGAGTATTTGCCATGCAAACAGATCCCCTAGAAAATGCTAAGGGTTTTGCGAAAAGATTTGAAATTGAACATGCAGATGACGCTTATGCTCTGGAAGATTTTTATAAGAATGCGTCTTTTGAAACAATAACAAGTGATTCTTTTTTTAGTGAGATGTTTTCACCATTATTTACACCATGTATCGAGAGCGAAATCGGACAAGAAATATTCCTTGCCGATAGTCCTATTAATATACTAAAAAGTGGTGATTATGAAAAAGTTCCCTTCCTTGTGGGCTTTAATGACAAAGAAGGTATTTCCAGAATAGATTCATTTGAAACATGGAAAAATAATATGAATCAGAAATTTTCAGACTTTCTTCCTCCTGATTTACAATTTAGAAATAAAGCAGAGAAAGAATTAACTGCTAAAGATATAAAAGAATTTTATTTCGGTGACAAGAAAGTTGATGATGATACTATATTATCATTTGTAGATTTCATGTCTGACGTATCTTTTGCTTATCCTATACTAAAAGCTGTCCAGCTACACGCAAATGCTGCTGGCAATAATAAAATATTTTTGTATTTGTATAATTATGTTGATGAGCTAATACCAGTTGTTCCCCACACTGATGTAAAGGGAGCCACTCATTGCGCACAAACTTTCGGAGTGTTTGACGGATATATGTTTTCGAATGATACTGAAAAAGACTTGCCCCATGACTATAAGAAACACAAAGTCATATTAAGACAAATGTGGGGAAATTTTATTAAAACAGGGTAAGCAAATTTTTTTACACGACAGCCCTAACACCTAAAGGCATAAAATTACTTTTATACTTACTAGGCCTGATTTTGAGATTATTCTCTAAATTTGACATCAGAATAATTATCTGTTTCATGCTTAATATGAATTGGCAAATTCAGTTTTAAGTTAGGATAACCATGCCAGGATCAGGATCATTAATTAATTAATGTCTTCTCGAGTCTTTCTAACCTCTTAGATATAAAAATGTTAGAAAGAACGGTTTGCCAATTGGACTCATTACTTTGATTTTGGCATGATTTGAAGTTCTCATGCTTACATAAGAATGATATTTTCTATCTTAATTTTTTATCCTACTCTAGAATTGATTGTGTTTCATATTAAAATACAAGTTGTACCGTGTGATTGCAGTGCTCCCGTCCCGGAAGGATCGTCCTTGGCTACTTGGCCACCGACGGGTGCAGATGGGTCTCCGCATATGTTGCTGGGACAGAGTATTGAGCTGCAGGACAGTGCGCTGCTGCAGGAGCGGCGGCGCATGTGGGACGCCGTCTACAGCCGCCACTACAGAGCTCCCAGCCAACCCCAAGCGTTTGTGCTCTTCTCGCGAAATGAATTATAGGAAGAATGGGCATTACCATGTTACGTTTGATAAACATTCTGATGTTGGGTTTTATAATTAAATCTATTTACTACTTAATCATAGCTCGTCTTGTCCTTAGTTAGTATTGTATTACTTTTGCATATCGCTTGTTTTCTGCGTTTTATATCACCTGATCACATCACAGTTGTAACATATAATACTTGACCTCGAACCGTGACTGCGAAAGTGGCACAACTGGTTTTGACCTACGTCCTTGAGTTGACTTGAGTAGACCATCTTTATTGTTTTGACAGTAATCATCATATTATGATAAGTATTTACCTATGATTTTGCCGTTCTGTCGTAGTGGCTATTTCAAGTTCATTTTTTTCTATTTTCGCTAAGAATTTTAGTTTAAGTATTTTTATTTTTAAAACATGTTTGTTTTTTTTAGTCATTTGTTTAATGCTTAGCGCATGTGTAAGTTTTTCACATCATGGATACGTAAAAAAACGAGTGATTATGGAGTATGAGTACCGTCGTAGCAGCAAAGCGGCAGAAGCAGCACGCAACATCGACGACGTATACGGAGCGAACACTACTAACGATCACACCACCCGTTATTACGGAAGTGGGTAATGCTTCCGTTCTAGAAATTTCGACCTAAGAAATGAACCCCGTAGTCGATCGAAAACTTTATTCGACAATAACGAATTAAAGGCGATTGTGGAAGCTAATGATTATCAATCTACAGCTGAATTAGCAGCAGTTTTCGATGATAGCATCCAAACAATATTTGTCCGTTTATGTCAAGGTAATGGGTGTCCCACGAAATGAATGAAAGCCAGCGCGAAGTAGGCGTCGAGTCGAGTCTTGCCAGTGCAAGGCCAAATATGTCTTCGTTTGTATGCCTGTTGAGCATATTGAATCGCACTGTTAATTGTGACGAAAAATGAATTCTGTTCGACAATCGTAAGCGCTCAGCAAGTTGGTTAGATCCTGGTTCAGCACCTAAACAAAGCCCCAAACGAAAACTATAGCCTAAAAACTGATGGTCACTGTTTGGTGGTCTAGCACGGGTGTCATTCATCACAGTTTCTTATCAAACGAGATAAGCATTACTGTAGATGTGTACTGTGAAGAACTGAGCACAATAATGGAGAAGTTCGCACATCTCCAACCAGCTTTGGTCAATCATTAGCTCCGCTGCTTCTGCACGACAACACGCGATCTTTTACTGCACAACGGTCTCCAAGTTACAAGAGCTAGGGTTGGAAGTTCTCAGTCATCCACCATACTCACCAGACCTTGTCCCTACATACTTCTACTTTTTTCAGAATAAGGATAACTTCTTTGTGGTGGAAAATTCAATAACCGTGAGGCAGTTCAAAATGTCTTTGAAGATTTTTTTGCCTCCTGTCCAACAGACTTTTTCAAAAAGGGCATCAATAAGCTACCACTACGTTGGCAAAAATGCCTTGATTGAAGGGGTAATTACTTTGATTAATGAAAATAAAGAATAAATAAAAAAAGAGCGTAAACTTATTTCATGAATAACGGCAATTTCATAGGTAAAGACCAAGCAGATACACATTTTATCTACTCATAACTATATACAGTTCACGAACTATTGGGTGGGTCACTACCCACCACTCGTGTCGCTGCGGTGTACACTATATTTTGAACTCAGGCTTACCCTGAAAAATAATATAACTAATATAAAAGCCACCACAAAGTGACCGGATTATAAATGCGTGTCTACTGGCACTGTTAATTTTAGGAAGCACATGAAATAGTTCCTTCCCGCCAAGTAAAGTCCCGACGCGTACATATCTGATGTATCTAGAAAATATACCCTATCAGCCACTGTCACCTTGCCGACTTGAAGCCAACCTTACAGGCATATAACCCTAATCACATACACAAACGGAACACCACCAAAAGATAGAGTTATTTAACTATGTTCTCCTGGAGGGATTTAACTTCCCCAGACGGGCGCATGTTATGTCAGCTATGTCCTTATCATCATCATTATCAGCCTATCAGAGTTACAAGCCCACTCAATGTAATAAGGAGAACGGGCGGACACAGTGCGGATTGGTATGGTAACAAAGACTGCAGATGCAGCCGAGACCAACGACTTAACGTGTCTTCAGAAGCACAAAGGAGGTCGGGATAATAAACTGAGCAATTGGGGAAGTCACTTAACTTCCACGATCTCAGTCCAAACGCTCTGACTACTACCATCGAAATCATCAAATGTTTTGGCTCTCATGCCCGTACTTCACTTGGCTATTCGTATTTGCTATTTGTAAACTTGACATCAGTCTATTGTTTTCATTCCCCATACATCATGATAAGGACAAACTATTGTCAAGTTTACAAATAGAAACACCAAAAGCCAAGTAATGTGCCGGTATTAAAATTGTGGTCTTATTGTTTCGTGACAAAAATCTGATACATGGATCCATTGTATTTATCATAATTTTGAAAGATATTTACTTATTTAAAAAGAATTTTGCTGTTGTATATAAGCACAGTTTATATGAGCACAGTAATGATAATTATTATAATGATTGTGGTTTGGTTTTTATAATGTTCGGTTTTAGGTTTCGTTACACTTATTCGGAAAATTGTCGAGCATGCCAATAGTTGTTTGCAAAAGCGTATATGGCTCCTTTGCTTAAAATTGTGTGTCATTCGATGTTTTTAATAATATTTCATTATATAGTAGATTTTTGTGCACTTCTTGATAATCAACTGAATTACTCCATTTCTAAATTTGTATCAATCGTGAAAGATTCATGCAGTCAGGCCTGTTTGTCCCACTAGTTCCATCGAATTCATCTTCAACACCATTCAAAACAAAATTAAAAGCAAATTTCCTTTTTTCAAATTGCAATCAACTCTTCAACAACCCCATCAACTCAACCCCATCCTCCGAACCGGAACTACTAGGAGGCCACCGTCCTCAGTTCTTGCTTATGGGCGGTATACGGCTGGTAGTCAAGAGACAGCTGAGGCCCTCTTAGAACATTTTTACCCAGCTGACCCTCCTCATATGGATTCACCCGCTCAGGCAGCTAAAAGAACATTATGTAGATACCCTCCCACGACTCCCGATGATCCATACTTTACCGTAGAGGAGGTGCTAGAGGTACTAAAATCTTTCTCCCCAAAAAAGGCACCGGGACACGATGGCTTAACATCAGATATTTGTCGTTCAGTCGCTGCAAACTTTCCCAACCTCATAACAGGACTATTTAATCGGTGTCTATCTCTAGGATACTTCCCGAAATTTTGGAAACTTGCCATACTTAAAATCATCCCTAAATCAGGAAACGTGGACCGTTCATCTTTGAAATCTCATCGACCCATTGGGCTCATACCAGTTTTTGGAAAATCTCTTGAAAAATTATTTACGGAGCGAATTTTGCACCATTCAGCCACCAGTGGAACTCTTAACCCACTCCAATATGGATTCAGACGACATTCTTCGACGACTCATGCACTGAACGACGCTATATCCTATATTAAAGACAATTTAGGCGAAAAACGACCCACCGTAGCCATTTCATTAGACATCAAATCGGCATTTGATCAGGCTTGGTGGCCCGCCATTTTATCCCGATTAAAGGAGATTGGATGTCCCGCCAACATTTTCCGCCTCGTTGCTGACTATCTCCGTGAACGTACGGTGGCTTTATCTCACGCGGGTGTCACTGCTACCACTACCACCCAACGAGGCTGCGTCCAGGGATCTGCTTGTGGGCCAGCGTTGTGGAATATTATCCTTGATGGTCTTCTCAGCCTGTCCTTTCCCGCCGGCTGTCGTATTCAAGCTTATGCAGATGACGTTTTTTTAATAGTTTCTGCCAAGGATCCCATCACACTTGAAAGAAATGCTCGACAAGCTCTAGACATGGTTGCAAATTGGGGCCTAGGTGTCAAATTAACCTTTGGACCAGATAAAACAAAAGCCTTGGCTTTTACTTCCAAGGCAGCTAGGGCAACTTTATCAATGTTAAACACCATCATTCCTTATAGCACTAAATTAACTTTACTGGGAGTTGTCATAGATCATCGCCTTCGTTTTCACAAACATGTGGACCATGTCATTGATAAAGCACAAAGTCTGTTTACGCGAATGTGTTTGTTCGTTCGGCCTTCCTGGGGCCTTCATCCTAAAAATATCGAAACAATTTACAGGCACGTAATTGTGCCTACAGTTACTTACGCGGCAGGTATTTGGGGTCATGTTGCACAATTAGTTACTGTTCGACGTAAATTACAATCGCTACAGCGTGTATTTGCTATCCGAGCCATTAGGGCCTATCGCACGGTTTCAGCTAATGCTGCCTTAGCCCTGGCACAATTCACACCCCTTGATTTGGAGGTGCTACATGTGCGCGAAATTGAAAGAAGTAGATTAACTCGAACTACTCAGTTCCTGCCGGATGACGTCATGTGGGAATCCCCTACACCCATTTCCAATCTTCTGCACCCTGCACATCGCGTCACTGTTCAATACTCTATTGCTGAAGGACAACAAAAAGTGGACGAAACTTGCCTTCCGAATACCGTGCAAATTTTCACCGACGGTAGTAAACTGGAGAATGAATCCGTTGGGGCTGCTTATATTTGCATAGACCCAGATTCACCCTCTCCCGTTACTTGTAAAAGATTTAAATTACACAAAGCTTGCACTGTGTTCCAGGCTGAACTTTATGCCATCTACAAAGCCTGCTGCCTCGCTGTGGAGAGGAAATACGAGGATACCCTTGTTCTCACTGACTCATTATCGTCTCTGGACGCACTCAGTCAGCGCAACAACGCCACTCCTCTCGTGTCACTTACCCACAAACTTATTCACGAACACCACTCTTTTGGAAATATTCGTTTTTGTTGGGTTAGGGGGCATGTAGGGATTGCAGGTAACGAGGCTGCGGATGTTGAGGCCGGTCGCGCTGCAGGTTTGAGAAGGGCTCCTGATTACGACCGATTCCCATTATCATATGTAAAGCGCCTTTCTAGGATTCGCATTCGCAAAGAGTGGGAGAAACGATACCAAGAGGCTGCTCAAGGCTCCCACACTCGAGATTTATTCCCCTCTATAACAATGATTCACAATTTTTTCTTAATCATCTCTTCCTCTTCATTCTTTCTTAGTCAATTTTTAACAGGACATGGTGCCCACCTTTCTTATTTATACCGCTTTCACATTGCTGCATCTAGCGCATGTCCATGTGACACTCAGACGCCACAAGATCCTCTTCATCTTTTGACTGATTGTCCAAGATTTACTATTAATAGACTTAGACATACTGCCATATGCTCAAACAGCAACATTAACCCGTTTCATATTCCTGATCTTATATCGAAACCAAAACTGCTCAAATCTTTTGTCGCACTCGTTGAAACTATATTCTCAAAACTGAAATCTTTCAATAACTCTTCTTTACCGTCTTCCTCCCACTGAGTTCGTATATTATAAGTTTTTTTTTTTTGAGCTTTAACCAGAAATCTTCGTTTACGGCACGATATACCTGTTGAGGCTTCTAGATTTCTTCTCGGTTTATCCAAATCATGAATACATATCCATATATTAGACATACTCAGAGTTAGTGAAGCAACATTAGAATTTTTGCTAAGGCTTCGAACGAGGCCTGTTCAAAGGCGTCCTTTCCACGGCCGCCGGAGATGCGATCCAACACAGATATGTACTTAAATCGGGGCCTATTTTTTTTTTTTTTTGTTCCCCCACCGTCCTTTGGTGTGTCTTGACTTTTACCCACTAAGATAGATACTTACAAGTTTAATTATGCATTTAGCATCACAATATAATGTACATTACAATATTGCACTGTTAAAGCCTGCGCTGCCTTAGGCGGGACGTCGCGTCGGTCGGGCGCGAGTCCGCTCGCCGTGCAGTTTTTTTTTTTTTGTGTCATTTCTCGGAGCGCTGGTGCTGCTCTATGAAATGGCATGAAGCAAGCGCGCCGAGCGGGTGCCCGCTCTGTGTCCCGCTTAACGCAGCGCACGCTCTTAGTTTTTTTTTTCTGTGAATGTTATAATTACGTTATATTATATAATAGTTTAAAAGTGTATATAATAATTACCTTAGGACTCATTTGAGTATGATTGCGTGTGTGTGGGTATCTCTCTCTGTATGTGTGCATGAGTTTGCTTGAATGTGTTGAGTGAACCCTGTATTCTATTAATAACGCATACTTTTGATAACCAAAGCACTACACGTTCGCTTCGAATTGGCTGCTTCCACCCTCCCAGCTTCAGAATACCGCGCCTTAGACAGTCCCTATTAGTCGACCTTATTGGACGATGGTACCAGTTGATGTACCTGTGATTGGCCATCGACGGCCAACTTGAAGCAAACGAGTAGTCTTTAACGCCACTAATGTGATTCAACTTTTCTTTACTTTGTTTTTGACCTCCCTATTTTCTTGTATACCTACTTTTATCTTTACTATCCTTCTATGCTTCCTCTTTCAGACTTCTGCCCGTGCCCCTGGCTGTATCAAATAGCAGCCTCGAGCACGGACAGTATATTATTAAACATGTTGAAATCTGATTAAAAATAACATAATTAAAAAGACATATTGTAAATAATCGAATAAAAAAAATTATGAAAAAAAAAAAAAAAACTCTTTGAAATCGTCCAAAATTAGTATTTTCCATAATAACTCTAATTATTACAATAATTTTAATGATCCTCGGATCCCATGGAGCTCTAGTTATCTTATTTTCTGCAGAGTCATTATGACTAATCATGGGAAATATGTCCAAAAAAACAGATTAGATAATGTTTAAAAGACTTCGTGCTAGTAGTGCCCCTGACAGTCGACCGGCCGGCTTGATTGCCTCATAACAACAACATACACGAATAAAAGTCCTAGGCGTTAATTCAGTAGTGGGTTCGCCTCCACAATGTCAAGGTTGGTGGCCGTGTTATTCTGCGCTGCGCTGTACAGTGTTGTAATATGTGAGGAACGAGAATCAAAAATAGTCCAGACCTCGCAAGGACCCGTCAGGGGATATAAAGATAATGAGGAGAATATATACACCTTCTACGGTATACCATACGCGACTGCCCCCACAGGACTGGACAGATACAAGGTAGGTAAATATTGTAATTGAGTTTCGCATATAAACTTTATGTGAAATAAAAACTGAAAATTCCTTCGCTATTGTTTTCAAAATCGCTAATACAAGAAACAGACAAGACACACCACCTTTTGCAAACATAATATTTTGATGGCGATTTAAAGCAATCATAAGGCGCCATCAAATTCTAAATACATCAATAGCGTGTAGGATCAAGTAAATTTCTGCAAATTAGAAAAACCATGTATGTCAACTAAAATACCTAAATCATAGTCAAAATGGGTCTCAAACTCAAAATCAATTCGATATTATTATTTTTTAAATACGAAAATGACGAGAATGATAACCGCCGTTGTTTTTGTTTCCTCCCAGTCGGGTCGGTCCCAAGCGGGTGTGAAATCCTCATGGATACCCTACAGACGGCTGCAAGGTTATGTCAGTCTCTTACTGACTAAAAGCTTCATCTGAAGCGATCATCCCCTGAGAAGGGGATGATGCGGTGTAACTGCCGATATTTTCAAGTGCTTATATACTTTTTATAAAAACGTAACGTTAGCGCGTCTCAGAAACCGTTGCCGTTGGTACTCGCGGTAGCGTTGTGAAAGTAACGATATTTTATAGTAGTTTTTAATTTTTTTTTATTTAATTTATTTAATCAAGCAATATTACAATTATAATACATATTATAGTGCAAACAAAAACCAGAAAGGTTTATTCGTGCACTACATTCACCGCTTTATATCTAGTTACAATAAATAAATATAGGTTGTCACACTGTAGTAACTATCATTAAATAACAATATTTTATAAAATAAGTGGGTATGTTGAAAATAACAAACATTGGCATGACAATTAATTTGCACTCGCACGAACCTATACCGGTTGGGTAAGTTTTTTTTTAACTAGCTAAGCATACAAGTCGAAATGCAGTTATCGTAGATAAAGGATGCTCCAATTGTAATGATAAATATGACTTTTTTTAATGTTTTTATTTTAGGTTCGTTGTAACGGTTATTTTAAATGAATTATTTTTAATTTATTGATAAAGTGACTTTTTAATGTGCGTTTTATGTTTCCTTATTTACTAAATTTGGAACAATGAATTGTAATGTTCGTTGCCCATATAGGTTATTTGATTTTGGAATTAATAATTTATTATTTGCAACGCCTCGAGTTAACTTACTATGAGATGAAACCTTTTGAATATCAGTATTGAAGAATTGTTCTGTTAAGATGTTATATTTAAATTTCTCCTGAACCGGCATCAATGAGCAATAAGAGAACAATACGTGATAATTGTTTTTATATTTCTCCCTCACTTTACGAGGGACAATGGTTTTTAAAATGCGCATTTGAAGTTCATAGATGCGATGTAAATGTGATTTCGCAGTACGTCCATAACTACTCAGTCCATTTTGACTAGTGTTAATATACATAACTTTCGTTTTACTGTCATTTAATACGAGTCCGTTATCATGGGACCATTTACAAAGTAGTGTAAAGTCAGTTTGTAACTTTTTAAGCGCCATGTTAACATCAGGGTCAGCAGCAAGTAAACAGGTATCGTCAGCAAATTGGTACATTTCGCAAGTTTTAATGACGTTTGTAAGATTATTCACATAAGTAATGTAGTGTAAGGGTCCTAATACTGATCCTTGTGCTGTCCCTTCCGCCAAATGAATTTTATTACTTATTGCATCATCCACCTTCACCGAGTATGTTCGGTTTTGTAAGTAATTTTTACACCATTCCAATAAAGAACCACGTATCCCACTTTCATCCAAACTATCAGCGAGCATATCGTGACGAAGTGTATCGAACGCTTTGGAGTAATCAATAAATACAATGATAACGTGTCGTTTGCTATCTATATGTTTATTAACAGAATCCGTAAAGTCAGAAAGTAGTTGTGAAGTATTTTTTCCGGGTTGAAAGCCATACTGTCTTTGTGAAATTATATTATTTTTATTAAAAAACGTATATATTTCGTTACCAATATATTTTTCAACAATTTTGTCAATTGTGAGGAGGATCGTGATAGGCCTATAATTTTCATAGTCTTTATGACTGCCCTTTTTATATATCGGTCGAACTATTCCTGACTTTAACTGGTCGGGATACTGTCCTGTGACTATGCTAGCGTTAATGAGCTTGGAAATAGCTGTGGTTATTTTATCACCTATGCTTTTTATATCGATTGCCCTTATGCCATCAGATCCTGGTGCTTTATTTTTATTCAGTTTTTTTATAATATTATGTACATTATCTAATCGGGCTTTTTGATATTTTATTGTGACATTTTTGGGCATACTATACGTTGATCTGTCTAATAATCGAACATTACAATTTGATGAGATGGACTTTACGCTTTGATTAAATGTCTGAGCAAAGTTGTTTGCTATGTCAATCTTTTTACACGTACTGGTCTCAAATGCAGCAATTAATGCACTGTCAATGGATGTTTTAATTTTGCCGGTTAATCTATTTAATAGCTGCCATAGAAGTCGGGGATCTTTTTTATTTTCAGAAATTTCTTTTATTGTTAATTCATTTTTAGTTTTTTGTATTAATTTATTTGCGTAATTTCTTGCCTTATTATATTTTAATCGTAATATTTTATTATTTGTGTCATTTTTCCACTCGATAAATAGTTTGTCCTTATAATTGCATGCTTTTATTATTTTACTGCTAACCCATTTTATATTATTTTTGCGAAAAGACCTAGAATTGTTTTTTATTTTAATTTCTGATTGAACATAACTGTTATTTATATTATTGTTAATAAAGTTATATATTTCGAAAGGACACGACATATCATTTGCAGCTTGCCAATTTATATTGTGTAAAAGATTAGTCAATTTTTTATAGTCTAATATTGTTTTGTGCGAATTGCACGGAGCGTCCTGTATCCGCGGAGCGTGGCAAGCCAGCACAACCATACGATGATCAGCCAGTACGGTTCCGAGAGCGGCCGTGTACGTTTCTTGTGTGCGGGATCTCACGAATATATGATCAATGCAAGTTTTACTTGTCTTACTGTCTCTTGATTCAATTCGCGTGTAGTCGGATATCCCACACACAAGTCCACAATTGTACAACATAGTTTTATATTTATGTTTTAAAGCACTGTCGGACCTTAGATCTATATTCATATCACCGAGCAAGAAGTCACAATCTGTACCGAAGTTCGAAATAGTGTTTTGTAGTTCGTCGATAAACAAATGTTTACTATTTTTCGGTGGCCGATACACTGCACACAGAACAGCGGAATATCGAAATGGTGTTGTGATTTTGAGCGTTAGGCATTCAAAGTGTTGTGTTTTTATTTTAAAATCAACTAATTTGTGCTTTTTATGAACATATACAATTATACCTCCACCTCTTCGAGAATTTCGCAACTCTGCCCGCATACTATAGCCATCGATATTATATAAACAACACAACGAATCAGATATATTAGCTTCAGTTATTATTATTACATCCACGCAATGGCTGCATGAACTGATACATTGTTCTGAAGCTGAAAAGTTTTTAATTACCGAGCGTATATTAATGTTTAAGCATAGTAAATTCGCAAAACCATTAGGAATGCTGTCCAGAAAACATTGAATGTTTGAACAGTCTTTTACCTCATACACATCATATTCTACTGTCGAAGCCATTTTTTTAAAGAAAAGAGTAACAATAGGTAGCTTAAGTTAGTTAAGTAAAATGATGGTAAAGTATCTACCTACTTTTTATGAGCTAGTATTTTGATATCACTTATAGATCTTATTACTATCGGTTTTTCCTCACTTGAATTACGCACCATTATTATTCCTTTTTTGCACCATACGTACTTATATATATTCTTTAGTTCCTGCTTTGCGTTCCAAAGAAGTTTTTTGTTATACGGAGAAAGAGCAGCGTTAATATATATCTTCGGGTTTTCAACATCTGCAGATGGGTTCAAAATAACGTCATTGGAGTGAATAGCGATTTTTTTCGATGCTGATATCCATTTTTCCGGTGTGCTATCTTCCTTTACCACGATTCTTATGGGTCCAGGCTGATCCTTCCTGCCACTAAGACGTTTCGCGCTTATAATGTCTTCTTTGGCCTGACCTAATTTTTCCGCCACTATTTCCGCTAAGTCTTTTACATTTTCACCGTCCTGGTTTAGTACGTTACTTATGTCAATGCAGTTTGCTAGTTTTTCTTGCTCTGACTGTTGGATGTGTTGTTCCAAGGCTCCTATTCGTATCTCCAGGTTATTGTTTTTGTTAGATAGTTCCATGTTTTTTCGCTTCAGATCTATGATGGTTTGCTTGAATGCTTGTATATTTTCAAGAACTTCGTCCATTTTGTCACTATGGAACTGCATGGACTGCTTTAAATCTTGTAGCTCTTTGTTTAATGCCTTCTGAACTTCTACACTTATATTTTTCAGGAGTTTGTTTGTATCGAGCTGCACCAATGGATTAGCGTCTGTACTCGTATCTTCGTCTTCCTCGTCGTCATCATCTGGTACTATGAAAGAGGATTTCCTTCCTGAAAGATCTAAGCATTCTCGACATGTCCACTCTAGGGTCTCCGCCGCACGCAACGCACTTAGCTGCTTTTTCGAAAGGCCTGAACATGAAATGGTGCAATGCACAATCTTCTCACACCTAGCACATTCAAATCCAGGGCTTCTAGCCGTGATAGTTTTGTTGCACTTATCACACTTACTCATTTTGAAGGTAGATATAATTTTCTCGCGAAATAACGGATGTGTGACTTGGATGAGTGACGAGCGATGAATGAAAATAGTTTTTAACATTGAAAATATTTTTTATATTCGCTCCAGTAGGCCCCCATTTTCGCTGCAAGTGCGACTCGCCCGTGATACCCCGAGGTTTAGGGCCAGGAGGCCGTATTAACGAATTTGAAGGGCTTATAGAAGATATAAATATTATTTTGGAAAAGTCCAAAACTTTTTTGGAAATCGAAAATTACCGACGTTTTTCTACCGAAAAATCGCGTTTTTTCATAGAAAATTTCCGATATCTCGAGTATGGGGCCGAATTACAAAAATATAAAAAAACACCTCGAAATTGAACCAAGGAACATTTTCGGTCATTACACTTTTTTCGATATTGGTGACGGTTGAGGCTGTAGAGGAGCCCTGAGCCACAAGTTTTGCGCGGCGTAAGGTGCGATAGGATATCGCACCAGGGGCCCAATTCTCGCGGCATAGATATTATATCACCTTCGATATATATCGAATGATCTGGCTTTTATCGAAGGAAAACCTTTTTGCCCTATTCTCACCATGTCGCAATAGATATTTATCTATGGATGATCAGTAGACATACATCGACTGGTAAAGAGCCTTCGATATATAAATATCTATGGATCTTGGCATGTCAATCTTGTTATTTCCACTTTTTTTACCTATTATTTATTGTGTTGTCGTGTGTCTTTGCCAGTTATTGTTACCTCAAGATGTTGTTAACTGCCTTCATAAATAATTAGTAAATAAAGAAGTAGGTAAACAATGGTGTCGATTCTGGCGTGATTCTCTAAACTTAAAACTAAATTTATTATCAGTCTCTCTTTTTCATTCTGTATAGAGAATGACAAGGAAACACTGTTGTCAAGTTTAAGTTTAGATTTAGAGAATCGTGCCAGAATCGACACCGGTTTATATTAACGATGGATGAGTTGATTCATGTTTTCGTCAATAATTTAATAAATTACGTGATTGCTGCTGCTGTGCTAAGGCGCCGCCGTTGTGCGAGCAAGAGGGCCCATTTGAAATGAGGGACGCGGACTTCATAAAAAAATTACGTTTAAACAAAAGTTTCGTTAGAAATCTTTAAAGTTATGATTGACATTGGTATCGATTCTGACACGATTCTCTAAACTTAAAACTAAATTTAACATCAGTCTCTCGTTTTCATTCTGTATGGAGAATGACAAGGATACACTGTTGTCAAATTTACGTTTAGGTTTAGAGAATCATGCCAGAATCGACACCATTTTCTTATTGACGATACGAAGTTTTTTATTTCTGCGAGAGCGGTTGGCGTCTTATTTTAATTATTCTAAAATTCGTTCATAGTGGATATTGTGAAGTAAAATTGGTGTGATTTGGTGTTACAACCGTCTGCGCAACTGAAGAATTAGTGGAATCTTTAAAATATACGCTATTCCGGTCAAGTGGACGCGAGAACTTTATTGTAGTGTTGACTACCTCACAGAAGCTTAGAGTAAAAGCCAGCTCCATAAATTTCGTGCCAAACACTCCAAGAAACATTAGAATGCATCACACTGACATTCTAATGTAAAAAAAAGAAGACTATAACTAAAGATTAGGCTGTATGGGCATTGTTCCCTTTGCCTTCCCTGAAAAGGGAGAATTTTAAATAATATTGACGTTTCATTATACATAACGTTGAAATTTTAAACGCATACAATTTAGGTAAAGTTGAGATTTCTTATACTCAAAAAATGTATACTCATATTTAATATGAATGGAATTCATAAAATATAAAATATCATTTTGTTGCTTGTAAAATTCTGCTCTAATTTATTATTATTTTATATAGACTATGATATTAACTTAATCGAGAAAAACGGAACGCTTTCGGCAGTGAAAGAATATCTACGATAGATATAATATCATTGGAATATCGAAAATCCACGAGAATAGCATTTTTTACCATCAGTAGATATTTTCAATAGATATCCCTACTTTCGATATTATCTCGAAGCCGATATAATATCTACGCCGCG
Source organism: Chilo suppressalis (assembly GCA_902850365.2). Lineage (NCBI taxonomy): Eukaryota > Metazoa > Arthropoda > Insecta > Lepidoptera > Crambidae > Chilo > Chilo suppressalis. The sequence goes on from OU963898.1 coordinate 21,894,455, forward strand.
AGAATTGGGTCCCAGGACGTATGAGAGCTCAAAAGACGCGGAATACGAAGGGCTTTAAGATGATGTAAAAATATATTGAAAAAGTTGGTAATGAAAAAAAAATAATGATATATTTTCTAATAATCTCTAATAGGTAGATTCTTTTTCAATATCCTTTCAAGCCGTGTAGAGCACGAGATCTATGATTTCTTTTTAGTTACAATTTTTGTTACAATGCAAGGTTTTACGCTACAATAACTTCATATATGTCACTATTAACGATTTCTTCTAAGGAATTTTGAATAGGTAAGAAATTTTCTTAAACCAAAGTTGAACGACTATTACTCTTAAACTAACAAATATTTCTTAACTGTTATAGTTTTCCTTTAAAAAAATAAAAGTATTGTTATCATGAATTTTCCAGGTTTTTCAAGTTAATAGTTTACCTTTAATGGGGGAGGGGAGCTACTCGAACAAAAATAACATTATGCAAACGGATCCCTAAATCGAAAAATAGCCTAAGAAACCCCTAAGTAATTTTAAAGGACCTTTTTGATGATATCCCACACGATGGGGTAGATGATGAAACAACAATCATCCCCAGGTTACATGTAGGGTAGCTACCCCAAAAGAAATTTATTTAAAAATTTTCTTCTACCATTTCATCGGCGTGATCGATATACATGTCTCCATAGAATTACAGCTCTCTAGTGCTAATAGTCACCAAGCAAAACCGGGGCGGGACAGAGAGACATGACGAAACTATAAGGGTTCTTTGTCAGGACTACGGAACCCTAAAAAATTTCCAAACACAAAAAATATGCGTAGGTACCTACTTATCCTTATTAATTTGTTTGAAGTCGGCTATAGGTCTACCGCTAATTTAGTTATTCGGATATGGCAATTGGTTGTTTTTTTTCAGGCTACTTCATTTTTTGCCATCATACAATAACAAGATAATAGCAGGAAGTACGAAAACAAATTTACTATCCACTTATATAATTCACTCAAACCTATAATAGACGCAACATATTGTGCTCCATATTATCTATTAATAATAAATAAAACTTTTATTTGGTACCATTCTTATTTTTGGTGGAAATCACACTTATATTAAAAAGGCGAAAGTTTGTATGTGTGTGAGTGGGTATGTTTGTTACGATTTTAATAAAATTTGGTATGGAGTTAGCTGATCCCTTGATTAACATATAGGCTATGTTGTACTGTGGGAAAATATCCCTAATAAACCGCGTGTAACATGCGGTGTTACCCGAGGTTCTCGCTCTCGCGGGCACAGCTATTCTGTTCAATAAAACTGGTTAGAAACCGTGTTTAGTTTGCTCTCGACTATCTACACCAAATCAATATTTGTTTATAATATTATTGACTATCGATTGTGAATATCTTGATTATTCATAATATTTTTTGGTATTGGTACTTTGAAAAGTAGACAGAGCGTTTCTTGAGTGTGATATTGACATTGCGAATACATTGATTATATTCATAATATATTTTGGTATTGGTACTTTGAAAAGTACACAGAGAGTTTCTTGAGTGTGAGTATCATCTGAAGTATTAGATTAACGTTAAAAATTCCCCGTTCCTTTGAAGTGAATGAAAATGCCAGCGCTTCCCAAGGTCAATAGATAGAAGACTGGAAAATGTAATATTATAATTTGCTGCACTTAACTGGTTTTCCATGCCATTTAATATCAGATGGGATGGGGTATGATTTAGTGACCCTTGCTTATATGTATAGGAAAGATCGGGGGAATGGGAGTTACTTAAGGAAAACTGCTTATTATAATCACAATATCTCAGACTTTTATTTTGACCATTTTTTATAATCATGACCAACTAATCAGCAATCAAGAAAAGTAAGAAGTTTTTGTTTATGTTAATCATTCTCTTCATAATAATTAAAAAACAAAGATACAGTATTGACTCTCATTACCCACATGTCTGGGTTAAAATCTTAAAACAAGGATACACAATTAAAAGTAATTATTAATTAACAAAATTAAACACTTTTGAGCTCTAACACAAACATAATGAAAAATAGGAACAATACTTATTTATTACTACAAAAATCACATTGATAACGATTTGGAACATCACATCCGGTACAAGCCTCATACGGCAACGGTAGCAGATTTCCCTTGATTTTCCCTCTTCCAAGCATATAGTACACAGGGACTCGTCTCCACGCTTATTCTGAATATCAAACGGTACCTCTAGGTCACTATCGCCACTCTCATCGCACATAATTCTGTTCATCAGGTGATTCTTCGGATAAACTTTATTTAAATAAATACAGCAAATATAACTAGAAAAAATTCCACGCGGACCAGGCAGCAGACGGGACTCGAACTAGACTACTAGAGGAATTTCGACGCGGTCCGTGAGGGTCGCGGTAGCATAATTGGTCAGTGCATTCGCCCGGATTGCGAAGGGTGTGGGTTCGAGTTACGTCTGCTGCCTGGTCCGCGTGGAATTTTTTCTAGTTATATTTTCTTTAGATTTAAACATCAAGCAGTTACATGCTTTAAAAAAATATATAACATTTTAGCTTGTTTAACTTTCTTGGCCTTTGCCTTCTGTACGCAATTCATTTTCTTTTCGTTTATTAGCCTTCTCTTCAAAAACTTCCTTCAATGGTGAACCCTTACCATTACTCTTTATTGAGGTCGGCAGAGGTATCAGTCATGGGAGTGGTTGAAGATACATTCACTGGTTCACTATTACTGCTAGTTGAAGGCTTGAAGAGTTGCTATTCGACGCTATAGGTTTCAAAATGTTGGTATTCACACTTTCATCTAAGTCTATAATGGTGGGAGATAAGAAGCTATGAAGTCTTCGTCTTTGATTTTTTCAAGATTTAGAGGAAATATTCCTGTTGATGAAAATCCACTGACGCCTTACTCAACTGACGCAACTCTCATATAGCCTTTGTTGAAAAGTTCAGCAACATCAAATAGCGTGATTTTTTTGTAAGTTATGCTGTTTGATATACAAAGTACACTCTCTGCTGTATGCTCTCTTCAAGGGAGAATAAAAGACCACATCAAGAGGCTGGAGCATATGTGAAGTTTTGTGGGAGAATATATATCATAGTTATTGATTATTCTCTGAAAAAATGTCTTGTGGACCAAATGCATGTTTCATCATAACTTCTTCCAAATTATTAAAAAAACATTTAACTTAGTTTTTGTTAAAATCGGTAATTCTTTGAATACTAATTGCTTCGGGTTTTCTGACGCTTATCCGTGAATTTCTCATGAGAAATCATTGGACCCCAATCCGTGAAACAAGTTAATTAAAAGCAAAATACGCTCTGATAACATATTTTCTTGTTCTGCATTAAAAATAGCCTGTCTTCCTAATGTTGGAGCACTGAAATTATCTTTCTTTATTCTTCTCTGTAATGAACTAAAAGGAATGCCTGTTTCCTGAGCAACCTTTTGACATGCCTTGTCTGATACGTTGCCTGTAAGAACTCATCCACAGTCCAACTTGCTTTGCATGTCGTTCTTTTACGGTTTCTTGGCATCTAAAATGAAAAAATAATTATCTATAAATAACTAGTTTATCAGGGTAATGGGGGTCAACTGACTCGGATTACCCCAATGACCGTTTTTAAATGTAATTTGAATTAAAAAATAAACAAAACCAGAATTGAAATATCTGTATCAATATCCTTTAAGTTAACTTATAGTACTACTCACGGTTGTCTGGAAGAAATCACTCTTAGCCATAAGACCGCCAATTATAATGCTTTTGTGAAGTTTATTGTTTGTTAATGTTATGGAATTATGTATTTGGTGTTATAATAAAGTGTTAATCTATCTATCTGTCTACTCTGTATAGTACTACAATTGAAAGAAAAACGAAAATCACATATAATTATACTCACGATTCAGTTTGTATTTTCGAAATTTTAACATCGAAATCAACCAAAATGATGGTTGTGTCGCTCCTGCCGACGCAAGCGCTACTAGCGGTCCGGTGTGTGCGGCAGTGCGGGAGGGGTGCGAATTCAAATCCCATACAACATAGGCGTATTTCGAAACACACTTCGTTCTGCTTATTTTGAATTGACCCATATTACGTAGTGACTCTCATTCCCCCAACTCCCCTATTATGAGATGTCATACATCGCAAGATTTACAATAAAATTGTGGTTTCAAGAAGGATCGTTTTAAATAAATCAGTTTTTGTAAATAATATTTTTATTTTCAGGCTCCCCTTCCAGGACCATCATGGATAACACCATTAGATGCAGTTAAAGAAAACACAGCATGTCCACAAGCAGCAATTCCTGAATTCATTCAACTTTACCATGGCATTGACATAAAACAAGATTGTTTGGTTGCGAATGTGTACGCTCCAGATACTACTGACAAAAATTTACCCGTTTTGGTTGTAGTACACGGAGGAGGTTTCCAGGGTGGACATGGGAATGCTCTTAAACCTAAAAAAATTGTTGCGACTCATAATATTATTACGGTTACCTTTAACTATCGCCTTGGCATACATGGTTTTCTATGCCTGGGTACTGAAAATGCTCCTGGTAATGCAGGTATGAAAGACCAAGTTGCGCTGCTCCGATGGGTAAAAATGAACATAGCTAACTTTGGAGGCAATCCCAAAGATGTAACCATCACTGGATATAGCGCTGGGTCAGCATCAGTAGAACTACTGATGCTTTCTCCTATGGCAAAGGGTTTATTCAATAAGGTGATTGCCGAGAGCGGTAGCGCTCTTGGAACATTCGCCGTTCAAACGGACCCTCTAGAAAATGCCCAGCAATTAGCAAAACATTTTAATATTGAGCATGCCGATGATGTTCACGCTATAGAAGAATTTTATAAGTCCGCTTCATTTGAAACAATAACGAGTGATCCATTCTTTCATGCGAAGGATTCTTCATTTGCATTCTCACCATGTGTAGAGACCGATATAGGTCAAGAAGTTTTCCTTGCAGATAGTCCATCTAATATACTAAAAAGTGGTAATTATGAGAAACTTCCTTTACTTGTTGGTTTTGCGGACAGTGAAGGTTTATTGCGTTTCCCGTTATTCGAAACGTGGAAAAATGACATGAATGAAAAATTTTCGGACTTTTTACCTGTTAATCTAAAATTCGTAAACAACGAAGAGAAAGAAAAAGTAGCTAAAGAAATAAAGGAATTTTATTTTAAAGATAAGAAAGTTGATAATGACACTGTACTGTCGTATATAGACTTCTTCTCTGATGCTTTATTTACTTACTCAACATTAAAAGCTGTAGAGTATAATGTAAATGCTGGTAATGACAAAGTGTTTGTATATTTTTATGATTACGTAAATGAATTGATGCCAAATATTCCATACACTAATGTAAAAGGAGCCCCACATTGCGCACAAACATTTGCTGTGTTCGACGGAGATTTGACGTTCGGAGGCAACGAAAAAGATTTACCAGATAATTATAAAAAACACAAAGCCACTGTAAGACAATTTTGGAGCAACTTTATTAAAACAGGGTAAGTTCAAAATTTTTTATTGGTGCTTATTTTGGCTTACGTATAAATGATATATCCCCAAAAAATATGGCGTAAGTACAACTGCTAACCTAATCTAACCTTTAGGTTGCAATTGTATTTTTGGTGATCATTTACTATATTTTTTTTGAGGATCATGTAAATATTTTCCCTAGACTTCATTGAAATGCAATTTCTAAATTACAACTACTGTCATAATACTTTATAGTATGTTCTTAATGTATTGTCCCCACTGCTGTGGCACATATCTTCCCTATGGATGGCATAGGGAAAATATGCCATTACCCACCACGCTGGCCAAGTGCAGGGTGCTATGGACTGCAGATGAGGCCTGGACTAAAGGCTCAACATGCCTTCCAAAGCACGAAGGAGTTCATGAATTATAAGTTTTTGGTCACCCATCAATGGCCGGCCATTGCGTGACCTGCCAAGAAATCAACTTCCACAATCGCAAGTTGACCGACCTGCTAACCGACTGCGTCATCGTTCGATAATCAAAGCTTAGGCAATTGTCATAGCGCCGGAAGCGACTAACTATCGAGTTTTTGCTCGCTCAAGAAACGTTGGTCCCTGTATATAATAGTTGATCGCCGACTGTACACACTGCCGGCGAGAAGTCGCTCAACGATGCTCGCTTGGCCGTCAAAACGCGTTAGCATGTATGTTTGTTTAGGACTGTCACCGCGAGCGAGCCAGGTGAGTAATCGCCCGTTGTGCTCGGATACTCGCTTATAGCCCACCGATAAAACTATCGGAACTATACACTCGCTTCCTGCTGCTCGCCAACTCATTTCTAGTTCTTAAATCTACTCGCTTCTCGTTTGTCGTCAGCGGTGGGACAATTGCCTTATCAACGTACATGCAACTTTGGCGATGAGCTGCAAATATGTACGCCGTTATCTAAATATAAATAAAATTCTCGCGTATGTGTGTAAAGTGAGCAGGTAAATAGCCATCTATACGCAGCGTATATCTTTTATAACCACTCTGTAGCGGACTACAGAGTGGATAATCGGAGAAGATTCAACTACAGCCTCGAGTTATGTTCTATTCGAAGCATCTTAAGTTATGTCAATTGATTCCAGTGTTCCGGTACCGGAAGGCTCGTCCCTGCCCGCGTGGCCAGCGACGAGTGCAGACGGGTCTCCTTACATGTTACTAGGACAAACTGTTGAACTGCGGTATGACGCGCTGCTGCAGGAGCGGCGGCGCTTGTGGGAAACCGTCTACAGCCGCCACTACAGAGCTCCCAGCCGACCTCACGTGTTTGGGATGAATTCGCGGAATGAATTCTAAAAAGATTATATTTAATGTTATTTAAAATATGAGTAGACTTTAACTTTGTTACGTATTTTTTTCCTATTCATTTTTGCAGCACGCGGTGATCCAATACATTGGTTAAGGAATACATTTTGGTAGAAGAAAACAAAATAAAGAGAATTTTACAATCTTAGAGAAAGCTTTTTCTTTCCCTTTTCAGAAACGAATGAATAAAAAGGTACCTAAATAATTTCTGTTATTTATCTGGCCCGCTGGTTGGTGGTTGCTTCGTACCGCCTAAAAGTCGATGATTGTCGTTATTGAAATTAAGGATTTTACAACCGCAATAAAACAAATACAAAAATCAAAAAACCCGACTGCTTAATTATTCTTCAAATAAAAACTGAAAAGAAAAAAACAAGTCCAGTAGTCTATAATTCTGTTAATAAGGAACAAAGCTACTTTAACAGTCGGGACCCATTAGATATTCAAGAATAAATAATATTTTTAACAGTGGGTCCCGACTGTTAAAGTAGCTTTGTTCCTTATTAACAGAATTATAGACTACTGGACTTGCTTTTTTCTTTTCAGTTTTTATTTGAAGAATAATTAAGCAGTCGGGTTTTTTGATTTTTTAAATTTACCTTTTTTATTTCACACTTTTTAGTTAGTATTTTAAGACGGTATATACCGTAGTCTTTTACTTCAGTAAGGGAATTAATATCGCGGGAATTATTAAGTACCTTGTGTCGGTCTAAAAGATTGATTTATTGAGACATATAAAGACTTTACCAGCGGGGTCAAGGCTACAGATGGGCCTCAATTTTCGCAAAAATGTGTGAAGTTAAATCAAGTCGTTACATAAATATCTCTAATGTATGTAAATTTTATAGTAAACTAGCACTCAAAAAGTCAAAAGATGACTTTATGTTTTTTTTAATAGTTTAGCAGTAAATATAAAATTCATTACTTTTATTCGTCGACTATTTAAAATTGGCAGTGGCTGCATTGTCATGTCAATGCCGGACGTCTAAGATTGTGATATACACAAATTTAGTGTCAGTCCCTAGTCTCATAATTTGATATACCTACATAATTCACAGAAACCCAATATGTAGATGCCAGAAGTTAACTTCAAATGTTTTTAATCACCCTATATACAATACCAATCAATGACGTTTATGTCGCAGGTTGAAGAAAGAAGTAATTCCCGTCTGTTGTTTTGGACAATGGTGGCAACTGCCTTAGATCACTAAATTAAATAATTATGCAATCACCAAAGCAAAGTTTATAATATTTGATTAAACTAAAGGCGCATATTAAAATTTTCCTAACGTTAGGTAGAGCACCATAGCAATCTCATTTATTATCAATTTATAGTTCTCTTTGTAGTTTTCTTTTAAAGCGTTCACATTTAACAGGTCAAAGACTTTATGTTCGACCCTTTTTTATTGGTAGTCTAAGCTCGAATGAAGAGTACTCCCGGTAGTGCAATCATGGCAATTATTTTCCAAATTTTTTTTTGTTATAAAAATACCGAATAACGTATCACTGTTAAGCACAAATGCTAAGTAACTTTTACAAATATAATCAAATAAACCTATTACTTACTTTATTTTTAAATATTTTTCATCAATTAAATACTTATCTTATCCTAACTATCTATACTAATATTATAAAGAGGCAAGATTTGTATGTTTGTAAAAAATAATCTGTCAAACTACTGAACCGGTTTCAAATATTAATTCATCATAAGGTGGCTACATTATTTATTATAACATTTTTCTTTATTTAATTCCCATATAGAAGTAGATGGGAACTTGGTTCTTAGCTACAACATCGCAATACTTATAGGCGTAGGGTGACGAAAGGGGTGATTTACCTATAAAAATCTACATTATTTACTTTGAATTTTGCAGAATTATTACAAAACCAATATTATCGCGAGCTGATTAATAAATACAGGGATTCCAATAAGTATGTACTTACTAGCGAAAATGGGTTATTTGTCATTATATTAAGTAAACCTTTTTTGTAACCTTCAGTAATATCGTTAAAATAAATGAAAAACAGTAAAATTCTGAGTTTTTCATTAAAATTCAATAATCATAAATACTTATTATGATAATATATTTTTCATCATTTAATAAGAAGGAACTGTATCACAGTTTTAATATTAGTACTTCGTATAGGATCAGATACTGCGAATACCCCATTTTTTTTTCTTTTACATAGTACACCGCGCTATCACTTTGTCATCGTTGTAACTTTTTAAATATTTGTCGAAATGACATAGTGTAAAAAGCAAAGTTTATCGTCTTTAAATATCAAAAGCGATTAAAGTATTTGTTTTGATAAAAAACGATTTGTTAATACAAAATGTGCATTTTGGAATTGTAGATCCTAAACAATCATATAAAATGAAAAATGGTGTTAGGAACCTAAATATGATTTTTGATTATCTAGACAGTGATACCCCATTCGACATATTTAGTCAACTTTTTTTTTTTACTTCGTCACGATATGGCGCCTAATTTTGCCTATATTGAATTTTGATTACTATCATATCTTTAGTAGCACTCCCACGATTGAGATGAATCGATTGATGTATGAATCATCAAAATCGGTCCAGGCGTTTGGTCTCTAGTGTGCCACAAAGGAACAAACATACATATATGGACTGTTAAACACATAACCCTGTCTGCGCGTCGCGCTTCGCGCTCTTGCATTGCGCAGCCGGGTAAAAATTAGTTCAATAGTGTATCAGGATAATATAAAGAATATGAAAATTTAATAAAGTGTACTTCAAGGCGTGCCTATCAACAAGAAATTTAGCTTTTTAACCGATTTAAAAAAGGAAGAGATTCACAATTAAGATATGTTTTTTTTTGCATGTACATCGATTACTCAGAGATTTCTGATTCGATTTACGTGTTTTTTTTTATCTGATGCGGAAAAGTTACTGTTCAGTCCCATGAAAAAATATTCAGTTTGTCTCAATAGTTTTTATTTCTTGTGCATTTTAGTGAACTTCTTTTTTAAACGTGTCTTATCGAGAGAGTATTTTCTATTAATATATTTCAATGTCTCTCTAGATTGGAGTATACTATTTACCCATATTTTAGGGGTTTTTTTCCTCAAAAGGAAATTGATGAAAGCGTTAAGTCGTGGCCAGAGTCAACTTTATTAAAAAAATATATAAATAAAATACTATGCCCACAAAAAAGCAAACATACGTGACACTAAAAAGAGCGATGTAAAAAGATACTGAAATACAAGTAACAGTGGCTATAAGTATACAAATAAACATTTATCAATGATGAATTACGTAAACGCTTCGCAGACGGGCCGAATCGTAAATCAATCCTCCTATTAGCACAGGGTAGCCATTTCAAGCTGAATCAAGGGGGGCGCCCCAGTTTTTCGACAGATTACTTGCAACAATACTCGTTCGGATTAATTTGTGCCAGAGCAAGAGTTTTATTGAAAGAAATTGGCGGATAGGAAAGTTCCGTAGTTGGTCGGCGAGTTGTAAAAAGTTGTTTCATTACTCACCGCGCTCGGTGGCTGCCTGCGCGGTACAGTAGCCATTTCGATGGATCATATCTCGGCAGAGCAATTTAAAGTTTTTTTTAATAAAATCTTATGTCTGACGACTAAGTTACGTTATAAATAAATAAATCAGTGCATCCATACCGATGAAACTTGTTTTATTTATTCTTTTGTTCCAATAATTTAGTAACTTTATTTATATAATTTTTCCCTGAATGTCAATAAAGTAGTTAAATAGATAGATAAATTCTTGATTGCTCACCTTTGATTATTTACTCTAAATCAAAGAGGCTCACAAAAAAAAGAAAATAATAGTATGTGTAATGTGGGCAAAGACAGCTTTATAGCTGATCTTTTCCAGACAACCTATGAGGTAAGGAAAAGCTTAATGAAGAGAAAGTTGTAGAATGCAAGCAAGATAAAACAAAGAAGAAAGCAAGATTTATACATGTTTTTCTTGAATATGTAATGGTCGAAAACATATACCTATACAAATATATACATTCAAATATGTATTATTATATATTTATACATACAACCGACTAGGATCTAATTAAAAGAAAATCATGTAGACTATTTTAAAAAATGGCTATTGACTTTGCATGTCGGATCTCTGACGGAAGCTTATTCCATAGTTGTGCAGTTTTAATCGTAAAGGAGCCCATGTAAGACTCAAAGCGAGTGAGAGGTATCTCTAAAACTTTATCATATTTAGAGTACAAAATGCGATAGTGGTCCACACCAAGAAATTGAATACGTTCCTTGAGGTAAGGGGGAGTGCGAGTGTCATAAAACACCGAATAGAATGAGAAGATGCTCTTCACGACGCAACCTAATGGGAAGCCATTTCAGCTTACTCCTAAATTCAGATACATGGTCGAACTTGCACAAACCATAAATCTTATCTAGTAGTTTTTCATTCAGATCAACGTTACAAACGTCTGCATAATCCAGAATTGGTTTTAACCCCTGGTCTGTGTAGCACTCCATATTGTTTTTCACGGCCGGAAAATAAAAAAAATCCTCTTGTTATTTGAGTTCCACTGTAAATCCAAGCTTCATTTATGTCTTAAATCATCCTGAATATTTTCTCTATTAAATTATCTATATATTAGATGTGTAAATTAAAAACCATTACTAAATATGATAAAACGCAAAATATGAAAATAATTTTCTCACTTGTGGCAGAAATCATCCACTTACACAGACGAGAGGTTAGAGAGATTACGCAAACTCAACCTTGGCCCTCACAGGGAGCAAGTTTTTTCCTGTTTTATTACGAACCCATAGTAGCAAATATCTTCCTACTGACCTCAGAAACATTAGGGGACCATGCAAGGGTGTTTTCAAAGAAAACATCAAGATTTTTAACAACGTTGCTGTAGGTCAGCGGAGTAGATCTGAGGTTAATCGGTGAAGGATCAAACTTAGCGATTTATTTTGACCCACCAATGATGAGGGCCTGTGTCTTACTAGGTTTAAATGAAAGAAAGTGGGCACAACTCCATTCATGTATAACCCTAAGATCGTCATTAAAGTCTGCACTACATTCATCACGTCATAAACAGGTGCCGAAGTTAGATCTACAAGTCATCAGCATACAAGTAGTACTGATGGCAGGTAAGGACAGAAGTAAGAAAGTTAATGTATAGTAAAAAGAGGAAAGGGGAAAGGGGACCCGCATTTAGGCACTCCAGCAATAATTAGTATGGTTGAGGAATCTCCAGGGAATACCATATTGGAAATTAGTGTTTAAGTATTATTTGTAAATTTAATAACGTTCATCTGTTTTATAATTTTAACTACAGTAAAACCCGTTTAAGACGATTTCACAGGGACTCGATCAAAAACGCGTCTTAAGCGGGAAAGCGTATTATGCGGGATTGGGGGATAGGGAAATTTCAAATGTAGGTATTGAGGTATTTCATATACAATATTTAAGAATTATATATTTACGTTATAAAAAACTTAGTATATTATTATTACGTTTGTATTTAAATTAATCACTTATTTTAGTTTGAGAAGAAGATTTTGGGCATTAACAATTACAAGATATTCTACATAATTTAACTTTTACGGTACGATTCAAAGAAGCTACATAGCATCTTAAATCATTAACTGCTGATAATGCCTAGGCGTGTGACAAAATTGGAGTTGACTCATTATCACTTAGGGCCTCTTCTTGTGAGTTTTAACATTCTCAATAAGATCTTCAATTAAAATTTGGTATAGTGCCACATTGTCATCAAAGGAAGAATATCCAGGAAAACCCTTAGCTTAGCGTGCATCGCTCGACACCTCGACAGTCGTCGCGTCAATCGCTGGCCGCTGCCGCAAGAGGTAATATGGGTGATACGTGTTGGCGATTTAGGCGTAATAAACGGGATGACGAATCGTATTAAGCGTTAAGAAATGTATGAAAACATATCTCAAGTTGCAGAGACTGACGCAAAATGGCGTATTATGCGAGAAATCGTATTAAGCGTGATCGTATTAAACGGGTTCTACTGTATTTCTGTAAAACGTATCTATATTTTCATGCTTGAGTTCTTGATATTTTGCTGATATTGTATATTATTCAAAAGACTTATATGACAAACTATTACATACATAATGTAATGGCATTTTAGACGGGACAGAGAAAAAGAAAACCAGATAAAAAAAATACTAAACAAGAATACTAAGGTATGTTAAGATATAACATACCTTAGTGTGTAGTACCTAGGTGCTCTATAGGATCGTAAGTAAGACTTTACGGAATAATATATGTAGATATACATTTTCTTTTCCTCCTTATCCCAGTAGTTCCATGACTACGAAATGCTGCGATACGGGGAAATACTGTACTACTTGAGTTGAAGAATGTAATATCCATTACATTATTTGACTGATAATGTTCAATAATATAATAGGTACCTACTTATGTTTTTGTCAGAGAGGAGGGTGAATTTTTACCTCTGTCATCGTGACGAAATTGCTTAATGAGATCCTCGAGGAATACTTGATCCTGCTGGTTCATTACTACGAACATATGCCACTTTAGAGAAGGGTGCTGTGCTATCTAAACGATGCTAAGTTTTAAAAACTTTTAGTAACTTTTCTTTTTTTATGTTGACCGAGACAAACTTTTGACACTACAAGAAGTTGCGTCAAATTAAAAACAAAATTAGATTTAAAATTTAGGTACAAATCAGTCGTTGTAATTCTTTCTATTTTATTTTAAAAGGGTCGTAACCATGCATATAGCTCCCCTGCTAGTGAGCGGCCACCCACACATAGTCTATATAATAAAGACGTTTGCGATATAGAAAATATGATTGGTACCGTTGCCTACCCTTTTTTTTTGTTAACGCAGGCAAAACCTCTGTTTACAGACGACGGCGCCTTTAAGAGGCACACCGCCGAACGGACCTCACATCTAGCTCCCGCAAGCTTTGCGGGCCCCGCAATGGCTGCCCACTGAGGACCCCGTAACTCTTACGGGTGCTTTACGGCTAATATCCGCTAAAAAACCCTGCGAATACCCTCTAAGCTGATTAGTGCGAAGCCACGGGATCCCCGTTTAGGGAATCTTCCGCGTGTCCGTACCTAGCAGCCTCCCGGACTAGCCGGGGCTCCACGGCAGGGGTCTCCCGGGGTATCGCGGGGACCCCGCAGACGTGCGCGGGTAGGCCTGCGCTGGGAGTTAAGTGTGCGGCCTAGTGCCCACCACACCGCTCCCCGTCAACTGCGGAGGACTACCTGGGCGTGCCCGTCGCATGTCCTCCCGCCGCTCCCTCTCGTAGGACAGAACTACAAAAGGGGGCTGCCGTCGCGAGGTCCGTTGCCTACCCTGACCCAATATCCGGTTAGCACAGGAACCTTACTCAACGACAGAAACACAAAACCACCAAAATGTAGTGTTTTTTTCCTGTGTTCTTCTGTAAGGTGGAGTTTACTTCCCCAGGCGGGCACTCCAATTCGAGCGGGGAATCCGCTATGCCCTACCTCTCTTAAACTAATAACTTTAGCCACGTAAAAAGATTTCATAAATTCCTGGGTAAAGGATTTTTTCAGTCCTCACATCACCATCCCACCATAAAACGTTTTTAAGCAAATAGGTACCTATAAGTATTTTCCATTTATCTAACGATAGCCACAAGAGGAAAATCCCTCCGGGTAATGGCCGAATATAAGTTAATTAACGTTAGGGTTCCGTGTAATTGATGTGAGGCTTTGCCAAGTTTCTCTAACTTCAACTAAGACACATATCTTTTGACTGATTAGCTGGTATAGCAAACTTACGCACACTTGCGAAATTGCCTTTCTTAATATATTATATACTAACGATGCCAGCGTGTAAAATTTAGTACCACATACAAACTTCCGACCTTTTCACCCCTTAAAGTATGATTTCTGGGATAAAAACTATACTTATCTCGAATGCTTGGAAATGTCAGCATTATTTTGACAACCTTCTTCGAGATAAATCGAAATTGCTGTACTGGCCGCCACATACATGTGAGCAGCGGCCGGCAAAAGTTGTATGAAAATCCATATGTGTCGTGTTTAGCGGCCAAAAAAATGACATAGTAAACTCAATTCTGTCGTGTAATTAAAAGATGGAACGATCTTTTACTCCGAAACATGGCAACCAATGACCAACTAATTAAATGTTTCATTTAAAATTTGGAACTAGATTTCGAATAGAAAGCTGTTTATGAAAAAAAAAAACAAAACTAGAAAAGTTATTGTTGTTCGTCATTTATTTTTCAGAATTTCGATAGTTCTGCCTAGGTACTACATAGTTTTAATTTCCGCGTAATATTTGAGAAAAGTACTATATACCTAAGCCTTGGCCACAAATTGGCATTGATGGACTTATGTATTAACACGTTCGTCAATGCCTCTCTTGTTGGCCGTTGTAGTAATGCACTATTGTCATTCATACTACTCCTGAGCGCATCGCTACTCCTGACTGCGCGTCGCTACTCCTGAGCGCGTCGCTACTCCTGAGCGCGTCGCTACTCCTGAGCGCGTCGCTACTCCTGAGCGCGTCGCTACTCCTGAGCGCGTCGCTACTCCTGAGCGCGTCGCTACTCCTGAGCGCGTCGCTACTCCTGAGCGCGTCGCTATTCCTGAGCGCGTCGCTACTCCTGAGCGCGTCGCTACTCCTGAGCGCGTCCGTACTCCTGAGCGCGTCACTACTCCTGAGCGCATCGCTACTCCTGAGCGCGTCACTACTCCTGAGCGTGTCACTACTCCTGAGCGCGTCACTACTCCTGAGCGGGTCACTACTCCTGAGCGGGTCACTACTCCTGAGCGCACCTCTACACCTACCTAAGCGCGCCTGTACGCCTCGGCGCGCTGCTACTCCTGAGCGCTTAATCTAAGTTTTACACGATTCAAATCTTTTCTTTTACATAGAAAAATAGAAATAGACTTTGCTATAATCATGGATCAATCTCTAATATATAAAATTCTCGTGTCACAGTGTTTATATGACAAAACTCATCCGAAACGGCTTGATCGATTCTTATTAAATGTATGTATATTCAGTACTATTTTTTATACCCCTGAGTGATAAGGATTGTGGTGTAAAGTATTAAATTATTGGTGTGACATGCCGCAAATCCGTACAGTGTTGCCCCAACGTAAGTCAAACCTTTATGTATTACCTAATTAAACACATCTCAATCTAGTGTTTACACAAGAAAAGCATATGTTAATCAAAAGACACGATTTGAATAATCATAATGTAATAAAATGCATGATGGCTATTAGAAGCTAATAAGAATATTTAAGCTTTAATTAAGAATGTTGGAACACAATGGCGACTCATTTGACCATTCATAATACAAATTTTAATATGAGGTTGCTTAGCTTAAATGTGATTTATATGTCTTTCATTTAATATTACGAAGTATGTGTTCTCACGGGAAAGAGCAGCGGTCCATAGATCATTTGACCAATATCCAATAATGGTGGAGATGTCAACGAGAGGCCATCGCAACGACGTGTGATATCCGGAGCGAGGCAGACGGCACTCCGCGCGTATCACTAGAATCAAACAATTTACTTACCTTATAGTAATATACGTTATTTACGGGATTGTTACCATGTACCTTGTTTTTAGCGAGTTACGAGTTACTCCGTGATCATGGCGCTTGCAACAGTACCGAAATATCGGAAACTCGCTAAAAACAAGGTACATGGTAACAATCCCGTAAATAACGTATATTACTATAATGTTAGTGACCATGAAAGTTTAAAAAAACCCGGGACTTCGTTCGCTCTGGAATATAACATCTTGTCGTACGCAGATGGATGACATGATTATTATGGGGAAGTGAAGGGCCTGCTTTCTTTAGCCTCTACTCTTTGTAAACGATATTACGCGTGAAATGTTGTGGAACATTAAATATAGATTGTTGGGGTTATTTAGACGCAAAAGATATTCATACTTTTTTTGTCAATGGAAAAAGTAGCAAATACCTTGTAAACCTAAGGTCCATTCCCACAGAGAATAAATATTTCTCTAGGCTGGCGAGCTCGCTTTTCCCCTCATGTACATAAGTATGCGCGCGTTGTACTCGATCCTTATTTTGGTACGGAGTTATTTTAAAAATATGATGTCTCTTAAGATATTCATTGAAATCAAATAATGTCAGAGGCAATTTTGTTGAAAATTCAATTCTTGTGATGAATAACGTCTGTATTTTGATAAAGATTGATATCATGTTTAAAACATCTTCGCAAATAATGCCTTATTTCATATCAAGGATTAGGTACCATAAAAAGGTTAAAATAGTGAGTTAACCTTTAAAGATAGACATACAACAACACAAAATATGCTGTCGATTTTTTTTAGAAGTTTTAAAGGAGAACGATTTCTTCATACATGATTTTTGTGTAACTTTAATCGTTTATGCAGTGCACGCAACGAAAGCTCTGAAGGGTAATTTTTTCCCCCGTTTTCAGAACATTTTTCTTTGCTGCTCCGCTCCTATTAGTGTTATCATAATGTCATATATTGAAATGAAATATATATTGATTAGAAAAAAGACATAAAACCTTCCTTCCTCGATAAATGGGCTATCAATCACAAAAAGAATTATTCAATTTGAATCAGTGGTTTCTGAGATGAGCGAGTTCAACCAAGCAATCAAACTCTTCAGCTTCATAATATTAGTATAAGTTAAAAAAAAATTACACACACACCGTCTTTGCCTTTGCCTTGATATAAAATATTTGAAAAACAGACTAGTACAGTGTTCACAATACTATAGACTAAGCCATAAGTATAGAGTAGGGGAATACCGGGAGACAGACCCGTCTTTCCCAGTGGGCACTTTGGGAAAGTGCCCAGGGCCCCGCGATCGATAGGGGGCCCCCTCAGATCAAATATAAAGTCCCTAGTCCCTGTTAAATCACCAAACGGAAGTCATAGGGGCCCCATTATCCTAATACGGCACTGCCGGGAGACTTATCTGTTCAACTCCTGAGCAGGTCTCCCCCTACTACAGAATTATGTTATTTACTTCTATCAGGTAATGGAAGTATATTTCTAGGCGCGCGTTTCAATTCAAATGGAAAATCCGCTGTGACCTACAACCTCTGATAATATCAGTAATACAATTAGAGCTGGAGTTCAATACACCGTTGTAATGAGATTTGCGTATAGTGTTAACGGGACATTACCTAAGCTCATTACTTACTGCCTTGAAACAAATAGGTGGTACCCATACATAGAGCAATGCGGACGACGCGGCCAGGAGGGAAGTAGGCATGATGCACAGCTTTAACCTCTGTCGAGTTGGGCATACAAATTGGGCATACACGATCTATGTGTGCAGATTTGTCGGTGTATTTTGTGTGTGTGTGTGTCGTAATTACAGTTTTGTTTTTACGCATGTACGAGTACGTTATTTTGCGTTTGCTCGTATGCCCCATTCCCCCACACAAAAAAAGGCAGAATTATTTGAAAAATCTAATGTGCCTATAGTTACTCCCTTCCGGGCTTGCTCTATGTTGATGTTGGTATACTTTGTTTCCTTGTATTAGAGCTTCAATAAATGTGATAATTATGCATACATGAGGAGCTTGATGGCGCAAGTGGTTAGCGCGTTCGGCTGCGATCGTTGAACTTAAGCAACTTTCGCAGTGGTCGGTCATTGGATGGGTGACCATAAATTACTATCTCGAGCTCCTCCGTGCTTCGGAAGGCACGTTAAGCCGTTGGTCCCGGCTGCATCTGCAGTCGTTAGCACCCACCAATCCGCACTGGGCCCGCGTGGTGGGTCATGGCCCAATCTCCCTATTCCATCCATAGGGAAGGCCTGTGCCCCAACAGTGGGGACATTAATAGGCTGATGATGATGATGATGATGCATACAAATGCGCTAATTATGCCACCTCCATTGATGTTAAGTATAACCGACATTCAATCGCGAAGAAAACTCTACAACAGGGACCAATTGCCAAAAGGGATGTAAGTTTCCTACTAACTCCACGCAAGGGAATGGGTTCAGCAAGACGAACAAGGTGGGGATGGCTGGGGTTCCATACTTTTCAAGTATCTGGGGATCAATTGCTTAGCGGTATTGTTATAGCTCTCGCAATCGCTAACGATTTCATTTTGTTATTTCGGACCGCCGAAGGTTTTCAAATACCTCACGCTCATTTTCTTTAATATTTTTATTACCAATGCAAAACCAACAAAATGGAGTGCGAGTCATTTGAAAACCTTCGGCGGTCAGAAATAACAACACTAAATCGTAAGCGATAGCAATAGCCATAACAATACCGTTAGGCAATTGACTCCCAGATACTCGACAAGTATGGAACCCCAGCCATCCCCACCTTGTTCGTCTTTCTGAACCCATTCCCTTGCGTGGAGTTAGTAGGAAACTTACATTATGTAAGTATATTTATAGAAATATTTCCAGATGTATGACTTATGTAAAAATGCTTGTATTCATATGAGCAGCTAGATGGCGCTGGTGGTTAGCACATTCAACCTGCGTCGTCAGCCGTGGAAGTAAAGCATCTTTTGCAATGGTCGGTCATTATATGGGTGACCAAAAACTTATTATCTCGAGCTCCTCCGTGCTTCAGAAGGTACGTTAAGCCGTTGGTCCCGGCTGCATCTGCAGTCTTTAGCTCCCACTATTCCGCACTGGGTGGGCGTGGTGGGTCACGGGCGTCTCCCTATTCAATCCATACGGAAGGCCTGTGCCCCTGCAGTGAATGAATGAATGAAATGAATGAATGAAAAGTCATTTATTCAGTCTAGGCTGTTACAAGCACTTGTGAAGGTCAAGAAGCTACGCCGCCAGTGGGGACTTTAATAAGCTGATGATGATGATGCTTGTATTCATCGCACTGACATTTGCCTCACCAGGATTCGAAGCCGTGACCTCTGAGTAGGCGACATCTTGAAAACCGTGTACGTACACGCTCGCGCCACGGAGCTCGTAAATATTGCTAGCTTATTAGATAGGAAATCCAAAGTTTTATAACAATTTTAAACATTTTGGTATGGCTGGAAGTAATCGGAATTCCAATAATTTATGTGGCAATATTATTACTGGGCGCTTCCGCGCGTGCCTCGTGGGAAATATGCCGGTTGATGCAGAACTGCACGCGCGGCATAATTATTAATAAACTCAAAATAACAGCCGTTAAGTATTACTTATGATTTTTTTATGTACGAGCTCTAATATTTTAAGGCCCTTATCAAAATGGCACTCAAGATCGATCATGCTTCTCCTATACTTGCGCGACGAAGTTTTGGGTGACTTGGTACTAAATCCGCTAAAATTAGCGTACGAAATATAAATTTAGTTCTATCGTAATGAATAATCGAACTTCGTGTGATCGAGGTTGTGGGAGACAATAAATTTGAATGTGTAGCTGAAGGAGCGTACTTACTATAAAACTAATTCAAATTTCTAACGCTTGCTTTAGCGTATTTAAGTACCAAAGCTTCGTGACGCAGGTATGGGAGAAGTATTACATTGCCAAATAGGGACCTACAAAATGACCAATAAACATGATCAGCTTCTTTTGATTTAAGAACTTTGGACAAGTGGGCCTGTATCGCATACCTACTATTTAAATAGGTGGCCTCATTTAAATAGTTCTTTAATTTACTGTTGTGCAAGTTCAGAGACTCACATTGGATTGCGTGTCCGAGGCAAGTCATCCTCTTAACAAGTACAATAGGTGGAATTCTGAATAACACATTGAAATTCCCTTAACAGAGAATTCCGAATAAGACATAAAAATTGAATTTGTAAGATATCTAAAGAAAGCTTTTAGTTTATCTCATGTGTACCTTAGCTATGCCTGTTCGTTATACAATATGCATAAGTAGATGGTTCAGAAAAATCGTTAAGAAAATGGACCAAATGTCTATCTATGTACGAGTGAATCAATAAGGATTATAAATTATAAGGGCATTAAGGCTTTGTTTCATATTAAAATCATTTCATTTGAATGACTTAATACTTAACCTGATGTAATAATTTAAGTAGACTCCCGTGGGCGTACACTGTTTAAAATATTTCTTAACATGACCAAATCATAGTATAGTAAAATTCTTTGTCTACCTCCCCATATAAGTAACGACGGGCTGGGTTGTCCCCGCACAGTCATGGGGAATCCCCTGAACATGTACTCGTATAGTCAGATTTACCGACGAAAGGGGGAGAGCTTTAATAATGCTTTGCGTGTTGATAATATGAAAATATACACTTATTCTAAACCCTATTTAGACGATTTAAAACAGATAATACCAAGTCTAGGGGAAAATCATGACTTTCTCAAATGAAAATAAAAGTAAAAGCTGGAATCAAAGTTCAAATTATTTCAGTTACTTGTTCCTCTAATAAAAATCAATTAAAATATTTATTGAACCATTAACGTTAATGGTATCGATCTGGCATGATTATCTAAACCCAAACCTAAATTTGACAGTAGTGTATCCTTGTCATTATCTATACAAAATGAAAAGGAGATTCTGATGTTAAATTAAGCTTTAACTTTAGAGAATCATGCCAGAATTAAATAAACCAATGAAATTCAAATTGCACCCCTGCTACCTGAAATGCTTGCCCTTATGCCGCGCTTTGTTAACTTTACTAAATAACAAACCTAAGTTAGATTGGAAACTGTAGCCTCTTGTGAATTTGCAATAGTAGATCATTAGGAACGAAAGGAACAATTAATTATTAATTACCCTTTTCCCATGCGTACATTTCAAAATAGTGTCATTGAATGTGTAATCCTAAGCCTCGACCTATTGCATAATAAAGCATCCAAATACCACAAAAGTAAACTGGTTGACCTGACATTGGAGTTTTTGCAAATATACACCCACGTTTTACTCATTCTTAGCTCAAGAGAAATTAAAAACTGGGGGCAGGGGAGGGCAGCTGCCCCACCCTGGAAATCTCGCAGTACATGTAATATCAATGTCAAATTTTGTATGGAAACTTGAACAGCAGCGGCACAAAGTACGTAACGAGAACTAAAAATCAGTACACATTTGACAATGACATTTCGGACTCGCAAACGATACGAATTCGATATTGGTTCGTGCTAGGGGTACTGAGGTTGCGAGCGACTAGCATTTAAGTCGGAGATACACATGCTTGTGGCTTGTATACCAGCTTCTTGCACATGCTATCTACTGTCATACTCATGTGTATTCGCTTACTGGTATGCCTGTACCTGGCAAGCAAGGAGCTAGCACAACATTTGATTTTCTGTCATGCAAGTTGAGGGAGGGACGCGGGGGCTACCGAACTGGCACGTATAAACGAACGCGACAGCTACGGGGATGCCAGTAGCTGACTCGCTGTAGCCATAGTATGGTCACGGTAATGGTATGGTGGTATGGTTTCTGTAACCACCAGCATCATCTTGACGCTGTAAGCAGACAACTACTTGCTCCAATATTTTCCCTTCTACTAATCCAATCTCTCACCCAAATGCGTCTTCTTCTTTTCTTTTTATCTCCCATTAATTTAGCTACACATTCAATTGCTAGTAACAATACGATACTAGATATTTATCCATTTTCCTAACTGGTTGGAGCGTAAGATGTACGTTTCACTCGAGTTTTTGCCAGTGACTGTCTCATAAACTGTCCTGTGTGTTCGTCTTGCAAATACAGGCATGCAAGTATTTTTTTAATTTTTTTTGTATGCCCTACACACATGACTACATACAGTTATAATTTATTTTTTTAAGCGTGTAACTGCTTGATGTTTAAATATAACTAGAAAATATTCCACGCGGACCAGGCAGCAGACGGGACTCGAACCCGCTCCCTTCGCTATCCGGGCGAATGCACTGACCAATTATGCTACCGCGGCCCTGATGGCCGCGTCGAAATTCTTCTAGCCATTCTTAAGCTGCAAGGCAGCGCCATCTCTTCGCATTGAAGGTAACCCACAATGTCAAATGAATACTTTTACAAGTATTAAACATTTGAAAGAAGAGATAGCAATTATAAGTACTTATAATTTTTATGGGCGAACTGTTCATGTAGGTGTGCGTGTGTAGTGTGTATGACGATGCTGCGGACGTTCCGACCTAAAAATCTGACTTACTTACACATACGAACTATACCAGTGCGGATTGGTGGGTGCTAACGTTTGCAGATGCAGCCGGGAACAACGGCTTAACGTGCCTTCCGAAGCACGGAGGAGCTCGAGATAGTAAGTTTTGGTCACCCATCCAATGACCGACCACTGCGAAAGTTGCTAAATTTCAACGATCGCAGCCGAACGCGCTAACCACTTGCGCCATCGAGCCCCTCAAGGCTTTATTAGCTGTATTCAAATATTATTTTCATTTGTCTGTAGCTTTATGATCAGCTGTGAAGTTGTGTACAGTTAAGCCCTCTTAACTGTGCAATGTGTAGCTACAACTACTATCTACATGCAATACTTACATACAACGAGCAATGAACGGATTAAAGTAGCAGGCAGGCGGGAGCGCAAGCCGATTACCTACAACCGTCGTCTCCTGTTACACTACTCAAATACACAAAGGGATCTCATTCATGCCAAGGAGGCTCCAAGAACCGTACAGAAAGGAAAGTCAGACAGACGAAAAACTCTGAATAGCATAATTTCATGGTTGAGAAGATTTTTAATATCTTACAATTGTTGGCGGTCAGGGTTTAGCCGCAGTAATAAAGGAGTTTGGTTAGAATGCTTACCGCTTTATTATTTTTTTTAATTTGCAAACTCTAACGTGTTAATTAATACCTGCCGACCTATATTTTTTTAATATCTATTAGACAAGTCCGTCCGTCCGTCCGTCTGTCTGTGGTGCTGTTTCAGCGGCCAAACCGTAAGAGATAGATAAAGAGAATGTTTAAGTTATAAGTTAAGAATAGTCTGCTAAGACTACAAACCGGATTTGAGTAACGTAGCACTTCCGGTTTTCAAGAAATCACGAATTTCAAACGAAACCACACAAAATCTCCGAAGTTCTCAATTAATTAAATACATTTTTTTTTTGGTGAACATTTGGTTCACTGGTTTGCTAGTTTTTTTGTAATTTTGATTTCCGGATAAGCTCAACTTTACGCGCCGAGTATCAGTCGCAGACTGAAACAGTAAAAGGTTCGTTTTTTGGTTACAGTCTGCGATTGCTCCATATTGGAATATATTAATGGTGAAAATACTCAGTAATAAATAACACAAAATTGATAGTACATAAAGCAATCTACATACAAAGTGCGCTAGAGTAACGCACACATCACTATATAAACGGCTCACGGACACGATATCTCGGACCGTGTGAGACCAGTGCGAGCGCGAGTTCCATACGGTTAAGACAAGCGTCTGTGAATTATTTGTACAAAATTGGAGTTTAAACTTCCACCGAAAATTAGTTGGACGAGAACTTTTTTTTAATACGTCATAAATCACAAATGAATTAAAAAAAATACACTGTTATTAAAACATCGCTCAAAGTTGCAACGAACTACAAGAACTTTTATATTATGTTACTTGCTGCTATGGGACCCTTCATGGGCGAGCCCGCCTCGCACTTGGCCGCTTTTTTGGTTACTCCATCCTCCTATTGCTCCATATTGGAATATATTAATGGTAAATATACTCAGTAACAAATAACAAAAAAAAAATAGTACAGAATGCAATCTACATACAAAGTGCGCTAGAGTAACGCACACATCACTATATGTATGTATACACGGCTCACGAACACGATATCTCAGACCGCTTGGGACCAGAGCGAGCGCGAGTTCCATCCGCTTGAGACAAGCCTCTGTCAATTCTTCAAAAATCTAGCAACCAAAAAGTTAATATAATTGTTAAGTGGATGGTTGTTTGAATTCAACATTATTTTTTTGTATTGGCCTATTAAAATAAGTATATTGAGTTGTGATTGTTCTACTTAAAAAAACAAATAAAATAAGCTATTGTACAGTAAAAGATTAGGACACAAAAATATTTATAACTCTCCCTTACTCAAAAGAACGTCGAACTAAACCAAAATATTCTTAACCTTCAGAGTTTTACACCAACACGTGTGTAGGCATACGTTCTCATCGATATAGGACCATAAAAGTTGCTCCAATTTATTCATCAGTATTTTACTACAGGCATATTTCTCTGAATACACTCACATGTATGTAGTGAACACAATAATATCTTGTGCACATGGGGCTTTCATATCCGTACCGTGGAATTGATACGATCGACGTGAATATAAGAAATAGGAGGAACCATACGAATACGGAAAAAGTTTTTATTACCAGTTCTAGGACCCGGCTGAGTTCCTATTATTTATATACTGTTGTTACTACTGTGTTATTATGATACACAGTAATTGCTACTCGAAGTACTAGTTCTTTATTTGTAGTGGCCCGCCCGCCCCCACCTTTTTAGGGTTCCGTAGCCAAATGGCAAAAAACGGAACCCTTATAGATTCGTCATGTCCGTCCGTATGTCACAGCCACAATTTTCCGAAACCATAAGAACTACACTGTTGAAACTTGGTAAGTAGATGTATTCTGTGAACCGCATTAAGATTTTCACACAAAAATAGAAAAAAAACAAGAAATTTAGGGGTCCCCATACGTCATAAATCACAAATCAATTTAAAAAAATACACTATTACTAAAACATCGATCAAAGTTGCAAGGAACTACAAGAGCTTTTATATTATGTTACTTGCTGCTACGGGACCCTTCATGGGCGAGTCCGACTCGCACTTGGCCGCTTTATTTTTTATGTTTAAAACAAGGCCCTTCTGATGGTAAGCGGTTAGGCCAACATAGCCTATATACGCTTGCGAAACCAAAAAGTGAGTGATATCGCACCATTGCCTACCCTGACTCATACCCCTACCCCGTGGAGCCTCATTTTGCTTTGGTATAGTCTATAGTTTTGTTTTCCGGCGTGTGTTATTTGTAATGTAAAAACATTCCATAATAATATGTAAGTAATATGGAAAGCTGGAAACTGCATCAAAATGATTTAGAAATCAGCAGTTATGACATGGATAGATAGATAACACTTTATTGTGCACACCACATTAAATATTACACACTAGGACAAGACTTAAAATAGTGAACAATTGGCGGTCTTATCACTATATACCAATTGCTGCCAGACAAACATAGGATGGCGAGACGAAATTAAATAAAAAAGGGGGTGTGCTAATATAAAAAAAAATGGGTGCGTGTACTTATGTAGGCGCGTGAGAAGTTATCCTTCTTTCGCATCGTTTAAAAATAGTTTTTAATTGCATGCAAATAATTAATTACAATAAATTAATAAAAAGTCTGGAAAAGGACACAGTCAATAAAGTTCAGTTTTAATTTGAAAAAATAAATAAATAATCAAAATATTCAATTAAAATCGCTACTGAATATAATTTATTAGAACATATGTGATTTGCACTTGTATGAAACTCAAACACGTATTCCGAATATACAAACTAGAAACATGTGGATAAATATTATAAATATGAATACCTATAACTGTTACTTTATTACAAAAAATAAAGATGTGGTTTTTGGTTCTACTACACCAATGGTCAAGAGATGGCGCTGTAGTCTCCTGAATCGCGCTTTGGTTCCGTTGTTCCAGATTAATAAATACTTTTGATATTATAAATATGAATACCTATAACTGTTACTTTATTACAAAAAATAAAGATGTGGTTTTTGGTTCTACTACACCAATGGTCGAGAGATGGCGCTGTAGCCTCCTGAATCGCGCTTTGGTTCCGTTGTTCCAGATTAATAAATACTTTTGATAGGCCTTCAAAATGCAGTCGTTAGCACCCACTAAATAGAGATTCTATTTTGTTGGTAGATTTTCTTAATGTGCGGTAAACACAAAAGTAACAGCATGCAGTTGGTCACTAAAGCGACCAACTTCATGCTGTTAAAATTTTGTGTTACAGCGATGCGCGCGCATCTTAAAATTTCACTCTCATCATTTTTTCATAACGCGCCTAAAGAAGTATAACTTCAAAAAAATACAATAACAGATCCACGATTAAACATACTCATAAATATCTACTATGCATCAAAGTATACAAATATTAATTGAATGAGTAGAGAGACATACACATACATACATACAGTTGGAACAACACAAACAACAACTGTGAAAGAAAAAAATCTTTTATCTGCTTCTTAAATAAACCAATCGTCTGGGCACGTCTGATGTTAACGGGGAGAGAGTTCCAGAGGCGCACAGCTTGAACACAAAAAGAATATTTATAAAAGGTAGTATTAAGTGATGGAGTTTTAAAGCTCAAATTTTCTGATGAGTGTAAAGACTGAGAGTGGGAACAGTGGAGAACACTGAAAAGTTCTTTAAGATAATTGGGATAAGAGAGATCAAACAAAACATTGTAAAGAAGGGAAAGTATATGAGTATCCTGGCGACGACAAATTGGAAGCCACTTGAGTTGAGAACGAAACTGGGAAACATGATCATACAATACAATACACAATACTTTATTGAAAACACCATAATACAGAACAGAAATGAGGAAAGTTACAATTGTAAAAAAGAGTGCTTCAATGGGCGGTCTTATCGCTAAAAGCGATTTCTTCCAGGCAACCTTTTTTATTTTCTTAAACCTTAGTCTTAGTCTTAGTCTTAGTAGAACGGCGGGCTGTTTCCGCAACTCGACATCTGGTGCCTATTTTGCGTGGGGATTGGCATCAGTCCTGCCATCCCAGCTCCTCCAGAAAGCTCAGCAGTCCCCGAACGTTACTGCAGGCCTCTACTATAGTCTTCGGGCTTCCCATTAGAGAAATCCTTTGTCTTGCAACGCCCGTGCACTCCAGCAGCACATGGGCGCTCGTCTCTTCGTCCTCCAGGCAGGCTCTGCACAGAGGGCTGTCAGAAATACCTATATTACAAAGGTGTTTGTTGAAATAGCCGTGACCCGTGAGTATACCCACGATTTGTTTTAAGGCTTGTCTAGGAAGTCTGATTAACTTACGTGTTAGCTGCAGGTTTACCTTGGGAACGGCTTTCCTAGCTTGCCTGCAGTCTGTGAGTTCTGTCCAGTATTCGTTATGTTGTCGTTGACAGCGCTCCCTTATCCATGTTCGCAGCTGTCGATAGGGTATGGGTACAATAGGCTCCGGACCAATGGCCGTCCTGCTAGAACCTTCCCTGGCTAGGCAGTCCGCCGCATCGTTACCCCTTGAGCCGCTGTGTCCTTTAATCCACTGCAAAGTCAATCTATTGTCGTTAGCAATATTAGTCAACTTACAGTGGCATTCATAAATTAAGCCTGATGTCATTATATTGTTGTCCAGTGCCTGTAGGACAGAAGCGCTGTCAGAGAGAATACGAATGTGTTTTCCTCTTACCTTGCGACAATCTATCGCTTCAGCGGCCTTGATGATGCCCACACACTCTGCCTGGAAGACCGTGTTATAGGCTCCCAATGCTGTTGAGATGTGTATATTTAGGTCTTCAGAGAAGACACCCGAACCTGTACCGTAGTTGGTTTTTGAGCCGTCTGTGTAGACCCTCAACTCCTTTTGCAGACAGTGGTCCGGAGTGTCTTCATAAAGTTGAATTTTGTATTTTTTGTCGAATACGTACGTCTTTGGAATGAGGTCGTTTACTGCAGCAAAGTACGGAAAGTACCTGTATATGTCTGCTAAAATGCTGGTGTGTGGGGAGCTGTTGTCCCTCCATAGCCCCAGCATGCTTAGTCGTGTGGCTGTACAAGCAGCTTCCTGTTGTATAAACAAATGTAGTGGTCTCACGTCAAGTATAGTCTCCAGTGCTGATGTGGGAGTGGTTTTCATGCAGCCAGTGATTGCACAGCAGGCCCGCCTCTGGAGACGTCTTAACTTATTAATTGTCGTTACCTGGTTTGTCTTTGTCCACCATACTACTGCTGCATAGCTGATGATGGGCCTAATTATGGTCGTGTACAGCCACCTAACAATGAGCGGTGATAGTCCCCAGGTCTTGCTAATCATTTTGCGGCATTGCCAGAAAATGATGTTGGTCTTAGTAGTAGTTTTGTCTATGTGTGAACCCCAGTTCAGTTTGGAATCTAGGGTTATTCCTAGATACTTTACCTCGTTGGAGAGCCTTAGTGTCGTGTTAAATAGTTTCGGTAGCCGATAGTCGCCTAAGGCTCTTTTATTCGTGAACATGACTAATTCTGTCTTCACTGGATTCACCTTAAGGCCGTAGTCGTCACACCATTTTTCAACTACCTTCATTGCCCCCCGTGTAATGTCACAAGCGGTGCTCGCAAACTTACCCGGGATTAGGATTGCCAGGTCATCCGCATAGCCCACCGTGTGGAAGTGAAGGTTGTTTAGTTTGGTAATTAAGTCGTTTACGACTACATTCCATAGCAGAGGCGATAGTACTCCTCCTTGAGGACATCCTTTAGTCGCCAATGCTCTGAGATGGTTGTCATCTTGTAGTCTGATTAGTCTGTTATGGAGCATGTTACTTACCCAGTATATAATGTTCTCATCGACTCCGTGTTTGCCAAGTGCGTTTACAATACTGGCGAAGCTTGTTTTGTCAAACGCGCCTTCTATGTCTATAAAGGTGCCCAGACATAGCTCTTTTCGTCTGAGACTATCCTCTATTTTACTTACGACTGCATGTAGTGCAGATTCTGTCGACTTGCCTGGACAATAGGCGTGTTGGTTTAGATGTAGTGGAAAGCTGGTTAATTGGTTATCTCTCAGCTCTCTGTCACACAGTCTTTCTAAGGTTTTTAGCAGAAATGATGAGAGACTTATTGGCCTGAAAGATTTCGCTTCGTTGTAGTCGGCATTACCTGGCTTTGGTATGAAAATTACCTTGACCTCCCTCCAAGGCTTCGGCGTGTATCTGAATGCAAGACACGCTCTCAGGAGGGGCACCAGGATAAGGATTAGCGCTTTACCTGCCCATTGAAGCAGCGCCGGAAAGATGCCATCTGGTCCGGCTGCTTTAAATGGATGGAAGCTGTTAATGGCCCACCTTAACTTGTCCATGGACACTGTCCTCATTGCAGTGTTCCAGGATTGTTCCGTGGGGGTCCAGCAAGTGTCATTCCAGGTGTGTGTCGTGTCTATGATGCAGCCTGGAAAGTGGGTTTCGAGCAGTACCCTCTGTGCCTCCTCCACTGTCTCTGTGAGGGAGCCATCAGCTTTCCTGAGCTGTGAAAGGTCTTGTTGTCTGTCTTTGGAAAGCAGTTTCCTTACCTTATTTGCCTTGGTGCATGAGTCTATTTCAGAACAAAATTTCCTCCAAGACCCATTGCTCCAGTATCGGATGCGTTTTTTATAAAGAGCCTTGGCATCTTTATACGCATCCCAGTCTTGGTCGTCACATGTGTTCATGGCCCTGTTAAAAAGTCTTCTTACCTTTTTCCTCAGTTTGTATAGCTCGGGGCCCCACCACGACTGGCTGGCATCCGAGTTGGATGATGGTGTACTGAGAGGACAGGCTGTCTGATAGCATGAGATAATTACCCTTGTTAATTCCTCAGCTGTTTCGTCTATCTTATTGGTTTCGTCTAAGCTTTCAGCCTGCATATGTTGCAGTGATAGTGTTACCTGTCTGCGATATTGGCTTCTATTCGTTTTCTTGGGTATGCGTCTTGGTGACTGGGTAACACGCTGTACCGCGATGTTGAACCTAATCCACCTGTGGTCAGAGCAGGATACCTCTGGGGAGACGTGCCAGTCAGAGATCAATCCCGCTGCTCTCCTTGATGCAAGAGTAAGATCGATGATAGATCTACCTCTTCTTGTTACGAAAGTAGGTTCAGAACCTGTGTTTATTATGTTAAGGTTTGTGGTAAATAGGTAATCTACTAATTCCTCACCTCGTTTGTTGCTTTTCGTCATGCCCCACAGTTGATGGTGGGCGTTGGAGTCGGTGCCGATGATCAGCGCCTTGTCAGTTTGTTCACAGTGTCTCACCAGCTCAGCCAGTTCCCCTGACGGAGTTTCCTCTCCTTCAGGCATGTAGGCAGAGGCAACTACCAGGACAGGTACACTTGGATTTTGCTGTTGTATTATTTGTATTGTTGTTATGTCGCTAGAACAAAATTGTGTCATTATTTTTGCCTGTAAGTGTCTTGAACATACAATGCAGGTCCGCGGTGCGCGGTTACCTGGGTTGTAAAAATTCTTACCACCGGTGTTGTTGAGGCCACATATGGTGTTGGATCTGATCCACGGCTCTTGGACCAGAGCAATAGCCCCGTCGTTGTTCTCCTCCAGCCACTTCCTTAGTTGAGCCGTTGCGGTGCGACTGTGCTGGAGGTTTGTCTGCAGGAGCTTAATTGTCTTCTGTTGGGGCGCCATCTGAGGCGAGAAGCACATCGACATCAACCTCCTGACTGATGTCGATCCCCCCAAGTTTGTCTGCCCACTCGTCAACCACGTCTGTGTCCCCCTTCTCCTCAGATGTGGACTCCATTGCAGCTGGAGTGTCTGTGATGGTCTGTTGTGTCACGGCTGGTCTAGACGTGCTCTGTACCGGAGTAGATGTTTTTTCCTCTAGAGGTGGCAGGCTCTCCAGGTACTAACCACCCTGGTTCCTGAACCTCACGTATACAGAGCCCATCAAGTAGCAGAGGCGTCTGCTTCTAGCTAGTAGCCCCTCCGCGACGTCCCTGGTCGTGCTGAACACCAAAAAGGTGCTATCGTCACCTGCGATGGCCTTGTGCAGGATCCATCGGTCAACCTCTGCGAACTTGTTCTGGTAGCGCAGCAGCTTGGCGATTGTGTGTGGTTCTCGCTTCCCCGGTATGAGGAGGCCACAAACCACTCTCTTCGGCCTGTCGATCTGGCGCTGCACTACTAAGTCGTCTAACCCCGGTATTTTTAAACTGTCTACTACCTTCCTGACCCACTCCAGTGTTTTGGGTGTTTCACACCAGAGGCTCAGGGCGCCGTCCCCAATGATGGGTTTTCCCTTAAGGTTTGGGGCTTCGTCCGTTGAGGATCCTGCTGTTAGCTGTTCCTCCACAACGGCCTCCTCCAGGGCCTTAAGGACCAACCCAGCCTGGGTGGCACTAATGTGTCCCGTCTTTTTGCTGGTGATAATCACCAGCAGGTCTGCAGTAGCTGCGTCGGCGAAGGAGACCTTCCCAGAAGAGCGACGCGGTTCGTCGTTTTTGGGCTTTTTATATTGCCCCCTCGGTGACACCGTGTCATCAAGTCTGGGCCTCTTTGAGGCCTCCTGTCTGTCTGTCTGTCCGGTCTTGGTCTGTCTTTTTTCTGTCCGTCTGTCAGTCCATTTCCTTTGTCCGTCTGTCTGTCCCTGGTCCTGGGTTCCTTCCTGACCCGCTTCCGCTTGTCTGGTGGTCTCCGCCGAGAGAAGTCTGTCTCGGGCCTTCCTAGCGCGTTTACCGTGCTTCAGTCGGCCCGTGTTCGGTTTGGTGTCCTGAGCTGGATTCCTGGTTTAGTCCTCCACGCGCCGATTTTTACGTCGGTGCGTAGCGACTTGCCAGGAGTCAAGCTCGTCTGTCGTGTCCTGTGGTTGCTGCCTGAAACCGGGTTGCCCCTTCACCAGGTCTGCCAACTCACTGGACGTAGATGGTCTGTTGTCTGTCTCCGTCGGCCTGAAACCGGGTTTCCCCTTCACCAGGATCAACGACGGTTGTCTGTCGGTCTCTGAGTCTTGCCTGAAACCGGGTTTCCCCTTCACCAGGTCATCGTCTGTGTCTGTCTTTTTAAATTGGGATCTGTTATGTGCCATTTCCACGTGTCTAATAAAATTCATCCTCACCAGTCCCACCCGCCACGGAGCCACAACTGGGATGCCGATATTAAAAATCAAGGCACCAGGATTGTGGTGAGGATATAGGGGCACAGGGTTTTCCTCTCAGCGCGACATCGGGAACTGCAGCTACATGGCTGGTAGTCGATCCCAACTACCAGTGGTTCCATGCAACCTTGCTCCTTCAGCATGGCCGGAGTCCATCGCTAGATGTTAAGAGCGACCCCCACACCCCTCGCCGGCGACCCATAGACGGTAGACGCCCTGACCGTTGCCTCGTGGTCGGCTACACCACGAAGTTGCCGTCTCGCTTGAAATCCGGGCCAAAGTGCTGTGTTGCTTCCGGGGTGCAGCAGCTACCCTTTCCGCTCAAACACCAGGATCCCTTCATCCCTGCTTACGGCGATGCTGCGCAGGTCCTAGCGCAGGAGAGGCTGACGCACCACCAGGCCGCCTCCCTACTCCTGGTGGATGGGGGGGAAAATCGTCTGACCATTTCAGTTACGTCTGTTTCATAGGGAATCAGACCAATAACGGGCGGCAACCACGTGAAGGAAAACAGCCAGGCTTGTCTGGGGGATCTACACGACCTGCGCTCGCTCCCCAGACCATTCACCAGATTACCAGACGGGACGCAGAATGGTAAAATAGGTGATGTGTTAGGTTTAGCCGTCTTTGTGCTATATATAAACCTAACACATCCCCCGCCCAATTTTCTTAAACCAAATATGAACCTAATGCAGAAGTTTTGAAGACGCTCATGTTTATTTAGCTCGCCTCATGCATGGACTAATAATATAAAAAATAAAAAACCACATAATAACTCTACTCGAATACTTTAATAGTCCAAATGGGAACATATATTGGAGCCGAAAGAAAAAGCCTTTGTTAATATCAACTCATAATTACCTCCAAGCTACGCCAATTCATTCAAACCTCCAATTAGAAATGTTTACACTAGATACATTGTAACGTACCTCAGGGACAATCCTTCCTTTTCGCCACTTTCGCAATCATAGGTTCCATTTTACACAGCTCATCGCGCGTCATCCATAAGGTCATCAATCACAGCATACTACCATTGTTTATCCTTATTTTATATTATTTATTTCTGGAAACACACAATTTAAATGATACTTACCACAAACTAATTACCATTTTATAAATACGTGTCAGAATCCCAACAACTAAAATCACTATTCCAAAGTACAAGACCCTTACCGGCATTTCTTCATGTCCTTATTTTTATAATAACTCGCTTGGTTATTTATTTGTTCTCTTAATTAACCCTGCCATTCTTTATTTTGTTAACCCCTTATTAATAAACAAAGGCTACGCTTGGATTAGTTACTCCAAGTTTTGTCTTTGTCTATTGTATGACAAATGCCATTTGAGTGACATGCACAAAAATTGGCGTAACTTGTCTAAGCATATTCCTTGTTTATTAATAAGGGGGATAATGTTTATGATTACATTTTTGGTTGACAGCTAAGTTTTTCTCTGTTGCTATGGCTACCCATGACACGGATACTCTTTCCAACTGGCTCTATGCCTATCCAAGGGCGTCACCAGCTTATAACCATGAAGGTGTATAAAGGTTATACTAAGGGCGGGCAATGGGGCAATATAATAGGTAAGGAAGTCAATCGCACTTTGGTCGCTTTGCGGCTAGCTACATTTAATCTCCAGGGGGGAGCTTAAATGCATATTACATTAATAAACAAGAAAAATAGTAACTTATACAAATTTTTTACCGATGCTTCAAAGATAGATGGTGGAGGAGCCTTTTTAGATCCACAAACAGATAGATCCATGAAAATTGACATAAAATGTAAAAACATTAGCATAATGTGTGCAAAACTTAATGCCACAGCAGAAGCCTTGTCATATGCCACATCATGAAGTAGTGATCATTACGTAATTCTTACCGATTCAAAAAGCGCCCTCCAACATCTAATTAGTTGCACAAAAAAGAAGCGAGGTATTTCTATAGCATACAGGATTGTACGATGTATTAGAGAACTAATTAAAATAAACAACGACGACCTCCGTGGCCGAGTGGTTTGTAGGCCGGGATTCATGGTGTTGCCAACTTAAGGAGTGCCCGGGTTACAGTGCCTTACAGTGCTTACTTTGGGGCAAGGGTAATTAGTGTGTGTTGGAAAAAAATAAAAAAAATAAAATGTAATTATACAATGAATTACGGCTCATATAGGCTTGATAGAGAATGAGATGGTAGGTCAACTAGCTCAAGAGGCCGCGATCAAAGGTGTGCAACTATCATGTGATCCAACCTTTTCTGACCTTATTTATATCGTCCGGAATAGATGCTTTCAACTATGGACCGAATATATTGATCAGAGATTGGTTTCGAAGGGATTGCTGGTATCGAACAAGCCAGCCAAATATAACTTTTCTTTCCTTGGATTGATCAAGCCAATATGAGCCGATCCAATATTGTCATGCTCTAAGACTTCGTTCGGGGCACATTCCATTGAACAATTTTGCGCACCTTATGGGCAAAGTAGATTCACCTCTGTGTTCAGTCTGCAACTTTTTGGGAGAAGATGTGCAACATATTAATGGAGTGTGCTAAGAACGCGATTCGAATATCCGAAAGTGCAAAAGTATCCCCGCTTCTCCTTATTCGAAATAAGCGAAGATGTTGTATAGCAGACCACCAGAAACTAATCCCTTTGTCATTATAATGTATGTGCTGTACGAGGGTGACATAGTCAATGTTGTGACTAAACCCTAAATTTATTAATAAATAGGAATAAAAAAAAATTATAAATTGATTGACAGATTTTGCTATTCAGCTTGACAGTGCTATTTTGATGAGTTGTGGTGATAAAGCAACAGGAAACAATTTTACGTAATTTTTTTTGAGTGTATATGCTGTTGGTCGCATATGACCTTTACAGCGTCACTGGGTTTGGGGACGGCGAGATCCTAGGGGACCTCAAGCCGAGAATTAGCGAGTGCCTCTAGAGGTATTCCGGCGGAAGGCATCTCCCCACGGGAAGAGTCTTCTCTCCGTCTGCAGCTGCAATTTTATGTGTGCGCAGGATTTGAAGACATATTGTGCCATTGTTTATGTGTGTGTTGTTTCAGTTTTGTTTTATATGCGTGTACGTTACATTGCGTTTGTGTGGGAATATCCCCTCCCCCCGCACCGCCGCAAAAAATGGCAGAATGATTTGAATAGTAGTATGTCGCTATGGCTTCTCCCTTCCGTATTGCTCTATGGTTGCGGTCTGTTAAAAAATCCTATTAAGTGATCCCTTAATAAGGCGCTTGTTAACGAAACGATTTCTACCCGGGTCAAGGCACGATTTTTAACCGTATACAACTACGTGCTGCCGTCAATTAGGTATGGGACACGAGGTTTGTTACGACACCACCAGGGCGGTAGCGACGATTTGGGTACAAACGTGTAAACTGGCGTGCTCGTGAACAAGCTTAGCCGTGAGTGTTGGCACTTCGCAACACATTTATATGCAATATCATAGTTATTTATTTTATTCAGGTGCTCGGCAATATGTCAAATATTGTCAAGAGTCGACATGTCCGGGACGCCCAGGAGTCATTAGCAGGCTGTGCACAGCGACGTCACCTTTCATTTGCACTGGCGCATTAGCATGTTTGCGTGGGAGCGGTGGCCCAACACATTTCGTGGAGAATACAAATTACTTATCTCTGCAATCGTCCAATTTAAAGACCAGTCTTAATACCATCAACCAAATTTTTATTTTTACTAACACAACTGCGTAAGTAGATTTACCTACTTATGAATTCAACCCACTTTCATTAATTACAACATTGTCGTCCAATTGTTGGTCCCTTTTGGCCAAAATGGGTGTAGTTTTATGAATCCACGATGCAAGTGAATCTATTCAAGTGTTTTTCATCACCTCAAATTTCAGATTTTATCCCGTATTCAAATGTTAATGTTAAAAAAGCTGAGATTTTTTGAAAACCTTCAGACAAATTTAAATCCAATATGCGTGAAGCTCGCTCCGTGTGCAAATATATTCATGCCGAGACGCTAACTTAACGAAACATCGCTTTTAAAGCCTTTTAACTATATTATACAATACTTTGCTCTTGTGATGAAACAAAGACTCTTTGACCGTGTTTGTTGACAACATATTACTTATCTTGATAAATATCAGTGTTGTATTGAAAACTCGAGCGACTTAATAACTCCATTCGAGCCAGTTCACACGAGCGCTTTTTCACAGGGTGTTAAAAAAGTCACAGATCTCGTGCTCTACACGACTTGAAAGGACATTGGAGATGAATCCACCTATTATGGATTATAAAAAAAAAAAAAAATGAAAAATTTTTTTGTCGGTTTTTTCGATTTCCAAAAAGGTTTTTGACTTTTCCCTTCCCAAAATCCCTTCAAATTCCGCGTCTTTTGAGTCCTCATACGTCCTCGTGGCCCCAAACCTCGGGGTATCACGGGTGAGTCGCACTTTCAGTGAAAATGGGGGCCAGCTGAAACGAACGAAAAACCATTTTCTATGTTAAAATCTTTTAATGGCACAAATGGATACCCATGTATTTATTCAGCGCGGTGCTATTTTATCAATCACTCATCGATTTTCGACGTTGAGCGTCAGACGTTAAGCGAATTAAGCAAGCGGAAGTCTGTGTATCTGCAGTGCTATTCTGTAATTTTTTTACGGATTTATATCGAAACTGCGCGGAAGAGCACTGCTGTTCTGACGGGTGTTAATAAAGCTTCGGCGAGCTAGGTAGGCACAGTTGGCTTTGCACTCGCGTAGTGTTTGCACAAAATTTATAATAAGCCAATATAATAATTACTCATTATTATATTGTCTACCTGTTCCCGTAGTATCACTTCTAATCTCTGCACTGCTGGTATCGCAAATCTTGTGTTGGTGTCTGAGGAGTCGAGGCTCACGATTGCCAATTTAATTCATCAATTGTGCTAAAAAGCATACGGAAATATTTAAAATTAAAATAAAACTTATTGGGAAAAAACCTCGAGTCTTTATATACACAAAACTGTCCTTTTAAATATCGTTGTTCATACACTAAAATTTGAAAGGTTGTTGACTTTCAATATATTGGACGAAACATAGTAATATTTTATTTTACCGTACTATAATAATAAGTCTCTATCTAGGACGTCCACGTAGCAGCTTTATTGCGAAGAAAATGCATTTTTTCACAATAGATGTCGCTAGGTGCGCTTAAATGTGATTCATGTAAGTTGATTTCTTTACAATAGATGTCGCTAAGTGCACTTAAACGTGATTCATGTAAGTTGATTTTTCTGAGAGATAAACTTTTTTAATGTAATATGAATTGTCATGTTTGTGTACGATAGCACAATAAATAAATATTGTATTCTACCACATACATGATAGTACTTTTATACTGATAATTAAAGCAATTCGTGCAAAATTATTCCCTAACCATTCCAAAATATCAAAAATGCACAACGTTAATATTCAAGTTTTCACTTCTGCCGGCACTCCCGGAGTGCAACCCGTCGTTTTTTCTTTCTTTAGTCACTAATAAATCAAATTGGTTATTATTAATATAATACATAATAATTTTAATAACTTTATTTGAAACAAGTTCATTGACATAGAATCATGAAACGTTAAATCTGCTATAGTGTTACAAAACTGTGTTGCAGAATTAACGTAAATCCTTTCTGGTAAAAATACAGTTTATTTTATTGTAACACTGTTTGAAACTTTAATGGTAACGTTAATGTGAAAATAGCATTCCTATCAGTGTTAAAATAAAACAAACTGTATTTTTACCAGAAAGGAAAGTAAAAATGAGATAAAAATATTTGATTGATATGCTCACAATCCATCGAAGGTATCTAACAAAAGAATATCCAATCTTCTAATTATATAAAATTCTCGTGTCGCGGTGTGCGTAATTGAACTACTCCGAAACGGCTCGACCGATTTTCGTGAAATTTTATATGAATATTCAGTAGGGCGGAGGATCGGATAACATCTATTTTTCATCCCCCTAAAGGTCCACCCTTAGATATATTTTTTTTACATAATTTTTTGTTTTTATTTTTTTATGATACATCATACGAAAATACATACAACCCTAAATTTTCACCATTCTACCACCTACCCCTATTTTTTATGGTGGTACGAAGTTCGCTGGGACAAAGTATAAAAATATTAAAAATCGGTCAAAAGTCCAAAAAAGTTCATGTTACTTACTCTTTTGAGTATATTGACCGTATGATATCATTCGCTGAGTCCACACAT
The DNA here is from genome assembly GCA_902850365.2 of Chilo suppressalis. Classification (NCBI taxonomy): domain Eukaryota; kingdom Metazoa; phylum Arthropoda; class Insecta; order Lepidoptera; family Crambidae; genus Chilo; species Chilo suppressalis. The sequence continues at coordinate 21,933,326 of OU963898.1, forward strand.
ATTTAAAATAAATAAATAATTAGTACAGGTAATAAAATTTAGTAGAGTGAAGGCGCATTAACACTTGGTCGCTAGCCAGAATAGAATTCGGGCACCCGATGCAATATTTAAATTGTTTTTACTGGCACACGGGCTGGAAGACAGCGTCGGGTAACCAAATCGAAAACTGTCCGAATACGGGCTCACCTCCTTTCATTTACCCTTAGCCGATTATACGAATTCCATAAGCAATCGTATTCGAGCTAACGACCAAGTCTAATTTCGCCTTGGGATTACTTTGATCATTTCCATTTCGTACAATGCAATTGGTAACATACAAGTAAAAGCTCAATATATATAATGTAATTAAAGCGACGTATGTTCATAAACCCTTTAAAAATATTTTATTTAATCAAAATACAAAATGTACATAATGTGTAAATGTATAATCAATTAATAGAAAGAGATTAAATTTACCTATTACTTACATTTTTATTGTGCTCTGTCTGACAAATGATAAATCGAGAATTTAATGCTGGTGAAACCTAATAACAGTAAGAGTGACAATAAAACAAACAACTTATTAGCCGCGTTTCCAACAAAAGATAATGTTACTTTAATAAATACTTCGTACAGGGAGAGATAAACATTTTTATGAAGACGCATCGCCGTTATAAAGCTAATTAGATTAGTGCTGGTTTTGTTTGTACCTATTAAAGTTAAGTTATAAAAGAATAAATATTGAAAGTTTAAAGGCGGGGAGTTTAAAGGCTTATAATGTACTGGTAAAATAATACGTGTCACATTTTATTTAAAAAAATGGTTTAGTAATATGAAACCAACAACCGAAACGATTCACTCGTTTACTACTTATACTTTTGAAATCATTAATAAAAAAGTCCTTCTTCGGCTGGGAATCGAACCGGGCGGCCCGGCGTAGAAAGTTGGCTTCCTACCTCTGAACCACCGATGATTGTTGAGGCCTGAATTTTTATTAATAAATTAAAATGTAATGCGACAAGCTAAAGATTAATGGAAAAAAATGTTTCACCATCATCATCATCAGCCTATTAATGTCCCCACTGCTGGGGCACAGGCCTTCCCTACAGATGGAAAAGGGAGATTGGGCCATGACCAACCACGCGGGCCCAGTGCGGCTTGGTGAGTGCTAACGACTGCAGATGCAGACGGGACCAACGGCTTAACATGCCTTCCGAAGCACGGAGGAGTTCGAGATAGTAAATTTTTGGTCACCCATCCAAAGACCGACCGACCACTGCGAAAGTTGCTTAAATTCAACGATCGCATCCGAACGCGCTAAACACTTGCGCCATCGAGCTCCTCAAAAATTTGTTTGTGGCGATGCAATTATTAAGTCTTACTTCACAAAATACTTATTCACTTTTACAGAGAGGCTGTAGGTAAAATAAGAAATTCTGCAACGCGCTTTCTAGTTTGAGAGAATTTCACATGAATTGTTTGTCAATATCGAGCCTCATTTCCAACGAATTACTCAAAATGTTTAACGAACGAAATATAGAGGGGGACATGCTTCCTGTTGGAGTTCCTCGCCTGTTTTTCTCATAAGTTCTCCATGTGTTATTTGAAAATCGATGGCGTAACTCTTAAGCTTTGCACTTACGTAGCTACAAGAACATTAACAGCATAGGTAGACTAAATAGATATTTATCGAATTCTAATTTTGAGTGTTATCTTTTCAGATTACATAACAAAAGGCAAATGGAGCGCACGGTACACAGATTGCGTGCCACCGAAGCAAATATCAAATCAAAAGTAAAGATTTTTTTTGTCTTTGCGAATTTAATACTTAATTTACAATTATGATTTTATTTTCTAAGCATTTAACTGCTAGATGTTTAAATCTAAAGAAAAGTTTACTAGAGAAAATCCCACGCGGACCAGGCAGCAGACGGGACTCGAACCCGCACCCTTCGCTATCCGGCCGAATGCACTGACCATCATGCTACCGCGGCCCTGACGGCCGTGTCGAATTTTCTCTAGCTTTAGGCTGCAAGGCAGGCGGCACAATTTTGATAAAACTAGGCGGCACAATTTTGATAAAATCTTAATATTCACGGGACGTATGCACAACACGATGCGTTGTAGTATATTGACTCGAGTTGATATTCCCCTACGACTTGACATATTTTGCTTTGGTGGCGCGCAATCTGTGTACTGTGAGCTGCCTTTAGACGGCTGAAGGCCATAGAAGCCAGGGCCGGTAAAACCAATCCTTAAAAAAATGCCTTCTGTAATCTGAGTGAATCTGAGTTATCTTTAAGAAAAACTATCTCGGAATTAACATTCCACATTGAAATTTGTTTCTCATTAAGAAAACTATTTATTTAACGAAACGACATTGTAGCCGATTATTTCTCCATATCGTTTTAATTTAATTGTCGCTATAACAATAATATAGAAAATTATAGTAACTATCACGGAACGTTTTCTAAGTTATACAATATATTTCCTAGTGCTCTCGTGTCGACTTTATCGGCCACTTTTAATATAAACACACACCTGCTTTAATTTATTGACGATTGCCTCACGCATTCATTCCAATTCCAGTGTAAATAATATATAAATAAATATTGGTGGCATGTCTGTCTGTCTCATAGCCGGATTCTTATCTAAACGCCTTCAGGTTATCGATATAACACAATGTTATTTTGCTTCTAACGAACGGTTTAGAAAACTGACTACATCTAATTGATGATATCGGCTTGTGTTATTTTTTTGTTTCCAAAAGAGACTATAATTTATTATGATTGTTTAGAATGAATTTTCAATAAAATTATCTACGTCTAACCTGTCTATTTTTCTTTGTGAATATACATACTGATATGTGCTATCAATTTCAGCTTTATAATGTAAAAATGGCTTCAAAGAAACTTATTTTGGCCTGGCTGAACTGCTCTTAACGGAGACAAGCTTGTGATACCGTACAAAATCACTCGTACCGTTTGCCAACCGTCACCCTATATTCCAGGCCTCCACAGGGCTGAGAGAAGCTGCAATCGGTCCATCATTATCGTCCATTCATACATTCATCCCTCACTCATTAGTTTTAAATACATTCACTCTGGCTCTTGCTATTCGAATTCAAAAAAGACAATGTTCGCACATAATTTCAATAACATCTATCATCATGTATTTTACTATGAATAATATTCTACAATCTGAATATCCGGTTTTTATTGAGAAATCCACATATAGAAGACACTAAGCTATCGAACAGTGGAGGTTACTTCCCTGGACGGTTCCAGGGCTCCACGGAGCCAACCCTGTAGGCCTGGAACCGTCCTCATCGACAAACACACAATACCAATATTAGGTAGGTAGTGTTATTTCATTGTGATCTTCTGTTAGATCTTCTGGGAGGTTTCTTCCCCAGACGGGTGCTCCAATTCGAGCGGGATATCCGCAATGCCTACCACTCTTAATTTATTTCAATATTGTCATGCCTCTGGAAGCACAGACCTCTCAATGAGCATAAATAAACTCAAGATAGGAAATTAATTGGTTACGCATCCGACAACAATGTCAAGCAATATTTGCTTAACTTCATTATCCAGCCCACAGACTTTTGCTCAATCAAGATATTCATAGCTATTATAGATATCAGTTTTTATTCTAAAATATTTGAATTTGCCTTAAATCATTAAAATCTAAAATAGAACGGTGAAGTAAAACGTTAAAAATAATAAATTCCGATAGAAAACTAGGAAAGTCCACTAATAAGTAAGTTTTGCGTGTCATCACCGTTAAAATTCTGTACTGAGTCTGGACATCTCATGAAATTTCGAGAGATTCCAGACGATTCCCGACCATTTGGTAACCCTGTTATACCCTAATGAATTGATATTACATTTTTAATAAAGAATGACTGTCAAGAACAACTTAGAACAAATGTCTTTGCTGTTACTAGCGTGCTCCATCTTTTGTAATTGTGGCGATAAAGTTTAAATAAATATATCACACTAATATTATAAAGTTGAAAGTCTGTGAGTGTGTATGTTTGTTACTTCTTCACGTCTAAACGGCTGGAGCGATTTCAATAAAATTTGGTATGGAGTTAGCTGACACCCTGGATTAGGCTACGTAGGCTACGTTTTACTGCGGGAAAATATCCCTCATAAACCGCGGGTAACGCCATATCCTAAAATATTACCACCAGACACACAGATTTGGACAGATTGTTTTAATTCATATATCCACTTTAGCTCCAAAACAGTAATAATAAATATTTTATTTATGTTTAATCATTACATTTTAACTCTAAAGAGTTTTAAAGAAGTATAGAGTCAGCAAGATAAAATATTTAGCCATACAGCTCCTACATACAAGTTCAACCTTGATTAACGTTTCAGGAAATACCATTTTCATCCCACCACCTCGGAAAGTGTAATTTTGCGCTTCGAAATCTGGCTGGAAAATTCTATTTTATTCGCTTGAGCGGCAAAGTAGATTTGAATTTAGAACATCACATATAATGAGTACTCAATATAATTGTAAATTCAAAACGTCATTAAACCTATTTAATGTAACCTCTATGGTGCCAAATTTATGATTAGAACTTTTTAAATTGTGAAAAAATTTAAATTTGGAACCTTCTTGGTTTCTTTGTTTTATTTGCGTGCTTCGCGCCATTCTAGTTTTTCACGTTTTATTGCTTAAATATTTTGTCATTATAAATTGTTTTCTTTTTCATTTTGTCATTTCCTCGCTGAGGTGGGATGAAAAGTTACGTATTGCACTCGAGTGGAAAGATTTTTCACCTTGTGCTCGTTTGTTTCCCTCGCTGACGCTCAGGATTCTAATTTAGAATCACTCGCTGCGCTCGTGATTCAACTTTAGAATCCTTCGCTTGCTCGGTCATCCAAATCGAGCACGCGGTTAAAAAGGAACTTTCCACTCTTGTATAATAAATAACTATTATTTAACTTTGTTATATATTTTTTTATTTACAAATTTATAGCTTCAATAGGCAAATTCAAATATTACCTCGTTACGTTTTACCAGGAAATTTTGAGAACCCGCTGACAGACGGATGGACGTACGGACAGGTGGCTTAGTAACAACACAGATAATAATATAAGGTTTCATTATCATTCTTAGAGTATGGAATTCAATAGGTACTTACAAAAAGCATTCACATAACCAAAAAACACGTTCTAATAAACATATTGTTGTAATAAGCCAATAAAAAAACTATATTTTCTATTACCATTGTGTCCGACGCTTTATAATATGTAAATATACATCAATAAATTAAAAGAATGACACTTTTAAACATTACACCGATATAAAAAATAAATTGGTTTACTAGATTCTATTGTGGCACGTAATTATTTTTTTACTTGTTAACATATTCATGAGGTTGTTATTTTTCTTTTTGTTATTCAAATTGCGTGGTTTTTAAGTTGACATGGGTTTTTATCTCAGCGTGTTAAAAAATCTGTTTGAGATATAACATAATATTTTATTGGTGTTTTCTATAATGTGAAGGTCATGACCACAGGTCATGGTCATGTATGAAATAATGACTTTATACTCTTTCCATTTAAACCAATCCTTTACATACATCTAGTTAGTTGGGAGACTAAGCTTTTTTCTTAAAGAAACTTAAATATGGTGTGTAACTTTTTTGTGATACAACCAATTACCAGTGAATTGTATTATATTGAAGTATATAAGCGTTTACTTACATAATTCAATTGTTATTTTCCCGTAAAAACTGTACGAACACAGAAAAATAATCAAGTTGTAAGATATACGTAAGTTGTTGAAAGTTTAAAAGTAAGTAGTATGCATACGAGTACTTACAACGTTTTCTGATCTTTACTTACTATCCACCTAGTTCACTACAGCGTATTTTTGCCCCATGATAAGATTAGCGAGAATACAATTTCATTTTGTCGGCATTCGGGTGTCTATTGGCAGGGGCTGTCCTAAGCCGATCAAAATGAAAATTGCCCCGACATAAAACGACAGTCACTGTATTGACAATGAGGAAATGGTATTTTTATTCCTGTTTTCATGAATTTCATCGTAAAGAGAAACTATAAGATCACTTAAGGCAGTTGGTATACTCTACCGATTTGTTTAAAAGTGATAACTACTTATGGGAGGGTAAACCGCATAGTTACGTAACGCGTTACGGCGCCAGTCTGTCTGGCTCCCCTTCGCCGCGCCGCTATCCGGGCGGCGGAAGATGCGGGATCTAATCCCATATGAAACCTGCACAGATTGGATTTTCTTTCCCACTAAAATTATCTCTAGATTTGAACATCTAGTAGTTAAATACTTTAAAATATAAATATACCTTATAACTTTTATTTTTTTTTATGTTAAAAGGGTGGCAATAAAGCATATGGCCCGTACAGCCTATAAACACTTGCGATACAAAAAATATCACTCGCGCAGTTGCCTACCCTGACCCAATCCCCTACCCCGTGGAGCCCTGGAACCTTACTCACCGACAGAAACACAATACCACCAAAAAGTAGTTATTTTACTGTGTTCTTTTGTAAGGTGGAGGTGATTTCCCCAGACGGACGCTCCAATTCGAGCGGAAAGTCCTTTATGCCCCACCTCCGCTAAACTTTACAAATTCAAACTAAATCAGTAAAAAGTACATAAGTGTTTAGTTAATCACGAGCAGTTTAATCAATAAAGAGTACGAGAACGTCATTTGTATTCGCATAAAAAACTGTAATTTTATTTTTTTGTTATGAAGGGTTTAATTAAATTCAATGGGAAGGGTTTCGGACCGAAGCCTCATTAATGTTATCAAATCAGGCCTAGCCATATTCGATCCCTCGAACCATAAAGACTTCCTTAGACATGGCTGTATAGTCTTGCACCAGATTCCTTTGCTTTGTGTCCGTTCATCAAAGTACTCTTTCCCATCGAGTTTGCATTTATTTTTGATGTGCCGTAGGCAGTCTCCTTGGTGTGGTAAGCAGTTCAAGTTTTTCCTGACGTCACAGATTAATCAATAAAGAGGACGAGCACGTCATTTGTATTCGCATAAAAACTGTAGTTTTGTGTTGCTTGGCAGACCACAAAGAAGCCATTGAATGAAAACAAAATGTAACAATAATTCACTGTCATTTTAATGATGCGGAATCAACAACTGTCGTATAATATTTCCCTGTGCTTCGAATAATTAACCAAAAACGAAACACAAAAACAATAGGCGATATTTAATATATATTTTTTTAACAAAAGACCAAAGACAATAGGTAGGAGTAAAATAACGAGGTTCGGTGTAACGGACTGTTAACGGGAATAAATATACAAAGAATTAGGAAAAAGCGGGGTTGCAAGATAAAATGGATCCTATTTCCTTCCCATAGAATGTAGGTTTGTGAAAAATGTTTCCCGTTGTCATTTGATTTCCTAATAAACGGCATTTATAAATAACTAACGATTCAAATGCACAAGGAAGGTACGTTTTCTCTTTCACAAAAAAAAGACATAGTCTCTTGATGGCCTGTTCAATGATCATGTTGCAGTTTCTGTAGCTTTACAAACAGGAATTTGAAAAAAAATGTAACTACTATATTTCCGTAGCTTCCTTTAAACCAGCCTCTATAATTGTATAACTTCAACTCTTACCGCAAAAAGTACCCATGAATGATGATTTGTGATATTCATTTGTGATGTTCATTGATGTTTATTGATGTTCATAGATTTTTTTTGGATAGAATTTGACAATACCGATAACACGTGCAAACAATACTAATTATGTAAAACCATATATTAATGATTGGTCTCTCTGTGGTTGACCAAAGCGAAACGAATCATTTATCTCAGTATAAAATATAATTTGTAGTAATATGTATTAATATGGAATAAACAAAAAAGAAGTATCTTTCTTGCATCAGGGTTCCTACCTAATTTTTAGGTACTTAATTAACGAAATATATATAATTGTGGTAAGTATATATATTTTTAATATCAGTTTGCAAATACGGTTTGGATACAGACATTCATCAAATCTGACTTGTGGCCCGGAAACAATAATAACATGTAACAACTGGAATCGCTTACTTACAATAGTTTCCGTAACAACCCCTTAGAACAACCCTCCTGCTGACGCTTTCTGTAAACCTTTGATTATAGTTTTATGTTTTCTCTTTTACATACCTTTTACTCTTGTATTATGCTTTATTTGACTTTATATGTCATCTTAAAATAAAACCTTTGCCACGCAACCCGATTCCCTATAATAGGTATACAGCCTTAAGTTCTTAGCTACTGTAGCAATGCGATAGAATTCAGTAGAGTCTGTGCGGAAAGAGTATTGGCGTGGCGAAAAATGGAACTAACATTAAGATTTTTATTTGGCAATCAAACTCAGCAATCTGTAAAACGTCAAAGTTTTGTATTAATACGGATTTGTTTGTTGTTGTGATTTTTTGCGGATTTTGTATTTAATCATGTCTAAAAGGGGTAAAACCTTACAAATACGGTATAAAAGCACTACGATGCCTTCCAATCTAAATCCCATTCTCTTTCCACACAGACTCTATATATCTATTTAACCTCGTGTATTGACACTAGTGATTCGCTAAATAGTTAAAATATTTCTGTGTATTTTGGTATTCAACAAAAAAACATTTGCGCCGGATTCGTTGTAAAGCCTGGCTGTCGGCCACGATTTTAAGTGTCAAACAAATGACAGCTAGACGACTAACATTTCAGTTAGTGCTTCCCGGCTGATGTTATTTATAAGCTGTTCGGTAAATACTCTGTCCATTTATGAAATTTATTATAACAGCTGGAGCAAATATATATTTTTCTTTCGCTGCCGATCCAGAATTATCGATAAAGGGATTTGAAAACGAACAAATCACTAGGTTATTGAGCTGTTTAAAGTTACTGATGCTTACGAGATTATGATCACATTTATCATGCCTATAGGAGGGCATCAACAGTTTAATTGCCATTACAAATGGTTTCCGTTTGCCAAGTAAGTAAGCCAGTATAGTTCCACCTTATCTAATCGTGCCAACAGAAGTATTTATCGTAAAGCCACAAAATTGATAGTACAGAAGGTAATCTCATGTTATAGGTACTTCACCATACCATAACACGGCGCGCGGTCGCGCTAGGATTGCCAACATTAGCTTATGCACAAAAAAGTACGTGGTAGTGGCACTCTTAACGTTGAATTTAAAGAACTGTCCACTTAACAGTTGTAATAATAACTATAAATTAATATAGGTAATACAATAATACTATAATAATCTTTTATTTTTATGTTTTTACTTTTTAAGCATTTAACTGCTAGATGTTTAAACTAAACAAATGTTTACTAGAAAAATCTTTTATTATGCCAAAAAAGTGTACTATATTTTAAATATAACTACTAACTATTTATTGTTGCTCCATTTTTGCACAAAAAAGTTCACAGGCCCGAGTCTCAAGCGAAGGTAACTCGCGTCTATGTATATATATATACACAGCGTAGCTCGAGTGTACTTTGTATTAAGTTTACCTTCTGTACTATCTATTTTATGGTAGATGCCTCTTCAGAATCTCATCTCCATGTGCGGTCGAATGCCTTGTAGTTGTAGTCATAATGGCGCCTGCAGAGGAACGCAGCTAATTACACTTTAAGATGATTTTATCTCTGTTTATTGCCTGGTCGGAGCAGGGGTGCCAACTCAGTGCCCATTAATTTATAGCAAACTAACGGTATCCGGTAATAAATAAAGCCGTGATCAAACATAATGTTTGGAAAAAAATGCATCGTCGAAATGTATGTACGCGCATAACTTCGAAAGAATGCACCCAATTGGATTATAATTTTTTGTTATATTTGTGACTACAGATTTGGATGAAATTTTTGGAATGAAACTTCTTTACGCACGCTTGACTTGGGGGATAAACTGGCGAATGCGTTACGCGTTACGAAAAGTGTGTTCGGGCGAGGCGAACGGGAGTTGAGTGGGGCATATAGGCAAGAGCATATGGGCATATAATTTTTTCTTTCTGTCTTTCTTATAGCTAGTTAATGAAATATGTATATGTACATACATGTATATATTGTACACATATATATATATATATATATATATATATATATATATATATATCTCCGCACCTAGCAGCCTCCCGGCCTAGCCGGGACTCCGCAGCAGGGGTCTCCCCGGGTATCGCGGGGACCCCGCAGACGTGTGCAGGATGGCCCACGCGTGGGGGCTGAGTACGCGGCCTAGTGCCCACCGTACTGCCCCCCGTCCGCTGCGGAGGGCTACTTGGGCGTGCCCGTGTAGCTCCTTCCGCAACCGGATTTATCCTAAACCATTATTAAAATCCAATAAATAGGCTACTACGAAAGACGAAGGACTTGTCTATTGATTTACATAATGCATCACTACTTGTAGGACCAATTTTTTGTACAACAAAGCTTTTTTGCAAAGTGGGGCCACAGTATCCGGCTTTTCGCCTACTTATCGCACAAACAAACTACAATAATTACAATAACAATTTATTAAGCTTAATTTATGTAGCGTTACTTTCCAAGTAAAACTAATACCAAAAATACTTTGGTCTTTAAGTGGCTTTGCTACAATTGTCGTGAAAAGCTCGTTATGTTACCTTCTTTCTTTGAACTTTCTCAACAAAAATAAAAAAAGTTATTGAAATTCTATTTGTATCGATTAAACACTGTGCCTACCTTAACATGAATCCTATTTTAAATTCCTTAACGTAACGAAGTAATTAGGTATATACTTGTCTTATCATCATCATCATCAGCCCATAAATATCCCCAGTTCTGGGGCACATGCCTTCCCTATGGATGGAATAGGGAGATTGGGCCATGACCCACCACGCCGGCCCAGTGCGGATTAGCGGGTGCTAACGACTGCAGATGCAGCCGGGACCAACAGCTCAACTTGCCTTCCGAAGCACGGTGGAACTCGAGATAGAAGATTTTTGGTCACCCATCCAATTGCGAAAGTTGCTTAACTTCAACGATCGCAGCCGATCGCGCTTACCACCTGCGCCATCGAGCTCCTCAAAAAAGCAAGACTTGTCTATTTAGGCAGAAATCATGTTTATTTACTCAGTAGCTACAATAAATTAGACGGTGCGATGTTTGCATATTTAACATAAATCATGTGCAATACAAATGTGGAACGCCAATCTCTAATAATATATGAGTGTTAGTATAGCTGCAAAGATGATTTCTATTTGCTTCTATTTTAGTTTCTTCAGTATTTTTTAATACAATGCACAGGCGAATTACATTCTAACTTTAAATTTGCACCTTTAAGATTACCTTTTTGTGTCTGGAAAATGGAAAAAACCGGTAGAAGCGCGACGAAGTAGTTTTACTTGGAAAGCAACGCTACATAAATTAAGCTTAATAAATTGTTATTGTAATTATTGTTGTTTGTTTGTGAGATAAGTAGGCGAAAAGCCGGAACCTGTTGCCCCACTTTTCAAAAAAAGCTTTTTTGTACAAAAAATTGGACCTACATGTAGTGATGCATTATGTTAATCAATTGACAAGTCCTTCATCCTTCGTAGTAGCCTATTTATTGGATTTTAATAATGGTTTAGGGTAGATCCAGTTGCGGAGGGAGCTACACGGGCACGCCCAAGTAGCCCTCCGCAGCGGACGGGGGGCAGTACGGTGAGCTCTAGGCCGCGTACTCAGCCCCCACGCGCAGGCCATCCTGCGCATGTCTGCGGGGTCCCCGCGATACCCCGGGAGACCCCTGCCACGGAGCCCCGGCTAGGCCAGGAGGCTGCTAGGTGCGGAGACACGGAAGAATCCCTAAACGGGGATCCCGCGGCTTCGCGCTAAGCAACTTCGAGGGTATTCGTAGAGTTTTTTAGTGGATATTATGCCGTAAAGCGCCCGTAAGAGTTACGGGGTCCTCAGTGGGCAGCCACTGCTGGGACTCGTAAGGCTTGCGGGAGCCAGGTGTGTGCCCGGTGTGTCTCTTAAAGGCGCCGTCGTCTGTAAATAGTATTTTTTGGCTGCGTATAAAAAAAAACAAAGGGTAAATGCGGTTTAAATGATTTAATAGACCTCTGAAAAAAGAGATAGTTGACTTCTCGAGCAGATAGTAGCCCAACGTTAAAAAATATTCGACGGATACTTGCTCTTATGAGATTAGACGACTCACTATTTTTTTTGAAGATACAAACATATTTATAATAATTTGTATAAGCAGTTTTATTGGTTGTTTGACTCTCACAAACTTGAACTTTTTTTTGTAGTTACTGCCTTCTCTTCGCAACATCCTGCTAATCCTGCTTCCTTGAATAAGCAGATGCTGTAGAGGATATTGACGAATCATTTCACCCTCATAATATGAATATAACATATTTTTAAAAAGATATTTACAATGAGTTGTAATAACTTAAAATCATTTTTTTTCCAACACACACCAATTAGCCTAGCCCCAAAGTAAGCACTATAAGCCTTGTGTTATGAGATACTAGGATAACGGATAGAATACATATAATGTACATATAGAAATACATATTAAACATCCATGACTGGAGTACAAATGCACATATTCATCACACAAACATCTACCCCCACCGGGATTCGACAGCTCGAGGCGGCGACACCATGAAACCCGGCGTACAAACCACTCGGCCACGGAGGTCGTCAAAATTAATTTCAACAATAAATAATTCATAGTTATCCATTGAGCAACTTTCCGCAAAAGTAAATAGGGCAACTGTACTTTTGGACTTGCCCTTTCTTTTTATAAATTAAATGAAAACTCAAAAATTATTTTAGGATATTAGGATTTATTTTAGATTATTAAGAAGGGATGGGATAATGATCCCTTCCTCTCGTAATAATCTCTAAATTATTCTATAATTATACTTTTAGGGTGATACTACGTGATACGTACTATACTACGTGACCCACTTTCAATATTATCTTCTTGATAATATTATTGAATATTGAAATATTGACTTGATGAAAACCAAACACCCCGCCCCCTGTGACCAGCGTGGTATTTTAAAGACCCCACCCATGTGTGGGTCACGTAGGGTACGTTTCCTAAAAGTATCACCCACCCACTACCCTTCCCACCACGCGGGCGGGCCCAGTGGGGATTGTTGAGTTCTAACGACTGCAGATGCAGCCGGGACCAACGATTTAACGTGCCTTCCAAAGCACGGAAGAGCTCGAGATAATAAGTTTTTGGTCACCCATCCAATGATCGACCATCGCGAAAATTGCTTAACTTCCACGATGGCATGCCGAACGCGCTATCCACCTTCGCCATAGAGCTTCGTATCTATGTGTGCAATACATAATTTATTCATGATCTGTCAAGGGAGCCCTACTAGTGCCGTAAGTATCAACGTTGTTCCTAAGTAGTACTTTTCAGGTTTCATAAAAACTCTGTTGGAATCAGCATAGTATTTTTATGTTGTACTGTTAATTATCCTGGAAAACTTTCAGTTTAAAAAGGGTTTATTAAGTCATAACAATATGGACAGAAAAAAATGATTTTCACTGTAGTGATAATGATAACTTTGGCTGATAGTATCACATTGCGAAAAACAGAAGGCTTCTATGACGAAACCATTGATTTCTTCTTTAATTTTTCTTTTTTAACATAAAAAAAAAGTTATGGAAATCTTAATTACTTAGGACCTTTATTTTTTTTGTTATGTGGAAAAGATGATAACGTCAACTGGTTGCCGCCTGTGTTGATACACATTTAATGCCTGTTTTATCGCATTTTAAGGGTTTTTCGACCGCGAGTGGAGCGAACCCATTAATGACTCCGTTTACCTCGCAATACAAAAACGCATACATCTGTTTCCAACAACAAAGAGTCGAGCGAAAATGACAAAGAGGGCAAAAAGAGTAAAAATGAGCTATTAATTTCGGAACTTTTTCTCGTTGGAAAAGAAATCGTTAGTTATGTACACGAAGACCGCTCCGCTAGATATCCCTAGTTACTTGCTCTTTGGCTGTGAAAAACGGGTTTAAAGAAAGATATCTAGCTAGTGCGGATAATTCGGGTCTTGATCTTGCTGGTCATGTTAAATCGCCAAAGTAAATCGTACTGTGTGCACGGTTACACCGTCTTGTTGAAAACATACTATGTTCACGCTCCTGCGGAGTATCGTGCTTCATTGCTTGTCTGTTTGTATCATAGAGGTATAAGAATAGAGTAGGGATAGATATAGATGCTACTACAAGTGGAAGTGTCCCTCTAGTAGAAAGAAAAAGAAGATGAGATACCGCTAGCTTACTCTCTCTAATCGCGCTTGCGCATTGGCAACCGTAAGCATCTTACTATTTCGATGTGATGCCATTGGATGCCATGCGTCACAAGAGAGTGAGATAGCTAGCGATCTCTCATCTTCTTTCTCTTTCTATTAGACGGACACTTTTAGAGCCGCCTTCCCCACTCTATTCTTATACCTCTATGGTTTGTATACTATATCTGTCTAGTTCACAAATGTCAAATATAATTGACGTACGACGTCATTTGCAAATAAATATAACATCTTTCTTTCTGAGAGTGATTACTTTTGCGCAACCATATACTATACAGGTTATTATTACCTAAAACGCAGACTCGCAGATAAAACCAATAAAAGTTCACGAGAAGATGCGATAAATCTAAATCTTATCTTTTTAAAAGCGTTCAGTTCAAAGTTATGTCATTTCCGTACTCTATTTCCGTGTATAGTACAGGAATTTACGCGATCACTCGACAACAACGACATAATCGATCCTCAACGTGTAATCAGTCAGTTGCAGTCACGTTCGTACATCCACTTGTACTACCCTAGGACTAAACTTACCCCATTGCGCTCTACTGAAGAGGGCAAGAGTGCCGTGTGCAACTGTGTGAATTGACACCTGAGCATAATTACACAGGGGTGGACGTCCGACTCCGCGCCGGCGGTCGACGAGAATTGATAGTCTCTAGAACAGTCTTTCTCAAACTGCGCAATATCGCCCTCTCCTTTAACCTTGTCGTAAGCTTGCAAAGGGGCATTAAGGATAAATAAGCGTTTTTTTTTTCTTTAAACATATTTTGGATTGTTTTATTTTCAGTTATTAATTCCTATTCCTGCGAGATTTGTATTAATAAATAATAAGCATTAGTCTTAATAGAACGGCGGGCTGTTTCCGCAACTCGACATCTAGTGCCTATTTTGCGTGGGGATTGGCATTAGTCCTGCCATCCCAGCTCCTCCAGAAAGCTCAGCAGTCCCCGAACGTTACTGCAGGCCTCTACTATAGTCTTCGGGCTTCCCATTAGAGAAGTCCTTTGTCTTGCAACGCCCGTGCACTCCAGTAGTACATGGGCGCTCGTCTCCTCGTCCTCCAGGCAGGCTCTGCACAGAGGGCTGTCAGAAATACCTATATTACAAAGGTGTTTGTTGAAATAGCCGTGACCCGTGAGTATACCCACGATTTATTTTAAGGCTTGTCTAGGAAGTCTGATTAACTTACGTGTTAGCTGCAGGTTTACCTTGGGAACGGCTTCCCTAGCATGCCTGCAGTCTGTGAGTTCTGTCCAGTATTCGTTATGTTGTCGTTGACAGTGCTCACTTATCCATGTTCGCAGCTGTCGATAGGGTATGGGTACAATAGGCTCCGGACCAATGGCCGTCCTGCTAGAACCTTCCCTGGCTAAGCAGTCCGCCGCATCATTACCCCTTGAGCCGTTGTGTCCTTTAATCCACTGCAAAGTCAATCTATTGTCGTTAGCAATATTAGTCAACTTACAGTGGCATTCATAAATTAAGCCTGATGTCATTATATTGTTGTCCAGTGCCTGTAGGACAGAAGTGCTGAGAGAAAATACGAATGTGTTTTCCTCTTACCTTGCGACAATCTATCGCTTCAGCGGCCTTGATGATGCCCACACACTCTGCCTGGAAGACCGTGTTATAGGCTCCCAATGCTGTTGAGATGTGTATATTTAGGTCTTCGGAGAAGACACCCGAACCTGTACCGTAGTTGGTTTTTGAGCCGTCTGTGTAGACCCTCAACTCCTTTTGCAGACAATGGTCCGGAGTGTCTTCATAAAGTTGAATTTTGTATTTTTTGTCGAATACGTACGTCGGAATAAGGTCGTTTACTGCAGCAAAGTACGAAAAGTATATGTCTGCTAAAATGCTGGTGTGTGGGGAGCTGTTGTCCCTCCATAGCCCCAGCATGCTTAGTCGTGTGACTGTACAAGCAGCTTCCTGTTGTATAAACAAATGTAGTGGTCTCACGTTAAGTATAGTCTCCAGTGCTGATGTGGGAGTGGTTTTCATGCAGCCGGTGATTGCACAGCAGGCCCGCCTCTGGAGACGTCTTAACTTATTAATTGTCGTTACCTGGTTTGTATCGGTCCACCATACTACTGCTGCATAGCTGATGATGGGCCTAATTATGTTCGTGTACAGCCACCTAACAATGAGCGGTGATAGTCCCCAAGTTTTGCTAATCATTTTGCGGCATTGCCAGAAAATGATGTTGGTCTTATAATAAGCATTATTTTACAAACGTGATTTTTCAGTTGGAGTAGGTTGGTTAGCGTAATGTCAATGACTTCTGTCAGCGCTACCAGTGCCCTGTACATCAAAGCTTACAATCTTTGTATTATAAGCAATGTGCCTGTAAAAAAATCATTATTACAAGTATGTGTTTATCAAAAGTACACATGTAAATTTCGAGTGAAAGTGTTGTCGATTCTGGCGTGATTCTCTAAACTTAAAACTAAATTTAACATCAGTCTCTCCTTTTCATTTTATATAGAGAATGACAAGGATACACTGTTGTCAAATTTAATTTAGAGAATCTATCAATTTATATCACAAATATTTTTACGCTTGTATTCGTGATTTTGTTCATCAAAAAATTCTTGTAACCTAAAACTTGAAAAAATCATGACAAATCGGTCCTGTCAATCAAAATTTATAACTCTGCACGTTTACAAGTGACACTTTACAAGAGTGTTTTTACAAATTCGTGTAAATTACGTTTATCAAAAAAAAATACAATGTTCGACTTGTAAGTTCTAACGTCAAAATAGTATTCAGCATTTCTCACTCCATGGTATTGAGCTCCGGTTCCCTGCCAATGTAGAGTAATAATGCCTTCTGTCTTTTGTTAGACTGATTAGTTAAAAGTGCATTATTTCTGTTGTTTCTAGATGACGACCCAAAATGTTAATTAAATGTTCTTATTTTTCAGCTTTAAGAGCGCTTTTACAAAATTGCGCCGCTGTAGATTAGTTTTATGAAAGTTTTTGTTAGTAATTATATTTAATTCAATATCAAAATACTATATACGTCTTACGTAAGATATATTTGGTAACGTTTATTATTATTCATTATTAATGACCTTCTTGTATCATTTTCATGAAAATGTGAATCGGCGATAAGCTTTCCGGTATCGTTTAATAACTTAAGAATATGTGAAGTTTCTAAATTTTTGGATTAAATTCCAGTCATAGCCTTAGATTAAACTAAGGTCATAGCCTTACCCAAAGCTGTCAGAACACTACTGAGTTGACTTTGCTTTTTCAATAAATTTGTCGTCTCTGGCACGATGTTGTTTCGATAACACAGCGTTCACACTCTAAATATTTCAGCGTTTAACTTCGGTGGCATTGACAGTGGAAGATTTTTGGGAAACAAATTAATTTGGTATAGTTCATTTTTCATTTCTTTCTTTAAGCCTTTTCTAAGGATGGGTTTCGGAGTCTCAAAATGATAGTCTTCGAGTGCTTGCAGGAGCACAGGGCGGAGGGTAAAACTTCATCCTCACAATGTTGGCCAGAGTCTGATTCACTTATTGAAATAATCTCAAAATCAATGTTATTAATTAATTTATTTAAAAAAAAATGCTGTGAATGAATTAGGAAGTGTTCAATAAAATAAATGTTATTTTTAGGTAAATTTAATAAAAAAATATATAGATTTGAGACAGAAAAATATTTACGCTTCACTGAGACGTACGAAAGCTTTATTATTAAAGGAGATTGCTCAGCTTCCATACATGTTTGGCCTAAAAACCAATAGTCATGAAAAATTGATTCCTAGATTCGAAATTATATATAAATTACTGTAGAAACGAATATTATTGATGGACACCCCTGAGAACTTCTATAAACCATATACACTGAACATATTAAAATAATAAAAATACAAGTTATATAGTAAACTAGAGAAATCAAGCCAAGTACCGAAATTATGGATTAGATTCAGGTATATAGAGCATGTAGATTAACAGATAGTTGCCTGTTTTTACAGTTAATGCATAAGAGTAACTTATAAAATCAGGTGTCATCTATGCATTTCCGGTTATAATAAGGTACTCTGTGAGAGAAACTGTGTGATGATTGTGAATGAGCCACAGATTAGAGAAAATTTTTAAACGCTCGTTAACCAAAGAAAGCTAAGAGATTTAGGTTATATAGCCATATATTCAGTAGCTTCATTATTTTTTTTATGTTTTTAATACAAACATATTTTAGATATTTAGTGTATCACACCTTATAATTTTATTTATTTATTAATTTATAGTCAGGCAACGTTGGCCCATAGATAGATACCTTAACATACGAGTCTATACAGATTATAATGTGTTAATGGAGGTGTTTGGCGAAAAATGTATGACAATAGACTTTATGATGTCGCCTACCATCTATAATAATTGTCTGAGCACATTTGTGGATATTAATACCATAGTGTAATAAAAAAAAATGATTTATTTTATCGATCTCTACAAAATAGATTTGTTTTTATGTTATATAAACAACTTCGATCAGTCTTTGGCTGAATGTTACTACACCCATAGCCATTTAAAAATGATCCGTATGTTTTCCAAACCGGTAAAATTAAAAGTCTTTTTTAAAGTTAATATATTATACAAAGGTGTCCGTTGAAATCTAATGATTGTAAATTAAATTATAAATTACGCCAAGAATTACCGTGTATGTCAATATTTTTTGTGCGTTTGGGCCAATTTGAGCAATCTTCTTTAGTAGTATAATAAACACGCATTCGTATTAAAAGTTTAATTAAAAATACTTTAGGGAAACATTGGCAAGGAGCAGAAAAGAGAATATCTTTAACTTGGTTATATATACCTGCAGCTACTTCACAATTGATATGTTTGAATTGAAGAGTTCAAGCAACCAAAAACAGCACAATATCGACTATTGCTCTTTGCCATATTAAATTATGTAGGTATCTACTTAATTCAATCAAATATTTACAATACAAATCGCACGTTTAAGCACGGCTAACTGCTTAAAAAACAATTGACACCGTTCGGTCGTCGCTGCGGCGCCTTCGCGACTGGATGCCCACCGGGTGCCGCGCGAATTCGAGTGGCGTGGAATGACACGCTTTCCGACCGTTTGTATTAAGATAGAATAATGTATAGATAATATTACCGTGACGTCGGTGGCGGGAAATGAGAGAGTAGATGTAGACCAAGGACTACAATTGAATATTAAATTACGAGACGAACGAAGGCGAGATAATGCATAATGTAATAAAACGCAAGCTAACTTTATTTTTCTAATTGTTTTATGCATATAAGATACTGAATCAGGGCATAGTCTACAAATACAGAGTGAAATCAATAAATCGTAAAAGTAGTCGAAATCGGTACTGAAGTTAAGTTTAAGGAACTCGTAAGGTAAACATGAGAAATTATATTTTATGCTCAAGTGACTAGAATGAAGCAATGAAGTCGCGAGTAACAACAGTGTTCTCCTAATTTTGATTACCTTTTATCGCACCCGCTACTCATTTTAATAAACCTTTATAATTTTAAAACGAATGCGTAAATAATTACGTTTATCGTTTTTTCATCGACTTCACTTTTCGGGTAAAGTCGATTAGGCAACATTTAAAATTAATTTTAATTTAATTAAATTTATTTGTTAGAATCCACTTAAAAATTGTTTTATGAAATTTATATGGAAACAATTGTTTTAATTCCGAGAAAAAGGGTTTAACGGGTAGCAATTGGGTTCAGGCCGCTAGTGAGGACAGCTGGAGCGGCTTATTTGTCCGCCGCATCAGCAGTGCCATTCTATAATAACAAACTAACTTTTCATCTCAGAATCCGCGATTTGATTTAAAATTATAACACGAATTTCAAATAAATTTTAAAATCACACCGGCTAGTCCAGGAAATGAAGCATTTGGGTACGCAATTTTTTCGTCCTACATGGATTTACTTAAAAATTTAACCACAGAATAGGCCCAAAAATCAAAATCTATATCACGCCGAAGGGCGCTTTTATCCTCGGGGTGGTTGCCACCCCATCTCGGGGGTGAAAATTTTCCATTAATTTTTAATTTTTTTAAAAATATTTTTTGTAAAACTTTTATTTTTCGAGTTATTCGCTACCGAAAAATGCAGTTTTTCGACGTAAAGATCCAGGTTTTTAATGGGGTTTTCAAAAATAACTCGAGAATTAACCCATTTTATCAAATAAACTGTCAAGTTGGAATACATTGCAATTCAAATAAATTCAATATACTTAGTAATAATAGTGCACCAGTACAAGTAAGATCAGGATGACGACGACTACGACGATTATAATATTAATGACGATAAATAAAATTAAGGTAATAAAAAACTTATTTTTATCTGTGTTTTTGTAAATTTCAGATTTTTATAATGAGCTTAATTTCGTAATAGTTTTTATGCAAATCGATGTAGGACGAAAAATTGCGAGATTTTGCCATTTTTTGAGCTTCAAAAATATTTTTGTATTCCACGATGTATGATGGTATGTACGGATGGACCATTGACTACTTCTATACTGAAACCGATGCTATCTCAGAGGTCCTGAGTTTGATTTATTATCGAAATAGGTATTACTGATTTTCTCAACACACAATCATACGTAAGCTCTTATTGCTCAGGTATCTTTAAATTGGACCAATCAATTAACGTAATATTGTCCTTTGTAATATTCATATTATGTTTAAAAAGCCATTTTATAATGTATCACAGTTGAATGAATGCGACTTTAATTAAATATTTCTTCTCCTTATGAAAGGCCTGCATTATGTAACGTATTAATTACTGTCGAGCCGGGGCGCCTGGCGTTATGCGATTCATATTACAAAGTTGTACAAACAAAAAGAGTACGGATGAAGCTTTCCATTACCAACAACAACAATATTTGTTTAGGGCTTTACGATTCCAAAGGAAAGACACCGGTCATTAATTATTCCACAGACCTCCCTCTAAAGGTCACAAAGTTTCGAGCAATCAATTCTTAAAGTCTTATTAACATTCAATACGTCCCCTGCGTAAGTTTCGCAGCTTCTAAGGCCGATAACACTTATCAGCGACAAAGCAAAGGCAGCCGTGACCGTTATAATGTTGTAGGCACCCTGAGGCCCGCATAATAACTATAAATCGTAGCTCTTGCGAGATAACCGGTGCTCGATAAGCAACACAATAGCGATTACAAGAAACGAAACGTAGACACAAGGACTACAGACAGAGTCGACGGAACTTGTTCTAAAAGCTTTTCGGTACCACCCGCCTCTTTTGTAAAACTTCAAACGTTTAACGGGGAAGTGTCGTCTCTGGCAGCAACATGCTTCGCGCAGAAATAAAACCCCTTTACTTATCTCGAATGCGATTCCTTCAATTTACCCCAAACAATGGATCGTTTTGATAAAACCGTATTATGTTTGAGCCGGTTGCAAACTTTCCGGCTGAGCCTTTGTTTTAATTACTTGGGCCGAAGTCTTGTTTCGGGGATCAGATTGTATTGAAAACTAGGTAAATAGGAAGCTCGTACAGCTTTTATTATCGGCTGAAGAGATAAAAGTACAAAACCAACCACATCGGAATTGTTTGAGGTGTATTCACAATGGAGTAACCCATTGCAGGACAATATTTACAGTATGCTAGCTGTCCCAGCGAACTTCGTACCGCTATAAAAGGTGGTAGAAGGGTGAAAATTTAGGGTTGCATGTATTTTTGTATGATGTATCATAAAGAAAAAACAAAAAAAATTGTCCAAAAAAAATTTAAGGGTACCCATTCCCTTAACATTTAGGGGGATGAAAAATAGATGTTGTCCGATTCTCAGACCTACTGTCGACGACTACGACCTAAAATCGGTCGAGCCGTTTCGGAGTGCATAGTTCAATTACGCACACCGTGACCCAAGAATTTTATATATTACATTATATTTTGTTAGTAGCAGCTAATACTAGCAAAAATGTGGGTACAAGTTGAGTAAAATTGACTAACAGCTATTAACAGTCCAACCATTCATAGAAAATATTTCTAACGTTACACCAACAGAGAAACTTGTGAACACATTAAAATATTATTAAAATGTCGTTCTCAATAGGTTGCTAAAAGTGAATCATTGATAATACGACGTTTAAAAGTTATATTTTGATAGTGATGTTAATGGTGACATGGATACGTTAAACATTACCGTTAAAAATTGAAATGAAAGCTTTTTATGTTATGACTTTAAAATTAGGTAGGTAACCCTTTAGAAAAGTTGTTTGGATGTGTAAGACTATCCATATTAAATACCTATACATTCAGACTATAGAAATTTCTTCACCGTGAGTTTCGAAATAGAATTCGATAAATCGTTCTTTTTCTTAGAATTATTGAGTCCAAAGTTAAAAAGACTGTTTTCATAGAAACGGCCGCTTCTAAATTCGGGTAATACGAGACGATGCGATTACGGGAACGGTCTCGGGAGCATTATAATGCATTAAGTACAAGAGTCACAGAACACCACTTACTGAGAAATTCGATCGTTTTATTATGCGGGTTCTCTGACTCTATACGATAGGTACTTATATGGCGAAACGCGACACCAATAATATGTTGTTAAATGTATAAAGTTTTATTTGGGAGTCGAACTTTTACTACTCATTAAATAGCCATCCAAAATCTTTTATAATAACAAAAAGGAGTATAAAACTCTTCAGTCAAGTTCACACTGAGATGCAGATGGTTTAACTTGTTTTTTGAATAGGTAACTGAATACGTACCATGTAATAGGTATCGGTTTTATTTAAAGATCTAAGAAAATGGGTCAGTAATGAGTAATGCGTGTCGCAGTGTTGATTAATTAAATTGTTACCTAGTTTGATCCAATATTGATCGAACTGAATAAATAATAGTTATTTATGCAACTGTTGTATAATGGGGGGTATTAAAACACGAATGTGGGTTTATGGCTTTATGGTAAACTGTATCACTTGAGTGTTTCAGAAATTAAACGAGAAAAGAAAATAAAAGAAGTTTAAACAGTTGCATAGGACTTTGTGTAAATATACACATGATATAAATCCTATAAAAGATTCTGAAATCATGGGGCGTTTTGAGAACTTTAAATTCATGAATAGGTTCGGCGCTGTGGTAGTGCAAAGCACGAGAATGACAATTTTCTGATACCGCACATCGGGCTGTAAAAATATGTGGCTGTCTGATTAGAAAACCCTTTCCGCAAAAGGGATCGAAAAAAATGCGAAGGATATTATAATAATAATAATCTATTGACACAGTAAAAAATGTACACGTTATTTAATAACATTATAGCATCCGTAGATTATATTATGGTTATTAGGACATTGGTTGTTTTATTGTTGGCAAATAGGAATCTGTTTTTCGTGTAAATAAAATAATTAATATTATTTAAATAAGTGCCATGTTTTATCGATTATAACTTTAAAACACGTGCCTGTTGGAAATCTAAAATAGAAGTACTTAATAAGTATATAACTATATTAGGTTCAGGATTGCTTTTCTCCAGTAATATAAAACTCCTTCTTCGCTGAGTTTGCAGCCTTAGGCGACATAGCAGTTTGTAAAATGGAGAGATATTATCATTTGATAGGACAATCGCACAACAACGGACGGACATTGGCAAATATCGCCGGGAGCCTTTTATGCGATTCAGAATGGGCGGGTTTACCTAGTTTATTTTACGACTTGTGTAAACAAGATATTTGTATTCGAAAATAACATTACGTTGTATACCTAATAAACGATTCGGGTATGCTTATCGTATGATGATTTCAAATAAGTGATTAGGTAGGTAGTAGGAGGATCAACGAATATGTTTACTTAAGTAAGTATATTTTTTACATTATTGTAGGCAATTTTGTAAGAAGCTGGGTTAGGATAAGGAGAGTAAAAAACCTAGAAAGTGTTAACTAATAACATTCCTGAATAAATAGTACGATTTATTACCGGACAAATACCTGTACCATCATGAGCAACTCGATGGCGCGGGTGGTTAGCGCGTTCTGCTGCGAATGTAGAAGTTAAGCAACTTTCGCGGTGGTCGTTCGATGGATGGGTGACCAAATCCCACCAACCACCCATGGCCTGGCGAACCTTCTTGGTTATGCAGGCCGAAGCAGCGGGAGATACGCGCGGAATGGCCTCCACCGCGCGTACTTTCTTGACTCCCTACAAATTGTTCTTTATCTGTCTCCTTTGTCCCTATGGTCCCTCTCCCCTTTCTGGGGCGGACGCACACGAAACGCCTTCGTCGCAAATTCCAGCCGTCCCGTGCCCACTATGAAGTGGTACCGCTAGCCTCCAGTATTGCTCCCTGTCTTATTTCTTCGCCTCCCTCGAGTCCACTCCGAATCCTGTGCCATCTACGCGCGAAGTCCCGTAGCTGCCTGAAGTTCGCCTCCGATCCCACCAGGTCGCGATAGTAGACCGGCCCAACCTCGAGCACCTTCACACTATCAAGAAGTTCCCTACGCGCCTCCCGGTAGAGCTTACACTCCCACAGAGCGTGGTATGCGTCCTCTACTACTCCCTCCCCACAGTAGCACGACCCCACCTCCGCGAGCTTCATTCTGTGAAGCCTACCCCTGAAACAGCCGTGTCCCGTCAGCAGCTGCGAGGTTTCGTAGTCAGGCTCGACCCAAGTAAACTTGAGTCGGGCCTCCACTTCCGGGAAAAACCGATATAGCTCCCTCCCCTGTTCCGACGTGTCCCAACGTCTCTGCCATTCGGCATTGACGGACTCAGTAACCCTGAGTTTGGCGCTCCGAAGCTCTTCGATGGTAACCGCGGACTCACGTGCATCACCTAGTCTGCCTGCCCGAATTACCTCGAGGTCGGCCGGTAAGACGCCAGCCAAGACCGGCAAAGCGACAGAGCTCGTCGACCGGTACGCCTTGGTCAGAAGGATCAAGGCGGGTCTCTGGGTGCGCAAAAGCGCACTACGCACAACGTGAAGGGACGCACGCTCATACCAACATGCCGCAGCATACGTCACCGTGGCGATGTAAGTGCCTCGGTACAAAACCTTTAAGGCCTTGTACCGAACTCCCCAAGAGGCCGCCGATACTCTCGACATCTTGCCGAAGCAATTTGCCGCCCTCTCCCCTATCGACGCCGCATGCTGCGCGAACGAGAGGCTCGAGTCGACCGCCACACCCAGCACAGTGGTCGACGTCACGCTCCTGACAGACGTCCCCCCGAAGCGGATGGTGGGTGGCCGCTGGAATTTTCCCCTGATCGTCATAGTTACAGACTTTGCAGGAGAGAAGTCCAGCCTGTTACGGGCCCCCCACTCACCGACGAGCTGCAAAACCGTAGAGGCCTCTATGCTCGCCCGGGATCCGGATTCTATCAGGATCGTGACGTCGTCGGCGTACGCCACCATGCTTACCCCCCCGGGTAATGGCAGTCGAAGCAAGTCGTCCATGAGCACGTTCCAGAGCGTAGGTCCCAACACCGATCCCTGCGGGCAACCCATCGTCGCCGCCTTCCACACTACCCGATCACCCACGAACAAGCCCACGCGGCGATTGGCGAAGTAGTCCGGCAGCATCCTAAAGATGTTAGGCGGACATCCCCCGCGTTTCACCTTGAGCAGGATCATGGGCCACCAAGCATTATCAAAGGCCCCAGAGATATCCAAAAATACCGCTTGAACATACTTCAACGAGCTCTCTCTAGCCACCCTAAAGATTTCCTTCAGGGCGGTTACCGTCGACCGACCCCGAGTGAACCCGTGCTGGCAGTCCGATAACCCCCTGGTAATTTGCGGTGCACACCTTAGCATTACGCGTTCCAAAATCTTACCAAAGATCGGCAACAAAGTGACGGGGCGATACGCTTTCGGGTCGGAAAGCTGCCTGTCGTTCCCTTTCGGGAGGACAATCAGCCTGCCGTCCTTCCACGTATCAGGAAATCGTCCCTCCTGGACACATCGCCTAAGCATTTCAGTAAATTCCACCGGCGCGGCTGCCCAAACGTGTTTGATAATGCGAGCGGAGACCCCATCGATACCCGGTGCAGTGTTCGGCAAGTCCCTGACTATTCCCGCGACCACGCTGTCGGTTGGAGGCGGCGCATCTTCTCCTGAGGGTGTGAACGAGGCCAGTAAGCGCACTTGCCGGTGATACTCGCTGTCCTTAGACACATCGTCGTCCGGACAGAGAGCATACATAAGGCTGTGCATGGCCTCGTCCACACTCCCAGCATATCCTTCGGCAAACTTTGTGCCATTGATTACGTTACGGGGAGGCCTAGACCTCCCACTCGCGGCTCGGTAGGCCTGTCCCCAAGGGTCCAGGTTTCCGGAATCAGCGATTTTTCTAAAGTGCAAAAGTTGCGCCTCCTCCATGGCCGCCCTATACCTACGCCTATGCACATGAAAGCGTCCTCTGGCCTCCGCCTCAACCAGGCCACCGGCCCGGCGAGTGGACTGCCAGGCTCGTCTCAACTTATTGTTGAGGTAACGCATCCGATCGAGCTCGGGCGTCCACCAATCATGCCCCGAGTCCGAATTCCTATTTTTAGCCACCCCCAGCGTCTGCTTCGCGGTGCTCAAAACAAGAGCTGCGAATTGAGCACAGACAGCTGAGACGGGACGCTACCACTTAATGTTACCCACCCGCCCATGGATCCGACGCTCAAAGAGAGGCCAGTCCACACCGCGATCCCTGAGTCTCGGAAGCTCTTCTAGCAGCCCAGCGCGTGGAGTGCTCGTACTTGCCAGGTCAAACGTAATGAGCCGGTGGTCGCTCTCAATTTTATCCTCCCACACTCTCCATCCCGTTGCCGGGACGCCTCTGGTTGTAAGTGTGAGGTCGAAATTAGACGACCCGTTCGCAGTGGCGAAGGTCGAGGGTTCACCCTCCCTGTTAACCAACTGCAGGCCTCGAGCCAGGATAAACGCCTCCATGGATTCACGGCGATGCGTGACGTCTGGCCCACGTCCAGTGTACTGCCGCGGTTCACAGTACCACATCGGAGAGTGCGCATTGGAATCTACCCCTATTACGACCTTCTTCCCCTTCAGGGAATCCAGGACCCTGCCCAACTGCTCCAAGTGCATATTTATGTCGTCGCTGTACTGAAAGTACGCGGACACCACGTAAAATCCCTCTTCGTCGGTTAGTAAATGACACACAATACAGTGCGTAGTCGACAGATGTTGCAAGAGGGCACATGGGAGGTCCCGACGACGGACATAAACGCCTGCCTTCGGTCGTGCGCCGCACTGCAGAAAACTGCTCGCGGCGTTCAAGTCGGGTCCAGGGTAATGCTCCTGAACCAGAACGACGTCTAGACCCAACTCCTCAGCGACTCTTGGTAGTTCCAATGTGGCAAGCTCTGCCCCCGCCAAGTTTATTTGGCCGACTGTACATTTTATTGGAGCCATTAGTATGCCGTTATCTCCACCATTCTCCGCTCGGCGTGTATTCTTGCGGGGCAGTCCCTAGCCCCCGTTAGATGTGAGTCGGCCCCCTTTTGGCCAAACTTGTGGCATGTGGCACACCTAGGATTCTCCCGCGAACATGCTTCCGCAGTGTGTCCTATCACTCCGCACTTGGTGCAAGTTTGGCCCTCCTGCTTGCACCTTTTATCACTGTGCCCATACATACAGCACTTGCCGCAGCACATAGCTGTCGTAAAATCTTCTACCCGACAGATCTCCCATCCTATATACAGTCGGCCCTTTGTAACCAAGGCCTTCCTCATTTCCGGGGTACAAGAAATCACCATCGCTGAGTTTGGTGAACCCCTCCGACTCTTCCGAAAGGCTAGCCTTCCCTGGCTCTTAAAGGCTTCGAGAGTCCACTTCTCGTCTTGCTCAAAGTTTTGTTTGTGGACCATTTTAATGATATCCTCATACGATGGATCCTTACCTTCAAGGTCCCTGATGACCACCAATGGTTCCCTCCCTTTTAAGTCACTAGCCCTGACTGTGCTAGGTAGAGCCGCCTTTATCTTGTTGATGTCCTCCTTTGTTCTCACCTGGACAACCACTCCCGCGTTCCCTACCTTTCGAACTCGGTTCACATTAATGTTAAGTTGTGCGGGGGCGATGGAGGTCTTTAGTGCCGCCTTAGTCTCCTCCGAGTTTTTGATGGCCCCTCCGCTGGATAAATCGCCACCACAGGGCCCGACGGTATCCCGGAGCGCAACTTGCCTGCGTACGAAGTGGGTCCACTCGCCTCCTCTGCAGTGCGACTGCGAATGGCTGCCGTGGCTGCCGCCGTGGCCGCCTCAACTGCCCGAGATGCTGCCGATGCTGCCTCCGCCCGTGCCGCTACAGCCTCAGCTTGCGCTCTGCACGCCCTCTCCTTTTCACGCTCCCACGCATCATTCATGGCGTCCACCTTCGTTCTTGCGCAACTCACCTCCTTACGGCCCTCCTCCGCAACGAGCCCCAAGTGCGCCACGATCTCCATGATCGCCGACAGACTTTCGTTGATTTTTGCTAGATCAGTCTTGTTCAGCCTCGAACTGGAACCCCCGACGATGAGTGAGATGGCCCGAGACGCCGCATTAGCGCTCGCCAAAAGCTGTCTTGAAGAGGCCCTGGAAAAATCCGAAGTCTCACCTGCTGTACCTTCGGACTCCTCCTCGCTCGAGTAAGGCGTTCTGTACTCCGACGGCGTCCGCAGGTCCCCCACTTTTGTTTGCTGTCGACGCTTTGGATGGGTTACCTTCGTCCACTGATCCGGCGATAGCAAACGCTTCGCCGACTCCCTGGTAGGTATCGGCGTCTTAGGGGTCGACGGAGGAGGCGGAGGCGAAGGCCCCGGCGACAACGATGCCATGACAGCATCGTACACGGCCGACGAAATATCCGCCGCCGACTCCATTATGGTCCTGTGTTGAGGTGGGCTCGGTGTTCTCGGAGGGACGTCCTGCAATCTACCGCCAGGAGGGGTCCTCTGCAAGGACGCCCGAGGTCTTAACACGTTGGGAGGGGGCTTTCCCCCTTCCGAGCTACTCATTGTCTACTACTCCAGAATTTCCCCCGAATTTAGGAAAAAAATTCCTAACTGGCAACACTTTATAACAGATCTGCGTAGCCCCGAACGCAACTATTCCGACGATGACAGCCGTCAAGCCGACAGCTGTCAGTCACCCGTCACTCAATGTCAGTCTGACAGACGTTACCTGTCACTTTAACATCCACCCACTAACTATGAGAAAAGTTCTCGTTCTACCCACAAATAGTCAAATAAAAATTAAAAATAGGGGGGTACTTGACCGCGTGGTCCTAACCTAAAAGCACGTGGAAATAACCACGTGCTGTCTAACCTACAAATACAAGCTAAAAACTAATTAATCTACACTAATTACTAGGAAAGTCACTGTCTTTACTTAAAATTAAGCAAAATAAAAAGGGGTACTCCCTGATTTGCGCCCGTTTCGCGCCTCCAGGCACGGAAAACAGGCACCTTTCCTGGATTCACACCAACGTCTTATCAATGAGCACTAAACACTAAATAACTGCACAAAACACTTATTATTCGTCCTGTCGATAAAATCTAATTGTCCACAATATATAGACGCACGATAAAAATAACCTTTCAGGCACTGAAATCGACTCTGAAAGAGGTTATAAAATTCAGTACGCGGAGCACTTCGAATGCGATGCGCACGCGACGGCAGTCCGCGACGAAGGATGGGTGACCAATAAAATTCTATCTTGAGTTCCTCCGTGCTTCGGAAGGCACGTTAAGCCGTTGGTCCCGGCTGCATCTGCAGTCGTTTGCACCCGCCAATCCGCACTGGGCCCGCGTGGTGAGTCATAGCCCAATCTCCCTATTCCATTCATAGGGAAGGCCTGTGCCCCAGCAGTGGGGACATTAATAGGTTGATGATGACCTGCATACTCACTTTAGGAAAAGTGAAAAAGTGCTGTAGGTGATAGTCTGGACAACTTGTAATAAGGCCTAAGACCTAACGCTAAATGTGGAGTAATTGTGTCGTAGTAATGTAGCAGTGAATGGTTATCTGAAGTTGTAAGTAATGATAAAAAATATGTACCTATTACACCCATCTTCTATTTTTCAATCAGTCTGATGGTCTTCTGTGAAAATACTTTCACCAAGTATATACAAATACCTGTTTAGTTAATTATATTAATTTGTTTAAATCTAAAGAAAATTGTTCTAGAAAACATCCCGCGATGGTTAGTGCATCCGGTCGGATAGTGGAGGGTCCTGGTTCGAGTCCCGTCTGCAGCCTGGCCTGCGTGACTTTTCCTAGTAAAATTTTCTTTAGAATGACGTATTTACCAATCATCAATTTCATTCGAATGCAGTTGCATTTGATGATTTGACCCACATTCTGAAATCATTCCTTATTCATGGGCTCGTTACATTACAACGCTCGCCTCAAACGAAGGATTATGCGTTGATCTCTCGTACCGAGCAAACGAGCGAGACAGTGCTCTAGGTCGAATACTCGATACGTATAAGTAAACATAGCGCCGAGTGCTCGGCCAAGTACTCTTACATGAGTTTATAACTTCCATCACTGTCTCGATCGAGAAGCATTTTATTGTCTCGCCCGTCTATTCGGTACGTGTGATCAAGGCATAACTTCGGTGTGAAGGTGTAGCGGCAAGCAAGAGCGACATTTCTGCGCTAATGTTGCTTTGTCCGTATTGAATAATAAATAAACAAATTTCGGGCCAATTCGTTCTTGTTCCACTTATTTTGCCCGTAAGCATAGCTCAACTATTGATAAATATTGGTGATCTTATCGGGGAGAAGCAACAACTTATGTGAAAATAGAGAGATAAAGGGATATTTTCTATTGTTTTTGGGTCGCTATTAGTTTAACGCTTTGAAAATTAGGGAGCTAGTAAATCGGACCTAATAGCTTAACCAATAATAAATGCGATGGTAGCAGTCGGTAGAGGGAGTTCCATAGTAATATTATCTCGCCAAAAATAAGCTTAAACTGTTTTTTAAGATAGAAATAAAAAAACAATTAAAGAAACAAGGGATACACTCAAAAACATGTCGGCAGTCCAGTAGATATAAAATATTAGTTACTATAAAATACAATTTGTCTCAATACTGGTTCCATGGTATCGCTTTTTGACACAGTTAGGTACTAAAACATAAAATAAAAAATGCATATAGATTTAAATTTTACCATAATGAACCGGTACAATTTATACGACAGTTACTTAATATAACTATATTCGTTTGTTATTTTTTAAAATGATGAATTAAGTTAATGATGACCAAATAATATGATTTTTAAATAATTACCTAGTTGATAAACGATGACTTGTCATAAAATATTGTGATACAAACAAGACGTCTATTTTAAAACTGGAAATTATTAAAATTATTTTTTTATTAAGTCGATTTAGTATAAAAAATGTTATTTACAGACCTTGAGGGCTGGATCCTAATGTAGGTACTCATGTGAGTCCATAAAGAAAAACCAGAAGGAAAAGCTGCACTTTTTTCTCGTATTTTTCTCATCATCAGAACTGCATACAAACATAGAGGGTCATTATGATAGTTATTTTAAAATTTTTAATTCTTCGTTTAGAACACAACATCATGATGGTAGGTATAATTTAAATTTTTAAGCATTAACTGCTCGATGTTTAAATCTGAAGAAAATATTACTAGAAAAAAATCCACGCGGACCAGGCAGCAGATGGGACTCGAACCCGCACCCTTCGCTATCCGGGCGAATGCACTAACCAATTATGCTACTGCGGCCCTGATACCCGGTTCGAATTCTTTCGAGTCTTTATTAAGCTGCAAGGCAGCACCATCTCTTTGCATTATAGGTAACCCATGAAATTATGACATCAAAGTAAAAAGTGATCCGACATAAATTTGACGACCTCCGTGGCCGAGGAGTTTGTACGCCAGGTTTCAAGGTGTCGGCTACTCGAGAGGTCTCGGGTTCGAATCCCGATGGGGGCAGATGTTTCTGTGATAAATACAAGCACTTTTACTGCACTCATGGATGTTTATTATGTAATTCTATATACTACACACTATACTTATGTATGTATCAGTATAATATGTATTATATCCAATGCCCTCCCATCCCATAAAACAAGCCTACATGCTTAATTTGGGGCTAGACTAATTGGTGTGAGTGTCGGAAATATTGATTTATTTATGATTATTTATAAACATAACCGACTCTCCCTTTAACTTAGCAGAATTGACACCCTGATTAGTCGTTTTGTGTTTATTTCAGTGTTTTTTCGTTCATGTTAGCCAAAAAAGTAATAAGTAGGTACGCTATAGCAGATCACAGGGTGGTGTACTGCACTCAAAGGTGGTAAAGTTTGATTAACAGTGATTCGTCTTCAAATACCCTGTTCGCGCTACTCCCGATGGTTTAGTGAGGCGTTACGTCCATTCCAAATATGATGCTATGAGAACCATAGTGGCCTAACTCATTTTTTAATCATAGTGGCCTATCTTACTTAGGCCAGTATGGCACATCAAATTTAGATCACAGACTAAAAACTGTTACAGTGATTATGCTGCCATCTAGTGAATATTCGTTGTATCACTTTTAGACCACTCTGGTTCTATCAAAATGATCAATTTGAACTGGAAAAAATCATAAACTTAATATTGTAAAAAACTGAGTTAGGCCAATATGGTTCTCATGGCCTCATATATAAAAGGTAGATCTTACCTCCCCAGACTCACATTACGCAAAATGCACTGTTTGATAAAGCTCACACTCAAGAGCTTTCTTTTCTCAATTTCAACGTTACTTACCGCACTGTAATGTGGCTTGAAATAACTCACCAATTTATCGTGAAGTAGGTCCATGTTCAATTAGAAAAGTCAGATTTGCTAGTGCAAATTTAAGTCACCAACCCACACACCCCGTTCCGCCACAGTGACAATTTCTATTAGTCCACAATTGCATATCAGTTATCGGTATCAGTAAATCGGACGAGCAAACTCATCACTGATATCGTAATACGCATCGTCAGATAGGTTGCCTACATCACACGAGTGCAACGTTCGCTGACTGGGCTTGGGCTCCCTCGGCGGATGCGGCCTAATGACATAAATGCAAATTCGACCATTCAAGCTTCCTGCACGCACCCACTGTTTATTGAGCTACAGCATATATCCCTGCCGCATATACCCAATAAGAGCTTGTTACTGAACGATATTGGTTTTTGTGCGTGCCTCCAATATCAATCAGCGAGAGGTTTCCGCTATTTTTACAAGATATTAGTGCTCTAATTGGATACACATTAAGTCAGGCCTGCGTAAAGCAGTCGCTTAATGAAAATCAGAAAGTAGTTTTCGCTCGTTTTATTTATCCGTGATCGTACATACGTAACACAACATAACATACTATATTTTGGTTCAGTCGGGAACTTAAAAAACTACACAATAGTTTTGGTACTAACAAAACGGGAACTGCACCAACGCTGTTACACTATAATATAGTATAATATAGTAATTACACAGAGTACTAAATATATTAGGCTGACTTCAGAACAAAAGAAGTTTAACACGGTCTAAATTAAAAAAAATACTGTCACTTTTTTATCAATGACGTTAAAATGAGACAGAAAGTATTAAACGACATATTATATTTTAACCATTGTTTTGTAGTGCGGCTTTAAGTTTCTTAACATTGTAGCCCACAGCTACATTATATGTGGCGGTGGCTTGCTTATTTATATGGCTCATGCGTTCATTGCGTACAAGTTAATCAAATTACTTACTATTATTTAGATCAGCTGCTTTAATTATATTTACAACCTTTTAGCGTGAACTTAACATTGTTCAAAAGTAGAGTGAGTGACCAAGTCTTGACAAACATTCGGGTGCAAAGAAATTACATTATCACAGGACTTAGCGTTACTTTATTTTATAACACACAGAACTCAACCCGCGATTCGTGATACTTACATCTAAAAACATATTTTATAAAATGACTCGGCTGTACATTACAATAACCAAGATTTCTTTTAAATTGTAAAAAAAAAATATGTTTTACACCTTAAGCTTCCTACCATTTGGTGGTAAAAAAATATAACATACTAGGTGCAAATTATTCCAGAGCTTATTAAGTATATCAACAGGGATCCAATTTAAACATATATCTTCTAATTTTACTCATACGCCAATCATAACTTTTCAACAAGTTATAATAAAGCTCATCTAATTTTATATATATTTTTTTACATAATTTTGAAAGTTTCGGATTCTTTTCAAGTGTGTTATGTGTACCAACAGTCTTGTTACCACGGAGTTCGAAAAGAATCCGAAACTAAAGTTGCATTAAAACTAAATTCAAAGCACGTTACAATTCGATAAAAAAGTATTTAACAAGTTAAAATGCAGCTGTATCTGTTACTAGCGGCGGCCCGCCCGCGTCTTCGTCTGCGTTAACTTTAGTTTTTTGAGAACATGGGAACTTATCATTTTTTACGGGATAAAAAGTATCCTTAGTCACAATCCAAGTGCAGTGCATTTATAAAAATACGTATATGTATGTATGTTAGAATAAACTTAAAATTGAAAATATATGTGAAAAACGATACATGTAAAATATTATAACAGAAAATAAAATTTTCGATCATCTAAGTTGATACCAGGAAATGTGTGATTCAGAGGGGGACCACACATGTCTAGCATCGATTCGACCGCAGTGTAACGAAGCTATCAATCTTATTGTCAAGTGCCGGTACTAGCACGGTACCATAGGGTGGGGCGATGTTACAACAAGCGCGATACCGTCACTGTTAGGAGGGGAGCCACTGAAAGTCCCGTCACAGCGGATTAAAAAAAATATTTAAAGAAATAGAACATAAGTATAGGAATAAATTAAACTCGGTATGCGTGGATTCCTATTGCCGAAACAATGTAAAAAATATATTTTGGAAATGAAAAAATGTTTTACCGTGTTCGCGGATATGTTTATTTTTTTAATGTACTTATTTATTAACGTACAGTAAATTTTATTGGCTTTTAGAGAAAAATCACGCAAACCACTTCTTTTTTGCCTAAAGGATCTGGCATACCTATTTGAAGTGTGTGATGAGGGCTAAAATTTCTCCATCATGCCAGAAACTCTTTTTTTTCTAAATAATGTTAATAGTGTAAGATTTGATTTATTCTTAAAAAAATTGATTCCGCTATGACGAAACTTTCAGTGTTACCGGCTCCCGGACTATGTGAAACGGCACGGCTCCACACCGTATACTGGCAATACGCGGAAAACGCCGAAATCGTAAAGTGCTATAAAATAAGTGTCTTCCAGCAAAATACGTTTTAGTCACCTTATATCCTATCTTTTACTCAATATTACAAACATATGCAATGCAACATAATTAATTCGTTATAACGCTGCGTCACCGTGCCGTATCTCGGTAGCAGTACGTCGATCCAGCCGCATCCGTCCCATTCCGACATTTGTGAATATTATTACAACTTTTTGCTGAGAGAAAGCATTGTAAGACTACGTTAAGTAACACTGCTTAGGTCACATCAATTGCCCTGAAAGTCTCACAATGAAAATCGCTCGATCGCTAGCGCTACGATCAATTGGTACCCAATCATTCTCAGCTGCGTTACTTAATTAATACACAGAACAAAAACTAGTCTTCACCGAAACAAAACGAGGACGGGTAACTAGTTTTATTTAAAACACTAATTTTGGTTTTTAGTCGCTCTCTGTCTTACTCCAAAAAAGTTAAGATACCGATTCAAACCTTATGACACTTTTTCTAATAACTCGTGTTCAACGCATTTTTTTCTATTTTAAACGAATTTAAAAGTTTATTCGCGGCTGTAAGATTATTTCAAACTTTAGAGATGCAAATTGAAACAGAATACTATCAAAGGTTTCGTTTCATATTACTGAAAGATTTCCATAAAAACCAAACGATCGGAAAAGTTTTCGAATTTGATTTATGTATAAGGCTTGCCAGCGTCCTACCTTTGGGAATTTACGAAGACAAAGTACAAAAATCGAATCAGAAACAGAAAAACACCTATACCATACAACCAAATATAATGTTCACCGCTTTGATAAAGCTGTAGCAAATAAATGTTTACGAGTCGGTATTATCGTCGCGTCTGGGTGTTTATCAGGCAGCTGAGCAGTATGTTACAAATTAATGTAATTAATTCGCCGCTCCAGAGTGCGGTGGCCGCGCTCATTCATTACAACACTACGATACGAATGTGCCATTTATAATAGAAATTAGTACCTTTATAGCTATGAATTTTGTTACATCAGACAGTCTTAATTACATTCGCGGACTTTTAGCTGCCGTAAGCGTAGCTAGGAAAACTATTATAAACGTCAATTTTATTTTTCGCTACTTTATATTTATGCCACAACGAATTTCGCGCCGGCACTTGACTTACAATTAACATCAGGTAAGGGAAATTTGCTGTGTCTTGTATAAAAAAAATCTTTAATGTTTCCAAAGTGGTAAGACAGACAGAGTTGCTATGTTCAACCGCTACTCCGAAGCTGAGTGTTTTATTTAGGTTTGCGTTTAACTGACTGTTTACTTGAAAGCAGTAAAAGCAAGCACGTACAGTAGAACGCCGATTATCCGAACGCTGATTAATCGAATCGGTCCTAAGCGTATAATAAAAACTTAAAACCAAGTTATTTTTGTTTTGTTGTAACAAGTTGGAACTCGCTGGAATCCAGATACATTTCAACTATTACGATTGAAAGCTAGAGGCAAGACACTACATGTTTGCATCGCGCGGTTTTTGTTTGCTACTATGTACCTCTATTATTGTATTTAGTATTGTAGAACTGTGTTGGTTAAACTTAATAAGGTTTATTGTATGTGTGACAGTTCGTTTTTCTTTATTAGGAGTCTATGTCTGATTATCCGAATTTTCGATTATCCCAATCGACCCCGGTCCCAATTAATTCGGATAATCGGCGTTCTACTGTACTTGTTTTGTATCCAAATGAGGAAAATATTGTTTAATTAGGACATTACATATATCCAACCCAATCTCTGATATAGGTACCTACTTCCGCTTATTTATCTTCGCATACTTCCGCTAGCCTACATCCGTCCTGTTCATTTCACGAGTAGGAGAAAGGTTTTGTTTCAGGAAACGGAGCGATAGAAAATTATTAATGATTAATTGATACATATTTCTATTAAAAGTATTCACTTCTAGGTGACTTGAATTTTAATTTCTAAAGTCCCTATGTAAATTAATTATGTGCACTTATTTTTAATGTTCGTTCTTTTCCCAATATAGCGGCAAAAACAATAGACTTTTTGAAATTTTAAACCGACTACCTAAGCATTCGGTTTACGTGATTTAGCTGTCAGGCGAGTAGATAGTGGGAGTATTACCTATGTAAAAATCTAATCAAAATCAGCCTAATAAACTAAAAAACGAATATATTTTCTATTTCCTTATCCAACACTAGAAACACTCCCCCAATAATTAACTACGATAAAAAAACAAAATAAACTCTATGCACACGAAAGTATTCCTCGATTTCTTATAAAAAAGATATTGAAATTCAAAATATTGCACCACAAATATTATGCAAATCTCTTTAGTTATTTCTACAAAAAGGTGTTTTTAAACGTGCAAAATTTTTTTGTCTGATAAAGCTTGAATTTTTTGTATCCACTATTGGATCGGTTGACCGATTGTTATTAACAGATTGGATTTACGTATAAACAAATAGGTAATTAGATCACCGGAAGTGCTGGTTCAGAGAGACACAGGGGCGTCGTGCTAAGTATACGGCGCATATTACATCAACCGTCTTTGTCATTGCCTTTACGGGGTATTTCTTATCGATGTTTGACGTCTGCAATGGAGAAATAAAGTCTTCATCATCATCATATCAGCCGTATGACGCCCACTGCTGGACATAGGCCTCCCCCAAGGATCTCCACAACGATCGGTCCTGCGCTGCCCGCATCCAGCGTTTTCCCGCGACCTTCACCAGATCGTCGGTCCACCTTGTAGCGGGTCTTCCCACTGAGCGTCGTCCGGCACGCGGTCGCCATTCGAGAACCTTTCCGCCCCAACGGCCATCGGTTCTCCTCGCTATGTGTCCCGCCCACTGCCACTTCAGCTGGGCTATTCTTCGAGCTATGTCGGTGACTTTAGTTCTCCTACGGATCTCGTCATTTCTGACTCGATCACGCAGGGAAACACCAAGCATAGCTCTCTCCATTGCCCGCTGGGCGACCTTGAGCCGTCCTATGAGACCCATAGTAAACGACCACGCCTCACTGCCATAGGTCATCACTGGCAACACACACTGGTTAAAGACTTTCGTCTTAAGGCATTGAGGTATTTTGGACGCGAAGATGTTCCGCAGCTTCCCGAACGCTGCCCATGCGAGTTGGATTCGACGAGAGATCTCTTTCTCGAAGTTGGACTTACCTAACTGGATTGTGTGTCCTAGGTAAACGTAGTGGTCAACAACTTCAAGTGTAACGTTCCCAACATTAACTGGAGCGGGTGCAACATGGGCGTTGGACATGATTTTAGTCTTGTCCATGTTCATCTTAAGACCCACTCGCTGGGATGCGTCACTGAGATGCTCGAGCATGGTGTTCAGGTCTTCCAAGGTCTCCGCCATTAGGACTACGTCATCGGCAAATCGAAGGTGTGTCAGGTACTCGCCGTTGATGTTAATGCCGAGTCCTTTCCAGTCCAGAAGCTTAAAAATATCCTCCATCGCAGCAGTGAACAGTTTCGGAGATATAACGTCTCCCTGTCTCACCCCTCGCTGTAGTTGGATAGGATTAGAGCTCTGATTCTGTACTCGGACCGACATAGTGGCGTTTTGGTATAGGTACTTTAACACTTCGATATACCTGTAGTCCACTTGGCACCTCTGGAGAGACTGCAGCACCGCCCAGGTCTCGATCGAATCGAAGGCCTTCTCATAGTCCACAAACGCTAAGCAAAGTGGCCGATTATACTCTTCGGTCTTCTATATAATCTGCCGCAGCGTATGGATGTGGTCTATGGTACTAAAGCCTTTTCGGAAACCGGCTTGTTCGGGAGGCTGGAAGTCGTCGAGCCTGCGAGCGAGACGATTCGTAATGACCCTCGAAAACAGCTTGTAGATATGGCTCAGAAGCGAGATGGGTCTGTAGTTCTTCAGTAGGGTCTTATCACCTTTTTTGAAGAACAAAAACACCTCGCTTCTGCTCCATGCCTTCGGCGTTTTGCCCTGGTGGATGACGGAGTTGAAGAGCTTCTGGAGGACTTTAAGTACCGGCGTACCGCCCGCTCTCAGAAGCTCTGTTGTGATTCCGTCATCTCCCGCCGCCTTGTTGTTTTTAAGCTGTTTGAGGGCAATTCTAATCTCGTACAGGCTGACGTCCGGGATATCCTCGGTATAATGTCGGGTAAGCTTGGCTCTAGGATCTCGAGCTCTGCTTTCGCCTGGTGTTCTGCTGGAATATAACTGCCTATAGAAACTCTCAATCTCCCTCAGGATTTCAGGAGTCGATGAAATGATACTACCGTCCTCAGTTTTCAGCCTCGTCAGTTGACTTTGCCCAATAGACAGATCTCTAGCGAACACTTTGGAGCCTTTGTTCCGCTCTATGGCCTCTTTAATACGCTCGGTATTAAAGTGGCGAAGGTCGCTCGTCAACGACTTCGAGATCTGTCTATTAAGCTGTCTATAACGAAATGCATCCGCTGAGTCCTGTAGTCTCATTTCATGTCTCCTATCCATGAGTTCGAGTGTGTATGCGGAGAGTTTCTTTAACTTGGTACGGCGGGTTTTAAAGTGTTTAGACCCTACCGTACGGACAGTATCCACCACCAGGTCGTTCAGATCGTCCACGTCTATGCTGTTCTCAAGGTACTCGAAGCGGTTCTGGAGCTCGAGCTGAAAGCGCTCGGGGTTTTGAATTTGGGCTGGCACCGGTCGGAGCGTTGATTTTATATTTTAATAAAGTCTTAATAAACAAGTATTGACACTGAATCAAGTTAAAAAACAAGTATTGCTCAGCTCATTGCAACCTACGAGGCAGTGCTAGATATCAACAAAATGCACGTGAAATACGCTTTATTCTGAATTTTTTGACATACGTATTATAACATTTTTTTTATTTACCCGCTCAACGCGACGCTACTCATATCGTCCGAACGAGCTCTTAGTAGCTAATGAATAAAGAGAAACAGTTAGTTCTTGTGGCAATTTGAATTATTTTCTATCACAATATTATTGACATAAATTTATTTAAAGGACATAGAACTGACTTGATTATTGATGGCTACGATGGTGGACTCAATTGAGGATTGAAAATAACCTTTATTACGTACAATAAGAGCAGATTTTGTTAGTGATTCAATATTGAATAATCTATCTTTTCCCAACTACGTACGGCCTAATGACAAGGGAGGTAAGTCCTAATGTACCGTACCTTCATGTAAATATATGCAAATTGCGTTACTGAATAAACTACTCTACGTAAGGATAAACGCACCACTGGATAGGTATATTGTGTGTCGGATTGGATCTTATTGTATTAGCTTCTCAATGTTTACCACGATTGCTTTCAATTCGAATCTATATATATATATATATATATATATATATATATATATATATATATATATAGATCGAAATCTTTCTCAGCGCTGGATTATATAAAAAATATTTTTACGCAATGTTACAAACTACGGGATACTTATAATTTTCCTACCTAAACCTAATCTGTGATCAACATAAAACTAAAATTTAAACGCATTAGAAATTGGATTCTGTTATTCAATTCACAAACAAGTGA
The DNA here is from genome assembly GCA_902850365.2 of Chilo suppressalis. NCBI lineage: Eukaryota > Metazoa > Arthropoda > Insecta > Lepidoptera > Crambidae > Chilo > Chilo suppressalis. The sequence continues at coordinate 21,974,380 of OU963898.1, forward strand.
CAGTCTTGTTACCACTCAGCGAGCTGGAAAACGGGTTCGAAACTCCGAAAACTAAATGATTACCTAAATAAAAAATAAGCGATACGCGCTTCATGACTCGTACATAGACATTTTAAGTTAAACTGTAATGAACATCATTATAGTAATAGGTATAAGTTATTTACGGGATTGTTACCATTGAACATCATGCTCTGGATTCCGTGTGTGTCGATAATCTTTATAAACTAAAGGCTCTTTTACTCTAAATGCAGCTTGGTATTTTAACATAGTTGAGAGCTGGCGAACAAAATACTGGTATAATTACATAGAATTAAATTTTACAGGAGCTGTATAAAACTGAATGACATAACTGAGCTTTTGGCATAGTTTTTAATTAAAAAAAAAATTAACTCTGTTTTAGGCGGTTTTGATTGAAATTTATTTGAGAATCAAATTCAGCGGGCCCGAAACCTCCGGACTGTAAAAAAAATTTGTTCGACCAGATGAGTAATTACACCGTTATGTTCGCCGGCTCCTCAGTTTTAACAAGGAAATTAAAAATTTGTATTTCAGACTTAATCAATGTTGAGTAGCCAGGTACACGATGAAACGTTAAGTTCGATATACAAAGAAACCTAATCTGTAATCAACATAAAACGTACGTACTTTGCGAGAGTGACATATTAGACAGCTCCAATAAACGTTTTTATGGCTTTCGTGGGCTAAAGTTAAATATGATAAGGTAATAAATATAATACGCTTCCTCTAGTCCGCTGAGACTGGTATATTGAGACTGTGTAAGTAATGTTAATAACGCCAATACTGCGGATGTTAATTAATATTGTGACGTCAACGGAGCCATTGATCTTGATGATTAATCTAAGAGTTATATAAATTGCTCTAATAAATCCAGTAGGTATCTAACATCTTTTCTAACTCTGTGGCTTGGTAACTTGAATCGAATATGTGTTCCTACTGGAATTAGTTACCAAAAATATATATTTACAAAATAATATAGTCTTTGTGTTTAGTGGACCTAGACACACATTAAAGTTAATCACGTTTCAATATTCGGTGTTTAAAAACAAAAAGTGGTAAATCACACCAATTTCTTGACTGTAGATATATGATTATTTAAAGCTGCCCATTTCGACAACCTCGAAGAAAATAAAGTTTAATTTCATAATTATTGCAATAAACACAACCGAAAGCCTCTACATCAAATAACCAAGAACACTAATTATAACAATTGAAAAAATATTGCCTTATAATAACTCGTTCCAATAATAGATAGATATTATGTATTTTTATATATATTTTAGAGTACATGTCATTTAGTTCTTTGGTCAATTTCAACTGAGATGTGTTGTTTCAACTATTGGATACAATAAAAATACCTACATAATCAATTCACCACATATTTACTCACCCACAAAGTTGGTGAGTAATTAATGTCGTTCACCTTTTCTTAAAACTAATAATGTTCAGCTTAAATGCGAAGATATAATTTACGATCACTATTTACATAGCTTGGATACACTTATAAAATATAATATGTTATTGTTCGACCAGTGAGTCGTCAACCTATTAGTACATATTTTCAATTTAACATACAAAACAATACCTACATGAACACAATTTACACAGCTTTAACAAATATTGGATTTATTAAACACATTTTTTTCCGATTTTTGAGCAAGTTAGTTTGATGCCGGCACTTCACTTGGCGTTTCGTAGTTGGGCATCAGTAAACTTGAAAACAGTCTGTCCTTTTCATACTTTATAAGGAATGAAAAGGACAGACTGATATCAAGTTTACAAATAGCAAACACGAATAGCCAATAGTAGCTTTAGCTTTATGTTTTCATTAATTGGTATTGCGAATCACCGGTCTTCTATTCGATAATACTACATTTTATAAGCTATGTTTCGTTGGGCTCATTCCAGCTAGACGCATAACCTACCCTGTTCTATCAAACTTCAACATTCATTTAACCAACAACAATCTAAATATATATTTATGCCATTAAAAATAATGTTTAATTCACAGTAATACAGAGGATGGATTCGTAGCACGTACAGTGTGTGGTTGACATTCGTATCCACATGGAAATAATAAATCACCGAAACTGTAAGGTTATGTAACCGCCTACATTAAACCCGTGTGAACTAAACCGAACACATTTCACACAACAAAACAAAAGAGTGACGACCGTTAAAACTATTTGTACAATTATCGTAGTATAATAATAATTATAGTTTCGATATCACATCGCGGTCGCGTTACAACTGCGCTATGATGTGCATTGGAATCGAATAGTCTGTGTTTTCTTGTTTGTTCCACAGTTTGACTAGGTGTGTATGCAGTGACGTCACTATACCTCTACTCGGCGTAGATAGGTTACTTGCCCCTGTACTTTTCAGTGGTGGCGTCTTCTAGATTGCTGTCCCAGTCGAACTCCGTGACGCCGGTGCGGGACACCTCGCCTAGGTGCCGCCACCGGTACTCGAAGTCATTGTCACGCTTCTTGAGCGCCTCGAATCTGACACAAAAACGACATGTATCAATATGATTGGCGCCGCGACGGGGCAATCTAAGTGCGTGGGCCCAAATTGGCGTCATTATCCCTTATCCTTTAACATAGAACTGGTTCTACTTCAATTACGCTCCGATTTAATTTTCTAAGACATGTATCTCTGTAGGTGGTTATTATCTGTCTTTATCGAACGATAACCATCCGGTAATTAAGCGGAGATATGAGGTAATTCTCTCACAACGCTGGGCCACCTGACAAGATGTTTAATCTCTAAATGAGGTTTGCATTGTGATTAAAGTGGTTAAATACAAATACAATTTGGTTCCAACTGTGTTCAAACTACTAGCTAGATAGTCACGAAGTCGGAAGGGGAACATTTACGAGTATGATTGTATGTCGAGAGAAATGTCTTAGATTTCAATGTAAACTAAGCTCCCGGGGATATACGAGATCAGTTTATTCGAGTAAACGTCTACAAGGAAAAAAGCGTTCGTTCTTTTGATACGCCAGTGAAAGAGGAATACAGATTAGCCGCACATTGTGGTAAATGCTACACTCGAACAATCCCATTAGATGGTGATTAATCATCTTTGACAGGCAATTTGGCTTCGATGTTTCAGGCAGCGTATTTATTGAGGCTTTCATAAGCTATTTGTCAACCGTAACCTGGTAATTGGGTTGAAATGATTTAGGTTCGTGATAGTGGAGAGTGTGGCCCTGGTATTGCATAGTTCGGGTCACATAGCCATTTTGATTTGCTTAGCCTAATTGGATTGTTTAATCTACCGGCGGCACTGAAAAAACTCTAACTTTTGAATTTGTCTCAAGTTGGGGATGCCACTTTCTTTGCGTTAACAATAGAATGAAGCAAAGCGTGAGTAAATGAAGTACTTTGTTTATAAAACATGAAATTCTTTTTCCTAATTACGAGTCTAAGTGCCTCTTATTTATCGGAGACAGTTCAACAACGCATTAACACGTATTTTTAGAACGCTTACTATCTTACTTTAACGTTCAAGTATTCAGAAACAAGATAATATTTTCTCTCGAGGAAATACGCATATAAAGCACAGGAGATTGAAGCTTAAATTGAAGCATCACTTAACAAAGTATCTCAACCTTATACCTAGAACACGGGCTATTGTAAACCTTAATATTATGAACGTGGAGTACATAATCAAGAGATCAACTTGTAAGTAAATAGGGTCAGGGCTCAGGGCTGAATGTGTTAATCTAGCCTTCTCAAGCGTCCATCAACCGACGGCCAAATTTCTTACGTATCAGAAACTTTAAAAACATGTAAAAACTTTATGTGAAGAAAAAGTATATAAGGTAATTATGAAACACGCTCTTCCAACTTCATTAAATATTATAAGCCCTAAATGGTAAAAGGCACTAACTTAAACAAACGTAGATTACATTTCCTTTTAGTTATATTTTCTTTAGATTTTAACATCAAGCTGTTACATGCTTAAAAATATAAAATTATAAATACGTAGATTATTTAGCAAATTATATAGCTATTAATAATATTAAGACTTAAAAATTTATGCGGCAGATATTGTTCTTACTAGACTCCCCTAGGTCCCTTCATCCTTGCTAGGCTAACTTGTGAACATCCTATGCAGTTAACTGTAACATAATGCCTTTGCATCAATCGGCGTTAGCAACACGCGCGGGCGCCATGTGAGCTTTCCACAGATCGAGCATGTCGAGGCGTGTCGGCGTTGAGTGTGAACGCCACAGAACACAGAAAGACGTTAGAAGGGCCTAGTTCCCACAAGGCCGGGGTAGGCACGCCACAGTTATGTGTGAGCAAATGCTCATAACTTGGTTCTGATTGCGTCGTTGCTCTCGGGTGTGAGCGCTGATTGGGTCGATTGTTAGATGTCGCGTCGTTTGATTGGCTATATAAAGTGGAAGCGTAGTGAGGGCGAGCCGGCGACATCGGTTACCGTACAAAAGATCTTTAAGCACACTTCTAAACTCTTTTTGTGTTCTGTGGTGAACGCCGTCATATGATTCCATGAGCATCGAAACACGGCGAGAGACGCAGGCGCACGCAACGCAACCTGAATGCATCTCTCTGTCTGAAGTAGGTCTAATGATTTTACAGTCACGAAAGTCTCTTCGTCATCGTCTTGATTACATTTGTAAGTATTTGTAAGGAACGTTGCTAAAATTTACGCAAAAATGGGCGGATCGCAATTTTTAAGCCATCATCAAAAGCAATGTTACCATCGCGAAAATAAATGAAAATAGTTCGAAAATGCCGTCGTGAAAGCTTATACTACTTTCGTAAATGTAAAATCGATTCAAGTAATTTGATCAGACGCTGTTTCAAACTATTTTTATCAAAAAAGAAATCGGAAATTCATATTTCTTCATGCCAATGGGCAACTCATTTTAATCAACTTTTCCCACACATATTCATGCCAATTTGGTCAAACTCTTTAAACTAGCTTGTTTGATCAAATAACTTAAATATCTATGGCGGCTATTAGACTAGGGAATTGAGCTTGAGTTGCTTGATGCACTCCACCTGTGCCGAGGACAACGCCGCGAGCGTCGCGTTGGACTGCTTGAACCTCAAGAGTAATCCTTAATAAAATTACCATCTCACCTTTTGAACATGAGGTTCTTAGCGAACTCGTACAGCTCAAGGTCTAGCGAGTTGAGCCGCTTGATGCGCGCCACCTGCGCCGGCGATAACGCTGCGAGCGTCGCGCCTGATACGGTGGCGTTGTGCTGCGTGAATGGCACCGCGAAACGAAGGTTGAAGGTCTCCTCGAACACGTATTGTGATATCTGCACAAGGCAACAAAGGTTTATAGAATCATATAATCCAACACTTTAGGGGCTGAAAATGTTCATTGCAAAATCTGTCATTAATACTATCATATGTTTTGACTATTAGGCAGCTGTTTATTATTAATGCTATTCTGTACACACATCTTTGCCTCCCATATGACCCCGAAACTGCCAGAAGTAAGCGTGGATGTGGTAGATTTTGCAAAATTAGTAAATGCAGGCTAACATTGTCTCGTCGCCACCTTTCAAACATTGCACCTATGTTATATAACAGGGCCAGCAAAATCATTGACATATATCCACTTACCCTTAATAAGTGTAAGATGGTTGCTTGGCAGTGGTAACATTCCCTTTCATATGATGAAACGGAGAGCTTACTCAAAGTCATCAAATAATACACGGATATACATGTGAAATGACATGCAACTTCATTTTAGTACAATCGTACACTCTCACTCTTATAAACATACACGCATGCACATACAGACACACACGCTAATACAGACCCACACACCCACACTCATATATAGAAATACACACTCATATATACAAACACACCCATACATACTTTTTATTTTGTAAGTAAATGGTAAGATAAGGACTGTAATTTTTATTTATTTATATGTATTATGGAACACACGTCTCTGTATCTGGAGGTGGGCGCTAATAGCTGTAACACAGTTCTAGAAACTAATATAGCTATTAACGAACCTTAATTATACATGTAACTTAAATTAGTTCCAATAAATATATTTTTCATTTTTCATATTGGTTGGGATTGAGGAGCTTGATGGCGCAAGAGGTTTAAGCGTTCGACTGTGATCGTATAAGTTAAGTAACTTTCGCAGTGGTCGGTCATTGCATGTGGCCAAAATCACTATCCCAAGTTCCTCCGTGCTTCGGAAGCCGTTGGTCCCGTTTGCATCTGCAGTTATTAGCACCCACCAATCTGCATTGAACCGTGTGGTGGGAATAGGGAAGGCCTTGCAGTAGGGACATTAATAGGCTTATGATGAATGGTCTGCACAATCCTGGATTTTTCACCTTTTTATCTGGGACTTCTCCGATCAGAAAGTCATTGGTCCCGGCAGCATCTGCAGTTATAATCTCTTTTTCTCATAGAGGAAATCTGAGCATAGCAAGGGGGCATTAATAAGCTGGTGATGAAGATGGAAAATATAATTGTGTCTATGTACATAAACACTCGTTTTTTTTTGCAGAGCATCTAAGGAGCAGTACACATTGTCTAAACTTTAATTGGAATTTATAATACACCTATTTGAAAATCCAATATATCTCTAAGATGCTTCAAGAAAAACCGGATTTTCAGTGATTTTAACAGCACCAGCACTCGCATAACAAATTCTATCGAAACCGGTCGATTCAAATATAATAACATTTGCAGAAGAAAATAAAGTATTGAACATAGAACTCATATTTACTTTTATTGAATATAAACTGAACAATGCAAACTTGATCAAGAGCTCATTGAGCTAATATTGAAAATAGGGCGAAATATTCAAAAGCAAAATACAATATTAACATTTGAATGAACGCGAGTGCGGAGTAAGTAAACATATTCATTTTGCAATCGATTGCGCCCGAGAATAAATTCCAAGCAGAATTCAAAAGTTTCACAAGAGCTCTACCTAGTCGAAGCACTATCGTGCACATTTCAACTTTTCACCTAGACATCGCGGCGGTAAAAAGGATATTCTTGAAACTTTCCGTCGAAGGATTTATGTGACGCTCTTATTATAAGAAAGTTCTGCCCGATCTAAATCCGAGTTAAGTCAGCCGGAATCCAACTGTCCTATATATTACAGCAAGCACCCGCTCAACAATAAAGCTTAATAAATTAAAGCTCTTCTTCACCCCGATCGGTGGACAAACATTAAAAACAAATGGTGGAGGAACGAGTCATGAATATTCATAGTCAAGAAAACTGCGGGTTGTGAGTCTGACCGACTACAAATGGTGTAAAAGATATTATTACGACATTCAAGTGCGAATAATGGTAGTACTTATCTAAAGGTCACACGAGTGGAAGATCCTAGGATCGATCCCCATCCTTTGAAGGTGAGTTATACCTGTTCAATTTATTTAAACAATGACCAAATATCTGGCAACTACTATCATTATAAAGAGTTTCATTAAGTATATTTATTCATTCATGTTTATGTAGATTAGTTGTTGTTGAATTTATATTTTTCGTTTGTCCCACTACTTGTTCAGTTATGAATCAGTGACATGTGACAAACCAAAGGAGGTCCTAATCGTTGATCCGAAGAGTGTATTGTACTGTTTATTACGTAAGTACGCTCTTGATTCAACAAAGATGTCATTAGCGTGGGTTATATAATAAACTCTTTCTCCTGTTCTCACCGTCATGATAATTCTTGAAATGATAACATACTCAATTGATGACATAATCATACGACCACCAATAAACATTACTATCGTATAAAGGATGTAAACACTACATCTTAATGATATTGACTACACCAAAAGTTTTCTACTAAATGGCCATTCATTGCGCTTCATATTATTGAATGTCAATCAATGAATGCAAGCAGATCATAAATTAGATTTGGTAAAATTTACTCGTACATACAATTTTTATTTTGTTATATCGTGAAAAAAATTGGATAAGTTTTACACTTAACAAAAAAGAACTTTCTAGGGCTTGAATTCAAGGCAATCAATCACTTTTTATCTTGCGACCTACAAATACAAGAAAACTGCGGGCACAGATTCTGACCCGTGACAAATGGCAACGAAGATACAGCGACCCTATTCAGTGGGAATAATTGCTGCCATATCTTAACCGATCAAACAAATAGATAACGTTAAATAAACCTGGGCGCCATGTTCATAAAAACACAAGGAATCTCAAAGGCATTGGACAATTTATAATCTTCTGCCGTTAAGAAAAACAAAAGAAATACTGACAATATACGAAATCTCGACGAAAATGTATGTAATCTGTTAAAGAATATCTAATGAATAGGTATATAGAATACCGAAAGAGTCAAGTTTTTACATTTACATTCCCTAGAATTTTAAGGCATTCTAAAACAGTGTGCTGAAATTATAGGTTTGTAACGCTTCGTTTCGGTGGCGTTTCACATTTCCATTATGGAACTTCAACGTGTAGGTATATTTTTATTTTCCAATAATAATCGTATCGCCGACTTCTGATCGGGTCGTCTTCCGTGTTATAAAAACAAACTTTATGAGTATGAATACTTATACTCATAAAGTTGTTTTTGTGATGTTAACTCAACAAATTACCGAACCCCACCAGATGTTAAGTTTACTAAGCCCAGTTGCAATGCTTGCTGATGCGACAAATGTGTCGTTCCAGCATTCTTTCCTTTGCCAGCCTGAACGCAATCCATAGAGGACTAATAACTCAACAACAGATAAGGAATACCACCAAAAGGTAGTGTTTTTGGTGGTCCAATTCCAACAAATTTAAGCACTACTCTCCATCTTAAAATAATTTATTCAAATTTACCTAGTCAGGTCATAAATTCTGTCACATGTTTAATATAAAATAATTGAAACAAGTTTATTTATTATGTAACCGTTTATATACCAAAATGAACTTAACAAAACATAGATTCTTATGACAATAAAGTTTATTCAAAATGACCTCCGTGATTTTGTATACAGGCCTTCAATCTGCGCAGCCAGTCGTTTATCGCAGCACGAACGAGGTCCATGTCAATATCAGCGGCTGCCTTAATCAAGGATGTCTTGAGTGACTCCAAATTGCGGCTTTGAGCCTTTTCCTCCAAGTGTTGCCATATCTTACAAGATATTACAATCTAACGGACTCAAATCTGGACTGGAGGAGGGCCAGTCTTCGTGACGGATGAAGTCGATTTCTCTCAGATTTTCTCAGTCTTGTGTGCTCTTCGCTCTATGAGCTGGCGCCGAATCTTGTTGGAATACCCAGTGCCTGTTATTGAACTGGTATGAGAAACAGGTTCCACAAGGTTCGTCAGGACTGTATTTTGATATACAACTGCAGTCGTTTTTACACCTTTCTCACAAAAATATACCTCTGTTAAGCCCCAATAAGAAACTCCCAACCATAACATGAGCGAGGATGGAAAATGACCTCGTTGGACACGCGGAATACGGTTGCTCGCTTCTTCACTACTGTGTGCGCACCGTAAACCTTATCATTTTCTTTGTTGTAGTTCTCTTCTACGGTAAAAATTTTTTCGTCCGAAAAAATAATTTCCCTATATTTTTTTCCCGCATACTGCTTCAACAAAGCGCAGCATCTCTTCAGTCTCAGGACCATTAGACGAGCATTCAAACGATGTCCTGTTTTTCTTCGATATGCCCGAAGCCTTAAGTCTTCATTTAACACCCTTTTCACCGTGGTTCTGCTTAACCCCATCTGAAGGGCCAACAGTTCCTGATTACGTTTGGGATTTCTTTGAATTCGCGCCTTCACAGCTTTTATCACTGCTGAAGTCCTAACAAACCGAGGGCGACCACTTCATGACCTGTCATCTACACTAGAGTCTTCATTGTATCGTATGATGGTACGATAAACGAATCTTTTGGTTATATTAAAATTTGGTATGTCAAAAATTTTAATTGGCGCGTAACCGCAACGATGCAACGCAATAACTGCAACACGATCTTCTTTAAGCGTCCACTCCATATTTAAAAATTGAGTAAAATTCTAAAAAGTATACATTTTAATTTTCATGAACAATTCGAAATTCGAATTCAATAAACTTTTTTGTGGCCAGCATTCTAAAAGAAAAGTTTTTACTGTGTGACAATACTTATGACCTGACTGTGCATAATCATTTATTCAGTCTAGGTTGTTACAAGCACTTGTGAATGTCGAAAGACAAAGTCATCGATTCGCAAATCTGCAGCGGAAGCGTGTACTCACCTCAACCTAGAAACTCAGCAGCAAAGGTTGTATCCTGTATTATTATTTTATATTGTATACTGTGTATATTGTGTCAAGTTGCCAAATAACTTCAGTGATAATTCGTGAAGTCACCTTCCATTATATAATTTGGATTATTCAATAAATAAAAAAGTGAGCTACATTTTAAGTATAGGAAGCGGCTACATATACTACATTATTGTTATGAAAAATTACTAACACCCATTACATTACAAATAACAAAAAAGCTGTAATGTTCATGCAAAAAGATCATAAAGATCATCATCCACTTTATAAATGACCTTTATAATGTCTCTCTTATGTTATAATTAAGCGAAAATAGAAAAAAAACGTATCCAATATTTTTTTGATAATCTACCTGGTGAAAGAAGAAAGAAAAGTTAGTCGTCATCCCTTTTCTTTTCTCGGTACTATTTATTTTTTCTTTCAGTTCAAAGAAAAATTTTGTATTTCTTATAATAATATTTAATATTATTTACTTACGACGATCCGGATTACGATTTCCATTGGGTTCATCAATAAATTTACCTTTTCATTTAGTAAAAATATATTCGTTTTAAATTTACGAATCTCGGAAACATGTTACTTAAGTAGATTATGAACCCACTTTAACAGAGAACTAACTCAAACCGACTTGTCTTATGAATTATGCTGTCTCCCAAAACTTTTTCATGTTTTGTTTTGTTTAAGGGTATTAATTACTTCATTAATACATATTCCTTAAGATTCTTTACTGATCAGAATGATCAAGTTATTTAATAATAAAGATCTCATTTCATTTAAAAACGATATCGTGTTGTTAATCGGAAAACCAACTAAGTGCCAATTTTTGCAAAATTGAGTTAAAATACACATTTTACTCAAAAAAAGCGATCTTTCTAGTGGTAAAACTCTCTTAATTCGATAATGCATAGGTAAAAAGATAGTGAAAACATTATTCTCATTTTTTTATGTCATATCCAATCGATCCGAACCAATATCGAATTCGAATAGTTTGCGAATGCGAAATGTCATTGTCAAATGTGTACTGACTTTTAGTTCTCGTTCTGTCGTTTCCGCTGCTGGTCAAGTTTCCATACAAAATTTGACAATGTCATTTTAGACTCGCAAACTTTTCGATATCGGTTCGTGCTAGGGGTATATGACTTAATTACTTTTCACTTTAGTAAATATTGAATGAGCAGAACTAAATATATAATAAGGAAAAGCGCCTCTTTCTCACCCACTTAGCGGATGCTTCTACAGCCTGGATGTTGGAAGATTCAAGGCACCGTGCCTGGATTAAGGAAGTTTTCCCCACCGCCTTTCTGTTTAATCTGGCAACTGCCCATCTTGGAAAACTCACATCTCCCGGCACGGTATGTGGATTGTTTGATAAATCAGGCGTAGGTGAGACCCTGATTAGAATGCACCAATGATCTGACTGGTTCCGTTCTTCTCCACAACTCTCCAGCGCTGTATACGCATCGCGATCGCAGGTGCCTTACACAGGTTTATGCGTGCCCCTATTTGTAATTTCAAGCCAAAACATAGTCGCCTATTCATAAACTGCTTCCCTCTCTTGACTGTCGTTCTTGTGGAACCGTAAGCCATATGTTTGCCATTGAAGTCACCGAAAACGTTATTATGTAGTAATTATTTCAGTTAAACATCTGAATTACTCGTAATATATATTCGAGTAAAACCAACTAAAATTTGGGTTTTCTTTTTAATATTTGTTTTGTGCTGCTTTTATAGATGTAACAAAACATAAACAGATAATAATATTATAATGAGCCAACATAAAGAACAGCTAATACTTCACTGAAACTTTATTTTATAAAATATTTACATTTTAGTGTTATACAGGGAAAAACAACTAAATGCCTCCAACTAGTTGTTTTTACATCACGCAATAAAATTGTAAATTTAGGAATACATAAATTACTGAACTTATAAGACAAATATTTGTTTTATAGAATAATGTTTAACGCAAGTTACAAATGCGATATTTAACAAGAGATTTTCTTTTCCAAACCTTTGAAATGAAATATCTCATATCTCTAATTTGAACATTTAGTTGGTTTTGCCATTAACACGACGATCTTATTACATTTTCTTATTCACCAAATAGATTATGTTATCCAAGAAGGATACATTTTCATTCGAATATTGTCCATTCAATATTATTACCAACCAATCATCAAGTGAACAGCTAATAAGGATAAAAGTATTGAGTTACAGTGTTCGCCAAATATCTGCTTCGGATGGCCGACGGCGACGACTAGAGATTATATTAAAACAGAGTGATTATTTCCTCTGAATTAAACCACATAAAAATAAAGAAACGCTTTTCTAACCCCATATTTACCTATTTTAACTACTGTTCGTTTGTAGTAATTGAAGTAGCTCATGAATTGATTATTATCAGTGTGCTCAGACGAGACAATCAGACGTGGCTTCCGTTTACGCGAGGGCCATTCCATTAAAAAAAGGCTGTAATTTTCTGCACGCATATATAACATGCGACGCGCACTAAGCGCGATAACGTCTTTCTGTCAGGCAGGTTTTAAGGAAACCAATACCTAGTGTGTGGGCATGTGATGAAACTGAAACTAGCAGCCGACATTCTCTCGAGACAAAATATTTTTTTTTTCAACTAAAGTATTAGAGTATCTTGGCTGAAATTACACCCACTATTTCTTCACCCTAAAAAGAAGTTCTGGGAAAAAAATTATCAATTTCGTATGTGTAGGAGATGAGATACAGCTTTTTGAAAAAATAAATAATCTTTCTCCTGAGAGAAAGTATTTTTTTACAACTAAACTATTAGAGTATCTTGGCTGAAATTACTTCCACTATTTCTTCAGCCTTAAAAGAAGTTTTGAGGAAAATTTCAGCAAGTTCGTATGTCTAGGAGATGAGATACAGCTTTTTAAACAAAAAAAAAATATTCTCCTGAGAAAATATTTTTTTACAACTAAACTATTAGAGTATCTCGGCTGAAATTACTTCCACTGTTTCTTCACCCTAAAAAGAAGTTTTGAAGAAAATTTCAGCAATATCGTATGTCTAGGAGATGAGATACAGCTTTTTAAACAAAAAAAAAATGTTCTCCCGAGAAAATATTTTTTTACAACTAAACTATTAGAGTATCTTGGCTGAAATTACTTCCACTGTTTCTTTACCCTAAAAAGAAGTTTTGAAGATAATTTCAGCAATTTCGTATGTCTAGGAGATGAGATACAGCTTTTTAAACAAAAAAAAAATATTCTCCTGAGAAAATATTTTTTTAAAACTAAACTTTTAGAGTATCTTGGCTGAAATTACTTCCACTGTTTATTCACCTTAAAAAGAGGTTTTGAAGAAAATTTCAGAAATTTCGTATGTCTAGGAGATGAGATACAGCTTTTTAAACAAAAAAAAAAATATTCTGAGAAAATATTTTTTTACAACTAAACTATTAGAGTATCTTGGCTGAAATTACTTCCACTATTTCTTCACCCTAAACAAAAGTTTTGAGGAAAATTTCAGCATGTTCGTATGTCTACGAGATGAGATACAGCTTTTTAAACAAAAAAAAATATTCTCCTGAGAAAATATTTTTTTAAAACTAAACTTTTAGAGTATCTTGGCTGAAATTACTTCCACTGTTTCTTCACCTTAAAAAGAGGTTTTGAAGAAAATTTCAGAAATTTCGTATGTCTAGGAGATGAGATACAGCTTTTTAAACAAAAAAAAAATCTCCTGAGAAAATATTTTTTTTTCAACTAAACTATTAGAGTATCTTGGCTGAAATTACTTCCACTATTTCTTCACCCTAAACAAAAGTTTTGAGGAAAATTTCAGCAATTTCGTATGTCTAGGAGATGAGATACAGCTTTTTAAACAATAAAAAATATTCTCCTGAGAAAATATTTTTTTAAAACTAAATTTTTAGAGTATCTTGGCTGAAATTACTTCCACTGTTTATTCACCTTAAAAAGAGGTTTTGAAGAAAATTTCAGCAATATCGTATGTCTAGGAGATGAGATACAGCTTTTTAAACAAAAAAAAAATGTTCTCCCGAGAAAATATTTTTTTACAACTAAACTATTAGAGTATCTTGGCTGAAATTACTTCCACTGTTTCTTCACCCTAAAAAGAAGTTTTGAAGAAAATTTCAGCAATTTCGTATGTCTAGGAGATGAGATACAGCTTTTTAAACAAAAAAAAAATATTCTCCTGAGAAAATATTTTTTTAAAACTAAACTTTTAGAGTATCTTGGCTGAAATTACTTCCACTATTTCTTCACCCTAAACAAAAGTTTTGAGGAAAATTTCAGCATGTTCGTATGTCTACGAGATGAGATACAGCTTTTTAAACAAAAAAAAATATTCTCCTGAGAAAATATTTTTTTAAAACTAAACTTTTAGAGTATCTTGGCTGAAATTACTTCCACTGTTTCTTCACCTTAAAAAGAGGTTTTGAAGAAAATTTCAGAAATTTCGTATGTCTAGGAGATGAGATACAGCTTTTTAAACAAAAAAAAAATCTCCTGAGAAAATATTTTTTTTTCAACTAAACTATTAGAGTATCTTGGCTGAAATTACTTCCACTATTTCTTCACCCTAAACAAAAGTTTTGAGGAAAATTTCAGCAATTTCGTATGTCTAGGAGATGAGATACAGCTTTTTAAACAAAAAAAAATATTCTCCTGAGAAAATATTTTTTTAAAACTAAATTTTTAGAGTATCTTGGCTGAAATTACTTCCACTGTTTATTCACCTTAAAAAGAGGTTTTGAAGAAAATTTCAGCAATATCGTATGTCTAGGAGATGAGATACAGCTTTTTAAACAAAAAAAAAATATTCTCCTGAGAAAATATTTTTTTAAAACTAAACTTTTATAGTATCTTGGCTGAAATTACTTCCACTATTTCTTCACCCTAAACAAAAGTTTTGAGGAAAATTTCAGCATGTTCGTATGTCTACGAGATGAGATACAGCTTTTTAAACAAAAAAAAATATTCTCCTGAGAAAATATTTTTTTAAAACTAAACTTTTAGAGTATCTTGGCTGAAATTACTTCCACTGTTTCTTCACCTTAAAAAGAGGTTTTGAAGAAAATTTCAGAAATTTCGTATGTCTAGGAGATGAGATACAGCTTTTTAAACAAAAAAAAAATCTCCTGAGAAAATATTTTTTTTTCAACTAAACTATTAGAGTATCTTGGCTGAAATTACTTCCACTATTTCTTCACCCTAAACAAAAGTTTTGAGGAAAATTTCAGCAATTTCGTATGTCTAGGAGATGAGATACAGCTTTTTAAACAAAAAAAAATATTCTCCTGAGAAAATATTTTTTAAAACTAAATTTTTAGAGTATCTTGGCTGAAATTACTTCCACTGTTTATTCACCTTAAAAAGAGGTTTTGAAGAAAATTTCAGCAATATCGTATGTCTAGGAGATGAGATACAGCTTTTTAAACAAAAAAAAAATGTTCTCCCGAGAAAATATTTTTTTACAACTAAACTATTAGAGTATCTTGGCTGAAATTACTTCCACTGTTTCTTCACCCTAAAAAGAAGTTTTGAAGAAAATTTCAGCAATTTCGTATGTCTAGGAGATGAGATACAGCTTTTTAAACAAAAAAAAAATATTCTCCTGAGAAAATATTTTTTTAAAACTAAACTTTAAGAGTATCTTGGCTGAAATTACTTCCACTGTTTATTCACCTTAAAAAGAGGTTTTGAAGAAAATCTCAGAAATTTCGTATGTCTAGGAGATGAGATACAGCTTTTTAAACAAAAAAAAAATATTCTGAGAAAATATTTTTTTACAACTAAACTATTAGAGTATCTTGGCTGAAATTACTTCCACTATTTCTTCACCCTAAACAAAAGTTTTGAGGAAAATTTCAGCATGTTCGTATGTCTACGAGATGAGATACAGCTTTTTAAACAAAAAAAAATATTCTCCTGAGAAAATATTTTTTTAAAACTAAACTTTTAGAGTATCTTGGCTGAAATAACTTCCACTGTTTCTTCACCTTAAAAAGAGGTTTTGAAGAAAATTTCAGAAATTTCGTATGTCTAGGAGATGAGATACAGCTTTTTAAACAAAAAAAAATATTCTCCTGAGAAAATATTTTTTTTTCAACTAAACTATTAGAGTATCTTGGCTGAAATTACTTCCACTATTTCTTCACCCTAAACAAAAGTTTTGAGGAAAATTTCAGCATGTTCGTATGTCCAGGAGATGAGATACAGCTTTTTAAACAAAAAAAAATATTCTCCTGAGAAAATATTTTTTTACAACTAAACTAAGAGAGTATAGAGTATCTCGGCTGAAATAACTTCCACTGTTTCTTCCCCCTTAAAAGAAGTTTTGAGGAAAATTTCAGCAAGTTCGTATGTCTAGGAGATGAGATACAGCTATTTAAACAAAAAAAGAAATATTCTCCTGAGAAAATATTTTTTTACAACTAAACTATTAGAGTATCTTGGCTGAAATTACTTCCACTGTTTATTCACCTTAAAAAGAGGTTTTGAAGAAAATTTCAGAAATTTCGTATGTCTAGGAGATGAGATACAGCTTTTTAAACAAAAAAAAAATATTCTGAGAAAATATTTTTTTACAACTAAACTATTAGAGTATCTTGGCTGAAATTACTTCCACTATTTCTTCACCCTAAACAAAAGTTTTGAGGAAAATTTCAGCATGTTCGTATGTCTACGAGATGAGATACAGCTTTTTAAACAAAAAAAAATATTCTCCTGAGAAAATATTTTTTTAAAACTAAACTTTTAGAGTATCTTGGCTGAAATTACTTCCACTGTTTCTTCACCTTAAAAAGAGGTTTTGAAGAAAATTTCAGAAATTTCGTATGTCTAGGAGATGAGATACAGCTTTTTAAACAAAAAAAAAATCTCCTGAGAAAATATTTTTTTTTCAACTAAACTATTAGAGTATCTTGGCTGAAATTACTTCCACTATTTCTTCACCCTAAACAAAAGTTTTGAGGAAAATTTCAGCAATTTCGTATGTCTAGGAGATGAGATACAGCTTTTTAAACAATAAAAAATATTCTCCTGAGAAAATATTTTTTTAAAACTAAATTTTTAGAGTATCTTGGCTGAAATTACTTCCACTGTTTATTCACCTTAAAAAGAGGTTTTGAAGAAAATTTCAGCAATATCGTATGTCTAGGAGATGAGATACAGCTTTTTAAACAAAAAAAAAATGTTCTCCCGAGAAAATATTTTTTTACAACTAAACTATTAGAGTATCTTGGCTGAAATTACTTCCACTGTTTCTTCACCCTAAAAAGAAGTTTTGAAGAAAATTTCAGCAATTTCGTATGTCTAGGAGATGAGATACAGCTTTTTAAACAAAAAAAAAATATTCTCCTGAGAAAATATTTTTTTAAAACTAAACTTTTAGAGTATCTTGGCTGAAATTACTTCCACTATTTCTTCACCCTAAACAAAAGTTTTGAGGAAAATTTCAGCATGTTCGTATGTCTACGAGATGAGATACAGCTTTTTAAACAAAAAAAAATATTCTCCTGAGAAAATATTTTTTTAAAACTAAACTTTTAGAGTATCTTGGCTGAAATTACTTCCACTGTTTCTTCACCTTAAAAAGAGGTTTTGAAGAAAATTTCAGAAATTTCGTATGTCTAGGAGATGAGATACAGCTTTTTAAACAAAAAAAAAATCTCCTGAGAAAATATTTTTTTTTCAACTAAACTATTAGAGTATCTTGGCTGAAATTACTTCCACTATTTCTTCACCCTAAACAAAAGTTTTGAGGAAAATTTCAGCAATTTCGTATGTCTAGGAGATGAGATACAGCTTTTTAAACAAAAAAAAATATTCTCCTGAGAAAATATTTTTTTAAAACTAAATTTTTAGAGTATCTTGGCTGAAATTACTTCCACTGTTTATTCACCTTAAAAAGAGGTTTTGAAGAAAATTTCAGCAATATCGTATGTCTAGGAGATAAGATACAGCTTTTTAAACAAAAAAAAAATATTCTCCTGAGAAAATATTTTTTTAAAACTAAACTTTTATAGTATCTTGGCTGAAATTACTTCCACTATTTCTTCACCCTAAACAAAAGTTTTGAGGAAAATTTCAGCATGTTCGTATGTCTACGAGATGAGATACAGCTTTTTAAACAAAAAAAAATATTCTCCTGAGAAAATATTTTTTTAAAACTAAACTTTTAGAGTATCTTGGCTGAAATTACTTCCACTGTTTCTTCACCTTAAAAAGAGGTTTTGAAGAAAATTTCAGAAATTTCGTATGTCTAGGAGATGAGATACAGCTTTTTAAACAAAAAAAAAATCTCCTGAGAAAATATTTTTTTTTCAACTAAACTATTAGAGTATCTTGGCTGAAATTACTTCCACTATTTCTTCACCCTAAACAAAAGTTTTGAGGAAAATTTCAGCAATTTCGTATGTCTAGGAGATGAGATACAGCTTTTTAAACAAAAAAAAATATTCTCCTGAGAAAATATTTTTTAAAACTAAATTTTTAGAGTATCTTGGCTGAAATTACTTCCACTGTTTATTCACCTTAAAAAGAGGTTTTGAAGAAAATTTCAGCAATATCGTATGTCTAGGAGATGAGATACAGCTTTTTAAACAAAAAAAAAATGTTCTCCCGAGAAAATATTTTTTTACAACTAAACTATTAGAGTATCTTGGCTGAAATTACTTCCACTGTTTCTTCACCCTAAAAAGAAGTTTTGAAGAAAATTTCAGCAATTTCGTATGTCTAGGAGATGAGATACAGCTTTTTAAACAAAAAAAAAATATTCTCCTGAGAAAATATTTTTTTAAAACTAAACTTTTAGAGTATCTTGGCTGAAATTACTTCCACTGTTTATTCACCTTAAAAAGAGGTTTTGAAGAAAATCTCAGAAATTTCGTATGTCTAGGAGATGAGATACAGCTTTTTAAACAAAAAAAAAATATTCTGAGAAAATATTTTTTTACAACTAAACTATTAGAGTATCTTGGCTGAAATTACTTCCACTATTTCTTCACCCTAAACAAAAGTTTTGAGGAAAATTTCAGCATGTTCGTATGTCTACGAGATGAGATACAGCTTTTTAAACAAAAAAAAATATTCTCCTGAGAAAATATTTTTTTAAAACTAAACTTTTAGAGTATCTTGGCTGAAATAACTTCCACTGTTTCTTCACCTTAAAAAGAGGTTTTGAAGAAAATTTCAGAAATTTCGTATGTCTAGGAGATGAGATACAGCTTTTTAAACAAAAAAAAATATTCTCCTGAGAAAATATTTTTTTTTCAACTAAACTATTAGAGTATCTTGGCTGAAATTACTTCCACTATTTCTTCACCCTAAACAAAAGTTTTGAGGAAAATTTCAGCATGTTCGTATGTCTAGGAGATGAGATACAGCTTTTTAAACAAAAAAAAATATTCTCCTGAGAAAATATTTTTTTACAACTAAACTAAGAGAGTATAGAGTATCTCGGCTGAAATAACTTCCACTGTTTCTTCCCCCTTAAAAGAAGTTTTGAGGAAAATTTCAGCAAGTTCGTATGTCTAGGAGATGAGATACAGCTATTTAAACAAAAAAAGAAATATTCTCCTGAGAAAATATTTTTTTACAACTAAACTATTAGAGTATCTTGGCTGAAATTACTTCCACTGTTTATTCACCTTAAAAAGAGGTTTTGAAGAAAATTTCAGAAATTTCGTATGTCTAGGAGATGAGATACAGCTTTTTAAACAAAAAAAAAATATTCTGAGAAAATATTTTTTTACAACTAAACTATTAGAGTATCTTGGCTGAAATTACTTCCACTATTTCTTCACCCTAAACAAAAGTTTTGAGGAA
The DNA here is from genome assembly GCA_902850365.2 of Chilo suppressalis. Lineage (NCBI taxonomy): Eukaryota > Metazoa > Arthropoda > Insecta > Lepidoptera > Crambidae > Chilo > Chilo suppressalis. Next base: position 21,994,494 of record OU963898.1, read on the forward strand.
AATTTCAGCATGTTCGTATGTCTACGAGATGAGATACAGCTTTTTAAACAAAAAAAAATATTCTCCTGAGAAAATATTTTTTTAAAACTAAACTTTTAGAGTATCTTGGCTGAAATTACTTCCACTGTTTCTTCACCTTAAAAAGAGGTTTTGAAGAAAATTTCAGAAATTTCGTATGTCTAGGAGATGAGATACAGCTTTTTAAACAAAAAAAAAATCTCCTGAGAAAATATTTTTTTTTCAACTAAACTATTAGAGTATCTTGGCTGAAATTACTTCCACTATTTCTTCACCCTAAACAAAAGTTTTGAGGAAAATTTCAGCAATTTCGTATGTCTAGGAGATGAGATACAGCTTTTTAAACAATAAAAAATATTCTCCTGAGAAAATATTTTTTTAAAACTAAATTTTTAGAGTATCTTGGCTGAAATTACTTCCACTGTTTATTCACCTTAAAAAGAGGTTTTGAAGAAAATTTCAGCAATATCGTATGTCTAGGAGATGAGATACAGCTTTTTAAACAAAAAAAAAATGTTCTCCCGAGAAAATATTTTTTTACAACTAAACTATTAGAGTATCTTGGCTGAAATTACTTCCACTGTTTCTTCACCCTAAAAAGAAGTTTTGAAGAAAATTTCAGCAATTTCGTATGTCTAGGAGATGAGATACAGCTTTTTAAACAAAAAAAAAATATTCTCCTGAGAAAATATTTTTTTAAAACTAAACTTTTAGAGTATCTTGGCTGAAATTACTTCCACTATTTCTTCACCCTAAACAAAAGTTTTGAGGAAAATTTCAGCATGTTCGTATGTCTACGAGATGAGATACAGCTTTTTAAACAAAAAAAAATATTCTCCTGAGAAAATATTTTTTTAAAACTAAACTTTTAGAGTATCTTGGCTGAAATTACTTCCACTGTTTCTTCACCTTAAAAAGAGGTTTTGAAGAAAATTTCAGAAATTTCGTATGTCTAGGAGATGAGATACAGCTTTTTAAACAAAAAAAAAATCTCCTGAGAAAATATTTTTTTTTCAACTAAACTATTAGAGTATCTTGGCTGAAATTACTTCCACTATTTCTTCACCCTAAACAAAAGTTTTGAGGAAAATTTCAGCAATTTCGTATGTCTAGGAGATGAGATACAGCTTTTTAAACAAAAAAAAATATTCTCCTGAGAAAATATTTTTTTAAAACTAAATTTTTAGAGTATCTTGGCTGAAATTACTTCCACTGTTTATTCACCTTAAAAAGAGGTTTTGAAGAAAATTTCAGCAATATCGTATGTCTAGGAGATGAGATACAGCTTTTTAAACAAAAAAAAAATATTCTCCTGAGAAAATATTTTTTTAAAACTAAACTTTTATAGTATCTTGGCTGAAATTACTTCCACTATTTCTTCACCCTAAACAAAAGTTTTGAGGAAAATTTCAGCATGTTCGTATGTCTACGAGATGAGATACAGCTTTTTAAACAAAAAAAAATATTCTCCTGAGAAAATATTTTTTTAAAACTAAACTTTTAGAGTATCTTGGCTGAAATTACTTCCACTGTTTCTTCACCTTAAAAAGAGGTTTTGAAGAAAATTTCAGAAATTTCGTATGTCTAGGAGATGAGATACAGCTTTTTAAACAAAAAAAAAATCTCCTGAGAAAATATTTTTTTTTCAACTAAACTATTAGAGTATCTTGGCTGAAATTACTTCCACTATTTCTTCACCCTAAACAAAAGTTTTGAGGAAAATTTCAGCAATTTCGTATGTCTAGGAGATGAGATACAGCTTTTTAAACAAAAAAAAATATTCTCCTGAGAAAATATTTTTTAAAACTAAATTTTTAGAGTATCTTGGCTGAAATTACTTCCACTGTTTATTCACCTTAAAAAGAGGTTTTGAAGAAAATTTCAGCAATATCGTATGTCTAGGAGATGAGATACAGCTTTTTAAACAAAAAAAAAATGTTCTCCCGAGAAAATATTTTTTTACAACTAAACTATTAGAGTATCTTGGCTGAAATTACTTCCACTGTTTCTTCACCCTAAAAAGAAGTTTTGAAGAAAATTTCAGCAATTTCGTATGTCTAGGAGATGAGATACAGCTTTTTAAACAAAAAAAAATATTCTCCTGAGAAAATATTTTTTTAAAACTAAACTTTAAGAGTATCTTGGCTGAAATTACTTCCACTGTTTATTCACCTTAAAAAGAGGTTTTGAAGAAAATCTCAGAAATTTCGTATGTCTAGGAGATGAGATACAGCTTTTTAAACAAAAAAAAAATATTCTGAGAAAATATTTTTTTACAACTAAACTATTAGAGTATCTTGGCTGAAATTACTTCCACTATTTCTTCACCCTAAACAAAAGTTTTGAGGAAAATTTCAGCATGTTCGTATGTCTACGAGATGAGATACAGCTTTTTAAACAAAAAAAAATATTCTCCTGAGAAAATATTTTTTTAAAATTAAACTTTTAGAGTATCTTGGCTGAAATAACTTCCACTGTTTCTTCACCTTAAAAAGAGGTTTTGAAGAAAATTTCAGAAATTTCGTATGTCTAGGAGATGAGATACAGCTTTTTAAACAAAAAAAAATATTCTCCTGAGAAAATATTTTTTTTTCAACTAAACTATTAGAGTATCTTGGCTGAAATTACTTCCACTATTTCTTCACCCTAAACAAAAGTTTTGAGGAAAATTTCAGCATGTTCGTATGTCTAGGAGATGAGATACAGCTTTTTAAACAAAAAAAAATATTCTCCTGAGAAAATATTTTTTTACAACTAAACTAAGAGAGTATAGAGTATCTCGGCTGAAATAACTTCCACTGTTTCTTCCCCCTTAAAAGAAGTTTTGAGGAAAATTTCAGCAAGTTCGTATGTCTAGGAGATGAGATACAGCTATTTAAACAAAAAAGGAAATATTCTCCTGAGAAAATATTTTTTTACAACTAAACTATTAGAGTATCTTGGCTGAAATTACTTCCACTATTTCTTCACCCTGAAAAGAAGTTTTGAGGAAAATTTCAGCATGTTCGTATGTCTAGGAGATGAGATACAGGTTTTTAAAACAAAAAAATATTCTCCTGAGAAAATATTTTTTTACAACTAAACTTTTAGAGTATCTCGGCTGAAATTAATTCCACTGTTTCTTCCCCCTTAAAAGAAGTTTTGAGGAAAATTTCAGCAAGTTCGTATGTCTAGGAGATGAGATACAGCTATTTAAACAAAAAAAGAAATATTTTCCTGAGAAATTATTTTTTTACAACTAAACTATTAGAGTATCTTGGCTGAAATAACTTCCACTATTTCTTCACCCTAAAAAGAAGTTTTGAGGAAAATTTCAGCAAGTTCGTATGTGTAGGAGATGAGATACAGCTTTTTAAACAAAAAAAATATATTCTCCTGAGAAAATATTTTTTTAAAACTAAACTTTTCCTCGATTTCTAAGTATTCGTTATCTTTTACGTGCGAAATATAAAAATGCGAGCATTGTTTTCGTATGTCTATTTTCAGATGTTTTATCCATTGATTTATTCATATATGTGTATTTAACTAATATTTTGGCAGTTTATGTTATATTATTTTGTTGTCATCGATTTTGCTTTTATCTATTGCGTTATTCTAGTGCATATTTTGGAGCAATAATCAAGAGTTGTATCGAACCCTTCCGGTGGATTATTACTAATATTTTTTATGTCATATTTTTTTTTTTCTGTATTTGAGTAAATGAGGTTCTTTAACATCTCTTCCGTTATTCTTTGGTGATTAATTCGTGGATCGTTTTCTTTATTCTCTGCAAGAATAGTTGCAATTCTCTCACGAGCATTTCTTGCATCTTCTGAATCGAACGACAGCGGCGTTCCCGTGCAAATTATGTATATCCATAAACATGTGTGAATTCCACAACTAATACCATCTTTTTGATGCGGTATATCTTTGGGAGCGTATATTTTCCAGTCACTACTCAGATTTTCACATTTGCGTGTGCTCATGAACCAGTCCAGTATTGGATCTAGTCTATCTCGTGATGGAGTCCGATGTAAAGAGTCAATTACGACGACATACTGTCTTTTAAAGTCTACAATAACTAACATCCAATGATTGTTATTTATATTAAATGGTAACATCCAGATATCATATTTCATAAATTCAGTATCTACGAGCCATTTATGAAAGCTTTTTCTTATATTTCGTCTTAAAATTCCGCTAGTTAAAATTGTATCTACGAACATTATATTTTTTTCGTCTTTGACAGCTTTGTTGGCATAAATCGATGCAAAGGCATTAATTATATTGTCACTTAACCATTCACCTCTTTCCAGCGTTTTGAAGTCTGGTATCTCAATAACGTAACCGTTAACGTTGTTTTGAATTTTAGGAAATCCGGGTGGATATGTATTATTAGGGGAAAAAAAATAGGTTCGGATTTCAATGGTACAGTATTCGGTTTTTTCAAGTCCTAAGCTCATTTTGCTTCCGTTTTTCAATATGCTATCTCTATTCACTGTTGATAAATTTATGTCAGCACTACAAAAAACAACTCTTTTAATTTTCCCATCGTCAGATTGTTGCGTGACATGTGGTACATCTTCAGTTATTTTCTTGACGTTATTTAACGTCGTATTAGAATTATTCTTAGCTGGAATGTTTGGTTTTCGAGATTGATGAAAATGAATGTTTTCACATTTTCTGAATTTCTTATTTTTCCATGTTTCTTCAGCTCTTTCATCAATTATTTTCTTACAATCTTTGATATTTTTTTTCTGTCTTTCTGTTTTTAATGTAAATTTTCTATCGCGAATTCTTGCAGGAAGCAGTTCTGCTTGACGATGAATGAATCGTTGAACGGCCATATTTTGCTCGCGTCCGTAAATGTAATATTTCATTACCTTGTGCCAGTTTTCCACTGCTGCATTGCTATCACGAAGGATTTCGCAATGTTGAATTAAAATTGCGGACCATAGTGGAAAAAATGGGAACCATGTTTTTAATAAATATTCAGCAATTTGAGGATAATAGTAGCCATTTTTTTCCTTTTGTTCACCATGAGCATCAATGACCGATTTATATATTTTTTCAAAATGTTGATAATACAATGAATCTTTTTGAAAGTTGGTTTCAAAATCTTCATTGTCCGTTTCAATATCATAATCATCAGCATTTATTATATCGTCATAATCGATATTTCGACTTTCATGTTCTTTTTCTGAAAAAGTGTGATCAACAGTTTCATCATTCATTATTCTATTAAGAAGATCTTTAAGTTCAGCTTCTGATAGAAATGTAGAAAATAATATTATGAAAATTTTCAACACTTCTGCTGCTTGCTGTATCGATTGGCTATGAATCAGATTAGCAGCTAATCTCATCGCAACTTTATACACTACCGATTTACGTTTGATCCCAAATTTCTTGATCTTTCTTGAAAATGTTTTGATCACGTGCGATGAACATATATGAAGTATGGTCATACTTCGAACTCTGCTGTAGCAGCTATATATGATATTTATATACTCTAATAAAGCCAGCTTATTGATGGCTTGAGAAGTGGCTTGTAACAAAGCCATACTAAAATCTGTTTCGATTTTGGTAATTATTGGCGTTCGTGAACTCAATCGTTTCAATTCTAAATTAACTACGCTTAAGAAATACGTTATGTACGGAACGGCATGAGCTCCACTTATGAATTCCGCTACTGGGAATGGACTACGCTCATCAATTTCGTTACCTCGCAATATTAATGAGTAATAATATATGCGCTTACATTCATTATTTGGCTTTTTGATTAACGATCCAGTAGCATCGAGGTAACAAAACCTGTGGCTCCGTTCATTTATTAATATTTTTAATTGTTGTTCCGTGAATAAGATTACGAAAAACGGCTTCAACGACACAGACTGTATAAAATTATTAATATATTGTCCTTTCCACTCGTTTTCAAATTTTTCTTCTAGTGCCACTATTGCATCAGCAAATTTTTTTGAGAGTTTAGAACTCCATCGTTCTTCAGAAGACATTTTTTGAAGGAGTGATAACGTAAGCGCGTTGTTCATATTACCAGAGTCTAATATTTCATCAGATACTTGATTCAACATAGAGAACTTCTTCTCAATGGGCCAACATGTCTGTAATTCTTTCTTGATTTTCTCACGTCGAGTGCCTTTTATAAATCGTCGATGAACTTCTTTTTCATGCCGAATAGATTTATCTCGGAAGACTTGTACTTGTAAGTCTCTAAATGGCATGATTGGTTCATTGCATATGAACGTGTACTTATCAACACAAGACGTATGTTTACAATATGCTACAGCGTGAAAAAAAAGGTTACTTTTTTTAGATATCTCTCTACATTTATGCCATCTGAAACTTAACACACATGCTTTGTAAACTTTGTTGAATTCGTCATTGAATTCATCAGTCCAGCCTTTTTTGAGGGATTCACCACCTGTCCACTTATTACGCCAAAAACTCTCAGGGAGCAACAAGGATGTGTCAGCTTTTCCATAATTTACTGGATTACCACCATTATTTGCTGAACTATATTGATGTGTGCGGAATTCAGGTAACTCAAAAAAATCTGTTATCTGCTCTTTTTTATTAATAAGAGAAGAAATATTTAATCGTTCAATATTGTCATCAGTAGTTTCTACATTTTTTTGTGTAATTGATGAAGATAACTCTTTGTAATCATTATTGTTTAATGAATGATTATCACATGGAGAAACGTGATTATCTTTTTCGGGAAAAAAAGACGGTTCATTATTATTTTTGATATGCACAATGTCTACATCTGCGTGATCAACTTCGACATTTAAAGAGCGTGATAATACGCCATTTACGAGAGTCATATTCAATGATTCAGGATTTTCATTGCGAGTTGTTAGATTTTGGTTGTCAATTGATTCAGTGCCGAAAGTATGATTCCTGCAATCACTGACTGAATTCCTATCGTCAGGTATACAGTACAACTTAGAATTTTCAGATTTGAGCTCATTATTTTCATTATAATGATCAATTTCAAAATTTGAAGATGATTTGACAGAATTTCGATAAACTATTTTATTAGAATAATTACGATCATTGGAAAAAATTGTTTCGTTCATATTGAGATTTACGACGAAGTCATCAAAAAGTTTACTAGAATGAGAAGAGAATCGTAACGAAATAAGAGATGAAATTAATTTGAAATATTTTCTCAATCTGTAATAAGATTGTCGTCGTCGTTTCAGTAACGCACAAGCACTACTTATTGATGGAAATAATCTATTGACAATATTCGTCCAAATATCACATTCATGTATATAACTAGTTTTTAGTAAACATTTTAGATGATCGTCAATAGAACTGGAACTTTTTAAAGAAGATTCAGCAATAATGGCGTCTGCCAATGCTTCATTACTGAATCCAACCTTAGGAAACATAGTTCTAGATGACTTAGTAAATAGAAAATGAAAAATGAAACAATTATTGCTTATCAATCAAAATATGTAGCTATAAGCAGACTGTGTAAAACCTAATATTTTCGATGATAGATCAGTATATTGATCTTCTAATTCCTCAAGTGATTGTCGCTGTTAGCAGACGTGATCACGACGAAAAGTCAATTGCACCTTTTTATGTTGCTTAACTACACGAATAATAATAAACAGTTTGAAGGAACTAAACTACCAACTTCGCAACTGATGCTTTGAGCAAGTTCTATTGTTAAAAAAAAATATATCAGAAATATCAATAATTGTCTAAAACTATCTCTCAGATAAGTATATCAGTAACTTTTAATTCCTCATGTGAATATTCAATGATTGATCAGTAACTTTTAATTCCTCATGTGATTGTCGCTGTTAGCAGACTTGATCACGAGGAAAAGTCGATTGCAACTTTTTATGTTGCTTAACTAAACGAATAATAATATACAGTTTGCAGGAAGCTGAACTACCAACTTCGCAACTGATGCTTTGAGCAAGTTCTATTATTAAAAATAATTCTATTAGAAATATCAATAATTGTCTTAAATCTAATATATTCAATGATAGATCAGTAACTTTTAATTCCTCATGTGATTGTCGCTGTTAGCAGACTTGATCACGAGGAAAAGTCAATTGCACCTTTTTATGTTGCTTAACTAAACGAATAATAATATACAGTTTGCAGGAAGCTGAACTACCAACTTAGCAACTGATGCTTTGAGCAAGTTCTATTATTAAAAATAATTCTATTAGAAATATCAATAATTGTCTTAAATCTAATATATTCAATGATAGATCAGTAACTTTTAATTCCTCATGTGATTGTCGCTGTTAGCAGACTTGATCACGAGGAAAAGTCGATTGCAACTTTTTATGTTGCTTAACTAAACGAATAACAATATACAGTTTGCAGGAAGCTGAACTACCAACTTCGCAACTGATGCTTTGAGCAAGTTCTATTATTAAAAATAATTCTATTAGAAATATCAATAATTGTCTTAAATCTAATATATTCAATGATAGATCAGTAACTTTTAATTCCTCATGTGATTGTCGCTGTTAGCAGACTTGATCACGAGGAAAAGTCAATTGCAACTTTTTATGTTGCTTAACTAAACGAATAATAATATACAGTTTGCAGGAAGCTGAACTACCAACTTAGCAACTGATGCTTTGAGCAAGTTCTATTATTAAAAATAATTCTATTAGAAATATCAATAATTGTCTTAAATCTAATATATTCAATGATAGATCAGTAACTTTTAATTCCTCATGTGATTGTCGCTGTTAGCAGACTTGATCACGAGGAAAAGTCAATTGTACCTTTTTATGTTGCTTAACTAAACGAATAATAATATACAGTTTGCAGGAAGCTGAACTACCAACTTCGCAACCGATGCTTTGAGCAAGTCTATTATTAAAAATAATTCTATTACAAATATCAATAATTGTCTTAAACCTAATATATTCAATGATAGATCAGTATATTTATCTTTTAATTCCTCAAGTGATTGTCGCTGTTAGCAGACTTGATCACGAGGAAAAGTCGATTGCAACTTTTTATGTTGCTTAACTAAACGAATAATAATATACAGTTTGCAGGAAGCTGAACTACCAACTTCGCAACCGATGCTTTGAGCAAGTTCTATTATTAAAAATAAATATATCAGAAATAACAATAATCAACAGAACTACGTTCAGCAGCAATACCAACAGCTACCATGTGTTTATTATCCACATCAAAAAAAACAACTATTTTGCAACATTATTCACAACAATCCAATCATCAGCAGAATTAGATTCAGCAGCAACACGAATAGCTACCAATCATCCATTAACCAGATCAGCAACAGCCAGAACGAAATATTAATCATAATGAATACCACAAAACTGGTTTCAAAAACCAAATATACGTAACTCAATTGCAGCTTATTCTAATCGAAACAGATCACAAATATTACCAATGGGATAACAATTTCTAAAAAAACAAAATCCAGAACATAATACACGAATGCAATTACGCAGTAAGTATACTTTTAAAAAATAACATATTATTCAAGTTACACAAAAAGTGAAAGTTTATGCTTAATGATCAGTAACTAATCAGTAACTTTTAATTCCTCATGTGATTGTCGCTGTTAGCAGACGTGATCACGACGAAAAGTCGATTGCACCTTTTTATGTTGTTTAACTAAACGAATAATAATATATAGTTTGCAGGAAGCTGAACTACCAACTTCGCAAACGATGCTTTGAGCAAGTTCTATTATTAAAAATAAATATATCAGAAATAACAATAATCAACAGAATTACGTACAAAAACACAATGAAGTATCTTTGTATACACAACTGAAGTATCTTACTAGAGCTTGAACTTCTTTGACTTCTTTTCGATATTAAGAAAAAGTTGAAGTACGCAAAAAACTAAACTAGAAGAGTATCTTGGCTGAAATTACTTCCACTATTTCTTCATCTTAAAAAGAAGTTTTGGGGAAAATTTCAGCAAGTTCGTATGTGTAGGAGATTTGATATTACAAGCTTTTATTTAGCTTGCAATGTATGTTTGTTCGGGTAAAATCTTACAACTCAATTTTAAGGCACTTGCCTTCAACCGATTGAGCTGAAATTTTGCATACACATTCAGTTTGGATGACAATGCATGGTTAACTGTGTGACGACATTCTAAATCAAACATGGCGTCATATCCAAAATGGCGGACCAATCATTTTTAATGCATTCCTACAATATGGGTATCAAATTAAAGGGCTTGCTGAGAATAACTCGAAAAATAATGTGACGTGTCACTCTTAATCCAATATGGCAGACTATTAAAACTCAAATATCAATTTCGAAACAGATATCTTTAACTAATTTAGTTGAAAATTTTTATACACGTTCAGTTTGGATGACAAAGCATAGTTAACTGTATGACGTCATTCCAAATCCAACATGGCAGAACACCCAAAATGGCGGATAATTTTCTTTTATTTGTGCCTACAATATGGGTATCACATGAAAGTTCTTGCTGAGAATAACTCTTGACGAGTATATTTTGTCTTTACATGGTATCTGTATGTATGTATGTATGAACATATGTACATATGTGTGTATGTATGTATGTACATATGTGTGTATGTATGTATGAATGTATGTACGTATGTGCATGTTTGTGTATGGGTATAAGCATTTGATATGATATCATGTTAGTTTAGTTAGGGTTGTAGCATGAACTGGCTAATATTCTTTTGGCGGGATAGGCGTCAACAGCAGCAAGACGGCGTTCATCTCATTCAACCTAAGACTGTGCAATTTCCAGCAAAATATAGTGACGGCACTGCAGCAAGGAGAATGTTACCAATTATATTATGTTGGGCTTATACGGTACACAAAATGCAGGGTAGTACCACGGTAATATTATCTATACAGTATTGTGACTCGGCCCTGTCCTTGAAATAACTGCCGAGCGGGGCGTGGACACGCGGTACAGCTGCCCGCCTACAGTATTTTAATTTCTTCTACTTAATTGAGTTTCTTTCTAGTTTTGTGATTGTAAATATTTTATTTCATATGTAAAAAAAATGTTGTGAATGAATTAGGCAGTGTTACATAAAATAAATGATATTTTAAGTGTAATATTTAATATAAAAAATATCAATTGGAGACAGAAAAATGTTTGCGCCTCGACTGAGACGTACGAAAAGCTTTAATATTATAAATACGTATTTGTATAAAAAGTTTAATTATTGAAGAGTTCAACCAACAAAAACCAGCATTGATCTACTTAATTCAATCAAATTTTCCCCAAAACCTGTTTTTAGCGTGAAGAAATAGTGGAAGTAATTTCAGCCAAGATACTCTAATAGTTAAGTTGTAAAAAAATATTTTCTCAGGAGAATATTTTATTTTGTTTAAAAAGCTGTATCTCATCTCCTAGATATACGAACTTGCTGAAATTTTCCTCAAAACTGCTTTTTAGGGTGAAGAAACAGTGGAAGTAATTTCAGCCAAGATAGTCTAAAAGTTTGGTTTTAAAAAAATATTTTCTAAGGAGATTTTTTTTTTATGTTTAAAAAGCTGTATCTCATCTCCTAGACATACGAAATTGCTGAAATTTTCTTCAAAACTTCTTTTTAGGGTGAAAAAACAGTGCAAGTAATTTCAGCCAAGATACTCTAATAGTTTTGTTGTAAAAAAATATTTTCTCGGGAGAATATTTTTTTGTTTAAAAAGCTGTATCTCATCTCCTAGACATACGATATTGCTGAAATTTTCTTCAAAACTTCTTTTTAGGGTGAAGAAACAGTGGAAGTAATTGCAGCCAAGATACTCTAAAAGTTTAGTTGTAAAAAAATAATTTCTCAGTAGAATATTTTTTTTTGTTTAAAAAGCTGTATCTCATCTCCTAGACATACGATATTGCTGAAATTTTCCTCACTACTTCTTTTTAGGGTGAAGATATAGTGGAAGTAATTTCAGCCAAGATACTCTAACAGTTTAGTTGTAAAAAAATATTTTCTCGGGAGAATATTTTTTTTTGTTTAAAAAGCTGTATCTCATCTCCTAGACATACGAACTTGCTGAGATTTTCCTCAAAACTTCTTTTTAGGGTGAAGAAATAGTGGAAGTAAATTCAGCCAAGATACTCTAATAGTTTAGTTGTAAAAAAATATTTGCTCGGGAGAATATTTTTTTGTTTAAAAAGCTGTATCTCATCTCCTAGACATACGATATTGCTGAAATTTTCTTCAAAACTTCTTTTTAGGGTGAAGAAACAGTGGAAGTAATTTCAGCCAAGATACTCTAAAAGTTTAGTTTCAAAAAAATTTTTTCTCAAGAGATTTTTTTTTTTGTTTAAAACGCTGTATCTCATCTCCTAGACATACGAAATTGCTGAAATTTTCTTCAAAACTTCTTTTTAGGGTGAAGAAATAGTGGAAGTAATTTCAGCCAAGATACTCTAATAGTTTAGTTGTAAAAAAATATTTTCTCGGGAGAATATTTTTTTTGTTTAAAAAGCTGTATCTCATCTCCTAGACATACGATATTGCTGAAATTTTCTTCAAAACTTCTTTTTAGGGTGAAGAAACAGTGGAAGTAATTTCAGCCAAGATACTCTAATAGTTTAGTAGTAAAAAAATATTTTCTCAGGAGAATATTTTTTTTTGTTTAAAAACCTGAATCTCATCTCCTAGACATACGAACATGCTGAAATTTTCCTCAAAACTTCTTTTTAGGGTGAAGAAATAGTGGAAGTAATTTCTGCCAAGATACTCTATAGTTTAGTTGTAAAAAAATAATTTCTCAGTAGAATATTTTTTTTTGTTTAAAAAGCTGTATCTCGTCTCCTAGACATACGAACATGCTGAAATTTTCCTGAAAACTTCTTTTTAAGGTGAAGAAATACCGGAAGTAATTTCAGCCAAGATACTCTCATAGTTTAGTTGTAAAAAAATATTTTCTCAGATTTTTTTTTGTTTAAAAAGCTGTATCTCATCTCCTAGCCATACGATATTGCTGAAATTTTCCTCACTACTTCTTTTTGGGGTGAAGATATAGTGGAAGTAATTTCAGCCAAGATACTCTAACAGTTTAGTTGTAAAAAAATATTTTCTCGGGAGAATATTTTTTTGTTTAAAAAGCTGTATCTCATCTCCTAGACATACGATATTGCTGAAATTTTCTTCAAAACTTCTTTTTAGGGTGAAGAAACAGTGGAAGTAATTGCAGCCAAGATACTCTAAAAGTTTAGTTGTAAAAAAATAATTTCTCAGTAGAATATTTTTTTTTGTTTAAAAAGCTGTATCTCATCTCCTAGACATACGATATTGCTGAAATTTTCCTCACTACTTCTTTTTAGGGTGAAGATATAGTGGAAGTAATTTCAGCCAAGATACTCTAACAGTTTAGTTGTAAAAAAATATTTTCTCGGGAGAATATTTTTTTTTGTTTAAAAAGCTGTATCTCATCTCCTAGACATACGAACTTGCTGAGATTTTCCTCAAAACTTCTTTTTAGGGTGAAGAAATAGTGGAAGTAAATTCAGCCAAGATACTCTAATAGTTTAGTTGTAAAAAAATATTTGCTCGGGAGAATATTTTTTTGTTTAAAAAGCTGTATCTCATCTCCTAGACATACGATATTGCTGAAATTTTCTTCAAAACTTCTTTTTAGGGTGAAGAAACAGTGGAAGTAATTTCAGCCAAGATACTCTAAAAGTTTAGTTTCAAAAAAATTTTTTCTCAAGAGATTTTTTTTTTTTGTTTAAAACGCTGTATCTCATCTCCTAGACATACGAAATTGCTGAAATTTTCTTCAAAACTTCTTTTTAGGGTGAAGAAATAGTGGAAGTAATTTCAGCCAAGATACTCTAATAGTTTAGTTGTAAAAAAATATTTTCTCGGGAGAATATTTTTTTTGTTTAAAAAGCTGTATCTCATCTCCCAGACATACGATATTGCTGAAATTTTCCTCAAAACTTCTTTTTAGGGTGAAGAAACAGTGGAAGTAATTTCAGCCAAGATACTCTAATAGTTTAGTTGTAAAAAAATATTTTCTCGGGAGAATATTTTTTTTTTTTGTTTAAAAAGCTGTATCTCATCTCCTAGACATACGATATTGCTGAAATTTTCCTCAAAACTTCTTTTTAGGGTGAAGAAATAGTGGAAGTAATTTCAGCCAAGATACTCTAACAGTTTAGTTGTAAAAAAATATTTTCTCGGGAGAATATTTTTTTGTTTAAAAAGCTGTATCTCATCTCCTAGACATACGAAATTGCTGAAATTTTCTTCAAAACTTCTTTTTAAGGTGAAAAAACAGTGACAGTAATTTCAGCCAAGATACTCTAATAGTTTAGTTGTAAAAAAATAATTTCTCAGTAGAATATTTTTTTTTGTTTAAAAAGCTGTATCTCGTCTCCTAGACATACGAACATGCTGAAATTTTCCTGAAAACTTCTTTTTAAGGTGAAGAAATACCGGAAGTAATTTCATCCAAGATACTCTCATAGTTTAGTTGTAAAAAAATATTTTCTCAGATTTTTTTTTTGTTTAAAAAGCTGTATCTCATCTCCTAGCCATACGATATTGCTGAAATTTTCCTCACTACTTCTTTTTAGGGTGAAGATATAGTGGAAGTAATTTCAGCCAAGATACTCTAACAGTTTAGTTGTAAAAAAATATTTTCTCGGGAGAATATTTTTTTGTTTAAAAAGCTGTATCTCATCTCCTAGACATACGAAATTGCTGAAATTTTCTTCAAAACTTCTTTTTAAGGTGAAAAAACAGTGACAGTAATTTCAGCCAAGATACTCTAATAGTTTAGTTGTAAAAAAATAATTTCTCAGTAGAATATTTTTTTTTGTTTAAAAAGCTGTATCTCGTCTCCTAGACATACGAACATGCTGAAATTTTCCTGAAAACTTCTTTTTAAGGTGAAGAAATACCGGAAGTAATTTCAGCCAAGATACTCTCATAGTTTAGTTGTAAAAAAATATTTTCTCAGATTTTTTTTTGTTTAAAAAGCTGTATCTCATCTCCTAGCCATACGATATTGCTGAAATTTTCCTCACTACTTCTTTTTAGGGTGAAGATATAGTGGAAGTAATTTCAGCCAAGATACTTTAACAGTTTAGTTGTAAAAAAATATTTTCTCGGGAGAATATTTTTTTGTTTAAAAAGCTGTATCTCATCTCCTAGACATACGAAATTGCTGAAATTTTCTTCAAAACTTCTTTTTAAGGTGAAAAAACAGTGACAGTAATTTCAGCCAAGATACTTTAATAGTTTAGTTGTAAAAAAATATTTTCTCTGGAGAATATTTTTTTTTGTTTAAAAAGCTGTATCTCATCTCCTAGACATACGATATTGCTGAAATTTTCTTCAAAACTTCTTTTTAGGGTGAAGAAACAGTGGAAGTAAATTCAGCCAAGATACTCTAAAAGTTTAGTTTCAATAAAAAAATTTTCTCAGGAGAATATTTTTTTTTGTTTAAAACGCTGTATCTCATCTCCTAGACATACGAAATTGCTGAAATTTTCTTCAAAACTTCTTTTTAGGGTGAAAAAACAGTGCAAGTAATTTCAGCTAAGATACTCTAATAGTTTTGTTGTAAAAAAATATTTTCTCAGGAGAATTTTTTTTTTGTTTAAAAACCTGAATCTCATCTCCTAGACATACGAACATGCTGAAATTTTCTTCAAAACTTCTTTTTAGGGTGAAGAAATAGTGGAAGTAATTTCTGCCAAGATACTCTAATAGTTTAGTTGTAAAAAAATAATTTCTCAGTAGAATATTTTTTTTTGTTTAAAAAGCTGTATCTCGTCTCCTAGACATACGAACATGCTGAAATTTTCCTGAAAACTTCTTTTTAAGGTGAAGAAATACGGGAAGTAATTTCAGCCAAGATACTCTCATAGTTTAGTTGTAAAAAAATATTTTCTCAGATTTTTTTTTTGTTTAAAAAGCTGTATCTCATCTCCTAGACATACGATATTGCTGAAATTTTCCTCACTACTTCTTTTTAGGGTGAAGACATAGTGGAAGTCATTTCAGCTAAGATACTCTAACAGTTTAGTTGTAAAAAAATATTTTCTCGGGAGAATATTTTTTTGTTTAAAAAGCTGTATCTCATCTCCTTGACATACGAAATTGCTGAAATTTTCTTCAAAACTTCTTTTTAGGGTGAAGAAACAGTGGAAGTAATTTCAGCCAAGATACTCTAATAGTTTAGTAGTAAAAAAATTTTTTCTCAGGAGAATAATTTTTTTTGTTTAAAAACCTGAATCTCATCTCCTAGACATACGAACATGCTGAAATTTTCCTCAAAACTTCTTTTTAGGGTGAAAAAATAGTGGAAGTAATTTCTGCCAAGATACTCTAATAGTTTAGTTGTAAAAAAATAATTTCTCAGTAGAATATTTTTTTTTGTTTAAAAAGCTGTATCTCATCTCCTAGACATACGATATTGCTGAAATTTTCCTCACTACTTCTTTTTAGGGTGAAGAAATAGTGGAAGTAATTTCAGCCAAGATACTCTAATAGTTTAGTTGTAAAAAAATATTTTCTTGGGAGAATATTTTTTTTTGTTTAAAAAGCTGTATCTCATCTCCTAGACATACGAACTTGCTGAGATTTTCCTCAAAACTTCTTTTTAGGGTGAAGAAATAGTGGAAGTAAATTCAGCCAAGATACTCTAATAGTTTAGTTGTAAAAAAATATTTGCTCGGGAGAATATTTTTTTGTTTAAAAAGCTGTATCTCATCTCCTAGACATACGATATTGCTGAAATTTTCTTCAAAACTTCTTTTTAGGGTGAAGAAACAGTGGAAGTAATTTCAGCCAAGATACTCTAAAAGTTTAGTTGTAAAAAAATAATTTCTCAGTAGAATATTTTTTTTTGTTTAAAAAGCTGTATCTCATCTCCTAGACATACGATATTGCTGAAATTTTCCTCACTACTTCTTTTTAGGGTGAAGATATAGTGGAAGTAATTTCAGCCAAGATACTCTAACAGTTTAGTTGTAAAAAAATATTTTCTCGGGAGAATATTTTTTTTTGTTTAAAAAGCTGTATCTCATCTCCTAGACATACGAACTTGCTGAGATTTTCCTCAAAACTTCTTTTTAGGGTGAAGAAATAGTGGAAGTAAATTCAGCCAAGATACTCTAATAGTTTAGTTGTAAAAAAATATTTGCTCGGGAGAATATTTTTTTGTTTAAAAAGCTGTATCTCATCTCCTAGACATACGAACTTGCTGAGATTTTCCTCAAAACTTCTTTTTAGGGTGAAGAAATAGTGGAAGTAAATTCAGCTAAGATACTCTAATAGTTTAGTTGTAAAAAAATATTTTCTCGGGAGAATATTTTTTTGTTTAAAAAGCTGTATCTCATCTCCTTGACATACGAAATTGCTGAAATTTTCTTCAAAACTTCTTTTTAGGGTGAAGAAACAGTGGAAGTAATTTCAGCCAAGATACTCTAAAAGTTTAGTTTCAAAAAAATTTTTTCTCAAGAGATTTTTTTTTTTTGTTTAAAACGCTGTATCTCATCTCCTAGACATACGAAATTGCTGAAATTTTCTTCAAAACTTCTTTTTAGGGTGAAGAAATAGTGGAAGTAATTTCAGCCAAGATACTCTAATAGTTTAGTTGTAAAAAAATATTTTCTCGGGAGAATATTTTTTTTTGTTTAAAAAGCTGTATCTCATCTCCTAGACATACGATATTGCTGAAATTTTCCTCAAAACTTCTTTTTAGGGTGAAGAAACAGTGGAAGTAATTTCAGCCAAGATACTCTAATAGTTTAGTTGTAAAAAAATATTTTCTCGGGAGAATATTTTTTTTTTTTTGTTTAAAAAGCTGTATCTCATCTCCTAGACATACGATATTGCTGAAATTTTCCTCAAAACTTCTTTTTAGGGTGAAGAAATAGTGGAAGTAATTTCAGCCAAGATACTCTAATAGTTTAGTTGTAAAAAAATATTTTCTCTCAGGAGAAAGATTATTTATTTTTAAAAAAAGCTGTATCTCATCTCCTACACATACGAAATTGCTGAAATTTTCCCCAGAACTTCTTTTTAGGGTGAAGAAATAGTGGGTGTAATGTCAGCCAAGATACTCTAATAGTTTAGTTGAAAAAAAAAAATTTTGTCTCAAGAGAATGTCGGCTGCTAGTTTCAGTTTCAACAATTTATTAAAATTATATTTTTAGGAGAGGAGATAAAGGTACCAAAACTTATCACGTTAATTTTTAATATTATTTGTAATTTGGCAACGAAAAATTCTAATTTTTAAAAAATATAGGGCCCGGACCCTATCTTCTATGTTTCGTCCATGTCGGCTGCTAGCTGGTGGCTGCTAGTTTCAGTTTGATGGGCATGTGTGGGAAGAGTAATAAATTTGTAACAGTTATAATGGTAAAGGAGACCTTCGATTTCTACATTATTTTGTGCCTTGGTACAAATTATCTCAAAAAGACTCGTTCATCAAATAACTTCAATAGAAATCGGTAAAAATCAGAATTTAAATATTTTGTAAAAAAGAATTTGCCACAAAGAAACGCCATACGTAGACGCAATTTGTCATTGACAGACAGATGACAGCTAATACTATTCATTTCCTTGATTGTGATTGGTTGTATCAAAACTCACTTAACTGTTTTCGTCACATTGTAACAATAGATATGACAGTGACATTTAAACGCCTTAGTACACAGCCTTTTAGCCAACCCATTAAGTTGTTTTATTTGTATTTTGATGGGTTTGCAAAATAATGTTTTGCCAATCAGGTTTACTTTTTATGATTTCCGTAGGTTATTCGATTAATTCAAAGTTGCACATTTAACAAATTATTTTTATTTGTATGTGGTACAAGTGGACTATAAATTTCATTTATATTTTTAAAGAACCCCGCTTATTTTTCAAGACATAAATGCATGACAATACTTGAGGTACAAGATTGGGCAAAGAATGAAAGAATTTATATGGAGAAAAGAATGGATCCTCTCGTAGTATTCACAGTCAGTTGATCAAAGCGAACTTATCCTGACTTGATGATTTTGTAGTGTACTTAGTCAAGAGGTTCATCATCATCATCATCATCATCAGCCTATTAATGTCCCCACTGCTGGGGCACAGGCCTTCCCTATGGGTGGAATAGGGAGATTGGGCCATGACCCACCACGCGGGCCCAGTGCGGATTGGCGGGTGCTAACGACTGCAGATGCAGCCGGGACCAACGGCTTAACGTGCCTTCCGAAGCACGGAGGAACTCAAGAGGTTATTGCAAACATAACATAACTTATTAAAAATTATCCATGACCATTAAGTTTACCCAATTAAGAACAAGTTTTGTAGTTTTATTAATGTTGACTAGTGTCGACGAAACAGGATTAAACAAATTTAATTTCCTAGTTATGGCTACGTGCCACACGTAACGTATTAGTAAAAAAAATAAAAAATATATAAGTAGTAGGAATATTTCAAAATAAATTAAAATCATTGCCTTATAACGTTAAGTAGTGCTGACAATAAAACTAAAAATCTAGCGTTTTTAAATTTAGTGATGTTTAACTATTTTACTGCAAAAGTTAATATTGCACTGTTACGTTGCAAATTAATACTTAACATGACAAAAGCAGCTGTGCTATTGCAATACTTAGTAGAAAATGCCTTGCTATTTGTCAATAGCGTACCAATATTAATTGCACCTTTCCAATATGCGCGTAAACAGCCTACACTTGTCGCCTACGAAATCCTCAATGATTTAGCTATTTACACAATATGAATGGTTATAGCAATATTTCATATTTGTGTAAAGAATTATACCAATATCAAGGTTTGTATTCAAAATTTGTTTATTTTTGGCAATGGAAACGAAGGCAAAGGCACTCTTTCCTTTTGAGTATGAATAAGTTTAGAATTTCACTGAAGTGAAAAGATAAGATTAATTTATAAGTAGATAAGATTCAATTGAGTTATTCAGTCCAAAACTAAAAAGTTGTAGGTATTATTTTCCTTTAATATTCATTTAGGTAGGCAGTTTTTTTTTTGCCTATGCAACGGTAACAAATCTTGTGCTCGTCCAAAAAATACCTCCATCTGGTTTCGTGCTTCGTTATCCGAAATCAAAATTTATCCGAAACCACAAGCCTGACATGAAGTTTCGAATTTCGGATTGGTACGAAGTGAAAATGACTTTGGGGTCATGGGGTCCAACTGCTCGTTCCCTTTTAAGAAACTGTCCAAGAGACACACCGATGTGATTGGTACTGAAATGGATAAGCTATCTTGGTCAACTGATCAGTCAACGTGGCAAATGGCTGCCAGTCTATTCGGCACCATTCCTGACCGCGCCGCGGGGGCAGATATATTTATTATTTTGTAAATATATTTATTTAAGTAGGTATTAAGGTAATTTGGATTTTAAATTTAACACAATAAAGTAGTTAATAAGTTTTTATTATTTAAAATTTCTTCATATTATTATGTATATGAGTACAAAATAAATTTTTAAATGAAGGCTCGAGATGCAATCTTTGTCAAAATAGGTAAATAATTTCCTATCCGAGATGGCTTGCTAGAAATATTATTATGAAAACAACTAAGATGGCAGGAATAAATATGCCCGTTACGTAAACATTGTAACCTGCTCCCTAACAATATTTAAGTAACGAGAATATATGTACAACTTGCTAGATTACATTTTCGTCATCAGCCAATTAATGCCACTGCTGGGGCACAAGCCTTCTCGAGGGATGGAATAGATAGATTGTGCCATGTCCTATCACGGTTGCCCAGTGCGGATTGCTGGGTACTACAACTACAGTTGCAGCCAGGAACAACGACTTAAAACGTGCCTTCTGAAGCATAGCGGAGCTCGAGACAGATAAATTTTAATCGTTCATCCCATCGCAGACCGAACATACTGACTGTTACGCCATCAAGCTATCCCATGATTGACTCAGGGCGGAATTTAAGGAAGGGCAATCGGGGCTGTGGCCCCACAACAGTGACAAAAAATTGGTTGTCTGTAAACTATCGTCCGTCAACCGGGACGATAGTTTAACGTGATAACGTCATAAAGAAACATTGATGAAACATTGCATAACTGCTAGCTCTGACGTCACGCGAGAAGAGATATAAATGTGTACAAGCCGACACTTGGACCGATCGTGCCTCTCTATTGCATGTTCCGCGCTCTCGCTTGCACGCTCAGGCTCAGGCGGAACGTGACACTTATTTGTGCGTGCAGCCGGTTCATCAATTTATAAGACGTTATCCCGTCAAAAATAACCATCACCGACAAGGCAACGAAGGCGAGGGCCTCCACATCTCTAAATCCTACTCCTAAGACCAACACAGTGTGGTTCTTAAGATAATGTTGTAGAATAGTAGGTTGTTTTTTCATTATTTAATATGTTAGTTGTTACTTGGTATCCTAATTAATAGTTTGAATCCTAAAACCTAACATATTAAATGAAGAAATAAGAAAATAAACTGGTATTCTACAATATTCTCTTTAGTATCACGCTGTGTTGGTCTCGTTTCGTAAAAGACTGAATTGTACAATTGAATAACTTACTATTCAGAACTGAAATTAAAGTAAATGCCTGAAGGGAGAAACGCTTATTTGTATCCAGAAGTTCTCGCAAAGGTTTTATTGGCAAAAAAGTTAATAATTCTAGATAGGCTAACTTTTCAGGTTACACAAAACTTTCTTAATTGAGAATAGACGCGATAAATTACTTATTGTGAGACAACATAAATTCAAAGATGAATTTTCAATTTGTTGACTTTTTTGACCTTACCTTACCTTTCTAGTACGAATAATATGCATTTTAGGAGCTAATTAGTAGATATGTTATTTACATACTAGCTATATAAGTAGACTTTTAACTTTTGTTTTCAGATATTCAGTATTTAATGTCAAAGCACGTCAAATAAAAGAATAAATATGGGAGATCAGATTTCCTGCTTGTATTGGAGCGCCCGTCGTAAAAATCATCTTCCAGTTATCAAAAACAGAAGAATCAATGAAACATTATGTTTTTGTTGGTGAATAAGGTTGAGTATTCAGCATATTAAGTTTAAGCCGACAAGTTGGACTCCACTTTCATTTAACATCAGGTAAGCTATATTAGTATGTCTGTGCCTTGTATAAAAAGCGTTGAACAGAGATAGATCCCTTAAGGCTTAACTTGTTGACTGTTTCAATGCATACTTACCTTCTGATAGCTTTTTGAGGTCAAAGCACCCAGATTCCTACTAGGGGGAAAAAATTACCATACCTTATCATCAGGTAATGGATGGGTGACCAAAAGTTATTATCTCGAGCGGCTTAACGAGCACGGAGGTGCTTCGGAAGGCTCGTCAAGCCGTTGGTGCCGGTTGTATCTGCAGTCGTTAGCACCCACAAATCCGCACTGGGCCCGCGTATTCAATCATGGCCCAATCTCCCTATTCTATCCATAAGGAAGGCCTGTGCCCCTGCAAGGGGGACATTAATAGGCTGGTGATGAGTGATGATGAATTTATTATTTCAATACATACCTTTTGATACTCAGTAAGGCCAAAGTAAGCCAACGCGGCCAAATTCCTCTTGGCCGAAGCGAGCAGTACGCGATCAGACTCTACGCTCCGGTGTCTGAGTGTGCCATTGTAGCAGCCCACGAGTGCCAGGTCGGCCAGCATCCGCGTCTGGCGGTTATTGGCCAAGTTCCAGTTGCACGCCGCAAACTCTTCGAGTGTCACTCCCCGCCAGGAGTCACCGGTGTAACATGGAGGCACTTCTGTCGCTGTACAAGAAAGCGGATAATCAGAAACGACCGCGACTTTGTCTGGGTTATAGTTGAGGAGCTGGCGAACAAAACGGTATAATTACGCATCTGGTCTAACTACTTTTTTTGTACAGTCCGGAAGGCTCGGGCCCGTTGAATTTGTATCTCAAATAATTTTCAATCAAAACCACCTAAAACAGTGTTAAATTTACTAAAAAATTAAAAACCATGCCAAAAGCTCACTGGAGGTATGTCATTCAGTTTTATACAGCTCCTGTAAAATTGAATTTTATGTAATTATACCGTTTTGTTCGCCAGCTCCTCAGTTAGTCTTTTGAGAATCCCACAGAAACCTTACAGTTTTCCGGGATAATAAATATCTTATGTCACAATTCAGGTCCCTAACTAACTAACTGTTTTCTACTCGATCAAGCAAAAACTATTATGGAGGAAAATAAGACGTATATAGTTTATGATCTGGACATAAGATTCTTTTCATACAGGATTTTCGGTTCCTCTGGGTATCTCAAAAAAACCAATGTCACCGCGCTCGAATTCGCGGGCGAAATCCGTTTCAATAACTAGCGGCCGCCCGCGACTTTGACTCCACTCACATTAATGAATATAAGCCAATTTTCATCTAAATCCATTCAGTTGTTTTTGTAAGACCGAGTAATAAACGTACAAACTTTCACATTTATGATATTAATACGGTCTGGATAATAGATAATAGGCTAATGTTGGGATCTGGAAATCCCAACATTAGCCTATTATCTTAATCTGCTCTTTGACCCAGATTCATTTTTGGGCCCTCTTTTTTTTAATACTAACTGAGCCATACCATTATAAAGCAATGTAACCCACCCGTTTTGTTAATGATTCAACTTCCAGACTTGCACCATAATACTAACTTGAAGGCCTGCGCAGATGGCGGAATTTTGTCCATAGAGGAATAAAAAAATGTCCTCCGAAAACTTGCCTGACATTTAGTACATGCTATGGAGCAAATATTCTGAGATTACGTTGTGTTGTGTGTTGTAATCAACATGCAGTTTAAAAAAAAGAGAAGACGTTGTAAAGGAGTATCCTAGATTCATCCCTTTATTTGAATGAGGAGACGTTTGCCCGCGGAGGACAAAAATCACTGAATCGTGAAATAAATGTCCGCGAAGAACTTGTCACGGACTCAACGCACACGGTGTGCGAACATGTGTTGGCTGAAAATTTAGATAAGCGCACACTTTGCAAGTTAATATTCTCAGATTACGTTGTGTTGTAATTAAAAGGAAGTTTAAGAAACAGAGAAGACATTTTAAAAGGGAATACTGGGACCATCACTTTAAATCGGATCGAGCGAGCAACGCTGAAAAAGTTCGTTGTGCGAGTTAAGCTGCGCGTAGTCTGCGAGTTCTATTTTTCCGTGACACTCCCGTACTTTTGTCCAGTCCGGTCTTACGGTATCCTTTGTTGTTCTAGGAACTTTCTATAGTGTTCTTCACTCAATGTAGTAGTAATCGATCCATTTTTGCGTAAAAAAAGTCTGAGGACAAAAGTCCCTCGACTGCACAGATCTTTAGACATAAGCACGCATCTCAGCCTAGAGTAATCGGCTTATTAGTTTACTCGACATGTATCACCTTTCATCCAACCGCTTTGCTGTTTAACACCATATTACATAAATCATCGAACACTTTGTACCGCTTTATGTGACTCTTTATGATTAATAAACCATATTATTGTTTAGCATACCACAACAACGGTGTCGATTCTGGCAGGGTTTTCTACGTTAAGACTTGGATTTGACAGCAGTGTCTCCTTGTCATTCTCTAAACAGAGTGAAAGGGAGGGTCTGGTGTTGGGTCTGTTTTTGGGTCTGGAGAATCATGCCGGTTTTGATACCAATATGTACCTAATATTAAGTTTTGTAGTAGTGTTTGTACTAGGTTCCCTTATTTTAAGTTATCGTAAGTCTATTTCTTAATTAAATTTTTACGCATGCAGTGGCAGCCTTTAAGTAAGGCAGCACTACGAATTGTTTTCTTTTTTTTCATTCCCAGTTTGTATTGTGATTTGGTGTTTGTCTTGTTGGCTGTCCTTAATACATAAATAAAAGTCAATAATTAATTAAACGGTTTTTTAAATACAGTTTTGTTCAGAAATTTAGTTAAAACATTTCGTTAATCAAATTGTCACAGTGTATATATAGGTATATAAAGAATAAAATGATTCATATCTGAGCTATGGAACTAAACTATAAAGACAATGATATAGTCCATGGTTGTAATGTGGTATATAAAACAATAGAAAGATAAAAATCCACTCATTCCAACGTGTGTGTAGTAACAAAAACTTTCAATGCTAAAGTTAGTACAGCTTAAACTAACAAAATAAAACTGATTTTAGCGTGCCATTAACTTCATTTGAACAACAAAATAAAGGACTTCCTATCAATGGTGATCGTAAAACCGTGAACTTATAGACAGCAGACTACCTACCTACATTGATTGATTAACAACACACACGTAAGCCGAAAATTACTAACGATTTGCTGTTTAAGCAGGTATACGTTCATGTTTTTATTTTGTCTCGAAGGTTTACTGGGGAAAATCTCTGATAGTATCTTATCGTAGATCTTGATAGTTGTTAATATCTTTTTTGTTTTTCAATCTTATTTATTAAGAGGCGTTTATATGCCAGACCCTTCATAAGCACAATCTTATAATCCAAATTTCCTTTTATTTCTTTGCCTGCGCATTCAAAGTTTCTCAATTTGGTATTGTATATAAATTAGATTAAATACTTCTAACTACGCCAAATGGCGTAAATCGCACATAGATTATATCAACAACAGACTTATTCTGATTCCGATTGTGTGTTCTCGTCGTAGAAAATGTATAAAAGAGGTGCGTTTGGAGTTCATAATCTAAATTTTCAAATAATAAATTCATAAAGCTTGTCAGTTTCATTATGTAAGATTAACCTGAAAGATTCATAATCTGACATTATCAGAATGTATGTGCAAATGATACTATGCACTTCCGTGCACTCTGAATCAATAAATTCATATTATTAATCATATATTAGGGAAGATTATTTATTTACGTACATAATGATCTACAAATTACTATTCACAACAAAATAATTACATATTATCAAATCGTCTCGAGTTTAATAAACTAAATTATACGTGCACTGATCGTTTTGTATTTTTTCTAACGTGATTGGAAACTTTTTTTATTCAAATATCGTCACGCGAACCCGTAGCGTCACGTTTTTTACACACAAGCAATTCCAGTTTAATAAATGGTAACAAGTAAAACTGCTGTATTAATTTCTGTATCGATAAACATTTTCGCTCTCTCCTTCGTTCAGTCAATACGTGTGTCATCATCAAAGCAGAGCGTAATAAATTCGAGTATCAAAGAGGAGATCAAAGAGATTCTGAAGGGCACGTGGATTTTCGTTCGAGAATATCATCATAACCCTTTACACGTGTCTGACACGAAGATGGCTATTATTATAATAGTTGCCTTCAGTTTAAATTTGAAATAATTAAGTATCCATCCATCGGAGCTAAAGTGAATCCTTATCCTATTTTGAAGTGAAGCAGGCACTTTACAAATATTATTTGATGTTCTGATGTTAAAATGAAATTAAATCGCACGCATTAAAATAAAGTTTTCGTATGATTACAATTTATCACCGTTCTTCATGCTTGCTTTTATTATGTATTTACTCGTACTTTCGCTTTGTCACTGTCATCAGATTCTTCATACATGCACTCTGGTTTATATAGGGAAGTAATACTTAAGTACTGTACTTATAAAGACTGTCCACTGATTAAAATTTTTGTAGATAGGGTTATATCGGTTTTTAAAATAATTTACTAACATAGTATTAAGTACGTATACTAACACATGGATCTCTATATATATATGATTTGAATTTGAATTAAGTTAGATCTCATTTCAACTTTTATAAACTGAAACAAGTCTTCAAAACCAAATGAGGTTAGTAATAAGAAAAACAAAGTAGTCATAGGCCTGATAATTTTATTAGGCCTGTTGCCACAATTAAATTTTTTTCTTCAACAAGCGTACCTGTAGCTGTGCGTCCCTGGCACCAGTGGCGAGAGCCCTTCCACGTGGCACCTCGCTTCACATGACGATATTCCGACAGATACCTGTGAAATACTATACATTAAGAGTGCGATTCAAACTTGATGGTGGCTGTGCAGTTAAATTAGGGGTCTAGTACCCGTTGGACCCTCAAGATTCAGCGCAATTTGAGGCGCAGTAAAAGAAAAGTAGAATAATGGCACGCGGGATGCCAATGACCTGAAACATGCTCATTGTTGCGCTTTTCTCTACCGAATCTGTACAGATTCTTTACCGATAACTATTTCTTAGGCGGCTCGGTTTCGGTGCGGTACCGTTTCGTTTTGTTTGCTGCGTTTTCATTTGCCGTCACGTCGGGCGTCGGGCGGGCGAGCCTAATGGTTCGGTACAGAGATGTGTGTATGCGCTCGGTAAAGAATCTGTACCAAAATGACTCAGTGAGCAAGCTCTCACTTTATAACATGCACTCGGTAAAGAGTCTGTACAGATTTGGTACAGAAACGAAAACGAAACCGAACCGGAGAGAAAGGCGCTTATAGTAGGCGACGCGACGGCCGCCACTGCGAATGGGGCAAAATCAAAGCGATTACGATAATGATTTTATCTACGATGCTTAACTGATGCTATGACTATACTATTGCAATTTGTATGTAATATTTCAGATCGTACAAATGAATGTCTGAAGAGGAATAAAAGCAAAATTGTCCTAAAGATCATTATAGTTTGACACATTGATAATATAACCACAAAAATTTTGAGGACGCTTTGGACAGTGAAATGAGAAGAATAAAAAATATATTTTGTATGTAAAACCGGTTAATGTAGTGTCAGTAAACAAGTAGAAGATGTTAAGAACTGAAAACCCGACTTCTAACCATGCAATGTAGATAAAGTCAGTAGCATTCACAAAATTATGTACTTAAGCTTAAATATTAAAAATAAATAATATTTCAGGTAAAGCTAAAAAAATTGTCTTCGCAAAAAAATTAAAACTAAACAATAAATTTACCTACGCGAAACAACTAAATATAATTCACATGCTGATGACTTGAGTCACTGGTATGAATTATAATAAATGATCAAGGCAGATTCGAAAAAAAACTTAACAAAGATTTATAGATGGGTGCCATTTAACATTAGCAATGTACTTCATAAAATAGGTATATTAAAATTTATAACCCATATTATCAAACCATAAAATACGTGCATTTATAACCCTATAAAATAAAAGCGTTTTACTAAGAATGCACCGGATTTCCACTGGCTTTAAATCCTATAGTTGTAGCTTAAAAAATATGTGTTTTCACCTTGCTACTGGCTCTCGGAGCAGGGTGATGTAGAAATACCGCCTGTGAACGGCGGATCCTTCGTGCCGATCTAGCTCACCGCCCACGCACGCCGTCAGCTCAGTGAAGTCAGCGTGGAGGCCGCATCTGAGGACAAATCAGACAAGAGGCTTAATACTAAGTATCCAATACAATAATCTTCATGAATTTAATTACATTTTTCGTAGGCAAGGTCGAACGATTGTGTTGTGTGGATTTGAATTTTGTAAATTTAGAACTATGTCATACCCACAAACATAGTTGTGATTCGTAAAGCGCAAGTACACTAAGACCGCGTTGGTTGAAATATAGTTTAGTTCAAATTGGCCTATACTTAAAATACTAGAGAAACAATAACCATTTGTCTTGTATTATTTGAGACTAAATGTTTAAAGAGTTTTACTAAAAGAATAATCCACGTATCATGAAGAATCAAGCAGTTTTAAGTTAAACTTTTAGTTGTGAAAATACTTTAACAAAACTGAGGCAGCTACTCGGATATCGTCGGGATATCGGGTTAAATAGGATTGAAGCAAAATTTAATACTGAAATCCCGACGGAGTGAACAAGTTTTCAGGGTCTGTTTTATTTTCATCCGCGGACTAAGGATATTGGATCAGCACGACGAAACATTGAATTTCAATTAAATTCTATATCTATCTACATCAAGTCGACATGCCTTTATTGATAATTTATCTTCATTCTGCCCTTTGCCCTATAGTAGAGAAACAAATTGGTCGAAAAGATAAAACAAAGCACAAATATAGGAATTAAGTAGCACGTCAGATATTTTACCACAGTAAAGATACTAGCCGAGGCTGAAACGAAACGTTTGTCGAAGACAGAAGCTGTGAGAAGCGGAGCGTGAACGAGATATTTCGATTCAATGGTCCGTCCCGATCGCGGTATTATTTCGTTATTCACCTTCTGTTTTGCTCGTAAACATATAA
Source organism: Chilo suppressalis (assembly GCA_902850365.2). Lineage (NCBI taxonomy): Eukaryota > Metazoa > Arthropoda > Insecta > Lepidoptera > Crambidae > Chilo > Chilo suppressalis. The sequence goes on from OU963898.1 coordinate 22,023,615, forward strand.
ATAGTAGGTAAGAATTCAACTGATTCATAATCACACCTTACTTTATCGATATTTCACAGATCGTTCGATCAGATTCAATATAATATAACGATTCGGTGGAGGTTAGATTAAAGACGACAATGGTCGTTCGAGCGCCGCCGGTGTCGGTCGATAATGTTGAATAATCACATCCACCATCGAAGCTAATGCACTGTCCTTCCTTATGCACTGTATACAATAAAAAGTATAGAATTATATCTATTATGCACGTGGATTGGATGTTCGCTAGCTATAGTGCGATGCATACGGAATGAGACCAATGAAACCAGATTGGATGTGTTTGCATAATATTATCGTATAGTTACTCGTGAAGGACGGCCGAGGTTTACCTTCAGACAGATTGGCGACACTCACGAGCCACTAGGCGCGGCAGACGCACTATTAAATTTAAACCGTTTAATAGTGCCGGAAAATAGACGCACTGGCATTTGGCCACAGTCGTGCGTCGACGTTGCAATTTACGCAAATTGAGGCCATTAATATTTTAAATGTCGGGCATTAAGTATTTGGGTGTTTATTATGTAGAAGACGTCTCTATAATGTGTTTTTAAGATTGTAGATTGTTAATGACCTAGATAGATGGCTACATAAGAGCAGCGTGTGGGCATGGAAGGAAATTGATAAATTTATTACTCCATATATTATAAAAACATATATTTGTATATTGCAGTTGAAATAATACGCAACAGAAACAATTATTTTGGATTTATTTTCGTATTTATGACCACTATTTTTTTTAATGTTAAAATGGTGGCAAATTAACGTATGGCCCGCCTCAGGGTAAGCGACCACATTAGCCTATAGACGCTTGCGTTACAAATAATATAACACGAACAGTTGCCTACCCTGACCCAATCCCTTACCCCTGGAACTGGAGCCCTCGAACTTGCTGACAGAAACACAACACCACCAAAAGGCAGTTGTTTTTTTACTGAAGATCTTCTGTAAGGTGGATGTAACTTCTCCAGACAGGCGCTCTAATTCGAGTGGAGTTCAATCCTAAGTTTTTAACCCTGTTAAGTAAAAGTATATTTAAATATATTTGCGATGCTCGATTGAATTGTGAATCTGCTAAACCACTTATCATAAGCTTAGGGGCCGTTCAAGTATTACGTAAGCAGATTTATTACAATTATTTACCCCCTCCTCCTCCTTGTCAGCAAAAGTAAGCAAAGCTCTTACCCCTCCCCCCCATCCTTACGTAAACATTGGTACCTATATGCATTTTTCCTTTAATGTATTCTGTTTTTTTTATTGATTCATGAGCTTTCATGAGCTTCATGAGCAGCAGTACTTAAAAAGGCTTAATCGATGATGCTGACGTAATCACCATCTCGACCCCCCCACCCCCCTTGTCATCAAAAATAAGCAAAGCAAAGACCCCCCTGCCCCCCTATAGTGCTTACGTAATACTTGAACAGCCCCTTATTATTAACTGTGGCAAAATGATGAGTCTTTTTAAAACGATTATTTAATAAGAGAGAACTGTACCCCTAGCACGAACCAATATAGAATTCGTATCGTTTGCGAGTCCGAAATGTCAATGTCAAATGTATACTGATTTTTAGTTCTCGTTACGTACTTTGTGCCGCTGCTGTTCAAGTTTCCATACAAAATTTGACATTGACATTTCGGTTTGCAAACTATTCGAATTCGATAATGGTTCGTGCTAGGGGTACTGATCATTCACGATCCAATAGGTATTATTACCTGTGTCACTTATGTTGCTTGTGCACTGTTTACCCACACAACGCAAAAATAAATTTCTTTCTTTGGCATCACGCCATCAGCAGAGTCGTTGAACCGTTTTCTTATTATTATTTTTATTTGATGATTATGTGACATCTCCGCAGGGTCACTTAGAACTCGTTTAATATATTCATTCTGTTCTGGCATTATATCTGTCTATGCCATAATAATTTATGAAACCGAATAAATATATGAACTAACAAGTTTGCGCGATCCTAATTGGAATTTGCCATTTAGAGAAATAAATAAAGTTAATGGGCGGAAATATCAGTACGTGGGCAGTTAATTTATTTGTTTTTATATTTCTCCCTGTTTGTTCGTTTCGTCGATTGAAAAACTTCTGCCGTCAAACTTGAAGGTACGGTCACAACTTTACTGTGACAACTTCGGAATTTGTTGGGAAATTGCAACATGTGCTTTGCTAATCGGTTAGTTTAAAGTAGGTTTTGTTTTTCAGAGAGAACAGAGAAGTTTCCAACCGTTTGATGTTTTTCATACAGTAATTTACTTAAAAAATAAATTACTCAATAGCGCGTAGAATGCAAATTAAATGGTTAGCGCTTTTAAAATAATTCTGCAAATTATTGCAACAATATTTTACTGTTCAGAAATAATATTAAAACTGGTAAAAGTTTTTCAAAGGTCTCTTTTTTTTAATCGTGTTTTTTCGTCTCCGGTCCGTGTAGCAGAATAACTACCGATTTAAATATTAGCAAAGAATTTGGAAGGCACGTTAAGCCGTTGGTCCCGGCTGCATCTTTTTGGGGGGATAAAGCCGAGCGCGTCCGTGGGCTTTAGCTCTAGATACCCACACGTGTCCCCTGGGTAGCGCCAAATGCTCGGCACATCACCGGTAGTAGGTTTCGACCGTGGCTGGTAACCACCCTCTAGGCAAAGCCGAGCCGCCAAACGACTTTCATCGTGTTTCGGCTCGATGCGTGGTGTTGCCATTTTTAGGGGGGGGGAGTCCGAGCAGTTGCGATGTACAGCTTGCCGGCTTCAGTGTTGCGTTATTGCTGCGCTGGGTGGCTGATCGCGGAGGGTAGCGGGATCCTAAGCACGGTTCTCTGCTGGCCGACCGCAGGTAGTAGGGGGCCCAAGTAGTAGGAAAGCCACCTACGAAAGGCTGCCCCGCCAACTCGCGAAAAATCCCAAGGTGCGCCATCGTGCCGGTTGGCGACCGGAAGCGAGGGCCCGATGGACACTTTTGCGGGGGTTAGGGCGTCCCCGCGCGCTCCAGCTCAGTCACCCGTCAGTGTGGCGTCATAACTGCATCGCTTGGCAGTAGCTTAGCAGAGACTCGCTCATCTGTCCCCTTCCTGCCTGTTTACTCTCTACTTATGAAAAAAAAATATGAACGTCAAAAGAAAGAAACTGGTGAAACAGCGGATGCACTCCCTCGCACTAAAAGTGCACCTTGCTAACATCCGAGGATTGCACTCAAATATCGATAGTGTCCATCACCACCTTGAGACCGATAAACCACATCTGCTGTTCCTCACGGAAACTCAAATAAGATGCCCGACTGACGCAGCTTACTTGCATTACCCAGGTTACATCCTGGAGCACAATTTTAAATCGCGCGCTGGCACCTGCGTGTATGCTCGTGATGACATCTGCTGCCAACGTCTCCGCAACCTTGAGGATCCCAGTTTCTCTACATTATGGGTGCTGGTGAACACAGGTATAGAGCAAATACTCTATGCCAGTGTTTATCGGTCGCACACAGAGAACATGGAGACAACCAGGTTTTTTCAGTACCTCAGCGCCTGCGCTGAAACAGCCCAGCAAAGGTACCCGAGTGCGCAGCTAGTCGTTCTGGGGGACTTTAACGCACACCACCATGAGTGGTTGTTCCCGTTCCAGAAAACCGACCATGCCGGGAGATTAGCGCACACATTTGCTATGTCGCTAGGTCTCTCCCAGCTTGTGAAGGGCGCTACACGTGTACCCGATATTGATAGCCACACACCAAACTGCCTGGACCTTCTGCTGTCAACAGACCTGGACCGTTACCAGGTGGTAATTTCGTCTCCTCTAGGGAGTTCCGACCACTGTCTGGTGAAGTCCGTATCGGTCTACTCTCCAAGCGACCCGGAACCTATCGGAACTAGGCGTGTTTGGCGATATGGATCAGCAGACTGGGATGAGATGCGGCATTTCTTTGCATCTTATCCTTGGCGTCGCACCTGCTTTTCTTCGGACGACCTGACTTGCTGCGCGGATGCCATTGCTGACGTGGTGCGTCAGGCTATGGAGTACTTTATTCCATATTCTGACGTACCACGCCGGTTTAGCGCCCGCCCTTGGTTTGACGCGGACTGTGCTAAAGCAGAGGCGCTTAAGCATTTTGCGTATCGCTCCTGGGCGGATGCTCGAGCCCGCAAATCACCAAATGTTCGAAGTCTGAAGAAGGCCTTTAACAGTGCCGCCAAGTCCTGTAAAGGTGGTCTCCGCAAGGCCCGCTTCGATCACATTGGCCGTATAGGAGCCAAATTAGCCTCCTTTCCATCCGGAAGCAAGGCTTTCTGGTCCCTAGCCAAAACAGTCGAAGCCAATTTTTGCCGGTCGTCGCTGCCGCCTTTAATTAAGCCTGACGGATCGCTGGCTCACACCTCCAAAGAGAAGGCTGACTTGTTTGCCTCTATATTTGCGAACAACTCACAGCTAGATGCTGCTGGCGTAAACCCACCTAAGCTTCCTCAGTGTTCTTCTGCCATGTTGGAAGTTCGCATCCATCAGAAAGAGGTACTAAAAACGCTAAGCACTCTAGACGTGAATAAAGCCAGTGGGCCCGATGGCATTCCAGCTATTGTCCTGCGGAATTGTGCCCCTGAGTTGTCTCCTATTCTGACTCGCCTATATCGCTTATCCCTTGAGATTGGCCAAGTTCCGAAAACCTGGAAGCTTGCCAATGTCCAACCAGTGCCCAAAAAGGGTAGTCGTGCCGACCCTGCCAACTATCGACCTATTGCAATCACCTCCATACTCTGTAAGATTATGGATGTATTGAACAACCGTCTCCTCGCTTACCTCGAAGATAACGATCTCCTCAGTGACTGCCAATTCGGTTTCCGCCGTGGGCGATCTACTGGGGATCTTCTTGTGTATGCTACCCACTTATGGAGTGAAGCCATAGAGAAACGCGGCGAAGCTCTCGCCGTTTCTCTTGATATTTCTAAGGCTTTTAACAGGGTCTGGCATGCAAGTCTCATTGGCAAGCTTCCTTCATATGGAATCGCTGTCGGACTTTGCAACTGGATTGCAGGTTTTTCTGAGGGGCAGATCGATACGAGTGGTCATTAATGGCACATCGTCGGATCTGCTTGGTATTAATGCCGGTGTCCCCCAGGGATCTGTCCTCTCCGCAACTCTATTCTTGCTGCACATCAATGATCTGCTCCTAACTCCTGGTATCTTTGGGTATGCAGATGACAGTTTCGGGGAGATATCTGCCTGATGTGACGTCTGATGCAGATGTCCGATCATTAAGGGAGGCGATGGTGGAGAGAGTGAATGCAACCCTGGAAGCTGTTTCCCTCTGGGGTGAAGCCAACTTGGTTGGATTCAATCCCTCTAAAACACAGGCCTGTCTCTTCTCGACGAAACGGAGTCCATTCCATCTGACTCCGACTTTCCGAAATGTCTCCGTGCCGGTTAAAGACCATCTCGAGCTCTTGGGTATGGACATCTCATCCAGCCTCAATTTCGGTCACTACATCGAGTCCATTGCTAAAACCGCTGACAGAAAACTTGGAATACTTTCTAAGGTCAGGCGATATTTTACATCTGAGCAGCTCCTTAACCTTTACCGAGCCCAAGTTCGCTCCTGCTTGGAGTACTGTTGTCACCTTTGGGACGGATCTGCTCGGTATCAGCTGGATACACTGGACTCGGTGGAACACCGTGCGAAGAGACTCATAGGCAATGACGCTCTCGTTGAGGCTAATCTTCAGAGCCTTGACCACCGAAGACGTGTAGCTTGCCTTTCGGTGTTTTATTGGTTACATTTCGGAGAGTGTGCGGAGGTATTACATAATTTGATCTCCCCTTCCCCTTTCCACCACCGGACGACCAGACGCGGCGAGGGCTTCCACCCTTATGTTGTCGAAGTTCCTCCTATTCGCACGAAGCGATTTGCTTCGGCCTTCATTATACGAACGGCTAGGGAGTGGAACTCCTTGCCGAGGTCTGTTTTCCCGGACCAATATAACCTGGACATCTTCAAGGCCAGAGTGAACAGGCATCTTCTAGGCAGGCGTGTACCATCCTAGGCCTCATCATCGCTTTCCATCAGGTGAGATTGTGGTCAAACGCATTGCCTATTTAGCATAAAAAAAAACTGCAGTCGTTAGCACCCACCAATCTGCGCTGGGCCCGCGTGGTGGGTCATGACCCACTGGTTGGGCCATGGCCCAACCTCCCTATTTCATCCATAGGGAAGGCCTGTGCCCCAGCAGTGGGGATATTAATAGGCTGATGAGGAGGAGGAGGAGGAGGAGGAGGTGAAACTATTGAACTTCTTTCTGCATTTGTTTTATTTCAGTTGTAAATCTTCAATTTATTTAAGCTAGAAATTTAAAGAACCTCATTTATCAACTGTTATAAAGGCGGTACGTAGTTCGCCGGGTCGGGCCAACTAGTAATATTATAATTGCAGTTTTCTATCACCACGTAACTCGGTATTTGTAGTTTTCGATAAATTCAAAATCTTTACTTCTATACTAATATTATTAAGAGGAAAGATTTGATTGTTTCTTTGTATTGAATAGGCCCCGAAACCACTGTTTATTTACAATTTGTTTTTTTTTTCACATTTAGAATCCTACATTATTCCTGATGAACTATAGAGTATTTTCAAAAAAGTTAGGGTTCCGTATGAAAATTTCGATTATGTAAACCATTGAGTAAAATAAAACCAATAAATAACCTTATATCGCGTACGCTGCGAAAGTCATTGACAATAGAGGATAGTGATGTACTATAGTTTTATAGAAGACATCAATACCTACGAAAAAGTCCACGATACTATATATCTAAACATTACAGTTATGTCACATTTTTTCGAAAATGGTTATAATGAGTCAAACTTAAAAGATGGACATATATTGTCGCAGACTTTTTTATAAAACTTTTAAAGGGGAAAATTAATGTCATATAAGTACAAGATTTTTATGTAACTTTATCGAAGTACTGCTCCTACTGGTCGTAGAGTGACGTAATTATATGGAAAAAGTCATTGTGTATAATACAAGCCTGAGAACAAAAACTATAGTCTATACTAAAGCTCTAAACCGCAGCGAAACGAGGGCGGGCCACTAGTGTAAAATAAATAAATCAATACAATCCCGTCATATAGGATCGCTGAGCTTATGTAGACATTAATATTTTCATTTTATTCAATCTTTTTAATGAACTACTACTTGCAATATTGGTAAAAAATAGTCAAATAATTGAATAAATATAATATCTAGATGACACTCGCATTTAATTACATCAGTTTATTTTTTCGTTAATAAATTGACTTTTTACTTTCCTATTGTGATGTGTCAAAACGGCCATCATCATAACATCATTTCAAAATATAGCTACAGTTTTACGGTGTCAGGGCATATCTAGGGATTTAAATCTTTGCCCATAGCCTTGCTAGTAGCTTACGAATGCCAAGGTAGGTAAAGGACCACCCGATACCACGCATCACGCGTAGCCACGAGCGGACCGTAATAATTCCACGACGACAATATTTTCCAGATAACGTTCTTCAAATGACATATAACGTCTCCCTTGCTATCTCTAAACCTATCGAATAAAGTCAGACACGATCGACGATTTTACGGATTTAGTTGTTAGTAACATCACTTTCATTCATGACGATAAGTCAACGCCACATTTAAAAAGTTAAAAAAGTTGTTGATAGGAACTACTTAATATAAACAATGTTTATACATAATAACTTTTTTAAGTAAAAATACACTATTTATTCGCTAGGAAGCCCTTACAGCCACCCTATATGCCAATATTTGGTAAAAAGGTTTTGGCATACATAAATAAAATACGATAATTTCATGGCGAGTTTGTTAGGAGTAGGGACGTTTCATTTGGGGTACCTACTTCGTCTTTTCAAGCACTACACTTATAAAACTTTCGAATTTTATTTAATACACCAAGAAAAATTTAAGAAACTCAGTATAACGTCTAATGCATTTACTCAATTCACGCAGGTTTAGAACATACATATTGAAAACTTTACGATACACGTACAGGGGGTATTTTTCAAATGACGCTTTTTTCATTAATGCCCGATAGAATCTTATTCTAATACCATACAGTAAACCGAAGCTCAGCAGTAAGTGCTAATGTTTGATATCATAAACATTCTCATGTTAACACGTTCAAATTGTTGCAAATTAACTCTGGAACATACCTTAATGTGTTGGGAAGATAAAACAGTAATTTCAAGTTAGGGCTACCAATACAATGCAAAGTAATTATATTATAGGAGAAGTGATTACATTATAATTTATATCTGTAAGTAGTGATATTCTGTAAGTAAACACTTTTCACCTCGGAATCCGCGGTGTGATTTTAAAATTCACGAATATATAACAAATATATTTCGAATTACACCGTCGAATTCTGCGGTGTAGTGAGTTTGTACTTATAGAATAGCACTGCTAATAGGTAAACTGTAAAATGTTAATATATAAAAATAAATCTAAAGAAAATATTTACTAGAAAGAATACACTCGGTCCAGGTTTCATGCAGGATTCGAACCGCACCTTCCGCAATTCGGGCGGGAGGAACCAATGAATATTTTTTGTATTTATTTTCTTATATTTATAGTTCTGGTAATTAAATGCTTAAAATATAACAACCTTACTCGTAGATGAAAATATTTTAACTATCTACCTACATTGCTTAGAGGTGTTCTCGAAGAGATACATAGAAGTGTTATATTTTACAGTTTACAAGATGTGAATAATTGCTTATTTGTCATATTTTCACGCACTAGTAAATACTTTTTGAGCGACTATCATGTGCGAATTTTTAAATTTCAATTAATCTTGACGTAAGTATCCTTTTTATATTTTTTTTAAACTGTAATAAAAAATTAAACTCTATTTAGAGTCCTTTTTATTTCGAAAGATTATCTTGTGAATTTAAAAAGTTATTGCAATTTTAAAAGTGTGATACTTAGTTTCGCAGGCCCGTGTATTTACGAAAGGACTTTAAGCTACTTGAACCGTAAGCGTTTTTTAAATAAATAAAAATTACCTTTGCACGCGTATTACTAAGGACATGCACGCGTTTTAATAAATTCCACCACAGCTTCTCGCAAAAAATACATTTAAAAACAAAAAAATAAGACAAGACATATTTTATGAATTAAATTTAGGAGACATTTAACTTCGTACCTTACCAGCAGCCCTACGCTCGTTGCCTACAATGGCGTGCAATGACAAACGTTATTGTCCATTGAGCGGCGCGGCAGGCAGTACAAGCAAAGTGTTAGGCGCTAACAGCTCCCGCTGGGCGATAGCCATAATTGGCAATCCGCCACTCCAATGTTAACACAATCGACCAGCTTTTCTAGCCGATGCTGCTTAAAAACTACACTCGCCCGTATCTAGCTTAATATAGGCATAGGTGCACTCCACAGTCTTTCGCAAAAAATACATTTAAAAACAAAAATAAGACAAGTAGTGATTTTCGACTTTTGTTTAACATATTTTATGAATAAAATTTAGGAGGCATTTAATTTCTTACCGTACCAGCAGCCCTACGCTCGTTGCCTACAATGGCGTGCCATTGGCGTGCGATGAGATGACAAAACGTTATAGTCCATTGAGCGGCGCGACAGGCAGTACAAGCAAAGTGTTAGGCGCTAACAGCTCCCGCTGGGTGATAGCCACGATTGGCAATCCGCCACTCCGATGTTAACACAATCGACCAGCTTTTCTAGCCGATGCTGCGTAAAAACTACACTCGCCCGTATCTAGTTTTATATTATAATAGGTGCTCTCATATCGGCCGAGTGTTGTTTTACAAAACTATGATTTTAGCGAAATGGCATTAAATGAATACTCTCCAAATGTGTACAAAGTTTCACATTTTTCATTAACTTGTCTTACTGATTTTAAGAAAAATAAGAGCAATTGCAATATTTGTTTAGCTATTGATTATATAAAATAAGAAACAAACAAATAAAAACATGAACATTTAGATACATACTTTTGTGTAAATTTAAAATATATTGATTTAATTAAAGTAGACTTAGTTATATTAAAATAGTATTACAGACATCTAAACCTTCTGTTCATGATCTAAATAAGATTTCGCAACCTAAAAATACTCCTTAAATTATACACATAAGTATAGTTATAGATTAAAGTACGCCGTTACAAACATAAGTAATATATTTACTATTAAGTATTACTGTTATTTATGTATATTCTTCCAAACGCGTACACAATGCACTGCTAACTGCAACTCTCGCAAAACTCCCATTCACAACGTTTTGAGTAACTTTAAGTGAGTAAGTACAGGCGAGGCCAGTTTACCGCTACACGGTGCAGTTTCAAAGGTCGCTTGACAGTCTGTTAATGGAATCTGGGATGTGACCGCTATTCCAGGTAGAGACGAAATGGCCAACAACTCAACTCAACTTGAACGAAACACGGAAAAAACGACGAACTCAACTTACGGAAAGTTTTGAAACTACACCGGTACTATTTCAGAGGTAACAGCGGTATTTGTCACACTTATTGTGGTGAATCTGTTATATGATTGAATACACAAAAAAAGATCAATGTTTTCCTTGATAAAAGGTGGTTTAAAAGATAACATGTAAACAAAAGAAGTAGGTAGGTATGTAAAGTTTTCAAAAACTCAACAAACTAGTAAAGTGGTCGCTCGTTGCGCAGAATGAGAGAAGTATGAATACACTCGACGCATTAAATCAATAAAACATATTATGGGACAGTCACGTTAAGAATCGCTTCAATAACAATCTTAACTGGTCATAACGCAACCATCCACTAAACTAAGGCTCAAACATTCATCTGCCCTACAAAAGGCGTTATACCTACAAAAATTGGTTAGAGTCACTCTATATTTTGCTCGACAAGAACGCTTCGCTGAACTAACTTTGTCAAGTTTTAGTATAAAACCAAAAGAGACCTTTGATTAGCTAAATTCAAAATTCGAATATTAATCAAGCTCGGAGAAGGACATAATATGAATTTTGTCACAAAATTCTAGTTAAACGGGAAAAAGGTGAATGAACTAATGTATGAAGGTTAGTATCAAAATTCAATTGTCCACCTTAAAATAGTTTCAGGCTCTCACTAGTAGTAAATACATTAAATAAAAATATTAACCCGATAAAAAATGCTAACTCATCCATCACATGTCTGTACAAGGATTCCATACACGGGGCTGTTGTAAAGAGTCGATGCCGATTGCCGCTTGTCTACACCAACCGGTTTTGAAATAAATAAATACAAAACGATCTAATTAAAACAAAGTATTCCACACAGAATCTATCCGATGCCATGACATGACACATTTCGCCCACATACCACGTTCTCCTACTGGTATATTTACGATGACCAGGTGTCCATTACAGCTTTTGTTTTCCTGCATATTGTATCAGCTAATCTAATAAAAGTCACCCCAGCCACTAAATTAAGAGGCCACGATCGTTATCTAGCATACAAAAAGATCATAATGGCTGTCCGATCGATCGACACCACAAAATGTCAGCCGGCATAGAAACGGAGAATATAAAAAAACCGGATATAGATAGTACCTACCTAAAACAAGATAAAGGTTTTTTTTTAATTAAGTTGACTGATCGTGCAATTAAGTGCTCTTGATTATCTAAAATATAAGATGTATATTTCGTTGGTTTTATTGTAATTAGGTGTAATTGTGTTCAGATAATCTTGAATTTATTCCAAATATAAAATTTTATTTGAAATTTTTAAATATTTTATTATTTATAGCAAAAAATAGCATATTTTAAGTGTTAAAAAAAAGTTGCTATTAGTAATACGATACTAAAAATATTAGTAAAGAATTGGGTTCGCAGTGGAACAAAAGAATTGAACACCCAATTCCCATTGCAATTTCGCTGTAGAAAATTACTAGTTTAATAAATCATAAATTCAAAGCTGCACACAAATTTATAATTATATCGTTGTTGAATTGCACCTCGGCTTTTGTGACAAAGACTAATTACGCCCGGTTCCGGTCAACTGAATAAAAGATAGCGCTAATAAGTATAAACGTTTCACCGGGCGGAGAGTGCGCAACACAAAAATAATATAACACGGTTTTAAATTTATATCGCATCAAACATTCATTAAAAAGTAACCACAATATGAGAAAAAAAATATGTATAATAATGCTTATGAGGAGATTATCATCATTTTTTTCAACAGCGAGAAATTCGAGTAGCAATTCAAAACTTACATTCAGAAAAATATTATTTCCCAATTTTAAAAGAACTTAAAACGTTGAATCACAATGTGAGCGAAAACAAACAAAAGTGTTCTCTACATCATTTGTTTATTTTACCATTTCTCCGCGCGCGTTGGCTCGTTAAACCGCAGACTTTGTTTTCAATTTCTTTCTGTATACCTACCACTAAACCGTTTTTCGTGCCCATCGCAATATGTTAAGTATGCGAGGAAACCACACAGGCTCTCGTTACTTTTGTGCAAATGATAATTGGGATTTGGAAGATAATGAATTGCAGAGAGCAGCACCATAATTTGCAAGATTTAGTGAAACAGTGAAATGCTCAATACAACTGTTCAATTTCAGACATTTACTTCATGGAATACTAGTCAGATATTTGTTGTCATTTAAGCCATGCTGATAAGTCATTTTTTTATATAATTTTGTTCGATACGAGCAATCTTCCCAAATCAATTTACCCAGTTCGATTATGGTATATATAATTCCAATACAATACAATTACAACGTTCTACAAAACATCAAGTATGCATCTATTTGCGAAAATTTAAAATAGATAAAGCTTGCAGCTTACGGAGTGTGCATAGATTTAAAGATTTTTTTAAAGCAATATTTCGGTCTAGTACCCATTGGACCCTCCTAATTGGACCGGTCTAGTACCCATTGGAATTAGGAGGGCCTAATTGGACCTTACCTACAAAAAAGTGCCCGTTCGACCTCCTATCAAGAACATGGTGCCCATTGGACCCTCAAAGACGTACTTACCGACACAATGGGACTTATTGGAGCTCTTAACTATTTGGCTAATTCTTTTGGAACGGTAAAGTACAGTCGTGTAGTAAAGTTACATTTTAAAAGACATAAAAATACAAAGGTTATAAATCTAAGTATCAACATATTTATAAAATTCAAAACATTAAACGTCAGTAACAAACCAATATAAATATTTACATAAAATATATTAAACAAATCACAGATTTTTTTACTTTAGTTTTAAAGACAATACATTTTTTTATCAAATAGCTTAACTAAATTATACATATAGTTTTTATATCACACAGATTGAGCACAATTATTATATATTCTAAATATTGATAAAATAAATAAAAGCAGAAAGGTTATAAATGTAAGTATTTAAAATCAACATATTTATAAAATTCGAAACATCAATTATCAGCAACAAACCATATAATATAATAATCAAATCACAGATTTTGTTACTTTACTTTTAATTAAAAATGATTTTTATCTGATATCTTAACTAAATTATACATATAGTTTTATATCACTCAGATTAACTATTGAAGCACAATTAATTATTATGTATTCTAAATATTCATAAAATAAAATACCACTGTAATATTTTCATATTACATTTTATAAAAAAATGTTTTCTAATCATATTTTTACAATTAACGAGAAATTACTTATTATAATAACATACTTTAACTAAAAGATATGGTTCAAAAGCGGTAGTCGGTTTCCGTCAGGGACGAAATATATATTATTTGAAAGTTTGTTTAACATTAATAATAAATAACTTTGATTTTTTTTATTTATCCCCGATTAATTTAAAATCGTGTTTAAATTGATTTTAAACAGTATACTTGTAAAGGATAGAGTTTACAATAAATAAATACTAACTTTATTATGGTAAAGAACGATGTCTGCCGATGATGAATGCCCGTAATATGAAAAATATATAAGTATAACGATAATTACTTTACTTATCTATTCTAATAGATCCTTATTACTTGATGTTATGCTGCAATCTAATGCATAAATAATTCACATCGCGTCACCAAAACATTCGCAAACACATCTGCATACTTGTGTCTCCCAAAAAAAACTGCCAGCAATAGTCCTGCCCCCGATCAACTTACTCCTTCAGGTAGCTTTTTGGGATGTAAACTATAGGCAAGCAAGAACGAGAAATAAATATTGTTTATTTGTTGTTGTAAGATTATTTTCTAGCTGCAACATAGGTATAAATCGGAACGAGACAGCAATATTTCTCTCTCTCTCTCCCACATATGAGATCGGTGCCATCCTTTTGTTTAAGCGCAAAGATTGCTTGGGCTTCGAATCTATAACCTTCCTTTCATCAGGTGCTTAAGAGGAGTAGAACTGCCGATAAAAACACTCAATCTCCCTCAGAATTTCAGTCTTAGATCAAAAGATGATGTCTTTGCAAAATCCACCGTCATGTTGCTTAGATTGTCTGGATCCAAGCTGTTTTAAGGAACTTTGAATCAATCGCACTTTGTTCGATTTGAAAGGTCTTGTGGATTTGGTCGTGTAAGGGTATTTATTGGTCAGTGTACGATCACCCTATTGAGTGAAACCTTTTTACATTGATGATCATTAATGTTATTAATGATCAGTCCTTTAAACTTAAAAGCACAAAAATATTTAATGTCCTTTAAAGAAAAAAAGGTATTACAATATTACGAAAATAAAAAGAAATTGAAGTATTATCATTGTCACTTGCACCCTTATAACACATAGAATAAAAATATATGTCAGTAGTGCAATATTTGGTTTTGGCTCCTTGTAAATACGAATAAAATAATAATAAACATTATACAAATTAATTTTGATTACTTTTGATTCACTTTTTATTTTCTAAATATCTCCCTTATATCTATCTTATTGTACGAGTTCTTTACTAAAAAAAATCCAAATGTATAAAAATTAGCTTTTTTTAAAGGTAAATATCATCTGTCTGCGTCCAATATTTAAAGAGCAATAGACAAAAAACAGTTTTTTTTATTTTTCCTGAAAAGTTACATTTTTGCAGTTATCGTTTTATTCTCCGGGGACAGCGACATGTCGTTAATTCGAAGAAAAAAGGTAACCTGTTTTCTTTATATTTTTTTTTGGGACTACTTACTGTTAGGAGTCAGTACTTAGGTATACAGTATTTAATTAGTGTAAAAATGTACCTACTATTAATTTTATTTTTGTATGCAATTTTCTACATGACTGTACCGTGCTTAACAAAACTGTCAATAAGGTCCAACTGGCAGTAGGGTATATATCTTGAAGGTCCAATGGGCACCAAAAAAGAGGTCTAATGGGCACATTGAATATAAAACTTTTTAAGAAGGTCCAATGGACACCAAAAAACAGGTCCAATGGGCACTTTTTGCCTTTGGGTCGAATCTTGAGGGTCCAATGGGTACTAGACCAATATTTCAATTGTCCGCCACGCAACTAGCACTAAGCATGCACACACAAAACCTCGAGTCTTTCATAAGGTCGTACAAATTCATCAAAGAGAAAGAGGAAGTCATAAATGTCCAATTAAGCACGCGTGTAACATGACATTGGATCTTAGCTTTAACTCTTTGAAATTGTTACAACATAGACTTTGAAGTTAACTTCGTGCCATATAATACGCTAAGTTACGTAATTTAATCTATACCTAACTTATATGTTAAATGATTTATCCCATGCCGCGGCAATAAATAAAAACAGAACGCGGCAGATCCGACAATCTCGTACAAAGTCCGTTGGCGAACGAATAATCTCAGAATCGGTGTAGGTAATGGGCTGGCACTATTGTTTACGGACAACATATTAACACTAAATGTGCTGTCATTAAGGCGTGGTGGGTCTGAAATTTATGGTGATGCGATTCATCTGTCTTAAGGCACATCAGATGTTCTACCAATCACGCAAAACGTATTTAGCGGGAATTGTAAATTTAAACACGTCTCCAATTCGACTTTTCTCTAAAAACAAACAGTGTTCACTAAAACCGTGAGAAACTAAGCAAAAAAAGACTACGCAGAATGTTCTTGCCAAAGACAGCAGTTCCTTAAAAATTCAAGTTGGACGCTCCGTTCGACGGCTTCATCCAAGATAGATAACTCTAACGACCAGGGCATGCCAAAACTGAAGCCGCACACTCGGGAAAATCCAACTTTACGACTTTAGAAGCCATTATCGATTCCTGCTGTTGGAAGCGAACTTATTAAAATCAGATATTTTCAGGAAATAAAGTTTATTCTACGAGGTCAGGCGGTTTACCCTACCCTACAATTTATAAGTAGAGTTATGTTAATCAATATAAGGTTTGTATTTCACACGAAACTTTTTTTAGAGTGTAAGTGAAGGAGGTCTATTCACGAAGTCAGCTGAGGCGGCAGGATAAATTCGTGCTAAAATAAAGTCTATCTGCCCTACTTCCCTAACCTTCAGACAATCTAAAGAGATAAAAATATACACCATCACATTCAAGTCACCATCTCACACACACATCACAATCACATAGTACCTCGCTGTCCATTTAATTGGAATTCTCTATATACTCACAAATCTTGTAAATAGCCTTCGGTCAAGTCAAACAGTGTTAGCACTAGTAACACTTCGTAAACAAAATCCCCTATTGACCGTTGAATCTAAGGGGACTAGCTACCCAAAAAGGATTTCAGGATTTCAGAGAATCGTCTACACGCCTCCGCGCCGCCGCCCTATTAACGCAAACATCACGCCAAAATAAAAAGCTTTATATTTCGCTGTCCCAATGAGAACCCTCATTACGTAATCCTTCCGTTTTTCGTACAAAGATTATATCTCTTGTGGCACTGTAATCTTCTTATATATGGTTGAAGAATTGATTTGGGTCGATGAGAATATACCGTTTTCGAAGACCAACATTTCAATTTGTAAAGAGACCTTTTTAAAAGAGCTTTTCCCGCCTTTGTTGTTTCAATTTACTTTCAAATCGTATAAAAACATTCAAGAACAAATAGCCGCATATTTCTATCAACCTTTTAGTTTTACTTTATAATTAGAACCGAGAACTATATACTTATAGCATTTTTTTTTACTTACAACAGATACGACTTCTTATTCTGCTACGATCACGATTTTGCACGTGCTTTCCTTTCTTCCTTTCATTTAAAATGAGCGTAGTAAATTAAATATAAAAATGGCTAACGAATTTTTAAAGAGCTGTTTTCATGCTCTTATCTGGATTTAAGTCTCAGCAAAAAGTCAATTCCATTTATAAGTGCGGCCTACTGGTGAGGGTCAAAAGAACTTAGCTCCCTCCCATTAAGCCTGCTTGACCTTATTCAACGCAGTTTAACCTTGCGTTCATTTCTCTCGCCCTTCTGCAAAAATTATAAGGGTATCAATGTTCTATTAAATTTCGATAAACATATCTGTAAACACATTTGAATGATCATTAATTGTGTTTCGGAAAAACTGACTTGAATAATCCGTGCACAAAATGTGCTTAAAAGGGATAGACATTTTTTCCAACATTAATGAATATACTGGTGGTGAAAGATTTTTGATTTAACTGTGTTGAATGTGCTGCTGTGTGAATATTAGAAAATGATGTCAGTGGTAATAGATCAACACATGGTGCACAAACAATAACTTACACCCAAGAATGGTATCCAGATTATCTAAGTTAACCACCAGACATATAAATCAAAGACTTAACAACATACAATTCATGCCTACTACTTACTTTTAAAACAACATTTTAAACAAATTAAATGATTCACTCTATTTCACATTATAATTATATTACATTAAATCTAAACTTAAGCTGATTATATTTTGTGTATAAATTTAAGCTCGTTTGTGCATAAGTACGTAATTAAGCTTTGCTATATTTGGTTATCTAAGCAAAGGCTGTAAGCGGATTACAAAAAAGGTCAAATCTCATTAAATTTATATTGATATTAGGCACACATTTGTTAGTAGCAAGTCAATTAATACTTATCTATATAATTCGCTTTTCGCCCGCGGCTGCGCCTACGTTTGGACGAGTACTTTTATTTCATCTTTTTCTTGGGGGATGATTTTCTAACCTTCTTTTTAGGCAGAACACGAGAAAGTATCAACAGAAAAAGAAATGAGTTTCCTAAAACAAATATCCTACATTTACCTCTAAAACTCATCGTTAATTCGTAAACTCATACCCTCAAACTACATAACTATTTTCATACTTCTAAGTTCAGCATTAACGGAATACAATACAAAATATCATGCCCCATTAAATGCTAGATCTTTGGATACTAAGAAAATGTAAAATATAGGAAATGCTAACCTGTAGGGAGGGACTAGGCATGATTATGCGGGGAAAGAAAATAAACTCATTTGATAGCCTCCGCTCCTATATTTTCTCATGGCAATATTACATTCAATGCCTAATTTCTTCCAACGCGACGCGATATAATAAAATCAATATTCAGATTGCCTTGTTTTATTTTCTTTGTACAATATCTTGCGTATTCAGCCTGTCTTCTTTTTATTAAAAATCAGAACAAACATCTGACGGTATATAAATTGGGTTTGTAAAAATATTCTACTATAAAATTACCTTTAGAAATTATACTCTTATTCCCAAATCAAATTATGTATTCTTAAGTTTAACAATAAGTACAGTGGCCATTTTTAATGTTTAACATTATAAGCCTAACGAAAACACAGGAATATAAAATACAATTCTATTCAAATAGGCTAGAATTAAATTCAGAGGGATTATTTAAATAATGAGCAGACAAAATTACATTCCATTTACGAAGGCAGGCGAGCATAATTCGGATTATCCGTACCGAATGTTGAGCTTTGAGCAGCGAGTAGGTACCCTCTACCCGCGATGCCACAACGCGCAGTATGACTGACATCTCCGAAAACAATCTCTACAAAATTATTTACAAATATAAATTCAGCATTTTTTCAGTAGGTAAAAAAAAAACTTGCGTGAGTGTCATGGAACACTTGGTTGGAACGAACTCAAAAATATTTATATACCACCCACCAATCCGCACTGGTCCCAGTGTGGAGGAATGGGCCAAGTGCGGACGCTTCCGGGCTATCGCCACCGCCCCCGGTCCATCGCGCACGCTCCTGGTTCATCACTCACCAAATAAAACTTTAAACCCAGTCAACAACACTGACCCAGCTGCCTAGCCGGTTAACTAGCTGCGTCGCTAGGTCGAGACGGTAAATTTTCACCCCGCCCTCATCCGCCACACCGACCGAAAAGGAACTTCAGCTAACTGTTAACATGTTCGGGCAAAACACTGACGATAGTTTGATATTGAAATTGTTAATTATGGATGGGAATATATGGCTTCGTTGATCCGCAACAGAAATACCATAATATTTACATAGGCCACAGATGATAATCCTCTTAGCTCGGTTTGTTTTCGTTTCGCTGTGATATACAAAGTGGTTTTGAAATTAGAAACTTGACTAAAAACGGATTATGAGACCAGTGTCTAACTATTAACTTCTTCTAATAAGAATAACATAACAAATATGGAAAATTAATTACATTCTACAACATAATATGTGAAGAATCGATTAAAGCGGTGTTATTGAGTAATAAATGGGTATCACAATAGAACAGTTAAACCTGTTTATGTAGGAATACAAATTGTAATGCTCATAATTGCAATAAAGTATTTTATTATTTATTATTATTATTATAGTTAATAAACCTATCATTCGATTTCTTTCAGAATTTATATACCTATATATATTATTTATTTTTTCCAAATCCACTTAACCAGTTCATCTTTGATAAACTATAGCACATTATAAATATTTTACTAGATTCTTTTTTCTTTTTCTATTTCCTCCAAAAAATCATGAATTTCTTGATTATTGTGTAACAAAGTAATGGTGGTACCTAGATGAATTATAAAAAGCGAATCGTGATTTTCAGACACACAGGGAGCACAAAGATGAATCCGGATAATCCTCAAAACTTGCCCGACAGTCGTCGCGTACAGCCCCTTGAGGTGTCGAGACGAGGCGACCCTTCGAAGGAAATCCCGCGGGAAACGATTGCGGTCGGTCGGGCACCTATGAAAAACTACTTTACGTATTAAACTTTTTTCTAAGTGAACAATACGAAAGAACATATAAAGCAATTTACAATTTCATGCTCTGCTTTATCCTTTTTCTTACAAAAACCTGTAAAAGTTGGACACAAGTGTGTCGAGTTGGTTGCAGATGTTGTAATACCTACTTTTTGGTTAAGCTCTTTCTTTTATTCCCTCTTTAGCCTCCGCCTCCCTCCCTCTCTATTTCTTTCTCATTCTTTCTTACTGGCTTTCCTTTCTCTCTCACTTTTGGTAGGACTGAACAAATAAAGTTCTGTACTACAGACTACAAAACTCAGTATTTGCTGTACCTTTAAAATCGTCAAGACGGTTATGAAACAGCTAAAAGATATAATAGATATACATAAGATACAAAACCAGAAACAAAATTTTCATCACAATCACATTTTCGTTGTTCACTTTTTGACTAAATCGAGTGGGAATCATTACTCCATCCATCAAGAGACCTACCTTTTACTTTTAGGTTGATAAAAATATTGATAAATAATTTAAATCGAAACTTGATAAATGTATTGATGCAAATTAGCAAAATTACGTTTCATTTAAGTAATGATAGCAGCAAAATCCTATATTAAGTGTTCATCACTAATTACCCGAAAAACAATCCACCTCTGGCATGAAGGTGGAAACCAAGCAAATTAGAATAAATTTGAAAAAAAATGTTGAATACTTAAGATTTTGTGCGGTAGCAAATGAAAGTATGGAAATTCTGCCCGTGCCGCGCCGCAACATAAAGCAATTATTCTGCATGTTCGCGTTGGTTATAAACAGAGTGCAGACAAAAATAGCCAAGGTGGCTAAAAGTGTGGAAATTTAAAAGCAATCGACCTATTGTCGAGAGTTACGTTACGAATACCTGCCGATGGAGAGGACAAAAATAACGACGTGGGTGCACAGTTGGTATTTCTACAGTAGACGATTTCTACATTAAAAAAAAAGCCGCTTCAGCAAATATTTGAAAATTGTTAATGGGCATGCGTTGAAACTTCTTCCAGATTTTTTACTTTAATACATTTGTAGGAATCGAATCATGGTGTGATATAAAGCACGTTAGTACTACAAGCTGATAAAACATTGTCAACAATATCTCACACCCACACACTCCTCTTGTGTCATACATAAGCCATACATTAAATAAAAAAACACGACTGCCGTTAAAAAAATGTTCTACTATATTTTTATATATTTGATGTGGTCTCATTAAGACCTTCTATATTATACCTATATTGTAATAATTACAACTTTTTAATAGACATAAATTTTGATATTGCTATTATTTCAATTTTACCAGGTTAGGTATACTATGTTACCCGGGAAGATGAAAGGATTCTAACGATATTACGCACATCTAAAACGGTTTAGGCATTTAGCAGTTATAGTGGAATAAAGAATTATACGTACATAAATGAACCCTGAATACATTACACTCTCTTTTTTCTTGGGCAGTTATGTAAAAAGTTGATGTTAGCGTCTACGAATTGGTAAACCGATCAAACAAAAATGTTTTATGTAAACACAGTAATTTGCGTAGCAAAAGAATTTATTACGTAAATTATATATTTACTCGTCGTGTTATTTATACATATTATATTAAAATGGTAGGAATGTCAAAACTGCACATTGAATATTTTTTTAAAAGAATACTTGGGGTGTGATCTACAATCGATACCAAAAATATAGTTTTTAGAATTTTTGTCCGTTTGTCTGCATGTATGTCCGGGATAAACTCAAAAAGTACTGCATTGATTTACTTTAAATTTGGCACGAATATTATTAAGAAGTCGGGTCAACATATAGGCCATATATTATCACGCTATCACCTACAAGGAACGAGTAGTGAACCTTTATTTCTAACTAACTCCACACATACGAAGTCGCGGGCAGCCGCTAGTAGAAATAGTATTAGTTAAACGATGATTGATATTTTATTTTATTTTCTACAAGTCTAAAACAATAGTGTCCATCATAGCTCCGGGCTTGGCTACCGAACTGATACAACACCTACACACATGACGTCACAGATGTGACGTAAAACGCGCACACCATCATTACCGACACCTAACACGTAAGTCATATTTTATTCGACAGTAAATTAACCTAGTATGTATTTCTTTTTCAAATTGTAAAATAATGGATACTGTTTTTATAATCCAACGATTCATTGGCACGATTCGAATCGAGTAATATACTCGTATTTCATAATAAAGCTGACACGAAAATTACAAAATAGCGTGAGTCTTACTTTTGAGACCATGAGAAATTTTAACTTCAGTGATCCAGTGAATTCGAGTCCAGTCGAAGTTGATAAAAATTTACTAACACAAGTGTAGTGAAACTTTGAAAAGCTCCATTTGTGCAACTTGCTGGTTAGTCTTGATAGTCTTCAGATGAACTGAAATAAGCATTAATATCATGCATGGAGGTCAGACATTTTTTTTGTATACTTAAAGAATGCCTGACAAATTACTTACATTAGATTTAGTTGTGTGTGAATGAAGTTCAAGAGCAAATATACTTAACACACACTCTCGTGCCGAAGAGCTTTATTACTTTCCCGTGGATTTTTAGCTGACAACTCTTATCACCCGCACTAACGCGCCTCCGATTCCTCCCACACAGGCCACAAGCACCAACACTACACAGCTAGCATACTTGCACACTAGCTTAGCATTAGGCAGACACCGCACCCGTAGGATAAGAGTGCGAAGACCCGGTATACACACGACACGCTATACAAGGTACAGGTACGTACCTGGGCGTTTTTCCCCGCCCCCCACGACAACGGCTAACTAGAGCCGAGGTTCGAGTCTCAGAGACGTAATAATAAATCTTAATATAAAAGCGTATTCCCGTTTTCTAAGAATGGGTTTGATAATACATTACTAAAAAGCAATATATAGTTCTCATATCTTAAGGCACATTTCATTTCACTGTTTTAAAAACCATATTCATGATTACAGTCAGAATATGTCCCAGCGCGGCGTTCGCGTTTCCATCTAGCAAACGCGTGGTTTTCTACTCTGAACAGCAAACAGGCTATTTCTGGCCTCTAAGACAACCGTCAACACTGCTCTAATGCAGTGGCTGACTGAAGAGGCGCATAATTCAACCAAAGCTAAAATTGTACCTTTGTCACATCACCCGTCGATTATACTATCATTAGCTAGGGACATTAGTGTTGCAGAATTATCGATAGTAGCATTATCGGTATTTTGTATTGATATTGAACTACTACTACTAACCTATATGTTATCAATTTTATTTATTACTATTTCAGATTGATTTAAATATTTTCCATTTATTTATGATGGCCATAAAAGTTTCATTTTTTTATTATCTAACCGGAAATGTCCACATTGCACAAAGAGCGAAATGATGATAACAACAAAAATTATGTCACAAGAGCAGAGATCAATTCTGCCCTACGACATGGCCTAAGGACTCTAGGTAAACCAAAAGCTTTTTCCGTAGTTAAAGTGTACTAGGCTATGATGTGACAAATACTTTCACAGGCGAGTCTGATAATTGCAAACGCCATTGTGTCCTTTTCTTAATAATTACTATCACTGCAACACTGATGCTAAATGCTAACATGTGACACAATAAACTAAAAACCAAACTCAATCCCCCTTAGATAATATAATATGACTTATTTTTGAGAAGGAAAATTAATAAATACTTATTCTTTGCAAAGTCATTACAACACATTATCCAAAACTGACAATATTTTCCAATTGTTTTTTATCCTATCGAGTTTTAAAATAGATAAAAGTTAAATTTGAAACTGTGTAACCTGTATAGTAGTGTTGTATCAAAAACACATTGATGATTGGTATTTTTATCGAAGTTACCTAAGCTTTATTCGGGATTCGGTAAGATAATCAAAGAAGTAATTATTACTTTCATTGCTTGACCGCCTCCGTGGCTGAGTGGTTTGTTCGCCGGGCTTCAAGGTGGGGGGGGGGGGGGAGATGTTTGTGTGATGAATACGAGCAATTGTACTTCAGTCATGGATATTCAATATGTATTTCTATACAAATATACTTATATATGTAGTGTATGTATACTATCCGTTACCCTTTTTTTTTTTTTTTTTTAATACGCAGGTAAAAAATCTATTTACAGACGACGGCGCCTTTAAGAGGCACACCGCCGAACGGACCTCACACCTGGCTCCCGCAAGTCTTACGAACCCCACAGTGGCTGCCCACCGAGGACCCCGCAACTCTTACGGGCGCTTTACGGTATAATATCCGTTACCCTAGCATCCCATAACACAAGCTTTACAGTGCTTACTTTGGGGCTAGGCTAATTGGTGTGCGCGTAAAAAAGTAAAAAAAAATGTGTTATTTCAAAGTCTTGTTACATTTGTTTTAAAATACCAAGTTTTTAGTTCATTTTGATTAAACATTATTTAATTCGGATACTTTTTATTCACATTTAGTCATCCATCATAGGAGGTAACTCAGACTTCTTTAGCTATTATCGAATTTCTTGTTTTATCTTTACTAATATAATAAAGAAGAAAGAAATTATTGTTTGCTTCTTTGTATTGAATAGGCTCCGAAACTACTGGACCAAGTTGAAAAAATCTATAGGGTTTCGTATGAAAACTGCGATAACGTAACCCAATGTGTGACAAATTCCAAAAAATAATCTTATATATCGTACGCTGCGGAAGTCACTGACGATAGAGCAAATTGATGTACTAAAATTTTATAGAAGACATCAATTTCTACAAAAATGTCTGCGATACCATATGTCTAACAATTACAGATTTGTCACTACTAGGGGTCCGCTTGTTTCACCCGCTTTAATTTGAGGATAAAGGTTATAGTGACTCAAACTTAAAAGATTGACATATGCTATCGCGGACTTTTTTATAGATTTTTTAAAAGGGAACAATTCCATTTTACAAGACTTTTTTTGTGTTACTTCAACCGTTTAGCAGCGCATGTAGCGGAAGCTCACAAATGGAATATTTTTACCCGTTTTTGCAACATTTTTAATAGATGCTCCGGTCTTACTGGTCCCGGTGTGATGTTATATAGCCTACCATTCCTCGATAAATTCACTAACCAACACAAATATATTTTTTCAAATTGGCATGTTCTGAGATAACCAAAAATAATAAAGAAACAAACTCTCCAGCTTTCTGTTATTAACAACTATATCTGACTACTTCTCCGTGTTAAAATATGCAATAGTTAGGCCAGTACTCTTTTTTCAAGACTATATAAGGCATCTGATATAGTCTTGCCTTAAATGTTAGAAATTTCTTTTTGGATTAGACGATTCCTAAGTTTCTGTGTCACTAGATAAGTTTAAAAATAGTGACATGGACCAATGGTAAGTGGGTCTTTTTTTAACAGCAGAGTCATGGTGAATTCGTTACTACGGGTCCTGAACTACGCTACAAAATTTTCATTCATCTCTTATTCAATAAATTTTTACGGAAGGTTTATAAAGGTAATGAAGAAAGTCACTGTGTAGAATACAAGCCTGAGAACAAAAACTAATCTTCACTACAGATCTACACCGAAGCGAAGCGAGGGCGAGCCACTAGTTCTTAATGTGTTTGTTTATGATTTAATCACACTAATATAATAAAGGCGAAAGTTTGTGAGTGTATGAGTGTGTATGTCTGTTACTTCTTCGCGTCTAAACGGCGTGAGGGATTTTAATAAAATTTGGATGACGTTAGATAACACCCCAGATTAACACATAGGCTACGTTTTACTGCGGGAAAATATCCCTTATGAACAGCGGGTAACACCGCGGGGCACAACTAGTTGACTATAAACTAAATACGGCATCGCATAGCATACTATCCTGCATAAAAACATCTCTTGTTGTAATTAATAACTTGTCTCTAGAGCGCCTTACACAGTCCCAGATAATGAAATATTATAATATACATAGGAAAACAACTTATAAATATAGGTATTAATTGAAAATTATATTCATTACACCTGGTATTCATAACACGAGCTCGCTTTGATACATAATTCTCGTTAATTCATTCAGAGCTAATGGAACTGTTAATTGATTTTTTAGTCTACAGTTAATCATGTATTTATCACATGAAGAACTCATGTATTTTATAAACGTACGCTATTTGATTTTTCGTTTTACTAAGTGGTTTGAGTATTACCAAAAACTTTTAATGTCAATATGCACCTTACTGTGGACTTACACCCCACTTTTTTAAAGTCGTAGCCACTATCTACTCGGAAAGAGATCGTCATCGTGCTTTAGATTGCGTATAAAATGTAGGTCAAGTAGAACATATTAATCTCAGTATTATTAATACTTTTTGGAAATATGTTTTAAATGTTTAATAATTGAAGGGTCGTTTACAAAAACAGCACAACTATTTAGCAACAATTTAACAGGAAATATAAAAAACATTCTCCAAACCATATTTTTCATTTAATAACATAGAAGTTTTGAAAATTTATTCATGTTAATGTATTGGATTGAATATGTAACATTTTTTATTATTTATACCTACTGTTATGGAATAAAATTATAAAATTTAGTATGTACTAGTGTTCTTTTTGCAAAAAAATGTGTTTATGTTATTTTTGTAAAAATAAAAGTAAAAGTTTTGGAATTAAAGACATCTAATTATTCATAATTAAGTACTTTATTGACATACAAACAATCACAGCCATTATAGAGTCCAATTAACTTATTATTTATTCTTCTCCTTCACTTACACCTTCATTATCAATATCCATATCTTCTCCTTCCTCTGCTACAATTTCACATATTTTATCATAGATAATCATCTTGTATGGTTCACTCCAAAAATGTTTCAATCTCTGATTATCCTTAGCTTTTTTAAGATTCAATGGAATTTGAGCCTTGTACAATGGACTAAAATTCAGTTCCAAAGGCAGTGGACGCTTTGTCCGTACATGGATTCTTGTCCATTCTCCAGTAAAGTTTTACTTAACCAAGACAAATGGTGGTTTTATTTTTTCACAAAAACTACTTATCTACGTTCAGATACGTAATTTTTGTAAAAATTGCACGCAGTTGTGTAGTTTTTGTAAAATATGTGTTTTTTTTACTGTGCGATTCTGTGCTAATTATACTGTTTTTGTAAAATCGAATTAAACTGTCTGGTGTAATTTCTTTCATAGATCATATTGCCATCATTAAAAAAATACCTTAAAATTGTTAGTTATGTAGTTTTTGTAAAAAACCCTTCAATTGTTCTATTAGACCGAAAAAAATGTATTGTATTTTTTTGAAGTTATACTTCTTTAGGCGCGTTATGAAAAAATGATGAGAGTGAAATTTTAAGATGCGCGCGCATCACTGTAACAAAAAAAATTAACATTAGCGACCAACTTAATGCTGTTACTTTTGTGTTTACCGCACATTTAGAAAATCTACCAACAAAATAGAAATAGAATCTCTATTTAGTGTGTGCTAACGACTGCATTGTGAAGGCCTATCAAAAGTATTTATTAATCTGGAACAACGGAACCAAAGCGCGATTCAGGAGACTACAGCGCCATCTCTTGACCATTGGTGTAGTAGAACCAAAAACCACATCTTTATTTTTTGTAATAAAGTAACAGTTATAGGTATTCATATTAATATTTCTAGTTTGTATATTCGGAATACGTGTTTGAGTTTCATACAAGTGCAAATCACATATGTTCTAATCAAATATATTCAGTAGCGATTTTAATTGAATATTTTGATTATTTATTTATTTTTTCAAATTAATTTATTGACTGTGTCCTTTTCCAGACTTTTTATTAATTTATTGTAATTAATTATTTGCATGCAATTAAAAACTAATTTTAAACGATGCCAAAGACGGATAACTTCTCACGCGCCTACATAAGTACACGCACCCATTTTTTTGACCTAGAAAGCTGCAAAACTTTAATTTTAAAATAGATTTTTCATGGACATACAAAAACGCTGTCTGCCATTTTAGTCTTAGATTGTCTATGCTATGACGTCAACAAAATCGTAAACAAACATTCGTAAGCACGTAGGAAATAACCTGAATCTAAATTTGTATTATAAAACCATAATTTCTAACAGATTTCATGATAAATATAATAATTATCATGATTGTTAATACAATGTGTTTCTACATTCTTGTATAATTACAAGAATGTAGAAACACAACGTTAAAGACTCCAGAAAAGTTGTGGTTTAAATTGTGAAGAGAAATACACATACCTCCACATGAACACAGTCATGTTTAAAACTTGCTAAATCCTGTAATTTTACCGTCTGAAAGTCATTTCTTTTAGCAAAGATCACTTTAATGCGAGTACTCATTGAATAATATTTAAAGTTTAAAAATACAATTTTTAAGGTTATGAATGTATCTACTAAGTCAAAGAGTTTTGTCGTTTCTGCTTTCACAAACCGGCGTACAGCATTAATTTAGTCAACAAAACCAATAAACGGATTTTTTTCTACAAGATGTAAGTTTTTAGATATATTTTAGTCCGACGAAAGACACCATAGTAACACAACAATGACGTTTAGTTGATTACTAACACATTTACCAACTTCTTGACGTAACAATCATGGTGGACAGCGTTTTGAGTGTTTAAATAGTATAGACTAAAAAACCATTTTTCAAATTAAATTACTACAGCCATCTTCTAATTTTATGAATTGAAATCGATGTATTTAGGTTCCTCATACCAAACATTATAAGAAATAAACATTTGTATATTGCAAATTGACATGAACCAACTAGCCTATTCGGTATTCCATAAGCACAATAATGAGATGAAACTTGATAATTATTTCGATTTATTATAATTAACACATGAACGCCATAACTAATGTAATGACCATGTAGCTATGCAGCTTACTTATTATTGCTTTTGATGTTAACAACGATATATTTAGTAAGATGTTGTGTGAGATTTAAATTTCTAATTCGATTCAAAATCAGTTTTCGTATCATGTAAAAGATTTGCTTGATCAACATGTCACAAATCACCATACCTTAGTATTTGTTTTCGATTTACTTACTGAATTGTGTTGCAATAAAGACTTTATTCATACAATTAAAACAACACTGATGCCAGATTGGGGGATTCCCCCCAAATTTGGAGGGGTTTTTAAAGCGATGGAAGGATAATTGGGGGGAAAATATTATTGGGGATATTCATGGGGTGAAAATTTTGGGTTCGAGGGGAAATGCGGGTTTTTTAATTCCATTTTTTATATAAAAATAATACCACTTCATAAACGTTTAATCTGTAAAAAGTCACTATCAACAGTCAACCAACGGTCTCTCTTTCCCATTTGGTATAGAGCATGACAAGGATCTACACTGTTGTGAAATTAAATTTTATTAGGCTTAGAAAATCATGCAGGAATCGGGCCCACTGAACTGCGTGAGCCCGATTTGGTTCCCTTAGTCGAAAGCCCACATAAAAAAGTACTCTTCAGTCCATTCCATCTAGCTCAGTCACTCAGTCTGTCAAGTACAAGTCAAGCAAGTCAGTCAGTCGTTTGCTTTAACTACAAATCGATTCGACACTATCTGTCATCTTTGCTCTGCTAAATTGTAATTTTTCAATTTGTACTTTTAATTGCACCTTGGTACTGCACTATCAAAACAAAATTATGTAACAAAGATTAAAGCCAGAAACATAATAACGTGTTGTGTCGCCCCAGAAGCACATCGGTTTCATACATTTACTATGGTTAGAGACATATTTAGGTGTCGTGTCGTCGCTCTAATCTCTCTCTCTCTTTAACCCATAATAAATGTATAAAACCGATGCGTCACGACACGCCACGACACGTTGCTATGTTTTTAAGTTAAAAAGGAGCGGGAAAGACGACTATTACGAAGATGCTGATTCAGTAATGCTATTGCAGAAATTACATATTTTGTAGTAAATATTGTATTTTTAATGTTTTAAATTTGGGGGGATTTCGGGTAAGTTTTGGGGGGAAGGCGAAATGGCTTTCTGGTAACACTGTAAAACAACCTAATAAACCAAACTGAATTCACATCAAATATTAATATAAATTAATACATTTTAACGTTTATCTTGCGACGCATGGTCGAAAAAATGGTGTAAGCAAATGTGGCTGGCTATATCAACAACATAATTAAATTAGAGTAAATTAAAAGTATAATTCATTCTAAAAGATAAAAAATATAATCGACGTTTGCTTCATAAGCAAATACACAAAAGAAAATTAAATGAAAATAAAAGCTCATGTACGTGTTTCATTGCAACTACGGCAGGTGTTCGCCGTGCTATGTATATATCATATTTTCTATTTCAATCTATGAATTACTAGTGGCCCGCCCTCGCTTCGCTTCGGTGTAGAGCTGTAGTGTAAACTATACTTTTTGTTCTCAGGCTTGTGCTATAAAGAATGACTTTATTTATATAATTACACGTGTTATTGTGAGTCAACCATAAAAGATAGACATATGCTGTTGCGGGATATTTTTTAGACAATTTTATCCTTACACGCCTGAATAGCTCGCAGATTGCAGAATTTTTTCAGACTTAAATGACATTTATCGTTATATTTTGGACAATTCACACAATATCTTTATAAATTATAGCCTATGTGTTATTCTGATCTATAAGCTACATTACTGTAAAGTTTCATTAAAATCCGTTTAGTAGTTTTTGCGTGAAAGAGGAACAAACATCCATCCATATGGATGCAAACAAACTTTCGCCTTTATAATATTAGTAAGGATATTGCGTGACTGGTGTTGTTCTATTCCGACACAATGGGACAGATTTCAGTTGTGTTACCAAATAGTTCCCTAGAACAAATAAATGAATTAATTAAGAGCTTCGTGTTTAAAGGCATGCCACGCAATTACATACTGAGTTCGTAGCATACGCTATCAGTGTTGCCAGGGGTACCGATTTTACAAGAGCACCCTGTTTTTCTGAAATTTCAGTTGCATTTTCCTCCATTAAGAATGAAGGTAACCTTAATTATTATGAAATAAATGTTTTAAATCTAAAGAAAATATATCTAGAAAAAAATCCACGCGAACCAGGCAGCAGACGGGACTCGAACCCGCACCCTTCGCTAGCGAGAAAAAAGCGAAGAGTGCAAATCGAAAAACTAGGCCTCTGCATCTACTATTATTTCTTGTAGCTCTTTCCATACATCTACTGCTTTTACTATAACGCATTCCCATTTTTTAAAATCAGACCTGGTAACACTGAACGGTATATAAAAAGTGATTTTAAAGCGAACGATAAGTTACAATGACCACTTGCTACGATTTCAATAATATTCGTAGAGTTTTAGTTCTCACACCAAGCTAAGTTGTCATCGTAAGTTAAATAACAGGTCGTAAGTATGTAGCGACAAAATGGGGTTCTCACTATTTACATTTTTACGCTTTAATTTATCTACATCTTTGGATTCACTATTACCTAGTTAACCTTATCAAGATCTACGTTACCTAGAAATAAAAAAATGAAGCTTTAAAATCAATATTCAGATAGTGTCAATACAGATACCATGCTCATTTTTAGAATTTTCTTTCTATTAATATGCCTCCGCTACCTATCTATCTGTCAAAAGGATCTATGTTTTGAAAGCAAAGGGGTTTTTAATATCGTTGTTTGAAAGAATATATTCTTTTTGATTCAAATATTCGCACCATGAGTGTTACTATAGCCGCCATCGCACCAAATAATAAAAATAAATTAAAGTAAAAAAAAATAGGTAGGCTCCAAACTTGAAACTTGCACTTTTTTAATTTGTTTTAAATCTAGTTTTAATTATTGCACTATGGTGGGACGAAACTGTTCGTTTGTGAGTCGACTTACACATGACCGGTATTTTATTCAATGTTTTTATTTTTTGAGAACTATTTCAATCTCGCTGCTGAGAACCGTGGCGGCGGCAAGTAGTTAACGCTCGTTTCCGAAACATAAAGAATTCATTAAGGCAACAGTTTCGGTCGTACGAGAGGTAAGTACTAACGGCGCCGAATTTGTTTACGGCTATGTTGATTGCATACGCAACGATCGGAAGTGAGACGTTAACTACTACGTAGGACTCGTAAAAACTAGTGGTACGGCACACTGTGCCATTATAATGTCTTATCGTAAATCAAGGTGTTAATAAATGCAGCAAAGTGTGTATCTAGGTTCAAAATGTGAGGGCTCTAAAGGCTACTTAAACGCTGTAAATCAAATTAAAATAGCTCCTGCATTGAATATTTCAGTTTTATCAATTAATACGTATAGGGTCAAGTGTAACAATGTAACAAGGGGCACAGTGTAACATAAGTAATATCTCTGCCCTTTTCATATTTGGCTATGGTCTGTCTTGATGAGTTTTACTATATGTAGACCGCTTAAGAGCCCTTTTACATATTTGTAAAAAATCATAATTTTTGAGCGCTTGTTAACCCCTTAGATAAGATTTTAACTATTTCCAATACAAGTAAACAGTGGATTTATTCTTCCTATTGTAAGTTAATGTAGAATATTTGCAAATACTCTTTTCCTTTTTTTGTACTAATCGTTCTACCGCAGCTAGTTTACGGAAAAAACGATAATATGCGCAACTTCAAGCGCCTCAATCTCTCAATAATGTTCAATAAATTAGATCAAAAAAATGTGTTTTTGTCGTAACATAATGTATTAGAATTTTGATTTTCGATCTCATTAGTTATCAAAAATAAACATCTAACCTCCGTGAGTTTTCCCAGAAAATAATGCAGGTTTACCTCGTATTTTGATATTGAATTAAATAGAATTACAATCAAAAACATTCATAAATACATAAATGTATATATTTTTATAATTAGTTCAATAATAATTATTTTATAAGACTCGAAACATCACCCGTAACATGCAATATATACTAGTGCAAATCTACCTACGCGCCGATTACTACGCCAGCGGCGCAATTTTGTAAAAGGGCTCTTAACTGAGTCCTCGTCTGCGGGGCAAAGGGTGTGGGGGAGGACGAGAACGGGGACCACGAGAGGCGCGTGCGGCGGGCGCTTGTAATTTTGAAAAAGAAAGTGCCTGCCGCCTGCTCCTCTCACGGTGATACCGCCATCTTAAGCCAGCTGCATCAGACGTCAAATAGCCGGGTATAATACAGATATATTTACTATAGTAGACTATGACCATGTATCCTGCACAGTCTACTATGATGCTTTCTACTTTCTCAAGAGCCTATGTCTTTTACTATAACGAATATGCTCATATTTGGCACTATTGTTTCCGAACGATATCAAAGGATCGCACTCATAGATATCAATTTAAGTAATTGTTAACGTGTTGCCTCATTCTTTTGCTATCGCAAAGAGTTTTAAATCCTTAACTTTAATCCAACTTAAAAAATAAATAAATGAGGCTGTTTGATCCAATCAATACCAAATAAAAGTTGTGGCGTAATTGTGGTGTCGTTCTGCTCTGTCAACCTCGTCAAAGATATACTATACATGGCACGAATACTAAACTTAACAGACAAGGTTTCATAAACTTTTAGAACAAAATTTATTTGATATAAACTTTTGAAAAGTAAGTTGCTCCCGTGCGAAGCTAAGGCTCTGGATAAAAAATAGAAGCCCATTACTTTTTTCGATATTTCCTAATAGGGTGGTGATTCAACTTGTCACTTACGTAGGGACATCGAAAGCCATTAACGTACAAGTGAGGCTCAAATAGCGGGCGCCTTTAAATTTGTTTTTGTTGTTGTCATTACACTCAGTTAGTCATTTAGTTTCACGTTCACTTTCTTACAAACTAAATGCCGAAGGTAATAAAAACATTGAGTAGACCACCTCCGATGAATAAACTTTTTTTTTCTTCTCCATTATTAACCTATTTTTTTTTTGTATAAGTATATTGTGTATTTATTTGCATTGTACACATATGCACTGTATAGGTATAAAGTTTATAATTATTTAAAAATTACGCACGGTCTGCTTACTAAGCATTTTCCTATGCGGGGGCTGCTGGAAGAAAATTCCATATACCAGGCCACTCGGAAAGTTTTGCGAAAATAAGTTTTTATGTATAAGACATTGGTCACTTGTAATTATTTTGAAAACTTCGATTATTTAAAAGTAAAAATACCACTGTTCGATTTTCAAATTTCCCTCCGCATTTTTACGAGAGCCATTAACATGTTTCTTGTCTCATCAAAAAAAGGATCTGCGTCGAGAACATTCTCGTTCTATGATTTTTTACGATTTTAAATGTGCTTTAAAACCTGATGAGTCATTTGATCAATTTCGAACTGCTTTTCTGGACGGAGGACCTTCAGAAGCAACCATCTACCGCTGGTGTAGCGAGTTCAAACGCGGTCGTCTTACTTTGGGAGATGCATGATGGGGGATAAAAATTATGCTTATACATTGAGCAGTTATCGACAAGCAGACTATATATATCTCTTCATAAAAAAGTACCACCACGAGATTTCAAAATGAGATAAAATTCCAACAGTTTTGCATCACTTGGAAAGGGCAAGTTATCCCGCGGTTTACTTTAAAAGAAAAACATTGATATGCAGTCTGTCGCTTCGCCGTCCGCCGCGTCCTCTGTAGGTGAGTAGGTACTCACAACTCGTAAGTTTTTTTGACATCCTCCCTTATACGAGTTAACGCGACGAGTGAGATGAAGAAAAAATGTAGGCGCTGCAAATGCGGCACGAATATTGAGCGGCACCCCAAATTATATTAGCTGGTAAAAAAGGCCAGACAAAGTTTGAAACTTTGAAGTGAACGATTTCGTCGATCGCGTGTGGATATGTCGATGCGTCTCTGGCTTTCATGAGAATTCGAGTTATAAAAATACTAGCTTCACCCCGCAGTAACGTGCCCGTGAATCAGAAAAACTTCAGAATCAGAACTAGAAGGATTTTTATTTTACGCATTTCTAATAAAATAAACATTAGTCAACAGAAAAGTTACTTCGTTTGTTAATATAATTAATAATATAACCTAACAGTTAGTTGACCCCGCAGGTCCAATTTGGAGAAGGTCTAATCAACTGGGAGAGCCAAATAGACAAAACTTATTAGGAGCCACTTGCTCAAAGTATCCTTAACTTTCTATCTCTATTAATTTACTAGTGGCCCGCCCTCGCTTCGCTTCGGTGTAGAGTTGTAGTGTAAACTATAGTAGTAGTAGTATTACACACAATTTCTTTATATAATTATAAACCTTCCATGAACATTTATTTAACTGATAATGAAAACTTTCTTACGTAGTTTAGGACCCGTTGTATAGAATGCACATTATTTTAGTTGAACGCGAAATATCAGAAAATAATCGTCCGATTTAAAAAATAAATGTTATGTTAGATAGTGCATGTATTAAGAAAGGCTTAAGGCTATATAACATCACACTGCGATCAGTAAAAGCGGAGTATCGATGTAAAATGTTGCAAAAACGGGTAAAAATATTCCATTTGTGAGATTCCGTTGCGTGCGCTGCGTAAAGGATTAAAGTTACACGAAAATTATGTATGACGGAATTGTTCCCCTTTAAAAGTTCAATAAAAATGTCTTGTTAGTTTGACTAACTATAACCTTTTTAATCAAATTAACGCGGATTAAACCGCAGGGGACCTTTAGTTATGACATAACTTTAATAGTTACACTTATGGTGTCGCGGACTTTTTATAAATATTTATGTTCTCTACAAAACTTTAGTACATCACTTACCTCTATTGTGAATGATTTCCGCAGCATAAGCGATATTATGTTATTTTTTGGTATTTTTATCATACCCTGGGTTACATTATCGAAGTTCCCTGGGTAACATTATCGAAATTTTTTTCATACGGAACCCTAACTTTTTGAAAATACTCTATAGCCTATGTTTATCAGGGATAATGTAGGATTCTAAATACGTTAGAATTTTTCAAATTGGTGCAGTAGTTTCGAAGCCTATTCAATATAAAAAAAACAATCAAATCTTTCCTCTTTATAATATTAGTATAGATAACATTTGAGAAAAAAATAATACTTATAATAACCGTACATTTGATTCAGGAACGTTGGCGAAAGCAAACCTGAGGCCCAAACACGAACTATGACAGCTTCGTAAGCGTATCGCATAGCATCGTCAAAGTTTCTATGAAAACTAAGCAGCGGAACAAGCCCCTACCGGACGTGAGAACAACTAGCTCCTTCCATACAAAATTTGACGCTGACGATACGATTACACTGTCAAAGTTCGTGTGGGCCTCTGTTCCAACAATACAAGGCGATAATAAAAACACAGTAACTGATGACTCTATCTCTCTTTTGTGAATTTAAGACTTACAATTTCCATTCTCTCATGGTGGATTTAACTGCGAAGGTTCACCGACGGCCCAAAACGTGTCACAATTCCTTTTATGTACGAACAAAGCTTGAAGGAATGGGGTTTACTTAGTATTTAGTCGGGCGCCCGGCCTCTTGACTCGACTTACAAGCGGCGACGGGCGGTGCGCATGGGCCGTGTAATTTGCTAAAATATTTACATAATTACGAAAGCTCACGAAGTTGTCACGATCACTACTCGACCACGCGGAAGGAAACTCGAGCCACTATTTTCCCGCGTTCGCCTCCGAAACGGTCAAGGTCGCTTCGACCCTACACGAAAACGCCTGAACCACAATCCATTCGATAGAAATATTATGGCTCTCGATAAAATACAATAAGTTATTTGACTCGAACGGCTACGAGAAGGCCAATAGGTAGTTACTTAACGGAACCCACGAAGGAATAAGAATATTGATTACGATACCTACTTATCGAAAATTAACTTTCAGTAAACGAATCAAACGACAGAGTGAAATTAATAAATAGGTAACTCGAAATTTATCTTTATTCTTTATTTTATTTTATCACACTAATAATATAAAGGCGAAAGTTTGTATTGTGTGTGTGCCTGTGAATGTTTGTTACTTCTTCACGTCTAAACGGCTGGAGCGATTTTAATTAAATTTGGTATGGAGTTCGCTGACACCCTGGATTAACACATAGGCAACGTTTTACTGCGGATAATTTTCCCTAATAAACCGCGGGTAACACCGCGGGGCACAGCTAGTAATATATAATGGACAATTAATTGGAGATCGTGTTTTGTTCGCTTTAATTCTTTATTATCCTGAGTGAATGTTTGTTTTTGGATGTTCAGCTGTTCATCACTCTATCACTATTGAATATATAAATTTGCTAAATTAGTGTATTAAATGTTTAGGTTTAATATGCGAATTTGATTTACACAATATTTACAAAGCAGAACACAAAACGATGTCTCATGGGAACAAAGGATTTTGCCGAAATACAGGCGTAAGCTTTCAGTATTCATCTTTTAATTATGTTCACGCATAATTAATTTAATACATAAGTAATAAACCTATATTATACGGGAGATTGAGAGGATATTAAACATTGACAGTAAGAATGACATAATGAATAGGCTAGTTGACTCATGTCAAATTGCACTATACAAATGTTTATTTCTTATAATGTTTGGTATGAGGAACCTAAATACATCGATTTCATTTAGCCTATTATTAACCATTTAATACATATTTCCAAAAAGTGTCAAAAAACAATCAAAAAATATTATCATCAAAAATTTACATAACAACTATTAATTGTGCGCTTTGGACTTTTCCTAGGTTCCATGGTCAAAACTACCTGGATAAGGCCCAAAAGGTCGCACCGTGTTACATTAATATAACCCGTTTCAGTTTTTCTCAAATAAGCCTTACACGTGAAAACATAAGAAACAAATACCGAACATAAATTAATCAGCTTTCCATTTGGTGAAAGTAATTAATGTCTGTAATGATGAACAGACTATTCTATTCCGACATTCGTAGCTATTAATTAATCTAGGGTTACGCGAAACAGAAAGAGCAGAATAAATAGAGATGACAATAACCAAAATGATTACTGGCAAAATGAGTTCTCAATAATAGCTTTTGTTTACCGTTATCCATTAACTTTGTTTAACCACCGAAAGTTAAATAGGTAGAATGAAATATTCGGAAAACCAAACCCCTGAGGTTGTTTGTAAAATTTTAATTTTCTGCTCGTTGAGCAGCGATTGGAAACAGTGTTTGCTGGTAAAGAAAAAAAACATCCTATTAAAGTACGCACTGGGGTTGACATGATCAAAACCCCTTCCTTAATTCAAAACATGAAAACAGCTCTTTGTTTGTGTTTAAAGATGCGAGTTTATTTTGTCTGTTTCGATGACTCGTGGACCGAAATTTGTAATTCTTCCGGGAATTTAGTTCTCTTCGTTTTCTTTGAATTAAGAAAACATTAGATTTTTATAATACCTAGAAATTCCGTTCAAGTTACAGGAATCATTTTGTAATGTATGTTATTTAATTAGTTTCATCCAAGGACTCTTGGGAAAAAAAAGGTCTCATCGTCTACGTTTGAATAAATGCAATAATGTTTATTAATTTTCTATTCAATAAGTATAACACAACCCTGGTATGTCTATAACATAGGTAATTACCATCATTTCCAACAGTTTCAAGGATTTCATTACAAATACATTACACTTTTTGACAACTTCTTTTGAACATAATACTTCCTCGTTGATAAAATTTTTATAATTAGGGAATATTCTGTGGCAACAGAAATTGAAGAATTCTCCCGACCTAGTTCTATATCTAATCACTTGTGGGTGCTCGCATCTTCTTCTGTGTTGTTAAATTGATATCCTATACAACTTCCACCCATCTTTAGCACCCCCTTGAAGGATGATTTCCGGGATAACAACTAGCCTATGTCCTTTCCCTGGACTCAAACTGTATCTATACCAAAGGACATTGGGAATTTTACTATGAAAAATTCCCCACAGCAGACAGAGACGAACTCTATCTTATTTTAAAGCTTTAGACCTCTAGATATGTTGGCCTTCAGTGCATTTTTATGACACACGGGAATATTGAGATATAACGAGAAGAACTTGCAATAATTGTATGTTGAAAACAATCAAACCACAGAAACTCAAATCTTTTTTTTTATTATTATTATTGTTAGAGGAGCTCGATGATCGGTCATTGGATGGATGACCAAAACCTCAAGATCCTCTGTGCTTCGGAAGGCACATTAAGCCGTTAGTCACGGCCACATCTACAGTCTTTAGCACCCACCAATCAGCAGTGGGCGCGCGTGGTGGGTCATGGCCCAATCTAAGTATTCCATCCATAGGGAAGGCCTGTGCTCCAGCAATGGGGACATTAATAGGCTGGTGATGATGATTATTTTTGTATCCTCCTAGACAAGAAGGGCGCATGCGAAATCATGGATACCTACAGCCAGCTGCAGGGTTATGTCAGACACTTACTGAATAACACACACGTGGTTACGCATGTGGCCATAAGGACCTTACAGACGTCGCTGATACACAAACCTCATTTTCTCAGCATTCTCAGAGGTTACAGAAATTAAAATCGCAAAGGGATAAAGTAATTAATTGCATCTATCTATTGAAATAGGTTTTTTGTGTATGCTACTTTTCAATAAGTGAGGGCTTAAGCGTGAGGAAGTAACAGATAACAGACAGACATACTTTTTCGTTTATAATATTAGTATGGATTGAACCTGTTGCAATATATTTCTGTAACAATATACTATTAATATATTATAATTTATTACAGTTACAATCTATATATATATATATATATACATATATATAAATCAATTGCTGTTCGTTAGTCTCGCTAAAACTCGCGAAATGCTAAACGGATTTATCTTATTTTGGTCTTGAAATGTTGGTGGAGGTCTAGGGAAGGTTTAAAAGGTGAGAAAATATGGAAGAATTACGAGGAAGATAGCAAAAACGTTAATTTAATTTTCCCATATAAGCTGTTCTAGCTTATTTCCTTTCAAACATTTGACGTTCGTCCCTTTTGGTACGGTAGACTCGGGTCCGTCTTTTCTTCCAAATTATTTTAACCTGTACGAAGTACGCGGGGTCAACTAAGTAAACAATATAAATATTTTTAGAACTAACTGGAAGTTGGTGTATAGCAGTTAATAGGAACAACTATAACGCGACTAAACGTTAATGAAACTTTGATTACCTAACTTGCCCCTATAATAAGGGTGATTCAATACTGCCCGTATTCATGAATGCAAGTTGTAACCTCGTAAAAGCCTTTGTCCGTCCGTCACCAACAAATTGCAATCTGTAGTAAGCTGCAAAGCCTTTTAGCCAATACTGTTAGATATTTGCTTTGCATAGTCTATTGTGAACTGCATAAAGGCGAGTTTGCGGTATCTACATTATGTGAAATGGAAACTCTCTCGTCACTGTTCACGTCTTACATCACTGGATCACTGTACGTAAGTAATTGAATAATCAGATAAAACAGATAGGTGACAATATTTTGGTACTTATTACTATTTTTACGACCTATGGCTACGTTGCGTTTTATTTCGTATCGTTTACTCATTCTTGATAGTTTTGGCCGGTAGCCATATCTTTTCAAATAAAACTCGAGTGCAATCAGAATTCCACTAATCCACTCAGACGTCAATACGGTTTTTGGAAAGATGGTAAGGAACAGTATTCCTGGAATACATAGATACCTTTATAAAGAAAATTTTCCAAGAAAACAGTTCCACGCAGACCAGGCAGCAGACGGGATTCGAACCTGCACCCTCTGCTATCCGGGCGGATGGACTGACTATTATGCTACCGCGGCCTTAATATCCGTGTCGAATTTTCTCTAGTATTTCTTACGCTGCAAGGCAGCGCCATCACTTCGCATTGTAGGTAACCCTCGATTTGAAACGAATACCTATAAAAGTATTAAACTTAAAGTAAGAAATAGC
Organism: Chilo suppressalis; assembly: GCA_902850365.2. Classification (NCBI taxonomy): domain Eukaryota; kingdom Metazoa; phylum Arthropoda; class Insecta; order Lepidoptera; family Crambidae; genus Chilo; species Chilo suppressalis. The sequence continues at coordinate 22,064,592 of OU963898.1, forward strand.
TAAATATAAATATAATTTGCAAAATGTTACCAGAAAAAATCCACGCGAACCAGTTTTTCTAGTAAAAAATTCTTAAGATTTTAACAAATAGCGGTTAAATGTTTCAAATTGAAAAAAAATACTATAATTGCTATTTCTTCTTTTAAATGTTTAATACTTGTAATTATTTATTTGACATTGTGGATCACCTAATACCTAGAATGCGAATAGATTGCGCTGCCTTGCAGCATAAGAAACACTAGAGAAAATTCGACACGGACATTAGGGCCGCGGTAGCATAATGGTCAGTGCATCCGCCCGGATAACGGAGGGTTGGGGTTCGAGTCCCGTCTGCTGCCTGGTCCGAGTGGATTTAAAAAAAAATTTTAGACTTTAACATATCCAATAAAAGCACATTTAATGCCTAGCCTGTATCATCGTTCAGTTATAATTTATGGTTTGCAGAAAACCCCTTTTATTTTTAAGTATGTAGTTGGAATTCGGTTTAAAATAAAAATAAAAACCTTTAGACAAGCTAGGTAGTTAAAAAGAAGAGAAAAAATATAGCATGACCATAAAAGACACTGGTTTAGTTTCTATTAACGTTATTTAAACCCATAATAATGTACCTACCGTTGCGTTAGAAAAACGTATGGCTTCCGGTCGATTTACTATCCAATCTTAATTGTGGGATGATTCAAACATGGATCAAGAAAAGGTTAAAACATAAGATTCTTCATTATTTATTACGCTCTATTCTAAGCACAGTTTTGTAGTTATCTGTCAAGGGAAAAATTAACTGCCACTTCTACTTCGCTGTAACTAATAAAAACTAGAAGTATGTATAAACTGTGAACAGTATTGCCTGTCTCGAAGGACTACTTACTCAATCCTTTCGTAAAATAAATATTGAGCATGTAGTTAAAAAGAAATTGTGAAAAAGAATCTCCTGAAACAACAGCTTAAAGTACGTGCTTACAGCGTAAGCACGTACTCAACAAAACATGGAGACGATCGTAAGATAAAAATTAGGACACTTAACTCACACTTCTCTACATTTGCGAAAGATTCTTACCAGTTGCTCTCACCTACCAAAAATGCCACTGAGTGCAAACTTAGTAAGTCGTAATAAAATAGATGAGTTTTCTAACGTATAATTAACTAAAATATTTTTAAAAAGAAGCGCTTTCAATCTGCATAAAAATTTAAGTCATGACTTTGTCTTCATTTAATTACAACCACGAACGCCCAAATAAAACTTTGGCAATTCATTTATCATTCATGAATATTCATCATTGCTAATTAACCATAAATAGAGCATCGAACAAATTGATAGAAAACATGACTTTAGGTAACATCGTGTTATATGAAATGCAAATTGCAAAACTTGTGGGTAAGTAATGTATTCAATAAAAAATAAAAGAATTATAATTTTGCTAAATTTGAAAATTGCAAGCTGTAAGTACTCACCGATGATTTTGAAGGTAAATAATTTCCATAATATTTCATTATTAGCAAGTCCCATGGATTTATAGGTATTTGCTACAACATATAAGGCCGTGATAAGTTGAACGACTATAATGGTGTGTAATCACGCATGCTTCAACTTCAAAGGCTCGACAACATCGCCCCATATATTTGCAACTCGGATGAGTAACCCCGATACACACTACACAGCCCAGTGGAAAACAGTTAATGATACACTCAACAAACTCCAAGGAGTATTTATACAAACACAGTATAGTATATGTGAGAGATAAGACTTCAGCTAAGTTCAGTAATAAAACGACAATTAAATATTATTCATAATTTTATGTAGTCAAAAATATCAAACCAGCGAATATACAGGTGATTGATATATAGAAGTACTCATGATCACAAGAAAATGAAAGATTATTGTCAACAAAAAAAATATCAAACAAAGGTCACAAAAATAAATGCATACACCAAGATGATATGAGATGTTGGGGGCAAAGAACGAATTTCCAGTAAAATCTCCGACTGAAGCATATGATATGATATGATGGGATATTGTAACTTTAGGAACAAAATGACAGCTTTGCTCTTTGATCATGTAGCAGTATGATCTATCGACATCTGTAACAACAGTAGTAGTATAGGTGGAAATAAAACAGAGTGTATAAATATTTAGAAGAAGTGTATGTACTTATGTAAGTTATTTGAACAAAGATCGGTCAATACAAACGTCTTACCGATGCTTGAGGTAGGTTAAATAAATTAAACAGTAAAAGGCGAGAAGAATTCTACTGAACAATTTACTGGGAAATTCATGTTGTTCCACTATTGAAAAACAAAGAATTCTTTGAAAGTTTGGTTGTTTTCTTTACACGACTGCCAAAAAATTTAAAAAAAAACAAATATTTTCAGAGTTCATTAATTCATTTTTCTATAAAGAATTTAAGAATAATATGTTTATTAATTTGCGTACATTAAACAATATAATTACAGCACAAAAACCGTAAAGATTTATGTGCTGCAGAGTCGCTCCACAGCCAGTCACGCCAACAGCCTGGCCATAGCCTGGTTTTCTAAATAATTTATTTTTAACAAAGGGTCTAGAAGATTTTATTTTATTTTGAATAGCCTCTGGTAGTTCATTGGTGAATTAATAATATAATTCATGGTTTATTCTATTACTTCAGTGTAGAATAGAAATTTGTTTTAAGAAGATTGTATTGTTGTTTTGAGCAGTAGTTTAATTGCTAGATTTATAAATCTAAGGCTAATTTTCTCTAGTAAATATTTTCTTGGTTTTAAGGGCCTTTTTTTTATTCACTTGGTGTCTCCACTGCATTTATAATACAACTGTTTATAATAAAATTGCAATGAAATAAGAAATTCTAGAATGTCCACGCCTATTTTCATTATAGTCCAATCACGCATAAGTACTCACTTCAAAGAATCGGGAGCATCTATGACGATGTAATCAAAGAACCGATTCACCGCCCTCCATTTTCCCTTGAAAATAATAATTCTTTTATAGAAAGTAATTATATTATAAAATAATTATATACTACACCATTCAAGAAGCTAGTTATCATAAGGGGTAAATTAATAACAAAGTATTTTTTTATAGAACAACCATGAATGTATTTATATAACTTTTTTTTTCTTTAGATTGAAACATCTAGCAGTTAAATGCTTAAAAAATAAAAATATAACGATTTGCTTAAAATATAATATAATATATATGCTTTTTCTTCTATTAAAAGTATTAAACATTTGACATTGTGGGAAATTAGTTAACTATAATGCCTAAGAAATGCTAGAGAAAATTCGACACCATACCATCAAGCCATCAGAGTTACGGTAGCATAATGATCAGTGCATTTGCCCGGATAGCTAAGGGTGCGGGTTGGAGTCCCGTCTGCTGCCTGGTCCGCGTGGATTTTATTCCAGTAAAAAAATCTTTTGATAAACGTGAATATCTTTTTTTTAATGGAATATTATATATATATTTTTTTTATTGTATTATATAACCTTTAAATTGTTTTAGTTGTTTTAGTGTTTGACATATAAACTAATGGGACATTTGAAAAATTAATTTGTTGTTAAAGCTCAGTCTTTACTATGCGTCATTCATTATCGTTTAGTTGTTACTTATTGGTTGGTTTCTCGAGCTGTAAAATTAACTTTTCAACAGAATAAAGCAATTTATACATATAATAATATATACCTTCATAGAGCTAAAGCTGGACCATTAATCACATCTATTGTACTTACTTAAATCAAGTTACAAGAATGCAAACATCATAAGTCTCATTAGAAATGATTTATTTCTGCGAGGAATTGTCACTGGAAGTTTTGAGAAATGACGTAATTTTTGGAAGTCAGTTAACACGACCTTTATTACTTTATAACTTTCGTAGAGACGATTAACTTTGGCTGTTCAAAAGCTTGTGATTGTTAATTAACGATTTTTTTAGAAATTTGACTCGTGTTTCTTTCATGTCAAATGAAAATAGTGGTATTAAAATTTGCAATGGTTAAGGATTGTAAGGCAAATAATGTGCTAGGTGCCAATTTGCATGCCATTTTAAAAATACAACAAAGACAGAAAAATCTATGTGAAGATTATATTGTATGACATAGAGTAGAAGCTAACGAAGTAATAAGTTTTTATCTAAATTTCCTAGTTTTTTAAAAACCCTTAGATGTATTATTTTATACACTTTATAAGTACCTATATACCTCAAGCCTTTTCTATTTATTGACGTTATTTGAGGTTATTTACTTATTATTAAATCGGTACTCTTAAAGTGCTGCTAGGTATCATTCCACATTCACAGATGGGTTCTATAACGGCAACATACACACATGTCATTAAGTTCACAACGGAAGCTACACGCGTGACGTCTCCGTCTCCTGTCTGAATGTACCCAAGGACGTGACCCGCCTCGCAATGTGTCACTAAGAACCCTAATGTGCCACGGGAACCAAACGTGATAGGAAGCCCCCGAGGTGGTCCCACGCCAATCACCAAATCATATCCAACCTTGCGCCACCAAAATATTAACGAGAGTGTAAAAATGACAGCGACAATTCCGACGCATTAACCGATAGAAAGTTGGTACGTAAAAACAATTTTAATACACGCAAGATAAACGAGTCAGCGGTGTTCGTTACAAAACGCCAATGTACCGATACACGAGACCCTGGGATTTTTTTCCCCGAACTGAAATATATTCAATTATAAAATCGAGTCTCGTTTAGCCGGCCGGATAACATAAATCTCACAGAGACTCGGCATCATTTCACGGACGATACTTATACGAATTACGACCATTAAGCTATACGCCGTTCGCTTTGATAAACAGTACATCAATAACGATTACATAATTAATACGTCTCAAATATTGTACTTAGAGCATTCCTTCGCGTTGCACGAATCCGTATCGAATCTAATAACGATAAATTGTCCGTTTAGTAAATCTGATACTAACGAGTCCGTATGAATGTTTAACCTGCGTCAACGAACAATCGAATCAACTTAATCGCTTACGCAACATGACAAAGTCGTTTAACATTTCCCATTTGAACACGTCAAACGCGTGTCTTCTCACATTAATTGGTGATGTTTGAAAACCTAGTAGTAGTACATACATTAATCGTGGCTTATGCTCTGTAGGCGTTGAATAATTGTTACTTCCTCACTTATAGATTATTATAATCGAAAACGCACGACACGGCATCAGTGGAATAGCTGTTATTTTTTTTCGATCCGTGGGAAAGAAATGTCGTCGCAAGTCGCGTTGTATAAGCTCGCGCGGCGGGTGCCGATGGCATATGGAACGCAGAACTTAATCTTTAACTAGGGACCGGTCGAACCTGTCATTATTACTCTTTCCCGATGCTAATGGAAAACGAAACCGCGTGCTCGCTCCTGATTAACTTTATTGCATTTTTACACGGCATGTTTATGGAAAACACGAGACGGGTCCCCTTGAACTTGCCACACGAAATTGAAATGTCCCGACTTAATTACGCTACATTTCACTTAAGTTGTAATACTATTACAAAACACGTTTACTATCGATTTCGTAGCAAGATATTCGCAAGGTGTTTTCTGATCGACGAAATTTTTATTTCTGGCTATGTAAGTAAAGAATGATAAAGTGAATTGTTTCCAAAATATATATTTGAGAGGGTAGAGTGCGGGGACGAGCGACGAGTGGTTTCGTAACACGCGAGTAGATAGCACCGCGCTTGATTGATCATAGCATTACCAACCATTCGACAGACAATAGGGACGTCAACTTGGGTTGCAGTCAGTGCCTATAGTATCGGGACACGCACACAGCGGCATTACTATATATAACCCTCTTCATATTAAGTATATCTATATTAGTAACTAAAGCAGTTTGTACACCTTGTTGTCAGTTAATCTAGTACATATTAGATTAATATGTATAAAATCAAAATACCATTAAGCAAATCAAGGTATACTAATAATCTGAAAATAATAAAATTTCCTGTCTTCAAATTATTTTATAAGATGACCTTTTATTCGTAATGAGTGGACTAGGTTAAAAGCGTATCTATTACCGATTATTTCATAACAAATGACACTAAAGGCTTATTTTGAAATATCATGTTTACAAATATCATCGAAACCAACAAATGGAACATGTGTATTGTCGAAGTTTTTCAGTCTTACGGTTCCCGCCAAATTATATTTTTCATAACAAAAAAATATCCACTAACCACACTTTAGAAATAATTGATGATCCACGGTAGATTCCAGAGTTATATTTTTGATAGTAATTTTATTTAGAATGGATTCAGTTAAATGTATGATATTATTAATTATTCTTTCTACATAATTGTATAATAAAAATGCATTGTAAAAAAAATAACAAGTGTTTATAAGAAATATCTTTATTCACAACCCTTTCATTTTACTGATATCTTTCTTATTGATACAATATTTAAATGTATGTCAGTCTAAAAATTTGACAACCCTGGGCGGGTACAAGACGCTATGATTGTCTGAAATTGTAGCCCTTCCTGTATTTTCATCTTCCACCTCGCATTCGCAATATTTCCTTACAAGACGCCATAAGTATCTACCCACCTACGTCATATTACCACAAAACTGTGTGTATGTGTATTCTAACGCCTAACATACTCCAATGCACAAGTGAGATTATAAATATCGACACTGTTTCAGGAAGTCGTTAATAACAATCTGGCCCACAGTAACCACAAGGGAATTCGAGCCAAGTTTAGTATCCAGTAGTTCAGTTCCTAGTGCCAGAAACTAACTTATTTGACGTGCGTAACACATATGTTCAAATAATACGCGTGTGATGTCTGCATTACCTCACTTTTGAAAAGGTATAAGAAACACGGGCAGTGTTGCTACTTACGTGATTAATTAGAATCAATCACGTTTATATATAATCACGTATAACAATGCGCTATATATACTAGCGGATTTTCCGTTAGAATTAGTGCACCTGTCTGGCGTAGTTGCCTCTACCTTACACAAAATTGGAGTGGTTTTATGAAGCCACAAGGTGCAAGTGAAACTTCAAAGTGTTTTGCATCGGAGTGCAAGTGAAACTTTAAAGTGTTTGGCATCGTCTCCAATTTTAAGAGATAATGCAATCCAGGTTTACTAAGTTAATGTTATTGTGGGTAATAAAAAGCGTAAAAAAGTGTTTTCTCGGGGGAGAATCAAAACCGGGCCTGCATGGCATTCTACCACTGAACCACAGATGCTTGTTCACAAGGTCTTCTGCTTTTTTTCGTAAAATTAAAAATGTAATGCGACATGATAAAGATGAAAGAAAATATTTCTGGCGATGTTTTCAAAAGTTCCCTTTTAAGTGCACGCTGAAATTATTTGTTACGTTTCTGTTCGTGAGTAAGGTTTTTCCGGGACACTGATAACTACACGGCACGGGGTACACCGGCAAACGGGCAAGTTGAGAATGGCTAGAACAACACATGTCTGCGGGGTGGGGTAATTTGTCAACCTTTTACAAAAACATTACAATATAAAAAGTCACTCTTATGCTTATATTAAAACTGGCATATAACATATTTTTGAATAAAAAATAGTATGATTTTATTTATTTTTTAAGCATTTAACTGCTAGATGTTTAAATCTAAAGAAAAGTTTACTAGAAAAAAATCCACGCGGACCAGACAGCGGAAGGGACTCGAACCCGCATCCTTCTTTAGATTTAAACATCTAGCAGTTAAATGCTTAAAAAATAAATAAAATCATAACTATAATTGCTATTTCTTCTTTCAAATGTTTAATACTTGAAAAAGTATTCATTTGACATTGTGGGTTACCTACAATGCGAAGAGATGGCGCTGCCTTGCAGCTTAAGGCTAGGAAAATTTCGACGCGGCTAATAGGGCCGTGGTAGCATAATGGTCAGTGCATTCGCCCGGATAGCGAAGGATGCGGGTTCGAGTCCCGTCCGCTGCCTGGTCCGCGTGGATTTTTTTTCTAGTAAACTTTTCTTTAGATAAAAAATAGTACTCATTTGGTTATATTTGGTATAAATGCGTTGCGTTATGGTATCATTCGCGCGTTGACCGACCCTGACCCAATTCTCAACCCTGTGGAGCTGTAGACCTTACACATGGCAATAATAAAGAAAAGTCTTATATTGCTACAGTCATCTGAGAAGTGAAGATTGCTCCACCAAAAGGGCCCTGTAATTCGAGCCCAAAATTAACTGTACCGAAAAGCATCTCTCTTGTTTACTTGATATAAAAATGAACAATGCAAATTCAGCAAGCTAAAATAAAAGTTATACAAAAAATACATTATTTAAGGGTCTAAAAAGAAAATTAAAAAGTTCTGTTGTCAGTTTTCATAACAACACAAAGCACAGAAGGGAAGTGTATTTGTTAAAAAAAATACCTATGCGAAATTATATGAAAGCCACAATATGTAGTTTTGTTTTATCTCCTAAAACGTCGTAGAGTCAAGGCCGACAAAAGCGTTACAGAGCTGGCTGCTTTATTAAATAACGCTTTATACGGAAATTCGAAACTAGCTCATATTAAACGTTATAACAGCAGCGGTGTACCGTGTGAATGACGTTTCAACTGCGACACGACACGACACTGCACGATTTGTTATTCGAGTGGCATTTGTTTGTGTATGCGTCAGCGATACGTTAAATGACGTGGACCAAACACATGCGAGCTAAGCAAACAACTTTCCTAAATACAGGGGTTGTTTTAGACAAGCATATACTACGCTCGTCAGCACAAAATAATTGTGCATTAGCCTTAATAGTATGACATGAAGGATTTAAATATGAAATAGAAACTGAAAAGTTCGGTAGGTTCACATTTTAATTTAGTTATCTCATAAAGGAGCAATAAACGAACAAACAAAAACAAACGGTAGTGGAAAAGAGGAAACTAATAGCGTTCGAAATTCTGATAGTAAAATATGAAACCATTGTCCAATTTCCAATTCTTCGAGTTTAAATTAATCAGGCCATGTACAGATCTAGCGGGTTGTCTGAAGTGGGACAGCCCCAGAGGCCCCAAGGAACGGCTGACCTACGGTATATTTGTCGACACAAATTCAATACGCGGCTTCAACGGCTTCCAATGAAATTTTAGTCATTTTAAACTTTACGAGTATGTTGAGCTTTTTGTGTTAAATTTTCGGCAGTTGTAGCTTGTTGTCTAGTCTGAATAGATTACAAAAAAAAGAAGTAAATACATGAGTATGTTTTACCTTTAGATCATGGAATGATGATATAGGTTAATATCGTTTATTGATTATATTTTTTTAATCATTTGCACCGTTCGTTCGTGAAACAAGAATTGACAATATACCGAAATTTAAAAAAGAGCTAACCAAAACCGATATAATCTTAACAATGGTACTAGAAAAGCATAATTATGGGTTAACGGGTGCGACATATTTAAAATAAAAAGATAAAACTTTTTAGATTGCCATCATACATGCAGAATTTTTAATTATACTTAGTTATTTATGTCACGAGACTATAAGTTTTTGTGCGCATCGAAATTTATGCAAATATTAAAAGCTATAGCAATAGTTACTTAAAGGTATTGAGTTGATTAGATAATGAAGACTGTCAGCCATCGTAAATCTTTAAAAACTGTGCATTACCATCATCATTTATATGTTTTTAAGAGAGTAGCTAAAATAATTAAATTAGCATTAATAAAAAGTATTGCTGGAAAAATAAATATCTTCTTCAGTATCTCGACAAAAGAAAATCATTATGCACAATGATGTAGTCGACCCAACGACGCTGCGACACCCGAGAAAGAATCATGGATTAGGAGCTGCCATTATATAAACGCGTGCCTGAGAAGTTGACACATAGCGGTAATAAAACAAAAGTGGTTTACATTTTAGTGGTGTCGTACTCCCACAATAGGACCCACTTAAGTACGGTCCGCCGCTTTCATGCCACAACGAATTTTCCTGCCGTAATAGGCATCTGAGCCCAAACAAAGACGTTTTTCCTTTGAACCGACCGGAAACATTACACTCAAATTATGTATTTTAAGTCGGGGCTGTAGAAAAATTATAATAGAATAAAGCTACTCGTTGCCACGGTCATAAAACGAGCGCCTTTTGATTGTGCTCTTCACAATTGCGGCTTTATTAAAATACTTGGCGTTAATTGCAATCATTCAGCATTTTTAGAGCGTCTTTAAAAACGGCCTAAAAATGTACGTGAGCATTCTAAAGGAAAGGGAGCAGTCATATCTCGAGGGAGTTTTTTTCGGGCCATATTATTGGAACGTGAAGCTGACATGGCCACATTTTCTCAGATATATTGCAGTTATGTGGGGAGGGTCAACTCAACTCAGTGCGGCTTTGATGTCACGTGCAAAGTGGAAACATTAGTTTGGGCTCGAAGTAGCTCGTTAGGAGACGACGCTCATGGGACCCATACGCGATCTTCGTTTGTTGGCTCGCGCTAAATTTTTCACGCACCTAATACCCGTAATGTTACTCCGGCACATAGTGTTCGGATGTTTCGTAAACAAATGACTGGGACTTTTTACGAGTGCTGTCCCCAATGTTTACACACGAATAACGGAGAGACTAAACTGAATAATGAAATACTATGCACCCGCCATGCTGCAGCCAGCCTGTGCCTGCACTTACATCGACCACAGTCCTACAAACTATTGGCTTAAAAAACAAACAAAAAACTGGATTGCTAGCTAAGAAACATTAAGGGCTACCACTAGAAAGGGGCATTCAAAGTGAAATTTTAGTAAACATGTTATTAAATTTGTCTAAAATATATTCGGTTCAATAAATAAAGGAGATAAAGAAAAAATATGGTTTATCTAATTTTTCTTACAGGTATAAGTACAAAACAATCAGTATTTTCTGTAAATTTTAACAAACTTATACTTATAACGAACTGTATAAAAAAAGCTTATGTAGGCAAACAATATCCACTTATTTTATAAGCAGTCCTGTAATATAACGCTCAGCTAAAAAAAAACATTTGATTAACCGCCTGATGAATCGAAAGCAATTTCAGCAACAAACGACAATAAAACTCAGATACTCACGCAATAATAATTCATAAGCATCAATATGACGGCACGGCACTCGAGGGACGCCGTGGTTTCACAAATTTAGAGCGTCATTTCTTGGGGCATTAAACTAACGACTTCATATCCACTATTCGTGGACAGCCCTATTTGTTAGCCCGCCATCGCGTCGGCAACACATGCGGCCGACACGCCCCCGAACCAAAACAATTAGATCATTGCCGCCAGAATCTTTCGACAACTCCCTACTATAAAACTGCTGGGGTAAGTCTAATTCAGAGCATATATTAGTAAAAAACATCATGTCTTCACTTTAAAGGCGCCGTTGATTCTACAGACATATGGAGTTCAAACAGTGCAATGATAAAAAAAAACCAAAAACACTGGTATAACAATAGGTATCTACAGCAGAAATCACCAGCGTAACCGATTGATTTACTTCAGCCGGTCGAGCGTTATATTGAAACGAATAGAGTCAAATCCGGGAGAGACGCAGGAGGGAGCGAACGAATTAATTAACCGCACACATTCCGAATGGAAATGCACAAACCAAAACCGAGCACGGGAGCTTCAGCGGTTTCTTGTATTACACATCGGAGTCAAATAGAGCTTGGAATTTGGTGTATGCAAATAATCACGTACAGTAATTAGAACATAAATTTCGACTGAAGCTAGAATAAATCAGTCAGTTTTATTTACACAGAAGTATGCATGTCGACTGAAATTAATATACAAAGGAGAATTAAGAGGCATGCACCACAGAAATAATGTAGGTAAGTACTATATTAGAACACATTGCAACGACGGGCGACATAATTGAATGTTTCAATGAACTGCAAGAAGTTCACGACCGGCCAAACAATTTATCATTCAGTACTGAATCATGTCATGCATTGGGAAGATATGAGGATGCAGCTAATTTTGCTTAACGTCTACAATGGTTACAATATCACATCGGAAAAGACATTTATGCTTGTTGAACTAATCTAAAGAGATACATACACGTATAGATGATAAAGAAGAACATTTTGTGGTGAAAACTGTATACTCAGTCTTAATAATAAAACAGCGATGTTGCTAAAGAAAATGTAAAACACTAACGATATCATTTCACAGCATCTCTTCGAAGACCTTTTGATATCCCACTTACAAACGTACAATGTCGTTCTTGATACTAAAGTTGGGTACATTTTGAAATAGCTATAAACTTGGATTGTACACAGCATAAAACACTATAGTACCTCGCCCACTTGCAAATTTTCAATTCCGAAGGAAAGTTTATACTGAAGCAATAAAAAGTCTGAGAACTGTTACTACTTCTTTGTAACTAATGAAAGCAATTACTGAAGCCCTGGGGAGATGTTGTATAAGTACATAATTAAAAAGGTGTTCTGCCTCTGCTATAAGAATAATTAATTGCAAACGAATTGTGATACTAAATAACGGAGCTTATTTTTCCATGGTGACATTTATAAAAGCCAGCAAGCGAATGAGAAAAAACTAGTAATAGATTTAGTGACAAGTGTTTTTCGAATATAGGAACGCGCGTCGTCCAAACTCCAAAAGTGGAAACTATAAATATTGGTATAGGATGGGGGGAAAAACAGGCAGACGTTGACGTGACAAATGGTAGAAATCGCATCTCTGGCGAGGATAGACCGATGGGCGGGTGGAAGGGCAAATTGCACGGATCTCCTCATAGTTCGCAATTCATTCGAAACTCGGCGGGCTTGTAGATTTATATCGGCGGTAGATTGGTGGCGCGCCTCACGCGAGCCCCACACACTGAAAGCAATTTCGGTATCGGTCGCTTCGACTCCCGGCCCGATTTCGGGTGAATATAAACATCAGTTATATCTACCCCCGCGAGAGCGGACCAGTTTCAATACAATATAACTTTGATTTGTATCTCGTGAAGGAAACGCTGTAACGAGAGCTTCAATAGATTCGAATCACGTAACGCAATAAAGAAATACCGTTAGCGAAATATTAGGTAGCCTTAGAGCACACGGGAAGTACATTGTCGAGGGTGCCGTGCCGTGGACCATTCCCACGCGTCGAATATTTCCGGATCGCTGTAATAATTAATGTTCAGCCAGTTACGCTAGACAATGCGTCAGCGAAGCCATTAGCTGTACAATTAGTGCAATTGTCGTTAATTTATTACTATTCACGACACAACTATAATTGTAAGCACGAACAGACAAAATGTCCATCCCTACACTAATTCAATGTACCACGTAATTATTTTCTAATTTATCAAAGTTTACACTTCCTCTTAATGGTTTAACTTATATAGGAAATAACAATTTATTATTAAACACGATTTACTACATCAAAATGGGCAATACTAAAAGAGATGGGTATCCGATGTATAGATATAAGGTCTACTAGTCGAACAATCGCCCTTTGCTTGCGAGAGGTCAAATTTCAAAACCAAAGGGAACCTTCCTTTGACTGTCCATGGATGATGGGCAACAATTCAGAGGAAACGAACTATTCCAATCTAGTCGAATCTTATTAACCCGGCAAAATAGGATGAATTACGTGAATTGGGTTGAGACAGACGATAATATATTAGATCGGGCAACTTTGAGTGTCGCACCCTCGTTACGCGGAGGCGAACAAATCAGGCCGTACCATATGCAAGCTTAAAGTTATAAATCTGATAATTTACTGTCCTCTTAGGAACACCTACAAAATGAACGAAACCAGCATTTTATGTACGTGCATGAAATCCGCCCCATTTTATTGTTATACTTTATTGACAATTTAATGCTCGATAGTTTATTGTGAAACGTAATAGTCTCACAGAAAATAGCAAATGAAAATAAGCATACGTTATTAAAGACGAAGTTAGTTTCGTTATTAAATCAATGTCAGGCAGTCAAACTTGGATTTGTATTAAAATTTATTACTTCGGTTCGTGTCAGAACTAGATTAATAGGTTATGCCCTACTAAGTAGCAGTGCGAAACATATAGTATGGTGGTATTTAGGGAACTGAACTAACTTTGAAATTATTCGTAATCGTTGATGATAAATAAAAAGTTACAATTTTAGTCTATTTTATTATCCCCAGCTTAAAAAATGAATAAGTCATGTCTTTCGTCGACAAATAAAAAATGTAGAATTAACGATAAGATCTTTCACCGGAATAAAGACATCCTTCTAACTCGTGATTATGATAACAAACGTTAGCACATAAAATAAGTATGAAAAAATTAAGATTTTGTACCATTAAGCACCGAAAAATGTGAAATTACCTAATTGCTTAGTGGAATGTAAATTTAATTAAACTGAATTCTTTGGTAATTAAATACTTAAATTCAGATTTCGAAGTTTTAACACTTTTGACAAATAAGATACGAAGACAATAATTATTATTAGATACTTATCAGGAAGACAACTGATTTACTTCTTTACGGCAGTTGACGACTATTGCAATGCAGGGTCAACAACCGATTAATTCTCTCCAGTTCTAGTTATTTGTTTATCAAACTAATAAAGATATCTTGATGGCAGCATCTCATACAAATTGTTATACATAATTATGAACCTGTTTATACAACATTGGTAGAGACCAGATGGGATTCCATTTTTAATTAAGTACTTACATACATAGGTACATAACTTTGTTACTTCAGATGGCATGTTATATCCCTATATAATATGGCAATCGCAATTACAATACCAAACATGGCACAGTAATAATAAAAAATTCAAATGACTATTTCATTAATTATGAGATAATATATTTTGTTTGCGCAGTTATATTAAGGATAAAACATACTTCACAATGCTAATTAGTAAAATAGCATACCAAAACTAAGTATCTATTATCACGCACCAGCACTTATTATGTTATTATATCTGAGATATTTTAATTTGAATATAAAATATATTCTAAGCATATGTTTTTATTGCCAGACAAAAGAGTGTGCTGAGCTATAAACTAGCGCTATAACTGCAACGTGATAGATTTTTTTTTTAACATAAACTTCATGCAATGTTAATGCACCTTTGAAGCTCTACCATCCCACAAGGTCGCTACAACTAGATAGTATGTACAAACGAAAATATACATTAAGATTACCTAAAAAAGAGCCAATACGTTAAACCAACAAGGCGAGACATCACGCGATGAATATAAAAATATAATGAAGAAAAAATGAAGAATTCAGCATACATTACATACATAGCTAGTATAAAATCGTGATGGTCTTTCAATAAAATCTTCATTGCGATTGCGACTAAAGAACGCTTACAGAATGTTAATGAAATAGCTGCGAGTGATATGAATAAAATTTGCGCTATATAACAACTCATCAGAAATATTTGCATGCAATCACGGTGACACTCAACCGCATGTCAGTTTCGTATCAAACTGACCGCAAAGCCACAGAACTGGAATAAAAACCGAATCGAATGAGCGCTTTGATTTGTGGTTTATTCGCCTGTTAAATCATCATTAAATAAACAACGCCATAATAACGAAAAATAATGGTTCTTATAATTACTGTAATATAGTTCAAACACTGGTATTGGTACCGATGGGTCCCATGATAGAAGCGTTCTGTAGTTACATAGTAACAGTAATCTAAATCAAAGATAAGAGTTCTTAAATTAAAGCTAAAAACGAATAGTGATTTAGTTAAGTGCTATGCGACAATATTAGACAAATATTTATTAGTAAATATTCTTCCTATTAAAAACTTTAAGACAGGCGCCATATTTTGCAATGGTTGGGCAAAATTAGGCGAAAGCCAATCGCCTAATAATTACTACAGTAAAATGGAAGACTTCAAACTTATTGTACTACTTTGTACTTGTACTACCACAGCACCAAATATTTTAAAATTTTCATGTGCCAAAAAGCTAAGTGCATTCTTGTGGAATCATATTATACTATAGGAGGGGTAGTGGGTCCAGTATTAACCGTATAATCGTATATTTCCCTGTTCCGCGCAAAAGTTTAGCCCGGTCCAAGCTATATAAATAACTCGACTATACCCATGAGTATCATCACGAAGGCAATGTTCGGTAGGCGAGCAGGCGACGAAGCGACAGATAGTTTCTAGTTAATTTACGATCGCGCGATAACCGCCACCGCCCATCCACAGTGATAGATTGGCCCCGAGATAGGAGACCGAACTCGTTAACTACTCTCGCCCAATTGAAACTGAGAATTGTGACAAATATCTCGTCAACTCTGACAGGCAAAGCAAAATGATTTAGCTGAGATGTACTAAGAGGGACGAGCTTTGAAGTTCAAGGATACCTGTAGCCATTATAGTAGTAGCAGAGAGCGAAAAAGAATTAATAATATATATAGACAGACATTTTCAATTAAATATAACAAAACATACGAGAGAGGGAGACAAATGAAATAGTCACAAAAATTTTTAAACAAAAAAATAATATCTGGTTCATGATTTGGAAGTCGAGCGGGTCAAGATTGAAAGACGTATTATTACCGATCAGTAACGAAAATCTATTTAATGTTTCAATCTTGACCCCACCCGAAAATTACATCGTCCAAGTAAACAATAACACAATTGACGGATAAATCGGTGAACATGCATAAAAAAACATCGTGCGTGCTTTTGAAGTTTGAAGGTTTCCCTCAATTTCCCCGGATTCCACCATCAGATCCTGACTTGGTTTCAATAGGACCACCTCGGAAGTGCACTCTTTCAAATAAAAAAAGAATTTTGGAAATCGGTCCACAATTGACGAAGGTGAAACATACATTAAAAAAAATAACAGTCGAAAATAGAACCTCCTCCTTTTTTGAAGTCGGGTAAAAACAATTCAATAATAGAAAGGTTGACAGAGCGTTTCTGTTACATTACCATGTAGATTTAACAGACGTGATAAATGACATCATGTAAGCTGGTCAATCGATATCGTTGGAACTCAAAAATAGGATTGAATTTTATTGAAGCCGTAAGACTTGTATGGTTTTTGTTCAATAACATTAGTTTTACCAAATCTTAAAACACTTTTAAGCTTCTTATCCTGCCGATTAAAGCAAATAATGAAACATTGTATCGCACCCTTGTGAATTATTACACTAAATCTAAATACTGCATGAAATTAAAACAGTGTTCCATATAATCGATTAAAATTGCAACTTCAAAGATACTAAATCCTAACGGAACGTAATCTATCCTTATGTTAGGTTAAATTTAATTGTGTAGTTTATTCAAAGTTATCGTTAAGGTCTCGTGATCCCGATCCCACAACTCTCCAGGAGCTCGAAGAGGCCGTTATTGAGGAATGGGCCAGTGCTTCTAAAATTGGTAAGATCCATGAGGTAGCGTATGGGTGCCGTCATTCGGGCAAGGAGGGGTTACACTAGATTTTAGTTTAGGTTTCAGAACCTTTTTTTATTTATATTTTGTGTAATTAATATGTTTTTAATTAAATTAAGGCTTAATTAAGGATTATTATTGTTTTGTAAACTTTATTGTTTTTGGCACTTTTCCAATAAAAATAATTGTATTGTTTTTTTAAGTTTATATAATGGGCTTTAAAATGACACCAATATTGATGGGGGTAAATGCGTGTGCTAAGGGTAATAATAACGCTTGAAAGTTATTTTCGCGGAGGTGTGGATAATGAGGTAATAGCTAACATATTATTTTAACGTTTATTAATAATGCGAGATAAATTAACGTCTGTTTGTATGTTATGTGTTACTTAATCAGCAGTTAGTATTCAGTTGTGATTATCATTGAAGGTAATCTGATCATCATCATTAAAATATCTTGCTACATAATAGGTACATTTGTGTTCAATATTTATCAGTCGCACAAACAAGAATCAAAATTACGAACCGTAGAGATTAAACTAATCGTCATTCAAATGTACCAAATTCCATCGTATACAACCATTAGCAATACAAAAAACTCATTATAAGCCGACTGTTATAATATAACATAACGGAGTTACTCTACATTTACTAAAAACACGATAGCAATCAATATGGATAACGATGCCATAAATATTAATGACTGTGATACCGATAAGAGATCATTATGCTGTGTAACAATTGGCTGTGTGGACAAAAAAGGACGTCCTTCAATCTCGTCCAACGAGTTGAGATCTTAATCTGACGCTTATCCAGCGTTTAGAAAGAATAACGCCTACGTGTGATCTACTGGTTATTAGCTCCTCCACCTTTTAGGGAGATTGTTTACCAGTAATGTCTGGAAGTATTAGTCGGTAAACACAGAGCACAATGAAGCTAATCTCGATTTTAAGACTGCTTGTCAAATAAGGGGAAGAGACCTCCCGTCGGTTATCACGCGACTTGGGAGGTCCGCGGTGCCGCCGTTCAAGTAGAATTAATAGCTTACAAACTCCCAGGCACACCTATCACCCCGTGAGAGAGTTCATAGAAACAACGCGGTCGCCCTGTCCAAACTTTCAAACAGCTTATCTCATTCAGATGCTGGCTATGCATAAAATCAATTACGCGTACAGTACAGTCTATCGCTTTAACAACACTCGCAGTTGTCACTATTGTCAGTAAGAGAGAGCTTAATGAATATTTTATACAAGGGTGTGGAGAATTTGAATAGGTCGTTCCGGTGCCGCATTTGAGATCTTAAGAGCTGTCCATCCAAGTGAAATGACCCTTTGTGACTTCACTATAAATGTATCTGAAGTGAATATCAAAATCACTGAGATATTTTAATGCTTCATTGATACATGTGGTAGCACAAATAATGATTCTTTGTATGTCAGGACGGGAAAAGGACATTATATTTTTACAGCAGTGAAGTTTCATATTTCGACTTATGTATATACTTATTTATATCTATTAAAATGTATCAATTATATGCTTAAAAAAATAATAACCTATCTTTTAAAATGGTTTATGATAATACAAAAATAAACAGTTTCCAAAAATATAGCATGGAAGATGAAAAATATTATACAAACTACCTATAAAAGGATAATTTGAAACGTGGTTAGAAACTTTCCTATAGAATTACAAAATAGATAAAATTTTGGTACGTTCATTAAGTTCGATCAAGCGGATAGATTTGTTTGTACACAGTTTATTGTGTACGCCTTGCTAAGAAAGTTTACTCACTCCAGATTTTCCGGGAGAAAATATTAGAATCGCCCTGAACAGAATTTTTTGAACTTAAACAAAATAAAACATTGTATATAAAATTATAACAAAAGAAAACAACCTAAACGATACATAAATTAAGTATCTTACTAAAATAGTAGTTATTATGTGCAATAATAGAACAGAGTTAAAATGCGAATGATCTCGAATACTAAGATTTTTTTATTGTACATATGGTACCTTTCGATATAAAAACCAAGCAAAAATGAATAATTTATAATTTTGGAATAAGTTTTTAACAGAAAGCGAAATTAATGATTTTATTGAATAAAAATGTTCTCTTCACTGCAGGTTCAAAGTATTATAAAAATAACACACCTGCAATATATATGTATTATTTACATTTGGTGAAGCTTATAAACACGTTATGCCATTAAAAACATAGCTTATAAAAAACCAATCCTCACAACTCAGCTGTTAAGTTATGTCAACTCTGTTAATTTATTCAGTCCCTACTTCAGGAACCTTCAGTCTTGAGTTATTACGAAATTAGCTCACCTAACAACATCTTATACTGACCATATAAATATTAAAAATCTTGTATGTTTTAAATTAATAAATTAAATTGGCAATCGCATGAAAACACAATGTATCTCACATATTATATTAAATTAGATTGTTGAGTTGGGGGGCGCGGCCCCTGCGCCCTGGTGGCGTTGGGTTTGATTTGAACGTGGAACAACAACTAATAATGAATGAATGATTTGATCTTTTCAACTTCCCGTTTGCTGTTGTTGGATGTGCCAAGTCTTCTCTGTCAGTCAGCGTTTCTATAATGTATATCATCAAAGATATTGCCATTCTTCCGCTAATATCACAAAAAAACTCGACAACGTTCGCAACAAGATTTATTAGCCCTAATACTTTAGACCACACATATCTCAGATCCAGGACTTAAATCCATAACAAATCGTCTTTTCCTACGTGATAGAATCACAAGTTAAGAAATCAGCACGAGGACCAAAGTCACCGATATCACTGGAAGATACGTCAGCTGAATCCGCAGTGGGCGGAACACATAGCGAGAAGAACCGATGGCCATTAAAGCGGAATGATTCTCAACCGACAATCACTTACGACGACGCTCAGTGGGCAGGTGTTCATCAGCTTCGACGATCTGGATGCAGACAGCTCAAGACTGATCAAGGTGGAGATCTTTGGGAGTGACCTATGCTCAGCAGTGGGCATCGTTAGATTGAATGATACGATTATTTCTTTGCTTCTTATGTAATGTCGGTTGCATCACATCCAAAATTAATGCATCGCAAGTCAAAGCACACGAAAATTGGACACAATTCAAGCTCCATACAATTTCCTTTCTTTAACACAAAGAAAATGTAGGATATACGGTAAAGACAGCCACTCGCTGCCCGTCAACTGAGTTATCCAGTACACATACAGCCAATCTAGATCCCTGAATAGTGAATAGGCACTCTCTAAGAACGTACTCTATCCTGGACCTTTTGTCGATCCTTTCGGCTGAGACGGGGTCAAATGAGAAAAAGATTTTACGGTATTATTTAAATGTAATAACAATACACGAAGAGAAACTGTTCAAGTGATAGTATCGGTGATCATCGGTGACGGTAAAATTGAGCATAGACATAAAAGACTCATATCAAGACGACTTTGTCGGATAACTTTACTCCGTGATCATGGCGCTTGCAACAGTGCCGAAATATCGGAAACTCGCTAAAAACAAGGTACATGGTAACAATCCCGTGAATAACATATATTACTATAATGATTATTTTGAACTAACAAAATATAAACCGCTTATCCCGATTCAGAGGAATAATTTTTTGAGGAGTTCTTCTGGTACTTCACTATATTATCAGCTCCACTTTGCTATATTCTAAATAACAAACTTAAATTGCTTAGAAAACAAATAAAACTATCGCAACACGCTATATACTTATTATTGATTAGTTCTGGCGGCCATCTGCGATCTTTATCATCAGTTCTAATTTACCAGATGGTACTTCCCATGTGTAAATAAATTAAGTTACATTAAAAATACCAAAATAACTATAAACTTGCCTATAGTTTTTATGAGATCCCTCTACTTGTTCATGGATCCCATCTTCAGAAACTAACTCTGTACATATGGAGCAACCTATAACTATTCAATTGAAAAAAATATGAAAATCAGTTTACTATTCAGGAGTATATCGCTGAACATAAACAATAAAAAATACATACACGACGAATACAGAACCTCCTCATTATTTGTTTGAGTTCGATAAGAAAATTATAAAATAAACAATATAAATGTTTAAAGTCTTTTCGAATCTTAAAGAGTCCAATAAAGAAACAATTATGAAAAGCCTTTTGATTACTTTTAAAAGATCTGAAGGAAACCCATTTAAATTCGAGAAACACAAATAAAAATATCACCCGGAAATTATGTTGAGCAAAGCTTCGCTCCTTCTTCGTTCGAATTGCGTAACATTCATTTACAAAAACAAAACAAATCAAACAGCTTTGGCACTGATTGTAACGTAGTTAAATCAGGAGCTGTGCGTACCATTGAGGTAGATGTAAATGTCAGGGAGGATAAACATTGGACAGATCATTTGTTTGACAATCTCATTGATAATTCTGTCAACACTAAAGTTTTGGATAAAATATGATTTATAGAATTACTTGATGATATTCACGATATTTAATCGTCAAAAACAGAAACGATGTTACCCATTATGGAAAAAAAAATATACTTATCAAAAAAGAACGATCCATAATTCACCACGCACAGCCATTGTGCATTTATGCGTGAGTAGTTTAGATTTTTAGACAGCTCTCGAAAAACGATAGTTGTAATATATTTTTGCCTACCCATCCAACATGATCTAACCTTTAAGGCGAAAGTTAGACCAAACCCTTACTTTCTACTACGCCAAATACATACCCTTACAACTTACATCTGGTCATATTAATCGATCAAACAATTCCCCTAGCACGCGTCAAGCCAGACAAAAAGCCTCAACATTTGTCCATTCATTGGAATAACCGACAAGTTAACAATGGAGCCATTAGCGGGGCAAATTAAGGAACCGCGCAATTCACGCGTGCTGTGGACCACCAGTGTTCTCAATTTAGCCTGGTGTCATTACCACGCATAATCTATGGCTTACTGACCAAGCATAGTAATAAGTCAAGTGTACTTCATGAAATTGACCCACCAATTGTTTGACATATTTATATGTTGTTTGGTATGTATAAACTCCACGAATAGCCGCCAGAGATTGTCATCATTGTCACCGCCATGGATTATTAAACATAATGTTCGGCGCAATGTTATTATGGCAAATTTATCGTGCGGAACATGAAAATATGGTCAACGTTTAACAGTTACTAAAACTTGCAAATTCAATATTGTACTGCATTGAAGTTGTTCAAAATATGTCAAAATGAAAGCCAACAATTTAAACTGACTGATCTGTAGATGTAGATGTATGTTTGTGCATATTTTATACGAGTATCTTAAGCACTAGTGAATGTTTTGAACTCACAAGGCTATTTTATTTTATATTTAAAAAAAGATGATACAATGAAACAATGCTATACGAGACGTTACTTACTTAGTTTTATTCACTCTGCACAAAAACCCACAAATTAAATAACAATAAAAATACCGCCATTATCTAAATGACTTAAACATTGACTTTGCTAATAAATACCATTCTCCCATCTTTAATTGGAAGATATTTTACTACAATTTTCTCTTATCGTATTAGGTAAATATAAACTTAACTACTTGACTTTAACAATATAATCTTTTCTACTGGCAATCTCTATAAACAGTTAGCTACATAATTATGTTTAGTATCAAATCAATACACCTTTGTAATTATATGCGCCTAATATCACACCCCATCGCTGTAGTCGACTTGCGGTGATTAACGGGCACCCTTCTTTTTTAAATAAAATGGCTTACAATCAGTTACTAATGTGAACTTACGATCATAAATATCATCATGAAATTTGGTTACTGCAAAGATAACCGCTAATCCTTCCCTACAGATCTGCTGATATATACCAAAGGCAAATAGCATATTCGTATTTGCTATTTATAAACTTGACAGCAGTCTCTCTTTCTCCTTCCCCTTAGAGTAAGATAAGGACAACATGCTGTCAAAAGGATAATTAGTAAAAACGAGTCATTTAATGTGCTAGCATAATAACGAAGAAATTGGTGTTCTGAAATTTTATGCGATATTCGCTAAGCTCAATCCCGATAATGTGAAGAAGTTAAAACAAACAACGGAGAATGAATGGAAGCAAATTACGCAAAAATCCAGATCACCAACTTTTAGACATTTGTTACAAATGAGTGCGATTGTTTAGATTAGAGATAATGCTATTTTATATTATTACATTCAAAGATGTTCATGCTCTGACAACTTATTGACTAATCACATTGAATTATGTTTAAAATCAAATATGTTCGCCGCGTTCGACGCGTCCACATAATCCCAAGGTCATTGGACAATAGTCTCCAGAAACGTTTTGCATGTTTCAAGTACAACAAATGGTTACTACCGAACGCTCCAAGACATTTGCATGCCAAGAACGGACAACTCGTCACCTTCACAGACCCAAGGACGGCCGTAACGACGGCGCCACCCGCTGATGTAATCGAATATAGCCGCCGTTGGTAGAACAATAATAATTTTAATATTCAAATTTCGGGGCCCAATTGCCTGCTGAATACATTTCCGTCAAGACTGTGTCGATGAATATATATATATATATATATATCTAATACCAGATATGAATACTACAAACGTAGAGATTTCGTTCTGCGGCGAGGTTGAATATGTTTAGCTGAACAAAAGGTATACTCACTTCCAGCCGGTGGAGTATCTCGAAAAGAGCCATATTTCATTGCTGTGTGGCCGAAAACAATGACAACGTTTTCGCGCCCGTTGACAGTTGCACGGCCTCTGTAAAGAAAAAAACACAACGTTATTTTTTTTTACCTCCACACAGATGCGGACCGTACTGTATTCATTGAAATCACAAAAGCTAATATATTCAGCGTTATTTTTGTAAAATAAAATGAGAACGTAACAGGTTTTTAATCGCGAAATACCAATAATTCACTGTGATTTAAAATGCGAACGATTCTCATTTCCTATCATGGAGGGAGGTCTTTGAGAGGAGTGCGGAAATTACGAGTGAAAACGGTATCGTTGGAGCCAAAAACGGATATCGTTTGTGGACAATCCGGACAGGAACAGTGAAGGACGTCATTAGAAATATAAAATCTGAACAGATACCTACTATTGTTAGATTTCGACTAAATTTTATTTCAACAACCTATATTGGATATGTGTTTAAGTTTGCTACCTAATTAATATAAATATTTCTGTGAGTAATTTAAACAAAAAAGAAAATAGAATATATATTTTTTTAAAGTAAGTGCGACAATTAAGTAAAATTATAATTTAACTAACATACGAAAATCGAATCGAATCGTTGTATCTATTTACAGACCAGGGTGATGGGTATCATAAGTAAAAATTTTAAACAATACTGTTTTAATGGGGCTGATTACACTTTGATTAATAAGGAATTATCGCAAATAAACTGGGACAAATTGTTTTCTAACAAATCAGTTAGTGTAGCATTGGCAGAATTTTATGAAATTTTATATGGCGTTATCACAAGATACATGTACCTAGAAAAACTGTTAATCATCTCAATATCCAGTTTGGTTTTCTCCGGCTTTAATCCATATACTTAAAAACTTAATAGGAAAAAAACTCATAACGAATCAGATAAATTAAATTATTCAATATCGTCAACAGAAGTCGATTTAAAAGTGAATGTGGAAAATGCTACACTAACTATATTAAACTTGTGGAAAATAGTATCAAAGACAACGTTAAGTTTTTTTTTGGGACATATATTATCTCAAATCGAAAAAACTGTTCAGATATTCCTACTCATGTCTATTTTAAGAAAAGAATAGCAAATACACCAGCTAGTATATGTAATTTATTCTCAGATTTTTTAAATCAGTTTTTGAAAATTCATCTGTTCTTGACAATTTTTGCTATGAATCTATTGAATTAAACAATAGTTTTACAGGTGCGGACCTTGCATCAAACATCTGTAAAATTGATATATTAGAGTCTGATGTCTTAACACAACTTAAATCTCTCGATATTACAAAGGGTCCTGGTACTGACAATATTCCCGTTATATTTCTAAATAAAACTGCAATCACTATTTGTAAACCACTTCATTATCTATACAATAAGTCTGTACAAGACGGTGAATTTCCGTGCATATGGAAATCAGATAGAATAGTTCCAGTATTCAAAGGCGGTGCAAAAGAAGATGTGAAAAATTATAGGCCGATTTCAATACTACCAACTATGTCTAAATTTTTTGAAAAACTAATACGTAATAAATTATATCCTCAACTCCACAGTAAAATAATACCTCAGCAGCACGGTTTTGTTCAAAGACGGTCAACTATTACTAACTTACTTGCATATACTTGCGATTTGTTTGACTTTGTTTGACGAAAATAAACAAATTGACTGTATATATACCGATTTCAAAAAAGCGTTTGATCGCGTAGTTCATAAGATACTGTTAGAGAAAATCGCGTATAACGGTATACGGGGAAATTTGTGGCGATGGTTTAAGTCCTATATCAGCAACCGAACTCAAAAAATAGTCATTCGGGGCTTTGAGTCTGACACAATCACAATTACCTCCGGTGTACCACAAGGATCTATTCTCGTGCCACTCCTCTTTGTAATATTTATCAACGATATCAGCAGTTGTTTCTTATTTTGTAATTTTTCCTTGTATGCGGATGACCTAAAAATTTACCATACCATAACTAATATTAACGACCATTTCCTCTTTCAAAAAGACTTAGACACATTTACAAAATTATGCGATAAAATAATTTAGGTCTTAGTATGAATAAATGTAAATCAATTACATTTACAAAAAAAAGAAACATTAGTAAATTCAAATACAAATTAGGAAATAACATATTAGAAAAAGTGGACTGCATACGAGACTTAGGAATACTGCTTGATTCGAAATTACATTTTAATGAACATATAGATAATATTGTAAAAAAAGCTTTTAAAATGTTTGGGTTTGTGGTCCGCGCTAGTGAAAATTTTAAATCTCCTACAACCTTTTTACATTTTTATAAATCTCTTATCAGAAGCCAGTTAGAATATGCCGTATCTATTAGGAACCCTTTTTTACCAAAAATATATTGATGTCATGGAAAATGTACAAAAGAAATTTCTGCTATATATGAACTACAGATGTTGTCATGTCTACCTGAAATTTGACCAACTGTTACAGAAATATAAACTAATAAAATTAAGCGATAGACGAGCAATGTTGGATATGATGGTACTATACGACTTATGTCATAATAAATATGATAGTATTGAACTTACAAATAAATTGCGGTTTTCAGTACCGCGTAAAGTTTCTTTTAGATTATGTAAAAAAAAACTAAAACATTTGCACAAAGATTATGCCGTACCAAAGCGGGTGAAAGATCGCCAATTAATAGATTATTTAAGACATAATATAAAATGACTGTTTTCTTGGCACTTGGTGGTAATTAGCTTGGGTATATATGTTTTTTTTATCAATTTAGAGACTGAGATAATCCTGGCCTGTTTTGTTACCTAATGGTAGTGTGAACTTGTTGATAGTAAATTGATGTACAACCAACGTTACATATTTAACTTTAAATGTGATGCCAGACTACGTGGACTAGATTTACGTGTTATAATTTTTATTTTTTAAGCATGTGGCTGCTCGATGTTTAAATGTAAAGAAAATATTACCAGAAAAAAAGTGTTTAATATGTAATAGTAAAGTATAAATTAATTATGTACAAGTAACTATTTTTGTAGTATAGTAACAACTAAGCGCAAATTCATATGTAATAATGCATTTTAAACTAAAACAGAATGTCAGCTCTTAAGGACTTTCTTATGCTTAATTATGTGGACATTGTTGTCGGTGGCACAATGAGTAATGTATTTATATTAAGTATCCAAAAGTAACAGCTATTGTGAAACTGATTTTTGTCCTAAATAAATGGAAAAAAATATGTAATGAGAGCGTTAAGATGAAAATAATTTTAGCATGTCATTAATGGTAACAAAAAAATCTTAAAACTCAAACTTAATCGAAACCATAATAAGAAGCTAAAAAGATACTACCTATAGGTGAAATTTTGGTGATTACTAATGAATGTGTCAAACTGGTATATATGCCATAACTAAACATATTTTAAATGTAATATTTCCTTATATTTCTTAGCTATTTGATTCAAGCATACTAAAGCAAATTGCTGATTCTCAAACGACAATATTATTTGATGTTATTCCTTCCTCTAAGTAAATGTTCCCTAAATCACTTACGCGTGATGATAATGCAAGCAATTAGTTTAGACTATTTGCTTCAGACAAACCAAACGTTTAAACTGCCGAAAGCTTATTTTGAAGAAGAATTTAGCAGAAGTGATTAAGAGCGAGTGGGTGTATATCTTAACGATTAATTACTGAGCAAAATAGTAGCTAAGCTAATAAAATCCGTAATCATCACATAAATAAATTAACAGTAAGCTATTCGAAAAGGCAATGAAAGGCATTCACAGGGGTGTCGCTAAGTGAGGCCGCAGACCGGAGCCACAGGGTACATGCACGCAACAAATTTATTTACCACAACATGCACGCTACATTTTTGCTTTCGCCTCACTACTGAGGCCGTTAAATGTGTAGCGTATGAAATGTGGCGCCACAATTATCGAGCACATGTTAACGAGTATGTATACGTTCATCTAATACTAATCGATTATTAAATTTTTGTCCATTAGAAAATAAGTGAGGTCTGGCGGTTTTAGGATCTTACTCTAAAAGTCCTTAAGCCCACTCATGTGACTTGCTTGTCTGATCAAACATTTCTGCTTCCTGCAAATTCGAATGTATGTATAAATCACTGTATAATTTCAATTCCAACTGAGTTAAGAGCACTACAAGAGTGAAGTACCATGTACCCACAATTCATACTTTTAAAATATCTTTATTTATGTATGAACTTGTCCCCCCTAGACCATCAGCTGGCGACGCCCTTGGTCATTCATGAAATTACCAAAAAATAAATTTGAAGCAAATCCGCGATTTCGCTGTATCATAAATTTATAGGTACTTCAGATTCAATAACTTCGAACTGAAATGGCTAGACTCCTAGAGAGAATAGTCTGAACTTTATGGATAAGAGTAAGAATATTACTCCTATTGCCAAGTTGTAAGTTGGCCATAAGCAGCAAAATAAGAAATTTTCTCGAAAAGTTTATGACTCAATTTTGCTTTATAGAAAGAGGGCGGTAAGGATTATCCATACAAACATCATAAATGCAAAAGTAACTCCATTTGTCAGACAGACATGAAAGCGTAACGGATATAATATTTGTTTTTGCGCTAAAGCTGCTAAAAACAAAACGTAGTCAAAATAAAAAAAAATATATACGCATCCCTGCACCAGAATTAAAAGTCGGGTATGGACAGAATAAATTTATCCTTTGTTGCGAAATCAGGGTATACGTTCCCAAAATCTACTGACACGAGGCCGACAACGCAGCGACGCCATTTTTGATAATCTAAGATAAAATGTACTTTTTCTCTTGGTCACATATTATTAACAATAATAGTAGTAAAATATTACTAGAATATTCTAATCGCTCCAGGTTCTTTTCTGTTAATATTTTCTCTAGGTTTAAACATCTAGCAGTTAAATGCTTAACACAACCTTGAACCTTGCCTGGCCGCCTTCAGGCCAGCGGGAACCTCTAGCAGACCATCCGCCTCCGACTCCGAATTTGGCGCAGTGATGGTGGCCCGGATCATCCACTCCGACCTGGTGTCGGACACCTCTGCCTTTAAAGTTTTTAGGGTAGTGGGTAAATGCGTGTGTTAAGGGTTATAATAACGCTTGAAAGTTATTTTCGCGGAGGTGCGGTTTTTTTGACGCCGTGTGTATAATAACATTGTTAGTTAGAAATAACATTTTGGGTATAAAACTGAATGGTGATTTTAAGTCTGTGCCTACATTCGTTAACAATGTGCTATATGAGAACTCATTCAAAACGGAAACATATGCTTACTTTTTTAAACAAAATACTTATAACCTGGTTATGAATCGCGTACACTTGTCATTTTAATTTGCATGCTCATTTATTCTTCAATAACCCTACAAAAACGTATCAGTCGGTCACATCTGTTGCCTGTACTCTTCTACGAGTACATAATACATATTTTCGGTAATTTATGGATGTCGGCGTATTTTTAAACGTATACGCTTTCTACACTTTTTCTAAAAGTGCCAAATGTGCACTTGCAAATTAAACCGTACACAATAACATTACCAAAACACCATTAAGCTATTTTATAAAGGTCATTTCATAAAGTTATATGTCAACGGTTCGGTTCGTTGAACAAGAATAACAATTTCCATTGGATCAGGTGATAAAGCTTTTCAATAACCGATAAAAGCATCGTATTTTTCGTTAGTTAATTTGCTGTTATTTAATCCGTGTCCCGCTCAATTGAAAGCGGAACAGGCAACTGGAACTGTTCAGTAAGCCTCAGCTAGTTTTAGGTTTCCGTACCCAAAGGGTAAATACGGGACCCTATGACTAAGAATCCAATGTCCGTCTGTATTTCTGGCTGTCTGTCTGTCACCATGCTGTATTTCATGAAGGGTGATAACTAGACAGCTGATATTTTCACAGATAATGTATTTCTCTTGTATGTTATGTTCTGTTTATAACAATAAACAACACACTGGCTCAAATAAATATTTAAGGAGGGCTATAAAACAAACGTGATTATTTGCCGTTTTTTGCTTTATATTAAAAATGGCAACAGGAATATGCTTGAAATATTTAGTTGTACATTCACTTTAAAAATAAATAATTATTTGTATTATGTAAATTACTATTTAAGGGTGGGCTTCCATACAACTAAAGTGATTGTTTTTCCGTTTTTTGCTCAATAATAAAGTGCCTAATGACGACCTTCGTGCCCGAGTGGTTTGTACGCCGGGTTTCATGGTGACGCGGACGCCGACTCGAGAGGTCCCGGGTTCGAATCCCAGTGAGATCCCAGCAGATGTTTTTTTGATGAATACGGGCATTTGTACTCCAGTCATGGATGTTTAATATGTATTTCTATATAAATATACTTATATATGTACTGTACATGTATTCTATCCGTTACCCTAGTACCCCGTAACACAAGCTTTACAGTACTTACTTTGGGGCTAGGCTAATTGGCGGGAGTGTTGGAATATTTATTTATTTATTTAATGTTATTATATGTAGATAATGTTACGGAACGCTTCCTGCGCGGGTCAGACCCCGGCGGCACTTGGCCGGTTTTATTATAATCTACTCGGAAAGTGTCTGCTAAACAATATTATTTTAAAAATTGCTATCAGTAATTTTATAACGCTGACTAGTGAAATGAAATTGATAGCATAAAACGCTAACATTAACTTTGCTCTTATAGAACAGTGGTAAACGTTTAATGTACCTACTTCACATTAGAGGCCCGAAACTCTGTGTAGAATGTACATCAATTCAACAATCAATAGGTTTATCAAATAAAAAATATATATCGTTTTGTCAGACATGTCAGTAGCCGCCGCAAAACTTCAATTGTATGCGTATAATTGGTCGTTCCTTTAACGCCTAGGGGATTATGTATGGTTAACAACTCTGTACTTACCGTAACAACAAAAACAATAAAGGATCTCTGAACTCGGAACACACATTACTTATTGTATAATATTAATGCGTTATTCATGCTGAAAACAAAAGGTGGAAGTTGTTTATTTTAAGGATCTACATAATGATGTTTCAACAATTCTCGAGTTCCTGTGACACGAAATTTTACAAGCAAAACTTATTTGAAAAGGAAGCTTTGAAACCTTCATAAAATATAGGAGTATATCAAACATTAAATACGACCCAAGTTTACATAAAGTTCGGGAGACACAATTGACACACAAACATAGAGTTTTATGTGACATGCATTTAAACAATTCCAGCGCCAGTGAATAACGAATTGTCAAAATAAAACATTTACACAGTAACTGTTCTGAAAGTCCTCGAGCTACCTGCACTGAAAGTGCGCCAACGAGGTGACGAAAGCGCTTAAATATTTATAGCGCGGTAGAAAACTACCCCAATGTGAATTTCCGTAGTTCGTTACCGAAACCTTTTTTCGGATTTAGATAAGCTTTACTTCATGTTATGTAGATAGTGTCAACCCCTGGACGTTAATAAAAAAATATATAATTTTATGGAATAAGTAACTGCAACTTATCTTATGTTACCTTGCACCTTGACGCTCTGCTGATAATTGTACATATTAATAAGATTTACGAAAAGGATTTACATAAATTAGACTATTACGCATCTTTGGCATACCTAAAAGTTAATGCAATATGCAAGCAATGGACACTATTGTAATTGAGAACTTATTTCTTGTTTGTTATGTTTAACCTTGTAAAAATAAGATATTCGTTTTCCCAATATTTTTTCTCGCTCGTACTGAAGCGCCTGTCTAGGGAATGAACCTCCAGATCTGATAGAAGATCACAGTGAAATAATACATGAGGTACCTTAACCTCATGATGGTGGTGTATTTCTGTCGGAAGTTAGGTATTCAAGGCAAGGAATGGGGACATAGGGACAGGAAATGCGGTAGTTAAATATATTATTCAGGAATCGCAAGCGTCTATAAGCTATGGTGGCTGCTTAAAATCCGATCAGACAAGCCACATGTCTGTTTGCCGGGATGGCAATTTTTACATAAAAAAGCAAATAAAAACATCTGAAGGGTTATTCGAAGCGTAACGAAGAAATTATTGAAACAACAAGAGTAGCGAAATCATTTGTTCACTTTAAATTACCGTAATTTATAAAGAAGTCAAAATCATTGCACTACTCAATTTTATCAGACAATGGGTATCTTGACGCCAGAAAAGATCAAGAAAGTTTTTAAGAACACTACTGCCCTTTTCCGCGTTCTGTACTCACAAGTACCTGAGTTGAGCAATTAAATTTCTACGATCATATAAATATCAGTTCAGTAAAAATCTGCCAGTAACAGAAATAACGTAAGTGGCGTAGGTTCAATAATAGTTTATCACCTGCTTGGAGAGAGACATCACGCGCCTGAGCTTTTCCTGCCCGCGATGGGTACCTTTCAACCGGGAGTGGGTGGCCCGGTGACTCGTAAACGGTTTCTCGGGTACCACTCCCAATCGAGGATACGCCGTGGGGTATTTAGTAGGTAGACCTCCGAGGACTCATCGAATGGACGTCTATGGGCTGCGTCCACGGGAGAGAGTCCCACATAACCACGCTGCTTGTCAGGCAACGGGGTATGCGTGAGCCATTTTCTCCACGGCAAAAAAAAGGTTCGATAATAGATAATAGTGACAGGATTCAAAATTACCTTAAACATTCAAACTAGTGAATACTGCGTACTTATTTCATTCACTCTCATTCTAGTATCGGGGAATCTATGGAAATACAAAGTTCTTCACAAATACAATTAAAGATACAAATAGCATACAAGAAAGGAGGACACTTAGGTACTCGCTAGAGTAAATTAAGGGTATATTCCGTTTGAAGTTAAAATTTTATGATGATGCATGTAGTCATTCATCATCATAAAATTTTACTGTCAACAAATAAAGCCAACTAAATAAAGTAACTATCTAATATCAAGTTACAAGTTTGGTGATTTCTTATCTCATTCTCATTATACAAATGAGTTATTAGTAAAAGAACATATTGCCCCAATTTTATTACATTTAGTCATTTTCCTAGAATATCAAAAGTTTATAAATATTTCGGGCATAGACGACTCGACCACAAATTATTTCTCATCTTTTATGGCTAGTTTAATTTTTATCTGCGGTTCCGGTCGTATAAATATGATTATTCAAATTTAATAACACATAATTGCTTTATTAGTGAATTATGCGTCATCATAATGATGAATTGTTACTCAAACCGCAAACGTGGGATTAGACGTTGGTATTGGAGGAAAACAAATTTATGATCGGCAGAAAGAAAGATCTGTTGGAAGGTTTTGGGATTATATTCGAATCTGGTAACAGCTAATAGTACTACACAAATTAAAGTATAAGAGTTAATTAGCTCGTTACCAAATCAAATCTTTGTAGAAATCGGTCACAGGGACAGGACGGCTACTTTAGTTGTGTGTGACACGTTATTTGACCGGAAATGGATTACACGAAATAAAGAACCCATATGAGTCATCCCATGGGACATCATCCAACTATAGAACAAAATATTGCAAGTACAAACACTCGTATATATAGACACGTTATTACTTGTTACTAAGTAATTTTTTAATTAAGTGATTATTCGTAGTAATGTTTTTTTCATCGTCTATTATCGTGTGGGGTATCTTTAAATAGGTCCTTTAAAATTACTTAGGGGTTCTTAAGACAATTTTTCGGTTTAGGGATCCGTTTGCGAGTTTGATTTTTGTTCGAGTAGCCCCCACCCCTCTAAAATCAAAACTATTAGCTTGAGAAACCTGGAAAATTTTATGATAATAGTGCTTTTCATGAATTTTCAAGGACAGTATAACGGTATGGAAAAGTAAGATAATTAGTTTAAGAGTAATTAATAGTCTTTCAACTTTGGTTAAAGAAAATTTCTTACCTATTGAAAATCCCTTAGAAGAAAATATTAACAGTGACATAGATAAGAAACTACGGAACCATACACTGCGCGTGGCATGACACGCACTTGGCCGATTTTTTTGTTATATGAGTGTAAGAATCAAGCATAACTAGACACTTAAATCACGACTTAGGGAGTTCAGTTTACACTTCAAATGCGTTTTGTTTTTCTACGCAATGGCCTGTGCCTATACAACGCATGCCATGCAGTGTGCGAGACGCTTACTAACTCTCTATATTTATGAAATAGATTCTGTACTTTTTTTTTATTTATTATTATTAGATATCAGGAATGTTTCGCCACTAAAACTTATTACAAAGCAATTTATTGTTGATCCCCTACATCAGAATAACACAAGTGCCCTCTGTATTATAGTAACACTTAGCTGATTATTACGGGAGCGGGATCGACTGAAGGAATGAAACGTGCGGGGTCAAGGGGCAACGATAAATGAGCAGCGAAAAGATCTGTCTGGTGGTCCACGGTTTGTCACGTACGCACCAAGGGAATTTTAGTTATTATGTGTTATGAATGATATAGGTACAATAGTTGGATTTTCCTAAAAGTAACGTTATACAAGCATGACTATCATGCCAAATTACTTTATCTAAGGGTCAACATGAGTGAAAACTTGAACTGACCTGGTCCGCGTGCATTCCAGTTATATTTTCTTTAGATTTAAACATCAAGCAGTTACATGCTTAAAAATAAAAATTACCTATAATGCGAAGAGATGGCGCTGCCTTGCAGCTTAAGAATGGCTAGAGGAATTTCGACGCGGCCATCGGGGCCGCGGTAGCATATCCAATTCGAGCGAAAAATTCGCTATGCCCTACCTCTCTTTTGACAAAGTCTTATCAACGGCTCTCCGTTCATTAGACTTTGTCAACCCGCACTAAAGCAAACCGCACTAACGCACATGAAACTCTCGTAATCTTTAACACACTGTTGATGTGTGAGACATACAGAAGCAATTTTGCGCAAAAATATTGTATAATGGACTCGGATCACAAACATTAATCGATTTAGGTATATTATATAATAAAATATAATTTAATAATACATTTTGTTTCGTATAGATAAGTGGTTTTGACATTGATAACATCTGAACCAGAAGGTTTGTATTTTCATTACATTAACAATTTAAGTACTTACTAAGTTGGCACTTGACTCGATTGGGGTTATCGGTTAAATGCGTGAAAATAATTTAAATAATCTTATT
Organism: Chilo suppressalis; assembly: GCA_902850365.2. NCBI lineage: Eukaryota > Metazoa > Arthropoda > Insecta > Lepidoptera > Crambidae > Chilo > Chilo suppressalis. Next base: position 22,099,793 of record OU963898.1, read on the forward strand.
TAAGTAGATAGTCTTTTTAGGGCTCCGTAGTCCCGTCAAGGAACCCTTATAGTTTCGTCATGTCCGTCTGTCCGTCCCCGGTCTTGCTTGGAGACTGTTAGCTCTAGAGAGCTGCAATTTTGTGAAGATATGTATATCAATCACGTCGACAAAATCTTATAATAAAATTATGAAAATTATATTTTTTAGGGTAGCTCCTCCAATTAACTCGCAGTTCTTAACTATAAACTTAAAAGTTACAAATATATTAAGTAAAAAAGCAGTTAAAACAAAAATGAGATAACAGCAAAATGAATGCACGCTCGGAGCACAGATAGTTAGATGTCAAGCAGATACAAGAAACATGCAAGCTCAACAAAATAAATAGAACACTGTAATTTAAATGATTTAAATATTAATGAGCCGATTATACGGTGGCAGCGTCACGTTGTCACCGAACATTTCTTTTTTTATTGCTTTCCGAGGAACGAAGGGTCAGTCCCTCAACGCCCCCTGGGCGTAGTTAAAATTTTATAGTCTCAAACTCAAACTTTACGAAAGTACACAGAACCGTCATCAAATATTTTATATTACGAAATAACGAAGTGAGTTATTACAATCGGTTGATTTACATGAAATTGTTGAAGATCAATATGACATGGTTATTAGCTATAAGCTTAATAAGGCTGTCAGTCCTAAGTCTGAAATCCTATAAACTTATACTTCTAATTTTCATTTCATTAACCCCAAATACTGGAACTGTTTTCAATTTTACTGCAGCATACGTGTTTTTTTTAAAGAACCTAATCGATCCCTTTATTGAATATATTAAAATGAACATTTGGGTCGCAAAAGGCAGATGATAGTTACTAACTATATATTATTACTAGCTGACCCAGCGAACTTCGTACCGCCATAAAAAAATAGGGGTTGGTGGTAGAAGAGTGAAAATTTAGGGTTGTATGTATTTACTAATGCTGTATCATAAAAAAATTAAAAAAAAAACAAAATTATAATTAGGGGTGGATTACCCTTAACATTTAGGGGGATGGAAAATAGATGTTGTCCGATTCTCAGACCTACCCAATATGCACACAAAATTTCATGAGAATCGGGAAAGCCGTTTCGGAGGAGTTTAACCACAAACACCGCGACACGAGAATTTTATATATTAGATATGTAATTTCAAAACGCTAATAGATACACAGATACTGGTTATTCATGCATGTGTTGTAATGACCTAACTACCGAATGTGCTTCAAACATTTTTCTTTTGTACGAGCAAGCTGAGCAAGCGAGCGTGAGTGAATAGATAGCGGCAAAATTATTTGTAACAAAAAGTAAATATTTACTCGAAAACTACTTTGCTATCAATCCGTCTAGTACAATACCCTAGTTTATCGTACTAGTCTAGTAGCATAGTATCTTTGAGTTGTTATTCTGGTCTAGTACCCATTAGACCTGCACGATTCGACCCAAAAGCAAAAAGTGCCCATTGGACCTAATTTATATGACCCATTTGTAGCTTAGGCATCATACTTATTTTAATAATTATCGAAAACACTTTTTATTCAAGAATTCATTGACATTGCTACTTTTCTCACAGTTAAGAGTAAATTGTGTATAAATACTAACTATTTAACCCGACGAAATAGGTGGGTGAAATTCTTAACCCCAGGTATGCCACATATAAATAATAAATATGTAAATAAATATTTCCAACACTCACACCAATTAACCTAGCCCCAAAGTAAGCACTGTAAGGCTTGTGTTATAGGACACTTAGGTAACGGATAGAATACATATACTGTACAGATATAAGTATATTTAAATAGAAATACGTATTAAACATCCATGACTGAAGTACAAATGCTCGTATTCATCACACAAACATATGCCCCCACCGGGATTCGAACCCGAGACCTCTCGAGTTGGCGACACCATGAAACCCGGCGTACAAACCACTCGGCCACGGAGGTCGTCAATATAAGTGAGATTATATGAATATAAGGGTTGCGCTTATTATTCCTTTACGCTCTATGTCATGGACTATAATGGAATTTCTGTCCATTGCTCTATGCGGTAATTAAAAACAACTTCTAACACATATCTCGGTCATGCACTTCAATTTGGCCGAGTGTATAAATAATGATCGCACCATAAGTTATTGTCTACTCAGGCTTATTTTCTATGCGTGCAAGGCAAGGTCCTACTTAACTTCTTAATATTTTAGCCCTGGGATTATCATTATTATCCCATAACACAAGCCTACAGTGCTTACTATGGGGCTAGGCTAATTGATGTGTGTTGAAAATATTTATTTATGATGCTTCCTACATCATAACTAAATAAATGTAATTATTTACACTACCCTAAAATTTTGTTTATAAAATTTTATTCTATCATTTTGTCGGCGTGAACGATATACATATATCCACAAAATTACAGCTCTCTAGTGCTAATAGTCTCCAAGCAAAACCGGGGACGGACAGACGGCCATGACGAAACTATAACAGTTCCTTGTCAGGACTACGAAATCCTAAAAAATACTAGTTTTTTATTATATTTTGATTGTAAAAGCAAAAGTATTTAAAAAACAAACAAAGCGCATTCTCTTTCAGGATAGCGAACCTATACGTTATTTTTAGTAAAAAATAACTACGTTATTTTTTGTTTAAAAAATAACTACCTTATTTTTTACCAAGTAGAGAAACAAATGTAAAACACGCATAAACAAACCTATTGGAAAGCATCCTTTATAAACGATGTGATAAACACCATTAAAACATGTTGCATAGTTTAAATTAAATATACTCACAAACGACGTACCCAACAGAAATGGCGACTTTGATACTACACATAGCTTGTTTGCCAACAACAGGGAACTTTTACGATAAACGAATTAGGTAAGTACACAGTGTTAAATAAAATTTTCCTTTCAAAGAGCTAAAGTTAAATGGGCTTGCGACCCTCGTCAAAATTATAGCTGTGATTGATATACTTAAACAAAAAATAAAACAGAATAATTTAAGGCACATTTTTATCAGGACAGGCGTTCAGATGTGGTATAAAAGTTATTAGGAAAGCTCTAAATTTTTTTTTTCTCAGACATTCTTTGTAATAGGAGCATTATTCTGACAACCTTTCTCGAGATAAATCTATATTGCTGTACTTACCATATTCATGCAAGCACCATATTATTTTTCATACAAATTTTGCCGGCAAAAGTTGTATATAAATCCATATATGTCGTGTTTAACGGGCAAATAAATAACATAATAAATATCTGATGTGTTATTAAAAATGGAATGATCTTTTATTTTAAAACAAGGCGGTAAGTTATCTAAGGTTTAATTTATATTTCGAACGGGCTTGCAAATTTATCGAAAAGCAGTTTATTGAAAATAAACACATAAACAAGGGAAAATTTATTGTTGTTCGTTGATCATCTTAATATATATAAATCTCTTGTCACAATGTTTGTCCTCAATGGACTCCTAAACCACTTAACCGATTATAATAAAATTCGCACACCATGTGCAGTTCGATCCAACTTGAAAGATAGGATAGTTTAAATCTCAAATTATAGTCGCAATTTTAATTTATTGCAAATTATTACTTTTGGGCGGTACGAAGTTTGCCGAGTCAGCTAGTATCATATATTTTACCAAAATTTCACATTCGAAATCGGTTTCGGATTTCAGATAGACCCCGAAACAAAAATGGTCAGGCATTCTATATAGAATACCAAAATTTCAGTTCTGTAACTGCTTCCGTTTACGATGTAGAGACCCGTGACATACGGATAGAGGGGACAGACTGACAGACAGACTAAAGAGTGATGGTAATAGGGTGTCATTTTTACCCTTTGGGTACGGAACCCTAAAAAGAACAGGCGCTTATTTAGATGTATCTTTCGTAATTAAGCTCTACGTACCATAAAAACATCAGACACTACATGAATTTGTGATGTTTGAAAGTTAATTCGAAAATTGACGAATTTAGTTTTTCAACAACTTTACTATATTTCATCACTTTAACACAACCTAATGCATCCTCAATGCAAATTATCTAGAAACCCTTCACTTATCCAGAAGAATAGCAAAGTAAAAACATATCCGTATAAGAAAACATGTTTACAAGATCAATATCTGCCTATTCAGAGTATGAAAAATGAGCTCCATCTTAATACGAATGGATAGTGTTGAATAAAACTCTAGTAGACTCATGTTTACTAACTACTTACTTTACCATACGAAGCATATAAAAAATAGTCTAGCAAGATTGTATTAAAATGGTCTTGAGCTTCATGCGTTGTTTTATATTTCCATTTTTCATCAACTATAATATAATGATATGTATTTTTGGAATGTTTATGTATGTTAATCGTTCCTTTTCCATGCCAATATCATTGTGAATGCTAGCGCTACCCAACTGAATCCCATATTTAATGTGGTTTCAGAAACTGAATATTTACATTGCTTACACATATAAAGGTTCATTCTATTCCACTAAAAGCTTCTCCACTGATTTACATATATCAGGAATATGCTCCGACGAAATCCCAAACAGAAGCTACACACATAATTTTATTCTACAACAAAGCCATACATAAGCCGACGTCTATTACAAACAAAATTGTTAATGAAACGAACGGTTACTTTACTGTGTTAAAAGCATTAATTCGCATTAATTAATTAACCTGCAACGCGTGATTTTCGACGATGTATTCTAAAGAAGTAGCTCAAAGCCGGTTAAAGAGCGGAGTCTAGTTGGCTTCAGCGTGACACGACATTTTCTTTGAGCGGATCCTCCATTTGCACCGGTAGCGCGCAGTCACCACCCGCCCGCGTTCTTTAATAGCCCACTCGCAATGCCAAGCCACTTCACATGTCTGCCACGTTTCGCACAGATTTTTCATGGAGATTTTCGCGTTTAAAATTGATAGTGGAAAGAAGCGTCCTTTGACTCGTTTGATCTTGAAAGCGGACGAGAACAAAGGACAGAAAAACAAATGGATATACAAATGCTACGTGAGATACGAATGAAGGATTTGAAATAAGTTTATAAATACCGATTCGATGCTGAAACGTGTTCAAGTATTCAAGTACAACAAACAATGACTAAATTAAATTAAATTAATACTGGCTTTACACAAAAAGTATAAAAAAGTAAATTTACGCCGAGAAATCACCATACATATATGTATTAAGTTCAAGTCATTAAACTGTCTTTGATCGTCTATGCTACCCATTTAATTTGGGATGCATTGACGCCTGTCAAAAGCAATTAATTAACTTGATTAATTTATAATAATTTCTTTGAGTTGGGGTTGACTCTCAATAAAATATTTGTTTACGATCTTTACTCAATTAATTACACTTTCTTTGCCATACCAGCCTCGTAGCATGAGCATGCGACATGATAGTATCGCGTTTTATATAATTACCCAATTTTCGTGATAAAAAGGAGATATAATTATGTCATATCACAGGCTCATGCTAGGTGAGCTGATAGCAATAATCAGATGTTTTCCAAAATTGGTGCATAACAGTATCCACATCTCAGATCAGTATCACATTCAGTTATCCTTCATCGTTTGCAAAAAGTAGAAAACAAAATCAAAATTACATGAAGAAATACCTTACCTTCAAATCCAAATCCATGACTAGATGCTTCCCAAACGATGTCCCTCCCGTCTTCTGAATGTGCAAGAAGACCATGACATCGTGCGCGTCGAGATCGAACCTGAAGTCGTCGTGTAGGACTTCATCGTAGGACAGGCCCGGCTGTGCTATCACATCTGGGAGCGGTCTTCCCGGTGCCTCTGCATACGACAACGCTAGGGACTCCGAAACCCGGTCCCTAGCAGACAACGCGCACACCTGAAACCAAGTCAGAATTGAAACGATGCTAAAAATGACAAGAAACGCCTTGCAGGTCGACAAGGTGAGGGTGGCTGGTGTGGTAGGTAATACTGCATGCATCTATCTTCACGTTTGGACTCTACCGTCACTTAAAATCAGGTGGGATGGAGTCATTAATTAGGACCCCTATATAAAACAGACCATAAGAACCGTAATTAGCAGTCTTTAATTTCTCGCTCAGTAATCAATCACCCAATAAAAAAAGGTAAATTTAAAAAATCAAAAGACCCGGCTGCTTAATTGTACTTCAAATAAAAACTGAAAATAAAAAAACAAGTCCAGTAGTCGATAATTCTGTTAATAAGGAACAAAGCTACTTTAACAGTCGGGACCCATTAGATATTCAAGGTGGATCAAATTTATTTCAATAATGGGTCCCGACTGTTAAAGTAACTTTGTTCCTTATTAACGGAATTATCGACTACTGGACTTGCCCCCCCACGACAACGGCTAACTAGAGCCGAGGTCCGAGTCTCAGAGACGCCCTCTAGTTGAGCCGACCCCCTCAGGTTCGAGTGGTCTGGAGGCTCCAGACGGAGTGGAGACTCCCCCCGTGGGGAGACGCCATCCGACTGGAATACCTCCAGAGGCACTCGCCAATTCTCGGCTTGAGGTCCCCTTAGGATCTCGCCGTCCCCAAACCCGGTGACGCTGTAAAGGTCAACAGCATACACACTCAAAAAAAAAACTGGACTTGTTTTTTTCTTTTCAGTTTTTATTTGAAGTACAATTAAGCAGTCGGGTTTTTTGATTTTTTAAATTTACCTTTTTTATTTCACACTGTGGTCTAAAGGATTGTTTTTTTAAGACATATAGAGACTTTACCAGCGGGGTGAAGGCTACAGATGGGCCTCAATTTTCGCAAAAATGTGTGAAGTTAAATCAAGTTGTTACATAAATATCTAATGTATGTAAATTTTATAGTAAACTATCAGTTATTCAAAAAGTTATCTTTTGTTTATGTTCTTTTTAGTAGTTTAGCACTAAATATAAAATTCATTTACTTTATTCGTCGACTATTTTAAAATTGGCAGTGGCTGCATTGTCATGTCATCGTCCGGCTCTAATATTCTGATATACACAAATGCAGTGTCATATCCTAGTCTCATAATTTGATATACCTACATAATTCACAGAAACCCAATATGTAGATGCCAGAAGTTAACTTCAAATGTTGTTAATCACCCTATATACAATACCAATCAATGACGTTTATGTCGCAGGTTGAAGAAAGCAGTAATTAGCGTCTGTTGTTTTGGACAATGGTGGCAACTGCCTTAGATCGCTAAATTAAATAATTATGCAATCACCAAAACAAAGTTTATAATATTTGCTTAAACTAAAGGCGCATAATAACACCATAGCAATCTCGTTTATTATCAATTTATAGTTCTCTTTGTAGTTTTCTTTTAAAACGTTCACATATAACAGGTACATATAACAGAACAAAGACTTTTTGATCGACCCTTTTTTATTGGTAATATAAAGCTCGAATGAAGAGTACTTCCACCTATCAAGCGTGCTGCTACCAGCCTAGTATGTATTGCAAATAGTGCAATCATGGTAACTATTTTCCATTTTTTTTTGTATTTAAAAAAATACCGAATAACGTATCACTGTTAAGCACAAATGCTAAGTAACTTTTACAAATATAATCAAATAAACTTATTACTTATTTGTTTCTTAGGTTTTCACACACATCACTCATTAAATAAAACTAGTTTTTACGGGTTAATGCACGAAAACTTTGTTTATTTATTGACGTTTCGTAGTCTTTACAGGAAGGTAGCTCGACAAATTAAATAAAAGTTTTATTCTGACGACGTAGCCTGTAAAGACTACGAAACGTCAATAAATAAATAAAGTTTTCGTGCATTAACCCGTAAAAACTAGTTTTATTTAAACCTATTACTTACTTTATTTTTAAATCTTTTTCATCAATAAAATACTATTATCCTAACTATCTATACAAATATTATAAAGAGACAAGATTTGTATGTTTGTAACAAACAATCTGTCAAACTACTGAACCGGTTTCAAATATTAATTCATCATAAGGTAGCTACGTTATTTATTTTTACATTTTTCTTTATTTAAATACATTTTGTCCGAGTGACATAGGCTATATTTTATCCCGATAAAATAAATTTCGCCCGTACAATGCCCGGGTGGATCACTGGTAAGTATAATAATATAATATTATAGATGCAAAAGTGAGATTTTTGTTGCGCTTCCGTGCCCTAATAGCTAAATCGATTACAATGAATTTCCCATATAGAAGTAGATGGGAACTTGGTTCTTAGCTACAACATCGCAAAATCTATAAGTATATAGGCGTAGGGTGATTAAGGGGGTGATTTACCTATAAAAATCTATATTATTTACTTTGAATTTTGCATAATTATCGTTTATAATTACAAAACCAATATTATCGCGAGCTGATTAATAAATACAGGGATTCCAATAAGTATGTAACTACTAGCGAAAAATGAATTATTTGTCATTTTATTAAGTAAACCTTTTTTGTAACATTAAGTAATATCGTTAAAAAAATTAAAAACAGTATAATTCTGAGTTTTTCATTAAAATTCAAAAATCATAAATACCTATTATGATAATTTATTATTCATCATTTAATAAGAAGGAACTTATCACAGTTTTATTGTAAGTACTTCGTATAGGATCAGATACTGCGAGTAGCCCATTTTTTTTCTTTTTAGCCTAGGTTTTATCCACCTAAGTTTAATTTCTTCTCTTAGTATTCCCGCAGTCTACTTCTACATAGTACACCGCGCTATCACTTTATCATCGTTGTAACTTTTTAAATATTTGTCGAAATGACATAGTGTAAAAGGCAAAGTTTATCGTTCGTCTTTAAATATCAAAAGCGATAAAAGTATTTGTTTTGATAAAAAATAATTTGTTAATACAAAATGTGCATTTTGGAAATAGATATCAAATAATATTTTAGTTTTGATTCACTATTTTAGTGGCAATGGCTTACACATTAAAAATAGATATATGGTGTCACGGACTTTTTTTTAGAACTATTTAAGAGATACATTTTCACTCTACATTACATTCATGTAACTTTTATTGTTTTTGCAGTGCAGGCCAAAATGGCTCGCAGATGGGAGATTTTTTTCCGTCGTATGTGACACTGTTATATAAACGGAAGATTGAAATTAAAAGCGCTAGTAGTTAATATACAACTTTAAAGCGTTGTAGATCCTAAACAATCATATAAAATGAAAAATGGCGTTAGGAACCTAAACATGATTTTCGATTATCTAGACATTAGGAACCTAAACATGATTTTCGATTATCTAGGCGTTAGGAACCTAAACATGATTTTCGATTATCTAGACAGTGATAATCCTCTCGACATATTTTGTCAACTTATTTTTGAAGTTATACTTCTTTAGGCGCGTTATGAAAAAATGATGAGAATGAATTCTTAAGATGCGCGCGCATCACTGTAACACAAAATTTTAACAGCATGAAGTTGGCTTTAGCGACCAACTTCATGCTGTTACTTTTGTGTTTACCGCACATTAAGAAAATCTACCAACAAAATAGAAATAGAATCTCAATTTAGTGGGTGCTAACGACTGCATTGTGAAGGCCTATCAAAAGTATTTATTAATCTGAAACAACGGAACCAAAGCGCGATTCGGGAGACTACAGCGCCATCTCTTGACCATTGGTGAACCAAGCAGTAGAACCAAAAACCACATCTTTATTTTTACTTCGTCACAATATGGCGCCTAATTTTGTCCATATTGAATTTTGATTACTATCATATCTTTAGTAGCACTCCATGGGATTGAGACGAATCGATTGATGTATGAATCATCAAAATCGGTCCAGGCGTTTGGTCTCTAGTGTGCCACAAAGGAACAAACACCCTGTCTGCGTGTCGCGCTTCGCGCTCTTGCATTGCGCAGTCGGGTAAAAAAAGAACAGTTATATGGGAACGTGAAACCAGTCAGGGAAATAAACAGAAGAAACAAAAAACGGTACTTAGAGCATCTAGGCGGGTAAAATGATTGATACAGCTGTGATTGATTTCGATTTTATAAAATTTAAGGCTTTTCAAAAGCACATGAACGTCAAAAGGCTACACCATCGTCGTACATTTTGTTTGAAATTTGAAACACAGATAGCACTGTTGAGCACACAGAACACAGGGTGTTGTGGTTGAGAAGCATACAAAAGAACAATGTATGACCTGAGTTGGACTAACTAAATAAATTTCAAGTCCAAGATTAACTGAAGACTTAGATAGCTAGCCATAATATAACATACACATCTTCAAACGCTGTGTCATCGGCGGTGTAGTCATAGAGAACTAGGCGCCTTAGACACGGTCCGTATACATATTTTTCGCTTCCTTTGCATTCATATTCAATTATTCATACACACCCGCGGGTTTGGCGGGTCCTGGCTTGCCTACTTTCAAAATGCGATCAATTTGAACGAATATTACATACTTTCAATATGAGCAAAGGGTTTTCAATATCGTTTATAGTAAGCTTACGCCTAACACCAAGTATTTAAAGCATTTGCCCGGAAAGTGGAATTATTCTTTATATAGCCATATAAGCCGTATGCAGGGGGTCATTTCTCCTTCTGAAAAAAACTCTTCCGTCTAGAAAGTTTTTCTAAAAATAAATATTTTAAACAATAGCAATAACGCTGCTGTGTACGTACGAATTGTCGAACAGACAACGTACGACTACAATAATTAGTATAAAAAATTCTACGCGTTACAGGTATCAGACAGAACAGACCACGTGCCTGAACAGGAGGACAATAAATGTTCCTTATCTTCAGGCAACAGCAACTCTTATAAATGGTTCGGATTAACGATGTTGTTACAATATCCCTTTGCGTAATAATAGCACCTAAACATACATACATATAGCAATATGTACAAAACATAATAGGCCCTACAAGATCCCCTCGCGGAGTTGTTGACACAACGCCCTTGAAAACGGAATACCCTTCCTACATTAACGCCGACTTACCCCTCCAGACGCGACCCTAATAATCGAAATCAATTTGTCGCGGAGACTTGCAACTCCGTTATTATGTAATCGTCGCCTAAAATGTTTTATTATGACTGACTCTTCTTAAAATTAACCTCCGCGCGAAATCACAATGTTCAAAAGGAAGCATTTCGTTATTATGACGAGATAATGACGCAGCCGTCGATGGTCCTTCTTAGAAATTCATCAAAGACAAGCTTTCATCTAAATTGGTAGGACATAAAAGTAGTCGACGACTCTCAATATAATTTCTTTCATCCGTATTAATTTTCCGAATTGAGTTCAGGCGCGAATAAACTTCCAACACCTGTGTTTATAGCCTTTTTGTTACTTAAATGGTATAAAGAAATCTGGGTAACGTTTTTATATTGTGTTATATCGATGAAATATTAATTGTATACTAGATGTGATAACTTAAGATGTACTATAACCAAGTGGGGTAGGTTAAGAGGGTGACGAGATAAAGGCAACATCTCCAACCCCTCTTGTTTGTTCGACTAATGAAGGGGGCAGAGCGCTCTCTCCATTAACATGCAGTTTACAGTCAGCGAATGGTGAGCCACGACAGGCGTTAAAATTCTCATCACATTTAAATTAAATGAGGTGAAATTTAACTGAGAGGCTGATATGAAATCTGTGAAGAGACGTCCGTCTAAAAAAATGTTGATCAATATTCCATTCACCTGTATTCTCGATTCAACGTGCAGATTACAGATTACACAATCCATGACAATAGTCACTTTGATAAGTTTCTTTAGAAATCTGTAAATTAAATCGATGCAAATATTAGGTAAACCGCTTGACTGAGTTCCAGCCTGCGGGGTACAGGGTGTGGGGGAGAACGAGAACGGGGACCATGAGGTGCGGGCGGGCACTTGTAATTTTGACAAGAATGTGCGAGGACTCGGTTAAGCGTTCTACCTATAGCCTCATCAAGAATCTTACAAGAATCATACATAACTGTATTCCAAAAATCATTGACGTATGAGTGTAGCAAACACGGCACTTCCAAGTATATTTTGTTAGTGTTTATGATCCCACTCTCCAGTCATATTGGATTACCTAAAGGTAACGTAATACGATACCTTTTAGACAAGAGAATTATAGTAAACACTACGCAGACGATGTTTAGTCTATGAAATGAATATCTGATCAGCTATTAATTACAAAGCCTTAAACACCTATTCCATCCATAGGGAAGGCCTGTGCCTCAGCAGTGGAGATATTAATAGGCTGCTGATGATGATGATGATAAAGATATTTAATACACCTTATTTAAGTTACAGATTTTGATATTAGAGAAGTAATTATATTTAATAACATAAACAACTATTGTGCAAAAAGTATGTATCTATTATAATTAAGTAAGGAACTGACTGAACAAATAGCCCCAAATCCATATCTTGGTAGCGACATTAATTGGTGTGAACGGCATTTCAAGCGTATAGGGCAAAACTTGTTTAACGGTTTTGTCTACCGTAGTAGGCGTTTCTAGCCAGGTGTTATCCTGTACATTATCAATTCAAGCCGAGTCTACTGTGGCCACTGGCTGGACAACTGCCCACACCATATGTGGGAGTAGATCTCATAAACATATTTGTACGATCAACCATATTGCAATGTCTGACCAAATCAGAAAGATGAATTTTCTGAAATCCTGATTTTATTCTATCCACAATCAATTCCGTATTTTGGTCCGCTTGCACTTACTAAATCTTGATTCAACTAAAACAAGATCTAGACCATAAAATAATGTCAAATTGACATTGAGATGTTGACATTTTTGTATACAATATCTATTGTTATTATTTATCCATTATAGATGAATAGTCTGCAATCAATGTTATTATTATTATACATATGTAGCAAAATTTCAACAAATGGACCTAAAGTATGCATATAAAATATATACCAAATTAAAAAAAACTGTTTCGGCTATAAAGTGCAGCGCGCAAGAGGGTGAAATCAATACAAAATACAAATACAAGTGCTTTATTTCCATACCTTATTATTACATTATGTATTAAATATGAATTGGAAAAAGGAGTAGCACAGCGCAGCTGGTTTTCGTCTACCCATCGTCAAATTTTTGTGGTTAGTTATACAATTTAAATTCAATTATTAATAGCCAATTAAATGTCAAATATATTAATTACAATGTCAATAAAGGATGTTAATATATTTCTTGATTGATTTTATTCAAATAAAATATTGTTGAATACTCTGAAAAGAAAAGAGGATAGAATAACAAGTTGCTTGCATTGGTCGGACTTGACAGAGGAATTATAAGGCAAACATATTTTCAAGACTAAATTTTTCAACTACTTAAGGTTCATCAAAACTTCCCCCAATTTTTTTTTTATTTTCAAAGTTGTTGTTTTTAGCCCATTTTTTAAGGGATATATCTCAAAATCGAAACTAATAAAGATTGTGAAATTTTGATATATGCTGTATTTAAACAACAATACTGAAAACGTTGATTCATTAAGTTGTCTGTAAATTGTGTTTAAAACAAATGTTTATTTTCTTCCGCGGTTTGTTGCAATATCTAGCTCAGAAACTATTTCATAATTCAGTGATATTAGGTAGCTAGAATAACGGGATGAAATAGTTCATTGTACGAACCCTATTAGAGCAACGCCAGATTCGATTTTATTATTATTACCCAGAATATAACCTAGGTCGCTCGCGCCGCTTGCATGGAATGGAATACATCAGAGATATAGAAAACTATATAGAATTTTAAAGAAAACTATATCTCTTACCATATCTATGAAATACGTGGTGAAAAATGACCTATCCTACACCTTTTTTTTAATGATGGGAAAATACGTGACGCATACCTTGCCCCTGGGTGAGAGAATCCTCCTTGCCCAAAATAAAATTAACTATAAAATCTAAAAAAATATATTAAGTAAGTATACAGGGAGCCCCAGGGCTACCTCACATGGAGGGAAAGTATATTAAATATTGAAGATAGGATATTTTACTGAAAGAAGACATCATTTTATTTTTAATAATAACTAGAACTGCATTCACAGATTTTTTCGTCTGCTACAACTGGGAATCAAACTCGTGAAATTTCGAAAAAAAAAACAGCTTATTTTATGATAACCATCGAAAAGGTTAATCATAAGGATTATTTTCTGCAGAATAACATAGCATTTTAAAAGAAAGTCTTATTACGTGATAAAAATAATAAAGTGATATAAACAACTGTAGTACGTATGCATTTCTTCTTGAACTCACAGTTACAATGCGATTGGCTGAAATTTATAAAAATAATAATTCGAAAATTGAACATATTTTTTTCAAACGTCTGTTCTTTTGTTCTTTGTGAGTTTCCTTTTTATTTAATTACATTTTTTTATTAATTTACTTACAAAATAAAATGGATTTAATGGAAGCTTATTATTAACCACAAAGTCATATTAGCTTTGCGGTGGTAACGCGAAAGATATCCTGATAGAGACGTACCTTCTCGATATGTGTTTAAAAGGTTAGTGGATACTTTCGATATGCGCTTACAGAAACCACAGCAGCGGATGATAGACGTCAACGATGATGAACTCAACATTTTTACTTACTTTGTGGCGTATCCGATTTTATATTAGTTTGTGTTAAATAATTTTAAATAAAATGTGAAATTTAATCACTTTTCTTTCATTTAAAATGCTATGTTGTTTAGCAAAAAAATATTCTTGTGATAAACCCTTTCTATGGTTATCATAAAAAAACGTCATGTGTTTTTTTTTTCAAATTTCACGAGTTTGATTCCCAGTTGTAGCAGGCGATTTAAAAAAAACTGTGAATGCAGTTCTATTTATTATTAAAAATAAAATGATGTCTTCTTTCAGTAAAATGTCCTATTTTCAATATTTAGTATACTTTCTCTCCGTGTGAGGTAGCCGTGGGACGCCCTGTATATCACTCCTTCAACTAAGCAACGAGGTATGAAGACGCCTTTTTTTGGATAGTTCCTGTAATAGTTTCTCCTATTCCGAACCTCTTTGCTTAGTTTATGACAAAACTTCGGGGTCCGTTCAAGATCCTACTATCTACTTACGTTTAACGATTTCATATTGAAAACGGAGAGTGGGACCTTTAATAAGTTGTGAATTTCCAATGAACTGTAACTTTATACGTAAGTACTCAGAGTTTACTAAGGGTTGTGAATTGTGATAGGTCCGGAAATGATTAACTTTTGACCGTCATAGCCGAGAGCGAGTTAGTATGTATACTAAAGTTTTAACATTATCTTTATAATGGTTTACCCAATGACGTATAATATATAGTCAGGTTATACGTCAACATTATTACATTTTAAAATGGCACATGTATTCCCAGCCCCAACTTCCCTTGGCAACAGCCGCCAATAGAGCGCACTAAAGTAGTTTCTTTCACTCTCATGTATAAAGCAGATTACATCTCGCTCTTTAGCCTCCACGTGTCAAACGGTGTCAGCATTCAGCAACTGTCAAGATAAGTAATCACTAAATATTTTTTTCATTAATATCTAAAACTGTACTAACGACTGAAATCACGCGTTTTTTTGTCTCTAATAGTTCCCGAGTAATTTGTGTACTATCTGAAATATTTTTTTTGGATGAGCTTTTTGTTAGGAAAAACATAAAATATTTACACGTTGTAGCAATGTGTCGCCGCAGCCATAGACTAATATTGTACGAGAGCGTGCGCAGCTTAGAAAAATGCAAATCGAGCAATTACCTGACTTTCGTATAGCCAAATTAGAAGCGTGTATGACGTATCTATAACTTTCATAGTGTTTACCTTATTGTCTTTTTGATAAGCATAAAAAATAAACTAATAGAAACTTATTTTTAAGTTTAGCTTAAAAGGAACAAAAATGTCATGTAAAGAATTTTCTGTTTATTAACATACTAGCTGTGCCCCGCGGTGTTACCCACGGTTTATTAGGGATATTTTCCCGCAGTGAAACGTAGCCTATGTGTTAATCCAGGGTGTCAGCTAACACCATATAAAATTTTATTAAAATCTATCCAGCCGTTTAGACGTGAAGAAGTAACAAACATACACACTAACAAACTTTCGCCTTTATAATATTAGTGTACATCACACTGATTACTTAAGTTTAGACATACTCAGTTAAAACACACCCAATACTGCTCTTTGACATTAGAAAACATATTCAACTAAATATTTTTCAAGGTTTCCTTGAATACTAATCTTATTAGAGCAAAACGGGACTTACGACCCACAAAGGATTATGCAATAGGACCACCGTAAACATGTCCTGAAACTTTATAACAAGTCGCATATCGTAAGGCCATTAACCGTAACTTTTGCGGATTAATGATCTTTATAGCACACTAAACATGTTAAAGCACCACAAACAATATTCATTATAACATACCTACTCGGCGAACTCCGGGGGCCAATCGCCCATTAATTCCTCAAGGGATTGCTATGACTATCGCTATCGCTTACGATTTTATTTTGTTATTTCTGACCGCCGAAGGTTTTCATATGCCTAACGCTCTTTTTTAGAGTACCGTAGCCAAATGACAAAAAAAAGGGAGTCTTATGGCTTCGTCACGTCTGCCTGTCTGTCCGTCCATATGACACATCCAGTTTTTCCCGAAACTATAAGAACTATATTATTGAAACTTCGTAAGTAGATGTATTCTGTAAACCGTATTAAGATTTTCACATAAAAATAGAACAATAAATTCTGGGGGTTCCTCATATTTAGTTTTGAAACTCAAAAAATTTTTTCATCGGACCCATATGTTATCAATTAATTAAATTATCACAATTAACATCAAAAAAAAATTGTGCTCACAAATATAATTTTATTCTAAACTGAATAGTCTGTGCGTGAGACACTTTCAAAGTGGTAAAATGTCCCCCCCCCCCCCTGTAACTTCTAAAATAAGAGAAAGATAAAACTAAAAAATATATATAATGTACATTACCATGCAAACTGCCACCGAAAATTGGTTTGAACGAGATCTAGTAAGTAGTTTCTTTTAATACGTCATAAATCGTAAACCGCAATTTGCCTTTCATTCAATCAACTTAACTTTACTTATTTGTTTCTTAGGTTTTCACGCACATCACTCATTAAATAAAACTAGTTTTTACGGGTTAATGCACGAAACTTTATTTATTTATTGACGTTTCGTAGCCTTTACAGGCTACGTCGTCAGAATTAAACTTTTATTTAATTTGTCGAGCTACCTTGGAAAGACTTTTATTGAGCGTTCGGTTATTTCATTGTTCGATTTTTAAAGTTTTATTGTCTATGTATGAATTTATTATTTAATTTACTTAATAAAGTATTTTATTTAAAATTCTTTTTTGTAATTTTGAGTTTATTTATTTGACCCTAACTACCGTAAACTACCACCGGTTCCAAAATTGTGAGACCTTTCTGAGAAGAACCGGCGAAACAAACTCAAGAGAGGCTTTCTATCTCCTTCTTATGTTAAATTATGCAAACAAAAAGAACTAATAGTATCTGATGGTCTTGCAGTGTGTGCTCCGGGTTGGGATTTTATCTCCTGTATAATAGGTTCCCAAGCTGATGGTATATACCAACCATCTTCCCTATTGAACTTTGGATATTTTTTAATCTCAATAGCCTCGCGCATCATTCGAGGAACGAACCGCCGCTCAGCTGCAAGAATCTGTGTTTTATCAAATCTAATGTAATGGTTTGGTCCCCCTAATGCATTGTCACACACTGCAGACTTATTTTCGCGCCTATGTTTTATATCTGCGATATGTTCTTTTACCCGAGTCCCTATACTAATTAACATAATTTAACATAAGAAGGAGATAGAAAGCCTCTCTTGAGTTTGTTTCGCCGGTTCTTCTCAGAAAGGTATCCCAATTTGGGAACCGGTGGTAGTTTACGATAGTTAAGGTCAAATAAATAAACTCAATTTTACAAAAAAGAATTTTAAATAAAATACTTTATTAAGTAAATTAAATAATAAATTCATACATAGACAATAAAACTTTAAAAATCGAACAATGAAATAACCGAACGCTCAATAAAAGTCTTTCCAAGGTAGCTCGACAAATTAAATAAAAGTTTAATTCTGACGACGTAGCCTGTAAAGGTTACAAACCGTCAATAAATAAATAAAGTTTCGTGCATTAACCGGTAAAAACTAGTTTTATTTAACTTTACTTATCAATAACTTAATTAAAAAAAATACACTATTAATAAAACATCGGTCAAAGGTTACAACGAACTACAAGAATTTTTATATTATGTTACCGCCTGCCCTGACCCCATCCCCTACCCCGTGGAGCCCTGGAACGTACTGTTTTTTTTATATAGGAATAAGGCAAGTCATACCATACTCCTTCTGAAGTTTTAAGCAGAGGGTTTTTGGAGATTGTTGGTAAAGTAGAAACAGTCCTCTTTTTATCGTCCCTCCATAAGTTTTTATGTATATTTTTTAATATTTTTAATATAATTGGTACGTGGCACATAGGGTTACCATCCGTCTGGATTTGTCCGGACATGTCCGGACTTTTTGCCTTTTGTCCCGATTTTTTTAAATAAGATGGAATATGAGTAAAACTACTTATTAAGTTATAAAATAAGTCTTTATTAAGTTCTCATTAATTTAAAACAAAACATAAATTATCTTTAAAAATCAACGAGACCCTTCTCGCGTATAATATCTATACTAAGTGGGTGCATTTTGTGACTAAAATGTCCGGACTTTTATCAATATGTCTTTTTGTCAGGACTTTTAAATTTATTAAATAGTAAAGGATTACTTTACTATTTAAAAAATAGTAGAGAGTGGCATATGAATCTAGGTACAATTAAAGCCAAGAGTGCATACTATTATACGTTTTGTTTATTACTCACTTTGTGCTTATTAATACAATTGACGTCACCATTATAACTTTTAGGTTACCCAGGGGCAATACCATTAAAAGCCTTTAAATAAATAAAGATAAAAAAAATACTTTCATTAAACTTAAACACACGGTAGCGGTTTAGTCAAAGCGTTAAAAAAGCATTAAAAAGTCATACAAACATTGGATAAGCTATAAAACGGGCTTACTAAATGCAATTATAAAATGTTTCATATGTACCCAAACTGCGCGTATACTCTTTTTATAGATCATCAAAACGCTCATTAAAAGAAATTTTGTCCCTATCTCTATATTGACGACCTCCGTGGCCAAGTGGTTTGTAGGCCGGTTTGTTCATGGTGTCGCCAACTCGAGAGGTCCCGGATTCGAATCCCGGTGGCGGCAGAAGTTTGTGTGATGAATACGAGCATTTGTACTCCAGTCATGGATGTTTAATATATATTTCTATATAAATATACTAATATATGTACTGTATATGTATTCTATCCGTTACCCTAGTATCCCATAACACAAGCCTTACAGTGCTTACTATGGGGCTAAGCTAAATGGGGTGAGTGAGTGTTGGAAATATTTATTTTATTATTTAATTATTTGTGAGAAGTTCATTTCGTAAAACGAGTTTCTACGAAATTTTCAGGTTAAAAAGCAAATAGGTACTCAAAATAAGTATTAAAAGTAGTAATTAGCAATATTGTAAATAAGTATTATATTATATTTTTAAGTACTAGTAGTGGGTGGCTCAAAATCACCAAAGCTGTAAATTTCAAGATTAATTTTATGACAAAAAATTTGCAATGTATAAAGATGCCTCTTAGTTTATATTGTCACAAAATTTTAATCATTGGTGCAGTGCACTGAATTCTATACTTTTTACAATTTCCGTACCCAAAGGGTGAAAAACGGAACCTTATTGCTGTCACTCTGTCGTCTATTTGTCTGACCGTATGTCACAGGCCTCTAGATTTCAAACGGAATGAGTAACAGAATTGAAATTTTGGTATTTTATGTAGAATGCTTGCCCAAAGTCGAATGTTTAGTTAGAAATTTAATGAAATTATTTTGTCCATTTCGGATATAATTTTCGCATATAAATAAAATAAAGCCTATCCAAGGTCCCCTTTATCTCGGTATCAGAATTCGTCAAGCCCCCGATACAGAGAGGTCGCTCAGTCTCAATCCGATACAAGTGCACATCAGAGTGCACCCGTAGTCTAGCGCACTATACTGTAGTATTAACTAAGGCAGCGCTGCATCATCACCCTCCTGGGAGATGATCGCATCAGAAGTAGCACCACGGGTGTGTTGAGTTTGACATAACCCAGCAGCCGGCTGTAGGGTCCAATCCATAAGGATTTCGCACCAGCTCCCCGTCTGGGAGGAAAACAAAAAAAACCGTCAAGGCGTAAAACTATAACAGACTAGAGCCCCCTGCGAATTTGTACGCGTGAAGTTAGTTAGAAATAAAGGTTCACTGCTCGTTCCTCGTAGGTGATAGCGTGATAATATGTAGCCTATATGTTGACCCGACTTCTTAATAATATTCGTGCCAAATTTGAAGTAAGTCCATGCAGTACTTTTTGAGTTTATCCCGGACATACAAACACACAAACTGACAAAAAATTCTAAAAACTATATTTTTGGCTTCGGTATGGATTGTAGATCACATCCCAAGTATTATTAAAAAAAAATTCAATGTACAACAGTTTTGACTTTCCTACCATTTTATTATATATATAGATAGATCGATGGGCACTGAATGAATACTTTCGGATTACAAAAACATACTTCGCTGTGCTATCTGAATCAGAAGCAGTCTTCGTACACTTCCCATCCCATCCCACCCACGCGAGTCGCCACCTGGTCAATTAAATTGTCAGCCGCTTTGATTAAATTATCATTATCAACACTGGCCATTAATAGTGCAGTTACAAATTAGATTTAATTAAAATGTTTCTTCTATTTAGTCTGTTACGTGTTTAAGTTACACAATATCCACGTGTCTCTGTGGTCTGTGTAGCCCTCCATTTTGATTTTCACGGCAGGAAAACCGAAAAAGAATCCGTCTTATATTCCTCTTATTAATGAAGTTCAGTAGAACTTAATTATTTAAGACATAATTGAACAGGCTTCAATTATGTCTTAAATCAATCCTAAATAGTTTCTCTACAAAATTATCTATACATTAGACGTGTAAATTAAAAACCATTACTAAATACGAAAAATGAAAATAATTTTCTCGTGGCAGAAATCATCCACTTACACAGACGAGGGGATATTTGATTTGTAAAAAGCGTTGCACACAGGGCCGGATTTAGAGGTGTTGGGGCCCTGGGGCAACCAAGGAGTGGAGGCCCCAAAATCTGGATCCAGACCCAGGTGGTGTCCCGTCGTAATTTGTTTTTTCGTCTCTGTAATGGGGCGGGCCCCTTTCTAGTCTGCCCTTAATTCCGGTCCTGGTTACACATATGCCACACGTACGAACCTTGACTTGAGGTGAGATATTGACTTCATAATGCAATAATGCGCCGATTTTCTTGTCTCTGAATGCATAAAGAATGACAGGTTTCCAGTGTGTCGTTACGGTAATATTATCTATATTGCCGTGGTGTCATGTAGGGTCGCCAACATAAAATTTCTCCCGGTAGATGGTATTATTTACATTCATATCAGGATAATATTTATGCTATGTGAAAAGAAAATACTTATAAATATTTTTAAGCATTTAACTGCTAGATGTTAAAATCTAAATAAAATTTTACTAAAAACAATCCACGCGGAACAGGCAGCAGACGGCATTCGAACCCGCACCCTCCGCTATCCGGACGGATGCCATCATGCTATCGCCGACCTAATGGCCGAGTCGAATTCTTTCTAGTATTTCTTAAGCTATAAGGCAGCGCCATCTCTTCGCATTGTAGGTAACCCTCAATGTCAAACGATTACCCTTACAAGTATTAAATATTTGAAAGAAGAAATAGCAATTGAAGTTAATTTTTTATATATTTTTAAGCATTGAACTGCTAGATGTTTATTTGTACAGAAAATTTTACTAGAAAAAAATACTGGACCTCTTAAGAAAACACTTTTTTTACTAAGCATTACTAATTTGTTGTAACGTTGTCATAAAAATAAAATTGCAACACAAAATCGATTCTAAACAAATAAACATTCTAAACTTTAATGACCAAAAGAGGAAAGTTGAAATTTATCCCGAGAATAATTTCATCACTAACTTTGAATCGACAATTCTCCGACGGAGCTGTATAATTTTCTTTCAGCGTTTTTTTAACTCAAAAAACTCTCAACTGTAAAGTTTTATTTGACGAAAAATGCAAGACAGGATGCTTTGTAAGTTGCCAAGTTTTCAACAAGTAGGTAACGAATACCCCGAAATACTTTGCGTGTCGGTAAAGCGAAAGAAACTTTTAAAAGTAAAATATTCCATTACCATTCAGATAGAAAATACTTTAAAATAAAAATTAACTGAACTGTGGGTACTTACTCGAATAGAACGCCAAGCGACTGGAATAATTCAAAAAGTTTTGGGTGATAAAACAACTAGGTACTTACAACAAATATTATTATAATAATTTACATCTTCTTAGATAGGAGAATTGGCTTATAAAGCGAATGGGTTTAATACTGATAAAAGACCCAGTAGAATTAAATTTAACTACCTGCTTACTTGTTTCTTTAATTGTAATGAACGTTATAATAATCCGTTGAATAGTGTGTACCGTGGCTTGATGAACCCAAGTCAAACCGTCGCGTCAGGGTTTTTATGCACTGGCCATTTAATAAAAACTGGCGAAGCGCGAGTTTTGCCTCACTTTATAAGAGTTCTAAACAAACCCTATTATTAAGTCTACCTAATATCACTGACTTAAGAAATAGTTTGTTTCCGAGCTAAACATCGCAACTAACCAAAGCCCGCGACTCGTCCGCGTTAACTTTGGTTTTTTGAGAATCCCCTTAAACGTAACATTTTTTCGGGATATAAAATATCCTTAATCCAGGTCATTAACTATATGCGTACCAAATTTCATGCAAATCCGTTCAGTAGTTTTAGCGTGATTGAGTAACAAACATACAAACTTTCACATTTATAATATTAGTAGGATTTATTTCAAAGTTTGAACATTGTACCATCGTTCGTTCGTCGAAAGACAAGCACGATAGTCTTCGCCGCCATCACTGTTTTGTGTTTTGCTTCACTCTATTTGCTTATCTGAAAACTTTTCTGTATTATTTCCGGTCGTAGTGGACATAGGAGCACATCAATATCTGACATCTCATGCATCTTTAAAATGTTCAGTTCTGTTCAATTGCAACTATTACTGTAATGTCATGTCCCATATACCAGTAAACCTTCTGATTTATTCTTTAGATTCAGTGTATGGCCATTTTAGGATTGCAAGTGGTGTGCTTCATAATTATGTATGTTGATAAATCTTTGGATAAATGTTTGTTATTTATTATGTGGATACTTTGACAAATGTTACTGTAGTGGTTTGATATTTAATAGGCTTCTTTATCTAATTGGATAGCAGTTTCTAAAGATATGAAGCTTGTGGAAAACGACACCTAATTTGGCAAAATCCAGCACTTATTTCACTAAACACCAATTAACGAGTCATTGACAGTCAGTCAGTCTAATATCAATATGAGTCATATTTAAGCGTAAGAAATACTTTGAATACATAAAAAATACATACAACAAGAAATATTACAGACCTTCAGAAATGCTACGATTTTAAATATCCTTGTTTATAGACTTCTTCAGATAATAACTTACATAAAGTCCGCACAAACAATAACCTTTTCTTCAGATTCATATGAAGTAGTAGGCTTCTTAAAGTAACCATATTTGTTGGCACATTGAACTCTTTCACTGCTTCAATAATAAAGCTTAAAGCAGGTAGATATATAAGAAGTGGCACGTCCAAAACCGCCGGGCATTGAATTTTAAACATTGTCCAGTATGGAACTTGCGCAACGGGTATCCTTAAATGGTATCAGTAGCTCTTATATTTAAGCAATAACGACCACAATGTGAAGTTAACGATTATCCAAGCGAGTGATTGAGAGTACTAGCTAGAAGTCAGTAATAAAACAGATATTACGAATATAGTAATATCAGTTTTATTACTGACCAGAGGTGCCCTGCGGTTTCACCCGCATTAATTTAAAGAAATAGGTTGTAATTAGTGGAAAATCGTTGTGGGTCACCCTTAAAAGATACACATATGCTGTCGCGGACTTTTTATATATACCTATATTTTTTTTATTTATTTATTTATTCAATCAAATCAATCTCTTATCTATTAGACAAGTCCGTCCGTCCGTCCGTGGTGCTGTTTCAGCGGCCAAACCGTAAGAGATAGATATAGAGAATGTTTAAGTTATAAGTTAAGAATAGTCTGATAAGACTACAAACCGGATGTGAGTAACGTAGCACTTCCGGTTTTCGAGAAATCACGTGATTTCTATTTCAAACGAAACCACACAAAATCTCCGAAGTTAATTAAATACACATATATATATATATATATATATTTGGGTGAACATTTGGTTCACTGGTTTGCTAGTTACATTTTAATATACAATGGCTGTATCTAAAAATCCTTAAACATGGGTTTATCTGTCTACAGCGATTCGCTCTAACAAATATTTTTTAAGTTTATGTTTACAATTATCTTTCATATACAATTCTTGAATACTGGGGGGCATTTCATTTAGAAATTTAGGAATATCATATTTTAGTGTTCTCGAACCATATACCTACATTTAGATTATTTGCACTGTTATATTCTGTTAAAACACAAAATTTGACTTTATCATATACACTCAATACTTTACAAATGGTTAAACAACTCACCATAATTTTCTTTATATTTATTTTTAATATATTTTGGAACAATAGTTTTTAAGATTCTTACTTGTAATCTGTATATATCTTTCAAATATGAACAAATATATAAGATATAACCTTTAAAGGGTAAAAATTCTGTCATACATGATTTTTGTGTAAAGGAGAATGGGCAAATCCGCCTAGATTGCGCTTGACGCATTTATGTATCAAAAATCTTCTTCTGAATTATCATTTCATATGTGTGTTTATTATGTAAATATTATGCGGATATTTAAAATAATAAATAAATGGCTATTAAACTGAGTAAATAACCAATAACCATAGATAAAAGTTGTATCACCTGGTCGATACTATCGTAGGAAAAAAATCGATTATATTTCTTTATTTAAATATTCTTAACATAAAAAAACGAGTGTGCTTATGACCACACGACTGAAGTGAAACTTCTTTCATTTACTAGCTGTAAGAGAAAAAGAGAAAGAAAATGCGTGCGCGCGCTCTTGCTCCTACACTGTGATACAGACAATAGGCTTGCACTGTGCTTAGATATACGGAACGTATTTGGCTATGAGAGGAAGAGAGAAAGAAAATGTGCACGCAACTCCCGTTCGCCTCGCCCGATCACACTTTTCTTAACGCTTACGTTCGCTAGCTTACTCCCCAAGTCAAGAGTGCGTAAAAAAGGTTCACTTCAAAAAGAAAAAATAAAACGTTTATTAGAATTGAAATCATAGAACAATTGTAAATAGCCTGAAACATTTTTACCAAACACCGTAAATGACTACGAAATAATGATCATTCGTTAATTCGTAGTCATTTTTTATTTTGAGATCTTCTATGCGAGTTGTTTGATTTTTGTATGGATCGATGGATAGATTATTTTCCCCAAATCGCCTATTCAGAGGGCCTGGTTTCAAATTCCGGTGAGGCAAATGTTTGTATGATGGATACGAGCATTTTTACCAATATTATATCATGATAAATAACATTAAATTCATAAAGTTATCATTTGTAAGACCTGTGTTGTGACTATCTCACTGTACCTACCAGGGATTGCTCTCTTTCATTGCATCTAAAAACTAAAAGGAACTTAATGGGCTGCGCAAAAGAGGATTTTTTGTCTGCGGACTATTTTGTTCATCAAACAGTAGAGCGCATACAAAAACTTTTATATGTAGTACTCTTAGATTAAAAAAGGGAATATATTTTTGTTTAAATTATCAGTTATGTTATATATAATTACTTAATCATATATAAATTAACTCATGGTTTGAACATTTTAAGCATTTGCATTGAAAAATAAAACATTTATTAATCGATTGTGTAGGAATCGATTCCTATAGAATCAAATCGAAATATATACCATAGGCAAGTGAAGTAGGTAGCTGTTAACTTGTTGTCAACGTGTTTGTTGTTTGTTCCGAGTGACTAACTATTTATGTACAGTTTTCAATTTTGAATTGAATTTGTGTTTTCAGTGGTCTATTGTGGCAGAATAGTTTTAATGTTGAGTTGAGTAATCCTCCGTTAATAACTGTTTTTTTGGGAAAGAGAGCATTGGACTCGTTGATTTAGTGTTAAGTTACCTTTAGTGATTCTGACAGAGATATTTGGACTCTTAGTTTATTGTAATTATTTTTGTTTACAATGGCATCTGGTGTTACACAAGAAAACGCAGGCAGTATGCAAAGACGTTGTATTAACTGTTGTATATCAGTGCCACGACGACAGCCAGTACATTCTTTGGACATGCTATCCAATTCAATGCTTAATGTTTTAAAGCTCATGGATCGCACCTGATTCTGTAAGTAATTATTTACTTATATTACTAAAAATATATCGTTATACAACCGCAACCGTGAGATAATGTTTTAATTTCATTCACATGTTCAAATAAATATAAATATTTTTGACTTGTTATAGATATATTACACCACCGAAGAAGTACCTGCACCACAATATGGCCATCAACAAGTCTGTTTTGGTTGTGGAAAATCCATATTAAGAAGTCGATCGTACAGGGTTTCACTACACTGTCCAGAAAGAAATATTATTCTTAGATGGACTCCAGCACATCAGGTATGGTATAAGATATTATTATCAATAATAAATTATTAAAATTGATTTCAATGCTAATTAAAACATGACTGTGACATTATTATTATATTTGCATTGCATGATTGAAATGTTATATTAATAATAATTTATTTAAATTGATTTCAATACTAACTGAAACATGAGTATGACATTTTTTTTTACATTGCACAATTGTCATGTAGTATATTAATGAAATTGATTATATAATAACTAAATCATGACTATGGTATATAAATAATATATATAGTTTTTAAAGATTGAGTTCTGGATAATACTGCAACTACCTATAAATATTTGCACATCGATAAAAGCAACAGGTCATGTTGGTTATATTTTTGAGATCTGTATAATTTACCATATCTTGTCAGATAAATGATTTATTATTATTATTATAAGAAATATATTTCTATTGCATAAAATAGTTGTAGATGGTTTTTCATTGAATTCAAGTTCACTTATCTTTTTTTTATAGGAGTCAAGAATTTCAAGAGTTTGTGCTGCCTGTTGGCGAGCAGCTAATAGGGAAGTGCAAAGGCAACAGTTACATGATGCGAATTGGTCATCAATTGAACAAATGGATGTAGAACCAACAGAGTCTGTACCAGTGATCCCAGTACCACCACCATTTCCCGCTGGTCTATTACCTGTTCAGCCTTCAAGACCTGTTATACCTAAGATACAGTATATAAGCGTGCTGTAGCCACTTCATCGAGTTGTCTGTTTTCAGGATGCCGGGAACAACAATGTTTATTAGTACCCAGAGTAATAAGAGAAATGTTATTAATACATAATAAATTCTATGTTCCCACATGTTGTAGAATATGTCAACATCACTTGAATAATGGGCGTTGGAGTGATTTAACATCAAATCTGCAAGATTTTACTGGTGTACAGTTTGATGCCATTTTGAATATAATGCAGAGAGCAGTTTCCCATTGTTTCGACGTTGAAAATATTTCTGCAATGGCTCCTTTCTTATGCCATTATTGGCTGGGAATGAATGCTGAACAGTTTGATGCACTCTTGGCATGTGTACCAAGCTTATTACAGAGTGTCAAAAATCCCCGTTTAACACTCTGTATTTACATAGTCAAGTTAAGAACTGGGGACAGCAATGAACCATTAAGTTCCCTCTTTCAAATGTCTCGTAGGACCTTGGAGAGAAAAATGAATATAGCTAGAAGTTGTTTAGTTGAAGATTTTGTGTCAAGACATTTGGGCTTTGGTCATGTAAATGTGGAGCAAGTGGCCAGCAGAAATAAAATAATCCCGGAGGGATTGTTTGGTAATCTAATCTTACCAAATGATATTAAACCCGCTATTGTTATGTGTGACGCAACTTATATATTTGTCCAGAGCAGCAGCAATTATCGCTTTCAAAAAGAATCATATATGCTATTGCTGCAGTTGTATTGTAGGCAAAAGGACAGTAGGATGTTGCGCACACGTAATGACGGTAGTTTGGTACCTTAGCTGGAGGCGATTTAACGATACACATGCCCCAGCTACATTTTTAGATGAGGTATTTGAAGAAGGTATATAAGTCAATTCTTCGAAAAAAGGCAATATATAAACCAGGATTAGAGCACGCTTAATGTATAAACTGCTGTGTTAATTGAACTTAGCTGAGCTTTAACTGGATATTTCAAACTCAACAGGACATGGTGGCGAGTTACAAAAGATATTTTAGGCGAAGTCACTACAGTTCCACTGGATACGGCATAACCCCAAAAATATAAAATAAAAACATCACATTAATAATGTCGATTTGGATAAATGTGTTATCAATAAATGATTATCATTATTAAAATATTTTGTCTTATTTATTTTTGATTCCTGAACCTTAAATAATATTATATCCATTGTTGGGTTAACAGAGCATCAAAGGTGCAGCTTGAGCGTAAAGAGATTAAGTATAAATAGCACTAATATAACCGCACCTCAAAAACGCCACATTTATTGAATCTGAGATGTTTGGAATAAATAGAGATAGATAGCAGCTCACCAACGCAACAGTTTACAAATATACGCTGCCCGTTGATAAGATTTTACGAAATGCATTCAATTTTTGTTTCACTCCCAGTCCAAAATAGAAGACAAAAGGTCACAACCTAATTAAATACAGTTTAAAGTAGTATACCTAGTAATAATTAAGTATGGTATAAATATCGAATTTAATCGAATCTAAATATGACATAACCTTAAAATGCTTACGTAATTTAATATTTTCTTTAAACCACTTAAGTTTCTAATGATATTTTTCCTACGCAATATACACCTGATTCCCTATTGTTGTACACTTATTACAATAAGACGCAATGAAAAAATCTTAGCCCAACTCCCAAAGTAAAATGACCATTCTCCTTTTACCGTTCACACAGCGCACGCAACGGATGCTCACAAATGGAATATTTTTTCCCGTTCTTGCAACATTTTTTATTGGTGCTCCGCTCCTTTTAATCATAGTCACGGTAATATTATGATATTATTACCGTGTCATAGTGTTATATAACTTATAACACTATGAGTAAAAGCACGAAAACTTTATTTATTTATTGACGTTTAAATAAAATACGTAAATTAAATAATAAATTCATACATAGACAATAAAACTTAAAAATCGAACAATGAAATAACCAAACGCTCAATAAAAGTCTTTCGAAGGTAGCTCGACAAATTAAATAAAAGTTTTATTCTGACGACGTAGCCTGTAAAGGCTACGAAACGTCAATAAATAAATAAAGTTTTCGTGCATTAACCCGTAAAAACTAGTTTTATTTAACAAGGTATAAGCTTAGACTAGTTACGCCGTGTTTTGTTCTTATCACTCATATGCCATTTGTCATTCAATGAACAGAGACAAAACATGGAGTATGTAGGCCAAGCTTAGTCTTTGATTATTAAGGGGGTAAGGGTTTTGTGCAACATGCAAGTTAGTATTTAAAAACCCTGTGCTAGGTTAGTGTGTATCTATCCATACTTCCATACTTATATTATAAATGCGAAAAAATGTCTGTCTGTTACATCTTCACGCTGAAACCGCTAAACTGATTTAAATGAAATTTGGTGTAGATATGGGTTTGGTGTGAACATAGAATAACTTTATTTCAAAAATTATCCTCTAAGGGTATGAAAAGAAGGGTGGAAATTTGTATGTAAAACCAATTTATCCACGCAGACGAAGTCGCGGACACCCACAAGTATTAAAGAATAAACAGTTATATTGCAATGTTTCACGCAGGATAAAGGCAACCTTAAATGGAAAGAAACGAACTTCATTTTCGCCAGTGGCTTGGCTGTAGGTCTCCTTCATTTTATGCTATTTCTCACAAAAGCGGACCACCAAGTATCTGTCAATTTAGACATAATGGATCTAAACAGTACTCTTAGTACGAGTTTGGGCTCACGAAAACTATCATAGTTTTCGTAATTGTTAATTATATTTGTATGTCCATTTTGGTGAAAAGAAAGCAAATATACTTAAAATTTAAGAAGACGCAAATGATTTAATTTAAACACTGTTTATTTGTATTGAAACGAAAACAATAAAATCACAACCCTTAGTACGAGCTCACGAAAACTATCAGAATTTTCGTAATTGTAAAACTCGTACTACAGTACCCTTAGTACTCGTCTATACTTTTTTCCATATTATGGGATTTTCGATATCGTTGATTATGTGTTCTTGGATCACTACACGTGACAGAGCATTATAAAAGTCAATAATAAAATAAAAATGTTCATTTCATTAAAAGGGTCTTTTTAACCTTGATTTGCTAAGTTGTTTAATAGAAATAATTGGATTAGAGTAAAGGTTAACGTTTCAGATATTAAAATTGTGCGTGCTGTTCATCTATTAGAACGATTAGAAAAAAACTCTCACAGTGATATTTATTTATCATATAAAACGCTATTTCTTCTTAATGGCTTTCATTAAGTAAAGATCCACAATAATTATGTTAAAGAAAGTGACTGAAGTATTTTTAGTGAATGTATAGATAGGATGGACCTTCCAAAAGTTACAAGTAGAAGTCGGAAAATCAGTTGCGTATTATCCGAGGTTTTTTGAGGTTACTGAAAAATATAAAAATCCCAATCCCGCGATTCCGGGAAATTCAAATTTAAGTACCTATATACTCCGTGAGATCTTATAAACCCAGTCTGACACCAATGACAGTTGTACTGTGTGTGTGTATAACATAAAAATATTGTGTAAGATGTACTTGATGAATAAATAAAATTATATGCATTTATGTTTTCTTAATTACCACACCACCACTTCTCTTACACCTTACATGCACACTTAATAAAAATTTAAATTTAACTGTAAGTTAACACCATTCGATTAGTTATGCAATCCCGGAATCCCGCGATTTTTGTTTTTAATAACAATATCCTAAAAATCCGCTTCCATAATTTGTTAGCCAAAAACCACTTTAGGTGAATATGCATCCGATTATTCGATATCTAGCTCAAAGCCGAAAAAAGGACGGAATTTATTCATGTTTTGGGGCACCACGCACAGGGAGCACACGTCTTTCGATGCTGAAAACTTGTTTTTATATTATTGATAACTATCCTAACAACACAAAAAAATCAGCAAAGTGCAATTTAATGCAACCTACGCAGTGTTACGACTGGCCTACATAGTTTTGGTAGAACCACGATTTATCGACTATTGCGTGACTGATCAGGGTCTCATTGTTTTTGTTAGTCCTAGTTTAGTATGACATCTACATTAATAAGTTACATAATATATTAATAACTAGTGGCCCGCCCTCGCTTCGCTTCGGTGAAGAGCTGTAGTGTAGGCTATAGTTTTTGTTCTCAGTCTTGTATTATACACAATGCCATTCTTCTATAACTAATTACAATAGGCACGCGCCGCCAAGCCCCCCCGCCCGGTAGCGTCGGAACCACTACGTCCCTGCATTTTAAATCTGTAATATCTTCGAAAATATTCATTTAAATTACATGCGTTAAAGGGCTACATTGGTCCATATTAAATGCACAATGTATTTAAGGTACTTAATTGGATAAGCATGAACGTTATATTGCTGAAAATCGCTTCGTAAATAATCTATTATTTCTCGTAAAAAGTATAAGATAAAAAATGGTTATTGTGGGTTATCCCTAAGAGATACACATAAAATATACCATCGCGGACTTTTTTGTAGACCTTTTTAAGGTGTACAATACTGTAGTACATTATTTTGATCTATGTTTCTAAGCGCAAACGCTTACCCTACGAGACAATGGGTTTATTTACGACCTTACATTAAAAACCTCTAAAATTATCAGTGTTTCTCTACTATATTATGCATATATTATACATATAATTTTCCCTCCTCTTGAATCACTATCTATTAAAAAAACCGCATCAACATCCGTTGCGTAGTTTTAAAGATCTAAGCATATAGAGGAACAGACAGCGGGAAGCGACTTTGCTTTATATTTACTATGTAGTGATGTGTTTTATCCATTCTGCGTTCTATTCTGTCCGAACAAAAGATAATCGACCATCAAATAAGCGTACCACCCACCATAATAGTCCGGTCAATTTAGATATTCAAAGGTGCGTAAATTCCCATCTAGCTGAAAGTGAGTACAATTGTTCAAAACATAATTAAAAATAACATATCAAAATTCCCCATCGTTCTTGTACATGGAATAAAAAATACTCGAGGTCAAAGGTAAAATCAATGGAGGGGGAAAAAAATAATACCCTTTTTTATAGATAACTAGCTGTCCAGGGGAATTTCGTACCGCCATAAAAAAATAGGGGCTGGTGGTAGAAGGGTGAAAATTTAGGGTTGTATGTATTTTCGTATGGTGTATCATAAAAAAAAACCGGACAAGTGCGAATCGGACTCGCGCACCGAGGGTTCCGTACAAACGCAATTTAATACCTCTACGAGTTCATGAGAAAAGAGGTAGTAACTTTAAAATTTTCAAAAATATTTCTTATTATAAAATATGATGTTACTAAAAATTTACGGTTTTCCCAATTTTTCCTTTATCTGTACTATACTAGACGTTACTTCGTACCAAATTTCAAGTTTCTAAGTTCACGGGAAGTACCCTGTATGTTTTGATTCCCGTGCGAGTTTCGAAAATTTTCGAAAATTTGTGGCTTAGAAGTTTGATTTTTTCACAGTTCCAAGGGACAGTAGACATGAGTAATAGATATGAAATTCAGTTTGATACCTCCACGCGTTCCTGAGAAAAACGGTCTTGACAGACGGACGGACGGGAAACAAAGTGATCCTATAAGGGTTCCGTTTTTTTCTTTTGAGGTACGGAACCCTAATAAAAAAATGTCCAAATAAAAATTAAGGGTAACACCAACCCTTAACTGTTAGGGGGATGAAAAATAGATGTTGTATGATACTTAGACCTACTGAATATGCATATAAAATTTCACGCAAATCGGTCGAGCCGTTTCGGAGTAGTTCAATTACGCACACCGTGACATGAGAATTTTATATACCTATATTAAATTTTATGATCTACATACTTTTGTCTAATGAAATTTTACGATAAAACTTACCGTTTTGATGAAAAAAGCGAAAACACGTTTTTTTTACCTTTGACGTCGAGTATTTTTTTTAAAGTAGCGGAATGATGGGGAATTTTGATATATTATTTTTAATTACGTATGTTTTGAACAATTGTACTCACTTTCAGCTTGATGGAAATTTATGCACCTTATTTTTCTGTCTAATTTGGCCGGACTACAATGGTGAGCCATTGTAGTCCACTTTTTGGTTGTTAGCCCGAATATGATTGCCAGTGGAATTCGGGTACTAAATGCAATGAAATTGAAGGCTGGACGGCCTAAACCGACTTGAAATTCGTATTCAGCGGGTCGAAAAACATGCCCGTAGATAGGTGGCGCCCGGTTTTTTTTTTTGTGTGCCGGTGTAATTAAAGCGTTTAATAGCCTGTTGAAAAGTCTTTTATTAAACGAAATAAGAAAACACAGTAATAGAACGCAGCCGGGCTACTTGCAGCCTCTGCAAGTGCTGCCTTCCGAGATGAGAACAGAACCTTAGGTTACGACAACTTTATACCACTCTTTTCCCACATACACCGTTACCGTTATCGTACTAAATTGGTTTTGTGAATCATTACGGTTATGAATAGCAAATATGATAACGACTCTTAAGGCTATCATAATTTTGTGAGTTGTAAATCGCAGAAATCAGCTGCCTATGTGAGGTCTCTTAAAAACCTAAATGAGATTTATTGAAAGAAATATGTAGTTACGTATTACATTTTATTAATGTAATAGGGAGTTGCTGATAATGAATCGCGAATAATGATCTGCATTCCTTTTCTTAATAGAGTCTACCTTTTGCACACACGCGATCGAATATAAGTTTGGATGTTTTGTTGAAAGATGCTCTAAAGAATAGACAACACATTTTGAGCGGCTCATAAGTATTTTGGCCTCACCCTTAATTATATTATCATTGTTAGGACAATAGAACCGCAGAATGACTACAACTCTTAGGAGCAATTATAGTAAGCAAGCAGCTTTTATCAATTTATAGGATGGAGTGGATATATTGAGTACAATTTGCATAGTCTTGAATTTATCTTTTCTTACAACGGGACACCAAGAAACTAAGCAAACTACCTCGTGAGTAGAAGCTAGATGGTGAAAGGAATTAATTGCATGGTTGACAGTTCGATGGCGCAGTAGCTAACGCAATAAGAATAGCCGGTAACATGATGGGTAACCAAAAATTAAGTATCTCGAGCCCCTCCGAAACAAGTGCCCGCTTCAAACGCAGGTTGAGCCGTAGGTGCCAATTGCATCAGCAGTCGTAAGTGCTTACCAACGCGCAATAGGGCCGCACGGTGGGGCTTTTTATATATTTAGGTAAGTAAATGACTCTACCCCACCTGATGTTAAGTGGTGGTAAGGTCCAAACGTGAAGACAGCTGGTGCAACAACAGTTATGAACTGCCACGCCACCACCTTGCCATCCTGCACAAATCCTTCTTCACGCCTCTTTTAAAGGACCTCAGAATAATCTGAGGTCCTTTAAAAGAGATTTCTATAAAGAAATGAGGGAGAACGTGCGCGTGCAAAGAATTCGAATTGCGAATTGTTCAACAAGGAAATGAGGTGCCAAATTTCTTTGTTCGTGTAAGAATAGTGGCCACAGTGCGTCGGTGACCAGAGACTTGACTTATCTGAGATAAAAGTATATAAGATACAGATACAAAATACGTATTTGTATCTTGTATTTCAAATACTTTTTTGAAATTTATTTTGTATCTTGTATTTAAATACTTTTTTTCAGTATCTTAGTATTTTGAAGATACTTTTTTTACTAAGATACTTTTTCTTTTCCTATATAATATTCAACATTGATTTTAAAACGCATTCATTTTTGTTAATTAGCGCGTTACTATTCCAAGCCTAAGTGCATTACTTTTCTATCAACTTTATTCACCTTGAAAAGAATATCGTAAGTTCATATTTTGCCGCCTCGTTCACCTTAATGTTATGGGTTAGGTGGTAGTGAAAAAAAAGGAACTTCCCGTAAGGTACGTTTTTTTGTTAGCGTTCACTAGAGGAGGAAGAGTCTTTGAAATTTGTGTCAATTTTCTTTGGTCTATTTTGCAATGCAGTGAAATGAAGATAATAAGCAGGTTATTTTTACGAATAATTAGAGAGAGAGAGAGACCGGAGCTTATTAATGATATCATCTCTTGAACATGACCATTCGTAAACACTGCTTAATATTAATAATCGCGCTGACCCATCTCAATCCCAACCAATCGTAAACAACCTGCATATTACCTATTAATAATCGTGGTCACCCATCCCAAACCCAACCAATCATAAATAATTATTGATAGTCGCGGTCACCCATCCCAAACCCAACCAATCGTAAACAACCTGCATATTCATAACCATGGTCACCCATCCTAAACCTGACCAATCATAAACACTCTGCACTTTCAGAATATCGAAAAAAAATGCACCGAAACTATCATTAATTCATAGTTCTTGATAAATATTGAAGAAACGTGAATGCAAGTAAGATCAATCGTAAGATGATGATGATGAATTTGATGATCGGAAGAACAGCAGCCACGTCTTTAGGTTCGTGGCCTAAAGGTTTTGTTATCAAAAACCAGCCACAGCGAACTGGTTATATTGCTAACATGTTTTGATTCAAAAAGTATCTTTATCTTAAAAAAGTATTTTGAAAATACGTATCTTGTATCTGGTATTTCAAATACTTTTTCCAAAAGTATCTTGTATCTGTTATCTAAATACTATAATTGACTACCTGGTATCTTGTATTTTAGATACTTTTATTAATGTATTTTTTACATCTCTGTCGGTGACAACATAAGCTAGCGCGCGTGGTCCCCTGAATGTAATGGGAAGGTGAGACCAAGGAGAATAACTCCTCAGAACCCTCGCTTTGGTTCGGTAGAATAGCCTTAATGATGT
Organism: Chilo suppressalis; assembly: GCA_902850365.2. Classification (NCBI taxonomy): domain Eukaryota; kingdom Metazoa; phylum Arthropoda; class Insecta; order Lepidoptera; family Crambidae; genus Chilo; species Chilo suppressalis. The sequence goes on from OU963898.1 coordinate 22,136,087, forward strand.
CACATCGCGGCGCAATTGTAGACTCGAGATTGTTGATAACCATCGCCGATGGGCAGCGCACCGCTGAAACCTATCAAATGCATAGAGTAAGTACTTGGTGGAGCCATCCCAGAGGTGCGAGCAATATTCCACGCAGGTCTTGTAAAACTAGCACAGTTGATCAGGCGCGAAAAAACGCCGCACCTTGTTCTAGAGTTCAGATTTTCGTGAAGCTGTTTTGAACACTATTTCGATGGATTCTTTTGGATTCCAATCTGAGCGAATCTCCATACCGAGCATGGTGTTGCTGTAGCCCCAGTGTTGAGCCCTGAAGAGAGGGAAGGGGAAGGAATGGCGACGTTTTCGCCGTGGAAGCGCAAACCTGGGTTTTCTTAGTATTGAACTCAACTAAGCCCATGGTACGCCATTCAGAAATGTTGTCCAAAGTCTGATTGAGTTCAATGACATGATTCCCACGTTTCTCTTGGTTCTACCTGTACAGCCACTGTGTGTACGAAAGATCCCGCATGCACTGTACTATCGTCTGCAAAGCAATCAATATTCCCAAGAGGAATTAAATCATTGATATGCAACAGAAAAAAGAAAAGAAAAAGATAGGATGGAGCCCTGAAGAACACTGGCATTCGCTGACATGAACTGCAAACTACATCCATACTTAAGAATGTGAATTCTACCAGCAAGTCAGACACCCAGACACAGAACTGAGCAGGCAAACCATTTGCAGGAAGCTTGAAGACAAGACTATTGTGTCAGACCCTGACAAAAGCCTTGGCTATGTCAAGGCTGACAGCCAGACTCACTCTACTTGTCAATAGGCTCACCCCAGATGTGTGTCACATACTCTAGAAGGTCACCTGTCAATCGATTCAGCCTACATAATGTAAAAATGCTATTAAACAAGGAAAAAATTTACTCAGCTCAGGTAAGTTCAATTATTTTTCTAGTAAACATTTTATTTTGTTACAATTTAATGTAGGTAAAAGAAAAATGCAATTTAAGTAGTAAAAAATTACATTTAATGTACTACGCCATACTGTGAAGAGTTGCCTTTTAGTTATTTTTGAGCAACCAAACCAATAGTGAAAATGACTTATTCATCTTCTGAGAATTCCCATAAATTTAAATTTTTGAAGTGACCAAAAAGTCTTAAATAGCAAATTTTATTGCTAAAAGAATTCTTTAGATTAAAAATATTTAGGTAATGGTAATGGTTTGAGATATTATTTGACATTTACAACTGCTTAATATTAACAGTGGAAAAGCAAAATCGCTTAACTGACACCATAGTAACTTTACAAATATGACAAACAGTGTTTATATTTTCACAAAAAAAATACTTTCCACTGAGGATATAGGTAATGTAGTGTTGCTACATAATAGGTATATTTATCAATTAAACAGCACCTATTCACCTATATAATTCACAAAGACTGTATTTTTTATGTTTTATTTTAGCTTTAAAGTTGTGTACCTACATGTATAAAATATTGTCTTTAAAATGTATTCCATCATTGGGATTTCTCTCAATTGTAAAAAGTATTCAATTGAATATGTCCTGTTAGTTTTTTTTTGTACCTGACTATAGCAAAGCCTAAAAGGGAAGGTTAAATACTTGCAAAGGTTTTATTCATAGACTCAAAATCTGCAGTTTCATTTATATATAATATAAAATCAAGTACATTATGGTAGTATGGATGGACCAATCAAAGAATATTTATATCCATGTATTTCTGAAATTGGTTGATTGCAGTAGCAAATTAACTACCTTTATTTGTTTACTACATTAAACTATGTTATTTATGTTTAAGATTAATTTTTATATACAAATAAGTAAACAGAATTATATTTTGTTCTGTACACAGTATAATTAATATATGACTAACCTGATCTGGACAAAAATATCCAAATGCTACCATCCCAAAGAGAGAAAGTAGTAAACAGAAAAGGATCACTTTGCGGAGCTTCGATCTCGGTTCCATTTTTTTTATTTCATAGGCGCCACTAGGAAGCAACAAAGCAAAATCACTATCTACTTGCACTGATACACTTTTTTGCATTTCGCCTGAATGCATGTCTCATTTTTACAAAAATATCTTAGTCAAACACACACTGGCCAGTCTATAGTTTCACTTGAATCGTATGGTTTATTTAGAATTAGTATCGGATTGCGTTCACATTTTGCTATCGTCTTTCGATTATCTATACGATAGCAGTTCGATAAATATCATTGTTTTGAAGATAACGTGAAGTTGTGCAACAAACAAAGCCGAAATTTCATTCAGCTGTGGAGCTAGCGAACAAGCGTCTGACAGCGAGCTAAAACACGATAACATTGGCGTTCGCCGCTTCATTTCACACACGAACGTTCGCATCGCACTCGCTCGCAGAGGTTATTTTGTTTGACAGACATGAATGACAGCAAGCGAATGTCATCTGTAGTGAGCGCTCGCGCGCCCTCTACACTAGAGTTGCAGTCCGAATCGTAGTGTTTGAGTTTATTTTTATTTCCAACTCTTCAACTACATAATATATTTGTCATTTACAAACAATATAGACCTTAAATTACGCTAGGGTCATTACAAACAATGGCCTCTATAATATTATTCTAAACACTAAAGGGAATATCCTAATGCCACTCTTGGTAATATGCCATTCCAAATGTGCGCAGCACTTTCCCAGGCATGATTTCCAGCGGCCTTCTTTATACATAACGCACCTTTAGAATTGAAGTGACTTAAATAAAAAAAATAGCAAAATGACTTTTAAACGTGAAACGACATAAAAACATGTATTCTATCAGTTTATTATTAATAAACAGGCTCTTTTAGGTCAGAAGAAGACAAACGTACTATTTCCGTCTCTTTTAAATGACACGCATACCGCGCCTCCCTCAGTATTAAAGTACCCCATTCAGTGTTGCGTGGACATTTATTTCATTTTCAACTAGCATATTACAAAATTGGTCATGTATCAAATATATAACATTAGAAATGAATCGCCTCTATATTAAATAGTAACGTTTTTGTTTTATGTTGTTTAGGAAAAAAGGGGCACAAAGTAAAATAAGCCAATTATAATAAACTGTTATCGAAAAATAAGTGACATGTTTTTTTTGATGATTAATTAACAAAGGTTCTACTTAGTTATACAGACTAGTTTAGTAAACAATCATGAAAAAAATTCCTATCCTACCATTAACAATAAAAAATATGTTAATAAACATATAACTTATAGCGTTATAATAGAAAACAAAAGAATGGCCAACTTGTCAATCACATTTTTAGCGTTTACCAAAAAAGAAGAATTTTGGATTAGGTCACTTCAATTCTAAAGGTGCGATCATTTTCTTTGACTTTTGTAAACGACGATGTTTTTGATTAGTCGCTTTTTAGCTTCATCAAGGCAAGAGCTAGACAATCAATCCGGAGATACAAAGCAATGCGATAGATCTTTGCGGGGCCTTTTTTACCCGACTTCGTGGAAAGGAAATTATGTTTTCAAATGTAGGTAGGTACATATTTATATTTCTTTGGCGCGGTCTGTGGCTTAAACGGTTTGACTGATTTTGGCTTGAGAAGCGAAGGCGTCGTTAGATTCTTCTTAGTTGTGAGAGAGGCGCTCGGTATAATAAAATTATAAAAACTCATATTACTTAAGTACTTAGCACAAATAAAAATAATCCTCAAACCAGAAAAGCTCCCGAAGATGTGTCTTCCTGTAGACCACTTCTGTTTATTGCCCCTTCAATCGAAGCTTAGGGCAATAGTTTTTAAAGCGATTCAACAATGTTATAGCAGAATTTAAAGTTTTAAGTACCAGACCTCCAATTTGGACTTAGAATATGACATGTCATGGCATGATGAAGCAGGTGCATAGACTCGTTGCGCGGCCTTGTACACTAGGTGCAGCAACATCGTCCATTAAGCATTATGGAGAATCCCTTTGAACTTTTGCTGATGATAAAGCAGCCTTAGCTACCCACGAAGAACTGACACCAGCAAGGGGCATTTTTTAACGTTTCCTTAACATCATCTTAAATCGGATTGCGTGAGAGGGCGACGGAGAGCTTCTATGGACAGACTTCAACACAGAACAACCTGTTGATAGTTTGGCTAAAGACCCTAGAGCCAAATTAACCCGACACTGTACTGAAGACATCCCGTAGTCAGCCTATACGAGATTAATATTGCTCTCAACTAACTGAAGTACAACAAAGCGCCGGGGGACGAAATCATAGCAGAACTCCTGAACGTGAGGGAAAAACCAGTAGGTGAGTAAAAGTTTACAACGGTGCACTACTTTCCTTCAAAAAATGTGACAACACCTTACTGAAGAACTCACACTAATTTCGCCAAAAGCTGCGGCAGGCTATGAAAACACTGAAGAATATAACCTGCCATTATGCTTAGCGTTTGTGGACTATGAGAAAATATTTGACTGGGTTGAAAATTGGGCTATGCTAAAATTTTTACAGAGGTGCCGCATCGACTATCGCTGCATCCAAGTGCTGAAGTATTGAACAAAAACTCTACCATGATAGTCCCTTTATAAGAACGATTACAAGACAAAGTCCAAGTAATTTAAAATTAAAAGACAAACTACAGTGAGGAGTGCGACAGGGAGATGTAATCTCCTCGAAGCTGTTTGCCGCTGCGTTGGATGAAGTCTTTGAGCTTCTGGATTTGGCACTCACCTTTGATTTGCTAGTGATATAACGTCGTTATGGCAGAGACTTTGGAGGATCTCAATATAATGCACAACGACCTCAGCAGAGCCTCTCCACAGGTGGGCATTAAAACTAACACTAGTGAGACGAAAATCATATCTAACGCTCATGTTCCGCTACACACGGTAAACAAATTTATATCTGGGGTAAAATGGTCTACTTTGGTAAGTCCAACTGACCGACTGGGCAACATTCGGGAAACTTTGCTATGTCTTCTCGTCCGAAGACCAAGGTCTTCCGGCACCGAGGTATTAGGTCTGACAAACGGAACTGAAACGTGGTCATTGACAATAAGCCTATCAGTCGCACAGCAAGCGATGGAGAGAGAACTTTTGACATAAAATAGACAGTTTCTGATAACTGGATACGTGGCTGTTTGTACGTATTCCAAATATTAAGCTGTTTATTAATTTAGCTTCACTGCCATTCAAATACAGGCATGGTACAAATAACCACAAGCCAAGTGAACCAAAACTAAAAAAATTGCTCGACTTGACTTCACGTTGACTTTACTATAAGATTCAAACTTGCTTGGTAGGTACTGTAAATGGCCTGTACCGAAATCCAACACACTATATCAATAAGATTTTTCGATTCAGAAGTGTCTGATACTAAAAATCATAATCCATCATTAAACATTATGTAGGTATTTTTCAATAACCTCAATATGATTTAGTTGCAACCCCTTGTCGAGGTTGCACTTTATCGAGCGTTCATTATGATAGTTATTATCACAACTGTTTTTGATGAGGCCCAAGCAGGAACTTTGATATGTCCGTAATCGTATCGCATAGTGATATCCTCCCACTGTGGGGGTGCTCCATGTCGTATCGTAAATTTTTGGGGTTCCGTACCTCAAAAGGAGAAAACGGAACCCTTATAGGATCACTTTGTTGTCCATCCGTCCGTCTGTCAAGACCGTGTTTTATCAAACTGAAATTCATATCTAATACCTACTCATGTCTACTGTCCCTTGGAGCTGTGAAAAAATCAAACTTCTAAGCCAAAGCAATCAAAAGATACAGCCGTTTAAGCTACAAATTTTCGAAACTCGCACGGGAAACAAAACCTACAGGGTACTTAGAATCTTGAAATTTGGTAAGAAGTAACGTGTTATAGTACTTACATATAAAAGAAATTGCGAAAACCTTAAATTTTTACTTTACATTATAACAATAAAAAATATTTTTTAATAATTATTAAAATATACCTACAGGTTTATACGGAACCCTCGGTGTGCGAGTCCGACCCGCACTTGGCCGGTTTTTTTTATGGAAGGAGCCAGTTTGTTAATACGTCCAGTAGGGGTGCTGCTTGGTTTTCATAGAAATTTTGACAATGTGATACGATTTACTGAGCTGTTAAAATTCGGGCTTCTTCTGTGTATCTATATATAGATACAAACGTGACTGACTGACATAGAAAGGATTTTGATCAATTCTACCCCCAAGGGGATAAAATAGGGAATGAAACTTTGTCAATTTTAAACCGATCGGGCCGAGACTTTGCATGCAGGTATAAGAAGAATTATAGATGAATGTCATTGTGTATAATACAGCTCTACACCGAAGCGAAGCGAGGGCGGGCCGCTAGTATTATTATAATCATAGAGGTTAGAGAGAACGATCGCTGTGGAATAGTGTCCCAGAAATAAGGACAAAATTAGTGAGGCGCTGCGATCGCTATGTTGTATCAATAAAGCGGGCTGTTGTGCGCTAATTTAAAATAACCAATGCCGCGAAGGAAATTTGTACATTATTCAACTAACTTCATCTACTTGTACTCATAAACAGCTAACTTCACATATACTACTTACCGAAAAATTTTACTAAAAACTTTAAATTCTACAAATTTTCGGGGACAGGCAGGCTAATACTTTAGCACGTAGCGATCGTTCTCCTTCTCTCTAACCTCCATGATTATAATTATTAAGACAGACATATTGTATTATTGAGGAACTTATGAATAAAAATGGGTAAGTAGGTATGTAAAAAATTAGGGAGCAAAGGATTAAAAAATGATACTTGTACAATTTCTTTAATAGGCTTTTAATCCAGTATCAGCATCAATGGGAAATTTTAAAACTTGGTAATAATAAAAGTATGATATAATTTTTGTATAGGTATCACCCATGTGCAGGCAATTAAAGAAAGTATATCAGGACATAAACTAAAAATAATAAAATAAGAATGCATCAGCAAATCCCTAAATAAAAATTATTTAAACTGGAAATAAAAACATTTCAATATTTCTCTAGATCTACAAGTTTACTTCAAGATATGTATGGTTAAAAATAAAAAGAACTTTAAAATCAAGGTGGGAAGATACATTTTACTATGTAGGTAATAAATATAATGAATGGCAAAATGGATATTTTATTTCATCATTAATTTCTCTCGTCACACTGCAGTTGCTCTTAAAAATAGACTAAGAAAATATTCAAAGATTTTAAAATGTACATTTATGTATAGTATACATATGATAAAAAGTCAACAAGAAATATACTAACCTAAAACTATAGAAAATAAAATAAATTCTCCGAATGTTTTTACAAGATTTCAACAACCTGCAAATATATTTAAACAGTTTTGAGATATGAATGCTTTATTCTCTGAGTGAGCTTAGTTCAATGTTACATGTACATTACTTCAGCTTCACATTCAATACACATTTCAATACAATATTGAATAATTACACCAATATCTGATTACAACGTCAGACCACTAGGATGTTTAAGAGTCACACAATTTTCCGGCATAAAAATATTTCACAGAATAGAATGAAACTGAGACAATGCCACGAGAGAATTCCATATTCTGTCCTATAAATGACAATTAAAAAAATGTATACAAAATTTCCACACCTCATCTGTTTACAATTCGTCGGCAATACAAAATTACAATAAGTCACCACAGTGATACTGTTAACATATTTTTTTTTGTTTAAATTTTTTAACACTTGATTGTGGTACATTTTTAACACTACACTCAGTCAACGCGCAACATTGTTGTTGGTATATCATCAACTTCACCAGTCCATAATAAAAGGATCAACTCCTTTCACCACAGAATTTCCTAGTTATAAAAATTAGTATATTTCATTGATTCAGTCCACAAATTTGAAACAAAGTCCACAATTCCACTCAATAATGTCATGTGACACCAAACTGGCACATGTTAAATGTTGTTGTTTAATCAATGTTCGGTTCACTATGCATTTGTTTAATAAAACGTTCTTCAGTACAAATACTTTGCACATTTTAATTTGTTGAGAGTTTTTTTAGCGTTGCACTGTTTAAAACAATTAATACTCTATGTTACATTTAAATTGTTCAGATTTTAACGCAACACCAAGCGGTTACGTCCATCTATGACATAATCCTCGTGTTCTGTGTATGTATGCTTCGATATACATACATCAGTGTATTACGGTACCAATTAATGATTCGAGTACTAGTCGTCTATGGGGAGAAGCCAGTCCTCAAACAGCTCTCGCTATATCTAATTACGAGGACGCCCGCGGCCGCGAGATCCGTCGCGATCCTGTAATAAATACAAAATTTTAGATCCGTTCAACATAGAAGAACATTGAACATTACTTCATGCATAAATTAATGACTGACAATATAGATCCTAATAAAGCTGGCATATAAAAATATTTGAAATAAATACAAATTAGGGATCGTCCATCTATCACGTGGGGCTCGAAAGGGGAGGGGCGAGTGATTTCGAAAAGTATCATAAAATATCCCAAGAGGGGATATAAATGAGATGTCAAGTGTATACATTTTTCGTTGAACGCAAGATTTCTATAAAAAACAGCGGCGAGTATCCTTCAAATCAACAAATCATTACGTGATCAATGGACGATTATTGACCCCATAAGGGTTTACGTAGACGAGAATCTTAAAAAAATATGTCGAAAGACGTGTCACGCACTCGGTGTGCAAACATTTGTTGCTCGAAAATGTGGTGAAGCGCACGCTATGGAAGTACATATTCTCAGATTACGTTGTGTTGTAATCAAGATGAAGTTTAAGAAGCACAGAAGACATTTTAAAGGAGAATACTAGCCATCCTCATATATTGGATTGAGCGCACAACGCGGACTAAAGTTCGGTGTGTGCGTTGCTGCGCCTAATGACATGTGTTCAGTTTTTTTCGGGGACACCGCATACTTTTGTCCTGTCCCCGTTGTCCTTGGTTGTTAAATTTTAATCCCTCGTGTGCGTTTACACGATGCAGTTGTAACAATTATTTTGGTGGATAAAAGTCTCTCGTGTTCGCAGTTCATATGGAAATTGTGGCGCAACAGACAGAAAAGCACTAAGCAGACAAATTATGTTATAAAACATGAAGTTGTGGCCGTTATCCATGAAATTTTTCAAACCATGGCCTTACTACAAGGAACCTCAGTTGATGGTAAAAGCCAAGCTACTTGATTGTCATTCACCATAGTAAACAGGCATATCACATACTACGTAAACGACGAGTCTAGGTTATAGCTTACCTCTAACATTAGCACAGTACTAGTTCTAGTAGCAAGATTCTTTGTAGTGTATGATAAATTAACATACCTTATGATGAGGCCTATAGTTATCACGGTCACGGTAGCCGTGGTCCCGATTATCTCGAGCGTCGTGGTCTCGATGATCGCGATGGTCCCGGTCCCGCGGGTCCCGCCCCTCACGGTGGTCCCGCCCGTCACGACCTTCCCGTCCGTCACGCCCGTCCCTCCCGTCACGACCTTCCCTCCCGTCACGGTGGTCACGCCCGTCACGACCTTCCCGCCCGTCACGATGCTCTCTAAAGTCACGATAGTTCCTATAACCACGCCCACCTTCTTGCTCCTCCCGATTATTGTCCTGGCTATTGTGGTGGGGCACCTTTCGAGAGTCCTCCTCCTCCTGGCGGCGCTCATAGTGAATGAAGTCGTCGAAGATCGACGTAGAATGACAGTAACTATGCATGATACGCAACACCTGCAGCCCCTTCGCGTGCGGCACCTCTTGGGTGTCGCGGGAATTCGTCACCGGCTTGTTCTCGTTATTTTCTAGTTTGATATAACGCAGTTGCACGTTCGGAACGTCCTTAACATAGATCCACCTGACGCGGAATTGTCCCTTCCACTTGTCCTGCGACCACACGCTCGAATTGGAATTGTAGTCGACTGCGCTCGTCATGCGAGCCATGCCGCAGAAGTGGCCGCTGCCGTTGACCGAGAAAAACAGATAGACGGTGCCGCCCTCCCTCTCGCGCTCTCGAAACGCCGCGTCGAGACGCTTGTTGCCGTGCTCGGTGCTGCACCAGATTTCGTATTTGATGCTGCGATGGATGTCGTCCTCGGAGTAGGATTTGATGACGAAGAATCTGGCGAGCGGGGCAGTCAGATCGAAGTCTTTGGGGTTGTAGTCGTTCTTGACGCGGAGTTCGTCGAGCACCGGGTGGGGGATGGATTGCGCGGGCGGAGCGGGAGGCAGGACGGCAACGGGCGGCGCGGGCAGGGGCGGGCGGGGCTGGTGCGGATGCTGGAGGGGCGGTGGTGGGGCGCGGGGTCCGTGCGCCCAGGCGGGCGGGCCCTGGTGCTGCGGGGGCGGGCCGCGCTGCAGGGGCGCGGGAGCGGGCGCGTGAGAGGGCACGGGCGCGGGTGCAGGCGCCGCCATCTGCAACGGTGCGGATGCGGGCGGCGGCTGCAGCTGCGGCGGCGGCGGCGCTGTCACCACCGGCGCGCTCTTTCCTGCGTCCCACGCGCCCATATCCATATTATGCTTCCCCGGCACGATGGGCGGCGGCGGCATCCCCGGGCCCTTCTTTTTCAGCCCCACGCTCTGCGACGAGGGCGCGGGCTTCGCCGGCTGACTGGCGATCGATGCCCATGTCATCTTTTTAGGCTGCGAACCGCCCGACACGTCCTTGTGCTCGGAAACGCGCTCCTTTTCCATTTTGTGTTCGCCGAGAGAGAGCGCTTGCACACCGCTCTCGACCGCCTTGATGCCGTCCGGCACGTACAGCCCGTCTGTTCTGTAGTAGTCGTCATATTGTTTTGCGCGTCCTAATTGACCCCAAGTGGAGTAGTCACCGTTACCATGGAAATAGTTAAAAGTGGAAGCCGGCTGACCGAATGCAGCCGTAGAGAATGGTGTGGTCGAGGGGCCGAATACACCTGAAATCAGAATGTGAACATTAATTTGTAAATTGTAAACGATAATAAACGAGCATGCAACTTCATTTATATTAATGCAATGTTCTGTGATGGTAGTCATTGTATGTAAACAGTAATGTTGTTATTAGTGGCAGACAGACTGAAATTTGCTCTAGTAAGATTAAATGAGATGAAATAATAGTCCACTCAGTCATAAAAACCAACCCCATTCCTTAACATGTGTTCATTATGTTAATGAATGATAATGTTTTCTCAGAGTACTGAATAAATACTAGCTACCATCCATTCCATAAGAATCGTGAGGATTGTATCCTCCGAGGAAAGTCATCGGGTCTGTTCCATTGGTGGACCATGTCCCATCCCCGACTCCAAAAGCTTGGTAAGGAAGAGCTGTTGTACCGTAATAACCTGCAATGACATAAAATATGTTGTTTATAATGTCAATAATGAGGTATTACCAAAAAACAGCGAAGATCAAACCAAAATGTGGCCATAAGGCAGGGAAATCATGACTGAGTATGGAAACGGGAGAAGTGTGCAGGTGAAAAGATTTTTCTATTATTAAAGATAGAATTACTGGCTATTGTTATACGAAAAATTAAAGCTGTTTAATTTTTCTATACAAATAAATTTATTTAATGGCAGTGACAATACTTTTAATACTTTGGCTAAAAACTGATTAAAGTATGAAATTAATTTAATAGACCTAGTGACCAGTTGATATTTTTATATACTTATTAAAAACATACTGGTATTTTAGTTATTTTGATATCAACTATAAAGACCACAAAATTTTTAATGACATCACATTCATTTCTGTATCTATATTTATACTGTAGAATAATTTTATACAAACTAGAAATCTTTCAAATTGAAAATTGACTTTACAAACAAACAAAGCTAAGTCTAAGGCCCGTATCATAGTAAGATTCTCAGTAATGAATCTAGTCTTGATCATAGTTAGAAAGGGATATCGCTATATATAGCATATAGCGACATCCCTTTCTAACTGAGCTCAAGTAAAGATCAACACTTTGTTGTCATTCTGTAATAAGGGCCTAAGTGAGTTGAGTTTCAATTTGCGTAAAGTCCTTTTCAACCAATAGGAAGGCTCCATTGCCTCCATTTCACTGACAGCTGTCATGGCCGCCTTTGATGTTGTATTGCTCTTTTGTTGTGTTACAGTTACAAACTTAGTAAAGTCCAAAACTTGGTAACAAAACTGCAAAAGTCCATCTTATACTTAAGGTTTTACTCAAAAATATTGAACTGAACGTGATGAACACTTGTATTTCCATAATGTATTACATTCTGCATATAAATTATGTTTAACATTAGAATAGTTACCTGTAATTATTAAATAATCGTTTTTATTGTTAACTGAACATTTTGGCAATGTGGACTTTACCAACTTTCATTGTATACCCCTAATATAGTCAGTGTTTATAAAGTTAATTTACAAAAGTTTGATTGAGAGATAACACTTTATTTATAATTATAATACCGCACACATACATTAATTATCAATTTGATAACTTTTGACTCTATTTTCTATCAAATTTGTTAATTAATTTATTCAGTAAAAGCTCCTAATTCACGCTTTCTTTATTAGGGTTTTTACTATTCGCGGATTAAAATATTGTGACTGAATTCCTATATTCGCGGCAAAAAAATTCTGATCTAATCGAATTAAAATTCGGTACCCTTCGTTAACGCGTCGGCGGATGGAGTAATTATAAAAGAAAAATAGATCTTATTATAGTTGTGCCTAAAGTACGTTGTCAAATGCTATCGCCAAAGCATTAGACGGTTTGCCTTTTCCTTTGATATGAGCTACCTTGGCAGCAGTCACTGTTTTTGAGATGGTAACAAATACATAGAATAATGTCTATGTAAAAAACAATCTTATTGCTTTATGCCTAAAGGTAGGGTACTAAAAGGCCACCACATATGTATAAAACATTCCTCCATGTACTTCGGTAAGAGGCGCTTAGCGTTGTCTCCTCTTGTCATTCATTACAAAAGTTGTGATCAATCAACACGTCTCGTCGGCTGTGTTCCTAATTTTAATAGACTGACAAAAAAAAGAAAAACTAGTTCTGACACAGAAAAAATTAGTTTTTTTTTTTATACATAGATCCGACAAATGACTCCACCCCACCTGATGTTAAGTGAAGGTGAAGTCCAGACGCGAAGATAGCTGATACAGCAGTTCTAACTGCCACACCAGCCATCCTCACCCTGCCGGTCTGCAAGTTGCTTCTTCACGCCTCTTTTAAAGGATCCCAGGTTGTAAGAGGGAGGGAACACGTGAGCGGGCAGAGCATTCCATTTACGGATAGTACGACAAAGATATGAGTCACCAAATTTCTTTGTACGCGTTGGAATTGTAGCCACAGTTAGACGGTGACAACGTAAGCCAGCGCGCGTGGTCCTCTGAAGGAAAGGGGAAGGTGGAATAAGAGAGAATAACTCCTCAGAACACTCACCGTGGTACAGGCGATAGAACGCGCTTAGTGACGCCACGTCACGGCGTAATTGAAGAGGCTCGAGGTGTTTAGTCACCTCCTCATCGCCTATGATGCGGATTGCGCGCCGCTGTAACCTATCCAAAGCATCGAGCAAGTACTTAGCGGAGCCATCCCAGAGGTGCGAGCAATATTCCACGCAAGACCGCACCTGCGTCTTATACAACAAGCACAGTTGCTCGGGCGTGAAAAAACGCCGCACCTTGTTCAGGACTCCGAGTTTGCGTGAGGCTGTTTTTATCACACTTTCGATGTAATTCTTTGGATTTAAGTCACAGCGAATCTCCATACCGAGCATGGTGATACTGCTCTCTAGCTCCAGTGTTGTGCCCTGAAGAGAAGGACATAAAAGGAATGGCGACGTTTTTGCCGTGAAAGCACAGACCTGGGTTTTCTTAGCATTGAACTCAACCAAGTTCTTGGTACCCCATACAGAAATGTGGTCCAAAGCTTGATTGAGCTCAATGACAAGATTCTCCCGTTTCTCCTTGGTTACCGCCTGCCCAGCCGCTGCTTGTCCGAGATAGCCCGCATGCACTGTACTATCGTCTGCATAGCAATGAATATCCCCAAGAGGAATGAAGTCATTGATATGCAGCAGAAAGAGAGTGGGGGATAGGACGGAGCCCTGGGGAACGCCGGCATTCACTGACATGAACCGCGAACTGCTACCATCCGTAAGGACACGAATTCTACGCTCATGCAGGAAGTCAGCTACCCAAGAACAGAACTGGGCCGGCAGACCGTATGCCGGAAGCTTGGAGAGAAGACTTTTGTGCCAGACCCTGTCGAATGCCTTGGCAATGTCAAGGCTAATAGCCAACGACTCGCCTCGCTTGTCGATAGCCTCACCCCAGATATGAGTCAAGTACGCTAGAAGATCACCCGTCGATCGTTTCGGTCTAAAACCATATTGACGATCATTGATCAGGGAGTGATCCTCTAGGTAGCGGGTCAGATGGTTGTTAAGGACCTTTTCTAGGACTTTACATAATACTGAGGTGACTGCTATTGGCCGGTAGTTAGCCGGGTCTGAGCGATCCCCTTTTTTGGGTACCGGTTGCACGTTAGCATCTCTCCAAGCTTCCGGCACACGCCCCAAAGAATACGAGCACTGGTACAAACGCGTGAGCACGGGAGACAACTCCGCTGCACATTTTTTCAGCACTACTGCTGGGATGCCATCGGGTCCACTAGCTTTCCGGACGTTGAGTGATTGCAATTCGGCACGAACCTCACGCTGCCTGATTTTGATATCCGGCATCGTTGTGCCACAATGAGGTAATGATGGTGGCGGTGCATTGCAATCATCGATTCGGGAGTTAGCCGCAAAGAGTTTTGCCAGTAAATCGGCTTTCTCCTGCGGCTTATGAGCTAGTGTTCCGTCTGGGCATCTCAGAGGTGGCAGCGAGGGCTGGCAGAAGTTCTTTTGCACGGCCTTGGCCAAACGCCAATAGCTACGGGAGCCCGTAGGATGCGTTATAAGTTCGTGACCAACACGTGCTACGCGCTGGGCATCCGCTCTGATGTAAGCCTTCTTACAGGCCTTGGAAGCAATATTGTAAGCTGCTTTTAGTGAATCGACCCCGGGATCCTTAATAGCGCGGCCTCTGATCCAAGCACGATATGCCGCTTGCTTACGCGAAGCAGCTTCAGCACAGTCGTGATTGAACCAGAGGTTACGTGTGCCCTTACTGATGAGATTGGAATGAGGAATATAGTATTCCATACCCATTACAATCTCTTCAGTAATAGCAACGGCGCTGGCTGATAGGTCCTTGTCACTGAAGCAGCGCTGCTTCCAAGGGACGGACGCAAAGTAGTCACGCATACCGTCCCAATCTGCCGACCCATAATGCCAGATCCGGCGTTTTACCACCGTTGGACGTGGAGGCTTGGCCTGTGGCGCTTTGGCAGATATCAGGCAGTGATCTGAAGAGCCCAGGGGGGCACCTACCACAACCTGATAACCCTGTGGATGGGTCGTGAGCAGAAGGTCCAGTAATGAAGGCGCTTGACTTGAAATATCTGGAATCCTGGTGGGCTGATCGACCAGTTGTTTCAAGTCCTGCGTGAGAGCGAACGCGTGAGCAGAGATCCCTGCATGGTCAGTTTTCGAGGAACTTAACCACAAATTGTGGTGAGCATTAAAGTCCCCCAAAAACACCAATTCTGCATTGGGAAATTGCTCCTGCGCGTCATCTGCTGCCCGACTAAGATGTTCGAAAAGTCGAGTTGTCTCAACATCGCCAGTGTGGGATCTGTAGAGGCACACGTAGACTCTGGCCTGGGGACCAGAATCGACGCGTACCCCCAACATGGAGAAGGAGGGATCTTCCAAGCAGCGAAGACGGCGACAACAAACATCCACCCGAACATACAGGCATACACCGGCTTTCGCTTTGAAGGACTCTTCAAGCACGTAGCCGGGATAATTAAGGTAGCCTGTGTCAGCAGGCGGAAGTATTTGTGACTCCGTCAGGAACAACAATGCTGGCCGTGCTGTCTCAAGATGGTGGTGGACAGCATTGAGGTTAGAGTGGAGTCCGCGTATGTTGCAGAACTCGACCTCAAACAGCGTTGAAGGCGTGGGGGTGTGCACCGCCCCCCCCCCCCCCCCAACACAAGTTATTAATGTTTATTATTAGTGCTACCACTTTAAGTAAGTTCTTTAAACACTTGCCAAAGCCTGACAACAATCAATATTGTGAAAAACTTCAATTAAATTAGTTACTTGAATAAATATATTTACTTTTACTTAGCCATCTAGGAACCTATCCCCTATAATGCCATACATTCCATATTCACGGATTCTGTGTTAGCGGCATATTCCTGGAACATATACCCCGCGAATATGGAGCTTTTACTGTTACAATATCACAACAGATAGGATGAAACATTCGGTTTTTTATTAATCATTATATTTTTGGCCTTGAAATCTTACCTCAATCATACAACAAATCAACTGCACACTTTAAAAGGATGGACATGGACCAAGAACTTTGGAGTTGAGATGGCACAGGCATAGAATGATAAATGAAGATGTAAGCAGGAGTCACATGTATGAATATAATACTAAAATAATATGTACCTACCTGCCGCGCTGTAGGGGTCGGCTGCTGACGAGATGGGTGGTGCATACGAAGGTTGCTGTTGATGACGCCATGACACCTCCGCCAACTCCTCTCCTCCACTCTCTAACTGATGCTCTTTCGGTGCATTTGTCACTGAAATATTACATCAATATGTTTCGTTAACTATCATACTAAGAAATACCAACAGAGTTCTGTTGGTATGAATAAAGTTGTACTAACATCATCAGCCTATCAAAGTTATGGATGGAATAGGGGGACTGGGCTGGTGGCCTACCATGACAGCTCAGTGCAGATTGGTAGGACCAATGGCTTAATGTGCCTTTCGAAACACAAGAGGAGCTCAAGGTACTAAGTTTTTGATTACCCATCCAATTACCAATTCACGATCAAAAGGTCTAAGTTAACACCCTAAAACGTTTAATGAGCAAAATGTCCATGTGGCAAAACATTATATTCTAAATGTGTATACTCATGTGACAGACACTAAAACTCATTTATAAACTTGAGGAAATATATTTGTTTTGAAAAAATGTGTTGATACATACATACATTTTGAGAATATGAAGACTTGCTAAATAGACTTTCTGCTATACAGACCATCTGAGAGTTGGATGTTTTGCTACATGGGCATTTTGCTAATTAGGCCATCTGCTCATTAGACGTATTGTGATGTTAGAGGGTTTGCTACTTAGACCTTTTGATCGGAAGCATACCAACCATTGCAAATGTTGCATAATTTTCACATTCACAGGCCCAATATGCTAAAAAACTGTACCATCCAACTTCTCTAAAGTTGAGACAAGCAAGTCTGTCAAAAATTTATTGTATTATGTGAATAGCAAACAAATTAGTGCTAACACTACTATTGATAGCAATATGAATGTATATATATATATATGTACACAACTTTGGAATATTTCATTATTTACAAAACTTAACAAAATGCAATGAAACAAGAGAATGCTTGAAATTTTTTCAAATTAAAAGACTAATTGGTCCCAATTTCAACATTGTTTCTATTATTTAAGATTTTTGCCTAAGAGTAACTAATAATGTGATGTTTGCTTATAATAATGGTACTTAATTCCATTATATGTAATCGAATTTCGGGGTAATTTGTAGGGGAGGGGGAGGGGGGGCTCTCCCCGACCCCCCCGCCATAAAAGATTTTTGGCGGAAATGCAATTTTTTTTTACCTAACCTAAAAATTCATTAAATCTGTTAAATGTAGTGGAATTTCAGGGGGATAGGTATAAGGGAAGACTCCTCAGAGGGAAGGGTAACCCCCCCCTCCTCCCGGCGTTTTTTTTTACAGAAATGATAATTATAAAAAATTATAGGGGTTTTAAAGGTAAAACTGTACTTCCAGGGCCTAGATTTTTTTGTAGAAAAAGTCTATATTAACGAATTTTTCTTTCTGGCGCTTCGCCGGCCGCTCCCGCGGCACGCTCGCTTCGCTCGCTCGGCTCGCGCGTTAAGGTCACAACACTAACCTAACCTAACCTAGTGTGAAGTATCACCACACAAGCGGCTCATTAGAGTCCAAAACTCGCACTACACTCGACTCTTCAGGCGAAGGGACAGCAGAACTCGAGACCGAAGGCTTTGAGGATGCCATGGTAGTCAGACGATGTTAATATCAACAGGAGTACGAAAAAGCTCTCAATTGTGACGAACACAAACACTGACTGACAGATCTCATTAATGGCGGTAAATTGTCACATTTTGACATTAGCACCAACTTAATAAACTTAATTTTACCATAGACAACGAGAAACATGTTATTTTTGCATAAAAAAATGGCAGCACTGATCAAAATTTCTATCAAAATTGACTCATAACCTACAAAAACATTAATTTTCAATATTTTTTTTCTCGAGTTCTATTAGTTTCCGCCTAAAAAGATTTCGTGTACGTGTTTATAATAGTTAATACTTTGCGTGACAAAAATTTCAGCTTGCAACTCAATTACATATAATGGAAAGCTGAGCCATAATAATTGTTAAATATTTTTAATGTTTAAGTATCTTAAAAAATATTCTAACTCTAGGAAAACTAAAGTGAGCAACAAATATAGCTATAAGCTATAAAACTTCACCACTAGTGATTTAACAATTTTGCCTATAAATTATTACTAAAATGTTACCATTAAAACCTTAACTACATTTAAGATAATACAACTATGTACTACAACAGCTAAAACATAATTATTAGCTGATTATTTGTCCATAGTAAGCGATTAATGTCACCTTCATAGGCTTTATGTACTGAAAAGCTTAACTGTACCACTAATAGATACTAATACTTTTTAAAAGATTGACTACATAAAATCTTATGGTTACATTTTGTTGAAACAAGTGTTATGGAAAATCTATATAATTAGGTAACAGTTTAAGTTCAAATATTTGCTCTGAAAATGTACGCATAATTATTATTTTCCTAGAACAATTTGTAACTTTGTGTAGGACGTTGCGAGTGGGCAGTAACTCCCACAAACAGCTCACCTGGCAATGTGTTTTATAAGACGCCACTAATATTTCCCATGTTTGATTCATTTGCCTCTTAATGTTCATTTGGGGCAGAGATAGAAATTGACAAATGGTGAAAGCAGATTTAAAAAGAGATGTTTGCTTCGCAACACAAGTTTACGCCGGATACAAAGCCGCCGGTAATAACTATCCTTACGGAGAAAACACCTTGCAACGTCATAATGATCCCAACTTTACCTTGGTTCCCTTGCCCTTTCATCCGCTTTACGTCAGAATAACATGAAACAAGAAATAGAACAGTATTATTAATACTCATAAAAATGTATCTGCTTCCCAAATAATACCAAAAAGGTAAAATAAATGCGAAATACCTGATCTGACACGCCTGCTGACATTGGCCACGATATTACAAAATTGTACACTCGGTCAAGTCTTTAGTCACGACAATAACAAAATTAATCACATTAGTTTCACTGCACAATGTCCAAAGTGTTCAAGTTTCACCTAAATATTTTACAATAGTCCGTGCGAAATAAAACTAAACTCAACTCAATGTCCAAAACGGATGAATGAGAACGTTTATAATGGCGACGGATTACCAGTGTTACCACATTTTTATTTTACGGTAATAATCGGTTTTAATAAAAATGTCGAAATAGTTCGTCGGCCAGAGTAATGCAGGGCTTACATTATGCCAGTATGCGTTCGATTCAATGGGCGTGTTCCAAACCTACGCTCTGAGTACCTACTAAAGCGCTTATTCCGCCTGTTTAAATTAATTCAGACGTTCTAAATCATTCAATAACTAATTCAGTCAAGTGAAATAGCGTTTCGGAAGTTAGGATCCTAATTAGCATCCTAAATCGAAAGAAGTGTGGCTTCTGACTGACTAAATCATTTAGTATCCTAATTAGAACGTGATTTAGGAAGGTGTAATAGGTGTTTTCCAATTACAGAGCATAATGCGACTCAGTGCCGCACCATGCCGAATTATGCTGATGCATACAGTTTGTCTATAAAGTCGTGACATTAAATGATGGCACCACTAGTATGCATGTAGCAACCCTATACAGTCGGACCAAAATGATTTTGATACTAGCAGTTCATTCAAGTAAAATAGTAATTAATAAGACACACTATACAGTCGTATCTTGTTTTTGTTTTATATATAGTAGGTACCTATGCTTATAAAAAGTTTAGCCAAGCATATTTAATTGAATCGGAATAATATTATTATACATAAAATAGTACTTTATAGTGTGAAAGTGTGTAATGTTAGTGATTACCGCTGAGGTGCCATTGAGACCAGAGCCGTTAGGTAATCATCAATACACACAAGATCATCATACGACGTTTTTTAACACACTTGTTGTTAGGATGCAATATTTGTTTATTGTTAAGTTTGAAGCAAGTGAAAAATAAACGAGTTGTCACAGCGACACTGAAATAACAAGATGGGTTTTATTGAAATAATATTTTTAAGTATCCTTTTATCCAATTTACAACTATATTTAACATGGTAGCAGATCAATAAATATAGATTGAACTGGGTCGCGATCCACGAAAAGGAAAAAGTAAAAAAAGAAGAGAAATTAATATGACGACGACAACGCTGCCGATTCTTACAGAAGGTACGAATTTTGGTAATTGGAATTATAGATTGACGTTGATTTTAGAATAAAGGCAAATAAAATACGTATTAGAGAATGAAAAATGTGACGAATTTGTAAATTTTGACAAAGATGATTCGAAAGAGAAATCGTTAATAGCGCAATGTACAAGCGATAAATATCTAGATATTTTAAAGAAAGGGCGAACAGCAAAGCATATGATTTCTCTGCTTTTAGAAGGTTTTGAGCGAAAAAGCATTTATAATAAATTACATTTAAAAAGAAAATTAATTACGTTGAAATGTACAAATACAGAGTCATTGCAGCAGTACTTTATGAAGTCTGATAATTTATTGGGAGATTTGGCTGCAATAGACGTAAAAGTAGATGAGGAAGACCTAATTTGTTATCTTTTATCGTCACTTCCGAAGGAGTTCGAACACGTAATTACTTCCATAGAAACCATGGCAACGGAAAAACAACTGAATTTAGAATTTGTTAAAACAAGACTATTAGATGCGGAAACAAAATTAAAATTGAATAAAGATACGGACACACAAAACGAAATAAACAATGCCTTTATTATTAAATGTTACGGATGCGGAAAAACAGGACACAAATCTTTTGAATGTAGAGCTAAAGGCCGCAGAGGAACTAGCTTCCAACGGAACCGTGGGTACCGCAATGGACGTAGAAGACGAGGGCAAGGCCATTCATCCTGGTACGACGGAGCACAAGCTACTTATGCGGAAGTGGACAATGAGTTTTGTTTTCTGATGAACACCAATGCAATGGTAGGAGAAGTGAACACAAATAATGTAAGTGACCATAAAATAGTTGAAATTATAGTAGATTCTGGTTGTACGGAACATTTGATAAACGATAAATATTTAGATAGCATGTTTGATATTGTTGTAGGACGAACTGTGAACATTTTAGTTGCCAATGGAAAATACATTACCGCGAATAAGAGAGGAAAAATAGAAATGGAATATCAAAATTCTAAAATAATCATAGAAGCACTAATTGTAAAAGACATACAATTTAATTTACTCTCGGTAAATAAGTTAATAGAAGCCGGTTATAATGTTAATTTTGATAGGACCCGTGTTAAAATTTTTAAAAGAAATCATTTTATTACAGCTTTCTGTCAAAATAAATTATTTAGAATCTTTGGTAAAATTTATAATAATATTTTTTGTAACAATATATTGAATTGTGAAAATAGTTTATGGCATAAGCGATTAGGTCACTTAAATAGAAAAGGTCTGGGTATAATGAAGTTACCTATATCTGACAAAATGTGTGAACCCTGCATAGAAGGCAAAGCAACACGTTCTATGTATAAACCAATTCTTAAACCTAGATCATCAATGATTGCCGAAATGCTTCATACTGATATAGCTGGACATTGCGTATCGAATGTTGGGCTCAATGATGAAAAGTATTTCATGACAATCATAGACGATTTTTCTCATTTTTGTGTAGTTTTTATATTGAAATACAAGTCTGAAGCTACACAAACTCTCATAGATTATATTGCCAAAATAGAGAATGAATCCGGAAATAAAGTTAAAAGAATACGATGCGACAATGGAGCTGAATATACAGCGAACTCAATTAAAGATATTTGCAGGCGGAAAGGAATTAAATTAGAATATACGTTACCATATACTCCTCAACAAAATGGCGTAGCGGAACGAATGAATAGGACGTTGTACGATAGAGCTAGAACTCTTTTTGCAGAAACGTACATTCCTAAAGATCTTTGGCCGGAAGCAATTCGCTGTGCTGCGTATCAATTAAATAGATGTCCATCGAGTGCGATACGATACAGAACACCTTGCGAGGTAATATATGGAAATAGAGATTTATCGAGATTGAGAATTTTCGGATGTAAAGCTTGGGCAACAGTTATACCTAAGGAAGATAAATTGAGTAAACGAGCTATATGTACAAAGACGGTTGGCTATAGTTAAGTTGGCTATAGATTATAGGATCCAGAGAGCAATTATATAATTATTTCTAAAGATGTGACATTTAATGAAAATGATTACAGATATAATGAAAACACGACAGAAAAAGGTGAAAGAAAACACGAACTAGTACAGAAGGAAGAAAATGATGTAGATAAAAAATCAGTTGAAAATGAGAATGATCATGAAATGCGAGATGACGAAACAAGAGATGCTACTGAAGAAATACAAGAAATAAGAAATAAAGAAAATGAAGTAAATAGAGAGGTAAGATGTACACGATCAGGAAGAATAGTTAAAGTTCCAAATCGTTTTGAAACAAACGTTGTATATTGCACGTTAGCTCAAGAAGGCTAAGCTTTACTGTTAGATGCCCCAAATAGTTATGAAGTGCTCTCAAAAGTGAAGATTGAAAGAAAGCAGTAGATAAAGAGTTGCATGCTTTAGAAAAACTAGAAACATGGGAAGAAACAAATTTACCTGAGGGAAAACAGGCAATAGATAAGAAATGGATTTTCAAAATTAAAGATGATGGAACGAAGAAATCGAGATTGGTTGTAAGTGGTTTTCAACAAAAGAAAGAAGATTATTTTGATACAATTTATTCGCCAGTAGCAAGACAATCAACTGTAAAAATGTTTTTATCGAAGGCTGTAAGAGAAGATAAAAGAATACGTCAGCTAGATATACCAACAGCATTCCTCAATGGGAAAGTATAATCAGAAGTATATATTAAAGTACCTAAAGGATTAAAAACAGAAGAACATAAAGTTTTAAGACTGAAGCGTTCATTATACGGTCTTAATGAATCGCCGCTATGTTGGAATGAGAGGATAGATACTTTTATGAAAGAAAATGGATTTTGTAGGTCAGGTCATGACTCTTGTCTATATTTTAATGATAATTGCTGAGTGATTATATGTGATGACATTTTAACGATGGGAAATGATAAATTTATATTAGAAAAGCTAGCGGAAGAATTTAAAGCTAAAGATATGGGTGAGCTAAGTATATATTTAGATATGGAAGTGACAAGTGACAATGACAAAATGATTATAAAGCAGACGAGAATGATAGACAAGATTTTAGCTAAAATCGATATGGCAGAATGTAAAGGAGTCAAAACACCTATGGAAACAAACTTTAATGTGAAATTTGAGGAAAATGAAAATAAGATTGATGTGCCATTTAGACAACTTGTAGGAAGTTTATTGTATTTATCTATCACTTCTAGACCTGATATCACATTTCCAGTCTCATATTTGAGTAGATATTTAGATAAAGTTAATGAAGAGTTATGGAAAGCTGGTAAAAGGATACTGCGATACCTTAAAGAAACAAGAAACAAAGGTCTATTATTTCAGAAAGGTGATGGAGAATCAAGTCTTCTTGGATATTCCGACGCTGATTGGGCTAGCGACAAAGCAGATCGGAAAAGTATTAGTGGTGGCATAATACTGCATGGTAAAAATCCGGTTTGATGGTTTTCTAGTAAACAAAAATGTGTTGCTCTGTCTACAGCAGAGTCGGAATATTTAGCAGCAGGTAGTACAGCTCAGTGGTTGATAAATTTAAAAGGAATTTCAGAATGTTTGGGAGAGTCTAATTCTATAACTTTACTTGTAAATAATGTAAGTGCTATAGCTATATCTAAAAGTTATGAAAATTCAAAGAGAACGAAACATATAGCTATAAAGTACCATTTTTTGAAAGATTTAGTGCATAACAAAATATTAAGCATAGAATATGTAAATACGCACGATAATTTGGCAGATGTTATGATGAAAAGTTTAGGTAAAGAAAAATTTGATTATTTAATTGCAATGTTTATCTGTTAGTTTTTTTTATGTAGGTATGTTATGTTAATTTTGTGTTTATTTATATAGTAAATGTTGTTATGCGTTACGTTGTCATATAAAGTAAATTTAACCATCATAAATATTGAGAAGGGTGTTAGGATGCAATATTAGTTCATGGTTAAGTTTGTAGCAAGTGAAAAATAAACGAGTTGTCTAAGCGACACTGAAATAACAAGCTGGGTTTTATTGAAATAATATTTTAAAGTATCCTTTTATCCAATTTCCAACAATATTTAACACTTGTTAAGAAAATAATACTAAAAATCATTTTATAGTATATAAAAAGTTTATTTAGAGAAACAATTTGTTAATGTGCAGTTAATAAAAGAACCATGGCCAGATGCTTTAAGTGAAGATTCACTTAAAGCATCTGGCCATGGTTCTTTATGTGACCAACAGGCCTTGCCTGTTTTCCCAGGAGTTTCAAACTTTCCATCATTCTTAAAATCTTCGTTGACTATCCGACTCTCTGATATGTAATGGAATAAAAACAATAACTTATTGACATGAAGCAATTAATTCAAATTTGGTAGAAAACGTGACAGAGTTGAACCATAATAACGTATCAAAAGAAATGGTCGTACTAGAATATTACCTATTTACAATGTCAATCTAACCTAAAAATGTGCAATGTAAACAATGCCTTTTTGGTCTCAAAATCGTAAATTGAGTAAATTTGTAACTTCAGGCAGATTACAAACAAATAGTTACACGATTACATACCCGTCATAGATGCTGTTCGCCCATAAACATCATCCAAATCCCACAAAATTCGACAAGCTTGGTAGTCTTCGAAACATCGCTGGAAAACTTTAAAAATCACTTCCCGCGTGCCACTCCGATTTACTTTACTCATTGTTCCTTTATACCTTACCGTATTATACCTTTCTGCGTAGTTTCGTCTTAATTTATTACAGTTTAATCCAAACAATAAAAAATACAAAAGGAAAACTGTTCCACAACTGAAACTCGATGACAGCTGATGTACATAAGTTTGGTGTTGCAAGACACATGAATAATGTTAGTTCCTCAAACATTCATGTCACGACTTTATAGACAAAGTGTAATTGGAACGTGAATTAGTTTTTAAATGCACCAGCAGAGTGCGCTAAGTTCAGTGTTGAAAAAAAGTCAATGTTTGTACCTTCATCCATATTTATATTTAATTTTTAACACAGTTTGAATTAATTATGATTATTTAAAAAAAAACTATGATGAAACGAAAGTTTTAATAATTTTTCATCAATAAATAATATTACTAACGATAACATATAAATAAAACCTCTCGATCAATGCCAACTTAAAGAAAAAATGGTTGCCTGTAAAGTCGGTTTTACGGGCGAAGATTTTACGTGACAACGTCTTTTTCTCGGTAGAATATTTATTGATATGAATATAATTAAATTGCACAATAGGAACAAGGAATTGAATGAAAATAAGAATTGCACAAATTTTAACTATAGAAATATATTTTGTTTACTAAAACATTGTACATGTAAACTTAAACTTAACACGAGAGACTCATCGTAACGTTACCGAGCGTTACACTTTTTCATAAGTGACTCCCAGCCGCAACCTAATTTAAGACGTTGTCACGTCAAAAACACTTGTTAATTTTCTGTCTCTGAGTTGGTACGATTGTACGCATCAAACGAAAGCATTACTTTTGAGAGTGCTCAATTGTGGGAAGCGTTGCTATAGTTGGAACACTCAACGTTAAGCATTATATTATGCCGCATAATGCGCTATAATGCTGTATTGTGATGCTGTGAAATATTTAGTTCCAAGGAATTCCGCGTACCCATTTTTCGATACTATAGTGGACTAGAAGGATCGAAATATGTAGTTTCCTGGCAAAGACATAGATGGGGGGATTTGTACTTTTTGAGTAAAAAATATACTTGCACTTTTTAAAGTGAAAAGCTTACTCACACTTTTTAAGTGAAAAGCTTATAACGCTTATACTTAAAAGCGTGCTTACAAGCTTAATATTTTAAGCGCGCTTATTGTTTAAACGCCCACCGCTAGCTGTAATTGGAAAGCTACCATAGTATGCTTTCCAATTACAGAGCATAATGCGACTCAGTGCCGCACAATGCCCAATTATGCTGATGCTTAATTGGAACGTGAATTAGTTTTCAAATGCACCAGCAGAGTGCGCTAAGCTCAGTGTTGAAAAAAAAAAGTCAATGTTTGTACCTTCATCCATACTTATATTTATTTTTTAACAGTTTGAAAGAACCTTGATTATTTAAAAAAAACTATTTAATGAAACGAAAGCTTTAATAATTTTTCAACAATAAATAATATTACTAACGATAACATATAAATAAAACATTTCGATCAATGCCAACTTAAAGAAAAAACACTTGTTAATTTTCTGTCTCTAAGTTGGTACCATTGCACGCATCACACGAAAGCATCACTTTTGAGAGTGCTCAATTGTGCGAAGCGTTGCTGTAGTTGGAACACTCAACGTTAAGCATTATGCCGCATAATGCGCTATAATGCTGTAATTGGAAAGCAACCATAGTGTTTAGATGCTTCAGAGAGTCTTCAGTCGCACCCATAGAGTAACTTGGGTCGCACCGCAGGTGTCACTGCGTGAGGACGTGTTAGGGGTGTCCACTCTGAAAAAACATCGATGTATTTTTTGATTTGATACATCGCAACTATACATCGATGTCATTCGATGTATCGGATGAAAACATCAATGCATTTTAAACATCGAGTACTTTTTCTGAAATTTTATTACAAAACTCAACTTATGTGTAAAGTGACCCATCTCAAAAGAGGCCATCTTTTCATAGTAAAAAAAATTACAATTGAAGTATATGAAAAGACCTTAATCCACAATTTTATTATAGTTTATATATTAACTAGCAAACCAGTGAACCAAATGTTCACCAAAACCTGATTTAAAAAAAAATGTATTTAATTAATTGAGAACTTCAGAGATTTTGTGTGGTTTCGTTTGAAATTCGTGATTTCTCGAAAACCGGAAGTGCTACGTTACTCAAATCCGGTTTGTAGTCTTATCAGACTATTCTTAACTTATAACTTAAATATTCTCTTTATCTATCTCTTACGGTTTGGCCGCTGAAACAGCACCACAGACGGACGGACGGACGGACTTGTCTAATGGATAAGAGATCTTTCATAAAATAATAGAATTAACTCCTTTCATAATGAGTAGGTAAAACTAAATACAGTCAATAAAAGTCATGTGTCAGAAAAATCTGTATTATATTTTTACAAAAGATCATATAAAAAAACGCTAAATAACCCGCAAAATGTTTGCTAAGTCTGTCAAAAGGATATTAGAAATATACTTCAATCTTAGTTTCTTTCACAAAACTAAAGGTTATTAAATGTTTATAAACATAGAAACTCGTAGTTATTTTTTATTGTCACTGCACTTACTCTTGCGCAGTGCTGCCAACATCGGGTCCATATCAGAGAATTCGGAATAATGATGCTTTCATAATAGTAATAAGTAAAATTTTACAAACTCAGTAAAAAAACTTAAGTGGTCAAACTTAAGTTTTTTTACTGAGTTCAAACCGAAGAGGATATTAACACTACGTGGTCAAACTCTATTACCAATTCGATGTTTCTTTAAAACATCGATGCATCGAGTATATTGAAAGCTATTCAAAACATCGGATCGTATCGATGTTTTTCATTGCAAACATCGATGTTTTCGATGCATCGATGTATATCGAATATCCCTAGGACGGATCGGCGGTAAAAGAAAAATGTACCTATTTTATAAACATATGCCGTATCTTTAGAACAAAAATAATATTAATATTCTTTCACCCACGTTTTTTACTTTATTTTATTTTTATTGAGTCAACGGCCAGGTCTACGAGAAGACAGATTTTTTGTTGCTTGGACAGGACTGGAGCCATCACGAAAAAGTTCGACTGAATTCGCCGCGTGCTTGTAACTGACTGAATCAGTAACTGAATTAGTCAAGTGTAATCAGAAGCTTCTATGAGCCAGTTTAAGGTACAGTCTGTCCAACAACTACCGGTATCGGTGCCGAGGCTGTTATGACAAACGGGCCAGTACCTACGCCTGGACGCATCACCGCTAAAGATATTGCTACTATAATAAAGAGAATTAAGGGTGGAAGGTCGCCGGGTCATGACAGCCTGAGCATTGAACACTTTCAGCACGCTGGCCCACACTTACCCAGACTCTTAGCTTTGTTGTTTACCTTTTGTGTCAGACACTTTTACTTGCTGGGGGACCTTATGAGGTCGGTTGTGGTACCAATTTTAAAAAATAAAACGGGTGACATTTCGGACATGTCTAACTATCGGCCGATCTCTTTGGCAACAACGGCGGCTAAGGTGTTCGATGGAGTGCTTAGCGACAGTTAAATAGTTATGCAAAACTAGATGATGCACAATTTGGCTTCAGGTCTAAATTATCTACTGAAAGTGCAATCCTGGCGCTGAAACACACTGTAGGCTATTATACGGAGAGAAATACTCCTGTTTACGCTGCCTTTCTTGACCTCTCAAGGGCATTTGACCTAGTAAGATGTGAGGTCATGTGGACGAAATTACGAGAAGCGCGGGTTTACCTGTTGCTTATGTTAACATGTTTAATTATTGGTATGGTCATCAGACCAATCAAGTGAAATGGTCAAATGTCCTATCGGATGAGTACAGGTTAGGGTGCGGGGTGAGGCAGGGGGGTTAACTTCACTCATATTATTCAATCTGTATATGAGCTGATTGTTGGGCTCAGAAGCACTCGTGTCGGCTGCTCTATTGACGGACTCTGTGTTAATAGTATCAGTTACGCGGACGATATGGTTTTTCTGAGCCCATCTATCAGCGCCCTTAGAAGACTCTTATCAGTGTGTGAAGCTTACATTGTGACTCATGGATTGAGGATGTTGTTTGGGCTCCCACGCTACTGCAGTGCATCGGGTATATTCACAGATGCCCACTTAGACGACTTCCCTTCAGAGATGCGCAAGAGAATTGCATTGTACGATTTTACAACCGAAATAGAACAAATACAAAAAAGTTCAAGCTGAAGAAAAAAATGTTTATACAACATTTTTGTCTCAAAAGTCACGGTTTGTCGTAAATGTTATTTACGTAATCGCCATTTTGTTATCAAGAAAAGGACAATAATACAGATCAGCCGTGCGGACTCGCCGTTTCGCTCGCGCTGCGTTAAAGCGTAGTTTTGTCTCGCTCGCTCGATTGAATGTTTATTTACAGAAGTGTGCGAGCGTGTTACTTAGGTAGTTGAGTCGGAGACAGCGTTGCCAGACGTCCTGATTTTTAAATCAAATTTAAATGACCCGCGCGGGACAGGCACAGTTCACTAAGTATGGGGACAGGTACAATCCCGCTTTTCGGGAATAATTCGACTGTGCGTACAGCGTACTGAGAAAGCGCGCGCGGGTGGCACAAGGGTTAAGAAAGCTTTTACTGGCAAAAGTCTGCTTTAATCAAATTATAGTAGTTCTTTTTTCTAAACTAAATAGTTTACGCGATAGACACTTCTAAAGTGGTAAAATGTGTGTCCATGTAACTTCTAAAATAAGAGAATGATGAAACTAAAAATAAATAAATGATGTATTGAAAATTTATTTGAACGAAATCTAGTAAGTAGTATTTTTTTAATAAATCGTAAACCGCTATTTACCTTTTATTCAATCAACGCAAATAAAAAAAAAATCATAAACATAAACGTTATGCACAAACCGAGAACCATTATTTTCTAATAATAAATCTGTAATAGGTGCCTAAGTAAATAATAATTACTAGCAAACCAGTGAACCAAATGTTCACCAAAAAAAAAATAATGTATTTAATTGAGAACTTCGGAGATTTTGTGTGGTTTCGTTTGAAATAGAAATCACGTGATTTCTCGAAAACCGGAAGTGCTACGTTACTCACATCCGGTTTGTAGTCTTATCAGACTATTCTTAACTTATAACTTAAACATTCTCTATATCTATCTCTTACGGTTTGGCCGCTGAAACAGCACCACGGACGGACGGACGGACTTGTCTATTAGATAAGAGATAATTCGCGAGGGGCGTGGCCTGAGCAGCAGGTTCTTTAGTGTTACTTGCTGCTGGCCGCTTTTTTTTACTATGTCCCGCTTTCGACGAAATAATCCCGCTTTTTTCACTCAAAAAGTTCCTAAATCCTGACTTGACATAAAAAAATGGCAAAGCTGGTTGGAGCATACATATTTTATTTGATGGTAGTATGAGCGCAACGTATCATTCCTTTTTCTATTAATCTAAGGCTTGTAAGCATAATGTAAATATATTTTAATAGGTTTTACTACTCAAGGACAGATGGAGGTACTGGATTAAAAGAGGATTTTTGTTTGAAAAGAAAGAAACGGTTAATATGGGCTATATAACCACTAATATTACAGATATTGATATTACTCTATTATTTAAATCTAATTTCTTCTCATTTTTTCTGTTTTACGGGCTACGCAAAACCCATAAAATATGCTTACCTGAATGATTCATTCACATTCTTAGAGCATTTACGAAAATATAAAGTATAAATGCTCTAGATTCATGTTGGATAAAATGCAAACAAATGAACAGATTAACAAAGTTAATAATACTAGTTGCCTTAAATTGATTTCCGTTCGCAATAATTACAGTGGATACTGTTATATAATTATTGCACAGCAGAACAATTATTTTACAATGTATTGTACAGCATTATGTTGCTAGAAAATAACACAATACAATGAAAATGGACTATTAGAAGCAAAATTTAATAAAATTCAATAAGAAAAGTCTTTTTAGTTCTAAAAAGACATTTGCTAGCAACAATTTTATTGATTTCATTTTATGTGCATAAAATCCAAATATTTTTATTTTGTCATTTCTTTGTAAAAAATGCAGATAATGTTTTAGTTCCACTAGCTGCCTTTTGTCTAGCTTTCTCTTTAGCTGTTAATGGTTTTGATTTTTTTACTTCTTTCCAGTCATCTATACTCTGATTTGAATTGTTCAAAAGATTATTGTCATTCTCAGGTTCACTTTTAATTTTTTTACTTGTTGTGTTTGTTTCAATTTCAGATTTTCGTTTTTTACCAACAGATTCTATTAATTCTGGTTTAAAATCAAACTTTTTTTCCAATAGATCAATGATTTCACTTTCTAGATATTCTGATATAATGCCACATGCATATTTCAAGTAGAATTCTGTAAAAAGAGAAAAGTAAGGTGGTATTGCTTGTAAAATATCTAAATAAAGAGTCTAGGAACAATTTATTTACCTTCATCCACACTTTGATTGCTTATATTACTGGCCACAAATGTAGCAGAAGCTGCACCTGATGTTACATGTATATTTTTGTGTCTCAACACTCCTGCCAATTGTTTCACTTTCCCTTCAAGCCAAAGAAGAGTCTTTTCTTCATTATATTTGTAAGCTTTCATTTCTGGGGAACCCTAAAAATTTTACAATATGTAAATAGTATTAGGGTACTGATACAATAAATTAGATGTCTTGCAAATTTTAGCTTTTTTTATAATAACATACTTTGAGATCTCCTATATGGTCCAAATTGTGCACAAAATCAATGATCTTGTCAAACCCTTTTTCAGATAGTAAATCTTCTAGAGGCATGGCTCTGTTGCTGCATTGATCCCGTAAACGTGGGAGTACTACAAAACATAATAAAACTATGACTTTATATCACTATTTCTACAAATACTTCTTAAATTCGGTCTGAATACATACCAAGGTATAATGGATTCATTGGTGTTACCATTTGAATGTTTCCATTTGATTTCACAGACTCTCCAATGAACCATGATCTGTAAGGTTCCTCATAAGTCACTACTTCATACATTTTCTTGAGTTTTTCATTTAAACAGAATTTTGCTGGATTACCATTTGCTGGATGTGGCAGGGTGACAATACTAAAATTGTCATTATCAAATAATTCATCTGAAATAAAAAGAACAACATTTAGGCATGTAGGTACCTAAAATTATTATTATTTTATGTCTTTTTTCAAATAGACAATGGTACTTGGCATAACTAGGTAAAAAACAAAGTGTACAAATTTATCTTACTAAAAAAATATAAAACTTACTTGGAAGAAGTAAAACCCAAGAATTTTCAATACGCTTATTTGCTATTGGCGCCTTCGGGGAGTTGGATATTTGCGACTTTTTATTTCTTGTAGTCATTGTCAAGAAAAACATGCAAGCATATATTTTAATCCCCTACGGTTTGTTTGTCACGAGACTGCCAAGTTTCCTTTAAGATAATAATTCGCGTTTCATGTGGAAAGCACTGGTGGAAAGATATCGTTTCTTTGTTTTGTTTTTACTTACAACCTCTTCTGTAATCTATTTTAACGTCTGAGTGTCATTTTTTTATAATACGCTCCCTAATAATAAGACAAAACACACTGAGTTCACACAGCCTTCTTTTTATTGTAAATATTTTCCAGTAGCCTCCCGCCCATAGGCGAGTTATATCGATCAATAATATCGTTATATTGGTATCGATTCTGGCGTGATTCTCTAAACTTAAAACTAAATTTAACATCAGCCTCTCCTTGTCATTCTGCATAGTGAATGACAAGGATGCACTGTTGTCAAATTTAAGTTTAGGTTTAGAGAATCATGCCAGAATCGACATCATTATGTATATTGCGATATTTTGTCATACTATGTATCATAATGATAGCTCATAAAGGATATCTCTCACTAGTCATGTTTTGTCAGTAGAATAACAGGACTCATTCCTGTTTTACTATTTATTATGGTGAACGCTTGATTGACGTTGTAATGGGCTCTATGGGTACAGTACTCGTAACCTTCCCAGAAAGTTATTAAAAAAAACCATTGACATTGATATTTGACATGACACACACACAGCCCGCGCGGTTCGTTTTTGGTATCGTTTTCTGTAAAAAAATTGTGAAATTGATGAACCTTACCTGTGTTTTTGTTAATTTTGTGTTATAGTGTTATTTTTAAATATGCAAGCATTTCTTAAAACTGGTAAAATTGGTGGCTCTGAAAGACCATCCTCTTCGGGTGCAAAAACATCAACAAAAAAGAAACCGCCCGCACCATGGGTAGAAAAATAGTATGTATTTCAGAGATTTTTTCCACTGCTTCACAATATTTTCATGATTTTAATGTTTCAAATGCTTACAGCCGTCCCAAAACTATCGATGATATTGTGGATCAAGGTGAAGTCGTTCAAGTATTGCGGGAATGCCTATCAGGTGGAGATTTACCCCATTTGCTGTTTTATGGCCCACCTGGTACCGGCAAAACTAGTGCCATCTTAGCTGCCGCTCGCCAGCTTTTTGGAGATATCACAAGAGATCGAGTATTAGAGCTGAATGCTTCAGATGAGCGTGGCATCCAAGTAGTGAGAGATAAAGTAAAGTCATTTGCTCAACTGACAGTGAGCCACACCAGACCTGAGTGAGTATATTTAGTGCTGACCCAAAACCTTGGTCAGGGTACAGCAAGAATGTTTTTCAGCCGCCTATGGTTAAAAGCTTATTGTTAAAATGACACGGTTCAAATTTGTATGGAGGGTGGTTGTCAGTGTCCGGCAGACTCCAAGTATTAATGACATGTAGTGCATTTCATTGTAAATTGTTTTCACAAAAAGCTAGAATTTATTTTATCCCTGCTTTTATTAAATAATTTTGTAATTTAAAATGACAAAGTTATTGTTTGGTAATGAGGATCATTTTAATGAATTTTTCAGATTTCTCAGTTGTGCCTTTGCATTAAAATTTGCACTTTTAATGTGAGATCCCTATACCTATACCTCTACCTATGAAAAACTCCTTAAACTAACTAACACTCTTAAAACAGCAAGTTTGACATACTAACACTGGCAGAAGTAAGAAGATTAGGATGTCAAATAGAAGAATATCCAGATTACATACTGTGGCTGCACCTGCAAAATCCGATAAACGTATTTTTCCAAAATTGATCTTTGTGGCTAATTTGGCTAAATTTGCGACGCCCGAAAGGGCTAGAAAACCCGTTTTGTCAAAAGTCAGTTTGCAACAAAAGTAACATATGTATAAGTATGCATTTGTCAAAGAGAAATAGGCGTCAAAATGCGCTTTGTGTCGGTGGTATACATAGCGTATTTTCTCATATTCAATGCGCTATTCCTGCTCCTTTACGTTGCACATGACGGTAATTTTATTTGGCGCGCAAACGAGACTACACAGTTTAACTTGTTTGTTTGTTAAATACATATTTATAGCAAGTTTCACATTATTAACTTATTGTAAAGGATTGGTTTTTAAATATTGTAGAATATATGGAAATACTTATTTCAACAAACAGTACTGTGGAAATAAATGTAAAAAAATGAGTTTTTTGGTGATTTTGACACAATCTCAAAATACCCATTTTGTTAAAATACAATAATTATCTTGATGCGTCTTCAGAATGTTTTTTTGTTTACTTTGTCGAGCTACCTTCGAAAGACTTTTATTAAGGGTTCGGAGATTGGAAGAGTTTTAAAACTTTATTGTCTATTTATGTTTTTTATTTGTTAATTTAATTAATAAAGTACTTTATTTAATTCATTTTTATAATTTTGAGTTTAAGTAAGATAGCAATATGAATACTTTCTTGTTATCTATTTGTTCTTGCTCACCCCTCAGCATATAGTGGAGAGATGGGGCACTGTCTCATTCTTAACGTAAATGATGAATCATAGTGTACAGTGATTTTCGTAAAATAATACATCTGGGCCGTCGTATTGATGAATAAGAAACTTCTTCCCTTAACTTCTGGCGTCATTCCGAAAGTAAGCTTATAGTATAATTCATAATAAAATAACCAATTTCAATGAAAAGAGGCATAACGGATTGTTTGCTCAATTTGTAGCAGAAGACCTTTCAAATAACACTACTTAATGGTGAGGTTGTGTTTCCTTTGGTTCCATATGGTATGGTAATTTAGTTCAAGCTGGTAAAGTGATGATGGTTGGCATAGCACACTCTGTTACAGTTATTTGTGTTGTTAATTGAGGAAAATATTATAATATGAAAATATAATATGAGCCATTTACTTTATTATTTAGTTGCCATAGTACGCAAGCTCTGCTTGTTTTGGGTATAAATGAGATTTATTTGGAATCTCTGTAAAGTATAAATTTTTGGAAAAGAATCGTAAAAACTTGTAAGATGTTCGATCGCTACGCACGCCACGCGAATGATGGACTATCTAATTATAACTTTGATAATAGTGTCTTTATTGTTATTCTTATTTAGTGGCCGTGCCTGTCCACCGTACAAGCTTGTGATACTCGATGAAGCAGACTCTATGACAACAGCTGCACAAGCAGCATTGAGGCGCACTATGGAGCGGGAGACCCGCACTACCCGATTCTGTCTAATCTGCAACTATGTTTCACGAATCATCCCACCAATCACCAGTCGTTGTTCCAAGTTTCGATTTAAGCCTTTGGCCAGAGAAAATGTTATTAAGAGGTAGGTAAAATAGCGTAGTGATACACTTGATCAATAGAAATTAGTTTAAGACAACATCACCTAACTTAGTTAAAACTTATCACAGACTTAATGCTAGACATACATACTTGAAGTATATGAAAGTACATTATTTTCCTTGCATTTATCCAAAAATGGTTGATAATGTAGTGTAGAATTAAGCAAATGATATTGTACAACTTGATATGCTTTTAGTTGAGATAGAAGGTACACATAGAGAGAAAGTTGGTCCAGGAAATCGTGTGAATGTAGTTTTGAGCATATGTCTTGGCAGCAAAATGTTAAGTCTGAAGGTCATTATAGACAATGCTTAATGTAGGGAAGTGAGAGTTGAGTATGTGAGTTTACTAACATGCAAGTCAAATAAACACAGCCGAGATACAAGGAATATTACGTAGGAAATCTACGGTAGGATTACGCAGTAACGTTGGCACATTGCATTTGTAATGTGGAATTAGGAAAGAGAGTTTGTCCGAAAGACAGTATCTATTTTTAAATTAATCGAGAAATACACCGTTGGTTCTGGCTAATAGAAAATAAAATAAATAAGACAATGACGAAAACGACACAGATTTGTGATGGAATAGTGGAATGAAATGGAATAGTGAAAGTAGCCAGGGATGGACCAGGAAGCCAAAACTTGCCGAAAAAACTGGCGGGCCTGTATAAAAAGGAAGCGAGAGATCTGTGATCCATACACACATTAGAAAGAAGAGAACGTCATAAGACACGTCGTGAACATGCCTTTTGCGTTGTATGTGGCTTAACTAAACGCTGGACCGGTTTTAATAATATTTGGGTACATTCGAGTGGGTCCCTGGTTGATTAAGATGACTACAATCCGTTATTTGTTTAAATCTTAAGTAATTTGAGAAAACGGTCATTACCTGCTGTAAATTCTTAGGTACATTTTTGACTACACCGTGCTGACAATACATAAAGGTCCATAATGTGCCTTTTCCTTGCTGGTGACGACGACGTTAGTTCCTTATTGGGAATCAACCACGCCGCTCGGCCCCAGCCTGTCACCTACACCTACAATAGTTTTGATACTACCACATCCATTGATAAACTTACACTGCCTTATTACAAAACGTAGAGTAAATATAAACCTGGACTAAAACTAATGCTGTCTCTTTTGTTTGCTACAAAGAAGACATAGGCAACATTAGGCTTAAACCAAGATTAACTTTAGTCCGCATTTTGGAATAACGCGGCAACAGTGTATCCTTGTCATTCTGTATACAGAATGAAAAAGAGAGATTGATGTTCAATTTAGTTTTAAGTTTAGAGAATCATGCCAGAATCGATACCACTGTCTTATTCCGAAACGCGGTCAAAAGATTGACTTGGTGTAAACACTGATGCTATCTCTGTCTTAAATAATGGTAACAAATAAATGATGATACTTCTTAGCAAACATAGGTGACTGCATAATTTTTAGGCCAGGTTTATTGTTATTATTTATTTTTATTTTTTGCCTGGTCCGCGTGGAATATTTTCTAGTTATATTTTCTTCAGGTTTATTGTTTTTGTGTGTAAGGTAAAACTGAGATTTCTATTTAAAAAAGAGCTTAGGTATATGTACATAAAATATTGTGATAATTTGTATATAATTTCTAGATTACAAGAGATTTGTGAGACAGAAGGCGTGGACGTTGGCGACGGTACGGTGTTGCATCAGGCAGTAGACACGTGCGAGGGTGACCTGCGACGCGCTCTGACAGCTTTACAATGTTGCCAGCGGCTGCTCGGCAAAATCACCGCTGAAGGCCTCATTGAGGTTGGTTTTTCGCAGTATATATACATATAAATAAAATTGGAGTGTTTGTTTGTTCCAGCTAATCTCTGTAATGGCTGGACCGATTTTGACGGGACTTTTATTGATAGGTAGCTGATGTAATAAGGAGTAACTTAGGCTACTTTTGTTTTTAAAAAAAACTTATTTAAGAATAAAAAAAAACAAATTGAACGCGGACGAAGTCGCGGGCGGCTGCTAGTCCATGCTAATATTATAAATGCGAAAGTGCGTCTCTCTGTTTGTTAACCCTTTACGCTTAAACCACAGGCGATTTGGATAAAATATGATATATAGATATTTTATGTCCCGGTAAGGACATCCCATTTAGTAGAAAGTTCTTATCCCACAAATCATCATTTGAAGGGGTGAAAAGGGTTAATGTGCTGGAAGGTTTGTATAAACCAAAAAAAATACATCCAGACGAAGTTGGGGGCTCCCAGTAGTATATTTTATTCACCTTATATTTAAATGTTTTGATAGACATCATTATGCACATGTAACAGACCATCAGTAAGCTAAGAAAAATACAAGATAAGAATAATTGGAATTATTTAGAAATATGTAATAAATAAATATGTAATGTCTTAAGTGAACAATCTTTCATATGAATCTGATTGGCAACTGTAGTATGATAAAAAGAATTTTTGTCATTTACAGGTAACAGGCCTAGTACCAGAACAATTGGTTCAGGATTATGTGAATGTGAAAAATTACACAGAATTGGAGAAGTTTGTGGAAAAGTAAGTAAATTTTATTTAAAATGCATGTATATGAAGCTTTGCATTCCTTAACTTGCAGCATGGCTCATCACTGTTATTTGCGTTTATGGTTTTTTAAAAGAAATGTTATTAAAAAATTCAATTTTCAAGTTGCCGCGGAAACGTTTCTCTGGACATTATGGCGTCTTACTAGTATGTGACGTTACACGACGTCAAACGGTACAATGTAATGTCACTTTGACCGAAAGTTCACTATGTAGCATGTGACGTCTTTTAGTCTGCGCCAATCCGAGGCGTTTTCGGTCATGTGACCATAGAACAAAGAAATCGTTTCTTTTTAATGGTTTTTTAGAAAAGTTATTGATATTTTGTTCTCTCAGAATAGTAAAATCGTTTGCTAATCTTATATATAAAATTCTCGTGTCACAATGTTGATTTTTATGAAATTTTATATGCATACTTCGTGGGTCTGAGAATCGGCTACTATCTATTTTTCATATCCTTAAGTGATAATGGTTGTCCACCTGTAACGTAGTGTTCTGAAACCTACATTGCGCCTTGGCGCCAAAATTCAAACTATTGAGTATTGTAACGTAGTTTTCTCATATGGGTTAGGAGGAATGTTATCCCAGGAAATTGATAGAACACTACGTTACACACCCCTAAAAATTTTTTTGGACATTATTTATTTTTTTATATTGTGGTATTTAAAAATACATACAACCCTAAATTTTCTCTTCTACCACCTGCCCCTATTTTTATGGCGGTATGAAGTTCGCTGAATCCGCTAGTATTCATATAATATTAAATACAGACGTCAACAATTAGTAATTCATTTTTCATACTGTCAAATAGCCCTGCTGCCCGCGTTCAGTTTCATAGACCGTCGTAAAGTGCCTGCCCACTGAACATCGTCCGGTGCGTTGTCACCATTAGAGAACTTTTGCACCTCAAAGCTAATCCGTTTTCCTTGTTATGTGTCCTGGCCTCTGCCACTCAAGCTATAATAATAATAATAACTTTATTTGGAACAAGTGCAATGTACATAAAATTATGAATCGTTAAAACTGCTTTAGTTTTACAAAAAGTGTGTTGCAGAATTAACGCCCATTCCCGTATAATATGAAACAGTGTGCCTATCAATGTATAAAATTAATTAAAACAATCTGTATAGAGAGAAAATTAAAATGAGACAAAAATATCCACAATTTAAAATCCATCGAAGGTAATTTCAAAACAAAAAATATGTCCGAGTGCATTTTTATCAATATTATAACAAACCAATACTAAATTTTACCAAAAAATGAAAATAAGGACTAAAATATAACATTTGAATTTTTATGCTCACATTAGAAGGTAGGTAAACACAGATAATACAAATCTATTAAAATTACAATATTAAACCTACCTGGACACTACAAACCAATAAATCATGATATAGAATAGTCAAATTCAATATAAGACACAATTTTGCACACATCGTACCAACATCACTGCAAAAAAGTTAATTCAAAGCATACGAACATCATTAATTTGTTTATTAAATAGTAAAAACGTCCAGCAGTACCATACGCTGGCCATCAACTGAACTAACAATTCATTTCGAGCGACTGATAAGCGCGACCAGGATCAGTGGTAGGAAAAGGGGCGGAGCAAGTCAGCAGGCGTGAATCGTTGTAGAAGAAACAAATAGATCTACATAGGGCGCGACTCCAGTTCATGAGCGATAAACTCCATTATGAACTCTTTTGATAAGTAGAATTATTGTGTTTAAATCTGAATTTAAGTTGTTTTTCATTTATTTTTATAACCTGACAATAGAAAGAATTTATACCTGTACTATCCACTAATTCAAATAGTTTTTTTAATGTCATTATTGTAAATTAAAACTATTTTTTTGATATATTTAAAGATTATATTTATTAATGAGTAAATGAGATTTTGGAATGTTCATTTTTATAAATAGTTAAATCAAATTGAAATTATTTTATTTTAAGATGATTATCACGTTAACGAGGTACAGTCTTTTTCACATTCAAATTAGTTTTAAAAATATATACTTTTTTTTTTTGGAGTAGGTATTGTTTACTAGATAACAAACAGCACGCAAAGCTGCTTTAGCAGTATTTCGACGTTTAACAGTCTTATAATTAATTATTTATAAGTACCTCTGTTTCTGTATATGAAAGCCCCTTCAGCCAAACAGTGATCCGCAGTTTACATTCCTTAAAAGTGAGTGGATAAATATTTAATATTTTATTTACTTTATTGTATAAACGGGGAGAGAGGTAGTGAAAATGACGTTTTGCGAGCTCCAACCTAACATATTTATTTCTACAGACTATATCCGATCTACGTTTGTTATGGAAATGGTCGGGGTTGAATGGAAGTTGGGAATGTTTGCGAAGTAAGACCAGCATGATGAATAACTGACGCACAGTTAGTACACCAGTGTCCTCATATAATTGAGAAGTTGGATATAGAATAGGCTTGAAGGTCATAACTTTTAACACACCTCTTTGAGCTCTTTCAAGGCGTAATAAAAGGGACTTATTGGCTCCCCCCCATACCGTAACACAGTATGATAATACGGACTGAGCGAGGGCCAAATATACAGATTTAAGTGTAGAAGCATCAAGTAAATTACGTAGGGTTTTAAAAATATACATGAGTTTCCTCGTACGGTTAGAAGTTACCTTAATATGCTCATCCCATGTGAGTGAGTAATCCAGCCAAACACCGAGGTACTTAAGTTTTAATTTACTCTGCAGTAGCATACATCCACAATTTGACATTCCGGGGCAGTTCTGATTATGAGCTTGGATAATAAAGTTAGGCGCAGGAAGAGATGAACATTTTGGTGCAAAAGCCATATAGCCATATAGCTGAGCAATCCTTTGAGCGATGTACGTTATCTTGAGTATTATTTGCCCCAGCGTATGAATGTG
The DNA here is from genome assembly GCA_902850365.2 of Chilo suppressalis. Lineage (NCBI taxonomy): Eukaryota > Metazoa > Arthropoda > Insecta > Lepidoptera > Crambidae > Chilo > Chilo suppressalis. Next base: position 22,177,529 of record OU963898.1, read on the forward strand.
GTCTATGTGCTGAATCTTTTCGCTCGTTCCGCACGTTTGAAGTCTTTAAACCTGCAAGAAAGACGTTACGTAATAACTCTCGAAAACATAGCAACAAAATTTACATTAACAATAACATGACTTAGTAAACTCATTGCTCTGAATTTGTTGTTGTTCAGCTTCAGCAGAGAGCAATGCTGCAGCGTGATTACATGCATGGAGCATACATTGCATGAATTGGTTTCACTAACTTGTAAGAGACACCTTTTACTGTCAATCTGCACTACTTGTTACTTGTGGTGGGCCCCCTTTTCCGCACGTGGACTATGCTCATTTTTGGTCCATTGTGCATTCAGTAGGATTTAGCTAGCTCAGCCAGTTCCTTCCAGAAGCTCAGTAGTCTCCTTGGACTCCCACAAGCTTTTAGGAGCGTCCTCGGCGTCTCGAGTGTTGAAGCCTGCTGTCCTGACACTCTCATGTATTCCAGGATTAAATTAGCGGCCGTTTCGTCTCAATCAATCAACCAACTCGGCATATCGCAATCTGCTGCTTGACTAGGCCTCTCCCAATTTGCGCACAACAATCGGTTCTCCGCCTCCAGATCCAGTTTAACCCAGCCGCCCTCTTCAAATCTTTCGGTCCAATATAGCTAGGACACCCCCCCGTCCTATACCACGCTTTGCCGGTACGCGGTCTTACTTACGATAGGTCCTTCGATAAATATGGCCACTCCATTGCCACTTCAGCTTGCTGTTTCTGGATCTGAAAGCTATCTCTGTGACTCCAGATATTTTCCGGATAACCTCGGATTTTATCCATCAAAGACTCTTTGAGCATATTTCGCTCCATAGCCCGCTGAATTACTTTAAATCTGTGGATAAGTTCTACTGTCAGTGTCCACGTGTCGGCACGTACTGGGTGAAAACTTTCGTTTTCAAGCACTGCGGTATTTTCGAAGTTTGCCAAATGCTGCCCAACGCAATCGAATCCTCCTGTCTGCTTCTTTCTCGAAGTTGTGTCTACCGAGCTGGCTGGTCTGCTAGAAGTATTATTGCACAACTTCGAGCATCAACCCTTCGACGCATACCGTTTCATCTGTTACCAGACAACCGCTACACAGAGAACTATCTGTAATACGTATGGTTTGTAAATGCTTATTGAGTAAGTTATAGTGCCCAACATTAATCTAAGAATAATTTGGTTAAGGTTTAGTAGTTTTCTAATTAGTTTAGGATTGAGACTTGTAATAGAGGAGCCCAAGCGGGGAGTTTGGGAATTATTCGAACACGGCAGAATTTCATTAGGGGGGAGGGGGGCAACCTTGCACCTTGTGAAGTAATCCCACCATACATGAGCCCTTTATTTATAGAGGGTCGAACGTCTAGAGTCTTTAAAGTCAAAACTCCACAACAAATCACCACACTGATACGTTTATAGCAAAAGTAATGCGCACGAGGCCATTACGTGGCACACACAGAGCGACCCAGAACAAAGGTCACGATCATTACGTCACTTTGCAACACAGAGTACAGTACTAAGGGCTGCGTTCGGGACCTACAATCCGGGTGCGAAGAGTGCCAGTTTTATAAATAAATATTCCAGCTTTCTTATGCTAACGCTCCGCACAGTCACTCTTACTTGCGATGCGTCATTCGGGTTGGACAGCAGGCTACCCTTATCGGCCGTATGGGGAAAGTAGGGAGGGACTGTTGCTACGTTGACGGGTAGCGGGAACGGATGGCTGTGTGGAGGGCCGGCATTATAGTTTAATGTATTGATTGTAATTTAAGTAATATATGTGTTAGTCATTAAGTAAAATTGTAATCCGTTGTATGTCAATTGTGTTCTTTGTTATTGTCTCGCTTGTTCCGGCATTTCGCTAGTCGCCTTTGCCATAAGGCGCTGGCTGAAAATCAGCGCTGCTGTGGTATCGCGAAAGCGGTTACCACACAGCATAGCTGAGGCAGCGCCCTATTGGCCTTCCACGGCACGATGTTTTTATTTGTTCTTATTTTTTATCTTACATTCTTATAACTATGTTTCAATATTAAAAAAAAAAAAAATGTATTTCTAAGTGTTGCTGTGAAGGCTAATAAAATGTTTTTCTTTCTTTCTTCTTTCTAGAGTAGCAAAAAAGAAATAAACAATCGGCCATGACTTGGTCGCGTCCAAAGTCATTTGAATAAGAGCTACTAGAGGGTTTGCGTTTAGCGTTGTCTCATGATTTTTTTATAAAAGAGCACAGTTGGTACCAAGGCCCAAGAACGAAATTTGACAGATCCCGAATTGTATCGTCATCGTCAAATTTTGTATGGAATGTGTTAGTTTGTTCTTACGTCCGGTAGGGGTGCTGCTTAGTTTTCCTAGAAAGTTTGACGATGCGATTACATTACGGAGCTGACAAAATTAGCGCTTGGGTCTTTGTTTCATTCTTTAAGCTTAAATCGAGACTTTCAGCTTGCTGTTTCTTGTTCCACCATTCACATCAGGTGCTTTCCCATGATACGTCTCAGCTACATTAATCATCAGCCTATTAATGCCTCCACTGCAGGGGCTCACGTGAGCCACCACGCGGGCCCAGTGTGGATTGGTGGGTGCTTACGACTGGAGATGCAGCCGGGACCAACGGCTTAACGTGCCTTCTGAAGCACGGAAGAACTCGAGATTTTAAATTTTTGCTCACCCATCCAATGACCGACCATTCGAAAGTTAGCTGACTTTTAGGATCGCAGGTCGAATACACTCACCACCTGCGCCATCGACCTCCTCCAGTCACATTCACCTCCATCATTTTCCCAAGATTTATTGTCAACATCACATTCACGAGTCATAATTCGGTATAATTTCGTTTACAGTTTTCTGATGGACGCATACTCAGCTGCTCAACTTTTAGAACAATTAAGCGCATTCGTGGTGTCATGTGGTCATTTAACGAACAAACAGAAATGTGCCATCAGTGAGAAGTTAGCTTTATGTTCCCACCGGCTTCTCGATGGTGGGGCCGAGAGTATGCAGCTGACAGACCTTGGCTGTACTATAATAATGGCTAATAACAATCCTTAATGAAATCACCACGATTAAAGTTATTCTGAAAAAATGAGGTATACAACACGTCACGCTTAATAGAAAGAAGAGCCGTTCAAAAATTATAATTAGACAAGGAAGAAAACAAAGAGTTGTGACGTCATAATACATGCCATTAAACTGTAAGTTTCGATTTTAAGTTGAACGTAAATAATGTGAAAGATTTTTGATAAGTTGTAGTGCACCAGATATTTATACAACGACAAATTAATTTGTAAGTTGCATTTATATAACTTCTTTAAAATTTGTGTAATGTTTGCCAAAAAAAAAGCAGACAGAGCAAGAGGTTTTTTTAGTTTTGTGTAAAACTTGCACCAATAAAGAAACATTCTGCTTTCATCACACATTATTCCGGAAAAGGAGTTATCATTCTCCATTCGTTTTATTATTGGTGGGAGTTATTTTTCAAAAAAAAGTTGAAATAGAACTTCACTTTATATTGACCTATTATTAAATTAACTTGAAAATAAAAGTGGTCTGAGTTGTGATCTACGATCATGGTCCTTCATTGATGTGTGATAAGGTTCTTTATTTTTCTAATGAATATTGTGTAAGTACTAGGATTAAAGTTTAATTTTAATACCAAAATATAATTTGTCAACCAATAAGGTCTTTAAAGTAGAGATGCAAGGATTCAATATTTTACTTTTACTATTCGGATTATAATATTTGTACACATTTAAATATCTGTCTTTACTGTACCAACAATCGCTGATTTGGATTAAGATGCAACCATCCATCCTATAGCAGTAAATGTTGATTGCCTAAACCCAGAAAGGAGGTTAAAACGATTTCGTTCAAACTTGGGCCCGTAATGAATGGTGACAATTTTAAGGTAAATTTATGGGACCATTACTAAAAAAATTGTGTGTGTCAGCTCCTACGCACGACTGGAGTTTACTCATTAAGTTCGATAGCCTAACCAGACGCAAAAAGAGTTTATTTAACTTAAAAAAGATTGATACTGTATGAAAGGTTAATTAACAAATTAATGAAAATAATATACATATATAAATATATATTTATTCATTTCATATGTATATTGCATTGCAGTATACCCTATGCACGTGTCCCTATACCCTACACTCACAACCAAATTAGAAAGTTGCGCGACATAGGATGCGCACCAAAAAAGTAACGAGGTCATTCATCGATAGATTTTACTCCTCACATTTTTCTCATACCGGGCCCCTTATATATGCAAATCGATTCTTAAGGAGTAAACTCCAAAAAATCGGTTTCTGCACTGAATAAATCCAGATTTGGGTTATTGGCATAGCATTGCATAACATCACTTCATTAAAGTTACAGCTTACCGTTCTCCTTATTCTTCCGATCCTATCCGGACTGTTCCGAGTCTGAAGGATGTACGTGTTTATAGTTGTGTACATATTATATCAAATTGAAAAGTTTCGGCACTGTATGCCCTTTCATCTCACCGTCTACTTTCATTAAGGTGGAGCATTGATCATCTTCATTAGCCTATTAATGTCCCCACTGCTGGGGCATAGGCCTTCCCTATGGATGGAATAGGGAGATAGGGCCATGACCCACCCACGCGGGCCCAATGCGGATTGGCGGGTGCTAACGACTGCAGATGCAGCCGGGACCAACGGCTTAACGTGCCTACCGCAGCACGTAGGAACTCGAGATAGAAGGTTTTTGGTCACCCATCCAATGACCGACCACTGCGAAAGTTTCTTAAATTCAACGATCGCAGCCGAACGCGCTAACCACTTGCGACATCGAGCTCCTCTTGGAGCATTGATATCTGCGGTATATCCATTCGACTACAGATGTTGAGCTTAGCAGGCGTCAATTATCCGTTGACTTTCAATACAGTTGTAGAAGAGAAGTAAGCAAGTACAGAATGGATAAGCAGGTAGACAGAAAGAAGTAAGCAGGTAGATGTAAAGATGTAAGAGGTTTGTGGTGGCGACATCTACACACTTTACATAAAATAAGCGAAGCAAGATTCGTCACTCTATAACAACAGATAGCGCTACCGGTGCTGCGCTCAAAAAGTATGGGAGCCTACATCGCGCAAGTGAAATTCGGAGACTAACTCATCATATAGGTAAAGCGTATACTACCGACTATACCATGGCGAGTGTTCTGAGTTATTCTCCCTTTTCTCTCCATCACCTTTTCTTTAGAGGACCTCGAGCGCTGGCCTATGTTGTCACCGACTTACTGTGGCCACTATTCCTACACGAAAAAAGAAATTTGGTGACTCATTTGTTTGTCGTACTATTCGTAAGTGGAATTCTTTTCCCGCTCACGTGTTCCCCCCTTCCTACAATCTGGGGTCTATTACGAGAGGCGTGAAGAAGCACTTCTGTAGGCCGGCAAGGTGAGGATGGTTGGTGTGTCAGTTTATAACTGCTGTTTCAGCTATCTTCGCGTCTGGACTTTATCACCACTTAACATCAGGTGGGGTAGAGACGTTTGCCTACCAGATTTAAAAAAAAAATATGCCCTACCCACATCAGTGGGGCCGCGGCCTTTCATCCAGGTAGGTGGACTTCCCCATTGGCCTTCAATAGGGTTAATGAAATTTCGTAATTAGCTGATGTCCGTGTTAACCGGGAGTTGATCAGTTGTTAATATTTCCTGAGCTGCTTCATTCCATGTGCTTGTTCCAAGGTGATACGATGTCGTTACGTTACTTTTGATTTGAATGAAATTCAGCAGGCGACTTTATACAAGTAATTCAGAAATTTTGAGATCGGTTTATGTTCCAATATTGTATGCACCAGCCCTAAGCGACGTGACGCGTCATGGTTTCCTGTTTTTTGCCTGTAGCATTTTTTTTTATTTACCCACTGTTAAGGTATTTCCAATACGAAAAACATGACGTGTCGCGTCGCTTCTACCCGCGCCAGTGTAAGTTGACGATTTAAACCACCCAGCATTCCTTAGATCACCAAAGTTTGGTTGATAACATTTGTCAAAAGTAAAACTGTTTTAGCATGCGCAGACGAGGGACTTTTTGTCCGCTAAAATAGATCGCTTAAAACGGCATCGAGTAGTAACGCATACAAGGGATTAAAAGTACCGCGTACAAAAAGTCCCCCGAACAACCGAGAACATCGTGAGACTGGACAGGACAAAAGTACACGGCAGTCCCGAAAAAAATTGATCTCAAGGCACAACAACGCTTTACAAAGCGAACTTAAACCCGCGTTGCGCGCTCGAAACGATTTAAAAAAAATATCCAATATTAATTCTTAAAACTTCTTCTCTGTTTTTAAACTTCATTATAATTATAACACAACGTAATCTGAGAATATTTATTTCCATAGCGTGCACTCTTCTAAAGGTGACGATTCAAATTTGTATGGAGGGTAGTCAGTTGCCTTCAGACTCGATTTTTTTATGAAATGAAGTGCTCTTTATTGTAAGTCGTTTGCCAAAAACCAGATTTTATTTTATCTCCGTTTTTTAAAGCTATTATAATATAAAATTATCTAATTATTGATTTGCAAATGTCAAGTTTTCTTAAATCTATTTTTTATTACCAAAGCATCAACTATATCAATGGGTAAAACTAGTTTTTACGGGTTAATGCACGAAATTTTATTTGTTTATTGACGGTTCGTAGCCTTTACAGGCTACGTCGTCAGAATAAAACTTTTATTCAATTTGTCGAGCTACCTTCGAAAGACTTTTATTGAGCGTTTGGTTATTTCATTGTTCGATTTTTAAGTTTTATTGTCTATGTATGAATTTATTATTTAATTTACTTATAAAGTATTTTATTTCAAATTCTTTTTTGTAATTTTGAGTTTATTTATTTGACCCTAACTACCGTAAACTACCACCGGTTCCAAAATTGGGAGAATCTCAATAGCCTCGCGCATCATTCGAGGAACGAACCGCCGCTCAGCTGCAAGGATCTGTGGTCTATCAAATCTAATGTAGTGGTTTGGTCCCCCTAATGTCTGCAGTGTGTGAACATGAACATGATTTGATAGACCACAGATCCTTGCAGCTGAGCGGCGGTTCGTTCCTCGAATGATGCGCGAGGCTATTGAGATTAAAAAATATCCAAATTTCAATAGGGAAGATGGTTGGTATATACCACCAGCTTGGGAACCTATTATACAGGAGATAAAATCCCAACCCCGAGCACACACTGCAAGACCATCAGATACTATTAGTTCTTTTTGTTTGCATAATTTAACATAAGAAGGAGATAGAAAGCCTCTCTTGAGTTTGTTTCGCCGGTTCTTCTCAGAAAGGTCTCCCAATTTTGGAACCGGTGGTAGTTTACGGTAGTTAGGGTCAAATAAATAAACTCAAAATTACAAAAAAGAATTGTAAACAAAATACTTTATTAAGTAAATTAAATAATAAATTCATACATAGACAATAAAACTTTAAAAATCGAACAATGAAATAACCGAACGCTCAATAAAAGTCTTTCCAAGGTAGCTCGACAAATTAAATAAAAGTTTAATTCTGACGACGTAGCCTGTAAAGGCTACGAAACGTCAATAAATAAATAAAGTTTCGTGCATTAACCCGTAAAAACTAGTTTTATTTAATGAGTGATGTGCGCACAGAGATGTTAAAGTAATGTAAAGTAAAAATAAACTTTTGTTTCTGATATCTATGGATGTGCGTGAAAACCTAAGAAACAAATAAGTAAAGTTAAGTTGATTGAATGAAAGGCAAATTGCGGTTTACGATTTATGACGTATTAAAAGAACCTACTTACTAGATCTCGTTCAAACCAATTTTCGGTGGCAGTTTGCATGGTAATGTACATTATATATATATTTTTAGTTTTATCTTTCTCTTATTTTAGAAGTTACAGGGGGGGGGGGGGGGGCGATATGTTCTTTTACCCGAGTCCCTATACTAATTAACATAATTTAACATAAGAAGGAGATAGAAAGCCTCTCTCGAGTTTGTTTCGCCGGTTCTTCTCAGAAAGGTCTCCCAATTTTGGAACCGGTGGTAGTTTACGGTAGTTAGGGTCAAATAAATAAACTCAAAATTACAAAAAAGAATTTGAAATAAAATACTTTATTAAGTAAATTAAATAATAAATTCATACATAGACAATAAAACTTAAAAATCTAACAATGAAATAACCAAACGCTCAATAAAAGTCTTTCGAAGGTAGCTCGACAAATTGAATAAAAGTGTTATTCTGACGACGTACAACCCTTTAGAGGACGAAATTCTAATACTGTTTCCACTGAAGCGGAGCGGAGATGAGAAAGATGACTTTTTTCCGTTAAACCGTTATGTTAGAGGAAACTTCGACTAAGATAAATAACGTCGATATTAAGGTGATGAGAGCCGAATCGTATCAAAGCATCAAAGAATTAGCGGTATGCTTGGACTGTAGCGTAACCACAAATAAAAAGGATTTGTCACATCTCTGTAAATTAAAAAAAACTGGTGCCTTTTGGTTTGTCTGATCTGCAGAGTATAGCTGCGCGCTAAGTATCTTGCCTTGCCTCCTTAAACCAGTACAGAAATGAAAGGAATTTATTTAGCCGAATTGTAGGTAACATGTGACGAAAAGTAGATTCCTAACGATAATTGCAAGAAAACAACGCAGTCAGTGACTCTGGGTCAAACGGCACAACAGTATTCTAAAGCTACGTAGTCAAAGCACCTTTTGAATGGTGAATTGGTGATGGTAGTCACTGTATGGTTTGATTGATTTCAGCTCCTTCAGATCTGGTCAAGCAATGACAGTAGCAAAAAAAACAGCCCCAACTCGTCAATCGATCTTCATTGTTACTGATCCATGATATATGATAACGCATGACTTCACATTTCTCGATAAATAGTTTTACTCCGATGGTAAAAACCAGCGGTCACCTTTCAAACTAGCTGGACTCTGCACTCCGGCTTTTTTTTCCGAAGGACAATTATTTCCTAGAAATAAAAATATCTGCCCAGGAAACCGTCAAAATGGCATCGTTATCGTCGTGTACGTTAAATTTCAGTATAACTACTTAAATAGGTAAAAACGAAATTTCATAATCTTACCCCTAATAAAGCAATTCTTAATGTAAATATAATGGTAGGTATCGTAAAAATACCGCTACGAAGCAAATCGTGGAAATTCACAATGTGAAATTCGCAAATAACCTTGCGAAACAATATCTCGAGTCCGTGCTAGTTTTTTTCCTTCGTTCCTTTTGTTTCTTGGAACAAGTATTGACCGTTTTTAACTGTCATTATTTTTTTAGCGTTGAGTTGTTGCTTTCAGTGTAATTGATAGTTAACGCCTTCCCTTAGAATTTGTGTAATTATTTCACGCTAGCCTACGCTATCTGAGAACAAATCTCACCTTATGGTGGTGATTGAAATTTATTGTAATTTGTGGCACTAGAACATTAGTTAAGATTCTCAGGTGGTGTTGTGTCTAAAAGTAAATATCATAGTAAAATTGCGTATTTTCGAAGTGTAGTTTAGTATCTCTCCGATGAATAAGCTAGAAGTCGGCAGTTTACGCGCGCGTTCATTTCACTTCCGTTGTCGGTTGAACGGACGGGCGAGTAGGAAAGAAAGAAAATAACGTTCTTTATAGAAAAGATAATATCGGTACGGTGAGGAGGGGAGCGGCACGGTGCGCGGCGCGGTGGTTCGCCCCACACGTCACGGTTTGCGCGCGCAGAGCTCTCATTGGCTGATGCCGCCTCCTTCCCTCCGCGCCTAACCGCACGCGCAGCGTCTAGATGCCCAGATTTCAAATCTCGACCGTTTATTTCATAGTGAACAACCAGAGCGCGCGTATCGTCGGTGCAGCGCGGACGTGTCGGTTCTGCTTGTTTAAAAAACACGGCAACGTGCTCGAGAACTGTTCGGTGCTACATCGTGACGTCGTCACAACGATTAAGTGCGTGCAGTGTCCAGCCAGCAGTACTACAGCGTTAAGCGGAAAGTCAATTTCTTTCGATGAGTGGAGGTTTAGTGCATGTTTTTATACACCATGACTAGATCCACACTCATCCATGGAAGTTGCGTGGTTCTACGGTGCCGAGGCTTCGGTGGCGTGAGACCGGACGCAAGCGGCTACAGCGGCCGGTGATTACGGGCGGGTATCATTACCGTGAGCGGTAATGATACGTTGAGCGCCGCACGGCAGGTACGCGCTGCAACTTCGAGCCGATCGCGTCTCTACCTACCTGCGTCAGTTGTGCCGCCCAAAAAATGTCGTTTAGATACAATTGGCGCTGCTTGACTATTGGCTATTCAGAGTAAGTTTTTGCTGTAGTTTTTTTTAAACACTGGAGGTAAAGAATGGAATTTTTTGGACGTTTGACTCACGGTTTTGTTTATGGGTAGATAAATATGAGCCATATCGAGTTCTCAAACATTTCAGTATTTTTCTGAAAAGAGGTTATCAGCGCCAATCCCTTAAAAAAATGGGCTTACGGGGAGTGCGGGTGAAGGGAAGGAGAGGGGCCGGTAGATAGCGGCGCAAGCGCATCTGCTCCTTCTGAGAAAGGCCATTGTGGCGGTCCCGAGGTGGTCAGTGCGGTGACGTCACGGGCCGGGGCCGACAACCTTTCCCCCCGTTCCTTACCCCCGCTAATATACATCCGCCATCATGTGTTCATGTTTTTGCATCACTGTGTTAATTATTGTCCTTGTGTCTGCGTGCGCGCAGGTAGGGCTGTAAACGCCTCTATACAAATTACACAATATACTGAGAAGCGTGAATTATTATTATTGAGCGTTATTGTATGACAGTAGGTAGGTAGGTAGTTACCTGTAATTTCAACATAACTACTTTAGATTTGCACTGACGAAATTATTTTTTGTTGTTGCTGACATCTATATTCACATGTTTTTGTAACGTAGGTGTAGGTATAGTGTTTATAAATCATAAACTAAACAAGTATGTGTTAATTATAGTGTGTCATACGACCGAATTCTGTTTGACGTCATGAAATTCTGGAAACTGCTTTAAGTATGATTAAGTGTATTTTTGGTAACTTCATTTTCAATTCAATAGTCTATTTCTCATTGTATTTTTCAATTCAATAGTCTACTTCTAAACTAGATACATACTTACATAAAAAAATCATAGCTCCTGAAAAAAATTTGCGACTAGTGTCCGGCCATTATAGGTATACCTACGTAACTCATTAGTTTTCATTTTGGAAATCTCATGTCTTTTACTTTAATGCCGATCTTGTGCTTGTAATGCTACGGTAATTTATACAGAGTCAAACAATAGTTAGAAATTTGGAACAGACAGACGGACACTACTTAGATTAGAACGACAGACAAAATATTTTAGGTACAAACCAGTGGCAAATAGACTCTTGCGCAGCAGAGCAATCCATCATCTCCAGACGAAACGTAAATACAATACAAGGTATAGGATTTGGTCTAATATTTTGAAGTTATAATCATGATGGTTACATTACTAAGGTCCACTTGCAGCAATTTTGCTAAATCTCAATTTAACTTAAACCAGATTTAGGCCCTGTCAAATTGACACTGACGTTTGTAATTTTTTATACGAGTTAAATCCAGTTCTAGATAAATCGAGATTTAGCATATTTGCTGCAAGTGGGCCTTACTCAATGCAAGTCCCATTTGGGGTAAAAAATTGTTAAGCCTTGGAACATGCTTCCATGGTCGGGGATACAAGTCCCTGTTACACCTCGGCAGAAATTCTTTTGTGCCGCGCGTATTCATTGCTTTATGTTAGAGATAAAAGCGTGGAATGTCCTTTTTAACATTTATGAACATTGTTCCTTTGATATAATGTGGGGAGACCCCTCAAAAGAAATGATGCGTTCAGATAAATTATAAACAGCCCCTTAGGTTAATGTCTTACATTCAAATGGATGTTTTGATGTCTTGAGAGAGCTTTTGTAACATTTATCTTTAATAATAATAGTCGCTATATCGGTAAAATTTCTATGAAAAGGTTAATTCTTTAATATTCCTTAATTGCAGTTTACTAAAAAATTGTATTAGAATTTAAAAGTGACGAGCTTTTATTACGGTCTTGAAAAATCCTGAAATATTTACAGTTTCTAAAGCTTAACAGTAATTCGTTTGTTTTTCTGTTTCTTCGCAAAAAAGTACTACCTACTTATGTAACTATTATCGAAATAAAACCATGAGAACGAAATTTTAGAACAAATAATATGTCTTTACAAAAGTACAGTCCCACAATAATCTGGAATATCTGCCATTGAATTATAAGAACATGTAAAATAAATTCCTTTTATTGTAACGTCCATGCCTCACATCCCGGAGCTAGATAATTCGTTTTACGTCCATCATGCGATGACTTTTGTTATTTTTGGTGGATCTTTTTTTATGGTCTGTGGAGCTATTTAAGTGTCCCGACACTGGAGGGTTCATTGGGGCAGGTAACGTGTTCCAGGTAGAAGAATAATTTAGTAGAAATAAATTATTGTGTGCATCTGCCGTGCCGCTTCTACTAGTTCGATGATGATACTAGGAGGATAGAAACACGTCAGAATGCTCATAACAAAATATGTATAAATAAAAATGTTCTCCTATTTTCACTTGAATGAGGTTAAACATTAAAACGATTACTACTACTAATTCGTTATTAAAATTGCAATGATTAATTAAGATTTTTGTTATGAAATTACCATATAATTTCGCGGTTCGCTAAATCCGTTGCCCACACTTTGTCTTGCAATAGTTTTTATCTGATGATCAATTAGAGTTTAAAAAAATATGGTGTAATAAACTTTTAATGCTTTATGTTTAGTAATTCTGAACCGTGAAGTTGCAAAGATTTCTAAAAGAAGATCTACACAAACTTGTTTAATTAAAAAAATCTTATATTTTTTTATATAAAGGGCTTAAAAGAGCTTTTAATATTTTCCTTAAAATATTTCAGATTTAGTAATGTTTTTGTAGTCTATAATGGATGAAAACCTGACGCATTTATTATGTAAAATAAGAAACAGGAAAATGTTCGAGAATTTGCGCTCAGATATTCCCCCGAAAAACGATTGTCCTCCAGCTGTGTATTAGTTATTTATTTATGATTTGTTTCGTGGTGTGGCGTGAATAGACACTTCAAAATAAATAACCTACGACCTAATAATATACATTTGTATTACGAAGTCGTTGAGTCAAACCTATTTGAGTTAGAAAATTAATTTGAATACAACTATAAAGCTACGTGAATAGAAGAAACATCTACTGACATCGCAATGGCCCATCGAAAGATTACGTCGGCTATGCAGAAGAGTAGAGATATTTCATACACATAGACGTGCATGGCAACAGCTTGCTCCATTGTGAGTCGAAGACGAATGAATACGTTGGCATCAAATTCCCCCGTAAGATCTGGGGTTACTTTTGTCAATATTCCCCGGTCTCTACATTGCAAAATGTTATGTTAGGTAAGTACACATTTTGACAGTTAGGTACTTAAAAATACATGTAAATTTCCTTCAAGACAAATTCTTGAAATTGTGATAGGTGCATAAATGGAATTTCGTCATTTAGGTACATAATACAAGAACCACACTCTCACAACATGAAAGGTATAGGTATAAATGGATTATTCGTCCAAGGTTTTAGGGGGAGATATCTTAACATTTAAACAATCTTTACATTAAAGCTGTATTTGACGATGTCAAGATTTCGTTATGCGACCAAGGGATTTCTAGAAATTTCTTGCGAGAACTCCCAAGATTTTTTTTAGGGATTTAGATGAAAATAAGAAATAAGTTTGTTTAAGAAATAACGTTTAATTACACATTTAATAATAAATAAGTATACTTCACAATTACACACTGAAAAATACTTTCGTGTACAAATTGGAATGTATATTGTTGTTTAATTAGTTACCGTTAAATATGAAACTGCCCTTGCCAACGCAATTTTACGGTTGATGGTTATATCGGATTTGTATCTGACATTCTCACGTAGATAGAAACGATATTGTTTCTCGCTCGACGGCCGGTTTTTTGTTGAGTAAATTGTGTTGCTTCCGCGTAGCGTCGCAGGCGCAGCGCAGGGCGTGCGAACCACCGACGCGAGGAGTGGAGGGTCGGGCGACCCGTGTAAGTTTCTTTTGTTTAGCGCACAAATTAACAGTCGTGACTTAGGTACAAAGGCGTGTTCTCACTTTTATAGGTACACCAGTACGCTTCCGATTCTATCTTTAAACTACCACTCATTACTTAAGAAATATTTACTAGGAAAAATACCACTCGGGATGAAGGTGACGATAGCGGAAGACGCGAGTTCGCATCCCGTCGCGACTGAAACCTGGACAGAGTGGAATTTTTCTAGTAAAAATTTCTTCAGATTTAAAAATCTAGCAGTTACTTAAATGTTTAAAAATATAAATATGATATTTCACTCATTGCGTTATTAGTTTATTAGATTCCACTTTTGAATTGAAAAATTGACATATCTTTCTACAAGTGGTCTATAACAGCCTATTCTATTACAGTCAATGGTGTCGATTCTGGCGTGATTCTTTAAACTAAAAACTAAATTTAACATCCTTTTCCTTCCGTATAGAGAATGACAAGGATACGCTACTGTCAAATTTAAGTTTAGGTTTAGAGAATCGTGTCAGAATTGACGCGACAAATGTCTTAGTAATTTTGAAATTGTAGTCCTTTTAAAACAGGGGAGTAGGAGGAATTTAAAAAATAAGCTTTTCTCAAACATGCTAGTAAAGACCATTATTTTGATCTTCTTCTTCGAAATAAATCGAAATTGCTGTTCTGGCCAAATATCTACATGTTAGCTTGAGCAGTGGCTGGCAAAAGTATGAAAATCCATATCTGTCGTGGTATAGCGGCCAAATCAATTACATAATAAACTCATATCTGTAGTGTAATTTAAATAAAAATAGAACGATGTTATGGTGCCTTTACACGCTTGTTGTTTGTTACAAACGACAAACACGTCAAACAAACTGCCAAATGCCGATCACAATCACCCAACACAAACAGGCCTCCTCACGCTTGTGTTCGCTGTTTGCCGTCTGTTCGCCAACCGTGTGGAGGTACCATTATATACCGAGAAATGACAACCAAGGAGTAATAGGGTAACTTTATAAAGGTTTTAATTAAATTTCGAACTCGCTTACAAATAGAAAGCTGTTTAATGAAAAGAAGTCCACGCTAAAGGACATTGGGAACTTTACTATACGACGGACAGAGATGAATTCAATCTTATTTTAAAGCTTTAGACCTCTAGATATGTTGACTTTGAGCGCATTTTTGTCACCCACGGGAATATAGAGATAAAACGAGAACAACATACAATAATTTCATGTTGAAAACAAATTAACCACACATACTCTTTTTTTTTATATCCCTAGGCAAGGAGGCGCGTCTAAATGGAGATTATTCTCATGGATACAATACAACCGGCTGCAGGGTTATGTTAGACACTTACTAAAATATACCAGTTAGGGAACGCTTTTGGCCATCAGGACCTTAGAGGCTTCGCTGATACGAAAATCCCATCTTCTCAGTATTCCCATAGGTTAGATAAATAAAAATTGCACAGGGATAGAGTATATAATTGGATCTGTCCATTGAAATAAGTAACGTTTGTGTCCGTTACTTATACTAAGCAACATCTATTTTATCCTGCACCCTAAGACACTTCAAGGTGCACTTGGATCATCCAAAGACTTAACAGGTTAAATAAAACAAGATTCAACGGTAGAGATACAACGATTTCTGTATTTCTATGTACCTTAATATTTCTATGAAAAAACTTGTTTTCGAATAATTCTGTAGTATAAATACCTATACGTTTGTTTTAAAAATCTTACGTTTTGGGATGCTTTATTAGTATTAGGTACATCATTTAGTCTTTTCTATGTATTATAAGTAGATAGGTATCTACTATCTAATACGTAGGTCTCTAGCTGGCAGCGTAAAACTTTTTGTAGGTAAGTGTATAATGAAAACAATTTCATCCCCGAGGAGAGGTGGCTCCCACCCCCACAAAAATAGCAACCGCCAGCTCATTCACAAATTTGAAGTAGACGGTAAGTAGAACCCAAATCCAAGTTTTGGTATAAATTGATGAAATTGGCAGAATTGCAAGGTTTTCCCCTTTTTTTCGTGCATTGACTGGACTGGACTAATAAGCCTTTACATGCATTTTTAATTACCTAAAATTTTTCCTATGGTATATGATGGCATACAAAAAATATACATTCCTATGGATTTTTTTTTAGAAAATGCAAAGGCGTCGTCACGATTCTCGTTCTTTAAATGGGAAAATGAGTTTATCGCGATTTTCCTGGAAATTACAACTCCTCTTGAAAAAAATACTATCAGGCATAACCTTAAAGTTTTGGTTTTTTATTAAAAACTTACTAATAAAAAATCAAAAAACCCGACTGCTTAATTATTATACTTCAAATAAAAACAGAAAAGAACAAAACAAGTCCAGTAGTCTATAATTCTGTTAATAAAGAACAAAGCTACTTTAACAGTCGGGACCCATTAGATATTCAATAATATTTTTCAACAGTGGGTCCCGACTGTTAAAGTAGCTTTGTTCTTTATTAACAGAATTATAGACTACTGGACTTGTTTTGTTCTTTTCTGTTTTTATTTGAAGTATAATAATTAAGCAGTCGGGTTTTTTGATTTTTTAAATTTACCTTTTTTATTTCACACTTTTTAGTTAGTTAGTATTTTAAGACGGTATATACCGTAGTCTTGTTACTTTAGTAAGGGAATTAATATCGCGGGAATTATTAAGTACCTTGCGTCGGTCTAAAAGATTGATTTATTAAGACATATAAAGAGCTAGGGTCAAGGCTACAGATGGGCCTCAATTTTCGCAAAAATGTGTGAAGTTAAATCAAGTCGTTACATAAATATCGCTAATGTATGTAAATTTTATAGTAAACTAGCACTTACTCAAAAAGTCATCTTTTGTTTATGTTTTTTTTTTAATAGTTTAGCAGTAAATATAAAATTCATTTACTTTTATTCGTCGACTATTTAAAATTGGCAGTGGCTGCATTGTCATGTCAATGCCGTACGTCTAAGATTGTGATATACACAAATTCAGTGTCAGTCCCTAGTCTCATAATTTGATATACCTACATAATTCACAGAAACCCAATATGTAGATGCCAGAAGTTAACTTCAAATGTTTTTAATCACCCTATACACAATACCAATCAAAGACGTTTATGTCTCAGGTTGAAGAAAGCAATAATTCCCGTCTGTTGTTTTGGACAATGGAGGCAACTGCCTTAGATCACTAAATTAAATAATTATGCAATCACCAAAGCAAAATTTATAATATTCGATTAAACTAAAGGCGCATAATAAAATTTTCATAACGTAAGTTAAAGCACCATAGCAATCTCATTTATTATCAATTTATAGTTCTCTTTGTAGTTTTCTTTTAAAGCGTTCACTTTTAACAGGTCAAAGACTTTGTGTTCGACCCTTTTTTATTGGTAGTGTAAAGCTCGAATGAAGAGTACTCCCAGTAGTTCAATCATGGCAATTATTTCCCAAAATTTTTTTTGTTTAAAAAAATACCGAATAACGTATCACTGTTAAGCACAAATGCTAAGTAACTTTTACAAATATAATCAAATAAACCTATTACTTACTTTATTTTTAAATCTTATTCATCAATTAAATACTTATCTTATCCTAACTATCTATACTAATATTATAAAGAGGCAAGATTTGTATGTTTGTAACAAATAATCTTTCAAACTACTGAACCGGTTTCAAATATTAATTCATCATAAGGTAGCTACATTATTTATTATAACATTTTTCTTTATTTAAATACATTTTGTCCGAGTAACATAGGCTATATTTTATCCCGATAAATAAATTTCGCCCGTACAATGCCGGGTGGATCACTAGTAAGTATAATATAATATTATAGATGCGAAAGTGAGTTTGTTTGTTGCGCTTCCGTGCCCTAATAGCTAAATCGAATATAATGAATTCCCATATAGAAGTAGATGGGAACTTGGTTCTTAGCTACAACATCGCAATACTTATAGGCGTAGGGTGATGAAAGGGGTGATTTACCTATAAAAATCTACATTATTTACTTTGAATTTTGCAGAATTATTACAAAACCAATATTATCGCGAGCTGATTAATAAATACAGGGATACCAATAAGTATGTACTTACTAGCGAAAAATGGGTTATTTGTCATTATATTAAGTAAACCTTTTTTGTAACATTAAGTAATATCGTTAAAAAAATGAAAAACAGTAAAATTCTGAGTTTTTCATTAAAATTCAATAAACATAAATACCTGTTATGATAATATATTTTTCATCATTTAATAAGAAGGAACTGTATCACAGTTTTATTGTTAGTACTTCGTTTAGGATCAGATACTGCGAATACCCCCTTTTTTTTTCTTTTACATAGTACACCGCGCTATCACTTTGAGATCGTTGTAACTTTTTAAATATTTGTCGAAATGACATAGTGTAAAAAGCAAAGTTTATCGTCTTTAAATATCAAAAGCGATAAAAGTATTTGTTTTGATAAAAAATGATTTGTTAATACAAAATGTGCATTTTGGAAATAGATATCAAATAATACTTTAGTTTTGATTCACTATTTTAGTGGTAATGACTTACACATTAAAAATAGAGATATGGTGTCACGGACTTTTTTTTTTAGAACTATTTAAGAGATACATTTTCACTCTACATTACATTCATGTAACTTTTATTGTTTTTGCAGTGCAGGCCAAAATGGCTCGCAAATGAGAGATTTATTCCGTCTCACGTGACACCTTATTGTTATATATTGGCCAATTCAATCAATAACTACATAAATTATTATATATATGTAATTATCATATATGAGCTATATAACTGTTAAGTTTCATTAAAATCCATTCAGTATTTTTTAGGTGAAAGAGTAACAAAGATCCATACAAACGTAAGATTGAAATTAAAAACGTAAGTGGTTAATATACAACTTAAAAGCGTTGTAGATCCTAAACAATCATATAAAATGAAAAATGGTGTTAGGAACCTAAATATGATTTTTGATTATCTAGACAGTGATACCCCACTCGACATATTTTGTCAACTTATTTTTTTTACTTCGTCACAATATGGCGCCTAATTTTGCCCATATTGAATTTTGATTACTATCATATCTTTAGTAGCACTCCCATGATTGAGACGAATCGATTGATGTATGAATCATCAAAATCGGTCCAGGCGTTTGGTCTCTAGTGTGCCACAAAGGAACAAACATACATATATAGACTGTTAAACACATAACCCTGTCTGCGCGTCGCGCTTCGCGCTCTTGCATTGCGCAGCCGGGTAAAAAGTGTAAATACAGGTATCCTAAATGCAGAATAAAAGTTGTAGATCTATTAAATAGCTAAAAAAATATTGTTTTTTTTCGATAGGAGCCGTATTTTTCCAGGAGATAGCGATATACTCATTTACTACCCTTAGAAGGACGAGAATCGTGACGGCGCATTTGCATTTGCTGAGATTTTTTCATAGTAAATTTATATTTTTTGTATACCACCAGAAAGAAGAAGCACACCAAACTTATTTGAAAACACTTTTTCTGACAGGAGATGTTTCGATTGAAAGTAAGTCTACTTTTTCTAAATTGAAATCTATATAAGTTGAAAACAATAATATTTTGGATCGAAAAAATTTAAGCGTGTTTGGGACATAAGAAGTTTTTAGCAAAGCTAGTTAAAAAAATGATTATTTGTGGAGGATAATAATAAAAAACCCAAAAGTTAGTTATTTTGATTTATCGCAGGTAGTTGAGCACGGTACAAATAGATATCAATACTGTGTTTTTAGGAGTTTATACTAAAGTCCTTTGACTACTTAGCTATAATTTTGCCATTAAATTTTGTTCGATAGAAGTTGCAGTTTTCCCGGATATCTCGATAACCGATTTCGATACTGACTGTTTCAGTTTGCGTTGCGTTGATAATAATAGACCCAAACGTGGTCAAGTCCTTAGATTTGATTCTATCTAAGGTTATGTTAGCCATATTAAAACTTTTCGATTGAAGTTCTATGTCTATGGATACTATAAATTTATTTATGGTCCACTTGGAGCAATTTTGCTAAATCTCGATTCAGCCAAAACTAGATATATCCCATAGTAAAAATGACAAAACGTCAATATCAATTCTATATTGTATGGGATAAATCTAGTTTTACTTAAATTGAGATTAGCTAAATTGCTGCAAATGGGCCTTGATAAGAGATTTGTATTATTCAAGCATGAATGTTTTATTTTTTACCTAAAGGAATTTTTGATTAGAAAAAAAATACAAGTCCGTAATTATTATGTGGGCTGTATAACGCTTTAAAATTAAATGGCATTTTTTAATCATTACATCCTTATATCAGTATCTACATATTTTATTCATGCATGTACACAAAGCTTTACAGATAGATGGCGGTCATCATGGATGCAATTTAAGGTAAGAGATGACATCAGCTGTATTGGATAACTACACTCGACAGCAAATAAACCGGCTTATCCGCTAGTACCTTAGTGTTCTCATTCGATTTTCTCAAAAAATGTAAAACTTAGTACAAATATCAAAGCTATCTCCTGAGAGTACGTTTCATGATGATTAAATGTCAAAAATATATTCTAAAGTATTAAGTCAACTTTGTAATCAAGCAAAAAAAAAACGATTTCAAATTTTTTAATAAAGTTGTGATTATATTTTTTTTGCTGTGGATAGCCTGACACTTCTTATAATTTCTTTAATTTTGTCCATTGTTTTTTCAGACGTGTGTATTTTTGCTACCGATTTACACAACTGAAAAACGACTCTTGGAAAATTTTCCAAAGATTTGATTAAGAATTCTTCATAAAAACTTTTTACATTGATAGTTTTCTGTTTATTTTAATCATCATAAAACGCACTTTCTGTAGGAATAACTTTGACAGTTGTAAGTTTTATAGTTTTTGAAAATATCAAATCAGAGTTCTGAGGTAGCAAGTGATCCGGTTTATTTACTGTCCAGTGTATTGCTCCCTAATAATGCCTACAATACTTCTGAACTTCCGAAGTCGATACATGTTAAAATAGGACTTATATAATAAATATATACACTTACTTGTCTTTTAGTTTTTTTTTTATATTCTCATTAAATACCTTTACCAAATCAATAGTCCTGTCAGTGCACGGTTTTCCGTAACAATTCTACCAAACAGCACCGATTATCATCAAAATTTGGCTGTTCTGTTTACCCCTGTACTTTAAAGTTGCCAATGTGCCGAGGGTTGCTTTTACCCTGGGAATGGATGCCACACGCCTCCCCTAAGGAATGAAAAATGTTTTATCAAAAAATAAGAATGAGAATGGATGACTAAACTGACTAATTCTAAGAAACTTTTGTTCTAAAGTTTTTACTGATAGACAATACTTTCAACTCATTCGAGAGTGTAATCGTCAATTTTTCAACAAGCGAAAAACCTCGTTATCGGACTGTTTTTCATGAATAACTCTGGAAATTAGTATATTATAAGAAATAATATTGTATTAAAAAAAACAAACAAACAAAATACTGCGTTTAAAATACCACTATAATGAATCCTGTCGGAGTAATAGCTTGTTTAAAGGTTCGTTCTTTTTTGTCAACCCACATGAGTAGCCGTCTCTCCTACTTCCTTCTAGTCCTCTCCATCCAAAGGTTGTCTGGAAGAGATCGCTCTAAGCGATAAGGCCGCCCATTGTTACACTAGTTTTAATTGGTTATGTACTAAATTTAATGTTATATGTGGTGTACAATAAAGTGTTTTGTATTGTATTGTATTGTATGAGTAGTAAATTTAGGTACGTAATCAAACAACGTAAAGTATCCACGTTGAAATTACTATTAAATTCCTTTAAGAGAGACGTAAAGGAGCATTTTTGCGGGCCAGCAAGGAGAGGATGGCTGGTGTAGCAGTTTATAACTGCTGTACCAGCTATCTTCGCGTTTGGACTTTATCACCACTTAACATCAGGTGGAGTCATTTGCCTACCTAGTTATATATATATATATAAAAAAAACTATTTCAATTGAAAAGGATCGTTACCACTTTATAATTAACTTAATCATGTACTTGTAATATGCCGTTTATATAAGCCATATAGTTTGATTGGTTTAAAGAGCTTAATTCTGAAAAAACTTAGGTTAAAGTGAAGAGAGCTTTTTGCATGTTACTGCAACTAATTGCCTTTCTTCAAAACAAATTCAAAAGTATCTTTCAGATACGCAAAATTTTATAGCATTAAAGTTTGTAAGGTTTTGCTTTTTATACATTTTAGTTTTTATTTCTGTTTGATAAAAAAATTGTAAGATATGGCCGTTTCAAGTTTGCATAAGTTAACAAAGTAACGATTTCAAGCTTTTCCAGCTCCAAACTTTTGATAAATAAGAACTTTAAAACAAGCATACATCAGTTTATAGCTTTTTAAAAAAACCAACGAAATGTTTTTTTGTTAAACTTGCTAGTTCAGAAACTGAGGGGGTACCCAATCACAATTTGTACAGTTATCAAAATGATCAAAACACCCGTATATTGCAATACTGCTAGTATATTGCAATTTTCACACATTATGAGACACACATACACGTCTGTGATATTTCTACGAGTTTTCCCCGAAAAATGCATTGTTTGTTGGATATTGCACGATGAAATTTCGATTTTAGTTATTGTCGAAGAAGAACTAACCTTTAACAAGCTATTCTCCGTTAGTATGGGTCTAGCGATAATTCAAACCCAGTATTTTGTGTTGTTTTCTTATAAGCTACAATTTTACTCTGCATGGTTTTTTTATAAAATACTTTTTTCAGATTTAGTTCTGGAAAACCATCTCAAAACGTTGTTTTGTTGAAAAATTGACTTTTCCGAACTTTATTAAGTTGTTAGCATTTTTCTTTCAGTAAAAACTTTATTGAGCAAAAGTTGCTTGGAATTGTCAGTCTATACATTCTCATACTTATTTTTAAGAAAAAAAACATCCCTGATAATGGTTTTTTGGTTTTCCCGTTTTTTCGTGCATTGGAAAGACTGAAAGCAAGTATGTAGTTACAAAGCTCGACACAAAATGTAAATGCTTGATGCTTTTGATAAATTGGGGAAACCCTGTTATTAATGTAATTTACTAGTGAAGAAGATACTTTGGGCAATCCTACCAATATGACAAAGGACAATGTTAAAATTGGCCTAAGAACCAACACCAATTTGGCATCTATGATAATTCGTAGTATATTTTTTGCGATAATTATCAATCAGTATTTAGATTGTGACGGACACTTCCAGTTAGGTAAGCTAAATTAAAAGTTAAAAAATAATCTGAGACAATAAATACCATTTTAAGTGTATAATCTATGACAGCGCTGCAAACAAAACACTCTTTCTTCCTAATGCCGGCACTTCACTTGGCAATTCGTATTTGCTATTTTAAAACATGACATCAGTCTGTCCTTTTCATTCCTTATTAAGCATGACAAGGACAAACTGTTGTCAAGTGAAGGGCCGGCATAAAACTCGTTACTCTGTGGTTGTTGTGCTTGCAGTTTGCATTCGTAGTAATCTGTGGCATTCGTGCATTCCAAAGAGTAGTATAATTTAATTAATATACCGATAAGTGCATTCTTGTTTCAGATTACCTGTTGTGTGTGTTTATTTGCGGTTGTTTTTCCTTTAACTATTTCGGCTATCTAATATGCCATCGATGTTACCAAAGAGCAGAGCCCTTATTACCAAGTGCTAGTGAACTTGTGCCACAACATCCTGAGAGGATCATACTGCCAAATTATTCAAGAACACCTGATACACATTCACGATGCATATTTACACAATATACATGTGATATACAAATAAATACAATATATATTATGATACAATTATGTGAAAAATAGTCAATAAATAAGAAGCAAAACTACAGTTTTTATTTTATTCATGTTTCCTACCTAACCAAGTTTTTCCTAATAGATATTCTTTAAAATCGCACCAAATAAAATTAATTAGTTGTAATATTAATTCACTTCATACTAAGTTCATAGGTTGACTTATGTTTCATTGAATATTAAACATAACCTCAAAAAAATTTTAGTTTTCCTGATAATTTAAGTTCTCAGAAGTGTCCGTCAATAATCTTTGTTTTTACAGTCATTTACTTACGATTTCGAACCTAGAAAATAATATTTCATGATTGTTGGTTCTTAGGCTAACTATGTGAATGAAGTCGCGGACGGCCGCTAGTGCCTTTTTAAATAAAACTCGTTAAATGAGAAACTGACTGATCGATAAGTATATGCAAAGTCAAATACTCTTGATCTAGCTATATGCATGAAATTTTGCAAGATATTTTGAAATGGTGTAATTTTTTTAAATCAGTCCTTTCGGGATTGATGTAGTGGTTGAAAATTTGTATGTTACATAGTAAATATTAAAGTTTTGACGTTTGACTTAATTTTTTTTGTGTCTATATGTTGACAAAATGTTCCCATATTTTGTAAAAAATATGTAAAAATGCAGTTTTTATTTTCCTATGACCATAAACCCAAGTCAAGTCTTACGTACCTTTTCGTTCCCTAGACGTGGCT
This sequence comes from Chilo suppressalis, assembly GCA_902850365.2. Lineage (NCBI taxonomy): Eukaryota > Metazoa > Arthropoda > Insecta > Lepidoptera > Crambidae > Chilo > Chilo suppressalis. The sequence continues at coordinate 22,202,171 of OU963898.1, forward strand.
ACATAATTGAGGAGTGTTAGGTAGGACTATTTTTAGAAATTTATTTACTGGAGAATAAATACAAAAGACAAAACAAGGGATGACAGTTGTAGTGTAGCCCCAGGCGAAAAACTAGTTATCTTAATAATTTAAATAAAGGATGAAATTGACTGGCTGTTCTATCAATGTAGTCTGATCCGATCGTATAAAAGAAAGAAGCAGAAGCTAAAAAAATTGCGCAGATTTCTTCAATGAAGTAATGAGCACGAAGAAGGGGTTTTGGAAATTCATCCTCTTGGTAACTGGTGCAAATAATAGATGAAATTGGTAGGTATGTCTGTTAGGTATTGATCAAAAACTAAAATGATCTGTTTATTTATTTAGGAATTGCATTCCTTCATATTTCTTGGTTTGTTTTAGAAAATGTTTTTTTTTATTTGGTAATTTATTGCTTTTGATTATATTACTTATGAAAGTAACGTTGAAACTTTCAACAGTAAATATTGAACTTATATCTTAACTAGCGGCCGCCCGCGACTTTGTCCGCGTTAACTTTGTTTTTTTGAGAATACCACAGGAACCTAACCTTTTCCTGGATAAAAAGTATTCTATATCCAGGGTTGCCAGGTCTCACGATTTTACAGATGTCCTGTTTTTCTGAAATGTCTCCTGTTTCTCTACATTAATCTATTGATTTTCTTACAATTTCATTAAGAATGTATTTAACCTTAATATAATACAATATGTAACAAAAAAAAACAACGAGCTTTGAGAGGCAGCAAAAGCCAAAGAAACGCATTCGTTACTGGCCTATACTTTGATTTGATATACCAATTTTAGGTGGGCGGGGGGGAGTGCAAATCGGAAAAAATACGCATCTGGCTACATCTACTAATTTACAAATACGATAGTTTGTATGTATTTTACTCCACCACGCAAAAACAGATTTGGATGAAATTCCTTACGCATCTAGTTTATGACCTGGATTAAGAAATTGGATACTTTTATTCCCGGAAAATTGTTAGTTACCTATGGGATAAAATGTTTTTTCCCAAAAAACTAAAGTGCACGCGGACAAAGTCGCGTGTTGCCGCTAGTTAAAAATATTAGTCAGATCTGACTCTCTACCTATCTTCTATCTGTATAAAAATCAATTGCTGTTCATTAGTCGCGCTAAAAACCGAGAATGGCTGTACGGTTTTATCTTATCTTGGTCTTGAAATGTTCGTGGAGGTCAAGGGAAGGTTTAAAGGTGAGAAAAATTCGAATAATTTCCGAGAAAACACTAAAAACAGCCCTTTTCATTTTATGAATAAAATGTAGAGTCAATTTGAACTTAATTGCCTTTGAACAAAAACTATACGTATATGTCTACACTACAGCTCCACACCAAAGCAAAGCGAGGGTGGGCCACTAGTTTTACATAAAACAGTATCGTAGGTTGTAGAAGGTAAGCCGCAAGCTGGCACGGAATGAATGTAGAAACAACGTATACCTATAAGTACATATAAACATCGAGAAAATTCCGCAGCACAGTAGTGATGGCGGTTGATTGTCGCCAATTAGTTGTAATGACGGCCCTCGGCTCGGTAACCCGCAGTAAGTAATTTGTTGCCAAACGCCGCGTGCTGCGAGCTACGAGCTGCGTGCGACCAAGATTTATATGTGAAAATACTAACTGAATAGAGAAACTCCTCCTTCCTGAAGTCGGTTCAAAAGCGAGCTGTACTCTACTACAACACCGTCAATCAACTTTACGAACACCATTTTAGATACATAATTATAATAAGCATAATTTTTTATTATAAATTAAAAGGGAAATATGTTGCTGAATGATCCTCAACGGACGACCTCCGTGGCCGAGTGGTTTGTACGCCGGGTTTCATGGTGCCGCCAACTCAAGAGGTCCTGGTTTCGAATCCCGGTGGAGGCAGATGTTTGTGTGATGAATACGAGCATTTGTTCTCTAGTCATGGATGTTTAATATGTATTTCTATACATATAAATAAACTTATATATATGTACAGTTTATGAATTTTATCCGTTACCCTAGCATAGCCTATAACACAAGCCTTACAGTGCTTACTTTGGGGCTAGGCTAATTGGTGTGTGTGTTTATATATATAAAAAAAATATATATAAATGATCACCTACAAATACTATTGGTAACCTAAAGCTCAGGTAAGGTTACCAATTGTATATTTTTGGGGATCACTTAAATTTTTTTAATGATCATTAAATATGTGCCAAACAAAAACCAACTACATGAAAACGAAACCAATGAATGTTTATCTTACCCTACTACCTAATCCTACTAATACATATTATAAATGTGAAAGTTTGTGTGTTTGGATGTATGTTTCTCAATCAAATAAAAATTACTGAATGGTTTACCATTTACCAGGAAGTTCAGCTGTTCATGAAATCTTTACTATTGTTTCACATTGTCACACAACATTCCGTCAAGAAAGGGGTTATTTTTGCTACGTTTTAAGAACAAATCCCAGATGTTTATTCTCCTAAAAGAAAATAGACATATCTGTAAGTGTTATATATTTTTAGCATTTAACTTAACTTAAATGTTTAAATCTATTGAAAATATTTTACTTATACTTTACAAAATTCCACTCAGTTTGAACCGAGGAACCGTGGATTTTTTTCTAGTAAAGTAATCCCCTCTCTATATAATCTCCCTATCCCTAGGTGAACTTAAAGCTCCAGGGCCTGTATAACTATTATGTTAGAACGATGTTTTAACTTTCCACAGCGAACTTCTTCATGCATACGTCACGTACGGTAATAAAAATAATAAACACTTTATATGTGCGTGCCATCCGAGGGGCCACAATGGAAAACGTAGGTTTATACATAAAGATTTAGCAGGACCTTTAAAAAAATGTAGTCAGAAGAATAAACTCGAAGCTGTTGTAAGGCAAACACTACGACTCGCCGAATGTGGGCTCTAAGATTAAACGCTTCAATCACCATATTACTGTATCTGACCAATTTGAATAATTTTGATAAATGCTAATAATTAGCCGTTAATTTGTAGAACAACGTACAAATATTTGAGCTCTGTTAAGTGACTACAAATAAAGAAAATCCAATCAGTTGGTCCTTCATTGGTGGTCCCTCAGTTTTAACGTGTTCCAAAATAAATCTACTGCTACAAAGTAGTTAAAGCTTAGTTCATTTGGCAAGCTTTCAAATTTAGCAAAAGTAGTCAAAATGCTACCCTGCGAGTACGAGGTTAATATATTCTACCAGTACAGTTTTTTTTGTTTTCCTAAATGGCTTCGCACGGCTTGTGCATTTAGCCAATGTCAAGTGTTAAAAATGTTTACAAATTCTATAGCACTCGTGGTCAAAGTAATAAATCAAGTCAAAGAAAGTGGCAGTCAAGTCAATCCCCTTTCCCTATGTTTCAGTAAATGTGTGGGGATTTACTGGAACCTCCCCGTGGACTTCTTGAAGGAACGTCGAAAGACACTTTCCGCTATTTTGTTTCACTTGCCAAGACTTGTGCATGTACCCGAACACTTAGTGGTTAATAATCCACCATTATTAGACACTAACAACCGCCACAACACAATTTTTAACAAGAAAAACAAAACTGCTAAAGAGACGCTTTCCGATCCCGCCAAAAAGTCCCACCCAGTACAGAATAATAGGCTCTAGTAAGTGAGCCCTCGGTCGAAACGCTCAAAAACCAAAAACAAAAAAAATTTTTTTAGAAATATCTCTGTCCAACTCATTCCCAAAATGAAAATAGTTGATGCATTTTTAAGCAGAAAATCTTTAATTTAAGATTATATTCAAATAAAAAAATATTATTCCGACGACGCATTCCTGAAAAGGATGCGAAAAGGTCAATAAATAACTAAAATCGGTGCAATATAACCCGTTAAAACTGTTTTATTTAATACCTATGTGATTTGCGTGAAAACCTAAGAAACAAATATTGTATTCAAATATTATTTATTTAAATAACATTTAATGAAATATCCTGCTTTAATTGATTCTCAGTTATGTTTACGTGTGTGTTAAACACATTTTAATTTTTTAGGACACTCACAAATAATGTACCTGTATGCTTTTGGATCGCTTAAGTGTTATTTTAATTCTTATTAAAGTACACTTAAATGCTAAGATTGAAATACTGAATATTGTTACGAGGTGCAAAAATATAAAAATGAATAAATATTAATTAGATCTAAAAGATTCATTATTATTAATAAATACACTATTTTAAAAATTGGTTCCACTTTTAAATTTCAAACCACGCAGGGTTTAATTGGTTTCGCGTGCAAACTTCCACCCCTTTTCACTTTCAAAAGATGATTTCTGGGATAAAAAAAATCCTTATTCCTTTTCGTTTCCGGGACTATTACAAAGGATTACAAAGGAAGGAAGAAAAAAGGAAACTGTCTCTACCAAATTTCATCTCAATCAGTTCGGTGGTTGAAGCGTGAAGAGGTAACAAATACATATTTCATTTACTAGCTAAAAGAGAAAGAGAGAAAGAAAATATGCGCGCACACTGCTTTCTCTTGCTTATATCCCCCACTCAACTCCCGTTCGCCTCACCCTTACACACTTTTCGTAACGCGTAACGCATTCACCAGCTTAACCCTCTAGTCAAGCGTGCGTAAAGAAGTTTCACTTCAAAAAGCGATAATCTGTCAACCAAGGGTGAGCTCGTACAGAAGGTAATCTACATACAAAGTGCACTCGAGCAAGCACACATAGATACCGCTCACGAAAACGACAAGATTTCTCGGACTGCTTGGGACTAGTGCGCAGATGGAACCCGCCTGTTCCATCTACTTGAGACACGCGTCTGTGAACTTTTTGGGCAAAAATGAAGCAAAAAAACATTCATTATAACTGTTGAGTGGCAGGTTCTTTGAATTCAACATTAAACGTAAATTATGTTTCTTGAAGTGAAACTTCTATATAGCTGGGGATATTAGGATTTTGCTGTCACGAAAAAGCGTTAAAGCCGCGTGAAGGGGGTAGACGATAAATCGCGCGGTGAGAGGGGGCAGGCAGGCGTAGGCTGTCTCGGTACTTGTCCGTTAAAGTTTCACTTCCTCTATGAGGCTCAACACACATTTAGTTTTTTTTTTTTAATTTGGGTTTAATTGAGCAATAACATTATAATTTTAATTATAATAACAATAACAACAAAAAGACATAGTTTAGTTTTATTATTGATTTATTTTTGCATTCTTCCTGTTTATTTGACAACAATTAATCAAACAACTAGATACGTAGGAGTGTCGCTACCACGTTTATTTTTGAGCACAAGTCAAAGTTGACGATCCTATTGCACCTGCCAAGCTTAGGTATGAAAAGTGAAATACATACATGAGATTACCTTCTGTACTATCTATTTTTTGTTTCCGATTCAGTTTAAGTTAAGTTTGTAACGTCGTAGTCGCAATTTAAAGAATGATCATGCCGATTGCTATAATCGGTCTAATATGAGTTGCTACGTAGTTGAAGAATGTATCTACTAATAATGTCAGTTACTCACGCCTTATAATATGGGTTAGTTTCCAATAACTTTTTTTTCTAGTAAAATTTTCTTGAGATTTAAACTTTAGCAGTTAAATACTCAAAAATTAAAATATAACTATAATTTGAAGATAATGTTAGGTTAGTAAAAATCCACTTTATTCTTATTTTTTTTATAATTAGATAATATAATTTTACCTCGTCAGAATTCACTGTATCATTTGGTATTATTTATTTAACATCTATATCGGGTAATACACATTGAGATGTATACTTTATAACAATTTACTGGAACTGCGTCTGCACCTCGAGCTTACTTGGACCGCGAAGCTATAAATATGGGCACAAAAATTAAACAACTGAATATTCGCATTCGCGAATTAGTGCAGCCATTGAAGCGAAAAATACGGCCTTACCTCCGATTTTTTTTACTGTGAACCGATTTGCATCAAATTTTGGAATTAGGCTCATCTTACCCTTAACTTCAAAAGTGAAAATGATCTGAACTCCGCCTATTATTTTTAAGGGGTGTAAACAACCCCTTAATAGAAAAATTGACATTGAGCCATTTTATCGATAGAAAACATGTCTAATAGTAAGTGATGAAATTGTAAAGTATTTTCTAACATAATTACCTCATATTAAAATCATTTTCAACCCATATATATATATGACATATTTAAAAATAATTTAATTTAGAGTAAAAAATTGCTATTTATTGAATAAAATATTTACTAATTATATAAAATTGTACTATTATTATTAAAATATAATATTATTATTCATGGCTCAATGTCGGAGTCGCTGTCACATTCTACATCTTCTGGCTGAATTGGAGGGCTATTTTGTTCCACAGGTACTATTACAAAACAGACCAACTTTTCTGCATCCGCAAGACGCTCCACGTCCTTTTTTGCAGTTGCAGTTTTTGTGGTGCGGGTGGATCTACAGACTTAAGTGGATTTAATAAACCGTCATTCATGACCCACCCCCAATCCGTTGGATAAATGATGATGATGATGAAATGATGAAATGTGTTATATGTGTATAAGAACGTTGGTATGTATTCATGCCTACGTTTCTAAAATATATGAGCCATATTATGTATATATATACACATTACAATAGTTGTGGGTCTCTATTATACTGCGTACTTTCACATTGCTCCAAATATTCACACTCCGAAATTTTCAGTTACTAAGTAAAAAAAATATGATAAGTTTTTGGACCATAACTCCTTCAATTTTCATGCTATCACAATTTATGTAAAACCATTGTAAAGGTAATTAAGACAGCTACAACATCCTTCATTGCAATATAATATTAAAAAACCTTTTTCTAAAACGGTGAAGGGTTGAAGGGCTTAAGAGAGGCTGTGATTGCGCTGCCACGGGCTCTTTAAACAATCATATCTCCGTCAATTTTATTTTGACAGAAAAAACAAAAAAACCAATTTGTTTGTTAGAAAAATACCTAAATTTTTAAATCGTACACTTTTATACCTATCTGTCGTCATTTTTGAGGTATTATGAAAAAAAAGTGGGTTTTTTAAAAATTTGAAATTTTAGTTTTTCTTTTAATCGTGACTTTTTTGAAAAATATGCGTCCTGAAGCAGCCAAACTGATACTATCTATCAAACTCTTCATAATAAAGTTAATTCTAGGCGGAATACGATTAATTTTAATTTTGGTGGAAATGGCACTTATGAAACCCATTGATTTAAAAGAAAAAACATTAGATACTCCCCTTATTTGCAATACAGCTCACTTATTTTACGTGCAAAAGACTTTTAATAGTGCTCATTTTAAAGCTTATTTCAAGCACTACAAAACCCTTTTGTATTAGAATGCATAAAATGCATCTGCTCGCCGCTAGATGGCATTGACAAAAAAAAATATGAAAATAAAAAATGGCCTTGATCTTTAATATCTAGCTTAATATTGCACTTAAAATACTTTATAAAAAACCAAATTGTTCATTGTTTTACCTGCTACAATTTTGTGCTTTATAAAATTTTCGATAAAACTTAAATTTTTGGAGATATTTGCAAAAAACCGATGAAAAACGGGAAAAACTCTCGAATTTTCAATTGCCAATATCTTGAAAAGTATTGAAGTTTTGGAAAAACTTTATAGATGATTTTTTGCTTAAAATTTTTGCTTAAGCTTTCGATCGATATCCGAGGTTATTTTGAAAAAAAAAATTCACCACCGAGAAGGGGTGGCAACCACCCCCAGGGTGGTTGCGGAGTTCAAATCATTTTCACTTTTGAAGTTAAGGGTAAGATGAACCTAATTCCAAAATTGTATGCAATTCGGTTCACAGTAAAAAAATTCGGACCAATAATGCTTCAATGACTGCACTAAATGTCTTTCATTGATTTTGACTTTGAATCACCCCGTCATAACTTAAAAGAAATAAAATATTAGTAAAATTATTGTTAAGTCAGGTAAAATTTGTCTTGATTTACTTTTGCCTGGTCCATTAAAAATATCATAAAAAGAAAGTAGAGAGAGAGAGTGAGAGAGAGAGATTTTTTATTAACCATTTGTTACGAGTATTACAACAACAATGAAAAAACACATAAACATTAACATAAAAAACAAAATTAAAAACTAACTTAAAACTAGTAAACTTGAGTACTACCAGTACTATATGTAATTAAAGTAAAGATCTCTATTTTCCTTTACCGTTGCAGGTTCACATCACTAATGAACGTTTTCCTGAGATGTGTACAGGGGAAATTGAAATTTAATGGCGAATGCAGTCTATACGTTCTCAGCACTACAAAGGAGTTTATACATAGTTATCGGTAGATGTTGTGTAAGTTGAATTGTGCAATTTTATGTGCTTCGGATGCTACAGTAGGAAGAACATTTCCTTTGCATGCTTTTATTTTAATGGTAAGAAGTACTACATACTTATGTTTAAGTTCAAAAAGTTACATTTCAGAAGAATGAAAATCTTTGTTGTAATTTATTTGTAGATAATAGATGATAAACTTCTAAATAGCATTTGCAAATAACTTCATTGATACAGACTACTGTTTGTATGTAGTTGCAGTAGTTGCATTTTGACTAACGAAATGTCGTAGCAATAACATCCGAAATAAGAATTTTTAATGAGCATTGATTGTCGCTTATTGGTTAAAGTGAGGTCGGGAAACTGCATCATGATTCGATTGGTACAACAATGAGATTGATTTGTGCTAAATAAGAACGTGTGCTGTTGACAGAGAGTCCACATTGAAGCGTTAAATATATCGTCAGAGCTTTGTAACTTGATATATTCCGTATCAGATTGTGTTACGCCCGTAAGATGTGAGGAATGGTTTTATTATGCGAGTTTCAGTATATTTTTTGTTATTAAGTTGTTTAAACTGTCAGTTTAGAGGGCTTATATTATTTGAGATGTAAGTATTTAACTAATAATAAAAGCTTGTTACAGTTTGAGGTAAGTCGCTCAACATCATGCATTGTGATAATGAATTTTTCATGAAATGAATAATATAAAAACTTAGCTTTTTATCTAAATCTGTTATATGCGATTACATACTTGTTGTTTTTATTAACTGGACAGAAGTTGCCAATTTCAGTAGGAAATTATGGTATACCATAGGCTGATGATAAATAAATAAATAAATAATTCCAACACTTACACCAATTAGCCTAGCCCTAAAGTAAGCATTATAAGGCTTGTGTTGTGGGATACTAGGGTAACGGATAGAATACATATACTGTACATATATAAGTATATTTTTATAGAAATACATATTAAACATCCATGACTGGAGTACAAATGCTCGTATTCATAACACAAACATCTGCGCCCACCAGGATTTGAATCTGGGACCTCTCGTATTGTCGACACCACGATACCCGGCGTACAAACCACTCGGCCACGGAGGTCGTCAAAGAAAGAGGTGATTGAAACATGTATCTTCCTATAATTAACATCAACAAACAAAGATGTGTTGAAAAACTAGTCTAAGACGGCATCATTCTACTATATGCGATTTTTAAATCTTCAGTAGTCTTTGATATACACAACAAAACAAAATCATATAGTACCTATAGCATAGGTATAAAAAAACTCTATATTGTAGAAGTTACATTTTTTTTCATGTCAGTAATTTAATTTCCATGGCGTAGCAAATTTATAGAAAATCTCTTTGGTGCAATAGAACATCCTTGACCGTTTTTTAAACTTATTTTACATGTCAATATAAAACATCTGTCACTCTATATCTAATAAATATGTCTGTCTCTCCACTGTACTTTTTCTGCTAAAAATAATTTATTTTAGAAGGTTATGGCCTATAAAACGCAGTTTTCTTTAATTCAGAGTTTTGTTCCTCGTTAAATATCTATTAAAAAATGGCTGAATGCGGAGATTCGTCAACGCGGGCTCAAGGTCCATCTCAGTCGTCGACGTCGTCTACGGCGTTAATAAAGAAACTGGAGGGTGCTACAAATTACGGCACGTGGGCTTTCTCAATGGAAATGCTCCTAACAGAACTGGACCTCTGGGATTACGTAAATAACTCAGAAGTCGTAAAGAAAATTCAAGTGGCAGCAATATTTAATCGCTTCGACATTAAAATCGGCGGTGAAATCCCACATTTTCCCCATAGTTCAAAGCTGCAGTACGGCCGAAGAAACTTGGAGAAAATTAAAAGACACATATGCAAGCAGTGAACTACTCCGGCGTCTAAATCTTTTGAAGAAGCTCTTCAATTCCAAGCTGGATTATCATAAATCCATGGAAGTGTATGTCAATTCCATTAGATCTACACAGCAACAACTTATCCAAATTAACTCACCCGTCGAAGACGAATTCATAGGAATTGTGATGCTGGCAGGACTAACCGAAACATACAATCCATTAGTTATGGCTTTTGAACATTCTGGTTGGAGCCAGATCACCGTGGACACCGTTTCTTCACTTTTACTTAAAAAAGATTTAAGAGGAAAGTCTGTGAGCAGGAACCAAAACGCGTTGCTAGCTTTCAAGACCGGAAAACCTAACCAAGAAAAACCCTCATTCTGTAAATACTGTAAGAAGAAGGGGCACCTTGTCTCACAATGCCGAAAACGCAAAAGTGTAAATACCATGATGAAGAAAAATGATGAGAATGTGAATAGTGTAAATAGTAATTTAGATAATAATATAACTGAATTCATTCTTTCATCCTCATTTCGTTCTCCCACAAATCCAAAGGATATATGATATTTAGACTCTGGTGCAACATCTCACATGAGCAACAGAAAGGATCACTACTCATACCTTTCGTATCTCATAAAACCTGTGACCGTGGCTAACAATAGTCAAATATTGAGCGAAGGTAAAGGTACTGGTCATTTAAATATTTCTAGAAATATACAACAAATTTCAGAAGTTCTTTATATACCTAAATTAAACACAAACTTAATGTCGGTTCATAGTTTAGTAAAAAAGGGTTATGTAGTCATATTTTCAGCCAAGGGAGCATTCATTCTTCCAAAAAATCACTGCAAAGTTTCAGGCCGAGTAATTGCTTCTGCTTAAATTCACAATAATATGTTCAAACTTGACACAATTGAAGCGGCAAACCTGACTTCTTTCAAAGATCCTATGTCACTATGGCATAGACGCCTCGGTCATCTTTGTGTCAATGCTCTAAATATTTTAAGAAAAAGAAATTTAGGCATAGACTACTGCGATACAACCTCAGATAAAACATGTATACCATGTCTTCAAGGCAAACTATCGAAAAAACCATTTAAAAAGTCTAAAAGTAGGTCGCACAACTTACTGGAATTAATCCATTCGGATGTATGCGGACCAATGAGTACCTATTCTTTTGGAGGTACCAGGTATTTACTTACTTTTACAGACGACTTTAGTCGCAAGACTTATGGATATTTTTTAAGGAATAAGAGTGAAGTTTTTTCGAAATTTATTGAATTCAAACTCCTTGTAGAAAATCAAACCGGTAGAAAAATAAAATGTTTACGTACGGACAGCGGTATCGAGTATACATACTCAATAAACCAATGTCAACTTTTTTGCGGGAAAATGGCATTGTACACCAATTGTCTGTGCCATACAATCCACAACAAAATGGTGTAGCCGAACGCGTAAATCGGACAGTTATTGAAAAAGCGCGTGCTACGAGTATGCTTCACGATGCAAAGCTTTCAAAAACTTATTGGGCGGAAGCAGTAAATACTGCGATTTATTTAAAGAATCGATCTCCCACCCAATCTCTCAATAACCGGATTCCGGAAGAAATTTGGACAGGTACAAGAGTTAATCTTTCTCACCTTCGAGTCTTTGGTTGTCAAGCTCATGCCCTTATACCAAAGGAAAAGCGTACAAAGCTCGAATCTAAAACGCGAACCTGCATTTTCGTAGGCTATTGAACTGAGTCGAAAGCGTACCGACTCGTAGATCCCGAAAACTCACGAGATTTTTTTTTCTAGGGATGTAGACGAAGTCATGAAGTCCGAGTTTAAAACAAAACTCAAAAGCATCTTTATCGTAAAAGATCTTGGTCTGTTAAAATACTGCTTAGGGATGCGAGTAACTCAAACGATTGGCAGTATTAAGGTTGACCAAACCAAATATATTGAAAGTTTCATCGAAAAATTAGGAATGACAAATGCAATCCCTGTCACAACACCCTTAGAGCCTTGTATAAAATTCACTCTACCTGAAAAGGAAGATGAGAAACCGGAACTCCCGTACCAGCAGCTAATTGGTTCTCTAATGTACATTTCTCTAGGCACTCGGCCAGATATTTCATTCGCTGTCATATCTTAGCCAGTTCAATGTACATTACGGGGAGGTGCATTGTAAAGCTGCTAAAAGAGTTCTCCGATATCTCAAAGCCACCAAAAATGTCGGACTAAACTTCAAAAAGGGTGACAACTACCCAATAGGTTATGCGGATGTCGATTATGGCAACAGTCCCATAGATAGGCGCTCCTACTCTGGCTATGTTTATTAAAATGAGCGGCGCTTGCGTGTCATGGGAGGCACGGAAACAACGTACTCCAGCGCTTTCTACAACAGAAGCAGAGTATATGGCCTTAGGAGATGCTTGCAAAGAGGCCATATATCTTAGGACGCTGATCAAAGATGTCTTTGATGTCATTCATCCCATGACCATATACTCCGATAATCAGAGTTCATTAAGACTAACATGCAACAACACATATCATTCTCGAACCAAACATATTGATATAAGACATCATTTCATTAGAGAACTATCACAACATGACTTTCAGCTTCAGTACATACCGACTACTGACATGATCGCAGACGTCCTCACCAAGCCATTAGCAAAAATCAAACATTGTAGATGCACTTCATTATTAGGCTTAAGGTAGGATAGTCGGTAGGTTAAGATAGTTTTATTCAGATGTTTTATACAGTTTGTTTGTTTATACCTTGTGTTAATTTTGTGTTTAGTTTAAGGCTTTAGTGTACATCTTAACTTTGATATGAAATTTACTATGTACAGTTTTAACATTCCTAACTACAGGGTGTACTATTTCGGGGAGGTGTAGAAAATCTCTTTGGTGCAATAGAACATCCTTGACCGTTTTTTAAACTTATTTTACATGTCAATATAAAACATCTGTCACTCTATATCTAATAAATATGTCTGTCTCTCCACTGTACTTTTTCTGCTAAAAATAATTTATTTTAGAAAAATTACCCTACTGGACTTATTCCACCTGAAACACCGGATATCAAGTGAAAGTGGTGAAGTCACGAAAATAACTGACGCGGCAAAAAAAATTTAGTGTAGTAAGCGAACTGCATCAGTGGCGACAATTGGGAATAAGGAAGCCACCCTGAACATAATCCTACCCCGTCTATTACTCATTCAAGACTCTTTCAGGAACTATAACTAATACTCTTTTATAGTTATCCACAACTTCTACGCCTTCATTTCCTTTTCTTTCCAGTAGGGTACTCCTTTTAAGTTTTTTTTTTCTCGATGGCTTCGCTCGGCTTGTGCATTTAGCCAATGTCAAGTGTTAAAATGTTTACAAATTCTATAGCACTCGTGGTCAAAGTAATAAATCAAGTCAAAGTAAGTGGCAGTCAAGTCAAACCCACTTTCTCTTTGTTTCAGTAAATGTGTGGGGATTTACTGGAACCTCCCCGTGGATTCCTTGAGGGAACGTCGAAAGACACTTTCAGCTATTTGTTTCACTTGCCAACACTTGTGCATGTTCCCGAACACTTAGAGGTTAAGAATCCACCATTATTAGACACTGACATCCGCCACAACACAATTTTTAACAAGAAAAACAAAACTGCTAAAGTGACGTTTCCCGCCAAAAAGTCCTCTTTTAACTTTAGAAGGCTATAAATGCGATATTTCTTCTTAATTTAATACCCTTTTCATGGTGTCATAGATGTCTATGATGATGATGAGTGTCTTTATTCACACAACACCACCAATAGGGTAGTCCTAATTATTTTTTTCAAAATTGGTTAACAAAATAACTACTTAGTTCTCTCAGAGCAATTGTGAAACTCTTTGTCAATTCGGATTTGAGCGTGACATTTTTTTGTTAATGCAGTGCAATCAAATTTCCAATGTGAAATTGCGTTGTGTTTAAAATCTGGGTACTTATACTACTTACCTAAACGATGTTTCCAACCACTATGTTTATTATGTCGACCGAACTAACCATGCCTGCCTACACTTAGTACCTTCTTTACGTAACGTCGTATGTATGAATCACCCAGTGTTATAGTTACAATGCTAGTCGTATTGTGTTCACTAATTACATGTTTTGTATTAGCTCTTTTGATGGATTAACATATAGAATAAAACGGGTAAAATAAATGGTGTTGGAGGTGTATTAATAGTTTTGGACCGGTTTGGCGGTATGGGTATTCAGTTATTACTTAGTATCACCATGCAAAAAAAAAATGTAATTGGTAAACAGAAAATAATTTTCTGTGATCTCAAAAATTTGAAATAAAATAAAATACATCATGTATTGTATTTTATAGCTTCCTTATATACTTACTTTTATATTTATGTTTATTTATTTATTTTTAAAATGCACTAGCCCGCAGTTTCTTCTATTTTCATGGTATGGTTTCATTTAGCCAAAGGTTGCCTGGTAGAGATTGCTACCTTAGCAATAAGGCTGCCTTTTGTGTTTGTGTTCCTGAGTTTTATGTATTTTGTTAAATAGTGCAATAAAGAATATTCATTCATTTTTAAGACCTCCATGAAGGTTTGGACGGCAACTAAACTCGTCTTTATTCCGGGTTGTAATTTTAGGTGCAAGTATAAATGCAGCCTTTGGGAATGCGATTCAAAAATTCCCTTATAAAATCATTTGATATCTCGTTAATGCAACTTCGCAAAGGGATTTTGGTGTGTACATTACAAAGCGTTTAGCTCTGTAGCAAATCATTGAAAACTTATTGTCTATTTGCAGCAATTTATTTCTTCATTGCTGATCTACTTTTTGTATGCAGTCCATCAAACCGTCATGCCGTCGGTCGCACTGCATATCTCACTCGGTGCAACGACACGCAACACTCCAAGGCCTCGCGTCCCCCTGAATCCTGTTTACTCGAATCCAATTTTCTTTGAAGGCGGTCTGCAATCTACAATCATTATTTTTGCAAAGACAAATCCATTTCTGCCTGCGGAACGTGACTCTGGGGTAATGAGACCTAATGGTGGTATAGCTGCCATTACGCGCTCGCTCGGTGCGCTCGCGTCGATTGCGGTGTCAGCTAGTGATGGCCGATGTGGCCGACAGTGTTGTTTACTACTCAGCCGATGTTATACCTGATTACATGATGAGCATTTATTTTTATCGACTGAAATATCAGAAAATAAATCGACTTTAGTCGGAAAATTTTTAAAAGTACTTATATGAGCAGCAGTTTCATGTATGGCACACAGCTGCTCCATTTCACATGGACTTTGGTGTGAAAAAATTGTTTCGCATACAAATTTTCGGGCCCTTTTTCATCCCTTGATTTCTGGATAGTAATTATCCTTTTACCTATCCCGGGACTCAAAAGTATATCTATACTAAATTTCATCTAAATCAACTGGGAGAAGTGTCCGCGACTTCGTCTATGTGGAAAAATTAGGAAGTGAAAAGGGCAGGTGGAAGGTTGTATGGTTTCCCATACAGCCATCCCCCCCTTTGTACCCTCTTAATGGCTTATTTCTAGGATAAAAATCCTGTGTTCCTCGGGACTCAAACTACTATTCCTCCTCCAAGTTTCATCTCCATCGGTTTAAACGTTTAAGCGTGTAGAGGTAACAGTCAGGCACATTTCAAAGTGCAGACTCATTGACTTTGTTCGTAGCAAACATACAACACTGCGAAAGGAAAATGTTATTTAGCGCTAAAGCGGTCGCTAAAGCGACCAACTTCATTATGTTAAAATTTTGTGTTACAGTGATGCGCGCGCATCTTAAACTTTCACTCTCATCATTTTTTCATAACGCGCCTAAAGAAGTATAACTTCAAAAAGAAAATCTAGTATTCGACACACTTAGTCTTTTACCCGAATTCCATTGGCACTCGTATTCGGGCTAAGTCCAAGTGTAATCGCGCCAATATATTAACCTATTAAAGAAACAAAAATGATGGAAATATTCGGAATCTCCAAACAGTGCACATAGCGGATATTGGTTTATGGTACATTTATTTGGTATTAAATTCCTCCCGCTGTGTTGCGCACGAGGTTAGTTCTACTCCACAGAAATAAATCTGGTTCTACTCCGTCCGACACCGAACGACCTGACGCAGTCACGACACGATCGCTTCAGCTACTGACACGGTGTTATTGCACTTATGTTCAGGCTATACGTCATTAGAAGGTCATTGGTCAATATCTATTTAAATTTCAAATATGTACTTTGAAAGAACAATCTTCCGGAGAGTGTGAGAAAAGCACCCAGTAAACCTGCTTTCAAGGTCCTCGTACGTCGGCATTTCGCTAAGAAGTCATAACAATTTCAATTTCTAAGTATATTATAATCAAACTCTGGTCAATCCGCCTAATATTAATTTTATTTTTATTATATTTTATTATTATTTGTATTTTGTTTTATTATAGTATTGTTAAGTAAGTATAGAGGTATTTATTATTGTATATATTTAGGTATTTATCGTATATATAAATATGTATGTATATATATGTAGTTATGTAAGTATATTTATAGATGTTATGTATTATAATTTTATATTAAGTATCATGTAGTTTTATCAATTTATTTTTTTTTTTCTTTCCTTTCACCTTTTGCTTTTATTTACTTAACCGCATAATTGTCTCTGCTTAGCCCGATGGTTGACTGGTAGAGAATGCCATGTGGCATTAAGTCCGCCATTTGTTGTAAATAACAATAAAGAGTAAATAAATAAATAAATAAATAAATAAATAAACAGCCAGTTGTACCTATTTAAAAAGTGAAATGGTTTTTAAAGCACATATTCAAATAAACCTAAAAAAAATTTTTACCCGAAAATACAATTAGTACCCTAACCTGGCCTTTATGGTACGAATTGTTGTTTTTAGATAATCATTTATTATTTTTGAGGATCAATTAAATATTTCCCTTTATAAAGGGTTAATGAAAATGGAATTTTTAACGTCTGTATTTGCTTAGTAGTTGATATAATTCGACTTTCCTATTTATTGCCTGTAGTAAAAAGTCTAGTACGTAGGAAAACCTCTTTTCATGATAGTGGAACGTAGAAAAGAGAGAGGTGAACAGAGCCCGCATGGTGGATCATGGCCCATTCTCACTATTTCATCCGTTAGGAAGGTCGGTGTGCCAGCAGTGGAGTCGTTGATAGGCTGATGATGATGGTAAATGAGGAGCTGGGGAACAAAACGGTATAATTACATCAATTTAAATTTTACAGCAGCAGTAAAAAACTGAATGACATACCTACAGTGAGCTTTTTTTCTCTTTTCTATGTTCCACTACCATGAAAAGAGGTATTTCTACGTCCTAGACTTTTTACTACATACAATAGGAAAGTCGGTTAGCAGTTTCGAATTATATCAACTACTTAGCAAAAAATACTACTTAATAACAATTTTTTATAAGAAACATTAATTCAGTTCTGTAGGGAATTCAGAGCTAAATTAATGTTTCAAATGATTAAGTTTTTTATTAATAGGGCGGTAAAAAGCGTATCACTTATACCGTTACTTACCCTGACCCAATCCCCTATCTCGTACGTAGGTGGTGGTGGTGTCGTGTGAGGCGGGTCGTTGCGTTCCCTAATAAAATGATTGAGCAAAGCGATGGCTGGTTCATGCGTCATGCTCGTGAACGGGTGCTGCCAGCGGAGATGAGTCTGCTCTTGCTTCATTAATCGTTGTACTAAACTTTAATCGTTCCTTTTTTTTGCCTAAACAGTAGGACACGGCATTCCTAAACTTGTTGATTCAGTTTCTTATATATTTTTTATTTTATAGTCATAATTTTTATATTGTTTGCATTTGTAAAGGAAAGTGACTTTATGAGTTACCTCATATTGAAGTCATTCTTCAATTTGACGACTCTGTAAATAATACAGGGAGAAAAAACAGCCCTTGCTGAGTTTCTTGCTGGTTCTTCTCAGGACTAGGTCTCCCGCCGTAGATTTGCGAACCGATGGCGTAGCTTTTCGACATTCACAAGTGCTTCTAACAGCCTAGACTGAATAAACGATATTGAATTTTGATAATTTTTTGAATTTCGTAAAGCTTTGGAATCTCATCACCGACATAAAACAACACCACCAAAAGGTATTGTTATTTTACTGTGTTCTTTTGTAAGGTGGATATTACTTCCATAGACAGGCGCTCCAATTCGAGCGGGCAATCCGCTGTGCTCAGTGTTGCCAGGTCCGATTTTTAAAAATCAGGAGGCGTTATAGAAAAAATAATTCACCCCCCCACTAGAATTGGTAAATCAAATCAAGATAAAAACCCAAAATTAATAAGGTTACCTACATTATTTATGGCCGAAAATGCAACTCAACATGCAATTTAAAAAAGAAAATCGTATTCTAAGAAAAACAGTAGAACAGGAGAAATTTCAGAAAAAAGGAGGTCTCCTGTAAAATCTGGAGACCTGGCAACACTGGCTGTGCTCAACCTCGCCTTAAACGACTAAATGTAAAACTACAAACTCATCTCTCTAATTCATAAAATGAATAGGTACTTAAAGATATAATATCTTTCGTAAAACCGTAAGCTCAAGTCCACGGCAGCAGTGAAATAGCCGTAGATAGTTACTGATATCGGTGATATCGTAAAGCGAGACCGTAAAGAGCTGCGAGCGCCATCGCGGTCGGCCGGCTTGCAAAGCACGTCGTTAAACATTGTTGCGTTTACGATCAACCAGGAATATATTTCTGTTTTATATGACATAATCGCTTAAGCTTAAAGACTTGAAATTATTTACGTATGTGTTAAGTTTAAGATAAGTTGTAGTGAATTCGAGGGCACAACGGTGCTTATATTGGTGGAAAAGATATGGATGGTATAATACAATGTAAACACCGTCCTTTTTCCCGGGGATGTAGGTGTATACATATAAAGGTCAATACTACGAGAGAAAAAACTACGACGAGAAAATCTACGGTACCACGCTGATTTCAATTACTTCAATTGAATTTCATATTTGACTTAGCTTTTAACTAACAATCATGTGTCATAAATGTGTTGAAGTGTTTATCAGGCAACTTTGCCATAGATTATCGATGAATCACTTTACTATTGTTTGAATGAATACACGCGCAAACAAGAAGAAGTGACCCGTAATAGACACAATTTTTTCTTGTTTTTTTTTTAATGAAAAAGTTAAAAATACTGAAATTGACGCGTATATTTTTTTTATGTATGACCATGCATAATTTTTACAGAGTTGTCTGATTTTTACAATTTTTTTTTTGGAAAGGAAATACATCAAAATTGTTCTCTCATAAATTTGTAAAAACAAACCCTAAGGGTGGGAAAATAGGGATGATTGTTCACTCACAGATTTTGATGCCGAGCTGTATATTACAAAAAGTAATTTTTGTAATATACAGCTCGGCATCAAATTCTGATGGTATAAAAAAAATATACACTACTATGGTAAATGTTCTCAGAAAATGCAAATTAATAATGAAAAAAACTCGAATCCGAAAATACTATTTTTAATACCTACTTACAACAACTATTTTTGCATGTTTTATGGATTTGTAATTTTTATGTTTATCAATATAACATGAAATCTTAGGTTTTTCGAGGAATTAAAGTGTAAATTTTAATAAATAGTTCAAAATTATACATAATGATTCAAATCCATTTTTCGGATTGGAGTTTTTTTCATTATTAATTTGCAGTTTCTGAGAACATTTACCATAGTAGTGTATATTTTTTTATACCATCAGAAAGTAGAGATTTCAACAAACAAAAAACACCCCAACTTTTTTAAAAAAGCAGATATTTTGACGTGAGAATTTTCGATTGAAAATAAGGGTGCTTTTTCGATATTAAGTCAAAATAAGGTGAAAAAATGAATATTTTAAATCAGAAAAATTACTGTATGTTAAGGACATACAAAGGTAAGTTTTCACCAAATTTCGTGAAAAAATATTTTTTTTTGCAAAAAATAAAAATCAAAAACCAAAAATTCGGTTATTCGCATTTTTCACATAAATTTTGAGGTTATGTGAAAAAAGTGTCGATACAAAAGTTGTAGATCTTTTTATTACCTACAACTTTGCCATTTAACTTTTTTTCATAGGACTTGCAGTTTTACCGGAAATCGAGATTAACCATTTTTTACCGTTTTAAAAACTCACCCCCTCCCCCTTCCCGACCTCAGATCGCCCGTAATTTATTTTTCCTTTCATTTTTGTTATATTCTCTACCTTTTCTAATGGGTTTCATCCTACTATAATTTTTTTTGGTCTCAAAAATTATCGACCGGTCTAAAATGACAACTAAATGATAATTTTATCCTATGGGAATGAAACTGCATTGTTCAACTCTAAATTACCTCTTATTGATTTATTATTGAATTCAAAAAACTGTAAATAAAGGTTTTTGAAGCATTTTAAATAATAATGCATTCCATTCGCTTTTTCTTATATAATCCTAATAGTAGGCAGGTATGTTGTGATTTAAATAGTCTGATATAAAATTGGTGTAGGTACTTTTAAGTCATTAGTATTTTCTTTGTACCTATTCTTCAGTTTAGTAATTTGAGAGTTATGTAAAATCTAGGTGTATAATTTTATAAAATAGAGCTTACGTAAATATTATGTATGGTATGTTGCCTCAGCGAAACATACCTACATATTAATATTGACAAAGCACTTTACGGTAAAATAATAACATTCACATTACTAATTTTTGATTAGCTAATATCTGCGACATACTTAAAATTTTTCATGCAAATTTCAACACCTTCAACTTTTATTTTTATAATAAACTAGTGGCCCGCCCTCGTTTCGCTTCGGTGTAGAGCTGTAGTGTAGACTAAAATGACTCTTCATATCTATCAGACTCTTCATATAAAAAAAAAACTGAAAATGGTCTTTTTATTTGCCTTTTCCAAACTTCTATTGACATCACGTCACTCAATTGTTTTGCCTTCCCGGAACCTCTACACTAACATTTGAAAGGACAATGTTAAAATTGGCCTAAGAACCAACACCAATTTGGCATTTATGATAATTCTTAGTATATTTTTTGCGATAATTATCAGTATTTAGATTGTGACGGACACTTCCAGTTAAGTAAGCTAAATTAAAAAGTTAAAAAATAATCTGAGACAATAAATACCATTTTATGTGTATAATCTATGGCAGCGCTGTAAACAAAACACTCTTTCTTCCTAATGCCGGCACTTCACTTAGCTATTCGTATTTGCTATTTTAAAACATGACATCAATCTGTCCTTTTCATTCCTTATTAAGCATGACAAGGACAAACTATTGTCAAGTGATGGGCCGGCATAAACTCGATACTCTGTGGTTGTGGTGCATGCAGTTTGCATTCGTACTAATCTGTGGCATTCGTGCATTCCAAACAAGAAGAAGCTTCTTGATTCCAAAGAGTAGTTTAATAAACCGGAAAGTGCATTCTCGTTTCGGATTACCTGCTGTGTGTGTTTATTCGCGATTGTTTTTCCTTTAATTTAACTATTTCGGCTATCTAATATGCCATCGATGTTCGAAAGAGCAGAGCCCTTATTATCAAGTGCTAGTGAACCTGTGCCACAACAACCTGAGAGGATCATACTGCCAAATTATTCAAGAACACCTGATACACATTCACGCTGCATATTTACACAATATACCTACATGTGATATACAAATAAATACAATAAACAATATGATACAATTATGTGAAAAATAGTCAATAAATAAGAAGCAAAACTACAGTTTTTATTTTATTCATGATTCCTACCTAACCAAGATTTTCCTAATAGTTATTCTTTAAAATCGCACCGAATTAAATGAATTAGTTGTAATATTAATTCACCTCATACTGAGTTTATACTAAATTCATAGGTTGACCTATGTTTCATTGAATATTAAACATAACCTCAAAAAAAATTTAGTTTTCCTAACAATTTAAGTTCTCAGAAGTGTCCGCCAATAATCTTTGTTTTTACAGTCGTTTATTTACAATTTTGAACCTAGAAAATAATATTTCATGATTGTTGGTTCTTAGGCTAACTATGTATGGACGCTGAACAATGTCCTTTATGGTGTGGTATTAAAGTTCAAATTGACTTTTAAGTATTATTACGAACCGTTTGTATGGGAGTATAGAAAGTTTTTGGACTTTTTCAGGCATTTTTTTATTTTTTTCTCTGCGTAAAAACCATCCTCGTACTTCAAGGAATATTCTAAATAAAGAATTATCGAAATCGGTTCAGCTGTTCTCGAGATTTGCGCTTAGCAACACATTCAGCGATTCATTTTTATATTATAGACAAGAAGCGTTTTTCCTTTTCCATGATTCCCTTTAACTCGAAAAATGACAAAAAAGTAAGAGATTAGGCCGGCTGTTGCCGTTATTTATACAGTGCAAAAAATCGCGATCTTTCTATGTGGTCACTCCTTAAATATTTATTTAGATCTCTCTGTCTGTCTGCCACCTATCTCATGAGCTAGTAATAGGGTCAGCCTTAGTAATAGGGTCCCATAAATTAGGAAAACTCATCAATACCTATCACGCCGCGTAAAGCGCAAGCGCATCATCAAGCCCGTAGTAACGCTTGACGGTAGAGCAAGTCAAAGCGGTAAACGATCAATATTCGGTTCAATCACGTAGACTTGACAAGTCGACTTGATCGTATTAGGTTTCCGAGTGATCAAGTCAGGATCTCCACATCGCTGTGCCACGCGCTTCCATCAGCTTCTCGTGATCTTCACTACATCGTCGCGTCAGTCCATTTGGTGAGGGGTTTTCCCACTGAGCGTCGTCCGGTGCATGGTCGCCATTCGAGAACCTTTCCGCCCCAACGGCCACCGGTTCTCCTCGCTATGTGTCCCGCCCACTGCCACTTCAACTGAGCAATCCTTCGAGTGATGACGGTTACATTAGTTCTCCTGCGGATTTACTCATTTTTGATTCTATCACGCAGGGAAATACCCAGCATCGCTCTCTCCATTGCCCGCTGTGCGACCTTGAGCCTTCTTATGAGACCCATCGTAAGCGAACACGTTTCACTTCCGTGTTTGATGGTAGCCGGATCTTACCCGGGGATCCCCTGCTGTTACGAAAACTGCTTCCGTGGCTTGGACATACAGGGCTGCCGGGAACCAGGGGCCGAGTTTTATTTATGTCAAGCATTAGGGTGTTTTGCCGTAATCGTGTGAAGCTTACCTTCCACCAATATATTGTCGCCTATAATTCACCTGGCTTATTAACAAGTGGCGTCATATGAAGAACCTTGTATACAGGGTTGCCAACCGTACGAGAATTCTCTAACAAATACAAAATTTCTGGTCTTCCGTGTGCGGTACGAGAACACTAGTCGAGCTACTAATATGTACGAGATTTTGTCAGATGAATTTATAACATGATTTTTCAATGAAGGCAACATGTTGGAGCATAAACCGTAAGTACCCAAACCAGTCTCTGTTTATTATAATTTTTATTTTAAGTTTAGTTAGTTGACCTGTTGAACTATAAACTTACCAATTCTAGGAATTAGGTGAGGGCAATCTACGAAATTTGAAAGCCAGATTACGAGATTGTTAGCTGCATATCTACCCACGAGGAAATAAATTATATGGTTGGCAACCCTGTTTGTTGAAATGGCCTAAAATGGTTTAAATAATTGGTAGCGTCACTTTAATTGGTACAGCTACTTAAGTATATATATAAAACTCAAAGGTGACTGACTGACATAGTGATCTATCAACGCACATCCCAAACCACTGGACGGATCGGGCTTAAATTTGGCATGCACGTAGATGTTATGAGTAGGCATCCGCTAAGAAAGGATTTTGATCAATTCTTCCCCCAAGGGGATAAAATAGGGAATGAAAGTTTGTATGAAACTTTGTCAATTTTAAACCAATCGGGCTGAGACTTTGCATGCAGAAGAATCATAGATGAATGTCATTGTGTATAATACAAGCCTGAGAACATAAACTGTAGTCTACACTTCAGCTCTACACCGAAGGGAAGCGAGGGCGGGCCGCTAGTGTTATAATAATACAGTCAAAGCAGGATTAAACCATTTCAAATAAATAACCAAGTACAGCTAGTAGGTTACTAATACATTATTCAGTCTAGTTTGACGTAAGTAAATATGTATCTAGATCAAAATAAAGATGATAATGATGCCAAATAGCATATATGAATAAAATATGTGCCCAAGAATAATAAATTATGATTTAGTTTCTAATAAAACATGCATAGAAACTAGGTACGTGTTTATTTTATAGGTAAGTTGTAAAATTTATGATTCAACGCCAATAATATAATATACTCATTACAATATATAACATGTTAGTATCCATCATCATCATTATCTATCTTAATAACTAACGAAAGAATCCCCAAATAATTGTTGTTTAGTTAGGTACGAACCGAACAAGGAAAAGAACGTAAGTGTCGCCGCACACGGGCCACACGTTATGGCGCATTCACACATGCCCGGCGGCACATGCATCTTATGTTGTATTTTTTGGGTATGCTGACTGAAAGCCGGCGGCAAACCCGGCGGCATGTGTGGATACGCCATTACAGCCACAAACGCCGCCACGAGAAGTTAGAAGCGGCTACTAAAGTGGTCGAAGCGCGCGACAGCAGCCGACTAAGGCAACGGAGAGAGGGGTGGGGAACCGCGCGAGTGACGTGTGGCGGCGTTTTGTATAAGTGGCCGGTGAGGGCCACAATAAGCGAGCAACGACGATTTGTAGCGTGTGGCGTCCACCAGCGTACCGTGTGTGGCGAGTCCATATAAAATGTATGAAAACTACAAGAAATATGCCGGTGGCGGCGTTTTGTAGTTGTGGTCGGTGGCCCGTGTGCGGCGACGCTATGACTGTCAATTTTGTGATAAGGCAAGTAAGACAGGTAGGGGCGTTTTAAAAATTTGGCGCCCCGGATCACTTACAATTTCCACCCCTGGAATTAGTAAATCAAATCAAAGTATAAGTCAAATTGAAATGACAATTTGTAGATCCTTACCAATAAGGTACATATTTAATTGGTCTAGTATCCTATTATCAGATTCTGACCTGATCACCATTGGTCCATCTGGGAAGTATGTCCCTTCAAACAAAAAAAGAATTTTGTGAATAGTTCGAGGCGTGTTAGAGTAATCGGCGAATTAGTAGATAGGTAAAAAAGATTGCATCGAATTGCTAACTTCGTCTTCCTTGAATTTTGTTAAAATAAGAAATTCACAAATTGTATTAGAAATCAATGAATGATAAGTGCCTAAACATTGTTATGGCATCCATTCGGTACCATTTTATTTGATAACAGAACATTTCAAATGTTGAATACAAAGATTGTGTTCCTTTTTGTAACCAATGTATAAATGTGTGTTAATGTACCTTTTGTTGTTCTCACAATTAAGATACATATCAAGTGGAGATTGGGACTGGGCCGCACGATAGATTCTGCGCTAGATGTTCAATTGAACGCACTAATTGGTGAGCGGACGAGGATAACAAATTCCCAGGTCCGCATTTGGACCACAAAAACTGGTCTCTCTTTGTATTGTTCCTCGTATTCTAAATTGCGTTTTGATATTTCACTTTGGTGGAAAATACTTCTAGTATGTGTATATTATAGACTTATTGTCTATAATATACTTTTGTCCGCAATATTTTTGACCGCCAAAATAGATTAAAATACAACTGCATCGAGTAATGCACACGACGGATTAAAAGTATCCAGAGGACCACAGTGAAATATCCCTGATCATCATTATTATAAGCTACGGTTCACAAGCCTTCCCTTTGGATGGAGGGAGAATGGGTCAACGTGGCCCACTACGCGAGTCTATGTGGATTGGTGGGTCCTACTAACTGAAGGTGCAGCTGGGAGCTCCAGATAATAAATATTACTCATATCGCTGGTATTAAGCAGTTGCGAAAATACTTGTCTTTATTTAACAACAACAAATAAAATATAGGTAATAGAAATAATGCTGAATTCCAAAATAGCAATGGATTTTTCATCGTTTGTACTAAAATAGAAAGTAATAAAATCTTCAAATATTGCCAATAAAATAAACAGTCCAATAAATAAAAACATTCTGACGACGTATTCCTGCAAAGGATGCGAAACGTCAATAAATAAATAAAATCAGTGCTACTAACCCGTTGAAACTTGTTTTATTAAATGAGTGATGTGCGGGAAAGTCTAAAAAAAAACACAACTAAAAAAATGGTTGCCTGTAAAGTCGGTTTTACGGGCGAAGATTTTACGTGACAACGTCTTTTTCTCGGTAGAATATTTATTGATATGAATATAATTAAATTGCACAATAGGAACAAGGAATTGAATGAAAATAAGAATTGCACAAATTTTAACTATAGAAATATATTTTGTTTACTAAAACATTGTACATGTAAACTTAAACTTAACACGAGAGACTCATCGTAACGTTACCGAGCGTTACACTTTTTCATAAGTGACTCCCAGCCGCAACCTAATTTAAGACGTTGTCACGTCAAAAAGATATAAAAGATTCGGACAAAAGTCTGAAGAAAAGATAGTACTTATGCAAAGAACACCTTGCTTAAAGGTCGGCATCGCATTTGTGATACTTCTGGGTGTTGCAAGTGTATATGGGCGACGGTGATCACTTACCATCCAGGTGAGCCGTCAGCTCGTATAAAAGTCTAAATTATAAAAAAAGCGACAGCTGACTCTATCGTGTCTATTCTCTATATACTGGACGATCCCGCGGGTAAGCATCTGCGGGTAGGTTACCTCCAGTTGTTCTGTATTTCTTAGTGCGAGTCCGCCCCTGCATAAGTGTTGTCACATAGTAGATGCAGTTTGCGCACAATTACCTACCCGTCTCGTTGCGTAATAGACGGAATAATCGCACGGTGCAACGAGTGGCTGGCCTTACCCGTCACGATCACGTTTTATAAACTAAAACACTCAAGTTTAACCTCCAAAGGAATGCGCATGTACTACATAGTTCACGTTCGCGTGGTTTCATTCATTCACAAGTACCAACGTTCCTATTATAAAACCGGGATTCTATTGAAATGGACTGATGCCATTGATAGATTGACGCCAATCAGTTTGTAACGCCCTTGAATTTGTTTTCTATAGACAAACTTAAATACAGTAGCTAAGTAGGTATCTACTGATTTTTTTTTTGCTATACCATTAATTTATTTCACAGAAACTCATTTATAAATTTTGGTTTATGTGCACTGCTCAGCTAATTACTTCTGCGTTGAATCATGTTCAAAGTTTTGTACTGAAATACTACGAAACTACGGGCGTTATTTTGCGCATAGTGGATAGGTATAGTTTTTTTCCTTGATGAGATAAAATTAGTCACTTTTTACAATACAATACACAATACTTTATTGAAAACACCACAACACAGAACAGAATAAGGAAAATTACAATTATAAAAATAAAGAGTGCTTCAATGGGACGTCTTATCGTTAAAAGCGATTTCTTCCAGACAACCTTTTTATTTGTTTGTAAGCAAAATAATGAGCTTTTTTAAAAGTAACACAGGATAAATAATGTACCTCCTCATCAGTCTATTCCATTCAACACTGCTGGGGCACAAACCTTCCCTATGGATGGAATTAGGCCATGACCCACCACGTGGGCCTAGAGGTGCTAACGACTGCAGATGCTGCCGAGATCATATCGGCTTAACGTACCTTCCGAGTAACAAATATTTCATCAAATAATTGTGTACTGTAACGTTTTCATTTGGATTTTCATTAGCTAACCATGTCGGAACTTCAGGTCTGTTTTCATATTGTGAACTGTTAGGTTTATTAAAAAAAATCATAAAAAATCTTTAACATAAGCTAATTTAGTTAGTTATGTACGTTCTTTAATTTTCACGCTCGGTGGTTGCGCTAGGATTGTCGACTTAGGCTAGTGCATTAAAAAATCGTGGTAATTGCGCACTCGTAAGGTTGTTGTGAACAGTTAATGTATTTTTTTGTGATACTCTATTTTTTAATACAAAAGTTCAAAGATTCGTGTCTCAAGCTGATAGAATAGAATTCACGCTCACCGAAGTCCCAAACGGTCCTAGATTGTCCGAGTGCGTTTCTAGAGCACACGGCACTTTGTATGTAGATTGCCTTCTGTACAATCTACTTTGTGGTAAAATTCCGAACTCGTAGCGTAGCTAACAAATGATTACCTACAACTTACCTTTTTTATTTTCTACGCTACAATACCAGGATTTTAGTGAAAAAATTGCCTACCGGTAGCCACCTACCGTTGCGTAACATCGTTTCGAGTGGTCGCGACGCGCTCACCAGCCGTGTCGGCGTCGCCCGTCCAGTGACTGGACTTCAGTCTACCACGCTCCGCCCCACTGCAATCAACCTGTCGCAAACTACTGCTGTGGCCCGGTGTACCTACCTTGAACTTTATGATACCAAAACCACATTCGTTGTTGTCGTCGTTATGAAACCAATATCTGCTAAGTATATGATTTTTTTTTGGCTGAAAATCAGCGCTGCTGTGGTATCGCGAAAGCGTTTACCACAGAGCATAGCAGAGGCAGCGTCTTATTGGCCTTATACTGCACGAACCCAGTAACAAGTTCCCATGTTATTTTTTTATTATTATGTCTATGTTTTAATATAATATAACCATTTTGTTCTACAAAATTAATGCTGTGAAGGCCAATAAAATGTTTTTCCTTTTTTTCTACCTTTAATTTTTGGAGATTTCGACATTTTCATCATTATAAGTATACTAACCGAATTTTCTGAAATACGAATTTTACAATGTTAAGGTCCCAAAATATAGTATGTGCATCAGAATATTGTCAAATATTAACTACTCTTTAACTGCTAAAGTTATAGTTTTCGCATATTGCAGCTATTAGTTTGACAAAGACCATACCATACCATTTGAGATACTTTAACATATGAGGTACTAAATGCTCCATGAACTTAGGATTTCGCTACATAAAATTCTTATGTCAACGCATGGAGCACACAGAGACGTGACGGCCAATGTCCGTATTGCTCTATCTGTTAAGAAGCTTCAAGATATTAAGCAACATCCCATTTCAACCTCGGTTTTTAGACTAAAGTGAATAGTCAGATAGTAATCTTCTGTAATTCGTCCTCATTGTGTCGTATTCTTCATACTGAAGGTCGTGAATTCCCATAACATAAGATTTTTTTTTAAAGAAGTTTCTCCATCTATGTCTGTATTTAGCGTCGTGGAAGTACTTCATGCAACTTGGTGTTCAGAATTGAACGGACCTGGTCAGGCCACCTAATTGGTCTACGGTCCCTTGGTGGTTTGACTTTTCCAGTCACCAAAGCAGCTCGAGATTATGTTCATCTTTCTTGACAATGTGACCAGATTCCTTTCAGACAGTGGAAAGCCTTACTTTAATATTGCGTTCAAGAAGTATAAACTTGTTTGTTCGGAATGCATTCTACGGGATTTTCAAGCATCTTCCTCCAACACCACTTGTGAACGCCACGTGAACGCATCATAAACAAAAGGAGAGCACTACTCGTCAATTTATACAAAAATAGCACAGATTATATTAGTGAGCACCTTGATCTATATTAATGTCTTTGTATTACTGTAGGCATGTTCTTAAATCAAAATTAAAATAAATAGCTAGACATAAAGTGAAAGAGTTGTAATAACATCAAATATTGCGGAACTTCATTAGTCATTCAAAGTAAGTAATTAATCAAAAATTTCAAATGTGAACAGTCGGTTACAAACAGACAATTTGCTGTTTACTCATTGAACACTGAACGATCGTATAACTGATATCAAAACGGCGACCGGACGCAGCACCGGCAATTAAATTGAACAGCAAATCCCACAAATGCTTACCATATGGCAACTGCACCCCATTGTAGGTAGGTATAACAGCGATGCAAGCGCAACGTCACGCGGGGTGCCCATGCGCAGTTCGCGCAAATCCCAATCGCTACTCGATTCACAACCTTACAACCTACATAATAAGCAACATAACGATTAAACGATGCGGTTACTTTAATAACAGACTACGCAACGTTCGCACAGGTTCCTATGAATGAAGAGGGAGCCGAGTCGAACAATCAATTTGAACTTTGAACACGCAACGGTCTATTTAGAGATGTCGCATTTCGCGACATAATGTTTCTGAGAAAAATTAAATGGGTCGTTTGCTTCTTTTATTTTCTTAATTTCTTTCTTCTTGCCTTTTGGTCCATGCCATATAGCCGAGAAGCCCTGCTTACCCTGTGAAAATCACAGATCCACTACTGGTTCATTGAAAATTATTATAATTGTAATATACATAACACATATTAAAATGAAGTATCTATAAAAATTGTTAAGTTAAGCTGGCCAGGTCAAGAAGTAAGATATATAGATCTGATCTAAAGCCCTGGGCACGCCACTACATTTGTTACTTTTATTGTAAGTAGGGTTGGGTGTCGGTCGTGCCACTGGGTCACGATCCTCAGAACTGCTAACCACACTATGTTTATGCAGAGGTGAGGTGAGGCGAGGCAAACCAGCATTTGAAAGTCAGCACGTCCTCCACCGATGTCTCAATAATCGATTGCAGTGAGTTCCCTTTAGGTTCTAGCGTTGCTTAGGCGGCTTCCTCACCGGATCGGCGCATGCTCGTTTCTTTATTTTAGACATTTATTATTTTAAATTTTGATAATTTATTTAACATAAATATATAAATTTATAAACTGTTGAATGCTATCTTACAGTAAAATATGTGAGGCATGTTAATGATCGAACACCTTGTGTACCATATTGTTATGCAAGAAATTATTATTATTATTATCGTTTCTGTATCGTATCTGTACATATTCTTCACCGAGAACCATTTCTTCACCGGCTCGATTTTGGTGCGGTATCGTTTGGTTTTATTTGCTACGGTGTTGTTAACTGTGTATCTGCTTGGTAAATAGAAAACTTGGTAAATATAATACATGCACTCGGTAAAGAATCTCTACAGATTCGGTATAGAAACGAAAAAGAACGGCCCGCACCTTGCCCGGTGAATAAGGGGCCTTCCTGTGTTACAAGAAAACAATTGAAGAGTCAGTAAGTACAGCTAAATGGGACGCGATACATATAATAATGTGCACCACGTTAAATAAATGGTTTTAGAAAGTTTTATAATCCTATTTGAGATGTTTCTAGTACTTTTGGAAAGAAACGTTGTCTGCATACCGGAATAGACGTTTACTCCTAGTCGCCGCGGCGAGGACAGCTACCTGAAGCAAATGGGTATAAACGGTTGTTCATGATGATTTGATTTCAAACAGGTAGGTACATGTTGCTAATTATTTTTAAATACCCTATTGTAAATATTATCTTTTGTACATATTTATTATTTTCTAATCTTTTTGGTTTGGTTTAATGGTAGAAGTTATATATTTTTAATGTAAAATTTTATTCTTTTTTTTTTGAAAAAAATATGTGTCAGCAATGGGTTGAGCACTACTTATTTTTTCTCTCTTTTTAAGCTATCGAGATTTCTTTCACTGTACTCATTTCTTTTAATACAAACTGCAGAATAACCGTTAAAATTAATCAAAAAGAGCGCGGCTTTTTGTCACATCATATAAGCAAGTATAAAGTTTGTTCTTCACATTTTCTTAAATTTCTTATTCATAATAATAATATATTATATGTTGTAATAACTTTTCGCGTAATAGGTATAGTTTCACCACGCCCCCACTCATTCTCAGAATCACCGTTTACCGCAAATAGAGAAATTCTCAAGTCTCGTTTGCGTCGTTTACCAAGCTTGTTTATAATAAGGAACGGCTATTTATTCTACATCATACTGAGTAAAAACATAAACATTTACTTACTCTGACTATATTGCATAAGGTATTATTACTCGCGTTTTGGTTACCTGCCCTCATAGCAGAAGTGATATAAACGTGCTAAATATCATGTATAGTGTAATCTCGAAGGGCGAATCACAGAAGTTTACTACTATAATGTTAGTGACCATGAGAGTTTAAAACAATATATTATAATTTTATATTTATCATGATTTATTGTATCGAAAATAATGATCAAATTGCAAATATCTTTGATCCACATTAACACAGTTTTCTTTGTTTTTAGAAGGTCCTTAGTGCATTATGCATTCTCTACAAAGAAAAACTTGCCTGTTTTGACATTTTTAAGAGAATTTTCGGACAAGTAGTGGGTTAGGTATCAATTGATTCGATCTTAAAATACTTTACAAAATGCAACTTAAGTATACTTACTTTAACATAAAGAAACATGCATAATTCATTGATATGTTCGTTCGTGCTCAAATGTCGCTTACATTCTTACATTCCGATAATTTCTTCACCTTGTCTGTAATGGCACTTGACGTATGGATTTTTATGCCAAGTGCGAAGTTTATTTACTCTTTTGATACCTTTACCAATTAATAAACCAATTTTAATGGATTTCAGTATGAAAGTACAGAATATTGAATATTTTAGAAGGACAAAGGCACAGAAAAAGCAGACCGATTTTCAATAAAAAAAAGTTCGTAATGATCCTAATAAGGTTTTATATGAAGAAAAAATTGAGAATTGAGATTAAAATACATAAGTCCTTTCTCATATTATTCCGATACTGAAACTTACCCCTTACTTGACAATTAATTTTTCTCTTGTCATTGCTTGAATATAAGCAGATATAAATATATGAGTATGATGCATTCTTTTATCTTGCGCCCGCAGTCCATAATTGGCGACAGTCAACAGAGTCGAGATGATATTATTATATTTTATTCATTGGCGTCTATTCTGGTATGATTCTCTAAATCTATAAATTTAATTTAACCACAATATATCTTTGTCATTCTCCATGCAGAATAAAAATGAGAGACAGGTGCTAATTTTAATTTTAAGTTTAGAGAACCGACAACAATATGTTCTTTGGTGTGAATGCCTGTCCATTCTCCTTTCCTTATGTTTTTTCTTAAGTTTAAAAAGATCGCACCCATTAGGCACTCGTGTTTGACCACAAAGCTTTAGAGTATAGTTCCAATCCACTGACCGCGAACGATGCTTAAAACGCTTGGACGACCGCCCTTAATTTCACCGAGGAAAATTACAGTAATCTTGAGAACGCTCATAGAAATCAAAGTTAGACGAAGCAGTCCCTTTCGTAACAATATTATTCGTCATCTAAATAAAAATTTCGAGTTGAATTCGTTATGATGGTGTATCGTGTGAACTTACTTTCCTTGTATGCGACGCGTCCGTGGGATACGATACAAACTACATACACTTCTACTTTATAATACGTGTTCTAGTGTTGTTATCATGTATATTATGTACATCAATTTATTCTAAAGTACACACATGAAAAAAGTCTTAGCAACATGAATCATTTAAGCAAAGTTAATCAGTTGATACTTTATATTATAGATATGAAATGTAGAATTTTATTCAGCTTTTCTAAAAAAGCCTAAGCTTTAGTCACTTATAAATAAAATTCATCACTTATTATATTACTTACAAAAAATGTAAGTATAATCGGTCAAGATTTCCAAAAAAATCACGTAGCTTAAACTCTTTTGATGAATATACATATTGAATTATAACTTTATATTAATAACTTTAATAAACCAGCGTAATAAAATCAGTGAGGCGTAGCTATGATATTTATAAAAGTAGGTAACTATGTATTTAGGTTCCCCTAATAATTAAATCAATCAAATTCCTTCAGGCATGCACATATAGACTTGCATTGTAAGTAGATCTCCGAACACCATTAATCGAATAAAATTGTACACAAAGTAAGTACCTATGTAAAATAACGTTTACCGTAATAATGTAGCCTTTCTTGAAATATTATGTAGTATTGCATGGTTTAATTTGATGAAATGAATAAATATGATTGAAGTTTCTGTATAGATATAATTTAAATTAAAAAAAATACTTAATGAAATTTTATTTAGTATTATATATCATGGTATTTATAATTGTATAGTAAATACCCTTATTTTAATTTAGCTATTTGTCTTTTGTATAAATTTGCATGCCATTTATGGTAAAATATGTAGAATCTGTTTTGTTATTGCACCATATTTTTGCAATAAAGTAAATCTAATCTAATCATAGAAAGAAATTCAGCCGAGTCGAGATGTCTGTCGTCTCGTGAACATCACTAGACCAGACCCTGAGTTGCGTGACGATAATTATTCTGGATCTGATCGGTGGTTGGTGCGATGTCCTCAGTAATTGTGATGTCGTGTGCCTTCACATTTCCTGTCACTTGCCCTACGAGTACCCATCAAACTCTTACGATCAACTAGGTACTTTATACTTACCTTTAAAATTGTCTAATTTAAGTGCTCCATATTTGTATTTGCTTTTCGTCTTGATAACAGTATATTCTTATCATGCTCCGTAAGACATAAAAATAATGGTGTTGTTTTAAGAAACCGCGATTCGAGTGAAACTTTTGAAATTATTAATTAATATAAAAAAACTCTTCCTCGGCTGGACCGGGCTCGAATCCCAGCCGCATAGCAGGCGAGCCTTTGACCACCAATGATTGCTTATAAGGTCTGTTTTTTAACAACAATAAAAAATGTAATGCGACAAACTACAGATGAACGAAACAATTTGTGGCAATGTAAAAGTTTCACTTTGAAAATACATAAATTTATATTCTAGCAGGGCTAGTATGCGTAGATATATTTTCATTAAGCTAATTCTCTTTAAATCATCTGCTGATAAGCAGGGCTCTCTTTCCCAGTGGGCACTTTGGGCAAGTGCCCAGGGGGCCAATCGCCTTACGGAAATGCTTTGGGAAACGCTAACGCTTACGATTTTATATTGTTATTTCTAGCCGCCTGAGGTTTTCGAATACCTCACGTTCATTTTTTTTTAATATTGTTATTACCAATGCAAAAGAAAAAGAAAGAGCGCGAGGCATTTGAATACCTCAGGCGGCTAGAAATAACAAAATAAAATCGTAAGCGTTAGCGTTTTCCAAAGCATTTCCGTTAGGCGATTGGCCCCCAGGGCCCCGCGATCGATAGGGGCCCCCCTCAGATCAAATACAAAGTCCCTAGTCCTGTTATATCACCAAAGGGGTGTCATAGGGGCCCCATTATCCTAATATGCCCAGGGCCTCCAATAGGTCAGAGACGGCACTGCTGGTAAGTGTAGCTTTATATATATATATATATATATATTTTTTATTTATTTACAGAGAATTAAGATGCTAGATCGTAGGCAGGGATTATCTCGGTGCTATAGATCAATAGATCAGCCAGCATGAGCACTGCGATATATATAGCTCGTTGTTATCACGCTCAATTGTCAAATTACTGTAGAGTTTGACAGTTAAGCGCGATAAAAAACGTGTTATAAGTATTGTAAATTACGCTGCTTTTGCTACGGGAACAGGGAACATTCAATAGCAATTGTTTGTATGAACAATATAAAATACATACTTTTTTTTCTATTCAAATGGCCTGTTTGAGTCAAACAGTTTGACGCATTCCATTCAACACCGCAAAACTGAAATTAAAGATGGTGTAGTAATATCGTATACGTTCATTTTATGATTCGAACGAAATAGGCGACATTTCCATATGAAACTTTATGTCCATGAATGATCAGCATTTTAAACCACCAAAACTCGTAGTTAAGAAAAAAGGAGTTAAGATTTTATCACGTCTATCACAACTGTATGAATACTCATCAAAACAAGTGAATACTACTTTTTATTACTAGCAACATAACAAAACCAAATTCCCAGGGCAGAACATCCACGTACACGTACCAAACGTAAGTACCACAGCACTGGATGCTCCAGTACACCCTTGGACCACATTCTTACACGTAGAGATTTCACAAGATATAAGTACTTATATACCTACCTACTGTAGGGTCCTATGGTGGTTGTGGATAGTGTAGCCAGTTGTCCCGATTTGCGCGGGACGTCCCGATTTTCAGGGGTTTGGAGACGCATCCCGATTTGTAGGTACCTTATCGGGACGCTAAATGTCCCTAATAATCAAACAATGAAATTTAGGTAATTAATATAATACTATACTTGCAATAGTAGTTTAAAACGCAATAAATTAAACCCAGATTTAAAAACCCCTTGTTTTTTGTTTACTGTCCCGATCTGCAACCCTAAATCCCGATTGTTTTTACCTCATGTACCGATTTTAAACAAATCGGACCTGGCAACACTAGTTGTGGACTAACCCATGAGTAAGGACTTCATTTAACGAAACTTTAAATGAAAGTGTAGGTGGATGTTATCCTCAATAAGTATTGAGGTAAAATAATATTTTGAATGATATTTTGAATTTACTTAATAAATCAGAAATCGTATCGAATAATTAGATTACAGGAAAATAACACTAGGTTTCGGTGGTGTTCTGTTTCTGTCGGTGATTAAGGTTCCAGGACTACACAGGGTAGGGGATTAGGTCAAGGTAGACAAGCGTTCGAGTGATATTTTTGGTATCGCAAATGTCTATGAGCTATGGTGACAAAGTGATTTTTTTATGTTAAAAAGATGGCAATACGCTTTTTTGGCAATCATTTAACATAAAAAATCACTTCGTTTAGGTGTTGAATTGAATTCTGTCGGATTCAAATAAAGACCGACTAAAATCCATACTATATAATATAATATATATTATATATATAAATTATTTTTATTTATTTATAATATAAATGGGAAAGTGTGTTTGTTTGTTTGTCTTCTCTTCACGCCTAAACCGATTAACTGATTGTGATGAACTTTGGTATATGTATAGCTTGAACTTATGAGACTGCTATAGGCTACTTTTTTTTAATTTATGTAGTCATAGTCATAGTCATAATATTTATTGCTTCATGTTGGTTACATTTCGTTCTTAAATTTAATAACAGCTCGCAAACATGAGCCCTGCAAGGGCATTGCAAATTATAATAAATGTGTACAAATATTAATTTAAAATTTGATAAAATTACAATAGGATAACAATTTAAGAAAGATAGAAAATTTAAATAAGTTAATAAAAAAGAATATAATTTTAAAATCAATTCATATTATACTTAAAGCAATTATAAAATACATTTAGGGTTAGGTCAAGAGATGTATGTCAATCCAATCAAAAAATAAATAAAACAAGTAACAATAACATTCAAAGTAATAATCCATTCACATAATATTCATTATAATTTAGTTTAATAATTTCGGTTTAGGTCAACAAAAACATGTATTCGAATTTACATAATTTTCAATTAAATTAATCATTTTCATGGTTGGTCCCGATAGAGATGGCGCTACTGTCACGAAGACAGATTAAATTTGAAATGTGGAAGTTGCTATCTTAACATAATACGAGATGGCACCACTCGTGTTCAATACCGAGTATTTTGTGTTAGTGTTTCATTAATTAAATCGAGGTAATTTTACGCAATTTCTTTCTAATCTCATTTTTAAAATTAAATCTAGCATATACTACTCTTAATTTATAATCCATACTAATATTATACCAATATTATAAATGGGAAAGTGTGTTTGTTTGTTTGTCTTCTCTTCACGCCTAAACCGCTGAACCGATATTGATAAAATTTGGTATATGTATAGCTTGAACTTATGATACCGATTGAAAGAGTTTTATTATGATTAAGTAGGAAGATAATGTATATAGGTAGACTAGCTATCCCAGCGAACTTCGTACCGCCATAAAAAATAGGGAATGGTAAAAAAAGGAAAATTTAGGGTTGTATGTATTTTTGTATGATGTATTTAAAAAAAACAGAAAATTGTGTCCAAGAACAAAAAGAAATAAGGATGGACCCTTAACATTCAGGGGGATGAAAAATAGATGTTGTCCGATTCTCAGACCTACTGAATATGCATACTAAATTTCACAAAAATCGGTTGAGCCGTTTCTGAATAGGAAGTTCATATATCATTTTGTATATTGTACTAGTGTCCGTGGAAATATGTCCTACATAGGTATGTTTGTTATTAGTAGATAAGTAATATTATTTCAAACACCATTTTTAAATAAATACATTGAACTCGTTTATAATGCTGTTTATTACGTGAAAAAGTAAACAATATTGTGCATATTTTCTATATAATTTGCAGAAAATAGCAAAGTTGTTTGTTTCTGAACGACAGCATAGAAATATAAATGGATTTAATTGAAAAATTAATTTCTTAGAGGGATCATAAAATGTTTATAGCAGTTTTAATTTGAATTGACGCCTCGCGAGGCTTCGAAACCAGAATCATTTTATCTCGTAAGAGGCTCGATAATTGAGCGAGCTCATCTTTAGATAGGTAAGTACGTGTTTGTAAGATATCGAGTGTAAATGCAAGATAGGATGGCAACCGGAATAGACCACAGAACAAAGAAATAGGTAAGAAGGGTGATCATATACCGTTTGTACGGGCACCGATGTCGCCGGCTCACTTCCACTACACTTCCACCCTAATAGATAATAACCAATCGAACGACGCGGCATCAAACAATCGAACCAATCACCGCTCATACCGGGGAGCAACGACGCAATCAGAACCAAGTTTTGGTAAAGTTATGAGCATTTGCTCACACATACAACTGGCGCGCCTGCCCAGCCCACTAGGTCCTTCTAACCTCTTTTTATGATCTGTGGAGTAGACGCAGCGCTAAACACAAGCTCTGCGGTCTACAGGAATGCTACACCGCCGAGCCGCGCCGCGTCGCCGCCGCCAGGCGCCCGCGCATCGTATCTCCATGATCTGCTACAGAAACAGGACTATTTTTATCTATTGGAACTTCACCTGAACTGCCATGTAATGTAATTGCATCTCGTTGATACAACAAGCTGGTGACGACGAGAGTCTCTTTCCGCAATCCAAAAAGCGGACTAAAGTTAGTCTTAGTTTAAACCTAATTTTGTCTCTGTCTACTTTTTAGCAAACAAAAGCAGAAAGACAGCATTAGGTTTAGTCCGGGTTTAACTTTAGTCTACGTTTTGTAATAAGGCGGTTTAAGTTCAACTCATTTCAGGACTGTCTGGCGAAAGTTTGTGAGTGTGTATGTTTATTACTTCTAAACGGCTGCTGCGATTTTAATAAAATTTGGTATGGAGTAAGCTGACACCCTGGATCAACACATAGCCTACGTTTTACTGCGGGAAAATATCCCTAATAAACAGCAGGTAACACTGCAGGGCACAGCTAGTAAGATAATAAAACTTAAGATAAGATTTGATAGTGTCGTACCTAGTTAGAGAGTTCTCAATTTAAATTGTTCAATTCGATATCTATTTGAGAACGCTGTTCCCATACATTTTTAATTAGGTATTTGTTAATACCTATTCTACCTACCTGCTTATTGTATTGGATAGCTAACAGCTTAACTTAAACAATAGTAAAAGCTATTGACAAGCTACCACACATACTGATATTATGGTACCTACGGTGTTTTTGTTGCCTGATTCAATAAATACTCCGTCCTGTTCTTTTCCAAAGGAAATTACTGTTGAGCGTTGCACAGGAAAGGGCGGTCCGCGGAAATCCACCGTCGTGGAGGCATTAGCCGTCCCTCCACTCATTTCACGTTTCTAGGAAGGGAATTTTCAATCATTTCTCTAGCGGGCTGTCATTGGGCGCTCCAGAGTCGGATCAAGAAGCGAGTAAATGTAGCTCAGTTGTGTTTAGGGTTCCCTACACAAATAATGATGAAAGAAACCCTACTGATGTGCTTCTGCTGTCTTTCTATGTATCAGAGGGCTCAATCTCTTGAACGGAAACAGGACCAATTTGAACCTAAGTACTATTTTTTTTACATGTGTTAGAATTTAGTATGTACACATGAATCGTGATTCTTGCGACTTGGTAAGTTCAATCTAGTGTATATGTTTTAGTTATGGCAGGAAACCCTTCGTATGCGAGTATGACTCGAACTTGGCCAGTATTTTTCATTTTTTTAAATCAAAGCTTACCAAATTACCTCAGCCTGGCTAATGTTACCGGCGTGATCTCTACTCACCGAAATCACGAAGCTCTGCAATCTTTTACAACTCACATTAAAGTAATATTTTCCGTGCGCAAAATGAGCTTTAATATTAGTACATAAATCATATATATATTGATAGTTATAGGCATGCATCCATTTGGAAATCGCCGAAAATCTCATAATGACATTTAAACTTGTTTTTGTCTCAATGTTCACTTGATATTGTTATAAAATCGACCTTAAATTACGTAAGCACTATCTACATACGCCATTGAGTACACTTGACAATTAACTATTGAATTGACTCACGTATCTCATAAAATTAAGGACCCGAGCATAGCGTTTAGAATTCTTAGAAAAAAACGCGTCAGTGGAGCCGCGAAACGTTTATCAAATGATCAGTGAATGACGGACCACGAGTGAAATCCAAAGCGTTCATTCTTTGGCGTTTGTATGCTAGCTTCGTAACCAACTTTGCTTACAGTACCTACCGGTTTATTTAACTACGCATAAGTACTGACTTTTTAAATATGGGTTGAGTTAGGTAATAAAAACATGAAGAAAACAAAGAATTTATGAGAAAATGACTTACTTATTTAAATATAGGTTGAGTTAGGTAATAAAAATATAAAAATCAAATAAATCTATGAGAAAAGATTAGGATTTTTTAAGAATTTTATTAAAAACTTAACTAATTTATTGTAAATGAACTACAAAATTTATTAAAACTAAAGCGATTCTAACGTAAAATAGTTATTATATATATATATATATATATATATATAGTAGTATACGGATATCTATATTTTAAAGTAATATTTAGAAACATGATGGTTGAAATGTTCATCCCTAGCCCTATCTCGTATCACTCAGCCCATTATCACTCACTCTATTTAAACAATATGACAAATCCTTCTTAACATCTACGAACCTTTAAGAATTCTTACAAAAGCATCCCTCGCTCTCAGAGCTGAGTGTCACAATAGCCTAAATAGTCTTAGGCAATTTTGTAAAGGTTTAAAGAACGGTGTGTTTATGTGCACGGGGCTTTATGATGGTAATAAATTGAAGTTGTGGCGATACGGCGTCCGTCCATCAGCGGCGAGGAGCGAGGCGTGCTATGAAGGGCAAGGCCACGGGGCCGGGACCAACGAACTCACACTATTTAGGGAATGGTATCTGATCCGATGCTGGAATCGAACGCACTTGAATCTCGAGAAAAATAAAGTAAACTATAAAAATGACTTCGCAATGTGGGTTACCTACATTAAATAGCCATTCCTTGGCTAGGAATCGAACCCAGCCCGCGTAGCAAGCGAGCTTTTTACCGCTGATGCTTGTTTATAAGGTTTGAATTACTCAATAACAATAAAAATTAACGAAAAAATTGTGACGGTGTAATAGTTTCACTTTAAAAAGGACAAATAAGAAGAATAAAACTGCCATGTTACCTTGTTAAAAGTAGTATTAGAGTACCGTAGCTCAAAAGACAAAACCCTTGTCACTTTGTTATCCGTTTATCCGTGCGTCTGCCTGTCAAGACCCTTTATCTCGAGAACACGAGAAGATATCGAATTAAGACTTAAACCATTTGATACTCAGGTCTACGCGGTCCCTCGAAGCTGTGAAAAACGGTCGCTTATTTTAGCACCTACATGTTGTCCAGTTTTTCTTTATGTGAAGAAAAATAGATGGTGTGTAAATATCTGTCCTCTCACTAATAAAATATCAAGATTTCGTATTTAAATGATAATGTCCTTCTGGTAGAAAATGTAGAGATCGATTCTTCGTAAGCACAGTATAAGTATTAACAACTTATAATTTAAAAAAAACACGGTACTTGTAAGTAAATAGGTAATAGCATTCGACCAAGCGTGGTACATATGTTGAAGACCGCCTCCCTTGAACTGGTCATATAGTGGAGTTGGTTTCCTAGTCACACACATAAGGGGTCCATGAATCACGTGAGGCTCGAAAAGGGAGGGGAGGGGACCATAGAAAATCACGAAATATCACAACGCGGAAGGGGGGGTGTAGTAATATATCACGTGTATTTCTGTGGTCCGAGGATAATGTACATTAAATAATGTACAGTATCCTCAGTAATAATAAAAA
Organism: Chilo suppressalis; assembly: GCA_902850365.2. Lineage (NCBI taxonomy): Eukaryota > Metazoa > Arthropoda > Insecta > Lepidoptera > Crambidae > Chilo > Chilo suppressalis. The sequence continues at coordinate 22,244,446 of OU963898.1, forward strand.
ATGAAACCGCCGGCCGACGGCCCCTAAGTAGTCGTTATAAACTTGCTCTTGGCGCACACAAAGAAGACCTCGTATTACCATAATACCCCAAACTCTACTTGCTCCCGTATTAAACACGACGCGCGCTCCTGAATAGATTTTAAGTTTATTGTTGTAACAATTTGTCGGTGTGTTATTGTCGACTTGATTACGAGTTTTTAGGTGTTTCCGACGGCATTTCAATGGGACTACACACGTTATTTATAATTATAAGAATAATAAACAAATTAATATAATGTTGTTTTATCCGATCTTTTTAAGTTATATAACAATGAGAATTTGTGATTTGCATTTGTTTAATGTTAACGATTAGTTTGTATAAAAATAGTGTCGTTTAGTAAACGTTTTGATTAAAATAAAGGTATTTACCGACTCGTGTCTCTTTGGATAGACCAACTCGATAAATTTTTAATGATATTGGTTTATTTTATATAAGTCTTAAGAGTTACAATTTACTCTTATAAACTAAATAGAGGAATAAAATCTTAAATAGAATATAAGTATAAGAGGTAAGTTGTTCTGTTTACCAATCTATATATGTATGTATGTTCCTTTGTGGCACACTAGAGACCAACCGCGTGGATCGTTTTTGAAGATTCATATGTCAATCGATTGATCGATCTTAATCATGGGAGAGCTACTAAAGATATGACAGTAATCGAAATTCAACATGGGGACAATAAGACGCCATATTGTAAGAAAGAAAAAAAAAAGTTGGCGAAATATGTCGAGTAGGAATCAATTGTCTAGATAATCGAAAGTCATGTTTAGGTTCCTTACACCATTTTTCATTTTATATGACTGTTTAGGATCTAAATGATTTAAAATTATATATTAACTACTTACGCTTTTAATTTCAATCTTACGTTTGTATTGATCTTTGTTACTCTTTCACACAAAAAATACTGAATGGATTTTAATGAAACTTAACAATAATATAGCTTAGACATAATAATAACATATAGATAATAATTAATGTAGCTATTGAGTGAATTTTCCTATATATAAGAATAAGTGTCACGTAAGACGAAAAAAAAATCTCTTATCTGCGAGCCATTTTGGCCTGCACTGCAAAAATAATAAAAGTTATATGAATATAATGTACAGTGGAAATGTATCTCTTAAATAGTTCTACAAAAAGAAACTGCAGCACCATGTATCTATTTTAATGTGTAAGCCACTATCGCTAAAATAGTGCATCAAAAATAAAACATTATTTATAATATCCATTTCCAAAATGCACATTTTGGCTTTTGATATTTAAAGATGATAAAATTTTCCTTTTACATAAAGCGTAACAAACAAACTCACTTTCGCATTTATAATATTATATTATACTACTTATCAGCCCCGGTATTGCAGGGTCGAAATTTATTTTAACAGGATAAAATATAGCCTTTGTCACTCGGATATCGGAGAAGTTGTATATAGAATGATCAACAACGTTTAAAGTTGAGCTGTGGCATCTACATATTTGGTTTCTGTGAATTATGTAGGTATAACAAATTATGAGACTAGGATATAACACTGCATTTGTGTATATCATTGGCTATAGTCGTTTCTCAAGAAGTTTGGCGAGTTGTATATTAAAGTACATATTAATTCTAAAGAAAATTATTCTAGAAAAAAATTCACGCGGAGCAGGTAGCAGACGGGACTCGAACCCGCACCCTTCGCTATCCGGACGAATGCACTGACCAATACGCTACCGCGACCCTGATCGCCGTGTCGAATTTTATCTAGCCTTAGGCTGCGAGGTGTGAAAATTTTTTCTAGTATAATTTTCTTTAGATTTAAAAACATCTACCAGTTATTTGCTTAAATATATATAGGTATATAACTGAAGTATTAACTGTAGAAAACTAAGCACTCTCTCTTTGACCCAGCTCAAGCCGCGATCAAGCTTCGAGTTTACACCTCACAGCAAGTTGGAGAGACATTAATATCCCTAATGTGTAGCAAAACTTGGCCAACATAAGCACTTGTACATACGTAAACCAGTTTCGAAGAATCGTAAAAGCAGAGTTTTGCAGTTCGCACGTGAAATGCCGAAAAGATCGCTGACCCATGCATGAGTCATGACTCACGGGTTATTCGAACTGAAATGAATCAGTTCACCTGTGGCATACAATCTACGTGTTATGATGAGCATGCCACTATTAGGTGTACATTGTGAAATTTAGTGCAGCGATATGAACTGTAAGCATTTTTAAAGTATACCAACATATTTAGGTTAAAAGGCAACGTTCGTTATTATTACTTAATTCTAGAATTCAAAGCTAGACTATGAGTCATTTACAATGTTTATTTAGGTAATATGAAATGCAAACGTTATTTTATTAACAGCAGACTAATTATGTATACCAGATTTTAAACTCAAATAAGTATATAGGTACAATTTAGATGGTTTTATTCTTTAGAATAAACTTAATAGGAATGCATTTTTACGGAAAACAGCTGTAAAATAAATAAAAAGTTAAAAACATCTCAAATAAAATAATTTCACTTTGTATAGTACCTAAGGGAAAACATTAAATTTTGATAAACAAAAATTATCATTCTATGTTGTATCTATTTAAATTTAGGGCAATCAAAACATCAATTCGTTCATTAGTCACATGCGACACACCAATCACAACACACAATCTCGCATGTGATCAATTAACGAATTCATGTTTTATTTACGAATTTAAATACAATTTCGAAAAATGGTTCGTCTTTCCCACCTGGGTCTCCCGGTTTTATCCTACCTGCGCCTTTGGTTGTTACTTCAAAATGAAAACCTATAAGTAGGTTATTGTAGTCTACACTAAATTGGTAATAATGGGAAATAGATACTTACTGTAAAATAAGAATTAGGTACCTACATCTACAAAAACTCATCCGTGAGGGGCAATGGAGTTATACTAAGTTCTTTATTTATAGTGCAGTAAGCTTAGGGCGCACCGAGTACCAGGAAAGCGCTAAAGGTATAGATGCAACCAGGGCCCTAGCTAGGACCATTAAGGACTTCTTATTGTTGGCCATTTTCTACTACTTGGAATAGAATAGAATATATTTTATTTACCCTCATATTACAGATATTACACATTTACAGATACAAATTCAAAAAACACAGGGCTTACCAGGACTCTGCCTGAGCATTAGCTGATGCGACATTGTGTCCCACCAGCGCTGTTATTCTGGCAGAGCCTGTTGAGACACAAAAAAAGAGATGTTAATTTTTTTTTATTACTTGAAAGGATGTATGGAATTAGCATCCTTTGATTTCAAGTAACAAAAAATAAAAATAAATAAAAGTCAATCAAAACAGCAAAAAACATAATGAGGACTTTTTGGCGGGATCGGGTAGCGTCACTTTAGCAGTTTTGTTTTTCTTGTTAAAATTGTGTTGTGGCGGATGTTAGTGTCTAATATTGGTGGATTATTAACCACTAAGTGTTCAGAAACTGCACAGTGTTGGCAAGTAAAACAAAATAGCGGAAAGTGTCTTTCAACGTTCCCTCAAGAAGTCCACGGGGAGGTTCCAGTAAATCCCCACACATTTACTGAAACATAGGGAAAGGGGGCTTGACTCGACTGCCACTTACTTTGACTTGATTTATTACTTTGACCACGAGTGCTATAGAATTTGTTAACATTTTCACACTTGACATTGGCTAAATGCACAAGCCGTGCGAAGCCATTTAGAAAAAAAACAAAAAAGTTGGATGTAGGTCTCCTTCATTTTATGCCGTTGTTTTCTGTTTTGAGCTTCTCAGCTGTAACTGGGATGAAGACTAACTTTTCTCTCTTCAACTATCAACTATGTTATAAAAAGTATTGGACACGAATTTTTACAGAAATATATTGATTAGAAATCGCCTATGACGTCACCTTTTGGTACAAATTTTACTTAGAAGTGACGTTCCGAGTCCCTAGTCACAAACTTGACGCGCTTTATCTATGCAGTTTTTTGGTCGAAAGACGTTAAAAAAATACTTGGCCATTGTTTTTTGGTAATCTTACTGACGACAGACTAAATTTAATTTCGTTTATATATTTTCGTGGTTTTGTTAGGTAGCAGCCTGTTTTTTACCAGAGATTCTTAGCACCCCTGGTTTCGCTTTAACCCGTACCCCGTACTGCTGCGTACGGGACCGCGAACTCGCTAAAAATTCGGGGCCTTGTTTTTTTTTGTGTATCCATATTTGATGAAGGGTAGTACCAAGTAGGAATGAAGGGTCAGGAATCGAAATTCAGAACGTGTCACTGTCTGAAAATTGTCATTATTATAAAAAACTAGCGACCTGCCCTGCTCCGCACGGCTATAGTAAACTGGTGAAATATTGAGGAGTATTTAGAATTCAATATAAATGATCATCACCATACCGTTTCCAGAACTTCCTGAGGATTTCTATAGGATTTTCTAAAAAAAATCTTTAGAGCAAGCTTTGTCGTTTGTCGTGCATTCATAAAAAAGATATATGTTGATGAATGCACGATTATATCCATAACACCATCCCTTTTCCAGTACATTCTGGTGATTTCTTTGATGTAAAAACTTTCAAGCAAGCCTTGTCGTGACAATTACTGTACACAACGTGAAAAGAAATATAATCATAAAGACAAATGCAATGATATAAATTTAATATTCTTGTAAATTATACACACTACATTCAGAATTGATCGGCTTACTGGTCGGACAATTTCCTAACCCCTACATTTTTCAATGCCTCATTCCTTTAACCAAGCGTTTAGTATCGATGATATAATCGAATTTTTCCTTTGGCACAGAATTATTTTAGCAGTAAGTATCAGAAAGAGATTTTTAGTTAAGTTACTTTTTGTACACATATAATGTTGTTAGTGTATTTTTATTTGCTTATTAAAATAAGAATCTAAAGACTATTTACAAAAAGGCAGAAGGATTCGAACCCGAATCCTAATACCTTCTAATTAAGACAGACAATATTTTACCTAAGGACAAAACACGGTTACGTCGCTAAATTTTTTGATAATTTTTGTATGATATATATAAGGGCGTTGCACGCATATAATAAATTGCCATATTCAGTTAGAAATTATTTCTACAGCATTGTTTTTAATAAAAGAGATTCGTTTCAAAGGGTGTTAATAAGCCATTTGGCACAAGTAAATGCCCCTGGTAATCCTTAGTGCGGCCCTGGAGGGCAACGCGGAAGCTTCGAACGCAGTTCCCACACGCGTGCGATCATTAGCAGTTCCAGGGAAGTGATGTGAACTGAACCATTATTGACACTGTCGCATACTCGCGCGAACTCGAACTACTTACTTATTGTCTTTAAACTTCTTTGTCAAACGTTATATTCTTTGGTGGTGGATAAACAGTAGTGATTTCCAGTATACTGTGGAAGATTAGATTCTTTATTTTTGTGTGATTAAAAAGTCGTTCTCTCTCTAAACTTGATGTATTTTTTTATACGAAGCGCAACAAATTACCCAAAGCCATCTGATGTTATGTGTAAGTGGAGTCTGACAGCGAAGATGAACGTAGATCGATAAAAGCTCAAAGAGAAAAACAGACTGTGCGAAGACACGGTGAGGACAAATATTATGTGTTTCTATAATATACTTGTATTATATAAATTTGTTTTCAAAATCTAAAAAAAAATTAACTAAAATATCCACTCGGCTCGGGTTTTAGACCGAATTCGAACCTACGCCTCTACCTACAGATTTAGATTTATAAATCTAAATGTTTAATACTTAAAATATCAATATAATAAAATATATTAAATAATATATATACATTACATTACATTCACTTAAATTCTGGCCGCGTCGGCCGTGCTGCTGCAGCTGATGTGTAAATTACATCGTCAGTTTGCTAAGAGCCCTATAGTATACATCGAAACACGCACAGTCGTTCGCACCTGCTCCCCATGCCTTATCTGTACCTAACGACGTGTTAGATTGATATCGTTTAATTGTAAATAATTCACAGACGGTTATAATAAAGTTTCGCTCTCTCTACATTCGAGTGAGTAGTCGCATTCGTTTAGCTGTAGAAAATATAGGTAGTAAAAAATTCGTTACGAACGTATAGGAAAATTGGTGAAAATTGTAGAGTAAATGATAAGGAAATGGGCCTTGTGGAAGTTTTGAAACATGGCACCAATTATCGTTATAATTTCATCAATATTAATTCAAATCAGATTAGTACATAAAGTGCTTTTGTAACATAACTACTTTAACATATTACATTTAATGTAATACTATCTAAGATATTTATAACTAAAAACCATAAAAAATATATACATATATATAATAACTAAAATACATTATCAAAAGGAGTCCCTTTAGGCAAGGTTCCGAAGGTACTGGCAGCGTTCCCCCTTTGAATAGCTAGACTTATTTTTTGTCCACGGTAGCAATTAATAATTAATTATTTCATCAATTATTTAAATAAAAGGTAGGTAGGTAGTACAGGTATATATTATATGCTGAATTAGAAAAAATATAACAATCCTTTGCGAATAAGTGGTTTGAACTTTCATTCTACATTTTCACTTATAACGGAACCAAAATAAGCCATCCTAGACCAATATTAGCTCAACCTAACTTGGATAAAGCAAAGTCGATGTTTGTTATGGTTTTCGCAAGCACGAGTGGCTCCCTGTCTAGAGAAGCTTTTTTTTATGCATAATAGGCAATGCGTTTGACCACAATCTCGCCTGATGAAAAACGATGATGAGCCTAGGATGATAGTATAGCTATAGCTTGATTAGTTTGATTTTTTTAGATTTTGGTTGCAACTTGTGAATCCCATTCTTTCGAGCCAACATCCTAAGTTTTATGTTTCCGTCTGATTGTCTACGACTGAGTATGAAGAAGGGAGTAGTATTCAATCATTTTTGTGATGGAGATGTGTTTGTGTTTAAATAAACATACACTATATCCACATGTAAAGTAAATATTTCAGAACGACATACCTAACCATCGTACTTAATTCTGTAGAAAAGAGAGCGTAACACACGAAAAATACTTAGCACTTTACCACCTATGTATTTTATCATCAATATCATCAGGTAAAATAACTTTTGTGACACAGATGTGGTCGTGTGTCATTTTAAGGAAACCAACAGCGTTGCATTAGTTGCAGGTAGGTATCTCTACAACAATATTGTTGTGACTTAAGGCACAAATTTAAATTTCTTTTCTTTTAAGTGGATGCGTGTGCGTTTGTGTATTTGTGTGTGTGTGTGTTAAAAATACTTAGATAAAATAAATCAATAAAATTAAGTTTATATGAAAGTATATATAGGTAGGAGAGTAATTAGGGTTAATTCGAATCAGTGTTGATAAAAACAAACTATAAAGTAAGTAAATTCAAATATCCTACTAATATTATTTGAATTTACTGTAAACCCGACACCAGTTCTTTCCTTTTATTACTTATAAAGCAAGAAAAGTGTCGGGAACAAGTGCGAGTGAATAGTGAGAATGTGACCAGTGGTAGGGGTATCGAGCGCAGTAAAAGACGACGTCAGAGGGTAGACCGATATGAGTATGATACTCCGTGATCATGGCACTTGCAACAGTGCCGAAATATCGGAGACTCATAAAAAACAAGGTACATGGTAAAAATCCCGTTAATAGCTATAATGTTAGTGACCATGAAAGTTTAAAACAATATATTTTATTTGTGGTACATCATCATCATCATCATCATCAACAGCCTAGCCTAGTCCACTGCTGGACATCGGCCTCTCCAATCGCACGCCACTCAGATCGATTTTGGGCTACTCGCATCCAGCTCCTGCCAGCCACCTTGCGCAAATCGTCACTCCACCGTGCCTGAGGACGTCCTAAACTACGTTTGCCTAGACGCGGTCTCCACTCCAGGACTCGTCTACCCCAATGGTTATCGATTCTTCGGCAAATATGGCCAGCCCACTGCCACTTCAGCTTACTAATCCGGTGGGCTATGTCGATAACTCTGGTTCTCTGTCGGATTACCTCATTTCTGATGCGATCCTTCAGAGAAATGCCGAGCATAGCCCTTTCCATAGCGCGCTGAGCGACTTTGAACTTGTGGACCAGCTGTACAGTCAGGGTCCACGTCTCGGCTCCGTATGTCATCACAGGTAGGACGCACTGATTGAAGACTTTCGTCTTTAGGCACTGTGGGATCGACGATGTCAGGACATGACGTAGCTTCTCAAACGCTGCCCAACCAAGCCGAATTCCGTCTTCAAAGTTGTTTCTACCTAACTGCAATGTCTGCCCGAGGTATACATATTTTTGAACAACTTCGAGAACGGCACCGTGTATTGCAATCGGTTCCGGTAGAACATGTTCATTGAACACGACCTTGGTTTTATCCAAGTTCATCCGTAGGCCGATGCGTATAGAAGAGTCAGCTAGGTCATTCAGCATTTTTTGTAGGTCCTGCTGGGTTTCTGCCATGATGACGATGTCGTCTGCAAATCGCAAGTAAGAGATGCGTTCGCCATTGATGTTGATGCCATGTCCTTTCCAGTTCAGCGTCTTGAACATATCCTCCATTGCATTAGTGAACAATTTCGGGGAAATAACGTCCCCTTGTCTCTCTACTCCACACTCCACGATGCAACGATATGGGACTTGTTTGCTGATTCTGTACTTGGACAGCTTCGTACAGACATCTAATCACTTGGATGTATCGCCAGTCGACTTGGCAACGCTGCAGGGACTCCAGGACAGACCAGATTTCAATCGAGTCAAAGGCCTTCTCATAGTCCACAAATGCTAGGCACAGAGGCTGATTGTACTCTTCAGTCTTCTGTATAATCTGCCGTACGCTCCGAAACCCAGCCTGTTCCGGTGGTTGGAGACATCAAGTCTTCGCGCAAGATGGTTCGTGATCACTCTTGAGAATAGCTTATAGACGTGGCTTAGAAGGGATATGGGTCGACAATTCTTGAGTAGGGTCTTGTCCCCCTTTTTAAAGAACAAGACGACCACACTCCTACTCCACATCTCCGGAGTTCTCCCTTCGAACAGGACAGTGTTAAAAAGCTTTTGGAGATTCCTCAGTACGGGTTTACCTCCAGCTTTCAAGAGTTCTGTTGTAACACCATCCTCTCCAGGGGCTTTTCCATTTTTAAGCTGTCCAAGAGCAATCTCGATTTCGCCAATACTGACTTCTGGCAGGTCTTCGGTGAAGTGACGCGTTAATGTGGCTCTAGAATCCTCATTTCCGGGATCTGGTCGAGATACATGTGATGCGTACAACTGGCCGTAGAAGTCTTCCATTTCCGACAGGACTGCCGGCTTTGAAGCAACAACTTCTCCACTTGGTGTGGTCAACTTCGTCAGATGACTTCTTCCAAGAGATTGTACGAACACTTTGGACCCTCGATTCTGCTCGATCGCTCTCTCGATCGAGAGAGTATTGGAGCACCGGAGGTCATGTCGTACGTGCTTACTGATCTCTTGGTTTAGAGTCCGCTTTGCCGACGAAGTGACGGGTGGATTTTCACGTCGTTTCTTCAATAGCCCTAATGTGTCTTCGGAAAGCTTTGACTTCCTACCCTTACACTGCGTTGCACATAATCCCGTACCCTCTTCCCTGAGGATCCGAACCACATTTTTGAGGTTTTGGTTTACGTCTGATTTGGTTTCCACGGCAGCAAATCGGTTCTCCAGATTTGACTGGAACGTTTCAGATCCTGTTATAGATTGGAGCAGAGTAGGTCGGAGCCTGGATTTCATCAAACGGACGCGCTCGGCCTTAAAGTTGATATTCAGAGAGCCCCGGACGAGTCGGTGATCACTACCTGTATTGAACCTGTTGATCACGGAGACGTCTCTGAATATATACCTCTTCTCCGTCATGATGAAATCGATCTCATTTTTAGTCATAGTGTCGGGGCTTTGCCACGTCTACTTTCTTTGGGGCTGTTTCTTAAAGAAAGAGTTCATCAAGAAGAGCCCTTCCCGTTCGAGGAAGTTGACGAGCATTTGCCCCCTATGATTTCTGCTTCCAAATCCATGGGATCCTACTACCGATTCGCTGCAATTCTGTACTCCCACTTTAGCGTTGAAGTCACCCATAACAACGTTGTAGTGGGTCTTAGTAGTGGAGTGGAGGGCCCTCGATATATCATCGAATATATCCTCCACTTCGTCGTCAGAGTGTGTCGAGGTCGGTGCGTACACTTGCACCACCTTGAGGCTATACCTCTCGGTGAGCTTTATAATGAGGTACACTACCCTGTTCGACACGCTGGACATTTCCACAACGTTATCGGCAAGGGACTTATTCACCAAAAACCCAACGCCACCTTGAGACTGTTGGTCTCCCCCACGGAAGTACATTAGGTGGCCCGATTCGAGCGTTATGGTGTCCTCCCCCTCTCTTCGGACTTCACTTAACCCTAACATGTGCCACCTAATCTTCCCAAGTTCCACCTCGAGTTGCGCCAGATGCGAGTCAAGCCGAAGCGTGCGTCCGTTGTACGTCGCCAGGGTCAGTCTATTGTGGTGGCCTCCCGTAGCCCGGAGATTCTTGGCACCCCCTGCCCCGCCGTCACCATGGTCTCCACCGTGACCAGGAATAGCGGAGCTGCCGGGAACTGGGGGCCGTGGCTTGTGGTCTGTTTGCATTGAAGGTTTTGCCCGTAATCGCCACGCTGGGCAGGCGGGTTGGCGATTGCAGAACGTAGGTTAATTCACTGATGACGCTGCTGCCCGTCACCAGTGAGATTTCCCTCCCCTATGTCGTTGGATGGTTATACCGCCATCGGTCGGTTTGCCAGAGCCTCGGCTGTTGGTCAACAGGGTGTACCGCGTGAAGGTGAGGTTGGCTTGGGTTCTTGCAGGTGTATTTAGAACCCCTTACTGTGTATTAATTTGTGGTACGCTTCCGGATAAGACATACCAGACTTGCAATAACGGTAGTCCAAATGGTTGGTGAATATTTTCTGTATGCGTTCCAGACGTGATATATGTCCTGCATAATGAGGAGGCTAAATTGGGTTAGCATAGTCCAGCAAGCTCCTAACGTATGCATAATAAACAGACTTCGTGTTGTGAGTTCTTTAAAAGGCTTACACGATCGGAAGACAAACCCAAGACTTTTAATGGAGAGCACCCAAATAACGAACTTTACTCACTTTACAAACAACTGCTTAATTACAGTTGTAATCAAAAGTGGTGGGCCGTGTTTTGCGGGTGAATGATATGCACTGTCATGTTTTGCATTTACCGTAATATCTGCATAGTATTCGCACAGCCTATTCAGATCTAATTGAACCTTTAGGTAGTCCTCAATGCTTTTAATACGGTTGAATATTTTTTTGTCTTCGGCATACATTAGATGTCGAGCGTGAACAAAACACTTTACTATGTCGTAAATGTAAGCGTTGTAAAATAACGGGCCAAAATGTGATCCTTGCGGAACGCCAGTGGTTAAATTTACGAAATCCAAGTAAAAACCACCCATAAGAACGGCTTGCGAACGATTTTTTAGGTAAGTTTCCACCCATCTCAAAAGGCCTAAAAAAGGACCTATACCTAGTTTCATAAGCTTGTCAATCAGGATCTCATGATCTACACGGTCAAATGCTTTTTCGAAGTCCATGTAGATCACATCAACCTGACCGCCACCTTCCAGTAGTAGTATTCAGTGTGTAGTGGTCAGTGAAGAACATGAGTTGTTCACTACATAACTTATAAAACAGGAAAACATAGTAACAGTTGAACTAAGTCTCAGAAACCCATGTTACCTTTCCGGGTTTCCGGTATACCTTTTACTATAACAAGATAAATCAAATCATAAACATTTTTTTCAAAAATCTTACCGATTAATTAATTATCTTAATCAGACTGGTCTTAGAATCTTTCTTATGCAATGATAGAAAATGGAATGGATGGAATGTGTTTCCTTTTTCCATATTGAGGGAAACACGCCAAACTTAATAGAGTTATTAAATATGATCTGAATAGGAACTGATAAACTTTTAGCGTAATTGATCCAAAAAAATGGTGGGATACCGTCGAAGCTAGCTCCTTTTCTAACATTCAACTTTTTAAGAGCGTTTTCAATTGCGGAAGAAGTTAATATAATATTGTTAATAGAATCTTTACTATTATCTTGACTGCAGGATATATCATCATTCACTCATTGCGGAATCACTAAGTACGCTATGAAAATATTTATTGAACGCATCACACATCAATTTGCCATCGGTGTATGGTGTCTTCCCCATATGTTAGTTTTTAAGGATAGTTAGAAAACCCCATTCCTTAAGGTTTTTATGTAAGACCAAAATACTTTAGGTGGAGCTTTTATGAATTGTTCGGTATTGGATACATATTATTAAAACATTCGTTTTGTACCTTGCGCTATCTTTTCCGTAACAAAGAAAACTCATTGTAATCTAATTCATTTCTGTATTTTTTCCATCTCGAGTGTGCTTTCATTTTTCTTTTATTATTCTTATTAAAGGTCTGCTTTACCATACTGGGAAGCATTTAGATTTCGTGTTTTAGTTAACCTAACCTAACCCAATTGACTTAATTCTTCATCTATTGTATGATATATATTATTCATGCCTAATATCATATCCTGCCCTCGTCCGTAATTACTCAATTCAAAGAAACGTGTCAGCGTTCACATGATAGATGCGTACGCTCAGAAAGCAGAGCGGTCATTACACGACCGGCTCGCTTGCCGCCTGCCTACCTGCGCGAGCTCTGCTTATCTACGAATCTACAAGAAACAAGTAATTACACGGCCCATTCTTCACAGAACTACATAGAGAACCCAAATGTGACCCGTCATTATCGCTAGATGAAAAAAATGGAATTTTTATTTTTGATACGTAGCTATGTGGGTTGTAGGTATGTAGGTATATATCAAAGCGGTTGTCATTAGTCTCCGGAGAATCTGTTCTAGATTGTTTCACCCAGATATTTTATTGGAGCAAGCATGCGTTTTGCGTTCTCAGTGTTTCAATGAGAGACATGTAATTTATAGGTAACAGTGGGTTTTTGCGACTTCCTCTGCGTGGAAAATTTGGTTTCCCATACTACCCAACCACCCCGTTTTCATCTTTTTAAAAGATAACTTCTGGGATAAAAACTTTCCCATGTCCTTTCGGGGGACTCAAATTATGTAAATTATTATCTATAACCAAATTTCATCTAAATCGGCTCAGCGGTTCAAACGTAAGAGGTAAAAGACAGACAGACACACTTTCGCATTTATAATATAAGTACGTAGGTATGAACTACAAAAAGAAATACATAGAATGTGGCAACGTGTAACTTTCGACGCGGGCTGTTCAATCGACATCTTCATGCAAACTCGGAGTCCTGAACAAGATGCGGCGTTTTTTCACGCCCGATCAACTGTGCTTGTTGTACAAAACGCAAGTGCTCAATATTGCTCGCACCTCTGGGATGGCTCCGCCAAGTACTTGCTCGATGCTTTGGATAGGTTACAGCGGCGCGCGATCCGCATCATAGGCGATGAGGAGGTGACTAAACACCTTGAGCCTCTTCAAATACGCCGTGACGTGGCGTCACTAAGCGCGTTCTATCGTCTGTACCACTTACATCCTTAGCCTATTAATAATGTCCCCATTGCTGGAGTACAGGCTTTCCCTTAGTTGGAATAGCGCGAGTGGGCCATATCCCACTACACTGGTGGTGACTGGCGGAAGCCAGCGACAGCAAATGCAGCCGGGATATGTATGATAAGAAGATCTGAGTTCCGATTTACTGCTTGGGTTGACATGGCACCGACTTCAAATATTAATTTGACATAGAAAAGGTATATTATTATCTGCTTTTCAGTTTTTTTCGGTGGTAGATTTTTTTGCTTAATAGTTTTTTAGAGTAATTATTCGTACTTTATTATACGGCCGCAAAATTAATTTGCTACAAATATTTATTAGATTCTGAGCAAATGAGTTATATTTATTGCATTAATTGCTGTAAAAATTAAGTGCACAGGTGCCAACTTTAAAGAATAGTTTACTGATATTAATTACAGCAATCGTGGTGATTACTTTTAGCAAAAGAGAATTAAAAATCTACATTTGTATCTACATCCATAACTGGGGTTAAAATTATATTTGACTAACTATTTTTAAATGTTATGATAGGTATTTAGAAAATATATTTAAAAAAGAAGAAAATAATATTGGTAATTACAAAAAAAAATTACATGTACAATATTTACACGCACAAAATTAATGTTTATATTTTGGATTTCAATTATGTAAATTTTACTGCTTCCGCAAATATTTAACTTTCATTTGAATATGGGATAGATTATTTTATAAAGTTTAGGTAGATTAGACAATTTGTCCTCCACATCTTCTTGTTGAGTTACTACCTTTCATGCAGTTTCGCGGCGATCTAATGCTTACCTTGATTATTCACGGACAACTGTTTACGTTCATTGCAAATGGAATCTGAACCATTTCAAAATTTGCATACCGATATCATTAGCCTATTAAGATCGATGTTACCATATTAAATGATCGGTTACACTCTTATTTTCATTGATCACAGAAAAAAAATGTTGATCTCTAGTTCTTGTCAGTCATTGGTGCTACTACCTTACTATCTCCACTGGTGCGGTTCAGGTGGTTCCTTTGGACAGTATCTTAAAAGATGCAATGTAGCCGTTTGCTTACCAGGGTAGTTTAAACCCCGGCTAGGTCGGGAGGTTGCTGGTTGCGGAGATGCGGAAGAATCCCTAAACGGGGACCCCACGGTTTCGCACTAAGCAGCTTAGAGGGTATTCGCAGGGTTTTTTCCCGGATATTACGCCCGAAAGCGTCCGTAAGAGTTACGGGGTCCTCAGTGGGCAGCCACTGCGGGGGCTCGTTAGGCTTGCGGTAGCCAGGTGTGAGGTCCGTTCGGCGGTGTGCCTCTTAGAGGCGCCGTCATCTGTAAATAGAGGTGTTGCCTGCGTCACAAAAAATGGGTAGTTTAAATAAGAGATGGTGGGGAAACAATATGCAAATGTAGAATATACAATTTAGATATCTGAAAGGGGGATCGCCAGGGGTTCGTTCTAGCTCTATGGTTCCTAGAGGAAGATGGGAACTTTTCTCTGGACGACCTCCGTGGCCGAGTGGTATGTACGCCGGGTTTCAAGATGTTGCTTACTCGAAAGGTCCTTGATTCGAATCCCGGTGGGGGCAAATACTTGTGTGATGAATAAGAGCATTTATACTCCAGTCATGGATGTTTAATATGTATTTCTATAAGAGTATACTTATATATACATATGTATCAGTATGTGTATTCTATCCGTTACCCTAGTATCCCACAACACAAGTATACAGTGCTTACTTTAGGGTGAGTGTAGGAAATATTTATTGATTTATTATCTTCGCAGTGTGGGTCTCAGGTACGTCTCCAAAAAGTAGACTGATGGTGGAAGCTCAGGCAGCAGCAGGTAGGGTCGCAGCGACGAGGCCGTAAAACCGCAGCGAAGCGGGGACGCGCGACTGCAGGCAGGGGCTGGTGAATGAAATAACTCTTTGAATTTCTTTCTTACATATCTAACAGATTGCTCTACAGTCTACACCCATTTTTTGTATTATTATTGATACGCATTTGTTATCTCAATTAAATTTAATTCTTAGCTTTATAAACTGTGTCAGAATGCGATACTATTGAGTTAACATGGTTTTTGCGTTGGTTTAGCAGAACGACACCTAGGTCGTTCATGTAGTACTTACGTATCTCTGATTAAAGTCCACGGCGGCCTTTGCTAAATCACCGACATTAGCGGTCCGGCAAGGCAACCGCTAACTGGCCACTGACTATCAAGGATAAACTCATACGGTATAATTTTATCGTTTATAGGCCTTGTTGTAAAAATCCTTGCAGTTAGTGAATATCACAGTTATACTTTAAGTTATAAAAAAACGCGCGAGCTTACAGTAGCCGCGTATGATGAGTAACATTTAAAAACCTCACCTTATATTAGTAAAAAAAGAAATAAAACCAACTACAAAAGTTACTAGCCATTTCAACATTATGTTCTAAATTAAATCAAATGGCGCGCGCTTTCGCGACTTCCTGTTACACACTTCCGTCCCATTTCACGAAATCACTCCCACAAATTGCAGGAAAGCGAGAGGAAATATGTTACATATCAAAAAAAATACTGTACTGGAAAGCTTGATGACGCAGTGGTTAGCGCATCCACAATAATTTCTAATTGCCTTGTCACACTGACCAATTGAGAGCGTTTTCCAAGCGGAACGGTTGCGCAGCGATGACGTCGCGGACACGCGGCGAAGACGTCGCTTACAAGCAACGTCCCGCGCCAACGCGCCTCTGACTCCTCCCATACAGGCCACAAGCACCAACACTACACAGCTAGCATACTTACACACTAGCTCAGTCTACACTCGACACGCTATACCAGGTACACGTACATGGACGTTTTTTCCCCGCCCCCCACGACAACGGTTAACTAGAGCCGAGGTTCCAGTCTCAGAGACGCCCTCTAGTTGAGCCGACCCCCTCACGTTCGAGTGGTCTAGAGACTCCAGACGGAGAGGAGACTCCTCCCGTGGTGAGATGCCATCCGCCTGGAATACCTCTAGAGGCACTCGCCAATTCTCGGCTTGAGGACCCTTAGGATCTCGCCGTCCCCAAACCCGGTGACGCTGTAAAGGTCATCTGCGACCAACAGCATACACACTCAAAAAAAGAAAACAAAACAGGCAACGTTACCGTTACTGCTCGCTGTAAGATACGCTCAGTCAATTCAGTGACATAATTCCCGAGGAGAAAACACTGCTTCTAGTGTTAAACTTAGTCTCCGCGGATACAGATTACGGGACCCTAAAATAATCAATGAAAAATCAACAGCCAACCAACTTATTCCATTGTACTTACATATGACATAATCCTACGGTACCGTTGCGTGGGTAGTTCCATGTGTGTGCGAAACACAATCGTCCTGTTTATAGCATTTTATTGGGATCGGCGCAGTTCGCAGCGCTATACAAGCCTACAAGCGCGAGATTATTCCACTGCGGAATTGTGGAAAACAAAATAAAAACGACACCTTTTCCCGTTGCTTTACAACTACCTATCGAATGTTGCGAGGTGGGCATTAAAATTATTGATGGAGCTTATGAGCGTATTTTGGGGTTTTATGTTATGTAGTTGTTGTCCTTATTAAAGTCAACCAAAAGGATCATACATACAACGTCATGAGAATTCTTCGTATGATAAATGAGTTCTAATGAATTAAAATTAACCTTTTAAAATAAATACTATTACAAAATTGGTCTGATTTTATAAAAACACGATGCAAGTGAAACTTTTAAAAACATTAAATCAGGCCGCGTAGCAGGTGAGGTTTCTACCTGAACCACCGATGCTTGATGTTTAGATCAGAACTTTTCAATAACAATTGAATGTAATGATATTTGTTTCTTAGGTATTCACGCACAGCACTCATTAAATAAAACAAGTTTTTAATGGATTACATGTACTGAATTTATTTATTTATTGACGTTTCGCATCCTTTGCAGGAATGCGTCAGAAAAACGTCAGGTCTGACGACAAATGTAAATTATTCAGTAAATAAATTCAGTACATCTAACCCTTTAAAAGTATGCGAAACATCAATAAATAAATAAATAACTTTAGTACATCTAACCCGTTAAAAACTTGTTTAATTGAATGTAATGAGTTAAGATCAACTAAAACAATTTTGGCGTAGTACTAAAAGTTTCACTTAAAAACAAAATGAAAACTTTAAAAGATAAATAAATATGGTGTACCTACTTAGTTTAAAGAACAGTGATTTGATTTAGATACCAAATGCTCATTAATTTATTTGTCACACGAAGTGAACCCCTATCAGGAATCGAACCAAGAACTATGTACCTAACTTACTTCCATTTATGATATCCAAAATCAGTAATAAGATATTAATGTTTTTAATGTTAATTTTTGTTTCGCCAAAAGGCAATTTTTTTTATGTTCACGTTAAATAAAATAGCTTTACATATTGGTGCCTACCACGAAATGAGGGATAAAATTTATCACTACTTTTTAAAAATAATGTAGAATTAGATGTTATTATTTTAAGGAATTAAAAATGTTGAATATGCTTAATATGTATTCCTTTTTGTTTGAAGTCGGTACTTAAAATATGCTAAACTAAAACACATAGTAAAAAATTTAACTAAAGCACATCAATAATAGAATAACTTATGTATTTGCGTTAAGAAAAAAAAAACTAAAAAGTTTAGTTATGAATACAAAGCAAGAAGGGTTTGTTTACATTTTCATACACATTGTATGAACGTAGTAGTAGGCTTTAGTAAGTGTATCGAGGGGTGCGCGGGAGGCACGGGCAAGATGGCGTAGTGAGGTCAATGTCCTCCGTGACTCACTGCCAGAGCTAGCTACAACGAATCACGAGGCTTTCGCGCCTTTTTTAAGATTTTACCTTATTGTTTGTTTGCTGTAGTTGCTGCGAAAGAACTACGATAGAACAAGACTTCAATTTCAACACTAGTTCGTTTTAAACTTTCATGGTCACTAACGTAGGTAATAGTAATTTATGTTATTTATGAGTAATTCACTCCTTGATCATGGCAGCAGTGCCGAAATATCGGAGACTCGTAATAAGCAAGGTTCCTACATGTTAGCTATCCCGTAAATAACTTAAATTACTACAATTACTAGATCATTAAATACCGCAGTATATGTATATACAATATCACGATATTGCGATATGGGACATGTAATACAGCAAAATTTGCGATATTGCGAAATTAGTAAATAGTTAAATGGGGGTTAAACTAAAAACTGCCATTAGTTATAAATTTATCATTCACTGCGCTATTATATTCTTTTTTTTAATTTTGATAAGGTTAACAGAAAAGTAATAATTACGATTGTTATGTTAACATGCAAGATGGTGGCGAGACTGCAAGTTGACATTTTTAGCCATTCGAATGACTTTTTTTTTAATAAATAATTAATTAAGTATTTACATTTGAAAAATAACGAAGTAAATCATTCACAAGTCAACAAAATGAAAAAAAAAATTGAGTCTGTTATTTAATGACTATTGTTTAATTGTTTAAATCGAAAAATAACCAGAAACGTCATTTTTATTTTTAAAAGTTTGCTTTTGTACTTTATACAATGATAAATAAATATGTATGACTTTTGTAAAAGGCTGAGGATCTACCGCTTTTAATAAACAAAAGAAAGGAGTGCAGAAGGATATTGGGTATGGAATAGGAAGCAGTAGAGCAATCACTCAGTGCATGTACACAGAGGCGTCTTTACCTATGGTGCAGGGTGTGCGTTGCACACGGGCGGAAAGTCCTAGGGGGCGCCGAGCGCCGACGCCGCTCGCTACGAAGCCCCACTTGCCGCACACGACAGCCGTGTGACTTTCTTCTTCAAATTTAATTTCCAAACAATAGAATTTACTATTCATTTTTGAACATTTGACAGTTTGCTGTAATTTGATGTGTTTTTACTTGTACTTTGTACCCATTCCATTGTAACCACACGCTTATGAGGGGGCGCTAGAATAATTTTGCACACGGGCGCCACATGGGCTAGAGACGCCTCTGCATGTACACACCTTTTACAGAAACGACGTATTTTGTAAATACCTAGAGCGGTAAATGCCTTCCAAAATGAGTGAAAACTACGTGGACCCTGTTCGCTTTATTTGCGGAGATTTAAAAAAAAATTAAAGTCATAACAATAGTTTAACCTGTAGTTAAAGACTTAATTAAACATATGAAGCTTAATTTTAACTTCCAAATAGGAAGAAAAAGTCAAATAGACTTCAGGATGAAATATGGACGCCTCATGACGATATACCAAATTCCCAAGTTATTTTTGTTTACTTCACTACCAGCAGCACATTCAGAGTGTCAGAAAAAGAATTATAATATTTAGTATGATATACTTTTATTCATTATGGACCCTATCATTATATTATGTCTCAGTTGCATGAAAAAATTGAAAAAAATCTTTATTGAAGGGAAACGACGTATTTTGTGAGTCTTGAGCGGTAAAATGTCTTCCAAAATGAGTAAAAACTACGTGGACTCTGTTGGTTTTATTTCCGGAGATTTGATTAAATTTAGGGACAAAAAATGTTATTTATCCAATAGTAAAAGGCTTAATTAAGCATATGAAGCTAACTTTAACTTTCTATTCGAAGTCAGGATAAAATATGGGCGTCACATGAAGATATACCAAATCTCCATGGTATTTTGTTTACTTCAGAAAATTTTCATGCTAAAAATATCAATTTTTAAAACTAAATCAATATATTTTTTGTATTCATAGACTTGGTTTATTTGTCTAAAGTAAATAAAAGAGAATTAAATAAATTACATTAATGATTATTTTCTTGTTATATACAACTTAAACAAAAAAGTTTGCAATTTTCCATGAAATTTAAAATTTCATTCTGATATCTACAAAAGCAAACTTTTTTAAATAAAAATATTGTTTCTTGCATAAATTAGGTGTAAGAAATCAAAATCTGGTACAAAGAACTCAGACTCAAAAATCGTGTTGACTGGTGTTATTGATTATTTTGCCCAACTTTGGTTACTAAGGAGGGCCAACCGCTCAACGGCCCGACCAACACTCATTGAAGTAAGTCAAGTCCTATCAGTAAACATGTAACATAGGTACCTAATTATTGTAACTATTATCTAATTAATTGTAAGGGTAGCGACATGAATTTATGTAAATGTTGCTCATTCTGTTAAATGCTGATATGTTTCTTGCGCCCATTCTTCTTATCCGCGATATTGGGTGCTCTACCAATTACTGATTTTGGTTATCTAAAGATTTGACCATGAAAAAATATAACAAACAAAATGCTTTTATGTCTTTTATCTATTTTAATTAGAAAAGACAACAGTGTTGTACAAATTAACGACAATTTACATTTTTACGTTTTCTGATAAGACCGTGAAAAAAATATGACAAACCAAAATGCGTTGATGTCTTTTATTAATATAAATTAGAAAAGACGACAGTGTCGCTTAAATTAATGAGCATCTACATTTTTACGTTTTTTGTTGACCCACATATTATTTTTGCTTGTTGAAATTGTGATAGTATAGATATTCGTTGCTTATATAGTTTAAAAAGTAGGTAGGTATATCTTGAGAAGCGGGTTAATTTTCATTCGA
Organism: Chilo suppressalis; assembly: GCA_902850365.2. NCBI lineage: Eukaryota > Metazoa > Arthropoda > Insecta > Lepidoptera > Crambidae > Chilo > Chilo suppressalis. The sequence goes on from OU963898.1 coordinate 22,265,670, forward strand.
AACCCTCGCGTAAAGAGGCGTAATTCTGCTTTTGCAAATGTTATCAATAATCGTAACGCAATAGTATTTCAATGTAATGTACATAGGTATTTAGCTCAATTCTTCTTACTTAAACGCAAAATAACAAACACCTACATAATAAAGCCAAATGCATTTGCCATTAGTATTTCTCTGTTTACCCAAGATTCATTAACGTGTAAAATTGTGAATCGAGCAAGGCCTTGCGTTGCGCTTCAATTCAATTCGGCGTTTACAAGCCGCACCTGGCTCACTGGACACAGGTTACAGGCGATTTACTACGACGCACGATACTCTCGGCACGGTGTTACCACGACCAGATCGGCGGCACTGAGCGGCACTGGCACGTAATAGAGGGGATTATGCTCTTTGTAATAGAGCCTCGTTCACTCACCCCCCTTCCCCTGTCCCCCGCTACCTGCCCTTCCTCTGCCCAGCTAAGGTTGTGTGTATACAGACGCGGAGATCCGCAATGAGACAGAGTAAATCCACAAAGGTGTTTGCTTCCAATTTCAATAAAGAATTTTCGATGATTGACTTTTGGTTTTTTCTCATCCAATATCACTGGAATTTTATAAGTTATTCAGTCGAAGAATCTTTCTTCCAAAACCATGTTTCCAAACAAGTTGCCGAATAATGAAAATATTTCTGTTTTCTAAATCGCTTTCTAAATAAGAAACTTTTTTCTGCTTCGAGACTGGTTAGCATGGAATGTTTTTGTTTCTGTAAAAACACCATCAATATGGGTGTAATGTTTCAAGGGCATTTTAAAAATTAGACATTAAAAACCAGAAAGATATACATAATTAAGAATAAATAATTAGAAAGTAAAAGATCCGCCACCTTTTAATATTTTTAATAACAATAAATAGTAATAATGATCCTGTTTTTACTATGTATACTATTATTAATTTATTATTATTAATTACATATTTCAGACGCCGACAGCCAGTTTCATCGCACGTTGCATCGCGTGTGAACAGTCCTCTCTAGCCTATGTAGCGCCCGAGTGCAAACATTACCCTAGCGCTCCATAGCGGATAGGGTGCAAAGTACAAGTAACAGCATCAAGTCACCACTGTCAAATTTCCCAAATGGATTATAAACTCTATTGTTTGGAGATATAATTTAAGAAGAAATTTGTCGGTTTTGCCCGTGTGTACCAGCCTCAACACTCTACTAGTTCTCGTTCGAGCGATGCGATGGAGTGGCTGGCTTGACGAATTGACCCTGTGCCGTGACCGTGGTACCTCAACTAGGCAGATTTGGGGAGGCATTACGCTTCATACTTATTAACGATTCAATTCTTCACTCCTTTGTCCTACCTAGTAAAAGTGTGGTACGGGCTTCCTTCTACGCAACAGATTGAAATTCCCTTCATGATTGTACCTACTAATGGAAACATTGTTGTTCCGAGAATTCAACAACATTATTCTAAATTATCAATTACAGTTATAAGACTTGTAACTGTAGTTTTTAGTACTTACGTCGTTGCTGTTGTTAACACAAATAAAACAGTTTTAGTTATATCATGCACTTCGTTCGCCATTACTTGTTTAAATGTACTTACTTGTAAAAATTATCTATAACAGCTATACTACGTAACCCACAGGGTTCAAGTAAACAGAACTGAACTGAAATTTATAATTATATTTTCTTTTTAAATCAGTTTAGAACTTAGATAGCTTTTTTGAAAGCATCAAGCTTATTTCGACAAAACCATAAAAAGGATAGACGGGATATACCTAGAGTCTGTGAGGAAAGAGAATGGGCGTGGCGAAAAACGGAACTAGCATTAAGATTTTTATTTTGAAATCAAACCCAGCAATCTGTAAAACGTCTAAATTTTGTATTGATACGGATTTGTTTGTTGTTGTGATTTCTTGCGGTTTTTTGTATTTAATCATGTCTAAAAGGGGTAAAACCTTACAAATACGGTAGAAAAGCACTACAGCGCCCTCCAATCTAAATCTTATTCTCTTTCCCCACAGACTCTACCATGAAAGTCGAACACATACATACAATTCAGCTTCGCAACATACTCTTTTTAATATTTAAGACAGGGCCCCAATTCTCGGAGCGTAGATGTTATATCGGCTTCGATATATGTAATCTCGAAAGTTGGGATATCTACTAATGACAAAAAATGCTATTCTTGTCGATTTTCGATATTTAACACTATCGTAGACATTCATAGACTGATGAATGCGTTAAATTTTTCTCGATTAACTTAACATCATAGTCGATACAAAGTTGTGGGTAATAAATTAAAGCAGTGTTTTACAAAATGCTGAAATGCTGTTTTATATTTTATGAATGCCATTTATACTAAATTGGACATTTTAAGTTTAACACATCTCAACTTTACTTAAATTGTATACGTATTAAATCCAATAACATGTCATATATATATATCTAGTTTTTACGTTAAAATATATTTGGGAAATTTTTGAAGCATACTACATAATTTCTCTTTGTATACAATTTAATTCACCATAGCATTAAAGTAAAATACATATTATCCACTATGGAAATTTCTGATAAAACGAAGAAGAGGTGCATACACCACGGCTGAACAAAAATGAATGTTGATTGTATTAGTAAATGAAGATGATAGATTAAAAGATGGAAAGTTTTCATCTACGGTTATGAAAAAATTGCCATGGCTCCGTGGAATATCATATTCGAAAAGCTGAACGCCTTAGTGGGTGCAAAAAAAACGCAGTAGAATAGACACAGGTACACAAAAGTAACTCGTACAATTTCCTATTTTATAAAGATTTAATAAGAAATGTGAATTTTGATGTTTTTTCGATTATTTTCCATAGATATTCATAATTAGAATGATCTTTACCTGACGATGTATGTTTACTGATCTTCCGTAGATACATATCTATTGTGACATGGTGAAAATAGGGCAAACTGATTTTCCTGCGATAAAAACCAGTTTATTCGACATATAGCGAAGGTGATATAATATCTATGCCGCGAGATTTGAGCTCCAGCCACCACCAGCATGAGCATCACGATATGACATATAACGCGTTTTAACAAGCTCAACAGTCAAATCACTATATGGAGTTTGACAGTTAGACGCTATAAAAAACGTGATATAATGTAAATTGTGGTGCTCATGCTACAGGGGCAGGATCATCAAAAGTATCTATACGCGTGATATATACCACGAGATAATGAATAACTTCAGTTGGACGAAAAATTCGCCTCATTGATGACGTCACTCTGGATATTCCAAAATCAAAATACGACATAGGTTTGCCAAATATCTGCGGTGTTCCCCCAATGCTATGACATGTTCCTCTTCAAGAGAGGTTTAATAGTGTTCCACGAAATGCAGCGGCATGGCTGTGTCACTGGCATTGCTCGTCTCATCTGCCTTCGAAGGCAATTAAAAAATGTACCATGTTTGTAAATGATAACTTTAATTACTTATATCACAAAGCGCTTTGGTTACGTACGTACCTACTTTTTATGTTATACTATGGAAAGTACATAAACTGGGCGCACAAGTGTTTGTAATAAAAAAGTAGCTTAAACTTTTTTAGCTTGTAAATGTAAGTTGAACATTAATTGCAACAAATCATCAAGGGGCAGATTATAATTCAGTATCTTCGTGTACACTACATCCATGTTCATTAATTTAGCATAATGGTTGTTGTTCACAGGTGTTACTTTCGATGTAACACACGTACCGTTGCGCTTATTCGTTTTATGGTGCTAAGCTTTACGGGTGTTTTATTACACAAGAGATTATCCTTTGTGAAGTTGGCAATGTACCAAAGGTGCGAGACAAATATTATAATGTAAGTGATGTTTTCGCATTCGAGATGTGGTGTTACCATCGCATGTTACGCATTAGTTGGACGCAGAGGGTCAGGAGCAAAACCGTGCTTCAGCGCGTTCATATGTCCCGGAAAATGTTGCCTTTTATCAAAAAGCGCAAGATAGAATATCTTGGCCACGTGCTCAGGAACAAAGATACATGCTGCTCCAGTTGATAATGATGGGCAAAGTGGACGGAAAGAGACGTGCTGGGCGAAGAAAAAAGTCATGGCTCCGGAATATCCGGGAGTGGACCGGTATTGCCTCCGTCGAACAGCTGTTCCGGCTGGCTGCTGACAGAACTACATACAGGAAGCTAACGGCCAACCTTCAGGATTGAAGAGGCACTGGAAGAAGAAGAAGAAGTGATGTTTAGTATTTATCTCAAAATTGTGTACATAATGAATATTACTTTAATATACATACGAGGCGCGTTCAAAGTATTCTTCCTTAGGTAGGTATATAGATATGAAAGAAAGGCAAAAAAACTTAAATAATTTTGTTTTCAACTGACTTCGTTCTCAAAGCAGGAGGTTCTCAAATACTGTATGTTTAAATCTAAATAAAATTATGCTAGATAAAATTAAGCTCTATTCCTTAAAAAATAAAATTATGTATGTTGGTTTTATTACCATGTATGTTACGCGATTTCTTCGTCAAAGGTCCAATTTTATAATCGCAAGGATCTACTCCCTTCATCTCGCGAGTATACCCCATAGAAAATTGACATTATCTGATCAAGGACTTCGAAGATGTGGTACGGAACTCTGTAGGATCATAGCAGAACATAATAAATAAATAAATAATAAATATTTCCAACACTCACACCAATTAGCCTAGCCCCAAAGTAAGAACTATAAGGCTTATGTTATGGGATACTAGGGAAACGGATAGAATACATATACAGTACATATATAGTATATTTATATAGAAATGTATATTAAACATCCATGACTAGGGAACAAATGCTCGTATTTATCACACAAACATCTGCCCCCACCGTGATTCGAACCCAGGACCTCTCGAGTCGGCGACACCATGCAAGCCGGCGTACAAACCACTCGGCCACGGAGGTCGTCACATTACATTGTTTATACATCGAGTCCATGGCTAACCTCTAATGAGGAAGAGGAATGGGGGAGGGGTTGTTACGTAGACCCTCTCCTCTCATATCAATTTTAAAGATTAAACTTGGCACACATTTAAGAACATAGGTTATTACCTGAATTGAGACAAATTATATTTATTATGTCCCGGAAAATAAATAGTATTCTATGGGATTTAAAAAAAAACTAAATTTTACGCGGACGAAGACGCGGGTGGATTCTTGTAACAATAAGTAATGTCCTGAGTTATGTGTAAAAATATAACTGGAATGTAATCTGAGTTTCGTCCCGGTTCACTCTTGAAAGATATGGTGATTCGAGAATGCAACAACGCAACACATCAAAGAACGTTTATCCTGTACAAGGCGATAAAATATATGGACGAGCGCCGATGCTGGGCATTCACTAGGTTCATTTCAATTGACAATAGGTCGTCGATGAATTTTAATGTAACAACCGTTATAAGTATGGTGCTAAACAGAGCCCGAAGCTAAAACAAAGTTCCCGCCCGCGGACACATAAAATAACTCGCGAATGAATTAGATGATCTTCAATGACGGCATAAAAGACCTCGTTATGGGAATTTCTACAAAACAAAATTTCTAAATAGAAAAGAAAGTGAATATGTATGTGATAGATTCAATATCACAGGAAGTTTTAATGTAGATCATTTATAATTTTATCTAGTAATTTATGAAGACACTCGGTTCCATTGAAGCACCCTTCTTGGAAACTTCACCGTTATCATACCTGTACCTTCATCATCATCTTATCAATTAGCATAAACCAGCAAACAAGGGCATCTTTACCCTATGGCCAAGAAGGTAAAGGTCCAGGGAAACTGATTGTGAGGGCCGGCTGTAAGAGCTGCGAGGCGGCAGAAGCCATCTAAAGGCATTCGTTACTGACTGATATATAGATTTGAGAAAATACGCCCCTGCTCGCAAAAGTTTTCACACTTATGATAGTTTCTACAAAAATTCAGGACTCCAGTTGGCGCTACTGTGGAGTGAGGTCTTTTGTTTGAAGTTTTTGGTGCGAATTGATCAAGCAATCATTTAAGTGGTAGACATTGACAACATATTCGTTTTGACGAAGTGTTAATTTCGGCTAAGTGCTGTCATCTGGCGCCGGGTATTTCCGAAAACCCTGATTGGTACCGAGTTGTCCGCTTCCAGTGGCTTCCCGCATCCTTCAATAGGTCTTTTCTTCAGGTGGACACCTGGAGAGGACCTACAAACCGAGCGTTTGTCGTTCGGTGCGCGGTCGTCACTCAAGAACCTTTCCACCCCAACGGCAATCGGTCAAATCTAAGCAATCTTTCAAGAGATTGGTTACTTTAATTTTCCTGCAGATCTCATTTCTGATTTTATCAAGCAGGGAAACGAAGTGCGAGTATCAAGTGCGAGTTTAAAACAATATAAAAAGAACCAAGTAAAGAGCCAGGTTTAGCTTAAATATAATTCATTAATGAAAAACGATTAAGATTTCACCGACGTTTTACGATTTATAGACTTTAAAAACACTTTATAAATATCTATTAAAACACTATTATACCACCATGAGATCTGTGAGTGGACGATAAAATATGCTTCTCAAGTCGTAAATGTCAAGAATGAGTTCCATCAGTGCTATGCCCTTTTCATTGAGATGCGATTACTCACTTTTATTTTACGTTGCGACGACTAATATGATTATAGCTGAATTCAACTTTTCACTGATTTAATTGATGGAGATGGAGGTACCAAATTGCCTATGCTGAAGTAAGACAAAAGAATAACAAAAAATGACAACTATAGTAATATAAAATAAAATAAAAAAGTGACAGAGTAATATAAAAAGTGACAGATTGCTTTTTTTTTAACGCACTATTAGCCCAAAGTAAGCACTGTAGGCTTGATTATGGGATACTAGGTAACGGATACACTACATATAGAGTACATATATAAGTATATATATATATATATATATATATATATATATATATATGGATGTTTAATATGTATTTATATATATATATATATATATAAATACATATTAAACATCCATGACTGGAGTACAAATGCTCGTATTCTTCACACAAACTTCTGCCCCTACCGGGATTCGAACTCGGGACCTCTCGAGTAGGCGACACAAAGAAAACCCGGCGTACAAACCACTCGGCCACGGAAGTCGTCAGTCGCTTTAATACGACTATTTCCACTATCTGGTTGGCGCAATAGTTAGCTCGTTCGGTCTGTGGTCGTAGAAGTTATGCAAATTTCGCAATGGCCGCCACCTCCTGAGGTCTAATCAAGAACTTTGACAGCTGGAAGGAGCCTGTTTGTTCTTACGTCCGGTAGAGGCGCTGCTTAGTTTCCATAGAAACTTTGACGATGTGATACGCTTAGAGCTGTCTTTCATGCTTCAGGATGGTCATAAAAAACTATCGTTTGATTATTTTTCTTATTTTTTTTTTTTAATTTCCAACACTCGCACCCTAGCCTAGCTCCAAAGTAATCACTGTAAGGCTTGTGTTATGAGATACTAGGTTAACGGATAGAATACATATATTGTACATATATAAGTATATTTATATAGAAATACATATTAAACATCCATGAATAGAGTACAAATGTTCGTATTCATCACACAAACATCTGCCCCTACCGGGATTGGAACCCGGAACCTCTCGAGTCGGCGTCACAATGAAACCCGGTGTATAAACCACTCGGCATTCTGTACCGAATTTTCGTTACTTTTAAAAATAATAATTAATCTATTAAAAAGAACAGATACTGCTTTGAAATTTAATAACATAATGTATGAAAAGTTCATTGCCTCTAAATCTAATTTACGGCCGCTTGTAATATTTTTACAAGAGTTGTTAACGCGTCTACAAAACTGCTGCCCGTTTTACACACTCCAAATGGCTTTTGAACTCATTAGATATGGTTTATGGCATGGCTGCCGGCACAGTGGTATTTAAAATTTAAATGATATACATCCACTAGTACTGAAGTCCAACCAGTGCGGTGACTCACTGCAAAACTAGTTTTTTTATTCTGGGAACTAAATCTATAAACTACCTAAGTGTTATGCGTAGATGTTTTTTAATAAAGAAATTTGGGAGCATTAATTCAATCTCTAAATTGTCTGTACTTAATGCGGTGCTGAAAAGTATGTCATTATATAAATATAATAGGTATGTGTACTAAAAATAATATTAATAAAAGGAGGCATATTTGTAAAAATACAAAATAATATTTTAATAAAAATATTTAGTGACTAGCTACAGCTAATATTCATAAGTACCTAACGTTTAGGTATTTATAAATATTAGCTGTAGCTAGTCACTAGATATTTTTATTCTTCGACATCTGTAAAGGCTCTCTGACACTTAAGTTATAATCTCTTATCTATTAGACAAGTCCGTCCGTCTGTCTGTGGTGCTGTTTCAGCGGCCAAACCGTAAGAGATAGATAAAGAGAATATTTAAGTTATAAGTTAAGAATAGTCTGATAAGACTACAAACCGGATTTGAGTAACGTAGCACTTCCGGTTTTCGAGAAATCAGGTTTTGGTGAACATTTCGTTCACTGGTTTGCTAGTCCAGTTTAAAAAGAGTTTTGCAATAAATTGTAATACAAACCACTCAAGCAAAGCGTCTATCCATACGTAACATAAAAAATGAAAATTAAACTACAAGCTTTTCGTAAAAATAAATTAAATAACATTCAGCAAAATAAAAGAATCTTTACTAAATACTTAGGGCTCCACAGGGCAGGAGATTAGGTCCAGGTAGGCAACCGCGCGAGTGATAATGGCATCTCAAGCGTCTACAGGCTATGGTATAGTGGCAGCTTACCATCAGGGGTCATAATTATGTTTATTTTCCACCCTATTAACATAAAAAAATATCAATATTTATTACCGAAGAGGACGTTAACGCTCGGATATCACACAACTTATTGAGGATGGTCAATTTTTTAGCTATATTTGCTGAAACATAATTTCTTGGAAATTATGATGCTGTTTTCGACCTTGTCAAACCAGTTATTGACGTACCTACTACATATTATTAACATCTATTACTAACTCGTAGAATAAATATACGAGATGGCCATTACCTACCCGTTTAAAGTATTTTTGGAGAAGAACTACAGAGTTTATGTACCTATGTCGTCCAATTTTTTTTTAACTGGTACTTTTTGAATAGCATTGTTAGAGAATTCCACCAGAACATTTGAATGTCTAAATATATCGTCTATATATCTCGTATCTAGTCTTGGTGTGAACTGATCTTCTAAAAATAAGTAGAAGAAATTGCCGTTCTACCATACTGACTATTTGAAGTCCATTTTTTTCTTTTTTCGCTAAGAATTCTAAGTTCAAATTATTTTCATTTTTTATTATAGTGATGTTTTTTAGCATAGTGCTAGGGGCGCTCATTGTGTACTTTGTGATGTGATGGTGGCATAGAATAGAATAAAATTATTGTAGTAAGAAATAACAAATATCTATTATATCAGACAGCTTCCTTGATGCTTAGAAGACTCCATATGAAGTGAGTATCCGGGTCCGATTTTAATAAAATTTGGTATGGAGTTAGCTGACACCCTGGATTAACACATAACGTTTTACTGTGGGAAAATATCCCTCATAAACCACGGGTAACACCGCGGGGCACAGCTAGTTTGTTCATAAAGATGTAAGTTATACTTTGCATTTCTTCAATATACAGTTGTAAGCAATAAGTTTAAACAAAGCACAGCATGAACGTGGACCAAATATTAAAAGGATAGGATTTCAATCAAAGTGACGCGTGCCTTACACACATTTACGTTACGTACGGTCATTTGACAGTAAATAATGAGGAGTGTGGAGTTTCACACGACAACGCAACGATGTGCGGGCGCGGTCGATACGCAGCACTTCACATGCACTTTGAAAACTGCTTTTAATTATAAACAGCCAATGTACAATTGAATGAACTATCTCTTTTAAATGTAAAGAAACTTTTATCAGAAAAAAGTGGTTTTATAAAACCTCTTTTGAAAATCATTAATAAAAAATCGACATGAAATCCATCCGACATGAAAATGCTCAATATGAACCTGTTTAAAAATAAACTGTATAAATGGCTAAATTTAAACAATTTCTATGATCTAAAAAGTTTGTTCATTTACAAACTTCAATGACATTTTTTAACTTTTCCTACTTATAATAGTTATGATAAATGTATCTTTTGTCTGCTGCCTGGTCCGCGTGTTTTTTTTAGTTATATTTTCTTTAGATTTAAACATCAAGCAGTTACATGCATAACAAATAAAAATTATAATGAATGTCTTTTTTTCTTGTCTCTCTTTTTCTTGATTTTTTTCCATATTGCATGCAAATGCATGCTATTTTCAAAATGGCAAAACACGTGCTCAGTCAAAGTGAAGTGGATGTAATACCTGTATACCGTGTTTTTAGCAATAAAGATTATGATTATGAAAATAAGCCCTTCATTGGCTGTGATTCCAACCCGGGCCGCCTGTGTATCAGACGAGCCTTCTACCGCTGAACTACTGATGCTTGTTTATAAAGTCTGAACTACTGATGCTTGTTTATAAAGTCAAAATAACAATCAAAACTGTAGCGACATGCTTAGAATGAATGATGTACGTTACCGACACTGTTTTACTTTGACGACGTCATGACGTGGAGATGTGGACAAGCACTAAGTCACACTTACTTCTACGTTACATAACGCTGTTTTTCTGTTAGAATATTCGAATTGATCGTCACAGCGCTGCTAGCTTAATACGAAATATTGAATAACATAGAGAAAAAACTAAGAGATCGATACATTATCGAAATGGAATGGAATAACATTAGGCGGTGCGCACGCATCCCACACACACACACACACACACACACATATATATATATATATATAGTCGTGTGACGCTCGTGAGTCATTTCCGTTTTATTTTTCCATTTACATCCCATAAAAGAAGTTTCCTGAAGTGATAACGTGTTGTTCGCTGTTTTCCTCGGGGCAGTTTTGTGGGGCTTTTTGTTCCGGTTTGTTTGACCCCAAGTACGCCTCTGTAGCTCTATGGGGGCCCGAGTTAGGTTCCGCGGGGGTGAGGTACTCTTCGAGGGGGGGGGGAGCTCACCTCCCTCACCCCCTGCTTATTAAAGTTTGAGCTTTTGACGTTTACTATAATACTCATTTTTGGCGTTCGCCTAGCGAAGAGTGGTTGACAACACTTGTTACAATCGACCGAATCAGAAATAGGGATTCTCGCACTTCGAAATAATTTTGTAAAAAACGAGTGCTCGACCGAAACGAACGATTCAATAATAGGGCTCCCTGCGCCCGCGCCGTGTTCACACGCTACCTACCGCGATATTTACGTTAAATACAATCGTTCACACGACTTCAACTATCAACGTTTTAATTCATTCGCTATTATCGCATTACTGTGTTTACTGCCCCCTTGTGTGCGCTTCCCATTATTTAAATAAGTTACTGCAAAAATGCGTAACAAGGGATCATTAAGTTGATAATATGAATATGTAAATGATTGCGGTAACTGTTTAGGTAATTGTATGTAGGTTGTATGATTTTTCATTACTGGGTATAACTATAGACACTAACTTAAAATGGAAATCTCACATCCAGATGTTAAGAAATAAATTATCTAGCTTTACATATGCACTTCGAGAGGTCAAAAAAACAACAGATCTAAAGACTGCTCTTATCACATATTATGCTTATGCCAATGCCTGGTTTACCTATGGAATCATCTTGTGGGGGAACAGTACGGACGTATCCTCTTTATTTATACTACAAAAGAAACTTATTCGTATTATTGTTAGTATTAACCAAACTGAAAGTTGTAAACCTTACTTCCAAAAATATGAAATTCTTTCTTTACCAAGCATGTATATATTTGAGATATGTAAATTTAATAAAACTAGTTTGTTACGGGTTAATGCACGAAACTTTATTTATTTATTGACGTTTCGTAGCCTTTACAGGCTACGTCGTCAGAATCAAATTTTATTAAAGTCACGTCACGAAACGTCAATAAATAAATAAAGTTTCGTGCATTAACCCGTAAAAAACTAGTTTTATTTAATGAGTGATGTGCGTGAAAACCTACGAAACAAATATGTAAGAAAATACTCATTTTTTTTTACTAGAAGAGAAAACATTCCTTCAAAATATACATCGAGACACAAGAAAAAGCTAATGGTTTCAACTACTCGCCTTAAATTATGCTCATCGAGCACTTATAATATGTCTATAACAATCTATAATAAATTACCTGAAAAATTAAAAAATGAAGAAAATTACAATGTTTTTATTAAAAAAAATAAGTTAATGTTATTGAATAAATGCTATTAAAGTCTCCAGGAATACCTAAATGATAAAACTAGTATGGAATAAATATAATAAATACTATATTATTTTTATTATAAAAAGATATAATACAATATTTATATAATTAATAATCGTACATAAATCATAAATCTAATTATACAATATCTTATTGGAGTAGTATGAAAAAATATTTTTATGGGTTTTAATTCATTGGATATAACAAATTATATCACAATAAGGAATTATGAATAAGAAGTCCTCTCCTCTTGCAATTGCGATACCCTACACTACAGGGTCCATAATGCACTTTTTATCTATATATTACCACCTTTGTATCTGCATTATGGTCTGCAATAAATGAATTGAATTGAATATGTCTAAAAAATTTAACTATTATACAAATTATTATAGTAATACTAGCTGATCCAGCGAACTTCGTACCGCCGTAAAAATAGGGGCAGGTGGTAGAAGAGAAAATTTAGGGTTGTATGTATTTTTTAATATGTACTACATTATAAAAAAAAATTTTGTCCAAAAAAAATTTAAGGGGTGTGTAACGTTGTGTTCTATCAATTTCTTGGGATAACATTCCTCCTAACCCATATGAGAACACTACGTTACAATACCCAATTGTAGGTTTCAGAACACTACGTTACAGGTGGACAACCATAACACTTAGAATATGAAAAATAGATAGTAGCCGATTCTCAGACCTACGGAATATGCATATAATATTTCATAAAAATCGGCCAGGTCGTTACGGAGGAGTATGGTAACTAACATTGCGACACGAGAATTTTATATATAAGATTTATTACCAAAACGGTATAATTACGCATCTGGTCAAAATACTTTTATTTTTATAGTAGGGATGTTTTGCGCCAGCTGAATTTGAATCATTTTAATTCAAAACCGCCTAAAACAGTGTTAAAATTACTAAATTAATGAGTTAAAAAAATGACAAAAAGTCACTGTAGGTGTGTCATTAGTATTTTACTGTTCCTGTGAAATTAAATTTTATGTAATTATGCAGTTTTGTTCGCCAGCTCCTCAATTATAGTTTTGTTTAAGTTTGTGTATTTCTTTTAGGAATCCGGCTCTTCAAAAGGAAAAATGGTTTCACCGTTGTATTGTCCGTCTGTCTGTCAAGGCCCTTTATCACAGTATCTCAGAAACTCGTGCAGGTATCGATTTGAAATTTGAACCATATATCTTAGATCTACGGTCCCTTGAAGCTGTGAAAAAACCAAACTTCTAAGTTAACGGGAGAAAAAGCTATGACCGTTTATGAAAGCTTTACCTACAAATATGTACGAAACCCTTGGTGGGTGAGTCCGACTCGCTCTTGTCTGGTTTTTATCCATTATCTATCTATTATATAATAATAATAATAATTGTTTATTCAAGGCATCAAGGCAAAAACTCAATAAAAAGACAAATACAATATAAATAATCATAAATGATTTAATCCATATCTCAAATAGCTATACATACATATTATCTTTATGTACGATTTTCGGTTAGTATAATCACAGATAGTTTAACTTTTAATTTAAACATGCCACCGGCCTTCTCAATGGCAGGGAATGAAAAAAAATATAACAGAATCTTTTCCCAGCAATTTAATTACGTGTTTTGCCGCCGAACTGGTATGGACGCGGACGCCCGAAAAAAGCGCGCGAAAGATCCGGGTCGTGTGGCCGGCCGGCGCGTCGCGTGCGTTTCTCTAGTAACGGACTTTTAACACAAGGCGAAATTAGTCCGCGATGCGGCATCATTAAGCGCATACTACCGACGACCTTACCACGGCGATTGTTCTGAGTAGTTATTCTCCCTTATCCCTCCATCACCTTTTCTTCAGAGGACCACGCGCGCTGGCCTAGGTTATCACCGACTTACTGTGACCACTATTTCTACACGAACAAAGAAATTGGATGGCTCACTTCTTTGTCGTAGGAACTATTTGCAAGTGGAATTCTTTACCTGCACATGTGTTCCTCCGTACCTATAATCCGGGGTGCTTTAAGAAAGGCGTGAATTTCTGCAGGCCGATAAGGTGTGGATGGTTGGTGTGGCAGTTTATAACTGCTGTACTACCTATCTTCGCGTCTGGACTTTATCACCACTTAACATCCGATGGGGTAGAGTCATTTGCCTACCTAGCTATAAAAAAATAAAAAACATCTTTTCTGTAGGTCGACTCTAGGTAATTTTTGGTAAAAAGTTTCTAAAAAAAGGTAATTACTTAAATAAAACTAAATCAAGGAGCTTTTAAATTTGTTATCCATAAGCTTTTACTTTGCAAGGTAGTTATGTTATTAGCTTATTCTTAAGATATTTAACTATATTCATATTAAACTGTGTATAAAACAACAGGGCCTAAGTACTTCAGGCGATTGAGGGGAACTATTTTTAACTCAAAGTTAACCGCAAAGTAACTTGCTGGAAGATCGGATAGGCTGAACTGGAAGTCAAGTATGATTATTTAACAATTATAATAATACAAGCCTGTGTGAGTAAACAAATACTCCCTTTCCCTTTAATAATTTATGTAGCAATAAGTAATTTTATATAAGGGGATAGGATATTAAAGTTTCTCAGTTTTATTTATTATTATCTACGCACAGTTGGCAATTTACCACGAGCACAGAGTTCGTGTCTACGACTTTTAATTTTCCTTGACTAAAAAGCACACCAGAATTGTGGAATACGATGGTGTTCGCATTTTTTACGTTAAAAAATGATTAGTTCCGGGTGATTTCGATTAGTTTTCGGCTGTGCCGAGGCGGGGGGCGGCGTGACTTGACGGATTCCTGTCGAGATGCTCCTTTGTTTGAGGACGACCGACGCGTAGTGATGTACTCAAACTGTTTATCGATTCATTGACTTTTGTCTATTAAACTAGAACTATAAATACAATAATAAAAAAAACCTAATTACTAGGTAGTGTTGACAGAATGCATGCTGCGTTGGTTCAGACATATGGAAAAAATGTCTTATGAGAGAATGACAAACAAAATATGATGCGATGGTGGAAAGATGTAGAAGCTGAGAGCGGCCAAGACTCACCTCATCTTCAGCCTATTAACTGCTGGGGCACAGGCCTTCCCTATGGATGGAATAGGGAGATTGGGCCATGACCCACCATGCGGGTCCATTGCGGATCGGCGGGTGCTAACGATTGCAGATGCAGCCGGGACCAACGGCTTAACGTGCCTTCCGAAGCACGGAGGAGCTTGAGATAATAAATTTTTGGTCACCCATCCAATGACCGACCACTACGAAAGTTGCTTTACTTCAACGATCGCAGCCGAACGCGCTAACCACTTGCGCCATCGAGCTCCTCACCTATCAAGATCAAATTGATGCATTTTGAAGGTAGGTGACGTCAGAACCCGCTAAAACCGGCAAACGTGTATGAAAAGAGTAATGAATGTGAATGATGGGAAAGATTTTTGAACGGACCTTATCTTATACCGCTCTTTTCAAGTCTATTCTCTTTGCCCATTCCATTTGGCATGAAGGTACATGAGTAGTTTTAGCTATGATTTTTGTTATTTACTATTTATTAATTTTAATAATTTTCCCAACGCCATTAATTATTTTTGCCTAATAAATGAATATGGACGTTTACTTAATTCGTTTATGCATAAAATTCAAAGTTCACTTCAACACACATTATTATAATACACAAAATCTAAGGTGGACCATGGAGAAGGCCACTCTAACGAATAAACAGATTTTTATTAGTTCATTTACTGGATAAATGAAAGAAAAAAAATATTAATTATCACTTTATTTTATTGTGTAACACTAATTACTTTTTATTAAGCTTTTCTAAACAGCCTTACTAGGAACAGGTCTCATACAAGGCCAATATTATAAATCAGTTGTTCATCTTAAAAGAAGAGTTGAAATTATCGAAATATCCACTTTTTTCTAGAACTACATAAAAATCTTTTTTATTTAAACGAAACATTTAATGCTTAACATATTATAATCGTCTTTAAAACTCGACGAACATTCCTTGAACACTATCGAATAACTTAGAATATATTAATGAAAATTATAGAAAATATATAGTTATGAATAAGTTGCCAATGCTTTTAAGCATGAAATTATATATAACAAAATGGGCCTATAGTGAGTAGCCTTTTTATCGGTTCGTTCTTTGCAAGGCCAAAATGCTTATAAGAAGGTTGAGTTGAATAACCCATTTAAATATTTTTTAAGTTCATAAGTTTAATGGAGCTTAGTGTGAGTGGGAGGAATTTATCTATAATTTTATAAAAGTTGGCTTTCAAAGGAGCATGGCCTTCCATGGTCCACCCACCTTCCATTATTCAACTTGTAATACAAAATTTCAACGTCCGCGAGCATTACGTGAATTGGCCTCTGATGTTAGAATGTCCATTGACCTGCCGGTACTTATTGTTCATGACGAAGGTCGTTTACACGAATTCAAAGACAAAAGTTGACTGATTCTATTATATGTTATTGTGCAGCATTTGCGTTTTAGACTGATGGAATTTTAACGAGTCAACAATTGTTGTGTCAACCCCGGGACTGACATTATTTTCCTTTTATTTAAAGTGTTAAATGATTTGTATCTGCCATTGTGCCGTTCTCTCAGGCCTATAGCAACTGTGCAACTTACTGAATAATATCTTTGACCAATATTATGTATATTTATATACCTATAAATATACTTAATATTGGTATATCAATATCAATATTTTATAGTTTGTCATCCATATTGATGTATGTTATAAGTAAGTATACTAAAAATATAGCACAATAGCTGTTAATTTTTCGCTTAATTCACATTATTAATTATGTCAATTGAGTAAGTCAACAATATGAAATAAGTAATCTGCTTTATAATCAAGAAATTGAGACAACATGCTTTTATTTATTAAGAAAATGTATGATGGAAACTTTGGTTGATTAACATGGAACTAGAAGCAATCAAACAGAATGACACAGAAATGTTTTATAAATTAAAGTACCATAAAAGATAACCTGATCAGGGGGATAACAAAACATTGCCTGACTGTAAAAATTTAAGCTCGAAAGAGATGCTGAAAATATAGGAACTGTAAAGCGATACATCTTGATTTTATTCTACAGTGTATATCACTATCAAGTCGTGTTACTGAAATAGTAGGTACATAAAAATATTAGGGGCTAAAATTGTTCGATAAATAATGCCGACAAGTTACGGAACTATCTGCGGCTAGTGCCCTACGCATCAAACCGGTTGAGCAGCCCTGCGCACTAAACACGTGCAGTGCGTCTCTTTCGTCTTCATCTATTTGCCTCGCAACTGCTCACTTTAACTAAACTAGATCTGTAAACTTCAGCTTTTAACATTCTAACAGTTGAGGCATTGTTACATAATTTTACAATTTGCCTTTTAACAATTGCGTTTATTACACTACCAAGCATTTCATTCTTGGATAGGTACAAAAAAATAGCAAGCAAATAATGCCGTTTTGAATTTTAAATCTTCTATTATGCTTTTTTTTTTAAAAGAATTGCGGAATAAGGTTTTCTCTAAAGAATCGATAAACTAGATTTTGTATTACGAATACAGTTAAGTAGATAACTAATACTCTAATTATTAAAAATATTCACAAACTTTACATTTGCCATAAAGATAATTACTATCGACATTACCATCGATGTGTATGTACAGGTGTACTTATTTTATGTACAGAAGAACTTTTTATAACTTTAGATTGCTATGCTATGCGAGGGACCAAGAATTAAAGAGACACTATTGTTCTTGGTATCTCGCATAGCATACGAGCTTTATGCGCTGCTTGTTTTTTTGCAAATCGCTACACTTGAATAAGCTATGGGAACGAATCTTAGAAACTAATTATTGACGTCTTTGGCGGTCTTCCAAGGACGCTTTCTTCATTCATTGATTTGTAGAAGCAAATAATCTCTTATTGTATCCATATACTTAAATAAGATATTTATGGTTTTACAGGGTGGTCGCTCTACAAACGACGTTGGTGTTGAGATTTAACACATTTTTGATACTACAGTAATTTATGTTATTAACGTGATTGCTATCATTTACCTACCTTGTTTTTGATGCCTGAGTGGTGTCATATGACGCTTACGTGTGTTCTATGATTTGTCCGAGGTTTTTGATTGAGTTGACTTGAAAAATTAATCAAGAAACTCATTCATTCTGGATAATTTTGGCCAAATATGTACTTATTTACTAAAATGTTACACAGGCAGGCAAAAGAGTTACAACAACTGTAATAAGTACTGATTTAGAAAAAGCAAGAAATTCTTATAATTATTATTTATAACCAAAATTTATGCAAAAAAATCCCATGTTAATTAATTCTTGTGGTCTTTAAAAAGTATGTCCAAAGAGTTTACAAAGCGTAATCTTCTTCTTCTTCTTTTATTATGGCATGACGGCTAAAAAGCGTAATCAATGGCTGTCATAACCTAAGGGCAATTGCTAAAAAAATATGAAAAGGAGTTTTTAATCGCTTAGTTCGTGTAATTGAGTGCGCGTGCGCCCGCATGGTGTCACGTGGCCCCGTGACGTCATCTGCGGGTCATAAAGCGCTGTTATCACCCCCTAATGTTGGTAAGTTTGATTGGTACCCCTATCACTCTAGATTTTCATTTGGGACACCCTGATTGGAGAGTCAATAATCAATAAAGCCAACGGTAAATAATGATAACTAGCGTTTTGTTACAGGCTTGCTTAAAATGAGTGCAGATAAGTATTACAAAGTATGCACCTAATAAACCTTTTTTATACCGTAATATAAACAAAACAAATATAGGTATATATTGGGATAGTAGTTTAGTCGCTTTTCTGATTCAGATTCACCCTTTGACTAAGTATAGAAAGAAGTGGACGTAATAATCTTCAAAATTATCAATTAAAAAAAATCAAAGAAATGTATTTTTAATACCGTATGTTCTGTATAAATACGAATTGTTAAATACCGTTAAGTTAAACATAAATATCCAGATTCACAACAGTTAAATGAACTGTTGTGAACTGTGAATGTGTATTTATTTGTAAAATGCGTAGTGGTAGGTTAGTTTATTGGCGGTTGTAGTATTCTAAAAATATACGTGGAAATGAAACTTTATTGCTTTGAAGAAGCTAAATAATTGAATAAATATAGTCAGTGGTGTCGATTCTGACATGATTATCTAAACTTACAACTAAATTTAACATCAGTCTCTCCTTTTCATTATGTATGGAGAATGACAAGGATACACTGTTGTCAAATTTAATTTTAGGCTTAGAGAATCATGCCAGAATCAACACCATTACCTGTTATAATGATTTGGCATTACTTTGCTTGTTCCATCGTCCTTCGATTTAAGGTTGTAAAATATAAGACACCTTTTAAAACAGAGAATAAAACTCTCGCATTGTTATTAATGTTATTATGTTGACTATTGAAAGATCAGAAACAAGATTTATATTATTTAATGTGATCTAATATTTCCTATTAAAATTAATAATTTTGAATCTATTAACTACTTTCGAGATGCAAAAATTTGCAACACAAGTTTAATGAGTATATCTTTTATTCCCTATAACATATTTAATACTCACAACGTTTTAGTATCTACGTATTAGCTAAAAGACGAACCGATAAAAGCATAGTATTGTGATCATAATAATTGAAACAGAAAAATCTAATACATTATAGAAAATAAATAGGAAAGTAATAAATGTGCATTAAGCTTTAATTTTACGTCGTACTCGATTCATTGTAAAACATAAATCAGTTATTAAATTTTCCATCTTTTTAGTGGGTAGCTTTTTTTATATAGCCAGGTAGGCAAATGACTCTACCCCATTTGATGTTACTCGTGATCGTGGTGATGAAGTCCAAACGCGAAGATAGCTAGCACAGCAGTTATAGGCCCGTACAATAGAATGATTCTGAGTAATGAATCTAGTCTTGAGCACAGCCAGAAAGAGATGTCGCTGTATATAGCACATAGGGGCATCCCTCTCTAACGCTACTCAAGTAAAGATCAACACTTAATTGTCATTCTGTAATACGGGCCATAAACTGCTACACCAACCATCCTCACCTTGCCGGCCAGCAAAAATGCTTCTCTTAAAGTATTACATTCATCGGGAGATTCACACTTTTACTGATGTCTCCACCAATATTAGACAGACTTTAGAAGGAAAGTCAAATATTATCCTTATTATTCGCTACGCTTCACGCTGTTACATCATTCGAACGAACGAACAAAGCCTTAGGCGGAAATAAGTTCAAAATAACTTGTTATGCCTAATAATAAAACAAGAAATAAGTTGAATTCAAATGAAGCACTTCGTTTTAAGTTCGCGCTGCTACTTTGTTAAACAACA
The DNA here is from genome assembly GCA_902850365.2 of Chilo suppressalis. NCBI lineage: Eukaryota > Metazoa > Arthropoda > Insecta > Lepidoptera > Crambidae > Chilo > Chilo suppressalis. The sequence goes on from OU963898.1 coordinate 22,286,383, forward strand.
CGTCACTTTGAGAAGTACCTAGTTAAAAAAAAATGACGGGTTGCACTCCGGGAGTGCCGGCAGAAGTGAAAACTTGAATATTAACGTTGTGCATTTTTGATATTTTGGAATGGTTAGGGAATAATTTTGCACGAATTATTATTAATAAGACTTATTATTATAATACGATAAAATAAAATATTACTATGTTTCGTCCAATATATTGAAAGTCAACAACCTTTCCAATTTTATTGTGTGTCATGATGCGATCAGGCCACGTATCCTGACGCGAGTTTAACATTTTTTACCCATTACAAAAAAAGTGTACAAAGCCGCTAAAGAAGTTTCACTTCAAAAAATATTTTGTGTGCGTTAGTAATTTAACATCTTTTTAATGATGTAAATATGCATATAAGTTTTTTTTTGAAGTTATACTTCTTTAGCCGCGTTATGAAAAAATTATGAGAGTGAAATTTTCATCACTGTAACACAAAATTTTAACATAATGAAGTTAGCCGCGGGCGCGTTATTTGTAATATTTTATTTTCCAAGTGACCGTGGGGCAGATTTGAACAAAGCAAACAGGGCAGATTTGAACGGGACGGAAATGAAATGAAATGAAATGAAATGAAATGAAATGAAGTGAAATGAAGTGAAGTGAAGTGAAATGAAGTGAAATGAAGTGAAATGAAGTGAAATGAAGTGAAATGAAGTGAAATGAAGTGAAATGAAGTGAAGTGAAGTGAAGTGAAGTGAAGTGAAGTGAAGTGAAGTGAAGTGAAGTGAAGTGAAGTGAAGTGAAGTGAAGTGAAGTGAAGTGAAGTGAAGTGAAGTGAAGTGAAGTGAAGTGAAGTGAAGTGAAGTGAAGTGAAGTGAAGTGAAGTGAAGTGAAGTGAAGTGAAGTGAAGTGAAGTGAAGTGAAGTGAAGTGAAGTGAAGTGAAGTGAAGTGAAGTGAAGTGAAGTGAAGTGAAGTGAAGTGAAGTGAAGTGAAGTGAAGTGAAGTGAAGTGAAGTGAAGTGAAGTGAAGTGAAGTGAAGTGAAGTGAAGTGAAGTGAAGTGAAGTGAAGTGAAGTGAAGTGAAGTGAAGTGAAGTGAAGTGAAGTGAAGTGAAGTGAAGTGAAGTGAAGTGAAGTGAAGTGAAGTGAAGTGAAGTGAAGTGAAGTGAAGTGAAGTGAAGTGAAGTGAAGTGAAGTGAAGTGAAGTGAAGTGAAGTGAAGTGAAGTGAAGTGAAGTGAAGTGAAGTGAAGTGAAGTGAAGTGAAGTGAAGTGAAGTGAAGTGAAGTGAAGTGAAGTGAAGTGAAGTGAAGTGAAGTGAAGTGAAGTGAAGTGAAGTGAAGTGAAGTGAAGTGAAGTGAAGTGAAGTGAAGTGAAGTGAAGTGAAGTGAAGTGAAGTGAAGTGAAGTGAAGTGAAGTGAAGTGAAGTGAAGTGAAGTGAAGTGAAGTGAAGTGAAGTGAAGTGAAGTGAAGTGAAGTGAAGTGAAGTGAAGTGAAGTGAAGTGAAGTGAAGTGAAGTGAAGTGAAGTGAAGTGAAGTGAAGTGAAGTGAAGTGAAGTGAAGTGAAGTGAAGTGAAGTGAAGTGAAGTGAAGTGAAGTGAAGTGAAGTGAAGTGAAGTGAAGTGAAGTGAAGTGAAGTGAAGTGAAGTGAAGTGAAGTGAAGTGAAGTGAAGTGAAGTGAAGTGAAGTGAAGTGAAGTGAAGTGAAGTGAAGTGAAGTGAAGTGAAGTGAAGTGAAGTGAAGTGAAGTGAAGTGAAGTGAAGTGAAGTGAAGTGAAGTGAAGTGAAGTGAAGTGAAGTGAAGTGAAGTGAAGTGAAGTGAAGTGAAGTGAAGTGAAGTGAAGTGAAGTGAAGTGAAGTGAAGTGAAGTGAAGTGAAGTGAAGTGAAGTGAAGTGAAGTGAAGTGAAGTGAAGTGAAGTGAAGTGAAGTGAAGTGAAGTGAAGTGAAGTGAAGTGAAGTGAAGTGAAGTGAAGTGAAGTGAAGTGAAGTGAAGTGAAGTGAAGTGAAGTGAAGTGAAGTGAAGTGAAGTGAAGTGAAGTGAAGTGAAGTGAAGTGAAGTGAAGTGAAGTGAAGTGAAGTGAAGTGAAGTGAAGTGAAGTGAAGTGAAGTGAAGTGAAGTGAAGTGAAGTGAAGTGAAGTGAAGTGAAGTGAAGTGAAGTGAAGTGAAGTGAAGTGAAGTGAAGTGAAGTGAAGTGAAGTGAAGTGAAGTGAAGTGAAGTGAAGTGAAGTGAAGTGAAGTGAAGTGAAGTGAAGTGAAGTGAAGTGAAGTGAAGTGAAGTGAAGTGAAGTGAAGTGAAGTGAAGTGAAGTGAAGTGAAGTGAAGTGAAGTGAAGTGAAGTGAAGTGAAGTGAAGTGAAGTGAAGTGAAGTGAAGTGAAGTGAAGTGAAGTGAAGTGAAGTGAAGTGAAGTGAAGTGAAGTGAAGTGAAGTGAAGTGAAGTGAAGTGAAGTGAAGTGAAGTGAAGTGAAGTGAAGTGAAGTGAAGTGAAGTGAAGTGAAGTGAAGTGAAGTGAAGTGAAGTGAAGTGAAGTGAAGTGAAGTGAAGTGAAGTGAAGTGAAGTGAAGTGAAGTGAAGTGAAGTGAAATGAAATGAAATGAAATGACATTTATTCAGTCTAGGCTGTTACAAGCACTTGTGAAGGTCAAGAACACAACGTGTTTTAGTTACTTACAAGTGCTAATTACATATGGACTAATAACTTAAATTCAGTAGCGATTTTAATTGAATATTTTGAATATTTATTTAATTTTTCAAATTAAAACTGAACTTAATTGACTGTGTTAACTATCCTTTTCCAGTCCTCTTATTATTTTATTGTAATTATTAATTATTTGCATGCAATTAAAAAATATTTTAATGATGCTAAAGAAGTATAACTTCTGACGCGCGTACATAAGTTACACGCATCCATTTTTTTTTGAAGTTATACTTCGTTAGGCGCGTTATGAAAAAATGATGAGAGTGAAATTTTTAGATGCGCGCGCATCACTGTAAGCCAAAAGTAACAGCATGAAGTTGGCCGCGGGCGCGTTATGAAAAAATCATGTGAGTGAAATTTCGAGATGCGCGCGCATCACTGTAACACAATAGTAACACCATGAAGTTGGCCGAGGGCGCGTTATGAATGTTAGTGTCTAATAATTCTTATATTTTTTTCTCTAATAATTAATAATCCACCATTATTAATCTAATAATGGTGGATTAACCACTAAGTGGTTAATAATCCACCATTATTAGACATCTGCTCGAAAGGTACTTTGAACGATCCACGGAGCTCCATAAGATGATCGCGTTGTCAAAAACAATGTTGGCACGCTCGTCGCCTCTGATCACTGTTTTCATATTTATAATATTTATCCACATGTTTCTAGTTTCTATATAGACACAACGTGTTTTAGTTACTTACAAGTGCTAATTACATATGGACTAATAACTTAAATTCAGTAGTGATTTTAATTGAATATTTTTTTAATTTTTCAAATTAAAACTGAACTTAATTGACTGTGTTAACTATCCTTTTCCAGTCCTTTTATTATTTTATTGTAATTATTAATTATTTGCATGCAATTAAAAATATTTTTAATGATGCTAAAGAAGTATATCTCACGCGCGTACATAAGTTACACGCATCCATTTTATATTACCGACACTGACACCAATTAGCCTAGCCCCAAAGTAACCACGGTAAGGCTTGTGTTATGGAATGCTAGGGTAACAGATAGACTACAAAACATATACTGTACATCCATGACTGGGGTGCTAATGATCGTATTCATCACACAAATATCTGCCCCCCACCGGTATTTGAACCCGGGACCTCTCGAGTCGGTGACACCATGAAACCCGGCGTACAAACCACTCGGCCACGGAAGTCGTCAAGTAAACCTAATTTTAATTTATGCATTACATATATGTCCTGTCCATTTTTCTTTGAGTGTGTATGCTGTTTCCCCTAGTGTTATGAGGAGACTAATAGGGCGGTAGCTAGAGGGTAAGGCACCGTCCTTACCGGGTTTCCTGCCTGATAGCGACGGCCTCTTTCCACTCTGAGAGAAATATCGCGTTTGTCATAGCCGCGTTAAAGATAGCAGTGATAAGGCAAAGGAGTTGGGCGGGTAAGATCTTAATGACCTTACTAGAGATTCCGTCTGACCCGGGGCGCTACGCGGCCGCAGTTTTCGGATTAACGAATGCACCTCGTCTACTGTGACCGGCTCAAGTGTGGCGGTGGGCGGTACGGAGGAGGACTTTTCGACTTCCGAGTCGACTAACTGTACGTGTTCGAGGGGGACTGGGAGGGTGCTAGGCGAGCACTGCGCCTCCAGGCTGTCGGCCAGGCATTCGACCTTTTCGTCGTCGTTAAACGCGATCGATTGGTCAGGTTTGGTCAGGGGAGGCATAGAGAATTCGACCTCTGATTTGAAGGATCTCGCCAGCTTCCAATAAGCTTGGTGTGATGTCGAGATCTCTTCAAGTAGTTCATCCCACTTAGACTCCCGAATTTCCTTCATGCATGCTTTAACAGCACGCTGCAAGGCACGCAATCGGGAGCGGTTGTCGTCCGTGGGGTAGGTGTCGAATACCCTAGTGCCAGCGTTCTTTGCCCTTAACAGCTCTCTAGCGTCGTCCGGTAGGTTGCAGCGATGCCAGACCATCGGGACGCCTCGCTTATTGCGGAAGTGAGATTTCTCGAGAGGGTTGCGATCGCAGAGAGGGTGTCCTGTGTGGAGTTTATGTGGTCGGGGATGGAGTTGAGTGGCGAGCTGGCGGAGGGTTCGAGTAGTTTCTCGATCCTCCTCCGGTTCGTCACTGTCCTTGAGGACGGGAGGTCAGTGGGAGGACCCAATTGTAAAACCACTGGGCGGTGGTCGGAGGAGAGTTCATGAACCGTTTCTATCGAACGCAGCCTAAGGGCTACGTTCTTTAGTAAGGCCATGTCTAGGGGGTGTCCTGTCCATGCAGAGAAATGATACTACTTATATGCGTTACAGTAACAGTAATGTATAGCGTAATTATATTTTAAAGTGTCCAAAACACAAATAATTGATGGTTGGCAAATGTTTGTCTGCAACAAAAAATAAATAAAATACGCAGTATATGTGATCTTACCCTATTTGTAATATGATGTAGGTGTCGTGGGATGATTTGATACATCGAATTTTCACGAAAATCCTAGGGATTTAGGGAAAATGCGGCTAAATGGGGATGACATTTCTCTTCTTTACTGAAAAAGATTTTTGCGAAACCATATTTTTGCGAAAACCCTAGTCGCTTTAGTAAGATTGCAGAAAGAATCGTTGACTTATTATAAATATTCGGATTTCTTTCTAACTCGGATTTTTGGCCTCTTGGGTTTACACTAGATTAAGAAAGTGTTGTGACCATGATGCCAAGAAAAAAAAAACAATAACAGTAAAATAGAACAATGTCATCGCCACTGTATTCGTGTTTTTTGCATAATCCTTAGGATTTTCGTAAAAAATCGATATATCAAATCATCCTACAGCACTACGACATAGGCATTGTAATATATGAAGCCTTTCAACACTGGCTAGATCACCTGATAGAGCCGTAACACTGCCTCGAACATTGAACCGCTTTCCGGCATACATAACTATAAGATATAAAACATTATGTTGCGATTTGTTTGGTTTGCTAATAGCATAACCGTCATTTAAACGCCAACTTTGTACTCTGTACTTGTAGTTTAACGCCTCTACATTTTGTTTGTATGCGAAAGCTTAGTCATGTGGTCAAGCTGAAGTACTTAGTATAAGATTGACACATCTTTTCGCACTTTTTTAATAGTTTTTGATGATAATGATAAATTAGCGAACTGTTTACGGAGAAGCCCACTTATGCGCAGAATTCCAATAATGTCATTTTTCCGAGTGCAAGTATTCTTCTAAATCATTTCTCTAATAGCTCATTGGGAATTCATTTTTCGAGTTTGAATCCAACTTCCTACGAATATTATAAATGTGAAAATTTGTATGTTTGTTGCTCAGTCTCGCAGAAACTACTGTACGGAGTTGGATGATTTTTTTACGTATATAGTTAATGACATGGATTTAAGACAGACATGGGATACTTTTATCCCGGAAAAATGTTAGATTCTTGTGGGATTCGCAAAGAACTAAGGCTAATGCGGACGGAATCGCGGGAGGCGATAGAAGGCGGATAGTACAGTGATAAATGTTAACTTAAAGACAATAAATTGAGTAGGTATATTAAGTGGCGGTAAAAATACACCTTCATTTTTATATGTTTGTGTATCAAGACCTAAATTTCTAAGTGAACGAGAAAATATGTTTTGTGTCGCGTACCTAAATTTTGTACGGAACCCTAGATTTTACTTGCAATTGTCTGTTTTATCCGTTACCTCAATAATCACTATTTAATAACTTAAGTTAAATCCAACAATTTTGCTCCGCGCATTCAACTCAATCAACTTTCTTCCAAATTTCTGACATTTCTTCCGCTCGGTAAACAAACAGTATTTATCCGGTCCACAAGTAGTATTAATCGTTGGGTCAATGATTTCTGACCAGCTGTATGAATAAAGCATCTGACGATGGCAGATCAATTGATCGCGTAGTGAACTCTGATCGCGGCCGCAGCGGCTCGGCGCGGGCGCTGTGCGGTCGCCGAACCCCGCTCGCGCTGTCACAACCACCGCGGTTCGCTTCATGCGACCGATTTGTTCTACTTGCTTCTAACTGTAGCTAACCATTTCTCTTTTTTAACATCGTACCTAACTACCCACCGTGTTTAAAAACGTGTAAGCTATGAGGTACAATCGTTTGTATGTCTCGAGAACCGTGATAAAATATAATTCGAACGGATCTCGAGGATAGCAGCCCCGCTTCCTGCGTTATCGCCTTTGAACCAGGTGGTTAGTCTGGTATTATAAACTAAACAAAAGGCTTTACCTTAAAATTAATTAGCTTTAATGAAAAGAAAACGATATCATTGGATTTGTATATAAAGGACAGACACGACGACGGTGATGTCAAGAACACTTTAATTTTATTTGTCATCACATCGTGGAACTGAACTTGATCTTACTATTTTCTTGTACCTTCCTTACCTGCAGAAGACTTAAGGTGGTATTTGATGGAGTGTTAATTGAAGACTCAAAAATAAACATAGGATTGCCTCAAGGTTCTATTCTCGGACTCACTTTTTGATTTTGCGCTTATAGTAAATAAATAATTGAAAACGATGTTAGTTTGCAGATGACTCTACATTAAAAGAAGAGCGAAGTAAAACCGCCCGAAGTGCCAATGTGTTTGCAATTATACTTTACACGGGTTTTCACTATGAGCGCGGCCTTGGAACAACTAGACATTTTGACGTTTATTAAAAAAATCCTAAGGTAAATAAAAGTTATTGTGGTAATAACAATGGCTTCTTAGTAAGAACAAAAACAATTATTATCATTTATAAATATTGACATTCGGAGTGGTTATTAGTTACCAGAATTTTAGTAGCCTTCCGTGAGAAGGTAAGTACTGTGACAATTTCCCGCGCTCGATCTAAAATGACCACTGGCTCGCTGTACGGGAAACGACAAATTACAGATGCGTACAGAACGGAGCGCCCGACCAGAACATGACGAATTATGCGCGCTCAAAAGCTCTTCTCGTAATTATTGTGGACAAGGCACTTTTTGCCGCTGACAAACAGTGAGAGCGTGGAATGCCTCCATAGCTTTGTGCCGCTACTAATGACACTCGAGCTCTAATATTAACCATTTCTTTTGTGCGAGGATCAAACGTCGCGGGATGGGCCAACGACCTCCTTTATTTGTTACATTACTTGAGCGTTAATATGAATCAAATGGACGCTGTGGCGTTGTTGGGCTCGAGTTTCCTTCGCCCGCCTGTCCGACGGCATTCTGTTGACACGCGAGCCTTTTGATGGATACAAAATTATTTAAGACTTCCTTTGTAAGCTTATGCACTTTCGGAATCTTTTAGTTAACTTAGAATATATTACACCTACACACTCAATGATAATATATTTACTTGCGAGGTTTACACATCCCTGAATATGCACCTTAAGACTAACTATGACTGAGATATTGTTCGGAAACAATTAAATAATAATAATAATAGTTTATTTCTCTCATAAAATTCGGCACACGACAATATATATGAGTTGATAGACAAGGCACCCGCAATATAAAGAAGTTAACTTTTGCACTGCCGGAGCCCTATCTACCTTACAAAGAATGTTTTAAATTTATATACAGAGAAATTAATAATCTAGTTAATCTTAATGCTATAATAAAAGCAAACTGAAATGATTGAATAGACAATATGACTTTATAGGCATAAGGATGGACAGACATTTAACAATTGTTGTATGAATTGTATGAATACCATAGCATACCTGATGTCATGAGAGGTGGGTGTCTAAACTAATCGGAGCTTGCATTTCAGAGCACCAGTCCCCCCTACTTGGGTTAGGTTACAGCAAATCTATTAGAAATATGTCTATAGAGTTTAGGACATTAAAATACAAAAAAAAAGTTTATCAATGATGATTTTTATCATGAATAATGTCACTTGGAAACGATGAAAGAAGAAATAGAAGAAAGGGTGGCATAGAAAACAAGTAAAATAGAGAAGGGAAGCACTAAAGAATTGTACATTCATTACCTGGAATACATTACACTCTTTTTTCTTAGGCATTCGTGTAAAAAAACGAAAGGTACCTAATTTTTTTCTACCTTTTTAGTACACTCTCTTTTTATGTTTCACAATATTTGACTATTCATTACGTCTTAAAGGACAATGTTAAAATTGGCCTAAGAACCAACACCAATTTGGCATTTATGATAATTCTTAGTATATTTTTTGCGATAATTATCAGTATTTAGATTGTGACGGACACTTCCAGTTAAGTAAGCTTAATTAAAAAGTTAAAAAATAATCTGAGACAATAAATACTATTTTATGTGTATAATCTATGGCAGCGCTGCAAACAAAACACTCTTTCATCCTAATACCGGCACTTCACTTGGCTATTCGTATTTGCTATTTTAAAACATGACATCAGTCTGTCCTTTTCATTCCTTATTAAGCATGACAAGGACAAACTGTTGTCAAGTGAAGGGCCGGCATAAAACTTGTTACTCTGTGGTTGTGGTGCATGCAGTTTGCATTCGTAGTAATCTGTGGCATTGTATACTATACCGGAAAGTGCATTTTCGTTACGGATTACCTGTTGTGTGTGTTTATTTGCGATTGTTTTGCCTTTAATTTAACTATTTCGGCTATCTAATATGCCATCGATGTTACCAAAGTGCAGAGCCCTTATTACCAAGTGCTAGTGAACCTGTGCCATAACATCCTGAGAGGATCATACTGCCAAATTATTCAGGAACACCTGATACACATTCATGCTGCATATTTACACAATATACATGTGATATACAAATAAATACAATGAACAATATGATACAATTATGTGAAAAATAGTCAATAAATAAGAAGCAAAACTACAGTTTTTATTTTATTCATGATGAACCAAGTTTTTCCTAATAGTTATTCTTTAAAATCGCACCGAATAAAATGAATTAGTTGTATTATTAATTCACTTCATACTGAGTTCATACTAAATTCATAGGTTGATCTATGTTTCATTGAATATTAAACATAACTTCAAAAAAAATTAGTTTTCCTAATAATTTAAGTTCTCAGAAGTGTCCGTCAATAATCTTTGTTTTTACAGTCCCATACTTACGATTTTGAACCTAGAAAATAATATTTCATGATTGTTGGTTCTTAGGCTAACTATGTATGGACGCTGAACAATGTCCTTTATATCCAATAATAGACTACATTTTTGGCCGGATCCAATTATGTAATTTAAACCTATGTAATTATATATTCTAGAATGGCTGTTAAATTTGTGTCAGTAGATACTGCCTATTGGAGTTCTGATACATAGTTCTGCCCATTGCACTGGGGGGTCCACATACTTAGCTCAAGCTCATAATTATTTATTAACTAAGACACGACGGCACTACGTCAAAGGGAATTAATTTAGTACCAGTCACAGTTTACACTAGTTTTTACTAACATTATATCTACCATTTAAGGCTTGTGATAATATTTCACAAAGTCATTTGCGTTGTGTTAGTCAGTTTTTGCTGGACACAAACACGATTTGTTTTAATCAACTCTGGGCCCACGTTTCATACAAAAACAAAAAGAGAAAATTATTGTCATTTATAAATATGTATACGTAGAAAATATCCTTTACTTATAATGATCCACCATGGTTGCGTACTATAAACTGATGAATGAAGTTGTTGATAAATAATTATAGGTAAACAAAAGGACACGGCACAACGAAATTTATGGTACATCAAATGTAGATATCAAGAGTACGCTCTGTTCTATATTAAACAAAGCCTCGATGCCAGAAATAACAAAATGAAATCGTAAACGATAGCGATAGTAATTCCATTAGGCGAATGGTCCCCCGGTCTTAAGCCTCGATGACACGGGGCGAGTTTACAATCTAGAAGCCAGCGAGTTTGCTAGCAGCTTGTAAACTCGCCTCGTGTCATCAGCTTTTTTACCATTTGCTACTCGATGATACGGGGCGCTATAAGCTACTAGCGAATTCGCTGGCTTCTAGATTGTAAACTCGCCCCGTGTCATCGAGGCTTAAGACCGGGGGACCATTCGCCTAATGGAATTACTATCGCTATCGTTTACGATTTCATTTTGTTATTTCTGGCCGTCTGACATTTTCCAATGCCTTGCGCTTTTTTTTCTCTTAGCATTGGTAATAACAATATAGAAAAGAATATTAGCATGAGGTATTTGAAAACCTTCGGCGGTTAGAAATATCAGAATGAAATCGTAAGCGATAGCAATAACCATAGCTATCCCGTTAGGCGATTTGCCCCCGGAAACAAACGACGAGTTCATGCACTACCATGGATACTAAATAGTAAATAGATTTTGTACGTACAATTCCAAGAGAGGTAGGGCATAGCGGGTTTTCCGCTCGAATTGGAGCGCCCATCTGGGAAAGTAACCCCCTATTGGTGGTATTGTGTTTATGTCAGTGAGTAAGGTTTCAAGGGTAGGGGATTGGGTCAGAGTAGCAACGAGACGAGTATTATATTTCGTATCGCAAGCGTCTGTAAGGCTATGTTGACCGCTTACCACCAGGCGGGCCATATGCCTGTTTGCCATCCTTTTAACATAAAAAAGGTCAACCTGTAGTGTACAACGTCAAACCATCCATCTATAGTCACATCCATATCATAAGAATTAAATGTGACTATAAACTCTTACCCTACACAGTTTTAACTATCATGAAATCTACAACAGAAAGACACGTCAACAAAGGTCATTGTATAGTTTAACCATTACTGAAGAGACTGAGCATGAAGATATTAGAGGCCTGTACTCACAATGATTTCGTTCTGATGCCTTCAAGTGGTCGTGTGACATCAACCGTAAAATGAGATACTACCGCTGCTGGCATATTTTTTTTTCTGTTGATTACTTACGCCGAGAAAAATAGGCATTTCTCTGCGCGGAGTAACTTTTGAATTCGAATAAGGTTGTTCGTCATCAAGCCACATTTATTATGATTCTGTGCGTTTATTCGTATAATAACGCAGCAGGGTGAAAGTTAGCTTTGGTAACTTCTATTTCTCAAGTTGAGAACCTAAATGAAAATATGTAGGTATTTAAGATTTGATGAAAGATATAAGCAGGTTTTTTTTATTTATAACATCAGCTGTGTGCAGAAAAAGCGATGAAAAGAAAGACTATTAGACCAGGGTCGATAATTACCCGGCTGCGCAATGCAAGAGCGCGAAGCGCGACGCGCAGACAGGGTTATGTGTTTAACAGTCTATATATGTATGTTTTTACCCGGCTGCGCAATGCAAGAGCGCGAAGCGCGACGCGCAGACAGGGTTATGTGTTTAACAGTCTATATATGTATGTTTGTTCCTTTGTGGCACACTAGAGACCAAACGCCTGGACCGATTTTGATGATTCATACATCAATCGATTCGTCTCAATCATGGGAGTGCTACTAAAGATATGATAGTAATCAAAATTCAATATGGTCAAAATTAAGCGCCATATTGTGACGAAGTAAAAAAAATAAGTTGACAAAATATGTCGAGTGAGGTATCATTGTCTAGATAATCAAAAATCATATTTAAGTTCCTAACACCATTTTTCATTTTATATGATTGTTTAAGATCTACAACGCTTTAAAGTTGTATATTAACCACTTACGCTTTTAATTTCAATCTTACGTTAGTATGGATTTTTGTTGCTCTTTCACCTAAAAAATACTGAATGGATTTTAATGAAACTTAACAGTAATATAGCTCATATATGATAATTACATATATATAATAATTTATGTAGTTATTGAGAGAATTGGCCAATATATAACAATAAGTGTCACATAAGACGGAAAAAAATCTCCCATTTGCGAGCCATTTTGGCCTGCACTGCAAAAACAATAAAAGTTACATGAATGTAATGTAGAGTGAAAATGTATCTCTTAAATAGTTCTAAAAAAAAGTCCGTGACACCATATATCTATTTTTAATGTGTAAGTCCATTACAGCTAAAATAGTGAATCAAAACTAAAATATTATTTGATATCTATTTCCAAAATGCACATTTTGTATTAACAAATCATTTTTTATCAAAACAAATACTTTTATCGCTTTTGATATTTAAAGACGACAAACTTTACTTTTTACACTATGTCATTTCGACAAATATTTAAAAAGTTACAACGATGACAAGTGATAGCGCGGTGTACTATGTAAAAGAAAAAAAATGGGGTATTCGCAGTATCTGATCCTATACGAAGTACTTACAATAAAACTGTGATACAGTTCCTTCTTATTAAATGATGAGAAATATATTATCATAATAGGTATTTATGATTATTGAATTTTAATGAAAAACTTAGAATTTTACTGTTTTTAATTTTTTTTAACGATATTACTTAATGTTACAAAAAGGTTTACTTAATATAATGACAAATAACCCATTTTTCGCTAGTAAGTACAGACTTATTGGAATCCCTGTATTTATTAATCAGCTCGCGATAATATTGGTTTTGTAATAATTCTGCAAAATTCAAAGTAAATAATGTAGATTTTTATAGGTAAATCACCCCTTTCATCACCCTTCGCCTATAAGTATTGCGATGTTGTAGCTAAGAACCATTAAGTTCCCATCTACTTCTATATGGGAATTCATTATATTCGATTTAGCTATTAGGGCACGGAAGCGCAACAAACAAACTCACTTTCGCATCTATAATATTATATTATACTTACTAGTGATCCACCCGGGCATTGTACGGGCGAAATTTATTTATCGGGATAAAATATAGCCTATGTCACTCGGACAAAATGTATTTAAATAAAGAAAAATGTTATAATAAATAATGTAGCTACCTTATGATGAATTAATATTTGAAACCGGTTCAGTAGTTTGACAGATTATTTGTTACAAACATACAAATCTTGCCTCTTTATAATATTAGTATAGACAGTTAGGATAAGATAAGTATTTAATTGATGAAAAAGATTTAAAAATAAAGTAAGTAATAGGTTTATTTGATTATATTTGTAAAAGTTACTTAGCATTTGTGCTTAACAGTGATACGTTATTCGGTATTTTTATAACAAAAAAAAATGGGTGCGTGTACTTATGTAGGCGCGTGAGAAGTTATCCTTCTTTGGCATCGTTTAAAATTAGTTTTTAATTGCATGCAAATAATTAATTACAATAAATTAATAAAAAGTCTGGAAAAGGACACAGTCAATAAAGTTCAGTTTTAATTTGAAAAAATAAATAAATAATCATAATATTCAATTAAATCGCTACTGAATATAATTTATTAGAACATATGTGATTTGCACTTGTATGAAACTCAAACACGTATTCCGAATATACAAACTAGAAACATGTGGATAAATATTATAAATATGAATACCTATAACTGTTACTTTATTACAAAAAATAAAGATGTGGTTTTTGGTTCTACTACACCAATGGTCAAGAGATGGCGCTGTAGTCTCCTGAATCGCGCTTTGGTTCCGTTGTTCCAGATTAATAAATACTTTTGATATTATAAATATGAATACCTATAACTGTTACTTTATTACAAAAAATAAAGATGTGGTTTTTGGTTCTACTACACCAATGGTCAAGAGATGGCGCTGTAGTCTCCTGAATCGCGCTTTGGTTCCGTTGTTCCAGATTAATAAATAATTTTGATAGGCCTTCACAATGCAGTCGTTAGCACCCACTAAATAGAGATTCTGTTTTGTTGGTAGATTTTCTTAATGTGCGGTAAACACAAAAGTAACAGCATGAAGTTGGTTGGCTAAAGCGACCAACTTCATGCTGTTAAAATTTTGTGTTACAGTGATGCGCGCGCAGCTTAAAATTTCACTCTCATCATTTTTTCATAACGCGCCTAAAGAAGTATAACTTCAAAAAATTTGGATGTAACGACTTGATTTAACTTCACACATTTTTGCGAAAATTGAGGCCCATCTGTAGCCTTGACCCCGCTGGTAAAGTCTTTATATGTCTTAATAAATCAATCTTTTAGACCGACGCAAGGTACTTAAAAATTCCCGCGATATTAACTCCCTTACTGAAGTAACAAGACTACGGTGTATACCGTCTTAAAATACTAACTAAAAAGTGTGAAATAAAAAAGGTAAATTTAAAAAATCAAAAAACCCGACTGCTTAATTATTCTTCAAATAAAAACTGAAAAGAAAAAAAACAAGTCCAGTAGTCTATAATTCTGTTAATAAGAAACAAAGCTACTTTAACAGTCGGGACCCACTGTTGAAAAATATTATGTATTCTTGAATATCTAATGGGTCCCGACTGTTAAAGTAGCTTTGTTCCTTATTAACAGAATTATAGACTACTGGACTTGTTTTTTTTCTTTTCAGTTTTTATTTGAAGAATAATTAAGCAGTCGGGTTTTTTGATTTTTTAAATTTACCTTTTTTATTTTAAAAATGGTGAAAAGTGAAAAAAAATTATAGTAGGATTTAACCCATTAGAAAAGGTAGAGAATATAACAAAAATGAAAGGAAAAATAAATTACGGGCGATCTGAGGTCGGGAAGGGGGAGGGGGTGAGTTTTTAAGGGTAAAAAATGGTTAATCTCGATTTCCGGTAAAACTGCAAATCCTATGAAAAAAGTTAAATGGCAAAGTTGTAGGTAATAAAAAGATCTACAACTTTTGTATCGACACTTTTTTCACATAACCTCAAAATTTATGTGAAAAATGCGAATAACCGAGTTTTTGGTTTTTGATTTTTATTTTTTGCAAAAAAAAATATTTTTTCACGAAATTTGGTGAAAACTTACCTTTGTATGTCCCAAATATGTAGTAATTTTTTTGATTTAAAATATTCATTTTTTCCTAGGTAATAGGGCACATTTTTTCGGAAATGAACTTTTAAAGTATATTTTAGCGTGAAGTGAGTAGATTTTAGGTAAGTACAGTCAGCAACACACGATGTTACCACAAAGAGTCAAATTTTCTCAAACGATTGTCCTTCTTAACACAAACAAAACAAAGCTTAAAATCAGTTGTTTGATTTATTTAATACGGGTGAATAAAATATTTTGTACTGATTTGAACTAACGAGCTAGATGAGCGACCTTAAGAAAATATTGAACTAGATGAAATGTTTAAACTAAATGAACTTGTTGAAAGATGTAGTTGATTCTCCTGAAAATATTCGTAACTTTATTTTCATTACAGTAAACTACAATAATGCGCAAGACTTCTAGACTGAGGAGAAATTGACCGATTACCAACAAGGGTGTAGTTTAATACACCTAAGTTGGGAATAGCACTTTGTTTCGAGAGCTACATAGTGCTTTATACTATACCTGCGAGAAAATAAAAGAAAAAATCTTTAATTTAATTTTATATTAAAATTGTCACAGTTATTAAACTTTTGCAAGGGAGCTTTATATTGGTTTCTTGATTTCACGGGTAAAGGTTCTCAATGATTGCTTAGGTAGTTCCTTTTAATACGGGCGGTCAATAAATCTTCATTATCAGTAATATACGCCGACTCGTGTAGATATAAAAACAGCTTTTTACTTTTTGTTCTTTATTTCAAAATTAATTCAGAAAGCACACAGTGGTATCGATTCTGGCATTATTATCTTAACCTAAAATTAAAGGACAATGGGCAAAACGCACCCAGCTCCGCCAACAATGTATTTAGTATGAATTTAGTTTTAAGTTTAAAGACTCATGCCAGAATTGACACCACTATAATGTAAAAAAAATAGATCGCAAAGGCTGCCAAATTTTGAACACTTTTAGGAAGATAAATGAAAAAAACACGTTAACAGTGAATTTCCATCTGCCCGCTCAGCGCGTAAAAAAATAATTTCCATACCTACACCTTTCCTTAGTTAGTACAACAGTAAAGAAATCCTTCCTGCTTCATTTTTCTAAAAAATATAAAGCACATTTTGAACTGTCATTCGGCAACTACAAGATTGCCAAAAAGATTTCATTTTAAAGGCTAAACTTGGATCAATACAGCAGCAGCGAATCTTTGAAAATGAAAATTATATATTTTTTCTTTTAACAACGTAGTAGTGTTTTTGTAATCACTACAAAACAGAGCACAAAGGACGCTACGACGACTTTTGCTAAGAACCAAAAGAATGCAGAAAAGTTTGTGAAATCTCATTGTTGCACACACAGTATTTAAAAATTAAAAAACCAGTGGTAAATTTATATCTAAGTAGATATAAATTTACCACAGAGGTTTAATGTCTCCCACGATACGATCAAAATGATACTGGCTCATCACAGGTCAACTAGATAAGTCATTTTGTAACAGTTAGTCCTTCTTTTGTATAATAGATGGTGCTAACTGATATTATACGGCGATGTTGAGATTTTTATGCAGCTGTAGACTACTTTAATATAAAAATGATGTACCATTCCTTTAGAGTAATATCACACTTTAGATGGGCTTTTATATCTTGAGTAGTTTATTTTATAAATTAAAATATACTTTATCACGGTAGGTAGATTGCTAGTTGAAAGAAAAGTAGATTACGCGCTTTGCTAAAGTGAATAATTAACATGAGTGCATAAATAAACTAATCGGTCACTTCTCCTCCCGGTGAACATAACACTCGTGCTTAATAACTTAGTGTGCGCTTGATTAAAAAATATTCTATTATGAAACAATACTTACAAGACAGTATATTTTTAAGAAATACAAAATAAGTGTCGTCACCAACACTCCAGTTTCAATTTAGTAATCGGCAGCGTTTCCAAGAAGCGGTGAGCGAAATATGAGATAGCTGCACCGGCGGTGGTCGGCCTGAATGACCGGCCCGGACTACCAACCAGACCCTGCCCGCATCCTTTCACATGACGTGTCATCATAATTATTGATCAAATATCAATTGTAGATTTTTAAATGATTGCAAAATCAAACTGGCAACGTTACTTTTTAGAATGAGTTTGGATAATCGAGGAGTGATTTTGCAAATCGTTATGGGAACGTTTCATGCGTTATTCTTTTTTCATACTAGCGTGTGCCCGCGACTTTGTCTGCGGTTTATTATAAATTTTCAATGCAAAATTTAATTCACTTTTTCACCCTCTGAAATCATATTTTCCGGAGAAAAAATAGCCCGTAGCGACATAACAAAAAAATAATCTATAATCAGCGTTCTTAAAATTCATCTTTATTGATTCAGCGTCGTGATTTTTAACTAACAAACTCAGTTTAGGTTAATTTCTAATAAAATAAAATCTAATAATTACTAATATAATCAATGTAAAAAGTAAGATTATGTATGGGTGTGTTTGTTTCGCCATCACGTATATATAGTTTAGGACCTGGACGAGAAATAGAATGCTTTTTATCACCTAAAATTTTAAGATTCCTGTCGGATTCTCAAAAAACGACCGCTAGCTATTAAAATTTTGTGAGAACTTGTTATTGGTTGTCAATAGTGGCAAGTGCAAAGGACATTGCTCGTTCCCCATACATTGAATGCCCTAGAACGCCCAGCAATGAGAAAATGCTAGTTGTGTTCGGAATCATTCATAAACTCTAAATAAGCATTTGTTGAGATACGGACAACTTGAGGAACCGTGGCCTACTACAGAATGTATTAGATTTTGAGGTTATAATTATTATACTTAATCATAAAAGATGTACACTTTATATATTCTGAATAGATTTAGTGTTTACCCCTATGTAAGCACTTAAATAATATGCATTAAATGAACATAAAATGCAATTTATAATAAAAATAATAAATGCTTATTTATATTCATATTGATTTTACCTGTAGTAAGTAATGATAGATTTCTTTTCAAATGAAATGTTCAGTCTTTCCATTTACCTGTTTCTATATTTTACTAACGGTAATTAGGTATGTACCTGGTTATCATTACGATTTTCATAAAAATAAACAGATATTACATGGTATGGGAGTATAAACTATCTTTAGATAATTTCAGAAATAATCTTTTTATAAATATAATATAAATACTAGTAATAAGTATTATTAACTAAGGTTATATGTTGTAACTTTTATGTTGATAAATACCTATGGTCGCCTATATTGCTTAACTAAGATAAACAATCTTGGCACAACTTTTTAACAGAATCACCCATTTAATATTAAAATATTAACGAAGAAAATAAACTATTAAAATAAATCGTTATTATATACTGAAACCTATTGAATCCAGTTATCAGTTGATTTTTAATGCTGTATTTTCAATAAAAAGGAGTGCCAAGTTGGATGAACAGACTGTAGTATCTAGTAACAGAACTTTTATTTTTTAAACAGATTGTCCGTTTACTATGATTAATTGCTAATAAGTTAAAAAAATAATAGAAAAATAATAGTGAAGGACATTCTTTTGGGCATGCTAGGGCCGAATTCGTCGATGTCCTTTCAACGTATAAGTTTATTAATTTCAGCCCTTTTACAGACAGACACCGTACGGTTGGACAACGGAGGCTTAGCGTAATAGGCTCCCGTTGTCTTCCTTTGGATATAGAATTCCAAAAATTAACTAAGAACTAAACCTACTTTCTAGAGGACCTAGAGAAGCTCGATGGCGCAAGTGGCTAGCGCGTTCGGCTGCGATCGTTGAAGTTAAGCAGTCGTTAGCACCCACCAATCCGCACTGGGCCCGCGTGGTGGGTCATGGCCCAAACTCCCTATTCCATCCATAGGGAAGGCCTATGCCCCAACAGTGGGGATAATATAAGGCTGATGATGATGATGATGATATACCTACTTTATTGCATTCAATTCATGCAGGATGAAAACATTCCTTATAATAAAGATTATTTCTCGATTCGTTATTACAATCAGCCTGTCTTCCTCAAACGCTATACCTCTGACAGAGACAGATAATAATCGAAACTTCACCGTCCATAATCAAATAATATTGTACTGTAAACATAACAATTTACGTCGCATAGTAAGTTGTTGATTTGTAGCCGGCGCTGTGGCTGTTGTGGGTCGAACCAATAAATCTGGTTTGTTGCTAGACGCGTATTTTTAGACCTCATTCTTTCACGGCCAACTAGCAACTTGTTGGTAATATGTAAAATAAAAAAAAACACCGATAGCGCTTTTGTCGATTCACAGCCTCGCTTCCGAAAGGCATTAAAGAATTACAATATCTACCTTATGTATGTAGGTACTTGTGAGACTGAGTTTGGCCAATAATATATTTTTCTGCGAATTTTTGTAGTACTCGTAGATTTACTTCATTAGATATATATCTAACAGATATCATAACATCATTATCATATAAATATGTGAGGGGACAATTTCGTAGCACTTTTTAAACACATTCTACTCATGGAGTTAACAGGAAAAATAATTTAAAAAAAATACGTATATGCACTTAATACTTTATTTTCTTAACAAATCTATTAAGTTTAATTTTCTTGTCATTCTAGCAACTAGGAGAAACTCGTAGAAAATTTTATCAGTTGTAGATCTTTGTTATTATAAGTATTAAGCAAGATATACTTTGTGACAAGATTTAGAGAAAATATTACTAGAAAAAAAAAATATTTAAAATAAAATTGCAAAAAAAACAATAAAGAACAATTATACATTCGGTTGAATGGAAGAATTATTTTAGTAGTACCTAGTAAAATATTAATAAATAAGTACTTATATCGTCGTAGTCCTGTTAATAAGGAAATCTACTAATTTATATATTAATTAATAACCACAATCCAAAGGCATTAAAAACTACGAATTTCAATATCTCTGCCTCAACAGCAGGAGAACATAAATTGGAAAAGAAATAAACGGCGATTAAATCAATCAAGCTTTCATTAAATAAGGGATTGCACGTGGAATACAGGGGCAATAATTTTATTGATTAACCGGCAACAGGGAAACTAGCTGGTTTTATCTCATATAAGAGGCTGTACCTATAGGCAATGATGTTAGCTTAGAAATCGCACTAAACGTGCATTTAGTTATGTAGTTCATTCTTTTATGGCGTAATTTTTAATCATAGCCTGTTCTTATTGGCTATAAGACTATAGATGACTATAACTGTTCGTCTAAAGAAAAGTTTACTAGATAAAAAAAAAAAGAAAGGGCCGTGGTAGCATAATGGTCAGTGCATTCGCCCGGATAGCGAAGGATGCGGGTTCGAGTCCCGTCCGCTGCCTGGTCCGCGTGGATTTTTTTCTAGTAAACTTTTCTTTAGATTTCAACATCTAGCAGTTAAATGCTTAAAAAATAAATAAAATCATAACTATAACTGTTCGTGTTTATAGGTAAGAAACTCAATCTAATGCCTTGAACACACGTACCAAGCAAACAAGCGAGACAGTGCTCTCGGCCGAGTACTCAGTACGTTTTTAACATGCGCCGTAAGTTTTTAAATTTCATCACTGTCTCGGCCGAGAAAAGTTTTACTATCTCGCCCGTTTATTCGGTACGTGTCAAGGTACTCGAATACCGAAATTGATTTATACGAAAATTGACAGATATTTTGAGTGGTTAAGGAGTGAGCCTCTAAAACTCAAAATACATAAAATGAACATGGAGCAAGTTTAAAAAAAAACAAAATTCAAATAACACATTCCCAACAAGCAAGAAAAGGTTAAATTTTGCTTTCTTATACAACATAGGAATTTTACAAGCTTTGGTGACATCAGATAAGCTTCGTGTGTAGATAGTCGGACCTACGCAACACGATTGTAAACAACTTTTTGTCGTCCGTCACTCTAAAAGGCGATCCGCGGTACTTACCATGTGGGGTTTTTGCGTACTACGAACTCGGTTGAGTCGAATCACACTGTAGTAGTTACTCACGGCGGTTGTAAATATTAAAATTGGCTCTGTTATTTATAACATAAGTAAGAAATTAATGCAGAGTCAAAAGTGTTTTCTTATCCAACATTTATTTTGACTGCTAGAAACTGAGTGTAACCAATAACGAAATATTATTTAGCTTTCAATTCAAATGACTATTCGTATTTTGTTACTTTCAGAGTCTTGTGATGCTCAGCTCTTTATGGAATAGAAAGGAGAGATTTATGTCAAATTTAAAATTAGCAAATTCTTGTTAGGTCGTCATCCTCAGAACAAGAACAAAGCATAGAAAAAGTTTAAAGGACATTGTTCAGCGTCCATACATAGTTAGCCTAAGAACCAACAATCATGAAATATTATTTTCTAGGTTCAAAATCGTAAGTAAATGACTGTAAAAAGAAAGATTTTTGACGGACACTTCTGAGAACTTAAATTATTAGGAAAACTAAAAATTTTTTGAGGTTATGTTTAATATTCAATGAAACATAGGTCAACCTATGATTTTAGTATGAACTCAGTATGAAGTGAATTAATATTACAACTAATTCATTTTATTCGGTGCGATTTTAAGGAATAACTATTAGGAAAAACTTGGTAAGGTAGGAATCATGAATAAAATAAAAACTGTAGTTTTGCTTCTTATTTATTGACTATTTTTCACACAATTGTATCATATTGTTGATTGTATTTATTTGTATATCACGTGTATATTGTGTAAATATGCAGCGTGAATGTGTATCAGGTGTTCTTGAATAATTTGGCAGTATGATCCTCTCAGGATGTTGTGGCACAGGTTCACTAGCACTTGGTAATTAGGGGTCTGCTCTTTGGTAACATCGATGGCATATTAGATAGCCGAAATAGGGAAAAGCAATCGCAAATAAACACACACAACAGGTAATCAGAAACGAGAATGCACTTTCCGGTATTTAAACTACTCTTTGGAATGCACGAATGCCACAGATTACTACGAATGCAAACTGCATGCACCACAACCACAGAGTATCGAGTTTTATGCCGGCCCTTCACTTGACAACAATTTGTCCTTGTCATGCTTAATAAGGAATGAAAAGGACAGACTGATGTCATGTTTTAAAATAGCAAATACGAATAGCCAAGTGAAGTGCCGGCATTAGGAAGAAAGAGTGTTTTGTTTGCAGCACTGCCATAGATTATACACATAAAATGGTATTTATTGTCTTAGATTATTTTTTAACTTTTTAATTTAGCTTACTTAACTTGAAGTGTCCGTCACAATCTAAATACTGATAATTATCGCAAAAAATATACTAAGAATTATCATAAATGCCAAATTGGTGTTGGTTCTTAGGCCAATTTTAACATTGTCCTTTACTCATAAAGTTGACTCATTCTTCATCTGACGTGGTTGACATATCTCCACTCAGGCGCACCTCTTTTATCATGCGAACCGCTAGGGAATGGAACCCCCTTCCTGCGTCTGTATTCCCTGATTCATAGAATAGAGGGATGTTCAAGGCAAGAATAAATAGGCAATATTTGCGTCCGCAGGTTGAGCTTCGTCAGTATTTTTTGGCGGCCTACCGTAGCCCGGAGATTGACTGGGGGCCGGGACAATGTTGTACTTATCATGTAGGGGGGGTTTGGACCATAACCCACCACGCTGGTCCAGTGCGGGTTGGTGGGTGGTTTCGCCAGGGCCTCGTCTGTTATACAGCAGGACGCACCGCTTGCAGGGGAGGTTGGCTTGGGACCCTAAAGATGTTGTGTGGGCCCCCTTGCGGGGGGCTTGACGAAGCTCAACCTGCGGAGCAGGCTGGGTTCCGACGGGGTTATGGCACCATAGACCACATTCACACAGTGAGGCAGATTATACAGGAGAAGAGTATAACCAGCCCCTGTGCATGGCGTTTGTGGACTATGAGAAAGCGTTAGACTCCGTCGAGACCTGGTCTGTTCTTGAGGCCTTGCAGAGGTGCCAAGTTGATTGGCGATATATCGAGGTGCTGAGATGTCTGTATGACGCCGCTAATATGTCCGTCGTACTCCAGAATGATCAGACCGAGCCTGTCCTGCTGCGCCGTGGTGTGAGACAAGGGGATGTAACATCCCCGAAACTCTTCTCCGCTGCGCTGCAGGATATGTTCGGAACGCTCAACTGGAAAAGACATGGAATTAATATTAATGGCGAATACATCTCACACCTCCGATTCGCGGACGACATCGTCATCCTGGCTGAAACCCTGCAAGAGCTACAGGTGATGGTGAGCAGCCTGGCTGAATCTTCCAAACGCATCGGTCTCCGGATGAACTTGGATAAAACCAAGGTCATGTTCAACGAGCTCGTTGATCCGGGACTGGTTGCTGTTAATGGAGTACCTCTCGAGGTTGTTCAGGAATATGTCTATCTAGGACAAACGCTCCAATTAGGCAAAAACAACTTCGAGAGAGAAGCCAATAGAAGAATTCAGTTAGGCTGGGCAGCATTTCGTAAGCTTCGTCAAGTCTTCTCGTCAGCCATCCCTCAATGTCTCAAGTCGAAAGTCTTCGACCAGTGCGTCCTCCCAGTTATGACATACGGTGCGCAGACGTGGACGCTCACGGCTGGACGAGTCCACCAGTTTAGAGTCGCTCACAGAGCTATGGAAAGGGCTATGCTCGGAGTATCCCTGAAGGACCGCATCAGAAATGATGTAATCCGACAGAGAACCAAAGTCACCGACATAGCCCACCGAATTAGCAAACTGAAGTGGCAGTGGGCTGGTCACATTAGCCGCAGAACTGATGGACGTTGGAGCCGGAAAGTTCTTGAGTGGAGACCGCGACTCGGTAAACGTAGTGTAGGACGCCCTGAGACAAGATGGGATGATGATATTCGTAGGCTGGCTGGAGTGGGCTGGATGAGAGTAGCATAAAATTGGGAGCAGTGGCGTGCATTAGGGGAGACCTATGTCCAGCAGTGGACGAACATGGGTTGATGATTTGCGTCCTCCATCGTAGACCACCTTGTTGCTTGCCATAAGGTGCGATTGTGGTCAAACGCACTTAAATCGTTTATAAGAAAAAAAAAAAATTTCATTTGAACTGTCCAACATCAAACACGACTCTCTCTCTACTGATTTGGCTGGTGGTTTTTGTAGTGTTCATGCCTAATTTCTGAAGACTAATTTGTATTAAAGGTTCTTTATTTGGAAAAACAACTAAGCAATTGAACGAAACAATTAGCATAATTTTATCATACACAAATAATAGATCTTAAGTGAAACGATTTTTACGGGTTATATGCACTGTATTTAATTTTCTGACGTTATAGTGCATATAACCCGTAAAAATCGTTTCATTTAATGAGTGATGCGCGTGAAAACCTAAGAAAAAAAAGTTCTTAAGGTTTAAGTTCTGGAATAAAAATCAATAAAACAATAATTATAATAACTTGCGAAGATTAGAATTTTTGCAATGTAGTACCTAACGTAACGTAAAATACAGGTTGTAACGAAAACCATCAAGTTATATTGCATTCATAAAGTTTGCGAAGCTTTGTATAAACGAGAAATTCATTTAAACAACTAGTAGCTTTTTAATTTACAAAAGATAACTATGTACTTTCTTACAAAATATCTGCATTTAAAATTAAATGCTTAATTATGTAGAAGTACTAAGCACTTTTAGCACACGCACGAGTGTGACATTTTTGCTTAATCAAAGTTTATATATATTTAAAGTAAAGGGCCGAATTTAAGATAGGGCAGGTGAGGCAGGAACAGGAACCATCACAAGGAAGGTGTGTGGGGTGCAAATCGGATGCTCCGGGTACCAGATTCGATGCCCTTACTCCATTACCCCACACTCTAAATCCGGTCGTGTTTATAAAATTATAATTGAAATGCAAGAAGCGATTATTTGTAACTATAATTTAATGCAATAAATATACATAATATTGATAGGCTGGACTGGTCCAACCAATGATATTATATAAACAAGAAGGGTCCAACAGTTTAAAGTCGCTCAGAGAGCTATGGAAAGGGCTACGCTACGCTCGGAGTATCCCTGAAGGACCGCATCAGAAATGATGTAAGCCGACAGAGAACCAGAGTCACCGACATAGCCCACTGAATTAGCAAACTGTAGTGGCAGTGGGCTGGTCACATGAACCGCAGAAGTGACGGCCGAAGAAGTAAAGTTCTTGAGTGGAGACCGCGACTCGGTAAACGTAGTGTAGGACGCCCTGAGACAAGATGGGATGATGACATTCGTAGGCTGGCTGGAGTGGGCTGGATGAGATCATGAGAGTGGCCTTATGACAATTTTGGCCTTAACAATCCATATTAATGTAATACCTACCTGCCTAAATTTCGTTTGTTTTGCAACTTCATTAGCTTTTATTGCACAACAGTTAAAGTATTACAATAGTTTTTTGTGAATCCCACAGGAACCTAACTTATTTCCGGGATAAAAGTATCTTAAGTCTCAATCTAAATCACACAATCGCAACTTTCTCATTTATAATATTAAGTAGGATAGACACATGCTTTATCTGTCTTATTATATTTTTTTCTAAGAGCGTTTTTTCGGTTTTCATTTTTCCAGCTAAACCCAGCTGCCGTTACATTGGGTCGTCACGACGAGATGCGCCGGAGCATGCCTTCCGGCTTTTGTGTCGGAGGTTCTGCGAGTTGGTGGTTCGAGCCTATAGACCCACCTCCGGATTTCTTTGTTACAATGACCCGATGAAACGCCTTAATCATTACAAGGTAATTAATGGATGTAGTTAGTCTGATAAAATATTTCTTAAATTTCATGATCACACTGCCCGCGGCTTCGTCTGCGTGGAAATATTGGTTTCCCATACAAACTTTGAACCCCCGTTTTACTCCTTTAGTGGGTGAGTTTCAGAAAAACCTTCTTAGCTCATGCCTACATCTTAATAGCTGTGTGTGCCAGATTTCAGCGCAATCCGTTCGGTGATTTAAACTAAATCAGTAAATAGATGCCTTTTTAGGGCTCCGTAGTCCTGCCAGGAACCATTATAGTTTCGTCATGTCCGCCTGTTTGGAGACTGTTAGCACTAGAGAGCTGTAATTTTGTGAAGATATGTATCAACCATGCCGACAAAATGGTTGAATAAAATTTTTAAAGATATTTTTTTAGGGTAGCACCTCTACATGTAACCTGGAGATGATTTTCTTTTTTTCATTGTCTACCCCATCGTGTGGTGTATCTTTGAATAGGTCCTCTAAAATTACTAAGGGGTTCCTAAGACTATTTTTCGACTTAGGGATCCTTTTGAGGAATATTTAACTTTAAAAGCTAAAAAAAACTTTGACTTGAAAAACCAAGAAAAAATCATGATAAATGTGATTTTCATGAACTTATAAGAAAATCTATAACGGTTAAGATAGATTTGTTAGTTTAAGAGTTGAAGTCGTTCAACATTGGCTAAAGAAAATTTTTTACCTATTGAAAATTCCTTAGAAGAAAACATTAATAGTTATAAAATGAAGTTATTGTAACGTAAAACCTTGCATTGCAGTACCCTTAGCACGAACCAATTTCGAATTCGAATAGTTAACGAGTGCGAAATGTCAATTTCAAATTTTGTATGGAAACTTGAACAGCAGCACTAAAACGGACGTAACGATAACTAAAAATCAGTACACATTTGACAATGACACTTCGAACTCGCAAACGTTACGAATTCGATATTGGCTCGTGTTAAGGGTACCTCGTGCTAAGGGTACTGTACCCTTTACACGAACTAATATTGAATTCGATCTCGAAATTTTAACAGCGCTACAATGGGCGTAACGAGAATAAAAAATCTTCAAAAAGACCGAATTCAACTATTCGAACTCGATATTAGTTCGTGCTAAGGGTACAGGTTAACCCATTGCCTCTTGTATTTATAACTCTTAGTTAATTACACCTTATGTTCAAAGGCAAACACTATGTTATATAAACTATGTATTCCATATCGGGTTAGCATAGTACCTACACAACATCTTACATGGCACACAAAGCCTTATAGTGTAATTACTGCTATGCCGCCGCCCCGTCGTAACACAATACTACCTATTTACTATTTCAATTTCACAATATATTGTGTTGGAAACAATGATACAAACTTCGCTGTTATAATAAATTGCTACTTTTTGAATCGCCGCTATATTCTGTATGACGAATGTAAGGAAATAAAATTGTCTTGCGGATTTGAAAGTGTTTCTAATTACAGGGTGCGGCGTTTGCTATAATAGACTGACTCTACTTGTTAGTTAGATTTCCTTTGTGTACCTATACATAATTACTGTAAGTCCTATAATCTAAATTTTCTTGGTTACATACTAAGTCCATTTCTAAATAATGACGCCTATCGCACAACCAACAACTATCTCACATTGATAACGCTTACATTGTTGACAAAACACCTGCAACTCCTGTAACGTACAATTAAAAAATACTACAAAATAGTAGTTAGGAGTTAAAGAGAGGAATAGCGGATTTTCCGCTCGAATTGGTGTGTCCACCTGGAGAAGTAACCGCATAGATCGCGCCAATCTTCTAGTCCGCTCTGAACACTGCACAATTCGCGTCGTAGTAACAAATGACTCGTATTTAAAGGGACGAAGGTTGTGTTTTTATGGCTTGTTGTGCTTAGTTGTTTCGCGCAGGTGTACAGCCCTAAACACAACTTTTTTTCCTTTAAATACGAGTCATTTGACTACGACTCGAATTGTGCAGTGTTCAGAGCGGACTAGAAGATTGGCGCGATCTATACCTTACAGAAGATCACATTGGAATAACACTACCATTTGGTGATACTGTTGCGTTCCTGTCGGTGAGTGAGGTTCTAGGGCTCTACGGGGTAGGGAATTGGGTATTGGGTGGAGAAGCGCTTCTTTGCCACTCTTTAATATAAAAAAAACACTGCCCAATTAAGTAGTAACGAGAACAGTACTCCATGTGAGGCCGAACCTTTATAAAGTTGCCAGTGTCAGTGGGCCAGTGTGAAGTGTTGCGCTCTTGGAATGGTGGACTGTAGTTTCTGGTTGCAAGGAAAACCACCGGTTGCAGAGATACGATATTTTATTATAAAATATACACAGCACATGTAATCGCACAAGAACGAAATTATGCAGAGAGAGGTAAAAAGGAAACGGAAAACAAACTTAAAATAACTTTTTTAAATTATAAAAAATTATGTTGCCAGCAACATGAAGCACCCTCTAAGAGCACACCAAGGTTCTTAGAACTAATTTGGCCTTGCCCCCCAGATGATGATTTAGTAAATACTACTGCATAGTGCGCTATACGATGGGCGCACTCTGATTTGCAACCGTATCGGATTGATACTCAGCAACTGAATGCGCCTTTGTGTTCGTTTTATAGTCTGTTCGCGAAAATATTGTTTATTTATCACACAATCGCTTACAAAAGGCAATTATAACCCTGTGTCTGCACCTTTTTAATCTAAGGTCTGCGCGAAAAAGAGGGGCGAGGTTAATCAAGTGAGTTGTTGGTCGGAATAATGACAATACAGCATTGCAGAAGGAAGACTCCCGCCATCCTCAAAAAATACGTATTTTTTTTAAACTTCATCATGCAAGCGATACGACCAAAGATTATTAATTAATTTCTTTGCATACTATGTTAATTATTTATGTCGACAGCCACTGCTGACCATAAGCCTTCCCTCAAAGATCTCTGGGACCTAAACTTACCACATTTATTAAGGCAGCACGTGCGTGTCCTCTACTCCTGATTGAATTCTGCTTGAAACTAAAACATGTGTATATGCGATTATAAACGTAGCAGGTACCAAAAGTACGTACTTTCTGTATACGGGCACTAGTCTGGTTCATTACCTATTATATAGTATAATAATGGGATTTATTTGGTAAATACTCCTCGTTCTACGTTACATTTTCGCTACACCTACCTAGCTTAGAGAAAGGCGAGGTACAGTTCGCAACTGCGGCGTCTGATGTGTTAGCAGATAGAGCGAACTTTGACCTCTGCTCTATAAGTCTTGCATAGACAATTGAACGCACCAATAAGGGAATACCGAAGCCGGTTCGCTCTCAAAGGCCCTGCAGTGCAACCACTTTCGTATCCCGATGCTTACAAGATAAATCGATGAAAGATACGATAGTAGTAGTACAGGTACAGCCCAATACAATACAATTATATTTTACAAAAAATCTAATATCAAAGCACATTACGCCTTATTATAAAACGTAGACTAAAGTTAAATCTGGACTAGAACTGATGCTGTCACTCTTGTTTGCTAAATAGAAGACAGGAGCCATCATAACTTTAGGTTTAAACAAAGACTAATTTTAGTCCGCGTTTTGGAATAAGGCGGTTTATGTTTAAAGTTAACCATTTATGTTTAAGTTTAGTTTTTAGACACAAGAAAGTTACATATCTTACCAGACCAAGACAACATCCATATAATCTCTGGCTCTGCGCTTAAAATACACACATCAAAAGTGTCTAGGGATCAAGCATTTTTATGCGGATTTCTTGAGATTGAGATGTGGCTTTGTAATAAATTTATGATTTTATAAATTTATATGGATCCTTTTTGGTGCATTTCATAATTTGAATCAGGAACTGTGAATCAAATTCGAGTAAAAGATGAAAATCAGCTGTCAATATTTTCCCTATAAAAACATACAACGCATTGAAGACATTATTAGTGCTACTGTTTCCCTACTACTGATTAAAACCAACGTTATTATGGAGCGGCGACGTCATTTAAGCAGGGAAGAAATGCTCAGAGCCGTGGGAATGATAGAAGCTGGTTCCCGGCAACGTACTGTGGCTTTAGCTCTGAATACAAGTCAGAGTGTTATCAGTCGACTTTGGACACGATACCGAAGCACTGGTACCGTGGCTGAGCGCCATGGAGGACGGTATCGCTGCACCACACGGAGACAAGACCGATACATTCAAATCTTAACTCGAAGAGCTCCAACAATAACCGCCATGATGTTAGCCGTGAGGCTTCATCACTCTTCAGGGAACTTAATTAGCGACCAAACAGTCAGAAACCGCTTGCATGAAGTGAACCTTCATTCCCGAAGACCGCTACGGGTACCACCTATAGCAATGCACAATCGTAGGATTCGATATCAATGGGCTCTTGAACACAGAAATTGGGCAGAAGAACAATGGCGTTTCGTGTGCTTTTCTGATGAGTCTCGTTTTGGTATGAGACCGGATACAAGACGTATACGACACTGGAGAACCCCTGGACGCCAACAGCGATTAAAATCCTGCCAGGAAGTCCATCCTTATAGTGGTGGAACCATCATGGTATGGGCGGGTATTTGGATCGGCGGAAGAACTGAGTTGATTTGGATCAGAGGCAACCTCAACGCTCAAATTTATGCTGAGACGATTGTATCAGACGTCATCGTTCCTCTACAAGTGCAAATCGGTCCCTTATTTCAGTTAATGCATGATAATGCACGACCGCACACCGCAAGAGTTGTAAGACAGACTCTCGCCGCAGCTAACATCAATGTCCTGCCCTGGCCTGCTCAGTCGCCAGACTTGAACCCGATTGAGCATGCATGGGATATGCTACAGAGAAGAGCTCTGCCGAATATGGAGGGTATCCAGTCGCAAGAAGACCTTTTTTTGTTGTTGCAACGAACATGGGCGGCCATTCCACAGCGTGATTTGGATGAACTCATTTTGAGTATGCCAAACCGATGTTCTTGTGTTGTTAGTGTTCGCGGTAGAAATACGGATTATTAATTGTTTAAGTTACCCAATAAAATTTTAGAGAAAACTGTTATTTCAGTCTTTTTTTCGAACTTTTGTGTTAGTGGTTCAAATGTCAAAAATCCCTTTATTAGGAAAATGGCAAATTTCTTTATTAATGCAAAGGTGACTTGGTTTATCGTTACTGTGACAAACGAAAACACTTTATTTGATGAATCCTTAAAGAAAATTTTAATTAATATCAATCAGGAGAAAAGTTATTGCAAAAATATATGTTGATCCCTAGACACTTTTGATGTGTGTATTTAAGCGCAGAGCCGATTTTGGTTAATTTTTTTGACGTGACAACGTCTTAAATTAGGTTGCGGCTGGGAGTCACTTATGAAAAAGTGTAACGCTCGGTAACGTTACGATGAGTCTCTCGTGTTAAGTTTAAGTTTACATGTACAATGTTTTAGTAAACAAAATATATTTCTATAGTTAAAATTTGTGCAATTCTTATTTTCATTCAATTCCTTGTTCCTATTGTGCAATTTAATTATATTCATATCAATAAATATTCTACCGAGAAAAAGACGTTGTCACGTAAAATCTTCGCCCGTAAAACCGACTTTACAGGCAACCATTTTTTTTATATTTTGTAATATTTTCCCGGAAAAAGTAGTAATATCTAATTACTTTTAATGGGAAAATATTTATAGAAATTGGACTTTGTACCGTTCTTATCACAATAGCCGTAGAAGAAAAGAAATCTACAAACTACAAGTATGCAGCTCTATATGCTCTAGAATGTACCTTCGCTCAATCAACTTGCCCACTGTCCCTGTTGCGCCCTAGGCTATATATAGCGACGCCCTTGATACCATTCAATGTCTTGACCAGGAATCGTACCAAGTTCCATCAATAAAAGCGATGACCGAGTAAGTATGTCGAACAACTCCAACTTGTCCAATCAATATTAATATAAACTGGGAATGGACATATAACATGATCTAGGTAGCGTTATGGTCTTTATACACTGATGAGTCGATAATTCTGATAGGAAATAACACGAATGTTAACTATAGGCCTGATGTTGCTCTGACCCTCAAGAATTACCTATTTATGTTAGATATCGTGAAAATGTCATGGTCGATTGCCTCCAATATCTTTTAAGGCCATATGTCGGTAGAGGATGGCATATAGGCGTCCCCAGCGGAGTGAGTATTCGACAGTAACCCCCTTATTAAAAACGTTGACTATTTTAAACCTGATCTAAAAATTATATTGTCCAATTACTTTTGGTTGCTGAAGAGAACAGAGGTTTAGATCAAGCCAAACTTTAGACCACGTTTTACAATACTCAAGGTGGTAAGATTCTGATGAAGTGAAAGCAAACGTGAGTGTCGTGGAACACTCGGTTGGAACAAGGTTAAAAAAAACATAGATATAAGTACACAACTACACATTATACGTTACGAAACAACTGACGGTGACCCCATTCGCCAAGTCCGTGGCGGATGGGGGTTAGGCGAAAAGAAGTTTATCATTTTTCCGACACCACCGTGAGTTGTTCCTTCCGAAAAGGCACTTTGTTTCAAAAACTACAACCTGCTGTAGGATATCATCCACGAGCATGTCTCACCCATTTCTTCTACTTGAAGGAGACAAATCAAATCGTGAAGGCATGAACTTTTACTAAATTTAGGAACTAGCAAATATACGTATGTTGAGTGGTCAAACGAGCTTGCTATATTTTTGAGTTATGATTGAATTAACTGATGAAACGTAAAATGAGCTGCAATGCAATACCTAAAAGTCCTCTTTGTGCACACAATCGCACATGGAGTCGTGAAAAGTTTAGAGACGCACAACTCAAAAAACTACTTAAGCCTCGATGACACGGGGCGAGTTACAAACTACAAGCCAGTAAGTTTGCTAGCAGCTTGTAACTCGCCCCGTGTCATTGGCTTTTTACCATCTGCTACTCGATGATACGGGGCGAGTTTTTAAGCTAATAGCGAACTCACTGGCTTGTAAACTCGCCCCGTGTCATCGAGGCTTTACGCTTATTTGGCCTTACCCTTATAATATTTCTTTGTGGGAATATTGAATACCTTCATACTTATTACTTGTTCAAAAGTGTTCTTAATTATTCTCCATTACTGCAGTCTATCAGTGTTTGCATTTTGACCGGTTTAGTCGCTGGATTTATAAAGGTTTGATTACTAAATAATCACAAATGTGTTCATCAAATCGTTCGGTCCTGGTGTGATGAGTAGAGACAGGAAACCCGGCTGGTTAACCTCGCGTGTCTAATGCAGTTTTAACTGCGTGAAGTAATTAGGAGCCATTTTATAAATACATTATTTAACAGCATTCTCTCTAAACAAAGCTTTTTAGTACTTACTGGTGTAAATATTGGGATGGATATATTTGGATTTTTTGATTGTAAATCCCATTTTCAAAGGGATGTAGTTTCCTTATAGGATAGAAATTTTATGCTTATATTTTAAATGCGAGAGTTATTCTGTCTTCTACCAACTATTGAATTATAAATTTTGGTATGGAGTATCCAGGGAGCCATAAATAAGGACATAGGTACGCAACTGTTCGTCGCAAAAAGAAAGTATATAATTGCTTCTTAGGTTTTCACGCACATCACTCATTAAATAAAACTAGTTTCACGGGTTAATGCACGAAACGTCAATAAATAAATAAAGTTTCGTGCATTAACCCGTGAAAAACTATTTTTATTTAAAAAGTATATAAGGTAGGGTATGTTGGTATAAGTAAAATATATGTTATATGTAAAATAGGTACGTAATATTAAAGGACTTAGACTAATAAAGTATTAAATTTACTTTAGAATTTCTTCACTTTAACTTCGGTTACAGCCCAACACTTAACTGAAACATAGACGCAAAATACACAATATTCATCTGTCCCTTTAAAAAAAAACAACGACGGATTTCCACAAAAGCGCCTGTTACCATTAACCGAGTTCCGTACACGCAATAAAAGAAGGTTGATTGAGCCGCGGTGCTTTGCTCACTTTGTATAAGTTGTAAGTGGTTGTAGCGAGTGTAAAGCCGCCGGGGTGAACGACCCTCGCCACTAGTGCTGTTACCGCAACCGCATAAAGCTCGCCGCAGACCTGCTACCAGGACTAACTTTTATGGTCCCTTGCAACTGTTATGGATATTATAAAAGCTCTAGAAAGTTTTCTATTTTCTTCATCCTTTCATAAGTTAGAAGGAACATTTTTAATTTCAACAGGACCACTTTTACTGTGAAACTGTTTTTGTTTTTTCATGGTTTTCTTTGTTTAGTTGAATTATTCTTTTGGGTTGTCGTTTGTATCTAGTAGATACAAGTATTTACACTTACTGCGGCGTATAGGCCATAGCCTGCTTTCTCCTGCGAGATGAAGCGTTTTATTAAATTACGCTTGCTTCTGACCGCGACTTTGTCATAATAATCCTGAATCTTGAACTAAGTAAGGCTTGCACGTATTTTATAATTTGTAACAGGTTCAGATGGATTGTGAATTTCAAAATTAAGCATTATTAAACTCGAAGACCGCTGGAGAAATTGATCTGTGGAGGTCTGTAAAACAGAGAAAAGCAAAAGTATTCCAATAACGAATGAATATTTTTTTTCTTTTTCATTCATGAATAATAAATTATTTTAATTATTCAAAGAAAAAACATGCAAATGACGAATACATGTAATTGTTTATTATTCTGTTAATAAATAAAAATAAAATAATTATAGTTACAGTACTTTTAATCAATTGGAAGATTTAACAGTACCATATTCGTTTTCATCAATAAAGGTACTCTATCTTTAAACATATTGTGAGACGAGGAGCTCGATAGCGCAGGTGGTTAGCGCATTCGGCCTGTGATAGTGGAAGTTAAGCAACTTTCGAAATGGTCGGTCATTGGATGGGTAGCCAAACACTTAAACGTGGCATTGGTCAGCCGGTAACATAGTACCGCACATGTCCGCGTGGTGGGAGTGGGTTATGACCCAATCTCACTATTCCAAGTGGCATAAGATAAAATGTGTTTTGCTAATGCATATGAATGGTGTGTATTGAAATAAGCTCATTCATGTGCCGATTTTATTCATTAAATTCCAGGTAGGTATCACTTGACGAAATACAGTGTGCATCAGTTTGTCTTATCGGTTATAAATAATATGAGATTTCAAAAAAAAATCTATTTCATTTAAAATCATGTATAATTTATTCGTATGCTATTTATCCGTGAATAATATATTCCTAAATGAATTATTCGCTAATAATTATATTACCTACGAATACTATTTTATTCGAATTATTATTTTGATACCAATTTATTCGAAGTGTGCCCAACTCTGAAGTAAATAACTTTAAAAATCACGCATTAGAAACTAATGCTTTGTCTTAATTCAAAGGCATATTTAGGATAAGTATAGTAGGTACCTAGCGTTTTGGTCTAGTGTGTTCGTTCTACCTAACTATGAGACTTTCTAAGATAGCTACTATTTCCTTTTTGCAAAGTCATTTCGGCCGCATCATTCGCCCAAACACTGTCGTAATATGATCGTAACCAATCCGCGGTGGCGCCTCTCTGATTCTGGCCTACAGGAAATTTAATACTGTCTTCATGTATTGGGGTCGAATACAATATTTACCTACGAAACAGGAAAATGCTTACTCAAAATCATAACTAATGATAAATGATTCCGTGCAACTGTTACTTATTTGATGATTGATAAGAGGTTACTATTTCGTTACCTAAGTCTATTCTACTTAGCTAAACTTATATTATGAAGAGGTAATAACTTTGTAGGAAATATCAAATATCTGGAACTTATTCAAAAGAAAATAGCTACATCATTCCTAATTAGCACGGGTTAGATTTTATTGTAATAAAAAAATTGTGCGTGTCAGCTCCGACGCACGACTGGAGTTTACTCCTTAAGTTCGATAGTCTAACCAGACGCAAAAAGAGTTTATTTATCTTAAAAAAGATTGATACTGTATGAAAGGGTAAATTAACAAATTAATGAAAATAGTATACATATATAAATGTATATTTATTCATTTCATATACATTTATTATAACTAATAGACGAAATATTTTACATTAAACTTTTTACAATAGTCAATTTCAGATGTGCATAAATATATCATTATGAATGTTGATAAATTATGTAATTATTTTTATCAGACTATTATCATTTTTTTAAATATTAATTAAATCAACATTGTCTGCATTATTAATTACATTGACAAGTGGTTTATGGTAACTAAAATAAGACACATGGACGTTCGTAGATACGTGGTTCACGAATCTTGAAAATACCGCATCAATGGTTGCACCATACCTCGTTGTCCCCATTGCTTTACCAGAAACAATATCTAAATTCAGTTCAGATTTTAAAATTTTTATTAATGTCAATCCGTCATCTTTGTTTGTCAAAGTTGCGCGACATAGGATGCACACCAAAAACGTAAAGAGGGCATTCATCGATAGATTTTACTTCTCACATTTTTCTCATACCGGGCCCCTTATCTACTTAGCTAAACTTATATTATGAAGAGGTAATAACTTTGTAGGAAATATCAAATATCTGGAACTTATTCAAAAGAAAATAGCTACATCATTCCTAATTAGCACGGGTTAGATTTTATTGTAATAAAAAAATTGTGCGTGTCAGCTCCGACGCACGACTGGAGTTTACTCCTTAAGTTCGATAGTCTAACCAGACGCAAAAAGAGTTTATTTATCTTAAAAAAGTTTGATACTGTATGAAGGGGTAAATTAATGAAAATAATATACATATATAAATGTATATTTATTCCTTTCATATACATTTATTATAACTAATAGACGAAATATTTTACATTAAACTTTTTACAATAGTCAATTTCAGATGTGCATAAATATATCATTAAGAATGTTGATAAATTATGTAATTATTATTATCAGACTATTATCATTTTTTTAAATATTAATTAAATCAACATTGTCTGCATTATTAATTACAGTGACAAGTGGTTTATGGTAACTAAAATAAGACACATGGACGCAGTGGCGGTCTTAGGGGGTGGCGAACAGGGCAATCGCCCGGGGCCTCGCTCCTACAGGGGCCTCGCGCAACAACCCAAGCAAATTTTAAAAATATAAAAAAAAATACTATTTTTTCAATGACACAAGATCGGCTTTCAGCCCTCGCTATTCTTTCAATCGAAAATGACGTAGCTTATTCGTTAGATTATTGTGCTTTAATTAAAGATTTTAGTCTTAGGAAAAGCCGCAAACATCAATTTTAAAATTTATCATCTCTGTATTTGTTAATTTTGTGAATCTTTCAATGTAAAATATTTTAAAATTCAAATTTGATTTATTTGTATAATTTAAGCATTTTTCCTTAAACATGACAAATACCTAAACCAAACAACCAGACCTACTTTCGCATCACATACTTTTCACGAAGGACAAAGGGCCTCGCAAAGACCTGCCGCCCGGAGCCTCGCAATGCGTAAGGCCGCCTCTGCATGGACGTTCGTAGATACGTGGTTCACGAATCTTGAAAATACCGCATCAATGGTTGTACCATACCTCGTTGTCCCCATTGATTTACCAGAAACAATATCTAAATTCAGTTCAGATTTTAAAATTTTTATTAATGTCAATCCGTCATCTTTGTTTGTCAAAGTTGCGCGACATAGGATGCACACCAAAAACGTAAAGTGGGCATTCATCGATAGATTTTACTCCTCACATTTTTCTCATACCGGGCTCCTTATACTATATGCAAATCGATTCGATCGATAAGGAGTAAACCCCAAAAATAAAATTTCTCCCAAACAAAACCAGGGCGTGGCGCTAGTATAACATAATCGGAGCAATAGCCTTGATCCCTAGTCACCATAAAATTTCCTTATACATACTTACATATTGATGTTTTACTCGCTGGGCTGGAAATTACCTTTTCGGAATCCGGCTTGTTCGGGAGGCTGGAAGTCGTCAAACCTGCGGGCAAGATGTTTCTTTATAACTCTCGTAAACAACTTGTAGACTTGACTCATAAGCGTGATGGGTCTATAATTCTTCAATTAAGTCCTATCATCCTTTTTGAAGAGTGTCACCACGCCCTGATGCCATGCCTTCGGAGTTTTGCCCTCGGTTATGTCAGAATTGAACAGCCTCTGAAAAGCTTTCAGGGCCTCTCGTCCTACCTGCTTTCTTTTGTATCCTTAAAAATTTATATTTTGTACCATTAGTTACATGTATTTTAAAACTTTTGTAGTTTTATAGCTGACATTTCTTTCATATGGAGCTGCTGAAACTATTTAGTACCTAACTAAACCTGGACAAAATTTTAGTACCATGTATATGCCAAATTTAAGGTGTCGCCTACTCATAGGTCTCCGACTAATTCCATACTTGGAACAATTATGTAACAATAGTTTCATGTGGAACTAGATACATGGAACTGCTAGAAATAAAATAATTTGACAATATTCTTACCGGGCAACATCGTAAGGTGTCTGTGAAGTAACGTTACAGATTCCAGCATTACATCAGTGTGCGAGAACCGAGCATTAGGGTAAGGAGCTTTCGCCTCAAATCGAATCAAATGCCGGCACTTCCCTTGGCTATTCGTATTTGCTATTTGTAAACTTGACAACAGTCTGTCCTTATCATGCTCTATAAGGGATTAAAAGTACAGACTGATATCAAGTTTAGAAATAGCAAACACGAATAACCAAGTGAAGTGCTGCCATAAAATATTATGTCACCAATACATGTTAATAATAATTAATAATGTTTATTTATTTCAAAATTTCGTTTACAAAAAAGGTGTTGACTTTTCTAATAGATACCGTAGCACCTGTGTTAAAATGATGGCCGAGTTTAACCCAACGCGAGCATAAGCAAACTGATACAAGGCAAGTGCTACCGTCTAGCTAGACGCTGGGCAAGTTTCAAGAAGACCAATGCAAGTGGCCAACATAGACGAGCTTTGTAGAGCTGTCCAGTGTCCATACGTTGGTGCGCTATCAGTTATTATGGAGTACGTGAGGCAAATGTTGACAAGCGACAGCGAGTGCCGACAAGCGACGCTAAATGAGATCTATACACTCGGTAGACGACACCAAGCAATGACAAGGTAAGACAAATATGCTGTCATACGTTGGTATTGGCCGTCGCTCGGCCAACATACATAGGAGGCTTTACATTACAAGCGAATGCTCGTTAGTCAGGAAAGAAATAGGTATTGTAACGTAATGCTGAAAACTGAATCTAAAATGTTACATTACGGGCGAATGTTTCCGGTGAGGGAGCACCTTTAGGACATACTAGGCATTAGCATCGGTAAGGATGCCCTAAAGTGCTTGCCCATTCTGCAAGTACTTACTAACGTTTTTAATAGTGTTTTCTTCGGTAGGGTAGCTACACATATAAGAGGGCCAGCATTAATCGGCGCAGCCGGGGATAAAATCGAATGTGTAGATCAATGTTAGTAATAACTACGGGTCGACTTTCTTGTTCGACAAATAATGACGAACCGACTATGCAGGCTCAATTATGTGTGTAGCTACCAGAAAAAGATTAGAAAAATAATAAAAACATATTCTGCTGTGCAATATTTAATTGACCAACAAATAAATTCATATACATCTCAAATTGACATTAAATAATTTACTTAATAAAACTATACACTTACAACATGGGTACTAAAAAATAATGGTTTTTCATTTAGGTACATCAATTTTATTATGCAGTTAAAACTATTTCATAATGTCAACTAAGAGGATTTATTTACACGAGTTATTAAGTAAAAGTTTTTTTTAGATAACATTGAGATAGGAAAACAAAATAATAATAAAAAAATATTCACAAAAGATCATTTAAATTCATCTTTAACCATTCTGTTGGTCTCAGATAATTTATGTATAATAGTTGACAATATTATTATGCCTTCAAGATAAAAAACTCTGCGTGCTGTTATTTTTCAGAGAGATCATTCACACAAGCGCTATTTCTACGTCTATCAAAATATAATCAAGGTTCGGAGCATTAGAAAAAACACTCGTGCGAATTATGCCTTCAATCCTCGCGTAAATCTAATCACTGAAAAATGCAACATCTAAAATTCCTAGTAATACTACATGCTTTTTATATTCCTGTCATTTTTTGAAACTAATGAGCACGATAAACACTTTTAGTATCGATTCTAGTGGGCCGAGTGAGTTTTAAAGGCAATGTGTTAATGTATAGCAAAAAATTAACATTACCATAATATTCGGCGCTCGAAAACAAGATCCGTCTACCTTTGCGGAACTTAAGCAACTTTCTAAATGGTCGATCGTAAGATGGGTGACCAAAAGGGAATTGATTCGAGTTCCTCCGCGCTTCAAAAGGGAGGTTGCATCTGCACTAAATTAGTCCGAGTAATGGCTTCGTGAATACTACATAGGAAAGGCATGTATCCCAATAGTGGGTTAAAATAAACTTAGGTACAGTCTGTCAATAAAGTCATGAAAAGATTGTTTGAGGAACTAATGGTTTTGCTGGTACTAGCAACACTAAATTACTGTCAAATAGTGTAGCTCAGTTGTCACGTTAAGGTTTTGTTTATTGTGATTTTGTTTTAAAAATGTTAATTCGAGTATTTTTTAATTAGACCCTTATGAGATATAAAATTATACGGACTGTTTATACAAGCGGTGCGAAACAGGTAATATTTTAAGTTTTTTAGAACTTAAAGACCATATTTCAAGTGGTAAGGTCGTTTTACGAATTTATGGTCAAACAGCAAAGCTAGACGGTAAGTAAACATTGAGAAATAAATTAATTCTAATCCCGTGACCATCATTTCTGTTTTCATCCAGAATTACATCTGATTTAATGCATTGTTTACTTTGTGTTGAGATTATAAAATTCACTAACAACTTATACTATGCCCTACAGATTTGATACTTTTGTAATATTATTTAAATGTGAACATGGTTTTTATAATCTAACTTGTCTTTGCTTCAGATGTTTCCAAAAGTATGATTCGAAGCATAGTGGACGAAATATTAATAATGGAGATAGAAAACACAGAAGTGGGTATATATTATGTGCCATTTGTTTGTGAAAAAGTGAGTTTTTATACAAGAAAACTATTAACAGTTGTGAGAAAAAATATAAATTTTGATGGTGGCCATGAACGGCAGAGTTTCAACCATTGCTGCAAATCGCGAGTATTACTTGGCCGAAGAAGCTTTTCAGATAATAATTCCACAAGAATAGAAAATATGTGTAAATTTGAAAACGAACATTTTGCAAACGGAAATGTGTAGATAACGATGATTCCAGTTCCAGTTAATCCTATGAGACAGGCAGCAACCAGCAACTTGATGACGCAGGGATATTACTTTTAATTAGATTTTTTGAGCTCTGAATAATAATAATAATATATTCTCTATATTAATTACCTTTCTTTTCATTTCCCACCTTTAGTAAGTGTCCGAAAAAAAGTAATTTATCGAAATTTAATTCCAGTAAAGTATCAGGCAACTCCAGAAAAAAATCTCAGATGATTGTTTTTATTTATTTTTTAAGCATTTAACTGCTAGATGTTTAAATCTAAAGAAAAGTTTTACTAAAAAAAAAACCACGCGGACCAGGCAGCGGACGGGACTCGAACCCTCACCCTTCGCAATCCGGGCGAATGCACTGACCATTATGCTACCACGGCCCTATTCGCCGCGTCGAAATTTTCCTAGCCTTAAGATGATGCTTAGATAAGATAGAAACTCGGA
This sequence comes from Chilo suppressalis, assembly GCA_902850365.2. NCBI lineage: Eukaryota > Metazoa > Arthropoda > Insecta > Lepidoptera > Crambidae > Chilo > Chilo suppressalis. Next base: position 22,328,273 of record OU963898.1, read on the forward strand.
TAATAATGAAATGTCTGGAAGTTATATAATTATACAACATTATTTTTTAACAAACATCAAAGCGCTTTACTCGTTGTATAACGGGGGGTAAACGACGGTGGCGACCTCCTTTTTTCATGACTTTATTGACAGACTGTACCAATATTATATTTTATTAACTATTGTTAATAGTTAATAGTAATAAGTAAAAAAATAAAATATAATATTTTATATTTTATTTTTTTACTTAGGTACCAATTAAAACTCACAATCATCACACGTAAACATGGATAAACATAAAATTGTATTGTATGGCATTTAATTACTGCCATCTAGTGGAATAGCAACATACTTATTATTGTAAAACCAATCGTATTAATATAATTATTAAAATGTTTATATACATATAACATTAAAAGATAATATTAGGCTCAGTGTTATAAACACAGTACATTTTTTTTTAAACAATAATTTCAGTATAAAAAAATATTAATTAACGTCATATAGATAAAAATGTATATTATGTATATAAATTTAATGTTATGTTAATTTATTACGGGAAACGAAAAACATAACGCATACAAAATTAGCAATTAAATTACTCGTTATATCAAATAATAAGATTTTTTTTCTAACCTATCTACTTTAAATTGATTAATATGTCTAATTTATTTTTAAGCCACGCTTTTTATATATAACATTTATCTCGGCTAATTGGAATGTTATTTATTAAGTACATATGTAAATAATGTATAGGTACGCATTATTAGGAAATAATTTACATTATTAATGTTTTGCATTGTCGTATTTAATTTCTTATTGTGATAGTCGACAATTTTGAAAGCAATTGGTAATATTTTAATATACACAAATTACAGAGCAGGTAAATTATAAAAAGGCATTGCACGTGAGATTATATTTCTTATGAAACTAGTTATATTAAAAGAAATCACGAGCACATAATTTACGATTTAATCATTCTTTAATATTTTGTAGTCATACTTTAATATTAATTAAATTATTTAATAGTTAAATAATAAAAAAATGCCTAACAAAATTAATGGCAGTCTTTACTGGTAATTCTTACAAATATACATTACTTACTTTGAAGATTTATTAAAATTGGTCACTAGCTAATTGCAATTTCGCAAATAAATAAAAGTAAGATAAATTTAAAATGAAACGAGAAACGTACATGATCTCAGTAGAATAGATATTTTAATGATTTTTTGTTAATACATAATTGACATATACTAATAAACTTTTCTGATATTTTCATTCCATACTTATGGTAACGACACTTAGCGCATATTTCGCATACATTCAAGGAATTGATTTCATATGTAAATAATTAATTATTTCTCCGAGAGCAAGCGCACATTACTAGTGGCGGAAAAACTACTAAACACGTATCGGCACAAACTAAGCATTCGATTGGCACAATGTGCGCTAGCTCTAAAACTACACGGTAAAACCTTGTAGTTTATATAAAGAAAGTTTTAAATTGCGTATATATTAAAAATAATTGAAATTCTATTAATTTTCTGACTTTTTTAAAATTAAGCCTATTGGTGCGAGCATACAATATACTTAAGTATAGAGTAAATAAGTATATCGTATAAAAAAAGATTACACCGTTTGCATACATTAAGGCTGTAATCGCATGAGCTAGATCGCGACTGTGGAACGAAACTACATATACATAGTGTCATGATCAAGCGCAAGCGAAATACATCCTAATGCGTTCCACCAAACGCCAACTACTTCATTTGTATTAAAGCTTCTATATTCATAGCCACCTTTTACTTTAAGAAAACTGTAATAACTAACACTTATTGTAAAAGTCGTTTAAATACGAGGGGTCTTTATTTCGAATACCAAAAATAAGCATTTTTTAAAATCCGCCATTAAAAGAGGCTATGAGGGCCTGTAGCCAGTGATAATAAAATTGTTTTACAACGTATTTTGATCATTTAAGTCAGAGATACAAGATTCGCGAATTTTGTTTTGCGTATCACGCAGACTGGTATATAAAACCTGGTCTGTTTTTAACGCAGTGTTTACTAGGTGTCGCTCTACTTAGAGAGTAAATAATCAAAGAAATTACCCTCGTTTCATTTAGTGCTCTTTTTTGTTACGATATAGTTTGAGGGTTGTAGTTCTTTCTATATATCGCAACCGATTTAAGCTATTTAAATCATTACTAATACATATATTGAAAATATGAATTCATACAATGCTGAGCGTGACACTTTTGGTAGTATTTTTATTTTTAGTAGTATACATTAGACAAGGCTATTTTATCGTTCATACAATAAGTAAATGCGTTTGATTATAAGTGCAACCACGTCCATGTACGTAATTTTGTCTCAATCTGCCTATTCTGTTACACACGAGCATTGTTATTAAGATGAAGGAAGTCAGTATTCGAGCCTCTCGGCTTGAGACAACCTGTCTCGCTCTAGGGAACGATATGTTTATGTGACAAACAGAGATAAATCATGAAAAATAACAAAGGACGCATCTATGTATATGCAGTAACCACATACAAAGGTTGGTTTGTTTACTCATGAAGAAATAAATGCGTTTAATTTTTTTTTTTTAATTTGTTAACATATTTATTTATAGCTTTTGTAATCTCAGGAGAGCTTTTACGAGTAATAGCAAAATCGGAAATAACTACGAAACTACCTTCATTCATAAACTATAAAAACTCTTGTCATTGTATATGACGGAGCAACATGTTTAAAAATATTGATAAGAGAATATTGTATTATATGAAAGTTGTAGTTAAGGGCTCACTGTCTAACTTTGACTTCTTTCTCTGATACGTTTATTTGAGACTAGATACCCTTCCATGCTACGCTTCTGTATAGATTATAGTTATTGTTTTCAGGCTTGTATTATACATATAAACCTACCGTGAAAATTAACTAAGAGTTTATCTATCATTTCTCGTGACTCTCTGTCATTTTTCTTGTTTCGGTGGTACCATGGATGCTACATTTCTACCATATTCCCAAATCTCACAAATGTAAAGTTAAGCGGCCAGTTTCAATAATCAAATTACTTGATCAAGCGGCTTGATCAAATAGGCTTGACCAGACAAAAAATTTTGGAATGACATTGTCTTCCTACAATGTCATTCCAAAATTTCTTCCCACGAACAGTCAGTTTGTATTGATCAAGCCTATTTGAACGAGCCACTTCAAGCGGCAGGATGGTGAGCCAAGAGATTAGATCTAAGTTGCCTAAATATTTTTGTTCTTTAGTTCAAAACACTGTTGCTTACTAACCAACAGCTTATTCTGGTCAGTATCTTTCACTTAGGTTTGATCATTGACACTGACCGTTAAACTAACGATGGCAAATTCCGAGACCTCAGGGGGTCTACCTGGATTTTACATTACACTTTGAGAATCACATGGACAACGTACTCATAGAATCGTCTATTATCCTTTGAGGTTGATTAAAGTCATTGCTGACACTTTGCGATAACAATAGAATGAAATAACACGTGACCTAATGAATCTCCTTCTGCCTTATTACAAAACGTAGACTAAAGATAAACCTGGACTTACTCGTAAACTGGTGCTGTCACTTCTGTTTAATAAAAAGAAGATAGAGACAGTTTTAAACTAAGACTAACTTTAATCCTTATCCTTAAGGATTTACAATTAGACCCCCGAAATCTACGCACTTGACTCCATTGGCTACTTTTCGCTGAACATTTTATCTTGTTTTTTTTTTAATTTATTCTGGCCTTGGATTCTTAACTTTATCTTCAACATAGTAATGTTGCGCTACTTCTATCAACTCCTTTCTCAGTTATTGTAACATGAATGACAGATTAACACGCTTTTAACCGTATTGTCCATACAATGCGACATCATACAAATAAATTATATCCGTGAATTTAAAAATCAGACTATACGGCCGCACTCTTGGAAGTCAATTAAATTTTAAATTTGATTAATGTTGGTATTATTACTTCGCGATAAGAATAATAATATACTAAGTGAAGCATTCAATGCGTGACTTAATGTAGCAACATTAAAATTTAATTGACGTCTTTGGGTACGGCGACATTTAGACCTCGGAAGCCACTCACTTAACACCTTCGGCTACTTTTCGCTCGACACCTTCGGCTACTTTTCGCTCAACACTTTGTCTTCAGCGTAGTAATGTTGAGCTACTTCTAACAATTCTCTTCTTAATTGTTGCGCCTGCGATCTTAGTTGTTGTTCGCGAGTGCGTATACTTCTGTATTGTTCCTCGCGTTCTTCCGTGTGCTGTTCCACTAACCAACGAAGGTAAAGCTCTGCAATTTAAAAGTTAACTTTTTATCCTAAAACTGGCTGTATTATATTCTGTTTACGAAAGAGTTGGTGAAGTTTCTTTGTGCGTCATGCTAGTGAACGGGTATCGTACATCACGGAAATGAGTTGATGGAGCGCTTTCTTTATGCGTCATACTCGTGTAGGGGCGCTATTAGAGATGAGTCTACTCTGAATTAAATAAACACTTATTATAAATATTAAACTTTAGTCGCACTTATCTGCTTAAATGAGAGATATTTATGAGAAAAAAATTGTTTACAGATATAAAAGTCCAATGTTGCCTTGCCAGATGACGTAGCTCATCGGCGCGACTGAAGGCCATGTAACCGTGGGATCATACAACGAATTGATGTGACGTGTAAGAACACTTTGTAAGAACAAAGCACCTCTACTAAACACCGTATATAAGGGCATCGGCTTGTGCTAAGCTTATGCAACATTACTACATAAGCGTATACAACACGCAAAAGTTCACCACCGGCGACACGTCTTACCAAATGGGATGAACGAACGATAAAAAATGAGAAAGATCTACATTCGTAATAGTCCGACTCATTCATATGTCGATCATCCTGTACTCATATGTCGATCTTTACCTTCAAATATCTCGGTAACGTTACCCGGTGGGATATCATGCTACTTGTCATTTTATATTTATCTGTTTCCTCCGCGAGTTAAAAAAAAAATAATATGGCGGCGTGTGTCGATATGCCAGTTTCCTATCCTCCCATGACGTCACGCTGACCTGCGGGCCAATTATATAACGATTTCACGTTAGCGATAGCCATAGTATTCCCGTTTTGTTATATCTGTCCGCTGAAGGTTTTGAAATGCTCCGCGCTCTTTTTTTTCCTTTGTATTAGTGACAATTATATCAAAGAACATGAGCGCAAGGTATTTGAAAATCTTGGGCGGTCAGAAATAACAAAATAAAATCGTAAGCTATAGCGTAGCCATAGCAATTCCGTTAGGCGATTGACCCCCTGGTGATGGATTACCCTTCCCACTTAACTTTAGCTATTTTGATTAAGTTAAGCTAACTCTAGTGGGCGCCGTCCTAAAGAACTCTAAGGCTCAGTAGTTTTATGAGTAAAAAGGGCGTCGCCAAGGGGTGGGGGGAGGAATGGGCAGTTGCCCTTATAAAACCTTGATGCAATTAAAACTTAAACTTTTTTACATCATCTCAAATGATTTTCGGGTCGTAGACATTTAACTGAAAATTTTACCCACAACAAATACGTGTAAATATTCTTGCTACCGATACTCAGTAATTGATACAAAATGAAAAAAGTTATTTCTCGGCTGGGCTTCAAACCCGGGCCGCCTGTGTAAACGACCGTTGTTTGTGATAAGGGTTGAATTTTTTCATAAAAATTAAAAATTTAATGGGACATGCTAAAGATGAACAAAAACATTGTGGCGATGTTTTTAAAGTTTCACTTTAAAATAGTTTTGCTTAATACTTGCGAAAAAGAGAGACTGATTACCTTCCCAGATGACGTAGCTCATTGGCGCGACCGAAGGCCATATTACGTTTGGCGTAGGGTCATATAACGGGTTCAGATGATTCGGTAATTCGTCCGGTTGGTTCACCCATGACCACACACTAGTGGTCTGCCTCTGAACGCCTAGCGATTCGCGTTCTTGCTCGTTATCACATAGGAACGTACCTGAAAATTAAAAGTACATTTTTGATGATGGGAAACTTCTATGTTTTGAGGTAAACCAGATGATTAATACCTAGAAGCTTGAACAGTAAGCTTATAATATTGACAGTTATTTAATCAAGATTCGGATTAGCTCCGTTAGTCTAATGGCCACTTAGAGAGATTTCACTATTAAAGGTTTCTGTTCAGTCCTAAGACACCTCATAAGACACATCGCAACATATTTTTAGTTTTTAATGTATGGAGTAATTGCAGGGTTTCTGTGGAATTTCCATAAAACTACCTGATGAAGTCGACTCATTATATGAGTCTCTTTCACTTATATACCAGCCTTAAAATCACTGATATGCTAAGTACTACTATAGTCCATACTTGGGTTACTATCCTTCTTCTCCTTTCCTTCGAAAGACCACGCGGGCATGCCTAGCCAAACCAAGAGATTTCTGATGAGAATTCTATGTCGCACTATCTGCAAATAGACTGCTTTGCCCGTTCGCGTTTTTCCTTCCTCCTACAACCCGGGGTCTTTTAAAAGAGGTGTGAACTCAGACCTAGATTTGAACAGATGACGCATGTGCTTCAAATTGTATGATAATTCTGTCTAGTAGGATTTCCGCTGCTGGAATCTCTAGTAACTGTCCAGGTTTCTTTTGCTCCTGAATCAGCGTTAAAATCACAGACGTGCTTATTAGAGATACAGTTGCCGAACTGACTGGCGTAGGAGTGTTCGAGGATTTTTTGTTGTAGGACTACCGCTACTCGAATCTCCAGTAACTGCCTGAAGTAGATAACTCGTTCTACTGACCTTAAAATAACTAAAACGCTAAGTAAGTGTACAATAGGGTATTTGACAAGTTTTAGAAAACGATCTCACGTTATTTAATAATGCTTATGGAGTCATACAGAGTAAAATCGCTGCTAATATTCTTGTTAAATACAAATGGCAACAATTGGTACATTATTTTCCATAGTGTCAAATAGCCTATTACCGAATTGACTGTCTAGTAAAACTGTAGCTACACGAATCTCCAGTAACTGCCTAAAGCGGGCTTAAATTCACTGAAGTAGTGGAATTGTCTGTGCGATCTTTTCACTCCTGAATTATGTAGTACATGTTTAGTAAAGGTGTGATAAATTACTGAATTCACTAACGCAGGAGTGTTCCTAGAATATGTTAAAGAAGGACTGGCGCTGATGAGTTAGGACTGTCGCTACACGGATCTCCAGTAAGTACCTGAAATACTTAACTCGTTCTATGCGTCTCTTTCGGTCCAAAACACTCCTTATGCAAAGCAAAGCAATTACCAAATTGACTAGCGTAGGAGTGCTCGAACAGCGTGACGAGGAAACACTGCCTGTACTCGAAGCTGCAGGGGAACTGCTCCAGGAATTGCCTGATGCAGTCTAGGAACAGAGTGAAGGTTGGCGCGGCTCGAGACACCGCGCTGGAGTACGGCCCGCACCGCGTCCGGGAACCGAACGGGTGACCCGCCTGTATCCACTCGCGCTCTATTAGAGCTTGTAACCTAGTAATGATGAAATTTAAAATTAATGAAAGAAGAAGCGATACAACACGCAGGGAGGTACTGAATATTTATATTAATAATAATGCTTCACATGGCTATTTGTATTTGCGATTTGTAAATGTGACAGTAATTTAGCCTAGCCCCAAAGTAAGCACTGTAAGCTGTAGGCTACGGTTACGGCGGGGAGGAGAAAAGACAAATCGTCAGATCAATTGGATAAGTTATATTATAAAATTAATGAAATCAGATGACATTTATGCATGGTTTGGGAAATAAAGTTGTTTATCACAAATTAGGTTCTTCATATATCGGTATTTGCTCCCAACAGACTTTAAGGGCGTTTATGAGGTCTTGTCGGCTATTCACATGACTGAAATTTGACTTAAGGCTTCTTTTTAAATGATCCCATAAATGTTCAATAGGATTGAGGTCGGGACTCATGGCTGGCCACGTTAGTACCATAATATTGGCTTCTGAAAGCGCTCTCTGAGTGATACGAGCCGTATGCGCGCGGGAATTATCTTGCATGAAGACGAATTTTTCACCGAATCTTTGCCTAAAAGGGATGACATGAGGTTGGATTACACGCTCGATGTAACTGGCAGCAGTAGCGGTGCCTTCTTCCAGAAATACCAGTTCAGTTTTGCCCATTAAACTAATTCCACCCCACACCATTACACTTGGACCCCCGAAACAATCTGTTCCGTGAATGCAGGCTTCTGAAAAACGTTCGCCTTCTTTTCTCCACACGCGGACTCGACGATCGTCACTAAAAAACTTCACTTTAGACTCGTCTGTAAACAGTACTGTCCTCCAGTTGTCCATGGTCCAATTTAAGTGTTCGCGAGCAAATGTTAACCGTGCTGCACGATCTGCCCTTAACAACTTGAGCCGGATTACTCGCATTCTGGATCGTTGGCCATCCTCATGAAGTCTATTCCGAATGGTTTGATCACTTACTCGTGTGCCAGTAGATTGGCGTAAACGATTTAGTACGGTACGAGCGGTTATTGTACGCTCTCGACGTGCAGTCAATCGGATATAACGTTCTTCCTGGTCGGTGGTAGCTCGATTTCTTCCTGTTCCCGCTCTCGTAGCAACACTACCAGTCTCTTGGTAGCATTCCCACAGGTTACGGATAGCGCGTCGTGACACACCAACTCGTATTGCCACTGATTTCTGTGAATGTCCTTCCTGAAGCATAGTCACCGCTCTTGAAGCTGTTTCCATATCCATATGACGGCGAGAACCAGGCATAATGATCACAAATAACGTAGATAATAAAACAAAATGAATAAAACAACAAGGTGCAACAGGAACAGTCAGACTGAGACTGAGAACACGATTGGGAATTTTACAATTGGACGATTATTAGGGCACTTCACTTTTTTGTTAGCTCACTTAAGAGTAACATTTAACTTGTCGCTTGAAACATTGATAAAGATTCGTAAACATGTCAACAATAACTTAAAATGCTTCAACTCGCCAATAATTACCCTGTATATTTTTTTAGACAATATACTGGATTATTTATGGGTGGGCCCTATTTTGTTTTGAGTAGTTTATAATGGTTTATATGGTTTATATATGTAATTCTCTTTTGTATTTTTTATCTAAAAGGCACTATTATATTGCGATACCCTGACAGGGTCAGGTACTTTATGCATTTTGTAACTTGTAACCACCTATGACCACATGAGTGCAATAAATAAAATAAAAAAAGACGCTGCGCCTTGCCACAGGTTCAATCAGACAGCGGGCGGGGCGGGACGGCAACGCGACGATGGAGCGATATAAACAGTTGTAATCTAATGTATCAGTTATTATGAAATACGTTACACAGCGCGACACGCGAGGCGCAACGGCGCTGTGTGTACATTACAACTGTTTATATCGCACTAGCGTCACGTTGCCGTCCCGCCCAGCCCGCTGTCTGTCTGCGGCTAGTTGCGGGGTAGTTGCTCCCGCAAAAATTTATTAAGTATGTGGAGAAGCGTGCACTGCGGTTGTTTAATCGCATGCGGATAAAAATTCTGTGATTTGCCTCAGATTTGTTGCGGTGCGGTACTGTCAGAAAAATCGGAGCGCGCCGCAGTCAGTAGTGCTCTAGCTGTTTATGGATGAATCCAAGTTTGTTTGCGGTTCTGTTTTCTTGCCATTCATATTAAATCAATGCAAAATCGGAGTCTGATTTCGTATTCCACGATGTTCGACTTTCAGCTACGAAAGTTGAGACACGAATGGCAAAACTTGCAGCTATTGCATTTCGCCGAACCAGTTTTTAAACCGCAATCGCAACTCGCCGCACCGCAATGCACAATAGGCCTTAGTATGCCACGATGAAGCAGCTCGTGGCTGTGTGGCACTTCATAATTCCCTGGTATTATTTGCGCAAATTAAAAATGAGATTTTCTTAATAGGCACTTCCTGCAGCCGCCCCGGGCCTTTTGGCCCTAGGGAAAATACGCATCTGCATGTCCAGCACAAAATATAATACAAATTAAAATGGGACTCCATGATATAAACCGAAACAGGCAGTAGTTTTATAAGTTTATTCTTATAATTTTCAATGCTTACTGGACCATATCGACGGTTTAGCGATTTAAGTGTGAAGAGGTAACAGACAGACAGACATACTACCGCATTTATAATATTAATATGGATAAATAGCCATGACATCGGTAGAAATGCTCGTATTCATCATACAAACATGTTCCCCTACAGGGATTCGAACCCAGAATCCCAAAATAGGTGATACCTTTAAAATCAGTATGCACACGGAGGTTCTACCACGGAGGTCATCCAATATACTACGTCTATTGTCTTTATCATTCTTCTACATCATTAGCCTATTAATGTCCTCACTGCTGGGGCACATAGATAAAATATGGAGATGGGACCATGACCCACCACGTTTTAACGACTGAAGATGCAGCCGGTCCGGCTGCAAACACAAAGGCTTAACATGCCTTCCAAAGCACAGAGAAGCTTGACAAATGTACGATACATTTTTGTTAACCTATCTTATGACTGGCCATTGCAAAAGTTTCCGTTTCAAAAGCTTATTTTTGTTTATAATCTCAAATCTCCAAAGTTATTTACCAACAATTTTGTTATTTTAACAAAAACTTGTTTACATCATACTTTGCTGTAAAAAAATTGTTTAAACCTGTTTATTGAGAGAAACCTACTAACTTACCCTCTAATTGTCCTGCAATCGGGATTTAATATAATCTGAACAAGTGAAGATACGAGTAACGTTGCATCTTCTCCTCTGGTTCCGTGAATCAAGACTGGTTCTGCTTTCTGCAATTAAAATTTTGATAATTTTATCTATACACTATTTTATTCTACTAATATTATAAATATGAAAATTTGTATGTTTGTTACTCAAAACTGAACGGATTTGGATGATATTTGATTTTCAAAACACTAAAGTTAACGCAGACGAAGTCGCGGGCGCCCTACCAAAGTTTCAATGCAAATGGCAGTATAGAGAAATGTCTTTGCCTAGCTTTAATAGCAAATTGTTAAAACGTAATGATGTCTACTGTCTGTCGTCAACTTTGTGTAAAGAATTTTAACACCTATGTAGTCTGTGGACGATCTGTGATTACGGAGTAATTATTTGACGATTTCTTTTCTTTTCAAAAATTTTGTTTAAGTATTATATATAACTATAAATTTATCCCGAACGAAAAAAAGTTAATAATTTGACCTTCAGATGATAACATAGCATACACAAAGTTGACGTCACACAGTAGACGTCATCGAACCGAGCGTTATGGCGGTAAATTCAAAACCATTAAAATTAAATTCAACTTTAATTTGTTTTAATGGAAAAAAAGACATTAATTTATTTATTTTTATTTTTCTGTTAAATCGTTTGTCCCAATCTTTAAATATAAGCAATTTTCAAAAATTTGGAAAATACCCTGTTATATTTACGGCTTCCGGTAAGAATTTCACGTTTTAAACATTTAATTAAAATATCTCTCTCTATCTTTTCTTTATATCTAACTAGCTGAACCGGTGAACTTCGTACCGCCCAAAAGTCGATCAATGTGGTTATATCTTTATATATATAATTCTTCTGTGAGTGTGTATGTCACTGAACTTCTCTTAAACGACTGGACCGATTTTGATGAAATTTTTTGTGTGTGTTCAAGGGGATCTGAGAATGGTTTAGATTCACAATTTTTCATTTATGATACATCTTACAAAAACACATATAACCCTAAATTTTCACCCTTCTACCACCAACCCCTATTTTTTATGGCGGAACGAAGTTCGCTGGGACAACTAGTTAATTTATATTTATTAAATTACTAATTTTGCAGACGCAACAAAATAAATACAAAAAAGTTAAATACATAGTTTATAAGGATAATGTACCTATATAGAGAAAATGAAATTTCAATAACTTATACTAGTGTATCAGCGAAATTTAAAACGGGGTTTATTGTTTGCCAGGGTTGCCATGTATTTGCCTAATAACTATTTTCCAAACACATAAATCCCTTAATCTCTCAGTATCCTACGACTTCTTGGGAAATTAGGAATAGTTCTATATTTTTAGAAAATTAAACCAAATTGAGTGAAATTTATGTTATAATGAAATGAAAACTGCGATATTGATACTTCAGTATAGTGTTGAAGTCATAGCCATCGTCTCCTTACCAAAATATTCGCTAGTATTGCAACTTGTCTTATGATTAGAGTATTTTCTTTAAATTACAATATCACTTTTTTTTCTTTATTTAATTTAAAGGACTTTTATCTTTACAGACATGTCAGTCCCATCGTGTACTTATATAAATTAACAAATCATCTAAGCCAATTAACGTAATATGTTATTGTCGGAAGAAAGTCGCGGCAGACATATAAAGCGATACAGCATTCTGGCCTCTTCCGAGACCGGTTGGGCCAGAATGCTGTGAAACACACCAATGTCTGACATATTCAATTTACATTTTTTAACAAACTCTTGTCTCTCATTCTGGTACCGGACACAATCCATCAACAAGTGCTGTAGATCTTCAACAACACAGCATACTTCACAGTTGGGAGACTCAATTTTTTTCATAAGATGTCCAAACTTGTTACATGGATAATGTCCAGAACGAAGTCTATTTAAGGTCACTACAAAGTGTCGACTTAATGTTAAATTAATAAACCACGGTATTCGTAGAGGCTGACTCTGTATGGTTTTATACCATATTCCTTTTTCTTTTGATCTTTCATCAAAACATTCTTTCCAGTTAAGATAACAACTCTTTATATATTTTGACAATGTTTCGGAATAAAATGGTTTCACTGATGCATTTTCACCTTCAATAGATGCTTCTTTTGCTAAGCGGTCAGCCTCTTCGTTGCCGCTTATATATGAAGGGACCCATTGCAGTTTAATACTTTTGCCACTAGAATTGATTTCGTGAAGTTTTTGAAGTAATCTTATAAGCAACCGGCACACCTCTTTTGCCTGAAACACAACGATTTAAATGTTGAATAGCACTTTTGCTGTCTGACATTATAACAATTTTGCAGAGACCTTCATTAATAGAGTATGTAATAGCTTCATGAATGGCAATCAATTCTAGTGACATTACAGAAACATCAGTAAGCACCTTAAAACAAGCCTTAGCTCCTCTGCTTGGGCATACATATGCTGCTCCTAGACCAGTTATAGATTTGGATCCGTCTGTGTAAATTTTAGTACAATCATTATATTTTTTATTCAATTCTATTACTACGTTTTGCTTTAATGAATTTGTTTCGTAATTGTCTTTAGCTTCTTTTATACATTCTAAGTTTGATATAACAATTCCACGTAAGTTAATTCGACTAATCCACACGTCTAATGTGTACATATTTAATGGATAATCTGAAGAAACATTACTTTCTGCTGTTTCTCCAACTAGTATTGGTAACAGTGGTTTGGTTTTGTTTCTCCAGTACGAATTTTCGAAAGTTGTATTAAGTTCTGTTAGAAGTTCAACCGTAACATTGTTGTGAAACGACAGCGCTTTAAGACAATACTTATAGGCAAGATATTTTCTCCTAATAAATAAAGGTGGCATTCCAAGTTCACTCTGCATAACATGAATTGGTGAACTCCTAATAAAACCTCCAATAATTCTCAGCCTGATTTTGAATTTTTTCTAATTTATATAATGTAGTTTTGGCACAATTATGATACAAAAAACTACCGTAATCAAATCGACTTCTAATTAGTGATATGTATAGGGTTCTAAGATGCTTAGGGTGGACTCCCCATGCCGATCCTGCTAAAACATTTAACAAATTTAAATATTTTTGACACGTCTCTGCTGTTTCGTTGACATGCTTTTTCCAACGGAGGCATCTATCAATCCACATTCCAAGATAACGAACGTTCTCTGACAGTGGTATTGGATAATTGTTTATAGTGAGGTCAATATTATATCTTTTAAAGCCTCTACTGAATAAACAAATCTTTGACTTGGAAGGCGCCAAATCTAAACCGAGTTCTTTCAATAAGTTTGTTATGTTATTTATTGCTCTTTGCATATTAATAGTACAGGTATTAATATTTTTATTGCTTATAAATATTACAAAGTCATCCGCGTATTGGTATACACTAGTCTCTGTAATTTTATTGCATATTTTGTATGTAGCTATATTAAAAAGAAGAGGGGATATAGGATCCCCCTGAGCTAAACCTTTATGCGTCCATCTAGTTATGATTTTATTGTCTACCAAGGTTTTTATCTTAAGATGTCTTTCACTTAAATAAAGCCACATATATTTACAAATAGACCTTCCAATTCGCAGTTCATCTAAAGCTACTGTAACACTATCAATCGAGATATTATTGTACGCATTTTCAACATTTAGGAAGCAAGCTAATGTAGGTACATTTTTAGTATACCCCAGTTGTATTTCAGTAACAAAACGTACAAGACAATCTACAGTAGAATGACATCTTCTAAAGCCTGTGGTATAAGGTGATATCACTTTATGTTTCTCAATATACCATTCGATGCGCTTAGCTATCATGGAATGAAGTATTTTACAAAGGCAAGAAATAAGGGAAATAGGTATTAATTTATCAGAAAAGAAAATTAAGTTTAGGTATAGGTATAATTGAAATATCCCGCCATTGTTCTGGGTTATAACTAGAGTGAAAAATCATATTATACAATGTTAGAAGGTACTGTTTCCCCTCGTCGGCGAGATTGAAAATCATTGAATACGTAATATCATCTTCTCCAGGAGAAGTGTCTTTACTTTTAATACAATTGTTTAATTCTTGTAATGTAAAATCTGACTCCAATAACTCATTTTTAGAGTTAAACATTGGACAGGTATTCTGTGCTGAATCGGGAGTCAAGGAACATAATAATTCATTAAGCTTCTCTTCAGATGGGTACTGTCTAGGATGTTGACCACCCTTTATCCATTTCATACGGCGCCACATATCCGACACCGTTGTAGTCTCTTCGAAACTTGTACAGAATTTTTGCCACGAGACAGTCTTAGCTTTTTTAAATAAGCCTTTGAGCCTCGGATACTTTATTTTGAAATCTTTTTAAATTCTCAGGCGTGGGATTTTTCCTAAATGTTTTAAGTGCAAGCCTGCGTTGAGAGAACAATATGAGATAGAGTCGGATTCCAATATTCTTTCGGTTTGAATTTTGTAGCTGGGTTTTAATTGTATATTTTAAATGGAATACTTTTATCTGCTGAGGTGATGATTTGTTCATAAAAGTAGTTATACATTTCTTGTATATTTCTATCTAAATTGCATGAATTGAAAGCAGACTAAGTTAACCTTTTATAATTTTGCCAATCTGCTAGTTTAAAAATTCTTTTTTTTATATTTTTATATGACTGTGTATATTTTATAGAATATAGGATAATAAGGTGACCACTACCTAAACATTCGTTAGTTGTATACCAGTTAAAATTAGTAGCGATGTCAGATGACACAAACGTAATATCCGGCGATGATTCCCTCAAAACTCCATCTACCATTTTTACTCTTGTAGGTCGGCCATCATTAAGAGATATGAAGCCATTATCAAGAGCAGCATCAAAAATTTGACTCCCTCTTATGTCCGTTTTGTATGACCAATTTGAGTGATGGCCGTTGAAGTCTCCAGCAACTATAGTCTTATTACTAACTAGTGAAAATACTTCATTCCAATCAGACGCTGTCGTTCTAATTGATGAGGGGCAGTAAACCGAAAAAATGTACTTTACATCTGTGCAATTGAGTATTTGGACACCGACTACCTCAATACCAGTATTAGTAAGAACGATCGGATAAATTCGACATTGAATGGACTTGTGAGTAATTATAGCGACTCCCCCATAACTGAATATATTAAAACCGCTCAATCTTAATGTAGTTTCAGGATCCAACCATGTTTCGCTAACCACCGCGACATGTATTTTCTCCTGTATCATAAGTGTGCCAAAACTACTTGTTTTTGGAGTTAAACTTTGCGCATTCCATTGCAATATATTTACATCTAAATTAACATTTCGGTTGTAACTATCCATTATAAAACCAATAAAGTCTATTAAACTACTTTTACTTACAATACTTAAGAAAAATAACTTCACACCTTCGTAAATTTCCTTCATGATTAGCACACATTTTTATTAAACTCATTCTCAGACAATAATTTCACTTATTCTACCACAAAACACTTTAAAGTCAAACTTTTAAACCTGTGTTGTCTTTGCGTGCATGCTTTCAGAAGAACAATAATAAAAGCTCAAGGAAGAAGGGTTATTCGGATAAAATATTTTTTTTTTCTGGTAATTACCGAGCAATCTCTCCCTTACCGTGTCTCTCTCACTACGGGATATTGGCGAAATTTCTGTGTGAAACGGAAACAGCCACAGAACAAAAAAAAAAAAAAGAAAGTCAAACTTTTCACTTCTTTTTTCATCACTACGTTTTTCTGATTTTTGTTTTATATTTACACTAGTGGATTCACAATTTACACGCTCCATCGTCGGTTTCTCCTTTTTGTTTATCTTTGACTTCTTAACATTAATATTTTCACTTGAACGTGAGCTTTCATCTTCAGAAAAGTCTTCTTCAGATTCTGTCCACACTTGGGGCAAACAACTTTTTTTGTGGGACAAAATTTTATAATGTGTCCAAATCGCCAACACCCTGAGCACTGTGTAACTGGAAACAAATAAGGTTCGACTTTTATCCTGCAGCCATAACACATACTGTAGTAGTACCGGACAGTTAAACACTATAACACAGTCAACCCATTTTCCTTCATTGTTCAATCTCTTCAATCTGTTTACAGATGTAATCTCTTCAGTACACTGCAAACTATCCAATATTTCTTTATTATCCATTTCAATATCTATACCTTTTATAACTCCGTAAGATAAACGAGACTCTAATGTCAACTGACACTTGTAACCTAATTCTTTATATTTCGAACAATTAATCAATATTTCGGCTTCAATTTTGTTTTCTAAACGTATATTCACTTTGTATCGACTTTTATATTTAATAATCAAAACTTTTTCAATTTTTTCTGTCTTCAACAGCTTTGCTAGTGCCATTTGTTTCAATAATGGTTGAAGCGACATAACACCAACTTCTATATATTCCTCGCTGTCTCTTGTCTCTATTTCCATTAGGGTAAAATTCTGATTGTTCGTAGAATTACTTCTGATCAGTCGCTTTGACTTTCGCCTGTTGACTGTAGTAAACTCATATTCTTTACTCTCTTCGCTATCCTCGCGTGATCTCTTACCACGGCTTACTTCGTAAGACTCGGTACCTAAATTATCCCATTCTAACATCCTCCCGAGCTCTTTTTCGCACCCTCTTATTACTTCCGTATCACTCTTATCACTCGCGGTTAAATTATTGTCCGTTTCGTCAATAGTAACTTCATCCATTTTTACATTTACGAAAAGCGGGTATCTTTGAAAAATCTACCGACGAGAGTAGTACGCGTGCGCTCACAACACCGCTCTGCGCGCGACTCAATATCACTTTTTAAAGTGATCATCTTCTATCTACGGCCGTATACAGAAAGAAAGCCGAAAGCCGATCGGCGCCGATCAGCGCCGATCGGCGCTTATCGGCGCCGATCCTTCCTACATAAAGGAAGCCGATTAAAGCAGATCAAGCAAAATGTCGGACTCATCGGACGATGACCTGGTTATGTTAGTAAATGTGTATTTAAAAATGCGAAAAAAAGCTTTACATCCTATAAATAGAGAAAGGAAACGTTTCGGAGAATACCATCATTTATTTGTAAAAAAATTATAATTTGATGAACAAAGATTTTATACATATACAAGAATGATTCAAGAAACATTTTATTACATTTTGGATTTAGTGAAAAACCGTTTGATGAAAAATTGGTGCAATTGGCATAAACAACCAATCCTTCCAGAAGAAAGACTTGTTGTCACCATTCGGTAAGTACGAAACAAATAATTTTAGCGCTTAGATAAAGTTATTAGATTTATAAAAAGACTAGCTGTGCCCCGCGGTGTTACCCGCAGTTTATTAGGGATATTTCCTCGCAGTAAAACGTAGCCTATGTGTTAATCCAGGGTGTCAGCTAACTCCATACCAAATTTTATTAAAATCGCTTCAGCCGTTTAGACGTGAAGAAGTAACAAACATACATACTCACAAACTTTCGCCTTTATAATATTAGTGTGATTATAACTTAGATTGATTTAATCTAAGGATAATAATTCAAATACAAATTATTTATTATTCGGACCAGCGTGTGTCGGCGCTTATCAGCGCCGATCGGCGCCGCACAGTGGGTGAAAAAAAGAGGTCCCCTTTCATAGGATTTTTGAAAAAATAAAAATGTTTATTATCCGTTTAAGGTATGCGGTTTTATTGGACATATCAGTACATTGAATAATAAAATAGTTTGGGGAATTTCCTTTTAATCTAACACCATAAAGCACGGGCTTTAGAGTTTCAAATGTATGAAAACGGAATTTGTTTTGCTCATAACTTGTATCGGTCTTCTACGGTCAAGCTGAAACTTATAGGGATTATTACCGGGTCTGTTACGAAGCCATGTGACCTTTGACCTTCACCCCGGACGGCCCCGTTCAAAAGATACGAATTTTTCAAAATGCTTATTAGGGTAATTTTGCTTTACGGGGTTATGTGTCTCAATAAACAGTTTGTTTATGTTTCTTGCCCAGCATTTAGTTATTAATATAACACAGATTATTATCTAATAAAACTACACAGTAGATAACGCCACCATACAACTTAACTTTAAATAAAAGCGTCCTAATTCAAAAGATATGGAATTAATATAAATAGATAAAAGAAATAGTTTTAAGAAAAAGAAAACAAGAATACAATATTGTAAAGAATTACAATGAAGTCGTTTACAGCCTACAATTTAATCTTTTGTTTGACAATCGCTTAAAAGCCGCGCGCCATTAACGAGAGCATCATTACATATAAACAATACAAACTCTATTGTTGCAGGTTTTGAGGAATTCAAAGGGTTACCCACAGTCATTACCTGCCGTTGTTTGCCTATAATAATTAATTTTGTCAAACAAACATACTTACACTTACAATGTCTATCTAAGAAAGGGTTTGATCAAATATGTTTATTTTGGGATACCTAGAACTTTAACTGACTAAGCTTAAAATGAACAAAGTGTTTTTCCAGATAAACTAGCTGGTTATTATTATTAGTAAATGTAGTAAGGGAGATTCTGATATGTTACTGCCAAACGAGAAAATAAACTATTTACATTATGAATAAAACAAAATTATTAACATCAATATTTTTATTTACAAAACTTAAATTACTAACTAAGCTTGATATCATAAATTAAATAATGCATAATAAGGAAGCCACAACTGTATAAATTACTACACACATACAAGCTAAAGTATAAAAGATTAGTAGAACTCAAATTGGCTACAACAGTTCTTAAATATGTAAACTGTTTATATTAATATGATACAAAGATACAAAAAAATAAAAATACAAAGTTTGATATAATTTGATTTGAGGGAAAGAACACATACTAATCAAAGTCATAATCAGATACATTACCTACATCTACAAACTCTATATTTTCCTTATCTTCACAAGAAGTTAATAATAATGATTTAGCTTCATTTGTGAGAGGTTTATTTCGTTGACATATTTTAGGCCTGAAACTTGATAGGTATGGGTCAGACGATATTAACAAATTATTGATAATATCTTCATTTGTTGCAATCCTGCTAGATTTACGCGAGTGGAAGGTTCTGAAGTTTTTAAAATCTTTGTTACGAGCTTCAGAGGCCTCTTCAGAGAGCTTGCCGATTGGTATAAAGTTATTGTGCTCTATTATATCGGCACCATGAATGAGTAATTTATGCACGCTTGAGGGCATATAATACCATTCATAGAGCTCGACATATTTGCGTGCTGTAGCAGCACAATATTGGCGGAATTTTTCCACGTCCACAAACTCTCCACGAGATAGCCTGAAGAATCACTCCAAATCTTCTAACGAGTTCTTCATCAACACCCGTTATTTGAGCAGTAATTTGAGGATTAACAAAAAATCTTCTTGCTGTGTTTCCATCGTTGCTTGTACCAGCCCCTTGTTTAACAACGTCCACAAGTAGCCCCGTTTCAGTCCGGAATTGTTCTTGAATAGCCTTTTTTCTTTGGCTTAACTGTTGCTTCAAATCTTCGCCCTTGGCTTGCCATTTCTTGAAGTCGAGACGGTAAGCAATATGTAAGATACATTCCATGCATCTAATTCGTGCATGGAGGGAAGACAGACCGAACTTAAACATGTCTACAGACTGGGTTCTCTGAGTAACCTTGTCGATATCATTCATTTCTTTTGGTTTTGCTTTGCATATATCGAATGTAGCTGTGGATGTATCTGATAAATGTGAAGTTATTTTACCATCAATCATCGTCATATGCAGAACGTGTTTTACATTTGCACCATCGATAACAGTTGGATGTAGAGCAGCAATTTCCGTATCAATTGAAGTCATTTCTTCTTTAACATTCAAATCCTTCTCTTTAGCAAACTTAAAATAAATGGGTCGACAGTAAAACGTTGAAGACGCTTTGGGGTTTTCCCATATTATTTCATCAGTACCATCTCTCACCAGTTTTAACGGCACAAATGAACACATGAAGATGCTTGAATCATCGCCGTCAATTTTTTGTTGGTAGTTGCTTTGCCCAGATGCACCGTCAAACCCCCATTTACTGATAAGAGTCGAATTACTGCCAGTTAAATCAGTTTCCAGAGTTTTTAATAGTCTCTTGACCGTAATATCTAAAATAGACTGAAGTTTAAGTTTAACTTCAGTCTCAGTTATTACCATGTCTTCTTTTTCAACGTAGCACTCCTTCTTCTCTTGCTTCAAAGCATCATACGATGGAAGTATATCACACCCCATGTCTCTCATTGTCTGCCTCAATGTAATATACTGCCATTTCGATAATTTCAGTGATGTTGAAATACCGAGTGCCTTATCGGTATGACAAGTTCGTTTCGTCGATTTCAGGCAGGCTCGCAGCATTGGCGCATCTTCAGGCTTTTTAATCAAATGCTTCACTAATTCTACAAAGTCCGTTTGGTTTTCATTTTCCGCTTTCCTAGCCAGGGCATAAGCAAGTGTCTCAAAATCGTTTTCGGCAATGAGATTTTCAGTTCTTCTTCTTTTTTGCAGTGGACTCAAATTGGCAAATTCTTTTCGAGGACTAAATGTAGCGGTTGATGTCGACACAGCCACACTATGAGGAACAGTGCATTCCGTTGATAAACTAGGTCTTGTTACTGTTGAAATACTTGTTGAAGGATCTTCAAAACTCGTCATAATATTTGATTGTTCTTCAGTTATGTCTAGTGAAACAAACTCTGGCCATTTTATTTCTTGGTCCAACCAGTCAGCAAACTTCTTTATAAAATTCCCTTGTGTGTAATTAGCTGACTTCCATTGTGCTACATATACGAGTAATCTTAAACTCATTTAAGATTACTCGTATATGTAGCACAAAACGTTTTAAGAGTTGTCTTTTGTTCTTCAGATAATGAAAATCTCACTGAATCGAGTACTTTTTGAAATAACATGTCGGCACTAAAAGATTTTTGCCTCATATATATATATACGTCGAGATTAGACACAAGCCCTTCCATTCTGAGCAACTTAAAATTTGAGCAAAGAGAACGTTACGGTACGAATCAATAATGATAAGTGAAATGAAATACAGGTGTACTCCGTATTTATTATAATCGAAGTCATTGTTGAATAATAATAATAACAACGTATTATTTATTCACCTACCCACAATAAAAGCAAATAATCAGTAATTATTATAGGCAAACAACGGCAGGTAATGACTGTGGGTAACCCTTTGAATTCCTCAAAACCTGCAACAATAGAGTTTGTATTGTTTATATGTAATGATGCTCTCGTTAATGGCGCGCGGCTTTTAAGCGATTGTCAACAAAAGATTAAATTGTAGGCTGTAAAGGACTTCATTGTAATTCTTTACAATATTGTATTCTTGTTTTCTTTTTCTTAAAACTATTTCTTTTATCTATTTATATTAATTCCATATCTTTTGAATAAGGACGCTTTTATTTAAAGTTAAGTTGTATGGTGTCGTTATCTATATATATATGTATAGTTTTATTAGATAATAATCTGCGCTGTATTAATAACTAAATGCTGGGCAAGAAACATAAAAAAACTGTTTATTGAGACACATAACCCCGTAAAGCAAAATTACCCTAATAAGCATTTTGAAAAATTCGTATCTTTTGAACGGGGCCGTCCGGGGTGAAGGTCAAAGATCACATGGCTTCGTAACAGACCCGGTAATAATCCCTATAAGTTTCAGCTTGACCGTAGAAGACCGAGACAAGTTATGAGCAAAACAAATTCCGTTTTCATACATTTGAAACTCTAAAGCCCGTGCTTTATGGTGTTAGATTAAAAGGAAATTCCCCAAACTATTTTATTATTCAATGTACTAATATGTCCAATAAAACCGCATACCTTAAACGGATAATATACATTTTTATTTTTTCAAAAATCCTATGAAAGGGGACCTCTTTTTTTCACCCACTGTGCGCCGGTCCATAGAAAAAGGATCAGCGCCTATAGGCGCCGATAAGCGTCGATCGGCGCTGATCGGCGCCGATCGGCTTTCGGCTTTCTTTCTGTATACGGCCTACGGGTATATTGTAGTAACTGATTTACAGTAGGTACAAATTAGCTTTATGATTTTGTGACGTGAGCTGTCAATTGTGGAAGAAGGCGGAATACCAAACCTAATTTATTTAATGACAATTGTTTTTCTGCATTACATTTTCCGTGATTATTCCTATATTTTAATAGTTATTCTGCTATTCGGGGCAGAGACAATTCCAAAAAATCTTAATTTTGATAAAAATCGGCCCAGCCATTCTTGAGTTATAAGTGTTCTAACTTACACGACTTTGTTTTATAAGTAGATTATCCGAATAAACTACTGAACTTTTTTTCTGTTTGTTTTTTTTGTTTCGCTTGTAAAGTCCTAAATTTAATTAAGCTAGATATTAAAGATAGCCACATTTATCGACTGTTATAAAGGCGGAACGCAGTTCGCCGGGTCAGCTAGTGATAATTTAATTGCAATGTACTTATTTACTACATAACTAAACATTTGTATTTTTCTAAATTCGAAATGTATAATAAATAAATCAAAAAAATCGCCACACATACGATCGCTGAGCTTATGTAGAAATTTATATTATATATTTTTCATTTGATTCCATCTTTTTGATCAGCTACTGTATTAATATTGGTTAAATACCAAAAAAAACACTATTGTCATATATCAAAACGGCCATCATCATAACGTCATTGTAAAATATAGCCACAGTTTTTCGGTGTCAGGGCATATCTAACGATTTAAATGTTTGGCTACGACCAGTAGGAGCGGAGCATCAATGCAAATGTTGCAAAAACGGGAAAAATAATCCATTTGCTTTGGTCATTTGCGCTGCATAAATGGTTAAAGTTACGCAAAAATCATCTATCTATAACGAAATTGTTCCCCTTTAAAAGTAATCTTTTAAGTTTGGGTCACTAATTTTCTTCAAATTTACGTGGGTGAAACTGTAGTTATTAATAAACTCACTTGGTGTATGTGTTGTGCCACAATGCAAGCAGTGTGTAAAGAATTTCTGACACTTTCAGGCCATCCGCACGACTCCAGCTTCGATATCCATTTATCGCTCGATATCTCGCGGTCGTTACAAGCTGAAAATTTTGTATCATTAGAATTGATATCAAACTACACACATCAAAAGTGTCTAGGGATCAACATATATTTTTGCAATAACTTTTCTCCTGATTGATATTAATTAAAATTTTCTTTAAGGATTCATCAAATAAAGTGTTTTCGTTTGTCACAGTAACGATAAACCAAGTCACCTTTGCATTAATAAAGAAATTTGCCATTTTCCTAATAAAGGGATTTTTGACATTTGAACCACTAACACAAAAGTTCGAAAAAAAGACTGAAATAACAGTTTTCTCTAAAATTTTATTGGGTAACTTAAACAATTAATAATCCGTATTTCTACCGCGAACACTAACAACACAAGAACATCGGTTTGGCATACTCAAAATGAGTTCATCCAAATCACGCTGTGGAATGGCCGCCCATGTTCGTTGCAACAACAAAAAAAAAGGTAAATTTAAAAAATCAAAAAACCCGACTGCTTAATTATTCTTCAAATAAAAACTGAAAAGAAAAAAAACAAGTCCAGTAGTCTATAATTCTGTTAATAAGGAACAAAGCTACTTTAACAGTCGGGACCCATTAGATATTCAAGAATACATAATATTTTTCAACAGTGGGTCCCGACTGTTAAAGTAGCTTTGTTCCTTATTAACAGAATTATAGACCACTGGACTTGTTTTTTTTCTTTTCAGTTTTTATTTGAAGAATAATTAAGCAGTCGGGTTTTTTGATTTTTTAAATTTACCTTTTTTATTTCACACTTTTTAGTTAGTATTTTAAGACGGTATACACCGTAGTCTTGTTACTTCAGTAAGGGAGTTAATATCGCGGGAATTATTAAGTACCTCGCGTCGGTCTAAAAGATTGATTTATTAAGACATATAAAGACTTTACCAGCGGGGTCAAGGCTACAGATGGGCCTCAATTTTCGCAAAAATGTGTGAAGTTAAATCAAGTCGTTACATCCAATTTTTTTTTGTTATAATAATACCGAATAACGTATCACTGTTAAGCACAAATGCTAAGTAACTTATACAAATATAATCAAATAAACCTATTACTTACTTTATTTTTAAATCTTTTTCATCAATTAAATACTTATCTTATCCTAACTATCTATACTAATATTATAAAGAGGCAAGATTTGTATGTTTGTAACAAATAATCTGTCAAACTACTGAACCGGTTTCAAATATTAATTCATCATAAGGTAGCTACATTATTTATTATAACATTTTTCTTTATTTAAATACATTTTGTCCGAGTGACATAGGCTATATTTTATCCCGATAAATAAATTTCGCCCGTACAATGCCCGGGTGGATCACTAGTAAGTATAATATAATATTATAGATGCGAAAGTGAGTTTGTTTGTTGCGCTTCCGTGCCCTAATAGCTAAATCAAATATAATGAATTCGCATATAGAAGTAGATGGGAACTTAATGGTTCTTAGCTACAACATCGCAATACTTATAGGCGTAGGGTGATGAAAGGGGTGATTTACCTATAAAAATCTACATTATTTACTTTGAATTTTGCAGAATTATTACAAAACCAATATTATCGCGAGCTGATTAATAAATACAGGGATTCCAATAAGTCTGTACTTACTAGCGAAAAATGGGTTATTTGTCATTATATTAAGTAAACCTTTTTGTAACATTAAGTAATATCGTTAAAAAAAATGAAAAACAGTAAAATTCTAAGTTTTTCATTAAAATTCAATAATCATAAATACCTATTATGATAATATATTTCTCATCATTTAATAAGAAGGAACTGTATCACAGTTTTATTGTTAGTACTTCGTATAGGATCAGATACTGCGAATACCCCATTTTTTTTCTTTTACATAGTACACCGCGCTATCACTTTGTCATCGTTGTAACTTTTTAAATATTTGTCGAAATGACATAGTGTAAAAAGCAAAGTTTGTCGTCTTTAAATATCAAAAGCGATAAAAGTATTTGTTTTGATAAAAAATGATTTGTTAATAGAAAATGTGCATTTTGGAAATAGATATCAAATAATATTTTAGTTTTGATTCACTATTTTAGCGGTAATGACTTACACATTAAAAATAGATATATGGTGTCACGGACTTTTTTTTAGAACTATTTAAGAGATACATTTTCACTCTACGTTACATTCATGTAACTTTTATTGTTTTTGCAGTGCAGGCCAAAATGGCTCGCAAATGGGAGATTTTTTTCCGTCTTATGTGACACTTATTGTTATATATTGGCCAATTCTCTCAATAACTACATAAATTATTATATATATGTAATTATCATATATGAGCTATATTACTGTTAAGTTTCATTAAAATCCATTCAGTATTTTTTAGGTGAAAGAGCAACAAAAATCCATACAAACGTAAGATGAAATTAAAAGCGTAAGTGGTTAATATACAACTTTAAAGCGTTGTAGATCTTAAACAATCATATAAAATGAAAAATGGTGTTAGGAACTTAAATATGATTTTTGATTATCTAGATAGTGATACCTCACTCGACATATTTTGTCAACTTATTTTTTTTACTTCGTCACAATATGGCGCCTAATTTTGACCATATTGAATTTTGATTACTATCATATCTTTAGTAACACTCCCATGATTGAGACGAATCGATTGATGTATGAATCATCAAAATCGGTCCAGGCGTTTGGTCTCTAGTGTGCCACAAAGGAACAAACATACATATATAGACTGTTAAACACATAACCCTGTCTGCGCGTCGCGCTTCGCGCTCTTGCATTGCGCAGCCGGGTAAAAAAGGTCTTCTTGCGACTGGATACCCTCCATATTCGGCAGAGCTCTTCTCTGTAGCATATCCCATGGATGCTCAATCGGGTTCAAGTCTGGCGACTGAGCAGGCCAGGGCAGGACATTGATGTTAGCTGCGGCGAGAGTCTGTCTTACAACTCTTGCGGTGTGCGGTCGTGCATTATCATGCATTAACTGAAATAAGGGACCGATTTGCACTTGTAGAGGAACGATGACGTCTGATACAATCGTCTCAGCATAAATTTGAGCGTTGAGGTTGCCTCTGATCCAAATCAACTCAGTTCTTCCGCCGATCCAAATACCCGCCCATACCATGATGGTTCCACCACTATAAGGATGGACTTCCTGGCAGGATTTTAATCGCTGTTGGCGTCCAGGGGTTCTCCAGTGTCGTATACGTCTTGTATCCGGTCTCATACCAAAACGAGACTCATCAGAAAAGCACACGAAACGCCATTGTTCTTCTGCCCAATTTCTGTGTTCAAGAGCCCATTGATATCGAATCCTACGATTGTGCATTGCTATAGGTGGTACCCGTAGCGGTCTTCGGGAATGAAGGTTCACTTCATGCAAGCGGTTTCTGACTGTTTGGTCGCTAATTAAGTTCCCTGAAGAGTGATGAAGCCTCACGGCTAACATCATGGCGGTTATTGTTGGAGCTCTTCGAGTTAAGATTTGAATGTATCGGTCTTGTCTCCGTGTGGTGCAGCGATACCGTCCTCCATGGCGCTCAGCCACGGTACCAGTGCTTCGGTATCGTGTCCAAAGTCGACTGATAACACTCTGACTTGTATTCAGAGCTAAAGCCACAGTACGTTGCCGGGAACCAGCTTCTATCATTCCCACGGCTCTGAGCATTTCTTCCCTGCTTAAATGACGTCGCCGCTCCATAATAACGTTGGTTTTAATCAGTAGTAGGGAAACAGTAGCACTAATAATGTCTTCAATGCGTTGTATGTTTTTATAGGGAAAATATTGACAGCTGATTTTCATCTTTTACTCGAATTTGATTCACAGTTCCTGATTCAAATTATGAAATGCACCAAAAAGGATCCATATAAATTTATAAAATCATAAATTTATTACAAAGCCACATCTCAATCTCAAGAAATCCGCATAAAAATGCTTGATCCCTAGACACTTTTGATGTGTGTAGTTCGGAGTCGTGTTTTATTGAAAAAAAATATTTAAATAAGAAGTAGGTATTTATGTTTTTTTTAAGCATTTAACTGCTACATGTTTAAATCTAAAGAATAGTTTACTAGGAAAAAAAAAACACGCGGGCCAAGCAGCAGACGGGACATTAGGTGTTGCTAATGATTTATGAATCACAGCCTCGCCATGGCGGCGACGGCGACGCCACATTTAGCACCAGTTGAACAAACTATACCATAGAGCAACACGGCGGGCAATAGAGCCAATTGGGCATACAAACGATACATGTACAAATAACTTACGACGCAGACACGAGATAATCTAAGACTTTTGAGACAAGTTTTAGAAAGCCAAAATGAAGCTGTTCACGAGTTTCCAGCTCAAATTCCGAGGTGAAACCCTAAAGTGACTGGTCTATAAACAATCATTTGACGTGACAGATTTTGCCGCCTTCCTGTGACATAATTTGGATAAAATTATTTGGAGTTTTGCCTATGGACTAAGGATTTCGCTATTAGTTTACTAACGATTTTTATAATGACTATAAATCGAAAGTTTCTTTTACATTTACGATTTAAAAAGTGATTTCGAAATTTATTTTATCTATAACATGATCTATATTGCATTGAAAATAAAGGTCAAATTTTAAATATCTTTAAGACATATTAACACAGTTTCCTTGTTATTAGAAGGTCTTAAGTGCAATTAAGCATTATCGGGCAAGTGGGTCAGGAATCAATTGAATAGTATCATAACTATTTGAATAGTATTATTTCGCTATAGCTCCTTATTTCCGTTTCTCTATGAACTATACGAACTATTCTCGATCTACTACTCTACTCGATCGATTTGTCTCTCAGACATTTGTTCCTCTAACCAGTTTAACTTAACAGTTGGACAAGGTACACTGATTCCATTCTTCATGTTTACTACTATGGTGGATTTAAATTTTGAGCTACCTACCTTCGATAAATTTTGAATAACTCTCAAGTAATTGTTGTTGATTGTCTACATCATCCATAGACCTATTGTAAATTTTCCATTGTGAATAATTTGAGTTACTCTCAGTACCACCTCCTGAAAATAAAATTAAAAAGTTTAATATTTCTTACAAAGCTACAAGACATAATTATGTAACACTGCACTGCGCCATGCAATTGAGCAGACTCACTTTACTGCTCCCCGCAATCAAGCCAACACACTTCACTGCGATTGAAAGTGAAATTTGGTTTTTAGCACAAATTAGGAGACTAACCTTTGTTTTGTTGCTGTGATATTAAATTGGAGCTTCGCAGGTCGTATATAACGCCTTTAGTACCGACAGCTACTACTGTGTTCAAAATAGCCTCATCTGGCCTACAACGCCGATGCTTCGGACCGTACAGTGGTTGGCCGGCGCGCATCAACACTGCCTGCAAGCAAAATTAAAGAATATATCATATCATATATAATTATCCAACTACATATATTATATATGTTGTTGGATACTTGATACGAAATATTTTTTCTTAATATAAAGACAAAACTGTGTGAACTCAATATTGTTTGTCTTGCCAATGCAAGAATTCAACAAGAAATTACCAGACAATCACAATAAACACTAACATTAAGTTTTTTTTTATATCACATTGGCTGAATGCACCAACCATGCTTGCTACAAAAAAAGTAATTTTGTTCCACTAAAACAAATAAAAAAAAATTGATTCTACATTAAATCTACATATTTTTGACGACCTCCGTGACCGAGTGGTATGTACGCCGGGTTTCATGGTGCTGCCAACTCGAGAGGTCCTGGGTTCTAATTCCGGTGGGGGCAGATATTTGTGTAAAAAATACATGCATTTGTACTCCATTCATGGATCTTTATAATGTATTTTCTATATAAATATATATAAGTACATACATGTATTCTATACGTATATATGTATAGTACATTACCCTAGCATCCCATAACACAAGCCTACAGTGCTTACTTTGGGGCTAGGCTAATGGGTGTGAGTGTTGGAAATATTTATTTATTTATTTCTAAATAGATTTTAGAAATAGTAGGTAATAGTTTTTGTCTATTCTATCCATTAAATGGATTTGCCTCATTATAAAAAATATGCTCAATTATTTACCCCATTATTATGCCGATATGCAAGTACAGGAAACCTTCCACCCTGACGAAAAGTGGCAGCAGCAGCTAGAGTCTCATCGTCTATGCTCTTAGGCACAACTACTGCTTTTCCATAACTACTGCAGACTGCATAGTTCTGGTTAACTCTGGACACTCGCCATTCTTCTGTTGCCAACACTTTAGTAAATTCTTCCTCTACACTGGAATGAATTTTTTAAAGATTATTTATAAACATTTTCCATTCTAGGTATTTAAAAAACCAACCTGATTAAATTCTTATTATTTATATAGAAGTAGAGCCTAGAGGATTATACTCTAAAATTACTCTTTATCACAAAAATAATAATGTATTATTTCAAGACCATTCTATGTAGTGTAAATGATGTTTAAATAAACTTTACTTTGTCATTTAATTCAGTGGACAATACTTTTTATTTCTCCAATTTTTATGTACCATTAAGAAAACCCCCTGTCTCTTGTCTCTGAGGCCCTTGTAGAAAGATTCTCAGTGATTGATCTAGTCTTGAGCATAGTTGGAAAGGGATGTCGCTATATATAGCACATAGCGACATCCCTTTCTAACTGTACTCAAGTAAATATCAATACTTAGTTGTCATTCTGTAATACGGGCCTGAGATCAATAATTGCCTTGTTAAATTCAGTGTTTCATCGTAACTTATGTTTAGCCCAACATCAGTACAACAAGTACTGATATAAACATATTTATTTACCTATATAATGTGTATCCATTTTCAACAATTGGATGCATATGTCTATAAAAGAATGGATAGTATAGACTTGGATCCTGGAGACTTGACAGGTTTTCTAAGGTCTGGGCCATCAAATTTAGATCTGTAGAAGATGCAATATCCAGTTGAAATATCTTCAGATCCTTACATTTCAGAAATAGTGACCCTCCCTGTGTTATACCGCCAGTTGGCTTATTTTCTTTTTTCTCTATGCTATCTATATTTTTGTGAAGAAGCTGAAAATAATAGTACGCATGACGTCATTATGTGTTTAATCGAAATTAACTCAGTATAGCTGTGGTTAGATCATCATGATCTATTATAATCACAAATATCTGAGCTTTGCTAATTTACACTAGTATGAAAATTATAGCACTGTAAGTTATAAGTTTACTTTAGGCTGTCATCTGCACATATTTCCCCGGTACATGTCCTAATTGAGGTGACATTTGGAAGTTCACCAGAAAGGCTTTAAAATGTTTAGACCAAGAATTTTTATGTCAGAAAAAATTCAAATGGTTGAAAGAAAAAAAATATGTAAAAATGTTGAGGCCGCTTCCGGCGATTCCGATGAGCCGTCGTTGAAATTTTATGTTCAAGTAGTGTCCGGCAAAATTAACTAAATGCATTTATTATTGTAGTTATTAAGTTTCCTATCTTTTTATACCTGAAGTGAATTTTATCAATGATAACGAAATATATGAACAATAATAAGAGACAATCATTATGCGTTACGAATACAATTTAATTACCCATAATTCTCGAACGCCTTCTTTCCTTGAACTTAAAATAAGATGATGCCCAGTAATACACACTGTTCCATCTACGTTTTCATTATGTGGATACTTAAGGATAACTCCATCTAACTTATTTATTAATATAAGCTCGATAAATTCCATAACTTAAAATTAAATCAAAAAAATTATCAGCAACAATTATCTGAGTGATGAAAAATACTCATTAAAATGCTTTTTAGTGCAGTGCCTATTAAAATATACCACTCAAAATCAACCTTAATTCAACTGAAATAACTGACACTGACAGTCACTATTTCCATGTTACGTCAAATAAAGGTGATATACCAACTGCTAAAAGTTATTTACCCCAAATTCTCATTATGGCATCTCACTGGTATGTGACGTCACACGACTATCATCTATCATTAAAACTTCAAACGATACAATGAATGAAATGACACTTTAACCGGAAGTTTACTAGCGAGTGACGTCATTTTAGTCGTCGCCAATACCAGGCGTTTTCGGTCACGTGGCTATAGAAAAAATTATTTCATTATTTTTTTGAAGATTTATTAATTATTTGTTCTCTTAGAATAATATTCATATTCAGTGCAGATGCCAACAATAAGTACTTTATTTTTCATACTGTCAATTAGCTATTACAGCATTTTTTTTCTGGTACGTAAAAGAGATTTACCCGCTGAAATGTACATGACTTTTCCTAAGATTTTCAATAAGTATAGCTCAGGTAAATTAAAAATGGATAAAGATCTTATTGTTAGTACATAAGTTTGAATATTGTTTAGAATCTTCGCGGTTTTCTTACGTCAAAAATGACAAAATGTCATACTTCACATGTGTTGAACACCTGTATAAACCTTTTTTGATCCATAATAATATGAATCTCAACTCGATATAACATTGTTAAGAAATAAATACCAATTTACCACATGCAATAGAGTGACATTTGGGTTTGCACGTAGCTATTATAACTCATATTACCCAAAATATATGTAAATGTAGATTTTTAATCCATAGACTTGGTTACCATCTGGATCATATATTTATTATTCTGAAAGAAAAGAAGATTCTCATTTCGCAAGTCGTTTTAGGGGGCTATTTCCATAAATAATATTGTATATTCTTTGTTAGAATAACGTGCTGTGAAATTTCTCGTTATCTTCGAAAAGTCTTTAAAGCTAACTCTAATATAATTATCAGCCGTTCTTATTCGTACGGTCCACGTAAACAATGTATTCAACGTATTATTGTAAACAACGCAAATTCGCGCTATCTCGTTTTTCCTTACTGCTTGCATGGCCCACGCACACTTGCCACCTACGCATGGTGCATGCATGTCGTGACTACGTGATTGACACGCGAAATTAAAAAATGCTTGTCTCAGCTTAGCGCCAGCCGCACTCCTGTCTAAACCGTAAAATGCCCAAGCCTGTCAGATGGTAACAGTAATCAAGAGTAAATACGCCCCTGATAGTCAAATAAAAAAAATCGGCTTGGTGTGCTGCCGTCCGCAATCTAAAGTGCGGCTAAGCGACATGTGGTCAATTTTTCAGTTTTAAATTGCAATTTATACAGGTTTTAATTCTCTATCGATCCGTCTTTAACATGAATTTGTATCTTTTATAGTTTAAGTCTAAAAATCCGCCATGTAATGAATGGTTACCAAATAGCAATAGTTTAAAGTTTACCCGGCGTTTTTTGGTCATATCTCAAAAGTTGGTTTTGTCATTTAGCCGCGTTTTAGCTTGACGTCGGCAGTGTTTTTCAGTTTCACGCATGAAAAGTTCCGTTAAATACCTATTTAATTTTAATACTGCTACGATGTTGAAAAGAAATGAAGTTCTAGTATCCTAACACTATATTTTTGAAGTGCAACTTATTTAGTTTAGTCGAAGGGTACGGCCAGATTGCACTCCTGATTCAGATTCAGATTCAGACTCAGAAAACAAAGCGCGAGAAAAAGCAGGCAACCTGCTTAGACTACACTGTTTATTTC
This sequence comes from Chilo suppressalis, assembly GCA_902850365.2. NCBI lineage: Eukaryota > Metazoa > Arthropoda > Insecta > Lepidoptera > Crambidae > Chilo > Chilo suppressalis. The sequence goes on from OU963898.1 coordinate 22,361,637, forward strand.
TCGCGCTTGTTTTCAGAATCTGAATCTGACTCTGAATCTGAGTGCACTCTGGCCGCACCCTTACGCTATACGAAAGTATGTTCGGGCGAGGCGAACGGAAGATGAGTGGGGTATATACACAAGAGAAATTAGTGCGCGTGCACATTTTCTTTCTCTCTCTATATATATATGAGTCGCATTATGCTCTGTAATTGGAAAACCACCTTAACATACAAATGCGAATGCGACCGAGCAGCACTTTCCAACTATATTTGGAATTTACAAGTAAGGTGGCCACTCTGAAACTTGGCAACTCTGCGTTTCGTTCATTGTTGTGAATTCTTGGTTATTATGATTTTAGCCAAAACTACAAATTTTCGAAAATATGTAACATACCGATTACTTTTGTTTTTAAATGTACATTATTTTATTAAATTATTCACAAATAATCTTTCACCAAGATGTTTTTTTTACGCTCTTGCAGATTACTTGGGCGAACTTCACTCAATATTGTTTTCATTTTGATTAGAACGAGAGAATGTTTTTATTGCAGTTAACCAATTTTGAACTATATGTTTCAAGAAATAAAGATTCATATTGAGACATCTTAAAACGAGATGTAGTCAGGTAACATCGTTTTGCCAATAATACAATGTAGCCAACAAAGCCAACCAACCAAAATACACGAGTGAAGTAAGAAACACACTTGCGATGGCGATGTGAGTGTGGTTTTCTTCGTTTGTGAATGTGAATATTTTTGACTTGCATTTTATTAGTTAATTAAGTAATAGATGAATGGTAAACCGAATCTACGTTGAAATACCTGAGACGGTCAGAAAGATATACCGCATAAATCAAGCATATAGTGGAAACGACAACGTGAGGTAAGATTGTGTTTTGTATGGTCGTACTGAGAGTAGGTATCTATGTAACTGACTGGGTATCTGAGCTTGGGTAATGAATGGCATGACCGGTTCTTTCGATATTCGTTAATCTATTGTTAGTGTATGGGTCTGATACCCTAATTGTCATAAATGCCGGTAAGTGTTTCTGTTGCCTCATAACGATATCAATCAACAATGCCCATACTGACAATAGTTGTAAACATTTCAATCGCAGGTGATGGAGGAGAGTACAGAAGCTCATATGGAGACGGATGTATCTTCCACTACTGAGGATGTTTCTGAAACCCAGGAGGTGACAGGGTCTAATGGTAACGTAGAGATGATTGTGATAGTAGAGAAAGTAAGTGAAGATGAAGATAATTCCTCACAGCAGAGTGATTTGCTGCCTCCTATTGCATCAAGTGAGACTGATACATGTACAACAATATCACCAATTAGTTCTCCCAAAAAATTATCTCAGAAGGTATCACAGTCTCCTAACAAAGCAATCGAGACACAAAAAACGCCTCTCAAACCACAGTTAACCCAGTCACCTTGTAAGGTTAGCCCTATAAAAATGTCAGAGGAAGTTTCTATTACTCCAGATCAATCTGAGGCAGTGGTTGATTCCTCCAGTAAGATTGAGACTCCAAACACACCAGAGAAATCACTAGTCACTATAAATACACCTACTAAGACTGCAATTTCCACTCTTGATGTGGCAGATGTTGACCCTAAAATATCTCAACACATTAATCCTGTAAAGACACAATCATTGGACTCTCCTGCAGAAAATGAAACTCAAGAGTCACCTAAAATGAGCACAAATAAAGATGAACCAACTCAAATAACAGTACAAACAACATCAAATGAAGATCAGCTTTCTGAAAAGTTAACTTTAAATGGGCAAGTTGATGAGACTGAAAAGAATATAGATGATGTATCAAACTCCAAACACAGTATCTCCAATATTGACTCTATTGATAAAGAAGCTACAAATGAATCACTATCAGAAACACACTCTGAATCATCTGAGAAAGAACATAATAAAAGTATAAGTAGGGAATTGAAATCACTGATCAACTCGGCTAAAGAATCAAAAATTATTAGCGAATGTACACAGCTGACAAGCAAAACTAGGAAATCCAGAGCTCCATTGGATGCCTCAAACTCTAGTGTCAATGTATCAGTTGAAGGAAGCAAAATAATTGATACGAGACGCAGCAGTGATAACTCACAGAAGAGCACTTGCAGTGAGAAATCAGAAAAAAATGCAGTAAAACGTTCAATGAGGTCTCAAAATCCTGAGTTTGTCAATAAGGTAAAGCAGTTTTTGAATTCTGTCACTTCTAAGGTTCAAAAGGAGTCTGATGATGGGACAGATGAAGATTTAGAAGAGAACAAAAGTAAGGAACCTAAATCAACTCACTTGCCTAGTTCTCCTAAAAAGAAGAAAGTAGCTGAAAATGTTGTAAGTATGCGTTTAATTTCAAAGTTTTTATATTTTGGTTGGAAAAGGTATGAGAATAGAATTAAACTATTTTTGAAGGTAGTTTTCATTTGTTTTATCCTGTATGATTATTAAAATGACATGTTAAAAACAGATTCACAAAATGGCTGCCATTCAAGATTTTAGTAACAATGAATTAAATGATTTTTTTATTCATATAACAATTGAGTGAAAAATGGTGTGCTATTTCTACTGACACTTTCAAATCTGTTTTATAATATCTATGTATTAAATATTGTGTATGTTTAGGTTCAGGAAAATACTAGTAAGCTGCGTTCAGACCCTTATTGCTGGAGGTGCCACTGGGCTGTGGAGCAAGCTCCTAATGAGAAAACCCACCCTCCCATGACCTGCACTGTATGCCCCCGAGTCTACCATTTTAAATGTTTGAACGGAGTGGAGAGAAGCAAGATCAAACCTGAAAAGAGCTGGGTTTGTCCTGAATGTATGGCAGTGCTTCATGCTGAGAGTTCAGAAACTAGGTTTGTACTTTATGCCTATAATAGCTAAATATGCTTATTTTAATAGACATTGGACACTCACAACAATAAAATGATTTAGTCCCAAACTGAGCATAGACAAACATTCTTGATAACATATAAAGAAACTTCTATGGCAGGAAAATGCATATTTACCCTTAGTACGAGTTTGAGCTCACAAAAACTATCATAGTTTTCGTAATTGTTAATTATGTATCTATGTCCATTTTGGTGAAATGTAACCAAATATACTTAAAATTTAAGAAGACGCAAATGATTTAATGATAGAATTTAAACACTGTTTATTTGTATTGTAGAGAAAACAATAAAATCAGTACCCTTAATAGGAGTTCACGGAGCTCACGAAAACTATCATAGTTTTCGTAATTGTAAAAGTCGTACTAAGGGTACTTTTCATCATACTAACATTTGTCCCATTTGGTACCAAAACCCAGAGACCAGTGTATTCAGAATTAGAATAGAATTACTAAACGTTAGGTAATTCTCACATCTCTTAGAACTAAGTAACTTCTTAATTCTTAAATAATAATATATATTTTTTGAAGTTTTATTCCATTTTAGATAAGAATCTGATCTCTATACTTGTTTCTTAATTTTTTCAATTTTCAGGTCGCCAGCTATGAAAAAAGTAAGCCTGGGGAAGCTGTGTGAACTTCTGAACTTTGCAATGGAGCGAATGATGGATTTAAATGGGGTAATTAACATATTTTTAGTAATTATCTAAAATAGCACTAAAAATTTTTTTTAGAGAACTACTTAAATGAGTGTGTATAAACTAATTTTCTTTGGAAGCTTAAATGAAGTAGATGTCTGACATTGGGGATAAATAAGAGCTCTTATTATGCCTGCATAATCTTTTATAAACCTTATTTTACTATAACATATTCACACTAAAATTGCTGCAGCCCTAAAATAGGCTAGGTAATAGCAAAAAATATTAAATGGGCTTTAATAAACATATTAAATATCAGAATTCAATTTGTATGAGGTGGTAAAATCTATTACTTAACAAACATTGCAATCTTCCTTAATATAGCTTATATTAATACATAATTATAAGACCTAAAATTATTATATTTCAAACTAAAAGCATGATTTATCATAATATCAACTGCATTACATTAGTGGAGTGTCATTGTTTCAATAGTAGGTAAGCCATATCATTGATAAACGGTATATTGGTTACATTTAGTTAAATTGAGGTTTTATTCCTTCCATGAATTATACGACTAAAATGCGATGGCTACTTTCACCGTGCTGCGTGGTCGTATTAAAATGTATGTAGCGGCGTGGCTTGGCTGGCGTCGCGATAGGCGGCGGCCGGGGCGGGTGGGACGGAACGCCACTCGGCGAATGACCTTGTCGTTAGCTAGCACTTATCTATATACATAATGCGCAGTCCCGCGACGCGTGACTCGTAGCGCCCTCTCTTTTCCGCGTCCCAAATCAATAGTGGCCCACACACCTGTCTCACTCTAATCTAATAATAAACATCTATATGCACCACCACATACGCGCTGATGTGTGCGGCATTTTTCTTGATTCATCATTATTGTCGTGCTTTCGTATTAGCAGATTTTGTGCCATGTAGTACTTAGCCTACTCTCGTTTGATACTAATTCTACTATTGTTAGTGCTTGATATGCTATATCAACATTGTGTTGTTGCACAAAGTACTCGGCACATTTAAAGAAGACTAATTTCAATGCAACCAGTTTTTTATTAACACGCAATTCTCATAATAATAATATTATGTAGTAGTAAATTATGTAAAATAAAATTGATATCATTACAAAGATCATATTTATAAATGACAAACTGGTGAGCGCGACATCAAACTGTCTTCCCCTATTGCATCCTTGAAGTTTTATTTACGCGTCAAAAATTAACCTATTAAGGTACCATTTACCTTCATAACAAAATTCATGTAAATCAGTTCAGCGGTTAAGGCTCGTATATGTGACAGACAGAGATACTTTATTTGTATTAATAATATTAATATAAACAAGCAAGTGTCTGACTTTATCTGCACAGTCAGTCAGTATACCAAAATTTATCAAAATTGGTTTAGCAACGGAGGAATGATATTAATACTATGGTTTGAATTGTGAATGAAATGTTTTTCGTTTTACCTTCACTGCATTGGTAAGCTTTATGAGGCTAAAAATCAGCAAAGTGCGAGTCCGTCTTTCACGCGTAGGGGGCCGCAGTTCAACGGCTGTTACCTTTGAAAATGTACCATTTTGCCATTGCGATTTCTGGAATTATTATGTAATTAAAAAAGATGTCAAAAAGCATATCTTGGCGCGCTTGATGATAAACGGCCGCATAGTACTATACAGGGTTAATTTTAAAACACCAACAACCTCTTAGGGGGCGATTCTACCCATCAACAGGAACAACTTTTATTATGAGACCAACTCTGAAGTCGCAAAAAAAATCGGCTGTTTCATACATATCGGTCGATTAGCTGATGCACTTTTGTATGAAACAGCAGATTTTTTTATCGCGATTTCAGCGTTGGTCCTATAATAAAAGTTGTTCCTGTTGATGGGTAGAATCACACCCTAAGAGGTTGTTGGTGTTTTAAAATTAAGCCTGTATATTAGCTTGCGATAGTATACAGTAGCACTTGCGCAGTACCTCCCCAAACCCGTTAAGCTCTGGAAGCTTTGACGACCTCCGGGGCCGAGTGGTTTGTACGCCGGTTTTCATGGTGTCGCCGACTCGAGAGGTCCCGTGTTCAAATCCCGGTGGGGGTAGATGTTTGTGTGATAAATACGAGCATTTGTACTCCAGTCATGGATGTTTAATAATGTATTTCTATATAAATATACTCATATATGTACTGTATATGTATTCTATCCGTTAACCTAGTATTCCATAACACAAGCCTTACAGTGCTTACTTTGGGGCTAGGCTAATTGCTGTGAGTGTTGGAAATATTTATTTATTTATACCTTACACACCGACAGTTATACAAAACTACCAGAAGGAAGTGGATTTAACTTAGCTCTTTTGTAAGGTGGAGGTTACTTCCCCTGACGGGCACTCAAATTCGAGCAGTAAATCCACTTTAAACCCCTCTAAAAATAATACTATGTATTATTTTATAACTTGTGTTAGTAATATATTACTATTAAAAGCGTGCATTTAATATATTGGCTTATTTTTATTATCTTAATGATAATTATAATAATAGGGGTGATGACGGGGTACAGTAAACGAAATCTATTTAGTCCGTCAGTTAGATGATCAAAAAATAATGGACACGTATTTTTTCTTTGGGCAATCAACCAAAAAAAGACAAAGTTATAGCACGTCAAAGTTTGGGAGTAGGGGCTCGTGACGTCACTTTTTAGTGAATTTTCACTTAAAAGTGTACTAAAACGTGACGTCATGCGACATTTCAAATCAATATATCTCTGCAATGTTTATATTATGCTAAAAAAGAAAAAACACGTGTCCAATAGTTTTTTATAATCTACCTGATAAACGAAGAAAAAAAAATTAGTCATCATCCCTATTGGAATCCCATTCATTGTATTGACTTGGTAGTTTGTTTGAAGGGAACTTTTGTAAACTAGCATGTTTAATAAATAAATAAAAAAATACAAAAAAAACAAAAAGGGTGGACCCCCCTTAACATTAAGGGGATGAAAAATAGATGTTGTCCGATTCTCAGACCTACTGAATATGCATATAAAATTTTACGAAACTCGGTCTAGCCGTTTCGGAGAAGTTCAATTACGCACACCGTGACACGAGAATTTTATATATTAGATATATGTATATTCTACAAACAAGCAGATGCCTGCGACTTTTTCTGTTTGGAATAATTAGTTTCGATTTACAAAAATTTAAATCCCTTTATGGATCATTATCGGGACAAAACTGGTCTATGTTCATCTCCAAAGTCCCCATTATCGCTATATTAAAATCAATTCCTCGACTTAGCGAGATAGCGTAACAGGGCATTTATAATAATATTAGTATGGAGCCGCAATCAATAATAGGGATAATGACGGGACGAACTAATCGAAATTCTATTTAGGCCGACAGAATATCCAAAAATAATGAATTTTTTTTTTCTTTTGTCAATCAACAAAAATTCATAGATAAAGCGCATCTAAGTTTGGGAATGGTGCTGGTGACGTCACTTCTAAGTAAAAATTGTACCAAGTCGTAGTGACGTCATGCGACATTTCAAATCAATGGTGTCGAATCTGGGATGATTCTCTAAATTTAACATCAGTCTCTCCTTTTCATTCTGTATAAAGAAACAAGGATACACTGTTGTCTAAGTTTAGGTTAAGAGAATCATGTCAGAATCGGCACTAGTATATCTATTTTGATTTATATTTATTATTATAATTTTATTATGAAATGTTATTGATTATTTATAAAAAAATGATTTTTTATTATTGAAATTGATATTTTTAGTAATTAGTCAGATTATAATTGTATTTTTTTTAATCAATTTAATTTGTTTAAGAAAGTGCAATATTCTTAAATTCTCATAACAATAATTATGCAATGTTATTGATTATTATTGTTATACTGATTGAATTTTTATATTATTGACATTTAAATTATAGTTATTGGTCAGAGTATTCTATTTTATCAATTGTTTTTTTGAAGTTATACTTCTTTAGGCGCGTTATGAAAAAATGATGAGAGTGAAATTTTAAGATGCGCGCGCATCACTGTACTTTGTGTTTACCGCACATTAAGAAAATCTACCAACAAAATAGAAATAGAATCTCTATTTTGTGGGTGCTAACGACTGCATTGTGAAGGCCTATCAAAAGTATTTATTAATCTGGAACAACGGAACCAAAGCGCGATTCAGGAGACTACAGCGCCATCTCTTGACCATTGGTGTAGTAGAACCAAAAACCACATCTTTATTTTTTGTAATAAAGTAACAGTTATAGGTATTCATATTTATAATATTTATCCACATGTTTCTAGTTTGTATATTCGGAATACGTGTTTGAGTTTCATACAAGTGCAAATCACATATGTTCTAATAAATTATATTCAGTAGCGATTTTAATTGAATATTTTGATTATTTATTTATTTTTTCAAATTAAAACTGAACTTTATTGACTGTGTCCTTTTCCAGACTTTTTATTAATTTATTGTAATTAATTATTTGCATGCAATTAAAAACTAATTTTAAACGATGCCAAAGAAGGATAACTTCTCACGCGCCTACATAAGTACACGCACCCATTTTTTTTTATTAATATGCAAAAATTTGTACTTCCAACACAATGTAATATTGTTAAGGAATAAATAAATAAAAAAAAATAAAAAATATATAATGTTTTGATTATGTGAATAAGGAAAAAATACGTGTCATTTTTTTTATTGATGCTCCGCTTTTATAGGTCTTACTAGCTGTCCCAGCGAACTTCGTACCGCCATAAAAAATAGGGGTTGGTGGTAGAAGGGCGAAAATTTTGAGTTATATTTATTTTTGTATGATGTAACATAAAAGAATTAAAAAAAAATATCTAAAATTGAAAAAAATAAAATTTAAGGGTAGATTACCCTTAACATTTAGGGGTAGATTACCCTTAACATTTAGGGGGATAAAAAATAGATTACATCCGATTCTCAGACCTACTGAATATGCATATAAAATTTCACGAAAATCGGTCGAGCCGTTTCGGAGGAGTTTAACCACAAACACCGCGACACGAGAATTTTATATATTAGATTTTACAGTTCAAACCTCAAGTTTGTTTATGTTAAATTAAATGAAACAAACTCTTCTGCTTTATATAGTATTAAGTTCTAGCGGCCGTCCGCTACTAAGTGAAAGTTGTGATAAAAAGTATCCTATGTTAATCGAGGTCATAAATTATATGCGTACCATATTTCATCCAATTCCATTCAGTAGTTTTTGCGTGATTGAGTAACAAATAAACAAACTCACTTTCGCATTTCTTAAATTAGTTAGAAAGATTTTAAGGATGGTATGCTGTATGATGTATGCTTCTGTTATTAATTCCAGGTTGACCCCTTCATGCATCCGGTGGATCGCACTCAATTCCCCGACTACGATAAGTACGTGGTACATCCGATGGACCTATCGCTCATGAAGGAGCACATTAAATCGGGCCACTACGGCAGCACCGAAGCTTTCGTAGCGGATGTGCAATGGATACTGCACAACAGCATCATATTCAACACATGTGAGCAGGGTTTTGGTCTGTTGTTTTGTAATTTTTATTATTATTTTTAATTGCAGGGTTGGTAACGTTGCTTGAGGCTCAAGCATGAACTTTGACAGATCCGTTATCGTCTCGTCATCGTCAAATTTTGTAGGGCCAGTACCCTTAGCACGAACCAATATCGAATTCGTAACGTTTGCGAGTCCGAAATGTCATTGTCAAATCTGTACTGATTTTTAGTTCGTTACGTACTTTGTGCTGCTGCTGTTCAAGTTTCCATACAAAATTTGACATTGACATTTCAGTTTGCAAACTGTTTGAATTCGATAATGGTTCGAGCTAGGGGTACAATTTGTTCTTACGGAGACGTAGGTAGGGAAGTCCCACAACGGAGATCTCGCGGTTCCGACTTAGCAGCGTAGAGTGTATTCGCAGGGTTTTTTAGCGGAATGTATGCCGTAAGCCGCACGGACTGCCTAACGGCTTCTCCGTTTCGCACCCGTGAGACTTGATGCTAGGTGTGAGGTCTATTCGTTGGTGTGCCCCTTAAGGGCGCCAACGTCTGTAAATAGAGGTTAGGTTAGGTTTTGCCTGCGTAAAAAAAGGGAGCCGCTGCTTAGTTTTCATATAAATTATGACGATGCGATACGATTACGGAACTGTCAAAGTTCGTGCTTGGGCCTCTGGTTATCTGTATGCGGTGCGTATACGTTGATTCAGGGTAAAACTCAACGGTATTAAATACCCTATATACACCACGTGCGGACAGGTTTCGGCCACTATTTTGTTCGTGTGTTTGTATCTAGGGTATATAATATCGTTGGTTTAACTGGTCAAATCAAATATTTTGTTAAAGTTAATTCTTCCTCGCCTTGTATAACCGTTCACATTATGTTTATCAAAAAGAAGTTCCTTAATAGAAGTAACAAATGTTTCACTGATATTTATGGAAACTTAGTATATTTCCTCTCACAATGTAAAAAATAAAACGGATCGTTTTTTTTCGGAACTCTTATTCATTCTTTTAAAGAAATGCACTTCTATACAGAATGAAAAGAAGAGACTTAAATTCAGTAGTTTACCAATGTTGTCGTAAATTGGTTAATTGCTCTTCTATTAAGTGTTCTGTAGTTGTAAGGAGATGAATGTGTGCCACTTTACGGCGAATATCACTCGAGGTCGATAGGACTCGCTTAATCAAAGTGACAGACCACAAACTACTGACTGCACATAAGACACCCTTAAAGTAGCGTATATGTGTACTGCATCATACAGTTAATGTTCACCAACCCTTATATAAGTTATAGAATAGTTAGATTATTTATATATTAGGTAGTAATTTAGTTTGCACATAATTATATGTTATATTATATTATTAAGTACCTCTGAAATAATTACAATTATTTGCACTATTAGAGTTTTTTTATGTTTCTCATATTAGTGGTGGTGTTTAGAAGGAATAATGTATGTATCTACACTGTAATAATAGATGCTTTAGTGAAAGATTTGTATATATTATTTGGGTTTGATTAGATGAAACAGCATGGCAAATATTTTTTCTAAAAGTATGATCAGTGTCATGGCAGGATTGCATGGAAAATGCTCTAAAAGTTATTTAATGTAATATTATATGTCAGCTTACATTTTTTTCTCAAAGCACAGACTTTAGAGATTGTGTCTCACAGTTGAATTAAAGCCCAAAGTCTAAAGTTAATCATATACCCTCTTGCTACAAAACGTTGATTAAAGTTGAACTCAGTCTAAAACGATACTCTCATCGTGTCAAGAAATCAGAGACAGCATTTGGTTTAAACCAAGTGTAACTCTAGGTCATGTTTTGGAATAAGACAGATTTTGTTTTTCTTTTACTGAACACATAATATTTCGAGGAGCTCGATGGCGCAAATTGTGAGCGCATTCGGTTTGCGATCGTGAAAGTTCAGCAACTTTCGCAATGGTCGGTCATTGGATGGGTGACCAAAACCTTATTATCTCGAGCTTCTCCGTGCTTCGAAAGGTACGTTACGCCGTTGTTCCCGGCTGCATCTGCAGTCGTAAGCACTCACCAATCCTCACTGGGCCTGGGGTCTCGGCCCAGTCTCCCTATCCCATCCATAGAAAAGGCCTGTGCCCCTGCAGTGGGGACATTAATAAGCTGATGATGATGACGATGATGATACATATTACAACACCAATGCTATTCTACCATGTATCTCATCATGCTAAACGTAAGATCCATTTTCAGTGCAATCTAAATTAACGGCAGCGGCCAGGACATTAGTTCGCTCGTGCCGGGCCGAAATGGGAGAGATAGAAGCTTGCCCCGAATGTTACGCGGCCGCGCACGCGATGAAACCTACCTGGTTCACCGACGTATGCACCACGCCGCATATACTGCTGTGGGCTAAACTGAAAGGTTAGTGAATTTTCAGTTGCTAGAAAAGGTTTTCATTTTAGGCTTAGTGTGCACTGCGGCTTTTGAAGCTCGCAGCAAAACATCGCAGGTTTGTTGTAATTAGTACTATTTGTAACACAGCGCGCGCATTGCGGAAAAACAATGCCTTTTTAAGTCAGTCTGCTAAGAGCATTTAATTAGAGAGTACCTATTCTCTGTTTCGTTTCCTCTCAAAAAAACATGTCTGAAGATTATCACCATCACCTTCTTTACCAATAACTGCTCATGGTGAATTATTAATTGAAAAAATATCAACTCGGTGAAGAAACCACCCTACGAAATACGAAATGTCGCTGCGGTCCAAAGCCGCACCCGTGGCCCAAAAGTATAATCTAATCTGATGGCGGCGGCCAAAACATTAGTTACCTCGTGCCGGGCTGACTGGTTTCCAATTCACAGTGCAATTGAATATAACAGCAGGATCGTACAGAGATGGGGGAGTTAGACCGGAACGGCAGCGGCCGGCAACTACGCAGCACTTTCAGTGTGAAATAATTTTAAACTTTATCTACATACTTAAAAGACCAGTATCGCTTGAAAAGGTCCCGCGGTGTCACTTGAGCTTTTCACGCAGCGATATTAAAAACCCTAGATACACCACGAGCGCTTAATATGTGTATCAAGAATTGCTTAAACGCCACTCAAGCACTTCTTGGTTCACAGACACGCGCGGGCCGTTGAAAAGTCAACATGCTGCATAGCGACCAAACCGAGCCAACCGTGTAAAAATGTGAAAAAAAAATAGAAAACTTATTGTTCGTAGTGTGGTTCTATCGGCAATTATCAAATCAATGTTTATTATTTTAACGTAGGTATTTGAAGCAATTTTTGTTTTAATATTGTGGATAGTTCAATGCACCTTTTGGACAGGTTTCAGCCATGATTTATAATCGTGATGTTGTATATCGTTGTTTTCAAGCGATGCTGGTCTTTTATGTATATAAGTTCGCAGTTTTGAAATTTGATAGTTTTGGATAAATCGACCTATCAGAAAATAATATTGTGGTTATTTCCTCTCAGGTTTCCCCTACTGGCCCGCTAAGGGTATGTCTGTGAACGCCTCTGGTTTAGTGGACGTGCGGTTCTTCGGCGCCCACGACCGCGCCTGGGTACCTGCCAAAGATTGTTTCCTGTTCTCTGAGAAAGACCCAAACAACTTCCGCACTAAGAGACAAGACATATTGGACAGTATGCAGGTGATTGTAAACAAATGTTGATATTACTATACTAATAAACTAAGATTGCTTATTGTTCTCCGAGAAAGGCCCTAACAACTTTCGCACTAAGCAGCAAGACATATTGGACATACAGCATACTGGTGATTGTAATCAATTTGGTACTCTAAACAAAGATAGCTTCTTGCTCTCCGAGAAAGACTCTTAACAATTTCCGCATTAAGAGACAAAACATATTAGACAGTATGCAGGTAAATTTAAACAAATATTGGTACACTAAACCAATAAACTAAGATAGCTTCTTGTTCTCCGAGAAGATCCAAACAACTTCCGCACTGAGACAAAGCCTGCCTTTTGCGTAACAAAACCTTGTTTATGCAGGAAGCCAAACACCACACCCGCAATATATCCAAGAAATACGGCAAGTTCGTGTATCCACCGTTCAAAACGCAATTTGATCCGACGAAGTTGAAAGAGCAGCTCAAGTTGATGGTAAGTCGGCGACTCTTTTTTTACGTTAATTTTCACATAGGTTCTCGAACTGCGATATACAACTAAAGGTATGGTAACAAAAGTTATGTGACTATTTAATAAGGTAGATTTTGATTGTGCCATTTATATAAAGGAAAAAACTTAAAACAGTGTTGCTATACATTTATATGGTAAAGCCCCTGGCTCGAAGACCGCGCCTCATATAGAAGCAGCTATGAGATTATGTGTACGATGGCGGAGCAGCCTGTCCACATGTCCACGTCACGACGTCCTCAACGAGAAACGGTGTTGTAAAGACCTGTACACATCTCCACGTCACGACGTGGGCAACGTGAGACGGTGCCGCAAGCACCTGTCCACATCTACACGTCATGACGTGGTCAACGTGAAACCGTGCCGTAAGCACCTATCCACATCTCCACACCACGATGTCGTCAGCGTGAAACGGTGCCATAAGCACCTGTCCACATCTCCACATCACGACGTCGTCAACGTGAAACGGTGCCGTAAGCACCTGTCCACATCTCGTCACGACGTCGTCAACGCAAACCGGTGCCATAAGCACCTGCCCACATCTCCACATCACGACGTCGTCAAAGTGAAACGGTTGCCGTCAGCACCTGTCCACATCTCCACATCACGACGTCGTCAAAGTGAAACGGTTGCCGTCAGCACCTGTCCACATCTCCACATCACGACGTCGTCAGCGTGAAACGGTGCCGTAAGCACCTGTCCACATCTCCTCGTCACGATGTCGTCAACGTAAACCGGTGACCTGTCCACTTCTCCACGTCACGACGTCGGCAACGTGAAACGGTGACCTGTCCACATTTCGACGTCACGACGTCGGCAACGTGAAACGGTGCCGTAAGCATCTGTCCAAATCTCCACGTCAAGACATCGTCATCGTGAAACGGTGCTGGTAACTTTGCACGCTGCGTTGACATAACGTTCAAATTTACGACCAGCTGTGCACGTGATGTCAAGGCACAATTCCCGTTTGAGTTGCCGCACCGTTACACGTTGACGACGTCGTTACGTGGAGATGTGCACATGCCCTTTCGAGAATGGCTTATTAAGCGAGAATTTTTATTTTTTAATCCGATATCAAAGAAAAAAGCGGGCGAACAAACAACGAAACCCTTTGATCTGGATCCTGCTATGATAATAAATCTCTATTAATATTAAAACGGTTATAGACAAAAGACGAAAGAAATTTCTAATTATATTCTTTCTATGGACACAAAAATAAGTCTAAAACCTGTAAATGACAATTATCTGGTTACATTTCTTAGTAACACCTGTTATTTTTTTCTATGCAACTAAGCACTAAAAGGCCTCAATCCCTCCTCAATAGTAACATTTTTGCCCTCGTTTGTTAGATACCATCGTTTGAAGGGGAAGTCCGTGCTCCTATCAAGGACAAGCCTGTGACGTCATCGCCGAGTATCGTTAAACACAAAAGCAGATCCAATTCTAAAAGCTCCAAAGGCTCTCATAATGAAGGGTAAGGGTTTTGTAATTATTTTGAGCATTGTCAAAGCATCAACTGTTTTCTGTAGTTTGCATTGAACAAGAAAATAATATACTTCATTATCACCGGCCTTTTAATGCCTTTACTGCTGCGAAACAAGCCTTCCTATGGATGGAGTAGGGGATTAGGGTATTTTCCAAATTTTTGAAAACTGCTTATATTTAAAGATTCGGACAAACGGTTTAACAGAAAAATTAAAATAAATAATGTCTTTTTTTCTCCATTAAACCAATTAAAGTTGAATTTATTTTTAATTGTTTTGAATTTACCACCAAAACGCTCGGTTCGTTGATGTCTACTGTGTGACGTCAACTTTGTGTATGTAGTCAGCTGAAGGTCAAATTATTAACTTTTTTTACGTTCGGGATAAATTTATAGTATAATACTTACACAAAATATTTTAAAAGGAAAGAAATCGTCAAATAATTATTCCTCCTATTATCGTCAAGTAATCACAGACCGTCCTCAGACTGCACAGGTGTTAAAATTCTTTACACAAAGTTGAAGTCACACAGTAGACATCATCGAATCGAGCGTTTTGGCGGTAAATTCAAAACCATTAAAAATAAATCCAACTTTTATTGGTTTAATGGAGAAAAAAGACATTAATTTATTTATTTTTCTGTTAAATTGTTTGTCCCAATCTTTAAATATAAGCAGTTTTCAAAATTTTGGAAAATAGCCTATTGGGCCAAAACCCACCACGCGGGCCCAGTGCTGATTGGTGGGTACTAACGACTGCAGATGCAGCCGGGACCAACGGCCTAACGTGCCTTCCTTAAGCACGGAGAAGCTTAAGATAGTAAATTTTTGGTCACCCATCCGATGACCGACCATTGCGATAGTTGTTTAACTTCAATAATCACAGCCGAACGCGCTAACCACTTGTGCCATCCAGTTCGTTTTGGTTATTTTTACTTACTTCGCGCTAAAAATTGCTTTTGACTTTCAGTGACATTAGTGAGTGCGAGGAAGCGTCAGCTCACACAGTAGCGACATCTCGGAAAATGGCGGATGGTGCAGAAATAGCTAGAGAAGAAGAAGACTCAAGCGGGGATCAGTGAGTTCTATATTTATAATTTTATTAACACGTTTGTTCTATTTAGGATGCATATGTATTAGAAGTTATCGTCATGAAGAAGCAATATACTTGTATAACTCGTGTCATTAAAGAAATTAATCGCAAATGACGGCGTAAAACATTCTTTCCCTCTCGCACATGCTATCCTAAATAAAGTGCGAGGGAGACAGAATGTCTAGCGTCGGCATTTTCAATTCCTTTTTTTAATGACACGAGTTTAAAGAAATATAGTTATTATCGGGATTGCCATGTACCTTGTTTTACATCGCCTTCAGAAGTTTCCAAAGCATAAAATAGTCAGATGACTATTTTATTTCAAATATTATACAAGTTTTTTTTAAGTATTCAAGGAGGGTTAAGGAAATTTTTATAATCATTTTGTCAGCACAATCTTTTTAAGGAAATTTAAAAATTTTCCTTAAACCACTATTTATAGTCAAATTTTGAAAAAGTAGTATCTAAATTTACATATAATTTTATCAGGGAGAAGACAATGGAGGTTGATACCCCGACATCAGCTGCCAAAGAGGAAACATCTAGAAAACGTCGCCGTTCAGAAATGGAAGAGGCTGTCATCACCATAATAGACAGCAGCAGTAACCAAAAGAAACAACGCCTTGAAACAGAAGAAAATAAAACGGAAGAAGTTAAACCGTCTAGTAGTGAAGCCCGGACTACTAAAGAAGATCTTGCTATAACATCAACACCGAAAGAAAAAGATAATAGAACACAAAATAAGGATAATGAACCGTCTAGTAGCACAAACGAAAAAGACAAAGTAATACCAACATTATCTCCAATAAAACTAGTGATATCAACTAAAACTAACAAACCAATTGTAATAACAAAAGTGAAAAGTGCCAAAAGTGATAAAGTCCCTCCAGTTAAATTAAGACAAATGAAAATAGACAAATCTTTCTCAGCAGAAAATGTTAAAAGCAAGGACAAATCGCAGAGACGTAGGAGTTCTAAAAGCAACAAGTCATTAAATAACAGCAACTCTGGAAATACCAGCAAAACTGGAAAACTGCCCGAGAAGAAGAGCGAAAAGATTATTGTCAACTCTACTACAGCTGAGAGCGTAAAAGATAATAAAGAAGAAGCTAACAAGTCGACGTTGGAAAAAGATGCTCCCAAGGCAAAAGAAAGTTCGAAAACTGTTAAGGATAGAATTCAGTTTGATGACGACACAAGCCTAGCAGTAATAGCGCGAGAATCCAAGACCAACAACAATTTAACTGGCATGCCAACTATCAGTAGCGTGTGTAGTTTATCTACTACCGCCCAGAAAACCAGCTCAACTACAACCAAAACTACAACTAACTCTAAAACAGTCGAAGTTACTATAGAAGCAAACCCAAATAGCAGTATAGTCACTCCGATAAGCGTAGACGTTCAGAAAACAAAAGAGGCGACGAATAAGTCAAAAAGTTTGCCTAACAACAAGGAACCGCAATCGTTGGTCGGTCGAGTGGGGGTTAGAGCTTTCGCTCGAATGACGTCACCAGATTCTCGCTCAAAGAAAGACAATACTGCCACTAACGCAAACAAAGACGTGCAAATCGAAATAAAAGCCGAGCCCATGGACACAGATGACGCAGAACGGCACATGCAGAAAATGGACCTTATGAACGTGTTCAGATTGCAACCGGTGAACAATACTACGAGTTTACGTGAAGTGCGTATAAATAAAGTGGTCGTACCTACAGTGAACGCTAAAAAAGTGGTGAAACCGAGTCAAGAACCAAGGCCTAGGGCGAAGAAAACTTTCCCACAGCCTAAGAAGCCTGATGAGGGAAGATCAGAGTTAAACAGCAAGAATTCTATGGTGTATATTCCTATACAACCGCCTATAACGCCGGTGCCTGTCAGGGGGTCTCGAATGACGCCTGTGTCCGTATCCAACGGACCGAACATGAATGTAGCCACCAGAACTATGGCGACGGTCACTAATACTACTTCATGTAAGTAATCTTTACTTTTATTTAAGGAAAAAAGAGTGGTCGGCTACTTCAAGTAGTGATATTATTGTATAGCATCATTCATGTATAAAACAAGTAGACTCCCAATAGCCTAACAAAAGTGCATCAAAAAACGACCAAGCAGTGCTGTGTTTTACATATACATCAACTTATACAGATAACATTAACACATTTATTCAAATGAACATGTTATCTCGTAGCAGTAAGGTTCAATCTCAAATGTATATCATATCAGGGAGAGAATGAGCATACATCAACTTATACAGATAACATTAACACATTTGTTCAAATGAACATGTTATCTCGTAGCAGTAAGGTTCAATCTCAAATGTATGTCATATCAGGGAGAGAATGAGCTAGTTTGATTACGGTGCGATAGATATACACGTTCGCGTAACCCACGGGGCGCACACGAGAAGAGTTTTTTTTTATAGTTATTAAAATGTAGTAAAAGCAATACGATAGACACGCTAAGATAGTTGCGTAATTTTGTTTGTTTAATGGACACTAAAGCATGCCGTTGCAATGAAAACGCGGTCGCGAAACTACTGTTTGTAATTTACGCCCAATTGCCGCGTGGGCATTAATTTAATTTAAAATCCGTCAATTTTTGAGAGTTATTATGAGTCTATCTGTTTTATATATCAATGTTGAAGCATAGTGTTTTTTCACGTAGGTATCAAACTTCTTTGCCTCTACTGGAATACGTTATTTATCTATGTAGGGGCAGCGCGATTAAAGCGAGGGCTGTACCTACTCTTAAAATCGGTAATCGCTTTATCGTCAACTTTGTTGTGTCGTATCTCGCTGCGACGTTGAAAATTAACTAGGTAAGTTGGAGAAGAATGGTCGTAGGTTCTGGTTTGAATTAAAGCTATTTAATTAGTTTTATTAAGAGCTTCTGTTGTATCGCGTATAGGTAACAATACAGTTAGCACGGCGCCGACGTCGCTAGTGTCTTCTCAGCCGCCCCCGCGCCCGTAAAGTGTACGAGATTATTATTTACCTCTTATCATGTATAGAGACTGCTAAATCTCAAACGTTACAGTTCTTATACGTTCGGCAACACTGCGCGGTGCGGCCGCGCCCTAGTCAGCACAGGCTGTCGGACAGCACCTTTAGACTTAGAGGCTGCGTTTACAAGAGAAAGTTCTTCTTTCTTTCCATAATCGGGGAAGAGATTAATTATGTCACATTGGAACTTCACTTTAACTTTGAGGAGGATTTTGGGAACATTTTTTTTTATAACTAGGTAGGCAAATGACTCTACCCCACCTGATGTTAAGTGGTGATAAAGTCCAAAAGCGAAGATGCTGATTTAACTTCCTGGTGTAGGTTCAAGTGGCTATTTTAGGTTCCGGTTGGAATTTCTGCTTCTTAATTTGTTTTATTAAGAGCCGTTGTATCGCGTACAGGTAGCAACACAGTAAATAAGGCGCCGACGTCGCTAGTGTCTTCTCAGCCGTCTGGGGGGCGGGTGCCCCTGCGCCCCTCGCCGCGCCGCCGCCCGGCAGTTCGTCACTATCCCTCGTGCCGTCCGTGGGACAGATGCCCACTAACGTGCACACCGTGCCGCTTATCATACCTCTGTAGAACAAGCCAATATCTGTGATACTTGTGACTGCGTGGACGTGAATGTTTGACGCCACAACTACTGAAATCTCCATGGATTCTCTGTGCGTGTGTCATGTCAATTGTGTGATAGAGAAGAGCGTGCAGAATATGTCAACTTTTTCTTGTCCCGCGATCTCTTTCTTTAAAGAAAACACTTAAACGGGTTTAAAATGCGTTTTTTAATACTTCATACAAAGCTCTACGTTTCGCATCCTTTAGACTTAGGGGCTGTGTTTACAAAAGTTCTTCTTTTATTCCATAATCAGGAAAGAGATCAATTATGTCGCATTCCAACTTTACATTTGAGGAGGATTTCGGCAACAGTTTAATTAACTCCATGGAGTAGGTTCTAGTAGCTATTTTAGGTTCCGGTTGAAGTTTCAGCTTCTTAATGTGTTTTATTAAGAGCTGTCTTTGTATCGCGTACAGGTAGCAACACAGTAAATACGGCGCCGACGTCGCTAGTGTCTTCTCAGCCGTCTGTACCCGCCCCTGCGCCCCTCGCCGCGCCGCCGCCCGGCAGTTCGCCACTATCCCTCGTGCCGTCCGTGGGACAGATGCCCACTAACGTGCACACCGTGCCTCTTATCACCTCCGTCAACGGCCAGTGGACGTTCAGCCTTCAGCCGGTCATGTCCGTCGGAGGGGTAGATGTAAGTATTTACTTACTTCTCTTTACTTTTTAAAGTAAAACCTTTATCACATCGCCACATATTTTTCGTTCAACTTTAGCATGTCGCATGAAATTTTTAATTGTTATTCAAAAATTTGGACCTTTTTATATTAGTATCCGTGGTCAGTAGTTGAAAGCTCGCTGCCATGCGAGCGACTCGGGTTTGATTCCCGGTCCAGAAAAAGTTCTATTTTAATTTTCCACATTTTTTAAGCTAGAGTTACATTGAGGAAAAAAATCTACGGATGTAAAACACTTAAAAGTTTTACTTGCATTGTGGTTTTATAAAACCATACCTCTTTTTTAATTTAATAAATAGTGCAGTGCTATTCAAACTTTATGGCGGATGTTAAGTTAGCAGTAAGTGCAACTTTATGCCGGTTTCAGTTCAGTGAAACCTTGCGCGCCTCTACGTCATTCTTACATTTCGTTTACTGCGGCGCGACTTGCGCTAACTTCAAAGCCGCCATTAAGTTTGAATTGCACTATGATTCGATATTTACATCCTGTACTGGACAAGTTACGAATATTTCTTTCATATCCCTCCTATTTTTAATACAAAGTTATTTCGAAATTTTAAGTGCCTGACAAATATTTTTTGATTTTTTCGAGACAAGTACCTATACGGTGCAAACATTTTTATTTTACAGAAGCCAAGGACCAGCTTAAAATTAATTATGTAAATATAAGATATAAATGAATACAGTTAACTTAAGTTAACCCCTAAATTAGACACTGATCATGTTGTTACCTTTAATGATCAAAGTTACTTTATGTCATTCTTGGGTTTACTTCAAAATTAGCAGTGTTTAAGCACTAATCACCTGTCGTTACCTTAAATGATCCAAGTGACTTATTGTCAGGACTTTTAAAATTACCAAACTACAGGCCTACTCCTTTGTTGTTTTTTTTTATTTTTTTTTCCACACATTCGCATTGTACCATTATGATAGGTGTTGATTCAGGACGATGCACCGCAGCCGCTGATGAATGGCCTCCCGGACCGAAGCAATGCCCCTACGAACATTGTACCGATAGTGCCGAACCCTGTGGTCGCGCCTTCGAACACTGTGCTAGTTCCATCTTCCGCGCCGATGATCCAGCCCAATATGCCCACGGCTATGTTGCCCAGCAGTGGACCGAATGTGGTGCCTACTACGACAGTAGCGATGCCAGTCGTAGCCCCGACGCCAGTCGTTGCGCCAAACAGAAGTACAGACAGCTCCGCACCGGGAGAGGTGAGTTAAAGGAACATTGTACTATAAATGCTAAACCCAGACGTTTCGCCTACGAACACTGCTAGTGCCGCCTTCCGCACTGATGATCCAGCCCAATATGCCCACGGCTTTGTTGCCCAGCAGTGGGCCGAATGTGGCGCCTTCTAAAACAGCGCCAATGCCAGCCATCGCTCTGACGCCAGTTGTTGCACCAAACAGGACTACAGACAGCAGGGCACCGGGAGAGGTGGGTTTCTTGCATCGTTGAGTTAAAGGAAATATCTTCCGCGTCTATGATCCAGCCCACGGCTACATTGCCCAGCAGTGGGCCGAAGGTAACGCCTACTATAACAGTACCAATGCCAGCTATCGCTCTAACGCCAGTTGTTGCACCAAACAGGAGTACAGACAGCTTAGCACCGGGAGAGGTGAGTTACAGGCATCGTTGAGTTAGAGGAAATATCTTCCGCGCCTATGATCCAGGCCACGGCTATATTGCCCAGCAGTGGGCCGAAGGTAACGCCTACTATAACAGTACCAATGCCAGCCATCGCTCTAACGGCAGTTGTTGCACCAAACAGGAGAACGACAGCTTGGCACCAGGAGAGGTGATTTAAAGGAATCGTGTAAGGAAAACCTTGAGTATTGCGATAGGATAATTATGGTGAAGCTTTTCATCGATACTACTGTCAAACCCATACTCTGCAGTGAGCGTCGCATAGTTGAAAAAAGAATTGTCAAACTACAATGGAGTTTGACAGTTAAGTGTCGATAAATCGCTTTGTTATATCGTGTTCTGTACTACCTTAGCATTAACCAATATCGAATTCGAATAGTTAGCGAGTGCGAAATGTCAGTGTCAAATTTTGTTGGGAAACTTAAAAAGCGGCGCCATGTTGGACGTAACAAGAACTAAAAATCAATACACGTTTTAAAATTACATTTCGCATCGTCTAAGCAAAATAGTGATAAGCATACTGATGGCCATGCAGTAAAATGAATCTGCAATCATATTAAACATACAAAACGAGCATAATTTGCAGTGAGAAGTTCTAGCGTCGACTCACTGACTGACTTATGTTTAACAAAACATTCTGTTGACGAAACTTTTACAAATTATATTTCTTGGTCTTTAAAGATGGAACCTTCTTTTCAATTTATTTCTCGAAAAAAGGAAAAGTCCTTGAAGAATTTCTTATAAGTATTGTAGATTACAAGTAACTGTCTATTTTGACACAAAACGTCTATATCCTCCAGCCGCCCAGATTACAACAGAGGCCAGCTTTGCTGAATCCTTTAGACGCGCAGACTCCGACGGGCGTCCTGCCAACGCCTTCAAGCGCTGGACCAATTACTGCTAAGCTCAACCAGAATGCAGTTAAGGTAAGTGGAAATTTTATTTTTTCAAACATTCGTAAAGTAACAGATAGCGGCACACATTTTTAGTAAAACCATAGACCGTAATGTCTATTGTAGGGCTTTCCCTACACTCTTAAATTGTAAGTTTGAGTTAAATAAAGTCAATTTGTATATATGTAGTTAATTTAGTTTACACAAAGGTTATTAGTTTATAAATAGAACAATATAAACAGACGTTAATTAGTTTATGGTTATTGACTAACTGACTTTAATTGCGAATATAATATTACACCGGAAAATGCTGATCAGCAAGATATAATAATTTACCTAACAACGTTATTGTTCGGTTGCGAAACCGTGCAGTCTATGGTTTATGCTCAATGCTGCCGCTCCGCATAGTGTTACTCGTATATACAAATAATCTGACCAAAATGGCAGTACTTTTATTCAAAGTCTGTTTTGTTACCCCTAAATGATGCGGTAACAATCCAGTCCATTTATATAAAATTTAACTATTTCGAAGTAGTAAATCCGTAGCCTCAAGACGAACCAATATCACATTCGAAAAGTTGAATTCTATCTCCATACACTTCAAAAGACAAAAATTTTGTATAGAGATTTGAACAGCGCCTCAACGTTACGTACGTCTGAGAATTAAAAAACTTCCATACAAAACTTCTTGACATTTGACGCGTATCGAGATCGAATTAACTATTCGAATTCGATATTGGTTCATGCTAAGGATACAGAATTCAAGACACCACTTATTCAATGAAAATTTTGCAAACAAAAATTTTAATGCAATGTCGCACGATATTAATTTGACTCAATATTTTTAGTTGGCTGATTTCTTCCGCAATTTACTAGAAGATTCTTTGGAGAAGGTGGATGAACCGGCGGCGGAAGTAGTGCTCCTGAAACTGAAGCTCGAGCAAATCTCCTGGCGGCAGAGACAAGAGATCGAGGAACTGAAACACAACCATGGTAATATAATTATCACTTCATTATTAGGTATTTATATATATAAATACTACCTGTCCCAGCGAACTTCGTGCCGCCATAAAAAAAATAGGGGTTGGTGGTAGAAAGGTGAAAATTTAGGGTTGTATGTATGTTTGAATGATGTATCATAAAAAGATAAAAAAAAATCCAAAAAAAGAAATTAAGGGTGGACCCTTAACATTTAGGGGGATTAAAAATAGATATCCGATTCTCAGACCTACTGAATATACATATAAAATTTCACGAAAATCGGTACAGCCGTTTTGGAGTAGTTCAATTACGCACACAGTGACACGAGAATTTTATATATTAGATATGCATACTTACCTCAATGTTATTATATTCCCTGAGCCAAAAGTGTGGCTTGAGAGTAAATGCAAGTGGAGAGAGACTCTCTATGTCTATGGTTTTCTTAGATACCGGCCGACACATCGATAACAAGGACATTTACATCGCACCAGCCCGGTGTGCATTAAATTAAAGTAATGGTTGTTAGCAAAAAGTCTTACCATAGTGTCTAGCTAGCCGATTGTAGCTATTTAGCGCCGAGACAATGAGGTTTGCTTACTACTAAATTTTATTACGCTATGCTATGTGATAGAAGCTCGATGGCACAAGTGGTTAGCGCGTTCCGCCTTCGATTATAGAAGTTAAACAACTTTCGCAATGGCCAGGCATAAAATTATTGACTAAAAGATTATTATTTCGAGCTCCTCCGTGCTCTGGAAAGCACGTTAAACCGTTAGTTAGTAGTTAGCCCCACGAATCCGCACTAGGTCCGCGAGGTGGGTCATGGCATAGCCCCATCTCCCTGTTCCATCCACAGGGAAGGCCTTTGCCTCTGCAGTGGGGACATTAAATTCAAATTAAAAATCATTTATTCAGTCTAGACTGTTACACGATCTTGTGAACGTCAACTCTATTCCATCGGTTCGTAAATCTACGAGAGACCTTGTACCGAGGAGAACTGACAAAAAACTCGGCAAGGGAATTTTTTTTAATAGGCCGATGATGATGATACTCTGTTTTTGTTGCAGAGCTAACACTCGCGGAGATCCGTTCCTCGTTCGAGAAGGAGAAAATTCGTCTGGTGAGTGAAGTGAGGGTGGCGGCGCAAGCGGACTTAGAATCCGCCGTAAAAGCTGCCAAGGCTAAACAATGGTGAGTGTTATGTTCAATTTTAAGCATTTAACTGCTTGATTTGTAAATGCAAAGAAAATTTTAGATAAAGAAAAACAAACACTGTTAACGTATCAGGCACGAACCTGGACCGATTATTATGCGATTCAAATAAGAATAGGCAAGCCAATGACGTCCATCTGTCAAATGTACGGTTTGCAAAAAATCTTGGAACACTTATTTTATAGCCGAAAGCATCAGTGGTGATGATGACTATTCCGACGGAAGTGCAGAGATGATCGGAATTAAAGGGCTAGATTCTGATTAATGTTTTCTCTCAGACAGTTTTAATGAATATAAATTATTAAAAATCTGATATTTTTTGTCACTTCTACCTAACTGGTTTGAATTGACAGCTATGACGTCACAACATGGCGCCCAGCCGGTCCTATTCTTAGTTGAATCGCATTGTAATTAGTTCAATGGTGAGTAATTATTATATTTAGAGCAAGCGCACATTGAGCCACTATAGGCAGCCATTAAACGCGGCATCAAAATTTTCGGAGAACAAATGTTCGCACATCGTGTGCGTTGAGTCCGTGACAAGTACTCGATTTTTGTGTCCATAAAATATTTGACGATGGCGATACGAATACTTTTTCGCTGGTTGTTCATGCTTGGGGTGCAGTTCATAGCTCGCTGCGAACTCACAACCGCCAAAAAGTTCAGAATCGCTTTATACTCAGGTGTATAATCCATTCAAACAGGTGTGCGAACTGCAACCAGGAAGCACAGTTCTACTGCTGTTGGAACACTTCCTACTGCGACTATCCGTGCCAGCGAGCGCATTGGTCGCAGCACTTCAGCGTCTGCACGCAGCAACGGTTACAGGTTGGTTCTTATTTTAAAATTGGAAGTAGTATAATTATCATCAGCAGATGGACGTCCTCTGCTGGGGCCTCCTCAATTGCTTTCTATACACAACGGTCCTGTGCTTTTTGCATTCTTGATACGAAAAAATTTTTTTATGCATAATAGGCAATGCGTTTGACTACAATCTCTCCCCATGGAAAGCGATGATGAGGCCTAGGATGGTACACGCCTGCCTAGAAGATAAAAGCCTGTTCACTCTGGCCTTGAAGATATCCTGATTATATTGGTCCAGGAAAACCGACCTCGGCAAAGAGTTCCACTCCCTAGCCGTTCGCATAATGAAAGCGGAAGCAAATCGCTTCTTGCGAATGGGAGGGACTTCGACAACATATTTCTAGTATTAGAACCTTTTTTGGCTGACGTAAGGCGATCAGATAATGTAAGACTCCTCTCCTCATAACGATGGGCGCACACAATGGCCATAAAACGTAGACATGCGTTATCGCGATATTTCTGCCCAAGGGATTTTCCCTTAAGGGTGACGACGGGATAAAGTAAACGGAATTCTATTTAGTCCATCATTTAGATTATCAAATAAGAATAGACATTATTTTCATTGGTCAATCAACCAAAAAAATGACAAAGATAAAGCGCGTCGAAGTTTGGGAGTGGGGGCTCGTGACGTCCCTTTTAATTAAAAATTGTACCAAAAGGTATGTCATGTGACAGTTCAAATCTATATAACATAATCTTTGTAATGTTTTGATTATGTGAGTAAAGTACTGTGTAGTGAACTAGACTGAAAATACACGAAAAAAATAAGTTAGTCGTCATCCCTATACGTTGATTTAATACATAGGAAACATCCATGACTGGAGTACAAATGCTCGTAGTCATCACACAAACATCTGCACCCGCCGGGATACGAACCTGGGACCTCTCGAGTCGGCGGCACCATGAAACCCGGTGTACGACCACGGAGGTCGTCGTTCCTTTATTGTCCAATTCAGAATAGTTGCCATTTGGTCCCGTGAAAATTAATTTATTTTGGCCCAGTAGTTTTCATTTATGAGCGATGTAATTTTCATGATACTTTGTATACGACTTTTTAGGAGATTTTATTTACCTATGTTTAGGCGCTATAGTTTACAGCTGCATCGAGTTACGCACACGACGGATTAAATATACAGCGTACAAAAAGTTCTCCGAATAACCTAGCACACCGAAAGACCGGAATGGAGAAAAGTACGAGGGTGTCCCTAAAACAATAGAAATCATGTGACAAGGCGCAGCAACGCGAACGCGAAGCGAACATCAGCTCGCGTTGCGCGCTCGATCAGATTTAAAAAATGGACCTACTATTCTATTTTAATACGACTTTTCTTATTCTTAGACTTTATGTTAATTACAACACAACGTAATTTGACACTATTTAATTCCATGCGTGCGCTATTCTTAATTTTCGGAGAATAAATATTCGCACAGCGTGTGCGTTGTAACCGTGAAAAGTCTTCTGCAGAGATTTTCTTCAAAAAAGTTCTACGGCTGCGCAGGCCGAACTGAGCCGACTCTGTTTGACCCCGGCGCGGTACTTCTAAAGCTTATGTTGTGTGATATTTTATTTAAGACTGTTTTCCAATAAAATGTGTTTAAAGCAATTTCGTTTTTCAGGACGGTGACGGCAGCAACATAGGCAGTCCGCCTAAAAGCCGGTTACAACCTCAGCCGGATAATATACCAGTGAGTCAACTTTTTTAAATGTGAACTCTTTGTGCGTTTGTTTCCGATTTCACCAGGGCCCTATTTCATCAAATCGACATATGTCATCAGCCTAGAAAGGCGCTTCCCATATGATAATGGTAATCGGTCGTAATCAGGAGCCTTTCTCAGAGCTGCAGCACGACCGGCCTCGTTACCTGCAATCCCTATATGCCACCTAACCCAACAGAAACCGATATTCCAAAAGCGGAGCATAAAATAACGCGCCTACTCTAAGAGACGCCCACCAGGCACTTTACAGCGATATTAAATACCCTAGGTAGAACATCACAAACAAAATCATGGACGAAACGTGTCCAAAAGTTACTTTGGACGATCCACGGAGCTCCGTAAGATGATCGCGTAGTCAAAAACAACAAATTTAAAGTCACCTTTAATGCATACTGTATAAGGTCTTAGTTAAAACGCATGCGTCAAAGAGTTATAACGTAAAGTTCGTAATGCAATCTCCTAAAATTTTACGACTTACTGCTATATGTGGAAGAATATAGATTCTTTTCTTTGGTCTCTACGCGCAATTCTGAGAGTGCTGTTAGTAAAAGAGCAGGTACGGACCGCGAGGAAAAGAGACGGCTATATTACCAATATTTTCTAATAAATCAGTTTATAGTGAGTATTAGAACAAAATTAACTTCAAATGCGTTGAACTAACAATCATTGATTCGGTAAAAACGACACTTTACGTACTATAAGTACTTCAGTCGCTTTTTTTCCGTAGCCCTGCGGCATGTTGACTTTTCAACAGTCCGCTCGTGACGGCCGTTTATGTTTCATACCTACAAATTTGTACGGAACCCTCGGAACCTCGGATATTTTACCTTTATTTTGGACGCCCATAAAATTGAGCTATCTCCCACAGAAGAGTAGTACAGCGCCCGGTGCGACGCCGACACTGACGGTAGGCACCAAGACAGCGCGGGGCCCTAGCCAAGACCAAGCGTCGAAATCTGGCTCCATTATCAGTAAGTTTCCTTTATCCTACTTTATCCATATTAATATCGACGACCTCCGTGGCCGAGTGGTTTGTACGCCGGGTTTCATGGTGTCGCCAACTCGAGAGGGGTTCCAATCCCGGTGGGGGTAGATGTTTGTGTGATGAATACGAGCTTTTGTACTCCAGTCATGGTTGTTGATATGTATGTCTATATAAATATACTTATATATGTATAGTATATGTATTCTATCCGTTACCCTAGCATCCCATAACACAAGCCTTACAGTGCTTACTTTGGGGCTAGGCTAATTGGTGTGTGTTGTAAAAAAAAATATTATAAATGCGAAATGTGACTGTGTGTCTTTCTGTCTATTCCCTCTTCACGCTGAAACAGCAGAATCAATTTATGTGGAATTTTGGTGTAGACATAGATTGACTCCCATGGAAGGACTAGTCTACTATAGGATGTTTTTAATTGTTATCCCAGAAATCATTCTTTAAGGGGGAGAAAGTTTGTATAGGAAAACAATTATTCCACGCAGACGAAGTCGCAGGCACCCACTAGCCCTACTTATATTATAAATGTGAAAGTTTGTATGTTTGTTACTGAATCACGCAAATACTACTGCACGGATTTGGATTAAATTTTGGTACGCATATAGTTTATGACCGGGATTGAGACATAGGACACTTTTTATCCCGGATAAGTGTTAATTTCCTTGAGGGCTTTTCAAAAGACTAAAACCGCTAGTAGTATTATAAACGCGATAATTTGAATGGATTTATGTATGTGGTACTTTGTTACTCTTTCACCTTAAAATACTGAACGGATTTGGATGAAATTTGGCACACATATAGTTTATGATCTGGTTTGAGTTGAGACATAGTATACTTTTCATGCTACTAAACCGTCACAAACAAAACGAAACGATACCGCACCAAAATCGAGACGGTCAATAAGTGGTGTGGTTCTCAGTTAAAAAATCTGTAGATTCGATACAGAAATGAAAACGAAACGAGCCCGCACCGATCCGGTGAGAAAGGCGCCTAAGTATGTAATTATAATTTAATATCTAGTTACCATGGGCCTTCCCTTGTTACAGTAAATTTGGAGAAGGACACAAGTGGTAATCAAAAGCTGAAATGCATCGGCACTTACAAACATGGGACGCAGAACCAGACGCAAATATCGCCAGTCGTCCACAATCAACAGGTTCAATCCACACTTCCATACTAATCCTTACCAACTACACTCGGCGTCAAAAAATCTAACCTCCGCGAATATAATTTTCAAGCGTTATTAGAACCCTTTACACACGCATTTACCCCCACCAATATTGGTGTTATTTGAAAGCCCAACCTTTGAACCGCTTAAGTGGATATCTACACGCCTTCGTGAGTATAGCCCGTTTGCGGAAGTGCAGATCTGCTCGCTCGTCACCCGCATTCATATTTTTGCAATTTTGGGAATAAATATATAATCCAGGAATTTTAGCACCAAAAATCGGTCCGCTCTGCATAAAATCCTTCTACGTGATTTTTTGATTGGATTATATCAGAGGCTGCCCCCTAAGTATAAAACCGAGTTTCTGTCACCCGAAACCGCGAGCGTTAGCCGCCATCTTAGAAACCGTTTTTTTGCATATATCTCGGAAACGGTAAGTTTTACGTTAAAAACCGAAGAGATCTTTTTTGTAGAGAACAAAATTTCCCATCTTTTTTATACCAAACTTTTCCCCCTATTGTTGATATTTTCCGACATAATCCAATCGAAAAATAACGTAGAAGGATTTTATGCAGAGCGGACATCTAAAAATCTTGGACTAATAATGCAATACAGTTCAAAGTCTTTTGAATTTTATACGCAGATGAATAAACCATTCATTCATTGTGATGAAGTCGTTCTTATGACCAAACAACCGTTAGAACGACGATTTTAAAATCGAGCACCGGGGAGCTCGCAACTAAAAAGTATTTTTTTATTTATAAATAACATTTTATTTATATGAATAAATACTTGAAACATTATATTTTTTGCAAAAATCTATTGTTTTGTTATTCAACTTTGAAAAGGTTATCAATGAAAAGCACAAGTAATCGTATAATTTATTCAAATCGTATTTATGCCACCTTAGGTACGAAATTGATTTTGTCTACGATTCCTGTTAAAAATAAAAAGGTTGATACAATTTCTATAGGAAATTACTAAAAAAAAAGGTACATTGACTATTTCAATTTTAATTATAATATTTAGCTGCATGTCGACCGAACAATTTATTCAAATTATTGAATAAATTTCAAACCGCATCGAGCGCGCGCTGCGGCCGCGCAATCGTCCCGCAGACGGGGGGGTGTTGTAGGCGGAGGCTTTCCCGCAGCTGACAGACATAAACTTGAAAAAACAATTCAATTATTTTTTTATTGGAACAGTGCAAGAAAAAAAACAAGAACAACAATTCAATATTTTTTTATTGGAATAGTGCAAAAAAACAAGAAAATTTACAAAACAAATAAATTCCATAATTTAAAACAGATTAATTACACAAAAAAAACACATAAAGGTTCTGAAAACTAACCTAAAACCTAGTGTTACCCCCCCCCCCCCCCTTTGCCCGGATGACGGCTTCCATACGCTCCCTTATGGATCTTACTAATTTTAGGAGCTCTTCTTGAGGGCTACTGGCCCATTCCTTAATAACGGCCTCATTAAGGTCCTGGAGAGTCGTGGGAGCGGGATCACGAGACTGAACCTTGCGTTCAAAATGGTCTCAGAGGTGCTCTATTGGGTTCAGATCTGGACTTCTCGCTGGCCACTGCAGGACAGAGATCACAACGTAATTCGTTCGTTCCGTTATTTTCGCTGAGGTGCGATTTTTTTGACGCCGTGTGTAATATTATAAATGTGAAAGTTTGTTACTCAGTCACGCTAAAACTGATGAAATATTTGGATTCATTAAGTTTATTGACTGGATTGAGGCATAGGATACTTTATATCCTGAAAAAACGTCAGGTTCCTGTAGGATTTTCAAAAAACTAAAGTTGACGCAGACGAGGTCTTGAGCGGACGGTAGTAAATTTAAATGTGAAAGTATGTCTGTCTGTAGCTTCTTCACGCTTAAACTGCTGAACCGATTTAGATTGAATTTGGTATAAAATATAGTTAGAGTCCCGGGGAAGGAAATATGGGAATTTAATCCCGGAAATCATTCTTTAAGGGGGTGAATTAAAGGGGTAGTCTGTATGGGAAATCAATGAAGTCGCGGGCACCCGCTAGTGTACCATATTCTTTTGTTTAGAATGATTTAATTAACGTTAATTTATTTTTACGGTTTTTTGTGAAATCGATTCAGACAATTCCAACCAAACTACTTTCTGGATGTGCATTATTTTTGTAAAACTTTTAATATCTTCTGTTGTTTAAGAGGCTTTTTTATCACGTGACTGTACTATTTAAAAGCTAGAATGATTTAAAATAAGATAAAATTTACTTCTACTTTATTGCACAATAATAACGTAAGAACACATTTAGAATATAAAACAAGGTAAAATTAATTACAGTTGCACAAAGGGCGCTCTTAACCCTAATCAGCGATTTCTTTCAGACAATCGATTTTGATAACTTTTGTTATGTGCATTTAAGTATATCTCTGGATGGTTTAGCATCATCATCATCATCAGCCTATTAATATTCCCACTGCTGAGGCATAGGCCTTCCCTATGGATGGAATAGGGAGACCGGGCCATGACCCACCACGCGGGCCCATTACGGATTGGTGGGTGCTAACGACTGCAGATGCAGCCGGGACCAACGGCTTAACGTGCCTTCCGACGCAGAGAGGAGCTCGAGATAGTAAATTTTTGGTCACCCATCCAGTGACCGCCCTCTGCAAAAATTGATTATCTTCAACGATATCAGCCTAACGCGCTAACCACTTGCGCCATCGAGCTCCTCATGGCGATTCGATTAATGTAATAATAATAAATAAACCTGTATGTTGCTTTTTCCTCACTTAATAGATAATGAACAACGAAGACACCTCTAAAAAGGTGGTCACATCAGGGGGCTATCTCATAGTGGGTACGTCAAACAATTCATCGACTATTGTCACCCCACCACGAAGAACTCACACCATTCAGTACTACACCTGAGATCTGGCCCCAAAACAACTGATCGCACCCAAGAAATGATCAGTCTGCAAAACAAGTAGGTCAAACCCACAGACTTAGATTTAAGTAGACGACGCATGCGCGTCAAATTGTATGAAAACCCAGCGTGTCATAATTTTTTTGATGCATAAGTGGTGGAATAGCATGGGCACCGGCAATTCGTCGTTTTTATGACATAATTAGACAATTTAAATATTGCTATTGGCATCCGTAACGAGAAGAGCGATATAAAGAAATGAAATAGCTGAAAAGGAAGACGTTTGGTCTCCCTTTTGGTATGTTTTAGGCACGCGAAGTACATACACTTGCGATTATTATTAGGTATCTATTTCGATCTGTGTCTGTGGTAAAACACCTCAATTGAACCTTGCTAGTTGTATATTGTAAAGTCATTGGATATCTTGTATAATGGGTAAGAATTACTAGGTAACTAAACGTATTTTTATCGGCTGACTTGTCGACATATGTTTTTTTCATAATAATCCAATCTTACTTTTGATTTAGAAAAGTCGAAACGCTTATGTTTAAAGCGAATTGGCGTCCTGATTCCATACACAATAAAAGGATCTTCGCATCTGGACTTGAATTTACTGAACATTTCCAGTGAAGTTCAGTTATTTAACGAGTCCCGAAGCTGTTAAATTTGATAATCAATAATGATTATATTTATTATGGTTACTAAAAACTTTTTTTAGTTTGGATTTGCCAGCTATTCACCACTCATTTCTAATATAAATAAAATTGATCTAAGAAACCCTGAGCATG
Source organism: Chilo suppressalis (assembly GCA_902850365.2). Taxonomy (NCBI): domain Eukaryota; kingdom Metazoa; phylum Arthropoda; class Insecta; order Lepidoptera; family Crambidae; genus Chilo; species Chilo suppressalis. The sequence goes on from OU963898.1 coordinate 22,394,917, forward strand.
TATAGATGGACATATAGTTTAGTAATGCTGTATATTAAGCAACATTGTTTTAAAATAGTTTTGGGATGTACCCATCAAGTGTATTCTCAGTGAATGAGTAATTTTAAGTTTAAGACGTGAAATTTTAACTTGCTTGTGATTAGAATCACAAGTTCCCAGGAAAACGCATTTTGTATTTACGTTATTTTTGTTAGTTTGTACTTTTAAGATGCGAATACCATTATCTCCTATAAAAAAATATTTGTTTACACAAATTGAAGATTATAGTAGATTCGGTTAAGTGGAAAAGACGACAAGCTCTCAATATTTTTTATCTATCTGATTAAATTCAATATCTTTTCAAGTAAAATTTCCAATTAAGATAAGATACGCTTTGCAAGTCTATGCAACAAATTTCTCGATAAGATAATTTATTTAGTATAACGTAGTTTACGTTTCTTTTATTAATGTTGACGTATGTTGACATTTCTGTAAATAAATGTTATAAAAATAAAGACAACATGACTTGGAATGTTATAAATGTTGATTTTTAATGTATCAAGGATATTTTGGAAAATATATGCAACCTAATCGTTTTTTTTTCAATCCTTTGTTATTTAATTATGGTAAATTGTTACTTTTACTTTATTGTGTTTTCGCAAAATTAATATGTACTTTCACGCAATACGGAGCTACGTAAACCGGTGGAATACTTTCCAATATTGTGAGTCATACGATTTTAATGTTTTTAAGTAGTTATGACCAGACAACTTCGATTATAACGGCTGCATATAGTACGCGTCAGAGTATCATTCGATTATCCTCCTACGATAAGGTGTACTGTGATTGGCTGTTTTTCACGCGCGCGTTTTTAACACATACTAACAGCCAATTACACGGAAGCTTGACAAGAACATAATAAACAACATAGGCTTCTGTGTAACACTAAGATAATATCATCAGAAATATTATCGCAAGTAGTGATAAATAAATTTTGCTTTGCCTTACCAATGTCAGTATAATATGTAGTTTCTGCCCTATTTTCAAGACTGCTTAATGATGAACATGAATAGAAAAACTGTTATACATTATTTTAGTTTTATTTTAAGTACAGTTGTACTAAATTTAATCTTGTAACTATGTTATTCAATTAAGCAGGTGTTAATGCATATTATTGAGTTAATTATGAAATATTAATCATGGTTGTAAATTTTCGTCTAAAATCTAAATTAAATGTAATTTTTTACTATGATACCATAAGTAAATACTTTTTACAAAAAAAAGGTTCATTGTGATATTCAAACAAATTATTATAATTCATGATCAGTTCAAGAATTAGGTACTATTAAGTGACGAAAGAAATTATGAATAATGTAATGCTTCTTGTAAAAGGGACACTTAAAACTGTTTTTTCATGATAGCATTAAACAAATACATTTTCCATTGCCTGCGACTAGAAACATGTTTTATCAAACAAATAATATTTTTCATACAAATTGTCCACTCTTTCTTTATGGTGTTTCTGTTAAAGAGCCGTATCGTGTAAATAGTCTTTTATTATTAATTTTATGAGCTTTTAGTAAATAAGGTCGGAAATGTTTTAGTTACATTTCAATAAAGATGTCAGAAATATTTTTGTTTTTTATTTTTCTGCTAAAGAGGCTGAAACCAAGGACTTTCTAATTATAGAAAGTCCTTGTTATTAGGTCATTGGCTGAAACCGTCAAATGAAGGTGTGTGGCAGCTCAACAGGTCATTCAACTTTATAATAGTTTATATTATTGTATTCGCAATTTGGGCAATTTCGATTTATGCAGACAACTGAGGGTGCTGTGCTATAAGAGGTAAACCTATGGCACAAGATGCAGGCAGCGCCTTAAACGAGACGAAATTGTTTTCGCTCCCGATTTAACCAGTGCTGACCGAAATGAGATAAAGTCTAACTTGCAAAACAATCAATCTTACAATTATTTGGAAGAAATGGAAGATATCCGATTGACAGGAACACAGCTTTTACCATAGTAAGCAAATGTTTGGAGGAATCTTTAGTAGATTGATCACTCAGCACACATTCAATATTTACTGCCAGCTGAAAAATCATAACATGCTACAAATTGAGCATTTATTTCATTGGCAGTAGTTGATGTTGGGGTAACTGTAAATACCCTAGATACAACATCACGAACAAAATCGTGGCCGAAACCTGTCCAAAAGGTACTTGGGACGATCCACGGAGCTCCGTAAGATGATCGAGTAGTCAAAAACAATATAAGGCATTATTTAAACACTGAAAGTCACTTTTAATGCACATTATATTTGATGCTAGTATGAGCGTACCGTATCTTCCCATTTTGTTTTAATCTAAGTCATCATCATCTTAAATTTATTCAGTACTATTGTTTCCCTCACAACTTTCACCGTCTTACGCAACTTTTTGCTCCCTACCAAAATCACGGGTGCATACTCTTTACTGTCCGTTATTGACTACACCTTTCATTCTGAAGAACTCCTAAATAAGATAGAACGTACCTATATATCCGATTTCCGATACCCTTTTCAACCTCTATAAATATGAAGACGTCTCAAGTTCCCTATTCACCGGCGCAGGGACTTACACACTCTTAAGCTTCTTTACTCCGTACTTGTCTTATCTACTTACTAGTGGCCGCCTGCGACTTCGTACGTGTGGAGTTAGTGTGAAATAAGGCGCTTAGCAGACGACGGGGCGGGGCGGGCCGGTCAATTTCGCCGCGAATAATAGCACAAAGTGAATCCTATACTTCAAACGCACACAGAGGGCAAAAAGACCGCGCCGCAGATGTTCGGCGGGCAGTGGCGGATCATACAAACCAGTTTATATGCAGTAACGCAGACGGCGGCGCGGGGCGGTCAGCTCAGTCCGCGCCACGCGCTTGTAGAATGAACGTTCTGAACTGACCGCCTCTGCCCGTCGTGTGCTTTGTGTACGCGGCGCGGGCAGCCGCAGACATCGACGGGCAGACGCGGTCTTTATTGCTTCGCGGACAAAATGCCCGCCCCGCCCCGTCCTCTGCTCAACGCCTAAAGGTTCACTGCTCGTTCCCCGCAGGGGATAGCATGATAATATGTAGCCTATATGTTGACCCGACTTATAATATATAAGATAATATATCCATGCAGTACTTTCCCCCCTTATTAATAAACGAAGAATAAGCTTGGATTTGTTATTTCATGTTTTGTCTCTGTTCATTGAATGACAAATGGCATTTGAGTGATAGGAACAAAACACGGTGTAACTAGTCAGAGCTTATTCCGCGTTTATTAATAAGGAGGTTTGAGTTTATCCCGCACATACATACAGACAAAAATTCTAAAAACTATATCTATCACTATGCCCATGACCAGCTTATTAATGTATGTAATGGAAATATTGAATTTATATAATATATTAATTGTTACTCAATCGCGCAAAAGCTACTGAATGGATTTTTATTAGATTTAGCAAGCATATATACTCGTAGTTTATCAACTGGATTGAGACAAAAACGGTTACTTTTTATATCGGAAAAATTTATGGTTTAAGTATTTATTAAGTGTAGTCCTGATAGATAAGACAAACAATTGTAAATAGGGAAAACGATAAATAAAGGTGTCACGGGAATTGCTGCCGACAAACTGCATTGCATTTTGGCTGAAATATAGTTATTATGTTGTTTTTCTTTGTGGGAAAAAAATATATTATTGGCTTCGGTATCGATTGTAGATCACACCCCAAGTATTCTTTAGAAAAAAATATACAATGTACAGTTTTGACTTTCCTACCATTTTATTATATGAATAGATAGATTATCCACATTACTTAAACAATAAAGCGCTTTGCGATCGTCTTCCAACCTAACCTTGAAATTCCTTCCAAGTCATTAAACTGATTTATTTCCTATTCCTTATCTGTACATGTTGTCTGTATTGCTTGTCGTCTATGGAACTCATAACTGGAAACTAATCGAAAGGCACTCAACTCGTTTAGAGATCAAATTCGGGGTTATTTCCTATCCGAACAACGAAGTTTAACTTTTCCTTCCTAAAAGGAGATCCTTCCTACCTTCCTAAGATTCGCACCCAAATCGACCTTCGCAGAGCTGATAATAGAATGCAACATAATTATTTTATCTTTATCATTATGAATTTAGTATATAAGAAAATATATTTAAAATGTTGCCTAAAAAAACCTGGACAGACTATTTATAATTTATAAAAAAACGAGCGAGCTTTACAGTAGTCGTGTATGATGTGTAACATTCGAAAACCCCACCTTATACTAGTAAAAAAAGAAATAGAACCTACTACAAAAATATAAGCAATTTGAACATTATTTTAAAATTAAATCAAATAGTGCGCGCTTTCGCGACTTCCTATTACACACTTCCGTCTCATTTCACGAAATCACTCCTACAAATTGCAGGAAAGGAAAGATGTTACACATCAATAAAAGATTTTTTATTAAACGTTGTAACATCAAGATAATAAGAGAATTTTGTCCCGACTAGGGTTACTATTTAAACATTTAAAAAGTCCTGCCAAAAAGCCGGACATTTCGATAAAAGTCCGGACATTTTAGTCACGAAATGCAAATACGCATTTAGTTACAGTGATATTATACGCGTGGTAGCAGACGCTCTCATCGCGAGAGGGGTCTCGTTGATGATTTAAAAAGATAATTTACATTTTGTTTTAAATTAATGAGAACATAATACAGATTATTTGACTTAATTGATTTGATATAACTTAATAAGTAGATTTACTCATATTCCATCTAATTAAAGAAATCCGGACAAAGTCCGGACACAAGGCAAAAAGTCCGGACGGATGGTAACCCTAGTCCCGGCTTACAGTATAAAAACGTATAAAATGTGTAACCGTTCGGTTATCTATTTTTTACCTGGGTGACTACTGGGTTGCCTGGTATAAACAGGTATGTCAATGCCAGTTACATTACCCAAAGGCTGCACATTTGTATACTTTAATTCAGGACAATGTTTTCTTATTATGTTGATGTTGCAACATATTTTTTTAAATAATTAAATATACCTAGTCTGTCCAGGATTTAGATTTAGGTATGGATCCTCTACTATTTCTTTCTTTCCTTTGTTTCATTGCTATTATTTGCCTTCCTTTTCTCATCATGATTTTATTAACTTTTGTCTTGTATGATGTGGCGTATTATAAATTAAAACTAATAATATGAGGTACTATTATTTTTGCACTGTTATTGTTGAATTAAAGCGTTTTTATTGCAGGAAAATAAAAACGAATGTATAGGTATTTGAAATTGATTTAATTTCTCCAAATTACGTACAATTTTCTTAGTCCCTTGTTACTTACATTCAATAAAACCTCTATGCTACAAATAACTTTAAGGTGTTTAGTTGCAAAAAACTGGAAGACAGCCTATTTTCTTTGACAGTCATATTTGCTGTATGAATTAAAAACAGAATTTATTGCAATGTGTGCTTCAAAACCTAATAGATAAGGAAAGTAATTTGTTGGCTTCCAGTGCTTGGATTATCAGTTTTATTCATCAATTCAAAGACATAACTTAGATGAGTTATCCTCCACATAAATGTATATTTGATAAAAAAAATCATATTGCTACTCTGGGATATTACAATGTGAATTTTGGGTTAACCGAGAAACTTAAATCTTCCATAAATATCCTATTCTAGCAATATTTATTTAGTGGCCAAAAGTACCCAGTCCTTCCTTTTTTATTACCCTTTTATCTCCATATTTAAAAATATTGGGTGTGGAAGTGTGAAAAACAGATTTAATATTGAATTCATGGATATATTAAAATTAAGAATATGCCAAATAAAATTGATACAAATGTGAACAAGCCTCAAGTTAGTACTTGCCGCAAGCTATCTAACCTATAATCTATTGTATAATTCAGTCATTGTACTGCCAATTCGTTGATCTAATCAAACAGATATAAAGAAAGTGATAAAAAAAATATGTTGGTATACAAACAGTCATTGCTCTATTTTACAAATAAAAAAAAACCGGCATATGCACACTTTATATGGAGTATAAATAGAGTAGTAATAAATGCTGGGTTCCTTTTCCTTGCTGATCAGCCAGAGTGCCCTATTCAGTGGGGCATGCTGCACTAATAGACAGACCAGATAGGGTGCAGCAATTAATAGCACTCACTCAGAGGGCGCCTGATCAAAATGCATGCAGTCATCAAAACACATAGTTACATTCATCGCAATTATCAAAGACCATACATAGCTGCACCAGCTTTAGCCAGTTTATCTGCCATTTCATTACCATGAATACCTTTGTGAGCATCCACATGAATCCATTTAATTTCTAATTTATCCATTACACTGTCAAGTTCTTTAAAATCTATTTCATTCTTTACTGGATCACCTGATCTTCGTTGCCATCCACTTCTTTTCCATCCTGGGAAAAATGAAATAAAATAATTTAATAATAAAAATCATGCAGTCACACTGATTTAATATGATATTGATGTCGATTCTGGCATGATTCTCTAAAGCTAAACTTAAATGTGACACCAGTGCATCCCTGTCATTCTGTATACAGAATGAAAAGGAGAGACTAATGTTAATTTAGTTTTAAGTTTAGAGAATCACACCAGAATCGACACCATTGTTTCAATAATTACGTTAGAGGTTTGATTTTTGCATTCACATAACTTCATGAATACCAAGCTATACTATTAGTTGAAGTAGTTGTTACCTGAGTCCTAACTAATGTAAGGCTATGAAATGGGAGTGACATTTATCCTTATAGATTAAATCTGTGCCATATTATAAAACCTCTGTTGTTTTGCCAACTCCACTAGGGATGTATAATGTGAATGTATGTTTCACCGGAAGTCTCTATAATGCAGGTATTCTATACAATATATATAAAATACCTGGGGCGTTTAGGCAATGTATGGAATATTGTAAATATTATTCTCTATTTTATACTTTGTCTAGGCAATGTATACAGTTTCTAGATAGACATGCTAAGAGAATGCTGAATTATACAGATTGCTGGTAACATACAATGAAAAATGTCATTGCTGAACTTTGAAAACTATTTATTACAAATGAAAATAGTGGTAACAGTATGCCATGCATAACAATTAGATTAGGATCATACCTTTCATCCACTTGGTAACAGAATTGATGAGAAACTGTGAATCAGTGTAGATAGATAGCTTCTTGACATCATTGTCGAGTGCAATTCTAATAGCTTTTGTAGCTGCTTGTATCTCCCCACAGTTGTTTGTAGCTCGACCTGTGACTGGCTCACTTACATTCAAGAAATGTCCATCTCCCCAATAAACTCCAAGACCTGCTTTTGCAACACTGCTGCCGTTTGAGGAACAAGCACCATCAGTGTAAACTTTAACAAATCCCTCAAAATCTTCCTCGAATTCCAAAAGACCAGTTTTGCTTCTTTTAGGTTTATGAGGCTCTATCAAAATAGTTTTACGGCCAGAACTTTTAGTACTCTTGTTTATAATTTTATCAACATTTTCTTTACTTATTTTCAATCTCTTCTCAACATCATCTAATTGTTTTGTTAATATCGTATTCAAATCATCGGAATCATCTAAAAATGAGCTGTCACTATTGCTTTCTGATGAGGCAGGTTTCCATTTTGAATTGTTCTGATCTTTAATTGTATTAGACAAATATGACCTTTTCAAATTGTTATTTGTTTGCTTAGAAAATCTATTTGATTTAGGGTAAACAGTTTTTGGTTTTGAAACTGCATTAACCGAACCAGAACTGCTATTAACAGAATTTATAAAATCTTGAGCTTCACCTTGACTATCAAACTTTTTATACCTTGCTCCAGAAAAACCCTTAACTTGGGCTTCACATTCTCCCCATGACATAAAAATACCTGGTGCTCTACCTTTAGCGACAGCATAAAATGGCATTTTGATTAAACTTACCGCTTTCTTTATATTTAAAAGATTAACGAATAACATAAGTAGAAGAAAAATTTATGGAAATAGCAAGTTGCACTCACGGTGATGGATAAGGATGAATTGAATGGCGGTTTTTTGCTATTTTTTTTGACGTTCTCCCAGTGCTGCCATGTCCAAATGCTTTTTTTTTGTTGAAGTTCTCCCTTTTTAGGGAAGGCAAAGGGAACAGTGCCCATACAGCCTGGTCTTTAATTAAATTTATCTTCTTTTTGTTTTTACATTAGAATGTCGGTGTGACGCATTCTAATGTTTCTTGGAGTGTTTGGCACGAAATGTATCGAGTTGGCTTTTTTGATAAGCTTCTGTGAGGTAGACAACACTACAATAAAATTCTCACGTCCACTTGACCGGAATAGCGTATATTTTAATGATTCCACTAATTCTTCAGTTACGCAGACAGTTGTTACACAAAACCACATTAATTTTATTTCACAATATCCACTATGAACGAATTTAAGAATAATTAAAATAAGACGCCAACCGCACTCGATGAAATCCCGCCAAAAACCTGTCCAAATGCTAGTCAATGGTGATACCCCTCAAAAGTACGGTAGATTGAAAAAAAAACGGTGATACACCCTGGGGAAAACGATGTTAATTACGGTTCAATTACTGTGAAGGAAACAATGATGAATTCAGAGTAAAAATTAGGTTATATTGAAAAAAGAAACAAAATTATATAGCAAATGTATTTATCTTCTTAATACTATTTTTTACCATGCACGAAATTTTTTTCGTTGGCACTTCCACTTCATTTTCACTCATTTCCTAAAATGTTCAAACAAGTTAATTAAAAACGTTGAAATCTTATACACTCAACGAAATAAAATAGCCAGACTACATTAATTGATGCAATTATTATTGTCTGGCTATTTTATTTCAATAATCCAACGAAATGTTAATCTTGTCCTAAGAATTTTAAAATAAATGTGTAATGAGCCTACTTAATTTGATAGTATTCGAAAGAGCGAAGTGCAAGGGGAATCCCCGGGTAAGAATTATAAAGGTGCGTAGAGAATGCGTTACATTCACAGCCATTATTTTGTACTTTAAACACTTCTTGATAAATGCAAATTACGGAAGATTTTGTCACCGTTGATATGCTCTATCGGTAGGTGGTAGATTTTTGCTGATTACGGTACATTTGCCGTAATTACGGTGCACAAGGCAACATTGCGTGCTCCCTTTTTAGAGAAGGCAAAAGGCACAATGCCCATACAGCTTAGTCTTCAGTTTTCTTTGTTATTTTTTTTATTTTTTATATATTCAAATGTAGGTGTGACGCATTCTAATGAGTTCCATAAGAGTCATTTTACTTACACAACTTTATACGAACCGCCTAGACGGTTTAATGTCGAATAATTTTTACGAGAACATAATTTTAAGTCTCTGCCTACGATTGTATGACTCTTAAGGTATGACTATTTAACATACAGTAGAATCCGTTTGTTATGACTCCGCCTATATTGACCAACCACCTATTATGACGTAATTACGCAACGAAGTTTGGTTTTCATATAAAAATCATTGAAACAAAGTCGAATATAATGACTTCGCTTACAGTGACATGTCGCTTACTATGACCTATTTTTAATTAATTTTGTCCGTTTATAGTGACCGACATGATCCTTTACACCTTCGGTAATGTTCGTTGATCCTGACGAGACGTTCGGCACGTGGCTCGTTTTTGTTTTGAATATCAGTGAGTAATTACAGTTGAACGTCACGCATTGTTTTTAGTGATATCCTTTGTAAAAAAATGTCATCTCAACGTCGTAAAGCATTTACGGAACAACTCGAAAGTGATGGGGTTGGAGGAAGTCGAGGAAGAACAATTACCTACCGCAGAAGAGGCATTAAAGGCTGCAGAATTATTATCGCGATTTGTTCATAGCAATATTGAAAATGATATTATAATTTAACCATGGCAATGTCTTCTATACACAATAGTATTAGAGTCTGTTATTTAAATAAAATGAAAAAAACAAAAGCAGACAAAAATGGCAGATTCCTTAGTAAAAAATGAATAATATACATACATACATGCATGTACATATCATGTGTAATTTCTATTTTGATTTGATAAGTTGTTCTTCTTTTAAAATACATAAGTATTCACCTAAAAAAAGAAGGTTGTTTTTTTTCCACAAAACTGCTTATTATGACGTCCGCTTGGTATGACGTGTTTGTTAATTCCCTTCGATGTCATAATAAACGGATTCTACTGTACTTACAAGTTTAAATACATTTTGATAATATTATATAAACATTATATTATTGTAATTTTTGGCATGAGTCATGTTTGAATACTATTGTAATATTTTGTACTTCCGTAAATAACTGCTCAAAAGTTACGAAAAATAATAGTAGATATTTTTAGTACTCACAGATCACAAAAATGGTAATTATCATTTTATTCTTCGTGGATGGCAATGTGACCCCCTATGGGATATTGGTTAGATGTCAGGTTTCATGGTGTTGCCTACTCAGAGGACCCCCGGGTTTGAATTCCGGTGGGGCAAATCTAAGTATGATGAATACGAGCATTCCTAAGCTTAGATTAAAACTAAAAAGGAAGATACAGCACTCCAGGCTCAAATACTACAGTCATTTGGTGAGAAATATAGTGGTTACCTGGAAAGTTTTTCAGGAGTTTTGAAAATTGGTAATTTTATAAATTTAGAGCAACGATATTAAATACCCTAGGTACTCCACGAGCGCTCAAAATGTGTCCCAATCAAGAAGTGCTTGAACACGACTAAAGCACTTCTTGATTTGCAGTCACGCGCGGACCGTTGAAAAGTCAACATGCCGCTGAGCTTCGTGAAAACGGCATTCTGGCATGATTCCAGTGTTGCCAGGTCCGATTTACAAAAATCGGCAGGCGTTATAGATAAAAACAGTAGATGCCCTTAGAATAGGTAAATCAAATCAAGATAAAGACCAGAAACGAATGTGTTTCTGTGGCTTCTGCCTCCCCTCAAAGCTTTTTTTAGACAATTACATTTATTTATATAATATATAAATATAAATATAATTATGAACGTTATCTACATTATTAATGACGGAAAATGCAACTCAACATGCAATTTAAAAAAGAAAATCGTATTCTAAAAAAACAGGAGATTCATGTAGAAAAGCAGTAGAACAGGAGAAATTTCAGAAAAACAGGAGATCTCCTGTAAAATCTGGAGACCTGGCAACACTGCATGATTCTCTAAAGCTAAACTTAACTTTGACAACAGTATATCCCTGTCATTCACTATACGGAATGAAAAGGACAGACTGATCTTAAATTTACTTTTAAGTTTAGAGAATCCTGCCAGAATCGACACCATAAAGAATGTAAAATGTTGTTTTTTCGGCGGGTATCTAATCAATGTTTGTTTATTTAAAGCATTTGAAGTAAATTTTAATACTTACTATAAACTTATTTAATAGAAAATATTTGTGATATTCAAATGCATGGTCGATAATATAGCCGTCTCTTTTCCTCGCGGACCGTACCTGCTATATTACTAACAGCGCATTCAGAATTGCGCGTACAGTCAAAGAAATTAGGTCTTTATTCTTCTGCATATAGCAATAAGTCGTAAAGGGGCCCATATACGGAACGATTGATCTGTACGATCCGTCGTTTCAGACCGATCGAAACGATGGATCGACAGTGTATGTCAAGATCGTTAACGATTTACTTAATCGAAGACGATATCGCAAATCGCAACCAAATCCCATGCAATCATGAATATCGTAAACGATCAATTGTTTCGTGTATGTAGTGGCATTTCTGAACGATCGATCGTTAACGATTTCCTTCAGATCGATCGCAATTACGAATCGTTTACGATCAATAGTTTCCGAAAAAAATTTTCAGAAACGTTTTTCGTACATGTAACATGACAAAGGCCATTACAGTTTATACACTTGAGGAATTCTCTGTTCTTTATGAGCTTCGAACAAATATTACAATTTTTCATTAATGTCGTCATTCTGTCAATTGTCGAATTTTAAGTTCCATCAATTTATAAAAAGAAGTTAAATAAAATTATATGTATAAAAATCAAATATGAGAAGAAAAAAAAAGTTGTTTGAGTTTCGTTGTCACTAAGATTTGAAATTATGACCCTTGAAGCGTACAGCGACCGATCACTTTACTGAACCACGCAGCTGCAACTTGTTCTGTCTAAAATTAGATACAGTCTGGAATATTTTTACAATTATTTGTAAAAGGGTATGTCTAAAAATTTATATTATAATTTCATCATCACTCAAATAATAAATTAACAAATTTCATTCACAACAAAGAGGATATAACCACTAATTCATAATGTCACGCCTTGATTATTGGATTATGCATTATTTATAAACGACAGTGTTTAAAATAAGTATCACTTTAAGCACGACTCCTTCACTTTTTTCACTTTTTTCTATTGTACTATTATATTATTTATTTACACTCGTAACTATGAATCCATTTAATACTTGTATTTGCTTTATTTGCTTATTTAAGTTCATTATTTCTACAAAATTTGCACTTATCACAGTTTTTTCGAGTAATAGTATCGAATCAAAAGTATCGTTATGATTAAGTATCGGTACCTATCTATTACAATTATTACGCTGGAGATAACACTAGCACTTGCTAATTGGGCACAACTGATGATATTTATCAAACTTTTAATAACTTTATCATTACTTTAACAATATTTTGCATAAATTTTGACTGAGGCAATGTTTATGTTGACGGCAGCGCCATCCTGCCAATTCAATTCAATTTTTATGTATTCAATCCGTTATCCTAGTATTCCATACAGGGTCGGATTAAAGGCAGCGCAGGCTGTGGCGCCGTGGCACGGTAATATTATCATATATTACCGTGCCACGTGCAATCAATACAGTATTGTGACTCGGCCCTGTCCTTGAAATAACTGCCTACGGCCGAGCGGGGCGTGGACACGCGGTAGGGCTGCTCGCCTACAGTATTTTAATTTCATCTACTTTATTGAATTTCTTTCTAGTTTTGTGATTGTAAATATTCTATTTTGCTGTGAATGAATTAGGAAGTGTTCAATAAAAAACATGTTATTTTTAAGTTATATTTAACTAACACAGTTCAGTGGCCCGAATCTAGCATGATTCTCGAAGGCTAATAAAATTAAATTTGACAAAAGTCTATCCTTGACATGCTGTATACAGAATGAAAAAGAGAGACTGCTGATCGCGACTTTTTACAGATTAAAAGTTTATGAAGTGGTTTTATTTTTATATAAAAAAAACCGGCCAAGTGCGAGTCGACTCGCGCACCGAAGGTACCGTACAAACTAAATTTAATACCTCTACGCGTTCATGAGAAAAGAGGTAGTAACTTTAAAAATTTACAAAAATATTTATTATAATATGATGTAACTAAAAATATACGGTTTTCGCAATTTTTTCTTTATCTGTACTATAAGACGTTACTTCGTAGCAAATTTCAAGATTCTAAGTTCACGGGAAGTACCCTGTAGGTTTTGATTCCCGTGCCAGATTTGCAATTTTGCGGTAATTTACGGCATAAACGGCTGTATCTTTTGATTGTTTTGGCTTAGATGTTTGATTTTTTCACAGCTCCAAGGGACAGTAAACTCATGTTTACTGTCCCTTGGACATACTCATGTTCATGGACATACTCATGTCATACTCATGTATTAGATATGAATTTCAGTTCGATACCTCTACGCGTTCCTGAGAAAAGCGGTCTTGACAGTCGGACTGACGGACGGACAACAAAGTGACCCTATAAGGGTTCCGGTTTTTTTGAGGTACGGAACCCTAGAAAAAACCCCCGTTTCCCCCAAACCCAAATTTCTTCCCCCCATGAATCCCCCCCATCGCTTTCAAATCCCCCCAAATTTGGGGGGAATCCCCCCAATCTGGCATCAGTGACTGGATGCCCACCGAGTGTCGCGCGAACTCGAGTGGCGTAGGTATGACACGCTTTCCGACCGTTTGTAGGAAGATATAATACTGTAAATATAATATTAACGTGGCCGTGGCCCCCTCACCTACGATGTCCCGGAGCCACCACACCTCTAAATCTGGCCCTGATTCCATAACACGGGTGTTAGAAGTATATATTTTATTTTATTATGTTATCATTTTACATTGCCAGATTTATTGTTACAAAGAAGCATTAAAGCTAGGAGCCCACTTAAGCCTGGCAAATAAAAAACATATGAAAGCGGACACTGATTTTTCATCCACTGTTCTACGGAACCCAAAATTTTTTTTAATCTAAATTTTAAATAGAAACTTGAAACCTTCTTCGGATCGTTTGTGCTGCTTGTGCTAATATTATGATCACTGTACAGGAGCACAATATTAGCTTCACTTAATTTAATTTTATGATCTATTGAATGGTCTGTTAGGATCATGGTAGGATACTTTTCGTAAGTCATTAAAACAAAACGAGTATGAATAAATACAATGATGTACTTTATTAGATACTTAACAATGGGTCTGTCACCTTTACGTCAAGTTAACATATCATTACTAGGTCACCTCTACTTGTAAAAAAAACTTACAAATAACAATTTTCGTCATTAATCTCACGTTCGTAATGAACTAACATATTTTTGTCAAATACAGCCTATAGCTGCATTTCTAATACAAAGTTATTGTGTAAATACAGTGTTAATATAATATTATATAAATAAATCGCTTAAATATAAACAAATACCTGTCACGAAGGACCAAGTTTGAAAAACACCTACATAACACAATAGTAGGTAGAAACTGTTTATTACCAAACCGAAAGCATATACATATCTAAAATGTTTAACGTACCTATTTCCTTATTCGCTTTTTTTACCTAGTTATGTTTCAACTCCACCTAGTTTATTAAATTTCAACGAAATAGGTACATTGTGTTTTAAATATAAAATTAATAAAAAAGTAGTTAACGTTTAGATTTTCAGTACAAGTATACGTAAGTACATAACTACAAATTAAAATTCCATACGTCGTGAATATTATTTTGTTAAATTGGAAGTCAAACCATTAATTCAAGATATTATCAATTCATAAAAAGATAATGGCACTGATTAGAAAAATGGCTTGGGGTTTAATTGGAAGCTGCGATTTTCTAATACATATATTTTTTAACTATATAAATAAAATTTAATTCTATGCGATATTTATACAAAGTAAATAAATCAACATAAAATATAAATGTACCTATAAGATACCGAGATTACAATTTAGTGCATTACGCAATTTTTCAAATAAATAAAGAAACAAGTAAGTAAATAAATTAGAATATAAGCACTTGCTTTATTCGATTAAATTTGAAAAATGTTTAATCTTACATTTCATGAATTTTGACCAATAATATTGTCATGAAATAATTATTAACAGAATAATTCTAAAATCTATTTTTCTAAATTACGTAAATCTTAATAAATCTAAGCTCAAAGTGGTAGGTGTTTTAACATACCATAAATTTTAATAAAAATTATACTAGTAATTAACATTAAGTAAACAACGTATTAATAAAATTTATCAAAATGTGAACAATAGTTTTGGTTATTAATTGGTAAAGTTAGTTCAATTGAGGACTGTAAATAAGGATTTTAGAAATGACTAGTTTTAATATTAGTAAGGATTATTATATATATATATATATATATAGATACAAACATGTCGAATTTATGTTCAACTTCAATAGGCACACAGTAATATTGTTTTAAATGTATGCAAATTCATACATCCGCGTTTTTGAAACTGTAAAGTTTAAATCATTAAAACACGAAATATTTCAATATTTTTACAAATCATCAAAACAACATGTTGGGGTATTAATCAATTTCTTAAAATTATACCTACAATAATAAAACCAGAACTTAGGTTTAGAGGTAAAGAGTAATTTTTAGGATGTTTTTGTTTTGCATAAGCTTTGCTCTAGCTGTAGTTTTTGAAATAAAATAATTGATAATATTGTTATAATCAGATATAATTTTGTTATATTCCGGTCAAAATGTAAATCACCCAGGGCGTCAATTTCAAAATACACCCATGTCACGGTAATATTATCTATACAGTATTGTGACTCGGCCCTGTCCTTGAAATAACTGTCTACGGCCGAGCCGGGCGTATTCACGCGGTAGGGCTGCCCGCCTACAGTATTTTAATTTCATTTACATAATTGAGTTTCTTTCTAGTTTTGTGATTGTAAATATTTTATTTCATATGTAAAAAATATGTTGTGAATGAATAAGGGAGTGTTACATGAAATATATGTTATTTTAAGTGTTATATTTAATAATAAAAAAAAAAATATTTACGCCTCGTCTGAGACGTACGAAAAGCTTTATTATTAAATTTAATAGTATAATAAATACGCATTCGTATAAAATGTTTAATTATTGAAGAGTTCAAGCAACCAAAAACAGCTATTGCTCTTTGCCATATTAAATTATGTAGGTATCTACTTAATTCAATCAAATATTCACAATACAAACGTTTAAGCCCGACTAACTCCTTAAAAAACAATTCGCACCGTTCGATAGTCGCTGCGGCGCATTCGCGACTGGGTGCCCACCGGGTGCCGCGCGAACTCGAGTGGCGTAGGTATGACACGCTTTCCGACCGTTTGTATGAAGATAGAACACTGTATAGATAATATTACCGTGGCCATGTTCTTACTTCATTTACGGAAAGACCGACTTTACAGTAATTAGGTTTGTGTTGTCCGGCTTAGACAGAGAATCATTAGTCTATGGTGTTGTCAAAACTTAGGCCCTGTGACGTCAATCTCCATCCTTATATTTTTTAAGCAACTGTATGATAATTACAGTGTTCCGTTGACTCGTTATCATGAACAGACTACGGGCACATCATTTTGCATTATGGGTGCACATCGCTCGCACTGGAATCCACAAAACGATTATCTGTCTCAGTGTCAATCAACTCGATGAATTTGTGGTTGGCTTTATTTCTGTTGAACGTTCAATAAATATTATGTAATAAAACCACGTAATCGCTCAAGAGGTATTTAAAAGTATCTAAGTACTACGCCAGGATTATTTCAAATAACGAGTTCTGTTTTATGCGCATCAAACCTGTATGCAACTTCATTTCTTTCTTTCATTAGATATAAAACGAAACAAAATCGAGTTACAATTTCTGAAGAAAAAGAATGTCAAAGAAATGGTAGACCATCGTATGCACCCAGCACCGGCAGACTAGATTTAAAATGTAAGATCTACCTAGCATTACCTAGAAGCTTATTATACAGCTGCCTTTGCTAATTTATCTATTCTAAGTGCTATGGCCGTATTAGGCCTGTTAATAATTATAAAAGTACTTTTCTACAACATCTATTGTGAACCAGTGAGTCTGACCTTAAATTTATTTATTTAGTCGTAGTATTGTCCTATGGGGGTTCACCTGTTTGAAAAACAAATAATTTTTTAGATATTTCCGCCCGCCACACACCATACATTGCATTTACTAGTATTTGAGTGAATGTCTTTCCGATTTTAGCGTCTTTTTATAGCTTCTTAGCAATTTATGTATGTATGGTGCATCGGGTACCAATAAATACCAAGTGGCATCGATGAAGTTATTATACCGTTTGCATTGAAAAACAAAATCTAAAACAAACTATTTAAAACCCACAATAAAATATCATTAGTTCCACAAAGCTACCGCAAGTACCAACTGCAACAGCTTCTGAATCGCGCTATCGTTACGTTTTATAAAGCGTTTAGGCACTTGAAAAGATTTAAAAATAATAATATCGGATTAATTTTGATTTTGAGACGCAGTTTGACTTTGATTTCGGTATTTTAGTTGTGATCCATAGTTTGATTATAATTGTTTTTTTTTTATTTCCGATACTGAAAATAAAGACTCCTGTTCAAATATATTGTGGTAACGACATGTAACCACGGAACCCTACACTGCGCTTGGCACGATACGCATTTGGCAGGTTTGATAGATAAGTGAGTACCAGTTACTCCAAAGAATAATATTTTAGTACCCACGTACGTACAACCAAGTAATTGTCACATACCACTCTAACAAAATTGAGTTACCCATCGTACAATAGAGTAACTACCACATACTTGTGCGCGTAACTCCTAAATTGCGAAGCGGCCTTCGCAGTGTTGTTCCTTCGTATAATTAACTTAGTGACACTACAGAAGTTTACGGCGGTTAACATTCCAGTTGTGTTGTTTTTCACTAGCGATAATTATTAAAATTATTAGCACTTTTTATTTATTTTTGTTTCATATTTCGATAGAGCTGTGTTATGGGAAGCCAATTAAACAACAAGTGAAAATCACCCAAGTGTCACAACATAGTCACCTAAATGTCATATCTGCAACTTTACGTAGGGACCGTCGAGGCTCGCTTTTCAGTTCTCAGAGTATCACAAGCGCATTTATTTCTTTAATACCATTCTCTAACCCCATAAACCTTACTCACCAACAGAAACACAACACCACCACAAGATAGTATTATTTACTTACTATTACGGTATTCTATAAGGTTCCTATGTACTTAAATTTATTCCATTATAAGAAAGTAATTCCAGGGCGAAAAGATCTCAAAGATTCTTTTTAATAAGAAATTAGGCCTTATTGAATGAATATCATTTACTTTACGTATTTTTTTATTATCGTTATACCTACTTGATTTTTCTTCTTCGACTTCACTGGTTCAAAATGTCATAAGTAAAATTTCACAGAAAATTACGTTTCTAAGCGAGACTTTATAAAGTTGTCTCTTATTAAATACAATAATATGTAAATCAACCATTGATAACAATTTAAACTAGTTGCCTAGTGGTCTTAATTATTTCAATAGGATCATTAATTTGACACCACACCGTTGAGTAGGTTGTTACATAAGATGAATCTACGTGCTAGATACGGATATTACCGTAACCGTACCTACGCTATCAAAAATACCCAGTATTCTCATCTACTCAACATTATTCTAAATTAATTGTATGTGCGTGTTTATCATACTGAATAAACGTAATGAAAAATATAAAGCGTTATGACCGTATACCATAGATTTCGTTTCTATGGGGTTAATACTGATTAAAGATGATTTTAATGAAATGTGTAATTTTGTTGGAAGTTGGAGTTTTGTTCACAAATATTTGGAAGTTAAGTATATTGTAGAATTTAACAATTTATTTAATTTATAAGTTTTGTTCTTCTTAATTTGATTTGGATGGAGTGGCATGATATGAAGAAATTCTCGATGACGGAGTATGATCGTCGTTGAAAACTCTGATGATCTAAACTAATATTAAAAATTTGTATCTATACACAGGTAAAAATATTTAAAATCAGCGTTTACATTACGAAAACCATGCAAACATAACAAACGTATTGATATGCTTAGACATTTCGAGAGGTAAATACATTCAAAATAATACAAAAAAACACAAAACTGTCGATAAGAATAATATTAAAATACTAACGAAATGCTGAAACTAGTCTATATTTAAATTTCGGTTCAAATGGTATAACAAAGGACACACTGTTCTACATACGCACTAGTGTTCGTCCGCGGAACCGTCTAGTCTACATTGTCACAAGGCACGTATCAACCGCTAGGATGTATACGCTGAAAAAATATTCCTCTGTTTCAAACACAATGGTATTTAGTCCAAAACTATGCTAAGGAGGTCGATAGAGCGGCGCTATCGTTGACGGATTGCACGACCGCGATCTTTGGTGTACACTGAACGGTATCACAGGGGTCCCGACGGGGTCGCCGTCTAAATGGAGCACTCGTCACTGTCCCGCGCGTAATCGTCGTCCTCCTCGTCGGGCCGGGGCTTGCTCTTCTTCACTTTACTGGCCACCAAACCGGTGTTCACTTTGCTGAACAGACTGCTGCGGTTGAGGCGCGAAATCTCCCTCTGCGGGCTCAGTCGCTCAGCGACAGCTCGCTCGTAGTTGTCGGATATTTTGTTGACGCCATTGACTGGACTCGTCGGGGGCGACTTGACACTCGCCTTGACTGGCGACGTCGCTTTTTCCTTGTCGAAGAGGGCGCCACTTGTGGCTGCAGTGTAGGAGGGCGGCTCTTTCGCCCTCGGGTTGGCCAGGTGCGAGTAGAGGAAGCTGTTATTGCCGCCAAACCCCGCGTACCTATTGTCCGTTTTGCCGTTCACCATCATCAAGCTGACGGGCTTCTCGGGTGGGATAGGTTTCTCCGGGAGCTTCTTGTCTGGGAGACCGTTCTTGATGGGATTCCGGTTCGCCCATTTGTCACCGCCGATGGAGTATATGGAGCTGAGGTTGACGTAGCCGCTGGCGGGTGTGGGGGCGGAAGTGGTGGGTGCAAGATGGCGCCCCTCGCTCGCAGTCGATTCCTCCACGCTTGACTCCTCCACAACTTCGGTGTTCGTGACGTCATCTAAGTTCGGTGATAGGCAGTCCTCGTCTGTCTCATCGTATGAGCTGGAAAGCACACGTATAATAGGTAAGTTTGTTAATCTTTTTAATATTTGTACTCCATTTACGACACGTGCTTTGAGCCACGCTATAAGCTTGAGTTATACAAAATCAAGTGAAAATTTAATTGTTTTTTGCATATTCTGCGCACATTAATAATAAAAAACAAAATCGGGGATTTTTATATTACGGGACTGTTCCATTGACATTTCTGATGTAATAATATATGTTTCATAGTCACAAGAATCTTAAATAAGATATAAATTATATCAATGTTCAAAGAAATCGACTTTCTCGATAATGTAGCGTGGATCAAGGTTGTATGCGTAAATTTATAAGTACAGACATATGGAATCATATGTACTGAATGCAAGTAAATTAAAGGTCATTGTTAGTGTTGCGCCATGCCCGATTACGACATCTCCTCATTATTGACAAACAAAAGCACGCGCGTGATCGAAAAAAAAGGGTGGTATTTACAGGGTCACAATATTTTTCATCAGTAAGGCAGACGGTGACTTTAAAGCAGAATCAACAACAGCACGTATAGAACTCCAGAAAAAAATGTTCTCATTCAATATATTTCGAAGTAGGTATACAATGTAAGTATTTAGAAATTCACACGTTAAAGCAAAAGTTGTTGCAAAATTCAGGCCTGTTGCAATTTTGGTATTGCAAGTGATAAGCCCCGCTTTTAAACAACAAAGCGAAAACAAACATCATTTGATGTACACAGCGTAATGCACAAGTGGTTATAAACAAAAGCGACGTTTGTTCACATCTCTGTACAGCGAACAAATGATTCTTTCGTCTTCGCGTGTTCGGCTCAAATGTGGCCTGCAGTCTCTCAAGCGATGTCGGAGTTCAAAGTAAAAAGTATTCTGATGCAAATGCCACAATGCATACACTGCAATTCACGAACACAATCTTACCCTAGCATAGCCAGATCTGTCTTCCTCCCTGATGAAACAAATATCAATACATATGAATATAAATAAATCAAATGTTTATAATAACGAAACTAAAGGCATTAAAATAAACATACATATGAGAAATAAACAGATATACAAGAATACGAAATCAATAACAGTAAGTCATAATAAAGTAAATTGAACTCAAATCGAATGGTTTCTTGTGTTGTTAGATATTAAGGGATAAGGTATTCATAAATTAAACTGAACGCTATTCCTAAGGTTACTTTTTAACTCGTGATTGCATTCAGAACATATTGCACAAGTGAGACAGAACAAGATGAATATATACATAAATAAGTGAAATATGTTGAATTAAATGTGTGGCGAATCTATGACGTGCTGTAACAATGCCTCAAAATGCTTCTTGTAGTACAAATGTATCGACTAATGCTCTGGATCATTACAGGGTATAATTAATTGTGAATTGTCCATTCCAATAGTTACCAATGACCTATTTTATTTGTAAAATTTGAGCCCGTTGTATCCTTTACTTCTGCACAACTCATAGAAACGTTTCATACACTTTTTTCGTTCTGATTCTCTCATTATCCTATATAAATCCCTGTTTACGAGAAAGATAGTTGTTATTGTGTTGTATATAGATATGAATATATAAAAAATCATTAATTAATGAAGGATTTGTAACTGATTTTGCTGCTATGTCATGATGTAGCGAATAAGTATTTGTCGTCGCTCATAGAGTAAAAACCGGCAAAGTGCGTGTTGTACGGTTCCGTAGTTGCCTCTAGTCACCACAATATCAACTATATTGTAGCAGGAGTCTTTATTTTCTATATCAGAAAGTAGAAAACCCAATTAATATCAATCTACGTACCTTAACTAAAATACCTTAATCAAACTCAAACTGCATATTAAACTCAAAATCAAATCGATATTTTTTTTAATACAAATTAATAACCGCCGATTTATTTTGTTTCCTCTCAAGCGGGGGAGTGGTTGTGAAATCCTCATCGATACCCTACAGCCGGCTGCAAGGTTATGTCAGACTCTTACTGACCAAAAGCTTCATCTGAAGTGATCATCCCCTGAGAAAGGGATGATGCAGTATAACTGCCGATATTTACAAGTGCTTATATACTTTTTATAAAAACGTAACATCGTAATATTAGCGCGGCTCAGAAGCCGTTGCCGTTGGTGCTTGCTGTAGCGTTGTGGAACTAATGATATTTTACTCTGGTTTTTAGATAGTGTTTTTTAGATTTTATTGCAATGCAAGATTTTACGCTACAATAACTTTATCTATGTCACTTTTAGTGTTTTCTTCTACGAAATTTTCAATAGGTAAGAAATTTTCTTCAACCAAAGTTGAACTATTACTCTTAAACTAATAAATCTATCTTAACCGTTATAATTTTCCTTAAAAGTTCATAAAAAGCACTATTATTATGTTTTTTTTTCAGGTTTTTCAAGCCAATAGTTTAGCTTTCAGAGAGGGGCGGGGTTGACGCCCTACTCTAACAAAAATAAGCACTTTAAAGTTCAGTGTTTCGCAAACGGATCCCTAAAATCACTTAGAAACCCCTAAGTAATTTTATCATCCCCAGGTTACATGGGGAGCTAACTTAAAAACAAATGTTTTTCGAAATTTTATTCCATCATTTCATAATAATCATCACCATAGAATTACAGCTCTCTAGTGCTAATAGTCTCCAAGCAAAACTGGGGACGGACAGACGGACATGACGAAACTATAAGGGTTCCTTGTCAGGACTACGGAACCCTAAAAATCACGCAATTGTGTATTTTATAAAATGTATTAAGATACATTTAGCACTCGACAAAAAAAAACAGTTATATTCTATTCGAAAATGTATATTTTTAATAGTATCGGACAAGAGTCATTTAACTTCTTTTGACTAAAATGCCTGAAATTGTGCTTACGGGGTTTTGACTTTACGGCGACGTTCCTCATGGGAACTTTTACAATTGCCTTTTAGTTCAGTATAAAGTAGTATGGCAGTACCTTTTGCTATTTAATTGGTATTTGATTTGACTGATAATTGCACATTATCAGTATGTTACTTACATTTGGTCTTGTGCATCGCTACCACCTTCCTCAGCAACCAACAGCTCGTATTCTTCTGCTGCAAATCTGTCCCATTCTGACATCTGAAATAATATCATATGTGATATAGGAACACACCCCTGGGGGTATTAAAAAAGTTATTGATTTTATTAATTATTAAATAATGTAATACACATTAAGATACCACAAAATTACATATTGTTTCCATAAGACTATGAAATATAAATCAATGATGACAAAACTTAAAATTCAGTCGTTGTTTATTCATTACTCGAACTTAATAATTCACATACTATTAGGAAACATACTATTAGGAAACAATCTAAAAGATTACCGACATGGTGTACTAGTGAGAAAGGCTTAAAAAGTGAAAGTGGTATCAGAATGTTAGACATCAAGGTCTGTATTATACAGTTGGGTGAGCCACGGAATTTTAATAGCGCGATGTAGTTGTTGCGGCCAGTAGCGCCATCTGTTGACCGGAGTGTAACTTCTTGCTCTGTTCAGTTATATGCCTAGACATTGAGTTGAGGCAGGATTTAACGACACTGAGCGTATGAAAATGACAACTCCTCATTATCTCATATCATCATATCTCTACAATGAGACAAAAACAACCAATAAATATATAGACGAACTATGGGCCGCCCTTAAACTTCTTCTCTTTCACACTTAGCCCAGTTTTGCACACAGTTCATAAGACCGATTTGGATGAAATTTGATATACTAAGAGACTCATAAGAAGGCACTCAGAGTCAGTCACACAGCGAGCGATGGGGAGAGCTATGTTCAGTGTTTCTCTACATGACCGAATTAGGAATGGGGAAATCCGTAGAATAATTATAAGAACTGACATAGCTAAACGAATCGCGAAGCTGAAGTGGCAATGCGCGGGGAACATAGTTCAGTGAACCGATGGACGTAGGGGCTTTAAGGTGCTTCAATGAGTTCTCACGCCGGGAAGCACAGTGTCAGTAAACCCCTCACCAGGTGGCCTGAAAACATCAAGCGAGTCGGGGTGACCCATTGAATGCGGAAAGTGCAGGATCGTTGTAAATGGAAACCATTTGAGGAGGCCTATGTTTCGGAGTAGACGTCCATCGGCTAATGATTATGATGATGATACTTAGAGTTAACTTGAGTTCTGAGAAAGGACATAGGAAAGCTTTTTCCCTGAAATCATCTTTTAAGGGGATGAAAATGGAGCTGTAAGTTTCTATGGGACACCAATATTTCCACGCAGAAGAACTTGCACCCGCTAGAATGGTTAATGGTTATACATTCAGCGTGTATAGATCGAATCCAGAGTATAATTACCTCGCAATCTGAGTCGCGTTGCGTGGCGAACGGATCCCGTTGTTCGTGGTCGAGATACTTCTCCAGATTGAAGAAGGTGTCGAAGAAGATCGGCGTCAGCTTACACCTCTTCAAATCTGTCAGCGTGATCTTGCCCTCTTCTGCTGGGTGCACCATATCTAACATCTAAAGGAGGAAAGCAAACATATATCAACAAATCTTTAATTAAGTGTGGTAAGGTAGGTGGTGGTAGGGTCGGATTGGAGCGTCAGTCCGGGGAAATAACGTCCACCTTTTTTATGCTTAATAGGCAAGGCGTTTGACCACCTTACAGAAGATCACTTTAAAATTACACTACCTTTTGAAGGTGGTGTGTTCCTGTGGGTGAGTAAGGTTACAGGGCTCCACGGGGTGGGGGATATGAGTGATAATTTTGATATTGCAAGCGTCTATAATCTATGGTGCCGCTTACCACCAGGCTGGCCATATGATTGTTTGCCACCTTTATAAAATAAAAAAATTACCTACTCAGTTTCTTATACTGTTTGAAAAAGACGATCGAATAGCAACATGACTTATCTCTATCTTTCCTTTATTAAGTTATTTTTGGCAAGTTATTCAACTCCACTCTTTTTCAATGCCATTGTGTTCATTTCAATGTCGGCAGTTATGCTAATATTATGTATAAATAGTGTCTAACGGCTGAACTCTTTTTTTTAATATGTTAATATTTTTTGAAGTGAAAACTTCTTTAGCGGCTTTGTACACTTTTTTTGTATGGATAAAAAATGTTAAACTCGCGTCAGGTTAAACACGTGGGCTGATCGCATCATGACACACAATAAAATTGGAAAGGTTGTTGACTTTCAATATATTGGACGAAACATTGTAATATTTTATTTTACCGTACTATAATAATAAGTCTCTATCTAGGACATCCACGTGGCAGCTTTATTGCGAAGAAAATGCATTTTTTTACAATAGATGTCGCTAAGTGCGCTTAAACGTGATTGATGTAAGTTGATTTTTCTGAGAGATAAACTTTTCTAATGTAATATAAATTTTCATGTTTGTGTACGATAGCGCAATAAATAAATATTATATTCTTCCACATACATGATAGTACTTTTATACTGATAATTAAAGCAATTCGTGCAAAATTATTCCCTAACCATTCCAAAATATCAAAATTGCACAACGTCAATATTCAAGTTTTCACTTCTGCCGGCACTCCCGGAGAGCAACCGTTCGTTTTTTTTTACATTTTGCTTAATGTTATCGATGTCACTTTCTTTCCTCTAACTATAAAATAACAAGTGACTTTAAATGGCATTAAATTTATTTGACGTTTCTTAGTACGACTGGAGGTTTGTAGGTACTATCGCGGAATTTTGCGCTCTGTCACTTGGCGAACAAAATGCTTTGAACGGTTTTACTACGTCCCGCCTTCGCGTGGGACGCGCTAATCCGGGCCGCCGCACAAAATAAAGACAGAGAGCATTTCATTGATTGAATAATGAATTGAATTGCATTTGTTTTAGTTGCAATTTGTCATCCGCATCGTGATCGCGACAGCGCTATACGAAAAAGTAAGACAGCGATAATTACATACTATGAATGAATTTTTACTACAGAGCAGGACTTTCCGCGAGTGTACCTAATTAACTAAACTAAACGAGAACTATAATAATTTATCAGAGTATGATAACTATCCAGACTGTATTTCACAGACTGGATTATTTTTTCGTCACTTACTTGACACAGGCAGTCGTTGAAGGGCAGTGTCTCGATGCCGATGGCCTCCATGCGCTGCATCTGCTCCTCGTAGAAGTACTCCAGCTCGTACATGGATATGTAGCCGTCGCCGTCCACGTCCATACACCTAAACGTGAGTAAATATTAATATACAATCAAGTGTGCTCAGTAATAAGTCATAATGCAAATCGGCATACAAATAGGACTGATGTCATAAAAAATCATTCCTACTTATATGTACTATACGTAAATACATACATCAAAGAAGTCTACATCCTCAAAGAAAGAAATTAGAAATTTGCCTCCCCTGACGCCTAGTGGTCCGTACTCACATACGGTACTAGTCGATAGTTTTACTCCAAAGCGAGTAAAAATCAGCATGTGGACCGCAAAACTCACAACTCGAAGTCTCAAACGTAGGGCGCGTTGATTTTTACTGATTATGATCCGAAACCATAACGGGGACCAAGAGTGGAACGGGCAAGACGAATTCTCACCTGCACCAGCAAGAAAGGCAGCAAGGACCACACGAATTTGGTGTAGGACATGCATGACTCGTCGTCTCCTCATCGTCATCAAGACCTTTCTGTCAAGAGTGAAATTATTGAGAAGAATCATCACCTGAACCAATATTCGATGGCGGTGGGATGTCTTGTCCTCCTCCGCCAACAAAAATCAGATGAACCCTGTGTAAGACATGCACGGCTCACTGTCCCTTTCCCCTAATTCTGGCAAGAGCCAAACGGATAGCGGATGGTGCAGGTTCGAATCCTTTCTGATGCTCAGGTCACGTCGTTTTTAATAGTACTTGTTTAAGTGAAATTGTGGGAACAATCCTTACGTGAACCAATACTTGATTGCAGTGGAATGTGTCTTGCCATCTTCCGCTATCCATAACCACACGAACTCTGTGAGACATGCGTGGTTTGCCGTCCTCTCCCCTGAATTCTGACAAGGGTAAAACGGATGGAAAAATTCTCACCTGAACCAATATTCGATGGCGGTGGAATGCATCTTGTCCTCCTCCGCTAACAGGAACCACACGAACTTTATTTAAGACATCCCTCCACCCAATTCTGACAAGAGTGAAACGAATGGGAAGAATTCACACCTGAACCAATACTCGATGGCAGTGGGATGAGTCTTGTCCTCTTCCGCTAGCAAGAACCACACGAACTCTGTGTAGGACATGCGTGGTTCTCCGTCGGGGGTCAACCGGTTCTGGTTGCCGCGCGTCACGCATCCGGACAGCACCCGCTCTATCATTCGACTTGATAACGCTGGAAAAACAAAAATAACTAATAAGTTTATTGATATTCAGCTAATAGCGGGTCGCACCAACTCTATTATTTGACTCGATAAAGCTGGAAAACAAAACAACAAATTAGCGATATAAGGGGCTATTCATTTATTACGTAAGGTTATTTGAGGGGAGGGGGGTTGACCATGTATTATTTTTTCTGACAACGGGGTGGGAGGGTCTTAATAAGTTTTACATAAGATCACAAAAATGCTCAAAGTAAAGATTATATTTTCAAAAAGTAGTTTTTTACTAACAAAATAAAAAAAAAATGGATGCGTGTAACTTATGTACGCGCGTGAGAAGTTATACTTCTTTAGCATCATTAAAAATATTTTTTAATTACATGCAAATAATTAATAATTACAATAAAATAATAAAAGGACTGGAAAAGGATAGTTAACACAGTCAATTAAGTTCAGTTTTAATTTGAAAAATTAAATAAATATTCAAAATATTCAATTAAAATCACTACTGAATTTAAGTTATTAGTCCATATGTAATTAGCACTTGTAAGTAACTAAAACACGTTGTGTCTATATAGAAACTAGAAACATGTGGATAAATATTATAAATATGAAAACAGTGATCAGAGGCGACGAGCGTGCCAACATTGTTTTTGACAACGCGATCATCTTATGGAGCTCCGTGGATCGTTCAAAGTACCTTTCGAACAGATGTCTAATATTAACCACTAAGTGGTTAATAATCCATCATTATTAGACACTAACATTCATAACGCGCCCGCGGTCAACTTCATGGTGTTACTATTGTGTTACAGTGATGCGCGCGCATCTCGAAATTTCACTCTCATCATTTTTTCATAACGCGCCCGCGGCTAACTTCATTATGTTACTTTTGTGTTACAGTGATGCGAGCGCATCTTAAAATTTCACTCTCATAATTTTTTCATAACGCGGCTAAAGAAGTATAACTTCAAAATACTTACACCTTTGTAGGTACACATTAGAATAAATCAAACGTGTACGTATTCATTAATTCCTTAAGATTCTTACGTACGTAACGTAAATATGAAACACGGGGATGGCTATTGGACCTTTCTTATTATTTCTTACGTAGGGGGGGAGGGAGTGAAAAACTAGCGAAAATAGTCTTACGTAATAAATAAACACCCCTAAGGCCAGGTGGAAACTAACGATTCATTTGCTTCGAGGTTTGCATACTATGGAAAATTCTGATGATAATTTCATAAATTAGATAAGGACTTTTAGCAACTCCCATGTAAAAATGTAAGCAGAATCTTTATATTTGAGAGTTAATATACAAGGTTATATACAACAATGCTTTTTTTTTTATTTTTACTGTCAGCATTTTAAACAAATCAGTTAAATTACATTATCTTCGAGTACTTATTAGTAAAGGAACTGAAAAAGAACAAAGGCGACGTCGCACAAGGTCGATTTTTGCTCTCGCCAGACCACTTCAAGATCAATAGATAAAGTGAAAACCTCCTGTTCGAGTCATCAAATCAGAAAATTAAAGAACAGCAGTCCATTGAAGTTCGATGGCCTGTGACGATAGCTCGTTTGTTTACGATCAAGATGCACTCGGATATGGCCGTTTGAAGATGTTTCTTAACGAATTGATGAATACTTGAAGAGACTCTTGACTTGAACTGCCAGGTTTTCGCTTCGGTTACAATTTGCCAAAGTATTTAAGTACTACTCTTATTTTATAAAAAAACGTCAAATAAAGTAATAACAGTTTACTTTTTTATTTCGTTCTTTTTTTTATTTGAAACAAAAAAACCCTCATTTGCTTCAGTTCCGCGCAACTATCTTTTTTTTTCTCGTGCGAAACACAAAGATGGATGTTATCAGTAGGTAAAGGCGTTCTTAAATTGACGTGACAAAGGGAAACAGGATGTCAATGTTATATATAAAGATATCATAGGCGTTGGTAGTACCTAAAATCCACTTGCATAAATTTTGCTTAATCTCGATTCAACTAAAACTAGTTTTAACCCATAGAAAAATGTCAAAGTGAAATTGACCTTTTAGATATTTTTCTATGGGATATATCTAGTGTTGGTAGCATCGAAATTTAGCAAATTGCTGCAAAAAAAATATACAAAATCTCATAATAATTAAGACAACTTACCATGATCGTTGTGTCTGGCTAGGTCGTGTTTATCAATAAACAGATCGTGGTCCCTGTCTAATTCCCAAAACTTGCAGTATATTACGTAGAAATGCTCGTAACTGAAATATCAAATTGTTTAGTTAGTGTTCAATTGCTATGATGACTTGGATTATATTGGTATCGGTAAGTAAAAGATCTCTATCCTATGTTGATCATCATTTATGAATTTCTTATGTATTTCTGTTTAAATTAATGGAGACAATAATGTTTTTTTTTGGGCTAAGATAATTATAAATTGGCCAGGTAGGATTGTTTTGTTGATCAAACAAAGCTGAATCAACAGGTGTGCGCGTTTTCTCGGAAATCATTGATTTGTAAACAGTATTTATAGATCTAATAAAAAAAGATTAATTGATGATTGGTTAAATTAATGCGATCATATGCGACCAAAGATTAAAAAACATCAGTAATTAAAAAGGAAAGTTAACGTAGAAATATTCTGGAATTGAAAGCTGACAGTGTAGCTGCAAATTATTTAACTGAAACTTTTTAGGACCGCCAACCAATACATGTTGGTAAAATACCGCTGCTAATGCCGGAACTTCACATGACTAGCTATGTGTAAATTTGACAACAGTCTCTCCTTTTCACTCCTAGAGTATGACAAGGACAAACTGCAGACAAAATTACAAATAGCAAATACGAATGCGAATAGTCATGTGTAGAGTATAAGATCATGTATTTGTATGTGGTATCTTCGCAAACAAAGTGCTTTATGCTCTACCTGAAATATTGTGTGACTTGGTTGATATCTTCTTCGTCCTCGAGAAGTTGTATGACTTGTAAGAGATTCGATCTTCTCAATTCAGCGATTGATATCCTACCGGACCAAGACCGGTTTACACAATAAAATATCCTAGCGATCACCTGGAAAGAGGGAAATTATTCAGTTATTTCACAAGTAGTTGTTAATTTAAAAAAAAGAACCAGAAAAAAAACAAAATCCAATTAAAATTAATAGCAACTAAAATACCTAATTACTATTAATAGCTACTAAAATACCTAATTTAAATATGTTTACTTATTGAAATACAAACAAAAATGTATGATATTCCACATAATTATGTTCCACATTTTAGGCGCACGTATTTTCATGGGGATTTTGTTCATTGAGTAATCTGCTCGGAAGTACGAGTATATGAAACAATAATTGGAGTTTCTCAATGAAAACTTTCATGCCGGACTGGGAGCGAAACAAAAACAATGAACGCGTCATCTGCAAATTTCCAATCCTTGGAGTCATGAGGCATTTTATTTTTGTACAAATTATCAGAGTTTCAACTATAGTACAATTTATAGGTATTATTACGTGTTTATTTATAACGTAGGTCTTTATTTATTTTTGTATCGTGTTTGTACATAAGAATCGACATATAAATACGATTCACGTATAATAGTGTTACGTAAATAAACACTCGGTAATGGGTCGTTTGTTCTCGATATTACATAACTTATCTCGACTGTGGGCCACTTAGCAAGTTTCATGTGAATTTCCCAGGGGACCGTAACTAATTGTACACCAATAAAGTAATATTAACCTTAACCAATGAAACTAAATGCTTCGAAAGTTATTTATTGGTCAGTATTACTAGAGGGAAAATTATCCTCTTGGAAGATAGGTACTTCTATACTAATATGATCTAAAATAAAAGGCATTTGGTACAAAACGTAACGTAGGTCGTATATATACTATGATTATGCACCAACTTCGTTCTGGACACATTCCACTAAATATATTCTTATTTCTTCTAAAAAAAACTATTCCTCTAACTGTGAATGTGAAAAGTGGAGTATGTGCGCCATATTAATGGAATGCGTCAAAAATGAAGCGGAAACGAAACATGCGTTCTCCATCCTTAAAATGAATAGGTTTGAGAGTGGCATATTGCAAGGCATCCTAGCCAACTCCTATCGGAGGAGGCTGGTGTGATTTGCAATATGGTAGCAAAAAATATGTGTAATATATAATTTATTTTGAGAAAATTGTATGGTCAGGTTACGATGGGGATAGTGCATGTATCGAGGTAGGCTATTATTAGGTACTTATTTATCATGACGCTACGACTATTAGGAGCGGAGTACCAATGCAAAAATCATGGTTACCCTTTAAAAGTTCTTTAGTAAAGTCCAAGACAGCAATAAAATTAAGTATATCTTTTACGGGTGCCGTACTACAACCTTTTTCTTCAAATTAAAATCTGGGGCATTAACCTGTACCTTACAGAAGATCACAGTAAAATAACATTACCCTTTTGGATGTGTTGAGTTTCTATCGGTGTGATAAGGTTTCAGGGCTGTACGGGGTAGGGGATTGGGTCAGGGAAGGCATTGGCGCGAGTGATATCTTTGGTAACGCAATCATCGGTAGGCTGTTATGGCCGATTACCATCACGCGGGGAACGAGCTCGCATGCCACCAATTTAACATAAAAAAAGATAAAGGTAAGTACTTGACCATTCAAGTGTCTTCCATTCCTCTGCATGCGAAATTTTTGTTACAGCATAAAGTGAAAATTTTAAGAATTGGGGAAAAATATCGAGAAATAAAAAAGACAAGCTTTGGATGCTTTAATAATTTTGGTATCGGGTTTTGGCCAGGAGGAAATTAGTTTTTTGTTTCATACCAGCCGAAGTATTCGTATTATGGAGTCACAAAAACATATTCATATACTACGTACACACTTATTTCAAAGAAAGTCGTTATAACAAAGACACACGAGAGCATCTGTTACGGGACCAACTTGTGACATCTTCAAACGACGAATACTGAAAACTTTCTCTCATGGGAAATCCAGTTCGACCCTTATTCGAAGAAAACTCATATCTTAGATAAGTTTTTTTACGTACGAATATATATAAAGTGAATATTTCCCAAAAAATGACCTACGGGGGCTGATACATGCATGATATCATCATCATAGTAGTCATCATAGTCCTAACTGCTGATGTACAGGCTTTCTCTATACATAACATAGGGAGAATAGGCCATGATAGCTATGATTCAATAAATAGCTTTATCAATTTATCAACACCCAGAGCTTGCAATCGTGATTTTTTGTCATTGTCACCTGCTTTCACCCACGATGCGCCCACTATAAACTGCATTGTCACCGGGTAATGTAGATAGTGATAACGTCAGATAAATTTATGGCTGTTTTCTGACATTGCCGTAATGTTATATTTCGTAATCAGCGCACTCCCAATATTTTCGTAGCACTCGAAGCGGAAACAAACAGTCACACTTAGTGCTCAGCTAATTATTTTGTTTACATATGGATAAATTTCTGTATTCCTGAGTATTGTTGTAGAGGAGGTTAATGGTACGCAGGTGGTTAGCGCATTCGGCCTGCGATCGTGGAAGTTAACCAACTATAGGGTATTTGACAGTATTAAAATTAAAGTGCCAATTGTTAGCATCTGTGTTTAGAATGGATAATGGCAGGGGTTTTTACTAGTTTTTGCAAAAAAAAATATTCATAATTTTACGTCACGTGACCCAAAATGCTTCGGATTGGCGGAGCCTAAAATGACATCACACGCAAGTAAACTTCCGGTTAAAGTGACATTACATTGTATCGTTTGACGTTCTAATAACAGTCGTGTGACGTCACACACTAGTAAGACGCCATATTGAAAATGGAATTTTTGATTTGGTTATTTTTACTGAAATACACAACAGAATGATGAATATCCTTTTTATGGACTCCATAAACATTAGTCAATAACGTGAGATCGATTTCTAAAACTTTTCAAATACCCTATTGCACTGACTGGCCATTCTATGGGTGACCAAAAACTTATTATCTCAAGCCGCTCCCTGCTGCGGCAGGCACGCTTAGCTGTTGGTTGGGCGAGCGTGGTGGACCATGGTGCTGTCTACCTAATGCATCGATAGGGAGGGCCTGTACCCCAGCAGTGGGGACATTAATGGACTGATGATGATGATGATGTTATTGTAATGATTTTGCTAAGGAGGTAAAATTAAAGTCATGTGAGGTATAATAAAAGTCATGATGTTCTTACTCACAGTATGCACATATCTTGAGTGGAACTCTGTTGCTTCCTTGAGGAAGGAGAGGCCTGGATGGGTGTCCACGACGTCTTGCACCAGGGGTACAAAGTCCTCCGGAGCCAACGTATTGCTTTTGCCACGCGTCAGAATGTATACGAACCGAGACGCCAAATCGTGGCATTGGGAAGTCATCCTGAAGAAGAAAATATGAATGACATTAGCTACTTTAAGCCAATAAAACTACAAATATTGTCAGTTAAAGTAGGTAAATTTTTGTTACTGAATCATGCCGAAAGAGTTTTGTATAAAATTTGTTCATTAGATGAAATATCAAATAAGTATCTTTTGTCCTTGTTATAAGATTTTGGAGATATTAAAGTTAATAGCAAGCTGTAGTTAGCTCATCAGTGTCAGTTTTATACTCATAATTGAGGAGCTGGCGAACAAAACGTTATATGTAATTAAATCAATTTAATTTTTACAGGCGCAGTAAAAAACTGAATCACATACCTACAGTGAGCTTTGGGTGTGGTTTTTTAATTTATTAATTTTAACATTGTTTTACGCGGTATTGATTGAAAATGACTTGAGATTCCAATTCAAAGGGCCCAAAACCGCCGGATTGTAAAAAAACGTATTGTGACTAATTCTGTAATTAAACCGTTTTGTTCGCCAGCTCCTCAATTAGAACCATGGGGTAAATACAAATGCATTAGCAGGATTGTGTTACTGACGATGAGTGAGGTTTCAGAGCTCCATGGGGTATGGGTTAGATTTTAGGGTAGACAACGGAGACGAGGAAGAATCCCTAAACGGGGATCCCGTGCTGGCTTCGCGCTAAGCAGCTTAGAGGGTATTCGCAGGGTTTTTTAGCGGATATTATGACGTAAAGTGCCGGTAAGAGTTACGGGGTCCTCAGTGGGCAACCACTGCTGGGGCTCGTAAGGCTTGCGGGAGCCAGGTGTGAGGTCCGTTCGGCGGTGTGCCTCTTGAAGGTGCCGTCGCAAAAAAAGGGTAGACAACGGCGCAAGTGGTACTCTTATATCGCGCAAGCATCTTAAATTCCAAATGCTATGCTAGGTTATGTTGGCTGCTTAACATCAGGCGTATAATGTGCTTGTGCCATCCTTTATAAAAATATGGGTGCGTGTACTTAAGTACGCGCGTGAGAAGTTATACTTCTTTTTGGAATTATTAAAAAATAGTGTTTAATTGCATGCAGATAATTAATTACAATAAGATAATAAAAGGATTGGAAAAGGATAGTCAACGCAGTCAATAAAGTTCAGTTTTAATTTGAAAAATTTAATAAATAATCAAAATATTCAATTTAAATCACTATTGAATATAATTTATTAGCACATACAAATTTCGCATTTGTATAACATTATAACACGTGTTAAGAATATAGAAACTAGAAACATGTGGATAAATATTATAAATATGAAAACAGTGATCAGAGGCGACGAGCGTCCCAACATGTGCGACTAAGAGATCCTATTACTATTTTGTTGGAAGCTTTTTTTCGAGACTTACGAGTAATGTGCGGTTTAGCGGCCGACTTCATGGTGTTACTTTTCTGTTACAGTGTTGCGCGCGCATCTTAAAATTTCACTCTCATCATTTTTTCATAACGCGCCCGCGGCTAACTTCATTATGTTACTTTTGTGTTACAGTGATGCGCGCGCATCTTAAAATTTCACTCTCATAATTTTTTCATAACGCGGCTAAAGAAGTATAACTTCAATAAAAAAAAAGATTTACGCAAGGAAAATAAATATTCAAAGTAATTATTTACTCTCTCCAGAAGTCTATGAATTTGTGTCCGTCTACGGGTGCGTGAAGACTCTGCTGCGTTGCCAGGAACAGCGGCATCTTCCAATACAGAGGACATTCGCACGCCTTTACTATGTGTTTGAAACTCTCTCGCGGCACCTGGGGAAGATGATAGTACATTTTTCATTAAAGTTTATACAGTATATGACTGTGAAGTTCATACTAAATTATAAAATAACTATTACCCGTTCTTCGATTTGGCCGTAGATGACCGTCACAAAATACGTCACAGGCCAATCCCAGGCACGTGGACAAGTATTGTCGACCAATAGGTTTTACTAATAGGGCCTGTCTAGGAGTGTGGTGCTGTGAGGCGAAGGGTGGGAAGGGAACGGCCAACTCGAAGCCTACGCGTAGTAGGTACATACATAACATTCTTAATTTGGTTATTTCGTTGTTTTGGGAGCTTTTTGCTGTTTATAGGACGACGTCATATATCATTATATACTCGTATGTTGGCACAAAAGAGAAAATCGGATGGTTTAGCTAAAGCGTGATATTCATTTTCTATGTCCAGGGTAATCCAAAAATAGGGTCTCACCTCCACCAAATGCGATCTAAAATCTGTAGTAACCTACCTATTTTTTATGGAATAACTTAAATAGGAGTTCTTCTAAAATTCTGTTGTTGTCAGCTACTGACACTAATAGGATTTTAAGTAAACCGGCCTTGAAATGTTCTTGGCTTAGGTTTGGAATAAATACATTAAAGTAACTTATATAAAATCTGATTCGCAGTAAGACCTTATTACAGTTTGAAAATAGGCTATTTTGATAAAATTTAAAATTAATTTCTTCTTTGTCCGTAGTAATCCACAGAACTTAGATGAAGGTATTAATCTCTCTTAATAATAAATTGTAATGTTCTATCCAAATTATTTAACTGGACATCTCTTTGTGTCTAATTAGAATTATTCGGTATTTATTATTGTTCCTATTAGTTAGCGACAGGCTTATTGCGGTTCATAAACAAATTCGAGGTATGTATGACTATGACCTGTTCGGTATTAGTTATTTATGATATTAGTGTGGTAAGATGGTTATTTTATTACAAACGAGTAGACGCATGTAAGCCTGAGACGAAATCGAGGGTTTACCATAGTCACGAGTTTGTAAATAACAATTCCGCACGAATATCATACAACGTTTTTCAAAACATTTGCGAGAAAATAGTATAATTAATTTTTAAGTTTTTCTAATGAGAAAATGACTCCTCAAATCCAAATTAGAACTACACATCTTTCGGCTGTTTTTCTGTTTTAAGTTTTAAAGTGAGACAAAAGTATAAAATATCAAAAATGTTTCCAAGGAGGTTCGATAAAAAAAGGGTGCACTGTGCGTATCCTACGTACGGTGCCATATTATTATACCAATGTTGTATGTGTGTAATTGTGAACTTTCGAACAATGTATACAACCTCCGTAAATGCATTTTTTGAGCAAATGTGTTGAAAATGTATTTTATTTTCATAAACTACTTGAGGTATTATTGCAACCAGTCGACAATTGGATGTCGTGTTTTGACTGACTGTAACATAATGTTAGCATTTGTAATATTCTTAACATCATTAATTATGAATTCGTCAGAGAAACAATACTTATCGTTACGTTTGACGTGGAACGAGGTCGATGGCCGTTTATTTTGAATGTTATCTTTGTGTAACAAATATGCTAGTGGTATTCATCTTTATGTCTTTAACTAAGACGTGTTTTGAGTGAAGTATATTTAAATAATAATTTAACAAAAAATTGAGGAGTTCGATTGCGTAAGTGGTTAGCGCAGAGATAGACAAACTACGCCCCGCGGGCTCTCTCCGGGCCTCGAATGGTTAAAATCGGCCCGCGACCATTGAAAAAAATCAAAGAATTGATAATGATATTGATTTGTATTTTGTTAATGTGCCATTAATAAATAAATAAATAAATTAAGGTTCTTATCAAAAAGATTATTTTTCTCATGTTCCGACAAGGACCACCCCACTGCCGAACCGGATACCTACTTACTAATCTATTTACTTTGCAGCAAACTCGGACGTATTAACCCTGCTGTTGAGCTTCAGGGTGAGGGGCATTCATTACAGAGATATATTTTGAGTTGATTTAATTTATAAATTCCAGAGGGCAAATCGTAAGTGGCCAGATATAGATTCTGATAGTAAATATTGGCACGATAAGGTAAAATTTGCCCATCCCTGGGTTAGCGCATTCGGTTTGCGATCGTGGAAGTTAGCAACTTTCTCATAAAGGCCGGTCATCGGATAGGAAAGACCCAGCAGAAGGCCATTAGGGGGTTCATGATAATTAATGCAGATAAATTAATAACAGTCCTGCTGTATCACAATCATCACAGTAATGTATGCTAACATAAAGTGTCAGACTCCGGGTAGGCGCCAGCTTAAAATATTTCAGGTCATATTTCGAAAACTTATAAATTTTAAAATTGTTAAAATGGTGGAGAAAACAAGTTTTAGTTCCTCCACTTTAAAGAAGATCACAGTAAAATTACACTATCTTTTGGTGATTTAGTGTTTCTGTAGGTAAGTAAGGTTCCAGGGCTCCACGACTGATATTATTGGTAATGCAAGCGTTTACAGATTATCGTGGACGCTTACCATCAGGCGGGCTATAAGCTTATTTGTCGCAATTTAAACATAAAAAAAAGAAAATGTAAGTTTCAAAAGGCGACGACAGACACTACCTATCATGGCGCCTTTTATTTATTCCGTGGTAGAGCCAACAACCTTTGGCAGGGACTTATGGACGGAAATGCGGATCTAGATAGCACAATGCGATAAAGCGACTAGTGACCGGTACAGTCGAAAGCACATCATGTTGCTGTTCAGTGACAAAATTTCATAGGTTTCTATGTAAAAAATCTATAAATAGAAAATTATAAATTATGCATGGTTTTGCCTGATGGTTCTGCAAGGACCTAACTATCAAAATTTTCCTCTGTTATTCAATGCCTTTTAGTTCTTCAATATAAATTTTATTTAAACTAATTCTGTTAATTCTCCTCAAAATTAACAGAAATTGTTGAGTTTGTCGAAATTATTGAAACGCCAAATGGAGTATATTGATAGGCATAAGACAATAACCTCTTTCTATGTTCTGTGATAACGGGGCTGATCTTAGTGTATCTTAGAATAGAGGAATGTATTACTAGGTGATAAAAGAGAGGTCGAATTGGAGCGCCCGTCTGGGGAAGCAATCGACACCTTACAAAAGACCACAGTAAAAACACTACCTCTTAGTGGCACCGCACACGGGCTACACGCCACAGCCACAAACGCCGCCACGAGAAGCTAGAAGCGGCTACTAAAGTGGCTGAAGCGTGCGACAGCGGCCGACTAAGATAAGGCAGAGACGTCTGCGGCGTTTTGTATCGGCGCATTAAGTGGCCGCTGCGGGCTACAAGAAGCGAGCAACGACGATTTGTAGCGTGTGGCGGCCACCGGCGTACCGTGTGTTGCGAGTCCATAGAAAATGTATGAAAACTACAAGAAATATGCTGGTGGCGGCGTTTTGTGGTTGTGGTCGGTGGCCCGTGTGCGGCGACACTTAGTGCTGTTGTGTTTCTGCCGGTGAGTAGGTTCCATATGATCCGCGGGAAGGAGATTGGGTTCAGGACGGCAGTGTGAGGCTGGCTGGAGCGGCATACTTTCTGCCGCTTCATCTAACTTTGGGACTTAAAATTATCAGGTGGGATGGGGTAATTTTTTCCACCTCGTATAAAAAAAGTGCTGTCATCATACTATAACTAATAGTGCGAAATATTACTTCAGTTACTCCGTGATCATGGCGCTTGCAATAGTGCCGAAATATAGGAAACTCGCTAAAAACAAGGTACATGGTAACAATCCCGTTAATAACATATATTTCTATAATGTTAGTGACCATGAAAGTTTAATACAATATATTATAATCTCAGTTCTCATTATACATTTTCAGTGACGTGTATGTCTTTTAAAAACCTTTTGCTAAATCTCCTTTGTCCGTCCATCTAACCATTTTGACAGAGCGGTCTGTATCTCATGAACCGTAGTATGAATGAATACAGATGAAATTAACAAAGAATATGTAAGTAAGTACTATCTTGTATATATATATTTTATTAAATAAATGGTAATATTCATATGATATAATGTTGTAAGAATTGTGTCTATAGTGCTACGGAGTCTTTCTTGTGTTGATAATACTGGCCGACTGTTTTCAAATTCTACATACAGGTGACAGCATGCTCATCATTTTTATTATTGAAAGGTCCCAGCTGGATATTATGTTTGTTACTGTCTCTAACCGAACGCGGTCCTACTCGTATATAGTCACGCGCGTCCCACGGGCCGCTGCCGGTCGACTAGGCTTCCGCTATTAAGGAATATAGGCCAAGAGAGACACGTGTCGAAAACCTACCAAGTTAACTGTGAAATTCGTCCTTTGACCTTAAACTAAAGCAGTAAGAGCCACTTCTGCTCAACCGCTGTTATAGACCTGACGGCTTCTCAGGTTAACATTGCGGCTGTACTATTTAGCCCTCGACATTTGACACTTTTGCTGCATTAGTTAATTGATCCTGTTAAAGATAACATGTTAAATATAGGGTGGGTCGACGTTTCCTGTTGACTGTCCAAGTTATGTAGCAATGTTAACTAATTTAAACTTTTTTTATGGATTTGTATTAGTTATGTTAGAGAATTTAAAAAAAATTCAACTCTGTCGACGACTCATATTTACTATATAGCGATTCTACAATTTGATTCCTTACTAAAAAAAAACAACTACCGAAGAGCTTTTCGTCATATAGCTAGTGCTCCATGGCAGTTATTAAACGATCGAAACAATTTCAGAGCAAAATTTTCATACTTATGCGATGACTTGCGGTTCTTACTTTGAAAGGGAAATGTATTTTGTCTTAAGCACCTACAATGAGAAAATGTTTTGCCGAGCTTTGGCCTTTTGCTTACTGGCACTTAACATACATTTTATACCTGAATTTTAATGCTTTTTTTGTTACTTTGTATAGCGAGATGCGTCTTTTGGGCATTCACTCTCCGCATCTGATCTTCATCGTCAGGTGGGTGGATTGATTAGCCAGGCCCTTTCAGAGGTCGTCATACTCGTGTTATTGATCACAAACATGAATTAATATCTCAGCAACACGTGCTGAATAGCGGCCACCGTTACTTGGTTTTTATATAATCGACCTTAGTTACAGCAATTAGACACTAGGTTTTGAAAAATTTAAATAAAAGATGTGATAGCCTTGAAATTCCAATGACGATGGATATGACAATAACCTCCGTGACCGTGTTTAATACTTTTGGGCACTTCAAGAGTAACAGGTGGCAACTTTCATAATATAAATGAAGTTTATACAAACATGGATCCAAAATAATAAGGTTTTACTTAATTTATTTGTGTGTACTTGTTCGTAACTTCTTTGTTCAGTCTGCTTGTGATATGGGTCTGACAATGGCTAACGCTGCCCTGAATAAATTATAAAATATTGTTAATGTATAATTATATGTATAAATCAACATGCTTTTATTATTTATTATGTTTTCCAAAGCCTATCGAATCATCTGATATGCAGTTTTATTTACAGTATTACAATATAACATATATTTAGAAAATAACAACTAAAAAATTACCTAATGTATAAATTTTCAATCCAAATTACCTTAAACTACTTACGAATAATGTCTAGCAGTTAACTATTTCTGTAACAGTCACAGTCTCTATAGATACAGAGTTCCTAAAAGTTGCTTGAAACGACAGGAACTGCTTTCTCCGATTAAATGTAATAAATGCCAATAATGGTGGATACATATAAATAACTTACATTTTCTCATAAATACATCTCAACAATTATTTCTGAGACATTAAGGATGTTATTTCTGAGAAACTGTTGTTCGAAAATTATAACGATTAATGACAGATTGAGGGCTTATAACTACATATCCGAAATGACTCCGTCAAATTCTATCTAGTTACCCTTTTAATATTACGTTTTTCTTTTGCTGGATAAGAATTGAAATTGAAGTTAAATAGCTGGATGCAAATCCAGCTATTCAACTTGCGAGCTTTGTTAAGGTTTCATCTATATTTAGTTACCACTGAATACACAGTTTTATTACATACAACCATAACATTGTGGGTTTATTCATGATTCATCGAGAAACGTAAGAACATGTTATTGTTTTGACCACGTAACAAGTAAACAAATCCGTGGAATCATAACGAGCGCAAAAAAACTAAGAATACCTTCGAGTGAGCAGTGCAGATTGCGTGCCTTTCCTTCTAGCACTCCCGGCTCCCGAAAAGTCCCGATAACTTCCCTAACCAAATCGTATCCCATACAAGCCGGGCCCATTCCCGTGGCGGGGTCATCGACCGCCCATAACTAGGTCAAGCCGGCTTGACGGTATTTATTTATAGGCCGACCGGCGACTAGCTTCGACAGAGGCGTTAGTGATGAGCTAACACAGCTATTTTTGCAACATAGATGTTTGTTCTCGCCAAAATACCTAAACTGCATTAGCATATTAACCGCATGCTAAGTTGTAAAAGTTTCTGATCGTTGTCCATTGGAAAATGTACCGATTTTGTCTGATTTCACACTTATTATCAGAAGACTTAGAGACTTGGATGTAAAAACAGTTTCAGCGAAAAGAATAGTGTAGGCGTCTATAAAAAAAGCCTGGAATAAACAAGTCAGCAAGTCTTAGGAAGCAACCAATAAACATAAAAGAATATGTTTAAAACAAATTAATCATTGTGTTTAAACTGAAAGATTGGTACCTTATTTAGCATAATGATCAAATCGCGAATATCTTCCCAACTCGAAGTACAGCTAGGTCGTAAGATTATTATGTATTACTGATGAAAATTACCTTTTCTTGCAAACAAAATAACTGGTCTGGCTGACTGACCACACCACAAATAGTAATATAGCCAATACATAAACACAGTGCCCTTCTGTAGTTACTGAGAGTCGGTATTTGTGTTCGAAGTTATGCAGGTTTTGGGGTCGCTCAGCTAATCTTCTTGCGAACGTTTTCTTGTTATAACTCCTTAGAGTCTAACGTAGATGTTTAAAGTAAGATTTGCGGTTTGGTATTTAGCAAATGCAGATTTGGTGCCGATGTACGTATCCGTAAATACGAGGGAAGTTGGCTCGATCGATCAACTGGCAAGAAGAGAATTGTCCTTATATGTGGAGATCCACATCAAAACGTTACATTTACATCTTAAATGATTTTACACAATTTGAGAAAAACGAATAAGTCATCAATGTCTAAAGCAATCTCTATACTCACTATGGGAAAAAAAACTGATTAATGCATAGATTAATTTGGGTCAATCATCGTGTGAATATCTATAATTTTATACTCATGAGAATTATTTATAAAAAAAAAGTTTCGTTTTGGTGCAATTAATTTATTAATGTAGCGTTTTGGTAAGATCATTGTAAAAATTGTTACTTTTTTATGGTGATCTACTAACAAATGCCACTTTATAGCTAACTAAGTTTAACTATATACTATAAAAAGAGAAATATACATATTATTATTATTTATTTTGATATAAAAACCTAAATCCAGAGGGAACAATCTTCTTTAGCGTATAAAATTGTTACGTTTTGGTGCAACTTGTTGATTTCATAGCGCTATAGTACGAAAGTGAACGCGTTTTTTTGCAACTTCAATACAGTTTTCGATAGAATTCAGGAATTCGAACCGATCTGCATACTCAACTTATTTTCTGAACTATCTGTCAAATGTTACGTTTTGGTGTGGGAGGTCCACACCAAAACGTAACATTTGACATATGATATAGCAAAGACTATCTTAAGACTGTTTTTCGATTTAGGGATCCGTTTGCGAGTGTAGCCCCCCCCCCCCCCACTCCCTAAAAGCTAAACTATTGTTATATACTGAAGATGTTGGCATATCGCTCGGGTCATGCTATTATCAGCGAAGCGTGTGTCAGCGACATAAGCCTCAGCCTCTATATTCACCAGATATGTCCTGCTGACTTTTTCCTATTCCCAAAACTGAAGAGACCCATGAAAGGACATCGATTTTCAACTATTGAGGAGATAAAAACTGCATCGCTGCAAGAACTCAAGGCTAAAATACCACAAAATGATTATCAGAAGTGCTTCGAGGATTGTAAAAAGTGTTGGCACAAGTGGCAACATAAATATTGACGATTTTTTTTAAAACCATTACTTTTTGAACATCCCTCGGATATAAGGAATGGTTCTAAATACCGTATTGATGTGAAAATAAACGAATAACTGCGTTCTTTGTAACCATGTTGTAGCAACATAATATTCAATTAATTGTTTACTGTGCTTTCATAAAAAGACAAGTGCTACTTATAACAATATTTTAGAGCAATCTAATGTCCTAAAGAAGAATAGATCGATTTAACGCTAACCGAATGTTTAACATAATGCTAAACATTTAACTGAATGCTAAACAAAGGCAAGTGGTATATGGCATGTCTGATGGTAAGCGGCCACTATAGTCTATAGACGCTTGCGATACCTAAAATATCACTAGGCACCGCCTACTCTGACCTAATCGCCTACCCCTACTCACCGGCAAAAACACAACCTAATGGCTGTATTTCACCGGGACACCATGG
Source organism: Chilo suppressalis (assembly GCA_902850365.2). NCBI lineage: Eukaryota > Metazoa > Arthropoda > Insecta > Lepidoptera > Crambidae > Chilo > Chilo suppressalis. Next base: position 22,439,388 of record OU963898.1, read on the forward strand.
TGGCGCAACCAGTCGCGCCACCGTGGTGTCCGTAAGCTAGTTAGTTTGGTAGCCCAAACTAGACACCATGCAGACACCAGTCGCCGGCACACTGAGATAGTAGGAAAATGGACCTCGAAGAGATAGCACTACTGCTGTATGTACGTAAGAAAGGTGGGTTCTGTCTCTATCGGAATAATCTGCTGAGGAATTATCCCAAATGGGTAATTACCCAGAATGGGTAAAGAATCTTAATAAAAAAAAACTGTTCCGTTTACGCTTCGTGAATTAAATGTTTTCTTGTGATTTTTGGTGGTTTTTCCGAAGATCGGACTCCGATTCTCCTGCTTTTACATTTTGACTCCCGCTCTTCATTTCGGTTATTGATTGACTTCACTATTTGGATTTCGTTGTTCTCGAAAATGGCATCTCAGAGAAGATGTTGTGTGCCTAATTGCAACGGAACACGTACGTATTACCAATCAGTAGTATTCGGAGGAGAGATATTAGCTATGGACAATAATTATCTTTTCAAGCAAGGAATAGTTTGTCAAAAACATTTTGAGACCAAGTTTCTTACTTGGACTAGAACACTTTCTCCACATGCTGTCCCAACTTTACATTTGCCAGGAAAATTGCTGATTTCAAAGTCTTTTAAAACATCGAGTAAAGAGTGTATGTAATGGTCTCTTAATAAAAATCATTGAGTTGAATGTGATTTTTATATAAATTACTAAATATTTTTTTTATTTTCAGGATTTGGTGCACCAAGGAGTATTTTAGCGGATGTCACCAACAGAATGGATATTGACCAAGGAATTGAACATTCTCAGCTTTCAATGCCTTCTACATCCACTAGTAAATATTTATTTATTTATTTACAAATATTTTTTTACATTACTGACATTCTGGTAGAGTGGAATGTGCACTAGTTGTCAATGCCTTCTGTATAGTTCTGGGTTCGAATCCTGGTAGGGGCAAAATTCTTTTTGAATGTTTGAATGGAAGCATCAAATTTCAGATATACAAATTAGTAAAAACTTTCCTTTATTCTCTTTTGTTTTAATATAATTTTTTTTTGCAGGTGGTGTTTTGACTGAAAAGGTAGAATTACAACAAAACGCTGTAAAGAAATCGAAGATACTAAGTAAAAATAAGCTTACCGGTAATTTTTATATAAGTATTTTTGTCTATTATTTGATAACTTTATTAACTTAACTTTAAAAAAAATCAGAAATATGTTATCTATATTTTAGAGAGCACCTATCCTAATCAACTTTATTCTTTTATTAGCTTTTTTCTTAAACTTACCTCTATGGGCTTTAGTCATGTTTTAGTTAATAAGTAGACATTACATAATGAAATGAACCTTCCACTTAGTTTTCTTATACTAATAATAATTTGTTAAAAAAAAATTAAGACTTCACCTCACATTGATACTAATTTTATTGAAATGCTTTTTTTCAGCATCTGCAATGGATCAAAGTGTAACTAACTTAAAAAAAGTGGTGAAGAAGCTAACTGAAAAGAATCTCAAATATAAAACACGGCTAAAGAAAGCAATGAAACTTTTATGATAGATCCGACTTGTAAATTTTTTCTGGCGTGGTGAGGTAAATAAATTATTAATTGGCACCATAAAGATGCGTAATTGTACTAATTTTAAAGATGATATTAAAAGAATGGCATGCAAATATTTAATAATATAAATAAAATAATTGATTTATAATACTTCTTTATTTATTCTAACCGACTGTGTTAAAGCTACACTTTTAGACAATTGTCAAAAAAAAACTGTAAACGAATAGTAGGTAAATTATTTAATAATGTAGCTTTAACACAGTATGTACAGTATGTTTTTTCCTTTTTTCATATTAATAATCTCATCTAAAGCTGCCGGTAACGGTTCAGTAGTACATGACTTGTGATTATGTCATGAATCGCTAGATGGCGCTGTATGCTCAGGTTAACTGATATCTCTATTACTAGTATATAATGTACTCTATGGGCGTCACTGGCGGGCGGACTGGCGGCCGAGTGAGTGAGACACCATACAGCGCTATAGTAATTAGTGGTGGCGCGACCAGCGTGGCGGCGCAATCAGTAACATTCTGTGTAAGCATCCGAGTTGGTCGTGCCGCCAAATCCGTTCGGGGTCTGTTTGATTGAGCAACCAAACCAAACGGACCCCAGCCCCCCTAGCATGAGTAACAAAACGCGATATGATAAAGCGATTTATCGACATTAACTGTCAAACTACAATGGAGTTTGACAGTTGAATGTCAATAAATCGCTTTATCATATCGCGTTTTGTTAGTCATGCTAGGGGGGCAGGTGAGTATCTCTCTATAGAGCTGTATACATTTTGTTGGTAGCGGCGACTGGTTGCGCCGCCATGGTGTCCCGGTGCAATATAGCCCTAAGTAACCTGTAAGTTATTTTTACTGTGATCTTCTGCAATATCACAGAAAAGTACTATTTATATAATTTACATGGTCTTTGAGGTGCAGGTTATTTCCCCAGACACTGGCTACAATTATGCTACGGATGGGAAGTTAGCTGCGGCTTTAGTCTCCTAAGGAATCCCAGGAGCTAGCGACGGTAATAGACAAAGAAATAATCATTTACATAAAAAAATATAAAATAACGTACTAAAAGATAACTTAATTAGGGCAAAAGTCAAAACAGATTTTTTAGAGCAAAAGTTTGAAATGAATCTTAATGACAAACTTAAACCTGTAGACCTTAAACAAAAAAAGCATTCCAAATAGTCGGTAAATATATAAATAAGATTATTAAAAATAACATATGAATATATTAACTTAGAAGTTTTTGTAATTTAATTAGTTTAATATTTAATTTATAAACATCAATTGGCCACTCAGAGATGTGGATAAGTTTTTTAAGTTTATGCTAATAAGCACAACACATCACTGTGACAAAATACAAAAACTCTTATATAAATTAATAATGTAAGAAAATACATTTACGGCTTTTGTTCAAATTTAATGACAGAGCGTGACTTTGCCAGAATCAGTAAATTGCCATCGAGTAAACGTTGTGTCTAAATGGGACAAACATATGACCTTTAGGACAGGCTGTGCCTTACCTGAACGCTTCATTGGAGCGAATCTGTCCATTCATTATAATATTACAATTAAAGTCGTAAAAAAAGGTAGGAATCATCTATTCATCATCTAAGAAAGGAGGTAGTACCTAATTGTTTGGTGCTTATTGTAATCCCAACTACGATCAATTCATACTATAACCAATTGCTATACTAATAAAAATACGGCCAAGTGCGTGTAGTGTCACGCGCACTGTAGGGTTCCGTAGTTGCCTGTAGTTACCACAATATCGACCTATCCATAGAATAAAGCTACTTCTGCATAATCACAACTTTACAGTAGAGCGATTTTAAGTTTGTAAAATGTAAAATATGCTGTAACTTGTATTGGTATTTTTCTATCATTTGATTTTTTTTACTAATCATATAAAGCATTAAGAAGCAAATTATGACGCATTTATTGTTTAAAAATAACTACATTTACGGCTTATATTTCGTTATTTAAGAGTTTCTTATGTGATTATGTGACAATTTACTACGGACATCTTTATGTTACATATGCATATCAGACCTTATGCTTGGGAAACATGTCAAATTATGTGTAGATATAACTTTGTTTTACGTAATTTATATTTTCTGTCGCGTCACAATATGATAATATGGCAAAGATTGGGCAAAATCGATCAAACAAGAAAAATAGAATCAAACATTTAGTAAAAATTCTCAGTTTATAACAAAATTGAAGCCGTGCAGGCTGCCGTCTTGCTTATCCAAAAGGTTCTTATACTCTTGGCTCTATATTCTTCGGAAACAAAAATCACATGTACCTTTATTCAATTGCTATCTTCAAAGTTATATAAGTTTTAGAATAAATGTTTTTACCAGTAAAACATATGCCTCCGTTTCGCCTAAAAGTACAATAAAAGCAATTTGGTAACATTTTCATATGTAACTTTATTCTATGCATAGGTCGATATATATTTGAACAGGAGTCCTTATTTTCTATAAAGCAAATTAGAAAAACCAATTAATATCAATCTATGTATCTCAACTAAAATATCTAACACAAAGTCATACTGCGTCTCAAACTCAATTCAATATTTTATTTTAAATACAAATAATAACCGCCGATTTTTTTTATTTCTTTCCGCCCAGCCGGGGAAGCGGGTGGAAAATCCTAATGGATGCAACCGGCTTCAAGGTTATGTCAGACTTTTACTGACTATAAGCTTCATCTGAAGCGATGATCCCCTGAGAAGGGGATGATGCGGTATAACCACCGATCTTTACAAGTGCTTATAAACTTTTTATAAAAATGTAACGTTATCGCGACTCAGAAGCCGTTGCCGTTGGTACTCGCGGTAGCGTTGCGGAACGAATGATATTTTATTGTGGTTTTAAATATTTTATTTAGATTATCTTGCAATGCAAAATTTTACGCCACAATAACTTCATCTATGTCACCATTAATGTTTTCTTCTATGGAATTTTCAATAGGTAAGAAATTTTCTTTAAGTAAAGTTGAACGACTATAACTTTTCAACTAAGAAATCGATCTAAACCATTGTATGTTTCCTTAAAATTTCATGAAATATCATACATTTACCAGGGTTTTTAAGCTAATAGTTCAGCTTTTAGAGGGCGGAACGCCCTACTCGAAACAAAAGCCCTTTAAAGTTCAATATTTCGTAAACGGATTTTTAAATCGAAAAATAGTCTTAAAAACCCCGAAGTAATTTTAAAGGACCTATTCAACGATATCCCACACGATGGGGTAGATGATGAAAAAAAAACATCCCCAGAATACATGTAGGGGTGCTGCCCAAAAAAAATATTTTTCAAAATTTTATTCTACCATTTTGTCGGCGTGATTGATATACATATCTTCACAAAATTACAGCTCTCTAGTGCTAATAGTCTCCAAGCAAACTGGGGACGCACAGACGGACATGACGAAACTATAAGGGTTCCTTGTCAGGATTACTTACATAAAAAATATCAAAAATTTATCCAGACTGCATAACCTGGATACGATGTATACGTTCGTACGATCGTACGACCCACGGACAACTTTTATAGAGCGACTTTCAGATGTCCAATATTGGCTTTGGCGTGTTTAGCACAAAAATTTAATAGCATCGGTCGCCATAATCTTTTAGATTGAAGGAAGATGCCTAGATATCTAAATGATAGCGCGACGACGTCGCTAGCGTCTGACATTTAGCTTAAGCAGGATTTGACCTAGAAATGATAAATTGATTAGGTGTTTGTCAAAGTGACTCTGAATTTTAAGGTACTCGAATTTTTATGTGGTTCTCTTATAAGAAGTTTGAGGCAAGTGCTACAATCCTACTTCCTTCTAATATTATAAATGTGAAAGTTTGTATGTTTCTTACTCAATCATGTAAAAACTACTGAACGGGAACTTTTCATCCCGGAAAAAAATTAGGTATCTGTGGAATTCTAAAAAAACTAAAGTTAACGAGAATGAAGTCGCAGACAGATACAGAGAAAAATGAAATTCTGCGTGCTTATTATTATCGTATTTTGTTTTTAAGTGAAATCAAACTTAGAAACCAACTACAAACTAATTCTATTGCCAAAGACTCCAATCGACGGTGTAATAATGATACACCCTGTTTTTGACCTATCAAGTTCTACCTCAGTATTACTGGAATTTTAAAAGTAATTTTTATGTCTTTCTCTAAGGCGATAAGACCGCATTTTGTTACGTCTATTTTTATGAGTGTACCTCCCTAGTTATTTTTGGTAATGACATTGAAGACAAATAGCGTCTTTATGGAAACTCAAAAGCACCGTGTGATATCCACTTGTGATAAAAAAAAATATAAGTGTGAACAATAAACTAGCACAGAGGACCAGCTCGAAGTGTTAGAACGTCGAACTCAAAAAATGTGTCCAGCTCAATATCAAAAGCACTAACTTTCCGTCTAGCGGCGATCTGCGATACATAGGATACATTGGATGCGATACATTGGATCATCCGGCAGTTGCCTGATTGAAGCTCTGAAGTTTAAGGTGCCTACACGGTCTGTGCGTAAATCACAATTATTTTGTGTACCCTCCACCACAAATAATGTTTCGCTGAACAGCCCATTGAACAGAATAATAATATAATTTTATTACTCTGCACAACTTACATAATATGGGACGCTATATAAGGTGGAAATAATCTTACATAAGATGTGAGAGTCTGGTGCCTGACATAGGTATGGCAATACCTGTGTTACAGGTCACCAGGCCCCGCTCATCGAATCCGAACATTAGTAATATAGCTTATTCCAAAATAATATTTATAATACTACTAAAAAGACAACAACTGAACTGAACTGAATGAATGTGTGTGTGTGTGGGTATGTTTGTGTGTATGTGTGTGTGTGTGTGTGTGTGTGTGTGTGTGTGTGTGTGTGTGTGTGTGTGTGTGTGTGTGCGTGCGTGCGTGCGTGCGTGCGTGTGTGTGTGTGAGTGAGTGAGTGTGTGTGGTTATGTGAGAGTGTGTGACTGAATGAGTATGACGGTGTTCAATCTGTGAAAGCATGAATTCTGAATGAATGTAAGCATGGTTTTTAAGAACGTTATTACTTATATCGTGACACAAGTGCTTCAATTGTGTTATAGTCTAATGACACAGCTTCTTTGAAATTATGCTTACAGATAGGGTAAATATTTATGGCTTTATTAATCTTATTGTACAAATATGGACCTAAGAAAGAGTAGAATTTATGAGTGTGCTTTTTTAAATAGCTTGATCTGGCAGACATTGTCCTCCCTGCGTCTGTCTTTTAATTCATCAGGTTTTAATTCAATTTCGGAGTGTTGTTGAAGAAGGATACTTAATATAAATATTTGCCTTACAGATAGGACTTCCCATTCTTCAAAGAGTTGACAATGTGTTCATACTTTAACAATATTTGCTCTGATCATGACATGTAGCTGTAGCTTACTTTATTTCAAGAATTCTTTGTTTAAAATTTGTGCTGAACACTAAAAATTATAAAACTAAAGTTATTCCCCTCGCTGCAAAGCCTATATTGATTGAGGTGTTTGTGAATTACAATAATATTTAACTCTGTTATAATGATATAATATTAAATAATTTTAATTTTTTGTTCGATGTCTATTTATGTATGTGCACAATTGTAATTGGGCACAGGCATGCCTATAGTTTTTCATATCTTTTTGAATGTATCACATATAATTATCCAAAAAACTGGATTTACTTACAATCTTTTGAATTTATGACTAATAGGCAATAGGGAAAATAGGAATTTGGATGTAAAAGCTACAATATAAGATAGATGATTGCACTTTAACTTGATATTTGCACTGCACAATTTCAAAAGGAGGTCAACGGTGGTAAATTGTAAGGTTGCAGGTTCGTTTGCGCGCCCAATGACCTAAATGCTAAAGGGGTCGAACACAAGCGCGTGACCATTAGGCATTACCGGCATGTGGGGCAAAATGAACTCATCAATGATGGATAACGAATCCGTTGTAGGTTGGTCACTACCAAACTTGATTTGGGTTCAAAGGATAAAATATAAGGTACATAAACCGACGAATATCATAAAGAGATAAAGTTTGTTTATCTGTAGGTGTAGTACTCTCTAGAACCACTGAATCGATTTTGTAAATATGAGTAACAGACAGACAGACACACTTTCGCATTAATACTATTAGTATTGAGTTACAGATGCACCAAACCATGCTACTGCTGATCCAACTTAAAAGGGCTGGTTGAAGATTGTAATTTTTTATTCTCATTCTCTAAAAATACCAAATATCAAGAAGAAAGTCATCTATTTAAAGCTTTATAATGACATCACCGTCAGAATTTTATCAAAATACCAATTACATAACAATACAATTATTAGATGATAACTTCCTTATATTTGGGCATTACTACGCTATAAATACGCCAGACAAATTCGCATTGCTGACATTTTCTGACCGTGAGAAGAATCCCACGTCCTCATTGAACATCACAATGAGGAACAAAGACACACAAACAGACACAAAGATAAGAGCGCATTATGCTGCGTTAGTTGGACAGCGATTAAGTTAAATGCCCCTGTAATTAATGCTTCCGTCATGAATATTAGACAAGATCAAATTGAATATCATTTTTTTACAAGGACGCTGATTAAACTTATTATCTCATAGTACTTAACTAAATAATCAAGACTTAAGAAATCAGAAACAAACACGGTACCACAACTACTGACACCAGTGACAGCACAGAAAAGTTTTATTTTTCATGTTTACTCGACTGAGCTGGGAAAGACTGAAATTATAACTTATATTTTTAATAAAGCTTTTACATGCCAACATGATAGTCGAAATCTGTTACTGAAGTGACTATAGAGCTCTCATTTTTAATGGCCAAACATCTCATTGAAATAAATGGTTGTATAAATGCTGTACTCTTTGCCTATCGGTTCGCAAACTTACTGCCTCCCATGCAGTACCTTACTTGTACTAACAAGAAACGGAAAACACCCTTTTCTTCTATTTTATTTCATACAGTGTCGTCAATTGAAATATGAAATCAAAACCTCATAACAAACATGTCTTGTCTTGTTTCCATCAAATTCATAATAGGAATTTGAATATGTCGAGTAACGATTAAAGATAGTTTGACAATTATATTAAGCCCAAGGTGCTTTATATTCTGATACTAACAGCTATTAGTACCGACATTTTCACAAACATTGTTGCTGCATTGCCTGCATAAAGTGCAATAAAAAACTAATTTCAATGTAGCTTTTACGATTTGCTCAGCACGAATTCGGTAAAATCTTCGTATACCGATGAGCATGAAAGAAATTTCATGGAGTTCTTTGTTAATTGTAATTAATTAAAGTAACTACTTAGTTCAATACAGTGTAAAATAAAAATTAAGACAAACACATTGCGTCTGTAACGCATAGTAATACTCTGGAAATCGCAAGAGTTGAGCCGTATATCAACAGGAAGGCCGTATGCTTGCTCGTTTTGAACAAAGAAAAAATCCGTATCGCAGCAGTTTTGACGCGTCAAGTTGCGAATACACTCAGTTTATATTTAAGACCAGGTGAAATTAATGTAAATAAAATTGATAGCGGGATTGGTGCTTTACAGACCAACCAGCCAGCACACATGATGATATCGTATTTAAAACAAATGACTTATCTATAAAATCAACCGTCTGTTCCTTTTTTGTTAACTTAAAAGCAGGTATGTTGTTACGGTAGAGATCTTTTTATGTTTCCATTTAAGGGTAATGACAATCGTTAGTATACATTTTTGTAGGTCCAACCAAGTATGCTGATTAGTTTTGTTAACTTTTTATAGCGTTGATTGAGATGCCGTCGTATGCAAGCCATATAAGCGTGTAAATAAACACAACAGAGCTGTATGCAATGCAATTTCCCGTTTATTACGCGGGTCTTACTTTGTTTCCATTGTAAGCTGGCTGTTATTATTATTTATGGAATAATAGTTTGCGTGTCTATCTATTTATAGTAACGGTATTGTCCGAGTCTTATATGAGGGAATTATATTATAACTTTCAAGATCAGACTATGTACATTTTTCTGAACAAAGCCTTACAGCCTTAGTTAATCTAAGCTTACAGCTGATATCGTTTATTTTGTACAATATACCTACATATTTACATAATTATTTACTTTCTTAACTAAAGAGATAAACGAAAACGTTAAGTGGTTTATTGATTTTGTACATTAATCTTTCACTAATTATATTATTAAGTTGCGTTAACATTATAGATATTTCTTACTTAAAAAGTACTGAGTTTATAAGGTTTTGAGTGTAAAGCATTTAAATTATTATGTTTAAAATCGATTATGAAAGAAGAGGAATAATGCCACATTGCAGTGCTTTTAGAAGATTGAAAATGAGGGTCATCAGTTGTAGATAGGGGTCTATCTAAGCATTCGAAGTTGATTCGATGGATTGGAAACGTTATGCACATCGGGGTTGCGGGATAAAAGTATTAAATATGTTTAGTTGGAACCGAGCCAGGAGCGCTATTCTCTAATATAATTCGACGTTGGACTCGACGGCGAAAGCGCGAGTAGGTAATAAGCCACAGACTATCGTCTGCTTACCCGATCGAAATTAAAGGCGCCTTTCTGAAGACGAAACCTCCACCTTATCAAAGACACAATGAAATAACACTACTATGTTTTGGGGGTGTTGTGTTTCTGTCGGTGCGCAAGGTTTCCAAAGTGAGATCTACAGAGTAGAGGTGGGGTCAGGGTAGGCAATCATACTATATGGAATTGTAAGCGTTTATAGGTTAGCTATGGTGGCTGCTTACCACAACACGCGTGACTTGTCTAAAGTTTACATGCCATCATTTTACATTAAAATGTTACTAGAAGTCGTCATTCTGCTAGAGTGACTTAAACTTTTTGTTAATCGTCGAATTCTCCTTCAATCAAATTATTCTCTACGTCGGGTTTAGGACAGTCAGCAGGGCTAATCTTACTTATTTTTATATTCGCGCCCTTAGGATTTATCCATTTTTTCGACGCCCAGGTCAAAAGTACCTACCTACCAGTTGTAAGTTTTTAACAATTTATCAGAAAAACTCGAAATAACTTATATAATTTCATGAAAAAATAAGTACAAAAACAAAATAAAAATAAAATAGTATTTATTTTACTTTGTTGGCTGGGTACTAATGAAAAATATGTGCATGGCTTCTCAAAACGGGCTCATGTTTGGAAATCGCCACTCTTATACCTATTTTCAATCTCTACTTGTTCTTTATAATTGCAACTGCAGAAAGTATCGCACAAGTATCCGGAAGATACTGAGCTCCAATATTCTAGCAACTAGTTCTTATCGAATTGGACCTTAAGGCTGGAGTCACAAAAACATCAATTAATTGTTCTTCGTTCTCTGTCGAAAGTGTTGATAGTAAGGTCCACTGGAAAGGGTTTCTAGCACAGTCATATTGCCACGAAAGACAGAATGAACTCAATCACTCGCTCAGCTCTCGCGCTCACTTCACACTACAGTCAATCTATGTGGATAGCCTCACGACGCTCCTGGGATAATGCCGCGACGCCCCAGAGTGCCGCGACGCACAGTTCGAGAAACCCTGGAATAGTGAATTTGAGAAAATAATTTGAAAAGAAAGAGGTTTCGAAAATGACATATCGTTGTGATCAAAGATGTTCACTATGCCCTTTGGGAATAGCGCTGCTGCTCTGCGCTTATGAAGCCTAGCTCGATACTATGTTCAATACAAGCATCATATTTGAGAGTATCATAATAATATTGGTATAATTAGAAAGAGTGTACTGTCGTTACTGAACCAAGGACTACATTTTGTCGTGCTTTTGCGGAAAAGTTTTCCTGAGTTGTTGGTATTCATTCCTTTGTTGGTTGGTATTCAGCCCATAGGGCTGGTTTGACTAATATTTGATTTTGTAACCTATTATCACTTTTTGATAGAGTATCAAATAACCAAATACGAAATTTGACATTAATATTTATTTAAAATATAATATAGTAAAATAATATTTTCACGATTACTAAGATATTTTCTTTTACCGCCGATGTGGCCTCCACTGTATGAAGGTACTTGAACTAGAAAAAGAATGCAAAGCAAGCTTTTAAGTTGTATAATTAAGTCCATACAAATATTGAATGGCAAACAAGATTATACTGTTTACTTAACCACAGCCTCGTCCTGTCCTGTATCTGACCTTGCTTTTCCAATATCACGACCAGCCATTGCTATGCCCCTATTTGGAAGACACCCAAAGGATTGTTTTCGGCTTTATTGAAGTAGATTGTTGGACCGCTTGACAAATCGCTCATATTTGTCACGGGCCACTTACTATTGAATCTATGCAGTCTTTTGTTTCGACAGCAGAAAAAAGATATGAGATTTTTTATTGTCATTTGTCTCGTATGCAAAATGTGGTGTTGAAGACGCGACGTTCTGCCGAATCGTCATTACGTTATGTTGAAATGCACTCACAAAAGCTGGAACCGGTTGGATTTTACATATTTGTATCTACTGCAGAGTGCAGATCCATCAAAGATAGCATCGTAAAGGTGCAAGGTATATATTTTTAAGTGAAGGAGAGGCAAAGGAGAGGTAAATCGGTACTTAACTTACCACGGGGTTTTATGCGTCCCTCTTCAGATACAGTTCCATCGAGCTTTTATTCAGGAGATGATTTTATGTTTCTTGTTTAGTCTACTTGGATCTTAATGTGTCACACTATAGAAGCTCTGCCAACCCCGCAAGAGATGAACTTGTGTTTTTATGAATAAATAAATACTATAAAGGGGTCGAAAAACAAAAGCGTGTCGTGGTAAAAAGTATGAGCACTACTTGGCATACAAAGTGTATGTTTAATGCGCTCGACGACATATTGTGGCGGTGGCGCCGTGTGACAAGTGAATAGTTTACAAGCCCTGCATACTCTAGCCGCGGTCTTCATTGTTGCTAGGTAGCTACCACAACCCACTTTCCATCCGGGCGAAATCTGAATCTTTAAACGAGTCCATTATATACAATTTGACCAAGAGTTAAGAGTTTCTATTCAGATCTGCTCCTAGAATTACGGTAATATAAAAGATAGATAAGAATATTTCATAAATATCTCTGATTAGTATATATTATTATTATATTATTGGTGTTACCGAATAAGGTACCTGCTTTAAGCTTTAGGGGAATATAGGTTTTTATTTCCACATAAGTATTTAACTGTTAAGATTACAAAACACAAATATGTGAAAGTAGGCATCAAGTCATCACATCAAGAGTACAAAATGCAGTAAAGTCTTCAAATGAAGTCAAATCTCACGAGAAATCAGACGATACTAGTAGTCGAACCCTACATAAACTCAAATCTTTTTAATGTCACCTCTCACCATGAACATAGTCCCATGTGGTTCCATGCGCATGAATATTACAACTTTTCCACCTAAATAATGTCAAACATTCAGAATTCCAAACAGGATCAGAGTCAAGATTGGAAGATTGCTGCATATTGTTTGGATGCTTTGTTCAAATGACTTTTGCAAACTTTCCATTCAAATATAATATCAATTTAAATTTCCAAACAGGATCAGAGTTCGGATTGGAAGATTGCTGTGATTGAATGATTTGTTTACGAGTCGTGCAAATGACTATTTTAACTTTTCCACATAGATAAATCTATTCATAATTTCAAGCACTATCAGCGCCGTGATTGGACTACTGCTGCGTTTTTTTATGCTTTATACGCTTATTTAAAGCTTTGTGTAATTATTATTGCAAACTTTTCCAACTCTGTGTCACCTATTCAGAATTTCAAATTGCATCGCAGCCACGATTGTTACATAATATTAAAAATTAAAGCGGATTTTCTTCTTGAATTGGAGTGCCAATCTGGGTTAGTAACCTCTATCTTACAGAAGATAACACTCCCGTTTGGTGGTGTCGTGATTCTGTCGGTAAGTAAGCTCACGGATCAGTGTTGCAATCGGGAGGCGTTATAGACAAAAACAGTAGATGTAGGGAAAGATCTACAAGAAAAACCGTAGATGCAGAGGCGTACTTTTTCCGATTTACCCCCCTCCTAGAATTGGTAAATCAAATCAAGATAACGACCAGCAACGAATGTGATTCTGTGACTTCTACTGCTCCTTAAAGCTAGTTTTTTTAGACAATGACATTTATTTTATAATTATTAAGGTTACCTACATGGTGGAAAATGCAACTCAACAGGCAATTTCATAAAGAAAATCGTATTCTAAAAAAAACAGGAGATTCATGTAGAAAAACAGTAGAACAGGAGAAATTTCAGTAATTATTATTCCAGATCTTACAGGAGATCTCCTTCCTGTAAATTTTGGAGACCTGGCAACACTGTTCCGGATTCACAGGTTAGGGGATTGGGTTAGGGTAGGCAACGGCGTGAGTGATATTTATGGTATCGTAAACGTCTATAGCCTATGATGGCCGCTTATCATCAGGCGCGCCATACGGTTGTTTGCCACCTCTTAACGTATTTTTAACATAAGAATACATTAAAAAGATCACTTACTTGACTGTTCGGGAAGGTGGCGAATGCGGACTGGACCTTGTGCAGCGCGTGGTCTTGCTGGTGTGGCGGTGGTGGTCGCCCCTTAGGGAAGTGGAAGCGCGGTATGACCCGCGCCGGCGCGCCGCTGTTGGCTGCTCCGCGTACTGTACGCTGCAGCGTTGTATGCGCCGGCGCTGACGACGGTTTCGGCGGTGCTGTCGCTGCGTAGCTCTGGAATAGTAAGGAAAAACAAGTTAGTGACAGTGCAACGAGTCTATGCGAATTTTTTAATACACACAACAAATAACCTAGCCCCAGAGTAAGCACTCTTAGGTTTGTTTTATGGGTTACTAAGGTAAGTAATTTTTCTAAAAATATAGATAAACCACCATGACATGGGTACACATGCTCGTATTTATCATACAATCATTTAGCCCACCGGGGTTTGAATCCAGGACCTTTAAATAGGCGACACCTTGAAAACCGTTGTACCATACGAATAAGACTCACAACAGAGGAGGTAGTCTAGTCCTCTTTGAAATATAAGCAAAAGCTTATATTTGCTTATATTTCAAAGATGAAAGAGGAAGGAAAAATGTCATAGTAACAAATTTTACGATTATGCGGTTGTATAAGTATAAACATTAATTTACTATCGAGTAATTATTATTTCGCTGATCATGTATTTGCGTTCGACACCGATTCGATTCTAATTCATAATAATGATACACGATTAACTTATGATATTAGTGCAATAAAAACCATTTTAAATTACGGTGCTCTTTACATTAAAATAACATATTTTTAAAGAGCACATTCAAGAAAACATCATAAATTCCAACATACTACGTACCTAAACATACAATTAAATGTTTGCCCTTACATTTTGGTCCTTCGAGCCGTATTTGAACTGAATGTAAAACTTCTAATATTAACTATAGTGTATTAAATCACTGCTATCTGAAGCTATGACATCTACTGTGTCTTTCCACCGTTATATGAGAGGTGAGGCACAGATGATTCACATAAAGACATAACCAAATGACACAATTCTGTGATACTGAATGGTGAGTTCTAATGGTTCGAGATGAAGCACGGGCCGACGATTCCGCAGTCGTTCAAAGTGATAAGAAAATCCGGATAAATAGAGTTTTTACACCTATCTGATGACTGGCATCAAAACTTGTTATTTAGAGAAAGTTACTGATTTCAGAGCTATGTTCGCTGTTTCTAGAGCTATGCCTGGTGTTTCTCTACGTAATTGAATCAGGAATGAGGAAATCCGTAGAAGAACTAGAATAACCGAAATAGCTTAACGGAACGCAAAGCAGAAGTGGCAATGGACGGGGCACATAGTTCGGCGAATCGATGGACGTTGGAGTCCCAAGGTGAACTTCGAACTCACACCGGGAAGCGCAGTGTCAGTAGACCCCTTACCAGGTGGACTGGCGATATGAAGTGAGTCGAGGGCACCCTTACTACGAGTTTGAGCTCACGTAAACTATCATAGTTTTCGTAATTGTAAATTATGTTTTTATGTCCATTATGGTGAAAAGTAACCAAATATACTAAACAATTAAAAAGACGCAAATGATTTTATGATAGAATGTAAACACTATTTATTTGTATTGAAACGAAAACAATAAAATCAGTACCCTTATTACGAGTGTGAGCTCATGAAAAGTACCATAGTTTTCGTAATTGTATAACTCGTATTAAGGGTACAGGACGCGGACAGCGCAGGACCGTTGTGTATGGAAATCTCTTGAGGAGGCCTATGTCCAGCAGTGGACGTTCATCGGATAATGTTGGTAATTAACTTCTTGTGTCAACTCTTTTATTATACACATATGGAAACAACAGATTGGGATAAATATTTTCCGCTAAAATCATTTTCTATATAAAAAAAGTACGCAAAGTGTACTGACATGAAGATATCAAAATAAAATCTCGTTTTCGTGTATTCACAACAACAAAAGATAAGTATTAGGTGTACAATATCAAAGAAAATCTAGAAAATATACCGCTGCGACCCTTTAAATTAATTAGCTTGTCAGCTTCCTAATGATGATACTTTAAGCAAAAGGTTTTTAGGCCTATAAATAATTTCTATGTTCACAAAGTCTCTGTGGCAGAGGGTTGGGTGTTTCTTAATCAAGCCAATTTGTAAGTTGCAACTTAGTTTTGAGCTTCTGACCTTGACATTAAACAAAAAGCTATTTGTTCAAAATATTGCTTAGGTCTTATCGTCGGCTGTTATGTCATTAGGCCTAATAAACGGAAGTCTACTTTTATATAATAACAGTGCCGACAACTTCGTCTGCCTGATTTATATCTATATAACTTCCACCCCCTTTTCAACCCCTAAAGGGATGATTTCTGGGATAAAAACTATTCTATATCCTTTGCTCCAGTTATCCCTACTTATAACAAATTTCATCTTAATGGGCAACATAAAGACTGACGGATATACTTTCGCATTTACAATATTTTGTTTTAATTAAAGTGTGTGACAGCATGAAATTCATAAATAAATAAAAAGTGGACCGCCATATTATTTAGTTGCTTGTTGCTTGACCTAAATTTTCAAGTTAATGTCAGCTTAAAGCGACGATTTTCTTTTGTACAATTAGCTTTACAAGTTAAGAATTCTCTACAAGAGGGAAATATTTCCTTTTTAACAGGTAGGTATAATTATCTCTTTCGTGACTTTTCCGAAATAACCGCAAAGTTTTACGGTTTCAGCTCTATTTCTTTCAAGAGCAATCTTGTGCTTGAGTTATGATCGTGTTGCGTAACAGTTGCCATTGTGGTACCTATACCTGGTGTATAGTGTATGTCGTGCGAAAGAGGTGAAGACGCAATCCATGAGATTTATTACTACACCAAAGAGAGGTATGTATTACGAATATTGCTTCGTAGTTTTTGGAAGAAAAACACTTCAGTGTTATTATAAAACTAAGTGGAATACACAATGGTATTAAATATCGTTGAGGATACATGATATAGAGATATATTGTGATGTGAAAGCAAGGTTGCGTTTAGCGGTATTTGATTGACGGATTTTTTTATTGACTTTTTTATTTCTCCGAATTTTAGTTGAATATTTTAGATAACGTTTTGTGCGCAGTAATAATATTAGCGTTTTTGTACTGCGGGCTATTTTTATTTGTCATTAATATTGCTAATTGAAAAGTTGGATACAGTATTGTAGAAGCGAGAACCGCGGCAGTGTTCAGTCTTATTGTCACAACGGATATAAAGAACGGTAATGTCAGTTCTATATTGAAAGAAACCTTTGAAGAAAACCCAATCAGCCGATCGCTTAGTAGGGTAAAGTTCTTTAGGTAGGACTCTTGTTGAATTTGCATATTTTGATAGATTTGTCATATGCCATTATTTATTAGAGAAAATGCGATTACACTATAGAAAAATAAATATGATGAGATCAAAACTGTTCAAATTGCATTCACGTTGTAGAAATATATATACTTATCAACTTTTTCTTTAGTATGGTTTACAAAACAGTGTTTCTTTTTCACAAAATCGTGAACCTAAGCTGTCATGACTTCCAACATTATCAAAAAATTTACCAAGTCAGACAAATCCTTTTTTTTGCTCTGTACTTAGGCATAGATTGCGCCATTAACGAACAACTCTAGCTCTCGTCAAAGCAACATTGTTGAGCGCTTAGAAGTTCTTGATTTTCCGATTCAATTCAGCAGACGGTATCCAAACCCAAAATCACTGGAAAATCATCATCAGCCTATTAATGTCCCCGCTGCTGGGGCACAGGCCTTTCCTATGGATGGAATAGGGAGACTGGGCCATGACCCACCACGCGGGCCCAGGGCGGATTGGCGGGTGCTAACGACTGCAGATGCAGCCGGGACCAACGGCTTAACGTGCCTTCCGAAGCACGGAGGAACTCGAGATAGAAGATTTTTGGTCACCCATCCAATGACCGACCACTGCGAAAGTTGCTTAACTTCAACGATCGCAGCCGAACGCGCTCACCACCCGCTCCATAGAGCTCCTCACTGGCCAAACGGTTGTCGCAAATCGCATTCCCACCAAGTATATTGGCACAGTGTTCTTAAAGATCTCCTTGGCCTATAATTCCGTGCGCGTCATACCTACAACACACGAGATATATTTAACGCTTGTCCACCATCATTAGCAGGTGAGTTCACTGCACTGTCACAAAAAAATCCACTCGAAAATAATCACCAAAAAGCGGTTATAAGGTGCTAAGTTTGGCAACCGAATACGGAAGCACTGCCAATACCCGTACACTGTTTATGGGCGTACTACAATCAACAGCATAGTAAGTTATTGATTTCTCACTTTCTCTACTATTATCCTCTAAAAAGAACACCCATTTATAGAATCTACGCGATAAGTAATATAAATGTATTTCTGAAATTAGAAAATCTACAACTTTGGTCACAACATAGATAGTACAGAAGGCAACTACATACAAGGTACGCTCTAGCGAGGCACACCTATACACCGCTTACGCATGGACACGATATCTAGGACCAATGGGGACTACTGCGAGCGAGAGTTTTATCCGCTTAAGACACGCTCTGTGAACTCCTTTGTGCAAAACTGGAGCAATAAAAAAAGTGATTATATCTGTTCTGTTCTGTTTAAATTAAACATTAAACGGTGAATTGTCGTCTTTAAATTTTTAATATAACAATAACATCAAAATTTAAATATTTTGGTTATCATTGTTCTGTTGTTTCTCTTTCATTCTCGAAAATAAATAAAAACAACTAGACTAACTACTTTTTGTGCATAAGCCAAAGTGGACAATCCTAGCCGCCAAGCGTAGGTATCAAACGTGAATGTCTCGTATGTACATACAGGAGATTACCTTCTGTACTATCTTACTTTGTGCTTTGGTCGCAAATCTACAACGTTCGACTTTGAACAACCGATTTGAAAAAAAATGAAGAAGTTTTTATTACACATATAATTGAACAGTCATCAAGTTGAATAATAATATCAGTATCTACGAGGTAATGAGATGACAAGATAAATATTGTCAGAGGTCGTTATCGGGCGTGTTCCTAAAAAGCTTTGCTTGAATATGAGGAAACCAGGCACTTAATTCTACTGCTTTATTTCAAAAGGAAAATATATAAATCAGAAAGGCTATACCTACTTGAAGCTTATTAAATTAATAAATTAGGAAAATTATGTAACTACTCTAATGAAGTAAGAATTGACCATTATTAATCAAGACAATAAAATAATTATGCAATAAAATCATAACTAGATTTTTAAATATTTTTAAAGGCAACGTCGAGCGACGTCTTGTTCAATATACGGAAAGTGCTATTGCTTTAAGCTACAAAATGTGTAGTATAGCCGTCACAGCGCATTACGCATAATCACCCACGGCACAAAAAACGCGCTTTGAACAAAGATGTACCTACTGTAAATTTAGTATTAAAACTTTTGATAGGTACTAAATTTACAGTACATCTTTGTTTTATTCTCATACAATTGTTAATATGAATCATGGGACTGTCAGGTTGCAGTAATTCTTTTTTGTACAAAAGTTTAAAATGAATGACTGCTCTTGACAATCTTGTGGTACAATAACAAGCTTCGAAGGATTCAGCTGTGTAAATTATGAGTAAGATTTACGCATTTACACATTATGCTGTTACTTTGAGTCTGTAGTTAAAACTGACTTGTTTTACTAATGAATCATTTTTGTTAACGTACGTCGAACTACTAGTAGAAGAGTAATTCTTGTAAGGAGGACGTCCTACAATCCCAATTCGACCGAAAAAGCACAAATGAATTGTCACATTGCATCATCAGCCTATTAATGTCCCCGCTGCTGTGGCACAGGCCTTCCCTATGGATAGAATATAGAGATTGGGCCATGACCCACCATGCGGGCCCAGTGTGGATTGGCGGGTGATAACGACCGCAGATGCAGCCGGGACCAACATCTTAACATACCTTCCGAAGCACAGAGGAACTTGAGATAGAAGGTTTTTGGTCACCCATTCAATGACCGACCACTGCGAAAGTTGCTTAACTTCAACGATCGCAGCCGAACGCGCTAACCACCTGCGCCATCGAGCTCCTCATTGTCAGACTGATTACTTACAAAAATAATCTTTTTCCCTTGATTTTTAAAGGCTAATCGGGGGTCAACCTATAAACTATCTACGAGTAAAAAAAACGTCCTATCAGCAGTGCGGTCTTTGACCTATTGGAGGCCCTGGGCATATTAGGATAATGGGGCCCCTATGACTTCCGTTTGCTGATTTAACAGGAACTAGGGACTTTGTATTTAATCTGAGGGGGCCCCCTATCGATCGGGGGGCCCTGGGCACTTGCCCAAAGTGCCCAATGGGAAAGACGGGTCTGCCTATCAGAGTTTATCATCAGATGCGGTAATGTTTTAAGTCGTTACTAGTACTTAGATCGACGGCGACGCTACCAAAAATTCGCATGATTACTAAAGCCCGGACGAGAACGGAAAATTACACAGCAATTACACTGGCGAGGACGCAGGAAACATAAACTTGACTGAGGTAAACAATGGGACAAAAAAAAGGAATGACACAAAACATTTTTGTTAACAAAACAATAATTGTGGTTTAGTTTGACGATCGCCACAGAAAAGAGCTTAATTTACTGCTGGACTGGGTATTGCTGGTAGCATAGTTGACTTGCTGTCATCAAATCATTCCCATCATTGGTTTGGTATAGTAAACTAATTTGTTAAACTATTTTTAAAGGTATGTGCTACTCTAAACGCAAATAAATTATAATGTCTAGGTCAAAGGGTCGTAGTTTGTTGTATGCTTAAAAATATAATTTTATTATTCCTTTGGGTTTATTTTACTTACTACCATCCCGTTCAAACGTACCCAAAGCTGTCTAAAAAGATGCAAATGTCTATAATATCGACAAAGCTTCAAACAAAAATATATAATTACCTACCTATATTAACTCATTAGATGGAGTATTTTAGAGAAGGAATTTCTGAAAATACTTTCTTAGTGCTAACTTACGCCAAAAAGAAAATGTGTGCCATGCTTCTGGGTAGACTCCCTAGTCTCTAGTAGGGTTGGCAACCCTTTGCCAACCCTGCTATATAATTTAGTATCCTACTATATCAGGGGATCAAATACTATATGTCTAAAAAATTATATAGAAGGCGAAATTAGTATATTTTGCTTAAAGCATATTTTTGACAGTAAAAGCTTTCTTAAAAATTGTTAGAAATTATTGTAATATTATTAGTAAGGCAAAGAGCAGCACAAATATATTTATTTAAAAAAGTAAAGTAAATATTTTAAGCCAATTCTATATTTTTTTTTGCCAGCTACTATATTTTTAGAAATAACGCTTCGAAAATACTATATTAGATAGAAAATAAGTTGGTAACCATCAGCTAGACAAATTCATTTTCATCACTGAGTTTTTTTTAATATACCTATATTTTCTTTTTATTCTATATTTTTTTATAATATGCTAAACTTCAACAAGCAGTATCCGTTACCAGTTGATGTGGTTTTTGTCGAATGAACTGTGTGTAGGCGTCGCGTGGCGATTCAATCAACCTCCTTTTGTTTGTGGAGTCATTATTCACACATTGTGCCACAAATTCATGTATTGAACAAAAATAGGTAAGGAATCTATTGAAAAACATTGGATGGATTAATCACTAAGTCTCGTCGGTTTGCATTTAAATAGCTATATGGGATATGAGGATTTCGTGTAGATATCGAAGCTTTATTATATAAAATAAAAATAATTAGCACTACGATTATTTAATCAATTCCGTGTAGTAGAACTACTTTACCCATATTTATATCGATTAGTTTATAAGTGTATTTGATTTTTTATTAATTATTGTTATATAATGGGGATGAAGACGGGATAAAGTAAAGAAAAATCTATTTAGTCCATCAGTTAGATTATCAAAAAATAATGGACACTTATTTTTAGTCCACTTTGTCTCCAAATATATTGTATACCAAATTAAATTTAGCGATTTTGTTACAGACAGACAGATTTACATTCACATTTTTATTATCGCATTGAATAGTCATTAATATTATAAGCTCACTTCTGTACTGTTGGGAGTGTAATGATTAGTATATTATATCCTTGTGACCGATGCCGTCAGCCGTCAGCACACAAAACATAAAAACTAAGAGTGTTCGAATTCAATGAGATGAACAATTATTATCTGTCTGTGTCGCTGTAATAAGTTCTTATTTCATACATGTATACAATGAATATACATCTTGATAACTTGAACTATACGCTGTTTTTTTCTCCCTTAGAAGAAATAGCCCTTGCTGAGTTTCTTGCCGGTTCTTCTCAGTACAAGCGGGAGACCGCCCTAGACTTGCGAACCGATAAAGTAGCTGCTCGACAAGTGCTTGTATTATAACGGCCTAAACAAAACGATATTTAATTTTGGTTTTTTATTTTATTTTGTAGTCTACTGATTTGGTTTTACCATGAAGTATTCATCAAAAGTGATGAATAACTGACACGTGCCAAGACAAAAAATCCCGCTCTCAATATTACTTTTAGATCGAGCTAAAAAGTTCATGCAACTATTATTATTGGTCCATAAAATGGTTGACAAATGACCATGTTTGCCCACGCGTGTTTCAATCTCGCAATCGCAAGAGATCATTCTTATTCGAATGTTTTTTTGTATTCGTTTTTAGAACAGAGCGTCATCCATTTTGTAGATTCACTGTTTTGGTAAATTATGCTAATTAAATTAAGTACGTATCGCATTACTGTTAATAAACAACTAAACAGCAGTTTAGAAGTTAAGTTTTTTGCGTGTTGTTTTTGTGGAAAAATTGGAAAAATAATCAGCACTAGATTCTTGATATTCTTTTTACTTTTTAATTAACAATAAAAACTTGCTTATAGCGTTATAGCCTTTAAGCTAAATTAGTATACAATACTCTTCCGCTAGTTGTTCGTGCTTGGGGTACTAAGTATATAGAAGATTTTTAAAAACATTGCTATTGCAAATTCATTTTTCTTTGTCCGATCAACGTACGAAAGAACCACTAAATCATCTCTATGCTGAGTGCTCGCGCCTATCGCCATTGTCTAAAGATTTCCATACCAGAAGCACATTAGGTACACTTTCAATTGGTTACGTTACGGTTGGATACGGAAGAAATTAACCTAATTGACAAAGACTGTTTTTTTAAAGGCCTAGCGATCTACTTCGTTGTAACTTTTGTTAATTGTAACTTAAGTCTTTTGCTTAGCTAGCTGATGATGCGTCGTGATTTTTCTGTCTGGAACGCGACACTCTCACTCTGCATCATACTTTTTGTTTATTCGACAAGCATTATAGATCCCGAAAATTAAAACACTACTTATAAGCTAGAGTCTGTGTGGAAAGAGAATGGGCGTGGCGAAAAACGGAACTAACATTAAGATTTTTATACAGCAATCCAACCCAGCCATCTGTCAAACGTCGAAGTTTTGTATTGATACGGATTTGTTTGTTGTAGTGATTTCTTGCGGTTTTTTGTATTGAATCATGTCTAAAAGGGGAAAAACCTTACAAATACGGTAGAAGAGCACTACTGCGCCCTCAAATCTAAATCCCATTCTCTTTCCGCACAGACTCAAACCAAATAATTCTGTCTTTAACAGAATTCTCAAAAAAAAGGATGTTCTCAGTTTGACCTGTATGTATCTTTGTCCGCGATTATCTGAAAAACTACTGATCCGATCCGACTGATCCATGGAACCACTTCGGTATATAAATGCGTATTTATTTATCAATCTGTCAAGTGAACAAGATTTTTTGTGGTCACTCTCTTGTCCACAATCGAGGGGCAAATCTGAAAGCCTACAGGATCATAGTCATTAACTGAAAGCTCGTGTAAATGGACAGCTTTAGGTCTCACGAATGCGTATTTATTATACAAATTAAGTAAAATGTTGTCAGCACTATAAATAAGCACGAAGGTAAGATTAGTAACAATCTGAATAAAAGAAGAGATAAAAAAACGAATGTGCTTATGATCACACGACTGAAGTGAAACTTCTTTAGCTCCGTCTGCATGAGGAGCTCGATGGCGCGGGTGGTTAGCGCGTTCGGCTGCGATCGTTGAAGTTAAGCAACTTTCGCAGTGGTCGGTCATTGGTTGGGTGACCAAAATCTTCTATCTCAAGCTCCTTCGTGCTTCGGAAGACACGTTAAGCCGTTGGTCCCGGCTGCATCTGCAGTCGTTAGCCTTCGTTGGAACATAGCTCGTCTATCTCTATAATTCCTAAACATAGCTCATAAATGAATCTCTGTAAGTAAAAACATAAACAAATAAAAACGTCAATAACTCAAATTATTTAAAGTTTCCCTTGGTCTTTGTCTTATCGAGGTTCTACTGTATTTCATTTACTAGCTATAAGAGAAAGAGAGAAAGAAAATGTGCGCGCGCACAGCATTCTCTTGCTTATATCCCCCACTCAACTCCCGTTCGCCTCGCCCGAACACACTGTTCGTAACGCGTAACGCATTCGCCAGCTCACCCCCCCAAGTCAAGCGTGCGAAAAGAACTTTCACTTCAAAACGATTATAAGTTTCATAATGTCACGTGTCAGTCCTTTTTTTTTAATTTGGAAGTTTTTACTTACGTTTGATCTGGAGAACTACAAATAATGATCTCATTATGAGTACCTAAATAGAAATATACCCACATTCACAGAATTTTTCCCATTATCAAATCAAACAACGTTGTCATGCCTAATTGGCGCATAATGCTCGTTTAATCGAAATTAAAACGTTGAATATATATGAGAGAAGCCATGATTAATGAGAGGTCTTTTATCAGCTAATGTTTATTGATGTGTACAAGATTTAATAAAGATTCTCGAGAGCAAGTTTTTTAATATTAAGAAAATTTCAATACAAGTTTCCACTCGGTCGGTGGATATTTTATATCAATCTACCTAAATTTGGATAACATAGCAAGTGGAGTATGCAGGATCATGAGTTTCTTGAAAGAAACGTGTGGTGTAGGGTCAAAAACCGGACACTATTGCTAAGACTTCACTGTCTGTCTGTCAGTGAAGTCAGTCATCAGGCTGTTGAACGATAGCTAGACAGTTGAAATTTTCACGAATAATTTATTTCTGTTGTAGCTATCACACAAAATACTAAAAACAGAATAAAATAAATCTCCCATACAAAAATCTCTATATTAATAACGCTATAATAATAGCAACAGGTAGACGCTTGAAATATTCACAGCATATTTAGTTGTTTATTCTCTTTAAAAATAAAATAAATATTTTATCCCATACAACAGTCTTTTTTATGTTTTTTGCTCGATATTATAGAATGTATAGTGTTTCATGAAGTGTTTAATGTTGTATAGATTAACGGAACCCTTCGTTCGCGAGTCCAACTCGCACTTGTACAGTAAAATATTGGAACTGTACCTTTAACACGAATGCTCACTCGCAAACGAATATCGAATTCGTTTGCGAGTCCGAAATGTCATTGTCAAATGTGTACTGTACCCTTAGCACGAACCAATATCGAATTCGTAACGTTTGCGAGTGCAAAATGTCAATGTCAAATTTTGTATGGAAACTTGAACAACAGCGCTACAAAGAAAGTAACGAGAACTACAAATCAGTACACCTTTGACAATGGTATTTCGGCCTAAAAAACTATTCGAATTCGATAATGGTTCGTGCTAGGGGTACAGTATAGTCTTACAAAACACCTAAACACACTATTGTTTTTGTCCCACAAACGTAGACCGAACGATATACTATTACACCATCAATCATCTCGTTATGTCAAAACGGTAGCTCATGTCTAAAATTTATTCTCACTTTTATGATAGTAAAATTCAACAGAGAGACAACTAAACAAATGTTAAGCGTTTGAAAACAGTTTTATGGAAGGTCGTTTCGTAAGGAAATAGCACTCCAAGTAAGCTTAGTGTTGCTATACCTACTGTCTAGAACTAAAGCTATTCAGTAATGTTGAAAAGGAACAGACATTAGAATTTACAAGCACGTTTTTTTTAAGGCCCTGAGTGTTTGATTGCCGCTTAACCTTTCTTTGTATAGATCACACTTGTAGAGATTGACAAGACAATATTTTGTTTTAAACTTTCATGGTCACTAAAATTATAGTAATATAAGTTATTTACGGGATTGTTACCATGTACCTTGTTTTTAGCGAGTTGTCGATATTTCGGCATGAGAAAAGTGAGAATGTGAACAGTGGTACGGGTATCGAATGCAATAAAGACTTCGTCAGAGGGTAGACCGATATGAATTACTTCAGTTACTCCGTGATCATGGCGCTTGCAACAGTGTCCAAATATAGGAAACTCGCTAAAAACAGGGTACATAGTAACAATCTCGTAAATAACTTATATTACTATACGAGGTCTTTAATTGTTTTCTGTTTATTTTATTGCGACCTATTGTCCTATGGAGCAAGTGCAAAATTACGTCATTTCTCATTTATTATCTCACTGCGAAGATATGAAGCTTTATTTTAGCGTCGCTAAATCACAACCGGACGTAAATTGCTCTTCTGCTATCGAAGTAAATGAGACATAAGGCCTTGAATTTTTATAATGATAACTGTTTTGACGTGACAACGTCTTAAATTAGGTTGCGGCTGGGAGTCACTTATGAAAAAGTGTAACGCTCGGTAACGTTACGATGAGTCTCTCGTGTTAAGTTTAAGTTTACATGTACAATGTTTTAGTAAACAAAATATATTTCTATAGTTAAAATTTGTGCAATTCTTATTTTCATTCAATTCCTTGTTCCTATTGTGCAATTTAATTATATTCATATCAATAAATATTCTACCGAGAAAAAGACGTTGTCACGTAAAATCTTCGCCCGTAAAACCGACTTTACAGGCAACCATTTTTTTGTAAAACATTTGTAGTCGAGCACAACGACACCGAACTTAAGTCCCCGAATGTGATCCATGTTTCCATTTTACCTAATTAAATCTATCTTCACGACTAGACTCCACTTACACTTAATATCAAGTGGAGGGTAATTTGTTGCGCCTCGTATAAAAAATGGATGCGTGTAACTTATGTACGCGCGTGAGAAGTTATACTTCTTTAACATCATTAAAAATATTTTTTAATTGCATGCAAATAATTAATAATTACAATAAAATAATAAAAGGACTGGAAAAGGATAGTTAACACAGTCAATTAAGTTCAGTTTTAATTTGAAAAATTAAATAAATATTCAAAATATTCAATTAAAATCACTACTGAATTTAAGTTATTAGTCCATATGTAATTAGCACTTGTAAGTAACTAAAACACGTTGTGTCTATATAGAAACTAGAAACATGTGGATAAATATTATAAATATGAAAACAGTGATCAGAGGCGACGAGCGTGCCAACATTGTTTTTGACAACGCGATCATCTTATGGAGCTCCGTGGATCGTTCAAAGTACCTTTCGAACAGATGTCTAATATAATAATGGTGGATTATTAACCACTAAGTGGTTAATAATCCACCATTATTAGACACTAACATTCATAACGCGCCCGCGGCCAACTTCATGGTGTTACTATTGTGTTACAGTGATGCGCGCGCATCTCGAAATTTCACTCACATGATTTTTTCATAACGCGCCTGCGGCTAACTTCATTATGTTACTTTTGTGTTACAGTGATGCGCGCGCATCTTAAAATTTCACTCTCATAATTTTTTCATAACGCGGCTAAAGAAGTATAACTTCAAAAATATTATTAATTGCTATCAATATACCCTTTAGTTTGGCGTTTGATAGATGTTTACTAACTTATATTAAGTTTTAAGTTTTTATCTCTCGAAAATATATAATAACTAATTCGAAACATTTTATTAAACTTTGATAGACTTTGATTAACATAAGTAAGGGAAAATTTTAAAGGTATCGTGGTAGATGGTAATATAAGACAATTCTTATTCTTAGGTTGAATGAATCGTAGAACGTTGAAAAGAGCAAATAATACGAATTCGCGTATGTTTGATTATTACTTTTTGTGTCTTAGCCATGGAGCACTCCGTAGAAAAGCTACTAATCACTTCCATGGTTTAACCCTGAAAGATCTAATCTCTAGTATTCTTCCCAAATCCACTCCATTTTCCCAACGAAAGTAAAATCGTAATGTTGTAACTATAATCTGTTTCGATTCAACTGACTCATTCGACGGGATCATCAAATAATATATTGTAGCGTACGCTACATCGCTATGGATTCCCTCGGCTCGTATTTATAGAGCCGGGATAGACGAGGGCATGGTCAATGTAAACGCAGTAAGTCAGCTGCTATAACCAGCTATACTAGTATTTATACTGCTTTATTATGATTTAATCAAAATATTCCAGGCTTCACTGGAAGTTATAGAAAACAGAATATGACGAAAAGGCGCATTATAAATATATTAACAGGTAAGTACATTAGAGAGTTTGATTAGTGAATGAACTAAAATTTTAAAACTAATTGTTAGTTCCTTTGAGCTCTCATGATAAATTTTGCCACTGTGGATCCTTAGAAAATATTCCAAGAGTCTGCGTTTATAATAGGTAAAAAAATGTATGTACACTAAATGTTTAAAGCTATTATAATTATTATATAAGTGAGTATTAATGTGTTTCGGCGTAGTTGGGGTGTTATATCCGAGTGTGTGTTATAGTACTTTTTACCAAATGAAGAAATTGGAAAAAAAAGTAAAATAAAAGTTTTGCAATGCATTTCCGGTAGAGTTACAGCGACTTTAGTTTTTCCAGTCCCTGTAGCATGAGCACCACAATTTACATTATATCACGTTTTTTATAGCGTTTAACTGTCAAACTCCATAGTAATTTGACAATTGAGCGTGATAAAAACGCCTTGTATACCATATCGCGGTGCTCATGCCCCTAGCATGGCTGGTCACGATCGGAGTCTACACCCATAAGTTTGTCACCCTCGGCTTTACCTAAGTAAATTCTGTCAAACGACGTCCAGCTGTAGAGATACCAATTATTCTTCGCAAATATCCGTGGAGTTGCTAAGATTTTCTTATATTTGGGGTCAAGCATTCTGAAATAAAGACTAGTGCCGGGAGCCCTCAATGTAGCTTCATAGTATAAATTTTTTCTTTGTTTTCCCAGTATAATATTTTTTGTGACTGAGGTGATAATCACTTGTTAAAATATGACACATTATATTTGATCTGACTTTAAAAATAGAAAAAATTTACTATAGATGTAACAACAAGGACGCGACACGGTTATGCAGCGGGTGCGGGAAAATACCAATCCGTGAGTTCTTAGCCTAATGCGGTAAACATCACGAATTTATAGCTATTAACGGGATTGTTACCATGTACCTTATTTTTTATGAGTCTCCGATATTTAGGCACTGTTGCAAGCGCCATAAAAAACAAGGTACATGGTAACAATCCCGTTAATAGCTATAATGTTAGTAACCATGAAATTTTAAAACAATATAAACATCACGAATGTCGTTTGACTGCACAGATACGTCAAGAGCCTCACCCACATTTTGTAAATGCATTATTCTTGAATAATTTTGTTTTCTTTCTATTTGTTAGATTTTATTTTGTCATTTTTGTCATAGTATTTATCCATCTATATAAGTGGATATTTTGTGAATCATTTTGAGGAAATGAACAAGCGTGTCTTTAACCATAAGTATAAAACAAAGCTGCCACCATACCCCTCGTTTACATCAAGGTATATAATACATGTATTTAACAAATTATATACAATGCCTTAATTTATTGTTCACACTTATATACATGTATAAAACATGCAAGTAGTAAAAAAAATGAGAAGTAAATTAGTGGTTTATACTGGTAAAATAGTAGTTGTCTATGCAGTGTAAACGAAATAAAGTTTTAAACAGCCACAACAAGTATTCTACAAGTTTTGTTTAAAACTAGTATATGACTTGTTTCTTGGTGGAAACGAGGGGATAGGGTGCTTCGTACATGTTTTACTGCGGCACAGCACAGCGCAGGAGTGCGGGGGGCGACTCAATACCACGTGGTATAAATAGAATCGTGCGCATGTGCGCGCGTACTCTCCACGCCAAATCGGGACCGGGCATGGCTGAACGTGTCAGACGCCGATGATTAAAACTCAGCTTATAAAATAACACCATATTAAAGGTTGCGCCAGTTTCTCGCAGAGGAAAAGAGACAACTACAAAGACACTCAATCCTCCTCCACAAGCAGACAGAAAGAGATTAGAAGGGCCTCGGGTTCGGGGCAGACGCGCCACAGTTATGTGTTAGCAAATGCTCCTATCTTGACCAAAACTTGGTTCTGATTGCGTCGTTGCTCTCGGTCGTGAGCGCTGATTGGTGCGATTGTTCGATGTCGTGTCGTTTGATTGACTATTATCTATTAGGTGGAAGTGTAGTGGGAGCTAGCCGGCAACATCGATTCCCGTACAAACAGTCAATGAGCAAACTTCTAAGCTCTTTCTGTGTTTATAAGTTATACTTGCCATCATTCTCAGAGACGTCAATAAACTTTTAGGTTTGACTAAAGTTAGGGTATAGCGGTTTTCCGCTCCGTTTAGGTACACTTTTAAGATTAAAGTTATTGCTGTCACTCGCTTTTCTATAACAATTCTTGTTCGACGTCTTTGAGTTACGACTGATAGTTAAGTCATTCAAAATCTGTTCTCATTTTTTCAATCGAAGCTGTAGCATTGATTTAGAGTCTGCAATTTGGCAAGCAATTTCTGGAGCTGGTGAAGAGCAAGGTACCACGAATTTTTAACAGTAGTTAAAAAACAGGTTATTATTATTATTAATAAAGTATATCTATTTTGTGGCACTTTGGCACTAATAGATTCACAGGATGTCTTGTGTAATAACCCCGTGTTGTTTTCAATTTAATTAAATTGTTAACAATTGTAGTTAATAAGTGGTTTTAGAAAGATAATATAGAAATATAAATAGGTACATAGGTATTGTGAAATGTGCAAGTTTCAAGTGTCTGTCCGACGCGACGGTTCCTGACGTTTGGACAAATGGACCAGGGGAAAATAATTTATTCCAATTTGAAGAAAAAAAGAAAGGTTTTTTCAATTTAAAGTTTAAAACAACTTTTTTCCTTCCATTCACGCTACATCGTTATTAACTGGCAATTGGTTTAAAATATCGAATATAGTTATATAGGTAATAATTAAGGCAAGGTACTTACTAATTGTTTGCAAAAACTCACACAGTACAAGGCAGAGTGATTTATGAGAAGAGCCGACACAAAATCTAAAACCAGACGAGTGGAGTCCCATTTCGGACCGTTCGGGTCGAGAGAATGAGACCCATTAATTTATCAGTGTGGCCCATAACAAAGGAGCACGACCCAGGTTATAATGTCAGATTACCCTCACAGGGACCGCAATACAAAAAGTTCGTTAAATCTCATTCTAATTAAGCGCGGCAAGTAAATTGCCGTTAGTTAGCAATTTACATTACAGCGATCTTATTACGAAGCAATAAAAGCGATATTTGTTTTGTACCTACTGCCATGACCTTAACAGGACGCTTAGGCTTAGAGTATACATTAAACTATATACATTACTTTAATGTATATTCTAAGACGCTTAGGATATTCAAGGCGGCAACACTACGGAAAGTTTATTTTTTTATAGACGAGGCACAACAAATTACCCTACCCCATGGAGTCCTGGCACCCTACTCACCAGCAGAAACACACCACCATCAAATGCAGTGTTATTTTACTGTGATCTTATGCAAGGTGGTAGCTGCTTCCCCAGACGGGTGCTTCAATTTGAGCGGTAAATCTACTGTGCCCTACATTTTTTATTATTATATGGTATGGTATGGTAATAGTAAGTACCCTGTGGTCTTCTATAAGATAGAGGTCAACTTCCTAGATGGATGAATTCGAGCAATCCTAATGAAAATCCCTGTGAAACGGAAAACCTCGCTTGAAATAATAATAATAAAGTAATCATCATCATCAGCCTCTTAATGTCCCCACTGCTGGGGCACAGACCTTCTCTATGGATGGAATAGGGAGATTGGGCCATGACTCACCACGCGGGCCCAGTGCGGATTGGCGGGTGCTAACGACTGCAGATGCAGCCGGGACCAACGGCTTAACGTGCGTTCCGAAGCACGGAGGAACCCGAGATAGAAATTTTTGGTCACCCATCCAATGACCGACCACTGCGAAAGTTGCTTAACTACAACGATCGCAGCCGAACGCGCTAACCACCTGCGCCATCGAGCTCCTCAATCATGTAATATTATATCATAATTAAACTATGACACCCTTATTAATAAACGATGTGTAAGCTTGGATTAGTTACTCCATGTTTTGTCTCTATTCATTGAATGACAAATGGCATTTGAGTGACACGAACAAAACACGGCGTAACTAGTCTAAGCTTATTCCTCGTTTATTAATAAGGGGGTGAGTGTTGTTAAACATATCGTTCGATTAAAAACACAACAACATCTGGCAAAACAGCTTTTCCAATTTACGTAATTTCCTAGTTTAATTTCTAGCTACGCTAGTATTATTTTCTTTTCCCTCGAGCGGAATACTAACAGGCTGGAGATGGCTTGTCGTTGTGCGAGACAGTGAAACGAAACGCCCGCCACTCGCGCCGCGTCAAAGGCCTTTCAAAAGCCTACGCCACTAAAAATGTACAGCATAACATATTCTAGTAATAAACCTTTAAAGCTTTATAAAGTTTCTTTACGATATTTATCTTATATTTTTCATTATTTTCATCTAAAGTTTATTAAAATAAACTAAGATCTGTACAATACGGATGATGACTAATTTTTGTTCTTCTTCTAAGAGGTAGATAGATTTTCAGATAGTATTTTTTTAATGTTTTACATAATCAAAATATTACCGAGTTAAATATTGATTTGAAAAGTCGCGAGACGTTATGTTTTTGAAAAATTTTTAGGGTTCCGTAGTCCAGACAAGGAACCGTTATAGTTTCGTCATGTCCGTCTATCCATCCCCGGTTTTGCTTGGAGACTGTTAGCACAAGAGAGCTGTAATTTATGGAGATATGTATATCGATCTCGCCAACGAAATGTTGAAAATTCACTACATAATAAACAAATACTTTAAATATATATAGATATTCGGAATTTCCGGTTGTTTTTGGTGCAAGATCTGAGTAAATTTTCATTTGCACGTACATAGATTCTACTGAAATTATGGAGGCAAGAAAAAAAATATAATCAGCTCAATCTTTTTACCGTTAATGAGTTCTTTAGGTTCTATCATACATAGGTCACTGATTTGTATTAATAGGAAAATGCCTATGTGTCTATCTAGACACAATAAACTAGATTGATTATAATATGGATATACCTAATATCAATAAGGTGATGACACGAGGTGCTGATGCTGTCATAAATAAACACAGAATGTGAGGTTGCGACCGACGCGATTAAGTGTTGATCGGTCGTAGTGTGGTCGCAAGCGGCAAGTGCGGGGAGACGCGTGCGCCCACGCACCGCATATGGTGCGGCAACCTTGCGCCGGCGCCGAGCTCAAGCACTGTACCGACAGCAAAAACTTAAACATTATACTTTTACTTTTAAATGTGGAATTTCACCCACTTAAAAAGTTAAATAAATTCCCAAAAACAATTTTAAAGTGCTATGCTTGAGTAGGCAAGGAAAATATAGAGTTGCCAGCCAGACACATGCTATTTAGCTAAATAAATAAATATCTAGTTTACGAGATTGTCTTCGCCAAGCTCTTACTTCGCCAATTAAGTTACTTCGAGTCCCGACTGCTGCCTGGTCCGCGTGGATTTTTTTCTAGTATAATTTTCTTTAGATTTATACACCTAGCAGTTAAATGCACAAATAATGAAAATATAACTATAATTGCTATTTCTTCTTCCAAATGTTCAATACTTGTAAAGGTATTCATTTGACATTGTGGTTTACCTATAATTCGAAGGGATGGCGCTGCCTTGCAGCTTAAGACATATTAGAGAAAATTCGACACGGCTATCAGGGCCGCAGTAGCATACTGGTCAGTGCATTCGCCCGGCCTCGCAAAGGGTGGGAGTACCGAGTCCCGTCTGCTGCCTGGACCGCGTGGATTTTTTTTTTATTATAATTTTCTTTAGATTTAAACAAATAGCAGTTACATGAGTTAATAATAAAAATATATGTATAAGTACTATTAAGGTAGTTTTTCTTTTTCGGAATTAAGTTTTACAATAACTTTTACTATGTTCTATATCATTTTATAATTATTTATTTTTTAATCATGTCTAAGATTTTGCTCTTCAATTTAATATAATCCAGAGAACATTGAAGTCAATTACTTGTCGGGTAGTGAGCTCCGTCCCAGGAACAATTATGAGATGAACTCGGGCATTTTTATCCAAGTCACGATTTTACTTGATCACTTATTTATCTATGTTTCATATGTCCATGAATTTTCTTATCCCACCACTGTTTCCACCCCGAATATAATAACGAGGCGATAGTGTGGGTTTTGTTAGTCATGTTTGGTTGTAATTAATTTGTTATAATATATTTTTATAATGTTTTTAATAGTAAATTTTTGGAATAATTTGCATTATAAAATCTTCATGCAAAAAGTATAAGTCACATGAGTAAATCACACAAAACAACTACATAAGTAAATTAACATTATGATTGTTTAAAACCGTCACATTAGCTGAGATTGAACTTGAGAGAAATAAAAACTCTGATAATAATTTTTTATTTTTTTGTTGACTCTACTAGGATATTGAGGACATGCGAAGCGAGTGGCTTTAGTTCTTTGATCAAAGTGCAGAATGAGTATGTAGTACTGTTTTGATTTTTATCAACGGCTTCGTAAGTGCATGCTTGAGAGAAAATAATAAGACGTTGTAAATTATATTGAAGACTAGCAGACCTGATGAACTCCGTGTCGCCTAAGCGTCAGCTCACACCGAAACGCGACGCGACGCTGCACGCTGCACAGAGCGATTCAAAACATTACTTTATTTACTACTCGAAAAGATACTCATTTCATGGTTTGAATTCAGATTATGCGTGGTGAAATGTATTCTGAATTCAAACAATGAAATGTGTAATTTCTCGAGTAGTAAATTTTATGTTTTGAGTTGCTGTGTGCAGCGTGCAGCGCGTCGCGTCGCGTTTCGGTGTGAGCTGAGGCTAACACAGTCAGTGAATTTGGTTAATTTGAGGAGAAAGTTTATAGTGAGTCAAACTTAAACTATGGACGTATGCTGTCGCAGACTTTTTTATAGAACTTTTACAGGGGAACAATTCCGTCATACATGATTTTTGTGTAACTTAAACCAATACGCAGCGAACGCAACGAAAGCTCTGAAAATGAATAATTTTTCCCGTTTTCGTAACATGTTTCATTTATGCTCCGCTCCTATTAATCTTATTATGATGTTATATATTATGACCTTTAACTATCCTCGATGAATAGGCTATCTATCATAAAAATATTTTTTCAATTTGAATCAGGAGTTCCTGACATTAGCGTGTTCAATAGTCAATACCTTTGGACCCACAATGCTGTTTCTCATTCAATAAAGCTAACTAACACCAAGATTGTATCAAAACCTTTACACACTCCGGGATATTTAAGTAATTCTGCAAAAGAACCTGATATAAATAATCATGGTCTGAATTCATCTTTCATCATATTATCCTTGAGTTCTATCCTTATCGCACGTATTATAGTATTCGGTTTTCTCTTTCTAACAGACTACACTATACAGTAACATAGGTGAAATTTGCCGTATTTTGAAGCCCGCGTGTTTCTGTGGCAGTGGCGGTATAGCTAAAGTTATATCAGTACCCCTAGCACGAACCATTATCGAATTCGAATAGTTTGCGAGTGCGAAAAGTAATTGTCATTTTTTTATGAAAACTTGAAAAGCAGCGCCATAACGTATGTAGCGAGAACTAAAAATCAGTACACATTTGACAATGACATTTCGTACGACGATACGAATTTGATATTAGTTCGTGCTATATATATTAGACTTTTTTTTATTATTTGTAGGCAAACTTTCACCGATTACTCTACTTTTCGATAAGCACATTTATTTTTATTGTAGTCAATGAATTCATCAGCAGATTTTCCTGTATCTATCATAATTGCAAAACGTGAAAAAAATATCGGTGTTTTATGAAACCACGATGCACGTGAATATTTTTTTTATAGCGAGATAGGCAAATGAGTCTACCCCACCTGATGTTAAGTGGTGATAAAGTCTAAACGCGAAGATATCTGGTACAGCAGTTATAAACTGCTACACCAACCATCCTCACCTTGCCGGCCTGCAAAAATGCTTCTTCACGCCTCTGTTAAAGGACCCCAGTTTGCAGGAAGGAAGGTCTTATGAAAAGTGGAAATAAGAAAAGTCCTTCCTTGGCTGGGAATCAAACCCGGGCCGCCTTTGTGGAATGCAAAATGCAACCACCGATGCTTGATGACAAGATCAAAATTAAAAATAATGATAATTGAAAATTATATGTGACATAATTTTTTTAATTATTGTTGTATAGTGAAAAGTTTCACTTTAAAAAGAAAAACATAAGTTTACGGCCTTCTGTTAATATCCTTAGTTCTTTAAATGTACTACAAACACTTCTAAATTATCATCAATGCTGTATATTGTTATTCCTGATGAAGTTTATCAGAAACGTATACGTGAAGATCCTAGAAATTATTATCTATGTATTAAAAAATAGGTAATTACCAATTTAAAAAAATGTGTGGTATTTATGCACGTCTTTTTATTGATTTTGCATTAAAATATTAACTACGAAAATATTTTCAATGGAAACGAAAAGTACATGTATGGCGGGAAAGTTACATCACTGGGTGCTTTTTCAGTTTCAGCCAGCTGAGCGCCCGACGCGTTGCCATGACAACCATTGATCGTCCGCCATCTTAAATGCAGCCAGCCGTCTGCAAACGGCTATTGACAATGTAGTTAAGCCCACCCTGATACCGCATTTATGCAGATACTTTTCCTAGGCCTAGATATTTGCAAATAAATAAGTGATATGAAATACCTTATGCTTACTTTATATAAACTGTATAAATTGCACTGGCGTACAAAAGATTTGTGAGTGTAATTTTCAATTATTAAAGACTTAGCAAGCACTTAAAATTTAATCACATTGAACATTTAAACACTTTGTTTGTATAATTTATTTCAATTTATGAGTAAATTTCAGAAATTATTATACATATTTAAATTAGTTACTTAAATGTTTTTGGATAAAGTATTGTTATTGTAAAAAAAAAACTAAATGTAAAACATGAATGTAGGTATATGTAAGTACCTTAAACATGTACATACGTACGTCATTCACCCTTTGAACCTTATCATTCAAAGAAACGCAAAAAAGTCGAGACGAATATGTTTATGTGATTGACTAACAAGCATACAGACTTTCACTTTGATATTTAGCTAGCTTCGAACAGCGATTTCATCCGCGGTGACCTTGGTTTTTTGAAGATCCCATAGGAACCTTAATTTTTACGGGGGGAAAAAAGTATCCTATGTCTTAATTTATATCATAAACTATATGCGTACCAAATTTTATTCCAATCTGTTCAGTAATTTTTGCGTGATTACTTAAGAAACACGCACATTTATAATATTAAGTAGGATATTTATATATGTTATTAAAAATATTATCAGAGTTAAAGCTGCAATGAAAATGGGGGAGGGAGGGGCGGAGGTTGATGGGAAACCTCTTAAGCCATGCATACGATGTTGCGAAAACTTAGGTATTTATTGCCTATGCAAAACGAAAGAAAAGTGTTTGGTATATTAAAGGTTGCATTACCTATATCAAAACCTTGTTCTGATATAACACAATCTTTTATAACATGGACACCATTCTATTGGTTCACTAATGTTTTTGTCCTTACAATATTTTTCTATTTTTTTTTCTTTACTCAACTTTCTCGCCTACCGATTTAATATTTCTTTGAACACAGCATGTGTTGGCGTATTTCCGTAATGAAATTTTAATATTTAATCCGCCTACGAGACGGTCTGGCTGAGGGTTGGTCAAGGGCATTGCAGTAGTGCACTTCACATCTCTCATTTGAATTTCCACCTTAAAACCTTCGCCGAGAGGTTAAATTTCATAGTTCAAAATGATAGTTTCTCGTGAATAAATAGTTGAGAGCACATTTAATTGAAATACTATCTGGTAATAAAGACATTGAACATATATTATTAAGTAAGAATCATTTTTTTGTTGGGTAAGTCAAGACATAATGTATGTTTAAGCATTTCGCCTTTTTTCTGTGTCACTTTAAAGTTTGAAAGAAAAAGCCATTGTCTAACTGAGTCCCAACTATGGTCTAAACTAAGAAAAAGGTTGATCAGGTCACTGAAATTGTTAAGTTAAAAATGCATTATATAACTTCTCCCAGCTTCATTATTTGTGGTATAAAAAATGTCCTAATATTCATTTATCGCAGCATAATGGCGCAATTACATTCGGTCGTCAACCCGTATTCGGGTGCAGCCCGACTACTATGCCCGACTACTATGGAGTTTGACAGTAGTCTGACAGTAAATGTCGATATATCGCTTTATCATATCCCGTTTCGGTGGCCATGCTAGAGGGGCTGGAAAGACATTACTCGAATTCGGGAAGCAATATTCACACTGGAATACGGATTGGAAGACGGTGTCGCGTAACCAAAACGAAAACTACCCGAATGCGGGCGTACTCTACTCATTTACACTTGGTCATTTATCCGAAATCCATAGCCACTCGTATTCGAGCTGACGACCATGTACAATCGCGCAATAATGTAAGGATTGGTTAATTCTTTTCACAATATTTAGGAAGTGGTGTTATCACTACGAACTAGTCAATAGATCAGATGTGGCGGCCTTGTGTACACATTGCATAAGTCACGCGAGATAAGCCGCGTACACACGAACGATGATAGTGTCATGCCACCGGTAGGGCTGTCTCTTGATAATGTGTTTATGTACACACTAGCAGCCGGCCGCGACTTCACTCGCGTTAACTTTAGTTTTTTTGAAAATCCCTCAGGAACCTGACACTCTTGTGGGATAAAAATTATCCTGTCTCAACTTATGTATTATTCAGTTGGTGTTATATTACACTGTTTGTAGCTAATAACAATACTGATTTATGTTGCGATAGGCCAATATTAAAATCATTGGCAAAGGTAACATGGTCTATATTAATATCATTACCAATCCAAAAATCTTAACATGTAAAGAACACGACAAAAATATTTTATGTATTTGCACTTAAATTATTTGTTTCATTACCAATAAATAATTAACAATTAAGCACTACTTCCTACTGAAAAGTAACGACAAAAAAAATTATAAGTTAAGATAAAAGAAAAATTATGTGAATAAAACAATCACAATAACATTTCGGTCATGGTCATGGTAATTTAGTTTTGTATATAGTATTTCCCACAGAACACAGGAAAAGGTTAGAAGAGTGATCATAGACCCTTTGCACGGGAACCGATGGCACCGGCTCGCCCCCACTACTCTTCCACCTAATAGATAATAGCAAAACAAACGACGCGACATCAAACAATTGAACCAATCAGCGTTCACACCCGAGAGCAACGACGCAATCAGAACCAAGTTTTGGCCAAGCTATGAGCATTTGCTCACACATAACTGCGGCGCGCCTGCCCCGCCCACAAATCCTTTTAACCTCTTTCAGTGTTCTGTGGTATTTCATGTTTGATGCCTGGACCTCGATGATCTTTTTGTAGTAAAATTTTAAGAATACAATTCAAATCAAAAATTATTTATTCAGTTTAGAATGCTACAAGCATTTATGATAATTAATGTAATATAGTTAACAGCCCT
The DNA here is from genome assembly GCA_902850365.2 of Chilo suppressalis. NCBI lineage: Eukaryota > Metazoa > Arthropoda > Insecta > Lepidoptera > Crambidae > Chilo > Chilo suppressalis. The sequence continues at coordinate 22,479,430 of OU963898.1, forward strand.
GGGGCTGGTCTGGTGCGTGGTGTCAACGCCCCGTATCGCGCATGCGCTATCAACGCTCCATTGAGCAACGCACGCGTTTCGTTTCTTGCACTTGCTTGTAAGTCACCACATTCACTTGTTTATATTAACAAATCACGTTTTATCACTGCGTTTTGTTTACATCACGCGTTTGGTCTGCGCTGCGATCGTGAAAGTTAAGAAACTTTCGCAATGGTGGGTGAAGTATATCTCAAGCTCTTCCGTGCTTCTTTAGGCACGTTAATACGTGGGTCCCATCTGCATCTGCAGTTGGGACCCACGTATTAATCCACCAATCCACACTGTGCCCGCGTGGTGGGTCTCCCAAATTCCGTTTCTAGGGAAGGCCAGTGCCTCAGCAGTGGGGACAGTAATAGGATGATGATGATGGCACAGTTAGCTTTGTCAATAATTATCGTCAGCCTATTAATGTCCCCACTGCAGGATGACAGGCATTCGAGACGGAATTTTTTAACAAATAATGGTCCCTCGTCACTAAAAGGTTAAGAACTACTGCTGTATTTGAAGCCGGGTCCAATGAATAATGTACAAGAGGAAGCATTCAAGTCCAATTAAATTTGTGGGTTTCCATTCTATGACCGCCCATCGAGAAAGTTGACTTCCACGATGTTAAACCGAATAAATGAGGTTTCTTTTACTAATTAATATATTTGCGATACGTTCAAACTACAGAGTTTCTGGCGAATATCCAGATTTTCGACGGTGGGTGGTAGGTAGGTATAGGAAAAAATTGATGTAAGTAGTAATTCCCAGCGGAACTCATAGTAAAAAAAAGACAGTGACTATAACGCCACGGTTATATTCATAAAGTATCAAGAAATGTTACCTACTTTTTTATTGAAATCATTGTAAATACATATTAGCGACCGCGCGACTTCAGCCTTTTTTGTGTGATTGAGTAACAAACATTTGCATTTATAGTATTTGTAGGAAGTATGAATAATGTATCTCTTATCTATTAGACAAGTCCGTCCGTCTGTCTGTGGTGCTGTTTCAGCGGCCAAACCGTAAGATATAGATAAAGAGAATATTTAAGTTATAAGTTAAGAATAGTCTGATAAGACTACAAACCGGATTTGAGTAACGTAGCACTTCCGGTTTTCGAGAAATCAGGTTTTGGTGAACATTTGGTTCACTGGTTTGCTAGTAATTATTAATACAATAAGAATATGTGTGTGTGTGTGTGTATAAGTCTTTTAACTACTGAAGTGACTATAGCGTACTACTTTTGAACTTGTTTATTTAAAATAATTGATCATCCAAGCAAACAAGCACCTTGCCCGCCTAATCATAAAGAATTAATGTCCGTACTCTGTACCATAATGATCTACTGTAACTTCCTCAATAAAATTAAATGTAAAATGTTATCTCGAACCAAATGTTAGGTCTCATATTGACATCCCTCACACTTAATAGATGAAATACTTTAAGTATTTATTACAGAGAACTAACCAAATTTGTGAACGAAATACTACGACGATTACACAACACGTCCCTATATTGTTCCAAAGTTGCGTAAAATCATTTCGCATTACAACATAACAATGCAGTACTGGTTCGAAAAGTCACGCGTAAAGTGCTTATCATAAAAAACGTAATTGGCAATAATATCACGGTTACATGTGAGAAATATGCGACAGCTGTTAACCCTTGCGCAAAGTTCGTTTCACACTCAATTCGTTGAGACTCATTGCCACATGACCCAGAATCTTTGTTTTTATGTTAAAAAGGGTGGCCACCAAGCACACAGCCCGCCTGATGGCAAGCGAATATCATAGCCTATAGGCGCTTGCGATACAAAAAAATCCATCCCCCAATACTGCAATCTCCTACCCCGTGGAGCCCTTTTTTTATACGCAGGCAAAAAATACTGTTTACAGACGACGGCGCCTTCAAGAGGCACACCGCCGAACGGACCTCACACCTGGCTCCCGCAAGCCTTACAAGTCCCAGCAGGGGCTACCCACTGAGGACCCCGTAACTCTTAGGGGCGCTTTACGGCATAATATACGCTAAAAACCGTGCGAATGGGTCTAAGCTGCTTAGCGCGTAGCCGCGGGATACCCCGTGGAGCCCTGGAACAGTATCTAAAAATAAGTAAAGTTTGGGAGCCCACTCCCGAACTATGACTCATTTTATCTTTGTATCTTTTGGTTGATTGACAATAGAAAAAAAACATGACAAATAGTTTTTGACAATAATCTAACTAACTGACTTAATATACTTTCGTTTTCTTTACTCCGTCGTCATTCCTATTTTTTGCTTTTATATAATCTCTGTTCAACTCTTCGACGTGACGTCACTACTAAGTAAAAATTGTACCGAGTCCTAACTTCATGCGATATTTGAGGACAGTGTTATTTCTGTAATTGAAAAATACGAAGAAAAAAGTTAGTCATCTTCCCTATCCCTTCCTAGCTGAACGGCCCGTTTTTTAATAAGCACTTTTAGGTAAATCCTTTTATCTAATGAGAGTAACTATTTAGTTAAGTACATTATTATTGTGTTAGTACTAAAAGCTTTTATAGTTTAATGTAATAAATCCCTAAGGCAACAACTGCGAAATTTTTATTCAATTTTTTTTTTCTTAATTAATTTGAATTATTTTTTTCTTAATATAAAAGATGGGCTTATCTTCGAAAAGCGAGAGAAGGATCTAGGATAGAGCACAAAGTATAAGCCTTTAAGAAATGTGTTGCCTAGATATTTTGTTGTTTAGGTCAAAATAACAAAATTTTGCTAATCTACGTAACCGGGAAAAAGCGTACGTTTTACAGAAGATTATTAAAACAGGCTGTAAAACGACAGCGGAAGAGATGGCACCAGAGGGGACCGCTTAAAGCCAATTAAAAATCGAACAAGTATATATACTCAGTAAAGCTAAAAACTTTCGTCAGCGTGATTCGAGATTCTTCTTGACGTCACAGTTAATTTTGCAATAAAGAATCGTCGGACCCTTCAAACCTATCATCTAGTTTTTAAGTTTCGCATTTGTTGGCCGTTAATGATAGTGCCACTTAAGTTCTATAAATTATTGCCAATTAACATCAATTTTCGCCTTGTAAAATTGTAGGTTTTTAAACAGTGTTTGGAGATAGATTTATGCTGTCACAAATCAGACAGTAATAATGTTTGTGAAGATTTCACATTAGCTTTTTAGCATCCTGGCGCTTCCTACGGGCATTTGCTGAGAATCAGCATTTTGCCTATTAAGGCCAAAACATTGCTAAGCTTCTACCTACTTTCATCACTGTCATTGACTAATGAATGCAATTCAGACTAGTTATTTAAGAATTGTTTAAAGTAATCCTTAAAGTAAAATTCCTTTAATGTTAATTTGTGATGCAAAAAATAAATAAAATAAATAAATAAAATAAAAAAATAACAACATCTCAACGACTCCACATTTGGCATTGGTTGGTTTCAAGATGTGGCTGGGGGGGTTGTTATATAAACTGGAACATTTCAGATATTATTAGACTCGCATTTTTGAGGAGTTCGATGGCGCAGGTGGTTAGGGCGTTCAGCACGTGATCGTGGAAGTTAAGCAATTTTTGCAATGGGCGATCAATGGATGGGTAACCACAAACTTATTATCTGCAGCTCCTCTCCGCTCCTGGGTCCGCGTGATGGGTCACGGCGCAAGCTCCCTATTCCACTCATGGAATAGTCTATTGAATACTACTAATAATAGTATTAAATGTACGTATAAAGATTTTCTTAAATAGAACGAGTCCAATCTTAATTTAAACTTCATTTATGCAGCTTCATACAACGGGAATACAATCCTGTACCGCCTAATTAATTTGCCGATACTGCGCAACTGTCCACAAATAGAAAGGTTACTGTGACCCTTCTGGCTGTCCTCTGATCTCGCCGCCTACGCTTCTCATATTGAAACAACCTCTTATCTTTCATGTCTTGAGAATACCGGAGACCATTGAGAGGTAGGTATTGTTTGAAGTTTGCCTTATAAAAAGCTCTGAAGTGAAACTAAAGAAAAGTGTGTCTTTATTTATTCTGATCTAAGTAAATGTTTACTATGTTAGTTAAAATTCAGAAGGCAATAATTTTCCTTTTAACATTTTTGGAGAGACATTTGTGTAGGTATTATTGAGAAATGACTACAGAGAACATAATAAAGATATTTAAAAAAAGACAGACATAAAATGATTTTATTTCACTTTATTAACAAAATTGAAAATAGATTCCATAAAAGAAACCAAGCCGTTGCTTAACCTCGATGATTGTGACAAATGTATATCTTCAGATTGTTCCCTCTACTTATGATATGACGGCATTACTTGCCAAATTTCATAGTTCTAGGTTATGGGAAAGTTCTCTATCAATTTTGATTCCCTTGAGAGTGACGACATTTTTACGTTAACTTAGAACCTTAATTTTTTCACAGTTTCAATGGACCGTAGACCTGAGTACTTATAATATGGTTTTAATTTATAGTCCAGCCCCAGTAGCATGACCACTACAATTTACATTATATTACGTTTTTTATCACGTCTAACTGTCAAACTCCATAGTAATTTGACAACCGAGCGTGATAAAAACGCATTGTATATCATACACATGTAACGCGGTGCTCATACTAGGGGGGCATATCTTCACGCGTTCACTAGATAAAGAGTCTTAACAGGCAGACGGGCTAAGGCATCAGAACGTACAGACGGGCTGACGCGTCGGGACGTACAGACGGACAACAAAGTGATTTTATAATATTTTTCATTTTGCAGTTCGGAATAGGGTTGCCAACCCTACTATATAATATAGTATCCTACTACATTAGGGGATCAAATACTATATTTCTGAAAAAAAAATATAGTAAGTAAAACTACTATATTTTGCATGGAGAGGAAATTTATCAGTAAAAGATTTCTTAAAAATAAAAATTTAATCAGTAAAGGCACAGAGTAGCAAAATATATTCATTTAAAAACAAAATTAAATCTTTAAACCAAATACCCACTATTTTTTTTTGGCCATTTACTATATTTTTAGAGGTAACAGCTTCGAAAATACTATATTTGATAGACAACAAGTTTGTAACTCTAATTCGGAACCGTAAAAAAGTAGGTACATTTACGAGTAGGTATAAATCAAACGGTTTAAATATCAACTTATAGTTATTTATATGTAGAAAGAAGTACGTTAACTAGACAGGATAGATCATCCACGACGAATATAAAAGGAGTCCCCCCCTCCAGGAAATCCATTTCCTTTACAACTTTGATGACTCTCAAAATATTCCCCAAAGTCAAGCTCTACTGGGCAATAACTATAAATCGACGGGACACACACAAAGTTAATTTGCGTCTGTGATGGTTTATTACTCTATGATTTATGGGTTTCCTTCGACGCATTACAATTTTATTTAGTAAGCACGAAAAAACGACTGTAGAGTAGATGTAGAATAGTCGGAACTGTTTATAGTACTGATAAAAATGTAAATAATATTTAAGCGTACTGCACGAAAATAAAATACACAAATTTGATAATAAGAAAAAGAATCCAATATTTTTACTTACAGCAGTTACAGGGAGCTTAATGGAAAAAACAATAAGCCTGTGTGTTTATGGGTTGTAAGTTATTTATGAATATTAATTTACATAAAAATTTATTTATTTATTAAAAACAATAGCTTATCACAATCAATTTTTAATTAAAGGCAAGGTACATAGCGCAAAGCCAATTACAGGTTTCAATGTTTACAATTCCCTTATAACTTTGTGCAAGGTTTATGCATTTTAATAAACATATATTATGATATCTTTGGTTATTAGGTAGACCAAACCTATGCAGTGGCAAATAACATAACAATGTTAGCTTCCTGGTCCTCTTCTTTATAAAAACTTTAATATTGCAAAACTGTCACACTGTTACTACGCGAGCAAAACGTTGTTAAAAAGGTTAAGAAAGTCTTTCTTCCTATTAGAACGTTCTAATGATGTATTTTATAATGATAAATAGGTACCAATACAATTAGGCAGATATATATTTTATGAATGATTAAATTTTATGTATACATTTGTAATTTTACTTCGTATTTTTCATAAATCGAGCTTTCGCTAACGTCCTCCGCAAAAGGTATTTTATCCATAAATCAGAGAACCAGTAATAAATTGAGAGCTTCTGATTCCATTTGAAAAATTTGCAATGCTCGTTTTCTGACATATAAAAAAAGTTTTTATTGTAATTCAAATTAGTCCGCTATAAAAATACAAATTTATCATTACGTTCGCACACCACTTTGTGAGTGTATAAATCACAGCTAAAATATTCGTTGTAATAATCTCGCTCACGACAGGCGCGTACCTATATGGCACCCATATAGCCCGAAAAAACCGAACAGTTTTTTTAAATGTGTTTATGGAACCTACATATATAGCCAAAAAAAAACCTATCAGTCGTTTTTTAATGCAAGATATTGACTTATCTTGTCGTAAGTTTGTTGACTTTAGTTATCATCTCTTTAAATGTAAGAAAATTTCTCTTTAATTGGCAAAGGACACCCGGCATTTTGTGCCAAAGTTGTATACTTTTTTAATTTTTTTATCTGTGTTTCATAATTGGGTAACGTAGTCTGGCAATATTTGTCATCAGCAGCTAGCTGTCAATGTCAAATACGTAGGTATGTCATCAAAAGGGTTTCTATATCAAAAAATATTAATCATTAAATAACTTCTTTCCACGATTCACTAAAAATAAGGCAAAAGTAGTTTTATGTAGCAAATATTTTGGCTTTATTTTGAGACCAAATTCAACTGTATACAAGTTTAGCATTTTTTCTATGAAAAGTGCCGGGTCTCCTTTCTTCCTAATTATGTGATACACCCACCTATCTAAAATTGGTAACTCATTTCTTTGTCGTACTATTCGTAAGTGGAATTCTCTGCCCGCGCACGTGTTCCCTCCTTCCTACAATCTGGGGTCCTTTAAGAGAGGCGTGAAGCAGCATTTTTGCAGGCCGGCAAGGTGAGGATGGTTGGTGTAGCAGTTTATAACTGCTGTACAAGCTATTTTCGCGTTTGGACTTTATCACCACTTAACATCAGGTGGGGAAGAGTCATTTGCCTACCTAGCTATATATAAAAAAAACGCAGCAATATAATCTTCCTCTTGTGGGAGTGGTTACGTAAATGGGAAAAGTCAATCAAATGAATGGCCAAAATATTTGTTTACAAACTATCAAAATACATGAATGCATCCGCATTCTGATGCATTATTTACATATTCCTACAACAGGAAGTAAAGAGACCTCGACACCGGTATTTTCTGAGCAAGTACAGTGGATTGTCTCCCACGAATCGGGAGGACTAAAATTTAATCGTTTTATTTGTTTTCATGTGAAATATAAACGCTGGCGACTACACAGTAGTTATTTTAATATTGTCTCTGTTTCATGATCTTCCTGACGATTTAAGTCTGTCTGATCGACATTAAAGCCCCCAGGACACGGGGCAGGCATCGGCGTTTTCACCATCTGCTATTCGATGATACGGAGCGAGTTTACAAGCTACTAGCGGACTCACTGGCTTGTAGCTTGTAAACTCGCCCCGTATCATCGAGGCTGTATATTTAAAAGGAAATATATGCATAACATTCTTGTCGAAAACTGCTTTAAAATAATACAAGAATTTCTAAATTTTAATAATATATATAACAGCCGGGCCAACGGCTTAACGTGTCTTCCGAAGCACGAAAGAGTAAATTGTTGGTAACCCATCCAATGACCACTGCGAAGTTGCTTAACTTCAACGATCGCAACCGCAAACGCTAACCAGCTGCACCATCAAGCTCCTCATCATGTACTCAAAATATTAATTATGATGATGTTAATATTCATTAGCATATTAACATCTTAATTCATTCATTTCTTATAATTTTGTTGATAAATAGTTTAAACGTGATATTTATTTAATTTTCATCAAAAAATATAATAATGCTATTCTTCAATGTTTTACATCTCGCCGGTCGTCATGTGCCGACTCACTATCTAAAGGTAACATTTGAAATAAATTTAGCAAGCTTAAATAACTTTGAAAGAACTTTGGCAATCAATTATTAACTCTTTTCGATGTGTGTACGCTTCGGAAATACGAATTGTCTCATTCAACGATGGCAAGCCACCTACGGCGACCTCTCTCCGTAGTACTATTAAGGCGAAACCTCATTGTCGCGGCAACATATTGTCTCTGTTTAAGGAAATGACGATGCTTCTACTCAATAAATCGCACGAGCTTTCGGAACGTCCGCCATAAAAGGGAATAACATAATCGGCAAGTTCATACTTGTGTTACGCGCTAAGTATTAAAAAAAAAGAAAACAGTTCTTCCCACGTCTGAATTTATTGTATGTTATTCCTAATACATACCAAGTAGTTGTTATATACTGGGAAGGTCTAGCATCTCCGTTTACCTGTAATAAAGTAAAAAAGATAATTAAAATATTGTAACAAAACATTTCCATAGACTGGAGGCGAAACAAGAACATAGAAAGAGAGATAGGGCATAGCCGACTTTCTGCCGTCTGGGGAACACACCAATTAGGCTAGCCCCAAAGTAAGCACTGTAAGGCTTGTGTTATGGGATATTAGGGTAACGGATAGAATACATATACAGTACATATATAAGTATATTTATATAGAAATATGTATTACACATCCATTACTGGATTACAAATGCTCGTATTCATCACACAAATATCTGCCCCCACCGGGATTTGAACCCGGGACCTCTCGAATCGGCGACACCATGAAACCCGGTGTACAAACCACTCGACCACGGAGGTCGTCATATGTACTTTATCAATATGTACTTTTATTATTCATATTCAATTTAAAGATCCGGACAAAGTCCGGACTAATCCGGACGGATGGTAACCCTAGTTCCAGGACTTCACGGGTATTGGAAGGGTCAGGGTAGGCAAGGAAGCAAGTGATATTTAGTAGGCGCTAACCAAGCTTGTTTGCCATCCTTTTTACAATAAAAAAAATCTGATTACTTTCACAGAGATAGTAAAGTTTGTCAGTAGTTTTGTTTTTTATACCAACTAATAAAGGTGAGATTCCAACCTGAATTATTGCATTTCTAAGAGGTGGTCATTAAAACTTTCTGCTTCTAAAGTTATTACTCAAGCACACATTTATAGTCTTCCCCAGCATGAAAACTTAACATGAATGTCAAATTAAGACAAGTCCTTATTTTATCTAGCATTAACTGAATTAAAGAAATCTGAAATTGGATTGGTTGATTCAAATTGGATGTATATAGTACAACTCTTTTGAATCGGACATTTTTTTTTCCCTACACTTGTTATTGGACATATTTTTTTAGCTGCGGAGAAAAACGAGCGAAAAAGACCCCTCAACACTAAAAGTATAATGTAACAACATTTACAAATCATTATGTTGTTACAAAGTCAATACAATCATGATTTATTATTTAATATAGAAAACCTGTTGGAATGATTGGAACAGTTCAAACCCAAGCATTTTTGTCTGTAATATAATCAGACACTTTGTAATAAGTTTTTTTAATAAGTGCTTTTTTATACTATCTTTTAATTTATTTATGGTTAACTCTTGGATATTGCTTGGGACTTTATTGTATAAGAGAACACAAAGACCTTTAACTGAATTATTGATTTTGTGAAGTATAGTAGCAGATAAAGTCAGTTTATTTTTGTTTCTTGTATTAAGTGTGTGAATATCACTGTTTTTAAAAAACAGATTAATATTTTTTCTTACAAGTACAAGTAATAAATTTTCGTATATGTATTGTGATGCAACCGTCATCATGCCAAATTCTTTAAACTTGTCTTTCGAGGATTCTTTAACTTTAAGATTATAAATTGATCGAATAGCTCTCTTCTGCAGCACAAAAATAGTTTGAATATCGGGGGCGTTTACCCGCAGTAAAATTCCGTAAGACATTACACTATTGAAATAACTAAAGTACACTAATCTGGTCGTATCTGCATCCGTTAACTGCCGTACCTTCATTACGGCATATGCTGCAATGAATAAAACATCTAATGCTTGCGAAACACCTGTCTTCAAACAAGGTAATCAAGAGTGAAGGATTTTCAGACACAATATATGTTCACTCTTTTCATTTCTTACATAATTCAATAGCAGTATTACTTATATTATGTTAATGACAGCAAATTTTATAATTATAAAAAATAAAAATGTCAATGAAATACCTACTTATAACTTAGCTAATGATCGACATAGTTTTTCAACATGGAAATTTATAAAGAAAGAGAAATAAATATTTGATAAGAACGGTTACAATAAAGCAACATACATTGTTTGGCATTGATAAGCAGAAATAAAAAATTGTGTAATGCTCCTATGATTTTCACTTCCGCGGCAATGAGCGAGAGGAATTTTTGATAGCTTCGTGACGTATCGCATCTTCGTTGTTTCTATGAAAACTAAGCAGATGGCAGATTATATCGGACGTAAGAACAAACTAGATTTTTCTATAAAAACTTTGACGATGACGATTCGCTACGGAGCTGTCAAAAATTTATGCTTCTTAAATTCTTTTTAACTATCCAATAGATTATTTTCCTGTTAAAGTTTTGGGAAATAAAGGGACCAAGAAACTCCAAAACTTGTTTTCGAACAACCCATAAAGAAATGTACAAGGATATTATGTATGTACTGTATTTTGAATGTATTGAATTCATATATTTCTTCAGACAAAAATAATTTAATAAAAAATAATTAAAACATGTACTTACTTACGGATGAAATGTTTGTAATAAAGTTACGGAAAAAAATGTAATAAACGAGAATCTTTTTATTACTTACAAGACATTTATTCATAATGCTCCCGTTTTTTGCAATGTAATTCTATTCAGATATTAAATATTCTTCATCACTTGCAGTTAAGTTTTATGAAACCATAGTTATACAGTTAATACAATACATGCGAAAAGTTTTATCTTATCCGAATAAATGTGTGTAGGTAAATGTGTTACGGTGACATGAAGATTGCTATTTTATTGTGAAAGCGTTGCTTTAAACTGATAAAATAAATATGGATAATTAATGAAATATGTCAGTATATTAGGTAAAAAAATATCAAATTATTAGTACACAAAATGGGAACGCCGACGCTGCGGTCATTTTGCTACCTTCTCGTGTGTTTTGTGAGTGCCTACTTTTAATAGTATAATATTAATGAAAATTATTGAAAATAAAAGAAATTAGGAATGTTGTGTAAAATACAATGACGCGTAAACAAAAAGTAATATTCGTTCTAGGATATCACTTTTTGACTTGCGTCTTATATTATTATAAATAATATGCGTATTTACGATACCAATTTTCAGAATGAATAAAATACAATTTTTGAGTATTTATATTAAATTAGCAATTGTTAAGTAATGAAACATCAGATCAATAATAATCATATCATAATTGTAGTTTTTTTTTTTATCATGGACAACATACATTTAACAGCTCTTATAAATTTTCGAGATTAATTATTTTCAGTAGTCTACTGTGATTCTTCATTATGCACGAATTTCATATCCTTTAATTAATCTGTCTCGCTGCAATTAATTTTGTTTTCCTTTAAAATCAGGTGGGAAAACACGGGCTTAGCCAAGCATCAGTTGAAAATATTCCATCAGCAGACTTAGCACAATGTCCAGGGACACATTTCAGCTCTGATTCACCAGCACCCCAGTTGATGAATACATTACTCACAGTTGCGAATGCTAATGGAGTCCTCCCAAAAATATTATCGGCCACAAAACCAATGTGGATACAAAGAGAGAATGCTCTTCCACTACAAGATATAGTAGTATATCCTCTACATGAAGAGACATATCACCAGAATCATCCGGTTACAACATCAAATATTTCACCTTCAGTACTACAACCTTCCTACTCAATACGTCCGAATATATTTCCTATAGTATCGTCAAACTCCAAATTTCCTTTAGTGCAACTCAATCCTTCACCGAGCGTATCAATCCCACATACAACATTGCCCATTAGCCAAACTTTTTCTCCAGAAATACATAATGACAATGATGGTCAGTACACTTTTCTTAAACATGAAGACTTCTTCGATAATTCGTATGATGTAATTAATGATCGGCTTGAGAACAACATACGTCATAGTTATGACGTGGACCATAATGAAGTTAATGTACATTCAACATCGTTGAATGTAATTCCAGAGATTGTAGATATAAGTAACACTCTTATTAGCGTTCAATCAGACATTAGAGAATTGGCAAATGCTAAAAGTGCGAACCAAGCACAGATGCCTTATAAAATAGAAATCAATCTCCCAGTTTTAGCCAGTTCTCTTCCTAATGTAAGTCCACCACGAGATCCTTTTTCACAGCACGGAGGTTATCCACCAATGCCTCCCATAATAATACAAGATTCATCCAAGTCATCTATGAGGAAATTGCTTCCTTTACTCTTAATATCGATGTTAGATCTTGACGGGAACGATGGCGGTGGCTGCGGAAATTGTAAAACCATTCCAGTCCCTTATCCAATACCTATACCGACTTATAATCCTATAATAATTGGACCACAAAGAAAAAGTAGGAAAAGTCAATCGCAAAATGCAAACGATAACACAGAAGCTTTAGATGAAGAATGTAACTAGTTAGTTAATAAGTTTATGCCTATTATTTAAGATTAAATTATCTATAAACTTACTATTTTTTGTTTTTTTATAGTTTAAGTAGTTCCTCAATTTACATTTTTCAAACGTCGTTATTTTACGTTGTTCGAACACGCAAGCAATAATTTTTAAGTTCAAGGTTAATGACGATAAAACAACCACACTCATAGTTACATTAGCGTCGACACTTGACATGACTGTATACAAACGCCAGAGATCTTCGTCCGTGGCAATGAACCTGCTTTAGCATAGCATATTATTAGTAAAACACGCTTGATGTAATGATGTATGTTCAATTATTATTACACAACATTTGCACAAAAGAAACTTAATACAAGACCAAGTCTTCACTATCTGATTTGATAACCACACAATATAATATTTTATTCAATATTGTTTTAAGAAATGAACTTATCTTCAGTGTATTGATAGGATTTATTTTAAATTGTTACTTACTTTGTGGAAAGAAGAACGAATTCACCCAAAAGGGAACCAAAAAAGAAAGAATTTCTTAAACATAGCGTTTCGGAACGCACCCGGTGAACTTGTCAAAGTGTACCAGTGCTACTGTGTGCATGGCGCCTTCTATATAAGTTTTGTACACGGTACTCCAGGCACGGTCTATCAACACCCGCTCCCTGATTCATACGCTCCAACTAAGCTCCAACACCTAGCCCACTATAGCTCAATTAGCCGTAGCCTAGAAAAATGCATTACAACCTAGCTATACTTAATTTACTGTTAATTAATAATGTTAATGTGATTAAAATAGACATCAACACATGTTTTCAGTTTTTGATGTCATCTTTCAATTGACGACACTGTGTGAAACAAAATAGGGAGAAAAAAAATAGCCCTTGTTGAGTTTCTTGCCGGTTCTTCTCAGTACAAGGTCTCCCGCCGTGATAGCGTGGCGTTTGACTTTGACAAGGGCTTGTAACAGCCTAGACTGAATAAATGAGTTTGAGTTTGAGCATGTTTAAAAATTTTATGAAATACTGTGACAGTTTTTTTTTTTTAGAAATAATAATACTTGGATACATCACGTTAATGCCGTATTATAAAATAGGGAAAGTTTATACGTAATTAAAGGTGAGGTGCATCAAGAGAAACAAATAAGTAAACACATACAACACGATTTTATAATTTAGGTCTATTGATTTAAACTTATTACGGACCCAAGCAATGAGGGTTGTAACCGTTGACTGATCAACAATACTCATAATAATAATCATAAATCAAAATCATTTATTCAGCTTAGGCTGTTACTAGCACTCATGGATGTCTAGAAGCTACGCCATCGGTTCGTAAATCTACGGCAGGAGACCTTGTACTGAGAAGAACCGGCAAGAAACTCAGCAAGGGCTGTTTTTTCTCCCTGTTTTATTAAAACTGTAATAGAAACATGAAGTTGTTTTAAAGTGAAACTTTTATTATATCGCCATATTTTTGGAGTTTACTCCTTAAGAATCGATTTGCATATATAAGGCCCGGTATGAGAAAAATGTGAGGAATAAAATCTATCGATGAGTGACCTCGTTACGTTTTTGGTGCGCATCCTATGTCGCGCAACTTTGACAAACAAAGATGACGGATTGACATTAATATTTTTTTTAAAATCTGAACTGTATTTAGATATTGTTTCTTCCATTGATGCGGTATTTTCAAGATTCGTGAACCACGTATCTACGAACGTCCATGTGTCTTGTTTTAGTCACCATAAACCACTTGTCACTGTAATTAATAATGCAGACAATGTTGATTTAATTAATATTTAAAAAAATGATAATAGTCTGATAATAATAATTACATAATTTATCAACATTCCTAAAATATATTTATGCACATCTGAAATTGACTATTGTAAAAAGTTTATTATTGTAAAATATTTCGTCGATTAGTTATAATAAATGTATATGAAATGAATAAATATATATTTATATATGTATATTATTTTCATTAATTTGTTAATTTACCCTTTCATACAGTATCAATCTTTTTTTAAGTTAAATAAACTCTTTTTGCGTCTGGTTAGACTATCGAACTTAAGGAGTAAACTCCAGTCGTGCGTCGGAGCTGACACACACAATTTTTTTTTGGCTATCTTTACCATACCGCATTACATTTTGTGTTGTTATTTAAGAAAACAGACCTTATTTACAAAGCATCGGTGGTTCAGTGGTAGTAAGATCGGCTGCTACACAAGCAGCCCAAGTTCGATTCCCAGCCGAGGGAGGACATTTTTTTATTTATGATTTTAAACGATTCACTTACATCGTGGATTCACAAAACCACAGCAATGTTTATTAGTGAGTACCATGCTAAAACATTAATTACATCGAATAAATGTTTCGTCTTTATTATATCAGTTGCTCAAACTATTACCTAGCAACTAATGGAATCATTATAATAACACAACCTAAATATCTGTAGTTAGGACGCTTGAAAAATTATACCTATATATTCAACGTTTAAATTAAATGTTTAAATTCCAACGAAACTCTGTCTAAATCAAATTATCACTTATTCAACAAATCAAGATGTGATCTCGTCATATCGTTTTTATCTGTAATAAATAATACATTTCGCAATCTGATTCTCAGTTATTTCTTTTCAAACCGATTAGATTTATATCTCATCTGCCTCTGATGTAATCTCTTTGGTATAAATGACATTACCATAAGTGAGTTTCTTGTTCGTCTCGACACGAAGAGCAAGATAAATGAGTAGATTAGTTAATTATAAATTAAGAACGGGCGTTGACAAGCTACTGATATGAAGACTTTAATTATACAGTTTTGTATTGGTGTAATAGCTCTCTCTAGTTACATGGTAAGATGCTGTTTGTGTTTTGTTTTTACTTTTTTAAGTGTTCATTATAACTACACGTTGTCGCTTTCGATAGCGTGTCACCGTGACCTCGTGTATAGAAAATATTGGTCTCATACATACTTTCACCTCCAATTATATTTTGCGACAATATCATTTTCTTAATTTATCGTAATTCGTTGAGCAGTTTAGGTTTGAAAGTTGGCAATAGATAAACAGGAATACTGACAGACATACAGACATTGGCATAAATACATAGTTAATTTATGTACTTACTATACTCATTCGTTACAGGATTATAGATAACAGGAAAGAAGGGCCGTGTGCTCTTTTAAAAAAAATGCATAGTCTTTAACAAGGATGTCAGAACAATATTCTCTAAATTGTCTAACATCATTATTTAAACTTAACTTTTAACTGATTCGCAGGAAAATGGAGTATCAGGCCAACTCTACTCCGCACCAGTAATACGCACATCCAGTGACAATGACAATGAACTGGGCGTACTCCTCACAGTATTACTGCTAGCGTCACGCAACAAAGGTTCCAGCGGAAATTGCGGTTGTTGCAACTGCTGCGGTGGTGGGAACATCCCGATACCTTACCCGATACCGATACCGACTAACAATCCGATTATTAATACGTATCGAGGGTATGATGATGGCTACGGCGATGATGATAGAGGCAGCGCAGCCATCAGCTCGTCTTTTTCAAGTGCGACAGGTGGAGCTGGCGGCGCGGGCGGTAACGCAGAAAGCGAGCCCGAACAAAACGTTTACATAGTAACAAACAGTGGCAGCTACGCAGCCAATGAAGTTAAATCTAACTCAAACGCTGCAAGCTCCAGCGGCGCAGCATCCAACAGCGGGAACAGATAAACCAACTTTGACTGGATTTAACTCTGATAGCGGTGAAAAAGGATTCAGAAGATATAGCTAAATAATTGACTTGAATTGGCTGATATTGCGGGACACTTGAACATCGACATGAATATTGTGACAGTGATACCAAACGACACACTTCATGAAAGTGTTTTCATATTGCCACGAGGTATCCTGAAATTAGCGTTAATGCGAATGCATTAAAGAAAGATAGCTGCTCTTTATCTTCTTGCCTGCAGCTGTTATATAGCATATAGTGTTGGTAGTGAGTACAGTTGCCGACCAGCGCTCTTAATGTAAGGAGTAGGGAATAGCATCAGGGTAGATACTTCAAGTGTTAGGCTAACAACTCACGGCTTGATTTTTCCCAGCACCCGCAGTGGATGCCGTAAATATCCGTGCACTCTGCGAGCGTAAATCGCGCCGTGAAATTTGCTTTATCATGCACACTCATATTTACGTCTGCTCGGTTGTCTCCGTTTGTCTGCCGTCACAATATGTAATCAGATTTAAAATATCTGCAAGTTTTTATCATGTCTTTGATTAGAGTAGCTATATATTTTGTGTCCTCTAATGCAATGAAGTTTTTTAATGTGTGATACCTGACGCTATTGAGATTTTAGCATTTAAAACATATTGTAAATAAATTGTGTAGTAGTTATATAAAGGTTTTTATGATTGTTTTAGAATTAAGGAGGTATAAAATGTTAATAAATTCAACTTTTTTTACTAATATCTTTTTTATTTTGTTACATGTGAAATTATATGTTTAAATAGATATAATTTCACAGTTGCCATTGAGGGTGACAAAGAAGGCTATGACCCGCCTTATGATAAGCTTCCACCATAGCCTGTAGATGCTTGCGAAACCAGAAACATCACTCGCGCCATTGCTTACTCTTACCCACCTGGGGGCCATTCGCCTAACGGGATTGCTTAGGAGAACGCTATCGCTTACGATTTTATTTTGTTATTTCTGACCGCCGAAGGTTTTCAAATACCTCACGCTCATTTCCTTTAATACTGTTATTAACAATGCAAAAGAAAAAAAAAGAGCGCGAGGCATTTGAAAACCTCAGTCGGCTAGAAATGACTAAATGAAATCGTAAGCGTTAACGTTTTCCTAAGCAATCCGGTTAGACGAATGGCCCCCTGATTTAATCCTCTATCCCGCAGAGCCCTGAAACCTTTCTCATCAACCTTACAGAAGACTAGTAAAATAACACTACCTTTTGGTGGTGTTACGTAGTAAATTAACACCATCAATCCGCTTTGTCCTACCTTTCTTGTAGGTGGAAAATCCCCACTCTGATTCAAGTGGGAATCCACAAAAGTAGGTACATGCCGTTATACTTTTGACGAATTAATTTAGAATAAATTAACCCTCCGGTTCAGTTGCCCTTTTGGGGAGCTCGAGACAATTTGCCATGCAAATGTGAGTTTCTGAAGTTGCGCTGAAGTTAACGATATGAATTATGCTACAACAACAATTCTATATATACATGAGCATTATATACATACTAGAAACGAGCGGAACTGGTAACTAGAGACACCAAAGCAGGTTCCAGTGACGTTAAAGTTAATTAATCATCCTTTAAAAAATAAGCTAGAAAAAAAGCCACTAGGCCAGGTTTCAAACGGGGAACTGGAGATCAAATGATGTTTTTCTAGTATTTTGTTAAGAATTAATTTAAGCAGTTTATGCATTTATGCCTAAAACGTAAAATAATATCCTACAAATAATTATTTAAGTGACATAATCAAGAAATAGTTAAACATATATATGGCTGACTGAAGTGGATGCACATCCTGAGGCTACTTGTCTTGGTCTTACAGAAACTCAGTGGTAAGTGAGTTAAAATCCATGAATATGATAATGTATTTACCTAACTTTGATGAACTCAGATTTGCTATGGAATGATATTTCTTCTTGCATAGTTCTACTGAATAGCAGCCTGATACTCAAACTTCATAATTAATAAAATAATTTAACGCTAAGGCAAAAGATTCCACGGTCGCCAAAAGCATAAGGAAGGATACCTTCGCATTTAGGTCCGATACTAGGATTTTAAAGTAAAGCGTGTAGAAAATGAATATTATTACACGAACTATGTCATCGATTTAAAATAAATTTTAATAAAGCTTCGACTTATAAAAGCAATGAAACGCTGGTGGATTGTGCATATTTTGTCTAATCTGTACAACTCTGTTGTTCCAAAAATAATATTTAGAGTTATGTTGTAATTGTTTGTTTATAGATTCTGAATTACCTATGAAAACTTCAGCTTTAAAATTAAAAAATATACATGTTACAAACTCGATATTATTTTTAATATTTACAATTTGACATCAATTTTACTTGATAAACGTTTTCATTACATATGACAGTTAAATGTATAAATAAAATATTGCAAATAATTTGTGAATATCAAATTGAAAAATGTATTGATCGGAATTGAAATTAGACAAGGGACAAGAGACGGACTCGAACCAGGTTGAGAACAACTTGAGATGTTTCTATATAAATATTTTATTTCTGCACTCCATACTGCAAGAAGTTGAAAAGTGTGAATTTCATTATATACCTATGTAGATTTCAGCCAAACAAATTATAAAGTTCAAGATAACTTTAGTGACGGAAAGGTCATTTATAGTTTAAAAAAAGATTGAGTTTTTTTTTAACATTTAATGGTACAAAATCATCCCTTTTCTACGCTGACTTACTCAATTATCAAATGTCAGGAACCATGATGTCATCTATAGGTCCCGCTCAGGTGTAGGAAGAAAATTTCCCAGCTGATAGCATTATAGGCACGGTCAAAAGGATGATTCTATAGATCAGCTATACTCTAAGTGTGTTCCGCGGAACCCTAGGGTTCCGTGATACCTCTGTCGGGGTTCCGCAAGAATTTAGAAATAAAAAAATCAAAACACCTCTCTCTGGTCGCTCCGCGGCTGTGCGGACTCCGCGGCCGCGCGGAGACAAAACGCTATGAATGTTATTTATTTATTTATTTGTATTTGTATAAGCTTGTGTTACATTAGCTGGTACAATATCTCATAAGTTTGGTCTCAACAATTTTATACTTGTACAACGCGTTCGCTCTAAGTTTGCCGGTCTGTGGAATGCGCGTACCCTCCCCCACGTGACAACAAAACTTATAATGTGTCATAGTTTTACCCAAATATCTAACGTACACAATTTTTATTGTTACAATTAAATAAAAAATTTCGAACGTCATACACTCATACCTATCGCCAGCGGCAAACTTAAAACGAGCGGGTAGTATACTTGTAAGCGCTCAGTCTCTTTGATAAAAGCCGCCTCTGAATTAGACGCTATAGTTGTCAACTAGCGACTTTCGTCTCTAACTTCAAAGGATAAAGTCGATATTGTTTACAACGCTATTTTTAAATTTCTGTTTTTATTTTTGCTTTTTGTTTATCAAAGGTGCCGACTCGAGTATTTTCGAGAATATTTGAGATCGAGTCTAGGACTAAGTATAAAAGCGGCGATCGCGCGTTGGCGTCGTCAGTTGATGATTAGCGTTCGGAGCGATAAGTTACTACCTACTTACAAGCTCGCTAGCGAGAAACTGGTGTTCATTGTTTTACTGCCTGCTGTATTCTGTTGTCTCAGTTTTATACATTTCTTCCCTGTAGGTTCTAAATTTAGTCTCTTATACGCAGTAACGATTGTGCATTATTTAAACCCCACTATCCTGACTTGTAACATTATAAATAAAGAAGAATGGAACGTTGGCTTAAAGGTGTTAAACGTGTTCCAACAACATCTTCTAATGACGCTGAATGTTCAAAAGCAATGCGCGCGGAGAATTTAGCAATCACCGATCCAGAAGATGATGCCACGAGTGCCACGACGTCAAGCTCGACGGTTTCAAAGACGAAAAAAAGGAAGTATGATGAATCTTATATCAGTTTCGGATTTGTTGATTCCAACGGCTCACCTCTCTGCATGCTCTGTAGTAAACTGCTTCCTAATAGTTCCATGGCACCTGCCAAATTGCGTCGACATTTAGAAACCGTACACCCCGAGACTAAAGACAAGAATAAAGAATTTTTTGTTCGCAAAAAAGATCAGTTATTAGAAAGTCAAAAAAATATGATGCATGTAACACAAACTACCAACGAAAAGGCCACGGAGGCATCATACTTAGTTAGCTATCGCATTGCACAAGCAGGTGAAGCGCACACTATCGCTGAGAAATTAATAAAACCATGTGTATTAGACATAACAAAATGTATGCTTGATGAAAAATCTGCAAAGCATCTTTCTACTGTTCCGCTATCAAACGATACTGTTTCACGACGAATCCATGATCTGGCAAGCTACGTCAAACAAGAACTAGTTACACGTCTACAAAATACACGATTCGCTTTGCAAATGGACGAGTCGACTGATGTCGCTGGTTTGGCTATCCTGCTGGTTATTGTGAGATATCCATATAAAAGTTCTTTTGAAGAAGACATGCTTATGTGTTCATCGCTGCTTACAAACACTACCGGGGAAGAAATTTTTAATAAAATAAATATATTTTTTGAAGAACATAATCTCAGTTGGAACAATTGCATTGACATTTGTACAGATGGGGCCAAGGCGATGACAGGTAAAACAGCAGGAGCAGTGTCACGAATGAAAAATAAAGCGCCTAATTGTAGTTCCAGTCATTGTATTCTGCATAGACAAGCACTTGCGATGAAGCAAATGCCGTCTAATCTAAAATTAGTTATGGATGAAGCGGTAAAAATAATTAATTTTATCAAATCACGACCACTACAATCCCGATTGTTCTCATTATTGTGTGAAGATTATGGCAGCAAACATAAAACACTGCTGCTCCATACAGAAGTGCGATGGCTGTCTCGGGGAAAAACTTTAACAAGGCTATTTGAACTTAGAGCCGAGTTACAAATGTTTCTTTCAGCAGATACTTCTTTTAATTTGAAGGACCGTTTGTATGATAAAACTTGGTTGTTCCGATTGTCTTTTATGGCGGATATCTTTCAAAAACTTAACGAATTAAATTTATCATTGCAAGGTAAACAGACAACAGTGTTTCAGGCCTATAATAAAATAACTACTTTTAAAAGAAAATTAGATTTTTGGATCATTTGCATTGGTAAGAAAGAAATAGAAAGTTTTACGTTACTCACTGAGTTTGTTAGCGAAAACGACTCAGAAATGTTTGAAGATAATGTGTTTGAAGAATTGGTCCAATATCTCAGTTCGATGCGCGCATCTTTTGAAAAGTATTTTCCCGAAGAACACAATACAAAAATTAAAGTGAACTCCTGGATTCATAATCCTTTTTTACCCAACTTGGAAAAGCCTGAAAACATGTCAAATGAGATATATGAATCTCTTTTAGAAATGTCATCAGACACAAGTATGGAGTCATTGTTCAAAACGACGCCTCTTAATGATTTTTGGTGCAGAATCCAAGATGAATATGCAATGCTTGGCCAAATGGCTCTGGATATTCTTCTCCCGTTCCCAACTACATATTTGTGCGAAACAGGATTCTCTACCTACGCAGCCACGAAAACAAAATATCGCAATAGACTGGACGCCGAAGCTGATATGAGACTCCAACTTTCTTCCATCAAACCTGATATCAAGCAATTGATGAAAAATAAAAAACAGTTTCATACCTCCCACTAGTTAGATTTTTTCTTTTTTAATGTTTTCTATTATTGTCCTTACCAAGTGGTGAAGTAAATAATAATTAGTAACGGATACATTGTACTTTTATTATGCTGATTAATATAGAATACACTTATAAAAATAATTGTTTTATTGTAGGGTTCCATCAAGTATTTTGCTTCCCAAAAGGGTTCCGTCATTTAAAAAGTTTGAGAACCACTGCTATAGATCATTCCTAGTCATGCAAAAAAAAATATACGATCGACCAGCTAATTAAATTGTTAACTTTACTTTTCAGATGTATTTTATAATTTAGAAGTATATCAATAAAGTGTTTTACTAATAAAATTTTCACAAGGACCTTGAATGCTTTTTTATTGCTAAATGGCATTACAGACGGGCTAAAGGGTCTTGTGATATACTCGTAATTATGTTTTTTCCGATCAAACAAAAGCGGCCTTCTGGGGAAGATCACATTAAAATTACACTTTTGGTAGTCCTGTGTTTCCGTTGGCAGGTCAGCTTCCAACGTGCGATGTGGAAGGGGATTAGGTTTAGGCTAATAAGATGAGAATGGCTGTGCCGGTATATTTTTCTCTTGTATCAGCTACTTTTGCGACTGGACTACACAAAATAATAAAAATTATAAATATGAATGTTTGTATGTTTGTTACACAATCACGCTAAAACTTCAGAACGGATTAGGGTGAAATTTGGTACGCATAATATAGTCTATGACCTGGATTGAGAGTTGAGACATAGGATATTTTAAATCCCGGTTTTTTTTAGATCCTGTGTGATTTTCATAAAACTGAAGTTATAATGCGGACGTAGTCGCGGACGGCCGCTAGTTAAAGTTATCAATTTATGAATGTTGGCGTTCGTTTTAGTGTTGCAATTGGAGTGTTATTGTTGTAAATAACAATAGACATATTGAAAAGAAGAGACTTGTTACAATCAAAATATTTAGAATTAAAGAAAAATCGCTTTTACTTTGACAGTATACTCACATTAAGTATTTAATACTTAGTAGAAATTTAAACTATCAGTCAGTAATGCCAGAAACCTTGATTTTTTAAAATATTTTTTAGAGAAATTTCAGTTATCGTATTCATTAATCGCTGCCAGCCCTGCTGATATGATAAAATAATTCTGGACATAAAAAACACATTATGTCCTTGCGTCATTGTATTGTGTGCGACAATCAAAGGAGCAGCGGAATCTCTCATTATCTGATGAAGATAAAAACAATGGGATGAAGTAATTTGAGATAGGTAGCTGTTATTTTTATCTCTCATTATCTTTTACAGATAAACAGCATAATATGATTTTGTAATGACTAAATACGAGATACATATAATTGTATTTAAAGTAAGTTTTATCACATAACACGTTTTCGTCAAGATGTTAACCAGATATTTTATATTAGTCATATCATCTTTGTTTATAAAGGTTAGTATTTTTATTAGAATTAAAAATGTATTGTTTTAATATGCGAAATACTTATAATAATTTATAGACATTCGAAGAAACCTTCTTCCATAGAATAGCAACTCTTCTCACTTCTGTGATAGATCTACTTAATTTTTTGTGAACAATTTAAAAAAATGTGTTACTACATTTTCATTATTTTACAGGCGTGGAGTGTTTTGTGAATATTGTTATTGTGCAAATTTTTATTTTTCAGGATATCAGCTGTTTACAAAATGACTCTAATAACATATCGAACATTATTATGAATACCATGAACGGAGGACAATCACAAGGAATTATTCAGAAGAGTTTAAATCAAATCGCATCGAATCGAGGGCTACCGATAAACCTGCAACAAATCCTTAACTCACGTCAAGCTACGAACGGCCAACAGCAACAAAACACACAACAGAATCTAAATTCGATATCACCAGCTACTACTTATGTCGAAAGTACACCATCTCTTAACCTGCAGTCTCTATACCAGCAGTCAACACCGACGAAAGGATATCATCAATCATTGACTGTACAACGGCCTGCGTCACCGTCTTCTGTTTTACCAAACACCAGTATTCTCCAAAACAATAATTATGCAGATCTGCAAAATCCTGCCATGGGGAATATACAATTTATTCAGCAACAAACACCCGGAATGGCCTCCCAAACATTTGGAACACAGCCTAGTGCTATAATTGCACAATCATATCCTACTGCGCCAAGTCCTTCTGCGATGCAGCCAGTTATGAATGTTCCAGCATCATACAACGGTGGCCATATCAATACAATAAGTGAATCGTCTTTTCCACAAAATCAACAAGTACCAATTATGGGAGTACCGTCTTATGTTCTCGAGAGATCGGAATCAGCTGGTTACGTACAAACACCACAGTTCCCTACTGCAACAGTTAACAGTCCACCAATAACATTTTATTCTCCACAGGAAAACCTTCAAACTATAGATCTGAGTAATATCGAGTACCCGAATCAAATGGCGATAGTGAGTTCTGTCTCACCACAAGCACCTGTGAATCCTTCATATAATCCACAACAGGTTTTGGAAAATTATATATACGGGTTGGTGATGTCACCAAATACTTATGGCGCACAGTACGCATCAGGTTTAACCAACTCAGGTTCAAAATCATCGACTCTAAAAGTACTATTACCTCTCATTCTAAACATGTTAAGGGAAAGGAATAATAATAACTGTGATTGCTGCCCGAATTGTGGTTGCAATAAGAATAACCAACAATTAAGTGGAGACGGTTGTGGGAAACAAAACAGATATACAAACGGATATAAACCAAATCAGTCAGTCAGATATAACAACGATGATTCAGCAGAACACGATAACCGCAGTGAAAATGAAAATCGAATGAGAAGTAAAAGAAAGAATAAAAAGGTCAAAATTGATGACTCTTACGAAGATTATGACCGAGAGGATGATTACGACTAATACTAATATCCTTTATAGAATCAGTGAATGCTTAAAGAATAGTAAGTACATATTAAGTTAATTTGATGAAGTTCTTTAAAATGATAATTAATATAAGGCTGTTAAACCTTTGTTGTTTTATTTTTTCAAAATACCCGAAGCTTTAAATGTCGTTATGATTACAAATAAATATATTTTTTATTATCAAATTGTTAAAGATTACAAACCACGTGTGCGGTGTGTTACTATTATGATAGAACACCTGAGTCTATCGAAACAAAAACGTGCGGAAAATAAGTTCAGCGAATTCTTTATACGGGTCGAAATACAGATAAAGTAATAATATATATATATGGTCATAGGTAGCTTGGAGACATTAGTGAGAGAACAATTGAAACAATGGTGTCGACAAAGTTGATCATTTTCTTAGCTCTTGTAGCTATCGTTGGTGTAAGTAAAAATAAATTATTGATACTTACAGTATAAATAAACACAATGTTTAAACTGTTATACAACATTATTAATGAGTTAGCTCGCTGAGTCAAGTGTGATTGCCTCCTAAAACTCGAAATGGATTTACTAGGGGAATAATAATAATGTTTGGTATATTTTTCACAGAATTTTGGAATTAGAGAAAATTCATATTGTGATCTGATCTTTTTAATGTGTAATTAAAAATGAAGTTGATAGGATACAATTCTAATGGCCTTAAATTATTGATCGTTAAATGAACACTATAGCGAGCGAAAACATCACAAAGTCATTCAGAGGCATTGCTCTTCTGATATTCGTTATTTTTCAGATCTCCAATGCTAACCCGGTCCCGTACAACAATTTCGGTTATCCCGGACCTTACATACCCGGACCACCACCGTGTGGATGCAACAACAAATGCAATAATAACAACAACATATCCAACATCCTGCCGCTGTTGTTGCTTTTTGGAGCTTTTTAAATAATTTGTTCACATATTTATTCAATATATTTCATGCACACCAATTATTTAATAAAACACTTTTGAACGGGTATAAAGCGTGATTAGTTAACTTTGTTCAATATTCCTGGCGTTTTGGATCTTTTGGCAAGACTCTGAACACGGAGCCTAATGGTTCGTATTCACGAGTACGAACGAATATGAGTATAGACCATTAAGGATCCGAAAAGTCGGGAATAATGAAAAAGCCTTTATACCCGATCGGAAAGTGTTTAATATCCATAGTAAACTAGTAATTGCATTAAAGAAATTCCTACGTTAATGTTGTATCCATTGTATTTGTCACAACAGAACCGTATTATTTCTATGTAACGAACATGTATTTATTTTTATTCATTGGATTGATTTATAAAGACGTATGATACTTTATTATTCGTGGTGTCGAATAATTTGCAAACTTTTTCGTTGTTGTATCTATCTATATTTCATTCGATAGTTATACTTTTTCGATGTATTTTCATGTCATTGAGTACTTAATTTTATTAAGTTGTCAAATTGTATTTTTATTACTTAAATAATTTTTATGTTCATTCAACCGATTTGATTCCTGACCCACCATAAGCTTATTTTGTTACAACCATTTCAAAATGGTAGATTTTTGCTAAAATGTACGCATCCCTGAAAACAAACTTTTTATTTTCTGGACAATCATATTTGACGTGACAGATTTTGCCGCCTTCTTGTGACATAATTTGTTCAATAATTTAATGTGATTTACAAAAATTTGTAGTTTTGCCCATGAACTAAGAATTTGACCATTAATTTAACAATGTTTTTATAATGTCAAGAAATCGAAAGATTTTCTGATACATTTACGATTTTAAACATTATTTCGGAATTCAAACTTATTCGTAACATGATCTATTGCATTAATAATAAATAAAAAAATTCAATCATTTTTTATCCATATTAACCATAGAGCAACACAGCCGACGCGGCCAGGAGGTGAGTCGGCATTCACAGCGTTCCCCTGTGTCGATTTTCACTCGCTGTTGGACCAGCAATATATTTCACTCTACTGAGTTAAGTCGCACAGTTTCCATATTATTAGAAGGTCCTAAGTGCAATATCGTATTCTCTACAAAGGAAATCTTGTCTGTTTTAACATTTTTATGCGAATTATCTGTCATGTATGTGCGTCAGGAATCAATTGGTTAAATCGCGATCCTACAAAAGACTTTTTATTAAACATTTGCTCAAAGAAGTTTAAGTCCCGGATAGGGAAATGACTTCCATCACTTGACTGCCATTGTGTTTTTCAGCGCAAATGAGTTGCATGCATTGATTTTTACGTAATTAATATTATTGTTAAATAGTCAGAGTATGTTATGTTATTTGTTAAATTACTCATTGTATTGTTTATTAACATAGATCACAAATGTTATTCATTAATAATTTGAGGAATATTTATGAATAAGATTTTTTAAATTATATTTAGGAAATGTATTTTCTTTTGAATGAAAAAAAACACTGTTATAAAAATATATTATTTACGGAAATTTTAAATATTTTTTCTTATTTCATAAATAAACTATAATGACGCCCTACTCTTGATTATATGCTAGCTATATAACAATATGTCATTAGCATATGATTCCATAACTGATTGTAATAGGTACTAATTCCTGTAAAAAACTTGCCACAAAACAGATGCCCTAAAATTATTCTCTGAAACATGCTAGGAAATTTGAACATTGTTTTGACAACAAGGACAACCAACACAAGTTTAAAGGACAATGTTAAAATTGACCTAAGAACCAACACCAATTTGGCAGTTATGATAATTCTTAGTATATTTTTTGCGATAATTATCAGTATTTAGATTGTGACGGACACTTCCAGTTAAGTAAGCTAAATTAAAAAGTTAAAAAATAACCTGAGACAATAAATACCATTTTATGTGTATAATCTATGACAGCGCTGCAAACAAAACACTCTTTCTTCCTAATACCGGCACTTCACTGGGCTATTCGTATTTGCTATTTGAAAACTTGACATCAGTCTGTCCTTTTCATTTTTTATTAAGCATGACAAGGACAAACTGCTGTCAAGTGAAGGGCCGGCGTAAAACTCGATGTGGTGCAGGCAGTTTGCATTCGTAGTAATCTGTGGCATTCGTGCATTCTAGTTTCGGATTACCTGTTGTGTGTGTTTATTTGCGATTGTTTTTCCTTTAATTTAACTATTTCGGCTATCTAATATGCCGTTGATGTTACTAAAGAGTAGATACCTTATTACCAAGTGCTAGTGAACCTGTGCCACAACATCCTGAGAGGATCATACTGCCAAATTATTCAAGAGCACCTCATACACATTCATGCTGCATATTTACACAATATACATGTCATATACAAATAAATACAATATACAATAAGATACAATTATGTGAAAAATAGTCAATAAGAAGCAAAACTACAGTTTTTATTTTATTCATGAATCATACCTAACCAAGTTTTTGCTAATAATTCTTTAAAATCACACCGAATAAAATGAATTAGGTAGTTGTAATATTAATTCACTTCATACTGAGCTCATACTAAGTTCATAGTCCTACCTATGTTTCATTTAATATTAAACATGACCTCAAAAAGAATTTAGTTTTCCTAATAATTTAAGTTCTCAGAAGTGTCCGTCAATAATCTTTGTTTTTACAGTCATTTACTTACGATTTCGAACCTAGAAAATAATATTTCATGGTTGTTGGTTCTTAGGCTAACTATGTATGGACGCAGAACAATGTCCTTTCCGCGCATTATTTGAGAATAATACCTTCAATACACGCCACTACGCATTAATAAATTTACAATTTCGTCCTTCAATGCCTCTTTTGCTAGCCGCTGCAGTAATGTACTATTAAACATTATTTAAAGCACCGTTTGGATTCGAAAAAGGACCTTCGTTCCTAAAAATCCGCTGACTCAGACTCGCACGATAAGAAGAAATTTAAGAAATGGCACAATGGTATTCTTTTAACACTAGCTTTTGGTGGTGTTATGTTTTTTTCAGTTAGTATACTTAAGTACCGTCAGGCGAAATAGGCTTGTTTACTACTCATATTACATAAAAATGAACGGCTTCGTATAAGGTTTTAAATATATTGATTTTTAGGGTACCGAGAAAACAAACTGCTTGTTGTAAGCACAGTTTACTGACAGAAGGAAGTACAACCAGTGAATACTTAGTATTCCGTTTCCAGATACAGAACTGTGCAAAAAAATATTGATTACACCAGCTGTAAATTACTTTTGTTATCTCATTTCTCTTCAGAAAGGCGCATTTATTATTTTGGCTACCGTAATATTGCATGATCATCGTCGGCTTATTAATGTCCCCACTCCTGAGAATAGGGTCCTTAATATCTATGAATTAGGGAGAATTATCCATGACCTGCTAGATCATGACATATGCATGCTTTAACGACCGCAGATGCAGCTGGGACGTAGGTAGGCTTTACAGTGCGTCTGTCTTGTGGGTTGTGGCACTTATATGTCATTGACAGGACGGCGCTGCTGGTGAAATGAGAATTACTAAGTGCATAAAATCTCCTCACTTGAAGAGAACGTTAGTATTTGCAATAACTCGTAAACATTAACCCTTCTTCTGTGTTATATAATTTCTGCTATGAGTTGAGAAAATAATTTTCATATTTTGCATTTTATCATAATGGTTTTTAATTTACACATCTAATAAATAGATAAGTTTGTAGAAAAACTATTCAGGATTGATTGTAGACATAAATGAAGCCTCGCTGTACAGAAGAACTCGAACAATAAGAGGATAATCGGCCAGAAAATTTTTCGTGAAAAGCAAAATGGAGGGCTACACAGACCAGGGGTTAATAGAAAATATAAAAGGCTTATTCATACATCTCTAAAATTAGTACAGATTTCGGCCACATGCCACAATATCTTGGTCGCATTGTATGTGCTGAATGAAACACGGGAAAGCTGGAAATAATAATGTCTAGTCACCCATCCTGCGACCGGTCGATGCGAAATCAAAGTCAAACATTATTTATTCACATTGGATGTACCTATTAATACAACTCTTTTAAAGCGTGAACATAATTTCACCTGTGGAGAAATACGGATGACCAAACCAAAACTATTCAACATTCAATAACAGTACTATTACGATTAAAAATATAAAATTTTCACTACTGTGTGTTCCTCGTGCTCTTCTTAATAATACTTAAAAGAGTTATAACAACATTTTGTATCATAAAGATCAGATAGCGTATCTTGTCGTGTTGATTGGTTTCTACTTCCAGTTCCGTAGTACCCCTTTATTTCATATTACAATCCTTATATTAATATAGGGATGATGACGGGGTAAAGTAAATGGAATTTAATTGAATTAGTCCGTCAGTTAGATTATCAAAAATAAAACACTTATTTTTTCTTAATTAGGTAAAGCTTGTCAAACTTTGGGAGTAGGGGCTCGTGACGTCACTTCTAGTCATGATCCCTATTATCGAGAGTTATTTTGACACATAATAATAATTTTATTCATTGACCACAAAGCGCTTGCAAAATTCAGTGCCAACATATCGTGTTTTATAGCACCGTACAAGGATTGGGTACCTAATTCAGTAACTCTCAATCACAGTACCTAGATGTCAGCGCTCTCAATATAACCTCCAACTACAGATTGTAATCCAAATAAAGTAACATCATGTATTTAAATGAAGTAACATCTTTCCTCTCGCTTTCCTGCAATTTGTGGGAGTGATTTCGTGAAATGGAACGGAAGCGTGTAACAGGAAGTCGCGAAAGCGCGCGCTTATGATTTGATTTTAGAACATTATATTCAAATGGCTTATTACTTTTGTAGTAGGTGTTATTTCTTTTTTTACTAATATAAGGTAAGGTTTCGAGTAAGTGGCGCGAGTAATGCCTTGATCACACGTACCGAATAAACGGGCGAGACAGTGCTCTCGGCCGAGAACTCGGAATACTCAACAACAACGAAATCAATAGTGTTTCCATTTCACAACAAGTTCGACCGAAGCTCTCGACGGAAATTATTTATTATTCTTCTTAATGGTGTAAGAGCATTTAGGCATTGTAGAGTTAAAAGTCACTAAGGTCAAATATGGTCTCGCTTGGCAACACTTTACATGAAAATGTTTTTGGTGGGATTTGTTCTTTTATTCCTAGTCCAGCATGGGAAATATTATGAAAAGATTTGCAATTTGAATATCTTATGCTGCATGCATGTTGTGTTTGCATATGAGTATTTACAGAATATGGTCAAAGATGTAATGTTTAAGGCTAGAACCTATTTTGCATAAATAGATCCTTTAAATAAGATGAGATTCTGTACTGACGTCATCGAGCAGGCCATGTGAATAGCTGAACTTAATAAACTACTAGAATTTTATGATATGCAATATATTGCTCACGTTTTTTTCAAATAAAAGTGATAACACACGTTCCAAGTTTACCCTTACGTAAAACTGTCCACGGACGCAAATTCCCCTGTTATTCCGATAAAGTAAAAGTTCAATAGCATTACCTACCTATTTTCCTTATAGATGATTATTTTAAGAGTTACTTTATATCTTAGTTATTTTTTTAATTAACTCTTCTATTGTCTCTGAAATTTGTATTATTTAGTTGCCTGTTTATTGTCTGAAAAATATTTGGCTACAGTACATTAAAAACGACAAAAACCTTTAAACTTTGCATAGAGCTAAGAACTGTATAAGGTAAGACCCACTGTCTTACCGTCTACACTGAATTAAACTTTAGCGCGGCAGACTGAAATATTTCATCTTAATGCAGATTTGAAATCGCATTCAAAATCTCAGGTTAATTTTTGGGTCTGGCTCCGTACTTTGAAAATGATAATAATCGATGTATCGCAAACAACGAATTCCTTGATCGCAAACTTCGTATCGTATCCTACTTACTGTAAGGTATTAGAAACTGTAAAATAGAGTAGAATGTGCGAAGATAGGTACTTATATCAAGAATAAACTCCAAAAGTACTTGTGTGACATTTATCATAGGTTTTCCTCTGCCTCATCGCACGCACCGCAGTTTTGCAGTCTCGTAAGCACAATCGGATGTCGGAACCTAACTAAAAGTTAAATGATAAATGACAACCGATTCTCATACGCGTAAAAAACAATAAAAAAATAACGAAAACTTTGGTTATTTGATTTCGATCCGCTCTATGGAAATCGATGAAATTCCTATATGTGTATTGTCATTTTAATTCTATAAACGCTTCTAACATAAACTGTGATAAGAACATAGGCAAACATAGATAAGGAATAAAACAACATTCCTGAATTTGCAATCTAGTTATTTAGTTTCTACATAACATTTAGTAATTTTAACATATTATACATTATGTATATTTCGAAAACGTTCGTAGGTATACGAATCGTGTCGATAGAGCATAGTAGCAGGTTGTAAAATGTACATTGCAACGTACTGTCTTACAGATAAACTTTAAGGCTTATATATAAAAGTAAATGTAGTTTTTATATATGGGTCATTATTATTCGTGTCTTTCGAAGTAACATTGCTGTAATTCAGTGTAATTGAAATTTTGAGAAGTGATTGTTTCGTAGGGAAACATGGATTCCCTATGGTGGATTATATGTTTAGTATTTGTAACTAATGTAAATGTAAGTTCTTTAATATTTTAACTGAAAAATAATTCACTATAATAAAAAAATAGCACTAAAGTCTGATGAACCTGCAACCTTTGTCGTGCAGCAGTAAAAATACGTAGTGGTAGCGACTTTTTTCATATAAAATTGAAGATGATGCCTATGAAAATGTGTTACTATTTAAGTTTCCTAATAACATTTTATAGAATGTCGTTGAAGGTGGTTAACTATATGATTTTCTCCGTTGGTTTTCCGGCACATTCATATTTCTATTTACGCCTTATCTGTGTAGCCTCCACATTGTTTTCACTGCCGGAAAAGCCAAAATAAATCCGGCCGATTTTCCTCTTATTATTCGTGTTCTACTGAACATCCAGGCTTCATTTATGTTTTAAATCAATCCTGAGTAGTTTCTCTACAAACTTATCGATATATTAAATGTGTAAATTAAGGACCATTACTAAATATGATAAAACACAAAATATGAAAATAATTTTCTCAAGTGGTGGTAGAAATCATCCACTTACACAGACGTAGGGTTAATGATGCTCACTTGTCTAGCAGTCGCGTATAGGTAGCGGCAAACTTCTTAAGCAAAACCACAGACAAATAAACTTGCACAGTAGATGATTTAATATGTTTGTAAAATTGCTACAGCGCAGGCTTCCTTGGATTCAGGCAGGCTCCTATGATCGTTGCTCAAGAAGTTGGCAGGAGTGTTTACCTACGTAGTCCCAATGTTATGGCGCGATTACATTTGGTCAGTTGCCCGAATACGAGTGCCAATGGAATTCGGGTAAACGAATAAGTGTAAATGAACGGAGTCGAGTACGAACGTATTCGGGTAGTTATCGATTTGGTTACCCGACACCGTCATCCAGCCCGTATTCCAGTGTAAATATTGCTTAGGGTGCCGGAATTCGAGTTATGTCTTTCGTACACCCGACTACGGGCTAACGACCAAGTGTAATTTAGCCGTTAACTATTTTCTAAATTTTTGGCCTAAAAAAGTTACTTACCTTATGAAAATCGTAATTTTGCATTGAAAAATTAAGTTAAGTTTTAGTAATTCCAAGTCTATTCTGTATGAAAAGTATTTTAATAGTGTAGCTTTTAAGCATAAGTATCTAATATATCTATTTTTTCTTAGGTTGTGTATGTGCGAGCTCAAATTTACCCGGGGGCCCCTATACCGCCACAGTATCCCATCGTCGTCAGTGGTGGAAGCAATTGCAATGGTAACGGTGGCGGTTTGAATTCCATAATGCCAATTCTGTTGCTGCTCCTACTCGACAATTTAGGAGGTAACGGCGGCGGATTGCTCGGCGGCGGCGGTAGCGGTTGCAACTGCGGTGGCGGCTGCGGTGGCGGGTGCGGCTGCGGTGGCGGTGGCGGCTGCAACTGCGGCGGGGGTTGCGGTGGCGATTGCGGCTGTAACAACATACCTTACCCCATCCCTTATGCCAACAACCCTGTATATGTCAATGCTTAAAGAATGTGTCACGCTGGGGATCACATTGAAAATTGCGGCAGCAGTTGTAACAATATACCTTACCATACATAATCAGTGAACAATCCTTTATGCCCTTAATTTGTTATTGACATGAAAATTGGTGGAGATCACAGTGAAAATAGCGGTTGCACTTTAGTACAAAATACCTTACACCATTCCTTATGCTAACCATCATGTATATGTTAACTAAGCTGTCACTCCGGGGATCACATTGAAAATTACGGCAGCAGTTGTAACAATATACTTTACCATACATAATCAGTGAACAATCCTTTATGCCTTAAATTTGTTATTTACATGAAAGTTAGTGGTGATTACAGTGAAAATAGCGGTTGCACATGATACAAAATACCTTACCCCATCCCTTATGACAACAACCCTGTATATTTCAACAAAGCTGGCACAGTAGGGATAACATTGAAATTTGCAGGCGCAGTTGTAACAATACACCTTACCATACATAATCAGTGAATAATCCTTTATGCCTTAAATTTGTTATTGACATGAAAATTGGTGGGGATCACAGTAAAAATACCTAACCTCATCTTGAATAAGGGCACTCAAAGATCAATTCCATCCTCTTTATGATGGCGAAAAGCGAGCGCTGCAATTTAAATTGTTGGTGCAAATTTTATAAAATACCCCACATAACATTTATGCAGTAAACAACCATAAATTAATTCAAGGAGAGTTGTCACAACCCCTTATGTTATTACCCTATCTCTGAACAGCTTTACCCGTATTTTTAAAAAACGAGGTCTGAAACTGTTTTTGTTATTAATGCTCTCTCTGCCATCACTTAAGCAAAAAAAATAACAGCAGGTACCTATCATTATTAGACCGCGTTAACTTTAATATGTCTTAACTGATTTAATTTATGACTGCAAAATGTGCAACACATAACGTAAAAAATACGGTTGCAACACTTCCTACCCCATTTCAAATTCAGTGATCTTAAATCGAGTTAATGGCAGTGCAATATGGTATAATATATAATGTAACAGTGAAAATTGCAACTACCATTGTTACAAAATATCTTACCCTTTCTTTTAAAGAAAAACTTTAATTACATCGCCATAATGTTTTTTGTTCATCTTTAACGGGTCGCATTACATTTTTAATTGTTATCGAAACATTCAGATATTTTCAGTTAAATTACCAACTAGCATTGGTGGTTCAGTGGTAGAAAGTTCGTAAGCTACGCGGGCGGCCTGGGTTTGATTCCCAGCCGAGGAAAGACTTTTTGCTTTTTTCCAATTTTCATAAGCCAGAAAAAAAATTGAAGCGATGTAAAATACTTTAAAAGTCACACTTGTAGCGTGGTTTCATCTCAGCGAGACATATTAAAACAGGCTATCTATTTAGAAAAATAAATTGGTACGTAACTTTAGAAATACGTAGATATATTGTTATTTTTAATAATAAAACGATTGAACTATATTGGAAATATTATTTTGCTTAGGTACCTCATTTTGTACCTAACTAAGTCAATTATCTTCTTTACAAAATTTCTGAATATAATTGAAAAATTTCGACCTCTGAAACACGTGTTGAAACGTCTGTCATTAACAGGCTTTCATAACTTACGGATAAGCATGGGTAGACTTTACACGTTGAAAAACCGCTGTCATAGAACATAAAAAAATACCCTTACAACTAAATAGAATTAAAATTCAAACAAATATTTTTCACCATAAACAAACTTTTATTAGAAAATATTATAGTATTGCGAACTCATTCACTTCTCCATAAATCCTTTATGAGTTTGACGTAATCCAACATGATTATGTTAATTTTGTTCGTATAACATCAGAAGCTATCCGTAAAAGTAAAGAATACGTTACAGAAAAATCCATTAATCAGCGTGACGAATGGTACGAGCGAACATTTATTGCAAGTAAACATACTTTCAAACGTCGCTATAATATGTATGTAAGCACGTAATATATATTTCTTATGAGTTGGGGGGAAAATGCCGAGCGTAGGTACTATTGCGCACCCACGTTTTTGGTGTTAGTGAAACATAATTCAATAGTACATTGTACTAAAGCAGCAAAGAACCCCGAAGGATTCAAAGCACGTCGCCCGAGCTTTTAATAGTATTGCCCCTGAAGTGGACACTCTACTTTGTAACACCCTCTTTGAGAAAATAAAAAAATACGTATCATCATCATCAGCCTATTAATGTCCCCGCTGCTGGGGCACAGGCCTTCCCTATGGATGGAATAGGGAGATTGGGCCATGACCCACCACGCGGACCCAGTGCGGGTTGGTGGGTGCTAACGACTGCAGATGCAGCCGGGACCAACGGCTTAACGTGCCTTCCGAAGCACGGAGGAGCTAGAGATAGTAAATTTTTGGTCACCCATCCAATGACCGACCACTGCGTAAGTTGCTTAACTTCAACGATCGCAGCCGAACGCGCTAACCAGTTGCGCCATCGAGCTTCTCAAATAAATACATATAACTAAGATTTTTAGCGTCCGATAAAATACACTCGTCATACATTGAGGACAAAATACCTATACAAATATTGTATAATATACTAGCTGTCCCAGCGAACTTCGTTCCGCCATAAAAAATAGGAGTTGGTGGTACAAGGGTGAAAATTAAGGGTTGTATATATCTTTGAATGATGCATCAAAAAAAAATAAAAACAAAAAATGTTATAATTTTTATTATTTTTAAAGCATGTAACTGCTTGAAAGCATGTAAATGTTGTCCAACAAAAAAAAAAAAATAAGGCTGGGACCACCCTTAACATTTAGGGGGATGAAAAATAGATGTTGTCCGATTTACAGACCTACTGAATATGCATATAAAATTTCACGAAAATCGGTCGAGCCGTTTCGGAGTTCTTCAATTACGCACACTGTGACACTAGACTTTCAATTATTAGATTGACTATAGTATCTCAAGTTTTGTATTAAATTAATGTGAAATTTTATAACTCTGCCTTTTAATTTGCGTCTTAGATGTAACAAATACAGTACAATACGTCTTAACGAGACCATCTTATACTGTCGCGCTGAAGTATGTGCTACGAAGCAGGGCGTAAATTGGCACCGGTACTGGCGCAGTGGAAAAACGAAACGCCGGCACCTGTTAGTGGAAAAACGCCCATTCTGACTATTTGAGGAAGACACGCCCATTTTTATAAAGCCAAATAAAATCCGAATTTTTGCAAGCGATTATGAACGAAGACGGAATGTGTTTTACTCTGTTTCTGCACTTTTGATGACTTTGAAGCTTTAACAACCCAGTAAGAGATATGACGAGAGGGTATACGTGTTCATGTATATTTAGCACCACACTATTGCCTGAGCTTCTTCGACTTCGACATAATATAAGAGTCACCTACAAAAGTATCCTAAGCTGGCACCAAAAATTATTTACATAAATATACCGACATGCAGTGGCGTAATAGGGGTCTTATAGCCGTTCGGATGATTAAATTTTACTGCTCCCTTATCACAACATCTTCATCCAAACTCTCAAAAACGGATTTAAAATCAGTATTAATAATGGAATGTGGTGCCCATTTTTATTTAGCACCTTCTATTAACCGTGAACTCCAGATATTATTTTCTAAAATTAGTATTTGTACACCGCCGCGTCCCTACACCGGCCCTTCTACCCCGCCACTGCATAATATGTGCATTAGAAACTCAGTTACGGCATGGACCAATAATATTACGGTCAAGTTCTTATTTGATACCTTTGTGTGTTGTTATATTTCATAATGCACTATAAAAAACCCCAAAAATAAGTAAACCCCTTATTATTAAACGAAGAATAAGCTTGGATTAGTAATGCTATGTTTTCTGTGCAGTTGCGCTATTCTGTAAGAACAAATTCACTTTTCACCGCGGAATTCGCCGGTGAGATTTGAAATTTATTTGAAATTCGTGTTCGTTCTAATTTTAAATCACACCGAGGATTCAGAGGTGAAAAGTAGTTTTTTTTTATTTATATCTCCTCCGTTTACAAATACATTTTGAACACTTATTGTATAATTAACTCTTGGTAGTTTTATAAGTAGTTCGATAGAACTTTGTGAGAGACTGACGCTTAAACTAAGCATAATAATGCTTCACAGATTCCCACAAAAATATGTCGATTCAGTTTTCAATTTGTGACAATAATGACACTTGAGTAATATGTACAAAACACGGCGCAACTAGCCTTTTTATATTAGGGTTATAAATTAGGATGAGTAGAGCCAAATTAGTCTTTAAGTATGTAATGAACAGCCCATAATAGATAGCAACGTTGTCGAGAATTGAACTATTAACGCATCGCGTCGAGATGGCTGGTAACTCGGTGGGCGTTAACGACTTTCCGCTTGCGACAGAAGTTGGGACTCAAGAGAGTGTCGGCTTAGGCCGACATAGAGAGAGAGAGAGTGTATAGAATCCGAATAAAATTAATGAACTACTAAAGTTTATTATATAATTATTTTTAATTAACTGTTTAAATCTGCAGCAGCCGCACTGCACTCTCCAGTATCCACGCGGATGCACTAAAAAGAAGTAACTTGAGCTTCTTTAAAGTAATGCGAGTCTCAAGTTGTGAGTGTATATGGACAATGCAGTCAGAAGTTTTCCAGAATAATGACGTCTACTTATGAAACCAGAGAATGAAGATACTGTAAATGTTGTTGAAAAGAAATAAATATAATTTGTTCGTCTTATTATAAGGGCTCAGATAATTGCTATTTCACTAAGCATGGGGTTTCGACCGATTTTTATCTGGTTGTTTGTAGTTATAGAATGATTCTGGAAATAAACAAAACCTGCTAAGTAAGTTTCATCAAGTTAGTAACTACGAGAATAATCTATTTTATACTTTACTAACATAGTTTTTTAAGGCACATTGTTACTAACATTCTATGGACTGTATAATATTGTCTAAGAATAAATTATTATTATAACTACTCAAAACAAAATAGGGCCCACCCATAAATAATCCCGTATATTGTCTAAAAAAAATATATGGGGTAATTATTGGCGAGTTGAAGCATTTTAACTTATTGTTGACATGTTTACGAATCTTCATCAATGTTTCAAGCGACAAGGTAAATGTTACTCTTAAGTGAGCAAACAAAAAAGTGAAGTGCCCTAATAATCGTCCAATTTTAAATTTCCAATCACTTTTGTTCTCAGTCTTAGTCTGACTGTTCCTGTTGCACCTTGTTGTTTTATTCATTTTGTTTTATTTTCTACGTTATTTGCGATCATTATGCCTGGTTCTCGCCGTCATATGGATATGGAAACAGCTTCAAGAGCGGTGGCTATGCTTCAGGAAGGACATTCACAAAGATCAGTGGCAATACGAGTTGGTGTGTCACGATGCGCTATCCGTAACCTGTGGGAACGCTATAACTAATGTTATATTTTTTATGTAAAAATTAATGCTGTTATTTCCCTAAAAATAAATAAATAAATAAGAGATTAGTAGTGTTGCTAGGGGAGCGGGAACAGGAAGAACTCAAGCTACCACCGACCAGGAAGACCGTTATATCCGATTGAATGCACGTCGAGAGCGTACAATAACCGCTCGGACCTTACAAAATCGTTTACGCCTATCTACTGGCACACGAGTAAGTGATCAAACCATTCGGAATAGACTTCATGAGGATGGCCAACGATCCAGAATGCGAGCAATCCGGCTCAAGTTGACAAGGGCACATCGTGCAGCACGGTTAAGATGTGCTCGAGAACACTTAAATTGGACCATGGACAACTGGAGGACAGTACTGTTTACAGACGAGTCTAAAGTGAAGTTTTTTAGTGACGATCGTCGAGTCCGCGTGTGGAGATAAGAAGGTGAACGTTTTTCAGAAGCCTGCATTCACGGAACAGATCGTTTCGGGGGTCCAAGTGTAATGGTGTGGGGTGGAATTAGTTTAATGGGCAAAACGAACTTGTATTTCTGGAAGAAGGCACCGTTACTGCTGCCAGTTACATCGAGCGTGTAATCCAACCTCATGTCATCCCATTTAGGCAAAGAATCGGTGGAAACTTTGTCTTCATGCAAGATAATGCCCGCGCGCATACGGATCGTATCACTCAAAGAGCACTTTCAGAAGTCAATATTACGGTACTACCGTGGCCAGCCATGAGTCCCGACCTCAATCCTATTGAACATTTATGGGATCATTTAAAAAGAAGCCTTAAGTCAAATTTCAGTCATGTGCATAGCCGACAAGACCTCATAAACGCCCTTAAAGTCTGTTGGGAGCAAATACCGACTGAAAACGTTATCCATTTAATCGAAAGTGTTCCAGATAGACTAAGAGAGTGCATACAGACCAGAGGAGGTCTTACTCGCTACTAAAAGAGACAATTTTCATAAATTTGTGTGAAAATATTGTTAATATTCAAACTTTACTTTCTTAGTTAATTTGTGTTAATTTTCTAAAAAACTGTTATTACTGTGTAATTCACATAAAACTTAGAATTTTCACTGTTGTTTATGTTTACACAATTTCCAATCACCAATTTTAAACACCTCAATAAAAAAAATATAGTTAAGTTAAAGGAAAAATAAATTATAGCTGGAAAACGGGATGGGCCCTATTTTGTTTTGAGTAGTTTATAATCAATAATCAGTGCTAATCACATAATCTAATCCAACTGTAACACCTTGACTTAGCGAGTATCTTGGTATTATTAAAAATCTCCAACTAAATCTACTTTTAGGAGTATAATTTATAACTCTTAACTCGGACCGTACTTAGTGTAATAGAAACCAGACATTTTATGTATATGTATTTAATTAAGTAGAGGTGGAATCTCTGGAGAGTAAATGGATTGAAAGAAGTTGATGAAACTTTATATTATTAGAACCTGTTTGGAATCATGGTAAAAAATGGTAAAATAACCAACTGTACGGGAGCGTAGTGTTAATGAAAGTTCTGAATTAAAAAATGATGGCTGTGACAAAATAGAAACCATTATCTTACCTATTACAAAAAGAAAACAAGCATGTATGGCCAGCCCAGATGGTAAGCAAGCGGTCGTCAAAGTCTATAGCGCTAGGGGTCTTTCGTCGTTTCGACCCACGAGCGGTTAAATACGCGGGTCGAATCGCCTATGTTCTCTTTTTGACTGGGTCGTTCTGCACCGCACGCTTGGAGAAGGGCAAAACACCCAATGTATCTATTGTAATAATAGATCGATTCGGACCACGGTGCGACCAAATAATAGCTCTTGAATTCAAGACAAAGGATTTTTAATTTTGATTAGTACAGATGCGTCTAAAAGTGGTTAGGTGTTAAAATAAATAGTCGCTATGTGGCGGCGTAGCTAGAGATTTATTCTAAGAGGGTAGCCGTCCAATTGAACTAAAATTCATTGTGAAATTTGCAGACATTATATTAGGGTGGGAGCGAGGTTTCTGTGGCGTGCAATGCTTGAATAAACCACCACCCTTGCTTCAATTCGAGAGCTATTTTTCTTCGCACCGCGGTCCGAATCTACTCATAAATAAAAACGATGCATTAGGGGTTTCGCCCCACTCCAAGCTTGTGGTGCGTAACGACCAAGTCAAACGAAAGACCCTGTCTACCCATCCCCAACCCAATCCCAGGGAACCCTGAATCTTATCCACCGACAGAGACACAACTCTACCCAAAATTTATAATATCACCGTGATCTTTTGGAAGTGGAGTTTACTTCCCCAGGTGTTCCAAGTCGTGGGGATATTCTGCTATGCCCTACCTCTCTTAGCTTTGAGAAACAAACGTTAACCGCAGAGTAAGAGCGTGCGTATTAAGTGTCACCGCATACGGGCCACACGCCGCAGCCACAAACGCCGCCGAGAGAAGCTAGAAGCGGCTACTAAAGTGGCTGAAGCGCGCGACAGCGGCCGACTAAGGTAAGGGAGAGAGGGGTGGGGAATCCGCGCGAGTGACGTGTGGCGGCGTTTTGTATCGGCGCATCAAGTGGCCGGTGCGGGCCACAAGAAGCGAGCAACGACGATTTGTAGCGTGTGGCGGCCACCGGCGTACCGTGTGTGATGAGTCTCCATATAAAATGTATGAAAACTACAAGAAATATGCCGGTGGCGGCGCGGCGTTTTGTGGTTGTGGTCGGTGGCCCATTTGCGGCGACACTAAGCTGAAGCACGGAGCGGGCGTCTGCTCGGCGTGTTTGTTTCATGTAATTTCATAGAGCAGCATTGCGTGAGGTGGGTCTCCCGCGCCGCGCTGTTCTATGAAATGACATAAAAACTGCACGCCGCACTGTGGAATATTTCGGTGTGTTTCGGATTAAAAATCTGTAACTCCGTCAATTTGAAAGATAGACTTATAAAATTTTGCTATAATATAAAGTGATACATAAGGATTCATATAAGTAATGTTTGATGTTATTGGAATTATGCGTATTTTTTTTAATTAAAAAAGAAAAGTCACAAAAAGTATTATTAGTATTATTTATTTATTGAAATATTTTTTAGAAACATATTGTACGTCTATTTCTTAATGCTAATTACTCTATTAAGATAACTATCATATTATATTGATAATATAAAATTAAAAATGGTAAAATATTTTTAACACCACGCTAACATACAGAAACAAATCAAAATTATCGCAATATATATTTCTTTTTTTTTGCTCAGCAAGATTGACATCTTACACCCGGTGAGCTTCAGGATCTGAAATAAGTTCATTAACCTTGAGAAGGTGTAAAGTATCTTCATCAAGCTCCTTTACATTTTTTGCATATGGTTTTCTTATGCTCGTTATATATGGATCTG
The DNA here is from genome assembly GCA_902850365.2 of Chilo suppressalis. Lineage (NCBI taxonomy): Eukaryota > Metazoa > Arthropoda > Insecta > Lepidoptera > Crambidae > Chilo > Chilo suppressalis. Next base: position 22,522,326 of record OU963898.1, read on the forward strand.
AAGTGTAAAGTAGTGTATTAAACACATCTTCGTTTGTAGCTATTCGAGAGCATTTCCGAGCATGGTGTAAGCGAAATTTTTTATAGTCCTTATTGCGAGATTCTTGAGCATCTTCTGAAAATTGCCCAATTGGTAATACCGCGAAATGGTTTATGATACTCTCTCCATGAATTAAAATTTTGTGGACAGATGATGGCATGTAATACCAACTATATTTACTCACGTATATTCTTGCAGTTTCCAGAGCATAATTACCAAATTTCTTACTATCTACCACTATACCAGATGACAAAGCCTGCAAAATTATATATAACTGTTTAATTAAATCAATGTCAATCCCTGTGATATCAGCAGAACAGGCAGCATTGTAAAAAAATCTCCTGACAGTATTGCCATCATTACTATTTCCCGTCCCCTGTCGTGGTTTATCGATATTTAGACTCAACTCTTCACGAAATCGCTTTTATACTTCGGCCTTTTTTTCTTGTTTGAGTCTTTTTTTTTCTTCGCTTGTAGCAGACCACGTTTGGAAAGATAGATTATATGATATGTGTAATATCATTTCCATGCAACGAATCCAGGCATGTAATGTGGATAATCCGTATTGATAAGCATTTTCATTTTCAGGCCTAGCTATTACTTTCGTTAAATCATTCATTTGTCTAAGAGTTGCTCCGCATATTGTACATGTGGGACTAGAAGGCGTATCTGTTAAAACTTGTGCCACTTTTCCGTCTATCATCGTCGAAAAAAGTTCATGCTTGACTTGGACTCCCACGCCTTCTATATTAATTATTGATTTTTTTTTTTATATTACTAGGTAGGCAAATGACTCTACCCCACCTGATGTTAAGTGGTGATAAAGTCCAAACGCGAAGATAGCTGGTACAGCAGTTATTAACTGCTACACCAACCATCCTCACCTTACCGGCCCGCAAAAATGCTTCTTCACGCCTCTCTTAAAGGACCCCAGATTATAGGAAGGAGGGAACACGTGCGCGGGTAAAGAATTCCACTTACGAATAGTACGACAAAGAAATGAGTCGCCAAATTTCTTTGTTCGTGTAGGAATAGTGGCCACAGTAAGTCGATGGCAACGTAGGCCAGCGCGCGTGGTCCTCTGAAGAAAAGGTGACGGAGGGATAAGCAAGAATAGCTCCTCAGAACACTCGCCGTGGTATATTCGGTAGAATGCGCTTAATGATGCCACATCACGGCGTAATTGTAGAGACTCGAGTTTCTTAGTTGCCTCTTCATCGCCAATGATGCGGGCAGCGCGCCGCTGCAACCTATCCAAGGCATCGAGTAAGTACTTTGCGGAGCCATCCCAGAGGTGCGAGCAATATTCCACGCAGGACCGCACTTGTGTTTTGTACAACAAGCACAGTTGGGCACAGATGGAAGCAAAGTTTGTATTTGATTTTTTATTTCATCTACAACCGATTTAGTTTTTTCTGGCGTTTCTTTGCAAAATTCTATAGATATAGGCCGACAGAAACGAACAGATGAAGGCACTGGATTTTGCCATGTGATGGCGCCTGATTCCACGTCAGTTAATCTGATAGGCACAAAAGAAGTAATAAATAAATTTGCTTTGTCCAGATGACCCATCACAACCCCATTTGCTATACAATAGTAAATGTTTTTGTCCATTCTTGTAAACCTTATCTATTGATAAAATTCGAGCTACAGTGTGATCCAATAGATCTTGAACTCTCAATATTTTTGCATAAGTATTTGTGATTTCGATTGTTGATGATGGTGGATAGCACCTCTGTTTCATTTCCTGTATTTTATAGTATGGTGGAAATAAAGAACAGTTTCTTTCATCTGTAACGTTCCTGAGATACAGATATTGTGCCTTTGTTAGTTCCAAGTCGATGAAGACAAGAATGCTTCTTCATCTGTAAGCCCTTTAATTATTTTTGCATCATCTAATTGTTTTATAACGAAAACCTTTTTCTCTGCATCAGCCAACCTTAATTTTTCAACAACTTTTGCTTCAATTCCTTCTCCTATAGAACGCAATCCTTGAAGATATGCGCTTAGAATGTGCTCCAAACCATATTCATTTAGAAAAATGGTGTTTTTTCTTTTTTTGCTTGATTCTGAAGAGTCTCCATATGACACACACGGTCTTCCTCGTTTACCAGAAGAAGTAGATGGTGTAGAGTCTGTTGAAACGTTTTCTGATGTTGGTATAGTTAACGAATATTCAGAATCCAACCAATTGGTGTTCTTTCTTAAAAAGGTATTTTTATTGCATCCTGCTTCACTCCAGCGTTTATTAAACGAAGGGATTGGATTCAAAGGGGTGTCCCTTTGAATATGGTCAATAATAAAACATATATTGACATCCGAAATTTGTTTTCCCTCCAAATATGTTGAAAGTGCCGCAGTCGTTTTTCCGCCTTCTATATAAGACACTATTAACTCATGTTTAGTACAGTTAAAAGTAGACATGTTGAATAATGAAATAACCGTACCTACTAGAGTACGTAGACGTAAAGACCACTGAAACGGTAATGGGGACATATTTTTTCACTGCCCTTTTTATATTGTTTCAGAATGTGGGAATTATTTCAGATATCTATTTTCTCACGGAAAATGACATCGAAATGATAAAACCTACATAACAATATCAAATAATTAATTCATAAAATGTACCACAAACTATTGATAATAAAAGTAAACTACGAAACCGCATTTGATAGCGATTTCCGTTCCCAGACTAGTATTCGATTTTTTCACATATCTCCGAAAACCGCAAAAAGCCGCAGCTAATTTTTTTAAATGTTTTAGATGAGTAACTAACCTATAATTTAACATTAAATTCAAAGCATCGGTAAACAACTCTAAATGTTAAAAGATTCGACGAAGTTTAGGAAAAAAAATATTTCTCCATTTTTTCTTTAAATTGGTTTTAAAATTTATATTCGTATTAAAAACAATCAATTGTATTTATTTCTAACCTCTGATAAATGTGCTTTTCAAAAATACCTTTCATTTCAAGTTTTAAAACTATTTCACGTTGAAAAACGTAAATGAAGAACTTAATATTTCCCAGCTGCCTAAACGTTTAACTTTGCTACATGAAAAAAAATACTTTTACGAAATAAAATATGAATTACGCTGCAGAATATTAAACTTCGACTTTTGAACTATTAAATTATATTCATATATTACCCAATTTCAATCACTAATGAAAATCAATTTTGATATGCGTTTGTTCTACCATACTCCACCGTGCGCCGAGCGGACGCCCGCTCCGTGTCCCGCTTAACGCAGTGCAGGCTCTTAGATATACAATACCTTAAAATTGAAAAGTCGCAATCAATCTTATATTGACTCTATAAATTGCTTGTTGTTCGGCTTTTACCAAAAAAGTTTTTGTGTTTTTTGTCTTAGTAAGTGACTAATGCTAGCATTTCACATAGCTATTCGTATTTGCTATTGGTAATTTTGACAGCAGGGTGTACTTATCATACGCTATAGGTAAAGAAAAGGAAAAACTGTTGTCAAGCTTACGAACAGCCAATACGGATAGCCATTATGAACGGTGCCGGCGTTATAATGTGTTCGTGGCGCGAGGGAGATAGCAAGCTGCTCCCACCGCTCTCTTTCCTGTTTATAATAATGTTTAAAATATCTATCCACCACTGATTTTTGTTACTGATTTTAATTATGTTTTATAGAAACGTCTTTTGGGCTATTCAGAATTTCATTCTACCTGACATTATTTTAATTTTACAGTAGTTACTTATTACATTATTCAGTATAAAATAAATATTTCCAACACTCACACCAATTAGCCTAGCCCCAAAGTAAGCACTGTAGGCTTGCGTTATGGGATACTAGGGTAACGGATAGAATACATATACTGATAAATATATAAGTATATTTATATAGAAATACATATTAAACATCCATAACTGGAGTACAAATGCTCGTAATCATCACACAAACATCTGCCCCACTGGGATCGCCTCTTGAGCACGGTAATAATATCATACAGTATTCTATCTTCATACAAACAGTCGGAAAGCGAGTCATACCTACGCCACTCGAGTTCGATGTGCTCTCGGCGTGCACCCAGTCGCGAATGCGCCGCCGCGCCGCAACGACGACCGAACGGTCTGAATTGTTTTTTATGCAGTTAGCCGTGCTTAAACATGCGTTTTGTATTGTAAATATTTGATTTAACAAAACTACATAAAATACTGTAGGCTGGCGGCCCTACCGCGTGCCAACGCAGCGTTCGGTGTAGGCATTTATTTTCAAGGACAGGGCGGAGTCACAATACTGTATAGATAATATTACCGTGTCTTGAGTTCGCGACACCATGAAGCCCGGCGTACATACGGCAACGGAGGTCGTCAATATATTATTATTGCATACCTCGTATAATTATTATATATTATTATCACATACCTAATATCTTTGTTTCTGCGGCATATATTTATATAAGAAATTACACCTTGAAGCTGCTGCCGTGTAGCAACACACGTGACACACAGATAAGAAGTTCACGGTGAAAAAGTTACGAACTAATCTAATTTTGCAAAGCATACTACGTGCCTCTATGCATTAAAAGTACAATTTCAACATAAACCCAGTGACCGAAATGCTTTTGAAATTGCAAGTATATAAAGGTAACTTTAAAATCACAACGCTTAAAAGGGACTTATCAAAATGGGTGAAAGGACGTTCATTTTTTTATCGAGCCTCGTGCTCGTCATAAAGGTAGGCCATTTGACAAACACTCTCAAACTTCAAACAATACATTTAAATATAGAACAAAGATTTTATTTTATTTAATCAAGATGCAATTAATTATGTTGCAATTAGACACCCTTTCTGTGGACTCTTGCGACGCCAGAATTATCGCTCGCACGTTGCCTTCCTTTTTCCCTACCCTGTAGAAAGACTTTCTTGGCGCCACATAAAAAAACGTACTTTTGGCTGCAGATTCCGAAGAAAGTAGCAGATATTTCCTTAAATCGATGATCCAACTCCCTATTTCTCTACTATAGCTAAAAAAATGTTTCTTAAATTTAACTGCTGTCAATTGACGGGTGCCTGCTTTCTTCGAGAAAAAAATTGACTATCCTATTACTAATTAGTTATTTTTTCATAAGTACGCGTAATTTTATAATTTACTTTGTTGCAGTGTTATGTGTGTCAATCAATAGCGGCGAGTTCGATTTCCTTATCAGAAACGATTGGGCAATCGTCGCTGCCGAACCAGTTCACCGTGCCAGCTGTGATTAAGCCTGTCATCACCTACGACACCAGCAACCTGGTGCCAACAGTCCCGAACTACAACAGCTTGTTGCCAACGCCGCAGCCACCCATGCCCATCGTGATAGACAACGCATGCAGCAGCAACGGCGGAAGCAACAATATATTCAACCTTCTTCTTCTACTCAGTCTGCTGAAGAACAACAAAAAAGGTGGCAACACAGGTTGTAACGGCTGTGGGGGTTGCAGCGGCTGCTGCAATAGATACTATAGCAATCCCTACCCCATAGACTACAATGATGGCATTGGTGATGGCTACTACGATCCCATATACTACCCCCCTCAATATGATACTATTAGCACGCCTGTTGCAGAAATCACCGTAAACAGTGGCGGATACATCGACGAACCTGTGTTACCATCATATTCCCCCTATACTTACCCTGTGATCCAGGCAAACCCGGGGAGCGATCTAAATGAAATTATTCTCACTATAAGGACAGATTACGCCCCTAGATTGGCTTATTAATAAACACACCAGTTTAGCTTTTAAGTATCTGTTTAAGATGATTGTTATTATCTTTCTCTCGTATTTTTAGTATTGATAATATCAGAGGAGTTTATTATTTTTATTATGACTGAAGTTATTGTAATGTTATAAAAATAAAAATAAATACAATTCACAATTAATATTCTATGTTTTCATTTTGAACGGCCGCGAGATGAAAGATGTGTGACAAAAAATAACATTAATATGGTGGTAAAGTTATTCGAAAGTTCGAAAATACTTTTTATCTATGCGTGAAAATTTTTAGTTAAGTAAAATTGTAGCATCTGTCCGCTGCATTCAAATATATTCGCAGCTGGGACGAATTGCGAAGCGTATCTAAGAGGTGAAATTCAAAAGGTCAAAGCACGAATTGTTCAAAACTAATACCACTTGCCTCAGTGGAATAAAGATGTCTGAGAAAAGAGCCCTGTACGATGATTCACTTTCACAATAATAATGTTTATACAGATGCAAACTCTTGATAATGGCGAAATTACTTACGTCGGTCGCTCGTTTCACACTATGTCTGTTAAACTTGGGTACATGCAAAAAGCGTCGCAACTGTTACAATTTGTTACTATGCCTAAATTAGCTTCGAACTTGGGCAATTCAATAAAAGTCTTCCATTGTAAAAGAAAATAATTCCGGGCCGGCTGAACTTTCCCTAATTGAAGTTGAAGAACTTTTTTTATATTCAACAAATGTAATGATGTCGTGATATACATAGAAGTGTGAACTTGAAGAGAGAGAAAAATTGGGGACTGATTTTTCTTTGCATTAAGCTTTCATTTATTCTATGCGACATATGTTAATTTGTGATCATTGTTACAAACATAACATATAATCACGCTTGTCTTTCAGGAGAAGAGTAGGCACTAACATTAAAATGAGCTCCCTTCTCCCACGTCACTCGTTACACTTTCAGAAAAAGAAATATGACTTTTCTAGCAAGAGTAAGCCGTCAAATCCATAATATCTATGTTAAAATCAAAATATAAAGAAATAAATTGAAAATCCTGAGAAATTAAATGTTCATATATTGCGATCTAGCCGAAAATCTTTACTTGCAAGAAAGGGCCAGCAACTCTCTGACTTTATCAATATAAATATAAAATCACGGAAGCTCTGAAGGAAAAATATCAGTATACATATATTATAATGAACCCATTGCTAAAACTTGTAGATGTTTGTCATTTGAGTCTCTCTTCTCAACAGACGTTCACAGACCCACTGAAATAAATATTTCTCTGTCAGGAGTAGGTAAATAATGATAATTTGATAGATCGTGGATTTATCTGCATCTACAAACTTTACAACAGCAGTCCCCGTAGCATTAGCACCACAATTTACATTAAACCACTTTTTTTTTCGCGCTTAACTTTCAACTTCATGGTAATTTGACGATTTTAAGTGATAAAAACGTGTTATATATCATATCGTGGTAATCATGCAAGCTAGGCAGATTTTGAATACTGCTTTAAGCATTCATCAGATAAATATGAGCAGATAAATATTTATGAACTGCTTTTCATCAGCGTCGTTTTTGTATAAATATGGTAATTTGATAATTTAAGAAAGCGAAAGCAATTGAAAAAGGTAACAGGATACAGTGGAAAAAGTCAGTGAAGCCTAGTGATGAGGGATCTCTTATTTTCGATATTTTTCAATTTCAGATTTTGCATTTGATTTGGAGAACAGCAATTTCTTTGATCGCGTCTAGTAATAGATTTTTTAAATATTTTAAACGCGTAAAAAATACACTTTTCCTAGAATATTTCTAATCAAGCGAAGAGATTTTAATCGCTTTAATTTCGATCCAAATACAAAAAAATATTACTTATATTTGGGTTAGCTTATTAAGTAGACCCTCGTCGAATTTTATACTTTTTAGTCATTTTGTTTTTATGAAGTTGGTTTAAATTTTATTTTTATGATATTTTCGATAGTATTCGATATAAAAGAAGGAACGTAATAGCTACAAGTTGTCGTTGTCACTGACAGTAAACGCTAATAGATTTTCTTTCGAGTTTTCGCTTTGGTCACGAGACAAATTTCCTCACAGCCAATGACAGTTATAATCATGATGGAAATCGTTAAAGCACGCCAGTAAGGGGCCTAATGGCAGACGTAACTCCTGTCAAACATTGGCCTTTTCAGGATAAAATATGATACATGCAGATTTTTATTTTTTGACTGCAACAGAAGATGAAAATTTTATGAAAAAGAAAATGGTGTTTGACTAATAATAGTTCAATGGAAATCTGTTGTTTGACTTCACTCAAAAAGAATATAAGCCGCTTTTTGCAATGATTCAATAAATATTTTCTTTCTTTATCTTTGGTGTCAGATCATCAAAAATACTAAACACGAATAAGGATATAAGATACCAGTTCAAGATAACTGTGCCCGAAAACGCATAGCGACAACAAAAATTGCACTAGAAATTGTAAAATTACATTAAAATTAAATTTTTCTGCTTCTTACTAGACATGTGGATACGGTAGAATTAAATTGCCTGCATTTTTCCATTCAGTCCTTAAGGTTTTGCCTCTTGGATGATTTTCTTCGAGTACATTTTCGTCTAGAGCAATATTACATCCAAACTTCCATACTAATATTTTTAATATGAAATTGTATTTGTCTGCTACCTCTTCAGTCTTATAGATATAGTTTGAACCTCGGGAAAGGACTTTGGAATTTTTTATCCGTGAAATCATCCCTGAAACTTTTGGTTTTTATCAAAAGAGGGCTGAAATATTTTGATTGGATTAGAATTTATTTGTCACATAAGTTTCATCCGAGAATTAAGAAATCAGTCCTTTATCTACAATAAGGTTTGATTGTGAGTTGCTATGTCCAAAATTCTCGTTTTATTAAATTCAATTAGAATGACACCTAAAACCGTCTGCATAAAATTGGATATAACAACTTTCTCAACATACAGCACGTTCAATAACTTATCTTTCGTTATAGCAATTTAACATAGATGACACATATATATTTACATAATTGATTATTTATTTCTTAGAATTTCATGTAAGGGTTCAACATTATCAATATACTTTATTAAAAAAATATACGTGCCCTCATTGACACATATATCGAAATTACAAAATTCGTTTCATATCAGGGTGTTGGCAATTGCCAATATATCTATAACTGGGTTACGTTTGGTATTTGGTATAAAAACGGCATTTTCTTTGAAATAACGAAAAGAAATCGAAATGGCTTCGTCGAAAACCGTCGCATTCTTTGCTCTGGTAGTTTTGGTGCAGGTAAATTGACAGATATTTCTTTAATTAGGTATTAATTTCAATGCAAATCAACAATAATAGACAACATCGTCATCTCTTACAAATAATCCCAAATTAAGAAGCTATACAAAACTGTGTTAAAAAAAAAGATTTGGTGGCGCACACAGCATCTCAGGTCGGAAGAATCTTTTCCACAAAAAAAAAAAAAAACGTAGACCTGAAATGATTGAGCCTCAATTGTTTCGATTAACAATGTTTCATACATTGCCTTTGTTTTAAAAAGTGCCTAAAGAACTAATCGAACTTGATAAGATGACACTTGCATAAGCCCCCAGTTTTAGAATCAGTGGTTCCGTACTTTGTATGTTTCATATGTATTTCTATATAAATAATATACTTATATGTATATCATTATATGTATTGTATCCGATGCCCTTGTATCCCAGGGCAAGGGCATGGTATGTACTATCAGGTGGCTTAATTCTCATTGACGACTTTTTTCACAGCAAAAGTTTTAAACTGCATTTTCTCTTGGATTTCAGTGCGCCGTGATACAGTGCCAAGTGCTAGGCCAATACAACGGCGGGTTGTACGGTTCCGGGTTCGGAGGCCTGCTCAACACCGGCTGCAATGACAATAATAACGATTTTGATTCTCTCTTTCCAATCATTTTACTTTCCCTCATCAACAAGAACAATGGAGGAGGTTGCAACTGCGGCGGCGGATGCAACGGCGGCTGCGGTGGCGGCTGCGGCCGATGCTAAACTTTAAGCTAGTGAACGCAGTATTATCCTCGTATTAATAAAATTTTCGAAACACCAAAGCTTTTTTTTATAAGATATTAGTTATAGATGACTGACTATGGATATTCAAAAGGTTCGGAACACCTCTATATAAAAAAATCTTAAAGTGTCTTATTATTATTATTATACTGGTGACCCGTTCAAAAGAACCAAACAAGCAATTACTATGAAGTTAGAGATTTCGTTTCACCTAATAGCTTTTTTCCCTGACAAAATTTTACCTATGGCCTTCTCCTAGTCATCATCATCATCAACAGGCTATCTCAGTCCACTACTGGACATAGGCCTCTCCGAATGCATGCCACTCAGATCATTCTTGGGCTACTCGCATCCAGCTCCTGCCAGCCACCTTGCGCAAATCGTCACTCCAACGTGCCTTCTCCTAGTACCCTATTTTTATAGATGAATTCAACAAAATTGGTTCAGCATTTTAATAGGTAAAGAGACAGACTGCTTAACTTTCGCATTTTTAATAGGTACTAGTTCAAATCCCGTCTGATGCCTGGGGCGCGTGGATTTTTTTCTAGTAGGTAATATTTTCTTTTCTAGAATTATAAATGATTCTAGCAGTCAAATGCTTATAATTAAAAAAAAATAGAATGTATAATAATTTTATGTTAAAGTTTTCACCCCAAAACGTTTCTAGTGATAAGCCCCATGCGTTGTAATGAAATTATACTTTCCTTTTAAACTACGCTTTTGTATTTCATTTATAATAAAAAACCAAACAAAAATTATCAAAAGTAACTTGCAAATAAATTCTTAACTCCGTTTATAATACTTTCGAAATAGCTTGACAAAGAGATGCAAAAGTGTATTTACCTAACAGAAAGAAAATAATTTACCTAATACATATGGAAAAGTAAGAGTCAGGTGGGAGGTAATTTATGCAACGATGTATTCTCGAATTCTTTACAAAGCCTTAGCTAATATTCTTTCAGACAGGGAAATATTAAAATATGCCAGCATGTTAATATTCAAAATGTAGCATACATTTCACATTTGTAAGTTCAAGTTCAAGATATATTTATTTGATAAATGGTATTTTTTGATATTTATTATAGTAAAATGAAGTAAAAGCTTGATAAGGTGAAATAATTTTGCCAGTATATATATAACCTATTTTTTTACAGTGCATTCATTCAAAGAAACATACAGTTCCTTTTATTTCATTTTAAATAATTTTAGAAATAATCTGTTACAAAGACACAATTCACAGAATATGTTACATTAAAATTATTATCTTGTCAAAATAAGATAGTTTCATAACGATAATAAAAACATAACGCAATTACGGAACAACAGATAACTATACAAATAATCAACTGATTTTGAAAGCATACAATCGCAATTTTGACGTATATGACTTTCATGCTATATAAAACTTACATTATGCTGCTAAAATCACATCTCTCGCCGATATAAAGAAAGGCGTTAGTTTTATTTTGTAGTAAAATAAAAATAGCAAAGATGTTTTTAAAAGTTGTATTTGCAATTTTATCGGTAACGGTAAGTTGAAAGTTATAAAAGTTTTAAATAAAAGAAAAAAAATCTTTACTTATTATGTGTGGTTTTAAAGTCATATTGAAAAAATAATTCATATATTTAGTTTTATTCTATGAAATCTAGTATTCATATATCAATTTATAATTAGAACTTCTATTTTATTGCAGAGCGCTTATTGTCAAAATCTCCAAAAAGCACCAAGAAGTACTACCTCCCGTGTATCCCGAATTCAAACTTCTACAGAAGATCCAAATGATATAGAATCAATTGAAACATATTTTCCAGACGTAGAATACCCTTCTAACATTTTAGATTTAGCAAAACCATTTTACTTTAAAGTGAGCGATTCCATTTTCGATCCATTTCCTAAAGAAGTTAAGGAGACATTTAAGTCAATCTCATCTAAGAAACCAAAAGAGAACCTTAATGTTACTAAAGTTGAGAATGATATTTCATCGACTTTAATATCAAAAGCCTCTATCAACGGTAAAACAGAAGAGATTGAAGAAATAGAAATAGATATTGTAGAATCTTATTGTAAAGACAACACGACATCGGAGGAATTATTTTTGGAAATGTGTGATTTCTATGATAAAAATAGTACTGATTCATATGAGATGAATTTCAAGTTTGTGCCAATCATTGCTGATAACAAGTCTGTTGAAGAACCAGACCACAAAAAGTTGACATCAGAACAAAAATAAAACTATAATTAGCAAACAGCAAACAAGTTAGCAAAGAAATGTGTAATTATGTAATATGGTACCCTACGTAAGGAATGTATAATAATGTGTATAATAAAAATTTATCTATATTACCTGTTACGTTTATTCTTTTTTTTAACTTTACATAACCATAGCAAATATCGCTTTATCGGTGTCTATTACAGATTTTGTGGGATGATACCTGAAACAAAAAAAATATGTGTAAGTTGCGTTATAGTTAAATACATAACAGTTTCAAGTTATGATAGATCAGAAGTGATTGATATCTAATATCTATGTTTCAAAATAATAAATAAAGTTACTAATATTTTATCGTAACAAGTGTATAGATAACTTTTATCGGCACAATCTCGATAAACACCTAGTAATGAAATAAAAAAATCAATGCATAAGCATGATGAAAGCTTATGAATAAAACCGATTACACAAATTTATTATAAATAGTGTTGAACTATGAGGGTTCGTGAAAAAGTGGCAATATTGATTTCGGTCGTCATATTTGTTCAGGTACTTATATATTTTATTTATTTTGTTCCCTCTCAGTAAAATCCTTTACACGTTTAATTTATGATTGATGAATTTTTATGAAATGGTATAGTACGTTTTCCAGATACCGTGTATAAGATGCATATTAAAAAAGGAAGATGTAATGCCATACAAGATACAAAATTACAATGGTCATAACGAATTTACAGAATTCGAAAATTTACCTTTAGCAGAAATGTTTGAATTTCCTGATATCGAATACCCAAGTTTTTCCAAATTTAACACATTTGATTTCCAAGATGATTTTGAATCAGCATTCCCCTTAGGACCACACAGTTTTGGTTTTAAAGAATTTGGTGCATTTCCTGAAGTGGAATATCCTCAATCGGCTTTTGAGACCTGGTCGCCAAATTATTGGAACTACATGCCCTTCGTAAATAGCAATAATGAAAAATATGATCATTCCCAACATTCATCAGCTAATACAGGATCAATTCTAGAAAAAAACAGAAATATACAATCGGTTCTTTCAAAGAATACAAAGAAAAATAATAATAAATCTACAATCAAATCTTCGAGAAACCATCACGAAGGAATTACAAAATGTAAAAACTTGACTCCGAGTGAATGTCAAGAAATTGTTCCTCAAAGTGTTGACACCGAAACAAACACTTCAAGTGCTCCAGTAGTATCAGCTAGGTCATCAAATGATGAGGTTGAAAATAATCCATTTGTCACAGTCCCAGAAAATAACAAAACATCTTCTAATGATATCAAGGCTATTCAAAATCTTTTGTCGACGACTCCAGTTCCAGCTACGACCAGCAGCATAATGCCTACAGGTATCCTATTAAATACTATTACTACTACTTTATCTCCCACAAGTGAATATTCAGTCCCGAACAATACTGGGTTTACCATTTGTAATGATTTTTGTATCCCAGATTCGACAACTTCTCCAAGTACAACGACGCCACCTACAGCTAATTTTGACCAAAATGATTATATTACTGCTACTTCCCCAGTTTTTGAAACTGATTTTGTACTCACAACAGCAGAAGAAGAATATAGTACACAGTTTACGTCTACCACAACTCAAATATATGAAACTACTTCAACCACTGAATCAATAAAAAATACTACAACAGAGGATATTTCTGATATTACACTTTACTCTAAAAAATTAACAGATACTCTCTTTTCAAATACAAATATTAATTCAAACACCACTACCGAAAATCCATTGAAAATTGATGAAATATCAACCACATCCGATCCCCTAACAACCTATGAAGAAGAGGCTACTACTATTCCTGTTTCAATATCAGTTAATCTTCCGGACAATTGTTCGAATTGTGACTATTCGAGTACAGCTAATTCTGTAAACACTTTAAATAGTTTAACGACTACTGCTGATTACCTTAGAAGTGACTATTCGACTTCAACAAATTCTGTAGATAATCCGAATAAGTTGACGACTCCTAGCGATTCTATAATTTCGTCTACTGTTGCCACTTCTTGTATGTGCCCCTGCAACTGTGCGACATTTGGCTCTTTGACTACAGCTAGTCCCTCATATAAATCTAAAACAAGTGACAACTGCTCGAAATGTGACTCTTCGACTTCAGCTAGTTATGGAGAAATAACGGAGAGATTGACGACTGTTGCAACTTATCAGTCATTGAAACGCGATTGTAAAAAACATAACAGCTTTTTTACAACAGCAAATCCGCTAGACGACTCTACATCTTGCTCTACTGCTTATCAGAATTTCAACTCCGACTGTGCGACAACTGCCTATTTGACTACAGCAATACCTTCATATACTTCTGAAAATATTAAAACAATGGACAACTGCCCGAAATGTGATAGTTCAACTTCAGCTGGTCATGATGAGACATTGGAGAGGGTGACGACTACTGTAACTTGTCCATCATATAATTTTGAGTATGGAATACCTAACTACTTAAAAACGGCAAATCTTCCAGATACTTTAGAAACTTCAAATACAGTAGCAGCATCTCAGATGTGCAACAATGATTGGGTGAAATCAAATTGGAACCCTTACTATTTGACAACAGATAGTCCTCTAGATGATTCAGACTATGCAACATTTAACTATTTGACTACAGCCAATGGTCTAGTTCCTCCTGAAATATTTAAAACTGATGCTGCTACCAATAGCGATAATATTACATCTAACATAGCAAGTCAAGATAGTTCTAGCTCTTTAGATACTAATAAAATGATAACAAATATTGTTACTTCGACGACCACTCATAGCGAAAATGCACTTTTTAACTTTCCATCAACCACTGGCTCTGTTGAAAACTCTGAAATTATTAGATATGTGGCGCCTAGATTGTCAACTCCTAGTCCGTTAGAAACTACAAATGTTGTTGATTCAGACTATTTGACTTCACCCAGTCATGTAGATAATTCTGATCCTTTGACAATTATTGCTACTACCGACAGTGATATAATTAAATCTACCACCCCAAGTCAAGAGACTCCTGGCTCTTTAGATACTAATGAAATAATAACAAATATTATTACTTCGATGACCACTCATAGCGAGAATGCACTATCTAACTATCCACCCACCCCTGACTCTCTAGAAAACTCTGAAATTATTACATATTTCACGCCTAGATTGTCAACTCCTAGTCCGTTAGAAACTACAAATGTTGTTGATTTTGCCTTTTTGACTTCGCCTACTCATGTAGATAATTCTGAAACATTGACAACTATTGCTACTACCGACAGCAATAATATTAAATCTAACATCCCAAATCAAGATACTCCTAGCTCGTTAGATTCTTATGAAATAATTACAAATATTGGTACTTCGATGACCACTCATAGCGAAAATGCACTATCTAACTATCCATCCACCCCTGACTCTCTAGAAAACTCTGAAATTATTACATATTTCACGCCTAGATTGTCAACTCCTAGTCCGTTAGAAACTACAAATGTGGTTGATTTTGCCTATTTGACTTCGCCTACTCATGTAGATAATTCTGAAACATTGACAACAATTGCTACTACCGACAGCAATAATATTAAATCTAACATCCCAAGTCAAGATACTCCTAGCTCGTTAGATTCCTATGAAATAATTACAAATATTGGTACTTCGATGACCACTCATAGCGAAAATGCACTATCTAACTATCCACCCACCCCTGACTCTCTAGAAAACTCTGAAATTATTACATATTTTACGCCTAGATTGTCAACTCTTAGTCCGTTAGAAACTACAAATGTTGTTGATTTTGCCTATTTGACTTCGCCTACTCATGTAGATAATTCTGAAACATTGACAACTATTGCTACTACCGACAGCAATAATATTAAATCTAACATCCCAAGTCAAGATACTCCTAGCTCGTTAGATTCTTATAAAATAATAACAAATATTGGTACTTCGATGACCACTCATAGCGAAAATACACTATCTAACTATCCATCCACCCCTGACTCTCTAGGAAACTCTGAAATTATTACATATTTCATGCCTGGATTGTCAACTCATAGTCCGTTAGAAACTACAAATGTTGTTGATTTTGCCTATTTGACTTCGCATACTCATGTAGATAATTCTGAAACATTGACAACTATTGCTACTACCGACAGCAATAATATTAAATCTAACATCGCAAGTCAAGATACTCCTAGCTCGTTAGATTCTTATGAAATAATTACAAATATTGGTACTTCGATGACCACTCATAGCGAAAATGCACTATCTAACTATCCACCCACCCCTGACTCTCTAGAAAACTCTGAAATTATTACATATTTCACGCCTAGATTGTCAACTCCTAGTCCGTTAGAAACTACAAATGTTGTTGATTTTGCCTTTTTGACTTCGCCTACTCATGTAGATAATTCTGAAACATTGACAACTATTGCTACTACCGACAGCAATAATATTAAATCTAACATCCCAAGTCAAGATACTCCTAGCTCGTTAGATTCTTATGAAATAATTACAAATATTGGTACTTCGATGACCACTCATAGCGAAAATGCACTATCTAACTATCCACCCACCCCTGACTCTCTAGAAAACTCTGAAATTATTACATATTTTACGCCTAGATTGTCAACTCTTAGTCCGTTAGAAACTACAAATGTTGTTGATTTTGCCTATTTGACTTCGCCTACTCATGTAGATAATTCTGAAACATTGACAACTATTGCTACTACCGACAGCAATAATATTAAATCTAACATCGCAAGTCAAGATACTCCTAGCTCGTTAGATTCTTATAAAATAATAACAAATATTGGTACTTCGATGACCACTCATAGCAAAAATGCACTATCTAACTATCCATCCACCCCTGACTCTCTAGGAAACTCTGAAATTATTACATATTTCATGCCTGGATTGTCAACTCATAGTCCGTTAGAAACTACAAATGTTGTTGATTTTGCCTATTTGACTTCGCCTACTCATGTAGATAATTCTGAAACATTGACAACTATTGCTACTACCGACAGCAATAATATTAAATCTAACATCGCAAGTCAAGATACTCCTAGCTCGTTAGATTCTTATAAAATAATAACAAATATTGGTACTTCGATGACCACTCATAGCGAAAATGCACTATCTAACTATCCATCCACCCCTAACTCTCTAGGAAACTCTGAAATTATTACATATT
Source organism: Chilo suppressalis (assembly GCA_902850365.2). Taxonomy (NCBI): domain Eukaryota; kingdom Metazoa; phylum Arthropoda; class Insecta; order Lepidoptera; family Crambidae; genus Chilo; species Chilo suppressalis. The sequence continues at coordinate 22,539,570 of OU963898.1, forward strand.
TCACGCCTAGATTGTCAACTCCTAGTTCGTTAGAAAAAACCAATGTTGTTGATTCCGACTATTTGACTTTACCCAGTCATGTAGATGATTCTGAAACATTGAAAACTATTGCTACTACCGACAGCAATAATATTATATCGCGCATCCCAAGTCAAGACACTCCTAGCTCGTTGGATACTAATGAAATAATAACAAATATTGTTACTTCGATGATCACTCATAGCGAAAATTCACTATTAAACTATCCCTCCACCCCTGGCTCTCTTGAAAGCTCTGATATTATTACATATTTGACGCCTAGATTGTCAACTCCTAGTCTGTTTGAAACTACTAATGTTGATTATTCTGACGACTTTGGAATATCACATAGTTCAATATCCTCTTTTGAAGAAACGACATTGGGTGATCCGAGTAGCCATGCCACTGCTAATTTTATAGAGCCACATACAACAAAAACGCAGTCCACAATTATGCAGACAGCAAAAAATGATGTTGATTCAATTTTTAACTGTACAAGCAGTCCTCAGACAGATTTTTCTTCTTCTTCCGTTTATTTAAATGATTTCTCAAGTACTAATCATGCAGCAGATCCCAATGTTCCAAATTCTACAAACACAGAGAACATTGAAAACTATACAGCTACTCAATTACCAAACTTTACAGGAGACAATACTCCAATTACGCCTGCATCTAATTTTAATGAAAACAACACACAAGTGACCACTGCGACATATACGTTGAATTCTGAAGTTACTTCAAGTGACAACAATTATATGACTATTACAGATTTACCAGATTTTTTCATAAAAGCTACAACTGTATCTACTACTGATAAAAATAAATCACAAGCTCTTGATGTAATAGTTATGAAGCTGAAATTATAACTTAAGTTTCGTTATTATTATAAATAATAAGTTAGAAATTGTAAATAATATGACATATAAATATATTTTTGTAATTTATTTTATAAGATTAATGTTTCAATTTAATATAAATTTAGAACGAATATATTCATAGAAAAAACTTTGGTTATTTCTTTAAATCCAATAGTCGAATGCTTAAATAAAAATATATTAAACACATTATTGGTTTCAATTTCACTTGGACTGTATTTTACAAGTTGAACTACTATTACATATATCTTTATATTAACAAATAACACTAGAAACTTATTAATTTTTTACAGCACGACACGAGAATGAACGGAAGAGTAGTATGCCTATTGTCATGCGAAAGTTATTATCGAATGCAAATTTACAGAACTAGTTCCGCAATAGGGAAAAGGCCGGGGAAATGACAGTGAAAGCAGTTATCGACACTCCTTGTGTTTATACGTTAACTTTGTACTAGGTATAGAATTAACAAAAAAATGTTTGGTTTTATAGCATTTCATAAACCTAAAGAGAATTTTACCAGAAAAAAAAATCCGCTCGATTCAGGCATTAGACGGAATTCGAAAACTGCATCTTTGAATTTCCTCTTATTTCTCAAACTGCGTACGGATATCGCGTCCTTATAAATACTTGTAGCTACGCGTACCCCTGAGTTGCTATGAATATGGCGCACGTAGCCTACTACGTGCTATCCGTCGGGTACCCAGTTGTAGGCTGCAAGGCAAAATTTAAGTCAAAACAGAGTTACGCAATAGGATTTATTTGCTAATAGGATAACTATTGAATTAGTGTCGAGTCGACGGGACGGGCGGCCCGGGTGCTAAGCTGTTGATGTTAAAGTACTTGTTAATTCTAAAAGCCTGTTACCGATACTACGATCAAAACTATAGGGTTTCACTTTTAAGCCCACTTTATACACTTTTTTAAGAATTTAGATGGTATCAATTGTTTAAAGTAAAGCTAGTGGAAAATTCCAGTCTACTACACATATAATAAGAATTGAAATAAAAATAGAGCAATTTTAAAATACCGTTCCATACTTTAATTCGAATTCAATTTCTTTTATTCAAACCTTTTACAAGCATTTGAAAGTTGAAGACTATTCTCAGTTCGTAAACCTGTGGCGGAGAACCTTGTTTGTACTGAGAAGAACTGGAGAAAAATTTAGCTGAACTTAGCAGATCCTCAAGTGATTTCATTTATTTATTGCGATTGAAAATAATCTATGAATTACAGTTTCAAACAAACAAAACATATCGTCCAAACTGCAATATGAAAATCACAAAAACTTTACAACACTATCCGTAAATGGAATGCTCTGCCTGCTCACGTGTTCCCTCCTTCTTACAACCTGGGATCCTTTAAAAGAGGCGTGAAGAAGCAACATGCAGGCCGGCAAGGTGGCTGGTGTGGCAGGTAGAACTGCTATACCAGCTATCTTCACGTCTGGACTTCACCATCACTTAACATCAGGTGGGGTGGAGTCATGTCGGACCTCTCCATAAAAAAAAAATCCTACACATTAATTATTTTTGAATAGAATTAAAATAAAAAAAAAACAATATATTAACACGGTGTACATAACACGAATCAAGTTTAACATAATAAGATAATCTTTTTCGATTTATTAAACTGGTTTTAGAGAGTCGACTAATCCGTGCGTTTAATTACGCAGAAAAAATAAGTGTCGTGTCCAAACCGGTCTTTTATAGTACAGAGTTAATATCAGTATGTTGCGATTGCGATTCGATCTTTGATCGATCGAAAACCTTAATGATATTTTTAAATTTCCACCCGAGTGTTGTAATGTAATATAAAATTGTTGTTATCCCCTTTAAAAACTTCACCCTAAAAGTCAGCAATTTATATGCATTACTGAAATTGGAAAGATCAAATATTTTACTCAAGTTTCGACTTAAAAAAATAACTGTCTAAGGCTCTGTCTAACTGTATTATAGAAAGATTCTCAGTAATGAATCTAGTCTTGAGCATAGATAGAAAGGGGTGTCGCTATATATAGCACATAGCGACATCCCTTTCTAACTGTACTCAAGTAAAGATCAACACTTAGTTGTCATTCTGTAAAACGGGCTATAGACTTCATAAAAAATTTTGCATCGTACTGTTAATAAATAAATAAAACAGCTAAACGCAGTAAGTAACAAACGAAAATAACGATTCATGAATCGTGCCTTATAAATCTACTCATTGAGATGAGACACCGTTCGCTAGTGCACTATAGATTGCAATGGAGAGACGACCTTGCGCGCTACGGTTACATCACATTGGCTGCGCAGGCGCCGACGCGGTTCGCTGCGCGGGAGTGCCTGCGTGCCCAGCCGGCTACAATCGAAACACTAATACCACAGATTATAAACAACGTACAATGATATAATTTGCTCAGCTATATCAAATCAAAACAGCCAAACCTATAATTCACATCGCACACTACGAGATTTCATCATTATAGGACATCAGCTGTACCCGTGACTTCGTTCGCGTGGATATCGGTAAATAATACCACCCATTTCTTGTCACCTTGTAGTATAAAAAATAGCCTACAACATATTCTGAGACCTACCAAATACCTATTATGTAACTTGCAAATACTAGCTACGTGAGCACTATCTCAATATCATTAAACAGCGTTCTCATATTCAACTGCCATAATCATATATATATTTATGTATGTATTGTATATTATGTGTATATTCCAATTAAACGTGTAATTTATATTTATGTCTTGATTGCAGCCCCGTCATATTTTTTTCCCCATGCTTTTACTAGTCGACTGGTAGAGCACGCCTTATGGCATTATGTTCGCCATTTGCAGTTATTTTTGCAATAAAGTATTATAAATAAATATAAAACGGCATAAATTAAGTCAACTAACATCTATCTATGACTACTACTACCTCCGACGATCTCCGTAGCCGAGGGTTTTGTGCGCCGGGTTTCAAGGTGTCGCCGACTCGAGAGGTCCCGGGTTCGAATCCCGGTGGGGGCAGATGTTTATGTGATGAATACGAGCATTTTTACTCCAGTCATGGATGTTTAATATGTATTTATATAAAAATATACTTCTATATATGTTCAGTATAACATGTATTCTATCCGTTACCTTAGTTTCCCATACACAAGCTTTATAGTGCTTACTTTGGGGCTAGGCTAATTGGTGTGTGCTGGGAATTTAAAAATATTATTTATTTATTGTCTATATCGACGGCAAAGGTAATTAATTAGTTATAGGCAAAAAAAATTACCTATTTATGATTTTTTCTAAAGTTTCTCAAAAACGTTGCACGAACCAGGATTGAACAAATTCTCAATAATAATTTTGTTTGAAGATTTTTTTACAGTATTTATAAAGTATATGAAAATTACAGATTATTAGTTTTATCAAAATATGCTGTAACAGACGTTTTTAAGTCATGGGAGGTTTTGGTACTTTGCCATCCTTATAGAACAATTTATTTAATAACAGACAACTTCTTAGGTAGGTTACATTATTTATGAGGAGCGCAAGCAAAGACCATCCTTAAATCTAAAACTGTCTTTGACATTGCAAATTATTGGGGACAGGAAGAGCCATTTATCTTTACTGATGTATAGCTTTGATGTTTTGAACAACCACAGATTTACTTTTGTATAAAATTTATAAGTACCTACGTACGTATTTACTTACTCATTTTATATGACGTTTATTGTCAAACTGATTTTTTCTATAGTGAAGATTTCCTTCAGATACGAATGTACTTGAAATACTTAAATATATAGTTGGTTCGCATTTTTATGTGTCGATACTTATTAACCGCGACAACCCAGAAAGTAAATTTGTGAGATAAATCTAATCTTAAAGCGCTTTCATTGTTAAAATTATATCATCAACGTGACTTAAACCGTGCGAGTTAGAGAAACATGGCCTGAGAGCACGTACCTACACAGTCCGTACTATGAGTGAGCAACAAAACAAGGAAGAATCTTCTAGAACGGCTTAATTGTTAAATTGGTTTTATATAACGTTCAATTTATGGCCAACAAGCGAAGCGGGTCGGCTATTATCCCGGATCTAAAGACAAAGGATTATAAGGGACGCCAAAACATGACAGCATTTAAATATGTAATTTGATACGACTTCGCTTCGTTCGTGTTGGTTTTAGTGATACAATTAAGAAAGAACCGGCAATAGTCTCTTGATTTCTACAAGTATTTATACATGCTATCAAAAACACATTTTCAGTGCCGGTCATTAGCATTTTTAATGCAAGTAATAACTAATCAAAGAATTTAACCGAAAATTCTTAATTTAAATAATAACAGTTAACCCATAAATTTTGTTCGTACCTAAATATATAAAGAACATTGTACCTATATTTTACACAATAAATTCATGCTTTTTAACATTGGGTCAGTAAACGAACTGTATAGTACAGTATAGTTCATTTAAGAAGGTAAATTTGCAATGAGTTTCTTCTTTTCCTATGCCCTTCATTTGGAACAGTATCTTTGTTACCTGCATTATGATGTTTGTAAAGGTATCTATTTTGGCAATTTTCGACGATGCAAATGATTTCAGGTTCTTATAAAGCACTTTTTTTATCTTAGTTAAATTCTGAAGGAACTCGATGGTGCAATAGTTAGCGCGTTCGTAAGCTGGGTGACCAAAAATGTATTATCTCGAGTTCCTTCGAGCTTCAAAAGGCTAGTTAAGCCGTTGGTCGTAGCTGCATTTGTTGTGGTTGTGGATGGCCCCAAGTGAGGGCAGATGCCCAAGCACGAATCTTGACATTTCCGTAATCGTATCAGATCGTCAAAGTTTCTATGAAAACTGAGCAGCGCTCTACCGGGCGTTAGAACAAACTGAGGAGCCAGTTTTTGAGTCATACAAAAGACGATGATGATACGTTTAGAGATCTGTCAAAGTTCTTGCTTGGGCCTCAGTAATATGCTAACAATGTCAATACTCATACCAGTTATCACTTTTTTTATTTCCTTTTTTTTCTTAATGGCTTCGCACGGCTTGTGCATTTAGCCAATGTCAAGTGTTAATTTGTTTAGAAATACTATAGCACACGTGGTCAAATATATATATATAATAATAATAAATCAAATCAAAGTAAGTGGCAGTCAAGTCAATCCGCCTTTCCCTATGTTTCAGAAAAAGTGTGGGGATTTACTGGAACCTCCCCGTGGACTTCTAGAGGGAACGTCGAAAGACACTTTCCGCTATTTTGTTGCACTTGCCAACACTTGTGCATGTTCTCGAACACTAAGTGGTTCCACCATTATTAGACACTAACATCCGCCACAACACAATTTTTAACGAAAAAGAAAGCTGCTAAAGTGACGTTTCCCGACCCCGCCAAAAAGTCCCAGCCATCACTTTGTTGCTTTGCTTTTTTCCATTGTTTAAAAGTATGTGCATGAATAAATAAAACTAGTTTTTACGGGTTAATGCACGTTTGAAAACCTAAGAAACAAGTATGTGCATGTATTTTTTTACAGTTACTTTTAATGAAGGTAATTTTTTGAATATATTCTAATTTGTAAGTGTTAGTTACCTATTTTGGAGTGTTTTTAGTTGTTATTTTTTTATGTAATTCTTTGTTTATTGTAACAATATTAGATTCATCATCATCATCAGCCTATTAATGTCCCCTCTGCTGGGCATAGGCCTTCCCTATGGATGCAATATGGAGATTGGGCCATGACCTACCACGCGGGCCCAGTGTGGATTGGCGGGCGCTAACGACTGCATATGAAGCACGGAGGAACTCGACATAGAAGATTTTTGATCACCCATCCAATGACCGACCACTGCGAAAGTTGCTTAACTTAAACGATCACAGCCGAACGCGCTAATCACCCGCACCATCGAGCTCCTCGATGGTATATATTAGATTGGTAGGTGGATAACAAATATTAACTTCGTAAGAATCAAATTAAAGTCCTACTCATACAAAATCTATTTACTTTTAAAGGAGCACGATGTGTCTGTCTGTCTCCGTATCCGTCATTTTCGCTTCGCTGGCGTTCACATCCTTTGTTCATTTATAGCCTTCTAATAATAGGTAGGTAGTTCAATTAAGACTGATTTCTTCCGACACCATATGGCATCAAGGATACGTTTTACGGAAGAACGTTCTGAAACAATGCAATTTCAATTTAACTTTAATTGACAAATTGCATTGTTTCAAAACGTCCGTCGTTTTATAAAAAAAAATTAAAAAGTTTTTAATTTAAGCGCATTCTCGTGTGCATAGGCGTGACAGGTACCACAGATTGTTGACTGTACTTTAAAATTGTAAGGAATTTGGGGCAAACTGAGAATTTAATGCTGATATGGGACAAACAAATAATAAATAAAATTTCTACAGATTCTTATGAAGCTAAAATGGATTCTAGTAACTATGCATGAAGTTCCACTAATAGCAGGTACACACAAAATTTTTTATGGTTATGTAATCTAAAAAAGATTCTAAACATTACCTACATGAAGACATTTAATAGTAGTATGATAACTTGCATACAATTACAACGAAAGTTCGGTATTAGGGATAATAATCTTCGATCAACAATACCATACATAACGGGTCAGCGCGTAAAATCTGTATCGGTAAATATAGCCTCACTTGAGGCGGGAGATCTTATTTTCAATTAGTTCGGTTAATACACAGTCAATGTCAATACGCGTCACGATGATACAATGTGCATTCAAAAGTTGCACAAATAACCACAAAAAAAGCAATATCTTTCTTTCAGTAAGTACAAATAAAATACACTCTATTTTATGCTTTAAGTAATGTCATATTTTTAATAAAATCACAGTATTCAAATCTCCGCTAAGAATATTTGACAACATTGGTCCAATATTTTTTCCAACTTTTTTCCAATAACCATTTCGCAGTGACTGAAAGAAACGATGTAGAAACGAAGTAACGCGCTAGCCAATGACTGATAAAAATACTTCATTTTGTGGGTCATAAGGTTGATTTCACCTATTTCCTTTTTTTACTTATATCGTTTTTTTCCAAGTAGGTATCAGATATAATTTATTGTCTTGTTTTATAAGATAAAAGGTCGTATTTATGACATTTGGTCTGCATAAGTATACAAGTATAAAAACTCACGCGGATAGTTTTTAGCTGATTTTGTATGCAACCCGTTATCAATAGAATTGTTGGTCAAAGCTAAAAGTAAACAAAAGTACCGCTTGCAATTTAGTACCTTAAAAAATCATTTTCTACTTAAATTATGCAATTAAATCAAAAGAAGTTGAAAATGTCCAAGAAAACAAAAAATAGAAGCCACGGTAGTTATTTTTCCCCACAACATTAATTCTCTTGTTTTTATTAGTAGAACATACTTACAAAAGAACATTTAAATTTCGCTACTAAAAGCTTTTGGCTAATAAAACCCTTTTGGCCTTAAATATGGATTACTAAAATAAATCCTACTTATAAGAATATTCAAAAGTTCGTTGAAGTCATGGTTGAATAATTTTATACAATCTCTCTAAACTTCCTCGAGGCTCTAAATTTACTACGTACCTACTTAACTTTAATTTCATTTAGGGTAAACTTCAAGATGTAGAGATTCATATTAATGAGTTTTAATTTAACGTGCGCCCTGAAAGATAATATTGATTCATTTAAAGGTATTTTAATGAGAATTCGAGAAGAGCAATATTTTACACTGTAAAATACAACTCTACGTAACTGTACTTGGCCCACTTGCACTAAAGTTCTTAGATCATGTTTAATAAAGCTTATTATTTTTAAGCCTCATTCTATCTTTATTTGACTTTTACTTGAACAGTTGACATAGATCAATTGTTATTATTATTAAACTGAACAGGATTAAGCCGTAATTTGAATTAAGAATTTTGGTACAAGTGACCTTAAAATAAAACTTATTTAAGGGTTATAACGTAGTTATAAAGATAAAAACAATTTTTTTAATTGCGTTTTCGGTATGTACATATATTTGAGTATATTCTCTGGAAATTTCAAATTAATCTGGCAAATATACTTGGAGTCACACGTTAGTACAAGATGTCTCCATGTAAGTATGTGTAAACGTCTTTTGAAAATTTGAATGCGTTTATCTCAAAATGGTATTTTTAATGTCTGTGAGCACAAATTCTCAAAAACTGCTCAACCGATCGGTCTGAAATTTTTACACAACCTTGTCAGATATATTCTTCTGGGATTGGTCTACGGAATAAGATATGTGATAATAAATATATTTTTAAAAATCATTTAAGGAGAAACAAATTGATCGAAAATTGTTTTCTTTTTTCTTTTTAGAGCTACCATTTTGACAAAAGTAAAAATGTTGTCTATTCCTTCGATCAATACCTAGATTTATTAAACCACTAATAATTTCTTATAGCTTTGGTGATTTCAGATAAACCAAGCCTCAGATATGTTGTTCACCACCTGACACCTCTTTTTGGTGGTCCTCCAGGAGACCGTCTACAGGAGCAGTATAAATTAATAATATTTTTAAGAATAAAAAACCCAAATAAAGTAAAAAGTTACTCAATACCCTTGTATTTGCCAAAGGAAATACCAATTCAGCAAAAAATACTAAATAAAACGCATTTTTCGCCTTACAATTGCGCAATATAATATAACAGGAGAACTCCGATTTGAAGTTTATATTCAGGTTGAGTTGAAGCGGTGAAGTAGCGTTGTTTTTTTTTTATTTCAGCAGAACTTTTACGTGTCTTACATTCCATATGGGATCTGTTTTTCACATAACAGAAGTGTCTAAGGATCAATATTTTTTAAACAAAATATTTTTGTGGAATTGTCCAATCTATATTTACCTAATATAATCTTTCAAGTTACCTTTTTACTTTATTTTCTATGTATAAGTTAACAGTAACTTACCCCTAGATTTTGTAAAAATAAAGTTGCAGTTTTTTGGAAATTTGGGAAAATTAACCAAAGTATACTTGTTCCACATACTTCGATGTGTCTTTATGGAGACAAAATTAAGATTACACACATGAATCCCTGAAACAAGTTTTTATTCTGTTAACAAAAAAGTACCAACTTTTCCAACTGATCGTAAACGTTTTTTGATATGAGTTATTATCCGATGCGACACGATTAGCAATATGTACTACAATATTTACGTTGTGTATATTGCTCGGGCTGTTTGCCAGTACGAGGGTCGTACTACGTATAATGAAATCTTATTATTTTCTTAGGCAATCCCAAAGCTGAAATTAGTCGCCGCTCTACATTAGGTACGTATTTATTCAAAGTTGTAGGTAGGTATTTGCCATTGCAAACGCCCATCGTCACTCACTATGCGCAGAAAAAGCTGTTTTCAACATTTTGAAACATCATTACATCATTTGTATTAGCGGCCGCCCTCAACTTCATCCTCGTTAACTTTCGTTTATGAGAAGCCCACAGGAACCTAATATTCTTCCGGGATAAAAAATCATATGTCTCAATCCAGATCAAAAACTATATGCGTACCAAATTTCATGTCAAATCCGTTCGGTAGTTTTTGCGTGATTAAGCATATTCAGTAGGTTTGAGAATAGGATAACATCTATTTTTCGTCCCCCCGGATAAGATCAATTTTGTCCCGCCCGACTTCCAAATCATGAGCCAGATATTATTTTTTTCCTTTTTAGTTCCATTTTCGATTTTGAAGTCGGTTTTATTTTTTGTTTAAATGTTTTTTTGTTTATTTCCTTTAGTACCTTTAGCTTTCTTGTGCCTTTCCTTCACACTTTTACAATCTTTTCTTTTCTTTATTCGATTTTTCTTCTGCTAGAGCTTAAAAAGTAGTAAGTAAGGGAGAGAGTTATAACAAATATTTTATATAACGTTGTGTTTTAATTTTAATTAATAATCGAAGTTATAATATAGGTTTAAACATCTAGCAGTAAAATGCTTAAAAAATAAAAACATAATTATAATTGCTATTTCTTCTTTTAAATATTTAATACCTGTAAAGTTATTCATTTGACATTATGGGTTACCTACAATGCGAAGAGATGGCGCTGCCTTGCAGCCTAAGGCTAGAGAAAATTCGACACGATCGTCAGGACCGCGGTAGCATAATGGTCAATGCATTCTCCCGAATAGCGAAAGCTACGGGTTCGAGTCCCGTCTGCTGCCTGGTCCGCGTTGAATTTTTTCTAGTTATTACTAGCTGTCCCAGCGAACTTCGTACCGCCATAAAAAAATAGAGGTTGGTGGTGGAAGGGTGAAATTTTTGGGTTGTATGTATTTTTGTATGATGTATCATAATAAAATTAAAACAAAAAAAAATTGTCTAAAAAAAATTTAAAGGTAGTGCGACAAAGAAATGTCTAAAATTAGTGCGTTAGTGCATAAATGCGTTTCTCTCACGAGCGGCTCCCTATTAAAACGCGCCCGTGTTGGTTTGATAAGCTGCACAAGGCCGCTCGCAATATGAAGGGGTATAACAACAGTCAGATAGGCTGTGTCGTCAGGAGGTAACCTTAACATTTAGGGGGATGAAAAATAGAAGTTGTCCGATTCTCATACCTACTGAATATGCATATAAAATTTCGGTCGAACCGTTTCGGAGTAGTTCAATTACGCACCCGCTAATCCCAGGTACTACTGGGCCGATATAAATAATTATTTTTATGTTTGATAGTGCATACATAGGGGAAAGCTATTATAAACAAAACTCTGCGACTAACGGGAGCGGAGCACCAATGAAAAGAAAAATGTCACAAAAACGGGAAAATATTCCATTTGTGAGCTTTCATTTTGTGTCAAAGTCATGTATTACGGAATTGTTCCCCTTCAAAAGTTTTTAAAAAAGAGACAACAACCGCCACAGCAAATGTCTATCTTTTAACTTTTTAACCCAATGTAATCTTTTTCCTCAAATTAATGCGGGTGAAACCACAGGGCATCTCTAGTATTTTACATAAGTTCAAAGAATGATGCTAGACTCTGGCTCAAAATAAACTTTTTAGATTGGATTGTTAATAATGTTCCTTAAGTGATGTTTCACTAAAGTTTATTTATTTTTTATTTTTTTATTTCCTAATTATATTTAGTCTGACTGCATGGGCTTTAATTTATATTTATTACAGCCTGTATATCACCAGTTTAATATAAGTTTACTTTGCTATTCAGTTAGAGCTTACATCAATCATTTCAACGAAACTATGTAGTAGTTATCAAAGGAATATTGATATAAAAATACCGAGAAATTTGATATTTTATTCAACTTTACTGAATAAGATTATTAAATGCGGTGGCTTCTAGCTTCTAGAATTTACAAAAAGTCTTATTCTGCGAGAATAACACGTAACATTATTGGCTTCTTGTAACATTAAGCTACGTTATAGTCATATAAGTTATTTACGGGATTGTTACCATGTACCTTGTTTTTAGCGAGTTTCCAATATTTCGGCACTGTTGCAAGCGCCATGATCACGGAGTAACTGAAGTAATTGCGGGTAGGCTGTTATTGGCAGACATATCGGTCTACCCTCCGACGAAGTCTTTTATTGCGTTCGATACCCGTACCACTGTTCACATTCTCACTATTCACTCGAAACTGTTCTCGACACACAACACTTACAGTGATCGGATCGCGACACGACACTTTTTTGATTATTTCCGGTTTTACACATACGAACCACAGGATTCCAGACACTCGACAATTTAAACCCGTCCTCACGATTGAATTTTTTATGTTTTGTTATTTCAATCGCTTCCTTGACCAATCTTGGTATGTAGTGGCGTTCTGTCGAGATAATCTGTGGGTTATGAAACTCAATCCAGTGGTTAGAACCAGAATCTATCAAATGTTCCGCGATGGCTGATTTCTGCGTATCGTTGTTCTTGATTGCTTTTATGTGGGACGGGTTTAAATTGTCGAGTGTCTGGAATCCTGTGGATCGTATGTGTAAAACCGGAAATAATCAAACAAGTGTCGTTGTGCCACTAGCACCAAATTTAAATGAAATGCCAAAGTGCGCCGATAAATTAAATGTTTCATAAGTCATAATCGTAGCAAATGTTGACCGTTAAAGCAGAATAGTGTCCGGGATTAATTTTAGTCCTTTTTTACATCATACACACGGGATCCCGAAAATATGACATGCCCATTTTCATTTTATTTTTTGGCGAAATTTTGATTAATTTTGGCTTCTTTCTTAAATTAGTGTTTCTTCTTGTCCAAATTTTTTACATTTAGTATACTCCTTTCCATGGTCCTTTTTTTACATCATGGTAGCTGCAAAATTTATTCCAAGTGAAATTTATACATCTAGTTAATTCAGCATGGTGTCTGAATGACCTAAAAGATTGTTTTCCTATGTATTCCTGTAAGAATTTCAATGATCGGTTATTGACTTTGTAAAGATTTTCAGTGTCGTTTATCATAATTTTGTATTTCTCTGTTTTCAATTCCTTTCCTATTCCAGAGCTGATAAAGAGTTGTAATTGAGTTGAATATTCTGAAAATTAAACTATTTCGCCAGGAAATCTCAGATTATTTTTTTGCATGATACTTTGTTAAACTAATAAATATCGTTGATAGAGAATCTCCTTGCCTAACGCCTCTACAAATTATAATGTATACTGCCTTTTCTGTCAAGTTTCACTCGACTTAGACTTTTCTTATCTGTATTTCAATTCTTCATTGGTACTTCACATTTTTGTAGATTAGAGATGTCCACATCATAGACATAGAAGCGAGATTCTTGGTCCACATACTACCGTGGGCATTATCAATACGTTCAACAGATGTCGCTGTAGTCTGCTGAATCGCGTTAGTGTTGCATGGTTTCCACATTAACTAGATGTATTGTGTATAAGTTAGTGTTGTATACGTTTGATTTATATAAAACAAATCAATTTTTTGAAGCAACCAACTCCGCATATTTGTGCGTTGGTTGTACATGTTCGAAGTTTAATAAAATTTAATTAAGGATAAGTAAGAGTTTACATGAAGACATCATTTATTCATTAAGTCTTTGTTCATTTAATAGGGTTCCGTTCCCCGAAAAAGGATAAAAACGTGACCCTATTACTATACTAAGACTAAGACTCCATCACTCCACTGTCTGTCTGTCTGTCCATCTGTTTTTCTGTCCGTCTGTCAGCAGGCTGTATTAAATAAACCGTAATAGCTAGACTGTTGAAATTTTCACAGACGATGTATTTCTGTTACCGCTATTACAACAAACTAGCAAACCAGTGAACCAAATGTTCACCAAAAAACAAAAAAAAAATGTATTTGATTAATTGAGAACTTTGGAGATTTTGTGTGGTTTCGTTTGAAATAGAAATCACGTGATTTCTCGAAAACCGGAAGTGCTACGTTACTCACATCCGGTTTGTAGTCTTATCAGACTATTCTTAACTTATAACTTAAACATTCTCTATATCTATCTCTTACGGTTTGGCCGCTGAAACAGCACCACGGACGGACGGACGGACGGACTTGTCTAATAGATAAGAGATGCTAAAAACAGAATAACATAAATAATTATGAGCTCCCATACAACAAAGTTTTTTTGCAGTGTCTAACGATGTTTAGACAATGCATGGTACGATACCCTTCGTGCGCGAGTCCGGCCCCCCGCCCGTTACCGTCGGAACCGCTATGTCCCTGCATTTTAAATCTGTAATATCTTCGAAAATATTCATTTAAATTACATGCTTTAAAGGGCCAAATTAATCTATATTAAATGCACAATGTACTTAAGGTACTTAATTGGATAAGGATGAATGCTATATTGCTGAAAATCGCTTCGTAAATAAGCTATTATTTCTCGTAATAAGTAAAGGATATAAAATGGTAATTGTGGGTTATTCCTAAGAGAAAGACACATATACCATCGCGGACTTTTTTGTAGACATTTTTAAGGTGTAGAATACTGTAGTACATTATTTTGATCTATCTCGTACGTTTCAGACAGCATTTGCAATGTAAGCGCAAAAAAATGTGTTTATTTACGACCTTACATTAAAAACCTCTAAAGTTATCAGTGTTTCTCTACTATATTATGAATGTATTATACATATAAAACTTCCTCTTGAATCACTCTATCTATAATAAAATTTAACGCATTAAAATCCGTTGCGTAGTTTTAAAGATCTAAGCATACATAGGGACAGACAGCGGGAAGCGACATTGCTTATTTTTTTTATGGCGACTTTGATTTTGATAATACTACAAGTCATTTGTAGTATTATCAAAATCAAAGTCGCCATATAATATTCTAAGCATGCTTTTTGAACAATATTTTAAAGGAGAGACTGCTGCCAATTTTATGCTTTGCGGGTTGTGCAAAAATCTGGCTGTAGCTCATAAGGGTAAAGCCGCATTGTGGTTTGACAAAGCATAAAATTTAAGCAGTACCGAAAGCATCGTTATCACAATTACTCACAAAAGAACGTCAAAAAAGGACATTCCATTGGGATAACAAAAGGCATATCACAAAGGTTCTTTGCTTCTACAGAATTCCTTGACTTGATTATATGAAAAAATAAATCTTGTTTAGCCCCAAACTGACCGACTACCGGATCTGAATTCTATTGGAGCGAACAATCGTGATAACGAATTAGTCGTCTTGAAAATTTAAATAGGTACTTATATTTAGTAAAAATATCTCTCTTTTTTAAGTATTATTACAAAGTACCCAGTTATAAGATCGCCATATTTTTTTTTTCATCTTTAGATGTCGCATTACAATTAAATTGTTAATAAAAAAAACAGACCTATTTGACAAGCGTCGGTAGATTAGTGGTAAAAAGCTCACCTCCTACGCGGGCGGCATACACAGCCTGTTTGGTTGTTGTTCTTCTTCTACATCGTCGTTTCCTCATGGCTGAGGTTCGTGACTTTTCAGGACAGCACATTTCACCAACGATCTCCAGGCCGTTCTGTGTTCTGCAAGGCGGATGGACACCTGCAAGTTGCCATTCGTAGTTTCCTTAACTATGTCCAACCGCCGGGATGGAGACCTGCCCTCTTGCCTTCCACGTTTCCCACACCCAGAAGCTTTTCAAAATTATCTGGGCTTCTCCTTGCTACGTGACCGAAGTATTTCAGGAGGCGCTGCATGCAGATAGATGAGAGACGCGTTTTGATCCCCCTGTTGACCACCCCTTCTGTTTTGAATGGTTGTTGTTATACCCCTTCATATTGCGAGCAGCCTTCTACAGCTTGTCAAACCAATACGCGCGTTTTAATAGGAAGCCGCTCGTGAAACTAACGCACTAATTTTAGACGAAATTTCTTTGTCGCACTATCCGCAAATGGAATGCTCCACTTGCTCACGTGTTGTCTCCCTCCTACATCATGGCCGTGAAGAAGCAACACACAAGCCGGTAGGGTAAGGTTGGCTGGTGTGAGGTAGAAATGCTGTACCAGCTATTTTCGCGTCTGGACTCCATCGTCACTTAACATACAAATACAAATTCTTTATTTGATACAATAATTTCCGATACAGTATTGCGATTGGGAATTTCTTTTAAATAAATATATACTTGTATTAAAAATTCCCGCTCTCTGTACTAAAAGACATGGAACATTGAATTATTAACACCAGAAGGCTTATTCGCTAACTGCTTTTGATAGATGGAAGTGATAATCACCGAGTTATTTAGTGATCCACCACTGCTTTATTTTAACGCCATTAAGACACTTGTTCTGAAAAGCATCGATGGATATGCAATTTTCTCTTTAATCATACACTGTAAATGTCAAAAAAGTTAGGAAAAGGCCTGCAGATGGGGTGGAGTCATTTATCAGACCTATCTATAAAAAAAGTTTCTTAACTAGGCAACTCTACGTTCCCTTCTCAGGAGTCAAAGCCTTAAAGGCCCGTTAGGTCAAAGGTAGCCCCTGCAGGTGCTTTTTATTCAGTATGAGTCTGGCATAACCTTACAGTCGGCTGTGGTGTATCCATGAGGAGTTTTCACCCGCTTTCCTGAATGGGAGGAAACTAAAAAGCAGGGAAGGCCTGCGCCTCAACAGTGGGGACATTAAGAGGCTGACTATGAAAATGAAATAAAATTATAGCATATAAGTATTGCTATAATACTTGCCAAAGATGTTGTTCTATGTAAAATTGTATCTACCAAAGTAGCCTTGACTAGCTCTACATCACTAAGGCCGTATACAGAAAGAAAGCCGAAAGCCGATCGGCGCCGATCCTTCCTACATAAAGCAAGCCGATTAAAGCAGATCAAGCAAAATGTCGGACTCATCGGACTATGATTTGGTTTTGTTAGAAAATGTTTATTTAAAAATGCGAAAAACAGCTATACATCCTATAAATAGAGAAAGGAAACGTTTCGGAGAATACCATCATTTATTTGTAAAAAAAATTAAATTTGATGAACAAAGATTTTATACATATACAAGAATGATTCAAGAAACATCTTATTACATTTTGGATTTAGTGAAAAACCGTTTGATGAAAAATTGGGGCAATTGGCATAAACAACCAATCCCTCCAGAAGAAAGACTTGTTGTCACCATTCGGTAAGTACGAAACAAATAATTTTAGCGCTTAGTTAATAAAAGATAAAGTTATTAGATTTATAAAAAGATTATAACTTAGATTGATTTAATCTAAGGATAATAATTCAAATACAAATTATTTATTATTCGGACCAGCGCGTGTCGGCGCTTATCGGCGCCGATCAGCGCTGATCGGCGCCGGTCCATAGAAAAAGGACCAGCGTCAATAGGCGCCGATAAGCGCCGATCGGCGCTGATCGGCGCCGATCGGCTTTCGGCTTTCTTTCTGTATACGGCCTAAGGCATAACCTTTACAAATACTTTGAAATATATCTAATTACCTACTATACTAATGTAAATAATCACCTCCATTTAAACACATAAGTCAAGTTACATTTAGTCTCAGTTACTATTAAGAAACAAAAGATTACTATGGTGAAAATGTTATATATTATTAAATACTAACTACCTTATTTGATGAAATTTGCAATAACAGTATTCTATATAGTGTAAAATATTTGTTCACTCGTATTTGTATTTCAAGTAGATGCTATTTTAGCATTAAGAGAAAAGAAAGATCGCTATTCATGCTTTCGAGGGATTGCTCCCCTTTAACCTCCAAACGAACGAAAAAACGGTTTATTCAGAATTTATCACATAATTTCATCTCTAAAAGTCTGGGGAAAAAATATTTTCGCATTGTAGTATACATGTATGAACTTATAATTTAATCTCTTTGACTATACCAATTTATGGCTGGTTTTGGTATTATTAAATTTAATTAAAATTTTAAAGAAGATATTCCAAAATCAAATTATAAAAATGTGTGATTTTCATTTGTTACTGTCAAGATGAGTAAAAATAATGAAGAATTTTGATAAAATTTAACAACTAAAATATTATAAATGCAACGCAAGACGCCAAAAATGTTTGTGATGTTTATGGACAGTGCAGTGTCTGAGAGAGTAACATAAATTTGGTTTAAGTGTTTTCAATCCGGAAATTTTGATGTCAAAGATGCACGTCGCTCTGGTCACCCTGTTACGGATAAAGATCGGCATGTCAGTAGTTAAGACGTAGCTGTAGAACTGGCATTGACCACAAAATGGTTTTGGGGCATTTGATAAAAGCCGGGACCACAAAAAAGCTTGGGTATATAGGTGCCTCACTAGCTCACTGAAAGAAACCTAATGAACCATGAACTCGTTTGTGATTCTTTATTACGACGTAATGTAACAGAGCCATTTTTGAAGAAGCTGATAACTGGTGATGAAAAAGGATCACGTTCTTGTCGTACGTGATCCATTTTTCATCACCAGTTATTAGCTTCTTCAAAAGCCTGTCAGGCTTCACAGGCTCTACTGAAACCCGGTTAATTCGCAACATGGTGATGCAGTATGGTGGGATTGGAAGGGCATTATTCATTATGAGCTGTTACCGCCAGGCAGGACTATCGATTGGTAAATCTACTGCGAAAAACTGATGAGATTAAAGCAAGAAGTTGGGAGAAAACGGCCGGAATTTATCAGCAGAAGGGTTGTGGTTTATCATCATGATAACGCTAGACCTCACAGCAAGCAGCCACTCAGCAAAAATTAAGAGGGTTTGACTGGGAGGTGTTAATGCATCCGCCGTATAGTCCTGACCTTGCACCTTCAGATTTCCACCTAATTCGGTATCTTCAGAATTCTTTAGGCAGTGTCAGGTTAACATCAAGAGAGGACTGCCTGAACCACTTGTGGCGGTTTTTTGATCAGATGCCCCAAAATTTTTATAGCAATTGGATCTTGTTTAACCTTTTTTACAAGATGGCAAAAAGTTATCAACCAAAATCGCACCTACTAATATATAAAAATATTTTGTAGTGGCAACTACTACCAACAACCTTAAAGTCTTGAATATACATACAAGAATATGAAAACATTATTGTTTGTTTCTAAATTTAATTTAGACGGCGTCGTGTGAAAAGCAGCGGTTTCACATAGCCGGTCTCGAAACCGCCCGAACTTACAGCCCTCTTCCTTCATAATCATAACATAAAAGTCACCGTACGTTCTCATCACGAATGAATTGAAATTCACATTTTGGCGGGACCTTAACCACGCGACTCCCTGCAAGTATTTACTTGGTCTAAATTTTTTTTTATAGATAGGTCCGACAAATGACTCCACCCCAACTGATGTTAAGTGAAGGTGAAGTCCAGACGCGAAGATAGCTGATACAGCAGTTCTACCTGACACACCAGCCCTGCCGGCCTACACGCTGCTTCTTCACGTATCTTTTAAAGGATCCCACGTTGTAAGATAGAGAGCAGAGCATTCCATTTACGGATAGTGCGACAAAGAAATGAGTCACCAAATTTCTTTGTACGCATTGGAATTGTGGCCACAGACGGTGACAACGTAGGCCAGCCAAGTAATCCCCAAGTACTCAGCAATCTCACCTGCTTTCGTAAAGTAATGCTGGCCTATCTTACATCATAAGTGGCCAAAATGGTCGATGAGCATATTCGCATCTAACAATCAACTGCGCATCGATATTTAAATGCTTTTTGATGTTATATTTTTTTCCTCTTTTATTTGATTTGTCACGTCCAATAATAAAACTATTAGAGCTACACCAGCTTTTACATTTTATTTTCTATGAAATTAAATTTAAGCAAGATCATCTCTTAATAGGGAGAGCCAGGTATTTCAATAAGAATAGACTTGTTAAATTTTTGTGTCATAATCATCATCTATAAATGCCCCACTGTAGGGCCACATACATGCCTTTTCTAATGGATGGATTAGTGAGATTTAACCACAACCCACGCAGACCTAACGGCTTAACATGCCTTCCAAAGCACTGAGAAGCTAGTGATAGTAAATTTTGGTCGCCCATCCGATGACCAGCCATTGCAAATGTTTTTAAACTTCCACGATCGCATATTGCAAGTTCGGTCATCTCTCATTCAAGTGGAAGAAGTAGTTACTATCCTATTTCTATTAGAGCAGTAATAGCTGTTCCGTGTCATGACTCGGCATGACTTCTACTAGTTTTCGAACTATCTAGTTACCTAGTAGTATTATTGCTAGCGTTACCCCTCGCAGCTTATAAATCTTCATTAGTGCCCGTATCGGCCAACGGCCCTTCTCGCAATTTATTACGTGTTCGTCCATTCCCCACAACTAGAATTACGTGATGAGAGCCCTTTTATTTCTACGTGCCGTAAAATAAAGTGGAATCGTCATCGAATAAAAAACATCGTTGATTTTCTAATACATCAGTGTCTATAATTAACCATACTAATATTATAAATGTGATGTGTATCTGTTTGTCACCTACTCACGCTTAAACCACAGATTCGTTTCATATAAATGATGAAGTTTGGCACAGAGATAGGATGAGGCTGGGAAAATGGATAGATTTTATTCCAAAAATCATATTTTAAAAAGATTGTATGGGTAACCGACTTTTTCACGCAGATTAAGAATAGACTAGTGTCAAAATAAAATCTAGAGACATAATGAAATTTCAAGGAAATTCCCTGAAATTCCCTACTTACTCGTAAACGAAATACATACTTAATAAAAAATAACTATCCGTTTTGTTTATCATTCGCATGAAGGAAAGGCAAATTTGTCTTTGTCGAGTTATAAAGTTGTAAATTGCTAAACTTTCAGCGAGTTTCGTAAGTGGCCTGACATTTGGGCTTCAATCAGGCGAGTTCGTGCCGAGAGTGTTGTTACTACCTATTATGTACTGAATACAAAGGTTGGGTTCACCGGAGCAGCGGCAGTGCCACAACGCAAGAGCCGCGAACCGCTGCGTATGGCGGTCGCGAGGATGTTTATTTTGTTCACCGTAACGACCTCTAACAAACCGTAACTCGATTGAATTACAATTAAAACATGAACATCTAAAAAGGCTTGCAGTTGCAGTTGCACTCACAGGTTTCTACAACACCTAAATTTTACAATGTATTTTGATTTAACGTTAAACAAACATTACGGATCATGAAACGGCTATGTAATCAAAAAAAAAAAAAATCCGTCAGTTAAATAAGAAAAAAATAATGGCCACCTGATTGTACCAAGACGTCACGTTATGCGACATTAAAAATGAATATATCTCTATAATATTTGGGTAATGTGGATAAAGCAAAAATCCACATATAGTCCAATATGTACTTTTTGGTAATCTACCGACCGCAAGAAAAAAGTTATTCAACATCCAAATTATAGGCATCGCTTTGTACCGCTTATCGCTCAATTCGCAAACGCAACCTAAGACCTAAAGTTTAACAGGAGCAAGGATTTCGTAACTAAAAGACTTCGAAGTTCAGCAACTCACCTGAGTTCGCAAGAAGCAACCCATTTGTTTTAAAGGCACGGGCATGTACCTACATGCTCGTCCCTTTAAAACAAATGGGTTGAGGAAAATATCTTATTCTTATTTTCCTTAAGCGGCCCTCATTATACTATAGGTTATTGAGAGTTCAACACAAAAGAGCGACAAAGTCCAACTCTTCAATTAAAATGCTTCTAAATTTCGCAACTCAGGACCAGCAACATAAATTCTAGTTGTAAAAATTGTAATCCCACCAAAATATTTTCATGTAAAATATCGCCAAGATATGACTTTGGTAGCTGCCATTTTAGACACTAGTAAAATCATGGAGCACCCCCACTAGAGTCCGCATCACACAAATTTTGTTTGGAATCAAAATCGCCAAAGTCGGTGGGGTGCAGGGAGGTCAGCCCCGCTGTGATTGGACGCGTCAAGGTCAGATCATATACTCAGTGCAGCGAAGTGATGAGGGTAAGATCGATTTTAGAAAATATCGATATTTTCTATCGATAAACAATTTAGAATAGAGGCCTAGTACTTTGGTGCGCAAATGCGTAATCATACCCTCTCCACTTTCTTACAGCGTTCTAATTACATGACGCGACTAGTAACTACATATAATTTAATATGTAAGCAACACAAAAATAAAACACGTCCAGGACAAGAAGTATTAATGCAACGATATTAACTACCCTAGATACAACAACACGAACAAAATCGTGGCCGAAACGTGTCCAAAAGGTACATTGGACGATCCACGGAGGTCCGTAAGATGATCGCATGGTCAAAAACAATATAATGCCTTATTTAAACATTGAAAGTCACCTTTAATTCATACGGCATAAGGTCTTAATTAAAATGCATGCGTCAAGTTCGTAAAATTTTACGATTTAGTGTTATATGTGAAAGAATATAGACCTTATTTTTTTTTACTTTTCACGCGCAATTCTGAATGCGCTGTTATCAATATAGCAGGTACAGACCGCGAAGAAAAGAGATGGCTAAGGGCGACGTATAACCGACCATGCATTTGAATATCACAAATATTTTAAATTAAATCAGTTTATAGTAAGTATTACAACAATAAAATTTGCTTTAAAGGCGTTAATTAAAAAACATTAATTAGATACCCGTCGAAAGAACGACACTTTACGTACTATTAGTATTTTTCTGCATTTTTTCACGGAACTCTTTGGCATCTTGACTTTTCAACGGTCCGCGTGTGACTGTGTACTAAGAAGTGCTTGAGTGGAGTTCAAGCACTTCTTGATTGGGACCACAGACTATTTAGATATTGGGACACATTTTGAGCGGTCGTGGTGTATCTAGGGTATTTAATATCGTTAATTCTATGTCTTTATCTAGGTCATAAACTATGCGCACTTAATTTCATATAAATCCGTTTAACCGTTTTAGCGTGAAAGAGTAACAAATATGCATACAAATTTTCGCGTTTTTAAAATTTTATTAGGATATATTTGACTTCAATCAAATAAAAACTGTTGGTTGTATACTTATGACATCTATTATTGTATACGATGAAATAAATAGTTTTTATTTATTTTTTCCATTTCCATAGCTGACAAACTTATCGACAAACTTACGCGTTGAGACATGGGCTGCGTCTGAGTCACTAGCAATACACGTGCCGGTGTGAGAGCGAGATAGCATATATGATGTAGCCCATGCGAGAAAGGGATAGTGTAAAAAGACATCAACGCGTTCACCAAAAAATAAATACATTAACAGCAATTTAATATAACAGTATTTTTGTCTTTTTGTAATGCATTTAAACTAACCAGTGAAAAGTAATACCATTTTTTTGAAGACTGGAAGTTGTACTCGACTTTCCACACAATTTAATTGCACATTACGGCATTTTTTACAGTTTTTTAACACGAAAACGAGAGAAGCAGTTCGACCAACGCTCGGTTACCGAATGAAACGATGTATCGCGACGTCTGTAGGCGTGCCTCACGCATAGGTAATATACTACTTAAGCTTGGCGTAAGCGCTTGCCCTTGTATGCGGACTCTAGTGGGGGTGCTCCGTGAGTAAAATAGATAAAGATTCAAAACACTCACCAATTAGCCTAGCTCCAAAGTAAGCACTGTAGGCTTGTATTACGGAATACACGGGTAACGGATAGTATACGTATACTGATAAGTACATTTATATAGATATACATATTAAATACCTATGACTGGAGTACTAATACTCGTATTCGTCACACAGACATCTACCACCACCGGGATTCCCACGTCACGAGTAGGCGACACCTTGAAACCCGGCGTACATACCACTCGGTCACGGAGGTCGTCAAGGTTTTATATGCATTACGCTATTGCAGGGCAAAATGTCGCTATGTATGCAGAAGCAGCCAGTATTAATATTTGACAAATGTCAGATATCCAAATAAATGAGATCGTAAGTAAGATTGCATCTTAGGGTCGCCGCACACGGGCCACCGTCCACAAACACAAAACGCCGCGCCGCCACCGGCATATTTCTTGTAGTTTTCATACATTTTGTATGGACTCGCCGCACATGGTTAACGCCGGTGGCCGCCACACGCTACAAATCGTCGTTGCTCGCATCTTGTGGCCCGCACTGGCCACTAATATGCCGATACAAAACGCCGCCACACGCCACTCGCACGATGCCCCACTTTCAAACCTGCTTCGTCAGAGTTATGATACTGCACGCATGTGTTAAAAGAAGTAGCAGCCACCGACGGCAACCACCGACCACGTGTCGACCACCGGCCACAAGTGGCTGTCGCGCGCCACAGCTACCTTCGTAGCCGTTTCTAGCTTCTCGTGGCGGCGTTTGTAACTGTCGTGTCGCGTGTGGCCCGTGTGCGGCGACCCTTACAGAATACCGATCTGATGTAGCACCAAGCTTCTAACTCTACAAGGTCATAGCAGGCAAGCTTTAAACCACTGAACCACCAATACTTTACCAATAATTTTTCAATAACAATTAAAAATATATTGCGATATGCTAAAGATAAACGAAAAATTGTGTGATGATGTAATAAAAGTTTCAGTTTAATAATGTTTTTCAGTTCTTTTCATCTTAATACTTAAACAAACAACTTATTTAAAAATAAAATTGTACATAGTTTTGTTTTGTCAATATCTATATGCCTACACTGATTGCCCTGTTTTGCTTTTCATATATTCACCAAACTCGTCGAATACCTGTAACAAAAGATAAAAATAAATACATATCAAATTATTACAAACACCAGGAATAACAAACCATTAATATAATATCATGCAATGGATGTTTAAACGGTTTTAACCATTCATCAGATAGACGATTTTAGACAAGAAGTTTTTATATAGGTAATACAATCCCGAACACCAAAAGGCAAACGTGAGTGTTGTGGAACACTCTGCTGGAATAAAGTTAAAAATAAACATAGTCCTACTACATCTTCATCATCATCAGCCTATTAATGTCCCCATTGCTGGGGCACAGGCCTTCTTTATGGATGAAAATCCTCCTTACCTTATTAATAAATACGAATAAGCCTTGACCCCCGTCTTTTGTCCATATCACTCCAGTGCTATCTGTTATTTAATGAACAGACACAAAACATGGAGTAACTAATCCAAGCTTATTCTTCGCTTAATACTAAAAGGGAATAACTAAGTATACAACTACACACAATATGCTACGAAACAGATGACGGCGGTCGTTACAGAAAATCAGAAAAATTTCCACTTTTTTTCGTCAATTCGTAGGATGCGATAAGGAACTTCGATCGGCAAATATAGTATACAACGGAACAAGATTCGTCTTGCTCTTCGATTCAACTGCGGTTGAGGGTTAGTTACAAACACTATTTTTATGAGAAAGATAACATACACTTACATGTTTTGTATAAAAATAACTAATCCGATATTGCACTTGTCTTTATTGCAGTGCGGTATGAGTGAAGGTCCACTGCATTGCAACATTGTTAAAGTGGGTCCTATAAAATGTTAACAATAGGGTAAGCCATAAGTTTCCCCTCGCAGTGGATTTTACGACTTTTAAACACGCAAGTTTCGTATGTTTGTCTCAAAATTGAGATAGTACCTTTTAAAATGTGGCACTTAATTTGGATTAAAAGCTTTTTTATCCATTACATTATTTATTTCCTATTGAACATCAAAGAAATCTAAGCAACATACGTTATTAATGCAAAAGTTTTATCGCCTTGCACTGCTCAACAGGCACACAAACGAAGGCATATTGATCGCATTGTAACTCACGATGAAAAATGGATTCTGTTCTCACTCAGCAAGTTGGTTAGATTCTAGTTCAGTACCTAACCGATGCCCCAAAAGAAAACTGAAAAACTAATGGCCACTGTTTGGTGGTCCACGGGATGAGCATTACTGCCAATGTGTAGTGTGAACCAGCTTTGCCGAATCGCTCGGCTGCTGCTGGGGTTAGAAGTTCTCTGTCATTCACCGTCAACAGACTTCAATTTTTTCCAGAATTTGGATAACTTCTTAGTGGAGAAAATGATAAATAACCGAGACGCAGTTCAAAATGCCTTTGAAGAATTTGTTGCCTCCCGTCCAGCAGACTTTTTCAAAAAAGGGCATTAATAAGTTACCACTATGTTGCCAAAAATGAATTGATTACTTTGATTTAGAAAAATAAAAAATACAGGTGTAAATAACCTATAACAAAGACTAAAACTACGCATTCTGTACACCCAAACAAGTAATATTAAAAATATTACACGTGGGAAAAAATGTATTTTTAAGTTAAAAAAAATACTTTTTTTCCAGTACGCAATGTATAGCGCGGCGCGCTACTGTGGCGCTACGCAAAGAATGTGCCTGTGTGTATGTGTGTAAAAAAGTTTCCAAATAACGTTTTGAAAATATTAAAGTATAAATCTTGAAAAAAACATACTTTGACCTTCAATATCTCCATAACCATAAATTTCCCAGGTATAGTCCAGAAGAAAAAAATGATTGTCATGATGTGGAAAATACGTGACCTTCGACTTCGTTAAAGGTATTTTTACACCCAGTATACAAAAAGAGGGTTAACAAATTTCTTAAAAAACGACAATTTCACAGATTAAACCTAATATTAGTATTAAAATATATTAGAAATAGGCAGTCTTACTATTAAAAAGTAAGACACTGTTTAAAACCCTGCTTAGGCAAATTTTGTGTAGTAAGGAGAATGTTTTATGTAACCTATTTATTAAATAACTAATCTAATTTTCCATTAAAAGTACCTATTATATTTGAAACAAGTACGGGTGAACGTTTTTCTTCTCTCATACATTTAACATTTTACTAATTTCTGAAATAGACAAAAAGAACGCGTAAACCGTTCATTGATTGTATTAAAACCGACATTTCATATCTCGGGGATCAGGTTCGAATTACTTGAGACATCAATGGAAGAACCTTCAACAATCCCAGCGTATCATCCTCTCCATATTTACTTACATCAAAACGTCAAAATCCCACGGCCTACTAGATCCGTGTGTAGTGTTTGTTATTCTATTTGAATAGTTCGTTGAGAGATTGAGATATATTTGGTTCGATAGCCACTGTCAATAGAATGGAATACGGTTGCCTTGATTGGCTATACATTGAAATGAGGTGAGCACGAATGACGCTAAATATGGATAATACGAAGATGATTGCGCTCATGTCAAGGCATCTGGTGGTTTTTAATTAGGAATATGATTCGCTTCGAACTATAGAATTGAGGGCTTCGGATGTGTGAATAATAAATGATACAATGGTCATTTAAAACTCATAGAAGTACCCATATACATACTCGTAGAAATTTATGTGTTCCGTGCCTATCCACTTTACCCTTTAATATGAAATCAGGCAAGTTTTTGAATTAATATTTGAATGATAATGTGTAAACTATGATTAGAAATATGAATGAAAATTATAAATAAACGAAAATACTTGTCAGGTATTGCGATAATGGGTGTCAACCTGTCACCAAAAAGTTATTATGTGGGTAAGGATCAATAGTACCTTATCTAACTAGTTTTGTAAATAAAATTATACTTTATACCTTTCATACTTTGTTGTGCACATATAATACGGAGAAGCTAACCTGATTCGACGATCTAGCGACTTTACAGAGAACCAAATTGAACACAATAGATTGTAATGCCCTATTATTATTGCGCAATTTTAAAAGAACCGTTTCACACTCAAGTGATGTTTATCGGTAAACACAACCTTCGGAACTTAACTTGTCATAGCGTTCAGAATCCGTCAATGGCGCAACCAGAATTACGGGGGCGGCTTGCGGTGCGTAGGTGCAAGCATATTGCACAACTGCATACTATCCTCGAGATTCAAACCAAAATTGACCCTTACCCCAATACAAATAGAGTACTTTACCTTACGATGATGAGTACAAAATTTTACCGAATTCTCTCAAAATGGTTGGTTGTACCTATACGACTCCATTACGCGTATTATTTATGTTTTGCAATCCATTATTTGCATCAAACGTGTGGACTGGGTCTGTAACCATAATTATGTAATATAATGACGGTGCTTTGTGGCTTTAAATTGTTTTGTTATTGTTTTTTTTTTCATAATAATGTGAGAGGCATTACTTATTCTGTGCAGAGAGTGTAAAAAGTTTGAAATGACCTATATTTTATTACACATTGCGATATGAAATATTATGCCACTTTTGAAGAGCCGATTATACGAAAGCAATTCCTGTAAGCTGCATGTGCGGGACTTGCATCTATTGGTCTCTCTCCGTGTTTTGTACTAACAATAGTCAAAGCTGATTCAAAAGCGATGGACTGGCAACGGATAAATAAGAAAGAAAATATATTCAGTAGGTAGGTGCTGAATATATTTTCTTAATTCCAGAATATGACTCAGCTCTAATGATACCAAGTGTCAATAAAATTAAGCTAAATTAAGAGTATCTATATATCGTACTCTTCGTATGTTATATGTAGTTACTTACATAATTTATAGGTACCTTTAAGATTTAAAAGTTTTGACAAATTATTGCAGCAAAAAGTTTGCAATTGTTCCGTTTCAAAGCTCTCCACTGACTGCTAAGCACTTAATCCAGTTCTGAGAATAGTTCTGACGTTGTAGGCAATTCAATCGAACGTTACCGCAAACTTTAAAGTGTACAAACAAGACGTGGTAAGCTGTAATCTTGTGGCATGATCAATCCCATGCAACATATCAAATATTTGTTTTATGCACCATAAAGATTTATGGCGTGATATTTAATAAGCTTATTTAAATAAATAAATATTTCCAACACTCACACCAATTAGCCCAGCGCCAAAGTAAGCATTATAAGGCTTGTGATATGGGATGCTAGGGTAACGGATAGAATACATATACTGTACATAAATAAGTATATTTATATAGAAATACATATTTAACATTCATGTCTGGAGTACAAATGCTCGTATTCATCACACAAACATCTGCCCCCACCGGGATTCGAACCCGGGACCTCCCGAGTCGGCGACACCATGAAACATCACTCGGCCACGGACGTAGTCAAAACAAATAACAAAAAAAAATGTTTGCCGTATTGTAAAAACAGACAGAAAGATTGTCTAAGCCATCTGAACCTGTTGGCTTTACAAGTGATATTCATTTTGATTTGATCAATTACGCTAGCGTTTGGATCAATTTACGCGAGTAACAGGTTTGTGAACAATCATAAACAGCCCCGTTTTACTTTTAAACATTTAACTACCAGATGTAGAAATCTAAAGAAAATTTTACTAAAGAAAATTAATTCACTCCCCGTCGCGTTTAAAAAATGGATTTTGTTTTGTAAACAATCTTTACATTTAATTAATTAATTATTGTCAGATATTGCAGAAACAGTATCATAAAAATAAATTGACTTTTTAACTGACAACATTTTCGCCTACAAACCGATAGATACACACATTAGCAAATGGCTAATGTTTTCCTAAAGAAATAAGTAAAGTTCCATAGACAACCTTAATTAGGACCGAAGTCGAGCTGCTAAATAATTTAAAGTCCTGTATAATTTTCTGTGCAAAGTCGCTTTTCATTGTCTAACCGACAGATTGTCTGGGGAGTTACCCAGAGACAGCTGCGAAGGTGCCAGTTAGTTGTGCAACTTGTGCGACAACACTTCGCATTACGCGCCTCCATTAACAATTGATTCCACTCAGTAATAACTGGGAACTTTCAAAGCAGGACCTCTATTGTTTATGTTGATTTAAGTTTAAAAGGATTTATAGCTGTATGGTTGAAATAGAATGATGGAAAAGTGAATCCTTTATCTTCAGCGTACACTAATCGATTGTAAAAACACTTCAAAAGCCTTTCAGCTACTTCAGCTATCCATTGTGTGTGTTACATGATCTTTACTATAATCTCCACTAAGATGAAACTATCTGCTTAAGGAATATTTCGAACCTTACTATCTTGTCCGTAAAGATTATGTGGCTACTGATCCGGTTATGAAACATTACAAATGTTACTGTCTTGTTGGTAACGATAATGTGGTTTAATGGCTCTCACAAGCATTCAATAATGTGTTTGGATAGGTTTCCAACACTCACACCAATTAGCCTAGCCCCACAGTAAGCAATGTAGGCTTGTATTATGGGATACTAGAGTAACGCATAGAATACATATATTAGTATATTTATATAGAAATACATATTAAACATCCATGACTGGAGTACAAATGCTCGTATTCATTACACAAACATCTGCCCCCTTCGGGATTCGAAACCGGGACTTCTCGAGTAGGCGACACCTTGAAATCCGGTGTACAACCCACTCGACCACGGAGGTCGTCATTATATAATACTTACTTGGTGGACTGGAAGTTTTTCTTTTATTTCAAATTCAACATTCATTTTGGAATGTGACTGCACTCAACTTTTAACTTTTGTAATGAACATAGAGTTTACTACTACTAATATCAGTCATTTACGGGATTGTTACCATGTACCTTGTCTTTAGCGAGTTTCCGATATTTATTATAGATTTACTCCATAATCATGGCACTTGCAACAATGCTGAAATATCGGAAACTTGCTAAAACCAAGGTACATGGTACAACCCCTTAAATAACTTATATTACTATAATGTTATTGACCATGAAAGTTTAAACAATATATAGAGTTTACTTCCCAAGCAAATCAATATAACCACCAATCCGCACTGGGCCCGCTTGGTGGGCCATGGCCCAATCTCCCTATTCCATCCATAGGGAAGGCCTGTGCCTCAGCAGTGGGGACATTAATAGGCTGATGATGATGATGACTTCCCAAGCGCTCATAATTTGAGTTCGAAATCAGCTAAGCCCTGCCTCCTCTTAATCACTTACACAAGTATCGATGTTAAAAACTTTAATAACGTATAGTTTATTAGCCTAAGGCACAGTCGATAGCGGTAACAGGAAGCTGCGCTTGAATGGAGACAGCAATGAGCCAACAGCGTGGGTGCCACGGTCACTGGGTGCATGCATATATACACAGCCAGCCACATAATCCTAAAAAAATGTCCAATCGATTATCAACTTTAACAGTTAGATTCAAAATCCAGAATCGGTTGTTGAATTTTGACTTTTTGCGGTAGCTTGACGTGCTGTTGTCTGTACGTATTTGTTATACCGCCTGAATCGTGTGGACAGACAAACAAAGAGGATTTATTATGTTGTAGCGAAAGCGAATATGAATTATTTACTGCCGCATTGAAAGATGATGAAAATTTGTGTTTTCAGTAAAATATATGAGATAATGATTTCCAACACTCACACCTATTAGTCTAGCCCAAAAGTAAGCACTGTAAGGCTAGTGTTATGGGATACTAGGGTAACGGATAGAAAACATATATTGTACATATATAAGTATATTTATATTATACTTATATATGTACAATATATGTATATTATCTCGCTAAGGATTAGACTTAAGTTCACGCAAGGTCTATTGCGAAATTAGCAGGGCATGAATAAGGCAACACCATGAGAGGGATTAGAGGTATAAATCACAGAATAGATTTTTTGTGTTCTGATATAAATAACGCAGTCAGGTATGTTCTAACTATTATATTTTCTAGGTACACAGTTTGTCAAAAACATATCGCTATTTTATATGGATGCAGATCGAAATTTCATTATATAGAACAATACAAAACAGATGCGTTTTGCACAGAATACTGTTGATAAATTGCCAACTAATCGCCCCTATAAAATGTTTGAAAGAAACCCGATAGTTATTATTTTTATAATCGTGTGACAGGATATTCTGTTTATAACATTTATAGGCACTAACATTATAGTAATTTATGTCAGATTGTTACCATGTACCTTGTTTTTAGAGTTTCCGATATTTCGGCACTGCTGCAAGTTACGTGATCAGGCGCTTGCAACAGTGCTGAAACATCGTAAAACTCGCTAGAACACGGTATATGGTAACTAGGGTTGCCAACCCTACTATGTAATAAAGTATCCTATTATATTTATATAGTATAGATCAAATACTATATTTCTAAAAAATATATATAGCAGGGAAAACTACTATATTTTGCTTTAAGCAGATTATTGCCAGTAAAAACTTTCTTTAAATAAAAACTGAAGTATTTAAGGTACAGAGCAGCAAAAATATACTCATTTCAAAAATAAAGTAAATATTTTAAACCACATAGGTACTATATTTTTCCAATTTTTTGTCATCTACTATATTTTTAGAGGTAACAGCTTCGAAAATACTATATTTGATAGACAAAAAGTTGGTAACCGTAATGGTAACAATCCTATAACTAATATAAATTACTATAACGTGCGACAGGAGTCCTAACTTGCTACACAAACAACCCTCGCCTTGTCAGTTTAATCCTATTCTCTATTCCTTTATCTGTACCAAACTTCTGACGACAGGAACCCTTATAAAATATCCGAAAGTATTTAGTTTCTGAAACTTATTTTTCTTTTTTAGCACAATAAAAATAAATCGTCGAAAAATATATGTACGCGAATAACTTCTGAAAGACTGTAACTAAATTGGATATTTCGTTTTTTAGGTTCGTTGTTGTCAAGAAAAGCTTTGTAAGAAAGGTGACCTTTGATTTATGCCTAATTTTGTACCTTGGTACTAATTATCTCAAAAATTCTTTAAAATTATACTTAAAAATACCATCAAATACCATAATCATCAAAATCTCAATAATTCAAGAAAAAATGCTGAAAATCTAAATAAAAATAGGGAATCTGCGTATGAAGAAATGTTATTACTTGGACGCAACTTGCCATTGACTGACAGATGACAGGTAATACTATTGGTTTAAATTCATTATCTCGGTTGCGATTGGTTGTATAAAAAATCACGTAATTTCTGTAGCTAATTGTTATTAACACATTTGCCATAATATGTTATCTGTGTTGCCATTAATTTTAATTTTTGAACTACATTTTTATGTGGTACAAGTGGATAATAAACTCCATTTATATTTTTAGTAATTCGGCCTATTTTTTACACAGAAATGCATAATAATACTTGAGGTACAAAATTGAGCAAAGTTGTCCAAATAAGAGAAAAGAATGGATCCTTTGTTTTTATTTGATTTTAAATATAAAATTTAATAGGCATTTATAACCTATCCACTAGAAAACGGGATGATCTTTGCATTCAAATCTTAACACTTTTTATTTCTAATTGTTTTACATACTGTATACGTAAGTAGTCATATAGAAATTTACTATAAAAAATTAATTTGAATTTCACTGCTAGTGTTAGGATCAGTCATCCAAGGCGGGTCAAGCTAGTCTATATATTGTTAATACAAATGTTCCATTCAGTCCATTATTAAAAGATTTCCCTCCATTCTAAAATTAGTTTCGGGCCGCACTGCGTCTATTATCTGACGCTTTATTGCCGTATCATCCATTTTGAAATAATCGTCAATGAAAACGAGAGTGGCCGAAACCAGCACGCATGCAGTAGGAACTTTGTAGATGAAGCGAAATAAAAAAAAACTTTTTTTTTATTATAGCCAAGTAGGCAAATGTCTCTAACCCCCATATTCATGTTATTATAGATGAACTAGCAAACCAGTGAACCAAATGTTCACCAAAACCTGATTTAAAAAAAAATTAGTACAATATTGAGAACTTCGGAGATTTTGTGTGGTTTCGTTTGAAATTCGTGATTTCTCGAAAACTGGAAGTGCTACGTTACTCAAATCCGGTTCGTAGTCTTATCAGACTATTCTTAACTTATAACTTAAATATTCTCTTTATCTATCTCTTACGGTTTGGCCGCTGAAACAGCACCACAGACGGACGGACGGACGGACTTGTCTAATAGATAAGAGATGCTACATCTAAATAATGCGCAACAAACATACAAAAATAAACAAGACAAATTGGTGAATATCCCTTTTGACTAAGACTTTCTCACTTGTTAAAAAAAATTAAGTAGGTACCTTTAATTGATATATTATAATAAAACAAAAATAGCGAAATATTTGGGAAATGCCTAATCTTACCCAAATATTTGGAATTGTTTAGATTTTTATCCGGCTTCAGAGAGTTTGTGTCCGGTAATGGACGTCACGTTATCGCGTGCAAAGCACTATTTACTTACTTTTCAAACGGGCATGAAACTCGATTTACTAGATATTTTATTAATTATATCTTGACGCTCCGGATCCTTTACAGACTCTGACGTCTGTGGTGGTAATAATTATTTAGTTAAATGATTAGTGTACGTGAAACAAGCGAATAATTATTACTATGAGACATTTGGTTAACTAGTACATACGAATCGAATTCGTAACGTTTACGAGTACGAAATGTCATTGTCAAATATGTACTAATTTTAATTCTCGTTACGTCCGTTATGGCGCTGCTGTTCAAGTTTCCTCGTTGACTAGCAAACTATTCGTACTCGATAATGGTTCGTGCTAAGGGTACGGTATCGTTTCAATACAACAGAATGATTAGTACCACTTGTCTATATGGCCCCTGATACTGTCAAGGTCGTGCCTCCAGCTGACAACATATACAAATAATTACCTACGCTGAGTCTATTGTTTTCCATCCAGAGGACACGATTTAACAACAAAGGCCGCACTTGTGCACTCGGCCGGACGCCCACGCTCAAAAGACAGCAGTATCGGCTTACAGTAACGGGTCTCTGATACGCGAAGGAATTTAAAACATCCTAGGACCATAATCACAACGCCACACGTTTTATCAACAAAACACACTCAAACGAGATTTAAAGTTTTTTTTTTTTGACATCTCTCGACGTCACGGGCTGTGGTTTTGCCACCTGTCAAGCATTTCTTTTAGAACAACATTTTAGAGCAACCGCACGTTGAGTCTTTAAACGCGCGCACAAGCTGCCGTCGAGATTTTTCATATATTGTATATAGTATCGGCGCAAACTAAGCGTTTGAGTGGCTGCCACTTAGCCACTACTGGCCGCCACAAGATAGGTGGTTTACTGAGCCACTAATGGCCGCGTTTAGTGACCGCAACTAGTGGCTCAATGTGCGCTGGCACTTAGATACAACCGCAATCCCAAATACGGTGTGAAGTGTGGCAAAGGGAATGATACTGTAGCGCGAGGAGAGGATAACTACATATACATACTAAATAACGTTTTGGTAGAGTGGTACTTATGTAGTCTGTAGCGTAACTATTCGGGTACGAGATTGACTTGGATCTTGACAACATTTTATACCCTACCAAAGCTAAATTAAAATAAGATGTTGAGATATTAAAAAAGTACTTTTTCAGGACTTTTGGAACTTACTCACAACTTATTATTTATATACCTATCGTGAATTTTGAGTTACCTGAGAAACAAATGTATATAATAATAGTGCGAACGTATACACGAATATTGATTTATATCGTTTACAAAATATCCTAAAATGTCAAAATTTTGTTAAAAACATACTTATTATACGTAGATCCTAAAAGAAGATTTATTTGAATCAATTTATGTCAACTAAAATTGTTAAGGTTTCATAATTGCGCAATTAATAAGAGATTGAGGTGGAGAAATTTTTCAAAAATCAATTAAAGATTTTTTTGCGCATTCATAATTTAATTCGTTTTCTGAATTAGCTAGCAAAGTTTCTCAGCCTAACTCAAAATTCTCGGTGTATTGATTATGAAAAATGATGTCATAAAGTTTTCGAAACTACATATAGGGTAATGTTTCTGAGATATATGAAAATACTTAATAATACTCATATAGTAGGTCTGGGACATTGTATACACAGTTGGAAATAAGAAACAAGTAGCGTGAACAATGTTACACATGTCAATAAACGGTTTGTAACAAAGTACACTGTGGTCATCGGCATTGACAGGAAAATAAACAGTTTCTACACAATTTAAGTAATGAAAGTTAATAATAACTTAGAGCTATACATTTTTTGTCATTAAACTAATTATACACCGGTGGCAGATTCAAACAGTTCATCGAATAAAAACATACCTGTAAGTTGAGAGAAGAGAATGTATTATTTTCCTTATAATGCTAACATGGATAAGGTTCAAATTATTGATCATTATAATACTTTTCTAATACACGTATCATTATTATTAATACAAATTGTTATTCAATTTGAATAGAAAGTGTTATTTAGATGTAATGAGACCAAACCGCATATCCGTCAGGTGAACGAACGACAAAATGCAATCAATCACTTTATTGCTTCCTGTAACTTTTTTACAAGCAAATTTATTCAGCAGTCAACAGCGCATTAGCAGCTACAGCTATCCCCAAATGGATTTTAATGTAAACTATATTTGTTGTAAAGTTTAAAATCGATTGAGAAAAATTTAAACTTATGATAGTGATATGTATTTTATCACTATCACGTAAAGTTTAAATTTTAATAAAAAATATGTTATTTTCTCTCTCTCAATCTAAAGTAACATTTTTTTATTAAAATTCGGAGGAGGAGTTGTTCTCGTTACACACACGGCTAACGGCTACCGACTGACCCGACGACCGTAATGGCTCAATTGTTAACCAGGTACCCTTAGCACGAACCAATATCGAATTCGAATAGTTAAATTCGATCTCAATACGCACCAAAAGTCAAGAAAAATTGTATGGTTTGAACAGCGCAGCGCCAAAACGGACGTAACGTAACGTTTAAAATTGCGATACCGGAAATCATATAATATTCGTCAGGTTGATATAAAAGATTATAATCTCAAACTCCGCAACAATTGGTTTATGTACTTAGAAGATATCAGTTCAATATTTGTAATGTGATTATCAAAGATTTTATCTTAAGTCACAAATCCGATGTCGGGCCTATAAGAAAGTTAAGTTCCGCTTTCATAGGCCGATTACGCTGACCACTATGCTTGACAAGAGCAGAGAGCGGAAATCTATACCTATCTAATATTCATAATTTTATTTTGTCAAAACATTCTTTCAATATGGTCAAAACAACTTTATTATGATTTAATTAAGAATTAATATTTAATGGCAATGACCTTAAAGGTATGCGGTAAATCATTAATTTATGATTTATATAAGATGACCGAAATATGACCTTTTAAAAAAAGATATTCAGAAGCTGCAGTCAATGCCACTTATGATACTTATTCAGAGATGTCACTCCTCTCCTTATGCCCATTGTCCACGATAAGATTGTAATTTTCGAAAAATGCATAGCAAAAATTATAGGCCAAAACTTTGAAAATAATCATTTACGTGAAATATACTGAAATAGATAAACCGCAAGCCCTTAGAAACAAAAGAATGAAAAAAACTTAACATATAGAAAAAAAACGTATATAACAATAAATGCTAAACATGCTAGATTTCTTTAACATACTCGTATCACTAAATATCGCAAGCTAAAAGAAAACCCTGAAGGTCATATGGAATGGTAATATACGCATAACAAATTCTCCATCCACACACCGGCTATTAATTTTTATTCAGTATTTATTAAGAAGTACCTGACTACTAACTACTACTGTAGTACTGCAAATGCTTATTAATTAATAACTCTTTCTTCTTCTACATTTGCTTATTTTACTAAAAATTTGGCCGATCAAGTTGGTTTGTTTAAATTATTTAAGATAACATAAACATTTGAGCTTTTAGCCTGCATGTTTGGTCTTCACAACACATCTAGGTTTTTCATGAAACTACTAAATATTACGTGTTAAAATGATTGAATAATGCAGTAAAATTCTCATAAATCATTTAAAAAGTTCGCTTACCATGAGCATGAGAACAATATACATATATAGTTCAGGCTATTGTTTCTAATACGACTTGACGACCTCCGTGGCCGAGTGGTTTGTACGCTGGGTTCCATGGTGTCGCCGACTCGAGAGGTCCCGGGTTCGAATCCCGGTGGGGGCAAATGTTTGTGTGATGAATACTATGAAGCATTTGTTCTCCAGTCATGGATGTTTAAGAAATATACCTATTCTATAAAAATATACTTATATATGTACTGTATCCTATTACACAAGCCTTACAGTGCTTACTTTAGGGCCAGGCTAATTTGTGTGTTACAAAAAATAGGAAACAAAAATTCCACTTTAACAATTCTTTCTTAAAAAAAATCTTGTTTTTAAACCAGAATATTCAACAACAACAACCGGCAACCTCCAAGAGGCAGTCACCACTCTGTGAAGGCACTGGTTTCGTTCCGTTCCTCGCGGGAATTAGCTGGCAAGAAAATACCCCGCACAAGCTAAACAAGTGCCAGAAGGAAGACTACTTGCGGAAAAGTTGGTCGTGGTTAAGAAGAAGAGTAAGATATTTTGTTTAATTTAAATATACAGAAAGCAACCGACCATCGCCATTTCAAAATAATATCTTGAACTCCACTTACACTTGACATAAAGTCTGATACACATGCCTTAAGGGAATAACTAGCCCATCTATTAATAGGAAAACTTACTTCGTGGGCTATTTATAACCTATGAATTAAATTGTTAAACTACCTATTCACCATAATGGCCTGCGCAGTACGGAGTGAGAACATTTACTGCCCAAAATTTTAGAGAAACGCACGCTATGGAAGTACGTAAATATTGTCTGAATACGTTGTGTTGTAATTAACATGAAGTTTAGGAAAAAGAAAAGCCCTTTTAAAAGAAGAATACTGGGTCCATCTCTTGAAATCGTATCGAGCACGCAACGTGGACTAATTCGCTGTGTGCGTTGCTGCGCCTAGTCACATGAGTTCCATTTTTTGTCGTAGAATCCCGCGTACTTTTGTTCTGTTCGGTCTCTCGCTGTCCTCTGCGATTATTTTACGCTTTTTGCAGGAAGATAGTAATCCAAAGCGGATATGTAAAACGCGATACTGCTGTACGTACATACTTTCCAGTTGGAAGTATATTTATGTGTCCACAATTCCACATCATTGTTTCACCAAATGGTACTTTTTCGCACGCTCCATATCCCCTTCGCGTCGAAAGTGAGGCATCTCATTTTTAACTTTATCTTCTGGGTGGTAAAGTTTGAAGCGTGGAATCGCATCGCATGCAAATTTGTCGGGCAGTCACAGATTTCAAATGTAAGAATACTACTCGTTGCATGAATGAGCGTATGATATGCGGGGAATGTCATTCTGTATTCAGTTTAATACGATGTTATTGTTTGTATTGCGACATTGTTGATAAATTTGCCGTAAACAATGAATGAATGAATGCGAAGTTATCAATTCCATACGACATTGTTGAACTTGTTTTACCACAAAATAGATATTGCAGCAGCGCACACATACACGTCGCCCACGGACACGGACGAAAATTAAAATATTTTAATTAATATTGGTTTATATTCCCGTTCTTGCTTTTTCATTCTCGACAATAAATCAAACAACTAAATACGAGTGCCACTACCCCGACAGTTTTTTGTGCATAAGCCAATGTTGACAATCCTAGCGCGACCGCCGAGCGTAGGTATGCAAATTGAAGTACATGAGATTACCATGTGTAATGTCTATTTTGTGGTTCTACTAGGCTATGCCCGGGGCTCGAATTGTACTTAAGTATTTATTTTTCAATTCATTACAGATTTACTAGAACCAATTTCACGTTTCACTTTAATTTTATTACTAATACATTGCTTGTCCGTAAAAGCGAAAGGCAATTCACTGAATAATTACGCAACCTCATAAACTAAGTACATAAAGATTTTAACGCTTTAAATTTTTAAAAGTAGACTATGAGTAGGAGATGTCAACTACAAATATATATAAGAAACTTCCTATAAAGTAATAGAATGTGAGTGAAATTGTAGTATTATAAGCACAGTACGTGTTTATAACCATACAACACTGGTAGTGTCGTGTCAAACAAGTTGCTCAGTTTCATTAAAGTATTGGCTACTTTAGCAAACATTATTTCACCTTGGTGTTGCTTATCCCCATCTATCTAACACTTAACGAGCAGGTCGATATTCAATTTCATCCTCATGCATAATAAAATGATCTCGCGCTGATTAAAATGCATTATTCGTTCGTGCTAAATCTGTTCCATTTATGAGCGGAACCAGTCATTTGAGACTACCAACAGCTGTACGGAATTGGAATATTCCATACAGTAGCAATACTCTCGTTGGGTTAGGATAAATACAATTTAGAAATTTAAGAAGCTCCTAAAATTTAGAAGAATAAAATTACTTTAGTAAG
The DNA here is from genome assembly GCA_902850365.2 of Chilo suppressalis. Classification (NCBI taxonomy): domain Eukaryota; kingdom Metazoa; phylum Arthropoda; class Insecta; order Lepidoptera; family Crambidae; genus Chilo; species Chilo suppressalis. The sequence goes on from OU963898.1 coordinate 22,579,969, forward strand.
TACCATTGATCCTACTTACATTATAAAAAATGAGAATGTTTGCATAACTTTGTGTTTGTTACTCAATCACTCCAGTTATTTTTATTTTTCGCTTTAGACGGGGTCTTCTATTCTTTGTTTTATATATATATATATATATATATATATATATATATTTAGACGGGTTTTTCTTTATGTTCTTACCGAAAACTTGAAATATAATGCTAATAATTTTTAAGTCTCATCAACATATAACAATACTCATTGTCCTGCGCTACCAAGGTGACCTTTAACTACTCACGTTTAGTATATAAATGCAACACAATTTATGTTTACCTGCTGAATGTAGATTTCATTTATAAAGGAGAAGGTCTTGTGTATCCACCTGGCAGAATCCAATTTTTATCTCCCCCGATTCCAATTTTACTCGAAGCCAAACTGCTTAGGGATCAATTTCTGACGTGGAAGCATTCTCCTTATAACGACACGCCACCTGATTCCTTCGGCCCTCGTTTTCATAACGACATTACGCAATCGTCTGTATGATGTACGCCAAGGCAGCGCTTTGATTTTCCTTTGAATACTTCCATGGTAAAGTAATTCTTTATACAAATTGCAGGTACATAATTAAAAGTGTTTATGAACATCCAAAGTAACTTTAGAACTAGTTAATTTATGGCATTCCTTTGGTATAAAAAATAACCTCATTTCGAAATGTATTTTTTGGGAAATTTCTTTATCTATGGGTTCTGTAAATTATAAATACTAAAACCTATTTACTTTTTCATTAGCAAAACAGAAACTATTAATGTGACATTTTATTTTTAATTTTTGAAGCATTGTAATGAAGCGTTTAACCATCAAAAAATTTTTTTTTTAGAAAAAATGCCTTGTTTTATTCGTAGCACAGAGTAATATATCCATGTTCACCTATTTTATGTAATTTAAATAATAATACCTTTATAAAATGTAACAACTCTGCTGTTTACACAGAGCAACCTGACTTTACTGTGTGCGCAACAAATTTACGTTTAGCGTGTCGTGTCGCGTAACGTAATTTTGAGCAAAACATTAAATACGGTATAACTAAATATCAAGGCCACAGACACATTAATTTGTTAATAAAATTTAATATAAACACATTCGTAGCGTATTTCCGTAAAAAGTAATAAGTCAGATCAAAGTACCTACTTATTATTCATTTAGGAGAAGCTTATAAACATTAGTGTTCATAAGTATTCATATTTCATATTATTTTTGAGTGAAAGTATAAAAATCATTCCATTTTTTTGCAATTAATTGCGCATTTTACGGCCACGTCTAGTGCACGAGGTGCCTAAAGGTAAAAAATGCCAAAGAACATTAAGAGGATCCTTCTTAACTGAAAAATATGTTAAAATTTTAAAGAAACTTACCTAAATCGGTAAATCCTCTATTAGAGATAGAGGATTTAGCGCCCGTACCCAGTAAAATAAGAATACTTTTTGGTGGTTATATTGTATTTCTATGAGTGAGTAAGGTTTCCAGATCTTACACGAATTATATATACACACTTGTGTACTGCCTTAGCTTCAGAACAAATCGGGTGTAGTTTTTTTTCAACATAATATCTTGAAAGAAGACAAAAAGATGAAGCTACAGGCGAATTAAAACTATAACAATATCAAACCTAAGACTTCTGTTTTAAATTGCTGTTTATATATACACTTGGTCCTTGGTCATAAATCATGATCTTTTCCAAACATAATAAACAATACTGATCAACTTACAATATTTATTAAATAGTCCCAAACTCTACCATGAAACTAAAAACTTTACAATCCATTTATTGTAAGTGGTTGAAAACCTACTGTAGTGGTGCCCAACCATTTTAGTGTAATGCCTACTGGGAAGCGAATGTAGGACCTTCAGATTAGTTGTGCTATTCTTTAAGAACAAACTTACTTTTCACGGAATTCGTTTTAAATAAATATTACATTGGCGAATTCCGCGGTGACAAGTAAGTCTGTTTTAACAGAATAGTACGACTAAAGGCAGGGCCGCTGCGTTCTTTAAACTAACCGGTCGTCAGTTATAAATGATCTTAACTGATGGGATTTAGACAATGACATATTTAGTTCGAACTCACACACTCACAAATTTTCGTCTTTATAATATTAGTGTGATTTCATTATGATTACTGGAACATAAATAAAATATCGACACAGTTAATTTATTAATCGATTACCCGATCTCATATTACTGGTATTAAAATATGTAATATATAATTTAAATGTAAATCGAATATAATATAATGAATATAATACTAGCAAGTTAAAAACAACATCGTAAATGTACCGAACTCGTAACTTAGTAAATTTACTTTTGCGGTATAAACACATCCAAGCAATTATAATGGCGGACGTTTCGTTTCGATCTCATCTCGGTAATAAAATCTAATGGCATCAAATAAAATGGGAATCTAGGCATTACGCATCTAGGTGTTTATGAAGCTGTATAGTTTTTTTGCTTTTATTATACGAACCACAGCAAATTAGCCCATCCCACCTGGGTTGTTGGATTCTGATGAGCTAACATGAAAATAATGTCTCAATAGTGGTTCAATATTATAGCGGTTTGACAAAGTTCTTGTTGCCTTTGTAACTGAAACAATAACAAAAGCATATTGATAACAACAACAAATGAGTTAGCAAATAAGTTGTTTTTTTTATTTTGTTAACAGTAACTGTGTCAAGAACTACTACTAACAGTAGTGCTATACTGTTAGTAGTGTTAAAAATCAAAAAATATCCAAAAACCTCAAACAAAAAGGTACCCGTGGAGCAGTAATACGTTTTTGGATTTCCATTTTCAACAATCCCACAGGACTCAGCTTTATTCGAGACATAATTTACAAAAAAATATCGTTTAAATATTGGTTCCTAATAAAATTTACTGTGTACGAAATTTTATTTAAATTTCTTATATTTTCACGCACACGCACTAATTTGGATAACTAGTTAAACTGTTATTGCATAACTGATTATAACTAATTATCTCATATTTATAATATTAGTAGTTCTAGCTTGCGTGCAAAGGTATTATCACATTTTCAAAGGTTACTTTATAAATTTAATAAATAGCTTAGAATAAATAATTAGTGACAGGCACATTAATACTATTGCACAGAAATTTCCCTATTCATTTAATGTATAGAAAGCAACCATACAACTGCACGCCATCACATCAACAATTTAATTTCATATCTAAGTATAATAACATGAATAAGACCTTAAGATCCTAGAAATAGGATTTAAAATGCCCATGTCGATGGATTGAAAGCCGCTAGAATATTATTATACTGAGCACATAATATCACATTTGCGGAGCGTACAGTTCACACATTCTACTGGCTACAACTCTTGCGGTTGCCTTTGGTATGAAACGTTTATCGGCTGTCGGTCAAAAGATTTATTGTGGGCAATTAATATTTATTACCGACTGTTAGTAAGTAACTTGAAAAAAGAACTTGGTCTGAAATCTAAGAAGAAAAAATAATGTTTAACTTGCAAAGTTCATTATGAATCGACGCTTTCGGTATTTGTTGATTAAAAACAGCATATGTGACATCATAGCCCAAATTTTCATTTTACATTGAATACCAAAATTCGGGTTCTGTAACTCATTCTCTTTACGATCTAGAGACCTACGACATACGGACAGGCAGACAGACTACAGAGTGGCAGGCATATGGTTCCGGTATTACCCTTTGGGTACGGAACCCTTTTTTTCTGGGAAATACCTTACGAATGCTTCAACCAATGGGGGAGCGAGAAGAAGGTATGTGGGACTCCTCCTGCTCATTTCAGCCAGTCCTTATGAGGAACGAAGTCCCCCCAATGCGTGCCGAGAATGCAAGTGTGGTTGTGACGGGTACGAAACCCTTAAAAAAATTACTAGAAAGTAAAAAGCACTAGTGCTAAAAATACCAGTTGTTAAAAAAAACCGAGCGGACCAGGCAGCAGACGGGACTCGAACCAGCACCCTTCGTTATCCGGGCAAATGCTACCGCGGCGCTGATGGCCGAGTCGAATTCTTTCTAGCCTTCCTTAAATTACAAGGCAGCGCAAGGCAGGTAACCCACAATGTCAAACATGTACAAGTATTAAACATTTGAAAGAAGAAATAGCAATTATAATGTTCTACTGCTGTTCGATGTTAAAATGTAAAGAAAATATTGCTAGAAAAAATCCACGTGGCCCAGGCAGCGGACGGGATACTTTTCTAGTAATATTTTCTTTAGATTTAAACATCGAGCAGTTAGATACTTAAAAAATAAAAATTATAACTATAATTGCTGTATCTTCTTTTTAGCAAAATAGCGTCACTGGGAAAGTTTGCATTAATAGCTTTATAATATTGGTATTTATTACTTATTTGTTTTTATTTAACTGTTAAAATAAAACACTTTAAAACAAGTCATTTTAACGGGTATGAGACAAGTTGGAACAAATTTTTAGTTAAACATTTTCTCCGATGTAAAAGAAAGCTTCCACCCACAACTTCGTACGCCTTAACTTATTTTTTTTATAATCCCACTGGAATAAGTGTTAGTATCCGGGAAAAACAGTATCCTATATATAGGATTTCTGAGATATATCTCAATACAGATCATCTGTATGTATAAAAGGCAACCGTTACTGACTGACTAGCTGGAATGGAAAGGGCTATGCTCGGCGTTTCTTTGAAGGATCGCATCAGAAATGAGGTACAGTAGACCCGCGGTAATCCGGACCCCGTCTAAGCCGGCCCCCTTCATAATCCGACACCCTTATCACTGTTGGTTTGCACATAAAATCAATTGAAAAAGATCTTTAGATTTGTAATTTGTTAGATTATTCAATCTCTTATTTCAAAAAATCCAGTCTATGGAGGGTGGTCTTCGGCACTACTCTGTAATCCGACAAATTCGATAATCCGACATCGCCCTGCTAAATGTTTGTCGGATTACCGCGGGTCTCCTGTAATTCAACAGAGAACCAGAGTTATCGACATAGCCCACCGGATTAGCAAGTTGAAGTGGCAGTGGGCTGGCCATATTTGCCGAAGAACCGATAACCGTTGGGGTAGACGAGTTCTGGAGTGGAGACCGCATCTAGGCAAACGTAGTGTAGGACGTCCTCAGGCACAATGGAGTGACGATTTGCATAAGGTGGCTGGCAGGAGCTGGATGCGAGTAGTCCAAGATCGATTTGAGTGGCGTGCATTTGGAGAGGCCTATGTCCAGCAGTGGACTAAGATAGGCTATTGATGACTAGCTAGCTCCATACAAATTTTGAACACCCGTTTAACTTCATTAGAGGGTGAGTTTTGAAACAACCTTTCTTAGCTCATACCTACATCAGAATAGTTATACCAATCCCTTCAGTGGTTTGAGCTGTGCGTTGATACATCAGTCAATATGCACCCCTAGCATGACACATAGATCGTTTTTGTCACGCTAAATTGTCAAATTACTCTGGAGTTTGACAATTAGGCGCGATAAAAACGTGATAAAATATAATGTATATGGTGGTGTTCATGCTACGGAGACAGTAACGGTTACCTTTTATATAATTACTAGCTGTGCCTCGCGGTGTTACCCGCCGTTTATTAGGGATATTTTACCGCAGCAAAACATAGCCTACGTGTTAATCCAGGGTGTCAGCTAACTCCATACCAAATTTTATTAAAATCGCTCCAGCCGTTTAGACGTGAAGAAGTAACAAACATACACACACTCACAAACTTTCGCCTTTACGAGTATGATATTAGTGTGATACAGAAGATAACACCTTCAACAATATTTCACATAAAATTCCTATAACTGATTTGATATTTCTTATTATATATTGTATATTCGTCGATATATTCGTTTCTGGTTGCGTGGTCACAAGACTGGAGATGTTTATTTACATAATGATTTTGGCAAACTACAGTTACCTAACTAACTACTTGAGCCTTGTGATCAAAGGGTGTCGGACCCTTGCAGAAAAATGTATAAGTAATATACGCACTTTGTGTATACCTGCTCCGTTTAACGTGGCCAAGCTAATGAGTAGATGCACTAAGATAATAGTTAACAATTATTTATTGTGGTCTTACACAGATTGTAGGTTATGTACGAGTATATGTTTCTACAAAGTAATGGAATAGTAGTAAGTTAAAGAACTTAATGTTATGCTGGTGTCAAGTTCTGGCTGATGATGTTTCGTAATCTAGCGATGTAACACGCTGCATATACAAATGTATCGTCTCCCACAACCTCTTTTAAATGCGTGTCAAAAATCGCCACATAATTTTGCCACCTTTACAGAGTCACCGGATTTGGGGACGGCGAGATCTTAGGGGACCTCATGCCGAGAATTACGAGTGCCTCTAGAGGTATTCCAGGATGGCATCTCACACTCACCTCGGCTCTAGTTAGCGGTTGCCTTTGAAAAACGCCCAGGTACCTGTACCTGGTATAACGTGTCGTGTGTAGTCGCCAGTCAAGCTATCATCTAGCGACTATAAAGACGCAATCCCGTTATTCATTTCAACGCTAATTTTAACACATTTAGTACCAAAGCCACCCAACGCTTCTTGCCCAGGGTGTGGGAGAAGTATTACGAGACTAGGTAACTAAGTGTAGCTAAGCTATGCATCGTCAATACCGATAACTGTATTTTATTTACTATAGAGCTCGATGGTGCAAGTGGTTAGCGCGTTCGGCTGCGATCGTTGAAGTTAACCAACTTTCGCCGTTGTCGGTCATTGGATGAGTGACCAAAAAAAATTTTACTCCCTGCGTGCTTCGGAAGGCAAGCAGTTGGTCCCGGATGCATCTGCAGTTGTTAGCACCCACCAATTCGCACTGGGCCCGCGTGGTGGGTCATGGCCCAATCTCCCTATTCCATCCATAGGGAAGGCCTCTGGCCAAGCAGTGGGGACATTAATATGCTGATGATGATGATGATGATTTGCTATAGATTTAAATTAAATATTACATTACTAATATTGGTGGATAAACTTAGCGATATAATCGAAAAAACAAACTGGTATCTTTTACATTTTGCAAACCGCAGATGATTACCACAGATTATTAGGTACTTACATTATAAAAAAAAAAACCAAACTTGTATTTTAACCTACTTGTTTGCGACATAATAACATTCAGACACTTTCATTATACTAAGTTTTATTTCGTATTTTTTAGGTTTGAAATATATCAATTTGAGTAAGGAATTCAACGATATGATAAAAAAGTTCCTTGAATACATAACGTGTAATTAACAGGAAAATTATAATATCAGTCAACTCACATCGATGACATTAAAGTAGGTATTTATTATAATTACTTAGAAGGAAAACGGTGAAGGTAACACTATTGGTATGTAAGAATGTAGACTAGACCTTTTTCGGGCATAACTGTTTAGTCACAATTGCAATAAAAGAGCTCTGAGAAATCTATACTAATACTAGCTCTCCCAACGAACTTCGTACCGCCATAAAAAAATAGGGGTTGTTGATAGAAGGGTGAAAATTTAGGGTTTTTATGTATTTTTGTATGATGTATCATAAAAAAATAAAAACAAAATAATTTCACATTTTCACACAAGATCACGGAGTAACTGACCAGTTACTCCGTGATCATGGCGCTTGCAACACTGCCGAAATATCGGACTTATAAAAAACAAGGTACATGGTCACAATCTCGTTAATAGCTATAATGTTTGACCATGAAAGTTTAAAACAATAAAACAAAAAAAATCTACGTAAACGTAACCTAAAAGTTTCACAAAAATCATGTATGACGGAATTAAAAGTTCTTTCAAAAAGTTCGCGACGGCTAGGTATATGTCTATCTTTTAAGGGCGACTCACTACCTACTATCAACAAAAGTGTTACCCACTAACACTATAGCCTTTATTCCTCAAATTAATGCGGGTGAAACCGCAGGGCGCCTCTAGTCTATTGATAAAATCCTTTAACTACGTTTATAGTATTGATATCAATATTCCAGTGCAATGCGGCACGTGGAACTAATTTAAAATATGACTTGTACGTACAGAATAAATTGAAAATAATGTTTGTATTTTGCCGACAAGGGTTTTTTGCTTTATATTATAAGCGATGATTTTTTTTAGCAATGAATATGGTCCAGGCGTCCCGTAATTTTTTTCTAGTTTGGGGTCAAATTTTTGAACCACTATTTTATGACTGATATTTATGTTGCCGAATATGAGGCATCCAAATACGAGGTCAAAAATAAATTTCGACTATTACACATAGCCTAAGAAATCTAGAAGAAATTCGACATGTCCATTAGGGCCGCGGTAGCAATTGGTCAGTACATCCGTAGCGGAGGTAGCGGAGTCGAGTCCCGTCTGCTGCCTGGACCGCGTGGAATTGTTTCTAGTAAAATTTTCATTATAAATGTTGTTTGTGGCAATGAACAAAATAAATCATCAACATAACAATTAGAGATGGGCCGACTAGTCGGGAAAGACGACTATTCGGCATCGTTTATAGTCGGCTATTAGTCGGCGACTATTCGTCAAAACATTCCGATTATAATCGGCACATAACAATGAAACAAAACTCAAAACTAATGTTTGTTTTGAATATTTAAACAGTACCTGGAGTATGTATTTAAAGTTACATACAGTCTTAATATATTAAAAAATATAATATGGTTACATAATAAGAATTAGGAACTTAAGAATCTGTCAGTAATACAAATAACTTAACACAATGAAAATTGCACATAGCAAAATAGCAGTGGGAAGTAAGTACGTTTTAATTGAGTGAAATCTTAAGTGCTAGCGCGAGTCTTAAAAAAGACCATAGGTAATTTTTTTTTCCTTAGAGGAAAGTTGTGATGTTGAACATGAATATTTCGGCTCGTTTTGGGCGACTCGTGTCGTGCGTGAGCAAGCCGAGTAGTGACGAAATATTCCGAACATCTTCCTAAGATAGGTATTAGAATGATCGGCATTGCAGAATAGTCGGCCGACTAGTCGGCAATTCGAAAACCGATTAGTCGGCTAGTCAGTTAGTCGGCAAATACTATAGTCGGCCCATCTCTAATAACAATGTATCAAAAAAGTTCAACAGCGACTTAGGTGTCCCGACCGTTGGCAACACAATGAAGATTTCTAGAAGAAAATTTATAAATAGATTGTTATAGCTACGTTATTCAATCAGAATATAACCCAATGAAAAATAAACGAGTAGTGAAAACACATTCTATAACTATCGCCGCATCGTCCATGACGCGAACTCGATACGATGTAATATATATATATGTCTCGTTGAGTCATTTCAGAATCCAGCGCATGTTCTCTGAAACTACTGGGCTGCTAGCAAGTAGGTCATACGCACGATTCGCGCAAATCGGGATGGGTTTGTGACTACTTTTAAGAATGAGATTTGAATAAAAATGTTATTGGTGGGGGTGCCGAAAGAAAGAGCGTTTGATATTTGAAAAAAAAACATTCTTGTAAACCAGTCTTTATTAATTATGTTTACTCTGTGATGAAAATGGCACAAAACTTTCTGAAATCTGTTTTTTCTCTGTTTTTTGCTCTACCTAGTGTTAAATGTTATGGTCTGCGCAGACAAGGGATTCTTGTCCGTGGTGTATTTTTGTTCGCCAAAATAGATCGCTTACAACTGCACAGAGGAACGCACACGAAGAATTAAATGTTCCAAGTACAAAAAGTCTCCCGAACAACCGAAGACGCTGAGAGACTGACAGGAGTACAGGACAAAAGTAGGCCGGAGTCCCAAAAAAAAACTCATGTGACGACTAGGCGCAGAAATGCACACAGCGAACTGCCCGCGTTGCGCGCTCGTTCCGATTTAGTGCGGCTAATGCCTTAAATCTGAAATGCTCTCAAATTCGTCACATTATGCAATATTCACTAACTACAGTAATTGGTCGTGCGTAATGAGAGTTTTATGGCAAATTGCAGCATATTAATCTACATAAATGTACCTGTTTTCACCTGTCATCCTTAAAGTTTCGGCTGATTTGAGAGCTGGCAACCATTGATTTATGAATTCTTCATTTCATTTCCTTTCAGATGGAAGAAAATTTATATAAAAAATATGTATAAAATAAATGCATGTCACTTAATAAAAAGTATTTACGACTATTTTTTAGGCATGCACTGTCACTAGTGCACTCACACACTAATCATTCATTTAAATAAAGTTTTATTAAAAATACACATTCTAGCAGAATCAAGCGGAGGGATCTTGTTCTTGGACTAAGATGTTATTGTTCACATCGTGAATAAGTGGTGGTTATGTTTCATTTTAAATAAAAATTAAGTATCATCTGCATACAGTACAATCTCTGATCATCGGATCATCGGAGATTGTATGGCTTATTTTACTTTGTAAGGGATAATCATACAGTTTATGTTATAGGGGGCATACGAGCAGACGGCTCACCTGATGGTAAGTGATCACCGTCGCCCATAGACACTTGCAACACCAGGAGTATAACAAATGCGATGTCGGCCTTTAAGGAAGAAGTACGCTCTTTTTTTTGAAGATTTTTTAGAATATGTTATTTATATAAATTAAAAACAAGAAAGGACCAACAATCAAGCCCTGAGGAACACCCATCTATACTAACGATCCTAGAGATCTTTTTGCTATTGATGTCAACTCTCTGGATCATATCGCTCAAATATGACAAAATGAGATCCAGAGTACCTTTAAATCCATACTGGTGCAGTTTCCTGATCTGAGGCTCAAGCACGAATTTTGACAGCTCCGTAATCTTATCGCATCGTCAATGTTTCTATGAAAACTAAACAGCAACGAAACGTAAAAACAAACTCCCTCTTTTCATACAAAATTTGACGATGACGATTTGATTATGCAAATAAAATTACAAAACAGTAGGTTTTTAAAATTTAATGTATCCATGGGAGTATTCGGAATTAAATAGATTAGATTACATTCGGAAACTATGCGATGCCGTTGGTTTACAGAATCATATTTTCACACAACATAATATCAAAACTTTGACTCAATCCTGAGTCAAAATGACCCACATAAACTACTTTGCATACTGTGTTATTATAATTAATTGTGGTTTCTTGTTTTGACGATGTTCTACGAATCATTATTTAAGTCACAGTTGCTTCAAGTCCATATTTAAACAGGTACATCTGTCATTTCATTTAAAACCATACAAGTACACAATATCTATACTTAATTATAATATGTTTTTTGCTTTTTATACATATAAAATGAAACTTTTGATAAATGTAATATTATTTGGATTTCGATAAAAACAGAAATTGAGTATGAATAAATTTTAGAAGAAATATCATTACAATAATCTTATCTGAAACAGTGTATACAAGAAAATTCATTTTGGTTATGAATGAGCTAGACAATGTTTTTATCGTAATACTACAAAGGCAAAACCAACCGTGCGATATTATCAACATTCTCATTACTTTTATCTGACATCGTATCACTTTCACAATAGAGCTCAAAATGGCGAAGATCTAACACGAATAGTAATTATTTCATTCGATATTAGAGTCGAGCTTGTCATGGCGTGACGAGGCGTTTAAGAACTTATGCAAGCCGCTTACTGACATCGTGCGAAAGTGAAAGCTCATAAGCTTCTAGTCGATACAATGGTTTGTAAGTAAGTAACGTATGTACGATACGATAAAACGCAAATTTTGGACACCGCACAATGCCTTGTAAGCGTTCAAGTACATGGCAACAAAAAAAAATTACTTCCTGATTATAAGAAGTATGTAGGTATCTTATTGTAACTTTCGGGAGAGACCATAGTGTTTGGACTTTCCATACACTTTAAATTTGTTAAATGTTTGAAACTTTAAGTCAAATCTTTTAACCCCTTCAAGATTAAAAATTAAACAAAAAGGGAAGATACGGTACGCAAACATCAAATAAAATATGCTCCGACTCAACTACATAAGCAACTCTCACACACACGTCTGTAAATAAACATTCAATCGAGCGCGCGAGACAGAACTCTACGCTTCATGGCAGCGCGAGCGAAACGGCGAATCCGCATCCAAGTCCGCACGGCTGATCTGTATTGTTGTCCTTTTCTTGATACCAAATGGCGATTAATTAAATAACATTCTGGATAAACCATGATTTTTGAGAAAAATATATTTTACAGATATACGAATGAAAAGTGTTGCCGAGGCAAGTGTTATTTATTTTGAACTATTTGTGTTCTTTATAAAAGCATCGAAGGCATTGTTTTATCTTTATAACACAGAATATGCGCAATATTATTATAATGAGTGCACATGCAGCGTGTTTGAATGTCCAGTTGTGACTAAAGCGAATTGTGGCTATGCACCACATTTTAAGCGGGTCACTTTAGAGCCGCGAGTGCCGTATCTTCCCTATTAGTTTTAATCTAAGCCTTAAAGTCTTATTTTAGCGACAAAAAGTCTTGCTTATAAACGCTCTTTATCTCCATACGTATTATTAACAGTGTTACTGATAGACTTTATGACATCTAAGGGAACATACCTCAAATAGTCATTCATACTAATCTGTACTTTACATTAAGTCATAAAAATGTATAGGTATTAAGAAACGCACCATGAAAAATTTTGGAATCTTTGAAATAAGTGTATAATAACATGGTAGAGTGATTGTGTGAGAATTTTACTGCAGCGTTGACTACCTCTAGCAATTTTACCACTTATCACCGAGAAAGCAGACGTGACAAAACTTAGTGTACATTGGACACAAATAATTCTTAAATTTTGATATCAATGTCAAAAGATCTCATGGATAGTAAAGATGGTTGTTCCTCAGGGCTCGATTCTTGGTTCATTCTTCTATTTTCTATATATAGCTACTTACATTATAAGGGATAATCACGAGATAGTATTGCTTGCAGGTGATATTTCACTTAAAACTTATTATTTAGATAGCTAATAAATAATAAGGTATCGGCAACGGAGTTACAATGTATTAAATGGGTTACTGATAAGTACGCACCTTTTAAGATTGTTATCTATAATAAACAGATAATGATTTTTCGTTTTTTATGGGTATCTATCTAAAAATAGTGACACTTCGAAAGTGCATGTATATGTCGTGGCCATATCGTAGATTTGCTCATTTCATGAAATGCTCAAGTACTTCATGAAATGGTCGCATTTCATGAAATGTCTCAGTATCTATTCTAGAATCGAACCCGGGCAGCCCGCATGGCAGGCGAACTTTCTATCACTGAAACACCGATTCTTGTTGTAAGTTCTGTATTTTTAAATATCAATTAAACATTTAATGCAAAATACTAAAGATGACATAAATAACGACGGGTTGCACTCCGGGAGTGCCGGCAGAAGTGAAAACTTGAATATTAGCGTTGTGCATTTTTGATATTTAGGAATGGTTAGGGAATAATTTTGCACGAATTGCTTTAATTATCAATATAAAAGTACTATCATTTATGTGGTAGAATACAATATTTATTTATTCGCTCTGTCGTACACAAACATGACGATTTATGTTACATTAAAAAGTTTATCTCTCAGAAAAATCCACTTACATGAATCACATTTAAGCGCACCTAGCGACATCTATTGTAAAAAAATGCATTTTCTTCGCAATAAAGCTGCCACCTGGACGTCCTAGTTAGAGACTTATTATTATAATACGATAAAATAAAATATTACTTTCGTTTCGTCCAATATATTGAAAGTCAACAACCTTTCCAATTTTATTGTTTTCGTCTTACTAATTTTCGATCAGGCTAGGTGTCCTGACCCGAGTTTAACATTTTTTACCCATTACAAAAAAAAATTACAATGCCGCTAAAGAAGTTTTTACTTTAGAAAATATGGCAAAGTAATAAATATTTCACTTTAAAAATACTTTTACAAGTACATACACACATCAAAAGTGTCTAGGGATCAAGCATTTTTATGCGGATTTCTTGAGATTGAGATGTGGCTTTGTAATAAATTTATGATTTTATAAATTTATATGGATCCTTTTTGGTGCATTTCATAATTTGAATCAGGAACTGTGAATCAAATTCGAGTAAAAGATGAAAATCAGCTGTCAATATTTTCCCTATAAAAACATACAACGCATTGAAGACATTATTAGTGCTACTGTTTCCCTACTACTGATTAAAACCAACGTTATTATGGAGCGGCGACGTCATTTAAGCAGGGAAGAAATGCTCAGAGCCGTGGGAATGATAGAAGCTGGTTCCCGGCAACGTACTGTGGCTTTAGCTCTGAATACAAGTCAGAGTGTTATCAGTCGACTTTGGACACGATACCGAAGCACTGGTACCGTGGCTGAACGCCATGGAGGACGGTATCGCTGCACCACACGGAGACAAGACCGATACATTCAAATCTTAACTCGAAGAGCTCCAACAATAACCGCCATGATGTTAGCCGTGAGGCTTCATCACTCTTCAGGGAACTTAATTAGCGACCAAACAGTCAGAAACCGCTTGCATGAAGTGAACCTTCATTCCCGAAGACCGCTACGGGTACCACCTATAGCAATGCACAATCGTAGGATTCGATATCAATGGGCTCTTGAACACAGAAATTGGGCAGAAGAACAATGGCGTTTCGTGTGCTTTTCTGATGAGTCTCGTTTTGGTATGAGACCGGATACAAGACGTATACGACACTGGAGAACCCCTGGACGCCAACAGCGATTAAAATCCTGCCAGGAAGTCCATCCTTATAGTGGTGGAACCATCATGGTATGGGCGGGTATTTGGATCGGCGGAAGAACTGAGTTGATTTGGATCAGAGGCAACCTCAACGCTCAAATTTATGCTGAGACGATTGTATCAGACGTCATCGTTCCTCTACAAGTGCAAATCGGTCCCTTATTTCAGTTAATGCATGATAATGCACGACCGCACACCGCAAGAGTTGTAAGACAGACTCTCGCCGCAGCTAACATCAATGTCCTGCCCTGGCCTGCTCAGTCGCCAGACTTGAACCCGATTGAGCATGCATGGGATATGCTACAGAGAAGAGCTCTGCCGAATATGGAGGGTATCCAGTCGCAAGAAGACCTTTTTTTGTTGTTGCAACGAACATGGGCGGCCATTCCACAGCGTGATTTGGATGAACTCATTTTGAGTATGCCAAACCGATGTTCTTGTGTTGTTAGTGTTCGCGGTAGAAATACGGATTATTAATTGTTTAAGTTACCCAATAAAATTTTAGAGAAAACTGTTATTTCAGTCTTTTTTTCGAACTTTTGTGTTAGTGGTTCAAATGTCAAAAATCCCTTTATTAGGAAAATGGCAAATTTCTTTATTAATGCAAAGGTGACTTGGTTTATCGTTACTGTGACAAACGAAAACACTTTATTTGATGAATCCTTAAAGAAAAATTTAATTAATATCAATCAGGAGAAAAGTTATTGCAAAAATATATGTTGATCCCTAGACACTTTTGATGTGTGTATTTTCATTCGGCTTCTTATTCACGGCCCTACTGCTGGGACAAAGATATAAGAAAGATACAATATGGATAGTATCATATAGCAAATTGGGCCATAGTCATAGGTCACCACGATGTCCTAATCGTTTAAAAGACAAGCGAAACTGGAACTGAATAACTTTACATTCAGAGATACGGATGAGCTCGAAAACAAACAAAAATAGTCCCCACCCATCGAAATCTGGCCTTTGCGAAAGTTGTTCAGTATTGATGGGAACAACATACCGAAAGGGCTTACTTCTATACTATCAAGCTCCGCAATGCCAATCGAGGCTTCAATATAAACATTGATACACGTTACATCAGATTTATACGACACGCCATTGCAGCTTATCTCGATATCAAGACATCGAGCATCTCATATTAGACAGCACCACTAATTATACTTTCACCAGCTCTCTACTCTAAGCTTTAGCATTCTATGCCTGTGCAGCGAACACGAAGAAGTGATGGAGATTTTATTGATAATTTCTTACTGAACTTTCCTTTACTTACAATATAATAAAAGTGTTTAATAAACAGAGAATTGGGAATATTTGAAAATTTATAGACCAGGAAGACTTGGTGGCAGAGCCTTTTTAAGTTCAAAGCTACCAATATTTATAACTGATCTATCAAAGTTCTGAACGATATGATTCCTTTCTTTAATAATCAACTTATTGCAATTTATTTTTACTAATTATTTAGTATTTTTACAAATAATTTCAGTATTTTTATATATCACACAGTAACCCCATGGTTCTACCTGCATCTGACCTACCTACATTAATTCTTAACATCGATAAAGAAGTAGTGAAATTATTTTCTACGAAACTAAGATATTATCGTAACTTAATGACTTGTACCAAGCAACCTCCTTGACTATTCCATAAATCTGTTGCCCCTCCCATCACCCTCCATTTACGATAAGCGAAAACTTGTCCCAACGACAGTCTAGCAGTAAATGTTGATTCGAAGTTGTTAGGCCGCATCCAAGGTCACTGGGCGCTTACGCCCTCACGCGATAGGATAGCAATCGTGTAGGAATCGCTTAGCTCAGATTATCCACAATAACTTCTAACACGTAACAATATGGTTCTATTCTCTTTGATCACAGTTCAGGTGAAGTAGTAACATTAGCACACATCGTTTTCAAGGATTCTCATGGGGTCGAAGTTTCGGCACTGAAGTCTCATTCGATGAAAGAATGATTTATTTTTACTATGTACTTGATATCGCGACTTCGTAAGTTATCGACCTATAAGAATAATTAAAGGGGATCTGGAATATTTTTCCTTCTGAAAAACAGATGGATCATAATGTACTTTTTTTTCAAAAGACATCGGAAGAAAATTGTGTGATAATGGCAATGGGTTTGTGAACACTTCATCTTAAAAAAGGTTCTCTGCTCTACTTTTAAAACAATCACAATTATGATTACGTTTAGCTTGATGTTGGGTACATCTGAAAAAGAAGTACTTATTGTTAGTTAGTATTAGTAGCACATGAGTAGAGAAACGTAAATCTCTTTACTCATGTGTTAGGAGATGGGAATTTTGAATTTTAAACTATAATCTTTTAACAGTTACCTTGTATATTCGCTTGATTTCAGAAGAAAACTTTTATGTTTAATTTATGTTTTTAAATTATCGCATAATTATCATGAATTCTAAATAAAAGTGACCTCCAAGAAGCAGCGTTTCTTAATTTATTTTATTTGTATACCTTTATTTTAGTACTTAGTATGTCAACTGACGTGTTACTTATGCGTAAATGATATTTAATTAAATCATCCGATTAACACGAATCAACCGGCTCTCGGCTTGTTTTATGCGTGCGCATCAAGTAATTGTTCGCGCTCTATATAATTATATAATACTTCTCGCCCGATTACGAACGAGTAGCAGTAACGATATTAATCTGATCTGTGATCGATTGTTTCCGTCCAATTTGTCCAACACTTCCTATCGATACCATAACAACCGTTTCCTTGTTTTTCAACTGTGATCTTGCGATAATAATTATTAAATTATATTTCGTTGCCTTTTAAGGCATACCACTTGCTGTCTCGCCGAAACCAGTTCTGAGCTGAAAGTGAAAGCATAATCACATGGGTATTCGCCTTCAAGAGATTGCGACGGATTCAAAATGTCAAGCGTCTCATTCTTCCCCTTTCCGGTGAGATTTATTTTTAAATTTGCTTATATGAAAATATCAGATTGAAATCTTCATTAAGGTTTACGACCGAAAGCGTGCAGCAATAAGTGGTAAAATTTTAAATTCGTTAATTTAATATCACTACAGTTCATTGACATTTTTCGGTCCACTGTACAAGCTTCAAATAAATCAGTGTAGGGGTATTTCCTTCCAAGCTAATAAAACATTTTTGGAATGATGCTCGGGAGTATTCGTGGCCAATCGGACGCTGTCGGCGCCGCTGGGCCATCGCCAACCCATTCCCGCCGTTCCGACCAGTTTAAATTTGGAACACTGATTTTTTTTCTGTGTTCGTAGTAGATACGGCCGAGGTGAACAATCTCTGGTAGAGAAAATGATGCATCTCCAATTTGACTAGATAGATTTTGTAAGTAATTGTAATATAAGAAAGGCATCCTTATATATATAAATTTTAATTTACATCTCAGAGCACATGAACAGATTATTTAAAGTAAATCTCTGCTGTATAATTGAATTTTCTCTCTTGCAAATGTATTATTAAACAAAATATTGCCAAAAATCAGCATACAAAATAAAATCAATGAAATTGTAGTTTTGTTTATATTATTATAAAGTATCGTTCTGATTACAACAAACTACCAATAAAACTTAAAGAATTTGGAACAAGCTACGTACCAGATAACTGGTGCAGTTTCCTTAACTCAAGGACATTATAGAGCTGTGAAAATGTTGCGAAACTTAATTTGTTCTGAACGCCAATACTGGCTATAAAATTAATTAAATTATTCTGCCTTATTAACACTACAAAAATCAAAAAACCAAGTGCGTGTCGTGCCACGCGCAGTGTAGGGTTCCGTAGTCGCCTGTAGTTACCACAATATATTTGAGCAGGAGTATTTATTTTCTGCATCGGGAATTAGAAAAATCAATTAATATAAATCTGTGTATCTCAACTTAAATGCCTAAATCAAAGTCAAACTACGTCTCTAACTCAAAATCAATTCGTTTTTTTTAAATACGAATGATAACCACCGATTTTTTTCTTTGTTTCTTCCCAGGTTTTGAAATCCACATGGATACAATACAACTATACATACCTACAACCGGTGGCAAGATTATGTCAAACTATTACTGACTAAAACACACCTGTTATTCATGCTCGTGGCCAAAACGGCCTTACCAGTTTCATCTGAAGCGATCATCCCCTGAGAAGGGCCTGATGCGGTATAACCACCGATCTTTTCAAGTGCTTACATACTTTTTATAAAAACATAACGTTAGCGCGACTCAGAAGCCGTTGCCGTGGGTACTCGCGGTAGCGTTGTGGAACTAATGATATTTTATTGTGATTTTTACAATCATTTTTTTTTAGATTTTGTTGCAATGCATTATTTTACGCTACAATAACATCATCTATATCACTATTTGTTTTCTTCTAAAGAATTTTTAAAAGGTAAGAAATTCTCTTTACCAAAATTGAACGACTATTACTCTTAAACCAACAAATCTATCTTAACCATCTTATCTATCTTAAGCATCCGCAATACAAAGGAAAATGATGCGATTTTGAATGTCTGTTATAGGTAAAATTACAAAATATATACGATGACGGAACAATTATAATATTCCTTAAAAGTTCATGAAAAGTATTATTGTCATCAATTTTTCCAGAAATTTCAAGCCAATAGTTTAGCTTTTAGAGAGGGGGGCGCCCTATTCAAACAAAAATTAGCACTTTAAAGTGCAATATTTCGCAAACGGATCCCTAAATCGAAAAATAGTCTTAGGAACCCCTAAATAATTTTAAAGGACCTATTTAACGATATCAATTATATGAATTAGCTGAATAATGAGATGTTGGTCTGAAACAATAATGATCAGTTGCCAATCCATCCCCTACGATAGTTTCCAAAACATCTTCAATAATAATTTTATCAATCAGATTCTGTACTTTTCTTTCATAATCATATTATTTATTTAAAATTTAACTTAACGCGTCACTTCTTCGACGCCCCGTAGTAAATTCGTCGCAGAAGGGTGACCACAACGATACACGGACTAACAATGTTCGGAAAAAGATATCGAAAGTATTTGATGCATCTAGATTGAAGAAATTATCCTAGAATGGATCAAATTTTCCCAATAATGGGCCCCGACTATCAAAGTAGCTTTGCTTCTTACTTAACAGAATTCTAGACAACTGGACATTTATTATTTTCAGTTTTTACTTAAACTTAATTTTTAAAATTTTTAAAAGTCACAAATAGGTTCTTTTTACGTTGTTAGAGTTACATTTTACAAAAGCACATCATATAATGTTAGTAACTTTTTATCAAGTAAAATAACCTCCTCCTACAAGAGTGAAATGTTATGAAAGAATTAAAATGATTATTATTAATCCAATTAAAACTATGACGTTGTTTTCACTTTTAAAATTGATATAAATTATTTTAAACGAACTCCTCCTGCCACCCTTTATGGAAATTTCCATAATATATATACCGAGCAATAAAAATCCACAACTTATTTTGATGATCTGTTATTTTGCCAATATCGAAGTTGCTTGTGTGGGAAGTTTAAAGAACTTCCTTCCTTATGAACTTAGTGTAAACAAGTTCCTTATGTGCAATTCCTAAAAAACGTCCTTTGTTTCATTATTGAGGCCTAACTATTACTATATTTTTTTAGATGATACATATCACGATATGTCGTAAACATAAACATCAACCACACATCATAGAAAATTGAAAACTAATATCATGTAAACTTTGTATAGTTTTCCATGTCTACAGAAGTCTGTGGCATTTTTAAAACTCTTAGAATTTTCCGCGACGGCATAGCTTTAAAAAACACTGTGAACTTCTTTATTCAACAAGAAACGACCAATTAAACTAACTAAACAAAGTTTGTTGCCTTTTTAAGCCAATAGAAATCTCAGAAAGTCTACTTTTTTAGAGCAAAAAAAACGTTTCGAGGTTAATTTGTAAAGAGAGAACACGTACAGCCATATTTTGGCACAGACTTGAAACAAAATCTGCTGTCCTCGGCGACGGCCTACTGTTATATTTCACTTTTTATTGTGGGTGGATGTTCTCAATTCTCCACGATTCTAATAATTTCGTACACACATGTGCACCTGCCCTGGCCGTGACGTGAATTTAACAATCGTTTATATCCTGCTAGCTCAATTACGCATTCATAAGACGTAAATAAACAGTTACATTTAAAAAGCTTGTCACTGTAAGTATTACAGCAAGCTGTCTGTAGAGTAAGTACATTTCATTTTGGATCCATTTCGTAACAAATTCAAAGTTGAATCAAGACTGAGGCATCAGTCTCAACGAACGAGCTCAAATATAGGTCACTGTTACCTTGGCAACAGTCACAATAAACCAATAATGTTATGTTTAAAGATGGTGTTAGAGAAGTGCAATTTTAAGTAAGCAGATTGGCGATCCTCAGATGCTTGCGAGGGCATGACGAATACAAAAATGGATGCCACTATTGAACTTTTGAATGTTTCGGTTTATAGCAAATTTGTGAACGTAGATATGATCTTATCTAACAGACCACGTAAGCTGACAGGGGGATAATAAATATAGGCTCGAAAACTTGAAAATAGTTTTCATTACTTCATAACGAGCTTTTTACCTACCCAACCTTTCAAACTCACTTGACCGAAAAAATCTGCTTATCAATTTAGAATTTTATTACATTACGTCGGTGATATGTGGAAAGTATTATATTTTACTGAAATAGAAAGTACCTATATCCTTTTTTCTATTTTATTACCGAACTCGAAATGTAATGAAGTTGGTTCCCATCATCAATAAGTCTTATGCAGTACAAGGGAGATATACTCGTAGTAGTATTAGATATTATGGTGGTCGAGATCTTTGCGGTAACAAATATGCTTCCTGTTACAAATTGCAAAACTTTTAATCTAAAAAGAGATCCGTTTCTTTAAATAGCTTATCTTTTTACAAGTGCATAATTAACACAATCGTTGGCAGAAACCACAACCGCAGCATGACCCGGCTCGAACAAAGTCAAGGACAACATCTACTATTTAGTGAGCCATATCGAAAGCATTATGGATAATACTTTATCTACTAAGCCAGTAAAAGTCTTAATCGCTGGAATTTTGATAGAACAATTCCAGATTCTACAAATATCTCAATAAAATATAACGTTCAAAAACATATTTTTATAATAGGTACCAACTGCTACGGCGTTTAACGATCTCAGCAGCATTCCGGAGAACGTAATGCTAACCTTGAACTAATTCATGTGCTTCATCACATCATATTTGCTTGAATATTGTTTCTAAAATTTCGATGTTCTTTAAAAAATATATAGCATAGTAACTTATACTTTAATATCATTATGATAATAATAATCTAAACATTGCTAATATCGAACGCGGAGCAGAAAAGCGATCTCACTGCGCTGACTTAGAGTGGCGGTATGCAGAGGAGCGCTACATTCTGGCAAATTGTCAAAAATGCACAGAGCCGAGCGCATTGTACAGGAACATGCACTAAATCAACTGTGGGTGCGATTCAATAGCGCTAAATGGTTCATTGTACTCATTTAGATGCCGGATAAGTCTGCCTCTCTTTCTTTATCTATACTTACATTTATCGCAGCTAAGTTAAAATTCAGTCGTTTCACGGGAATTGCAAGATGCCGTGACGAATTGCAGTATATCCTGTATATCTAACTACGATACTTGATCATTTTCCAAATTCAACATTCGATTTTTATATTTGGCTTCTACTGTAATTAGTAGTTGTCATCAACCATATTAATATCGTTGGTAGTCATTCAAAAAGAGACCTATAAAGTAATATCAGAAGATGTATAAATTATTTTACTTATTTTTGATTAAGTTCAAAAAGTATATTTGTTCGTGGTAATCGAATAATACAAAATTGTCTGATATCATATAAGCATATATTTTTACCCTGGTTCATCCTAGAAGCCTATGTCCAAAATAAATAAAGAAAATGAAGATATTTTTAATAAAGCTGTCGCATATAACGAAACTGAGAAAGTAAAGTTTCGAATTGATAAATAACTCGTGACCTCAGCTACATAACCAATATGGGTGGCGACTCATTAATTATGGAAACAGCTGTTTAATGTTAATGTCTTGAGGCGAAATATTGTTTATTTTAGTTACACGTGCATTATCATTTCGCAAAGGCCTTTTTCCATTTAATTCTGTTATATTATTGTGTGGGTATTCTAATCTCGGTGACTCTGTCCTGTTGCTGATGTCACTGTGTACTTGAATCACACAGTTCTCGCCGTGACTATACCTACACCGAGTACGTCAGTAGTGTCGGCGCTCGTAGCACAACTCTCTTGTTGTTCGACACAATTGTAAATAACATACGGGTAATTGCTGTTTGCAGAACTAATACCACCGAACATGTTCTGTGCACTCCGAACATAATTTATTCCTCGATGTGTAAACAAACGTCAGGTTTATATGGCGTATTATAAAATCATATGAAGGTCACCACTCACCTGTGCTCTGTTGATGACGTCGTGAGGTCCCCGCCACGTTGTCGCCGCTGGAGATTTTCGCTTAGCAAGTTCTAGGGTGGCTTCACTAGGGCATCGTTCGAACATGAGCACCCGCTCAGCCACGGAGCCGCGCGTGAGGAAGGGGCGGACCGGCGTTGCACCTGCGGCGGTGGCGGGTTCGCCAGCGCCGGCGCTAGATGCACGTCGAGCTCGTGCCTCGAATTTAGAACGTGCCTCGGTCACGTGAGAGCCAAGCGAAGCTCTTCGCTCACCACTGGCACCTGTAGACGGCTTCCTCGCCCCGGAGTCTAATCTGTCTTGGTATCTACTCTTTGCATAATCGACCAGCGATATTGGTGGAACCACATCGGGTCTCTCTGCCGTGCGTTCAGCTACCACTCCACCGGTCCGCAACGCTTGGAGTAAGCGCTCCTCCTCCCTAGCGACCTCCAGTCGCATCGCAGCTGGATCGGCTCTTCTGACACCTGCGCCGGCGCTCGCAGTCCCATTTCGTTCTGGAACTAAGTCCGGTGGCAATGTGACCTCTATAGTTTCTCCCCCGGGCTCTTGCCAATGTTCGCGGTGAGCCTCCGCCCGCTGCTCCCTCCTCACATCGGGGCGCTGATCTCGAACTATCTCTGGACGCGGCTCGCGCCTTATGTCCGGTCTCTGCTTTATTTCTGGCTTGGGCTCGGGCTTCGGCTTAGTCCGGAGATCACCCAGCTTTAAGCCCACGCCCGGCGTGGGTCTGCACGTCAGTATCTCCGTGGGAGCGAGGCCGCGCGCCTTCCAAGTCTGATAAATGGCTTCGGCATGGTCGGAAATCTGTTTGGCGATAGCGGCGATATCCTCCTCGCCGGTGTCTATCTCGCGGCGGGCCGTCGCCGCCATGGCGCTCGCCGTGTCGAGCGGAGATGCGCGCACCAGCCGCTTCAGGGGCACGCCAGACACCCCATGTACACTCACAGCTGACTGCACAAAATCACTTTTTCGAACGGCACTAACAACTGAATACACACTAGGGAACTGGAACTGCGGGGTCACGGTGATGCACTACGAACAGCTGGTCGTGCGAGCGCGTCGGAATATAAACAAAGGCGGCGATCTCGCGTCGCGTGCGCGATACGTAAACGGTAGACGACAGGCCGGCGGCGGGCCCGGGCGCGGACTGCGGCACGGCGGCGGCCCCGCTCACCCGCTCGCTCCGGTCCAGACGCCCCGCTCCCATAACAATACTAATCCTGTACCATACTGTTATTCCCTTATCGTCCATATAATTTAAATGATAAAGCGTTATTGGAACTCTACATTTACATGACTCTATCAAGGTCATCGTCTTATATCGTCACCTACTGTTAATCTTCAAATAAAATAAACCATCAAAATTTTCAATCGGAAGTAGTTTTTTAAGTATGAAATGTTGCAGTGAGGTTTTAACATAAATGTTAATAATAATATTGTTAATTACGGCCTTGGTAAACTTAGGATGGGTTGGGCGGAATGCAGGCTGGGCGGCAAGCTGCAGTGCGATGACAAGGATAGCTAATGTTATCAAAGAGCAAACAATCCACAGAAATTTTAATAAGATAAAAATATTTTGTTGCACAACAATAACACAAAGAACACAAATAGAATACAAAACAAGGCAAAAACAATTATAAAAGCAGAAAGGGTGGTCTTATCGCTAATCAGCGATTTATTACAGACAACCCAATGAACTGAAAAAAATATAAAGCAAGAAAAATAATAATAAGGGAGGTTAGTTTAGGTTAGGTTGAATTATTAAACAGTGAATGTATAAAATAAATAAAAAAAAAAGAAACCCTAACATATAGCCATACACAAACATTCACATACTCTACATTATAATGCAACAGCGGCCGGTATGAACTAACGTAGCAAGATTTTGATTTGCGACATGCTAGAGTTTGGGCATACCTTATCTTTTCCGACAGAGAACTCCATAGTTGTATAGCACGTATGGTAAAGGAATGGCTATATACGCCTTCGAAAAGTTCGGAGGTGTGAAGATAGGAGATTGTCGGATGAGCGGAGCAGAAGGTAATGGGAAGAAGAAAGTAACTGAAAACTTTATTTGCGATAAACAGGAGCTTTTGGATTGAACAGTTCTTAGAAGAGTACGGCTAATATATGCAGATCACAGCGACGGCGAATGAGAAGCCACTTAAATTTTGGTATGTAGTAAAAAACATTTACGTACTTATGCAAACCGTATCTATATGAATCTGATGGGAAAAAATTGGAGACGTTCAAGTATACTTCGAAGATCAAAGGTAAGATAGGGATAACAGTTCATGTTAGTGATATCTATAAAATAATGTTATAGTGCGTTACAGCTGATTTTAAATAAATCAAATACAATGATATATGCACAAATTAAGTATAGAAATTGAGTAACGATTAGTAATATTTGATTTATCTAATTAGCACATATGCAATACTATTGCAATTGTAATGGTATACGCACATAAATAATACATACTTTAATTTTACATGAAAATATAAATAGGTTTCAGATCAATTTTAGGTTCCAAAGTCAGAAGTGCAAGTGTTGCTTAACGTTAAATGTACCCGGAAGTATAAGAAACAATTAATTTTACTTTTAGCCTCAATCGCCAACTTCATCTCTAAATCAGCCATCTACTTTTCTCGTATTAAGTTTACTTAGAAAAACTTCGTTGTTTTAAACTAATAGATAACAGGGAGTGGTGTGTTTAGTATGTTATAATGAGATATTAAATATTTCCATTGAATAATCTAAAAAAAGTATTGAAACGTGTAAGTATACGCGTAGTGTTTACAACTATTTATATTGTTAGTTTCTATGAAAAAAAACTCGGAGCCAAATGATATAAAAGTTTAAGATTTTTCCAAGATAAGTTTTCGAAAGATATGTATATCTAGAACGAAAAACGAAAACCCCTTGTTAAATCTAGTAACTATAGTTATAATACTGTAAATAAAATAACCATTTCTCAAAATTTAACACATTATACTATGTTGGTATAAGACCTTACATTGACTAATAATCACATTTATTTTATTATGTATGAAACGGGGCCATTATTTCCTTGTATTTAACAAGTTTAAGCAGTAGTAACAAGGCATCTTATTATAATTAGACGATTAGAACTTTTTCTCTTTTATCAAGCTATCGGAAAATGGCATATCTGCACTGTAAGTAATCTTTGGCAGTCTGCTCGCGCACGCGCTCTCTGCAAATAGCCGCGCCGTCCGCGCTCCCCTACATTTTGACGTTTTGTACTCTTTCTGTGAGGCAGTGTAGCCAGATCGTACCGCTTTTCCGCTTTTTCTACCGTCTTTTTGACAACGGAACCGCGATCCGTTTTTAAACTACGCGATTCCGCTTTTTTAAAATCTACAAGAACAACCTCTATTCTCCTCACTCATACCATGTATTCTCTTAATTATGAAATAAGATATTTAGTTTGGGGGTAGGGGTTGCAAATACTATGTAGCCGATGAAATATCACTGATTGAAAATCCGTGTTTTTTGTAAAACGTGACTTACCGCGTCTTTAATATCCTCATCTGGCCACACTGCTGTTAGGCGATGCACGAGCTGAGACCGCGCTCCACGCACGCGGAGCTAAAAAAAAGAGGCGAATGACGCCGATGTATTATAATCACTGACTTCCGCGAACAAACGTTTCCGATAGATTGTAATCGCTTCAAGCTTATTTAAATTTTACGTCTTTTAACCATGTATGTTTTTAAACAACAGTCTTATGTTGCTGCAACAACAGCACGCTTACACAATCAATATAATATTATTAATAGCATTTAGTTTAAGTTTCAGACAGCTGAAAAGTTTTTGAATACATGCAGCGCTAACTATAATATTAAAGGTCATCATATCAGATCTTATCGGGTCTTCGGCTGTTGAATGTAACCTGCTTTATCCTAAAACACACATAATAGGGATGATGACTATTATTTTTTTCTTCGTTTATCAGGTAGATTATCAAAAAGTACTGGACACGTATTTTTTCTTTTTTCACATAATATAAACATTTCAGAAATATATTGATTTGAAAAGTCGCATGATGTCACGTTTTGGATCAATTTTCACTTAAAAGTGACGTTACGAGCCCCTACTCCCAAACTTTGGCGCGCTATAACTTTGTAATTTTTTGGTTGATTGCTCAAAGAAATAATACGTGTCCATTATTTTTGATCATCTAACTGACGAACTAAATAGAATTTCGTTTACTGTAGCCCGGCATCACCCCTATTGAACAGAAGGATGTTCGGATATGAAAAAATATTTGACAAACTGCGTATATTCCTTCATATACGCAGTTTGGACTATTTTTAGGAAAATCGCTATAGTTCTCTTTTCTCTTTTTTCTTTTTTCTCTCTTTTTTCTCTTTTATTTTACTTTTACTATATGAAACTGTGGGGGGCGAAAATTTTACAAATCATAACTGATTTGTAAAATTTTCTAAACTTTCCGATCTCCCCTAAAACAATTAAACTAACGCCACGCCTACGTGGTCGAATATATTATGTTATGGTACTATTTATTAGCATTTATTCCATAAAAACTCAATGATATATTCTTACCAATGAGCTCATCACAAATCAAACTGATAACGAGCGAACAATGATTTTTTCAAAATACTCTGATTAAAACGTAATATTTCCGGAACTTCATCCCCTGAGGAGTGAAACCGGCGGATGAAAGTTTGATTGTGAAATTCGCAATTTACACACTTAGAACTATGCAAATGTTAGCACTTAATTATATATATAACACTAGCTATCCGCCCGCAGGTTTGACTGCGTGGAATGCTAGCGCAACGCTAAAAAAGCGCTAAAACCTTTTATTTCGCAATTTCAGTTCCTATAGTTTTTCATATCGATTACACATTTGTTGTCTCACGTGTTGTAGTAAAAAAAGCCAAGCATTGCTCACCCTTCGTAAAGGTGTGCCGAGCGTTGACCCACACGGACCGTACAACCCGACAATCACCCAGCTAACACAAGGGTCCTTGTCCTAAACTCTATAGATTAATTAATTTTTCGGCACACTCACTTACCTTGGCTTTTAGGAAAAAGCTCTATTTTTTATACAAAAGGGAACAATTGAAATGGTATGTACTTATTTTCTTAGCTATTTGTTACATTATTAGCTTCCGGCCGCAACATTTGTCACCGTTTACTTCAGTTTTGTTTGACTTTCTTATTTTTTTGAACCGACTTCTAAAATGAGGATGTTGTCAATTCAATTTTTCTTTCATTTCATTTTTTTATTGTTGTTCGCGCGTATCTCCGAGGTTTGTGGACTGACCGATATGCATGTCTGGTAGATTATGGATAGATCTGATTTTACTTTTACTAATTGGGTTGGCATGGCATTGACACCAAATGTTAATTTGACTTTAAACGTACTTAAGACGTGGAGACGAGAGTGGTTTTGTTTTTAATGAGGTCAGTTTTTATTTTTGTTAAAACGTTTTCCTAGGAATAACTTCTACAATGTATAAGAAAATATAAGAAATTACAGTCCATCAAATCTAAGAAGTACCGTTTGACAGTTCTGACAAATTGAATATAATTTGTATAATTACTGCGGATTATACAAAATTGAACCATACAACTTACTGGAAACAATAAAGAGCGAAACAGCCAC
Source organism: Chilo suppressalis (assembly GCA_902850365.2). NCBI lineage: Eukaryota > Metazoa > Arthropoda > Insecta > Lepidoptera > Crambidae > Chilo > Chilo suppressalis. Next base: position 22,608,839 of record OU963898.1, read on the forward strand.
TTGCAAATTCATCAAACATGTCGACACAATAGTGTCACAACTTAAGCGCATCAATGGTACCTAACTGCCACATCGACTAAAAGCATAAATACATAGCGGCGGTCTTGGATCTGTATCCAATTGCAGAATCAAAACTGACCATGATCACAATTTAAACGTTAACTTCAATATATATATATATATATATTTGTTCCTTTATAAATATACAGAGAACCATATATTTAACATTACACATGACAAATTGAATAATAGGGATGGGTTTAAAAAAATCGATTACTATGATATCTGAATTTTAAGAGATCGATTACTATAATATCCGAATTTTAAGAGATCAATGACCATAATATCCGAAATTTAAGATATTATTTCTCTGTACTCTTTTCCTATATTTTTTAAATAAGTTATTGTAAAAGGTTGTTTATTGGTAAATTTAGGTTTTACTAGTTATCTGAGGATAGAATACCGAAAAAATCTTAAGGTTCTAAAGGTCGAACATCAGCATTTAAATAAAAGTAATGTTTAGGATATTTTTTTATTCACTACAAGTACTGGAATCATTGTCGTCCTCGTCATCATCGTCATTTAAATTAATGACTAGTTGATTATCCATGAAATCATCGAATTTTACGTCTCCGTCGAAATCGTCCATTATTATTTTCTTTGTTTTTTCTACTACTTTTGACCAATCTTCTTGTGTAACTTGCGCACATGCTTCCTTTAATAAGCCTTCTATTTTCTTGACATTGAAGGGTGGTTTTGTGTTGTGTCTTGCTGCATAACCTGTAAAACAATTATATAATTATTAGGTAAGCTAGAGGCACTCGTGTTATGTGGCTACAAAATGTATTAAGCTAATCTTGCAATATTTTGTTAGGTAATGTACAATTTTACACAACTGCGAAGAAGAAGGGTAATGTTTTATAGTATTACTGTACTTAACGGAAAATCTCAATTCACAATATATTTCAGCTTATTAAGAACAAGTTCTTGTTATTAATATAATCAACTACTAAAAAATATTATTTTATTATAAAGTATTACCTTTAACTTGGGCCCAAATCAGTTCAATGGCATTATATTGGCAATGGTACGGAGGAAGTCGTATGACTTTGTGCCCGTGTTCTTCGGCTAATTGGTCAATAGCATAAGTCGGTCTTGGTGGTTTATGCAATTTCACTAAATGTAACAATTCAGCTTTTAATAGTGACATCTCGGCTTCCACTCCTTTTCTTTGCAGCCATGCCACCAAATCTGCTTTCTTATTGGCTGATATTGGTGCTTTATCAATTTGCACAGAGTGGTATGGGACATTATCCATTATAATTGTGCTGTTAGGAGGGATATTCGTTAGTAAATTTAAGAACCACTCTTGGAACCTTTCCGCGTCCATTTCTTCATGATACTCTTTTATGCTTTTAGATTGGAAAGCTAATAATGAATTTTTCACGAAACCTGCAGACGCTGATCCAGCATGGCATATAATGAGGCGTCTACCTTACTTACTTGGTACTTTCGAGCACGAAGCTTCAGAATCATCTGTCCATGTTTTCGTCACAGAGTGGTTGGAATTTAGCCATGTTTCGTCCAAAAATATTACATTATCCCAGTTTATAATTTGTTTTACTTCGCGCAGGAATGTTAGTCGCTGCATAATTATGTCATGTCGCTCCCTAACAATTTTTCGTTTGTCAACTTTTTTGTATCTGAAGCCAATTCCTGTTATTATCGTTCTCAACGACTGTATGCTTCCCTTGTATAGCCCGGCATCTTCTAAAGTTGCACATAACTTTGCCAATGTTGGAAATTCGCCTCTTGTAAAATAACCATAGATATGGTTTCTAATAGCATGGCTATCGAAGTCATCGATACCTGTCACAGGTTTAGTTCTTTTCCTTTTTTTCGACGTGTGAGGTACGTTACTGTCACTCCCCGAAGGCCCATATTTTTCACTTTATATTTTGCCGACGGTGCGGCTACCAATACCGAGAGCTTCACCGACGCGATCCCGAACTTGTGTAACTGGCAGTAGAGCTCCACCATTTTGACATTCACGCTCAAAATACTCGTGTAATTTCACCACCAATTCACGAGCCTGGCTGTTCAAAGTACGTCCTCTTTTCGACATTATTAATAAACACTTGCTTAGTTTAGAGTCCAGAAAAGTAATAGCCAAGTCACAAATTGTAAAACACAAACGAGAAAGTAGGTACGCGCACAGTCAGCTTCCAAGATGGCGAGAGACTGCTGACGCGGGCGAGGGGGACCGCGTGCGCTTGTGGTCGGCAGTGTTGTCTGATAAAAAAATCTTTTTTCTGGAGCTATTTCGCCTATATGGATTTATTTGAAAATAATTAAATTAATTTATTTTAGGGTACCTATGTATTAAATGCATTATGCGATCGAGCCGTAACGTGAAATTATTCAAAAATTAAATTGCACTCTACCCCTAAACATTACGTCGAAAATTCGTTTTCTGGCCGTGGTCTGACATTGGCCATAAGCGCTTCTAGCGCTTACAACATCGTAATCTGAGTAGATTATGGACCGAGGCATCAAATTTGATCATTTTGTCATCTGTCATTGTATTTTTACAAAGTCGTTAATTGATAATTTGAAAGTAATAAATTCGATTATCCGAATAATGTACACGATTTTTTCGTACACAATTGATTCCGAAGAGTCGCAACACTACGAGCAGTGACCTAACTATGTGACTTTGCAATGAGGTCAAGAATAGAACTAATAGAACTTATTTATTGTGTAAATATTGTTTATTTTGCTTTGTTTCAAAGTGTTCAATTAAATTTAGATATTAAGAATTGTACATTTTTAGATCCAATAATAAAACCATTATAAATTCATGGTTTTACGAAAAAGGTTATCGAATTTGAATAAGTTACACTTAAACAAAGTTATATCTGTTTGAAAAACATGAAATGTCATACGGTACTTCTTAGATTTGATGGACTGTATAAATGCGTGCGAGTCGGACTCGCGCATGAATGGTTCCTTATCATTACCTATACAACACTAGTCACTATATCAAACAAAAATCGGCAAAAAATCACGTCTCTTGTATAGGAGCCCGCCTTAAATATTTCTTCTAATTCAATTAGTTATTTATTTTTAAAGTGAATATTCACTTCAGCGACTAAATATTTTGCGAATATTTTTAGAGTCTACTTGTTGCCGTGAACGCTATCCATCGCATCAGAGCCTGTCACGACCATAGTCACGACACAACACGTCAGACAAATATAGCTCCGGCTTATTACTTAGATTTTTTTATATGGACGAAGTATATTGGGTTCTTCCAGGTTTTTTTTTCATAAAGAAAGTAATCACAAGCGTTTAAAGTTTTTTCATTACTTTTTTTGACAATCTATTCATGGCGGATAGGTTATGTTATCGTTTCTAAAATTCTACGTTTTCGGTCACGAACAACAAATATATTTGATTTCTCTGTTAATGATTTATAACAGTTTTGTTCTTTAATTTAATATTGAAGCTGAGTAAATCTGCAAAAAGTTAAGTTTTATTATTGTCAGATAGTTTACATTTACAGTGAACGCCGTTTATTTTGGGAATATACAATATTATAAAATGAGTTTAGCTAAAGTTCCTAATAGTATCAAAACGAAATATGAAGCTTTAGATATTTTCTTATTTTGCAATGGACAGCATACGACTCCACCTAGAAAATATCATTTGAAATCCGAGGAACTCGAGAAATGGGACGACACCTTGATGAGAATTGCACAGTCACAATATGGAAATAAGTAAGGGAATGTACTTACTTACATTATTTGTATGTTAAAAAAAAAGAGGGCACACAAGCATATGGTCCGCATGATGGTAAGCGGCCACCATAGCCTAACGCAAATTAATTAAAAAATCGAAATATAACAGTACTTGTGCATTCAATTTTTTGCATTGATAAGTTGTTAGTACTATGGCAGTGTGCATATTTTACAAATTATTATAATGTTAGTTGAAGATCTGCAAGTAAGAACCTAATTTAAGTATTCTGCCTAGCAATCCTTAATATAGGAAGATACACATATACAATACAATCATGTAGTTTTTCACCTTTACTTCAATGATTCAATGTTTTCAGGCAATCTATCGTTGACTTGTATACAATGGTCGGCGAAAAGCTGACATCTCCAATTGAAATAGCTAATAATAATGTGTATGTAGCTGTACCACATACAGAAAAGTTTATTCCCGTTGGGTACAACGAGTACTTACTGAAAGCGTCAAGGTATAATAATTTTACAAAGACTATATATTATATCACTAAGCGTATTCTACATTTTTTTTTAATATTTTGATTTAGATCTCGTGAAAAACGTCAAGGCAAAATACGTATATCAAAAGACGTGCTACCCGAGACAGGTATGAAGTATTTTTAAAAACTAATCTAAGATATTCTGAAACAAAATATTTTGTATTTCAGTAGAACAACAATGTAATAGAATGAGTATTTGTGAAGATTCCGAAAATAAAACAAATAATGGCACCGATCATCAAGTAAGTTTAAAATGATTTCATATTAATTATGATGTGTATAAAATTAAGATGTTAAATTACTTTTAAGGCAAAAAGCCCTGAGGATAACAAAAGTATATTGGGGCAAACTATCAACAAGAAGACCTTCCATTTACCATTTCCAAGAAAATATAGTCGAAACGTCCCACCTGATACAATAACCAAAGTGTTTCCCAAAAATAAAGAAAAACCACAGACGAACAAAAATTTAAAGGTCAACATGGAAAGAAACCTTAACAAAGATCCAATATCGATTACAAATCCCAATAGATCCATTAAATCGAAGGACAAAGACTGCAACAAATATATTTTCATGGCAAAAAATAACAAAAGCAAAAGAGATAACATCAAACCCGAAATATCTAATCAAATACAAAAAAAACCTACAATTTTTGATGAAAATAATATCTCTACAGCCAATCCAGTAATCGATGACTTAACATGTGATAAAGAATTGATCGTCGTTAAAAAACCCGAGTCAATGAGTATAGACATAAATACAGGAATCTCATTACTATCCAGACCTATAATACCCTTACATGAAATTTCAACTCTGCCACGGTTAGATGAAAATGTAACAAATACGCAAGAAACTTTTAAGAAAAATAACTGTTATAATGCAGAAAACATCAAAGTACAAAATGTGGCCATATGTAATGTACAATCCACTACTCATTATAATGTACAAAACGAAAAAGAAATTAGCAAAAATACTTATACAAATACTTTAGAATATCAATATCGCACTGACAACCTCAATATAAATAACGATAGTCAACCTATCGAAAATTTTATTACTGTTGTTGATGGAGGAGATGTAATCAATTTAAATTTGAAATTAAAATTGAAAAAATGTGATGGAACCGTCAAAGTAAATATTGATAATAAATTACACTCTATAACAGAAAAAAAGTGCAACTCGGATGTAATAAAAGAAATTACAGAAGACGAAAAAACCTCGAAACTCGTGGTTTTGCGATGTTCTTGTTGTTGTAATGATGATTTCGATGTACTTTTGCAGAATTGTGATTTATCATCAGACCCCACTGAGAAAATCTATTTCGTACTTGTACCCTACATTGATTGTAAAAACCAAATGATAAGGTAACAAATAGTTTAAAGTGTACCAACACTAAAACCTTATTATCATGAGCACAGTTTTTAATAATTCAGATCCCACTAGCATGTTTCAAAAATATGTGTTTAGTAAAGCTGAAACGAACTCACGGACCTCGAAATTGCATTTGTGCGTCATGTCAAGTATTGAATATGTATACATCGCTGCAAACTTGAGCAAGGACAGGCAAGCCTCCGCAATAGCAATTTTTTCATACAGAAACGTCTACTGCAAGTTTATTTGTCTGTGGTTTTGCTCAAGAAGTTTGCCGCTAACTAGACATTATTGATTCAGTGGTATTGACACAAAATAACAAATATATTTTCTTAGATACTTGTTAATATTATATGTCTGCGTTTGTTATTTTGTATTACAATAAAAACTGTCTCAAAACTAAAAACTATTGAGTATGTAATATGTTATTGCCCTTACTTAACAGCAGCGACACCTAGACAGCGAAGATATTGGTTCGATTTGAGCCTTAATACATGAACAAAATTTTATAATAATTTGTTTTTTTTCTTTCGATAAAAAAATAATTAAATATTTTTTTTACAAACAGGAACCCTATATTTTCACCGATTTTTGCTCGATATAATATTAAATCTTGTACAATGGTACGGGACCCTTCGTACAACTCGCACCTGTCCGGTTATTTGGGCAAAACATTTTTTTGATCAATTATCACTTTTGCTGCACGTTACTTATTTTAACATTCTTACATTTTTTTTGTAGATGCAATTGTGAGCAAAAAGGTACGACACCATCAAAAATAGAAATTGACGAAACAAGGTTAAGCATCGCTAACCCAGTAACCAAAGTAAACGCTGATACTTCATTAATAAAAAGGTCGGATAAATATGATATGGAGAATGAAACGCAAATTGATATAAAAATCAGCGATGTGAATATTCCTCGAACACAATCACTATTACCAAATAATCTTAAAGAAAGTTTAAACAATAATTCAGAGAGAGGTAACTATTTTTCGGCTAAAGATGAACATTTAATAAATACAAATCTTAATTCTGTACAAGTCAATACTACTGAACCAAATGAGGATCTCGAATCTTTAATCTTAAGAATAAATGATTCTAATATGACCAAACAATTCATGGACAATACTACGCAAACAGAATGGTCTTCGCTTTTGGTTAGTATAACTGACGGTAATGTATATTCATACACATTCAAATAATGTTATACCGTTATTTTTGCGATTAAATTCTGAATTGATTAATGTAATGTGCTTATTGTATTTTAATGTAGAATAAAATAAAATAATTAACTGCTTAAATTTTGTTGCGCAACCTTAATATAAATAGCGTTAATAAGCTAGGTATTTTATTTCAGCTAGAAGCAAAACGTCATGAGGATGGTAATTATTCTTTTCACTTGCCTCCATTGTCCGTACTAAAATATTACTTTTGATGATAAATTAAATGCTTTTATAGTTAAACAAGTATTTATTTATTATAACAAAAATATAGTCGGGTTTTTCTTTAAAAGACTCTAAATATGTCTTCCGACTTAATAATTTAGCATACTGTTTTTTTGGAATGCATTTGATATGATTTTTATTTACATTTGGCAATATTTTATATGTTACCAAGTTTAAAAAATATATACTACTGGTTATTGTCAATCACCGCTTCAAAAAGTTCATCAAATGCCATTTTACTCTTATTCCAATTGTGTATCTTCAGGGAACTATTTAACTCCAAATTATTTAATATCAAATTAAAAATATAATAACATGTCCTATTTAAAGGCTTATAAATTACCCTTCCTTTACAATAATAAACTTTTAAAACACTTGTCAATAACTAACTTAAAGTTTAAGTAAAAATATTGTTATAAGTTAATCGTCATTCATCGCTATAACGCGAAAAAAAAATATTATTAAAAAACTTCATAGCAAACGTAACTTTAGTTCACTCTCCCTGGTTCGCGGGACGGGGACCTCGGTTGACGTTGACGGTAACGTCGCGGTGAATTAACACGTGTGTTTCTGCGAGCTGTAAGTATTTTTTTCTAATTATTTATATTTTGTCATCGAATAAGTCATTTGTATTTCAATCTAAGTTCTTTGAATACACACACGTAACATTTTCGTTTGTTTCTATTATAATATCCAGCAGAAATAGATTTCATTTAGTATAATCATTGCTGAGGTTTTATGCTCACAGACAAGTTCGTGCAGGTTTTTTCCTCAACTCGTCATTCTATGCTACATCATTATGGGCGACATACCGTGGTGAAGAATGACACTAGTTTCGCATAATGATTTTCAGCTTGGCAATAATGATGAACTGTTGTGAAGAATGATATTTAGTAGAATACAGCTTTTATTCTTGAAGTTTCAAGGAATTCAGGTGATTTTAGAATGAATTGTGTAAGATAATAAATAATCTAGAACCTTGTTATCTCTTGGCAATGGTGTTACTATTATAGGTACCCGTACATACTATTATATACTCCTAAGTTTGCTAGAAGGATAGACCAATACTTAATAGACTAAATAGCCTATGTTTAGCTTTCGTTTAAGTTAATCTAATCCCAATAATTTGATATTTTGTAACAAATCAAATATGTATATCAATAAAAATAGTATGCATATTTTTTTTATAAATATTTAGCTGCTGGAAATATTTAGTATAATTATGAAGATAATATAGATAGTTTTTTTAAGCTATATTAGTATGTTTTCTTATGATTTTGAACATTAAGATTTTATATTATATTGTTCAAACACATTTTTATTTTTACTTACAGCAAGCAAAATGCCGCAAACGAAAGAACAGAGGCTAGCAAAACAGCGCATATGTAAAAGAAGACGCTATAACGAAATAAAAAATGATCCTGAGCTGCTTACCATTGAAAAGGAAAAACGAAGAAAACAATATTTGAAAAGAAAAGAATAAAAAAAGATTGTCCAGATCAAAGATAAAACTCCTCGGTCACAAAGAGAACAAAGAAAAAGATGGAAAGAAAATTCCAGAAAGTATCGAGAGAGAGAAAACCTAAATCTTAATAAAGGAAGTCAGATTAGAAACTATTCAAGTTGAAGCAGCCGTGGATGCAAATTTACCTAACGAAGCTGAGAGTATTCACAAGGAAGAAGACCCTTTGCAACATGATTGTGAGTGTCCAGCAGTGAAACGCGCAGTTAGGAAAATAAGATACAGAGAATTTAAAAAAAGAAAAATATTGATTGCTATAATAGATGCTTTGAAAAAGAAAAATGAGTCCCAACGTAAAAGTATAATAAATCTACAGAAAAAACTTGAAGACACGCGAAAGTAACCAATTGAAAACACAAAGATAAATAATAAACCAAGTAAAAGACGTAATTTATCACCTTAATCCCCAAGTCGCAAACACCGCATATCTGACATAAAAAAGTCAATAATTTCATTTTATTGTGACGAAGCCAATAGTACCGTTGCTGCAGGAAAAAAAGAATTCGTTACAAGGAATAAGAAAAGACAGCAGAAACCTGACAGCTCCGTTGATAGATTTACATAAAAAAATTCAAAATGAGACTAACTATGAAATTCATTATTCATTTTTTTGCAAAAACCGACCTTTCTGGGTTCTGGGTCCTAAGCCAGCTAATAGAGAAACATGCATGTGTGCTACTCATGTTAATATGGAATTGATGGTAAGCGCCATGAGTAAGGCATATATTATAAAAGAAAAAAAACCAGAAGACATATTCACCACATTGTGTTGCGATTCTTATAACACAGATTGCTTGCAAAGAATTTGCCTAAATTGTGTAGGACGGGACCTCGTATATAAAGAAATTAATAATGAGATTCACTTAACGATTTTTCAATGGAATAGGGTCAAAAAAGAAGTAGTTTTAGATAATGGAATGAAGCACTCAGAAGCCATTTCCAAATTAAAAGCCGAACTGCCAAACTACTTTAATCATGTACACAAAATTGTAAATCAGTACAAAGTAATTAAATCGCTTAAAAATAATTTGAATATCCATGAAGCTATAATACACGTCGACTTCTCCGAAAATTATAATTTGAAATATGCAGAAGAGGTGCAATCATTCCACTTTGGAGGAAGTCGGCAACAAGTATCACTTCACACAGTTGTGATTAATACTCACAGTTTTGTAACTGGACAAGTAATCCCTACATCCATGTGTACTCTTAGTTCCTGCCTTCGACACGACGCTGCTTCTATTTGGGCTCATTTACTGCCTGTTCTTGATCAAGTTATGGAACTTAATCAGTTTGTAGATACAATTCATTTCTTATCCGACTCTCCGTCGTCTCAATATAGAAACAAATACATGTTTTATATTATCAGCCAATTGTCGTCTCACCACTCCAGCATAACCAGAATGACCTGGAATTACTCCGAAGCTGGGCACGGAAAGAGTGCCCCTGATGGCATTGGCGCTACCGTAAAAAGACTAGCAGATCAATGGGTTCATTTTGGTTAAGATGTTGGAAACTTTGAACAATTTTACAAAATCATGGAATTAAGATTAGGAAATGTTATAATTAAAAAAGTTTCCGAGGAAGAAATTATTCAAAGGGAGAAATTGATTCCCGAGAAGTTGAAACCCTTCAAAGGCACCCTCTCTGTACATCAAGTTCTTTGGGACCTTTTTACACCAAAAATTACAATGAGAAATATGAGTTGCTTTCTATGTGACGTTGGTGAAATTTGCAACCATGGAAAGCATCTAGGGTATATTATCAACAGTAATTATGCCGTTAATCAAAACACTATAACTGACGTAACTTCTTGTAACATTGTTCCACTGGCAAAAACTAAACGCAAATTTACAAATCAGAACAAAATCAAGCTTATTTCTGATATTCTTATTGATGTCACCAATAAGACTACACATCAGTAATTAATATTTGATACATTTAATGATTCTTTCGAATTCTTTTTTCTTTGTATTCTGTTACCCATAAATCACTATAAGAATTTATTATTAATACAATACATTTTCTTTTTTCGAAATATTGTGATGGTAGTTTTTACGAATTAAGAGCCATTTACATGATGCAAGTTTCTTGCCTGTTCCATATAATTATTTTAAATTGAATCAATAAATGACTTGCATAGTCTATACAGCACGTAACATTCTTGATCTATTATACAAGTTATGCTTCAAAACTTTTCTTGGTATAATTGCAATTGTATGCAACCTTTTTATTACATCCACGTGTTCTTAAAGATCAATTATTGCGCTACATTCATTGCATTCAAATATTGTTCTGGTATGTACAAGAAAATGTCATCATGTAATAAGTATATAATGTGTAACTCCCTCGCTAAGTCAAATACATACTTGTAAGACATAATTAAGGTGTTCATTAGTAAGATAATGGTATATATTTGATGTATAAGGTTAACTAACTAATTAAGTTTTTGACTGTTCCTTAAGTTATTGTCCATTAAGTGAATAGTTGACATAAATGATTATTAAGTAAGTAACCAATTAGTTGCTACAGATATAAGTTAATGATTTTTAATGATTACCAAAGAATTAATTATTTAAGAAGACTACCTAGAATGATTAAGTTTTTTAGAACCAAATAGTTATAATCTCAATTAGTTTTGATTATTTGTTAGTTTCTTATCAAAGTTTGATGAATAAAATTGTTTTAAATGATTAAGTAAGTGTTTATTGTGAAATACCCAAATTGAAACCTTTTAAATCATTTACTACAACACTGCGTCATTATGTTCCATGCTGATATCATTCTCACCATACTGTGTCATTTTCCTCAACGTGAATAATTCTAAATTTAAAAATATTGGTTTAAATATTACAATAAAACAAGTGCCCTTCTTTTTGAAATTAAATTTTATACACATAGATTGCATTTAACTTATTAAAACATCCTTGCATTGAGGTTTATTAAAAAAACTAAAATTTTGTCAAAGATAATATATATCAAAGAATGACCCACGATGTGCCTAAAATCACAAACATTGTCAAATAATCCTTCGGTTGTAGTTCTTCAGCCATAGAATTAATCTGATACTCGCTACTATACTTTCTAAGTTTGTTCGCCAAAATATTCATGGGCTTTTGGCCCAGATGACGTAACTGCGTTTCTGTAATATGTAACAGATTTCTTGCGGGCATTTCTATCATCACCTGTTAACATCACAACACGAACAATAAAGACAAACCAAATAAACATTAGATAGAATTTTATCAAGTTTTAACAATAATAATTAAATATTAAAATATTATCATATTTCGCTATCCTTGATAATAGTGTCTATTTTATTCGAACATAAAAGTTCTTGTTATATCTTTTAGTTTCATCACATTGGACTCACACGAGTATTTTATATTATCAGCATAAGCCTATTAATGTGTATTGGGGCAGATGCCTTTCATTGTACCTTACTAGAAAACCTCCCGATAGTACAGTCAATCTGTAGGTTGGGTGGTGAAAAAAAACCTAAAAGGTAAGTCTTGTTTTTTCTATTGCCAAATGACGTCAGTAAGCCGTAAAGTTTTCCATTAAAATGATATTTTCAGGGTGCAAAAGTGAAAAAAACACCTTTTTTGAGACTAGCGCCACCTACAATGAGCATTTTTTGTTGTACGAGATTGCAACAATGACATAAATTGTAGTACTCAACGCCCTCTACAATTATGGTCGAAAAGAAAGTTTCTAAAATGCATACAAAACAAGAAAAATGCGTTACAAAAATTTTTGAGGGTTTTTTTGATTTTTTCAAAAAACGCCTACGAGTTGAACATGCCCATCGCCAAGGTGGCTTATTGACGTCATTTGGCAACAAAAAAAAACAAGACTTACCCCTTAGGTTTTTTTTCACTGAAACGATTTTTTTTTCGACAGATTGACTATACTACGAATCAATGATGAAAGTCACACATATACAGCACCCATAATACTTTCGATAGTTTTCAGATTATCGTAAACGTAATAGTAGGGGAGCCCAAGCGGGGATTTTTGGAGTTACTCGAGCGCGACAGGTCAACATAAGGGGGCAACCTTGCACTTTGTGAAGAACTCCCACCATACCTAAGCCCTCTTTGTAGGGCCGAATTCTAGGGCAGCAAAAACTACTATCTACCATAAATACAAAAAGACACAGCGAGAGACTTTTTTAATAATGTCTAAACCATTAAATTTTTTTAATCTGTTCGATTTTCTTTGATCAAAACTCAAAGATCGGTGGGTATATCAACATGAAAACTTACTTGAGCTGTAATTCCTGCCATAGCTCCCGGGCTTACAGCAGCAAGTTCAGCCGCGCTAACCTCTGTTAACAACAGCCCTAGGCGGGCCACATCTTGTGTACTCCAACTGTACGATTTCCCTAGCGCCTACCAACATAGTGATAGCAATGAAATACAAATAAAATAATTTGCTAATAACATAGATATGTTTTATAATTTCACCTGAGTTTTCGTCATCATTGTAAGGTAAAATCGTCTTTGTAATGGATCACAAGCTCTTATGTGATGAAAAAGCTGGAATTAAAAAAAATGATTCATTTATTCTGAGTTAGTGAGCCTGTGCCTTAAGACAATAATAAATTTCGCTATTCGGTTGAAAAATAAAATAGAAATAATAATTAACTTTTCACGTTGTATATTTTATATATACGCTATGCACATAAATTACGATTGAAACAGTTTTTTTTATAATATCATGAAAGGCAAAAACACGGTCCGCATTATACAAAGTAAGCAATAAATCACAGAAGCCGTGAGATATTGTATCAGTTTACATTGATACATTATGAGTAAAAGTATAATGTTTTAAACTTTAATGGTAACTAAAATTATAGATATTAACGGGATCGTTACCATGGCGTGATCATGGCGCTTGCAACAGTGCCGAAATCCCGATAATAACTATAATGAGTAAAAGTAATTAAATTACACAATAGCTTGACATTAAAAATACATCATTGTTTCTCTTAGAAATTGACTGATGTTAATGATCGAAAACCACATTTTTTATGTGATATAATTTTTTACCTGTGGAGTAAGCAGTAGGTAGTGGCCCTCTGGAATTTTTCTCATTAAAGACAGGGGTACCCCGCATAAAAGGTTGTTCATGAGGTTCATGTAGGGAGGTTCCGCCCAATCACGATTCTGGCTTATGTATTTACTCGCAGTTACTCCCACCTGTTACGTAATGAGAATATTTTTTTTAATCCATAAGTTTTACTGCATACCTACGTTTCACACCCATACGAGTTAGATCTGTTGAATTGGTCACTACTATTAGAATGAAATGCAAATGACAAACTTGGATCACATCTTGATTACAGCTTATTCATTTCTATCTTTGTCCCAACAGAAATGAAAGCTTATAATAATCGCTGAACATAAGCGCAACTTGGAATTGGAAAATAATCACCTCTATGAAAATACTCACCTGATGCCTATCAAGATCTGCATGTGTACCGATGTACACCAATATCCTGTCATCGCTCATGTTTAGTCTGGCTATCTCTCTACCCGACAGATGCTTGAACAAGGGCCGAAATAACTCCAACTCGTGATACGGGATCTGCTTTGTCTTCCTATTTCCTTTCACCACCGTCCACATTGCTCTCAATTTCTCTTTCTCGATCTTCATCATTGCTATTGTGCGCGCCTGAAAGAATTTTCACTTTTGTTATTAATATATTAGTCTCGAACTAAAGTTTATATCTATTGCGGGATTAATGGTGCATCTAAGTTGCAACACCATGAATCAGAAATACACTTCTGGACACATCTGTCGGCCCACCTAATATTTTAAGTTTTGACAGTCCCTAAGCTAAAAATAAATGTTACATTATGCAAAAAGATATTAACTACGCAGTTTTGAGGCTGTTCTAAAAACCATCTTTTCGTGTTTTTAAAATTATTGCTCAACCATAAACATATATGTTTGCTTGAGACCGTGGCCCGATAGATATGTCCGGAAGTATATAATTATCGTTATCTATATAATTCTCAATTCCAAAACTACCACGATAACACCATATAAATTAATAAATCTGACAGTGCGTTTAAAAATCTTGCAATTGCAAGATTACGCGCTGTCGCAGTTTTATCCTCATTTATATCGTTGGACGCAACATTTGGAATTGATTATTATTGCCAATCAATAGTGAAAGTTGGTGAAACTAGGAACATATTTTATTATTGCTGATAATATGTATACAACATACCAATATTTCCAATGGACAATAATGAAACATAAATTCAGCAATGATAAATACATAGTACATTAATATTTATCTGACGGTGTCGCATATTTGATGGTCTTCTCTCTAACCATGATGTAAATGATATGGCGTGAAGTAATTTTAGGTATACAACGATATTATTAATATCATTAATGATACAGGAAACGATACAGGGGGACGATCCTACTAAGTTAAAGTACCTAATAAACGTGCATCTATTGTATTTCAGTAGTTCTGAATTTTTCAACAGTTATTGTTGTTAAACACACAAAACCATAAATATTTTTTCTTAATTTTTGCTGTGTAACGTCTTTCCTCTCGCTTTCCTGCAATTTATGGGAGTGATTTCGTGAAATGGGACGGAAGTGTGTGCCAGGAAGTCGCGAAAGCGCGCGCTATTTGATTTGATTTTAGAACATAATGTTCAAATGGCTTATTTCTTTTGTAGTAGGTTTTATTTCTTTTTTTTACTAATATAAGGTGAGGTTTCAAATGTTACACATCATACGCCACTACTGTAAAGCTCGCTCGTTTTTTGTTATTGTTATCTAATATATAAAGTAGGTAATAAAAACTGAGTCAAAAGGCGATACGTGCTATTGAACCATTATTTAGACACGATTTTTACTTTAGTTTAGCAGAATCGACACCCTGGAGTTAATACAGTTTTATACCGATCTTAAGACGTAGGCAGGCGGTAACTTTAGCACGTCAGCCAAAGTGCCCTGCAGCAATATGGTGAAGGCGTCGATGGCGGTCTGCATGTAGTCGTCGGTGATGTTGAGCAAGCAGTGGCCGCGGTGAATGAACTCTGCCATTGACATGTGCACCGAGCTCTTGTTTTGGAATAACTCTGCGCTAAAACCGGGTAGTTTTTAAGAACATTATAATATCATCATCGGTCTATTGACATATCCCCACTGCCGGAACACAGGCCTTCCTTATGAATGATTATATATAGGAAATAATATATAGGAAATAACAAACTGGTCGAAATTGAGAAATCATTGGACTTTTCTTCGGAACGTCAGGATGCATCCGAAAACCGTTTGAAATCAATTGAAAATAGTATAACGAGTAACACTGATCTGGAAAATCAAATTTGTGTATTGGAATACAAAATATCTCAAATGGAACAGCAAGCGCGACAATGCAATATCGAAATTTTTAATTTGCAAGAACGTCGTGACGAAAATCTTGTATGTATATTGGAATGTTTGGGCAACGTTATAAACCAACAAGCTACAGATATTGTGTCTGCGCACCGTGTCCCACATGCTGACCCCAAGTATAAACAGCCCAAGAACATCGTGGTCAAGCTTACTAGCAGAATACTTCGCGATAATATAATAGCTGCATGTCGTGCAAAAAAGAAACTCAACTCTGAGATGCTATCTATACCTGGGTCGCCGAGTCCTATATATATAAATGAACATCTTACGTTGGATAATAAAGTTTTGTTTCGCCAGTGTCGTGAAGTCGCTAAAAATAAGGACTATAGATACGTATGGGTTAAGCACGGTGTTATTTTTGCTAGAAAACAAGCTGCCTTGCCAGTTATTGTTGTACGAAGTGTCCAAGACATTAGCAAAAATATTTAATAATAACAGGCATAACATTTGTTTATATACTTCTAAAAAGTCAATTTATATATACATAATCATAATCATTTTGTTATTACTTTTCAACAGTAATTATGCAAACAGATATTTATCAGCACAGTATAATGTAAGTTATGTACGAGGAGTAAGGTATGTTGTTCAGTGGCCATATGGTGGGATTTATATAGTAAAAAGAGGTTTTGTATCTAATTTAAATCTTTGTTTGCCAGGAATTAATAAGAAGAGAAAGGTATGTGATTCCGGATGGGTGCAATATAACTATGAATGTAAAATTATATTAATAGGGATAACTATGTATTATAACCTAAAAATAATAAATAATAATTCCCTTCTAATTTTGTTTGCATGTATTATTAGAACCTTCATTCATCATAACATATTTATTGTCATATACTTAATTTTAATATATGGACACTTTAATTATATTTTTAATCATTTATTTAATGGATAATAAACAAACATCAGTTTTCTATCAAAACTGCAGGGGACTAAGAACTAAGCTACATTCGTTGTATATGAATATCTTATCTCACAGCTATGATTTGATTATCTTAACTGAAACCTGGTTGCATTGTGATTTAAATGATAGTCAAATTGTGGATGCTAGGTACCAGGTATTTAGACACGATAGGGATCGTTGTGGTAGCGACAGGCGGGACGGTGGGGGGGTTCTCGTGGCAGCCTTGCGAGGGCTAGAGGCTGTACCTATTGCCACATTTCACGCAGCCGCCTCACCGCTGGTTGATCATGTTCTTATTGAAATAAAATCACCTAGTGTGAAGGAGTTTATTGTAGTGGGTGACTACAATCTGCCTACATTAGAGTGGCGCGACTGTGTAACATATACAGAACCAGTGATGAGCAGCAATTATAGCGATGCGAATAAATGCATGATTAACTTTTTATCCCTTTTTAGCTGTTTACAGTTGAATAAATACAAGAATTCTAAGAATAGAATACTTGATTTATTTATTACTAACATAAATGGTTGTAGGATATTTGTCGCAACTTCTCCTCTCGTTCAACCCGATGACAATCACCCGTCGCTATCTGCACTGGTTACCTGTTAATGCTAGATTGTCCACAATGCCCATGAAGAGGATATATTCATATGATTTCTATAAAGCGGATTACATAAATAAACATGTACCGCAAAAATCTACCAGGTCTCAACACCATACCGGTCGAGGGAAGCCTGAAGTACCTCGGCCTGGTGTTGGATCCCCGATGGAGTTTCGAGGAGCACTTCAAGCTCCTCGCTCCACGGCTGTGCGCCGCCGCAGCCGCACTCGGCAGGGTCCTCCCAAACGTGGGGGGATCAGGAGATGCGTGCCGTCGACTGTATCACGGGGTGATACGATCGATGGCACTTTATGGAGCCCCGGTTTGGGCAGAGTGCCTCAAACCCCGCACGATGGCCCTGCTGCGACGACCGCAGAGGACCATCGCGACCCGGGTCGTGCGAGCTTACCGCACGGTCAGCCACGGCGCCGCCTGCGTACTCGCGGGTATGACGCCGTGGGATCTCGATGCCCAGGTTCTGGCAGACGTGCATCGAGGTCGGGTCGAAGCCAGGGAGCGGGGTGAAAGACCTGCCCCAGCAGAGCTGCGGCAGGTCCGTTCCATCGCGCAGGCAGAGGCCTTGCGGCGATGGGATGAGGCACTCGCCCATGTAAGCGCCGGCCACCGGACGATTGAGGCCATTCGTCCGGTGTTGGAGGAGTGGGTGGGTCGCCGGCGCGGCGGCCTCTCGTTCCGCATGGTGCAGGTACTGACCGGGCACGGATGCTTCGGTCACTACCTGTACCGTGTCGCACGTCGGGAGGAAACGCCGCAGTGTCATCACTGCGGCGCCCCGGACGATACGGCCGAGCACACCTTGCTGGAGTGCTCGGCCTGGCGGCAGCAGCGCCGCGACCTGATTGCGGCGCTGGGAGGCGGAACCCTCTCGCTGCGGAGCATGGTAGAGGCCATGCTCCGTAGCGAGTCGGCATGGGAGGCGGCTGCCTCCTTCTGCGAGAACGTTATCTCGCAGAAGGAGGCAGCCGAGAGGGAGCGGGAGGATGATCCCCTGGCCGCTCCCTCCCGCCGAAGAAGAGCGGGCAGAAGAGGACGAGTGCGTGCCCTGGCTACGCCCGTCCCATGACCCTGCCCGCGGGGATCCCTAGCTGGCCGGTACGGCGCATTGTGCCGTGCCGGCCACCGAGGGATCCCCTGACGGCAGCCCCCATCTTGTAGTTCTGTCCTGCAAAGAGGGGGGCGGCGGAGGGAGCTACACGGGCATGCCCAAGTAGTCCTCCGCAGCGGACGGGGGGCGGTACGGTGGGCACTAGGCCGCGTATTTTGCCCCCACGCGCGGGCCATCCTGCGCACGTCTGCGGGGTCCCCGCAATACCTCGGGAGGACCCCTGCCGTGGAGCCCCGGCTAGGCCGGGAGGCTGCTGGGTGCGAAGACGCGGAAGAATCCCTAAACGGGGATCCCGCGGTTTCGCACTAAGCAGCTTAGAGGGTATTCGCAGGACTTTTTTAGCGGATATTATACCGTAAAGCGCCCGTAAGAGTTGCGGGGTCCTCGGTGGGCAGCCACTGTGGGGTTCGTAAGACTTGCGGGAGCCAGGTGTGAGGTCCGTTCGGCGGTGTGCCTCTTAAAGGCGCCGTCGTCTGTAAATAGATTTTTTACCTGCGTATTAAAAAAAAAAAAAAAAGGTCTCAACACCATCCTCCGTAGTTTACAAAGGCATTGATTCATATTTTTAGAGACAAAAATAAAGCGTGGATTAAATGGAAAAAATTTAGAAATATTAGTGATTACGCCGCTTTTTTCATGTTTAGAGATCGTTTTCGTAAAGAATCCTCTAAATGTTATAAAAAATATATGGATAATGTTGAAAAAAGCATTCACGACAATAATAATAAATAATAAATAATAAATAAATATTTCCAACACACACACCAATTAGCCTAGCCCCAAAGTAAGCACTATAAGGCTTGTGTTATGGGATACTAGGGTAACGGATAGAATACATACACTTTACATATATAAGTATATTTATATAGAAATACATATTAAACATCCATGACTGGAGTACAAATGCTCGTGTTCATCACACAAACATCTGCCCCCACCGGGATTCGAACCCGGGACCTCTCGAGTCGGCGACACCATGAAACCCGGCGTACAAACCACTCGGCCACGGAGGTCGTCATATCAAATCAAATACTAAATACGACAATATCAAATACTTTTGGTCTTACGTTCACAACTTAAACAAAAATGCAGGGATTCCAAGCTCCATGTCGTACAAAGACCATACTAAAAATAATCCAGAAATAATACCGCATTTGTTTTCTTCTTTTTTCCAATTGGTTTTTGAACCACGGGATAACGTAAATGAGTATGATATTCATAACATTTCCGATCCTAATCCTGACTCAAGCCTTATAATTCACCCAGTGAAACTATCAGCCGAAGAAGTACTAAATAAGCTTAACAGGTTAGATATTTCTAAAGGCCCCGGCTTGGATAATATTCCCCCTATATTCTTTAAACTAACTTTTAAAACCATATATAATCCACTTCACCGTATATATAATATGTGTTTGCATGAAGGCACATTCCCAAGTGTGTGGAAACGCGCGCGAATTGTCCCCGTTTTCAAAAATGGGGATAAAGCAAATGTATCGAATTACCGTCCTATATCAATTTTACCCACTCTTTCTAAGCTTTTTGAGAGACTTGTGCATAATCGTATATAGGAAATATATGATACATAATTACATTATCGAACAACAGCACGGTTTTGTACAAAGTCGTTCTACAAATACTAACTTGCTCGTCTTTACATCTTATCTGTTTGATGGTTTAGATAACACTAAACAAATCGACAGTGTATACACCGATTTCCAAAAGGCTTTTGAAAGGGGGGATCATAAAATCTTGCTCGATAAATTAGCCTACAATGGAATTCGCGGCGATTTGTGGCGCTGATTCAAGTCGTACATTACCAATCGCACACAAAAGGTTGTTATCCGAGGTTACGAATCAGACTCTGTACCGATAACATCTGGTGTTCCACAGGGATCTGTACTGGGGCCCTTGCTGTTCATATTATTTATTAACTTTATCCATAAATGTTTTAATTTTTGTAATTTTCTGCTATATGCTGATGGTCTTAAGATATATCACACAATTGACAGCAAGGATGACCATATTAGATTCCAAGAAGATTTAGATCGTCTCTCTATATATTGCTGTGAAAATAAGCTGAATTTAAATATCATGAAATGCAAAACAATCACATTCACTAAAAAGAAAAATATAAGTAATTATTCTTATAAATTGTGTAATGAATATCTTGAGTCTGTTAAGTCGGTAAGAGATCTGGGGGTAACTTTAGATAGCAAGTTTCATCTGGATCTACATGTTGACAACATCATAGCCAAAGCATTTAAGATGTATGGCTTTATAATGCGATCCAGTAATAAATTCGCGCGAGTTTCCACATACTATTATTTATATAAATCATTAATTCGCTCCCAAATAGAGTATGCAGTACCCATCTGGAATCCTTTCTATGATAAATACAAAAAGGCACTTGAATCCGTCCAAAAAAAATTTTACGATGTGTACACTATAAATTCCACCACAGTCGCTTACCCTACGAGCAGCTGCTTTGTAGGTATGAACTTCCTACCCTTCAACAAAGACGACTTCAGCTTGAAATGTCATTATTGTATGACTTATGTCACAATAGATACGACTGCATACCACTGATAGATATAATATCTTACAGAGTTCCTACTAGATCACATTGTCGTACCCCATGTAGGTCTTTCTCATTGCCAAAATGTCGTACAAATGCAGGCAAACGATCTCCCTTGTATCGGCTTGCCCAGACTTACAACGACAAATTTAATGACATTGACATTTTTGCGATCACTGTTACTTCGTTTAAGAGAAAAGTACTTGAAACTTTTCAGTAAATAAATCAGAAATTGTATTATAGAGTATGTATTTACATATTTAAGTATAATAGGCAAATAAAGTAAATTAATAGTAAATTTAAGTTAAATATATACAGTCTCCCAATGCTAATTACTGTTAGAAACTCTGTGGTAAATGTAGTGAATGATGCAATTAGTACAATGATAGTATTAATCTCATTAATCTATAATGTAACAATATTGTATCATTGTTTGTTTACCCTAATAAAGAGAAAAAAAAATATATAGTCATTTTTAAAGGACATGGCCTGCTCTAAACGAAGTAATATCGTTAAAATATTTTTGAAAACAGTATATTTCTGAGTTTTTCATTAAATTATGATAAATTATCTTACATCATTAAATAAATAGGAACTATTTCACAGTTTTACTGTAATAACTTCGTATAGAATTATTATACTGCGAGTTTCTTCATTGCCTCCTAGGTTTTATCTACGTTTATAAATACCAAAATTCATAAAAAACCTTCTACCACCATTCCCGCAGTCTACTTCTGCATAGTACACCGCGCTATCACTTTGTCATCGTTGTATCTTGTTAAATATTAGTCGAAATGACATAGGGTAAAAGGCAAAGTTTGTCGTTTTTAAATATCAAAAACGATAAAAGTATTTTTTTAATAAGTAAACAATTTGTTGTAACAAAATGTGCATTTTAGAAATAGATATCAAATAATATTTTATTTTTGATTCACTATTTTAGCGATAATAGCTTACACATTGAAAATAGATATATGCTGCCGCGGACTTATTTGTAGAACTATTTAAGAGCTACATTTCCCCCTGTACATTATATTCCTGTAACTTTTATTATTTTTGCAGTGCAGGCCAAAATGGCTCGCAGGTGGAAGATTTTTTCCGTCTTACGTGACACTTATTATTATATTTTGGCAAATTCACTCAATTGCTACTATTATTATGTATGAGCTATATTATTGATAAGTTTCATTAAAATCCATTCAGTATTTTTTGAGGGAATGAGTAACAAAGATCCATATAAACGTAAGATATAAATTAAAAGCGCATGTGGTAAATATACAACTCGACATATGTTGTCAACTTATTTTTTTTCCTTCTCACAATATGGCGTTTCGTCCATGCGTTTGGTCTCTAGTGTGCCACAAATTATCATACATACATATATAGACTGTTAAACACTACCCCCTGTCCTTGCATTGAGCAGTCGAGTAAAAAAGTCCCTCCTCGGCTGGAAATCGAACTCGGGCCGCCTGCGTGGCAGTGGTAGAGTTTTCTAACCAGTGGTAGAAAGCTCACCTGCTACACGGACGGCAGCGGATCATGGTCATGGCGGATCAGTAACCACTGATGCTTCTTAAAAGGTCTGAATTTTTCAATAACGATTAAAAAAAGGAATGCGACGTGCTATAGAAGAAACAATGGAATAATTTGTGGCGATGTATTAAAATTTTCTTTTTAAAAACTTGTGAAATACGATCAGCGTGCAAGATACTTGGACATGGAAGTCCTCCTAAGTTAAGATAAGGTACAAAAGCTACTTACTGCATAAGGCGGCCGCTAGGAAAGTGAGCTAGTCTGTCCACCGATCCATCAGGGGTTGGAGGGGTAAGCCTCAGTGGGAGCTGATCATTTATATCGTCCTCTGTGCCTTCGCATGTATTAATTATTTGAGAACACTAAAGGTATATATTTCAGCAGCATACGCGACGCCCGCGCCACATTTTGAATCATTTTAGGAAACCTCGAAATGCGACGCGTTCGGCGCGCACGATGTGTGCGATATAAATATGCTCAGATAAATTTAATGGAGACTCAAACTAACAGAAAACAAAAAAAGTATCTAAGTAAAAACATAAAATTTAAGCTGAGGGATGTATTTAATACGCATTTCATCCAATTGGTTTTTAAATCCTTATTCCGTCCTACGCATATTTCTTCTAGGATGTATTTGTCCAAGATATATTTTGTCCAATTCGCATTTCGACCAAGATACATTTTATCCAACTCGCATTTGTTCAACAGGCATTTTGTCCATAACGTCAACACGTATATGGTATTCATTTAAAAGTATGGGTAATACTTCTACTTTTACAGTCAATTACAGTGCTTTTTTGCATGAATTATAATGTAATGAAAGTGATTTATTTCGTTTTAGGATATAACAGTGTTGTTATAAAATACATTATTCATTGAATAACTTTAATTACTTTAGTTTTACAAATTATTGTAGACAGAGCCACATTAAGTAATGGATAAACTAGACCAACTTCTTTAATGCACAGACTAACTAGACACTAAGCATAACGACATAACCACAAATACAATATCCAAGTTAACAACACTTATAACAAACAGTTTATTTTAAAATACGAGACCGAATACCTTATTGATTTTTCCACTTAGTAAAATAAAAATATACATACTAATATTGTTAGATTTTATAATATGCAATTTGTTACAAAAGAAAACAGCTAAGTGAGGTTGCGGGCTTTTTAATAAATAAATTCCTATTATAATAAATAAATTCGTTTATTTTGTACACGAGACTAGACGAGATTTTTTTAACTTTTTATACAAATATTAAAGCCCAGGAACTATACGATATTTTTGGAAAAAAATTAATACAAGGCAAAATTTTTGCTAACGGCCTTTAATTGTAATTATAAGAAGAGGCTTTATTTTTAAATCCACTGAAATTTCGTACCGGAAGGTACCTACAAAAAGTTGTGTCAAAAAAATAATGAATTCTTATAGCAAAAATTCCTTAAGGAAATTAGCCTCCCACTTTTTAAATTTTATTATTATCCAGGTTGTTCTGGATTATTCTATGTTTAAAGTTTAAACCATTTTTTACGGTATTTAAATTTTTTTACCCGTTTATTTTGTGGAACAATGTAGAACAAACATAGAACAATCCAGAACAACCTGAATAATAATAAAATTCAAAAAGGGAGGAGCTAACTTGCCTGGTAGCAAAAATGCTATACTTTACCGTTTTTCCGGTTTAAATGTATGTTTAAATTTAATATATCTATTGTAGGACCGCAATATGAATAAAAAAAACGGTTTTTTGGGTTACATCTTAACCCTACTAACCTACTTATTCCATTTTCTCCAGGATAAAAATAAAATAAGCATTTTTCAGGAACATTTAGGCTACAAGTTACATTTGAAACATTTTTATTCCCACGCCACGGCAGGATTAACCTTTTTCAAACCTAAAATGACAAGCTATAACTGATACTCCATATTTTCATGACGTTAGTTATGAAATTAAACCTTATTACCATGAACACAGGTCGTTATTGTACCGTACACTTAACGGATATATCCGTTGTTATAAGATTAATAATCTTCTACGTCAAGATCTTTCGTTTCCATATTAGCCCCTAATAGACGATCTCGCCGTCCCCAAACCCGGTGACGCTGTAAAGGTCACCTGCGGCTAGGGTTACTATTTAAAAATTTTAAAAGTCCTGATAAAAAGCCGGACATTTCGATAAAAGTCCGGACATATTAGCCACAAAATGCAAACATCACCCACTCAGTTACAGTGATATTATACGCGTGGTAGCATACGCTTGCATCACGAGGGGGGTCTCGTTGTTGATTTTTAAAGATGATTTCTATTTTGTTTTAAATTAATGAGAACTTTCTAAAGATTATTTGACTTATTCTATATAACTTAATAAGTAGTTTTACTCATATTCCATCTAATAAAAAAAATCCGGACTAATTAAAAAGCCGGACAGAGTCCGAAAAAAGGCAAAAAGTCCGGACATGTCCGGACAAATCCGGAGGGATGGTAACCCTACCTGCGACTAACAGCATACACACTCAAAAAAAATGCGTATTGGATAAACGCCTAATAAATCTTACAGAATACCTATGCTGGTTTAAGTTTTTTTCACAATTCGAGAACTCGTAAATGAATGTTTGATGGAATCCCTCAGTATGATCGCAAGTCCAGTTGATTTTTACTGTGCTATTTTTTCCAAAGGGTCATTTTTTATGTAGCCTAATGGCCCGCCCACCTCATATACATGGCTTATGGCTTATTGACTTACCTTTCTGGTTAGATCCAAATACAACTTTTTGTTTTATGTTTTCAAGGCTCAAAAAGGGATCTAGAAATAAAATAAATCAATGTTAAATCACATTTATTCCGCATAATCTATACAAATAAAATACTAACCATACTTTTATTTCTCTAATTTAACTACTATGTATTTGAAAAGGTGGCAAAGTGACCAGAGCTTCACCTTTAATTAGTCGCGTGGGAATTGTTTTTGTTATATTTCGGCAAATATTACACTTCGCGGCTGTGTTTAGTAGTTTCCTAGCTCACCCTCCTTTCCCGTCTCAACTCAAGTGTGCCGCGGCGTCGGCGTCGGCGTCGTCGCCGCGTCGACCACATGTGCCGTATGGAGGTGTTTGAGGTCTATCGGACCCCGCGCGACTACATTTGCTTCACAATTTTATACAAACTTGTGTTTTGTAATAATTTGTAAAATTTTACAAGTTGCGACTGGTGCGAACTTTGAGAACATAAACCAAATGTAGTAAATGTGACAAATTCATGTGTAATGAATACCTTAAAAAATTTTGTAATTCATGTGCCTAATAATTTAAGATTATTTTGATTACTATTTCAGAAGTTTATGTTTTTGTTGTTTTCTAGAAGCCTAACAATGTTTTTATGTTCATTTAGATGTTGTTTTTAAAGTTCCTATATATCATTTATATCTTCACTTTTTATACGTTTCATTTTTTAAAGTAAACCTTGGGGTTCATTCGGACCTCACGCGACTAATGGTGTAAGTATTAAGGCGCGACTAGTTAAAGGTTAAAAATACTAACACACCAAAAATCGACTCGTTCAACTCACCTAATCTCTTACCCTGAGGCGGTAAGAGAACCAGGAATACAGTAACAGAATCAGCAATATCGAGTATAGATAGGTGGAAAAATCCTATCTTTATTACATTAATGGACACCTTACCTTTTTATGGAAAAATGGAACAGACAAATTAACAATATCGATGAGTATTGATACTGTTAATTCGCCTGTTCTATTTTCCCATACAAACTTGCATACAAACACATTTGTATAGGATATTATCGCAGCCACTCGCGACTTCGTACGTGTTAACTTTAGTTTTTTCAGAATCCCTCAGGAACTAATACTTTTCCGGGATAAATATATCCTTTGTCTGAATCCAGGTAATAACATAATTTATGTATATGTAAAAAAATCTTATTAGAAAAAAATCCACGCAGACCAGGCAGCAGACGGGACTTGAACCCGCACCCCTCGCTATCCAGATGAATGCACTGACCATTATACCACCGCGGTCCTGATGGCCGTGGCGAATTTTCTCTAGCCTTTCTTATGCTGCAAGGCAGTGCCATCTCTTCGCATTGTAGGTATAACCCACAACGTCGAATAAATACTTTTACAAGTATTAAAGAAGAATAAAAAGCAATTATGGTAATCTATATAGTTATATATACATCTAGCAGTTAAATGCTTAAAAAGAATATATATAACATAGTTCATGTTCCAAATTTCAAATCAAACAAACATACCAATTTTCCCATTAATGATATTAGTAGGATCGTAGAATTTTAGTGTCAAATCTAACCTTCACTGGGACGTGTCGTAGTCGTCTCGAAGGTCAAAGAATTACGCCAACTCGAATTACCATTTCCATGTAATCTCTGCTTTTGATACGGATCGTAGCAGGTTTCATCTGAACCATAAATTGATTAATAAATTACTTGTAACATAGTACACGATATATTCATGATATGGTTTGCCTGCCCTGTTGTAATTTTGGCAATCTAAAGGTACCTACCCCTCCACATATTGCCATGTGACCCTGATGATGGCAGTTCCATTATCCATTTCTTTTATGGTACTACTGGGACTTTTTTTCCGAGTATCTCTATGGAACTTTGTAATAATAAGTATTTATGGTAGACGACAAAATTAGTCCCATTGGTTCGTTTTGGGAGGAACGCGATAGCGCAGAATTTAGCACGCATGGTGTGTTAATTTGGAAATTAAGTAGGGACCGTATCTATGTTTCGCAAAAGTTCGTCATAGAATGGGTGGAGAAAAATTAACTGTCTCGTGATCCTTCATTGTCTGGAATTCTAGTAGACCGACATTCTAGTGAAGTTCGCGGGAAACCGATGAATGAGAGTGGCGCAGGATCGATTGGTGTGGATAACTTTGGGGAAACTTATGCTTAGCAGTGGACGTCGCACGGGTGAGATGATAACGAAGACATATAGGGCACCTCGGCCACAGCGCTGGTCGTTTCTTTATTTCGTTAATAAAGAACTGTATCAAAACTCATTGAAGAAAAAAACGGAAGTATTGAGATGCGAGACAATACGAAGCATGTTCACTCAGGAACTGTCCGCATGACACTGAGCATGTTAATGGTCGCGGCCTAACCGCATCTGCGGGCGCAGATCTAGTGCGCGAGCGCTCATAACAAAGTCTACGTAAGTTAATTGGCCGCAACGACCAGTCATTCCTGCCTGATGTGCGGCCACTTAATCTGGTCGTTGCTGCCACTGGTCGTGGTCGTGGCCGTCTAGTGCGCGAGGTGCCTAAAGATCTCGGTTGCATCTGCACTCGGTAGTATCCACCTATCCACACTGGGTCCGCATGGTGCCATCATGGCCCTCATATCATCATTCTCCCTATTTTGTTTATACGGATACCCCAATTCCCACTCTAGTTCTTTGTGTGTAAATGAAGCACTTATATTAAATTTATCGTCACGAGTATTCAGGCATGAAGCATGTAACGAAAACTAAGCATGGAACTAAAACCATTGCCGATCGACGATTGTAAAACAATGTTTCAGTCAGAATAATAACCAAACCTTTTATTTGGTTATTATTCTGACTGAAAGATTGTTTTATTTCTAGCCTTTCATTTCTAGCCTGCTCTTCTCCTATCACATGTTACAGTAGTACAACACTAGTAAGAAGATGTGCCATTTGACTGCAAACAAGTGCAGGTTGGATGGAAATGCCAACATTTCCCTGGTGATGAAACCAATTAAGGTAACTAAATAGTACTAAACTAGCAAACCAGTGAACCAAATGTTCACCAAAAAAAAATGTATTTAATTAATTGAGAACTTCGGAGATTTTGTGTGGTTTCGTTTGAAATAGAAATCACGTGATTTCTCGAAAACCGGAAGTGCTACGTTACTCACATCCGGTTTGTAGTCTTATCAGACTATTCTTAACTTATAACTTAAACATTCTCTATATCTATCTCTTACGGTTTGGCCGCTGAAACAGCACCACGGACGGACGGACGGACTTGTCTATTAGATAAGAGATATTTAACATTTCATATATCTGACAGAAAAAAACATGTCAAAATTTATGTAGGTATTAAATTTGCGGATTTCGATATCACTAATGAGCCTCCCTATATTATACAATATAGGGAGTCGTTGTATATACATACAACGACTAACAAGTTATATTTTAATATTTCGGCAAAAGATTTTCCTGGAAATTTGATTGTTACACCGACAAGATCTAAGGCAGCTTTCCCTCATAGCTTTTCATAAAGGTATATCTGCGTAAATAACAACCTTATTTACAAAGATTACATTACCTGGGTCTTCGTCTTGCCTTTGTGATACTAATAAATATAGATTATTTGAATATGCTACTATTATCTTCGTTAAATGAGCAAAAACTATAATATCGTATAATATATTCATTTTTATCTTCACTTAGTATGATAAGATCATAATCGGCCTTGTGAAAGGCAAAATCAGTTGGGCTATGATTTAGTTGAGAGTTTGATACCACAAAACAGTATATTATTAAACTTAATTTCATGATACTGAAAATTTCTATTTTAACCATCCTACTAATATTACAAAAGTGAAAGATTTTATATATGTAAATTATGTTTGTACCTTAATGACGCTAAAACGGATTTGGATGATATTTAGTATACATGGCTTAGGTATTATCTGCCAGTGCCTTCGGATGAACAAGCTTACTTCTCTCCTTTTCCCATAATTCGCGGTGGAATTTGAAATGTACATTCAAAATTGTATTCTAATTTCAAATCACACGCGGATTCCGCGCTGATAATTCGTTTCGATAATTCGAGTTTGTTCCTTCGTAGAGAATACGGCTGGATTGAACATAGGAGACTTTTTATCCCGGAAAAATGGGAGGTTTCTGTCTGTCGCGGGTGTTCGTTATTATCTGTTAATATTAAATCGTTATAAAATGTCCATATATCCATACTAGAGTAGATAAATACCTATTCCTATTAGTGTGCACGACACTAGTATGGAATTAATTTGTTATCTAGGAATCTTGTATACCTTGGAAACAAGTACTGGAATAAAAGACCGCATCAAATACGACTTTGCCTAATCAATTCACGATGTGACGCGCACCTTTTAAAATAGCGATAAAGGGGTGAGTTTACGGTTGCCAGATTGGCTGGACTTGGCTGGATTGTCCAGCTATTTCACACGTTGTCCAGTGTCCCGGTTTTAGGCAAAATGTTCAGCTAAAATTAAGCTGAAAATTAAAAACCACCAGTATTAGTGGTTTTTCCACCGAGTTGGCAACACTGGCTCCGCTGCGGCCTCTCGCTATCTATGTCCGGGATTGAATTCAATAATTAGATTGAACTTTGACAAAAATTGTACTAAATTTAATCTTTTCTAAATACAGATAAAAGTTCTAAAATGATAAATGCGGCTAAAGGAATTGCTAAATATATGTGGCAGAAAAAGTGATTTAATATTAATTTTGTTTGATTAAGGTTCCTCTGTTTTGTAATAGTAAAAAAAAACTATGATAATGTTGATTAATGTATGTGGCGAAACTTCATATTTTTTTTTATTAAGGTTTTTCTGTTTTGTAATAATAAGAATTTTTTATAGTCATGCTGATTTTTTTGTCCAGCCAAAAATTCTAATGTCCAGATATTTTATAATATTGTCCAGAAATTTTGATTTCTCAATCTGGTAACCCTCGGTGAGTTAGAGGTGTTGCTATTTATCCATGGAGATGGAGACTATGTAAGCTAAACATGTAAGACAATCACTTTTTTCTAAATTTCTAATAAAACTTCATGCGTTCGGAGATAAAGTAACAAGGCCCCAGATAAAAAAAAACAACGGTAGCACGATTGGGTCGTGCCTCAAATTTGATCAGAGAACCCTACTCCTTTTTTACATTAAAGAATTTCTTATAATGCTATGCGATTCTCGTTGCAAAGCAAATTTGAATGTCTGGTTGACCGAGATCTCGTAAAACGATTGCAATGATTTTTTACTTGATCAACGTCTTTTAGCCTGCTCTTTGTTTTTAGTTTAATTTGCTTCGATTTTTGATGCATCCCTCATAGCATTCTTCGAGTTTGGATATGCCATGGCTATTTTCAAAACTTCAACGGCTCATAGTTTCCAAAATTAACAAAAAATCTGAATTTATGATATCACTACATCAACTACCTTTAAGCACTTTACAACGAGCGTTTTCCATTTAGAAAAAAAAGTCGACACTGTTGCACTGTGTCGACGAGACTATAGCAAAAAGCTAATGCCAACTAAAGCTTGGTAACTTCAATACTTTTCATTGGTAACACTGTTATCGTTACGTTCGTTCCGTTTAGACTGTACAGTCCGAACGGTACCGATAAATCGTAGCGTGTATGTTATAAAACTGCACAGTTTCCTATACGTACGCCACGTACGATAAACTGTTCCGTTAGAACTGTACAGTCTGATCGTAACGATTTCTCGTAGTGTGTATGTCTACCATTAAGGTTTTTTATTAACAGATCTGAAATTTGTTCCGGTGAGTCGATTGTTTTGTCAAACAAGTCCGAAGATTGATTTTCTATAAAATAATATCTATTTTCTGTTTAAAAGTGATAACATAGAAATAATACTAATAATTCTATTTATTTAAGAAATGTAACACCATTCTTTTTAGGTTTGATGTTGCAAATCTGTTTTTACAGCAAATTACTTAACTATTTGGATTTTTTTGTGCTCTGACAAAACACTTACACTCTCGCGACTTGAGTCAGTCTAGTGAAATATCCTAGTGCAACGAGTTTTAGTTTTTGAGCTGGCCCAACAGCAGGGTAAAATCGACAGAGGGGAACGTTGTGAATGCCTACTCCCAACCTGGCCGCGCCGGCCGCGCTGCTCTATGGATCCACCTGACAGGGTTCCCTGGCAAAAAAAACAGCAAGATGTTGGTATGAGGTTAACATGATTGCTATAAACCTCATTAATAACAAAAACCAACTTCACAGCTCTGTATAACTCCAATTAATTCATTGACATATTCATGACATATTAATGTCAGTAACAATCAAAATTTTCACTGAAATTCTTTATTTACGTGGTTATTTGTAAATTTCGTAAATCCTATGTCTTCGACATCTTCCAGCGAGTGTATGTGTCCCGAATGCTTTGTTGATTATGGTGTCAATGACGGGAGCTTCCGGTCGAGAAAGCCATTGTATCAGGCACTGAGGCAACCTTTGATTTATTATACGTTAAAGGTAACTAAACACTTGTGTACTTACAATCAATAATACACCAGACTACCACAAAGGTCATACTTTAGGTACCTATGTCAGTTTCTGTTAAGTGCTAGACCAGCTGACTATGTCATAGATAAATATAAATATTTCCAACACTTACACCAATTAGCCTAGCCTCAAAATAAGCACTGTAAGGCTTGTGTTATCGGATACTAGGGTAACGGATAGAATACATAATATACTGATACATATAATGAAGTATATTTATATAAAAATACATATTAAACATCAATGACTGGAGTACAAATGCTCGTATTCATCACACAAACCTCTGCCCCCACCGGGACTCGAACCCGGGACCTCTCGAGTAAGCGACACCTTGTAACTCGGCGTTCATACTACTCGGCCACGGAGGTCGTCAAGATTAAACTTCATATAGTACATAATTATCTGGAAATACTTTATGGTCCAAATTTTGTATCGAAACTTAAACAACAGCGTCATAACGAACGTAACGAGAACTGAAAATCAGTACACATTCGACAATGACCTTTCGCACTCTCAAACGATTCGAATTCAATCTATTCAATACGTCAAATGTGTACTGATTTTTAGTTCTCGTTACGTCCGTTGCTGCGCTGCATTTCAAGTTCCATACTAAATGTGACATTGATATTTCGCGCTCGCAAACTATTTGAATTCGATATTGGTTCGTGCTACACTTTATATTAGAAAATTAAATTGTTGTTTTTACTATCTTCGTCGCAATTTTTTCATATTCTCTCACCGTTTAAACCTTCTCTGGACTACGTATGACAAACATTTCAAAACCAAAATCATCTGAGTCGGCCCAGCTGTTCTCGAGTTTTAGCGAGACAGACGAACAGCAATTGATTCTTATATATACGGCAATATGGACACGCGGCAGCGTGTGAAGCCAAGTTCAAGCAAAGGTTTCGAGTTACCTGAGAAACTTAAGAATAGTAATAAAAGTAGTGAACACTTCTACACCCCCATATAAAAATATTTTTTATAGTCCTATTTAGTCTTATACGTTGACTTATACTGGAAATGAGTACCGGATATTACACTATGTAAACTTTTCTTCGTTACAGGAGATTCCCGCTGTAACTGTACCGACTACAACTTTTAAAAATAGACAGCTTCATAATATCTACTTTTATTAAAATTCTGGAGTTGACATAGCATCAAACAAAGGGACACCATATGACAGATATACTTAATCCAGTAATGTTAAAATCCCACTAGCGTACTCCTCTACGGCGCTAGATTTAGCGATATTTTGTTGGGTCGAGGATGGGTCCAGCAGAGCTATAAAGGAAACATTGCATGGTCTAAATTTACAATTTTTCCGAGGAACGAATAGAATCCGGAACTTAGAGCGCCGGGCTTTCTCGATCCGCGTTCTGTTTTGATATAGCGCCTGGTGACATTAATTGCCACTGAGAGATTATTAAAATAGGAAAATGCATTGCATTCTGATTAATTGCAATGTCGCCTTTTATTTAAGCCATGCAGAAATAACAGAGATGACATAAATCTGTTTATTTATTTTTTACAGAAACAACAGTCCTATAATCAGAGATGTAAAGTATCAAAGAAAGGCAGCCCCAATTGTTTCGTGAAAGCCTTCCGGTGGTATACAGAGGTAAAATGCAAAACTGCTGATTTAATTCTATAACTATGATATGATCATGAAAATTATAATAGGTATGAAGTTTCAATGTTATGGAAGTATTTTACCTATGTATTTTTCTAAATTAATGTATTTTAGTCATTATTATTTAGGAAAGAAACAGGACAGCATATTAAGTGTAATAATATACTTTCTTTCATCATATTTTTTATCAATAGGTCGGACAAATGACTTCACCCCACCTGATGTTAAGTGATGTAGAGTCCAGACACGAAGATAGCTGGTACAGCAGTGTTATCTGACACGCCAACCATCCTTTACCTTGCCGTCCTGTACATTGCTTCTTCACGCCTCTTAAAGGATCCCGGGTTGTAAGTGGGAACACTTAAGCGCGCAAAGCACAAAATAGATATAACAGAAGGTAGTCTCATGTATTTAATTCACTTTGCATACCAACGCCCGGCGTGGCGCGGCGGCTGTCGTGCTAGGATTGTTAACGTTGGCTTATGCACAAAAAACTATCGCAGTAGCGGCACTCGTATCTAGTTGTTTGATTTATTGTCGTCAGCCTATTAATGTCCCCACTGCTGAGGCACAGGCCTTCCCTATGGATGGAATAGGGAGATTGGGCCATGACCCATGACCCACCACGTGGGCTCATTGCGGATGATGATTGGTGAGTGCTAACGCCTGCCAATGCAGCCAGGACCAACGTCTTAACGTGTCTAACAAAGTGATCCGTGCTTTGGTAGGCACGTTAAGCCGTTGGTCGAAAAATTTTGACCGACCACTGCGAAAGTTGCTTAAATTCAACGATCACAGCCGAACGCGCTAACTATTTGCGCCAACTAACTCCGCATTGATTGAAGTTTTTTTTTGTAATGTTCAAAGAATATTTCACATTTCACAGGAACGTCTACCGCTGCGATCAGAAGCACACACGAGGCGAGAATTCACAGAGTTTGCATCGTGGCTCGACGTGAAATATGACGAGTTCCTACAGCAGAAACAGAACGGTGACCGCTGGCAAAACGTGATGAAAAATCCTCGTGATACTGATAGAATAACCTGGTACCTACTCAATATTTTTAAAAGATATCAACTTTGAAAGATTAAAGTCGACAGACAAAACTACTCCTCGAAAATTCCAATAAGATGCTTGAAAAAAAATATTTAATTAATTAATTAACTACCTATTATAATTATTTCAGCGAACCCTATGCAACAAACTTATTTGCAAAGGTGAAAAGGTAAGTTTTTTTATTCAATAAATTAACATACCGTTTCATAATCCTGAATTCATTAATTCATTATTAACAAAAACTGCTTATGTCACTGTATGCTAGATACTTATTATGTGCAATGTTTACCGTACATACGAATTCAAGTGAATATGTCAAATAAATTGTTAAGAAACACTGTTATGATTGACAAGTAAGAATTAAGAAATGAAATAAGCGTAAATAAATAAATATTTCCAACACTCACAGCAATTAGCCTAGCCTCAAAGTAAGCACTGAAAGGCTTGTGTTATGGGATACTAGGGTAACGGATAGAATATATATACAGTACATATACATAGGTTATATAGAAATACATATTAAACATACATGACTGGAGTACAAATGCGCGTATTCATCACACATCATCTGCCCTCACCGGGATTCGAACCCAGGACCTCTCGAGTTCGAGACACCATGACACCCGGCGTACAAACCACTCGGCCACGGAGGTCGTCAAAAAGAAGCACGATATTTTCTTGGAGTGTGTCCCTTTTCTAGGCCAGTTATTTTCTCAACTTTTCTGAGGGCTTGTTAAATGAGCTGCGGGCCATAGGTCAGCCTCTCCATAACTCGTAAAAAATTCATCTGAAAAAGAGATTGTATCATTATTATGAAAAAAAACAGTATGTTCCTGTCGTAAATTTAAAAGATAAAGTCCTTATAGCGGCTGGTAATATGGGGGGGCTTTTTGTTTAAAAAATTTAGACCCCGGGTAATGAGTTTTGTATTTTATAGTTGCAGAGTTTTTTTTATTAATAGCACAAGTTGAAAACTAAAGCAGCCTTATTGTGGGAGGAGAGGAGAGGGGCCTTTTTGGAGGAGAGGCCGCCATCTGTTATCAGAATTTCATTCCTATCTTTAATCATGCGAAGGTCCTACAAAAACCACCTTCGACTTCAACGACTGATTAAAAAGTGCACAACAGATTCTCCGTTCAAATAGCATCACCAGCCTCGGAAAGTCTTTAAACAGGCTGGTGGTTCATTTATTTAAGTATTTTTCTGTCTTTTTCGTTTACTTCAATATAATATGTTTATATATATATGTTTTAGTCCATGGAGAAAGAAACATAGCAACAAAGAACGCAGCTGTACCATTGAAAAGTAAGTCGATGCAAAGCATATTGCTCACAGTCTAACAAAAAAACTTTTACCAGTTAAATGTAGAGAACTTTATTAATAATGTCACAAACGTATTTGTTTAATCTTCATTTTACGAGTGAAACTTCGTCTCTATAACTAAGATACCTACATAATAATGAATTCAAAACCAAAACGAATCTCTTGAATATTTAATGGCAGTAGAAAATTTTAGAACGCAGGAAATGTACTTAAGTATCGTTAAAAAAGTAAGTAAATTGGCATTGACACTATAACTCGTAGAATGAGCGCCGCGATAATGTGTTACAATTATAATACGATTATATCCCATCTAAACATAAATATATACTTGAATAATTGAGCGTGATAAAACCGGGACAATAAATCATCTCGCAGTCTAATTTCCAAATAATCGATATGTATATCGCGAAAGCTCTCAGAGGACGCCGAATATAAAAATAATAGTCTTGTTATTAATTGAATAATTTGAAAGTTATTGTATACTGTACTTTGTAATCTTCTGTTATATAAAAAGCATTTTGACTGATCTATCAACGCACAGCTCAAACCACTGAACGAATTCCGGTCAAATTTGGCACACAAGAAAGGATTTTCCAAAACTAAGGGGGTAAAACGGGGTTCTTTGAAAGAAATATCAAGATCGCGAGGTTAAACCTTAAACTAAATAAGCAATTTTTCCACGCAGACAGTCAGTAGTTTGTTATAATAGCGCTCGATATACGATAATAATTTTTCAGACGCCTCCAAAGTTTGGAATTCATTTTGGAACCTAAAGAATTGAGCCGTCCTGCTTCAGAATATTACCAACAGTGAGTAATTTTGCATGATTGGAATTCAAGACGATGGTGTTAAATATAGTAACTTGCCTATTGATGATATTGAGAATATTTCTTTAGACGTAAGACTAAAGACTCTCCAAGTATGTTCTCAAAACTTTATGCCTTTTGTTTCTTCACTATCAGCCTAAAAATGGGCACTGGTTTTTTGTAGGTAAAGATGAAATGAGCGTGTCGGAATACGCAGGCCCAATAATGATTGGTACTAACAACTGCAGATGCAGCCGTGGCCAACATACATTCCAAATTACGGAGAGCTTGCGATAGTGAATTTTTAGTCACCCATCCTATGACCGGTCATAGCAAAAGTTTGCTTGATTACCTACCACAATTGCAGACCCTCACCACAGTGCTTTTGGGTCCTTCGCGCCATCGTGGTCCTTCCTTTCTTGCAGGCATTACATGAATGAGTTTTAAATTACAGAACTCCTCCAAATAAACCGTCTAAAGTTTCTGTAGCATCTTCAGAGTTACAAATGTATAAGAAAACGGTTATCAAAACTCATCATTCTGAAACAAATGCAGGGACATGTGGTATTTCAAATTGTGTCGGAGAAGGCGTGAACACTAATGAGTCTCAAAAAGGAACTTTGCCAAAACTTGACCAACAAAAGTTACAAACCTTAAACAAAGTGAAAAACTCAAGAAAACAGGCTCCCTTATCTCTGGTAAAAGAAATTTCATGCCAATGTCCCGAGGATAAAACAGTGGCTGTTAATACTCCAACGCAATATCAAAAACAAGATGCAGATTGGTCTACTTGCACCCATAATACAGATTGTATTCTCTGTACACAAATGGGAGATCATATTATGCCGCCACAGGAACTTTTACGGGTAAAGATATTTTTGTTAAAGTAGGTATTTAATTGTTGATTGTAATTATTTATTTTCGTATTATGTTTGTATGATTTTTTAACAACATTATGTAAATTTTCCCAGATTTTCATAAAATATAAATAAAATGTAGAATTGAAATTATATTTCGTGTTATGTACGAGCTTCATCACTCATAATAGTTGAATATAATAACGATATTACATTGTATATACCTATTCTATTATTTAAATTTTATTTTATTGAAAAAAAATCGTAAAATCAATAACAACAATGCAGTTTTTTTTTTTAGATTTCCGACAGTTTTCAACAATATCGCATACCTAAAAAGTGTGCGTCTACCGATAAAGATCAAACAGATGTCTCGTGTCAATGTTCATTGAAACAAGTTTCAAATATTCATACTAGCGCGCAGTGTGAACAGAAATATAGCAAAACTAAATGTAACTGCAGTTTGGGAGGTCAGGCCTATTTGAGACGAGATGCTCAGGAGGTAATATCAATACACTTAAAATAATTCTTCCATGTGTCAGTAAATTAATGTTCATTCTATAGGTATAATAAAACAAAGTACATATATATTTTAGTCGAGCCTGTTTGTGCGTAAATAAATAAACTAATTATTTCACTTACATGTGATCAGATATCCCTGAAAACTTTCACATCTCTCTTTTCACCTTTTACACCACTTTACCATACAGGAAGACATTATTATCCAAAAAATACGAATTTTATTTTTTTATTTCAGTAAGCAAAATGTCGGCAGCGTTGTCACTGACAGACTAATTAACGTGTCGACTCTACTTTTTTCGCCCCGCCTTATTGGTTGCAGTTGGCCTTTAGTGTAATTGGTGTTCTATATCATAAATACTTCGTTGGCATGATATATCATATTGTAATTTCGACAAATAAATATTGAATCAATACATGAATGCCCTTTTTAGGGTTTCGTACCCAAAGGGTAAAACCGGAACCCTATTACTAAGACTCCGCTGTCCATCTGTCTTTCTGTCACCAGGTTGTATCTCATGAACTATGTTAGCTCGAGAGTTGAAATTTTCACAGATGATGTATTTTTGTTGCCGCTATAACAACAAATACTAAAAATAGAATACCTAGATTTACATTTTACTTCTTTCTAGGAGTTAGCAACATTATTGGAACGGAATATCATCCACCAGAACAAAGCAATATGTATACAGATACCTCCTAAAAAGTCAAACAATGAAACTTCGCCAATCATTGGTGATGCCAAAAAGCGTTTTGTTAAAATTTCCACTAATGATAATTCTTTGCAAACATCGGATAATTCAATAGACTTGGTAAGAAAGTTTCCGATACTTAAAGGAAATAATTTTCCCTACTTTAAGATAAAAAAATGGTTGAAAATGTCTTTAAACCAAATAATGAATAAATGCGCTTCCACGAAATGTCAAAATTTTTTTACCTTATTGATACTTTTCTCAAGTCATTTAGTGTGTCAAATGCATGATAGCGAGTGTAATGTTGTTCTTTTGAATTTCCTGTATTTATAATGCATTATAAGAAATATTCCCTTTCTGTAATCCTCCATAAATAAAAATCTGACAGTCTTGTCGTGCGCAAAATCTACCTTAAAAAGTATAAGTATACAGGAATAGTTATTTATTATACAAGAGTGGAAAGTTCCTTTTTAACCGCGTGCTCGATTTGGATGACCGAGCAAGCGAAGGATTCTAAAGTTGAATCACGAGCGCAGCGAGTGATTCTAAATTAGAATCCTGAGCGTCAGCGAGGGAAACAAACGAGCACAAGGTGAAAAATCTTTCCACTCGAGTGCAATACGTAACTTTTCATCCCACCTCAGCGAGGAAATGACAAAATGAAAAAGAAAACAATTTATAATGACAAAATATTTAAGCAATAAAACGTGAAAAACTAGAATGGCGCGAAGCACGCAAATAAAACAAAGAAACCAAGAAGGTTCCAAATTTAAATTTTTTCACAATTTAAAAAGTTCTAATCATAAATTTGGCACCATAGAGGTTACATTAAATAGGTTTAATGACGTTTTGAATTTACAATTATATTGAGTACTCATTATATGTGATGTTCTAAATTCAAATCTACTTTGCCGCTCAAGCGAATAAAATAGAATTTTCCAGCCAGATTTCGAAGCGCAAAATTACACTTTCCGAGGTGGTGGGATGAAAAAAGTTTTTCCTTCACGAATTAATGTAATGAAATGGTGCTATTATAACTTGTGAAAAATGTATGTATAGGGAAAGTTAGTTCATTTTCCAATATCAGCTAACCTTACGATTCCTATATTTTTAGGTGAGGGACGGTGTACAAAAGTATCCACACTTTATGAAAATTATTTACGCTGATAAATTGAAGGAAGAGCGTCCTGGGTGTTAATTTTCACGGTTACATTCTACCATAATTTGAGCTACAAACTCATTAATAAAAATACAATTTCTTTGTTACTTTTTTTTATCTTATTAAATAAGTTTTCACATTAATGCTAATGCATTTTTGTACAATATATTAACATTAGTCTTACAAAAGAGGCTATTTACATAATTTTTGTGGAACATTGTCCTGTCAGTTGGGTGGGCCATATGTGGAAAAAGGTTTTGCACTGGGTAAGAAGGCTACACTAGAATCTCCTTGACTGTTGGCTGTGATGGTGGGTAAGCCATAGCCTGATGAAGGTGCTGAGACTCCGCCTTCATTAGACACTAATTCTATTGACGACGAGCCCACGCCGCTGTTCAAAGGTGATGAATGTACAAATGATGATACCTCCACGCTTGGTTTGGCATTTTCGAGGGATATTCCTGACACCAAAGACAAATATCCCGCCTGTTTTGCTGTAGAGTGTTCATTCTCCTTTATGATGTTCTGCAAGTGATCCACCACCACGGAGTCGAGAGCTTCTCTATGAACCTGCCCTTGTGCGCCATTGTATAGGTTGGAGTCTGCTTGGTAGCTGGACAAGCCTGAAGAGCCGCTATTGATGCTCAGAGCTTGAGATTGCAAGGGCAGGTTTGATGTTGCTTGGATGGATTGGGAAAGAGGTTGTGAGTACGAGTATCCTCCTTGAGAGGAAGACTGCTGATACTTTTGGTTGTAGGAAATGGGTTGAGGTTGGGATTGGATGTAGGCGGGAAGTAGTTGTGGGATAGATGGACGTGCTACCTGTGGTTGGGGAACACCATAGGAGCCGCTTGGGATGTTAATCGGTTGGGGATACGACACAGGGAGAGGCGCGGGGGCGGGTTGAAAGACTGGTTGGGGTTGGTATTGGATTTGAGGAGCGGGTTGGTATTGCAGCTGTGGTGCAGGTTGGTATTGAAGCTGTGGTGCAGGTTGATATTGAGGTTGAGGAGGCAGTTGGTACTGTGGTGCGGGTTGCACAAAGGCCGGCTGAATGCTTGGTTGCTGGTAGGCATAACCGGATCCTTGGCCGAAGTTCGGCTGTGGCTGCGGACGAAACGGTGGTGGCGGGGGTGGTCGGGGAACCCCCTGCTGGAAGTTAAAACTTGGTGCGTGCGGTGCAGGCCTCGGTAAGTGGTACGGGGCTTCCGCGACAATCGCTGAGATTAAAGACACTAATGCTACCTGTAACAAAACAATTAGTGACAGTTTAGTTATAATAAAAGTCTAGACTTTACACATAAAACTAACTTAATAAAAATAATGCACATTTTCTAAAAATTAAAAGTCAACGTCGTGAGCTAATAAACGCCGTGATTTTCAATCTAGCTGTCCAAATAAATGTTAATGACAAACATCGACTTGTGAGAGAACCTGTTTATCGCGATCTGTTTGTTAATTTCTCTTTGGCTTTGATGTAGTTACTTACCGCGACGCACCTCATGGCTGCGGCTGTGTGGCAATGTGTGAGAACTGCTGGTTCCTTAAGTTTTATACTGACCACCACTTCGAGCTTCTGATGAGACAGTGTGACGATTGCACAAATGCGTCACTTAGTAGACTATTAGCTGTGTGTTAGTATACATAAGTGTGTCAGCGTAAACAATTTCAGAAGACTTCAGTAGGTAATTTATTTATTTATACGATGGTGCAGTATTGTTGTGTTGACTGTGGCTGTGACCTCTGAAGTAAGGTATCGCATTTGCACTCATTGCGAATTTCAGTCGCTTATGTAAGTTCTGTGGGATTAGAGTTTTCGGCTCAGTTCAGTTATGATGTTCTTTTGGGAAATACACGATGCCTGTTGAAATATTAAAAAAATAAAATTTATCAACTAGACTACCGTTAAAAATGTTTATCTAAAAAGGTAAAACTGCCCAAGTACGAGTCGGACTCGCGTACCGAGGGTTCCGTACAAACTCAATTTTATACCTCTACGCGTTCATGAGAAAAGAGGTAGTAACTTTGAAACTTTCAAAAATATTTTTTATTATATGATGTAACTAAAAATTTACGGTTTTCGCAATTTTTCCTTTATCTGTACTATAAGACGTTACTTCGTACCAAATTTCAGTTCACGGGAAGTACCCTGTAGGTTTTGATTCCCGTGCGAGTTTCGAAAATTTGCGGTGCGGCATTAACGGCTGTATCTTTTGATTGCTTGGGCTTAGAAGTTTGATTTTTTCACAGCTCCAAGAGACAGTAGACATGAGTATTACATATGAATTTCAGTTTGATACCTCCACGCGTTTCTGAAAGAAACTGTCTTGACAGACAGACGGACAACAAAGTGATCCTATAAGGGTTCCGTTTTTTCCTTTTGAGGTACGGAACCCAAAAAAACTGGACAACTGCGAAGCAAACTCACCCACCAATGGTTCCGTATAAATTTGTAGGTACGCAACATAAACGGCCGCATCTTTATTCCCGTTAACTTAGAAGTTTGTTTTTGTCACAATTTTAAGGGACCATAATAGGTTTATGGTCCCTTAAAATTGTGACAAAAACTCTATATTATAAAGTTACAAATTCAGATCCCGTTGCTGAGATAAAGGGTTTTAACAGACATACAGACGAAGGGACAGACGGACAAAATAAAACCTATATTTATTTATTTAATAATTTAATGTAGTCGAAATAAAAAATACATAAAAAATACACAACTTAAATAATTACGAACAAAAGGTGTGGCTTATTTCTCGAAGAAATCTCTTCCAGTCCACCTGCGATAGGAGAGACATACATGTCGCGTGTACCTACACTTAAAACATTAAAAATTATTATTTGTTATATTTTTCTATTAGTTATTTTTTAGTGACAGTTTTTTGTATTTTAAATTACTAAATTTTTATTTTAAGTATCTAAATCTATCATCTAAAAAAATACAAGGCACTAACCTTGTTATTTTGTTTTTCTCTAGTATTTAACATATTTTACAGATAACCTGTTTATTAATGCCACTATATTCGTATATATTTGAGATGGTCACATTAGCATCTTTTCGCAGACGAAGCACTTGTCCGCGCAGGATACTCATAAAATTCCCTGAAACGTGATGACTTGTCACAGACACACAATGTGCGAACATATTTTAGCCCCAGGAAATTTTGAAAACACGCACATTATCTAAGTAAATGTATCTAGATATTTTTTTTTATTTTTTAAGCGTTTAACTGCAGCTAAAAGTTTGAATCTAAAGAAAATTTTACTAGATGAAAATCCGCGCACCCAAGCAGCGGACTTTTTTTTTCTAGTAAAATTTTCTTTCAATATGTTTAGACTACGATGTATTGTAATAAACATGAAGTTTAAAAACAAAGAGAAGACATTTTAAAAGAGCAAACTAGATCCATTCCTTGAAATCAGATCGAGTGCACAACGCGAACTAAAGTTCGAAATGTGCGTTGCCGCGCCTAGTCACATGAGTTCTATTTTTTTTTTCGGGGACAC
The DNA here is from genome assembly GCA_902850365.2 of Chilo suppressalis. Classification (NCBI taxonomy): domain Eukaryota; kingdom Metazoa; phylum Arthropoda; class Insecta; order Lepidoptera; family Crambidae; genus Chilo; species Chilo suppressalis. The sequence goes on from OU963898.1 coordinate 22,652,510, forward strand.
ACGCGTAATTTTGTCCTGTTTAGCCCCTCGGTGTCCTCGGTTATTCAGGGAACTTTTGTACGCGGTACTTTAATCCGTCGTCTGAGTCACTCGTTGTCAATGAATGCAACTTGAAACCTACCTCCTTTTTGATTTTAGAGAATCGATATGACGATAACATTACAACCCATTTTTAATAAACCTCAGATTTGTAATTAGAACAATTTCGGGCGGCAAAATATAGTAATTAAATTGGTCTAGTACCCGTTGGACCCTCAAGATTCGACCCAAAAGCAAAAAGTGCCCATTGGACCTCTTTTTTGGTGTCCATTGGACCTTCTTAAATTCATCTTAATTTTTTTGTTGTTGAGAAGATAGGTATTCATCACCTACTTCATAACTTATGCAGGCAATGTTGTGCAACCATAAGTAGTTCTTGAATTCCATATGGTCTGTATATTAGTCAACACTCAACACCTGACCAATGATATATTATAGTTTCGTACTACTTTTAGTTCTCGTAGCAAAACACTTATTGTATTAACGGCACAGATACCTTTCTAAGAGCAAATTGTGAAAAAGCAACGCTCAGGTATTTCTATAGTTATAATTTGAAAAGACATTGCCCGCAAAATATGCACGTTGCATACAACTCGGTAATCGTAGATTACAGAATCTTTGAACGTTTTAACTTCTATTGTTTACGTAACTGATAGGTATCTAAGGTAACAGATAAAATGAATCAGGTATTATTCATTAAAAACTTCTTGTGTCAGAGAAACTCCTTGGCTGTACGCTTGAGATTTCGTTACCATGTAACAGAGTAGCACGTGGGCAATCATTTCCAATATTCAAAACAAACAAAAGGTAGTTCTAATACAAACGAGCTTTCTAACGAAAATAAAATCAACTTCGCCATAGAAAGCAATTTCTCTGAGACAACATATTGATGAGTTCTCGTTACTGCAAACTTTAATTGGGTAACTTTACTAACAATAATATAAGTGACAATAAGCTCACATGAATATTCAAAATGTTAACTACCAGTGATATTTATATAATATCCATTAGTGTAGATAATAAATTTTAACAATTACCAACTCCAACACATATGTGCCATATTTCTAAACTGATTCACCGATTAAGAGCGTTATCTAACCTTTGATGAATATTTAAGAAAAAACAAGTTGATGGGGTCTTAATAAGACACCTCTTATCTGCCCAATTTAATCATGCCCTTACCAAATCATTGATGCTACTGTTCGAAGTGTCAAATCAAAGACCAATAACCATCAAAGTTACGACTTTGGAAGGCAAACCTGTTTGTTTTAGATTTGTCAATCATGAGTTTAAAAATAACAGCGGAGTTGATGAAAGAAATGAATACCACTCGACGGGACAAAGTGTTTATCGAACAAATGTTTGGGCTGTGCCAACTTTGCCTAGTGTTTGGTCAACTACCTACTAGTAACCAGCCCAGTTAGAGGTCGGAGGTAAACAGTGAGGTAACAGTGAAACCAACCAGAGGCACAGCACAGAGGCCTAACACACCACAATTTTCACCTACGCCTAACTGACAATTTTAACAATAAACACAGGGCTGCCTATTTTCATAAGGAAAGCGAAAGAAGAAATTGAATAATTAGGGATGATGGCTATCCAATTTACATACATGGATATTAAAACAAAAAATATTCATGTATTAATGTAAAGTTTCTTAGTTTACATTAATTAATATAATTAATGTAAACTAAGAAAATGATATGATATACCTTCTAATATAACATATTAGTCAACATAAATTTAATGTTACGTAATTTTGACACCAAACTTAACATTGAAATGTAAAAAATATGACGAATTTATAAACGTAAATATTGTCGTCATTGCGAATTGTTACCAGGCAGATGCCGTATTCACAAGAGTTAATATTTTATTTTCAGATTAGGTAACCCTGAATACGCTTTCATTAGATAACAATTTCCACATAAACCTTGTGTAAATAAAATGTTAACTTGTCGAATTATTACAAGGTATCCATTTAAAGTAGGTGTACATGTGTTTGCTCTGAAAAAGATCATGTGGCGAAATTGTGTGGCCTATTTTGTACTTAGTATAGTATACTGTTATATACTATTTATACGCATCAGTCATGGGCTTAAATTTGGGACCCGTTTTTTCGATATGTGGCTTAACCAAAGATATTAAAACCCTCAACTATGTATTCGTATGCTAGGCGTAGTAACTACGCATACTCACTAAATAAGGAGTATATGTCTCGAAATATTTAATGTTTGGGCACTATTTATTGACATATGAATTTTAGTTATAACTTACATAGATTGGTCACACAGAGTTGAGTATACTGGGCGTTAGTACACAAATATTTTCTTATAGTAACCGTAAAATTTTCCGTGATAAAAATAATATTTTTAATAATGTTTATTTATTTCATAAGTAAAAAGTATCTTATATGTTGTCTAATCCATGTAATATAAAGTATGTATACCAAATTTCATCCAAATCCATTCAGTCGTTTTTTCGTGATTCAGTAACAAGTATACAAACTATCACAATCATAGTAGGTATATTTAAGTACGATAATTATTTTAATCTAAGAAATTGAAAATTAATGTTAGGTTAAGTTTGTTAATCAATTACGATTAGCAAAAATAGCCTTAATATGTTACTGGAAAATTACGTGTACCTTGTTATTAGTAAATAAATAAAAAACACAGAATATAGATTCGTCGCAGTTTTATATTTAATAGGTACCTACTTAAAACTTTTAAAACTTATGAACAAATTAGAAACACATACGTATTACGTACTATAGCTGTGGATTTCCTTCATATAATACAGTTAACTTTATTATCTGTTACGATAAAATATAACTACAAATGTAGGAGTCGTCGACCCGGTAAACAACAATTATGTAGTTTAACTCATGTATGCATATTTTCTTATTAAAACAAATGTAAAAAATATTAGCTTCATTAATGACACTCAAAGCTCAAACTGTCGATGACGGAGCTGGCTTGTCTAAAAGTTGCCCATCCACTCTAGAGTGGATCTTCAAGGCTAACCTGGGAGAGATCTGTCCTATTGTCCAGAACTTCAGGAAACACTGACACCGGAAATATTACTTCCATTTCCAGTCACGTGCGTAACAACGGGAAGCGTACGGGAAGCGTCACTTCAGCAGTTTTGTTTTTCTTGTTAAAAATTGTGTTGTGGCGGATGTAGGTCTAATAATGGTAGATTATTAACCACTAAGTGTTCGGAAACATGCACAAGTGTTGGCAAGTGAAACAAAATAGCGAAAAGTGTCTTTCGACGTTCCCTCAAACAGTCCAAGGGAAGGTTCCAGTAAATCCCCACACATTTACTGAAACATAGGGAAAGGGGATTGACTTAACTGCCACTTTGACTTGATTTATTACTTTGACCACGAGTGCGAATTTTTAAACATTTTTAACACTTGATATTGACTAAATGCACAAGCCGTGCGAAGCCATTTAAGAAAAAAAATGGTACGTGTTTTATTTTCGGATAGGATAATCTCTAACGGGAGGTGGTGGTGGTAGACGACCCTTCATTCCTTTTACTTCCTCTTCCCTTTGCTTTCTTTTAGCTACAATGCGTTCGTGCGTCCTTTTCATTTCTAGGATCTCTTTCATTTCTTCCTTATCTTCATCCTGGTAAAGGAAAAGAAAAAAAAATAGTAAATGCGAGTATGTCTACCTCTGCACGCTTAAACCACAGAACCGATTTAGATGAAATTCTCTAAAGAATTAAATAGAAAATATTCGAGTTCCGGGGAAAACACAAAAGATAGTTTTTATCCCAGAAATCATAGAAATCAATTATTATTATTATTTATTTATTTATTCAATAAAAACATTATATTTTAATATACAATGACTGTGTCTAAAACCCTTAAAGATGGGTTTATCTTTTTACAACAACGATTCGCTATAACAAATATTTCTTAAGTTTATGTTTACAATTATCTTTAACACACAATTCTTGAATACTTGGAATGTAATACAAAGAAACCTCGCAAACGAAGTCGCGGGCAGCCGCCAGTAACCATATAAACTTCAGTCAATACATTTTTTTGCTTTGTAACTGTTATGTGATATAACAGTTCCTGAAGTCCCTTTCAATATCCGGTACTTGTAATCCTCATCGAGAGCAAAAGATATCGCGGGTGTTCTTCTACACTATGGACAGACCTGATCATAATGGAGTGGTGTTCAAGCGTTAATGATTGCTCTCACTCTGCATAACATCAAGCTTATAGTGCGACCCAAACTTTGTGGTTGTGAAGTTAGAAGCGAGGGCAACTATACGCAGGTTTCAGTTCAGTGGCATCCTGCATCCTTACATCACCCTACATTTCGTTTACTGCATTGTGACTTGCGCTAGTTTCACAGCTACCATTAAGTTCGAATCACACTGTGCATGATGAAGTATCGCGAAAGCATGGATAGCAGAGGCATGACCACGACCATTCTGTCATTAGTCTGTACGACCAGTATTAAGAAAACCCCAAATTACATACATGATATACCTTCTAATTTATTCTGAGCACCAGTGCTTTCTTCCCGTTAGCCATCGGTTGGCTGTACGCCATCACTTGCTGGAGTGTCTCTCTACTACCAGAAATGTTTTAGGTACAATATACCTTCTGATTTATTCTGAGCACTAGTGCTCTCTTCCCGTTAGCCATCGGTTGGCTGTACGCCATCACTTGCTGGAGTGTCTCTCTACTACCAGAAATGCTTTAGATACAAATATACCATCTGATTTATCCTAAGCACCACCGCCTTCTACCCGTTAGCCATTGGTAGGCTGTACGCCATCAGTCTATGCCCAGGCGGCAATTCTCCCTCTTCTACCAGTAATGCTATAGATACTATACCTTCTGATTTATCCTAATCACCACCGCCTTCTACCCGTTAGCCATCGGTAGGCTATACGCCATTAGTCTATGCCCCGGCGGCAATCCTCCCTTTTCTACCGGTAATGCTATAAATACTATACCTTCTGATTTATCCTCAGTACCAGCGCTCTCTTCCCGTTAGCCATCGGTTGGTTGTACGCCACCAGATGCTTGAGTGTATGGGCAATGCGTTTTTGCTCCCCGCCACCGAAAAAAGGTGGTACTCCTCTCTCTACTACCAGTAATGCCATAGATACTATACCTTCTGATTTATCCTCAGTACCAGCGCTCTCTTCCCGTTAGCCATCGGTTGGCTGTACGCCATCAGTTGCTTGAGTCTATGCCCAGGTGGCACACCTCTCTCTACTACCAATACGATCCTAGCCCATTGCCTTTGCCATTCATTACGTGTCTCCGCTATCTTCTGATAAGTGTTACCCATCATGGCGATTAACATGTTCACTAGCAGGATCGCCACTATTATCATGTACACTACGAATAACAGCTGTAATGAAAGCAAACATCTCAGTACGTAGCGTAAATATTATAATTTTAATGTGTTTGAGATATATTGTGCATTCTCAAAACAAATAAGGACCTGGTAACAATCCCGCTTATAACTAGTCATCAGGAACGTTTAAAACAAAATGTAAATTTCTCAGAATTTAAAAAACGAAATTACTAGAAATGACTAACTAACTTAATTCAACCTCCTCTTTGTACAATCGTTGAAAGTCTTTAATAAACGATTACGTTGCCCTGTTCACCATTGTAAATACCAATCTTTACCATATCAAACCAGTTCTATCGTTCCGTTGTTAAAATTTTTTGTTCCGACATGGTTTTTCGCGTCAAAAGAGGCAACTGATAAAAAAAAGTTTTGACAACCAAAAGTATCTGACAATATATTTTCCAACTAACCTTCGCTTCGATTTCATGGTCAGTGCGCTCAAAGGCTCCGTAGTAATCAGAAAAGGATGTAAGAGACATTAGGAACATGGCCATTATACTCTCCATGGGTGAAGGCATGGGGTTCGATACCGAGTCATCCACGCCCTCTGGTGTATTGGGATTGTCGAACGATAAGAAGATTATGTAGTAAGCTGAAAGAATGATGATAATCCATAAAAAGTATAATATACGTATGTAAACACCAATTCAATTACTTAATAATTAAAACATCGGTAAGTCCTAGTAGCGGTTGCGTAGATAGCATATTTAAACAGTAAAAACGATATTTGAAGTAAAACATGCACTTCGGGGGTAAACTGGCGAATGCGTTACGAGTTAGGCGTTACGGAAAGTGTCACCCATATATATATATATATATGTTATATATATGGGTACATATATATATATATATGGATGTATATACAGATGGAGCTAAAGAAGTTTCACTTCAGTCGTGTAGTCATAAGCACACTCGCTTTTTTTTTAATTTGAACTACATTTAGTGTAGGTAATTATATTTCATATATCTCTAGCTTTTAGTGTACATACCTTGTGAAAATCCCATGACGAATACGAGGTAAATGCAAACAAACCGTAGAAGATCTCCCATCACCATTCGATATATCATTACTACGAAAGGACCCACAGTTTTGAATCCACTGAAACAGAGCGCATTTTAGCTAAATATGTATCCTAAGTTATTATTGTATGCAAAAGAGAAGGCTCGAATTTATTGCAAAAGCAAAAAAGTACTTTGTAGTTAAATTTTATTTTTTTACTGTTTAACCGGAGCTATTGGTTTTTCTAGTTGTAATTGATCTACTAGGTAACTCTTTCACAGTTCAAATAAACAATAACAATACTATTTTAAATTCCTTTGTTGACCTAACTATTTCATTAAAAGGAGCAACTGATTATGATTATTTTTTTTTTAGTGGAACTTCAAAGCTTTTAAGTGTCAACAAAAATATCTTTATCAATTGTACCCTTAATGCAACCAATGACACCGAATTATCTTAACGTATTGTATCTACCCACCGACAGAAGAACAAGAAGTAGGGAGCAGTTGTAAGCATAATGATAACTGCGAGATGATCCTCAGCTTCGTCCGCACACCAAAGCCTCAAAGTTGGCATCGCAATCATTAGTAGGCACGAAAACAGGAACATTACTCTGCAAGAACACAAAACCCCTCAAAAATTCCTGAAAAGTCGGCAGCACTGCAAAGTTGCAAAACCCTATGACAGATATCATTATCATCAGCCTATTAATGTCCAAATCAAATCAAATCCTTTATTGCACCATGTTGATACATTGATCTTAGATAGAAATTTATAATTAATAGATACAAACGTGACCCTGCTAGGGCATTGCAAAATACTAACTAAACATAAACATTTTCTCAACATCCTGTACGTATTCTATATTAACATTATTAATTGATTGTCACTATTTAAAAATTATCATTATTCGGTTATTATCATTATTTATTAATAATCATCACTATTTATTAATTATTAATAATTTATTAAGATTATTCATTTAAAAATTCTTGCAGTGAATAAAATCATTTTTTAACAAGATATTCATTTAGCATTAACTTAAATTTATTTGTTTTAATCTCTTCTTTAATATTTCGTCCCCACTGCTGGGGTACAGGCCTTCCCTATGGATAGGATAGGGAGATTAGGTCATGTGCCATCACGCGGGCCCAGTGCGGATTAATAGGTACTAACGACTGCAGATGCAGCCGGGACCAACAGCTTAACGTGCCTTCTGAAGCACACAGGAGCTCGAGATAATAAATTTTTGGTCACCCATCCAATTCCCGACCACTGCGAAAGTTGCTTAACTTCGACAATCGCAGCTGAACGCGCTAACCACTTGCGTCATCGAGCTCGAGCTTATGACAGACATAAATATTGTGAATATGTATTTTGTTAATTTTGTACGTACCTAAATGAGAAACGGGCAGTTTCTTAAAATATGCACTTTATAAAACTGCATTAAAGGACAAATAGAATCGAAAACTTTCACAATAGCTAATGCATATGTCATCTATGAAATTTATGTGCTGTTTTAAATAAAGATAAATAATTGATTTATGCATTGGTCGTCACGCATTATATATCGCAGTATAGCGGCGTATATCCTCTAATGCTAATTTAATATGTGCAAATCTATCACATCGGTACTTAAAAATACGTCGCAGTAATATTTAAATGATATTCAAATTTCTGCTACTTTTCTAAATGCCTTTTTTGATCTCTAACCGAATGGGATAGTTTATGTATTAATTATACACACAGGTTTCTATTTTATCTTACGATCTGTTTCACCCTATCAAAATTATCTATTTTAATGCCTTCTTATGTTTATTAGCTTGATTACCTAAACCTCAAACTAAATTTCTCCAACCTTATATCTATACTCTATCAACAAAATCGTTGTCTCACCCCAAAAGGTTATATCATTTTTTATGTTATTTGTGGCTTGGTTCTTTAAGCCAAGAACTAAGCTTCAAACCATATCAAGTTATCATACTCTACAAAACAATCTCTTGACAAAAGTCTTAACTTAGTGAGGCCGCTTACGAGGAGTCACAATGTACATGCACGCAACATTTACCTTTCCACAATATGCACGCTACATTTTTGCTTTCGCCTCGCTACTAAATGCACCCGCTACAAATGTGTCCTTAGTGTGTGTAAGTGCCGTCGCTCCGTGTGAACTAACTTCATCACTTTAAGGAATACAACGGTCACGGCGCACGCAACCGCCCCGCCGCCGTACCGCCCCGCTTTGGTTTGTGTGTGTACTAATTCGAACTATTAAAAAATCGTCTCCGACTCTGCTTCGTCTCCGGCTTCTGTGTGTTTTCGCGTGCTTATATATCTGCGCGTAAGCATGCACACCAAGGACACATTTGTAGTGTTTGCAGACTGTAGCGAGACATACACAAAAATGTAGCATGCAAATTGTTGCGACGTAAATGTTGCGTGCATGTACTCCGTGGCTCCGGTGTGCGGCCTCAGTAACTCGCAGTTATTTTATATGAGGGCATTAAACGTGTCGCGTTTTAAATGTGGCGCCACAATACCATTGTATATCTGGTGTGCGGCCCGTTTTAGAAAATCGTGGCAGAATTAATCCCTTTCAAAAGCAAACCCCTAATTGTAATTAAATTTATTTACGTATTATTAAGAAAATTTACGATTGTACATTTAGAAGAAACAATTCCGTCAATAATTTCCACTTCAAAATTTATAAAACATTTATTGTTAAACCAATATGAAATACTCGGCTGATAAAAAAAGCGAGTGTGTTCGTGACCACACGACTGAAGTGAAACTTCTTTGGCTCCAATGATCTGAAAATCGTAAACTTAACCTGTAGATTTGTTGATAGAAAAAAAAACCACCAATCCGCGCTGGCTCCGTTATCACCCTCTAATCCGCACTGGGTCCATTATCACCTACCAATCCGCGCTGGGTCCGTTATCACCCACCAACCCGCGCTGGGTCCGTTATCACCCACCAAGCACTAGATTCAGATTCATGTACTTTGTGACGGGTATTGACCATTGTTTACCGATGAGTCGCGTAACGCGAAATCGTAAAACATATGCCAGTTTCGTGCGTTCGTCGTTTCAAGCGTACCTAAAGAAGTTTCAAAAACGCATTACAAATCATTGAACTTTTAAGACTTGAAACTAATAATAGTAATAGTAGTATATTTTCCTACCTCGAAGGCACCGTACTCAAGTTCTCTATGAACATCTTGAGCCCCAAGAATCTGGCTTCTCGCAAAGCGGCCCCGATATACGCTAGCGCCCCCAACCAAAGCAGCAGTTCAGCCGTGACTCTAACCTATCATCACATCATCAACCTATTAATATGCCCACCGCTGGAGCACAGGATGAAATATGGAGAATACTTAAGAGTGGACACGAGCTGAAAATTTTAAGAAATAAGTATTTGAAAAACTTTTTGTGTCGCGTATTGGCAAACACCATGCGATAGTAGCTAACGCTGAAAATTGCGTATAAAATTGGCAGAATTCAAAGTTTGAGTCTGAACGTTTTCCTCCTTGCAAATGAGATATAATGTAACAGAAATATTTCCCATACAATAATAAGAAGTTATACTATGCTTCTATGTTTCCTTTTTTATAACGTAGATGCTTACTGAATACCCACAATATGCATTTACAAAAAAAAACAGAAGCACACTAGACACCTTTAGTGGTAATAAAAATTTGTATATTTCTGGTATATGAACTTCTAGTTTCTTTGAAACTCAAGTTATCGAAAAAGGAAGACATAGGCGCATAGAATGAGCATAATTTTATTTCACGTATGAATAAAATTTTTTTAGTAATCAAAATCAAGGAGGAATCTGTCGAGAACGTTTGTATGGAAAAAACATAACCCGCCTCCCGTTTTAAGCCATGAAGCCTCACTAATGCTCATGTAGTCAGAGCCCTATGCAAATTAGTAGGTGCTTTTGACTGCAGATGCGGCCGGGACGAATAGCTTAGTTTACATTAAATACTCTTGGAACGAGGAACTTGTTGAAGAAACAATGTTTACTTTAGCCTGCCAGGATTCGAAGTCCATCAGCCTGCACTCGCCTGTGAGGTCTTCCCACCAGCCTTCCATATCCGTCTCCCTCGGAGCTTCTGTCGCTAAAAGCAAAGAAATCTGTAACGATTTCTATGCCAAACTAAGTTAAAAAGGCTCTTGAAGCTATTATTACAGATAAAGCATTGTTATATTTGAATGACTACTGTATCTACTACATTACTAATCCAGTCTATAGTTAATATTCAGTGCTACTCTTGTGGTAGCGTAAATAGGTGCGGTCACTCTATGCACTAGGTAACACAGAGCCAAAACAAAAGCCAATGAGCGTAAGTCATCCTTCAAAATAATAATATACATGAAGTGATATCATTGACCATAGGCGATGAAAGTAAATTTGTTCTAAATCAAGGACTAGGGTACTGAGTATTTTAAACACTTAATTTCCTGTATACCCTTGGCTGTTCCCTTATGGGAAAGATTTTCTTACAATCTCAGAGCAAAATGGGAGAAGCAAAAGAAGAATTATGGGAAAATTGACAACTAACGTTTATCTTTTTCTTTTGTATGGCTCTTGAACTTTGCGCACATTGGGCCGTCAGGTTTCGTCCCGTTGATCATCTCCACGGGACCAGCATCAAAATCAGTACTGTTCAGATGCAAGGTGCAATTATCTGAAAACGATCAGAGACTAAAGCATAAAGAGTTTAAAAATTATATTAAACCAATAGGGGTGATGACGGGGTTCATTAAACGAAATTCTATTTAGTCCGTCAGTTAGGTGATCAAAAAATAATGGACACATATTTTTTCTTTGGGTAATCAACCAAAAAATGACAAAGCACCGGACAGTCCGTGGCAACCAAAGCAGCCGCTCTAACAGTCCAAGCGGCGCGAAGCGAAGCGAAAAATGTCGGTCATTCCGGACTTTTAGTAAGAAATGCCATTTTCTCGCTAAATACTGAAGCTAGGACCAAACAAAAAATACTACCGTAAAGCTGATTAAATAAAGAATCTACTACAGAACACTTGGATCTCTGTAACTCGAAAAACGATTAAATAGAGCGGGTTGAACCCAACAAAAAGTCAATTTTTAATAAACTTTTAAAATTAAACGCCTATTTCCTAATGTTAATTACGAAAATGTCAAAATTAGTTGATCTCAAAATGCAGGAAATTTAACTACCTTTCTAATGGTATCAATAACTTTTTTTTAATTCAGTCTGTATCCTTTTCAGTAAAGCAAAATCTAACATCCTGTCGACTTCTCATCCACCACGGCTTCGGCCATTTCGGGCGACGGAAATATTCACAAGATGGCCGCCGTTCCTAAGGCTCAATACGGACTTTGCGTAGTAGCCGAGTAGGTTACTTCTAAATGAAAAGAATTCAATATTTTATATTTTTTTTATTTTTAATAAATATACCTACTATATATATGTATATTATTTATGTGTATATATATATATATATATATATATATATATATAATATATAAAATTCTCGTGTCACGGTGTGCGTTATTGAACTACTCCGATACGGCTCGACCGATTTTCGTGAAATTTTATTTGCATATTCAGTAGGTCTGAGAATCGAACAACAACTATTTTTCATCCCCCTATATATATATATATATATATATATATATATATTATATTTTATCTTCATGCAGATGATCAGGATGTTGGTTGCTTTCTCCTTATTGGGCCGGCCTGTCGCAACTGTCATTAGGTGCGAAATCTGAAAGACAGTTATATATTTATTAAAATTAGAAAAGCAAAAAAAAATCGCGTCCACAACAAAAAAAATATGAACAAACAAACCACCTCCTTTAATCACATGAGTAAAAGTAGACCACAAAACATAGCTAAGAGTAAAAAAAGCTTGTTTTGAAGTTTTTTTAGTTTAAAGATCCACATAATCGAGAACTTTAAAACCCACATATCTAGCTAGTTTTTTTTTATTTGATGCCCTTTAGGAAAGCATAAAAAACTTAGCAGTATAAAAAAGCGGTATTGAATTAAGTTGACGTCACTTTATTTATCGAGTTATTCTCAGCAAGCCCTTTCATTTGATACCCATATTGTAGCAAAACATAAAAAAACTTTGTCCGCCATATTGGATTTAAAGTGACGTCACTTTATTTATCGAGTTATTCTCAGCAAGCCCTTTCATTTGATACCCATATTGTAGCAAAACATAAAAAAACTTTGTCCGCCATATTGGATTTAAAGTGACGTCACTTTATTTTTTTTCTCATCATGCCCTTTCATTTGATACCCATATTGTAGGAGTGCATCGAAAATAGCTAGTCCGCTATCTTGTATGTTCCGCAATATAGGATTTAGAATGACGTCACACAGCTCACCATGCATTATCATCCAAACTAAACGTGTGTACAAAATTTCAGCTCAATCAAATGAAAACAACTGCTTCAAAATTGAGTTGCAAGATTCTAACCGAACAAACATACATACATACATAGCAATTAAAAAAAAGATTTCATTAATATTTTACAAAAAACACTTGGTAATAATTTTCGTTCCCAATCTAAAAATTTACAAACGCACAAACAAACTACCACATAATTATAAGCACACTCCAGATAAAAAAAGCAATTTAAAATTGTTATCTGTAACGACCCTTATTTACTAACAGTACATAGTAGCTATTACGTCATCGGTGACTCATCGGTAAACAATGAACAATACCCGTCACAAAATACATGAATCTAGTGCTAACTTATATGTTTACTTGATTTTAACTATTGAAATAAGTTTTTTAATTAATTACATGACGTAATTTATCAATAATCAATAACAATTTAGTATTTAACTATTAATTATACGCCATTGAAATCCGCCGAATGTTTATTTTTTTCTATCAACAAATCTTCAGGTTAAGTTTATAATTTTCGGATCATTTTGCTCGTGATAATCTTTTGAAAATATGAAAGCCTGTATTATCACAAATATCTGGATATATAATATAACAAAGATAAAAAGGTACTTACGGCATATTTCAACACTAAAAGCAGCACGTTATCACTTTACTTGATCATAATTTACGAAAGAAAATATTGTGTCAGTTTTTTTTTTTAATTTTTTCCAAAGCAGACTAGGGTGTTCCGGTGATACCAGTACGTTACAAATATCATAAAGATACTGTGCATAGCTGGCTTGAGGTCCATAAATACAAGTATTCGTTATAGTCTGTAGAAAAAGAGCAGGCCGCGCGGAAATTCGAACGTGGCAACCAAAGTGGCCACGGACTGTTGAGGGGTGCGTGCTCATGGCCACTTTGGTGGCCACGGACTGTCCAGTGGAGCGCGTCAAAGTTTGGGAGTAGGGGCTCGTGACGTCACTTTTTAGTGAATTTTCACTTCAAAGTGTACTCAAACGTGACGTCATGCGACTTTTCAAATTAATATGTCTCTGCAATGTTTATATTATGTGAAAAAAGAAAAAATACGTGTCCAATACTTTTTGATAATCTACCTGATAAACAAAGAAAAAAAATAGTCATCACCCTATTATTAGTAGTAAAATTTCAACTCGAATAATAAGTGTAGTGTAAAGCTAATCACATCACAAACTTTAACTATTATTGATATAAAAAGTAAAGAAAACAAAGTGTATTAACGTAACATACATACATAGTATTAAATTATTTAAGGATTTGAATTTTTTCAGTAGTCTTACCTGCGACATCTAATACCAATTCTGTCTCGTTGATGCTGGGTCCCGATGTGGAGTTGAGGGCTGTCGCATTAACCGCCCTCTCAGGGAACCCAGGTCGCATGGTGAAGCACACCAAGGAGATCAAAAAGTAGCAACTGAACAATATGAACTGTCTATAGAAACGGAACTTTACGAACGAGTTCCATTTTGTTTTCAGAAGATCTATCAGCATACCCTCGAGAAGTTCTAAATGTTCGTCTTTTTCCTGTTGAATATTTCAATTTAATAGTTAGTACTAAGGTAACAACAAGTACACCAAAAAGTTCTAGCAGTAACAAGTGAACAATATGATAGAAGCGGAACTTCACAAGCGACTTGTATTTCATCTCCAGAAAGTTTTCAGCATGCCCTCTAAAAGCGAAATGCTTATTTTTTTTTTAATTTTTCCTGTTTGAACATTTTCATTTTATTGTACTTAACTTAGGTAACAATAGTTCATTAGACTTAGCTAGCTAATTAGCTTAATATAATGAAATCGTTTAAAGCCCAGATTTAAGAATATTAAGTTGAGTTTTTATAAGCGGTAGGCATAGAGGTAGGTTATTATAGCGGATTGTCACGCATCAAAGCGTAATCGAGTTTACTAATTTAAATATTATTTTACTAATAATGTACCGTAAATTATCTAGAGTAAATTGCCCAGCAGTTACAAAATTAACTTAATTTCGTAAATCGCATCTAGGGCTTTTTGTAGTACGTTTTATTAATTCATATTCGTATTATTCAGAAACGTCAGAATAATTTAATGCTTTATAAAGTCACGTCACAGCGTCAACTAAGTCGAACTTAAAGTTAATATAAATATTTTTTTTTTTCACAAAGGTATTCATTTGACATTGCGGACACGGTAATATACGGGTTACCTACAATGCGAAAAGATGGCGCTGTCTTGTACCTCAAAAAAAGGCTAGTGAAAATTCGATACGGCCATCAGGGCCGCGGTAGCATAATGGTCAGTACATTCACCCGGATAGCGAAAGGTGCGGGTTCGAATCCCGTCTGCTGCCTGGCCCGCGTGGATTTATTTCTTGTACAATTTTCTTTATACATATTTTTTGGAAAGTTAATACTTAATTAAGTAAGTCTTATACTCTACTAGTATACTCACACCAAAAACGACTAAGTTCAAAGCTGAATCTTTGCTAATCTGCCCCGTTTCGGTGTCTATAGTGTCGACTTGTCCCAAGGGGTAAGCTGCGCAGGTGGTGGCGCCTATCTGCCAGTAGATCTCTCGCTCGATGTTCAATATGTGGAAGAAGAGTTCCGTACGAGCAAGCTTCGCGGCGAGAGTGAGGGGCGTGAGGTTCAATGCATTGCGGATGTTTAGGGAGGCTCCCACTTCGTATGCCATGTCAAATGTGCTCTGGAAGTAGGTATTGTTGACGATCAAAAATTCATATGTAGAATGGTTCCTAATTAACAATCAAGCAATATATTTTTCATTACCATCGAAACAGATTAAAAGAATTGAAACAAACAATGGGATTTTATAAACTTCGAAAACTTTACGTGCCTAGGGAATATCACTTTTATTACATAAAACAGTTTTAAAGTTATAAGTAAATAAATAATAATAAATAAATATTTCCAACACTCACACCAATTAGCCTAGCCCCAAAGTAAGCACTGTAAGGCTTGTGTTATGGGATGCTAGGGTAACAGATAGAATACATATTTATATAGAAATACATATTAAACATCCATGACTGGAGTACAAATGCTCGTGTTCATCACACAAACATCTGCCACCACCGGGATTCGAACCCGGGGCCTCTCGAGTCGGCGACACCATGAAACCCGGCGTACAAACCACTCGGCCACGGAGGTCGTCAAAGTTCATGCTAACAAGACATGTTTTGAGGATATAATATATTATGGATGTTATTGCCTTTTTAGCAGATGCAGAATTGAAAAGAAAGTATGAAATAGGAACCCTCCTAATTAAATTAATATTTATATATGCGTTTTTAGTGTCCATGGGGTCACGGACACTAAACCGCATATATAAATACTAATTTAATCGTTTCATTCATGTTATTATATCACAATGCTAGAATAAATTAATCTCTGATTTAATTTAGATGTTCTATAAATAGAGAAATTAAATTATACTTTACTAGCGGCCCGCCCTCGCTTCGCTTCGGTGTAGAGCTGAAGTGTAGACTACAGTTTTTGTTCTCAGACTTGTATTATACACAATGACATTCATCTATGATTTTTCTTATACCTGCATGCAAAGTCTCAGCCAGATCGGTTTAAAATTGACAAAGTTTCATACAAACTTTCATTCCTTATTTTATCCCGTTGGGGGTAGAATTGACCAAAATCCTTTTTTAGCGGATGCCTACGTCATAACATCTACCTGCATGCCAAATTTCAGCCCGATCCGTCCAGTGGTTTGGACTGTGCGTTAATAGATCACTATGTCAGTCAGTCAGTCACCTTTAAGTTTTATATATATAGATTTAAATTTACATATTGAAAGCTCCTTTGAATCGTTCAATATTTTCTCCTACCACTCGTTCAGGACAGGTTTTAGCTGATGAGAATAATAGGCGCAAGAGACTCATTATCATTTATCTGATAAATGCTGATGAGTCTGTTGCGCCCATTCTTATGAACATTTACATAAAATCAGGTCGCTACCAATACAACGTCCACTCACATTATGATTGCTATGTCATACAGTCATGAAACAAATCTTACCGTTTTCTCATAAATCACAAGCATATGAAGGACCGTGTTCCCGTTAGTATCCTGTTTGTCAGGGTCTGCACCTCTCGCGAGTATAAGCCGGTAACATTCCTCTTGTCCAAGACACGCTGCGAAACTTAGTGGGTATTCGCCCCAGTATACGTATCTGGAAAAAATACGTGCTTAGGTCGTAGGTGGTACCGATTTACAAAAAAAAAACCAGGGTATTTTTAAGTAAAATCGTCTTTGTTCATCCATTTGGAGTTGTGTATTTTGATATGAGATATTATTTCCACAATTTCTCTTCCGTTAATTATATGGTGTTAAATAGTATCAATGTCTTATGGTATTACTGTTGTGGGGCACACACAGGCCTTCTCTTTTGATGTAACAAATGGGAGAACAAGCGTTCAATATAAAATTCAGTCTACGCCCCAGCTTTAGCTTACTTTGTGAATCTATCCATTAGCAGACATAAGCCACCAATTAAAAGCAAGAAAAAATGGTGGGTTACTCATACACTAGCTTAACCTATATAATATAATAAGTGTCGCGTTGCACATTGAACCACTCGTGGTCGAGCGAGTCGGACCTATAAGTCTTCTGGTCCTCGGGGCACATGAAGTTGCAAAAGCACACGAGGTGGAGGAGGAGTAACACGAACTTATTCCGCCTTCCCCCTTCTACCATCGGATGTCCAGGCACACGGCAGGTTACCATTCTTTCTTGGTTGTTGTTACTCCACTTTACACCAAACGCTTCTTAATCAGTTTTTGATAATGCGTACAGCGGAGCAGTGGAATTGCCTGCATGAGTGTGTTTCCTAGTACATAATAATCCAACTCTTTTTCAAGCCAGAGTAAATAGGCTCCTTCTAGGTAAGTTCGCTACGCCGTAGATCCGATCTCTCTCTCCGATTAAGAACTTACCCATGCACATAAAAATGCACTTCATTCACATTCACATTCTTCATTCACATTCACATTCTTCATTCACACATTCACATAAAAAATTCACTTCTTTTACGATCGTCATGTGTAGGACACTCGCCTGTTTGTTGAATTTGCCATCAATCGGAAGCATTAATATATTTACTCATACACCAGCTTACCCTATATAATTGGTGTCGCGTTGCACATTGACCCATTCGTGGTCGAGCGAGTCGGATCTAGAAGCCTTCTGGTCCTCGGGGCACATGAAGTTGCCGAAGCAGCGCTCATGGTAATCCGCGCCAGCGTCCAGGAGGAACTTCACCATGGTGGGGTCTTCGTTTACGATCGTCATGTGTAGGACACTCTCGCCTGGTTTTTAAATAAGTAAGTAGGTACATAATTTAACTAGTCTTTACAGTCTTGTTTAATTTAATAAAACCTACTCTAATCGATAAAATGTATTGTTAGTTACATTTTACGTTTTTAGATACTTTTCTATTCCGAGGTCTGAAGAGTGAATTGCGTCAAAATTTCTTGGAACGATTCTTCCTAATAAAGACAAGGCTGGACATATAATCAAAACATGATTGGGTTTGTCTAAAATTTTCAAAATGATTGTTTTAATCATAGTCTTAAAATGTATGGGTACCTACTATACCTAGACCTATGGTATCTATTTTAAAATATATTTCTTATTCATGGCTTTGCTTAAATGTTCAGTAAACATCCTTTTACATATTTTATTCAAAATTCTAATTTTGTTTTCCTGTAACCCAAATACCAAATAAAAATGCATATTAATAATTAGCAAACCTAGGTAAAAGTCAACTTTGGTGACCCAGTAACCGGCTTACTGAGGCTTTTTTAAATAAATTGTAACAGGAACTATCGATAAATCAGTGTCCGTTAAATTTTTCAGCGAACTTTATCAAACACTCTATCAAATGAGGTGTTTATGTATTAGCACCTGCACGCCACACCGGAACGGAAAACTGAAGGAAGTCCGCCACTTTATTATTAATTACCAAGTGGGTACCTAAATAACATTTATGGGTCAAGGCCATGATAGAAAATTAAGTTAAAAGTTATGTTGTCTAAAAGTACTGAAGAAAGTACTGGTTTTCCCATTAAGTTAACGGCCACCACAGAGGCTTGTTTGTGACCCTAGTTATTCTTGCACTAGTTTGACTGACATGACCGCATCTGCTACCTCCATGGATTAACTCTTATAGAGAAGCAACCTTACTAAAGACCAGATCAGGAGTGTATTTACCCTAGGGGCAAGAGCATTACCCAAGAGCAAATTTTAAATGGCCAGATTTGAAACTGGTAATAGTATAGTGTTTAGAATATTTGTTAATGATGAAAAAGAAAAAAAATCGAAGTTCAGCTGCTTCAACGCACTTTTTCATAGAAATAAAGCAAATTTTGATAGCACATAGGTAATATTGCCACTCCTCTGTGATAGCTTACAGGAAACATGTTTTTAAACTATTCAGCAGCCTCTTTTAGTAATGAAAGCATTATGAATAGGGATATATTTATAGTGTACACCTATTTTAGTGCACCCTGTGTGTACTTCTATAAAGACCACCACCGACAAATATAACAAATACAACTTACGCAGTAGAAGTTTTTGTATGCAAAATTGCTATTGCGTAGGCTTCCTTGTCTATGGTCGTTGCTTAAGCCCCTTTATTAATAAATAAACGAAGACTACGCTTGGATTGGTTACTCCATGTTTTGTCTCTGTCTATTGAATGACAAATGGCATTTGAGTGACACAATGGCATTTGTTTATTAGTAAGGGGGTGAGTTTGTCAGGATCTACACCTATGTGAAAAACATCAGCTTATAATAATAGGGGTGATGACGGGGCACAGTAAACGAAATTCTATTTAGTCCGTCAGTTAGATGATCAAAAAATAATGGACACGTATTTTTTCTTTGGGCAATCAACCAAAAAATGACAATTATAGCGCGTCAAAGTTTGGGAGTAGGGGCTCGTAACGTCACCTTTGAGTGAATTTTCACTTATAAGTGTACTCAAACATGACGTCATGCGACTTTTCAAATCAATATATCTCTGCAATGTTTATGTTATGAGAAAAAAGAAAAAATACGTGTCCAATACTTTTTGATAATCTACCTAATAAACGAATAAAAAAAAATAGTCATCATCCCTATTGTCTTCATTACTAGCTTCTAGCTCGTGCCAAACAAGAATATTGGTCAATACGAACATATACCAACCATTTACGAAAAAATACCTAATATTTTTACTACAAAATCATTACCGAGTTATTCCCCACTTATTCGTACCGTAATATTCATCGCTCATGTAAATATCATTGATAAGCTTGGGATAGAATCGCAGCAGTCTCTTGGCCAGATCCGCGAGCAGAGAAGTGGCATTCAGTAAGCACAAGTGCAAGATCGTCTCGCCGACTGCCCCGCGTTCCTGAAATAATAACTTTCATCATAATCATCGTCATCAGGCGATCGACGTCCTTAGCTGGACATATGCCTCCGCTAGGGATTTCCATACACAACCGTCCTGCGCTTTCCACATCCAGTGCATTTCCACGATTCGCTTGATGTCGTAAGTACACCTGGTTTTCAACTTTAAGTATTTTTAGAGTTTCGTGCCTCAAAAGGAAAAAATCAGAACCCCTATAGGATTAGGTGTCCGTCGGTGCGCCAATCCGTGTTGTCTGTCTGGCAGGTATAGTGGATCCGCAATAAGTATATCTCGAAAACACGTGGCGGTATTGAGATAAAATTTAAAACCATATACTCAGGGCTACGGTCCCTTAAAGTTGTGATAGAATCAAAGTTCTAAGTTAACTTGATAAAAAGATAAGGCCGTTTACGTTGCGTACCTACACATTTGTACACTGTTTTTTTTTATTTGCCAATTACAATAAAATTCTGACGCATAAATATGAGGAGGCAACACAACCCGTTGACAATTATTATAATTTAATTGACGGAAAGAATCTAGACTGTAAAGCGTATTTCCTGTTCTTGCTATTCTGATTATATTGAATTAGTCATTATAGTATACCATTTTAGATTTTTAAGTGCAGCAGATTAAGATGTACCTACTCAATTAATTATTTTATTTGAGGTTATTACCTTAAGGTCCCAGCAGAGCTCCCTGTATGCGGATGGATTAGCATCATATTCTTCCTGGGTGACTACAGGCCAATCTTTTTCTATATCGAATTCCTCGTCTGGGTTCTCCATCCCTCTTAGAGGAGGCAGCTAATTAAGCATTGTATTGTAAGTATTAAAAAAATACAAAACAAAAATTTTAACAATGCAGTTAGAGACGATATTTCTTTAAGCCGTGTTTTTATAAAGTTTTATAGCGTTAAAGAAGCTGAACTTTTAAAAACCACGTCAAAGTATTGCAAACCATAAACGGCTTTAAGTAAATGTATGATAGCTCAACGTGAACAAATGCGGTACTAAGATAAATACTACTTTTTGTAAAGATACTTTAATTGTGGTGATCATTTCATGGAATATTTTGTTTACATCTTCGTCAATTCTGTTAACTCATAAATTAAGATGGTGCAAATTTGATATTGCCTGAATTATATAAGCACGATCTGGTGGAAAAACCATCTAATTAGGCTGGCTTAATCGAGTTTAAAAACTCGCCTTTTTGTTTGGACTAATTTTAGAAAAAAGTAATAATTATACAAATTTTCCTATATTCAACGATACACACTTGCATATCCCTTCGGACTGTTGTCTCCCCTGACAGCCCCCTAGGGGAGACATCAGGATTAACAAAGTAAAACATAGACATAGTAAGACTTGGATCAAAGCTAAAAGCAATTCTAAGAGTTTCAAGAAATGTCATTTCAAAGTTCTCAAAAGTTGATAAAATATTAAATGAAAATAGTCCACAGTTTAACATGAAAATTGAACTACCTCAAACGTTACGATAAAATTAGAGAATTTACTTTCGTTTATTTTAGAAAATTTATTAACTTATCTTATATTTGTGTTTTATTGGCATTCTGAGTCGGAAAACATCAAATGTATAAACGTTAAACAAATTTGGCATATGTTCCTTGTATGTGTCGAGATAAATTTTTAGTACCAGTTTATGCCTAGGCCTTTCCTTGTTTCTGAGCAGGACCAAATGTGATATAGGTATGTACCGGCCTTTTCCTTTATTGTAAAGAAAGGGCTCAACTTTAGTTTTAATGGCGTGGTCGATCTCCGCATATTGCTTGTTTTGTACCGCTCGTTTCATCATATCGACAAGGAGTCCAGAACCTGAAGAAGAAATCATCTCACGTCCAGCGAAAACTTAGCTTTAGGGAGTTATTCATTCATAATTCATTACTAAATCTCTAAAGTAGCCTAGAAGGGCGTTGAAAGTGAAAATATTTTACATTCCTAATTGTCACCAACCCTGCTGAGAAGCCATGGATGAGCGACAAAATTACACACTGAGACTATAACACTTGCTCAGTTCAAAGCAGTTTATATGCAAAAGGAACCAAATGGCTTTGGGAAAGGATCTAATACATCGCTACTGCTCGAGACAATAAGTTTCCGCTGGTCAACTGCCGGCCTCATCAGTAACAACAAACTTACTTTTCACCGCTATTTGAAATCACAAATTCCGTATTCCGCGGTAAAAAGTGAGTTTGTTCTTACAGAATTGCAGGACAGCAGTGCTATTCTGTATAATTTTCACTTTTGCGCTTCCCATATAGGTTCCCGCGGATCCACATTGGATCCCCGCGTGAATATTTTACAAAATATCACTGCTAAACTTTAATGTTCTGAATCTATTCTTAATATTATAGCCACTTCAAAACATATAACTTGACATTTACAGGATCCTTTATTTCTTTGACATGCCTTTTAAGTAATGTCTTATAATGCATATAATTTTGCCGCAGATGTGTGTGTACGACATTTTCATAAAACTTACCCTTTATGTCGATAAACTTATAAAGTTTCTGATCTGAAGTCCCAGCTTGCTTCTTCACACCACTAGTAACGTTACTTTCAGTATTACCCATATTGCTTGTTTACTCGCATAACAATAGGACAACCTTCTTATTATATTTTGTTCTCTGTTTTCTATGTATTATGTAATATGGACAGTAGCAAAACAACTTTAAAATTTTGTGTATGAACAATATTGATGAAGCAGCCTCGTTGCCTTAGCGATATCATGGTAAGTTACCCCAAGGACAAACATGCAATAAGCTACAAAAACTGTGTCGCACTGAAGTGTTATCTATTACGAAAAGGAAGCTTAAATATTTCTCTTTTATTGTTTGTCTCTCTTGGGTACACCTTACCTTGTGCTGTTGTAGAAATCTTGTGACATAAGCCACTACAGACAACAAATTATGAAAATCATATTTTACATTTAACTTTTCTTTATTTATTCTGTTACAACGTCGAACTTATTGATTTTAGATAGGGAATCAGTAACAACACACGAATAATTCACAAAGGATTTATTAGTGTAGGTATTTACTTAAATGCCAATTATTATCATTTTCAAATTGCCAAATATAACAAAATGTATGCTTAAGATTTATATAAAGCATCAACCTCCAGATTGTCCATCTTTGAAAAAAACAAAAAAAAGTCGTTAGTCATGAATTCATTAATTTACAAAGTATACTCGAGTATAATCAATTTTTAGTTGATAGTTGTTCCTTGTTCTGCGGTCTACATATGAGATAGAATATCTCAACAATGCTAAGCAATGAAGCACCGAAGAATAGCCCCACAATTCCTCCGACAGACACTGAAAAAGTACATTGCTTACTAAGAGAAAAAAAAGACTATTCTTATACATAACAATAATTGTTTAAAATCCTGAGCGCAGCAAGGGAACATTTTAGTATCCGATACAAAGTTCTTATGCTAAACACCCCGGCAGACTTTTTGAGCAACGACAGCGACCATAACAAGAAAACCTTTTAAGAGAGCTAGGGCACAACGGATTTTCAATGTACTTTCTTTGGACAAAAAAAGGTGGCAGCCCTACGTGCAACAGTGCGAATGATATTTTTGGTATCGCAAGTGTCTTTAGACTATGGTGGCCGCTTACAATAGGGGGGCCAATCGCCTTAGTAGATTGCTATGGCTATCGCTATCACTTACGATTTTTTTTTGTTTATGACCGCCGAAGGTTTTCTAAACCCCACGCTCATTTTCTTAAATATTGATATTACCAATGCAAAGAAAAAAATGCGCGAGGCATATATAAACCTTAGGCGGTAAAAATAACAAAATGAAACCGTAAGCAATAGCGATAGAATAGCAATCCCGTTAGGCGATTGACCCCCAGGCGGGCCATTCGCTTGTTTGCCACCCTTATAATATAAAAACAAAAATAATATGTTGAAATATTTTTTTAATTTATGCAGTATGTATTTACTAATTCACCTATCATTGTTATATATAAAGTAAGTTAACGTGGATGTTATTAATATCAATAGATATGAAAGGACCAGGGGGCCAATCGCCTAACTGGATTGCTTTGGAAAACGCTATCGCTTACGATTTCATTTTGTTATTTCTAGCCGCCTGAGGTTTTCAAATGCCTCGCGCTCTTTTTTTTTCTTTTGCATTGGTAATAACAATGTTAAAGAAAATGAGCGTGAGGTATTTGAAAACCTTCGGCGGTTAGAAATAACAAAATGAAATCGTAAGCGATAGCGTTTTCCAAAGCCATCTGGTTAGGCGATTGGCCCACAGGTGTATACCTACCTACAAAGTCCAAATTGTTTCGTACTAAGTTTCTTTTATACCGCAAAGTTGGCAAGGATACCATCCGGATGCTCACCAAGGCACCTGCGGTTGTGTCATTATACACCCAGCCCCTTAAAATAAAATTTGTTTAAGTATTTATGTGTTAAAGGAATAATATGTGCTGTTACACATACACTGGACAGCAAACAGATCGTGTCCTTTGCTACTTCGGAACTCTGATTTGTTTTCCCAATAAGTATAAAACTTACAACTATCAAAGTTGTACCTACTAAAAGTTCGTTTAATAATGATTAAAATGATCAGGAATTTATTGGGATTAATCATAATTTTAAATTTCAATTAAGAGTTTTCTAAAGAAAAGTCTTTTAGCCATTGTGTTAATCGGTAGTATAAAACATAGCAAGAAAACACACGACTGAGAAAACAATGGACAAAAACTAAAAAATTGTAAGAAGGCAAACAATCTTCATTTTATAAAAAAGAACATTAATCGAAACTATATACCAAAATTAGCAAATCGTTAGCATTGTGTTTCTTGCATGATTGACACAGTAAGTTGACAATACTCGAGAATACAATTTTAACCATTTTGATTATCATGATACACACTCTGGGTGGGTATAGCTTTGATAGTTGTAAGATTTATACTTTTTGAGAAAATAGTATCAGAGTTCCTAGTTACCAGCGGATGACCCGTTTTCTTTGCGGTAGAGTGTAGTAGTTTTTATATATTTATATAAAATTCAAACGTGTAGAAACGACCTCCGCGCGAATGGTATGTTCATCGTGTTCTAAGGCCTACTTAGGCCCCGAGTTCGAATCCAGATGAGACAAATATTAACAAAACAAAAAAAAACAGCATTTAATTTTCATATCGGAATAAAGTTACAGTCAGTAATAAAGTTCTCACTCGGATAAGTGTATTCTTGTGAGTTCGCTCTCAGCACATGACGGCAAGCAATCTTCGTCATCTTCGTGTTTGTGTTTCAGATCAGTGTTCATTGCTAAAAACATTTTTTTTATCATTGATTATCTAAAGCTAATAAAAAGTACAGCAATAAAACACGGTGCTTTCTTACAAAAGAATAATTTACTTAAATATACAATGTACCTTTAAAGTTTGTCAAGCAGTTCAGTCCAGTGAAATTGCAATAAAACTTTTCATCTGAAAACCGATAGAAAATTTACTTGATTTTGTTTTATTCTATAAATATAAAAAGCTAGTAGTAAAATGCAGCAGACGCTCCAGTTTGGAAAAAAAATCCAACCCTGATGTTCAAATTTAAAGTAGTCGTTTTATTTTATTTTTTCTAAAAAGTTTTTAAGTACCTACTAATATTTTCTTCCAGTGTAGTGCTCGGTTCGTGCTTAAAGCCCCATCTCAATCATAATAAATACCCAACTATTAAGCACCAAAGCAAAATTTATCAACATATTTATGTTCGATAGCTGGAAAAATCTTGATTATTTAATCAAGATTTTCCAGCTATCGAATCCATACCTAACAATGCTAGAAAACGTGAATTCCCTTATGAAATGTCACACGAACTACGTTTTAATATATACGACTAAGGCATTGGGATATACATAACTAAGTTTTTAAAGAAATTCATGGAAAATTATAGAAAAAATATTAAAAAACCTTCTAGGAAAATCTAAACCGAATCGGTTTCTTTAAAAAGTCCGTATTAAATGGTGATAAAATATTAAAAGAACCTTCTAGGAAAATCTAAACCGAATCCGTTTTGTTTAAAGTCCGTATTAAATGGTAATCTTCTCATGATATCGAAGAGAGGTAGGATGTAACGGATTTCCCGCTCGGATTGGAGCGCCCGTCTGGGGAAGTAACCTCCACTTTACGGAAGACCATAGTAAAACAACATTACCTTTTGGTAGTGTTATGTTTCTGTCGGTGAGTAAGGTTCCACCGGGTAGGGGATCAAGGGGTCAATTGCCTAACGGGATGGCTATGGCTATAGCTATCGCTTAAGATATATTTTTTTTTTTTTGACCACCGAAGGTTTTCAAATACCTCACGCTAATTTTAGCGATAGCCAGGGCCATAATAATCCCGTTAGGCAATTGACCCCCGGGTCAGGGTAGGCAACGGCGTGAGTGTTATCTTTGGTATCAGAAGCGTCTAAAGGCGATAGTGTCCGCTTACCATCAAAAAAAAATATCAGTCAGTAAATTAAGTCATTAGCGAAATGGGGCCTGGAACTTAATAATATGCATTGAAAAAAAATATTAATAACTCACATGACTGATGACGGACTGGGTGGATACAACGACAATGTTCAAACGATAGATCTGTCTCGCCAGCCAAGCGACACGCGTCATACGCATACACCTTAAGTAAATAAAATTTAAACTAATAAATAATGAAAAACATCAAATTGTTCCTAGGCTTAATAGTAGGCCCAAGTGGTTATTTTGGGATTTACTCGAACGCGGCAGTCCCGTGAAGTACTCCCACCACACAGCAAAAGAAAATTTTAACATAGGGCCATGACTTTTGGTCACGTCCAAATCAGTCTCTTGAATAGAAGCTACTGGAGGATATTAAATAAAACTAGTTTTAACGGGTTAATGCACGAACTTTATTTATTTACTGACGTTTCGCAGCCTTTTCAGGTCTGCGTCGTCAGAATAATGATTTTTTTATTTACTTTGTCGAGCTACCTTCGAAAGACTTTTATTGAGCGTTCGGCTATTTCATTGGAAGATTTTTAAAACTTTATTGTCTATGTATGAATTTATTAGTTAATTTAGTTAATAAAGTACTTTATTTAAAATTCTTTTTTGTAATTTTGAGTTTATTTATTTGACTAACATAAACTACCACCGGTTTCAAAATTTGGAGACCTTTCTGAGAAGAACCGGCGAAACAAACACAGAAAGGCTTTCTATCGAAGGTAGCTCGACAGAGTAAATAAAAAAATCATTATTCTGACGATGCAGACCTGAAAAGACTGCGAAACGCCAATAAATAAATAAAGTTCGTGCATTAACCCATTAAAACTAGTTTTATTTAATGAGTGATGTGCGTGAAAACCTAAGAAACAAATATACTAGAGGATATATTTAACATTTCAGATGATGGAAAAATATTAATCTACCGGTTTGCATGGTGTAGGTGGTGAGAGGTAGGGCATAGCGAATTTTCTGTCGAATTGAAGCGTCCGTCTGGGGGACCTTCACCTCACAGAAGATCACAGTAAAATAAAACTACCTTTCGGTAATGTTGTGATTCTGTCAGTGAGTAAGGTTCCCCGGGGTAGGGGATCAAGGGGTCAATTGCCTAACGGGATGGCTATGCTATGGCTATCGCTTACGATATCATTTTGTTATTTCTGAACGCCGAAGGTTTTCAAATACCTCACGCTAATTTTAGCGATGGGCATAGCCATAACAATCCTGATATGCAATTGAGCCCCGGGTCAGGGTAAGCAACGGCGCGAGTGATTATTTTTGTAGCCTATATGAAGCTATGGTGGCCGCTCGCCATCAGACGGGCCATATGCGTGTTTGCCACCTTTTCAACAATTTTTTATTTATTTATTGAATTTCACATACATAAAAAACAATACATTTCAACATTGCTACAAAAACCTGTGTAGGTTTTACCGAGCACTGGGATTCGTCATCTTTTAAATCATTTTCCGTAATAATCTTGGGTAGTGAGTTCTCTTTGTATCTGCATCTACCCTCTATCTAAAAGTTTTCGGTGGTTGTCCCTCACCAAGCAATGAGTTTGTTCACACGGGCGGGTTCCCCATCAGACTTTTATTAAATATGGTTATTATGCAATGTTTATGAAAAACATTTAATGTTACCATATTCAATACTGTTATTCTTGTTTTAATAACTGTGAGCAAAAATATCCTTTTAGTACGTTTTTAATATTAATTTCACTAATTTCATTAAAAATGGGTAATTGATTTTCTAGTTCCTCCTTAATTCAAATGTTATTTACTTTGTAAGTATGTAGAAGTTCAGCCGGCACTTCGTCAAGGTAGCGGCAGCCTCTTGTCGCTATATCTTCTTTCAGCAGTTCAGGGTCATTTTCCATTTCCACCACGGAGAACAGAAAATTTACCCGTCTTTGCGGGGCAGGGCGCACGTTGAATGTGTACTTGGGGTCTAAAAGTTCGGTAAACATCTCCTCTGGACTGTGGACTGCCACCTGGTCAAGACCCAACTTATTTTAAAATTTAATAGTGTTTACAAAGACAAAGACTATTCAGAGATGTCAAATTCATTTGAAGTTGACTTCCACTTTCATCGCAACGAAAGAGACAGCACTTACTTTAATCCCACTTAAAACTTGATTCAAGTATTGGAGTGCAGCCGTAAAAGCTGATTTCCGCTAGGGCAACACTGTGCAGCATTATGCGGCAATGCCGCAGTGTTGCCGCGGTGACATCAATATGTCAATATTTTACAACACATTGCTTTGAAAGTGATCTGAATGATAATGGTGCATCGACGTTAAATAGACTGCTGAATGTTGAAAATATACTATAATATAATATCATTACTATTTTAGGCATTACCACCAGATGACCCAAGGTAAAATATGTAGCATGTCACTGTCGTCAGGCATGTCGTTGCCTCAGCGCAAATCAGCCTTAAGACTGAGCTGAAGAGATGAGCAGACGAGACTCAGACCCGCATCCTCCGCTCTCCGGGCGGATATACTGACCAATTATGCTAACGCGACCTTAATGACCGTGTCGGATTTCCACTAGTATTTCGCTGCAAGATAGCGCTTATTTAAGGTATGTATGAACGGGATTTGAAACAATCTTTAATTATGTTTAAAAGTAATAGTATTCATGCAATTTATGAAAAAATATTCGGAATACACTCACGTTAACGTCTTCTATTGCCCGAAACGATAACAACCCAGGTCCGGTAGTGAGGTTTACGGTATACAAGCGGTCTTGTTCAGGGTTCCTGAAAACCAGTTCAGCATTAACTTTTAACTTGTAAGTAATGTGAACAGCACAATTGTGTGTTATTATTCTTTGATTCGTAAGGAATTAGCACGTTTGCTTTTTTATCGCGTTAGCCCCTTTTTCGTAATGGTAAAATCTCTAGTAATTTTCTTTTTAATGCCACAGGCCATATGTATACTTACTCAAACATGTCATCTGTTTTATTTCGTCGCATTGAAATGGCTTTAAAGCTGTGTAAAAATGTGTGTGTAGATATAGATCTATAAAGATAAGCCTTATCTACTCGTATGTTATTGTAAAATCTACACACGCCAGTTTTCACAACCACTCGGACGGACTAAGCGTTCCCTTGCTATCCATTGCCATCGCGTCCACTCTTTCTACCAATTTCATGCTGAGTCTGCAGTGTCGCTTAGACAATTAACACACAACTTTGCTTCTTTAACATCAGCAATCGCCACCTACGCCTTCTGTCCAGCTAGAGATATAATTTATATAGCGCAGCGGCAATTACAGACTTAAGATTAGCAGCCAATAACCGTTTTAAGGTAAGACAATGGTATGGTATTTTAAAGTAGGGCATTGTCCCATAAAACCCCCCTCCCCTGGCCGGCCCTGCCTTTGTCTATGTGTCAGTACTTTAAATCGTAAAAGTAGTATCTTTATCGACGCATCGTGGCTTACAGTTGTTTATCGTTTTACGTCACTGACAACGGAATTAGGTTGCTCACTCACGCGCTTTGCAAAGTATTGAAGGTGTAGCAGTGTCCGTGTTCAGAGTCGACCGGTTGGAACCTTTCGCAGCATGGAAACTCAGCGCCGTTGAAGCGACAGTCGGATATCAGTTCAAGACATTTCTTGTGTATCTGGCCATGGGAGATCGAGTTAGACACAAACTTTGCGATCGTTTGGATTGTTTGTTTCGTTATCGTGCGCCCAAGGCGTTAAGATTGTGCATGATTAGGAGTGGTAGAAATGTGAAACAGTGTTCAAATCTATCAAGTTAACGTAACTTATTAACTAACAATAAGTATTTATATGTCATGATTGAATATTGAATAAGGAATATGCTAAAGTGTCCCGAATTTGGTAACGTAAGTAGATTTCATATTACATTTACTCGTATGTGAAAAATAATAATTTTGTTGTGAAATTGAACGGTACCTGCGTAAGTACTTACAAAATTATTTGTAAACAGAAATCAAAAATTACTTCACTTTTGTTGGAGATAAGTACTTAGGTAGAAACAGTTAAGAAAGCAGCCACATCATTAAATCCCCTTTTTTATATTTATGCAAGCAAACAATCTGGCAGTCCACCCGATGGTAAGTGGTCACTGCCGCCTATGGACACATGGCACCAAGTGTACCACTCAAGCGTTGCCTTCTTCATTCTCAAAGGATTGTATTCAAAAAATCGTAGCAATATAAGCATTATTTAAATCTACTGCAATTTACAAAACAGTTGATAAGAACGTAGAAGATTTATCTCTAAGCTTTTGCCAAAATTTTCGATATCCGATAATAGACAAAAGGTCAAAACTCTATTATAAGCTTCTAGTCTACTATTCGACTGTCCAGCCGTCCATACGACCGTGCGTGCTAATCGGAATCGTAACGTAGCTAATCGCCTCGCCTCGGATAAGATCGTGTCCCGAGGGTCGTTCGACCGTTTCTTCTCCGACTTACTTTGCAAATCCAACTACCACGAAAAAGTCTTCTCATTTTTCAGGTTAATATATATCCTAGGACATTCACAGATAACGTGATTTTCTATAGATAAAAGAATTTTCAAAATCAATTCAGTAGATCCAGACAGACTAGCGCCGAAATGCGTTACGTAAAAAAGATGTTTACCCTCCCTTAAGAAGTTATCACTTCAAAATGTTAGTGAAAATTGTAAAATATAGAAAAAGATTAAAACATCGCTGTATAAATTCAATCGGGTATATTATACCTTATCGATGATCTCCCGCCAGGGCAAATCACATGGCACATCTCTGCCACAAGGCAAACAATAAGTCTTGCTGCAGCTACCCCGCCCGAACACCAATTCAGCCATGTACTTTTGAAAATCCAAGCTCATGCCTCTAATCAAATCAGCTACAAAAAACACAATCACAATTTGATGACTCGGCGATCGGCTTCAAGGTGCCACCTACTTAGAGGTACCGGGTTAGCATCCAGGTGGGGCAAATGTTTGTGTTGTGAGCATTTGTACCAAGTGCGGGTTCCTTGTGTGAAACCTGAACAGAGTGGAATTATTTCTAGTAATAATTTTCTTTAGACTTAGGCCGTTTGTTTACCGCGGGCGTCACCGGGACGTCAGCGAGAACACGCGAGAACAAGATAACGGCGCGCCGACGAAAAAAGACACATAAGTACATTATTCTTGATCTCATATTATTGATCTTGATGTGATTGATCTTATATTCGCGATATTGTAGTGCCTCTGAAATGTTTACACAGGCACGCGTTGATTCGTTTAATTCCATTCAAAGGAAACGAGAAGCTTCTTTTATGTCTCGAGTTTGCAAGTGTGATAACAAAATTATCACTAGTCTGGCAGAAAGATTGACGGCGACCAATATGTATAAACGTTGGGTACAAATGACCCATTACAATGTCTGATAATTTGAGAATTTAAATTAATTAATGAACATAATTTGACTGAATGTTTTATATTATTTTATTCTGTTTTAATTTATTAATTTTTAATTCATTTTTCAATTTCAATTTAATTTGACATATGCATTTTTAAATGTATTGTTTTATTACTACTATTATTTTAATGTAAATGTTGTATTGCAATGCTGCACAAAGTAGTGACGAAACAAAAAATTTGGTCCAAAAAATTATTAGCCCCGAGGAGATGAAACTGAAAGTACGTGGTCTTCGTAAAGTAAAGTGGGTGATAGACGGGCGAGCAAGTACGCGTACTTATGGCTCGACGACCTTTTTCGCTCGTGTGTCACCGTAAGTACGCGTACTTTAAAACCGCCGAGTAAGTTCGTCGGCAATTCAACCGGTTTGAAATCTTACTCGTAGCTCGTCTTGGCTCGTACGTGTGGCAGCACTGCGAGCCGCGAGCCGCCATTTTGTTTCGCCAGTCTGTGGACGCGCACGCTTGTTTAAATTGCAATTTTTGTTAATTTTGATTCAGAAATTTCTCAAAATGTGTGATTTTCGAACTTATTCGCATGAACTGCTAACCGAATTTATAGAAGCTTTCCGAAATAACCCTTGTCTTTGGAAAATTAGAAGCAACGACTACAAAGACAAAAATTTGAAGCTTCAAGCATACAATAATTTATTAGAAATTATACGGAAGGTAGAAAGAGATGCTACGATTGAGAACGTCAAGAAAAAAATTAATCATTAAGGGCTGGGTTCCGTAAAGAACATAAAAAAGTGCAAGATAGCAAGAAGACAGGTTCAGGAACTGACCAGGTATACGTGCCAAAATTATGGTATTACAGTCAGCTTGAATTTCTCAAAGATCAAGGCCAAGGTAAGTTTAATTATTTATTAAAGAATTTCTCTATACACTATTATATTATACGTGCGTATTCTTTGTTATGCCTGTGCCTAAATTAGGTAGGTACCTAAAATAGAGTACCTATTTTAGCACTTTGTTTCATTACAATAATGACATTGTGATGTTGAACATTAAAACCAAAAGTTAATTTAGAGGGTTTTTATTTAATTACAGGTGAACAATCAACTGACAATATAGACAGCAGCGAACAGGAGACAGCTAATGTTTTTTTTTTTTTTATTCTTTATTAAGCCATACACCTTAAAGGTTAAGCCGGCTACATAGCTATAACTTTAATTTATATCACAATTCGATAAGGACAATGAAAGAAACTTAAGAATTCTGTCGCTGTTACTACAACTAAAGTTAAAATATGTGTATATATTATTAGCAAATAATTGAAGCGCCCACTCTTTATTGGCGTATTTATCTAATTTTGATTTGCTTTACATGGAGCATAACTTTTGTTTACTAAATATTTAACAAAACTTTGCCTATTGACTTAAAAGTGTCGTAACTCTGGTATTAGAACTCTAGAAAAATAAATACCTTCATTGTATTATGATTTCGTTTCGTACGTTTAACTGTTTTCAATTATTGAAGTTATACTTCTTTAGCCGCGTTATGAAAAAATTATGAGAGTGAAATTATAAGATGCGCGCGCATCACTGTAACACAAAAGTAACATAATGAAGTTAGCCGCGGGCGCGTTATGAAAAAATGATGAGAGTGAAATTTTTAGATGCGCACGCATCACTGTAACCCAAAAGTAACAGCATGAAGTTGGCCGCGGGCGCGTTATGAAAAAATCATGTGAGTGAAATTTCGAGATGCGCGCGCATCACTGTAACACAATATTAGTAACACCATGAAGTTGTCCGCGGGCGCGTTATGAATGTTAGTGTCTAATAATGGTGGTGGTGGTGGTAGGTGGTGGTAATCCACCATTATTAGACATCTGTTCGAAAGGTACTTTAAACGATCCACGGAGCTCCATAAGATGATCGCGTTGTCAAAAACAATGTTGGCACGCTCGTCGCCTCTGATCACTGTTTTCATATTTATAATATTTATCCACATGTTTCTAGTTTCTATATAGACACAACGTGTTTTATTTACTTACAAGTGCTAATTACATATGGACTAATAACTTAAATTCAGTAGTGATTTTAATTGAATATTTTGAATATTTATTTAATTTTTCAAATTAAAACTGAACTTAATTGACTGTGTTAACTATCCTTTTCCAGTCCTTTTATTGTTTTATTGTAATTATTAATTATTTGCATGCAATTAAAAAATATTTTTAATGATGCTAAAGAAGTATAACTTCTCACGCGCGTACATAAGTTACACGCATCCATATTTTTTTTAATCTATATATGGTGGGTGCATATATTTGGGGATCCGTGGTCATTTCCCAAAGCCACTACCTAGCTTATGCTTGACTAGTACACATGTATTTGATTATATAAAAGTAATAAAAAATCCTTTAAAGTATAGAATTGCTTGGAAATAAATACAGTGGCTTATGTTAATGTATCACTTATAAAAATCATTTTTGGCGCCATGATAAAAATTTAGAGTTCCTCGTGAGATCAAGTCAAACAGTAATTAATACAACATATTATACGCTTTTGAATTAACATTAGCTCATTTATTTTTACAGTTCAGAAAGTAAATATGGTGGCATTCGCGGCAACTGCTAAAAATAATGCTGAAAATCAATCCAGCAAGATACCTGGAATCAGAAGTGTACTGAAGTGTAATCATAGTACTTCGTCATCTTCGTCTCCTTCATGGATCGTCGCCAGGTAACGATCCATTCGAAATCGAAGAAGAGTCCCTATGCAATTTTTTAAATTTATTAATAATTTCTAGGGTTATTTTTATTGCTATACTCATTCGTTATTAGCAATATACAATAAACAATATAATTCTATTTTTTTTATGAATAGTTAACTTAATGGTTACCTGGCCTATCCATTAAATTATATATTTTTATAACCAAGACAAAAAAATATAATTGTTTACTTTAAGCTAGTTGTTGCAATAACCCTAATAACCCCCTTATAAATAAGCGTGGACTAAAATTTGTCATAGTTTAAAACTGATGCTGTCCCTTACATTTGCTCAATGTAAGACAGAGTTAGCATCAGTTTTAAATCACGATTAACTTTAGTCCATGATTATTAATAAGGGGGTAAATGTTTAGTAGTTCTTTGTGTTCTAATCTAAATGTAAACAAAAGTCTTTGAATAGAAAAACTAATTTCTAAAATAAATACTAGCTATATAGAATCATAACTACCAAATAGCACCTATTATAGGTAAGTACTAATATCTTTTCTTATTTTCTATTAAAAGATGTATTGTTTACAAGTAGTTAAGAATCTAAATATATGTTATACATAAGCTTTCACTGCTAAGTAACTTACATGTTCCTATTTATAGCAGATAAAAGGATATATTTTTAATAAAACATTAGTTTTACTTTTGTTATCTAAAATTATCAATAAGGATGTTATTTTATATATTATTAATCACATTAATTGAAGAACCTAATCATGATCCAAGTGCTCTTTTTTTTAAGCTAATTAAAACAATGAGTATTTTATTTATTAACTGACCATCATACATTAAACGTTCTTGTTGTAGAAATTAAAAGTACTATAATTATAATGCAAAACTTTTATAACAAGAACCAAAAACTAATTATAGGAATAAATACGTTTTGTTACATGTCACTATTCCAGTAAAAAGTACCTGATTTGCATTTAATTATTGTAATTGTTATATAATAATGTAAACAATTTCTGAACTCAATTTTATTTTAATATTGTTAGTTATAGAATAACAAGATGATTGTGCATGATAAATAAAAATAAATTGACATACATTACTTGCGTTTAATTTAAAATATAACACAGTATGAATCAAAATCATCATGCCAAATATGTCATTTAAGATCAACAGCAAATCTTTCATAGCAGTTTGTGTAATATTTTTCTCAATCGCCCATGTCCTCAATTTTTCACTAAAATTAAAATTCTTATTATATTCCCTCGGATCATCCTCATCACCACTACTCAATGAGTAATAACATCGGTCCTCTTCGGAAATTTCAAAAATTGCAGCTGCGATATCATTTCCATTACATACGAAACCCTCATCTTCAAGCAAGACTTCCACTTGACCGCCTCTTGTGATGTTTCCATTCTCTTACATGACGCACACGTGACCAATTAGAGGTACTAAAGTGGTAACGAACTCAATAATTGAACCTTAAATAATATGGAAGCTATACTTGACACTACAAGTTCTATTAATAGGGAGAAGTAACCCTACTATTCAGCCCCAAATTATACAAGGGAGTTTTGTATCCCTTTAGGAGTTTTGTGACATAAAAGATTTAATGAACACCATTGTAGAGCTAGTAGCGTTGATTCCTCCTTTTTTGCAACTATCAGCGATCCGAAAGAGTTTGTGGTAGCTTGCTTAGAACTTTAGAAGTTAATAGTAAATGTTAATTTCTTATATGGATCTTATAGTCGTAAGATTCGCTCAAAGCTTTAACACAGAAGCCTTGGTCTTTATTTTAGGGATAAAAAATTCTGCTCCACGCGTTTACCACTCAGACATTGCTCTTATAAACTTGCTCTGTCACTATAAGCGTTAAATTTTATTACTTACACCCTTTTGTGGTTACAATCTATACTTGCAGTTACTACTCCACCTTCACTACACTTTAGGCTCTAAAGTAAGCTCTATTTGCAGCCATAATGTTTGTTGGGAGTGACAGTTATAATTGTTTGTGTTAGAATTGGCGCCGTACTCTTTTTGTATTGTGGAGATTATTTATTACGGTTTCAGTATAATATTGAAAAATAATGTTTTCCGATATTTTTGATAGATAATTAAATACAGTTTAAGCGTAAAGCGATGCAAAACATACGAACAACATATTTAAAATTGATTTCATCACTAAAATCACTTAAAATAAATGGCTCAAAAGCCAGGATGTAAAGCCACAATAAAAAAACATAGTCAAATGTGTTTCCCTTTTTTAAGTTTTTAATTCCAGACTTAGACAACCCTCCTCAATTATTTAATAAATATTTTGAGATTATATTTATTAATATTTCTGATAATGACATCTATAGACGCTAAAGATTTACTTCAACAAATATTTCGCCATTGTCCTTTGTGTTGAATTCTTTCAATAATGTATGTATTATATTGTGGATTCCATACACAAGAGGCATATTCAAGGTGTGGTCTCACAAATGCATTAAACAGTATTATCAAAGTAGATGCGCAACGGAATACAAACAATTGCCCTACCGGGATTCAAACCCGGGACCTCAGAGTAGGCGACACCTTAAAGCGTATACACCACTGACACCACGGAGGTCATCAAAAAATAATAAATACTAACGATATAAAGCTTGTAACTTCATTTGCACCAATTTGTAATTGTCCCTTTCGCAGACAGTAACGGCTGGGAAGGTGGTGGTCCACGTCAGGTATCTTGTTTCCGGTGTGAAGTTTACGTCGTTACCGCGTTCCAGCACCGGTGTCACGATCACGTACATTATGCCACCCGATAACAGCAACATGACCATCCAGAATATTCTGCGTTAATAATCAGGTCGGTCAGTAAGTTCATGGTTAGTGGGAGGGAATAGTACATTGTTCACCGAGAGGAGAAGGTGACCGATTACCAACGAGGGTGTTAGTCGAGGAAATGAAGCATTTTGGCTCGCAATTTTTTCTTCCACCATGGATTTACTTGAAATTTTTTTACTAAAGGTAGGGAACAGCTCAAGGATCGTTTTGTATATCATGCCGCTGTACGCTAGAGCCTTGGGGGTGGTTGGAAATTTTTTATTACATTTTAACTGTAGGAATCGACGGAAAAAGTAATTCTAAGAAAAAAATGTTATATACGTTTTTTTCGTAAAACTAATATTTTTTTGAGTTATTCAAAGTTGAAAGTAACCGATTTTTGAAAAAAATCGACATTTTTAAATGATTTTTGGCGAATTTTTCTATGACAAATATGAACTAAGATACAGCAAATTAAAACTTAGCTTTTTTCGTCAAATGCATAAATTGGAAGATTTACAGCGAAATGACGAGAAAAAATTGCATTATTCGAAGAAAGCTATTAGAATCTTTTTTAAAGTATTTAATTAGAGCTTTCAAACAAATAAAAAACAATGTCTCTAGCATGAAAATTGACCGACTTATTATCAAAATAAGATCTTTTTTCTACGAAATAAAAATCTGTGAAAACAACCCCTAAAGTACCCCCTAATTAAAATTGATCGCCACCCTTCTGTAATTCTCTTTATATATGTACTATTAATACACCCACGAAGTTTGACCAATTTAAAGCGACAAATTTTAGAAAAATTGGAGTTTAAAAAAACGATATAGTACTAAATTGTAGTTTTTTTTATGGCAAAAAAATCCCTAAGTGCATATTTTTTGTACAGTGAATATTCGGCGAGATGTAGCCGTTTCACACCTACGTTTACGATCGAACATTACCTTATTCAGACGCTTTATACTCTCCCCATTTAAAAAAAATGTGTGCGTGTAATAGTGTACACACGTAAGAAGTGAAACTTCTTTATGGCCTTATTTTTCGAAAAATGATCTACATGCAACTTTCCAGAAATTGGTTAAATAAAGTTAAATTAGATAAAGTTTAAACAAAAGGATTTTATTATCATAGACATGAATACAAATTACTGCCTATGAAACTGTTATGATTACACGGCTCAGTAATCTAAGGCACATGTTCCACCTCCGACGATGAACGATAAGCGAGTAGAAACTAGAAACGAATTGGCAGTCCTGAGTTAAAATGCACGCGCACGGCTTTTGACAGGCAAGCCAGCTTAACCGAGCGAGTACCGCTGAGCGAGTATCGCTGAGCGAGTATCGCTGAGCGAGTATCGCTGAGCGAGTATCGCTGAGCGAGTATCGCTGAGCGAGTTTCGCTGAGCGATTATCGCTGAGCGAGTATCGCTATGCGAGTTTGGCTGAGCGAGTCTTATCTTTAATAACTATTGTCACTCAGCTACAAACGAGTAGAGAGAGTTCTCGCCGGCGACAGTGTGATCATTCAGCTATCAACTATTAATATAAAAAATGTGACGCGTAACCGAAAAATGTGACGGTAAATTTTTTTCCAACGCCGATAAAGAAGTTTCACTTCAATTAAGGGATCTTAAGTAATTTAATACACATAGTAGCTCCTGAAAAGCTCTACAAATTCGTTCTGAAAAAAAAATTCTATCACCTAAAATAAAAGAGCTATGTTTAAAAAACCGAACAATTTTTTTTTTTCGAAAAAAATGTATTTAAAGGTACTTTTTAACAAGGGTAGGTTGAAAGATTATGAAATTGTATCCTAAAGCATAAAAACAATATTTTTTAAGAATGTTTTACCCATATTTAGGTTTTTCATTTAATTTTATATTTTTTGATAATAAGGCTACCCCTTATTTTATTTTTACCCCTAAAAAACAAAAAGTGTACAACGGCACAATATAGAAAATGAACAAAAGGGCGAAATAAGCTTAATCCCAAATTTTTGTACAAATCGGTGCTGGACGAAAAAATTGCGAGGTTTTAACAATTTTTTTAGCTTCATTTCCTGGACTATGTAGTTTAACACCCGGAGCGCAGCCAAGGGCCTTAATACACCCAAGTCGGGAATATCACTTTCTTTCGAGGAATATATAGTGATTTTTACCTGCGAGAAAGTAAAAGACAAATTCTTTAATTGAAATTTATAGTAAAGTTGTTACAGTTACTTAACTTTTGCATGGGACCTTTATGAATATTGATTTCTTGATTTCACGGGTAATGGTTATCAATGACTGCTTAGGAAGTTTCTTTTAATTCTGGCGGTTTTCAATAATTCTGCATTATCAGTAATATACGCCGTCTCGATTAGATAGGAAAACAAATTAAAAACACAGTTAATACATATAAAATAATTAGCGCGCTTTTTGCTTTTTATTCTTTTTAAAAATTAATTCAGAAAGCAAACACAAAAATATTGTCTGTAGTCTGTAAAATCATACTGACCACTTTTCGAAAAAAAAAAGAAATTAATAAAAACAGCATAGACTTT
Organism: Chilo suppressalis; assembly: GCA_902850365.2. NCBI lineage: Eukaryota > Metazoa > Arthropoda > Insecta > Lepidoptera > Crambidae > Chilo > Chilo suppressalis. The sequence continues at coordinate 22,692,754 of OU963898.1, forward strand.
TCTGCCTGCTCAGCGCATTAAAAATGGATGTCCATACACTTTTCCAGCCCGCATAGTAGTACAACATTAATAAGGTTCTTTCTGCTTCATTTTTAAAACAATAAAGCACTTTCCGAACAGGTTTAGTAAAAAAAGGTATTCACTACAACTACACCACTGTCCAAAAAAAGGAAAGGAAGGAATGTAATGTTTTCAGGATTCGTGTAGCACTTATCCTACTGACGACAATGAACGAGTATAGTAGAAACTAGAAACGAGTTAGCGAGCAGCAGAAAGCAAGTGTGTATTTCCGATAGTTTTACTACTGGACTATAAGCGAATGTGCGAGTATGACGGGCGATTGATTACTCGCGCCACTCGCTCGCGGAGACTATCCTGAGCAAAAATGCACCCACGCGCATTTTGAGACAAGCGAGTATCCCTGAGCCAGTATCGCTGAAACTTTGTTCGAGCTTTGTTCGTTTTTGTTCTTGCTCTTGTTGAGCAACAAGAGCAAGAACAAAAACTCAAAGGCATAGTAGTAGTAGTTTATTCGGTTTGCGATTGTCCAAGTTAAGCAACTTTATGAGTAATCGTTCATGAAATGGGTGGCCAAATATTAATATATCAAACTCTTCCGTGCTTCGGAAGGCACTTCATCACTAAATACGATTAGTGACCCGACATCTTAACGGTCACGTTAAGTCGTTGGTCCCGGCTGCAGCCTATAGCACCGCAGGATGATAGGACCGACCCTTAGTCTGCGAGGTGGGTCATGGCCCAATCTCCCTATTCTATGCATAGGGAAAGTCTGTGCCGTAGAAAATATTGACAATTAGCTAATGATGATATTAAAATTAGAATGTAATAGATGCGCTTCAGTAAGAAACCTGTTCCAAATAAGAGCAATTGTAATATTTTTTGTTCTATTTTGAGAAAAACAAAAAAATCTAAGACACCTACAAAAATCTGTTATCTTACCTCGAAATAACATGGGAATGTTCTCGAAATATATGCTGTAATCCATGAATACCGCTCCCTCTCCCAAATGATACGAATCTGTCAGCTAAATTTACCCGTATATTTTTCGATCTATCTTCGTATTTCTTATACATTTAGATGAATTTTCACAAACACTGCATATAGACACAAATGAAAACGATATATTGCCGGTTGAGTACACTTACCAGTATAGTATTTAATTAAATAAGGCATCTTATCTACTTAAACTGTTACGATTAAAAGCTTTCCAATTACTTTGAAAGCCGTAGCAATTTGCATAATGTTTTCGAGTTAAACGTGTGCTGGATAGGTATTATAGTTAGGTTTATCATTATTAATGGACTCATTTTAATATTAACAATTTATTGAAAGTGTGCTTTATTATTTTTTGTTCAAAAACAATCACTTGATTGTCTTTGAAAGTTTTTAAAGATATGAAAATAGGATGGCTCTAATTGAAGATCCTGTCTGCTGAAGTTACCTCCACCTCATCTGTGGTGATTTTGAAATAGCAGTACCTGCTGTTTTTCTTTTGATTAATGAGGTTTCAGAGCTCTATAAGGACATAGATAAAGACCTAGTCAGCCGAACCACCTTCCGTACCAACTGTTTTTGGAGTTTACTCCTTAAGAATCGATTTGCATATATAAAGGGCCCGGTATGAGAAAAATGTGAGGAGTAAAATCTATCGATGAATGACCTCGTTACGTTTTTGGTGCGCATCCTATGTCGCGCAACTTTGACAAACAAAGATGACGGATTGACATTAATAATTTTTTTAAAATCTGAACTGAATTTAGATATTGTTTCTGATAGAGCAATGGGGACAACGAGGTATGGTACAACCATTGATGCGGTATTTTCAACGATACGTGATATGTGGTTCACGAATCTACGAACGTCCATGTGTCTTATTTTAGTTACCATAAACCACTTGTCACTGTAATTAATAATGCAGACAATGTTGATTTCATTAATATTTAAAAAAATGATAATAGTCTGATAATAATAATTATATAATTTATCAACATCCCTAATGATATATTTATGCACATCTGAAATTGACTATTGTAAAAAGTTTAATGTAAAATATTTCGTCGATTAGTTATGATAAATGTATATGAAATGAATAAATATATATTTATATATGTACATTATTTTCATTAATTTCTTAATTTACCCTTTCATACAGTATCAATCTTTTTTAAGTTAAATAAACTCTTTTTGCGTCTGATAAGACTATCGAACTTAAGGAGTAAATTCCAGTCGTGCGTCGGAGCTGACACACACAATTTTTTTTGTGGTAGTTTTGACGTCATCGTTTACGACCATTGGGTCAGCGTAATCAGACCTAGGTACTGTACTTCTGCGTTTATACTGTCCCTTTTGGTTGTAGCCTAATAATAACACAAAAAAATACTTACCAAAAGCACTAATAATACTCTATAAAACGTTTGTTATCCGTGGTCCACCTATCAAGTTTACCTGGGTGGTCTACGGAGACTTCTCCTGACCCTTGATTCACCTGGTTAGACTAAAGGACTTGTTAGGACTTTTGGTTTGATGAGTGGACCACAAATAATATATCTTATCATTGAGGAATAATCGCCTATACTTTATTTTAACATTAATGTTCTTATTTTAGTTTCCTACATCAAAAACGTTGCAACTGATGAAGCTGAGATCGAAAACTGCTGGAACGATTGGAACGAGCGAGTGGAGAACTTGGCCTTTCGATCAACAAATCAAAAACCAAAGTCATGATCATAGACCGAGCAAAACAACTGGAGCTCAATGGGAGACTCGATCTCCAGTATGTGGACTGTTTTGTGTACCTTGGCTCTACCATGTATGTATGCGGATAACGGGAACCGGATGTTCGGAAGCAGATTGGTATGGCAAAGAGCGCGATGACCCGGCTAGGCAAGATCTGGACAGATAGATCGATCTCACAAAAGACCAAGGTTGACCTGGTGAAAACTCTGGTGTTCTCCATATTCACCGACGGTGCGGAAACATGGACCCTCAAGAAGGCAGACAGATCTCGTATCGACGCATTTGAGATGTGATGTTGTAGGAGAATGTTACGAGTTCCGTGGACAGCCCACTGCACAAATGCGTCATATCTTAAAGAAGTGGGAGTCACCGTTAGGCTGTCCAAATTCTGTTTGCGTAGAATCCTCGAATTCTTCGGTCACATAGCAAGGAAGAAAAACGATACGCTGGAAGTGCTCCTGGTGACAGGAAAAGTACAGGAAAGGCGACCGAGAGGAAAAAGCCCCATGCGCTGGACAGACCAGATCCGCGACAATACCAAAACTGGAGACCGCGATGCACTCCACACTGCCGAAGACCGCAACAAGTGGAAAGCGATCGTCCACAAAATAATTCGTGGAGATCACGACCCTCAGCAATGAGGAGCACGACACAAGGAGGAGGACATTAAAAACATTGTTTTTACATGAAATAGGCTTACGCTTGACGGCCGCGCATTATTTCTAGAAAGTACCAGGATATGGTTATAAAAATGGAAATAAATAAAATATGGTTTGATAACTAGTCCAAAATAAGATTTTGTCACTGTTTCATTTTCAAAACATTAAGGTTTAAACTAACCATAACATAGGCGTATTACTCCTCCATGATAATATGTATATCACATAGACCACGGGCAACGAACGAAATAAAACATTGTTGATATAGCAATAATAAAAAGAGATAATTTATTTCAAACTAGTTATGACTATGACCAGGGTTTGACCGTCAGCCGAACCACCTTCCGAACCAACTGCTTTTCGTGGTAGTTGTGACGTCATTGTCCACGGCCATCGGGTCAGCGTAATCAGACCTAGGCGTAGTATTCTCAACAGTTGCATTGCGGGTCAGACGAAATCCATGCAGTAGGTCTCGTAGCAATTCCGCGCGAGGATGCCTCCTTTCGACTTCCGTAGCTGTAACAAAAAAAAAACACTAAATTGTACCTAATCTTTATCTATCAACCTTTAAGCCGTGGACCCACCAGTGGGGCATAGCGGTGGGACCACGGTTAATAGGTAGATATATGACCTTTCAGTCATGCATCACCAAAATGGACAGCAGGTGGTCTGATAAGAATAAATGTACTAACCAGACAGGCATAGGGAACTTACGAGTATTTAAGATAGAATAGAATTCCCAACTAACACCGAGGTGAATGGATTTAGCAAAATTAGCTTCAATTTAATGTTTAACGTACATAGGAAGAGACTGGCTTCTGAATCGAATACAAAAGTTGTACTTACACCAGGATTCAATGTGATGTCGATTTGAAAATTAGCAGTTTACAATAATTAAGGTTTTTTTGATTCTCTTTTAAAAACATCGTTTTTCTAAATCATTCTTTATTGACATCATTTCATTCGTTACAAATACTAAAATTACACTACTGTCTTTAGTACTTCGTGACTAAAATAATTATGTATCATGATCAAAAAATATTTTACTGAGTAAACAATGATTGTACATCAGAGAATTTATTGGAACAAGGACGCTGATGGACTTTATTGCTCATTCAATAATTATTACTTAACCATAGCACCTGTTACTACTAGAATGGTCTTACTATTCCTTGTAGTGCTTATTTATTTCCATTGTGTAGTAGACAGAATTAATGACTACTTCCCCGTTTCCACCATGCCGTATAGTACCTAGACGCTTTCAATACTTTGGTCTTTGTTAATAAATAGAGCACCATGTTAAGTTGTATTTAATGTATTAATCATTTCATTCCAAATGTCATTCGAGGGGTGTGAACAACACAGCGCATAAGTATTCCTTGTTTTTTTTTCGTTTATAAATAAATCCAATCCTAATACTCAAGCACTGTCTGGGAGTCCAATTTTAAAATACACCCCTGAGTTTAAATCAAGTCCAACTTTAATCCACGTTTTATTGTAAGAAGGTATCACTCTACACTTAATCTCCATTCCAAAGTATCTGTGGCAACCTTATCAGTGTAGCAATTGGTAGCAACACAACACAACGGCTTAACGTAATTTGGCAGCATTCTGCAATAAGATAAAGGATAAGCAGTTCGATGCTCTAATTTGAGCACAAAACACACCCCTTTTGAAAATGTATAACACAAAAGCACAATTAGGCTGTAGCTATAACGTGGTTCTCCCACGTCCTCTGTTAATTTATAACAACTCTTCTTAGAAAAAAATGGCAAAAATCTAAATACTAAAAGTGGCGTTGAGAGTAGACAAACAGCTAGGCGAGTTTAATTACAAGTTGATTTTGAAATTCACTCATATTTTCATCAAATTTCCTTAAATTTTCTTTCCACACAGTTAAACTATCTTTGATCAATATAAAAAATCAAATGCTACGTTTATTGGGAATCATCACTTGAAAACGGCACGATCGATTGGCTGATTTCTTTTTTTACCCGGCTGCGCAATGCAAGAGCGCGAAGCGCGACGCGCAGACAGGGTTATGTGTTTAACAGTCTATATATGTATGTTTGTTCCTTTGTGGCACACTAGAGACCAAATGCCTGGACCGATTTTGATGATTCATACATCAATCGATTCGTCTCAATCATGGGAGTGCTACTAAAGATATGATAGTAATCAAAATTCAATATGGGCAAAATTAGGCGCCATATTGTGACGAAGTAAAAAAAATAAGTTAACAAAATATGTTGAGTGGGGTATCACTGTCTAGATAATCAAAAATCATATTTAGGTTCCTAACACCATTTTTCATTTAATATGATTGTTTAGGATCTACAACGCTTTAAAGTTGTATATTAACCACTTACGCTTTTAATTTCAATCTTATGTTTGTATGGATCTTTGTTACTCTTTCACCTAAAAAATACTGAATGGATTTTAATGAAACTTAACAGTAATATAGCTCATATATGATAATTACATATATATAATAATTTATGTAGTTATTGAGTGAATTGGCCAATATATAACAATAAGTGTCACATAAGACCGAAAAAAAACTCCCATCTGCGAGCCATTTTGGCCTGCACTGAAAAAACAATAAAAGTTACATGAATGTAATGTAGAGTGAAAATATATCTCTTAAATAGTTCTAAAAAAAAGTCCGTGACACCATATATCTATTTTTAATGTGTAAGTCATTACCGCTAAAATAGTGAATCAAAACTAAAATATTATTTGATATCTATTTCCAAAATGCACATTTTGTATTAACAAATCATTTTTTATCAAAAAAAAAACTTTTATCGCTTTTGATATTTAAAGACGATAAACTTTGCTTTTTACACTATGTCATTTCGATAAATATTTAAAAAGTTACAACGATGACAAAGTGATAGCGCGGTGTAAAAAAAATGGGCTATTCGCAGTATCTGATCCTATACGAAGCACTAACAATAAAACTGTGATACAGTTCCTTCTTATTAAATGATGAAAAATATATTATCATAATAGGTATTTATGATTATTGAATTTTAATGAAAAACTCAGAATTTTACTGTTTTTCATTTTATTGAAACAAAAAAGGTTACAAAAAAGTTAATGTTACATAAAAGGTTTACTTAATATAATGACAAAGAACCCATTTGTCGCTAGTAAGTACATACTTATTAAAATCCCTGTATTTATTAATCAGCTCGCGATAATATTGGTTTTGTAATAATTCTTCAAAATTCAAAGTAAATAATGTAGATTTTTATAGGTAAATCACCCCTTTCATCACCCTACGCCTATAAGTATTGCGATGTTGTAGCTAAGAACCAAGTTCCCATCTACTTCTATATGGGAATTCATTATATTCGATTTAGCTATTAGGGCACGGAAGCGCAACAAACAAACTCACTTTCACATCTATAATATTATATTATACTTACTAGTGATCCACCCGGGTTATTTATCGGGATTAAATATAGCCTATATTATAAAGAGGCAAGATTTGTATGTTTGTAACAAATAATCTGTCAAACTACTGAACCGGTTTCAAATATTAATTCATCATAAGGTAGCTACATTATTTATTATTACATTTTTCTTTATTTAAATACATTTTGTCCGAGTGACATATATATGTGACATATATGATGAATTAATAATTGAAACCGGTTCCGTAGTTTGACAGATTATTTGTTACAAACATACAAATCTTGCCTCTTTATAATATTAGTATAGATAGTTAGGATAAGATAAGTATTTAATTGATGAAAAAGATTTAAAAATAAAGTAAGTAATAGGTTTATTTCATTATATTTTTAAAAGTTACTTAGCATTTGTGCTTAACAGTAATATGTTATTCGGTATTTTTTTAAACAAAAAAAATTTGGAAAATAATTGCCATGATTGCCCTACTTGGAGTACTCTTCATTCGAGCTTTACACTACCAATAAAAAAGGGTCGATCACAAAGTCTTTGACCTGTTATATGTGAACGCTTTAAAAGAAAACTACAAAGAGAACTATAATTTGATAATAAATGAGATTGCTATGGTGCTCTACCTAACGTTATGAAAATTTTATTATGCGCCTTTAGTTTAATCAAATATTATAAACTTTGCTTTGGTGATTGCATAATTATTTAATTTTGTGATCTAAGGCAGTTGCCACCATTGTCCAAAACAACAAACGGGAATTACTGCTTTCTTCAACCTGCGACATAAACTTCATTGATTGGTATTGTATATAGGGTGATTAAAAAGTTAACTTCTGGCATCTACATATTGGGTTTCTGTGAATTATGTAGGTATATCAAATTATGAGACTAGGGACTGACACTGCATTTGTGTATATCACAATCTTAGACGTCCGGCATTGACATGAAAATGCAGCCACTGCCAATTTTAAATAGTCGACGAATAAAAGTAAATGAATTTTATATTTACTGCTAAACTATTAAAAAAAACATAAACGAAAGATGACTTTTTGAGTAAGTTCTAGTTTACTATAAAATTTACATACATTAGAGATATTTATGTAACGACTTGATTTAACTTCACACATTTTTGCGAAAATTGAGGCCCATCTGTAGCCTTGACCCCGCTGGTAAAGTATCTATATGTCTTAATAAATCAATCTTTTAGACCGACGCAAGGTACTTAATAATTCCCGCGATATTAATTCCCTTACTGAAGTAACAAGACTACGGTATATACTAACTAACTAAAAAGTGTGAAATAAAAAAGGTAAATTTAAAAAATCAAAAAACCCGACTGCTTAATTATACTTCAAATAAAAACTGAAAAGAAAAAAACAAGTCCAGTAGTCTATAATTCTGTTAATAAGGAACAAAGCTACTTTAACAGTCGGGACCCACTGTTGAAAAATATTATGTATTCTTGAATATCTAATGGGTCCCGACTGTTAAAGTAGCTTTGTTCCTTATTAACAGAATTATAGACTACTGGACTTGTTTTTTTCTTTTCAGTTTTTATTTGAAGTATAATTAAGCAGTCGGGTTTTTTGATTTTTTAAATTTACCTTTTTATCTTGTTTATTTAGAAGCTTTGACTCAATATTGTGGATATGCCATGAATTTTTTTTTGTAAAATCCGCCAGAAGTACCTGAAATTCAGAAAATTGGGATAGTAGCTTTGTACTGAAATCGCAACGGTTAAAGTTTACACCTACTAAAGGTCGCGAGTATGTAGTAAATCAGAGTATCTGAGTTTCTTGCCGGTTTTTCTCAGTCAGTACAAAGACCGACTTTTACAAGTTCTTGTAACAACCTACACTAAATAAACGATTTTTAATTTGAGAGCAGGTACAGAATACCCATGGGCCACGACAATAATGTCGCTACTCATTTTTCAGTGGTAAACACGAAGTTGGAAGCTCGTACGGTCAGTATTTATCGCTCATGGAGCACCTAGTATGTAGTGGGTATAGCATACTCACGTCAATAGGGCGGGCTGTTCAATAGTGGAGTACGAAGTACTGACCGGAAACTCGTATTGTCTCTACGGATCGCTAGTATCTAGTTAATCAATCAGAATAGGGATAGCATAGTGACGGCAATAGGGCTGGCTATTCAGTGGTGCGCATGAAGTACGACGGAAGCTAGTATTGTTACTACGTATCGCTAGAATGTAGTAAATCAGTATAGGTAAAAATACTCTCGGCTATTCACTGTTCAGTGGTAACCACGAAGTTAGAAGCTCGTACTGTCAGTACTGATCGCTAGTATGTAGTAAATCAGAATAGGGATAGCATAGTGACGGCAATAGGGCGGGCTGTTTAGTGGTGCGCATGAAGTACCTACTGGCCGAAAGGTAGTATTGTTACTACTGATCGCTAGTATGTAGTAAATCAGAGCAGGTATAGCATACTCACGTCAAAAGGGCGGGCTGTTCAGTGGTGAGTACGAAGTACTGGCCGGAAACTCGTATTGTCTCTACGTATTGCTAGAATGTAGTACGTATTGCTAGAATCAGTGTAGGTAAAAATACTCTCGGCTATTCACTGTTTAGTGGTAAACACGAAGTTAGAAGCTCGTACTGTCAGTACTGATCGCTAGTATGTAGTAAATCAGAATAGGGATAGCATAGTGACGGCAATAGGGCGGGCTGTTTAGTGGTGCGCATGAAGTACCTACTGGCCGAAAGGTAGTATTGTTACTACTGATCGCTAGTATGTAGTAAATCAGAGCAGGTATAGCATACTCACGTCAATAGGGCGTGCTGTTCAGTGGTGGGCACAGAGTACTGACCGGAAGCTAGTATTGTTACTACGGATCGCTAGAATATAGTAAATCAGTATAGGTAAAAATACTCACAGCAATAGGGCGGCTGTTCAGTGGTAAGCACGAAGTACTAGCTTGAAACTCGTATTGTTACTACGGATCGCTATAATGTAGTAAATCAGAGTAGGTGAAGTATACTCACGACAATAGGGTGGCTGTTCAGTGGTAAGCACGAAGTACTGGCCGGAAGCTCGCATTATACCGTCTCGTCCCACTGCGTTGATTCCCATCTCGGCGCAAGAACCTCGCCTGTCGCACGCGGCTACCAGACTTGAGTTCACCCTATAATGATAATGTCAATAAGTAAATACTTACATTTCATTTTTAAAGAAAATTTCGAAATATATTCACCTCTACAATCCCAATGAATGCTCTAAAGAACTGTGTGAGCTACGCTTGAAGGTGTAGTCGATATTGTGAGTGCAACTAATCAAAACGAGGACCGCTTTATTGTCTTTTGTCATTTAAGCTAGTTGAGGTAATCCCAACTGTTGGGTTTGAGGTAGGGGAAAAGTAGGAGTGAAGTACAAAGTAAAATAAACTTTTGTGACGAAAAGATAATTTCGGGACATGCTAGATTCTGCACGAACGAGCCTTACTTAAAATGTTTTTTTGTATCATCATCATGCCTATAAGTGTCCTTACTGTTGAGGCACAGTTCTTCCCTATGGACGGTATAGGGAGATAGAGCAGTGTTTCACCCACGCGGGCACAGTGCGGATTGGTAGATGCTAACGACTGCAGATGCAGCCGGGACCAACGGCTTAACGTGCCTTTCGAAGCAAGGAGGAGCTCGAGATAATAAGTTTTTGGTCACCCATTCAATGACCGACCATTTCGAATGTTGCTTAACTTCGACGTCCGCAGGCCGAACATGCTAACCACCCATTTCATCGAACTGCTCTCGGTTTTTGTATAAAAATACATTAATACCGAATATTCAAATTCGGTAAACCGCATTAGCTTTGATTTGATATGCTATCTATAGCATATCAAATCAAAGCTAATGCGGTTTTTTTGGTATGTTCGTATGGGAAGCCTAAGTAGGTAGGTACCTATACAAAAAAGCACTAAGTTATAAGATAACGGAAAGGGTTAAGACTATACTTACCCTTCATATGTTAAGTTCCATCGATGAGCTCTGAATGAACAGTTATTGTTAGATATCAAAGATTCCGTAAATAAAACGTACGCACGTCCGTGGTCGCATATAGCTCGTTGTAGTTCTGGAACAAAAATTAAACACTTGTAAGTTCCATACTATCTATCGCTAATTCTGTTCATACTATCTGCCACTCTGCCTGTTTGTTAAGTCTGCGCGAATATGGGTTAAATAAACGAAATTTATTAAGTCCGTCAATAACATTATTAAAAAAAACATATTTTTTCTTTTTACAGTCAAAACATTACAAAAGTTCGGGAGTGCGGGCTCGTGACGTCACTTGTAAGTAAAAATTGTACCTACGTAATGCGACGTTTCAAATCAATATAATCGCTCTAATATTTTGATTACGTGAAAGAAGAAAAAAATACGTGCCCAGACTTTTTAATAATCTACCTGTACCCTTAGCACGAACCAATATTGAATTCGAATAGTTTGCGAGTCCGAAATGTCTTTGTCAAATTTTGTATGGAAAACTGAACAACAACGCCGCATACGACGTAACAATAACTAAAAATCAGTACATTTCGGACTCGAAAACTATTCGAATTCGATATTGGTTCGTGCTAAGGGTACTGATAGACGAAGAAATAAAAGTTAGTCATCAACCCTATTGACATTATTTAAGATTTTGTTACCGGTGTAATGATTAAACATACTTAATAAAATATCACTTATTTTGCGGTGTCCGTAATTTTGTGGCAAATTATTGTAATAACACCGGTATAGAGTGGGTATGTAGGTAATGGGGTGGGTATAGATAAATAAGATTTTTTTCCTTTGATTATTAAAGTAAATTATAAAAGATTTTCTTAGAAAACTTTACATTTGGTACGGCACTCTTTATGTGCGAAGTCATGCATTTTTTTCAATATTAATAAAAATACTTTCTTTGTTAGGATTTAGAATAAACTTTAATGTGTCTACTTACCTACATAATGCCTACGTTGTTGTAATACTTTCATTTTACTATTTCAAATAATATTGTCTAACTTCACATTAACTTTGCATTGCAGATGATTATACTACAGCATTAGGATTATGTAAATTTGATACACGTTAACTTATTACAAATAATAAATGTGAGCGTAAAAATGTTTTTAGAAAAAGCTTGATTGATCATTACAGAAAGTATTTGTTCAATCGCTTGCTGACTTGCAAACATTCAAAGGAATGACGAAAACCCTAAACAGAATCTATAGTATTTATTTTTTATGCTTTCACGCAGACCACTCATAAATAATAACTACTTTTTAACTGTGCTTAACAAAACTGTCAATAAGGTCCAACTGGCAGTAGGGTATATATCTTGAAGGTCCAATGGGCACCAAAAAAGAGGTCCAATGGGCACATTGAATATATTTTTTTTTTGTAAGACGGTCCAATGGGCACCAAAAAAGAGGTCTAATGGGTACATTGAATATAAAACTTTTTAAGAAGGTCCAATGGACACCAAAAAAGAGGTCCAATGGGCACTTTTTGCTTTTGGATCGAATCTTGAGGGACCAACGGGCACTAGACCGTTTTAAATGCGTTTTCAACCATTTTTTTACTTAACTCTACGTTTTGCATCCTTTTCAGGATGCATTGTCAAGAGTATGCTTTCTAATTACTTAACTGTTATTTTTAATTATATAAAATACTCACTATCGGCAAAAGGTATGTAGCTGGACCACGATGATTTCGTCTTGTTGTGACAGCCGGGCTGTTTCATGCCACCGTTGGGATAAAAGTCCGCGTGACCTGGAAAGCCAAACTACATTGTAATTGTAATAGCCTGCGCATACAAGGGCGTTTTGACCGCGGACTTTTTTTGAAATAGATCGCTTACAACTGCATCGTGTGACGTACACGACGGATTAAAAAAACCGCTTACAAAACAACCGAGGACATCCAGAGACCGGACAGGACAAAAGTACGCGGGAGTCCCCGAAAAATATAGAACTCTTATGAGTTAGCACAACAACGCACACAGCGAACTTTAGTCCGCGTTGTGCACTCGTTCCGATTTAAAGAACCCAGTATTTTCTTTTAAAAACGTCTTCTCATTTTCTTAATCTGCGCTAGCGCAGATTTCTGAAACTAGCGCTGACCGTAATTGCGCAGGAGTAAAAATTAAGAAGTCTTGGAGGGAAACAGGCGCGCGGCCGGGCGTGCTTTGCGTCGATTACCTCTCCAGTCGTACCCACGCGCATTTTTTTTCTATTTTGAGTGTGTCTACTTTTGGCCGCAGATGACCTTTACAGCGTCACCGGGGTTGGGGACCGTGAGATCCTTTGGGGACCTCAAGCCGAGAAATGGCGAGTGCCTCTAGAGCCTGGGTTCCGAACGTGGGGGTAATTACCCCTCCGGGGATAAATCAGCCATACTTGTGGGGTAACAAAGAACCTAATTATTTGGTCAAATCTAAATAATAAGAAAATACTATATAATAATACTACTAAATAGAGCATGTGCTCCCTCTTTGCTAGCGAGCCCGCGGGGTGCTGAGTGTTGGGAAGCGGGGCGAGATTTTCTCCTGATGATGATATTATTAGAGGCGAAGATGTAGCGGCCAAATTGGAATTTCTTGGACTGATGATAACATTTTAAAGTCGGGGTAAAATCGGTTTTCCTAATAGGTTACAGGGGTAGCAGTACTGGAAAGGTTAGGAAACACTGCTCTACAGGTATTCCGGGCGGATGGCATCTCCCCACGGGGGGAGTGTCCTCTCCGTCTGGAGCCTCTAGACCACTCAAATCTGAGGGGGGTCCATGCGCAGCTATCCCCTCCGCGTTTTGTTCAGCGCTAGAGCTACGTGCCGCGACCTGTAATCTAAGTATATTTACTTTCATAGCGTGCGCTTTTGCTAAATTTTTGGGTGGCAAAAGTTCGCACATCGTGTGCGTTGAGTCCGTGACAAGTCCTTGGTTGTCCTTCGCGGACAACATTCCTTCGTCTGTGCAGGCCATAACAGGCATTGGCACATTAATTGAATTTCATAATCAGAAAAGGAGACGGATTTCCATGAAAATGTAGGTAATTTCAATAACCATTCACTTTAATTTTAGTTTCATATTAAACTAGCGACCGGCTGCAGCTCAATGGGTGTTTTTTATAATGCATTAAATATAGTATAGCTTATGTCACTCGGTGGTACGTAACGGGGCTTTCTATTGGTCAAAAATTGTAAAAAGAAAATTCTATAATACTACGTACAATTGAAAAAAAAAAACTGTCAATAAATGGGTGAGAAATATAATTATGATGATGATAATGACAGAGAGTCGCGATAGACAGTAATTTGCAGCGCCTAGTATTAAAATTAGCAAAGACAAAGGACAATGTTAAAATTGGCCTAAGAACCAACACCAATTTGGCATTTATGATAATTCTTAGTATATTTTTTGCGATAATTATCAGTATTTAGATTGTGACGGACACTTCCAGTTAAATAAGCTTAATTAAAAAGTTAAAAAATAATCGGAGACAATAAATACCATTTTATGTGTATAATCTATGGCAGCGCTTCAAACAAAACACTCTTTCTTCCTAATGCCGTCACTTCACTTGGCTATTCGTATTTGCTATTTTAAAACATGACATCAGTCTGTCCTTTTCATTCCTTATTAAGCATGACAAGGACAAACTGTTGTCAAGTGAAGGGCCGGCATAAAACTTGTTACTCTAAGGTTGTGGTGCATGCAGTTTGCATTCGTAGTAATCTGTGGCATTCGTGCATAAGAGTAGTTTATTATACCGGAAAGTGCATTCTCGTTTCGGATTACCTGTAGTGTGTGTTTATTTGCGATTGTTTGCCTTTAATTTAACTATTTCGGCTATCTAATATGCCATCAATGTTACCAAAGAGCAGAGCCCTTATTACCAAGTGCTAGTGAACCTGTGCCACAACATCCTGAGAGGAGCATACTGCCAAGTTATTCAGGAACACCTGATACACATTCACGCTGCATATTTACACAATATGCATGTGATATACAAATAAATACAATAAACAATATGATACAATTATGTGAAAAATAGTCAATAAATAAGAAGTGAAACTACAGTTTTTATTTTATTCATGATTCCTACCTAACCAAGTTTTTCCTAATAGTTATTCTTTAAAATCGCACCGAATAAAATGAATTAGTTGTAATATTAATTCACTTCATACTGAGTTCATACTGAATTCATAGGTTGATCTATGTTTCATTGCATATTAAACATAACCTCAAAAAAAAATAGTTTTCCTAATAATTTAAGTTCTCAGAAGTGTCCGACAATAACCTTTGTTTTTACAGTCATTTACTTACGATTTTGAACCTAGAAAATAATATTTCATGATTGTTAATTCTTAGGCTTACTATGTATGGACGCTGAACAATGTCCTTTAGTGCTTTATCCTTCATTTAAAATGCTATGTTATTTAGGAAAAAATAATCGTCATGATTAACCCTTTCGACGGATATCGTAAAATACATGTGTTTTTTTTTTGTTTCACGTTTCACGGGTTTGATTCACATTGGTTGTGGCTGGCGGATTTAATATAGTTGAATGCAGTTCTAATTATTATTAAAAATTAAAATTATGTCTTCTTTCTGTAAAATATCCTATCTTCCATATTTAATATACTTTCCCTCCGTGTCAGAAACTCGTGGGATGCCCTATATATTAGATTCCAATCAAAAAAATACAAATTAATACTAATTCCCTATTAAATCACTTTTGAAACTCGTTATTTTAACAACAAATTAACATATTTTAAAGCGTACTATTTTAATTCTACCAGATAATCGAAGTTTCGGCTCCTTTACAGATTCCGAACAATCAATGAATGGTGTTTTACCTCGAAGCAATTAACGCTGTAGGTACCTACCGATTCCAATCAGTGACTCTGTCTACCAATGTCAAGCAAAATGAGTTCGCAAATTACTAGGAACGACCACACGGCGCAGTGATGTTCGTTAAAAGTAATGAGTAATTCGGCTTAACTTTGGGGAATTCATGCGTTAAGATAAGTGAAAAAATAACCACATCCAGATGTTTCAAAAATAGAAAGCCTAGAAAAACAATATATTTAAAAAGCAAATAAATAACCAAATAGGTTTATAGTTTGCAGATAACTTATTTTAGACTTTGGTAAACTATGATGTTAACTTGACAAAATTGAATATTTTTTTCTCCTCTAAAAATCTACTTGTAAAGTTAAAATTTTATTTAGACTTAATATTGATTGTAGAGCAAACTTTAATGTTAGATGGAAAACAAACTATTGATGTGTAACATCTTTCCTCTTTCCTGCAATTTGTGGGAGTGATTTCGTGAAATGGGACGGAAGTGTGTAACAGGAAGTCGCGAAAGCGAACATAATGTTGAAATGGCTTATTCCTTTTGTAGTAGGTTTTATTCCTTTTTTTACTAATATAAGGTGAGGTTTCAAATGTTACACATCATACGCGACTACCGTAAGGCTCGCTTGTTTTTTTTTTTCATATATTACCTGTGGGTTCAGGTAGACCAAATCCAACCTTCTGAAGCAACCTGCCGTTAGTATGGATGACGTCGACGAAATCTGCGTGAGTTTGGTCCAACCTTTCATCTTTGTCTGCCGCATTGAAGCACGGCTGTGCCGGATCTAAGCCTGATTAAACGTTCACAATAATACAATCATTATTAGCCTAATAATGGCCCCACTACAGGGGCACAGGCCTTCCCTATGGATGGAATAGGGAAACTGGGCCGTGACCCACCACGTGGGCCCAATGCGGATTGATGGGTGCTAACGACTACATATGCAGCCGGGACCACCGGCTTAACATGCCTTCCGAAGCACAGAGAATAAGTTAAGATAATAAGCTCGAGATAATAAGTTTTTGGTCATTGGTTGTTTGACTTCCAAGATTGCAGATCTAATGCACTAACCTTTTGCGCTATCGAGCTCCCTAATAATACAATACTTATAGGTAGCGGTAAACTACTTGAGCAAAAACACAGACAAAAAAACTTGCGTACTAGACATTTTTGTATGTAAAATTGCTAGCGGCGCAGGCTTCCTTGTCTATGGTCGTTGCTCAAGAAATTTGCCGTGCCGTATACACATAACAACAAATTAAGGGACGAATATATTTCGGGCAACAGGCACCAATTACCTATTTAGTTCCAAACTTGCAAAGATTGAATTATACCATGAATATTCAATCGAGATCGGGAATTCTGGATTTCATTCATTCAGAACTTTGTCAATCTACCCTAGGACAACAAAACAACCGTGGTAGTCATCGTTGTCAATCCTACTCTAATTACAAGAGTAGGTACACGGCAAAACAAAGTTCAAGATTGAATAAAATATACACGGATTTTTCTGCTTAACCCGGTTGACTGATAAATAATGCCTTATGAATGACATTAAGTCGGCCCTTTGTTGTATTACATTTAAGAGTAAAAAATAAATAAAAATGTGGAAACTAGTAATTTCATTGTTTAATCAAGAATTACAATTATAAAAGTACTTATTCTAAAAAGAAAAACCAACCCCCTTAGTGTGAGCATTGCGGTATATTAACTACTAGCGGCCCCCCGTGACTTCGTACGCGTGGAGTTAGTTAGAAATAAAGGTTCACTACTCGTTCCCCGTAGGTGATAGCATGACATATTGTCACGTAGCCTATGTTTACCCGTCTTCTTTATAATATTCGTGCCAAATTTGAAGAAAATCCATGCAGTACTTTTTGAGTTTATCCCGGACATATTAAGACAATAAGACAAAAATTCTAAAAACTATATTTCTGGCTTCGTTATCGATTGTAGATCACACCCCAAGTATTCTTTTAAAAAAATATTCAATGTACAGTTTTGACTTTCCTATCATTTTATTATATGTATAGATATCACTAGTTTATCACATCAAACTGTTAAATTCCAAAGTACTTTGCCAAAAAAGCACGATAAAAGTGTGAAACATCTACAATAAATTAAACCTTTTCTGTACTGTAGCGGACAAATCATACGGAGAACTAACCAGTGATTCTGGCAACACCTCCCAAGTGTTGCGATGCATACGAACAAATATGGGCGCCGAGACTGTGCCCTACAAAATGGAAATCTTTGAACCGAGTGCCTGTCGCTTCCTTCAGCTGGAGTAGAAACCTGCGGACAAATGATATCCCTATGTTTATACTACCTAATCTTAGTAGGTACTGCAGCAGAGCTAGAGATGCAAAAAAATAGTATTTTTTTCTAAGAAAAGTGAATAAACGTTAAAAAAATGAAAAAAAAAGGTTTTTTTTTTCTGGAGCACATTTTTCTCACTGGTACAGAATTCAAAATAATAAAGGAAGTTTCCGTTAAAGATTAACGCTGATGAGATTTTTTATTAAAGTTTTTTGTTTATTTTAAAACCTATGTACCACAAATTTTTGATTGAAAATGATATGGTCAAAGTACCGAGAATGTTTTTTTTTGTTTTTGAACACTACATGTTGATAATTTGCCATATTTGCCTGATTAAAACAAAAATTCATAATTAATGGATCAATTCTTGAAATTCCGTCACTGCGAATCTAATTTTCGCCACGCCCAAATCATATAATTTCATTAATCAAAAACTAAATACCTACTCAGTTAATTAAAGTGTCAAATGCACAAATTTATAAAGTATAACGTATTTTTCAAGTTTTCGTGTCGATACAAGGAATTTAATGAAAATTAAAAATCATCACAGAAATTATACGAAGAGCACCTTGTCGTAAGAAAACCGAAATAGAGGAATCTCTCTTATATTCCAATACATGATAAGGATAGTATAATCTTGGAATTAAAAATATCTACAGCTGAAAAGCATTAGTACGAACGATAAATTGGGAAGTATAGGCAAAATTACGAAATTCCTTTGTAGCTAAAAGCTAAGCCCTAGGTGCTTTCACTAATAATAAAATTTATTGAATATTCAATGGGGAGGATTTAAACAATTATTTATCTTGGGTGGGAAATATGTTATCGCAATGTGCGTACTTCTTGATATCAGAGCCAACTTGTCGCGTGTTGGCCACCGCTCTCCAGTACTTCCATGTGTTTCCACCCGCACTCCAGTCAACCGCTATCACATTCACATCTGCCTGAAAGAGGCATCAAACATTAATCAACAGATAAATTATCAAGATACAAGCAAGACAAAAACAATACAACAATATAATTTTATGTAAATATTTCTTCAATTGTAAACAATATCGTTGATCGTAAACGCCAAAAAAAGGAAATGAATCCAGCAAAAGAAAATATGTGAATAGTTATTTGCAAATTGAAGAAAACAATTATGATCATTCTTGGATATCTTGTATCTACATTATTTAACACAATTATATCATTAATATCTTGCAAAATATAAGTAAACTAGAAAATACGTCTCAGCTCAGCGTTTTAATTGAAAGTTTGCGCTTCAACGATGTAAAGCGCGACTAAAATAGTGCTCGACACTTTTCTATTTTTCCTTTAGTTGGTTAAAAAATCTCCACGTAATTCAGTAACGAAATTAATTTCATGAAACAGTTACATATACACCTATAACTTTAAAACGGTGCAATGTAAAGACTATGTATTATATAAAGTTTACGAGATCAGTCATAAATAAAAAATATAAGCAAGTATTTTCCCACCCATTTCAGGAATGCCTTTGTCATGTCGAGGACCCATGAAGAGTTGCTGTGACTCAAGAATCCATGAACAATCAACACCGTCTTCCTGGCTGCGTCAAAATCAGTCCACTCTAATCCGAACTGTTCACCCGGAAAAACCTGCGAATATTATTAAGAAATTCATTTGTCAATATTTTTTTGTATTGAAGTTAATTGCAATTGCAATAAATGTCAATTCATTAACAATGAACTTGATTTCTTAATATTATAATAGTTTTATAAATTTAATTTTTACAGAAGTAAATTTTATTGCAAATTATAGAATTTTTATATATTTTAACACCAAAAACCCCTCTTCCTTACGGACTTAAGAATAGTATTTGATATTAAAAGAAAGGAAATAAAATAATGGAAGTTTCTGAAATCGTACAGATAAGACAAAAATACAAACCTGAGCTCGCAATGGTTGTCTTCTTGAGGAGAAGTAGAAATGAGTGTTTATAAGGTCCGATGAATCTGGTCTCATATTAAACATTGCTTGTATCTGCGTTGTAAGAGATCCAAATCCGAAACATCCCACTAAGTCGGGAATCGATGTTTTAATCTGTTTATAAAAAAGTACACAAAATAGTGAAAATTGAGGTGCACCTGTCTAGGCAAACCCTTTTTTCGATGACGGGGAGAAAAAATACATTATATCCATGAACACAACCCTGCTGCAGCAAAATAACATAATAATTATGTAATAATTATTATTTGCCCGCTATCTTCTATTTAAACTTACTGCGAAAATAAGTAAGAAATTATCTCCCAAATTTTTATACTCTTTATTTATTCATATTTATACTCCGCTTTATGCACGGATTACGAGGAGAAATTTGCTATGCCATCATTAAAAAAAATACTGCTCCACACATCACTTCCATCGGAAAGAGGTTTTTTAGATATAATAACTTAAACTTTGGCCTGTGTGCATATAAAATCTAAAGATATTTTAATTCCAAAGCTGTCAGATAAAAAATAGTACCTAATATTTTAATAATTTGTAACAAACTCTGCAAAGCCTATAAAATCGATAAGTTGATGTTTAAAATGATTGGCGATGCTAGTTAGCAAAGAAAAATACATAGCATCAAATATTACTTGATTTACTTGAAAGCTGTTGATCTGGAAAAGATATAGAGAGATGGACAAGATTTCAGAGCTGGTAATACTTTTTTAAATTAATATAGAGAGATTAATATAAGACATCGGATTTTCCGCTCAAATTAGAGTGCCCGGCTAGGAAAGTAACCTTCACCAATACAGAAGACCACAGTGAAAAATCACTATCTTTTAGTGGTGTTGTATTTGTGTCACTAAGTAAGGTTCCAGGCGTTTATAGGCTACAGGTCGCGATACGCTTGTTTGGTGTGTTGATATATAGCGGGGCCACTGTAGCTAGACTTAAATAGTAGTAGTAATGCTTTGCTTGTTGAATATACCACATAAATTCATTTACAAGGTTCAATGTACCTCAATCGTTTTGATTTAAATTACGATAAATTGCCTTATCCATCCAGCGGGATCCTCGGCTGTATTACGCTCGGAGTACTTAAAAATAACACTGATCCCAATGTACCTCTGGATTCAAGCAAAGCATTACCACTACTATTTTTAAGTTTAGCTCAAGTGGCCCCGCTATATAGAAACACATCAAACAAGCGTATCGCCCGCCTGACGGTAACACCGCGTCCACCGTCGCCTATTAAACGCTTTCTATATCAAAAATATCCCCTACCCCGTGGACCCTTGGAACCTTATTACTGACACAAATACAACACCACGCTTGTTTGACACCCTATTATCAAAAAAAATGGATACCTCCTCAAGATAACTGACAACTTCAGTCTTTGGTGGCCTCTGAGTCTGTGTCTCGTTAAACATCTTCATGAACTCCTTGAGATCTTCTGGACTAATATAGTTATCCACTTTATATGCAACAAAGGAAAAAATATTAAAGAATTTGATATTGACATGTTATCTATTATGCTTAGTAATTTTATTAAAATGGCTTAAAAGCATTCTCGTATCAGACAAAACAGCATGACTTTGACAGCGGATCAGCAAACCGGCCATGTGGAACTGGTTTCAAAAACGAAACGGTCCCGTACTCATGGTATGAGTACAATAGTAAAAACTATATCGAGCAAAACATGTTCATATCTATGTATTATTTATTTCTATTATTCGGTGTGATAGCGGCAACAGTAACACGCATTCCGCTAAAATGTCAGATGTCTCCCTATTTCCGTTGAAATGAATAGACACAGCCCTGAGACCGTGAGATGTAACAAACATACAGACAGCGAAGGCATAATTAATAGGGTTCAGTTTGTCATCCTTTGAATACGGTACTAAAACTAAATAACATATTAGTTACGTTACCTACACTAAATCGATACGCATTCAAAAATACCTCGTAGTAACATAGGTACAACATCAATGAAGTTCCGTACCCGAGTTTCCAGGCCAACAGAATCAACATTCCATGACCTCGCGTAAAAGAAATTCACCACCCGTGACATTGTTCATTGAACAACCTTCAGTAAGTGGCCCCACGCACGCTAGCTTAGCGGAGGTACACGCGTTCCCTATTTTTTGAAGGCCTAACGAATCTTAAAACTATTCTCTCATAAGTTAGAAGTACCATGTTTCTTAGCTGTTTTAGCAACCGTTTATTATTGAGTGCGAACGATTAACCTAATGACCTAACAGAAAATTTGTTTACTTAATTGACAATTGATAGTATTTTTCTAGTAGGTAACAAACCCATTCGGGTTAGTTACACAAGATTTCTTTAAAGTACGTGTCAGTGTTTTTTCAAACGGTTTTATTTTGATTTATGTGTGTAACGGAGTAGAATCAGGTATTATATCAACGAGGTATGTTTTTATATACCTTTATTATTATAAAAGAAAATTAACTATCGTAGACAAAGGGATTCTTATAACTTATTCGGCTATAAAGATAATAGTATAGTACCTGTATGAGAAAATAACATCTATATTAAAAAAAATCGCTGAATATGTTGCTAAGCGCAAATCTCGAGAACAGCTGAACGGATTTCGATAATTATTTTTTTAGTATATTCCTTGAAGTACGAGAATGGTTCTTACGCAGAGAAATTTTAAAAAAAATGCCTGAAAAATCAAAAACTTTACTTTTCTATACTCCCATACAAACGATTCGTAATAATACTTGAAAGTCAATTTGAACTTTAATACCATACCATAAAGGAGATTGCTCAGCTTCCATACATGTTTGGCCTAAAGACCAATAATCATGAAAAATTGTTTCCTACATTCGAAATTATATATAAATTACTGTAGAAACGAATATTATTGACGGACACCCCTGAGAACTTCTATAAACCATATACACTGAACATATTAAAATAATAAAAAACAAATAAGTTATATAGTAAACTAGGGAAATCAAGCCAAGTACCAAAATTATGGATTAAATTCAGGTATATAGAGCATTTAGATTAACAGATAGTTGCCTGTTTTTAAAGTTAATGCATAAGAGTAACTTTTAAAATCAGGTGTCATTTCCGGTTATAATAAGGTACTCTGTGACAGAAACTGTGTGATGATTGTGAATGAGCCACAGATTAGAAAGAATTTTTAAACTCTCGTTAACCAAAGAAAGCTAAGAGATTTAGGTTCTATAGCCATATATTCAGTAGCTTCATTATTTTTGTTATGTTTTTAAGATAACCATATTTGAGACTTTTAGTGTATCACACCTTATAATTTTATTTAATTATTAATTTATAGTCAGGGAACGTAGGCCCATAGATAGATACCTTAAACTCTAACATATATATCTTTTTTATATATACAGATTATAATGTGCTTATGGAGGTGTTTGGCGAAAAATGTATGGTAATAGACTTTATGATGTCGCCTACCATAATAATTGTCTGAGCACATTTGCATCTAGTGAAAATGATAATATAGTTGTGGATATTAATACCGCAGTGTAATAAAAATTATGTTTTTTTATCGATCTTTACAAAATAGATTTATTTTTATGTTATATAAACAAATTCGACCAGTCTTTGGCTGAATGTTACTACACCCATAGCCATTAAAAATGATTCGTATGTTTTCCAAACCGGTAAAATTAAGTCCTTTTTAAAGTAAATATATTATACAAAGGTGTCCGTTGAAATCTAATGACTGTAAATTTAATTATAAATTACGCCAAGAATTACCGTGTATGTCAATATTTTTTGTGCATTTAGGCCAATTTGAGCAATCTCCTTTCAAATGTTACTGGAGAGGTTCCGGGAAGGCAAAACAATTGAGTGACGTGATGTCAATAGATGTTTGGAAAAGGCAAATATACCATTTTCAGTTTTTTTTATAATTTACTAGCAAACCCAGCGAACTCCGTTTCGCCACCAGATAGCTTCGTTTTATGTAACATTTCGTTTTGTGATTAAAAGAAAACGATTTTTTTTTTAATTTTTCCTGAGTTTTCTTTGCTATAAACCTCACGGAGCCCGAGACCTTTCCAACGAATGCAAAACCGTGGAAATCGGTTCGTGCGTTCTGGAGTTATAGCGTCAGGAAGGAAAACCCGACTTATTTTTATATAGTAGATATGGTGAGTTATTTTAGTCCACACTACAGCTCTACACCGAAGCGAAGCGAGAGGGAGGCCACTAGAAATATAATAAAACGGGCTTTAACATGGTATCGGGCCCTTGATACTGTAAACTATGACCTAATATTATATCAGTGTGGAGTATCTAATTCTATTATGACAATTCGAAAGACAGTAAAATCCGCTATAATTCAGGCATTAATGTTACTTATAGTGCGTAAATGCCATCATTATGGTAATAAAAGCGAAAGTAAGTATAAGTTTAATAGGGAGAAAAAGTTTTCCACAATTTCCTTTTCCTTCTTTCTTTTGCAATAGTTGAGATCAGTTTCCTTCTCCATGTAGGTCAATAAAAGCAAATTTACTTAGGCAATTTCTTTAATAGTGAGCGACTTTGCACTTTATATGTAGGTATAGAAGAAATCATTGGGTACATTCGATCTTTTTTCTTCTAAATGGCTTATTTGTTAATATGTTTACAAATTCTTTAGCACTCATGGTCAAAGTAATAAATCATGTCAAAGTTAGTGGCTGTCAAGTCAATCCCCCTGTCCCTATATTTCAGTAAATGTGTGGGGAACCTCCCCGTGGACTTCTTGAGGGAACGTCGAAAGACACTTTCCGCTTTTGTTTCACTTGCCAACACTTGTGCATGTTCCCGAACACTTAGTGGTTAATAATACACCATTATTAGACACTAACATCCGCCACAACACAATTTTTAACAAGAAAAACAAAACTGCTAAGGTGACGCTTTCCGATCCCGCCAAAAAGTCCGATCAATTTTATATGGAAACTAGCTTAGCTCTCATTATTATTATTTTCTCAATATATACCTAGATAGTAAGACTCCGAAATAGATTCTACTGTAATTTTATATCTGACGATTTATATTGGACAACGAATTCTCACCCACTCAGAGGTCCTGGGTACGAATCCCGGTGGGGCAATGTCTGTACGATGATTGCAAGCATTTGTACTTAAGCCGCTGTTTATATAATTATTTTTTGATATTTCTACAAACTTACTCTTATCTATGTATCATTTGTATACCTTTATCTATCCGTTACATTAGTATCCCATAATTCAATCCCTGCAGCTTACAGTGCTTACTATGGGGCTAGACTAATTGGGTTGAATGTTAAAAAATATAATGACTCACATTAAACTATACCTATAACTTACCCGGTTAAATATTTTTTTCTACCTGTAGTATAGTGACAAAATTTTAATTAAACTAAATTAATTAGTTCTTTGTCACTACACTACATGTAAGTACAAAATGTTAAACTAAACATTAGGGTTAATCATTACTGTTACAAATAATGTAATAAACTCAAAAAGAATCCTATAATCGGACGCATTGCTATATTGTACGGATTTTATTTTAGATTTTTATTATAATAATACAAACAAACTTTATCAAATCATAAGTCTTTGGACGCTTCTAACATTAATTCATTCAGATTTTATTCTGATAAACCATGATATTAGCACTCATGGTCAAAGTAATAAATCATGTCAAAGTTAGTGGCTGTCAAGTCAATCCCCCTGTCCCTATATTTCAGTAAATGTGTGGGGAACCTCCCCGTGGACTTCTTGAGGGAACGTCGAAAGACACTTTCCGCTTTTGTTTCACTTGCCAACACTTGTGCATGTTCCCGAACACTTAGTGGTTAATAATACACCATTATTAGACACTAACATCCGCCACAACACAATTTTTAACAAGAAAAACAAAACTGCTAAGGTGACGCTTTCCGATCCCGCCAAAAAGTCCGATCAATTTTATATGGAAACTAGCTTAGCTCTCATTATTATTATTTTCTCAATATATACCTAGATAGTAAGACTCCGAAATAGATTCTACTGTAATTTTATATCTGACGATTTATATTGGACAACGAATTCTCACCCACTCAGAGGTCCTGGGTACGAATCCCGGTGGGGCAATGTCTGTACGATGATTGCAAGCATTTCTACTTAAGCCGCTGTTTATATAATTATTTTTTGATATTTCTACAAACTTACTCTTATCTATGTATCATTTGTATACCTTTATCTATCCGTTACATTAGTATCCCATAATTCAATCCCTGCAGCTTACAGTGCTTACTATGGGGCTAGACTAATTGGGTTGAATGTTAAAAAATATAATGACTCACATTAAACTATACCTATAATGTATAGTTAAATACCTGTAGTATAGTGACAAAATTTTAATTAAACTAAATTAATTAGTTCTTTGTCACTACACTACATGTAAGTACAAAATGTTAAACTAAACATTAGGGTTAATCATTACTGTTACAAATAATGTAATAAACTCAAAAAGAATCCTATAATCGGACGCATTGCTATATTGTACGGATTTTATTTTAGATTTTTATTATAATAATACAAACAAACTTTATCAAATCATAAGTCTTTGGACGCTTCTAACATTAATTCATTCAGATTTTATTCTGATAAACCATGATATTAATTATTAGTTTTCAATTAATGAAAATAAAAGAACAAGTTATTGAAAATTTCTGATTGATCCTTAAATTAAAGGTTTGATCAAATACTTTTCATCTTCCAGGGTATCAGGCAAAAATGGTATGTTTATATTCTTGTTGCCACCCTGGCAAATTGCTGTATAACTTATTTGTTACGTTAGTTAAATTAACAAAATGTCCAGCAATAACTACTCCAGTTTATTTTTTGTAAATTTTATGAAATATAATTACAGTTAAGAAAATAAAATAAAAAAATTATAACCTACATAACAAGCAAGCAAACTAAATGACATGAATGCCTAGAAACCGCCCCATATTTTAAATAATCCGTGGGTAGTCGAAAAACTCAACAATAAATAAGTTTCAAAATATATGCTTACGTTCATCTGTAGTCACAATAGGTATAAATCTACGAGTATGTGCACCCACGAACACTACAGGCACCATGTAAAAAAATATCACACTTATTCGTAACATAATACTTGTCATGTAATTAACTTTATATTATTAAGTATTAGGACAAAACACTATCAGACAAAACTTTCTTAATAACTATATTACTAATTGGAGCTAACTTCTTTTGTTACACAAAAGCTTTTAATTGCGTTTAACTCGCGGCGTATTTGTAATTATAAATAAATACAAAGCAATATTATGGAGACAACAAATGAATCACAGTCGCTCTCGGAGACAACCGACCAGCGACTAGACTGCAAATTACTTATATAGCCTTATTGTTCACTAATTAAATAAACCTCAGACAATAAATCCTTTTGAATTAATGTAAGATATAAATGAGTAACAAGACAATTTGAAGAAATAGCTACTTAATTCAATTGCAAACATTGCACCGAAACCGGAATTTCCTTCTGCTCAAAACCTGGGTTATTACGTCGACATTAACTTAAGTACTTTGCTTCAGCATATTTCCAAAATGCCGGGAAAGTACCTAAATTTTTTATTGTAATAGCACCCTTTTTCTTTTCTTACATAGATGTTCACTACATTCGTTATTATATAAATGCCCAAATAAAAAAACTAATCAAGCGCAAGTCTAAACCACGCTCTATTAGGGTTTCGTAAAATCATTGTTTAGTGTTTAAAAACAGCCCCCCATTTCTTGAAAATAAAATATAATAAAAAATATATTTATATTTTATCTCTAGGCAATGATGTGTCACATGCTGGGTTAAAAAATCGTCTCCTTTTTATGTATAGGAAAAATATTTTTATTTTATTTCTAATTAAATATTCGTCTTGAGGCAAGCATGCTTCATAATTTCAGTTCTGTAACTCATTCCGTTTACGATCTAGAAACCCGGGACATACGGACAGACAGACAGACGACAGTCCGTTTTTACTCTTTGGGCATGTAACCCTAAAACGGTCAAGCAAGAACAAAGTGGACTTGCATGCATTTGCAGGGTTGTAGTATTTGTAAAATTTTATTCTATTTTCAGTATTTTATTGATACAAATACCTACCAATAAGTATATTATGTATATTTAAATGATATGACGGTGTTGTGATATCTACAAAAAACCGTTGCGCAGATTTCCGCAGGATGCTTGCTCATGACCTATCTGATACAAGCCAAGCAAGGTTATATAAAGTATATAAAGCACTTAACGTACTTATGTAGTAGTAATTAGTGCATCAAGCTCGGTTTTACTCGGTCCGGGAAAACCAGGGTTTACCCGGACCGAGTAAAACCGAGCATGATTTATAATCATTTATTCAATTTGGGCTGTTACAAGCACTCATGAATGTCTAGAAGCTACGCAATCGATTTGTAAATCTACGCCGGGAGACCTTGTACTGAGAAGAACCAGCAAGAAACTCCCTGTTTTAGTATTTACGTCGTCAAGTTGAAACATGACTTCAGATATGATTCATAAAGTCACCTTTCATCACATAATGTGAAATATTCATTAATTGTTCACCTCCATTTTGAATGCTATGTCATACAGTATAAATACAAATAGTGTTATTTGTATTAGGTGTAACTAGACAATAACATCTTTAATATTAAATTAGTTAGGGCAGACTCATCTCCGCTGGCAGCACCCGTTCACGAGCATGATGCATGAACCAGCCATCACTTCGCTCAACCATATTTTAGGGAACGTAACGACCCGCCTTACACGACACGACCGAAGAGCCTTGTAAGAGAGCATGACTACCCATAACCAACTATACGAACTACAACATATTTAAATCTAAAGAAAAGTTTACTAGAAAAAAATCCACGCGGACCAGGCAGCGGACGGGACTCGAACCCAGGGCCCGGGCATCCTTCGCAATCCGGGCGAATGCACTGACCATGCTACCACGGCCCTATTAGCCGCGTCGAAATTTTCCTAGCGTTAAGCTGCAAGGCAGCGCCATCTCTTCGCATTGTAGGTAACCCACAATGTCAAATGAATACTTTTTCAAGTATTAAACATTTGAAAGAAGAAATAGCAATCCGGGCGAATGCACTGACCATTATGCTACCACGGCCCTATTAGCCGCGTTGAAATTTTCCTAGCGTTAAGCTGCAAGGCAGCTCCATCTCTTCGCATTGTAGGTAACCCACAATAATGTAATGCGAAGAGATGGCGCTGCCTTGCAGCTTAACGCTAGGAAAATTTCGACGCGGCTAATAGGGCCGTGGTAGCATAATGGTCAGTGCATTCGCCCGGATTGCGAAGGATGCGGGTTCGAGTCCCGTCCGCTGCCTGGTCCGCGTGGATTTTTTTCTAGTAAACTTTTCTTTAGATTTAAACATCTAGCAGTTAAATGCTTAAAAATAAATAAAATCATAACTACAACATATTTACTTAAAATTAAGGTCATTTATCTGTAAGACACTTCAAACAATTACAAAAGCAATGAAGAAATCACGAACGCGCCCTTTTGTCATTCAAATATTCTTAAATAGTCTGATATTCCTCCTTGAGCAATCAACTTTAAATACATGTTTTAAATTCAATTAAAGTATTTTCAACACATAATTCATAATATATGTAAGTACATATATCATAAAGACACTATAAAATAAGCTTTCTTAAAAAAATATTTTTAATGGTCGATTTAAATTTAGTCACGCTTATTTGTTAAAGCGAACACAGAAACCTCTAAACGAATTGTCAATTTTGTGGAGTCTAGTAGCAGGTAAAGTTAAATTATTTTTACTTCTAGTGTCAAGTGGATGTATTTCACTATTTTTAGTATTTTTTTTTAACAAATACTAAGTTTTCATATATTGTATTGTGATGCAACCGTCATTATGCCTATTCCTTTAAATCATCTCTTAAGGATTTCTTAACTTTAAGATTATAAATTGATCGCCCTATTCTGAAACACAAAATATAGTTTGAATGTAAGATTACACTATGAAAATAGCTAAAGTAGACTAATTTGGCAGTTCCTATATCCGGTAACTGACGTATTTTCATTACAGCATATGCTGCAGAACTAAGACTGTTCGACAATCTATCAATATATGGGCCCCATTGCAGCTTAGAATCTAGTGTGATTCATAAGAACACTGTGGTACCTACAAGACTTATATTTCGATCCTTTATATTTACATTGGTTTTTACCTGTTTGGTATTAGGTAATACAAATTTGAAACACTTAGTTTTCCCTTCATTTTGCATCAAATTATTAACATTGAACTAGTGGACTACCTTAGAAATAAACGTGGTCACGTCATCAATTTGTAAGTGCCTGTGACGTTTAATTTTAAATAAAAAACCTGGGTTTAATTTTTTAACTTTGAGCGAAAAGGCTTTAGTACCATAGACAACTCCCATACGCTGCGGCAGGTCATACAGAAGACCGAAGATTATAATATCTGCCACTAGGAGTTCGTGAACTATGAGAAAGCCTTCGATTCGATTTAGACCTGGAGGCTTACTGCGATCTCTTATTGCAAAACTGATTAGGTTCTTAATAAGAACTGCTTAAGATTTCGATTCAGTCCAAATTTCGGTACAATGTTTCAATAGTAGGGGAGTCCAAGTGGGGACTTTTGGATTTACTCGATGTGGCAGACTAACAGGACGGGGGCAACCTTGCACCTTGAAAATTACTCCCACCATACCATGTGCGTGAACTTAGCACATCATTCCCTAGCAGATCAAAATTAAATGTGATTTCTTTTCGCATGCAGCAGAGTTCTATAGTTTCTGATACTTTTTAGAAATATTTCTGGCGTTTTACGGGAAAAATATCAATGAACAAAATGGTCTGCTATCTTCCCGTAGCATATCATTTTGCAGCCAATTGAAAACAAATGTGAGTTCTTTTCGCATGCAGCAAAGTTCTATAGTTCCTGATACTTTTTAAAAATAGATCTGGCGTTTTCGCGAAATGTGTTAATTAACAAAAACGTCTGCTAACTTCCCGTAGCATATCATTTTGCAGCAGATCGAAAACAAATGTGAGTTCTTTTCGCATGCTGCTGAGTTCTATAGTTCCTGATACTTTTTAGAAATAAATAGTTCTGGCGTTTTTATGAGAAAAGTGACAATACAAAAAATGGCCTGCAAATTCCCTTAGACCTTAATAGATTTTTTTTAATAGAAACGGAAATCAAATGATATAACTTCACTCATTTAAGACAAGCCTATCATGGAATCCAAAATCCAATTCACTATTTTTTTAGGAATGGTGATTGATAACCAGTGTTCATGAAAGAATCTCATCAAAAATCCGTAGTAAGATAAATAGGTATGCATTGTGGCGGTTAAATTGCAGATACAGATAACGTATTACGTAAATTATTTGTGTTAATCACGCAATATCACTTCATGTAAATTAATGTCACAGGCATAGGTTAGTATAGTGGATTGGGTCTGGAAATGTCTTTTGCCATAGCGTGTAGGGAGAGTGTTACGGGAAGTTATCAGACCATTTTGTTATTTGTAATTTTTCGGGCAAAAACGCCTGAACTATTTCTAAAAAGTATCAGAAACTAGAGAACTCGCTAATTATACCATGTAATAAAACCCAGTTCATTGCACTTGTTTTTTATTTCGAGTCTTTTTAACAAAACATGCATCTAAGCAGTTAGTTTAAATCGTTATATCTCAGGAACGGTGGCTCTTAGGAGGAAAAAAGTTAATGATACCTTTTTCATAGATAATTACTGATCTCCGGTTTTTTTGAAGTAATTTTAAGTACGATAAAACTTTCCGTTTTGATATACATAATCGCAAAAAAACTCACTTTTTTACTATTAACCTTGAGATAATTTTACGATAAAACTCACCTTTTTGACCATTTACCTCGAGCAAATTTTACGATAAAACTTGCAGTTTTGAATGTAATCGTGAAAACAAACTTTTTTGATCCTTGACCTCGAGTCAATTTTTTCCAAATATCATAATGGAGAGAGTGGTACCGGTATTATTACGTGATAGAATCAGAAATGAGGAAATCCGTAGCAGTACCAAAGTAACCAATATCGCTTGAAGTATTGCTCTGCCGAAGTGGCAATGAATGGGACACGTAGCAAGGAGAACCGATAGCAGGTGGGGCGGAGAGGTTCTTGAATGGCGATCACGCACCGGACGACGCTCAGTGGGCAGGCCCCACACGAGGTAGACCGAGGTAGATCGTCGGCAAAGGTCTCGGGAAGCCGCTGATTGCGAGTGGTGCAGGACCGATCATTGGGCGTCGTACGGTTGATATGATTTTAAAGAAAAAAAATATTTTTGTAGTATTTAAAACTGTTTTTGTAATGTTTCATTAATTTTAATACTTCCTACTCATTGTAGAAAAATTTGTATTTACTTTACTCATTGTAGAAAATCGATAAAAGAACACATTTTCTTGTATTTTTAAAAATTCAAATATAATGATCGAAAAGTCCGTAAAAAACGGTCTACCCGGGTTTTGATTACTCTTAGACCCTTTACCTTTTACCACTCTAGCGGGTGGCGCGGCCCGTTGCCATGGAAATGGAAATCGTTTACTTATACGCATCTGAGCGAACCTCAGCACTCGCGCAACCTGGGTAACCCCACGCTTCTTCATAGTATAATTAGTGGTTCAAGGAACTTACCTCAAAGTGAAGTTCAACCACAATTATACGAAAATCAATGTCCGAAGACATTTAATTAACCTTGTAATGAGCCTTGCTACGAAGTACCTTCATCACCCATTTAGAAAGAATATTAAAAAAAAACGAGCGAGCCTTACAGTAGTCGTGTATGATGTGTAACATTTGAAACCTCACCTTATATTAGTAAAAAATGAAATAAAACCTACTAAAGAAGGAATAAGCCGTTTGAACATTATGTTCTAAAATCAAATCAAATAGCGCGCGCTTTTGCGACATCCTGTTACACACTTCCGTCCCATTTCACGAAATCACTCCCACAAATTGTAGTAGAAGAGCTACTGAACCCTCCAAGTTACGGTCTTTCTGTAAGACTAGTAATTCTTATGCCTGGCACTCCTCAGCCCTGCTCGTCATCAAGCCGTATATTTTTGAAAGTATCAAAAAAATATTTAAAAAAAACCTTGTTGCTGTAAGCTTGAAAGGAGATTGCTCAAATTGGCCCAAATGTACAAAAAATATTGACATATACGGTAATTCTTGGCGTAATTTATACTTTATTTTAGTCATTAGATTTTAACGGACACGGACATATATTTGTATAATATATTCATTTTAAAAGGGTCGTTTAATTTTACCGGTTTAGAAAACATACTAATCATTTTTAATGGCTATGGGTGTAGTAACATTCAGCCAAAGACTGATCGAAGTTGTATATACTCGTATGTATAACATCAAAACAAATCTAATTTGTAAAGATCGATAAAATAAAACTTTTGAAGTTATACTTCTTTAGGCGCGTTATGAAAAAATGATGTGAGTGAAATTTTTAGATGCGCGCGCATCACTGTCTGTTCGAAAGGTACTTTGAACGATCCACGGAGCTCCATAAGATGATCGCGTTGTCAAAAACAATGTTGGCACGCTCGTCGCCTCTGATCACTGTTTTCATATTTATAATATTTATCCACATGTTTCTAGTTTCTATATAGACACAACGTGTTTTAGTTACTTACAAGTGCTAATTACATATGGACTAATAACTTAAATTCAGTAGTGATTTTAATTGAATATTTTGAATATTTATTTAATTTTTCAAATTAAAACTGAACTTAATTGACTGTGTTAACTATCCTTTTCCAGTCCTTTTATTATTTTATTGTAATTATCAATTATTTGCATGCAATTAAAAAACATTTTTAATGATGCTAAAGAAGTATAACTTCTTTAGCATCATTAAAAATATTTTACGTACATAAGTTACACGCATCCATTTTTTTTTATTACACTGTGGTATTAATATCCACAACTATATTATCATTTCCACTACATGCAAATGTGCTAAGACAATTATTATAAATGGTAGGCGACATAAAGTCTATTGCCATACATTTTTCGCCAAACACCTCCATAACAGCTTATAAGGTGTGATACACTGAAAATCTAAAATATGGTTATAATATAAACTTAACAAAAAATAATGAAGCTTTACTATCTAAATTAACGAGTTTAAAAGTTCTGTAATCTGTAGCTCATTCACAATCATCACACAGTTTCTGTCACAGAGTACCTTATCATGACCGGAAATTCATATATGATACCTGATTTTAAAAGTTACTCTTGTGTATTAACTTTATAAAAAGGCAACTACCTGCTCTATATACCTAAATCTAATACGTAATTTCGGTAGTTGGCTTGATTTCCCTAGTTTACTATATAACTTATTTGTTTTTTATTATTTTTATACCTTTGTACCTATTTGCAAACATAACCTGAAAATCATTCAGTGTTTATGGTTTATAAAAGTTCTCAGGGGTGTCCGTCAATAATATTCGTTTCTACAGTAATTTATATATAATTTCGAATCTAGGAAACAATTTTTCATGATTATTGGTCTTTAGGCCAAACATGTAAGGCTGAGCAATCTCCTTTCTATACAATTTAGTTTATTCATTTTTAAGTTTAAAAAAAATACCAGGCGTTTACGATGAGCACAAGTACCCGCCAGGTGAACCGGAATGTGTGTAATATATACATAAAAATAAACTTTATTCTGTAAAGTTGAAGAAGTTGATAATTTATATACGTGTTTGATTTAAAGTAAGTAGGTAGAATGCCAGGCGGTTCTGGCTAGCACAAGTCCTTGCCAGGCGAGGGGAAAGATGCTACGGCACGCGAGCAAGGTCGTAATAAGAAAACTTACGGTATATTATTGATGCAAATTAAATGATGTGAAAATAGAAGTTATGGGTAAAATATTTTTTATTATTATAGGTGTTTAAATTAACTAATAAATATTCATTTTCATCACTTTCTTCATCATCATGATGCTGATTTCATCATCTAAAAAGAACAAAGTTCTAATTAAACATTACATCTCTGACCTTGCGCTCAATTATATAGAATTCCATATATAGGGTGAAATTGAATGTTTTAATGAAACTTCGTGAGATTGTTGGGTTACGAGTATAGAGAATGCCTGATTTTTTTCGGATTTTTTTGAAGTATTTTTTTTCATGTATTTATTTATAATTTGTGTATTTTTTTGTCTTTTCCTCCTTTTGAGTAGTTATTCATATTAAACAAACATGCTTACATATCCAGTGAAAAACAACTAATAAATAAGCACTTCTAAAGAACGGAAAAACAGTAAAATTCCACCGCGGGTCAACGACCGACCGCGCCCGCCAGCCGTTGAGTGAGTAGGTACGTACACAGAGCTCAGCTGACTCGTTTGATTCCACACAATACAATAAAATCGTCTTAGATGCCTTTATTAAATTGAAATAATAAGCACAAATGTCATCTTCTCTTAAGCAGAGAAAAACTTAAAAAGTTAATAATAATTTTGTCACGATTGGAAATAGGTAAAAGTTAAACAAAAAGAAATACTTATTGCAGTTCAATACTTGGGTCAGAATGAAATTTATTACCAGGTATTCAAAAGTACTCACGAGACCGATGTACCTATTAATTTTTTTCTCTATAACTTCCCAATAAATCACCAAACCTACTTTCGTAAAGCCTTGTGGCTCTGCTGAGTATTCCGTGACACTCGCAATAACAACACACCATATCCAAATTCTTATATTGAGGGCACAGAACAAGAACTAATCAAGGCATTATTTGCAAATCTTGTCTTGTCACAAATTTAAAAGATACGCACGCGCGCTTGAGACTCCGCTCGTTCACTGCGCTGTGCACCGCGCATACCTAGATAGGTAGGCAGGAAGGTATTCAACGGCGGGAGCGGTCATTGCTCCCGGCCGCCCGTCTCCTGTTTTTACGTCTTTTTTAGTAGTGCTTATTACTTGTTTTTTACTTACTCTGTATGCATGTTTTAAAAGAATAATTATTAAGTACCCAAAAGGAGGAAAGGACTTAAAATATAACAAAAAAAAAACTAAATTTTATTTTAAATCATTTTTTAAAAAATCCGAAAAAATTCAGAGATACTCTATATACGTAACCCAACATTCCCACGAAGTTTCATTAGAACATTCAATTTCACCCTGTATTTTTATGAAATGTGTAAATTACCTTTAATGTGTTCTTCAGTATCACTTGACTCATTCTCAGCAATTTATTCTTTTTCGTCGTCAGGCTCTCCCCGGCAGAGGCCTGCGGGGTTTGAACTTGGGAGGTTCAGATCCTGCCTTGCACAGTTGGTCTTTGCTGATGGCTGGGGATACCCTGGGGATATGCTTCGGGGTATCCCCAACACTCCCCTCTTTGGGGGGAGAGGGGTGTGTCCGTTTGACTCGGACGCTCACTGGTGAGGTCGTGGGAGATTCCGTAAGGGTTCCCGTGGCCTCATCCAGTGCCGTTGTCTCAACTACGCTGATTGGGACCGTGGACCGAATGAGGTGAGGGGCATTGTCAGGTTTTAGTGGGTAGCCCCCCCCCCCCCCTCCCCCCTCCTGGGCGGTCGCTGAGCTAGTCCCAGGACTGGCTGAGCGGACGGGCAGGACGGGTTGGAAGGAGTCCTACATAACCCCGTTGCCACTCCCAGGTGGCGGGGTATGCATCATGCATTTTCCTGACGAAAAAAAAGTTCCATTTAAGTATCGAGTTGCATTTTTTCAAATTGGTTACTTCACAGAACATGCACACTACTAAATATATATTAATTAACGTTAATTAATTTCAAATTATGAGCAGTCTTAAGTTATGTAAGTTTTCATACTACGACTCTTACTCGCACTGCCACAGCATCTTTCCCCTCGCCTGGCAAGGACTTGTGCTAGCCAGAACCGCCTGGAATTGTGCCTACTTACTTTAAATCGCTTAAACAAATACATATATCAACAAGTTTTTTTTTAATTTTTTTTTTGACAATTTCAAAAATATATATCTTGATGACGTGCAGGGCTGAGGAGTGCCAGGCGATGCTTACCGTACTAAGCATGCTATAACTCATCACCATAAGAATTTCTAGCCTTACAGACAGACCGTTACTCGGAGGGTTAAGTAACTATTGGTCCATTGCTGGAAAGCAAGAGGAAAAATGTTACAAATTTAAAAATATCTCTATGTCATCCTTAAAGCATGTACCAATGGAGATGCCGTACCGTTTACTCGCCGAACAAAATTTTTCACCATTTTTTTTTGCGGGACCGTGTGTCAACGACACACGTATAGCACACTAATGAAAATTTGAAATACTCACACAAACACGAGCGTGTTATTCCTCTAAAGGCACACTTCAAAAATTACGAAATAAAGTCTCAAACAAAAAAAACACCAGTCAAAACGAACTATATGAATCATTTGTTGAAGCATGGAATTCAATCCCCCTAAAAAAATGTATGAAATTGATTGAACCAATGCCACGTCGTTGCAGTGCTGTTATTAGAAATAAGGGATACGCCACTAAGTAATAATTATAACTATTGGTAGGCTGTGGACAGTAGCTATTTGGTCAACAACAATACTGATTACTAATACTTATAAAAATATTGATTTTATGCTTTATTGTTGTTGTTTCTAATTAGTTGACCATTATTGTTCATACCTTAAAACTGATTTAAATGTTTGTACGTAATGTAATTTTGAAACTGCACTTGTGTAATGGTATTAATATTGTTTTTCTAATAAATAATAAATCGATGAAAATGTTGTTGTCCTATTTATTGTTTAATTTCAAAATAAAAACGATTGCAGTGAAGTATGTTACATAATGTCAAGGACCGTTGGTAGTATTTCTAATTATACGACCACCACTGTATATGTATATATTTATAAACATGTTGACCTAATCATTATAATCGAAAATAAAATAGTAAATTTAAATAAATCAGGAAGATCTGCTAAAATATAATTTTGATTAAATAACTTAATTACTGGTGTCGATTCTGGCATGATTCTCTAAACCTACACTTAAATTTGACAACAGTGGTGTCGATTCTAGCATGATTCTCTAAACCTAAACTTAAATTTGACAACAGTGTATCCTTGTCATTCTCTATACAGAATGAAAAGGAGAAACTGATGTCAAATTTAGTTTTAAGTTTAGAGAGTCACGCCAGAATCGATACCACTATTAAACTAAACTAAAATAAATCAAATCCAGTAGTCTATAATTATGTTTAGTAAGGGACAAAGCTATTTCAACAGTGAAGATACATTTGATATTCTAGAATAAATCAAATGATCCCAATAATTGGTCCCGATTGTCAAAGTACCTTTGTTCCTTAATTCTGTTTTTAATTAAATAAACTTTTTGATCAAACTGAGTTTTTTTGAAATAAGTTTAATATGAGTATTTATCGAATATATATATCTATAGTTTTAGTGGAGCTGATTACGAAAACCAAATTTTTTTCGAGTTCGAGTTATTTAATATTTCAGATTTTGGGACTATGCAGTCCTAATGGCACTATAGGCACGGCAACTTAAAAAATCGATTTTGTGACGTTTTATAGCTTCCAAGGAGCCCTAAGTTTCTGGAAATTGAATGTCCTCTAGTCGTATTATATGCGGCTTAGATGAATAAGTAATTAGGTACCACTTTTGTGGATTAGAATAAAATACGCTACTACAAAAGAAATTGTGTTTGAAAAAAGGAGAGACTAATGTTAAATTTACTTTTAAGTTTAGAGAATCATGCAAGAATCTTTGTTTGTTTAAGTTATAGATCGTGAATGATTGAATGTTTGTTTTTTTATAAAATCTGTCGATGTATATTTGTTTTATCAACATGCTATTTGTATCGGCAGATTCACTCAAATCTGGTTGAATGTTTTCCAGTGTTAAAAATACCATTCATTCATATTTCGTCACAGCACTATGAATTTCCACCTATTATTTTTGTCATTTCGCGCCTTTTCTTTAAATTGAATTTTATACCAGAATACTAACTTTTTAGAACTTAAAAATACTTCTATATGATAGGAAACAGCATGTTTCAGCAGAATTGAAGTGGCAGATCGGTTTTTACGTGGGAAAACAACACAATTTTCCATTTTTGTTGAAACTCCGACCTGCGCTGCGTAACGATCCAAAATGATAGCGGTCGCGCGTGAACGTGAACTAGTTTTATATAGCGCATATGGCCCGATGGCCACGTACTTTGGCGGAGGGTTACGCCCGCCCATGCCATCGCCCTTGGTATGTGCTCTAAGCTATTTAGTAACTCTATAAAAACAAGGAGGTTGCTTTGGAGGACATGAAATGTGCATGTCTACGGCTCGGTGTCAATATTCATTATGTTAAGGCTAAAGTTTGGAATAAGTATTCAGTTAACTACTCCCCCCTTTTTGTTTGTGTCCTTACTTCCCCACAGTGAGTGATGTGCGTTACAGTCAGCCGCTACAACCAGCTCCCATTTGTGGTCCACGCAGTGTCTTACCAGCTCGATCAGCTCCCTCGGGAGGTGTTTCACCCTCATTCGGCATGTAGACTGAAGCTAGTACCAGGCAGCCCTGGTACTAGTTTCAGTCTACAAACAGTTTTGATTATATGTGGGGATCGTCACAGCTGTGAGATCTCAGGAACAGAATTTGTTAAGCATGGTTGTTATTATGGACTTGGGTATAATGCATATCCCTGGTTTATCGATAGATGTGTTTAAGTGTAACTTGTTCTGATCCAGGGTTCCTGGATCACGGAGACGAACTTGTTGTACGTCTCCAGCACCCTGCGCAGAGTGGCCCTCGCTATTTGCTTGTGCTGGAGATTGGTTTATATGACGTTGATGTTGGTGTTGGTGTGACTATAGGGACTACTCAGAGTTAAGGCTTGCTCCCAGTTCCATCTCGCTGGGACCCGGTCGGGGAGCTGAGGTGGGTGGTACCGTGAACGCAGTGCCTTCATGCTCTGTAGTCGCACTCGGTGTTGCTAGTGTCAGGTCAGCCGGTGTTGCTTCGTCTGGCGCGAAAAAGCTGATGTATCCGCTGCCAGTCATGTGTGCAACATGGTGATCTCTGTCCATTATCGTCTGTTTTTGGTCCTCAGGGATTCCAAGGATTAGGTGAACCACCTTCTCCTTAGGATTACTCTGCGGTTTGTCAGCAACGGGCATGTCGTAACTCGTAACACTACCAAGACAACCTTGTACCAAGGGTTCTGCAGTCTCCCTTTTGCAGGGGTGCTTATGGGCGACCACAGACCACTGTGTTGTTGTTGTCGTTGTTTGCATAGCTGTAAATACGTGGAACAGACCAAGCTAGGGTCGGTGAGGGATTTTTCGTTAATAATGATACCCTCCTGGGGCACTGTTTCTTTTTTCAAGGCACTCACGTTGTTTTTGGGACTTTGGCGAGGATGTGCCAAGTAACGCACACAATTCTTTTAGGGGGTATTTAGTTCCCCTAGACTATGTGTTCCCGGATATGAATGTGCGCCGCCACGGTTATGGTGTGCGGGATTTGTGTCATGGCCAGAGGTTTCGGTTATTTCAATTACAGAAGATAATTGAGCAAAAACGGGCGGCAACCTCGAGAAAGATAGTCCTCTAGCCTTGATTAGGGAATCTTTGCGACTTCCGCTACTCCCGAACCCGTTCGCCAAACCCAGTATCGGACAGATACTGGGAGTAGGTGATCATCAAGCAAGAAGGAGATTTAGGTTGTAAATTTTTTTTTGTTTGACCATCCTTCGCCCTACAAATGCTAGGTATTCATTACGTTATGCAATGTCGGTGGGGACAGATTTTTCTGTGATGAATACTAAAATGCTCGTCTTCATCACACAAACATCTGTTCCCATCGGGATTCGAACCCGTGACCTCTCGAGTAGACGACACCTTGGAACCCACTCGGTCACGGAGGTCATCAAACTAACGCAAATACTATGTCTGTGAACATAAGTATGTGGACAAACCTTTATAAATATTTTCATAATCCGTGTCAGGTAATCAATGAAACTTATGAGTTTATTATAGTCAGATAAGTTACATTTGCATTCTTTAAAAAATCAAATAGGTAAACTATCGGACCCCAATGGCATACTTCTGTAAACCTATAATTTAATTTGATAACAGCGCCATGCTCTATAGTGAATGAGAAGCTGAGACTTGTCAAGTTTGGAGAGACCAGGAGCTCTACTCTCTTTCTCCGAAACGAAATTTCGGTAACGAACGAATTTCAAACGAAATTTCGCCAGTGTCTCTACTCTATTTCATTTTCGAACAGGCACGTTAACTTCGGAACCATAAACAGTTTTCGTGAACGAATGGAATGAGTCATGTTTGTGAGTTCTTTTTATCTCTACTTTTAAGAAAACGTTTTTTTTACTTGGAAACAATATAGGTAGTTTACGGCAATTTTTTTTGATGACATTAAAAGAACCTTCTTTGACAGTGTTAGCCGACTTATTTGTAGAGTCGATACAATCTACTGTATGTCAACCTCAATTTGTCGTTTAATATTTTGAAGTATCGAAATTACAAAAAATAATAAAATGATGGTTTATTTGTTAATTTTACATGCTAAAAATGTTACTAGAGCTAAGCAGCTATTATTAAAAATACTCTTGCAAGTATTTTAGGCTTAATTAAAACAAAAATCTCAAAACGAAAATGAAAAGGTAACACTTTCAAAGTTAAAATTTCGAACAATTATCTGTCAAATTCAACTTTTCCTTCGAAAGTTTTGTGAATTAGAAAAGGCTTGGAGAATTTAATTGTCAAAATATTTCGGACGAACGAATTTTCGAAATGAAAAGGAAACAGAGTAGAGAACGTGCGAAATTTCGATCGAAATTTCGTTTTTCGTTGAAATAGAGTAGGCCTCCAGAATCGGTTCCAATATGTTATAAATTAAACTTTGGCTATCTATATTCTTCGCCTTCATATAAATGAGAAACAAAATTAAGTATTGTCTATATGAAATATGCGTACAATTAATCTCGTATGGCAACTCTTTAGAAAATGCTACACTGTGATTGGCTAATTGAACTACAACCGTTCAAATTCATAGCAACTGTCTTCATCGTCCAACTTCTATCAAAAGTTGAATTCAAACGTGTGGCCGTTTGAAATTACAATTTGTGAATTTACTAACAATCGTCAGTTTATTGTAGTTATTAATTTTTAACTTTTTAATTATATAATATTGTGAACTAGCTCCATAAGATGACGTCAATCAAAGAAGATGAAAAGAAAGAAATTCCCGAAATCATACATGATCCCCAAACTGAGTCTACCTATCAAAGGTTGCGATTTTTTGGAAAGGTTAGTCCTGTTTTCTATTCAAGATGTGTATTTGTACCTAATTCATTAGCAAGACTTGAAAATATTTTCACCAAACAACATTAATTTCAAACATCTGTTCCGAACCAGAACCATATCTTGTAACCGTTTTCATTGTCTTGGTAATAAAAAATATAACGGTGTATTCATCATTTGTAATGTTCTCAATGAGTAAACTTGTTTATAGTTTTGGTTTCAGTCAACCAAAACTTATTGTTCTATGAAAATTACAGGGCGGTTTTGCTAAATGCTATGAAATCCAAGACTTAGGCACTCATGAAGTGTATGCTGGCAAAATTGTGTCTAAGAAGTTAATGGTGAAGACGAGCCAAAAGGAAAAGATGGCACAAGAGATATCTATACACAGGTCACTACAGCACAAACATGTGGTTGGCTTCCACAGTTTCTTTGAAGATTCACTTAACATTTACATTATACTAGAACTATGTAAGAGAAGGGTAAGTATAATAGTAATCTCTAAAATTATGTATATATCGTATCATATCAAACATTTCATTCATGAATTATATTTTGTCAGCCTTTAAGTGGTATATTGAACTAATGAACTAATATTAACCATAACAATTTCCTACCTAAATTGTAAACAAATGAGTAGCTTATAACTTACC
The DNA here is from genome assembly GCA_902850365.2 of Chilo suppressalis. Lineage (NCBI taxonomy): Eukaryota > Metazoa > Arthropoda > Insecta > Lepidoptera > Crambidae > Chilo > Chilo suppressalis. Next base: position 22,735,765 of record OU963898.1, read on the forward strand.
AAGTGCAGGTGATAAAAGTTTTGACATAAATTTTATAATTTTATTCCTATCTATATATGTGAATGTTAATGTTTGTTAAATCAATCATACTGAAATTCCTATAAAAAATTTTGATGGTATTTTTATTCAGAAAGAGAATACTCTGGATTAGCATTGAATACTTACTTAATTACCTATAAAAGGTTTCCCAAAGACAAAATTATGAAGTCAAGTGCAGAGGCTAGTAATATAAATCTATAGATAGATTTCTTAAAACTGTCTGTTGCCTCTTTACAATTGAACCGCTGAACCAATTTAGATGAAATCCTGGTAAAGGTAATACAATAGTTTTTAACCTACAATTCATCCTTTAAGGGACTTTGTCAAGGAAACCAATTTTTCACACATAAAAAGTCACAGGCACCCTCATGTGTATGTACATGATTTACATATAGTAACAAGGTATTAACTTGTATATTTTAATTGATACTTAGTCCATGATGGAGTTACATAAAAGAAGAAAGGCTATAACAGAGCCAGAGACTAGATTCTACATGCATCAGATCCTACTTGGAGTGCAGTACTTGCATAGTAAGCGCATCATACATCGAGACCTTAAACTCGGCAACCTGTTTCTTGACGATGATCTCCATGTGAAGATTGGAGACTTTGGCTTAGCAGCCAGAATTGAATATGAAGGTACCTTAATCTTTATTACTTGTCCATGCGTCATGAAGTCTGCAAGAAAAATTCTTGTTATTACATAAACTCAACTTTTTTAAATATTGCAACCCTTTACTACACTCAATAATATTATATCTATTTAGTAAATGATACTTACATATTTACTTACTACTATTATTGATATATTATATTAAGTATAAATTGCAACTATAATTTCAACTTATATATATATTTTTACAATGACAAATTTATTAAGATACTGATCAATCTGGCAATATCATCATTGCTCATACTGTTCTTATTAGTTTACCGTATCATGTCAATGCTCTTTTACCAAAGGATATTATGTGATATAATATTTTAGCTTCTATTATTTTGATATTAAAACTCCCATTGTAGGAGAGAGAAAGCAGACTCTTTGCGGGACACCAAACTATATTGCTCCAGAGATATTAACAAAGAAAGGGCACTCCTTTGAAGTGGATATTTGGAGCTTGGGCTGCATTATGTACACTCTACTTGTGGGTAAACCACCTTTTGAGACCTCTACACTCAAAGACACCTACAAGAGAATCAAGCAGTGTGAATATAGGTTTGTATAAATATTTTTTACCGTAAAATATAATAAACAAAACCGTTTACTTATACAATGGTAGATTGATAGTATAGCACTTTCAATACAGAAATATACTTATTCCTCCTCATTAAATATATGTTAACATCATGGAAAAAAAATATAAGTACTATTTTATAAATTATTTTTTTCTTAATTTTAATCTCTTAGAAATAGAAATGTTTGTCTTCTGTATAATTTTAAGAGAGTACAACTCATATAAAGATATATCATCACACAAATAATAACATTATTCAAATCTATATCACTAAAAAGCAACAAGTACTCATTCAATTCAAAATTATCTGTATGTACAAAATTCAGAGCCTGTTTTTTTCATATAGTCATATATTGCAACTTCTTTAAATTATTTCTTAAAATAATACTTTTAATCTTTACTGATTGTTTCTCATTGTCCCCAAATAGCGAAGGTGTGGAAGTAGCGCTGCTAGCATGTTCCACTGGCCCTTGGCATAAACTCGGCACTCGGTTTGCGCAGGCTTTAACCAACTATAATACGGTCAACCAACTATACAGGTTAACTTGACAACCTCGTGTTATGGTGTTGGTTATTGATAAATGTAACAAAATGCTTTTATGTATTCCCCTCTAAGCATCATATTGTTCTGTAATATGTGAAAGTTAACACTCATTGTGTCTCCTCTGTTAATGTGCTTATAATTGAAAATGATAATCATTGTGAGTCTGTCAAATTGTGTAACCATTTCTAATTCATATTCACAATATTTGCTTAAAAAAGAATAACTGTTCAAAAACAAGTATTTGTAACACATAAAACCACCCAGATAACAAACCAAACCAAATTAAACAAGCCAGGATTATGTTTATCTAACATTCCGTAATAACTGCTCAAGATTCCGTCGTCAGTGCCCAAACTACCAGTGTCTATAATAGTGCTGCAACAACACGAGATCTTGACGTGCATTATACCCGCGCTCATTTGTTTATCCTCATCAAAACTTAGCAGCTTAATTACAAAAGATCATAAAATACATAATCTACTTTTTCTAGGCTTCTAAAGCTCGCGAGTAACTGCAAAACTAAAACTTACGGCGGCGGCGTCGATGATATTGCTGTAGCTGCAGTCTAACCTGGCGCTCATTTGTTTCTCCTCATCAAAACTTAGCAGCTTAGTTTACAAAAGATCAATAGAATATACCTTTTCTAAAATTCTAAAACTCGCGAGTAACTCCAAAACTAAAACTTCATGCTTTCACCGGTCAGTAAACGAAAGCAGTTCACATTTGGTTGTAACTGCTCAGAATACCGTCTTCGCTGCGCAAACCGGCGGCGTCGATGATATTGCTGCAGCTGCAATCTAACCTGGCGATCATTTGTTTCTCCTCATCAAAACTTAGCAGCTTAGTTTACAAAAGATCAATAGAATCTACCTTTTCTAAAACTCGCAAGTAACTCCAAAACTAAAACTTCATGCTTTCACCGGTCAGTAAACGAAAGCAGTTCACATTTAGTTGTAACTGCTCAGGATACCGTCGTCGCTGCGCAAACCGGCGGCGTCGATGATAGTGCTGCAGCTGCAGGCTAACCCGGCGCGGCGGCCGTCGGTCGATAAGTTGCTGCAGCACGAGTTCTTCTCGTCGGGCATCATGCCGGCCGCTCTGCCCGTTTCCTGTTTAACGACGGCCCCGCGTACTGATCAGTTGGAGGGAGTGCCTCTACACCGCCGTCCGCTCAACGAAGTCAATACCAACGGTACGTTAAACTACTTCAAAGTTCCATTAAACTATGATAACGTGGTTAGTGTATGATCTCTGGTGACGCTGCGAGTCTACTGTTTACAGCGCCGCCCGCTTAACAAAGTCAATACCAACGGTGCGGTAGTGGTTAAACTTCTATAAAGTACGGTACGGTACGGTAATAGTTAATCTTTTACAAAGTATGAAATTGGTTTAACTTATGATGGGATCATGCCGACCTTCCTACCAGTTTCCTGTTTAACAACTACGCCACAAACTGATCACTTAGAGGGAGTGCCTCTACATCGCCGTCCGCTCAAAGAAGTCAATACCAACGGTACGCTAGCTTTAAGTTTAATTCCGCTGTCCGGGCGGATGGACTGATTATGCTACGGCGGCCCCAATGGCCGTGTCAAATTTCCTCTCGTATTTCTTAATCTGCAAAGCAGCGCTCTTTGCATTGTAGGTAAATATTGCAAATTTAAATGCTTAAAAAATAAAATATAATAGTAACTGTAATTTTGTGAAATGCCCATCTCAGTATAGAGAAAATAAACTTTATTTCTCTTGCAATAGAGCACGCAATGGCAGTGGATTCGCCAGTGAAACGCGACCCCATTGGTGCGGAGCCGCGTGCCGTGGAGCCCACGTCCCACCGTCAGAACCTGGTGGCGCTAAGGGATCAATTGGCTGCGTTACTGGCCGGCAAGGTGAGAAATACTATAAACAACGTTGACACAACAAATAGGTTTCTGACATAACATGCCTTAAGGAATTTTCATTTTTTACTATCTATACATATAAATAAAATTGGAGTGTCTGATTGTAATATTTAAATAAACGCTTTTTACTACACGCATATGAATATATATATATATATATATATATACGGTAAATACACCAAAATAATCTGTTTGTTCCGGCTAATCTCTGAAACGGCTGGACCGATTTTGACGGGACTTTTATTGGCAAGTAGCTGATGTAATAAGGAGTAAGTTAGGCTACATTTATTTTAGAAAAAAAAACTAAAAGGTAACGCGGACGAAGTCGCAGGCCGCCGCTAGTTTTTCATAAGAGATTAGCAAAGTAAATGGGCAATCAACCTGTTTTGCAGGTTGGTTCTAAGTACAACAATGACCTATAAATATCCGAGACAGTTGACTATCCTGTTACGACAGGATAAATTGATTTCAACCCAGGGCCTAATCTCCCTATTCCAACCAAACGGAAAGCCTGCCCGGCCTTATGAAAAGATGTGTATATTAGTTGTAGTTTTTCTTTCTTTCTTCTGATATTGTTAGATAGATAGTACTTTCTTGTGCGCACCACATTTAGTAATACAGACAAGGACACTCATAAAAATTATGATAGTGATGGGTCGATGTGTCTTCTGTGATGTGATGTGGCTAATGATTTGTTTATTTCGTACAGTTGAAATGCCGTCCCGAATGCCTGACGGATGAACTGACCGACCCGGCGGCCCAGCCCCTCGTTTGGGTCGGCAAGTGGGTGGATTACAGCGACAAATACGGCTTCGGGTACCAGCTGTGTGACGAGAGCGTCGGAGTCATGTTCAACGATACCACCAAGCTGATCATGCTCGCGAACGCATTGTGAGTGTCTTTGATTCATACTTAAAAGTACTATATGTTTCTTAGGTTTTCATACACATGACTCATTAAATTAAATATTTTAACAGGATTGTACGCACTGAATCTATTCATTTATTGACGCCTCGCATACCTTGCAGGAATGCGTGGTCAGAATAATGATTTTTATATAAAAAAAAAAATTTTTTTTTAGGTATTTTTTTAGACGCATTCCTGCAACTGATGTGAGGCGTCAATTAATGAATAAATTCAGTACATATAACCCGTTGAAATTGTTTTACTAATTAGGCACCCCCGTCCCCTTTAAAATTAGCCGCTATTTTAATTTCTTTTAAAAGCGATCATTTGGCGCTATCTACGCTTTTCGCAGCCCTCGTATCCTGCTAATACTATTGTTTTAAAATGAAGATAGATCTGGGAGAATGGAGGTGATTTGGTAAGTGGGTGGATTACAGTGACAAACACGGCTTCGGGTACCAGCTGTGCGATTTAGAATTAGCACTTGGAAGTAACTAAAACACGTTGTGTCTATATAGAAACTAGAAACATGTGGATAAATATTATAAATATGAAAACAGTGATCAGAGGCGACGAGCGTGCCAACATTGTTTTTGACAACGCGATCATCTTATGGAGCTCCGTGGATCGTTCAAAGTACCTTTCGAACAGATTACTTAGTGGTTAATAATCCACCATTATTAGACACTAACATTCATAACGCGCCCGCGGCCAACTTCATGGTGTTACTATTGTGTTACAGTGATGCGCGCGCATCTCGAAATTTCACTCACATGATTTTTTCATAACGCACCCGCGGCCAACTTCATGCTGTTACTTTTGGGTTACAGTGATGCGCGCGCATCTAAAAATTTCACTCTCATCATTTTTTCATAACGCGCCTAAAGAAGTATAACTTCAAAAAACAGCTGTGATTTCTGACACTAAAAAAGGGTTCATTAATATTACATTATAATTAAAATGTTCATTAAAAAGATCGAAATCTTAAACAATTTAAAAGTATGAAACTTTTCAAATTTGTTACAAATTAAATTTATTTTTTTTGAACACAGACAGAATAATAGTGTTACACTTGAATAAATCAAATACAGTCAATCGAAAAGCACAATAAACCGTGAATCAAACACAGTTCCTAATAATATTGTCGCTAAATAAATAACTATGAAACAAACCAAAGCGCAAAATAAATACAGTCACAGATTGGAAAGAATTTGAATATGTCAGTTACTGACTTTATAACAACAGAATGGAAGGTTTGCTATGATTTAACAAGATAGCGTTGCCATCAATATGAGGCGCTTATCCACATTTTTAAAGGTATCAATACTTGCTAAAAAGTATTCATTTAGTGAAAGTATCGAGTACAAAAGTATCTGTATCGAAAGGAAAAGTACTCGATACTACAAAGTATCCATACTTTTTTCGTGTCCGTACCCGTGCCCCGAAGAGGCGAACGGAAGTAGAGTGGGGGTTATAAGCAAGAGAAAGCATTGCGCATGCATTTTCTTTCTCTCTCTCTTATAGCTAGTAAATGAAATATGTATATGTACATACATGTTTATATATTGTACACACACATATATGTGTTCGTCGTGTTCACGACACCACCAACCTTACTATGCTCGCGAACGTATTGTGTGTGTTTGCGAGAGTTCATTGATGCCTAAAACTGAAACTGATCTTGATAAATGAAGTCAGGTAGAACTGGGAGTATCAATGAAGAATGTGGCTCTGTCAAACTAAACTTTACGAGTGTCCCTTGCCATATTAAACCACTGTATAAACATTATAATGAAGATAAGCTATATTAAAGTAAACAAAAAGCAAAACAAAATAACAATTTGTTTTGCAGCTAGTAATTCTACTGTAGAACTAATGAATAGTATTTACTCGATAGTAAGAGCCTATATATTATTGCAGATTTCTATTTATATATTTTGTATGTGTAACATCATTAAAACACAAACCATTTATGCGATATTAAAAGAGTCATAAAAATTTCTCTCAATTCCAGAAATGTGCACTACATAAACAGGCAAGGACAAGAGCAGTATATGACTATGCGAGACTACCCGCCTGACCTTGACAAGAAAATGAAACTGCTCACATATTTCAGGAGATACATGACTGAACATCTCATGAAAGCTGGTAAAGATATATAATAATAAATTCATCAAAAATAATTATATTTTAAATTGACCAGTTACCCATTGAATTTTTTAATTCTACAGGTGCTTCCGTGCCCGTTAGAGAAAGTGACGGATTGTCTCGGTTGCCGCATTTACACCAATGGTTTAGGACCACACTCGCGGTCATAATGTACTTAACAAACGGAACTTTACAGGTAATAAAGACATACAACTGAAACATTATAAATAAATAATAAATATTTTCAGATATTCACACCAATTAGTTTAGCCCCAAAGTACTGTAAGGCTTGTGTTGATATTAGGGTAACTGATAGTATACATTCACAGTACATTTATAATTATACTTATATAGAAATAAATATTAAACATTCATGACTGGAGTACAAATGCACGTATTCATCACACAAACATCTGCCCCCCAGGTTGTGAACCTAGGACCTCTCGAGTCGGCGACACCATGAAACCCGGCGTACTAACCACTCGGCCACGGGGGTCGTCTGACTATAGATTTTAGGTTGATTTGATACTGGCCAAACAAGCAAATAGCCTAATCCATTAACTATAATAACCTGATTCTCATACATAGTCAATTCTGGCAAAATTAACTGCGGAACACAACTACACAGATTCCAAATAATTCCAGACTGCTGGAGGTGTCGACAGACCTATGCAGGTTACACTACGGAAAAACCAGTGTCTCCAACTTCGTTGTCTAGACTGATGATAATTTGAACCATTGAGAACATTACGTGGACATATAATAAACTGTGTACGAAATTAAAACCAAATCCGTTGACCCGTAGTCCATAGTTGCGTGTTCGAAAAACAAATATCTAAACACATCATAATATATCATTATAAATAGGATAATATATTTTAAATGTAACTATAGAAAACTTGAAATAGAGAATTCAGATGGCGCGGGTCATTTTCTATTTCCTTCTTTAATATGACGACCTCCGTGACCGAGTGGTTTATACGACGGCTTTCATGATATCGCCGACTCAAGAGGTCCCGGGTTCAAATCCCGGTGGGGGTAGATTTTTGTGTGATTAATACGAGCATTTGTACTCCAGTCATAGATGTTTATTATATATTTTTATAAAAATATACTTATATATGTACAGTATATCCGTTCGTCTATCTGTTACCCTGGTATCCCATAACACGAGCTTTATAGTGCTTACTTTGAGGCTAGGTTAATTGGTGTGAGTGTTGGAAATATTTATTTATTTAATATGTCGGCAATTTTTTCCACAGATAAACTTCCAAGATCATACGAAAATAATCCTCTGTCCGCTCATGCAAGCCGTGACGTACATTGATGTCGAGAAGAACTTCAGAACATTCCGTTTCAGCACGATCGAAGAACACGGCTGTGATAAAAAACTATACACAAATCTCACATATGCATTAGAAAAACTCAATAGTATATTAGCCAGTAAGCTTTGTTAGCCTAACATCACCGTTATTTATATAAATGAATTCGTACTGCCCGTGCCAAGAAGGGCAAACTCAGGAGAGTTAAAAACTAGTGTTCTAGCTTAGTACTTGTAACCTTTAGAGTTGGCAATATTGCTTACACTCTGGACCCTTGGTTTATTACAAACATTTATGATTTTTGTTAGAAGTTTAATATTGTCATTAAAATCAATTTCGATAGGTATCATTATATTTGAACTGTACTCCCATAGGTTTTAGATTTATTATTCACCGATAGGTATATTTATTCTCATCGTTTGCTTGGTGTAAAATTTACTAAGACGAATTCTACTAACGGCAACGACTCGACCGCGCTTTTCTACCGTTTGTTTGAACTTTGGGCCATTTTTACACGTAAGCAATAATAATTTATTTCTCAAAATACAAAAACAATCTCTATTCTGTAATTATACTTAGAAGTTACAAAAGGCTGTTTGTGGCCGTATTAATGCCCAAATAGTGCAAATGTCCACTGCCACACTATAATATGTTCAGCTTGCATCAGTGGCGTAGCGTGCCTTGGTGGGGCCCCGTATAAAAAAATGTTTGGGGGGGCCTTAGGAAGGTTTAAGATTCACACTCATAAAAGAAAAAAAATGTTTGCATAAAATAAAAAAAGAAATATTTATTCATATTTCCAAAATTTTTACAATTAATTCAAATTAAATATACACTCTCCTTGCTTTTTTTCGGGAAACTGATTTATTAAATCATTTATAGCAGATAGAGATGATGAGTTTAGTTTTTCTAAAGTTTCTGCCTCTACGGATAATAGTGAATCCGTGGTTTATCATCGTATCGCATGTACATCGATTATTGTGGGATTCCCCTGTTCAAGTAACGGGGAAATCCCGCAGCCCGCGGTTACCGATGTAGGGTGTTGCCAACGCAGGCTTTACGTAGGAAAACGCTTTTTTGACTTAAGTCATTTCTGAAAAAAAAAATGGGAAGTTTATATGAATTTTTGCTTACGCCCGTTGGGGCCCTGTATAATTGATACGGCGGTAGCTACGCCACTGGCTCGCGTTTATTCTAAATGATAACAAACAAGACCTTCGACATTTTTTTTATTAAAATTTTCTGTAGATATATATAATAATCTAGCAGTTTAATACTTAAAATATATTAATGGCCTTTGACATATTTTTTTCCAATAAAGGCTTAAATTGCATCCTGTTGTTACTATACAAACGAAATTATCTAACATCAGATGGGGCTGATTCATATGTCGGACCTATCTATACAAAAAACATGATCTAAATTTTATTCATAATAGATTTTATTATATTCAATTAAATGGGAAAAATATTGGTTTTTGTGACTAGTTTGTGTACTTCCAAAATAAATGCGATTTAGAGTGTTAATTAATATGGTATGTAAAGTGGATGATGATTCGCCAACTCGAGCAGGAAATCCGTATTACCAGTCTGGTAAATATTAGGAAAAAACTGCCACGAAAATGATTTTAATAGGCGTAGACTTAGTAAAAAAATGTGGCGCGGTCGCTGTCATTTCTTTGGAATATTTTCCCCCTAAGTTGTTCAAATGGAAGTTTTTATCATTATTTACAGCGAAATTGTTAAACAGCTAAAATACCATCAACCCTACAAATTATACATGATTAATTTAAGTAATTCTAATAATCATTCATAGAGAATATAAAATTAAATGGTATTTGATTAGTAGTGCCTTGGCCATTCTTACATTAGAGTATAAGATAAATTTTAGTTGTGTTCTTTGTTTCTTCACTTTAGTTTAAATTAGTAATGAGTGCACCATGACTGAAAGGCTGAAAGGGGTGCAAATAGTTCACAATCGTTTGGAGTTGTTTATTTAGTTTTTTAACTATATTTTTATAAAAACTGTTTCAGTGCTTCAGTAACATCGGACTTAGATTAATTTGTTGACAAGTTAATTTTCCTTGAAATAGGTAAATAGTTTTTTCAACTTTATAAAAGAATTTATTCCCTCAACACAAATTGTATTAAAAATGCGCATAATTTGCTAAATGGTTTTAGAAACATATATTATAGTATATTCTGTTGTGTCAGTATTATAAATATTCGATGGTGTTGAAGCACTTTCTATTGCCTACTTACTTGGAAATTTCTCAAGGGGTATGTTACCTCCTATGAGATAATGAACATTGACAATAAAATTATTACAAAAATAAAACCATTTTATTTTAAAACATAACCTTTAATGTCATCACTATTTACAAAAGGAACAGTACTTCTTAAAAGAATGCTAAATTAATAAATAGAGTTGACTGACAGTTTTTATAAGGATGATATCTTCTCCCACGATATTAAATACCCTAGATCAAAAAGGTACATTTGGACAATCCACGGAGCTCCGTTTGGAGTCATCTTTAATGCAAAGCATACAAGGTCTTAATTTAAACGCATGCGTCAAACACGTACGACAGTTCGAAATGCAAGCTCGTAAAATTTTACTTGTTGCCATAGGCGGAGGCGGAAGAATATAGACCATTTCATTGACTATGCGTAATTCTGAATGCGCTGTTAACAATATAGTAGGTACGGCGCGCGAGGTAAAGAGACTGCTATATAAGGCCGTATACAGAAAGAAAGCTGGAAGCCGACCAACGCGTGTCGGCGCTTATCGGCGCTGGTCCATAGAAATGCTTGCGCCGGTTACCGGCAAGGACCAACGCCGACAAGCGCTGGTGCATGCATTTGAATATCACAAATATTTTCTATTAAATCAGTTTCTAGTAAGTATAAGAACGAAATTTTCTTCAAATGCGTTAAATTAACAAACATTGAATAGGTACCTGTCGAAAAAACGACACTGAGTAGGTACTGACTGTAAACCTAGAAGAGCTCGAGTGATGTTCCAGTACTTTTCGATTGGGACACATTTTGAGCGCTTGTATGGTTGTTTTTAATATCATTGCTTCTCTTACTTTAGTTGAAATAAAATTAAGTTTTTAATAAATGTCATGTGTTATTTTACAAATAATTAAAATATATTAAATTGCATTTAAGTAGCATTAGTACTAGTAATGGTAGGTCTAAACTGTTTTATTTTCTGAATTTTTCCTTTCCATTGTCTTTTGATTTTGAACACACTTTGAAGACACTAGATGAACCTCTACCACATAACTATATTCATATAAACTTAACATTGATATTTGAGACCCATCTATTGTTTTTCTATGCATATTAAAATCCTAATGTAAATGCTAAACAGACATACAAAAAATCATATTTTAAAATAAATATTAAGTTAATAACAATAAGGTTATGTGGTAGGGGTACAGGTGTAATTATTTCCAATTCCATAGAAAAAAACAGATCTACATTTTACATATACAAGAAAACTTTGTAAAAACAATCAATCAGCTTAGCATTAAATTAAAAAGAATGTGTTATCATACTATTGACTATAATAATGCACAATATTATAATTCTGAATGTATTGCATGCTGCTGGTGGGGCAGGGGATCACTTGGGTGTACAAATAAGCCTTCTTTGGCTTGCCAGTCTGTGTAAGCTCCATACTGTGAATTAATACCCACAATTTCTCCTTGGCCACTGATGGGGCGACCAAAAGTCCTTCCTGAACCAGCTAAGAACCTGGAAATAAAATAAAGTATAGACATTTAAGGTGTACATACCAAACAATACCATCACAATGGGAATTCGTTACTTTTCATTTTACTTACGATGCTGTGTCCACATGCCTGAGCTTCACTGGTGTGTCTCTTCTCCAATAGTCATTGTTGCAGACTACAGTCCAGTTATCTCCAGTATCCCCTTCACCATCCTCATCACCATAGCAAGATACCTCTTGATTGGAAGATAGTGGTGATGAGAAATAGTGGGAATGTAGATTTTTCTTAGTAGCTACATGTTGGAGTCTCACAACAGTATTACACTTGATTGGTTCACTGGAAGAATAAGTTGATGCTATTGAATGGATGCTAAGAATGACTTGGAAAGCAACCCTTGGTATACTGCTAAACTGAATTGAATTAGACTGAAGTACTGTCTGAACAAAATGGTTGCATTTCCATATAAAAGGGGTTGATGGGGGGAAAAAATTGGGTGTATTTGGTTAAATTGCTTAACTACAAACCTGTAATAATATACCCAAAAACTTTAAATGTGGCTCTAGAGGCATATGCCTTGAAAATAAGCAAGCAGATAGTTTTGTAAAATTAGTATTAACTATCTAATAATATAAGTCACAGCAAACTACCCCGCCCCCCTGAAATCAAGTATCAAAAGGAAGAGTTCAGTCATAAAAAAGTGTACCAGTCCAGCCATCCTCATCATGCCAACCTTAACCCCTGCCCTTACCCCATGGAATCCTGGAACCCACACCACCAGAAATTGATTATCTTTGTTTTGGACTTACCCTCGCTTGCATACCTCGCCAGTGGGCGCTCGTATCAACCAGTGGCTATTATGATCATCAGATATGTCGACTCCTGTTACAGACTGTTGACCGGATCCTGAACCGTACTTCACATCATGCGAGTGTAGTCGGAGGCGGAGATCCGTATTGATAAGTTTTAAAATAGTGCCGCACGTGACAAACTCTGCCTTAGATCCTGTTGAAAAAAATAAATCCTAGGATTAAGTTATCTCAAGTATCCTCCCATAACATAGGGCCACGTAATTGCAACCGCAACTACAGCATTAATGTATGAAAATCTAAATAAAATAAATACCTTTCGACGATTTTATTAAAAGTACGAAATAAAATGCTATGGGCAGCAAAGATGTTATTCTGAAAAACTTTTGAAACTGCATTTCTTTCGCAAATTAATATCGTGACCGAAACTGAGAATAAAAACCTAAACCGACACAGAAACAAAGCTGACTACTGACATTGACATGATTTGCTTTTTTTTTGTAGTTCTCCCTTTTCAGGGAAGGCAAAAGGATCAATGCCCAAACAGCCTCATCTTTATTTTTTTCTGAAAATTTGGGAAGGCATACAGCCCTGACACACAGCCCTTATTATGTTTTGATTTTTACTTAGTGGTGTAGATTCTGGCGTGATTCTTAAAACTAAATTTAACATCAATGATCTTGATTCTGGCATGATTCAATAAAGCTAAACTTAAATTTGACAACAGTGTATCTTTGTCATTCTCTATACAGAACGAAAAGGACAGACTGATGTTAAATTTAGTTTTAAGTTTAGAGAATCCTGCCAGACTCGACACCAATATCTCCTTTACATTCTATAGAGAATGACAAGAGTAAACTGTTGTCAATTTTAAATTAAGGATTAGAGAATCATGCCAGAATCGACACTGATTCTAGCTTGATCCTTCATCTACGCTCTAAATTGCTGTATACATAACAAGCTGTCTTTTTATCTCTTTTGACAGCAGGGTAATTAATTCATCTTAATAAAGAAAAGTAATCATCTTAAGGTAAAGAAAAACTGCTGTTACATTCAGTTTGAAGTTTACAGAATCAGGGGCCTTGAAAAAATACAAGAAGAAATAAATTTAAGCAGTTTAGGATGTATAACTTTAGTTTAAAAATGGAGAAATCAATAAAAAAGGGCATTTAAGGCGCTATTTCATCAAGTGCGGTTGGCGTTATTCTACGTTGCTACCAAAAACTAGTGTCGGTTCTGACGTAATTCTCTAAACTTAATACTCATCAATATGTCCTTTTCTTTTTGTGTAGGCAATGACCAAGATACACTCTTGTCAAAAAGTTTAGTTTAGAGGATCATGCCAGAATCGACACCATAGTCTATGCTTGTTACTAAATTCTTTCTTTGCGTTCTATGAGAATATATTAAAAAATAAAAGACATTGACAGCTCTCACCTACGTTTAAATGTCATAAATGACAAAAACAATCAGTCTTCCACAAAAAATAAAAAAAATACATTTTGCAGTGCTAGGGTCGGCCGTATTTAATATTTTTTTGAATTTAGTTTCTTACAACAAACTCCTATAATAGAAATACACGTGAGCTCTTGCTCTTTCGAACCACATAATGGAGAACTGTAATCACACTGCAACAGCCAATACGAACGAAAAAGGTAATTTATGAATTCAATAGAATTTTAATATTCATATTAAATTTTATTTATTTATATTCATAAAATATACAACTTTCAGTGGCTTTTGATCCTGGTTGGAATGATCCACCAACTTTTTCCTTCAATGCACAACAAACAGCGCCAAATAAGCCGAGAAACTTCTTGAATAAAAGGGTGGCATTTCCTTTAACTGGGAATGGAGGCGAATCTGCGGCCTCGCCACCCTCAAATTTACCTCCGTTGCCCACTACTGTCCCAGTTCTTCCACCCATGCACACTAATCCCAAAATTATGAAGCAAGAAGATGATATAAACATTGATAGTGAGAGTACTCTGCAGGAAGTGAAAGGCATTTTACTTACATTCTTAGATAACAGCAGCGAGTTAGGACCTAAAACTAATGATATAAAAAGGCGAATAAAACTTATGGAAGAAATGTGGACAAACGGAAAACTCAACCAAAAAATATATATACTTATGAGAGACTTAGCATATGGTAACATCATTTTTAAATTAAATATTTGAATTAATTATTAAGTAGGTATGTACTAATTAAAACAATCAAAATTATTTTTGCAGCTCTCCGAGATGATCAACCCAGCAGAGCAGATGATATTCATCGAGTACTCATGGTAGACCATGTAAATGCAGTTGGTTTGTGGATGCCAGGGGTCAAGCAACTTGTGCACCATTGTATAGCTCGAGCAGAACTGTTATCAATAGATAAGGAATAATTCTATTAGCTTACATAAATTAAACACAAGAGACAAATATTATGATTGATGTGTATACTTAGTATTAATTAATGAGTAAGAGAAAAGAGATGGTGATGCTATTTACAAGATTGTGATGATGTAACTTTTTACTTTGTGTTTTTATTGCTTTATTTCATTTAAGTTTGCCATAAGATCATAAACTGACTGTGTTATTAAAGTTGTAAATAAATACAAATTTGACATCCATACAGATGTTTACTATATATTTTAAAGAAATTACTTATTTACAGAGGTTTACAAACATTCTTAATTTATAACTTATAAATACTGTATTGTCTATAAATGGTCAAAGTTGACGAATATGGATTAATGGGTGCTGAAAATAATTTTGGAAACTATCGACACACTAGACAAGTACAATGTTGTTTATCTATCTTTATATATATAATTCTTCTGTGAGTGTGTATGTCACTGAACTTCTCTTAAACGACTGGACCGATTTTGATGAAATTTTTTGTGTGTATTCAAGGGGATCTGAGAATGGTTTAGATTCACAATTTTGTCCGCTGGACAACCCCTATTTTTTTCAGGGCGGTACGAAGTTCGCTGGGTCAGCTAGTATATATATAAAAATCAATTGCTGTTCGTTAGTCTTGCTAAAACTCGAGAATGGTCGAATGGATTTATCTGATTTTGGTCTTGAAATGTTCATGGTGGCCTAGGGAAGGTTTAAAAGGAAAAAAAAAATAGTATAAAACTATAGTCTACCTACACTACAGCTCTACACCGAAGCAAAGTGAGGGCGGCCACTAGTTTAAAATAAAGTTTATTTGCCTATGCAATACTATAAATTTCCACTCTAAAGAGGATAATAAAAGTAAAGAACATATGAGAGTCATTTTTGAACAGATTAAATAGTATGATGGTTACAAAAAAACACATGTCGCTTGTAAATTACCAGTATTTGATCTAGGTACGAATATAACATGCTTGATAGGCTTTGGGGTGACAGTGACTCGAACAGGCTGGAACAGTGTAACAACTTCTGTTGAAAAAAAATTTATAAGCTGTGTTGACTCTCATCACTCCACTTTACCACACAATAAAAGGGTTGACGATGGTACATCTTTATAAGTGCGTCACAAAACAAAGTCTTCGCTCATAGACTATTTGATTTAAATTCCACGCTTGATAGGCTTAGGGGCGACGGTGACTCGCACAGGGCGGCACAGCTCGACAAGTTGCGCGGGCTCCCTGCCGGCGCCCTCCTCTACGGCGAGACACACGGACATATCCACGCCGCACGGCTCCGTCCACACGCCGTGCGATATAAGCACCTTGGTCAGCAGGCGCACGTTCTGTGTGCCGTCCTCGTCTGTGAAGAAATTGTATTTAAATTTTGCCATCGGAATTATTGAACGGGAAATTTAGAAACATGATTAAATAGAGCCTACTAGCGGGTACTACTACTACGTAAAGTAGTACCATCAATGGTACATCTAACGTAAAAGGGTTGTAAATCGGTTTCCGCGTCGGGCTCGCTCCTACAGTGGGCACGGTGATGTGTCGCACTAACTGATGTGGTGGTGGTCTAGCAGTCTCAAGTGGTCAATCCGGGTAGGCGACGCGCACTCGGATCGCGTCGGGCTCGCTCCTACAGTGGGCACGGTGATTTGTCGCACTAACTGATGTGGTGATGGTCTAGCAGCCTCATGTGGTCAATCCGGGTAGGCGACGCGCACTCGGATCGCGTCGGGCTCGCTCCTACAGTGGGCACGGTGATGTGTCGCACTCACTGATGTGGTGGTGTTCTAGCAGTGTCCGTGATGCTAGCGTACCCACAATCAATATACGGTTTTTCGTTATGCCATTAAATACTGCGTAAATAGTGCCAAATTAGTGTAAAAATGAAAAAAATGTGCCTCTTTAATTTAAGAAATAAAGACCATTTTTACTGTGTACGCTACCATGACGTCAAGCTAGCGTACCCATGGCGGACCCCGAGAACGGCATATATTTAAGCAACGAAATTGACACACAAAAATAGTTCGCAAATAGTGCCCTGGCTTTACAAAATTTCATAATCAATACTCTTAAAGGACCAAAGATATTAAACTAAACATTCTTAGCTGGCGTCAACCTGGCGTACCCATATTAGTTCTCATAGAAAATGAACTTTTCTCGTTATTAATTCTATATGTATAAATAGTGTGTCAAATAGTGCCTCTAACAGTAAAAGTATTTTATGTGAATTCACTGTAAAACAATATAAAAAAGCAATTAAAAAATATTTTTATATATAAAGTACAGTCATGTACAGAAGTGATAATATTTTCGTAGTATAGTAGGTAAGTAAGGTACTTAGTAGGTAGGTTGAAATTCTTATATGAATTTATGATTGGTGAATTCGAATTGAAATAAAATATCTTTTTATAAAAAGTACCTATTTATTTTAGTAAAAATACATATATAGATAATCTCTTAGTGCATAAATTAATTTTGTGTGCAACTGTGCTACAATACATTTGTTCCTAGAATTTAAGATTCTCTTTATGTATTGTTGTGATGCGGATTCACTTAAAATACTTTTACTGTTAGAGGCACTATTTGACATACTATTTATACATATAGAATTGATAACGATAAAAGTTCATATTTTATGAGAACTATTATGGGTACGCCAGGTTGACGCCAGCTAAGAATGTTTAGTTCAATATCTTTGGTACTTTAAGAGTATTGATTATGAAATTTTGTAAAGCCAGGGCACTATTTGCGAGCTATTTTTGTGTGTCAATTTCGTTGCTTAAATATATGCCGTACTCGGGGTCGGCCATGGGTACGCTAGCTTGACGTCATGGTAGCGTACACAGTAAAAATGGTCTTTATTTCTTAAATTAAAGAGGCACTATTTTTTTTATTTTTACACTAATTTGGCACTATTTACGCAGTATTTAATGGCATAACGAAAAACCGTATATTGATCGTGGGTACGCTAGCATCACGGACACGTCTAGCAGCCTCAAGTGGTCAATCCGGGTAGGCGACGCGAACTCGGATCGCGTCGGGCTCGCTCCTACAGTGGGCACGGTGATGTGTCACACTCACTGATGTGGTGGTGGTCTAGCGGCCGCAAGTGGTCGCGCGGTGGTCGCAGCGCGTGCACGCGTCGGTCCGGGTAGGCGACGCGCACTCGGGTCGCGTCGGGCTCGATCCTACAGTGGGCACGGTGACGTGTCACACTCACTGATGTGGTGGTGGTCTAGCGGCCGCAAGTGGTCGCGTGGTGGTCTAGCGGCCGCAATTGGTCGCGCGGTGGTCGCAGCGCGTGCACGCATCGGTCCGGGTAGGCGACGCGCACTCGGATCGCGTCGGGCTCGGTCCTACAGTGGGCACGGTGACGTGTCACACTCACTGATGTGGTGGTGGTCTAGCGGCCGCAAGTGGTCGCGCGGTGGTCGCAGCGCGTGCACGCGTCGGTCCGGGTAGGCGACGCGCACTCGGATCGCGTCGGGCTCGGTCCTACAGTGGGCACGGTGACGTGTCACACTCACTGATGTGGTGGTGGTCTAGCGGCCGCAAGTGGTCGCGCGGTGGTCGCAGCGCGTGCACGCGTCGGTCCGGGTAGGCGACGCGCACTCGGATCGCGTCGGGCTCGGTCCTACAGTGGCCACGGTGACGTGTCACACTCACTGATGTGGTGGTGGTCTAGCGGCCGCAAGTGGTCGCGCGGTGGTCGCAGCGCGTGCACGCGTTGGTCCGGGTAGGCGACGCGCACTCGGATCGCGTCGGGCTCGGTCCTACAGTGGGCACGGTGACGTGTCACACTCACTGATGTGGTGGTGGTCTAGCGGCCGCAAGTGGTCGCGCGGTGGTCGCAGCGCGTGCACGCGTCGGTCCGGGTAGGCGACGCGCACTCGGATCGCGTCGGGCTCGGTCCTACAGTGGGCACGGTGACGTGTCACACTCACTGATGTGATGGTGGTCTAGCGGCCGCAAGTGGTCGCGCGGTGGTCGCAGCGCGTGCACGCGTCGGTCCGGGTAGGCGACGCGCACTCGGATCGCGTTCGGCTCGCGCACGCGGCACACTTCAGCTTCCAACGCGACGCTGGTCACGAGGCCGGCGCAGAAGCGTAGAACGGTGTCGTTGTCGCTCGCCGGCTCGATTATGCTGGCCGTGCACATGCGAATCTAAAGAAGAAATAAAAATACTTTAAAACGTGGAAATGGAAAAGTGAGCTTATATACTTGTTATCCAAAAGAATTAAATCATTTATGAAAGTGAAATAAAAATTTAAAATAGTTTAGCGCCTTCAAATCTAACTGGAATCTTTTGCTAGAATCGCACTCACTATACAGTATAGTTCGATGTAAACTTTATGGCCATTACGAAGTTAGCAGCAAGCGCCAAAATGCACAGGTTCAGTTCAATGAAATCCCACCCATCTAAAATTTACATTATTTAAACATCTTACATTTTGTTTACTGTACCACGATTTACACTAACTACACAACCTACATAAAGTGTTAATCGCTCGAGCAGCGGCATGACGGCGCGCGCTAACGACGACGGCTTGTGGTCCGCGTTCATCGACAGCTGCTGGCACACCGCTATCGTGGATGGGTCTAGCTCCACTCCTATATATAACATACTGTACTCACGCCGAAGTTAGGTTTGGGTATGACGGGCAGCGGCGCCGCCTGCAGCAGCGGCATGACGGCGCGCGCTAACGACGCCGGCTTGTGGTCCGCGTTCATCGACAGCTGCTGGCACACCGCTATTGTGGATGGGTCTGGCTCCACTCCTATATATAACATACTGTACTCACGCCGAGGTTAGGTTTGGGTATGACGGGCAGCGGCGCCGCCTGCAGCAGCGGCATGACGGCGCGCGCCAACGACGCCGGCTTGTGGTCCGCGTTCATCGACAGCTGCTGGAACACCGCTATCGTGAACGGGTCCGGCTCTACACCTGGAACAAAGTTTAAGATACATACAGAATACAAGTTTGCTAAAAAGCACGAAACAATATTAACTTTAAAGAAAACATAACTAGAAAAACTTCCACGCGGACCAGGCAGCAGACGGGACTCGAACCCGCGCCCTTCGCTATCCGGGCAAATGACCAATTATGCTACCGCGGCCCTGACGGCCGCGTCGAAATTCTTCTAGCCATTCTTAAGCTTTTTTTCTAGTTATATTTAATATAGATTTAAACATCAAGCAGTTATATGCTTAAAAAATAAAAATTATAATTATTAAACTTTTTTTCGCGCCCGATAGGAAACGAAGGATGCATAAATAGGGCGGTACCTGTACCCTTAGCACGAACCAATATCGAATTCGAATAGTTGAATTGGATCTCGATACGCGGCAAATGTCAAGTCACGTTTTGTATGAAAGATTTTTAGTTCTCGTTACGTTCGTTGTTCAACTTTCCATACATAACTTCTTGACATTTGACGCGTATTGAGATCGAGAGGTACCGCCCTATTTTTGCATCGTGCGTTTCCTATCGGGTGTACAATAAACAAATGAGTAGTTATATTAACAGTTTACTTGGAAGAAGTTTCCGAACAGTTCTTCATTAAGATCAAGTTGTCTAGTTATTTTCTTATCGTAAAGAAAGTGGTGTATAAATATGAATTAAAAGAACACAAACCCACACACACCACATAACAATCTTGTAGATATTTCTAATCATAATAAAAATATCTAATGCCGTTCTTTTAACTGTAACACAGTATTATACTACTAGGGTTGTACACTCTAAATTGTTATATTGTTTACTCGTCATGGTTAAAAAATAAAAAATATTATTATTGTGATGACGACCTCCGTGGCCGAGTGATTTGTACGCTGGGTTTCATGGTGTCGCCGACTCGAAAGGTCCCGGGTTCAAATCCCAGTGGGGGCAGATGCTTGTGTGATGAATAAGTGCATATTTTGTACTCTAGTCATGGATGTTTGATATGTATTTCTATAAAAATATACTTATATATGTCCAGTATATGTATTCTATCCGTTACCTTAGTATCCCATAACACAAGCCTTATAGTGCTTCCTTTGGGGCTAGGGTAACTGGTGTGAATGTTGGAAATATTTATTTATTTATTATCATTGTTTTCTGAAATACCTGCGGCTGCTAGCATTCTGTCGAGTAGTTCAGCGTGATGAGTAAGAGCTGCAGCGGCAGACAACGCAGCAGTACAGGTAGCGTTGTGGGTAGTATTGTTGTTATTGTTGGTTATGGCAGCATTTGTCGCAGCGCCGTACAAACGCGCCGCACATACCCTCAACGCTAACTGCCACACGCAAGCGTTCTCCTGTTCGGTCACACCGCTGAACTGATGTTGTAACCTACAATATTTAAAGTATAATTATACCTAAATACCTAGTATAATTATTGAAATAGGGCAAACTTCGCAAGATTTTAGGAACCCTGACCGGTCATTGTCCCCTAAACAAACACCTATACCGCCGCGTTTTCATTCGATCAGACCAGCGTGATGTCACGGTCAGATGACAATCTTGGTGAAACGATGTTTCGTCCTTCGTCGACGTTTGGGGGCGTCGAACGAATAGCGTAGTGGAGTTTGACTGCATACTTTGCAGCGAGAGAACAATAACGCCGTGAAGTTAGCCACGCCAGACAGGCTCGGCCCCGTCTGCGGCTACCTTCACACACGACACCGGTCTAGGGATGGCGATTCTTTCCGAAAAAGATCGATTTTTAAATCGGTTCGAATCGTGACTAATGAATCGATCCAGAAAAAAACGAGGCCAATAAGATCGATTTCTGAAAAATCGATCTTTATTTCAAGTGTTTTGTTTAAAATGTTACATAAATCTATTTTATTAAAAACAAGATTACATATTAGTATTTAACGATCTCTTATCTGTAAAGTCGGGTAATTCGATGATAAAAAATATTTTTATTCAAAAATTACAAACAAACGTAAAATTTTTGAAGTTATACTTCTTTAGGCGCGTTATGAAAAAATGATGAGAGTGAAATTTTAAGATGCGCGCGCATCACTGTACAAAAATTACCGCACATTACCGTGTTTACCGCACATTAAGAAAATCTACCAACAAAATAGAAATAGAATCTCTATTTAGTGGGTGCTAACGACTGCATTGTGAAGGCCTATCAAAAGTATTTATTAATCTGGAACAACGGAACCAAAGCGCGATTCAGGAGACTACAGCGCCATCTCTTGACCATTGGTGTAGTAGAACCAAAAACCATGTCTTTATTTTTTGTAATAAAGTAACAGTTATAGGTATTCATATTTATAATATCAAAAGTATTTATTAATCTGGAACAACGGAACCAAAGCGCGATTCAGGAGACTACAGCGCCATCTCTTGACCATTGGTGTAGTAGAACCAAAAACCACATCTTTATTTTTTGTAATAAAGTAACAGTTAAAGGTATTCATATTTATAATATTTATCCACATGTTTCTAGTTTGTATATTCGGAATACGTGTTTGAGTTTCATACAAGTGCAAATCACATATGTTCTAATAAATTATATTCAGTAGCGATTTTAATTGAATATTTTGATTATTTATTTATTTTTTCAAATTAAAACTGAACTTTATTGACTGTGTACTTTTCCAGACTTTTTATTAATTTATTGTAATTAATTATTTGCATGCAATTAAAAACTAATTTTAAACGATGCCAAAGAAGGATAACTTCTCACGCGCCTACATAAGTACACGCACCCATATTTTTTTTTTAAAGTCGGGCGAAGGAATCCAAACATACAGCCATCTCACGAGTTATACAATAATTAACCCTTTAACCGGCAGCACTCTTACAATACGAGTACATTCAATTATTTGAAAACCCTTTGTTGGTTTATACCAAAAATAAAATAAAATCGAATGTCGATTTTCAAGGGTGAAATATCGATTCACTGAATGGATTGAGTACTACATATCGATTAATAAATTCGATCTTTTTGGCTCCAAAAATCGATTCTTCGATTAATCCATCTTCGATCGCCCTACACCGGTCACCTGAGACAGTCGGCGGTAAGCTGCTGCAGCGCGTGCACGGGCGGGCCGGTGCTGGAGTTGAGCGCCTCGTGCAGAGTGCGCGCGCTGCGAGCGAACAACGCCGTGAAGTTGGCCGCGCCGGACACGCTCGGCTCCATCTCTGACAACCTTTAACAGTAATTTGCTCGTTAAAACAGAGTAAATAAAGATGGCGTGTTCTTAAAAAACCGTGCCATCACAATGTGGAGCTCAGGGCCCTAATTTCACCAAGTCGACATATGTCACTGAGATATGTCATAAAAATAACAGGAATTTTGTTAAAATTGCCCTACTTCAACGACAATAGGGTATTTGACAAGATTTAGAAAACGATCTCACGTTACTCATGTTTATGGAGTCCGTAAAAAGTGGATATTCATCATCCTGTTGTGTATTTCAGTAAAAATAACCAAATCAAAACTCCATTTACAAGTTGCCGCGAAATCGTTTCTCTGGACAATATGGCGTCTTACTGGTGTGTGATGTCACACGATTGTTATTTAAACATCAAACGATACAATGTAATGTCACTTTTACCGGAAGTTTACTTGCGTGTGACGTCATTTTAGGCTCCGCCAATCCCAATCGTTTTGGGTCACGTGACAAAAGATAAGAAAACTATTATCTTTTTCGTGGGTTTTTAGTAAAATTATGAATATTTTTTCAATAGAAATAGTGAAAATCCCTGCCAATATTCATTCTAAACACAGATGCTAACAATTTGCACTTTATTTTTAATACTGTCAAATACCATATTATGTATGTTGTGAAACAAGGGTATTTTTTTTAGTCGACATATTTGACAAATTGTCGGTAATTCTTAACATGAGGTCAGGGCTGTGTCAGATTTGTAATAAAATTTGTAATGTTTTCGTTGTTAGTTACAAAATGGCTCTCCGTGAAAGCTTGAAAATATGAGTTTATACAGGAGAATGAAGAAAAATTCCGTATAAGCAAAACCATGTCGAACATTTCAATAATAAAATGGGTGCAGTAAATAGAAAAATAGATCACCCCACACCAAACTGTCGGCTTACAATGTCAGTGCCATATGTCCACTTGGTGAAATAAGGCCCAGACCTCTTTGCATACTTGGTTCGGAACAGGTCATCGAGCCGCGTGTATGTGTATCCGCGTATATTGACTTGTAATTCACCATATTTTAGCATCCTTACAACTGTTAACTTTTCCTTGATGAAAGTAAGTCTCTGAAAGTCCTTAAAACGGTCCGTCCCTTTTTTCGACTGCATATCGTCCGTGCGGTCCGTGCGTCCGTGCGGTGACGGAGAAAGAATACAACTCACCGCCCCTTCTCTTCCCGTGGGTGTCGTAAGAGGCGACTAAGGGATATCGGAGCTTCCATCCGCTCTGCTGGTGGTAGGGTGCCTAACACCCGCCTGGTTTGTTACCACCGTGCGCATGGTGAAAAACCCGTGAAGTGCTTGTCGCGCGTTTCGGGGTCAGCCAGCGTACAACCAGGGCTCGAGTGGAGGTTGTCGCGACGGATTCGGTCCAGGGCTAGGCATCCGTGGAACCGATGCCGGGAGGACTGCATCGACCCGCCGGCCAGGGAGACCCGTAGAAACGGCTGTCCCGCTGGCCGCCCGTGGCACAGTACAGGGGCCCGAGCGTTCCTAACCAGTTCGCGAGGCTGCCCCATCATGTCACGCATAATCTCGGGGTGGACCGTCGTGCCGGTTGGTGACCGGGGCGTGGGGTCCCGGCGGCCACTTCCGGGGGGGTGCGGGGGCCCTTCCGTCCGGCGGGTCGGCGTATATCCTCTGCAGGCAATCATTCGGGGAAACATGCCTCCCTAATTTGCCCGGTCTTGTCGCGACAACGTCCACTCGTTTCACGTCTCTTTTTCACTTCCATAATGGCAGCTCCTAAAACAAAGTTTGGACGTTCAGCGGTGCACACCCCCACGCCTTCAACGCTGTTTGAGGTCGAGTTCTGCAACATACGCGGACTCCACTCTAACCTCAACGCTGTCCACCACCATCTTGAGACAGCACGGCCAGCATTGTTGTTCCTGACGGAGACACAAATACTTCCGCCTGCTGACACAGGCTACCTTAATTATCCCGGCTACGTGCTTGAAGAGTCCTTCAAAGCGAAAGCCGGTGTATGCCTGTATGTTCGGGCGGATGTTTGTTGTCGCCGTCTCCGCTGCTTGGAAGATCCCTCCTTCTCCATGCTGGGGGTACACGTCGACTCTGGCCCCCTGGCCAGAGTTTACGTGTGTCTCTACAGATCCCACACCGGCGATGTTGAGACAACTCGACTTTTTGAACACCTTAGTCGGGCAGCAGATGACGCGCAGGAACAATTTCCCAATGCAGAATTGGTGTTTTTGGGGGACTTTAATGCTCACCACAATTTGTGGTTAAGTTCCTCCAAAACTGACCATGCAGGGATCTCTGCTCACGCATTCGCTCTCACGCATGACTTGAAGCAACTGGTTGATCAGCCCACCAGGATCCCAGATATTCCAAGTCAAGCGCCTTCTTTACTGGACCTTCTGCTCACGACCCATCCACAGGGCTATCAGGTTGTGGTAAGAGCCCCCCTGGGCTCGTCAGACCACTGCCTGATATCTGCCAAAGCACCACAGGCCAAGCCTCCGCGTCCAGCAGTGGTCAAGC
This sequence comes from Chilo suppressalis, assembly GCA_902850365.2. Lineage (NCBI taxonomy): Eukaryota > Metazoa > Arthropoda > Insecta > Lepidoptera > Crambidae > Chilo > Chilo suppressalis. The sequence continues at coordinate 22,761,469 of OU963898.1, forward strand.
GCCGTATCTGGCATTATGGGTCGGCAGATTGGGACGGTATACGTGACTACTTTGCGTCCGTCCCTTGGAAGCAGCGCTGCTTCAGTGACAGGGACCTATCGGCCAGTGCCGTTGCCATTACTGAGGAGATTATAATGGGTATGGAATACTATATTCCTCATTCTGATCTCATCAGTAAGGGCACGCGTAACCTCTGGTTCAATCACGACTGTGCTGAAGCTGCTTCGCGTAAGCAAGCGGCATATCGTGCTTGGATCAGAGGTCGCGCTCTCAAGGATCCCGAGGTCGATTCACTCAAAGCAGCCTACAATTTTGCTTCCAAGGCCTGTAAGAAGGCTTACATTAGAGCGGATGCCCAGCGCGTTGCACGTGTTGGCCAGGAACTTATGACGCATCCTACGGGTTCCCGTAGCTACTGGCGTCTGGCCAAGGCCGTGCAAAAAAACTTCTGCGAGCCCTCGCTGCCACCTCTGAGATGCCCAGACGGAACACTAGCCCATAAGCCGCAGGAGAAAGCCGATTTACTGGCAAAACTCTTTGCGGCTAACTCCCGAATCGATGATTGCAATGCACTGCCACCATCATTACCTCACTGTGGCACAACGATGCCTGATATTAAAATCAGGCAGCGCGAGGTTCGTGCCGAATTGCAATCACTCGACGTCCGGAAAGCTAGTGGACCTGATGGCATCCCAGCAGTAGTACTCAAAAAATGTGCAGCGGAGTTGTCTCCCGTGCTCACGCGCTTGTACCAATGCTCGTATTCTTTGGGGCGTGTGCCGGAGACTTGGAGAGATGCCAATGTGCAACCGGTGCCCAAAAAAGGGGATCGCTCAGACCCGGCAAACTACCGGCCAATAGCAGTCACCTCAGTTTTATGTAAAGTTTTAGAAAAGGTCCTTAATAACCATCTGACCCGCTACCTAGAGGATCACTCCTTGATTAATGATCGTCAATATGGTTTTAGACCGAAACGATCGACGGGTGATCTTCTAGCGTACTTAACTCATATCTGGGGTGAGGCTATCGACAAGCGTGGCGAGTCGTTGGCTATCAGCCTTGACATTGCCAAGGCTTTTGACAGGGTCTGGCACAAAAGCCTTCTCTCCAAGCTTCCGGCATACGGTCTGCCAGCCCAGTTCTGTTCTTGGGTAGCTGACTTCCTGCATGAGCGTAGAATTCGTGTCCTTACGGATGGTAGCAGTTCGCGGTTCATGTCAGTGAATGCCGGCGTTCCCCAGGGCTCCGTCCTATCCCCCACTCTCTTTCTGCTGCATATCAATGACTTAATTCCTCTTGGGAATATTCATTGCTATGCAGACGATAGTACAGTGCATGCGGGGTATCTCGGACAAGCAGCGGCTGGGCTGGCGGTAACCAAGGAGAAACGCGAGAATCTTGTCATTGAACTCAATCAGGCTTTGGACCACATTTCCGAATGGGGTACCAGGAACTTGGTTGAGTTCAATGCCAAAAAAACTCAGGCTTGCGCCTTTACGGCAAAAACATCGTCATTCCTTCCCCTTCCATCTCTTCAGGGCACAACACTACCGCTGCAGAGCAACATTTCCATGCTCGGTATGGAAGTTCGCTCAGACCTGAATCCAAAGAACTACATCGAAACCGTGATCAAAACAGCTTCACGCAAACTCGGAGTCCTGAACAAGGTGCGGCGTTTTTTCACGCCCGATCAACTGTGCTTGTTGTACAAAACGCAAGTGCGGTCCTGCGTGGAATATTGCTCGCACCTCTGGGATGGCTCCGCCAAGTACTTGCTCGATGCTTTGGATAGGTTACAGCGACGCGCGATCCGCATCATAGGCGATGAGGAGGTGACTAAACACCTTGAGCCTCTTCAATTACGCCGTGACGTGGCGTCACTAAGCGCGTTCTATCGTCTGTACCACGGCGAGTGTTCTGAGGAGTTATTCTCTCTTATCCCACCTTCTCCTTTCCTTCAGAGGACCACGCGCGCTGGCCTACGTTGTCATCGTCTAACTGTGGCCACAATTCCAACGCGTACAAAGAAATTTGGTGACTCATTTCTTTGTCGCACTATCCGTAAATGGAATGCTCTGCCCGCTCACGTGTTCCCTCCCTCTTACAACCTGGGATCCTTTAAAAGAGGCGTGAAGAAGCAACATGCAGGCCGGCAGGGTGAGGATGGCTGGTGTGGCAGGTAAAACTGCTGTATCAGCTATCGTCACGTCTGGACTTCACCTTCACTTAACATCAGGTGGGGTGGAGTCATTTGTCGGACCTATCTATAAAAAAAAAAAAAAAAAAAAAAAAAAAAAAAAAAAAAAAAATATACATACATATTGAGGAGCTCTATAGCGGAAGTGGCAACTTCACAAAGGTCGGTCATTGGATGGGTAACCAAAAATTTACTAACTCGAGCTCCTCCGTGCTTTGGAAGACACGATAAGTTATTGGTCTCGGCTGCATCTGCAGTCATTAGCACCCACCAATCCGCAATGGGCCCGCGTGGTGCGTCCTGGTCCAATCTCGTTATTCCGTTCATAGGGAAGACCTGTGCCCCAGCAGTGGGGACATTAACAGGCTGATGATGATGAAACATACTTATTGAGTTGCTCTTCAGCCGACTGCAGCATCTTGAGTCGCACGTTGATAGATAGGGTGGTGTTATCGATGTGCTGCAGCACAGAGTCGAAGAAGCGGCGTACTGCGCTGTCGTCCGTAGGCTCTATTCTCTCGCCGTTTGACTGTTGCGCATCACCTACGTTATAAATATTTTTTTTATATAAAAAGGTGGCAAACAAGCATATGGCATATATATGGTAAGCGGCCATCATAGCCTATAGACGTTTGTTATACAAAAAATATGCCTACTCTGACATAATCCCCTACCCCGTGGAGCCCTGGAACCTTACTCATCAACAGAAAAACAACACAACCAAAATGTTGTTACTGTGGTCTTCAATAAGATGGACGCTCCAATTCGAGCGGGAAATCCGCTATGTCCAACCTCTCTTAAATATTGAAACAAATTGATGAATTTCCGTCATATAAACACACTCGTTAATAATGGAAATATTACAAAAACATGTGAGTTTATGAAGTAAATAAAAAAATCGCGTCGATGGAAAAACAGACGTTCTTGTGACAGAAACTTGTGATGGGATAAAAATTATCGAAATCCAATTTAAGTACGATCGAACAAATTGATTCCTGGCTCACTTGCCTGATAATTCGTTTAAAAATGTCAAAACAGACAAGTTTTCCTTTGCAGAGAATGCGTTATTGCACTTAGGATATTCTCATAACAAAGAAACTGTGTTGATGTGGACCAAAGATCTTTGTTATTTGACCTTTATTTTCAATGCAATAGATCATCTTATAAATAAAATAGAAATAGTAGGTGGAATATCGAAACCACTTAGTCGTAAATATAACAAAAAATCGTCGGTAACTTGACATTATAAAAAACTTTGGTAAACTAATAGGGAAACCCTTAGTCTATGAACAACCCTCCAAATAGTTAAATGTCAAAATTATGTCACAGGAAGGTCGCCAAATCTGTCACGTCAAATATGATTGTTCAGAAAATAAAAACAAGTTTGTTTCCAGGGATACGTACATTTAAGATCTACCTTATTGTTTTAAAATGGTTGTACGAAAATAAGATTATGGTGGGTCAGGAATGAAATTCGCTGATAGTAAAAAATATATATACATACATATATTTTTTTACTGAAAATTTCATTCAGACCGTGTAGCGAAAACGCTCATCACAATAATCTAAATTTACATTATAATAATAATTACCATATTTACATATAAATAACTATAATAATAATAAACAAAATTCAAGTTAAAAAAATATTTAATCAGTTACTTAGTTTAGTAGTATATAAAGTTTTAATACCTTTATAAGTATTTATTGAATACAAATTATATAATAGTAAAACAGTACACAAAAATCTAGCTACCATAAAACTGTAATATAAAAAAAAGATGGCAGCGGTGGGATTCGAACCCACGCCTCCGAAGAGACTGGTGCCTTAAACCAGCGCCTTAGACCGCTCGGCCACGCTACCCACATCAGACAAGTGCGAAAATAGAATAAACTTATTTCATGTGCGACACATATGTTTCTGTTCTGCATTTATCAGTGGATTGGCAAGGTGTCAAAAGTCATGTATAGTGTAGGTACGTGACTTTTGACCGACTTTGCACATCGATTGTGATTTATCAGCAACTATTTCACAGCTATGTATTATCTATACACCGTGAATTTTAAGTTACCTGAGAAACTTTACCAGTTTATTCAGACAAAGATTTAGATTATATTTCTACAAAAAAAATCCTTTTTTTTATGAAAAATGTCTTCATGTGTTGCCCACACACTAATTGCCCGTTGTTGCCACTATTTAAACCGAACGCACCATTGACTTGCACCATTAATGGTGCAAATGAAATTGATTGGTTCCATCTGCAAGATTTATGGTGCAAACGAAACTGCATTATAGATAGTATCATCTGCACCATTGAGTAGTGAAAACGAACTAGCGGTTTCGACAGTGTAATATGCACCACAGAGATATGCTACATTAGTAGTTTTTGTTTTGTATATATACCTAAATAAAACATGAATACTATAACAAATATGATTTCATTTTAGCTTTCCATATAAAAAAAACATTATTCCGGAAAAAGTACAGGCGATCATACAAGCCTAAGAGGTTCTCGTTATCAAAATGGAGAAAAGAAGTTTTATTTAGTATCTGGTTAGGAATGAGATTTTTTTCACTGTTTCATAACCAGAAATTTTTAGTTATGTATGGTCTCCTAATACTTTTTCCGTATTTTTACAATTTATCCCTTCTTACCACTCGACCTGGAGTAGTAAGGGTAATAAAAATTAACGGTGTTACTACTGGTAGCAAGATTGGTAGTAACATGCAAATAAAGGTCGACTTTAAATATATCAGTCGGTAAATCTAATTATTTCATTTGAATTTTTTTGAAGTCGGTTCTATTATTTATTAATTACAAGCTGCGCCCCGTGGTGTTACCCGCGGTTTATTAGGGATATTTTATCGCAGTAAAACGTAGCCTATGTGTTAATCCAGGGTGTCAGCTTACTTCATACCAAATTTTATTAAAATCGCTCCAGCCGTTTAGACGTGAAGAAGTAACAAACATACATACCCACTCACACACTCACAATCTTTCGCCTTTATAATATTAATGTGATTTTATTGAACATTAGGTATCTTCACAAATCGTTTTTTTCGTTGGCAATACGTTTTGCGAAGTGCCTCCTTCGAACTTTTCCAACATAAATTTGCACCAATTAACAGGACGGGATTTTTGCTATTCGGTGAGAGAATGAGGTATCCATCACGAAGCAAGCTTCCTTACTTTAAGGTGTTCATGCAGGATGGCGGAAACTCTCTGTGGTCCAACCTCCAGTTCAGCTTCATTTCCCGATATATTGTGACTATTCTCCCGCAATAGCCTCTCTACCCTGATAACATTTTCATGAGTTAATGCAGTTGTTTGTCGACCGTGTCATCGTTTAGGTTCTTTCTACCACGTTCAAATTCACGAAACCAATAAGTTACTTTGGCTAACGCAGGAGCACACTCCCCAAAGCATCTTGTAAATTTAGTGAGATTCCTTGAAGCTTAACTTGTTTATAATCAGAATTTTAACACGAAAAGCTAGCCGCGAGAGGTCCATTGTTGCTAACCAAAAGAGCAGTGACAAATAATCATAAATATTTAATAAAAAGAAGTACACATAGGTGGCCAATGATATTTACCAAGGAGATTTGTATTAAAATAAGCCTTCAATTCAAAATAGTTTCAGAAAAAAAGGAGATTGTATTTAATATAGATATTTTTAAATAGAAATAGAATCACGCGCTTTAATTTGGGACCTACATAAGATTCAAAATCGGAAAGCAAATAGACAGGTGTACTAAATATCGAGTTTATTATAATTTTATTTATAACATTTAACTGCTAGATGTTTAAATCTAAAGATAATTTTACTTGAAAAAATACCACACGGTCCAGACAGCAGACGGGGTTCAAACCCGCACCCTCCGCTATCCGAGCGGATGCAGTGACCAATTATGCTAAAGCGGCCTTAATGGCCGTGTCGAATTTCTTCTCGCTTGCAAGGCAATGCCATTCTTCGCATTAACCCACAATGTCAATTACCTTTATAAGTATTAAACATATTAAAGAAGAAACAGATCGTGTGGATTTTTTTATAGTAAAATGTGTTGATAAAACCTCTTTAACATGCTGCTAGTAGTAGGTATTTCAAATTACAAGAAAGTCTAATGTCTTTCGTTCCCTAGGTTACTAACATAAATAAGCATCTTGCGATTAGTCATCTTATATTAGAAATATACAATTAAAGTTATTTACAACGCCCTATCCACTGTTGTTTCTAATATTATTAAGTAATTGTTTTTTAAATATCGAGTACTTACCAATCGGCAGATACGGGACAAGGTGTGGCATCGTGTCCCGTAGATAGGTGTAGTGCTTGACCGTGTGCTCCTCGAATAGCGGCAGCATGGTCGTGCAATGTTGGGCGGCGTTCAGCACTAGGATCAACACGCACATGTCTATGCGCCGAATGGTGTAATGAGACGGAAATCGAAACTATTACAATTAATAGGGTGATGACCATTTTTTTGATGTGTAACATCTTTCCTCTCACTTTTGTGCAATTTGTGGGAGTGATTACGTGAAGTGGGACGGAAGTGTGTAACAGGAAGTCGAGAAAGCGCGTTATTTGATTTGATTTTAGAACATAATGTTCAATGAATGAAAAAAAAAGGGCTTATTCCGTTTGTAGTAGGTTTTAATTCTGTTTTGTCTAATAATAAGGTGAGGTTTCAAATGTTACACATCATACGCGACTACTGTAAGGTTAGCTCGTTTTTTTTCTTAATCCATCAGGTATATTATCAAAAAGTATTCGACACGTTTACTTTCTTTATCCACATCAGCAAAACATTACAGAGATATGTTGATTTTAAATAATGCTAGACGTTAACGCCTTGCGAGTGCGCAGCGACAAAACCACACTATATATACTGCGAATCCATCCATTTTGATACCGTGCGGTGCACATACACACCAACTATTTTTCAACCATTTAACGTTCTTGTCTAGTCTACGTCGCGTCTTGATACATTTTTACGTAGAAGTGACGTCACGAGCTCCAATATAAAGCGCGTCAAAGTTTGGGACTTTGACGTGCTTTATCCGTGTCATTGGTTGATTGATAATAAAAAAAATACGTGTCCATTATATTTTGATAGTCTAACTGAAGGATTAAATAGAATTTCGTTTACTTTCATTCATATTAAAACTGCGGAACCGCGGTTTACTCAAAGTTTCTTATAGTTTAAGCACAAAGTAAGGAAACTCATCTCAACAAAGCGCCATTCCTCCTGTTTAGTTTGTAGGGTTTCTAACAAAGTTTCATTCAAACAGAATTTATTCACAGCACGTGTTTTCAAAATCAATAGACATTTCTTTTCGGGGATAGCGGGACCTGTCCTGGCTACTTTGTATTTTTTGGTTGGGCATATCTTTGCAAGGAAGACGAATAGCTCTGACCATTGGAAATACGGAACCCTTGGAAAATTTTAAATTTGATTTCCTTTCCTCTTTTTTTTTTATTGCATGATAAAGTATTTCTGGCCTCTTTCAATTTTGTGTAAAGGATACAGGCAGGGTCGTCGACGTCCGGCTCGGGCATGTCGAAGAATGGATGCACGGCAAGCAGGCGTGCTGTCAGCGGCAGCACCAGCGTCGCGTGAGAGCTGCCCAAGCGCTGCACGCAACGGAACGTAGACCGCTTGTCCTGACCATGGAGACCACGTTACGTTAGCGAAATATAGTGTTTAGGCATGTAGAAGGGTTGCTGCTGTTAGAGGCAGCACCAGATTCGCGTGAGAACTACCCAAGCGCTGCACGCAACGGAACGTAGAGCACTTGTCCTGACCATGGAGACCAGGTTACGTTAGCGAAATATCAGGAGTTTAGGCATTAAGAAGATGTGCTGCTGTTAGAGGCTGCACCAGAATCGCGTGAGAACTGCCCAAGCGCAATAGAACGTAGACCGCTTGTCCTAACCATGGAGAACCTGTTACGTAAGCGAAATATATAGTGTTTAGACATGAAGAAGGGTTGCTGCTGTTAGAGGCAGCACCAGTCGCGTGAGAACTGCCCAGGAGCTGTACGCAACGGAACGAAGACCGCTTGTCCTGATCATGGAGACCACGATACGTTAGCGAAATATAGATACACATCAAGTTGGGGATCAGGATAGATCCGTATGCGTTTCGTCATCGTCAAAGGAGAATGGGCAAATCCGCCTAGATTGCGCTTGACGCATTTATGTATCAAAAATCTTCTTCTGAATTATCATTTCATATGTGTGTTTATTATGTAAATATTATGCGGATATTTAAAATAATAAATAAATGGCTATTAAACTGAGTAAATAACCAATAACCATAGATAAAAGTTGTATCACCTGGTCGATACTATCGTAGGAAAAAAAATCGATTATATTTCTTTATTTAAATATTCTTAACATAAAAAAACGAGTGTGCTTATGACCACACGACTGAAGTGAAACTTCTTTCATTTACTAGCTGTAAGAAAAAAGGAGAAAGAAAATGCGTGCGCGCGCTCCTGCTCCTACACTGTGATACAGACAATAGGCTTGCACTGTGCTTAGATATACGGAACGTATTTGGCTATGAGAGGAAGAGAGAAAGAAAATGTGCACGCGCACTGCTTTCTCATGCTTACATCCCCCACTCAACTCCCGTTCGCCTCGCCCGATCACACTTTTCTTAACGCTTACGTTCGCTAGCTTACTCCCCAAGTCAAGAGTGCGTAAAGAAGTTTCACTTCAAAAAGAAAAAATAAAACGTTTATTATAATTGAAAGCATAGAACAATTGTAAATAGCCTGAAACATTTTTACCAAACACCGTAAATGACTACGAAATAATGATCATTCGTTAATTCGTAGTCATTTTTTATTTTGAGGTCTTCGATGCGAGTTGTTTGATTTTTGTATGGATCGATGGATAGATTATTTTCCCCAAATCGCCTATTCAGAGGGCCTGGTTTCGAATTCCGGTGAGGCAAATGTTTGTATGATGGATACGAGTATTTTTACCAATATTATATCATGATAAATAACATTAAATTCATAAAGTTATCATTTGTAAGACCTGTGTTGTGACTATCTCACTGTACCTACCAGGGATTGCTCTCTTTCATTGCATCTAAAAACTAAAAGGAACTTAATGGGCTGCGCAAAAGAGGATTTTTTGTCTGCGGACTATTTTGTTCATCAAACAGTAGATCGCATACAAAAACTTTTATATGTGTACTACATATTCACATCTTAAATTAAAAAAGGGAATATATTTTTGTTTAAATTATCAGTTATGTTATATATAATTACTTAATCATATATAAATTAATTCATGGTTTGAACATTTTAAGCATTTGCATTGAAAAATAAAACATTTAGTAATCGATTGTGTAGGAATCGATTCCTATAGAATCAAATCGAAATATATACCATAGGCAAGTGAGTGAAGCAGGTAGCTGTCAACTTCAGTGTTGCCAACTCTACGTCTTTTTACGTAGATCTACGTATTTTAGGCCTTTTCTGCATACCTACTAACTATAGTCCCAGAATCTACGTATTTTCTTATTTTTTTTCAAATTTGTAAAATAACTTTATTCACTAGAATAAAGAAGAATATTTTCCGTTACTTTACTTAAAAACTATAAAAATGTTTATTTCTTATTATGATGTATCTAAAAACTCTTGTATCTTGTAGAAAAGGTTCCCGTCATTGGTTTTGTTGACTAAATTAATGCTGGACGCAGGATTTGTGAAAGGAGAAAAGACAAAACTCTTTGACTTAGTAGGTACATTCCTAACCTTAAAAAATGAATTTTTAAGCTTTACATATTATTCAATGAGTACTTATATCGAATTGATGTTTGCAAAAAGAAATGACTTTCAGTCGATAAAGTTACAGGAATTAGTAAGTTTTAAACATGTGTTCATGTGTAAGTGTATGTATTTATTTTGTGTATTTCTCTTGGCAATTTTTACCACAACTTTTTAGAGTCTGTCTTTTACCAAGTGTATTATGATAACCAACTCTATTTTTCATGTGATCTATTAGAAACCATGGTTTTATAATACCACATGGTCATGGTCTACCACAGCATGGTAAATGCTTCCAATGCAGCGATTTCTCCAATAACTCTTTGTTCTATCTCCCGTTTTTAAAGAAATTGTATAACAAAATACTCTTTTCATTAGGTTTCACCTAACTTCTTCATTTCACTCAGAAAAAAAGTACGTAGATCTACGTACTTTTCATATGCAAAAATTACTAAATCTACGTAATTTTCTAATCGGGCCTACGCCTTTTTCAAAATCCGAGTTGGCAACACTGGTCAACTTATTTGTTGTTTGTTCCGAGTGACTAACTACATAAGTACAGTTTTGAATTGAATTTGTGTTTTCAGTGGTCTATTGTGGCAGAATAGTTTTAATGTTGAGTTGAGTAATCCTCCGTTAATAACTTTTTTTTGGGAAAGAGAGCATTGGACTCGTTGATTTAGTGTTAAGTTACCTTTAGTGATTCTGACAGAGATATTTGGACTCTTAGTTTATTGTAATTATTTTTGTTTACAATGGCATCTGGTGTTACACAAGAAAACGCAGGCAGTATGCAACGACGTTGTATTAACTGTTGTATATCAGTGCCACGACGACAGCCAGTACATTCTTTGTACATGCTATCCAATTCAATGCTTAATGTTTTAAGCTCATGGATCGCACCTGATTCTGTAAGTAATTATTTACTTATATTACTAAAAATATATCGTTATACAATCGCAACCGTGAGATAATGTTTTAATTTCATTCACATGTTCAAATAAATATAAATATTTTTGACTTGTTATAGATATTGAATAGGGGCATAATGTGCAACGAATGCTTTATGCTACTACAAGCTAGTGACACCACCGAAGAAGTACCTGCACCACAATATGGCCATCAACAAGTCTGTTTTGGTTGTGGAAAATCCATATTAAGAAGTCGATTGTACAGGGTTTCACTACACTGTCCAGAAAGAAATATTATTCTTAGATGGACTCCAGCACATCAGGTATGGTATAAGATATTATTATCAATAATAAATTATTAAAATTGATTTCAATGCTAATTAAAACATGACTGTGACATTATTATTATTTTTGCATTGCATGATTGAAATGTTATATTAATAATAATTTATTTAAATTGATTTCAATACTAACTGAAACATGACTGACATTTTTTTTTACATTGCACAATTGTCATGTAGTATATTAATGAAATTTATTAATAACTAACTCAATCATGACTATGGTATATAAATAATATATATAGTTTTTAAAGATTGAGTTCTGGATAATACTGCAACTACCTATAAATATTTGGACGTCGATAAAAGCGACAGGTCATGTTGGTTATATTTTTGAGATCTGTATAATTTACTATATCTTGTCAGATAAATGATTTATTATTATTATTATAAGAAATATATTTCTATTGCATAAAATAGTTGTAGATGGTTTTTCATTAAATTCAAGTTCACTTATCTTTTTTTTATAGGTGTCAAGAATTTCAAGAGTTTGTGCTGCCTGTTGGCGAGCAGCTAATAGGGAAGTGCAAAGGCAACAGTTACATGATGCGAATCGGTCATCAATTGAACAAATTGATGTAGAACCAACAGTCTGTACCAGTGATCCCAGTACCACCACCATTTCCTGCTGGTCTATTACCTGTTCAGCCTTCAAGACCTGTTATACCTAAGATACAGTCATCAGTATATAAGCGTGCTGTAGCCACTTCATGGAGTTGTCTGTTTTCAGGATGCCGGGAACAACAATGTTTATTAGTACCCAGAGTAATAAGAGAAATGTTATTAATACATAATTATTAGACGACCTCCGTGGCCGAGTGGTTTGTACGCCGGGTTTCATGGTGTCGCCGACTCGAGAGGTCCCGGGTTCGAATCCCGGTGGGGGCAGATGTTTGTGTGATGAATACGAGTATTTGTACTCCAGTCATGGATGTTTAATATGTATTTCTATATAAATATACTTATATATGTATAGTTATATGTATTCTATCCGTTACCCTAGCATCCCATAACACAAGCCTTACAGTGCTTACTTTGGGGCTAGGCTAATTGGTGTGAGTGTTGGAAATATTTATTTATTTATTTATTATAATAAATTCTATGTTCCCACATGTTGTAGAATATGTCAACATCACTTGAATAATGGGCGTTGGAGTGATTTAACATCAAATCTGCAAGATTTTACTGGTGTACAGTTTGATGCCATTTTGAATATAATGCAGAGAGCAGTTTCCCATTGTTTCGACTTTGAAAATATTTCTGCAATGGCTCCTTTCTTATGCCATTATTGGCTGGGAATGAATGCTGAACAGTTTGATGAACTCTTGGCATGTGTACCAAGCTTATTACAGAGTGTCAAAAATCCCCGTTTAGCACTCTGTATTTACATAGTCAAGTTAAGAACTGGGCACAGCAATGAACGATTAAGTTCCCTCTTTCAAATGTCTCGTAGGACCTTGGAGAGAAAAATGAATATAGCTAGAAGTTGTTTAGTTGAAGATTTTGTGTCAAGACATTTGGGCTTTGGTCATGTAAATGTGGAGCAAGTGGCCAGCAGAAATAAAATAATCCCGGAGGGATTGTTTGGTAATCCAATCTTACCAAATGATATTAAACCCGCTATTGTTATGTGTGACGCAACTTATACAGGGTGTTACAGAATTCCGAAATAAAATTTGTAGGTATGTATTCCGAAATAAAAATTTGTAGGTACCTGAGCGGGGCGCAGGGGCGCCTGGGGGAGAGAGGGGGGTCTGTTTAGGTAGTAGTAATCGTACGCATTTATAGGGTTGTCATAGGCAGGTGTAAAACGATATTTTAATTAATTTAATTAGAAAATAAAAGTGGTCTGAAAGGCGTCAAACTTTCGTAGGTAATTCTATACAAGGAACACAACCAAACCCTAAAGTTTTATTTCGGACTTTTGTCACACCCTGTATATTTGTCCAGAGCAGCAGAAATTATCGTTTTCAAAAAGAATCATATAGTTTACAAAAATCTGATAATTTAGTTAAACCTTTTATGGTTGTGTGTTGTGATGGATATATTATAGATTGTATGGGTCCCTATAAAGCAACCACTAATGTTGCTTCAATAACAAGGCATGATTTAAATAATGAAGAAGGAAAACTGCGTTCATTTTTCCGGCAGGATGATGTTTTTATTCTGGATAGGGGGTTTCGGGACGTAATTGAATTTATGGAGGATCTTGGTTTTAAAGCTTACATGCCTGAATCATTATTAGATGGTGAACATCAACTCACTACCCTTCAGGCTAACAAATCTAGATTTGTAACAATGTGTCGCTGGGTGGTTGAAATAGTAAATGGACGTATAAAACGAGATTTTAGATTGTTCAGGCATGTAATTAATAACAGAGCTGCAACATGAGTTGCACATGCAATTTTTAAATCATCTTTTAAATGATTAAAAGATGATTTAAAAATTGCATGTGCTCTGTTAAATAAGTTTCGTCCCTTTATACAGGAGGAGATGTTTGGAATAAATAGAGATAGATAGCAGCTCACCAACGCAACAGTTATAAATATACGCTGCCCGTTGATAAGATTTTACGAAGTGCATTCAATTTTTGTTTCACTCCCAGTCCAAAATAGAAGACAAAAGGTCACAACCTAATTAAATACAGTTTAAAGTAGTATACCTAGTAATAATTAAGTATGGTATAAATATCGAATTTAATCGAATCTAAATATGACATAACCTTAAAATGCTTACGTAATTTAATATTTTCTTTAAACCACTACTTAAGTTTCTAATGATATTTTTCCTACGCAATATACACCTGATTCCCTATTGTTGTACACTTATTTAAAATAAGACGCAATGAAAAAAACTTAGCCCAACTCCCAAAGTAAAATGACCATTCTCCTTTGTGAATGGAAAATAAGCACAGTCCCCTTACCGGATGTAAGAACAAACTAGCTCCTTCTATAGAAACTCTGACGTCGGCGATACGAATACTTTCTCGCTAGCTGTTCGTGCTTGAGGTGCAGTACAAATTCTCCCGCCGTAGATTTGCTTTGATAGGAATATAAACATTTTCACAACCAAAATAGTCTAGTATAGGTTTAACTGCACTTACCTGTGGATACCTCTTGAGATTTTCTAGAATTTTGTCGATGCACATTTCGAGGCAAGTTTTAGATGCAACTGTACACGATCCCAGCATTTTGTGCAGACCTTCTCTCACATCCATAGAGTAGTCCTGTTAAAAAAACAGAAGATAACATTATATCTTCGTTGTATATTATTACTTTAGTATTTATAATGTATTATTTTTACTCATTAAAATGTCTGCGCAGATTTCAGTTACATCAGTTCTTATGTGGACTGGCCACAAAAGAACAGAGCGGGTCATACTCTCTAGATCTACTTCACTTGATGTTAAGTGAAAGTGGAGTTGAGTGAAATATTTATTCAGATGGGGTAGAGAAATGAGTCGCCGAAACCTCTTTATTTATTTATTTATTCTCTTTAAATCAGTTATATCGTAGAACATCTAAATTTCAATGAGAGTTTTGCCCAAACATCAAAATGGTAAGCAATATCTTCTGTATAAAGCCCCAATAATCAGTTTTGGGGTTAAACTTCACTCAACTCAACACCAAATACATATTTGTAATTATTAGAAAACCACCTATAATTTTTTAGACCATTTGTATAAAAAGTATTATTATAATGCTTACCTCCAATGCGCTTAGTATAGTCTCCAACTGGTCTTCTCTCAACACGATATGGTGCGAGATGCGCGTGAGACTGTCTATGGCGCGCAGGCGCACGTCCTCTATCTCGTCGTTGAACATGTCCACTAAGAAGTCTAGTGAAGTGGTTGCGAACACGGGGTTCTCCATAGACAACTGACAGACGGCATCAACGGCTGCCGTACGGACCTCTGTATACAGATTTAGAGAAGATGTAATGAATGCCAGTAATTTATAAAGAACGAAATATAATATTGTAGTGTCGATATGATGTGCTACGTCCATTTACTGTTTGATTAAATGAAAAGAGTTGTCGACAGTGTAAAAAAAATGTAATAATCTATTGTTGAAAATCCAGAATAGGTATTAAAGTACATGTTACTTTGTGGGAAGGTGGTCTTTGTGTGTAGCAATATGATTCTTCGTGTCTTAGAACAGAAAAAAGAAAGCAAACGGTAGTGTTATACTAAGACCATACATAATAACGCATTATTTGCTTTGTTGTGACACGTCTGACCAACCAATTCAAAAGAGAGATCAAAATGGCTAATGGAGTCGTCCTGACGTTGTTTTCTTTTTATGTGACTAGTACGTTCGTCGTAGATCGAAAGTTTTATCGCTAAACGGCAATTCGCGCGACAGTTTGACCGCTACACTAATCGTATAGAGCAATTTAAACTATATGGCTGTGAAAATAGGCTCGTATTACAGAATGATAAAATGTAAATGTAAGCAGCAAGCGCAGCGCAGCTATGACCGGTTTTAATTCAGTGAAGCCACGACTTGCGCTAATTTCACAACCAACATAGTTAGTGCCAGGTAGCCGCCCAGCGCCACCCGCTCGTGGCCGGTACATACTGCCCTCACCCATGAGTCCGTCCTCCAGCCCGTGCACGAACGCCCCGGCGGCGCCGCCTGGCAGCAGCTGCACGTCATCCTGCTCCACCAGCTGGCCGGGAGCTAGGTCCGTCCAGCGTCGCCCGCTCGTGGCCGGTACATACTGCCCTCACCCATGAGCTCGTCCTCCAGCCCGTGCACGAACGCCCCGATGGCGCCGCCTGGCAGCAGCTGCACGTCATCCTGCTCCACCAGCTGGCCGGGAGCTAGGTCCGTCCAGCGTCGCCCGCTCGTGGCCGGTACATACTGCCCTCACCCATGAGCTCGTCCTGAAGCCCGTGCACGAACGCCCAAACGGCGCCGCCTGGCAGCAGCTGCACGTCATCCTGCTCCACCAGCTGGCCGGGCGCTAGGTCCGCCCAGCGTCGCCCGCTCGTGGCCGGTACATACTGCCCTCACCCATGAGCTCGTCCTCCAGCCCGTGTACGAACGCCCCGGCGGCGCCGCCTGGCAGCAGCTGCACGTCATCTTGCTCCACCAGCTGGCTGGGAGCTAGGTCCGTCCAGCGTCGCCCGCTCGTGGCCGGTACATACTGCCCTCACCCATGAGCTCGTCCTCCAGCCCGTGCACGAACGCCCCGACGGCGCCGCCTGGCAGCAGCTGCACGTCATCCTGCTCCACCAGCTGGCCGGGCGCTAGGTCCGCCCAGCGTCGCCCGCTCGTGGCCGGTACATACTGCCCTCACCCATGAGCTCGTCCTCCAGCCCGTGTACGAACGCTCCGGCGGCGCCGCCTGGCAGCAGCTGCACGTCGTCCTGCTCCACCAGCTGGCCGGGCGCGTCGTCCGCCCAGCGTCGCCCGCTCGTGGCCGGTACATACTGCCCTCACCCATGAGCTCGTCCTCCAGCCCGTGCACGAACGCCCCGACGGCGCCGCCTGGCAGCAGCTGCACGTCATCCTGCTCCACCAGCTGGCCGGGAGCTAGGTCCGTCCAGCGTCGCCCGCTCGTGGCCGGTACATACTGCCCTCACCCATGAGCTCGTCCTGAAGCCCGTGCACGAACGCCCAAACGGCGCCGCCTGGCAGCAGCTGCACGTCATCCTGCTCCACCAGCTGGCCGGGCGCTAGGTCCGCCCAGCGTCGCCCGCTCGTGGCCGGTACATACTGCCCTCACCCATGAGCTCGTCCTCCAGCCCGTGTACGAACGCCCCGGCGGCGCCGCCTGGCAGCAGCTGCACGTCATCTTGCTCCACCAGCTGGCTGGGAGCTAGGTCCGTCCAGCGTCGCCCGCTCGTGGCCGGTACATACTGCCCTCACCCATGAGCTCGTCCTCCAGCCCGTGCACGAACGCCCCGACGGCGCCGCCTGGCAGCAGCTGCACGTCATCCTGCTCCACCAGCTGGCCGGGCGCTAGGTCCGCCCAGCGTCGCCCGCTCGTGGCCGGTACATACTGCCCTCACCCATGAGCTCGTCCTCCAGCCCGTGTACGAACGCTCCGGCGGCGCCGCCTGGCAGCAGCTGCACGTCGTCCTGCTCCACCAGCTGGCCGGGCGCGTCGTCCGCCCAGCGTCGCCCGCTCGCCCAAGCCCCAGACCGCACCAGTTCTGCCCCGCGTTCGTGAGCAGTGCGCTTTTTCTGTTACCCATAGCAAGGGAGAATAAGGTTCAAAATAAATACTACTTTAATTGCATAAGCAAGTGTCAGTGAATCTTTTACATCGAAACAGTAGATGCCAGATGTTTGTTATTTCAGATTATGTAAGCATGTCATATGTAAACATCTGGAATAATAAGCAAAATCGCAAACGCTAAAAAGTAATTACAGGGGCCCAATTCTCGCGGCATAGATATTATATCACCTTCGATATATATCGAATGATCTGCCTTTTATCGAAGGAAAACCTTTTTGCCCTATTCTCACCATGTCGCAATAGATATTTATCTACGGATGATCAGTAGACATACATCGACTGGTAAAGAGCCTTCGATATATAAATATCTATGGATCTTGGCATGTCAATCTTGTTATTTCCACTTTTTTTACCTATTATTTGTTGTGTTGTCGTGTGTCATTGCCAATTATTGTTACCTCCAGATGTTGTTAACTGCCTTCATAAATAATTAGGAAATAAAGAAGTAGGTAAACAATGGTGTCGATTCTGGCGTGATTCTCTAAACTTCTTCTTTTTCTTTTTTTTATGGCATGCACAGTTTGTGCGTTCAGCTTCTCTAAACTTAATCCTAAATTTAACATCAGTCTCTCTTTTTCATTCTGTATAGAGAATGACAAGGAAACACTGTTTTCAAGCTTAAGTTTAGATTTAGAGAATCGTGCCAGAATCGACACCAGTTTATATTAACGATGGATGAGTTGATTCATGTTTTCATCAATGATTTAGTGATTGCTGCTGCTGTGCTAAGGCGCCGCCGTTGTGAGAGCAAGAGGGCCCATTTGAAATGAGGGGCGCCGACTTCATAAAAAAATTACGTTTAAACAAAAATTTGGTTATAAATCTATAAAGTTATGAATGACATTGGTATCGATTCTGACATGATTCTCTAAACTTAAAACTAAATTTAACATCAGTCTCTCCTTTTCATTCTGTATGGAGAATGACAAGGATACACTGTTGTCTACGTTTAGGTTTAGAGAATCATGCCAGAATCGACACCATTTTCTTATTGACGATACGGAGTTTTTGGCGGGATTTCTGCGAGTGCGGTTGGCGTCTTATTTTAATTATTCTAAAATTCGTTCATAGTGGCTATTGTGAAATAAAATTGGTGTGATTTGGTGTTACAACCGTCTGCGCAACTGAAGAATTAGTGGAATCTTTAATATATACGCTATTCCGGTCAAGTGGGCGCGAGAATTTTATTGTAGTGTTGACTACCTCACAGAAGCTTAGAGAAAAAGCCAACTCCATAAATTTCGTGCCAAACACTCCAAGAAACATTAGAATGCGTCACACCGACATTCTAATGTAAAAAAAGAAGATTAATATAACTAAAGACTAGGCTGTATGGGCATTGTTCCCTTTGCCTTCCCTAAAAAGGGAGAATCTTAAATAATATTGACGTTTCATTATACATAACGTTGAAATTATACACGCATACAATTTAGGTAAAGTTGAGATTTCTTATACTCAAAAAATGTATACTCATATTTAATATGAATGGAATTCATAAAATATCATTTTGTTGCTTGTAAAATTCTGCTCTAATTTATTATTATTTTATATAGACTATGATGTTAACTTAATCGAGAAAAACGGAACGCATTCGGCAGTGACAGAATATCTACGATAGATATAATATCATTGGAATATCGAAAATCCACGAGAATAGCATTTTTTACCATCAGTAGATATTTTCAATAGATATCCCTCCTTTCGATATTATCTCGAAGCCGATATAATATCTACGCCGCGAGAATTGGGCCCCAGATCTGATTATAATTTACATTGGTTACATACCTTCATGTTGCTCATGAGTTGCTTATCCAGTGTTTGCAACAGGAAGCGATCGGAGACTCCGCGAGTGGTCCCGAGTAGAGTGCAGGCCAGCGCGCGCACCTGCATGCAGAGGTCGTTCACAGCTGAACAGATGCGGATAAACGCGTCGTCCACCAGGCGCATGGTTGTCTCGCCGTCTTGTAATGTTGTTACACTAAATAGACAGTTCATATTACTGTTTTGTTGTTTGAACCCAACCTACAATCCATTCCTAAGCAAAGACTATCAAATCAATATTGCACCTATGCAACCAGCGACGACGCCGCGAATAGGGCGGTGCCGCATTTTCAATATTATGTATCTGATCCATTATGCTAGGCCAACCAACCGCCAGGTAGCAATGGGCGACTGAAATATCTAAAATAATCTCGCCCTATCTGATCAAAAGCTTGGATTGTCAAGGGCGATATATTTCGCGGGTCTCATGCAACAGGGGCGTATATGCAAAAATGAGATTTCTTTTTTATTTCACTATTACATGTGCTTTCCGGTTACAACAAACACACAAATCATATTATTACAAATATAGTTTTTTTTTATTCAAATATACCAAATAGTCATATTATTATAGTGCTAATTTTATAGGGCAATAGAAGTGTATAGAGTGTGTAAAAGGAAATATTTAAACTTCGAGAGCATTTTATTTCACCTAATTGATCTGATAATAAATGGTATTATTGCAGAGTATATTTATCAGTTCCATATACTTTAATAATAATAATTATTCTCGTCTTTACATGACACTAAGTTATATGCCTGGTCCGTCATTACTTCAGAAACTGTATTTTTAGAAATGCAAAACTGGTAAATAATATAATCATGTAAATAATACAGCGTAAATAATGGCAAACCTAATTTTGAAACTATTAAAAATTCAAATAATTATACATGGAATCAATTAGTTTAGTGTCCAAATATAACTATGGAATTTAGAAAACTTGAAGATTATCAATATTGTTGGAGTTAGTTAGGTTTTACTCCCGAAACAATATTTTGCCAATTTATTGTGTAATCTATTCACCTGAAGAATCATGAGTTACTATGACTTATTGTCATTTGGTTTAGTTTTAGACTTAAGTTAACAAAAAATCTGTAGTTGATAGCACCCACCAAACTGAACTGGTTGGTTGATCATGGCCCAATCTCACCATTCCATCCATTGGGAAGGCCTGTGCCCCAGCAGTGGTGACATTAATAGGCTGATGATGATAATGATAATGAGGAACAAAACATCTTGCTTTTTTAGCCATTTATAATTAAAAGCAATGGTACTTAGTTAATGATTAATATAAACACTCACTTTTCAGGATATTTGTTGCCCAATAACCATACTAGTTTTAGGGCCACTTCTCTTACAATCTCATAGTCATCAGAGAGAGCAGGGCACACATTTTCATAGAGTTCTGCACTCAGTGTTTGCCCTCTTTCATCAAGTGTTAATAGTGATTGAAAAGATTCACAGCGTACCCTTGCATCCTGAAATGAGAATTGTGAGAATAACAGATACTAGAAATTTGAAGTACAAAAGTAAAAAGAGTGACAACCAAACAGTCCAGTTATCTAATTATGATGAGGTTGCATAGCCTACAATGGTTGAGATAAAATTATTTGAATTTAATTGCAAGTACAAGTTTTCTCAGGGGAATGAAAATTAACCCTTTGATAATTTTCAAGATAAAAAGCAAACACATTATGTAATCAGAAACTACCCTTTTCCATCAAATAAAACAAATAACATTATAACAGATTAATTGGTCCTCTAATCTGTTAAAGTGTAATTTGTTTTGCATTGGCAGGACACTATAGAAGATAAACAATATGTTTTCAAATACCTCAGCATTGGAATAGTCTGCAAGCAACTTGACAATAGCATTAGCCTCTGCTGTCATGTCTGTTGTTCTTTCTGACTCTGGATATATAGGGTACAGTTCGCTAATGAGCTGTAAACACCGACACTTCACCTGGTGACTTGTATCTTTCAGATTATCCTTGGCCACACTAACCAATCGCATCATGAGAATTTTATCATCAGTCAACTTATTGCCAAGTTTTATTAGTGTTGCTATACCTTGTGCTATGACCTGAGAAAAATGAATTGTATTTAGTACTTAGCAAATAACTTGCAAGTATATATACCTAATTTTATTGAGTTAAAATCAGTAAAACTTAACCTTATGAGATGTTTCATTCTTTATTAAATGTATAGTTTCATCGATTAAATTATTAAGGTTTGCCCCAGGACATTCCAACCCGATGTCGCAAAACAACCAAAGTATTTTCACTCGAACAACTGAATCTTCTTCAGACTGGAAGTGCTCAGAAAGTTTTTTGATAGCTTCTTCCACATCAGACTCCTGGAACTGTAAGCAGTCCGATATACGGAGCAGCAACTGAAGTGCTTCATCACTAGATTTACACTTCTCCAAAAGCCCAACAAATGCTGCTGCTGAACTACCAATCAGCGGTTTCTTAACTAAGTGGAGTTTTTTCGTAGGTGGTCCATCCTTAAAAATATAAATATTATATCAATGAAAGGCTCTGCATATCACAAAATTATAAACCATCCCAAATAAAATAAACTAACCTGAAAAGATTTACTATACTCTGCTAAAGCTCTCTTTTTTAACACAGCAGTCATAATGTGTGAATTAAATGGAAATGTTATGTTTATTTAATGTTGCATTTATTTTGCCCGAAAGAAATGCAGAAATTATTGTAATGACAAGTTCACCAATTGAAAGTAAACAAAATTCCAATCCAACACAACAATGATAAATCTTATGCCGGCAATTCACTTTACAATTTCCTTTGACTCTTAAGTAAACTTGACATCAGTCTGTCCTTTTCATTGCTTATTAAGCATGATAAGGACAGACTGTTGTTGAGTAGGGGTGGGCGTTTTTAGAATACCGATGCGACTGGATACCGTTATTGGATAATATGCCGATGCCTTCTAGTTTTTGTCAACGTTACTATAGCTACAGTGCCACAAATTTATCTGTGCCGTGGAGATGTCGCTAGCAGCCAACAAAAATGTCAAAAGTATATGGAAAAATTGTATTGTAAATTCTTGCCACCAGCACAGAAAAGTTTGTGACACTGGGCTGCGTTCAAAACCTACGCTCTCAGTGCAACATTTCAAATAATAAATTGTTACGCTGTGTTTTGTTCATATCACTCAAATGCTATTTGTCTTTGTCATTCAATGAACAAAGACAAAACATGGAGTTAAACTAATCCAAGCTTATTCTTCGTTTATTTTAATGGGGGAATGCGTTTCAATTTTGACATAAAATGTATGATACGAAGTCAGACAGACAGACTTTAGTTGTACGGAGGTTGGAACGCGGCACAGGCACAGGCCAATGACACATTTTTGACATTTCCCTGTCATTTTTTGTGTACAATTTGGTTAGGTAGTTTTAGAAAATATTGAAGAAATGCTTAGTGATGTTAACTAACAGCTAATAGATGTTTATTTTTTTTATTACCAAATAAAATACGCAATGTAGGTTTGTATATTGATCTGACTTTAAACATCACTTGCTACTTTTCATATCTTTAAAGTACTTTATTTTTTAAACTATTTTACGTAATAAATTGACATGGAAATGTAATGCTCATTGAAGTTTCGATTAATATGTACTCAAGACACTTATCGCTATGTTTGTAGTGCCCATGTAATATAAGTTCTATCCATCTGGTCTGCATTCTTGCTTGCTGCTGTTTCCGTCTAATACTAGATGTCAACTTTTGTTTATTTAGATAATGGAGCTGAAATAATGTTGTCATGTGATTGTAAAAGAAAAATGGATATTAGTGAACAGCAGCTTCTAGAGACACGTCGTCTAAAGGATGCAGGCATAGAAGTCGCAATGTCATCACCACAACCACTCATTCACTGGAAAGAGTTTGTTTGTGGAGGAGGGTCAGCCTTCTGTAATATTATTATCAGTTATCCTCTAAATAAACTCATATTTAGACAGGTAAATGAATTTGCAACTTGTGTTAATGTTTTTGGTAAAAATATGTTTCTAAGATTATTCAAATATAGTATAATAATGATGATATCTCTGTTTCAGATGATGCATGGTGTTGAAGCTACATTTGCACTGAATCAACTTCAGAAAGAGGGCTTGGCTTACTTATACCGTGGTATGTTACCACCTTTGTTGCAAAGAACATTGTCAATGTCTCTTATGTTTGGTGTATATGATGAGTGTTTAAGGCCACTGTTAGATCATAAAGTTAATCCATATGTTGCTAAAACTGTGGCTGGTGTAGTGGCAGGTTGTTTCGAAGCAACTCTAATGCCTTTCGAGAGATTACAAACTTTACTCATTCATCCAAAGTTTCATCAAGAATTCAAAAACACAGGACACGCTGCTAGATATATTTCAAAGCATTATGGTATCAAAGAATTTTATAGAGGTCTCATACCTATATTGTACAGAAATGGCCCTTCCAATGCCATGTTTTTTATTATTAGAGATGAAATCAAAGATAAACTACCCCAGCAGAAATTAATTTTTTATGCAAGCTTACAAAATTTCTTAGCAGGAGCATCAATTGGAGCGTTTTTGAGTACCCTGTTTTACCCCCTCAATGTCATAAAGATAGCAATGCAATGTGAACTGGGTGGAGGCCATAGAACAATTTTGTATGAATTTAGATATATTTTACACAAAAGAGGTTCAAAGTTTGCTAACTTCTATCATGGAGCATTACTTAATATATCAAGAGCATTTATAAGTTGGGGTATAATAAATGCGTCCTATGAAATTTTTAGAAAAGCATTATATCCATGAATTAATATAAGCAGTTAGTCATATTTCTAGTTAATTTTTGTTTCATTTGTTGAGACAGTTTGTTATTTATTTTTACGATTAAGTGATGTGATCACTACAAAGGATGTATGTATGAAAACTATGTTTAAAATATATTTTCAGCCCTGTGATTAGTATAAACTGTTATGATTTTATAATTTATATTTATACCATTTTACTACAGCAAAAGTGTAATAAAAAGTTTTCATTGTTGGATGTACAAATGTTTATGTATTATATAAAACAACATTAATGGCATGTGTTATGAAGGGGGCCTCAGCAGTTGGAGATGTAAGGCAGAATGGTGAATCCTTACATCAAAATAAAACTTTTTTGAGTATAAACTAGGTAAATGATTGTTATTTCATCAGTAAGAGATACTTAAAACAATTCAAATAATTGCTAATATTCAAAGAAAACACAAAATACACAAGATTATATAAATTGTAAATATATTGTGAAATATTTAACAAAAAAGTTCTGTTACAATGATTATAAAATAACCAGCAATAAACTAAATACATAGTTACATATTCAGCTGTTTACATTTTTTTAAGTACAGTTCCATTTCAGATTTTTACAATAATATCAATATTAGTGATCATTCTTGTCTTATCATATTCACCAGTGATACTACTGATAACAATTAGGAATCATTTTTTTCTTTTATTTAACAAAATTACAATATAATATTTAGCTAGAAGTGTAAACAACTTATTTAATTTTCCAAATGCTAAACATTTTATAGTACAAAAACTGATCACTTGTGTTAAAACGTCGACCCTGGCGTGATTCTCTAAACTTAAAACTAAATTTAACATCAGTCTCTCGTTTTCATTCTGTATAGAGGAGAATGACAAGGATACACTGTTGTCAAATTTAAGTTTAGATAGAGATTCGTGCAGAATCGACATCTAAGAAGTTCTGCCCTCACCGGAATGTCGTGTCAACTCTTCCTATAAAAGATGATGTTATTGATATTTTTTTATATATTTGAAACCCCCTTCCGATACTTTTCATTACGCAATTTGGATTTGTACGCACTTAACATTCTTTCGCAATTTTGAATAAAAATGGGCTTTTTAATTTTTTTTAATGCACAATATTCGCAGTCTACAGGTAAGATTACTCATTGTCACTCATACAGTAAAATTGATTCAAGGGACCAAATGTTTTAATGATAATTCATAGTATTCAATGAAGCGCAGTTTAGGTACTTATTAATTTAGAGTTTGAAATGCGTCGTAATCTTGCAATTTTAAACTTTGTATGGTCCAGTCCCAAAATTTTGCAGCGAACTCGTCATCTTGACACTGCGTCGATGGCTTCAATACGGCACAGTCACTGTAAAAAATATATTTTTAGGGTAGTCCTATTTATAAAGAAGATAACATCTGAATGAAAGCGAAATCAATGTTTGTAAATATAATATCAATATCTACTATCAAAAGACTGGATGGAAACAATGTTTTCTGGTTTAATAAATTAATAAAATTACCTTCCTTCTTCCGCCCTTGGGTAAATATAGCCTGAATTATAAATCCAAGAATCGTTATAAAGTCAAAGTTCATAAAAAGTGAAACTGATTCCGTCATACCATTTAAATAGACTTAGGTTAAAAAAAATATCCTTAGTCCGCCAAAAAAAAACTCACGCGTAGTACAACCCCGATTCGTGGGAGCAACCCTCGTCAATGGCGCAATAAATGCTCGTTTGTGCGCCACATTTCGGTGATTTGGAAAAGTAAGTGATAATGTTGTTGAAGATCCATGAAGCACCCCATATCACGGATTCGCTGAAGTGCCTCCCGATCTCTGTGCTAACCACGCCTGGATGCAAACTGTATGTGGTAACGTTTTTAATACCCCGTTTCTGAAAAGCAATGGTACAAACATAGGTACATTCAAACAGTCAGTCTTGGTTGTTAGAAGCTCTTCTAAAGCCCAAATACGAATTTTGACAGCTCCGTAAACGCATCATCAAAGTTTCTTTATTTATGTATTAACTTATTTTCTTTATAGAGGTAACTAACAAACTCGAGTCTACAATTACGTCGCGATGTGGCATCATTCTACCGACTATACCACGGCGAGTGTTCTGAGGAGTTATTCTTCCTTATCCCTCCATCACCTTTTCTTCAGAGGACCACGCGCGCTGGCCTACGGTGCTACCGACTTACGGTGGCCACTATTCCTACACGATCAAAGAAATTTGGTGACTTATGTCTTTGTCGTACTATTCGTAAGTGAAATTCTTTGCCCGCGCACGTGCTCCCTCCTTCCTACAATCTGGGGTCCTTTAAGAGAGGCGTGCATAAGCATTTTTATAGGCCGGCAAGGTGCGGATGGTTGGTGTGACAGTTTATAACTGCTGTAGCAGTAATCTTCGCGTTTGGAAAAGTCTAAGTAATAAAGATCACCACTTAACATCAAGTGGGGTAGACTCATTTGCCTACCTGGCTATATAAAAAAAGAAAAACTAAGCAACGCTCCTACCGGACATAAGAACAAATTGGCTCCTTCCACAAAAAATTGACGATGTGGATACGATCAAAATACGTGCTCGATCATCTGATCGTCTCTTTGACGCCAACAGTTGCAAGTCTACGTAGGGAGTGCAATTAACTTTGTTCATGCAAAGCTACGTGGGGACTGTTGGTAGTGTTAATATTACTTTAAGTACATAATACACTTTTAGTGCTTAACCTTAAGCCAACAACACAACTACCGAGTAACAGTGGGTATAATCGAGTTATTCTGTATGCATGATGCGCTAAATGCGGCAAGGTTAACTAAAAGGAGATTGCCTAAATGCACAAAAAATATTGACATACACGGTAATTCTTAGCGTAACTTATAATTTAATTTACAGTCATTAGATTTCAACGGACACCTTTGTATAATATATTTACTTTAAAAAGGACTTTTAATTTTACCGGTTTGGAAAACATACGAATCATTTTTAATGGCTATGGGTGTAGTAACATTCAGCCAAAGACTTATCGAAGTTGTTTATATACCATAAAAACAAATCTATTTATGTAAAGATCGAAAAAAAAATTTTTTTTTATTACACTGTGGTATTAATATCCACTACTATATTATAATTTTCACTAGATGCAAATGTGCTCAGATTATAGATGGTAGGCGACATCATAAAGTCTATTGCCATACATTTTTCGCCAAACACCTCCATAATAACCACATTATAATCTGTATATATGTTAGACTTTAAGGTATCTATCTATGGGCCTGAGTTCCCTGACTATAAATTAATAAATAAATAAAATTATAAGGTGTGATACACTAAAAATCTAAAATATGATTATCTTAAAAACTTAACAAAAATAATGAAGCTACTGAATATATGGCTATAGAACCTAAATCTCTTAGCTTTCTTTGGTTAACGAGAGTTTAAAAATTCTCTCTAATATGTGGCTCATTCACAATCATCACAGTTTCTGTCACAGAGTACCTTATTATAACCGGAAATGACACCTGATTCTAAAAGTTACTCTTATGCATTAACTTTAAAAACAGGCAACTATCTGTTAATCTACATGCTTAGATTCAGGTATATGAATCTAATCCATAATTTCGGTACTTGGCTTGATTTCCCTAGTTTACTATATAACTTATTTGTTTTTTATTATTTTAATATGTTCAGTGTATATGGTTTATAGAAGTTCTCAGGGGTGTCCGTCAATACTATTTGTTTCTACAGTAATTTATATATAATTTCGAATCTAGGAAACAATTTTTCATGATTATTGGTCTTTAGGCCAAACATGTATGGAAGCTGAGCAATCTTTTTTATAAAGTCAAGATTGCGCAAGTGGTTAACGCGTCCGTGGAATTTAAGCAATATTACAAACAAAATTTTTGAATTATGTATAGAAGGTCATTGAATATAATCTTTTTAATACAAAACACTTAATATGATGCTCTGCTAACAGTTACGAAGAGTAAGCACCTAATTTAAGTCTTTTATTGTCTACGTGGATTGACCATGATCATCGACTTTACCTTAAAAGGGTAAATTATGTCCGAAGACTTGTTTTTATAAGGAAACGATTAATACCTTTAATTCGTTCGCAAGTGCCCTTGCAAACAAAACATTTGCGGCCTTGCTTTTACAGTAGCCCTTGTAAGCATCATAGGGAGTCTTTTCGAAATTCATGTCTTCTAAATCCAGCTGACCTTAAAAGTACATTTAAGTAAGTGTGACATTTCAAATAATTAACAAGGTAGTTAATTAGTGCTTCGATTCATCAACAAGAGCCTTTACCCGAAGAACGAAAGTCGCTGCACGCTGGTTCGAAACCATTCTGACATCTAAACCCAGTGGATTAATTTTATAGGGGGTAAAACTATCCTAAGATTTATAAATCTAATACCAATTTAACGTTAAAAATACAGAAGGTAAAACTAATTATACTTACAGCATTTGAGGTTAATCGGATAGAAAACGTACCTAGCGCATTCCATACTCGGTTTCAATCAAAAATTATTCATTTCATTTAAATACGATCGAATTGAGAAACTTTGGTAAGTAAGCATATTATTATATTATTTGACTGTATTTAAGCCGTACCTATCGTATTGATATTTTTCAAATTAAATTATAATTATTTTTTGCCTGTTAAAAAAAGTCAAGCAAATTCATTACCTTCTACCACCTATACCTAAGACAAGAAAAAAATAATTACCCTTGAGATGTAAATACGATGACACGCAGACTATCCTTGAAGCGTCGCTACGCATGAGAATAGGCAATAACAATAGTGTTAGTAGCGCGTGTCCCAAATGATTTGTCCCCATGTGTGTCTCGAACCCGTCCTCAGTCTTGCCTTCGAGGCACATCATCACACCAGCGTTGTTCACCAAAATATTGATATGTTTCTCGTTTTCTAATATTCTCTTAACGAATTCTCGAATAGAGCTCAGACTAGATAAGTCTAACTTTTCAACCACGATCTCCCCTTTTCTGGAATCGGTAATCGAATTTTCAATTACTTTTTTAGCGGCATCGCCTTTTTTTACGTCTCTGCATGCTATTATTACTCGGGCACCTGGAAGAAGTAAGATTCCTTTTGATTTAACTATGTAGGCATGCTAAATCATGTAATCCTTTATTCAGTCTAGTCTGTTACAAGCTCTTCTAAAGATTGAAAAGTTGTTACGTTAGAGAGAGGACCCCAGCGCCTCGGGAAACTGGACTGTAGGTACTATTAAGAACCAGCAAGAAACTCTTTTTGAATGAACGATACTTCAATTATTCTTAAATTATTAAAAATTAAGTTTAAATAACTATCTTATTCCTTATACAACTGTTGGTAGTACAAACCTCGAGTAAAGAAGTCTGCCGCAGTTTCTTTGCCTATACCAGTATTGGAACCGGTAACGATAGCAGTGATCCCCTCCAAACGACGCTTGCTTTTACACCAACCGCTTAAATAGTCCATCCTCAAGGATGAAAACTAAAAAAAAACAAAAGTATTAAGCATGACTGGTCCAGAATCCGGAATACGACCTCATAACGCGAGGCAAAACCAAGGGCTGAAGCGGAATGGTGCACTGCCTAACCTACCTGTCTCACTCTAAAAAATGAACTTATGTTGCTCCAAGAGATTATAATACGGCTTCAGGTAAGTATTGTATTAAGTATTAACGAGTTTTCTTAGTTTTTTTAATAACCCAACTCCCTAAATAATCTCAGTTACCAAATCTGGCGGGGGTGGTTAAGGTACTCCAGTACTAAAGTACACTACTAAAGCACGGATAATTGTACCGAAGACAACGGCATACATTTGCGTGAAAAGTTCAAAATTTTATTTTGTTCTACTTACTTTTAATTTATGTACCCAGAATTTTGATATTAAATCTACTATATTACTATTATAAAGCTGAAGAGTTCTTTTGTTTAGTTGCACGCGCTAATCACAGGAACTACCATCATACTTGGAAATGTATTATTTTGACAACCTTCTTTGAGTTAAATAGAAATTCCTGTACTGGCTACATACATACGAGCAGCGGCCGGCAAAAGTTGTATAATTCATATATGTCGTGTTAAGCGCCTAATAAATGACATAGTAAACTCATATCTGTCGTGAAATTTAAAAATGGATAATATTGATAATCACTTTATTTGTACTCCAGTCATGTATGTTTAATATATATTTCTATATAAATGTACAGTATATGTATTTTAACCGTTACCCTAGCATCCCATAATACAAGCCTTACAGTGCTTACTTTGGGGCTAGGCTAATTGGTGCGAGTGTTGGAAATATTTATTATTATTTGCCAAATTACGATATTTGCTAGGTCCTTGGAACGACCTTTTACTGCGAAAAATTGCAACCAATGAGATAACTTATCAAAGGTTTTATTTAAAATTCGAACTTGATTTCGAAATACAAAGCTGTTTATGAAAAAAAAAACGGACATGTGCTGTTCATATGTGATAGAAGTAAAACCTACAAAAATGTGAACACGTAAAAGTCCTCATGACTAGGTACGTCTTAAGACAACACCTGTGTTAAAATTAAACTCTCTCGGTCAAAATTAAATATTTTATACTTAAATTGTTTCGAAAAAGAAATAATAGCTAAATAAAAGAAAAAGAAAAAAAAATACCTAGCTCAGGATCGAACTACTACTGATCATTTGGTGTCGACCCCAAGACCGTTACCGTTCGGCTATGTACCTACTGTCTCTGGCAGAGATTTACAAAATCACGGATACCTTGTGTCAAACACTGTCGCTTTTTTTTGTTTCATAGAGTTTCAAATCAAAACGGTGCTAATTAAGTTTTCACTTCAAAAACAAACACACACTTTAACACGGGAAAAATTAGGAATGGTTAGAAGAATTTCGACGCGGTCCGTGAGGGCCGCGGTAGCATAATTGGTCAGTGCATTCGCCCGGATTGCGAAGGGTGCGGGTTCGAGTCCCGTCTGCTGCCTGGTCCGCTGGAATTTTTTCTAGTTATATTTTCTTTAGATTTAAACATCAAGCAGTTACATGCTTTAAAAATAATAAAAATTATAACGAGAAAAATTGTTGTAGTAGATACGTTGTTTGTCATGGATTTTCCAAACTTTAGAAAGCTCTGCCTTGGTACTACTTAGTTTTAAATTCCGTGCATTATTTGAGAAAAGACAACACAAGCTTTGACCACAACCAGGCATTGATGGACTTACTTAGGTATGTGTGTACAAAAACTCCGCGACGGCATACTTATGTCCATTTCTTATGTTTGACTTACTGTAACCATTTTTTTTCAAATGAAAGCGGCTGAAATCGCACGGTATCTCTAGTGTGATCAATTTGATCATATAATAATGTTTACGTACATTGCATTGGAGGAGTTCATTCTCGATCTACGATTGAAGTGGGCTGTTCTTGGCAGTACACTCTCAGTAGCAGTGTGTAGCAGTACCTATCTACTAAGACCGGGTCGATACGATCATGAGAGAAGAGAGCCAGATTCTATTCAGACGTACCCCAAAATACTTCTATATTTGTGACGGGCAACTACGGAACACTACATTCCCCGTGGCCGTAGCCGTAGTACACGCACTTGGATTTTTTGTCACTTAGGATTTACAGTAGTGCGCGTTTGCTGTTTGGATTGGCATCGTGAAAAGTTTAATATACATTCAGAATTCAGGATAGGCGAGGGATAGCAGAATTAGCACCTAACTGCATAGTAGGACAGAGTGGTGTTAAGAGAATTAAAATCACCCTACGACTCAGTTTAAATTGTGGTATTAGGGAAGAAAAGTTGATTCTACTTGTAAGGTACTTAAGAAAAATATCAAGTCAAAATTGATTTAGGAGTAATAGGTGTGCATTCAATGTGATTACCAAAAACTTCGTAACAAGATTTCCTTCGGATTATCTGCATGACCTCCGACGGAAATCTTACAAGTAGAGTGTTGTATGTTTGTTTATGTTCTATGTAACCACTCAAATTACTTTCTAAACTACGCAAAACCAATGCATAATTCCTAATGTCAAATGGTCACACATATAAATAAAAATCTACAATACCTTGTACAGATGTAAATGTTATGTGGCCCGGGACTCAGTTTTCAAAATACGATTTAATTTATTGTAGATAAGAATTGAACGTGACAAAAACGCGTTCAATATCACGATCCTGATGCTAGAGAGGTTGTTAAAAGGGATGAGCTCATCAGAGTTTTGTTAAAATGTACACGGGCAAATTAAAAGCTGGCACAATTATATTTTTCGCTCCTAATCCACCGTCATAAATTTAATGTAATTAGGAGCTTCCCGTGACTTTGTCTGCGTGGTTTAACTGGTTTATCAACTCATACAAAACTTCATCTCCCACTTCACCGCTTTTTTTTCACGACGGAAAGTATCCTGTAACCGTCTATCTCTATACCAGAATTCAGCATAATCGATTCAATGATTTAGGTGTGAAAACGTAAGAAAAACAACCTCGCATTCGCATTTAAAATACATATTATTAAATAAAATTTATTATCTATAAGTAACAAGTTGCCGATTGAGTGACCAAAATATAAGAAGCTATCTCTCGCTGCGGATAGGACATTGCAGCGGTCTAACCATCTCCATGAGTCTAACTATAATTATAACAACGTATAGACTACAGAGTGTGATCAAGTATTTATTACACAATTTATGTTTTGTGACCTTGTGACGGAACCGGAATATGGTTGTGTACTATGATCTTTTATAATAATTGTACCTTTTGTAGGCGAGAACCACAGGCGAAAACTGTTTAGAATTTATTGTTCTACTCTACTTACGTTTTCCTTTACTTCCAAACTAAATTTGCAAATCGTCCCGACACCGAATGATAAATTTAATAAATACTGCTAAAGTACGCAACACACTAAGCCACATGTTACTTAATAGTTACTATTGACCACAAACTGAGAAATTAGTTTTACGAGCCACTAAACCAAACTAGTTCTTAATTAATGAAATAAACGGCTAAGTATTCTGGCGTTTTAACCACAACCACACAATACTCAGCATGGGTAATCATTTTCACTAGTCGCACTCGGATATACGTTTATTCAAATATTATTGTAATTTATACGGTCTTACTTTGAACGTATCACCGACAACTGACTTGCACAGTGAAAGTTACTGAACTGAACTGTCGGATCGGATTGTATGTCCATATAACTAGATACTTTACCGTGACCTCGAAAAGCGCGCCATATAGATAGACCACTTTCTACTGTCGCATCATCACCATAGTTTTAGTTCATATAAGTACTTTATTTCATCATCATCAGCCTATTAATGTCCCCACTGCTGGGCCACAGGCTTCCCTATGGATGGAATAGGGAGATTGGGCCATGACCCACCACGCGGGCCCAGTGCGGGTTGGTGGGTGCTAACGACTGCAGATGCAGCCGAGACCAACGGCTTAACGTGCCTTCGGAAGCACGGAGGAGCTCAAGATAGTAAATTATGGTCACCCATCCAATGACCGACCACTGCGAAAGTTGCTTAAATTCAACGATCGCTGCGGAACGCGCTAACCACTTGCGCCATCGAGCTCCTCGAGTAAGTACTTTATTTATTAAATGACTACAAATGTGTAAATATACATTAAGCAAGTACTTATATTCTGCGCCTATGTTGTAATAGCGTTAGATAAAAATTAATTGGTAAAATTGTCATAAAGATTTTTTTGTTAGTACTGTGTGACACTTTATATTTGTACTGTAATAACTTTGCTGTTACTTTAGTTGAACACTTTAAAAGTACAAGTTTTATTTTAGAATGTTCACTAAATCCCAAACACTTTTCCCTCGTAATATATGTTTTTATTTAAGTATTACCAAGAGGTAATAAAATACGATACTTTAAAATATATTTTTTATTTTCATAAAAAGTCGCTTACAATCTAAAATATAAATATAAAACTATTATTTAAAAAAAAAACTATACTGCCCTATTACAAATATTTTTATACACAGTTAACAGCATTTTGGTTCGGTTTATAAAGATTACATTTCATAAAAAACCGGCTAAGTGCGTGTCGTGCCACGGGCAGTGTAGGGTTCTATAGTTGTTTGTCGTCACCACAATATATTTTGGAATACTATTTTAAGCAATTACTTCGTCTAAGTCACTTTTAATGTTTTCTTCTCTATTTTATTAGGTCAGAAATTGTCTTGAACGTTGTTTCAAGGGTGTTCAAGCCAATAGTTTAGCTTTTAGAGGGGGGGGGGGGACTACAAAATTTGCACTTCAAAGTTCTATATTTTGAAAACGGAACCCTAAATCGAAATATAGTCTTAGGAACAGCTTAGTAATTTTAAAGGACCTATTCAACGATGAACAAGTGGACTATGAAAAAATAAAATCATCTCCAGGTTGTATATAATAAATCATCTACATGTAGCAGAGCTACCCTAAACATTTTATTCTACCAATTTGTCGGCATGATTGATATACATATCTCCACAAAATCACAGCTCCCTAGTGCCAGCAGTCTCCAAGCAAAACCGGGGACGGACAGACAGACGGACAAGGCGAAACTATAAGGGTTCCTTGTCAGGACTACGGAACCCTAAAAACCCTATTAATATTAAATTACTTACGTACTATACTTACATGAAAAACAAACTTATAGATTCTTAATACTATTGTATTATGATAAATTTTGCATTCATAATGCTTTTATTATATAACGTCAATTAATTATGTAAAAATAATACTCATCTCATCATACCATATAAAATATTTTAACTATTATGCTAACCAATTTCATTTAATAACATATTTGCCCAATACTTAATTATTAATGCCATAACCTTCAGAATAACCAATAACATTATATTTAATACGAGATTAGCACAATTTCCTATTTATTAGCAAATTCCTGGCTCATTGACTATTCTAGGGAGTTTATTTCTCATTAGTAACTATTTGAGAATGAACAGTGGACTGCCTGTAAACTGCAGCAAGACATGTTGTATTCAGTTGCCATATTGCAGTTTAAATGCAGGTTTTGTGCAATCAACAAAGTTGTGTCAAAGCTGCCAATGGACTTAGCATCCAGTTCTTGTCACTTCCGTTTAATTGAATCATTTCCAGATGAAGTGCATTATAACTATAATTGTGCAATTGTGAAGTTTTGCTTATATGCTTACTTAAAAAAATGGAGAAGTATCATAATGGGAATGTTAAGATCTAATAATGTCATTGCAATAATATACTTAACATACTTTGAGCAGTGCTTTGAATGTAAAAAAATATACTACATATTTTTCTCCTGAATTTCAAAGAAGCATTTTCGATTTCTACGCTTTTTGGATTCTTGTATCATCAGCTG
Organism: Chilo suppressalis; assembly: GCA_902850365.2. Taxonomy (NCBI): domain Eukaryota; kingdom Metazoa; phylum Arthropoda; class Insecta; order Lepidoptera; family Crambidae; genus Chilo; species Chilo suppressalis. The sequence goes on from OU963898.1 coordinate 22,796,961, forward strand.
TAAAAGGATTGTAATCACCTAGACCTACAAGTTCTGCAGAAATGTTCCATAATTTTTTGGCTTTCTCATCACTTAAAGCGGAGTTAGAAGGCTTGACAGCTGCACAATCACTGAAACATAGATGTACTATTAAATCTCTTGAATTGCAGCTTAAACACTAGTGAAAAATACAGTAGTTTATTGTACTGTAATAAATTAAAGATGTTTTGAGACAATAGTTACAACACGTCAGTAGTTTCTGTAAAACATCTGTCACTACATTTTTTTGTTTTTGTTAATATACTTAGAAAGTTCTGGCATTTTCTTTTTCTTTTATTTCAGAGGCTTTCCTGAGATGTGGTTATAAAGTAAAGCTTTTAACTTTCAGGCTGCTCCTTTAATTCTCTAATTAACCTGAAAGGCATATGGAATGTTGGTACATATTTACGCAATATTAATTTATTTTGTATTTACCTATAGTACAGGCCAGTTTCTTCTGCACATTTTTCATCAACTGAGCAGTATATGGTTGTTTGGGCACCAAGCTCAGATGATTTCATAAAAGGTGCCAAAATGAATCCAATGATTTTTCGGGCACCCCAGAATAAAGATTCGTTCAAATGACGTCCCAGTTCTGTCTTGACTACACCAGGATGCAAGGTATATGTGTTAACACCATCAATATTATGCTCCTGAAAAAAAAAATTGTGAAGATTTTATTATTTAATTTGAAATATTTAATATTGTTAATTAATTATTATAATATGCAGATGGGATGAATACTAGCCTGGTACAGGGTTTTATAAACTTATTTCAGGCACAGAAGTTACTCATATTATAATCCATTAATATATTTAGTCTTCTGGTAAAACTCCATATGCAAATATAATATACTAAAATATTATTATCAAAAATTTCATAATATTAAATTATGTATGAAAATAATCACCTTTAATTTTGATGCTAATTCCTTTGAAAAGAGTATATTAGCAAGCTTGCTTTGCGAATATGCTTCAGCAGCACTATAGGGGCGAGTCTTATAATTTATATCATCCAAATTAATACCATATCCTGAAATAAAACGCATGTATCAGCCACAAAATAATTCAGCTAGTAACTGTTATGCAATTTATAATTTAAAGTATTGTAGAAAATATTTTAAATAAAAATATTAGACAACTTAAACTTTATCCTGATTATAATATTATTTTAAGTATCTTCAACTACATGTATCAATCTATAGAAAATTTTACTAGAAAAGAATCCACTCAGTCCAGTTGGGATCCTGTCCTTTATCCTGATTCCAATCTGAATTAAAGCCCTGGTCCTAGTGGTGGCCCTAGTCCCACCAATGCCCAAACCACTTGCAAAATCTGTTTTTTTATTTTTATTTAATTTAATACAATATAAGCATTTAAATTACTTCTCTGTATGTTTCTACATTGCAAAAGACTAGAATCAAAATTAGGATATTTAGATGGTCTCTTAATGATTACTGGTGCCCACCAATACAAGCTACATAACTATTGTGATAATCAGATCTTTAATAATAACACTCCTTCAAACATAAACAGGCAAAATAGATACCATACCCCTGTTTTGTACTTCAAAGTAGTTTCTGGTACATATAGTCTGTTACTGTTGTTGCCAAGATTACTGTGCCAATGACAAGCATACCACACCAGGGCCCTGGTAAATATATGAAAGTGTAAATATTTACTTACACTTTCATATGCTTTTATTAACATTTTGTTAATAAATTAATTTACTTACTTATATGAGCCCTTGAAGAAACCGTTACAATTCGTGCTGGCTTACTGTTTCTGATGCGGGGGAGTAAAAGCAATGTAAACAAAAAGTGGGCCAAGTGGTTAGTGCCCATTTGCATCTCAAAGCCATCTTCGGTTTCACTTTTAGGACACATCATGACTCCAGCATTGTTAACGAGTATGTTTATATGAGATTCCTGGTTCAAAATATTTTGAGCACACTCCCTGACAGAACTCAAGGATTGCAAGTCACATTTTACAACAACCAATTCTCCCTTTTCAGGCAAATTAATGCATGCCTTCTCTATGTCACTCTTGGCTTGCTCTGCCTTTTCTAAGCTGCGACATGCCATTATCACCCGAGCACCTAGAAGCAATGGAAATGAAATCAATCAACAAATAAGCACTTCATGTAACTCATTCCCAGCATAAAATACAAATTTTGAAGAATTCATCTTTTGTAATAACACAATTCAATCTTAAACCACAAAATCCAATCTAGTGCACAAATATATATTACATTATTTTTAGGTTTTATCCCGGTAGGGCTATTTGTTACTGTGATTAGGATCAAATGACATAAAATGATACATGTAAAATTATAACATGGGATAGTGCGAGTGTTATTAAAGTACCAACCTCTTTTATAAAAGTCTAATACAGTTTCTTTTCCTATGCCTACATTACAGCCGGTCACAACTGCAGTTTTCCCAATCAACTTGGCACTACTCAAGCACCGACCGCTGAATAATGGCATCGTTAAAGGTTTTCCTACAATTCCTACAATAAAACAAGGTTGATTATTTCTTTACATTGATAATAAAAGCAGTTCGGTATGCAACGAAAATGGTAAAAAAATATAACTTTCTTTTCAACAGCACCAAGCCACGAAACCAACCACGATTATTTAATCAACAATAGCATAAACTTAATCGAGTCTTCTATTACCTAGTTACCTACTCTTTATTTCATTAACTTGATTGATATAATTCAGAATTTACAACTTTTCAATAAATAAATAAAGTGAGAGAGTTACAAAAGAAATCCATCAAAAAACTAAGTTTAAAAAAGTATGTCAAGTGCACGTCAAGTCAACGTCAAGTGGTGGTATGCTATGCCGACACTTCACTAATCTGTAAATGTTTGATAAATTAATTGGAGTCTTCGATCAACAATTCTATAGATAACAGATCAGCGCGTAAAATCCGTCTTAGTAAATATAAAGTCTCACTTGAGTCGTGAGATCTTATTTAACTGCATTTTATTAGTTTTGTGCAACTGAACTTTTTCCTTTGCCTTCCTTATTTTACAAATAAATCAAAAATAAAGAATTTTGACAATGATATTTTGTTGGATTTCTTTGGCGGGAATTTCAAGCAAACGTGCGAAATTTTTTTCCGAAAAATATTTTATTGTAATTAATTTATTATACTTAGATAATTTTAATTACAAAATAACAAAGTTGTCTGTCGTTAATTAAATATGGCAGACAACGAGGCCGGGGGTGATATGCTCCCCCCGGCCCCGGTCAATCCAGGTTCGGGATCTGCGGGAAAAAGACCAAGAAAAATGAATTCACTGGACGAAAATACTGATGCGATCGGCGGCGGTGAGGAAAGTTCGCACTTTTTACACCTCTGTGAAGTTAGCCCCCCACTTTTTGAATTTTATTATTATCTAGGTTGTTCTGGGTTGTTCTATGTTTGTTCTACATTGTTCCAAAGTATTATTTGAAAAAACTAAAATTTGAAGCTGCCAGACAAGAAAAACCGTTTTTCTATGGTAGCCCCCCATGTTTGGAAATTCAATATTTTTTTAGTTGTTCCAAGTTGTTCTAGTTGTTCCGAACATTGTTCCAAAGTATTATTTGAAAATATTCAAATTTGAAGCTGCCAGACAAAAAAAAACGTTTTTATGGTAGCCCCCCATGTTTGGAAATTCAATATTTTTTTAGTTGTTCCAAGTTGTTCTAGTTGTTCCTAACATTGTTCCAAAGTATTATTTGAAAATATTCAAATTTGAAGCTGCCAGACAAAAAAAACGTTTTTATGGTAGCCCCCCATGTTTGGAAATTCAATATTTTTTTAGTTGTTCCAAGTTGTTCTAGTTGTTCCGAACATTGTTCCAAAGTATTATTTGAAAATATTCAAATTTGAAGCTGCCAGACAAAAAAAATGTTTTTATGGTAGCCCCCCATGTTTTGAAATTCAATACTTTTTTAGTTGTTCCAAGTTGTTCTAGTTGTTCCTAACATTGTTCCAAAGTATTATTTGAAAAAACTCAAATTTGAAGCTGTCAGGCAAAAAAAACCGTTTTTGAAATAGCCCCCCATGTTTGGAAATTCGTTATTTTTAAAGTTGTTCCAAGTTGTTCTAGTTGTTCCTAGCATTGTTCCAAAGTATTATTTGAAAAAACTCAAATTTGAAGCTGTCAGGCAAAAAAAACCGTTTTTGAGATAGCCCCCCATGTTTGGAAATTCGTTATTTTTAAAGTTGTTCCAAGTTGTTCTAGTTGTTCCTAACATTGTTCCAAAGTATTATTTGAAAAAACTCAAATTTGAAGCTGTCAGACAAAAAAAAACCGTTTTTCAGATAGCCCGCCAAGTCAAATCGTACTAGAGACAATAAATAAATCAACAATAATCTTAAACAATGACGATTGTATCAGTACAACCGTGGGCTATATCGTTCCAATTTCATTTAATCATTTTGAATAAAATTAATAGTTATAAGACAAGAAAACATTACACTATAGGGTAAACTCCCTAATTGTTGCCACCTCGAGTGGAAGTTGTCGCGAAGGATTCGGTCCAGGGGAGGCATCCGTGGAACCGATGCCGGGAGGACTGCATCGACCCGTCGGCCAGGGAGACCCGTAGAAACGGCTGTCCCGCTGGCCGCCCGTGGCACAGTACAGGGGCCCGAGCGTTCCTAACCAGTTCGCGAGGCTGCCCTATCATGTCACGCATAATCTCGGGGTGGACCGTCGTGCCGGTTGGTGACCGGGGCGTGGGGTCCCGGCGGCCACTCCCGGGGGGGTGCGGGGGCCCTTCCGTCCGGCGGGTCGGCGCATCTCCACTGCAGGCAGTCAATCGGGAAAACAAACCCCCCTTATTTGCCCGGACTCTTCGCGACGGGGTCCGCTCGTTTTCGGGTCTCTTTTTTTTTCACTTCCACCATGGCAGCCTCAATAACAAAGTTTGGACGTACAGCGGTGCACACCCCCACGCCTTCAACGCTGTTTGAGGTCGAGTTCTGCAACATACGCGGACTCCACTCTAACCTCAACGCTGTCCACCACCATCTCGAGACAGCACGGCCAGCATTGTTGTTCCTGACGGAGACACAAATACTTCCGCCTGCTGACACAGGCTACCTTAATTATCCCGGCTACGTGCTTGAAGAGCCCTTCAAAGTGAAAGCCGGTGTATGCCTGTATGTTCGGGCGGATGTTTGTTGTCGCCGTCTCCGCTGCTTGGAAGATCCCTCCTTTTCCATGCTGGGGGTACACGTAGACTCTGGCCCGGGGGCCAGAGTCGACGTGTGCCTCTACAGATCCCACACCGGCGATGTTGAGACAACTCGACTTTTTGAACACCTTAGTCGGGCAGCAGATGACGCGCAGGAGCGATTTCCCAATGCAGAATTGGTGTTTTTGGGGGACTTTAATGCTCACCACAATTTGTGGTTAAGTTCTTCCAAAACTGACCATGCAGGGATCTCTGCTCACACATTCGCTCTCACGCATGACTTGAAGCAACTGGTTGATCAGCCCACCAGGATCCCAGATATTCCAAGTCAAGCGCCTTCTTTACTGGACCTTCTGCTCACGACCCATCCACAGGGCTATCAGGTTGTGGTAAGAGCCCCCCTGGGCTCGTCCGACCACTGCCTGATATCTGCCAAAGCACCACAGGCCAAGCCTCCGCGTCCAGCAGTGGTCAAGCGCCGTATCTGGCATTATGGGTCGGCAGATTGGGACGGTATGCGTGATTACTTTGCGTCCGTCCCTTGGAAGCAGCGCTGCTTCAGTGACAGGGACCTATCGGGCAGTGCCGTTGCCATTACTGAGGAGATTATAATGGGTATGGAATACTATATTCCTCATTCTGATCTCATCAGTAAGGGCACACGTAACCTCTGGTTCAATCACGACTGTGCTGAAGCTGCTTCGCGTAAGCAAGCGGCATATCGTGCTTGGATCAGAGGCCGCGCTCTCAAGGATCCCGGGATCGATTCACTTAAAGCAGCCTACAATTCTGCTTCCAAGGCCTGTAAGAAGGCTTACATCAGAGCGGATGCTCAGCGTGTTGCACATGTTGGCCAGGAACTTATAACGCATCCTGCGGGCTCCCGTAGCTACTGGCGTTTGGCCAAGGCCGTGCAAAAAAACTTCTGCCAGCCCTCGCTGCCACCTCTGAGATGCCCAGACGGAACACTAGCTCATAAGCCGCAGGAGAAAGCCGATTTACTGGCAAAACTCTTTGCGGCTAACTCCCGAATCGATGATTGCAATGCACTGCCACCATCATTACCTCACTGTGGCACAACGATGCCTGATATTAAAATCAGGCAGCGTGAGGTTCGTGCCGAATTGCAATCACTCGACGTCCGGAAAGCTAGTGGACCTGATGGCATCCCAGCAGTAGTACTTAAAAAATGTGCAGCGGAGTTGTCTCCCGTGCTCACGCGCTTGTACCAATGCTCGTATTCTTTGGAGCGTGTGCCGGAGACTTGGAGAGATGCTAACGTGCAACCGGTGCCCAAAAAAGGGGATCGCTCAGACCCGGCAAACTATCGGCCAATAGCAGTCACCTCAGTTTTATGTAAAGTTCTAGAAAAGGTCCTTAATAACCATCTGACCCGCTACCTGGAGGATCACTCCCTGATTAATGATCGTCAATATGGATTTAGACCGAAACGATCGACGGGTGATCTTCTAGCGTACTTAACTCATATCTGGGGTGAGGCTATCGACAAGCGTGGCGAGTCGTTGGCCTTGACATTGCCAAGGCGTTCGACAGGGTCTGGCACAAAAGACTTCTCTCCAAGCTTCCGGCATACGGTCTGCCAGCCCAGTTCTGTTCTTGGGTAGCTGACTTCCTGCATGAGCGTAGAATTCGTGTCCTTACGGATGGTAGCAGTTCGCGGTTCATGTCAGTGAATGCCGGCGTTCCCCAGGGCTCCGTCCTATCCCCCACTCTCTTTCTGCTGCATATCAATGACTTGATTCCTCATGGGAATATTCATTGCTATGCAGACGATAGTACAGTGCATGCGGGGTATCTCGGACAAGCAGCGGCTGGGCAGGCAGTAACCAGGGAGAAACGGGAAAATCTTGTCATTGAACTCAATCAGGCTTTGGACCACATTTCCGAATGGGGTACCAGGAACTTGGTTGGGTTCAATGCCAAGAAAACTCAGGCTTGCGCTTTCACGGCAAAAACATCGCCATTCCTTCCCCTTCCATCTCTTCAGGGCACAACACTACCGCTGCAGAGCAACATTTCCATGCTCGGTATGGAAGTTCGCTCAGACCTGAATCCAAAGGACTACATCGAAACCGTGATCAAAACAGCTTCACGCAAACTCGGAGTCCTGAACAAGGTGCGGCGTTTTTTCACGCCCGATCAACTGTGCTTGTTGTACAAAACGCAAGTGCGGTCCTGCGTGGAATATTGCTCGCACCTCTGGGATGGCTCCGCCAAGTACTTGCTCGATGCTTTGGATAGGTTACAGCGGCGCGCAATCCGCATCATAGGCGATGAGGAGGTGACTAAACACCTTGAGCCTCTTCAATTACGCCGTGACGTGGCGTCACTAAGCGCGTTCTATCGTCTGTACCACGGCGAGTGTTCTGAGGAGTTATTCTCTCTTATCCCACCTTCCCCTTTCCTTCAGAGGACCACGCGCGCTGGCCTACGTTGTCACCGTCTTACTGTGGCCACAATTCCAACGCGTACAAAGAAATTTGGTGACTCATTTCTTTGTCGCACTATCCGTAAATGGAATGCTCTGCCCGCTCACGTGTTCCCTCCCTCTTACAACCTGGGATCCTTTAAAAGAGGCGTGAAGAAGCAACATGCAGGCCGGCAGGGTGAGGATGGCTGGTGTGGCAGGTAGAACTGCTGTATCAGCTATCTTCGCGTCTGGACTTCATCTTCACTTAACATCAGGTGGGGTGGAGTCATTTGTCGGACCTAACTATAAAAAAAATAAAATAAAAAAATAAAAAACCTTAAGAGTAGGTTCCATGTCAGTCAAACATTAAATTACCATAAAATCACATCTAAATGAGTTAGTACACAACACATGTAACAGTATCAAGGAAATATAGTTCAATCTTTGTTTTCATAATAGTACAGTCAATGAAGGTAAAAATCAGCTATAACCTCCGATTTCGATGAACCTCCATCGATTTTCATGAAAAATGGTGATGAGGTGGGGGATACCATATGAAACAAATGTGACATAGTGCCAACTTGCGCTTTTTGCCTAGGGGTAGATACCACCCCTTCTCGGGGGTAAAAAATATTTTAATAAAAATAACTCCAGGAATCGATAGAAAGACAAACTCTAAGCAAAAGTTGTTATATTAAGTTTTCGAAATAAATCAATACTTTCTGAGTTAATAATGATCAAAGATTGTGATTTTGCGTCAAAAAATTCATGTTTTACGCGGTTTTTCATAAATATTTCAAAAGCTATGAGTTTTAAGAAAAATATATTATTACTAGACGCAACGAATATTCGGTTACTATTCGGTATTCGGCCTATTCGGCTGCTTTTATTATATTCGGCCGAATACCGAATACTATATATATTTTGTCATAGAGAAATAATTGGTAAAATGAAAATTAATATCGATTGATTACGTAGGTATATATTCCTATTTTCATTTCTGTTATATATAATCATTAAAGTAGCCATTGGTACATAATCATCTTCTGAATTGGAAAAATGGAGGATTCTATGTATTTGAATTATTGTGGTAATCAAAATTTAAAAGGGTAAGGTTCTCATTTCTTTTATAATCATTTATTAAGTAGTCATTGGTACATAACACAGGAACATATTTTAATCATTTTCTGTATTAAACAAGTTAAGAATTTTTCTATGCATTTGAATTATTTTCATAATCAAAATTTAGAAGGGGAAGGTTATGGTGCAGAAAGACTAAATTTTCTGCATTTTTAGGAAGTAGTAGAAATTCTTTTTTTCTCGTACACCATCCCAGCTTCAGAGTAAAGGCGCTCTGAGTAAACACTACTTCCTGGCGCCGACAAATATTTTGCTGCAATCTTAATCAAACACGGAAATTCAATTTTCCTTGCTGCCACCATGTATATTGGTTGTTATGACGTGATATATTACTAATATTTAAGAAAAGATCCATTTCTGTTGAAACTGCGTTTGACTGAATTGCACTGCAAACAAAGGGGCGCGAAACAATCACGTTTGTACAAGTTTTTGGCGCTAAAATCCAGCCGAATACTTTTGCCTAATATTCAGCTATTCGGTCAGGGGCCTCGCCGAATATTCGGTATACTGCCGAATATACTATACGTTGCAAGTCTAATTATTACCAAAATTGAAGCTAATAAAAAAAACAAACACCTTTGAAAAACCTTCTTATATGAATTCAAAGTGAGCTATAGGTAATTGTATGTATATATTTTTTCGACGAGTACTTAAATCTAAGTTTTCAACCCTAAATAACGGGAAACCGATGCATTTTGATGAATGGTTGGAATTATTTTTCGTTTTTCCTAAAAAAATAAGTGTTATCTTATTTTTATCATAACGATATAGCCCACGGTTGTACTGTTGTTGTACTATCGTCATTGTTTAAATTGATTTTTGATATATTTATTGTCTCTGGTAGGTACGATTGATTTTATTTTATAAATAAAAAAAAATTTTTTTTCTTGCAGCTTCAAATTTTATTTTTTTCAAATAATACTTTGGAACAATGTTAGGAACAACTAGAACAACTTGGAACAACTAAAAAAATAATGAATTTCCAAACATGGGGGGCTACCATAAAAAAGGTTTTTTTTGTCTGGTAGCTTCAAATTTGAATATTTTCAAATAATACTTTGGAACAATGTTAGGAACAACTAGAACAACTTGGAACAACTAAAAAAATAATGAATTTCCAAACATGGGGGGCTATCTCAAAAACGGTTTTTTTTGTCTGACAGCTTCAAATTTGAGTTTTTTCAAATAATACTTTGGAACAATGTTAGGAACAAGTGAACAACTAGAACAACTTGGAACAACTAAAAAAGTATTGAATTTCAAAACATGGGGGGCTACCATAAAAAAGGTTTTTTTTGTCTGGCAGCTTCAAATTTGAATATTTTCAAATAATATTTTGGAACAATGTTAGGAACAACTAGAACAACTTGGAACAACTAAAAAAATATTGAATTTCCCAACATGGGGGCCTACCATAAAAACGTTTTTTTTTGTCTGGCAGCTTCAAATTTTATTTTTTTCAAATAATACTTTGGAACAATGTTAGGAACAACTAGAACAACTTGGAACAACTAAAAAAATAATGAATTTCCAAACATGGGGGGCTACCATAAAAAAGGTTTTTTTTGTCTGGTAGCTTCAAATTTGAATATTTTCAAATAATACTTTGGAACAATGTTAGGAACAACTAGAACAACTTGGAACAACTAAAAAAATAATGAATTTCCAAACATGGGGGGCTATCTCAAAAACGGTTTTTTTTGTCTGACAGCTTCAAATTTGAGTTTTTTCAAATAATACTTTGGAACAATGTTAGGAACAAGTGAACAACTAGAACAACTTGGAACAACTAAAAAAGTATTGAATTTCAAAACATGGGGGGCTACCATAAAAAAGGTTTTTTTTGTCTGGCAGCTTCAAATTTGAATATTTTCAAATAATATTTTGGAACAATGTTAGGAACAACTAGAACAACTTGGAACAACTAAAAAAATATTGAATTTCCCAACATGGGGGCCTACCATAAAAACGTTTTTTTTTGTCTGGCAGCTTCAAATTTGAGTTTTTTCAAATAATACTTTGGAACAATGTTCGGAACAACTAGAACAACTTGGAACAACTAAAAAAATATTGAATTTCCAAACATGGGGGGCTACCATAGAAAAACGGTTTTTCTTGTCTGGCAGCTTCAAATTTTAGTTTTTTCAAATAATACTTTGGAACAATGTAGAACAAACATAGAACAACCCAGAACATCCTAGATAATAATAAAATTCAAAAAGTGGGGGGCTAACTTCACAGAGGTACTTTTTACCCTATTTTAAACCAAATTACAAAAGACTCTATCCTGAAAATTCTACCAATTTTGAGTATAAAGTATTTGTACAAACTGATAACAATGATCGACTAGGCAACAAGGGCCCAATTTATTTAAACTACATATTTACCACTGATATCAAAGGCGTGGTGGCCATTCACCGGGTCAATGCAATAAAAATTGCAGTTGTGTTTAAGCAGTATAATACTGCAAATAACTTTCTGATGAACACTGCTTTTTTGGATAAATATAAAATGAAAGCGTACATACCGGCTGCTCAAATTGAAAAAACTGGAATTATCAGACATGTACCAGCTAACATTTCTAATAAAGAACTTTACTGTAAATTATCCTCGATGTACGAAATAATAGCTGTGCGTAGATTTATTAAAAAAGTTGGCAATGAAAGAGTACCATTACAAACTGTTAGTATTACTTTCCTGGCTAACAACCTTCCCGATCACGTACAATATGACTTATTTTCATATAGAGTATTTGAGTATATCCCTCCTCTGCAACAGTGCTATCGCTGTTTTAAATTTAATCATTCGGCAAAAGTTTGTAACGGTAAACAACGTTGCAGTATTTGTTCAGGAGAGCATTTCTATAAAGATTGCAATAAGCCTAATGAACTTAACTGTGCTAACTGTAGTGGTCCACATTTGGCAATATCGAATTTGTCCTGTTAAAGTCAAAAAGAAAAGTAAAGTCACGTATGCCAGTACTAATAATACCAATATGTTAAAGGATAAAATTTACGAGGAGCAATTTCCTACTCTTGTACATAATAAACATGTAAATAAAACAGATAGTCATAATGTCCAACCGTCAACTTTAATACAAAAAAATAAAGTACAATTTGTAAAGCCTGCATCCCAAAAAAAACATTTCGTTAGACGAACTTAAGAATCAATTGATTAATAACTCTGAAATCACAAACGCAATAGTTCGAACTCTAGTAACAATAGCTAACAAAGGGGACGATTCTCCCATAACTTCTACGTCAATTAAAGAATTATTAATTAAAAACCTTACTTAATTATGGATAATTTTAGTAACAGTAATAAAACGACGTTAAGGATTGCACAGTTTAATATTCAAAGTATTTACAATAAGATTCCCCTTTTAGTTAATTTCTTGAGAGATAATAACATAGACATCTGCTTCTTAAATGAAACTTGGTTAAAAGACAGACGGCCTTGTTCCATCCCTGGCTATAACATTTATTAAAAGAATGCCTTAAATGAACATGGTGGCGTCGCTATTCTTATCAAACCCATTTTTAAATACAAAGCTCTATCAATGGTTTTTTACGAAGATATCCAAACTGTAGCTTTATCTTTATCTACTTGTAATGGCGATTTAACCATTCTTTGTGTCTATTGCCCTCCTTCAGGTCCTTTAAGAATAAATGCATTACGTAATATTATACAAAGTCTGCCCGCACCTATTTTCATAGCAGGGGATTTCAATGCTCACCATGTTGCTTTTGGCTCTTTGTCCTCTAAAAGCCGTGGTGTGCAATTATATTCTATTATTGATGAGCTAGACTTATGTATATTAAATGAAGGCGACTTTACTACACTAAAATATCCCAATCGCAATCCATCGGCCATAGACATTTCTCTAGCTAGTCCAAGTATTACTCCACTGTGTAAATGGTCAGTCCACGATGATAATATGGGTAGTTATCATTTCCCAACAATTACAGATATAACCCTGACAATAGATCAATATATCATTAATCCTCCTTGTGAAAAATTTCTGTACAATAAGGCAAATTGGCATAGGTACAATGATCTTTCTACATTGAGCTTTAATCATATTATTATCGATTCTAATGATCCTCTTGCATCTTATGATTTTTTCTGTGAAACTCTTTCAATGCTAAAATCACAGTGGGCCCAATTCTGGCGTGCCAACTTATATCTAAAACTAACTAAAATTAGATATAGAGTTGTCAAATTCAATTTCGTATTCGGTACTGACACACTATCTCTCACTTTAAAATTGACGTCGCTAAGTTATTCAACTTAGATTTAGATGATCAAATGGTATTCTGAAACGCGTTCTAAATGTCATATTTTCTCTAAAATTAGAAATGTCACACTAAATTTAAGAAGGACCTACGGAGGTCCTCTCTAAATTTAAATGTGAATAATTGAGGCCAAATATCACGTAAATGATTGCTGTTTTGAACTTGATGTTAAGGTTGGGCACGGGTTTATTTCGTTAAAAAAGACAAAAATTTTATACAATAATGAACGACGACGGAGATAATAATATAATATTAGCTAGATCTTTTATTTTTTTTAAAATGATAGTTGTCTATGTTTCGATGCGGATTTATTAAAAGCATATTAATGTGTCATGGCCTAATGCGGCTTAGTGAGGGCTAACGACTGCAGATGCAGCGAGCAGCAACATAGGAACTCGATATTAGAAATACATATTGGGTTGATCACCCATCCTAAGCTCGGCCATTGTGAAAATTGCTTAACATTCACGATCCCAGAACGAACGCGTTACACTTGCGCTATTGTGGTCTTTCGTAGGTAATGTACACGTATATCTTGTATAAAATACTAAATAATTTAAGGTAAAATCTTTTATAACATAAATAAAAATCCACTTCATATAAAAACAAGCTAAAAAGTTAAGAAATCTATGTAGGTACTAATTCTATGGGTGGTTTTGTTTCTATGAAGCAGTTTTTAATATTTGTTGAATATGAAATGTTTTTACTTCCAACTTTTTATAAGCTAATCATATTTCTTAAAATAACCAAACACGAAATAAGTACCTACTGTTTGTAATTAAAAGTTTGTTTTTAAAGATCCGAAACTTGGCCTCTTCACCAAATGAATAATAGGCTAGTTTACTCACGTCGAATTGTATTAAATAAATGTTTATTTCTTAAAGTATTTAGTCTAAGGAACCTTAATATATCGATTTCACTTCATAAAAGCAGAAGATTGCTGTAGAAATTTAATTTAAAAAAAAATTTTAGTCTATATTTTTTAAACACTAAAAACGCTGTTCGCCGCATCCGCCATGATTTTGACATCTCTTGTGGTAAACAACTAAATGTCATTCGCGTGTTACTGTAGGTGGATTCTTTCGTCTGACTAAATTTATCTTATAACACTTTTAACTTTAGGAAAGAAAAAAACAGTTTTTTGACAAAACTAATAGGCTAGTTGACTCATGTCGAATTGTATTAAATAAATGTTTATTTCTTAAAGTATTTTGTCTAAGGAACCTAAATATATCGATTTCACTTCATAAAAGCAGAAGATTGCTGTAGAAATTTAATTTAAAAAAACAATTTTTAGTCTATACTTTTTAAACACTAAAAACGCTGTTCGCCACATCCGCCATGATTGTGACGTCTGTTTTAGTAAACAACTAAATGTCATTCATACATAACTTTAAAACTTGTATTATTAAAACTGATAATAAATGAAGAGACTTAAAATATTATTCAATGAGTATTTACATCAAAGTGATCTTCGCAAAAATAAATTTTACTATGAGTCGTTAAAGTTGCAGGATCCCTTTTAGCAAGTTCTAACCAGATATTGTGTAGGTTAATTTCTTTCGGCACTTTAATCCACAACTTTCCTGGAGTCTTCAAAGATTTTTTTTTACACTCTCGTACAATACAATAATAATAATTACTATATTTTTCGTGGTATCTATTAGAAATCATGTTTTCTTTTTATTAAAAACTCAGATGGGTTATTTTCTACGTGCTTACGAGTTTTTGTTTACTACTGTCAACGTCATAGCATAGATAATCTATAGACTAAAATGCGTGCGGCAGCGTTTTTGTATGTCCATGAAAAGTCTATTTTAAAATTAAAGATTTGTAGCTTTCTAGGTCTCAAAAAAATACAATACATTTTTTTCGGTCTAATAGAACATTTATTAACCATTTAAAACCTTTTTCCAAAAAGGGTCAACTAGCCTATTATGGATGCCGGCTTTGTGAAAGCAGAAAGCACAAATCTGCCAAGAATTGACGCATTGATGGTTGGTGAATTTGGTGCACTAAACCCCGATTTCTGCTCTGCGGAGCAGAGAAACGACAAGGCATCTATGTAAGTACAGTGCATTTAGTATTATAAAACTGATACAACATATGAATAAGTGTAATAAAGTTGCGTAGGTTAATTTCTTTCGACACTTTAATCCACAACTTTCCTGGAGTTTTCAAGGATGTGTTTTTATATTCTCGTACAATACAGTAATGATAATTACTTTATTTTTCGTGGTATTTATTAGAAATCATGTTTTTTTTATTATAAACTCAGTTAAAAGTAATTTTCTACGTGTTTACGAGTTTTTGTTTACCACAGTTCACGTCATAGCATAGATAATCTATAGACTAAAATGGCCGACAGCGTTTTTGTATGTTTATGAAAAGACTATTTTAAAATTAAAGATTTGTAGCTTTCTAGGTTAAAAAAAAATACAATACATTTATTTATGGTCTAATAGAACATTAATTAACCATTTAAAACCTTTTTCCAAAAAGGGTCAACTAGCCTATTGGGATTTGGAACGATCTCGCCAAAAACTGATAGAAACAAAAAAGATAAAAATTAAAACTGAAAAGAAAAAAAACAGGTCGAGTAGTCTATAATTCTGGTAATAAGAAAAAAGCTACTTTAACAGTCGGGACCCATTAGATATTCAAGAATACATAATATTTTTCAATAATGGGTCCCGACTGTTAAAGTAGCTTTGTTCCTTATTACCAGAATTATAGACTACTCGACTTGTTTTTTTTCTTTTCAGTTTTAATTTGAAGTATAATTAAGCAGTCGGGTTTTTTGATTTTTTAAATTTACCTTTTTTATTTCACACTTTTTAGTTACCTAGTTAGATCTTAAGACGGTAAATACCGTAGTCTTGTTACTTCAGTAAGGGAATTAATATCGCAGGAATTATTAAGTAACTTGCGGTGGTCTAAAAGATTGATTTATTAAGACATATAGAGACTTTACCAGCGGGGTCAAGGCTACAGATGGGCCTTTTTCTGCCCTTTTTCACAAAATGTGTGAAGTTAATTCAAGTCGTTACATAAATATTTAATGTATGTAAATTTTATAGAAAACTAGCCCTTATTCAAAAAGTCATCTTTTGTTTATGTTCTTTCTAGTAGTTTAGCAGTAAATATAAAATTCATTTACTTTTATTCGTCGACTATTTAAAATTGGCAGTGGCTGCATTGTCATGTCAACGCCGGACGTCTAAGATTGTGATATACACAAATGCAGTGTCATATCCTAGTCTCATAATTTGATATACCTACATAATTCACAGAAACCCAATATGTAGATGCCAGAAGTTAACTTCAAATGTTGTTAATCACCCTATATACAATACCAATCAATGACGTTTATGTCGCAGGTTGAAGAGAGTAGTAATTCCCGTCTGTTGTTTTGGATAATGGTGGCAACTGCCTTAGATCGCTAAATTAAATAATTATGCAATCACCAAAGCAAAGTTTATAATATTTGAAAACTAAAGACGCATAATAAAATTTTGATAACGTTAGGTAGAGCGCCATAGCAATCTCATTTATTATCAATTTATTTTGTAGTTTTCTTTTAAAGCGTTCACATATTATAACAGGTCAAAGACTTTGTGATCGACCCTTTTTTATTGTTGGTAGTGTAAAGCTCAAATGAAGAGTACTTCCACATATCAAGCGTGCTGCTACCAGCCTAGTAGGTATTGCAAATAGTGCAATCATGGCAATTAATTTCCATTTTTTTTTGTGTAATAAAAATACCGAATATCGTATCACTGTTAAGCACAAATGCTAAGTAACTTTTACAAAATATAATATAATATAATCAGATAGCCCTATTACTTACTTTATTTTTAAATCTTTTTCATCAATTAAATACTATTATCCTAACTATATATCGAGCCCTTACCGCCAAATTATCGTAAGCGACACTCGCCAAATTATCGTAAGCGACACTTTTGTCGAAATGCGTTTTTTGTGGAAACTAATATTTTTAACCGTAACGGACCCATCTCTGTTGATATTTCCCTCTATTCTTCCCTCTATTATATTGTAACGGTGTTCTTTTGAAGTAGGTTGTAACTTTTTAAATATTTGTCGAAATGATATAGTGTAAGGGTGCGGCCAGAGTGCACTCAGATTCAGAGTCAGATTCAGATTCTGAAAACAAGCGCGAGAAATAAACAGTGTAGTCGAAGGGTACGGCCAGATTGCACTCCTGATTCAGATTCAGATTCAGACTCAGAAAACAAAGCGCGAGAAAAATCAAGCAACCTGCTTAGACTACACTGTTTATTTCTCGCGCTTGTTTTCGAAATCTGAATCTGAGTCTGAATCTGAGTGCACTCTGGCCGCACCCTAAGAAGCAAAGTTTATCGTCTTTAAATATCAAAAGCGATAAAAGTATTTGTTTTGATAAAAAAAGATTTGTTAATACAAAATGTGCATTTTGGAAATAGATATCAAATAATATTTTAGTTTTGATTCACTATTTTAGCGGTAATGACTTACACATTAAAAATAGATATATGGTGTCACGGACTTTTTTTTAGAACTATTTCAGAGATACATTTTCACTCTATATTACATTCATGTAACTTTTATTGTTATTGCAGTGCAGGCCAAAATGGCTCGCAGATGGGATATTTTTTTCCGTCTTATGTGACACTTATTGTTATATATTGCCCAATTCACTCGATAACTACATAAATTATTATATATATGTAATTATCATATATGAGCTATATTACTGTTAAGTTTCATCAAAATCCATTCAGTATTTTTCAAGGTGAAAGAGTTACAAAGATCCATACAAAGGTAAGATTGAAATTAAAAGCGTAAGTGGTTAATATACAACTTTAAAGCGTTGTAGGTTCTAAACAATCATATAAAATGAAAAATGGTGTTAGGAACCTAAATATGATTTTTGACTATCTAGACAGTGATACCCCACTCGACATATTTTGTCAACTTATTTTTTTTACTTCGTCACAATATGGCGTCTAATTTTCCCCATATTGAATTTTGATTACTATCATATCTTTAGTAGCACTCCCATGATTGAGACGAATCGATTGATGTATAAATCATTAAAATCGGTCCAGGCGTTTGGTCTCTAGTGTGCCACAAAGGAACAAACATACATATATAGACTGTTAAACACATAACCCTGTCTGCGCGTCGCGCTTCGCGCTCTTGCATTGCGCAGCCGGGTAATAAGATTGAAATTAAAAGCGTAAGTGGTTAATATACAACTTTAAAGCGTTGTAGGTTCTAAACAATCATATAAAATGAAAAATGGTGTTAGGAACCTAAATATGATTTTTGACTATCTAGACAGTGATACCCCACTCGACATATTTTGTCAACTTATTTTTTTTACTTCGTCACAATATGGCGTCTAATTTTCCCCATATTGAATTTTGATTACTATCATATCTTTAGTAGCACTCCCATGATTGAGACGAATCGATTGATGTATAAATCATTAAAATCGGTCCAGGCGTTTGGTCTCTAGTGTGCCACAAAGGAACAAACATACATATATAGACTGTTAAACACATAACCCTGTCTGCGCGTCGCGCTTCGCGCTCTTGCATTGCGCAGCCGGGTAAAAATAGGTTACGCATCTCGGATTATACAATAAATGAGAATAAAATCTTCACAAAACAGCCGAGGGGATAATTACAACCTCTTACCGAAACCGAAATTTATAAACGTAGGTAGGTACCTACGAGTAGGTAATAGATAGATGCGCTGGATTGGGAATTTTACGATGCGAGAAATTTTCAAGGATGATTCACATTAGACCGTGTAGGCGGTAGCAGAGTTAACTAATCATCATCATCATCATCAGCCTATTAATATCCCCATTGCTGGGGCACAGGCCTTCCCTATAGATGAAATAGGGAGATTGGGCCATGGCCCACCACGCAGGCCCAGTGCGGATTGACGGGTGCAAACGACTGCAGATGCAGCCGGGACCAACGGCTTAACGTGCCTTCCGAAGCACTAAGGAACTCGAGATAGAAGATTTTTGGTCACCCATCCAATGACCGACCAATGCGAAAGTTGCTTAACTTCAACGATCGCAGCCGAACGAGCTAATGGTCTGTGCCATCGAACTCCTCTAGTTAACTTATATTAAATAATTTATTTTACATGGATAATGGACACATTCATGCTATAGCGGTAACTGACTGACTACCAGGCGGTAACTGACTGACAACCGAGCAACAAATGAAACAACGCTCGGAAAAAAATTGGTCCCGCCTCGGCTCTGCCACGGCCCGCTGCATGAATACAGCGCCGGCGTGGTGCCGCCGGTCAAGCGTAGTGATACCTCAGACAAAACAATAAACGTTTTTGCTCGGACGAGACAGTTTGTAAATTACAGATCGGCTCGTTGACCATGCTACGGCTGAAGATCGCCTCAGGACTCGACACGGTCCATCGTCACTGATCATCTTCAATAGATTTGTTAGGTACCAAAATCTAGTTGGTACCTATATTTTAATTTTATTTTAAAAGTGGTAGATTTCCCCATCCTTTTGCCCAAACAAGTACTTGGCATTTTCTAAGAAAAAATATGATTATTAAAGTTCTGCCCGCAGATTTAATTACTCCTAGTTCTTATTTTTCCCCAAAATTATGGTTAAACATTTCAAATCTAGAATCCCTAAGTACCGCAGAGTAGGCAAGTATTCACTCTATAATATGGATTCATAATTTGTCATGCAGTAAAATAACAAACTTATTTTAAGTTTAGTTTAGTAGTTTAGGTTTAGTAAATTGGTATTCTGAAATTGCGAACTAACTAAACTAAGATCACAGTTGACAGCTGCAAACGAGCATGTAAATTGAATTCACAGATAAGGTAAAAGCATTGAACCGGTAATTATCGGTTTACTCAAAATAGCAATAAATACTTATTATTCAGTGATTTCGACTTATTTCAGTAATTCTTTGTTGTTCTTCATCATCTTTGAAATGTGGAAACTTAACATAAGCTTGTTATTTCACTGTATGAGAAATTATGAATCAGTAAAGAGTGAATACTTGCCTACTGTGTGGTACTTAGGGTTTCTAGATTGGGAGTATTTATCCTTATTTTGGGGAAAAATATGAACTTGGGGAAATTAAATCTGCGGGGAGAACTTTGGATTCATATTTTTTCTTAGAGCATGCTCTAAGTATTTTTTTTGGCAAATGGTTGGGGAAAGCCACCACTTCTAAAATAAAATGCAAATATAGGTACCAACTAGATTTTGGTACCTAACAAATCTATTAAGGATGATCAGTCACGCTAGACTGCGTCGAGTCCCAGCCGAGCTTCAGCCGTAGCACGGTCATCGAGCCGGTAACGTACCTGCAATTTACAAAGACGTGCCTCGACTGAGCATTTAGGTAGGTACCGTTGTGCCGTGATGCAGTCTACTCATACAGATAAAGTAAATAGGGTTTAAGTACTCGTCCGAGCAAAATCGTTTTTTTTTTGTCTGAAGTAATAATACGATTGCCCGGCAATCGTAGTGATACTTCAGACACCGCGCCGGCGCTGTGTTCATGCAACGGGCCGTGGCGGGGCCGAGGCGAGACCAAGTTTTTTTCTGAGCGTTGTTCGTTTGTTGCTCGGTTGTCTGTCGGTTACCGCCCGGAATAGCATAAATGTGTCCATAATCCATGTAAAATATATTATTTTATATTAGTTAACTCTGCTACGGCCGACACGGTCTAACGTGAATCATCTTTGAAAATGTCTCGCATTGTAAATTCGCAATCCAGCGCATCTATCTAATACCTACGGTTATAAATTGCGGTTGCGATAAGTGGTTGTTATTATCCCCTCGGCTGTTTTGTGAAGATTTTGTTATCATTTATTGTATAACGTGAGATGCGTAACCTATTTTTATCTTTATTGTTTCAATCAGATTTTAGCGAGATGGTCCCAAATCCCAATAATTCATTTGGTGAAGATGACAAGTACTTTCGCATATATAAAAACAAACTTCTCAATGACAAACAGCAGAAACTTAGTTCGTATTTAGTTATTTTAAGAAATATGATTAGCTATTAAAAAGTGGTAAATAAAAACATGTCTAACAAATATCAAAAACAGCTTCATAAAAACAAAACCACTAAAAAGAAAGGAATAAATTATACATTAAAGTCTAAAATAGCTACATTTAAAGTCAAAATAACATTTGGATTGGAATTGGTGATTGGAATGCATATCACCGACACCATTAAGTAGATTTAGAAAAACAAAAACACGTAATTAAAACAACCAAACTATAGAAAAGAAGTTCTCGAGGCAAACAGTTCAGTAAATGAACCTTTCCACTTATTATTATCAACGTCATATTTGATTATTAATTTATAACTTTTTTTAACCAACCAAACCCATATCAAACCCTAACAATAAGTTTAAAACTTATCTGTAGCAATCATTTACCTAATTATTGGCCCTAATTATTCACATTTAAATTTAGAGAGGACCTCCATAGGTCCTTCTTAAATTTAGTGTGACATTTCTAATTTTAGAGAAAATATGACATTTAGAACGCGTTTCAGAATACCAAATAATCAACTAAATCTAAGTTGAGTAACTTAGCAACGTCAGTTTTTGATTTAGAGATAGAGTGTCATTGCAGAATACCAAATTGAATTTGACAAGTCTATATCTAATTTTAGTTAGTTTTAGATATAAGTTGGTACGCCAGAATTGGGCCCATTACCTCTCTAATTTTAGGTTTAGATTTAGAGAATGTAACGCCAGAATCGGTCCCAGTGTATTCCAAAATTGTCTAAAACATCCGAATATAGAACTAGACCCCCAACTCCATGGTGGAATGAAAGATGTAAGCTCAGTGTGATTAAATCAAAGGAGGCATTAAAATTTTATAGACGTTTCCCTACAATTGAAAATTTCATAAATTATAAAAAAATTGATGCTATCAAAAAAAGAATAATTTCAGAAGAGAAAAAGAATGGTTGGAGAACTCTTTGTAATAGTTTTAACAGAACTACACCTATTTCAACTATTTGGAATAATATTAAAATGTTTAAAAGAATAAAACCAAGCAACAAATCATTTTGTGATACATTTATTGTTCCATTTTTAAACAAATTATCTGATAATTCTTCTAACGATACCGAACACCTTAATAATATCTTCAATTTAAATAATAATAACAGTTATTCTTCACACTTATTACAACCTTTTACATGGTACGAATTTTTGACTAGTCTCGAATCACGTGGAAATACTTCACCTGGTTTGGATGACTTTCCATATATTCTTATAACTAAATTGAACATTACTGCCAAAAAGTTATTTTTAGATATTGTTAATGCACTATGGTCATCCATAACAATTAATTCCACAGTCATGGAAAACTCAATGTGTGATTCCAGTCCTTAAAGTTGATAAACCACCAGATGAATGTGATTCCTATAGGCCTATATCATTATCCTCTTGTTTAGGTAAAATTTTTGAAAGTATGTTAAAGCTTCGTTTAGACCATTTTATTGAATCTAATAATATTTTACCAAATATTCAGTATGGCTTTAGACGTGGCAGGAGCTGTGCAGAAAGCTTCATTTCTCTTATAACAGACCTGAAAAATGCAAAACCATATAAAAGTGTAGCATGTGCCTTTCTTGATATTCAAGGTGCATTTGACAACATTCAACCAGGAGTTCTTATTCATATACTATCTGGCTTAGGTATCTGTGTAAATATTCTCCAATTTGCAGATGATCTAGTTTTATATAGTATAGACTACAATGTGGACTCTGCTATTAAGAATGTAAATATAGCCTTAAGCAATATAAAAACTTATTATAATGATAAACTTCTGTTAAAAATAAACCCGAGAAAAAGCAATGCAATGATATTTAGTAAAGATTTACCGTCTACTGCAGTTATGATTGACAACCAAGTTATACCGGAAGTCAACCAACATAAATTCCTTGGAGTTCTTATTGATAAAAAATTGTCATTTGAACCTCATATTGAACATGTTATATCTAAATCATTAAAAGGATTAAATGTTATTAAATGCCTAGCTGGAGTTACATGGGGGGCCGATCCCATAACTCTTTCGGTTTTGTACAAAGCTATTGTTAGAAGTCACTTTGACTATAGTTGTATAGCTTATGTAAATTGTAAAAATGTAAATAAATTAGACATTATACAGAACAAAGCTTTAAGGATCATATCTGGGGCAATGTGCTCTACACCTATCAGAGCCATGGAAGTGGAAACCGTAATAATGCCGCTATCACTTAGGAGATTACTTTTAATAGAGAGATTCTTTATAAAATTGCTTTCTTCAAACAATATGCAAGTGATAAATAAAATAATACCACAATCAGCTTTGGCAATAGAATAGAATAGAATAGAATTAATTTATTCATAAACATAGGTACAATAGTGATGTTACAATAAAAGTATTAGTCCTGTCTATGTTTCACCATTCTGGTATATGAATTTATGAAGTTATTTATATATTATTACATTATTTACAATACCTGTTATAACAAAACATTAAAAAAAAAAAAACAAGTATCAAATGTTGAAAAGAAAAAAAACAATTAATACCTATATAATAATTTTACAAATGTCAAAAATTTATATTACATCCGCGTATTAAAATTAAGTTAAATTACATAATTGAAATGTCAAAATATCAAGTTGTCAGTAAAAAAATCCTTAATGTCATAAAAGCATTTGTCAATCAAAAGTTTAGACAATACAGTTTTGAATTTAAGGTCGTCTAACTTTTTAAGACTATCAGGCAATTTATTATATAGCCGTGGAGCCATGGTTACTACACTCTTCTCCATCATAGCCGTTTTACAAGGCAGAGTACGGATATACGGCTTTCTTGGGCGTAGGCGGGAATCTTTTTCAGGCTCTATTACTTCAAACAAGTTTGGATTACATTTAATAAATGTACAGCATTCAAAAATATAGAGGCTAGGAAAAGTTAACAGTGCTAAAGATTTGAAGAAAGGTTTGCAACTTTCTGTGGGTTTCAGTCTACATATTGCTCGAATGCACTTTTTTTGGGCTCTAAATATAATTTCTCTGTAAGAAGAATTGCCCCAAAAAATAATACCATATCGTAGTGTTGCAACAACATAGCCATGATATGCCATAAGCAATGTCTTTCGATCAACTGACTTAGACAACATGTACAGGGCATATGAGAATTTATATAATTTTTTACATACATCTATGGAATGAGATTCCCAGGTCATATTACTGTCAATATGAATCCCCAAGAATCGAGCAGTGTCTGTTCTATGGACATTTACTCCTTTAATTTCAATGTCAGAGATAAGAGTAGGTTTTCTTTGAGAAAAATGCATTATGTTAGTCTTCTTTAAATTAATTATAAGATTGTTATTGTTTAACCAGTTTATTACGTTTGTCACAGCACCAGATATGTCATTACTATAGTCAATGTTTTCATTTCTTTCAATAAAAATGGTACTATCGTCAGCAAATAATATCATAGGATGACTAGTACAGTTTATGATGTCATTAATATAAACTAAGAACAATAATGGCCCTAGTACGCTGCCTTGAGGTACGCCATATTTAACAACTTTGTTTTTTGATATATATTTCTTTTCTTCCCTGGTAGCGACACATATTTGTGTTAATTCAGTATATTGATCTCGGTCTTCTAAGTATGATTTTATAAGTTTAAGACAGTTTCCACGAATTCCACATTTTTCTAGCTTGTAAAGTAGTAACTTGTGATCTACACGGTCAAACGCCTTCGTCATGTCCATGTACACAGCACATGATGGCCTTGTTTTATCCATTGTCATTACAGCTTTCTTTACTAAATCAAAGATTGCAGTATTTACAGACACTTTTTTTCTAAATCCGTTTTGTTCTTTTATAAATATGTCATATTTCTCAAAAAAATTGTATATGTTCTTGTAAATAATTTTTTCGACAACTTTAGACAGTATTGATAGTAGTGTTATAGGGCGGTAATTTGATATATTTTCTCTGTCACCCTTTTTAAATAATGGTTTAACAATAGCTTGTTTTAGTTTTTTCGGGAATACGCCTGTGTCAAAGCTAAGATTTATAACATGACTTAAGGGCACTGCTATTAAATGACCTACGTTCTTTATTACTTTTGTACTGAATCCATCAAAGCCTACACTTGTTGTATTTTTTAATGACATAATTACTCTATACACTTCCTTGGGTTTAACAGGTGCTAGGAATATTGTTTTTAAATTACTTTTTATGCCCGATAGCTCTATTTTATTTGTATAATTGTTATTATCTAAAGTATCATTAATAAAATAATCATTAAATGCATTTGCTATCTCAATTGGTTGTGTAACATAGCTATTATCTACTTTTATTTTAGTGATGGGTTCCTTCGGACTACTGTTTTTGGTTTTATTTATTATTTGCCAAGAGGCTTTAGATTTACTTTCAGAGTTCTTTATGTGCTGAACATTCTGTGCTCGTTGTGTCAGTGAAATTATTTTTCTTAATCTATACGTATATCCTTTCAAGGCTGCTTTAGCATCAGGACTTTTATTCAACCTACATTGCCATAAGAGTTCTCTCTTTTTTTTACAACATAATTTGATTCCTCTAGTAAGCCATTTGGGTCTAACTTTAATAGTTTTTTTTATAGTTTTAATCGGAAAGCATAAATCATATAAACATTTAAAAATGTCAAAAAATGAATCGTAAGCTGTATCAACGTTGTCAGTTAAAAGTACATCATTAAAAGTCAGGTTTGCTATGCAATTATTAAAATTATTTAGGTTTATTTTACTGTAATCTCGACGTTTAAATTTCCACGAATTTAGAGTGTATGTTTTCTTCACGGGACACATTAATATTTGAGCTGAATGTTCAGACAGAGCTAGTTCAACTACCTCTGCCTTAGCGCCTTTAATATTATGACCGATATTGTCCAAACAGGTACCACTGCTCTTTCTTGTGGGTTCATTAATGGCAAGCCTCAAATTGTGACCCAACAGTAGATACTCAAAGTCCCGTTTATCTCTTGTATTTTTCAAAATATTAATGTTAAAGTCACCACACAATATGACTTTTTTATTGCTTAACTGGCAAGTATTACTTAAAATGTCATCGAGTTTATTAAAAAATATGTTAAGGTCAGAATTTGGGACTCTATACACACATATGATAATTATTCTATGTTCAACAAGTTCAATTGCACAACATTCTATCAAACATTCAATTGAGTACTTCTTCACGCTTTCTATAATATTATACTGGAGTCCTTTTCTTACAATGATGCAAGAGCCGCCCTTGCTTTTTTGTCTTGTAAAACTTGTAGCCAAAGCATAATTGGGAAGCATAAAGAGATTTTGCTTTTCTGGCGTCATATTATGCTCGGTCACACAAATAACATCAATAGATATCTGTTGTTGTTTTAGTTCATTAAGATGTACTAAGAATTCATCACTTTTTTTCAAAAGACCCGCTATATTCTGATGAATTATGTACAATCTACTGTATG
This sequence comes from Chilo suppressalis, assembly GCA_902850365.2. NCBI lineage: Eukaryota > Metazoa > Arthropoda > Insecta > Lepidoptera > Crambidae > Chilo > Chilo suppressalis. The sequence goes on from OU963898.1 coordinate 22,823,588, forward strand.
AGAAAAAACTGGTTCTGGTGAAAATTATTACTTTTGTGCGAGTCCGATACAGCGTCTTTGACACTTGCCTCTTTAACTAGTCTGTCCACATTATGTAAAATGCATTTAACTCCGCTATTTTTTATTTTTCCTGTGCTGTTACTAAACATGTCTAGAGATACCTCTCGGTTTGAATCCAAGAATAAACAATATTTATGTGCTTCGATGTCATCAAATAGAATATTATTGAATGCCTCTACTCGGTAATTATATAAAGGCGCGCCACATAATTATGTAGTTCGGCGAAACTATGATAATATTTGTAAAAAATATTATGTCTAATTGCTTTCTAATAAATTCAACAAGCGCAGAATAGTTTTTCGAAGAAGTAAAATCAGATTCTCCAATCATAATGACAAGGAAATCATTTTTCGAATACCCTTTGGTTAGTGATTGTACATTCTTCAGCAATATCTCAACTCCTACATTAGGGGTAATATGGTGGCATACCTGGAAACCCTTAAAATAATCGTTGCTTAATATATTTGGTAAAAAAAAATCTATTTCTCTTACAACTGGAAAGTATACATAGTTTGTTATTTTTTGATTTTATTTCTTGATTTCCCTTATTAAATTTTTCCTTATCACATTTATTACTGAGCTCCGTTTTTATTATCTTTAAAGGTTTGGTTTCATTTTCTTGTACCTTTGTTAATTTTGCGTTCGTCAACTCCTGTTCCAATTTCTCTATGGTATTATTAAGAAGTAGTATCTCGTCTTGAGCTCGAGTTAAGTCACTCTCTAGCCGCCAAATTTTAGTTTGTATAGCCGCTGCTTTCGGTGATCCGCAGTGGGGTGTTTTTGGACTAGACATAGGCGTTAGAGTCTTCGTTGACTTAAATGGGGTCTTGTTAACTATACTTCTTAATGTGCATATTTCTCTATTCAGTTTCTCAATTTGTCGGAATAGGTCACTCTTTTCAATTATCACATTTTCAAGCTTACAATTTGCGCTTTGAAGTTCTATTTGGAGTTGGTTTATTTGTTGTTTTAATCCGGTCACTATATCTAAATCAGTTGTCAGCTCAAAGCTTTTTAATAATTGGTCATCTATTGACTGAAAAGTATTGTTACTACTATCACCAACCCTATCCAAACAATCACTAGAATTCGATTTAACTAAAGGTAATTCCGAAAAATTCGGTGTTTCGTGGTTTACGGTTGTAATGTAACATGATGACGTCGAAGGTGTAGGAGAAAAATTTTGTTCACACGGCTGTTTTCCTATCTTTGTGAAAGATTTTACATGTTCTATCTTGCTGGTGATTGCTTTTTTTCTTTTTGTAACATTTTTTGAATCTTCTGAAAGTATTGTAGTGTCCTTATTGTAATGCTTCTGGCAAGTAGTGCATGTCCATTTTTGCTTTTTTTCAGCGCTCATTATGCGATATAGCTTTTGTGAGAGTCCTATGCAATCAAAATGAAAATGGTTCTTACATTTTGAGCAGAGTACCATTTCTCCCTTCGCAGATTTATCTTTGCATTTATTACAATAATAAAATCTTGGTGACATCTTGAAAGAGAAGTATACTCAATTTGTAATTAAAAATATTGTCACTTATAATTATCTTCCCTATTTACGGTATGTTTTCATTATTATTTGCACATACAAAAAAAGCAAAGCAAAGCAAAGCAAAAAAAAGCAAAAAAGCAAAAAAATGATTTTGCCTCTATTGTGATTTGAACTCGGTACTTCTCAGTATTAATGCAAAGCTTTTACGGTACAATTGCATCCCACCAATCAGCCACATACAGCAATGACGAAATTATGAATGGTATACTTAGTTCAAGAAAAGTTAATATGTTGAATCATTGATTCATTCAAGTCTGGGACACTGCACTTTTTTTCGTACTACCACCGTTCTTATTTTTGTTGTTATAATTTTAGCAATAAAATTTCATTTGTTCATTTATACACACTGTTGTTTACGATTTTTGTTATTGTTATTATATATCTAACACACTTGTTTATATTGTGCAGTTCCTTTCTTTATCACTGTTTACTTTTTATCTACACTGGATCACTTTGTTATATTTACATTGTTTCCGGATTGAATTTACATTAAATAATATTTCCACTTCAAAATGAAATACTTATGAATATTCGGCACCAACACTTAAGCAAAAATATGAACATAAACAATTTTTAAGAAGACTTAATTACGGAGCTGTTTGTTTACTGTTTGCGCGCCCTCTCGTTTTTTAACGTATTGTGATCTGCAGATAGGTACATCCTCTAAGTTGTCCGATATTCTATTCTACTTACAAAATAAATATCATAGATTACAAAAGAAATCATTATGGCCCTTTTATTCAAATCACTTTCTTATTCAGATGAATGAAATTAGGATTATTGAAAGTCTAATTTTCAATAATCAAGACCTACTAGCCTTTTTAGATGAGCATCACTATTACACTTTATATACAGATGGCAGTAAATCAAACTTATATGTTAGAAGCTCTGTTTATGACCCCCAGATCAAATTCTCGCAAAGCTTTGTTCTTGATAATGCATGTAGCATATTTACAGCAGAGGCGTATGCAGTCCCAGAGGCTCTTAAGCGAATTTTTACTGTAAATAACTATAATTATTTTCTCATTTTAACCGATTCTCTTAGTTGATTATAAGTTTAGAATGTCATAAAGTTCATTACAAGATTAATTATATTCTGTATAGTATTAGAGAGCTTGTACATAGGTTACTTCTGAAAGGAATTGAAGTTTCTTTTATGTGGATACCATCACACAAAGGTATCACTGGAAACGAAATAGCTGATAGGACTGCACATGATGGGATCAATTCTATGGACTTGAGTTCCTTAATATCTGTACCTTTTACTGATTATTATACTGAAATACGGAAGGATATTTATCAATTGCTCAGACCAAATAAAAAGTAAAGACGGAGTCTGCCGAACCAAAAAGTGAAGCCGGTTTTTTATGTATGTAGTGCATTAGCCAGTGTTACCATAGTCATATAAAACACCCCAATATTAGAAAAATGTAATAACGTTATTCTATAACGTTATAAAATATTAGAAAAAAATATCGTAAGCTTATTCTCTAAACCTCTCGTGAGCCAAAGGTCATGCGCCGTTCTCACCTACAAGTGCCGGACTTCTTTATGGACCGCCCGCCCGCTGGGTGGGAACGATTGCATTGTTCTGCCGATTTGTCTGTTATTTTGTAAAAATACCCTTCACAAACGTATATTTGGATTCTCCATAAAATTTTCAATAAAACAGTGTGTACACAATGCGTCATGTCTATAATTTATTTTAATTACATTATGGTAAACTCAGGAAAGATAAAAAAAAGTCTTTTAAATAGGTAAAATGAGGTATATTTTCAAAATTTGTAAATTATAAATCCAGGTTTTTGTACATATAGAATGTACTATATATAAATAAATGTATATAATAACTTACCAAATACAATTATAAAATATAACACGCAACAGAAAAAAAAGGGTCGTGTTTCAAGTGTTGATAAAAACAAATGCGAGATCCAAGTGCCTTGATTTATGTGTTGACGTTTAATTATGTTGGATTGTTTATTTTACTTTAGTTACAAGTCTCGGATGGAATAGGTTTGTTCATTTTATAGTTTCAAGCACTCGCAACAAGGCACTTGAAATCGCTACCAAATCAGTCATCTCAACTTTATGTCGATAAAACGAAAAGCATATACAAATGTTGATAAACAGTTTCTTTTATTAAAATGTACATGAAATTTTCTATAGAATACACAAAATATAATCACTAGTTCCTATACAAGAACATAATAAAATAAATCCACAAACATCGCGAATTTTGGGTCAAAAAGGCCATTAAAAAGTAGATGCGTCTTAAAACGGTGTGCAAATTAGATGAGGCATTTTTCTAGTGTGCACAGTTGCGGTCAAGGTTGAGTTTAAAATTAGCTAAGTACCAAATTAACATTATTTTTACTATTGTACTAATACTTTTAATGAACAATGATACTTATGGGGAAACTGAAGCAAATAGTTCTACCACAACATGATAGATGGTGGGACTTGTACAAACAATAAGCAGTTAGCAAATAAATTATTGGAATCTTTAAAATATAAATTAATCTAAGTAACCATAATAATAGTAAAAAAAATACCTTTGGATATGCATTTTGTTTTACACGACGTAACCCTTTTGTTGTGTAGTACAAATCGTCGCTCTGAAAATGAGTCGAACAAACCACGCTGCGGGAAGCTGGTTGCCACAATGGTTCATTTCTACTCTTACGAATGACTGCAATCCACTTCTCTTTTAGATCTTGATCTCGATTAGGAAATCTTAAAAAAAACGTATAATATATAATATGTATTACATCCCAAAAAATTTATACGAATACATAAAGAAAAAAGATGTTTCGTGTAATTGTTTATCCATGCATTACAATATTCGAATAATATAAAAGTATGCTACACAATGTATTTAATAAAATAACGTTACGTTATATTTCACGCTACCCAACAAAAGGGTAAAACTGTAACGAATAATCATGGCAACATTTCGTTCAGGTTTTGTTTACAAAGCGACAATCTCAATTTTGATTTTGATTAATTGAAAATAGCAGTTTATAACTTTACTTACGTATGAAATGTGATTCCATCCTGTTTTTTATTCTTGGAAGATTGGTTTTTACACGTTTTCACTACACAATTCGGCATTTTCTCTAATAAATATTGTTATTTATTATTACGTCACACTCCGCGCGTCGGGATAGCTCGACTGAGAATCCAAGGCGTAGTTTCGTTGCATGTGTGTGCGTGTAACTGTGTATGTACACGACGAGGCGTAGTTTTATCGGCTTCACTTTTTGGTTCGGCAGACTCCGTCTATCAAGGACGTATAAAAAAGGCGGACAGAGTTTCGGCTAAGACAATACTGAGGCACCGTAATGGCGGCGGCTATTGATGAGTGAGTGAATTGTAGGGTTGCTAGGTTTTTACCAATAAAACACAGTAAAAACATGAAAATATTTTGATTGTTCAAAATTTTACTTTTTGCCCAACTGCGGAGGATAATGTTTTTCGAGCGTATGCATGCATGTATGTATGTATGTCCAATAATTTGGCACGCCCTACAGCCTGAACGTCTTGACGGATTTTGACATGCGAGGTGTCATTTGATTTGTCGTGATTGTGTGAGTGGCACTCGGTATATAAAAATTTCAAAAAATCAAAATAACAGATTTTATGCGCCAAAATGAAACATTTTGAAAAAAAAAGTATAAGTATTTTTATAACCCGTCAAGCGAGGTATCAAAGTGAAGGGTTTTAAAAATATATTTAGAAAATATACAACTCGTGTAATTAAAAATAATGAAATTAAAATGTCGAAAATAAAAAATAATGTACTAAAAAGAAAAAAAACAAGTCCAGTAGTCTAGAATTCTGTTTAATAAGGAACAAAGTTACTTTAACAGTCGGGACTCATTAGAAATTCTAGAATGTATCGAATTTTCTCAATATTGGGTAAATCAACTAAATATAGATGTCCTGGCCTACATTCTCTTTCATATTTCTTAAAATAAACTAACACCCATTGAGTACTGTTTGTAATTGAGGAGTTCCATTGTTTTCCTCCGAAAGTACTCTTCAGATCTCCAGTAAATTAATATGCAGCCATCTCGCTAGTAAACTGATTAAAACAAAAAAAGAATCATCATGAACGGTCCACGAATCTCGGAGATCTGCGCGAACAACAATAAAAAAAACAAATATGACGCATTGCGAACCTCTTTCTTTTCGAAATCGGTTAAAAATTTTAATCAACCTTTTGAGGTAATGCATACGTAATAACACGCCGTCCAGTCGCAGTCCTCCTTTAGTTGTATATAAGTCTTGAGCTTCAAAATGAAGACTAAAAATGACACTACTACTTAATTGTTTGGAAATCATTCATTTTCCAGTCATTTCTCCATACTACATTTTCTTTAGGAAATCTGATAAAAAAGAATAATAAATAATAGATTGAAGTTATTGTCAACCCAATTTCCCATATTTTAGGTAATATGGTTACATGAACATTGGCAACACTGGGCTTTAGACTAATCATTTTGTCCTTAGAATGAAAATTGAATTCGATTTCTAAAAACTGGAAAAAAGTGATTAAATAATTCATTTGCCTATGAAACGTGATTTTTGGATTTTTTTTCTTTCGGTCACTACGGTTTTTACACCATTTTACCACGCAAGACATCTTGTTTAACTTATTTTTATCTCCACGTAACGTGTCGGCTGCTTTGACGTTTGCACGCGTAATGGCTGACTATGGTGTGAATGTGTGTGTGCCGGCTTGTACGTATAGCGACCTGGCCGACTCTGAGCGACACAGTTTGTTGTTTACCGGGATTCTGTCCGCCTTTTTTTATACGTCCATGCCGTCTATAGTTTTTATTTGGTCTGAGATCAATTGTGGAATAAATTGTGGAAACAAGATCAACAAAATAAAGTCAAATGGTATGGAAGCATACAAGAGAAGATACCTTCTAAGCCATGGTATGCAACGCTGAAAATAGCCAGCCGTGACTTTATCACCACAATAAATCGCCTGCGATTTGGCCACCACAAAACACCAGCTCATTTGGGAAAACTGAAGATAATATCTGATAGTATGTGCCCGTATTGTAATACTGCTACCGGTGACATATAATTATCATTTGATATTTGAATGCTGTCAATTTAGTATTCAACGGCTTTTATTAGCAAGCGAACTTTGTGAAATAAGTGAAAATGTAAATAATGTCTCCCGCCGCCTAGAAGACTATTTGAAAAATCCCAAGAATTTTCCTATACTATTCAAATATGTGAAAGCCACTATAAATAAACATTTAGATAAAGAATCAGGAATAGACGAAGACGTGGCTTAAAGGACCAGCATCCAAGCCATAAAATTTAGACATGGGCGTTTTTGGTTTTGAACGCAAACGGATATTTATCGGATTTCAGATTTCAAAATCGATTTTAAAATCCGTTTTTAGATATCCGATTTCAGATGTGCCAAACTTAGCCAATTCACTAGTTTGTGTTATGATTTGGTTTTATTAGCTAACGACAATCACAAACAATTAATTGTAGGAAGCAAGAATACTCGTAGATTTTCGCTTAGGACTAGCAGAAAAGTTATGTTTACGGTTAAGAGTAAAACTTTTGCGGCGCATTTAAAAATCGACTTATATACAATGATTTCTTTTTACATATTTTTTTAGTATTTTTTTTTGTTTTTCTGTTTGTTTTTATTATTTTTCAAACCATTTACAAAATCAAACCTAATTACTTCAGGTTAGCGTCCAAAAATGTAAGTTGCTCGACTTTTGATGTTTTTAGACGACATATCTTTTCAGTGATAAATAATCCCGCCTCAGAGAAGAGCAATAGATTTCCGTAAACAGCAAATCGAAATCGGACTTCCGAGCACGAAATCTGACTTCCGAAAACGAAAGCACGAATTTCGAATCCGATTTACATTTGGATACTTATGGTATTAGATCGCTAGCGTTTTGGTTCGGTTAGATTTCTGAAATCGGATTTTCTTGTTGAGAAATCGTTCGGTATCGATTTGTGTTTGAAATCGGATTTTGGATTCGTTTTGATATATCGGACGCATGCCTAATAAAATTATTATAAAAAAATATGATATTTTGTTGATCTCTCGAATTCCAAACCAACATTTATTTTTTATCATAATTTTCCCTTTCTATGAGAAAAAGGAATTTCTTTTAATAAAATAATGTTCCATGATTATATGGGTAAAACACCTTTATTCTAATTTTTAACATTTATTGAAGTTAAAGTGATAGAAACTGAAGCTGTTCAATCACATAGAAATGGAATATGATAATGATGAGAATACATGGCGCACACCTTCACAACCGAAAGTACAGCGGTCTAAATGTCATCAGATACCGAAACGGTCAACTACCTTGGCTGTGATTGTACTGGGACTAGCTGTACTGAGCTGCCTTCTTGGGTATTGTGTGCTTAGTGAAACATTGCCCTATGAGTCAAAAACCTTACGTCTTGTTATAATTGTGAGTATATTATATTAAAACTTTTGTTCTAAGGTAAAAACTGTGTCTTAATTCATATGTAACAATGTTTATAAAACATACTGTGATGTTTCAGTTTTTCAGACATGGAGCAAGGAATCCTACACATAGTTACAAAAGCGATCCCTTCAAAAACTACCAGTGGCCTGATGGTCTGGGAAGTCTCACTAATGTGAGTAGAAATGGCTGTTTTTTTTCCGATTGAGTATAGTGCTAACATGTGGTCAACTATCTGCCCAGTATTTATTATAAATTTTGTGATCATGTGTAAAGAATAAAACTCCTAAAACTGCTATTTACAGCATGGGAAACTTCAGCTTTATGAGCTTGGCAAGAAATATAGAAGTTACTATGCAAATTTCATAAATGAAGAATATTATGAAAAAGATGTATACATCCGTAGCAGTGATAAGTCACGGTGTATGATGAGTGCATATACTTTCCTTGCTGGTTTGTTTCCACCAACAGAGAGGCAAATGTGGCATCCTGAAATACCATGGCAACCAATACCTGTACATTCATTGCCTAGGGAATTAGACAATGTAAGTTTATAAATATATTATGTATGAACTGCATCAAATTATTTAGTCCTAAGTAAGTGGTTCTATCCAAAAATGCTATCAATTTATTAAATGTGTATTGGTTTCTATGTCTGTTATTTATTTTTGGTAGCATGTATCTTTTGACTAAAGAATAGCTGAAGAGATAAAATAAAGATAAATCCACAGGAATTGTTATTTTTATCATTTCCAGATTGTAGCTGGAACAAAAGAATGTAAAGTTTGGAAAACTATGTATGAAGAATTACTTGCAGAAAAAAATGCTGACCCAAAATTTACAGAATTATTTGATTATTTGAGCAAACACACAAATCAGAGTATGCACAGTGTTCTTGATGTTGACTTTCTATATAGTACTCTGCTTACAGAGCAAGAGGCAGGCCTAAAATTACCTGAATGGACTAAGAATGTATTTCCCAATAAAATGCGTATGCCATACATGCTAAGTTTAGCCTTGTTGTCCTATAATGAAACATTACAACGTTTCAAAGTAGGTAAGTAATAAGATGCTTATTTATGAAAATTTCTAATACAGAAGAAAACTCTGCTCAAATTGGCACATCCTCCATCTACTATTTATTTCACTGTTTGTGTGAGTTGAGTCTAGTAATTAATATGATTTTACATGCAAGTGAATACCAATGTCAAAAGTACAACGAACTGAGCTCTTCAATATCAATTCACTCAGGTCCTCTCCTCAAAGAAATTAAAACATCTTTCGATGAGTCAATGAGACATGCCAGCGAAGAGCACTCACTGTTTCTATACTCTGGTCATGATGTGAACGTGGTTGGATTGTGGAGAGCGCTGGGTTACACTGAGCTGCTGGAACCAGAGTATGGAGCTAGTGTTGTGATGGAACTGCATGAGGATATCGAACAATCCAGCTTTTTTGTTAAGGTAAGTTAAGCTGATGAGAACTTAATGGGACATGTGGTTAGCGCGTTTTGTTTGCGATTGTGGAAGTTAACCAACTTTCGTAATGGCCGGTTTTAAGTTTACGTAAGAAAAGATACTTACAGCTGTTTATTTTGCATACCCACAAAGTACGGAACCCTCGGTGAGCGAGTCCGACTCGCACTTGTCCGGTTTTTATAAAACCAAATTAATCCGAATTAGAGCAAACACTTACGAACAAAAGCAAAATGTATTTCACATTTGTATTTTTTTTTTTTTAAGTTGTGACCCTGACTTGTTCAAAAAGTCATTACTAACAATATCCACATTCCTAATTGAAATTACATTTTGTCCCTAGGGATTAAAACGCTATTTTAGTGCGGGTAAACAGATAACTAGCTCTTTTCGAATGTATGTGATTAAAATAAATCACCTCTATTTTAAAGGCGAGAGTTTTCCCTGTATACAGGGAAAAAGCTCTCGCATTTAAAATAGTTCTTTGCTACCTTAGTAAGGTATTTACTATTTACAACACGTCACCTTTAATTACTGTGCGAAAGTTCACTTTCTCCATTAAAGTCATCTCAGCCAAATCTTGCGTTCGCCGAATGCAAGCCCCGCATTACGCCAAAAATAAAATAAAATACCGTAAAACCCGTTTAAGACGATTTCACAGGGACTCAACCAAAACCGCGTCTTAAGCGGGATTGCGGGATAGGGAAATTTCGAATTAGGTACCTATTGAGGTATTAAATATAGGTACAATATTTAAGAATTATGTACATTATAAAAAATAGTGTATTATTATTACGTTGTATTAAATTAATCACTAATTTTAGTTTGACAAAAAGATTTTGAAGCATTAGCAATTACAAAATTTTCACTAGAATTAACTTTTGCTTTGCTTCTTCGCTTTGATTCAAAGAATTGACATAGCGTCTTAAATTATTAACTACTGATAATGCCTGGGCGTGTGACAAAACCGAAGTTGATTCATTTTCTTCTTGATCTTTATCACTTAGGGTCTTGTGATAATGAACTATAAAATCTTGAATTGAATAAATTTGGTATGGTGCCACATTGTCATATGTGTGTATATTGTTGTAATATGTGTGGTACGTGTTGGCGATTTAGGCGTATTAAACGGGATGACGAATCGTATTAAGCGTTAAGAAATGTATGAAAACATGTCTCAACTCAAGTTGCAGGGACCGACGCAAAATGGCGTATTAAGCGAGAAATTAATACAAGCGTGATCATATTAAACGGATTCTACTGTAATAGCCATTGTATTTTTTTTTCGTTAGAAAAAATATAACAATTGTGTTTGTTACAGGTATTCTATCGAAATAATACAAAAGTTGAAGTGCCAATGGAAATAAAGCTGCCGTTCTGTGATGATCCATGTCCTTACGACATGTTTGTAAAATATATTGATTCACTTATCCCCAACGACTGGGAGCGTGAATGTAAAAACGTTATTGATTGAACAAACACCGAAGGTATGCTCATTTTATATGGAATTAAATAATAAGGTTGTATAAAAAACAACATAAAATTCTTAGCTGGGCGGCTAAGTAAAATTAGATTTCTTTCTACTTATCGTTGTTGTGCTTGAGATTGCTGTAAAAAAAGTTGTGAGGAAAATGATTCTAAAGAGTAAAGTTACACCACTGCCATCGCGTTGTCTCCCATAGAACGTGTATAATCTATACTAAGTTTAGAGTACTAAGTTCATATTATTTTACATGATCACAAAAGTACAGCCTAGTATTAAATCGTAAAGGGGTATTTACAATTTTACACGTTAATTATAATTAATCAGAAAGAATTTTAATTAAACCAATATCTATGTCTATGAGTGATCAGGACAGACGTTAATGAAAATAACGTAAATGTAATGATAACGGAGAGTGCGAAATAAATATTATAATATACATACAACTAAACAGTATAACGGATAACGAAACATTCCATATAAATTTTATATACTTAGGTATTTCTATACACTTAAAATCGACTGAGATACTAAGCATTTAACCTCTTTAATTACAGCCCATCAGAAATTGGATTTTGAAAATTTACCTTATGTCAGCTTATTTTTTTAACCGTTTTTAAACATTCGTGCTCCCTAAAGGGACCGATCACAGCAGTCCGCCGCTATATGCAGGATTGTGAATGTTGTCGCAGTCTGCATGGCGTCCGGCAACACCAAGCAGGAATGAGTTTTAGTCCTGCACGGCTGACTGTAAAGCAAGCCATAGACGCTAGGGTTTACCGGAGCGTGTATGTCACATAACTGCGCAGGTTTCCAGTTGCGCCTGTACAGGAAGGAACTGAAATAATATGAATTTTGATATTTTCTACCTGTGCAGTTTAACTGTGTAGGTAAAACTGAGCGTGTGTGGTTGTCGCCTGCGCAGGTATCAGTTGTCCGGTGATTGTCAGAGGGGATGGACGCGCGGCGCTCTACTGTATAAGTACAAAATGTCGTCTCGTAAATGGAACTAGGTCCTGGAGGAGTTTATAGAAATCTATAAATCAGAGTATTGTCTTTGACGCATAAAATGTTCTCCTTGTTGCAAGGTATCTTACGTCACTGTCAATCTTAGATGAGGCAATATTGTATCTTGCTTCTCAATTAAGGGAGTCGCTGCTGTTAACAGTTAAAGTTACGTATTTTTATCCATTCGTAGATAATTGCGGTAATCTGTTGGCTTAAATTTCAATTGTTTCTCTAAATTAACATGAGAGTACTGTTTTCTGTGCAGGAACCATGCTTTGCAGCACTGTTCGCAAAACAAATAATATAACCTAAAAACGCTACTGTGTTGAAATCAAGCGCCGCTGCCGGGGTCATGGTTTCAACTGAAAATTTGTGCAGGTTTACCCCTGCGTATATGGTCTTTACTAAGCTCAAGTTTACCTGTGCAGTTGAACTGTATAGGTAAACATGTCAGGTTCACCCTACCGCGTATGGCTTGCTTAATGCAAAATCGTGAATGAGCCTCTTTAGAAGTACACAAAAAGGAATCATAAATAGGTACAGTATAACGCCGATTAACCGAATCGCCAATTATCCGAATCAGTCCTAAGCGTAATATAAAAAATTAAAACAAGATATTTTTGTTTTGTTTTGTTATAACAAGTTAGAACTCACTGGAGTCCAGATATATTTCATCTGTTATGGTTGAAAGCTAGAGGCAAGACATTACATGTTTTTCGTAGCGCGTTTTTTTTGCTACTATGTACCTCGTTTATTGTATTTAGTATTGTAGAACTGTGTTTATTAAACTTATACCCCCTTATTAATAAACGAAAAATAAGCTTGGATAAGTTACTCCATGTTTTGTCTTTGTTCATTGAATGACAAATGGCATATGAGTGACATGAACAAAACACGGCGTAACTAATCTAAGCTTATTCCTTGTTTATTAATAAGGGGGTTAAGGTTTATTCTATGTGTGACAGTTTGTTTTTCTTTATAACCAGTCTATGTTCGATTATCCGAATCGACCCCGGTCCCAATTAATTCGTATAATCGGCGTTCTACTGTACGTATAGGTATGTGCTCAGCACTAATCAAGTCTGTTTTAAACATGCACTTTTTTCTTTCAATAAAACATTCCCCGTAAAAATCAATCTCTATTTTATTTCGAAAAGAAGCTATTTGATACCGAGAAGAAGATGGATAGTAGAGTTTTAGTAGCCGATCCAATTGCAATAACTGTATAAATCTTAACTTCCCGCGACCGACCAAACTCGAATCTTTGTCCGTTTGGAGATGTTAATCCTTGCTCAACGGAACGAAACCTTTCATGCGTGAATCCGACTCGTACAGGACCGGTTTTATTCGAGGTGTTATGTGTTTATTAGCAAACAGTAAAAGCGATAATCACAGATTCGTATTAGTCACGGAGGGATATCCTGTGGATGTATTAGTGATAACAACCTTAAATTTATTATAATTTTATGTTTCTTAGATTCTAATAACTAAACAAATAAAACACTTATTATGTTATGTATTTAATTGAAATAAGAAATGTATGATGTTGAAATGTTTTCGTACCACGTGTATAAAAAATAATTTTATGTCAGGAAGTACGTACCTATTTACATTGACATACCAAAAAGTAACGTGTTTCCTCTTGTTTACTATCGCTTTTCGAATATGTATTATATACAAAGTAGGTTTTCATCAATATACATACAGTTGAATAGTTAGTGGACAGTTTATAGTTTTATCCTTCTATCGCTCATAATAAAAGTGGCAAATCACTAACTTTTTCGATTGTAGATTATTAGTATTAAAATGCTTACCTTGTCTGTGCCTGATTCGTCTTATGCATCACACTAAATAGTATTTTTTATTAAGATAAAGAACCGTTAAATATTACTTCATCAACATCTTTACATGTTGTACAGCGGAATGCCTGGCACTTTCATCTATCCATTCTTCCATACTGATGTCATAAATGCAAAAGCGTTTTTGTCTGTCTGTTACCTCTTCATGGTTAAACCGCTGAACGGATTTAGATGAAATTTGGTATAGAGTTAGTTTGAGTTACGAGTGATGACCTTTGTCCTATACTTTGAAATGTAGGATAAAAACTATCCTTTGATAATAGGATTAGACTAGAGTTAAACCTTTAAGGGGATGAAAAGTGTGGAAGTTTGTTCAGGCACCCAATATTTCCACGCAGACGGAAGTCGCGGGCAATATGCAATACCTGTAGGTACTAGTTTTGTATAAAACTCAGACACGCCCACTGCGAAAGGACAAAAAAAATACGACTCTGAGAGCAGCCGTAAAGGTATAACAGAGCAGCTATTATTTCTTTGTTTCAAATCCATAAATGCGAATAAAAATTCCCATCGTATCCACATGTGCTAAATCTTTTATGTAAACAGCCATACTGTGGCTATGTGCAGTAGAATATGTAGTTAATATAGCAATAGAAATAATTTGTTTGTCTAAGATTAGGGACAATATCATTGTCCTGTGCTTGATAAGTCTCGAATAAGTTACGTGTTATGATTGAATTTGGAAATTGTTCATTGAAGGAGAATATTTAATTCTAGGTTCTTTGTAGAATTTAAAATGATATCCTTTAAAATTAAATTCAGCCACTGGCCATTATTATGTTGTTTCTATATTTTCAGCTGATTTAATATTTCAACTTCATCATCTCACTTGTCATTAAAAATTAATATAACGTGCCGAAATTTCCACGGGTCAAATAATGTATCATTTACCAAACGAAAAGATAGCTTATGTAATTGTGATAATAAAATAACGTAATTATAAAATTCAGGAAGTTATACATAGTTGTAAAATAGCTGTATAAGTATATTCATCTATAAATGTTAACATTCTAATGTATTTTAATTACCTATGTAAATAGCTACTTAATTATAAATGTCATTAGGCACTTCGAGAGGTGTAAATGATTGTTATTCATGGTTGATTTGTTATTGTGAAGATGAAACATGAGGCATCTATGTACAGTCTGACAGGCGTTTCTAGGGTAACTACCTTATTTTGTATGCAAGATTTCTTTATTTTAATTTATTAATTAAATATTTTTCATTGCACAATGAACCGTTGCGCGCTACCAGTTCTTCATGTCGTGTCCCGAACGGGCTAGTCACAGAAACAGAACAGGGTAGGTACATGGCACAGTTCAGTTTCATACACATACTTTTTTTTTATTGTAAACATAACGGAACGCTGTGTGTAGAATTTAGGTTAGAGACCAACCTTAATAATATTAATCTAGCTTTATCACTTATTACGATACCTTTTAATTTAACGTTGAAAAAACGAACGTCGAAACCGGATGCTTCTATATTTGGGTAAGACTTTTGTACTTTAGGTGGAACTGTTCGAATGAGTGCAGTAAAAACAAACAAAACTTTTTAGTTGCTCGTAGGTATCGTAATAGATGTTAAAATAAGAGTTCTAGTGCCAATGATATTTGAAAATCCGCCTGGCAAACTTACATAAGGCGCGGGCCATGTGGAGGACATGTCTCTTCCGTGTCCTTTATAAAGTGTAGAAACGTCGCGTCGCAAAACAAGACACGGAGCTTCTATATTTTGTATGAAACTGACAATGTCCGTGCCCCGTCTGAGTCCTTTCTGTTTGTCCCGCGCCTAACAAGTCAGATATGTCTAGCTTGCGTAATGGAAATACGAAACTATTGTTTTTTGTTATAACTTCTTCATTAGGTACTACTACCTTCCTAATATGTACTAAGTTTTGAGTACCCAACTACGTCTTTTAAAATTCATTAAGTTTAAGAATAATTTTAATATTGACTGAAAAAGTAAACTTAACCTATTAAAAATCTATATTTTTATTGATGTTACCGATTACCATAGCCAAATAGTAATAAACTTAAAGTCATGCTAGATATTTATAAAAAATATAGCTTCTATGATGTTGTTGTTGTTTTGTATATTGTGGTTATTATAAATATATTTTATGTGTAAAATATGCCAGTTTCATTGATTTTATTAATCTACTGATGAAAACCAACCACGAGGTAAATTAATTAACTTTATCGGCGTTCAGCTAAAGTAGTCAGTGATGGGTAATTTATTAATATCGTCAAAAACAAAATTAGCTGTCCTACTTTATAATAATAACAATGAAAAACTCCTGCATTTTCTGTCGTGATATTAATTTAAAAAAGAAACAACAAATTTTTCGTTTTGTTAGAAAATATAAAAAAACCTTCAACAGGTATTTAAAAAATAATAAAACGCCAATAATATAATTAGAAATATATTTATTACTTTTCAAACGTAAATATAGACGGTACAAAATTATAACTTATCCTTGTCTTAATCTTTATAAATTATTTATAAACATAAGGGACGGCACACAATTAGGTAGGACTAAAAATAATTATATCTTAACCTACACGTTTAATAAATTAACCTATTTTTCATTGTCTAAGTATGTGTGTGTGTATAAACAGGTAAAATACACAAAGTGAATACTTTACTATTGAATATCTTTAAAATGTAATCAGAATAACAATCTTGTTAATACGTAATGAGGGCGCTTTTAATGTTCATATCTATTGAACTTGCTCTATTTACTTTGGGTATGACGCCCGCGACTTCGTCTGTCTATTGTAATTTAATTGACAAACAACATTTTCGGTCTCGTACCCTCGCTAGGTTCTTAAAAGTCTAGTTTTAGAAGCAAATACAAAGAGGTGTATAGGGGTTTGCATTAAGAAATCAAATGAAGCCACTGAGAGGTGGTGTGGGGATCATTACGGAGCCCGATAACCTGTAATATAATCAACACTAAGTAGCTAGTAGGGAAAATAAGCCTCAAAAATGAGGCTGAAATCGCGCGTCGGCGCTATTCTTAAATAGGAAAATAAAAATGAATTTGCTACAGGCGAAAAAACATGACGCGTCACGTCGCTTGTTTCAAGCTTTTGAAGGTTTTCAGGTCGTATTGGACCGGAAACACTGATGGTGACAATGTATTCCACTTTGGCTTAAGCATAAAAAAAACTATTGTGGTAGGTAGTGGTAGTTAAAAAAATAAACAAAAAAACTCGAAATCAAATTCTATAGCATCTGGTAACTTAATTAAGTACTTTATGTACTAAACTAGTAAATAATTAGGTAATTAAATAATTTATTATAATAAATATTTATTGTTCTTTGAAATCCTTTGAAGCACTGGGCTTGTAAATTAATATCTAACAAGGGTAGGAATGGAATTGCAAACCAGTGGTGCCTTGGTTCATAAACATGTCATGATGACCATAATCTGATTTAAAATCTATAAAAATGTCATTCGTCATCACAATTGCGTCAAAATATTAAGCACGTTAATTTTAAAGCAAACTTAAAGGTGGGATTAAGACTAGCTAAAAAAAACTACGTCAGAATAAAGCTGATTTTCCTGCCTGAGTAGTTAATTTTTGTGACGTGAATATTCCTATATTTGCCTTGTCTAAATTTCGCAACAGTCTCTGTTTATCATTCCCTATTCGCTATGTGCGAAGTACATGGTGGGGGTATTGTGAAACGATCGCAGCGCTTATCGTGGCAGAAATACGCAACAATCCGGGAAAGTAAAGTCAATTTGCACGGAGTTCGTAATAAATAGATTTTTTAAAAAGCCTAATAATAGATGTTGTTGTGTTGTGAACTGCAAAAATAACGGCACAAATAGTCTGTGTTTATATTTCCTACATTGGACTGGAAATTAAATCAAAGAAATAAGTGGATAGATGCCATAAAAAGAAATAAGTAAGCGAAATAACCATAAATTATGATCAATTTTATTTGCGCTATATTTTATGTGATATTCATTATTTTCTTTATTATTTTAGTGTAGATGGGTCACCATGGTATCCCAAACCTGACGACACAATTTGTAGTGAACATTTTATGGGAAAAAAAAATCAGACGAGGAAGAAAATCCGAGTTATGCTCCTTCGAATATTCCCTGAAATATATCGAAAGAGGAAGGTTAATGATTCACAGGTCCTAGCTAGATATACACACTTGACAAAACGATGAACCACAAAGTCTCAGATACCACATCAAGTCAAATAATAATTAAATCAAACTCAACCTTTTATGGTCGATCAAGTATGTCAAGTCAATATGTTTTCTGAATCGAAATTAAGAGATACAATTTTTATTTGTATTAGATTAATTTACAACGATCACTGTGATGCTGAAATCCAAGCAGATATAGCAACATCAAGAATTTTAATGACAAATAATTTAAGAAATAAAGATAAAAGCTGTGGCACTGACAAAAAATCGTATGAGGATCAATCTACCGAAACAAAAAGTCAAGAATTTGTTGGTATTTCATCAATAAAAAATGATCAAGAACTCCTAGATCTTGCTGGTGTGTCATTTAGCAATTTTGAGTTTTTATTAACTATAAAAAAACTGTACAGTTTCCACTAAAGACCGACTTCTGATTTTTTTGATAACAATGAAAACTGGCTTGACATTTTCAGCATTGAGTGTGTTATTTGGTGTACACAAAACCACAATCTCACGTATATTTCATTCGATCTTACAAAATGTAGCTTGTTCAACTGCTAATTTAATCTTTTGGCGGAATAGAGCCACCGTACAAGCAACAATGCCCAAGTGTTTCAGTCCAGATTACATCAATACAAGAGTTATTATTGACTGTACTGAATTCCGAATTGAAATCCGACAGTATTTAAATTATTATACAATATATAATATTTTTTATTTATCTTTAATTTACTATAGTTACTAGAAATCAATAAAATACAAACTGATGTCATTATTTGGCATAATCCCGGAAAGTTGCGCATTGTAGGTGGCGCTACTGTCGTGCACATAGCGAATAGAGTGTGACAAGGATATTATACTGCTGTCAAATTAAGATATGGCAAATAGGAATAGTCTTGTAAAGTAATTATTCTAGCATTACAGGAAACCTCATTATAATAACACAACCTTTTGGTAGATAATGGTGTCGATTGTAGCGTGATTCTAAACCTTAACTTAAATTTGACAACAGTGTAGCCTTGTCATTATTTATACAGAATGAAAAGGACAGAACGATTATAAATATAGTTTTAAGTTTAGAGAATCACGCTAGAATCGACACCAATGTTGTGTTTTTGGCATGAGTAGAGCAAGGCTCTCTAGGGAACCACGGGGCTATTATTAGGAGATTCCAGTTCGCGGCGACAAAGTAAAGACGGGCAGAGGGTAACATCTTTCTGCCGCATTAGCTATCTTCGCAAGTGGACTCCACTAATTTTAAATGGGATGAAGTGATTTTCTAGTATAAAAGATTTTTTTTATTTGAATAATTAGTTAAGTTCAGCACTGCAACGAGCTAGCAGTAGCATTGAAAAATCTGTCCTGGTAAATAGGACTACTATGAAATAAATTAAGCTATAAAAAATCTATATTGTAGAAGAATATTAATAATACTGACTCAAATGAATTAATGTGCAAAATTTATGGACAACTTGCAACAATACAAGTTAAAGCATCATTTATTACTTAACAGGCGAAGAATACGTTTATCGATGGATTAATTAAAAAATGTGTGCAGTGTTTTGTCAACAGCCAATAGCGGTGCCGTTGCCCAAGTGTGTTCAGATGATCTGCGTCCACCACGAACAGGTCAACAAGACCCACACACGCGTAGTATCTTTTCTTCTAAGCACTATTCCCACAATAGCCCAAGCTCAGGTGCAAGGCGTATTCGTGGCATATGCGATAAATGGAACTTGAGATTTATTTATGTCATAAGTCAATAGGGCGGGGCCTGTGTAGCGTACGCGTGTCATCTAAACAAGACCTTAATTTTCTACTTTTATAGGAAGAATGTAACAAGTATGTATATTGTGCAACTAAATCAAATACTCCAGTTAAATACATAGGTAATTAATATTTGTAACTTTCTTTGAACACATGAATACTTCAATTCAGTCTTACTGCTTTGTGATACTTCGTTGTTTGGTTTAAAAGTCGTATATAAATAAATAAAAAGTGTTGGTATATTGACAACATCATTAAAATACCATACTTAATAAAATGTATACTTCATTTCTAAAGCTATATACAAAATAGGTTTTATGATTACTTTTAACCTAATATAGTGATTGTCAGTTAAAAACTTCTATAAAATATTGGAATGTATTTTAACATCATAAAAACTGTGCTCAGTCAAAATTGTACTTAATTTCTAAAGCTGTATATATTTAAAATGGGTTTAAAGTAAGCAGCCATCAACATTTTTTCAATATAAATTAATTTCAAAATAATAATTAATTGAAATTGGTCCCTTCATAGGTACTAAGTAGATCAAATATAACGTGCCAGGTCTTGACTTTCGAAAGATTGGTTTCCATTTTCTTTTTAATATTCTTCATTTCTAAAGCTGTATACAAAATAGGTTTTATGATTACTTTTAATCTAATATAGTCATTGTCAGTTAAAAACTTTTATAAAATATTGGAATGTATTTTAACATCATAAAAAGTGTGCTCAGTCAAAATTGTACTTAATTTCTAAAGCTGTATATATTTAAAATGGGTTTAAAGTAAGCAGCCATCAACATTTTTTCAATATAAATTAATTTCAAAATAATAATTAATTGAAATTGGTCCCTTCATAGGTACTAAGTAGATTAAATATAACGTGCCAGGTCTTGACTTTCGAAAGATTGGTTTCCATTTTCTTTTTAATATTTTTGCTAAACGAAATATATATAATAATAAGTAAGAACTTACATAAAAGTTTTTTCAAAGGAGCATTTACACCTTATAGAACCAATTGATTGCTAAATCAATGTGAACCCATCACAAAAAATCGTGACGTAGCTGGGCCGAATTAGCATCAAGCTACTTAAAGAACCTATGCGGCTGCTCCAAATATACAATATGAATATTTTAATCTGAATGGCCTTGAAGCAAGAAGCTTGTGTCTGATTAAATTAAGCCAATTATATGATAATAATTATTAACAACAAAAAAAAATTAATAACAAAAAATTGGTCATCCTTGATTAATTACCACAGCATGTCAAAACATCCCTCTCTTTATGTGCTCGTATCGCCGTATATACCACAATAGCGATCCACAATGCAACTGCCACCCACGAAGAAATTACGGCAAGCTGAAGGGAAACGCCCGTATTGATGTAATCTCCACGTCGACTGTTCGGTGCATCCTTTTGCAAATAGTCCATAAAGTCGAAAATACTTTGACAACTTAATCGAAAGTGTATAACTGAAACATGATCCCCGGATGCACGTAGTTCCTGGAACCAAAATAACAACTTGTTGATTTGTAAATCTTGTGGGTTTTAGCTTTCCAAAAGATCTATTCAGATTTCAGGGGCTCATAGTGTTTGCCAGGAATCGAATTCTTTAAGTCCTAATTTAGGGACTGGGCTGGGGCTCGATTTTTGGAGTAAATGAGAACTCAAACATTTTTGTCATTAACGTAGGGTAGTGATAAGACTTTAACTATAATATATTTGAAGAGACTCTTAAATTTTCAGCACACCATTTATTAAATAGAAGAAGTTTCAACGGTATAGATGCACTGATTTATTTATTTATTGCCGTTTCGCATCCTTTTCAGGGTGCGTCATCTATATAGTCTTAAGGCTACCATTCACAGGCGCGCCCATCCACCGGATTTGTCGCTGGCGACAAGTCCGCGGACAAATCCGCGTGTGAATGTATTGGTGAGCGCGGCTCGGCGCGGCGCTCGCCGTCGAGAGACGCGAGCGCCGCGCCGCACCCCAGTTGCGCCGTACAAATCCGTACGTGTGTGTGCTTGCACAGATTTATCGGCGAACTTGTCAGTCATTTGTAGTGCGTGCACGCAGAATCACCTCTTAACTTGTTAATACTGGATCACGTCTGTATCACTATTTTGACGTTTATGCGATAGTGTTATATGTCAAAAAGTTGAACATAATACGCATTTATGTTGATATCAAGTTAATATCATTTTAAAGAGTTGATCATAATACGCTTAATTTGATGTCATTTTGATATCGCATTTTTCGGCGAGCATAATACGTAATATGAAATTGACATCAAAACAATATCACAATTAGCGAACATAAAGAGCTAATTGTATCTCTTCTACAAGGGGTTTATCTCTTCTACGCATGTCCTCGGCATGAGCACGTTCTAAATAGTCCATTATTAACACGAAACGAGCCATTTTACTCTTTTTTATTAAAACATAAAGGAATTTGATACAGAAAAACCACCTCCTAACTTGTTAAGTCTGTTTCACATTTTTGACGTTTATGCGATACTGTTTTACTCGTATGTCAAAAAGTTGAACGTAATACGCATATAAGTTGATATCATTTTAAAGTTGATGTCATTTTGATATTGCATTTTTCGGAGAGCATAATGCGTAATGTGAAATTGACATCAAAACAATATCACAATTCGCGAGCATAATTGGCCTGCAGTTGTGTTGTTTGTATCACGAACGAGTTAACGAGTATAATAACATGTCGTTGGCGATCATAAAGAGTTTTGGCAAGAATTTATCCTGCTGTTTAAAGAGAAAACTAAAGAGAAACAGGTGGTTTACAGGACTGAATGCATTGCAGCAATTTTAAATGCGTATATATTGTTCGTTGTTTCAGCCATACCTTTGTCCAGACGCGCTTTTTCTTTTTTTGCTCCGTTAAAAGTATTGCACCGTCTACTGAAGCGACTTTTGTGCGTTTGGAAAGCACCGGTGGCATGGTAGGGTAGGGAAGAACGATACGCGCGAGGCTCACCAAAGTACACTGCGACTGGACTGCAACTCGGCGCTCGTGTAGTGTGTGGGCAATGACGGATTTGTCCACGGATGGGTACGGCTCACACTGGACCAAGATTCGGAAATCGTGGACTTAGGGATCAAAGTTGAGCTATCGCAATGATTTTTTTTTTACGGACAGCTTAAAACAATAGCAGAAATTTTTGTTCTAGCACTTATGCTAAAAAGAACTTTTTCATACTAAAAAAAAATATTGTTTTTTTTCTTGTATGGAAAAAAAGTAACTATAGTGTTTTTTTTTTAAATGGTAAAGAGTATAAAAAAAGCTGCTAGTAAGTGTTATAGTGCTTACAATTATTGTCAATTTTTGCCTTGACGTCATATCCATAAGTCTGCAGCTTTGGCGTCCACAGGCCTTGGAAGTTTCCATACAAAATGTATGGGATTTTTTAAGTAGTTGAGGGTAAATTTAGCATCTATGTGATTCGAAACAGAAATTAAACTACCAATAATAATGTTTGATACTTAATACAAAGACGTAAACTTAAAATAAAAAACTCACTATTCGATTTTTTTTGTATAGAGAATTATTTGATATACTTGTCTTCCATTGACACAAACGTTAGAAAAAATGACGAATAGGTTAAAATGTGATTATAGCGTGTGCGTAATATTGTCTGACGTCACAAACCTAAATCTACCGCTTTGGTTTCTTCAGCTCAAGGATGTTAAGTGAGCGACGAACGGGAGCGAAATGACTGGCGCAGACAGACCCACCTATATTTATAACACGTATGCGGGTCTCATACTATGCTGTCAGTACACCGATTGTGTGTCAGTTAATAGCGTGCGCGCATTAACCTCTACCTTGCTCTCTGTCTTCTCTATCCCCTATAATTATATGCTGGCCTACAAACTATGTGTGTGTCACATTGTGAAACATGGACTATTTATGTTAGCTCTGAAAAGAGCTTTTTTAGGGCTTTGAAAAAAGCCGTTTGATGTATAATGGCGATGATCAAGCCAAGGGATCTGCCATTACTGGAGCTTCTGAAGCAACTACTTCTACTTCATCAATCTCGATTTCTTTTTCTGCCGGAAGTTCTAGGAGATCAATAGCTTCTTGGAATAAAGGCATCTTCTTGGACTTCCCATATTTTGGCCTGATATGAGATATATAAGGATCTGACGTAATCAAAAAATTATTCAGTATGTCTTCATTATTTAGGATTCTCCCCATCTTGCGAGTGTGATGTTCTCTGGTATTTCTAAACTCCTTGTTTCTAGCTTCCGATGCTTCTTCTGACATTATTCCTATGGGAAGACAAGAGAAATGTTGGCAAATGTCTGCCCCATGTATGAGCAGCTTGTGTATGCTTACTGGCATATTGTACCACGGATAATGGTGTACAAAAAGCTCAGCTGTCTCTTTGCAATATTCCCGGAATCTCTCAATTTTGATGGCGTTTCCGGAGGATATCACTTGCAAGATAACAGCAAAGCGCTTGATCAGATTTTCATCTATTTTTGTTATCAGTGCGCTGCTTTCGTATTCCTTGAAGAATCGCCTGGCAGTGTTGCCATCGTTGGTGGTTCCGAAACCCTGTTTCACGATGTCTACCAACAGTCCTGTTTCTTCCCTGAATTGTTGTTGTGTACAGTGCTTCCTGGCTTTTTTGAGCTCTTTATTATCGCCTCTTGCACATCACATTTTAAAATCCAAATTGTACGATACGTGCAATATACACTCCATACTTCGGATCCACATATGGAGAGAGGACAGTCCATACTGGTACACCTCAGTTTGCACTGGTCTTGAAATAACTTCACAGAGGTTATTCATCTCACTTGGCTTCGCAAGACATATATTACAGGTAGCTGCAGATGGAGTATCTGTTATAATTGTGGATATCTTTCCATCAATCATCGTCAAGTGCAAGTCATGGGAAATCTGGTAATCCTTGTATCTTGTCACATTAAGCTTTCGGATTTCTTCTTCCATACCTGATTGCTCTTGTTTGACAAAGTCTTTGGTTTCCTTTGCAAACAGAAACTTCACCGGTCTACAGTAAAATGTGGAAGAAGGATTGGGATTCTCCCACACTATTATATTGCCAGACTCTAGCTTCAACGGGACCAGGCTAGTCATAAATACCGATGAATCATCGAAATCAGGCAATCCACTTCGCTGTTTGTAATTACTTTGTGATGAGGATCCGTCGAAACCCCATTTGCTGGTCATCTTCATTTCACTTGTTGGTAGAACAACAGGACCAACAACTTGCATTATCCTTCGTGCAGTCAAATCCAGCAACGCTTGTAGCTTTACTCTTGCACCAATTTCTGTAACCTCGATATCAGATTTATCTGGATAGCAATTCATTTTGGCATTGAGTATTTTGTGGTATGAAGGAAGCTGCGCAGTTCCCTCGATATCAGTCAAACAAGTCCTCAGCGTCAGGTACTTCCATTTTGACAAATCCAGTGAAGTAGCAAGGGCTAGAGCATGATCTTCGTGCATAATATCTCTCTCCTTTTTGTCAAACAAATACGATTTGACTTCATTAACTCGGTCAGGGTTCTTCAAGAGATGCTCAATCACTTGGGCAACATCATTTTTTCCGTTTGTCTTAAGTAGTGTGACCAAAGCAAACGACAACTCATCTTCGGAAAATCTTTAAGCCCATCTGATCGTCTTTTCTTTTGTTTGTTTCCCAGGTCTTCAAAGGGTTTTCTTGGTATAACCGTAGTAGAGGTGCCCACATCCATCGTACAAGATGTTGACGGAAGGTCATCGTAATCAATGTTTTCTGGTACTTGATTTTCTTCTTCCGTGTCATCTTGAAATATCTCTGCGAGATCAAGGTTATCGCATACAGGCCACTTGATTTTTTGCTCCAGCCAATCCATATTTTTGTTCATAAACGTCTTTTGGATTCTGGATGCCGTTGTCCATCATCGATACAAATTCATAGTGAAGATTTTACAGAACTTCAATATCTTTTCGCAATCTGTCTCAGTGACATCAGTTGCGATGCAAGACAAAATGCCTTGATGGAGCCTCTTGTAATTTCTAAGGCCTTCACCTTCGCTTTCGCGTAGAAATACATAGAAGTCCAAGTAAGTCACAAATTGAGACATGTTACAGTATTAGTATATCAGTAAATTAAATTGTTCAGATCGGTTCGAGCAGCGTTTCCGCGTCCCAAAAGCCTTTCCTACTGGGTGGTGAGTAATGATGCGCACCTCTTTTGTATCTTTTTCCCCAACTGAATTGGAAGGGTGGGGATGAGGTCTGGATTATCACTAAGTGTGTTTTGGTATGCGCGCACGCTATTGGCTGACACACGTTCGCTGTGCTGACCGCATAGTATGAGACCCGCATACGTGTTATAAATATAGGTGGGTCTGTCTGCGACAGTCATTTCGCTCCCGTTCGCCGCTCACTCAACATCCTCTAACGGGGGGCCAGAGAAGACCTCGACGCGCGCGCGACAGTCATTTCACTCCCGTTCGCCGCTCAGTCAACATCCTTGAGCTGAAGAATCCAAAGCAGTAGATTTACCTTTGTGACGAATTGAAAATTGATCATCGCCATTATACATCAAACGGCTTTTTTCAAAGCCCTAAAAAAGCTCTTTTCAGAGCTAACATAAATAGTCCATGTTTCACAATGTGACACACACATAGTTTGTAGGCCAGCATATAATTATAGGGGATAGAGAAGACAGAGAGCAAGGTAGAGGTTAATGCGCGCACGCTATTAACTGACACACAATCGGTGTACTGACAGCATAGTATGAGACCCGCATACGTGTTATAAATATAGGTGGGTCTGTCTGCGCCAGTCATTTCGCTCCCGTTCGTCGCTCACTTAACATCCTTGATCTGAAGAAACCAAAGCGGTAGATTTAGGTTTGTGACGTCAGACAATATTACGCACACGCTATAATCACATTTTAACCTATTAGTCATTTTTTCTAACGTTTGTGTCAATGGAAGACAAGTATATCAAATAATTCTCTATACAAAAAAAAATCGAATAGTGAGTTTTTTATTTTAAGTTTACGTCTTTGTATTAAGTATCAAACATTATTATTGGTCGTTTAATTTCTGTTTCGAATCACATAGATACTAAATTTACCCTCAACTACTTAAAAAATCCCATACATTTTGTATGGAAACTTCCAAGGCTTGTGGACGCCAAAGCTGCAGACCACGGAGGAAAAACAAAGAGGAGGTGTGGTAATTAAATTTCCTCAAGAAACGACGCGTGATAATTTGCGGGATGCGGGGTGTTCAGCTCCGCCCACTTCTCAATATTTCATCTATCGGCTAATAGCAAAACTACTAGCTTAGGTTGATATTTATGTTACTACGTAGTAGTTCAGCTATCTAACACTAGATGTCAAAAGTTTTGTAAATGGGACGTACTCAGAACTTGAAGCTTCAAAAAAGTGAAATATGTTGGTAAATAATTTGACTGATTTTAAAAATTTTAAGGTATAATTTTTATAATTTTAAAACATGTAACTGCTTGATGAAAAAAAATCCAGGCAGCAGACGGGACTCGAACCCGCACCCGCTCCCGTCTGCTGCCTGGTCCGCGTGGAATTTTTTGTAGTTATATTTTCTTTAGATTTAAATTTTAAGAGTTTAAAAATAATAGACAAAATGTTATTAAAAACATAATTTTATTAAAAAACATCAATTACATGTAAAAATAATAGTTTTGGTTAATTGTTTTTCATACCTTTAGAAGATATTTCCATTTTAAATGAATCTTCTGTGCAAAAAATTAATATTACATCAGACCTTATCGCATTTTATATAAAATGAGTTTCGAGTCTTCGGATAGCACGGATGTCGAGCCTATGCCTGACGATATGTTATTGGAATTTGATGAACAATTAAATACAACTATAGGTGACTCAAAGAATTATATGCTGATAACTACGACGATAGTGACCTTGATTTGATAAAAACTAAAAATAAGGGTGGTCTTACTTTCCCATCTAGAGATGTCATAAAAATATGTATATGGACCGAATGCTGTATTCGTTGTGTTAAATAGCAATCTTTGAATACTCCTAACTTTCGTAAACATAAAATTGTATCGAATACATTAAAATCACTTATTGGACAAGATTGTTTCAAAAAATCGGTCAACCATATGTTTGACCAATCACCTATAGTTAATCATGTTGTAATTCTGATGTTGTATTCGAAGTTGTTCTATTTCTTGCTTAAGCTTCTTTTTTCTAGGCGAATCATTTAGTATCAGAAATTCATCTAAATCACTTGTGGTAGGGTCCACAGATGATTTTACAGGCTCTGGTAATTTTCTTTTAAGCTGTAATGTAAAAAATAATATTATAAACTAGTTATTTTTCCAAAATAATTAAAACTCGGTTACGCAAATAACATCCAAACAAACCGATAAATCCAGTTTTAAACTAGGTAAAGTGCCCTTCTTTAATTTTTTAAGACCTTTTTTTGTCACTATGAAGTCCGCGTCATTGAAATGGCAAGAACAAATCTTTGTGTATTTTGTTGGTGTCCAATCCGGTCTATTTATTTTTGAAATCCATTGCTGTTTTAAATTATCGTTGGATGGAAATCTAAAACAAACATAAAAATAATTAAAATTAATTTACTTGGTAAAATAATTTAATACTTATTACGGCCCTGGATATTTGTTACGTTTAAAAAGTTATTCTATATGACGACAGATGGCGGCCAGTTAGTAATATATTAATAAAATCGATATAATTACTGTTTTAGATACTAAAAGTTATTTAGGAATAAGTGTATAACAGTTTTCAGTATTTACGTACGATTATTACAATATACTACTGCAAAATTATACGTAAACTTATGTATTTTCTTCCTAAAAGTGTCGCCATCTGGTGTCAAGTAGTAAAATTTTAACGCTGATAGCTGAGAATGTTCTAGAACTTATATATTTTATCACGTATAAAATTACTTACACATGAAATGTGATGCCATCCATATTATCAGAACGTCTGTCTGAGTAACTTTGACATAGTGAAACACAACACTTCATCCTTTCTTGTTAAAAACGCAAAAAAACACTTATAATGCGAGTCTCGTTAAGTGTGCACCTGACGAACGCTGAAAGCATACTGACTTAGGCCCCGCCCACAATGATGACGTCAGGACCTAGTTGAAAATCACAGTGCACAGTTGCTTAGGCCAGCTCCTCTTTGTTTTTCCTCCGTGCTGCAGACTTATGGATATGACGTCTAGGCAAAAATTGTCAATAATTGTAAGCACTATAACACTTACTAGCAGCTTTTTTGATACTCTTTACCATTTTAAAAAAAAACACTATAGTTATTTTTTTTCCATACAAGAAAAAAAACAATATTTTTTTTTAGTATGAAAAAGTTCTTTTTAGCATAAGTGCTAGAACAAAAGTTTCTGCTATTGTTTTAGGCTGCCCGTAAAAAAAAAATCATTGCGATAGCTCAACTTTGATCCCTAAGTCCACGATTTCCGAATCTTGGTCCAGTGTGCGGCTCGGGGTTCGGCTCGCGGTGCGTGTAGTGAATGGTGGGCTTTACTCTAATGCCTCCAACTCGCGGTCGGCGGCTTAGTTAACTCAGTGCGCCGGCGCAGCGCGCGATTAGTTGGAGTGGACCCGACTGGTCTGTCTATCTCGCGGGCATTTTTATAGCCATTGCTTCACCCACTGTATTCTACGTTTTCTTCTACGATACTTTTTTTATAGCCGGAGTAGCACGATGAATGCTGCCTTCGCCACCCTTCTTCGTCGGTTGAATAAACTTCCTTGACAGGTTGACATTTGCAGCTGCGAAAGCACGTTGAGGTGTTAATGTGCAGTCTCTGTGAGAAGAGCAAAGGGGCGGCCGGCGGCCGATGACGCGCTTGCTCTAAACTTCCGAAGGATGCTTTATGCGCCCCGCGACGTGTATTCAGTTTGGGTGAGACACCTACTTGTCCAAGTAGCGCTACTTAATAACTCTACTTACTTAAGCTCGCAACTCACTGCTGGTGTTGTTTGGTTCCTGCAAATTGTCCACGACATCGGACAGACTCGCTTTCACGAAGATAATCTCTTTCAGCAGCCAGGTGAAATCGACGTAGTCAAACATAAAAAGGGACAGCTTGTGGAGTTCCTTCGCCATGAATGTAAGCACTTCATCTGGATCCATTTCCTTTAGCAGGGTAACTATGTCCTGCAGACTTTTCTGCGTTCATCCGGCGAGATGGCATCGGTCGGCCATGGCAACGGACCGGAAGAGCAACACCTTGCCACCTCCATTTCTTTGAATTTCAATTTACAGATCTGCAGGAGGCTGACCTGATCCATATTATCAATGGCGTATTGAATGACCGCCAACTCCCTAGCTATGAGTTGTTGCAAATTCATTGATACCAGCGCACCACGGCTAAAGGAGAATGCCCATCGTATTATATACTGTAGTATCGCTATGATTTTTTTTGTACAATGATGGTTTTTTACTTATTTTGTAGGGCCCTATGTGTAGATTCAATAATGAAATATACTTTTTCTCTAGCTCGACGGGTAATACGAATAACGATATAACAAATGTCAATGTATTAATAATTCTTCCCTTCACTTTTTCAAGTTTACTATCTATAAAATGGTTAGATCAAATCAAAGATCAACTCAGCTTAAAGGAAATAGAAAGAAAATAATTAAAAACACTGAAATATTTACCAAATAAACTGAACGAAATTAGATAGAAATATCAGTGAAAACAAATCAATTTGACAGACCCCACTGGAAATGATATTGCCAGTTTTCTAAAAAAATATTAATGAATCGATATTCATTTTTTCCGATTTATCACTACTGGTACAATAGTTTAATTATTTATTACACTGTCATAGATTTATGATCATAGTAGAAGTATAAATGTTATATTTGCACGTATAGCGTATAATATCAGATACATTATGTGTGTTAAATCTGTGGATGGTATTGCGGCATGAGATGCTTAGAAAATCAAAAAATAATTTATTTTATTGATATCAAAACAAACAGCGTACAGGCAGTTGAATGACGAGTCCCCACGGAGTTCCTTTTATTATCAGCACGCAAGCTATGAATGAATTACTCGTATGGATGGATGATCGCCGGTCATGCACGTAGACATAAATGCATTTGATGCAGCATTTACGTTTAGGGCCGTATATGTATCATGTACTACCCTAAGGCCACTTGTCGACGGCCGTTTTTTAACAGACACCGAGCGGTCGCGATACTTTTTTTCTGACTACCCCTCGATAATAAAGACAATTATCTGGTAAAAAAAACTGTTAACAGTCGATCTAAATGTGTATTATGAACTTTCGAGTCTATATCCATACTTAATAAGCTTAATATACAGATCGGACTACTTTTTTGCAAATAATGTGATATAATATGTTTTCTTTAGCACAGCTATACTCTAAGTGTGTTCCGCGGAACCCTAGGGTTCCGTGATACCTCTGTCGGGGTTCCGCAAGAATTTAGAAATAAAAAAATCAAAACACCTCTCTCTGGTCGCTCCGCGGCTGTGCGGACTCCGCGGCCGCGCGGAGACAAAACGCTATGAATGTTATTTATTTATTTATTTGTATTTGTATAAGCTTGTGTTACATTAGCTGGTACAATATCTCATAAGTTTGGTCTCAACAATTTTATACTTGTACAACGCGTTCGCTCTAAGTTTGCCGGTCTGTGGAATGCGCGTACCCTCCCCCACGTGACAACAAAACTTATAATGTGTCATAGTTTTACCCAAATATCTAACGTACACAATTTTTATTGTTACAATTAAATAAAAAATTTCGAACGTCATACACTCATACCTATCGCCAGCGGCAAACTTAAAACGAGCGGGTAGTATACTTGTAAGCGCTCAGTCTCTTTGATAAAAGCCGCCTCTGAATTAGACGCTATAGTTGTCAACTAGCGACTTTCGTCTCTAACTTCAAAGGATAAAGTCGATATTGTTTACAACGCTATTTTTAAATTTCTGTTTTTATTTTTGCTTTTTGTTTATCAAAGGTGCCGACTCGAGTATTTTCGAGAATATTTGAGATCGAGTCTAGGACTAAGTATAAAAGCGGCGATCGCGCGTTGGCGTCGTCAGTTGATGATTAGCGTTCGGAGCGATAAGTTACTACCTACTTACAAGCTCGCTAGCGAGAAACTGGTGTTCATTGTTTTACTGCCTGCTGTATTCTGTTGTCTCAGTTTTATACATTTCTTCCCTGTAGGTTCTAAATTTAGTCTCTTATACGCAGTAACGATTGTGCATTATTTAAACCCCACTATCCTGACTTGTAACATTATAAATAAAGAAGAATGGAACGTTGGCTTAAAGGTGTTAAACGTGTTCCAACAACATCTTCTAATGACGCTGAATGTTCAAAAGCAATGCGCGCGGAGAATTTAGCAATCACCGATCCAGAAGATGATGCCACGAGTGCCACGACGTCAAGCTCGACGGTTTCAAAGACGAAAAAAAGGAAGTATGATGAATCTTATATCAGTTTCGGATTTGTTGATTCCAACGGCTCACCTCTCTGCATGCTCTGTAGTAAACTGCTTCCTAATAGTTCCATGGCACCTGCCAAATTGCGTCGACATTTAGAAACCGTACACCCCGAGACTAAAGACAAGAATAAAGAATTTTTTGTTCGCAAAAAAGATCAGTTATTAGAAAGTCAAAAAAATATGATGCATGTAACACAAACTACCAACGAAAAGGCCACGGAGGCATCATACTTAGTTAGCTATCGCATTGCACAAGCAGGTGAAGCGCACACTATCGCTGAGAAATTAATAAAACCATGTGTATTAGACATAACAAAATGTATGCTTGATGAAAAATCTGCAAAGCATCTTTCTACTGTTCCGCTATCAAACGATACTGTTTCACGACGAATCCATGATCTGGCAAGCTACGTCAAACAAGAACTAGTTACACGTCTACAAAATACACGATTCGCTTTGCAAATGGACGAGTCGACTGATGTCGCTGGTTTGGCTATCCTGCTGGTTATTGTGAGATATCCATATAAAAGTTCTTTTGAAGAAGACATGCTTATGTGTTCATCGCTGCTTACAAACACTACCGGGGAAGAAATTTTTAATAAAATAAATATATTTTTTGAAGAACATAATCTCAGTTGGAACAATTGCATTGACATTTGTACAGATGGGGCCAAGGCGATGACAGGTAAAACAGCAGGAGCAGTGTCACGAATGAAAAATAAAGCGCCTAATTGTAGTTCCAGTCATTGTATTCTGCATAGACAAGCACTTGCGATGAAGCAAATGCCGTCTAATCTAAAATTAGTTATGGATGAAGCGGTAAAAATAATTAATTTTATCAAATCACGACCACTACAATCCCGATTGTTCTCATTATTGTGTGAAGATTATGGCAGCAAACATAAAACACTGCTGCTCCATACAGAAGTGCGATGGCTGTCTCGGGGAAAAACTTTAACAAGGCTATTTGAACTTAGAGCCGAGTTACAAATGTTTCTTTCAGCAGATACTTCTTTTAATTTGAAGGACCGTTTGTATGATAAAACTTGGTTGTTCCGATTGTCTTTTATGGCGGATATCTTTCAAAAACTTAACGAATTAAATTTATCATTGCAAGGTAAACAGACAACAGTGTTTCAGGCCTATAATAAAATAACTACTTTTAAAAGAAAATTAGATTTTTGGATCATTTGCATTGGTAAGAAAGAAATAGAAAGTTTTACGTTACTCACTGAGTTTGTTAGCGAAAACGACTCAGAAATGTTTGAAGATAATGTGTTTGAAGAATTGGTCCAATATCTCAGTTCGATGCGCGCATCTTTTGAAAAGTATTTTCCCGAAGAACACAATACAAAAATTAAAGTGAACTCCTGGATTCATAATCCTTTTTTACCCAACTTGGAAAAGCCTGAAAACATGTCAAATGAGATATATGAATCTCTTTTAGAAATGTCATCAGACACAAGTATGGAGTCATTGTTCAAAACGACGCCTCTTAATGATTTTTGGTGCAGAATCCAAGATGAATATGCAATGCTTGGCCAAATGGCTCTGGATATTCTTCTCCCGTTCCCAACTACATATTTGTGCGAAACAGGATTCTCTACCTACGCAGCCACGAAAACAAAATATCGCAATAGACTGGACGCCGAAGCTGATATGAGACTCCAACTTTCTTCCATCAAACCTGATATCAAGCAATTGATGAAAAATAAAAAACAGTTTCATACCTCCCACTAGTTAGATTTTTTCTTTTTTAATGTTTTCTATTATTGTCCTTACCAAGTGGTGAAGTAAATAATAATTAGTAACGGATACATTGTACTTTTATTATGCTGATTAATATAGAATACACTTATAAAAATAATTGTTTTATTGTAGGGTTCCATCAAGTATTTTGCTTCCCAAAAGGGTTCCGTCATTTAAAAAGTTTGAGAACCACTGCTTTAGCATATTGAATTGTCATACACAATCTAACTCTTTATTTTGATGAAATAATACAAGTGCATCGATTATATTTTGATAAATCGATACGTTTTTACAAAATGGCAACACTGAGAAGACAAGTGTGTCAAAAAATACAAATGAAATGGAAGTGAATGAATTACTAATTTATTATAGAGATTTTTGTTCGGCGAAGTTAAAGCAAATTATTTAACATGGTTTTGTGAAAATTAAAAACTTGATTTTTGATATAAATTTGGTGAATGTACAAGGCCGACCAAGGACGATACTACCAATGGGCATTCTCCTTTATCATTTGCGTTACAAACGATAACGCAAATAATAAATTTTCACTACACAGTCGCGCACGGCCGTTTACAAGTACGCATTGCACTGAACGTGATCTTTAAAGAGACGAACTTCTTAGCAATCCATGGATTCACCATGCGGGTGCAGGGTCTATCGTGTTGGGGTACAACTGGGTGCTGCGAGGCAGCCTCCTTCCTGGAATGGAGGTTGTCTGCTTCGCCGACGATACTCTTATCGCGGCGAAAGCAAAGGAGGTGGAGGATGTGGTGCGCCTAGCGTCGGTCGGCACATCGATGGTCGTCCGACGCATCCACCTCCTGGGCCTGGAAGTGGCCCTCGACAAATCGAGGGCCATGATGTTCCATGGCCCACGTCGCAGTACCCCTCCGGGGCTCCATATGCGGGTGGAGGGGGTCCGACTACCGGTCGAGGGAAGCATGAAGTACCTCGGCCTGGTACTAGATCCCCGATGGAGTTTCGAGGAGCATTTTAAGCTCCTCACTCCACGGCTGTGTGCCGCTGCAGCCGCACTCGGCAGGGTCCTCCCGAACGTGGGGGAACCAGGTACTGCGTGCCGTCGACTGTATCACGGGGTGATACGGTCGATGGCACTTTACGGAGCTCCAGTTTGGGCTGAGTGCCTCAAACCCCGCACGAGGGCCCTCTTGCGACGTCCGCAGAGGGTCATCGCGACCCGGGCCGTGCGAGCGTACCGCACGGTCAGCCACGGCGCCGCCTGCGTGCTCGCAGGCGCGACGCCGTGGGGCCTCGATGCGCTGGTTATGGCAGAAATGCATCGAGGTCGGGTCGAGGCCAGGGAGCGGGGTGAAAGACTTGCCCCAGCAGAGCTGAGGCAAGTCCGTTCCATCGCCCAGAGCGAAGCTTTGCGGCGATGGGATGAGGCACTCGCCCATGCTAGCGCCGGCCACCGGACGATTGAAGCCATTCAATCGTCCGGTGGCATTGCGGCGCCCGGACGACACGGCCGAGCACACCTTATTGGAGTGCCCGGCCTGGCGACACCAGCGCCGTGAGCTGATTGCGGCGCTGGGATGCGGAGCCCTCTCGCTGCGAAGCATGGTGGAGGCCATGCTCCGCAGCGACAGGGCATGGGAGGCGGCCGCCTCCTGCGAGAACGTTATCTCGCAGAAGGAGGCGGCCGAGAGGGAGCGGGAGGATGATCCACTGGCCGCTTCCTCCCGCCAAAGGAGGACGGGTAGGAGAGGACGGCGACGCGCCCTGGCTGCGCCCGTCCCATGACCCTACCCGGGGGGTCCCTCGCTGACCGGCATGGCGTTGGCTGTGCCGGCCACCGACGGACCTCGTGACGGCAGCCCCCCCTGTAGTTCTGTCCTGCAAAGAGGGGGGCGGCGGAGGGAGCTACACGGGCACGCCCAAGTAGCCCTCCGCAGCGGACGGGGGGCGGTACGGTGGGCATTAGGCCGCGTACTCAACCCCCATGCGCGGGCCTACCTACGCACGTCTGCGGGGTCCCAGTGATACCCCGGGAGACCCCTGCCGTGGAGCCCCGGCTAGGCCGGGAGGCTGCTAGGTGCGGAGACGCGGAGGAATTCCTAAACGGGGATCCCGCGGCTTCGCACTAAGCAGCTTAGAGGGTATTCGCAGGACTTTTTTAGCGGATATTATGCCGTAAAGCGCCCGTAAGAGTTGCGGGGTCCTCGGTGGACAGCCACTGGGGCGCCCGTAAGACTTGCGGAAGCCAGGTGTGAGGTCCGTTCGGCGGTGTGCCTCTTAAAGGCGCCGTCGTCTGTAAATAGCATTTTTTACCTGCGTAATAAAAAAAAAAAAGGGTCTATCGTGTGGGAGGGAGAGAAACTCTGAGCAGATCCCGGGTCTAATAGTAGGTGTAATTTCAGCCAAGATACTCTCATAGTTTAGTTGTAAAAAAATATTTTGTCTTAGAAGAATGCTTTCTTATTGTTTAAAAATCTGTATCTCATCTCCTTCACATACGAACTTGCTGAAATTTTCCCCAAAACTTCTTTTTAGGGTGAAGAAATAGTAGGTGTAATTTCAGTCAAGATACTCTAATAGTTTAGTTGTAAAACAATGTTGTCTTAGAAGAACGATTTCTTATTGTTTAAAAAGCGGTATCTCTTTTTCGACACATACGAACTTGCTGAAATTTGCCCTAGAACTTCTTTTTAGGGCGAAAAAATAGTGGATGTAATTTCAGCCAAGATACTCTAATAGTTGTAAAAAATATTTTGTCTTAGAAGAATGATTTCTTATTATTTAAAAAGCTGTGTATCTTTTTCTACACATACGAACTTGCTGAAATTTGCCCCAGAACTTATTTTTAGGGTAAAGAAATAGTAGGTGATTTTTCAGTCAAGATCTCTAATAGTTTAGTTGTAAAAAAAAAATGTCTAAGAATAATGATTTCTTATTGTTTAAAAAGCGGTTTCTCTTTTTCGACACATACGAACTTGCTGAAATTTGCCCCGGAACTTCTTTTTAGGGCGAAAACATAGTGGGTGTAATTTAAGCAATAGTTTAGTTGTAATAAAATATTTTGTCTCAAGAGAATGTTGGCTGCTAGCAGGTGGCTGCTCTTCCTTTATAAAGTTAATTTGTTTTTTATTTGTGGTAAATCCCATGTGGGCTCTAGCCACTGCAAGACTTGCTGCTGCTTCATGTATGACTTCATGTACTCTATGATGGCGACGTGAGTATTGACCCCTATCAAGGAGCACCTTGCAACTTAAAAATATGTGCCTAGCAGCACCTATTGCCTCACCACAAGTATAGCACGATTTTTCAGAGGCTTTCCCCCATCTTACTAGGTTACTCTGGTCTGGGAGGGCATTTGGAAGGCATTGAGATAGAATTTTAGTAGAACAGGAGACCATCATGTAGTAAGGTGGGCCACTTCAGAGCTATTGGAATGCAGAAAACTCACAAATTTAAACACATTTGAATCAAAAAAATACTCCATAAATTTAAATAATAATACAAAAAAGTCTGATTACTTACTCTTGCTAAATATCCTCGGTACTGGCTACAAGTCCTCATAAAACCATTTGTTATGATAGCAGCATGAATCAGGTTATAAACGCAAAATATGGCTGCAAGGCATGAAGTTGGAATCCAACAATATATAACTGCATCATTATTGTTGCTTATCCTCGCCCTTGAAGTTGCTACTATGGCTTCACCCTCTCTAAAATATTGAATCAATGTTGTCACAATTAGGTGCAAAACTTTGTTTTTTGTTTCTTTCCTTATGGAAGTAAAATCTCATAGTGTAAATACACTAAAGTGTATTACAGCATCTTTCATGAGAATGTTCCTAGAGTTAGATTTGATTAACATTTATCATCATATGGATCGCAATTTATTCATTTATTATTTTGCTTGTCATTTGCGGTAAGAAATGTCTGTAACATTTCTTACCGCATATAATTAAGCAATGAAATGCGCTCTTTGTTGGTAAAGAGAGAGTAAGGTAGACATATTACAGGGGTTCCTTAAAAAGGGGAGTAGAGTACCTAGTTTTAACAGGAACAGTAACATAGTGTGATACTCTTGGTGTTGCAGGGGTCCATAGGCCACACATCCCTTACCATATTGATGACAATGTTCTTGTCTACCTTGTCATGTGTGGTAATTGTATTTAGTGTATGTACCATTATAAGAAATAATAGGTACATATTATTATGTATAAGTAGCTTGGAACTTCTTGAGAGAACCAGACAAATAAACTTTTAACTTAACAGCAGTAATTTGTATGTAAAATTGCTACTGCACAGGCTTCCTTGTTTATGGAAGTTGCGTAAGAAGTTTGCTGGGATGTAAGCATGGGTCAATCACTGGTCTTTCAAACTAAACAAACTATTTGAACAATACAAAATGAAATGCTGTTTAGTTATGAGAGTGGTTATGGTTTATTTAAGATTTGATTATGTAGATGGATTAAGGAAAATGAAAATTAAACTTACATTTCTTCCAATGTTGTAGATTTTTCATCCTCAAACTTGCCTATATTATTGATACATACTCTGTACATATGAAACAAGGCCATTATGATAGCATATATAATAATTGGCAATGGTGCAAATATTGTATAAAGACAATATGACGAGTGGCCACCGTTAAAGTATTGTGAAGTACTAACACCAAAGAAAATGCAAGCACAGTTATTATTCTCCAGTCCAATACTTGGACAAACGTCTAATGTTGCCCGCCAATGATTGTAAGGAATAGCAGTGCAAATAACAGACACAGTGAGCAACACAACTATTATGCCATAACACCAAGTAAGTCGCCTCTCGACAATATATTGATTCATTGTGGACTTCAAGAGGTTTTTGGAGCTGGAACAATTTTCGAACTGCAACTACACAAATGTTAGTTATTTAATTTTACTAACACCAACTAAAACCATGGACTTATTACTATAACCATTGCTTTCCTACATTTACTATTAAAAACATTAGCCCAATAAACCCAAACTCTCATCAGATGCACAGAGTAGGTACCTTAAATTATAACCGGAAAATCAGAGGCCCAAGCCCAAAATTACTTGCTCAATGTCACAGATCATTATGAGAATTAGCTCAGTGGCCCAACCCAAGCAAGTAAAGCCTACCATTCACAGGCGCGCCAATCCGCCGGATTTGTCGCTGGCGACAAGTCCGCGGACAAATCAGCGTGTGAATGTATTGGTGAGCGCGGCTCGGCGCGGCGCTCGCCGTCGAGAGACGCGAGCGCCGCGCCGCACCCCAGTTGCGCCGTACAAATCCGTACGTGTGTGTGCTTGCACAGATTTATCGGCGAACTTGTCAGTCATTTGTAGTGCGTGCACGCAGAATCACCTCTTAACTTGTTAATACTGGATCACGTCTGTATCACTATTTTGACGTTTATGCGATAGTGTTATATGTCAAAAAGTTGAACATAATACGCATTTATGTTGATATCAAGTTAATATCATTTTAAAGAGTTGATCATAATACGCTTAATTTGATGTCATTTTGATATCGCATTTTTCGGCGAGCATAATACGTAATATGAAATTGACATCAAAACAATATCACAATTAGCGAACATAAAGAGCTAATTGTATCTCTTCTACAAGGGGTTTATCTCTTCTACGCATGTCCTCGGCTGAGCAGGTTCTAAATAGTCCATTACTAACACGAAACGAGCCATTTTACTCTTTTTTATTAAAAAATAAAGGAATTTGATACAGAAAAACCACCTCCTAACTTGTTAAGTCTGTTTCACATTTTTGACGTTTATGTGATACTGTTTTATGTCAAAAAGTTGAACGTAATACGCATTTAAGTTGATATCATTTTAAATTTGATGTCAAGTTGATGTCATTTTGATATCGCATTTTTCGGAGAGCATAATGCGTTAATGCGTAATGTGAAATTGACATCAAAACAATATCACAATTAGCAATCATATTGGCCTGCAGTTGTGTTGTTTGTATCACGAACGAGTAAACGAGTAGAATAACATGTCGTTCGGCGATCATAAAGAGTTTTGGCAAGAATTTATCCTGCTGTTTAAAGAGAAACAGGTGGTTTACAGGACTGAATGCATTGCAGAAATTTTAAATGAGTATATTTTGTTCGTTGTTTCAGCCATTCCTTTATACGCCTTTATACGCCAAAGGTATTAGATGATTGGCGGAGTTAGGCCAACGTGAGATAAAATGTAAACAAAGAATCTGAGGTTCTAAAACTTTTTAAACTTTTATAATGCCAGTAAGTAAGTACTAGTCAATGATTACGTATAATTTATGTTATCTATAATTTATTAACAACTTCTAACTGAAAAATATTTCATAAAATATCGATATATGCATGCTTTCCCTACATAAAAAGTACTCTTTGATGCTGCGATGTATCGCTTATGCGCTTACCACACGCACAAGCTTCACCACAGTTTGGCCTGCGCAAGCATCTCGCACGAAAAAACTGTACACTTTGTGCGTTACCACACGGCACAGTTAAGTACGCGCAAGCCTCATTCGTATCGAAATCATTGGCGTGGAAACAATGTTTCCTAATGAAGAAACATATCTTATGCTACTATTTTTCAAGTGTTTGCTATTAAAAAAAACATGTAAAAACAATAGGATATGTACATAATATGTGCAAGTAGGTAGGTAGTAGGTATTAGGCATAGGTATTTAGTTGCAAAAATTATGCTCTTACCTCTTTCATTTTATTTATCATTCTTTCGTAGGCGTCGTTCTTTTTATTTCGGTCGGAATAATCGTTAGATTTAATTTTCCAGAGTGCAGGCAGAGATTTATATAAACTAATAAATTCAGACGTGAATTCGCGATTGTACGTACGCAAATCTGCCATTTTTGAGTGACGATGACGAACGACCTCATGAAACGACGAGCGAGCCTCGACACAAAGTACATTCGACTGTGGCTTGAACACTGAACGCCCAACCACACGCACAGACAAGTACGCGCAGGCCGGGCTTGCGCAGGCAAAATTTCAAGCAAGTCGAAAAATGCGCAGGCCGCGCTGTGGGGTTGGCGCGTGATACAGTTTTACCAACTACACGCACCGTGTTCCGTGTACAAACCGGCCTGCGCAGGCAAAACTGTGGTGAAGCTCGTGCGTGTGGTAGGCCTATTACACTTACACCCGATATTATCGAATCACCTAGTATCGATAATATATAATAATAATAAATCTTTATTGTGTATGGAACAAGGTAACGTGAAAATACAGGTCTTAATGCTAATGTACAGTGCCATTTGATCCTACCTTTTCAGGTGTATACACATTTATATTGTACGTACCATTTGGATATTCCTACTTATATTCTAAATACTCTTGGATACAATAAAAACATTTTTGACTAAGCCAATCCTTAAGTATTTTTTTAATTTCAAAAGTTTTAGTTCTTTGAACTTGTCTGGTAATTTATTGTAAATTTTAATGCACATAA
Organism: Chilo suppressalis; assembly: GCA_902850365.2. Taxonomy (NCBI): domain Eukaryota; kingdom Metazoa; phylum Arthropoda; class Insecta; order Lepidoptera; family Crambidae; genus Chilo; species Chilo suppressalis. Next base: position 22,865,200 of record OU963898.1, read on the forward strand.
TAAAAGTGTTTTAGCTGCTAAACACAATTTTGTAGCAGGCCTATGGAGCTTATTTTTATAAACTGAGCGTAAATTTCGATTATAATCCGATATTCCAAATATCGTGAGATGAGAAATTAAAAGAAAAAACCTTTATGTTTCTTTATTTATTATTTAGAACGGAACGAGCAGAAATTGTAAAGAGCGGGAGACGCAGTCAAATTCGAATCCTGCCTGACACACCTTGACAGAGTTCAATACAATAGGCTAGTTGACTCATGTCGAATTGTATTAAATAAATGTTTATTTCTTACAGTATTTGGTCTAACGAACCTAAATATATCGAGTTCACTTCATAAAAGCAGAAGATTGCTGTAGAAATTTAATTTTAAAAAATATTTTTTAGTCTATATTTTTTAAACACTAAAAACGCTGTTCGCCGCATCCGCCATGATTGTGACGTCTCTTTCAGTAAACAACTAAATGTCATTCGCGTGTTATTGTGGGTGGATTCTTTAGTCTGAATAAATGTATCTTAAAACACTTTTAACTTTAGAAACGTTTCCGTTTATTGATTTTTTGACGTGACAACGTCTTAAATTAGGTTGCGGCTGGGAGTCACTTATGAAAAAGTGTAACGCTCGGTAACGTTACGATGAGTTTAAGTTTACATGTACAATGTTTTAGTAAACAAAATATATTTCTATAGTTAAAATTTGTGCAATTCTTATTTTCATTCAATTCCTTGTTCCTATTGTGCAATTTAATTATATTCATATCCAATAAATATTCTACCGAGAAAAAGACGTTGTCACGTAAAATCTTCGCCCGTAAAACCGACTTTACAGGCAACCATTTTTTTTGACAAAAGTAATTATGGATGCCGACTTTGTGAAAGCAGAAAGCTGCCAAGAATTGACGCATTGATGGTTGGCGAATTTTTTGCACTAAACCCCGATTTCTGTTCTGCGGAGCAGAGAAACGATAAGGCATCTATGTAAGTACAGTGCATTTATTATTACAATGTAGTAATAAACATAAAACTGATACAACATATGAATAAGTGTAATAAAGTTGCGTAGGTTAATTTCTTTCGGCACTTAAATCCACAACATTCCTGTTGTCTTCAAGGATGTGTTTTTATATTCTCGTACAATACAATAATGATAATTACTTTATTTTTCGTGGTATTTATAAGAAATCATGTTCTTTTTATTATAAACTCAGATAAGTTATTTTCTACGTGCTTACGAGTTTTTGTTTACTACAGTTGACATCATAGCATAGACAATCTATAGACTAAAATGGCCGACAGCGTTTTTGTATGTCCATGAAAATTCTATTTTAAAATTAAAGATTTGTAGCTTTCTAGGTCTCAAAAAATTACAATACATTTTTTTTCGGTCTACTAGAACATTAATTAACCATTTACAACCTTTTTCCAAAAAGGGTCAACTAGCCTACGAGTAATTTTTTCGTTTGATTTTTAATCGAACAGATTTATATTTAAATATTAAATAAAATAAACGACAAATTGCTTTGTCTTTTAAATGTTGTAATACTTATAAATTCATTTGACATTGTGGTTTACCTACAATTCGTAGAAATGACACTGTCTTGCAGCCTAAGAAACACTAAAAGAAACTCAGTAGCATGGCGGTTCGTGCCTCTGCCCGGACAGCAGATGACAGGTTTTTTTCTTAAGATTTATAAATCGAGCAGATTAATGCTTAAAATTAAATTTATTAAACCACAAATAAATAAATTACTATAAATCGAACATGTCGATATATTTGTAGAATATTTTGCAAAATATCGATATAACACTACGTATAATATATTGAATAAAAAAAAATGGGTGCGTGTACTTATGTAGGCGCGTGAGAAGTTATCCTTTTTTGGCATCGTTTAAAATTAGTTTTTAATTGCATGCAAATAATTAATGACAATAAATTAATAAAAAGTCTGGAAAAGGACACAGTCAATAAAGTTCAGTTTTAATTTGAAAAAATAAATAAATAATCAAAGTATTCAATTAAAATCGCTACTGAATATAATTTATTAGAACATATGTGATTTGCACTTGTATGAAACTCAAACACGTATTCCGAATATACAAACTAGAAACATGTGGATAAATATTATAAATATGAATACCTATAACTGTTACTTTATTACAAATTACAATGGTCAAGAGATGGCGCTGTAGTCTCCTGAATCGCGCTTTGGTTCCGTTGTTCCAGATTAATAAATACTTTTGATAGGCCTTCACAATGCAGTCGTTAGCACCCACTAAATAGAGATTCTATTTTGTTGGTAGATTTTCTTAATGTGCGGTAAACACAAAAGTAACAGCATGAAGTTGGTCGCTAAAGCGACCAACTTCATGCTGTTAATTTTTGTGTTACAGTGATGCGCGCGCATCTTAAAATTTCACTCTCATCATTTTTTCATAACGCGCCTAAAGAAGTATAACTTCAAAAATATCGATATTTATTTCATGAACATCTCTACTTCTAGGATAACTGCATTTTGACGTGTATGCTAGCATGAAAAAAAAATGTGTGTGTTAGCTCCGACGCACGACTGGAGTTTACTCCTGTGGTTTACTCCTTAAGTTCGATAGTCTAACCAGATGCAAAAAGAGTTTATTTAACTTAAAACTTAACTTAAAAAGATTGATACTGTATGAAAGGGTAAATTTACAAATTAATGAAAATAATATACATATATAAATATATATTTATTCATTTCATATACATTTATTATAACTAATCGACGAAATATTTTACATTAAACTTTTTACAATAGTCAATTTCAGATGTGCATAAATATATTATTTTAAGTTATTGTACATCTTAGTGTTTTTATTGTCATGGTGGGCGATAACAAAGTCATGTTGTTAAGTTAAATATTTGTGAGGACAAATCTCAGTTTGTCCTTGGTGGGCGATTATGTATACGCCATTTGTGCATTTAAAATTTTAGTTCATATGTATCAAAATAGATGGCGCTGTAGTTCGTTGCGCTTGTAAATATGTTTGGAGCTACATATAGGCAAAACGTCACCTAACTAATAAAGAGAGTTCTCCTCGTGTCGCCGTTGTGGTGTAGGTCGCGTGACTCCGCTCGTCGTTGAGCCCGTCTGCCCCACAGTGCCGAGTGAAAACCGAAATACCCTCCTCCGCGTTCGCGTGGGAGGTAGACATGGGCGTTTTTGGTTTTGAACGCAAACGGATATATTTCAGATTTCAAAATCCGTTTTTAGATATCCGATTTCAGATGTGCCTAACTTAGCCAATTCACTAGTTTGCGTTAAGATTTGGTTTTATAAGCTAAAAAAACGGGAAATGACTTCTTTTTACAATTTTTTTTTAGTATTTTTTTTTGATGAATTTTATTTTTCTGTTTGTTTTTATTATTTTTCAAACCATTTACATAATCAAACCTAATTCCTTCAGGTTAGGGTTCATAAATGTAAGTTGCTCGACTTTTGATGTTTTTAGATAACACATCTTTTCAGTGATAAATAATCCCGCCTTAGGGTGCGGCCAGAGTGCACTCAGTATCAGATTCAGATTCCGAAAACAAGCGCGAGAAATAAACAGTGTAGTCTAAGCAGGTTGCCTGCTTTCTTTTCTGAGTCTGAATCTGAATCAGGAGTGCACTCTGGCCGTACCCTTCGACTACACTGTTTATTTCTCGCGCTTGTTTTCGGAATCTTAATCTGAATCTGAGTGCACTCTGGCCGCACCCTTAGAGAAGAGCAACAGATTTCCTTAAACAACAAACCGAAATCGGACTTCCGAAATTTGCGCCATCTTTTTTACTCCGCTTTGTTACGATTGGTAAAAAAGATACAAAGAAATTCACTTTCTCTCTTTCTAACCAATCGCTACATAGCGGAGTAAAAAAGATAGTATGAATTTCGAATCCGATTTACATTTGGATACTTGTGGTGGTATTAGATCGCTGGCGTTTTGGTTCGGTTAGATTTCTGAAATCGGATTTTCATGTTGAGAAATCGTTCGGTATCGATTTGTGTTTGAAATCGGATTTTGGATTCGTTTTGATATATCGGACCCATGCCTAGTGTGAGGTCGTCTTACGACCACCTAACAAAAATTGTGTTTTTCCGTGCGATATAGACGCCTAAGTGTTTTGTGTAGTGTTTTTGTATATGTATTATGGCATGATTCTCTATGTTTAGAATTTTAATTTTTTTAATACATCTAAAAGCTCTAGCGATTTTAAAGCAATAGTTATTTCGATATTATTCAATTTAGATAGTCATAGCAAATAAATTAATTGATATTATTGAGTTCAAATTTAGTCTACGAAATATCGATATTTTGGAATATCCGATATCGATATTATCGATATCAGTGAATTTTAAATATCGGTAATTAGGTCTCGATATTATCGATATATCGTTGCAACCCTAGGTATAATGCGATTAAAATAAGAATAGGAATGACAATGACCTCTATCTGTCAAATGTCGCTTGAAAAGTACGGTTTGCAAAAAAATCTTGGAACCCTTTATTATTACTCCGCTAATTCTAGAATAAAAACCAAACATTTGTAAACAAACAATAACAAATATTGATAATTAATATCGGTTGTTTTTTTTTCACTTATGAGTTTTGACCATGGCCATGGCCAAATATGTATCTGTCAACCAAATGTCACTATAAGTTGCGTTCAGAAACTCGATTTTAAACTTTACATTTAAGATGCATGTTCGTATGTGACCTAGTAATAGTGCATGATTATTCATAACTACTCCAGCGGTAATGCAGAGATGAGCGGAATAGAATGAGCTAGATTCTGGTTAATGTTTTTTCTCAGTCTTCATAAATAAATATTATTAAAAATCAGTGTTTTTTTTTTCTCAATCTTAGTAAATAAATGTTATTAAAAATATCTGGTGGTTTTTCTCACTTAATCTTAGTAAATAAATTTTATTAAATAAACACTATTTTATGCTCACACTACCTATTTGGTTTGAATTGACAGCTATGACATCACAATATGGCGACCAGCCGGTCCTATTCTTAGTTGAATCGCATTTAAGTAATTTAGAAAAGAGACGGATTGTTGACAGGAATTGATAGCTGGGAAATAATAAATAGGGAGATTTGTGCGGAGTTTAAAAAACAGTATTTTGTTTATTGATAATAATAATGTAATTTCTTGAAAATAAAAGTGTTTCAATGACAATAATTAGTTTGCATGAAACGATCCCTACAGTACCTACCTAGCAAGATTTACCTACATTGTAGGTAATTTCAAAAAAATTCGCCATGACTTACAAATGAATATAACTTGTATGTTTAAAATAATTTTCTTTTATTGAATTATGTAAGAATAAATCAGCAGCCGGTTTTTTTTACAAGCTTTTAATTGACTTGCAATATAGGTAGGTATGTAACTATGTTTGTTCGGGTGGAATCTTGCAACTCAATTTTGAAGCAGATATCTTCAACCGGTTAAGCGGAAATTTTGTATATACACGGTTAGCTGTGTGACGTCATTATAAATCCAACATGGCGGAATAGTTATTTTTAATGCATTCCTACGATATGGGTATATACTATACTTTATACTTTTTTCCAACACTCACACCAATTAGCCTAGCCCCAAAGTAAGCACTGTATGGCTTGTGTTATGGGATGCTAGGGTAACGGATAGAATAAATACACATTAAACATCCATGACTGGAGTACAAATGCTCGTATTCTTCACACAAACATCTGCCCCCAGCGGGATTCGAACCCGGGACCTCTCGAGTCGGCGACACCATGAACCCGGAGTACAAACCACTCGTCCACGGAGGTCGTCAAGACCTCCGAATCTTTACATATAAAATAAAATATTTACAATCACAAAACTAGAAAGAAACTCAATTATGTAGATGAAATTAAAATACTGTAGGCAGGCAGCCCTACCGCGTGTAACGCAGCGCTCAGCCGTAGGCATTTATTTCAAGGACAGGGCCGATTCAAAATACTGTATAGATAATATTACCGTGCCCAAACTGTAGAATTTTAATTTTTCCCTGACTTTCCAGACAGTCCCTTGATTTCACTGACTTTCCAGACTGGAGATACCCTGCAGTGTAAAGTAAAGCTTTAATTTATAAATTAGATAACATTAATTTATGTTGGATAATAAACAGGTACTTTCTTCTTTTATCTTATGATTCTTTATTCAATGGTATTACATTTAATTTATATTGTTCTTGCAACCAGTTGTTCCATTTTGTTGACACATCTTTTTTAAATGTAATTTCTTGAAATACTTCGCTTTTGGAATATTCTTCAAATCCCAACTTCTTAAACATTTGAATACTTATTACATTTGTTAGACAGATTTTAGCTTCATATGATTTGATACCAATATATAGGATTCCATACAATAACATCAAAATAGCTGATTCCCAACCAAGTTTTTTACCCCTGACTGATTCTTCAGCAATCATTATTTCTATTTCACCTTTTGCTTCTTTCATGCCTTGAATAAATATGTTTGTATCTCCAATCATAGAATCTGTAACCAAAATTTAATGATTCATAGATGATAGTCTCATTTGTTTGCTATTCATTTCAAAGAATGTTAAATTTCAATATATTACCTACCGACATCATTGCTCGTCTCATCAAATTTAGCTTTATTCAGAATAATGAATGTACACTCTGGAATTAAAAAAAAAAACCAGTAAGCTGTCATCATAAATTTTTACAGCATTGTGCTACAAATAACGCATAATGTAGGTATTAAGTATTTACTGTCTTCATCGCTATGCCAAGACTTTTGCATTTCGTATTCTTCTTCCAAAGTCAATGGTTCAGATGCTGTTAGTTTTCGTAATTCCTCATTTGTCATCCATTGATGATACCTGGAAAAAAAAATTCTAGGTCGATATGTACCACTACCACTGCATTTTGAACATGATGACTTTGAATATTTAGACTGAAAGATAGTAAGATGGTCGGAATTTATTTCATTTCAATTAAACACTTCTACAACAATACATAAATCTAACAATTAACCTACAAATAAATTTTCTGTTATTTAACGCTGTATATTAAATTTATTATTTACTTCGGTACATGCTCTCTTCGGTAAGGCACAAGGTATACATTTTTACCAATTATCTTGGAGTTTTCATTTAATCTCATTTTTGTTTTGAAGGAAAATCAAGTAACCAAATGAAATTGACATCACAACAATTTATCATTTTTTTGGTTTTTTTTTGTTGAAGTTCTCCCGTTTTAGGGAAGGCAAAGGGAACAATGCCCATACAGCCTGGTCTTTAATTAAATTTATCTTCTTTTTATTTTTACATTAGAATGTCGGTGTGACGCATTCTAATGTTTCTTGGAGTGTTTGGCACGAAATGTATCGAGTTAGCTTTTTCAATAAGCTTCTGTGAGGTAGTCAACACTACAATAAAATTCTCACGTCCACTTGACCGGAATAGTGTATATTTTAATGATTCCACTAATTCTTCAGTTACGCAGACAGTTCATACACAAAACCACACCAATTTTATTTCACAATATCCACTATGTACGAATTTAAGAATAATTAAAATAAGACGCCAACCGCACTCGATGAAATCCCGCCAAAAACCCATTTATCAATAGAGCGGTGTCGCCAGCGGGTCAATTATGCTTCAGTAATAAAATTCTAATGTGATGTCAATATGATGTTGATGCCAAGTTGACATTGTTTTTAGATGGTATTATGAAACATTCCTATGTCACATCAAGATCATATCAATATTATATCCTGTATCACATTTTTGACGTTTAAGCGATACTATTTTAAGTCAAAAAGTTGAACGTAATACGCATTTAAGTTGATATCATTTTATAGAGTTGATCATCATCATAGCATAAGTTGATGTCATTTTGATATCGCATTTTTCGGAGAGCATAATACGTAATGTGAAATAGACATCAAAACAATATCACAAATAGCGAGCATAATTGGCCTGCTGTTCATGAGTTGTATTCCGGACGATTCGAAATCTGAGAAGGGATAGGTCCTAAAAGTCAGCAGAGCAAAGTGAGCAGAAATCAATAAAACTATTTGGTGCTTGCAGGGCATATTTGGTGCTTATTAAGTGCGGTATTCCGAAATAATTGCTTGATAATTTTTTTGCTCTGCCAGCTTTAAATAAAGCTAGCAGAACAAGCAAAAAGTAATTAAATCCAACAAAAACTTTTTGGTGTTTGCAGGGCACTTTAAGTGCGGTATTTCGGAGTTAATCGCAAAAGTGGTTCTGTAATAATGAACGCTCTGCCAGCTTTGGATAAAGTTAGCAAAGCAAAAGTCAAAAAACAGGTTAATTGAATAAAAACTATTTGGTGTTTTCAGGGCATATTTAGTGCTAATTAAGTGCGACAATTCGAAACTAATTGCTTGATTATTTTTTTGCTAATGACTGCTCTGCCAGCTTTCGATAAAGCTAGCAGAACAACCTTCAAAAATTAATGCAATCCAACAAAAGTTTTCTGGTGCTTGCAGGGCAAATTTCAGAATTAATCGCAAAAGTGTTTTTTTGAATAATGGCCGCTCTGCCAGCTTTGGATAAAGTTAGCAGAGCAAAAGTTGAAAATCAGTTTAATTGAAGAAAAAAAAGTATTTGGTGCTTGTGCCCTACAAGTTTAGTGCTAATTAAGTGCGGTATTCCGAAATGAATTATTAACAGAGCGGTTAGGTATATTAAAAATAAAACTTTTGCAATTAATTTCGTAAAACCGCACTAAATTAGCAGTTAATGTGCCATACAAGCACCAAATAGATTATTTTAATTGATTTTCGACTATTGCACTGCTAGCTTTATCCAAAGTTGGCAGAGCGGCCATTATTAAAAAAAACTTTTGCAATTAATTCCAAAATACCGCACTAAATGTGCCCTGCAAGCACAGAAAAGTTTTTGTTGGATTTAATTAATTTTTGAAGGTTGCTTTGCTAACTTTATCTAAAGCTGGCAGAGCAGTCATTAGCAGAAAAAATAGAAAAGCAATTAATTTCGAAATACCGCATTTAATTAGCACTAAATATGCCCTGCAAGCACCAAATAGTATTTTTTCAATGAAACTGATTTTCGGCTTTTGCTCTACTAACTTTATCAAAAGCTGACAGAGCGGCCATTATTAGAAAAAACCATTTTTGCAATTAATTCTGAAATACCGCACTAAATTAGCACTTAATGCGCCCTGCAAGCTCCAAATAGTTTTTTTTTAATTTAAATGATTTTCGACTGCTCTGCTAACTTCAGCTGGCAGAGCAGTCATTAGCAGAAAAAATTGAAAAGCAATTAATTTCGGAATACCGCACTTAATATGCCCTGCAAGCACCAAATAATTTTATTGAAGTTATACTTCTTTAGGCGCGTTATAAAAAAATTATGAGAGTGAAATTTTAAGATGCGCGCGCATCTGTAACACAAAAAATTAACACCATGAAGTTGGTCGCTTTAGCGACCAACTTCATGTGCCGCGCTGCCATTACCGCCACAGAGTACCTTATATTACCGCGTCGCCCGCCGCACCGTACGCATGCGCGGCCACTCGCGGTCCTAGCGCGGGAAACACGTACAACAAACATCGAGAAAAGTTACGAGTTTTGAATTTAGAACAGAGACTGTTTTCATATCTATATATATAAAAATGAAACCCGTTTTCCGTTGTCACGACATAACATGAAAACGGCTTGACCGATTTGGCTGTTTTTTTTTTGTAGTTTTATAATACTCTGTACAAGGTTCTTACGGAAAAAAATATAAAGAAAATCCCAAGGGGATAAAATAAGGAATGAAAGTTTGTATGAAACTTTATCAATTTTAAACCGATCGGGCTGAGACTTTGCATGCAGGTATAAGAAGAATCATAGATGAATGTCATTGTGTATAATACAAGCCTGAGAACAAAAACTGTAGTCTACACTTCAGCTCTACACCGAAGCGAAGCGAGGGCGGGCCGCTAGTTTATAATATTTATCCACATGTTTCTAGTTTGTATATTCGGAATACGTGTTTGAGTTTCATACAAGTGCAAATCACATATGTTCTAATAAATTATATTCAGTAGCGATTTTAATTGAATATTTTGATTATTTATTTATTTTTTCAAATTAAAACTGAACTTTATTGACTGTGTCCTTTTCCAGACTTTTTATTAATTTATTGTAATTAATTATTTGCATGCAATTAAAAACTAATTTTAAACGATGCCAAAGAAGGGTAACTTCTCACGCGCCTACATAAGTACACGCACCCATTTTTTGATTTCTGCTCACTTTGCCCTGCTGACTTTTAGGACCTAGAAGAGACGATTCTTAGATAAAAAGGACGGCCCTGCAGAAATATTAAACTAAAGGCAGAACTATATTATCTAACGTATTGTGTTGTGACTAAGTTGTGACGCGATCTGCTTCATTTGTTTAGTACGGTTAGAACTATACTTATGTCGCGATGTGTCGACAGCGGTCTCACTGTATCCTAAGGATCCATATTAAATGTATGAACAAAATAGCTCTCTGATGCGTTACCACCAAGAAGCTTATATACAACACTGGAGATTGCATGTAGAACTTCTGTATGAAGATGAGTTCATTAACCCCATGATATGTTTTTTATCTCTCTCACACACTATCTGAAATTACCATGTTAAATACAAGAAATTCCAATCAGAAAGTGAAAATATACAGAACTATGCAAGATATCAATCAGTTTTACAATCTCCAGAAGTCCTACCTTTGTATTACTATTATAAGATGAGTGTGACAAATTCTAACCAACTATTTTGACATCAATATTTAAAACTAAATAATAAATACGCCCTTTGTTTCCCTGTTTGCTGGTTGCTACCATTTTGGTATAATAGCAACACTAATTAAAAAATCAACTGAAGAATATCTCCGATCTGTCAAAAAAAATCTACCGCTTCGAATGTTTAGATTATTATTAAAAAAAGTGTTATTTTGTTCAATTTGCTATTTATAATATGTATTGTGTTGTGCGAGATTGCAGAAGTGTTTGGGAACCAAATTCCAGCACTAAATTTCACAGGTAAGTCTATTACATTACGCCAATACCGAAATAAACATATTTCTATATTTTTGAAGTTATACTTCTTTAGCCGCGTTATGAAAAAATTATGAGAGTAACACTGTAACACAAAAGTAACATAATGAAGTTAGCCGCAGGCGCGTTATGAAAAAATGATGAGAGTGAAATTTTAAGATGCGCGCGCAACACTGTAATAGAAAAGTAACACCATGAAGTCGGCCGCTAAACCGCACATTACTCGTAAGTCTCGAAAAAAAGCTTCCAACAAAATAGTAATAGGATCTCTTAGTCGCACATGTTGGGACGCTCGTCGCCTCTGATCACTGTTTTCATATTTATAATATTTATCCACATGTTTCTAGTTTCTATATTCTTAACACGTGTTATAATGTTATACAAATGCGAAATTTATATGTGCTAATAAATTTTATTCAGTAGTGATTTAAATTGAATATTTTGATTATTTATTAATTTTTTCAAATTAAAACTGAACTTTATTGACTGCGTTGACTATCCTTTTCCAATCCTTTTATTATCTTATTGTAATTAATTATCTGCATGCAATTAAAAACTATTTTTTAATAATTCCAAAAAGAAGTATAACTTCTCACGCGCGTACTTAAGTACACGCACCCATATTTTTTTATGTTGTAATCATAATAAAACGTTAGTATTTATAAATCATAGTGTTCTGAGGCTATAAATTAACGTTATTTTTGTTTTATTCACTACATTTCGTACCATATTCAGCAGTTTATTAAATTAAAATAATATAAATTTTGGTTTTGTAGGGTAACCATTATCACTACACTTGAGATATTTTGAGAAAGTTAAAATACATAAGTATTATTGTAGATATTAATTACAAAGTTCAAAATATGAAAATAAGTTTATAATAAATACTGTAGTAGATCATGTTGATTAGATGTAGAAAACCTATTTAATAACAGCTATCTAGCAGCGGTCTTATACCTTTGTTTATGTTTCAGCTTCCCGAAAGATGTCATTAAAAGAAATTCTTGGTTGTCCATTATACTGTCACAAACGCTCTCGAATCGGAACCGCGAATGTGCTAGAAATCGAATTTGCCAGAGCACCGCGGGTCGCGATAAAAGTCGAGTAAGGCGGCTCATTCTAAAATGAGCCTTATGCAGTGCGACGTAAAGGAGAAAGTGCAACGATATCTGCACTTGTTTACAAGTTATGCGTGTTACTTGCGTAGGTATAAGTAGGTATTTCGTACTCGCGGGTGCTAGGTAATTCTCAATTTAACAGGTACTTATTTGTTTCTTAGGTTTTCACGCACATCACTCATTAAAGAAAACTAGTTTTTACGGGTTAATGCACGAAACTTTATTTATTTATTGACGTTTCGCAGCCTTTTCAGGTCTGCATCGTCAGAATGTAGTACTGACGATGCAGACCTGAAAAGGCTGCGAAACGTCAATAAATAAATAAAGTTTCGTGCATTAACCCGTAAAAACTAGTTTTATTTAACAGGTACTTTCTAGAATGCATATGCATATAATTAGATCGGCGTATATAAGGGCGATTGGCGCCGCGCAGAGACAGTTGAGTTTCAACAGCGATTTCGGAGCGAATCCAAAGGCGATGAAAGTGCAACAAAAGTGTTCAAGTGAGATTGTTTAGAGACTTGTATAGTGAAATACAGTGTTTAGTGAGTTTTTAGTAATTAACATAGTGTGTTAATTGTGTGAACTGTGTGGTGAATAAAGAACTGTCAATCGTGAACTGGCATATAATTTCGAACCCCATCCCGATACGTAACAATACCATTAAAAGGTCAATTTTATTTATCAGCCAAAATGTGTACCTTAGAGTTTCTAGTCCGTTCTTAGTAAAAGGCATTTCTAGCGATTTTAAGAAGGGTTTGCATATTTTTTCTCGTTAATTTTTTTATAAAAGTTTTTGACATTGAATAAGATAAGACGCATCTAATATGAATAAAATGATTTTTGTACTTGTGAATTTTATTACTATTAAATAATGTGTTCCCAAGTTCCTATCAACTAAAACACTTTGATTTATAAATTGTTTAAAGACGATACCAGTAAGTATGTATCCTAAACGTATATTCCAACATGGTCACCCTTAGAAAGAGATGATAAACATATGTGACTTCATTCAAGGCCACATTTTTTCCCTTCAAGGTATTCTTTGCACTGCCATCTCCTGTGTTGTATATAAGCTTCTTGGTTACCACACAACACGACAGATAAGTGTAGTTCTGCTATAATGCAGTTAAATGAAAAAAAAAACGTATATAGCTAAAAGGGCCATATTAGTTATATTTTTTTTGAGTAGACAATAAAAATAAAGATGATGATGATCCACCATGATGTACATATGTACAGCAGGGTGGTTTTAACGTAGCGTAGACTTTATAAAGCAAACACTTATTCCTAAGTTATTATCTTTATAATTGAAACATACCTAAACAACAAAAGTTTTTACTAGGTAGTATATGGTAGGTTATTGGGTTTGAGCTCTGAATAGGTATTAATTAAACGTAGGCACCTTCATAGCGAGCGTTGGTTTCGATTACGATTGATACAAAAATAAAACAATGGCTGCATGGCTTTGCATTTGCCATTCTCAATAGGGAAGAATAGAACTAAAAAAAAAAACATTCGTGGTGACAGTGGTGAGGCTGAGGAGTTTTTGGATTCTTGATCTTGGCGGGTCTTCTTTAATTATTCATTTATTCGTTCATAGTGGAAATTGTGAAACAAAGTTGGTGTGATTTTGTGTTACAACCGTCTACACAACTGAAGAATTAGTGGAATCTTTAAATTAAACGCTGTTTCGGTCAAGTGGAATTGAGAACTTTATTGTATTGTTGACTACCTCACAAAAGCTAGCTCGATACATTTCGTGCCAAACACTCCAAGAAACATTAGAATGTGTCACAACCACATTTTAATATAATAAAAAGAAGAAAGAAATTGAAGACTAGGCTGTATGGGCATTGTTCCCTAAGCCTACCCTAAAAAAGGGAGAACCATAAAAAAAACAATCTCATTCGTGATTCGACGTCGTATCTCTAACTAGTCTGTGGTGATTCGTGATTCATTCATTGTGGTGGCGATCTCAAAATATGAACTTAAATTTATTTTTAACTATGTTAAAAATCAAAAGTGCATTTCTTCTGTTAGTCTTATTATTAAATAAAGTGAGTTGTAACCATAACATAGATATTAAAACTGAGGAGGACGTCGGTGTTAAGTACGCAAACAGATGTGAAGTATGTAAGATACTAGCCACTGAACTGCAAGGTAGGCTTGAAGAAACCGGTAAAGTACACGATGTAATTGAAATCGGATATTCATTGGATGATGTTCAGCCAAAGAAGAAAATGAAGTATCAAAAGTCTGAGTTAAGATTAATAGAATCGTTGGAGGGGGTCTGTGACAAAATTTTGGAATACAATATACATAAAGAACGTCAGGATAGCACTCGATTTGCAAAGGGAATGAGTCAAACTTTTCAAACTCTACATGGACTAGTTGACAAGGGTGTAAAAGTAGACCTCGGTATTCCCTACGAACTTTGGGACAAACCTTCGGCTGAAATAACTAATATGAAAAGTCAGTGTGAAAGTCTTTTGGAAGAAAATGAAGAAGCCGTTGAAGATTGGTATTGGAATCATCAGGGCGATGCCGATCTGCAGATTCATCTGTGTACGAAACATGCTTTAAAAGGAGCTGATGACTCTTGTCTTTATGAAACTCTTTCTAATTCTAATACTAAGGGTGAGCATGGAAGTTTACATAAATCAGAGCTCTGAGGTTTACCATCAATTATTTAGAAATAATACATTAAACATATATGTTAATGTTACTCTTCATTTTGATTATAAGTTAGCCAAAAAAAAGAGATGTGCCCAATGTGTGTTCAAGCAAATCTAAATGTTCAGTGGAAGATCCATTTAAATTATACCCAACAGAATATTCCTATTGATATTGTCAAAATTATAGTAATTCCTCAGTTTTAAATTTATTAAAAATATTTCTATGGTAAATATCCTAAGGAATTGTTGATAAACAATAAAAAAATATCTTCTTTACAAGGCACATTAAATTTCCCCATCGGATGTGAATTGTGAGTGGATAACAATGAAAGTTAATAATCTATGCTTTTAAAAAAAATATGACACCATCCATCCTATCCTTGCTCACCTGAACCCATTCCCTTACTTATTTAGCCCTGGGGCTAAACTTCGTTTTACTTTAGTTTCCCTATTCAAAGCTGAAGAGAAGTGTCTTTGTGACATTTCATATCTCTTTGCCTATTTATTGAGCTTATGTGTAACTCGCTGACAAATATACAACACCACCACAAGGAAATGTTTTATCTTTGGTTTTCTAAAAGGTAGATATTAATTACGGAGTTGGGTGCTCCAGTTTAAATTAAAACAAAAAAAATAAAAACAAACTGTTAGTGCAAAAACAACAATGTTTCAATATTCTGTCATTATTCTGCAAATCAACTGAATGTTGGACTGATTACTAACAAAAACTGTATACAAGTATTTGGCTTAACATTTGGTGCATCTCTACTCTATCCAAAATTATGTTTCCTGAAGTACATTTTCACGAATCTATGTTAACTACTTCTAAGCCACTTATCATAAGAAACTGAATAGACTTTGTTAAGTAATTCAATATTGGGTGTATATCAGCCCAGCAGCACCACCAATCTACCCCCATTTCTCCAAGCCTCATGAGGTACAAAGAGTAAGTTAATCTTATATACACTTACTGTATGATACTATTTAGGATATGATAATAAAATTAATGTGTCTATAGTGGAGCTGGAGGGCTGGAATACACCTATAGTTTAGTGGGTAAACTTAAAAGTCCTGTGCAGTGGTGCTACCGGTAGTACTAGTACTGCAGCTAAGAAGAACAGCTGTGGATGGAGAAGCTGGGGTAACAAGACTGATGCCATTCCATACTTAAAAGATAAACGGACTGTTGATTTGCGGTTAGCAGTTTAATTTCGTATTATTTATTACTTTTATACAAAAAGGGTGCAAACTACAGACAAAATATTTATGTTAAGTAAAAAATAAGTGTATTATTGAACTACCTATGAGGTATACTTTATCATTTGAATTATGATTTTTAGATATAATTATACAGTGTAATTCTATAGAAACAAAGATAATAAATAAGATAATTCCCACTTCTGTGATTTTGGGTATAATTTTTTTACCTAAGAATGAGATATTCTGAGAATGAAATAAAAATAGGTATTGGTATATAGGCCAATGATAAGGATTGTCATCTCTAATTGAGAGTCTCCTGGCACCTGACCAAAATCGCTATTTTAAGGACATGGACACAAAACATGGGGTTACTTCATCAGTTCCAGATTACTTAGGACTTAGAGATAAATGCTATGCCACCGCGAACAATAATGCAAATAAAAAGAATGTTAATAAGTATGATAATAGTAAGTCACATATAAATATATATTATATTACTTATGATAACCTTTTGAGCTGTAGTACAGGTTCGGCGCGTGCTAGGCTTTTGGCCGTGGGTGCGCACGAGGTCGGCTACTGGCTTTACGCGTACCCCTCGTCAAATACAGGAACATTTCTTGAGCCTGACACGCTCTGAATCGCAACCTGTCTACGGCTTGGGGTCCCGGTCTGCGCTCCTCATAAATGTCCCTGTGGCAGTGGTGTCGACAAACTAGGACATCACGGACTGTCATGCCAAAAAAGTGCAGGCGGCTTCTCGAGACATGCCGCACTTAATGATATCATACGCCGGTCCCTTGACACTGTCAACGTGCCAAGTAGACTTGGAGCCGACTGGTATTGCAAGAGACGATGGTAAGAGACCAGACGGTATGAGTTTGATTCCATGGAAGATGGGTCGGGTGCTGGTATGGGATGCAACCTGTTCAGACACGCTGGCCCCTTCCCATCTACATGGAACCATCAACAGAGCTGGTGCGGCTTGTGAAGCGGCTGAAAAATCAAAAGCAAGCAAATACAGGGGTCTAGGCTCCGAATATGATTTTGTCCCATTTGGTGACGAGACCCTTGGTCCGTGGGGTCCTACCGCTTTAAGGCTATTTAAGGAAATAGCTATAATAGTTAGTCGACGTCACAGGAGACCGAAGAGCTGGCAGCTACCTCGGACAAAGAATTAGTCTAGCCATTCAAAGGGGTAACGCTGCCAGTATCTTCGGATCCTTGCCTAAAAGGACTCCTTTTAATAATATATTTTAGTTATTAATTTTATGTTTTAAGGTTTTTAGTTTTATTGTTCTAGTATTTATATTTTACTTATATATAGTGTAATGTAATTAGATAGAGACTTATTTGTTTATAGTTAAAGTAGGCATTAAATTATATAGGCATAAAAAACTGCATCTACGGAGGTTGTATTATATATTTATATGTCACTTACTTATTTATATTATATAAAGATAATATATTTTGGACATAAATTTTCTTTTGGAATTTCTTTGTCTCTACGAAACAATTCTGAATGCGCTGTTAGCAGTATAGCAGATACGGACCTCGAAGAAAAGAGACGGCTATATTACTGACCATGCATTTGAATATCACAAATATTTTCTATTAAATCAGTTTATAGTAAGTATTAAAACAGCTTGAAATGCGTTAAATTAACACACATTGATTAGATACCCGTCGAAAAAACGTCATTTTACATACTATAAGTATTTATTTCGCATTTTTCACGGAGCTCAGCGGCATGTTGACTTTTCAACGGTCTGCGCGTGACTGTGAACCAAGAAGTGCTTGAGTCGTGTTCAAGCACTTCTTGATAGGGACACATTTTGAGGGCACGTGGTGTATCTAGGGTATTTAATATCGTTGATTGAGGATAAATGTAAAATATTTAAGAATTATGTTACAAAAAATTTAGTGTATTTATACTTTATTATTACTATATTTAAATTAATCACTTACCTATATTAGTTTGTCAAACAGATTTTAAGGCATTAGCAATTACAAGATTTTCAACATAATTTAACTTTACAGTGCGTCTTCGCTTTGATTCAAAGAAGTTACATAGTGTTTTAAATCATTATCTGCTGATAATGCCTGCCGGGGGGACCTTGATGGCGCTGGTGGTTAGTGCGTTCTTTCGCAGTGGTAGGTCAATAGATGGGTGACAAAAAATCATCTATCTCGAGTTCCTCCGTGCTTCGGAAGGCACGTCATTGAATGGGTGACCAAAAATCTTCTATCTCGAGTTCCTCCGTGTTTCGGAAGGCACGTTAAGCCGTTGTCCCCGGCTGCATCTGCAGTCGTTAGCACCCGCCAATCCGTACTGGGCCCGCATGGTGGGTCATGGCCCTATCTCCCTATTCCATCCCTAGAAAAGGCCTGTGCCCCAGCAGTGGGGACATTAATAGGCTGATGATGAATGCCTGGGCGTGTGACAAAATCGGAGTTGACTCATCTTCTTCTTGATAATAATCACTTGGGACCTCTTCTTATGTGTTATAGACATTCTCAATGAATTTTATACGGTGCCTCATCATCAACGGAAGGATATTCAGGAAAACCCTGCGGGCCGCTTAGCGTCTGTCGCTCAACAGTCGTCACGTCAATCGCGTTGGCGATTTAGGCGTATTAAACAGGATGACGAATCGTATTAAGCGTTAAGTAATATATGAAAACATGTCTCAAGTTGCAGGGACGGTCGCAAAATGGCGTTTTATGCGAGAAATCGTATTAAACGGGTTCTACTGTATATCGAAATAAACAATATTAATTCCAAACTCCTAAGAACTATGAAATACTTGGCCCTATTTTTTATAACTAATCACTGAAGGGTTAAAATAATAGATTTGATTTTTCGGATCAGATGCAAGACAAATCTGTATTAAAATTAATTCTTTAATTTTTGCAAATGAACAAAATAAAACTTCACAGATTTCCTGTCAGGCCGATAACAACAAATTATTTGTATTTACTCCTTGTTTTAAAATACTTTTTGTGAAGTGTTAATCAGAGAAATTATATAAAAGATTCTAAGAAAATGCGAAATTGATAGCTCTGTAAATAATTGGCAATATCTTTTATCAAATGTAGCAAGAAAATGATGTAGTAGGTGTTCACATATTTTTCAGTATTGTAACTTTATCAGAAGTTCCTGAGCCCTTTTTCATAGAAATTATAAACTTTCAGCCATTCAGCATTAAATATTACTAAGTACAGTATTTATACATTGCTCTAGGGCAGCGCTCATACAAAACTTTAACATGCCCTTTTAAGAGCTTACATATTTATTGGACTGTCAAAACTCTTTGACGCATGCGTTTTCATAGCAAACTATCTCGAAAAGAGGAAACGTCTCCTCGAATTTATGTTCGTAAATCTTGCGTTAAATATCTGCCGTTGTGTTTGTTCCAAGTCCTCTACAATTTGAGGGAAAAAAATAAAATAAAACAAACTTATGTATGTAAATAATAAGCACCTTTTTAATCAACTGTCAGAAAGTATAATCTATGCAACAGTTACTGCACATAATATCTTCAATGGTATAATGGTGCTAACAAATTGCAGACATTCTCCAAACATTTATTTCATGGAGAGATAAAATTACTTATAAACATAAATAATCCGATATAAATTAAAACTAATAGGATAAATACATTCACTCCTTTTTACTCCAACACTCATGCGAATTTCGAAACTTAACTACAAATAATTTAACATTGCTGACGCACAATGGGGAGCGTCGGCTATTGCAGCTGCAATGAGCGCTTCAAAATGAATCGTGGACGATGTACATCGTATAAAAATATACTTTGTATGAGTTCCATTGTGTCGAGGATGCCTAAAGGTAGGGGCTGGTGTCCTGGTAGTCGTCGTCGCTGTCCTCGGAGCCGTCGTCGGTCAGCTGGCGTTGTGCGGCCTCTTGCGAGTCCCCATCACGCTCAGAGCCCGATGCATCTGCACAAAATGGTCTCAATATTACATAACATCATCATCAGGCCTTCACTATTGATGGAATAGGGAGATTGGACCATGACCCACCACGCGTCTCAATGCGGATTGGTGGGTGCTAACGTCACCCAACTAAAATAGTGTCACTGAATGTATAATCTTAAGCGTCGACCAATACATAATCAAGTTGAATCCACACACATCACCAGCCTATTAATGTCTCCACTGCAGCACAGGCCAGCCGGGACCATCGGCTTAAAGTGCCTTCCGAAGCACGGAGGAGCTCGAGATTGTAAATTTATGGTCACCCATCTAATGACCAACCATTGCGAAAGTTGCTTAACTTCGATGATCGCAGCCGAACGCGCATCGAGCTTCTCTACATTACATTACATACTCTTTTATAAAGTTACTCGCTTAAATACGTTTACAATGCTTCAAGATCTTTAACAGTCGATGCTCTGGCCAATGTCAGCCCTCTTACTTGTGTGATACAGTTTTCCATTCTTGTCTTTAGAAAGCCATTGTGATCAAGAAAGTGCTCCACTAACTTGTTTCAGTGAAGTATAGATTATGTGAGATATGTGAATTATATTACAATTTATTTTTGAAATGCACATTTTGCTAAAATTTCTAAATGCAATTTTTTAAAGTGGTTTTTAATGTTTTAAAGTATGAAAAATCATTAAAGAAATAAGTATTTTTTTATTTTAATATCTTGTAGGCAATGTGAAACTCACACTGTATCAATTTGAGAATTTAAAACATTGTGATACTTTAAAGGATTGATATTGGTGTCGATTCTGGCATGATTCTCTAAAGCTAAACTTAAATTTGACAACAGTGTATCCTGGTCATTCTCAATACAGAATGAAGAGGAGAGACTGATTTTTAATTAAGTTTTAAGTTTAGAGAATCATGTCAGAATCGACACCAGAATATTATTGTCCGACCATCATGTGGTAGATGGAGACCATAAACAGGCGGTAGGAGCGCACCTTGAATAAGTACAGGAAAAGACTATGGTTTCAATCTACTTTTAAGTCTATTATTCTATCACTTTACCTACACAATGGTGTCGATACTGGTATGATTCTCTAAAGCTAAACTTAAATTTGACAACAGTGTATCTCTGTCATTCTCTATACAGACTGAAAAGGACAGACTGATGTCAAATTTAGTTTAGAGAATCCTGCCAGAATCGACACCAATAACAGTGAAATGACATCGCAAATAAAAGTAAATAAATCATTCAAAGTGCAAAAGAAAATGATGTGTGAGCGGTGTGTGGCCATTAATCTCCAGCTTGTTCTATTCCAACTAATTTTCTAAAAGGCAGGTATATAATAGTAATGTCAACAACTGGAGATAATCTAGTGAAGGTGAGGTGTAATGGTAGCAAATACAAGCGATGCATAATTACCCAGTTACCTGCTTGCGGTTCCCAAAGCGTCTCGTAGCGACGCGACTTGGGCGGAGGTGGCGACGCTGACCCTCTGAAAATAAGACCGAATCTTAGCATACAAATGGTAGAAAAAGGAGGGACATGATATGCTTAAACTTAAAGGGACATTATGATCTCATAAGATTTGATAAAGAATTGTCCTCATTTAAGAGGACATCATCTAACTGGCACAGGCCTAATCGTCCAATAACTCTCATAGACACTTTTTCAGTAACAGCAGGGATATTAAGGCCTGGAACCATTGACCGCAGTAGTGGTTTCAGCACAGTCTATGAATATATTAAGGGACGCATTATTTTAAATAGAGAAAAATAAATATAAGATAGTAGGATACAGGCATTAATCAGTTGTTACAAGTGCCTGCCTGACGACAGTAATAATAATAATAAAATATTGTTGTGTTATACCTGACTGATAAAAGAAATGACTGACAATATTTTATATCTCTGTCAGGTTCTGTACTTTAGAATGTATTCAAATCCATTACCGTTTGCTTCCCAAATTTTTGTCCTCATCTCTAAGCTACCGACCTACCCTTCTTCCTACCCATCCAGCTTCAAAGCTTACGTAATATAGGTTCTACCGACTTCTTTGTTCGCAATAAGATTGGCGCATATTAAATAAGAATAAGTCGGTTCGACACCAGATATTTCCGACATTATTAAATGAATTTGTACATCATGGGAAGTGCATCCACTGTAGAGAGATAACAGTTTATCCATAGTGATATCGGTCTGTAGATAGATGTGTTTCCCTTTGTTTTTGTAATAATATGTCGTTGTTATCGAGGTCTACTTTTACGCATATAGCTATAGTTGGTACGCAAGCTCAGTTGGGGACGGGCACTTCATGGATAATAGCAATACCCATGTGCAGACCCGTCTTTCCCAGTGGGCACTTTGGGCAGGTCCCAGGGGCCCGCGATCGATAGGGGGTCCCCTCAGATCAAATACAGAGTCACTAATTTCTGTTAAATCACCAAACGGAAGTCATAGGGGCCCCATTATCCTAATATGTCCAGGGCCTCCAATAGGTCAAAGACGGCACTGCCCATGTGCAATAGGTATGCATTTACTCTGAATAAAACTGCTTCAAAGCCTGGCTCCACAGAGCATCCCCACTAGAGACTGCATACCCGCTTGAGCCAAGCTTTGATGATGATATAGGATAAAACCAGTGACAAATAGACTATTAAAATAAACTCGCAGTAGACGTTTTATATGTAAAATTGCAACTGCGCAGACTTCCTTGTCTTGGTTGGTTAATGCTCAAGAATTCATTTCCTCATCATCTTTCTTCTTCTTATGTATTTTTTTAAGTACAATACTTGTTCTATAATGTTTTTCTGTAACTAATAAGTTAAATTGCTGGTACTGTAGGTCGTCTCTTATAATTTCACTGTAACCACAGAACAATTATATTAAAATATATGACTGTTTGTAGCCACAAATAAAGAGAGAAAAAAAAATGTAGTAGTTTGCCGGGATGCATAGTATACCTGTGTACGGGAAGGGAGTCCCCGTTCTCGCTGGGCGGCGGCGAGGGCGGTTGGCTGAGCGCCTGCATGAGCCGCCCCTTCGCCTTGCTGCACCTGTGGCACTCCTCAGCTGTGTGCGGGCGGGGAGTCCCCGTTCTCGCTGGGCGGCGGCGAGGCACCCGGCGAGGGCGGTTGGCTAAGCGCCTGCATGAGCCGCCCCTTCGCCTTGCTGCACCTGTGGCGCTCCTCACCTGTGTGCGGGCGGAGAGTCCCCGTTCTCGCTGGGCGGCGGCGAGGCACCCGGCGAGGGCGGTTGGCTGAGCGCCTGCATGAGCCGCCCCTTCGCCTTGCTGCACCTGTGGCACTCCTCAGCTGTGTGCGGGCGGGGAGTCCCCGTTCTCGCTGGGCGGCGGCGAGGCACCCGGCGAGGGCGGTTGGCTAAGCGCCTGCATGAGCCGCCCCTTCGCCTTGCTGCACCTGTGGCGCTCCTCACCTGTGTGCGGGCGGAGAGTCCCCGTTCTCGCTGGGCGGCGGCGAGGCACCCGGCGAGGGCGGTTGGCTGAGCGCCTGCATGAGCCGCCCCTTCGCCTTGCTGCACCTGTGGCACTCCTCACCTGTGTGCGGGCGGGGAGTCCCCGTTCTCGCTGGGCGGCGGCGAGGCACCCGGCGAGGGCGGTTGGCTGAGCGCCTGCATGAGCCGCCCCTTGGACTCGTTCCAGATACTGGACAGCCGTCCATCCGGACCGAATAGCAGGAGGAACGCGTCAATGAGCTCGCGCGACTTCTCCTCCCATTTGGTCAGTATGTCTACTCGTTTCTCGCCGATATTCGTCATGACCTACGACAATAATAGCAATATTTTTGATAATAACGGTTGTAAGACGTCCACAAAAACTTAAAGACAAATGTTTTGTGACCTTAACCGCCTTATTACAAAACGTAGACTAAAGTTCAACCGGGTATAGAACGTGTTGCTGTCCCTTTTGTTTGCTAATAAAAAGACAGAGACAGCATTAGGTTTAAACCATGACTAACTTTAGTCCGCGTTTTGGAATAAGGCAGTTAAAGCTTGAAAAGAAAGGATACCGAACGTCGAGCATAATGTAATGAAAATTCAATAAGTGACGCATCATAGTCATAGCATACTCGTTTAAAAACTGTTTTATAACGGAGAAAGTTTGTGAGTATGTTTGTTACTTCTTCACGTCTAAACGGTTGGAGCGATTTTAATAAAATTTGGTATGGAGTTAGCTGACACCCTGAATTAACACATAGGCTACGTTTTACTGCGGGAAAATATCCCTAATAAACCGCGGGGCACAGCTAGTGTCAGCATATATTTGAAGCACTATCAACTTCGAAAGGTATCTGTAGTGTAGTTAAGTATAAGTGAGTGCGTCATACCTTCTTCCCTTTGTCCTTGAGCTCGTCCATCTTGTTCTGCAGCCGGAACTTTTTCTCGTTTAGGAAGGACACGTTGAGCTCCTTGGCTGAGTAGCCGCGCGCTAGATTTCGCCTCACATAGACGTCGTAGTCGCGCACTATCCTCGCCACTATGTCTGATGTTGAGACCCCTGAGGACAATACAAACACGTCTTAAATGGACTTGGGAAAATTTTAACCTAATATTTTGTTATCCTGTACAATTTACAGATTTACTACAGATTAGCGGCCCCGTTAACTTTAGTTTTTTGAAAATCCCTCAAGAACCTAATACTTTTCTGGGATAAAATATATCTTATATTATCTCAATCCAGGTCATAAACTATATGTGTACCAAATTTCATCCAAATCCATTCAGTGATAGGGCGTAACAAACAAACAAACTTACTTTCGCGTTTAAATTCCCCTTGTTATGAAAAGTATTTACAATACCATACCCATTTGATTAAAGCACCTACATCTTGCCCATTTCGCGTGATTGTGACGCACGCCCATACACAAACTAAATTCTAGTTTGTTCGGTACGGGTTTGTTCTTTACTCTATTACCTGAAGGATTATAAGATTATTTAGGATTCTAATCATTTTTTTTTCATAAATGTAATCCATTGAAGCTGTATCTATTTTGCAAGTATTTTGTTACTACGAACCCTCAGTCAAAAGTATGGATGCAAGTAGAATAAGAGTCCTAATTAATTGACGTTTGTTTGTTATATCGTTATATTAGCATACTCATCTTCCATTAACATCTTCGCAAAAAGCGTTCTTTTAGGAGGAGACTTGAAAGCCTATGCGGACGGACCTATTCTTCAGAACTTTAATACCTTTTGTTTAAATTATTATAATTCAACAATATTCGGTATCCATACTAATATTATACATGCTAATGTGTGTCTGCCTGTTACCTCTTCACGTTACGTTTAAATCGATTTGGATGAAATTTGGTATGAAGATAGTTTAGTTAGTGGTCCCGGGAGAGAACATAGAATAGTTATTCCACAATTGTTCCTTTACGTTGAAAAAATTGTGTTAGTTTGTATGGAAAACCTTTTTTTTTTCATGCAGTCGAAGTCACAGGTACACAAAGACTGAAAATAACTTAACTTATGCAGCATGTATATATATCATATTTTTAATTCGCCTTCTTTGTTCAATGAAGACATTCAATGCTACTCTGATTTCATTGGCATTCGGTCAATGGCACAGTTTACTGCCACGATCGTACATTTGTATGGATTCAGAAAGCTAGGGCATCGGTTATTGCCCTATTTGCGTGTACCGGTACAGTTTTATGCAATATGCTATAAGTAGCTAACATTTATCACAGTCACGAAGATTTTGATTATTGAAGCGACGACTTTTGCTGCCTTATTAGAGTTCGTACGGAACTCTTATAGGATCACTTTGTTGTTCGTCTGTCTGGCTGTAAATACCCTTTATCTCGGGAACGCGTGGAGGTATCAAGTAAAAATTTAAACCCAAGTCTACGGGCCCTTGAAGTTGTCTAAAAATCTAACTTTTAAGTTAACGTAGTAAAAGATACGACGTTTATCTTGCAAAAACTTATATTTCGACACTCGATTGAATGAAAATTTATAGAGTACTTTCCGTTGACCTAGAATTATCAAATATGGCAAGTACCGAAAAAAACGAAAATCTGTACATTTGCTACAATCATCGTGGTTAAGCCACAGTGCGCGCGGACATAATGGTATAGGTGACCAAATTTTTTTTGTCTTTTTTTCTACAGAAGTAAATCTGAAAGCCGTATACATTTAATAAAATTACAAAACATAGACAGGGTCTTTATACAAGCAACAGGAGTCCAAATTTTGAAGTGAGTTAAGCTATGTCTATTAACGTCTATGTTGGGGTATCGTATGAAAGGGATTCATTTCATTAGCACAAACTTAAATATATTTTTAATTATTTTTATGATGAATAAAGTTTAAGTGCGTGACTTGAATCCTACACTATTTTAAATACCGAACACAATTTGGTATGAACTATTAGTAAACTCATGCGTTATCTGGGACTCTCCTCCATGGATCCCATCCAATGAAAATGCATTCAATGAGTCTAACTAAAAACCCCGCGGCGCACCCTTGACTGAGATTGGTGAGCGAGTAAATCGTTTCTTAGTCATCGAGCCAGCCCCTCCCTTAGCAACACACTAGAGAGGCCATAGGTATGTATATTGTATACCAATATAAAGAGGGAGAATTTGGATGAAGAGTCACTTAGTTGTTCTCTAGCAACTCATATATGAACGATCCATATGTCGAAGCATAAGTTATTGATTATGTTCTCAATATCTCATTGTCTGTATTCTTACTGCCGCATGCTCAATACAATGATCTTAGCATATGTGGGCGCCACTTGCTCTATGATGATGACAAGGTTTCGTTAATTTTCAAATGGTTGCGCATATCTAAGTTTCTGCTGATTTCTTTGATTATATTGGAGTGATATGCAAAAAGTTCATAAGAAGCAAAACGTGCATTATCATGTAGTATATGAATGAATTTCATGTCAAAACAATTTCCTAATCCTCCGGTCGAGGCAATCTCCAGTGATGATATACATATTGATTTCCATAGACAAACAATTGTTTAGATTAGACAAGTGACTCAAATGGGCTCCTAACGTTATCGTTAGGTAGGAACACAATTAATTGAGGCATTGATGTTGCACAAGTTGGCTCGCATATCAGACACAGTTTTATAATTTTCACTGTCTCGTTTCGTTGCACTATGGGAACCCGCATAAGAAAGCCATCTCATAAATGTTTTTTTTCTAACTTGAATCACTCAAGGCATGTATTATACATCAAATTATAGCTAAAGAGTTACTTTATTACAATCAATCTAATTTAAGTCTCTGCCTCTTCGTATTTTATAAAGAAGAACATCTAAAGTCATGGAATGAAAAAAATACAAAATATTAATATGATTTCAGTTAGTTTGGTAAAATTTTATAGTATCATAATAAAAGAAGTCATATAAGTGTGATACCATTTTAGAAAGCTTAAAATGTCTTCTTTTCTATAAAATTAAAATATATGCAGTTTTTTTAATATTATTTAATTTAAAAAAATCTATATCATAGTGTGGACTATTTTCGTTTATTAAACTTTCAGTTGGAGTTTTGACATTTGCCGAAGCTTGCCGAAGTTCTGTTTTTTGTGTTATTTCTTAGATAATATAATTTAACGGCAACAAATTTTTTTTGCTGTTTCAGTGCATAACATTGTCAAATCTCTTAGAATATCAGCGTGTGAAAACATATATTTTTCAGTACGTTTAATAAGATTCGTCTGATTTCGGGTTTCTCAGCACGGACATTTAAATAAAGGCTCTTGGCCCTTTTGTTATTTTTTTTTTTATCTTATGCTATACTAATATCGTGTATTTCACATAATATTTAGATCCCATTCCCATAAGAATCATGGAAAAATAGCAAAACCGCAAAATTGTAAAATAGTTTATATCTACTAAATTTGCACACGTCTTCCATAATTTTTCGGTATAAAATAGTGCATTTGAGTATAAATATTACAGTTCCTCATTATTTTTTGTCGTAAATAATTGTTTTTTTAAATATCTCGCCGCAATGAGTCAGTGTTCGTGTACCAGACGCAACCTAAATCTCTTATTGTTTGAAAGTGATACAAATTATGGTGTTTCTATCTCTAACTATATATGAAGCAATTTCACCGAATCTTCCGATGCAAATATTGCTTAATTATCGCAAGTATTCAGAAGTCTTTCAAAACTTAGTTTCGTCAACGCTATACTAAAGCTGGTCGATAGAAAGAACAGTTCTTAAGCCAAAACAGAAATTGGAGATGGGATTTGATTGAGCACAACTGTATGTTAATAAATATAAATTGTACTATATGCCATCTTCCGTGCACAATGTTTTGATTCATGGTAAAAGTGTCATACGTCATCTTTCGGTATTGCCTCTTGGGCAACTTTTAAAAGATGCTCAAGAGTCACGGAACAAAAACTACAAACAGTTCAGGCTTCATCATGCAAGAAAATATTTCAGGACAGCCACCAACGAAGATGTTCTACACACTATTGTATACCTCTGATCCGTACATTACAACTTTGAGAAAACCGTATAATAAAAATATTTAGAACTTTTAGATGAAAAAAGGTAGTTCTTAAGTGACATTTGAGCTACTATGACGTTTGGTTTTTAAATTTAAGCAGTTACATTTACTAGTTACCTTTATAAACTTATTAAAACATAGATGTAAGTCTAAAAATTGTATATTTTTTGTTTTCCTATTTTTTGTAAGTATTATAAACAAAATTATATACACAAATTATACATTATTTAAAAGCAAATATATTCAAGAATATCAGAAAAAAAAACATGATAATATCTTTATTAACACAGGAGTAACAGATTTTTGAGATGAAAATGAGTCAAAGTTCCCATAGTGCGTCGTCCTCGTTCATTAATCTAAACGAGGTAAGCTTAACATGTTGCTGGATATTAAAAGCCAAAGTTTAAGTAAACATTACTGATACTCACGTGAACAAAGTATTTTAACCAAAAACCTAAAGATAAAAAACGTTAAGGACGAGTATAAACGATCAAGTTAATAATAATAATATGCAATAGAGTATATATATAATAATGTGACTGAAAACGCCGTATTAACATGATAAAAAAATATACAACCTCCATAGCCAGATTTTTTGTTTTCGTTTTCTTTCAGTTTTTGAAGTTATACTTCTTTAGGCGCGTTATGAAAAAATGATGAGAGTGAAATTTTAAGATGCGCGCGCATCACTGTAACACAAAATTTTAACATAATGAAGATGGTCGCTTTAGCGACCAACTTCATGCGTTACTTTTGTGTTTACCGCACATTAAGAAAATCTACCAACAAAATAGAAATAGAATCTCTATTTAGTGGGTGCTAATGACTGCATTGTGAAGGCCTATCAAAAGTATTTATTAATCTGGAACAACGGAACCAAAGCGCGATTCAGGAGACTACAGCGCCATCTCTTGACCATTGGTGTAGTAGAACCAAAAACCACATCTTTATTTTTTGTAATAAAGTAACAAAAAGTATTTATTAATCTGGAACAACGGAACCAAAGCGCGATTCAGGAGACTACAGCGCCATCTCTTGACCATTGGTGAGTAGAACCAAAAACCACATCTTTATTTTTTGTAATAAAGTAACAGTTATAGGTATTCATATTTATAATATTTATCCACATGTTTCTAGTTTGTATATTCGGAATACGTGTTTGAGTTTCATACAAGTGCAAATCACATATGTTGTAATAAATTATATTCAGTAGCGATTTTAATTGAATATTTTGATTATTTATTTATTTTTTCAAATTAAAACTGAACTTTATTGACTTCGTCCTTTTCCAGACTTTTTATTAATTTATTGTAATTAATTATTTGCATGCAATTAAAAACAAATTTTAAACGATGCCAAAGAAGGATAACTTCTCACGCGCCTACATAAGTACACGCACCCATTTTTTTTTTATACTGGCTTGAGTCTGGGTGTCAGTGGTACATCAACGACAGTGGATATTGTTGAGTGCTTGCTATCTCCCTCACACTAGTGGCGCTTATCGCGAATACATCACGCCTAAACAATGCTCTCTTTTAGTTTTTCAACGGTTTCGCCTACCTTAGCTTTTAGAAGCTTTGTAACTTATTTGATTTTGATTTATTAGTTAGATTAGTTTCTTTTTAATATGGTTTTGATGTGTAACACCTTTCCTCTCGCTTTCCTGCAATTTGTGGGAGTGATTTTGTGAAATAGGACGAAAGTGTGTAACAGGAAGTCGCGAAAGCGCGCGCTATTTGATTTGATTTTAGGACATAATGTTAAATGGCTCATTTCTTTGGTAGT
Organism: Chilo suppressalis; assembly: GCA_902850365.2. Classification (NCBI taxonomy): domain Eukaryota; kingdom Metazoa; phylum Arthropoda; class Insecta; order Lepidoptera; family Crambidae; genus Chilo; species Chilo suppressalis. Next base: position 22,895,517 of record OU963898.1, read on the forward strand.
AGGTTTTATTTGTTTTTTTACTAATATAAGGTGAAGTTTCAAATGTTACACATCATACGCGACTACTGTAAGGCTCGCTCTTTTTTTAAAAATCTAATCAACTATCTTATTATTAGGCACAAGCACTGATGGTACTAATAAGGTGGTAAAAGTTTAAAATAGAAAAATAAAAAACCAACTCTCATGATACTGACCTTCTGTCCTCTGCGTGGCGACGAACATGTCTTTAGCTTTGATCATGGCATATAGATCCTCGCAGTCTTCCGTCGTGTAGGGGATGTCGTCATGTGCCACAAAGTCTATTTTATGCTTCTCTAAAAACGCCTCGTCGTATTCCCACGGTGCATCGCAGACTACCTACGGCGAATGAAAAATTTCTTTTGAATGTGTGAAAATGATGGCAAAGATTAACTTATCCTGCCTGATGGTAAGCAGACTCAGTAAATGGACGCTTGCGATATCGAGAGTAATCACTCCTGTCCATGTAGCATGAGCACTACAATTTACAGTATATCACGTTTTTTATCGCGTCTAACTGAACTCCACAGTAATTTGACAATTGAGCGTGATAAAATCGCGTTATATACAGGGTGTATAAAAACCTATAACAAAGACTAAAACTACGCATTCTGTACACCCAAACAAGGTATATTACAAAATATTATAAGTAGGAATCATTTGTATTTTTAAGTAAAAAAATACATTTTTTTCCAGTATGCAATGTATAGCGCGGCGCGCTACTGTGGCGCTATGCAAAGAATGTGCCTGTGTGTATGTGTGTGCGTGTGTGTAATTGCGTGACTTTGATCTTCAATATCTCCATAACCATAAATTTCCTAGGTATGGTCCAGAAGAAAAAAAATATCTTCATGATGTGGAAAATACGTGGCCTTCGACTTCGTTAAAGGATTTTTTACACCCTGTATCATATCGCGGTGTTCATGCTAGGGGGACGGAGGACGCTTGTTAAGGAGACTATTTTACCCGGGTCTAGGCACGGTTTTAAGCCGTTTTTACGTCCAGTTGTCAGTAAAGTATGGGGCACTATGGAGGTTTGTTAACGACACCGGCGCTAGCGACGGTTTGGGATCATTACAACCGTACCAACCGTGCTCATGAATAAGATTAGCCGACTCCGGCTCGGGTTGAAACCGTGCCGAGTTCGGCGGAAAACCGGTCGTTAACAAGCGCCCTAACCCTGACTGCAGACGCAAAATAGAAAGTAGTAAGAAGGAAGGCTCCCGGCGTCCTCCAAATTTTTGAGGCGTCGCTAGTGGCGACATAGTTCTGCTTGAAACTGCGTGAAAATGCTTGTGACAGAAATGACTCTTTGTTTTGAGATGGTCTGGCACTCTGCATGAGCGCGATGGTTTCGGGTACTTTGACCTGGAGCTGCCCGTAAGACACACCGCTACAAAGAGCAAAGCTTTGGCTACTTTTCTGTAAAGAGGAGGTAACTTTCAAAGACGAATACCTCAATTCGGGAGTGAATCAGTTGTTTCTTATATTTCTTGTGTTGTTCCTCGTCTAGTATGTACACATAACCCAACATATAGTTTGATAAATTTAAACATTGACTGATTTTCGCAGTAACAGAACATAGCTACATCGGCATTAAATACCTACCGGGAATATGTGCAACAATTATATTTACGTTTGTGAATTTCCGTTAATTAACTAATACCGCATACTGTCATTTTTCGTCATTTATATAATACCTAGTTAATGACTATATTAACTCGATTAGGTAAGGCAATATAAATTAAATGACTATAACCTCATTTGCATCCGCTTTCCGTCAGTTGATCAACAAATTGATAGTCCCTGAAATAATTCTATCGCTCTCATTTCATATTAATTAGTTATAAATAACAAAGTATAAAGTAAACAGTGCTTATTAATCAGATCATACCGTGAATAATATGCGGCAACAAACAGTTAAATACCTACCCATTATAACTCAACGAGATACGATGTTTTACTAAATTAATTATTAATAATAATTTAACATTAATAATTGTTATATTTTACAATATCGTTACTTTATATTTAGTTTCGAAAACTTAACTATCTTCTGCCCGCAATTTTAGCTGCATTTACGGAATACTCAACGCAGTCTTGTAATCGAATTTTAGTTAATAGTTTTGTAAATAATTTCTGTACATAAATAAACTGAATTTTTAAAATTTTCAATCGTATATTCGAGTCGAGGAGAGAAAAATACATTAGTTTTAAAAAAAAAAAAAATTCTACGTCAATTTTTAAAAAAAAATTAAATCGTCCAAAAACGAACATTTTTATTAACGATTTTTTTCTACTCGATCGATTCCTCAAAATTCTTGGTGAATCGAATCACCTGATTTTTTTTTCCCGCTGTGCGCCTTCTGGGAAAGACGGGACAGGCAAGTACTTTTTTTTTCGGAGATTGAGAATTGTTGCTAAAGTTTGCGACACAGGTCGATAAATTTTACATGACTCTCTTGGGAGTGGCGTTACCCACATGATAAACTACTTTAGAAATCAAAATGTTTATTATAACATGTTGAATTGTTGCAAACGTAAAACCGACGTAATTGCAATTTACTGCTAAACTAACAATCTCACGTTATTTTTTCAAAGAACTGATTTTGTAGAGGGCAAGCTAATGAACAACTTTGATTAAAAAAAAATTTCAAAATCCCCGTTTACAAGCAAAAAAACTCAAAAAAAACCGGTTTTTCTTTGTTTAAACAATTTTCCTGGCTACAAAACACAGGTTCTAGCGGGGACAAATGGAGGGCATATTCGTGGGGGTCTATACTACCTAGGAAAAAATTGGCTAAGCGCTGGTGTCTTAGAATAGAAGTCGGTCCAAATTATGGCTATTCCGACTGGACTATACAGGGTACTTACTTCCCGTGAACTTAGAATCTTGAAATTTGGTACGAAGTAACGTCTTATAGTACCAATAAAGGAAAATTTGCGAAAACCGTAAACTTTTAGTTACATCATGTAATAAAAAATATTTATGAAAATTTTAAACTACCTCTTTTCTCATGAACGCGTAGGGGTATTAAATTGAGTGCGCGAGTCCGACTCGCACTTGGCCGATTTTCATTTATTTATATTGTATTGTGTGTTAACCTTAATAATATCAGAAAGCTGGTTAAGAATAATTGGGGATTCCCTAATCTTTAAATGGCCATCAATACAAGAGTTGAGTCATCGCAGGTGCACATTATATAAATAATATAATCTAAAAGGACGTCTGCGCGTCACCGCTCATATTGATTTAACGGAGTTTGGTCATCAAGTCCGGCATTCAGGCTGACATGAATAAAACAAAACCGTAACGTGACAACAAGCAATGAAAATGTTTGTTATAACGTCATTAAGCGTTATATAACGCATGAGTACCTACTAGAATTCATAAGTAGAGGTCAAGGGGTCCAATTTTGTGTTTTCATTGATATGTAAAATAAGAATACAACCTTCTTGAGTAAAAAAAAAACATTACTACAGTCAATTTGCAAGTCTTTCCGGAAAGGTGAATAAACTTATCAATTTAAATAATAATTGTTTACTTTTTCACTGCCATTTTACGGAGGCGCCGGATGGATCGAATAGAATATGATCGACACGATTCTTTTGTGTTTAAATTTAACCTTTTTGCTCAAACGTTTATTTCGAGAATAGATTAGATGGTATACACATCTCCGTTATTGATTCGGACATTATTCGGAAGCAAATATAAGTAATGAATAATATTTTATGAATGGAACGTGGGTGGTGTAAGACGAATTACGATATGGCAAGATCATTTTACTTCACACATATAAACTCCGTAGGTAATAACAGACAAAAGGCTAAAATCCTCATCCATCCTAGACTCTTTGATGCATGATTTCAAAGATAACAATCAATGGGAAGGTAACACTCGTATTAAACTTAGCAAGAAAACTATAATATAGGACATTGTGATAATAATAATAATGATGAACACGATGAGTAAAGAAAAGTTGGTTGTATCAAAGAGAATACACATTAATTCAATAACCGAAACTAATCATATCTTGAATACCAAAACACAAAATACTACGTTAAGCAACTTTTGAAAGTTCATAAAACGCATATATCTTAGTTATTACAGAAGATTTGAGTGTGTTTGGCGTTTGACCACAAGCTCACCTGAATTGTTAAGCAACGACGTGGTCAAGGGCGTTGCTTAGATATAAAACAAGTAGCCAAATATAAAGCAACCAAAGTCCTTAGTCCGCTCATTGATTGTTTGCCTAACCAAACATATCGGCTTCCTCCACGTTGAAACTCGAATGAATTCATTAGGTGATTCAAATCCCAACTGAGATAATGCCTTTACATTGTCCGTTTATGAAGAATATAGCAACGCGCTTGGATGTGGTCTAAGCTGGATCACGCAAACCGAAAAAATGCCTATTTACTTTTGCCTAGAAGTATACTATATTATATGTATAATTCGGAGAATACAGACGCAGGAAGGGAGCTCCATTCCCTAGCGGTTCGCATGATAAAGAGGGATGCGAATCGTGAGGTGCGCAGCGGAGGTATATCCACCCCGTACGGATGAAGACCCTGTCCACACCTCGTCGTCCGATGGTCTAAAAAAGTGCAGGCGGAATTAATTCAAATAGTTCTTGTGCACTTTCCCCGAAATGTAACCTGTAGAAAGCACTCAGACACGCAACCAGGCGGCGATGTTCGAGGGTTTGTACCCGTCTGGTTGTGAGCATTTCATCATAGAAACTATTAAATATATAATAGATGAAGTATTATTGCCTTCAAAAGATAATGTAAGGAAAACAATGTTGGATTATGCAAGAGTCGTTTTATACTAGCAATTTGAATAAAAATATTATTCATTTACCTCATCTACGTATCTGCAATGTCGGACGGCTTCGTACCTCTCGTCTTCTGTCATTACTGTGCGCCCTTTGCGGCTATGTGTCAACTGGTCACTGCATACTGAAACAATATAGTTTAAACTGTATTCAATAAGGTTTGGGACTTGGTTGACTAGTTAGGCTAGGATGACGGTAAAATGCTTAAGTGCGTCCAATATTAAGAAATTGTCATTGCATATAATATTGATTGTTAAAAATACTTTTGTGATTTAAAATAACTAGCCCTGACGAGTAAATCTGGCCAACACGCATCACACATAGCCCTAGGCAAGGTTGTGTTCTCCGTATTGGCTTTATGACAATTACGGATATATTTTTCGGATGCTTTGGCTTACTAATTCTTATATGTAACACTTTTTCAATTTATTAATGAATGTTTTCTAGACACTATACCAAAAACAATACTTATAAATGTATTGATTAACTATTCAATATGCTACGATATTGCGTTTATAATGTCAGCCTTGGACTTAAGTATAAGGTTCTTAAAAGTATTACTACCCTCTGTAGTTGTACGCGCCGAACATAAATAAATAATGCAAGATTTGGTTTTTTACTGAAGTGACGTCAAAAAAGTTTTAACTTGTCAGTTTTCAACACAAACGTAAACCCTAGACACCATAAAAGATTAAGAATGCGATTGCGTCATTATTAAATACAACTGAGAAATTATGTAAATAAAGACACGAATTCATTATCTTGTCACTATCAAAGAAATTTGTATAGCACTATCAGTTCACCTTGATTTCAGTAAATTATCAGTGTTATGTGATCAGGTCAATCGGCTTATATAGTTTTATTCAGATTTCGGAATTGTAGATGGTTTATTGTAAATACATATATTTTGGAGCCAGCTACAACGATATTAAATATCGTTGGCCAGCTATAGCAATATTTTTACAACTGGTCAAAAAAGCAAGGAAAGTAAGTATTTTCTTCTTTACAAAATAATACGGTAAATTATCATTGTTCTGGTGTTTTTTATTTGTATTTTGCAATGAGTATTGACTGTATCGCAATAAGAGCAAATAAAGGTAGATAGGGTACATGATAGTTAATCGTAAAAATATATTACTGTAATAATCGTTATCAAATAAAACTTATATATAAAAAAGTATGTGTTCTAATATTGCTTAATACTTAATAATCCATTGTTATCCAAATGTTATTATGAGATTGCATGATCTTTTTATTTTAAAATCACGTGTGAGTAATTCACGATAATGCGATAAATTGAATCGTACGATGATTGTAAACCAATCATGTTAGCCCATGCAAATAGTATTCTTATCTAAAAAGGAAACTTTCTTTAATCTTAATTAGCGTGGCGCGACGCGCGACCATTCAAGCCTGAGCAAATAAATAAACAAGTTTCTCGAAATAGGTAGCAAAAAAGCTTACAAAAAATTAAAGGTTATCTATCTAAATAGGTGCACGGAAATTTATTAGAATTCCGTTAAATTTTATCAGAAGAAGAAACATTAAAATGCTATTATTATAAATATTTATAATCTGTCAATGCTAAACGTGGTGTCATTGAGGTGTGGCTATGCGAGTTATATTGGTATCTCGAGCTGCACCTTTGATACTCTGCCAACACAATAGAGGGATGCATGATGTGAAATTTAAGGGTCTATTTGGAGGGCCTAAATAAAATACATATTATAGGCTGCGCAGACGCAGGACTGTTATCCGCGGAAGGCAAAAATCCCCGAATCATGAAAAAAAATGTCTGCTGAGAATTTGCCACGGACACAACGCACACGGTGTGGACATTTGTTGCCCAACAATTTGAAGAAGCGCACGCTGTGGAAGCAAATATTATAAGATTGCGTTGTGTTGTTATTAATGAAATTAAAGAAGAGAAGACGTTTTATAGAGAATACTGGGTTCATCCCTTTATATCGGATCGAGCGTGCAACGCGGTCTGCGTTCGCTGTCTACGTTGTTGCACCTAGTCACATGAGATCTATATATTTTTGACAAATCTGTGTGATAAAAACGTAATAAAACATAATTAAATATCATAAACTCGGTACACATGCAACGGGGTTATAGCCGTTATTTCAAATTCACACCATCCTAAATTAGTGTCATGTCAACTATTAATCCTAAAATACATGACACGATCAATGAACTCGGTCAGTTTGGTATTGATTTTTCCTACGAGTAGAATATTTTATTCACGCGTGATACCTACGTTTCCGCAATGAATTTTCATTGAACTATTAATAAGTTCAAGTAGTATGCATGTACACCTGTCAAACTAGTGCAGGAATTTCAGAGTCAAATTTCCTGATTGATTCTCAGATAAATGCTAATAGGGAAGATGCAATATTTTTATTTTTGTTTTCATTTTAAAGAATTCCATGTAGAATAAACCACAGATATATTAAAAAATTAAAACATTGTGATTTATCGGAAAAAATGCGGTTTTAAATTGACAACATAAATTTTCGCGCGAAAACGAACCTATGGTTGCGATGACGTCGCTCCTGTCTGTCACTGGTCGTACTTGTTCGTTGCTGGCTTTAAATTTTCATACTTTTGCATATTTTTTCGACTTTCGAAATATTTTTTTTGAAAAGTTTAAAATGGACTATCCATCAACATCATGTGATCATAACAATACCACTAATATTCCGAAAAAAAGCCGTGTTGACTCATGTTTTGTGCCAATCTACTTCAACAAAGTTCCCAAATAAATTGTTTTTGACTGGAACTTCTGACCCAAAACTGAAAAAAGTGGTTTCAAACTGCGAAGAGAAATGACAATTATTCTCCAAAGACCATTATTCGATGCTGAGAAGATCACTTTGACGTAAGTCGGCGAATATACTTGTTATATGCTTAATTAATCTGCTTGTACGTAAAAACGCATTAGTAACCTACCTAATATTTACAAAACCTGTCTATAACATATTTTTAATTTTACAGTTGGAGAATGACGACGAAAATTAGATAAAGTTTAAAATGTGTGGCACAATCTTCACATTGGCAGGACTGAACCAAGCTTTGCGTTTCATTTAAAATAACTGTAACACGATAACCTTCTTTACGTACTTTATGCTCCGGAGAACTCGACCTTCTACTGTACATAATTCTCCATCTCTTTTAATTTGAACATTGCCGATTGCATTATCGCCGTAAGATTTGTAGAAGCCGCTGAATAAAATACGAAGTTTAACAACTACGATTTTTACATACCGTAGTAATTTAGTCCCTTTCATTTCTACACTTAAAAACTCTGCACTTTGGACAAAAAAAGTTATAACCATGTCAACGCTAACTCTTGGTAAATTCCTGGAGTCTGCTTTGATAAACGCAACTTCCATTTTTATTAAATGTAATAAAACGCAATAAATATTCCCATAAAATAATATTTACTTTAACAACCATAACCTCAAAGAAGTTGTCATAACAGGAGTGACGTCACTAAACGCTGATTGGTGTTTTAAAATACGTTCCGTTTCAAGTATTTTTAATTCGTAATAATTGTTAAAAAACAACATTATGTAAAATAAAAACGTTGCAGTGGCATTTCTTTTATATTTTTTTAACATTTCAATCATAAAATTTTCATAAATATTGTAGATGCATCTTCCCTATTACATATTATTTCGATTACCTAGTTTATTATATATACAACTTCGCAACCTATAATGCAATCGCTGTACTGCAGTTGTACATGTAGGTCACCGCATTAAAGAAAGTATCGCAATGACTATCAGCTCAAGACTAATCGTCCCCAGAAATAACAAAAATCGCCTGTGTTTTTAAAACAATTAGGCGAAACGTAATAATGCGCCTTACACAATAGGGTATTTGACAAGTTTTAAAAAACGATCTCACGTTATTGACTAATGTTTATGGAGTCCGTTAAAAGTGGATATTCATCATACTGTTGTGTATTTCAGTAAAAATAACCAAATCAAGAACTCCATTTTCAGGCTGCCGCGAAATGTTTCTCTGGACAATATGGTGTCTTACTAGTGTGTGACGTCACACGACTGTTATTAAAACGTCAAACGATACAACGTAATGTCACTTTAACGGGAAGTTTACTTGCGTGTGACGTCATTTTAGGCTCCGTCAATCCCAAGCGTTTTGGGCCACGTGACAATAGAGAAGAAAACTATTATCTTTTTCGTAGGTTTTTAGTAAAATTATGAATATTTTTTTGTAAAAAACTATTTAAAAAAAAACATCTGCCATTACTCATTCTAAACACAGATGCTAACAATTGTCATTTTATTTTTAATACTGTCAAATCCCTATTCGACTGCAACATTTTTTTCTGAATCGCGTCTAGGGAATGCGGCATTCCGAATGCCTAATTAAAAAAATGCAATGAACAGTTACTTTGTGATCATGGCAGTTGCAATTCCGCTAATTACATAAATTGCTATAATGTAAGCACAATGTAAGTGACCATGAAAGTTTGAATATATAATCCAATAAAAATCGTAATGAGGTTGTTCATCTGACCTCCAACGATGAGGATGAGGACGTCGTGAGTGCCCCTGGTCGAGCATGTCGTAGATATGCCGACGGAGTGTGTCCACTACAAATCGGCTGCGATTGCGCAATTTTTTGTGTATTATGCTTTGGCAATTCGACATTCTGAATGTCATAAAGAAAACAATAACAATTAGATGGTTCACCTCACCTCCAACGATGAGGTAAACATTTGGGAAGACAGTTTTCGCCTGCTGCAGCTGTCGCGCGTGGCCCTGGTGGAACATGTCGTATATTCCGTCGGAGTAGACGCGCACGCGGCGGCCGCCGGCACCGGCGAGCGCGGCCGCCCGCGGGATGCGTCCGTAGTGGCACCGCTCGCGTTCCACCACCGCCGCGGGGTCTGTGCTGAACGGTGCCGCCGCACGGAGCGACTGCAACAAACGAGTTACAATGTTATAGATCGCGTCAAACTTCTAGTCCGCTGTGAAGTTGGTTAGCGCAGGTGTACAGCCCTAAACACAAACTTCGTCCTTTAAATACCTGTATTTTGTTACTACGACGCGAATTGTGCAGAGCGGACTAGAATATTGGCGCGATCTATACAGGTTTATTACACACTAATGAGTGCCCGCGACTTCATCTGCGAGGAAAAATTGGTATGTCATGCAAATTTGCACCCTCCTCCCCTTTTCACCCCTTCAGAGGATGATTTATTGGATAAAAACTACCCATGTCCTTCCACGGGACTCAAACTATTTCTAAACCAAAATATCAGCGTTTAAGCGTGAAGATGTAAAGGTTAGTATGGATATAGGAGTACCTATTAAGAAGCAGCAAAAACAGGCGGGCCTGTATGAAAAAAGTAATAATGAGAAAGAAACGAAAGATATATCTATACGAAAAGATATATGTACTCGTATATACGGACAGTGCTTCATTGCTCTATTCTCTCTGCCCACCCCGCTACGCTCTTAAAAAGGTAGTTGGAAGCAGTTATAAAGTTTTAAACCAGAAATAGGAAAATATTTTTCCTTGACCTCCTGGTGGACAACAACAAATGAATAAGCTAAAGCAATAAAAAAATACTTGAATAATTGTTTAATTTGTACATAAAATTATTTTGTGCAAATAAGGTATTTGTCAGTAAGTAATTAATCGATATTAGTAGATAATAACCTAAACTACATAAAATAATTACTTATTAAGTACCCCGCTCGATTGTTTTATTTTTAATTTCCATCAGTGACTCATATAAAGCAAATAATCGATAAAAGGTCGAACGGATTCTTCAGTCAGACGAAAATAAGTGAGTGGATTGGAACCATCATACACCAGCCTTGAGGTTGATGACGACAGCAATTCCACAAGAGAATGTTCACGTGAAGGCGAGATGTGTGGTTAAACCAATGCACGTAATGACTTTAATATAAACTTCAGTCATAAACTAGGTAACACATGATGTGTATCAAAAATAACATTATTTGGTGGTCTATATCATATCAGGTGGTATATATCAGATAAATTTAAATAGATATATAACTCTGTAATTGGCCTTCATTAACAAACAACCTCTTATTCTTTGTAAGTATATAATTAAAGAGATAATAAAAACTTTGACCTGTTTTCTATTTCCAAATTTTTAAAAGTAAAGTCAGTTGATGTTTATTAATAAAATGAGCATATCAGAATAATTGTTCTCAGTACAACGACCAATAAATAAAAATATTCCTTTAATTAACTTTAGTTAGTAGTCATGATAAATGATACGTCAAGGTTCAACAACGCGAATAAAGTTGCCGTGTTTGATGATAATGAAGTGGCGCGATGTGTCGTCACCGGTTTCCCGGATCATACTCGACAGTACACACACACTTGATACAGATAGGTCAATCGATGTAAACATCACACCTAAAAATACACGATTATGTATCCGCTATTCATAAAATACTTTAATTAGGTACAGTACCCCTAGTACGAGTTTTACAATTACGAAAACTATGAAAGTTTAGACTTCGCACTCGTACTAAAGGTACTGATTTTTTTGTTTTCGTTTCAATACAAATAAACAGAGTTTAAATTCTATCATGTGCGTCTTCTTAAATGTTAAGTATATTCGGTTAGTTTTCACCAAAATGGACATAGAATCATAATTTACAATTTCAAATTCGTACTAAGGGTACAGTTATATAGTGATGCGTTTGATAAGCGTATTTTTATAAATCGCTGTCGCGTTAACCGGAAAAGGTTGCTAGAGCAGCGACTTCCCGTAATTGCAACATTTCATTCATCAAGTAAAATTAAAATTGGTGATTTAATAAGGTGTACGTAATTTTCCCATTAAAAATCTAATCAAATCGCATAACTCATTATAATTAAAATGCTTGATAAAAACGTACAGGAAAGGTTTTTTTGATCTTGTTGTACATTCGGGTAGGTATTATTATCAACGTATATGCAAATCTCAAATATAAGTTCTTAAAAACAAAAAAAAATAGACTTCAAAATCGAAAATGGAACTAAAAAGTAAAAAATTATATCTAGTTCATGATTTGGAAGTCGGGCGGGTCAAGATTGAAAGACGTATTATTACCGATCAGAAATGAAAATCTATTTAATGTTTCAATCTTGACCCCGCCCGACTTCCAAATCATGAACAAGATTTACTTTTTAGTTCCATTTTCGATTTTGAAGTCGGTTATATTATTTTCATTTTTTTTTATTTCATCCATTTTAGTGAAAATTACATTGTCCAAGTAAACAATAACAAAATTGACGGAGAAATCGGTGAACCCGCATAAAAAACATCGTACGTGCCTTTGAAATTTGGAGGTTTCCCTCGATTTACCCGGATTCCACCATCAGATACTGACTTGGTTCGAATGGGGCCACATCGAAAGTGCACTCTTTCAAATAAAAACAGATTTTCGGAAATCGGTGAACATACATAAAAAAGAAGTCGAACACTGAACCTCCTCCTTTTTTGAAGTCGGTTAAAAATAACAATTAATATAGCTAAATGCGATCAGAGTTACATGGCATAATTGTTGTTACAGTTATTAGGGATGGTACAATCAGGCCAATTTGATTTCTAACCCACCATAAACTGATTTTGTTACAACCATTTCAATACAACAAGGTAGAATGAGCGTATCCCTGGAAACTAATATGTTATTTTCTGAACAATCATATTTGACGTGACATATTTTGCCGCCTTCCTGTGTCATAATTTTGACAGTTAATTATTTAGAGTTTTGCCCATGGACTAAGAATTTCCCAATTATTTAACCACATAGTAAATATGACAAAGCAATAATGACATACCTCTGAAATCATTCTGTCGCTTTTTGCGGGGGGAGGAAAATGCACTCAAATGCAGTGTAACATACTTTCGCAAAAATGAAATTGTAATAACACTCACACATAATAAATTAATAGTTTAAAAAAACGCTTTTACTTACTGCACTAGAAAGTCAAAAAAAATCAAAATATACTCGCTGTTTACTTCATTAGGGCAGTAGAGTAAGCCATGTTTAAAGTTGATTTTAAGATATATAACTCTGTTCGCATTTAATTTACTCTTTTTAGTTTATTACAAATATAGAACGAGTTTATTGCGACTGAATACGTATCCTCTCCATTTCCGATAAGGCTTCACTATTGCAAGACTTTTTTTTTACTCCCCATTAACGTGAAATAAACAGAATATATTAAGAGGAATGTAATGAGCCCAAACTAGATTTCTTTATTAGTAGTCAGTCCCGGGTCCATCAGCCACCTTCCACTCCATCATCAGGTCCTCGTCATCAGGAGAAATGAACAGAATGTGTTAAGAAAAATCTAATGAGCCCAAACTCGATATGTTTACTAGTAAGCAGTCCAAGGATCCATCAGCCACCTTTCAGTCCCATCATCAGATCAGCTTGATGGTACAATAATATTGTATTGTCATCTAATCTTCATATAATTGCCAAGTTTTATTATGATAAGATGAATCTCATGAGCCCAAACTCGATTCTTTTACTAGTAGGCAGTCCAGGGTCCATCAGCCACCTTCCAGTCCATCATCAGGAAAAATGAACAGAATATGTTAAGACGAATCTAATGGGCCCAAACTAGAAATGTTTATGTTTACTAGTAGGCAGTCCAGGGTCCAACTTGCAGTCCATCATCAGGTCCTCGTCATCAGGAGAAATGAATAGAATGTGTTAAGACGAATCTAATGAGCCCAAACTCGATATGTTTCGTAGTAGGCAGTCCAAGGTTCCATCAGCCACCTTCCAGTCCCATCATCAGATCAGCTCGGTGGTACCATAATATTGTATTGTCATCTAATCTACATATATTTGCCAAGTTTTAAGTAAATCTGATCGCTTAAAGTTGGGCAAGATCGAGTCCAAAGGCAGTCGGTTACATACAATTACAAACATACAGATGAAACTAATAAGCCTGTTAAAAATGACAGGAAACAAACTTATGATTTCTTATAGACAGATCTGAAATCAGTACCGGCGAGTTGATTGTTTTGTTAAACAAGTCCGACGATTGAATTTAAACAAAATAATATGAATTTTGTGTTTAAAAGTGGTTAAATAGAAATAATATGTTGATAATTCTACTTATATGTGAAATTTAACACCATCCTTTTGTAAGTTTAAATTTCCAGATATGTTTTACAGCAAATTACATAACATTTTGCCATTTTTGATCTCTTACATACACTCGGGTTACTTGACTCAGTCTAGTGAAATATCCGAGCGGAACTTAAATTTGTTCTGAAGTTGGCCCAACAGTTGGGGAAAATCGAATAGAAAAAAGTTTCTTTTACATTTGTGATTTAAAAAGTGTAAACTAAAGTATTCCCATTTTATCCAGAACATCATCTATTGTATTGAAAATAAAGTTCAAATTTAAAATAACTTTGATTCATATTAACACATTTTCCTTGTTATTTGAAGGTCCTTATTGCAATTACGCATTCTCTTTAAAGGAAAACATGTCTTTTTTGCCATTTTTAAAAGAATTATCGGGCAAGTGGGTCAGAAATCAGATAATTCGATCGTACATTTAATTTCAGTTATCAGATAATTTCGCTTAGTGCTATAATATTACTATATCACTCTACTGCGTGTGGGGTTAAATAAATTCATTGATAAGCAACAAATTAATGCTTTAACTAAGCATGTTGTTGGAAGGCCAATGAACACGGAATATTCCAACAATAGGAAATTAAAACTGCAAGCAATAACATTTTATGGCAGCATTGTATTTTATGATTGCTTTTTAAAATATACTCGACGTGGCAATGTGTATAACCATGCCAATCGCGTTAAAAAACGCTACAAAAATCACCTTCAATATATTCGGTCCCCTTTAATTGTTAAATTTATTTTTATTGTAGTTTCAGCCGACTAGAACAATGCATACACAATTTCGTGATAATTTCACCTGTCTACGTTAATCTGTGGCCTATTTGTTGCGCTTCATCTGATACTGCCCATCGACTGACGGACGGACGGCAGACGAGTAATAAATAGGTTCTCTTTGGGTACGAAATCTTACCATATTTGAAAGATATATACAGATTACAAATAAGAATCTTAAAAACTATTGTTCCAAAATATATTAAAAATAAATATAAAGAAAATTATGGTGAGTTGTTTAACCATTGTAAAGTGTTGAGTGTATATGATAAAGTCAAATTTTGTGTTTTAACAGAATATAACAGTGCTCATAATCTACAGACTCATCATCGTCCAGAATACTTGCGTAACCTTAATTATAAAAAATATCTCCTACCGAAAACCAACAATGTATATGGTTCGAGAACACTAAAATATGTTATTCCTAAAATTCTAAATGAAATGCCCCCCAGTATTCAAGAATTGTATATGAAAGATAATTGTAAACATAAACTTAAAAAATATTTGTTAGAGCGAATCGCTGTAGACAGATAAACCCATGTTTAAGGGTTTTTTAGATACAGCCATTGTATATCAAAAATGTAATTGATTTGATTGAATAAATGAAAAATAATAAAAACCTAAAATTAAAATTACACATCTTATGGTTTCCATTTCTTTTTCAAATTTACAATCTTATATGGTAGCTGTATAGAAAAAAAACCTACGTTCAATCTCTATACTATAAAAAAAATGTCTAAAATCCTAAAATTATTTGATGATGAATACTTTACATTACAAGATGACGTAAGTTTTCTGTGCAGCATTCCTTGCCTTAAGTTTGCGGTTGGAACTATCAATGAAGCATTACCATACAATTAAATGAACTCAAACTATGTCTTTGTACGTGCTCTGACAGTTTATTTTATGCGGTACTTACTTCGTTGAATGATAATAATCTAGTTCATCAGACATGGGATTAGAAATTCATTGCTGTGATAATAGGGATGATGACAAATTTTTTTCTTTCTTCGTTTATCAGGTAGATTATCAAAAAGTATTGGACACGTATTTTTTCTTTTATCACATAATATAAACATTGCAGAGATACATTGATTTGAAAAGACGCATGACGTCACGTTTGAGTACACTTATAAGTGAAAATTCACTGAAAAGTGACGTCACGAGCCCCTACTCCCAAACTTTGACGCGCTATAACTTTGTCATTTTTTGGTTGATTGCCCAAAGAAAAAATACGTGTCCATTATTTTTTGATCATCTAACTGACGGACTAAATAGAATTTCGTTTACTGTACCCCGTCATCACCCCTATTATGAAACATGGAATGGTACCCATGCTAATTAATTTTGAGCTCATGTTTGATGCAGGGCCTCTACAAATCAAAGACCTATTTATTTCTATTTAAATTCTGTACCTTTTAACGAATTATCTTGAGTGTCAATACAATCAAACCACATTATTCGGGATTTTAAGAAATGAGGCATTATAACCTACTCAATTCTGTTTCTTTTATATATAGTGTCATACGACAGATTAAAAATTATTTTCATAATAAGTGTAGTATGACAAGTATTATCAAGATTAAATAACACATCATTGTAGTTGAACAGTTGGTATACAAGGCCACACAACACAACCCATGACGAAATCACACCCACCAATGATGGCACCACCGGAAACTACAGAAGCCGTCCGCTATAGAGATAATTGAATTCATGTATTATAAACTAGATAAAAGCGAACATGAAAATATTTTTCCTTACTTTATAAAGTAGGTACTATTTGTCTGATAAGTAGATACTTTTAAAGATATGTACGTGATTAAACGTGAACCATATGCATACTCAGCTTGACGTCAGAAGTCATTTTAACCGGTCGTTCGAATCACCTGAGTACTCACGTCATTATCATTTTTTTAAAAACAACCTTTTGGAAAGAGATAATTTAGAATAAGTAATTATTGATGTCGATTCTCTAAACCTTAATTTAAATTTGACAACAGTTTATCTTTGTCATTCTCTATACATAATGAAAAGGAGAGAATGATGTTAAATTTAGTTTTAAGTTTAGGGAATCACGCCAGAATCTACACCATTGTAATAATGTAATTATTTAATTTTGTTTCTTAACCCTTATAAATTGTATGGTAGTAATAAGAAATATATGAAAGCTAAAGTAAAAGAAGCAGCTGATGTAAAACTTCTGAACTATGATTAAGATCAAGACCGGATGTGATTTTATACAATAACCCTAAGCTCAAGACAAGATTAGTCAAAACGACAATATTGACAGAACTATAGAAATAACAAAAAAATAATTAATTATCTCAAATGGATAATGTAGAATGAAAGAACGATTAGTCAGGCGATTGTCATTTCGAAATAAGTAATGCAAATTTCATGCGGTTATCTTGGCAGGTAAGATACGCTAATTTTCGAGGTCTAAATGGTAATCAGTGCACCACTCACGCAGCGAATTCTCTCGAAGAATGCATTGCCAAACGACCGTATACGAAACTCCCAACTTACAGAGGCAGTTAGCAAACCATGACATGAACCGTCCTAAAGCGCTCACTAATTTCTATGATGCCATCAAAGTATAACTATATAATATGGTTTCCATTAACATTTTTACAATTGCTTTTGATTCACCTTTAGTTTGTTTAGTTTTGTTGTTTAAAACAAATAAACCAAATGAAAGGTAGTTGACCTCAAGTATCCATTTCCATGACTGTTTGAGACGGGAGACAATAATATTTAACAAATCTTGGATGCCTACTTCTTTTCTGACAAAATATTCAGCATGAACACCCTTGATTCCTTAAAGTTATTTAAGACAGTGTGTTCAATCGTCTCTCTCTAGAAGGTGTTTATTTATAACATACCAAATGTTATGCATGAAATTTTTTAACAATGGGAAATCAAGATCTGCCGATAACCCTTTCTTAAGTTTAAATTAAAAAAAAAACGTTAGAATGTTTTCTAATTCGATATACTTATCTGCAAGTTGTTAAAACATACAATTATAATAGTAATTTACACTAGGTATTTGAATTAAATTTTAAAAAGGAAGGGCTATATTTTAGTAAATACTTTTATTTATTGAATGTGAAAAGGTAATCTCAAGCACTTGCATTCTTGGTTAAATAGTATAATATCGAAATTTAACAGATCTTAATAAGAATAAAATTATTTCATTGAAATCGTTTGAAATTTGAATTCATTAATAACTGCATTACTATAGGATTCTGTAGTCATTCTTAGCGACGAAGACGCTATTGGCAAATCCTCTTGAAATTAAAATACTCAGCCATGAACATTTAATTCAACATTCTGTCATTGACATTCACCAAACATTTAATATTGGTTCCGTAAATAGAGACTTTGACGTGTGATAGGCAAGGCAAGCATACACTTTCACCAATACTGTGAGAATGTTGTTTACATCAACAGGTTTTGCATAGAGAATGATAAATCACCCAGAAATAAAATATTCTCCCGTACCAGTAATGATTCATTTTGGAAACCATATGTTGAAGTTTGTCTTGTTTGGAGAAGTAGAGGAAATGCGACATAATATTTATTTGGGTGATCCCCTATGGATAGTTATCGATTTTGATCAGTGTTTATTATTAAATCCTTCTTCTTATTGGGTTATTGTCCAGAAAGAGGGCGTAATATATCCTTATATTAGGTTCTTTACTTATTGAATTAAGAATAAGACTTACGACGAATTCCGGTTCTGGTTTGATACATCCATTTTTCCTGTAGCCATTTATTCCCGTTTCCAGTTTCCCGTTGGGCACGTGCCCGTTTGTGAGTGTGGTTGTAATTGTCACTGCTGACATTGTTAACTTTTACTAATTATTACTCGAATTGGATCCACATATGATTCAAAATATTAACTGAAGCAAGTCGTACAGCATTATTTAGGTACTTAATACGGTATTGATTAACTTATTATAGTATTTGTAAGGTAAAGTTTTAAGAACATGCACGATTTAAGCAAAATCTCTTCAAGGTTTCACAAGTGAATCGGCCGGTTGTTAAGATTAAGTGAAATGAGGTAACGTGTTGCCTCTTCACATTGAAAGCCTCTACTGAGTGCGAAATCGGTATTCGGTAAGAATGTCGCTGATAACATGGAGCGCGCGGGGCAGGGTTGAGGAAGGGCGTGAGGGGGCGGCGCTGGTGCGGTGGCGCGATGCCAACGTGGAGGCTCGGCGGACACGCGAAGAGGCGAGCGGGCACGAGCTTACCCGACAGGCTAAATAACGTGGCCGGCGTCGCGGCGCGGCGTGCTGCCGCGAACTGTGACAACGAATTCGAGTCACTGTCACTTCAGCTCCATACATAACATATGACACTCGTACAGGCTGCCCGATCTGGATCCTTTGTGAGAATTTACTATTCTATCAGGCATGTGAGTTAAAACATGCAAAAGATATAAAATATCTAACAAAATGAATTACCTACTTGTATTAGGTATTTATTTAGATTAGACAAATCTTTGGACAGGTCGGCAGGTTTCTTACTGAGCATTACTTTCATTTATTAGGCAGTTAATGTTTGTTAAATCATGTAATTAAGCCAGTACATGAAGCGACAATTGATTAATGAAAAAGAATGTAGTTTGTCTTTATGAGAACGACAAACACTGATGCAGACAAATTTATTTGTCACAGACACGCTCTGAATCACTCACACAAATGAATAGGTATATTAAGAGATTTTAACATATTGACAAAAAACTATACATAATGATATATTATAAGGGCAATATCTCCTTAAATCCTCTACGCTACGTACGCACTATCCGTTTTGCTGGATCCAGCGTTTGAGACAGATACACGTAAAAGATATACATACCTGTGTCTGGAGACCCAGGTACGCTATATACGTAAAAGAGATGGATCTCTTTTACGTGTAGTTACGTGGGTAGTTACCTACCCAATAATAAATTTTAATAAAGTAAGTATAAAGTTAATAGTGTACTGTGATCTGTAGCCGCTATACGTGTCAAGTGCAGAAGGATTACTAATCAGAATTTTGGAAGGTCGGGAAGACAATGAAATATTGCGTCAGATAACGATCTGGAGTAAAAAGAACTGTAGTTTGTCTAATTCAAGATCGAATGACTTTCGAAACGAAGTAGTGGTTACTATAGTGTTGACCGGAAACAAAAGTATAAGTGTCAAAGGTTGACAGATCTGAGTTAAATTAAAAATGTAAACATATTCTTGGCATATTCGATGATACGTTTGCAGTTCCTCGTTAATTTAAATATTAGTATAAAATATTTGTTATGGATAATTATGGAAAAAATAGTGCTTTTACTGGAATTTCTCGTTAAACGTGAAATATAAAATTTGGATAAGAAGGGAATGTAATTAACCACTCGAAAGTAATAATATCGACACATCGGCATCACTAAAAGAATAAAACCTTAAGATTTCAGCGCCGCAGTCGGATATTCTCAAAATCGTGTAAATTCAAGGTCACGATAGGACTTGGAGATTTTTTGTTTAAGAAAATTTTAGATGAAAGTTCGGTCTAGGACTCGAGACGGGAAATTATTAAATATAATGATATATTTTGTTGTATTACAAAATTATACGTTATTTTTAAAACTGTGTTTACTGTTGTTGATTTAGGTTCCAAGTAACTTAAGCAATATAATTTGGTTTAGGCCTTATTACTTTACCAAGAAACAGTAGGTATTTTATTAAACTAAAAACAGTTATAAAATAGCTATTAAATTGCAATATCGAAATATCGTTTCCCCCACCACTGTTGAACTGCTAAAATAAGTGTATGGGGTGAAAACACAAAATACTCTTTCAAAAATCCACTACAACCACAACCAACATCTTCAGCATCAACATCGCCTTCATTGACAGAAACGTCGGCGTCGGCTTCTGTGAATGACAATGAAGTTTAGAAGATGTAACATTTGGTAATATTGAATTTTAAATTATACATTTTGTTCAATATTTAATTCTTGATTTTAAAACAATGAATGAACTTATTTACGAGGTTTAATTTCATTCTCTAATACTACTTATTATTACCGTGACTTAGGTAACGTTAGGAAAATTATAAGTTAGTAAAAACTATATTGCATTGGTTTTGTAAATAACTTAATTTTACTAATTTAGAACGACTGCGGCATACAGTTATTTCTTTAGCATATATTTTAAGAATACATGGGCCGCATAAAGATTTGGAAATGCCCAAGAATGTAATACTATGGCCCTTTTGCATCAAAGTACTTAAATAAAATTAAAAACAAATCTTTGTTTCAAGCTTTGTTATATCTCTTTTGAATTCAAGACCACGATGACGTGATGTGCTAAACTCATAGCATAGAGCTATTGGTCCAGTTCAAAAACAAAACTAGTTGCGCGTCGGATATTTCACCAGAGTGAGTCTAATCGCGCGAGTGTATGTTAGAGATCAAAATCGCCAAAATTTTATGAAATTTGCTGTAAAACATATCTGGAATAATAAACTTACAAAAGGATGATGTTCAAGTTCACATATAAGTAGAATTATTAACATACTAGCGGCCCGCCCTCGCTTCGCTTCGGTGTAGAGCTGAAGTGTAGACTACAGTTTTTGTTCTCAAGCTTGTATTATACACAATGACATTCATCTATGATTCTACTTATGCCTGCATGCAAAGTCTCAGCCCGATCGGTTTAAAATTGACAAAGTTTGAAAACTTTCATTCCCTATTCCATCCCCTTGAGGGTAGAATTGATCAGAATCCTTTCTTCGCGGATGCCTACGTCATAAGATGTTATGAGGCTGACATTTGGGGTAGATGTACCTGCATGCCAAATTTCAGCCCGATCCGTCCAGTGGTTTGGGCTGTGCGTTGATAGATCACTATGTCAGTCAGTCAGTCACCTTTGAGTATATCAGTTACATACACATTTTTCTATTTAACCACTTTTAAACACAAATATCATATTATTTTGTTAAAACTCAATCGTCGGACTTATTTGACAAAACAATCGACTCGCCAGTACAAATTTCAAATCTGTCAATTAGAAATCTTAAGTTTCATCGATGTCCGATTTATGTGTGAGGAATAGGCACACAAATGCTGGACTGCATTTGTGTGCCTATTCCTCCCCCCGCAAAAAGCGGCAGAATGATTTCAGTAGTATTATGTCATTATAGCTTCTCCCCTCATAGCCGCGTCGGCTGTGTTGCTCTATGGCTAATAGTACAGTCAATCTGTAGGTTGAGTGGTGAAAAAAAACCTAAAGGGTAAGTCTTGTTTTTTCTGTTGCCAAATGACGTCAGTAAGCCACCTTGGCGATGGGCATGTTCAACTCGTAGGCGTTTTTTGAAAAACTCAAAAAAACCGTCAAAAATTTTTTGAAACGAATTTTTCTTGTTTTGTATGCATTTTAGAAACTTTTTTTTCGACCATAATTGTAGAAGGCGTTGAGAACTATAATTTATGTCATTGTTGCAATCTTGTACAACAAAAAATGCACATTGTAGGTGGCGCTTAAAGTCTCAAAAAAAGTGTTTTTTTACTTTTTCACCCTGAATATATCATTTTAATGGAAAACTTTAAATGGAAAAGTTGTTCCGTACATAATTACCAACAACTTTTGTATAAACAATTTTTTTGTATTACTTACCGTTTTCAAGTTATAAATTGCGCAGGTAAAAATCCAATAGAGCGGTTTTGGGCAGTTCAAGTACACATTTGCAATGCACATTTCAATGTACGTTTTTACTATTTTTTTTTCATTCATGAAAAAAAATAAAAAAAACCTATTTTTTTTCATGTTTTACTATTTTTTTTTGTTTTTCAATCATGCAAAAAAATAAAAAATAGTAAAACGTACATTGAAATGTGCACTGCAAATGTGTACTTGAACTGCCCAAAACCGCTCGATTGGATTTTTCATACCTGCGCAATTTATAACTTGAAAACGGTAAGTAATACAAAAAAAAAATTGTGTGACGTACCTAGACACATATTGTACTGAACAATTGACTCTCATCTGGCTTCGTAGCTCAATTTATCATTAAATGGACTCGTGCTTGGTAATTAAATCTACGGCGGTGTTAATTCTAGTTCACAGAACAGTATAGACAAATAGTAAGTACTAACACGGTGGACTGAGCACAAAACAAAATTCATGCAAAATGAAAGGGATAACTTTTGGCCGATGTGATGGCCTGAAAACATGACACTATTTTTGTGTACAATATTTCCGAATCTTTATTTATGATATGATGTGACAATTAGAATCTACCTTTTTTGAGATATACCTAATTGGTTGGTGTGCCAAAAAAAATTTGGTAAGGTACAAAGACTTTGTTAGCAGTAATAAAAATCAGGCTGCAATTTATATATGAAAATAATATATGTTTTTTCGTGGAGAAGAGGAGTTGGGGGTACAGGGGTAATCACCTTCCACCCTGACCCGGTACCGCCCCTTAAATCGACGGACCATAATGTATATTTTTACCGTTTAGTATAATATTTTTGCTAGACTTATATTAGCAACACACAATTGAATGTTTTGCTCACTCTCTGAGTGCTTACCAAAATTCGATTATATGTATATGTCTCACTCAATGCAGCTTTTATATATTTATAGCTGTACATAAATAACACTGCTGTTCAGAATGATATTAATTGCGGACTGATTTAGAATTATTTGCTGACCATAAGCTGCTGCCCAACTAGCTATTTTGCAAACCAATTATTTATATTACTAACAAAATAACGATTACTTTGCTATAACCGTTTAAATAACACCCCCCTTTTTTACTAGTGTATTGTTTATCGCATAAACTGACTAATTAATTTATTAATGATGATCATCAATTATTTAAGATAGTAGGTACAACCAGAATAAAATGAAAGTACACATGTCACTTTTGTATCCAAGTCAAGCCAATAAATCAGCGATTCTGACTTAATGATAAATACGAAGGAATACAAAACGAAAATTGGTAGAGAAAATAAAAAATTTACAGATGTGCTTCGTAAAAAAAATAGAACTTTGTAATTATTATAAATTATAACAAAAGATGGTATTGTTCAAAAGTTTATAAAAGATAGTAGGTAGAGCTGTTGCTGATATATACTTTCTTAGACCAGATTATGTGAACCTAGGCAGAAGCGGCGAAGGCAATGACCGGCCTACTGACCGAGTGGCAGGTGCCAAACTCGACTAGCTGGCTGCGGCAAGTAGCCAATGGTATCGCCCTCGACGCAATGTTCAGTTGCAAGTAAAAATATGACAGTACACCTACCAATTAGAAATGATATGGAAGCTTTACTCTCTAACAAAGGCCGCTAAAACATGGTTAAAATATCATGTAACTAAACTTCAGTACCAACGTGACACGCACACAGCCAAAACAAAATACTTTGGCATACTGCAAATGAATTCGGCTATTGGGTAAGGTTGGATAAGGTTAAACGGAAATCCCGGGGTTTAGTCAGCTTTTATCGCGTTTATGAGATTTTTTTACTGATAATTCACTGATAAATAATTGAAACGTAAGATAGGTAAATAAAAATGTTTTCAAATTTGAATAATATGGAAGAATTGTATCTTTCAGCTAACATAAACGGCATTTGAATACATAAATGTGTATATTGTGTATGGTAAAACTCGAATGAGTTTGAATTGGGGATGAAAGTCACAGAGACCTATTACTGATACTAGCTACACTAAAAATTGAGATTTGAGAGCAATTGACGTAAGTATCAAAAATAAATGAAGAGTGATAATTTTAGTGAAAATTATTGAAAATTAATTAAAGAATTAAGCTATATTAAAATAAAGCCAATCCAAAAACGACAGATATTACCTCAGCTACATCATAAAAGTGATACAGTAACTTTGTCATGGAATGCTGTAGAACGATGTTCTGAAATATGAATGTTCAGGAATATAAGAAATATTCTTCTCATTTTCATTATCGATTTACGAACTTCGATCATTGTTAAGCGAAATCGACGATAGATGTTTTTTTATAAAGTGCAGTAAATTAAAAAACACATGGCCTGCTACTATAAAGCAATATGTGTTTGCTTACTGTGACGTGGTTGAATGATCACGCCACTTCGTTGGCGCTGAGCCTAACAATTCGGGGACAGCCCGCGTTGCCCGCGTGATAACCGGCAACACGTCATACTCTTATTCACGAGAAATCGAATATCAATGAAAAATATAAGAAGATGGAAAATGTTAACACAAAACAAATTATAATGGCCTATAATCCAATAGAACCTTTTTGATTGCACTGCATTAATGGGGAGTCTATGCCTAACACCTGATCACCCGGTAATAAATAAATGATTAATAAAATTGTGCATGGATCACAGGTATACAAATCACAGATTCTATAAATATGTACATTTTTATAGTCTGCAAACAGCATCACCACTTATTTAAATAAAATTTTAGACCATTCTGTTTTAAGGAGTTAACACATAACCAAGTTATAACCTTTTTAATTTTCACAAGAACAAATAGATCACATGCTGATCCTGGGGTACAGTGAGCAGTCTATGTGCAGATGACAAAGCATGCTGAAGAATGCATTTATAAAAAACCGGCCAAGTGCGTGTCGTGCCACGCGCAGGGTAAGGTTCCGTAGTTGCCTGTAGTTACCACAATATATTTGAACAGGAGTGTTTATCGGACATTAGAAAAAACCATTAATATCAATCTATGTATCCCAACTAACATACCCAATGTCAAGACCCCTCTTTCCCAGTGGGCACTTTGGGCAAGTGCCCAGGGTCCCGCGATCGCTAGGGGGCCGCCTCAGATCAATTACAAAGTCCCTAGTTCCTGTTAAATCACCAAACGGGGGTCAGGCCCAGGGCCTCCAATAGGTCAAAGACGGCACTGCCTGCCGGCATGTCGAACTGCGTCTCAAACTCAAAATCAATTCGATATATTTTTTTAATACGAATGATGATAACCACTGATTTTTTTTGTTACCTCCGAGGCAGGGGAGTGGTGTGAAATCCTCATGGATACCCTACAGCCGGCTGTAAAGTTATGTCAGACTTACTGATTAAACGCTTCATTTGAAGCGATCATCCCATGAGGAGATGATTCGGTATAACCGCTGATCTTTTCAAGCTCTGCTTAAATACTTTTAATAAAAACGTAACTTTAGTGCGACTCAGATGCGATAACTTTACTCAGCCGTTGCTGCTGATACTCGCGGTAGCGTTGTATAACTAATGATATTTTATTCTGGTTTTTAAATAGTTTTTTTTTTGATTTTGTTTGAAAATCGAATACGCTACAATAACTTCATCTATTATCTTCAGTTCTTTAAAGTTCAATATTTCGCAAACGGATCCCCAAATTGAAAAATAGCCTTAGGAACCCCTCAGTAACTTTAAATAACCTATTTAACGATATCTCAAACGATGGGGTAGATGATGAAAAAAATCATCCCCAGGTTATATGTGGGGAAGATACCCTAAAAAAATTTGTAAAATTTTATTCTATCATTTTGTCAGTGTGTATACATATATCCCCAAGTTACAGCTCTCTAGTGCTAATAGTCTCTTAGCAAAGCCAGGGATGGACAGATGGACATCGCGAAACTATAAGGGTTCCTTGTCAGGACTATGAAACCCTAAAAAAACAAATTTAAGCAAAAGTCCAATTATGAACTATGAAATTAATGTCTATTGTTAGTGTCTTCTTTAATGCATGCAGTGTTTACCTAAACAGATTGATTCACTAAAATATATAGTTAATCTTGTAAATAGTTTTAAATAAAAATAAGAAAGATGTGAGCAGAATCAAATTTGGTCGCAGCCCCTAAACATACTAGTTTGCTCTTTTAGTTTGTCAGCTCCTAGCTCGAATCAGTGATAAGCAAATCGTTCACTTGTTTTGATTCTGCTGTGGCCTTATGTGATATTATTATGGAATGTACTTTTACTTACAATTTTGTACTCTTAAAATAGTAAAAACCTCTGAATAAATAGTAGTAGTGAAAAAAAACACATTTATATATGTTTTGCTGTTTTAGAATATGTAATACAAGTTATTGGTTGATAACTTATACACAGATATGAATGTCAATGACAGGATCAGTCTCAAAAAAAACCTCAAAATTTTACTTGTGTGTGATGAGTTTCGTAATGACATACGTTTGGATAACACCACTCTCGCTTATCCGAGGTAAATTAATGAACTATGAAACGAAGAATTAAGGCTCTAGTTTGTGTAGTATACCTGTGGGAGCGCTCTTGCAACGTAGTTCGTTTGCGAACTACACAAGACTATTAATTATTCAACTTATGACTTTTGATTTATGTCTAGAAATTTATTAAAAAATTAGAAAACAACAAAATGAATACAATGTATATACTTATGATACATTTAGTAACTTTAGTTAGAAAAAATATACAAGTTTTAAACTCTATTATATGAAAACTGTATATCAAATTGATGCCTCTTCACACACATCAATTGTTGTACTAAACAGTTCTCTCGACAGATTTTCGAAACTTATACCTAACATAATTATTATGGGTAGCACTTTCACATGTCTAATGCAAATATTAAACCCACCCCAAAACTTTTTTTAAGTGTCCTCATACAAAATGCTTTATATGATGACACATATAAATGTGCTTTTACCGAAAACTGAAACTTTCCAAGCCATTGGCAATGCTGTTTATGAGTCATATGTTTGGACAGTAAATTAATAAAAGTACAAAAACTTACTGGAGACATGTCAACATGCTGTTGACTGGAGGTGCTAGTAAAGCTGGTGTCGCTGCCGTTTTTGTCTTCCACGTCTGGAATATCCAATAATTTTCCGCTCATTTCGTTGTCAGTCAACCGAGTTCTCTTTCGAGACATTATAGCATCTCTTAGGGTCCAACGGATACAAGTTTGCAGTGATTATTACTACACTAAGAACTTTAGAATATTAACTGTACTTTTCAAGTAACTGTAACTTCTGCGTACGTTTCAGAATTACCACTTTATATTTCCTCGTTCTTTTTAGTCAACGTAGGACGTAGTCATACACGGAATAGTGTCATAGCAAACAAAATTATTTATGTGAAATTTCATTAAAAACATATAAGCTGGGAGAAAATAATCGAATAAAAGTTGATTAATATAGTTTAAATTGTATGTTGGATATCGAGGTCAATTATTTTGAGATATTAAAAACATTTTATCATTCAGACAGCACCGTCGAAGAACGAGAAACTATAAAAAAAAGGACGATAGATTCTTTTTGACACTGACATTCTCTGATTGTCATTCTCATGACATGACATTTTAATGACCAATGACTATCGTCTATTGCGTCCTCAGAGTACGTAATTTTTTTTTCTAAATGGCTTCGCAAGGCTTGTGCATTTAGCAAATGTCAAGCGAGTTCTATTCGTTTCCGTATAAAAAGATTTCGTGCACGTATTCCTAATAATTCATACTTTCCGTGACAAAAATCTCAGCTCGCTACTCAACCACAACTAATGGAAAGTTGAGCCATCCACCATTATTAGACACTAACATCCGCCACACAACACATTTTTTAACAAGAAAAACAAAACTGCTAAAGCGACGCTTGCCGATCCCGCCAAAAAGTCCCAGAGTACGTACTGATATTGCTTTTTTTTATTTATTGGCAATGGATACATGCAAAGAGATTGCTTTTTTTAATCATTCATGACCATGGATACAAGTTCTTCAGTCGTATACATAAATACAAATCTTAATCTTCTTGTTTACATTAGAATGTCGGTGTGACGCATTCTAATGTTTCTTGGAGTGTTTGGCACGAAATGTATCGAGTTGGTTTTTTCGATTAGCTTCTGTGAGGTAGTCAACACTACAATAAAGTTCTCACGTCCACTTGACCGAAATAGCGTGTCAGGCGGGTCGTTGCGTTCATGCGTCATGCTCGTGAACGGGTACTGCCAGCGGAGATGAGTCTGCTCTATACTACTTTATTATTGTAATGATAATTATTATTTAATTTAGATTGTATTTTACATTACACAACTTGTATTTATACTGTATGACACAGCAATCAAAATGTAAGTGAACATTTATTATTTCTCTGATAAAGATTTAATGGCGGTGTGGATTCTGGTATGGTTTCCTAGACCTGAACTTTGTTTTGCAGCGGTGTATCCTTGTCATTCTCTATACAGACTGAAAAGGGGGGACTGATGTTGGATTTGGTTTTGGGTTGGGAGAGTAGTGCCAGAATCGACAACAGTGTTTGGGTAATCACATGCATGTGTCCTGCCGTTATGATTATAGTTTGTTATAATAATGTACTCTGGTACTTATATATTTTTATTTCTATCTTTGTAACATAGTATCCATGTGTGGTTATGAGTAGTAGCTCTCTTAAAAATCTCTTCGGTGGTGTCGTGTGAGGCGGGTCGTTGCGTTCCCTAAAATATGGTTGAGCGAAGCGATGGCTGGTTCTTGGGTCATGCTCGTGAACGGGGCTGCCAGCGGAGATGAGTCTGCTCTTGCTTCATTGGATACTATTAATCGTTGTACTTAACTTTAATCGTTCATTTTTTTTTGCCTAAACAGCAGGACACAGCATTCCTAAACTTTATTAAACCAGTTTTTTATATAGTCATAATAGGGAAGATGCAAATATAATATTTGTGAAAATTTTATGATTAAAATGTTAAAAAATATAAAAGAAAGGCCATTGCAACGTTTTTATTTTACATAATGTTGTTTTTTAAAAATAATTACGATTTAAAAATGACTTAGAAAAAACCTATTTTTAAACACCAATCAGCGTTTAGTGACGTCACTCCTGTTATGACAACTTATTTGAGGTTATGGTTTTAAAAGTGAATATTATTTTATGGGAATATTAATTGCGTTTTTTTAATAAAAATAGAAGTTAAGTTTATCAAAGCAGAGAGAGGAAATTACCAAGAGTTAGTGTTGACATGGTTGTAACTTTTTTTGTCCAATGTGCAGAGTTTTCAAGTGTAGAAATGAAAGGGACTAAATTACTACGGTAGATATAAATCATAGTTGTTAAACTTTGTATTTTATTCAGCGGCTTCTACACATAGCAGTTATTTCAGCTCAACAAGAGAATCTTACGGCGTAAACGCAATCGGCTATGTCCAAATTAAAAGAGATGGAGAATTATGTACAGTAACAAGTCGAGTTACTCCGGAGCATAAAGTACGTAAAAAAAGTTATCGTGTTACAGTTATTTTAAATGAAACGCAAAGCTTGGTTCAGGTCTGCCAATGTGAAGATTGTGCCACACATTTTAAACTTTATCCAATTTTTGACGTCGTTCTCCAACTGTAAAATTAAAAATATGTTATAGACAGGTTTTGTAAGTATTACGTAGGTTACTAACGCGTTTTTACGTACAAGCACATTCATTAAGCACATAACAAATATATTCGTCGACTTACGTCAAAGTGATCTTCACAGCATCGAATAATGGTCTTTGGAGAATAATTGTCATTTCTCTTCGCAGCTTGAAACCATTTTTTCCTCAATTTGGGGTCAATTAAATTAATTCAATCAAAAGTCAAAAACAATTTATTTGGATACTTTGTTGAAGTAGATGGACACATTGGCACAAAACATGAGTCAACACGGCTTTTTTTCGGAATATTAGTGGTATTGTTATGATCACCTGATGTTGATGGATAGTCCATTTTAAATTTTTACAAAAAAATATCTCGAAAGTCGAAAAAATATGCAAAAGTATGAAAATTGAAAGCCAGCGACAAACAAGTACGACCATTGACAGACAGGAGTGGCGTCATCGGGACCATAGGTCCGTATTCGCGCGAAAATTTAAACTGTCAATTTAAAACCGCATTTTTTCCGATAAATTACAATGCTTTAATTTTTTAATATATCTGTGGTTTATTCTACATGGAATTCTTTAAAATGAAAACTAAAATAAAAAATATTGCATCTTCCCTATTTTTATATTATTTGCATTTGTAATGGAAAGTGACTTTATGAGGTACCTTATATTGAAGTCATTTTTCAATTTGACGACTCTGTATACAATACAGGGACAAAAAAATAATCATAAAATAATCTATCTAATGCCGCTTCCTATATACTAAATATAAAATTATTATTGTAACTTTATACATCTATATCCTAAATAATGTAATGACTTCAGAAGTATCTCTGAAGTCATTTTTCAATTTGACGACTCTGTATATAATACAGGGAGAAAAAAAACAGCCCTTGCTGAGTTTCTTGCTGGTTCTTCTCAGTACAAGGTCTCCCGCCGTAGATTTGCGAACCGATGGCGTAGCTTTTCGACATTCACAAGTGCTTGTAACAGCCTAGACTGAATAAACGATATTGAATTTTGAAAGCGTATATTTTAAAGATTCCACTAATTCTTCAGTCGCGCAGATGGTTGTAACATAAAATCACACCAATTTTATTTCACAATATCCATTAAGAACGAATTTAAGAATAATTGAAATAAGACGCCAACCGCACTCGATGAAATCCCGCCAAAAATTCACACAGAGATTGCGTCCACGTCCACCACTGAAAAAAAATTCGGTCTTAAATTTATCTGACGTGTTGTTTTGTGACCAGGGGGCCAATCGCCTATAGGAAATGCTTTGGGAAAAGCTAACGCTTTCGATTTTATATTGTTATTTCTAGCCGCCTGAGGTTTTCGAATACCTCACGCTCATTTTTTTTAATATTGTTATTACCAATGCAAAAGAAAAAGAAAGAGCGCGAGGCATTTGAATACCTCAGGCGGCTAGAAATAACAAAATAAAATCGTAAGCGTTAGCGTTTTGCAAAGCATTTCCGTTAGGCGATTGGCCCCCTGGAATGTAACGGAGGTAAATTTATCGGAACAGAAGTCGGAGTCGGAGTTTTTAAATTTGATTTATCGGAGTCGGAACCGGAGTCGGAGGCAGAGTTGGGGTCAGAGAAAGAGTTAGAAGTGGTCACAAGAGAGATATTTTTAATTTAAGAACAAATAAAAACATCATTCGGTCAAACTTTTTTCATTTTAATTATAAAATAACCATTTTACATTTAAATTTACATATTATTAACACAGACTTAACAGAATTAAGATCACTTAACATCAGGTGGGGTGGGGTAGAGTCATTTGCTTGCTATAAAAAAAAAAGACTCCCAACGCGACGGGTATGAACCAGTTCGTAAAGGTCGACGCAGGCCGCCGTCGCGCGTCGGTATTTGCTATGCTTCGACCTCCGATCAAAACCTCCGATTTAAAAGTTTCGGAGCCGAAATCAGAACTGAAGGTGTAATAATAATCAGAAGTTCCGACTTATCGGAATTGGAGTCGAAGCTCCGTAACATCCCTGGTTGGGACGCATCGCGCATCAGAACGGTATCGGTTTTTGATGTGTAACATCTTTCTTCTCGCTTTTCTGTCATTTGTGGGAGTGATTTCATGTAATGGGACGGAATTGTGTAACAAAAAGTCACGAAAGCGCGCACTATATTATTTGATTTTAGAACTTAATAGTTCAAATAACTATTACTATAACTTAATAGTAAAAAAGTTCAAATAGTTTATTCTTTGTGTAGTAGGTGTTTTCTTTTCCGCGTATGATACGCGGCTACTGTAAGGCTTTCAGTAATCTGTATCATACTATGATACTTATTCAGAGGTTAAATATTGTTACAAACGCTCTCGAAACGTAACCGCGAAAGTGACAGAGATCGAATTTGCCAGATCACCGCGGGTCGCGATAGAGGTCGAGCAAGGCTCATTCTGGAATGAGCCTTATGCAGTCCGACGTAAGGGAGAAAGTGCAACGACATCTGCACTTGTTTACAAGTTATGCGTGTTACCTGCGTTTAGGTATAAGTAGGTATTTCGTACTCGCGGGTGCTAGGTAATTCTCAATTTAATAGGTACTTTCTAGAATGCGTCGATCGGCGTATATAAGCGCGATTGACGCCGCGCAGAGACTATGCGTTATTTTAAACTATGTAATAGTTTAAACTAACGCAGCGCTGCATTATCCCCCTCTCAGGGGATAATCGCTTCAGATGAAGCTTGTAAGGCCCTTCAGGCCATAAGCATAAACTACGGGTGTGTATTAGTCAGTAAGAGTCTGACATAACCTTGCAGCCGGCTGTAAGGTATCCATGAGGATTTCACACCCGCTCCCCCGCCTGGGAGACAGTTGAGTTTCAACAGCGATTTCGGAGCGAATCCAAAGGCGATCAAAGTGCAACAAAAGTGTTCAAGTGAGATTGTTTAGAGACTTGTATAGTGAAATACAGTATTTAGTGAGTGTTTTGTAATTAACGTTGTGTGTTAATTGTGTGATCTGTGTGGTGAATAAAGAACTATCAAGCGTGAACTGGCATATAATTTCGAACCCCATCCCGACACGTAACAACTGGTGACAGAAGTGACATGCCAGTCACACCGCGCGACGGAAGCGAAGGCGTACGCACTCGACGGCAGGCCGTAATGGACTATTCGCGGGAGTCTGGAGTAGCGGCGCCTGAAGATGGTTCAAGCACACCACAGACGGCTCACCACAGTGGTGTTGTCGCTACAAGTACTGCGCCTGCGTTCGACATATCATCGTTAATGGCGGCTATGCAAGCTATTCAAGAGGGCCAACGACAAGCTATGGAGAGTCAACGACAAGCTATTGAGGACGTCAAGGAGTCAACGACAAGCTATTGAGGACGTCAAGGAGAGTCAACACCAAGCTATGGAGAGTCAACGACAAGCGCTCAAGGATGTCAAGGAGGACGTGAAGGCTGCTATTGACTCGAAATTTGAAGTATTCAAAACAACTTTGTGCGGTCTCCAAGACGAAATAGAATGCGTAAAGAGTCGTACCAGCAAACACCAGGAGACCCTAGACAAACACCAGGAGAGCATAGGCGAATGCAAGGAGACTCTACAGGTCCATGAGAAAATTTTAAGAGACCTTCGAAAAACCAAGGTCATCAGCACCGCCATACAAACCACGGGTACCACGGCACCTAAATTTAAAGTACCGGATTTTGATGGTACAACTTCTTGGACGGCATTCAGACACCAATTTGAAGTCGTAGCCAAAGGGAACGGCTGGGAGGACGAACATGCCCTGACCGCACTCACTCTTGCGCTCAGGGGGGATGCTCTTCTGATATTGGAAAATGTACCAGCCGATCAACGAAGTTTGGAAACTCTCCTAAGAGCTCTGGAGACATGTTACGGGGATAAACACCTAGAACATGTGTATCGAGCGCAACTAAAAGAACGGTCACAGAAACCAGGAGAAGGATTGCAGAAGTGGGCCACGGAGAGTGAACGACTGGTGCGTCGCGCTTATGCATCCAGTAAGACATCCATAGAAGATATTGTAGTTCAAGAGAGTATATTGTTCTGTGGTAGTATATAACTTCCATGGTTCCACGACACTCACGCATTTTTTCTACTCTTCGTACGGCGACCACACCCTTACCCCTCGTTTCCACCAAGAAACAAGTCCTTAACAAAACTTTTAGAATACTTGTTGTGGCTGTATATTACATTCTATCGTTTACACTGCATTGACTAGTATCTGACAAAGAGTGTTGTCAGGTCCATTTTTTAAAATCGGGAGGCGTTATTGAAAAAAAAAGTAGATGCAGAGGCGTACTTATGTTATTCTGCCGTGCTCCAGTTAATCCAAAAATCTCCGGTACCATTATGCTATACACTCAAGTTTCCTTGCAAGTACATTACATTCTGCGGTAGCTTAAATTAAGCCACAAATTTCCTTTCCCGATATTATTTATTGATCAATTTTCAAAAATCTTTAAATGTAGGTAACAAATGAAAATAATAGTAAATGTCAATAACTTTTATTTTAGTTAAACAAAGAAATGTATATATAATTTTATTATATTTATCGAATAAAATTATTTCTTATAAACAGACTTCTCGTCCATTGCGAGAGACAGCCACCAAGTTCCCATTCTAGCCGAAAATATGGCAAAAGATAACATAAAATGAATGCGGTTGATCCAATTTCTATTCCTAATTTATTTGAATTACAGAAAGTAACATGACTCGTTAAATTTGAGTCGCTAAGAGTGAGTTAGGCGGAAAAGAAGACATGCAATATCATACGCATGCGGCAAACTAATATAATTGGATCAATTGTACCACACAATACGTTAACATGTTGGATTCGAGGAATCGAAAGATTTCGAAACCTTTGAATGTGGTCAATTACGAGTTTAATGTAAGCTGAAGCTCGAAAGAAATGATTTGAAAAATCATTATAAAAATATATCACAGCAATTTGAATTAGCCCAGCTGTATCTTTGTTACAGAGATCAGAGGTAATCCTCATTAAAGGAAAAAATGCTTTCAGTCCATTTACTATTAATTTAATAGACACAGATACCATTACAACCGACCACATAGAAATATTTAATGAGAATATACAAATCTATATGATAATAACATTATAATAAAAACAAGAGTTCTATTATGTGGAGGTTTTCCATGTAGGAGTAAGTTGATGTCGGGACAGGGGCGTGGCTGGCCACGGATGAGAGGGTGCCGAGGGACAATGAATGGCAGCAAATGTCGCGTACAATAAATTACAAGCGGGCGTACTATGTGGATAGTGCTATTTGCAATGCTTCTTTATGCTCGTTGGATAGCTGCATCAGGCACGAGTTGAATAGCTCCGCGTTAGTCTGTGAACAAAAATTTTATTTTATGTAAATATTTGCCTACAACGTCTTGTACGGTACTAATCGAACATATTCAAATGTATAATGATGACCTCCGTAACCGAGTGGTTTGTACGCCGGGTGGGGGCAGATGTTTGTGTGATGAATACATGCATTTGTACTCCTGTCATAGATGTTTAGTAACTATTTCTATATAAAAATACTCATACATGTATACTATCCGTTACCCCAATATCCCATAACACAAGCCAACAGTGCTTACTCCGGGGCTAGGCTAAAATATTGATATTTATTCGCTACACTCGACTCTCACGTTACGAGTTCAGTGTACCTTCCTTCGGTAATATAAAAATAGGAAAACCAATGACCTCCACTCGTCAAATGTTGCTTGAAAAGTACGGTTTACCCTTTTTTAGCACTCAGCTAATTATACGGTACACGGGGATCATTGCCGCCATGTTAGGTAATCGCATCACCGCCGATGAGGAAGCGACTAACTATCGCCTATTTTCTCGCTAAGAAACGAAGAAACGTACAACAGATATACATTGCGTCTGAACAAGAGATGCCTATATTAATTTTTGATCGCAGACTGTTCACATTGCCTTCGAGATATCGCTCTACTGGTTTGTGGCTGACAAGAACTATCAAAAATAATATTGCCTTACACGGAATGTATATCTATTGTACGTTTTTTGAGCCAAAAAATAGCCGACAGTTAGTCGCTTCCTCGCTGGCGGTGGACAACCGCCACTTTCACGATCTCATCAAATCCATACTAATATTATAAATGCGAAAGTGTGCCTCTGTTTGTTACCTCTTCACGCTTAAAACACTGAATCGACTAAGATGACATTTTGTAAAGGCAAAGTTTGAACCCCAGAAAAGCAGATAGGATTTTATGCTGCTGCCTAGCTTGTTCAATACTTTTTCACTATGGAAACGGTATCTCATTATGATAATGTTTGTATTTATACTATACTAGCTATGCCAAGCGGTGTTACTCGCGGCTTATTAGGGATATTTTCCCGCGGTAAGGCGTAGCCTATGTGTTAATCCAGGGTGTCAGCTAACTCCGTACCAAATTTTATTAAGAGCGCTCCAGCCGTTTAGACGTGAAGAAGTAACAAACATACACACTCACAAACTTTCGCCTTTATAATATTAGTGTGATGACACAGATTAAATTGTGAGTTTATGTTTTATTAATAGTGACATGATTTTATGCAAATGTTGCTATTTCTGTTAAATGCTGATGAATTTCTTTGTCCATTCTTCTCATCAGCTAAAAGATGTTCTGAATGTGTGGTAGGAAAAAATATTGAACAATTCAAAAGAGCTTTCAATAAGTCAATTTGAATAAAGTATCATCATCATCATCAGCCTATTAATGTCCCCACTGCTGGGGTACAGGCCTTCCCTATGGATGGAATAGGGAGATTGGGCCATGATCCATCACGCGGGCCCAGTGCGGATTGGCAGGTGCTAACGACTGCAGATGCAGCCGGGACCGACAGCTTAACGTGCCATCCGAAGCACGGAGGAACGCGAGATAGAAGATTTTTGGTCACCCATCCAATGAACGACCACTACCAAAGTTGCTTAACTTCAACGATCGCAATAACCACCCGCGCCATCGAGTTCTTCGCTTTCATGAATGCTCATTTTTTTTTAATGTGTTAATCTTTACAGTGTCACCGGGTTTGGGGACGGCGAGATTCCAGGCGGATGGCATCTCCCTACGGGGGGAGGCTCCTCTCCGTCTGGAGCCTCTAGACCACTCGCACCTGAGGGGGTCGGCTCAACTAGAGTGAGTAAATGACTTTTCATTTCATTCCAATGCTCGGTACGCACCTGGATTTGTCGCACGAGCGCGGTCATCTGCGCGTGCACGGGGTTCCCCGCGGGCACGGCGTCGCGCAGGAAGGCCTCCGCCAGCACGGCGATGACGCGCTGCGGCGCGCCCGGCGTGGCCAGCGCCGCGTGCCCCGAAGCCGCCAGCTCGCACAGCAGCCCGTAAACGTGCGGCGCCTCCTCCACGTCTTCCACCACCGGCAGCCAGGTCAACCTGCAAAAACAACAAAGAATACGGTCACGTAACTCGCTCCTTGCGAATTATATATATATATATTATTATTACTTATATATGTTTATAGATATGTATTTTATGTAGTATATGTATATATATATATATTATGTTGTTTCCATAGATATAAAAATATTATAAGTAAATTAATGAATTCTTTTTGCACTACCTAAGATTTTTGCTAAAATTCTCCGGTTGACTGGTAGAGAATGCCTAATGGCATTAAGTTCACCACTTGTACAATAAAGTATAAATAAATGGAAATCATGAAACGGAAATGCGTCACGAGCGTCACACAACTATATATATATATATATATTTAAATGTTTATGTGACGACGAGCATGAAAGTTGGAGGGTAACTTGGGGAAGGCTAAAATGCTACGACGGTCACGAGCGTAACACACGATCATATATGTATACATATATATGAGTGATGCATGCGCTGCTCCATTCCCCTCAGCCTTATGTTGGGTTATTTAAGAAAAGAAGTTTCACTTCAGATGTGTGGTCCGTGCACACTAATTGTTTTTTCAATGGTAAGCAGTCACCATAGCCTATATATGCTTGCATTACAAAAAATACAATTTGCGACGTTGTTTGCCCTGACCCAGTCCCCTAACCCGTGGAGCACTGGGACCTTTACTCACCGACAGAAACACAACACCACCAACAGGTGGTGTTATTATACTGTGGTGGTCTTCTGTAAATTTGAAGTTACTTCCTGAGACAGGCGTTCCAATTCAAGCGAAAAATCCGCGTTTTATTCATATCATTCAATTGCTATTTGTCATTCGATGACAGATACAAAACATGGAGTAACTAATCCAAGCTTATTCTTTGTTTATTAATTAAGGTTAGTGTTTAGATATAATACTTATCCCTTTCAGGTCTGAATTTTTTTTTCGCAAAATTCGTAATTTTAGTTGTAGGTTTAGGATACTCAGAAATAAACTAATTATAGAAAAATATGAAAAAAAATCCTCCCCCTCCCCCTACTCGGTAAACAGCATAGCACGATCGTGCGTTGTCGGCCTTTACTTGTCTATCTGATGCCACTGCTGTTTATTAAAAATGGAGTAATTTAATACAAATAACATATTATGTAGTATTATCATTTATTTTTATCACTTAATGACCAGAATTTAAGAACACAATATTATTTTAGTATTTCAAATTAAAATCTCTTATTAAAACGAAAATAATCTTAGTAAAATAATAATAAAATCAGTCAACTTCTTAAC
The DNA here is from genome assembly GCA_902850365.2 of Chilo suppressalis. Lineage (NCBI taxonomy): Eukaryota > Metazoa > Arthropoda > Insecta > Lepidoptera > Crambidae > Chilo > Chilo suppressalis. The sequence goes on from OU963898.1 coordinate 22,934,360, forward strand.
TTAATAGGTAAAACTAAAAAAATGTTTTTGGTGGCATTAGAAAATCAAGAATCACATAAACAATTATTAAGCTATTTTTTGTGATACAAAGCAAAACAATTACTTCTTCTAGTGAGACATAAGTAGACATTACATTTGCTACATCTAATTTTAGATCTACTACCACAGCCTTCCATTCTACAGCTGCGTGGGCTGGCGATTTCATCAAACTCAGGATAATGCTCATAACCATCATAGCGTTTAGGTTCAGAGGGTGGATTGGCTGGTCGATACCTCCCTGAAGGGTGATTGGGTTCTTGGTTCTCAATATCCTGTTCATTATCGTCTGGGATAAATCTTGAACGGTTTGGTGTGTTGATTAGACCATCTGCCACTTGTAATTTGAAATCTAGCAAGTCCATTACTTGACCTCTATGAGTGTGTGCTAAATCGGAATGGATTTTGTACATTCTCCAAGCATTAGCAACTGCCAAGTCAAAGAAATGGAGAATAAATTTTAACGTCCATTTTTTTGTCTTCATAAATGTTCGGTAGTACTCAATACTTTGGTCGAGAATATCTACTCCCCCCATATTTTTATTGTAGTTGGCTATCGCTAGTGGTTGGTTTACATCAATAAATCCATTCTCCTTTTTCTCCCATCTCTTTACTTTCACTTCATCATCGGCAGAAGTACAATTTGAGGAGACTAAAACGGATTTATTCTCCATCCACTTTACAACGACAACTTTGCCACTTACGAACTGTTCTGAATCGCCTCGCTTCATTTTACGGTCGTCTTTGAATTTGAAGGTTCCTCTATCTGGTATCCTATTTGGCATCACAGTTCCTGTACCATGCAAACCAATTTCTAACAAAGGAATCGATGTGAAATATCGATCAAAGTATACGCAGCTTCCACGAGGTATAGTTTTTGATAGATGCAGAATCACAGCTGCACCAACTACTAACGATTTGTCCTCGAACGCTGTACGAACTCCCTGATAGACTTCAAAGTCAATCATAAGACCATCACTTGTAGCAGCTACGAAAGCTTTTAGACCTTGAGGTCTAGGTTTTGACTTGATTACCTGGCGTAATCCTCTCGGACATACACCGCAAAAGGGGATCATCTGTTCGTCAATGGAATAATGACCAGGTACTCTCTCATAGTTGTAGCAAGCTTGTTTTACTCGGTCAATTATTGGCTGCACCTTTCAAAGAGCATTAGTGTTATTTTCTGGAGCTGTTTCATTGCGAACAACGTGAAGACTAGAGCGCAGGGTCTTAAAACGGTCTCGTGACATTTTCCCGGAGATTAATTTCAGTTGCATCTCTTGTCGCCAATACATGTGTAGTCGCGGGTACGGTATGCATCCCATTATAAAATGGATACCCATTAACTTTTTGATTTCGGCCGCATTAGAGTTTAAAATTCTACCATGTACCCGTAGATGATAACTATTGGTACAGTAGGCCATTTCTTCAAAAAAATCATGTGGAAAATAATCTGAAAAGTATTCAAGAGCATTTCGAATATGTGCTACTGGGTCACGTCGTGGGTAGTTGTGTTCTATTTGGTTAAAGGGGATACTTTTCCACTGTCTTCTCTGAGATTCAGAGCTACTTTGTACTGTCGATGGTAAGTTGGACGAAGACGAAGCAGATGGAATAATTTTACGGCGTTTTGCTTGCCCACTGGTCGAAGGAGCTATTTGATTGCTGTTGTATCCGATTGTGTAGCTTGGGGTCGGTCTGCTAAATGTTTCCGAGTCACTTTTCGTTTCTTACGAACCTCTGATTGACTTACAGATGCTGAAGTACTCGTAGATGGATATATCTGGTCACAAATCTGATTTTTATTTTGTTCATCTAAGGTCTGAACTAAGGGACTCAAGGTACGAACTGCTATAGGTTCATTCCCCATGTTATCTCTTTCATCATCTGTCAAGCCCTCTAATTCAGAGTCGTTACCATCATTTAGTAGCTGAAGTACCAAGTCTGACGTTAGTTCTAGCCCTAAAAAATATAAACAATGCAAAGTATCTTTTTTATAATTGAAATCTACATAAAATGTAACTTCGAGATAATTGTAGGTACAAGTCAAAAAGTTGAATAGCGGACGCAATGTCACGATCGTGCGCTTATGATCTCAAACTAACGTAATTCACAGTATTTAGAGAATTATTCCGGAATAAATACTTTAACATAAAGTACATTATATTAGCAGTAAAATAATCCTAAAACAATGAAGGAAATAGTGTTTTAAGTAATAATAGTTATTTATTATACAAGAGTGGAAAGTTCCTTTTTAACCGCGTGCTCGATTTGGATGACCGAGCAAGCGAAGGATTCTAAAGTTGAATCACGAGCGCAGCGAGTGATTCTAAATTAGAATCCTGAGCGTCAGCGAGGGAAACAAACGAGCACAAGGTGAAAAATCTTTCCACTCGAGTGCAATACGTAACTTTTCATCCCACCTCAGCGAGGAAATGACAAAATGAAAAAGAAAACAATTTATAATGACAAAATATTTAAGCAATAAAACGTGAAAAACTAGAATGGCGCGAAGCACGCAAATAAAACAAAGAAACCAAGAAGGTTCCAAATTTTAATTTTTTCACAATTTAAAAAGTTCTAATCATAAATTTGGCACCATAGAGGTTACATTAAATAGGTTTAATGACGTTTTGAATTTACAATTATATTGAGTACTCATTATATGTGATGTTCTAAATTCAAATCTACTTTGCCGCTCAAGCGAATAAAATAGAATTTTCCAGCCAGATTTCGAAGCGCAAAATTACACTTTCCGAGGTGGTGGGATGAAAAATGAATTACTTACTTCGGCCACGGCGATCCAACAGGTGAGCCGCCATCTTTGAAGAGGCACCAGTCAGCCACTACTTCACGAAAGCTAAAAATCGCGCCTAAATTCAAATTCATAGGTACCGCACGATCATGTGATGCCGTCTTCGTACGAAAAAGTTGATTTGGCGCGACGCTAGATTTTTTTAAAGTTGAACGCACGATTGTTTCAAAGGGTCACGAAAGGGATATAGCAGCATAATTATAATCCAAACCGAAAAAGTAAACAATCTCACTCAATCTTTTCCATTAGAAAGGCATTTGGAATTTGTACTTAACATTATATGACTTTTAAGATTTACAAGGCTATTAAAAGACCTGTCAGAATATGTTTTGTGAAACCTGGAATCCTTACTTATTGAGCAGCCAGCAGCGAAACTGTACACGTGACGTCACTCACCAATGCCTGATCATCTCCCTGATCTACCTTATTAATCTCGTCACGATCGATCTGCGCAGCGTTGAGGTTCTCCACGGCCCTGGAGTCGGGGTCTGCTATTAGCGCGGTCTCTAGTGTACGCGTGACATCACTCACCAATGCCTTATGATCTCGTCGCGATCTACGCAGCGTTGTACTTGATGATCTTGGTGACGGCGGAGATGGCGTTCTCAGTGGCGTTGAGGTTCTCCACAGACCTGGAGTCTGGGTCCGCTATAAGCGCGGTCATTAATGACGTCACTCACCAATGCCTTATGATCTCGTCGCGGTCGATCTGCGCAGCGTTGTACTTGATGATCTTGGTAACAGCAGAGATAGCGTTCTCGGTGGCGTTAAGGTTTTCGACGGCCCTGGAGTCGGGGTCTGCTATAAGAGCGGCCAGTAACGGCACGGCGCGGGCACACGCGGCCGCGAACTGAGTGCCTCCGAACTGAGCTAGAACGCCGCACCCGTACGCGGCCGCCTGCCGCACTTCGGCCTCCGGGCTCTGGAGGCCGGCGAGCATTGGCTCGAGGAATATGTCTTGGTATTTAACGCACGCGGGACCTGAGAATGATACAACATATAAGATTGTATTTAAAATAAAAATAAAAAAACATCTTTAGAAATCCGCCATATTGGATGTCACTTTATTTTTCTACAAAAGTCCCACTGGCGGTCAGTGAAGGTTCGTGAAGGCGCTAGTAATTGCACTAGGGTGGTAACAGTGTATCGAGGTGAGGACAAGTTCTACGATCCTACTAATATTATAAATGCAGAAGTTTGTTTGCAAAAAGTTTGAAGTACACAGACATTACTATTGCTTGGCGAATGTATTAATATAATTACCTCCAAACTCGATGACGTCGTCAAAAATACATATGGCCCACTGGCGGTCGGCGTAGGGTCGCGAAGGCGCTAGTAATTGCACCAGGTGCGGTAACAAAGTATCCAAGTGTGGGAAGAAAGCCTCGCGGTACGCGGACATTAGTGCGTGCAATACGTCCGCTACGCGAGAAAGACCGTAAATGTCCTCATTGTCTTCGTCGGCTAGCTGCTCTTCTACCACCTGATAGAAATTAAGTTATATTAATTCGATGACCTCCGTGGCCGACTGGTTTGTACGCCGGGTTTCATAGAGACGCAGACTCGAGAGGTCCCGGGTTCGAATACCGGTGGGGGCAGATTTTTGTGTGATGAACATGAGATGATACTTGGGTTGCAGTAAATAAACGATAAAGGACGACTCTGTAACTCAATGTTCATTTGGCACCTGCTTTATGTAGGTAATACGGTTGAAGTCGTAAAGATAGGCTTCTCTATCAATATAATAGGGTATTTCACTCTACTGGCTACTCTCTAAAAATACATAAATGTAATATTGCGATAGTTTAGCCTAAAAAGCGTCGGAAAATGTTAGTTTCAGTTCATAAAATAACAAAATGCATTTTAAAATTCAATTCTAAGTTTTCAGTTTTTTATCTGTTTTAAATTTAAAACACGATGAAATAGTAGATGTAGTAGCCGCCATATTATTATGTCACACTGCTAGTATATGCCATATGTCAGCTGCAAAGACTTTATATAATACCTAGACTGTGCACGAAAAAAAATAGTTAATCTAAAGTAAGATTTATATCTGTAGTAATAGGATAGCTATTATCTTGATAAGCGGTCGCTAGTAAAAACGGTCCTGAGTGAGAAAGCACCCAACGGTAGTGTGTCCCTTTCTAACGTCTTGCCAGCTCAATTTATCATTGGGTTTGGTAGAAATGGTAGAAAATGTCATCCTTTTCTATTTGTGATTTACTGATTAATTACCGATACGAACGATTGGTAAACTATGAAACGTATTTAAACATTTCTACAGTTCCTATAAATAATAAAATAATCATTGATATTTTTAAAATAAATCTAAATACAGAGTAAAAGTAGTATTTAATTAGTTGAGCCTGGTAATACTGAATGTAAGATGGTGATTTGTTCACTTGATAACAATGACAATGATGACACTTGATGACAATTTGATTTGAAATATTGTAAATTTGCTTAATAAAGTGTATTTTTTTAAAATGATGAACTCGTGTTATGTAACAGGGTTTTTCTTTTCACGGGTAAGTAAAACTTACAATCATATTCATTAGGTGAACCTTGAATTTTGGAGGTAGATAAGATTTTTTTTCTTAACATGAGAGTGATAACATTTAATGAATCAATTATTAAATAATGCGGTCGCGGTTACTTCCTTGTTTCGTAGGTACTTTTTAGAGCGTTTTTAGATTCGTATCATCATCATCAGCCTATTAATGTCCCCACTGCTGGGGCACAGGCCTTCCCTATGGATGGAATAGGGAGATTGGGCCATGTCCCACCAGGCGGGCCCATTGCGGATTGGCGGGTGCTAACGACTGCAGATGCAGCCGGGACCAACGGCTTAACGTGCCTTCCGAAACACGGAGGAACTCGAGATAGATGTTTTTGGTCACCCATCTAATGACCGACCACTGCGAAAGTTGCTTAACTTCAACCATCCCAGCCGAACGCGCTAACCACCTGCGCCATCGAGCTCCTCACAAAAATAGTAAAAAAGAAAAAAAAAAATTTTCTTGTATTGTGTAGATTTCCGAAGAACGAAAAGCAGAAATTGATGTGGGAAAATGCAGTGCCTGGAAAAATTTCTAAGTCGTCAGTTGCTTGCAGTGCGCATTTTAAATATGAATAAGACATTTAAATAAGACTTAGAAGCTACGGGAAGTCCTTAACCCTTGAGCACGTAGGACATAAGGCTACATTGCAACAAAAACTGCGCAAAATTATATTATTTAGCAATGTATAAAAACCAATTTTAATAAAAATATTGTAAACAAATGATTGTCTTTTTTCCATCCAGAATTTGATGAATTTGATTTGGCATTGACCGATTTATCTACCTCACAATATGTGGGTCCCCCTTACCTGAATAAACATACTTTTAAGAGTACTTTCCCTTCAGGTGGCTGGCATTACAAAATTCCACCCTCTTTATCTAATCTCAGTCCAAGCCAAGCTACGCGTGCTAGTTTAAATACCGAATGAAACAGTTCATAGTACCTATGTATTATTATTTTTAAAACCTACATAACTTCGTTTGGTCTGCGTTTAGAGGTATATGCATAGATGAGGTTTTTCATATTAATTAACACTACATAGTCTAAATTACGTAAAATAATAAGTTTTTGTCGATGTAACAATTTATGTTAAATTAATGGTAAGCCTGATGATACATTATTGTTTCTTAGGTTTTCACGCACATCACTCATTAAATAAAACTAGTTTTTCACGGGTTAATGCACGAAACTTTATTTATTTATTGACGTTTCGCAGCCTTTACAGGCCGCGTCGTCGGAATTTGTCATCATACAAAGACTTAGTGAATTTTTTTATTACACTAAGTCCTTGTATGATGCACTTAGCAAGTTAAAAAATACGCCATGTAGTTTTTATTTTAACTCATAATCACAAATTACTTACATGTTTAGACAGTAGCAGATACTAAACACAGTCCTCTTTACAAGCTATATTAAATAACAAATACTAATAACAAATTTTGTCCCGCGTTACGCTTGAATATGGTCACTTCATTAGAAAGGAACACACTACCATTGGAAGCCCTCTCGCCCGGACCGTTTTCAACGCGATGGTGCACAGTCTAGGTATTATATAAAGTCTTTGGTCAGCTGCAACTCAGTACTTTTAATGATTTCGTAACCAAGGTAACATTTATTAACTGTACTAATGACGTAAAGACCACAAAGCAATATGGCGTCCACTGCGAACAGCGTTATCGTTTAACTACGCGCGAAATTCGAAAATGTTAAAGAAGGATGGCCAAATCGTACCTGATGACGTCTCAATATGCCATACATATCAAAAAATCCCTTATTATTAAAGGTTTTAGAAAATATAAGCAAAATATCCATATTCTCCCACATTAAAAAGATATACCTTTTTTTTATGTTTTGGTTATATATTTAAAATTATTTGGAATAACATGTTCAGAACACACCCATTGACGATTAATTTCGCACATGAAATGATTTAATATTCATAGACTATGTATAATTATTTCTTTTTCTAAATACTTGTTAACCGTTATTCAATTAATAGTTAGGCATCTGATCAACTAGTGTTATTAGGTATTTAAAGAACTTTTATCATAAAAGTAATTAAGTAAGTACAAATTGAGTATGAGCTTTTTGTTTAATTGCTCGGTTTATGCATATAACGGAACTTTATATGTCATCGATCGGCGCCATCGATTGACTGACACACAGTGACAGTGATCATTCTGTGCTAACGCTTTCGCTAAGATTGTTGTTATGAATTTTCGTGATTGTACTATTTTGGATTACCTTCTGTTCTTTTCACCTTGGCATTGATTTACGGACTGATAACTAAACAATATTTTTGCCAAGACTTATCTTTCATTTATCCCCATACCCCCTTATGATGGGTACTATTATTACTTTGACTCGATTAGTCAGTGAGTGAAAGATAGCAGGTATCTAGTCTCGTCTAACGACTTACTCTTTAGCCGGCACAGCCAGAAAAATGCCCCAAAATAGGACTGAACTAAAAACCACTTTTTAGTTCAGTCCTATTTGTTTTCTATGAGGCATCGAATAAAATAGCTATGAGATCGCCAATTACCCTCTTTGCTTTTCGCTACTACTTTTTGGGCTTCGCCGCAGTCGGGTAAAAGGTACTTGTTGATTCTAACCTCAAAAGTATTAGTGGCTATATTTTATAAAATCGTGGCTATTTATATAAGATTTTCAAACGGGATAGTATTTACAACATAAAAACAAACCTTTCTCAAGTTTCTCACTATAGTTTATTAAGGGACATCAAAAATAAAAGTCAAGTCCAGCTCATATAGAAATCTGGCCATTGTTCTTTAAATGCATTTTTAAGGCACTTAATGGTTGAAAAAATTTTTGTGGTAGTAGCTCTTTAAAATTTAATTGAGACACTTTTCAAAAATTGTTGTTATACATATTGATTTAAGTTCCCATTATATGATATATAAAAAAAGGAAGAAACAAGAATAAATAATTCTTGGAAGATATTGGTCACTCAATGAAAAATCCTCAGTTCTCAGTGACGGGTAAAAAGAAATTATTTAATACTAGTGTATTACCATGCATGAGCACACTCGTTTTTTTTTATTTTATTTATTTATTATTATATAAAACTAAATGTTACTCACTTCATCGTAATCCTCGTCGGCCCGTTTCTGCCTGCGCTCGGTGGCGCGCTCGAAATGTTCAGTCAGCAGTTTGTTCAGGAGGCGCAGTACTTCAGCCATCATTTCGTCGGAGAGGCAACCGGTGCCCAATAGCTCGATACACTGCATTCATAATCAATTCTATTAATCTCATAGTAGAAACAATTATGTGAATGATTTATCAGGTAAGTTAAAAACTACTGGTTAAAATAAATGGTGATTTCTCTTTGAAGCATTTTGTATTTAGAATCTTTATCTTGACAGCTCTTATCGCGTTTCTCTTGACCGTTGAAATGGCGCAATGTATATGAGAGAGTAATGGTCGAAAAAGACTTTTGAAACGGGACGCCACTTGTCGCATGTTTAGTCAAATCAAATGTACTATTTTCTATGATCAGAATATATAATGTAATGTATGTAATCTAGCGATGTAATGCCACACACACTGATCATATATAATACGCGTCGCGTTTCAGACACCTGTTTCGGCCTAAAATTACAGAATTAATTACGCATCGCCTTATCCCAAAACGTGGAATAAAGTTAGACTTTGTTTAAAACTAATAAGTACTAGTGTAGCTTCTGGCATGATTCTCTAATCCTAAAGTTAAATTTGACAAGTGTATCCTTCTTTTTCTCTATACAGAATGAGAATGAGACTGATGACAAAATTAATTTTAAGTTTAGAGAATCATGGAAGAATCGATCCCACTAATATTTTCTCTTTGGCAAACAAACGAGACAGTGTCATCTTAAGACAGGGTTTAACTTTATGTTATGTGGGTATAGTATAGTCTAAGTATTAACCTTGGCGAGGCTGTTCAGGAGCTCGACTTGGACCTCTTGCTCGGGCTCGGAATCGATAGCTTTCAGCAATTCAGGCAGAATGTACGCCCACATTCCTTGTATATACTGAGGGCCGCGAATACGCGCGCATTCCAATAGGTACGGCAAAGATTCGGCGGCCGCAGTACGAACGTTGTCGTGGAAGTAGAACTTGAGTAAAGGCACCATTAGCTTTACTACGTCTTCTGCATATTCGGCGAAGGCTTCTTTCAGTTCGCGCGCGTAGCATACTAGCATATCGCACGCGGAGGCTTTGTCTTCGAGACCTAGTGTCAAGGAAAAAATAATAGTAAAATTATTTTTGGCTTTTAATAATATTTGTGTAAGCAAGTGATGGACATTTTAACTGCTAATTCAGTTGTTTATAAAATATTGTAGAGATAATCAAACTCCAGAAAAAGCAACGCCTGTTACAGCTTTGTAGCCTTAATATTTTTATTGCTTTGATACAATAAAGATTTTTTTTATAATTTTGCTGATTAAATACTTGAAATGAAATTCAATAAGGCACGTTAAGCTGTTGGCCGGCTTCATTTGCAGTCGTTAGCACCCGCCAATCCGCACTAGGCCCTCGTGGAGGGTCATGGCCCAATCTTCCTATTCCATCCATAGGGAAGGCCTGTGCTACAGCAATGGGGACATTATTAGGCTGAAGATGATGAAGCCTTACCAGCAGTCTTGATGCCGAAGTTCTGTTGTTCCCCGAGGGTGACGAAATGCCAGTCCAGGTCGCCCTCGATAGATTCAAGGTCCTCGTTATCGAGCAACGCCACCTCGGGTTTCATTGCGGCCGTTCGCATTACTGGCTCCATCACCATTGGCAGGTACTGGGCGAAACTCTTGCCTGAAAATAAAAGGAGTGATTGGTGAAAGTAATTTTAAAATACCTTAAAATTAGTGTCCGACCGAAATTTCGGTTTCGGTTTTATAATATATTTAATTTTAAAGGTGTAAGTGCCAAGGTTAAGTACCTGCTTCATTAAAGTTTAAAATTCATCTTAGTTGCGTGTACTATTTATGTAATAACGATTGTAGGTACCTGCCTATGCAATAAAATGAAAGGTGAATAGTTATTAATTTAAATTTAATATAGACGTGTAATGTTAATGCAATGTTGAGAGTAATGTAATGGTGTGAGTAGGTATTATGACGGATCTAGTACCCATTGGACCCTCAAGATTCGACCCAAAAGCAAAAAGTGCCCATTGGACCTCTTTTTTGGTGTCCATTGGACCTTCTTAAAACATTTTATATTCAATGTGCCCATTGGACCTCCTTAAAAAAATTATATTCAATGTGCCCATTGGACCTCTTTTTAAGTGCCCATTGGACCTTCAAGATTATACCCTACTGCCAGTTGGACCTTATTGACAGTTTTGTTAAGCACAGTACAGTCATGTAGAAAATTGCAGACAAAAATAAAATTAATAGTAGGTATTATAAAGCCACTAACTAAATACTGTGTAAGTACTTACTCCAAACAGTAAGTACTCCTAAACAAATTATAAAGAAATCAGGTTACCTTTTTTCTTCGAATTAACGATATTTCGCCGTCCCCGGGGAATAAAAAGATAACTACAAAAATGTAAGTTTTCAGGAAAAATAAAAAAAAATGTTTTTTGTTTATTGCTCTATATAGGGTGAAATTGAATGTTTTAATGAAACTTCGTGAGATTGTTGGGTTACGAGTATAGAGTATGCCTGATTTTTTTCGGATTTTTTTGATGTATTTTTTTTCATGTATTTATTTATAATTTGTGTATTTTTTTGTCCTTTCCTCCTTTTGAGTAGTTATTCATATGAAACAAACATGCTTACATATCCAGTGAAAAACAACTAATAAATAAGCACTTCTAAAAAACGGAAAAACAGTAAAATTCCACTGCGGGTCAACGACCGACCGCGCCCGCCAGCCGTTCAGTGAGTAGGTACGTACACAGAGCTCAGCTGACTCGTTTGATTCCACACAATACAATAAAATCGTCTTAGATGCCTTTATTGAAATTGAAATAATAAGCACAAATGTCATCTTCTCTTAAGCAGAGAAAAACTTAAAAAGTTAATAATAATTTTGTCACGATTGGAAATAGGCAAAAGTTAAACAAAAAGAAATACTTATTGCAGTTCAATACTTGGGTCAGAATGAAATTTATTACCAGGTATTCAAAAGTACTTACGAGACCGATGTACCTATTAATTTTTTTCTCTATAACTTCCCAATAAATCACCAAACCTACTTTCGTAAAGCCTTGTGGCTCTGCTGAGTATTCCGTGACACTCGCAATAACAACACACCATATCCAAATTCTTATATTGAGGGCACAGAACAAGAACTAATCAAGGCATTATTTGCAAATCTTGTCTTGTCACAAATTTAAAAGATACGCACGCGCGCTTGAGACTCCGCTCGCTCACTGCGCTGTGCACCGCGCATACCTAAATAGGTAGGCAGGCAGGTATTCAACGGCGGGAGCGGTCATTGCTCCCGGCCGCCCGTCTCCTGTTTTTACGTCTTTTTTAGTAGTGCTTATTACTTGTTTTTTACGTACTCTGTATGCATGTTTTAAAAGAATAATTATTTAGTACCCAAAAGGAGGAAAGGACTTAAAATATAACAAAAAAAAACAAAATTTTATTTTAAATCATTTTTTAAAAAATCCGAAAAAAATCAGAGATACTCTATATACGTAACCCAACATTCCCACGAAGTTTCATTAAAACATTCAATTTCAACCTGTATATACTGGACGCAGACAGATGATAGTAACCTTTATCAAAAGCTAATTTTTAACACATTTGGATTTTTTGGTAAGATATTCGTACAATAAGATATACGGGAGATATTTAGAAAATAAAAAGTGAATCAATTAAAATTTAATTTGTATAATGTTTATTTTTATTTTATTCGTATTGACAAGGAGCCAAATCCAAATATTGCACTACTGACATGTATTTTTATTCTATGGGTTAAAATGGTGCCAGTGACAATGATAATACTTCAATATCTTTTTATTTTACATTTGACATTATATATGTTTGTGCCTTAGGTTTAAAGGAATGATCATTAACAACATTAATTTTAAATTTAATTACATTAATGATCATTAATGTAAAAAGGTTTCACTCAATAGGGCGATCGTACACTGACCAATGAATACCCTTACAGCGCAACACCAAATCCACAAGACCTTTCAATTTTCAAAATTCAAAGTTCCTTAAAACAGCTTAGATCTAGACAATCTAAGGGGTCATCCATAAACTACGTCACACGAATTTCATGATTTTTTGCCCCTCCCCCCGTTGCCGATGCTTGGCAAAAAAAAATAGATGAATAAACTTGCCATTTGCAAATCAATTATTTATTAATTATTATAGATTTATGTTATTTTAATATAAAAAACCGGAATAAAATAAAATTCTAGTTTTTTAAAGCCGAAAGACCCACTACCAACCTCCATAAAAAATTTAACAGTCTTCTTTTGTAAAACATTATAAATTACCAAATTAAATATTTAAGACACATATCTGAGTAATTTTTCTAAGCAATGGCCTACGGTTGTAAGATTATTTTCTAGCTGCAACATAGGTTATAAATCTGAACGAGACAGCAATATTTCTCTCTCTCCCACATATGAGATCGGCGCCATCCTTTTGTTTAAGCACAGAGATTGCTTGGGCTTGGAATCTATGTATAACCTTCCTTTCATCAGGTGCTTAAGAGGAGTATAACTGCCGATAAAAACACTCAATCTCCCTCAGAATTTCAGTCTTAGATCAAAAGATGATGTCTTTGCAAAATCCACCGTCATGTTGCTTAGGGGCCATCCATAAATTACGTCACACGTTAAGGGGGAGGGAGGGGATCGACGAAGTGTGACATCGTGTGACAAGGGGCTGAGGGGTCCTAAATTTCGTGACGTCACAATTCAAAATCTATTATAATCGAAGTGTTGAAACTATTACTTTACGAAAACATTAACAACCCAAATGAGAACAAAGTGGTGCTATGCCAGTTATAAATAATTTAAAGGAGCGGGTTCAATGTCTATGGACTCAAGATTATTAAGTTTGTATCTTTAATGTAATCATAATGCTATTCATATTTATTTTGTTAAATTGTTGGATTAGATGTTAATATTATTAAAAAACAAATTTGAATGAAAATGAAACTAATTTCAGATCCGCTGTTAATAATTCAATAATTTCTAAATTTTGTAAAATATGTGACGTCACACTAGGGAGGGGGGGGGGGGAGTCTCATAAATGTGACCAGCTGTGACAAGGACGGGGGGAGGGGCAAAAAAAATTCGTGTGACGTAGTTTATGGATGACCCCTAAACTGTGTAACAGGTTGTTTTCACTCGGTAGCCATGAGCTTAAAAAACAAACCTTGCATGATCTAAAACAACATTTATCAAAACAGCACGAAGCCGAGCATAGGCAGGTTTTAAAACGACAGTCCGAATTGAACAAAGTAAAAAACGAAGCCAAATTAAAGAAACAAGAACAAAAAATTCTACAGGCATATGCATCAACCACTACTTGTGGTAATCAAAACCTTGTTCAAAGCACAATTCCAGGTTTAATTTCTAGACCTAAAAAAAAGGTTCGCTAAAATAATTACCAAAGGTGATCAATTTGATTATCTAATTATATTTGTATTAGCCATTCGAGGCTAACGGATTGTGATATTTGTAAATATAATTAAAATGTAAGTAACTGAAAATAAATAAACATAATATATATGAGTATCATATTTTAATAATAAATTTGTTTTATTTTATACCACCATTAAAAAATCGCTAACTTTGTGTTACAAATAATGTATTTTTTTCACTTTATAGGATAGTTAAATTTTCAAAGAGAACCTCTGTAACTGTGCTGAAATTTCATTGTGATAAATCTTTGAAAGTAGAAACCTGTAATTATAGGTCGGCGAGATATTAATTTAAAAAAAAAACGGGCTTACTAACATTTTTTCGACTTTTTTTTTATAAAAGGTTCGGTTTCGGCCGAAACTACAATGAAACCGAACCTTCGGTTTCGGCAAAATAACATGTTTCGGTCGGTCACTACTTAAAATAAATAAATAAATATTTCCAACACTCACACCAATCAGGTTAGCCCCAAAGTAAGCACTGTAAGGCTTGTGTTATGCGATTCTAGGGTAGCGGATTGAATACATTTATATAGAAATACATATTAAATATCCATGACTGAAGTACAAATTCTCGTATTCATCACACAAACATCCGCCCCCACCGGGATTCGAACCGGGACCTCTCGAGTCGGCGACACCATTTAACCCGGCGTACAAACCACTCGGCCACGGAGGTCGTCTGGAGGCTTGAAAAGAACTTCTTTCTACAGATTGTTGTTGAAAAGACTTTTTTATGTGCTTTAGCCCGTGCCCCTGCCGTGGGGACATAGGCTGACGATGTCTTAGTACTACGGCGGTCTGTTTCCGAAACTCTACACCTAGTGCCTATTTTGCGTGGGGATTGGCATTAGTCCTGCCATCCCAGCTCCTCCAGAAATATCAGCAGTCCCCGGATGTAGCTGCAGACTTCTACTAGTGTCCGTGGGCTTCCCATTAGAGAAGTCAAAGGACTTCTATAATGGGAAGCCCACGGACGTTCACGACGCCCACGTTTCAAGACAAAGGTCTTGAAACGCCCCTGCACTCCAGCAGAACATGGGCGCTCGTCTCCTACTCCTCCAGGCAGGCTCTGCACAGAGGGCTGTCATAGGTGCCGATGCTAATGATATATTAGCTTTACCCATGATCCTGCAGATGCGCGACCACGCGGATATGAGGTAGGAGGTCTGCGGATCGTCGGCGGGCAGCTGTTCGCCCTCCGTGTGAGTCTTCAACAGCAGATCCATTACTTCGGACGCGTCAGACATGAACTTTTCTTCGCCCACCGCAAGCCCTGAAAGAAAAAACGTATTATGATTGAAGCAATTAGCAGGATTGCTAACTTAAAATCTTGTATTTTGCGAGTCCCAGATATTTTTTGCTCTGTTGCAAGTTCCACGAAACTGCTCATGACAATTAAATTACTATGAGTACTAGTTCGTAACCATGAGTTTGAAACAGTATACATATTTTATGAGTCTGTTACAAAGGCTATAAACCTGATCATAGGGGCAAACAAATTACAATAATGTTAGGGACCATGAAAGTTTAAAACATTATCTGACATGAATTCCCAATGGCATATTTTGTATACTTGAATAGTTTTTCACAGGCTTGTATTTTAATTAATAATTTCTTGCTCATTACATATTTTTTTTTGGAAATATAATGTAATGAGCAGAATTTTAGTCTACGCTTGTTTTTTTTATTTTGCAGTGCATAACATTGAAATACTAACCAATAAGGCTGACGCATTCGATGGTCTTTCCACGTAGCATCTTCAACTCATCTGTGTTGGCATTGGCAATAATATACTTAAGGCAGGGCATGAGCCTGTCGTAATATATCACAAAGTCTTTTTCCACTGTGTCGGCTACCGAAGCGATGGTGGTGACGATCTGTTCAAGTACAAGCTTCGTACCGCGCTCAACCAACTGTACAAAGATTATTTATTTATTTTATTACAGAATTAAAGTATAAAATCCACAATGTGTCCAAAACTCTGTAGTTTTGTAGTACCATAAGCTTATGTTCTAAAAGTTTTATGCTGTTATAAAACTTGTACAACATAATCTTATGGTCATTGCCAAACCAATATTTGCTATGGATTTAAAATTTTACCATTTTCATCATTATGACCAGAATTCTAATCAAATTTTCGAATACAAAGACTGCTATGCGAAATAACAGTGAAGTAATATGCTATGTGCATCACCCTGAATAGTGTAAAAAATAACTTTTTTGCACATAGCAGATATTCATTTGACAATGACCATATTTAAGATTTATGTCAAGAGGTATTTGCTGAAATACTCAAATTATAAGCATACAGTCTATTAAATGTTAAACATGTATGTGAACTGAGATCCCTGACATTCTATCATAAGAAAGAAAGGGAGCAATTGTCACATTTGATTTACCAATGTTATGGAAGTGATGCAACCAAGAATTTTGTTATATCACTAACGAACATTGGACATTAATATTGCATTTATAATGAGATGTTAAGACTTACCTCTTTGAATTTGGCAGTCAGAATGACTTCCAGTTTGTTCATCAATGGGTCAAGATATTGGGTCAATATTGGTTTTGGACAATCTTCACTGAAGTTAACCAAAGCGGCAGCCGCATGTGCCTACAACAAATTGTAAGCTGTGTCAAGACTATGAATCATTTAAAGAACAGTTAATTTAAGTTGGCAAATAACTTGAATATACTATTTAACTACAGGAGTAGTAAACACTGTCAATATGTAGGTATTTAAAAAGAAATTCTGTATATTGGGCTATCAACCTGCACACGCGGGTTAGCGTTGTCATCGAGTACCATGAGAAGACCAGGCACAACTTTGTCATGGAATTTCTTCTCAAACACAGGAGCAAAATCTGTAGACATTTGACCGACGGCGTTGCACGCGGCATAACGCACTCGTGGATGCTAAAACAATATACAAAATATTTTATATAAAAACAAATCTTAATCTTTAACAAGTATGTTTATGTTGAATAAACATGTTGAATGTTAAACTACATAAGTATATACACATAAAAAGAGTCTAAGCAATGAGCATCACTCAAGCATACTGCAAGTTTTATCAGTTGATGTTTTATATAATGGTTATGCAATATGCAATTTATTCAAAGGTGTTTTTGCGACTAAATAGACTGATGTTAAATTTTGTTTAAAGTTTAGAGAATCATGCCAGAATCAACATGACTGTCTCAATTTGATATATTTAGTGACTAAATCAAAAACACAGCATACAGTCCAGTAAATGTTTAACATGTATATGAACTGAGATCCCTGACATTCTATAATAAGAGAGAAAGGGAGCAATTGTCACATTTGATTTTCCAATGTTATGGAAGCGATGTAACCAAGATTTTTGTTATATCACTAACGAACATTGGACATTATTACATTTATAATGAATGAGATTTTAGGACTTACCTCTGATTTTAAACAAGTTTTTATCAGATGTTTAATATTGTTGCAACAAAATTTATTCAAAGGTGTTTTTTTGCTTTAATCAATAATAAACGAAATTAATTATTATCAACACAATATTAAAAGTATTAAAAATAGGTCAAAGGTTCAAAAAAGCTCAAGTTGCTTAGACTCTTTTGATGAGTATATTTTGAAACTACAAACTGAACTTCAAAGGAGAATTAACTCACGGGATCCGTAAGGTAGTTGAGCACAGCAGAAACTACTTGATCAAGCATTTGCTCCATCTGCTTGTGGCATCCTTCTCCAGCAGAAGAAACGGCCATCAAGGCCGCATGTCGTCGCCGCCAGTCTTCGGAATTTAACATTTCCGGCACTTGCCCCACGATCAAACCCAGCATTATTTTACCACCCAAACCACAACACATGCGGTCCAAAGCAGACTCTGCAGCGACGTAATTGCTGTAAAAACGTATGCCTATTATAGGAATATATTCATAGTACCGCGCTTTTGTCCTGCGATCGTGGAAGTACAGAAACTTTCGCAATGGTGGGTCATTGGATGGGTGACCAAAAACTTATTATCTCAAGCCTCTGTGTCTTCATCATCTCCATCCACACATATTATGGTGGGTCATGGCTAAATTTCACTATTTCATTAATAGGGAGGAGGCCTGTATCCCAGCAGTGGCGACTTTAATAGGCTGATGGTGATGATGATTCATGGAAAGTCACTCATATTGTTTCTCTATAAACTGTTTTCGAGGGACTGACATCAGTACACATAATGAGCATGATGTTAATTAACTCGTAACTTTGATCTTGTAAGATTCTATAGAACCATCGCTAATTAAACGAGGTTATGAAAAAGAATCTTACATAAAATATAATTATAGAAATGAAAGAAATTTGGCCATTATTTGTTATATGACTAATAAAATATGTTTGTTTAACCAAGAACTTCCTGAAATTATCTTTTGAGATAAGTCTTTATCAGTATCTTTCAGATTTACGTAATTACACATGTATATACAAAGAGGAGCTTGAGCAACTGGCACGTGGTTAGCGCGTTCGGCCTGCGATTGAGGAAGTTAAGCATCCATCCATAGGGAAGACCTGTGTGTGCCCCAGTAGTAGCCATTAATAGCTTGATGATGATAAAACAAAGCTTAACCCTAACCCAAAGAAAACACATTAATTGTAGAGCGCGCAGAACTAGTTGACCGCGCCCTACGTATGTGAGCGGTGGGACATAGAGGCGGGGGCGCTTGCTGTCATTACTCATTTCGGCGCCGTATTTCGCGACGGCAACACGCATTGAAAATTCTGGCTACTTCAAACTAAACGCACATGAGATTGCAATAGCGAGATGAGTCCGCCGACAAAAAGACAATCTCAGGATAATAATATTTAAAGTGCCTACATTTTTAAAAAAAAGCGAACTATTTCAGTTACGAAAAATCCCGCGTTACAATGACAACTTGATACAAAAACGATGTCGGTAAAACAACACCACACTACGCGCCTATATGGCTATCTGTGATTTTCAACTGGAACTATTACGGTCACCCATGAGTATGATGGGGCGGCAAGTTCAATATTTTTTTCTGATTTGGGACAAAGTTACCCGCCCCAGCTAAAGTATCCCTCACTTACAGTACTTAATTTGTTTTTGGTTTATTTTATTATTAACTAGTGGCCCGCCCTCGCTTCGCTTCGGTGTAGAGCTGAAGTGTACACAAAAATTATCCTTATAGCATGATTCAGTATTCACGTGCGACGGCGCAATGGCTTATTTCATGTATAAGTTTGGTGTTTCTATACCGATTTCTATGATTCTTTTTTTATTGAATAGGTAATAATGTTAACTTTTTTAAATTAGGGATGAGTGAGAGTATTATAAACGTAAGAGTAAACAAATATAATCAGAATGCTCCGAACTGCTAAGCTATCAGGAGTTACACGTGTTATTGTGAGTCAACCATAAAAGATAGACATATGCTGTTGCAGGATATTTTTTTAGACAATTTAATGTAGAATATTTTCGTCATACATATTTCTATGTAACTTTAACCATTAAGGCTGCACACGCAACGGAAGCTAAAAAAATGGAGTAACTTCTCCCGTTTTCCCAACATTTCCCTTCACTTCTCTGCTCCTATTGACTGTAGCGTGATGAAAAGTATACTATAACCTGCCCAGGAGTATAAAGAATAATTGTACCAAGTTTCGTTAAAATCCGTCTAGTAGTTTTTGTTTCTATAAGGAACATACACACAGACAGACAGACAGACAAAATTTTTATTGATTGCATTTTTGGCATCAGTATCGATCACTAATCACCCCCTGATAGTTATTTTGAAAATATATTTCAGTACAGAATTGACCTCTCTACAGATTTATTATAAGTATAGATTACAATATAATTAGATAGGTCCCATAAAAACTTCTAAAATTTAAATAGGTTTTTATTTATTCTTGTCAAATAAATGAACAATTATTATTCACGATACCTCGAGATTGGTTATCATTGTCTAATCTCATGTGCGTTGCGAGCGGTAGGCAACCCGCCCCCTCACCCCTATTGCCACCTAAGGCGCGGCCAACTTGTTCCGCGCGCACTACAGCTAGGAAGATGAGATAGTTATAAAGTCACTAACTTCTCGTTATCGTCGTCAGCAACGTCGTCTTGCACCGCCCAGTCAGGCTCGTCGTCGAGCTCGCACATCATCTCGAGAACCAGTGGCGTCAGCAGACGGACGGCGTTGGGCACTTGTTTGCGCACCATCGCTGGCGCCGTTTCGCATAGAGTTACCATAGCCTCCAAAGCTAATTGTCGCCAGTTGTCTTCGCCATCAGTCTGACCGACTACCTGCATTTCCATATTAAAACTAGCTGATCGAATAAACTTTGCACAGCCATAAAAATAAGGGTTGGTAGTAGGGTGAAAATTTAGCTTAGTATGTATTTTTAATGCTGAATTTAAAAAAAACTGGGCTGGACCACCCTTATCATTTAGAGGTATGAAAATTACCTAGTGTCCTATTATCAGCCCTACTCAATAGGCGCGGGTATCACAGAAAGTACGTGAGACGCAGACGAGGCGCGGACATTGGCAATTTCATACAAACAAAATGTAAAAAACTAAAGAACCCTGTCTTTTCTATATATTTTGCGACACGACGCTTCTATACGTTTTGTATTCAATGGACGCAAAAGGGATATAATTATGTTCGCACCCTATCTGTCTTTTCTGTGTCCCGTGACTTAAACACACAAAATTTAAACCTAACAAAAAAAAAGAAACAAAATCTTAAAGAAAAGGACACCATTTCAAATTTCACATAATACCTTACCACTTACCTTTATGCAGACTTGAAATATTGTTTCCAACTGAGGCCTTAAAAATTTAGGTGCAGATTCAGCCAATTCAATGAGCACTTTCAGTGCAGAATCATCATCACATTTTTCAATGGACTGCACAACAACCTGTAATAACATAGGACATAATGAAATAGTTCTTTTTCAATACAGTAAAAGCTCCGTATTCGCGCTTCCTTTATTCGGGTTTTTACTATTTGCGAATTAAAATTTTTGATTTTACCGAACTATTCAATATATTCCCAGCAAAAAAAAAATCGCGGAGCTAACCGAAATAAAAAGGATTCGGTTTCCTTTGCTACCGCGTCGGCAGATGGAGTAATTATAAAAGTAAATAGATCATATTATAACTAAGCCTAAAGTATGTTTTTAAAATGCTATTAGGTATTATATTGCCGGTGCATAAGACAGTTTGGTCAGCATTTTTGAGAATATATTATTTTTATATAATAAAAATAATGTTTTTGTAAAACCATTTTATTATTCTATGCCTAAAGTATATTGTTAAATGCTATCACATGTGTATTAGATTCTTCTAGTAGTGGTTTTGAAAATCCATTATACTAACTGTGACAACATATAACTCTTAGCTTTCTCCATAAAAATGTGCTTTGTAAGTAACTTAATATAAATTTGTCTTGGCTCTAGTATTGATCATTGTCAATGAAGTCATTATTTGGGTATATGTGGTATATTATATATTCTCCTACAGGTGTTTTTATATGTAGAAACTTACTTTGTTAAGATAAAACGGTCACCTTACGAAGACGAGGGTACTGGTGCACTGAGATACAAGCTTTCGCTTAGTTCAGGTACCAGTCTCTCGCAATCTTACGAAATATACAAATATTGTTTAAATTATAAGATGTAACATGTAGATTGTTGGAGAAAAATTATTATTATTATTAGACATTCCGCCAAGTCCTTTCGTAAGATCTGCTTTGTGTGGTTTACTATGTTTCCCTTTTTCATACATGACAAAAATTGTGATTGAGTAACACGTCTCTTCTGCTTTGTTCCTAATTTATAATGTTGATTAAAAAGAAAGAAAAACTAGCCCAGACTAAAAAAAAAGAAGAGCGCCCCCGCGAATAAAGAGCTTTTACTGTAATAATAATAATTTATGGCAAATTAAAATGCAGTGATATACAAAATTCATATGTCTTGAGAGTTACTATCAAACTCCCTCCTATAAAAGGATGGTGTTAGCGAAATTCCCAATTTTATATTGCACATTCTGGCAGTAACACATTTCGTTGTGAATTGTGTACGTAAATGTTGTGCTATTATATATATGACTATATTATATTATATGACTCCAGTAAAAGTTAATCCATTTAAAAGTTAAAGAAATTAATTAATTTAAATACAGACCTGCATTAATGGAAGTAGTATGTCTCCAAAATGCTTCTGTATTGCTGGCTCCTTGTCATGGAGCAATATAAATGCACCAACTGCTTTAACAGCCTGAATTCTTAGGGCTTCAGATTCTGTAGGCTGGAGGGCTGAGAGGAGCATGCGCTTGATAACATCTAAGTTTTCATTTTGACGATTTCCAAATACTCCAGGTACAGATCTGGACAAAAAATTTATAGAATTGATTAACTAACCTTCCTCACTTTCAGGCGCTGTGGTCCAACTGATTAATTGCTATAAAAATTTAACAACCATATCACCAAATTTTAGTTTTATAACTATTATTCCCCTAGATAATATTGTTTGATTTCTACATGCCTCATTCATGAATCATTGCTAGACTATGCATTTTAGTTATTCTAAATTAAATTTGGTACCTATTCCTGTCAGAATTCCTGCCACATTTAAAATTATTATTCTTCTATGATATCACATTTAGTTCAAGCACAGTGGCTTAATTATGGAATATGATTCTTCAAAACACACAGTAGGATAATTAATAATTTTACTAAAACTTACAATGTAACCTGTTATATATTTTATATAGAATAATCTACTATAAACAATAAGATGTAATAACTCAGTATAATTCATAGATTCAGATACCCCTAGTGTCAAATCCATTGCGTGATAGATCCTGATGTAAGCCCATTTCAAAATGTACTGACTACTTACGTAAACATTCTAATACCAGCTTCCTTCATATTGGAGTCTTGTGAACTGGCACAGTTAAACATGAACTGCAAAAATTCTGGCCATTGGTTGACACCATCATCATCTATGTGGTTTCTGGCTAGTTCTGAGACTACATCGCAAATCTGTTGTGACAAAAAGGACAGTTGCACTTGAAAGTTGTTCACAAACAAAAACTTCAAAGCAATCAATTGATTTCATAGCATTAAAAATACATATAGTTATGCCTCAAATAGCCACAACTCAATTATGTTGCCATTATGTATAGTAAGGTTACCAACTTATCAGCTCAAGTCACTCATGGCAGATTAACTTGGAATCAATAATCAACATGGAATATGAGACTTTTGTATTATTATAGTTGCTTATGAATTTATACAATAAAATTTGAGTAGGTTCTCAATAAAACTAACCAACCTTTCGCCTCAATTGTTGACTGACATCCATTTGTAATGTAAGAAGCAGTTGCTCTCTGAGCATTGTTTGTTGCTCAAATGGTAGTTTCGGGAAAAACTCAAAGAATTCGGCGCTGAGCAACCGCCGTAAGAAAACAGCTGCAGATTGCCGCCCATCATCTCCCAAATCTGCATTTTGAATTGCTCCAACCAGATGTAAGACCTTTGTTTCAGTGGGAATGTTGTTGTATGCTTCCTAAATAAAAACAAAATTAACTTTTAGCAATAATTAAATAGATTTAGAATCTAAATCACTGAAATTTTTAATAGATAAAACATTTAAAAGATAAAAGCAAGAATATATAACTACATATCTATTAAATCTGAGGATTAAATACTACTTAACTTAATTTGAATATAATTACTGCGACCTTGAATGTTTTAAATAAAAATTCGCCTAAGCATAACTTTCATCTATAGAGAAATGATAAGGGAACATAATGAAAATCAATTTAAATGAACAGAAAAACGATTTATAGGTAGACACTACGTCCGAATGATTCACACACTTGCACTCACCGGTAAAACCACATGCACTCCAACTAGCGAAACTATAATCGTATGTTTGAGTACATACTTGAAATGACGTTATATTAATGTTTAAAATCAATTAAAACATACTCTTTACCTGGAGGTGGATAACATTCAATCTATTTAATTTCAAGATCTATGACAATTGATAGATTCGTTGATATTTCGTACGGTTCCACCATGACCACGTTTTGACACGAGGCCACTGCAAGTTTTATCAAAAATCTTGTTCGGTCTACAGCTTATCCTAGGATACAATATAAAATAAGAAAAAATATAAAATTACTTACTTCTGCTTGTGATCTGATGTCATTATCGGCAGATAATAAGCTGTTTAGTAACTGGTAAAACTGCGCCTGATCTCCTGCCATGTTGAACCTCTTGGAAAAGAAAAAGCTTTTTTTTTTCAACAAAGACAGAATCGGAATCCTTTATTTGCTCTACGTCTATTCTGAGTTGCCAGTATCTCTACGGTAACAGCAGCAACTCGCCAGCTATTTTCGGCAATTACCGATTTCGCATCCTTGTCATATCAATACAGAAGCAATGGTGTCGATTCTGGCATGATTCTCTAAAGCTAAACTTAAATTTGACAACAGTGGTGTCGATTCTGGCGTGATTCTCTAAACTTAAAACTAAATTTAATATCAGTCTCTCCTTTTCATTATGTATAGAGAATGACAGGGATGCACTGTTGTCAAATTTAAGTTAAGGTTTAGAGAATCGTGTCAGAATTGACACCAGTGTATCCTTGTCATTCTCTATATAAAATAACAGGACAGACTGATATTAAATTTAGTTTTATGATAGAATGATGCCAGAATTGACACCAATGCCGCATCATAAGGCACTCTAGTGCTGTAATTGGAAAACTACCACTGGCATGTCGACTAAATGGTACGTCCATGACTTACAGACACTGGCTTGGCTGTATGGATGCGATTCAACGCCGTTAAACTATTAAAAAACCGAGCCTTACAGTAGTCGCGTCGCGTATGATGTGTAACATTTGAAACCTCACCTTATATTAGTAAAAAAAGAAATAAAACCTACTACAAAAGGAATAAGCCATTTGAACATTATGTTCTAAAATCAAATCAAATAGCGCGCGCTTTCGCGACTTCCTATTACACATTTCCGTCCCATTTTAAGAAATCACTCCCACAAATTGCAGAAAAGCGAGAGGGAAGATGATCTACACATCGATGCTTTCATACGTGCAACATTACGTGTAAACGCAACTTATCAAGTCTACAATTGACTGGTTATTCAATCAACGTTTTCCAAGTGGCAATTTTCCATAGTCAATGGGTAGCGATTCTGGCGACAGATTGGTGCAATGGTGTCATGTAGCACCTGGTTTTGTACTCTTGTTTACCCTTCAACGGCCAAGTCATACAACATTAACTATAATAATAAAGAAATCGAAGTAAGGAACCTTAGTCTTGGCACGACTTTGTCTAGATTTCATTACTTTTTAGAGATAAACAAGCAGTTCCATCGAGACTTGGCTAGTTTTTTACAGAATGTTTTTGGTGGGATATCTTTTGACTACCAGGATATTTTTTTACAGTGTCATAATAAAAAGGCTAGTTTTTCATAGATCTATCGATTCATACTAATTACATTGTTGGCGGAGCTGGGTGTGTTTTGCCCAGTGTCCTTTCAGAAATAAAATTAATTTTGGCATTTGTTACAAACGCCAATGTCACTATAGTACGTATAATCAAAAACAAAAAAGGACATGTAAATTC
Organism: Chilo suppressalis; assembly: GCA_902850365.2. Taxonomy (NCBI): domain Eukaryota; kingdom Metazoa; phylum Arthropoda; class Insecta; order Lepidoptera; family Crambidae; genus Chilo; species Chilo suppressalis. Next base: position 22,960,053 of record OU963898.1, read on the forward strand.
ACAAATTTTTATATTATCTATCTATTCTTAAAAATGTGTATTGTTAATATAATCAACTACAAAACTAAACATGCGTAATTAAATATATAATAAAAAGAAAATAGCTGTGATTTCTGATCTTATGTTAACTTGAACCTGACACGCAGTTAACGGCGGCCATTGGCATGCTTCAATCAAGATTATAATTGTAGAATAGGTTACGTCCACCTTTTTTTCAGGTCCGTGGTTTCAAATCTATCAATATATTATCAATCACAGTTCTATGAAACAAAACAAAGCGCAAAATAAACACAGTCACTGATTGGAAAGAACTTGAATATGTCAGTTACTGACTTTATAACAAGGCAATGGAACGTTTTAGAAGGTTTATTATGATTTAACAAGATGGCGTTGCCATCAATATGAGGCACTTATCCCAATTTTTAAAGATACCTATCGATACTTGCCAAAAAGTACTCATTTAGTAAAAGTATCGAATACAAAGTATCGAGTACAAAAGTATCGGTATCGAAAGGAAAATTACTCGATACACAAAGTATCGATACTTTTTTCGTGTCTCTACTTATTCAGTGCACTCTCTAACTAGTCTGTGATTCAGTGGCATAGATGTCAAAATTTGTCAAAGCCGTATATAATCTTAAAGGTTTTTTTTTGTGGAAACTTATTACTGTTACAACATAAAACTAAGTTCTAAAGAAGATAATATATCCAGGCTGTAAATTGAAAATGCATTTGAAGCCCTAGATTACAGATTTCTACTTTCGTTTCGCGATCAACATGGTACGGGAATCATATAACCTATTACTAAGGTCTTTGATTTATTTGTAACTGATTTATTAAATTTCAGGCGAGTACTATTATTTTGGCTGGTTTAGGTATGGCAGCCGTGGGATTCGCTGGCCGATACGTTTTAAGACAAATGCCTAACGCTTCAATGAAATTTGCAGAAGCTGTAAAGAATTTACCTAAATTTGATAGTGAAACTTTGGCGAATTCAAAATATTATAAAGGTGGTTTTGAATCTAAAATGACTAAAAGAGAGGCAGCTTTAATTTTAGGTGTAAGCCCCACAGCTTCTAAAGCAAAGGTTTGTTTAAATTTGAGGTATGAATATGCATTGGTCACTGATAATTAAAATGCATTCAATGAAGACATTCAATTTTCAGATCCGAGAGGCACACAGAAGGATAATGTTATTAAATCATCCAGACAGAGGGGGCTCGCCATTAATTGCAGCTAAAATTAATGAAGCAAAGGATATGCTAGAAAGTGGTAAATCTTAAAAATATTTCCGAATTATCATAATCACTATGGAAAGAATCAAATGATAGTATGATGGAATCTTAAAAAGGTCAAGCAATCATTATTTGTGTATATAATAGAATAAAATAGTATCACCTAAAAATATTTTTTAATATTTTAACATTGTAAACAGTTAAATATTACAAGTATACTCCCAGGTAGATTTCTTAAGCTTACCATATGGACAACAGAGCCTGCACAGAAGCAATTTGATTTATAAAAAGTTTACTGTCTATGTTTATTTGTCTGTGGTTTAGATCAAGAAGTTTGCCGCAACCTACACTACACAAAATACATTATGCTCTGAATATTATTATAATTTAATAAATCCAAGTAACTGAACTATTGCTTAAAAAAAACTTTTTTTTTTTTTCATTATTATAGGCCACTGACTGACTTAGTTGTGTTGGCTGTGGTTGCTACTACAGCTACTGTATTACTAAGGTATTGATAAATAAGTTTCTGAGTGGCACACACTTATGTATAAGGATAGAAAATGAATCCAACATAAAAGCAGTGTATATCAATTTTACTATAAACATACATTAACAAAGCAATGCCTAAAGCTAATCATAGACCTTATACACATTGACAAAATGGTGGAATTACAATAAATAGCTAATAATTTATCTAGAAAAAAACATTTTAATTGAGCAATGAATTTAACTTGTTTATTTTATTACACAATATGCCAACTTTATTGTCAATAGTATATTATTGTAAAGTTCCTTCCAGATGGAACAGGGTTATATCGCACTAATATTACAACAGTGTCGTAACTCAAAAAATGTCGAATTTGGGATAACACCATATTCAAACGCTGGATGCGATTCCGCACAAGGCAATAAAACCGTCGTTGAAATAATCAAAAAAACAAATAAGTGATGGCGTTATAAGTCAGTATAGATGACTGACCAACTTTCATACCCCCCGCTCAATATTGCTCTTTCTTTAGTTGCAACCAACAGTGATCGAGGAAGGACGTGCCGCTTTGCGTAATATTTCGAGTTGTAGTAGTATTGCTGATTCAGGTATGGAAAATTTAAAGTATTATTTTGAATTATTACGTTTTTGCTGATTTAAACTTTAATATGAAATGGGTGTATTTAATGTTAATACACTCTTACTGATTAATACAAGCAATATTTCAAATAATATTTTTATTTACGACATTATTATTGGTTTAGTTATTCATTTTAGACATGATACAGTATTGCTGATGCATGACGATTGCACACCTTTTAATGTTTAATTTGTTAGTATTAAAAGAAAAGCCCAATTGTTTATCATAGTATTTATCACGGTGTATTGGAATATGTTATTGTTAAATTAGGAAAATGTTTACTAAATATTTTATCTCGTTAATTTAGAGTTACTACACTCTATGTGACATGTGTGCTTTGTATGTGTTTTGCTAACAAGAACTTGATTAATTTGCAGAATCACTATGCATCGTGGGCGATTACTTATTGGTATGGCAATAAAAACGAGCGGCGAAAACCAGGACAAAGGACGAACCTGTTGAAGAATGTACACATCCCTCAAATTTATTACCTTCATTGTTGTCAAAATCGGACAAAAATAATAATAACTGTTTAATAAAAACTAGTTATAGTAATTTGTATCGGACTGACTCGGAAGACTGTTATTTTTTATTTTGTAATTACTTAGAAAATATTGTTAGTATCTAGAAAGACTGTTTTATTTTTGTTTGGTTTTGTTTTGGGATTTTTATTCTGTTTATTATTTGATTAAGTTTACATTTAATGCTTCAACTACTTTATAAGAATAATTAGTGATAATCATTATGTGTCGGAAAAGACTGTTTTTTATGTTTCGTAAGGACTTACTAAGTTTAGAAATAAATAAATAAATAGATAGATATTTATTTTTATACTTGTATGTATCTAGGAACTGTTTTGTTAAAGAAACTTTATTTTGTAATCACATATACAAAATATTTCACTATTTTGTATTATTTCAAACATTGTATGTTTTGTTCTAATTCAGTTTATTGCGAAATTATAATTGTTTCTTATAAAACTTTATTTGTTTTTATTTACTAATACCCTAACTCGGAGAAAATGTTCAAGTTATACGTAAATATAACACCAAAAACAATTCTTAGAATTGTTGTAACTCTAAAATGTATATTTAAACTATACCAAAAAAGCTATATTCAAATAGTAGTAACCCAAAATATTTCTAAAATAACTACACAACTAAAAATAAAATTTCATTTTGAACAGTTTGTTCGATATTATACAGTATCAACTCAAAAAATGTGAATAACTTTAGTTTCCGTAATTTTTAAAATTATTGGTATATATATAATTTCTTTAAATTCTGTAATAAAACACATAAAGAATGATTTTTTTTATAATCTATAATAAAAAGTGAATAATCAGTTTTTCCTTGATTCTGAAAAACAATCAATTTTGAGTTACGACACTGTTGTAATATTAGTGCGATATGTAATTTAACAAAAGAAAAGATTGGAAATATTTGGTGAAGCTAATAACATAATTATGCCAACTTAATTGAATAAGAAATGGTGTCAATATCTTTGTGCATAAACACTTGATTGAAATTATAGCAAAGTAGAGATACATAGATTTCTCATTTGGTGGTTATCTTTCTTATTTTAGTCGGAGTCATGTTTTCTGACAACTCACTGAAATCCTTCTGAATATATTTATGTATATGCAAGATCCTGGAATAAATCGGTGGGTACTATTATTACTGTACAACATTTTTTAAAGTAATTAAAAAAAACATTGATCATCACATAGTGCAAATACTGCATACAATATTGTGTTCGCTCTTGTAGTTGTAAGGGACTACAATATATAATTTGTAAAACTGTCAAAAAAATAGGTTCCTAATTTACTTTGTTCATTATAGTGTAGATCAAACACCTACATATACTTTTGTGTTATAACTTATGAGCTGTGTTTCTTCCACATGACAACTCCTGCTTTTGAGAACATTACCTTGTTACCATTACCACACTCTAATGGCGTGATTACACTTGGTTGTTAGCCCTTGTTACATGAAATACATTACTCGAATATGGGCACCTGAAGCAATGTTTACATTGGAATAAGGGCTGAATTATGGTGTCCATTGACCAAAACGGAATACGGGCATACTCTACTCCCTTTATTTACACTTAATTGTTTACCTAGATTTCATTGGTACTCATATTCGGTGACGACCAAGACCAAGTCAATGACCAAGTGCCATGAAAGCCAGTGCAGTGTAGATAGTTGTTATTATTGATGATTACTCTTGTGGCAATCAATAAATTAATTTCATACACGGCCATACTGTTTGTATTGAACAATTGGCCAATACTTTAATTGAATACAGTGCACACACTATCTTCATGCACAGTATGCAAGTGACTGATAGAATAGGTAGTTTTTAATTGTCATAGCAGGCCATATTGAGTGATAATATTGGCTATGATATAAATATTGCAGCCTGTTTTGGATGATGTTGTTAAGTATGTACAATACAAGCAAAATCTTACAAAGATATTAAATAACACTTAAAAGATACTCTATATTACACATTCAAGAGACATTTATTAAATTAATAAATGTCAATCTGAATTGCTATTGTGCAGGAAGCGACAGCACCGAAGTTAATCAAACTTAAAATTAATTGTCTGTGGTGCAGCCACATTAATAAAAAAAAGTTGTCATGAGTTTTTCAAAATGTTAAATTGAATTTATTGTAAATTGGGAGAGTAGTCATGAAATCATAATTTTTGGCATTTATCACATTTCAAGCAAGTTTTATTGCATTTTACTGAAGCTTATTGAAAAAACAATTATCACAAAAATAATGTCATAAATAAATACATTAATGACTGCACTTAGGATGTTAATTATTTGACTAAAGTTCAAGATTTTAGGCTTCTTGCTGTTGTAATGGCTTTTTTTTATTGGATACTAGGATGGTGAAATATACTTGTCCTTTTTATTATAATGTGTTGCTAGACAAAGACAAGCATCATACTAGCCAAAACAATGTTTGTGTTTATATGTGTATCATTACTAAGCAAAACATTTAATTGATTTCTGAGTGTGGTCATACAAGTTGTATACTAATTCATTTATCAAAAATGTGTATAAATTTTGATCTTCATTCCCTGTTTTAGAAGAAAACTAGTTTGTTTATTATGCAACAGAGGAGTTTTCCAGACAAGTGTTGAAGTCTGGTAGCTGTTATTGGTGAATGAGATCAAATTTTTCATATTATAAAGTTGCTTCATCGTGGTTCCTTTTGTTGTTGTTCTTGGCGCTGTTTTGCAAATCTTGCTCTTAATTTGGCAATAGTAGAGTTTGACAGTGTTCCAGGTACTTTAAAAATTGACTGAAAAAGAAATAATACTTAGTTAAATTATCTTTTATCACATCTGTTCAAAAAGACTAGTTTGTTCTTTGTTTACAGGGACCAAAATAGCATTTTAATCCCTAGGGTCTAAAAGTAATTTGAATTAGGAATGTGGATATTGTCAGTAAAACCTCCAATCGCCCAAGAGAATGAACAAGTAACAGGCTGTATAAAAACTATTCAGCTACTAAATAATAGAGGTGATCAAAAGTAGTGTTCACCTTGGAAGCAACGCTATTTTAAAGCTTGAGTGATGTACTCTGAAACCCTCTCTGTGCTCAGTTTCTGGATTCAGAAAACAGTCTTGCTTTTAAAATAGTTTGGTGCTCCCTTAGTAAACAATCTACTATTAACAACTGTTATTATTAAAAGTACTAAGGCCATTGTCAGACATGACTTCAGTGGAGTTAGAGGTTAATTGCCTAATTGACTTTGATTATTATGATTTAAGAAAGTGTGACAAGTCAAAGTACAACGGATATCACGATAAGCCATATTTGAATAAAATAGAAATAATTTTAACTGGGTACACTGTTTTCAATGCACATTAAACAAAGATAACTGTATTAGTAGATTATTTAACGGAAATTTATAAAAAGGTGGCTATATTTTATAGAAATAGTAAATAAAATATATAATATCACTAAGGGATTATATTACCAGTAGAGATAGTTATATTAAGTTTATTATGTACCTGCATAAATTCATGGCAATGTAATGCACTGGCATTTTTAACAATTACTTTGAAGCACTCTGCTAGTGATGTAAAATCATTACATGCCATTATTGCGCTTCTGTTACTTTTTATCAGAGTAATGCACACTCTGAACAATATCTTTGATCCTTCATAGAATAAACAGTCCCATATCCTCAGTACTGTTTCAATAGGTAAGACTTCAGCAAATAAACACACAAACCATTTTGTAGTGATGACAGCCCATGGCAAACCTGAAATTAAATATTACAGGTATAAAAAAAAACGTATTCTATATAGGTAAATAATATAACACTAAAATTTATTTCTAGATGAATAAACAAATTACATTAAGTAATTAGCTTATCAGTGAAATGTACCTAAGTTTATCACATGTTGGTGAACATCAGGTACTTTAGATTTGACTAGTTCTGATAACACTTCAATATCCACTATCAACCCATCCATTGTTCTTGTGTAGTAATCAGGTAGAATTTTTTCCACTAATACTTTAAGAAGCCAAAAGGAAATTTCTTCACTCTTCGTAGCTAATAATAATAGTCCTGAAAATATGTTATTTTAAGCAATGGTCTAATTTAACATTTTAGTAAATAAAGGTTTCACATTTTTTTGATATTACCAGCAATATAATTTAAACCCTGACAGTACCCAACCACTCTATTACTATGTGAATATGCTATGAGTATGTTGAAAAGGTGAGTCTGATGATTAGCTTCCTTGGCAAAGAATATGTTATCCGGAAATGTCCTAGGCAAATCTGTTTTGACAAGGTCTACAAGCTCTTTCTCAAATGGGCTGTCCAATATCTTTTGATATAAGTCTGGTTGCTGTTGTTTCATCATATCGGCTACTGATATTGCCATCCAAACTGATGGGCGATGTTCACCTGCAATATTACACAAGAAACTATCTTAAGCATAACAACAAAGTATAAAGTTGCTTTTTGCATCTGTCTGTATATCCATTAGTAACTCATAAGTCATGCAAGGATTTTGAGGCGGTTTCCGCTTTTAGTTAATTTTTTTTTCTTCAAAGGTATGAGATCAAAAACTACTCCACATCAATGAGAGGCGATCGCGGTTCACCACTACATTATTATAGTTTTCATATATTTTGTACTTACTAGGGATTCCTTTACGCACGTAACGTTTCACAGTGGTAGTTCTTTTGACCGACTTTCCTTCTCCGAGGAGTGTTGCCCATTTCTGAGCTCTTGTTGCGAGTACTTTTAAATACACCGACATGAAATCCTCGTAACTATGATAGTCAAAATCATCGTGTCGTTCGAATCCATACTCATCAACAGAGCTTAAAGAAAAGAATCAGAAATTTAAGGAGGTACTACAAATAGCGGGAGTCATGTCTAAATATTACAATACACTAGATACCTGAACTGAGATTGTGCCATTTTTATCAAAATAATGATTGCCCTAGTTCTTTGAAGTGTGCATAATATCAGAATATTCCAATTTATGATTTTACTAGCCCCTATTAATTTTAGTACGCCCCCAAAACAAATTGTCAACCCCACCACATAGACATGTTTATTTTTTCTTTCTTTTTAATGTTTTCATATGTGAAGGCAAAGGCAGTTGAGTCCATACAGCTTCGTCTAGTATATATTTTCGACAAAAACAGTATGAATCCAGAAGCTAAGATTGGAACGCACGATTGAGTTCTAAACCATACCTTTAAGTGTAACGAATATAAAGGGTTGCTTTCCAACTACAGAGCATAATGCGACTCAGTGCCGCACAATGCCGAATTATGCTGATGCTTAATTGGAACGTGAATTAGTTTTCAAATGCCTGGTGCATTATGCAAATTATTAAAGCTTTCGTTTCATTAAATAGTTTTTTTTTAAATAATCAAAGTTAATTCAAACTGTGTTAAAAAAATAAATATAAATATGGATGAAGGTACAAACATTGACTTTTTTTTTCAACACTGAACTTAGCGCATTCTGCTGGTGCATTTGAAAACTAATTCACGTTCCAATTAAGCATCAGCATAATTCGGCATTGTGCGCCACTGTGTCGCAATATGCTCTGTAATTGGAAAACCACCAATGTTCAAATGGCTTTGTAAAGTAAATACATCACATAAATCATGTCAAATCACTTTTGACACATCCCTTCAAACGGCAAACGGCCGACTGTCGGCAATTGTTATTACTATAAAGCGGACTTTTTGGCGGGCTTTTAAATAGGCAAGGATTCACCAAATGAAACTTGCATATGGCAATTGGCAACATTAGCCGTCCTGCCATAATAAAAGAAGAAGAAATAGGCAAGGCGCGATTTTTAAGTTTTATTTCATTTATTTTATTTTCATAGTTAAAACTTAGAGAAAGTTTAGTTTTCTAAAGTTTAAAGATGGACGAAGATAGTAGAGGTAAAAATACTAAGAAGAAAAAGTCTGTTAAGAGGCGTAATGAAGAATTTTTGTCTCATGCTTCGGATCACACATCCGATGATGAAGCAGAAAATAAATATTTACCCTACCGCAAGCAGGATCACTTCCGTATTTGTCCGCTAAATTCTCAAGGAACTGTGTTCTCTGTATATTTAGAAAGTACCAAACCAGAGGAAAAGTTCGGTAATAAAAATCCAATTTATTTAAATAGGTTTTTTAATAGATTAATTAACGGAGTTAAACAGTTAAAACGTATAAATGCTTCCAAATATGCCGTAATTTTTGATAATTCAAAAAATGCCAATGCATTACTTAACAACTCACAGTTTTTAAAGAGTCAGGAATTGAAAGCCTATATACCAGCATCACAAGCTGAATGCATTGGAGTGATATTTAAATAAATGTTTTAAGGTTAGAGAATCATGCCAGAATCGACAAGTTTAGGTTTAGAGAATGTAACGCCAGTCCCATTATCTATACTCTGACTATGACTCATAGGGTACGAGTACGGGTGCGGCCAGAGTGCACTCAGATTCAGATTCCGAAAACAAGCGCGAAAAATAAACAGTGTAGTTAAAGCAGGGTGGCCATAGTGGCCGCAGGCAACCTGCTTAAACTACACTGTATATTTCTCTGCGGGCACTGTGGCCGTACCCAAACACTCCAAGAAACATGAGAATGCGTCGACACTGACATTCTAATGTAAAAAAATAAAGATTTATATAACTCAAGATTAAGCTGTATGCATTGTTATCTTTACCTTCCCTAAAAAAGGAGTATCTTAAAAAAAAAATAAGTAGTCAAAATTTAAATTCAGTGTAAAAGTTGCACTTAAAACGTACGTTTTGAACGTAGCCTATCCAAAAATTTGACACTTGACACAAAGTTTTGACATTATTGTATCCATCCTTTTCAAGTTTACAGGGACCGATAGGGACATAATATTGTCAAAAAATTGTTTCGTTTGAATCTATTTAAAAAAATATTTTTGCTTTATTTTTCGTTAGTATCAGTATTAAAAATACAAACTCGGTAGGTACCTATCTAATCAAATTGAATTTCAATGCAATGTGGTTTTTATAGTCTTTCAAATTCTTTGTTAGATTTTTTTCAACGAAGGCTCTTTTACTCTTTCAGTTTACATATTTATTGAATTAGAAATATGGGCCCTCCACCGGTAGTTACTGGAATATCTCCAAAGGAAGGCCCTCCAGGCACGAGAGTTACTATCCGAGGCGAGTTTTTAGGTACCAGTGCCATAGATCTTTTTGGTAAGTTCATAATGTTTTCAAGTGTATCAATAAAATTTTACTGTACTTCATGTTTTTTCGTCAAAAGGGGCGTAAAGTTTATCTTTATAATAATTATGATACGTTATTCTTTAATCAACCTTTTTCTTAGGCTTGAAGATTTGTGGATGTGATTGCCTACTCTCAGCAGAATGGAAAAGCAAAAATAAAATAGTGGCAAGATCAGGACCATGCAAGGGTCGTGGAGACATCATAGTCACCACGAAATCAGGAGGAGAAGGAACTTCTACTGTTCAATTTAGGGGTGAATATTGTCTTTATTATTATATGGGTGCTCCTCTACTAATTGGAAACTGGTCCATACTAGACTGTCCCTGGCATATTAGCTTATTTCCTGTTTGTTTCCTTCTTGCTTCTATTAATGGATTTAATAAAAAAAATGTGACTTCTTTCATGGCTTTTTTCTTTTCGCGATAAGTAGTACAGTGCTCTCTCCAGGTTTGTTTTATTTATTTATTCATGGAAAACAAACAGCATGTTAAAACTAAGGATAAAACGAGATGATGTAGCATTGATATGCCTTATACACTTTTCACAAATACAACTCAAATAAAATATACTTAATCCAATTGAGGCCATAGATTAAGTTAAAACTATATAAAAATAAAAACACAGAAGTAAAAAATTAAGCATAAAGCCATACCCACAGAGAAAATGGTGATAGAAATATAAAGTAATTTAAATTAGGTTTTTCAGCATTGTGCTCACGACGACTTATACTCTTGACTAATTTCCTAGTGCCTTTTTCTTTCTTCTTTTGATTTTTTTCTTATTTCCGCCTCTCTTTTTCTTTCATTTTTTCTCTTTTGGGGGTCATTTTGGAGTCGTTGATATCTCAAACGTTTCAGCTGTACGTTTTTGTCCTAATATTTTTTCTCTAGTTTTCGGTGGCATTTTGGAACATTACCTATAATAAGCAAATTATATTAATAAAAATTGTTTATTATTATGAATTACGCCTTTGTACCTTAATCTCTATACATCATGTTTATGTTGTAACCTGTTTGTGTACAATAAAGTGCTTACATACATACAAATACAAATTATACCCAATGTCACTCTTACAACTGAGACATACCCAACGATCATATGTTAAAATCTATGAGGCTGTTTTGGCTGCGGAACGTGCGAAAAAAAATACAGACATGCATAGAGTAAAACCATTTTAAATTGAATACTGTCTTAGTCTTAGTAGAACGGCGGGCTGTTTCCGCAACTCGACACACAGTGCCTATTTTGCGTGGGGATTGGCATCAGTCCTGCCATCCCAGCTCCTCCAAAAAGCTCAGCAGTCCCCGGATGTTGCTGCAGGCTTCTACTAGTGTCCGCGGGCTTCCCATTAGAGAAGTCCTTTGTCTTGCAACGCCTCTGCACTCCAGCAGAACATGGGCGCTCGTCTCCTCTTCCTCCAAGCAGGCTCTGCACAGAGGGCTGTCAGAAATACCTATATTATAAAGGTGTTTGTTGAAGTAGCCGTGACCCGTGAGTATACCCACGATTTGTTTCAGGGCCTGTCTAGGTAGTCGGATTAACTTACGTGATAGCTGCTGGTTTACCTTAGGAACGGCTTCCCTAGCTTGCCTGCAGTCAGTGTGTTTTGCCCAATATTCATCGTGTTGTCGTTGACAGCGCTCCCTTATCCAGGTTCTCAGCTGTCGATAAGGTATGGGTACAATTGGCTCCGGGCCAATGGCCGTCCTGCTGGACCCCTCTCTAGCCGCTGTGTCCCTTAATCCATTGTAAGGTCAGTCTATTGTCATTGCAAATATTGGATAACTTACAGTGGCATTCGTAAATTAACCCTGATGTCATTATATTGTTGTCTAGTGCCTGTAGGACAGAAGCGCTGTCAGAGAGAATACGAATATGTTTTCCTCGTACCCCGCGGCAGTCTATCGCCTCTGCGGCTCTAATGATGCCCACACACTCTGCCTGGAAGACTGTGTTATGTGCTCCCAATGCTGTTGAGATGTGTATATTTAGGTCTTCGGAGAAGACACCCGAACCTGTCCCGCAGTTGGTTTTTGAACCATCCGTGTAGACCCTTAGCTCCTTGTGCAAACAGCGGTCCGGAGTGTCTTCATACAGTTGTATTTTATATTTTTTGTCAAATACGTACGTCTTAGGAATAAGGTCGGTTTACTGCTGCAAAGTACGGAAAGTGCCTGTGTATGTCTGCTAAGATACTGGTATGTGGAGAGTTGTTGTCCCTCCATAGCCCCAGCATGCTTAGGCGAGTGGCTGTACAAGCAGCCTCCTGTTGTATAAATAAATGGAGTGGTCTCACATTAAGTATAGTCTCCAGTGCTGATGTGGGAGAGGTTTTCATGCAGCCGGTGATTGCACAGCAGGCTCGCCTCTGGAGACATCTTAACTTATTTGTTGTCGTTACCTGGATTGTCTTGGTCCACCATACTACTGCTGCATAGCTGATGATGGGCCTTATTATTGTCGTGTACAGCCACCTGACAATGAACGGTGCTAGTCCCCAAGTTTTGCTAATCATTTTCCGACACTGCCAGAAAATGATGTTCGTCTTCGTAGTAGTTTTGTCTATGTGTGATCCCCAGTTCAGTTTAGAGTCTAGGGTTACTCCTAGATACTTTACCTCATTGGAGAGAGTGAGTGTCGTGTTTAAGAGTTTCGGTAGCCGATAGTCACCTAAGGATCTTTTGTTCGTGAACATTACCAGTTCTGTCTTCACCGGATTCACCTTGAAGCCATAGTCGTCACACCATTTTTCAACCACCTTCAATGCTCCCCTTGTAACATCACAGGCGGTGCTCGCAGACTTACCCGGGACCATGATTGCCAGGTCGTCCGCGTAGCCCACCGTGTGGAAGTGAAGGTTGTTTAGTTTGGTGATTAAATCATAAAGTAATAAAGGTGCCCAAACATAGATCTTTCCGTCTGAGACAATCCTCTATTTTACTTACGACTGCATGTAGTGCAGATTCTGTCCACTTGCCTGGACTATAGGCGTGTTGGTTCGGATGTAATGGAATATTGACTAGTTGGTTGTCTCTCAGCTCTCTGTCGCACAACCTTTCTAGAGTCTTTAGTAAAAATGATGAGAGACTTATCGGTCTGAAAGATTTCGCCTCGTTGTAGTCTGCCTTACCTGGCTTTGGTATAAAGATTACCTTGACCTCCCTCCAGAGCTTCGGCGTGTATCTAAATGCAAGACACGCTCTCAGGAGGGGCACCAGGATAAGGATAAGCGCTTCACCTGCCCATTGGAGCAGCGCCGGAAAGATGCCATCTGGTCCGGCTGCCTTGAATGGTTGGAAGCTGTTAATGGCCCACCTTAACTTGTCTGTAGACACTGTCCTCAATGCAGTGTTCCAGGATTGTTCCGTGGGGGTCAAGCTAGTGTCATTCCAAGTATGTGTCGTGTGTATGATGCAGCCCGGGAAGTGGGTTTCAAGTAGTACCCTCTGTGCCTCCTCAGTTGTTTCTGTGAGGGAGCCATCAGCCTTCCGAAGCTGCGCTAGTTCTTGCTGCTTGTCTTTAGATAGTAGTTTCCTTACCTTGTTTGCCTTTGTGCATGAGTCTATTTCTGAACAAAATTTTCTCCAAGACCTATTGCTCCAGTGTCGAATGCGTCTTTTGTAAAGTGCCTTGGCATCTTTGTACGCGTCCCAGTCCTGGTCGTCACATGTATTCATGGCCCTGTTAAAAAGTCTTCTTACCTTTTTTCTCAGTTTTTCCAGCTCGGGACCCCACCAAGACTTGCTGGCATCCGAGCTGGATGATGGCGTACTGAGAGGACAGGCTGTCTGATAGCATGAGATGATTACTCTTGTTAATTCCTCAGCTGTTTCGTCTATCTTATCAGTTTCGTTCAAACTTTCAGACTGCATATGTCGCAGTGACCGAGTTACCTGTTTGCGATACTGGCTTCTGTTTGTTTTGCTAGGTATGCGTCTGGGTGGCTGGGTAACACGCTGTACCGCGATGTTGAACCTAATCCACCTGTGGTCAGAGCAGGATGCCTCTGGGGACACGTGCCATTCAGAGATTAGTTCCGTTGCTCTCCTTGATGCAAGTGTAAGGTCGATGATGGATCTGCCTCTTCTTGTTACAAAAGTAGGTTCAGATCCTGTGTTTATTATATTGAGGTTAGTGGTAAATAGGTAATCTACTAATTCCTCACCTCGTTTGTTGCTTTTCGTCATACCCCACAATTGGTGGTGGGCGTTGGAGTCGGTGCCGATGATCAGCGCCTTGTCTGTTTGTTCGCAGTGTCTCACCAGCTCAGCCAGTTCCCCTGACGGAGTCTCCTCTCCTTCAGGCATGTAGGCAGAGGCAACTACCAGGACAGGTACACTTGGATTTTGCTGTTGTATTATTTGGATTGTTGTTATGTCGCTAGAACAAAATTGTGTCATTATTTTTCCCTGTAGGTGTTTTGAACATACTATGCAGGTCCGCGGTGCGCGGTTACCTGGGTTGTAAAAATTCTTACCACCGGTGTTGTTGAGGCCACATATGATGTTGGATCTGATCCACGGCTCCTGGACCAGAGCAATAGCCCCATCGTTGTTGTCCTCCAGCCACTTCCTGAGTTGAGCCGTTGCGGTGCGACTGTGCTGGAGGTTGGTCTGCAGGACTTTGACTTTACTCGGTGGAGGCGCCATCGGACGCAAGCAAAACATCGACATCCACCTCCTGCCCGATGTCGATTCCACCCAGTTTGTCTGCCCATTCGTCGATGACGTCCGCTACTCCTTGCTCACCCAAAGTGGGATCCGCCGGAGACGGAGTCACTGTCACCTGCTTCTGGTCGGGCGTGGATGCTGCTATGCCCCCTGATGTGCTCGGCGACGGAGCAGATGTTGGTGGCTCTAAAGGCGGCAGGCTCTCCAGGTATTGACCGCCCTGGTTCCTGAACCTAACGTACACCGAACCCACAGGTAGCACAGTGTCCTTCCTCTCTCCAGAAGCTTCTCTGCAACGTCCCTGGTGGTGCTGAACACCAGGAACGTGTTGTCATCACCTGCGATGGCCTTATGCAGTAACCATCGGTCGACGTCTGCTTGTTTATTCTGATAGCGCAGCAGCTTGGCTATCGTATGTGGTTCCCTCGTACCCGGGACAAGAAGACCACACACCACCTTCTTCGGCCTATCAATTTGGCGCTGCACCATCAGTTCATCGTCATACCCCGGGACCTTTAGGCCAGCTACGGTCTTTTTTACCCACTCCAGCGTGCGGGGAGTCTCACACCAGAGGCTGAGAGCTCCGTCTCCAATAATGGGCATGCCCTTAAGGTTCGGGCCTTCGTCCGTTGAAGGTCCTGCCATAAGGAGTTCCTCAACAACGGCGTCCTCCAGAGCCTTAAGGACAAACCCAGCATGGGCAGCGCTGATGTGGCCTGTCTTTTTGCCCGTAATTACTACGAGCAAGTCGGCTGTAGCAGCATCCGCGAAGGATTTTTTGTCCGTTGTTCGACGCGGCCCCTCGGATCTTGGTTTTTTATATTGACCCCTCGGTGTCGAGACCGTATCGTCCAGTCTGGGCCTTTTCGAGGCCTCTTGTCTGTCCTTTGTCGGTTTGTCTGTCCGTCTGTCCTTTAGCTGTCGGTCTGTCTGTCTGTACCTTGTCCTGGGTTCCTTGACCCGTAACAATCTGCTGGGCGGCCTTGCCAGCTGCTGTTTTGTTACGGGCCTTCCTAGCCCTCTGTCCGAGTCTGTGCCGGTCGGTTGTCGTTTTGTGTTTGTCATTGTTTGGATTCCCAGTCTTGTCCACTGCCTTCCGATTCTTACGTCGGTAGGTAGCGACCTGCCAGGAGTCCAAGTCACCAGCCACGTCCTGTGGTCGTTGCCTGACACCGGGTTGCCCCTTCACCAAGGCTTCCAACGCACGGGACGTAGATGGTACGTCTAGGTCTAGGTCAGTGTTGGTCGGCCTGACACCGGGTTTCCCCTTCACCAGGTATACCGACTCTTTGTCTGTTATATTCGTCTGCCTGTCACCGGGTTTCCCCTTCACCAGGTCTCCAGACGATGTCATGTCCTTGTTCGTTTTTGTATGGGATCTGTTGGTTTCCATTAAACGTGTCTCAAAAAAGTTCATCCTCAACAGTCCCACCCGCCACGGAGCCACAACTGGGATGCCGATATCAAAAATCAAGGCACCAGGATTGTGGTGAGGATATAGGGGCACAGGGTTTTCCTCACAGCGCGACATCGGGAACTGCAGCTGCATGGCTGGTAGTCGATCCCAACTACCAGTGGTTCCATGCAACCTTGCTCCTTCAGCATGGCCAGAGTCCATCGCTAGATGTTAAGAGCGACCCCCACACCCCTCGCCGGCGACCCATAGACGGTAGACGCCTTGACCGTTGCCTCGTGGTCGGCTACACCACGAAGTTACCGTCTCGCTGGAAATCCGGGCCAAAGTGCTGTGTTGCTTCCGGGGTGCCGCAGCTACCCTTTCCGCTCAAACACCAGGATCCCTTCATCCCTGCTTACGGCGATGCTGCGCAGGTCCTAGCGCAGGAGAGGCTGACGCACCACCAGACCGCCTCCCTACTCCTGGTGGATGGGGGGGCAAGTCGTCTGACCATTTCAGTTACGTCTGTTTCATAGGGAATCAGACCAATAACGGGCGGCAACCACGTGAAGGAAAACAGCCAGGCTTGTCTGGGGGATCTACACGACCTGCGCTCGCTCCCCAGACCATTCACCAAATTACCAGACGGGACGCAGAATGGTAAAATAGGTGATGTGTTAGGTTTAGCCGTCTTTGTGCTATATATAAACCTGACACATCCCCCGCCCAATTGAATACTGTACTCTAACCTATACTTAATAAACAACCCTCTTCTAACGTAAACGGGTAAAAAGGCAAAAATTTCAATGTTATTGTAAGCACTGCCTTTATTGTGTATGTTTGGCAAATTAAATGTGACGAAACCTGAAAGAAACAGTCCCCTGTGATATAAAACAGTCACATGTGTTATGAGATGGCAGGGAACTGTTTGCCAGGGGAATGATTTTCAGTATATTAAGTTTCAAAAGCATATTAAGTTTACCTTAGAACGCATTGGTGACACTAAATAAAATGTCGACGGCGCGCTTCGTTTGCAACCGAACGTGGTTGAGGTGGTTAAAGTGCATTTATTATAATATTACAATATTATATTACTACATAAGCAAAAGCGTACTAAGAATAACTAGTACTCTATCGTTTTTAATATATAGAACTCAGTAATATAAACATCTTATACTTTTGATTTTCCAATTAGTGAAGAAACACCCATATAACACAATGTTTTTATCTGAATAGAATCACAAAACTTTATGTAAGGCATTTTCATCAAAAAGTTAAATAATATTATGTACAATTTTGAAATTTGGAACTATTTTTATTATTGGAATATATTTTTATTATACTGTTATAAATACAATTTAAAATTGAACATTTTTAATATTGATTGTTTATATTTTGGAGTACAAAAAATAAAGATCATTAATAACATACACTTTCTGTAAATGATGCATGTTGCTTCGACTTTTTTGATGTGTGTATGTTTCAGTTTTACATTGATAAAAAAATGGTTTATAAACACAATATGGAATACATGAATGGATAATTCTTCAATAATGTTGAAATTATTATTTTCGTCTTGTAATATTTTCACATCAAAATTTACAGTAAAAATATATAATATATTAATAATCATTGTATGTTTATTAATTAGTAAATCTTGGTGATATTAATAATAAATAATTATAAAGGTTGTATGAATAAATTATCAGAAGTTAAAGATATAAAATATCCTTTTTTCATATTGTTATTATATAAACTAAGTTCTCTAATTTATTTAAGGGTATCATGAATCCATCGGCCCTGTCAAAGAAAGTGCTGTATGGGTGGAAGAATCTATCCCCCCATCCATGCCATGGGGACGGAGACCAATGTCGCCAGTTTCCTACACTCCACCTGATCCTTTAGGACTCTCTACAGAAGGAGATGATTGTAAATTTCCAGAAGAAGAACTTAATGAATTGTTTCCAGATGGGTTAGTCATTAAATGTTGTATATAAATTTAATGTTCTTTATAAACATATACTAATTTTAGTGCAATACTGTTTTTGTTTAAAAGTGCAGGCAGTCCTCATACTTACTTGTTTTCAGATCAGGTAAACTGTCAGATGAGAATTTCCAACCTGGCTGGTATTTGCTTGAACATCACAGTAATACCTCCTATGAAGACCTAAAGGCAGGAATGGTGTTTTTGCAGAGAAAGGTATATAGAACCACTAAGTAACTTAATATTTGTTGGGTATTCTTTTTGATTAATTAGTTTGTAGCTTTATAACTAAGATTCTAAACTTGATTGCATACTATACTATAAATACGTAGTACCTATGCACTATGGTATGTAGTTAAAGGTACAAAAATAAATAAAAAGTTATGGTATTTACAGGGTTTTAAAAGAAAAAAACTAGAAAAATAGTTAAATTTTTACCTTAAAAAAAAACTAGTAAAATTTTCTATATATTTAAACACATAGCAGTTAAATGCTTTAATAATTAAAATATAAAAACAGCCATAAAATGAAAACATTATGTACTTCTGATAACTATTGCTGATATTTTATATAATGCATGTACAAACACGGTCACGGGCGCGTGAACAGCTCTAAGGCGATTTTGCCATGCACTCGTTTTGTACGATTCGTTAGTGGGCGGGCTCTCGACTTTTTATGAATGAACAGCAATAGCTCGGTTGTGTTGTGATGAATGTATGCTCATGATATTACATTTTGTTTGGAATTCGTAAATGATTTAATGTAATGAATGTCCTCTTTTCAATTTACTACATAATTAAATCCGGAAACAGTTGTAATCGTTCGTGCTATTCACGAAGTAAGTTCTGTAGATAAATTAACGACTTATTTATTTATCAGAATCATAACTCCTGAATAATTCAGTGATATTTTATATGTCATTAACAGCTGCACTCAAAGACGTCAATTAAAGGTAATGCTTCATTAAGTCGCGTGTTGTCTTATTTTGTTTTACCAAGAAATTTTGTTTCTACAAAGAAAGTGACAGCATCAACTTTAATTTAGTTGAAAAGTTAATTGGCATCTCTGAGTACGACATCGATTCAGCGCGACCTAAGGGTCTCACAAATTAAATTTTGCCCATTGCTTAGAAAGGGGTTTGTGATTAATCAGGTATAACGCGCGCTCCAATTCAAGCAGGAAATCTGCTATGCCCTACGTCTTTTAAAGGTAAATCGCTGGTAAAAGTAAATACTTAATATATAAAAACTATCATTAACGATATTATATTTATTTTAAAACAGATAGGGCATAGCGGATTTCTTGGTGGAATTGGAGCGCCCGTCTGGAAAAGTAACCTTTTTCTTACGGAAGACCACAGTAAAATAACACTTCCTACCTTTTGGTGTTGTGTTTCTGTTGGTGAGGAGCTCGATGGCGCAAGTGGTTAGCGCGTTCGGCTGCGGTCGTTGAAGTTAAGCAACTTTCGCAGTGGTCGGTCATTGGATGGGTGACCAAAGATTTACTATCTCGAGCTCCTCCGTGCTTCGGAAGGCACGTTAAGCCGTTGGTCCCGGCTGCATCTGCAGTCGTTAGCACTCACCAATCCGCACTGGGCCCGCGTGGTGGGTCATGGCCCAATCTCCCTATTCCATTCATAGGGAAGGCCTGTGCCCCAGCAGTGGGGACATTAATAGGCTGATGATGATTCTGTTGGTGAATAAGGTTTTAGGGCTCCACGGGGACGGGGATTGGGTTCAAGCCAGCAAGGTGAGAATGGCTGGAGCGGCACACTTTTCTATCGCATCAGTTATCTTCAGACTTCACTAGTCCCCACTCACACTTAAATATCTGGCTGGGGAGGGGAAATTTTCTGCGCCTTGTATTAAAAAAATAACAAAATATATGTCACTGACTATTAGATGCTAACTGTTATGAGCCTCGGGAAGAATGGCTTTTTAAAAAAAACAATTTTATTTATTTAGTAGGACAGCCGTCTGGTTAGGAAGTTGGATCGAGACTGCGGATCGTATGGATGGGACTGGCGGCTATGAGTACATAATGATGAGCTTGCAGTCTGTGCAAGGCAAGGGTGCATGGTGTGCTAAAGGGGATACATATACTATCTATAACACCTCCCAGGGGTAGACTAAACATCGGGGTTGAAAATACGATGTTTAGGAAGGTATTTGAAAGTCTGGGTATATATACATATATATACAAATTTTATATATTTCTGCGAATACTGGGACATGGGATGACTTCTACATCTGCTTGATGTTTTATGACTTTTAGAGGTAAACCTGGTTCATGCTCTGTTGGTTGATCAGAAGGAAGGTCTGCTGGAGTAGGCTGTATAGGTCTGGGAAGAAGGTAGGTAAGACGGCTGCGACATTTAATAAACTTAATTATTTTAAAAATACAGAAAGAACAAACAATGCAGATTATAACTATAAGTAATATCGAGTAATGAGTCTCGTATTTAATAATTTGGTGTTGATTTAAGATTGAATCTGCTTGGTCAGATATCGATCTCAATCTTGATTTTGTTTCTTGTGTGAAAACGTCCAAGTCAATATTTTGTAATTTCAAAGGAGCCTCGTTACTTGTTATTATCTTAAACTTATCTAAAGTGCAACAAGAGTCATTAATAATATTAAAATCGGATTTTACAACGGTGGAGTTTATTATTATATTGTTAAGTCTAGGTATCAACCTAGTGCTTTTACAATAAGATATACAATTAGTTGGGGTTGTAAGTATTCCTGTACCAATTATATTTATTTCAACAATTCCTTGATTTGGACATTCAATATATAATTTATTATTTTGGGATTGTACATATATCCAATTATTATTGGAAAGTGATTTCCATAAGTCTATGTGTCCGTGAACGAAATCGGTTTTACACTGTACCGGTAACACTTTTATCACATTTATCATTAATTCACTTTCACAACTCGGATTCGCACTGGTCGGGAACACTGTCATGACGTCACAAATATATTCGCGGGAGTTTATCGTTATGCATTCTGATATTGAGTCCGTATTACAATATTCTGATTTGTCCTTGGTCATTGCTATGTATTTACTACTTGGTATTACATATGTAAAAGAGTTTGGATTTATACTATCATGGGGAGTAGGTAGTGCAATGCTGTGATACAGGTTGAATTCCTTAGGGGATACTAAAGGTATCCTTAATACAAATACAATCTTGTTGCTTAAACTATAGCATACTATACTAGATATATTCATCAGAGTATGAATATTATTTAACGCTAGGCTAACAGGTAACTTATAATCTACAGGTAAGTATCTATAGTTATCGACGATTTCTTGGTATAGCTCCGTAGGACGGAGTACAGCCGGGTGCAGAATGTTTTTATTACTAAGCGTGATAGCGCTTGTTATGTCTTCAAGCCGGAACGATAACGTTAGTATGGATGCTTCTAAACTATTGAGTATTGAGTTTATGTTTGACTTTATAGTCAATTCATTTGAGATTAAAGTTAAGTTTTTTAATTTTAAAGAGAAATCATCGATAGCTTGGTTAAGGCTAGCTTCATTACTGTTTATTATATGTAAAGTTTCATTAAATTTTGATAAGGTGGAAGAGGTAACCAAAATATTTTCTTTCATTAATGATGCTAACCTTTTCTCATTATCATGCATACTTCGGATGGCTTTATCATATTTGATGCCATCATCCTCACTCAGAGTTCCGAATATAGTTTTGGAGAGAGAGCCAATACCACCTATCCATGCCCCTCGTTTGAACCTTTTGTCTGTTAAATGAGAGATAGCTGAATATTCCGAAACTAGATCATGATACCTAACTGTCAGAGGTGACAATGTGTTATGGCATTCTAAGTTATTAGAGGTTTCAATTTGTATTTGGTTGCATATAAGACGCAAGGTGCCTAATACAGAATTGATATTTTTTATGTGTGGGTCAATGTACGAGATATTCAAAGGAGTTATTATATCTAAGTGGCTTACATGAATTTTGAGTTCACCAATTGGGTCAAAGTATATACCGGAGCTTGAGTCGATCTTCCGGACATATTCCGGATGACCTTGGGCCAGTATGCTGTAAGGAAAAGAGGCATATACAGAACTCTGTATAAGTAGTGTACTATTTGTATATATCTATATTAATCCTATGTAAAAATAATAAATTGATAATATTTGTGTAAGCGTATAACTAAGTAAAAGTGTAAATTATGTATATATGTAGTTTGTATATAAGATTTAAAAGTTAATTTATTTACCTATGTTAATTAAGACTATATTTAAGTTGAGGTTGAAGGCCCTTGAGCCTCCACATGTTTGACCTCGTCAAAGTGGTGCCTTACGTGGCGCCTATTTATGAGTAAAGACAATGTATGGTTACCATGGATTTTAGTAACCTTGTAAGGGCCCTTCCACAATGGGGATAAGGCCTTGCGTTGTCTGACGTGATTTTTTAATAACACGTAATCTCCAACTTTGTAACTTACGGGACGTGTATGCGAGTCATAATAGGATTTAGAGTTTAATTTGGATTTTTGTATATACTCTATTGCCTTGTCGCGAGTATATTTCATTCTGTGTTGCAACATTTTGACATATTCCGGGTAGGTAGGATTTGTGGTATCATCGTAGACAGAGTTTGGGATGCGAGGTTTGTACCCGAACAACAGTTCGAATGGTGAGTAATGAGTAGTCGAATGTACTGCGGTGTTGTATGCCAACATGGCAGTATACACATATCGAGGCCAATTATCCTGATTCTCATTGACATAAGACTTAAGATATTCCTTGAGGGTCGCGTGTGACCTTTCCAGAGCACCTTGTGTCTGGGGATGGTAAGGAGAGGACCAGAGTTGTTTAGTTTTTAGAAATTCGCAAGTTTTCTTGAATATTTCGGCTGTGAAATTGGTACCTTGATCGGTAAGTATATACTTTGGTATTCCGAAAAGGGAAACGAAATGAAGAAGGCATTCGGAGCATTCCTCGGCAGTAATACTGCGAATTGGGTAGGCTATAGAGAATTTAGTAAGATCATCTTGCATAGTCAATATGTATTTAAGTTTAGCCGTACCGGATTCTGGCAATGGGCCTACGATGTCCATAGACAACCGCTCAAATGGGCCTGTCGAAGTAGAGGTTATAATCATTGGCGCTCTGTTAGTTTTTCGCAAGGCTTTATTAATTTGACACGATGAACACTTCCTCACATAGTTCTCAATATCACTACGCATATTCTTCCAATAAAACCTCTCCTTAATACGATTTAACATTCTAATGGTTCCTAAGTGACCGGCAAGAGGAAGGTCATGGTTCTCCTTCAATATCTTCGGAATTTCGCTCATTGAAGGATATGCAATGTTATTGTGGTAAATGTGAACACGTATGTTACTTCCGTCGAATAAATAACTAAGCATATTATAAATCTTGACAAAAGAGTGTCTATCAAAGGGATTTTTGAAATCGGATGTACTAATATCATTTACTGTGGGATAAGACATTATTATTTGATTACGAGCGTATTTTAGGGATTCGAAGATATCTGGATATGAAAGGTCATCAAAATGATGTACCTTCGTGAACAGGAAAAGGTAAGTTTTATTTCCTGTTGTAAGAGGTATAAAAGTATGTAAGGATCTTTCTAACTTTAAAAATTCATCTCGCTCCAGCGCGGAACAGTTGTTTATTATTTCTTGAACGTAAGGCATGGACTCGTCCATGTCTATTGAAGTTGGTATAATAACTAACCTTTGTGGCCCTTTTAGTAGATTTTCATTATGTTCTATTATTTGGGTATCATGCGACTCAGCAGAGGATTTTAGGAATTTGTTATATGTTTCATCGGGCATCGGTTGATTTTCAGGCTCAGGAGATGGAGTGGAAACAGGTAAGTTTTTAGGTACTGGAGAAGAAGTTTTGGAATGAGTCTCAACTGGAGCAGGTAAGTTTTGAGGGCTGTAAGCAGTAAGGGAAAGATCGTCGTCTTCCAGGAGTGGAATAGAAGGTAAGTTACTGTTTGATCCGAGAAGACTAGAGGGAATACGCACATCGAGATCGCTCAAGGTTAAAGGGCTGAACGCTGGAGAGCTTCCGGGACTTGCAACAGGATCTTGGTTTTCAGGTATGTTCGGCTGTGGTGGTTCATTATCAGGGTTAGTTACATTAGAATTTAAGGAATCTTTATTCGCAGGATATATAGGGTTCACCGGGTATCTGGACAGAGCGTCAGCGGCGGAGTTTAATTTGCCCTTACGGTATACTATATCATATTCATATTCTTCCAGCTTTAATCTCCATCTTTGGAGTTTACTGCTGGGGTCTTTATGATTAAACAGCCATTTCAAAGGTTTATGATCAGTAATGATAAGGAATTTGCGTCCATAGAGGTATGGGCGAAACGTTTTACAACCGTATAGGATTGCTAGCAATTCTTTCTCAGTAGTGCTGTAGTTGGATTCGCTTTTGTTAAGAGTGCGTGAGGCAAAGGCTACTGGTTGGTCTTTTCCAACAATTCCTTGGGAGAGTACAGCACCTACTGCATAGTTTGAAGCGTCACATGTAAGGACAAATGGCTGGGTGAAATCTGGGTAGATAAGTAAGGGTGCTGTCGTCAGTTTGTGTTTTAGAGTATCGAAAGCGAGTTGCTGTTGATTTTCCCATTTAAATGGTATGTCCTTTTTTAGGAGGCTGGTAAGAGCTTTTGCTGTCTTGGAAAAGTCCGGGATAAATCGGCGATAATAGGAAACAAGACCAAGGAAGGATTTTATGTCCTTTGGAGTTTTAGGGGTAGAAAATGCGGTTACGGCCTTAACCTTCTCTGGATTTGGCTTTACGCCTTGTTCGGTGATTATATGCCCTAGATAACAGACTTCGCGTCTTAGAAATTCGCATTTGTCGGGCTGCAGTTTCAGATTGAACTGACGGATTCTTTGGAAGATGCCTGTCAAATTGCTGATGCTAGAGTTTAGATCATACCCGTACGAGACCACATCGTCGAGATACACAAAGCATCGTATACCCTGAAGGCCAGATAGTGCAGAATTCATAAGTCGTTGAAAGGTAGACGGGGCGTTCTTGAGCCCGAATGGCATCCTAGTGAATTGGAAGTGTCCCTCAGGGACAGTGAAGGCTGTTTTAGCTTTATCAGCTTCGTTAAGCTCAATTTGATGAAATCCAGATGCCAGATCTAAGGTGGAGAAGTACTTACTATTACCGAGTTGATCTAGTATTTCGGTGATTTGTGGAATGGGGTATGTGTCACCGATTGTGATATCGTTGAGTTTGCGGTAGTCTATTACTACACGCCATTTTTGGACATTGGAAGCATCGAGTTTTTTTGGAACGACCCAAATGGGAGATGACCAAGGAGAGTCAGAGGCTTCTATGATGTTTTGTTCTAACATTTTGTCTATTTGTTTTCTGACTTCGACTTTGTGGATCTCTGGGAATCTATAGGACTTAGTGTAAATTGGAATATCCGTGGTTGTTTTGATTTCATGCTTAAGAGCATTAGTATGAGTAAGGTTTTCTCCTTGAAGATGGAAGATGTCGGAAAAATCAGAACACAGTTGTAAGAGAGCAGCTTTTTCTTCGCTGTTGAGATGGGAAGTACGCAACTGTTTTATGACTTCTTCTGTGCGTTCAAAATTATTACTCAAAACACTGGTATGATTAACGGGTCTATGATACGGATATTCTTCCATGAATTCAGACGGATTAAAGGGAACAAGCTTAAGATTGAGGTTTGATTTTAAGGTAAGTGGTTCTTCGGAGGTATTAATGACGGATACGTTAATTCTATTGTTTTTCTTGACGTGGACTAGGCAATTTGCTATAAGTAAATTATCGGAAACTTTTTGGTCCAGGACTAGTCCTTCTTTGATTTCAGGGTTTGAAACTGAGCATTCAATGATGGTCTCAGTTCGAGCGGGAATTATGTAAGCAGGTTCGTGGAAGTATAGCTTCAACGTTGCATCTTTTATGTGGAGTAGGTTATTATTATAGTCTATCGTACAGTTCAGGGCATTGAGCATATCGGAGCCGATTATCCCATCATATGGTAAATGAATGGCGCCGATGACATGGAATAAATGAGATAATTTGGATTTAGAAGTATGTAATTTCAATTGGAAGTGACCTTTTGTACGGATCGTTTCCTCTGCTGGATCAATGCCTTTTAATTGGATGGTTTCATTACTTAGTTTTGGATACTTTTCTATACATGACTGTTTTAAAAGACTTACAGATGATCCAGAGTCGACTAACAAAGATAGCGGAATGTCTGAAACAGAAGAACTCACGAGGACATGAGGTAATAGGGTCTTGGCAGGATTATTAGTTATTTCATAAATCTTGGATTTAAGTATATTTGACGGGTTAGATTTGTTGTATAGTCGTTGGGGTATAGTGGATTTTGACAGATCAACTTTGTTCAGTTGCTGCACGGATACAGTGGATTTTGGCAGATCAACCTTCTTGAGTTGCTGCACGGATACAGTGGATTTTGGCAGATCAACTTTCTTGAGTTGCTGCATGGATACAGTGGATATTGGCAGATCAACTTTCTTGAGTTGCTGCACGGATACAGTGGATTTTGGCAGATCAACTTTCTTGAGTTGCTGCACGGATACAGTGGATTTTGGCAGATCAACTTTCTTGAGTTGCTGCACGGAAACAGTGGATTTCGGCAAGTCATCATGTAGCGATACTTGCGGTGGATCAGGTTTGTAGCGACATCTATATACTTTGGATTTTTTGTTTGAATCAGCTGTGTCGATTTTTGGTGCACGAGGTCCCGTACGACACAGGGACGAGACAGTCTTTAGTTTTTTGGATTGGAATCGACGGTATCATAGCCGTCGTCAGGATTAGTTGGGTATTCATCGTCGTTAGGTTCTTGTGCACCGTCTTCAACGTAATTTATACGTTGGGGAGCTCTTGTTTGAATTTGGTCAAGGTTTTTAAACCGGTTATTGTTATATTCCCTTTTCCTACATTGTTCCAGGGTGTGACCTGGTGTTTTGCAATATCGGCAAAATGGGGTGGCCGAAGCATTGCCACTATAAGAGCGATTAGTATTAGAGCTGGGTCTTTGGTAGAACTGGTTAGAAGTTGGTTGTCCTTGGCTACGGTGGACAAATTGTGTATTAGGCCTTGGTAAATTATGTCTGTCCTGACGCGCATATTGGTTGCTGGATTGGCTCGGGCCTTGCCTAGAAAGTGTTTGTTGGATTCTCTCCTCAGAAATTGCTAGATTAATAGCGTCGTTTAATGATTTAGCCGATTTACACCTAACAATGTTAGAAATTCGGGGATGCAACCCCATTTGGAAGTGATGGAGGGCTAGTTCCTCCATGGCGGCCGACCGTCCTATCATTTCCCTACTTTTGTGACCGTGAGAAATTGATATTTCCGTTAATAAATCGGATAGACATGTCTCAATCCTTAGAGCATACTGACTAGCTGGTTCGTTAGGCTGTTGTTTGCACTCTTGCAAATCTGTGAGCAGGTGAGCATAATGCTTTCGCTCACTAAACTGTGTTTTCAAGAAATCTTTTAACTGTTGCCAAGTGGCGAATTCCTTTATGGAACAAGCGGTCTCTGCCTTACCTTCTAATTGGCAAAGAATGTATTTAAATAATAAATCCTTTTGGGAATCTGCGGCAAGCTCGTAAGCATTATTGCAATTTACGAGAAAGGAATTTAATTTTTCTCTGGAACCGTCGTACGGTTTTATGAATTTTAATAAGGTGGATAATTCAATTTCCAATCTTGGTGTGATTTTTCGTCGAGCACCTGACCTAGTGGAAGGTCCTAGAGGAGGTGGACATTGGTTTTGGCTATCGTCCTCCGTGTCGGTAATAGCAATATCGGGGTTATCGAATTTAGGACTCCTAGGTCTATCCATTGCCATTGTAGAATAATAACAAAAATAATAATAAGAAATCTATATAAAATATTGGAGTAGAATCCGTGAAAGACGCTGGTATGATTAATTAATCAGAACACTTATTTAATATATGATAATAGCAATGACCAAACTTATAAAGTCACTTACTAGAATGCAGATAGCACGATAAAGGTATTAATCATTTCTTGGAGCTTAACTCGCCGTGCGTGGGAAGTCTGCGTGATGATAAGCCTCGGGTCGTCGCGTCGTAGAATTATACCGGTCGCAGCACTGAATTGTGCGCGACAGCGGGTATAGTCTCGCTGGTTCTGGGCAAAGGCCGGCTGCAGTACAAACGGCACGCAGCAATGGGCCTTTCACGAACTTTTCACGAACAATTAGGCGACCAAGAGGGCCGGGCCGGAACTCGGTGCAATAACGTAACCGTTCTACACAATGGAGCTGGCGCTTACACTCACACGCACAAACACACGCGTCGATTTTGGGTTTCGAAGACGTACCGGGGACTCTTTTTGAATCCCTTTACGCTGCCACCATTTAATGTTATGAGCCTCGGGAAGAATGGCTTTTTAAAAAAAACAATTTTATTTATTTAGTAGGACAGCCGTCTGGTTAGGAAGTTGGATCGAGACTGCGGATCGTATGGATGGGACTGGCGGCTATGAGTACATAATGATGAGCTTGCAGTCTGTGCAAGGCAAGGGTGCATGGTGTGCTAAAGGGGATACATATACTATCTATAACATAACGCATATATTTTTAGATAGGTATATAGAACCGAAACCACTTGAGTATTTATTCACTGACAAATCTCGAAAACTACTAAAATATTAAGGTGAAATTTTACACGAAAGTAATTAATGATTAGGAGTCGTTGCCTAAAAAGGATTTTAGGAAACTTCCTCAAAATGGGGATAAATGTGTATAATTTTTTTTTTTTTTAAAGTTGTTATAATCGGAGTTGGTAATTAATTAGGCTACCTTAGAAAATAAGAAAATGGTAGTAGGTATTTTCTAATTTATACTCTGAGTGGTTACAATGTAGGATCAAAGTTTTGTTCTGCGCGTGCGAAGCCGCTGACGGAAAGCTAGTACCTTTTTTTTACAAGAGCATAATAACAATAAAATAAATAATTATTAAGCTCATTTTTTTTGAGAGTAAAAAGGTTATAGGTTTACTTTAAAAGTATGACTATACCAGATTCATGAATTCAATATTAAAATCAAAACCAAATGTAAAATTACGCGTATGATTATTGTTGTTGTTTTATTATTTCTTTATTTGGTCCCGATATCGCACGCGCATTACAGAAATCCTGAGATGTTGCCAAACCGCTGGCTGTAGCTGTGTAGCGGCATAGAGCAACGCCGCGCATAATCTCGCACGCATCATTCTTAAATGCACCCAGTGCAGCGCTATGCTAATTGGTTATAGTAAAATACTACGACCAATCAGGATGGGCTCGTAAAATCACCCGTCTAACGCTTGCACAGGAAAGATTTCAGAAGACGCGCCCGTGACCCCCACTGTACATAAAAATAATAAATAGTGTAAACCCTTAGTATCATTATTTTTAATTAATAAGTAATCTTAAAGTTTTCTGTGAATATTTTTGTGATAAGTCTGTTTTACTATTGAATTGTTTTCCCAAAACTGTATAACTTTATCGATTTACCCTTTCAAAGTTAAAGAAAAGGGTCAATGTGACATAACAAAATTTCTTTCCTATTCCTTCTATAAAATAAGGCAGGCTTGCTGGCACAAACAATGCACACATTCAATGCAGTTGCCCAATCTATGTATTTATGTGTTCAATTGGCGAGTTTACGAAAGTAACTTTAAAAGTGTTGTGCAACGATATTAAATACCCTAGATACACCACGAGCGCTCAAAATGTATCCCAATCAAGAAGTGCTTGAACTCCACTCAAGCACTTCTTGGTTCACAGTCACGCGCGGACCGTTACAAAGTCAAGATGCCACAGAGCTCCGCGAAAAAATGCGAAAATAATACTTAGAGTACGAAAAGTGTCGTTTTTCGCCAGGTATCTTGTCTAAGTTGGTTAATTCAACGCACTTGAAGCAAATTTTGATGTAATACTTACTATAAACTGAGTTAATATAAAATATTTGTGATATTCAAATGCATGGTCGGTTATACGTCGCCATATAGCCCTCTCTTTTCCTCCCTGTCCGTGCCTGCTATATTGCTAACAGCGCGTTCAGAATTGCGCGTAGAGCCAAAGAACTAAGGTCTAAATTATTCCGCATATAGCAATAAGTCGTAAAATTTTACGAGCTTGCATTTCGAACTGTCGGAAGTCCTTGACGCATGCTTTTTATTTAAGACCTTATACAGTATGTGTTAAAGGTTACTTTCAATATTTAATTAATGCCTTATATTGATTTTGACTACGCGATCATCTTACGGAGCTCCGAGGATCGTTCAATGTACCTTTTGGACAGGTTTCAGGCACAATTTTGTTCGTGTTGGTGTATCTAGGGTATTGTTGGTGTTGTGCAATAAATAAAATTATTGTCATTTTGTTGTAATATATTTTATGTATTTGAGTAATATATTTTGAATTTTAGTTTCTTTTGACAATTATATTATGTTTTTTATTGTATTGCAATATTATAATCTGAATGGTATTGCATCTTCAATTAAAGTTATTCTTCTTCATTTATTTTATGGCTTGTGATTACAATTCCGCCACTGTCACGTAGGTAGCTTTTACACGTGGGGTAACAGTTTCATACAACATAATTTTGAATTGATGGTTTCAATGCATTCAGTTAAGTTATTCAGTTTTTATTGACGTTTAGTTACATTGACATTAAATTTTTTTATTGACATATTTATTGACATTATTTTTATACTTTATAGTATTGAAATCATAATGTTAATAATTCAAGTGATTATATAAGAATTTAATGTTATGTTTATTTGATAGGACGACTATACTATTGAATTAGGTATATACCTACCTGTATTAATAGTGTAATGTGTTTAAAGTAGACTTGCAACGAATAGTATATTCGGCAGTATACCGAATATTCGGCGAGGCCCCTGACCGAATAGCATAGCCGAATATTAGGCAAAAGTATTAGGCTGGATTTTAGCGCTAACAACTTGTACAGACGTGATTGTTTCGCGCTCCTTTGTTTTGTTCTAATCTGCCGTCCTCAAGCTAAAAGCGGCTAAATGACAAAACCAACTTTTGAGATATGGCCAAAAACGGCGCGTAAACTTTAAATTATTGCTATTATGTAACCATTCATCACATGACTGAATGAATTAAAAACTGTTTACTTGTTTAACACAGAAAATAATTAAATTATGTACCTGTTTTATGTACCAATGACTACTTAATAAATGATTATAAAAGAAATGAGGACCTTACCCTTCTAAATTTTGATTACCACAATAATTCAAATAGGTACATAGAATCCTACATTTTTCCAATTCAGAAGATGAATTATGTACCTGTGTTATGTACCAATGACTACTTAAATGATTATATAACAGAAATGAAAATTTGAAGATATACGTAATCAATCGATTTTAAATTTTCATTTTACCAATTATTTCTCTTTGACAAAATATATTATTTAAGTATTCGGTATTCGGCCGAATATAATAAAAGCAGCCGAATAGGCCGAATACCGAATAGTAACCGAATATTCGTTGCAAGTCTAGTTTAAAGCGAAGAAATTACACAGTGACGCCTCTGATCATAGTAAAGATTTATCTTTCATTTAGGTTGAGGGACAAAAAGAAGGGCAACTTAGTTTCTTGAAAGCAAATACAGGATCTGTGATGGACCAACTAGATCGACTTGTACTACTCAAGAACATGTATGAAGAAGATCAAAGGAAGAATGGCAAGGAGCCATTGCCTAGTTTGCAAACAGCTATAGAGGGTAAACTAAACTCTTCCAAGCTTTAGTTATTTTTCAGAAATTCTGTTTAAAATACCATAAGTGCTGAAAAATATATTTATAAATTATTAGGCCCATGGGCTTGGTTCTGATATGATTTTTCAAACCTATATTTTAATTTTCAGACTCTATAACTCTGGCTGATTCCCTATTTTCTGAGATACTCTCTCGAAAGGAGAATGCAGACAAAACCCGCGAAGCTCTCTCATTGCTCACGCGGCACAAATTCCTCTTTCAGCTACCCTCATCTATAGACAGGAACATTAGGAAGAAGGAATATGATTTAGTTGTCAATGATTATACAAGAGTAAAAAATTTGTTTGGAAACACTGATATCAAAGTATGTGTTCGAAGTATTTGCAAAGACTATAATATAGCCGTAACAAAATTATTAGAATAAAATTAATCCAGATATTTCTTATAGCTGTTTCAAAAAATTCTTGCTGAAATCGATAAAAAAATTGTGGATTTGAAAGAAAAATTACATACAAGGATGAAGACCATGCCTATTAATGTTCAGGAACAAACAAACTACATTAGGTGAGTGCTATTAAATTATTTATCTGTACTTAAGTCCTGTTGATGTTATATGGGGTAATGCATAATAAATATGTTTTTAGATTACTAATAAGCCTGAATTGGGAAGGTGATGCTGCATGGACTGCTATCACCACTCGAAAAGACTATCTCATGAGTCTCATGGAGAAAGTAAAAGACCATTTCAAGAAAAAGGAGGATCAAGAAAGTAATGAAAAAGGTATGTATTACGATAAAATTTAATAAATGCAGTTGACCTGATCGTTTTGATTTTTCGCAACTTATTGCGAATAGTGTATTGTATATATCTAAAGTTTTACTAAAATATATTTACTATTTGATTTTTCCATCGATTGTTGATGGATTTCTCTTCAAAACGAACAAAAAATTTAACAGAAAGAACTTCAATACATCAAAAAAACAAAATATCCATTTGCCCATCCTCTGCCTTCCATTTCCCCGCCCCCTCCCCACCTAGCATACCCTGTTTCAATGAAACGCGATATGAAAAAGCTATTTATGGACATTGAAGGTCAAGTTACTAAGGGTCGATAATAGTACATTACTGCAGCGGTCAGCAAAAGGCATTGATGGACGGTCGCCTCGGCTCACATACGTAAGTCCATCAATGCCTAGCTGTGGCCAAGGCTTGCATAGTGCTTTTCTCAAATAATAGTAAATTAAAACTAAATAATTACTTTTAATTGTGGTTTAACTATAATGGGAAGAGATGGCGCTGATAAGAAACACTAGAGAAAATTTGACACGGCCATCAGGGCCGCGGTAGCATAATGGTCAGTGCATTCGCCCGGATAGCGAAGGGTGCGGGTTCGAGTCCCGTCTGCTGCCTGGTCCGCGTGGAATATTTTGTAGTAAAATATACTTAAGATTTAAATAATTACTGATCAAGATCAATGACGAACAACGAGCAATAATTTTTCTCGCGTTAGTTAATTTGTTTTTTTTTTATCAAAACAGCTTTCTATTTGCAGCCCTATTCCAAATTTAAATTAAACTTTTGATAAGTTCCCCCTTGTTTGCCATGTGTGGGTAAAAGAACGCTCCAACTTTTGCCGGCTGCTGCTCGCATCTATGTGGCCAGTACAGCAGTTTCGAGTCATATCGAAGAAGGTTGTCAAAATAATCCTCACATTTCCAAGCATGTTTAAGAAAAAAGCTTAAATATCATATCGCAGTGCACATGCTAGAGGGGCTGGATTGCTTGCTCCAGAAAAAGTATTACTTTCGCATGAATACTGCCCTTTTGCATTATTATTAATGACCAAATTCTGAAAGCATTCTAACCAAAACTCGATTAGAATTTCAACTTACTTTGCATAGGTAAACGGAAGACCAAGGAGTCTGAAAGTGAGGGTTCCTGGAGTACGACCCGCATGCTATGGTGTGGGGCGGCGTGCGGTGCACTGTCCACGGAACTGAACGCTCTGTGGCCTCTCGCGAGGCGGTACTTCGCCGGTGAATTGGGCGGGCAACCATCAGCGACAGAACGCCACGAGAGCCTCAAGGTACTTAAGCTTTAGGACTGAAATCCCCTGCATACCCGCTTGCTATGGTGTGGGGCATCTTGTGGTGCGTTGTCCACGGAACTGAACGCTCTGTGGCCGCTCGCGAGGCGGTACTTCGCCGGTGAATTGGGCGGGCAACCAACGGCAACAGAACGCCACGAGAGCCTCAAGGTACTTAAGCTTTAGGATTGAAATCCCTAGCATACCCGCTTGCTATGGTGTGGGGCGTCTTGTGGTGCGTTGTCCACGGAACTGAACGCTCTGTGGCCGCTCGCGAGGCGGTACTTCGCCGGTGAATTGGGCGGGCAACCATCGGCAACAGAACGCCACGAGAGCCTCAAGGTACTTAAGCTTTAGGACTGAAATCCCTTGCACGACCTGCTTGCTATGGTGTGGCGTGTCTTATGGTGCGTTGTCCACGGAATTGAACGCTCTTTGGCCGCTCGCGAGGCGGTACTTCGCCGGTGAATTGGGCGGGCAACTATCGGCAACATAACGCCACGAGAGCCTCAAGGTCTTAAGCTTTAGTACTGAAATCCCTTGCACGACCCGCATGCTATGGTGTGGGGCATCTTGTGGTGCGTTGTCCACGGAACTGAACGCTCTGTGACCGTTTGCGAGGCGGTACTTCGCCGGTGAATTGGGCGGGCAACCATCAGCAACAGAACGCCACAAGAGCCTCAAGGTACTTAAGCTTTAGGACTGAAATCCCTTGAATACCTGCTTGCTATGGTGTGGGGCGTCTTGTGTTGCGTTGTCCACGGAACTGAACGCTCTGTGGCCGCTCGCGAGGCGGTACTTCGCCGGTGAATTGGGCGGGCAACCATCGGCAACAGAACGCCACGAGAGCCTCAAGGTACTTAAGCTTTAGGACTGAAATCCCTTGCATACCCGCTTGCTATGGTGTGGGTCGTCTTTTGGTGCATTGTCCACGGAACTGAACGCTCTGTAGCCGCTCGCGAGCCGGTACTTCGACGGTAAATTGGGCGGGCAGCCATCGGCAGCAGAACGCCACGAGAGCCTCAAGGTACTTAAGCTTTAGGACTAAAATCCCTTGAATACCCGCTTGCTATGGTGTGGGGCGTCTTGTGTTGCGTTGTCCACGGAACTGAACGCTCTGTGGCCGCTCGCGGGGCGGTACTTCGCTGGTGAATTGGGCGGGCAACCATCGGCAACAGAACGCCACGAGAGCCTCAAGGTACTTAAGCTTTAGCACTGAAACACTTGCACAACCTGCCGCTTGCTATGGTGTGTGCCGTCTTGTAGTGCGTTGTCCACGGAACTGAACGCTCTGTGGCCGCTCGCGAGGCGGTACTTCGCCGGGGAACTGGGCGGCCAGCAGAGGGGACTGAACGCTAGAAAGCCTCAAGGTTAGCTTTGAGACCGAAATCAATTGCACTATTATGTTATGCACTGAGAGCTTGTTTGAGGCAGAAACGTCAACTTAATTTAATGCTTTAGAAAGCACGCATTGTCTTATTCTATCGATCGATCGTTTTCGCAATGAAAGTGATAGCATTATCTTTATTCAAATTTAAATTACTACTCTGACTGCGAAGCGAGTGCGGACGCGTTGCGAGTCATTTTATAACCATGCTATCGCTAAGAAATTGAAAGTCTCAGCTTTGGTGAAACTAAGAAGTTAACTGATTTTATTCCCTGACTGCGGTTGTAATTATTTCCTTCTGGCGCATAGGAAATGATAATAGCGGCGGTGGAGTTGTTCTCGACTCACATGCGCGCGTGCTTACTGAGCGGCGGGGGCGGCGCGGGCGCGGACGCGATGCGCGCGCGGCTCAACATCAACCTGCGCGACCTGCGGGACACTTACGACGCGCTGCTCAAGCTCGATCTACCATCGCAGGTAATAGTCCAGTCACTTTAGGGAAAAAAGGGGTCAATCTGGGAATTGAGATAATAAGCTCGAAACTCGTGTACAGCTTCATTTTGGCGTTCCAAAAGTTGTCCCAAAAGTCTCATATTATCTCGTGTCTGCGTCGTAAGTTATTCGAGGTCAAAGGTCAAGAAAATGGGTTTTTTGCAATTATCTCCGTTTCTATGGTTCCAATCACTTGAACACCTATTATGAAAAATAAAGATGAAAAAAATTTCCACAACTTTTGTCTCAATTTTTTTATATACGC
Organism: Chilo suppressalis; assembly: GCA_902850365.2. NCBI lineage: Eukaryota > Metazoa > Arthropoda > Insecta > Lepidoptera > Crambidae > Chilo > Chilo suppressalis. The sequence continues at coordinate 22,996,289 of OU963898.1, forward strand.
TCAACCCTTTTCGAGATAGAGGGTGGATAGCACCCAGCGCTCAGGCTTACTTACTGTAATACAAGGTCAACCGTGAATCTCGGTGAATAATACACCTTGTATACGGTTACTAAATTATTAATACATTGTATGAAATGATGTTTTATATATATATATTTATATAGATTGTAAATAGAAAAAAATATTAAGTATTTGCTGTTTAAATTTTATAGATTTTCAAGTTCAAAATGTGTAATAAACAAGGTATTATTCACCGAGATTCATTCCATTTATTATTTCCAGCTTATTATCTCAAATTTCGAGGTGAAACCCGAAAGTGACTGGACTAGAAGTACTTTTGTTTTACGCCCAGTTTTTAACCCACTTTGAAAAGTAGGTTCTCAATTCCGTTTTTTATAATAAATCTCCAGTAGAAAGCTTGTGTTTTTTGCTTTCGACATTTGAAGTGTCTGGCAATAAATACTGCTGACAGAATGTGTCTGGCAGTATTAATTTCAAATTGTTAACATTATTTTTTACAACATAGTTTATGTAAGAATCAGTCATCAGACTGTAAGCAAAGAGTGTTAAATTTGTACGTGCCTGCTCCACCTGATACCTGAAAAGCACACAGTACAAGTTAGTATGTATACGTTAATTGTACACACTAATACTACTCAATTGTCCATATTTTGTCCAGCAGAAAATAAGTAATGTCTGGCGGTCTTGAGATCTTACTCTATAAGGATAATCTGATTACGTGGTTTCGAAACAGCTGTTATTTAAATCTAAATAATAAAAACATCTGAGCAACAAAGGTCTAAAAGGCCTATCTTATTGAAACTAACCGTTACCTATTATCACATCAGTGTAGGATACTTTAATGAATTATTTCCGCTTGTTAAATTTTTACATCTTAATTGATGAAATTTTCACTCCATCTAGTGGATCGTTAAAAAGTTTGCTACCATAAGCACGCAATGTCGGTGAAACCGCTAAATCTAGACTTTCTTATAGATGGAACCACATAGAATGTTTTTTTTATTACAATATTATGTAACTGTTACTGTTAACTGTACAGTTAAGCGGACTTGTGTTTGTTGGAAAAAAATAACTATAATTTGTTAAATCTGACGTAGGTTAGATAACAGGACAACATAACTCCTAAGAAGGTACTGCATTCCACATATTCCTTCTGATAACTAAGAACCTCTTATTCGGTGGTACAGTTAGCTGAACAAAAGAAAACATAATACTGATTATACAAGTGGTCGTTTAGTATTTTTGGTTCTCAACTGACCACCCACGTGGACAGCCCAGGTGGTCGGTTAGGTATACCCCCTCCCCAGGTTAGCACCCCACGACAACGGCTAACTAGAGCCGAGGTTCGAGTTTCAGAGACGCCCTCTAGTCGAGCCGACCCCCTCCAGCTCGAGTGGTCTAGGGGCTCCAGACGGAGAGGAGCCTCCCCCTTGGGGAGATGCCATCCGCCTGGAATACCTCTAGAGGCACTCGCCAATTCTCGGCTCTCGGTCCCCTAGGATCTCGCCGTCCCCAAACCCGGTGACGCTGTAAAGGTCATCTGTGACCAACAGCATACACACTCAAAAAAGAGCCCACGTTGATTGGTGGACGCTATAACGCTGGAAGATTTTTAGTGTTCGATATTTTAGTATCGTTGCATATTCCTTAGACTCCTGGAGTCTTAGATCTTGCTCTAACTAACCCAGATGATCATAGCCTGAGGGATGCGGCCCAACCAAAGTTGGTCAGGCACTGGTTTCTGAATTTCATTAGCGCAATGAAGGCTTTCCAAAGTCGGTATCGTGGATTTCGTGTGGCCATAATGAGTGCTAGGCTATCTGGCTTCGATTAGTTATGTGTGGGGCGCTTAGATGTCGTCGCCTCAAGTCTAATATCAAGTATGCTTACTTAGTTTAGTATAAAGGCTCTTATTTATTCCAGCCTCTCACCATAGTGGAGAAGGTGATATTCGACTATCGCGTGCACGGAATGACGGTATTCTTACAACGCGCCCACAAACGAGTAAAGGGCCTCGCCGAGAAAGAGACCTGGAAGATTGAGGAGTTTTCCGACTACGGCGCCATCACTAATCTGGTACATAGATTTTAATTTATAAAGTTTTTAGATAAAACTCTGCATACTTTAGATATTAAACTTTTTAAGTAGACACTTCCACATCACAAGTTGACAATACACAGAATGAGACGCGCTCGCGCATACCCCTTATCATATGTCAGTTCATTTTGACAACTAGTTCTTCCTAAGTAAGAGCTTTACAATATGGACATTGCTTATCGGTTTAAGTTCGGTTATTTCGTCTTGTGACCGCGGAAGGTTTACAAATGTGTCGCGCTCTTTTTGCATTGGTAATAAGAATATTAAATAAAATGAGGGCGAGGTATTTGAAAATCTTTGGCGGTCACAAATAACAAAAAAAGAAATCATAAGTTATAGCAATAACCGAAGCGATCCCGACAGGTGATACGCCGCCACTGGTGACATGATAAGGCTGTTAATAAAGAACCTATTGCATCGTTTTCAGCCCAACTTGCTTCTAACGTACGTGACGGAAGCCTTATCGTCCATCCATAAATGCGTACTTACATCGGGTAGGCGTGAGGGCACTCTGCTAGCGGAAGGCAGCGAGCCGGCGAGTGCGGCCCAGAAACAGGTGCAGCAGATACTGCTCGCGTTCGTGGCGGCGCTGCGGCAACTGGCGTTACATCACGACGGCGATCAGGCGAGTAATGCTCGATGATATTAGTGAATGTAATCGTTTTAATGCGGGCTGTCATCGGGCAGAGTGAGGGCGCGCCGCTTGCGGAAGCCAGCGAGCCCGCGGTCGTTGCTCAGAAACAGGTGAAGCAGATTTTGTTCGCGTTCATGGCGGCGCTACGATAACTGGCGTTATACTATGACGGCGACCAGGCGAGTAATTCTCGATGATATTAGTGAATATAATCGTATCAAAGGCGTGCTGTCATCGGGCAGCGTGAGAGCGCGCTGCTTGCGAAGGCAGCGAGACGGCGATTGCGGCCCAGAAACAGAGGAAGCAGATTTTGTTTTGTCAGGTGTCAGATTTCAGATTTTGTCAGGTGAAGCAGATTTTGTTCGCGTTCGTGGCGGCGCTACGACAACTGGCGTTATACTATGACGGCGACCAGGCGAGTAATGCTCGATGATATAAGTGAATTGAATCGTGTCAAATGCGTTCTGACACCGGGCAGGTTGAGGGCGCGTTGTTGGCGAACAGCAGCGAACTGGCGTTATACCACGACGGCGACTAGGGATCAATCGCCTAACGGAACCCTACTAACCTCTTTCTGTGTTATGTGCTACTGCACGAATTGCCTTAACGCCTTTGATACGTCCATCTATTCTATATGAATATGAACTAACAAAGCTGGCCATTCGCCTAACAGGATTGCTAAGGGTATCGCTATCGCTTACGATTTCATTTTGTTATTTCTGACCACCGAAGTTTTTCAAACACCTTAAACTCATTGTCTTTTATATTGTTGTTACCAATACAAAAGAAAAAAAAATGAGTGCGGGGCATTTGAAAACCTTCGGCGGTCAGAAATAACAAAAGGAAATCTTATGTGGTAGCGATAGCCATAGCAATCCCGTTAGGCGAATGGCCCCCAGGTTTGTTAGTTCATATTCATATAGAATAGATGGACGTATCAAAGGCATGAAGGCGGTTCGTGCAGTAGCACAGAACACAGAAAGAGGTTAATGGAGTGATCATAGATCGTTTGTCGGCGATATTGGTTGCCATTACCGATGTCGCCAGCTCGTCCCCACCTCACTTCCACCTAATAAATAAAAAGCCAATCAAACGACGCGACATTAAACTATTGAACGAATCAGCGTTCACACGAAAGCAACTAAACGATGCGATCCAATGCGATCACAAGATTTGGTCGAGTTATGAGCATTTGACGACCTCCGTGGCCGAGTGGTTTGTACGCCGGGATTGATGTTGTCGCCGACTCGAGAGGTCCCGGGTTCGAATCCCGGTGGGGGCAGATGTTTGTGTGATGAATACGAGCATTTGTAATCTTTAGTTAGTATAGCTATTACGTATCATTTTGAAATATATATTCTGTTTAAATGATGCCCCATTTGAATGTGCATTTAAATATGATGTTGAGTGTGCTGTCATTTACGGATTGCATTCTCTTAGAGCTAGCGCACATTGTGCCACTAATCGCGAATACTAATAATTATCACTAAACAATTGAAGCCATTACTGGCTGTCACTAAGCCACTAGTGGCCGCCAATAAGCAACTAGTGGCCGCCACTAAGTCACTAACGGCTTCGATTGGGGGCTAAACTGAACCAGTAGTTTAGTAGCTCAATGTGCGCTTGTTCTTATCGTGCAGGACTTCAACAACACCAGTCTCTCGGTGGCGTTGGATCAGCGGCTGGACGAGAGCCAGCCGGCCCGCGACACCGGCCACAGTTGGCAGCAACGCCTACTAGTGGCGGGTGCCAACGCGCAGTACACGCGGCGCGCCATCCTGCCCGCGCTCGCCGCCGCCTGCGACCAGTGCGTACACAGACACAGTGTTACATACACGTACACACACAGACACACCGGCCCCAGTTGGTGTCAACGCGCAGTACACGTGGCGCGCCATCCTGCCGGCGCTCGCCGCCGCCTGCGATCAGTGCGTACACACCCACAGTGTTACATACACGCACAGACACACCGGTCCCAGTTGGTGTCTACGCGCAATACACGCGGCGCGCCATCCTGCCCGCGCTCGCCGCCGCCTGCGACCAGTGCGTACACAGACACAGTGTTACATACACGTACACACACAGACACACCGGCCCCAGTTGGTGTCAACGCGCAGTACACGTGGCGCGCCATCCTGCCGGCGCTCGCCGCCGCCTGCGATCAGTGCGTACACACCCACAGTGTTACATACACGCACAGACACACCGGCCCCAGTTGGTGTCAACGCGCAGTACACGTGGCGCGCCATTCTGCCGGCGCTCGCCGCCGCCTGCGATCAGTGCGTACACACCCACAGTGTTACATACACGTACACACACAGACATACCGGCCCCAGTTGGTGTCAACGCGCAGTACACGCGGCGCGCCATCCTGCCCGCGCTCGCCGCCGCCTGCGACCAGTGCGTACACAGACACAGTGTTACATACACGTACACACACAGACACACCGGCCCCAGTTGGTGTCAACGCGCAGTACACGTGGCGCGCCATCCTGCCGGCGCTCGCCGCCGCCTGCGATCAGTGCGTACACACCCACAGTGTTACATACACGCACAGACACACCGGTCCCAGTTGGTGTCTACGCGCAATACACGCGGCGTGCCATCCTGCCCGCACTCGCCGCCGCCTGCGACCAGTGCGTACACAGACAGTGTTACATACATGTACACACACAGACACACCGGCCCCAGTTGGTGCCAACGCGCAGTACACGCGGTACGCCATCCGCCATCCTGCCGGCGCTCGTCGCCGCCTGCGACCAGTGCGTACACACCCACAGTGTTACATACACGCACAGACACACCGGCCCCAGTTGGTGTCAACGCGCAGTACACGTGGCGCGCCATTCTGCCGGCGCTCGCCGCCGCCTGCGATCAGTGCGTACACACCCACAGTGTTACATACACGTACACACACAGACATACCGGCCACAGTTGGTGCATACGCGTAGTACACACGTCGTACCATCCTGCCTGCGTTCGCCGCCGCCAGCGATTAGTGTGTACATATAGTGTTACATACACACAGATACACCGGCCACAGTGTTAATTAAATTTATATTTAATTAAGTAATAACATTTACTTTTATTCCATAAAAACAACATTATTTATTTTCCAATGGATACCCGACTGAGCGATGCGGTACGGCTTTTCGAAACCGACGACGCAATTTTCTATGCCACCAAAGACTCGTTGTCGTTGATCAATCTTATAGAGTCTACTATCGCTGAAACGTATTTGGAGTACAAAGGTGACCCGCTAGTCTGCACCTTAGAGCCGAGCATGTACTATCAAACAAATAGAATCATAGCCCACTTGCCCGATAATTCGCGTAAAAATGACAACGCAGACAAGTTTTGTTTTACAGAGAATGCGTTTGTACTTAGAACCTTCCAAAAATAAGGAAACTGTTATAATTTACCAAAGATCTTTGGAATTTGACATTTGTTTTCAAAACAATAGAAAGTCTTATGGATGAAAATGGAATAATAGTTCGAACAGGAAAAAATAATAACAAATCTCCATGACAAAATATTCTTATAAATTATCACCAAGGTACAAAACCATTGATTGTGTATTACAACACTAATAATTATACTTAAAAAAAAATTGCTTGCGCATAATAAGCATAAAAATAAATTCTAATTACTTCAATACAGATACGGCTTCCCGAAACCGACGCAAGCTTTGCAAGCCACCAAAGATTCGTTGATCAGTCTAGAGTCCACTATCGCTGAAACATATTTGGAGCATAAAGGTGATCCGTTAGTGGGCACTATAGAGCCGAGCATGTACATGGGCTGCCATCGCACTGACGCTGATGTTCCCGTGGACGACGCAAGACCGTACGTCTACGAGATTATCAACAACTTGATAGCGGTTCACGCTGAGGTAAGTGAAGCGGCTGAAAATAATAAATATTTCCAACATTCACACCAATTAGCCTAGCCCCAAAGTAAGCACTGTAAGGCTTGTGTTATGGGATACTAGGGTAACGGTTAGAATACAACACTACATATCTTATATATAAAATTCTTGTGTCACAATGTTAGTAACCATACTCCTCCGAAACGGCCTGACCGATTTAAAAAAAAATATATGTATAATCCGTGGGTCTGAGAATTGGCTACTATCTATTTTTCATATCCTTAAGTGATAATGGTTGTCCACCTGTAGTGTTCTGAAACCTACAATGCGCCATCGCGCCAAAATTCAAACTATTGGGTATTGTTACGTAGTGTTCTCATATGGGTTAGGAGAATTGTTAAACCAGGAAATTGATAGAACACACCCTTACAAATTTTTTTGAACAATATTGATTTTTTTTATAATGTGTTATTAAAAAATACATACAACCCTAAATTTTCTCTTCTACCACCTGCCCCTATTTTTATGGCGGTACGAAGTTCGCTGGGTCAGCTAGTATAAGTATTTAAATATAGAAATACATAATATTAAACATCCATGACTGGAGTAAAAATGCTGGTATTCATCGCACAAACGATTCGAACCGGGACCTCTCGACTCGGCGACACCATGAAACCCGGCGTACAATCCACTCGGCCACGGAGGTCTTTGGTTAAATGTTTAACCTTTGATTGAGATGTTTAACCTATTTTCCTAAAATAGATCTTATAGCTAAGGGGGGCAGTCTGAAAACAAGCACCGGGATAACCCTATTACCATCTCATATCTATCCTTACCACCCAAGTTATGGCAAATTACCTAATTGTAAAGTTATAATTTAATTATACTATATTTTTTTGTCTTGATCTGTTTTTTTAAGTTACTGCATGTTTAATTTGTGGTAATAAAAAAAAATCAATTTTAATTTATTTGTCTTTATTGTTCTTAAATGGAAGAGCAAGGTTGTTTTCTGTGGAATGGGCCCCTTCTCTCATTGGTTTTTAGCTTTTAAGCCTTAAATTAGATTATAGACTTGGAATTTAATATAAGATGTTTAGTATGTATTTTCTGTATAAATATACGTATGCAGTGGTGGTCGCATACATAACAAAGAAAAGTTAGTTCCGTCAGATATTACTAGATGGCGCTGGTGTACTTCTACATCGCGCAAACGTTTTGTTGCAACATATTCATAAGACGATTTGCTCATTTGGTTAAGTTAACTTTGCGCAGAGGCAATATCGTAACCAATGAGGTTAATCCGAGGTGCGATTATTGCTAGTTGAAAACTTTACCAATACCCCGCCGTGTGGACGTGAAATACCGTCCGCTATGGCAATTTTTGAACGGCCGTAAAGGCCTTATTAATTGTAAATTGTATAACGGAGCTAGCACGTTTACGCAGTGATACTTCTTTGTAGACCAATTGAACCCTTCGAGTAACGGTATGTCTGTAAGGCTAGAAACTCTTATGGTGATGTGTCATAGAATGCTTAGTTCGGTAAGCTATACCTGGCACGCCTCAGCCCTGCACGCCATCAACCCCTATATTTTTGACATTGTCAACAAAATATAAAGAAAAAAAACTTGTCGCTGTAAGCTTGAACGGCTTCACCTTATTGTTTAAAAAAAACTTATTTTAAATATTAACAATAATTTAATATAATATGGTATTTATTCGGCAAATCAACCGAATATTCAGCCGAATACCGTGTAAGGTTATGTAAGGCTTATCAATACCACATAATTTTGTTTTATCCTTTATTTTAACATGCCATTTGTTTTCCATGAATAAATTAATACGAATATGAAAAATAGGCCAAATGTACCGAGTACGAATATTCGGCGTATTTTGTCTATAGTCATTATTATCCAGGGCCAGATAGGGCAGCGTAGACGGGGCCTTGTCTGAAGGGCCCACCAGAGAGAGAGGTCCCCACAACAGAGATAAAAAAAACAAATTGTGATTGGTCACCAACCGCGGGAGGGGAGGGGACGGGCAGAATTAGCAGCCTCCGCTCCTTCGTTATCTTTAGGCCTCCACACCTCTAAATCCAGCCCTGTTTCTATCGCTTTTATTCCTATTAATAGTGCTTTGTTTCTCATTTCGTACAATATTCTACCATTTCTTTTTACTACATCATACTTTGTGTCTTTCACAAAACGTTTCGTTCAAAACATATACTTTATAAATGTTCACGTTACGCAGGTGGACAGCGTTTGCGGCGCGGCGTCCGCTCGATACGTGCGCGACATCTGTGAGACGGTGTGCGAGGAACTGGCGCGCCTGTGGGCGTGCGCGCCGCCCCTGGGCAGTCGCGCCGCTGCCTTCCAAGCGCGCCTCGAGTATACGCTGCTGCACCGCGCCGTCGCCCTGCACCTCACCAGGAGGGCTGAGTGAGTGCTGGCATCATCAGATGTTGACACAGATTCTGTGAGACAGATGCGAGGATCTGGCCCACCTGTGGGTGTGCGCGCCGCCCCTGTGCAGCCGCGCCGCTGTCTTCCAAGCGCGCCTCGAGTATACGCTGCTGCACCGCGCCGTCGCGTCGCCCTGCACCTCACCAGGAGGGCCGTGTGAGTGCTGGCAACATCAGATGTTGACACAGATTCTGTGAGACAGGTGCAAGGAACTGGCGCACCTGTGGGCGTGCGCGCCTGCCCTGTGCAGCCGCGCCGCCGCCTTCCAGGCGCGCCTCGAGTATACGCAGCTGAGGGCCAAATGAGTGTGGCTAAGAACTCACGGAGCGATTTTTACCAACGCCCGCCGTAGCTGCTGGACCGTAACTCGCTAAGAATGTGATATTGTACGTAAAACTCAATTGTAAATTTCATGGCGCGATTTACGCTCGCAGAGTGCGCGGCTTGTTTGCAGCACCCGCTGCACCGGCCGGGCACGAGCGGGTCGCTATCAAAGGCTCACTTTGTATGGGAATTTGGCTTAACTTCGCGACAGATTTGTAATACTTTGTAAAACCTGCCGCGATCTAGAAATAGAACAACGCCATCTATTATCACCAATGGTAGTTAAATTTCCATGAAAACACATTTCCGTTCGTGTGGCTTTAATTTGTAATGACTTTAGTTAGTAACAGAAATAATAGGCTAGTTGACCCTTTTTGGAAAAAGGTTTTAAATGGTTAATAAATGTTCTATTAGACCGAAAAAAAATGTATTGTATTTTTTTTAAACCTAGAAAGCTATAAATCTTTAATTTTAAAATAGACTTTTCATGGACATACAAAAACGCTGTCGGCCATTTTAGTCTATAGATTATCTATGCTATGACGTGAACTCTGGTAAACAAAAACTCGTAAACACGTAGAAAATTACTTAAAACTGAGTTTATAATAAAAAAAACATGATTTCTAATAAATACCACGAAAAATAAAGTAATTATCATTACTGTATTGTACGAGAATATAAAAACACATCCTTGAAGACTCCAGGAAAGTTGTGGATTAAAGTGCCGAAAGAAATTAACCTACGCAACTTTATTACACTTATTCATATGTTGTATCAGTTTTATGTTTATTACTACACTGTAATACTAAATGCACTGTACTTACATAGATGCCTTGTCGTTTCTCTGCTCCGCAGAGCAGAAATCGGGGTTTAGTGCAACAAATTCACCAACCATCAATGCGTCAATTCTTGGCAGATTTGTGCTTTCTGCTTTCACAAAACCGGCATCCATAATTAGTTTTGTCAAAAAAAACTAAGTTTACTGTTTTTTTCTTTCCTAAAGTTAAAAGTGTTTTAAGATAAATTTAGTCAGACGAAAGAATCCACCTACAGGAACACGTGAATGACATTTAATTGTTTACCACAAGAGACGTCAAAATCATGCCGGATGTGGCGAACAGCGTTTTTAGTGTTTAAAAAATATAGACTAAAAAATATTTTTTAAAATTAAATTTCTACAGCAATCTTCTGCTTTTATGAAGTGAAATCGATATATTTAGGTTCCTTAGACCAAATACTTTAAGAAATAAACATTTATTTAATACAATTCGACATGAGTAAAGTAGCCTATTAATTAAAGATTAAAATGTTACTTTCAATAACAAATAAATGGGGGGCCGTCAAAGTTGTCATTTTAGACTATTTTTGACACCGTAAGGTCTATCTCAAAATCGAAAATAGTTAGGAATGTGAAATTTTGGTATTATGATGTCCTAAAATGCTGTATTTACTAACTACAAAAAATGCTGAAAACGCCGATTTTTAATATACTTTGTAAGTTGCGACGAAAAAACAAATGATTTTTGCTTACACGGTCGAGGCCGACTCGCACTTGGTCGATTTTTTGCATTGCAGCATCTTAATTTCGAGTTCTCATATTAATGACGTGTCTCATTATACATTTAAATCTGGGAGTCTTATCGTATTAGGTTAAGTATCTTGGGCTCTCGTACTAGAACACAATAAAAAAAGAAATATCCAATTTTGTTCAGTCCTTTGAAAGTTATGAGTGTAACCTATGTAACACAACACCCTATCTTGCCCTTCCCCACATTTTCTTAGTGGAAATGCCGCCACCATTCTTCTACTATTTATAAATTGTGACGCTAGAAGATAATACTATACAAAAATATATTGCAAAATGTTTGACTATAATATTATTGTTTTAGGAACCATTTAATGGAGGCTTTAGCAGGGATACCGCCCCTAGAAACTGAAGAGGATAAAAAGTAAGTTTGCTGGTTACTTGCTACCATATATCTAATTTCGTTAATTAACATATCGAAAGAACATTGGGCAAAAATGTATGGACAATGCACCCACGTCCGCCACGGTTTAAACTTCATTTGTTTGAAAGGTATTATAATCATGATCATATGTGACAAAGCGCATCAAATTCCATCCCGGGGGTCTTTACTTATTTTTAGTTAAATAGGTACAAGTAATACCTATAACGAACGAACATTAATAAAATAAGGGAATTAATTTAGTTATTTCGACCCTACATAGAGGGCTCAGGTATTATGGGAGTACACCACAAGTTCAAGGGTGCCTCCTTGTGTTATTTTGCCGCGCTAGAGTAAATCCAAAAATCCCCGCATGGGTTGGGGTTTTTTCAAACAGTCTGTTCGTAATAGTAAATTGTCTTCTATGTATGTTTAGTTCGCGTTTGTTATTTAACGCGAGAACGACGGCAAAGATGTGCTCAGTGATTGCGTCGCTCTGACTATTTTGAAAATTCGACACGAGCACGACCAAGCCGACTCAACGGAAAGGATAACGCTGATAGGCCACGCTTTCCTTACGTAAAAAAATCTTGCATAGCGATTTATACAAATTCACTCAAAAGGGCGCGGTTGCTTAGCTAGAACTTACTTTGATTTCCTAACAATTTTATGTAATTAATGTTTTAGGTTAAGATATAGAATTAAGATTTAGCCTTTGACGCAGTTTACGTTTAAATTAAAAGTTATTTAAGCTATAACTTCTAATACTTTCATACTTATTGTTTATTAAGGATTTTGTTTATTAACGCACAACGTTACATAAGGACGATTGATAATAAATTTCAAGTAGAATTTTCAATGCTTATCCTTTTCTTCTTTAGGCGCATGGAAGAATTAATAAAAGGGTTCGAGAAGAAAATGGAATTGCAGTTGGCCAGCCTTAATTGCAACATGGAAACAGTTTAGGTGTTTACTGTATGTATACAACAAATTACTATGTAATACTATTTATGGTGCGTATTGTATGTAATTGTAGTGTAAAGAAAACAGTATATTACTTATAAACTTGTAAATGAAATTACATTATTATATTTTAAGAAAAATTTATTTATAATGAGAAATAAACATAATTTATAAATATTGAATTTAATAGTTTCATTTGCGTGGTAGCCTGTTCTTGTAATTCTGAAACAAGTAAGTAGTATATCGAAAAAACATTAAGTAAACATTTACACAGAAATAGCTTGTACATAAATAATTGCACCAATAAAGAGTAGAATTGAAAAATGGCTACCAAAACATTCAGTCCTTACTTTTCGCACATCCTGTTTATAATGTGCAAGAGTTTAACCCCCTTGCACATTATAAACATTGACTGAATGTATTGCGTCGTAGTCGCCACTTTAGAAATACCTTGGATAACAGTACTCTTAGCACAAAACAATATCGAATTGGAATAGTTGAATTTTATCTCAATGCGCGTCTTAGTATGATAAATAAGAATTTTCCATACAAAAATTTGACATTTGGTCAAGAAGTATGGAAGATTCTTACTTCTAGTAACATCCGTTGTGGCGTTGTTGAAATTTTACACAATTTTACTAGAAAACTTCTTGACATTTGATGCGTATCGAGACCGAATGCAACTATTCGATTTCAATATTGGTTCGTGCAAAGGGTATGAATGTAGGTTACTTTTTAAATGGCTCAAGATTTAAATACAACGCTCCTACTTAGTACACGAGTTTACAACAAGTATGTTTTATATAAAAGTATAATAACTAACCTCAGCGGCTAGTTTGTGCAGTAACGCTGCCATAGACGGACCGGTTTCTGATACCATTTTATAGAAGTTACTCTTCTTATTCTGAAGCAGAATGTGTGGATGGTCGAACTCCATCAGACGTCCAGCGTCCAACACCAGAATCTAAAAAAGCCAAATCTATCAAAATGATGTGACGATACAAAAAAGTTAATACTATTTTGTTACTCGTTCCTGCAGTTAAAAGAATAATAAAGAGCTTAGCATCCTTGATATTGAGCTTCCTTATATGTAGACTTTTGTATCTCGTGAGCTAAAGTAAAAAAAGATTATGTTCTTCCCAAAGAGCTAATTAGTCTTCCTCTCACTTATGTTATAATTATATTAAATCTCTTTCTAATCATTAAGATTTGTTTTACGGATAGACAAATTCGGTGCGATTGAGTTGTGATATCCGAGCCGAACGATGGAGAGAGAAAGAGAGATAGTTACATTTCATTTCTACAATGAAAGAAAGAGATGAGGGGTACGTCGTAGGTACCTAATGTGCATTGTGCGTACGTACTACCGTGGCATGAGTGAAACTGTAGTTTACTTTCATCCGTTGTTCTAAACAAATAAAGTGCAATTTTAATGTATATTTTTAATTCTAATCCTGCGTTACACATTTTTTTTGCTTTTATTTTCAATGAAAATACAGAATCGCAAAGATAGCTGTTTAATTAAAATTTTGAAGACAAAGAATAGATTATGTAAAATAAACGTTACAGATAAAGATAGAATAAAGCGCGTCCGTAATGTAAATCGGCCCTCTACTCTTTCATTCGGCTTGCTAATGAAATACAGACAGATTATTCGTTTATTTCAGCATTGAGCTAGTGAACTAAACATTAAAGGAACATATATTGTAAAGGTACATTATCTCTCTTTTCTTTTTAGTGATACACTTTTCTACTTATTTGATAAAAAAATACGCATATATCCATGTAACGTTTTATGTCATGGTCGCAGCGATGACGGTTCCAACAAAAATAAGTCTAATGCAGTCGCCTAGAGTCGTAAGATAGTATGATAATGGTGTCAGGATGGTTACTCAGTGTAAGTTTACAAAATCATACCAGAATCGACACTAATGAGAAAGGTTAGAAATCGGGAGGAGCTTAGTGTCTATTCCAACTCGGTCAACTAGAGGGCGCCACAAAAGACCAAAATCAAATGTACACTTCGTTTAGGGCGATGATTGTGTTGAGTCGGTTCGCTATAGTGAACACCGTGTAGGCGCTGATGTGCGTCCTAATGGCGGTCTGTATGAGCCAACGATATTAAATACCCTAGAAACAACGCCACGAACATAATCGTAGCTGATACCTGTCCAAAAGGTACATTGAACGATTCAAGGAGCTCCGTAGGGTGAAATCGTAGCCAAACTTTATAAAGCATTATTTAAACATTAAATTCACTATTACTGCTTATTATACAAGGTCCTAATTTAAAGGCATACGTCATGGAATTGTCACAGTTAGAAATGCAAGCTCGTAAAACTTTACGACTTGTCGCTGTAAGCAGAAGAACAGAGACTTTATTTCTATGCCTTTATATGGTATTTCTGACTAATCTGTTAACAATATAGCTGGCGCGGAGTGCGAGGGATAGAGACCACAAATAACCCGTCATGCATTTGATTATTACAAATGTTTTCAATTAAATCAGTTTATAGTACATAATAGAACAAAATTAGCTTCAAATTCGTTATATTAACAATAACAAATATTGATTTGATACCTGTCCAAAAAATTACACTTAACGTACTAAAGGTATCTTTTCATATGTTGTCTTTTCAAGGGACCGCGCGTGACTGTTAATAAAGAAGTGATTGAGTGGCGTTCAAGCACTTCCTGATTACGAAACATTTTGAGCGCTCTTGGTGTATCTAGAGTTTTTAATATCGTTGGTATGTGCGCGCCGGTTTCTGCGTCCACGTTCATGGAACTTAATAATCTAAACTGGAACGGCACTTTGTCTGAGTCTAATGCTCGTATTACGGAATGACAACTAAGTGCTGATCCCCACTTGAGCACAGTTAGAAAGGGATGTCGCTATGTGCTATCAGAGCGACACAGCGCGAGCCTAAGACTGGGTTGATGCGGTGCGCTATATTGTGCACGGTGCAGGCGCTGAAATGGTACCGGATGGCGTTCTGTATGCGCGTGTCGGTCCCGCGTCCAGGATCATGGAACACGTTCTTAATAGTTTTAACTGGAATGGCACCTTGTCTGAATCGATGACTGTGTTGAGTCGGTGCGCTATGGTGAGCACGGTGCAGGCGCTGAAATGGTTCCGGGTGGCGGTATGTATGCGCACGTCGGTCCCCGCGTCCGCGATCATGGAACAAGTTCTTAATAATCTGAACTGAAATGGCACCTTGTCTGATTCGATGACTGTGTTGAGTCGGTGCGCTATATTGAGCACAGTGCAGGCGCTGAAATGGTTCCGGATGGCGCTCTGTATGCGCGCGTCGGTCCCCGCGTCCACGATCATGGAACACGTTCTTAATAGTCTAAACTGGAATGGCACCTTGTCTGGGTTGATGACTGTGTTGAGTCGGTGCGCTGTAGTGAGCACGGTGCAGGCGCTGAAATGGTTCCGGATGGCGGTCTGTATGCGCGCACCGGTTCCCGCGTCTACGATCAGGGAACACGTTCTTAATAGCCTAAAGTGGAATGGCACCTTGTCTGAATCGATGACTGTTTTGAGTCGGTGCGCTATAGTGAGCACGGTGCAGGCGTTGAAATGGTTCCGGATGACGGTATGTATGCGCGCGTCGGTCCCCGCGTCCACGATCATGGAACACGTTCTTAATAATCCGAACTGGAATGGCACCTTGTCTGAGTCTAAGACTGGGTTGATGTCCTGCGCTATAGTGAGCACGGTGCAGACGCTGAAATGGTTCCGGATGGCGGTCTGTATGCGCGCACCGGTCCCCGCGTCTACGATCAGGGAACACGTTGTTAATAATCTAAACTGGAATGGCACCTTGTCTGAGTCGATGACTGTATTGAGTCGGTGCGCTATAGTGAGCACGGTGCAGGCGCTGAAATGTGTCCGGATGGCAGTCTGTATGAGTGCGTCGGTCTCTGCGTCCACGTTGGCAGTGGCTTCGTCCAGCACCAACACGCGGTTGTTATGTACGATGGCGCGTGCGAGGCAAACCAACTGTCTCTCGCCAACGCTGAAGTTAGAACCGCTCTCCGACACTAACTTGTACAAAGGACCTGTGTATATTAAAATTTGACGATGTTTGTTTAAGGTGTAAGAACATTGATTGTGATTTATTTATATATATTATGGTTATACAGAATTGCTCATATTCCAACAAAATAAGTGGAATAGAGAAAAACAAGATATTTTCCATTTAAACAAAAAGAACCTATTATTTCCTTACCAGCATTTTCCTCGCCCGTCTGTAGTTCAACATTTTCTAAAGCTCTTAGTAACACCTCATCTGGGTATTCATCGAATGGATCTAAATTTTTTCTCATAGTACCGCTGAATAATACTGGTTCCTAAAAGTCACTATGAAAGTTTCACATTTACGTTAATATACTTATATATTGCTAAACAGTTATTCCGCGTTGTTTGATACATTGTTTATTGTGACTATAGTTAAAAATACTGTAGAAAAAATAACCATTTCTCAAAACTGAATAGTTAAATTTTGCTATGAATCATTCAACTCGGACTGTCCTGTCGTAAAAAGTAACCAGATTGAACATTTTCTAAAATGAGGGTTTTTACAATAGTTTGGTTGAAAGACTGTTTCTTTAACGGAATAACAGTGGAGAGCTACTGTGAACAAAAATTGCTCTTATAACTGAGATCTAACTTTTTGTGATCTATTCGCAATAATAGCAACTTGTCAACTTTTAAATATATAGATAAAATTATTCAATTGAACTTTATCCTCCTTCGATTGGCTTGTTGGCTATCTAATTCGTTCATTTTACCTGAGGTATGATAGATATTTTTTCTCTCAAATCATGTAAACCAATCGACATAATATCAACACCATCTATAAATATAGAACCCTCTAAATAAGCCAGTCTAAATAGGGCTTGTATTATTGAAGACTTTCCTGCTCCTGTCCTGCCTACAATTCCAATCTACAATAGAAAATATTAGAATATTAATTATATATCAGGCGTCAATTCAATAATGTTTTTATATTTGTTTCTTAGGTTTTCACGCACATCACTCATTAAATAAAACTAGTTTTTAGAATATATTCTGACGATGCAGACCTGAAAAGGCTGCGAAACGTCAATAAATAAATAAAGTTTCGTGCATTAACCCGAAAAAACTAGTTTTATTTAATAATGTTTTTGGTTTGACTAGTACCTTTTCTTGTGGCCTGATATTTATTTGCAGCTTGTGCAGTACATAATTTCCATCTGGAGTATATTTCAAACTGATATTGTCGAAGTTTATGGCCCCTTCCTCGGGCCAATTATGTGGTGGTTTCTTATGTTGTTCCTACATGTATATTTCATTCAATTAATATTTAGTAGAATTCAATAAATGTTGATTTAATTTTAGCAGAGGAATCATCGGTCTTACACTTCTTAGTGCAGGTTCTTGAGGCAACTTTGTGTATTCCATTACTCTTTCGACACTGGTCATCTGATTTTCCATTTCTGCAGACTGCCGCATGCCCCATTGAAAAATACCCGTCAAAGATATGGACTGCGTGATGGCAAGTCCAACCTGACTAGCTTCCATGTCTAAATAGTAAATTATTTTCATATGTATGCATAATAAGTATTAGGATTAAATAACAAAATTAAAACTGAACCACGAAATTTATAAAAGCTTATTTATTTCATAAACTATCCACCCCGATTACACGTTGGAGCTTCTGCAGATTGCTAAGGCTTGGAAACAAAGACCTCAGACGAATTTACATAAGCTAGTGGCAACATTTAGTTTGTTTCAAAGCCAAAGCATAGTTACCAATTTTCATAAGGCAGCTGAAAGTGACACATATGATGAACAGCAAACATATGACATCGAGGAAGAACCCGAAGGCTCGACTGCAGGTGATGAACAGGTACCACGCGGCGCTGTGGAGGTCCTGGTGTCGGTCGAACTCTTCCGCTAGAAGGAGCTCTGCACCAAATGAACGAATGGTGACCAGGCCGAGCACTGACGCGTTCAGATGACCGAAAACAGGGCTGCGAGCTACGATAAAACATTATTACATTGCGACGATTTTGTTTTTTGTTTGCAGCTTAAATGTCACATATAGATGTGACTTTTAATCACCCCTTTTAAATCGCATTACGATTAAAAGTTTAGGTAAAATAATTTAAAACTTTATCTACACACTCAAAAGACACACTTCAAGATTATTTTCTTTCAGTTTCTGCCAAAATTATACCACGGTTGAGCCACGCTTTTAGCTGTAAGACCGTTATTTGTGACCCTCTACTCTAATTTGTCAATGTTATTTTTATATTGTGTTTTTGGTGCTATAATAAAGAGTTATCTTACCTGTATCTTTCTAAGTATGTAGATAAAGTTTAAAATTATTTCACACCGCTTCCATTGAGAAAGCTGCCGGTCCTTGTAAATTGACCCTGAGAGACCTTGATCCCGTGTATAATAAATACAGTTTCACTTAATTGAGGTCACTCTGTACATAGAATTACTCTTCTATACACATTGTAAAAAGATATTTTTTTCGTTTAATTACTACGACAGAAGGGAGTATTATTTTACCTTAGTTTGTTTAATAAGGCTGTACTTACTTATTCCTTCTAGTCTTTTAACAGCGCCCGTTGTTCGAATATAAATAACTCTCAAAATATAAAATATTATAAGTGCAGCAGCTGTGGGTATCAGGAGTGTTATATCAGTCATTAATATAACGCCTATCACACCTATTAAGTTTAATATTATCTGAAAAATTAGAAGACGATTAGTAATTTTTTAGATATTCCAAAAACTGACAATAATGTGTTTGGTGATTTGGTGCTCGCACTTAGATTAGATACCTGAAAACAGTCTATCATTGCTTGGGGTAAAAGTTCGTCAACCGCTCCCATATCTTTGCTGAATCTGTTTAATATTCTTCCAGACGGATTTGCGTGGAAGAAACTCATTGGTGACCCTGACACGTATTCGATCATTTTATCGTGTAACCTGGTAATGAATTAATTATTGAACAGTCTTCACGCGGAAAATTTTCACCCGGATCCGTGCGTGAAAAATTTACAAATACGATAAACTATTTGTTTGTTCATCATAGTTGAGGCATTCATGTAAGAAGCTATTGAATAGTCACGTTCAAAACGTGTTCAATTTGATTCCACGGCCGTTGGTGTTATCAACCTAACGTATTGATAGAAAGTACAAGGCATGTGACCTATTTCTGAGAGTTACTAAAATGTACGATGTACGATGTTTTTTTGTATAAGATACTAACTGTTTATTATTCAAAACAAATTATATTCCTCTACTACCGAACTGTATTACGCAGCAGATACAGATGGAAGTTCAATTCAATTCATTTATTGCAGACCATAATGGGGATACAAAGGTGGTAATACAGTGGATCCCCGGTAGTCCGACAAACATTTTGCAGGGCAGTGTCGAACTATCGAATTTGTCGGATTATAGAGTACTGCCTAAGACCCCCTATAGTCCGATTTTTTTTACAAAAGAGTACCTTGTAATCCAACAAATTACAGATCCAATGATAAGATTACAAATCATACTTCGTTATGTATGTCAAATTTAATAAATTAAACAACACAATAGAAAGATTACGTTTTATTATAAAAGTAATAATAATAAATAGTGATGGTGCGTACAAGGTGTAACTTGTTCAATCGTTAATTAGCGAATACTTGTATGTAATAGACGATGTCGGATTATAGGGGGTGCCGTATTAGCCAGGGGCCGGATTACCGGGGCTCCACTGTATATAGATAAAAAGTGCATTATGGACCCTGTAGTGTAGGGTATCGCAATTGCAAGAGGAGAGGGCGTCTTATTCATAATTCCTTATTGTGATATAATTTGTTATATCCAATGAATTAAAACCCATAAAAATTATTTATTCATACTACTTACTCCAATAAGATATTGTATAATTAGATTTATGATTTATGTACGATTATTAATTATATAAGTATTGTATTATATCTTTTTATAATAAAAATAATATAGTATTTATTATATTTATTCCATAGTAGTTATATCATTTAGGTATTCCTGGAGGCTATAATAGCATTTATTCAATAACATTAACTTAATTTTTTTAATAAAAACATTGTAATTTTCTTCATTTTTTTAATTTTCAGGTAATTTATTTTTCATCCCACCACCTCGGAAAGTGTAATTTTGCGCTTCGAAATCTGGCTGGAAAATTCTATTTTATTCGCTTGAGCGGCAAAGTAGATTTGAATTTAGAACATCACATATAATGAGTACTCAATATAATTGTAAATTCAAAACGTCATTAAACCTATTTAATGTAACCTCTATGGTGCCAAATTTATGATTAGAACTTTTTAAATTGTGAAAAAATTTAAATTTGGAACCTTCTTGGTTTCTTTGTTTTATTTGCGTGCTTCGCGCCATTCTAGTTTTTCACGTTTTATTGCTTAAATATTTTGTCATTATAAATTGTTTTCTTTTTCATTTTGTCATTTCCTCGCTGAGGTGGGATGAAAAGTTACGTATTGCACTCGAGTGGAAAGATTTTTCACCTTGTGCTCGTTTGTTTCCCTCGCTGACGCTCAGGATTCTAATTTAGAATCACTCGCTGCGCTCGTGATTCAACTTTAGAATCCTTCGCTTGCTCGGTCATCCAAATCGAGCACGCGGTTAAAAAGGAACTTTCCACTCTTGTATAATAAATAACTAATATATTGTTATAGACATATTATAAGTGCTCGATGAGCATAATTTAAGGCGAGTAGTTGGAACCATTAGCTTTTTCTTGTGTCTCGATGTATATTTTGAAGGAATGTTTTCTCTTCTAGTAAAAAAAATGAGTATTTTTTTACAAATTTACAAATCTCAAATATATAAATGGTAAAGAAAGAATTTCATATTTTTGGAAGTAAGGTTTACAACTTTCAGTTTGGTTAATATTAACAATAATACGAATAAGTTTCTTTTGTAGTATAAATAAAGAGGATACGTCCGTACTGTTCCCCCACAAGATGATTCCATAGGTAAACCAGGCATTGGCATAAGCATAATATGTGATAAGAGCAGTCTTTAGATCTGTTGTTTTTTTGACCTCTCGAAGTGCATATGTAAAGCTAGATAATTTATTTTTTAACATCATGTGAGATTTCCAATTTAAGTTAGTGTCTATAGTTATACCCAGTAATGAAAAATCATTAACACATTCGATATTTTTGTTTTGAAAACTGTAACAGAATTTTAGTGGTAATTTTTGACGCGGGTGAAAGGTTATTAATTTAGTTTTATCAAAGTTTATTCTAAGGTTATGTTTGTTTAACCAGTTGAAAGTCTGGGTCATTATTAAATTTAATTTGGTTTGTAAGTTGTTGTTGTTTTTACAAGATGTGAGAAGAGAAATATCGTCCGCAAAGAGGACACACGGTTCCTCTATTATTTTAGGGAGGTCATTGATATAAATTAGAAAAAGGAGACATCCGATGACGCTCCCCTGAGGAATGGAAGCGTTTAAAGTTTTACGTTCAGAGAGAACCTTTATTATTTCTTTGTGTATATGATCAAAATATTATATTTCAACAAATTGCTGACGGTTTTGCAAATAACTTTTAAACCAATTGTGCGCTGTTCCGCGAATGCCTATTCCGTATAATTTATTATGTAGTATTTTATGATTACCACTATCATATGCTTTCGACATAACCAATAGAATTCCAATAGCATATTTTTTATCTTCTATTACTTTAATTATTTGCTGAACATATTTATAAACAGCCAAAACTGTAGACCGTTTCTTCCTAAAGCCATTCTGGCTTTCATCGAAGATTTCAAACTTTTCGCAGAACTTAATAACACGATCATTCATTGCTTTTTCAAATATCTTTGACGAAGTAGACAGGGCGATGGGACGGTAATTGTTAAGATTTGATTTGTCATTTTTCTTATGGATAGGCTTGATAATAGGCTTGTGTCAACTAACAATAAATCGAATGGGTTACAGTTTCTAAATATGAATTATGATATACAGATAACAAAAAATAAAGCTATTAATCATAATAATTAAAGATTATTATTATTTTTAGAAAATAAATTCGAATAAAATAGGCATTAGATCACGTGACGGCAAACACCAATCAGAAAGACTGACGTCACCACCTGCAAAACATTACTTGTGGTTGCCGTTTCCATACATTTCTTTGATATCTCATTCATGTTATTGTTACTTTGATACAATTATCAGTTTGTTTTCAGATAAGTATTGAAAGGAAGCCTAATAAATCCATGGAATTGGGATTTACCGTAGCAAATAATAATATTTTAACCAAAATAAAAAAATAATTGCATAACTACTCGACATAATTAAGCATATCATTTGGCAACTAGAACAAGAATAATAATTATTATTATGAATAAATATACTGAACTCTCAAATAGACTCTAAATCATACCATAAAATTAAATCAGCTTACCTAACCTCAACCTATTGTCATTGTTTTATCAATATAATGCAATATAATTTATCCGGCTTGTATAACATTTTGATTTCATTGATTATGTTATGCAAAATACTTACATCAAAATGTTCATCACAAAATTATTCTTGTATTTGTTGATAAACAATGAATAGGTACCATCCCTCCTTGCAAGTTCTAACCATTTTTTCCGCATTTGTGGCATATAAATAATTAGTCTGGCGTTTTATGCTTCTCCTTTTATACTAGGACACTATACAGTACTTGTAATACGATGGATTCATTTTTAACTAAATAATTTTAATAGTCGGCGTACAGCGTATTGTTTGCTTTGCACGGCGTGACGTCATTCTAGACGCCATGATAGTCTAGAGCGTTTTCGAGGGAAATTTGAATAAGTTTTTTAAAATACAAAATACATATTGCTAATGTACTTTTTTATTTAAAATAATATTTTTTGGGGTTAAATAAACATCAAGGTATATTATTAACCACTTTTTAAAATATAGGCAACTAGCCTATTGTTGTTTTTAGTAATGTAGGGAAAACACCTTCTTTGAAGGACTGATTAATCAACATTGTAAATGGCAAAGTTAACTGATCGGTACACTCCTTGATTAAGCGGGGCGGCAATTCATCAAATCCATAGCTATTTTTATTTTTTAAATTCCTAATGATTTTCTTTACTTCATAAGGTTCCACTGGGCTTAGAAACATGGTGTTAGGCGTAGGGTTGAGCACGTGAGTACCACAGCCGCTATCAGTCGGCAAAGTTGATTCACCAACGGAAGAAAAGAAGTTATTAAAAATATTTGCAATGGATTTAGGTTCGGAATACAATATATTGTTATAATTTAGTTTTATATTACATTTATCTTTAATATTTTTTTTGTTTGTCGTTTCATTCACTATACTCCACATAGTTTTAAAAGTTATAGTAGCTAGTCGGTAATAAACACGATACCCAATAATTATTTTACTTTTATGTGCTTGTTTTAATATTATAAACCAAAAAGTAGATAACTCGATAATTTTTTAGTAAATTCAAAGTAGAAATCACAGATAAGCAGAAATAAAATCCTTACTTGATTGAGGATCTCATACATAATGAGAAGAATGAGAAGGCTCTTAGAAGAGCAATGATTATAGTAGCAATAGTGATAACGCCAAAAACGAGCACGAAGCCGTCACGGTGCAAGCCTTGTTCCTTCCACAAAATATTGTCCATAGTAGTATCACCTGTGAGACGATCTTCTGCGTGACTCCTAAAACATGGATTAGCTGCTGTTTAGTGGAAGCTGTAAAGTTGTTCTAAATACTATTAGGTTTGGTAATGATGTTAATATTTCAGTAAAGAATATATGCTTGTAGAATTTATTGTTCAGCAGTCAAGGTTGTCAATCTTTGTTTAATATTTATATGAACATAACGTAAATAAAAAGTGTAAGGACGTACTAGTGAGAGTTACCTTAGTTTTGTTATTATATTATACTCATCAGTATATAAGTATGTAGGTATATTAATCATATCGAATGTGTTTCGCATTCGAACGATTTGAAAAAAGATCCACTGCCATATTCATTAAAAAAAACAATCTACACTATAGATAAGTAATCGGTTATCTAATAAGTACTAAAATTCTCGTGTCACGGTGTGCGTAATTGAACTACTCCGCTCGACCGATTTTCGTGAAATTTTATATGCATATTCAGTAGGTCTGAGAATCGGAAAACATCTATTTTTCATCTCCCTAAATGATAAGGGTGGTCGGACCACCCTTATCATGAAAAATAGATGTTGTCCGATTCTCAGAGCTACAGAATATCCACCCTTATTTTTTTTTTGTTTTTTTGGATATTTTTTTTGTTTTCTTTTTTTTATGATACATCATACAAAAATACATACATCCCTAAATTTTAACTGTTCTACCACCAACCCCTATTTTTTATGGCGTTACGAAGTTCGCTGGGACAGCTAGTATTTATATGAAAACCGCATATTTTTACCATTTACTAATCCAGTAGTCGCACGCGCTCGCACAGAACTGCGCTAACAAGAACATGAGGCAGACAAGGGAAACATATGGACAGGTTGATGCCTCCATGAAATAATCCCGGTACACAGAGCCACGCACGCGACCCTCCGTCTGCATCTCCGCCTCTGGAAGCTGGTCCTACGACGAAATTGATTAATATTACACAATATTATACTTTTGACTTTGGATATCGATAGTATAGATTATCTGGAAAAAGCAATATGGGGTGAAGCGTGATTCTTAACGGTGAACCAGAATGATCAAGATTCAGCCCGTACCCTCGTAAAACAGTGGACTTTTGCTAATATTATTATGTAAAAAATCCAACTCAGTTCTCGCTGAAAATTGAAGAGTGGACTTACTCATAATGTTTATACTCTGTTAGTGAGTGGAGCGGTTTCTTTGCTACAAAAAAAGCTTACAAAAGTGTCACACGACAAAAGACCAGACTGGTTACTGACACGAGAAACGACAACAATACCAGCCAATGACATAATAGCTTAACGATTGTTGGTACTAGCTCTTTTTACGTGAATAGAGTATAGTGAACAAATAACAACTCATTGAAATTCTTTCGATAGGCAAGCCCTACCTACGTCCTACTAGGCTGCGTGGACATTGCAAAGATGACAATGCCTTACCAAATAACTCGTTTTGAACACCAAAGATAGATGTCGCCTCTGCATACTCATGGCACTGAGCTGTGCTACGGACACACTATGAAGGCTGTGAGGCGCCTCGTCTTCATGAATCTCGCGCAAATTACTGGCCATCAGCTGGAAGATCTTCAATTTTTTCTGCTACAAATAACGATCAGACCATTCTAATTAGATCAAAAAATACGACGCTTACTATCTAATCGATAACAAAATACGACGGTAGAACGTCACATAATATATTTTTATAGTTCCAGGGCCCAATCAGGGGTGTGTTTCTAGATTAGGACGTTTTATTTGTTGTTTTTTATAAGTGGACAATTATGTGTTTATTTTCGTATGTAGATTATGTTACGTTATGGCTTTAAGTTTACATTTTAACAAAAGCCCCCTTATTAATAAACGACAAATAAGCTTGGATTATTTACTCCATGTTTTATTTGAATTCAGATTCAAAAGGCGGAGATGCAGACGGAAGGTCGCGTGCGTGGCTTTGTGTACCTACCGGGACTACTTTATGGAGGCATCAACCTGTCCATATGTTTGTTTGTTCATTGAATGACAAATGGCTTTTGAGTGGTATGAAAAAACACTAAGCTTATTCCTCATTTATTTATAATGGGGTGAGGGTTGTTGTACGTACTACAAAAAACCTAGACAAAAACCATATTTAGGCAAATTTCGTATGTCGTTTTCTTCTGTAACTCATGTTGACTAACTTTTTTGAGTTGTAGTATGAGTATTTATGCAAGAAAGAAAGGTTTTTACTTACGTTCAATTCTTTGAAGCCTCCTTCAGCGATAATTCTGCCTTTATCCATCACGACAATTTGATCAACAGATTTTATGAATTGCAGTTGATGAGTTACAAGTACCACTGTTTTGTCAGCCAAATATCTAATATTTGAAATTGCATCAAACATATAAAAAATAGTTTTTTTTTTGAAAGTATAATGAAAGTCACGATCACCTATATATACGTTTGCATTACGATTATAAAAGAGTTGATTTCAAAATAAATTGGTTTCCGATATTCCAGTATTATTTTGCGCAACAAAAAGCAGCTTATCCTATATCCCACACCAAAATTCATCAGTCGATCCAGCTGTTTTGGCGTAAATGCTTTACAAGATTCCTTTCGCTTATAATATTACCCGGTAATACTATGGTGCGAAACTGTGGATATAGGTTATAGGTGCAAGCTCCCAATTGCATTTTTATAGATAGTTAAAATGCAATTGCGAGCAATAACTTTAATATACATTATTGTGTATAGAACCTATATTACCTTTTGATACAATTTTCAAATATATGTTTCGCAACTTGAGTATCGACAGCTGATAAAGGATCGTCTAATAAATATATGTCGGCCTACAAGCAAGTGATTTTATTAATCGAAAGTAACCTTTCTATTACTACCTATTACATGTTTTTGGCGCTAAAACACATAGGTGCATATTGAAACGATACTGCTTAAATGTTTGAGAGTTTATAAGGGTTAACTCGTCATTATTAACATTTACTTCTTTATAAACAGCTCGTGCCAAGTTAACTCGGGCTCTTTGGCCACCGCTCAGCGAGACTCCCCTCTCACCCACCACCGTTTTGTCACCATGGGGGAAAAGCGAGATGTCTCTTTCTAAGGCGCATACTTTGCAAACTTCCATGTAACGTGATCTTTTAAATGGCAGACCAAAGAGGATATTTTGCCGAACAGAGCCTGAAACCAAGTTATATGATGGGTGTTCTAATTCTTAAAGGAATTACCAAAAGATAAAAGTTTACAAATTATGTCCTATGTCAACCTACCGACAAAGAGCCAGGGATCTTGACCAGCATAGCTGACGCTGCCGCGAGTTTCGATACTGCCACTTGTACAAGGCAGTTCACCCAATACCATGTGCAACAAAGTCGACTTTCCTGCTCCAACTGCACCAATTACTGTTGTCAAACTTCCAGACTGAATCTTATATTCAACAAAGGAAGAAAAAGAAGAAATTATACAGGAAATATATTTTTTCAGTATCAAAAACGCTGACTATGTAGCTACTAATTTTACTCGAATTAATCTTTAATTTTAGTAATAAGCCAGAGAAAATAGTGAAATTAGTACAGGTATAATATAGATTAGAAAATTTATTTAGGAAGCATAAAAACAATTTATTGTACACCTCTAAATTGATATTTTCGGCGTCATTTTTGCCCAACGATTTTATCCAGCGGCTGCAAGCTTTGTCGAATTTTATAGATATATCTTTCTTAGGAGCATCTAAAATATTTAAATTACGTCAGTATTTACATATATAATTACATAGAAAAAAAAAAATCAAGATCCAAATCAATATCACCTTTTTTCTTATCATCATTTTCCTTCGATGTAGTTGGTACATCACGTCTCACAGGAAGCTGCAGCGGGTTCTCTAGAATCAGTTTATTTGGTCATCACATATTTTTATTGGTAGTATTTAAATGGTTTGAACGATAGTCGAAAATTATTTACGTATATACCTAAAATAATAACTCTTTTCTTAGGTCTAGAATTAATTCTTTTAGGTTCCAAAAGGATCCTCGGAGGCAATCTGCATTCTTCAGATAGCAGGTAGTCGCGTATCCTTTGAACTGCTACAATTAGCTCTGCTATCTAGATAGAAACACAATTCGGTTTAGTTTTTTTTAATGCTTTCTTGTATTTGACCACATTAATCAAAATAAGTACCCACGAAAAATAAAATGTTTGGCCATTCAATATATTTTTACTTTATATTATATCTAAGTACCTTCTAAGATGTAAATTTTGTTATTCTTTATCACCCTTATTAATAAATGAAGAATAAATTTAGAATAAAGAGCGACGTTTTTGCCATGACAGCGCAAACCTGGGTTTTCTAAGCATTGAACTCAACCAAGTGCCTTGTACACCATTCGGAACTTAAGTACAAATCCTAATTGGGTTCAATGATAAGATTCTCACGTTTCTCCTTGTTTTCTACCTGTCCAGCCACTGAGTGCCAGAAATATTCCGCATGCACTGTATGCAGACGATAGCGTCTGCATAGTTATGAATATACCCAAGGGAAATTAAATCATTGATATGCAGCACAAACAGGGTGGGGAATATGACAAAGCCCTGAGGAACACCGGAATTCAATGACATTTAGGCACAGAACTGGGGGCCATTCGCCTAACGGAAATACTTTGGAAAACGCTAACGTTTTCGATTATATTTTGTTATTTCTGACCGCCGAAGGTTTTCAAATACCTCACGCTCATTTTTTTTCATATTGATATTACGAATGCAAAAGAAAAAAAGAGCGCGAGGCATTTGAAAACCTCAGGCGGGTTGAAATAACAAAATACAATCGTAAGCGTTAGCGTTTTCCTAAGCATTTCCGTTAGTCGAATGGCCCCCTGAGCAGGCAGACCGTATGCAGAAACAGGAAGCCTGGAGAAAAGACTTTTGTGCCAGATCCTATTTTGCATATGTCAGGGCTGATAACCAAAGACTCATCCCGCTTATCAAATGCCTTACCTCAGACGTGTGTCACGTACGCTAGAAGGTCACCCGTCGATCGATTCGGCCTAGGGTATTCTAGCTAGCGTTTCCGATGGTTATTAAGGACCCTTTCTAAGAATTTGCACAATACGGCTATCGGCCGATAGTTGTCCGGGTCTGCGTGGTCCCCTTTTTTGGTCATCGGTTGCACATTGGCGTCTTTGAAGTCTCCGGCACAAGTCCCAAAGAGTATGAGAGTTGGTACAGGCGTGTAAGCACGGGAGACAACTCCGTTGCAGAATGTTTCAGTACAGTACAAATGCTGGGATGCCATCAGATCCACTAGCTTTCCGGATTTCAAGTGATTGCAACTCCACACGAACATCATGCTGCCTGGTTTTAATATCAGGCATCATAGTGCAGTGCAGTGCATTGCAATCGGGAGTTGCCGCAAAGAGTTTTGGCAGTAAATCGGCTTTTTCCTGCAGCTAATGAGCTAGTGATCCATCTGAACATCTCAGAGGTGGCGAAACTTACACTACAGCGCCTGTCACAATGGTGTGGTGTAATAAATAACTCATCGCCGGCATCTTTATTAGGCTTTGATCGCTTAGATTAAAACAATTTAAATTTGATCGGTTTGATGTTGTCGATGTATTTGTAATGAATAGGTAGGTATCTAACATCGTAATCTGTCTTCCTCGATACTTTGTTTATCATCATCTAACGACTGCAGATGCAGCCGGGACCAACGGCTTAACGTGCCTTTCGAATCACGGAGGAACTCGAGATAAAGGGTTTTGGTTACCCATCCAATGACCGACCATTGCGAAAGTTGCTTAACTATAACGATCGCAGCCGAACGCGCTAGCGCCATCGAGCTCCTCATACATATAAACATCGCTTTCTAGATTTGATACTATTGACGCAATTGGATCACTTTATGAGTACATTTATTAATGTGGGTAACTTTGTTTTATTACCTGTCCAACAGCCTGCGGGAAGTAGAGCGTCATCGTTTGCTTCATGATGTTGTAATAGCATGTGAGGAAGAAGACATTCTCCACTGATATACGACTCACGTACGTCACGTAGAATAGAACAGTTATAAAAATCCCGAAACGGGACGTGAACATCACGAAGGACATGATGACGCCGCGAATGTACGAAGTCATCTTGATGTTGTATATTTCACTCCTAAAATCATTTATTATCTATCACCTATTATGACCGTTGCTGTCGTCAGTATTCTGGGACCGAAGTGTGACATTTTTCACTATCTGCCTTTACTTTAATCTCATTGTAGGATTTGCGATATGTAATTCACTTTCATTAATTTCAGTTTTGAAAGGGAAACCGAAAGATATAAAGTTTCACAATAAGCTTTGACACCGAATATGGACCATTTACATTAATCCATTTCAGCTTTGAAAGGGAAACCGAATTATATAGTTTCACAATAAGCTTTGATATCTACCGAATATTGACAGCCATAATTCACAGTCAATATCCTTAAAAGCATGATATCTTTATTAAAGAAAAAAGAGATATTTCTAAATTGAGTTATTTGTTACAAAGCCGATCCTCGCTATTAAAATATTTTCATAAATTCATAACCTCCTGACTTTATCGATAATCTTCCTGAATGGTTGCTCCCAAGTGTACATCTTGATTACTTCTATTCCCATTACGATTTCCTTCATGAGTCTCACTCGTTCGTCAGACCTCAGAGCCGTGCGCATTCTATAATATGCAGTCCGTGTACCCAAAAATACTAAACAAATATTTTTTTTATGTATTCACGTGGTGACATATCTATTCATTGCACTTATTAGTAATTCTCATAGAACTAATCATTAGTCAATTGAAACACGAGATTAATAATAGGACGAAAATCGCCACCAAAAAGATTTAAATATGTAGTAAGGTCTTATGTAGTTGATAATTACGATATTTTACGATTTATCGTTTCTTTGCCCTTGCGATAGCTTGATAAAATGCAACCAGAATACTGTAGGTACTGAATAGTGACTAAGAATTGAATTTGTCCAAATCGATTTCCAAAAGTCACAAAAATATAAGTACCTCAAACAAAAATATAATTCTAGTGAAATCTAGTAGGATATGACTTATTATTTTATTTTGAATATATCTTACTTTGGAAAGGAACTACAGCGATGATAATCAGAGCTCCGTACACAGCCGGTGTTCCCATTTCGCGAAATAAATACGCTGTCATTATCTATAAATAGTTCAGTTTTTTAAAATAAATGTATATTTAAATGTAAAAAGGTAGTCATGGTATAATATGCTTTAAATCTCACCATTGTTTCTAAAGGTCCAATCCATAAATAATGAGCAAAAAGTGGCCCTGTATCAAATCTGTTGACATCGTTTGCCATTAAATTCATTACTAATCCTGCACTGCTCTCCGACATAGCTTGTAAGTTAACTTTTAGGGCCTGAAAGATGTACATCAGAATAAAATCTATAAAATACCCAACATTCAGTTTCAACGGGACGATGGTACCAGTTGATGTGCCTGTGATTGGCCATCGACGGCCAACTTGAAGCAAACGAGTAGTCTTTAACGCCACTAATGTGATTCAACTTTTCTTTACTTTGTTTTTGACCTCCCTATTTTCTTGTATACCTACTTTTATCTTTACTATCCTTCTATGCTTCCTCTTTCAGACTTCTGCCCGTGCCCCTGGCTGTATCAAATAGCAGCCTCGAGCACGGACAGTATATTATTAAACATGTTGAAATTTGATTAAAAATAACATAATTAAAAAGACATATTGTAAATAATCGAATAAAAAAATTATGAAAAAAAAAAAAAATATGACGTTGCAGTACGTTCCATTTGCTTTAAAAATTTAATTATCATAATTATATACACATCAAAATTAACCTCTCCTACATCGAATACACCAAGTGAAGTGGTCCTTTTTTTAAAATTTCAGTCAACCATCGAAACATAGTTTATCACCCCTCAAAAAATGGTATAACTTAATTATGTGTCTGTCTTAAAGAAGGACACCCGAAGCTCATCTTAGCTCACATGTCCGTCTGTTCCATCATACGGCATACATAATCGCTGTTTTCATCATTCACGGTCTTCGATCAAAGTTGTAGATAGAAGGCTTCCACGAAATTGATTTCTTAGTTTGATACGACCACATTGAAAGATTTCCAAATCAAGTAGACATGCACGATGTATCATCGAAAAAACGGTATTAAGGCAAGCGCTACTTTGCTGAGAAGTCAACCTATGAGTAAATATGTTTTTGATAGATATTTACTATTGCAGCAATACCTTTCTATAAATGAGACTACACGTTCCGACTCGCATTTTCATGCCTATATGCATGACGCCCATCATGAAAGGGTGCTGAACCATAACGTTGACAGCGCTGCAGAACACTACCCCGAACGAGAAGAAAACTGCTTCACCCCACGATACGCCGCCGCTAGGGTTGTAGTAGCTCCACAGCCGGCCGATGTAAGTCGCATTTGCTCTAGAATGTGGTTGTTTTATAGTTACAGACTGGTTGATAGGTGTTACATACTACAATTACGACTTTTTGCTAAAGGTACCTACTACCTAGGCAGAGATCACCGCCTTCCACTTGCTACGACCCTTATAGGTGATAATTATCTACTTCTTTGGCTTCATCTACTAAGCACTTACATTCTTTATACTTGCATGTTCGGCGATTTGAGCCTTTAAAATAATGTTCATTTGTACAAAAAACGTTCTCATAGAACTCTACCAACGTACAATCATACCTATCTGTATCTTTTCCTCAGTCACCTATTTATTACTTATGTTTTCAGCTAGATCAAATAACATTCGATCTTAAGTATAGAACTGTTGCTTTAAAAACTATTAGAACGTCGTTTGTTTCATTAATATTACACTGATTTGCTTAGTTATAACTAGGTATAACGTATAAATTTCTAATTTGCTCTCTATTACTTACGTGCTATTGTGTAATTCGTGTATGGGACTGAAGTACCTTAACAACAGTCCCAAAAATAGTGGTTGTTGTAACCTGTTGCAAAAAAATAGGTTATAAATGTAACTTTATTTTTATTGCCGTCAATAATCTATACTTATAATAAATCTGTAGAGAAAATTCTGTACATGAAATATATTTTTAAAATAACTATCAGGGGGTGATTAGTGATCGATACTGATGCCAAAAATGCAATCAGTAAAATTTTTGTCTGTCTGTCTGTGTGTATGTTCCTTATAGAAACAAAAACTACTCAACGGATTTTAACGAAACTTGGTACAATTATTCTTCATACCCTTGGGCAGGTTATAGTATACTTTTCATCACGCTACAATCAATAGGAGCAGAGTAGTGAAGGGAAGTGTTGGGAAAACGGAAGAAGTTACTCCATTTTTTAAGCTTCCGTCGTGTGTGCAGCCTTAATGGTTAAAGTTACAAAGAAATCATGTATGACGGAAATATTCTACATAAAATTGTCTAAAAAATATCCCGCAACAGCATATGTCTATCTTTTATGGTTGACTCACAATAACACGTGTAATTCTATAAATAAAGTCATTCTTTATAGCACAAGCCTGAGAACAAAAACTATAGTTTACACTACAGCTCTACACCGAAGCGAAGCGAGGGCGGGCCACTAGTATCAAATAAAAATATAATGTTGTTTTATTTTAATATTATTTGGAAAAAAAATATTCTACTTTCTGATAAACCTCATTTTGATTATGCCATTAGTTAAACTTTTTACTATACCCCAAAAATAATTCTACTTCAATACTGGGATGCTTAACTTTATGTAATATTATTAAGTCGTGTGATTGTTATAAAGTTACGTAAGTATAAAACCTAATAATGAATTCCATCGCGGCCAGTATAAGACCATACAGCATCAGCTCTTGTCCAAAAACTTTAGACAAAACCCGCCAAAGGCTGGGTTTAGCATGACTCCCTCGCTCACGCCATTTTTCTACTTCTTGATCCCAAGCTTTTTGTACCGCATCACCTATCACAAATTAATTATTTTGGTTACGTACTCAGATTAGCATTCCTCTCCACGGAAAATTTATTGTCCTTTTATATTTAGCGTTAGAAGGTACCACGACGATGGTGTCAAACTATAGAAATGGGATAAGGAAGACAGTATGCTCCGATTGTCATTATCCTATATGTACCTAATTCAGGAAGCGTACCTATCTGCAGTGTAGTTACGTGATTTATAAATATTAAATCATGTAAATACAAACATATTATATGTTATTTAAAAACTACCTACTTATTCTTACCTAAGACATCAGAACGGTGTTCCGGTAACGGTGCATACAGATCACTGTCCTTGATATCACGCGTATAACCAAGTTTAAAAGTCTCTAAAGTCCATCTGTAACATCTAGATAGCTGTAGTCTCAGATTACAGATTTTGTTCTGTAATCTGAAGCTCTAGTCAAATGAATAGGGTATTCCTCTAAAGCTAAAGTACCTACCCAAATGTAAGAATAGAAAATATGTTTGCTTTATAGCGTGGGTTCAGTTGTCTACTTTGCTTTGGACCGGTATCCATTTTAGGTAGTAACCCAGAAAGATCTAAGGCACAGTTGACTGTAACTGTCACATGAGTTTGATATAATTATTCAATAAAATCTAGTTACCCTTGAAAACTTACAGTGAGCGGGTAGTGTAAGTACTCGTCGTTTTTACCTCCACTGAGTTTGGGTGGGTAACCATATCATTATTTACGTTACAAGTACCTAGTTGAAAATTAACATTAAATATCATAGTGATTTCGGTAAGATCTTCTTTGTCACCCTTTTGTATGTCGGTAGTTATCTAGTAAATCGGTTATATTTTCAAGTACCTACCTAGCACCTAGTCATTGCATTTAATTTTAGTACCAAACAAAGACTATCTCAACCTATGTCGAAATAAAGGTTGGTCTGTATCTACTGTAGCTGATGCAATACGTATTCATATGTATCTAGGTATTGTATATAAAAGGACTGTGAAAATTTATGAATGGTTAAAGTAAAACCATGTCGCCTTGTCGACTCATTTGTTTTGCTTTCGTAGCAAGTCTTATAGGTGTGAGTATTGTTTGCAAGGAACATACCTACACATAAAATTGTACTTTGTTAGTTTAACTCTCACTTTTATATTGATCTAGCCCTTTCCACTGAGTAACAAGTGGAAGTCAATACGACTGCATATTGTGCAGTCGTATTGACTTCCATCCTTATTATAATTTAACCACGTATGTTTGATTTCCTGCTTTTTTGCAGGTATGTCAGGCGCAATGCATCGGCAGGTATCCGTATTACCCAGGGTCTCCTTGTTGTTATGAGGACCCTAACGCTTTATTACTGCTCACCAAAGCGCTTGATAAAAGCAACGATAATATTAACGCAGGCGAGATTATAATAAAACTGATAAACGCTTTGGTTTATACATCTGTAAACGCAAATCGTGGCCATTGCGGTGGTACAGGCGGTTCTGGAGGAATGGGTGGTCACGAAGCAAGTGGTGGCACCGGAGGCAGTGGCGGTACTGGAGGTAATGGCGGCTCTGGAGGCAGTGGCGGTACTGGAGGTAATGGCGGCTCTGGAGGCAGTGGTGGCACTGGAGGCAGTGGCGGCTCCGGAAGCATTGGTGGCAGTGGTGGCACTGGAAGCAGTGGTGGTACCGGTGGTAGTGGTGGTTCCGGAGGCAGTGGCGGCACCGGTGGCAATGGTGGCACCGGAAACAGTGGCGGCACCGGAAGCAGCGGTGGCACTGGAAGCAGTGCCGGTACCGGAAGCAGTGGCGGCACTGGAGGCAGTGGTGGCGCTGGAGGCAGTGGTGGCACTGGAGGCAGTGGCGGTACAAAAGGCAGTGATGTCACTGGGAGCGGCGGTGGCACCAGCGGCGGCAGTGGTACTAAACCGCCAAAAAATGATACTTCGTCTTTGATAGAACTACGTCTGCTACACGAACAATTACTGAAGTTGATGTTAGCTGGATATTCCTTACTCGATATAGACTTGGGGAAAGATGATAGCACCGGTGCCGTTACAGATCTTGTTACTGAATTATTGTAATGCATTTAATTTTGTAATAAAATTCTGTATTTAAAATTAATTACCATGAATGTTAAAGTTATTTTATTTTATTTTGAATAATTAAGCAAGTAACAAAACCAAGTTACAAAATCATTTATGCCAGTAAAATACCAAAATGAGCTAGTTAAATATACTATAATAATATACTATAAAGTTATAATAATTTATGTTATACATTCACAATTTAAAGTAAGTTTTTAAAGCCTAATGGCGCTGTGTGGCCTTAGATTAAAACAAAAAGGGTAGATACGGTACGCTCATACTTGCATCAAACAAAAACTGATGCTACGGCAGCGCGAACGGGACGGCGAGATCTGCGTCACTGCATGAACGAAACAGCACGTTAAGTTTCAACGGCACGGCAGCGCGAACGAGACGGCGAGATCCGCGTCACTGCACTACCGACCAATCACGCGACCAGTACTCGACGTCACTACCGACTAAGATTCAAAACAAATAGCAATTTTTATGAAAAAATATATTTTATAGTACTAACGAATGAAAAGTGATGCCGTGGGTTTTATTTTTTGTTCTTGAGCAATTTTAAAAAACACACTTAGGCATTGTTCTATCATATAAACACAAAATATTAGCAATATTTCTTTTTGGCGTTCACATGTATGTCGTTTGCATGTCAAGTTGTGACTAAAGCGATTAGGGTCGTGGACCACAATTTATGCGGATCATTTTTGTTAGGCTAGTGCCGTATCTAACCTTTTTGTTTTAATCTAATACCCATATTCTTAGTTGCGTCCTCAAACGTTCCTCGACTCTAACTCATTCGAGGGCTCCTTAAGGAGTTCCTCCAAATAACCTCGAAAATGATATTCTAGTAGGGATCTTGAACAAACTTGAGAATTCCTCCACTGAGAGTACAAACAAAAAAGCATAAAAGCATAGACATATTAATGTGTAAAGTAAAATATCACACAACAAACATAGGTAAATACCTACTTGAAATAATCCTGTCACGTAAAACTTCAAAGCCCAAACAGTAATTGTATTAAAGGCGGTACAGGTAGTCCTCTGTTATTACAATTTAGTGTAATGTTTAGCAGAGGAAATATTACTTGTATGAATGTATCTCTCTAAACCGAAATCTTCTTTTTAACGAATCATTGTCGTATACCTCAAAAGGATTTGCGGCGTCACGTAAATACCGTCGCGCCGGATTATATGGTTCATCATCGTATACGTAATCCATAAAATCCACCAATTCGTCATCATCATCATCAGCCTATTAATGTCCCCACTGCTGGGGCACAGGCCTTCCCTATGGATTCCAATTCGTCAATAATCTTAAAATCAGACATAATTCTCGATAAAAACAACTTGAAAACACCCTAAACACCATTCGAGGAAGCCTTAAGGTACGTCGAGAGCTATCTTGAGTTTGACAGTTTATTCCTCGACTCGACCTCCACTCGAGTGAGGAATATCTCAAGTGAAGGATATTTTTGTTCTCTAAGCATATGAAACCTCGAATGAGGTTGAGTTGGGTTGAGTCGACTGGAAAAATCTCGAGGAAACGACTAAGAATATGGGTGTAAGTGTGTGGCTGACTTTTATGGAAGTCTCTTTGGGTATTAATGTTATTTAAATTCTGAACGCCGAAATGGCGACAAAAATATCTGTCAAAAATGTTAAAAAAAAAACATAATGGTGATTAATGTGTGGCCACCATTAGTACCTATAACACGAACACTAACTATGTGATACGATAAGTATCATATTCTTAAATTCTCATTAATCCTACTAATATTATATTTAAATATAAATGTTTAAGTTTGTATGTTTGTTGTGTAGTTGTTTGTCATTCAATCTCGTAAAAATAGCTGAATGGATTTGGATGAAATTTTACATAACGAACATATAATCTTTAAAGAGACATCCTAAGATACTTTATTATCTCGGAAAAGTTTTAGGTTATGTGATTTAAAAAAAACTAAAGTTAACGCGGGCGAAGGCGCGGGCGGCCACTAGTTGGAAATACATGTTTGGAAATGAAAAAAGTAGTCGTTATGTTGGATGCATGTTTGAAGCTCAGTGTGGATCATGGACCACTTAGAATTTTAATAATTGAAAATATATACATTTTTGTCATATTGATACTACAATGGATGATTAATTGTGGTATGATCACTATAAGTAAGTTATTGGTAAGTGGTATGATGGTGAAAGATTGTAACAGGTGAGTTACTCAGATTTTTTAACTCCTTACTCTCTCTTCAAGATCTTGAAAATAGTTGTTTGTGTCCCAACTCACTGAGTTTTTAAAAACCAATAAAATTCTTCCCCCATTGCAGTCGGGTTTTAGAAGGAAATGCAGTACAGCCACGGCATTAATTGAAGTAACGGACAACATATTGGCTACCCAGGATGCAGGAATGTGCATACTATTGGTTCTGCTTGATTACTCCCGCGCCTTTGATGCTATAAATATGTATTTACTCTTATCCAAAATGTCCGCCTATGGTTGCGATCGTGGCACACTATTATGGTTTCATAGCTACTTAATCAATCGGAGCTAATCAGTACAGATACGTTTAGCCGATGGATCCAAAAGTGTTTCTACTTGACCGGGGTGTACCCCAGGGCATCATTCTGGGTCCCATCCTATTTAATCTTTATTGCGCGGACATTGGTGTGTATACAAAAATTTAAATACTACATTTATGCTGATGACCTACAAATACACATATCATTCAGACCAAGTGTTTACATGTATGCTCTTAAAGACCTTGATGACGATCTTCACAGAATTGTTGACTGATCTGATAAAAATTGTTTGATGCTAAATTAAATCCTTTAAAAAGTTAGTATATGCTTTTGGCACAAAAAAGCAACTCAGCAAACTGCCAGAGGATTTGAGCATTTTCCTGAAGGGGAATAAAATAGAGCGAGTAAGGTTAGCATGTAATCTGGGGCTGAGTTTCGACGAAAGCTTAAGATTTGAGGATCATATAGCGGAATCAGTAAAAAAATGCTTTTATAGCCTTAAGGTTTTATATAAAATAAGACCTTATCTGTCTGAGGAGTTCAGCTGACCGAGGCGCTGGTTCTATAAAAACTCAATTACGCTGATGCTGTGTATGACCCACGATTGCTGGGCAGAACTGAGCGGCTCATTTAGCGAGTTCAGAATGCATGTGTTTGGTTTTGCTTCTCTGTATCGGCTAGAGGACACAGCTCCATTCCTTAATAACCACCTTATCTTGAAGATGAAGTCGAGGCGAAAACAACACTTTGCTTGCCTGTTTTTTGGAGTGATTAAGTCACAGAAACCTCCGTACCTATACGAGAAGCTTGGCTGGATTAGAGCTCAGAGAAATAGTGAAAGGCGACTATGCTCACATCAAATGGCTACGCCCGCGCATAGATCTGCATCTTTTGGGGGGTGCTTTACCTCCAATATATAGAACAATATCCCACCACCATTGAGGCAGTGTACTAGTGAAGGACGCCCTGAGACAAGATGGGATGATGACATTCGTAGGCTAGCTGGAGTGGGCTGGATGAGAGTGGCAGAAAATCGGGAACAACCACAACAAGCGTGCATGAGGGGAGACCTATGTCCTGTCGTGGACAAGCATGGGTTTTAGATGATAATATTGATGATAGAGGCAGATCAATTCGAACTACACCTTTAAACATCGAATAAAACAATATCTTCTTCATGCGTAGCGGGAAATGGGCATGTATCGCGGTGTCTCCTCATTTATATAATTATTTAATCTTTCTGTGAGTTTACGTATTATGTTCTTTGATTGCTGTATGCATTTTTGTTCCTTATTAATGATTCCAAGTCCAAATCAGAATTCTCATCCAAGCTTACGTTTTCATTTTACTTACTTTTTGATGTGTAACATCTTTCCTCTCACTTTCATGCAATTTGTGGGAGTGATTTCGTGAAATGGGACGGAAGTGTGTAACAGGAAGTAGCGAAAGCGCGCGCTATTTGATTTGATTTTAGAATATAATGTTCAAATGGCTTATTCCTTTTGTAGTAGGTTTTATTTCTTTTTTTACTAATATAAGGTGAAATTTCAAATATTACACATCATACGCGACTACTCTAAGACTCGCTCGTTTTTTTTTCTATTATCGCTGTATAAATCAAGGGATGTATTTTTTTTAAATGTTTTAATACAAAATTAACAAATGTTTTTTTTTATACTCTCTGCACTCCACTTTTTTATTTGTTAAAATTTAATATTTTAACAAATAAAAAAGTGGAGTGGAGTGGGTTTGTTAAATATATAAAAATACCATACTTCGGATTTTTTCTTCGGAGTCATCCTATCATAATGTCACTAGTTAAAAAACAGTAAAACTTTACACAAATTCTACAGTTAAACTGGTAACTGAGTTCTACTAATTAAGATAGGTAATAACTTATAAGAAACAAATATGTAATTAAACTTTTGTCAACATCTCATATAGGTATCTGATCGGCCGAGTAGGAAACATAAACACGTTCAAAACTGCATCGACTCATCAACACTTCACGTTACTGACTTCACTGTACGAGTACAACGACTGAGTACTCGAAACCTGTACTCGAGTACTGTGGATCCGAATACAATATTTCGAGTACTCGAGTACGTGACTACCTGGTAGGTATTCGAGTCAGTATTCGATACAACCAGACTCGGCATTCTTTACGCCGCACAGTGATCAATAATGAGATATTGGTGTCGATTCTAGCGTGATTCTCCAAACTTAAAACTAAATTTAACATCAGTCTCTTCTTTTCATTATGTATAGAGAATGACAAGGATGCACTGTTGTCAAATTTAAGTTTAGCTTTAGAGAATCATGCCAGAATCGACATCATTAGGTGAATAATATTCAAATTTGACATTGTGAGGGCAGTTAAAACAAATCATCGCGATGTGATTGGGGGTACTTACCTCATATTCTTGTTTAATATGAACGGTTGAAGGTAAGTCATGCCTAGAGATGGGATTTTACCCGGAAAAAACCCCAATGTGGGAAAAAATAGGGAAAAATCCCAGGGAAAATTCCCAAATGGGAAAATATTCGGGTTTTTTCATATTTAGCGTATGTAGCATCGAGGTAATGTGGAGATACATGTATTTATCAAATGGTAAGTACTATTACAACTAGTTAGAGCTAATCTGACTTTTTTTATTTTCATAATTCAATAAAAACGTTATATAATTATATTCCATGCTATCTAATTAAATTAAAATAAA
This sequence comes from Chilo suppressalis, assembly GCA_902850365.2. NCBI lineage: Eukaryota > Metazoa > Arthropoda > Insecta > Lepidoptera > Crambidae > Chilo > Chilo suppressalis. The sequence goes on from OU963898.1 coordinate 23,037,597, forward strand.
ATGAAATAAAATAAAAAAAACCTGTCTGTTTGTGTGTTCATCCGCTCTTAGCGACAAGTCATTCGAAACTACGTGCGCGGGTGGGGGGGGGGGGGGGGGGGGCAGGTAGTAGCAGTGGCGTACGCGTTGGTGATCTATCTATCTTAAACGTTATTTTGGCTTCGTACTGTGCGCACTTGTGTTAGTATGTTGGTTTAATTGACGACTGGGATTTTGTTTTGTAGACTTCTGAAGAAGTCTTTTTGTTGATAAATTAAACTGCTGGTTTTATTTTAGTTCCTGAATCAGGCTACACGTTTTGACGTTTCGAACAACAAACAACAGCTAGTGTCCTTTAAACGCTGCCGCAAAGTATGTGCGCATCGCAAAGTACCAGTGGCGTGGGGTGAAAAAAAAGAAAGGTAAAGCCAGATCAAAAAAAACGACTAACGCGTGAATAAGCAAAATGTCATATCTTGACTTATAAAAATACATGCAATAAATTACTTACCTTATAATAGTATGTTAGTACACCTTTCCCAAAACTACAACGAAATGTTAGGTATGGTGCTTGCGTTGCGTTGTATGCAGTTTTTTCATGCATGCATGTCATGTATGGTGAAGGTGGTAATACTAACAACTATATAGCAAGCATGTTCTGTACATGCTTGCTATATAGTTGTTAGTATTACCACCTTCACCATACATGACATCACTGGTATTATATGAACAGTCCATGTTGATTATGATAAAAGTGGCGTTCAAAAAACCGTATAAAGCACACGTCACTCATACACAGATTATAAATAAATATATAGAAAAACAAAGAACGAAAATAAGGGAAACTTGTCAGCATCATCATCACAAATAAAAACCAGCAGAAATACCGCTAATTTATTTCTATTCTACGTACATACATAGTATCACGTCAGTAAGGGATTTACGGGGTAGAAAGAGCCGTAGGCCATGGCCACGTTTTATTTTCGAACGAATGTTTTGAGAATGAAGTTAAATCATTTAATAGGAAATCTGTGAGACAATCTATTTGTACTAATGCCACCACTCCTACGTGACGGCAAGAAACAAAAAAAGCAAACAAACCTATACGGTAAAATAAAACAAACACTACACGCAACACTTGGCAAGTAAAATTTCACTACTTTCGATTTTGTTAAACTACATATATACCAATACCAATTCTCATATTTTTTTTTTCAAATTGGAGGGTGTTTTTTTAAGGTTATTAAATAAATCTGAATTTCTAACTGTACTACCGTTTCCTGCAAAAATGAAAAGTTTGTTCAGGCAAGGGTAGTTTGGGGTAAACATTTTTATTGAATACCATAATACAGGCTTCCAGTTATGTACCAGTATAAAAAATTCCATATTCTAATGTGTTCCTTGTAAGATACAGGCTTTGAAATAAAATAAAATAAAATAAACTAAATCTTTAGCTAATTTTTGAATATTTTTTCTAAACTACTATAACCATTGACAGTTACAAAGTGTTATAAAAAATGAAGTACATACCTTCTATAATGTGCACCATATTTATTAATATGCAATAATGCACTGTATAAGTCACAACAAACAAATAACTGTGCGCGAAAACAGGAAGTAAATAGAACAAATCAGTACAATTACTGAGAGCACTGCATTTACTAGCTAATAATCTCAGTAATGACTTACCTTCAACCGTTTATATTAAACAAGAATATGAGGTAAGTACCCCCAATCACATCGCGATGATTTGTTTTAACTACCCTCACAATGTCAGTTTTGAATATTATCCACCTAATATCTCATTATTGATCACTGTGCGCCGGACGTCTGCGCTGAATCCCCTTGTTGCGTGCCACAAATAACGGATTGATGGCAGACGCATCTACGGACGTTAAATACCTACCACAGAAGCGCAGACTACCCCGTCTACACCCCGGCGCCGGCGGACGCATCTGAAAATGGCATCTGCAGATGCATCTGTCGACGTGTAGGGGTAGAGGAGGCATTAGTTCTTGTTCTGAGGGAGTCCTACTCATAAAAGTACAGATAAAAAAACCACAATAAATGTATTTCATTTTATCAAGAAACAGACACTTACTTCTTCTTTTTCTTATTAACTTAGTCATTCATTAAACTACTTAAATTTAAGCATACAGTTTTTTATACTCCGTGCTTCTGATTTTTTGGTTTAGCAGATGACAACACTGAATAGAATAGCCATTCCGCTCAGACGCTGCTCTAAACTGCACGTTAATACTACATCATTATAAAATTTTCACACCTACAGGCTGTCGAAATTCGCGTGCAGGACTCGCTGTGTGTGACAGACAGGCAGGCAGCGAATTGTCGCTGCGACTGGTAGTAGCGAATGCACTCGCAGGGAGTATTCGCTGTGTGTGACTGAAGCTCACTTGGGTGGAGAATAGGATTGGAATAGCTATTCGCTGCGAGTACCCCTGTCACACACAGAGAATGGTCCCGGACGAGTAGGCATTCGAAGCGAGTATTCGCTGTGTGTGACTGAAGTTTTACGATCGTTCGTTTATTGCCACTTGCCCCAGTTGGGGCTGCCACGGGAGAAAAATGGGAATAAAATCTTTGAATCTTCTCTCTCCCCCACTTCAGATATTTTATTCTCATTTGCCTACGGTGGCAATCACAAACTATATAGTGATGCTAGCGCATGTGGCAATCCTCGCGGGGACAACTTTGAATAGGTATACGGTATCGTTTGACGTTTTAATGACAATCTGCGACATCACATACCAATGTCCAGAGAAACGTATTCGCGGCAACTTGAAAATGGCTGTATTTTAATTGGTTTTTTCTTGAAATACACAACAGAATGTTGCATATCTACTTTTTATGGACTCCATAAACATTGGTAAATTACGTTTCAGGGGATCAATTTGTTCGAAAGTACCTATCATTTTGTCGCAATTGGAAAAGGAAAGAAAAAAACAGCAAACTTAGTTTTTTTTGACTAAACAAATTATGGATGCCGGCTTTGTGAAAGCAGAAACCACAAATCTGCCAAGAATTGACGCATTGATGGTTGGTGAATTTTTTGCACTAAACCCCGATTTCTGCTCTGCGGAGCAGAGAAACGACAAGGCATCTATGTAAGTACAGTGCATTTAGTATTACAATGGTATCGATTCTGGCGTGATTCTCTAAACTTAAAACTAAATTTAACATCAGTCTCTCCTTTTCATTCTGTGTAGAGAATGACAGGGATGCACTGTTGTCAATTTTAAGTTTAGCTTTAGAGAATCATGCCAGAATCGACATCAATGTAGTAATAAACATAAAACTGATACAACATATGAATAAGTGTAATAAAGTTGCGTAGGTTAATTTCTTTCGGCACTTTAATCCACAACTTTCCTGGAGTCTTCAAGGATGTGTTTTTATATTCTCGTACAATACAGTAATGATAATTACTTTATTTTTCGTGGTATTTATTAGAAATCATGTTTTTTTTTTATTATAAACTCAGTTAAAAGTAATTTTCTACGTGTTTACGAGTTTTTGTTTACCACAGTTCACGTCATAGCATAGATAATCTATAGACTAAAATGGCCGACAGCGTTTTTGTATGTCCATGAAAAGTCTATTTTAAAATTAAAGATTTGTAGCTTTCTAGGTTTAAAAAAAATACAATAGAACATTTATTAACCATTTAAAACCTTTTTCCAAAAAGGGTCAACTAGCCTATTTTTATCTAACTGAAATCAGAAATCACTTCTTGCAACCCTATTTGTTTGACACAGTTTGACAGATGCGTGACAGGTCACTACCTTTACTCTTTGGTCACTACGAACTAATGTCAATGAACTTGATTTGAAAATTAATGGTAGTGTTCGTTAGTGTACTTATGTTACTGTTGTTATGTTTTATTTAGCATGAATTTAAACTGAGTTTAGTAAATAAGTAAGACAAGTGTTCTAAATGAAACAATTAGAGTAATTCTGTGATTGTATTGATACTCTTTTGAGACACTTTTAGCGTTTGTTTGAGGTTTGTCAAGATGACTTCTGAAAGCGAGATTTTTAAAACAAATGAATTTCTAAGACGACGTAAACTGAGACTTCAGCAGGTTATGGTTTACAAAAACATTTAAAAGATCGCTTTTTACCTACTTAAAAACGTTGCTGACTGGTAAATATTTTGCTTATAAAATTCTAGGTCAGAGAACAATCAAAAGACATCGCAAAAAAATTAAGACAACGTGCGAACGTTGAAAAATTACAGCATATTGAAGAAGTGAACAGCAAAAAAGAGAAAGAATATTTGAAGCAACAGGAGAAATTAGTTAAGCGCTTAGAACATCTTTATGCACATGGAGTCATAAGTGTTGGAGCTAGCCACCACAAAGCTTCTGCTACAAAACAGGATGGTAAGATAACCATTTAAATGGGGTTTAGAAGAATTCATATTAATTGTTTTTCATTTACTTTTTTTTTATAAGTAGTGCATTCAACTGACAAACAAGACTTATCGCAAGTGCGGGGTAAGGAGGCTGCTGCTGCTTTAAAGAAAAAGAAACAAGAAAAATTAGATCAGCAGAAAAAGTTCCTAGATCGTAAACTATTAGCAAGGTATTCATGTCAAAATACTTATTGCTAGTTATTTAATCAATCTTTTTGGTAACTTTGTTTACTTTGAATATTTTAGGGAAACTGCTAATGAAATCAGTAGAGAGAAGTCATCAAATATAGCTAACAAACTAATTGCAAAATCTGGTACTAGTAAGATTCCTGAAAATACCTCAGATCCAACTGTAGGTGAATCTAAAGGAAATGAAAATAATATCACTTCCAACATATTGCTTAAGAATGATATGGCAACCCAATGGGATTGTGAAGAATTGCCTAATGAATGGGAGTCCAATATACCTTTGCTTTCCCTTCCAAAAGATGACCGAGAGAGTTTGAAGGAATCAAATAATATTCCAGGCAGCAGATCAGAAAAGAAAAAGAAGTTAGATTTATTTGCTCTTAGTTCTGAAATGCCATCAAGCTTACGTGGAGGACTGGATAATGTGTCAGAAGAAAGAACCTATGTTAAGCCTTCTCTGACAATGGTCTCAGAGTATTTGCAAAGCAGGGCTCTAAGGCTTAGGGAACCTGATCTTATTAAAAAAGACACAGTGGGAGAAGATCTTCAGAGCCTCAAGCGAACAATTTTAAACACAAGATCTTCAAAACATGAAGGTAGTACTATATATCAGAATGTGTGTAAAGTTCTTGATGAACAAGTTATACCAGTGCCTTCATGGCATGCAGAAAGCACTTGTAAATTCTGTTCACACCACATGTCACACCATAGTAATAATTACAGAAAATACAAGCAATTTGCAGTAACTAACTCTGAAATTAACAATATATTTAGTTCTATTAGACCTAAGACTAGAGATATTCAACCTAACCCTGTCTTAAGAAGCTGTAGTCCCTTTAGAAGAAATAAGATTTCTCACAGAATATCCAGAGATTCAGGTGACATAATTATGTAATCATGTCCAATTTTAAGTCAGATGCCATCAAAATATCATCAATAATTTTGTTAGAATTGTGTCATATTTTTTTACAAATAGTTTTTCTTTCATTTCAATAGCATAGTTATAAAAATTAGTACATCAGAGGTATAGTCTAGCAGTACTATGAGTTGCACTTCTTCATACACCTATATGCCATCATATTTTTGAAGCCACATTTTCTTTTAGATAAATAGCACTATAATTTTCATACATCCATACCATTAAAACCATATAAAAGAGATAAAATATTGCTTTCTTCCATACTAGTATAGACAACTTAGTATGAATAAATTGAAGAGGCCAGATGATAGTTCTATTCATATAGCTTTTTGCCTGAGTAGTTTTTACTTCATTCACATAGGGAATTTGCTTTTGTGTAAATAATATCAGAATATAAAATTTTATGATCAATATGACTTTAAAATTATTATTTTTATCATTGTCATTCCAGCTAAGAGAAATATTGACAAATCAGTAGCATCAAGCGATGCTGAATCTATGCTACAGAAGAATAACTCTGTCATGATGTATAATCACTCGACTAGGAATTCCAGAGATGTTCCATTAGGTGAGCCAGACCTGGTTGTGCGGGACCATCAAACAGAAGAAGATGCATATACCAAAGCTTTAAAAGAGACTACTTCCCACGATGATGCTAAAGATAAAGATCACTTGAAAAAACTACAAGATATGAGAAGCAAGATAGCAATGACGAAACATACTGTGGAAAAGGAATATAATGATACAATGTCTTTTCTAAAGTCACTGCCTAAAGAAAAGTGCAGTAAACATTCAGTATGTCTTTACTTTATCTAAATCTTAAGAATATTAATTAATTTTTGTACTTAATTAATTTTACTAACACTATTTAAAACTTTGCAACACTTGTAGAGAATTTCACACATGGATGAGAGGAGACAGCAAATGGTCAAAGATAAACGTCAATCAAAACTTCAATGTGAATTCAACAAAATTGAAAGAGAATCTAGAAAGCAATGTGAAATGGTGAGTGAAAAACAAATTTAATATTACATTGGCGTCCATTCTGGCATGATTGTCTAAACTTAAGACAAATTTAACCTCAGTTTCTCCTTTTCATTTTCTATGAAGAATGACAAGAATGCACTGATTTCAAATACAATTTTAGGTTTAGAGAACCATGCCAGAAATAACATCATTAATTACTTTGTTAGTGATTAAACAAATTAGTTTCTGACACACTTGCAAAATAAGTTGTCTGAAAATATGAAAACTAGCTGTTTTCATTTTTTCACAGTTAATGGAAAGCATAATAGCACCAAGGATCTTTTGATTATCAAGAAATTTTATAAAATATGGATCAATGAGAAAGATACTTCAAGGAAATTTTACCTTTTGGTAAACAATATATGATAGATTATGATATAAAATGCTAAAAACTGATAATTGATTATAGATTAAATTGGAATAAGGATTTGAGTTTCGAAATAACTTTGAAAGTATCTGTAAAACACTTTGTATTTTATAGGCAATGCTCAAGTAGTACAGTGCGAACTAAACACTAGTGTCCTCGCTAGGCGCGTTGTCAAACCTCAAAAGATGCAGGCCATTCCGATAGCAAGTCTTCCGAAATAATCGTCGTCTCGTGGATATTACCCAGGGTATCTGTGATTGTTATAGTACTCACGTTTAAGTAGCAGAGCGTGGTTCAACTCGATGGTATATGCAGACTAAGAACGTCACTAGGTACACTGAGCACCTCACACTTGATTTTTATAAAGTATTTATTAGATTTGTTTATTTTATTTTTGCACATTAGAATGTCCACACAGATTGTCACAATTTTTCACTAGACTGTCATATTTTGAATTTACAATTTACAGAAAGGACTAACTTCTTAGCCAGCCTGTAACACTCCCTCCGAATGTTAGCCCTGTAAGCCCATCATCGAACATAATTCTTTGTGTTAGGCTTGGGTAGAGCCTTTGTTAGAATATCCGCTGCTTGCTTGTGGGTGGAAACTCTTTCTACATGCACTTCTTCGCTTAAGACAACCTCGCGCACGAAGAAGTGACGGATCCTGATGTGTTTTGTCCGTTTGTGGAATTCAGGGTTGTGAGCTAGTTTCACAGCACCTTCATTATCGACCCTGAGAGCTGGTGTGGGCATTGGAAAACTTATCAGTTGGGAGAAGACTCTCTTCAACCACACGAGTTCTCTAGCTGCTTCACTTGCTGCAACTATTTCAGCTTCAGTTGTCGATATCGCTACGGTCTGTTGTCTCTGGCCGATTCAGCTGATGGCTCCTCCAGCATAACTACACAGAACACCCGTTGTGGAACGTCCAGTTAGGGTGCAACCGCCATGGTCTGCATCACTGAAAGCTTCCAAAACTTGAGAAGTTCCTGCTCTGTAGATAATGCCACGATTTACAGTTCCTTAAGGTATCTGAGAATTCGCTTCACTTGTAGCCAATCTTCAGTTGTGGAACTTTCGAGCTTCCTGGACGCTACTCCAACGGCATAGGCTATATCGAGTCGAGTGCTTACCATGAGGTAGGCGAAAGCTCCGATTGCCTCTCTCTAAGGGAAGCATCCAATTTCGGTGAAGTTTCCTTCTTCTCTTACTATTGGCGTAGAGTTGGAATTGCAATTCTGCATGTTGAATCTCTCCAAAACCTTCCTGTTGTATGCAGGTTGATTGATGATAATAGCACCATCAACCTTTCTAGTTATTTCCAGGCCCAAATAATAAGTGGCTGGTTTGGTGGTGATTTTAAGCCTTTTGCCTAGGTCCTGGAGAAGACGATTGGCTACTGCTTCGCTGGTAGCAGCTACGAGTCCGTCATCAACATACAGAGTGATCAGTAGTTTGTCAGAGCCGTCCCGTCTCGTAAAAAGGCAAGGATCTGCTTCTGCCTGTACAAATCCCACGTTAATGAGGATTTCTGCAAAGCAAATGTTCCAACATCTCGGTGCTTGCTTAAGTCCATATAATTTGAGTGCCATCATTGAAACCATCTGGTTGTGACATAAATCTCTTCTTGATGTTTTTCATTAAGGAAAGCAGTGGCAAAATCAAATCAAGTCGTCCCTGGGCAGCGACACTTAGCTGACTTCTTATTGTTGCCATTCTGGCCACAGGGCTAAATGTTTCTACGTAGTCTACACCTTGCCTCTGTTTGAAGCCTTTAACGACTAATCGCGCTTTGTACTTTTCAATGCTGCCATCCGGATTGTACTTTATTCGGTAGATCCATTTGCATGGCAATGGTTTTCTTCCAGGAGGCAAGTCAGTTAATGTCCACACCTTGTTTTCACGGAGGGAAATCAATTCGCTCTCCATAGCCTGCATCCACGAGCCGCTGTCTTCACGCTTCAAAGCTTCTTTGTATGTGCCGGGAAAATCGCAGTTAAAACAATCGACATACGTGACGTAATCGCCGAGTTTGACTGGAGGTCGAAGCTGCGATCCGTCCCTCAGGTTGTAGAGAGATTCAGTTCTCTCTTCAGCATCATAAAACTGTTCTCCATCTTCAACGCGCTCTGAGTTTTGTTGAAGCGGGGATGGCGACTCTAGTAGTGGAGGCGACTGCGGAGCCATAGCATCTAGCAATTCCTTTTCCGCAAGAAGGGGAACATCTGGTGCACTTGTGTCCAATTGCAGACCGCGGGGTTAAGACCTCTCGTGATTCCTCTCCCTCCAACTCGGACGATTCTGTGCTTTGTGGGTCTGGAGGTAAGCGCAAGTCAAATTCTGTCAGTGGCTGCAGGTTTGTCTATGATTGCTTTAAATTCCACCTCAGGTGGGAATGTAATATCTCTGGATTTTATGGTTCTTTTTCCACCTAGCCAGATTCAATAACCATCATCTTGTTCATATCCGATTAGACGCCCTTTGACAGCTTTTTGGACTTTTTTTTACGTGTCACTTTCGGTATGTGTGCATAGCATACGCTTCCAATTATTCTCGAATGTGAGATCTTTGGTTTCTTACCATGCCACAATTCGTGTGGAGATTTGCCTAAAGTTGGAGCGGTGCGATTTAATACGTAGGACGCTGTTTTAACTAGCTCAGCCCAGAGTGCTTGTGGTACCTCTTCTCCAGCGTGGGGCATTGACCTAGCTGCTTTTACTAGTGTTCTATTTTCTCGCTCTCTGCATCCGTTTTGTTACGGTGTGTATGGCATTGTAAGCCGTAGCACGATGCCATGCTTTATCAAAATCTTTTTGTCAGCCGCATTGTCAAAATCTCCACCGTTATCGCTAAGGATGATTTGTATACCATGACCCACGGTTCTAGTTTCACTAAGCATCTGGATAAGTTTGTCTTTGACTTCGGATTTGTGCTTCATGAAATAGACCATCCTGTAGCTGCTGTAGTCATCTTTAAAGAGGACAAAGTAGCGAAGGTTTGAGAAACTTGGCTGGAAGTGTCCGCATACATCTGCGTGTACGAGCTCTCCCGGTCATGATGCTCGTTCCCTTGTGCCGAATTTCAGCATCATCACTTTGAGATCAAGCTTGAAGAGTCCTCTTCTTGGTGATCTTCGGCCTATATGACTGGTGGCCCCATTGTCGACGTACCAATTATCGACATCCTTGGCACTTCCCGAGTTGCATGCATGCCATTAAAGTAATGTTGGTGACTTGTTCTGACGTAGACGGGGTAGGCTTCGGAGGCTTGCCATCTCATATCCATTTCTTGCAGTTATGAATGCGGTGACCGCTCTTCTTACAATAATTGCAAAAGCTTCCCTTTCTTTTCGAAGTATCGAATTTGGTTATTACTACTAATGTCTCTTCTCTCGCTCTTCTGTGGATTTTGATTGTATTTGAATGTGCTTTCAAATGCACAGAGGTGTGACGTAAAGTTTTCTATTGTTTTCTCAGCTTTGTTTACAAGTATCCAACTGGACTTGAAGGGGAAAAATCGCTCAACCAGAGAGACAACTATCTTGCAAATTAAAAACAGTTCCGGCAGTTTGAAGGTAACATCTCCATTCGTGATTTAAATCCCAGAGATTTTTCAATTTGGATAGATGCGTTGACATGTCATCCTCACAGTTATACTTGTATGAAAAGAATGCTGAGCAGAGTGAATACGCTGTATCTTCTGCTTGTCCATCAAACAGACGATGAAGTTCGTTCCATACCTCGTGAGCGGTTTGATATCGCATAACTGTTTTGAGTGTGAGTTCACTTAAATTGGATGTTATTATGATGAGGGGTTGTCTGGGACACCTTTAGTTGCTGGATACGTTATGATAGGTTCCGAAAAACTGTCCCGAAAATGTTGTTATGTTAAATGATAAACGATGTTGTTTGTATGAGTAATTTATTGCTACTGTTCAATTCACTTAATAATAGGCATAAAGAGTCGCGCGCAGCGCCGACGTTAGCAAAATACTTAAACGTATAGAATTGTACGGGTTTGCCCGTACATATTCCCGGGCAACAAGAACAGGAAATACAAAAAAAATATTTATTAGATTGATAAGAACTGCTTGATAAGTAACATTATTTTGCAAATGCGTTTGTTTGTGTTAGTCACAATATTTCTTAGGTTGCTATGTTAGTATAATGCAAAATATGCAATTTGCAAGTAAATTTTTATTAAACAACAATGATTTAACTCTTAATTGATAAATTTAACGATAAAATTTGTTTAAATATGTATGTAGGTTATATTCTTATTGCTTAAATTAATCTTAGAGTTTTTTGAAGTCCAACATCTCACACATTCACTAAAACCGAGTATGCAATACGGGAGATGTGGCTTTATTTACAAACCGCGCACTTTTCACTGCACTATCCACCGAACGCGCACTATGCTCTGCACTAAATTCACTATTAGAACGCACCTTCACTGACTGTGCAGCTGGGCGGGCAGGCAGGGTCGCCAGCTGTAGCTGGCCCTGCTCTGCCCCCGCCGCCCCTTAAATAAGTTTTAAAATGTAACATAAATGAGCCTTGTCCATCTGTTTACAGGCTCTCAGATCGCTCCCAGCCATGTTAATAAAGTTGTCCTTTTTCAAATTGATCGCAATATATTCCGAAATAGGTACTATACTAATCATCAAATCGTTTCTTTGCTGAGGAATTGATATGGTTCGAAATATCTCGAAAGTATCTCTACTGATAAGAGACAGTCTCACCTCAAATATTAAATAGTCTTGTAACATTCGTGCTTTCACCTTCAGTAACTCGTAAAATCGTTGTATATTCAGGTGAACATCGTCCACCGCCAGCGTCTGGTCTTTCGTCAGTTGACTAGCGATAGTATTTAATTCGTCTCGTACTTGTTCGGGAGTGAGTAAATGGGGGTTAAAACGGCCATGGTAAATGTCAGTTATTGTGTCAATAAGTGTGTTCTGAATTGTTTTCAAATTATGAAGCATATTGCTTGCTACTACGGTGGCTAATGTGAACTCGCTCATTATCAACGTAGATTCTGTTTTACTTTTCAACGTATTCAATGCTCCTTCCAGCTGTAAAATGTGTTGATTTATCATTTTATGCTGCTTGTTAATAGTATCTGCAGTCCGTTTTAAAAGGTTGTTCTCCGCTTCAATAATAGACGTTTGATTTTTCCAAAATAAAGTAATATGTTTTTGATTATCTCTTAGTTGTTCAATGTCCTTTTGATAATTTTCAGCGAATCTTTGATCTAATACGCCGAATAATGAGTTCGCTACGTATACGACTCCGTCAATGAGCCCGCGCCGCTGTCTGGCGGCGCCCGGAACTGATTGCTGACCCAGCAACATGCTGTTGTAGTACTCAAGGTCGGAGATGCCGTGTCTTAATTGTGTCAATATGATATCGCAATGACCTTGTTCTCGTATTGCCTTGCATGTTTGTTCCAAGTTTTTTGTATACTTATTCAGTACTGTAATACCATTCCAATAAGGATCCATTTCATAGTAAATAATGATTTTCCATTCGTCTCTTATCAATTGCATGTCACATACCTTATCAAAATATATTCCTTGATCTTGCCTAAACTGTCTTGTTCTTATAGTGCCTTCAGAGCTTGAAAATAATGTTATAAAAAATAATAAAATAGAAACTGTCATAGTAACAAAATTAAATCGCTGTGTTTTGTGTCTTATCCGACGCGATTTTTCATTTAATGTTTGTGGGGAGGATTTGATTAATTCCCTGCGCGTTTGCTCATTTTGTTGATTTGATGATACAGGTTTTTTGCTGCTGCTTTCAACATCTATCGGTAATCTTGATAGTTTTGTTATCGGACGTTTTAGAATGCCATTTTTAGTTTTCAGCTGCACTACCCTCACATAGCCATCACTTCCAGGATAGACATCTGTAACCCTTCCCATCAGCCATCGACCAGGGGGAAGGTTTTCTTCATTTATCAAAACGATGTCATTAATTTTTATGTTATTTTGGGGCTGTAAACATTTCCCTCGTGATGATAAACGTGATAAGTACTCCGAGCGCTATCTTTTCCATATATCTTGCAAAATACGCTGTGTTAGCTGCCACCTAGTTCTCAAATCTCTTTCAGTCTCCACTAATGTCAAAACCGGACCGGAAGCTAGAAAATGTGCAGGTGTTAAAAAATCTAGGTCTTCTGGATCTTCAGATATAGGACAGAGGGGCCTCGAGTTCAAGCATGCCTCAATCTGGCTAAGTACTGTTGACATCTCCTCATAAGTCAATTTTTGCTCGCCTATAACTCTTTTCAGGTGGTGTTTCAGGCTCTTCACGGCCGCCTCCCACAGACCTCCCGCTGAGGGCCATGAGGGAGCATTAAAGTGCCAAAATATCTCCATTTCTGATATAACTGGCATAAATTCACTGTTGAAAATGTTTTGTAGTTCTTGATACTCCAGCTGTAATGTTTTATTTGCTCCCACGAAGTTTCGCCCATTGTCGCTGTATAGGTGCTGTGGAGTGCCCCTTCTTGCAGACATTCTTCGTAAGGCCGCAATGAACGCAGATGCGCTTAGATCTGACACCAGCTCAATGTGAACTGCCTTTGTTGCCATGTAGACAAAGACAGCCACGTATCCTTTCGTGGTTTTCGTACCACGCCCTTTGTTTGTTTTGATGAAAATATGGCCTGTAAAGTCTACCCCAGTGTGGGCAAACGGCCTTGAGGGGTTTACTCGAACACTAGGTAAGTCACCCATAATTTGGTTATGTTTGTTATAGTTATATTTTTTACAGGTAACACACACTGGCGCAACTGCTTTTTAACAAAATTAATTTTGAAAGTAAAACCGCACCACATAACTCTAATCTAGGTAGTGAAATATTCTTGCTTTTTGGTACTAGTCTGGATTTTGCTGCAACTAATACCACTGACTTATTTTTAGTATTGTATTTATGCTGGTTTTTGCTGATTACACAATATATCACACAAGCGTATGCCTGGGTGGATGCGTCACAAAATCCATGTAATTGGATGACGTCATCCATGTTGGTTTGAAGCCATCTTGGAATCCGAATTTGTGTAATATTTTTAATATCTTCTCTGATTTTTATCCATTCTTCCCTTATCTTATCCGGAAGTTCGCTATCCCAAGTTATGTTTTGTACCCAAACCTTTGAAATAGGAGCTTGAGTTTAGTTACAATGGGCGCGAGCCATCCTAAAGGGTCGAACAGTTTGGATATATCTGACAATAAATTACGTTTTGTTAATTTTGATGTCATTGTGCTCAATTTGCAATCAAAGGTAAAGTTGTCAGATTGAGGATGCCAACGCAGGCCTAATGTTTTTGTTGAACCTTCATTTTTAAAGTCATAAGATTGACCATTGTTTAATGCCACACTGACACCTTCTAGAAGTACTGGCGTATTTGCTGACCATTTTCTAAGGTTAAAGCCTCCCGACTTTAGTAAACTAATTAAATCTGTTTACAACTGTTTTGCTGACGATAAATCATGGCTTCCTGAAATCAGGTCATCCATGTAAAACTGGTTTTGTAAGACCTGAGCTGCTTGGCTCAATCTGTATTTATGACCTTCGTCTTCTGCTAACTTTTTGAGTACCATCATGGCAAGAAAAGGAGCAGCTTTCATGCCATAAGTTACATTTTTTCTATGTCCGCAGTGTAGGCGTATTGATATTGACGCCATCTGATAATAAGTGATAAAAGATCTTGCTGAAGATTTGGACCTCGGTACATAACATCATTTAAACTTTTTCCGCTTGTTGTTGGCGAGGAGGCATTAAAAACAACGCGAAGCGCTGTAGTTGATGATTCCGCGCGCAATACGCAGTGATGAGGAAGATAAACGCTCGGTGTCGTATTGCTTGATGACGAACGCATATGACCTAATTCTCTATAATCATTTATAAATAATTTGTATTGTTTTTCAATGTCATCCCGATATTTAAATCGTTTTTCTAAGTTTTTGAATTGTGCAATTGCTCTTGATTTTGACTCCCCTAATCGGCTGTCGGCTAGTTGTTTTTACGAAATATTCGAAACATTGTTTGTCTTCTTGAGAGTAGTTACCAGATTCAGGTATATCTTCTATCTCCCAAAATTGTTTGAACTCATCAGTATCGATTTGAACTACGTTACAATGATAACTTTCATATTTCCGCATAATATCCAACCAAGGCGCGTTTGTTGCGCAATTAGCAGATTTTTGTTTAATCTACATATCCCTTCTAGAATAATTTGCGAATAAATGTCGGCTCCTAATAAAATATCAATTTCTCGGCTAATATAAAACTGTGGATCTGCTAATTCAATGTTATTTAAATATGACCAATCGGGTTGTCGGAATGTATAACTAGGAAGATTTTTTGTTAGACTTTTCCTGATATAAACATAAGTGTTAAATGAATAACTTTCATCCATCGAACAACAGTTTATGTTAACCATCCCCTTACAGCTGCTATCCTTGGCACCTATGCCTGTTATTAAACCCTTGCATCTATTACGTGGTAACCCTAATAATTGCTCCGCGTTCTCAGAGATTAATGACACTTGCGATCCCTGATCGATAAGAGCGCGCAATGTTTGATAAGTGCCATCCTTCTTTTGCACTTTGATAATTGCTGTCGATAATAACGTTTCTGGCATTTCATCAGCCTGGGCCACGTGTGTGTTGCTGTCGTGGTGGCTTCGGCTCGGTTTCGAGGTCGCGTCGCCGCGCGAAGTACCTACTGCTGAGTCGCGATTTTGCTTTACACAATACGCTTCGTGAAGTATCGTATTATGATCTTCGTAACATTGGCGGCATGGTTTGTTAGCAATACATATATTTCCGTTGTGGTCAAATAAACATTTTTTGCAGTAATTCAATCTTTCAATTGTTTGCCGCTTACCTACGGGTGTCATTTCTTGAAATTTCTTACAGAAAAATATGCAATGTTCGCTGTTTTTGCATACAGGACAGTTTTTGCTTGAGCGGCATGTAGGTTTATTAATAGAAGATTGAGAAATAGTTTTATTCCCCGAGTATGCTTGCTTATAATTTGATTTTTGATAATTATTGTTAGGATAACTTTTGTTCTGTTGAATGTTATCTTTTCTTTTTGATGATTCCAGGGTAGTAAATTTGCTCTCCAAAAATGATAAAAGATGAGCTAAAACAGGCAACTCTCTTGGTTGTTTAAGAGAAGCTGTATATTCATTGTGTGTTTCTGAATCTAATTTTTGACTCAATAAATATACTAATAATGGGTCCCAAGTGCTGATATCTATACCCATATTTTTGATAGCATTCAAGCATTCCGTAGTAGTGTCATGGATGCGTTTTATAAGGTTAACTGTCGGTTGAGACATTGTAGGCAAATTCATTAGAATACTGACATGCGAATTGAAAATTAGTTTCTGATTGTTAAAACGCTGGTTGAGTATATCCCAGCATACATTATAATTATCCGAACTGATATGCAAGTGCTGGATTAAGCGTTCGGCCTCTCCTCTTAATTTAGTTTTCAAAAACTGCATCTTCTGGGCGTTAGAAAGTGAGCGATTGCTATGAATTATTTCTACAAAAAGATCTTTAAAAGATACCATTGGTGGTAATTTCCACTAAAAACAGGGATGTCGAGTAGCGGAGTTGACTGCTCCCTGTGTTTTTCAGACCATAATTTAGAGTTAATTTGCTTTTTTATATTATTATAAGTTGATTCGTGGAAGAAAAATGTTTGATCATACATTTTATTTTTTCCATCGAGTTCACTATCTAATTCCCAGTGTAGCGCATCAATAACTGACCACCGTGACTCTAAGGTTTTCAATGCATCTTGAAACTCCCATTTTTCTGATAATAATTCAATGTTCAAATTGGAAGTAGTACGAGAGAAAGCTTTAAAATTGCTATTCTGCTTCTTTAACATTTCATCAAGTTTGCTGTTAGTACCCTGCGATATAGATTTCGGAATATTATACGATATATCACGAGACTCTGTTGTCACAGGATAGTTAAGTTGCTCCATGGAAACCGACGGCGATTGCGTCGGGGTGGCCAACGGCGTAGCCGGTTTTAATAAAGCTCTCGGGTGTTTCAAAATAAAATCACGAGTTGATGTAAAGAAATCATATGTTCTTTGATAATGATTACCCGTAAAATAATCATGAGATTCGTCACCTATGTTACTCAATTTCAAATGATTACTCTGGAATTCTTTCCAATATTCATCTAACAAATTAACTTTTTTATTGATATATTCAGTCGTCTTGCGATGTGAACCATCCTTTTTAAAATTGCTGAGATCTGGCTCTGTGTTGCCAATAGGTCTTCCATTTTTACTGCACGATTGTTACGTAAGCGATAATATGGAAAGATCTTACTTGATAACTCTACTATATTTCGTGGAGGTTGTGTCTCCCAGCTGCCTCTGCTGATGCTTCTGCTTCTGTTGTGATCCTCTTGATATGCACTGACTCCAAAGTCCGCTGTGTTGGAATCACTTACACGAACACTGTTCACAGTCCTCGCGCACCTGATCCCACCTTTCCGAAGGTTCGAAGGACCATAAAGATGTCTGGGACACCTTTAGTTGCTTGATACGTTATGATAGGTTCCGAAAAACTGTCCCGAAAATGTTGTTATGTTATATGATAAACGATGTTGTTTGTATGAGTAATTTATTGCTACTGTTCAATTCACTTAATAATAGGCATAAAGAGTCGCGCGCAGCGCCGACGTTAGCAAAATACTTAAACGTATAGAATTGTACGGGTTTGCCCGTACAGGGGTTGTACTTTCGGCTTGAGAAATTTTGCAAGTTCCGCTCAAATTATAATTGGCTAATTCTGCATCTCCTGCACCTGAAGGTAACGTCGGTTTACGTATTTTACCCTCGGTTATGGGTAAGCAATTTTCAATGCCACATAAGATTATATTAATCTCATATTTCCAAGTTGGCCAGTTATACTTTCCCTCGAGAACTCCAATTTGTGTTCTACTTAGCTCCATTCTTAGGGGTTTACAGTGAATTCTCGTGCATGAACCAATAACCTGTGATTGTTATAGTACTCACGTTTAAGTAGCAGAGCGTAGTTCAACTCGATGGTATATGCAGACTAAGAACGTCACTAGGTACACTGAACACTTCACACTAGAGCTGTAGCAAACCGTATGTATTCGGTACTGAGTAACGGGTGCGCCATCTAGTACCGAGTAACGAAACGTTGCACACAAATAAATTTCGTTACTCGCATTTTTCGTAGTATGACTATCTATATGTTTTAGGGATGTCGAAAGTTGAAAAAAATATAGATACATCGATATTTTAAAAAAAAACAATATCGGCTTCGATATAGCACGAAAAAAACATCGATATATCGGACCAATTTTCCCAATATTATGTTTAGGTCAGCCTAGCACATTAATAATAACAATACAAATTATAATTAAAGAAAGAATTATCAAAGTACCCAATTGCCGATACACTACATGACAGTACGGTATCTCACGAAATATGGCACGCGGAATAATAATGAAACGAAAATTATCTCCCTAAAAGTAGACCCGTTTTTCGAATGTAGAAAATGATTTCAGGGTGTTATTAATTACACCTCTCAGGTGTCATCTTTCGTAAACAAGACTAGACAGTCACACACTTCCACAGAATATAATGGAATTCAGCGCAACCAATTCACCAGCGAAACAGATTTACAAATAATAGACAATACTAAATACAGCACCGATCATAGATATGTTGAATATCATTCATCTGAGATCCAGTTCCGATTTTTCAAGATACGAATTTAGTTAGATCGTGATATGCCGCTAATAATTAAAAAAATATCGTTTTTGATAGGAATTTCGATATTGGTTATTTTGTATCGATGTATCGATATATCGAATCAAAATATATCGGCAAAAAATATCGATATATCGATACATCGATATATTGTCAACAAGCCTGCCCTATAATTGATGTGTGTATAGAAACACTTGCTGATCGTATGTTTTAAGCATGCGCGAGCATATTCGGAGAATTTAAAAACGTACGTTGGAGTTTTTGGCGGGATGTCATCGAGTGCGGTTAGCGTCTTATTTTAATTATTCTTAAATTCGTTCATAGTGGACATTATGAAATAAAATTGGTGTGATTTTGTGTTACAACCGTCTGCGTAACTAAAGAATTAGTGGAATCGTTAAATAAACTAAACTAAAATATACGCTATTCCGGTCAAATGGACGTGAGAAATTTACTGTCGTGTTGACTACCTCACAGAAGCTTATCGAAAAAGCCAACTTGATAGATTTCGTTTAAATTTTTTTTATTTTTTTTATAATTTTATTTTGAGAACAAACGATTTTTGCTGTAGTTCTTTCTTTCGTTATGTTTAATTTCATTCTAAGCAAAACTATTTTTATGTTGATTTATCGTTAGAATGCTATTTAAGTATTATTATCAATACAATAATTTTCGACACCTATTTGTTGCTTTATCATTATAATTGATGAATAATGGATTGCGATGTTATTGTGATATAACTTAAGCTCACGGTTAAAAATTTCAAAATAGTAAAACCGATTTTTTATGAGAAGTAACGAGTAACGAATACATACGGGTACGCTTTTTTTCGTTACTTTTACACCTCTACTTCACACTTGATTTTTATAAAGTTATTTAATAGATTTGTTTATTTTATTTTTGCACATTAGAATGTCCACACAGATTGTAAATTTTTTTCACTAGACTCATATTTTGAATATACATTTATTTTTATAGAAAAATGACAGTTCACAGACAGGACTCACTTCTTAGCCAGCCTGTAACAGTATCTTTATATGAATTATAATAAAATCAAAATATTATTCCAAAATTTTTAGGTCACAGATCTGACAAAACAGTAACTGGCAAACTGCCAAAAATTACAGAGGTAATCCAAAATATAGTAATTTTATTGGTAGAGTTATTTTATTAAACGATATTAAGTTAAGGTTTAAAAGTAAAAACTATATAAACAGTCCTTTCAATGATGGTGTCTCAACCCTTACCTCGCTATCTATTTTTTTGTCCAATAGAAGAATATAAGGGATAAACTTAAAAAATATATAAATTTGATTTGTTTTCAGAATTCCAATTCTAAATTAACATCAAAAAATAATGGAACAAATTCCAAATCTCCAGCTGAAAATGATATAAATGAAGATTTTGGGACTAGAGATTTTCAATATTCCTGGATGCCAGTACCAGAAAGTGATGGCAATTTAGCAATCCACACAATACCAATTACTTTAAAAGAGGGAAAGTCAGGGAACACAGTTAAATTTAGTAAAGTTGACAGTTATCATGAATATAGATCAAGACACAAGCATACTCCACCAACTAAAGATACTGATGTTGAAAGACCACAAAAACAGAAAAGTGTTGAAACTATACTTATTCAAAATGATGAAAGTGAGACTATTGATTATTCTTCAAGCTCTTCCGATACTAGTTCTGTTGAAAATTTGAATATAAAAAAAAGTAAGGATACTGGCAATAAGAGCAATATTTCAGATGAAGAAAATGTAGTAATTTACAAAATACTGAATTCTAAAAGAGGTAAAAAAGAGAAAAAAAGAAGAAGACTTAAATTAATTGATGATGTTGCAAAAGTGCTTACTGCAATGAACAAAGAGAAATTAAAAAAAGATGACAATAACAACCGTGGTGATACGGCCAGTGGTATACTGACTACAAATACTAGAAACAGCAATCCCTTGGAGCAGATAAATGAAGGTACACAACAGCTTTAGTTTAGCTAACTTGTAGGTACATAATTCAATTATTTATATTTGTTTAGCTAGTTTTTCATATGGAGCAAGTTATAAAATTTCCTATGTGAAAAATTAGTTTTTGGAAATTTGTGACCATTAATAACCATAGATTGTGTAATAAGACCTAAAAATAATAGATCTTCCTTTGGCATACTATTATCAAATCCTATAAGAAATTTTTGATATAGATTTGTTTAATGAAAAATATACAATATAAGAAATTTCCAAGCAAAGCCAATTTAAATAATTAGGTCAATTAAAAATTAATTTATTTTGCCACCCTAATGTATACAGAGCCTCGGCTTTGTCCATTTTGTTTAGTTTTACTGTGGTGAAGTTAACTTCGCCGCAGGATTAAGACGAAGTGATTTAGTACAAACACCGCAAGCTTGGCGATGTCTGTGGAATAATTAAATGCTGATATTGGTGTCGATCAATAGACCGGGAGATGATGACACAAAATACTTGGTCATTTGTACCAGTATGGCGGTTCTTCAGGGGTCTAATTACGTAAAGGCAAAAAGGAAAATGATGGTCATAGCGCTCGCACCGGCGGCCCAATCGCGTGAGCGTTAATCGAACGCGTCGGATAAATAACGAGTGTCGAACGATTTGTTCCACAAAAATGCTTATATATTCAGATAGTCGAAAAAAAGAAGTAGGCGGTAGCGTAATGCCATACTTCTCGGGTGTGACTTACAGCCCGCCATACCGACGCGAATACATTAACTTAAATAAAACAATTCAATCATTTGTACCAGGCTAATTTTTGCACAGCTAATCATCGTCGAGTAGCCATTTACGAAAATCACCTTGCCATACTTTTCCGACGGTTCCCATTGGCCGCCATACCGCTGCAAAGGAGTAATTTTTTTTTTCGCCAAACGATTTGTACCAGTATTGCATTTGAATTTTTGGAAAGTATTTGGCAAAATGTGACCGTTATTATTTTTCCCATACTTCTAGTAGGGGGAAAAAGTGCTGCCATACTTGAAATACTTATTTATTTGACACGTTTTAAAAATACGACTGCAAAATACGTAAAATCATTTTTTACATCATGACATCATTGTATTCTCGTCGGATGCAATTGGACGTAAAAAAAATTATTACAGATTGTAAACATGGGGCGGATGACTGTCGGACTTGAGCTAAAAGGTGAAAAAGAAAAAAAAAATTGACGATTTGTACCAGTATGGCATTTGGATTTTTGGAAATTATACGATACAATGTGACCATTATTATATTTGCCATACTTGTAGTAGAGGGAAAAAGTGGCGCCATACTGGTACAAATCGTTCGAATTACGAATAAAATCTTGGGACTTTGAAAAAATATTGTTCACATTCGCCACCTCCCACAGGTATGGCATTATCAGACTTCTATTTATGATCATACGGGGAACTGTTAAAAAAAGTTTCAGGGTGGTACAAATCATTTGGCGAAAAAAAAATTACTCCTTTGCAGCGGTATAATGGCCATTGGGAACTGTCGGAAAAGTATGGCAAGGTGATTTTCGTGAATGGCTACTCGACGATGATTAGCTGTGCAAAAATTAGCCTGGTACAAATGGTTGAATTGTTTTATTTAAATTAATGTATTCGCGTCGGTATGGCGGGCTGTAAGTCACACCCGAGAAGTATGGCATTACGCTACCGCCTACTTCTTTTTTTCGACTATCTGAAAATATAAGCATTTTTGTGGAACAAATCGTTCGACACTCGTTATTTATCCGACGCGTTCGATTAACGCCCACGCGATTGGGCCGCCGGTGCGAGCGCTATGACCATCATTTTCCTTTTTGCCTTTACGTAATTAGACCCCTGAAGAACCGCCATACTGGTACAAATGACCAAGTATTTTGTGTCATCATCTCCCGGTCTACAATGTATAACATACAAATTAGGAATTTGTCGCTTTTTATTGCTTATATTCAAATAGTATTTTTTATTTCAGGACTCTATAAGTTGGTGAATGAAAAAGGGTAAGTAAAATTAATTATTTACTACAATGAGCATCACAACGTAAGTTTATATCACTAAACATAAAAATTATGTGACCCTATATTATCCCCAATAATCCCTTCACATTCCATCCGTCCTTCAGATTGAACTACAATGTAACTAGCTGCTTTACTGCTAATGTAGCGATGTGGGAAACTAAAGCTGAACGCAAACCTTGGTGGTGAATATTTTTTTATTTCTTATGGATATGATAATGTTATTTAATTAATGCATTTCATCACAAAACAACCAGTCTTCCATCATCCACCATCATTTAATGTTAATGCATTGTTTTTTATAGAAAGTTATATTCACTTATTAAATCACAATTTTTTTTTTAGGGACAACATAACATCATTACACTTTTCTGACAATTCACAAGTTGGTGACAGGGATGTTGATAAAGGGCAAAACAAATTATGTTTATGCAAGAAAAGCAGGAGGATAAATAAACCTGTTATAGAAGGTATTTAAATTTTAAAGTTGAAATGACGAAAAAAAAATTTGTTAAATATATAATTAAACATATAACAACTATTCCATTTATTACAGGTACTGCTATTCCTGAAAGTGGAGATGAATCTTTACAGAGGTCAGCTACATCTTTTTTCTACATTTTATACAAAATATTGAAACGTCTCAGCCGCATGCTTTAATCTTATTATAACCTTATCGAATTACAGAAATAAAGAGTCCTTGGTATCCAAAAATAGTTCTGGTAGAAGTCTCAAGCCTACAGCTACTACAAGCGCCGGGCTGCATACTTCAGCTGCTACTTCAACATCTTCATTCAAAACAGCAGCTATGAATGAAAAAAATACAATGCTTGATGGCGATTTTCTTAAAGTATTGGATGACAATGGGCATGAAGCAGGCAAATTTTATATAGGTGCCAGTGGTTATCTTAAAGAAGACGCTTACGAAATAACGATACAACTTAAAAAGAAGGAATCAACAAGAAATGATGAAAATGCCGAATCGATTAAAAAGTTGGATGAAAACCTAGGTCTAAAAAAATCAGACTGTACTATTCGTGGATCGAAGATCGCTGAAAATGTACTTGCTCCGTCTTTTGAACCTTCACATGTGAATCACGTTTTGAATAATTATGAAACTTTGAATACAGTTACTTCTCAAAGTGCTCCAGAGAGCGACCCAATAGTAACAATGCCGCAAGATCAGCCTCCTCCTCAGTCTACTTGCATGGAAGAAACAAATTTGTTAGTTAACAATGCATCAAATACAAGTTTCAATCAGCCTATTTCTACAGCCTCAAGTAAACAAATGAAAGATAAACCAGTGAAACAAGTTGTTGACAGAAGCGTTTATACAGATTCTCAGCTCTCCTTTGTGGTGCCTAGGGATTTTCCTAAAACTGATGTTACTCCGAGACCAGCAACGTCCACTTACACACAAACTTCAATGTACTCTCCAAATACCAGGCCAGTTTATATTCATATGAGTTCTTCCACTTCTACTGCTTACTTGAGTCCACCCGAAATGATATTACCCAAATGTATGAGGCATAAACATGAATCAATTAATGCACAAGCAGCACATTCATCGCAGGATGAAAGATACGAAATCGTAAGGCAACGCAAGTGTGACCAAGATACGATGTGTACGTGTAGGAAATGTGTGCTATATAAAAAAGTAACTACGAATAAAATAAAGGCCAATGCCAAAAGTTATATGAAAACCAAACATGATCCGAGGAAAATAAGCACACCTCCTAATACGGCCCGTAATTATGGAAATAGTAGTTTGGATAATAATTCTCATGATGAGTCATCTCGGAAAAAACTCAAAAAATGCCGGAAGTGTAAAAGCCGTGAATCATATAGCTCTGATATTAATTACTGTGTGCCTAAAGTAAAACGAGCAAATAAAATATCTTCAAATAATTTAGTTCCAAATGTTACTCGAAGTGCAACGAGACCCACCAATATAAATGAAAAAACTCGTAAATCTAATTTGAACCCTATTGTGAAAAAATACGTTAACAAACTGTTGGAACTAAATAGTAACGGCCTGAAGGCAATCGAAATTGCCAATCAAGAATGCAGTTCAGTCAGTACTCCAGGCAGCTCTGTTATAGATGTTTCGCATAACATTGCGGGTAATAATACTGAAGTGAATAACAAAATCTCATTAGAGCAGATTAAAATGATATTAAAGCAAAAAATATTAGAAGAATGCGGTAATAAAAATGAGCATGGTGACTTGTTACATGTAAATAAAAATCCGTCAAATTGTATATCAAAAGTACCAAAAATTAAACGATCCGTCCACAAGGTAAAATCATTGAATATATCAAGAAAGATATTGAAATCGAAAAAGTTTCCTGTTGCAACACGTAAAACAAAACCCAGTTGTAGTACTTCGTCCCCATCACCACCTACGAATGTGTATGTTAAGAAATATACACCATCTGGTTCAAAAACAACAGGTGAATACAGCAAAAGAGTTCGCAGCAAGAGTTCTCCCACTCCTCGATTTGAGGGTAAATTTGAATCTACTAACGATAATACAGCTTCAGATGTTTCAGATGTACAAAATATTTATAAAAGTTCTTTTAACAAGAAAATCCCTGACGAAAAACAAAGGTTTTCTGTCAAACTAGATGACAAGAATGTACGTAAAGCCAATGACTATATTTTACCACTGCACAAAGCAACTATTACATCCCCTGACTCTGAAGAGAATGTGAACAAGACACAAACTCGTACTGATATCCCTACTAATACTTCGACACAAACAAGTCAAGATTTGGATAGCGAGATCAATCTTATAAAAATGGCAGATGACAAAATCCAAAACATGGAAAAGATAGCCGATTTAACAGAAAAATGCACAAAAAGACTGTCTAATTTAGCTAAGATTTTAGAAGAAGTAAGGAAAAATAAGTCTTTGGCATATAGTCATATTTCAACATCAGATACTGCATCTGATTCTGAATATAAATCAGACAAAGTCAAGAATGTTGGTAGCACTCCAAGCCTTGGAGATCCCATTACTAACGCAGAAACAGATTCGAACATACAAATAAATAAGACTCCCCCTCACGCAACAACTTTGCCGAAAAGTGATAAAAAAGTAAGCTCAGAATATATTTCTTTCTTGAAAGATATTCCTAAACCAGACGAATACAAACTTTATTCAACACCAGTCGAAACTGAAAAATTAAAAACTACTGCTCTTTCAGTAAATCAATCTGGTATCAAAATTAGAACCAAACCTCCGCCTGCTTTAAATCGCATTAGCCTTAAGCATGCGCATGACATTATTCCTCATGAACTGTCAACTGTAGTCGAAGTCGATTCACCGATGAGCGTAAAATTAAAAAATCAGCCGTCGCAAGGTGATGTTTTAGACACTTCCATCAGTACTAGTAAAACCAAAAACCTTATTGAACAAGTGGACACAGATATTCGAGCAAATCCAGATTTACTCCAGAATAATAACTCTGTAGTGACTCAACAACCAACTGTAAATATTGATCCAGCAGATGATACTAAAATTCAAATGATGGATTTGAAGCAGTTTAACGATGTCATGCTAAAACCATTTATAACTCTACAAGAATATGCAAAGCAGTGTAACATTGGCATATTAGACGAGGGGTCGAATATGGATGATAATATTAAAGATGATTTAGCAAATGATGAGTTTAGTTCGCTACATTCGGATGGAAGTTTGCCAGATGTGATTGCTGAATTATTAAAAAGAAATGTCATAGCCGAACCTTTTAAATTTGAAACAATATCTAACGTTAATTCTACCACAGTATCATCGGAATCTACTTTGTCGGTATTAGCACTGTCAAAAGTACGACATAATAAAAAGAAATCTGGAGTCACATTTCAAAATAAAGAGAATATATCCGAAACATCTGATACATTGAGCATTTCCTCAAATCCTGATTTGGAAAAGGCCTTTAAGAAACTTGGTATGGGATGGGCTTCCTCAACTTTAAAAAAAACAAAAGAGCATTTGGCATTATCATCATCATCAAATACGTCTAGTTCTAGTTTATTACAATTTAAATCAAAAAACTTAAACAGTCAACAAATACCTGCTCTTGTAACTGACTCAGTGTTATCTACTTCTAAAACATCTAAAAGGCAAAACCAAGGAAATATATCAGATTTAGCAAAAAATGCAGAACAGCAGACTTTTATGACTTCCATGACTGTCAAGGAATTTCTGACTAATGAATTAGCTAATAAGATAACATTTACGAATAAATCCGACAAAAATAACACTGACGAAGAATTTGTTTCGTTACTTGAAACTCAAATGCCGGAAGAAATGAAACATTCATCACATAACTTGCATGAGGAACGTACTCTGGATAGTTTACGTAGTGGGAGTAATAATAGAGCTCGTACTTCTACCCCAGTGCAGATTTTTAAATCGATGACATATCATTCAAGTTCTAGCTCCAATGTATCTAATGGTCTATTTAGTAACGCTGATGATTTGTCATCTGTGAAAGTAACATCGAATTCTATGCGTAATCATTCCACTTCTGATAAGGGAGAATTAACTATACCTAATTGCAGCTTAAAAGTGAGGAAAGGTGCGTCAGATTGTAGTAAAAGCGATTGAAATTTGTAATATTTTATTATTTATTTTCTACTGTATTTGTACAACAAAAGTTGTATGAATTTTGTACCACTGAATTTAAATGAATTATAGTTAATTTTATAGGAATTATTTGTTTTACTGAGCACCCTTTTCTGAAAATCTTTCAAAGACAAAGGCCCAGTTTCACCAAAATTCTTGATTTAAATCTAATATGTTTAATGTTTTAGACTCATTCTATCTCTATTTGACTTTAAACAATTGACAAAGATATAATGAAGTCTTAAACACGATAAGAGCTTAATTTCAATCAAGAACTTTGGTGTAAGTGGGCCTAAGAGTTGATCACCAACAATTGTACATGCTTTTGTATGGAGACGGATAGGGAATGCCAAATAAGGCGATTATTTTATATAATATAAGCTCTATTACTTTTGAATTGTCATAAAATACAGTATAATAAAATTTCTTTTTCAATAAGAAATTAATTATTGATGTGGGAAATTCAAATATCTGAAACGCAACAGCGGTTGTGACCACAGAACACAAGAGGTAAGGAGGGTGATTAGAGACCGTTTGAACGGGAACCGATGTCGCCTGCTCGCCCCTTGTCCGTGATGCTAGCGTACACACAATCAATATACTGTTTTTCGTTATGCCAATAAATACTGCGTAGATAGTGCCAAATTAGTGTAAAAAATTGCCTCTTTAACTTAAGAAATAATGACCATATTTACTGTGTCAATTTCGTTGCTTAAATATATGCAGTT
Organism: Chilo suppressalis; assembly: GCA_902850365.2. NCBI lineage: Eukaryota > Metazoa > Arthropoda > Insecta > Lepidoptera > Crambidae > Chilo > Chilo suppressalis. The sequence goes on from OU963898.1 coordinate 23,065,674, forward strand.
CTTGGGGACGGCCATGGGTACGCTAGCTTGATGTCATGCTAGCGTACCGTACCGTACACAGTAAAAATGGTCTTTATTTCTTAAATTAAAGAGGCACTTTTTTATTTTTACACTAATTTGGCGCCATTTACACAGTATTTAATGGCATAACGAAAAACCGTATATTGATCGTGTGTACGCTAGCATCACGGACATCTCGCCCCCACTACACTTCCACCTAATAGATAATAGCCAATTTTAAACGGGTTGGAACCCAGTTTTTTTTACAGATAGGTCCGATAAGTGACTTCACCCCACCTGATGTTAAGTGACGGTGAAGTCCAGACGCGAACATAGCTGAACCAGCAGTTCTACCTGCTACATCAGCCATCCTCGCCCTGCCGGTCTGCATGTTACTTCTTTTAAAGGATCCCAGGTGGTCAAAAACCGGGTCTTTTGGGTTTAAACTCGTAAACAACCAATTTTTGGGTTTTTATTATGTTTTACTTGAATTTGAAATAATATCTACTTCTTGACCTGACTAATGCAAGCTGGTACAGTGAGCCACAGTCAACAGTTTTAGCTACCACCCATTTCCGGTTTTGCCTCTCGTTTCAAGAAAAGTTCCGACAAATGACACCGCCCCCTTCTGATGTTAAGTGACCACGCGTCTGGACTTCACAGACGCGTGGTCTTCCGAAGGAAAGTGGGGTAATGGAGAATAACTTCCCAGAACTCTCGCCGTGGTTAGACGAGAGAACACATCACAGCGTAATTCAAGAGGCTGGAGGTGTCGAATCACCTACTTTTCGCCAATGATTCGTGTCGTGCGCCACTGAAACCTATACAAAGCATCGAGTAAGTACTTGGCGGAGTCATCCCAGAGGTGTAAGCAATATTTTACGCAGGGCCACACTCAGAGATGTACAAAATACTTTTCGAAAAGTATTTAAATGCAAGATACAAAATACTTTTGCCTTTTGTATTTAAATACTAAATACAAAATATGTATTTTCAAAATACTTTATTAAAATAAAATACTTTATGGTAAAATTACTGCTTTCGGTACTGTCGGCGTTAGGTTAGATATAAAACGTAACCGAGGCAAAATGAAATGGAAAAGGCGCGTACGGCGTAATGACATGTAAACAGTGCTGCCAACTCTGAATTTCATTTAGTGCTAAAACTATGTCGAAATGTACTAAAAACGTGCAGTCTTAAAAAAATGGTGCTAAATTGTTTTCGGAATCTGAATCTGAGTGCACTCTGGCCGCACCCATAGAATAGATTTAAATGTCAATTACCACACAAAACGACCAAATTAACTTATGATATGATCGAAGCTATTACATACTTGCCACAATGCCCACAATGACATCTTTTTTGTAGTGCTGTTTACGTACCGTTTTTATATAAATATATTTTTCTATTTCTGTATTTTTATTTGTCATTTATACATTCATAATCACTTAAATTAATCGTTAAAATAACGTTTTATTGCCTACACGGCATATTGTTTAAATACAATTTGTTTTGGCATTTTTTTAAAGACATTTCGAGCGAACAACACAGAAATAATGAAATAGCTGCCAACACTGCAAAACGTAACAGTGACTTTGAGGATTGTCAAGAGGGGTCGCTCATATATTATTGGTCAGGTTTTATATGCGTTTTGTTTCTTCCGCCATTTTGCACATAGACTTTCAAAGCTGCTGCGCCGCTTGTGGCCATTTTTTGTTTTTATTGAATCGCGGAATGCTTTAGAAAAATGGAGCTAAGAATAAAAAAGTATTTTGTATTTTACAAATACAAAATACGTCTCGAATAGTATTTCAAATAAAATACAAAATACTTTTTAAAAAAAGTACTTAAGTACAAAATCCAAAATACGTATTTTGTATTTTAAATACAAGTATTTCAAATATGTCACAACTCTGGCCACACTTGCATCTTGTGTAACAAGCACGTTGATCAGGAATGCAAAAACGCCGCTCCATGTTCAGACCTCTGAGTTGTGCGAGGCTATTTTTATCTCGCTTTTGATGTAGTTTTATACAATATAGATTAAGTCATAGCGAACTACCATACTGAGCAGGGTCGTGAATCGTGATATTGCTATAAGGCTCCAATATTATGTTCTGAAGAGAATGCACGGGAAGGAAAGTCACTTCTTTCCTTAAACGCGCAGTCTTGAGCTTTCTTAACATTGAAATCAACCAAGTTCTTGGAACCCTTTTCGGAAATGTGTGCTGAAATCTGAGTGAGCTCAATGATAAGATTCTCCTTTTTCTCCTTGGCAAATACCTGTCCAGCCGTTGCGTATCCGAAATATTCCACATGCACTGTTCAATTTTTTAAAAATAAAAAAGTCCAACAACATTCTAGGAATCTTATTATATTTATTTTAAGCATTTAACTTCTAACTACATGTTTGAACTAGGGATTTGTTCTCATATCTCTTCATGTATGAGACATTATAATATGAACTATTTGTTCTATGTAGGGTTGCCAGGCCATAAAATGCAAAGGCCAGACTGCGCACTATATAAGGCCTGACATTTTGCCCTAAAAGTCGCACATATTTATTATATCAGACAGCGGGGCGGGGTAGTCACGCTCACGTCACGCGCCACGCGCGCTAACAGTTTGCTCTCTTGTCCGCTCGGACGCTCGTCCGCCCATCGTCGAACGAATCGCCACTCTGACAAAAAGCCGGACAGGCCAAACACGTACAGTTTGTCTATAAAGTCGTGACATTAAATGATGGCGCCACTAGTGTGCATGTAGCAACCCTATACAGTCGGACCAAAATGATTTTGATACTAGCAGTTCATTCAAGTAAAATAGGTAATTAATAAGACACACTATACAGTCGTATTTTGTTTCTGTTTTATATATAGTAGGTACCTATTAGTCTAGTCAACAAGTGCCTTTTTGGTCAACTTTTTTCAGCAGTCTCCGAAAATTATGATCGAGGTGTCATTCGATTAGGAATGGCATCTAGATGATTTTTAAAAAAAATGAAGTTCCGCAAACAAAAATTGCAAAAGTTATTAACAATTAACTAAAAAAAGGAGGGGGTTTCGTTTTTTGGAAATATCTCAAAAACTAATAAAGATATTTCAAATTAAAAAAAAGATTCAAAAAGGGAAGGAAATTTCCTAAAAAAAGCCCCGACTCCCGGAACTGTAGGACCAATATTTATAATTTTACCAGAGGGATGAAAATACGGCCGAAAACGGGTCCTGTGGCTTGCGTAAGCCACGCCTACTTTGGGCACTTTATTAATAAAAATTATTTTAACATGTTAAATATAAAATTTAAGAAATGAAAAAAATCAGGGGCTTACTGGATAGATGAATGAACAATAATCCCCGTGAAAAAAATGTTTATCACAATTTTTCAATTAGTTATGCGATTGTTAATTAAAAATTTTTTTCCGCTTGAACATGAACATTGCAAGTGTGATTATTGTTAAACTGAGACTTTTTTCCTCTCTTGGAGAAATTCTTGAAAGGCTTCAGAATAGATCCCCGTTGGAATATTTAAAAAGAATTTTTTTTCGATGATTAATTTAGCTTTTTAATTTTCGAATAACGATAATTGTTAATAAAAAACTGTTTTTTTTTAATTATTTCAACGGGGATCTATTCTAAAGCCTTTCAAGAATTGCTCCAAGAGAGGAAAAAAATCTCAAATTTATAGTTTAACAATAATCACACTTGCAATGTTCATGTTCAAGCGGAAAAAAATCCAGTCCATCCATCCATTCATCTATCCAGTAAGCCCCTGAATTTTTTCATTTCTTAAATTTCATATTTTAACATGTTAAAATATTTTTTATTAATAAACTGCCCAAAGTAGGCGTGGCTTAAGCAAACCAGAGTACCTGTTTTCGGCCGCATTTTCATCCCTCTGGGAAAATTATAAAGGACATTGCTCTGCGTCCATACATAGTTAGCCTAAGAACCAACAGTCATGAAATATTATTTTCTAGGTTCGAAGTCGCAAGTAAATGACTGTAAAAACAAAGATTATTGACGGACACTTCTGAGAACTAAAATTATTAGGAAAACTAAAATATTTTTGAGGTTATGTTTAATATTCAATGAAACATAGGTCAACCTATGAACTTAGTATGAAGTGAATTAATATTACAACTAATTCATTTTACTCGGTGCGATTTTAAAGAATAACTATTAGGAAAAACTTGGTTAGGTAGGAATCATGAATAAAATAAAAACAATAGTTTTGCTTCTTATTATTTATTGACTATTTTTCACATAATTGTATCATATTGTATTTATTTGTTTAATACATGTATATTGTGTAAATATGCAGCGTGAATGTGTATCAGGTGCTCTTGAATAATTTGGCAGTATGATCCTCTCAGGATGTTGTGGCACAGGTTCACTAGCACTTGGTAATAAGGTCTCTGCACTTTGGTATGTTACGATGGCATATTAGATAGCCGAAATAGTAATAGTTAAATTAAAGGAAAAACAATCGCAAATAAACTCACACAACAGATAATCCGAACGAGAATTTTCCGTATTTAAAAGTACTCTTGACGAGATTGCACGAATGCCACAGATTACTACGAATGCAAACTGCCTGCACCACAATCACAGAGTATCGAGTTTATGCCGGCCCTTCACTTGACAACAGTTTGTCCTTGTCATGCTTAATAAGGAATGAAAAGGACAGACTGATGTCATGTTTTTAAATAGCAAATACGAATAGCCAAGTGAAGTGCCGGCATTAGGAAGAAAGTATTTTTTGTTTGCAGTGCTGTCATAGATTATACACATAAAATGGTATTTATTGTTTCAGATTATTTATTAACTTTTTAATTTAGCTTACTTAACTGGAAGTGTCCGTCACAATCTAAATACTGATAATTATCGCAAAAAATATACTAAGAATTATCATAAATGCCAAATTGGTGTTGGTTCTTAGGCCAATTTTAACATTGTCCTTTTGGTCCTACAGTTCCGGGAGTCGAGACTTTTTTAAGGAAATTTCCTCCTCTTATTGAATCTTTTTTTTTTAATTTGAAATATCTTTATTAGTTTTCGAGATATTTGCAAAAAACGAAACCCCCTTTTTTTTAGTTAATTGTTAATAACTTTTGCAATTTTTGTTTGCGGAACTTCATTTTTTCAAAAATCATCTAAATGCCATTCCGAATCGAATGACCTCGGTCATAATTTTCGGAGACTGCTGAAAAAAGTTGACCAAAAAGGCACTTGTTGACTAGACTATATGCTTATAAAAAGTTTAGCCAATCATATTTAATTGATCAGAATAAAATTATTATAGATAAAATAGTACTTTATAGTGTACAAGTGTGTAATGTTGGTGATTACAGCTAAGGTGCCATTGAGACCAGAGCCGTTAGGTAATCATCAATACACACAAGTATCATCATACGACGTTTTTTAACACACTTGTTAAGAAAATAATACTAAAAATCTTTATTTAGAGAAACAATTTGTAAATGTGCAGTTAGTAAAATTAGTGATAGGTATCTTCACTACAAGCATCTGGCCATGGTTCTTTATGTGAGCATTTCTTTCTTTGGGCGGCCCTGCCTGTTTTCCCAGTAGTTTCAAACTTTCCATCATTCTTAAAACCTTCGTTGACTATCCGACTCTCTGATTTTCCTGAAAAAAAAAGTAAAAAAATATGTAACGGAATAGTAACAATAACTTATTGACATGATGCAATTAATTCAAAATTGTTGGAAAACCTGACCGAGTTGTACCATAATAACGTATCAAAAGAAATGGTCGTACTACAATATTACCCATTTACAATGTCAATCTAACCTTAAAAATGAGCAATGTAAACAATGCCTTTTATAGTTATATTTTTTTTATGCCTTTTTTGGTCTCAAAGTCGTAAATTTGTAACTTCAGGCAGATTACAAACAAATAGTTACACGATTACATACCCGTCATAGATGGTTTTCGCCCATAAACATCGTCCAAATCCCACAAAAATCGTCCAGCTTGGTAGTCTTCGAAACATCGCTGGAAAACTTTAGAAATCACTTCCCGCGTGCCACTCCGATTTACTTTACTCATTTTTATACCTTTCTGCGTTGTTTCGTCTTAATTTATTACAGTTTAATCCAAACAATAAAAAATTCAAAAGGAAAACTGTTCCACTACTGAAACTCGATGACAGCTGATGTACATAAGTTTGGTGTTGCCAGACACATGAATAATATTAGTTCCTCAAACATTAATCTCTCGACTTTATAGACAAACTGTACATATTAACAAAAAGCCAAACATGTCCGGCTAAAGCCGGACACCTGGCAAGCCTAGTTCTATGGGACACATGACTATACACATGGGATATTTTTGGTCTTTAGGTTCATTGAACAAATAATTGCAGCTACAAAACAAAATTAAATAGGAGATCAGATAGTAAAATCCCTTATTCATTTTATAGTGTTTATTTATTTGACTGTACATGGTACTAGTAATCAATATTTTATCACAACAAGAAATATAAAACTAGTAATGATAATTTTTTTCTCCTTTATTAATTTGAATCAGATCCATCAATAAATAGTTAATAACTTATATAACATAAGATTCATTAATATTAATTATCACAAAAAATACAGTACATTTTCTTAGTCTATTATACTAATTTTTGTTGGTATTGTACATATTGAGATAATTTGAAAGATTACTTTTGAGATTCTCATACATTTATATAATTTAAACTAAAAACATGTAACCAATCTTTTTATGTATTTAATTCCTATAAAAATAATTTATAGATTTTTAACAAAGAGCTTGGGAAAGACCACCACTCACTGGTGAAATAATTTTAATAAACATAAATAAATTATGGTTGAATTACAGAAAAATTGTTAAAAATTTAAATTATCATCATTATTAATGGCTGTATTAAAAAACAAATAAAGGACAAGACCACATAACAAACATTTCTGATCACAAGCCACTTGTTGCATAATAATTCGTCCCCAGGATTAGAATAATTTATAGAAGTGTGATACTCATATGATTGCCAAATTAGATATTTTCCAGTCATGTATTGAAACTCATTAATCAATTTTGAGTCACATAATTACATTTTTTTAGTTTCTTATCTGAATGATTTGACAGGTATGTATTTGCTTTGGACTTACTATTTAAAAACAATATTTATATGCTAAGCATTGTCCTAGTGATTTCCTGATATCACAATTGTCTATAGGATTAGGTGGTTGCACACAAGGAGAACCTAACAGTTGTTTGCCACACTCTTAACTTATAAAATTAAAATTGTTTAATTTTCGAAGTGCCTACAAGTATACAAATAAATATTTTAAAAGTTTTCCTAATGGTGAATTAATCTATTCTTTCTTATCATCCTTAAATAGATGCTCTTTTGCTAGCGCATATGCTATACCAATAGTGAGTGCTGATACCACTGTACCCTGGGCTGCTACTCGAAGTTGCATAAGAAAGACACTAGTGCTCATTTTACCTCTCTTTTTAAATGCAACTGCACCCCAGCCGCATACTCCTATCAATCCCAAGATACCTGGAATGTAAAAGGTACATAATAGTAAACATTTCGATAATACATTATTTGATCAGAGTAAGTGTAATACCTATTATCATGAAAGGAGAGTCTTTTGATTTCCTGGCAAATTTTTCTGTCTGAGACTCATCTGTATAGTCGAAAATAGGTTGTGAGTTTGGCATCTTAGTTTCTGAAAATAAATAATAAATTACTATTGCAAAGTAAAATAGTTACAAAAAAAAGTGGATCCCCACAAACGTTAGTGTGTTTAAAAGATTATGATTCGTCATTACGAAAGTCGTTGTAATTTAGTTTTATAGAAATTGACTTACTGATTGTGTCCAATTTTTATAATTATTGCTATTATATAATTTCACTTTTTTGTCACATTGCATATGTGCTTGCAACGATACAATGCGAATGAATGAATGACCTTCAAATCAAAAGTGACTGTCAATGTCACGCACGTCACTGACAGTTACTTACTGTCAGTTTGGGCAACCGCGTTCAATACCTACGCTCAGTGTGCAACTTTTTACTCCGAAGTTTCTTTGACATAAAATTGACATTGGTTGCAACTGGAGCGTAAGTTACAGATCACTAAGATTATGTCTAAAGACAGATGAGAATCAGCCTAAAAAACGGCCGTCCGTTAGTGAAAATTTTCAATCTGTATTAGGTGTCAGTCGATAGTTCTGCCCTGTACATCGACCTTTAATTTGGATATCGATAAGATTACACACCCATCTTACATCGACAATTTCAGCTATAAATTGTCGTTGTTGGGAAGGCCTACAAATTGTGCATTTTATCTTAGAGCATATACCACCTTATACCATAGTATATACCATAGTGGTATACGCTCTAAGACATTTATCAAAGGCATGCATTTGCGTTCAGTCCAAATCAGCAGATCCACCCTTATACTTTGTACTTGTTGGTGATTTATTTATAAGAAAAATGTGAATGAAAAACTATAGAAATGCATTAATAATAATATAATTTATTCAGAAAACTTTTGGATTGCTATTTGATTATTGACGTTTTTCCTACTACATTATAAACAAACAAATCCTGATGAGTCATATAGAAAATTTGTCGGAATTTTCTGTTGAAGTCGATAGAGCTCACCTCTTCTTCCGACCTGCTGATAAAACACCAGTACCTGAGAAAAATGAAAAAAACATATACGACTTTTATTATCAGTGCTTTAACGGATCATTTAATTCAAAGGTATTATGGTCATCAAGTTATAAAATTAAAGTTAAATAAAGCAAAGCAATGGGTATTCATGGACATTTAATATACTTAATAGAAATTGAAAATGTGATAATTATTTTTAGCGGAGAAACCAGAATAGTCCACCTGCCTTTTAAAATATTATTGTCATATTACTAACAAACAACCGAGGACAATATTTAAATAGTATGCAACACTTATTCACCCGGCCATTCGATAAGTGACCATAACTTAATTATCTATTGTTCTGCCGTACTTCGAAAGGCACGTTAAGTCGGCGGTTCAGTTTACATCTGCAGTTGTTAGTACCCACCAATCCGCACTGGGCCCACATTGTAAGTCATGGCTCAATATCTCTATTCCATCCAGAAAGAAGACCTGTGCCCCTGTTGTGGGAACATTAATAGGCTGATGATGATGATGATGAATTCAAAGTATTACTTTAAACTCACTTTCATCTACCCACATTTTAGCGAACAAAATTTTTTATTGCAAACCAAATTGTAAATTATTTTATTTATGCTGGGACACATAGTAGGACTGACGCTTCAACCAGCCTTTCTCTCCCTCCACCTTTGAAAAAATGCCTTAGAGCAAATATCACTATGGTATATTATTTATGATGATTTTTATTCATACTTCTTGCAATATCTTTGGTTAAAATTCCAAAGATTCCTTGGTCTAATATAATCAAATGCGAGGGGGTAGACGATATTGCGCGCAGTGGCGGAGGGAGAGAAAGGCTGGTTGAAGTTTCACTCCTACTACCTAGTCAGGTCATAAATTCTGTCACATATTTAATATAAAATAATTGAAACAAGTTTATTCATTATGTAACCATTTATATACCAAAATGAACTTAACAAAACATAGATTCTTATGACAATAAAGTATATTCAAAATTTCTAATTGAATACAGGCCTTCAATCTGCGCGGCCAGTCGTCTATAGCAGCACAAAACGAGGTCCATGTCAATATCAGCGGCTGCCTTAATCAAGAATGTCTTGAGTGACTCCAAATTGGGATGAGGCTTTGAGCACACCTTTTCCTCCAAGTGTTGCCATATCTTGTAATCTAACGGACTCAAATCTGGACTTGAGGAGAACCAGTCTTCGTGCCGGATGAAGTCGATTTCTTTCAGATTTTCTCAGCCTTGTGTGCTCTTCGCTCTATGAGCTGGCGTCGAATCTTGTTGGAATACCCAGTGCCTGTTATTGAACATGGTATGAGAACCAGGTTCCACAAGGTTCGTCATGTATGACTGTATTTTGATACACAACTGCATTCGTTTTTACACCTTTCTCACAAAAATGTACCTCTGTAGAGCCCCAAAAAGAAACTCCCAACCATACCACGAGCGAGGATGGAAAATGACCTCGTTGGACATGCGGAATACGGTTGCTCGCTTCTTCACTACTGTGTGCGTATCTTATCATTTTGTTTGTTGTAGCTCTCTTTTACGTTAAAAATTTTTTCATCCGAAAAAAGAATTTCCCGATATTTTTTCCCGCGTACCGCTTCAATAAAGCGCGGCATTTCTTCAGTCTCAGGTTCATTAGAAGAGCATTCAAACGATATCCTGTTTTTCTTCGATATACCCGAAGCCCTAAGTCTTCATTGAATACCTTTTCACCGTGGTTCTGCTTAACCCCATCTGAAGGGCCAACAGTTTCTGCTTACGTTTGGGATTTCTTTGAAGTCGCGCCCTTCACAGCTTTTATCACTGCTGGAGTCCTAACACACCGAGGGCGACCACTTCTTGACCTGTCATCTACACTAGAGTCTTCATTGTATCGTTTGATGGTACGATAAACGAAAGTTTTGGTTATATTCAAATTTTTTAGTATGTCAAAAAATTGAATTGGCTCGTAACCGCAACGATGCAACGCAATACCTGCAACACGGTTCTTTAAGCGTCCACTCCATATTTAAAAATGAGTAAAATTCTAAAATAGACCGGGCGCTAGAGGTAAGTGAGTATGCATAATGTGAGTACCGAATTTTGCCAACGGATTTAAGTGAAGAATAGGTCAAAGAATAATAATGTGAATCTTGCCGGTCGATTTTTTGGTCCATATTTATTTTACCCCCTTTTCTCTTATTCGTAAAGGGAATGTATTGAGTACATGATATAAAATCATTTTAATGATTATTTTTGTAATAATTTATAGTTTTTTCTAATGGTAAAAGTCAGGATGGATTCTTAAATAATAAAAAAAAATCAAAGTAATATTTTTTTATTAATAAAAAAAAAATAAAGTTGCCTACTCATGAAAAACCAGCGAATCCAAGCATAAATGTATTTAAAGTAGGTACAAAATTATTCATTTTTATTTTTACATTTGTTATTGATGCAGTTACATAATTAAATACAAAACAATTTTGATTTTTGGCAATTACAAGACATTGTGCGACAATCCGCAGTACATTTACATGGTGAAATTAATGACTCTGATAAAGACGGCTACGTCCTTTGTCGTGGACGTAAGTCACCGTTGAGCTTTTCGTAACCAAATGAACAATAATCAATGGGTGGTAATTGTGTTTAATGAGCATTTTTCCATATAAATGTTTGTACAGTAGCCAAGTGTGCCAAGCCAGTAGCCGCTGGTGCTGTGGCCACGGAAGCGGACCTGGCAGCTCCGGATAGTGGAGGCAGGGACTCCCCTGACTTCATGTCTACAACCCAGGAGCCCCTGGTCTTTGAAGACGAACCGTCAACGCCGACGCTCACTTCCACCAGCCGCCTCCTGGAAACGATATCCGGGTACGTTAACAGGATCCTAGACAATGTCGACTGCAAGCGCAGTAAGAACAAATCTGTCACCAAGGCCAACCGAGAGAACACCTTGAACTACTGTAATAGCATACTCGGGCTCATCAAGGACGCCAAAGGTTACAACACAACCCAGCCCGGCGGTAGCATCCGCACTTCTTCCATCGGTCGAGCCTACCATCGCCGCCGACCTACAGCTGATCAGGAAAGAGCTAAGGGAAATCAAAGCGCAGATTAAGACCAGCACCCCTAGCCGGACTCCGAACACGATGCCCCTCACTATCGCGCAAATGGCGGCTGGACCACCGAGGGCTGCCCCGTCGACCGATCTCCCTATCATGTCGAGTAACCGCCCAGCGAGCATCAGAACCGCCGCTCCGAAACCAGCCCTGATCATGTCGTGCAAAGGAGAGGGAAACCCAAGGGAAAAGGCGGTGAGGGCCCTGAAGAAGTTGGTGTAGTACAAGGATGCCAAATATACAGCGGCTAAGATTGCCAAACTATCCAACGATATGACCCGTGTGGAATTTGACGGTGTGGATCACTTCAACGACGCCCTAAGGAGAATCAACGGCGCACCGGAGGCCATGGGAGTCTCTGCGGAACCAAAAAGAAAGATAAGCCCATGGTCATGGTGAAAGGTATCTCCAAAGATATGCGCAGCGAAGAGCTCTTGGGAAACATCATCGAGCAAAATGAGCACCTACAAGAGCTCTCCGCGGACACTGACATAAAACTGCGGTTCATTAGGAACAATACAACAAACAGGAAGCCAAGTAGTCAATACACTTGTAACAGGCACTAAGAATTTACGAAAATACTATTTTTTATATGTATATATAAAAATACGACTTAACAAAGCAACGTCTTTACGTGAATAGATGTAGAAACACACTAAACGCGTACGCGCGCTATGCTTAATGTATGGGCGAAGAGGGGATGTGAAGAGAGCGGGAAGGGACCATTACATCTGGCGGCAAGATGTATTTTATTATTATTTAGGGTCTCAGGTATAACAATCCGGTCATACTTGCCGTCACTCGGATTTTGCATACTCAACTACCTCTAGCGCCTGGACTAAAAAGTATACTATTTTATTTTCATGAACAATTCGAAATTCGAATTCAATAAACTTTTATGTGGCAGCATTCTAAAAGAAAAGTTTTCACTGTGTGACAATACTTATGACCTGACTGTGTATGTGTCCCAGCATAACAAATTGACTTTTCAATGTGTCATAACGGCCATTATACCGTGCTGCGACCGTAACAAGATTCATGTCCTAGGCCGCGACTATAGCTTCATTTATGTTATGACAACATTAAAACGTCCAGGTAAAAAATTGCACTCTGAGCGTAGGTATCGAACACAGTCCATGTCTAAAGAAATTTTGTGCATCAATGGGGTGACCATATTTTTTTGGGAATTAAATATTGACAAAAAATATCCACAATAATTAAAAAGCAGAACCATCATATCGCAGAAAGTTTATGGTCAGAATCATTATTTGGAATATTTGGCATACAAAAATTTATCTTTTCCTTGTTTTAAATCTATATGACAGGCGCTTCGTCGGCCGCGAAACGCTCGCATCGCTCGCTTGGCTCGCGCTAAGATTAGGTAATGAAATGAAATGAAAGTCAAAGTTTATTTGCATGAAACATAGTTTATTATACTTTTACGCCTTTTCTTCAGTTGGTAAATATATATAGTTCCATATGTTTCGCCCTTGGAAGAGCATTTAAAATACTACCTAATAAATTATTTAAAAAATCAAATTTAAATTAAAAAATAGTGCCTATAAAATTGTGCCTATAATTACATATATTATTAATTTCTCACTTCAGCACAATGTTTTTCCCACATCTTGGAAGAAAGCCAATGTCATACCCATTCCCAAGGTTTCAAATCCATCTTCTCTGTCTCAGTATCGTCCCATCTCTATACTTCCAATCCTATCCAAAGTCCTTGAGTCCATTGTTCATAATCAGATTTATTCTTTTGTCTCATCCAATTCTTTACTTTGTCCCCAGCAATCTGGCTTCCGTCCTTCACATAGCACTGTCGGAGCACTGCTTGATGTCTTTGAGGACATTCGACATGCAATGGATAATACCAAGCTTACGGCTTTAATTCTGCTTGACTTCAGCAGTGCTTTCAACTGTGTCGACTATAATGTTGAATGTAGAATGGTTTCGGAGTTACCTTTTTGACCGTTTCCAACGAGTGGTCTATAATGACTCGTGCTCTGACTGGGTACGTGTATTGGCAGGTGTACCGCAAGGTGGAGTTCTCTCTCCTTTACTCTTCTCCTTCTTCATTAATAAGATCGCTTCTATTATCTCTTCTCCTTTTCACTTGTATGCTGATGATCTTCAGATCTACCAAGACTTTCCAACAGGCGAAGTTTGCGATGCTATTGCCTTGTTAAATCGTGATCTGGTCTCCATTTTAAGCTGGGCAACTTCGTTTGGTCTGGCAATAAATCCAAGCAAATGTCAGGCTATGATTGTGGGTAGCAGCCGGCTCAGGAGTAGACTGGATTGGAGTATTGTTCCTCCACTCCTCTACAACAATATTCCAATACCATACACTGATAAAGTTAAAAACCTTGGTTTGACTATGGACTGTAACATGGCATGGTCCCCGCATATTGGTGAAGTTAGTAAACGTATCCATTACTCTTTCCACTCTCTCAAGCGACTCCAATACTTTTTACCATTTAAAACCAAAATTATGTTAGCACAATCACTCCTTCTTCCAATTCTCGACTACGCCGATGTCTGTTATCTTGATGCAAATGAAGAGCTACTCAATAAATTAGAACGACTCCAAAATTTAGCCATACGATTTATATTTGGTCTGCGGAAGTATGATCATGTGTCAGCTTATCGCTCTCTACTTCAATGGCTCCCTATTCGTCTTCGCCGAGATTTGCATATGCTTGTCTTCTTATTTAAGATTCTCAAAGATCCTAACTCCCCAGTATACCTGCGTTCCCGATTTAAGTTTCTTCCCCCTCCTTCACGCTCTAGACGACCTTGCATTACTAAGACCCTTGAGCTTCCTAAAAGTAATACAATCTCCTATTTAAATTCCTTTTCTTTTAGGGCTGCACAGCTGTGGAATGAACTTCCGTCCAATATTCAGGAATCTCCGACCATCTTCTCGTTTAAGTCTAAAGTCAAAGATCATTTTCTCAAACAGAAATCTCAAACTTAATGAATCATTCTCACGAAGTACCTTGTTTCTTATTAGTATTTATTTATCAGGCTTATATGTATGTTATGTATATTTAGATAGGTATTGTATTTATCTATGTATATTTATGCAAGTTTATTTATGTAGGTATATGTATTGTATAATGTGTATAGTGTGATATATATATACAACTATTATTTATTAAGTCTATTTCCTATAACAGTAGTAATAAATTATTTTTAGTTTAATTTTTATTGCACTTTCTGTTTCCCGCTAAGTTTTGAATCTCCGACACCACCTAGGTTGGCTGGAAGAGATCTCTTTTAGAGATAAGCCCACCTTTGCTTACTATGTATTTGACTATATGTTTTAAACTGTATGATGCAATAAAGAGTATATTAAATAGTTGCATTCCAATAATTATACATGTCAAATTCTCTAAGTCAATAGTCTTTTCTTCATTATGTCAACACAGTTATTAATTTATAATAACAATTCATTTAAACTATAACAACACTTACTTATTAACCAGTCCCGTAACTTTTTAGTCATTAATTTTATAGGTCCGTGCTTGAATTTATTTCGAATTCTGTTGTATACCTGAATACACATGTTAAAACAGCTTTTCTGGTACACCGAGGTTTTTGGTGCAAAGTCCAAAACAAATCTATCACCATCTCTAGTGTTTCGAGGATATACCTAGCAGGGACTGTGAGTAAACCTAAACTGACTAAAAAGTGGCCGACAACTATCAAAGGGACCTTTGCCACATATGCCAGCCAGCTCTAATGCATTTCTTTTGGGCAATGAAAACTCTTTGAATTTCTGTACTCACAGACCTGAAAAAGAGGTATGTTTTTCAGGTCCGTGGTCTGTACTATTGCCCTACAGAGGAATCCCGTAATTTATAACAGACGCTACATAACCGTAAACGTAAACAAATCTATTAATTGTATTACATACCTTGTCAACATGACTAGTAAAATTTTGACTTTCGTTTAATACTATTCCCAGGAATGCGATTCTGTCAGCCTTTTCAATGGTTAGTGAAGCGAGACCAATCATTCATCTATGGTTAAATCTATATTATACATACATACGGAGCAACAAGATTCTGCCGGATAGAAGGAACCCATTTTATCAGGTCTTTGAGTTTGTGATGGAGATGTAGATTGAAACGACTCATTAAGTTGTAAATAAAATGTAATTAAATAAGTACAAATAATATTTGAAAATACAAAAAGAATATTAATATTATAACTATAAATACCAGTTCTCCTTATCTTATAAACTCTATCTTAAAATAACACATAAATTAAATACATATATTCGATTCGTGATAAATTTTTCAAAACTATCTAATTTAGGCAACAATTCCAACCTTTTATAGATATTTTCAATTATATTATTTATTGTACTAGTAGCAGGTGTCCGTGTTTTCGTCTGCTTTGAAAATTGGGTTCCCTTACCATCTTGTATCCCCCTTTTCACCCTCTTTAAATTTTTATTCGCTAGATAAAGTAGCGTATAACCTTCTCCACGTGCAAGTGTAACAAACAAACTTATTTTCGCATTTTTAAGTTAGGATTTAAAAGGCAATTTTCGTCCGACACAAAGTGAAGCCACAATAGTTTGCTTTTGTCTTATTACCTTGGTAATTTACCATAAGCACATCATTTATGTTAATATGTTGGTACGTCTTGTGTTTTAAACAAGTGAAAGGTTAAACATAGAGTTTCCATCCGTTTCAGGGTGGAAGTCTGTCTACAATGCACAAAGCGCCTGATTTTTTAAGAAAAACGCCTGTTTATAGTAAATAGAAACTCAAAGCCAACTAAATAAATTAATCTAAATCTAAATATTATCCTTCGTTGAATGCAAATAAAGCGTCCCGCAAATTCGTGTTTTTTCCATTAATGCATTGCGTGGACTACGCTCCATCTACACTCACCGCGCAAGCACGGTACGTGGGTGTCGTGGCTTCGTGAGCGACGCGCGAAATTCACAAATGGCTGTCTCACCAGTCTAATTCGTTAAATGCCAGTCAAATACGGCAAATGCTTGTCAGATGGTAACCCTAGTTGTACTCCACCCGGAGTATTAAGTGATGATGTACGTTGTTTTTTCAGTTTCGTGTACCTACAAAACCCAATATATTTTGGTACCTAACCAATACCTATATTTTGGTAACCAAAATATAATGGGTAACTAAAATATATCGGTAACCAAAATATTTTGGGTTGTGTATCTCTGTATCTGTAGGCTGCCCTTGGTGGACTTCGCCTATCACGTCGTGCTTCGGTGTTGCGATTATAAAATGCATTAATCCATCACAAAACTAAGGCACTCGGTAGGGTTTTGTTTAAGTTTTTCAGTTACCTACCCGAATCACACAAAATTTTAGGTCATCGCTCTCAGCTTTCGGCACTTACATACATACTAGTATACACAATATTAGGTACAACCAAAACCTGTAATAACCCTTATCACAAGCCTTAAGCCCTGTGCATATTAACGAGTCGTGGCGCGTCGGTTTCATACATTTATTTTAGAGAGCGAGAGGGGTTAAAATTAAAGTTCGTAAATAAGTGCATTAGCACAGATCACTGGTGTTAGCGTGTTCAGAATTAAAAATCGACCGGAGATTCAATTGTTTTTTAATTTCTCTCGTCGCAGCTGAGACGCGTAGTTTTCAAAGTTAAAATAAATGTATGGGTGTACGGTGTACCTATACTACTATGCAAGGCGTGATTTTTGGCAATTTAATGTAAGCGTAACTTAATAAGTTACGTTACTCAATAACAATAGTAATATTAGAACTTATACATAAAATTAACCTTACACTGGTCTCGATTCTGGTATCGTGATTCTCTAAACCTAAATTTAAATTTGACAACAGTGGTGTCGATTCTGGCGTGATTCTCTAAACTTAAAACTAAATTTAACATCAGTTTTCCTTTTCATTCTGTATAGTGAATGACAAAAATGCACTGTTGTCAAATTTAAGTTTAGCTTTAGAGAATCATGTCAGAATGGACACCAGTGTATCCTTGTCATTCTCTATACAGAGTGAAAAAGAGAGACTAATGTTAAATTTAACATCAGTCTCTCCTTTTCATTCTGTATAGAGAATGACAGGGATGCACTGTTGTCAAATTTAAGTTTAGCTTTAGAGAATCAAGCCAGAATTGACATCACTAATTGTCTTAATATTAATGAATTTAATGATCAGATTGGATGTTTGCTATGAATAATATCTTTTAACTTCAGACAGTATTGACTCGTATGAAGATTCATCTATGATTATAAATCTTTTTGCACGTCTACTAAAAAAATATATATCGCCAGTGTAAATGTCAAACCATAACGCATGTATATGCAAATCATGCTTCTGTAATCGCTTTTTCAACATCCCATATGATGCTACGTTTTGCAATTGTTGAAGAGTGTTTACCTAAAAACACATTAAAATGATATAAATAGAATCGACGTATGTTACTCACATAAATGAATAAGGTAGATAAGAAGGATTACTTGAGATAATTTATCTTCTATACAAAATTGATTTTCTGGGTCTATGTACGCTACAAATTTACGTTGGGGTGTTTCAGCAGTAAAAAGCATCGGTTTTGTGAAATCTCCATTCATCTCAATAAATTTTTCCAATGACGATTGTCCGTGTGTACATAACCATGACTTTAATGGAGATATTCTTCTTTGCTCCTGTAATAAGTCCAAGTGCATTTTAATCGCTAGGGTATGGAGAAATAGACTTATCTATAATGCGTTATTATTATTAAAAGACGTGTAAAAATAAAAACCACTTACATACTTTAAATACATATATAATTTAAAATATAAAGAATATAAGGTGATGATCATGTCCCCTTAAATAAAAAAAGAATGAAAATGCTACGTACAGTCCGTACGTAACATTTTCATTCTTTTATTTATTTATTTTATGTGTCCATTGATATTACAAGGAGAAAGGCAGCTCGTTCGATCTGCCGTTGACTGCTTAAAGGACTTTATGGATAGGTAAAGCCCTTTAAGGATTATCCATCCGTTCTATCCGTACGAGCACGGATGGATAATCCTTAGAGGGCTTTACCTGAATTCTGTTGCATTACAAGAATTTTTAAACTATTCACATTATAACGGTTAAATCATCAATTTCTTTGAGTGTACAAAAGTTAAATGAGGGCTAAAAGTACTTTCTTACTAGTAAGAAAAAGTAACTCACTTTATTCGATTCTTCTTTACTTTTCAGTTTATAAAGAAGATTCATTGCTTTACAGTCACTGTGGCCGCACACTATAATGTGCCTTATATCATTTATGACGCAAGCCAGTTCCAAACCTGCCGGCTCACAGCTAGTCATTTCATCCATAAAATGTTGTGAATGAGGTAAAAGATTGCCTGCATTACGTACTGTAATAAAAATAAAAAATAAATCGATGGCTAAAAGGCACGATATAAATAAAATAATTAATAAATAAATATTTCCAACACTCACACCAATTAGCCTAGCCCCTAAGTAAGCACTGTAAGGCTTGTGTTATGGGATACTAGAGAAATGGATAGAATACATAAACTGTACATATTTATTTATATAGAAATACATATTAAACATCCATGATGGGAGTACAAATGTTCGTATTCATCACACCAACATCTGCCCCCACCGGGATTCGAACCCGGAACCTCTCGAGTCGGCGACACCATGAAACCCGGCGTACTAACCACTCGGGGATGGAAGTCGCCAAATAAATGGACATCCTACTATCTTTCTAATAGTTCCTATTAATGGGTATTATTTAATGTGAACATTTATTTGTTACTAAATCATGCAAAAAGTACTGAACAGAATTGGATGTTTGCTACACATATAGTTATAACCTGGATTGAGACAAAGGATACCAACTTTTTATCCCGGAAAAATGTTAGGTCGCGGGCGGCCACTAGTCCTACTTAATCTTATTAACATTATGAATGTGAAAGTTTGTTTGTTACTGAATCACGCTAAAACGGCTGAACGGATTTGGATGACATTTGACACACATATAATTTATTATCTGTCGACCTAGGTAGCTTTCCAATTACAGCATTATAGCATATTATGCGGCATAATGCCTAACGTTGAGTGTTCCAACTACAACAACGCTTCGCACAATTGAGCACTCTCAAAAGTAATGCTTTCGTGTGATGCGTGCGATTGTACCAACTCAGAGACAGAAAATTAACAAGTGTTTTTTCTTTAAGTTGGCATTGATCGAAATGTTTTATTTATATGTCATCGTTAGTAATAATATTTATTGTTGAAAAATTATTAAAACTTTCGTTTCATCATAGTTTTTTTTTAAATAATTAAAGTTATTTCAAACTGTGTTAAAAAATAAATATAAATAAGGATGAAGGTACAAACATTGACTTTTTTTTTCAATACTGAACTTAGCGCACTCTGCTGGTGCATTTGAAAACTAATTCACGTTCCAATTAAGCATCAGCATAATTCGGCATTGTGCGGCACTGAGTCGCATTATGCTCTGTAATTGGAAAGCAACCCTATTCACTAAGACTTTTTGACAGATGGAAGTGATAATCACCGAGCTTTTAACTGATCCACTACTGGTTTATTTTAATGCCACTAAGATACTTCTCCCGAAAAGCATCGATTGTTATGCAATTTTCTCTTTAGTTATACACTGTCAATGTCAAAAAAGTTAGCGACTAAGTGGGCTGGATTAAGATATAGGAACTTTTTATTCCGAGATAAAACTTGGTGTTCCTGAGGGATTATTCAAAACTAAAGTTAACGTGGAAGAAGTCACGAGCGGTCCTTAGTAAGTTCGGTATATATAATATTGATATATTTAATATAATATAGTATAATATAATTATGTAGGTACTATACAAACAATAAATAAAAAATATACTTATTGTTTTTGTAGTGATATTTGTGAAGTACTCCCATAATACCTGAGCCCCCTATGTAATTAAATTTGACAACAGTGTATCCTTGTCATTCTCTATACAGTATGAAAAGGAGAGACTGATGTAACTTTAGTTTTAAGTTTAGAGAATCAGGCCGGAATCTACATCAGTAGCCGATTCTCAGACCTAATGAATATGCCTATAAAATATTATACAAATCGGTCGAGTATGGTAACTGACATTGTGACACGTGTTTTATTTAAAAGATAGCACTATGAATAATAGCAAAATAATCTGATTCCTCGAAATTTAAAATTTATACCTACCCAAGTTAACGACTTGACCAAGGTCTATTAAATATTTAGCTACCAGTATCTTATCAATGTGAAAAAATTGCAGAATTACCGAATCGAGAGCGGCTATTTAGTGGCGGGCGACTAGCGGTGAACTCGTGTTGGTATAATGGTATCGATTCTGGCGTGATTCTCTAAAGCTTAACTTAAATTTGACAACAGTGTATCCCTGTCATTCTTTATACAGAATGAAAAGGACAAATTGTTGTCAAATTTAAGTTTAGCTTTAGAGAATCGTGCCAAAATCGATACCAATAGCTATTTACAGAGTTTAATTTGTTTTTGCTATAATTAAATAATAATAAACAAATAAATTAAGAGTATTTCTTTGCACCGTACCGAGATGCTAAAAAGAAAAAAATATTACAAACCAACAAACATATCTCCAACACTAGTTTCTGTAAATCTAGTTGGTATCATTCTACTGTCCATGCACGTATAGAAGACTGCTTTAGGCTAAAATTATAAAGACAAAAATTAAGAATAATATTACACACTATGGACAAAATTAGCAAAATCATGTGTAACTGTTACACACATTACCATGCACAAGGAACTTACGAAAGTAAAAAACGAAGAAAAAGAACAGAGATTAGTAAAAATTATAGTGCTGGAATATTTTTATCACTTTGTGACCATGACTTTTTTATTTTCCCAGAAATTTAGACATTAGAAGTGGCAATTTCTTTAAGAGTCTTCTTATCTTCATATGGCAATCCCCTTCTATTAGCAATTTTTCTAAAGGCATAAATGCAATTCTAAAATGTTGATATTTTCTCTATATTTTGAAAGTTCTCGAGTAAAAAACTCGCCTACTTCATCTATCTGTTCTAGCATGGCACAGTACTTTTTTGCCTACTAGTTTTATGGTATGTTTTACAGTCTATTTGAGAGTAAGGTATAATATTTATTCATAATAATAAACATATTTCCTGTTTTTGTTCTAGTTGCCAATAAATATGCTGAATTATACCGAGTTTTTTTGGGTAAATTATTATTATTTCCTTTGGTTAATCACGATTCCATGGCTATATTCGGCTTCTTTTCAATAATTATCTAAGAACAAACTGATAAATTGTATTAAAGTAACAATGACAAACCAATCAAATCTATGAAAACGTCAACCACAAGTAATGTTTTGAACGGCATGACGGACGCCAGTCTTTCTAAGTGGTGTTTACCGTGACGTGACCTAATGCCAATTTTTTACGAATTATTTTTCTAAAAATAATAATAATCTTTAATATACAATTATCATGATAAACAGCTTGTTAGTGGACACAAGCCTATTACCACCGTAGCTTACCGTAGCCTATCGGTATTAACTCACGATTTAGTAGACTACGATAGAATCAACTCTAAAATTTTTTTCTTTATGCTACACTGGTGTAGCTCAGTGTGGATAGACAGAATGGAAAAGTTTTTCAACTCCAGAACTTAAAAACAACTTGTACATTTTAATTTTCATAAAAAAAAAATATAGTCATCCTAATAGAAAGTGATAAAAAGCCTCCTTTCTATATTTCACGCTCGTCACGTTTTATCATATTCATTAGATGTTGTCTGTGGCAGGACATAATAGCTGACAGATTTCCCCTTTGCCTTCCCAGAATGGGAAAAGAAAAAAAAAATTAGCTGACCCTGACAAGTGACAGATAATCTTAGTAATCTGTGGACAGCGTCACTGTTATCGTCAGGCTGTCAAGTCTATGTCAAAAATGTGAAATTATTTTTAAGTATTTTTAAATAGCTAAACGAAAAGTTCTAGCATTTATAGTAAAAGAGGTTACTTAAGTGACGGTATTGATAAGCACCAAGAATTTAAATCGTAAAGAAAAACACGGAAAGGTTAGTCATTTGGTGACTTACCGTTGGATTATCTTTTACTGCTTGAAATTGTTTGACCATGCTTGCGCGGTCCAAAACACGATATCTCATTATGCCTCGTAGTATTCTATCCATTTTTTATGAGTACTTGATCCACATTAGCAATTTACTTATTAAATTTATCACTGTGCACAACAAAAGAGTCACCTATGAAAAGCAGTCTATTTAGGGCAGTTTTGTTGCAATTGACATTTCTGACCTTGAATAACGGAGCTTATCGTGAACGAGTTGAGCCGATGTGGGTATAAGGGTCACCATTTACATTTTATTATACAATACTTTTTGTTTCAGTTAATTATCTTTATCTAATGTTTTTGATAGTGGAGATTGTAATCATAATATGATTGCTGATAAAAATGACAATTAGAAGTTGTGTTATCCTAAACTGATAAGAATATTTTGTACTTATTAGAATAATGTCAGAAATGTTATTGTACATTGTTCCACAAATTATTGTTTTCAGATGAATGCTGAGAGAGTTATTGGTGATGGTGCTCAAAGGAATGCTGGGCCAGTTCCAGTAACATTGCCTTTGAATCACCGATTTGTTCAGCCTGAGAAAGCTGTCAAGTCTATCACTGATATGGCGATCTGGGAGAAATCAGAGGCATACATGGAATACACTGGTTTTATAGCAACATTAAATGAAGCTATTAAAGGAAAACCATTGTCTGTAGATTGCAACGTTTCTGAAAATGTTGTTAAAATAATGAATATGCTTGAAAAAATTTATAAGTTAATTGATGAGTTTCCTCCCATTGAACAACCACAAAGGTTTGGAAACACAGCATTTAGAGATTGGTTAGCTGAAGTGAAAAACAACAGTACATTAATTTTACAAGAAACATTGGATCCTAAGCTTCATCTAGCCATACCTGAAGTAAAAGTGTATTTAGAGGAAAGTTTTGGGAATGCTACTAGAATTGATTATGGCACTGGACATGAAATTTCTTTTGTCATGTTTTTATGTTGCTTATATAAAATAGGAGCGTTACAATCTGAAGATAATGTTGCTACTGTATTCATGATATTTAATAAATACATCAATATAGCAAGAAAGTTGCAAAAAACATATACAATGGAACCAGCAGGAAGTCATGGTGTTTGGAGTCTAGATGATTATCAATTTATACCATTCATTTGGGGAAGTTCACAGTTGGTTGACCAACCTAAAATCTATCCACCAGTGAAATTTCTTGAAGATGAGATTATTGACAAATATGCAAATGAATATATATTTCTATCATGTATAAAATATATTAAAGAAGTAAAAACTGGCCCCTTTGCAGAACATTCTAATCAGTTGTGGAGCATAAGTGCTGTAGGTTCATGGCTAAAAATCAATCAAGGTCTTATTAAGATGTATAAAAAAGAGGTACTCAATAAATTTCCAGTAATTCAACATGTTCTTTTTGGATCTCTTCTCCCCATACGTAGATTTCCTATTACTCATTAATTTTTTATCAGTGTGACATTTCCTAAACCTAGTTTTTTTGGAAATCAGTATTATAAATATTGTGCAAATTGTTTTTTTAGGGGTCATTACAAAAAAAGTAAATGTGATATTTGTCTAAAATTATTTAACATCTTTTTAATATACTAACAGAGGTTTATTTATTTTGTAATAATTATATTGTGTTATCACTAAAATAAGATAAAGAAAATGTCAGATACATATTTTATGTTTGTATTGCAACTGTGAATTACTTATCAATAAAGTCGGCTCTGATTGGTTGTTAAGTAATGAATATTGGAGAAGAAAATTAATTCACTAATTTCTGTGTTGACACAAATTTAAAGCATTTATTTGAAAACTCCTTTTATTGAATGCAATAAAACAGATAAATAAATTATTGTTTTATTCAAGTTTAAGCTGCATTTAATTTATCCTAGTTTGCCTTAATTATTCTAAGGCGCCTACCTCTGGATTGGCTCGTGCTCGTATTGCTTTTGTTTCTATCGAACCGGTACCATTCAACAGCAAGGAACAAGCTACTTTAACAGTCGGGACCCACTGTTGAAAAATATTATGTATTCTTGAATATCTAATGGGTCCCGACTGTTAAAGTAGCTTGTTCCTTATTAACAAAATTATAGACTACTGGACTTGTTTTTTTCTTTTCAGTTTTTATTTGAAGTATAATAATTAAGCAGTCGGGTTTTTTGATTTTTTAAATTTACCTTTTTTTTTTAAATCTTTTTCATCATTAAATACTTATCTTATCCTAACTATCTATACTAATATTATAAAGAGGCAAGATTTGTATGTTTGTAACAAATAATCTTTCAAAGTACTGAACCGGTTTCAAATATTAATTCATCATAAGGTAGCTACATTATATAATATAACATTTTTCTTTATTTAAATACATTTTGTCCGAGTAACATAGGCTATATTTTATCCCGATAAATAAATTTCGCCCGTACAACGCCCGGGTGGATGACTAGTAAGTATAATATAATATTATAGATGCGAAAGTGAGTTTGTTTGTTGCGCTTCCGTGCCCTAATAGCTAAATCGAATATAATGAATTCCCATATAGAAGTAGATGGGAACTTGGTTCTTAGCTACAACATCGCAATACTTATAGGCGTAGGGTGATGAAAGGGGTGATTTACCTATAAAAATCTACATTATTTACTTTGAATTTTGCAGAATTATTACAAAACCAATATTATCGCGAGCTGATTAATAAATACAGGGGTTCCAATAAGTATGTACTTACTAGCGAAAAATGGGTTATTTTTCATTATATTAAGTAAACCTTTTTTGTAACAAAAAGTAATATCGTTAAAAAATGAAAAACAGTAAAATTCTGAGTTTTTCATTAAAATTCAATAATCATAAATACCTATTATGATAATATATTTTTCATCATTTAATAAGAAGGAACTGTATCACAGTTTTATTGTTAGTACTTCGTTTAGGATCAGATACTGCGAATACCCCGTTTTTTTTTCTTTTACATAGTACACCGCGCTATCACTTTGTCATCGTTGTAACTTTTTAAATATTTGGCGAAATGACATAGTGTAAAACGCAAAGTTTATCGTCTTTAAATATCAAAAGCGATAAAAGTATTTGTTTTGATAAAAAATGATTTGTTAATACAAAATGTGCATTTTGGAAATAGATGTCAAATAATATTATAGTTTTGATTCACTATTTTAGCGGTAATGACTTACACATTAAAAATAGATATATGGTGTCACGGACTTTTTTTAGAACTATTTAAGAGATACATTGGTGTCAATTCTGGCGTGATTCTCTAAACTTAAAACTAAATTTAACATCAGTCTCTCCTTTTCATTCTGTATAGAGAATGACAAGGATATACTGCTGTCAAATTTAAGTTTAGGTTTAGAGAATCATGCTAGAATCGACATCATTTTCACTCTACATTATATTCATGTAACTTTTATTGTTTTTGCAGTGCAGGCCAAAATGGCTCGCAGATGGGAGATTTTTTCCGTCTCACGTGACACCTTATTGTTATATATTGGCCAATTCACTCAATAACTACATAAATTATTATATATAATATGTAATTATCATATATGAGCTATATTACTGTTAAGTTTCATTAAAATCCATTCAGTATTTTTAGGTGAAAGAGTAACAAAGATCCATACAAACGTAAGATTGAAATTAAAAGCGCAAGTGGTTAATATACAACTTTAAAGCGTTGTAGATCCTAAACAATCACATAAAATGAAAAATAGTGTTAGGAACCTAAACATGATTTTTGATTATCTAGACGGTGATACCCCACTCGACATATTTTGTCAACTTATTTTTTTTACTTCGTCACAATATGGCGACTATTTTTGCCCATATTGAATTTTGATTACTATGATATCTTTAGTAGCACTCCCATAATTGAGACGAATCGATTGATGTATGAATCATCAAAATCGGTCCAGGCGTTTGGTCTCTAGAGTGCCACAAAGGAACAAACATACATATAAAGACTGTTAAACACATAACCCTGTCTGCGCGTCGCGCTTCGCGCTCTTGCATTGCGCAGCCGGGTAAAAAGGGTAGATACGGCACTAGCCTCACAAAAGTGATCCGCATGAATTGTGGTCCACGACCCTAATCGCTTTAGGCACAACTTGGCATGCAAACGACGTACATGTAAACGCCAAAAAGAAATATTGCTAATATTTTGTGTTTGTATGATAATACAATGCCTAAGTGTGTTTTTCAAAAGTGCTCAAATTGCTCATAACTAAAAATAACACCCACAGCATCACTTTGCATTCGTAAGGCCGTATACAGAAAGAAAGCCGATCAGCGCCTATTGGCGCTATCCTTTTTATATGGACCGGCGCCGACACGCGCTGGTCCGAATAATAAATAATTTGTATTTGAATTATTATCCTTACATTAAATCAATCTAAGTTATAATCTTTTTATAAATCTAATAACTTTATCTTTTACTAAGTGCTAAAATTATTTGTTTCGTACTTACCGAATGGTGACAACAAGTCTTTCTTCTGGAAGGATTGGTTGTTTATGCCAATTGCCCCAATTTTTCATCAAACGGTTTTTTTTCACTAAATCCAAAATGTAATAAAATGTTTCTTGAATCATTCTTGTATATGTATAAAATCTTTGTTCATCAAATTTAATTTTTTTTACAAATAAATGATGGTATTCTCCGAAACGTTTCCTTTCTCTATTTATAGGATGTATAGCTGTTTTTTGCATTTTTAAATAAACATTTTCTAACAAAACCAAATCATCGTCCGATGAGTCCGACATTTTGCTTGATCTGCTTTAATCGGCTTCCTTTATGTAGGAAGGATCGGCGCCGATAAGCGCCGATCTTTCGGCGCCTGTTGGCGCTGATCCTTTTTCTATGGACCGGCGCCGATAAGCGCCGACACGCGCTGGTCCGAATAATAAATAATTTGTAATTGAATTATTATCCTTAGATTAAATCAATCTAAGTTATAATCACACTAATATTATAAAGGCGATAGTTTGTGACTATGTGAGTGTGTATGTTTGTTACTTCTTCACGTCTAAACGGCCGGAGCGATTTTAATAAAATTTAGTATGGAGTTAGCTGACACCCTAGATTAACACATAGGCTACTTCTATCCCGAAAAGTGTTAGGTTCCAGAGGGATTTACAAAGAAACTAAGTTAACGCAGACGAAGTCTAATAACTTTATCTTTTATTAACTAAGCGCTAAAATTATTTGTTTCGTACTTACCGAATGGTGACAACAAGTCTTTCTTCTGGAAGGATTGGTTGTTTATGCCAATTGCACCAATTTTTCATCAAACGGTTTTTCACTAAATCCAAAATGTAATAAAATGTTTCTTGAATCATTCTTGTATATGTATAAAATCTTTGTTCATCAAATTTAATTTTTTTTACAAATAAATGATGGTATTCTCCGAAACGTTTCCTTTCTCTATTTATAGGATGTATAGCTTTTTTTCGCATTTTTAAATACACATTTTCTAACAAAACCAGATCATCGTCCGATGAGTCCGACATTTTGCTTGATCTGCTTTAATCGGCTTCCTTTATGTAGGAAGGATCGGCGCCGATAAGCGCGGCTTTCGGCTTTCTTTCTGTATACGGCCTAAGGGTACGGCCAGATTGCACTCCTGATTTAGATTCAGATTCAGACTCAGAAAACAAAGCGCGAGAAAAAGCAGGCAACCTGCTTAGACTACACTGTTTATTTCTCGCGCTTGTTTTCAGAATCTGAATCTGACTCTGAATCTGAGTGCACTCTGGCCGCACCCTAAGTATTATAAAATATATTTTTCATAAAAATTGCTGTTTGTTTTGAATCTTATTCGGTAGTGACGTCGAGTACTGGTCGCGTGATTGGTCGGTAGTGCAGTGACGCGGATCACGCCGTCTCGTTCGCACTGCCGTTGAAACTTAACGTGCTGTTTCGTTCGGGTCGGTAATGCAGTGACGCGGATCTCGCCGTCCGGTTCGCGCTGCCTGCTATCATAGTTTTTGTTTGATGCAAGTATGAGCGTACCGTATCTACCCTTTTTGTTTTAATCTAAGGTTAGTAGTTCGGGAGCCACCAATCCTGAAAACTCCGTGATCACGGATTCTAATATTTTTAATAAAAAATAAAAGTTAACGTTTAGACGAACAAGATTTGCTTGGTTTGCGTGGATTTGATTGGCCGTAAATTTGCTTCAAATGCGTTAAATTAACAAATACTGATTAGATATCTGATGAAAAAACGACGGTTTA
Source organism: Chilo suppressalis (assembly GCA_902850365.2). Classification (NCBI taxonomy): domain Eukaryota; kingdom Metazoa; phylum Arthropoda; class Insecta; order Lepidoptera; family Crambidae; genus Chilo; species Chilo suppressalis. Next base: position 23,094,835 of record OU963898.1, read on the forward strand.
CGTACTATACATATTTATTTCGCATTTTTTCACGGAGCTCTGCGGCATCTTGACTATTCGACGGTCCGCGCGTGACTGTGAACCAAGAAGTGCTTGAGTAGAGTTCTTGACTGGGACACATTTTGAGCGCTCGTGGTGTATCTAGGGAATTTAATATCGTTGACGTTCACCCACTAGTTTTTATACCTATATGCAGGGTGTGGTGGAGTTGTCCACCTTTAAGAGCCCTTTCACATTTTTTGCAATAAATTCCAATTTTTGAGCGCCTCGTTTACCCCCTTAGAAGAGATTTTGACTATTTCCAATAGAAGTAAAAAGTAGATTTATTCTTCCTATTGAAAGTTAATATAGAATATTTGCAAATACTATTTACCTTTATTTGTACTCATTGTTCTACCGCAGCCGCAGCTAGTTTACGGAAAAAACGATAATATGCACAACTTCAAACGCCTCAATCTCTCAATAATGTTCAATAAATTAGATCCAATTTATTACTACGACATCAGAAATATGTTTTTGTTGTAACATAATGTATTAGAATATTGATTTTCCATGTCATTAATTATTAAAAAAACATCTAACTTCTGTGAGTTTTCCCAAAAAATAACGCAGGTTTATCTCGTATTTTGATATTGAATTAAATAGACTTACTACCAAAAACTTTCATAAAATTAATCTACAACCATTGAACTACTGAAATATGTATATATTTTTTATAATAAGTTCATTAACAATTATTTTATAAGACTTGAAACTTCACCCGTAAAATGCAATATAATATACTAGTGCAAATCTATCTCAGCGCCGCGCCGTTCAGTACAGCGTTGCCAGAACGTCCCAAAAGGGACGATTTTCGTCCCTTTTGTCATCAAAGCGTCCCTTCGATATCCTTTTACATATTCCGTCCCTTTTTCCGTCCGTTTTCAATAACGCTCCACTGCAACATTAGACGAATGCATTTGGTTTCAATCATTGATTTATTTCACTAAATTGCAATCACAATACATTGCACATTGTCAACTTTGTTCGTCAAATCACCAAGTAAACTACATCGAATCCAACGCTCGCTATGCCTACGTTTAATATATACCTACCCAATGCTCAAACCCACCTACCATTATCTTACTTAGTAAAAACTTTTGTTTTTGAGGTATGTTTCAATTATGAATATAATAATAACTTAGGAATAAGTGCTTACTTTGTAAAATCTGTGATACGTTCGTACCACCATGCTGTACCTACATCATAGTGGATAGTCCTCCGTACCATCTTCTTTATTTTATTGTGTGGATAGTATAAAAAAGTAGTTAGGTACTATAAAAGCTTATTACAAAGTGTCTGATAATATTACAGACAAAAATGATTGGGTATGAACTGTTCCAATCATTCCAACAGGTTTTCTATATTAAATAAATGTATTGACGTTGTAACAACATAATGATTTGTAAATGTTGTTACATTATACTTTTAATGTTGTGGAGTTTTTTTCGCTCGCTCGTTTTTCTCCGCAGCTAAAAAATATGTCCAATAACGAGTGGCAGGGAAAAAAAAATTGGACGATTCAAAAGAGTTCTACTATACATCCAATTTGAATAAAGATATATTGATTTCAGAAATCAGACAGCTGTCGAGACATCGCGACACACAAATATAGTTCTAACCGTACCAAATGTATGAAGCAGATTGCGTCACAACACAACACGTAAGATAAATATATTTCTGCAGGCCCGTCCTTTTTGTCTAAAAATCGTCCCTTTTCAGATTCCGAATCGTCCGAAACACGACGCAGGTACTGGCAACACTGGTTCAGTACGGCGCCAGCGCCTTTCGAGGCAACATCTGTGTCGGTTTGTACCGCACGCGTCCTGAGCGATGCTACGAGTGCATTCATCGTAAAACTGGCTGGATATACTACGACCGCAAAAGTTTGATCGTTAACTGTATATAAGTTTTCGTGACCGTATTATTTTTTATTATTATAAGTACCTACCTAGTATTAATTATCGTTGCTTCAACTAATATTTTTGTTATTAGCTTTTACATTGGGGTGTAAAACTCCTGCTTACCATTGTGGCAAAAATGAATGAAAGAATGATGCAGCCATAAGGGAAACTTGTGAAGCAAGGTGAATGAATATGCTTATAACATATGGCTTTTTATTTTTGTGGTTTTCATGGGTTTTGATTGTATGTAAATGGTGATATGTCCGGAATTTTAAAGTATCAACGGTATAAAATTGTAGACCGTCAAAGTCTACTATACTCCTAAATATGTAGGTACTTAAAAGTGGCCAAAGATTTTACGGGCTTGGGGTAGGGGGGCTTTCAGCCAAAACCCATCCCTAGCAAAGCAAACGCATACTTTCAGGGATATTGAAGTTTCAAATTTGAGGTTAGGTATCGGCAAAAAATTAAACTAAGTACCAGTTTTTATCCAATAAGGAACTTCTAGAAAACGAAAACGAGCTTTACCACTTCGCTCGCTCGGCTTACTCTGTATAGCCCAAGCAATAGAGGATAGATAGGATAGAGTTGTGACCACCCTACATTCCCCGATTTAAACTTAAGCTTCTTACAATCTACGTAATACCTGTAAAAAAGCTAGAGTACGGTAAAATTAATTTTGCATTACAATCAAGTATAACAAGTATAAGTTATAATACAACATAATAATATATTTAGAATAGAAATTCACAGCTCTATTTATTTGAGATGGAAAAAAATTCTAATGCCTATCCCACCAGTGAATAAATATAGAAAATAGTGAAACTACTATACCGACCATAAGTTCAATGAATTCCAGTGTAACGGGAACTGTAAGTTTTTTTATGTTGTTTATAGAAGTAGACAATGAAAAGGGAAATTGAAATTAAATATTTAATTATATAGGGGAAAAAATGCTGTTGGATTGGAAATCTAAGCCGAGGAACAAAGGGAAGCGTCAAACTCAAATGTAAATATTTTATCTGTTTTATACTGACTTAATGCGTATTTCACTACTACAGTAGGTACATAGTTCACAATGTTAGCAGTTTGGGTTTTTTAAACTTAAAAAAATAGGATGTATTTCTGGAGCAAGAAAGTATATTTTTAATACTTTAGATTTAGAATTCTTTGCTCCATAAATTCAATTGACAGTAACTTGCAGATTAACGTACCATGCCTGTGTCTGAATTTGGAAATGTATTTTCAGTATTGCCTAAATCTGTTTATTTGTGTAGACAGTCAATAAAAAGTCATCAATTATTGTAGTCAATCAGATAATCTGTTTTCAGGAGGAGTACATGGTTGATGGAAGACGTATAATTGATTTCGAATATTTTTGGAATCAGTTGATATCCATAAGTAAACAGTGAAAATGTTGACTGCTGACATTTTGCACTTGGAATTACCAAACTGGGTGTTGGATCATTTTCAAATGTCAACACATCAATATTACCTCAGCTGAAATTAGACTTTATAGAATTGACGACGAGCGAGGAAATTTCAGATGTTGTTATTATAAATATGTTGTTCATTATCGTCATGCTTTTATTAAAATTTAATGTAATGTGGCCCTTTGTCACCGTACTAATCTACAAAGAATTATATAGTATTATAGCTAAGAATAATATATATTACTAGCTGGCCCAGCGAACTTCGTACCACCATAAAAAAATAGGGGTTGATTGTAAAGGGTTGAAAATTCAGGGTTATATGTATTTACTAATAATCATAAAAAAATTTAAAAAAAATATCTAAAATTGAAAGAAAAAAAAAATTTATGGGTGGATTACCCTTGATATTTAGGGGGATGAAAAATAGATGTTGTCCGATTCTCAGACCTACCCAATATGCACACAAAATTTCATGAGAATCGGGAAAGCCGTTTCGGAGGAGTTTAACCACAAACACCGCGACACGAGAATTTTATATATTAGATAAGCTTGATTGTAATCTACTTAAAACAAAACATCAATCAGTAGTTTCAAAAAAGAGACAATCATTGTACGTTATACATTTTACTATGATGATAGCATCAGTGATGATAATCTTTGGTAACAGTAATGAGTGTTAATTGTATGGAGAATAATAGATCTTATTGTATGTGCTTTACAGCAGCTAGTGATCGAGAAGGTGTGAACTTTCCCAGCTCCGTTTTAATATTATTTACCCTGACATTTCCATACGCGAACTCGCAATAAAAAATTCGTAAGTTAGGTGTGTAAGAGATGAGTACCTATGAAAGTTAAATACTTTTGATGGGTTTTGTATAAATGCATGGGAATTACACGAATACAAAAAAAAACATGTTTTAAATTTTTTATCAAAAACTTACAGAAATATTCCAAGTAAAGAGTGAGAAAACTTTTTTATTTAGATATATTATTATAACCAAACATCATTCATCATTAAAAAAGTTAATACTTAAAAGCACAAGTAAATAAAATATTATTTCTCATTACCACTCGAAAAAGGGATTTTTTTTCACCGATAACAGAGAAAAAAAAATTAATTTAATTACTGAGTGAATAAAAATCATGAAAGTTGAACAAACAGAAGTTATGCAAATCATACACATAGTTACAATACGTAGTAACAATCATAATTAATCTTTAATGTCCTTCAAAACACAATAAATGGGTACGATAAATATCTTATTTATTTTCTCACAATAGTAAAAAAACTTTATTTTTGTATCCTTTGTTCCACTCAGGATTCCTATCTAGAATCCTTCGTTGCTACAGTAGGGTACCATTTTAGCACCTCAAATAAAATTTCTTTTATATTTTCACTAATAGTATAATCCACTAATTGCATATTAAAGTTTCAATATAGTAAAGCGCTCTATACTGAACATCGCTGCGTCGATGTCTCGCTCGTGCGAATCTCACAGACTCGTGGCCGTATTTACTTAAACTGCAGCGGCTAAATTTTGTAAAAGGGCTCTTGTGGTTGCGTGTTTTCTACAGGTTACATTTCAGTGAGCGCTCAAGAATTATTCGAATTCATTCTGCCTGCACCTTTTTATGATCAGACAACGACGCGTGGACAGGGTTTTCATCCGTGCGTGGTTAACATACTTCCCCTGCTTACCTCACGATTCGCTTCCTCGATTATCATGCTGTATCTGTATTTCCCAATAAATTTAATATAGGGACCTTCAAGGCAAGTGTAAATAAGCATTATTTGAGTTTGCGTGTTGCAGCTTAGAGACTACATCGTAGCTTAACGTCAGGTGCGATTGTGGTCAAACGCACTTAAATATTTTATTACAAAAAACTTTATTTATGAAGAGAAGTAATCATTGTCAAAAAATGATTTGTACCGTGGGTGGATATAAAATAAACCCAGTTGTAGGTACCGAATGCACCATTGACTTGCACCATAAGGTACTTATGTCATCTGTGACTTTGAGCAGCGTCGGCCAACTACAATCATAGGGTACGGGTGCGGCCAGAGTGCAGTCAGATTCAGATTCTGAAAACAAGCGCGAGAAATAAACAGTGTAGTCGAAGGGTACGGCCAGAGTGCACTCCTGATTCAGATTCAGACTCAGAAAACAAAGCGCGAGAAAAAGCAGGCAACCTGCTTAGACTACACTGTTTATTTCTCACGCTTGTTTTCAGAATCTGAATCTGAGTGCACTCTGGCCGCACCCTACGGCCAGAGTGCACTTAGATTCAGATTATATTATTCTAAGCAGGTTGCCTGCTTTTTCTCGCGCTTTGTTTTCGTCTGAATCTGAATCTGAATCAGGAGTGCACTCTGGCCGTACCCTTCGACTACACTGTTTATTTCTCGCGCTTGTTTTCGGAATCTGAATCTGAGTGCACTCTGGCCGCACCCATAGACAGAACAGAAATTTGTTCTTTGGGTTCATAAGAGCATCAGAACTTCAGAACTTTAAAATGTGCTTGAAACAAATTAATAAACTACCGAATTTCTTGTACTTTTTCCTATGGGTTTAGGTACCCTATCGTTGGGTACGACCATGGGGTATGACAGTTTCAATTACTTTTTTAAAATAGAACGATATCCAACAAAATACGTTATATCCTTCCTAATGAATTAATAAGTGGATAGGAAATAAAAAAAAGTTAGAAATTAATGTTTTTTATAACAATTTCTATATTTCTTCTATCACATAGAACAGTCGATCATTATCTTAAGATTAATACTTAAAATTAAAGTCCATCATGCATGCGTTAGACACCATTAGTTAAATGCACTTGACCAAACTTGACTTGCTAAATGCGCTAGCATCACTATATAGTTTGTGCACTTGACACTGTAAAATCAATGCTTTGCTTTTAGTCATAAAGTTAATAAACTTCAGTATATAAGGTTATGCATAGAGTAAGTATGAATGAAGGAGAACGATTGGCGACTATAACACATCACCCACCTCAGATTGAGGAGGTAATATTGAATATTTATGGTAATTACACTTTTTTTGATTTTAAGATATGTCACTTTAAAACTTTTTATTTCCTTAATTTATTAAATAGTTAAGTAAATAATTACTAGACACATTTTAATTAAACTAATCTTTAGATCTAATAGCAGATCCGATCCACGCACGCATCTGATGGATTCGTGCAATTTGCTTATCGGTTCCCAAACTTTGGTAAGTATTTCATCAGTGTTCGTTTTTATTAGAGAGGACATTGGGTGGAATTATGTCCTTCTTTCCGAAGTGATTCTGGTAGAGGCTGTACGCTATGCCGAGTGTTAGAGCTCCGACGGCGGCTCCCTGCGCTATCACACGGAACTGCATTAGGTATACGCTGGTGCTCATCCGACCACGGTTCTTGTATGCGTAGGCTCCGTAGCCGACAGCCGCCGCAAGACCGCTTAACCCTGTAAGAATGAGATACATATTTCACATTAATACAAAGTTATGCTATAGGTAAGTACCTACTCCTTTCAGGGTAAGGACAGCAAACCTATAAGAAGAAGTTAGTTAATTACTTGGTGGATCACCGAACTCAATTCTGTGTTTTGTGAGGTAGGTAAAACAAAGTTCATGTTACCACAAACTCAAAAGCTTTTGAATCTTAAAAAGTGTAAGTAGGTACCATAAACCTCAGTCAGTTGGTGAATTTTTTCAGTTTTGGGTAACTGTGGTTTTCTGTTTCTTATTTGGATAGGTTTACTCTTATTTTTATAGCTACACCTTAATAATGTATCTATTTGATTTAATGGCAAATAAAGAATTTGATTTTGGCTTTAACCACATTTTATTCTTTGCCTATTTGCGACATCTGGCATTGATTGTCGTCTCTGAAATGTTGTTCGAAATGTTCGGTAAAAATAGGGAACAAAGTTGCCAAACTATCGCCTACATTAGTTTCCGAAACTGTACTGTTCTGTTCATTGATATACTTTTACTGCCTGTACGAGAAAATAAGTTTCTAGCGCATTATGTTTTATGTTCACTCCTAAGCTAGCATAACTTGCTATGTAAGTTTTTAATCGCAGATTTTGTTTAAAGTCAATGTCGATAAATCGCATTATCATATCGCGTTTTGATGGCCATGCTACGGGGGCTAAAGTGCTCTCATGCTGGTAGTAAGGTTTTTATACTTTAAAAAAGGGAAGCAAACTCCACCAAGAAGAAGTGAAATAACACTACCTTTTGGTGGTATTCTGTTTCTGTCAGTGAGCAAGGCGGCTCCACTGAGCAACGGAAGGAATGAGGGTGGGTAAAGGCGCAGTGCTACTTTGGTGTCGCAAGCTTCTTTAAGTTGCTACTCGCATTACCTTACGTTAAAAAATACTTCTCCATGAGATAGTGGTTATAGTTTAGCAAGGTTTTAATGCGGTTCTTTACACTATAGCATCAGCTGTCTTCATTGACACTCACACTTAACGGGATCTATACCACACTCACACTATACTGCACCCCACTGGCGCCCAGTTTCAATAGTCGAACTCCGGTAAGAGAAAGGCCCATGTGCCTGTCCACTCACGTCGTGATGTCGTCACCGTGGAACGGTGCGTACAACATGCAAATCCGGTCGTAAACAGGTGGGATGGAATCCCATTTTTGTAAATCAATGTTCCCTTTACGTTAGGTAGCAGGTATTTCCCATGGATTAAATTGTACTTATCTTATCGATAACTGTATGTCAATATGATAACGAAACCAATTTGAGAATTACCTATCCTGTTGGTGTACTTATTAGTTTTTATATGATAAGTAGATTATTATCCTACTAATATATTATTATTAAATGAGAATTAATAGAACCATCTTTCAAAAGTGGTAGTCGGTTTCCGGCAGCGACGAAACATTCTTATTTGAAAGCTTGTTTTATTTTATAACAGTGACAGATATTTTTTTATTTATTTATCCCCGATTAATTTTAAATTGTATATAAAAAAATATTAATTTTGTGAGGATGATGGCCACCTTGTCATATTTTTAGTGTTATAACGGCAGCTTATAACGTTTACTCAATCCTTAGAGCATGCTCTAAGACTCAAATTCTTTAGCAAATGTCAACAAGTCCAGTCATGCATGATATTAGTGAAATCATGGTGAAATTATTTTACAAAGTTATGATTGATTCTTCTTAAAATAAAATACCCACAAAATACCTAAAAATACAATAAAAGGTGAACAGAATAATTTATCACTGCTTTAGTTACCTTTTGAATAGAATATATTTGATGCTTTTGCAACAAAAAATAGATAAATAAACTTCCCATATGCCAATCAATAATTATATAATTTTATATTATAAATAATACCTAATAATATATTTTTTAAACGGTGATAAAATAAATTCTAGTCTTTTGTCAAACGATTTACAATTAAGTGTCCTACGTGTCATAAAAATTTGAAGTCTGCCGAAGACTGACTACCACCCTCCATACAAATTGGAACCGTCTCCTTTTATGTTTGTTTTCAATCACGCAAAAACTACTGAACATCTTTAGATGAAATATGGTACCTACGCATATAGTTTACGACCTGGATCGAGACAAGATACTTTTTATTCAGGAAAAATGATTGGATTATGTGAGACTTTAAAAAATCTAAAGTTAAAGCGGACGAAGCCTCGGGCGGCCGTTAGTTTACAATAAAAAGTTAAGTGGCATCCAAAATAGTTTCTAAGTACACACAACAATAGTCGAATCAATTACGAAAACTGCCACCATTCAATTATTTTTCACATTACCAACGCGCACACGCCTTGTCATCCTGACATAAACGTGATATTACATTGTAATCATTGTGACTACCATATACCATGCTAGGAGAGAACGTTATCTACGTCCTCGATATATCTATAGGAATTACAACGATCCTTCGTAATGCCACACAAATTATACTTATACTCACCGATTATCATAAAAGGAGATTCCTCAGCCTTGCGTGTTAATTTCTCAGCCTGAGTTTCTTCATGGTAATCGAAATTCGGCTTATTTTCCATTTTCTGTAACATCACCAATACACGGATATGAGAAAAATATTTCTTATCCTACTTCATACGTATGTTTGATACACTATGCCTTAAACTTCAAATTTGTGTAGATCTCGTGATGTTTTAACAGAACAAACTCCTAACCTATTAGCTATTTTTGGACAATCAAGGTCATGAACGAGAAGTGTTACATATAATTTCCTCATGAAACATTATGACGCCTTGGAATGACGCAATTTGGTCAAAGGTTCAAGTTCAATACTTTAGTTTTATCGAAAATCCAACCCATTTTAAGATTTTCCCCCATTTCACTGGAATGAAATTTCCGTCAGTTGGATTTACATTTATTAAACAGGTGACCAAAGAAATTCACAGCTAGACGGTCACTATCAAACCGTTTGATAAGATAACCGCAACTTGTTCGTGTTTGTTCAAGTACCTATACTCACTTTTTATATGAGAATCGCTTTATTTAGGTTTAGCTTCCGATTTCCGACACTGTTCACCGACACCGACACAACAGAGTCTCAGGGCCTTCAAGGAACAACTGATGAATGGCGCTCCGCTATCGAAAGATATTATAGCAGGTTTGCGTCATCAAACGACGCGCACCTTACATCGTGAGCGTGTGCACTTGAGGAAAATTTTAATTTTTTCTCGTGACGGCGCGGCGGATGCCAACTGTCTATTTAATCATTATCCCTAATTACGTCATGATTTTTTTTTGTCTTTTTTCTATCCTGCGGCGCTGGTAGAAAACTCCAGAGACTAAATGTATTGTGATGAATTTTAGTGAACACAGAGCTCATAAGAGCCAGATATTTTATTATTATTGAGAAGCACTCCAGCATAAATCTGATAGGTATGTCACACGCCACACGGACAGCCACCTTAAAACCACACCAGTCACACCATTAAAATAAATTAAATACTTATATTTTTAGTGCCATTTCATAGGCACCAACTGCATAAAATACACAAAACTCGGTAATTAAATTACTTTTTAAAATTTACTTAAATTACAAATTGGAAGCAAATGCAATAAATTAAAAACTTGTTTATTACGAAACATAAATTATATTATTTGAGTAATAAAAATTAAACATCACTTGCAACTCAAATAGTTTTTGTAATCGCATGCACAATCCACATGACAACATTGTAATGTAAAAAACGTATTTACATAAAAATAATTTACACATGTACCATAAGTATACAGTTTGTTTAAACAGAACAGGTAATTTATTTAAGGAAAAATTGACAAAAGAAAAATTGAATCCCGTCTGCTGATTGGACCGCGTGCAATTTTTTCTTGGGATTATAAATCTAGCAGAATGCTTAAAATAAATATAATAAAGGTGATTTATATACTTGATTGGTCTTATTCTAGCAGATCTGACAACTGAACCTTCATGCTTTTTAAAGAAAGCATTAAAAGGAGAACTGCAGTGCAATTTAGTTGATAGAGTCATGTTATGCCCGCAAATAGCCTAAAGAACAGCCATATGAAGTGCTGTTATTAGAATTATTAGTAACTCCGAAGTACCTTTTTATTAAACAAAATGGAGAAGTGGTCGAATCTATCTATGACCAGGGGGCCATTCGCCTAACGAAAATGCTTTAGAAAACGCAAACGCTTTCGATTTTATTTTGTTATTTCTGACTGCCGAAGGTTTTCAAATACCTCACGCTCATTTTTTTTAATATTGTTATTGCCAATGCAAAAGAAAAAAAAAGAGCGCGAGGCATTTGAAAACCTCAGGCGGCTAGAAATAATAAAAAGAAATCGTAAGCGTTAGCGTTTTCCAAAGCATTTCCGTTAGGCGATTGGCCCCCAGGGTAGCCTGGTCATACATAGATTGGTGTAGACCAATCTTGTTTTAATTATTATAATTTTAACGGTTTCGACATGTATAATGTTCAAAATCCGTTCGATCGTCGAACTAGTCAGATTTTTTTGTTCTCATTCGTTCGACCGTCTACTTACTACGGTCTTATTTTCTTTTATTTATCGATTCATTACCAGAATCTCTTAGTTATGTATGGTCCCCTGGTACTTTTTTGAAAATATTGATTTTATAAATGTTTATGGATTTTATACAAGACTGACTTGACGATATCCCCTTGGATATACACCCGTAGTACACAGAGATAATTAAAACTTTTATTTCTCGATTAAAATAATTTCTAGAACTAATAGAAATGAGAACAATTGAGTCTCAGTAGTTTGACGGTAGAACAAATAACAAAAAAAAACTCACTAGTTCGACGATGGAACTAATGACAATAAATTATCAAAATCGTTTGAAAGGAAAATTACACTGCTGGAACCCTATGTGATAAAACGGCTTTATTGCAAATATGATATGACAGTTTTTTACAAACCTATCTTATCAATTTCCCATTATGTTTACTCGAATTCCTTACGACTTCAAATGTTAAGCTGAAATATTTCTACAGGAAAATCATTAAAGAAACTGATAGAAACCACACTTTAAAGATAAAGCAATAAATGATTTATATTATTTGTTTATTTTATCTTTTTTGTTTGACGAGTTTACATTGATGTAGGTCTTATATGTCCAATAGATATAATATGCTAGGTTAAAGCATTCTAAAAATGTTTGACAATTTTTTGAAAAAATTAGCAATATAATATAATAGGCATAAAAATTATGCCGTTATATTACAATTACAGATCTAGGTCTGTACTCATAATAATCTTAAATTAACCAAATGAAAACTACATTACAATTGAAATATTTATACTTAAATCTTATTATAAAAAGTTTTAGTTTATATTGCTTTATTTTGTTATGTAGCGGAATTTTCTTATTTCTCAATACTCTTATTTCAGCCGAAGACTTACTGAAGGATTTACCACTTTAAGGTCAAAATCGCCAGAGCTCGATGTTAAACATCGACGCAATATCCTTTTGTGTATGAGCATGAACTCAAGCAAATTATTTCCTTAAAGTGAAAGAGCCCTAAATCTTGAACTTTATTTAACATTAAATAAAACTAGTTTTTACGGGTTAATGCACGAAAACTTTATTTATTTATTGACGTTTCGTAGCCTTTACAGGCTACGTCATCAGAATAAAACTTTTATTTAATTTGTCGAGCTACCTTCGAAAAACTTTTATTGAGCGTTTGGTTATTTCATTGTTCGATTTTTAAGTTTTATTGTCTATGTATGAATTTATTATTTAATTTACTTAATAAAGTATTTTATTTAAAATTCTTGTTTGTAATTTTGAGTTTATTTATTTGACCCTAACTACCGTAAACTACCACCGGTTACAAAATTGGGAGACCTTCCTGAGAAGAACCGGCGAAACAAACTCAAGAGAGGCTTTCTATCTCCTTCTTATGTTAAATTATGCAAACAAAAAGAACTAATAGTATCTGATGGTCTTGCAGTGTGTGCTCGGGGTTGGGATTTTATCTCCTGTATAATAGGTTCCCAAGCTGGTGGTATATACCAACCATCTTCCCTATTGAAATTTGGATATTTTTTAATCTCAATAGCTTCGCGCATCATTCGAGGAACGAACCGCCGCTCAGCTGCAAACGTCAATAAATAAATAAAGTTTTCGTGCATTAACCCGTAAAAACTAGTTTTATTTAATGAGTGATGTACGTGAAAACCTAAGAAACATTTATTTAACATGTTAAAAGCTAAAATATTAAAATTAAAGCCTGTACAAATTGTCATTAGGTATCCAAAGTAGCAAAAATCAAGTAGCCCATGACCTCATCACAGTTACTATAAAGGCGTATACTTATTAATAGCCAGACACAACATCTGTCGCTTAACTGAAAGTAGTTTTTCAATATTAAAATAAGTGAAATTATTACATGGCAGAAATTGAGATTTCTGAAAGATTGAATTCTAGAAACTAAATCTACAAGTGTAGAATATAATTTGTTTAAGCTGTTAGAGTTCAAATTGTCTGCCTCTAATTACAGATTGCAGTCAAGTGCACGACACTCGGCAGTTGTAAATATACAAACAATTTTGTACCGTAAGCAAGCGTTGTAAAAGGGTTGAAGATTATAAAATATGCTGCTCTGTACTAGAATTAATGGCGAATTTTCACGGTCGATTTACTTGTCTACTTTGACTGCACACGAGCCACATGCCAAATCAATTCGGATTTGGATTAAGTCACTTGCGGCTTACGTCAAATAAATTTAATGACATTTACAGTCACGTGTTACTCTATTGTTAGACACCAATAACATCAATTAAACTTATAAGTGTATTGTGTACGGTCGTACAGTTATGCCGGCACTTGGCTATTCGTGTTTGCTATTTGTAAAACTTGACATCAGTCTGTCCTTTTAATTCCTTATAAAGCATGATAATGACAGACTGTTATCAAGTTTACAAATAGCTAACACGAATAGCCAAGCCAGCCAACGAAAGAACGTGATCCTGACAGGTCGTGCCAGTTCCATAACAGCCACAGAACACAAAAAAAAACTTTTGATCTAATAAAAAAGAGGTAAATAAATTCTAATTCTGTTGCCATAAGGAATTGACACGAACTGTCAAGATCGCATTGTCTCGTTGGCCGCACTTTATACAATCGACCCCCGTGTAAATGCGCCATTGCAGGAACACCTCTGGTGACAATTTCTTTATAACAAAAAGCTGCGTAGTTTTTTTACTACAATAACCAAGTTTATATACCTACTTATATAGCTTATAAATTATTTGTATTCGGAACACAGATTCGTGAAAGTAACATGATGTAGGTACTATTTACATTCGGAATGTTGTTACAGATATCGTTTTAGAGAGTAACCACATATACGTTCTGTTATGCCGAAACTTTACATAGCTATTCGTATTAGCTATTTGTCAACTTGACAACGGGGGACTTCTCCATGGCCATTTCATATAGCAACAACGTGAACTGTAACTTAGTAAAAACCCGACAATACTTCTGCACCGGTCACCCGACACGCCTTATGAGGTCTCCCTAATGCACGTCGGGAGTGCGGCACCTGACCCCCCCCCCCCCCCCCCCCCCCCCTAAACCCATTTAGCGATTTCAATTTCAAGCAAAAATGTGGTCGTGGTCTCTAAAAAGTTTTACTTTAATGTATTAAATAACGCACGTAGATGTAGTTACTCCTAAATCTGAATCTCTCCTAACGCAAGTTATAATAATATGCTGTGAAGAATCCATATTCCGATTGTTGATCTATGTGACAAACGCAAATTGCTATCGATTTCAAGGTATCATAGATGCTCTGCGCCCCTAGAACGAACGAACCAATATCGAGTTCGAATAGTCTGCGAGTGCGAAATGTCAATGTCAAATTTTGAATGGAAATCCGAACAGCAGCGTCACAACGGACGTATCCAGAACTAAAAATCAGTACATATTTGACAATGACATTTCGCACTCGCAAAATATTCGAATTCGATATTGGTTCGTGCTAAGGGTACTGTTTGCTAGATAAAAAGATTCGAAAATAAAATGTATAAGCCACACATCCAATGAGGGTTTTCTGAAATGACGGGCGCCAGGTGGCAGCACTGAGACGAAAGGTCTACTCATCCGTTGAATCACATATGTCGTCATAGTCCACTGCATGGAGGTTAGAGAGAAGGAGAAAATCGCTGTCGAAAATAGTGTCCAAGAAATATGAACAAAATAAGTGAGGCGCTGCAATCGCTAAGTTGTCTCAATAAAAGCTAATTTGAAATGACCAATGCCGCAAAGAAAATTTGTACATTATTCAACTAACTTCACCTACTTACCGACGGCAGCACGGCTGGTTGAAAAATGAACTATAAATTCTACACAATTCTACACATTTTCAGGGACAGGTGGGCTAATGCTTTAGCACGTACCGATCGTTCTCCCTCTCTCTAACCTCCATGGTCCATGGATCAATTTAAATGTTCGTTCGATTAATCGGGCCCTAAACTTATACGAAATACCTCGTGTCACAGTGACGTCAACAGGTGGCGTAAATGTTCCTAACCACCCTCATTACAAATTAAAAAAAATCTATATCGATTATGCATCTTAAATATATCACTATAAAGTTCAAACTGAGCTAGAGATGTTTATCAGACCAGGGTAACTTTACCTGTGGATGTCTGTACTTACAGTTATAGGTAAAAGTTTAGAAAACTGTCACCGCTAGACCCTGTCGCCACTGGCTGTACAACATGAAACAATATTTATATTAAGATTTATGTCTATAGCAATAAAATTTAAGTTTCAATAACAAAAAATAACGATAAAATAGTGCAAGTTAAATAAAAGCTTGTAAAAATAAACCCCATACATAAAAGGCGACGACTAGCTTTTATCGCTCGCTATTTAAAATATTGTCTTTTGGTAACCCTTCGAATGCGCATTCAATTCGCATTTGGGCGATTTTATACATTAACAGCCGTTCTTAGAGACGCTAATTAACTTTTCAGTAAGATTAAAGTTATTGCTGTAACTTTTTTGCCTTTATCAGTAGAATAAGACAACACGAGACTTTAAAGAAATTAATTTTATTTGACATCTCAAGTACGGCTATAGTATGGTAAGATATTTAATAAGTTAATTATGACTATGTTAGTGTCTATTGTTGCAGGTTTTAAAAGAAAACAAGATGTTTTTGTAAAGTCAGATACTTAAAAATTAAATTTATAGCTTAAATTTAAATTTAACCACAATTCTTAAAGCAAAGGACATTGGGCAAAAATGTATGGACGTTGCCCCCACGTCCGCCACGTCGCAATCTTAATTTGTTTGAAAGGTATTATAGTCATGATTATCTGTGTGCCAAAGCGCATCAAATTCCATACCGGGGGTCCCTAGTCATTTTTTAAGTAAAATGGGTTCAAGTACTAACTTAATGAAACAAACAAAGAACAAATATTAATGAAACAAAGGAAATTAATTTTGAAACATTAATTTCATTACAAATATTAAGCATTGCCCTCACCAGGATTCGTACTGGGACTTTTAGCTCAATAAGCACCCACACTATGATTGCATTAAACGACTGTCTTTGGTAAAGGTCATAGCTCATTAGACCCACCCGGTACTCGACGAGCACTGCCTCAACTCGTGGGGTTAATATTCTTTGTATGGATTTCTATGGGGATGCGCTGATAATGATGATGCGAATATTGGGCTGGACTTGTAGACTGCAGGCACGCCAACACATTTGCTTATAGTGGCACACACTGATCGCAAATTACAAATAATTAAAAAAAAGTATATTTTTTTTCGGTGTCATAATAAGATGGGCATATCATAGATCTTTAGATTTATACTAATTACATCGTTGGCGGAGCTGGGTGTTTTTTGACCATTGTCATTTAAAAGCTAACTTATTTTCCATGAACAGATAAAAATATAATTTTTGCACAGCAATATGATCATATTGCACATTTCACTTAAAAGTCCTTTTCATTTCACTTAAAGTTCCTCTTGAATATAGATACAATATTTTTTTTTAAATAAAATAACATTATAATTTTTATTTTTTTAAGCATGTAACTGCTTGATGTTTAAATCTAAAGAAAATATGACTAGGAAAAATTCGGCGGGACTCGAACCCGCACCACCACCAGGTCAGTGCATTCGCCCGGATAGCGAAGAGTGTGGGTTCGAGTCCCGTCTGCTGCCTGGTCCGCGTGGAATTCTTTCTAGTTATATTTTCTTTAAAATAACATTGTTTAGACTCCACAATCAGTACCCTTAGCACGAATCAACGATCTCAATACGCGTCAAATATCAAGATGTTTTATATGGTAATTACAGCGCCACAACGGACGTAACGAAAATTAAAAATCTTCCATACAATAAACATCTTGAAACTTGATGCGTATCTAGATAGAATTCAACTATTCAATTTCGATATTGGTTCATGCTAAGGGTACAGTACTGATTAATCAATTTAATAAAAACCATCTGCACACTTTATCTGATAGCAACTCGCTTGTCACCGAGCGTTTTGGCAAGTTGTGCTTAGCACTTACAAATGTATAAATTAGCTAACTCCGTACTTTGTTACTCATTGGTACTGACTAGGGGCCGATGAGGATACTTTCTCTAGTTTCTCAAAGTGTTTCCTGGCGTTCCTGATGTTGATCAAAGTCGCTTCTGAAGGTATCTTCGGGTCAGACATTTCTACCATTACGTATGTGTTGCTTGTGAAGCCATCTATGAAGGCTGCGAATACGCTATTGCGTACCTGTAACAAGGATTTACTTGTTCTCAAACTTAAGAGTTTATTTTAAAGACGAGCGGATGTCTGTTTCTGTTACACCTATTGTTTCTATGACTACCCTCAAAAGTATTAGGTCCCTAATTTTATGATGATTAGAGGTATTTTATATTTCGGTTAACTAAATGAGGTTTATATTGGCAAATTATTTCTATGCACGGGTCATAGGGTGGGTGACCAAAAATTATTATCACGAACTTGTCCCTGCTTCAGAAGACACGTCCCAGCTTTTCTGTAGATGTTAGATGACTTTATTATTTATTTATCTGGGATTAAAACAGCCATCAATTAAGAATTACATTTTTGGTATTATGATTACTTGAGGATAATACCCACTAATACTTACTGAAAGTAACAGTACCCTTCGCACGAACCAAAATCGAATTCGTGTCGTTTGCGAGTCCCAAATGTCATTGTCAAATCTGTACTGATTTTAAGTTCTTGTTACGTACTTTGGTGCCGCTGCTGTTCAAGTTTACATACAAAACTATTGGAATCCGATTATGTTTCGTGCTAGGGTACAGTTTGGTACCACAAATATCCAAAACAAGTAATGAGAAAATATAATAAGACATGTAAAGACCAATAAAAGTAACTAACATTTGTTAATTTACGATGAACTAGTTAACATTTTGATATTAATGATAATTAAAATTTTAAGTTTAGGTTATAAAACATTTGTATACTATTCCTGTTTAAATTAATTGTATCATGTTTATAGTAAATGTAAACAATTTACCAAAGGTGATGTTATGAAGCATTTGCTTAGTTTGGACTCATTATTAATCATATACCAACATTAGGTATAGCAACCTCAAACAATTGATAGGGAATCATGTAGTGAATCATGTATCATTCGGTGTAATGTGTAACCATTTAGAATATCTCTTCAACAAATGTCATTGAATTAATTATATTGTCGGTAGTTCCCAATAGATAGATTGTAAATGATTGGTTCAATGACTAATTTCTAAAACATAGCTCCATTGAGTTTAATTTACAATATCAACTGTTATCTTACTAATAAAAACAAATGAGATAATGTTCATGTGTGAGATATGTGTTTCTCGGCTTTTTCATTTTGCACTTTAATTTTATTTGAAACTAGTTGGTCTAAGGGACTTCATCTGGCTAGATTATTAGATTCCCCATAGAAACTTTGGTCCCTTGTGCTCTTCACAATTAAATCTATCATCAAAATTGTTAGCTACTTTAAGCACTTAAATAATGTATTAGGATCCTTGTACGAACAGTTAAGGAAGCCAGATCATTCATTTAATTCCCTGTTAATTATAAGTGGGATTATGCTATGCTGTTTTATAAAAAATTACAATATTTAAGTTGTTTCACTAGGTGATAAAATCCCTGATAGATAATTTTCTAAAGAGCATTTGCAATAGCGCAAAAGGAAAAAATTGGTGAATACTTATAATACGTTACCTCCATACTCTGGAACTGCGCAGCAAGTTTGGAGCAGGAAAGTTTAAACTGCTTGACTATGTTGGAGACTTTCTCGAAGCGATGCGCGTCACGGTGCGGCCTCCGCTGGCAGTGTGATACCACGAGGAAAGTCGCGCGCTCGAACAATAACACCTGACGCAACATTATTTTTGATCAGTATCACAAATTTGCAAAAAGAGGTGTGTAATTTTCATTTAGGTACTTTTTGATTACAGCCCATCAATTAAACGCAAATAATTGAAAGTAACTTGTTTATACATTTAAGGAAATAAAATTTAAAATCATATTTCTATTTTAAAAGGCTGTTTATTCAGAGGTGTCTAGGGTAAAAGCTTAATTTCAGCCAGATGTTAATCGGGCAATAGGTTAAACCAAATAATTACATAACAGAAAATATAAAATAAAACATTTTAAATTACAATATGAAGCATTCAGAAGTAGTTGTGAAAATTATGATTGGTAAACCAAATGAGATAAATGTTTACTTAGTTTTCAATACCAACCTCATCTGCATCTACAATCGCTGCAAACTGTTTAAGAGATGATTCTAGTGCCTTAACATTAGGTATCAATTTATACACTATACTGGACCATGCCCTGAAATTAAGAATTGCAAGAGTTGATTAAAATAATCACGCTAATATTATAAAGGCGAAAGTTTGTCAGTGTGTGTTTGTTACTTTTTCACGTCTATACGGCTGGAGGGATTTTAGTAAAATTTGGTATGGAGCAAACTGTTTTAGAGATGATTCTAGTGCCATAACATTAGGTATTAATTTATACACTATACTGGACCATGGCCTGAAATTAAGAATTGCAAGAGTTGCTTAAAATAATTACACTAATATTATACAGGCGAAAGTTTTTGAGTGTGTGTGTATGTTTGTTACTCCTTCATGTCTAAATGGCTGGAGCAATTTTAATAAAATTTGGTATGGAGTTTGCTGACACCCTGGATTAACACATAGGCTATGTTTTACAGCGGAAAAAATCACTAATAAAATGCGTATAACACTGCGGGGCACAACTAGTAATAACTAGTCACTTAATTAATATTTATTAAGTATATAATGTTGAACCTTTTTTTTTATTTTAAATCAATCAAAATTTATGCAGACAATTTATTTCCTAATCAAAAAGAAATGGATGACATAAAATAAAAAAGAACATGTATGATAAATCAACACAACTCTTAATTTACTCTATTAAGTATTATATTACAAATAAGTTTCATCCAGGTTTTAAAAAGTCAGCCCTAAACAATTTTTTTGTCATAATTAACAGCATTGAAGAAATTTAATCCAGCAGCCAACTGTTTTGTGTATAATTCAAGAAGTCATTAATAAAGTTTTTCTAATAACTCACTTATATAAAGTTTCATCCCATATACTGGTTCTAAAGCATGTGCATTCTAGGGGTTTGGATAGCCTTTTAAGGTCTTCTTCTCTTTCTCTGAATATATCATCTCTTTGATCCTCTGATACCAAGTCCATTTTGTGTACTAAGCAAAATATTCTAGCTTCTGGAGAGTTCTATAGAAACACACATCACTTACATTAAGAAGCTAATAGGATTCCTATTTGAATAATTCACATAATTCTTACTACAAAAAAGTGTATTACTATAAATATGGATGTAATGAAAAAAGAATTATACTTTACCTGCAAAATTGCTTCTAAGCAAGACTGATAATAATGCATATCTTTCTCCATTTCTCTACTCTCAACATCAAACACATATATTAAAACTTCTACATTACGAAAGATATTATCTCTCTGGGAAGCAAAGTAGTTCTCCATAAAAGCTTCTTGACCTCCACAGTCCCATAAATTTAAAACCAAATTTCCAAGGAAACGTACATGAGAATGTTCTACATCAACTGAAACAATTGATATAATATTGGTTATTATTATCCCCAACAAGAAAGAAGAATAAATTAGTTGACAGTGTTTAAATTCTTACTTGTTGCTCCTAAGCGTCGCGTATCCCTTGCTATGTAGTTTGC
This sequence comes from Chilo suppressalis, assembly GCA_902850365.2. Classification (NCBI taxonomy): domain Eukaryota; kingdom Metazoa; phylum Arthropoda; class Insecta; order Lepidoptera; family Crambidae; genus Chilo; species Chilo suppressalis. The sequence continues at coordinate 23,115,975 of OU963898.1, forward strand.
AAATATTATGGATCTCATACTGGTCTTACCAGATCCACTTTTGCCCATCAACAGCACCTAATGAAAAGCAAGATTATTACTGTGAAGTAATATGACTAATTTATGTCAAAATGTATTCTGAATCATGTATCTTATAAAACTTATTAATATTTAACTAAATACGCACCTTCTTCTTCATGTTGACAAAGTTGTATTAGGTCAAGGGTTCTAAAACTTCTCAAAAAAAGTTCTCAGGTAACGTTCATTAATTTAAGATTGATCAGTTCTTGTGGTACTTGTATATTATTGACGGATAACTTTAAGTTGTTTATAAACTTATTCAGCCGTCTGAATTAATTAAATATTGGTAAAATGCAGTGGGTAGGCGTAAATGTTTCGTTTTCTACGACTGCACAGAATGACAAAAAAAAATTAAGTGATGTCATTTTTTTTCGTTTTTGTGGTAAGCACGGTGTGTGCTTTCAGCCATTGGTATCGATTCTGGCATGATTCTCTAAACCTAAACTAAAATTTGACAATGGTGCCAATTCTGGCGTGATTCTCTAAACTTAAAACTAAATTTAACATCAGTCTCTCTTTTTCATTCTGTATAGAGAATGACAAGGATATACTGCTGTCAAATTTAAGTTTAGGTTTAGAGAATCATGCTAGAATCGACACCAATAGTCAGTATTGCCGTCTTTGACATATTGGAGGCCCTGGGCATATCAGGATAATGGGGCCCCTATGACTTCCGTTTGGTGATTTAACAGGAAATAGGGACTTTGTATTTGATCTGAGGGGGCTCCCTAATGATCGCGGGGCCCTGGGCACTTGCCTAAAGTGCCCACTGGGAAAGACAGGTCTGACAACAGTGTATCCTTGTCATCATCTAGACTGAATAAAAAGGAGACATTGATGTCCATTCTGACATGATTCACTAAACTTAAAACTAAATTTAACATTGGTTTGTCCTATTCATTCTGTATAGAGAATGAGAAGGATACACTTGCTGTCGATTCTGGCATGGTTCTCTAAACCTAAACTTAAATTTGACAACAGTGCATCCTTGTCATTCTCTATACAGAATGAAAAGGAGAGACTGATGTTAAATTTAGTTTTAAGTTTAGAGAATCACACCAGAATTGATAGCACTGTTGTCAAATTTAAGTTTAGGTTTAGAGAATTATGCCAGAATTGACACCACTGATGTCAAATTTATATTTAAGTTTAGAGAATCATGCCAGAATCGACACCAATAAAGTACTACAGTGGAGGCAACTTCTATTCTATGACTTGATATCCCTAATCTGTGGTGGGCACTTGACATCATGAATCATTGCATTGACATGACTTGTCAAAAACGTGTGTTTTGTTGCTGTCAGTGTTAATCATGTTGAAATGTTTTGTATAATTATTAAACATGTGCTGTGACTGTTAATTAATACTGTAGACTCCGAGCAATAATATGGCTCGCCACCGAAATGTAAGAAATAGAAGTTATTCGGATGATTTTGATGACGACGATGTATATGGACATTCTGTGGAAGAGGACAGCTGTTTATCACCTAGTGATACTGCACAGTTTATGTACGATCGTTCTCGAAATCAGCAGGCCATATCGCATTTTTTAGAGAGCCATGACAATATTCAAGAGGAAGCCGAGGATGAGGTGGATGATTTATCGCATCCACCGCTTGAAAGACGCGAGTCCCTGGAGCTACGCAGTCTCAAACTAAGCGAAGATGATGAAACATGTCTTATGTCTTGTCTAGATGAACTGCGAAACGTTTTAGGTGACAGTTTTTCTGATAATATACTCATAAATGCTGCTCTGAACCATAAGTTTGATTATAATAAAGCTTTAGATGAAATCCTTAACAAAAACAGCAATGATAATGACAAGAAAAAAGAAGAGCCCGTAAAACAACCACCAATAGTTCGTGTTATTCCAAGTATTGATCCAGTATCATCCAATAATATACCGAAAGTAATATCTACTAACCTTGAGCCCAAAAGTGCTGGAATCATCAAAGGTTTTAAAGTGCAATGCAGTGACAGTTCTGGCAGCTTTTCACAAACACCTAGAGAACAATCACCAGCGTCTGAAAGAGCTTCTACTCCTAGAATAGAAGATGAAACAAAAACAACACTGAAAGTAAAAGAAAACAAATTTGACCCAAAGAAACAGTACATTAATGAAAGAGGATCAGATAAAGATCATATATATATTGTGGTTATAGGCCATGTTGATGCTGGAAAATCTACATTGATGGGTCGGCTGCTGTGTGACCTTGGAGAAGTCAGTCAGAAAACATTACATAAGTATGAGCAAGAGAGCAAAAAGATAGGCAAACAAAGCTTTATGTATGCATGGGTTTTAGATGAGACTGGTGAAGAGAGAGTGAGAGGCATTACAATGGATGTGGGGAAAGCTCAGTTTGAAACCAAAACTAAAAAGGTAATTATACTTGATGCTCCTGGGCATGCAGATTTTATTCCAAACATGATAACAGGGGCTGGTCAAGCTGATGTGGCTTTATTAGTGGTTGATGCTACTAGAGGGGAATTTGAGTCAGGTTTTGATCTCGGTGGCCAAACTCGTGAGCATGCATTACTAGTTAGATCCCTCGGTGTCAATCAGCTTGCAGTTGCTATAAATAAATTGGACACAACAAATTGGTCTCAGGAGAGATTTGATGAAATATCTAAAAAATTGAAAACTTTCCTTAAACAAGCTGGCTTCAAAGACTCTGATGTCACTTATGTGCCATGTTCAGGTCTCACAGGTGAGAATCTTGTGAAGCCTCCAAGCGAAGTTGAATTGCTTAAATGGTACAATGGACCTTGCCTATTAGATGTTATTGATAAATTTAATGTACCAGAGAGGCCCATCTCTAAACCTTTACGGATGCCTATAAATGATGTATTTAAAGGCACAGGTTCAGGATTTTGTGTTGCTGGACGTATTGAAAATGGTGTACTCAATAAAGGTGACAAAGTCTTAGTTTGCCCAACAAAAGAAATGGCTGAAGTAAGAAGCATTAGTATTAATGAAATGCCAAATAATGTCGCTTTTGCTGGAGACCAAGTCAGTGTTACATTATCTGGTATTGATATGCAAAATGTCTCTGTTGGATTCATTCTTAGTGATCCCATTCAACAAGTGCCAGTAGCTACAAGATTTGAAGCTAGATTAGTTGTGTTTAATGTTAAGGTTCCTATAACAAAAGGATTTCCAGTTCTGATTCATCATCAGTCTTTAGTGGAATCTGCAAATATTGTAAAGTTGAAATCATTGCTAAATAAGAGTACAGGTGAAGTTATGAAAAAGAAACCCAGATGCTTGGGTAATAATTCTGTAGCTGTTGTAGATATTGAAGTTAGTAAACCAATTTGTGTAGAGCGCTACAAAGATGTAAAGGAACTGGGGCGTGTGATGCTCCGTGTGTCAGGAGTAACTATAGCTGCTGGACTCATCACAGACATGTATAACTCATGATTGATTTATGTTGATCTGATATATCACATTGGCAAAATTATTGGGACAAATTAATGCATTTAATTTCACTGTATTTTTTTATAAAGTAAAACAGATATTTTTTTCACATATTTCTTAACCAATATAGTTCAGTTATTATATAAGCATAATGCTATAGGGTACTACATAAAATTTGCGCTTTCATTAGGTTTATTACTGTTCTGTCTTGACATTTGTTGCAGTGTTAAAATATGAAAGGCAAATAAGTAGAATAGAAATGTTGCCTTGTTTAGTTGCTAAGGCATTAAATCCGCACAATGCTATAATGTACAATAATGTAACGTGCTGTAACAAATTGTTATAATTATTGATGATTATTTATTTTATTAAAATAACGAAAAATGTTCACTCTTAATTTTTTGTATTATTTCATCCATTTTTTTAGGAGCATAGTTTCGCATTTCGCACGCATTCCGGTTTTTTTCACTCCCAGTCTTGTGAGAGATTAGTTTGGTTGTTACTTTAATAATCATAATAAACCTTAAGAAAATACGAAAAATAATCATTACCGTTTATAATAGTTGATACTCTATTGTTTCTTACTGCAGTTTTAACCTAAGTATTTTTGGTCGGTATGATTTATTTTTCAGCGAAACTTACAACTACCATACCAGGAATATTTTACTGATAATAGTATATCAGCAACTGGAAAATAGTATCCCTAAAATTCATAAAATTATGTAAGAACCGGGTAGTTACACTTGCTTAATTTACTTAAATACTACATATTTTTAATTTGATAATTCCGTCGTATTTATATCGAAATTTTGTAGGTACATAGTTTCATAGATAAACATATAACACTTAGAAATATAGCTACATAAGTACTTACTAGGTTCAAAGCTTCCTTCACTAAGATCAACCGATTCAATTTAGTTAAGTAGTGTGCCGACGACAGCTCGTTACCCTCGTCGCGGTTACTACAAACTACTCTAAAGTTATGGTATCCTATAATAGTGTGCAGTAGGATTTTTTAAAGGCTTAGTATATTTCTCCACTCTGATGTTAGGCTGCAGCCCCGAATCTATACTAATATTAAAAAGAGGAAAGATTTGATTGTTTGTATGGAATAGGCTCGGAAACTACTGGACCGATTAGAAAAAATATTTCACGTTTCGAATCCTTTTTTTTTATAACGCAGGTAAAAAATGCTGTTTACAGACGACGACGGCGCCTTTAAGAGGCACATCGAACCGAACGGACCTCACACCTGGCTCCCGCAAGTCTTACGAACCCCCCAGTGGCTGCCCACCGAGGACCCCGCAACTCTTACGGGCGCTTTACGGCATAATATCCGCTAAAAAAGTCCTGCGAATACCCTCTAAGCTGATTAGCGCGAAGCCGCGGGGTCCCCGTTTAGGGATTCTTCCTCGTCTCCGCACCTCTAGCAGCCTAGCCGGGGCTCCACGGCAGCGGTCTCCCGGGGTATCACGGGGATCCCGCAGACGTGCGCAGGTACCTAGGCCCGCGCGTGGGGGCTGAGTACGCGGCCTAGTGCCAACCGTACCGCCCCCCGTCCGCTGACGTTTAGAATCCTGCATTATCCCTGATCGACATAGGCTATAGAGTACTTTCAAAAAAGTTAGGGTTCCGTATGAAAACTAAGACAATGTAACCCAACGTGAAAAAAAAAATGACAAACTATTACCTACGCTGCGGAAGTCATAGATAATAGAGCAAAGTGAAGTAGGTACTAAAGTTTTATAGAGGACATTGGTGCCGATTCTAGCGTGATTCTCTAAACTTATAACTAAATTTAACATCAGTCTCTCCTTTTCATTCTGTATAGAGAATGACAAGGATGCACTGTTGTCAAATTTAAGTTTAGCTTTAGAGATCGACATCATTAACATCTTAAAACAAGTGCGTGATATTCGAAATCAGATACAGTATTTTCTGAGATAAGCGCGTTTAACCAAAAAAACAAATTCTCCAGTTTTATAATATTAGTAAGAAATTATATCTAATTTTCACGGTAGGTTTATAATTATATGTAGAAAATCATAAATCAAACCGGAAAACAAAAACTATAGACTATACTACAGCTCTACACCGAAGCGAAGCGAACTAGTCACACTAATATTATAAAGGCGTAAGTTTGTGAGTGTGTATGTTTGTTACTTCTTCACGTCTAAACGGCTGGAGCGATTTTAATAAAATTTGGTATGGAGTTAGCTGACACCCTGGATTAACACATAGGCTACGTTTTACTGCGGGAAAACATCCATAATAAATCGCGGGTAACACCGCGGTGTACAGCTAGTCTATTTCATCATCATCATCATCATCATCAGCCTATTAATGTCCCCACTACTGGGGCACAGGCCTTCCCTACGGATGAAATAGGGAGATTAGGCCATGACCCACCACGCGGGCCCAGTGCGGATTGGTGGGTGCTAACGACTGCAGATGCAGCCGGGACCAACGGCTTAACGTGCCTTCCGAAACACGGAGGAGCTCGAGATAGTAATTTTTGGTCACCCATCCAATGACCGACCACTGCGAAAGTTGCTGCACTTGGGCCATCGAGCTCCTCCATCGAGTCTATTTATAAAGCTGAAACTAGTTGACATTGGTGTCGATTCTGGCAGGATTCTCTAAACTTAAAACTAAATTTAACATCAGTCTGTCCTTTTCATTCTGTATAGAGAAGGACAAGGATGCACTGCTGTCAAATTTAAGTTTAGCTTTAGAGACCCATGCCAGAATCGACACCATTGTAGCAGACACCTGTAGCGGAACCGTCACAAAACGTATTTCTGGCCACTGTTTTGGCTTTTCTTATTTATTTAAAAGTAAAGGAAAGTAATCAAGTTGTTTTCACGACCTAACTAAGTATCTAATGCTTTTTTCGAGTAGGTGAAGAGGTGAAAGAACATGGAACAAAACGTACCCACCATGTAGCACATTAAAATTGATACCATTAGAAAGGTCTTCGAAAGTGTATTAATTTATTGTATGGGAGCAACTTAGTAGCTCGCAGGAGATAAAAGATATTCGTCGTTGAAAATGCCGAAAATTCTTAATAAAATCTATCTACGCATATTCAAAGTTTTTGAGATTTCATCCTTTAAGTACTTCGAACTATATTGTGCGCTTGGGTCGGTGTGTCGTAAATAGTAATTATCTTTCAGTATGCAACCGTTGCCGTCGGTCGACCTCAATTGATAAGTGAGTGACGCTACCGTTATCATCCACCAATCCACACTGGATCCGTTATCAACCACCAATCCGCGCTGGGTCCGTTATCATCCACCAATCCGCACTAGGACAGTTATCACCCACCAATCCGCGCTGGGTCCGTTATCAAGCACTAGATTCATGTACTTTGTGATGGGTATTGTTTATTGTTTACATATGAAACTAAGTCGTAAGGCAAAAATCGTAACATATTCGCCAGTTTACCCCCCAAGTCAAGCGTGCCTAAAGAAGTTTCATTTCAAAAAGTGAAATTGTTATGACACTTGGCTTTTAAAAATGTAATGAAGGATTAGTCATATCTTCGGCCCGCCATTCATTCGTTCATTAATTTTTGAGCCAAGTTAATTAAGCGTTTTTTAAATGACACCTAGGTCACCTAGTCTATAATGCGGTACGGGTATATAGATGGGTACGGGTTCCATACAAAATTACCCATTGTTCTTTGAGAAAAAAGACGATTTAAGCGTTTTTTCACGTGAAAACTTATGCTCTTACCTTTGAAATTAATTTATTGCCACTTTTGGTTTTCTTATTTATTTAAAAGTAAACGAAAATAATCAAGTTCTTACGAGGTATAACATAATAACTAACGCTATTTGTGGAAAAGTTCGTTTTTTAAATGTGATGATGTGAAAACATAGGTACCCTCGTGAAAATAGTTATTTATTATACAAGAGTGGAAAGTTCCTTTTAAACCGCGTGCTCGATTTGGATGACCGAGCAAGCGAAGGATTCTAAAGTTGAATCACGAGCGCAGCGAGTGATTCTAAATTAGAATCCTGAGCGTCAGCGAGGGAAACAAACGAGCACAAGGTGAAAAATCTTTCCACTCGAGTGCAATACGTAACTTTTCATCCCACCTCAGCGAGGAAATGACAAAATGAAAAAGAAAACAATTTATAATGACAAAATATTTAAGCAATAAAACGTGAAAAACTAGAATGGCGCGAAGCACGCAAATAAAACAAAGAAACCAAGAAGGTTCCAAATTTAAATTTTTTCACAATTTAAAAAGTTCTAATCATAAATTTGGCACCATAGAGGTTACATTAAATAGGTTTAATGACGTTTTGAATTTACAATTATATTGAGTACTCATTATATGTGATGTTCTAAATTCAAATCTACTTTGCCGCTCAAGCGAATAAAATAGAATTTTCCAGCCAGATTTCGAAGCGCAAAATTACACTTTCCGAGGTGGTGGGATGAAAAAAATATTACTTTCCTTTTCTTTTAAATAAATAAAAAAAACCAAAACAGTTACCAGAAATACGTTTTGTGACTGCCCGCTGCTGAGTGTGTTTGTTACAATGTTTGCTAGTTCAGCTTTTTAATCTATTTCCCAAAGTATGGAAATGTTTCTGTACTCTGCGTTAGATATCCTGCACTTATATTTAACAGATACTGTGTATCACTATACTTTTAACAGTTAAAATGTGCATGTTAGCTTGAGGTTGGCTCTCGATAGGCCGCTATGTGACGATTTTACAATATAAAATCGCTCTTATCTCCCAATTTTTGGCTTTCAAACGAGCTGTGTGGTAGTGGTTATGTAATTGAATTTCCTGACTCGTTTCCCAAAAGACTCCACTCAGTGTTTTCATTGTGATTTATTTTTCCCCAACCTTACATTTTTCGACTTCCTCCCATCGATTGCCATTAACCTACATAATGTTTTTTTCCACCATCAATATACTATTGAAAAGGGGCGATAATGAATCTCTCGAGTTTCCAAATTCAAAGGGACGAAAATTCATTACTCTAATGCTTCTGTGGATTGTAAAATGACTGTTAATTAAAAGTTGAAGGCTTAAAGTGTTTTGGAAGTTGTTTATAACTCAACAGAAGCAAATTGTTCATAGCAGCCCGCCGCCTGCCGCTAATGATGGTGCCAGCTAAGTTATGTAATGCTTTGCAGAGGATTTTGAGAAGAAAAAGTAATACAGGCATAGTATTTACTTTTAATATCTGAAATTAAATGAAATTATACTTTATTCAAATTGACTTAGAGAAAGCTGTTTTGTATCATCCAATATTTTCCCTATTACCCATTCAGGACATCTTTTAGCTGGCAAGAAGAATGGGCGAAAAAAAAAATCAGCATTAACAGAACTAGCAACATTTATATAATATCAATACAATGAACCAGATACATTAATCATGTCTTACATAGTGACTTGTGAATATAATAATAATACTTTGCTTACTTCAATAAGCGAAGTGTTCTTTGTTCATAATACCCTTTGCTCGTCAGAGTATTAAAGTATTTTTTACATAAGATTTTAGTTTGTGAAGAGGTAGGTTAACATTACTGTGCGGTAACTTATTATAAAAATATATTTTTCCCTAAAAATGAGTTTTGTGTACTCTAAATGTTGGAAATCTTTTATTATCTTATCTATCTATAGTAGGTATTGGTTGGGCCTAGAACCAAGATTTTATTAAGTTATGTAAAGGCTTTCGCTTTCGTCCCTTCTCAGAGAAATATCCAGGTGGTGCATTTGAGCTGTAAATTAATTATTAAAATATTATTTTCAATCGTCGACACCAAGAGCCTAGTTTAGTATTATTCTATTTGTGCTATAATTATCTGTTCTTTGAGATTGTGCTGTGATACCTATCCTGGATCGGCAGAACTAATCTTGACATAGTAAGATATAATTTCATTTGGTTACTTCTTTACTTCTAAGCTGTAATTTAAGAAAATCTGAGGGTACTTAATTCCATTATATGTAATTGAATTTCGCGGTAATTTGTAGGGGAGGGGGAGGGGGGGCTCCCCCCGACCCCCCCGCCATAAAAGATTTTTGGCGGAAATGCAGTTTTTTTTTTACCTAACCTAAAAATTCATTAAATCTTTCAGTTTTAAGTAGTGAAATTTCATGGGGATAGGTATTAGGGAAGACCCCTCAGAGGGAAGGGTCGTTTTTTTTTACAGAAATGATAATTATAAAAAATTAGAGGGGTTTTAAAGGTAAAACTGTACTTCCAGGGCCTAGAGGTGATATTTGATTTTTTTGTAGAAAAAGTCTCTATTAACGAATTTTTCTTTCTGGCGCTTCGCCGGCCGCTGCCGCGGCACGCTCGCTTCGCTCGCTCGGCTCGCGCGTTAAGGTCACAACACTAACCTAACCTAACCTAGTGTGAAGTATCACCACACAAGTGGCTCATTAGAGTCCAAAACTCGCACTACACTCGACTCTTCAGGCGATGGGACAGCAGAACTCGAGGCCGAAGGCTTTGAGGATGCCATGGTAGTCAGACGATGTTAATATCAACAGGAGTACGAAAAAGCTCTCAACTGCGACGAACACAAACACTGACTGACAGATCTCATTAATGGCGGTAAATTGTCACATTTTGACAATGTACCAACATAATAAACTTATATTTACCATAGACAACGAGAATCATGTTATTTTTGCATAAAAAAATGGCAGCACTGATCAAAATTGCTGTCAAAATTGACTCATAACCTACAAAAATATTAATTTTCAATAATTTTTTTCTCGAGTTCTATTCGTTTCCGCCTAAAAAGATTTCGTGTACGTGTTTTTAATAGTTAATACTTTGCGTGACAAAAATTTCAGCTTGCAACTCAATTACATATAATGGAAAGCTGAGCCAATCTGAGAGTCGTTTGAAAATTATCAGTTCTTTTCGAGTTGAGAAATGGATGTAACTATTATAATGTATCAGTTTTTTTTTAATTATGTTAAATTAGATTCACACGTCTGTTAATTAATATAACATTAGAGCCATAATGATATTGATATATGCTGATATTAAGATTACGTAGATTACTTTATTTATGCTGCTGAGGTAGTAAGGTACCGGTACAGGCTTTTGCCGTAGCTTTGGGCAATAGCTATGCATATATAGCCATAGAGAAAACGGGCGATTAGCACATGTTTTCTCATACAAACTTTGTTTTTTACAAGAAACACTATATCGCATCTCATCAGGTGTCATTTGCGTTCCCACACCCAATTATTAATAAACAAATGTGCACAAATAGAGGAAGCGAACATTTGTGAATAAATTATACATTGAACCTTTTAAGTGTAGCAGTAGCAAATTGGGGGCCTTCTGCGTCAGTCAGAGGGTCGTTTGTAGTGAAAGAAAATTTCCACTGGGGCTCCGGACTCTATAGGACTACTAAATGCGGAGGCAATGAAAATTCACAGTTAGAAAGCTCGAATAGCGAGCGTGAATAAATCAGCGCTGGGACAGAGGGCGCGAGCGCCTGCGGCCGGTGATAATGCTACAAGATGAACCTCGCTATCGTTCTCTCAGGGCTGTCTTCACTTCTTTTTTCATCATAATTTACATAAATTGCGAATGGAGGTAAGTACTTATCTAACTAGTAGTATATTTTAATTTATTTATACGAAGATAATACATTAAAATATTACAAACTTAAAAACTATATAACTTAACCTACTTACCTACATAAATAAATAATTTACATAATATAAAATATGTCACCCCCAGCGCCGCCATCAGGAATGGTGCCTAATAGGCTGGCAGCATTGCCGCGTTGGATGGCAAGGCTTATGGTAGCTGCCAGCCTTTTGATCACCAGACACTTCGGTGAGCCTCTTAGACAATTCCTTAAAAAAAAGGAAAAAAGAAATAAGGGAACGAGCGCTTGGACCCCATGGGCCCATAGTCTCAACACCAAACGGCACAAATATGTAGTTCTCATTGAGAGCTGAATATTTGTGCCGCTTGGAGCACTCGGCAGAGGCCGCCGCCGCACCTGCAGCAGCAGGAATGTACTACCTGTATGGCACGGAGCAAGCGTATCCACGCAGGTTGCATCCCATACAAGAGGACGACTCTGCTTCCAAGGAATGAGCGTCTAACTAGTCAGAATTTTAGACTGTCCCACTAACTTTAAACAATGCCAAGTCCAAGTTACACATTTAGTTTTTTGTGAAATGAAAAATTATGCTGAACAATATTGTGTCAAACATTAAAGAACCATTGTGACTTTACTATAAAAGTGTAAAGGATTGGTGAGACTAACAGGTGTTCTCGTGACTGAACTCCACTTACACTTAACATTAAATATCATAACACAGGAATATAGACAACCCTATAATTTTCCTAACCCTTACGTTGGTTGGCATAACTTATGACCGCTTCTTATTAAGGCTCATAATATTATGCTGCCTACTGTGTCTGTGATAGTAACTTATTCTAGCGTTACAGATAAGATAAGAAATTATTGCAATATTTATTTTGTTTAATATCAACAGATGGATAATCCTACCTAAAGGGATTTTGGGAGCATCATAGGTGAGGCAGTTTACCACCATAAGGTAGTGCTATATCAGTGTAATCTTCTATAATCAGGTTATATGTAAGTTGGAGATACTTACACAGATGCTCCAATTCGAGGCGCAAACCAGCTATGCCTCACCTCACGGCCTAAAGATCACTGCCATAACACCATCATGGCAAGTCAGAAGATTGAATCGGGCGTGAATTGACTGATCGAACGTCGTTCCCCTTGTGCTGAGACCGAACAGTCAATCGAATGGCCACGGTTGCCTTTCATATACCGTATACTAGCAGCCGCTCGCGACTTAGTCCGCGTTAACATTTGACCACGGTTGTATACCTTTAGGGGGCGAGTTTGGAAAATTCTTCTTAGCGCACACCTAGATAAGAATTACTATAAGTTTGCCAAATTTCAGCGGACTCTGTTCAATGGTATGAGCTGTGCATTGATAGACCCGTCAGCAACGTTTACCTTTTATACCTATATACAGATGAATGGTTTCACTATTAAGCCCTTTGATTTTAAATGCCATCGCACAGTGGGTCACGAATGTTAAGCAAATCGATACAGATTTTATGTTCCGACAGTTTTTGTGAGCAGTAGGTAAACTTTAGGGAGCTTGCGTGCCCTGGCACTTTACTCGTGCATAAATTGAAATTCCGACTAAAAAGGTTTCGGGCCCACATTTCCACCCGGTTGAGTCATCTAATGAACGGAAAATTTTCTAAGAACACTGCTCTTTGAAACGCCGTGAAAATTAATCCAGGCGCTGAACTTCCACATAATTCGTAAAGCCGATTTTGTTTTTCGGCAAGGGTATGTAGTACCTATCTGTCAATAGTACGAATATAACTTTTATGGCTAGCGCAGGCGACGGACTTTTGTCCGCGTGTCATGATAAAAAATTCCGCCGAGGACTTGTCACGGACTCAACGCACACGGTGTGCGGATATTTGTCCCCCGAAAATTTTGTGAGGAGTAATATTCTTAATTCGTAAGTAATATTCTGAGATAACGTTGTAATGTAATTGACACGAGTTTTAAGAAAAAAAGAAGACTTTCTAAAGGTGAATACTGAATCCAATTCTTTATGTCGGATTGATTTATTTATTTGTATTGTTAGGATTATTTATTCACCCCCGACGAAAAAGACGGAAGAGCGTGTCTCTCTGTGGCATTGTAGCTCCTAAGCGAATAGACCGATTGTGATGAGGTTTCTTTTTTATTTGAAAGCTGACACGATCGAGATGGTTCTTAGCTTATTTATGAAGATCTGTTCAGGAGTTTGAACATCATCAGTTCATTTCCCATTTGAGAAAAGGGAAAATTGGTAAGAATTAATTTCACAGTTACTATTTGAGATTGAGAGTTTGGTGCACTTTTACCTTGGTGGTATTTTCAAGACATGGTAACCTTTAGGTAATGGTGCATCATCAAAGACTCTACTACTCAGCTACTTACAGCAGATGTACAGTGTATGGGATCATAAAATTGGTCTGAATGAATAAATGACGATTGGAGAGTTGTTTGTAATGGTCCAATAGCGGATTAAGCTAGCAGCAAGAGCAAATGCTACAAGCCCCACGTATTTGGTGACCAACTCTTTCTGACCATATAAAGTCTCTTTTTAATCCCCGACGCAAAAGAGGGGTGTTATAAGATAAACGTGCCTGTGTATCTCTCTGTGGCATCGTATCACCTGAACAAAAGGAGAGATTTGGATCCGTTTTTTGTTTGAAAGCTGACACGATTGAAAGAACCATCTCAATAATAGTGTAGCTATAAGTTACGAAGATTTTTCAGGGGTTTGAAGATTATCAGCTCATTTCCTATTTAAGGAAAGGGTCTTACCAACTTTCACTGCAGATACTTTCGATTTCAAACTTTTACTTTGGTGGTATTTTAAAGACATATTAACCTTTAGGTGATGATAATAGTAGAAGTAGTAAGGTAAAATAGTAGTCTCAGAAGACATGACGCTAAGCCACAATAAAAAAAAGATAACTAAGACTAATTTTTCAGTAGGACTACCATTAGCTAAATTACGGACCCAGAACAAAATCTTTAAAAACATTTGGATGAATGAAAGATTTTTTCCCAGGGGACCAATCGCCTAACGGAAATGCTTTGGGAAACGCTAACGCTTACGATTTTATATTGTTATTTCTAGCCGCCTGAGGTTTTCGAATACCTCACGCTCATTTTTTTTAATATTGTTATTACCAATGCAAAAGAAAAAGAAAGAGCGCGAGGCATTTGAATACCTCAGGCGGCTAGAAATAACAAAATAAAATCGTAAGCGTTAACGTTTTCCAAAGCATTTCCGTTAGGCGATTGGCCCCCAGGACTCCTTCGAAAAAATGACAACAAAAAAAATATATAAGTATTTTAATTTTTCCAATATTAACTCAAACCTTTTGTATCCTGTAACCTTTGTTTTTGGCATCAATGAAATCATAAAATTGTTAATAAAAACAAGTTATAAATTGTCTAGTCATCATCTTTTTATTTATTTTAAGGAAATCATATATTAAGAAAATCTGGGCACTCTTCTTTTTGGCATCAAAAATTATACATTGTTTAATCATCATATTTTTATTTATTTATAGACAATTAACCTTATTTATACTCTGATTTTGATTTGACTAGCGGATCACGAGAAAGTTTTTTACAAATCATTCAGTTAATCCGATTTCCTCTGACTTTAAAAAGTTTCCGGGTTTCACGGGCTGGGTGCTTCCCAAACTTCCCAACTAAAACAAATCCATTGAAACCCGAACGGATGGCATCTCTATCTCCGAGGGGCATTAATTCAAGAATCCAAAGGTCTCCTCGAAAATTAGATACTAAAAATAACAATACTAGGTACTGTAACGTCCTTAACGTTATAACCTCCTTGTTTAAGTAAACTCTTTGCTTTTGCAATGCCTACGGTTGGCAGTTATATTAAAAAGTTAATGTCATGATTTTAATTTGAAATAAGGAATCGTCTGAAGGTTCCATTCTAGATTAGATCTTCAGGCACCAAGAACTTCCTCTCGTATTTAGATAAAATTTCTTTATATTCGCCTGAATGATAAAAAGAAATAAATAAATTATCTCTACCAGTAATTTTTTAATTATCGACTACGCTCCCAGGTCCTATCCCTTCTGGGTAGAACGCTATATGGTGGAGGCGCCGGGTAGTTTCAAGTACCGCGAGTGAAAAATAATTTTAAATCAAGAAAGAAGTAGTTTTATGAAGATGGAGACCAGGACCACATTCGACGGAAAAGGTGATGTAACCGATTTCTTTCGACAATTTAATATCATCGCCGCTATCAATAATTTCAACGAGGATACAAAAAGAGTTGTGTTATCGGCATATTTGAGTGGACCTGCATTGTTATTTTATAAAAATATTAATGAGTCTTGTGAGAATTTTCAGATTCTAGAAAAGAAAATTTGTGAGGAATTTCCATCATCGATAAATGCTTTGGAAAAATTTTTCTCACGAAGACAAGGCTTGTCAGAAGAGCCATTGACCTTTTTTTATATATTAGATGAGCTGGCCACAAAAGCGGGAGCTGTCATCGATGACAAATGCTTCATTAGACAGTTCTTGAAAAATGCGAATTTAAATACAAAAAATCTTTTCGCATTTCAGTTATACAGTGATAAAACACATTTGAGAAATGTTTTACGACAAGCGCAGGACATTTTTGAGGACGAAAGCGTCGAAATTGGTTGGAATCTGCCGATCCAACCATCGTTTACTCACTTCGAGGCGGCGAAAATTTCGCATATAATAAGGAATGAAGAGGAACAGGAGAAGGAGATCAATCTCATTTCCTCCCAAAGTGTCCTTTCTCATCACATTGTCCCTCCCGAACATATGATTCCCCGCACTTTTTGTTCCAGTAACTTGAACAAAAAGAAGAAAAAACCAAAGAAGAATCAAAAGAATTTTTTTTACGAAGAAAATTTAATGACGATGGCTGATGAAAAAGTTCACCATTCACAGCCGTTACAAAACAACAATCAGCATACAAGTGAGTCCAAACCTTTAATTAATATAACGTGTCGTGATAAGAAGTTTGTAGGGCTCATTGATAGTGGTGCTGCAGTGTCTGTGGTGTCGAAGGACACAGTTAATAGAATTCATCAACGAATTGATGAAAGCGATATGAAGTTGAAAGCTGTCGATGGTAAAGAATTGTCTGTTATAGGGAAAGTTAACCTTAAATTATTGATAGACAATGTGTTATTCATTCACGATTTTCTTGTGGTAGAAAATATTAGGCATAACCTCATCTTAGGACAGGATTTCTTACTTCGAAATAATGCGATAGTAGACTTTTATAATGAACAATTAATAATCAAACATATTAAGTGCAAGTTTAAAAGACAATGTATACAAATGAATAACGAAAGTAATAGTGATAATTCGGTATATGATGAAAATTTATATTATGCCGAATAGGTTGATAGTATTATAATATTGTGTTACTAATGAGATTTTATTTCAGTTTATTGTTTATATGAATATTTTAAAGCAATGGTGGTATGTAAATAAGGTTCAATGCAATAGTCATTTTAGAATTTTATTTCAAAAGCATATTAAATATAACTTTGTCATTATATTAGAAATTTTTTTCAATATACATATTATAAGGAACTTTTACACATGTTGGTTATGAAAGATTAATAGTTAGTTTCATTAAAGTATTTTCATTTCTTTTAATTGTTAGCTTTAGTGTAATTTGTTGCGTAGGTGGATTATTGATATCGTAATAATCATAAGAATGATAGGTAACAGGTTCGATTCTCTGTTCAACTTGGAATTATTCAATTGACTTTGAATATGATCATTGATAGGATTAATTCAGCATTAGGATAGAATATATATAGTTATTAATGTATAATAGGATAATATAGGTCCATAAAGAAAATTCCCTTATTATAAAAAAGGAAACGGGTTCGATTCCCTGTAAGGTAAAAAAAATAAATAAATAAATGAATAATAATGTTATACTTTGAAAATTTACCCAACTATGGAAAAGAGGCTATAAAGATTTATCATAAATGTTTTCTTGAATATTAACTTACCCGACTGAAGAAAAATGGTGTAAAGAATTTTACTAATATTTTCTTGATTGTTTTATGTACTACCACATGATGCGGACTTCCCGAGAGAGAGCAGGCTGGCGCTCATGCAGACGTCAGCGATACTGACGATGATCCACCCTGAAGATGATGGAGACACCCTCTACGAATTCGCGTCGTTTTCGTTTCAATTTGGTCGCGTCGCGTTCGTCAAAATCGTCACTTGTAGTAGTTTGACTTGGGGGTAGGGAACCCTTAGTATTCCATGGGAATTGGGTTTAATCTTGTTTGATGCTAGATGTCCTTACCCAAAATTTCTATTACGTTTGCGCATCATGGGTGTCTAATAAAGTACAAGACAATAAAGTGGTGGACCACGTCTGTATCTTTATTAAAGATGTACGAAAGAAAACATTATTTATAAATTCTTTTAGGTTTTACTCAAATCCAGTTAATGTTTACGAATCTTAGGAAATAGTTTGAATTTCGTTTCGTACATCTACTTAGTATGGGAAGTAATGAAGTTTCAAAATATAAATTTTCTTGATATTTAATGGTTTAATAAATGGGATAGGGTAAAGTTTTGCTGATAGATGGGATAAAATAAAAATTGCTTGGGTAATTTAAGGTATAGCTAGGGTTAGCTTTGTTTTTTTGTTTTTGCCGACTGATGTCGATGTAAAGTAAAGTAAAGTTAAGGTTAGGAGGGAGATGTGCGAGGGATTTTGTTAAGGTTTTGCTCCCGTAAAGTCTTTGCAATAAAACTTTGCAAACAGTTAGGGTTCTTTTCCCATAAAGTTTTTTTTTGCAAGTTTTGCAAACTTATTGTGAGGGCTAGTCTGTAGTAAAGGCCACCTCCCAGTTGTATTTATGTCCTTAAGCAGGTAGGGATTTTAGATAGGACTGTCGAACCCTCTCGATGTAGTAGGTAGGAAAAAAAAATTTTGTTCGGTCATCTGGTATGACAAAACAATTTTTTTTTTAGAGGTGCCGGAGGGATGTAACGTCCTTAACGTTATAACCTCCTTGTTTAAGTAAACTCTTTGCTTTTGCAATGCCTACGGTTGGCAGTTATATTAAAAAGTTAATGTCATGATTTTAATTTGAAATAAGGAATCGTCTGAAGGTTCCATTCTAGATTAGATCTTCAGGCACCAAGAACTTCCTCTCGTATTTAGATAAAATTTCTTTATATTCGCCTGAATGATAAAAAGAAATAAATAAATTATCTCTACCAGTAATTTTTTAATTATCGACTACGCTCCCAGGTCCTATCCCTTCTGGGTAGAACGCTATAGTACCTTCATAATTTTGCTATTCTTGGGAAGGTTGCAGAATAAGAAATTAAGATGTTGATGTTTCAAAGAACCCTTACAAGCAGTGCCCTTATACAAATTTCTTGTTCCTCTGTTTTATTGTGTGTGTACTAAATTATTAAATAAATAAATACAATTCTCAAATATTCTGCTGTTTGCTAGTGTCATTCTCCTTAATTGTATTTCATCCAAACTTTTTCCTAAAAATAACGAAAAATGGAAATGGTTTGAAAATGATAAAAAGTGAAAAAAAAACAGAACAGGAAAAACCCATTTCAAAAGAATACTAAAGCACCTGTATGTAAGTACCTATGTACTTGCAATTTAAAAATGTTCATCAACGTAATGGGTATTGATATCGAGCAATGTTCACGAATGCGAGATGGCTCTTGGTAGTTTAGTTAGGAGCAATTAGCGTAACAAAGCAGGGCAAGTGCTTATTAGTTGAGGGCATGGCCAATCGTACTATGACCCTTATGCTGCTGCGATTATAATGACAATAGGATGTTCGTCAGTGCAATAAGCAGTGTATGGAAATAATCAAAGTGTATGGCATAGGATTAAAGAATGCAATCCCGCATAATATTTTCAATCCAGTTATTTGCGGGATTTAATCTCGCTGGCTAGGTATTTCCGGCGTCGAGCAAGATGAAATTTTTGAAATCAAAATGAAAGAAACAAAGACCTGATAGACCTCGTTTTCATGGTCATATCGTGAGCCAAATTAAACACAGCATTTTGAAAAATTCATACCTTCTGAACGGGATCATACGGAATCAAGGTAGGTTTTATAACAGTCCTATTATCAATACCTGTAAATTTCAGTCAGATCGAACCAGGCCGAAGCGAGTTATGGGCAAAACGAATTCCGCTTTCACACATTTGAAACGTTCGCAGAGCTCATGCTTTATCGTGTCTATTCAAAAGTGGAGCCCCGGGATTACTTTATAAATCAATCAATTTACATATTTTACAAGTACCTTAAATTTGCTAATAATATAATAAATAAAACTAGTTTTAACGGGTTAATGCACGAAATTTATTTATTTATTGACGTTTCGCAGACTTTTCAGGTCTGCATCGTCAGAATAATGATTTTTTATAACAAATAATAAAAATACATTATTCTGACGAAGCCGACCTGAAAAGGCTGCGAAACGTAAATAAATAAATAAAGTTCGTGCATTAACCCGTTAAAACTAGTTTTATTTAATAAGTGATGTGCGTGAAAACCTAAGAAACAAATAAATAAGAAAATATTTAAAAAAAACTATGGTAGGGACATTGTATTATTGTCCTTAAGTGCCGCGCGTAAAGTAACTATAAAATACGCTTCTATAAAATCCCGACAGTTCAGCAGGATCCCAAAAATTTTAAGACTGAGATTAGTCCCGCAAAAAAATGTAGAATACTGATATTACATTCCCTAGATAGGACCCCCAGGACATTAGTGATTACCAGTATAGTGATGGCGTATGTAGAGGATTCGGGTGGGACATGCATGCCCTGCCCTCCCTCGGGCGACGTCCATAGTTTGCATATCGGTTTTTATAGTATTGCCATCCGGAAGGGTCAACAGAATATCTTTTTCATCCCACCACCTCGGAAAGTGTAATTTTGCGCTTCGAAATCTGGCTGGAAAATTCTATTTTATTCGCTTGAGCGGCAAAGTAGATTTGAATTTAGAACATCACATATAATGAGTACTCAATATAATTGTAAATTCAAAACGTCATTAAACCTATTTAATGTAACCTCTATGGTGCCAAATTTATGATTAGAACTTTTTAAATTGTGAAAAAATTTAAATTTGGAACCTTCTTGGTTTCTTTGTTTTATTTGCGTGCTTCGCGCCATTCTAGTTTTTCACGTTTTATTGCTTAATATAATTAACATAACCTAAAAACTGTACAAAAAAATCAACTAAAATGAGTGACATTAGCGACGATGAAGTTTATCTAACGCCAACTGAGTTAACTGAAACAGTTAATAATGCGCAAATGAGCCTTCTCCCTCAGCAATCACGAGAGAAGTATTTGAAACAGTACGATATATTTAACATGTGGCGACTAGCTAAAGGAGCAAAAACTTTCTCCGAAAACGTTTTGCTGGCATATTTTATAGAATTATCTGAGACCAAGAAAGCAAGCACGCTATGGAGTACGTATTCAATGCTAAAATTAACAATTAAGATGAAGAAAGACGTTCATATCGACACCTATCATAAATTAGTGGCATTTTTAAAAAGAGCCTCATCTGGTTATAAACCAAAAAAATCGAAGGTTTTCACAGCATCTGAAATTGCAAAGTTTATTAATGAAGCACCTGATTCCGTATATTTAGCGGCAAAAGTAAGTCAATACGTGTAATTTTTTGTTGTTGATAAAATTGTACATAGTACTTACAATATTTTTAATTTGATTAATTTATTTACGATTATAAATACTTCTTTTGTTACAGGTTGTTCTTATTATTGGTTTAACCGGAGCATGTCGAACAAATGAACTTACACTACTTAATGTCAATAACGTATCAAAATATTCTCATAATTCTGATGAATTGCTATTAATTAATGTACTAAATACCAAGACAAAAAAAGACCGCAACTTCGTTATTCGCAAGGAATATGTAAACATTGTTCAGAAATATCAAGCTTTACGTCCTTCTAACACCCCAATTGAACGATTTTTTCTACAATATCGCAACGGAAAGTGTATCCGACAACCTATGGGTCAGAATAAAATTGGCAGTATTCCACGAGAAATAGCAACTTTTCTCGGACTTTTAGAACCCCCGTTATACACCGGTCACTGTTTTAGAAGAACCTCAGCCACACTTTTGGCCGAATCAGGGGCTGATCTTCTATCGCTTAAGCGCCATGGAGGCTGGAAGTCTAATTCGGTTGTAGAGGGATACATAGAGGATTCAATCCAAAGTAAATCAAAAATTTGTAATAGTATCGTGGAGGCCATAACGCTGAAAGAACCTCTGTCAGATTCTTGGTCTCGCCCTTCTACATCTAAAATGAGCCCCCATAAGATTGGAAACAATAGCCCTCTCTCGCCAACATTTACGCCAATAGAATCCAATGAATCGGCACAACTATTTAAAATTACTGATACGAGTAGTTTACCACAAAACAGCGCACAATTCACAAACACCAACATAACATTACCTAACATAAATATTAAACTTAACATAAGTAACTGTAGCAACGTTACATTTAATATTTCTTAATTATTTTCTACTTCTTATTATTTTCTTCAATTTATAGATTATCTTAATGTGTTTTAATTGAAATAAAAATATTTTGTCATTATAAATTGTTTTCTTTTTCATTTTGTCATTTCCTCGCTGAGGTGGGATGAAAAGTTACGTATTGCACTCGAGTGGAAAGATTTTTCACCTTGTGCTCGTTTGTTTCCCTCGCTGACGCTCAGGATTCTAATTTAGAATCACTCGCTGCGCTCGTGATTCAACTTTAGAATCCTTCGCTTGCTCGGTCATCCAAATCGAGCACGCGGTTAAAAAGGAACTTTCCACTCTTGTATAATAAATAACTATTCTACTTCTGAGTCTGATTCGCTTTAGTTATATTTTCGGATGGGGCAACTAAACAATACAACAACAGTTATTATATACATAATATTTTTACTTTTACGCATTTAACTGCTATATAAAGAAAAGACAAGGTTCTTAACTTTACATTTAAACATTTGTCTTTTTGTAAAAATTCTTCAATAATAATTATTTGTACCTACCTACTTACCATTTTCCAACACAGAAAGCATTAACATTATTTTTTTTGTTAAAAATACAGTTTTTATGCTAACGAATCAACGAGGTTGCAAGACTTTATAAAAGTTCAGCGTTGGGACACAACCTGTCCCTGGAAAGGATTCAAATTCACCAAATAGTGTTTTATTATATGAAGCGTCATCAGCCTATTATGTCGTTCTGCTGGGGTACAGACCTTTCATAAGGACGGAAAGAGTAAATTGGATTGGAAGGTGCTAACGATTGCATATGCAGCCGGGACGGCTTAACCTGCCTTCCGAAGAGCCACAGAGGAGATCGTAAATTTTTGGTCATTCATCCAATGACCGACCACTGCGAAAGTTGCTTATCTTCATCGATCGCAGCCGACCGCGCTAATCATCTTGCGCCATCGAGCTATAAAATAGTATAAGTTATATCTGTTGTTAACTTATATCTGTTGAAGTGGTACTGTCATAGTTCGACGGCACATGGTCACAGTACATAGTTTAACTTTCTTGTGGATATTTATGGTCTTGTTATTACATACATTATGTACCGCGCAGTTTGAGAGTATTTTAAGTACTAAAGTACCTACTTACTACTAAAGTCTACATGCTGGAAAACCGCCTAGCAAGTTTCTAACGGGATGTTAATGTGCAGATCTAGTTAAAGTACTATCTTCGCTCTTAATTGCTAGAAGTTTCTGCCAGGCTAATGTAAGTTTCAATGGTAAATATGACAGCGCCTGTTTCGCCTCGCATGCTTAGCGTACGTGATTGCTTTAGAATTTTAGCTTCTTAAGCTCGTCTAATTAGTGTCCGTGATGCTAGCGTACCCACAATCAATATACGGTTTTTTGTTATGCCATTAAATACTGCGTAAATAGTGCCAAATTAGTGTAAAAATAAAAAAAATAGTGCCTCTTTCATTTAAGAAATAAAGACCATTTTTACTGTGTGCGCTACCATGACGTCAAGCTAGCGTACCCATGGCCGACCCCAAGAACGGCATATATTTAAGCAACGAAATTGACACACAAAAATAGTTCGCAAATAGTGCCCTGGCTTTACAAAATTTCATAATCAATACTCTTAAAGGACCAAAGATATTAAACTAAACATTCTTAGCTGGCGTCAACCTGGCGTACCCATATTAGTTCTCATAGAAAATGAACTTTTCTCGTTATTAATTCTATATGTATAAATAGTGTGTCAAATAGTGCCTCTAACAGTAAAAGTATTTTATGTGAATTCACAGTAAAACAATATAAAAAAAGCAATTAAATTATTTTTGGAACGAAGTTCCTTACGGCAGGCTTGGAGGGGATAGGGATTTTGCTGCAATTAGGTATATTTACAATATAAATACATAGCTCCTACCTAAGTGGAAAACTTCTTGTAAAAATTAACTTATATAAAATAGGTAAAAAAAGTTCTTACACGTTGAGAAAATGATGTTAACATCTTTTACGTAGCTTATCTTTAGAAATTTTAGTGCTTACTTAATCAGATATATTGGAATTTTTTATCAAATGGGAATATTACTACTGTTAAAGGTTTTCTATTACCAATACCAAGATTATAAAATCATAACACAATTAACAGTTACTTCGTTATTTACTGAATATTCTTCAAGATATCTTAACTCCTTTATTGCACCATTAAGATACAGACAGAGCAGAGAAAACTTTGCTCTATACTGGTAATATGCTACACCTGCTACATATAAATGTTGCAGGTGTGGCAGGTAATACTACCTTGCTACTATTTTGGCAGATTTTTATTTGTTACCTAAAATTATTTGATTTGAATTTAAATGATATATCATGTGGGGGAAAAAATATTAAAATAAGCTTTTATTTATTGTTATATAATAAAAAAACGAACAAACTGTAAAAAAAAACAATAACAATAAACAAACAACAATAAAAAAATGCCGTTTTCTACGACTTTTCAAATTCATTACAATCTTTATGTTGCCTCAATGTTTTATTGTATGAACATTAAATTTTTGACATAAATGGCCACATCTTTCGATTTTTCTTTCTTTGCTTATTCATAGAAGTTAGATATTTTCACTTTTCGAAGAAATTGTTGACCTATTTGGTATTTAGGTTGTATTAACATTTACTTTAACTTCACGCGGACCAGGCAGCAGACGGTATAGGTGGATTTTTTCTAGTAAACTTTTCTTTAAATTTATTTTAACTTGTTAGGTATAGGTGGATTCATGTGAGAACAGGGGTATATAGACGTATAGAAAGACAGACGGAGGACAAAATATATACAATATATACACCGTGAATTTTGAGTTACCTGAGAAACTTAAAAATCGAGTAAATAAATAAATTGCGAACATTTATAAGCGATAAACTTACTACACTCCCATTAAAAAAAGAAATGTAAATCGGTTACAAAATATTCTAAAATGGCGCACATTTGGAAATAACATACCTATTATTGAATTATTATCCATTTAAGTATGTAGATTTTAAAAGTACTAACCTAACGGAAATGTATCCTAAATCACTGTTTGAATTAGCTAGTTCAGTTTGTCAGGTAACTAAAAATTCACGGTGTATTTTACGGGTACTTTTTTTACTTGAGGTACGGACTCATAAAAAAGCAGGCCCGCTTCTAAGGTAGTTTGTAAAGCGTCTCTTTGATGTACATTTTGTCAAAGGAGCGTGCCTTACTATACTTCATGAGATCTCATAGCGAGTACAGCGATACAAAGGATACTAAAGTAGCGCATAAAGAGAATCCAAATGATCGGGCGCTCGTGTGACGCGCTCGACGCGGGCGGGCCACTGAAACAGGCTTGATTAAACGCAGCCATTGTGGCAATTTCACGGATGCTACGGCCGCTGCGTCAGTGGATGAATCGCGCCGCGCATTGATTCGATAGGACACACATTTAATCCCAATGTTGTCCGACTGATACTTTTAATTATATCGCCTAAGAGTAACGCGAGTTCAGTCTCCGTAGCATGAGCACCGCGATATAATATATACACAGTCAGGTCACAAGTATTGTCACACAGTAAAAACTTTTCTTTTAGAATGCTGGTCACAAAAAAGTTTATTGAATTCGAATTTCGAATTGTTCATGAAAATTACAAAATTAAAATTGTTAAAATAAAAATAAAAATTCAAATTGTTCATTAAAATTAAAATGGTATACTTTTTAGAATTTTACTCATTTTTAAATATGGAGTGGACGCTTAAAGAAGACCGTGTTGCAGTTATTGCGTTGCATCGTTGCGATTACGCGCCAATTCAAATTTTTGACATACTGAAAATTTTGAATATAACCAAAAGATTCGTTTATCGTACCATCAATGAAGAAATCATGGACCCCGTCGGGCACAACAATCAATCCAGCAGTATTAAAAGCTCTGAAGGCGCGAATCAAAGAAATCCCAAATGATTTTGAATACAGGCGTATTCAAAATCACGGAGGTCATTTTGAATAAACTTTATTGTCATAAGAAGCTATGTTTTGTTAAGTTCATTTTGGTATACATAAATGGTTACACAATGAATAAATTTATTTCAATTATTTTATATTAAACATGTCATAATCAGAAATCAGAAATCAATATATCTTTATTCAAATTGGATGTATAGTACAACTCTTTTGAATCGTCCAAAAATTTTTTTCCCTACCACTCGTTATGGACATATTTTTTAGCTGCGGAGAAAAACGAGCGAAAAAACTCCACAACATTAAAAGTCTAATGTAACAACATTTACAATTCATTATGTTGTTACAACGTCAATACAATTATGATTTATTTAATATAGAAAACCTGTTGGAATGATTGGAACAGTTCAAACCCAAGCATTTTTGTCTGTAATATAATCAGACACTTTGTAATAAGCTTTTTTAATAAGTGTTTTTTTTATAATATCTTTAAATTTATTTATGGCTAACTCTTGGATATTGCTTGGGACTTTATTGTATAAGCGAACACAAAGACCTTTAAATGAATTATTAATTTTGTGAAGCCTAGTAGCAGGTAAAGTTAGTTTATTTTTGTTTCTTGTATTAATTGTGTGAACATCACTGTTTTTAAGAAACAAATTAATATTTTTTCTTACAAGTAATAAATTTTCGTATATGTATTGTGATGGGACCGTCATTATTCCAAATTCTTTAAACTTATCTCTTAATGATTCTTTAACTTTAAGATTATAAATTGATCGAATAGCTCTCTTCTGCAGCACAAAAATAGTTTGAATGTCGGCGGCATTTCCCCACAATAAAATTCCGTACGACATTACACTATGGAAATAACTAAAGTACACTAATCTGGCCGTATCTACATCCGTTAACTGGCGTATCTTCATTACGGCATATGCTGCAGAGCTAAGTCTATTTGACAATTTATCAATATGTGGGCCCCATTGAAGCTTAGAATCTAAAGTTATCCCTAAGAATACTGTGGTGTCTACAAGGCCCACATTCCTATTCTTTACATTCACACTGGTTTTTACCTGTTTTACATTAGGTAATACAAATTTCATACATTTCGTTTTTCCTTCATTAAGTAATAAATTGTTAACATTGAACCAGTGGACTACCTTAGAGATACAATTGTTCACGTCGTCAATAACTTTTTCATTGCGTTTGAGTTTAAATAAAAGTGATGTATCATCCGCAAACAATACTATCTCATGGTTATCTCTTACATAGTAAGGTAAGTCATTAATATAAATTAAAAATAAGAAAGGACCTAGGATTGAGCCCTGCGGAACACCCATCTTAACCGGCGAACCCGGAGACTTATTACCATTAATGTCAACCCTCTGAATCCTATCCCTCAGGTATGATGCAATAAGATCCAGATCAGTATCTCTAAATCCATAGTGGTGGAGTTTCCTGAGTAATGTTTCATGAAAAACGCAATCAAAAGCCTTGGACAAGTCGCAAAACACACCTAGAGCGTCCTGCGAGTTCTCCCAGGCGTCAAAAAGGACATTGCTTAGCGTCCATACATAGTTAGCCTAAGAACCAACAATCATGAAATATTATTTTCTAGGTTCAAAATCGTAAGTAAATGACTGTAAAAACAAAGATTATTGACGGACACTTCTGAGAACTTAAATTATTAGGAAAACTAAAATTTTTTTGAGGTTATGTTTAATATTCAATGAAACATAGGTCAACCTATGAATTTAGTATGAACTCAGTATGAAGTGAATTAATATTACAACTAATTCATTTTATTCGGTGCTATTTTAAAGAATAACTATTAGGAAAAACTTGGTTAGGTAGGAATCATGAATAAAATAAAAACTGTAGTTTTGCTTCTTATTTATTGACTATTTTTCACTTAATTGTATCATATTGTTTATTGTATTTATTTGTATATCACATTATATTGTGTAAATATGCAGCGTGAATGTATATCAGGTGTTCTTGAATAATTTGGCTATTATTATTGATTAGATCCTCTCAGGATGTGGCACAGGTTCACTAGCACTTGGTAATAAGGGCTCTTTGGTAATATCGATGGCATATTAGATAGCCGATATAGTTAAATTAAAGGAAAAACAATCGCAAATAAACACACACAACAGGTAATCCGAAACGAGAATGCACTTTCCGGTATATTATATACTACTCTTTGGAATGCACGAATGCCACAGATTACTACAAATGAAAACTGCATGCACCACAACCACAGAGTAAAGAATATTATGCCGGCCCTTCGCTTGACAACAGTTTGTCCTTGTCATGTTTAGTAAGGAATGAAAAGGACAGACTGATGTCATGTTTTAAAATAGCAAATACGAATAACCAAGTGAAGTGCCGACATTAGGAAGAAAGAGTGTTTTGTTTGCAGCGCTGCCATAGATTATACACATAAAATGGTATTTATTGTCTCAGATTATTTTATAACTTTTTAATTTAGCTTACTTAACTGGAAGTGTCCGTCACAATCTAAATACTGATAACTATCGCAAAAAATATACTAAGAATTATCATAAATGCCAAATTGGTGTTGGTTCTTAGGCCAATTTTAACATTGTCCTTTGTTGTATAAGTTCAACACCGGCATCGGTTGTTGAACGACCCCGTGTAAAACCAAATTGTTTACAGTGAAGTATATTATATTTATTAAAATGTGATTGCATTTGATCTAACATGATTTTTTCAAAAATTTTACTAAAGGTGGGTAGTACAGAAATTGGTCTAAAGTTTGTGGGGTCTGATGTGACAGAATTTATGACCTGACTAGGTATGTTGTAGGATGATTTGAGAAATCAATTTTTTGCAAAAATCCTAGCGATTTTGCGAAAACACGGATAATTTGACAATGGCTATGACTATCATACTGAATAAAGGTAGGATTTTTACTAAAATGCGAGATTGCGAAAAAATCGTTGGCATCATTAATATTCTTGGGTTTTGGCTTCACACTAGGTAATGTCAGGTTAGGATGTGTTGTGACCATGGATCAAAATATGGTTGCGACCTGACGCGCCAGAAAAAAATATCCTCAACAGTAAGATTGAGCAATGTCATCGCCATTGTCTAATTATACGCGTTTGTCTAATATTCGATTTATCATATCATCCTACGACATATACATAACTAGCTGATCCAACGAACCTCGTACCGCAATAAAAATATGGGTGGTAGAAGTGTAAAAGTTTCGGGTTGTATGTATTTTGTAATGATAATAGATTTTGTAAAAAAAATGAGGTGGACCACCCTTACCACTTACCGATAGACCGACGATAGAGGCCCTTCGTCCGGTGTTGGAGGAGTAGGTAGGACACCGGCGCGGCTGCCTCACCTTCCGCATGGTGCAGATCCTGACCACCCGGTCAGCGCCTGATAGTGCCCGAAACACCCGTTTCGGGCACTATCTGCAGGTCGCCCATTGGGAGGAGACGCCGCGGTGCCATCATTGCGACGCTCCCGGCGATAAGACCGAGCACACCTTGTGGAGTGCCCGACCTCGAGGCGACAGCCATTCCAGGATGCGGAACCCTCGCTGCAGAGCATGGTCGAGGCTATGCTCAG
Source organism: Chilo suppressalis (assembly GCA_902850365.2). Classification (NCBI taxonomy): domain Eukaryota; kingdom Metazoa; phylum Arthropoda; class Insecta; order Lepidoptera; family Crambidae; genus Chilo; species Chilo suppressalis. Next base: position 23,145,184 of record OU963898.1, read on the forward strand.
CGGCGAGATGACTTGGGAGGCGGTCGCCTCTTTCTGCGAGGACGTCATCTCGCAGAAGGAGGCCGCTGTGAGGGAGCGGGAGGATAATCTCCTGGCCGCTCCCACCCGCCGCAGAAGGACAGGTAGGGGAGGCGAAGGCGCGCCCTGGTCGCGCTCGCCCAGTGACCATCCTACCCGTCGTTGCCCGGCATGGCTTGGATTGCAATCTACGCCACAGCGCACGGAATCAAACCTACCTACAAGTTCTCCGGCGAAAAAAATTGAATTTTTTTCCGTCTGCGAGACTGCCTGGCGCCATCCAGTGCCAGCGGAGACTGCCGCGCACCCAGCTGCAGGCCTGAGCGCGCCGCAACAACACGCAACATGGACTACTTCGGAGTACCGAGGATCCAAATCCCCGAGGAAGCCTCCTTGGCACAAACCAAGGCCCTCTTCGTGGCCGACATGATCGATACGAAGTCCACCCGCGCTCAATATGACTTTGACGGGGTGATGTCGTGTCGCCTCATCGATTCCGGCCTACTTTCACCAAGAATGGCACTATGGCTCTGGAGTTTCGTTCGCCTACTGGAAAACGACCCGAGCTCCATGATCAACTACGGCCCAGACGATGCGGGAACCGTCCAGGCATGTGGAACACTGCGCTACCAGACTCTCACGCTCCCGCCAGCCAAGCAGTACTTTATCAAGCCCATCCAGACGAAGCCAAAAAGCAAGGAGAGACGTCCCCGCCCGGAAGGTCCGCGCGGCTTGCGCCCCCACCGATCCCTTAGCGTGGGCGACACCCCTTCACCGGAGCCTCTAGTCGTCCAGACAGTGGACCCGGACCCGACACCGACGCAAGAAGCCGCCCCCGCAGCCCAGGAACAACAACCAACTGCTTTACCGACGCAGTCGGTAAGCTACGCACAAGCAGCCGGAATTTCTGCGACTACCCACCTCGCCGCAGAAAATTCCCCCACCACCGCCGCACCTCCCACCACCGCACAGAAAGCGCAACCACCCTCCGCCGGCGCTCCCACAACGCAGCGGGAACGCAAATGCCCGCCCATCGTGGTCGAGAAGCTGCCGGACTGGCCCACGCACATGCGCGCCCTACACGACGCACTCGGTCACATTTCCTGCCCAAGGACGACAACGAGAGCAACGTCATAACGACCTACCTGACCAACCTCAAGGGAGCGAGCGGGCTGAGCTGGTACTCGCACGCTCGCCCCGAAGACCGCTGCATCAAGGTAGCCATCAGAGGGCTGCCTTTGCACACCACGCCGCAAGACGTCACCGTGGCCCTTGGAGACAAGGGTTACATAGTTGAATACTGCAAGCAGATCCCGTCGCGAGCAGGCCGTGCCGGAAGCCTGTTTTTCGCCGCGTTGAAGCCGACACCCGACACGATCTCGACGATATATACAGTGAGGGAGCTCCTGTATATACCAGACATCCATATCGAGGCCTGGAGAGGGAAGAAGACCCCCGCGCAGTGTCACCGCTGCCAGGGGTTCCGCCACTCCAGCCTGGGCTGTCACCGCCCGCCCGCCTGCGTGCGATGCGGTGACCCGCACGCCGCCGCCGAATGCCCACGCCCGCTCACATCACCGGCAACGTGCGTGAATTGCGGGGGCGCTCACCCCGCAAATCACAGCGCGTGCCCCGCGCTACTGCGAGAGGCGCGTAATTGCCACGACTGTGGCCCGAACAGGCCGCCTACCCACCGCACCAACACCAGCACCACGACAGCAGCCCGCCGAGGTGAGCGAGCACGCGCCGGCCACACTGATGGCCCCCACGAACGCTCCTCCCTCGCGCACCACCCCGCAACGCCGCCGCAAAAGAAAACGCCGGACGAGTAAACCAACCGACTCGACCCCCGCTACCCCACTGACCCAAGAAGAGCAAAATCAAAATCCGCCGCCATCCAAAAATGAAGCTCAAGACGACGCAATACAGTAGTTGCTCCAGTTTGCCGACCTGTTCACGGACTTCATCAAGAAATTCGACAGGCCGGAACAACGATGACCACCCCCGCTCAAGACCCTACCCCCTCGCGGTAAGTCCGTCGCCCGCTCGCTGGTCGCTCACTGGGCCTCCCTCATGGGTCTCACCCGGTGGGCTTGACCGCGCCGAGGGCGACGCGTGAAGACGCGTAAGGGGGGAGACCCTCATCGACCGTCCCGTACGTATACGGGACGCGAACCCGCAACGTCTGAGGTGGGCACTCAGCCCAGTACAGACTCCCCGCACGTCGCGGCGCCTCCGGCGCCGGCGCGGCGGCGACGCGCGAGATGAAGACGACGCGGCATGGCTTTAGCTACGCCGGTCATGTGTTGATAGGATCGATTAACTAAATTTAAATATTTCCTAAGCATTAAAACTTTATTGCTTTAATACAATTTCAGACAGGGAGAATAATTTCCATACCTTACATTTACATTTTACCTTTGTCCGGAAAAAAAGTAAACACATTTCACTATTAAGTTATAAATGGCGGACCAAGCAAAAGAATAAAGAGTTCCCCGGAGATGTGTAAACGTCAAAATTGTTTCCCACTCTTGTAATACAAAAGTGCGAAGGTAATTTTGTGCGAGTCATAAAATCGTATTGACGGAGCGCGAGCGGAGTCTTGAGCTCTCGATGGACGGTTAGGTACTTCCTTTTTTATGGAGACTCTATACAGAGAACCCCTACTAGAGACCGCTTAAGCCGGGTATTCATTAGCGAGCTGTAACCGTAACCGTTAGATGCACTGTAACCAAAAAGCATACTGTGTACGTGGTTCGCTAACCTGCTGCGAGCAGTACGCGTGCGGTTTGCAGCGAGCCGACGTTTACAACTGAGCTACAAGCGTACACACTAGAACCTCGTACTGTTACGGTCACGCATGTTACGGTTACAGCTCGCTAATGAGTACCTACCCGGCTTTACAATGGACGGATACCAATCTGTCTGCACACATGCGACGTGACCCCAGACCAACGGCGATACATCGTTTCACAGAAGTCATCCAACCGTGACGCACAGTGACTGTCCAATCAAAACGCGGTTTACCCTCCCCGCACGCCGCCAGCAATGGCGATTTCAGTTTGAAACAATAATTTAGTAAAACGGACGCTAGTGGGGTGCTCTGTGGGACCCTACAACGCTTGGAAAGGCTGGCCGTACGCGCGAAAGTACTGTCTGTATTGCATTACTTATTACATTATTTTCATTCCCACGCCTTTGTTTTATTACTGCATCCCTGACTGTTGTATGTATACAAAACATACACGTTCTGCAAGAACGGTTCAAGAAATGTTGATCTTTGTTAGTAACGTGGTTTATTTTCTTATAAATTGGTAAAAAACGAAATGAGACTGTTTTATTTCTTTATCAATTAGGCATGTAGATTTTTTTACGAAATGCGGCGTTTGTGTTGGGGGGCTTTTATTGTCTGTTCTGTTCTTGATTCTCATGATGATTTTTTAGATATATCATAGCAATGCTAATGGGCTTGCTTAGACAAGTGTTACTTTAGTGTAAAAGATGGGCTGAAAATAAGAAAAAAAATACTTAAAACTCGTGCATCGTCTGTCGGTTTCTCTCTAGTAAGTTATAAAAGTCACTTTTTAAACTTATTGAGCAGTTCGAACACATAATCCTTAAATTGACTCTGAAAACATAAGCGACACCAATGTCATATGAGATTAGGTGATATAACGATGTTTGCAATTAAAGGTAGCGGCAAACATCTTGAGCAAAATCATAGAAAAATAAATTTGCGCAGTAGACGTTTTTATATGTAAAATCATTAATAATAAATGAAGCCTACGCAGTACCAATTTTGTCCATGGTCGTTGCTGAAGAAGTTTGCTGGTTGAATACGTACCTCTTCAATCAGTACTGGGAGGCTTCCGAGGGACAACATTAATATCTTCATGAAAAAAATCTCAACCTCGAAATATGATATGCTTCTTAGAATCTATCGTGCTAAAAGAAATACTTTAGTTTTGCGGTGAGTCAGTCACAGCGTATATCTTAGGTAGCAGTCGCAGTACTTACAGTCTTTTTAAACCAAAAATCGCAAATACCAAATGATAATATAATCATTTTTTTTGTCTTAATCGCCTTAATAGTTAAAATTCATGTCCAATCAATCATTCGTGCGAGTCTGGGAACAGATACAAAGCAAATTACGCTTGATTTATATTTGATCCGCGTTGCATGGAGAGTATGCGGAAATGCGGGTGGTCACTTCACTTCCACTTAATCAAAATTCGTCGATTCGGAGTGTGTTACCTACCTACATTGTTTATAATGTAACTTACTTCAGGCAATCTTCATTATCATACTAATATTGTAAAGACGAAAGTTTGTGAGTGTGTATGTTTGTTACTTCTAAACGGCTGCAGCGATTTTAATGAAATTTGGTATGGAGTTAGCTAACACCCTAGATTAATACATAGGCTACGTTTTACTGCGGGAAAATATCCCTAATAAAACGCCGGTAACACCGCGGGGTACAGCTAGTTGCCCATAAATTTATTAATATATATTTTTATTTGAATGTAATGTGATCTATTTTTCTTGAAAAAAATATTATTGTACATACAATCACAGATCAAATTATTCAAAGCTGCCACACTTTTTTAATTGATTATTAGTATTTTAATTGACTATAATATATCTTACTTTGATTTAGGATTCGCAATCTAGCTTTTGGTGTTGTTAGCTTTTGATGGTGTTGTGTTTCTGTCTGCGAGGAAGGTTCCAGTGCTCCACGGGGTAGGAGATTGGGTCAGGGTAGGCAACGCGAGTCATATTTTTGGTATCGCAAGTATCTATAATAAAAGCTTATTTGCCACCCTTTTAACATAAAAAAAAGGATTGAGTAAATTTAACAGTTTGTGGTAAATAGACGAGGGGTACAGTACCCCTAGCACGAACCATTATCGAATTCGAATAGTTTGCAAACCGAAATGTCAATGTCAAATTTTGTATGGAAACTTGAACAGCAGCGGCACATAGTAAGTAACGAGAACTAAAAATCAGTACACATTTGACATTGACATTTCGGACTCGCAAACGATACGAATTCGATATTGGTTCGTGCTAAGGGTACAGTTCCCCTACATTTTTTTGTTTCACTTAATTTACCGGTGCAATATTAATATTAATAAGAAAATTCGTAAGAAATAAGAAAAGGGGCAATTTGCCATTAAATAAAAAGTACCTTCACGGACGAGTCCGATTCGGACATGAAGTGTGGTAATCGAGGTAGTACCTACAAGTTTAGAATAAAATTAGAAACATAAGCTATACTGCCGGCTTAGGAGGCAACTGGCCTCTATTACACGGAGTAGGAATACCAGGTGGTAGGTAGTTTGTACAAATCGCCATAGCAATGTTTCATGTAACTTTATAGGGAGATCCTCTTATTACAGACGCTACTAAAGGCATACTTCAAAGATATTTAGTATTTTTATTATGATAACATTTATGTATTTCATTTATGAATTCTTGAGTCGGAAGGAATTAACCACATTTACTGCTGAGCGAAGACAAATAAGTAGCTTTCCACTTAAACGCTATAGATATATAGCCACTGGCAGCTGTATTTTACAATAGACATTTATCTTTAATTAAACTAGTTTCAAAATTTTAACGACAGTCTCTATATCGCAATAAATAACATTTTAAATCAATATCACCTTAAATATGTTTAAGTGGCGGATGTACCAAATGATATAGCAACAATTTATGGATACTTAGCAATCAGAAATAATTCTTAGTTTAAATACACCTGCACCCGAGTTTTTATCAAAACTTTAATACCAATCAAGAAGATTCGAGATATAACAAGATTTATTGTACCAATTATGACGCTACGTGAGTATGTGAGGAGGCTACCATAAATTATATGGCTTTGCTGGAAATATTCTTATTGCGTCGTTATCTTATTTATTAGAAATACCTAGAGTCCGTAATAAGTTAGTAGTTTTTGCATGAATCCAAAAAAGAAATTAAAACCCATTCAAAAATGTGTTGGGATCTATTAAGTAAAATTAAGCTATAAGAAAGCGCTCGGCTACAATTTCTAATTCCTAAAATGTGTGATTTCCCACAAAGCATTAGTGAAAAAGATGAGTTTTCATTTCGTATCCAATCAATTTTTACCCAATCTAGGCCGGTTAGCAGTTTTTTAATAAATCTAGTCAACTCGCTTCGCCCGTGGTTCAATTATGGAATCCATCGTTTGCTTAGGTTTTAATACAAGGTACATGCGCCAAAAAGCCACTTTGCACAACAAATAACTAGCTATATGTTTTATTTTGCTCTTAGGCTAACGCAGACGCAGAACGATAGTAAAATTTTACTATAGTTAATGTCACGTCATATACGTAGTAAAAGTGTCAAATTTTGGACAAATGGTATTTTTTTTCTATATAAATTAATTGTAATCGATCTATCGATGAAGCAACGCGGCCTTAGTCCAGCATGGGAGTATTATATTTCAATTATTATTGTTCTGTTCTTCAATTACTGACATATCCATGTGCTCTAATTAAATTTGGGTTTATGTAATATAATGAAAGCGACGTGACCTCGGTAATTGGACTAGTCACTCACTACTCGTTGTGTTTAACATATTTGCTTCGGACGGCTTAACACGATCCAATTTACGCCCAATCTTGCTTGAATTTAACTACTGGCGTAATTCCTCAAAACAATGCTTCATTAGTTTTTGATAGGATCATACGACCGCGGATGATGTGATCGAACGTGTTTATTAATTGTTTCGTGTTATTTAATAAATCATTTTGTGAAATGATCAATTGCATAATAATGACCTACCCAATGCACACGCAATGGCTATTGCGGAAGAAATTTAATCTATGTCAATCAGTACATAGTGAAAAAGATTTTTGTTTAAAGTGTGTTTATTAAAATGTATGGAGTTTTATAAGAACAAATAAAATGGACAGCCCCTTCAACCTGAGTGCGCTAACGCGCCGCAGCCCGCCACGTACTCCCACACGTGAGACCGCACCGCCCGCGCTAGCTCTACAGGAAGATTCTGCTCCAGAAGTCGTCTCCACCGCCGAAGTTCAAACCTGGATGAATAAAATTAAGCTATGTCTCAGTAAGGTATGCACTGTTGCCAGAAGTTGAGAATTAACAATTTATGCCTAAAAGTGTCCGATGGGACGTCTCAAATGGCTGTGTAGTACCAATCCCTGAAGCAAAAATACGATGCAGACCCAAATAACACTTCAAGTCCTTAAAGAGAAACATCTCTCGCAACGACTCCAGGATCTGAAAGTGAGTATTGAGTCCTCAATACCAGTAGCAGGAACTGTCTCTTTTGCTGATATGCTTAAGAAAAATGTAGTCCAGCCCAAAACCATTACCTTGGTTACTATCTATCCCACGGATAAGTTGAAGTCGAGCGAAGAAACCAAACCCCTTGTCGAGAAAATTATCAAACCTGAACAGATGAGGCTGCACGTCAGGGGTCTACGCAAAACGATAAACGGTCGTGTCGTCATCAGCACTGAGACGAAGGATGATATCGCGAAGCTTAAGCAGTCGACGCAACTTACTTCCTCTGGCCTCACTGTGGACGCTAAATTTGAACGGAAGCCCAGCATTCTCCTTATTGGAGTACCAGCAGAGTATACCCGAACCGGAAGTATTGAAGTGCTCATACAAATAAAACGTAGCCGATATACTTAAAGACATAACACTCGACTCATTTGTGTCCTCTATCAAACTAAGCCATAAGTCTGGAAAAAGGATGCCGAAAGCTGAAATTATATTATAAAAGTTCCAGCAAACGTATGGAAGGCCCTCATAAATAAAGAAAGAGTGTTTATAAACTGGTCTTTGTGGCCGTGCACCTGTAGCACCTAGTTACTAAGGTAAAGAGACTTACTACCTTAGTAACTAGGTACTACAGATGTCAGCAGTATGGTCACGCAGCCAAAACATGTCGAGAAGAGAACAACACCTACGGTCACTGCGGTGAATTAGGTCACACCATTAAAGAGTGCTCGAAGAAAGCCAAACCATTAAAATGTGCAACATGTCTGCATTTCAAAAAGCCGTGCAATCATTAAACGGGCGATGCTGACTGTCTTGCCAAAAAGATGGCCGAAAAGCGCTATGTTAACTCCATAGATTATGAAGAAGCCTGAGAGCGTCACCTGTTTGTTATATTTTGGAACTTTTCATTTGTTTTCTTTTAGTATGACAGAATCGTTATTTAAACCTAATTATTAATGCGGACCCCAATATGTATTTTAAATAAATACGAATAAACATACAGAACAATTCATACTGCTCCTTTACGGTACATGCCGTCCGCTTGTGGAAGTCGCTGCCAGCAGGAATCAGAGACAGCCCAACTGTTGCTACATTCAAAAAACGGTTCCTTCAAGAACACTATCTATCCTCTTGAATCACTGTTTCTGAACTCTATTGCTTTTCGTTTTTAACACTTATATATTTTAAGTATATATGTTTATTTATACAATACAATACAATACAATACAAAACACTTTATTGAACACCACAGAATACATTACAATAAATACAGAGCCATTTAAATTAAGTGTTACAATGGGCGGCCTTATCGCTAAAAGCGATCTCTTCCAGACAACCTTTGGATGGAGAGGATTAGAAGGAAGTGGGAGAGACGGCGGCGTAAATTTCAATGTAATTTATTAATATATACATATACATACACAAACAAATACACATATATTTTATATTTATAAATATATATACATAAATATATATATATATATACGTATAAACATATACATACATAAATCTAGTCCAGTCGGTAGAAACTACAAAAGAGATTATAAAACAAAAAAAAAAAAAAAAGAAACATTACAAAGACAAATAGTGAGATTTCACGAGATTCTTAAAAATGTGAATCGATTCCGCACTTCGTATCGAAACTGGGAGAGAATTCCACAGCTGAACGGCTCGAACTGTAAATGAGTGACTGTAAAAAGTTGTACTGTGTACAGGAGTCATGAGGGTAAGATTCTCTGATGACCTAAGAGATAACGTGTTAGAAGTGTGAAGGAAATTAAAACATTCCTTAAGATAGCGCGGGGACTTAGGATTGAACAATATGTTGTAGAGAAGAGTAAGAATGTGAGTATTCCGGCGAAGGCGAATAGGTAGCCACTTGAGCTGCGAACGAAATTGAGAAACGTGATCATATTTGCGCAAACCAAATATGAAGCGAATACAAAAGTTTTGAAGTCGCTCAAGCTTATTAAGTTGTTCTACTGTGAGATCAAGATAACAGACGTCAGCGTAATCAAGAATAGGAAGCAGTAATGACTGTGCTAAGGTAATTTTGGTGGTGACGGGTAGGAAATTACGTAGTCTCCTAAGAGACGCTGCCGAAGCAAATAGTTTGCGACTGACCACTTGCATTTGTGGGCCCCAACTCAAATAAGTGTCGATCGTCAACCCCAAGTTTTTAACCGATGTGCTAAATGAAATATTATTACCAGCCAGTTCGATGCTGGGTAGTGACTTCCAATCGATTCTGTCTATCATCCTAGAACTACCTATTATTATGCTGGTTGTCTTAGTGGGATTCAAGTCCAAACCAAAAGATTTACTCCACTCTGTAATTACATGGAGATCACTATTAGTGGCTCGCACCGCGTCCTCAAGTTGACCAAGAGGTGCTTGGCGATAAATTTGAAGATCATCTGCATATAGGTGGTAGGAAGAAGAAATATTGTTTGAAACAGAGTTGATTAATACAGCGAAAAGAAGAGGAGATAAGACGCCGCCTTGCGGAACACCGGCAGTCGTATCGCTCCATGAAGAAAATTTCTCTTCGAGACGAACACGCTGCCTGCGCCCATACAGATAACTGTGAAGCCACTCAATCACTGATGGAGATACGTTAAGAGAGCGCAGCAATGCCAGAAGAATATCAAAGTTGACTGTGTTAAAAGCATTGCTGAAGTCCAACAATGTTAATACCGTAAGGAGACCGTTATCCATCCCAAGGCGAATATCATCAGTCAATTTAAGCAAAGTAGTTGTGGTACTATGCCCAGGACGGAAACCGGATTGGAAAGGATTAAAGAGATCGTGGCGAGAAAGGAATACATTAAATTGGTTATGGACAAGGCGTTCAAGGACCTTAGATAGGAAAGGAAGAATAGAGATGGGACGAAAATCGGCGAAGGATTGAGGGTTTGAGGGTTTTATTTATACACCTATATATATAAATATATGTAGGTTTTGTTTATGTAAGTATTGTATTTTGTTATTTATATTCAGGAGGCACACACTGACGGCTTTTTTTTATGTTCTTTCCTTTCGCGGGCCTGCTGGAAGAAATTTCAATATGAAATAAGCAGTGCCCTTGTACAAATTTCTTGTTCTATTTATCTGTTTTATTGTGTGTGTACTAAATTAGTAAATAAATAAACAAATGAAACACTCATTAACGCAGTTTACAACTCTGCAATGACGCGAAATTTTGCATGTCACACAGAAGTATGTAATGTTATGTAGATTTAGTATTAATGTTTTTGTTATTGTTCTATTAATTATTTAAAGTAGTTAAGATCTTTTTGCCTGAAACACAGGATATTACAAGTTCAGGCTATGTATTTTTCTTTACTTTTTGTGTTTTTTCTTAGATCTACGTCACTTATAAGGTATATATGTAAAATTAATACTGAATAAACAAAAATATAGTTACTTGCGTAGACTCTCAAAGAAAATGTTAATATGTAGGTATCTACTTTAATCATTTCTAGTTAGTTATTTTTAAGGGTTCCTTATCTCAAAATAAAAAGGAGACAGAAAGAAAGAAGATACATCTGTAATTAAAAATCGTACTCTTGAGAACGCAGCCTGTAAGTAAAGGATGCGAAACGTAGAAATACGAGTATAAAAGTAATAAAAAGCATATTTTCAACCCGTTTAAAAATGGTTTTATTTAAAAAGGAGACAGAATCAGATATAATGAAAACCGAAGATTTGAAGTAATCAACATCCCTCGAAGGATTGTGCTGCTGAAGTGGTATTGAGCGAGACATACCTAGGAGAAGAACCGGTAGCTGTTAGGGCGGAAATTACTCGAGTGGCGACCGCGCACCGGAAGACGCTTACTGGGTTGGCCTCCCACCAGGTGGATCGGCGATCTAGTGAAGCTTGTAGAAGCCGATAGATTCGAATAGCAGAACCGGATAGGTGTGGTGATTCTTGGGGTAGCATTATGCTTAGCAGAGGGCATCGTACAAAGGATTTTAAAAAATCAAGAACGATGTAGATATGTTTGAAAAATATTCCAAAATAAAATCAACACTGCCAAAACATTTTGTAAAGCCGTGGGCGAAAAGTATTTTATCACGAACATACACACACACATATATATATATATTTACACAGAGAGAGAGAGAGAGACACACATAGGCTTTTGCATACAAACACACATACAAGCAAGTGGTACCGAGGTAGATACGTGGGTGGGACCTGGAGTCCTGAAAAACAGAGTCGCCCTAGTTTAGGCTCCGCAGATCACACACTTTCTGTTGCATATAAATGTAACACCAATTGTTATTATACCTACCTGTATGATTTGTATGATAAATAAAATACATCTTATTATAAGTAGTAATTTAGACACTGCATGACATTCGGTTGCTGGTCGTTAAAGTTACCATATTGACATTTTACTCAGTCATAAATTGTCAATGTAGTGAAGAAATGGGTTTTTAAGAATCTTTGAAATAGTAAAATACATTGTCTGTTTTGTAATACGATATTAATGTTGTGTTTGATGCAGTAAAACAAGTTTAAAATGCCGAGCGTGGGGGCCGAACTTCGTCTAGTTTGGAATGAAAAATGGCTAATAGCTCTGGCTTTGATATGTACGGCTCTAGCTAGTTTGTCTATCAAACAAATGACCTACTATAGTTTCACTCAGGTAGAGACGAACTCCTTAGCAATCCATGGATTCACCGTGCGGGTGCCGGGCCCATCGTGTGGGAGAGAAAGAAACTCTGAGTAGTTCCCGGGAGGCCCGCTTTGAGATGCGCATCAACGCTTACCTTCATTGCTTGAGTTGCCCGCCTTGCCTAGCCAAATTTGACAGGAATCTGTTAGTGCAGCCTTAGTTGCTCGTTCCAAAATTGAACATACTGCAGTTCTCGACACGCAGAGGTCTTTAAGAAGGTTATAGAGAGATTATACTGGTATATCTTGCGCTCCTACTGGTAGAAGTAGGTATACTAATGAAGAAAATGTGAAGTTAGAGCTTACATTACGCGTCTGTCGATGCAGCACCAATAGCTTAACATGCCTTCCGAAGTATGGGACTCTAGTCTAGATATGAAATGTTTGGTTAAACTTTCTATGACCGGCTATTGAAAAAAATGTGAAATTTGCTTCATTGAATGCAATAAATATCGCTGTCAAAACTGGGAATGTATCGGTAAATTTACAATGAGTAAATTATAGTGAGGAGCTCGATGGCGAAAGTGGTCAGCGAGTTTGATTGCGATCGTTGAAGTTAAGCAACTTTCGTATGGGGTGGTCATTGTATGAGTGATTAAAATTTTACTATCTCGAGCTCCTCCGAGCTTCTGAAGGCACGTTAAGCCGTTGGTCCCGGCTGCATCTGCAGTAGTTAGCACCCACCAATCCGCACTTGGCCCGCGTGGTGGGTCATGGCCCAATCTCCCTCATCTTACCATCCATAGGGAAGGCCTGTGCGCCAGCAGTGGGGACATTAATAAGCTGATGATGATGGAATTATAGGATCTTTGAATATTCCCAGCGGCATATCAGTAACTTCTAACACAACTATACAGTAAGTAAATACAGAGTTTCGAAATGGTGCTTTTGGGAATTTGCACTAGTTGATAATAGGTATGCATACAAAAACATTTTTGTTGGTATACGCTGCGCGACCTGTTTATCCCAATCATAAATAACGTCCATTTGTTTCGGAAACACCTCAGGTGACACGCCGCAGATTCAATTGCGGTCTCAAATATAATTTACATTTAATTTTTTAAAAAGGAGTTTAACATAATTCTTTATTACGTTTAAAGCTTTTTAGAAACCGGCTGAATGCGAGTTAGCTCGCACATCGGACAGGGTTAACAATTGAAACACGAATATTTTATAAGTATAGCGAAAAAGATCAAATAACTAATTTTAAAATAATGATAAAAATTGAGACGTACCTAGGTACTATTTACTAAATTTCGTTGCCATATTTCGCATCGTTCTTTACATTATCAGGTATTTTATTTCAAGAAGAATCAATTATCAATTATTGGTGTAATAAGTTCACCACGATTTTACGAATATCACGCATGACTGGACTTATTGACATTTGCCATAGTGATTGAGTAGACGTTATAAGCTGCCACCTGCCACACACTAAACATAATATGACGTTTATATTGATAGGGTGGCCAGCATCCTTTAAAAATTATTAAATTTTTAAACACGATTTAAAAATTGGAGATATATAAAAAAAAAACAGAAGTATCTCTTAATGTTACAATATAAAACAAGCTTTTAAAAGATATATGTTTCGTCTCTACCGGAAACCGACTACGACTTTTGAACCATCTCCTTTCTCAACATACCCATTGTGAATATCAGACATGATAGAGGTTGATATCAGTTGGAGAAGTTTGATAGTTTAGTATTACTTGAGTCGTCTTTTATAAATTCCATGTCGAAGTTCACAGTTAATACTATCTATGTGTGTGATATGGATGCAAAAGTAAAATATTTAAATGTGTTGTGAAACCACTTGCCATTTATTTTATATCAACTGATGCAGAAACAACACAAGCTCGGAATTTAATTAAACAAAATTTGGGTTGCTTCAACAAAGCGTCAGCTTCGCTTCCTACCTACCGAAATTTCAATGAACAAAGTTTAACTTATTATAACCGAGAATTACGTTTGGTAGAATTTAAAGTTATCATGTAATGGGGTTTAAGTAATATGTGAATTTTATTTAATTCTATTCCTTCTATGTTCCATCATCATCGTTCATTTCATTTAATTTCATTCTTTGTTTCAACATTATTATTGGTCATAGAGCAACGCGGGCAAGAAGGTAGTAGGCATTCACAGAGTTCCTCTCTGTCGATTTTCCCAAGCTGCGGGGCTATTCTGTAAAATTTTATCGGATCCGATGCGGATCCGCGAGTTTCCCATATAGATTGGCGCGGAACCGCATCAGATCCGCGTGTGAAATTGTCACAAAATGTAGGCTCTGTTGTGCCAACTCAAAAACAAAACTAGTTGCATGTCGGATATTTCACTAGACTCAGTAAAGCCGCACGAGTGTATGTTAATCAAATGCATAATAATAAAAATCATTTATTCAGTTTAGGCTGTTACAAGCACTCATGAATGTCTAGAAGCTACGCAATCGATTCGTAAATCTACGGCGGGAGACCTTGTACTGAGAGGGCTGTTTTTTCTCCCTGTTTTATTATTTACAGGGTCCTTAAGTTGAAACATGAATTCAGAGATGATTCATGAAGTCACCTTTCATTACATAATTAAATATACATTAATTGTTTACCTGCATTTTGATTGCTGTGTCATACAGTATAAATACAAATAGTGTTATTTATATTAAGTGTAACTGAACATTAACATCTTCAATCACTATTATTAAACCGTCCTCTCCTCTCCCTGTCTTTCCCACCCATTCGACCTCCCTGGCTGCATCTCGACGCGGCCTCGGATTCTGATGGGGCTACTCTAACAAATATCGAATCCCTTATATATTACAATTATGTTATATTCAGCACCTTAAAATGTAATAAATAAACGAGTTTAAAAAAAAAAAAAATTTCAAGGAAGTTAGGGCAGGCTCATCTCCACTGGCAGCACTCGTTCACGAGCATGACGCATGAGCCATCGCTTTGCTCAACCATATTTTAGGGAACGTAATAACCCGCCTCACACGACACCACCGAAGAGACTTTTACAAACTACAATGTATTTACTTAAAATTCGGTCATTTATCTGTAGGACACTGCAAACAATTACAAAAGCAAAAGCAATGGAGCAATGTGAAATCGCGACCACGCCGTTTTGTCATTTAAATATTCTTAAACAGTCTGATGTTCTTCCTTAAGTTATCAATTTTATATACAGCTTTTTAATTCAATGCTAGTATTGTCAACACATGATTCATAGTATATATTATATAAAAATACCCGTTGAAATGGTTGGAACAGTTCAAACCCAAGCATTTTTGTCTGTAATATAATCAGACACTTTATAATGAGCTTTCTTAACAAGTAATTTTTTAATGGTCGATTTAAATTTAGTCAGGCTTAACTGTTGAATATTGCTTGGGACTTTATTGTTAAAGCGAACACAAAGTTCTCTAAATTTTAGAGATCAAAAATGCCAATATGTTATGTTATTTGCTGTAAAACATATCTGGAATATTAAACTTACAAAAGTATGGTGTTCAATTTCACATATATGTAGAATTATTATTTGACGACCTCCGTGGCCGAGTGGTTTTTACAAAGGGTTTCATGGCGTCGCCGACTCGAGAGGTCCCGGGTTCGAATCCCGGTGGGGGCAGATGTTTGTGTGATGAACACGAGCATTTGTACTCCAGTCATGGATGTTTAATATGTTTTTCTATATAAATATACTTATGTAAAGTATATGTATTCTATCCGTTACCCTAGTATAGGCTAGGCTAATTGGTGTGAGTGTTGGAAATATTTATTTATTATTAATCTCAATAGCATTAAACAGCGTTCTCGTATTTGACTGACATAATCGTGTACTTTTGTATGTATTGTATATATGTATGTGTGTATATATATGTGTATAATATGTATGTATTTTGTTAAGAGTATTTGAATCAACGGTTTATCTTTGCGCCCCCGTCATATTAGTTTTTTTCTCACGCTCTTACTGGTCGACTGGTAGAGAATGCCTTATGGCATTATGTCCGCCATTTGCTTTGTAATTTTGCAATAAAGTTTAAATAAATTAATTAATTATTAATATATTATTTTTATTTAACCACTTTTAAACACAAAATTCATATTATTTTCTTAAAATTCAATCGTCGTACCTGTTTGACAAAACAATCGACTCTGTATTTTTTTATGTGTTAGTGTGGTAATTACAATTTCGTTTTTGCGAAAGTGTGCTGGACTGCATTTGTGTGCATTTTCCTCGCCCCGCAAAAAGCGGCAGAATGATTTTAGTAGTATTATGTCATTATGGCTACTTCCCTCTTAGCCGTGTCGGCTGTCGCTCTTTGATTTCGGTATATTATTGTTCTCACTGTAGGGGAATGTAGTCCTTCCCTGTGGAACGAATAGGGAGAACGGGCTATGACCTACCGATAGCTCTGCTAATTTTCAGCATGTTATCTCCCTTTCCAAGGTGATAGTCCCAATTGACTGGAATAATAGCTAAAGGATTTAAGTGAATGAGTAGGTACTTTATAAAATTAATTATGTTTATAAATAATTCAAGCAATACATACATACGAAGGAGCTCGATGGCACAAGTGGTAAGCGAGTTCGGCTGCGATCGTTGAACTTAAGCAACTTTCGCAGTGGTCGGTCATTGGATGGGTGACCAAAAATTACTACCTCGAGCTCCTCCGTGCTTCGAAAGGTACGTTAAGCCGTTGGTCCCGGCTGCATCTGCAGTCGTTAGTACCCACCAATCCGCACTGGGCCCGCGTGGTGGGTAATGGCCCAATCTCCCTATTCCATCCATAGGGAAGGCCTGTGCCCCAGCATTGGGGACATTAATAGGTTGATGATGATGATGATGATGCATTGGAAGAACGATAAAATAAATTTATCGTTCTTCCAATGCATCAATGCGTCAAAGGTTTACCGAATGTCGCAGTTTTAGAGTTTTCCAATACACGTCATATTCTACGCCCCCTTTGCCTCGGGGGTGTCGTTACCCCTCGGCCGACCTTTCTTCAGACTGTGCGCTTGTGTTCAATCTGTTTTATGCCCATGTTTAGCTGTTTACGTATTTATTGTTCAATCACGTCACGTCCATTTTTCATGAGTGAGAACCGTTGTAAACTTTGAATCTATTTTTCTTTACAGTTACCGTTCCAAGGAAAATGAATAGATTGGCGTCGGAAATTGGATGTCCTTGTTGGTGAAACGGTATGTCTTCTGACGGTGCTCTAAAAGTTAGGTTCCAATATGAATAAGGTCATTTACGTGGTACACTCAGAAAGTTTTGAGAAACTAAAAAAGTAACTTGTATGCAAAAAAATATTTTTAATAAATCTTTTCAAAGCACTCTCCACTAGCCTCTATACAAAGTTACATGCGTCTGAACCAATTTTCAAATATTTTTTTCCAGTCCTCCAAGGACACTTCTTCCACGGCCTTCTCAAACGCTGTTAGCGCTTCTTCCGGCGATGAAAACTGTATCCCTTTGAGCTGTTTTTTTATTTTCGGGAATAAAAAGGGTGTTCCAAGGCTCTGACTGGTGTGGAGTCCAGGAAGTCCTTCGTTTTGAGCGCAGAGTGCGCGGGCGCGTTATCGTGGTGAAGAGGGACCCCGCGGAGCCCGGTGTTAGGTCGCTTGTTGCTCATTGCAGAAAAAACTTCTGGCAGGAATTTTGTGCTATACCATTCGGCGTTGATGCTGCTTTGGTCTTGAAGTCGAATTGAAATTAGGTACCTCGTCAAAGTGAAGAAACTAGCAATCAAAAATTTCCCTGCGCTCCTTGATCGCTTTACTTTCGTAGGCGTTGGTTTATTTTGAAACAGACAAACTGTCGACTGACGCTCTGTTTCTGTATTGTATTGATAAATCCAGGATTCGTCACCTGTCCCAATATCGTAAACACGCCGTGACCAGCCTGCATAATTTTTTTGTATCATATCACTGCACCAATCCACACGCACCTAGCAGCCTCCCGGCCTTGCCGGGGCTTCGCGGCAGGGGTCTCCCGGGGTATCGCGGGGACCCCGTAGACGTGCGCAGGATGGCCTGCGCGTGGGGGCAGTACGCGGCCTAGTGCCCACCGTACCGCCCCCCTCTTTGTGGGACAGAATTACAAGGGGGGCTGCCGTCACGGGGAATCCACATGGGCCTGTTTCTGAGCTTCGGTGAGGTTGTGTGGCACCCAGCGGGAAACTATCCTCCTTACGCAAAGGTGCTCGTGCAAAATCTTGTGAACACTTCCTGAACCAATCTGTGCAGAGTATGCTGAATCTTTTCGTACGTAATTCGTCTGTTTTCTTGAATTATTTTTTTTGCTGCCAGCATTACAAGTGGCCAGTATACATAAAAAGTCTTTTTCGCAATACTTTCTGAGAGGCCTGGTATTTGTGCGATCTGCACAATTATTTGTCCTCGAGTCACGGTTGTTTATTTACTTCTTCTAAGTCTACGTCTTTTCAGTAAAACTAAACTTCTAAAAATGCTTTATTCGTAATCGTGCTCAAACCGAATCAACGATTGCCTTAAATTTCGTTAATAAAAATGGAAGATATCTTAGCGAACATTTTTACTTACATCAATGCGGTGTAATTTTTTACCGCGTCACTTTGCCTTAGCGTTTTGGTGAAAAATCGTCAATGAGGAGCGGAAATGGGCCTTTCAGAGCGAACATGCGCTGACGAATCAAGCCCGGAAATGGCTCATCAACCAGCTCGCACTGAATACCTGTATCACGTACAAAGGAATATTTACTTTAACGCCATGGAATAAATCAGTGATTGTTATAGCAGACGAGGCACACATGATACGTAAACTGGGAAACAGCAGTTGCTACGTATGGAAACCGATGAATATGAAGGAACAAGGTAATTTATTTTAGTTGGAAAGTTTAGTGACACTAGGTAATATCTAGAGAATACTGATATTTTTTTTTATTTTAGATACATTTTATATATTATTTAGGACCACGAAAAGTAAATCTTGTGGATCTTTATGTCTTTTCTGATTTGAAATCAGCAATTATAATTTGTTTTATTATCATTAGGTTACTATAATCTTTAATGTTGATAGATAAATTGACTGGAAGAGAATGCCATATTGGCATTAAGTGCGCTACTTGCAGTGTAAAGGTTAAAAAGATTCGATAAATAAATAAATGGAGGAAAATTATTTTCCCGGACTCCTCACAATGAAATGAAATTTCTCATCGGGGAATTCTCAGGTGCAGCGAGTAAAATATACAAATAAACAAGATTTATGACGAGCTGTAAGTGCCGAAAACAAAAATGGGTACCTATATCTTATCTATTTACTTATATGTGTACATCTAACATCTATAGCAAAATGGAAACTGCATTTGAATGTAGAATTGGCTTTATCAAGATCTCTCTAATGGGAATTTCATGTAGGACAATTTATTTTGGGCACTTTGACACTGCGGTTAGGGATTTTTATATCGATAATACCTATCGTTGGCGCCAGTGGAAATATACTAACGATGTTGTTCTTTTTATCCGTTTTCTGCGCGGCAATCGATGGCAAACCCTAAAAACGTCAAGATGAGTCGAATCAATGGGTATATAACATTCGCAACGGACAGGTCTTTGGTCGCAAACCTGTTTCGGTGTTTGTAACCATAAGACGTTATCCGCATTGGAATCTGGACATCGATATAAAATATACACGGTTTTGTAGTTTCGTATTGTAGTAATTCAATTTTATATGGGTCGGCAGCAAGTGAGCCACAATTTTGGCTCGTACCTCTTCGTTATTTTTTTTTAATTCTTCTTCTTTTGGTATTTGGGTTGACACCGGAGGCGTGGGTTTAAACGCCGATTTATTTATTTGCCCTTCGTAGTGATATAAGTATATGTTGTTAAAAAAAACAAACAACAAGTTGCATTAGTTTTAATATTGGGTGTCAATAAACTGTCATTTAATGGCATATCGAAAATACTGGATTTTTCTTTTTAAGGTTCGGTATAAACTTTTCGGTGGACACGTGAATAAAATCATCAATATAAGCTTCAGATTAAGCATGAAATATTTGAAGGCCAATCGTAATTATCTATTTTTTTAAAGTAATATTTAGATTTGATTGCCATTTCGCCTCATATAAGAAGATCATATGCTTGTATCTCACAATTATAATACAAACATTAAAAACTTACACAACAACTATAAATGTTACATCCGTCGACAAGAGCTGTGTCAATTAATTTCAAGCAACCCGATTTCTAATCTTGGAATTACTGTAATTTCTCGTATGAATTAAAAAAGCTTCCATCCTCGAAGCATTCATTATTAATAAGAATATCAATTGTAGACTGTGTCTAGTATTATATATTATTATGTATCGTATCTGTGACTCCGTATTTACCAGTAGGCGGATAGTAGTTTTTGCGCTCTCCTCTACCCGAAACTAGTGTATGTCATTAAGCTGACTTTTTTGGTCGGTTAAGAAGGATGTGTCGGATTAAGTCGTGGGAACGATCGCACCTATAATACAGCTACACCAGCTGATTGATGGACGTTGACAAGATCTTCCGGTGCGTTTGAGTGACCAACTGTTAGTGAAAAGTCCCATATTTCCCCACGACCCGCGAATCCAATATTTTTATTTATTCGGATCGTTTTGACTTTTTGGTCAACAGATATCTATAGACAGACATAATTTTAAAAATGTTGAAAAATATTGAGACGGTAATCGGACGGTAATGTTAAAAATTGGTAAAAAAATGAGCAACTTCTTAACCTTGTTAATAAGAGAACAGGTTAAGAAGAGAGAATATATACAAGCCCTATAAACGGTACCTACCTATGCCTACAAGTTAAAGTGTTTTACAAATTCAGATGTGTAGATTAATCTTCAGTGACCAGTTAAGTTGTAGCAGACATCTGTACCATATTATTGCGAGTACCTAGGATTGAGTTTCACACAAACAGATCGAAATACATACCGCAAGTGTATATATGAGTATGTATTGTCCGTGCCAAAAGGGAGTCCAATGGTTCCTTTTATGCTAATTTATTTCTTCGCATCACCCTTCTCGGTACCGGACGTTAATTGTATTGTTTAAAAATATCTAACTATGTCATCAGGCCTTCCCTATGGATGGAAAAGGGAGATTGGGCCGTGACCCACCACGCGGGCCCAGTGCGGATTGGCGGGTGCTAACGACTGCAGATGTAGACCAACGGCTTAACGTGCCTTCCGAAGCACGAAGGAGCTCGAGATAGCAATTTTTTAGTCACCCATCTAATGACCGACCACTGCGAAAGTTTCTTTACTTCAACGATCGCAGCCGAACGCGCTAACCACCTGCGCCATCGAGTTCCTCGCTACTATGTCGTATTAAGCTTTAAAAACGATATAATTGTAATATGTGACCAGGGCCATGCTTTTTCACCACTCATTTGTTCTCGTTAGTACGTACTCAAAATCTGACACTTTCGGTTTTCATACAATTTGAAGTACAGTATTTGTCTACTTCAATCTAGGTCTGTGGGTTTCTCCGTCTATCCAAATATTAATTGGTATGATTGTAGAATTCCGTCCTGGAACAGTTCGCATAGATATCACCGAACTCGGCATCGCAAGAACAACGGTTGAAACTATTCTGAGGATTCGTGAATCATGAAACTAAATTGAACTTAATTTAATTGCTGTACAGTTTAATTGTCAAATGGACTCTCTCCCCATAATTTTTTATCTTCAGTACCCCTAGCACGAACCTTTATCGAATTCGAATAGTTTGCAAACTGAAATGTCAATGTCAAATTTTGTATGGAAACTTGAACAGCAGCGGCACAAAGTACGTAACGAAAACTAAAAATCAGTACAAATTTGACATTTCGGACTCGCAAACGATACGAATTCGATATTGGTTCGTGCTGGGGGTACAGTTCATTCATTTCATTTCGGATGAAATGCCTTAGGTACTGTGTAGCCTATGTAGGTAATAACTAAACAAATACGGACAAATACACTTACCTACCTAACAATATGGGTTACTTTTGAGGAACGCAAATAGTATTGTTTTAGTATTCTTTGTAATAAACCACTTCTTACCTCAGGTCTGAGGAGCTCGATGGCGCAAGTGCTTAGCGCGTTCGGCTGCAATCGTTGAAGTTAAGCAATTTTCGCAGTGGTCGGTCATTGGATGTGTGACTAAAAAATTACTATCTCGAGCTCCTTCGTGCTTCGGAATGCACGTTGAGCCGTTGGTCCCGGCTGCAACTGCAGTCGTTAGCACACACCAATCAGCACTGGGCCCGTGTGGTGGGTCATGGTCCAGACTCCCTATTCCATCCATAGAAAGGGCCTATGCCCCAGCAGTGGGGACATGAATAGGCTGATGATGATAAACCTCAGGTCACAGAATACATAATAGTACAAGTAAGGATATGTAATCATTTGCCAATGTAGAAAAAAAGTTTTGTTACAGAACGCTCGGCAAATTCGAAACATTGAAATTTATTTATTAGAGGAAAAAAAACAAAAGAAATGTATTTTGTAGTTGTTTTTAAAGCAAAAATTAACTATATAATAATTTGTTCGAGCCTTGGGATTGAAATTTTTATTTGCGGTCTCTCCGAGGGACCAACCAATGACCCAATGGACTGTACAATGGAGCTCGTATGAATTTTGACCAAATTACAATTAGGTTTAGGCTAACTGTTCAAGTTTTTAGGTGACTTGTAGGTATTTGCCGTTCACAGCGTCGCTAATCAACAGGCGCTCTCATGCCCGCCCTTATAGATGTTTCTCATCATAAATCTGCATTACTTTTTCACCATAAATTGTATCCCATTCTGTACGGGCAGGAAATTGAAAACATGAAATGCTATTCCAAAGCTTAGGAAAGTCTTGGAAATTGTGGAGGCTTTTGTAAGCGATAAACGATAGGTTGATAACATCCTTATTTCAGGTGTCTCTGTCATTATCATGGGTCTATGAATATCCATAGTACTGAGAAATAGGCTCTCTCTATGGACGCTCGTCAGTCTATCTGTCGGTCTGTTTGTCTGCATCTTCGAGGTGCTGCTATATTACAGATACTATAATTGCATGAAGTAGCTATTAATATGTAAGTAAGTATAAATATCTTTTTTTTTCTAGTAATATTTTCTTCAGATTTATATAATATCGAGCAGTTATATGCTTAAAAAAATAAAATTATAACTATAATTGCTATTTCTTCTTTCAAGTATTTAATGCCTATAAAGGTATTCATTTGACATGGTGGGTTACCTACAATGTGAAGAGAACCCGTGTGCTGCCTGGTCCGCGTGGAATTATTTCTAGTAATATTTTCTTTAGATTTAAACATCGAGCAGTTACATGCTTAATAAATTACAATTATAAAGTATAAATATCCTTTACCTGGGTAAAATTCATTCACACTCGCACTTCAATTTGTTATTCTGGCACCACATGTTAATGATACAATAAAGACCACAAAGAAAAAAAAAACTTGTTTCTTTGTTTGGTTTCTAACACATTCATTTATTGAAGATGCGTCGGCCGCACAAAACACGTTTTATTATTTTACAATTTCGCAACATCTTCAGAGTTGTATATCAAAGGCTTTACTTTCCAGAGAAGAGAGGCTGCGCCGCGTAGGTGGCGGTCACGGGCTTATGCATAAATAATAAAATTATTACGAGGCATCGCGGCTGGCGCTTGAAAGCCTATTAACACGAATTTAGAAGAATACATTTTGCATTTTATTAAGGTTTCATCATAAAATCGTATTACAGAAAGTAAGTACGTACTAAGCAGACAATTCGCAGTAATAAGATTTTTCTACGGTGGTATTACAAATCAAATCCTTTTCTTCTAATG
Organism: Chilo suppressalis; assembly: GCA_902850365.2. Classification (NCBI taxonomy): domain Eukaryota; kingdom Metazoa; phylum Arthropoda; class Insecta; order Lepidoptera; family Crambidae; genus Chilo; species Chilo suppressalis. Next base: position 23,169,004 of record OU963898.1, read on the forward strand.
ACCTTTACCTGAGGAGGTTACAAAGCGTTTCGGTTTACTCATAACTCTGAAACATTATGCTTATTATAAAGGGATTGCCTACCTACATGGTCTGCTTATTCTTTGTCTTAATCCTGTAAGAAGCTCTTTATTTTTTGTAAATAGTTTTCAACACGACAAATAGTTACTTATAAAATACGCTAAAGCACATTTTGAGCTGTAATTGTGCTTTAGTGTGTAGCATTTTGCATCCAAATGTGAAATGAGGTAAAAAAGTAATATGGCTTTTTTGTAGTAGGTGCCCAGGTAGTCTTTAATTAAGAAAGAATTGAAAAACTTATTTAGTTTATGTTAAAACTGCCTACTTCCCTGTCTCCATTTTTAATCTAAATGCGGTCTGGTCTTTTAACCTAAAAATATTCTACCGTTGATATTTCCAAAACAAACTATGATGTCTGTCTGACTGTCTATATATTTTGGAAGAGTATGAATATGCTATATATTAAATGTCATCACTTTAACAAGTGTATTTATTTAGATATAACGAAAAATATACTTGTTCTTCGATTTTAATCAATTCTGTCACTGCTTATAAAATTATTAATCATATTATCTGAGTAAAATATACTTATTCACTCAGATTACAGAACAAAAAATACTGACGCAAATTGATAGTCGCTTTTAACCTCGTATTTGCTATGGTGCCACGCATTGCGTGTACCGTCGCTCCATCTGCCTTTCGTTCTGTAATCTAAGCCTATCCATATCACATATTAGGATAACATCAGTTAGTGCTGCATCAGTAACTGAAGCCGTTGATGTCTAGTGTTTCGCTGTCGCACTAAATAACATAAGAGAGTAATTTTCATTCGCATGGTTTACAAATTCTCTAATTTCCGTTCGCTTATTTCATTTCATCCTGATACCTGATTTTTTTTTCTGATAAATAATTATAATGCACAAATGAAATGTCGAATTCATCCTTAAAGTTTTATTCAATATGATTTAACATCTTTTTATAATTAAAAAATTAACCTCGTGTTCCTCATTTTCGTCACACAAATCCATCAAGCTAGAACGTGAAGAAAAATATAAAATGACTAAATACTACTGTTTGCTACTATTTTATTCTGTTGCAACATGCAACATGTATGATCAAGGTACCGAGTATTTTTTTTGTTATTACACACAACTGGTTAGTTTTTCTTTTGGCCATTTACATCTGAACAATAATTTTGTATGTTGAAAATTCCAATTATGTCTTATTTAAACAGAAATTCATAATTTATTGAGCAATTCTTTTAAGTCCGTCACTGTGAATCTACTTTTCGTCACGCCAAAAAAGATATCACTTCATAAAACCACAACTAAATAGTTAATTAAAGTGCCAAATGCACAAATTTATAAAGTTTTACGTGTTTTTCAAGTTATATTGTCGGTGCAAGGAATTTAATGAAAATTAAAAATCATAACGGAAATTATACGAAGTACACCTTATCGAGAGAGTGACCGTAAAAATAAATATAAAACTTTAATAAAAATTTAAAAGCATTAATCTTTAACAGGAACTTCCTTAATAATTTTGAATACCGTATTCGTGAAAAAAAATGCTCAGAAAAAAAACACGTTTTTTTCATTTTTTTTTCCACGATAGACAAAAATAAACTGTTTTTGCATATCTAGGAACACACTTCATCCAATCTTCTTCAATATCATGTGATAGGTTAAATACGTTTGAGGTTTTATGTGACGCGCGCGCCACTGGCTTACTGTTTTATGGACACTCGAATATCTGTTTGTGATTTCCATACGTTTGTTAGCACAGTATAGCTTTTAAATCTATTCCGAGCGCCCAGACTAATGGGTTCCACAACATTAATTATGACAACTATATTTCGTTCGTATATAAAATGTTAAAATAATAACACAAAATTATAAGCGTCGCAAGAGAAGACTGTTTATATTATCATTTAATGAAATTTTGTTTTAAAAGATAAAAGAAAAATTTATAGATAGGTAATCGGATGTTAGACCACTTAACAGTGTTAGTGCTAATGTTTATACATTTTAGACACGTTTAATAATGATAATGTAAGCAAACGACAATGATGATATTGAAATTAGAAGTTCGTTATGAAAACAAATAAATTCAAAACGGTTCTTCTAAATTAATTTAAAAGAATTTGATGTATCTTTATATTCTGTTTATTTTTTTAATTATATTGTTAGATTCGGATTGCGAATATAATGTTAATGTAAATAGCTGAGAGATACTAATAAATTTTTCAATCATCGCTGAAAAAAGTGTGAATAAGGCAATATTTGATTTTAATAAAGCAAAACAACTTGAAACAAACGTCAAATAAAAGTAATAGATATGTTTTAGCAACACTTATCGCTCAGGCGCTAATTGGCAGAAAAATTTAATAACCACTTCACTCAAACTACAATACGATATTATTTCTTTTAGTCATTCTAACATAACCATGCGAGTCTCTATATTCTATGCCCACACATCCAGTTAATTAGCAAATAACTATTAGTTTTTAATATATTTTTTTGTGTTACCTTGATTAGCGGTGCACATAAATAAATATAGACAGACCTTTCGTCAGGAGGTCTTACGTTGGAAATGGAATGCCATAAGTAACTAGTGGGCCATAACTTGTCAGCCGATACTGCAGGTTCAGTTCGTACCATAGGCATAGAAAAGGATTGACCTATTCCTGTAACTATGTAAAATAAATCTGAGGGGCTCTTCTTGGTTTTCATAGAACTTGACTTGGGACCCGGATATGTTTGAGAGGGACTAAGCGATCGTGTAGCTAATAAATACGCATGGCAGGCAGGTATAACGGCCAATAGTTCGCATTGGTGCACATAGCTGCATTTCATGCGAGTGCCGCTTCCATTCCCGCGCAATCACACATTGAGCCACTAGTGGCGGCGACTAAACGCGACCACAAACTGCGGACGGATTATTTCAAACATTTTGTATAGGTATTGATATCGATTCTGGCATGATTCTTTAAATTTAAAACTAAATTTAACATCAATCTCTCCTTATCATTCTGTTTAGAGAATGACAAGGATACACTGTTGTCAAATTTAAGTTTAGGTTTAGAGAAGCCTGCCAGAATCGACACCAGTATCGGCACAGACTAAGCGTTCCAGCTAGGGATGCAAAGTCTTTTGAAATATCGATATTTATATCGAAGTCAGGAAATATCGATATCCGATATATCGACCATTTTAACTCGATATTATCGATATATCGATATTTTTTCCTTTTTATTTTTTATTGACATTAGAATACGGGGTGAGTGTGACACATTCATATGTTTGTTGGCGAGTTTCTCGCAAAATGCATTGAGGCAGCTTTTTCGTGGAAATGAAATCGCGCCGAGCACGATTATTTTTATAAGCTCGTACGGTTTGTGTTTCAGCCACGACAGGAAACCAAAAAATTTAAATTATTATCCTGATCAGATCACTCACATTCGTTAGCACGAATGCGCCAACCCGCATATGTGGGACGACATTTGCGAATGCCTTCGCTAAGTTTTCACTACATTCGTGCTTTTCCAAGCTATGTCGGTTTTTTAGCGCACATCAAATACGCAAATTGCTTAGTCTCCTACACATCAGGGGCGTGCCCATGGCTTCAGAATAGGGTAAGCCCAAAGCTTCCAAAATTACTATACCTATCTTACTTTCTTGACTTGGCGAGCTTAAAAAATTTACGATTTAAATAAGATTCTTAATTTTATTTTGTGTTATATTACAATGATATTAAATTTTAATTAATCAGTAGTTGACAATTATCTAGAAAGAGAGGCAAGGATTTTATTTAAGTGCATGAGTTACCATTAGGTATACGATTATACCTATATACGTTGGTGTCCATTCTGGCATGATTATCTAAACTTAAAACTAAATTTAACATCAGTCTCTCCTTTTCATACTGTATAGAGAATGACAAGGATACACTGTTGTCAAATTTAATTTTAGGTTTAGAGGATCATGCCAGAATCCACACCAGTTTAGTATATTTCTTGGGGTTCAAGATTTTTTTAATACATCTATAAGCTCTTGCGATTTCAAAGAAATAGTTATTTCGATATTATTCAATTTAGATAGTCATAGCAGGTAAATTAATTGATACTATTGTGTTAAAATTTAGTCTACGAAATATCGATATTTTGGAATTTCCGATATCGATATTATCAATATCAGTGAATTTTAAATATCGATATTTTGGTCTCGATATTATCGATGTTATCGATATTCCGATATATCGTTGCAACTCTAGTTCCAGCAGCCGCGTTCAAGTCACAAGCTGCGACAATTGCCTGAGCTCGTTGCTTGTAGCCGCGTTTTGTTGCCACAGTACAATAATGAATTGTATGTTGATGGTTTTGAATTTGAGGACGTTTTCTACGTCTCAATATAGAAAACAAGATTAACGAAATCAAAACTGCTCTCGACGGAAATGAAAGGAATTCAATCAAAGGTGGCGGCAACTAATGGTCGCCACTAAGCCACTGGCGGTTGCGATTGATGGCTGCGTCTAGTGATTTGACTGAGCCGCAAAGTGTTGCCAGGTCAGATTTTCAAAAATCGGGAAGCGTTACAGGAAATAGGCAGTGTATGAAAAAAGCTCCAAGAAAAAACTTGAACCTGGTTTAAAAATTCGATAGTTTTAACTTATTAATCTATTTTAATTAGCAATTGCAGCTACTGAAGATATCATTGTTTATTTTAGGAGCTTTAGCTTTTGTATATACAAGATGAAATAATGTAGATTCTCTTTCAATTTGGTATACATGTAAAAATCCTTTGGCGCTTGCTTCATTTCTTTTACAAAAACATCTTTATTGTTTTAAATTATTACAATTAAGATCTACTTATTATTATTTACGTTCCAATGGAGGACACGGAAAGGCACAGTATAGGTGACTCAAGTGACGCATTTTACGTTCCATTCCAAATAAAATTGTTTTCCAAGAAAAACAGTAGATTCATGTGGAAAAACAGAAGAACAGGAAACATTTGATAAAAATAGGAATTCTGCTACAAAATTAGGAGATCTGGCAACCCCACTTGTGGTCGCGTTTAATGGCCACGACTAGTGGTTGCTTTTGTGGTTGCTTTAAGTCTATGGTTGTTCGTACCGCGGCCGGCTGACCTAACACGATCGCGTTTCCTTAATAATAACGCGGAAATATGCAGCGCCACCTAGCGCTGCAATAAACTAAACGCCAAAATGGATGCATCGCTGCAAGTTGTAACTCCCAGTTTGTACGTCGTCGGCGTCTGGACTTGAATAATGCGCTACAGCTACAGTGCTACAAATAGCAGCGGGATTTAACGCTGTACTGTTTACGGAATTTCGTTCGCTACTTATGTAGCTATCGTTTTGCTTTATAGGTTTATTCATATGCGTTAGTGCCTGTTGTTTAATATTAGGTAGTACTTTTTCGTTCTTCTAGTCGTTTAAAACGAGAAAGAAGCATCGTAACTTTTTTCCTTTTTTTCGGTCTAGTTTTAAATATTGAACGGAATTCTTCGTTTGCTAGTCCAACTGGCACTAAACAGTTTTTTTTATTCTACGTGTGTTACGATTGTAAGTAAGCTTTCTACAGGCGTAAGAAAATCAGGTCACGATAGGCTGTAGCTGTAGGTAGTGCGAGTATATGAATTAGTATCAGTAAAAACGAATATAAACCTTAGATTCAATTTACTTACGGAGTACCTATGTTGAATATTAATCACTACATAGTATAAAGCAAAGTCGCTTCCCGCTGTCTGTCTGTTCCTATGTATGCTTAGATCTTTAAAGATGCGGTTTTTTTAATAGATAGACTGATTCAAGAAGAAGGTTTATATGTAAAATACATGCATAATGTCTATCTCTTAGGGATAACCCACAATAACCATTTTTTATCCTTTACCTTTTAAAAGAGAAATTTAGGCTTATTTACACCATCAAACCTTATCCAATGAAGTACCTTAAATACATTGTGCATTAAATATAGATCAAAATGGCCCTTTGCAGCATGTAATTTAAATGAGTATTTTTAAAGATATTTCAGATTTAAGATGCAGGGACATAGCGGTTACCTGGGGCCGGCGGGTGGCGCGTGCCCATAGTAATTATATAAATAAAGTCATTGTTTATAATATAAGCCTGAGAATAAAAACTATAGTCTACACTACAGCTCTACACCGAAGCGAAGCGAGGGCGGGCCACTAGTAATGTATATTAACAATCATGTATGTAAAATTCGTCATTCCTAACGACCACACCCACAGTAACGCTGGAGGAAACTTTATCTGGCTAAGTGAACATAAATGTTGGCACATTACAACTCGTTTTGCAAGCGTTAACGGCACAAATATACGTATTGGCTATAACATTTACTGCTGTCCTTAACTGCTTTATACGTTAGAATAGCTACGAGACCCGTGAATTTGTTGTTTGATGACGATAATATTTTAACCGACTTCAAAAAGTAGGAGGATCTCAATTCGTCGGTATATTTAAGAACCCCTTGGCGTTCTGTATCAAAAGGGTAAAAACGGGACCCTATTACTAAGATTTCACTGTCCGTGTATCTGTCACCAGGCTGTACCTCATGAACCGTGATAGCTAGATAGTTGAAATTTTCACAGATAATGTATTTCTATTGTTGTGATAACAAAAAAATAGTAAAAACCAAATAAAATATTTGTATAAGGGGGCCTCCCATACAACAGACGTGATATTTTTGCCGTTTTTTGCTCGATATTATAATATAGTGTCTAATGTTGTATAGATAATGGTACGGAACACTTCGTACGCGAGTCCGATGCGCATTAGCCGGTTTTTTAAAATTCGATTTTAAAATACTCAGCGCCGATTCACGCCCCTGATCAGAGTAGTGTGAGATTCTCTTTCAGCGCCCTTTTTTCAACGCTTTCACGACACGTGAACGTTATTTTCACTGGAAATTTAAGTCGTATTTGGTGCCCTTTGCTAAGTACGTAGCGCCTGGAACGACCACTCCTCTAGCTCTACCCCAACATCCCTATGTATGAGTACCGCGATATGATGTATAACTTTTTTTTATCACGCTCAATTGTCAAATTACTATGGAGTTTGACAGTTAGACGCGATAAAAAAACGTGATATAATGTAAATTGTTGCTTATGCTATGGGGACAGGGGTTGGAAATACTGAACTCATCAGGCAATTATTATTTCACTTCCTACTAGCTTTATTTTTACTATTTTAGGTTACCTGAAGTATGAGCGAACTAGGAGTGCACGATATATATCGATATTTTATGAAATGAAATTCATGCGATATATCGCTTAAAGCGCCTACTGACATGCCTGCCGCAGGCACAATCTAGGGAGCACGGCGGTCGGGCCAATATCGGCTTGTCTCTACACACATGCCTGCTTTTCAGTGTTCGGCCGTATGTTGAGCTAAACACACGCGTTGATGATGGTCTCACTGTTATCAAAAAATACGTTACCGTAAAAAAGGAAATACTGGGTGAAGAATTGGCAACAGAAAGAAATGTATTGCAAATAAGTAATGTTTATATTATTAGAAAAAAATCCACGCGGACGTGGCAGCAGACGGGACTTAAGCCTAGTGTTGGGTAGGACACGACTTGAAAAAGAGTTTGTAAGAGTAGCCTCTTTTTTGTACTGAACCAGTACAATGTCCTACTTCAAATGAGGCGAGGCGTACTGAAGCTCGGCAATACATTTGAAGTGACGAGTACAAATATGACATTGAGGCGTACAGAAGCTCGACATTACGTTTGTGTGCACGAGTAGCACCTCCTCTACGCACTATCAATATTGCTGGATCCAGCATGCAGGACAGCGCTATACACGAAAAACAGATAGAGATACAGATGGATAGTGCGTAGAGGACTAAAATGAAATGTCATGCCTCGCTCCCTCTCTCAGACTTACGAAGAGTGAGTGAGTAACGAGACGCAACTATCGCGACATTTAATGTGAAGTAGTACATTTTAAAATTTTGAGCCGCTCTTACAATTTGGCGTCATGTCCGGGACAAATGTACCGCCTCATGTAAGTCCTACTCAACACTACTTAAGCCCGCACCCTTCGCTATCCGGGCTAATGCACTGATCAATTATGCTACCGCGGCCCTGACGGCCGTATCGAATTCTTTCTAGCCTTTCTTAAGCTGCAAGGCAGCGCCATCTCTTCGCATTATATGTAACCCACAATGTCAAATCAATACCTTTACAAGTATTAAACTTTAAAAGAAGAAATAGCAATTAAAGTTAAATTAACGGCTCAATGTTTGAATAAAAAGAAAATATTACAAGTAAAATTAAAAAAAAATACATATTTCTATTTTTCTAGTAATATTTTCTTTAGATTTAAACATCGAGCAGACACATATTTAAAAAATGAAAATTAATTAAAAAAATATATAAATAATGTTTGTTTTTTTATGCCACATGTGGGGCCGGTCTTTATAACTTCAATCACTCGTGTCTAAACTTCATGCTCATTATGATCTGCCGTCATCTTGATCAAAATACGTGCGCTGCGTGTGACAGCTCCTAACCGACTGATTGAGAAAGTGCAGGGCGGTTGGGTCAATCTAGTGAGCAAGGGTGGTCGCGCGCTCCTGCCGCCCTGCCGCAGGCCCGTTTTAGATAATTGCCCCAACTTGCCTACACACATCACAATTCAGGAGGCAATTTAGGGTCATCCCCACTCTTACACCCTAGATTGTCCCTGCGGCAGGCATGTCAGTAGGCGCTTTTACACTCGATATTTATCGAATCATCTAGTATAGTTGCTCGATAGTATCGATATGTACAATGGATATATTTCATCCAATATTCCAAATATCATGAGATAAGAAATTAAAAGAAAACAGACATGTCTTTTTTAACCTTTATTTTTCTTTATTTCTTTATTTATGAACGGTTGGGAAAATGTCACGTAAAACGCCAAACTATTGAAAAAGTACCTTTCGCAATAATGAAATGTAAACACTACTTGAGTGGTAAATGTTTTACAATCTATGTCCATGATCTATCGACAGCGGAAGACACAGTCAAATTCGAATCCTGCCTGATACACATTGACCGAGTTAAATTATTTATACCTAGTATTTTTTTTCTTTTGATTTATGAATCGAGCAGATTTATGCTTAAATATAATAAACTACAATTGCTTTTGACATTGTGGTTTACCTACAATACGTAGAAATTACGCTCTCTGGCAGCCTAAGAAGTATTAGAAGAAATTCGACTCGGTAGCATAGCGGTACGTGCCTCTGCCCGGAGAACAGGTTCGAATTCTGCCTGATACCTTGACCAAGTGATTTTTTTCTTAAGATTTTTAAATACATTACCATATATGGAAAATACAAAGAAATAGAAAATATATCGCAAAATATCTATATAACTCTACGATAGATCGGGCCTATGCGTGAGGGGTTAAGGCGGATCGGTGGTGGGTATCATTTTTGTCACACCGACTGAAAATCCTTCTGACTATCGGTGTATTCACTTCAGTATTGCTCCACCAGCGAGCCCGTTGGGAAGTGCAGGGCAGAGAACGCAGCGAGCACAGTTCCCACGTTGGGCAATTGCGAGGCTAGACACAGGCAAGGCGAAAGAAATGGCCACCGTGCATGCTTGGAATATTGAGGCGAGAGAGAGAATACAGGGCCCTGGCCGAGCAAGTGGAAAGGTCTGGAAAGGCGATGCAAGCCGTCTGCGATACCAGCATGCCGCGAACGAGGGGACAGGCACGGAGGTAACAGGTTTACTCGTGGTCGGTGGAGATAGCGACTCTCCAGGCCACCAGCTTAAAAGCACGCACCGAGCTCCAAGGTTGCCGCCGCAGAGCAAGGCCAATACAGCGTGAAGAAGACAGGTTGAGGGAGGCATACGGGTTGGACAGAAGAGCCCTGAAGAACAAGATTTGAAGGTCTAAAACTCGGACTCGCATTGCACAAGCTCTCTGGATCTAGATGCCCCTAATGCTCTGGGGCATCTTCATCGGGGTGGGTCCGTGTACGGACAATCACCTTGCGGGTGATCGGTGCCCAGTTGTTAATCGGGTGCCACTACCAAACACGCACTCCCGACATGTATTGGGGGAACCTCTTTCCTCAGAATGTATGCCGGGTGACCGGTGCAGATTGTCTGGTCTTTAATGGCCCTGTTCAGGGCGTTAGGTATGGTCTTGCTTATTTCGTCGAGCCCCAGGGCTGGATGAAATGTGTGGCGATGTAATAAAAGTTTCACTTAAAAAAAAATGGTTGCCTGTAAAGTCGGTTTTACGGGCGAAGATTTTACGTGACAACGTCTTTTTCTCGGTAGAATATTTATTGATATGAATATAATTAAATTGCACAATAGGAACAAGGAATTGAATGAAAATAAGAATTGCACAAATTTTAACTATAGAAATATATTTTGTTTACTAAAACATTGTACATGTAAACTTAAACTTAACACGAGAGACTCATCGTAACGTTACCGAGCGTTACACTTTTTCATAAGTGACTCCCAGCCGCAACCTAATTTAAGACGTTGTCACGTCAAAAAGTTTAGTGGTGATAATGGTTATCGAACTGAATTTTATTTTAATTCGTTTTCGTGAATATTTTTTTGACGTGACAACGTCTTAAATTAGGTTGCGGCTGGGAGTCACTTATGAAAAAGTGTAACGCTCGGTAACGTTACGATGAGTCTCTCGTGTTAAGTTTAAGTTTACATGTACAATGTTTTAGTAAACAAAATATATTTCTATAGTTAAAATTTGTGCAATTCTTATTTTCATTCAATTCCTTGTTCCTATTGTGCAATTTAATTATATTCATATCAATAAATATTCTACCGAGAAAAAGACGTTGTCACGTAAAATCTTCGCCCGTAAAACCGACTTTACAGGCAACCATTTTTTTATTATTCAATGAACATATTTTTTTTTATTGATCCTACAAATACTAGTACCTACTTATTGCAATGATTGATTTAAGTAATGGCGATATACTTTTAAATTATAAATCTGCAAAACTACTTACAATTTTCTGTTATTAAATTCAAAAACATCATCTGCCTGTAACCCAATAAAGCTTACGAAAATTACTTAATTTTAAGCCCAATATATTTGGTGCATGCTTAACATCCACGTACCCTGATTTGGAAACTTAATCTGGGGAAAAAAAATCAAGCGTTTATATTAATTTGAGTCATCATCATATATGGGCGCTCACATGTCACCGCATCGATTAAACCGCCAATTTTGGCCAGACCACTATCCGGCGTCTCATCCGCAAAAGGTATCCAGATTAACATCATTCGCATTCAATTTTCGTCAACCGGGAATCCGGTGGTGAATCAACCTTCTGTGCCATTTAGTTGCAAATATATTAATTTGTATGCTGATCTTACGAATATTGTTAACACCCGTTTGGCGCGTGCCAACTGCCATATTTTTCCCAAGGTCGCGTCGCCGTCAATCACTTCGATCAATGAGTTTTAATTATGCAGAGACTACGAATACGGCCGTCTGATGACCACACCTGGCATCAAATTAGCATGCCCGCTGATATTATCAGGCGTATTTAAACATTATGTCTGTCATTTATATATCGAAATGTATACGCATCTTGTTAGAATTGCAGAGTGCAGCGCTCTTAGCTGCATTAATGCACGGCACGAGAAATAAGCCTGATAATATCTTCGATTATTTACTTGACACTCGTGTTTAGTTTTGATATGAGAACCATAATAGCTTGGACTCATTTCTGTATTGCATGTCGGTGTTGCGGGGATCATTCGGTTTGGGTTAGTGGTTGTCTTGCGGTGAATAAAAAGGTATTGCGGCTATTTGCGGAAATTACTGTTTAATTGGGAAGCGCCCACATTAGACTGACCCGAAGATCGGCGCAGACCGGTATTTCCCAGTTACATTGCATTCGATATCGATTCGATTGTGTGATCGATTTCGGTGGAATCCTTTCAATGTTGAAAGTAAGGATAGTTTATCGCATAATATATTTTTGATGGAATTTTGATGGCCCACACTTCCCGTGAATGAATATTTGATAATACCCACTAAATATACCACTGAGTGTCTGAGTGGTTAACTGTTAACATTCGATAGTCGGCCGACAAACCATGGATAAACCTGTCCAGTGTGTAAGGAATTGAGAAATTGAAGTTCGGATTTTTCGAGCTGCACAAGATGATTCCTAAAGATTACTTACCTCGAAAATAATGAGATTCCTACTCTTGCTTCGCTTTGGTTTAAAACTTTAGACTACGAAAATGGACTGTCAATACAGTCCATTTTCGTAGTCTAAAGTTTTACCAAATTAAGACCAATACTTATATCATAAAGTTTGAAACCAATGTTTCAAACTTTATGATATAAGTATTGGTCTTGGGCTTTTATTTGTTTTCCGTTTTTGCAACATTTTTCATGGATGCTCCGCTCCTACTGCTCGTAGCTAAAGCCTTTCTCGATAAATGCACTATCCAACACATGTTTTATTTCAAATCGGACATGTAGCTCCATATATAAGAAAAACAATCTCTTCAGTATTATAATATTAGTAGGTATAGATGTATAAAATCATATAGAAAAACAAAAAAGTACCACAAAATGTTGACCCGTCTAAAAAGTAAAGACACTAATAAGTCAGAAAAAAAGAACATCCTACCTACCTATATCTGCAGGCAAAGTAAAGTAAAATTTGGAAACTCCACGTGTATGTTGTGTAATACGAACTTTGTTTTGCGTGTATTCAATAGGAATTCCTTGGCATTAATGTTCTCCAACACGATATACTTATAGAGAATTAAAGCCAATGCTTAACTGCCGCCTATGGTAATAACAACTATGTCATTTGGGGAACTCATTAAGTACTTTAAGAGGCATTTTTATCGTATATTCGCTACAGTGTTATAGTTTTACAATTGTTTATAGTTTTGAATAAAACGGTATTTTGATATAAAAGTGAAGCATAAAGATATTTTCTTTCTTTATAGAAACTTTAAAAGATTAATACTTATGTATTAATTTGAATTCACGAGCATTCACCTGATTTACCTGTCATTAACAGCATTCACTAGGTATCAAAAATATTAACAATACTCGTAAACTTATTGAAAAATTACTTCCATCTACTGATGTATAGTATGAACATACGCTATGAAATAATATAAAAACTGGCCAAGCGCGAGCGAGGCTTCGCTCTATCTCTGGGTTCCGTGAAATCATTTGTTTGCCTATTTGTTGTTTAAATACACCATATGGGACATCATAAACCAAAATTTTACGTTCTTAATTAGTTTCCATTTTAAGTTGAGATAGAACTCGTTACAAAAAATTACAACTTAAAATTAAAACTTAATAATAAAAAACAATATAAAAAATATTTTTATATCCAACTCAATGAAATCTAGACAGCGATGTGCCACATGCTGGGGTATAAAAGAAAAAACTGTCTCCTTTTCATGTATAAGACCTCCCATACATAAAGACAGACAGACAGACGACAGAGTGACAGCAATAGGGTTCCGTTTTTATCCTTTTGGTACAGAACTCTAAAAACTAAACGCAAACTTTTTCAAAACTGGTAAAAGCATTTCCGTGGGCCCAACAACCCAGTGCCAATAATCTGAGAAAAAACTTTAAAGAATGTTTACAGTTTGAATTTGTACTGGAATTTTTATCCAGCAGGACGTCTGTCGTCGGGTCAGCTAGTTATATAAAAACATATCATTTCATTTAAGTACGTTTTGCGCGGAACAATTAAATAAAATTTGGATCGATTACCTACAAATAATTTAACATTCCTTTGCATCAATTTATTATGCAATTAAAAATGTGATAGTTTTCATATAAAAACTCTTTGCGTTCGGATGGATTATCTCTGGTCTTTGTGTTCGGTTAACCATTATTTAAAATATGAGTTTGCTTGAGGATTATGGAAATTCATCATATTGGTCGCGTGTTCAACAACCTTAATCTTTCTCCCAGACCGCACACGGTGAGATGAGAAAGAAAGTAGGTAAGGTAGTTTAGTCACAGATAAATATAATACATACTTATATTTTTTGTTGGCATTTTCTCATTCCGTAAAACAAATGATTATCTTAATTAATGATTTGAAGTGTCGTAAAAAGAATTCTCCGTCTTTTATTTGGCGCATTTTAATCTTTTTTTTCACTCATAGTTAGTTCAGAGATGTTTTTTGCGTTTTTTAGTTATTATCATTCTCTTCCAATAATCAATGTTATAGAAACTTAGTCCTTCTAACCACTTAAGTGGCTGGCTGGCTGGTGTGGTGCCGTATATAAATCCACATGTTCCACTAGCTGTCTTCACTCTTCCTGTCTGGTCTCTGTAGATAGATACCACACGAAGACAGCTTTTGAAAATTAGTGTTAAAAGTGTAGAATCTACATTCTTAATTCATCAATCATTTAAGTTATGGCAATAGGGGTGTTGGCGTAAAACCTTATCACGTTTTAGTCTCATGCCATCTCTATTTGACTTAAAACAACTGACAAAGATGGAATGATGTCTTTAACACGATTTAATTTGAATTAAGAATTTTGGCGCAAGTGGGTTTTAATCGTAGATACTTATGTATCTTTTCATCCCACCACCTCGGAAAGTGTAATTTTGCGCTTCGAAATCTGGCTGGAAAATTCTATTTTATTCGCTTGAGCGGCAAAGTAGATTTGAATTTAGAACATCACATATAATGAGTACTCAATATAATTGTAAATTCAAAACGTCATTAAACCTATTTAATGTAACCTCTATGGTGCCAAATTTATGATTAGAACTTTTTAAATTGTGAAAAAATTTAAATTTGGAACCTTCTTGGTTTCTTTGTTTTATTTGCGTGCTTCGCGCCATTCTAGTTTTTCACGTTTTATTGCTTAATATAATTAACATAACCTAAAAACTGTACAAAAAAATCAACTAAAATGAGTGACATTAGCGACGATGAAGTTTATCTAACGCCAACTGAGTTAACTGAAACAGTTAATAATGCGCAAATGAGCCTTCTCCCTCAGCAATCACGAGAGAAGTATTTGAAACAGTACGATATATTTAACATGTGGCGACTAGCTAAAGGAGCAAAAACTTTCTCCGAAAACGTTTTGCTGGCATATTTTATAGAATTATCTGAGACCAAGAAAGCAAGCACGCTATGGAGTACGTATTCAATGCTAAAATTAACAATTAAGATGAAGAAAGACGTTCATATCGACACCTATCATAAATTAGTGGCATTTTTAAAAAGAGCCTCATCTGGTTATAAACCAAAAAAATCGAAGGTTTTCACAGCATCTGAAATTGCAAAGTTTATTAATGAAGCACCTGATTCCGTATATTTAGCGGCAAAAGTAAGTCAATACGTGTAATTTTTTGTTGTTGATAAAATTGTACATAGTACTTACAATATTTTTAATTTGATTAATTTATTTACGATTATAAATACTTCTTTTGTTACAGGTTGTTCTTATTATTGGTATAACCGGAGCATGTCGAACAAATGAACTTACACTACTTAATGTCAATAACGTATCAAAATATTCTCATAATTCTGATGAATTGCTATTAATTAATGTACTAAATACCAAGACAAAAAAAGACCGCAACTTCGTTATTCGCAAGGAATATGTAAACATTGTTCAGAAATATCAAGCTTTACGTCCTTCTAACACCCCAATTGAACGATTTTTTCTACAATATCGCAACGGAAAGTGTATCCGACAACCTATGGGTCAGAATAAAATTGGCAGTATTCCACGAGAAATAGCAACTTTTCTCGGACTTTTAGAACCCCCGTTATACACCGGTCACTGTTTTAGAAGAACCTCAGCCACACTTTTGGCCGAATCAGGGGCTGATCTTCTATCGCTTAAGCGCCATGGAGGCTGGAAGTCTAATTCGGTTGTAGAGGGATACATAGAGGATTCAATCCAAAGTAAATCAAAAATTTGTAATAGTATCGTGGAGGCCATAACGCTGAAAGAACCTCTGTCAGATTCTTGGTCTCGCCCTTCTACATCTAAAATGAGCCCCCATAAGATTGGAAACAATAGCCCTCTCTCGCCAACATTTACGCCAATAGAATCCAATGAATCGGCACAACTATTTAAAATTACTGATACGAGTAGTTTACCACAAAACAGCGCACAATTCACAAACACCAACATAACATTACCTAACAAAAATATTAAACTTAACATAAGTAACTGTAGCAACGTTACATTTAATATTTCTTAATTATTTTCTACTTCTTATTATTTTCTTCAATTTATAGATTATCTTAATGTGTTTTAATTGAAATAAAAATATTTTGTCATTATAAATTGTTTTCTTTTTCATTTTGTCATTTCCTCGCTGAGGTGGGATGAAAAGTTACGTATTGCACTCGAGTGGAAAGATTTTTCACCTTGTGCTCGTTTGTTTCCCTCGCTGACGCTCAGGATTCTAATTTAGAATCACTCGCTGCGCTCGTGATTCAACTTTAGAATCCTTCGCTTGCTCGGTCATCCAAATCGAGCACGCGGTTAAAAAGGAACTTTCCACTCTTGTATAATAAATAACTATTATCATTTGTAACGTACCTTAATAATCGTCCCATGGTTTCGACTATCATAGGTTCCATTTCGCACATTTTATCATATAACATCATCGATATTCATCAGGCATCATCATATATTTTATTATGTATTTCTGGAAACACATAATTTCAAAAATATCACACACTATTCATCATTTTGTAAATACGTATAATAATTCCATCTGTACTGAAAATCACTATTCCAGAGTGCTGGACACTTACCGGCATTTCTCTTTATTCTGTTATTTATTTGATTTCATTATTTTTGCTCCGATTTTATCTATTTTTAGTTTATTTATTTTATTGACATTTGTGACACTAAATGTTTTTTATCCGTTGCCATGGCTACCCATGACACGGATACTCTCTCCAACTACGTCTATGACTATTCAACCTCCACAGACCACCTACTTTGAATCTTTTTGGCTCGATTCGAACCGTGTCTAAATTTAAATGGTTCCGGACCTATAAAAGGCCGAGCCTCCCTGATCATTGATTCATTTCTACGGCAAAAGTTGCCTACTCAACTTTTGATAGCTCGCTACCGAGCTCTAAATTAATAAAAGGCCTTGTCTTTCTTGAGTCCCGGGGCCGACTGCCCCGGGACTCAAGAAAGACCTCAAAGCTATATAGCACCTATTCTCGCAACCTCATCGGTGGGACTGCCGCCTGGACTCCAGCTTTTTCGGCCAGCCTCCAACTGCTTCAGCCCGCCTTCTACCGACTCCTGTCGTTCCATCAACTCCTGCCACTGGCCGGTATTCGCCGGCCAACCTACCAGCAGCGCCGCCAGCCACCACCAGGGCAGACCAAGACCTGAGACGGCTGAACAGGAGCGCTTCTGCCTCCTAGGAGGCCCGTCTGCCAGCAGCACGTCCTCAATTCTCAACTTAAAGGAAGACCTAAAGACTAAAGAGTTGGGCGCCAATTTTGTCGGGCAGCGACAAAATAAATAGAAACGAAAAAAAAGAAAACAGGAAGAGGTTATAAACTATATATATTTACAAGAATAAAGTAATATTTACAGATTATAAAAAAAATAGGGGTATGGTATGTGTGTGAAGTGTGGGGTGTGAAGTGGAAGTGGTGAAGTGGGCGTGGGTCGTCGGCGATCTTCTTCGTTGAGAATTGAGGACGTGCTGCTGGCAGACGGGCGGCACTCCTAGGAGGCAGAAGCGCTCCTGTTCAGCCGTCTCAGGTCTTGGTCTGCCCTGGTGGTGGCTGGTGGCGCTGCTGGTAGGTTGGCCGGCGAATATCGGCCAGTGGCAGGAGTTGATGGAACGGCAGGAGTCTCTGTCTTTATCATTCTATACCAGTTCAAATCGTATTAAAAAGCCGCCGTGTGTTGTTTAAATTATCGAAAGAGTTTTAATTCAATTATGTTCGGGTCAGTGCATTCGAATATTGGTTTGAATCAGACTCGATTCCAGACGAGACACAAAAGGAAGGGTGCTCGCATGTTCGTCAGATGCCGATCGTCGACCTGACGTACAAATTAGCCACATATATTTTTTTCTCTGGCGCAGCCGAGTCCATTGGCAATGGCCATTGCAACATAAACATCTACCATATTGCAATGTAATAACAGAGCTGTCACAGTTTAATTGTCTTAGTTTGAGTCCTGAAACAATGTCTGTTCAGTCTTCCTTTACATTGATGTTTTAAACGACACTCGTTATTAAAAACTTTGTCAAGTTAAGACCTGAACAAAACCAAAAAATCTAACTTTTTCAGACAAAGCTACTTTTTGTTATTATTAAAATAATAGGATTTTATCAGTATTAGTTTATCTTGCAACACATTTAATTATTCTGTACTGCTAAGCACAACTGTCCGCGTGGACTTCGAAATTTTCTTAAATGTGCCGTATGCTATGTTATTGTATGATCAAAGTAGTTGGATTATTTAAAACTGACATTGGCAATTTGAGGTAAGCTATTGCAATACCTATTGCATATGGTATATATTACTAAGTCAGAGTCTTATACTTAAACAACAAACATGGCAGATTATTTATTAATAGTCTACACTTTCGCATTCATAATGTTTGTAAGATTATATTGTTTCTCAAACAAACTCTTCGTATGTAAATGCATTTCTACACAGTTTATTGTCAGCATAGTTTTACTGCTTTCTATTGAGAATTGCATTAAGCTTTTAGAATGTGTGAGAGCGCATAGTACGCGGCTTTATGTTTGACGTGTATAGTTGCTTTTGTCATTCACTAGACTTATTACATGTGGTCAATAATTTCCTATACTACCAGGTTTATTAGTGGTTTCATATTTAACTAGCTGACCCAGCGTACTCCGTACTGCTTACAATAATTTGATTTATATGGACAAAAGAAATTGTATTTTTACTATCTTCCTTGCAATTAATCGAATTTTTCTCACCTTTTAAACCTGCCCTAGACCTCCACGAATATTTCAAGACCAAGATAAGATAAATTTCGACGACCTCCGTGGCCGAGTGGTTTGTAAGCCGGGTTTCATGGCGTCGCCGACTCGGGAAGTCCCGGGTTCGAATCCCGGTGGGGGCAGATATTTGTGTGATGAACACGAGCATTTGTACTCCAGTCATGGATGTTTAAATATGTATTCCTATATAAATATACTTATATATGTAAAGTATGTGTATTCTATCCGTTACCCTAGTATCCCATAACACAAGCCTTATAGTGCTTACTTTGGGGCTAGGCTAATTGGTGTGAGTGTTGGAAATATTTATTTATTAAAAAAAAAACCGTTCAGCCGTTCTCGAGTTTTAGGGAGATTAACGAACAGCCATTGATTTTTATATATACAGGGCGTCCCACGGCTACCTCACACGGAGGGAAGTATATTAAATATTGAAGATAGGATATTTTATTGAAAGAAGACATCATTTTATTTTTAATAATAACCAGAACTGCATTCACGTTTTTTAAATCCCCTGTTACAACTGGGAATCAAACTCGTTAAATTAAAAAAAAAACACAACATATTTTATGATAACCATCGAAAGGGTTAATCATGGGGATTATTTTTTGCTTAATAACATAGCATTTTAAATGAAAGAAAAGTAATTAAATTTAACATTTTATTTCAAATTATTAACACAAACTAATATAAAATCGGATATGCCTCAAAGTAAGTTTAAATGTTGAGTTCATCATCGTAGACGTTTATCTGTGGTTTCTGTAAGCGCATACCAAAACGTCCTAATTTTCTTAAAGTACCTACTAACCTTTTAAACACATATCGAGAAGGTACGTCTCTATTAGGTATCACCGCAAAGCTAATAATGTCTTTGTGGTTCATAAAGTAAGCTACCATGAAATCCATTTTATTTTGATACGGACTGGTAAGTAAGTTAACAAAAAATTGCAAATAAATAGAAATGAAACTCACAAAAAAACAAAAAAAAAAACAGACGCATGAAAATTTATGTGTTCCATTTTGGAATTATTATTTTTATAAATTTCAGCCAATCGCATTGTAACTTTGTGTTCAAAAAGAAAGCATACGTACTACAGTTTGTATATCACTTTATTATTTTTATCATGTAATAAGACATTCCTCTCATTTAAAAGGCTCTTATTTAGCAAAAAATAATCCTTATGATTAACCCTTTCGATGGTAATCATAAAATATGTTGTGTTTTTTTTTTAGAAATCTCACGAGTTTGATTACCAGTTATAGCAGGCGGTTTTAAAAATATCTGTGAATCCAGTTCTAGTTATTATTAAAAATAAAATGATGTCTTCTTTCAGAAAAATATCCTACATTCAATATTTAATATACTTTCCCTCCGTGTGAGGTAGCCGTGGGACGCCCTGTATAGATATATAGATTAGCACTATAATACGAGTATTTTGTATAGTTGTATTTTACTATCATTCATTCGGTACTTGTTATAGCTGTGGGGAACATTGTTTAAAATGGAAATTGAGTGTATTGATAATCTATTATCCCTAAAACCATCCTCATCATCATCAGCATGGAATAAGGAGATTAATTAAGCCATGATCCACCAGCCCAGTGCGGATTGGTGGGTGCTAAGGACAGCAGATTCAGCCGGGACCAACCCCTTAAAGTGCCTTCCGGAGCACAGAGGAGCTCGAGATATTTAATTTTTGGTCACCCATCCAATGACGCGAAAGTAGAGTCATCTTCAATCGACATTAAATTTTGTTGTAGGTACCTACAGTTTCTTAGCTGTATAGAGATATTGAGAACAAGCATGAACAAAATTACGACTGTCTCTTGCCATCATTGCTAATAGGAATACTTGACATGTAATAAAAGCCCAGCATAGTTGAACAAATTGAGTCTTATTTAAACAGTGAGATATCAAGTTACGCTTTCTCTTCCTAGTTCTCAGTCGGATTAGCGACCAGGACCAGTGCTGTTATTATTGCCAGAGATATTTTATGGTTTACAAACGATTCATTTATCGAGGCATGTGCTTTAATTAACTCGCGCTTCGGTCGCAATCAGCCGCGATCGTTATCGGTGACTGACTGATTGAAGATTGCAAATTTTCCTTGCAAATATATAGAATGAAAATGTTAATCAACGGGTTCCTGTAAATCGGTGGTTTGACAATATAACATTCGAATTGTATTTCACATTCATACGCACTTTTGAATTAAAGTAATTTAGCGCAATTGTTTATTAAATATATAGTAATATCAAATTTGAGTTTGAGCTAAAGAATTTCCACAATTTTATAATTTTCTATAAGTAGGTATTTTATTTCTGAGATAATTCTAATATGTTATAGGTGCAGAATTCTGCAACTGGCTTAGTTACTTTTAGTTAAGTTCAATAAGCATGAATATCGTTGATTTTAAGATAAAGCATTGATACCTAAATGGCGGAGCAACTCAGGAACGGATAAATATCAGATGTAGCCGTCACCATGCCTTCACTTAAAGTTCTTCCCGCTGGTCTATTCGCTAACTTTTTGAACTGAAACTTCTTTAGGCACGCTTGACTTGGGGGGTAAATTGGCGAATGTGTTACATTTTTTGCGTTACGCACGCACCGGTGACTCATCGGTAAGCAATGAACGGACCCAGCGCGGATTGGTGGGTGATAACGGACCCAGTGCGGATTGGTGGATGATAACGGACCCGTCGCGGATTGGTGGGTGATAATGGACCCAGTGCGGATTGGAGGGTGATAGCGGACCCAGCGCAGATTGGTGGTTTTTTTTTCTATTAACAAATCCTCAGATTCATTTTATGATTTTGAGATCATTTGCGCTAAAAAAGTTTCACTTCAGTCGTGTAGACATAAGCACACTCGCTTTTTTTACATTAACAGTGTGTAACATGTTGCATAACATTGTTGTTATTAAGTAATTCAGGCCTCTTCAATAAGCAGCGGCGGTTCTGTGGTAGAAAGCTTGTCAGCTACGATGGCGACCCGAGTTCGATTCCCAGCCTAGGAAGGACATTTTTTATTACATATTAATAATTTTAAAAGTTTCACTTGCAATGTTGTTTTCATAAAATCACACCAATTTTTGTGGATGTGTACCTACTCAAAACGTTTTCAATTAGGTAATAGCGATAAACTAAAGAAAATATTGCATATCCATCTAAGTGGCGTTTCATTATAACTCAGTACTGGATCACTAAATAGCTCAGTGATTAACACTTTTATCTATCAAAAGCAGTTCGCGAATAGGTCTACAGAACCTTAAGCGAAAGAAATATCACAAGAAGTGTTTCAAAATTGATCTTGAGTTCATGAATATGAGAGGTAGGGCAGAGCGGATTATCCGCTCGATTTAAAGAGTCCGTCTGTGGAAGTAGCCTCCTCCTTACAAAAGACACTACCTGTTGACGGTGTTGAGTTTCTGTCGGTGATTAATGGTCCAGGGCTCCACGCGGTAGGGGATTGTGTCCAGGTAGGCAACGGTGCGAGTAATATTTTTGGTATCGCTAGCTAGCAATGGCAGTGGTGACTGCTTATCATCAGACGGGCCATACGCTTATTTGCCAACCTTTTAATAACAAAATGTTGAACATCAATGTTAGATAGCCGTCATTCAAACCGTAGAGTGTTTTCCAAAACACTTAGTTATGAAAACGTAATAAAGGATGAGTGAATTAATTAATCCTCGTAATCACTCACTCGCTATACGTAAGTAGTGCTCGTACACGCCCACGGAAGCCCTTAGCGACCTTAGAGATACGACGCTAAATGGAATTAATGGAGAACCATGGATCGTCTGGCTTGGTGCGGAGGTACTGCATACCCCTCGTTTACACGAAGAAACAAGTCAAATACTTGTTTTACATAAAACTTATAGAATACTTGTTGTGACATTATTTTGTTTACACTGCATAGACAACTAGTATCTTTACAAGAAAAAATCACTATTTATTTCGCATATTTTGTGTATCCAATAAGTTTGATGCAAGTATTTTTTATACTACATGTTTTATTCATCTGCTTCGTCTGCGTGGAAAACTTAGTTTCCAATACCAACTCCCATCCCCCTTTTCATCCTCTTAAAGGATGAATACGGGTATAAAAACTATACTTTGTCCTTTTCCGGGACTAAAACTATTCATATACATGCCCTGCCAGAATACCAGCGCATAAGCTGAAGCAGGGTCCTGATAGGCCGTCTTAGTTTTATGTTATTATTTTATGTTCTTAGGATAAGTTTCTCTTTTATTTTCTGTTTTTATTTATATGTTTTTTTATTGTGTAAGATGGCCAATAAAGGTTTTTTCCAAAGGTTTTTTCATTTCATATACCAAATTTCATATAAATCGGTTAAGCGGTTTAAGCGTGAAGAGGTAACAGAGAGTCAGACACACTTCCGCATTTTACTTGGTATGGATAAAATAATATGTATTTAAGAAGTGCTCGATTGCGTCGTGGTGCTGGTTATGGTGAGCGATCGTGGAAGTCAAGCAACTTTTGCAATAACCGTTCATAGGATTGGTAGGTAATAATAAAACTGGCTAAGTGCGAGTCACGCTCGTGGACGAAGGGTTCCGCATTACAAACCGCGAAAGGAATATCATTTCATTGTTTTCGGCATAACTTCGTATTTATTGTTTGAATACAGCATATTGGACATATACTTACCAAAATTTAACATTCCTCACCAGTTATAATTTTATTTTTTTAAGCATTTAACTGCTCGATGTTTAAATCTAAAGGAAATATAACTAGAAAAAATTCCATGCGGACCAGGCAGCAGACGGGACTCGAACCCGCACTCTTCGCTATCCGAGCTAATGCACTGACCAATTATTATGTGTACCTACAATGCGAAGAGATGGCACTGCCTTGCAGTTTAAGAAAGGCTAGCAAGAATTCGACACGGCCATCAGGGCCGCGGTAGCATAATTGGTCAGTGCATTCGCCCGGATAGCGAAAGGTGCCGGTTCGATTTTTAACCAGTTTCGATTTTGAGATAGACCCTGTAACAAAAATGCCCTAAAAATTTAAACTTTGACGGACCCCCATTTCTTTGTTATTGAAAATAAATAATAATTATAATGTCGTTTGACGCTGAGCTTTTTCATTTATATTAACCCTGTAAGGTTAGTATGATAAGTTAGATAAGTAATTTATTTATTAAGATAATTCACTTGTAACTAAATAACAACTTTTGTGCTCGTAATTTTGGTTAATGTTCTTCACCAGTGGCAGACCTTACGTTATCACAAAAAATCTGTATTATCATACTAAGAAATGCACCCACGCGAGGGCCATCCTGCGCACGTCTGCGGGAACCCCACGATACCCCGGGAGACCCCTGCTGTGGAGTCCCGGCTAGGCCGGGAGGCTGCTGGGTGCGGGTACGCGGAAGAATCCCTAAACGGGAATTCCGCGGCTTCGTATTAAGCAGCATAAAGGGTATTCGCAGGGATTTTTAAGCGGATATTATGCCGTAAAGCGCCCGTAGGAGAAAAGCTTGCGGGAGTCAGGTGTGAGGTCCGTTCGGCGGTGTGCCTCTTAAGGGCGCCGTCGTGTGTAAATAGAGGTTTTGCATGCGTCACAAAAAAAAGGATTTCATTACTGATTACAAATCAAAATACGTCAATGCACCACATAAAACCAAGTATGTACATAATTCGAATATAAGTAATAGCGGACACAACCAGTTCCAAGACGTCCCAAGATAAGTAGTCCCCCGTCAGATAATATGAACAGATTTACTGGGGCCGGGTGCGGCCGCAAATAGCCATTATATTTGAATATGAAATGGCCCGATACTCGATATCCGGCCAATAGGAGTATTACTTTGCCTTTATAAGGTAAAACATGGGCAAGACATGGGCCGTTCAATATAATAGCGATCGGAATTGATGTTCTTGCACATTGTCACACCTTTGCTATAACTTTCTAAGTGAATCTTTTATTACCATTGTTACAATTTTTTTCATGCATCTTTAAAATGTTGCATTACATTTTTAATTTTTATTAGTGAATTCAGAACTTTTCAACAAGCAGCCGACCGAGTGGCGACCCGAGTTCGATTCCTTTTATTCATTGCCATATTTTAAGAAAGACATTTTTTATTTAAATAATTTTAAAAGTTTTACTTGCTTCGTGGTTTCATAAAAACGTGGTAGTGTACCTTCTCAAAAGTTGTTCAATTAGGTTATAGCGATTAACCATTGTGGTCCACGTGGGAGTAGAGTTACCATTTAGGAATTTCAAAGTCCTGACAAAAATCCTGATATTACTAAAAAAGTCCGGACTTTTTAGTCACATAATGGTACCATTACTCAGTTACAATGGTATGGAATTTAAATCAATATGTACTTTTATTATTCATATTCAATGTAATAAAAAACATCGGACAAAGTCCGGACTATAGTCTCAAAGTCCGGACATGTCCGGCCTAATTCGGACGGATGGTAACCCTATGTGGAAGCGACAGCAAAAGTTAGACATACGAAGTACATTCAACATCTATTAATTTGCCTGTGTAGATCGTGAGAGTTTATCAACGAGCAATTTGTTTCTAGATTGTAATTAATTAAACTGAAATCATTGTGTCGTAACTGACATCAATACTGATGTATTATTCCATTGTGTCTCATTAAGTGATATATTTTATATGATTTATGCATTATACAACGTACTCAGGCAGAATCTGTTCTGACTGCCTGTAATTATTAGAGAGCCTTACTCACTGAGTAATTTCGGTACAGATTCTTTATAGAGCGGATACACAGCTCTGTACCCGCCCCCCACGACAACGGCTAACTAGAGCCAAGGTCCGAGTCTCAGAGTCACTCTCTAGTTGAGCCGACTCCTCAGGTTCGAGTGGTCTAGACGCTCCAGACGGAGAGGAGTCTCCCTCTCCCCGGGAGATGGCATCCGCCCCGCCTGTAATACCACTAGAGGCACTCGCCAATTCTTGACTTGCGGTCCCCTAAGGATCTCGCCGTCCCCAAACGCCAAGGTGACGCTGTAAAGGTCATCTGCGACCAACAGCAAACACATAAAAGCTCTCTGTACCAAGTGTTACCGAGTGTTACAGGACCATTCGACTCGTCCGTTCCGTAAATCCCGCAAACAAAACCGTAGTAAAAAAAAAACAAAACGAAACAATTGCGCAACGAAACAAAGCCGGTCAAGAAGTGGTTCTCGGTAAAGAATTTGAACTGAGTAAAGTGAAGAAATTTTGAACTCAGAATATTTTGCTATTCCTTAGTGAAGAAATTGAAATTTTATTTGAGTCAGTGCCTAATGTTTAATTTATCTATGGCAGTTTTATTTCTTGCTATTGAGAAATCAGCTACTGCAAGTACCAATCCAATAATAAAGCGCTATGAATTATAGAATAACCAGGTGTTGGCATCGGCGGAAATCGAATGCAAACTGTCGTGTGAACTGGCAGCCACGGTGGCTACGTCGCAAATCTGCCAAGTCGGGCACGCGGGGTGACATTGTGCGTGAGAGCGGGCCGAGCAGCGTGCTACGTGACAAGGGTCCCGAAGTACAGAACGAATGCGGGAGTTAAGAAAATGTGGAACTGACACAAAAATCCTTGTACATAAAAAAAAGTAACACTCTAGGCTGCAGATACTGCTAACAGGAGCGTGAAACATCAATCACCTTTTTTGGGCTTCTAATTCACGAATGAAGTATTTTATCATTTGTATGACTTTCAGTAGGCCTACACTACAGGAAATGAAATCTTTAAAAGCTAGAATTTCGAGTTTCTTTAAAGCTACCGGGTTGAAAGAGATCCTTCTATTTGGTGGGGAGTCACGATATATCTTTTAGGTCACAGTCATACAGCTATGATGTGGGCGTGTGCTAAAGAAGGATTTTCCAAAACTCGTTTTACCCATTTAGGGGGTGCTAAATGAGTAAAACGGGTGTTCAAAGTTTGTATGGAGCAAAAAGATCGGCGGTTAATACTTTAACTAATTAAGCAATTACGTAGTTTTTTTTATTTACTGTGTTTGACATTCATTAATTTACTAAAAATCAAATCTAATGCGAGTGAAGCCGCGGGCGGCCGCTAGGATGATAATATATAATGTACATATAATAAGTATTTATTGCAACTGAAAACTGGACTTTTTAGTTCCTTTTAGGCGTGGAAATAGTGATCATAAGATATTTTGATTGCTCATAAAATTTGTATTGTGTTTCTTCCTATTTGTTCGCTAACAGACCGTATCGCGCCTCTTACTACGTGACACGAGTGCGACACGCTGTAGTTATGATGTGTCACTGTATTTTAATATGATTGTTCGCCTGACAGCCGTGACAACTCCATCCTTTGTGATTTTATTACTGTATGTCACGTCCCTACAACATACACACGTTATACAGAAGCTGTTGATCGTAATTTCAATTATAATAAGAGTAATCAAATTAAATGAAATAATATTTTTATTAATTAATGTAATTTTATAAGAATTTATTGTTAGTTTGAAAGGACGACAACACTATTGAATTAGGTATATACCTGTTCTAATGGTGTAATGTATTTTGAATAAATAAAAAAATGTTGTTACTAGGTTAATCCTGGTTTACCTACACTTTCCTTTCAGATAGTTTATTTATTTTTTTATAAGTTTATTAGATAATTCTCACTCATGGCAAAGAATATTTAGGTACTGCGAGTGGAAACCCAGAATATGAAATAGGTGGATAATGCAATAAGGCTTTCTCTGAAAAAGGTAGCGAGGTAAAAGAGTTACAAACGAGGTCACTTGGTCTTTCCTCTGTCTCTAAAACTCAAGTCCCTTGAAGAACTTTTTTTATATTGAAGTTATACTTCTTTAGCCGCGTTATGAAAAAATTATGAGAGTGAAATTTTAAGATGCGCGCGCATCACTGTAACACAAAAGTAACATAATGAAGTTAGCCGCGGGCGCGTTATGAAAAAATGATGAGAGTGAAATTTTAAGATGCGCGCGCAACACTGTAACAGAAAAGTAACACCATGACGTCGGCCGCTAAACCGCACATTACTCGTAAGTCTCGAAAAAAAGCTTCCAACAAAATAGTAATAGGATCTCTTAGTCGCACATGTTGGGACGCTCGTCGCCTCTGATCACTGTTTTCATATTTATAATATTTATCCACATGTTTCTAGTTTCTATATTCTTAACACGTGTTATAATGTTATACAAATGCGAAATTTATATGTGCTAATAAATTTTATTCAGTAGTGATTTAAATTGAATATTTTGATTATTTATTAAATTTTTCTAATTAAAACTGAACTTTATTGACTGCGTTGACTATCCTTTTCCAATCCTTTTATTATCTTATTGTAATTAATTATTTGCATGCAATTAAAAACTATTTTTTAATAATTCCAAAAAGAAGTATAACTTCTCACGCGCGTACGTAAGTACACGCACCCATATTTTTTAAAAAGTACCTACTTATTCCATAAGACGGTCCTGCGTTTTCCGATTTCTTGATTTGTGTGTAGGTACCCCTACACTTTTTATTGGAACGAACTTCGTTTTGGACGGTACGGACTTAGCGGATGGGCGAAAAAAGTGTAAGATTTTTCCGACACAACCGTCAGTAGTTTCGTAGCGTATTTTTGTAGCGTGAAGTTGTGTTTAATTTCGTTCCACGACACTCATGTCGTGGAACACTCGGTTTGCATTTTTGTGTTTACTTTATTGCATACTAGCCCCACTTAACAGGACAGTAGGTACCCTTAGCACGAACCAATATCGAATTTGAACTGTTAGCGAGCCCTTAATGTCATTGACAAATTTTGTATGGAAACTTGAACAGCAGCGTCACAAAGTACGTAACGACAACTAAAAATCAGTACACATATGACAATGACATTTCGTACTCGCAAACATTACGAATTCGATATCGGTTCGTGCTAAGAGGTGAATTCTTAACCGATGCAGCCATTTTCTTCTTCAAAACGATAAGGGTTCCTTGTTGACTACGGAACCTTAGAAAAGGAGCCTTTATAAAGTTAATCATAATCATATTTAATGAGATCCCTTGTAATAAACTATCCAGAATCAAATAGTAAATGATACTCGAATGAATCGGAATATTATGAATTATGAGGTACACGAAAATTAATACGAGCTATTGTCCATTCCGCGTATAATTTATGGCGTCAACTGTCATCGGTCGTGCGTGCGTGTAACATAATCTATGTCAACGCGATCGAAGCATTTCGAATGATTTATTCTTATAAATTGTGAACACGCTAGTTTCTCAATATATGCGTATACTTAACAGAGACATTCCGTTTTCACAAATTAGTAAGCCGAGGGATTATAGTCCGAGTTCGACATCGGAGATGTGTTTATCTATGAATCTAATGTTAATAAGTGGGCGTGGAGAATAAATAGTGAGTGCCGTTGACAGCTGGTTCCTCTCTCGCCGTAAGTTGTAACACTGTACAATTATTGATTGTGTATCATCGGCTGGGGCTCATTAGGGTACGAGGTATTAATCAGTTGCTTTCACGAGAGATTAACGCTATACAAATTGAAGTGTCGTGCGCCGTAGGCGGGGTCGTATTTACGACGAGAAGACGCGCGCTAAACGCCCGGCAGCGTTTTCCATTATTCTGATACTTATTGATAATAAGGATGATGACGGAGTAGAGTTAAAGAAATTCTATTTAGTCCGTCAGTTTGATTTATTATGATAAAAATAATAGACACCTAAGTACATTTTTTAATGTAAAGAAAAATGTCAGTGTTAATGAAGGTGTGTATGTTTTTGATAAACCTTAAAAATGTATATACCAATTTATGTTATATTCTATCCAGCACAGAAATAAATAGGTTTGAAATAAAAAACTTACCCTGTCCGTTGATCGTATTTTACCCCAGAACAGAGAAACCTCTTTCTTGTTCTGTGACTTTTACTATAGCAAGCATAGCAAGGTGCTTTGCTGTGTTTTTAACACAAACACAAAGTTAATTTTACAATAGAGCGTATACCATTACCTATGCTTTATAAGCTCAGGCGAGGAATCAATAAATCATGTTTCAATAACTAATAACTCATTTGTAACACCTAACCAAAAGCACCACACCATTACTTAATGATTAATTGGGAACCATTTCCAAGAAATCTCGTTTACTGCTATAAGAGCTCAATAAAATGATTAAAATATAACAGTAATAAACATTTTTCAAATTGAAATCAATACAAGCGAAATTTATATTCTTTTAATATGTATCGTATGCTTGTCACTCAATCAAGTCAGTCAAACACTACTGAACGGATTTTAATGATAAATGGTTAGCATAAAAATATAGTTTATGAACTGCATCAGGATATTTTTTCCCGGAAAAAATTAGGTTCCTGTGGGATTCTCTAAAAATCTAAGCTAACCCGGACGATGTCGCGGGTGGCCGCTAGTGGTTCTTACTAAGTTTGGCTATTCGTGTTTGCTATTTGTAAACTTGACATCAGTCTGTCCTTTTCGTTCCTTATAAAGTACGACAAGGACTGACTGTCGTCAAGCTTACAAATAGCAAATACGAAAAGCCTAGTGAAGTGCTGGCATAATGTTGGCCTTTGGGCGTGAATTGTGCTTCTGCCCACAGCTTCCTAGGGTCACGAACCGCGTATTAATCTCAGTCAGCGCACGTGCTCAAATGTTTGTTTGCTCGCATTATAATGTAAGTAGGTCATTTATAAAAAAACGGCTTTGATTTCTTTTTTTGGTGCCTATTATCTATCTATTTAAGGTGCCCTTATTTTTATTAAAAGCATTAAACTAAGTAGGTACAAAATTTTGATATGAAAAGAAAATGTTATTTTTATTTTTAAAACCGATAAATTTTGTGAGAGAGATTGCGGTATAAAAATAATTTCGTTTTTTATACATATTTAAGCTTAAAATAAACTGATTGTTTTTTTTCTAAAAAAAACACACTACTGGAAAACAGTCATCACTTAGGTGAGTATGATCATAGTCGTAAAATATATATTTCTTTCAAAAGCCTTTTGGCTTTTGAAAGAAAAGCAAAAGGCTTTTGACTAGCTGTAGATACATAAACTTTTAAGATTAGCTAAGTAGTATGATTGAGAAAACATCTCATCTTGGCCTATTCGAAAACCGACTATTAACATAACATTATAGATAAACCTTGTGTGCCATTGTGTTTTCGTCCGTGTTCATAGCTCAAGAAATCTACATAAATATATTGTTGTGATCATAATTTAGATTGTCGATTTCCTGTTATGGTAAAACTATGCCATCATTTTGTTCTGTAACAGTCGAAATGTTTCATCGATATCTTCCCAATTATTGTTTTAATGTCTATGCGGATGTTGAATCGATTAGTAACTTATCTTTCTACTGGAATATCGAAATGAAATCTTCATTTTATTTGAGTGTCTAGTTGAGGTAGAATATAACCGTTTTCTGATTGCATTGAAACACATACGTTGTGGAGGAGGATCACCATTCAAAGTAACACTCTGTAGTATCCTAACACAATATACCAAGAAATATTATTACATCATTAAATTTAAAGCAGGATTTAAAGCAGAATTTTATATTTTCGTTCAGTACATAGTATGGCTCACGATTACGTACTGCCTGCTTTAAGGTCTGTTAACACCGCAACGCAAGGTACTTACAGTGTGAATCAATGGTACGGTTATATTATTATTTACTTTATCGGCCTGTAATTAAAGGTTTATCACGTCTTTAAGTGGTTCACCGCGTGTGAACCGATTCAACTGGCGAACGATTAACGAGTGCAGTCGGCCGTAAACAACTCTTTTTACTGTCCTCGTCAATGTTGATTTCCATTCGACTTGCACTTATTTAGAGTTGTTTAACGAATGCTTGATTTATCTGCTTGTTAAGCTTATCGTTTAAAGTTATAACGAGTTCTAGACAATTTAGATGTGTGTATAAAAATGGCATTTATAACAGCTTTTAATCGCTAGTTGTTGTTTCTTCTAAATTCAGCTGCTTCTGTATAAAAATGATATTTACGTAGCTTAGAATCACATCACATTCCATTAACCTAAGGTGAAGATAAATTCAAAATTTACTACTGTAATATAAGGTCTTTGCCTACCTATGAAATTGCCGTTTTTCATGAAATAAGTTAACACCCTTTTTACTATATTTTTTATTTTTATTAATCAAAGTGATTACCCATGCAACCAAAGCAGTTTTGCCAACGTAGTGGTAGCTTATTGATGGGCTTTTTGAAAAAAATCTTCAAAGGCATTTTGAACTGCCTCTCGGTTATTGAACTTTTTCTCCGCTAAGAAGTTATCCTATATCTGGAACAAGTAGAAGTATGAAGGGGCAAGGTCTGGTGAGTACGGTGGATGACGGACAACTTCTAACCCTAACTCTTGCTACTTGGAGACCGTCTGCCGAGCAGTATGAGGTGGCGAAACAGCGGAGCCAAACAATTGACGAAAGCTGGTTGGAGATGTGCGAGCTTCTTCATCAGTGTGTTCAGTTCTTCACAGTATACATCTGCAGTAATGTTCTTCCCGTTTGGTACGAAACTATGATGAATGACACTGGCGCTAGACCACTAAACAGTGACTAACAGTTTTTTAGGGGTCAGTTTTCATTTGAGGTATTGTTTAGGTGCTGAAAAGAACAGAATCCATTTTTCGTCGTAAGCAACAATGCGATGCAATTTGCCTTCGTTTCTGTGCCTGTTGAGCAGTGCAAGGCTCGATTCGATTCGTACTTCGCGCTGGCGATCTTTCAATTCGTGGTGCACCCATTTGTCAAGCTTTTTTAACTTGCCAATTCCCGAAAAATTTAATTATAAAAAAAATGGTAAATCATATTGACTAATGCTTTAAGGATGAACTCAACGTTTCATTTGTGCATAATAATAATTTAATAAAAAAACAGGCACAACAGAGTAAAATTAAACAGGCGAATGGAAATTAGAGAAATCGTAAATCATGAAAATTACTTTCTTATGTTATTTAGTGCGACAGCGAAACACTAGACATCAACCGCTTCGGTTACGGATGCAGCACTACTGACGTATTTTTAATTAATATGTGATATGAATAGGTATAATTTACTCAGATAATGACATATCCATAATTTCTTAACCAGTGACAGAATTGGGTAAAATGTAAGGACAAGCATATTTTTCGTTATATCTAAATTAATATACTTGTTAAACTGATGATATTTTTAGCATTGAAAATGTTTTGTCGTTCGCTCTAGTAGGCCCCCATTTTCGCTGAAAGTGGGACTCGCCCGTGATATCCCGAGATTTGGGGCCACGAGGACGTATGAAGGCTAAAAAGACGCGGAATTTGAAGCGCTTTAAGAAGACATAAAAAATATTTTGGAAAAGTCGAAAACTTTTTCGGAAGTCGGAAAAAACCGTGTTTTTTTCGACCGTCCGAAAATCGTGTGTGTTTACAGAAAATTTCCGATATCCCGAGAACGGAGCTGAATTTCAAAAATATGAAAAAAAGGTACCTCGGTTTTAACCAAGGAACATTTGAGGTAATTACACTTTTTTTGATATTGGCCAGTTTGGCGCGCGTCGCGAGGTGCAAATTTTTTTGGTTTTGAAAAATGAATTTAAAATTTTGTGTTTTTTTTGAATAATCTATTATAGGTAGATTAATTTTCAATGCATTAATTTCAAGTGATTCTGGTTACTGGACATCTAATAGAAATTAGGAGAACAAACTAAATGAAGTGTATGTAATTACATTTTATATTAAACAATTGCTAGAAATGATTCCAAAAAAATAATCAACCCCAAAATATTACAGACTTATGAGATATTTGTATGGACGCACATATCGCAAAATCATGTCAACTAAGAATAATCGAGGTAAAGACTTATAACGAAAATAAAAACTTGAAAACAAGCCAAGATAACTATTTGATGAATTTAACTATATAATTCAATAAAGAGTATAATAAAATAATAAGGCGTCGGGACGTGACGACCCCATCGCCCACTGGATTTCCAGTGCTGACTGCACTGGGAATCATAGCAATGAATGCCATTAATTTATGCTTCGAATTGATGGCATTCATTGCTATTCAGATATTAAGAAGATAATATGAAAAAGAAGAAGAATAGAAGATCATTGATATGAAGAAGAAACAGCGCAGGTGATGATAGCAAACAACCTTATAGAACACCAGCGTTCAGGGTGGAGTTCGAACTTGATGCTCCTGTCTCAAAAAAGCTGGTGATCCAAATACACAGTTTTTCAGGATGTCCATAGAAAGGAAGCTTTGCGCTTTTGTAAAAATGTTGTTTCTTGAGTAATATTATTACATAATAGCGGTCGAGGTTAATTTAATTAAGAACGCATATATATACATTATAGCATATAGCTACACTATAGCAAGATTATAGCTAACGAGGCACCTAGCTAACGATCACACCGAGGAGTATGGTGTAATATTCGTTCCGCCTTTGAGCAGTGTAATGAAGTGTTATTAAGTCATTATAGGCAACTTCTTTGTTTAAATAGCTTACGCCGAGCTTATCTACCTACATCGCTGCAATATTCCTAACTTTCAATACTTATATTTGGATTGAGCTCTGATTGAGTACTTAACTTCTTTTATATTAGATTAAAATGGTCTAAGTACATGCATTTCTTTTCTTTATGCAATTTTAAATCTTACCTACTCAGGATTCGAATATTTTGGCAAATAGCACCAGTGCATACTACAGCTTTTACAAGCGACATTTTAGAGTAGTTATGTAACAAATAAATATAATTTGTTTATTTATTATGTTTTCACGCACACCGCATATGAAATAAAACACCGTTTCAGCTGGTTCAGGATGCGTTTTTTATTACTTTTATATATGTTTATCGCTACGTTTCGTTGAGAAAGTGTTTTAATTAAATGTTATTTGTTCAGTTATAAAAGTCAATTTAAACATAATTATGCCAAATCTCATAAAGCAGGTCTATAAATAAATGTGCTTAAATTTTCAAACATGCTTAAAATTTTGTAGATATTTATATTATTCAAATGTTAGGTATCTATGTTATTATAAAGGCTGCATTTGCTAATCGCCATAACGATTTGGTCAACTTATGTCGTAAAAAAACAATATCACGGATATCAATTTTACAGCCATTAACAAATTGTAGTGAACCGTTGTAGAGCCATAAAGATAAGAATGATTATCATGAAGATAATCTTAGGGGCCGCCGTGAGTTTCCTATTGTTTATCTTCAAATTTAATAGCAATGAAATATGTACCTTATAAGGTTATTAACCCACTGCCGCGTTGTGTGTAGGTGTGAAATGACGTGGATGCACTATCTAAGTCATTATAAATAATGGGCAGATAAGCAAGTAAAACAATAGATCTCATCTGCAGTGGGTGGTGCGCACGTCCAACGGAACAAGACACTTCGAACAACGAAACTTTCTAATGCTATGTCCGTTCTTACAATAAGACGTTGAAGCGCTTAGGGGTCACTGTACTCTGGTCGGTCCATGACTAGTGGTGGTTGAAGAAGCATTGAACTTGAAACGCAAAAGCACTCATTTAGTTTGATTTGTAAATAGAGTATGTATGATGTTTTTACTTCGTGATAGTGATCCGTTGATGAACTATCAATGAGTGAATGGAACGACGCGCCCGCCATTTCACCATTATAGTGTAGGCGTTGATTTTTTTATATCCATTTTTACGGTCGCTTGTGGGACGTTGTTCTTTTTAGAGTTCCGTAACCAAAGGATGACAGCAGAACCTTATTAGCATTCCATCGATGCCCGTCTGTCCGTATGTTTGTTAGCGAGTTGTATATCACCACACACAGACACAAACTCAATAACCGACAGTGTCACGGAATTTTTACCTTCGGGGGTTGGTAGAGGATTAAAGGGGAAGCCCAACTGTAAAAACCGGCCAAGTGTGAGTCGGCCTCACGAGGAATGGCTCGTACGATTATATATACAAAATTAGACACTATATTATAATACCAAGCATAAAACGGCAAAAAAATACGTTCGTTGTATGGGAGCCCTACTTAAATATTAATTTTATTCTTGTTTTAGTATTTACTAGCTGTGCCCCGCGGTGTTACCCGCGATTTATTAGAGATATTTTCCCGCAGTAAAACGTAGCCTATGTGTTATTCCAGGGTGTCAGCTAACTCAAATATCTGTAAAGTGTTGGAGAAAGACATATTTATCTCACAATATGCGGATGACTTTGCGTTATACTGCTATTGCGATGTCATTGAGGAGGGACGTTTAAAAATACAAAATGCATTAGTTAAAATCGATAACTTATTTTCTAATTTGGGGCTTTCAATTTCTCCGGACAAAAGCAAAATTTGTGTTTTTAGTAGAGGATTTCGAAGGGATAGCATAAGTATAAAAATTAATAACCAGAATTTGGAGACAGTAAACCATGTTAAATATTTGGGTTTGTGGCTTGACCGAAATTTAAGATGGGGTAAACATTTAAATGAGACAAAAGAAAGAATATTAAATTTTCTAAAAGTGTTCAAAGTATTGGTTGGGCCAGGGTGGGGGGTTCATCCTTCACATCTAAGACATCTTTACATATCAATTGTGCGGAGTAGGTGTGATTATGCGTGTTTTTTGTATGATAATAGTTCTGAAACACATCTATCAAAATTAAATAAGGTACAAAATATGTACCTAAGAATTATAGGGGGTTTTATAAAAAGTACACCTATTCATACTATGGAGTCTGAACTAAATATACCATCACTGTTCATTAGACGAAGGTATATAGCTGGAAAATTTTACCTCAAAAATAAATCTTTTAAATTTGATTCTTTGCTGAATTATCTTGAAGACCTTTCAGGTCTTAGCTCAAATTTGTTTTGGCGCAATAAAAAGAAGCCGTTGCTATTATTGACACACGAAATATACCAAACAGTACCAGTACACTGTAGTGGGCGATTGGAAATGT
Organism: Chilo suppressalis; assembly: GCA_902850365.2. Classification (NCBI taxonomy): domain Eukaryota; kingdom Metazoa; phylum Arthropoda; class Insecta; order Lepidoptera; family Crambidae; genus Chilo; species Chilo suppressalis. Next base: position 23,206,029 of record OU963898.1, read on the forward strand.
TTTCGTTAAGTACATGGGTCACTAATATTGATTTGACAGATAATCTTCGAGATAGTATAGCTGAAGTTGACAAAGCAAAACGATTATACAATAATCAACACCTAAAAGCATTCTGTCATAACATGTTCCAAGATAAATATATGAATTTCTATATCCTATTTACTGACGGATCAAAAGTAGGTAATTCCAGCGGTGTAGCATTTCTTGACTGGCAAACTGGCGATTTCATTAAACTACGCGTCGAATGTAATATTTCTATCATGTATACTGAAATGATTGCTATTCTGGAAGCTCTCTCTTAAATCCAAAGTATAGATGGTAATCAATTTATAATTGCAACTGACTCCAAAAGCACTATTCAACATATAGCAATGTGTACTCGTAATATAAGGTTGGATATACTATAATAGATTTAATTTGTAAATTAGAGAAACAAAATAAACATGTTATTATTCAGTGGGTTCCTTCGCACGTCGGTGTGGCAGGGAACGAGGAAGTAGATCGCCTTGCAAAAGAAGCAATAAGCGACGGGATTGAATACGAATGCTTACCGTTACATACAGATATCTTGCAACATACCAAAAGATACTGCTTTAAAGCATGGGCAGAATATTTTGACGAAAGATCATTAACTAAAGGAATATGGTATAAAACCATACAGCCATCACTTCCTCGGTCCCTGTGGTTCAAGGAATGTGCTGAATTAAACAGAACTGATATAATAACCGCTTTAAGACTGAGGTCCGGACACATACCACTAAATTGTTTTGCATTTTTAATGAAAAAAGTAGATTCTCCAAATTGTAGTATTTGCGATGCAATAGAGGATGTTTATCACATTATTATGGAATGTACCCGGACGGCGAGTATGAGAAGAAAGCTTAATATTAATAATTACGATATAGGTGCTGGTAATTGTATTTTGATGCATCCATGTACTAAAGAAGCGATACTGTTATACAAATTTATTCAAGCTGCCTTAAAAAATAGATAAGTTAAGTTTGTATATGTGTAGTTATGAACATTCTTAGACATAAATTATAGGGGTGACATATCTACGGACAAAACCCCTAATTATTATTGTACAATAAAGATTAAAAAAAAAAGCTAACTCAATACCAAATTTTATTAAAATCGCTCTAGCCGTTTAGATGTGAAGAAGTAACAAACATACACACTCACAAACTTTCGCCATTATAATATTAGTGTGATATTATTTGCTGTTATAGCGACAACAGGAATACGTCGTCTGTGAAAATTTCAACTGCCTAGCTATCACGGTTCATGTGATACAGCCGGTTTACAGACAGTGTAGTTTCAGTAATAGGTTCCCGATTTTACCCTTTGGGTACGGAACCTTAAAAAGTGTCAGTATAAAAAAAAAGCGACGCCACATTTGACATTGGTTGCGTCAAGATGTTGTACGGACGCAGAATCGGAGCCCATCGCCGAATATTCTTTCTCTGTTGATTGTTTTTTATTATGTTGTTTTGGATTATTATGTTTTTTATTAATCGAGTCGTACCCTTAGCACGAACCATTCGTAACGTTTGCGAGTCTGAAACGTCATTGTCCAATGTGTGCTGATTTTTAGTTCTCGTCACGTCCGCTATGGCGCTGCTGTTCAAGTTGCCATACAAAATTTGACAATGACATTTCGGACTCGCAAACTATTCAAATTCGATATTAGTTCGTGCTCAGGGTACTGCTGAATAAACAGGTGGCGCGTTTTACGTTTTTTTCCACTCCCAGTCTCCGCGGCTAAGGAAAGCTGTTTCTCATGAGCCGTTCCTTACAGATAGACAGTTGAAATTTTCCTGTAATGTGCATTTAATTGCCGTTACTGTAAAAATCAAATAAATTTATTAAGGAAAATTGAAACCCTTCGTTTCCTAGACCGACTTGCGATTGACCGGTATTTTAATGTTCCTGAATACGCCTATATTTGTAAAATATTTGTTTTCAATCAATCAGCTTGTCGAATTCAAATGGCTAATAATTGACTAAAGTACTACACAAAGCATATAATCAAAACACTTCGTAATGGGCTACATTTTGAAGTTTGGTGTTTGGCGTGCATGAATTTGAATGTAATATTATATCTATACTAGAAAACCGCTATATAACAAAATATAGTTTAATATTGAAGATGACGAACCACTCCATACTCAGTGGGGCAGTGGTAAACTGTCAGAGTATTTTATTATATTCTTTAAGCATTTCACTGCTAGTTGCAAAAAAAAATATTAAAATTATCAATGCTAGATGTTTATTAGAAAAAATATTCACGCGGTCCAGGCGACGGTACTTGAACCCGAAGGGATAGTGAAGGGTGCGCTTTGCTATCCGGATGCACCGAACAAGACCTATTTTATAATTATGCTAGCGTAACCTTGTGGACCGCGTGGAATATATTCTAGTAAATTTTCTTTAGATTTTCACAGTATTTTCAAAACAACCTGCTTAATATCTGTTGATTTATCAAATTATTAATAGTCTCCTCTGTACCTACAATAAAATATCAATTAGCGTCTGGAGCGCGCGACGATTACGCAAATTACACCAATTAATATGGCTATATACGCATGAAAATTCAACGCTCGCGTAATGGATACGTCCTTCCATTATCAATTACACGGGATAGAAGGCAGTGCCATATGTGTCACGGCGTCTCGTAATTTAATTGGGCTGTCATTCTGTCACTCGTTACTGTATTAGTGAGCATGGGCCCTAAACTGGTATTATGAATTGAGCAATGCACTACAGTCATCAATCATGATTGTGGCTCATGACGCGGTCTGCTTGCAAGGAGACCTTCTCACGGTCACCTCTCGATGTGATCATATTTGGTGTGATATCAAACGCTTGGTTATAGTGTTGCTGCGATAGTGACACTAAATCGATGTATCGCAGCTTTTTGTACACGTAAAAAAAGATTCAATTATTTAGTTATAAAAAAAACTGAAATGAATTACGAAAAAATAATGTCAGAAAATTCTTTTTTTTCGGAAACATAATCTAAATCGTTGCCTGAAGTAGCTGGTTAAGTTTTTCAGGTAACATAAAATTCACGGTGTATAAATGTTTCAAAATAATTAGACTCCTGTGTAAAGTACATATACTGTTTTTCCGATTTCTTTGGATTCAATAATGGGATTAAGCCCAAGCCCAAGTGTACGCGCACACCGCAAAGCAGAGGTATTTTAATATCGATAGCTTATTTATCGATATTAAAACAGCTCTAGTTTTGTTACTTTCTCCGTTAATGTCAACGGTTTCAAACGGTCAATGACTTTACTGGAGAGGAAACGCGTGAAATTAATACCGATTATTGATTAAATTAGATTAATAAAATACTTATAGCTTCTGTTCACGGCATGCGGCAGTATGTGGTTTGATTTTAGAATTTTAATCCCTGGTTTATATTTTGTTCAATGCGCTTGTTGATTGTATAGATAAAACTCTGCCGCAATTGCCGGAAAGCTTAAAAAATTACAAAGTTCACATTAAGTTTTTTAAGCAAAACTGCGATATTTTAATGCTCATGTTATAAATCATATTACCTCTTCTCTTCTTCCTGCCCTTATCCCATCTTTATTTGGGGTCGGGCCTTCGTGTGCATTTGCGCCAGGCTATTCTGTCCCGGGTTGTCATCGGTGTTAGTTTTTGGGATTTTAAATCTCTTTCCACGGTGGACCACCAAGAGGCTGGTGGTCTGCCCCTAGTTCTTTGTTTTGTGTTGATGTTGAGCACAGTTTTCACGGAGTGCTATTTTTCTCGCCTCATCACATGACTGTACCATCTGAGTCTGCCCTCTTTCAGTTCCTCAATTACAGGAGCTACCCCAAAGGAACCCCTCACGAATGCGTTTCGCACCCTATCCAAGCGCGTCACTCCCCCTGCCCAGCGAAGCATTTTCATCTTCGCTGTTTGTAGTTGCTGTTCGTGTTTCATTAATGAAGCCCAACACTCAGAGCCATAGAGCATTGCCGGTCTGACGACAGTTTTATACACCTTCCCTTTGGTTTTAATAGGCATTTTGGGATCACAATCACACCTGACAAAGATCTCCACTTCATCCAGCCCGCATTAATTCTGTGGTTTACGTCTTCATCAATAGAGCAGTCCGAAGCCAGCATAGACCTTAGATATTTAAAACGGGGCACCTTAGGAACATTGTTACCGTAGGAAGACAACTCCTTTGTTCATCCCCCAAAGTAAGAGGACCGCGTTTAAACTCGCTACAACAGCGGTAGATGGTTGCTTTTGAAGGTCCTTCATCCATAAAAGCAGTTCGAAATCGATAAATTGACTCATCACGTTTTAAGCCACATTTAAAATCGTAAAAAATCATAGCACGAAAATATTCTCGATGCATATCCATTTTTAATGAGACAAGAGATATTTGATTGGCTCTCGAAAAAATGCGGAGGGAAATTTGAAATTCGAACAGTGGTATTTTTACTTTTAAATAATCGAAGTTTTCAAAATACACAGTCAGGTCATAAGTATTGTCACATAGTAAAAACTTTTCTTTTTTCTAAAGGTTTTTTTGTGGCCAGCAAGAATGCTGGTTTTTATTGAAAAAAAAAGTTTATTGAATTCGAATTTCGAATTTTTCATAAAAATAAAAATGAATACTTTTTAGAATTTTACTCATTTTTAAATATAGAGTGGACGCTTAAAGAAGACCGTGTTGCAGTTATAGCGCCGCATCGTTGCGGTTACGCGCCAATTCAAATTTTTGACATGCTTAAAATTTTGAATATAACCAAAAAATTCGTTTATCGTACCATCAAACGATACAATGAAGACTAGTGTAGATGACAGGTCAAGAAGTGGTCGCCCTCGGTCTGTTAGGACTTCAGCAGTGATAAAAGCTGTGACGGCGCGAATTCAAAGAAATCCCAAACGTAAACTGAAACTGTTGGCCCTTGAGATGGGGTTAAGCAGAACCACGGTGAAAAGGGTTTTAAATGAAGACTTAGGCTTCGGGCATATCGAAGAAAAACAGGACATCGTTTGAATGCTCGTCTAATGGACCTGAGACTGAAGAGATGCCGCGCTTTGTTGAAGCGGTACGCGGAAAAAAAATATTGGGAAATTCTTTTTTCGGATGAAAAAATTTTTACCGTTTTTTTACCGAAGCGAGCAACCGTATTCCGCGTGTCCAACGAGGTCATTTTCCATCCTCGCTCATGGTATGGTTGGTAGTTTCTTATTGGGCTTAACAGAGGTACATTTTTGTAAGAAAGGTGTAAAAACGAATGCTGTTGTGTATCAAAATACAGTCCTGTTGTCCATGTTCAATAACAGGCACTGGGTATTCCTACAAGATTTGGCGCCAGCTCATAGAGCGAAGAGCACACAAGACTGGCTGGCGGCGCGTGAAATCGACTTCATCCGGCACGAAGACTGGCCCTCCTCCAATCCAGATTTGAGTCCGTTAGATTACAAGATATGGCGACACTTGGACGAAAAGGCGTGCTTAAAGCATAATCCCAATTCTGAGTCACTCAATACATCCTTGATTAAGGCAGCCGCCGATATTGACATGGACCTCGTTCGTGCTGCGATAGACGACTGGCCGCGCAGATTGAAGGCCTGTATTCAAAATCACGGAGGTCGTTTTGAATAAACTTTATTGTCATAAGAATCTATGTTTTGTTAAGTTCATTTTGGTATATAAATGGTTACATAATAAATAAACTTGTTTCAATTATTTAATATTAAACATGTGACAGAATTTATGACCTGACTAGGTAATTAAAAGTGGCCAGTGTCTTACACATAAAATCATTTTTCCACAACACTTTCTGAGTGGCCTGGTAATAGTTTCTAAACAGCGCGTGTTATAAATACACGGTTGTAAATATAGATTGTAAGAAAATTGTATCAATAAATAATATCCATAACGTGTCCTTATTTCCCATAGATGTAGTGTTACATTGTTAATAAAATAAGTAAGATAAATATGATCATTCACATTATAGAAATGGATGAAATTTTGAATAAAAATATTAATTTATTTGGGTTATTAGACTTCAAACTTGGCACAAATACTTATCTAAATAAATAATAACGTTTATCATTTTTACTTTTCCTAAACTACCCCCTAAAAAGAGGATTGAGGGCATCGAAGTTTTATATGGATGAATTTTAACGCGCGGTTTGAAATGGTAAAGTGATACATGGCCCATGCGGAAGTTTTAATCATACGTCACCTTGTACTTGTATGAAAAACAAAAAATGCTATAATGTGCGTTAAAATTAATTCATATTAAAACTTCGGCACCCTCCAATCTCTCCTTTAGGGGTAGCTTAGGCAAACCAGAAATGGCAAACTTTATTATTTATTTAGAGAAGAATTTGTACCAAGTTTTAATTCTATTAACTCAAAGAATAAGATATTTCATTCAAATTCGCAAGGGAAGCGAATTTTTTATCTTCTTAGGGTCTTCTTTTCTTCTTAGGGGTAGATTTTCGGAAAACCCTGATACATGGTATTCTTTATTTCTGGTCTGCAGTAAATACCAAGTTTCAAATTAATCGAGAAGCGCGTTAAAATATAAGTAAGTAATCCCTCCCAATCCTCTTTTAGATGGTCGTTTAAGAAAAATAATGACAAACTTTTGTATTTATTTATATCAGTATTCGTGCCATGTTTCAAGTCTATTAACTCACGTAATAAGATTTTTCATAAAAACTTTCATCCTCTATTTTAATCTCCGAAGAGGTTGGGGTGAATTTTGAACAATCTTTTCTTAGTGTACCTACACCTAGATCAAATTTGGAACTCTGTGCCAAATTTGGAGTCTGTAGACCTAGCGACTTGGGTTGTGCGTTGATATGTCATTCAGTCAGTCAGTTTCTTCTTTAATATATTTAGATTAAATTATTGCAAAATTTAGCATCACGTACCTATTTTGAAATAAACAAAACACAGGCGATGACTATGCCAGTACCAGGTGCTTAATCAACGGCACTACTGCGATGCGGACAGAGTTCGTGTCAGGGAGTTTACTGTTTAACCACGAAATGTGTATTTTTAAGCTGTGTGATTTTGTGAAAATATTTTCTTACGATTTTTTAAATTCTGCGCAAACATTTGATGAGTACTTTGATAGAGACGATGTATAAATAAGGTCTCATAGTTTTGCCTCTTTGACGCTACAAATTGTAATAGTTTAAGTGTACATCATTTGCTGCTGACGAAACCACATTGAAGATTCTAAAACACATTTTAATAAAAATCATTAGAACGGTCAAAAGTTGGATACTTAATTAGTGGCATAGTGGTTCGAAACTTAATTCTATCATCAGCCTTTTTACATGCCACTGTTTGGGTTCGATCTTTCATAGAGCACAGTTTTTGAGAAATGGCAATAGCTTAAATATTTAAGTTAGAATTGCATTATAAGTAAGTTATATAACACCTATATTGAGAGTAGGCCCCCATTGTCGAGACTGATAAGCTAGATTGTAATCTGCCACGTAGGCGCCAGGCTAGGTTCGTGGAAGCCGGGTCGAGCGTGACACGCCGTGACACGTGACCCCGACGGCCCACATTTACATTTGTACCTAATATCACATGAGTAAAGAAGGCACAAAGGCATGCTTTATGCAGCTGCGTGTGTGTGAGAAAGCACTGGTGGTTCGTCGCCACCAATAGAAACGTTTCTCTCTGTCATGACAGGCCTCCAGTGCTCACTACACGCGCAAGTATATGAACTTTTGTTTCTGTACCTTCACTTATGTACTTACTTTATAGGTTGTGAGGAGTTAGATAACACAAGTGGCTAGTGCGTTCGGTCTGCGATCGTGGAAGTTAAGCAACTTTCGCATTTGCCGGTCATCGGATGGGTGACCAAAAACTTGTTATCTCGAGCCGTAAAGCCGTTGAACCCGGATTCATAATTTAGCACCCACCAATCTGCACTGTGCCCGCTTGTTGAACTACTTATATTTTTTTTTAAATGCTAAGCAGATTGGTGAAAAACAGATTGGGTAAAAAATAAGCTCAACCCAAATCACCATGACCACGCCGACGAAGTCTCGTTACTCGAATATCTAGTAAGTAATAATAAACCTTATTTATTTTTACTGGATTAAAATTGATACGAATAGAAAAAAAAAGTGCAAAAATGGTGTTTTCCGTAAGTACAAAGGATTTAGTATCCGCTCCATATAAGTGTCGCTCACAAAAGACACTGTTATAAAAAAATGGTTGCCTGTAAAGTCGGTTTTACGGGCGAAGATTTTACGTGACAACGTCTTTTTCTCGGTAGAATATTTATTGATATGAATATAATTAAATTGCACAATAGGAACAAGGAATTGAATGAAAATAAGAATTGCACAAATTTTAACTATAGAAATATATTTTGTTTACTAAAACATTGTACATGTAAACTTAAACTTAACACGAGAGACTCATCGTAACGTTACCGAGCGTTACACTTTTTCATAAGTGACTCCCAGCCGCAACCTAATTTAAGACGTTGTCACGTCAAAAAAAAAACGACGGGTTGCACTCCGGGTGTGCCAGCAGAAGTAAAAACTTGAATATTAACGTTGTGCATTTTTGATATTTCGGAATGGTTAGGGAATAATTTTGCACGAATTGGTTTAATTTATCAGTATAAAAATACAATCATTTATGTGGTAGAATACAATATTTATTAATTGCGCTATGATACACAAACATGACAATTTATATTACATTAAAAAGTTTATCTCTCAGAATTTCTCATTTAAGCGCACCTAGCGACATCTTTTGTAAAAAAATGCATTTTCTTCGCAATAAAGCTGCCACCTGGACGTCCTGGAGTTATTATTGTAATACGATAAAATAAAATATTACTATGATTCGTCCAATATATTGGAGGTCAACAACCTTTCCAATTTTATTGTTTTCGTCTTACGAATTATATTGTCAGGTGTCCGGATGCGATCAGGCCACGTGTCATGCCGCGAGTTTAACAGTTTTTATCCATTACAAAAAAAGTATACAACGCCGCTAAAGAAGTTTTCACTTCAATATCAACTTACATGAATCACATAAGCATACCTAGCGATATCTATTAAAGCTGCCCCCTGGACGTCCTAGATAGAGACTTATTATTATAATACGATAAAATAAAATATTACTATGTTTCGTCCAATATATTGAAAGTCAACAACCTGTCCAATTTTATTGTTTTCGTCTTACGATCAGCACACGTGTCATGAGGCGAGTTTAACATTTTTACCCATACAAAAAAGTGTACAACGCCGCTAAAGAAGTTTTGACTTCAAAAAGTTTATTAAGTCTTATGTTTTTCCACATTTTTTGACGGATAAACTACTGCGTATTGAGTCTACTTGCAAAGATAGAATAACGTTGCGTGGAAAACGCCCACAATTCGTCAGTATAATAATGCAATGGGCAAAGTTTTTTTTGCATACAAACGTTCTCGACTGATTCCTCCTTGATTTTTATTACTAAAGAAATTATTTTCATACATAAAATATAATTTAACTCATTCTATGCTCCTATGTCATTCTTTTTTTTTTCGATAACTTTTGTTTCAAAGAAACTGGGAGCCATCAAAAATTCCAAAAATAAATAAATAAAATTTTATCACTAATAAAGACGTCTAGTGTGGAGATTACAATTATTAGAGAGAACAAAAAAGCAAAACAAAGAGGCCTAGTATAACTACTTATTATTTTATGGGGAAAAATTTTTTTACATATACATATCTAATTATCGAGGAGGACATCGTCGAGAGCCAAACCTCGAATTTTACAATTTTTATACGCAATATTCAGCTTTAGCTTATGTTGATTTTATCGCACGATATTTGCCAGTAAGCGACAGTAATAATTTCTTCAAACACTTATTTCTCAAATGTCTCTCAGCTCGCGCCCGCTCTTAATATTGTCCACTAAAGTAGTCTCTCTTGCTTCACGACATAAACATCTTTCACATCACAAAATCTGCTAGAATGCTATTGCAATTTGAGAATGCTTATAATATTATTATTCCACTAAAACCATTATGGCGGTACGAGCCCAATTAATTATATCTAAGTATTTGTTTATTCCCAGCCACGGTTAATTCGTGCACTGCTCTCGGAAGACGACCCAGTTGCCGCAGTCAGCGCAAATATGGCGAAACTCCACAGAGCTACGGGAGACTCATTTATATCAATGATGGTGCGATCTCGGCGGGCTTGCCCGAACAAAACTCATTAAGCATTGGCAAACATTGACGCCCACTCCACTATAATACTAACTACACAAGGAATCGTTTTTACTGAACTATAAAATCATTTCTTATAAAGACACCCACGAAAGATAATACTTAGTTTAGGCTCAATTTTGATTTGATTAAATAATTTGGTCTATGTTATTTTGACACGTGTCTCTGAGTCATCATCTAGGTTCTTACCGAAGAATCAAGAATCAAGTTTTGATTGATTCGGTTTTGGACTATAGCTAAATACCTTTTATGATCAATAGTTTATAAAAAATAGCCTTTAGTTTCTTTATCAAAACATGATATAATTAATGTAATGAAAGTAAGTTACCGATTACATTCATTGTTTGTTTTTAGTTTTTTAATACTTCTTTGAAGGTTCATAAGGAAATAAAATAATAAAACTTACGCAGAAAATTAGACAACTTATGAATCTTCACTTAACTTAAAACTCTACCTGATACTTAGAAGTGAATAAGTTTTCAGTCGCATTTTAATATTTTTATCAGGACAACGTCTATCTGTCCGCAAAAATTAAAGGTTTAAAAAACAGCAATTACTTCAAGTAATGATTCAAATTAATAAATAGTTATTTTTAAACATACTGCGGTTTATTTTAAATGTAATAAAATTTGATTTCAGATAGTTTTTAATTCAAAGAGTAATTAGTTTTAAAGTTATTTTCAGTTAACTAGGTGACCTTTATGTTTGCGGACGAGTGTATAAATAATAAATATGTTCAAGGGTTCAGATACTCCGATCATAAATTTTATTGTTCGCTGCATTCGTATCGAAGATTTGACTATTTATCCAAGATGCTGATATAGGTGGAATGTCTTGTGAGACCCAAAACTTTGTTCAATCCTACCACGATAAGGGTTAAGGGTATTGTATGTAGTAGTTATGTAAATTGTTCTTATTGTAAGTGCGCAATTCTCTATCGAAGCACGCATTGATGCAGATGAAGCTGTCCCTATTCCGTATCATGTAAGCAATTGTACAAATTGATCGGCGCCACTCTGCCCTTCTCTATAGGGTTGCCGCGATAAAAACATTGACTTAATTATTACAAAGAAATTAAACATCGTACAACACCAGTTTGACCAGACCAGCAAAAATGAATGCTTATAAAATATGCATTAACAAGGTTTGAACCAGTGTCTAACATTTTTGTACTAAGACCGTAAAAGGCTTCGATAAGTTTGCAAAATTTTAGCTGGTGGTAAAAGTGTATGTAAATTTCACCAACAAGGGAAGAAATATTTTTTATTAGTTCAATAATTTTGAATTAAAAGTGAGGTAATCTGTTTGTCGATACCACAAAGCTTGGAACATTCCCATATGTATATACAAAAACAGGGTGTAAAAAAACCTATGACAAAGACTAAAACTACGTATTCTGTACACCCAAACAAGTAATATTACAAAATATTGTACGTGGGCAACATTTGTATTTTTAATTAAAAAAAAAATCTTTTTTTTTTCTAGTACGCAATGTATAGCGCGGCGCGCTACTGTGGCGCTACGCAAACAATGTGCATGTGTGTAAGTGCGTCGATAAAAAAGTCTCTAAATAACGTTTTTGTAAAAATCTTGAATAAAATATTGTGACTTTGACCTTCAATATCTCCAAAACCATAAATTTCCCAGGCATGGTCCAGAAGAAAAAAAATATCTACATGATGTGGAAAATACATGGCTTTCGACTTCGTTAAAGGTTTTTTTACACCCTGTATGTTTAGGCATTTATTAATGGTGAAATAAAGCATTACATTACTATGAACTCTGAAGTCTGGAAAGATTACACCCTTATGTGGTAGTCGTGTAATAAGTTTGTTCATAATTTGATTTTATAATGATATTTATTTTGCATTTACTTTAATTGATATGGAGATAATAAGGGTTTAGACAGTACAATGCAGCGTAGGTAGCCCTGTATCTTGTATCTGAAGTAAATGGTGCGTAAAATTCATCGCAGATGTTCCCATGACTTATTTTTCGCTAGTCGATTCGTTTACTACTTTTTCGGCGAGATTAGAAGAATTTACTCAATACTCCATCAGTGTTGAGGAGCTCGATGGCGCAAATGGTTAGCGCGTTCGGCTGCGATCGTTGAAGTTAAGTAGCTTTCGCAATGGTCTATCATTGGATGGGGGACCAAAAATCTTCTATCTCGAGTTCCTCCGTGCTTCGGAAGGCACGTTAAGCCGTCCCGGCTGCATCTGTAGTCGTAAGCACCCCCCAATCCGCACTGGGTCCGAGTGGTGGGTCATGGCCCAATATTCCATTACTTACTTAGGAAAGGCCCCCAGCAGTGGGGACATTAATAGGCTGATGATGATGATGACTCTACGATGACGCGTTCGGGAAGCTACGTAGCATCTTCTCGGAACATCTACCGCAGTGCCTCAAGACGAAAGTCTTCAATTCGTGCGTGTTGCCAGTGATGACATACGGAACCGAGACGTGGCCGCTTACAATGGGTCTTGTGAGAAGGCTCAAAGTCACCCAAAGGGCAATGGAGAGGACTATGCTCGGAGTTTCTCTGCGTGATCGAATCAGAAATGAGGAGATTCGCAAGAGAACTAAAGTCACCGACATAGCCCACAGAATTGCAAACCTTAAGTGGCAATGGGCAGGGCACATTGCTCGCAGGACCGATGGCCGTTGGGGCGGAAAGGTTCTCGAGTGGCGACCGCGTACCGGAAAACGCAGTGTTGGCAGGCCCCCCACAAGGTGGACCGACGATCTGGTAAAGGTCGCGGTAAGCCGCTGGATGCGGGCAGCATGGGACCGATCGTTGTGGAAATCCATGGGGGAGGCCTATGTCCAACAGTGGACGTCTTTCGGCTGAAATGATGATGATGATGACTCTAGTTAACGTTTATCAATTCAAATAGTCGTTATATTGTTAAAGTAATAAGAAAATTACGCTAATAATACTTATATATTGATATCGATAGTTTTAAAAACTAAGTTTGTTACTCGTATTTTAAAACTTAATACATTTGTAAAAAGTATAGCCGTTAAGGCTTTTGTATTCAATGTCAAGATCATTTGCTTGATTTACGCATATTAAACATGCTTGATGTGCTTTTATTATTGTCATGAATGCATCGGTAATAAACAAGCTTCGTTAGATTTATCCTGCCTCCTAGTAGGATATCCTACATATCAATATTATAAATGCGAAAGTTTATATGGATGTTTGTTACCCTTTCATTCTAAAACTCAATGCATTTGGATGGAATTTAATATTATATATAGTTTATTACCTAGATTGACACATGGGACTTTTTATCTCGAAAAATGTTAGATTCGTATGGGTATCTAAAAAAGCTTTAGCAAAATGTTTGATTTGAGGTTTTGTATTACTCCGTCACTATTAGGCAAACAAAAACTTCTTGAGTGTTGAATATTTTACGAGTTGATAGAACAAGGGATAACTTGTTTTCATTAAAGTTTCAAGTGTGGGTACTGTACAGGTTTTATGTCGCTGAAACAATTTCTGGGGCGATTACGACGCATTGTCCTAGTAGACAATGACGCAGCCATATCCCGCGGCAGGATTCTGCGCCGCATTCTTCTTCCAACCTCGAGTGCGTTTTTTATAACTCTACGAACAGTTTCGTTAACTGTCTGGTCGGTTTCAATGTCTATTGTATTGATACTCCGCAATTATTGTTTCGAGTATTTTTGTTTAATTTAAAAAGCGAGGTTTGTTTAATTTAACTCAAGGCTTTATGATTAGGCAATGTACCTATATACAGGTTGGTCCAACTAATGATGTCAACAATATTTTTTAAGATTCCTCGCACACTCGATTCCTGGGGGTATCCGAAAATATTTTATCTACTTTTTATCATTGTTATGGTTAATTTAACTAAAAAATGTAATTTCAAATTAAATTTAATTGAAATTCCTGTAAAATAACTTTAGCATGTGTAATTTTATAATAATTTCGGTTTCATCACTTTGATTTAAAATGCAAACAAAAAAAAAAAGCGTATTTGAAACTACAGTTTTAGGTTTAATTTACGATATCAATGAAAAATGTAGATAAAATAATGTCTACTGCTTTAATCGTGTTTCAATGAATATTATCCTATCCGCCTTCAAAAGCCAATTACAACAAAAATAGGCTGATTAAGTACAATTTACTACAATGATTTTTGGTAGTTTAGATTTAGAAGCATGCGGAGTTTTTAATTTTAGCCAGAAGCTATGGAAACTCCTTTTTGTATTTTTGTATTGAAATATTGAATATACATGGGGTATTTTCGGATACCCCCAGATGCGAGGAATCTAAAAAAAATTGTTGTCGTCACTAGTTGGACCACCTGTATAGATAGATTTATATAGGCTTTATTGGGATGAGAACCTACATTAATAATTTGATGATATTCTCTGTAGGATAGGACCGAGTCGCCCTCGTCCGTGGGTGTAAACCCCGAGTTATTTTTTTTTCCTGTTACCCCACACGTGGTCCCTGGGTGGTGCAAATCAGGCGACAACCCACTGGTGGTAGGCAATTGCCGAGGCTAGTGACCACCCACCGGACTAAGTCGCGCCGCCAAGCAGCCTAGCTGTGTTCCGGTGCGTAGTCCGGTGACGCCGTTTGGGAAGATCGGGTCGGAATGGTCGCTCCAGTACTGCAATGCCGTTTTTTAGACGTACGCATCATTGTTGCATCGGGTAACTAGTCTCGGAGGGTAGCGGGATCCGAGGCACGGTGCACCGCTGGCCGACCGCAGTTAGTAGGGGGCCCAAGTAATGGGTTAGCCACTCATGAAAGGCTGCCCCGCCAACTCGCGAAAAATCCCGGGATGCGCCATCGTGCCGGTTGGCGACCGGACGAAAGGGCCCGATGGACACTCCCGGGGGGGCTCGGGCGTCCCCGCAGTCTCCGAACTAGCTCCCCATAAGATGCACAGTGTATGTGAGTGTCTACTGGTTGCGGTACTGAAGCCAAATCGTACATTCTACTTCCGTTTTCCCACCGAACAAATGAAACCTGAAATGAAACTTTCAACCTCACGATATGAAAAAAGGAAATAGAAAAAAGGTCCAACAGCGGCAGCACGCCCTTTCGCACAAAGTGCACCTCACCAACATTAGAGGACTGCACTCAAATCTCGTGCCAGTCCACCACCATCTAGAGACTCAAAAACCAGCACTGTTTTTCCTTACGGAGACGCAGATAGGATGCCCGTCAGACCAGGCGTACCTTATGTACCCTGGGTACAATATTGAGCACAACTTTAAGCCCCGTAGTGGAGTGTGCTTATACGCCCGGGACGATATCTGCTATCGGCGTCTTCGTAATCTTGAAGACCCCCGATTCTCGGCTCTGTGGATACTATTGGACACAGGCATGGAGAAGATTCTGTATGTCTGTATCTACCGGTCGCACACCGGAGACTTGGAGACAACAAGGCTCACTGAATACCTCGGTGAGGCGGCGGATTCAGCTCAACAAAGGTACCCTACAGCCCAACTAGTGTTCCTGGGGGATTTTAATGCACACTATCAGGAGTGGCTATTCCCATACCGGGTCACTGACCATGCCGGAAGAGAAACGCGAAAGCTCGCTTTAACTTTAAATCTCACCCAGCTAGTCCGAGAAGCTACACGGGTACCTGACACTGACTCTCAAACACCTAATTGCTTGGACCTTTTGCTGATAACAGATCCAGACCGATACTCAGTGTCGGTTTCTTCGCCCCTAGGTAAGTCCGACCACTGTCTGGTGAAATCTGTGTCTGTCTACTCTCCGCCCGATCCCAGCCCTAGAGGCACCCGGAGAATGTGGCGATACAAGTCAGCTGATTGGGATGGAATGCGGTCGTTTTTTGCGTCCTATCCTTGGCAACCCGTATGCTTCACCTCTGGCGACCCATCAACTTGCGCGGATGCCGTGACTGATGTACTCACACTGGGTATGGAGTACTTTATCCCATACTCAGATTTACCTCTGTCCGGCAAAGCTCGCCCCTGGTTTGGACCTCAGTGTGCACGTGCGGAAGCGCAAAAACATGAGGCTTATCTGGCCTGGGCCGATGCTCGACACCGCAAAGCAAATGATTTACGCCAAAAAAAAACAAGCGTATAACAGGTCTGCCAAAGCCTGCAAGAAGGTGTTACAGAAGGCTCGCTTTGACCATATTAGCCGGATTGGGAACAAACTTGCATCGTATCCGACAGGCAATAAAGCGTTTTGGTCCCTGGCAAAATCGGTCGAGGCGAACTTCTGCCGTCCCTCACTGCCTCCACTGCAGAAGCCTGATGGGACTCTGGCTCACACTGCTGAAGAGAAAGCAAATCTTTTTGTTTCTCAATTCGCGGAAGCCACGAGTCTTGATGCCCGTAGCGCGGTACCTCCCACATCATTTGGCTGCTCGACAGCGATGTCGAACATTCGCATTCGCCAAGCGGAGGTGCGTAAAGTCCTACGCAATCTCGATGAGAACAAAGCCAGTGGCCCTGATGGTATCCCTGCAATAGTTCTGAAGACCTGTGCACCCGTTGTCTCCTGTTCTGACACGCCTCTTCCGGCTCTCCTTGGAAACTGGACAAGTGCCTAAATCCTGGAAGCTTGCTAACGTGCAACCGGTGCCCAAAAAAGGAAGTCATGCCGACCCTGCGAACTACAGACCAATATCTGTCACTTCATTACTCTGTAAGAGCATGGAACGTGTTCTGAACCATAAGATCCTAGCGTACCTAGAAGCGAATGACCTCCTCAGTGATCGACAATTTGGATTTCGCCGAAATCGGTCCACTGGGGATTTTTTAGTGTACGCTACTCACATTTGGAGTGAAGCCATTGAGAAGCACGGAGAAGCGCTGGCCGTGTCTCTCGATATCTCGAAGGCTTTCGACATGGTTTGGCATGACGGCCTTATAAGCAAGCTTCCTTCGTACGGCTTGCCCACTGCACTATGCGCCTGGATATCTGACTTCCTGCGTGATCGGTCTATAACAGTAGTTATAGATGGCTGCCAATCACATCGTAAGGCTGTTAATGCCGGAGTTCCGCAGGGGTCTGTACTCTCTGCAACTCTTTTTTTGCTCAAAATCAACGATCTGCTTAAACCCGGTACCTTTGGGTATGCAGATGATAGCACAGTCGTAGAGAGCTATTTATCAAATGCGCGTGCCAGTGCGGCCGAAGTTCAATCACTCCGAGAAGCCATGGTCAACCGCTTAAACTTGTCCCTTCAGGCAGTCTCCGATTGGGGCGATGCCAATCTGGTCAAGTTTAATGCTTCTAAGACTCAGGCGTGTCTGTTCTCCGCTAAAAAGAGGGCGTTTCAACTGGCCCCTTCTTTCCGAGGTGTAACCGTGCCGGTAACCGAACAGCTCGAGCTTCTAGGAATAACTCTCACCTCAACTCTCAACTTCGGTACCTACATTGAGTCCAGAGCTCAACTGGCTGCAAAAAAGCTTGGCGTCCTCGCAAGGGTGCGGAAGTACTTTACTCCGGAACAGCTGCTCACCTTGTACCAAGCACAAGTTCGCTCGTGCATGGAGTACTGTTCGCACCTTTGGGATGGTTCTGCAAAATATCAGCTAGAGTCTCTGGAATGCATTGAGAGGCGTGCAAAGAAGCTCATCGATGACGACAAATTATTCGAGACTAGACTCCAAAGTCTTGAACACAGGCGAAAAGTTGCCCCTTTATCGGTTTTTTACCGGTTACATTTCGGAGAGTGTGCTTCGGAGTTACATAACTTAATTTCACCTTCACCTTTTTACCACAGAACCACCAGAGAGACGGCAAAACGCCACAGATATATCGTAGAAGTCCCACAAACTCGTACTAAACGGTTTGCTTCCACCTATATAGTTAGAACAGCTAGGTTGTGGAACTCTTTGCCGGAATCTCTATTTCCAGTCACCTATAATCTGGCGCTCTTCAAGTCGCGAGTCAATCGGTTTCTTCTAGGCATGCGCGTCCCACCTTAGGCTGCTACGTCGCTTTTCATCAGTCGCGTGGCCGTCAAGCGTAAGCCTATTTATTGTAAAAAAAAAAAAAAAAAAAAGTATATCTGTGGGATATGGATAGGTGTGTGATCTAAACAAAATACTGTATTGGGCTGCTTTCCCACTTGGGAGAAGCGAGGTAGGTAATCGGCACGCGAAGAACAAATCGACGAATAAGATTGCTGAGCTAACCGAGGCTATATAAATAACTATATATGCTATTGATAGATTGCTTTTAGGCACCTCACGCACCAAACGGCTATGACCACGACCATATTTCACCAAATCGACAAATGTCACCGACATATGACATCAACATGACAGGCTTTTTTTAACAATTGTCAATCTTCCGTATCTTACTTAAATGACAATTGTGTTGTTTTTATTTTAAATTATTTTAAGTCGACATCATTGTCAAATTGACAATAATTCACTTCTAGCTGCGAAAGCTTGAGAAGATAAGTTCTTATGCAGGAGAATTGAGAAAGATCGAATACATTACTCCATCGTTATTACTGATTTTGCGTTTAAAGAAAAAATAAATATAATAGATTACCCCACAACACAGCGTGGGCTTCGGTGCGACACTGTCACTTATGCAAAAACATTTTTTTTAAGGATGAGCGTTTAAAACTTTAACATCCCTAAACATACAATATTTAAAGATTTTTACGTGATGAAAAGCTTATTCAGCTTAGCTATTCATCTAAAAAAAATAAAAAAAAAACTTTAAATATTGTATGTTTTGGGATGTTAAAGTTTTAACGCTTCTCCTGAAAAAATGATTTTTTTGCATAAGTGACAGTGTCGCACCGGGGGTGCGATATGTCAACGATATAATTATGTCAGTTTGGTGAAATAGGGTACAGGTTAACTACAGTTGACCATAGCGGCCAAGTGCGCGACGATCGTGATGGCTTCCTTAGTTAATCTGCTCGTTGCGGCGACTGACCGTGGTCGTGGCCGTCTAGTGCGTGAGCTGCCTTAGGGCGAGGCCACAACACCACGTTTCGGCGTTAAAATCTACGACGTCGTACAATGCATCGTGGAATTGTACGATGCGCTGCTGCCGGACGTTTCGATGACTTTTTTTGCGTTGCGTGATCGCATCGTATTGTGATACGACGTCGCAACGCTGCGTTGTGGCCTCGCTCTGACTCTTGTCCAAATGTAGCTTGTCCTTCCGAGATTATTCTTTCCTTATAAATAAGAGTACTTCTGTTTTCTGAGAGCAACTGTATGTATGCTTTACAGTTGACATAAAGTTTAGGTGCTGACTGCACAGTCTATATTCACTTGCATTATGAATAAGAAATAAAACAAAATCACACTTTATAATACAGGATTTATTTTAATAATATTATATATTCAGATGTAACAGCAATTATTTCCAATCTCCTTAGCAAACACTCTATCACCTTTCCAACAATATTTACAATTTTCAATGTCATTAGCATATTAAAAAATTAACACGTTGAACGTTATAGAATGTTCTTTTCATTAATACACTTTTGGTTAATATTTATCTATGATCGAAGAGAATTAACGAAAACTTTTGCACCATGTTGATCTTTGAAACAATATGAAATAGCTTTTGTGATTTGCGAAACATACAGACTGTAGCTCGGATTACAGAAAAAAACTTTCTTACGAATCTGGCGACCTTACATGCACACTGTAATTACAATAAGGTACATGTTCGTACAGCGTTTTCGTGCACACATAGCTAGTTGCGAACTCCGCTTTACTGGTACCGTGTGCGTTATCTGTCTTGTGTTCTGTAATCTAAGACCTGTGGGTAACAGTTTTCGTAAAAACTTTCATAGTTAAGGTTGTCCTCATAACTAGGACTCCTCGTAAACATTTTTCGTAACTGTAGCGAAATACTGTAGAGCATTATATTTGTTTATTTTCACCTTTTAATCTCACAGAAAGAGAGAGAAAGAACGAAAATGCCAAAGAAAGAACTTACATGGAGATCTCGTGACAAATCTATGTAAATGACAATGTATAAAGTTCAAACACTAAGCAGACTCTTTCTGGTCCTCTCACATCCACAGTAATTTCATTTCTAATCTAAAATAAATTTACAGAACTCGGCGTGCCATTACATGACAGCCACAATAATTACATTCATTTTGCTAAACCCCAATGCAATTTACAATATAATTTATTATAAGTAATCTATTTAGTTAAGTGTTCTTACACATTTTTACGAATTATCTTATAATTAAATATTGGGAGACCAATGTGAAAATACTTGTTTAATTTTCATGATGATATTTCTGTATTTACCCCACCCACCAATCTTTATTAACAAAAACCAAATTAAGTGATATTCAGTTAACAATGTTTTTGGTAGTTCAAATGATGAAAACCTCAGTCTGTTATTAGGTTTTAAAATAAAATCGCCAATAAAAATTATCGGCAGTTTCAGAAGATAACTTTAAATTTTATATGAAATAAGAAAACTCATAGGTAGAAGAAATGTAGAATGCAAAACTAGTTATTACTTTACGAAAGTAATAACAAAATACTTGGTTTACTGTTGGAGTGAAGTAACTTAGAATACAAATGATAAAAGACTTGAAGTTTCCCATTTCGAAATATGACGCCAGTTAATTTTCCTTTAAAATTAATTAACGTCTTTGAGTGTCTCAAGTCTAGACATATACAGATATAATAAAAGTGATTATTGTTTCATATTTCTTGTCAATGCCGTAGATTAAATAATGCAATGCCACTGCGCACATATTATATTACTATTTCGTATCACATAACATAATAATAGATTAATTTATGACTTATCGATATTATAAATAATAATAACCGTAATATTAATATGGCAACAAAATAAATTTACTAGCTAAGCACCTAAACCAGTAGGATTTTTAAATGGTATTTACACAATCATTTCTGTACATTCAACCCTTACGTTAGCATATCACTGGCGACTAATCGTTATACTTCTATTATAAATTATTGCCAATCATCTAGAATTAACAACATTTAAAGTTTCTTCAAATGATATAATATCTATTTATTATGACGCTAAATTCAGGATTTACCAATATTTTTAAATGCTGAAGTTTTGTAAAGCTTCCGTTACGAAGTATAATCATTCCCTAAATCTATATAGAGTACCAAAGATATATACAAAATGAAGACAATACGATATGCACTGTACATTTCACATGCATCTAAACGAACAACCTTTTACAGCAACATTGTTTGTTCAGCATTACATGCTCCAACGATTGATCACAATTGTCAACTAAACCTAAATTCAAATACTGACAAGTAATAGGGTTCGACGTTATTGTAGTAATAGGGTCAACCATATTTGCCAGTCACAAATTGCCCTGAAAATGTTGCTCGTTTAAATACTACAACAGACTTTTAAACGCATAATTTAAATGCTAAAAGTCTCCAAGACCATTAATGAGATTCCGATAATAATATTACGTAAATCAGGATTATATCTATCCTTGGATTTAGGCGAAGAAACTTTGATACTAGTTTGAGACTAGCTACTGTATTGTGCTTCTGTGATGCCGCTCACACTGAACGGTGTCAAGCTAAAATTTGTAAACGTTTGTCTTTTACTATCAGACTAACTTAACTACTAAAATTATAGCAGTCACTGGACGTGATTTGCACACACCACTTCACACACAATGATATGGGGATTCTTGGGTCTCACCGAAGTCGTGAAGAGTCTCAGTCACAAGAGTTCGATGAGAGCGCTTAGATCAGACAGTACCTGATCGCAGTCACCACAGCTGCACTGACAACGACTGATATAAATGGTCTTGACTTCGTTGCATACGATGTTTTTGGTACTGTTGCTGTATATGTTGGCTCTTCCCCAACAAACGTTTTGCTTCCTGTGAACGGATTTATATAATAATAATCTCAAATTATATATAATAGCAATCGTATTGCAGTATAATTGACGATACCAGTTACTGCTTAAAATATAAGTTAACATGGCTAATAAGGGTATGGATTATGAAAATTGAAGTTGGTTTCAGAAGCGTTAGTTAGGTAATTTACTAATCTTAGACAGGGAAATATCCGTGTGCCGTTTAAGTAAGATCGCAATATGGACATAAATAACGTCAGGACTACCATACAAATGCAATATTAGTCCAAACAAGTAGAAGAATCAGAAGAAGTAGAAAGTATAAAATCATTATTTTAACAGACAACTTTAACCAAAGGTTACATTTCTGACAATGCTAAAAATAAAGAAATCCCATAAATAAAGATGTTGCACTTACCCTCCATGCCAGATCCCGTGTCGCCGGAGCCTTGGTCATAAAAGCTGTCATCGTTTCCTTCGTCGCTGTCGTAGTTTTTGCCAGAGCCTGAACCTTCCTCACCAGCCTCGTCGCCCTGCATAAACGCTTCGGCAGCTGGCGCACCACTTCTCTTCGAATATGTCACCAGCAACTAGTAACAAAAGTTATAAATCCTAATTTTTATATAGCCTTTGCAGTTAGTAGCGTTTGATAGGTTTTATCGGTGATTGCGTCATTGAGTGAAATTGAGATTAAGGTAAATTTTTCATTACTAGTATTGCCACTCAGGCAACGACTGATTTTAATATTTTTGTCTGATCAATCCTCTCAAGTCACAAACATCTCTAAATCAAAGGTTTAAAATGGAATAAAATATTTAAACAAAACGGGATAAAATAATTAATTAATGGCTCGTCTTGTAAAGTACTAAAAAAAAGTATTTAAAATGTCTTGTGAAATATATTTTGTTATAGTAAAATGCCATGAATCCCTTAGGAATTTTATCAATTTTGTTGTAAGCGAAGTGGCTTTTAGGGAGCAGACGCCAGTGCCTAAGATTCCCAGCCGTTTAAGATTATGTCTTCCGAATCTGTTGGTTGTGAAATTTTAAAGTAGTTTTCTTTAGTAGTCACTCACCTGCCTAGCTTGTCGCAGTCGATCTCCCAAAGCTGCCACAACGGAGCTATCTCCGTGTACTCCAGTCACCTCAGGGTTATACTTCTGGTCGGTAATTGACGCGGAGGCAACCAGAGGCTTTGTATACCTAGTGGAAAAAATACACTTCATATATATAAACTATGTCTGATTAAAGTTTTTAAGCTCCATTAATTTTTTTATTAAATTAACCCAAAATTGATATTTCCTTCAAACTGCGACAGCAAGAGACAATTTATTCCCATTTGTGAAGCCACAATACCTCCCATAGCTTCACGTCATCACAAACATTCATTACATTCTTTGTTTGTGTCTTTAAATCAAGCAAAGAGTAATTTACTCCATTTACTTTACTATTTAGAATTGATTCAAGACACTTGTTGAAAAAGCATCGGCAATAAATATGCTGA
The DNA here is from genome assembly GCA_902850365.2 of Chilo suppressalis. Classification (NCBI taxonomy): domain Eukaryota; kingdom Metazoa; phylum Arthropoda; class Insecta; order Lepidoptera; family Crambidae; genus Chilo; species Chilo suppressalis. The sequence continues at coordinate 23,229,626 of OU963898.1, forward strand.
AGTTTCAATCGAAATGTGAACTACTCACTCTCCAATGGATTCGCCGTTCCAACAGTGCTTATTGTTCTCATCTTCGATTTCACACAGCTGATCGGCCAGTGTGGCAAACAGTTTTTTGTTTCTGGCTAGCGAGGCCGCGAAATGAAGGAGTTCCGTGTATGGAGGTGGTGCTCTTAAAGCATTTCGTCGTGCTCCCGTGGGTGGTTGCGAGGAAGAAATTGGCGTATCGAAGGTGGCTGGCGTCCCGCATTCTTGACGAACCTGATGACAAAAGAATTCAAAATAAGATAATGTTTTGCTTCAGCATTTCAGCAAAATAGGTTAAGATGACAAGTTCTAGGCCAGACTGGGCAAACGTCTGAGAAAGTCCCATCACTTAGGCTGTAATTTTTAATTTTATAATCTTACTTTTCCCATTGTCTGACATCACGAACTAGAGACCAGACCTGTTCGTTCATGTGACAAGACATGATTTAAAATGAATAAATATGAAATATATTAAACACCAAATTTGACAGTTTTGTATAAAATTCGTAATAACAGATCGCTTCCTTAAAAACATTAGACCCCTTATTAATATGAATAGTACGCAAGGATTAGTTACTCCATGTTTTGTTCTCCGTCTATTGAATGACAAATGGCATTTGAGTGACATGAACATATCATGGCGTAACCAGTCTAAGCTTATTCCTTGTTTATTAATAACGGAGTAAATGTTTCATACAAATGTCACTATTTTAGACCCCCAGTTCGTTATCCTGTGTTGATATATTCTGAACCATATTTGGCTGTTTGTTAGTAAAGTTTGTTTTGTTGACGTTTCTGGCACGTTCAAGTGACGTGTTGGCTCCATCACTGTAATTCTACATATACATTTTTTGGAATAATTTTGACAAATGACTTTACCTACAACACCTGATGTTGTGGTATTTTTTTAATTATAGTCGTAGGTATTGTTTGGTCTTTGTTCTGTCCCCGTATGTTTGATAAACTGCTTTAAATCCAATTAATGTGGACTATATCAGTAATGAATATTCCTCTATTTTAATATTGTTAGAACACAAGTGGCCATTATAAAATCATATTCATCAACACATCCGTAATAGGTATTTAGTTAAAAACAGTCTTTGTATTCGAAATTCGGTTTAGTAATATTAGTACACTATTAGTATATTTCATAGTCATAATTATGAAAATGTTAAAATCGAAAAAATGTACATAGCAGATATTGGTTTGACAATGAAGATGGTAACGAAAGTCGCGAAATAGAAGAGTTGGTTTTGCTTAAATTACCTCTCATCTGAAGTGGTTTAAGTAATTTTTCTATGTATAGGGACCTGTCTACATTGGATTGAGCTAGCTAAGTGCGCGGTGTACCAAAGCAAAAGCAGATCTTTGTCTTTATATTTGGCGCCCACACATAAGTTATTGTCTCAACTGTTCTGGCTAACACGACATGTTTGATGTATACGAAATTTCTATGTTAATGCGTTGATCAATCCTTTTGATTGTACTCGTCCGTAATAAGTTCGAGAAACTGGTTAGGTATGTGCTGCAGATGATGGTACTGAAAAAGCCAAGACAGATGATACATTTACCCTACGAATATCGCTCTCAAAGCTGCGTAATAAAGGTGCAGTTAATGTGAAATTGTGTCTGATGAGACTTTGGGTGTACATTGCAAAAACGAGAGATATAATCAGTGCGTTCCAAGCACGATGAAGATAAATTGCGCCGCTGTCAATGGTCATATCATTTGTTAGCGACGCCGCCCGCGGTCTCATCTGATAGGTGTGATGGCGGCAGCAGTCACCATCTTTTTAGATGCCACATTCTTGATGGCAGGAATTCTCGACGACCAGTGCATATTTTTTTTTTTTTGGAACACGTATATCGACACTGAAGGGGCAGACAATACAAAGCACTTCGTAAATAAACAGATTAAAGAAGACGTTTATAGAACACCTTTAAAAATAATAAAACAAATTAAATAACTCCTAGTAAAATAATAAGCTGATGCTTATTTATGTAGGAAACAACTGAAAAATCAAGTTATGTTGTTTTTAGTTCTAATGTTATGGACACAAAACATTGAAAATACTTGTTACGGTATACAGCGCGATTTTTTTATTTTTCCTAACGTTATGGATCTATACTTATAATCCATTTCAATCAGATTGTTGACTCATTTAGAGTCGTGACGTTACAAATGAATGTCAGACTGTTGTGTTTCGTGTGCGGAAACAGCGTAATCCGCGCGGGTGCACGCTACGAGAACACAATGTATAGAAAGTACAGAGACAAAGTGTGTGAGTGAGCACTGTCGGCTGTCGCGTAATGCCTCTCTCACATCTGCACGACGAAAATTAGCGTTCGAAGTTTGAATTTAGCTCTATAATTCGTAATGAAGGAGGTTCCGTGTCTATAGATGCTGGACGATAGCTTGACTGGCGATATTTGACACGCATAAAAGAGGTTGTAGGAGACTATAAAATATGTGCAGCAGAAGGAGCGTATTTACGATGGAAATCATTTAAATTTTGTACGTCAATTTTAGCGGATTTCATTACCAAAGTTAGGTCGCGCAGCTGTGGGAGGAGCATTAGGACAGCAACGTTTCTATTGGCTGCGGCGACAGGCTGCCAGTGCTCACTCACATACGTGTACTGCATGTAATTTTGTATCTGTGCCTTCTTTACTCATGTGGTAGCGAGCTGCGCGGGCGCGCGTCGTGTGAACGGCCCCTGTGGCTCGCGACAAACGCAAATAAACCAACCGCTGCGACGCAAATAGGCGCATAGTAGCAAGCAACCGACACGTTGCAGATATTCGCGGGAGTAACACTCTCGTTAGCATTCGCTTTGCAATCGGTGCAAAGGTCAAAGTGCGCATTTCAATATTTATTTATACTCTAGCTCTAGCTAGACAATAGACGCTGCGTGCCTGCATAATATGTTGTTGCGAAATAGGTAGCTATGGAAATAGTAAAAAGCCAAATTTGGAAGATCTTCAAGAAATGTAGACCGCTTAAATCTAAAAGAATCTAGTAAAATGTTCTCCAGAAGTAGCTATAATGGTAAAAAAATATTCTTGTACACCGTGTTCGATTGATCTCCTGCCAATCATCATCATTATCATATCAGGCGAGATACGCCCACTGCTTTACATAGGCCTTCCCCAAGGAATCCCAAACTGATCGGTCTTGCGCTGCCTGCAAACAGCGCCTTCCCACGGGAAAAAAGGAAGGTCACGACCTTCATCAGATCGTCAGTTCACTTTGTGGGGCCCTGCCAATGCTGCGTCTCCCGGTACCCGGCCGCCACTCGCGGACAATTTCGCCCCAACGGCCGTCAATCCTCCTTGCAATGTGCCCTGCTCACTGCCACTTAAGGCTCGCAATTTTTTGGGCTGTGTCGGCGATCTTAGTTCTGGGGATCTCATCATTTATGATTCGATCGCCCAGAGAAACCCCAAGCATAGCCCTCTCCAATTCCCTACGGGTGTGTTTGAGCCTTCTTATGAGGCCCATTGTAAGCGGCCTAGTCCCTTGCCAATATATTGGATGAATATAAGAAAACCAAATTTTCTTTATTTACACCGATTTGTGTGTTTGGTTTTATTTTTTTTAATTTCAGAGTTTTAGTAAGTTTCTTTGAGATCAGTAAGATGTATGCAATATTGTTCAATATTAATTTATTATGTTTAATGCTTTTGCTAGGAAGGTACGGTTCACAAAAGTTCGTTCGTATATAGTTGGTTCGTTTCTGCTCCGTTACATCAAGGTGGAAATTTCCTGTCTTTATACTCATCCTCTGTCAGCAATTGCGTATTCACATAATATTAATTAGGTATGCATGCCATGAGAGCATCGTTGATTCATACGAACATTAGGTTATTCATGTGTTAATTGACGGTTCACAGAACACAAAATAAATGAACGCGAAGTCGTCATGTCGTAATGTAGTCGAGATAGAGATTTAGTGTTTTATTAGATTTGTTAATAAAAGTTATTCCAAACCTTTGATGCTGCATTACTCCGCATGAGATGCTGGATTTAGCATAAATGAATGAATTCACTTAATATAATTTAGGGCTTAGTTAAATTTAATTTAAATTTGTTTTTGCTTCGGTCTTTACCCCAGGACTTTACGCACATGATTTCATTTTATCCTACATACACGACCGTCACAACATACAACTTCCAACCTTGAGCTTTCCCCATTCAGTGGCTCTCTCTTTCTTCGTCAGTTGATTCTCAAAGACTGCCGGAATATTTCAGCCGGGAAAAGAACTACACCATTTGAACACGTAACGGCATTCGTCGGCGGAACCTACCAACGACCCTTGCTGCCGCTTAAACCTTCGAAGGAGCTGGACCTTCGACTCTGAAGACGAACTACTACGCCCTGGCCTGTGTTGCTATCTATTACACCCCTCCCCCCTCCCCCTCACCTGCAAAATAGCAACGGCCACAGAACGGAATTTGGGCATAATATAAGATTATTTGGTACTAAGCCAATCTTTTATTTCCAAACCCACTACCTGCGAGCCATACCGGCCGCAAATACACTTTCAAAACATTTGTGATGGTATAAGACTTAGTAACTCTATTCGTCAAGTCCTCACCAATATATGTACTAATAGAAGTCTCAAACAAATGGATTACACGCGAAAGGATGTAGGATTTAGTTGTAGAGAAGTTTCCGTATAAACATAAAGTAAGGTCTCCTTGGGTGAGGCAGAGCCAAGTCCCACAGAGGCAAGGGGAAAGTTTTATTACGACGCGCTGACATCTGTCGCGGAACACCGAGGAACATGTTGACTCCAGTTCCGCTCTAATGTCGGAATATTGATATCATAAAATCGGAAAACATTCCCAGTTGTCATTTAATATTTATATAATACTGACTCTTTTATTGGAAACAGACAAAGAATAAGAAGTTGTTTGTCTATTATTATATGCCCGTAGATAAGGCATCTACTCGAATAGGTAAGTAATAATAAAAAGAAAAATCTCATACCACAATCTAATTATGACTTACATAAAAAAATATCAATTACAAAAATATTTTTCGTGAAAGCCTCTTTAATAACAATTTTGTTTTACAATAATAATAATTCTGTAACCAATATAGAATACAAGACTTACATACCTTTTTCGCGATAGTGTTTATTTAACTTTCTCTCCAACTTCTTTAATTTACGTTTTAACGACTTGTAGTCTTCACGTTTACCCATTTTTGATCTTTTATTGTACGTGAGATATTTTTTCCGTGTGGACAACGCAGAGCACAAAAAGATACAATGACATTGACAGGTGACGATGCAGCGCGGGAAGCGGAAGCATAGAGTGAGACCACAGACCTAATTGTTTTTTATTTTAGCTTTTCATTTTACAACTTCAAATATGTGGACAGCGTAGTAGGCACAAAGATGCGACTACATAGTTACAAATATGAGGACGAGATTACTACACATAATTGGGGATCGGACGTCACTTGGTAAGTTAGTCCGATCTTTATAATTAGCTACATGTAAATTGCACACACAAGAACGTACAATTAAGTAATTAAAGAAACAAAAACGCTAGTATTTAATAAAAAAAAAGTTGCTGTATATTTATGGTATAACGTCTTAATAATCCCGACAAATTTTTTTTCTTCTTAATAACTGTACAGATAGGTATGTATTTTTGGTAGAGATAAGCTTATAGAAACACCGACATTTAATTTAGCAAATATTCATTAGCACAGGGTTTCTCCGAGTAACCGGATCATTCCGCCATTGGCAACAAAAAGTTTGTTCAAAAACGGTCTAAATACATACACCGGAGGCATTCGCGGCAGCGGGTGGGCGCCGTAATTACAGTACGCGAACCAGCTAATATAACGATATAAATGAATAATATGAAAATATACAAAAGCTACGCTTTGGTCCGACACAATGGATTAGTAGAAATTACAGGCTTAATGCAGTGAGATGATACCACTCCGTTTATTAACGTTAATTTTGGGCCCGCTTCGGACTTGGAAAACATTCTTAAGGACTCTTAATGTCCTCATTATATTTACTTAACACTCCTATATTTCACAATCCTAACAAATATAGAGGTGGTGAAGTTTTATTTAGGAGTAAAGTATATTAGTTCCGCGACTTTTTGGCAACATAGAATAATGAACTTATTTTTTTTTGGAGTATCCAATTAATTTATCCGTCGCCAATGAAATGACAGAAAAAGTCGGGAAAAAACTGTGATTGAATCTGAAGTCCACTTGTTAAATAATGCAGAGCTGTGTACAAAAAGTGCCATATCCGGTATCGCGGAATAAATTTAACTTCGTCAACGATGCTGTCAGTCCATAATTCCATATGATTCATGACCATCAAGAGAAGCTTAAGTTGATTTTGAAATATCGATATAGTTTTTCAATTAGTATCGATATTTATTTAGATTCGATGCAGTGAATTTCAGTTGTTCAAGATTTTTTATGAACCCATTGAGTAATTATCTAAATAACCAGATTGGAGAGATAAGTTATTTAGCTCTAAGGAAAATGTGCGTGTGGTTTTAGGAAATTAAAGATCTAGTGCTGAATAACGCTGAGGTATTTATATAAATAGTTTGTTAGCATAAAATTCAGACAGATACATATATACATTTACATCCATAGTCCAGTCCATATACTATAATCAAAATGTTATAATCACGCAATAGATAAATAGTTTGCTGAAATATAATGACGTCATCAATATAAAAAGACAAACATATGGTGAAACCAATTGTTTTCAAAAAATAATCGTATGATATAGGATGACACTAAGTGACAAAACATTTACTAAATGTCTATCAAAAATTCGAAATCAGTTTTTGCAACTTTTACTTCTGAATCTGAACAATACTCCAATCTTCGGCAGCATTCTGCAGGCTATCAATTACAAAGTGTTCATCTGCACCCTGAACCTGTAAGTTTCAGCTTTCACGACTGAAACGGTCAGGGGAGAAGTTTTAGGCAGTGAAACTTTTTCACTTGTCAAACTTTTGTTGAAATGAAATTCTTAAATAATAGTCGAAGTTCCCCTTTCTTAGCACCATTTCATATTGATTCACCAAGTTTAGAGGAATGTCTATAAACAGAATCAAGTTTATTTAAAATTCGACCATATAAACAGAAACGTTGATTGAATAAGTTTTTGGTTATTGTTAGATTTGGTATTAATCTGTACTATGATCTAACGCTATGTTTTTATTCTTATTAAATTCTCAATTTAATTCAGTGTGACATTTTATAAACTTTTTATATTATGATATGACCAACCGAAGTTTGCAAACAGTAGCAATTTAATTCATTAAAATATTGATGACGATAACGCTTCTACATTCAACACTATTATGAGATAAGATTAAAGTGATTGAATTATTATCGTCGGTGATATTGAGAAAGAAAATATTGAATAACCGAGACGATGTCATCGAACCGTTTTTTAAAATAAACAGTCGCATCACGCGTGGGCAGAAGTGGCAACCATTAATTATAGTATGCCTATAGGTCGCACCGAGCTAAGCCCGCGACTGGCTGGCGTAATAAATGATGTTGCTACAGCTAGTCGGATATAAAATTTTATTTTATCACAATCTTTAGCTACATCTTCATTTCACAATAACATGTAGATGCATGTACTATTTGTCTAAAATAAAATTCACACATATCAACAATAAATCGTCGTACGAATGCACAGATAAAAACGAACTTGAGTCATCTGCGAGTTTATAAAATTAATATTTTGATGCTGAATAGTAATTTATTAAGTAAACAGAACTATAACATTGTTGGAAGCAAGGAATTTATATAACTTACTTTACTTGATAGGCAGTTTTAAATAAATAATACCTTTGATTTACGAATTTTATATTATTGTCTCACTACAATAACTTAAGTTATTGAGTTTTTGTCTCAAAAAACATAAGTAAGTACTTCTTTAACCATTTTTGTGTGGTCAAACACGCAGCAATGTGTGTTGTGTTGTTTTTATCGATTTCATGTATTTATAATGCATTCTGCACCTGCTGTCCTACTCTATAAGCAACTTTCATTGTGCAAATATCTTGGCCAAAATGTGCTTAAAAGTTCCTCCTTCATGTTTATCTTATATAGATTTTCTTATAGCAGTAAAAATTAATTGGAATTTAGTTTGCTTTATCGTCCATCTTGCATCATACAATGAAGTAGGTAAGTTAATTGTAGTGTGTAGTGGTACAGCTGTCTAGTTTGAAGTAATTGGTTCGAGTGTACCCTGTGGGTGAAGTCGGGTAGACCACAAATTGCCACAATAGGGGTCACTCGTCACATCCATTGTCGTTCTGATGTCATAAACCTCTGGAATCTTGCCTCGTAAATTGGCCCTGTCGCAATGCGAAAGCGACTTTGCACTGCTGAATCGAATGCTGAAACTAATGAGTTCATATTCTGGTCAAGCTTGTTTTCTATGAGCCCGATTCTGATACATATTATTTATGTTTCATACTAATAATACTGCTTACGTACGACCTCTATTTCTATTTAGTATTAAGCTATCGAACAAGATTTAGTTTTAATAAAAACCGACTTCCAAATCAAATATGGAACTAAAAGGTAAAAATAATATCTAAAGAAAATTTAACTAGAAAAATACACGCGGACCAGGCAGCAGACGGGACTTGAACCCGCACCCTCCGCTATCTGGGCGGATGCACTGACCATTATGCTACCGCGGCCCTATTTAAACATCTAGCAGTTAAATGCTTAAAAAATAAAAAAAGTTCCCAATAATTTTAGTACCCATGTCTTTTAGATTCAAATAGTTGTCAAGGATGATGTGATTTCCTATATTAGATTAAGTTCAAATTTAAATTAAGTACTTAAATAAGATTCAAACCTAGGACCTTTGGAACACAAGTACCTATCGGTAGAAGATATTGGAATGCAGTATAAATTACATACCGATAACTCCATTAAGTGTACTTAAAAAGGCAAAGACGATCTCGACAATAACAATCTAGGAAATGTCTCTATTGTAAGCGTTCTGAAAATTAAATTATAATGTGCCTAAACTCTTTCTCCATCCATTCAAATATCGTTTAACAATGAACAATAATATCAGGAGAGAGATTGCGTTACTTCTAATGCAACGATAATATTGTCAACCCATTGACCAATAATAGATACAGTTAAGAAATCATTATTAAAACCCTCGCTCATTGTTCTCCCGGTCGTTTATCTGTTACAGCCATTTAACTTTGAAATGGAACGGTTCAAACTTCCACGTTAACTATTCATGGATGAGTATGATTACATTGCATTTAAATAGAGTAATCCTTTTCTATCATAGGTGGAACGAATACATATACGTATTTATATATGAGCGATGTATGGTTGATGAGACTGTAATACTTTGGATATATCTATCTAATCTCATCAATCATAAGAACAAGTGAAAGAAACTCCATAACCTTAAAAAAATAGTACCGACACATACAAAACGCCATGTAGTGGTGTCAATACATATTATTGGATGTTGTCAACAAAGAAAAAAGAATCATTTAATACTAAGAAAGCAAAGTAAATATAAGAGTCTGTATCAGGCCGCACAAAACATAAATTAATCAGCCAATTTTCGAAGTTTTATCCTTTGCTACTTTGGGAGGGAAGTAAAGACACGACACAGTTACGGTACGGTTAAATGTCAATCAATCCCCTAGAGTATGCCACGATTTTGGTAACTTTTATATAATACATGCCATGGTATATTTTTATCAGAATAAAATTAATATTAACTTTTAGTTCTTTTTATTAAGAGGTTATAAAAGTTTTTTACTTTCAACTTTTTAGTATTTATTTATATTTATGAAATAACTTCATTTCGCCTTCCCTTAACGTCATTTTCTTTGTACAGTAGTTTCTTTATTAATCATGTGTTTCCTACAAGTATATGACATAAATGGTTCATCCCACCGAAGATCTTAATCTCGCATATGAATATTATCTAGGACCAAAGTACTCATCAAGACTAATCAAACGAGCGGTTAATAATGTTGTTACGAGTTTTATTTCGAAAATTCTATGGCCATCTTCCAGCTTCATCGTTAGATATTCATCATAAAGGTCCAAAGTACTCATCAAGACGAATCATACGAGCCCAAAATCGAAGGTATTATTTTATAATAATTTTTCTTCTTTGTTTTCTAATGGTAATTAATAATTAATGAATTAATAATTAATTAATTTTGTAATTAGTGGTAATTCTGAAAAAAGTACAGTAAATGAAAATTTTGAACATTATTTTCTTAAGGAATAGCTGTCAAAATCATTGCATACTGATGTTCCAACCATAGACATAGAACGAACAACTCTGTCGAGGTGTGGCACAGGCGTGTCAAGAAGCGGATGCACGGCACAAAATAAAATTTATTCAAATTTATAAATTATTTACGCAAAGAGGCACAACACCAAGATATCATAAGAAATAGAATTTTATTTGACCGTAGTAAGAGGAGAGTTTGATTTTATTCAATAAAAGATACAATGAAAAATTACAAGATATTATTCAAGAAAATATTACGCCGCTGTAGTTTCTTCAAGGGTGCATAAAATTACGGAAACAGTGTAAATGAGCGAGTGCTAACAATAGTTAATAAAGTATACTTGTTGTGTATACTTTATTAACAATCGTTAAATTTAATTAGGCATTATGTCAAAGTAGCTTTTTTTTTTGTTATATTTTCTGTTGATAGAGAAATAGATTTGTATTTAACTTCAACGGGATGTTTCGACGGTTCGCAATTATATTTTAGCAATTTGTTGTTTTGACACCTGGTTATTATGACAACTGGGCATTCTATCAATTTGATGTTTTGATAACTGGACATTATGACAATTAGACTTTTTAACAATTTGTTGTTTTGACACCTGGATGTTATGACAACTGGGTATTCCATTAATTGGATGTTTTGATAACTGGACATTATGACAATTTTACTTTTTAACAATTTGTTGTTTTGACACCTGGATATTATGACAACTGGGCATTCTGTCAATTGGATATTTTGATAACTGGACATTATGACAATTTGACTTTTTAACAATTTGTTGTTTCCACACCTGGATGTTATGACAACTGGGCATTTTAACGATTGGGCATTATATCCTTGTCATTTTGACACACTAGACATTCTGACACTTGGCCCAATATACCCTGGTGGGAACTATTACTATATCTATATCTATCTAAATATTACTATAATCTGTATTAGTTTAAGACTTATACGAAATCAGACATTAACCATATAGTTCACTTATACCAGTGAACAAATAGCCTTACAATAGACGTTCTAATTCTATATACTCGTATATCTTTCTTGACTGACAAGCTACTCAGTTACTAACGTTCGGAAGGTGTTCGTATCGTTCTGAATGAATAGACAGACCGGCCCGGTACGTTTTGAAGGGACAATAAAATGGTATTCGAATTCCGCTTTCCTTTCCTACAGTAAAATTCGCACCCAGTTTATTGTCATAGACTAGATAAGGCACAGAAAACATATGGTTAGACGAAGGAATGGCGTTAAGTTTTAAGATCACTACGTTTGCGTTTGATTTTATACATTTAAGTATAATTAGCTGTCCACGATTTCGTCTGTAGAATAATTAGTTCTTCATACAAATTATCAAGTCTTGCACCTTTTTTGCACCAAATATAACCTATGCTTTTGTAGCATACACTAATAGCAAGGTTTACATACAACATTCTAAAGATATTCAGTAAATCAATTAAACCTTTATTATTTCTTATAACACTCATTTACTCCAATATTTAAAATCTCTCTTTATAGCTAAACTAGTTTGGAATCAGTAGTCGCCGGCTCCAGAAGCAATAAACAAGTTATTGGAGTCCAATAAATAAATATGATGCGGTATTATATCAATAAGTGTTGGTTATGCGAGCGGCGAGCATGGAGAGTTCTTGCGCCCACGCAGGTCAAGCCTGAGGCATGGGCGGATTGTAAAAGCTCTTTGCCATAACCATAACCATCCTTATTCAACTTAAGTAAAACCATAATGAGAGATAGAGCTAACAACAAGAGTTTCGCATGCACCTATAAAAACATAAAAAGTTGGTAGACCCCACATAATATGAATGTCAAAAAATCTCCGTTACGTAAACAATAGTAATAAAAAACGACGGGTTGCACTCCGGGAGTGCCAGCAGAAGTGAAAACTTGATGTTGTGCATTTTTGATATTTTGCAATGGTTAGGGAATAATTTTGCACGAATTGCTTTAAGTATCACTATAAAAGTACTATCATGTATGTGGTAGAATACAATATTTATTTATTGCGCTATCGTACACAAACATGACAATTTATATTACATTAAAAAAGTTTCAGAAAAACTCTCAGAAAAATCAACTAACATTAATCACATTTAAGCGCACTTAGCGACATCTATTGTAAAGAAATCAACTTACATGAATCACATTTAAGCGCACCTAGCGACATCTATTGTAAAAAAGGCATTTTCTTCGCAATAAAGCTGCCACGTGGACGTCCTAGATAGACTTATTATTACAATACGGTTAAATTAAATATTACTATGTTTCGTCCAATATATTGAAAGTCAACAACCTTTCCAATTTTATTGTGTGTCATGATGCGATCAGCCCACGTGTTTAACCTGACGCGAGTTTAACATTTTTTACCCATACAAAAAAAAGTGTACAACGCCGCTAAAGAAGTTTTCACTTCAAAAAATTGCTAATAAAAAGCAATGTTCTAGTCATGCTTTTCCCATACCTGCGCGACGAAGCTTCGGATGTCTTTGGTACTAAATGCGCTAAAATAAGTGTTCGAAATTCTGTCGTAATGAATTATCGGGCTGCGTGTCTATAGGCTTGACGATAACATGACTGGCGATAATTTGACACCCTAAAAGAGATTGTGGGAGACGATAAATTTGTATGTGCAGCTGAAGGAGCGTACTCAATTCAAAATTCACCGATACTTTTAGCGCATTGTAGTATCAAAACTTTGCCACGCAAGTGTGGGATTGGCATTTATAAAGGCTACGACGAAAAAGAACAAGTGAAGAATAGAAATGATTAATACTAGTTTAATTAATCATTCCTCAATCAAGCCTCCTCATAAATTTAAAATACACATTAAGAATTGTTTACTTAAGAAAGGATATTATACTGTCAATCAATATTTGAATGATAAAACGGCCTGGTTGTAATTTTACCTGTAGATAATTTTTCAAAAGTTATATTAAAACTAAGGTTCCCAGCCTTAGAAAGAGTTTTGAAGAGAACCTTGCACTTACTCCCTTTCATATACTTGTTCATTTTGTTTTGAAAATTGTTTCTTGCTATTTTGGGACTTATCTTTGCACTTATTGTTAGTAAATTCATTGATTGTTACATATTTGACATTATGTGATGGAAGTTGACCTCAACACATGTTTGCAAGTTTGATGTCAACTTTCAATTGGACGACACTGTATGAAATAAAACAGGGAGAAAAAAGCAGCCCTTGCTGAGTTTCTTGCCGGTTCTTCTCAGTACAAGGTCTCCCGCCGTAGTTTTGCGAACCGATGGCGTAGCTTTTCGACATTCACAAGTGCTTGTAACAGCCTAGACTGAATAAACGATATTGAATTTTGAATTTTGAATTGAGCACATACAACCTCCCGTTATACGGTAAAATCCATCTTACACACGAATCAGAATACCAAACCAACGAACTCCATTCTCTCCTTCATTCTCCTAGCCTAGTGTAAGTCAGTCATGACAGCGGACAAAAAAAAAAGATAAAGGGTGCACTGACTTTATCTAGTACGTATTCAAGTTTAGAACGCCTGTAAAAATTGAAAATGCACACCTAAATTAACAATGTTATCTATTTACAAATACTTGGTTGTCTGTCATACATGTTGTCTCCCACCTGTTTAGACCGATTCTGGGTGAAAGCGTTGCGTGGGTGTGCGTCAGTGATCTTCTGATAGGATGTAAAAGCTGAGATACGACTATGTCGTCGACCTTTTGTACTTAAGATATAAATTATATAGTCGTATATTATTAATTGTGTCCGAAAACTAATCAATTAATTTCGTGAAAGACTTAGTTTCTTCTGAAATAAAAACAATACTTACAACTGTGTTTTATTCTTTATTTTATTATCTTTTTTTTCTTTAACCTATCTTTAATATAAAAAAGCGTTTGGGTAACTATAAAAAAATGTTACTGAAGTATTTTTTAATTAATACTTTAAAAGGACAAAGAATGGTATCGGGATCGAAGTCTTAAGCCAATGCTATTACTATGAAAATTGAAAGTCAACAAATCTACGTCCAAGTTGCTGGCGACAGTCAACATTATTGTAAAACGTAGAGTGCATACGTCATCATAATGGAATAGCTAAATCAAATAACAGCATTCTACAAGAAACCCTTATAGTTTGTCATGTCCGTCTGGCTATCCGTCAATGGTTTTGCTTGGAAACTGTTGGCACTAGAGAGCTGTAATTTTGTGGAGGTATATACATCAATCACGCCGACAAAGTGGTACAATAATATTTTGAAAAATATTTTAGCTAACATGTAACTTGCCGATGATTTTTTTTCACCGTTTACCCCATCGTGTGAGTATAGTTGAATAGGTTCTGCAAAATTTCTTAGAGGTTTCTAAGACTATTTTTCGATTAAATGATCCTGAATTTAGTGCTTTTTATGAACTTATAAGGAAAATTATAACGGTTTAGATGAATCAGTTACCTACTTTAAGTCTAACAGTCGTTCAAGTTACGTATTACCAAATTTCTTACCTAATAAAATTTTCTTACAAGCAAATATTAAGAGCGACTAACTCGTACATGAAGTAATTGCTTATTTATAACGCGTAAAACCTTGCATTGAAAAACGAAACGGGCAACTAGGGAAACCCTACACTACGCGTGGTACGACACACACTTGGCCGGTTTTTTTAGAATTTAATCAACAAAGAATATGTAGATACCATTATTGACGCTGTAATTTATAGTTCCGAAACAAGAGAGCAAGAAGTAGTGCGATTCTGATAAATAAAATCTCACTTAGCTGTCATTTTAGAAATTAGTTTAATATGCATTACTCCATTGCAAAATGTCGCAATGGCCGTGAAGCATCAAGAAGACGATATTTGACAATTGTCGAAAATCCGAAAAAATGAGAGCGTAAGTGAGAATATAGCTTACAGAATCTTAATGCTGTACGTGCCCCACGTGTCAAACATACTGGGTTTGCTTAGCGGATGCGGTGTCCTTGAGTACCGGAACAGAGTAATCCACGACACTAGTGATGATTCAGCGGATGTGAGATTGTCTCAGCTCCGTCTACAATAATTACACTTAACACACTCGCAGAAAAGCCAATAAACTATGACCTTCAAGTTAAAGTGTTCAGAAACGGACGGAGGGAGTGAAGAAACTTGTATGAGATCTGAGATCACGAAATTGCAAAAGTATCTAAAAAATAAGTTTAAGACAATCTAGTTATATTTCATATACGAGTATTATCCTGAGCTTAAAGCTTTTATGATATGAAATTCAGAAACAGACAAGTCAGAGATAATGTAGAAATATTAGTTTTTATTTGGATCCTATCAAATATGAAGCATAAGAACACTGCAATGGCGATACCAATACTAGAGTTGATTTGCTACTAAGCTACTAAAGGTCGTATTTATTTGCCCTATTTCAAACCTTCTGTTGGTTTTGAAAAGTAAGGTTTGAATTAGTTTTTAAGTCTAAAACTAAATTCTACAGTAGTATTATCCTTGAATTTATATTTAAGCTTAGTTAAGCTTGCGCACACCAGGAATTGGCCATAACATTTTTTTGGTCTTTGGCGAAACTGACACCTAATACAAATAATGTCTTCTTAATAGTCTATTCAAAATTACTTAATCGCTTTAATTAATTATATTTCTTTCCCATTCGGAATTATGTTGCATATATATTTTCCGCTTCACACACATTTTAGTTTCATACAATGACAGAACAGGAAATTCTATTGTCTGCATGTGTAACATTTATAAATACACAATTTACATTTATTGAAACCACGGAATACTTAATAGGTGAAACTCGAACACAAATAAAATGTCCCCAGCGTCTGTTTAATAATGCCCGGGAACAATGGCACTGTGTGGAAATCTTGGACTAATGGAAAGGTCTAAGTGCATACGTTTTACGTAAAGCGACCCCGCCCTATTGCTATACATGTATATGGATGGACTTACTCTTCGAAACAGTTAAGTAAGTACATTTGAATCTTAAATTAGTTACACTATACAGTGCAGGTTTAAATAATGTTATAATACAACTACTTAAAGATTGGTTATTTGGAGTCTCACAAGGAACTATAATAAATCCCGAATTTTATTTTGTAAAAAAAGTCATGATAAATCAACACATTCCCGAATCCTAAAGGTGACGACGAGTTAGTATGCCTTCGCTATCTATCCGTCTAATTGCTTATATTACTATAACGAATAAAAATTAGACAAAATAAATAAAATTCCATACAACAACGTGGAATTTTCAAAATAATGTTTCCTTGAAGTAGAATTAAATGTCATAGAATGTTACGGTGAACGAGCGAACGAACGAAAAATAATAGCAAGCCACATTTTTAATTTCATGAGATATTTTGAAACTTTCCGGTTTTAGCCTACAAGAGTAGCATGTGCGGAAGCGCAACATCCCTTTATTAATAATGGTCTATTTATCACTTTGCAACATTAATTCCGGTGACTCAACAGATCGTATCAGTGCTGTCTTCAAGCGCTTAAGTGACTGCCTCACTCCTCCTTTTCTCTTCTGTGTAATTTATTTCAAGACAATGGATTTCTTAACGTAGATCTTGACAGTGTAAATCTTCCATAAATTGATGCTGGTAAGCTTTTGATTTCTTTTAATTTTGTTATATTAGGAGGGGGGGGGGGGGGGGGGGGGGGCAAAAGCGTTGATACTTTTGAGTGAAAATAACAATTCATTCTACTGTTTCGCTACTCGAGACAAGACTTATTAGCCTTTTTTTTTTATTATTATTTACTTTCCTGCAGTTTTTTTGGTTTTACCAAATCTTAAGTCCTCAACTAAAGTACTCAATGATTGATTTGTATATTCTTAAGTGAGCCGTGTATTGGATAATTACTCAAAGAATAAACAAATACACTATTGCATTATTAGAAAAGGGGACGGTACTGCTGCACCGATCTTTACTATAAAGGTCATAAGTACTGAATAATTTTGTTATTTGAAGATTGAATCATTTAGATGGGAGCTCGAGACCGCAGAGCAACAGCAATAAAACCGCCATCGCAAGATGTTGTAGCGGACGTACGGAACATTGTTTCATACACAAAATTGCCTCTCAGCATAAAGATAACAGACAACAACACTCTATATGTTGCTTATGATGTTTGTCACTGTCAACATTTGTTATTCAGAATTCGTACTTATGTCGAAAAATTCTGTGAACATGCGTTTCATCGTGCATTTCATGTAGCTATCTTTTTATTGTTTTACGAGCGGCCGCCCGCGACTTCGTGTGCGTTAAAGTCTTTTCATTTTTAAGTTAATATATGACACTCACAAATACCGTGGCATTCTATTGGTAAAAGTATTTTCAAACTCGGTTCAGTAAATTCAGAGATTTTCCCCTACAACGTCACAAACATTTTTTCTTTATAATATTAGTATAGACTAGTATAGATTAGAAGCACTATACATATATATATATATACATTCTTTATTGTTCATTCTTCTCAAAAATAAAATAATACACAATAGAATACACTATACTTTATTGAAAACACCACAGCATACTACAGAAATGGGGGTAAATGATACGTGTAAAAAAAGTGCTTCAATGGGCAGTCTTGTCGTTGAAAGCGGTTTATTCCAGACAACCTTTGGACGGAGAGCATTGAAAGAAAGTTGGAGTCGGCAATGTCAGTAGAAGAAACAAGGGATATAAAAACAATATGAATTGTATATATATACATACCACACGCATACTTAAACATACAGATATATATACTATACATATAATATCAAAATATCACATTTTATAGATACATATATAGACTACACATATATAAGTTAAGCCCAGTCAGCAGAGATAAAAAAGCAGCTACATACACGTGGATTACAACTAGACTTTTAAATACACGAATAGTTTGTGCTCGTCTAATGGATACTGGAAGAGAATTCCATAGTCGTTCAGCTTGGAGATAAAAAGTACCATAAAACAATGAATAATAACAATGTGGGTAAAGGCGGCCTAATTACGTCGTATTACCGATTTCTATATTTAGTTTTTATTAAAAAATATTGTTTTAATAAGTTCAATAGATATTATTTAAATTACGTATAAAGCAAGACCTATTGTATCTATTAAATAATTGTGTGAAACGTATCGTTTGTTTATTATGTTACTAGCTTCCAATAAACTGGGTTACCCGGGGGAAATTCCATTTCCCGCTGGTATTTTAAGATATAATTTCTTAGCGAATGCCCTACTTGTAGGTTTACTTAATGAGTCAGACACAATGCAATGTTTTAATAAAGCTTTCAATTGTAAGAACCTACTGGACCTTTCTTTTCTAAAAAGCAAAAATGAATTGGAGACGTAGAAATTGATAAAATCATTTTTATTTCGAATTTAGTTATTTATACAAGATAATAAAAGTTAAGACTTATATATTTAATTGAATTAACAACACGTGATAAAGGCGACGGTAATGACAAATTATATAATCAGCGATGTATTTTTTACCGTACCTTAATGGTAATGAAATAATAATGATCTCGCAAGGTACAATGTTCTTAAAGGTTTCTGTTGAAGATAGAAAGAAAGAAAATTCTGGAGATGCTCGGTCTTGTGTACTCGTATTTATAAAAATTCGACATATCCTTAGATTGATTTATAACGCTCGATTAAGGCGTATTCTTCGAAAAGTAGAATTTACGCCTGTGCCTCAAATCATACCGGATTTTATTTCGCCTTACAACTTTTACTTTACTTATATCATGTTATACATTGGCAATAACAAAAATCTCAGCATCTGAAGTTTTATTTTTGTATTAATTTTATTATTCATCATGAGTAAGTTCGGTCAATATATTTTAACAAACTGAACATTTCTGATGATTTACTCTACATTTAATCATCATCAACACACTTCTTCCTTTTTAATGTTCCGGCTACGGGGCATCAGACCCATTTTTGTTGTCAGTCAGTTGACTCTTACCAATCAACAGAATTACACAGGGAAAACGGGTTAAAATCATCCATAAGAGCTGGTGGGGATTGGATTTTCTAAAGCATTTACCAGGTAATTACAGATTACCAACTTATCTCATAAAGGGGGGTCTGAGTGGTCATTGGAAAACGTTTTAGTTTCGCGTTGCATTCGCGTGGGCGCGGGTCGGCGCGCTCGTCACCCACATATGACCTCAGCCTACGCCCGTGCTTTATACTCGCTGCACGATGCAGACACAATCTAGGAAGGGATTCCAAACTTTACGATTATTGAACCGACTATCGCCTTCGTAATAGTGATTGAATTCTCCGCCTGCCTCGCGTTTTACTACGAGGAAACGGCCGCATGCAAAGCAGACCATCAGGCAGGCGGTAACGGGGAATAATTGAAATCTCTCGGTGAGGCTGGGAGGGCACGTGTGGCGCGCTGCCAACAGCAGAAACTTTTATTCCACAATACCAACCGGCCGTTGAATAAAACACTATTTACGTGTATGAACTTTAATTTTGCAGAAACGCTCCCAATACCATCACGACCGGTATCGTAATAGCAATTTCATGTTAAACTGGCGTGCTAAATGCAACTCTTGTTAGTGCAGCGGTAAATCGTATGAAATTACAAAGTAATTGTGAATTCAGAACCATATTTTATACAGAAGTGAATTATCTCATTCTAGGGGTACGAACAAATTGAACATTCTAAACTTATTCGTGATGGAAGCGGAAGTGCTCCGGCAAATTGCTCCTCTCTGGTCGCAACTGCATGCAGCCTGTGATTAGATTTATCCAGCTATTATTTACTATCGCTCCGTAAAATATATTGATGCGGGAGGTTTATTGGGTTGCTTATAGGTACGAACGAATCGTGAGGAGTTTATTACGTGACCAATGAGATGAGATGTCTCGGTATAATATATTTTACATTTTATGAAGTAAGTGGTTAATTTTGTGAATACGTCCAGAAGAGCCCCAAAATGTGTTTTTACGATTAATGACCATCTAGTAATATGGTCTCGTAAGTAGGTACTTTATATTTATACATTGTTAAATTGCCATCCTTTGGATACGGAGTCTAAAAACTACCGTAAGTACCGTACCGATCTAACCTTGATACAAGTAAAATCCTTATCAATTGAATAACCCAAATAGATTCTTTTCGTATCGGTAAGCAATTACGAAAATAGCGAGCATCAAGATGACTACAATAAAATTGAGCGCATAACTGCTCCTATTTTGAAGTAAACATACCTATTTCACAATACACGGAGTCGATGTTTTTACATAGGCATCTTACTGTCTAAAATGTGATTGATTGATTGATGCTAGATTTTCAAGCGCGTACATGATAGCCTTAGAGACCTGAGTATACTGGCCAGCCCAGGATGCGTCTAACACGGCGACTAGCGATCCTATGCTCCTAGGTCTATACCTAGGAGCATAGGATCGCTAGTCGCCGTGTGTTTCTATAAACCATTATGTGTTTTCATACCTTACTCTCTAAGATGGCGTGATTCTCTAGCGCGTACATGATAGCCTTAGAGACCTGGGTCTCCAGGTCCCGCAGCGCTACGTCGGCGTCTGGCCTCGTCAGCCGCTCCAGACCCTCCGTGTAGCTGGCCCAAGATGCATCCAGCTCGGCGACTAGCGACCCTATGCACCTGGGTATAAAAATCATGTTTCAATTTGCTGCTGCCACGCAATGGCTAAGTAGGTCTTATGTTCATTGTTCTGTAATATAAAAATGGAGTGGATTTTCGAAATTCGTTAAAAGAAATTCACAACCGAAACAAAACAAAAATCAAATACGAAACCGCATTCACTTGAATCGAACAACGATTCTGTATTCGTTCATATTTGGCATAAGATAGGACTCGTCGAAGTTCTCAAAATATAGATATCTGACCTACTAAGCACAAAATCGGTAAGTATCTCACTGAAAGCCAGTTTCGAGATAATTGACGTTATGTAAAATTCGTTTTATCGTTAATTTCTAGATAGTTATTTTTGGTTATTAAATGTAATTTATATATAATATTAGGTATATTTGGCGGTATTTAAATATACGGCTGGTTTCCTACGTTGTGTTGATATTTCGAATATCCTTAGTAATTTAAGGTAAAAGTGAGATAGAGAAAACATTCTTAACGTTTTTTTACACCTTTAAATAGCATACCGCTTGAAGGCTTAGTTCAATAGATGCGTATTTTTCTACGGTATCCGATGCCATAAAAATATTTTTTTTTGGGATTTTTTGAGATACCGCTTTTGCGCTTAGTTTATAGTGTTGTAGGCGATATCAGTTTTTTTTACTTTTACTTCCGAACCACAGTTATACAACATCTTACTGTAAGACTCAATCAATGCCTAATTTGGCACCTTTGAAACCAAGAAATGCTTTAAAATGCAGCTTCCACAAACGTTATAATTAATTTAACAAACAAGCAGAACGCAAACTGCCTACCTATTTATATAAAAATGTATTGTAGGTCTACTGGTAAAGTATTCTTATGTTCAGTATTATGATTTATTCGCCGTTCGACCAATACGCAGTTCGTCCAATTGGTTTTTGGATCCGCATTTCGTCTAACGTATATTTCGTCCAGGATGAATTTTGTCCAAGATATATTTTGCCCAACTCGCATTTCGTGCAAGATATATTTTGTCCAACTAGCATTTTGCCAAACAGGCTTTTTGTCCAATAGGTAGGCATTACGTCAACACGTATCTGATATTGATTTAAAAATGTGCTGGAACTTACTACTTCTACTTTTTACAGTTACTAACAGTAGTGCTATTCTGTATTTTTTTTTCGGTTCCGATAAAAATCCGCGCAGATCCGCAGAATAGCACTGCAGTTCTTTTCTTCCATGAATTAGAATGTAATTAAAGTGATTTTATTACTTTTTAACATATAACAGTTTCTTTTAAAATGAGAGACCGAGTTGCGTTATTCATTTTTCCACTTAACACAAATAGAACTAACTATACATACTAATATTGTTATATTTTATAATATGGAATATGATACAAAAGAAAACAGCCAAGTGAAGTTGCGGGCATCAGCTCATATTATAATAAATAAATTCGTTTAAACTTTTTACATAAATATGATACAGAACTTTTTACATAAATATTATAGCCCAGGAACCATACGATATTATTGGAAAAAAATCAATATCAGGCAAAGTTTTTGCTAACGACCTTTAATTGTAATTATAAGAGTCTATATTTTTGAATCCACTGAAATTTCGTAGCGGTAGTAGGTACCTAAAAAAAGTTGTGCCCAAAAAAGAATGAACTCCTGTAGCAAAAATGCTATACTTAACCGTTTTCCGGTGACAATGTATTGATATATCTATTGTAAAAAGACCGGAACATTATTTCCGACTCTTTTTTCTTAATTTTAAACTAAAAATTGCATAATAAGTCATAACGCATTATATTTCTCTCGCTTAGAATAAGCTTAATCGTTTGTAGTAGATAAGCAGCCTGTAGGTTAAAGCAAAAACAAATCTTATCCTAAATAATTCAGTCTTAAGTGACTAATGCCAATTTTTAGTTTCATTCCATGGTAGGCTTACCCTTTTTCAAACGTAAAATGATAAGCTGTAACTGATACTCCACATCTTCATGACGTTAATTATATAATTAAACCTTATAGAAATGCACGTAGGTGGTTATTGTTCCGTACACTTAAACGGATATATCCGTCGTTGGCGTAGATGAGTATTCAGATCTTCCGTTTCCAAATTAGTCCCTTTAGACAAACTGCGTTATGACGCATCTCGAAAAGGACGAAATGCGTAGTGATGAATCTCGCATTGGATGAAATGCATAGTGACCAATCTCGAAATGGAGGAAATACGTAGTGACGAATCTCGAAATGGACGAATCATATTATGGAGGAACTGCGTAGAGACGAATGGCCAAATGCTGTTTGGACGAACTGCTTATTGGACGAACGGCTAATAAATCAAAATAATCCCCGTTCAGCCATGTTATTTTGTAAGAACAAACTCACTGTTCAACACTGAATCCGCGATGTAATTTAAAATTCTAACACGAATTCCAAATAAATTTCAAATCACACCGGTGAATTCCGCGGTAGAAAGTGAGTTTGTTCTAACAGAATAGCACGGCTGGTTTATTAAAACATTGTCAAGCTATTCTTAGTTCGTTAAAGTCATGGACGTATTTATTCGCAACGACTGACTTCGGGTGGCGGTTGCTGGAACAGCCCAAGTTTTCACTCCAAGCAAGAAACTTAATTAGCACACTGGCTACCGAGTTTGTTGTGTTTATAACTATAAAGTGATTGTTGATTACATTTACTACCAAAATAGCCGACAGCCTTAACGAAACACCGAAGAAACTTATTACGCCTTTTTAATTGAATTTTATTAATGTCGAAGCTATTCAATTTGTCGTCTAGGGAATCCTATGGAAAATGAAATCCTAGGGAAAATGAAAGGCTTTAACCGCCCAATAAGGAATTAATTTCAATTTTCTGTGTTTGCGAAGTTTCATTTAAAAATATCCCATTTGTATTTCAATTTATTTAAATAATATTATTCAATGAGTACTTACATCAAAGTAATTTTCGCAAAAATAAATTTTACTATGAGTCGATAAAGTTGCAGGATCATTTTTAGCAAGTTCTAACCAGGTATTGCGTTTGTAGGTTTCAAAAAACTACAATACATTTTTTTTCGGTCTAATAGAACATTTATTAACCATTTAAACCCTTTTTCCAAAAAGGGTCAACTAGCCTATTGGAGCGTCTCGCTGAGTCAGCATTAAAAGTTCGAATGCTTGAAAAAGAAAAAATAATGCAAACTAAATCTATACAAAAGTGATACCTCTCTCGAGCTTTTCTGTTTTTCGGAAGATACGTTATTGGTCCTGGCTGCATCTGCAGTTTTTAGCATCCACAAAGAGCCGACATGGTGGGTCATGGCCCAATCTCCCTATTCCATCCATAGGGAAGGCCTGTATCACTGCAGTGGGAATATTAATAGGCAGATAATGATACTTGCCCTCTAACGATGTTGAGGCAGGAGTTCTTGCAGGTTCTGACGTCGTAGCCGCGGCAGCAATCGCAGCTGCGCCACATGTAACATTCTTCGTCTGCGGTGGAGAGCACGCACATGCTCACTCAAAATGCGCTGGCCTCGGCTGCCAGCACTTGCAGGAAGACGCGCTCCGCTTCCAACGTCCGGAATAACGAAGAACCCATTTATTACTTACCATCGGGCGACGTTGAGGGAGTAGTTCTTCCAGGATCTGACGTCGGAGTCGCGGCTGTAAGCGCAACCTCGCACCCTTAACACCATATTGTAGCACTCCTCGTCTGCGGGGGAGAGCACGCGCTCGCTCGCTCCTAGTGTGCTCGCGCCGGTTGCCAGCACTTATAGCAAGAAGCGCTCTGCGTCCAGCGACCGGGATGACGATGAACCCATCTTATTCTTACCCTCTGGCGACGTTGAGGCAGTAATTCTTGCAGGGTCTGACATCGTAGCCGCGGCAGTAAGCGCAGCCTTGCACCCTTAACACCTTGTTGTAGCACTCCTCGTCTGTAGTGGAGAGCACGCGCTCGCTCGCTCCCAATGCGCTCGCCCCGGCTGCCAACACTTGTAGTAGGACGCGCGCTGCTTCCAGCGACCGGGATAGTGAAGAACCCATCTGTGCGAAACGAAATCATAATAAATATTTAGGATACATATTACCAAAATGCAACTGGCACGCGTGATCAAGGCCTATTGTGCTTATTCCATCTACAGTTCTGGGCGAACTTCAATATGATAAAGTGACGTCTAAGAATTTGATTGTACATCCAATCATACTCGGGTTAAAATAAACTGGCATTGGAAACATATTATATTATTTAACATGAAAATGAAATAAAATTATGTTTTTGTGAATGTAGCTAGACACTAATATTACATAAACTGAGGGTACTAAGTCGGTAAAAAGTTAATTTCAATTATAATATATTCCCATTATTCAAATATCGAAGTCAAATGACAAGAATACTTTAAGCACACTAAACGCGTTTTGTAATCTGTCTTAATGAATAAGCCAATGATAAAATTCGGGCAAGGCCTGCGTACCTAATAATCATTAGCATTTTACTGTTTTAAGATAAGCAATGTTCCGTAACTCGGCCGCAATAAAAGCTACAAAATGATATAAACTTAACCAACAGTTACCAATGATAAAACAACTTCGTACAAAATTACCTGCTCAGGAACGTCTCCGAACGGTAGCACCGCATCGTAGGCCGCCTTCAAGCACTCTTCATATTCGGGCGTGAATCGTTTGGCTTCCAACTTTAGAACACTCTGGTAGGCCACCGGGAACACTTCCCGAAAGAACTTTCTGGAGCTGTCGGCGAGGTCTTTCGGTGCCCGAGAGCCGAGTTCTTCCGAGTTCGACTCGGATCTAAGCAGCGTTCGAATGTCGTCGTATAGGTTGGCTAAAGGCGTATGCACTCGAATCGCGTGACTCCGGTACAGCTGCAGGAACAAGCCGGCCGTCTTGTTCTGGGACTGCCGTGACAGCTCGATTAGGTGCTCTGTTTGTAAAATAAACAAAACGGAGGGTTAATAAAGTGCCTTCAAATTAAAGGCGTTAATTGCATTAGCGCTGCTATAGAGACGTGCTACTGCAGTGACTGATTTAGTACCTTGGTAAACTTTAACATCGTTCATCAAAAAAATGACAAACCTAGCAATGCAGCGCTTCTTCATGCCTCTTATTTAAAGATGTCGGACTAGTCAATATCGGTAAACTTATCTACTTTTATGGATCTCATGAACAATACATGGATACTAATATTGTACTACAATAATAAAACAGTTAACATATATTTTAGGTTGGTATATTTTTTGAATACTTATTATTAAACGTGACTTAGATTCAGTAAAGTTTTTTCTGCTGATAATGGCATTCTGATGATATCCGATACTGTTATGTGAACGTCAATTTAAAATGATATTTCTAAAGGCGAAAAATGTTAAATATTTATTTGTAGCAAAGTGTAGCCGCGGCGAGAGAGCGTGCCCGACTGAATGCAAGTCGGGCAATTACCTGACTTTTGTATTGCCAAACTATAAGCGTATATGACGTATCTATAAATTGAAAGCATCATAGATTTTAACACAGTCAAATACGACGAAAACCGACTTTTTCACTCATTAAATAAAACAGTGTGTGTTTTCTTTATTTAAGTCTAAAGTACCTTTAAAGTCAAATGAGTATTTTTGTCGGTGCCATGCCAACATAAGAAGTAGATGGAAATTTAGGTTTATCAGACATGCATTGTGCATGGCACCAACTCCAAATATTACTTTGACTTTGAAGGTACTTTACTACTTAAAAAATCACTGAAGAGTTTTTTAATAGATCGCTACCCTTACTTGAAGTTAATATTGTATACATAATCTTCCTGTGTATTTGGATCGAACCATGGAATGCATGTTGTTGATTTAGGGAATTTAAATATTCAGGGGCCGAGCCGCGAACTCCTAACATGATCCAAAAGCCATAGCACAAATTCTACAAAATAATATCCAACTTTGGAATTACATTTGCGTCGCTTTACGTCGCACTCCTGATATTTAACTTCGCTCCAAGAGGCCTCTATAAGGAATTTTGTTACCGACATCTATAAAGCTTGTTCCATTTTCTAGTCTTATATAAATTAAGCTTTAATGTTAACAGGCCCTGAGTAAATACGCTTAGTCGGCGGGCGTACCCTCGGCCTTTCGTATTTGATTCCATAGTTTATGGCACCTGTTTGGCCTGCATCTAGTGTTATCTCGGAATGTGGGTCCAGACCAGAGTGGGAGGTATATCAACGCCTCGCATTCCATACAGATAATGGTATAAACTCATTTGAACACTGATACACAGGGCTGCGTGAGTTCAGTCGAAATAACAACACGAAAATAGGTAATATATTTTTTTTTTTACATCTTACGGATAGATAGTTTCAAACTTATCAGGTTCCAGCACTTTAGGAAACTGAATAACGCATATAGCGTCCCTAACAAACAACCTGACTACGGAACAAAATATATTTGCGCTCATCATACAAGTAGATGATGAACCCAAAACCTTTGAAATTAAAAGCAACAGCGCTGCCTAATATAGAAATTAAGTGAGTTAGGGCATAGCGTATTTCCCGCTTGAATAGGGATGACGACTAACATTTTTTTCTTCTTCAATCAGGTAGATTATCAAAACGTATATGACACGTATTTTTCTTTTTTCACATAATCAAAATATTACAGAGATATATTGATTTGAAATGTCGCATGACGTCAGGTTTTGGTCTTTTTTTTACTTAAAAGTGACGTCACGATCCGATACTTCCAAACTTTGACGCGCTTTAGTCCTGTCATTTTATGGTTGATGGACCAAAGCAAAAAAAATACGTGTCCATTATTTTTTGATAATCTTACTGACAGACTAAATAGAGTTTCGTTTACTTTACCCCGTCGTTAGTCCCCCCCCCCCCCCCCCCCTTAGTCATAAGCTGGCGACGCCCTTGACCGTTAATAACTGTTAATTATATTATACCAAAGCGACACATGTGATGTTGGTAACCCTGCTCTCTTATCAACACCTCGAGTGATCTAGAAAGGGCTCTAATTAAATACAGTGTCACTTCACTGCGTATCTACACAGTGCGCACTAAAATTTACGGAACTGGCCATTTATAAAATTATGTATTCATATTTATTAATTATAATCAAATGCGATGTTTAAAAATGGAACTGCAGTTTGGGTCATCTATTTTGGAACTTGTATTAAAATATTTACATTTTGGCCCCGTTTAAATTAATTTTATACTCGGGAAAATTTTCATAGTTTGATTTACGACGCTTTTAAGTTTAATTTCACGCTTCAGTGGAGTGTCGTTCGCCTTCAAACTGCTTTTGCTGATGAAGCACCGTGCAAGTTTAGTATTATGACTGGTTTGCAGAATTTAAAAGCGAAAAATTAAGTAGTATTACTTGATGGTTGTCCTGCTATGATCAACGAAAATCAAATTTTGTAGATTTTACTTTGACAGTACTCATATATATATGTATATATATAGAAAAATAGATGTTGTCCGTTTCTCGGACCTACTGAATATGCATATAAAATTTCACGAAAATCTGTCGAGCCGTTACGGAGTAGTTCAATTACACACACCGTGACACGAGAATTTTATATATTAGATTTGAGAAACGATTTTTTTTTCTTATAGGTACCTATTATGATTTAAATTTATAGATACGACATACACACTTCTAATTTCGCAATACGAAAGCAGGTAATTGCTCCACTTGCATTTAGTCGGGTAAGCTCTCTCGCCGCGGCTACACTTTTTTTTTTTTTTTACTTTGATACAAAGTGTAAATATTTTACGGTTTTCCAGACAAAAAGCCCTATGTGTTTTTTTAGGTAGTACACAAAATACACGAGAACTATTTAGACAAGAAAAACGTGTCATTTCATTCGTATGTACAGTTTCAAAGAAATTAATGTAAAAATATTTAGTGATTACTTAATTTGACATTTGCTGACACCGTTGACACATAGAGGCTAAAGAGCGAGATTTAATCTGCTTTATGAATGACAGTGAAAGAGACGACCTTAGTGTACTCTATTGGCGGCTGTTGCCAAGGGAAGTTGGGGCGGGAACTACTTGTGCCATTTTAAAATGCAATAATGTTGGCGTATAATTTGTCTATACAGAGTGTTACAAATAAAGCTTGAAGGGCGTTTAAGTACATCATATAAAGAGTCTTCTCCAATTTTCTTAAAACATTTGCATGAAGTTTTAACTTTATATAAAAACAGTTATTTTTGATGATCCTCGAACTAGTGACGTGTCTTAAAATGATCGATATTTTTGATAATCATTAAAAATAACTGTTTTTATAAAAAGTTAAAACTTCATGCAAATATTTTAAGAAAATATGAGAAGTAGTATTTTTGTAACACTCTGTATATTATACGTCATTAATAGGTACTTATTGGTTTAGTTTTATAAGGTCAATTGTTTTTTCATGTTCATTCCGGATATTTTAGTGCACCCCACGCATCTCTATACCTGTATATTTTGCACCTTATTATAAGATAACACATTTTGTATCTTCAGTAGTAAACTAGACTGTGTAAATAATAGGGTAAACAAAACGCGGCCACGCCAAAATGACTTTTACTGCGTTAACATAAAGCTCGGAAAACGGGAATGTATATAGTAGGGAATAAAGCGCGGAAGTCGGATAAGCATTTGATGTTTTGGAAAGTCAATAAACATTAATATATAAAGTTGTAAATTGGCATTGGGAAATGGAACATTGCGTACGCGAGTGAGAAAATGTTTCATTTAAAATTAATTAATACAATTTTGAGCAGGAAAATTAATATGTCAATTTAATACGCGTGCACAGTACAACTCACACCTGTGCTGGAATTGGGAATCAATTTATCATAGTACACATGAAATAAGCGTTTAATAGGCACATTATTGTTGATGACAATAATATTTGTACTTTAGTCATGACTGTATGTATTATATTTCTAGATAAAATATACTTATATATGTATCAGTATATATGTATTCTATACGTTACCCTAACATCCCATAACACAAGCCTTACAGTGCTTACTTTGGGGCTAGGCTAATTGGTGTGACAGTGGAAAATATTTATTTATTGAAGTTATACTTCTTTAGCCGCGTTATGAAAAAAATATGAGAGTGAAATTTTAAGATGCGCGCGCATCACTGTAACACAAAAGTAACATAATGAAGTTAGCCGCGGGCGCGTTATGAAAAAATGATGAGAGTGAAATTTTAAGATGCGCGCGCATCACTGTAACACAATAGTAACACCATGAAGTTGGCCGCGGGCGCGTTATGAATGTTAGTGTCTAATAATGGTGGATTATTAATAATCCACCATTATTAGACATCTGTTCGAAAAGTACTTTGAACGATCCACGGAGCTCCATAAGATGATCGCCATAGAGTAACTTTGTATATAATCGCGTTGTCAAAAACAATGTTGGCACGCTCGTCGCCTCTGATCACTGTTTTCATATTTATAATATTTATCCACATGTTTCTAGTTTCTATATAGACACAACGTGTTTTAGTTACTTACAAGTGCTAATTACATATGGACTAATAACTTAAATTCAGTAGTGATTTTAATTGAATATTTTGAATATTTATTTAATTTTTCAAATTAAAACTGATCTTAATTGACTGTGTTAACTATCCTTTTCCAGTCCTTTTATTATTTTATTGTAATTATTAATTATTTGCATGCAATTAAAAAATATTTTTAATGATGCTAAAGAAGTATAACTTCTCACGCGCGTACATAAGTTACACGCATCCATTTTTTATATTAGTTAATTCGAGAACATGCTCAGTCTTATACTTCTCCCACACCTACGCGACGAGCTTTGGTACTAAAATGCGCTAAATTTAGCGTTCGAAGTTTGAATTAGTTCCATCGTATGAACGCTCCTTCAGCACATACAAATTTAACGTGTATTTGGTCGACTTTGTTTGAACACTCGCTTACATTGCAAGCGAATACAACTGCCCTCACCCCGGCCGCAGGCCGTATGCGTGTCAAAAATCGCCAGTCATAATCGAAAATTACCAGGACATGGCAAGGAATCAGGTAAATTCTGGTTATGGGAAATTTTGGTACACTGGCAACTTTACCCTGCCTCTCTTACAGTTAAAAATTGCTCCCACTCATCAACCAGTTTGATAAAAGGCACGCAAGCACACTGAACAAAATATTTAATCTGTTGCCTCGCTCGCGTACGCAGGAGGACATTTTTCCCGTGCGTTTATCGAATCGACGTCTCGTTTCAATTTCCTCGGCACATCTAATAGGCGACGCGATACGATTAATGATCGCGCCATATTTCAAGAATAAATCCTATTCACTTGGGCTCGGCGCCACAACGGCTGTGGTTCAATAAATAATAAGTGTCATTCGTCTTTTTAGTACCTACGGCGGTCACAGACGGCACAGTGGAAGGTTATGCGGTATGGTATCCGTAGAGAAATGTAATCGGTCGTTCGAAACTTTTCGGTAATATTTAACACTATCTGTGCCCCACGGTGTTACCCGTGGTTTATTAGGAATATTTTCCCGCAGTAAAACGTAGCAAATGTGTTAATCCAGGGTGTCAGCTAACTCCATACCAAATATATTATTAGTTTGATTAGCGGATACCCGGCGTGTGATACGTTTAAAAATGAAAGACATTTGAGAAATTAAATTTCCAAATTTTGAATTACGAACTCAACTCTTTGACGACGTTGAAAATGTTTCCATGGGAAAAAATCGAAAATCGACTTCCCCGGAAAACTTCTTCAGCAACGACTTTAGACAAGGAAGCCTGCTCAGTAGCAATTGTACATACAAAGACGTCTACTGCGCCAGTTTATTTGCCTGTGGTTTTGCTCAAGGCGTTTGTCGCTACTTAAACCAAATGCTTGGATAGTTTCAAAATCTGTAACTGTCATAGTTATTTTTTTGTTTTATATTGTTATGATCTAATACTTTTCCCACACCTGCGCGACGAAGTTTAGGTACTAAATTGCGCTAAAATTGAAATTTGAATTAGTTGCATCTTAAGCGTAGGTACGCGTCTTTAGCTGCACATACAAATTTATCGTCTCACACAACCTTTATAATAATAGTAGTTAATTTTTTCACAAAAGATAATGATTACAATGCTTACTATATTATCACATAGGTATGACACAATTATGACTTCATATTATAGCTGCTGGTACTGGTAAAAGAATACACTGTGCTTTAAATACCAGACTTTTTTGAAATTCATATCTTTTATGCGTGTCAAAAATCGCCCTAAGCTATTTAACTATATATCGTCTAGCGTCTATTGACACGCAACGCAGCCCGATAATTTATTACAATAGAACTAATTCATTATCACTAATGACTGGGCAATATGGGAAACACCAAGGCCGTAAAAATTATATACAAAAAAAATCAAAATTCGAACGATAATTTTAGTGCATTAAGTACCTCTTAAAGATTCGTCGCGCAGTTGTGGGAGAAACATGACACTTGCAGCAATTTTGCTAAATCTCGATTCTACCAAAACTAGCTTTACCACATAGAAAAATGTCAAGACGTCAATGTTAATTTGACATTATTGTATAGGTGAAATCTAGATTTAGTTAAATTGAGATTTAGCAATATTGCTGCAGGTGGACTTTAACCGTGGAAGCCGGAGCTAAAGAGTGATATTTGATGATAAAGATGATTCCAGTTTCTCTACTCTTTACTCTTATTGGTTTGTAAGAAGCATTCAAGCTTACAAAACTGTAAAAGTTCAACACCAAGTCCCCGATACAGCTGTGATTTAAATAAAAAAAAAACTTATAGGTTTATGTACCCATTCAAAGTTTTTATGTAGTACGACTTTCTTCTCGTGCTGTCAGTGGTTATATTTATGATCAATATGCTATTTCCACACTGAACATTCTAAAATGAGAATGATGAGAAAATGAGAATGAGAATTATTCAGATCATCAAATTATTGATTTTAACGTAATTTGAAGCCTTCAGTTAATAAAGCGCTTTTAAAAGGAGAAACTTGCGCGATTTATTAACAGCTATCAAAGTTTCCGACATTACAACGTCCATTTGACAAAATCCAGTTAAAGAATTTACGAATTTAATAAATTTCACCCATTATCGCCCGTGGCAGTTGATATATACAGTGCGATATTCACGTAATTGTATCTCTTTGAACTAGGCTTTCGAAAAAGTATATAAAACCTTGGCTTTAGAAGAAATTACTTTTGATGAGTTCACTGGTTGTCTGGGCTGAGACCTCCAGACGCCCTCGCGCGTAGCAACGTCGCGTCGTCGTGCGTATTCATGCTACGCATACGTGTGTGTGTCAAAGATTTATGAATGTACTTTGCTCTAAAATTTAAAAGTGTAAACAGCCGTTTTCAAGGCTTTTATGCTGAAACTTTGTACGGTTTCATAGAAAGTGAAATATAAAAGTTATCAAAAGCTTCATTGACTACAAATTAATTGAGGTAAAATTAAAATTTTATTAATTTAATTTTTTGTTGAGGTATTTTCAATAAAGTAAAAGGCTAATAAAGCATATTTTGAAATGATACCATAAGGTGCGATTTATATAATTTTAACATTATTTTTGATTCTGAGATTCAAGAAGTTTCAAATTATTGTGACGCAAGTGAAGATATTAGAAATAAACAAACAATAATAATACAAAATGGAAAGACAAAAATAAAACAGAAGGACGGCTGACATCGTCGACAATAGGTAGTAGCAAATATCTTGAGCAAACCCAGAGACAAACAAAATTAGACGCAGTAGACGTTTTTGTATGAAAACTTGTTACTGCGCAGACTTCCTTGTCTATGGTCGTTGCTGAAGCAGTTTGCCGGAGTCTTTACCAAAACTTACTACTTGTTACTAGGCATGAATAAATCCTGCTTATAACTGTAAAATGAAGTGAATGCCTGAGAGAAATAACTACATAGAAATCTATATAAATTCATCACTCCTGGGGTCACAGGTTTTTGCTATGGGTAAAGCGCAGAAATGCGCAAATTTTGTTTAAATAATAAAAAAAAAACAGGACGACGACATCTGTAGTCAAAAAATATTACCTACGAAATAAATTGTGACACACATACCTACATTAAAAATTTAGCACTTTAGGTATATAAAAAACAAAAGAGACAATTTATTGGCCCTAAAAAACGTTTGGGTTATGGCTATGCTTATATGCTTTGTTTGTACTGGAGAAACTGAAGGGCATTGACCCTTATGATGTAGGCACAGGGTACAGAGCACTCCACCCTTGTTCAACAGGAAATAATCAGAGGATGCAAGAGGTAAAGTGTTTCCTTTCATCTCATTGTCCCGGCCTCGGTTAGACTCAAACCCTCGTGACGACACTAAAATAATTCACATTTATTCTAAACGTACTCCACATTAAGTTAAGAGTCAATATTAAACGAAGCACTCTGACCCGCTCCGGCTCTGTATTCATGATTGTTAATGGCACTTAAGCATAACAATGAGTCGCTCTTTATGTGGTAAGTAACATTGTGATTTTAATTGCAAGGTAGCACCACAGAAACATAAGGATGTTAGTTTTGAGAGTATAAGTACCCAATAGGTACTGGATTTTGCCCATACAATTATTTTTATTTCTCATACTCTAAGCTACTTCTAGTAAACTCTGTTCTGCTTGCAAGTATTTACTCGTAACATAATAATATCGTAATCAAGCGTAGTTAAGACGCCTCACATAGACCAAATAGGTACCTTTGCCTAATATTATTGGCAGAATTATCGGAAATCTGCCGCCGAATCTGGGGCCGAATTTAAGTCCTATTCGTTGCAAGTCTAGTTAACATGCGATAGTTTGTTATGTGTTATTAATTTGAGATTTATTAAATTTGTTTGAAGCCTAGAAAATATTAAAATTAACGCACAAGATCTGCATGGAAAATTTCATTACAGCGTGTGAAATCCGGTAAGCCGCTGCGGCTCCGTTGAAAGCGGTTGCTCTAGCTAGATAGAACATTAGTATGTACAGTACACACTTTATTTCCCTTTAATGCCTCACAGAGAGCCTTTGGATGTATGTACATTACTGTCTGTAAAGCTTTCACGTCGTCTAAGCCGCTGAACACTTTTAAGAATTTTTGTACCGATATAAAGGGGATATTGGAAAATATCATTATATTTGTTTTTTAGGTTTTCACGCCCTCACTCATTAAATAAAACAAGTTTCAACGGATAAGATGCACTGATTATATTTATTTATTGATGTTTCGCATCCTATGCAGGAATGCGTCTTCAGAATAATGTTTTTTTTTTATTTACTTTCATTGAGCTCTTTCAAAACTTTCAAAAGCACTTTCAAAAGACTTTCATTGAGCGTTCGGATATTTCATTGGAATTTTTTAAAAACTTTATTGTCTATGCTTCAATTTATTAGCTAATTTAATTAATAAAGTACTTTATTTAATTATTTTTTATAATTTTGATTTTATTTCTTTGACCCTAACTATCATTATTTTATTATGTTACTATTTCAGGCCGAGGTGAGGATGACTGGAGCGGCAAACCTTCATGCATCACCTATCTTTGCGACTGGACTCCACTCATACTCAACATCAGGTGGCGAGAGGTAATCTATTGTGTCACGCGTTGCGTAACGGTTTCACGTGTCTACCGAAGCACGGAAAAGCACGAAAATTTCACATTTTAATTTTAATATTTCTCCCTTTTTAAAAAAAAATGTGCGCACGGACCGCACGTCTGAAGTGAAACTTCTTTTCTGAAACAACCTAACATCAGGCATGGGGGAATGAAACAGCGGACGCATTGCTCATACATATATTGTCGCGTGTGGCGCTCGTAGCGTTTCAGTCTTCGCTGAGTTAGCTTCTAATTTTCATGCTCGTTGGGAAGAGCTGCGCACGCATCCCACACACACATGCACACACACACACACACACACACACACATATATATATATATATATATATATATGCAGTCGTGTGACGCTCGTGACGCATCTCCGTTTCATCTTTTCCATAGGATTTTTCCATGTACACTCCGTCCGAAAAGAAGACCTGTAACTATTGGGAATATTCATGTGTTCAAGGTTCTTTTATGAATAATAGTGTGCGTGGAAGTATGTTTAGCAAACAATTAGTTCCCTCCATCGCTAATGAGAGCCATTGTATCCACGGCTTAGGTTTCGTTACCAACATTTGCTCTCACGTACACCATTGTTGGTAGGGAGTGCCTTAAATATTATTACAGTCATCTCCACGCCATTCTATTCAAATCTCAAGGCACTAATGCCCAATTTGAGGACCCACATGATGAGTGTTTGTTCGAACAACAATTGTACGCTTCGCTTATGAATGTTCGGATACCCCTATTTGTTTTTCCAAGACTCCTCAACAATAGTGCGGTTGTGGTAGGACCGGCTAGAAATGATCCAATACACCTGGTTAGCGCGATTGATCTGTTATTGAAACAACAAATATACGATAGTGCTCGATAATTGAATGGTAGCGGGTGTTTGTTTTGTAAATGTGCTTGCGGGTACACATCGAAAATTTTGTGTTTGTTTCGAAATTTAATAATCAGTCTTGCTTTTAATGGGATCTATTGTTGTTTAACTTAACAATAGCGTATCATGATTGTGAAAGTTTTCATTAAATTACTAATGTTATCTTTAAATACAGCAACAAATGTGTAAATGACAACGGTAACTAATCACTTCATCGTCAATTAATTAATCGTCTCTGATGAACCACTGGGTTATCTACACGACAGAATCATCAATTCGTGCCTGGTTTCGATTGGTAGGTTCTATCGATGCCAGCAAAAGCCTGGACCAGCGACTTAAAGTTTTTTGCAAAAATGAGGATTTCAGTATATATATTTTAATACAACTACCCAAGTATTTAAACCCAAAGGCTCCGATAGCCACAACACAAAGACTCTGACACAAAGCCTAATAACACTGTAAATAAAAGACATTTGCAATCAACAGTGTGAAAAATTTGTTCGCTTCTTTCAGGTTCTTTTGGATGATCACCTGGCTTACGCCCAAGACACTTAAGAAATAAAAATAGTCCTTTGGCATAAAATAACTATATTAAAAGATCACAAAAACCATATTATTTTAATGGTAAAGAAAACTACATTCTTTTCTTTTAGACAGTTATTAATCCCATATAAAAACCGAGTCACTAAAAAGAACATTTAATTAATAACAAAAAGTTTTATCAGGCTCTACGTGGACCTATGACAAACAGTAAACAAACTTACAAAAAAAATGCAAGACTTGTGAGCTTCGTGCCTACCTCTCCGCCACGGAAATCATCGATGTAGGAGGTTATACCAGCATTACACGTTATTTTCTATACTATCTAAAGGATTACATACATCAGACTTTACGAGGTACATGTTTAGTGAGTGACGTCTCATTTACTGCTCTCTAAAAGAACCTCCTAGACAAAGGTGAAGTAATATGTCACAGTAATCTCGAGGCGGATCTCTGGGGACCACACGGATCCTGTCGAGTCGTAATCCCGCGGATCGAGGACTGGCTAAATCCCAAGATTAAGTCCGCCGTCCATCAGTAAAAACCGACTATACTCTACTTTGGTAGTTGCCGTAGTTTTTATTTAACTATTAACCGCTCGACAGATCACTCAAATTGCTTCTTGTAAGGCTTCTTTACCCAAAATGAGTTAACGTAATCCAGACGGTTGTTCTCACCCCTCGCTAACGGGTCATTGCTTTCTCTGTCAAGTTTTAATACCTATGTAATGTTTCTTTGGGGTATTTATAGGTATGAATGGAGAATCGATCTAATTATAACAATTACGTACATAATTATCAAAGGTTGTCTGAAAGAAATCGCTTTTAGCGATAAGACCGCCCATTGAAGCACTGTTTTTTACAATTGTAATTTCCCTCATTTCTGTTCTGTGTTGTGGTGTTTTCAATAAAGTATTGTGTATTGTATTGTATATTTTTAATTTTTATCCATTTTACTGGTAGATGTTTAAATCTGAAGGAAATGTTACTAGAGGCACTGTCTTGCAGTCTAAGAAATACTAGAAGAAATCCAAAAAGGCTATTAAGGCCCAGGTATCATAATTGGTCCGGTACATCCGCCCGGATAGCGAAGGGTGCGGTTTCGAGTCCCGTCTGCTGCCTGAACAGCGTGTATATTTTTCTAGTAATTTTTTTTTAGTATTACACAGGTACACTGACAAATCAAACAAATCATGACCACATGCAAATGATACTTTTACACTCCAAATTTAAACAATGAGTCGAGTCTACCAACTCCTCTATACAGGCCCGTAATACGTTATAAATATATAAGGTATCGCAATATAAGTTAAAGTAAATATTAAATTTAAATTTTACTGAGTAAACTGTATTTTGGATAAATATGCAAATTTCTACTTGAATTTTGGCCGCTACGATATTTAGCTTTCAATCAGGTTGCAGATGGGTAGCCCAGGAATAATTAAATATTAAGTATAGAGAGTTCCTAACACTGCCGAACGCGTAACACGGGTCCAGATATCTTATTATGATTTACATTTATATTACTTCAGTTTTTTTCATTCTGAGAATTCCTTGTGGGCTTTTAGTAGTTCGTAACACCTCCGTGGCCGAGTGGTTTGTACGCAGGGTTTCATGGCATCGCCTACTCGAGAGGTCCCGTTCTAAACCAGGTGGGGCTATGTTCATGTGATGAATACGAGCATTTGTACTCCAGTCATGTTTAATATGTATTTCTATATAAATATACTTATATATGTATCAGTATATGTATTTTATCTGTTACCCTGGCATTTGGACTTTGGGGCTAGACCGTTGGGGCTAGTGTGAGTGTTGGAAATATATATATACCGTTGGTATACGTTTACCAAATGCTATCACAAATCGGATGACCGTAAAATTATATTTGTAATGGATGCGGCAAAATGTAATGGCTCCAGTTCAGCCACACTTTTAAAAGGTATACTTGTGAAATAAAACATAAAAAAGGAAGGAATTCATGAATAAAGTGATTAAAGTGTAAATGTTTCTTTTATTGGCCCTCAGCATATTTTTGTAATATTTTCTGATGTATTATTAAAAACATAAACAGCTTCACTCTCCATCAGGTCAACCATCCTTACGTTGATTATAGGTATATTTGTCAACATAAGTAATATGCTTGCTATTAATGAATATTTTTGACTGATTTGTGTTTGTAGATATTAAGTTGTTCCAAATAAATTAAAAAATGATCGTAATATCTCATTAACCCAACTAGCTATCAAATTCAATTAAAGACTGGAAAGTATACTCTATACATTTAATAAAATGGTAGGAAAGTCAAAACTGTACATTTTTTTTTTTTTCAATGAGTACTTGGGGTGTGGATCTACAATCGATACCGAAGCCAAAAATATTGTTTTTAGAATTTTTGTCTGTATGTATGTACGGGATAAACTGAAACAGTACTGCTTGGATTTACCTCAAATTTGGCACGAATATTATTAAGAAGTCTGGTCAACATATAGGCTACATATAGTGAACCTTTATTTCTAACTAACTTCACGCGTACGAAGTCGCGGGCGGCCGCTAGTTAACAATAAGGTTTACAATAATATATATATTTTGGTCATGTACGAAGAACTTGGTATCTGCACCAATCCCTCATACAAAGTGGTTGTTCTCCTTTGATATTTGATTTAAAGGCCCAAAGTTACTCAGTTTTTCGGAATATCGCTAACATATTTACTTAAAGGTTATATTGTTTTAAAGTTACATAGTCACTAACATTAGAAAATTTAACGGATTATGTAAGTCTCCGATTAACTTACTCAAGTACATTCCCTACCCCGTGGAGCTTCCTGCAATCTCATCACCTACTGAAGGCATATAACGGCGTCAATATGCTGGATTCCAAAATTAGGAACCTGCTGTGAACTATTTGCTGTATTTTGATATAAACTTTTTGTATATTTTTATATGTTATGTAAGTTTTGTAAGTTTCTTTAAAAAAAACGACGGGTTGCACTCCAGGAGTGCCGGCAGAAGAGAAAACTTGAATATTAACGTTGTGCATTTTTGATATTTTGGAATGGTTAGGGGATAATTTTGCACGAATTGCTTTAATTATCAGTATAAAAGTACTTTCAGTTATGTGGTGGAATACAATATTTATTTATTGCGCTATCGTACACAAACATGACAATTGATATTACATTAAAAAGTTTATCGCTCAGAAAAATTAACTATTATGAATCACATTTAAGCGCACCTAGCGACATCTATTGTAAAAAAATGCATTTTCTTCGCAATAAAGCTGCCACCTGGACGTCCTATAATATTATAATACGATAAAATAAAATATTACTATGTTTCGTCCAATATATTGAATGTCAACAACCTTTCCAATTTTATTGTTTTCGTCTTGCGAAATGAAGGAGTGAGCGACAACACTCGCGATTAAAATTTTGTAGGTTTATAACGCAGGACGCAGAAAGAGGTTTACAAACCACAAAATCTCCTTCTCTGTTCGTAGTTTATGGTAAAGTCCCGGGTAGAAGATCGTGGATCTATATACTGACCCTGAAGCGTCCTCCTGGTAGACAGCAGTAGTTCCGTGAGCGGCGTGATGGCCACCTTGAATCGGTTCTCCGCATTTTTCCTCAGCGCCGCTCGTAGCTGCGCCTCCCGCCCTCGGCCACAGCATTGGCCGCCGCAGATAGGCCCTGGACAGCAAAAATATCAATGTTAATATATTGGTTAATATATATAAATAAATAAAAAAAAAACCCGCAGTGACACCATTTAGGCTACTCCCAAAGTTAAGCACTGTAAGGCTTGTGATAAGGGATGCTAAAATAACGGATAGAATACGTTTACATTTATAAGTATATTTTATCCAGACAGATACATATAAACATCCATGACTAAGGTGCAAATGCGGGTATTCATCATACTAACATTTGCCCCCACCGGGAAACGAACGCGGGACCTCTGAGTGGCAACAACTTGAAGAGCGGCGTGATATATACGCCGGGTTTCAAGGCCACTTGTTACAAAACAAAACTGTAGTACGTATCACACAATCGTAAAATGATTTGTAA
Organism: Chilo suppressalis; assembly: GCA_902850365.2. Classification (NCBI taxonomy): domain Eukaryota; kingdom Metazoa; phylum Arthropoda; class Insecta; order Lepidoptera; family Crambidae; genus Chilo; species Chilo suppressalis. Next base: position 23,270,712 of record OU963898.1, read on the forward strand.
CAGCAACCGTAGCAATAAAATTTTTGATAACACAATTTCCATTTTTAGTTCGAATGCAATATGATTAATTTATACTTTAGGGAAAATAGAAAAGATAGATTTCTCTATAATCCCAATCAGATATCATTTAAATTCAGAAATTTATTAAAATTCAATTATATTAGGCTCCTTCAAATAGACTAAATTATAGTTTTTCGTACCGTCACTCATACCACCGAAACTCATCAGTGTTTAATCAAAACTGAGAAGGTTTCACGCGGGTCAAAATTCCATACCCACGTCTAAAGTTGGTATCTACTAGAAGTTACATAAATTACATAATTTAATATCGAAGCAATGAAGCATCATGAATGCTGGCGGTACGGGATCTCGGTAAGTAATCATTATTTAATCTATAACCGCGAGTAAATTGGGGTAGCGCGGCTAAGACAGGTGACAGCCACTGACGAGGGTGTACTCCTAACATAAGCACACTTGTAACACAATTGAAATCGGTGATGCGCCGAGCAATACATAAATAAACATTGGACGAAATCAAAAACAATGATCTCGAAGTAATTATTCACTTACTAGGCTATCATGTCTGCATTGAGTTTATCTCATGAACTTGAAAATATGCATAGAATAAGTATATTTATAGGTTATGCCGAGCAAATATAAGGAGAGGTTCCTAACAACAAACGGGATTTTTCGATTTGGATATTTTTGAAGTAACATACTCGTACAATACAGATGGCTGCAAATACGAGTGGCGGGTTCTTGGACTCGGATGCAGGTCATTACATTAGAACAGTGCGCAGTAATAATTCCATTTTCGAATATTCGACTACAGAATATAAAATATCTTTTGTTCTAAAGTACTTATTGTTATAAAACTTATTTTGGTTTAAATACTTTATCTTTGATCTAAAATTTTATTTAAATATGTAAAGTCAGATGTTCCTTTTTTCTGTTAATTAAAAAACTTACAGGCACGTACAAATTTTTATTTCAATAATTAACAACACTTATTCTATTTCAAAACATTCAATAAACTTCTAATGTTTGCTGTTTTTATGACTAAAAATAATACGAGTTAACATTATTTTATATTAGTTTACGAAATCAAATAAAGTCTATAACCTACCTAACGAGCGTTCCAGATTAAAATATTTATAAAAATATGCAAAACGAACTGTTTACAGATGACACTAGAAGCCAGTAGTTCTAGATATTTATTGAGGGTATTTAAGTTGGCCTAGCTCCAAAATGTACAATCGTTTATACAAGCCTGCCTAGTGTACGAGAAGTCGGGATCTCGGGTAGTATTTAACACGGGTTTAATTAATGAAATACCATTGTAATTCTAAAATACCAGGTAATTTTTGTTATTAAAAAATTAAACCAGAAAATGTGTTTATTATTATCCTACTAAAATTATATGTATGTGTGAATTTTTTGTATGTTTGTTAATCAATAATACAAAAACTATTGAACGGATTTCATCTGAATCTGAACTTGGTACGCATTATAGTTAAGACCTGGATTGAGACATAGGATACCGATTTTTTATCCAGGAAAATGCGTCCTGGATTCCTATGGGTTCCTCAAAATACTAAAATTAACGCGGTAGCTTAATAACGTAAGATTTTCGGATAATTTTGTCTGTTATTGAAGATAAGAATCTCTGTCAAATATTTAGAGATATCAACAAAGAGTTTTTGAGGTGTGACTGCAGAATATTGGGCTTGAATTAAAATATATTTAAAAGCTTCTTACTTTTAAGACTTTTGGTAATCTGCCAACTCCGAAAACGGTGCAAAAAGTCGTACGTGCATAAAAAGAAGTAGGAATTCATTAAGAAATTATTCGTCTCAAAATTGGCGACCATGAAAATGGACCTAGATGTAGGTATGTTAGGAGATTTGGCACGCCGCATGGGGCATCGCCCGCGCAGGTTCAAGGCTGCGTCGTTTGTATTATCAAAATGTCTATTTTGTGGTATTGTCGTCAGTCTCGTTCATAGACAATATAGACATAGAGAATGGACTACGTTCCCTGTCCAAACGGTAAGTAAAACTGGGCAGGTAAGTGTGAGTGTTACTTGCTAAATACACTTATTATACATTACAGAAGCGAAGTGATCGTGCGGCCAATAGTTCGTATAAGTAAAGACTGCATAATCGCTTTCTCTGTTTCTGTGGGAGTCCCTCAGTTCACTCTTTAAGTCTGTGGGCGCTCCGACTTGCGCTTCAAAGTCCGAAACCAGCCCCAATTCGTTAAGTACGGGACAGCGCTAACACGTAAAAGAGAGATCCTGTATCTCCATCTCTTTTACGTGTATAGGCCATAGAGGTATAAGAAAAGAGTGGGGATGGCGGCTCTAAAAGTGTCCGTCTAGTAGAAAGAGAAAGAAGATGAGAGACGGCTAGCTATCTCTCTCTCTTGTGACGCATGGCAACCAATGGCATCACATTGAAATAATAAGATGCTTACGGTTGCCAATGCGCATGCGCGATTGGAGAGAGAAAGCTAGCAGTCTCTCATCTTCTTTCTCTTTCTATTAGAGCGACACTTCCACTTGTAGTAGAGTGTATATCTCCCCTACTCTATTCTTATACCTCTATGGTATAGCCACATGTATAGCGATATCCCGCATGCTGGATCCAGCAAGATGGATACTGCGTAGAGGATTTTACTTATACATCGATCAACGCATTAAGTAAACTCAAACATTTATGTATACATCAACGTTTCTATGCCTAAATAATGTACCGTAATATGTGTTTAATCTCCATTAAGTAAGAATGACTGAATCAGACAAATTGAAATTATAGGTATGCAACATATTTGTGAGATGATTTATCAAGTGATCCGTGATTAGGAGACCACTGTAAGAAATGTTTAATATTCTTAACACTGGTCTTACTTGAATATGAATCATCCAATAAATCATCGTACAACAAGGTGTTTATATAATTTCAACTACTATTACTGTGTAAAGATAAATGTGTACGTTTTCCAAAGAAAAGGTGTCGTGTTCAACCACACAATAAAATATGTTAGTATAATTATTAGTAAAGTACCCATTCTAAAAAAATGACACTGGTATGGTCATGGTTCAAGTACACGCAACACAAAAAAAATGACGGGTTGCACTCTGGGAGTGCCGGCAGAAGTGAAAACTTGAATATGAGCGTTGTGCATTTTTGATATTTTGGAATGGTTAGGGGATAATTTTGCATGAATTGTTTTAATCATCAGTAACACTTTATATACATGAATTTTACGAATACACAGCAGTGTAGTCACTACACAGACGGTCGAACCATCAGCTGTCACCATCCATGGATGCGCGTGGCACGCTGTAACATAAACACACGCGAACATTCGCGCAAGCGCCCTGCGCCGCCTAAACGAAACAGCAGGCGCTGGCATACATTTTCGCCGCACCGTAGAAATAGAGGGGGATACTTCCTCTTCTACGCCGCACCAGCTGTCTACTCTCCATCCGTCTTACGAATTTTCGATCAGGTCATGTGTCCTGACGCGAGTTTAACATTTTTTACCCATTATAAAAAAAGTGTACTATGCCTTTGCACACTCTCACCTTGACATACAAACTCCTTAGAAAGAGATCGAACTTTGTGCAAAACTGTAGTAACAAAGCAAAGGAAAAGGATGTTTAACTTTTTGTGATTTCTCTACGTTGAGAATTTTTTTAAGCTTTGTTTGCGATCGTTTGTAGTCGCACACACTTGAGTTAGTGTTTACTTTGTTCGATTACCAAAAAAGATGTAAGCCTTTGAATAGGTAATGAAGCAGCGTGTATCGAAAACAAGAAAAAAATATTATTATAAAATGTTTCCATAGCATTCGATAATGTAAACTTAATTGTTTTATCTAATACAAAAAAGTAAGTAAGTTGATTGGAGAAAAACAACATATTATTCACTTTTATTCATATTTGCCGCAGGGTGACCAAAATTGGTAGGGTTACACAAAGTACAAAAATGTACAGTGTACTCTTAAGTACCTATATTACAAAAATCAGTATATTAACTCATCAAAAAATATGACCCACCATGAAAGCTCAAGTACCTACATCAACTTGTTATAACTCATTCTCACAATACAAACCTAATTAAAAAGAAAACATAGCTTATTAAGACAAGAACCATTGTTATTCCATTCTAGTTTAGACTTTAAAAGTGATTCTACAACTTTCTGGTCAGCCTCCGAGTTATAAAACGAAAAGGGGAACTTACAGCGATCGAACTTTAGCTATTGCGAAGTGCAGCGTTAAAAGACTTTGCCATGTTTTATAAATAAGTAGCAGTCCACTTCGGAATAACAACTTCAACAACACTTTGCCGATACTTTTTTATGGACGAACACCATTTAAGACGTTTAAAAAGTGGCTTTGCGAACACGCAAACTTCTTGGTGCGTTTATTAAACATGAACAATTTGCAATATGTTTTTAATACTAATAAAGAAGTTGTTTTTTTAATCTTAGCGTTAGTGTCACAATATCAACTAACGTATAGAATTAGGCATTTGCATTACCCATAGTCTGCGAATCTTTATTATAATTCAGTAAAACGTATTTCGCAATCGCAGTATCTGATCGCGACACGAAACTCTTTTTATTATTCTGGTATTTCACAGTGTTGGGTCCGCGTATCGAGTGCTCACCTAGTCAATCCGTTTCTTACCATTGACATAATTATTTCATTATTTTATTTTTTAGTTAGATTATTTGTGTTTTTAGTGACATGTACCTATTTCTATAGCATTGATTATGGGTTATGTTGCTCGAAATAAATGTATTTTATTTATTTATTTATTTCTTCATACATAGAATGCAATCTTCATTTCAAACCTATAACGAATTTATTATATGTACAGAATTGCAATTTGCATTATTCAAGCTACATAGATATCATATTTCGCTAATAAAAGATTCTCAACCCACGTCTAACCTTTATGATAATTTTTCAATCTCTACTCAAATACATTTTCCTTTTAATATTCAGTTTGAATAATAAAAGTCTTATTTTTGCCTTTACGTACCCAAATGCAGCAAGGACGTAAGCTCAGACGGTCCGGAGCCAACAGAAGTTGAAACAATGTATTGATCCAGGACACAATAGTTATTCAGCGATCTTAATCGCACAACAATAAAGTCCAAAGTCATATGATCAACTTTCAAAATCCACAACCCGCTGTTACCGTGATTGCATCATAAATCTATTGCTACTTTTACGGTAACTTGATCTGTAATAAAGTTGTCTAAACGACATTTGGCCAAGCCACCCGATCAATCAGACCAATAAATGAATGCCGACAAAAAATATTAATTTTAAACTATTTAATTCTACTTATTTGGTAGTAGTCGCACTTACTTTAAAGTACCAGTAGTAGAAATAGCTTTAATGTCGTAAAAAAAGGAGTTTTATTTGCTTGCGTAAGCGGTCCCTTCTAAAATTGCGAATTTGGTATGTCATTTCAAGTCATGTTGATTTTCTCCTGTCATTTATGCTAGAAAACAATATTAATTTATGCTTTTAATTAGAAATTATGATAGAATTGTAAGTAAACCGGCACCTAGTCTTTGTCAATTGTTTTTCATCGCAACTTCTCCTGTTATATGGAAAGCAAAAGAGCTTTTTATTAAGCTTTGATTAATATCATTAGAATTTTTAATTATTTTTAAATAATGTTTTTTTTCACAAATTCTAAACGTACGTAATACGTTCAATTTCCATTCCGGAATCAGCATTACTTCTGTTTTATAATTAGTGACGTTATACTTTTAAAGTAATTTACTAATTATAGAAAGCAAGAAAAAATAATTGGTTTAAGTGAATGAGACAGACAGAAGTTAATTGGCGTGAGTGTATAAAAAAGAAGTTACATGTGTGTGGGTGAGTATGTTCCTTCCCCATGTAACATTGGTAAGTAACGTAAACAATATACAAAAAAGTTTGTTAAAAATGCAACACGGCAAACATACATGGTAATTAGCTACGCACGGCTTTGCAATATTCATCTGATAATTTAAATGACGTTATAATGATCAACGACGAAGATGTAGGTGCGGAACGTGTGGCGACGAACGTGGGAGCTGAATAGGGATGCCAATCTTATAAATAAATAATAATAAATAAATATTTTCGACACTCACACCATTACACCATTTAGCCTAGCCCCAAAGTAAGCACTGTAAGGCTTGTGTTATGGGATATTAGGGTAACGCATACAGAATACATATACTGTACATATATAAGTATATTTATATAGAAATACATATTAAATATCCATGACTGGTGTACAAATGCTCGTACTCATCACACAAACATCTGCCTCCACCGGGATTCGAACCCGGGACCTCTCGAGTCGGTGACACCATGAAACCCGGTGTGTACAAACCACTCGGCCACGGTGATCGTCAAAATTAAAGATAAATAATAGATTAATTTATTCTGCACAACACACACCAATAATACGATCTAAAGTTCAAAACTAAGCCGAGCTTGTTGGTACTACGTAACTAAAAAAAGCGGCCAAGTACGTGTACGCGCAGTGTAGTGTTCTGTAGTTGCTTGTGGTCACCACAATATATTTTGGAAAGAGTCTATATTTTAAGCGATTTCTTCGTCTAAAGTCACTTTTAATGTTTTCTTTTAAGGAATTTTGATTAGGTCAGAAATTTTCTAATACATAAGTTGAAGGACTTTTACTCATAAACTAACAAATTTATTTTAACCGTTATAACTTTCCTTAAAAGATCATGAAAAGCATTATTATCATGAATTTTTCCAAGTTTTTCAAGCCAATAGTTTAACTTTTAGGGAGGGGGGGGGCTTTTACATCCTACACGAACAAAGAACAAAAATTAGCACTTTAAGTTTCAGTATTTCGCAAACGAATATCTAAATCGAAAAAAAGTCTTAGGAACCCTTAACCCGTTAAAATAGTCTTCAGTAATTTAAAGCTAAAATTTAAAGGACCTATTCAATGATACTCCACACGATGGGGTAGACAATGAAAAAATAACATCATCTCCAGATTACATGTAGGGGAGCTGTCTTAAAAAAAAAATATTTTTCAAAATTTTATTCTACCATTTTGTCGGCATGATTGATATACTTTTATTTTTAAGCATTTTAGCCACAAATTCTTCTTTCAAATGTTTAATACTTGTAAAGGTCTTATTTGACATTGTGGATTATCTACAATGCGAAGAGATGGCACTGCCTTGCGCCCTAAGAAATACTTGCAGGAATTCGACACGGTAATCGTTAGCATAATTGGTCAGTGCATCTGGAGCGGAGGGTGCGCGTTCGATTCGTTCCTTTTGCTTTATTTTTACTGGTAAAATACTATTTTTACTAGTAAATTTTTTCTTTAAAATTTAATCGTCCTGGGTAGACGCTGTCAACCCTACACTATACCAAAACCGATCCTCATGAATATTCTGCACGATTGTCTCGAAGCTGCAATAAAATTAAAATAGAACACCCCAGTACATCCGCTATTAATTCTTTTACGACAATATAAATTTAACGATTATTAAACGATGTCTTTAACGTGACGGCATTTACACTTGTGCAGATTGCTTCGGTTTAATGCGGTTCCGTAGGCATTTCTGACATTTTCGAAGCAATAAAAAGCAAAACGCTTTGTTTTAACTACACCATTATAATCATTTCCTTAATATGTCTTGAGCTCAATGCAAATGAGTCATTAAATTCGATCACACCGACACTTTAAAGTGTAATATTTATCTTTTGTTTTAGCATTGTGTGGTCGTTTTATTATTTTGAATGGAATGTAATTCATTAGGACAACAAAAATAGCAGTGAATTAATATTGGATAGTAATTATACTGATTATTATGATTTCAAGGTAAGGAAGAAAGCTAAAAGCTTGTATTTAGTTAATCAGTAAATATTGAAATTGGTGCAACGGAAAACAGAAATAGTAGCCTCAAGAAAAAAATAACTAGAAAAAAGAAACATTTGGCAAAATTATCAGGGTGGAATTTTCTTACGAAACAAAAATGCTCAAATACAAATAGCAGTCAGCTACGTAAGTATGCGTCAACTTTGTTACTTAAGCCTTGTATCCACTAGGCAACAATTGACGCGCAACACATGACGCTAACATGTTCTAAACGTTGTAAGATGGTGCGTAACACCAGGATCATGTTCATGACCAAATAAAAGTTCCGCGCTGTTGTGCAACGCTGCCGACTATGTTGAGCATCTTGTGTTGCGCGTCAATTATTACCTATTATAGTGGATCATCATCATCATCAGCCTATTAATGTCCCCACTGCTGGAGCACAGGCCTTCCCTAGGGATGGAATAGGGAGATTGGGCCTTGGCATTGCGGATTGGCGGGTGCAAACGACTGCAGATGAAGCCGGGGCCAAAGGCTTAACGTGCCCTCCGAAGCACGGAGGAACTCGAGATAGAAGATTTTTGGTCACCCACCCAATGACCGACCACTGCGAAAGTTGCTTAACTTCAACGATCGCAGCCGAACGCGCTAACCACCCGCACCATCGAGCTCCTCATCCTAGTGGATACGAGGCTTTAACCTAAATTATAGCTACTTTCAATTTAAAAGAAAAAATAGGTATGGCAAATATATTGGCATGGTATGTTAAAAATACTACACAGTGTTTTTCTTATTTATATCTTTATTGGTAAAAGTACATTTTCTTAATGATTACTTATATTAATTAAAATAATTATATTGCGTGATATTAATATGGCGCGTCGTTTACAATTTCCATTTGTACAATATTCTGAAAAAACACATCTACTCTAAAAGTCGAAATTAAACATAAAATCTCAGCAACAAAATTTTGGCTGTGTGACTAGACCAGGTGTTCGAATTAAATCTGAAATAACATTTAATTAAATTGTCTATAACGCATCTGAACCTGCTTAAACAACTGTCATTAATGAGTTAATCACCTTATAAAAACACGATGCATTAATGTGTCGCAATTTTACGACGACATGATTCTTATTTTATTTATTTTTACGATACGACGATAAGCCCCAGGAGGCTGCTGCGCTTCTGGAAGGAGCTGGGCTGGCTGAGCTAGCTAGCCCAACACACCCTGCACGCACAATGGACCAAGTACGGAGTCTACGTGCGGAAACGGGGGCCCACAACAACAAGTATTTTTACGATAAAAATCATGACCGATCTAAAATGCCAGATGTTGGAAAACAAGTTTCATTGTGAATAAAACTTTAATAATCGCTTTTTACATAATTTTAAGTGAAATAGGGCATTGCAGATTTGCCACTTGAATTTCAGACGATGGTTAAGGAAACATCAGCTACATACTACAATAACGTTATTCCAAAAAAAATAATCACATTTTTTTGTTTCTTAGGTTTTCACGCACATCACTCATTAAATAAAACTAGTTTTTACGGGTAAAAACTAATTTTATTAAATCACATTTTGCTTATGTTCATTTCATATAAATTGCACACTTAGCATAACAGAAACGACGCAATCTGTGAAACAGCTATGCCTATCTAATACTCGTTACGGAGAAAACCTTCTTTTTACTTCGCTTACGTTAGATTCAGCATTGATTGGAGTTCTGAAACAAATATTTAGCCACAAGAAGCCTATAAGCCATTCTCGGAACTACTATTAATAACCACCGCGGCATGAGAGAAATATACTTAGTATATGCTTAAAATGTGTATTATGCTTTTCAATAGGTAAGTACTTAGGTAAGCATCGTTAATGAATCATCGCCATTCACTATCGGTAAGGTTTTTATTTACCTTCACGTAAACAAGCTTTCAATCATCAGCCTGGTCATATTGTTCACGAAAGTGTTGTATGTGTTTTCTATCCCAATATAACGTTGGTTACACTAACAGTTCGACGCGTGTTTACTCCGGTGAATCCACGCTCACGCTCGAGGCCGTCGTAGGGTTGTTACGCACAAAACGTGTAATCAACAACAAGTAAAAATTCTCTTCTAAATGGTTGTGAAACGCGATTTAATGATTTTTATGCAAATTCTTGACGTTTTGGGTTCTTCTTAAGCTCCGTCATAATGCCGTTTAAAAAGCCAATTACTAAATGATTCCGGCTCCGGTAAGACCGATTTTAACGTGTTTTAATAATATGATCGTAAAAAAAATTTGCTTCTGTGGAAATCTGTTTGGTCACTGTACAATAATCGTGCAAATGTTAACACAATTATTTGGTTTTATGTTGTTGGTATTTAAATTGAACAAACAAACAATAAAACGTTAAAACTTTAGGATAGGAATGGAAAAACCCCCCTACAAAAAGTTATTGATTCCAATTTGCAGCATTGCGCTTGCATAAAATAAAAGATCAACGATTATGAACGGCATAGATACACGTGAGGTGACTAATTCTACAAACATTTAGGTGCTATAAAATCCTTCTACCGACAACATTTTACGGCGATCAAAATTGATCTCGTAGATCTATTATAGCTGTTTAATATTTCCATATAAATACCGTAAATATTTCTAATAGGCATTATAAAATAAATTGCTAATAAAACGAGCTTATTTATTGGCAACCCTAACACTTGAGCGTGAGCTAGTCGTGATCTATATCTTGCTACTGGCACTCTTGATAATATCGTGTGACCACAAATCGAAGTTCAACTCTTGATACATTTTAATAAAGACGTATTCAACTGTTGACTATAAAGTTATAGTCGTACTAAAATACTAATAATCATCATGCTACTTTAGAAAACAACATTTTTTAGACACCGCCACGACGGTCTGTCCGTTCGCTGTTATTTGAAAAACTACTGACTGAACTTTTTATGTGTTTTCTTTTTGCCATCAGTAGGATATTTTTTTCCACGGAATATGCGCATGGTAAAATTTTAGTCTACACTGAAATTAAATGAGGGCAAGTTAATAAGTTAAAAAATTAAGTAGTACACAATACTGTTAAAAGACAGATAGAGCATTGAATAAATAATTAAATATTTGTTTCTTAGGTTTTCACGCACATCACTCATTAAATAAAACTAGTTTTTACGGGTTAATGCACGAAAACTTTATTTATTTATTGACGTTTCGTAGCCTTTACAGGCTACGTCGTCAGAATAAAACTTTTATTTAATTTGTCGAACTTAAAAATCGAACAATGAAATAACCAAACGCTCAATAAAAGTCATTCGAAGGTAGCTCGACAAATTAAATAAAAGTTTTATTCTGACGACGTAGCCTGTAAAGGCTACGAAACGTCAATAAATAAATAATTAAATGTTGATTTGACCCACGAGTTACTAACTGATCTTATAGCTATAAAATATTAATTAACAGCGCAATAATTTAGCTGTACCTATCTCTCTTATTAATTAAAATGCTGCAACCGTTCCAATTAAGATGGGTCGATTGATAATTATTTAAGTATTATAATGTTAATGATATCGATTTATATCGATTCCGAAGAATGAAACGGGTTGATTATTGATATACATAATTATTTTGTATGTTAACAGCTGTTTCCTCATAAATAACTGGTTATATTTAACAAATTGTGAAATATTTTATTGGAATTTATAACACATTTGCCAACCTGGCCCAGAAAGAATTTATGGGTGCTAATGACTGCAGTTGTTGCTGTGTGTTGAAGTTACCTGTAGTAAAAACACACAATTATTGTTTAACGCCACTTAATCGTAATTTCTGTACATAAAATGTTATAATGACTTTGAAAAAACACAAGAGCATAATTATAATCCAAACAGAACGAGAAAGAAATAGTATTATTATATACATGTTAATAAAACAATATTATTTATATTTCTGAAAATCATATTTTTCTCAAAGTTCTCCTTGTCGGCAGTCGTCGCCGCCTTTTGACGGCAAGCATCGACATGAGCGGAGGTGTATTAAAAATACACTCATAATGTAAAAACCCGGCCAAGTGCGTGTCGTGCCACGCGCAGTGTAGGGTTCCATATTTGCCTGTAGTAATCACAATATATTTCAACAGGAGTCTTTATTTTCTATATCGGAAATTAGAAAAAACAATTAATATCAATATATGTATCTCAACTAAAATACCCATATCAAGGTCAAACTGCGTCTCAAACTCAAATAAATTCGATCTTAATATTTTTTTTAAATGAATGATAACTACCGTTTTTATTTTCCTCCGGGGGAGCGGGTGTGAAATCCTCATGGATACCCTATAGCCGGCTGCAAGGTTATGTCAGACTCCTAATGACTAAAACACACCCGTAGTACATGCTTATGGCCAAAAGGGCTTTACAAGCTTCATCTGAAGCAATCATCGCCTGAGAAGGGGATGATGCGGTATAACCGCCGATCTTATCAATGTTAGCGCGACTCAGAAGCCGCTGCCGTTGGTACTCGCAGTAGTGTTGTGGAACTAATGATACTTAACTGTGGCTTGAAATAGTTTTTTTTTTATTATATTACAATACAAGGTTTTATGCTACAACAACTTTATTTATGATACTTTAAATGATTTCTTCTAAGGAATATTCTATAGGTAAGAAATTTTCTTTAAACAAAGTTCATCGACTATTACTCTTAAACTAACCAATCTATCTTAACCGTTATAGTTTTCCTTAAAAGTTCATGAAAAGCACTATTATCATATATATTTTTTCAAAATTTTATGCTGTCATTTTGTCGGTGTGATTGATTTACATATCTCCACAAAATTACAGCTCTCTAGTGCTAATAGTCTCGAAGCAAAACCAGGGACGGACAGACGAACATGACGAAACTATAACGATTCCTTTTACTATAAGGACTATAAGGACCCTGAACCCTAAAAATATTTCCTTACAAGATATTAACATATTGAATATCAATTAATCCTTTAAATTTGTTACTAATGAACTGTTGGGGCACCAACAGTTTACAGTAGGTATACTTACATATTATTTCAATTACAGACTATGTAAAAAAACTTGCCTGCCCTATAATTTGAGTCGATCAGTCGAGTTTATATTAATATATAACATATGAAGGTCAAACCTGAAGTATATAAACATTAATGTTTATTGCTGCAGAAGAATTGCTTGTATACTAGAAACAAATAAAATCATTATGTTCCTAATGAAACGCTCGTGAATCTTGAACCATATCGGAATTATATAAAACTACATGAAGCAAACGCCCAATCATAATGCGAAAGTAAGGCTTCAGAATTCGGTAACAGATATAATAGGATTTCAAGAAACCTTGGAACTCAATCTTGTAATTCGATTGATTCAAATCGTTAAGAGGTAAGCCAGCCTATCGGTTTTATTTTACAACATAAATACGTAGGTATTCAGATCAACCTTAAGGTAATAACCAGACCGGCAAAATTAATAAGCAATAAAGATAACGAAAACGATTCATACACCAACTCAGTACTTACGTAAATAGAGAAAATTATTACAATAATTAATGTATAAAAGCCGGAGGTGTAGTTAAGTGCGTCGTAAAAACAGAAATCATAAAGCAAAGATAAGTAGAGTTATTTCTGTAATACCTAATAATAAAAGTGCGTTCTATGGAGAACAGCTCATTCCGCGGTCATTTAAAATATCGATTTCCTTTGTTTGAAGTTAAAAAAGCTTTGCGAGCAATTGGAAATATTATTTTTATTGTAGAGTTTTGTGAATCGCGCTAATGTTGATGAAATTCGATTTTATTTTGTTATTCCTAAAGTTATCATCAGGTACTGAAACTGATGAACAACGGCGCAAAGCTTATTTGTACTGCAAATCAGCAAACTACAAAAGAAATTAAAACAAAAAAACAATCCTCCTCACCTCACCTCACACCTGGCTCCCGCAAGCCTTACGAGCCCCCGCAGTGGCTGCCCACTGAGGACCCCGTAACTCTTACGGGCGCTTTACGGCATAATATCCGTTAAAAACTCCTGCGAATAAGCTGCTTAGTGCAAAACCGCGGGATCCCCGTTTAGGGATTCTTCCGCGTCTCCGCACCCAGCAGTCTCCCGGCCTATCCGAGGCTCCACAGTAGGGGTCTCCCGAGTCGAGCGTCGGGGCTGAGTACGCGGCCTAATGCCCACCGTACTTCCCCCCGTCCGCTGCGGAGGACTACTAAGGCGTGCCCGTGTAGCTCCCTCGCCGCCCCCTCTTTGCAGGACAGAACTACAAGAGGGGGGAAACACAATGATCCTGAGCTTTTATATTTTTTATAATTAAGCCAATTTATAGTAACCGATTCATCGACTGTGAGGCGGTACGAAGTTCGCCAGGTCAGCTAGTAAATCATTAATAATTTACTTACTGAAATTTTCAGCAAACCCGAATTTGCTTGTTTTCAACACACTTCATTGAAATTGACTTTGAGAATAGTTCAATAAAACTATTTTTGAACTTTGCTTTTTAGTTTGAAATGGATACATATTATGTAAAGTTTTACTTAAATTAACCCTCAGAATTTCATTATTTTGTATAGTCGCAACCACATTATTAGCATAAATTTGACATTGACATCGCCTTTATTACGTTGGGACAAGAGCGATATACGTAGAGTTTATATCCATTATCGAGTCTCTACTGTATTTTACTTCAAAGTTACGGCTGAACCCTTATCATTATAACAGTGCCACTCAGAACTTTGTATGATAATAAAAGAACGCTTTTTTAATTGTATTAATCTCTCTCTAGATATATGTATATAAAGTATGAATTAAATTAGTAAATTGTTTCATACAAATAATATCTATCAGTGTAAATAGGTGTTGAGGTTACAACGTTAGGGCCGGCTGCCTACATACTTATCGTAATTTTTATATCGTTTTCAAAATTAGACCCTACCCTATCACAGTTAAAATAATAATGTTAGTAGTTGCCGCCACCTCATTCACAGATACGTAATACAGTAGACCCGCGGTCATCTGGACCCTGTCTAATCCGGCGCCCCCTGTAATCCGACGCGCTTAATACTGTTGTATTGCGCATAAAATCAATTGAATAGATTTGTAATTTGCCGGATTATAAGGTACTCCTATTCCAAAAATTCCGGACTGTAAAGGTCTTAGACAGTACTCTGTAATCCGGCAAATTCGATAATCCGTCATCGCCCTGCAAAACGTTTATCGGATTACCGCGGGTCTACTGTATACCTAATAACTTTTCATTGCACCTAATTGATGGGTGTTTTGGAAGGCAATGCACTGCTTCGCATGTCTTGGGTTAATTGGCAGCGGTAGGGTAGGGCGTAGCAATGTGCCCCAACTACGTTCATACTGCGCCATGATGCGGTGAGTCGTGACCGCATAATACTTAGTGGCCTTGTGAAAATATCAATGCTTTTTACCACGTTATAGTGCATTTATATTTCAGTTGTTTTTTGATAAAAACAAGTTAAATCAGCCGGTCTTTCATGAAAACCATGCATTCATCTAACATCTTTATAAATAAAAAACCACGCCAAAAGATCACTGTAGGTATGTCATACAGTTTTTACAGCTCCTGTAAAATTTTATTTTATGTAATTACACCGTTTTGCTCGCCAGCTCCTCAATTAAAGTTCGTTGACAATGGGAGCGTGATAAAAACGTGATTTTCCATCGTATCGCGGTTCTCAGTGTCAGCTAGGGTAGCAGGTATATGTTGATTTTATAGGATCGTAAAACCGCCTTAATTTAATACACAAAGGTACTTACGTAGCTAGATAATCTCGTATAACGATCATGTTAATCGCATTTATATCGTAAACACCTCCGGCCCCACAACAAAATGTAAATGAGTCTGTATACGAAACGAAAATACACATTTTAGCGTAACGAACGCGTCGCATTAGGAGCCCCAATTTATTTGCCTTATAGCGGATTTTTTGTCCGTTTTAATCCTCGGAACCTCGTCTAACGTAGATAGGAGAGGAGTGTTGCCACATTTTTATGCAAATCCGAAAACGTCCCTGTTGGATGTCTACTTCAAGCCGGATAAACTTATTTTAGATTTAATATTATTTCTTAGGAGATTTTGGTATGATAAAGAAAAAATGGAAAGTACTTACATTATATAAAGCTAATTTCTGAGTTGATTAAACTACTTAATTTGATATTGGAACAGGGATGATGACCATTTTTTTTTCTCAGTCCATCGGGTAGATTATAAAAAAGTATTTAGACGTTACGAGACCTCACTGCCAAGCTTTGCCGCGCTCTATTTTGGTAATCTTTTGGTTGGTTAACAAAAGAAAAAGTTTATTTATTTATTTATTCTTTATTGCATGCCACAGATAGTACAAAAACAATAATATCATAAGTTGCACAAATATGTGACACCCTGCAAGGGCGTTGCAATTTAACTTAAATTATTATTATTATTTAAATAAACTATCAAATATAGTACAAAAAAATCAATTCAATTATTATACATGCATCTTACTAAAATTAAAAATACATATATATAAAAAAATATAACATATATACAGGGTGTGACAAAAGTCCGAAATAAAACTTTAGGGTTTGGTTGTGTTCCTTGTATAGAATTACCTACGAAAGTTTGACGCCTTTCAGACCACTTTTATTTTCTAATTAAATTAATAAAATATGACAACCCTATAAATGCGTATGATTACTACTACCTAAACAGACCCCCCCTCTCTCCCCCAGGCGCCCCTGCGCCCCGCTCAGATGCCTACAAATTTTTATTTCGGAATACATACCTACAAATTTTATTTCGGAATTCTGTAACACCCTGTATAATTTAAAAAGTATAGATATTAATATACAATTTTCACAGTCAAAATTTTTAATATATTATAAGAGGTATGTCATGAAATTCAATAAATTTTATTATTACTTCATAAAAATTATATAAGATATGTTTATCTTAAAAAAACTCTAATATATTATAATAGGATTTATTAATGAGATATTCCTTTAGACGTTTTTCAAAATTTGTTTTTTTTTTAATTTTATTTTATTTTGTTGGGTATGTGATTATATATGTATTTTAATTAACATGGAGTGTGGAGAATTTGATACTAATTTCAAGTTTTAAAACGGAAGCTTTAGTGTATTCTGGTAGCGATCATTACGTCTTACCAATTTAACTGGGCTTCAGAGATGTATAGGCATGTTATGGTAAGTATTTGAAATATGCTTTGCAGGAGTTTGTTCTATGTTTGCAAGTATTCTTATAAACTTTTTCTTAAAAGTGTGTTGTGTCCTTTTTTTTGATAAATCTAACTGACGGACTACACAGACTTCTGTTTCCTTTACCTCGATATCATCTCATTTATTTACCTACTTAGGTTGTATAAATACAGCATAGTAGGTGCGCTACAAACTTTTTCGATGAATTGCTAACTTTCTTTCACAGAACTGTAGTCGAATTCGTAACGTTTGCGAGTCCGAATATCGAATTCGATAATGGTTCGTGCTAAGAGTATTTGAATACTTTTTAGAAACTATTGTAGGATTGTAACTATCACCTGCTGTTTCCAAAAAAATTGCAAGGGAGTTAAACAACCAATGAATGCTAAATATAGCGTTGTGGTTTACCCACAGATATTATAATAGGCCATATTTATAAATATTAAGTGTGTAATTTCGCAATTTTAACGCTCTGCCTACGCACCAATAATTTTTAATAGGACTCGAGTTACGAGATGATATCACAGAACGAAATAATTGCGCTAAGACAAAGGATACTTTCCGAAGTGTTCGCATCGAAAACAACCATAACGACATTATATTGTTGAACGAGGTAAAAAGGACGATATTATTACAATTTGCCATCCGATCCACAGTGTTAATCTAGGCAATATAATTTACCATAACCGAACTCGTCGATCGAATAGCCTCCTTATCACTTTAGCGTTACGTTCGATTTTGATTCGGCAACTCACAAGACTTTCCTACGAATAGTAGGCAGGCATTCGCCCGTCCCGCATCTATTTCAAAGTTGGGAATTTATGTTAATAGTTGGGGCGATAATTGATAGCTTGTTTTCGTCCACTACAGTTTTATTTATGCAAGTTGTGGCGCTTTTGCGTGATGAGGGAAACGGGAACTACACCTCTAATTGAGGTCCCGACACATTGTGAGTTTGACTCGCTACTTACAATTACAATGTAGTTACAATTTGAATTAAATTTCAGGGATGTGTGTGTTTGTTTAGTAATTCGTATATACCGGACAAATTTGAAAGTACCTACCAAAAAAAATTTGACGCTACATGAAACAAATTTTTAATACCGAATGGCTTTTTTCTTAAACTCGTATGAATCGCTCTACTAAGCTTTTATGGTAAGGCTTCTACTGTCTAAATGTGAATTGATAAAACACATTTTATTTAAATAATGACCGCTTTCGCGATATGGAACTTCATTATATGACACAGACATTAAATAATTTTAATGATACTCAAACACTTTTTCTGTAGTTACTTATTAGTTCTTTTAATGCACTTTTCTCGTCTTACAACTATCCCGACTTTAGATTACAGATTCTGCCTATGAAACAAACACATAAAACAAGCAGATCTTACCTGCTCAAGCCAAGCGTGCACTTGAAGCCTTAGAGTGCCGGCATTAGGAAAAATCGTCAACGAATGCCCATTCTTACATATCTATCATAACTGTTAACCTTTGGGGATATACATGTTTAGATACCGTATTATCTGCAAGCGCTCCAAAAAATATCTACTTCATATGGTAGATAAGCTCGTCGTTATGCACGCATACATTGACTGCTTTCGAACAGTCTGACATTAGAGTCACGCTCACATTGCGCGAAGCATGAACTGTTTTCTTTGCGTGGTGTATTTTGATTGTCCTATCTCTATCAAAGCTCGCAAGCCTACCTACATTATTTACTGAAAATATTCTTTAAAAGATTTCACAGCAGCATACTACATTCTGTAATTACAATGAAGGCTTTGTATAAAGTATTCATTGGAGCGGCACAAAGCAAACTCGAGAATGGTATCATACATTTATGCGGGCCTCTGGGTGGTTCGATTTGTATATAATTTGATACCTAATAATGAATCATACATGTATGCTCCCTTGAATACAGAAGCTGTACAGAAACCGTCTCGGATATCAAACCTTTTCATGTTTTGTGTTTTGCACGCTTTCGCCGCCTGCTGCCTGTAATCAGAGATAGGTAGGTACGCAGTGAGTGGTGTTGCCAGGTCCGATTGGTTTTTAATCGGTACACGAGGTAAAAAATCGGGATTTAGGGTTGCAGATCGGGACAGTAAACAAAAACTAAGGGGTTTTTAAGTCTGGGTTTAATTTATTGCTTTAAACTACTATTGCAAGTATAGTATTATATTAATTACCTAAATTTAATTTTTTGATTAATCGGGACATTTAGCTTTCCGATCGGTTACAAATCGGGACGCGTCCCCAGACCCCTGAAAATCGGGACGTCCCGCGCAAATTGGGACACCTCTGGCAACACTAGCAGTGAGGTACACGTATTATCGCTATTCGACTTTCGATTCGGCTTTATATTTAAGCAGTTTATGATTATTTTTAATGTAAAAAGCGTGTCATATAGGCACTGATACGTCTCGTTTGAAGTCCACCAAATCTTATAGTGTGATACAGATACCAGAGTTACCAAGCCTGACCCCGCGGAGCCCTTGAACCTTATCCAACTACAGCAACGCAACAAAATCTTATAGTAGTGTTATCATACTATGGTCTAATGTAAAAAAGAGGTTTCTTTCCGAAATAGGCGCCTCATAACGCGGTGTGTGAGCGACAACAACATTCAAATGTAACAAAAAACTATCACACTAAAGTCTCTGGCTCATTGTTTTTTATACTTATTTAACATTATACGCCAGTCAAAAAAAAGTCCAAAATTCTTTAATTAAATTGGATACACAATAAAACTCTTTTGTATCGTCCATATTTTTTACCCTACCACCAGTTAAGGACATTTATGTTAGTTGTGGAGTAAAACTGACGAAAAAAAGTTTCACTAATCAAGTGAAAATGTAAGTAAAACCTGAGTGCAGTGTGATAGGGCTGACGACAGGGTGAAGTGAACGAAATAGGGTATTTGACAGTATTAAAAATAAAGTGCCTATTGTTAGCATCTGTGTTTAGAATGAATATTGGCAGGGGTTTTTACTATTTTACAAAAATAATATTCATAATTTTACTAAAAACCGACGAAAAAGATATTTTTTATTGTCACGTGAACCAAAACGCTTGGGATTGAAGGAGCCTTAAATGACGTCACACGCAAGTAAACTTCCGGTTAAAGTGACATTACATTGTATCGTTTTAATAACAGTCTTGTGACGTCACACACTAGTAAGACGCCATATTGTCCAGAGAAACTTTTTCGCGGCAACTTGAAAGTGGAGTTTTTGATTTGGTTATTTTTACTGAAAAACACAACAGAATGATGAATATCTTTTTACGGACTCCGTAAACTTTAGTCAATAACGTCAGATCGTTTCTAAAACTTGTCAAATACCGTATTCTATTTAGTCCGTCAGTTACACTAGCAAATTATAATGGACACGTATTTTTCTTTTGTATATGGTCTCAAAACAAAAACATATTATTAGTGTCGGATGATACTCCTCAAGTTTAAGTCTTCTGCGCACACTAGGTACTCCATCAATACTCATTCCTTATAGCTTTCAGTCCTGCGTATTAGCATTTTAAAATTCACATGATAACTCTCTTAAGTTCGAAATCAACTGTTCATTGAGTTTTAAGCCAACTTATTACGTTTACCAATCCCCATTTGAATTGCATAGTGTTGCTTTATTAGTAAAATTAGGCCGCGAGTTTGTCTGGGTGGAAATATTTTTCCCAACCAACCTCCCAATCCCCTGTTCAGCCCTTTCAAAGATTATTTCTGGCATAAAAACTATCCTATGATCTCTCCCCGGACTCAAACTATCTATATACCAAATTTTATCCAAATCGGTTCGGTTAAAGCGTGAAGACATAACAGACAGACAGACATACATTAATAATATTAGTATATGTCCTCTCCCGGGTCTCAAACTATCTATTTGCGAAATTTCATCCAAGTACGGTTCGGTTTAAGCGTAAAGACGTAACAGAGACACAGATAGACATACTTTCACATTTATAATATTAGTATGGATATAAAGTGCGATTACCTAAAATACAGCGATTAAAGAAGGGATAGGTTCGATAAAATAGAACATCAATGACCGGCAATATGGTGGTGTAATGTAGTTATAATGGTCAGCGTGGCATTACCTAATGGTCTGACGAAAAGGGAAGGTTCTTTAACCAGCTAATGCTTTTCACATTATTTCCAAAGTTTGTTGTTATGGAATACATGCCATGGAAATGGAAACTTGTATACTTTTTTATAACAGAACTATCTGTCCCAGCGAACTTCGCACCGTCATAAAAATAGGAGTTGGTGATAGAAAGGTGACAACTTAGGGTTTTATGTATTTTTGTATGATGTATCATAAAAAAATAAAAGGATGGACAAAAAAAATTGTCAAAAAAAAATTAAGGGTTAGTAAAAAACCCTTAACATTTGAGCGATGAAAAATAGATGTTGTCCGATTCTCAGACCTACTGAATATGTATATAAAATTTCACTAAAATTGGTCGAGCAGTTTCGGAGTAGTTCAATTACGCACACCGTGACACGTTCATTTTATATATTAGAGATAACTGTCAATCATCTGAGTCGCAGGACTGCACGTCAAAAGTGAAAACATTTTTTTAATCCAATACATTTTTTCATTTACTGCGCTTCATGAAAGAGAATAAGGAAACTGTTAACGACAATTATAGAGCCCCTTTAGAGACTCCCGTTTACAGATAGGTAGGTACGTAGTTTTAAATCTTGTACAGTTATACGGAACCTTCCAAGTGATGTTCCGGCTTGCCTTTGCCAGGTTATTGTTTAAACCACACATATTAAAGCTACAGCTTACATGAGTTAAATAGGTGAACCCACTTAATTTAGCATTTATTATCAGCCTATTAATATGCCCACTGCTGGGGCTAAGACCTTTCCTATGGATGGAATAGGGAGATTTGGCTTGACCCACCGGGGTCTAGTGCGGATTGGTGGGTGCTAACGACTGCAGTCGAGACCAATAGCTTAATTTGCCTTTCGAAGCACGGAGGAGCTCTAAATAGTAAACTTACACACCCATCCAATGACCGACCACTAACTTCAACAATCGTATCCGAACGCGCTAACCACTTGCGCCATCGAGCTCCTCAGTTACCCACCTACTTAGAATTAATATATTATTTGGCTTCATCTCATTTGTCATTAGCATATTATAAGATAATGGGTTTGTCATAAACAACCATGTTCACATATGAACACATAAAAAAACAGTTAACTGACAATATGAGAACTATATATCTTATTGCGTATTATAGAGTCGAAATTGTTTTAGTTGAAGACTCCCGCTGTTTAAAAAAAATAACACATAAATAAAAGAACTTTATTGCCAATGATCCAATTAAAATGGAAATTGAGAACTTTTTTTGTATACTGGTTATAATATAAAATGTGTGACGGAAGCGGACATTAATGTGCATGTATCGGCGGGGAGCTTTTAGGTTTTTATCTGTGATGACAATATGCCTCTTACACTAGGTATAATACATGTATTTAAAAAAAATTATAGAATGTCTTAATTTTTTATTCACACAAAAACTTGTATTAAGCATGTAGTATAAAATACTTGCATCAAAGTTGGATGAACAAAATATACTCGTAAATCAGTGCATCTATACCTGTGCATTTAATGGGTGGTGTGCGTGAAAAGCTAGGAAACAAATATAAACACAATATGTAAAGTAAATAAGTGATTTATACTTGTAAAATACTGGTTGTCTATTCAGTGCAAACGACGTAATGTTTTGAAAACTGCCAAAACAAGTGTTCTACAAGCTTTGTTGAAAACTAGTATATGACCTGTTTCTTAGTGGAAACGAGGGGGGTTATACCGTGTTGTTTGATACATAGTTAAATTTGACTATTAGACAATGTCCCGTCAAACAAATTTCGAAACAAGGTTATTTTTCTTAAAGATTGTATCAAACAAAGAGCCGTTCATTGAATGTGAATGGATCGGGCTGAAATTTGGCATGCAGGTAGATGTTATGACATAGGCATCAACTAATAAAGGATTTTGATCAATTCTATCCCCAATGGGATAAAATAGGGAATGAAAATTTGTATGAAACTTTGTCAATTTTAAACCGATCGGGCTGAGACTTTGCATGCAGGTATAAGAAAAATCATAGATGAATGTCATTGTGTATAATACAAGCCTGATAACAAAAAAAAACTGTAGTCTACACTTCAGCTCTACACCGAAGCGAAGCGTGGGCGGGCCGCTAGACTAAAATAAATTGTTACGCAAACTTTTATCTGCTACGCACTCGAACACCTCGGAAGCATTAGTTATTTGATTAATGACTCCTCGTATTCTAACTTGAACGCAAAAATATTAAGTCATAATACCGTTATATTTGATACGTAACGCGCCGAGATATTTTATATGACCTCACCCGCGGGTAATCCATCTCGCTCGTATTATTATAATGTTTCTCTTTTGGAAATTAACGACCCGAGAAAAATCATCCGACAACCCGAAAGCCCGTTCGTTACGTGTTTGCTTTTCGGTGAAACCTCTTTGATGTTATTGAAACATTTGACGTAATTTTTATTAAAAAGTATTTCATTAATAATCTGACATATCATGCACTATTAACGTTTCATTTATACAAAATTAAAGTTGAGAGTTGAGTTGATTTCGAAGTGTGGTTAAGCTATGATTCAAATGTTCCTCCTGGTAGTGCTCCGGACTTCTCCTAATCCTAAGGATGTACGTAAATAGTTAATATTAATATCTCTCATTGACTGTTAGGTGAATGATAATATTCTATCCTACTTATATTATAAATGAGAAAGTTTGTATGTTATTATATATCTGTTTTTATTATATATTTTGTTTGTTACTCAATCATGCAAAACCACTCAACAGGTTTAGTTCAAATTTGTTATGCATATAGTTTATGACATAGGATACATATGATGAGTCATAGGATAGATTTTTATCCCGGAAAACTGACAGGTTCCTGTGGGATTCCCAAAATCTAAAGTTAACGCGGACGAAGTCGCGGGAGACCACTAGTTTAAAAATATTACCAAAAAAATGAGTTTATTCTGTATGGCTTCCGATGAAATCGAAATTAAATATACAATGAGTATAGTACTTTTTCCTCTTTTGTTCTGCTTCAGTTAATTGAACGATAAAATCCTTTATTGTTACAGAAAATTTGAAAGGGCTTCCCGGAAGTACCGGAAATTACCGAGTAGAAAGAGAATTACGTCTATTACGTAAGAACTTGCGAGTGATTTGTTTTTCTTTTTCAAACTTGTTTCAATCATTTTATTAGAACAATGGAGCTTTACGATTTTTTAAATATCTGCTATGTATATACAATTATCTGCTATGTATGGACAATTTGGTCCATAAAACCCTTAAAACAATAAATAACAATTAACTCATAATTACCTAATTTTAAATAATTTTCTTTAAAATGACTCATGCTAATAATATGTTAGTACTATTATTTAACTCATTTATTTTTGTTTAAAATTTAAAAACATTGAAATAAAAAGACATTAAAAATTTCATAGACCCTTAAATATAACCCAGAAATTGATTAACACGACAAGGCTTTGTGTGTTTGCATTAAAAAGATTTGTGATACTGTTAAGATACATCGTATGTAATTTTTTTGTCATTTTCACAATGAGGGTTTTCCGAAATGACTGGCGCCAGGTGGCAGCACCGAGACGTAAGGTCTACTCATCCGTCAAATCACCTATGTCGTCTAGTTTATGGATCAATTTAAACGCTCATTCGTTTAATTCGCGCCAAATACTTTATACAAAAGACCTACGTCACAGTGGCGCCAACTGATGACGTTAATTTTCCTAAACACCCTCATTCTTTTTTGCAAACCAAATAAAAAAAGGGTTCGCAGCTGATTATGAGAGTACTGAAAGGAGTTTTGATTGACTCGGCTTGCAACAACTCGAATGCATCGATCGAGTAGCTACGGCGGCGTAGCACTACGACCAAGGCTGTGCTACGGACGAGCTACGAATTAAACATACGATTTAGAAACAGTTACAACTTACCATTATTAAGCTTGTTTGCTACCCCTTGAACATAAAAAAACCAATATGCTTATGACCACACGACTGAAGTGAATCATATCATACATATATATATATATGTGTGTGTGTGTGTGTACAATATATACATATTTCATTTTCTGGCTATAAGAGAAAGAGAGAAAGAAAATGTGCGCGCGCACTTCTTTCTCTTGCTTATATCCCCCACACAACTCCCGTTCGCCTCGCCCGAACACACTTTTCGTAACGCATAACGTATTCGACAGCTTACCCCCCAAGTCAAAAATATATTAAAATTCGTATTAAATAAATTTTAATGTATATTAACTCCGTAATAATAACACTAATTAAGACCGTAGGCTTTTTCTTTGCTATTTTTTTAATCCAGACATGACAGCCGACAAATTATTTATAAAAGTTTTATTACTGTGCGTTTTATATGAATTGCATTGCATATTGGATACGAAATACATTGGCCGATTGAATAATAAATTATTTATTATATTGCTCTGTGTGCTGACATTCATTTCACTCAAAATACCGTCATCAATATTGAAGTAAGCTACATTTATAACGACGATTACTTATTGATATTGGAAATATTAAGGCTTACTTATTACATCGGCATTGAATAAGCGAAATAAAAACCTCGGAAACAAGGTCTCAAAAATCGCTTTTATAGAATAGTTTATTGTACTTTGAGGAAGTAAACAAATCGCCCTTTCGTTGCAAGTAAGTTTAACTTAAACTTAAAAGCATAAAATCAGAAAAAACAGCTTAAAGATATTTTTATTTATTAAGTTCTAAGTTAAGGTGAGCGATCAGTAGAATTAAAGATGGCGACTTGACTACGGCCCTGCTCGAGACTTCGAAAGTATGGGAGTTCTGTTTTTTTATTAAAAGATCTAATTCTTTTTTTTTTATAAAAAGGTAGACAATCACACGATTTATGATATTAAATATATCTATTTGTTTGCTTATTTATATTAAAAACATTTCTACAAGGCATTTATTCTGTGGTTCGACCGAATGTGTTATTTAAAAGAGCTCAATATATCTATATTATATTTTTGTTATATAGATGCGTCACAGAACATAAGCATTTATTTTGTAGGCTATAATGACGTCATTCCTACTGGAGGCGCGCATGGCTAGACTACACGGCGCGCGGCGTTTTGCATATTCTATATAGATTGACGTAAGTATTCATAAGAAGTCGCACGCCTTATATTGGAGTTGAGCGAACTTCATTATTATCATCATCATCAGCCTGTTAAAGTCCCCACTGCTGGGGCACAGGCCTTCCCTATGAATGGAATAGGGAGACCCACCACGCGGGCTCAGTGTGGATTGCCGGGTGCTAACGATTGCAGATGTAGCCGGGACCAACGGCTTAACGTGCCTTCCGAAGCACGGAGGTACTCGAGATAGAAGATTTTGGTCACCCATCCAATAACCGACCACTGCTAAAGTTGCTTAACTTTAACGATCGCAGCCGAACACGTTAACCACATGCGCCATCAAACTCCTCAAAAGCGATATGAGCTGAGCGAACTTGCTTTGGTTGATTTTCTTTTTTTTATACGAGGCGCAACAAATTATCCCACTCCTCCTAGTGTTAAGTGTAAGTGGAGGCCAATCGCGAAGATAGATTTTGACGACCTCCGTGGCCGAGTGGTTTGTACGCCGGGCCTCATGGTGTCGCCGTCTCGAGAGGTTCCGGGTTCGAATCCCGGTGGAGGCAGATGTTTTTGTGATGAATACGAGCATTTGTCCTCCAGTCATGGATGTTTAATATGTATTTCTACATAAATATGCTTATATATGTATAGTATATGTATTCTATCCGTTACCCTAGTATCCCATAACACAAGCCTTACAGTGCTTACTTTGGGGCTAGGCTAATTGGTGTGAATGTTAGAAATATGTATGTATATGTATAGATGATGCGGTAGGAGGTGTGTCGCTCCAGTCATTCTCACCTTGGAACTCTGGAACCCTACTTACTAGGAAAAACACAATACCATCAAAGGGTAGTGTTATTTTGCTGTGGTCTTATGTAAGATGGAGTTTGCTTCCCTAGACGGGTGCTTGAATTCGAGCGGCAGGATTAAATTTTAAGAGAGGTACTCCTCTCATGTAGATTTTAGTTAAGGTACTTGGAATAAAAGCAACTCAATCAAACAAAATTTTAATCGTTTTCTTCGAAATAAACGTTTCCAGACACAATTTTCACCGCGGATTCGGTGTTTTGAAATTACATATAGAATAGATTTTGTATTCTATATTGAATACAATTATCTACAGAAGAAAATGATTACGATTGAAAATCAGTAGCATCAAGTTTAATTTACCTACAGAACGTTCACGCACAATGGTTCACTACACTAAGGCCCTTAATATAGAAAGATTCTCAGTAATGAATCTAGTCTTGAGCATAGATAGAAAGGGATGTCGCTATATACAGCACATAGCGACATCCCTTTCTAACTGTACTCAAGTAAAAAACAACACTTAGCTGTCATTCTGTAATACGGGCCTAAGTGTAGAAACCTATACCCCTAACATAGAAAATACCTACAGAACGTGTTTTTACTTGCAACTTGGGTTATACTACGACCACGGATACAATTTAAAATTCACACATGGCAATTTTTTTTTTTAGTAAAACTGCAGCTTTTGCTTTCACTCTTGCCATTATTTAAAATCTGTACTATAAAGTTTTATTTATGTGTATTGCTAACATTTTCTCGTACAATACCTGTGTCACCTGCTCGCCGAATAACAAGTTGGAATCACATTGCATCCCCATCTATATATATATATATATACTAGCTGACCCAGCGAACTTCGTACCGCCCTAAAAAAATAGGGGTTGTCCAGCGGACAAAATTGTGAAACCATTCTCAGATCCCCCTGAACACACACAAAAAAAATTATCAAAATCGGTCCAGTCGTTTAAGAGAAGTTCAGTGACATACACACTCACAGAAGAATTATATATATAAAGATAATTCTCGTGTCATGGTGTGCGTAATTGAACTACTCCGAAACGGCTCGACCGATTTTCGTAAAATTTTATATGCATATTCAGTAGGTCTGAGAATCAGACATCTATTTTTCATCCCCCTAAATGTTAAGGGTGGTCCACCCTTATTTTTCTCGAGGCAAATTTTTTTTCTTTTAATTTTTTATGATACATCATACAAAAATACATACAACCCTAATTTTTCACCCTTCCACCACCAACCTAATATAGGTATAAAAACTGAAATTTTCGTATTTCAGCTGAACTTTAAATCGAAATCAAAGGCAGCTTTATGCAATTTGGCATACCTACCGGCATTACAGTTTTCAAAGTGCAAAGTATTACAAGCTGCAAATAGCTGTGAGTTATAAATCTCATAATTAGGCGTGTTATTCGCGATGCCGGCGCGCCCTGGCAGACTGTGCGGCGTTCTGCGCATTCTATATTGGTCGCTTGTACGTGTCCGACAAGCGCGCGTCCTATGCTGGAGTCGAGAGAGAACTGTGAATTTTAATAGAAATTTTTTCCTAAGAAATAATTAAGCTAGCATCAGACGTAGAATTTTTATTATTTAAGAAACTATACTATCAAAAAGTTTAACAAGCATCATAGGTATTTAGATGGGACATCAAAAAGTTTATGAATCCCGCCCGTCTGATAAATGTAAAATTTAAATTTCTTTACCATTCGTTTTTATTGTTATCACAAAAAACACTAACAGCAATAAGATAGTCCTCATATAGTAAGCACATCCAGTCAGGCAACCTTTTGATGGTGAGAAGAAGTTTTGTAAAAGATCAGACGCGGACATTACAAAATGTACTTATTGCTACAAATCATTAAAATATTTCCATACCTTCCCTGCATTTTTACCAGGTGTTAATATGGTTAATAACTGACCAATTACTTGTGAATGTCTTAAATTCCCGTTTGTATCAACTTTTGTTTTTTCTATTTTTTTTCCGAGTTTCCCTAGAATCAGCTCTAGCGACTCAGTTATCGTTCTCAACATGTCTTCAACTCTTCACACATATCCGCCATCGACAGATGTAAAATTATTTTGAGAAGTTTTGCACATGACGCGGCGATGTGTGGAGGGGGGAGGGAACTTTGCACATTATAAAGCGCAGGCTACATTGCAAGCGAAACGAAACGAAATAAACATTAAAATATTTATGTTGAAATCATAGTGTTGATTTCAACGCTCCCCGGTAAAAGTGTGAATCGCCCAATAAATAGAGAGAAAGAAAATTCTTAAGTAAATAAAAAGTCTACTTAGCAATTTCTTAACTTTCCTTAACTTTTTAGCACTTACAAATAATATAAATTTTGCATAGGCCCTAAGGCTTTTTACCCGGGATTCAAGGTGCATCACATGCACATATGTATGTGCTATAAAATTTTACTTTTAATATCTGCCTAAGGAGTTAGCACGATCAAATTATTCTTTACTGCCAGTCCAGGAAAAAAAATTACTACCATTTTTTTTTAGTTATTTTATTTATAGTGTTACGTTTTGTAAAATATATGCACAACGCAACCTGCAAACTCGTAAATTTTCAGTCACTTTAATAACGTACGTGGCACCGCCAGCATTCATGACATAATGCCCCTTAAATACGTCGCAATTCAGTAATAAAACGCAATACGGTTATATTTATTAATATCACATAAACAGTTTTGGCGGGCTTATAAATTCCGTCGAACTCCGTTGGATCTACATATAAAGGCGTGCTAAAGATGTTATCGTTTTTTTACATATTGCGGCGGGCGAACGCCGCGCCGAGTCATTTGGCACAAGTCGGCCCTTCAGAAGACCGAGGCTCGCAAAAAAATACGTAGACACGCGAATTTAAAAAAAAACAACGAGCGAGCAGAGTGGCCGGCAAGTGGTTTCTTTGAGGCGAAGTTACGACACAATGCAATCGCTATCTTTTAGTCGCGACAAGTTTTAGTTGATTTCATCTAATAGACGAATTGAACATCACCAATTCATCAGTACGGTATCGATGTGTGACTAAATTAGCAACGATTTAAGTGGAGCGACAGCTGCACGCGCCATGTCGCGTGTAACAAGAGCCCGGTTCGTTAGAGTCGCAGATTTAAAATAAAACCTCTTTGCGGTACGAACAAAAAGAAAAACTCTACACGGAGTAGGCGCTTGACCTGCCCGAAAGGCGCGACGCCAGCACTGAGCCGAGGAAAACACATCTTTATGTAACAGAGATAAGGAGTATTTCCGCGTATACGCCCGCATGCACTAGTGGCGTTTCTCGTCGAATGGAGTGCACTGACTTTTTATTTCAATTGTCTCTGCGGGTGGATTGGCCTATTTCGAGAGTGCATTCGCGAACAATTTTCGCCCAATCAAATGTAGACCACTTTTGAATAACGCAGCATATTGGATCACGTTGGGAATTTGGCGCCGCAACACGTAATAGAATTGAGGCTTTGGTAAAACGAGTCGCGCCCTGATTTATGGGTGCTACGTTCGGTGTGAGGTTGTACGCCTAAAAGGGTTGGCGCTCAAACCCAATACGTGTAGGTGCGTATTAATTAATTTTTCACGGCTTCCCTTTGAATGCTTGAACCATGATTTTCGCTTTGAAATGGTTATTCTCGTATTCATTAAATTAATGATCGTAAGCGTCTGCCATATCTTTTGTAGACACCCACACACATTCACGGGGGTTTTGAATGATAAATTCATTATGAATACCTACTATTTATTGTGAAACAAAGTTGACAGTCGGTACCGAGAATTTAATTGAAAAAAAAAATTGGAGCGTCTGTGTAGAAACTTAGCCTCAACCTTTCAGCCGATAACCTACTCCTTAGTTTTGTGTTCCAGTAGTGTGTTAGAACTCCGCTGGAAATGAGGTTAAATCGGCGAGGTAAAAGCAACTGAAAAGGGACGTTTTTCTACCAAAACAGTTGACATTGCATCTGAACTCTACTTAAACTCAATATCAAGGACTCTAATAAGAAATAATTCTGAACGGTTTGAAAAAAAAATAAAAGAACTTTTTTCTACCAACGCAACTAGACTGCAATTGAGCTTATATAATATATATATATAACGCTAGTTTATATTGAACTAGCGTTATCGTAAATTTGTGATTTTATTAAAACAGTATTAAAAGTATGTAAAATGAAAGTCGATTATCCCAATTTAAGTTGTTGATCACGAGTGTACCTTAGCCCGCAGGCATAATCAGAGAGCTAATCGCGTTACAAAGGCCGCCCCCATTGAGATCAATTACGGGGATTTGGCGTTAAGTTGCGTTTTACCCCCATACTACCCTCACCAAATGAAAATGCTATCAATTATCTCACCAATAATACCTACATTGTCTACAAATAATTAAGTAAAATGCCTTAGTTTTTAGCTTTTGATCAACTTCTAATAAACAACGTTTTCTTACTCTTATTTTCTGTTACTTCACATTTACAATAAATAAAAAAAGGTATGGCTTAATAAAACCACGATGCAAGTGAAACCTTTAAAATCATGATTCGAACCGGGGCCGTTGGCGTAGGAGGTATTTTACCACTGAAACACCGCTGTGGATAAGGTCTGATTTTTTTAAAACAATTAAAAATGTGGATAACGCCTATTTTTTTAACAATAAAAAAATTTAGTCTTCATGTTAACGATGAACGAAAACATTTGAGGTGATATAATGAAAGTTCAACTTTATTAAAGATCAGTTCAACGTTCTTCGAACAACTCCAATGCATTTAGTATTTCGTTGACAATACTCAATAAAATCTAAATTACACTTCAAAAGTACGATGCTACATTCGAAAAAAAAGCATTGTGTGAACTCGAACAATCGTTTATAATTCGCGACTCGATATCACGTACGTACATACATAGACCATACAACATTAGTATTCCGCACCCAACTCCCTTTTTAAGACGAATTATTGCACGCCTGCAGCATACACCGATGCGCTACACCTTTGTGAAATTCTGACCGATCAAAGTGTGCATTTACCCTTGATGATTTTTATTGTAACTACTCGTTTGTGCTGCGTGAACTTACTGAAAAAAACTAAAAAATCATGTGTTAAAATTAGAATGGAATTGGAAAGATTTCCCAAAGAAAACCTTGATTGACAGGTTATATGATATGTGTTTCACTAGAAAACTAAAAAGAAATATCTTATTTTCGATGCAAATGCCATAAGATAAAATCAATTGTCCCATCAAATAAATATTTTAAACATTTTAATACTCAATTCAATATAATTTTCATACTAACGGATCTTCGAAACGCCACACGTGTAGTGACGTCATGTACAGATTTATAATAGACAAAGTACAGATTGTCTACTAGAAATTTGTATCTCAGTGTCTCAAAACGAATCACACGTGATGCCTCGTACAACCTTCACACGTGAAAGGACACGGGTCTTGCAATCGAAGCGTGAAATGTAATAGGTGCGATTGTTAGGATAAATTGCGAACCTATCGACCTAAAAGTAATTATTCACAGAAACCAGCGTTTAATCAAAACAAAGTGGCCAATGAATCAAATTCGGAGTTCCATTAATTATTATACTGGAGGCCGCCCGCGACTTCTTCTTCTTAGTCGCTATCTTCATTGCTGAAGGTCGTGTCTAACTCGAAATGTTGACCACCTGATGTACTATGCCTCTCCACGCATTCCTGTCCTCGGCAGTCTTTATAGCGTTGGTTATTGATAGGCCAGTGAGCGACTTTACTAGGTCTGAACAGCGGGTAGGCGACCGACCGCGTGATCTTCTCCCGTCAACCTGGCCAACCACCATCAGCTTCTCTAGGCTGTCAGGATTTCTGCGAGCGATGTGTCCGAAATACTTAAGTATGCGCTGGTAACAGATAGTGGACAACCTTGTGGTGATGCCGAGCTCATCAAGAATTTGAGAATCCCACAGAAACCCAACATTTTTCCGGGATATAAACTATCTTATGTCTTAACTCAGGTTATATACTATAAGCCTATAAAATTTCATCCAAAACCGTTAAGTAGTTTTTGCGTGATTGAATAACAAACACACAAACATAACAAACTTTTACATTTATAATATTATGTAGTAGGATACTCGCAAATCGTACTCGTAAGTGGGTACAAGATTTTTCTTGATAGACAAGACAGCTTTTATAAAATTCAAAATTAAAGTTCTATAATTGCCTATTCCACTTTAATCGATGAAATAAACTATATCAATTAAGATAGTGTCAATGATAACATCACAGCGCGGATAATCAACATAATTATGATCAAACGTATAACTAACTGGAAATCGAGCCTGTAAAACCTGCTTCATAAATGCGAAATAGGTTTTTGCTTTCCTTTTTAGTTCATTGACAGATTCATTAAAAAAAAATTGCTTAAGCACCTCAATTACTTGAGCAATACAAAATTCACACAAATATATTATTTACGTTTTTTCTATTATAACCAGATTTCATTTTTCGTGTAAGATTCTAACCGTCAGAAAACGCCGTTAGTAACTTAACAACAAAATGGAATAAAAAATACATTTTAGTTATGAATCATTCTTTACAGTTATACAGTCTATTTATACAGTCTACATGAATATTTGCGTATACAAAGTACCTAATGAATGCGGAAAACTCGTTAGTGCACTCAAGCTCTCCCGTAAAATGCATATTCATAAAAATCAACGAACTACACTTACCAATTCCCCAGTATAAAAACTATAATAGTAACACATAACTTCTACTGTTCTTTAGTCATGCTAACACTGTAAATCAGCACCAGCCAAATTTGAAATCTCTATAGAAACATTTATTTCATCTCATATTGCTTAATTCTATATTTCTATCAGCAATTTTTTTTACAATATCAAAACTAAATCACCGGATAATTTGATCGTACAGCTTCTTAAACAGCTTTCACACTTACACTAAGGCAGGGGTAGCACGTACCAATATCGAATTCGTATCGTTTGCGAGTCCGAAATTTTGTCAAATGTATACTGTACTGATTTTAAGTTCTCGTTACGTACTTTGTGCCGCTGCTGTTCAAGTTTCCATACAAAATTTGACATTGACATTTGGGTTTGCAAACTATTCGAATTCGATAATGGTTCGTGCTAGGGGTACTGTACCCTTAGCACGAACCAATATCGAATTCGTTACGTTTGCGAGTGCGAGTGCACTTAGCTTGTACAAGTAGGTCTATAATATAAACTATATTTGTTAAAACTATGCATAAATCATTAAAATACATATAACATTTTAGAAAACAAAACGTAGTTTAGATCATATTTTATAAAATGTTTTCGGCAGTCTGATTTATTCCAAGCAGTATTCAAAACTAACCTTTTTGCAGTTTGAAAACGTAAGTAAGTATAGAATTATGCCTCTCCCAAACTTTCGACTACTTATTACGTTAAAATAAGCGTCTAAATTGTCGGCGCTAAAGGCGTGCTTGCATGCGCCTTCATCTGCACACACAAATTTATCGTCCTTCAAAACTCCTTTGATGTGTGTCAATAACCACCAGTCAAGCTATCGTCTATCGTTTTTGGTATGGAACACACCATTTCTAACACATGCCATCTCTATTTGACTTAAATAAAATTGAAAAAGATGGAATGATGTACTAAACATGCATAAGGCTTGATTTGAATTAAGAACTTTGGTACAAGTGGGACTAATAAATATAATGACATCATTCAACTGTTATTATTAGGTAACGATAAGCAAGTACTTAAGTTGAATATAAAATTAATAGGTAGATCCATTAGGCGAGTAACAGTTTTATTGCTGGCCTTCAAGGGCCTAAGCTTGGAAGCGAACAGATGGTGCAGATCGATTTGTAATTAGGCCCGTAAAGGCGAGGTTACAGAGTGCGAGCTGCTGATGTGACAGTAGAGAGCAGTAGCTGTATAGCTGTACAGTATACACCTGTAGTTGCATGGAATGACTTCTAAAATCATTACATTTTTCTGCCAAAATAGTTTATATATATATATATATATATATATTTATACTTATTTTATATTTCTTATAATAAATCTAATTGAAACATTTGATCCTTTCGTACTAAAATATTATATTTTTTTAAAGATAGAAACCGACCCTCAACTCGTCTCACCCGGTCACTCAAATGCGAGCTGCTGATGTGAAAGTAGACAGCTACTGCATCTGTTTACTCGCCATCCGACTTATCATGTGAGAAGCGGCACACAATGAGAGTAGCTGTACTACAGTAACTGAATAGACCAGCTTGCACTGTGTAACCTAGCCTTAATAATCAGACCGCCTTACACTCCGGTCATTCATTATAAACTCTTTTGACAAGTTCCGATTGACTTCGTCTTTTATGAAAACAAAGATGATGTTTTGGGGGAAGACGTCTATTCAAGAAGAGTTTATACAAATAAATAGAAAGGGGTTTCTTTTAAACGCGGGGTCCTCTAATTCCTCATAGTTTGTATATTAGTGATCCGCAATTGCATAGTTAACCCTTAAGCCTCCCGCCCTTTGGCACGTTATTATCGGTCGATAGTGTCGGATGCGTTATTGCGATGTTTTGACATACTTTTATTAAGTCGTTATTAGTGCAGCAGTGAGTAACTTCGTAGCCGCCCTAATAAATAATGTACTAAAATCAGATATCGAAATAATTATTAACGCGCCTATGGCAGGAAGCCTAAACGTTTAATTCGGTTTTAATAAATGAGTGTAATAAACTACCAATAAAAGAAATATGTTTTATATAAAGCCTCTTTTCTGAAACATGATTTTTTTCTGAATTTAAATTTAAGTCCAGTCCAGTGATAAGAGAGATTACCTATTATCACTGCATAGCAAAGAGCTATGTTAATATTTAATTTAAGAATTGCTTGTAAAAGTGAACATCTACAATTTGTCCAATCAGAGAAAATTACCGTTAAACTGTGAAACATAGAGGGGTCGTTCTTCTTTTCTACCAACAGTGAAATGACGTTTTTCTGTTTTTTTGGTTTTTGAACCATCCATAATTGTGGTTTCTGTGTGGGATTTAAAAAAAATTGCATCTGTGTTTTCATTAGGACTAATTAAAGTTTCCTTTCCGGCTAATATTGATTCTTTTGTAATTTTGGTTTTTAAAATAATAATGTGACAAAGTGGCCTTTTTCTGTGGAGACCACATTTCGGTTTACCACTCTGTCACGGCATTCTACGAAAAACAAACGTATAAAATATACTGGTTAGAGAAAATGAAAAATTACATAATATTAATAGATAAGAGAAATATGGACGTTTATTCGAACCAAATTAAAAAATCGTAAATATCAGTACTTTAACGAGATTCCATAATAAGACGAAGGACAGACCATTGTCGATAGAAAAGTAGAACGACCCAGAGGCACTTTTGCATTCACGTCAAATGTTTACGATATCTATGAATGTCATCATTCACCGCTATTTGAATTTACATTGTAATTTATTAACTGAAAGCTTTAGTTATTGAAACGTATATCAATTTTAGTGCGTATAAAATTGCCTATCTAATATCGATGCCGTACTTAGATGCTAAGAGCTTTCTTTAACGCTCAGCAACTCAGTATCAAAAGGACGATCATATTATGATTCATAAATTCCTGAATGATACTTTATGTAAATGCATAAAGATATTGAAATATGTAACAACTTTTTTGAGCATTACATCATACTTTTATCAAGTAAGAAACTACAATTACGAAATTATGACTAAATAAAGAATAACATTGTTAGGACATAACATTTTAAATGGCCACCAAATTATACCATACCAAAGATAGCCTGTTGGACATTCATAAAGAATACCGAGTCTTCAAATTAATGTGAGCTTCCGAATGTAATCGTGTCTCGAGAGAAGAGAAATAACTGTGATGACACACCGCGAGATCACAAAGTACATAAATGCGGAGCCCCAAGCAGAGAGTCAGCTTAGAAAATGCGTCATTTCTATGTGTCACCGCACACGGGCCACCGACCACAACCACAAAACGCCGCCACCGGCATATTTCTTGTAGTTTTCATAAATTTTATATGGACTCGCCACACACGGTACGCCAGTGGCCGCTACACGCCACAAATCGTCGTTGCTCGCTTCTTGTGGCCCGCACCGGCCACTGAATGCGCTGATACAAAACGTCTTCACACGTCACTCGCGCGATTCCCCATCCCTCTCTTCCTTACCTTAGTCGGCCGCTGTCGCGCGCTTCAGCCACTTTAGTAGCCGCTTGTAGCTTCTCGTGGCGGCGCCGGCGTTTGTGGCTGTGGTGTGTGGCCCGTGTGCGGTAACACTATCACATACTCATTGACAATACATTTACAGGCATTCTCAAGCAGTTCCAAGTAGAATTAATTCACGGCAGGTGTGTTGTCAAAATCAAAAGCGGTATACTATATTCAACCTCCTCCGAGACAAAAGGTAAACTAACAAACCAATCTTTCTAAAACTTTTTATCGAGAGTAAAGATGGCCGGTATATCCAGACTGATTTTAAAATTTCACATTTCAACGTAAATGCGCTTTTATCACACTCTTAATAACGCTTTATCACACTCTTGAAATTAATAGTACTATATGCATTCAAAGTTTGAGACTAGCTACAGTTTTAGTTTTTTTTTTTGCATTGTCACTTTTTATTATGATTTTATATGCTTACTAGCTGACCAAGCGAACTTCGTACCGCCATAAAAAATAGGGGTTGGTGGTAGAAGGTTGAAAATTTATGGTTGTATGTATTTTTGCATCATAAAAAAATAAAAGCAAAAAAATTTGTCCAAAAAAATTAATGGTCCACCCTTAATTTTTTTTTGGACAATTTGTAAAAAAAAATCCCTTAACATTTAGGGGATGAAAAAAAGATGTTGTCCGATTCTCGCACCTACTGAATATGCATATAAAATTTCACGAAAATCGGCTAACCCGTTTAGGAGAAGTTCAATTACGCAAACCGTGACACGAGAATTTTATGTATAAATAAAATTCGTCCTATTGAAAAACCTTTTTATGATTTGTTTACCTTTTGTCTGAGAGGAAGTTGAATAGAGTATAATTTTGGTAACTATTTACGAGGATAGCGAAAGTCAACCTTCTGGTTATATTCTATATTGTGGCTCTGATGAATCGGCATCATGCACAGCACATGGAGCGGCGAAGACGTGTAAAAATTACGCGAGCTTCTCTCATACCTCGACTACTAACACCAGTTATTGTTACTAAAAACCCGACAGTCAGTATGGTTCGGTAAATATGGTCGATCTTTTGGGACTTCTTATGATTACAGCGCATTTTGAGTCGGCAATGTATTTGATATGCGTGCTAACGGTTGCTCTGTTCGAGGTGAACTCATAGATCATTCACACACTAGCGTATACAAAACTAATTAAGAACGCAATGTCTACATATATTTTAAGACATGTAACTGTCATATATTATTTATAAAAAAAATGTATGAATACTTTACTTTAATGTGTAAAAATCTTGAGTATTAGAAAAAAATGATTTCAGACATTTAAAAAATGCTAACGTGGTTTACACAAATACACTTATGTAATACAATATTGATGTGTGGTCTGCCGTATCTACGCAACACATGCAATTTGGAAGCGACAACGATGCCTAAATACCTTCTCTGTGTATGCATCAGCGTTGCGGACGCCTACCTCGAAAAATGCCAGTGTGAACAATCTCTAAATATGTCCAGACAGATATGAGCACTCGTTAACCATAATCGAGTATAATGTTCATGTATGGCTACCTCCATCAATTATGACGTTTGCACAAAAAAATATGATATTGCAGAACGCAAGCGCGCTTAAATCATCCCGCGGTAAGCTGCGGTTATGAAAGTTTTATGCATTTTTTCGTCGGTTTCATGGTTTATCGTATTGTAGCGGTTGGGATTATGCTTTATGGATCCAGTTTTGTTGGTGCTCTTTTATAATTTCCACAATTCGCGGGCACAATGCGCATATGTTATCTCCTGTGAAATGCATCAGATCTGATAAATTATGTTGTGGAGATATAGAGGAACTCTGAAAATGTATCCTTTTTGTGAGTGGGTCAGACTCTTTATTGTGTAAGGTTAGATAGATAGATTAACACTTTATTATATCACCAAATACATAATTACATAACATTTACAAACAATAAACTTAACAAAAGCGTTATAATTGACAAGTTTAATGCATTGTTTGAAAAAAACTGTTATTAATTACCTAAGCCATAACAAGCTAGACAACAATTAGCAAAATGACTATTAAAATCTATTTTTTGCAGTCGTGTAATAAAACCGCTTCATCTTAAATGCAATTGTATGATTTTAACTCGATATAAAATTAAATATCCTTCCCGAAGCTAATCCAAATTCCTATGAAACGCAAACTTTGTTCAAATCACAATTTTCATAAGGAAACTGAAAACCAACCGAATAAAATATCTTAAGTACTTTTAGACAACGCCGGAAGAGGATGTTGTCGAAACTTCGTAAAAGCGACGATAGTACCGGCAAATTGGTTTTTATTGTCAACAACTTAGCTAATCAAAAGCTTAACTTCTGTTACTTACTTACTTTGTACTCTTAACTTAATCTCATTTAATAAATCATTACAAAATTCGATAATGCAATATAAATACTATACTTATACATATCGTCATCATCAGCTCATTAATGACCTACTGCTGGGGCACAGACCTTCCCCGGATGGAATAGGGAGATTGGGCCATGACTCACCACGCGGACCAAGTGCAGGTTGGAGGGTGGTAACGATTGCAGATGCAGCCGGGACCAACGGCCTAAAGAGCACGGAGGTGTTACCCAACCAATGACCAACCACTATAAAAGTTGTTTAATTATAACGATAGCAGCCAAACGCGTTAACCATTTGCACCATCGAGCTCCTCACTACTGATATATGATATATTATAATCATGACTGATCTTCCTTCCGTCTCCTATTGTTTTTGAACATCTAATTATTGGTGCAACAATGTGGCGCCATCTCGTTAATTATATCGAAAACTAATGACAAAATGTAAACCGGAAACGTCAAGTTTGACACTTGGGTAGGCTGGATGGGGAGTGATGGGTTATTTGAGTTTTTGATTTGACAGAAAGAGCAGTCGTGTGGATCAGTCTTGAACGAGAAACGGAAACGATCGGTAGTCGTTAGAACACGCATCACAGGTTGCATCGACCTTACCGCGTTTGCTGTAAATTCTAATCCGACTGCATCTAAAGAAAAAATTACTAGAAAAAAATTCCATGCGGACCAGGCAGCCGACGGGACTCGAACCCGCACCCTTTGCTATCCAGGCGAATGCACTGACCATTATGCTACCGCGGCCTTGACGGCCGTGTCGAATTTTCTCTAGCCTTAGGCTGCAAGGCAGCGCCATCTCTTTGCATTGTAGGACGAGTGTATATGTCTAATCTTCGATTATTTTAGTGTTTTGTATGCACCTTTTAATAAAGTGAGTGTTACCGTATAACGTCCTAGTATTATTTCAAATCTACTGCAATGTGAGATCCGACGTATAGTGAGATACCTCAGCTGGCCGCGTCGATACATCAATGTACTCACTGTAATGCAAAGATAAATCTTCTTCCCATCATAATTGACAAGCCAAGTCAACTTACCTGAAAAGACAAAAAATATAATTAATTAAACATTGACGGCGGGGTTGGGGGGGGGGGGGGGGGGGTTAAGGTAATTTGTATTAAAATTTTATACATTAGGTAGTTCTTAAGTTGTTGTTATTGTATTTCTATATATTGTAATTCTGTAAATAAAGCATTCCAAAAATCATAATATTAAACATTTCTTTCTTTCGCATTATTTTTTATTGTGGGAGAATCGGCGAAGAAAATATTTTTAATACATAGTTGTTTAGGCCCGCGAGCGAAACGACGAAAGACTTGAAGAGAACCCTATAACCACGTGTCTGAATAAAGTAAACTATCGTATATTTCCTTACAAAAAAAAGGAAATGCCAATAGTTTTTTAGATCAGGCGCAACAAATTACCACACTTCGCCCGATGTTAAGTGTAGGTGCAGTCTAATCGCGAAGATAGATGATACGGCAGAAGGTGTGCGGCTCCAGTTATCCTTACCTTGCCGGCCTGAATCCAATCCCTTACCTCGTAGAGCCCTGGAACCAGACCCCTCTTTCCCAGTGGGCACTTTGGGTGTGCCCAGGGACCCGCGATTGATAGAGGCCTCCCTCAGATCAAATACGAAGTCCCTAGTTTCTGTCAGATCGCCAAACGATAACCAATTGGTTATCGTTTGGTTGGTTATCGTTATATTTATAACCAAAAAACTTATTTAATTCGATGAAATCGAACCTAAATTACTGACTACAATACCAACTTCCTAGCTTTTACATAAGCGAAGCTATTTTACTCTTGCCCAAAAATTAGGCTTTCCGACTTCAGCGAGCTTAGATAAATTTAAATTTACATATAATGGTATACTAAGCACATAGACATTTTAAAGAAAAATCATTAGTATGACTCGCTCCATTTCAACTCATAATCCACATCAAAGTCATAGGGGTCCCATTATCCTAATATGCCCAGGGCCTCTAAAAGGTTAAAGACGGCCCTGCCTGGAACCTTACTTACCAGCAGAAACACAACACCGCCAAAACGTAGTGTTGTTTTCGCTTCAACGTAATACATGTAGGTATAAATTACAGATGACAGAAATAATACAAAGAGATAACGGACCAGCGATCACAAATTAGAGGGAAGACATCGTATTTCGATATAATTAAAACCATTTATTATCGGGAGAATACTCGCAGCCTATTTGAACGGCTCGTGGGCTCGTGATGAATCAACTATTCACTGAATTTACACTGCCGCATCAATAGGCTATGATCATTATCGGCCCTGTCCTGTGCAGAGAAACATTATGAACTCTATCAACCAAACCATTAGGGTTACTTTAAAAGTATACGGAGCTTACAATACTACTTATGTGTCGTGACACCGTTTTCTGTGTGCAAGTTCATCTCGTTTTGTTGCTGTTTCTGACGCCGGCAAATGCGAATATTGATCTAGCGGACCTCTCTTTCTCTAACTTTACTTTTCAATGAAAGTTTATCCATTATTCAACGAACATTTTGATCTTTGTTGTCGAATAGTGTTTGGTTCACTTATTCAACTTGTGAAACGAATTCTATACTTACAATAACACGAAATAAGATTACAAGAAGAATCTGTAATTACTTATGTATGTGATTAATCATCAGCAGTTTCACTATGGATGGTATAGGGAGATTTAGCCATGATCCACCACCAGCGGCTTAACCTGCCTTCCGAAGCACGGAGGAGCTCGAGATAATGTTTTTGGTCACCCACCTAATGACCGATGTGATTATGTAGTCAAAACAGAAGAATATAATTTATGAATGGGCCGAGTATGAACCAAGTGTCTCTTTATAAGTGACCAAACCGTCAGAGATGGCGACTAAAAGGTTTGTAAAAGCTAACACAATGTATAAATCCGGTAATGTAAACAAAGCATGAAACGTCGATAGTTATTTCTTTTTACCTCCTATCGGATTTAAGACAGGGCAGGTGGGGCTAGTGCCCAGGGACCTCCACAAGGGAGAGGCCCCCACAAGGGACAAAATAATATCGCAAATTTCGACAGGTCAGCAACTTATATGTCTTTTTTCTCTAAATAGAATCTTTTCCCACATTTAAAATAAAAGAAATATTGTCCATCATATGTAAGAAAAAAATATAACAGGAGATTATTTTAAATTTAAAAATACTTGACTGGCTTCTTCGTTGCTCCAGGGCCACCCTCTAAATCCAGCCCTGCCCCTATCTATTAAGAGATATAGATTAAATTAAGGATTCCCCCGCCCACACTTAGCAACTACTGGAGCGACTGAAACTCTGAACAAGGCTCCCTTTTAATAATGTAACGGAGATCTATAAATAAGGCTTTCCTG
This sequence comes from Chilo suppressalis, assembly GCA_902850365.2. NCBI lineage: Eukaryota > Metazoa > Arthropoda > Insecta > Lepidoptera > Crambidae > Chilo > Chilo suppressalis. The sequence continues at coordinate 23,313,892 of OU963898.1, forward strand.
AAATCTCCACGGTAAATGGAATTGCCACGCTTAGAAATTCGGCGAAGTAAGCAGAGCACTGTATACCAAATTACGCTAGTATAAAAAGTACTGAACAATACTTAACTTTCGAGGAAATAGGAAATATTTTTCTCAAGTTTCATACCAATGTTATAGGTACCAATCAAGAGAATAGTATTCCCGAAGTGCTATCATTAAGTTTATTTTTAGAGTTACGTACATACCTCAAAAGGAAAAATCGGAACCCTTATAGGATCACTGTTAATTATGCTTTGTATTTTCTCTGTAAGTGGATTTTTTGTAAATTCTTTTGAGAAAATAAATGTCTTTAACCGTATGTCTACTGTCCCTTGGAGCTGTGAAAAAATCAAACTTCTAAGCCAAAGCAATCAAAAGATGCAGCCGTTGATGCCGCAAATTTTCGAAACACGCACGGGAATCTAAACCTTCAGGGTACTTCCCGTAAACTAAGAATCTTAAAATTTGGTAAAAAGTGACGTCTTATAGTACAGATAAAGGAAAAATTACGAAAACCGTAAATTTTTAATTACATCATAAAATAAAAAATATTTTTGAAAATTTTAAAGTTACTACCTCTTTTCTCATGAACGCGTAAAGGTATTAAATTGAGTTTGTATGGAACCCTCGGTGCGCGAGTCCGACTCGCACTTGGCCGGTTTTTTTTCTTTCTGATCGTGGGTTCTTTCCTAACGCATGATACAAGGATATGAACGAGATCGTGCTAAGGGGCGATGTATCACGAACATTCAACATTAAACGTGAATGTTTCAAAACTAAAGCTACGGTAAGTATGATACCGTTAAAATAATCCGAATGCCTTTTTTAATGTTCACGCGATGGTAAATTGTTTTTGGGGTCGAAGATAATCTAAGTACTTTCTACAATTGGATTACGGTGGCGTTGCAAGCACACTCCAAGTGGACGTTACTTTATTATTTAAATACCTACAAAGAGCATTAGTGAGAATAATAAAAAAAATGTATTGTTTTATTGTTTTGGTTACCGCACTGTAGCAGGTGCGTATTTGTTATCTAATATTCTTTGTATTTTTTACATTAATGCAAGGATGTAAGTTTTTAAAGTGAAACTATTATTAAATGGCCTCATTTTTTTTATTTCTCGAATCTTTAGCATGTCACATTTTATATTTATTTTTTTATTGAAAAATTCAGACCTTTACTATTATTAACAAGCATCGGTGATTTATACCTACGCCGAAGGGCACTCTTAATTCACTCCCACTTCCCACTCCACCGCTTTTTATTTTAAATTTGAATCATAATAAAAAGTGAGTTTTCTATTCATAGAAGTAGGTACTCGCATTTATTAAAAGTCGACTTTCAAATCTTCACTTCATACCACTTCAAACTCTTTGGATCAAATGCAAAGTGCGAGTGTGTGAATGCAAAATAAGTAGTCTGGCGTGGCGATGTGCCGTTCGCAGAACCTCTCTGACTTCTTATGTGGGTATTTTATACTCGTTTCATAGAAAACAGCTTTCGTTACATTTGTACCCATAAAAATACTAGCTTTTGTCATAATTATATCATTTGACTTTGATATATTACTTACACTAGCGATCCGCCGCGGTTTTGTACAATACTAAACACGGATATACTTTACTCAAGGATAATTAAGCATTATAATGCCAAAAGTGTTTTTCAAATCGTTTCAGTAGTCTTTAAGTTTATGCGTTAAAAACATACGAATCATTCCTCTTTATAATATTAGTACATAAAGAAAAGTAGTAGGTAATAAACACATCAAAGAAGTCTCAGCAAATTGCATCATTTATAGTCCAGTCATTTCGTCCGAAAAAAAGGCAAATAAAAGAAAATGAATTTGCGCTTCTAATTTTTTAATATGTTGTAGGGGATACCTAGAAAAGCTTAACTTGAGATTGTCGACCAAGCTTTCCTAGGAGCTTTCGCCGCCATCTTGGAAAACGCTTAAAATTTGTTTTTCGGCAATAACTCGGCTATCCGATGAGATTCGAAAATTTTTGTAGGACACTTTTTGTAGCTTTCTTTGTGCTCTACAATAACGCCTGAACCATTTTTAGCGTATCATGCATCGTTATCGAGATATCGTTCGATAAAGTCAAAAATTTAGGACACAATTTTTGTTTTTTGCTTTTTTTTTCTTTGGGTCTTAATAAATATGAAAAATTGTAGAATTCAAACTTGTAGAGCATATTCCTATTAAAGCTCATTTCCTGTAAGTGTAAATGAAATTGTGAGGCCGCCTGTGGGTGCAGAAAAGCGGGAATCAGTTGCTCCGTTATTTGCATGCACTGCAGTGGGCAAACATGCAGTAACGTCGCCAGAGTCGACATTTTGCTTGACGACGACGACGATGTCTGTAACGATGATGATGACGATGCTCTCATCGAATCAGCATCATTTCCAACGGTTCAACAGACACAACAACTCGAAGAGTTTACGGAGGACGAAGATCTTCAGCCTGGACCATCCAAGCGAAAATAGACAAAAAAGTCCATCGTTCGTGTCTCGAGTGCAGAAAAAAATATTTTTCTTTCCGTTTGTTTTGTTTATTTTGTATTGTAAAAAAATATTTTTTTTTTACTGCACAAACAAATTATTTGTTTAATAAATTACTATTGTGTGATCCTTAATTTGTTGCTCTATGTACTTATTTTTTATCCCATCAATTTCCTGAACAATTTCCCATTCGATTCGACATCCAGACACAACCGAGCGAGCAGCTCGCTCGACGCTGAGTGTGGATTCACCGACTTTGCGGCGCGCTGGAGATCGTAATTTTTGTCCAACATAAAAAAATCCAAGAAGGAAATTGTAGGTCTGAATATGCTCTACAAGTTTGAATTCCACAATTTTTCATATTTATTAAGACCCAAAGAAAAAAAAAGCAAAAAACAAAAAATGTGTCCTAAATTTTTGACTTTATCGATCGATATCTCGATAACGATGCATGATACGCTAAAAATGATTCAGGCGTTATTGTAGAGCACAAAGAAAGCTACAAAAAGTGTCCTACAAAAATTTTCGAAATCTCATCGGTTAGCCGAGTTATTGCCGAGAAACAAATATTACCCCTTTTTTCAACATGGCGGCGAAAGCTCCTAGGAAAGCTTGGTCGACAATCTCAAGTTAAGCTTTTCTAAGTATCCCCTACAATATATTAAAAAATTAGAAGCGCAAAGTCATTTTCTTTTTTGAATGTACGTAATGACTGGACTATTACGCAAACTGCGAGTTTTATTAATTGATTTTTCATATCATCATTATAAAATGGATAATTTATTCAAATTGTTTTTTTTTGCTTTAGTGACTAATAAACTAAATTGGTATTAATGAAAAAAATATAAGTATTAAAATATTTAAAATCAGTCAAAAGTTCAATAAACTTGTTGCTTATACGCTTTCGATAAGTTATAAGTACATAGCACCACCTACATCGAGAATTTCATATTTTCACAGGCAGCACCCACACGCAACTCACTTGTATTTTAAAACGAGAACTTTAGCTAAATGCGATGTCTCTATATAGGTCAGTAGCACATTCGTTAGAATTCATTATTCGAAGAAAATGAAACAACCACTACATAAATAATTAAACAGCTAACCAATGAAGTGAGATTTAACTTTACGAATAATTTAAACGATTCATCAATAACCTTAAGATTAATAAATATTTTCAACACTCCCACCAATTAGCCTAGCCCCAAAGTAAGCACTGTAAGGCTGTGATATGGGATACTAGGGTAACGGATAGAATACATATACTATATACCTATATAAGTATATTTAAATAGAAATGTATATTAAACATTCATGACGGGAGTACAAATGCTCGTATTCATCACATAAACATCTGCCTCCCACCGGGATTCGAACCCGGGGACCTCTCGAGTAGGCGACACCTTGAAAACCCGGCGTACAAACCACTCCGCCACGTAGGTCGACAAACATTATAATATACCTTCTGAAATCTAAAAGATGCTAAGCGTAACTGTTTCATAGTAAGTACTGGTTAGGTAAAAAATGGATTGACTATAGTCAAAATAAAGTCATAATAGTGATAATTAACTGTCCAAGCGAGGCCAGTTAAAGCTATAGTAAAATTTTACTTTAATTAGCTCTGTGGTGCAACTCAGACTTAGCATAATAATGAATAGTTAAGGAAACAAAAGTTTTAAATATATTAATTAAATTAACATTCAAAGTTATTTATTAGGTACTCTGTGTAAAAATGTAGCTGCGATACAAGGGGTTGAACATTTTCGTGGCTTAGAATTCATGAAGAAAATGTATTCCTCCGTTGTAGAGATTATTAAAGAAACCTCATAACCCGGAACGCGAAATGGAATATCACCCACTCGGCAGGTGAGAGGCGCAAACATTTGGGAATTTTTCATAACGGCCCATAACGCACATAAAACACCTTAAGAAATCTAATTCGCACGCACTCGTATTCAATAGCTTCCATTTCAATAAGTAGGTAATATTTCATTATCTGTACGGAATCATCGAAGCCGAGAATCGTTATTGAAAACCTTCTTTTTTGAATTCACGTTTAAGAGTGAATGTAAGTTACGATCACGATTTTAATATAAATATTGGAAATATTGCGAGGTCATGGATAGATCTTTCGATCGTGGGCGGGCGGTGTACAAGTGAGAGTCTTTGGCTATATCATTGACGTAAGTTTAAAAGATTTATTAAAAAAAACTCATCTCCACCTGCACTGTCATTCTGTAAAATTTCTCCCATATAGGTTCGCGCGGAACCGCATTGGATCCGCGCCTGAAAAAATTACAGAATAGCCCCGCAGATGCTCTAATAGCGAAAAAACGAATGTGCTTTAACTACACTTAACTTTCACAAAAGATCTATTGTGAATAGCCAAAAATTAATGTAAGGTTAATAAGGTTTTTGCTTTTAACACGTTAGTTTTTCAGAAATTCCCTCTAAACGTTTGAATCAGAGTTACTTCCCAACTAGCACAGTAGCTGTGAAAACAGCGATATAACAGCCGTTAAATTGACACTGGTGACGGCTTCAGCTGTATAAAAAGCTCTACAGTATTTGTATAAGCGGCTACAGAGCTTCTGAACCTTGAAATTGGACACAAATTATACAGCTTTTAACTCTACAAGCGCTCTCTATAGTGGCTGTCCAAATGTTTTAATGTGGTGATATAATAGCTCTTTAAGAATGAATGAATATATGTACTTCCTTCGTTTTAAGAAGCTATTATAGTGCCACTTTGCCTCTATTTATACACACACCTGTGCACCTTTTTATGTATATTTACCATCTTTAATGAATCTACAATTGGTTTAGAATCAAAGTTTTATGTGAAATAGTGACGAATAAAAATGACTAGATAAGACACCGTATTATATCTGTGGTTTCATATTATTATAATAAAACTCATACATATATTCACAGTATTCTGGTGAAGAAGAATTAAAATATTAGTGCGAGTGCTAGATAACTGTGAATATATGTATAAGTTTTATTGAATTTATTCACTCGCCCGCTAAATATGCACATAATAACACTTAATTAGCATTTATTGCTTATGGAATTTTAGGATATTATATATTATTTTGTGATAAAAGTCTTAATGGTTTTATTTGCTACTTATTGGACGGTGGTAGTCTGTTATATAGTTTACAGTAATAATTATTAATAGGACTTTTGTAGGGCCCAAGAAGTTGGAACAGAAATAACGGCCAATCAATATATGATTAAATCACCTTCAGTGTCATAGTGGCGATATTAATAAGATTGCAATCCTTTTATCAGTATAATAACTACGTATTCAGCTCTACTTCAGTATTTAGTTGTATAATGTACGAAAATTTAACAGTGTACCACTTTAAGTGGTATGGAAGACGTATAGTGCGCTACAGTAGGACCTTGTGTTATGAAGGCGGGTTGCCAATGGTACTGTAGAGTAATAAGGTCTAATTACATAAATTATACTTTTTAAAGTGTTACAAGAGATGTTTTTAACTCCGCTTATACCACTTAAAAAGAATACAAGAGCCATTAAATGACTAGCAGTCAAAACTATAATATAAATACTTTTTATCTCATATTACTTCCCTCTTAATGCATAATATCAAACAATTATGTTTGTACAAGATCAGTACCAAAATGGTTGTTCTCCTTTTTTTTAGATTCTCGAAGAATTATGTGACTATATTATCTAGCAAAAAAATACGTCCCAGAAAGCAAATACCGTCAGAAATGGCCATATTAAACAAAACATTTACTAAAATATATGGGTTGTAAAGTGTCATTTTTCTCAAAACTGCCGATTTGAATTCACGTACAGTTGAGATACCAATCCCTACATAAATACCATAAAGCTATCGGTATTGGTCCGTGGATCACTTTCGCCCGGTCTCCTTTGCCGCCTATAATGAATTCCCATTTTTTTCGTTGTGCATATGACGAATTCCCATTTGTTCCAAAAATCGGGACATTTGGGACATGGGAAGTGGAAAATCGGGGGACAGCAATAGTGTCCCAAAGGATAGGTTTCACTAATGGCTTAGAGGTCTACATTAATATTAGAGGTGTACTTCCTTTTAACGCAATACTACAAAGTATTATTGTTTGGCTGCAGTGTCAGGTGTCATTGTGTATCATGTTTTATTGTGATTGGACTTTCGCAAGTTGACACCAGATACATATAATATAGTCCTAATCTCAAGGTATCAAAGTCATTCAATGAAAAATATAATCAACAAAAGTTGGATCTATATAGTTATTGGTGTCAATTCTCTAAACTTAAAACTAAATTTAACATCACACTCTCCTTTTCATTCTGTATAGAGAATCACAAAGATATACTGTTGTCAAATTGAAGTTTAGGTTAAGATAGCCATACCAGAATCGACACCATTGTCAATAACGATAAGGCTGGAAACAGTGCTTTTGGACGAGGGTCGGCGCTGACGCCGCAGCCCGGTCAGATGTAGCCATATCTATGCCAAAATATGAAGGCGCGCTGACAGCTACGTCAGTCGTGCTCGTCGATCGGTGTACGTAGTAGCTATATGTATATTGCCTTTAGAGCTTTGCTGATGTATGACATGCGCACGCGCGTTTGTATTAACATGACAACCTCCGTGGCCAAGTGGTTTATACGCCGGGTTTCAAGGTGTCACCTACTCGAGTGGTCCTGGGCTTGAATCCAACTAGGGGCAGGTGTGTATTGTTTATGAATACGAGCATTTGAACTCCAGTCATGGATGTTATACAGACACCATGATACCAATGAAAGAAAGACGCATACATAAGGCTGTTTACATTAAAATTAAATATACTTATATTTTAATAAGAAGAAATTCTTATAATTTTCAAGGATTCAATATTGTTACGCTTCATCAAGTAGTAATCAACGAACAAGGTTGGTGGAAAAATCCGTGATTGCGAGATGCAAGATTTATTCTACATGCGAGTTTATATATTATGTATGTAATATAAATACACAGAGTGGTAACAACATACTTAGATGTTAGTATTCAGAATATAGTACTAGTACATACACTATTGTAGGTATGTTGTGTTATGATGTGGAAGTACTTTTAATTACTGTGCTATTGCGAAATTGGAGTGTCGTAGGCACGATGTGAACAAACATTGCTGTTCATTTGTTTAATTTGTGTCGAATATAGGTACCTAAGTAGACATGTATACTGTCCGTCAATTGCCTAGCACTTTGATTATTAAGGCTGGAACCAGTGCTGATGGTACGTCCAGACCATCAGCTGTAAAACTACATTAAGTGCTACGCTGACGACGAACTGAGACGCATGTATACAGTTCGCAAGTTTTTTTAAACATTCACACCAATTTGCCTAGCCCCAAAGTAAGCACTGTAGAGTTGTATTATGGGTTACTAGGGTAACGGATAGAATTCATATACTGATACTTATTCTTTATTAATACAGAGGACAAAACTGATTTTATTGAAATACCTACCTACATAAAGCAGCTTTTTGCACTAAAATAAAACATATATTAGATACCATATATAAACAAGAATACAGCGATTGCAAATACAGCCTTTTTTTGCGTGGGGAAATGCGTGACGCATACCCGCTCATTAGAAAGTGAGCGGGTTATGTCGGACTCTCCCCTGCCTACCAACCAGACGAAAACAAATGTTTCCCTTGTCGGCAGGCACGGGCCTACCGACTTAAACCCCACGGTGTTTCGTCCTCAGCGATGGGTCGTGAAATCGAAGTAACAGCCAGGCCATGTAGTCTTCGAAAATTGCAAATACAGCGTGGACCAACAGCTTGCCTTTCCTTCCAAAACACGGAGGACGTTGAGATAGTAAAGGTCGCAACTCTTTAGACCCACCCCGCACCCGACCAGCACCCCTAGCATGAGCACCGCGACATGATATATAACGCGTTTTTATCACGCTCAGATGTCAAATTACTATACAGTGTGACAGTTAGACGCGATAAAATCGTGATTTAATCGCCTCAACTTGTGCGGTTGATACTCTAACAGGAATTCTACAAGAGCTTTTAAAATTGACCAATCAATAATGACACTATGAAATTACTACTATTATATCATTTCCGAAGTAATAAAACAGTTAACTTATACCAGACCAATAGAGAATTAATTAATTTATTGATCAATTCAATCGCTCAATCAATTTGTAGTAGCTGCTATCTGCTACTTTGGGGGCTGTTAAGTTTTTTTAATGATATATCAAAACCTACTATTACTTAATTAAAAAATATCCCAACATTTTAAAACAAAATTAATTAAAGTTATCAGAGCGCTCTCTGATATGTAATCAATCAAGAGATATTTCAATCGTGTTTTATTGATGTTAAATTTTACATTCAGCAAAGGTTGTAAATATTGTACGTTTATATGTATTGTTATATACTAATCTGAAGATTGTTAACACACGTGCATTCAAGTGTCATAACCCATATTTTCCTTGTAGAACTGGTTTTTAGTTAGCAAAGCATATACAATCTACGAAGATTATTGATTAAACTAAAAGTTAAATAGGCTATTAGTAACGATTTATTACCTATATTGTCTAACTAGCTGTGCCCCGCGGTGTTACCCGCGGTTTATTAAGGATATTTTCCCGCAGTAAAACGTAGCCTATGTGCTAATCCAGGGTGTTAGCTAACTGAATACTAAATTTTATTAAAATCGCTCCAGCCGTTTAGACGTGAAGAAGTAACAAACATACAGACTCGCACACTCACAAACCTTCGCATTTATAATATATGTGTGCTTGTGTAGATATTAAAGACAAAGAAATGCATAAAATAGAAAAATAAAACACAACGATTCAAATAAAAATTAAAGTGTCCCTAATAATTCGATTACAAGAAAACAAAGCAGGCAATTCTTTTTTATCATTTTGTTTTTGTGTACCTACATATTTATTTTCAAAAAATATTCAGAATTATAACACTAGGTTTACCCGCGGCTTCGCTTCCGTTATATTAGATTATGAGTTTATGAATGGTGCTTTATACAAACTCTGAACCCTCGTTTTATCCCTTGAGTTGTGGCAACTCTTTACTGAGCGCGCTTCTACGTGAATAATATCTATATGCGTGCCAAATTTCAGCGCATTCCGTTCAGAGATATGAACTATGCGTTGTTAGATCAGTCAGTCAGTAACAGTTGCCATTAATAAAGATTTAACCAAAAACAGACTCTAATTCTATACTAGTTGCTTTTGCTCTATATGTAATAAGTTGCAGCATCTTTCTGCTCCTATAGCTCTCTCCTGTTAAAAATGTAGATACCATTGAGTGAGATCTACATTGTAGAATAATGTACTTCACACGACGTTTTATATAAATATACGGACGTGTTTACCTTTCCTCTAAGACAGTAGGGTCGTCCCGTGTCATGAATATTCAAACAGCAAATGGCCTATCACAATTTGATTGATAACATCCTGTGACTGTTTTTTTATATTATAAGCATCAATAGATCTGGATAAACGCTTCACGGAATATTGTACTTGTAATATAAAATGTGCTTTTTTGCTATGGCTAAATGACAAATAACAGGTTCCTATTTTACTTGTTAGCTTAGTAAAGCAAATTAGCCGTTACTTTTGTATGTTTATATAATGTTGTTCATAAAACGAGAAAAATGTAATGAATTGAATCGTATTTATTCAGACAGCCTTTGAGATATTTGCAAGGCATCTCACGCTTATAGTTGCAATTGAACATTGGGCACTGATTAGGTAGGTACATGTTGCTATTCGAAAATGATAATGACAATTTGCTAGGCATTCGCATTCGTTTACAGAAGTATCGGAAACTGCTACATTGGCGCTGAAAAGGCGACATCATGTTTCATTTGTCTCAGTTCATTGAATTGCAAAATGTCATTTGAGTGATATGAACAAAACACTGGGTAATTATTCAGCTATTTCTTGTTTAATATTGAGGTAACTCGAGTATGAGATACATTGACTGAGATGAATTTCTTCACTAAAAAATCTTTGAATAGATAAGAAACGCCGTTTAAAGCTTAAATGAAAATACAATAAAAGAGAGAAACCATCTAAATTTTTTATTACTTACAATAATTTCCGATACTACACAGAATAAAAAAAATGTCTACACACAGAATTTGGCAGCAGGCGCATTCTTCTTTGTGTCTTTCACTTCCAGACCAGCCAGCATGGTAGCCGTAAATCTTCATAGTATTAAAAAGAAAGTAGGTCGCAACGTTTTTAAAAATAAAACTCTCGCATTTTCTGAAGAACTAAGCCTTTGTGAAGCTCACTACTCGAGCGCGACGCCGCAAAGCCTAACACATGACGAGCCTAATACCGATAATAACTTTCGTACATAACAGACATGTCTGTACTTTACACAATTCTGAAGGTTTTCTCTCACATCTTAACATGTACGAGTATCTAGTCTCTTTGAATAACCTTTTATATTTCAGAAAAGTTGAAATTCCAAACTGTTGTACCTCATACATACTAACTCATGAATACAATAGGTTTTACTACCTACTTATGTCATTTTATATACTTATATAAACTACTCCCTAATTTCAAAGTTCAATTAGTTATAACCTTGTGATTAAATCTAGGATAAAGAAAATTAACATGCGTTTCTGACCGTCACACTAAACCGTAACACCAGTATAGGACTTTCTGAATGTCGTAGAATAGAAAGTAAATTTTGGCAGACTTAAATCAACTAAGCAAATAGATGTAAATATACAAGATTTTAAATAAAATTAGCTTTAGCCTTATAAAATACAAACTATTTGAACATACTACGACATTCAGTCTAAAGAAGTTAATTGGATTGAGTATAAGTAAGGTCATATTGTTATGTAACCATGGATTGTGTGATTCGAATTTGAGAATGTGACGCTCAAAAAAAGCAAATATTCAGCAGTGAACTTAAATAACACATCCAAACTTTATTTGTTCTCAGTACCTACGATATTTTTATATCATTGCCTCCAATCTATTAAATTATTTTCCCTAACAGAGGAAGAGAGGATTTTAATGGAATAATAATGAAATATACTCGAACCACTTTACACTTTGAACTGACCTAATAATTGTAATATAGATTAATATATGCATGCGAAGCTTTCAAAACTCAATAAAATTCCATTACAAATAATCAGACGTTAATTGATTTACAGCTTTTAAATAAGGTGGACGCTCTATCATCGGCGCCTGAGTTCAAATTTGATTGAAATATGGTGGATATATGCGAAGTGCCCATCAACAAACGGCGTTCGAACTTTGAAGTTAGTGCTAATTGCCAATCAAGGGTGCGTGAGTGTCTGCCAATGCTGCCACGTAAAAGCTACTGGAATTGGCAAACATTTTTTTAATGACGAAACAAGTGAAATTGTAGAAGTGCTTTTAGCGTAATGCTAATTACATATTTGTTCACTTTCAGAACCTGGGTTGGATTCCCAAATATCCTAAAGACTATTTCTCGAACTCGATTCAGTCTTAGATGATACTCTATATTATTTTATTTGTATTTGTAGTCAAAATATTCGTAGATTACATCACTGATGACTGACGCCTTACTAGCTGAGTGAATAACAATGAGTTCTAAAGTGTGTCGTTTCTGACACCTCGGATCATACATTCATTGAACTTTGATTATTGTCACCGTCTGGGTTTGGCGACCGGTTTAGTGCAATCGCTAATTCTGTGCATACTTGATGAGCACTTGTAAATTTTTTTTCCTCATATTGCATTCGCTTTTGACTGATGTTCTTAGATACATTTATGAAGTAATTACTATTTTCTGATATTTTATCCTACACAAAATTCATATATTCGTAATGTTGCTTTCTTGATACAAATTCGATTAAGTGCTGGTTTCAAAACTATTTTATTACCCTATTATTTCTTTAGATACATCTTAATATTAATCTGTAAATGAATTGAAATCGATTAGCAGAATTATTAATATTTATATAAAGTTTTACTCGTCTTGTTAATGACTGTAATAAGATCTTTATTATGCAGCAATTATATTTTATTAACTGGTAAACTGCAACGGAAATTCCCACTATTACCTAGTTTCTATATTATCTATTAATGCCTTTACTCTATATCTTATTTTTCAAAAGAAGACATAAACTTGTAACCATAACTTGGATACTTGGCAATCAATATTTTCCAAAATCAAACGAAATTTCAAGGAAGTTACTCTTACCAAAGCAAGGTTATTGGCATCATCCGTTAAAATATCACTTTACGTTGCGTCTAAAACCTTTAGTATGGTTAACCAAGTTTGATTAAACTCTAAGTTATAACCACTTAATCGTTACCGAAGCTCGGCACTTCCAGCCGCAAGGAAACCGCATTCATCATAATAACCTTTGCCGTAATTACTGCGCCGCGCCGCGACCGAACAGATGCGCCCGCGCACGCACGGCCTTAGCATAAATACTCACACATGCTTGTGTAAAGTCGCCGTCATATTATCATGATTATTTAAATTCTCTAACCACTTAGGACTTTAGTACTAATTCATTATGACACAAAATCGAATGAGAAAGCCTGGCAGTCCGCAATACCCAGTGGCTGTTGACTGTACTAACATCGGTTACAGTTACAGGACTTCGATTCTGTATTATTGTATGAAATAATTGCTTACTAAGAATTCATTGCAGTTGCAACTTGCAACATTTTAAAAAGTATTTTATTTGTTTGTATTTTTTAAGAACGTAATGTATATTTAAGCTGTAATGCGATAAGATCTACAAGTATAGTTGTAAGGACAAAATACCTAACATAGTTGTGAGCATTGTTTGCCATTACCCAGAATGAAATCATGAAATCATTGTAGAGAAAACAAAAAACGCTCGACACACAGAGAGCTCTATTCTGGGCACAATAGCGAGTTCTCTGAAAGGCGAGTGATCGAGATTTAATCACTTGGTAGTTCCTGCCTCGCGCGCACCTCTTAATTACCATATAATTAGTTGGTAATCTGTTTGTTTGACTCTTCAGCTATGTGAGGCACGTGTTTGCTTTTGTGTCCGGAATTGGTACGAGGCGCAGCGTAAACTTTATTAACCGTTCCGGAGCGTAGATCTACTCAGATACAGCTTAATTAATTTAGAGGGTCATCTGTCACTGCTCTTGAGTAATAAATTCTGGCGACATACTCCAAGATTGGGCTTGCTTAGTAACTACAGTAGGATTTTAATTAAATTCTATTGAGTATTAACAGCAACCATAAAACGTACGTATCGAAGATAGAAAAAAATCTATACTGTGTTGTGTCACCCGTTGCAGGTAACAAGGCGAATTTGGGGCAGTGGTCAAAATAAGTATGCATGAAAACTTATTATTTCTAAATGAGATTTTTGGCTAAAAACCAACAAAGCTAATACTTAAAGGAGATAATGAAAATCCACACTTCGAATTCAAACAAATATTGTAAATAAAAAAAAAACATATTTTTATGTTTTAAATTATTATGCTTAAGCCACTGCTGCATAAATTTTTGTGAATTTTGATAAAGGATTGATCCATACATTGATTTTGAATAAGCTGATAGGTATGACGATATAGTTACACAAATTTTTTAACATATGAAGGTCTCAAGGTAACGATGCGTGTCAATATTATCGGTGAGACAGCTGCAATAAGCAATATAAATCGTCCAATACGTTTTAATTGGACCAAAGTTGGCGCCTTCGGTGTGACAGACTCGGCAAGGGTTGCCAACCGTAGCTCTAAAATAAAGTAGTGTACTCTATATCATGCAGGTATAATCTGTAACACAAATTGAGGTCGCTAAAATATTTATATATTATACTACGAAAAATTGTTATTTGTTGCAAAAAGTACCAATAAAATACTTTTTTAATTTTTTAAATAAATGATACTCCGACAGAGAACCAAAGTCACCGACATAGCCCACCGAATTAGCAAACTGAAGTGTCAGTGGGCTGATCACATTAGCCGCAGAACTGACAGCCGTTGGAGCCGGAAATTTCGTGAGTGGAGACCACGACTCGGTAAACGTAGTGTAGGACGCCCTGAGACAAGATGGGATGATGACATTCGTAGGCTGGCTGGAATGAACTAGATGAGAGTGGCAGAAAATCGGGAGCAGTGGCGTGCATTAAGGGAGACCTATGTCCAGTAGTGGACTAGCGTGGGTTGATGATGATGATAATGATGATGATGAAATGATACTCTTTTTTATAAGTGCGTGCTCTTTATTTATCTCTTTTGAAATCAGATATTCTCATTTCTTTTTAATAAAAGTTGGCAACCCATGGCTCGGCACCGATTCATTAGTTACCTTATAATGTTCACACGCTGCCAGCCTCTGGCCGCAGCCACGGCGAGCGGCGCGAGAATGCGAAATAAACTAAAAAATTATAAGAGGTGCATCCAATTTACATAAAATTCCTTTGAGTCGGACCAGTTATTTGGGATGCCGTCATACATTTACTTACTACATCTACCTAAGGTATATGTTTGCGAAATTTTATAGGATTTCGAAGGTAAAGGAAGGAAAGAAAATCTGCAATAGTCTTTGAAATATTTACCATTTCAAAGATTATTGCAGTGGTTAATGTAAAGCGTGAGCTCATGTGAAAATTAAACTTAATTCGATCAACAGTTACCTACTATAAAGTCTCGAGTTTGCATAGGTGGTACTTCCATTAATTAATATAAATGTGTGTTATGTCAATTAGAAGTGGCCATGATAATATAAATAATAAATAAATATTGCCAACTCCCACACCAATTAGCCTAGCCCCAAAGTAAGCACTGTAGGCTTGTGTTATGGGATACTAGGATGAGATACTCAACGGATAAAATACATTTACATATATAAATATATTTATATAGAAATCCATACTAAACATCCATTGTTGACTGGAGTACAAATATGCTCGTATTCATCACACAAACATTTGCCCCCACAGTGATTCGAACCCGGGACCTCTAAAGTAGTCGACACCTTGAAAACCGGCGTAACAACTACTCGGCCTCGGAGGGCATCAAAATGAATTTTTAATATCTTCTGTACTTGACTAACCAACCTGTAATATTTTAACACGAAACCTGATTTAACTTACCTAATTTCAAAAAGGATCTATTACTTATCAGAACATTAGATAAAACAGGTGGTGACAATCCTAAGGCCACCTAAACGTAACCATAAAGCCTTGATAAAGCACCCGATAAAAGGAAATAAGTTATTCAAATAACAGTTCGGATCCAACTTAATTAAGATTGCGGCGGCCAAATAAAATTCTGTGATAATTAGTGCGAACCCGGCCAACTCTTTAATTTACTGTTGGAATTTTCGTCTGCGATTATTATTATCGAATTTGGTATTTTAATTAAAAGCTTCTTTTATGTATTTTTATTTAAGTTACAATCTAGATTATTATGTCTTTTATTTATTCTTATATTTTATGGGAGCTAAGATTTCGTATCATTTTGTAAGCATTATTGGTTACAAAACGATTCCTATCAAGCGCAGTAGAACCAAATTAGCGATGTGTAAAAGAAATAAAAGAGTACATATGGTAAGTAACAATTTACGATTTATATTCATTTACAACTCAAAGGAGGGGATCCTTTGAGCATCTCTGTGTTCCAAGAAAAATAGTTGCATGTGCATAAACTTCAATTGCTTACATTATTGATTTTTATGTTGTTTCTTTGATAATTTGCTCCAGAGCGGCCGTGTTCTTCAGCTGGGTCCTTTATTTCACGTAGCCGGGACACGCTGGCCACGCGTTTATTGAATACGCGTGCACCTCCTGTACAAACATCTGATCACATCCTTAGCCTCGTCTGTCAATAATATTAACTAATGAAACTCGATGCATCAATTTTGCCGTCCGAATACAGCGTACCCAGGCGTGCGGGTTTCCTTTGACGCGCGACCAAAAACCGTCTGATTGACGGTAGATCGCCAGCAAGTCGTTTCGCGCAGCACTCGTTTCCCTCGTAGCCCCTGCAGCATGAGCACCACAATTTACATTATATCACGTTTCTTATCGTGTCTCACTGTCAAACTCTATAGTAATTTGACAATTGAGCGTGATAAAAACGCGTTATATATCGCGGTGCTCATGCGAGGGGCACGCGCCTATCATAGCAAGCCATCAGCGCGCGTGTCACGCGTAGCCGAATACGCGTGTCCTGAAACGCGCTATCACATCAATCTCACACAATCTTGTCGAAAGAAATCTTATAAAAATGTTAAGGATCTATCGAGATTTGTCATTCCCCTCTGGAATCAGGTCGTGTATTATGTATGTATTACACTTTTAAGGATTATCTTGAGAACGTGATTCCTCGAAAACGTTATTGAAGTTTAATGGATTCATCAAGTATGTATGGGTTTTTGAGGCTGCTCGTCGCTACGATTACGACTCGAAAGATTTCACCAATAATCTCGAAATATATTAAGGCCACGTAAACGAGATTTGGCAGAAGATAGGTATTGAAAGAACGTTTTAATTATAATAATGAAAAAAAAGTCGACATCGTGAATATATGTATTTAAGAGGAATATGAAATATTTGCATTTTATGTTAAATAACGAGTAATCTTCATAAGCTCAGTAAAATATGGCGTTGTAGGCACCTTTTCATTAATTAATCAGTGAGGTGGGATATAAAAAAAAAAGAGAATTAAAAGCCTCGGACCTTTTTTCAGGTAGAGATAAACTAATTGTTCAGTCCCAGACTTTACTGAGGGTAGTGGGTAGGGAGCAGGGAGATCTGTTAAAATATTTCGGGCGTTGTTAAAATTTCGTTATAAAATTAACATTATTCCCAGTCAGAGGTCGCTTCGAATAATGTTAGGCTCGCCATAAAATTTTGGCAAAAGAAATTTCGAAGTTACTAAGTATCGAAATATTTTAGAGCTCGTAATGAAAATGCTTGTTAGGTTACATGAAATGGTATTGTTTTATATGAAGCACAGCCATATTACCCTCTTCCGACTTATGTTAAGTGTAAGTGGAGTTCAGTTACGGCTTGGTATCCTTACCTTGCTCACGTATCTGATCTGCGAAGTCTGGCAAGTAGATAGCCAACAGACTTTCCAAATAAGAATCATGTGACAAGTTCCAACTATACAACGGAGATTATACCAGTAGTCGAATGAACGATTTATCTTATTGTTATGTCACTCACACTAAGCGTTCATGATTTCTCGAGCTTTTCAATTTCTCGGGTCTCGAGGATTCTCGAGGCTTCTCGGGTTGTCGAAAAATTTACATTTACGTACGTTTTCTCATATTATTTGGTTCCAATAACGTCAACAATATTAGTGGTTTTCCTCTCAAATAAAAATATCAAATTAATTATAAAACTTTAATTGATTATACTCAAAAACATTAATGTTATGAATTAGCTAATTAACTTTAAAAAAATCTATACATACATATAATAAAATGGTAGGAAAGTCAAAACTGTACATTGAATATTTTTGTAAAATAATACTTGGGGTGTGATCTACATAAGATACCGAAGCCGAAAATATAGTTTTTAGAATTTTTGTCTGTTTGTCTAGATGTATGTCCGGAATAAACTCAAAAAACACTGCATGGATTTACTTCAAATGGCACGAATATTATTAAGAAGTCGGGTCAACATATAGGCTACATATTATCACGCTATCACCTACGGGGAACGAGCAGTCAACTTTTATTTCTAACTCACGGGCGGCCGCTAGTACAGAAATAATATTATTCAGACTCATAATTATAATGACAGGACAATTTTTGGCTGGTTATTTA
Organism: Chilo suppressalis; assembly: GCA_902850365.2. NCBI lineage: Eukaryota > Metazoa > Arthropoda > Insecta > Lepidoptera > Crambidae > Chilo > Chilo suppressalis. The sequence goes on from OU963898.1 coordinate 23,332,214, forward strand.
GAACTTATATACAAAATTAGCTTCTATTTAACTAAACCAAAAATCAACATTAAAGAAAACGTTAATATCTTAACTCATAATTAAATTACAATCACAGCACCATTTTTGGCTGGTTATTTAGAAAAAAACCAACTAAAAACCTGTAAACAAAAATAGCTACTATAAAACAACATGAAAGAAAACGTTAATAATATCTTAAATTCAGGTAGAAAATAAATGTAAATTATAATTAATAGTTGCGTGGCGCGCTTTGGCCCGCGTCGCTTTGCAACACAACAATCAGCGATTTTATTTCTATATACGAGTAGGTACATGATTTCTCGAGTTCGCGACTTTTCTCGAGCTTCATTTCCCGGGAACAAAGCCCAACGATTTCCCGGGAATTCTCGAGCCGAGAATTGAACCCTATTTGATATTGGTTGTATCAAAAATTACGTGATTTCCGTAGCTAATTGTTATTAACTTATAGATGCACATTTACAATAATATATTATCTGTGTTGCCATTAATTTAAATGTTGGAACGACATTTTTATGTGGTACAAGTGGATAACATATATATTTTTCATCCCACCACCTCGGAAAGTGTAATTTTGCGCTTCGAAATCTGGCTGGAAAATTCTATTTTATTCGCTTGAGCGGCAAAGTAGATTTGAATTTAGAACATCACATATAATGAGTACTCAATATAATTGTAAATTCAAAACGTCATTAAACCTATTTAATGTAACCTCTATGGTGCCAAATTTATGATTAGAACTTTTTAAATTGTGAAAAAATTTAAATTTGGAACCTTCTTGGTTTCTTTGTTTTATTTGCGTGCTTCGCGCCATTCTAGTTTTTCACGTTTTATTGCTTAAATATTTTGTCATTATAAATTGTTTTCTTTTTCATTTTGTCATTTCCTCGCTGAGGTGGGATGAAAAGTTACGTATTGCACTCGAGTGGAAAGATTTTTCACCTTGTGCTCGTTTGTTTCCCTCGCTGACGCTCAGGATTCTAATTTAGAATCACTCGCTGCGCTCGTGATTCAACTTTAGAATCCTTCGCTTGCTCGGTCATCCAAATCGAGCACGCGGTTAAAAAGGAACTTTCCACTCTTGTATAATAAATAACTATTTCTACACATAAATGCATGATAATACTTTAGTTACAAAGTTGGGCAGAGTAGTATAGGGAAAAGAATGGATCCTTTGGAAAATCAATTGCTTTGCGAAATCTCATTATTTTAGCCCCCTTGCATATAAGCAAAATTAAATATTTTTATTATTTGAATACGTCATACCTGTCCGCACCATTATTTATTCTGTGCTCATAGTACAGGCGCACCCTATATGCATCATCATGTAAGATGATTCATTGCAATGTAGGTAATATTAAAGTCATTATTTTTTTTGTTATATTTTAATATTATTTTATTACACCCATAGGTACTTTTATTACAAAATATTTTCCTTTGATGTTTAAAAAATCTCTAAATACCAATCTGTGTTCTTATATTTTAAAAATACTAAACGGACATGCCAACCAAATCTTCCCAACGATCGTTTTATAATCCACGAAATACACAAAAAATGTCGTAAATCTTGCTAAGATCGCACGCAAATAGTGATACTCAACAAATCGTCTTTATGTAGCCAACAGAAATAACTAGTCATACAATCGAATCAGAAACTTAAACAAAGTGGGCTTTAAACGAATATTTACTGCACCTATAACCATTTATCAGGGCTGACTGATGGGGAGTGCCGTTGATAATCCGTATAAAATGGTTTTATACTGATGGCTTGAATCACCGTGACCTGCTGACTCACGACACTCAAATCTTCTTGATTGGGTCGTTGCCCAGCTCGCAAAAACTTGCCACTGCTCACGTACGTCTAGACATGAGACTCTTGTGGTTGTACCGTTCAATTGGTTTTGTACTGTAACTGATAGATGTTATAAAAAACCGTGAGAAGGTCACACTGACTGGGGATAAGCTAATCAAAGCGGGATGTTGCTCTTCGATTTATAGCTACATACTCGTACATTACTGAGATTAGTTCTATAGTATTGTTATGTTTAGGAATCAATAATTACTGATTTTTATATTTCAAATTTTTTTTACTAAAAATATACAACTTAGTCCATACCTTTATCTATGTTCTGTGCTAATTAACTTAACTAAAATATGGAGTAATATAATTAGTAGTATTATAGTAATTTTGCCTAAGTAATTTTTGCTATTTTATATGCTAGTCTAAATCTGAGTGAAATAAAAATGTGTCTAAGAAAAGCTGTCATAAAATACAGAAGTAAAACATCTAAAGTTTCTATAATTACACTTTGTATTCATTCCTTTAAGAATTTGTACAGTTAATAACAGAAGTTTTAACGTATTTTCTTTAACGTCCTGAATAGTTAGGCCACATGGTTAAGCGCTGTCGTATCATTGACTTTCCTCTAATTGACTAATGTTTAACTCCTGTCACGACATAATTTAATTTGACAATTGTAAATATATACATAGTTCAACCACACAGATCCCGAAGTAAATTGCAGTTCGTAAATATCTTTCGTAGTCAGATCGAAATATATCGTGGCAGGAGTTCAAGTTTAACTTTTATTAGAGTACAGTGGCCCAAGCACTAACTTTAACAGCTCTATAATCGTATAGCATCGTCAAAGTTTCTATGAGAACTAAGCAGCGCCCTTACGGACGTAAGAATAAACTGGCTACTTCCATACAAAAATGGACGATGACAATACAAATACGGTTCCGTTAAATTTCATGGTTTAGTCTCAGATTATATTCTTTACGTTACCCCAAACGAAATGACCTCAACAAAAAAAAATCAAAAATTTTCAACTCGTCCATTTTAATGACTACCTCGCGTCTGTAGTCGAAGGATAATTCTACTTGTCTAATGAATAAAAATTGATAATAATAAATGTGTGAAACCGTTATTAAGTTATTATTTCTGAAATCGATATTAAGACAACAAGCCAGCCAGTAGCAAGCCGTGTTTAGCAGTAGGAAGTTCTTAAATCTATAGAGCAATGGTTTAGCTCCGAGCTAAATAGATTTCACAAATTGTATGACACAGCAATCAAAGTGTGAGTGGACGTTGTATTGGTAGCGACATGATTTGTAAATGTTGCTACTTCTATTAAATGCTGATGAGATTCTTGCGCCCATTCTTCTCATCAGCTAAAATATGTCCTGAATGTGTGGTAGGAAAAAATATAAGACGATTCAAAAGAGATTTCAATAAGCCAATTTGAATAAAGTGTAATTTCATTTAATTTACAAAAAATGCTTTTTATAATTAAATTAAAATATTTTTTATAAGTAATATAGCATATTACTTATAGTTTTTTTTTTATTTAGTCAATAGTCAATCGTTTATTGCAAAGTAAGTGTACATTATCTGGAAAATTGCAATGTGAGTACTTTCAAAGAAATAATTTTAAATCATGAACTGTAATTAACTATTGCAGCCGACTGTACTTGAGTAATAATACGCTGTTTGGCCTTTGAAATCAAACCAAGCATGACAGTTCAATGACCTTTGTTGCAAAAAGCTGTCTCACTTTTTTAGTTTTTGTAGCCGTTTGAGCAAGCCGAAGCACCTTAAATATAAATTCAGTGACAACCATGAAATTATAAAGTCGAAGCATTGATATACCATGTCTTTATGTGACCTTTATTGACTTCGTTGTAATTACCAATTTTTTTACACAATTTTATTTCTTGTGTAGATATGTACTATGTATAGAAATCACAAAACTATTCGGGTATCTACTAAGTTCCATATTTAAATTTAAATTACACTGAATTTGTATACTTTAATTAATTTCGCTTCTACCACAAAACTAATTTTAATAGTACATAATAACCTTTTATGAAACAATGCTTTGTTTCCATGCAAAATGTCTTCTGTAATAATAAAACCTTCACGAGACCTTTAAATTTAGAGGTTTTGTATTATGAAATTGAATTGATACCTAATATAACTTCACATATTGAGTTCATAGGGATAGCAGGGCAACCAAACATTACCAATTTGCATCGACACCACCACCAAATTGTAAAACACAACACTCAAAACAATGGAAAAAATAATCTCTGAAAATATACTAAACCATGAACAAATGAAAATGGAAAAAAAAATATAACCATTTAAGAAATAGTACACAAAAAATCTTATTTTGTAAATGGACACAAAGGCTAAAATGCTCAATATCCTACGAGTATCTTCAAAAATATTATAAATGTGAAATTTTGAATGTTTGCGTGTTCCCATGTTTGTTTCTCAATCACGCAAAAACGGCTGATCAGATTTGGATAAAATTTAAACAAAGTTAACTTATAACCTGAAAAGAGACATAAAATACTTTGTATCTCGAAAATGTATTAGGTTTCTAGAGGATTTTCAAAAAATTAAAGTTAAGGCGGCGAATTCACGGGCGACCACTGGTATTACAAACAAAAATCCTTCGGAATCACACGTTACTTCACATCTGCGAAAATTGCTTGTTGATTCGTCATCTTTGAATTCTCTCTGTGCTACACTGCGCTATAAGTTACCTTAGCAGTTTGCGTGTCAACGAGACAATCGGAGCACCGCTACTAACCCGAATTTCGAACTTGAACCGCTAGCAAATCAGCACTGTCTCAATAAAATATAACTAAACAACAAGTTCTTGTGATAAAACGTGAATTATTGGTGGTTATTACACCGCGCGCGATCTTGGCACAGAGGTATGTGGCTTTGTTGCGAAGCGACGACCCTCGTCGCGTCGTCATATTATAAATAAACTAGAGTCGCCCGCGAGTTCGGCTGCGGAATGTAAAAAATAAAATCGAAGCGACTGCACCTAAAGCCAAATCTAGGGTTGGCGAAAGTACGCAATACCAAGTAGTGATGAGTTCCTCACTCGTGAGACGCCTAATTTGATGTCCTCACGGCGACAAAATGAAATTTAATTGAACTCTCAACTACATCTGACAATTGACAAGTTAAAATGGAATTATAATTTTAATATGATTGACATTAATGTGACTAACTACAATATTAATATTTATTGGATTTATTGTAAAATAGTTTGATATTTGCATGATAATTTAGCAAATCATGTTTGAGCATCATATTTATTGTAACATCTATTTATTGTACCATGTTTCTTGTAAATTAATATATGGTATTTATTTATATTTATTTATTAGCTCATAATTTTCGTCGAGAGCGAGGCGCAAGCACATTTTACTTACTATTTACTCACTGATGCACGTACCTTTGATTAAAATGAGTGAGGCAGCGTTGACAGACGTATGATTTAAATCGTAACCATTTCTCACCACTTTCGGTCATTAAAAGCGGCAGCGTTGTGTCCAATGAGAATTCAATGCAACGTTGTCCTCCGCCTCACCTCACCTCAAATGATGGGCACCTCATAAGGGGAAATGAGGACATCCCTCAACCTCAATAAAAAAATACGAATAAAACATCACTAAAATTTTTTTTTCATGATCTAAATGGTTGCAAACATTTTTGTCGGGGATTTGAATTGGGATATCATGAAGTTGGTTTATGTACGTGCGATTTCATGATTTGGCAAAACAAATCGATTACTGAAAAATCAGCAACAACAACATACCCTCACGCCTCGTATCCTTTGCGGAGTTGGCATTGGCAGAGCATCAATGTTGCAGCTTGAGTTTAAAAAAAATCCAAACTACATACTTTGCACCACATCTCTGTTTATAAAAAATAACATAAAATCACAATTTATTTGGAAAGTTGGTTTTTGTTATAATTTCACAAATTTAGCACTTTTGTATCACAATTTGGTTGTATTTTCAATATTTTGAGGTATGTTGCTTATAACAACAAAAACTTTTCGTTCCATAGATAGGTGCCATGTTAATACTAAATTAGCAATCAAACTGTCACCAACATTATTACTAAGTAGGTTCCCACATTAGTAACGGCAAATAACAGCGAAACTACACGACGCCTATCTGCAATCTTTCGCTGAGACATCGGTCAAAACGATTGCATCTGACTCGTACAACGGGTACACCTAAATAATTGCACTGGAAGATAGCCGGACTGGTAAGTGCCAGCGTCAGCTATTCTATGCTATCAGCTAGTCAACTCGACAGCAATCAAGCAAACAGTGCGACAAAACCTTTTGATTTTCAAATTTAAATATTTCTAGTGTTTTTCTCGTAGTAATATAAGAATTCTAATGATTTCCTAAGCATCCAAACCTAGTTCGGATATTTATTTGCCTGAATGAACAGGTTCTTCTAAAAAGAAGTTAAGGTGAACAAACAACCAATTAATTTTGAAAGCAATATTTACACCTTTTTTTGGCAATCGTGTAAAATCGGTGTTGTTAATCTATAATGAACTGTGGTCTAGGTGCGGCTGCGGTCCCTGCCCCGCTGAGTCGCAAAGGTCAGCCGAGGAATGCGGTGCTTAACATTAGTGCGCCATCTATGGGCCGACACGGGAGATTGATGGCAGGTCCTTCGTGTCACCTAACTAACGGAAACCATCTGACATTCAAGAAAACGAATGCTGACACACTTTGGACACATACGAGAAAACTTTCCGCGGTATTGCAAAACGTGGACATAAAAGTAAGAGTGAACTCGGTTTAAACCTTAAGTAAACAGTTGAAACAGTAATTATGATAACTTATGTCATAAAAAAACAATTGAGAACTTCTATACAATAGGCTGATTGTCTAACTTGTAACTCTATTGAGTTCCTCTTTATAGCTGAACACCGGCAAAAACAAAACACCACTAACAGGTAGTGTTTTTTTCTGTAGGTCTGTGGTCTTCTGTATGGGTTATTTCCAGGCGCGTTTTTGCCCTAGGTCGAAGAGGGCCATGGCCCAGGGTAGCAGGCTGCGAGGGGCCGCAAAGGCCATATAAAGGCATTGGTTAATGAAACAATTTTTATGAGATTTCCTAATTTTAGCGAAGGGGTGCAAATCGTAAATGGCCCTGGGTGCCAAATTTCATAATACTCCCCTGGTTACTTCCTGCCCCAGACTCAGCGCTCAGCGGCTGATCAGCAACGCCCTGCATCTCTTATCTTCTCATGCTACCTTAAATTCTTTGCTTAACACAGCATAGAATTTAAGGTACGATAATAGTACTATTTTACGTTTTATTACGTTAAATTTTATGTATTTATTTTCATAGTTGGTGTAATTGTAGAGGTGACGACAGCCAGTTGGGCGGCGCGCAACCGCCTATACTAATCGCTCACAAAGTGGGACAAACGAGCGGACTCATTGTTTTCAAATGGACTGTCATCGGACACATTCATTGAACATATACAATAATAACTTGCGTAACACGATTGCTGACACATCCAAACATAAAATAACATTACGACTACATAAATCACCACGGTAAATGCCTCATCACTCTGTATTAGAATACCTAATAGGAACCTTATCGTATATAAACATGAATCGTCAAAAAAGTATGCACATAACTACCGAACTACTGCACTAAAATGGATAATTATTTTCGGAAGTGAAACTTCTTTACGCACGCTTGACTTGGGGGGTAAGCTAGCGAATGCGTTACGCGTTACGAAAAGTGTGTTCGAGCGAAGCGACCGAGAGTGGAGTGGGGGAAATAAGCAAGAGAAAGCAGTGCGCGCGCACATTTTCTTTCTCTCGTTCTCGTTCTAGTAAATGAAATATGAAAATGTAAATATATGTAAATATTGTACACAGATATATATAAACATACAGATGGAGCTAGAGAAATTTATTCCAAGATCAACTGCCATTGAAATAAAGGCTTGCCTCTTTTAATCGCCATGTGATGAATTTGCTCAGTTGGCAGTAAACATGTGAGTTACATTGGTTGGGCGATCTATCTACAGAAAATTTCTCCAAACAATTGCGATCTATGGTAAAAGCTGTGTTCCTGTCGAACGAATAGCTTTCATTTCCTCCAAATTATTGTCAGCGGTACGAAGTTCGCCGAGTCAGCTAGTAATAAAATGAACAACATCATATGTGTATATGCGTAGTTTCGATCACAGTACTTAGTTAAAGGAACCATTGAACCATCCCATAATCAAGCAGACCCGAGACGATGAATTATGTTACTTTTTTTATGGTTCACTTTGTTGTCAGTCTGTTTGTCTGTCTGTGAAGACCTTCCATGTAAAGTTGTCAAACTGATAGTAAAAACCCAATCCAAATCCGTAGCGAAATTAAAAAGAAGTTAGCGGGTTTTTAACATACGGGAATAGTGACTTTATCTTATTTTATGTATGTAAAATAAAGAAATAATTATAAATCATAGGACAAAGCCGCTAATGTCGGATATTTGGAAAAAGGACAGTTTTCTTTGGTCCTTTTTCTTCACCGTAGCAAGGTTAATTTGCAGTTACATAAAATTCCACATCATTTTTAGATTGCTTATTAAACTACAACAACATTTGTACTACATACCTAAGAAGATACACATTTTCATAAAAAATCAATAGTTCTTATGTCAGCCTAAACAAAGAAGAAAATTTATACGATACCTGTCAGCGAACCACAATATTGCGCAGATTATTATCAGTGAATAATGGTCGCCGCATCAATAGTTTAGTTAGATGAACTCCGCAAAATGTATATACGTATCATATAAAACCACGAGTTGTAATAATTAATTCAAAACTAGGGTTAAACAACAGTAGAGTTTATTAATCAAACAATAGGTAAACTAAAATATCAATCAGTTGGCATTTAATACCTATACTATAATTAAAAACTAACTCTTTAAAAGAGACCCCTAATACAAACAATCCATAATAACATTATAATTTAAATAATAACTAGAGGTCTAGGTAGAGCGACTTCGTCTGCGTTAACTTAGTTTCTTGAAAATCCCTCTGGAACCTAACATTTTTCGGCATAAAAGTAGCCTATGTGTTAATCTAGCGTGTCAGCTAACTCCATACCAAATTTTATTAAAATCGCTCTAAGCGTTTAGATGTGAAGAAGTAACAAACATACACACTCCCATACTCACACACTCACAAACGTTCGCCTTTATAATATTAGTGTGATAACTCATTGTATCTGTATGTCGCGTTTTAATAAAACAGAACTTATTGTGATGAATTTTCTATTAAAGCTTAAGTGGACCTTGAATGGAATCAGTTGTCACTTTGTCACAGAGAATGACGCAGGCTTTCGCTAATAATTAGGTACGATTGAACCAAGTGATTCCTAACTCACTTGCCCGATAATTCGCTTAAAAATGACAAAACAGACAAGTTTTCTTGTATAGAGAATGCGTAATTGCACTTAGGACCTTCTAATTACCATGAAAGTGTATAAATGTGAATCAATGGATCTTTTTAATTTGCCCTTTATTTTCAAAGCAGTAGATCATCTTTTAGATAAAATTCTAACTATAGTTTGAATTCAGAAATGACTTTCAAAATCATAAATATAACAGATAGTCTTTCGTTTTCATGACATTCAGAAAAACTTTGGTAAAATAATTGGAAAATCCTGAATCTATGGTCAAACTCCAATGAAAAGAAAAATAACTAACGCCAACATTACGTCACAGTAAGGCGGCAAAACTATTATGATTGTATTGAAAATGACAACTTCGTTTCCACGGATACATAGGTACTGGTGAGTATGCAGTTAAACAAGGATCGAGTAGGTATATGTTTCGCTGTAATATTTAAAATCTTCGATAGCTAACGCGAACTGTAGTAGGTATGTGTTCGTAATATTAATCAAGGAAGCACTTACCAGTCTAATTTCCCGATGTCTCTAGATGCGCAGCAATCCCGGGATTTGTATAACTCGATGCAGCGATACAATTCAAATAGTGACGATATATATATCGATGATGAGCGCGTAGGACGATCATCCACATATTAAGTACTAATTAACGTGAACGTCATCGGAAGCTGCGATCAAGCGCTAACGCGTGAACTTTTCGCAGGCACACAAACCCAAGAAACAAAGACAGGACTTCAAAACGGTTTCAGTACACCTGATTAATATGACGGAAACAATAAGATATTTGACAAGTTTTCGAAAACGATCTCACATTATTGACTAATGTTTGATGTCCGTAAAAAGTGGTTATTCATCATTCTGTCGTGTATTTCAATAAGAATAACCAAATCAAAAACTCCATTTTCAAGTTGCCGCGAAAACGTTTCTCCGGACAATATGGAGTCTTACTAGTGTGTGAGGTCACACGACTGTTTAAAAACGTCAAACGATACAATGTAATGTCACTTTAACCGGAAGTTTACTTACGTGTGACGTCATTTAGGCTCCGCCAATCCCAACCGTTTTGAGTCACGTGACAATACATAAGAAAACTATTATCTTTTTCGTGGTTTTTTAGTGAAATTATATTTTTTTTTTAAATAGTCAAATCCCCTGCCAATATTCATTCTTAACACAGATGCTTACCATTGGCACTTTACTTTTAATACTGTCAAATACCCTATTATATAAAATATAAACCAATTAATTATGGAGCCGCATAGGGGCGTACGTAACCACATAGATTCAAGCGAATTACTACCTTATTGTTTTGCAATGGTTGTAAGAAAATAAGCATAAGGTGGTCAGGAATCAAATTGGCTGATCGTACATAAACATACATAGTAAAAAAAATACTTCAAATACAGATTACAAAAAAGACAGTGACCAAAAAAAGTTCGTTTGTATAAGGTTTGAATATAAATAGTGGAAATAAATCTGGAGATGTTTATTACCTACCTAAAGTGGCCTAGGAAACAAAAAACAGGTTAATACCACAACTTTTTTTAAGAATTCGATAATCTCCAAAGAGGTTTTCGACCTGGATTAATTTTCTTCGAGTTTTTACTTCTTCGTAACTGAGATCCCTCTCCGCATCGGGAAGTGCTTTTGGTCGATCGTTAATGGAATTAGCCTCCTTATTTTACTTTTCTTTGTTTTTGGTCTCGACATTTTGTTTACATAAAATTACACAGGTATTTTATAACACAATTTCTTTTTAATAAAAACAGAAATTGTAAGACAGAATACCTGTCAAACAATTCATACTATTTGCACATTCGCCTGTCGACAATAATTTGTTTGTAAATAAACAGCTTCTTTTCCTAATGAAATATTTACCAAAACGTAATGGCTTGATCACACGTACCGAAGAAACGGGCGAGACAGTAAAATGTTTTTCGGCCTAGGTAGTGATGGAAGTTAATAACTCATGTTAGAGCGCTCGGCCGACCACGATGTTGAAAAACGTACCGAGTACTCGTCCAAGAGCTGTCTCGTTCGTTTGCTCGGTACGTATGATTTAGGCATAACTTTCAGAAGTATGCTTTTCTGAATGAAAAATAATCGTACTTTTTGTTTTTCGGATAGCAGAAGATGCGGGTTCGGATCCCGTCTGTTGATAAAGTTTTCAGGGCTGCAGGTAAAAATGATGCGATTGGGATAAGCCAGAGCACGAGTGATACTATGGTATCTAAAGAATATATTGGCTATGATAGCCGCTTGCCATTAGGCGAGCCATGAACAAGTATATTCGCCTTTTCATTAGTTATCACATAACAAAAAACTTTTCATCAGTTTCCATGTATTGCAGCGTCACCAACTGCAGTAAATAACGGTGTATTTGGATACAGAATGCGGGCAAATCGCAGAATTGATTTGTTTGAATAACGTTTGGCGCGACACACCGTGTTTCAGGCGGGTTAGCCAAACTTGGCGCGCTTCCACAAGCCCGGCCTCTCTCTTACATGTCAATAGTTCCGGGCTAAAAGGAGATATGTCACGTGTCATTTGTTTATTTTTATTGACTCTCCATACCGTCGCAGCGGGTTGTGTAAGGAATGACATATTTCCCGACAAAAAATCATTATTCTTGATGTTACAAAGCAAAGAAAATTATATATGCGCTAGTTGCTAATTTTCCCGCTTTTGCTGCCAAGCTGTCAGTTCATTTTAGACGATATAATAATATTTTATAAAACTTATATAGAAATACTTATTTAAACTTAATTGCACTTAACTTAGACTAGATTTAGCCCATACAAAAATATCATATTGACATTGTCGTTTTGTCATATTTGTATGGGTTAAATCTAGTTTTATTTAAATCGAAAAAAAGGCGGCTAATCTACTTATAGCAGAAGTTTCACTTAATAATAAGTTTTGATTAAAGTACATTAATATGTATTCATTTATTTAAATGCTTACAGGCCCAATTCAATTTTAATTATTATAAATGTAAATTCAGACACAATATAGCTTAACACACCTACGCAGAGTTGGAACTAGAAAGTCCAAAGTTTGGCCGCATAATCTGGCAATTTGTTAAGGATTATAATCAAAATACGGCTATCAGATGCATACGGGCCTCATTCCACAATTAAAATCTTTAATTAAGGTATGAATCGCGCGTTTTCAGTCCACCGCTTCTCTTCGGTATGATTAAAAATACTGTTTAAAATCATTATCATAGAAGGGTAGTTCTTCGAGGACCCTTTTTGGCTGTTATTCCTAGAACTTTACCTGTGTTTTGTATGTCAAAATAATGGTATTCAATCAATGTTTAATAATGCTGAAATTAAAGAAAATAGCATTTTGCCATTCTTACACTTTTTAACAATTTTGTGTAGCTACAAGTTTTAGTCGCACGAATACTCAGTTGTACTCTGCATCTCTGGAGGACAAACGTACTGCTCGACGCTGTGTTCACGCCATGCTTTATCAATAACTTAAGTCATCGTGATTATTTATACGTATAGTATGTTTGGTTAAGTCTTTAAATACGACATATATATGTGTATATGTTAAACATCGTAATTTTCGTGGCAATTTGCCAACGAAAATGATTAACCATGGCATGGTGAAAAATAATTTTATTTATTGCTTATTCTCTTGTCTGTTTCTACTATGTTCACATATAAATATCGTAATATGTCATAATTTTCAGAAACTGATGAACAGAGTAATTTTCGGAACTTAATTTAATCTGCACAAAGACATTTTTAACGGTGCGAAACCAAAGTTGGTACTGGTTTCCAGTATTTGCAATGACTCTACGCATTAACGGACTAGCAGAGGTTTCTTTTATTGGAATTTGTGCTTATTTTGGTAGCGGCAAATTCGTTTCTTAACTTTCATGGATAAGTCCGAAGATTGAATTTCTATAAATAATTATTTATTTTCTGTTTAAAAGTGATTACATAGTAATGATATGTTAATAATTCTACTAACATATGAAACATCCTTTTTTAAGTTTGATGTTGCAGATCTCATTTTACAGCAAATTACTGAACAATGTGGTATTTTTATGCTCTGACTTACACTCTCGCGACTTGAGTCAGTCTAGTGAAATATCCGAGCGCAACTAGTTTTGTTACGTGAGCTGCAGTGCTATTCTGTAAAATTTTCACGCGCGGATCCGATGTGGATCCGCCCGAATCTGTATGGGAAACGCGCGGATCCGATGCGGAAACGCGCGGCTCCGATCCGCGGGTGATAATTTTACAGAATAGCACTACAGGCCAACAGCGGGGGGAAATCGACAGAGAGGGACGCTGGGAATAGCTGCTCCCCTCCGGGCCGCGTCGGCCGTGTTGCTCTATGAACATATTATCTAAAATGGCAGCTACAGAAATCGAAAGTGGAGATTTTATTTTACAGAATCGCATTATAATAAATAACATATAAGATGATTTTTTGAAATTTATAAGAACAATCTCTTACATAATACTATAAGTTGCATTCATTTATTTACTACCTATTCATTAATGAGATACAAGTTATAAAATTGTAAAACGGAATAAGTAATTTGATATTTAAGAACAGTATGTTTCTTATAGTTTCAAAGCATCAAAGGTACTTGATTATACTACTCAGTTAAGTATTTCTCTGCAAATACGCCTCGGAGAGACGGCGTTTTATGCGTCTTCCCGGGAATACCATAAAATAGTCAATTTAAATTTATCCATTTAATTGACGTATAAAATTATTAGAACCATATAAGCAATTTAATTAGAAATAAATTTACAATAAGTATTTATTATCGTCAATATGGTTGAAGTTTTGGAGTTTTTTATTTGTTCTCGTGTTTATTACTTTCATTCTCAGTAGATACATTGATTCGTTAAGTGCCGTTACTATACATACCAAAGAAAAAATATACCTACATATCCTGATAAAACTAACGACTCCCATGAACCATACTGTTTATTTTTAGATAATAATTTCAAATCGATGAAGTAAGTACCTTCTTTATCGACATCAAAAAGGAGATTATATCACTTCTTAACAGTATCAGTGTGTTATTATAAGTTTCCGGGAATTACCCAAAGACGCGCCCGCTCGATAATAATTTTATATGAACTTAATGGAACTATGGAACTTATTAACCGAAGTTTTCAACGCTTGTTGTTGTTATATAATATATTTTGTGCATCGGGGGTAGGTGGTATCAGGAGTCAGTTAATATAATATTTAAGTAATTTTTTTTATTATTATATCATCATATATATTGCTCTATTACGTACGAAGGGGAATTTGATTAAAGACGCAAGTGTACAATAAAATTGCTGATACAATAAAACCAACATGACAATACTCGTGCCCACATCAAAATGAATAAAAATGTGATCAACATTTGAATTCGCGCAAAAAAAACATAACCGATTAGAAGTACCAATTACCTCTTCGGTGAAGTTTACATACATTGTAAGAGCGTTCGAATATAAGCACCGATATACTATACTAGCAAGTCGAGTTCATTCACATGAGATCATCGGCGTTAAGCAAATAATCTGCTGCTATCTACAAATCAAACACTGCTTATTATTGCGTATCACGAGAATAGCTAAGCCACGCAGCAAGGGTCACCATGTATCCGATTTTTAAGCAATATATCTGGATAAACATTTTCTCACCCTTAATAGTTTTATTTGAGAGTGGTTACACTTTTCAGTCAAATATACCTACTTAACTGTAATTTGTGACTCTACTAAAGAAATTTAAGAAAAGTATAGCAAGTGATTGAACACCCGATTGGTGCGGCCGTCCCTTATTGTGGCGTAACTTACACCTTAGTAAGACTGCAGATAAGTAAAAGTTTTGAAAGAATTACAGCGCCTCACAGGTAGATTGAACCAGGAAAGGTAACTTGGAGTGATAACACATCTTAAGTAAGGCAAACATTATGATTGTTAACCACACGCGGTGGTACATACGTACATACTAGCTGTGCCCCGCGGTGTTACCCGCGGTTTATAAGGGTTATTTTCTCGCAGTAAAACGTAGCCTTTGTGTTTAACCAGGGTGTTAGCTAACTCCATACCAAAATTTATTAAAATCACTCCAGCCGTTAAGACGTAAAGAAGTAACAAACTTACACACACACTCACAAACTTACACCTTTAGAATATAAGTGTGATAATTATTGTTTTTTTGATTGTTGGTTGAACACGCTAATCTCAGAAACTACTGGTCCGATTTTAAAAAGTCTTTTTGTATTAAATAGTGCATTAATGGAGAAAGGTTACAGGCTATATAACATAAGGATACGACTAATAGAAGCGGAGCACTAATGGAAAATGTTGCAAGAACGGGAAAAGATATTCCTTTTGAGAGCTACCGTTACGTGCGCTGCGTAAACGGTAAAAATTACACAAACATCATGTATGACGGAATTTTTCTTCTGGAAAAGTCTATAAAAAAAAAGTCCGCGAGGATATTTATCTATCTTTTAAAGATGACACAATATAAATTTATTTCCTTAAAATAATACGACTGAAAACGCAGGTCACCTCTAGTTTATAATAAACAGCTGCTTTTAGAAGTATCTTCCACCATATGAAAGAAAGTAGCCAAGTAAATCTATTTATATAACTTTAAAGTCATACACTTCACTCAAACATATACTAAGTTGAATTCTACCAAGCCATCAATAAAAAAATGTACGAAACGGATTTTTTTCCATAAAAGTTGCACCCTTAAATGAATATGTTCGCTTTTAAAAAAGTTATAAAAAACTGTTAAAATCTGTCCAGCCAAGCCAAATTCTGAATATTAAAAACCTGGTTACCCTACACGGAACCACCGTGTTTTTTGTGTTCAATTAATATGGTGACAACCGTTGCGTCAGTGGCATTAATCTTTTTTTTTTTAAAGGCAACGGAATTAATTGGTTCAGTATGCGATACCCATCACAATATAAAAACAAACAGCTGCTAATTTAGGCGCAAAAATCGAGGCAATTTCGTTACGCGAGCAAAAATAATATAGGTATTTATGGGTGTAATCACTGCGTGTATCTTTAAAGAGGAGTAGAAAAAATGTGAAATTGATTGTTCCTAATACCCGAATAAAAATAGTGCCATGGAAACGAAAATTCCGTAGATAATCGGGTAATCCCCGTCATAAATCCATCGTTGTAACGCGATTTATTATCGTCTATAACACTCGGCGAGGTGAGGGCGAATATAATAACGTTCCTTTTTGCTATGTCCACGTAATGGATGTACCTATGCGAGGATTACCTATCTGTACGTGTGTGTATTTGTTCTTATTTGGTTGTATTGTATTTTAACAACGAGATTTGAACTAAATAGCTACTCACTTATAAATACATCGTGAACGAAAGAACGGACAATAAAGTTGATCCTATATGTATGATCTATCTATGTATGTAGCAGCTATATAGAATATGATGTAGGGGAGAGCGGGGCTACAAGTTCCGATTTTTATTTAACCTCGAACATTGTTACGAAACTTTGATTTCAGAATTAATATAATGCAATCAAAATCAACTTACATATCTTACTTTGGTATTAAGATAGTTATTTAGGACATTTTTTGTGAGATTTTTTTATTATAATTTTTTTAATGCCTAAAGTCGGGAAGCAACAACTTACCCCGACTTGGGGCAAGTTGTTAACAAGTCGGGGTAAATTGTTACCGTACCTGTGAAAGCTGTTATTTGTGAAATAAAAACCAATAAATGATAAAACTGAGTCTGTTTATTTAAGCACTAATTAGTTTCGTATGGATTATCTGTTTAACATTTATATGTAATATAACAAGTAACCATAATTTTACTTAAACAATTATTAGTCTTTTAATAATTAACAGCTTATCAAATAACTTGTAGCTAATCAGCCTTGATAATTAGTTCAGTCTTCAATCAATATAACTTGCCTTAGGCTAAAAACAAAAACAATCATATTGCCATCATAGGCAGAGAACATACATATATACTTATAATTAATCATCAGAAGATATGTCAGAAACACAGTTTGGGCATAGGTAGGTTAAGTTTTGATTTAGTCTGCATCTGGAATGAGCCCAATTCTTGCATTCTTGACACTGAACCCATTCTTCTCCTGAACGTGAATTAGAGTAACTGTCACAGCAAACTAGACAATAATACTCCAAATTGTCCTCTTCACTTTCAGAACTTTCACTACTCGTTTGTAAAATCTGTCGTTTAACAAATTTCCCCTTTCCTTTTCCCTTTCCTATTCCACTTCCTTGCTTTGTTTTACCCTTCCCCTTTCCTTTGTCTTTTCTCACTTTTTCATTGCCGACGCTTACATTCCTTTTCTTGCTTTGCTCTTCTGCTAAAGTTAGTTTTTCTGGAGTATCAGTTAAAATAGTAGACTTTCTAAGACGTCGTCGACGTTGAGGTGGAAATTTATACTTATCCAACACTGTGCTTAGCTTTGTGAAAAATTCGCTAACATTGTGTTTGTTGAAAGATGTCGCCCTGCTGGCACTTGTTGCCTCCGGCGCTCTTATTGACAGGCGAGGATTTCTTTTTAAAAAACCTGTCAGCCAGTCTGGGCCAGCTTTTCTGTTTTCATGCCAAGATGGTATGCTAATTTTTTCACTTCTTCTGGCAAAAGACCAAAGAAAATTGAAGCACATTTCAACAAATATTCTTCTAATTTATCTTCCTGTTCTTCAGTAAAGACCAATCTTACTTTTTTGTAGCCAATAGTGATATTTTCTACTCCAGACTTTAGCTTTTTAACAAACCTGTATAATGACATATGACAAATATCTAATTCTCTGGCAACCGTTTTTATTTTCCTGCCATCCTTGATAACTGCATCTGCTGCTTTTTGCATCAACTCTTGTGATACAGAACCTCGTGTTGATTTTCGGGTATAAGTCCGCATGCTACAAAAGAAAAATTACAATATTTTTATTCCATTGTTTATATAAATAAATTGGGGCAAGTTGTTCCGAGGTCACAATGTGCCCCCGAAAAAAGGAACATTTAGCCCCAAACGCACGTGTTGAAAAAAATGCATGATATAGGTTAGGTTACGAAACATATGTAATTTAGGCAAAGTAAACCGAAACAGTAGACAAATGCTTTAATTAAAACACTGAAATATAAGAGGCTTATTATTAAAATTCGCGAGAAAGACCAAAAATACCAAATACGAAAATATTTACTTACGTGAACCAGTGACGCACGTGATGTTATACCGAAGTTTCGGGTGCCACTGGCCTGCTTAAGATGGCGGCCGACGGTGCGCTGTGGCGTTCCATTTCACGCCGTGTTTACTAAATATTGTTATCTCTTTTCCACGCAAAGTTATTTCAATCGGAACAACCTACCTCGGTAACATTTAGCCCCGCTCTCCCCTACCCTAAAAATCACATTTAAGCAGTTAGAGATCTGCAGTGACTGCACTGTGGTAAACGTTAACATTGAACAAAATATTTTTTTAGCTTAACAAAAAGTTAAAAAAACAATACAGGCTATCAAATATCTTTGAATGAACTATATAGATAGACCCAAAAATATCACGTAAGTTAACATGTTACCAGGAAAACTGTAATTGGCATTAGTATAAGAAAATATTATAAATGTAACTAGAAATAAGACAATGCTGAAATGAATAAATAAATAAATCAAAACTACAATTGTTTACCTATTACAGTTCATGAGAGCCCGTAGCCATACAGAGAATGTAGGTTTAGTAAATAAGACCTTGTAAGCACCCGTTAGTTACGGATTAAATATACAACAATCAAAGGTATTTTACACTAGAGACTTGGCGCCTCTGGTCCGCCCACGGAATACCCACGCGGTCAAGCTTTTGGTGAAATCTTACCAATATCGGTGACTACCGGTCAGAAGCTAATCGCGCTTCAATAATTATGCGTAAAATCTTAGCAACCAATTAAGATTATAGTGATAACTGATTGAGATTTTATTATTCCGGCAGGTAATAACGAGTGGCATTTCTCTTTGTCCGTTTATATTGGCTTAGCAAAATAAATTTGAGAACAAATTTAATTTATCTAAAATTCTTCAGTCTTGACAATGCTTTTGAGTAGATAATTTCATTTGATTAGAAATTTTGTTGAGAAAATTTCGCAGCTTATATAAAGATTTTATCATTTTGGGTTGTCAGTAATGGTTTTTCATTTTCTTTATCAACTAGCTACTTATTTCTTTCAAAGCAAAATTTCAATTTTGTAAAACCAAATTATTATTAAGAAAATATTGTTTATTCACCTAAGAGCTATGCTTGAGAGATTGTAAAGGCATTGTTAAAAGAAAATGTATAACATATATGTTTTGATTGAAACAAATATAAACGAACCAGGCAGCAGACGGGACTCGAACCCGCACCCTTCGCAATCCGGGCGAATGCACTGACCAATTATGCTACCGCGGCCCTCACGGACCGCGTCGAAATTCTTCTAGCCATTCTTAAGTCAGGTCAGGTCAGTGCATTCGCCCGGATGCGAAGGGTGCGGGTTCGAGTCCCGTCTGCTGCCTGGTCCGCGAGGAATTTTTTCTAGTTATATTTTCTTTAGATTTAAACATCAAGCAGTTACATGCTTTAAAAATAATAAAATTTATAACTATAATTGCTATTTCTTCTTTCAAATGTTTAATACTTGTAAAAGTATTCATTTGACATTGTGGGTTACCTATAATGCGAAGAGATGGCGCTGCCTTGCAGCTTAAGAATGGCTAGAAGAATTTCGACGCGGTCCATGAGGGCCGCGGTAGCATAATTGGTCAGTGCATTCGCCCGGATTGCGAAGGGTGCGGGTTCGAGTCCCGTCTGCTGCCTGGTCCGCGAGGAATTTTTTCTAGTTATATTTTCTTTAGATTTAAACATCAAGCAGTTACATGCTTTAAAAATAATAAAATTTATAAATATAAACGACCTTCGCTTTATCGCGGTTTCTTGTTATCCCCATCAGCATCAGCTCAGCCGTAGGACGCCCGCTGCTGAGCATAGGCCTTCCCCAAAGATCTCCACATCGATCGGTCCTGTGCCACGCGCATCCATCGACTTCCCGCGATCTACATTCTCCTCGCTATGTGCCCCGCTCACTGCCACTTCAGCTGAGCGATTCTTCGAGCGATGTAACTTTAATTCTCCTGCGGATTTTCTCATATTTGATTCTATTACGCAGGTAAATACAAAACATCGCTCTCTGCATTGCCCGCTGTGTGACCCTTCTTAGTGTAAGCCTTCTTATGAGAACCATAGTAATCGACCACTTCTTGTTATACGGTATAATAATGAAGTATTAATGTCATGCCTTAAATCACTTACAGAGTTTGCTTATCATCAATATCCAATACTTGTAGGTGCCCGCGACTTCGTCTGCGTGGAATTAATTGTTTCCCATACAAAATTAACGCTCACACGTGCACACACACACAAAACAGTACACAGTACAATCTGACCGTAGAAGAACCACCTGCTTTTGTTGGGTCTACTTTCATTGGATCTCTTTTGCATCTCTCGCTATTCATCTAAAGAGAAGTGTGTGTGATCTTCCGTAACGAAGCAGTTTATGCTGTATCCCTAGCACGGACCGATATCGAATTCGTATCGTTTGCGAGTCCGAAATGTCATTGTCAAATGTGTACTGATTTTTAGTTCTCGTTACGTAATTTAAGTTTCCATACAAAATTTGACATTGACATTTCGGTTTGCAAACTATTCGAATTCGATAATGGTTCGTGCTAGGGGTACTGAGCCACATCCATTTGCTCTTCACGGTGTCATATCGTTTGTATATTCTATGAACTATGTATTACTAAGACAGCAATAAAAAATTATCCTATTCTATTCTATTCGAACTTTGAACCCCTCCGTTTTACTCCTTCTGTTTTGGAAAATCCTTTCTTACCGCACGCCTACATCATAATATCTATATGTATTTGTGCTTTTCAGCGCATTCCGTTCAATGGTTTGAGCTATTCGTTGATACATCAGTTAGTCAGTAACAGTTGACTTTTATAATTCAGAAGATAAATTAGTGAGTTTCAATTTTTACTCTGTCACTCTACCATAAATCAATAAATAAACGCAGCCAACGACGCAGACCGAAAGAAGAAAAATAAATACCCACTTAACAAAAACTGTTAGTTTTAACAATTCTGTGATTATTCTTCTCCTCAACTTAAATGTACTTTAGATACCTTATACCTCATTATTGTTATTTCAGAATTTGTAGTGCTTTTGTTTTTATGTTTTAAAAAAAATATTTTAGTTTCTTCTTCTTATAGGTAACTAAGAGCACTATTAGCAAAGTTTAGGTACTTGTTCAGGTTTCTTGGGTTAGTTTGAAATTTAGCTAAGTTACAATAGCCAAACGTTAATAACTAATCATCTTTTACAAAATATTACTTATCCAGACTGAGGAGTTCTCTTGGTACTTTACAATCAGCTCCACTTTACTTTAAGAATATAGTTACAAAATTGCAACCAAATCAAAATAATCGTATAATTTTTCGAAAAATCGAACGAAAATTCCCGCTATGTATCTAGGTTCTCCTCATGAAATCCAGCCATTTCGATATCATAACCTTATATATCCCATATAGTTGAACATCTCATTGGTATACGATGAATATAGAACCTCCTCCATTTTTAATTTGAAGTTGGTTAAAAGTCGATGCAATCGATCACCTGCATGATACTTGAACATCGCTTAGTGACAGTCCGATCGAACCAGATCCATCCAATATGTGGCCGCGTCAATTTTATAAATGAGCCGGGCTCTTTGATCGCGCCGCCGCGTGAGAGCGGCCATCGGTGGCCGGGTCCGTAGGCCGCGACGTCGGCCGCAGGGCTGCCGACTGAATGTCAAGGTCGGTCGAAACAAAAAACGATCGAGTGAAAACAAAAAACGTCTAGCCAGAAGGCCCTTTTTGATTGTTTTCTATTGACTAATACTAGGCGTAATGACCCGTCCGACTTTTAGTAAACGTATGCCATACTTGAGTATCATAAGCTATCCTAACCCCATATACTACCTTGTGAAGCTCTAGCTAGAGTGGCAGTGGAGTGGTAGCTATACTAACTAAAGAAAAATAAGACTTAAGGAAGTGTATGCACACAACTAGATTTTTTACTGCAGTCTTCGTAAGGTGGAAGTTACTGACCCAAACGAGTTCTTAACGATAATTAACTTAATTTAACATATTTTTAAATTGGAAGTTTTTCATTTTAACATTTCGACAGCCCTAATTAGCGATGGATGATAGATACCGATAGCGGAAATCTGTCAGGTCAGCCGCTCACCGGTCGCTTCCAAGATGGATGCGGCAAATTTGTGCTGCACTAAGAAAACAGCACTACTATCGCATGAGTGAATAAGGCACAAAGGCAAAGCTTCATGCAATGTGCGTGTGTGAGTGAGCACTGGTGGCCTGTCTCCGCCAATACAGTGCGACCAAGATCCGAAAGTGCCCGAAATCACAACCAATTTTAGGAAGGTATAAATAAGCCTTTTATATTTCCTTATTTATTTGTGGAGCTCGATAGCGCAGGTGGCTAGCGCATTCAGTTGCAATCGTTGCAGTTAAGCAACTTTCGCAGCGGTCGGTCATTGGATGGGTGATAAAAAATGTACTATCTCGAACTCCTCCGTGCTTAGGAATGCACGTTAACGCCGTTGGCCCCGGCTGCATCTGCAGTCGTTAGCACCCACCAAACCACACAGGGCCCGCGTGTGGGGTCATAGCCCAATCTCCCTATTCCATCCATAGACTAAGCCTCTGCCCCAGCAGTAGCGACATTAATAGGCTGATGATAATGATTTACTATTAGCCTTCCCGATTCATTGTTAATTATAAAGTTCCCTTTAATAAGGAGATTTTACTTTCATCAAATATTAACTAGCTGCACCCTCCTTTCAATGTCATCTAAGTAAGTGCCACAAGAAAAATCTTGTGGCACTTGTCGACCAAAAGGTCGCATTGTAGAAAGCCTTCTCTGCGTATGCGACAGGCCACCAGTCAGGGTTACCAGACGTTACGAATTTTGCGGGACGTCCCGATTTTTAAATTAAAAATTAAATGTCCCGCGCGGGACAGGCTCAATCCTGGTTTTCGGGAATAACTCGACCGTGCGTGCTGCGTGCTAAGAAAGCGAAGGGGTGGCACAGACAGACGAGTGCGGACGCGTGCGACACGTGTGGCCGCCTGCCCGGCGCGTAATGAAGATAAATATTCATTATTTTTTGATTATATTCGTTTTTTTACTACGTCCCACTTTCGACAAAAGAATCCCGCTTTTTTTCACTCAAAAAGTTCCTAAATCCCGACTTGGCAAAAAAAACTGGCAACGCTGGTGACAGGCCACCAGTGCTCACTCACACACGCGCAATAATATGAAGTTTAGTATGTGTGCCTTCTTTATTTATAAGCTACTTTAAAGATAGACCATTCAATACACTCCCACGACCTATTTGAATAAGAAAAACATTTCTTAAACTTGTGTTACGTCAGGAAATCATTAATAAGATGTCGCTTAAGATCGCGGCGTCGACGTCAGTAATCTGTTTTATTTAATGTTGGTAAATAAAAAGAGAATAAGCTTTATTTAGATTGACTTGTTAAAAAATCTCTTAAAACCCGTAAAACTGGCCTAAAAACTAATTAAAGTATAATATTGGTGCTTTGAGCCCCAATTCAAAAATAAGGTAAACTTTTTGAAGAATGGCTTCCATGAATTACATCATACTGAAATAAACAAGGTCTATATAAAAGAGAGTTTGAAGAAAACCATATTTTTGCATTGCAATGTCAACCTTATTCTGTGGGAATAGAATATTCGTAGTTTGAATTTTGAAACCACCCACTCCACAAATTGCCTAGTTTACTGACAATCAGGTAACCCGACGCCTGGACTGGACGTCTATCCGGCTACATAAGTACTCTCCGTTATTGTAGTTAGGAGATATTAAACAAGAAAATTAAACCAAAAACATGTAGACTCATTTTATTCTCAGCTCAATATATATATATATATATTTAGTTAATTTATCACACTGAAAACTTACATTCAGTAAAATAAACAAACTTTCAGCATGATAGTTAAGTAAGTAGGTATAATATAATTGGGCCTGTACCACGTAATAGTTTTCTCTAAACACAGTGGCTCGGTGAGTTTATTACAACTGAGTTTATCGATTTAATTAAAACACCCTCCACCTATAACCGAATCAAAATTCTATTATCAACGCATTAAACTTGATTTTACTCCCATGACTTCCCGTACCTACCGTTTACGTCATTCGACAGAAACAGCAGACTTTGTAAAGCAAGCAAAATGTTCCCACCAACCCAGTGATATTTCAACTTACAAAAGTGACTCGAAAATGACAAGTTCGCCATGGAAACCCGAACATCGCAAGCGGGAGTATTTTAGCGGGAATTTTGCCAGGGACGCTTTTAAGCGTCCCTGACAAAATACTTTTAAATGGGACCGCTAAATCCGGAATTCACTCCACGAGATTTTTCTAAACGAGGACTTTATAAAAATAATATGTTATTTATGAACACAAGACCACTTATCGTGCTAATCAGCTCTGTAGAAATTATTATATGTACTTATAAAAAAAAGTACAAAAAGAACAGAAACACAGGCAGGTCTAGGAGCAATGGAACAACATCTACACACTTTCTATTTAAAAGGCTATAGGTACGTTAACGGATAAAGCAGTTTCAGAAACTATTTCAGGCTTTCACCTTAGTTCCCTACCCAACTTATACCAAACAGCAATCTCAATTAATCGTTGAAACTAAATACTAAAATATATTTTTTAACTGTGCCATAGCTACTCTTACAGTTGTTCTGTCAACACCGCAAGGAGTAGAACGAATGAATGTAATAATAATGAGTATTCCATAAATTTATCTTACTTACCCTTAAAATAGTTATACTAGTGACAAATTCAGCCTATGCCACAACGTACGTGATTACTCCTTAAAAATCTAGTTCAACAAAATCGTGTTTTCAAGAAGGCCCCGTTTACATTTCACCCTCGTAGACTGGTAGAACTGCTCGCGGCATTACCTAGAACAAAACAAACACGTATTTAGCGAGACAATTCCAAGGGGCCCCTGAATATTCATCGCCAGATATCGAACATGACAACTGCGTTGGCCAACTGCGGGACACGCGATATCGATTCAGAAAACGTTCCTTGTATGGTGACCACGCGATGCCGGCTAAGTCGTAAAATCTCAAATCATAAGAATATTTACATAATCATAAAAAAAGAATACGTTTTTTGGTCATGCCATAACTTGAGAGCGACATTACTGATTTATTCTAAAATTTTCCTATTTTTTATTTTCACATAGTTAAAACGAAACAGCTTAAAACCCAATATATTAAAATGTAGCGTTAACGCACTACAGTGTAGTTCTAGAACTCATTATTGATATTTATTTAAATGCATCTGACTAGCTTTTTAGTCGAGTTCGCAAAAGTTATGAAGGATTATCATCAATACTGATACTGAACCCCAATGAGTGTATACGCATGCCTTCTTTAAAAACAGAATCATCGAATATCAATTGTATAAGACATATCCCCACTGTGCGTGCTTCACATGCGGGTTGGAATAAAATGTATAATACATGTCTCACCTACTAGAATAATATAATAATGACTAACTATTTGTCAATATAACTTCGGACAACTTTACACAGTGCAGCAGTAAAATGGCTAGGGTTTTTTTTCTGGCCAGGGTAGAAGTAGTTAATACTTTATCCTCCCTTATTAAAACGTACGGTCTCCCTAAGCGGACCTTTTCCAAGATATCCGTGAGCGGAGGCTACTCGTATTGTGCATGCGACTTACTCGGGCTGCTCCGACTATTCGCATTCGCATGCCCGCTACAATTTACTGCCTCTCCTATGGGAACCATTTAATTTGATTAAGTCTCATATCTTATTGGGATACTCATAAAAAATACAATACAAATACAAAAATCTTTATTATTCTTCTACATCAAAGTTTACATGGTGTGGGTCTTCTTTTTTAAGTAAAGTTACCTGTATTAGAAGAAGACATGCGCACTACTACAAATGTTATGCTTATATGCTGATTCAATAGTGAGATAATACACTTCTGTTAATGTTATGATTATGAGACGTTGATAAGTGCTTAAATTAATTTCTTTAAACCATACTTTTCTTTGTGTTTGCTCCCTCGCATAGCACAAGTAACAAGTAAGCTACATTTCACTTCAAGTTAACGTAAAAAACGGCCGTTTATGTTGCGTACTTACCTACTTTTTTACGGAACCCTCGGTGGACGAGACTTGTTTGGTTTCTTTATTTGTCAATAAGACATACAATAACGTCTAACATCTCACTTAAAAAAACTTATTTTACGCGAACAAACATAGCGAATTGCAACACAAACGGTGGCATTCAAATAAAATGGAAACACAGATAAAATTTTCTTGAAACAGAATTGCGCAAAGCATATTTTTATGTTGTTGGTTGGATATTAATAAGCGGACGCTGGCAATTCGTTAACCACACACACGACACGACGAATCAACACGTTACAGTTTCCTATAGAAATAAACGAGGCTGGTCACGACCGTGCGCCTGAGCCTATGGCAGTGAGCGCTCGGCGTCGACACTCATATTTTACATAATACTGACTAATTTACACGAGATCGTACTGAGCGAGGCGCCGCGCAGACTCGGATGAAATACTTTGTTTGAAACAAGGTATTTAAACTTTTATAATTCCTATTTAAACGACACGAAGAATTAACACGTTACAGTTTCCTATATAAATAAACGAGGCTGGTCACGACCGTGCGCCTGCGTCTATGGCAGTGAGCGCTCGGCGTCGTCACTCTTATTTTACATAATACTGACTAATTTACACGAGATCGTACTGAGCGAGGCGCCACGCAGACTCGGGTGAAATACTTCAAACAAAGTATTTAAACTTTTATTGGTGTCTTCGGGGTCGGGGGTGGTCATACCCCGATAAGGGTTGTTATTCTGATGTACGCAGCTTGTCTATCTCTCAGCAACAAAATAGCAACAAACTACACAGTTTGTCTCGTGCCGCTAGCTGCTTTAGTTCACGAGATACGAAAAATCTGAGATATCTAAGAATAAGGGTAGTTAGCCCCCCATGAAGGGCTGATATTTTTTCATATGTAACCAGCTTATCTTACAGCAACAAAATAGCAACAACATTAGCCGTTCATCTGATATCTCGAACTGCTGCTGCCCCCGAGATATCGCTGTGGTTTCGCTAGCGTAACAGGTGTTTTTGGAGAAATATTGGAGCAACAAAATCAATTCTTGCGGCACAAAATAGCAACAAATTAGAAACAAAATACTATATACCTTAGGATATGGAATATGAAATCGTTACGCTAGGGTAACATACCTTACTTACTACCAAAATTTCTTCTATTATAGAAAGAAAGAAAAATATTTTTATTTGAGACAAAACAGTAAGAGAATATATAAACAAACCACACACATCTATTTTTTTGTCTCAAAACGGTCCCAACACAGCTTTTTTCTTAATTTATTGGCAATGGATACATTGTCCTTATGCCTACTCAACACAGCGTGATGCTGATGCTGCCATCAGCGCTGGTCTTCCGTTGGAACCGGTTCAGCGACGACACGAAACAATAACAGCAATAAAATAAACATAACAAAATTAAAAATAAATTTCGGACACACATTGCAGATGAATATCTCCCCATCTCCTTTAAATTGCTCTAGTGTCATGTAAAAGTGTTTCCTGCGATTTTTGATGCGTATCCAGTAAATTGGTGAAGTTATATTGTATAAAATACAGAAACTTGCACATGGTATGTTTCCACATCAATAAAATTGAGTGAAGTGGCACGTAACGAGTAATGCGTTTCGCTCACTTAAATATATCAAGTGACAATCCTGAATTCGCGGTCTCCCGGCGCCGGCGTCCGTCGGCATTGTCACGCTCTGTTTTACAAAGCATGTGACCCGGCATACATCTGTTATGTATGCACATACGTAAATATTCGACTACAATATCGTATTACTAGTTGATACGGCAATATGTAAATGCTCGTAAATAATACCACTGCTGCATGCCGTTGCGAAAATGTGCATGCATGTTGTAGAGTACATTATATCTTTGACATGTTTTGATCTTATTATTAACCAAGGAGGTTCTTTACCTCCATATCCAGGAATCTTTGACGACCTCCGTGGTCGAGTGGTTTGTACGCCCGGGTTTCATGGTATCGCCTACTTGAGAGGTACCAGGTTCAAATTACGTTGAGGGCAGATGTTTGTGTGATGATTGCAAGCATTGGTAGTCTAGTCATGGATGTTTAATATGTGTTTCTATATAAATATACTTATATATGTATCAGTATATGTATTCTATCCGTTCCCCTAGTATCCTATTATTACACAAGCCTACAGTGCTTACTTCGGGGCCAGGCTAATTGGTGTGAGTGTTGGAAATATTTATTTATTTTATCCAATATCAGGTGACCGTTGGGTTTACAAATTCCTTGGTACTAACACACACACATTCTTGGAATGGAACTTCGCTACAGATAATTAAATTCAATACATGGTGTCGGACTCATTTTTCCGCGCATCAGTTTCTTCACGGACTGCTGAATGTTTAAATATAAATATTATCGGCTATCCGGTCGGAAGATGCTGAATCCGGGACTAAGTAGATTATTTTTCTACTAAAGTTTTTTTTAGATATTCTTTTTTTTGTATTCGTATACATTTCAGAAGGCAAAGTATTTGGACTATCTGGAGCTCCACCATCCTCCATCAACTACTTAAGTCGAGGTTAATTATTATTTCAGCATTAAGCTGCTAGAGTTTTATGTACCAAAAGAATAATTTATTAGAAAAAATCTATTTCGGTCTGATAACTAGACTAAGTTGATGTTTTTCTAAAAAAAAATGTCAGGGTTGGATTTCAGAAAAAAATGGGCCAAGGCTGTAGAGGTCGTCAAATGCCAATAGCTTTGATGAAAGTGCACGTAGAGATAGTAGACAGCTTTACATCGCTACTACAGATTAAGAGTGGTAGGGCAAAGTGGATTTTCCGCTCGAATTGGATCGCTCGTCTGGGGAAGTAACCTTCACCTCACAGAAGACCACAGTAAAATAACACTACCTTTTGGTGGTGTTGTTTCTGTTGGTGAGTAAGGTTCCGGGGCTTCGCGGGTAGAGTCTGTGCGGAAAGAGAATGGGCGTGGCGAAAAACGGAACTAACATTAAGATTTTTATTTGGCAATCAAACCCAGCAATCTGTAAAACGTCAAAGTTTTGTATTGATGATACGGATTTGTTTGTTGTTGTGATTTCTTGCGGTTTTTTGTATTTAATCATGTCTAAAAGGGGTAAAACCTTACAAATGCGGTAGAAAAGTTCTACAGCGCCCTCCAATCTAAATCCCATTCTCTTTCCGCACAGACTCTAGGCGATGCGGGCATGGTAGGCAACGGCGCGAGTGATATTTTTGGTATCGTAAGCGTCTACAGGTTGTGGCGGCCGCTTACCAGCAGGCGGGCCATACGCTTGTTTGTCACCCCTTTAACATAAAAAAACGACGGGTTGCACTCCGGGAGTGCAGAAGTGAGCATTAAGCTGACAACTTGAATATTAACGTTGTGCATTTTTAATCTTATGGAATGGTTAGGGAATAATTTTGCACGAAATGCTTTAATTATCAGTATAAAAGTACTATCATGTATGTGGTAGAATACAATATTTATTTATTGCGCTATCGTACACAAACATGACAATTTATATTACATTAAAAATGTTTATCTCTCAGAAAAATCAACTTACATGAATTACGTTTAAGCGCACTTAGCGAACATCTATTGTAAAGAAATTAACTTACATGAATCACATTTAAGCGCACCTAGCGACATCTATTGTAAAAAAATGCATCTTCACAATAAAGCTGCCGAGTGGACGTCGTATATAGAGACTTATTATTATAATACGGTAAAATTAAATATTACTATGTTTCGTCCAATATATTAAAAGTCAACAACCTTTCCAATATTATTGTGTGTCATGATGCGATCAGCCCACGTGTTTAACCTGACGCGAGTTTAACATTTTTGTATATACGAAAAAAAAGTATACAACGCCGCTAAAGAAGTTTTCACTTCAAAAATATTACACCGGATCTGCTAAATATATATTTTTATGGATCCGCACCGGGCGATAATTGCACCACAAGTCCGTGGCCTTTGTGGACGCAACAGCGGAACGAAACTGAAGTCCGACATCATGTATTAAATTTAATTATCTGTAGCGAAATTCTGTTCCAAGACAACGGTGTTAGTACCAAGGAAATCGTAAACCTAACGATCAACTTGGGGTATATAACCTTTTATATACTTCAACTACGCTAAAGTTTGTGAAAAGGGCATAAAGAAAATGTATACCTATCCACTGGATAAAGGTGAACAATTACCTGCAAATTTTTTGGTACATATCTCGTGACTGCTTTATAAGTTTTTGTTTATATTATCAATTTAAATTTGAGACGCAGTTTGCTTTGATTTAGATATTTTAATTGAGAAACATAGATTGATATTAATTGGTTTTTCTAATTTCCGATATAGAAAATAAAGACTTAAATATATTGTGGTAACTACAGGCAACTAGGACTCACTGCGCGTGGCACGACACGCACTTGGCCGGTTTATTTCCTTAATGATTACAAAATGTTATTCCCCCATTAATGAGAAAGAGTGCTAATTCCCATTAAAACGGTCAGTTTTAAAATTACGCTTTAGTGAAGTGTTATAAAAAAGAAAGGAGCATCGTAAAAAGCGAAAAAATTTCGCGAGGATACTCAATAGAATCCGCTTATTTCCGCAACGCAATCACACTAAAGCTGCATAACAAATTGGCAACAACTATAATTCCGATAATTCATTCATGAATAGTGCTGCCAAATGGTTAAAATGTGCCGTGAATCCTCGTGAACGAGAAATATTTATCATTTTCTTTATTCTTCACAGAATAGTACGTAAAAGAGTGTATTAAAATAATAATTCAGTGCTGAAAATGTTAAACTGAAAATGTTCTGTAACGAGTAACTACTGTCGTTTAGTTACCTTGGATTTGGACGAAGATAAAAATAAGCTAAGCTACTCTGTCGCAAATACAAATCTTCAAACGGGTAAAAAATTGACATTTTTTTATTGAACACAAAGTTGCGTGTATCCGCCATAATAATATTACACTACAGCCCTGACTCTTTACTATGTAATTTTGCTTGACTGGCTTTGCTGACTAAGGAGTTTCATCCGCGGAGGATAAAAGTCCCTTAATCATGAAAAAATTGTCCGCCGAAGACTTGTCACAGAATCAACGGAAAATTTAGAGAAGCACTATGGAAATAAATATTCTCAGATTACGTTGTGTAGTAATCAACATGAAGTTTAAGAAAAAGAGAAGACGTTTTAAAATACAATAAATAAATAAATAAATATTTACAAACACTCACACCAATTAGCCTAGACCCAAAGTAAGCAACGGTAAGCTTGTGTTATGGGATACTAGGGTAACGGATAGAATACATATACTGATATGTGTAATATGTATTTCTATGTAAGTATATTTATATAGACATACATGTAAAACATCCATGACTGGAGTACAAATGGTCGTTCTAATAATTATTCATCACACAAACATCTGCCCCCATCGGGTTTCGAAGAACCATATCGGGGAAGCCAGTGATTCCCAAAGTGGTCTATATCGACCCCTATGACGACCTGCAAGGGGTGTATGTACGTTAGCGAAAAAAAAATTGGGGGTCCACGATAATGGATTTCAACATACACTGATAGTACTTATATACTTACATTATGCAATGTTCTATTAAAAAGACATATAAATTATTTATAAAAGTACCTATGAAATAATAAAAAATATTATATATGTTTATAAAATTTTGTAAGATGTAGGCATTCGCTATGTGGTCGCAATACATTTTGAAGGTGTATAAACCTGCACATAATGATAAACCAGTATCATCTTGTTACACTAACTTCCCTCCAGATAGAAATTTACAAATAATCAATATCAGGTAAGTCGGGGTCTACCCAAAACCTAAAAACATGCAAAGGGTCTAGGACACAAAAAGTATAGGAGCCTCTGGGGTAAGCGATACCTTGAAACACGGTGTACAAAACCACTCGGCCTCCACGGAGGTAGTCAATCCAGAGTCCAATTCTTTAAATCAGATCAAGCTCATATCTAAGTTTCGCTGTGTGCGTTGCTGCGCCTAGTCACATGAGTTCTATTTTGTCAGGTACTTTTTTCCAGTCTGGACCCTCAGTGTCCTCAATTGCTCGGAGGACTTTTCGTACTCGGTATTTTAAATCCTTCGTTACTCGATGCAGGTGTAAGCGATCTATTGTGGCTGACAAAAAAGTCCACAGACAAAAGCCTGTGATCTGCGCTGGCTGTAAGTCTACGTACGCGTCATTCTACATGACGTCTATGAATATTCAACGTTGCTACGAGGTTGCTCTATCACAGTCACAGAACGTAGTCGTGCTCATAAGTATCAACTATCAAGTACCGTACGCCTGTCACCAAGACAATCACAGTGACTCAAGTACCAAATTGAAAGTAGCAGAATGAGACGCGATCAGTGGCGCGCAGGACGCGTCAACCGAGGGGCAATTTGACGGTTGATTAGATTAATTCAATTTATCCGTGGCCTGAGATTGAAAGTCTTCCTGCCCAACCTGGGTCGGTCGTTAACGATAAAAAGTTTCACCGAAAATACCGATATTCGGTGAAAGGCATCATTGAATAATAGGATCTCATCTATACATATAATAAAATGGTACGCAAGTCAAAACAGTACATTGAATATATTTTTTTTTCAAAAGAATACTTTGGGTGTGATCTACAATCGATACCGAAGCCAAAAATAGTTTTTAGAATTTTTGTCTGTTTGGCTGTATGTATGTCCGGGATAAACTCAAAAAGTTCTACATGGATTTACTTCAAATTTAGCACGAATATTATTAAGAAGTTGGGTCAACATATAGGCTACATATTATCACGCTATCACCTACGGGGAACGAGCAGTGAACCTTTATTTCTAACTAACTCCACGCGTACGAAGTCGCAGGTGGCCGCTAGTATACGTATAAGATGATACTTAAGTATCATCTTATGAACTTGTTTTCATAATCAGACATTACAAAAGTAGTTATGTTTTTTTTATTTTTTTTAAGCATTTAATTGCTAGATGTTTAAATCTAAAGAAAAGTTGTACTAGAAAAAAATCCACGCGGATCAGGCAGCGGACGGGACACGAACCCGCACTCTTCGCTATCCATTTGTTGTTGTTTAAATACTTGAAAAAGTATTAATTTGACATTGTGGGTTACCTACAATGCGAAGAGATGGCGCTGTCTTGCAGCTTAAGGCTAGGAAATTTTCGACGCGGCCATCAGGGCCGTGGTATTACAAAAGTTGTTCATATTTTTTTATGTAAAAAGGTTGGCAAACAAGAATATGGCCCACCTGGTGGTAAGCGGCCACCATAGACTATAAACGCTTGCGATACAAAACAAATCAACCGCGCCCTTATAATCATAATCAAAATCATTTATTCAGTTCAGGCTGTTACAAGCACTCATGAATGTCTAGAAGCTACGCCACCTTACCTACCCTGACTTGCCCCTCGGAGCCCTGGAAACTTACTCACCGACAGAAACTCAACACCACCAGTTACTGTTATTCTACTGTGGTCTGTTGAAAGTTGGAGGTTACCTCCCCAGACAGGCGCTCTAATTCGAGCGTAAAATTTGCTATGCCCTATACCTCTCTTAAATTATATAAGTTACTCGATCGTAAATGACAATTTTCTGTGTCATTTTACAAAAATAGAAGTTACTCTGGAAAAACGCCCGAGCTCTCAGTCATCATACACGCGCATGACTCACTGATGAGACAATATACGTAAACAGACGGATTCGTTCATTCATACGCTAGACAACCTTGAGGATGAATTTTATCAATAAAATAAAAGGTCTTTGACCTTAACAATAAATAAATACCCAGCATATTAAACGGATAACCTTTTGACCTCCGCAACAAATGTAACAGTTTCTTACATTTCATTTATTATGTAACCTAATAAGCCTAGTTATATAAAACAACAATTATACCAACTCTTTGATATCAATAATTATTGCCATAATTTAATATACAAAATAAATTCAGACTTGTCCGAAACGAGACAATTGAATATTTATGACGATTTTTCATCGAGTGTTGAAAATTAACAATAAAAATTGTTTTTTTCGTAAAGTTTCCAAACTTATCACAACTTAAATAGGTACGTAGGTAACGTAAGTAAATATGTACTTTGAATAACTAAACATCTGTAAACAAAGTCGCCAATAAACTTGAAAAGGCCTGGAGCTCCCTTAAAACTTAGTATTGTCATGAATTATTGTGCAACGAGAATAATAATACTAGTGATATATTTTGCGAATACAAGTACAAAGAGGGCTAGCCTAGTCCCATCAGGATACACAGCACACAAAATTTAAATTGGTATTCATAAGTTTAATTTGACTCGATAAGTTTTGGTTCTCTTCAATTTTCTTGACATCAACGTCGATCTTTAAAGTACTTACTGTCGAACTTCGATATTGATTCAACAGCCATTGCTACATTCTGCCGGGTAATGACGTACTAACTAGTGTTGCCAGGTGTCCCGATTTGCGCAAGACGTCCCGATTTTCAGGGGTTTGGAGACGCGTCCCTGATCGTGACGCAAAATGTCCAGATTAATCAAAAAATGAAATTTAGGTTATTAACATAATACTATACTTGCACTAGTAGTTTAAAACGCAATAAATTAAACCCAGACTTAATGGTTTACTGTCCCAATCTGCAACCCTAAATCCCGATTTTTTTGACCTCATGTACCGATTTAAAACAAATCGGACCTGGCAACACTAGTACTAACTAATGCATATTTAGATTATGTTTATAATTGGAAAATTTTATTTTATAAAACATTTATTTCATAATTGGCATTTTCACAAAGTCTATCCATCTTTTCCTTGATCTCCTCTCTCTGTACAGCGGTCCATATTCATGTCTGTCACTCTCTTTATCACATGTCTCCCATCGGTTCTCATTACATGTAACCTACCATGACAGTCGGTAACTTTTCAATCTTTCTGTCATCGGTGTCACTTTTAAACGATCTATAACCGGCTAACCCCAGCACGTTCATATATTAAGTAATAAATCAAAATTAATCATATAAACAGTTGTAAATATATATATATATGTTACCGGCCAAACCCGATTTCAGGACAATCTAGTTTTGCCTAGGCTAAACTGGTTCTTCCTATACGCGATAGGATTAACTAGTATAGCCTAGTCCAAACTAATTTATCCTAAGCGCGACAGGATAAACCAGTTTAGCCTAGGCCAAACTAGATGATCCTGATATAAATACGCACACTCTAGGATAAACTAGTACGACCTAGTCTAAACCAATTTAGCAAAGCGGAAAGTAATTGAACAGACATGTCAGGACTTGTACAGGGCGCGTCATATAAAAAGAACGCTGGAAGAAAGTGGAGGGAGTGTTTTTTCTGTAATTGGTTTTTGTTTAACTCTTTTGTTGTTGCCAGGAGTTCGGAAGACAGTAAAGCCGGGTACGCATTAGCGATCTGTTACCGTAACATGCGTGATACAGTACGAAGTTCTAGTGTGTACGCTAGTAGCTCAGTTGTGAACGTTGGCTCGCTTCAAACCGCACGCGTACCGTTCTCGCAGCAGGTTATCGAACCACGTACACACTATGCTTTTTGGTTACAGTGCGTGCAACGGTTATGGTTACAGCTCGCCAATGAGTAACTACCCGGCTTAAGAAATTCCGAATCATTCGAACCTTTTACAATTCATCTCACTGTAAACTCAAAATATTTTAAGAAAAGTTTACTAGAAAAAAAAACCACGCGGACCAGGCAGCGGACCGGACTCGAACCCGCACCCTTCGCAATCCGGGCGAATGCACTGACCATTATGCTACCACGGCCCTATTCGCCGCGTCGAAATTTTCCTAGCCTTAAGCTGCAAGGCAGCGCCATCTCTTCGCATTGTAGGTTGCAACCACGCAACCCACAATGTCAAATGAATACTTTTTCAAGTATTAAACATTTGAAAGAAGAAATAGCAATTATAGTTAGTGTTTTTATTTATTTTTAAGCATTTAACTGCTAGGTGTTTAAATCTAAAGAAAAGTTTACTAGAAAAATTAAACTTTTCTTACTTTTCTTTGTATTACTAATTATCCATAACTTGTAACGATGAATCATTATGGTTTTAATAAAAAATATTATTTTTCCAATTACGGATTATTTTATTCAGTTTATCTATTTATTTTGACTTTCTAGATAAACTATAATGTTTACACTAGGCCATACTAGTTTATCCTAGAGTATGCGTATTTTTATCAGGATCAACTAATTTGGTCTAGGCTAAACTGGTTTATCCTATCGGGCTTGGGACAAATTAGTTTGGACTAGGCTATACTAGTTAATCCTATCGCGCATAGGAAGAACCAGTTTAGCCTAGGCAAAACTAGTTTGTCCTGAAATCGGGTTTGGCCGGTAACATATATACATAGTCTAAAAAGCCCATAGGTAAACAAAACACTTTCAGAAAGTGGTGTGGGCAATGTACTACTTTACAACCTGTCACTTTTGTTTAAGACAACATCTTAGGCTTAACTAAGTCCAAATACTTTGTTAAGTGTAGTTAGAAGTAAGATTTGTAATCAAGTGGATATTTGTATCTATGTAACTCCTGAATGTAATCTTTGTGACTCTGAAGACCCCGCAAGGGGAATAATAAAACCTCTCTAGTAAATCTAAATTATATAACGGGAAATTATGTTTACTACAGATCTTATTCTCTCCGATTTTATATAATGCTTGCTAAGAGTAGACATACATAAGTTAATCATAAGCCGAAACACATAATTATTTTAGATATTAGATGAGACTTCTTGCTATATCCGAAGCTTGACTAGTTAAACTTAAAACCGGCTTAGCTTAGACGTTTGACTTAAAATAGACATTTACTAAGGTATAAGCGTAGTGTAATCCTTGGCTCATCATGATAACAAGTAAACGCATATTTTAAAAAAAAATTAAAACAGCACATAGCCGCATGACAGAAGGCAATGTAAGTTGACCGTAAGTCCTTTAAAGAGCTTAAAAGCACAAGTTTCCGTAAAATTAAGCTGCTAATGTTATCTGCGAAAGAACTTTTAACAAAACTTTAGTTTTTTGCCTTAACCTGGACACAATTATAACAGGTAGACGAATATTATTGTTGGTAAACAATCAACACTTCGGATGGGCAAATATTTATTTGCATATTTCTCTCAAACAATCACGTTCCAGGAAAGGTATAGCAGCATTATATTAATAAAAAAATGGTATTTACTTTCCTAGTTTTTTTTAATAGACACAGAAATTATGGCTGGAGAGGTTTTTTATACCAAGTAATAATCTACTTGTAGGAATATTCAAATATGGAGACTAAAGTTCTTTTCGCAGTTACACCGCTATGTGTAGTTTCTGATCGGTATGTTTCAATGTACACGAAAAAAAATGTATGTGGGCAGAAGTCCCTTTGCCTGCGCAGGCTACAAGATTATATTTTGGAAGTTATCTTTTGATCGCGTATATTTCAAGTCTGCAGTATTGCGTCCAGTTCAATTTATTACCCACATAATAATCAAATCATTATCACCAATCTCTGATAAAATGAGGGTGTACTAATTTCTCATACAATTTTCACTTAGAGAAAAATTAACTTTTAAACTGAATGCAGTTTTAAATAGCAACCAGTTCAGTCTGGAATACTATCAGCGAATTTTTCAAATCCCTAGGAAATCATTAAAGATTTAGGAATAAAAAAATCAGTAAATTTTATTTTATTATTTTTTATAAGAACTTAGTTTCTGTTTTACGATTCAAGATCCAAACAACAAAAAAGAAGAAATTGGTGTGGTTTTCAAAAACCACGATGCAAATAAAACTATAAAGTGTTTGACGTCGCTTCAATTTCTTTACTGGCTTATAAAAAAATGAAAAATAAAAAAAAACAATCCTCGGCTGGGAATCGAACCCAAGTAGCGTAGTAAGCGAGCCACTAAACCACCGTTGCTTGTTGATAATCTCATTTTTTTAATAACAATTAAATATTCAATGAGCTGATGCTAAATAGCAGCATTTTACCTGAAATAAAATGCATATTAAAATACTTACCTCACTGAAAGCTTTATATTGAGATAGCACTTCCGTTTCCCGTCGAATTACCATCAGTTTCCGTACTTTTATTCACCTTGTATCCGGTCCAGTGGCGACACCTGGCAGAAGCGCGGCCATTTTTGTTTTCCTAAGTTTTGACAGCGCCATATTAACTCATTGGCTCAATTATTTCACCAGGCAGAATTTAAAGTGAAAGCTTTCAGTGAGGTAAGTATTTTAATATGCATTTTATTTCAGGTAAAATGCTGCTATTAAACTACTTGACCGTCACTGAAAGCTTTATATTGAGACCTGTTTGTTATCGCCTGGTGATCGCCACGTACATAGATATATACGCCAATGTGACAATTTATGATAAATTTAAATATTAACATTTATCAGATTATATGAAACTGTATAAAGAAACGAGTAAGCTTAAAAATGGATCCAATAATATTATTTGAATCACGCCTTTAATTTCTTCACGCTTACGAAGCTGCTTTAACATATGTATTAGCTGATCGCTAGATTCTTTTGCTTAAAACTCGAGAATTATATATATATATATTTGCTTTGTTAATGACCGGACGCCTTCCTTGTGTAGCATTCATTTGTATCTTTGTATATCACAAATAAGGCGTACGAATGCGAGAAAAAGATGTAAAGTTGTTCGATACTGAGTCTTACATTTTACAATACTGTACTTTTTACTTAAGTACCAAAAATCAGGGTCCCACTTACGATTACCATTATTCGATACACGTCACCAATCGGATTGTCTTTAACTACTTTCACCTGTTTTGAACCAAAACAAGGCTAAAAAAGATTCTTCGTCGGTACAAATACAATGATTCGGAATAATTTGAAGTAGGAACAAGTCATGTGTACCACATGCTGAACCAAATAATACGCAGCATAATTACTGTATGACGTTCAGAACAACAACTAGTATGACGAGGTATTTGAAACAGATTATTATGATATAACGAGTACATTATTGAAGAAAAGAAAATATTATTATGTGTTTGCCAAGACAGGTGAGCTTAGGTAATTAGACTTATCATCCATTGGTATATCATGTAAAAACTACCGACTTATTTAGAATAATGGTTAAGTACCATACAATACAAGTTCAAAATAAGTTTTGAGATAAGTCACGTGTTAAAATAAGTCTCAAATCGTGTTAGCTCAGAGCCGAGGCCACAACCTGCGGGATTATTCCGATAAACATTCTTGTTCCTAGACCAATGCAACCACGCAAGCCAGCGTTTCCGAGCCATCTCATAGCTGTTTAAAACAGAGCTGTCGCTCTTTGTAGAATATGATAAAAAGCGTAGTGCTAGCATATTTATTTGATTGGAGTGGAGATTGAAGTGAAGTGGTAGAGCCGTATTCTTCAACTATACTTGCCAAGCTTTCATATTAGATTGGCAAGAAGTGATTGCAAGGTCGATTGCAATGAATTTATAACTATTGTTAGAAGTAGGGAGTGGTTGATACAACCCCACGGAATGACAAACATGTTGAAACCGATCAACTTCTGAAGTTTTACGTTTTTACAACGAAATTCTCAGGTATAGTTTTTATATTGTTGCAGGGTTGCCGTGATAAATTATGCTATTACGAAGTTCAGACCAGATTTTATGAAATTCATTTGCCATCCTGGAATCTATAATTGATTGTAATTTTTCCTTTTGTTTTTCAGTTCTTAGATCTGAGTCATTTATATGTATTACTTAATACTAAATAAAGATTTAGTTATTTATAAGATTTACACAGCTTACATGAAGTGTGCATGTAGTATGCGTAGGGTTTGAAGTATATTTATTCCAGACAGTCGTGGCAAGGTTAGAAAGCGTAAGTTTAATATTAAGAACAGTTTTCAGTATTTTTTACTAAAAATAACATAAAGTGGATAATTGCATACAATGATCTTCAAAACCTTTCAAGAATTTGGTAGATCGTGCAATTTTTTTTTTCAGTACATAGCACCACTTATATATCAAAATGATCATGTTGGCCACCTCGGACACCTCATACACGACATTTCTAATTTTGCATGTTTCTCTCATTACCTCAAAAGAGTGAGCAACCCATTTGGTTTACTTTTGTTATTTTCAAGAGAAAATATGTTATCATCTATCTATCTGGCAGATAGTCCTTAAATTGCAGAAAACTTAGAATTCTTTACATAGTTATAGTGTACTGCACTTGCGATTGGAGCTTGATATATATTGGATTTAGATAAACAAGCTTTTGAATGGCATGCGACACCATTAAATTTATTTAAGAATTATTTGTGGTGCAACCAATTTATCAACTGTCCTGCACTAAATTTTTTCAAACATTAATTGTTTCGATATTCCTTTTTCTTTTGAAATGTATTACAGCACGTCCTCGATAACTATATTACGGTAGAACAACCATAGTGATCGAGTCAACACTTCACACCAATGAGCCTAGCCTCATAATAGGCATTGAAAGACTTGTGTTATGGGCTAACGCATAGAAATGCATAATGATGATATTTGTTAACAACCAAGACTTAGGCACAGATGCTTGTTTTAATCATACAATGATTTGCCCCACCGGGGTGAACCCAAGACCTCGGAGTATGCGACACCTTTAAAACCACGTACATTGCACTTCACAACTGGGTACGTCAATATTCGATGTTCGATCTTTATAGTCTATTAGTAGTTAGAGGGTAGTTTATAGCTGATACTTATGTGTGTACGCAAACCATGAGCGGGTATGTTGCGTTGCGTCGATGTATGGATTTCCACGCGATGGAAGTAATGAATTATGTCAAGCGACATTTATTATATTTTCAATTTACTTATTTTTAATGTTTCGAATCGTTTACACTTTTACAGACCCCATGGTCACAAAAATAAATTATGAATCACGAATAGACTATATGTTAAATTATGCATAATTTGCTCCACTCGAGTGTCGTATGTTACCGGTGCTTACATAATAGTACGAACTCCATAAGCGAACATGTTCTAAGGAAAACATATATTGAGCTTCACGTAATGGAAATAATATATTATGTGTGATATGACCCCATAAGGTCGATTATAAGATTGATGAGGATATTCCTCCATCAACGATATTTTGTTACCGATACTTGTATGTGTAGGCAAGCCATGGAAGGCATGTCTTTATTCATAATGAGTTCCATACGGTGGAAGCAAATTATACATAATATGCCCCCGCGAGGGGCGGTCATTAGAGTTTTGGTAATATGCACCCTGCGAGGGTGGTTTGCTACCGTTACTCGTATATGTAGGCAAGGCATTAGAGTCATTTCATAAGGTTCCACGTAGTGGAAACAAATTGTATATAATATGCACCCCACGAGGGTGATTTGCTGCCGGTACTCGTATATGTAGGCAAGGCATTAGAAGCATTTCATAAGGTTCCACGTAGTGGAAACAAATTGTATTTAATATGCACCCCGCGAGGGTGATTTGCTTCCGGTACTCGTATATGTAGGCAAGGCATTTGACGCATTTCATAAGATTCCACGTAGTGGAAACAAATTATATATAATATGCACCCTGCGAGGGTGATTTGCCACCGGTACTGTAGCGGTACGCCATGGGAGGGCATGTCCTGACACGCCTTGGGCTTCATGAGATGAAGCTTATGAGTATCACTTGCCCCTGCGCGAGTTGAATCCATGACTAATTCTGACTTAATACGAGAAAAACAATCTCAAAAGCTCTGAATCATTATGGGTGATTAGATGGTATCTTATTAAGTGGTGCTTCATCACAGAGATCACTAACTTCTTAAGCAGTGCTTTAGTTTTTACTTTTTAGCTTTGTGCCCTCACTAGCTGTAAAAGACCTAAGAAACGATTCTGTTATCTTATCACTTTCGTTATTAAAATTAACTGAACAGGTGCCTTCCCGCAATGATTCATTTTTATTTTAGAAATATGCAATTGCTGAAAGAAAATTAATGTCAGGAACGTGATATATCATAAATTATCATCATACTTCTTTACCTCGTTGTTTGTTTCCAGGTTGGTAAAGCCTGGACTATGATTATAATTTTCAATTTACATCAGCATATCATTTAAAATAAACGTTGAATGTCTTTCGAACAGAGCGTTCCTTTATCCTAGTTTAGTCACACGACTCATATGAGAATTTTTATTACGTGTATTGGTCAGTAAAAATGTTAGAACTTTTTATTCATAAGCCTTTTGATATTGATAACTGGCCATGTTCAGAAAAAGGCATATCGACATTAGAAATACCTTATTAAGATTGTACATAGTTCACTTACCCCTCGAACAATCTTTTAATAAAAGGGCTGGAATATCAAGCTCGCTTACTTTTCTTGAGATAGCGATGCCGCTTTCGTTATACCAGAAGATGACAAATTCAACCATCTTGCTGTTTTTGCCACTAATGCCAGTCAGTTGGCGGCTGAAACGTCAATATTGACCGATGTTCCTTCACTCTAAACTATAAAATAATTTAATTAAGTATTTTGTAATACATTTACCAATTTACTTTCACACTTACTTATACGGAAACATTAATTGAGTACCAAGAGAAAACACTCTTAAAATAGTTTTTATTACAAACGACCAAGACAGTCGTAAAGTATTGCAAAATTTACTTTAATGTAGGTACTTTAATTTTTTAAACAAAACGCACCTTGAATGGCCGTCAAGTTTTACTCACAGCTTATTATAACTTTTTTAAACAAGGGTATTGCACAATTTAACATATTTGTTTTAAATATCCCTTATCACAAGGGCTCCAAAAACTATCAAAAAGAATAATAGTTTTACTTACGGTTCCTTCACTTTTAACACGTAAAGTACCTATTTGGAATAACACGAACGGCAAAAACCGTTAAAATAAAATAGTTTTACTTACAGTTTTATCACTTAATAATAATAAAACCTTTAAAATCTCACAACGATCGCTCAGATTGAGCACGTGTTGCTTCGACGGGAGTCAGAACGCCAATGAGTTAATAAAGCGCTGTCAAAACTTAGGAAAACAAAAATGGCCGCGCTTCTGCCAGGTGTCGCCACTGGACCGGATACAAGGTGAATAAAAGTACGGAAACTGATGGTAATTCGACGGGAAACGGAAGTGCT
The DNA here is from genome assembly GCA_902850365.2 of Chilo suppressalis. Lineage (NCBI taxonomy): Eukaryota > Metazoa > Arthropoda > Insecta > Lepidoptera > Crambidae > Chilo > Chilo suppressalis. Next base: position 23,375,999 of record OU963898.1, read on the forward strand.
ATCTCAATATAAAGCTTTCAGTGACGGTCAAGTAGTTTAATATGAACGAAATAAACCCAGCGATGTAATTAAAGTTTTATTATGAAACAGCATAGGCATTCTGTAAGATGCCATCAAATTTATTCGGATTTCTGACAAATGTCGAATATCTAATACTTCTACAGACATAGCGACATTTGGCCGTGTAATGGCTTAATGCATATCAAACTAATATCTAAAATGGAAGCTGCCGAAATCGAAAGTGAGACTTTATTTAACAGAATCGCCCTACAGATAGCAAATTATTAGATAGGCAATTGTTTTTTATAATTCAACATTTTTAGGACAGTCATCGTCGTCGAACACCCATAAAAAAGCATCACCAAACTAAATTGATTGTTTTTAGTCGAGCTTTCGTTTTACTGTGCGTAAGTAATCGATTTAAACTGTAGCCACAAGGCTCAGTTTCGCATCAGATAATATAACATGAGGAGAGGAGCTCGATGGCGCAGGTGGTTAGCGCATTCGGCTGCTGTCGTTGAAGTTAAGCAACTTTCGCAGTGGTCAGTGATTGGAAGGGTGACCAAAAATCTTCTATCTCGAGTTCCTCCGTGCTTCGGAAGCTACGTCAAGCCGTTGATCCCGGCTGCATCTGCAGTCGTTAGCACACGCCAATCCGCACTGAGCCCACGTGGTGGGTCATGGCCCAATCTCCCTATTCTATCTATAGGGAAGACCTGTGCCCCAGCAGTGGGAACATTAAAATAGGCTGATGATGATGATGATGATGAATATAACATACAACTTTTACTTTTTAGAAATTATTTTTTTCCCCATTTTTAAAATGATATAGGTATGGACATTCGCTCTGCAACTAACGCCTTTAAATAAAGATTTTAAAAACCAAGTTCTGCTGACTGAACAGACTCGAATGAAATCTGACCTGGAAGAGCTAATTCTGGATTGGCAATATGGGATACTTATTATGGTAAAAGTATGGTTGTCCTTCGATTTCGTCGGGTTAAATAGTATTTAAACACATAATTTACTTTTAACTCTGAGCACTGCAAGACGAATTATTTATTTAACTCATGATGGCATGAAGCATGGTGTTAAATGACTTAGTTTACTCTGAACTGTGCAAGTGACCCAGAAGATTTTCGCCTTATTCAAATTTCCTTCGTCGCATCAGCATTCGAAATCAAAATTCAAGTATTAAAAAAATATAAAAGCTTTACAAAGAAAGTCTGTCAATTAATCAAGAGCAGTTAAAAAACATTAGAATTGAACCCGTGACCAAGTAAGGGCACTGTAAGGGTTCAAGGGGTCGATTCGTTGACCGACCGCGAACTGTCAAGTGACATCCGATGCGACTTCCCTCCTCCGGTTACCGTATGACTGCGTGACTCACTCAACATGTGGTCAGTGGTATATAACTAAAATAAATAATACATAAATATTGAACATACAAACTCTGTTGTGATCCTGGAGTGAGAAAAGAATGAGGTATTAAAATCGTCTTGCAAATAAGACTGAGTCTAGAAAAGTGAAAAAGATTTTGTCAATATTAATGATTTTTTTAAGCTAAGTTTTGACTTATCAAAGCTGATAGAATCGAATATACTATTGACCTCAAATTGTTATTAGTTTCTCCTTAGTAGACCTGCTCAGTAATAATGATATTTCTCCTAAACATAAACACTTATTTCGATCGTAAGTTTATTTATTAAAGATCACAATCTATAAACATTCAAAAAATAACAGCATCTCTTTCTTCATCAATGCAACAGCGAACAATACTGTTTTTAATACGGACTGTCATTTATTATTCATTCAAAGTAACATCAATATAAATAAAACTAGTTTAAACGGGATAATGCACGAAACTTTATTTATTTATTGACGTTTCGCATTATCCCGTTTAAACTAGTTTTATTTAATGAGTGATGTGCGTGAAAACCTAAGAAACAAATATAACATCAATATAATTCAACATTATGCATAACGAAGTATTGATAAAGCAATATGAACCATTTGTATATTATTTCGTTCTTATATACTTACCTTAATCCTCATTTGTCATTATCAGTCTCAAACGCCACTCCTGCAATGTTGATACAAATTGAAAAGGTAACTTAATTAAATTTCTTAAAGTAAACAAGTTGCAAATTAACGCTACCCTACCTTTAGATCGGTAAACACGGACTGGACTCAGCGATAACCATTGCTATTCCTGCGACCAACAGATACAAACTAGGGCCACAGTGGACTCTCGATAACAGGAACTGGGGAAATACTCTGTACATACACTTTGTATAGTTCAATTTCGAAATGCCAAAACGCCACAACGAAATTAATTCTTGGATTTCTGACAATGGAATTAGTCCTCGACGCGCAGCAAATTGATTTCAATAGAATTTGTAGGGACGTTTCAATATCATTCGAAACTTAGGTTACGCAAATTTAGAACAAAACCTTTTTATCCAAAAGTGGTTTTATGGCTCATTTTATTAGACATGTAACAAATAATAAAATGAGCCGAAATTCTGTGAAAAGGCTCTTCGGATAACACGTATCCCTCATATATTATTGATGGCCGCAAATAGGTAGCGATCATGTATAATGACTTCAAGTTAAGGGCATTATTCTGAAAATTTGAACGCAAACTTCTAAACAAATTCTGTTTATGATTTCGTAGCCGATTCTCCCTCCCTAAACTAAAGGTTACTTAATTATGCTTGAGCTATTGACTTGGATTTTGCTTGCACGAACATTCATTATAATGATAATTTCTATATATTTGGTTAAAAACAGAAAAGAATATGTTGATTTAAATAAAGAAAAAGTCTGAGAAATGTACCAATCATCGTTATTAGCTTATTGGTGTCTTTTCTCTGCTGCTGCGTATAGAACAAAGGGAAAATGGGATAGATCATATTCCCAGTAAAGGTAGAGCCAATTAATTATTAACCTTTACCTAATTACCAAAGAATGTACTGAAAAAGAGCTGCATAGTGCCAGCACGATCGGTCTGCGTTGTTAGAAGTTATGCTATTTTAGAAGTTTATGAGAGGTAGGGCATAGACAACTTCCCAATCGCATTGGAGCACCTGGTCTGAGAAAATAACATCCACCACCACACAGTAAATTAACGACACTAACTACCTTTTGGTGGTGTGAGTAAGTTTCAAAAGCTCCGCGACCGGACTTTACTTTCACTTAATACCAAGGAGGGTGGGATAATGTGCTGGGCCTCGTTATAAAAAACACTACTTATGTCAAGCTCCTAACCGCTTCAGAACCGAAAGGTGCGTTATTTGCATTCGTTATCACACCACCAATCCACACTGATCCCGCGTCACCACAAACACAAAAAAACATACTCCCAACATAAAAATATGTAAGAATCGTAAGACCGTTAAAACTTCAACAGAGTTCCGTAATAAGGGGCAACAGACAAAATTAATTAAAACTTTATTTATACAACAAAAAAAAAGGTTTCTTCTACATCCCTGACACGTGCTCCTCACGGAATTAGCGATACAATCTGCCCGGGTCGTCCGTAAGCACGTCTTTATAGATAAGACCTTTTCAATTAGGGCAACGCACATTAAAATGCTTTAGTGGTGTAAGTAACTGGGAAAAAAATAAGCCTATGAATAACAATAAGGCTTCCCCAAGCAGGAAGCTGTCTGTAAGCCATAGGGCGACTATTAGGCGACTTCCGTTATAATTTAATGTTACTTTAGCTTGTTATTTATTCGTCCGATCGTTGGTAATAAGGCCATTATGTTAAGTGACCTTTTGTGAGGCGGCTCTAAACGGCCCGCCAGTTTTCCTCAGCCGAGATGACAAAGGGACGCGGCACTTTATTACTGGAGAATTCAATCTCAGTCACTCCAGTTTCCGAGCGTAATAATTTCGCGAATACAAATAGACTTAATTTGTTGACTGGAGTGTGCTATGATTGCGGAGCTTCCTTCTCATAACGACACTCGATAAGAGAATGTAATTAGGAGCATACTTTCGGTTTACTTTTTTACTTTCATTGAAAACTAGCAGCCGTCCGCGCCTTCGTCCGCGTTAATTATATTAATAATAGATTTCGATAACAATGTATTGATATAATCAAACACACTTTAAGTGATTATTGACATAAAGTTGGCCAAACTACAACTATTTTGTGCTATTTATTAGCAAGCACAAAAACCGCTATGAATAACTGAAAAGTGTTGTAGCTGTTAGCCAAAAAGTTCGGTTACACATTGCAAGTAGGTGATTTGTGAAATGTTCGGTTCATCTGCTGAATCGCACTATAAAGATTGTTTTGTGCATACATATAAGGTAAGTTTATAAAATTTGTATTTGAAAATAAATATTTTTTTAACTAGGGTATTATGAATACACCAATCCCCTGTTAACCCCCAGTACTTACTTGTTAGTAAGTAGTACGTACAGTACAGGGTTTTAAAGAAGAAAAGTACTTTCTGCTAGAAGATGAAGATAATAATAAACGGCTATAATTCATCAGAAAATTATGTTGCAGATATCAAATAGCTCGGTTACAAAAAAAAGTATAGTGAGCTATACTGAAGATTGCTTCAGTATAGCTAGTAATTGGTAACATAATGATTGCATTATGTTACCAATTACTGAACGAGTATAAGAATTAAAAAAACAGTTTTATTTAATTTTACATAACTGTTTTGTTATAACAACAAAACCTTTTTTTGTCTACTACGTTTGTCTACTAGTAGTAACTATAGTTATTTAGTCACATTCTTTATATACATAAAAGGTAACAATTCTGTTTGTTATAAGTAAATACCTCAAAACTTTTTTCAATGTCTGTACCAAATATACAAATACATAAACATACAAACTTTCACATTTATAATATTAAGTAGGATATATTTTTTTAAGCATTTAACTGCTAGATGTTCAAATCTAAAGAAAATGTTACTAGAAAAAATTCCATGCGGATCAGGCAGCAGACGGGACTCGAACCCGCACCCTCCGCAATCCGGGCGGATGCACTGTTGGTCAGTGCAACCGCGGCCCTGATGGCAGTGTCGAATTTTTTCTCTTTAGAATAAGTAGGATACTTTAGGATAAACCCCTTATTTCCTTGTCAATATTCAAATATCACACTACACATTTGGAACAAAACAAAAATTGTTCCAAATGTGTAGTCGCTAATAATCCTATCAAGTTGAAATAATTTGCTCATATGTATAGTCATCATCAAAAATACATCTTTATACCAAGCTAGATAGAATTCTTAGGTATTAACAAATAATAATATGTCTTTTAATGTTTCAATAGCACCTGCGTAAAAAAGCAAGTGTTAACTGCTGACAGATAGCGAAGACAATAGTGCGCCACCCCGGTCGCTTGATAATAACACTTCGCAACTAAGTAGCGTTTGTCAAAACGTATAAACAAAACGAGCAGTAAGTACCTGCGCCCACGCCCCAGGTAGAGTCGGCGCGGCGTCCACAATGGCATTCCGAACATCCGAAATGAATCAAAATTCGGCGCAGCGACTGCCAGACAGCCAACCGGCGAGGCCAACCCGAGACCCTTCTGATAAATTACAATAATAATGGTCACGTCTATTGTTGTTATTTGGGGATGATTTCATTAAGATACGCGCCGGCGCAGGTGCACGGTATTTAATATCGGTTCCGTTACTGTCATAACGATACTTTTTTTTTTGCAATATACAACATTCTAAAACATATATCATCCCTAAACACTCTCTGTTTCCCAAATAAGAGCAGCGGACATGAGGGCTCGATAATTAAGAGGAAAGTATTATCAGTAATGTAATTTGTGTCCAGGTCGGATCGGAGCGCTGCCTGCTCGACTGGTTCCATTATAATCTTTGGAACGGCGACCTCCCGCGCCGACGGAAACAATGAAAGTGAGAGAGGGCAGGAATGCGCACGGGGTAGAGGAGAGGGTGTGGGCTAGGGGGTACGGGGGGGAGCGGCCCGGTTCCCGGTTCCCAGGCGAGGAATGCCAGCACAAGCAACAAAGCCTACCCACCGCCATTCACCCGCTTCGCCCCGCGCGCCCTCCGGCTCTCCCGTCTCAGACACGTAATTTTTCGTGACTTTCCCCCAAGTAGCTTTTACGACATCGCGGCTAGGAAGCGATACGAACGTTCAATATTCAAAAATCGTCGTCGCGCGCCCCCCATTATCAGGACATGAAAGCGAATTTCACTCGTTTGATTCTCCGCCAATAAATCACATTTGGCTGCGGATTCCGTTCTAATCTGTAACGTTCGTTACCTCATTGCCTCTGCCTATATTATACGAATATGTGTAGATATAATATGTCGTGTCAGTATGTGGCATACAATTACAATAAACGTCGTTGTTTCACTGGCCGAACGGTGGGTTCACGGTCGAGTCCGGTGTCGTTTAGCAATTAAACAGCTGACTCTACATCGTAGTTAAAACACACACATATATGATAGCGCGTGTTATAACACCAATAACATAACTTCTACATACAAGCATGACACGTTTTTCCATTTTCAACTTTCACAATAAAAGCTTCTCTGAATTGATAATAAACAATGACAGTTTACTTCAACATGAATCGTTTCGTGAATTGTTTATCATTTGAATAATGGTTCTTATTTGCATATTTTCAAATATGGTATGTTTGGAACTCACTAAGAAACTCTACGTAATCAAGTTAAGAATTTTGAATTATTAAACGGAAAGCTAGAATTCTATTTGGGTATAACTGTCTTGTCTTTTGTTTATCATGTATGCATCTTATTATTATTACCTTTTTTATTTTATTTGAAAATACAAACACCGTTCCCCCTTTTTTTGATCTAATATACTTATTTAAATTTCCGTCATGGGTTGCCTGGAAGAGATTGCTATTTAGCAATAAGGTCGCCCATTTCGTAATGTCTCTCTGTCAGTGTAATCTAACTGTTATGTCCTTTGTAGTGTTATACAGTAAAGAATATTATTATTATTTGGACGACCTCCGTGGCCGAGTGGTTTGTACGCCGGGTTTCATGGTGTCGCCGGCTCGAGAGGTCCCGAGTTCGAATCCCGGTGGGGGCAGATGTTTGTGTGATGAACACGAGCATTTGTACTCCAGTCATGGATGTTTAATATGTATTTCTATATAAATATAGTTATATATGTAAAGTATATGTATTCTATCCGTTACCCTAGTATCCCATAACACAAGCCTTATAGTGCTTACTTTGGGGCTAGGCTAATTGGTGTGAGTGTTGGAAATATTATTATTATTATCATGAAGAGTGTATCCGTCTTTAAGGTAATGTTGAAAATAGATCATTCCTTTTTTCAAAAAACTCTGAATATGGTTATAAGAATTATTCTTATAACAAAACAAATATGTATGAATGTAATTGATTGCTACATCAAAGCACGGTAGTTCTAAAATGTTGTTAAACACAGTTGACTTTAATTGCTTACCATTATTAGGTAGTAGTTTAAATTAAATTGAACCTAATGCTTCGTCAGTTCAATCATTTATTTATGGATGATTTAATCAAATGAACTCGACCTTACCTTGTAGAGCCATAACAGCAGTTATTATGTACACACAGAGCCACGATAACAATCAATGCACGATATTTTTCATCGGAACTCATATCTATATTGAGAAATTGTATAATCCACGCTTCTTTACTCATATATCTTTCTGTTTGTTCACTAAACATCTAAACTGTGAAACTACAAAATTGAAAAGTGCATTTTTGCTGGCAGTCATTAGCTTAATTTTTTTTTTTCGAAAATATGGTATAAAAGTTTCGAATATTTTCGGATAGAGCAGGAGTCTTAACCAGACGCTTTTCATATTACAAATATTTAAAATAATAACAACCATCTAAATAAAACTATTTTAATACTTAATTTTATACTCGTTACCGTTACTGAAACCAGTAGGTACAAATTATTCACATATTCGTATCCATATACAGATCCGATTTTCGCAACCGTTAAGTACAACCCTAATCTAAACGGGTAGGCAAGCAGCTGACGCTAGTTATATCTAATTATTTTAACTTCCACACTGGTATGGAAAGAATTAGCAATATACAAACCCTTTTCTTATAATATGTTACTTATATGGAGACCGTATGTAATTTTTGTACCTACATTGATCAACAATAAAAGTCGCTGTAACGATCCGTCTTTATATACCAACAGTGGATGTTGACTCACTGTCAAATCGGAAGCTGTCTTGACTGATTACCAAGAAAAATCTTTTATCCACAAGGTATTCACCTGTTTCTGGCTCTATATTTTTATGAATTAAGATTGAATGCGGTTTTGTTTTTATTTGACATAGCTCTTGAGATATTTTGGAATCTGGGATTCATGTGTCATTTTTCAAAGTAGGTAAGTATACCATTTAAATACAGCCAAGACATTAACAAATATTTGAATACGGTTCCAAATTGCATTATTCAAACATACGGTGTCGTATGGTCGTCTTAGTATTTGAAACTTCGGGGTTGCCTTGTTGTAATCTGAAATTCTAGGCACGCCACTGGCTATGTGCATCGTTAATGGCCCTGCATGTAATTCAACCGACTGTGATGTGATACTGTCACTCAAGACACCAGTCTAGTCAACCGCATATAACTGCTAAGTGCAACCACTTTATTCACGCACTTAAAAAGGCATTTCGCCGTCATACTATAACTGACAGCTTATAACAAGTCGCCAGGTAAATAAAACCGATTATGGGTTTTGTATGAATGAAAGCTCAGCTTACATATTTGTTGTTTTTACAATTCCTTTGCTAATATTTGTAATGCTGAAACGCTAAGCTGCGGCTGGCCGGCGGAGGTTTAAGAAGTAAGTAGGTAAAAAATACCTAATCTTTTTCACGCGGGAGATAAAAAAAACCAAGTAACTACTAAGTAAATACTACTTTTTCACAGAATCGTTTGTTAGCTTATTACTATATTACAGCTAAGAGGTTTTAAAAGCTCTTTTTTACATTACCATTGTTAATTTCCAGAATTTGAGCATGGGCAAAACGCTAATAAAAGACCTTAAGCTACGCAATCAGCCTGAAAACTGACAAGTTAACGTGGGAATATATCTATCACAGAATCTAATGTACTCGTATATTGTTCAATCAGCTGTGAGGCGAGACCGACATTGGAGACGACAGCTGAGCTGACCGCTCGTGCTGACACCCGAGCCCTGACATGAACAGATAACGCCATCGACACACTCTGCAAGGCAAGTGCAACTGCAGCGGACCTAATTGATACTTTGATAGTCGACTTTAAAAATATAATATAATACTAGCTAGTGCTAAGTTCAACAGTCATATTAACAACTGTATTTTTTATAATCAGTCTATTTGGCGACTTGGAAAATAAACTTTTGGTTTTCACCAGGTGTTCACGTAACATCATTCATATTGCCAAATAAATTAGTTTTAGATCTTGCCAATCAGTGCTGCGTTGAAGAAACCATTTTTTGTTTGTTTATTTTTATAGTCATCCTTTTTATTTCTTTTGTAAGTGGACTTTTTATAGTATTTTAAACGTGATGTTGCTTACGTAGCTAATGAATCAAGATTGCTATAACACGAATTTTAAAAGCACAGTAAAATTATTTACTGCTCGTTGTGTGCCTTTAACACACTAATTTAGAATGGCGTGATTCAAATAAATGAGAAATAAATTATATCGCACTGTATACATAAAGCTCTAAAGCGATGACTTCACAGTTGAAACAAATATACTTGCAATATACTTACCGTTGTCAGCGACATCATTCAATGCTATTATTAATCGTAATATTTTATCCTTTTGATGCAGCTTTAATTAATTCTGATTTATTATCGCAAAAAACAGAAACTAATGGATTTTCTGCTTTAGATAAAACTGTATTATGACTCTAGTGGTTGCTTTACATTTTTTCATAAAAAAATCAAATATGTGAGTATGTACACTGAAGATTTGTTCAAAAGAAAATAACTCTACATTTGGATCGGGAGCTAAACAGACACGAGCTTCTCGGGCTTCATTTCGCAATCAACCTGTCCACAGTTGATTATTTCAATCAACCGATATGTTTACTCTAGCCGCACCTGTTTCGCTGCCATCATCAGCTGATGCGTTGTGCCTCAGGAAGAACTCTTCGGCGTGCGAGCACGAAGCTGCAGCAGCAGCAGCCGCTGTGGCTCCGACACACGCCACCACCGTCAAAACCACCACTAAAAACTTCATGTTCACATCCACAGATTGTACACCTACTAAGATTTAGACAACTTTTTTTTTGTTAATTCTTATTTGACACTCGCGAGCGCACGTTGTCCCCGGGCGAGCGAGACGCGTGCTCGCACATTGGAACGCGTTTTCCGACTGCCGGAGTGCCGGCCTATCGTGTTGTGTGGTGCCAGAATCCGATGTTGGTGGCACACGACTTGCGTTACGAAGCGATGCGATTGAGAGGCGTTCGTAATCTGCGATTGAATCTAAAGAAACAACGTATTTTTTATTTTCTTACCACAAACGGAACAACAAAGTCAATTTTGTCATATTGATTTAATTAAACAGTAAGTTTTCAAAGCTAAATAGTTGAAATTCACACTTAAAGCTCTACAGCTGAAATGGTTTCTGGCTGAAACTGAATAGTTTTAATACCTGTAATTAAACTAAAGTTAATTTTAACGGATTAATACTTCTTACCTACCACACAACAGATTTTCTTTCGCTTCTAAAAAAATAATACGCTGACCTTATTCAGAACAAGAGAAGTTTTCCGGAATATGTTTATTACTTTGCCAACAACATTACATACACTCTTCTGCTAAATGAATGTTGCCAAGACTAATAAATAAAGAAACAAAATTGCCAACAATCTGACAAAATGGGACTATAAAAAATTCGCAAAGCGTAGCAAATGATTTAATAGGCGTGCAATAATAATTGTTCATATAAAAATGGATGATGTCATAAGTACAAATGTTCGTGTGTATTTTAATTATTGTTGAACACGATGGCAATCAAATGTATAGATTGTCTTCGATGAGCTTTTCATTTCAACAAAAAACTCACTTAGACCGTTTTATTTTTACCTGTTTCTTTTTTTGTGGGTATCAGTGTTAATTTTTTTTAATGTATTTTTATGCTGTCCTGGATAGGAATTAATAGTTCGATATGAGTATACTACAATTTATGTTTATTGTTGGTTTTATCAATCAATGCGGAAACTGAACTTTTACCAACATGTTGTTTCGGGTTTGTTACAGATGGCCTGGAAATCAACAGCATAATTATTTGGGACAGTGACTCATACAACAGGTTCAAAAACTGACCTCTATTAAAGGAAGATCAAGTATGATGACCAGAGGCCTAAGCACGAACTTTGACAAATACTTAATCGTATCATCATCGTCAAATTTTGTATGGAAAGAGCCAGTTAGTTCCTACATCCAGTAGAGGCGCTGCTTAGTTTCCATAGAAACTGACGATTCGATACGATTACGGATTCGAAGTTAGTGCTTGAGCCTCTGATGATCTTCCTTTAAAAGAGGACAGTTTTTGAACCAGTTGTAAGCGATGATGAGTCACTGTTACTATTCTTTCCGAAAATCTCTAGATTCAACCTACTTGAAAGTACAATAAATCTTGCTTCATAGCTGTATAAAGTGTTAATAAATGATAGCTGTCTGCGCAGTCAACACCAATATAAATATTTGTAATTAGACTGTAAAGTGATGGTCACATGATTAAAATCATAAAAAAAACTCCGGAGACGTCTATCGGGCTACTTACTTGTTAACTTAAGTTTCAACGGCCCGTAGCAAAAATATTTGTTTATGGTTGAGCAATAATTTAAAAAACACTCGAAAAGATGATTAATATGTCAGCCATAAAACTGCGTAGGTAATAACGTTTTGCTCAATATAACATGTCTTTTAAGCTAGGGACAATCAAAACATAAAATGCTAGGTGGGCCGATAGATGTGTCCGGAAGTGTATATTTTAAATAAATCTTTCCTTAACGTGGAGAAACATCAAATATGAAATGCACCTTAAAACATCCCTTTTACCCCATAATTATAGAGGATAAATATTCCTTTCTTTCATACTAGTAAGGACAACTTAGTATGGTGTGTGCGAAATCAACACCTAGTAACAGGCGTAAACCCATCCAATCCAAAAAGTCAGAACTCGGTGCTTTCACTATTTATGGTAACTGATGTAAACTAACACGAGAGAATCAATAAAATCATTCATTACACTCTTTTTTTGGGCTGCATGTAAAAAGAGGTACCACTGCATCGCCCGACCGCATTAAAGAAACCATTAACCATCTGTAATGATCATATTTGATTGGCATGGTTTAAGTGGTATGTACGCCGGTTTTAAAAGTTTTGGTGGGTCACCTACCCGGAGGTCTTGGGTTCGATTCGCGGTGAGGAAATGTTTGTATGATGAAGTCGTAGATGTTTATATATATATATACTTATATTATATTTTTTTGATTCCTCCCAGGCGGGGGAGCGGGTTTGAAATCCTCATGGAGCCGGCTGTAGGGTAACAGCGGGCTGCGAGGTTACGTCAGACTCCTACTGACTAAAACACACCCATAGTTCATGCTTAAGACCGGAAGGGCAGTACAAGATTTATTATATATATAGATTAAGGCCTTATAAGAAGCGATCATCCCCTGTAAGGGGGAAGATACAGACAGGGGGATGATGTAGTACTTATATATAAAAATATACTATATTTACAGTATTTTGTCTATTACCCTCTGTAGTACAATAACACAAGCCTTACTCTGCTTACTTGGGGTAAGGCTAATTGGTGTGTGTTAGAAAAAGAAATGTACTTGTTCTGTGCTTAGATAATGCTTTGATACCTGTGTGTCCGTCAATCAGTGGACACGTGAGTGGGGACATATAGACTAGGTTTACCCTCGGGGTGCGCGCGCAGGCTATCGAACGTAGGCCTCCAGACGGCTAGACGACAAGCATAGGCTTTTGTGGTATTGACTTAATCATTTATTTAAAACTTCTAAACTGAAATAGTGAATGCGAAATTTTTTATGTATCAATTATGGGTGCATATGAAAGAATAAGGTTTGGCACTTGACTGCGGAATTGCAGTAGCCTTATCTATTAGGAAGTTTGCTTTTCTTGAACTATGCATTTTAATTTTCATTCATTTATCCTATTTTTGTTTACATTCTTTTAATTTCAAATCATAGCTTTTAGTAAATCTTACATAAATACAGGCAAGCCCGCCATATACCTATCCATTGTGTGTGTGTGTGGGTCTTTTAGAGCATCAAAATTCGAGCTTGAGTGTTAAAAGTCAGATCACCACACACATAGCCACATCCCAAAAATGCCAAATTGAGTAAAAATATAAATCTTTAAAAAACTCGTTCATAAGTTTCGAAACATGACGACACATAACAGCAAACAAACACTTCCTCTCGAAAATATTTGAACGAAAATACGCTGTGCAACATTTAAACAACTAAAAAAAGGTAAATTTAAAACACAAACTCGTTACGAATTCGGAACGTTCATTCTATATGGGTAAAGTGTAACTAACAAAACGCGCCGGAGTTGCATACAATCCTTGAGCATTTTTAGACAATGGCTCAGAGGGCCAGGATGACCCATTCGAATGATGAATGCTGTTGAATGCCATATTTTTAATTTATCACCTGATAGATAATCCAGGTAAGGCCCCATTCAGCCTTTGCTCGGCGCATCGCCCGCCGCGTATTGTGTTGTTGTTGGCTCGCACCGCCCAGTATCAGCGCGTAGATCATAAGCGGAAGCGTTTAGACCCAACACTTGAGTTTCAATTCACACATGTATACTGAACACTGATATGTCGCTGTAATTATATAAAAAAACTTAATTTAGAAGGTGTCTTTTTGTTTGTAAGTTAGTAATATAGTTTGGTTGTTGTATAGTTTTTCAGATAATAGTCAGCATAATTATTTACGAAAGTACAATACACTGTAACTATAGAATTAGCTTTTGACTTTTATTACGCAGTGATAAGATCTGTATTCCGAATGCTGTACGATTGTAAATTTACTATGCTGATCTTGATATTTCATTTTTTTAAACTGTGCTTAAAGTTTAACCCTCTGACGGATTATAACTTGTGACAGCAGCTAATTTATTTATGTGGTCCTTAACTACACTACACACCGGCTATGACTGTTAGTGATAATAAAAGGGACGTCTCATTTATTGTTGACAAATATTTCGTGCCAAAAAACCTCTTGAAAGGAGCTAACGGAAGGCGCCAGGTCTTATTTTATTGTATTTATAGAGTACAATATAAAGCTTTGGCGGTTTCAGAGACGGTTTTTAGGGATCGGTAACGTTTCATCATAAACATTGATGACGTCACGTCCGGCATGAATTCTAAAAGAACATTCATTTTTATGATTTATAGCATACCTACTGCAAATCTTTTGAATACGTACTAAAGTAAAAAAATGAAAACGAAATGTTTATTCGAAACATGACGATATTTATTACGATCAAATCATATATGTTTGGATATAGGACACATTTTTTGAGCAAAAGCAAAACTTACTGCTGTGAAATTTTGATATAACAAATCATCATAGTCATGATTATTTTATATAGAAAATTTATAATTATTTTAAGGCAAAAAAGCGAGCTTATACACATAATATTGACTCGAAACAATATCCATCAGTCCTACAAGTCTGTAAGTAATTCCAGGATGCAAATATAGATAAAACGATCTTTACGGAAAAGCTCCTAAGTACCTAATTTGATCTTTTTCTATTTATTATAATTAACAAAATATCAACTTTCTATTTTATTATAAAACACTGAACCTCTTTGGAAGCAGTTTGGCTTGCACTTGACTGACGTTTTTTTTCTTGCTTCAGAATAATAAAGGACAGGAAATTATATCAATTCTGCGCATCGGCTTTCGAAGTCCGAAGCGAGGTGCAAGCAGCTCGCGCGTTTATGTCTATTATACGTAAGTATGTAAGCGCGCAAACGCATACTTCAGTATTTTTTTTGTGCACAACTTGGGAGGAAACGGTGGTCCATTCCGTGTGAATGATCGAGGTGACTCATCGCTTTTTCTTTTCAATATGGCAAACAATAAATTGTACTGAATTAAAGCGATTTGTACAATACAATTTCAGAGTTACTAGTGTAGTTACGTGTAAAAAAATCGAAATGTCGAATGAAGTTCTATAGTTTATTTATCGAAGCCGATTATGTAACAATATAATGGAAAATATTATGGAATTGTAATAAGAGAAACAAAACAATTTACTATCTGCAGTGATATTACATATGCAATAGAGGACGATCTGTATTTTTTTTATAATAGCAGGTCTTTTTATTAGACTTACTTATTAATTTATGCTGAGGGCTATAGAAAACACCGAATTAAATAAACAAACATCGAATTTAATATCAGTTGAAACATGTCACTTCATGTCCACGCCAGAGATTAAATCGCCCACCGTAGAGGACAAAAAGGTGGAACAACCAACACAACACAACACAATAGGCGGATCCGTGAAAAATGCGGCGGCACGCAAAACCTGATAGCGTCACCAACAGCACGGCTTTTGCCCAGGCCATGACTCATTCACTAAACCTTAAGTTTACTGTAATAAGAGCTACTATTGTGTGCGTGAATCACTAAATCGCAACAGTTGACTGCTAAATAAAGATTCTTAGATTCACGCTATCTTGCAAGGTTGGCAAGCACCACTTTAATGTTATTTTCGTCCTAAGATTAATAAATTACAGAACTCTTCCAAAAATGCATTGATAAACTTTTATTATTTATCTCAACATCGTGGAAAGTTATCTTTTTACTAACATTCTTTATTTTTCACTAAGCTTCTAGACCAAAAAAAGAAGCTTGGCATCTACAACACTATCTCTTTTTTCAATTCGGAAAATTCTCTAATCTAAAGACTGAAAAAATAATATTCCTTCATTGTTCAGTTTTTGTGCATCCCAGACTTTGATCTTGAACACAAAATGTCTTCTAAATATAAAATTCATATTTCAAAAAAAAAAGAAAAGCAGCTCCATAAAATGCTGCAACTCCAGTTCTGTACAATGCAAATATGATTTACTTACGAGTACTCGAGTATACTTGTCACGTCTTGTCGGCACGAGAGCAAGCTCGCAGGCTGTGCCCCGCCCAGAACGAAGAAAAAAAACAACTAAAATACCATACATAATGCACAGTTATTCAGTAAAAAATACTCACAAATGAATAAGCTCGAGTAGGGTGACCACCGTGTGGAGTGGGTCTAATCTTTTAATAAAGCAGACCCAGAAACTCTAGAAAAGATGAACGATATATTTTATCCATTGTGGAACAGTTATTTTTCTTCTTTCATGCTGAACTGTACAACTTATCTAGAATGCGCAAAGGAGAATGACACATTTCGCCTATATATTGCGCAATAATGAAAAGTGCCCCAAAAATTGCTTTTGAATTAAGGCTTCGTATTGTGAATTTTTATATAAAAGCACAAATTATTTAAAAGTTTAAAAAAAATATAATTAATGCTGCACTGACTTCCTTCTTCGTTATTTCATTTTTATGGTCTTTTATTTCTTTATATTATTTACAACGAAGGATCATAATCTATACATATACAGCCACGAATATAAAGGTAATAACCGTTGTTACTTAATTAAAAATATGAAAAAATATAGCTGACTGTTTTATCAGTATTGTTATTTTTCATATTCTTTTAAAAATTACTTGCTTTATTATGACAGAAAAATATTCATATGATATGTTCTATTGACTGCTATAATTATCGGCAGTAGATTAGATATCATAATTACAACATGTTATTTGTTTGTTATCTGTTTGTTAACATTATTTGATGAGCTTCACTTAATGCCGGCATTTCGATTGGCTTGCGTATTTGTTATTCGTAAATTTGACAATAGTCTGCCGTTATCATACTTTATAAGGTCTACAAATGATAGGCTAATGTCAAGCTTATCAAAAGCAAACTCAAATAGTCAAGTGAAGTGCCGGCATAATAGTAAACAACAAAACTCAAAGACGAGTGCAGCTCGCCAAGTCTTTCCTAATTTTTGTTCTAAGAAATTCAGTATTCGTGATCTGTAAAGGGTTTCGATGCTACTTGGTCATGGTGTAAACTTGACTAGTATAAATTAGTCTGTGGTAATGTTTGTTTTTGAGCAGAGTGTGACACTGACACTCATATTACTGACACACGTAGGACAGCTGTTTTGTCTATGATAGCGAACCGCTTTATGTCAACGTAGCTGTCAAACTTCATTGGTTGGGTTGGTAACCTTGAAGGAATAGTTTCTTTTTTTCATTCGACTTAAGAATCGACTTCAACTTATCAAAAAAAAAGAAACTTCATTTACTTTAAGTTGTTGTGTTAAATGGCCCTGTTGAATTAACCAATGTTAAATTTTGAATTATTTTTTTCCATATCGATTTGAGTCCTCAATCAGGCACTTTTCCAAAGTAATATAGAAAACTGCATTTTATTCGAAATTAAATTTCCTCGTTGATTTGGGTAGATATTTTCTTTTGTTGCACTTTGATTCCCAGGCAGCGGCTATCTGTTGGACTGTGGCCTTTGCCTTCACTTGGAGAGAGAAAAATCATAGAGACAGATTTGACATATTTATCTTTCTCTAGGCTCAGTTTTTTGTCTACGATTTAAAAATCTATTTGTTCTATCGCCGTTTTGTTTTCTGCCCAAAGTATATTGAAAAAAGGGACGATCTAACAATGTATATACAGGATAATTAGATCCGAAAAGTTTATATCCTAGTGGATATTGGCAGACATAGCGCGAGAACGCTTACCGAACTGTTAATTAATTTGAAAACATCCCGAAAGGTAAAATTTGTCTTAACTTCCTTCTCTACTGATTTTGCAAGTTATGGCTATGAAAAATAACCTTTCTATTGGTCTTCCGTATCGTATGTAGATTGTCCTGGAATCTTGCAAGGCATGGCAGAATCTTGTCATAGTGGGAACTGAGTAACAGAATGATTTGTGGATGGACAAAATTCACATATGGAACCGGTAAACCTGCCAAATTGATCCTCGCTCTTATTCTCATAGCCCTAATTGATATGCAGGCCTTTCATTATGCATGGTATGGTGATTATTCTCATCAAATGTTATCATTCTTGTCAAATTAGTGAACATGAAATTGATTTCCTTCCGTCCTTCACCATGTCGAACTCTGCGTCAGACACGAGGGGACCTGCGGCCCACGCCTCCGGAGCAGAACCGGAGGGCATCCTAGGGGGCTCAAAAAGCCGGGGTTGGAAATAACGTCCCCAGCACCCTTCGCAAGTGTTGACTCCATACATGACGTGGAGGGGGCCGCCGAAACGTATTTCTCCCTCACCGTCCTTTACGGCCTCCCCCAGGGATCGCAGTCTAGGAAGGCCAAGAATTCATCCCAGGCAGCCTTGGCCCTTCGTATGGCAATCCGCAGGGCCTTGTGGGCCTCGTTGCACGCCCGGCGGAGGGCTTCCTCTTCGCCGGGCGTTCTCCCGGCGCGCCTTCGGTACCGTAGGTAGGCGCGTCTGGCCCCCATACTGGCGGTACGCAGGTTCGTGAGCTCCTGCGTCCACCAGTATACCTGCCCTCTGCTCCATGGGCCGGCCCACGCCCTCGGCATAGCAGCGCTGCAGACGACGTTAATATAGTCCGCAAACAAGTCCGCCATGCCGTCGGCATGCCCAGCGACAGCGTCAGGGACCTCTACCCAGGCCCGCACTGTCGCTGCCTCCTCTGCCACATCTGGCTGGAGGCATGTGAGCGCCCACCGTTTGAACGGTGAACTGCACACACAGGGGCCCAGATGAAGAGGGGCCCCTGGGGATGCCGTGGAGACCTCATATCGGACGTATCTATGGTCCGATAGGTTCTCCATGTCCACCACCACCCGCCAGTTCCGGATACGGGCCGCCAGCGGTGGGGTGGTGAAGGACACGTCTATTAAAGATGGGTCAAGCCAACGGATTCAGGTCGGGATGATTCCCCGATTGAGGATCTGGAGCCCCAGCGAAAAGACCCAGGACTCCAGAACACCACCCCGAACGTCGATTCTGCGGGACCCCCAAGCCGTAGATTTGGCGTTGAAGTCCCCTGCCACCAGCACCTGTCGGGGGGCCGCGCGGTGCACGACCCCTTCGACCGCATCAAGGAACCTTTCAAAATCGGCCCTGCTGCGGTTGAGGGAGACGTAGGTGGACACCACCACTACCTCTCCCCAGTGGGCTGCCACATGACCTTCCCCTCTTTCAACAAGGACCAAGCACTGTTATCTGGTACAAACTTCAATAAAGCGCTATATTGAAGTTATAATAATATTAATTAAATAAATACTTAAATATTTTCAACATTCACACCAAATAGCCTAGCCCCAAAATAAGGACTGTAGACTTGTGTTATGGAATACTAGGGTAACGGATAGAATATATATATAAACTGATACATAAGTATATTTATATAGAAATACATATTAAACGTCCATGAGTGGAGTACAAATGCTCGTATACATCACACAAACATCTGTCCCTACCGGGATTCGAACCCAGGACCTCTCAAGTGGGCGATACTTTGAATCCCGGCATATATACCACTCGGCCACGGAGGTCGTCAGGTAAAGTATCTATGTACCGATAAAGAATCAATATTGTTGAATTAAAGACTTTAGCTTAGAGGTGGTGATAAGATATAATGATTTTTGAAAATCTACTTAGATTGGCATATTATACATTAAAAAAAAACAAAATAAATATTACCGGGCCGTGTCTTGGTTTCATGCTCGAGATAAGTGAAAATTGATTAATCCGCCGTATTACAAAAGCATGGAACCGCTTAATATGAGTCCACCCAGACGTTTTTTCACATAAATATGCATAGTGGCCTGTTAAGCATAAACACGCAGCGTCACCGTTTACCTACAAGGAAGAATTCCTATATTCCACTGATACAATGTACGAAATAACACCAATAACTTGTCTATTAACTGTCGGTATATCATCATCGCAGGGTGAAATCGTCAAATCATAGACGATCAATCACCTGAACAGGAAGACACACCCCTTGCATTCCACACTAGTCACTGTAGGTAGATGTTTAATATCGCGTGAATTACGTAATCTTAAATCGGACGTTAAAATTTAAAGACGTGATTTCATAATTTAAATCGATTATTTAGACTCATTGGTATAATTCATTTATATACATATTACTTGACCGAGCTCAATAAATAAAAAAATACCACATGTTTACAGTAAATCTAAAGAGAAAACTGTGTTCTCAAACATCATTAAGAATCATCGTTATCATAACACTCAAGAGGACACAGGGTCCATAAAACTCTTTATCAGCTTTAAATAAAAAACCCTAAACAGATTCCAAAAAATAATTATAGCATATCTGAGGGAATCTTCTGAAAAGTGAACGGAGTCAAGTTGTAATTATGGTTGCAATGGTAACTACAGTGCTGTACCCCTAGCACGAACCATTATCGAATTCGAATAGTTTGCAAACCGAAATGTCAATGTCAAATTTTGTATGGAAACTTGAACTGCAATTTCGTATGACATTTTTTTTTATTTCGGGCCCAAACTTTAGGCTAAATAACAAAATTAGTTTTTCTATTTATCTGACAAAAACATTATTCTGATGACGTATTCCTGCAAAGGATGCAAAACGTCAATAAAAAATATAATCAGTGCATCTAACCCGTTGAAACTTGTTTTATTTAATGAGTGATGTGCGTGAAAACCTAAGAAAAAATAGTTTTTTTTCTTTTAATAAGTATAATAAATATCAATATCTGGCACTGTAGTGATTTAAATTAAAAATTATAATGAAAACCCTATTTGATACGTATATATAGGATATATAAGTTTCAAATATTCCAGAAGAAGAGAGAAAATAGGATGTTGAGCATGTTGTGGGTTTTCATTATAATTTTAAATTTAAATCACTTTAGGCTGGCACTATTATATATATATTGATATTTATTATACCTACCATTTATTTTAAAAAATAATAATTTATAATTTTGTTACTAAGCCTAAAGTTTGGGCCCGACACTCCGAGTATTTCTCCTTACCTCCTTATCAATTGCAGGAATACCACTATATAATCAGTACAGACAGTATCGAACTTGGCTTGATCTTGTTCAGGGGATAGGTTTCAGTGCCTTTTCCACTTCAATAAAATTTTATTTTTCCCTGGAAATGTCCGCATTTAGCATTTTAGTGCCCCTTGCCACCTGTATACCTAGAACCAAATTCGTCAAGCTAATAGTCAGTGTAGAATGAAATTGTTTTTCAGCGCTATTTGGTCAGAGTTTTCACATCACAACAACTTTAGTTTTGCTAGAAATTGTTTTCACTTTTGACTATTTAGCGCTGCCTGACCTAGCAGCCTCCAGCTTCCGCACCACGAAACACTAGAGCGATTCCGTATAGTAATATTATTTCACTCCCGAGTTCGATAGCTAGCAATTTAAGAAATTAGTTTAATGAAATATGCATAATGATTACGCCATTATACGGCAAAATGTTTGTTCAAGCAGCCAATAATATATATTTGACCATTTAGAAAAATCGAAATTAACGAAATCGTAAGTGACTGCATATTAGAAAATCGACGTGCAGTGTTATGTGTAAGCCTACGGTTTTATATGAGGCAGGGAATAAAATCAAGGGCAAAGCCCTATTTTGTTAAGCTAACGTAAAATCCTAGTCTCAATAGTATCACTTTTTGTCCTAGATCTTATGACTAAAACATAAAATAACAAATGCATATAAATAACAATAAGAAATGAGTAACAAATATGTTTATATCGTCACAAACGCTCTCGAAACAAAACCGCGAAAATACTAGAAACAGATTTTACCAGAACACCGCATGTCACTCATTCTAATAAGAACCTTATGCAGTGCGTCGTAAGAGAGAAAGTGCAACGACGTCTGGTTTAACTTATGTACTACTGTTATGTTTTTGAAAATAATAATATTGGTGATTTAAATTAATTCTGGTAATTTTTAATTATTGTACAGGCAACCCCATGCTCTATGGTCTGAGCTGGAGAAAGGGGCTTTTACTACCATTTAAAAGCAAACGCGGGACGAAGCCGTACGGAGAGACTTCGATGGGGCAAACGCTAACAATGTTGAATTACCAACCATGTTGCAGTTTAACCCCACCGATTAGGCTTCGCTTAGGTTGGCCTGTGAGGGTGCTGGTCTAGTGGTAAGTGAGACTCGCGCCGGTTTTGGAACCGATTCTATTCCGATTCACGAGTCTCTAACGCGTCGATTAAACTTAACGTTGATCGGCGCGGGCCAGCATCTCTCAAACAAGCTTCCCCGTTAGTTAGCATAAACGGCGACGCACCCCGTTAGGCCCCTTACAGCAAGGCCCTTCCGGCATTGCCTGCCCTCCCTACGCACGAGCGACCCTCTGCAGCTCTTCTGTCCGTATCCGGGCGTGCCTCACTAGGAGGCCGTACCGTCTTTCTCGCGCAAATGTTCTAGTATCTAACTAAAGCAGCTTCCCGGCCAGAGGCAGCCCCTACGGGTGTTTTTTAGTCAGTACGAGTCTGACATAACCTTGCAGCCGGCTGTAGGGTATCCATGAGGGTTTCTCACCCGCCTTGGAGGAAACAAAAAAAACAGTCAGTTCTGTTCGATCCAGCATAGGAACCTATACATGATAAGGAGTGACCCTGCCCGTTTGTTAATAGAAATAATTAATAAAGTGCTATAGTGATAAAAATAATTAAATAACAGTGAGATACCAACAAGTGTATATTATTTCAATACTACGTATAAGTAGGTGCTACTTTATTTTCTTTTACATTGGTTTGGTTACACTCTATGCAAGTGATTGAAGCCACCTTTAAAGCAAATGATGCATGTGACAGGTGACTCCGTTCTTCCATACCTAAAATTACACTTTGCTTATCTATCTTTTTATTTTTAATCAAAAAGTTAACTCTCAATTGAACGTGACTTTTCTAAAATGCGTTGAGTGGCGTATATAAGCGCGATCAGCGCCGCGCAACTAAACACTGTTCTTCACTATACAAGTCTTTAAGCAATCGCACTTGAACAATTTACTACACTTTGATCACTTTGTATACGTTCCGAAATCACTGTTGAAACTCAACTGTCTAGCTTTGAAACTTAACTTTCTTAAGTCAACTCAACTGTCTCGCTTTGAAACTTAACTTTCTTAAGTTTCAAAGCTAGACAGTTGAGTTTCAACAGTGATTTCGGAACGTATACAAAGTGATCAAAGTGCAGTAAATTGTTCAAGTGCGATTGCTTAAAGACTTGCATAGTGAAGAACAGTGTTTAGTGAGTGTATTATGATTAACATTGTATGTTAACTGTGTGAACTATGTGGTGAATAACGAACTGTCAAGCGTTAACTGGCATATAATTTCAAACCCCATCTCGACACGTAACAATATTTTAGTTGGGTTAAGATATAACTATGCCATAAATCAATACTACTAAAACACCATCCATTGTTACACTATTACTGAGTAGAATCGGCATCCTGATTGAAGGTAAAGATCACATTGATAAACATTGTAACCTGTAGCACAATCCCACAAACACAACTCGTGAGAACAAATTACGTGATAGTGGACAAATGTCTGTCGTCCGATTTCAGGTTTCACAGATATAAATGATTCACCTCACGTCCAGAAAAGAAGACGTATTTTGCTCGACTTTTCCGTGACAGAAGCTCGTGGAAACCCGTGAAAAATGTTAGCGAAAAAGCGTGTTTAAATACGAAATACAAACAAGCTTGATTTTCTACTTCAAGCTTGTTTGTTATAGTTTGCTGCACAATGTGTGGAGTGGATTTTTTCGTGTTTGAAAAAAAATGTTCAATCGTATTAAGGGAATTGGAGCATTAGAACTTGCGAAATTTAAGTCAATTTTTACTTGTTTATAATGTTTGGTTTGCCTCTATTTTATAACAATAAGGAAAGTTTAAACTGAGAGCGGTTTTATAGATCAGTAACCCTTAGCACAAACCAATATCGAATTCGTATCATTTGCGAGTCCGAAATTTCATTGTCAAATGTGTACTGATTTTTAGTTCTCGTTACGTTCTTTGTGCCGCTGCTGTTCAAGTTTCCATACAAAATTTGACATTGATATTTCGGTTTGCAAACTATTCGAATTCGATAATGGTTTGTGCTAGGGGTTTGCGTAGTTTGCGAGTCCGAAATGTCATTGTCAAATTTTGTATGAAAATTTGAAAATTAGCGCCACATCGTACGTAAAGAGAACTAAAAATCAGTACATATTTGACAATGACATTTCTTACTCGCAAACGATACGAATTCGATTTTGGTTCGTGCTAAGGGTACAGCACGTAATTTACAGGTAAACTACGTAAAAACGCCAACCCCCTTATGAATAAACGAAGAATAAGCTTAGATTAGTTACTCCATGTTTTGTCTTTGTTCAATGAATGACAAATGACATTCGAGTGGTATGAACAAAACATGGCATAACTAGTCTAAGCTTATTCCTCGTTTATTAATATGGGGCAAGAGTACTTGAAGATTTATCTAAACGGATTTTTTGTTGTGCAAATGTGCGGAAAAAGAGTAAGAAAATTAGCGAGTTTTTTTCCAACATTGTATTTTTAAGCATTTAATCAGCCTATTAATGTATCTACTGTTGGAGCACAGGTCTTTCCTATGGATGGAATAGGGACAACATGACATGGCCTATTAATCGAGGCCTAGTGAAGATTATATATCTATATCCTAAATGATGTTATGGAAGGTGACTTCAGAAGTATCTCTGAAATCATTTTTGAACTTGACGACTCTGTATATACCAATACAGGGAGAAAAAAACAGCCCTTGCTGAGTTTCTTGCCGGTTCTTCTCAGTGCAAGGTCTCCCGCCATAGTTTTGCGAACCGATGGCGTGGCTTCTTGACCTTCACAAGTGCTTGTAACAGCCTAGAGCCTAGACTAAATAAACGATTTTTTATTTTGATAGATGTTACGGCTGTTTACCTTCCGGAGTAAGGTAGAGCTCAGGGCACTCATCATCGAGATTCACTTTACCTCCTTAGTGATATCTTAAGAAAAATACTAACTTCAACAAAACAGGTAGGACATAGCTGATTTCCCGTCCAAACGGAGCGCCCATCTGAGGTAATAATCTAAAAAGGTTTTAAGCCATCGCGAAATGGGAAAACTGTGGGGGAAAATCTTTGTCTTGTTGAATTTTCACGTTAAAGATATCTTTTAAAATTCTATCCAAGGAAGCACTTAACACAACAATGTGTGTGACTGACCATCAAAGGAAAAAGAAAAAGAAGAAAGGAATACTAATACCTAACCGGTACTTTAACTGAAGTTAAAGTAGGTTGTTCCAACTCACGTTTAATGTACTGTACTGTAAGTAGTTTTAAGCTTTTGTAACTTGAAGAAGTAATAAATACTTATTATGTACTGTATAATCAATTCAATTCAAATCAAATTCATTTATTTCGACCAAACAAAGATCATAATCATTACATTAAATATTCAATTACATGGATAATTAAATATTAACCAAGAGCACTTATCATAATAATAATATAATATAAAAATAATCCACTTAGACACACATTAATCCACTAACCCCATAAATTCAGATTAAAGCACTGAAGGAACTACATATTATATAATATACTTTTATACACTAACACACCGAAAAAGCAACAAAAAGAAATAACACTAAACTCGTATCTATCTAAACCTAGATATCAAATCAATTAATCTTTACTGTTGTTTAACAAAGTCACCATTGAAAATCAAGGTTCCCATGGTCCAGCCACAGTCCAAAATATACGTGAGAGAAGGCAAAGTTAAAAATTATGTCTCGTACAATAGCAACACAACTTTTTTCATTCAAATACTTAGAACGGTGGTGTTCTTTGATGCATGCGGCGCCCGCGCAGCGTGGTGTCATTTCTTTTATCGAGTCTCTAATGTTGATAATGAAATATTCGGGTTTATGGCCACTTTCTGTCATGCTACTAGAAATAAAAACGTACCGTGTGCATTAAAAATAGACGCGCGGTTTACGTGTTTGTCAAATACACAATATGTATAAATATTGTGATATCATGATGTCACTGGTTGTTTTCTGCCATTTTATTAGTCTTGATGTTGCGGAACTTGGTTAAGATCTTAAACATTCAAGAGCTTCAACCTGCTGAAGAGCTTTTATTAAATGTTGCACTGTAATTGGTTATTTTGTACAAAAATAACAAGGTAAGGAACACTTTGCGGGACCATTATACTTATTTCATTCATGTTTGTATTATTCATTAATAATAAGGACAATAGGCACAGTTCTATCAAAAAGCTATTGCATAGTGTTTGGTATTTTACGTCACTTTAAACTTTTTTCATATAGGATATACAAATAGTTTTTTGTATCTATATTAAAAAAACAGATTTTATGTGAAATTCTGTAACTTTATAATGATGTAACCAACACTTAACCAACGTACCTAACCTTCTATAATACATGAGCACACAAACTAGATACGAAAGGATTCACAATTAATTAACTGTCAAAAGCATAATGAAATCTTTCGCTTGTGTTCATTAAAGTTCTCGGGGCGCCGGAGCAAAAGGAACAAATTGTTGAATGGGCCCCGGAACGTGTTCACCGAAGGACTACTACAAATCATGGTAACGTCATGCGCCCCTAATTATCCAAGCTCGTGAGAGATCCGATAAAATCTCAATCCGATCTAATCCAACGGTTGTGTGAGTCAAGCTTGTGGAATGCGCAGGAGGTGCGTGTACCTACAATAATCCTTTCGACCACCAAAATTTCATTAGTGAACTTTAACTAAGACTCATAAGGGTCCTTTTCCCTTGAACTCTAACAGTATTTTTGTCCTTTTATTACCAAAACCATGCCGGGGGTGAGGTGTAGAAACGAGAGGCTAAAAAGTATGCACGGGGACTACCTCCCACATTGTAGATAGACCTTCAGAATGCAGCATTACATTAATTTTAATTAAAAAAATATATTTTATATATGTACCTTTGTCTATATCATAACACTCTTTCTTCCTACGAGTTGTTTTTTAGATTCATGAACTCAAGTACAGGATATCTATCGAGAAAGACATAACATCAATTCTCGAAAACGATTTAAGTTCATACATAGGTACTGCATAAATAATATTTGTGCATTATAATAGATCTTCGCATTCATTGGGTTAAGTTAAGGTATGAAAGAACTGAAAAACTTTGTCCGATACTAAATATTTTAATGACAATAAACTAATACTTACCCTACTCAACTAATACTCTTTCAAATAATTATATAAGAAAGTTGTATAACTAGTTGATTACTATTTGCGCCTTAACCCATTGTCTTCTGTACACTTGTTAATAAAAAAGAGTTAATTCGTTTGACGCGTTTGTTAAGAAATAAAGTAACGAACAGAACATTAAGCTCACTTACAAAAAAAGTTTTTAATTCATCTTTTAAAGCTACTTAGTTTTAAGCCGCATTCTAACTTTTTTGGACTTTAAACATTTGACAAAGATGGAATGATGTGCTGAATACGATTAAGCATAAAAACTTTCGTGCAAGTGGACCTTGGTTAAATACCATTGAAAGGTTACATAGGTACACAGAATTTCTGCCAGACCGACAAACCGCAGACAAAACAACAAGCGGGACTTTGTAAAATATGACCTAACGTTCGAACAATAGAGCTATAACCAACCGTCTGCCTGCAGAGAATTCGCTAAAACGCTAAACGGAAAACACAAGGAATAAAGATTTTTGAAGTTATACTTCTTTAGTCGCGTTATGAAAATATGATGAGAGTGAAATTTTATGATGCGCGCGCATCACTGTAACACAAAATTTTAACAACATGAAGTTGGTCGCTTTAGCGTTTTGAGTTTACCGCACATTAAGAAAATCTACCAACAAAATAGAAATAGAATCTCTATTTAGTGGGTGCTAACGACTGCATTGTGAAGGCCTATCAAAAGTATTTATTAATCTGGAACAACGGAACCAAAGCGCGATTCAGGAGACTACAGCGCCATCTCTTGACCATTGGTGTAGTAGAACCAAAAACCACATCTTTATTTTTTGTAATAAAGTAACAGTTATAGGTATTCATATTTATAATATTTATCCACATGTTTCTAGTTGTATATTCGGAATACGTGTTTGAGTTTCATACAAGTGCAAATCACATATGTTCTAATAAATTATATTCAGTAGCGATTTTAATTGAATATTTTGATTATTTATTTATTTTTTCAAATTAAAACTGAACTTTATTGACTGTGTCCTTTTCCAGACTTTTTATTAATTTATTGTAATTAATTATTTGCATGCAATTAAAAACTAATTTTAAACGATGCCAAAGAAGGATAACTTCTCACGCGCCTACATAAGTACACGCACCCATTTTTTTTTTTCAATGTTGACTCTATGGTACATCGTAAAGAGGTTACAAATCATGAAAGCCTCGATTTGAGGCGATGAACTGAAATGTGATATAGATACCTAGTGTTTGACTTATAGCATTGAAGAAATAGGCGATAAATGAACTGGAGATCTCTATATTTTCTTGCGAAAGAAACTAAGACCGCGTTGTTCCATCTATAGGTAAAACACTAGAGCAAAAACACAACCATTAGTCAGAATTTGACAGATTTACTGTGTATTCAACGTGGCATTAACTATAGTCAAAGGAGATTGCCCACTCTTCATACAATGTTTGCCCCACAAGCAAAAATCCATGCGTCACGACCAAAGTTGGATTTCTAAAATAGTTTTTTAGTTTCAAACAAGAATATGTAATAGTTATCGCTGTAAATAGTGGGGTTTTAATTTTAGATCACATTTAGTACCATGGAATCAACGCGTGAAAATTGTTTGCAGTAAAGATTAATTTCAACATTTATCTTTTTATGTATTTTTAAATATATTTACAGTATATATCTTGATTTTTAAGAGTTTCATATATTTTATTAGAAATATAAAATATTCCTTGGTCTTTTTAGATTACGTTTGGCTCAAAAGCCCGGGTGCCAAAACCGAAACATAAAAGAAATGAATTTAATGTAATGCAGGTTTTACATTCTTTTTACAAATTAATTTTAAACCCCGCTAGATATGATGAATCTATTTTTACACTAGCATTACTTAATTTAAATAATGTTTTCTCAAATTAACATTGTTTGGTCTCATAATATTTTTAACTATTCAAGCCTGCAACGACTCTGGGGCCGTTTTGGGCTGTCTCCTTTTACTATCGGTGAAACAACACGGCCTATACAGCTCATTAGACCCAGCCTGCACCCGACCAGCAGCGCCTCAACTCGTTTGATTAATATTCTTTGCATGGATTTCTATGGTTAGGTAGCACAGAAGATACGCACACTACATCAATCCCATACCATCCTCAGCGAATCGCCTAGCTCGCAAGCTATCCGCGCGCAGGTGGCGGGTGGACAACTCGGTGACCACTCCCTGCTCGCACGCTTGCCATGTGCTGACCCCTGGTTGTGAACGCGCGGTTCCTAAGTGGATCACGCGTTTCCTGCGAATTGACAACGCGTGCCACGCCCCGCCACGCCGCCCGCCACTTGTTATAATACATAAATAACTACGTAAATAAAATATTATTGAAGCTTATCAAAACATTTTATACCTTGAAATCGTTTAGGTACGTTTATAATCTCTAAAGGCTCAAAGCTGCCACGACCCAAAACGTAACTACTTTTCTTTCAAAAATTTTTTTAATCATCGCAGTACGGTAATACTGTTTCTAGGCGAGAAAATCGCTTGTTTTGATCGAGTTATTTAAAGTTTAAGTAGACTTAATTATTTTATGAATCTTTCCAAGGTATGGAAAGAAAAGATTTCCAATCTTTCCTTTCAAGGTACCATATGCATTACAAGATTGGAATTCGCAGAGTACCTTAAATATTCCTTCAACCAAAAGTAAGTAAGTTATTAGACTTTTATGGGACATTCTAGAGCTTTTGTATACTTATTGTTAATTTATACATATTATGTGATGGAAGTTGATCTCAATACATACATGTTGATAAGATTTATTACTTTCACATTTGTAATATAATAAATAACTTAGGTAGGATGTGTGTTTTCTACACAGGCATTAATAAAATGTCCTGAAGCACAGAATTGCAAGATTCCAACCTCACGAAACCTCGTAAAGAAGTTTGTCGTAACTTGATGCTGTCGCTTACATTATGATAACCGTTAAAAATAATATAAGCGAATGATACAACATTAAAATGTGAAGATTTAAAACAATTTGACGTTTAAGCGTTATTTAAATATCGGCTTATAACATCCGAACGAGTGCAAGACCGACTCGCACAAAGTGTTATATCATTATACAAGGTAAATAAAACCATTAGTTTTTGCAAATAGCTATAAAAATGTTTCATGTATTGAGAGTCCTTATTTATTTTTATTGTATTTTGTTATAATGGCAATAGAAATAAACATTTTCAAGGACGATTTTCAATAGCTAACTTTTTATGGCAGGAAATACAGACAGGGAGCGATAGACAGACAGCGGAGTGGAGAGTTAGTTAAAGCCAGCCTGTTCCGGTTCTTACCCTTTAGGTACGGAATCCTAAAAAATGGCAAAAGCATTGCATAATTCATAATTCTATCCGCCTTATTCCAAAACGTGGACTAAAGTCAGTCTTGGTTTAAACCTAATGTCCATCTTCTTTTAGGAAACAAAGGTGACAGCGTATATATATTTTCAGACTTAAAATTAAATATAGAATTTTGTTATAACATATTTAACACGCAATTTTTGTTCTCTTCTGAACAAACAATGAATCATCAAAGTTGGCATTATGAATCATCCAAAATTGGAAGAGAACTGCTGCTACGGCGTAGTATCAATCTAACCCCCATTATTTCCCCCTTGAGACCGTAAGCCCGACCTCGACCGTAAACTCGAATTATTATTGGAGCCGCAAAAAAACAGAGAGTACGTGACGAACCTTCAGATCCCTCATACCAAGGCATGTAACGATAACAGCCCCCGTCAGGGCCGATTCACACCGGAATGGCAGCGGTCGGCAGCGACGAGCAAAACTCTTTAAGTGTGAAAACAAATTTTAAAATCTATATATCTGAAAGACCAGTATTGCTTGAAACTTTGTGTATTTGTACCAATTAGCGGAGTAGAGTTCAGTCCCCGTAGCATGAGCACCACAATTTTAACGTTTGTTTAACTGCCAAACTCCATAGTAATTTGACAATTGACCGTGATAAAAACGCGTTATTTATCATATCGGTGTACGTTCAATATATAAATACTATAATACAATACGTTAAATATATAATACAATAGCGTTATATCGTTGCCCCAATTTCACAAAATTTTCAGTACCGCAAAAGCTAGATTAGAAGTGCGAATGCGAATTTTGCGGTATTAGAAACGAACCATGGCAGGGCGGGTAATCTCCGCTACGAATAGTAGCATGTTGGTCGGGCGGGCGGAATCACACTCTTAGTAACCAGAGTTGTACAAAATTTATTCAAATTACTTGTGAATTTATTTGTTTCTTAAGTTTCACACACAACACTTTAAATAAACTAAATTAAACACGCTTAAACGGGTTCAAAACGCGTCGTTTTATTACTTTCTGACTTTTCACAGCCTGAAAAGGATGCTATACTATGATGATAGATTTAAACATCTTGCACTTACATGCTTAAATTATTAAAAATATGACGAGAAATTCTATGTTCTATGCTATTTACGTATAAAAAAATATATTAGTGTATTTAATTTAAACCTCATTTAACGATTTACTAATTCGCAAAATCGCAAATTTTGCGGTGTTATACCCTTGCCGCCGAGCAAGCCGCGGTGCGCACTGTCTAAAGCCGCTACTGTGTGAAGGAGCCATTACATGTCCGACACCACAATGTCGCGATGTCTGCTGCTGTATGTATGGTATATGCCTTTGTGTATGCTTCAACAATAAAGTCCCTAGCAATATCCAACAAAAAAGCGTTAATAAATTTAAAGCTGCTATTAAAAAAGTTGTTATATTATTATTATTATTGTATTATGGTTCCTATTTGAATAAATATATAATAAATATACAATTGAATTTAAATTGAATTGAATAGTCAGTAGTTCCTGAGATTAGCGCGTTCAACAAATAAATAAACAAACTCTTCAGATTTACAATATTACTATAGATTTCTAGTAAGATATCGTTTTTGTATAACTGTGTCACGGTATAAAATATATCCCTTGGGGTATAACTATATTACGGGTGTGTCTATCTTACTGCGACATGTATACTATCCGTTACCCTAGTATCCCATAACACAACCCTAACAGGTGCTTACTTTGGGGCATTGGTATGAGTGTTTGTAATATTTATTTATTTACTTTAAGCAATATGAGAGCGGAAAGATTAACTAACTAAATTAATAGGAAGGTTCGTATAATGATAGACTCAAACTGAACCTATGTTTAAATATTTATAGTTATAATAAAACATACAACGACACGGACTCAGCCTATGGGGTATTGGGTATAATATGGTTTGATACAGCCATATCTGCAAGAAATAATTAATTCTGAAACGTTTCTAAGCAATAAATGCCCTTGCTCCATTTTCTTAAGAGTAGCATTTCGTACCATGGCTGGTAATGTCCAAAATTATTATGTTTGTCATGTACATTGATTAATATTCCTAACGCTCGCCCGAACGCCTCGGTTAGATTTAATCGGTTACCGACGTAATTACTTGTATTGGTAATAATGCAAAGCTCACATTTATTATGTAAAGCTTTTGTTATTCCTATGCTGGTGGTTGGTTGCCGTCTGTAAACCATTACAGAAGTACAGCATTACATTTTTGATAATAGCAACAAATAAGATAAAAAAAACAGACAACAACACACATAAATAACTATTCATTACTTTTACGTTCAGATATATAGGCTAGGGCGTATGCCGTTTTAAAATGGTAAAAAGTTAAAAAAAATCAGAACAGTATGAAACTCATATCAAAAGGAAGAGATCACATTAATAATCAGAAAAAATAATAATGGGCGAATTGAGGTCGGGAGTGACCTTTTAAGGGGGAAAACGGTTTATAATGAAAAACATTTCATGGAAAAATTGTAGGTGATATAAAGATCTACCAACTTTATTACATATATATTTTTAGTAGGTTTTTAATATATAAAACAAGTCGGTTATTTTGATATTTCACTTTTAGTATGCAATTGTGAAAAGGGGAAAAAGTGAGCAGTCTTAGAATAAAAAAAAAGGGAAGATACGGCACTAGCGGCTGAAAAGTGATCCGCTTAAAT
Organism: Chilo suppressalis; assembly: GCA_902850365.2. Lineage (NCBI taxonomy): Eukaryota > Metazoa > Arthropoda > Insecta > Lepidoptera > Crambidae > Chilo > Chilo suppressalis. The sequence continues at coordinate 23,409,469 of OU963898.1, forward strand.
TATGGTGCATGACCATAATTCGCTTTAGTCAAAATTGGACATTCAAACACGCAGCATGTGCACTCAATGTAACAATATTGCGTATATTCTGTGTTATAACAATAAAACAATACTTTTTTAAAGAACCCAAATAGTTCAAAACCAAATAATAAATGCCTCGGCAACACTTTTTATTCGTAAAACTGCAAAAACATTTTTTTCTCAAAAATCACGGTTTGGCGTGAATGTTATATTTACGTAATCGCCATTTTGTTATCAAAAAAAGGAAAACAATACCGTGCCCTTAGCACGAACCAATATCGAATTCGTAACGTTTGCGAGTACGAAATGTCAATGTCAAATTTTGTATGGAAACTTGAACAGCAGCGCCACAAAGTACGTAACGAGAACTGAAAATCAGTACACATTTGACAATGATATATCGTACTCGCAAACGCTCAGCCGTACGGACTCGCCCTTTCGCTCGCACTGCCCAGTTCTGTCTCGCTCGCTCGATTGAATGCTTATATACAGACGTGTGCGTGTGTGAGAGTTGCTTATTTAGTTGAGTCGGATCATATTTTATTTGATGCTAGTATGAGCGTACCGTATCGTATTAGTTTTTTTTGTCTTTTTTTTTTATTTATCGCGTAAATTTTAATACAGTTTTACTACAACTGTTTATTTTTTACAAATGTTGTAGGTATTTTGTACCCTTAAAAGGTCAACCCCTACCGACCCTATATTGCCCGTAATTTATTTTTACTACTTTTTTAATGAGTCGTCTTCCTTTTGGTATGGGTTTCATCCAGTTTCGAATTTACTTGCTCTCAAAAAATATAATGGCACTAGATTAAAATATTCGAAATACCAAGGTTTTACCAAATATTAACTTTTTTGGTGGCCGAAAAAACAATACATATTTTCAATAAAAAGCAAATTGTACTCTTCAAATGTCTTTATTTGCCAAAATAAGTCGCTTACATCTAATTAACAAACTAACAAAAGTGGTTCAGTTTTAGAAATAAGAACAATACAAATGAAACATTGATTTCACTTCACACAACATATTTTCCTTAACCATATTCAGGCACACTGGTTCGTAACATTTTTCTTGAGCATCATTTCAAAACAATCGGGTATAAAAGTTTTGACTCTCGCTTGTCCTTCAATACCACGTGGCGTTGGAACTCGCGCAACTTTAACGATATTTTGAGTAGGTATATAATCTTTACATGAAGGTAATCTTCGTACGAACTTGATTCACTTGCCAGACATTCAAGTTTTCATACTGCTCAATACACGCATCCACCTGAGAAACATAAAATAATTCATGGTTATTTTATATCTAAATAGTTTTTAATCACATTTAATTTATACATAAGCACAAAATATATTTAAACTGTTCTTTTAATTATACAATATAATTTCAAAATAATTTGCTGGACAGGAAACCAGGAAGCTAAAAGCTTGCAAAGCTTTTAGCTTCCTGTCCTGCAATACAGTTTTTTAAAATAGTGCAGATATCAACGCTCCAACCCTATGCCTATTGTTAATACTTACAACACAGCTAAAAATAGTGTATAATCTAAATGTGTAACAATTTAAAAGGAATAAACGTTTATTATTGATGTATAAAATCTTTCCTCTCGCTTTACTGCAATTTGTGGGAGTGATTACGTGAAGTGGGACGGAAGTGTGTAACAGGAAGTTTGGGAAGCGCGCGCTATTTGATTTTCATTTTAGAAAAATAATGTTCAAATGGCTTATTCCTTTTGTAATAGGTTTTTATTTCTTTTTTACTACTGTAAGGCTCGCTTTTTTTTTTATTATTATAAATTATCCTACCTGATCGGGTTTGAATCCCTTGTCGACGCAGCGCTCTATGACGTCCGCTATCTTGACCGTAGTACTAGAGCCGGCCAAATCGCGGATAATCGCGAAGATGCGATCTGTCGAGCTGATGCCCCTGGACAAACGAATTTGACACTAGTAAGATCCGTAAATAATATTTAAACAGACCACTGACAACAATTATAGTGCGATTCAAATAAGAATAGGAAAGCCAATGGCCTCCATCTGTCAAATGTCGCTTTAAAACGGTTTGCAAAACAAATCTTGGAACCCTTTTTTAGCACTCAGCTAATTCTAGAATAAAAACCAAACATTTGTAAACAAACAATAAAAAATATTGATAATTAATATTGTTTGATTTTTTTTTCATTTATTGGGCTTTGGCTATGACTGTTTGATAACCTAAATCTTCAACCAAATGTCACTTAAGTTGAGTTCATAAACTCGATTTAAAACTTTCGTTTACATAAAGGATGCATGTTCGTATGTGACCTAGTAATAGTGCTTGATTATTCATAACTACACCGGCGGTAAAACAGAGATGAGCGGAATTGAAGAGCTAGATTCTGATGAATGTTTTTTCTCACACACAATACATATTATTAAAAAATTTTTTTTTTTATCTTAGTAAATAAATTTTATTAAAAAAAATGTTTTTTCTCACTTAATCTTAGTAAATAAGTTTTATTAAATAATGTTTTTTGGTGATTTTAATACAAGACATCTAGATCAATTGAAAGTTTATTCAAACATTAAGAATTTGGGACTGTGTCAACTTTTAAGCATTTCCTATTGGGACAATATCATCTGTTAGAACTGTTCACTGTTGTACATTACTATCGCCCTGATGTACTTCAAAGTTTGAAATAATTTTGAAAGAAGTTGACATTTTGTGATTTTACATTAGGGGACGAAATTTGATAATAAAATCAAATTTCGGATCACCTGTAAAACAACGCTTTAGGATACATCAACATCATCATGATCAACCTAATTATGTCCCCTCACAGCTGGTGCACAGGCCTTCCCTATGAATGGAATAGGAAGATTACGTGACCCACCACGTGGTCCCAGTGCGGATTGGTGGGTGCTAAAGACTGCAGATGCAGTGCTTAACGCGCCTTACAAAATACGGAGGAGCTCGAGATAATAATTTTTGGCTACCTATCTAATGACCGACCATTGAGAAAAGTTGCTTAATTTCCACGATCGCAGGACAAACGCGCTTACCACCTGCGCCATCGAGCTCCTCACTTCAAGATACATACCTTTGGGTATTATCTTCGACGTGAGTAAGAGATTGCTTTGACATCTCTACGAGGCGAATCGCTTCTGAGACATCTTCTTTTTCGACAACATCGGACAATCTGTAAATTATATAGATTTTTTAAAAGAGCCTTCGGTTCAACTACATAAAAATATTTAAATCCACCAACTAGGTGTTAGTGAAACTTGAAAAAATGAAATATAGACTTGTTTTTTATTTCTAAACAAAATATTATTACCTTAATCTCGCCAAAGCAGTGGAAAGCCGTAGAATCGCCAGCAAATTTCTGGCTGACGTGAAAGTGACGTCACGGGCGTTCCTAGCCTCACGACGGAGTTCCACATACGACGCTGTAAACAATATTGACTGTGATAATATAAAATATTTTCATCGAAAGTAGTCACAGCATATAATTTGAAAACGTCAGATTGTAAAGTGGATAGGACTCCGGCACTGCAAAAAAGCCTATTAGACTACCCAATATTACACTGACTAAAGTTGGTGTAGTATAAGTTCGGGAGTTATGGACCCGATCTAGAGAGATCTCCCTTGCGCCCTTACGCCCCGACGATCGGGTGTGAAATAGCTGTTGGGCAGTCACTTAGCGCGTTCTATCGTATGTACCACGGCGATTGTTCTGAGGAGTTATTCTCTCTTATTCCACCTTCTCCTTTTATTCAGAGGACCACGCGGGCTGGCCTACGTTATCACCGTCTAACTGTGTCCACAATTCCAATGCGTAAAAAGAAATTTGGTCACTCATTTCTTTGTCGCACTATCCGTAAATGGAATGCTCTGCCCGCTCACGTGTTCCCTTCCTCTTACAACCTGGGATACTTTAAAAGAGGCGTGAAGAAGCAACATGCAGCCCGGCAGGGTGAGGATGGCTGGTGTGGCAGGTAAAACTGCTGTATCAGCTATCTTCGCGTCTGGACTTCACCTTTACTAAACATCAGGTCGGGAGGAGTCATTTGTCATGAGTCGACGCTCTGAGAGCGTATAGTACAATAGATTCAAATAAGAATAGGTTAGCCAATGACCTCCATCTGTCAAATGTCGCTTGAAAAGTACGGTTTGCAAACAAAGCTCGGAAAACTTGTTTTAGCACTGAGCTAATCTTAGAATAAATACCAAACATTTGAAAACTAAAGAAAGAAATAAATCATATGAAACGTATAGAAAATGAGTGCAGAAAAAGGCAAATATAAGAACTTTAATTTTATTAAAATACAGGAAATAAAAGGGCTGTTTTTATTTTAAATAAATTTGCCGTTTAAAAACCTATAATAATCGATATTTCATTTTATAGCTGAAAGCAGCAGAGATGATGATGACTACTCCGACGGTAGTGCAGAGATGAGCGAAATTAAAGAGCTACAGCTCTGATTAAAATTTTTCTCACTCAGTCTTAATAAATAAATATTATTCAAAATCTGATATTTTTCTCAATTTATCTTGGTAAATAAGTTTTATTAAAGTAAAACTTATTTGCTCACTCTACCTTACTGGTATGAATTGACAGCTATGACGTCACAATATGTCGGTCCTATTCTTAGTTGAATCGCACTGTATGTTTTTGTAGTTAAATTAGTTTATTGGCGCGATGGCATCTAATATACTCACACACGATGTAATCGGCGAGGACACGCGGCACGACTGGCTGCTTGCGGCGCGTGAGAGCAATGTATCGCCGCACCAGTCTCATTGATAGAACGCGGACCGAAGTAGGCCCTTGGTATTAGTTTATTGGCGCGATGGCATCTAATACTCACACACGATGTAATCGGCGAGTACACGCGGCACAACTGGCTGCTTGCGGCGCGTGAGAGCAATGTATCGCCGCACCAGTATCATTGATAGCGCGCGGACCGAAGTAGGCGGTTGACATTATTTATTGGCGCGATGGCATCTAATACTCACACACAATGTAATCGGCGAGTACACGCGGCACGACTGGCTGCTTGCGGCGCAGGAGAGCAATGTATCGCCGCACCAGTCTCATTGATAGCGCACGGACCGAGGGAGCCAGTTGGCATTAGTTTATTGGCGCGATGGCATCTAATATACTCACACACAATGTAATCGGCGAGGACGCGCGGCACGACTGGCTGCTTGCGGCGCGTGAGAGCAATGTATCGTCGCACCAGTCTCATTGATAGCGCGCGGACTGAAGTAGGCGGTTGACTACAGTGTTGGTGTACGTAAGCTATGTGCTTCGCTAACTCCAAATCCTTCTCCCTGCATATAAACGATTAAGGATCTTAGATTAAAACAAAAAGGGAAGATACGGCACTCGCGCCTCAAAAGTGTTCCGTTTAAATTGTGGTGCACGAACACGCTTTAGTCACAATTTGACATCCAAACCCGCTGCATGTGCACTAAATATAACATTGCACTCATATTGCGTACATTCTGTGTTATAAGGATAAAGGCCTTCGATGCGTTTGAAAAGAACACAAATATGTAGTTCTGATTTTTAGTTCTCGTTACGTACTTTGTGCCGGTGCTTTGCTTTGTTTTGTGTGCTAAGGGTACTGTACCCCTAGCACGAACCATTATCGAATTCGAATAGTTTGCAAACCGAAATGTCAATGTTAAATTTTGTAAGGAAACTTGAAGAGCAGCGGCACAAAGTACGTTACGAGTACTAAAAATTAGTAAACATTTGACAATGACATTTCGGACTCGCAAACGATAGGAATTCGATATTAGTTCGTGCTAGGGGTACTGTTCTGTCTCGCTCGCTCGATTGAATGTTTATTTACAGAAGAGTGTCTGTGTGACATTTGCTTATATAGTTGAGTTGGAGCATATTTTATTTAATGCTAGTATAAGAGTACCGCACCTTCCCTTTTAGTTTTAATTTATGTTTGCGATGGAATAAAATTACCAATATATTGCTTAAACTCTCATGGTCACTAACATTATAGTTATAGGCGGGATTGCTTCTTTATATGTGTATACATCGTGCTTCGGAAGGCACGTTAAGCCGTTGGTCCCGGCTGCATTTGCAGTCGTTAGCACCCACCAATCCGCACTGGGCCCGCGTGGTGGTTCATGGCCCAATCTCCCTATTCCATCCATAGGGAAGGCCTGTGCTCCAGCAATGGGGACATTAATAGGCTGATGATGATGTGTATACCATGTATTTGTAAGTCCCCGATATTCCGCAATCATGGCGCTTGAAACAATGCCGAAATAATGACTGACAAAAAACACACACACACATGTAGCAGTCCCGCTAATATCTATAAACCTACCGAGTTCCCTTCGAATCACATACTTTATTCAATAAATGACACGTTTCGTTACAAACGACTGTCTTCCAGCATATTAGTAATTCAACAAAATAAAAATCACACACATATAAAATTAAACATATCAACGATTAACGGACGCGACGGGTATTCATGCCAATATTAGATAGATTACTATAAATGTAACAGCAGGCAATCAAATTTGCTTTTACCTTTGGTCCGCCTTTTTGAAGTCGGTTAAAACTAAAAATTAGTGGACCAATATCCACTCACCTATTCGGTTTGTCCTGTATGAGCCACAGCAGGTCGAATCTGGACAGCAAAGCGGCCGGCAGCTGTATATTCTGTTCAATTGTCCGTTTTGGATTGTATCGGCCGTAAGCTGGATTCGCCGCTGCCAATATGGAGACGCGCGCGTTCAAACACGTCATTATACCCGCCTGGTATAAAAATTAACAGAAGTTTTATTTCGGTTTAAAAGAATTATTCGCAGTCTAACTAGGATTTAGTATACACCTGTTAAAAACTTTTTTAGCAGTTAAAGAGATAATGAGTACAGAAAATGTTTTATTTGAACACTACCATTTACTGACGAGCAAGGGGAACATAGGATTAGATCGTACGTGAAGGGTTGTGAAAAATAAAGTATTATCCTACACTAGACGACAAGACATTCCATCGAAATTAACATCTCGACACAAAAATAAATTAAGATTGCCTAAACTAAAACTAACATCATCAAGCACATTTAATCATCTATTAAAATTTATAACAAATTGCCAGAGATGTGATTTATTTGAAATACTTCTATTTTAAATGCAAATAGAAAATGCAAAATACCTATTTTATATTTTGTATTTAAATACCTTTCAGTGAAAAGTATTTTGTATTTTATTTGAAATGCCTTTCGAGATGCATTTTGTATTTTTCATATTAATTTCAAAATGCAAAATACTTTGTGATTAAGTTTAGCCAACATTACCAGTCAAACAAAACAAAACGCTTGTATTGCCGAATTCGACCGATAGAGGCGCCTGCTAACCATGCGCGACATTTTTTTCTTCTTTGGTCAAAGTGCTCGCCTTATGTCAAGTAATGTCTGACAAGTGTCAATTTCCAACGAAAACGGCGAACATTATCTATGGCTATGAATTTATGGATATGAAACGTATAGCCGTTGACACCGACGATTTGATTTCACGACGAGTTTATTATTTTCTGGTGCTAATGAAGTAGTTACTGATTTGATTACCTACTTCTCTGATATTGAAGTGTTGTTATTATTTCTATAATACTGAAACGGTTATGTACTATACCTGGAACGGTTACGTACTACAAGATAATTTAGATAATCTAAATAGACGTGACTTGGTGGATTTGGCTGGTGTCTAACAATTTCTACCTGAAGTCCGTCCAGTTTATTGCGCACTGTTAATTGAAATAATAAAGGAAAGTATTCAAAATCGTTTCGAAAAATTTGATTTAGATAACCCAAGATCCAAGGACAGCATTCTGGCAGCAATATCGTATCCATTTTTCAAATTAAAGTGGGTGCCTAAAAATAAGAAGGAGCATCTTAGGGAGTTGTTTATCCAAGAAGTCAGGAAATTTAAAAATGAAAATTTAAAAAGCTGCCTCCTATCAGAGCCATCGGAAAGAAAAAGAGAAAAAAGCGAGTCTTATTACATGTTCCAGGATTCAGATTCCTCGGCAACCAGTGAGGGTGGTAGTGCTAATAATACTACAATAGATCTGGAAACCCTGCAATATTTAAAGGATGAGAACACAAGTCTGGTCTGGATGCTAAATGCTTATCCTACAGTAAAAAAAGTATTTTTTAAATACAACACATCCTTACCAAGTTCAGCACCAGTAGAAAGACTTTGTCGTATGGTGGGATGATAATGAGACCTCACAGAAGAAAAATGAGTGATGATGTATTCGAACAACTGGTATTGTTAAAAAGCGTAATAAATAAACAATGATATTTATTTTTATCACTTTTTAACAATACCAGTCCAATTCCAGTTGTTATTAGTTTTAAAAGTGTAATCAATTGTAATATGTTATTAGACGTTTGTTTTTCGGCTCGGCATTGTGTGTCTCTAATGCTCATGTATGATAAGTTAATATGTACCTATAATAAATAAAAATATCTGTGATTTGGTCAGGGGGTATTTTATTTTGAAAAAGTATTTTGAAAATACCTATTTTGCATTTAGCATTTGAAATACAAAACGCAAAACTATTTAGTATTTTGCATTTGAAATAGTAAATCTGAAAAGTATTTTGCATTTTGTATTTAAATGCTTTTTTAAAACCATTTTGTACATCTCTGCAAATTGCCTAATACAATAATGAAAGACAATAATTACATGACATTTATAAATAAGTTAAAGGAATTTCTAATTAGCAAATGTTATTATAATGTAAATAAATATTTTAATGATAAAATCAGTAATTATTAACATAAATATACAAACAATACTTTTTTTTTCAATAATTTTATTAATTATTATATTTTTTATTGTATAAAACTATTATTATTATTTATAATTAAATCATATAATGATAATCTAATAACAATCCAATTATCGTAATCAAAAATAAGCGAATGAAACAATCTTTATCTTCAAATTATAATTTTAGTGTTGTTCATTTGGGAAGCGTATCCTCTCTTCTAACCAATTGCGTGCCCGACGGGGTCCATAATGCTCATATTTATATAAGTACCTACCACCCACTGTACACCTTATGGTTGCAATAAATTATTTGAGTTTGAGTTTCATTATTACTATCTTAATGTTATTCCACTCAGTTCATGATACCATGTGAAGAATTATCCCTAAACATACTTGTAGTAGCATATTATCAGCAAAATCGCTTTCGTTCATGATAGCAGGTGGTCTATTTATTCATTGACCTTTATATAAATATAAAATACATTTCTCCCGGGTCCATTGTGGTTGTTTACCTTGGCGATGCTAATTGTCTGTTGCTCCATGACCTCGTGTATAGCAGTACGGTCAGCGTCGGCCATCTTGTCGAACTCATCGATACAACACACTCCCTGGTCTGCCAATACTAGAGCTCCACCTTCCAGCATCATCTCGCCGGTAAACGGATCCTGTAATATTTAAGTTATAGTTAATTAGCGCGATGGCTGCGATCGTTGAAGTTAAGCAACTTTCGCTGTGGTTGGTCTTTGGATGGGTGACCAAAAATTTTACTATCTCGAGCTCCTCCGTGCTTCGGAAGGCACGTTAAGCTGTTGGTCCCGGCTGCATCTGTAGTTGTTAGAACCCGCCAATCCGCACTGGGCCCGCGTGGTGGGTCATGGCCCAATCTAGTTATTCCATCCTTAAGGAAGGCCTGTGCCCCCGCAGTGGAGACATTAATAGGCTGGTGAGGTGATGTTATGATAATCACAGAACACAGAAAGAGGTTAAAAGGGCTATGTGAGCGGCGCAGGCACGCCATAGTTATGTGTGAGCAGATGCTCATAAGTTGACCAAAACTTGGTTCTGATTGCGACGTTGCGCTCGGGTGTGAGCACTGATTGGTTCGATTGTTTGATGTCGCGTCGTTTGATTGGCTATTATCTATCAGGTGGAAGTGTAGTGGGGGCAAGCTGGCGACATCGGTTCTCGTACAAACGGTATATGATCAGCCTTCTAACCTCTTTCTGTGTTCTGTGGCCATAATTATCGCTATAACTCCATGTATGAGAATATTCAGGGTATCGCGATGTATGTGACCAAACTTCTGCAAAGACTAGCATTTCATGCATGCATTCATAAATCGTTTGATAGTCATGTTACTACGGCTTCGTGTGATTCACTTGGCTATTCGTATTTTTTATTTGTAAACTTGAAAACTGGCTGTCCGTAAGACACTTTTTAAGGAGTGAAAAGGACAGCCTAATGACAAGTACAAGTTTACAAAATAACAAACACGAATAGCCAAGTGAATCACACGGAGCCGTAGTAACATGAGTATCAAACGATAAAGGCAATATACAAAGGATTTTTTTCTTAAACACTTTCACAGCAGTTGTATAGTCTTTAACTAAGTATAAATTATCCTACGGATGCTAGATAGCGTATAAGTCTACGTAAATACATACAAACATCCATGACAAGTCAAAAATGCACATGTTCATGATCACACAAATATTTTCCCCTCCGGTATTCTTATAATTTCGAGCTTTTCCCAACTTCGGAAAGTATGTTAAGCCGTTGGTTCCGGCTGCTACATCTGCCTATTCCGTCCATAGATAATACCTGTGCCCCAGCAGTGAGAACATTACAAGTAAAAAATTGTTTTTTTCCACCGTTCGTTTGCAGTGCAAGCTGTACATCTATGGAATTCTCTTCCGGTTTCGATAAGACGTGCGGAAACAATTTATACATTTAAAAACCGTCTGAATTCCCATTATCTGACATTGTAATACTTTTCTTTTAAAATCTGATGTGCTTATAACTGACTCCTAACTAAACTAGATCAATGTATGTATTTATACTTATTGTATGTATATATATATTTAAATATCTTATACTTGTATGGTGTATGTATGTATATACTAATATATTATACTAGCGATTGACACCGCCGTCTCTCCCACTTAATTCTAATCCTCTCCATCCAAAGGTTGCCTGGAAGAGATCGCTTTAAGCGATAAGGCCGCCCATTGCATCACCTGTACTAGAAGGTTTTGTATTTAATGTTCATTATTTTTTGTGGTATAGAATAAAGAGTTTTTTTTTAACACCACAATTTCACCACCACATTGCATTGACATTAATAGCCTGATGATGATGATAATGTTAGAAGTCTTCACTTGCCTTAAGTACAGCGGCCGTTAATCCGACGCCGGAAGAACCCCTCCCCGTAGTATACTGGCTGCGAGGTGCAAGTCTATCTATGTAGTTCAACAGCTGAGACTTGGCCACCCCCGGATCGCCCATCAGGCAAATGTTAATGTTACCCCTGATCTTCATGCCGTTGGGACGCCTAGTAGAGGATATTTTAAACGTTTTGTAAATAATGTTTGGGATGTGGTTTATATTTAATTTTTATGTGGTAAACGTAGTGTAGGACGCCTTGAGACAACATGGGATGATGACATTCGTAGGCTGGCTGGAGTGGGCTGGATGAGAGTGGCAGAAAATCGGGAGTAGTGGCGTGCATTGGGAGAGAATATGTCCAGTTTAGTTTAGTTATCTATTTTTTGTTGCTCAACCATCGAATATATTCTATTCAATAGGTAACTAAGTGACAAAGATTCTGTTCATCTTACATTACATTTGAAGAAAAATCTTTACAAATATCATGATTGACTGGACTTATTGACATTTGCCATAGTGATTGAGTAGACGTTATAAGCTGCCATAAACTAAAAATATGACGTTGATTATGAAAGGGTGTCCAGCATCCTTACAAAATTACTTACAAGATTTAAAATAAATCAGAGATAAATAAAATATAAAAAAAATCTGTTCATGTTATAATATAAAACAAGCTTTCAAATGTTTCGTCACTGCCGAAAACCGACTACCACTTTTGAACCATGTCCTTTGTCATTATGTGATCCATTGATTTTTAGTCGTCTTAGATTGACTGTTAGTCAAAATTGTAATGATTTTAAGTTGAAGTTTATCATTATTCAACTATATCGTTTAAAGATAGCTTGGCAAATGACACAAAATTAAATAATAATAATTTATTTCCAATTTGTGTTACAATTGACTATAGGTAACATCGGTAAAACGATTCCCTGGCCCCTATACTAGGAAAAATGTATCATAGAGTACAGTGAGTCTAGCGGTAAATTATGGGTAAAAAGAATACCAACCATCAACATTTGTCGATACTGTATGCAACACAGGTCACAGTTTTATGTGTCATACACAGATTAAACACTAAAACAAGAAATAGAGAGAGAGATAAAAATGCAAGCTAATTTAAGTTTAGGGGTGTGTGTGTGTGTGTGTATGTGGATGTGTGTGTGTGCTCCAAGTTAGTATCTAGTTCTGGGTTTTATTTTTTAACGAGTATTTATTTAACAAGTGCATGTTGGTGATAAATTTCAACCTTTTTATATATATTGTATTTTAGTGAAGGTAGTGAGTTTATAAAATTATCTCCTTATCAGAACAAAGTATGTGATAATGATAACTGTTTACGTACTTATCGACACCGCCCACGAGTAGTAACAGCAGTGCCTTTTTAACATCTTCGTGTCCATAGATCTCCGGTGCGAGACTGCGCGCCATACGCGAGTACAAGTCATCTTCGGCCAACTCCGCGAGTTCCTCCTCAGTCAGCGCTTCCGCCATTTCGCTCTCATCGCTTTGATTCAAGCATGTTACACACTGTCAATCAATACATATAAATTGTTATTAAACAAGTGACACTCGACTTCCGCAGACATTTCTAAAACAATTGGGAAGAAATAATAATAAAAATAGATTATTTCGTTAACCTAACTTTACAATATTATTCTGTGGCCAGAACTACCCAGGAAGCATGTAGTAATGCTTGTGTTGGGCGGTTCTGCTCCTCCCTAAGGTCTTATTCATTTGTTTAGGGTAACTAAATAACTACTCTATATATTTACAAAATAACATATATTTTTTTAAAGGTACAGATATAATTAAATACTGGTATGTGTGTTTGTGTGAGTGTGTGTGTGTGTACTTGTGTGTAGAGCCTATATAATAGGACATTATGTCTGTCCTCTGGCCCTACGATGTAATATCTTGGGTTGGTTAAGTACCACTAGAATTGATTTTACTGCCTAGGATTCGTTTTAAATAACAATTTAGTCCGGGAGGCAGCGGCTATTTTGATTAGTGTTTTTATGCCGATCTTTATTTCACAATACTAGTGAAGAAGCTGTCCCTAATAACGAAAGTGAAGGTCAGCTGACGCACCTGCGGGGGCGCTTGCTATGAGACCCCATAGAACAAGTAAAAAAAAATATATGAAAAATATTTTATACCGCATGAAATTTTTTTCATGTCTTATTGACATTGATTACAATTAAAAGAAAGTAGTCAGTTGCACGACTGAGGGTGGATTATGCGTCAGCTGAGCGTGCGAACTAGCCAAAAAAAATGAAATAAAATTATTTTATGCCGATTGAATTTGTTTTACATGATTTTAGACATTTACAGAAACTTGATATTGATAATCAGCTGCATATATAGTGGGGGAAAACAAGTCAGCTAGAGCAGGAATGTATGACTGCGCGCATATATCTCTATGACTCGCGAAATTTTCAATGCTCCGACTGACGCCTTTCCCCCCAACGGACAATCAGCTGACGAATATTTTCTTGTATCTATATATTAACACTATAATATTTATACATTTCATGTCGTCTTTTAACAATTTACCCAAGATTTACCTTACAGCTTATTGTCTTCCGTACACAGGTATTTTATACCTGCGTTCCTGCGTCCCTCTCCCCAAAAGGGACAGCTGCGTTTCGGCTTTGTTCGTTTATCCCATGGAGCACCCCCACTAGATACAAGGCAAGCGCTTGCGCCAAGCTTAAGTAGCATTTTACCTATGCGTGAGGCACGCCCACAGACGTCGCGATACATCATTTCATTTGGTAACCGAGCGTCGGTCGAACTGCTTCTCTCGTTTTCGTGTTAAAAAATGGTAAAAAAAGCCGTACTATGAAAGTCAATTATGTGGAAAGTGGAGTAAAACTTCCAGTCTTCAAAAATATGGTATTACTTTTCACCGGTAAGTTTAAATACATTACAAAAAGACAAAAATACTCTTATATTAAATTGCTGTTAATTGTATTTATTTTTTGATGAACGCGTTGATGTCTTTGTACATTGTCCCTTTCTCGCATGCACTGCGTCATATATGCTATCCCGGTCTCACACCGACACGTGTATTGCTAGTGACGCAGACGCAGCTCATGTCTCAACCCGTAAGTTTATCGATAAGTTTGTCAGCTATGGAAATGGAAAAAATAAATAAAAAATATTTATTTCATTGTATACAATTGTATACAACAGATGTCATGAGTATACAACCAACAGTTTTTATTTGAGTTCTAACATATCCTACTAAAATTTGAAAACGCGAAAATTTGTATGGATATTTGTTATTCTTTCGCGCTAAAACTGATAAACGGATTTGTATGAAATTAAATGCGCATAGTTTTCGACCTAGATAAAAACAGAAAGATATTAAATACCCTAGATACACCATGAGCACTCAAAATGTGTCCCAATCAAGAAGTGAAAAAGCTGAACTGCAACAACATTTTCTTCGAACGGCATATATCGCCCACCTTTGGAGCCATGCTCACCGTTCCATGCCAACTGACCTGTTGCCAACTGAGTATGGATGGGAAGAATCTGGTGAAAAATATCATTTTAAATGGTTTATGGGTGATCAATTGCCAGTATCCATCACTAGCATCACTAATCTCGACATGAACCCACATGGTATGAAAAAAATTATCTTCTTTTGATTTCTGGCAAATAATATTTACCTACATGATTTTGTTAAATAATTGATTGATATTTTTACAGAGGGCGACGAAACCGAGAACGATGGAGTGTGTGACATAAGCATCGATAATTGTGATGACGGCAGTGATGCAAACGAAGATGATTCATAGAAAAATATTTGTTTGATGTATATTAAGATTTTGATGTTAATTCTAATAAAAATAATCGAATAAAATTACGTTTCAATTAATCCGAATATTACAAACTAATAGAAATCAAATTAATGATGTTACCGCTTCACTCCCATGAATCTTAGGTAAATTGTTAAAAGACGACATGAAATCTATAAATATTATAGTGTTAATATATAGATACAAGAAAATATTCGTCAGCTGATTGTCCGTTGGGGGGAAAGGCGTCAGTCGGAGCATTGAAAATTCCGCGAGTCATAGAGATATATGCGCGCAGTCATACATTCCTGCTCTAGCTGACGTGTTTTCCCCCACTATATATGCAGCTGATTATCAATATCAAGTTTCTGTAAATGTCTAAAATCATGTAAAAAAAATTCAATCGGCATAAAATAATTTTATTTCATTTTTTTTTTTGGCTAGTTCGCACGCTCAGCTGACGCATAATCCACGCTCAGTCGTGCAGCTGACTACTTTCTTTTAATTGTAATCAATGTCAATAAGACATGAAAAAAATTTCATGCGGTATAAAATATTTTTCAGATTTTTTTTTAACGTATTCCGCAGCTTCCCAGTCTCGCATCCACCGCAACTGGACCAGCCGACGATCGATTTCGTCATAAGCCACATGCATTCTGTTTGCCAATAGAAGCAATAAAAAATAAATCATAAATAAATAAATATTTCCAACACTCACACCAATTAGCCTAGCCCCAAAGTAAGCACTATAAGGCTTGTGTTATAGGATACTAGGGTAACGGATAGAATACATATACTGTATATATAAGTATATATAGAAATAATTAAGCATCCATGACTGGAGCACAAATGCTCGCATTCATCACACAAATCTGCCCCCACCGGGATTCGAACCCGGGACCTCTCGAGTGAAACCCGGTGTACAAACCACTCGGCCACGGAGTTCGTTAAAATGCAATGGCATCAGTCTCACTCACGTGCGCCTCCAGGTACGTATCGGACAGCAGCCCCTGCACCATCTGCTTGAAGCCGGCGCTGAGCTGCGGCAGGAATACGCCGGTGACGGCCACGTGGTCGCCGGGCTGCGCGCGCCGCGTGCTCTCCCCGCGGCAGTATACGGACAACTGACGAGGGATGTGCCCCACCGGCACTTGGTCCGACTGCCCCAAAGGAAACGAATAGGTATTGAAATATTTATTAAAACCATAACAAAAATACAATGACAATAGTGATCGATAATAACTGAATTAGTTATAAAACTGTGTCGCAGTTATCAACGCCCACCTCCAGAAATAAATTTTTGCTACAATAATTTAAATCTTAATTATAATTTAATACTATAACTGAAATTAAATGCGTGTTTGTGTCTTATTTGTGTGTGTGTGTCTGTGTGAGAGTATGTATAGCCCAAATTTACACAAGGTAGAGCAAAGATATTAAATATCCTAGATCAACAACATCACGAACTAAATCGTGGCCGAAGCCTGTCCAAAAGGTACATTGGATTGGACGATCCACGGAGCTCCGTAAAATGATCGCGTACTCATAAACAATATATATATAAATAATGCCTTTTATTTAAACATTGAAAGTCACCTTTAATGCGTATTGTATAAGGTCTTAATTAAAACGCTTGCGTTAAAGAGTTACGATAGTTGAAAATTCAAGCTCGTAAAATTTTACGACTTATTACTTATATGCGAAAGAATATAAACCTTATTTCTGTGACTCCACGCGCAATTCTGAATGCGCTGTTAGCAATATAGCAGGTACGGACCGCGAAGAAAAGAGACAACTATACAGGGTGTTACAGAATTCCGAAATAAAATTTGTAGGTATGTATTCCGAAATAAAAATTTGTAGGTATCTGAGCGGGGCGCAGGGGCGCCTGGGGGAGTGAGGGGGGTCTGTATAGGTAGTAGTAATCGTACGCATTTATAGGCTTGTCATAGGCAGGTGTAAAACTATGTTTTTAATAATTTAATTAGAAAATAAAAGTGGTCTAAAAGGCGTCAAACTTTCGTAGGTAATTCTATACAAGGAACACAACCAAACCCTAAAGTTTTATTTCGGACTTTTGTCACACCCTGTATAACCGACCATGCATTTGAATATCACAAATATTTTGTATAAAATCAGTTTATAGTATGAGAACAAAATCTGCTTCAAATGCGTTAAATTAACCAACATTTATTAGATACCTGTCGAAAAAAGGACAATTTATGTACTATAAGTCATCTTGACTTTTCAACGGTCCGCGCGTAACTGTGAACCAAGAAGTCGTCGTCGTGTCAAGCACTTCTTGATTGGAACACATTTTGAGCACACTTAGTGTTTTTAATATCGTTGAGGTAGAGGCAAACTTGAGCAAATCCACTAACAAAATAACTTGCGCAGTAAACAAGAAGTTTTTTATGTAAAATTGCTACTGCGCCAGCTTTCTTATCTATGGTCGTTGCTCAAGAAGTTTGCTGGAGTGTTTGCATGATACAATGTCAATGCAATAAACACCCTCTCACAATGTTTACCCTTTAAAATACAGAAATTATTAACGTTAAGCAAAAATATTTATTCTGTCAATGTAATCCATGTGTAGTATGTATGAAAGTACAGATATGAAATTTTATGCACTTACATAAAAATCAAATGCTCAACCATAATCATGAAAAAAAAGTTACAAGGTCTTGTAAAAGAACATATTATTATTGTAACTCCATGGATTTTTTTTTAAATAAATGATACTGTATCATGAAGAATAAATTTGAAAAAATATATTTTCTTATGTGCCCCAGCTGTGGGAAAAAAATAATAGGTTGATAATGATGATGAATTGTGAAGAAATTGAATCAAATTAAGTTACTTGTTATTAAAAGTTTACTCACGTGTTCCTGTATCTTCAACTCTTGGAACTTCTGGAACCTTGAGCCCCTCGTCTGCAGATGCAGCCGTCCAGACGCCTTATTGATTCTGCACTCGTCAGCCGAGCAAGCGGGCGGCGGCGTGAACTGCAGCCCGCGTACTGGCTGATACGTCTCCGCGCCGCACGCGCTACAAGAATACGTAGCCACCACCAACAGGGGCTTCACGTCCGTACACCGAGTCACTATGCCTAAACAAGACAACATAGATCTATACTAATACGTGAACTGCAGCCCGCGTACTGGCTGATACGTCTCCGCGCCGCACGCGCTACAAGAATACGTAGCCACCACCAACAGGGGCTTCACGTCCGTACACCGAGTCACTATGCCTAAACAAGACAACATAGATCTATACTAATACGTGAACTGCAGCCCGCGTACTGGCTGATACGTCTCCGCGCCGCACGCGCTACAAGAATACGTAGCCACCACCAACAGGGGCTTCACGTCCGTACACCGAGTCACTATGCCTAAACAAGACAACATAGATCTATACTAATACGTGAACTGCAGCCCGCGTACTGGCTGATACGTCTCCGCGCCGCACGCGCTACAAGAATACGTAGCCACCACCAACAGGGGCTTCACGTCCGTACACCGAGTCACTATGCCTAAACAAGACAACATAGATCTTTACTAATACGTGAACTGCAGCCCGCGTACTGGCTGATACGTCTCCGCGCCGCACGCGCTACAAGAATACGTAGCCACCACCAACAGGGGCTTCACGTCCGTACACCGAGTCACTATGCCTAAACAAGACAACATAGATCTTTACTAATACGTGAACTGCAGCCCGCGTACTGGCTGATTCGTCTCCGCGCCGCACGCGCTACAAGAATACATAGCCACCACCAACAGGGGCTTCACGTCCGTACACCGAGTCACTATGCCTAAACAAGACAACATAGATCTATACTAATACGTGAACTGCAGCCCGCGTACTGGCTGATACGTCTCCGCGCCGCACGCGCTACAAGAATACGTAGCCACCACCAACAGGGGCTTCACATCCGTACACCGAGTCACTATGCCTAAACAAGACAACATAGATCTTTACTAATACGTGAACTGCAGCCCGCGTACTGGCTGATACGTCTCCGCGCCGCACGCGCTACAAGAATACATAGCCACCACCAACAGGGGTTTCACGTCCGTACACCGAGTCACTATGCCTAAACAAGACAACATAGATCTATACTAATACGTGAACTGCAGCCCGCGTACTGGCTGATACGTCTACGTGCCGCACGCGCTACAAGAATACGTAGCCACCACCAACAGGGGCTTCACGTCCGTACACCGAGTCACTATGCCTGAACAAGGGGCCATCTTTCGGAAATGCTTTGGAAAACGCTAACACTTACGATTTCATTTTGTTATTTCTAGCCGCCAAAGGTTTTCAAATGCCTCGCGCTCTTTTTTTTTGTTTTACATTGGTAATAACAATATTAAAAAAAAATGAGCGTGAAGTATTTAAAAACCTTCGGCGATCAGAAATAACAAAATAAAATCGAAAGTCTTAGCGTTTTCCAAAGCATTTCCGTTAGGCGAATGACCCCAGGCATACCTATACTAATACGTGAATTGCAGCCTACGTTTTGCCTTAACCGTCTCTGCACAGCGGCTTCACAAACACTACAATATAGCATGGTATCTGGACCGAGTGGAATTTTTTATAGTAAAAAATTTCTTCTGATTGCATTGCGATTCGATGCGGATGAAGTCGCAACTTAGCGTGCAGGTGCTTAGTCTGTGTCTGGTAGGTCGCAGGAAATCCCTGAATCTAAATAAATGGCTAAGCCTACAGCTACGCAACATAGCGTGGTGCAGAGGGCGAGCTTCCTTAATGCTTAAAATTTTCCCTGGTTTCAGGTATCAGGCAGAACATAAGTACAATAACGTTATGTTCCATCCATATACATAGATGCCAAAACTCCACCTATTTATAAAGATAGGGCAGTCAGTAATACTTGCTATCCTAGCAAAAGTTAACTTAGCTATTTGTATTTGCTATTTGTAAACTTCACAGCATATCTGTCTGTCCTTATAGTGCTTTATAAGGAATGCAAAAATGAATCAAATTTACAAATTTGTATTTAAATAGCCAAGTGAAGTGCCGGCATAAAATAATATCTGTTACCAACCTCTTACTGTAACTAGTTTGCCAATATGCTCTGCTTTAACTTCTCTGATAGGTACTGATTTGGATGAAGACATATCTTTGAAATACACTTCACTGAAAATAAATACATTTCAATTTTAGACAAATCCATAATATTATGGCTAGGCAGTCAAATAAACACAATCGAGGCAGGTGTACTCACAATCGCCTGATGAGCTCTGGCGGATATCTATTCCTAGGATCCCTCATTTCGCCTGGGATCCTGTGATTCCTCGCTTCTAACATAATCCTGTGTTCAATATACACATCTAGAGCATCCTTGGCCACAACCTAAAGTAGAAAAAGGATACAGAAATTCAAAATACTACACAATTAGTAGCTTCACGACTTACACAAGTGCTTGTAACAGCCTAGACTAAATAAATAAATTTTGATTTTGATCTTGATCTTTATTACAGTCATCTTTATAACCAAAAAAAGCAGTATAATGTGGAAAACATATGATAAATTTTAATATAATTTGTACTTAAATTTATAATTTAAGTTTTCCAATAAAATTTTATATACAGTGGATTTCACTTATTACGACCTTGGATGTAGCGACCATTTACCTATAGTGACGTTAAATCTAAGTTCCTTGAAGTTAAAGCATACTTTAGTACAAAAGTACAAAATTCATGTGGCTATAGCAACTTTGGATTTAACGCTGAGTTCGGGTGTAGAGACTGTTGTTAATTTACAATGGCAGTTCTATTGACTTTCTTATCTTTTGTTTACATCCGCACAGATGGTCAGCAATTGTGGTGACCTTTTGTTTATAGTTATTAGCTAGGGACCCATACTATGCAGGTAATCCTGTACGTTTTGCATTTAAAATGATTCAGTTACAAAGTGATATTCTGAGTGACAACTGTAACAACTGGACTTTTGAATAAGTATGGCTCCTAGACGCTAATTCACTGTTAAATTCAACAATATCTACGATGTGGAAAATCAGTGATAAAATATTAAAATGCTTTGAATCAAAATCTTTGAAAATTAAGAAAAAAGAAGCTGTTATTCCATCACATACGACGCTTAATGAAGAAAGTGAGGAGAAAGAAGATTGCAAAGAACATGAGATTCCTACTACTAAAGATGTTTTATGTGTTGTATCTAAGTTCAAAAGATAGTTTATTTGGTGATGGAAAGGATATTATACACATTAAACAAGTAATGAAAATATGATATGCCCTACAATGTGCACTAGCTCAAAAAACTAAATTAAAGCAAAGTAATATTACCTACTGCATGTGGAAATACTTTCGATAATAAATGAATGTAACTAAACTGTGTGTGTTTGTATACCTATGCCTGTTACGACTCCCGGATATAACAATGAAATTACCCGGTCCCTTCAATGTCGTTATATCCGAAATCCACTGTAATTAAATAATTCATTATCAAAGAATAATACATAAACAAAATATAAATACAACTTTGAACAATAACAAATGACGATGTTACCTCTCTATGCTTGTAATTCGGCAACAACTCATAAACAACATCAGATACCATGTTGGTATAGCGACGAGTATTATGTTTTACAGCTTCAGACAATTCTTCGTTCACTTCGTGCAAGTCATCCAATTCAACTATGAAAGCCATCTGAAAAGTAAGTATGTTTACAATAAAACAAAGCTTTGCAAACAATACCTTACGACTTTTAACCTAAAATGTAAAATTACCTGCTCTCTATGAGCCAACCTTGTTAGTTGGTCTGCGTATTTGAAGCACTTATTGCCTTCATCATCAGTCTGACAAAAATCTATGAAGAAATTCTTGAAGGATTCTGCAACAGAATGAATGGAAAGAGATACAGTAGGTATAATTTATTGGACATACAAAAACAAGATAAATAAATGGTTTAACTAATTCAACAAACCTTTATCGGCTGCATAGTCACGCATAGCCATTTTGAAATTATATAAACCTTAAGCAAGTTAAATTTATGAACTACTTTTAAAATTATTGTTCAATATTTTTATGAATATAATTCCGGCAACAAGGAAAGAAGCAAAAGCAAAGCGCCGCCTTTTTGACACTGACATACAGAATTTGGCGCGAAAAAATATTTATTTAGTTTTTTTTTTTTGGTTAAGTTCTCCCTTTTCAGGGAAGGTAAGGGGAACAGTGCCCATACAGCCTAGTCTTAAGTTAAATTATTCTGTTTTTCTTTTTACATTAGAATGTCGGTGTGACGCATTCTAATGTTTCTTGAAGTGTTTGGCACGAAATGTATCGAGCTGGCTTTTTCGATAAGCTTCTGTGAGGTAGTCAATACTACAATAAAATTCTCACGTCCACTTCATCGTAATAGCGTATATTTTGACGATTCTACTAATTCTTCACTGACGCAGACAGTTGTAACACAAAATCACACCAATTTTATTTCACAATATCCACTATGAACGAATTTAAGAATAATTAAAATAAGACGCCAACCACACTCGATGAAATCTCGCCAAAAACTCCCTTTTGTTTTTTTTTGGTCAATTTGTCCGTGTGGGGAGGAAAAAGGATTCTGAGTCCATACAGCCCTGTCTGTAAACCTTTCCTCCCTAAAGTGTTTTGACAGTAGCTTTTACAAATTTGTATAAAGGAATGTAGGTGTCGTTATTTTGTAAAAGTTTTCTCAAGTCGCGCGGGATGGTTTCTTCGCCAAAAGTACTTCGAAGGTCTTGAAGCAGCAAATTTCTCTGTACTTGAAATGAACAGTAAAAGAAAAAGATCCTGGATCATAATCCAGGGCCTGATTATCTATGCTGTTTTTTTTTTTGTTTACTCTTCTTGTTAGGGCGGGCAAATGATTCAGAGCACGTTCAGCCTCGTCTATATTATTTTTTATATTGATCTTCCATAAGGAGGGTAACGGGGACTTAGTTCATACAGCCACATTTTTAGTACATAGGTATTTGGATCGATTTATATCAAGGTTTCATTTAGTAGTTAGACTAACGCGATAGAAATAACATGCAAAAATATACGAATGGTGTGATTTGTATTCGGATAATTCAGCATGCGAATACAAATCTAAATTCATCACAAAGAAAGAGATTTTAACAAAAGAAAAGGTTTAGGCTGTAAATATCCTTTTCTATTTTTTTTACCTAAACGTCAAATTGACAGTGACATATTATGTTATTATTTTCGCGCCATTTCATAAGTCTGCGGAGAATATTTTGTAATTTATAAATCCCTTTTTTATGTGCGTTTTTACGTGTTAATTTATGAAATTATGGCCGACTCTATTGGTTAGTGTTTAGTAAACATGTTTCCAAAAAGTATTTCTTTCTCTGTGTAATTATAACATCTAGCTTTATTTTTCAGCCGGACAAAGGGCTAAGCGACAAAAAGTTGATAAACACGGTCGTTTATCAGCTCTGGAAAAGCTGAAGCAGCTAAAAGGAAAAGGCTCCAAGCATAAGTATGATGTTGATGAACTGGAAAATGTGTATGAGACTGTTGATGAAAAAGAATACACAGAACGAGTGTTACAACGACAGGAAGACGACTGGATAGAAGACGATGGTAAATAAATTATTGAATTGTTTGTGGGTCGGTAATCCTGATTGTGAAAGTGCATTCATACTAATATTTATTACATACTTTAAATGTATGTACTAACTATTTATTTGTTTTGCCAAACATCTGGTAGGTAAGGATTTTTGATTAATTTTAGTATAGATAAATAAAAGGGAAACTCAGGGAGGATCTTAGGATGATAAATTAGAGGATTGAAGAAATTCAATTAGGGATAAAATGTTGTAATAAAATCATTATTTAACACGTAACATAAAATAATTATTCACTTACTTAAATGAAAATATTTATATGACCTTGTTTTGTAAACTTGAGTTATGAATAGTTAGGTAAATTATAAATTAGGAACTGTCATAAGCCTACCCCTTGTCCAAACCTGTTGGTAATCGGGACTATACAATACTAAATTAGACATCAGTATTTATATAATCTTTCTGCCTATTACATCCATAGAGATGCCCTGTGTTCCAACAGTGGAGACATTAATAGGCTTATGATCATGATGATGATGAATCTTCTGCCAATGGTTTCCCCAAAATCAATCTTACACTAACATTACTTTTATGTACTTATAGATGGTACAGGCTATGTAGAAGATGGGAGAGAGATATTTGATGATGATGAGATTGAGGATACATATGTGGCTGTCAACAATAAAGACTCCAATCGAGGCCAAAAAAGAAAGGCTAGGGTGGCAGCTGAACCCTCGGTGAAAGGCAACATAAGGAACCTGCTCGGTGCAATGCCATCAAAGAAAAAAGAGGTTTATCTGAACTTTCCAAGTTTTTTTAATATGTAATAATTATATCTTTGTTTTTGATCTTGATTTCTTATTACAGATTTAGTGAATTGAAAAGAGAATGAGGATTTGACATGATTTTGTATCAAATCCTAAATCAACGAACCATATATAAGTCTATGTTACATATATTTAGTATAGTTAGTGGCATACTTTTTGAGCTAAAACACATATAAATTAACTTGAGCAGTAGACGTTTTGTATGTAATATTTCTGCTGCGGCTTCCTTGTCTATTATTGATGTTGATACAATTGAATTTTACTGGGGTGCCTACCTGTAATATTTTCACTAACACATATTAACACTTACAGGATGTAAAACTGTCTGATGACAATATTTTATCAGATATCATGTCAGATTTGGATGGTTCTACTGCTGCAATAAAGCCAAAAGCTCTGTTACCCCGCAAGAGTAACATTGTCACATCAACAAAGAAGGAGGCTCAAAACTACTTCAAGAGCTTGTCGACTGCTGTGAAAAAACCCACTGCAGTTACCACATCTAACCCCCCATCTGCTGCTGTGAAAAGTGAGGTAGTTTACCATTTAGTTATTAAATTCCCTTAAAGAAGTTTTACTTATAAAATTCCACTTGGTGTAGGTATTGAACCTGCAACTTCCTAACCTCCAGGATAGCAGAAGGTACTGTTCTGAATCTTGCCTGATACCAGGACTGTGAAATTTTCTAGTAAATATTTTTTTATAGATAGGACTGACAAATGACCACCCCACCTGATGTTAAGTGATGGTGAAGGCGAAGATAGATGGTACAGCAGTTTTTTAGTCTTTCGATTTATTATATCAAGCAGTATAATGTTTACAATAAAAATTATTATAACTTTAAATTTTATTGTATTGTTATCACTAAACAAAAAAGTCTATCTTCAGGATGTCAACAATGAAGCAACCAAAGAAATTATTGAGAATAAAAATGAAAATATTGTAAAAGATGATTGTGCAAAACCAACCAGTAACCTTAAAACTGCTAAGTTTAATGAATGGAAGATAGACAAGGAAATAAAACAAGAAATTGATGATTCAGCAACGCAGAACATTGAGGAGTTCCAATCTCAGGATATAGATTTTGGTGACGATTTCAGCAATGATTTAGCTCCTGTCATTGCTGCAGAAAAAAAACTTATCCCTACAGATAAAGCCACTGAAGTTAAAAAGGAAGCCATGCCTAATTCAAGTAGCACTATCACAGATATGGCAGAGGAATTTCTAAATGAAGATTTTGATATTTTCCCAGCAGAGAAAAAAGAGTCGCCCAAGCAATTGAAGCCTCTTTCAAGCACATGGTCGGATCAAATGAATGATAATCAAATACCAACTTCTGTCCAATCAGACGGTCAATTGCCTCTGCAGACCAATGAGAATGGGGAAAAGGTTCTCAGATTCTACTGGCTGGATGCATGGGAAGACAGATTCGTGAAACCAGGAGTAGTATATTTGTTTGGCAAAGTTTATGCCAATCCAGCCAATAAGAAGGAAGGCGGTCTTTCATGCTGTGTGGTTGTGAAGAATGTCAATAGGCAATTATTCTTATTGCCAAGAGAATATGTAGGTATATTTTATGGTAAAATATTTCTTTCTGAAGGCAACTTTTTGAAATAGTTCTACTCAGAAAAAAAATCTGACAACAGTTTTAAGATATATTTTATCTGTGGTGTAGAACTGCCAAAAGAAACTGCACAACATGAAAAAGCACTCTGTTGTTAGTCTGAATACACGGTTTTAGGAATACAGTGGTGTCCGATGATGTCATGATTCTCTAAAGCTTAACTTAAATTGGCAACAGTGTTTCTCTGTAATTCTCTATACAGAATGAAAAGGACAGACTGATGTTAAATTTAGTTTTAAGTTTAGGGAATCCTGTCAGAATCGACACCAGTGTCTTTCAACCCAAATATTTTAGGCTATCCTGCATGACTATCTATGTCTAGAAATGAGATATTTATAATGCTTATCTGGAAGAGGTCGATGGTGCAAATGGCTAGCGCGATTGACTGCAATCGTTGGACTAAGGCAACTTTCGCAGTGGTCGGTCATTGGATGGGTGACCAAAAATTTACTATCTCGTGCTCCTCCGTGCTTCGGAAGGCACGTTAAGCCGTTGGTCCTGGCTGCATCTGCAGTCGTTAGCACCAGGCACAGCGTTGTGGGTCATGGCCCAATCTTCCTATTCCATTCGTTGGGTAGGCCTGTGCCCCAGCAGTGGGGACATTAATAGGCTGATGATGTTAATAAAATCTAAGAAAGGATACTCTTAAAGGTAAACATACAATTTTAGTAACAAAAAGATTATAATGAGAAATAATTTTATTTATAACTTCTGGTTTTTTTGTATCATTTTTGAGCAATTTTTTCACAGACGTTTATACTCAAATTAAGTATAGTGATAAAAATATATCTTGCAATTGCTTTCAGAAATTAGACCCAGTTACTTTAGAAGCCACTGACCAAGAAGTAACTATGATGGACCTCTATGAAGAGTTTAACAGCTCGATAGCCAGCGATTTGGGTTTGAAAGAATTCAAATCACGAAAAGTTACAAAGAACTACTCATTCAACTTGCCTGATATACCGGCACAATCGGATTACTTAGAAGTCCGTTATTCTGTAAGTTTGAAATAAATTTGTTTGCTTCTCATCAGTGGTATTTAGAATAGAATAGAATACTCTTTATTTGCATTAAATAGGGTTGACAAAAGGTTTTTGCATAATAAAGCTAAGAATCTTTAACCTATTTAGCCATATTTAATATAGCATGCAAAAAATAACAGTCATATTACATGTACCTATCATTCATTTAATAACAAGTATTTTATAATTTAAATTCAAATTTATGTCAGTATTAATTAAAATTCCCAATGTCAGTTCGAAATAAAATATTTTATGTCAATTTAGTGTCATATACCTATAATAAAAATTTTTTTTCAGTATGATAATGTAAGAGTATTATTCAATTCAATGTCAATATTATTTATGATTTAAATTCAAAATAAAATTAATCCAAAATCGACTTCCATTTCAATATTCAAGACTTATTTTAAAAAAAATCCTATACAGAATAAAAGCATTTATCCAATAGCCAATTGTTAGTAGGCGTTAACTAAAATCGATCTTGCAATTATTTCAGGCTACTTTCCCCTCTCCACCTGTTGGTAAACAGTATTTAACGTTTTCTCATATATTCGGCGCAAATACATCTTCTCTAGAAACTTTCTTGCTGGAACGAAAGATAAAAGGTCCATGTTGGCTAGAAATCAAACAACCAGAAAATGTGCTAGCTAAAGTGTCTTGGTGCAAACTAGAGGCTGCCTGTGATAAAATCGAAAATATATCCGTCATCAGGAATAATTCTGAACAATTGGAACCGCCTCCTATAGTGGTTGCTACAGTAAGACGCTTTTTTACAAGTTTTTCAACATTTTATTTCACATTGTATACCCGTTTAATACCAATTTATGAATGTTTAGATCAATATGAGAACCACAAGTGATGCTAAAACAAGGAAAACGAAGATATTAATGATAAGCTGCTTAGTACATAATAGTTATCCGATACATAAACCACCGCCAAATCCACCCTTCCAACAACACTTCTGTAGTAAGTATTGATTATTCATCATTATCAGCCTATTAATGTCCCCACTGCTGGGGCACAGGCCTTTCCTATGGATGGGATAGGGAGATTGGGCCAGGACCCACCACGCAGGCCTAGTGCGAATTGGCGGGTGCTAACGACCGCAGATGGAGCCGGGACCAACGGCTTAACGTGCCTTCCGAAGCACGGAGGAACTCGAGATACAAGATTTGGGTGACCAAAAATCTTGTCCAATGACCGACCACTACGATAGTTGTTTAACTTCAACGATCGCAGCTAACCACCTGCGCTATCGAGCTTCTCAGTATATAAATATGTATTGATGATTGCCCAGTTATATTTTGATTATCTTTGCATTAGCATATTAATAATTCCCTTTTCTTTTCACAGTAATGACAAAATGCAATGAAATTTGGCCATTAGACCTCAAACAAGCTCTATCTCAATACAAGTCAACAAAACTTACGAAATGCGACTCTGAAAGAGAAATGCTGAACTATTTTATGGTCCAGTTCTGGAAACTGGATCCAGATTTAGTTGTAGGTCACGATTTGCAAGGATTCCAACAAGATTTGCTAATCGGAAACATTTTAGACTTGCACATATCTAACTGGTCACGTCTAGGGCGTCTCAAAAGATCTGTCGCCCCTCAAAGAAAGTATGCGGCCAAAGACGCATTTTTAGGACGCCTCGTTTGCGATATTAAACTATCAGCCATGGAATTAATAAGAGCCAGAAGTTTCGACCTCGACACCTTGTGTACAGACGTCTTAAAAATGAAGGAAGGCGAAAGAGTAGATGTAGCTTTAGAAGACTTGCCGAGGTATTACGAAAATAGTGGGGACTTACTACAGTTGGTTTCACTGAGTATGCAGGATTGTTCTTATATTTTGAAAATAATGTGTGAATTGAATGTTATTCCGTTGGCCCTACAAATAACACAGATCGCGGGTAACGTTATGTCTCGCACTCTGATGGGTGGTCGCTCGGAGAGAAACGAATTTTTGTTACTACACGCCTTTACAGAGAAAAATTACATTGTGCCCGATAAAATGTACGGGCGTAATAAGACTGTTGAGGCTGAAGAAGATCATGATGACAAAGATGAAGCGACCACTAGCAATGTCTCAAAGAAACAAGGGAAGAAAAAAGCTGCTTACTCTGGTGGATTGGTCTTGGATCCCAAAAAGGGGTTTTATGATAAACTTATCCTACTCATGGACTTCAACTCACTATACCCAAGTATCATTCAGGAATATAACATTTGCTTCACCACTATCAAGAGAAAAAGCACAACGACTTCTGATGATGATATCGCAAATTTAGTTCTACCGGGCCCTAAAGCAGAGTTCGGTGTACTTCCTACGCAAATCAGAAAACTAGTAGAGAGTAGGCGAGAAGTAAAAAAACTTATGAAATCACCTGATCTACCGCCGGACCAATATATGCAGTACAATATAAGGCAAATGGCTCTTAAATTAACTGCCAATTCGATGTACGGCTGTCTCGGTTTTACACATTCGAGATTTTATGCTAAACCACTGGCAGCATTAGTCACTATGAAAGGAAGAGAGATATTGATGGACACCAAAGAAATAGTCCAAAAACTGAACTATGATGTTGTATATGGAGATACGGACAGTTTGATGATCAACACCAATATCTTAGATTACGATTACGTATTTAAAATCGGCAATGACTTGAAAAGAGAAATCAACAAAAAGTATAAACAAATAGAACTTGATATCGATGGAGTATTTAGATACTTACTGCTTTTGAAAAAGAAGAAGTATGCTGCCGTTCTCATAAGTAAAAATAAAAATGGCGAGTTTGTGTTCACTCAGGAACATAAAGGTCTAGATATCGTGCGACGAGATTGGTCGCAGCTAGCGGCCGAAGCTGGCAAGTTCATATTGAGTCAGATACTCTCAGAGCAATCAGCTGACGAGAGATTAGAAAGTATACAAACACATCTCAATAAACTCAAAGATGACCTTATGAGTAACAAAATTCCTTTATCTCTGTTAACTATCACTAAACAACTTACCAAAAACCCTAACGAATATGCTGATAAGAATTTACAACCCCATGTTCTGGTGGCTTTACGACTCAATAACAAAAATAGTAGAAGATTTAAAAAGGGAGACATTGTTCCCTATATAATTTGTGAAGATGGTACCGACAGGTCGGCGGTACAGCGTGCTTATCACATAGAAGAATTAAAGAACAGTGAATCTCTTAAAATTGACAACAGATACTACTTAGCACACCAGTTACATCCAGTTATATCGAGGATATGCGAACCAATAGAAGGAATGGACCCCGCTCGAGTTGCAGACTGCCTCGGCTTAGATCCATCCGGATACAAACACATCATAAAGAAAGAGAACCAAAACACAGAAACGTATGAAGTGGAAAACGAGCAGGAAAAATATAGATACTGTAAAGAGTTCACATTCGTGTGCATCAACGAGAAATGTAAAACAGTGAACAGAGTGAAAGAAACATTTGTAAAAATCGACAAAGAGAATGTATCGTTTTTGGAGAGGTGTCAGAATGATAAGTGTTCGATAAGGCCTATGGATTATTTGGCGTGTATACAGAATCAGTTGACCTTGCAGATTCGTCAATATCACGCTCAGTATTACAGTGGTTGGTTATCTTGCGAGGACCCCGCGTGTGATTACCGCACTGCAAGGTTACCTCAAACCTTTGCCGGCGGGTACCCTCTATGTAGACAATGCGAAAAGGGTGTAATGTTCCGAGAGTATACTGAGAAAGATCTCTATCTACAAATAAACTTCTTCTTTTTCTTATTCGATTTGAGTAAACCTAACAACTCGAGTAAGTTTAATTATTTCTTTTATTTCAATTATTTCACGGCATACAAAATTTTAATTATGTTGATTGACATTTACGAGTATGATAAATGCAAAAGTTGTTTTAAATAGGTATTTATCATTTAGTTTGTATGGTAAACAATGGACATAAAGTTCATTATGCTATGCAAAATTTCATTTTCATTCCACTCTGCGGCGGTATAAATTGAGCCTTACAATCAACTACGATCTCCGTGGCCGAGTAGTTTGTTCGCCGGGTTTCATGGTGTCGCTGACTCGAGGGTTCCCGGGTTCAAATCCCGGTGGGGGCAGATGTTTGTGTGATGAATACGAGCATTTTTACTCCAGTCATGGATGTTTAATATGTATTTTCTGTAAAAATATACATATATATGCACAGTATATGTATTCTATCCGTTACCCTAGTATCCCATAACAAAAGCCTTATAGTACTTTGGGGCTAGGCTAATTGGTGTGAGTGTAGGAAATATTTATTTATTTAATGCTGAAGTGATTAAATAGAAATCAATGGTCATTAAAAAATAGGTAATATTTTTTTCAGTGTTTCAGTGCCTTAAGACAATGTTTATGTATTTTCAGAACTGAAAGTATCTTCACAATTGGCGTTGGCGTTCCAATCTTTGAAGGAAATAGTGGAGGACTGGCTCACCCACTCCGCTTACTCTATAATAAATCTCTCCAAATTGTTCAGATTCTTCACACTCGATCCCAAATCAGGAAACAACGAAACGTCCAATCCTCAAGTAGAAATAGATATTTTGCCTGAGACTGAACAAATAGACGCATTACTGGAAATGGGTGTTTACTAAATGTGTATATTTTAATATTTGACCTTTTTAAGATATCATGTTACATTGTATATTTATAAAACAATATTTTCTAAATAAAAATCGCAAACCAAACTATTGAGTTTATTTCATTTTGGGTCCCGTACCCAAAAGGGTGACGTAGCTACCCTGTTTCTGAGCGTCCGCTGTGCTCAGGATTTTCCGTAGTTACATGGTTGAATTTTCCAGAATATAAATGTCTGTTCATCTGTTGCCACCACAACAAGAAATATTGATATTATATAATGATATTTTTTCGGTGTGCTATTCAACCTGAATAATCGCTGTGTCCTGAACGTGAAGTATGTACGTAAACTCTGTATACCTACGGGTCACTGTATACCTATTATATAACGCCAGGTTACGATTATGCAATTAACATATGGTTCATTATGCAGTGCACAATTTTGTTGCAAAACTTAAATTCTGTTTCATTCCACGATGGTATAAATTGAGTCTGTCTGTCCCATACAGAAAGTAATCACTCCATATAAATACCAGGCGAGGATGAATGTATACTTATAGATAGATGTAGCGCATCTACTAGAGTAGATGTTGATCAGGTAATTAATCTGATATCTCGAGCTGGCAGCCACCTGAGAAAGCCGGGAAACAAGAGGTGCTCTTTTATTTCCTGTGACCATCTTGTTCCAGCTGCGCCATACCTGAATCTTTGCTCGATTCACACGAGGCGATTTTTGTTCATCAACTTCTAAATCGCATGCGATTTGACCCTTCTAAACAGGGTTTAAATCAAATTAAAGCAATAGAAATCGATTCAAATTCATTAGATTTAGTCACCTTTCAATTTTTGTTGATTCAAGTCTCTTTTTAAAAGCGATTTCAATTATATGTCTGCAGCATAGATAAATGATTGGTGTCGGTACGCTATGGTCTGCAGCAAGCTAATGTGTGAATATTACAAGGTTAGGTGCAATAATAAAATGTCAGCGTAAGTAAAATACAATAACTCTTTCTAGAACTATACCACACGATTGTAATTCTAAGATATATAAAAATGTGAATATTCGAGATTCAAAATGATCTTCGTAAAACATCACAAATACAGTGGTCATCATAAAAATAAAAACCAACCACCAAACCCCTTCTAATAAAAACCATCTCTGTAAGTTCTGTCAAAGATATCTCGTCCCAAAACATTATAGGTCCTCCACCTAAACTGACAGTTTATCTTATACAGGACTAGGCGTAACGTTCACCTGGCCTTCTCATGAGATTACGGCGCTCATCAGAGCTGTTTAAAGTCATTCGACTTTCATCACAGAATAGAACTGAAATCATCAGAGCCGTATAAAGTCATTCGACGAAGCCTTCAGAGCCGTATGAAGTCATTCGACTTTCATCACAGAATAGAACTGAAACCCATTGGTCTATAGTCCATTCAAGATGTTCTCTCGCAAATTGAAGTCTGGCTTGATATAAGCTACGGTCAATTGTGGTCCTGTTGCTGACTGGTGAGGTCTTAAATTCTGTTCAGGAAGTCTTTTTCTCATCGGACTGTCACTTATAGCCATACCCCGCACTTCACACAGCCGTCGCTGGAGATCTACACCAGAAAGGTGCCAATTTCTTAGAGCCGATGTCACAAAAAAGTGGTCATCTCTTTGAGTGGTGACCCTTTGTCTTGCAGATCCTGTTCTTCTACGGTACTACCCAGAATGAAACCTCTGGTAAACTCTCCGAACCGCAAATTGACTGAGAAGTAATCTTCGAGCGTAAACACGTTGACTGAACAGTTTTCAGTATCATTATTAATTCCAGGCTAATTTAATCCCAATTACAGTAATCATCAATAGATTAAGAATAGTCAACTACAATTACAGTCTCCGGCACGTAACTTGGCAACAGTCTTTCGATGCGCACAAGTATGCTCTAAGGCACAAGTCGATTTTTAGGTCTCCTGGGAGGTGAAGCGAGATGCGGGGTATGTGGTAGGGCCGATACGAGCGCGCGATTGGTGAGTCAATCGACTCTTGTTTCTCGCACAGCGTCTACGTTCCGTTCGCTCCCGATTACACATGCTTGCACGATAGTTGTACCCTTTGTTTAGCGACCATATAGTCGATACAGTCACTGAACGTTTTATCATTCACGCCGGTGCCGGTGCAGTGACGAAAGCGACTCCTCGCGACTACGATTAACGACGAGAGTGAAGATAGTTTTACCGAGGATAAGGAGCCGTCTCCTTCCACCAGCTCGGGTGTTACTTTTAATTTGATACCAGGGGTAGCAGTTTTATCAACTGATAGTGACGACGAGAACACGTACCTTTTTTTAATATGAAAATAAAAAAATCCTTATAGGCCATCATAAACGTAGCATATGACAAAAATAAAAGTTAATCTATAGACGGCCAACCAAGACCCTGCCTTAGCATAAGCCAACATAGTGAGAAAAGAAAAAACTTCTCTCACCATGTGGGCGCTGGTATTCTGGCAGGGCCTGTGCAAGGTCGTTTAATGGTTCGTAAAACATTCAAAAACCAACACTAAAAACAGAACAATAAAAAACCTACATACCATACTATATACCATAGAGTACGTTGTATACTATAATTTATACATTTTGTTTAAGTATATAATGTAAATAAACCATGTACCGGAAATTAACAATTTTTATTTAGTACACTGACATTATGACCTATCCCTGACTTTTATAGGAGATTGCTCAAATTGGCCTAAATGCACAAAAAATATTGACATACACGGTAATTCTTGGCGTAATTTATAATTTAATTTAGTCATTAGATTTCAACGGACACCTTTGTATAATATATTTACTTTAAAAAGGACTTTTAATTTTACCGGTTTGGAAAACATACGAATCATTTTTAATGGCTATGGGTGTAGTAACATTCAGCCAAAGACTGATCGAAGTTGTTTATATAACAAAAAAACAAATCTATTTTGTAAAGATCGATAAAATAAATCATTTTTTTTATTACACTGTGGTATTAATATCCACAACTATCCGTCTCCTTCCACCAGCTCGGGTGTTACTTTTAATTTGATACCAGGGGTAGCAGTTTTATCAACTGATAGTGACGACCAGAACACGTACCTTTTTTTAATATGAAAATAAAAAAATCCTTATAGGCCATCATAAAAAGACCCTGCCTTAGCATAAGCCAACATAGTGAGAAAAGAAAAGTTCAAAAAGTTTATCTTTGCAATTATAAAGAGCAAAGTGCAAAAACAAGGTGGGTCTATTTTTGCGATGACCAGTGTATTTAGTATCCACTCCCTAATTCTTCACTTTCCGTCAGCGTGGTGTAGGTACCAATATTGAATAAATTTTAATTGAACTGTAAGAACACGTTCATTCAAATTTGTTTTAAATTTTTTGCCGAACGATATAAGCTATGTTCTATTTAAATCGCCTCGTGTGAACCCGGTATTAGCAATTGGAGCTGTTCAATGGAAGTTTTGAAGTAATTTCGTTAAATAAAACGAAAATAATAAATACATGAAATATTTATTCATACTTTAATGTAAAACACATTGCAATTGCACGCACCTACTGTGCTTTTTGTATAGTAAAATAACTTTAATTAAATAATACCTTAGGAATTCATTTGTAAATCAAGAGATATCCTTATTTATAAAAACCCCTGCCACGCCCTCTTTGACCCCTACCACCGCCTCTGCCTCTAAAGTTCTTCTGAGGGTCATAGTTACCAAACTGTTGTTGGTTGGGTTGTCTATTATCGAAATTGTTATTATTTTGGGGTCTGTTATTCGCGAAGTTAGGTCGAGGCCCTTGATTGTACGAATCCTGTCCAGTATTATTGTCAAAGCTGCCTCTTTGGGACCCCATATATGGTCCTCCACGGTTATCCTGCATGCCTTGCCCGAAAGGTTGCTGATTACTTTGCATAACAGGTTGGTTTGGAGGGTTCTGTATAAGAGGACCTCTATTTTCCTGCACATTATTAGGACCTCTATTATTTTGCATAGGAAATTGTCTGTTAGTTTGCATGCCTCTATTATTGTCTTGCATATATGTGCCACTGTTTCCTTGCTGTTGGCCACTGTTCTCTTGTTGAAAAGAACTGTTATCCCGTTGGAATGGTCTGTTGTCCTGTTGGAATGGTCCCCTGTTGCCCTGTTGGAAAGGTCCACCACTATTCTGCTGCATTGGACCTCTGTTACCCTGTTGGAATTGTCCTCTACTATCCTGTTGGAACTGTCCTCTACTATCCTGTTGGAACTGTCCTCTACTATCCTGTTGGAATTGACCTCTACCATCCTGTTGAATTGGACCTCTATTATCCTGTTGAAATGGAGCCCTGACATTCTGTTGATATGGTCCTCTGTTGTCTTGCAAGGGAGGACCCCTGTTGTCCTGCAGTAAGGGTCCTCTAACGTTCTGTACCATAGGCCCCCTATTTTGTGGTGCAAAGTTCCCCATATTATCTTGCATCATAGCACCCCTATTATCGTAATTTTGAGGAGCACCATCCTGCGTGTAAGAATCTCTATTACCCGAAACACTTTGTGGGGAAATTTGATTCCAACCGCCCATGTTATTGTTATCATATTGATTGTTTTGATTTCCTTGGTTTTGTGGTGTTTGTAATAAGCCTTGGTTAAAGCTGGGTGGTTGGACCATCGGAGCAGGATTGATGAGAGGTTTAGCTGGCTCTAATGGTGCTTCTGGTAAATCGCCAAAAGAACGTGGTTGCGTATTGCTAGTGACTACTTCTGCCGATTGAGCTGTCGTAGTATTAGCGGCCTTTGCGGTGGACTGAATCGACGCCTGGACCAAAGCCAAGAGATCTGTAGCAGACGACAAGTTGCGCGTCAAATCGATAGATGGCGTTGGCTTAGTTTCCGTGGGGACCGTCATAGGTTTGGTCTCCTCGAGGGACTTCTTAACTATTTCCATTTCTTGACGTATCTGATCTTCTTTCACTTTTTGAGTGGCCGATTGGAATACCTGTAAAAAAGATAATATAGATATAACATAACAAAAACAATGTTGTGAAAAGGTAATATTAGATTATCTTAAAACAATAAACTAATAGTCCTCCCTAACATTTTAAACTGTATCGAGTTATGATGCCAGCACTTCAATTGGCTATTCGTGTTTGCTATTTCTAAATATGACATCAGTTTATCCTTTTCATTCCTTGTAGAGAGAGCATGATAAGGACAGACTGCTGTCAAATTTTATCTTCAAAAAAGAAATGCTGGCTTGAAAGATAATGAACTAATAATTTGTGACAAATACATTAAGATCAAGACAAAGATAAGATTTGTCATTCTTCTATTAACTATGATCATATTATCCTTTGATATAAATCATTGAAGACCTCCGTAGATGAGTAGTTTGCAAGCCGGGTTTCAATGTGTTGCCTACTCAAGAGGTCCCCGGGTTTGAATCCCGGTGGGGGCAGATGTTTGTGTGACAAATACAAGCATTTGTATTCCAGTCCCATGACTGGATCCATATGTTTAATATGTATTTCTATATAAATATACTTGTATATATATCAGTATATTATGTATTCTATCCGTTACCCTAGTATCCCATAACACAAGCCTACAGTGTTTACTTTAGGGCTAGGCTAATTGGTGTGTGTTGGAAATATTTATTATTTTTATTATCAAAATATACAAAAAAGTTCATATTGACAAATATGCGTAATAATAAAATACTGGCACATCACATGGCTATTTAATTAATAATAAAGGTTAATACATATTTTTCCTTTGCTTTTCGTACAGAGCACGATAAGGATATTGTACTGCCGAACACGATTTTCTGGAGCCAATGACTGAAAAATTAATGATGAATGAAAAACAATGGGGGCCTGGACTTTTTGGAGGGATCGGGAAGCGTCACTTTAGCAGTTTTGTATTTCTTGTTAAAAATTGTGTTGTGGCGGATGTTAGTGTCTGATAATAGTAGATTATTAACCACTAAGTGTTTGGGAACATGCACAAGTGTTGGCAAGTGAAACAAAATAGCGGAAAGTGTCTTTCGACGTTCCCTCAAGAAGTCCACGTGGAGGTTTCAGTATATCCCCACACTTTTACTGAAATACATAGGGAAAGGGGGATTGACTTGACTGCTACTTACTTTGACTTAATTTTTACTTTGACCACGAGTGCTTATTGTATTTGTAAACTTTTTAACACTTGACATTGGAAAAATGCACAAACCGTGCGAAGCCAAAAAGAAAAAAAAGGGGGGCGCGGTTGTTACACGGGTCTATGAACCTACACGGGCACCAGTCTCCCACGAAAGACGACATGATTATAGAATTCGCCTAAGATTTTTGTATACCTTTTTTGTCATTTGTGGTGAGAAATAAAGTTATTTTATTATTTATTTTTTTACTAACAAAACTAGTATTTACATCGCTAATATTACCTCTTCAACAGTATAATCGTCGTCATCGCTCTCAACAGTAACGGGTTTGGGATCCACAGCAACAACAACAGGTTTCTCCACATCGATAGTTACGGGCGGAGCGGCGTTATCTGCCGAGCTAACGTACTGACGTAACCTTTGAACGAATGAATGATCACTTTATTGTACACCATGAAATTTTAAATTACAATTAATTAAGATTATTACATAATAGTACAAACGGCGGCCTTATCGCTAAGAGCAATTTCTTCCAGGCAACCGTATGTTAACTGGACTGTTACATAGAGAGTGGGAAGTAGATGGTGTCATTTAAAGTCAAATTACCATTAATAATACTAACCTTTCCACTCTCTCGGGCTCTTTAGCCTCGAGCTTCTTCAAATACGCTATCAAACTGTGTTGCTCCTCAGCAGAGAGCTCGTTGAAGTTCTTCAATAAAGTCTCCAAATCGGAGTCGGACAAGCCGTCCATTGCATCGGCGATCTCCTCTTTGTCCGCTCTGTGAAAATAGTTGATGTTATTATGAGGATCCGATAGCGCAGGTGGTTAGCGCGTTCGGCTGCGATCGTTGAAGTTAAGCTACTTTCGCAGTGGTCGGTCATTGGATGGGTGACAAAAAAATTGCTATCTCGATCTCCTCCGTGCTTCGAAAGGCACGTTAAACCATTGGTCCCGGCTGCGTGTGCAGTCGTAAGCACCCTCCAATCCGCACTGGGCCCGCGTGGTGGGTCATGGCCCAATCTCCCAAGGCCTGTGCCCCAGCAGTGGGGACATTAATAGGCTGATGATGATGATGATTTCTTTATTTTTTAAGCATTTAACTAGATAAAATTAATTATGAGATGGCGCTGCCCTGCAGCTTAAGAAACACAGGTGCGGGTTCGAGTTCCGTCTGCTGCCTGGTCCGCGTAGATTTTTGTCCAGTAAAATTTTCTTCAGATTTTGACTAGTTACGCCGCGTTTTGTTTATATCACGATCTAATACCGTTTGTAATTCATTTATTTATTCATCATCAGCCTATTAATGTCCCCACTGCTGGGGCTCAGCCCCATAGGGAATATGGATGGAATAGGGAGATTGGGCCATGACCCACCACGCGGGCCCAGTGCGGATTGGTGGGTGCTAAAGACTGCAGATGCAGCCAGGACCAACGGCTTATGCCTCCGTGCCTTCCGAAGCACGGAGGAGATCGAGTAAATTTTTGGTCACCCATCCAATGACCGACCACTGCGAAAGTTGCTTAACGTCAACGATCGCAGCCGAACGCGCTAACCTATTAAGCTAAAGCTAGCTAAATTTATTAATTAGGGAGTTAAAAGTTTATATAAAAGTCTCACTTTTTTTCGTTCTCATCGTACGCCGACTGCAGCAGCTGCAGCGCGGAAGCCGAACTGTTCGCCTGAGGCGCTGCCTTCACCTGCGCAGGCTTCTTAACTTCCACCTTCTTCACTTCACTCTCTCGCTTCTTAGCCTCCGCCATTCCGACCACTGCGTCCACTAATTGAGCCAACTCTTCGGATGAAACGTCCGTCTTCCCTTGAGCTATGAGCGCGGCCGCCATTTGCTGAGCGATCTGAGCGCGGTCCACTTCGCCGACGCCCGCGACTGGTAAAGCCTTCTCTTCGGCTTTCGGGTTGTCAGCCTTCTGCTGCAGAGGGAAAAGAACACTATAACAATTTGAAAAAATAATAGGACTCGACTGTCTAAAGGTGCTCTCTCATCAGCATTTGTCTGTGATAAGGGTTACCATTTAGTAATTTCAAAAGTCCTGACAAAAATCCTGACATTTCGAAAAAAGTCCGGATTTTTTAATCACAAAATGGTATCATTATTCACTTAGTTACAATGGTATGGTATTTAAACCAATATGTACATTTACTATTCATATTCATTGTAATTTAAAAATCCGGACAATTTAGAGAACAAGTGGCATGAATCTTGATAAAAACTGTTCACAGTTAAGGACATACAATAATGAACAATGCCAAGTGTCCATAGTAACTTTGGCTTAATATAATTTTTTCACGGACAGCAATGAAAATAGATTTACTGTGTGTAGTTTAATAACTAAAACGATTTCAGAACATTAAAAGTTCTAAAGAACTTCTAACAAAGAAATACTTAGATAATATAAATATATACTGTAGACTATTTCACTCAACTTGAGTCTATCCTCGAACCTCTTTGTACAGATTACAGGCATCTCATAATCATGGGTGATTTTAATACCGATCTTATGCGTAATACGCCGCAGTCTCTTAAATTGTCTAATATTGTCAAATCCATCAATCTCTCTATTCTGCCTTCTGAGCCTACGCATCACAACCCCTCTTCTTATGATACATGGCTTGATTTAATAATAACCTCTCCTGATGATGTGATTGGTCATGGTCAACTACCGGCCCCCGGGTTTTCTAAACATGACCTCATCTTCTTAAAATATAAGTTGAAACCCCCAAAGCAGAAACCTACTGTATTCCAGATGCGTAATTTCTCTAGACTTGACCTTGACAGGTTGAGGGAGGATGCTGCTCGGATCGACTTTTCCTGTGTTTTGGAGTCATCGTCAGTTGATCAGAAAGTCTATCATTTTAATAATCGTTTACTCCAACTGTACGATACTCATGCCCGAGTGAGGGCGGTAAGAGTTAAGCGACCACCTGCCCCGTGGATTAATAGAGGTGTCCGTATGACCATGACTCGGAGGGACCGTGCGTTCCGAACCTTTAAGCGCAGCAGGTCGGAGGAGAACTGGCGTCTCTATAAATCTGCACGCAATAGATGCAATGGAATGGTAAGGGCAGCTAAGCGTCAATATTATCATAATAACACTTATAATTGTTCTTCAGCCAATATCTGAAAGTTTTTGCGTTCACTTGGTTTGGGTAAAAACTCATCTCCATCTCAGTTCCTCCCTTTCTCTCTTGATGAGTTTAATAAACACTTCTCTGGTATTTCTTCCTTGGAACCCGCTATCAAAACTAAAACTATCGATCTAATAACTTCCATGGCTCAATCTCACTCTGTATCCTTTTCCTTTTCTCCAATGTCAAACGACGAAATTAAGAAATTATTGTGTCCATAAAATCGAAAGCCGTTGGATACGATCATGTGAGCAGGGATATGGTCTATATAGGATAATGTCAAGGATATTTATGGGGAATAAATATCCTTGACATTATCCTCCCAATTATAATTGGCCAATAATTATTGGCCATATCCTCAATTATTCCTTTCTTACTGGTTGCTATCCACTTCCCTGGCGTTAAGCCTACGTTATTCCCATCCCTAAAACTTCCACCCCTACACAATTGAACAACTTTAGGCCGATTTCCATCCTCCCATTCCTCTCCAAAATCCTTGAAGCTGCTGCTCACTATCAAATATCATCTTTTGTACACTCTAGGCAGTTACTTACTCCCTTTCAGTCCGTCTTTCGACCTGGGCATAGTACATCGACAGCTCTACTTAAAGTAACCGAGGACATCCGGCTTGGCATGGAGAACCAGTTGGTCACCATTATTGTCCTAATTGACTTTTCCAATGCTTTCAATATGGTGGACCACGACCTTCTACTTGCGATTCTGAAAACTCTTAATTTTTCGTCTTTGACATTGGACTGGTTTTCATCTTACCACTCTGGTCGCCAGCAGGCAGTGCGCAGGGAACGTGAATTGTCAAGGTGGAATGACTTGACTGCTGGCGTTCCACAAGGGGGCATTCTTTCCCCTCTTCTTTTCTCTTTGTTCATTAAGTTTCTTTCCTTCTCGCTCGGCTGCTTTTATCATTTCTATGCTGACGATTTGCAGATTTATGTACAGACGACTGCTGAGGAAATTTCTGATGGAATATCTCAGCTCAATAGGGAACTATGCAATGTAAGTTCTTGGTCTGCTGACTTTGGAATTGCCGTTAACCCCACCAAATGTCAAGCTATTGTAGTGGGTGGCTCCAAGCAGATCTCCAAGATTGATTTTGGTCTGCTCCCACCTGTTGTTTTTGAAGGTTCTAAAATTCCATTTAGCCTAAGCGTTAAAAATCTCGGCCTTCATATTGATACTACGCTAAGTTGGACGACGCAGATTGCCGAAGTCAGCCGAATCGTGTCTTTTTCGTTGCGTACCCTTAATCGTTACATAAATTTTCTCCCCATTAAAACAAAGATCACTCTCGTTACGTCCCTTGTTCTACCTCTCATTGATTATGCCGATGTCTGTTATCCTGATTTAAATGCAGATCTTCTCAATAAATTGGACCGCCTTATGAATAATGCTATACGTTTCATCTTTTGCCTCCGCAAGTTCGAACATGTTTCTTTATATCGATCCCAACTAAAATGGCTTCCTATTCGCCAGCGTAGGCAGTTAAGATTACTCTGCACTCATTTTTCCATTATTTCCAACCCTCATTCTCCAGAGTACTTGAAATGCAAGTTTCAGTATCTCAGTGATAGTCACGATCGTCCTCTCCGCTCTGCTGATTCATTACCTCTCTATATTCCTCTTTCTCACTCAGGCTATATGTCCAACTACTTTACTATTAAAGCTATACGACTGTGGAATGACCTTCCCGACTCCATCAGAAGATCTCCTAGTAAACTTATATTTAAAAGGAATGTTCACGCTCATCTGTTGCAAAACTTAAGATGAAGTGTCATTTTATTAATCATCATCTTGTGTATATATGTGTATATATATATTTCAGTATACTGTATATATTTAAATATTAGTGTGTTTTGTTTGTATGTGTTATATTATTTTTATAGTATGTATTTATATATGTATCTATGTTAATTTGTATATATATTCGTATTTAGCTTTATACCGCCGTTCGTGTTTTTCATTTTTCCCAAAGCCTTTTGCACCAATGTTATATATTTATATTTTGGTCAATAAAGTTTAAAAATAAATTAAAATAAATAAATATGGAATTTGAATCAATTTGACGATCGCTGTGGCGGAGTGGCTTCCACACCGATTTTCGCCTTATCTGGGTTCCCAGGTTCGCTCCTCTGTCTTACTGACCCAGAAAAATATCCGCTTTACATTGCCTCGAGTCTGTTGCTGACTAATGCTGTTATTTTATATGCGCATTGTGGTAGACCCAAAGTAGGGTCCTCTGGGTAGGTAATTATAATTAATAATACACTTCGATGATTATTAGAATAATTTTAATGCGTGCAAAAATCGACTGATTCAATTAGTGTCATTCACTGTTGCTGTATTATTCTCAGTTACCACAAAGCCTATCAACGCCAGTGCGAAGTCTTGGAATATATGACTCTCTCTTTCTATTGCAATAAATCAGAGAGAAACGAAACCGTAATCTGAAGTTTGTGGATACGAGGGTTGCACAGGTAGAAGACCTCTCCGTAAATATTAATGAGTGTGGCCGGCTTTAAATGCAGATAATTAGTATGTAGCAGCAAACGTGCAACTCAATTTATTTTTGTTAGATTGCCTCTATTT
This sequence comes from Chilo suppressalis, assembly GCA_902850365.2. Classification (NCBI taxonomy): domain Eukaryota; kingdom Metazoa; phylum Arthropoda; class Insecta; order Lepidoptera; family Crambidae; genus Chilo; species Chilo suppressalis. The sequence continues at coordinate 23,453,071 of OU963898.1, forward strand.
GTTTATTAATAAATTAATTGTATCTGAGAAGTTCTCGAAAAAAATAGGAATTTTAAACTTTCGAATTGTTTATGTTTATTGTTGTAAGTAAATAATATATATACCCGTGCCATTTTAAAATAAAAAAAAAATTGTAAGCCAGAGTCTGGCATTGTTCTTTAAACATTACCGATGTATTTGTGCGATTGTTTTTAAGGGGTCGATCGACGGCCAAGTGATGATCTTTGTTAGCGTCTTTAAGCTGCGACAAGCGTTTACCATGGGGGGTGCTAGTGTGTAGTATTAAATACGTAAAATATCGATTATGGGGTTGCCAACTGTGCTTCTTCAAAATACAGTAATACCAAAATAACTTCATTAAAAAAATGTAATCTGTCCAAGCTCAATAGCTAGCTCTTATAAAATCTTTCGCAAAAGCGTTCAAACAAATGCACAACATATACATACAACATTAAGTTTTAACATCGAAGTTAACAGTAAAAAATCTTTGAAGTTAATTTAACACAGTAACTCTTATGCGTAATCCAACCTGAAGAATTCTTTCCATAAGGATATCATAATAATACTAGCGAGCTCCCGCGACTTCTACCGCGTTAACTTTGTTTTATTTTAATCACACGGGAACCTAAAAATTTTCCTGAATAAAAATTATCCCATGTCTCAATCCAGGTCATAAATTATATGCGTATTTCATCCAAATCCATTCAGTAGCTTTTGCGTGATTGAGTAAAGTACATACAAACTTCCACATTAATAACATTAGTAGAATAAGCGTTAACCAAGTTAAATATAGTCGAAGCTAGATATTTTTAATTATTCAAAAATCTACTCTCTACAAGGTAACTCTTGAAATATAAATCACTAATGTAGTGTCCTATGAACTAAATTAGAAGTTGAGTATTCCTAAAAATTTGCCTAAATTATAATTTATACTATACAATTAAAAGTTTTGTCGTCACACAAACCATCGGTTATAGCACATCTTATAACATAATTGTGTCGTTAGCACCCACCAATCCGCACTGGGCCCGCGTGGTGGGTCATGGCCCAATCTCCCTATTCCATACATAGAGAAGGCCTGTGCCCCCAGCAGTGGGGGCATTAATAGGCTGATGATGAAGTTAAATATAGAAAATTTTCCTAGACAATATAGTGTGACGTACATCTATGTTTTTGGCGCGTCGTCGTCGCGGCCGGGTGCGCGTCCTAGTGCGAGGCTTTTTGACGCGCGCGGCCGGCGCGGGCATGAGCACCTAAAATCGGACAGCCACATTACATTGGCGAATCATGACATCAATTTAATGTATAGAATGTTTATGAACAAATTTATTTGTATTTATCTTTGAAGCAAAGAAAATAAAAATCTGATTGGTTAGTTAGCGTCGTCGCGTAGATCCGATTTCAAGTTCTTTTGTCCGCTAGGCTCTCATTGAATAAGTGTAATTATAAAATTCGACTAGTTATTTTTAAATATTCAAAAAACTATTGATTGCGCTACAAGATAACTCTTGAAATATAAATCATTAATGTAGTGTCCTATGAACTATATTAGCAGATAATTATTCCTAAAATTTTACTACATTATAATTTATAGTTAGATACAATTCAAAAAGTTTTATCGTCACAAACCATCGGTATGACCATGAAAATCGTATCGTTTCATCTCTACTCTACCCTAGTGTAGTGATGCACTGACCTTGGCCCGCTCCCTCGCGTGAGTATCAGCCGCTTGAAGAGTCACCACGAGCCTCGCGACACAGGATCGTACTACACTCGACTTCAAATAAATTGGGCTAACCGCTAGTACATTGGAACTGTAATTGGATTTTTTCAAAAAGTATAACACTGACAACTATTAAAGTTATATCTACAAAAGAGTGTTTCGTAATTAATAATATGAGTAAAAATTTATTCTAAATTACTGTCAACTTACTTTGTAATCGAGCAAGAACAGCAATGCTAACAATTTGGTATTTTATTAATTAAAGTAGCGATTAATCATCATTCTTTTTTATAAAATCAAGATACTTCTTATCATTTCCTTAGTTTTTCTCTATAGTTTTCTCAGACGTGAGTACTTTTGCTTCGTTCGTTAATTCCAAATACCACAATTAGTAAACGATTCTTCCTTGGCTTCTTTTAAATAAAAATTGAATTAATTGATTAATCTCAATAAATTCTAGTTCATTTTAATCACCACGAAACGCACTTTCTGTAGTTATAATTTTGACAGTTGTAAGTTTTATACTTTTTGAGAAAAAAAATTAAGAGTTCCGTGGTAGCAAGTGGCACAGTTTATTTACAGTCGAGTGTATATCTTTCAGCGTCACTGCCTATAGACCATCACTCGCACCGTTACCTACCCTGACCCAATCCCCTGACCGTGGAGCACTGGAACCTTATTCACCGACAGAAACACAACGACACCAAAAGGTGGTGTTACCCAGACATACGCTCCTATCGGGATGACAAATAACTTTTTTTTTCTTCGGCCATCAGGTAGGTTATGGAAAAGTATTGGACACATATTTTTTCTTAATTCACATAATCAAAACATTACAGAGATATATAAATAAACACACACAATAGGTAATCCGAAACGAGAATGCACTTTCCTGTATATATTACTACTTTTTGGAATGCACGAATGCCACAGATTACTACGAATGCAAACTGCCTGCTTGCACCACAACCACAGAGTATCGAGTTTTATGCCAGCCCTTCACTTGACAACAGTTTGTCCTTTTCATGCTTAATAAGGAATGAAAAGGACAGACTGATGTCATGTTTTAAAATAGCAAATACGAATAGCCAAGTGAAGAGCCGGCGCTGTCATAGATTATACACATAAAATGGTATTGTCTCAGATTATTTATTAACTTTTTAATTTAGCTTACTTAACTGGAAGTGTCCGTCACAATCTAAATACTGATTATTATCGCAAAAAATATACTAAGAATTATGATAAATGCCAAATTGGTGTTGGTTCTTAGGCCAAATTTAACATTGTCCTTTCCCAGGTATGATCCAGAAGAAAAAACTGACTGTTATGATGTGGAAAATACGTGGCCTTCGACTTCGTTAAAGGATTTTTTACACCCTGTATAATTTCCTTTAATTTACCCCGTCGTCACCTTTAACGGTCGAGCGGAAAATCCGCTATGCCCTACTTCACTTACCTTAGCCCACGCCCTCTGGCGGGTATCGGCCAAGGTCCTAACGACACCTGTATCCTGATAGTACGATATCCTTCAGCGTCACTGGATATAATTTCTGCCTTTTATTTGAAAATCCGCTCTACCCACAGAACACAGAAAGTGGTTAGAAGGGCCTTGTGGGCGGGGCAGGTGCGCCACTGTCATGTGTAAGCTAATGCTCATAACTTGACCAGAACTTGGTTCTGTTTGATCTCGGGTGTGAGGGCTAATTGGTTCCATTGTTTGATGTCGCGTGGTTTGATTGGCTGTTCCCTATTAGGTGGAAGTGTAATGGAGGCGCGACATCGGTTCCCGTACAAACGGTCTATGATCACCCTTCTAACCTCTCTCCGTGTTCTGTGGCTATGCCCCACCTCTCTTACCTTAGCCCGTTCTCTCGCGCGGGTATCGGCCGCGTGCAGAGTGGCCGCAGTCCTAACGACGGCGGATCGAACGGCCCCGGCCGCACTGCTTGGTACAAGTCCGGCTTGTACGGCGCCTTTAAGCTTCTCCTTGGCAGTCTCCATTAGAACGACGGCAGTGTCGCGGTCGAGCAACTCCTCGGATGAATTGCCTTTCTCCTGTACATAGATTAGAAGAATAGTTAATTCAGGGATGTAAAGAAGTTGGGTGCGGGCTCGTGTTGCACAAGCTCTCTGGATATAGATGCCCTTAATGCTCTGGGGTAGGGTAACTATTTAAACAAATTAAAAGTCCTGACAAAAAGCCGGAAGTTTCGATAAAAGTCCGGACATTTTAGACACAAAATGCAAACATCACCCACTTAGATACAGTGATATTATACGAGTGGTAGCAGACGCTCGCATCGCGAAGCAGGTCTCGTTGTTGATTTCTAAAGAAAATTTTTATTTTGTTTTAAATTAATGAGAACTCAATAAAGATTATTTGACTTATTTGATATAACTTAATAAGTAGTTTAACTCATATTCCACCTAATTTAAAAAATCCGGACACATTAAAAAGCCCAACAAATTCCGGACAGACGGCAAAAAGTTTAGACATGTCCGGACAAATCCCGACGGATGGTAACCCTACTCCGGGGCATCTTCGTCGGGGTTACGGACAATAATCTTGCGCGTGGCCAGTTAAAAATCGGATGCCACTAACACACTCGCACTCACGGCATGCATTGGGGGGACCTCTGTCCTAAGAATGTATGCCGGGTGACCGGCGCATGAGTATTGTATGATTCACTAGCCTTCTTAGGCCCATTGGACCCTGGCTGAAATAAGGAGGGAGGAGTCCCAGATACCTTCTTCTCGCTCCCCCATGTTTGAAGGATGCGCAAGGCATTTTCCAGACATTAAAAAAGGGATGTTATAGTTGCATCAACATCAGATATTTGCTATGTCCAAAATGAAAATTTTCCAGTATCAATGCGAGATAAGTCATGATTCACATTCATGATTCGATTGTGGAACAATAATACTACCTTCTCCATGCGTAGCGCTTCAGTGAGCAGCTCCACCATCTTGGGCCCGACGCTGCCCAGGTAGTCTTCTAAGGCGACCAGCAGCCTGAGGGTGGCTATCACGTTCTCCGCGGGCCCCAGGTCATCGGGCTGCGCGATCCGCGAGTACTCGCGCCTGGGACGCGACGCGCGGGACATTTCGCTGCCGGCGCGCGATAATCGCGTCGGTGACCGCACGTCGGGCATTGAAAGGATCGAGTCCATGTCGTTGTCCGAATTCCACGGTGAGAGGTCGTCGCTGTTACGGTGAAATTGTTTTTTTTATCAAATGGAACATATCAATATAATGTCACTTAAAGTTACATGTAGTCTTATTCTAATGAGAACTCTAAGAAGTGAGAGTCAGAAACATTGTATTGCTACATGTCGACACAATGTTTATAATGTGTATAACATGGTCCTCTTCAAGAGAAGCTTAAATAGAGTGCTTCACGAAAGCAACATGGTTGAGTCACTTGCATTGCTGACGTCCATGGGTGACGGTGACCACTTAACATCCGGTGGCCCATCCGCTCGTCTGCCTTCGAAGGCAACAAAAATATGTGATTATGCATTTGTAATTACATTGTGCATGAAAAGAAACAAGGTTTTCTCTTTTCCGGAGATTAACTTCAGCAAATAAGCCATTGTACAGCTTATCGCTGTTCTACAGTTGGAAACAATGATCAAAAAATTAATAATTCAACCAAAGAGACGACCACCGTGGCCGAGTGGTTTCTACGCCGGGTTTCATGGTGTCGCCGACTCGAGAGGTCCCGGGTTCGAATCCCAGTGGGGGCAGATGTTTGTGTGATGAATACGAGCATTTGCACTCCAGCCATGATGATGTTAAATATGTATTTCTATATAAATATACTTATATATGTACAGTATATGTATTCTATCCGTTACCCTAGTATCCCATAACACAAGCCTTCCAGTGCTTACTTTGGGGCTAGGCTAATTGGTGTGTTTGAAATTAAAAAAAAAGAAGCAAAACTGCTAAATCAATCATTGTTACATAACATACGGTTTGAGTTCATCGTCGGATATGAGCACGGTCTGCATGGAAGGCGCGACTGGTCCAGCAGCGTTGGCGGCCCGCTGCTGCGGCGAGCGGCTGCGGTTGCGGAGCGGTTCGACCGCCGCGCGCCGGGACAAGGGGCTGCCGCTGCCTCGCGACTCGCGGGGGCTGGCAAACGAATACAGTACCGTTAGCACGAACCAATAATAATATATGTTTACTAGCTGACCCCGCGAACTTAGTACCGCCATAAAAAAATAGGGGTTGGTGGTAGAAAGTTGAAAATTTAGGGATGTATGTATTTTTGTATGATGTATCATAAAAAAATATATATCTAAAATTGAAAAAAAAATTAGGGGTGAATTACCCTTAACATTTAGGGGGATGAAAAATAGATTACATCCGATTCTCAGACCTACTGAATATGCATATAAAATTTCACGAAAATCGGTCGAGCCGTTTCGGAGGAGTTTAACCACAAACACCGCGACACGGGAATTTTATATATTAGATTAAATTTCAGTATACAATAAATTACTTAATAGGGGTGACGACTAGTATTGCCAGGTGTCCCGATTTGCGCGGGACGTCCCTATTTTCAGGAGTCTGGGGACGCGTCCCGATTTGTTCCTGATCGGGACGCTAAATGTCACGATTAATTCAAAAATGAAATTTAGGTTATTAATATAATACTATACTTTCACTAGTAGTGTAAAACAAGATAAATTAAACCCAGACTTAAAAACCCCTTGTTTTTTGTTTACTGTCCCGATCTGCAACCCTTTTCCCGATCCAAATCCCGATTTTCTTGACCTCATGTACCGATTTAAAACAAATCGAACCTGGCAACACTAGTGTCGACGGGGTAAGGTAAACGAAATTCTATTAAGTCAGTAATTTAGATGATCAAAAAATAATGGACACGTATTTTTTCTTTGGTCAATCAACCAAAAAATGACATAGATAAATCGCGTCAAAGTTTGGGAGCGGGGGTCGTCACTTTTAATTAAAAATTGTACTAAAATGTGACGTCAAGCCACTTTTCAAATCAATATATCTCTGTAATGTTTTGATTATGTGAAAAAGGAAAAAATACGTGTCCAATACTTTTTTGATAATCTACCTAATACACGAAGAAAAAAAAGTATGTCGTCATCCCTATTCGAAAAATAACAAAAGATATGTAACTTATACTATAGCCTGAACTAGGTAAACCTGTGTTTTAGGCAAAAGTCTTCTCCAACTAAATTATAGAATAATCAAAACTAGAATTTGTAATATAAAACCATACCATACCATAAAATATATGTACTATAAATTAAAATAAATACTCTAATATAAGGTACCATTTATTTTGAAAAGGACATCAACATCTCTGTGACTATACAAATAGGACATACTTAGTAAGGCATCATGAACATTAAGTTTGGCATGTTTATAATTTAGACTATATATATTTAGTTTAACATTTAGCCGGTTGTATTAAAATGGTCCTTGAAATAAATAAAATCTGGAAAAGAAGCTATGCTTTGTAGAAATACTTTGCGTTCATAACGTTTGCGAGTCCGAAATGTCATTGTCAAATGTGTACTGATTTTTAGTTCGCGTTACGTACTTTGTGGCGCTACTGTTCAAGTTTCCATATAAAAATTGTCATTGACATTTAGCACTCGCAAACTATTCGAATTCGATAGTGGTTCATGTTAGGGGTACAGTTCCTTCACTGTTCACTAGCGGCCAGGGGCGTATCTATACAGCCCGGCAAACTTCTTGAGCACCGGCCATGGACAAGGGAGACTGCGCAGTAGCAATTTTACATACAAAAACGTCTACTGCGCCAAGTTTTTGGTCTGTGGTTTTGCTCAAGAAGTAAAAGAATGGGCGCAAGGAACTCATCAGCATTTAACATTTAATTGAAGTTGTTATGATAATTTTAATAATGAAAATATCTAGGCAACAAAGCTGTAATCGGCTATTACTACTATTGTTTCATTATTGATACTGGCCGTAAACAAATAGATTCCTAATCTCAAAAATTGACAAACAAAAGTCTGTTTGAATAAGTTTCTTCTGTAAGAAGATTTAGATTAGTCGAAACTCTAGAAACTTTTGCTGCCAAGGCAGGATAATGTTTGTGCGATGAGATGACCAATAAGAATCAATATTGAAAAAGGAAAATTAACGTTAACGCTATAAACTTAACAAATACGCACACGCTTATGTATGTGCATGCAGTGTTGGCCTTTAATTGGTTAGCACATTTAGCATTAAATTTAGTAGATAAGATTTATTGTATGTTTCTATGTAGCAACCGTTGGCTGACCTTAATAAATAATCACAATAACTTACCGTGGTATAGGGCTACGCGAACGAGGACGACTGGTATGTGAGCGACTGGGCGGTACGATGACGCGTTCGTTCGACCTCGGACGAGGGGGAGATCTTAGGAAATATCAACAAGGTTTAGCAAACATTGGTTAAACTTACCATTTTATGTCCACTTGCAGCAAATTTGATAAATCACGATTCAACTACAACTAGATTTAACCTTTAAAGGGTCTGGGTCTTTTTCCAGAATGGATCAGAGTTGCAAAAGATAGAGGAAAAGAGAAATCTTTAGAGGAGGCCTATGTCGAAAGACAAGCTGTTTCTAAAAATAATGACCCGAATGCTAATAATTTAGAAATATAAAAAAAAATAGATTAAGAAAATGTTTTATAGTTTAACAGCAATAAAGGCTAATTTTATTTTATTTTTATATTTGACCTATAAAACAATTACAAAACGTCAATGTTAATTTGACATGTATGGGCAAAATGTAGTTTCAGTTAAATGGAGATTAAGCAAATTCGCTGCAAGTGGACCTTAGAATTTTTAAGATTAGGTTCACGGAAAATGTTATAGATGACACAGGCTATGGTCAAATATTTAATATCACATAATATGTTGGCACTTCCCATGGCCATTCGTATTTATTATTTGTACGTTTAAAAGCAGCCTCTTCTTTTCATTCCCTAAAGAGCACGATAAGGATATACTGGTGTCAAATATACAAATAACCAACACAAATAGCCCTGTGAAGTTCCAGCGTTACATATTGTAACATTGACATTGTAGAACTCTTTGCTCTTGCCAGGCAAGTACTGAAGCTCAAGTACGAACTTTGACAGATCCTATTCGTATCGCTATCATAGAGGTATAAGAATAGAGTGGGGAAGGCGGCTCTAAAAGTGCCCGTCTATTAGAAAGAGAAAGAAGATGAGAGACCGCTAGCTATCTCTCTCTCTTTTGACGCATGGCATCCAATAGCGTCACATCGAAATAGTAAGATGCTTACGGTAGCCACGGTGCGCAATGCGCATGCGCAATTAGATAGAAAAGCTAGCTGTCTCTCATCTTCTTTCTCTTTCTATTACAGGGACACTTCCACTTGTAGTAGAGAGTATATCTCCCCTTCTCTATTCTTATACCTCTATGATCGCCATCGTCAAAGTTTTTATGGAAACTATGCAGGCTCGTATGAACAGACTAACGCCATCTGTACAAAATTTGAGGATGGCGATACGAATACGTTCTAGCTAGTTGTTCGTGCTTGGTGTAATGTTAGGTATTAACATCAAACACGCACAGTAGAGAAGTATCTCGCTTAAAACGCTGTTTGTGCACAGCCTTAAAGTTTAAGAGGAGCAGGTAACTGTATGCGATATACAACTGGTTGTGCTTTTCCTATACAATTGACTTTTCACTCCATATTGATACTTTAACCTTATTGATTGATTCTCTAAACCTAAAATGATATTTGACAACAGTGTACTTGTAACTTGTCATTCTCTATACAGGATGTAAAAAATCCTTTAACGAAGTCGAAGGCCACGTATTTTCCACATCATAGCGATATTTTTTTTTCTTTTGGACCATACCTGGGAAATGTATGGTGATGGAGATATTGAAGGTCAAAGTCACAATTTTTTTTTCAAGATTTATACATCAATATTTTCAAAACGTTATTTAGATTTTTTTTATCGACACATTTACCCACACGCACACACATACACACAGGCATATTCTTTGCGTAGCGCCACAGTAGCGCACCGTGCTATAAATTGCGTACTGGTAAAAAAATGTATTTTTTTAACTTCAAAAATACAAATGATTCCCACATACAATATTTTGTAATATTACTTGTTTGGGTGTACAGAATGCATAGTTTAAGTCTTAATCACAGGTTTTTTTAAACCCTGTATAAAAAGAAAAGGAGAGACTGATGTTAAATTTAGAGAATCATGCCAGAATCAACACCAATATGCAGTGATGCAAATAAGAGTATAGTAATAAAAATTCCAATAGCGCTCACCTATTTTCCCGTCTGTCTATTCTATAGCGATCATTTAAAGGTCTCCTCGGTATGGGCAGCTTTCTATGATCCGGGGGCGAGTGTCGTCTAGGGTCAGGAGACCTTCTTCTGGGGTCGGGCGACCTTTGCCTGGGGAAACGTAAGTCAGGATGCCTAGGGTCAGGTGACCTTCGTCTGGGGTCGGGTGACCTCCTTCTGGGATCGGGTGACCTCCGTCTGGGATCGGGTGACCTCCGTCTGGGATCGGGTGACCTCCGTCTGGGGTCGGGTGACCTCCGTCTGGGATCAGGTGACCACCGTCTGGGTTCGGGCGATCTTCGTCTTTCCATTGGGTTTGCGTTCTTAGAATCTTGAGGGCCAGGTTTGGGCTCATCGTCTCGCTTCAGTTCAGGCGGCGTGAGACACATCTTGCGATATATCTCGCTTACGTGCACCTTTAGTTCTTCCTCGTGTAGTTCCTTCATGCGCGCCGTCCAAAACAATATCCATTCCGGTTTGAAGTCGTGCTTCGAAGGATCTTTACCCTCTGGACGAGGAAAAATACAAAAATTAATTTAGTCCATAAACAGTTTTGGAATATTCCATTCTGATCTGGGAGTTTGAAGTAGCTTCATTTGTACGAAATATCTTAAATATGATCATCATGTTTTCATTTATAAATTTCTCAATTTGACAGTTGATCTATGTGATGACATCTACCTTGTTTTTAACCTACCCACAAAAAAGTAGAAAACGAAATGAAATAAAAACTTAAATGAAAACTTTCATACAAAATTTGCCTAAACAAGGTTTGAAATCGTATCTAACGATTTTTGTAGTATAACCGAAGGTATTACTAAAAAAAAGTCTGCAAACTACGAATTTTTTGGAAATTTACAATCTGAAATTATTCGTTGATATAAATTACATTAGGATACAGATATCTTACCGGCCTGAATTTCCTTATATCGTCGGTTCCAGAATTTCTTCCACTCCTCGGGGTAGAGGGGATGCTTCTCCGGGTTCTTCTCATGGTAAGCGAGTGTCTTCTTGGCCGCCTCCACTGCGCTCTGACGCTTCTCCTCAGCTAGTTTCACCTTGTAATCGTAGTTTGGAGCTTTTTGCTAAACAAATTATAAATAATTATATAATTGAATCTGTAAGTGACTACTAAAGTAAAAATTACGTATCAAATAATAATATAATGATAATAATATTTCCACTGTAAGGCTTGTGTTAAGGGATGCTAGGGAAACGGATAGAATACATATACTGTACATTTATAAGTATATTTAGATAGAAATACATACGAAACATCCATGACTGGAGTACAAATGCTCGTATTCATCACACAAACATCTGCCCCCACAGGGACTCGAACCCGTAACACCGCGGTGTTACCCGCTAGCACTAGCACTAGCTGTGCCTCGGCGGGGCACAGCTAGTTCTCTATGCAGAATGAAAAGGAGAGATTGATGTTAAATTTAGTTTTAAGTTTTTTAACAGGGCCATGAACACATGTGACGACCAGGACTGGGATGCGTATAAAGATGCCAAGGCTCTTTATAAAAAACGCATCCGATACTGGAGCAATGAGTCTTGGAGGAAATTTTGTTCTGAAATAGACTCATGCACCAAGGCAAATAAGGTAAGGAAACTGCTTTCCAAAGACAGACAACAAGACCTTTCACAGCTCAGGAAAGCTGATGGCTCCCTCACAGAGACAGTGGAGAAGGCACAGAGGGTACTGCTCGAAACCCACTTTCCAGGCTGCATCATAGACACGACACACACCTGGAATGACACTTGCTGGACCCTCAAAGTTTTTATCCCCACGGAACAATCCTGGAACACTGCAATGAGGACAGTGTCCATGGACAAGTTAAGGTGGGCCATTAACAGCTTCCAGCCATTTAAAGCAGCCGGACCAGATGGCATCTTTCCGGCGCTGCTTCAATGGGCAGGTGAAGCGCTAATCCTTATCCTGGTTCCCCTCCTCAGAGCGTGTCTTGCATTCAGATACACGCCGAAGCCTTGGAGGGAGGTCAAGGTAATCTTCATACCAAAGCCAGGTAAGGCCGACTACAACGAAGCGAAATCTTTCGGGCCAATAAGTCTCTCATCATTTCTGCTAAAAACCTTAGAAAGACTGTGTGACAGAGAGCTGAGAGATAACCAATTAACCAGCTTTCCACTACATCTAAACCAACACGCCTATTGTCCAGGCAAGTCGACAGAATCTGCACTACATGCAGTCGTAAGTAAAATAGAGGATAGTCTCAGACGAAAAGAGCTATGTCTGGGCACCTTTATAGACATAGAAGGCGCGTTTGACAAAACAAGCTTCGCCAGTATTGTAAACGCACTTGGCTTTTATATTACCCTTATACTGGGTAAGTAACATGCTCCGTAACAGACTAATCAGACTACAAGACGACAACCATCTCAGAGCATTGGCGACTAAAGGATGTCCTCAAGGAGGAGTACTATCGCCTCTGCTATGGAATGTAGTCGTAAACGACTTAATTACCAAACTAAACAACCTTCACTTCCACACGGTGGGCTATGCGGATGACCTGGCAATCCTAATCCCGGGTAAGTTTGCGAGCACCGCTTGTGACATTACACGGGGGACAATGAAGGTAGTTGAAAAATGGTGTGACGACTACGGCCTTAAGGTGAATCCAGTGAAGACAGAATTAGTCATGTTCACGAATAAAAGAGCCTTAGGCGACTATCGGCTACCGAAATTATTAAACACGACACTAAGGCTCTCCAACGAGGTAAAAGTATCTAGGAATAACCCTAGATTCCAAGCTGAACTGGGGTTCACACATAGACAAAACTACTACTAAAACCAACATCATTTTCTGGCAATGCCGCAAAATGATTAGCAAAACCTGGGGACTATCACCGCTCATTGTTAGGTGGCTGTACACGACCATAATTAGGCCCATCATCAGCTATGCAGCAGTAGTATGGTGGACAAAGACAAACCAGGTAACGACAATTAATAAGTTAAGACGTCTCCAGAGGCGGGCCTGCTGTGCAATCACTGGCTGCATGAAAACCACTCCCACATCAGCACTGGAGACTATACTTGACGTGAGACCACTACATTTGTTTATACAACAGGAAGCTGCTTGTACAGCCACACGACTAAGCATGCTGGGGCTATGAAGGGACAACAGCTCCCCACACACCAGCATTTTAGCAGACATATACAGGTACTTTCCGTACTTTGCTGCAGTAAACGACCTTATTCCAAAGACGTACGTATTCGACAAAAAATACAAAATTCAACTTTATGAAGACACTCCGGACCACTGTCTGCAAAAGGAGTTGAGGGTCTACACAGACGGCTCAAAAACCAACTACGGTACAGGTTCGGGTGTCTTCTCTGAAGACCTAAATATACACATCTCAACAGCATTGGGAGCCTATAACACGGTCTTAAAGGCAGAGTGTGTGGGCATCATCAAGGCCGCTGAAGCGATAGATTGTCGCAAGGTAAGAGGAAAACACATTCGTATTCTCTCTGACAGCGCTTCTGTCCTACAGGCACTGGACAACAATATATTGACATCAGGCTTAATTTATGAATGCCACTGTAAGTTGACTAATATTGCTAACGACAATAGATTGACTTTGCAGTGGATTAAAGGACACAGCGACTCAAGGGGTAACGATGCGGCGGACTGCTTAGCCAGGGAAGGTTCTAGCAGGACGGCCATTGGTCCGGAGCCTATTGTACCCATACCCTATCGACAGCTGCGAACATGGATAAGGAAGCGCTGTCAACGACAACATAACGAATACTGGACAGAACTCACAGACTGCAGGCAAGCTAGGGAAGCCGTTCCCAAGGTAAACCTGCAGCTAACACGTAAGTTAATCAGACTTCCTAGACAAGCCTTAAAACAAATCGTGGGTATACTCACGGGTCACGGCTATTTCAACAAACACCTTTGTAATATAGGTATTTCTGACAGCCCTCTGTGCAGAGCCTGCCTGGAGGACGAGGAGACGAGCGCCCATGTGCTGCTGGAGTGCACGGGCGTTGCAAGACAAAGGATTTCTCTAATGGGAATCCCGAAGACTATAGTAGAGGCCTGCAGTAACGTTCGGGGACTGCTGAGCTTTCTGGAGGAGCTGGGATGGCAGGACTGATGCCAATCCCCACGCAAAATAGGCAACAGATGTCGAGTTGCGGAAACAGCCCGCCGTTCTACTAAGACTAAGACTAGAGAATTGTGCCAGAATCTAAACCAATATCTTAATTTTATATTATTATGAATATTTTTTTAAAGTTCTACTTTGTAGCTAACTTTACGTCCACGTTACCTTTTCCTCGGTTGTTTGTCTGCCATTCTTCTTGGTATAGCGCATGCGAGTAGGGCTCTCGTGCCGCTTGTCACGATATGGTTCGTAACGACTTTGGTGTAAGTTTGTGTTCCTGCAATAATAGCATTACAATTTTAGAACTACTTTTGCCGTCAATGTTATTTTGTAGTTAATTTACATTTTAACGTTTAAGTCTTTCAAGGGTCATAATAATGAGTGATCAATTGCAAGTATTGTTCAATCCATTCTATTAATGTTTAAATCGCTTTAAATGTAGTTAAGGCGGTAAAAAAATATTGCGAAACATGATTCTTTTTTTTTTCACGATCATTTAAATATTTTTCTAATTCGCTAAATTTAATTCATATCTGCATCAAGTATAGAAATTCAATAATTGTAAGAAGCCTTAAAACATAGACAACATACCTGCGCAGTAGTGGTTTTCGCATGGAAAAGTGCTACTGCGCAGGCTTCGTTTGTACGCTTTACGGTTAAAAAGTTGCAGATGTGTATAGTATACCTCGGAGGAGCTCAATGGCGCAAGTGGTTAGCGGGCTGTGATCGTTGAAATTAAGTAACTTTCGCAGTGGTCGGTCATTGGATGGGTGACCAAAAATTTACTACCTCGATCTCCTCCGTGCTTCGAAAGGCACGTTAAACCGTTGGTCCCGGCTACGTCTGCAGTCGTTAGCACCCACCAATTCGCACAGGGACAAGGCTCTCCCTGTTCCATTCTTAGGGAAGGCCTGTGCCCCAGCAGTGGGAACATTAATAGGCCGCTGATGATAGTATACCTGTTGTAGGGGCGTAGATCGCGACGCTGTTCCATTTCGTCGCTGATATCAGACAACGGCGAGCCAGCGCGTCTCTCCTGCCGTCCAGCGGAACGCTGATAGAAACCGAAAAATTATAGTTATACAGGGTTAATTTTAAAACATCAACAACCTCTTAGGGGGTGATTCTACCCATCAACAGGAACAACTTTTATTATGGGACCAACTCTGAAAACCCGAAAAAAAATCAGCTGTTTCATACATTTCCGTCGATTAGCTGATGAACTTTTGTATGACAGATGTTTTTTTCGCGATTTCAGCTTTGGTCCCATAATAAAAGTTGTTCCTGTTGATGGGTAGAATCACCCCCTAAGAGGTTGTTGGTGTTTTAAAATTAACCCTGTATAGGTTACTAATACAACAATTTGTGATAAATAATAAGGGACACTGAGGTGTTCGAAGGCAGTCGATTATGATCGTGAAAGTAATGGCAATGAATTTTAAGAGACGTAGGGCATAGTGGATTGCCCACTCAAATTGGAGCGCTCGTCTGGGGAAGTCATCTCCAGACTTACAAAAGATCACAGTAAAACAAGACTGCCTTTTGGTGATGTTGCGTTTCTGTTGGTGAGGTTCCAGGGCTCCAAGAGATATTTTCGATATAGCAAGCGTCTATCTATAGGCGGCTATGGTGGCCGCTTACTATCAGGCGGACCTTAAGCAATTATAGCCACCCTTTAAACATGAAAAATAATAATAGACTATTCGACAGTATGAAAAATAAAGTACCAATTCTTGGCAATCTGTATTTAATATCAATATGCTGTGCCTGTGCATATATGGGTAAACAATTATTGAGGGACATAGAACGCGGTCTTATTAATGGAGCTATACTACAAAGATGAATCATCTTTGTATCTTTGTACAAATGACATAAAACAAAATTAATTACTTTACATGCACTCATAAATAAAAATATTACTTACAGTGTAACTATTAAACAAAGGTTTCGTAGGCGCCGCAACTTTGGGAGGAGAGGGATCTCTCTTATCATATTTGCTGAAAGAAGAATTATCATATTTAATGGTACAATGAAAAACATAACAACAATTTTAAGAAAGCTGAAATAATAAAATAAATGAAGCGAAAAAAATGTAGACAAGCATATTTATTACCTCTTGGGTACATCCTGTTTGACTGTGAAAAGAAATAATATTTTAATAAAAATAACACATTATGAAACACAACTGACGTTGATCGAAACACCATTTTATATATAATTGTATTTTTTTTACGACTGAAATGATCGAATAAAAATATTGTAGTATAGATTTGTATATACCATGCCGGCACTTTACTTGGCTATTAATTTTTTTTATTTGTAAACATGACAATGTCTCTCCTTTTCATTCTCTATTAAGTGTGATAAGGACAATCTGCTGCCAATATGACAAATAGCCAACTCAAGTGCTGCCAGCATAACAAATAAGTAATAACAAATAAAATAATATTACCCTCAGTGGATTTATTTAACGACTCTATCAGGTCGGTATCGACAATCTCTTCCATAGTACAGCCTTCTTTCTCAGTGAAATGAGGACTTTTGGATAACCATTGGTGTATGCGTTCTCTGCAATGAATAGACAAAATTGCTTAGCAATCCGTGAATTCTGTGTGCAGTGTGTGTCACGGAATAGATTATAACTTTGTTAAAAACGTAAAGGCCTCAAATATTATAAACTAACAGGGACCATCCATAAATTACGTCACACGTTAAGGGGAGGGGGGTCAACGAAGTGTGATATCTTGTGGCAAAGGGTAGAAAGAGTCATTAGTTTCGTGACGTCACTATTCAAAATCTATATGTAATTGTGGAACCTAGAGACGTCAATAAAATTCATTAAATATGGAAGTTTTGTTTGCTAAGCCCACTAGAGAATTTTCACACAAAACCTTTGTAACGAAATTGTTTCACAATGATAAAGCTATTATAATTATTATTAGTATTCTCTAGAAATATATAAGCTTTATTTTACGCACTTTCTAAATAAGTTTTATCCATATTAGCCGGAACGAGTCTCGTATAATGCGATTCAACTAAGAATAGGACTGATTGATTGACTGATACGAACATGCATTTATGTAAACGAAAGTTTTAAATCGAGGTTATGAAAGTGACGACATTTGGTTGACGATTTAGGTTATCAAATAGTCATAACCAAAGCTCAATAAATGAAAAAAAACACCAAACAATATTTGTTATTAATGTTTACAAAAGTTTAGTTATTATTCTAGAATTAGCTGAGTGCTAAAAAAGGGTTACAAGATTTTTTGCAAACCGTACTTTTCAAGCGTCATTTGACAGATAGAATTCATTGACGTATCATATGACGACCTCCGTGGCCGAGTGGTTTGTACGCCGGGTTTCATGGCTGTCGCCGACTCGAGAGGTCCCGGGTTCGAATCCCGGTGGGGGCAGATGTTTGTGTGATGAATACGAGCATTTGTACTCCAGTCATGGATGTTTAATATGTATTTATATAAATATACTTATATATGTACAGTATGTGTATTCTATCCGTTACCCTAGCATCCCATAACACAAGCCTTATAGTGCTTACTTTGGGGCTAGGCTAATTGGTGTGAGTGTCGGAAATATTTATTTATTATTTTATTATTTATTGGCTTTCCTATTCTTATTTGAATCGCACTATACAGATATAAAAAAACAAGACACTGACTTTTCCTTCTCGTATTCCTCCTTGTCGATATTGACGGGTGCGAGACGGCCGTACTTGTCCTCTATTCTCTGGGCGATACGGTTCATAATGATGCCGACGCCTTCACGGTACTTCTGCAGGTTTTTATACGGCGCCAACAATACGCTCGCCTTGAGGAAGTGCCGGCTCTGAGAATTGTTTCGTTAGTTAACTTAGAACTGAAGGGGGTTTTTGTGTATACCTATATAAATGTATAGGTATTAATCAGTCTTAGCAGATAATTGTATCAAACATGAATGAGCAATAAATTATTATACCACGTTAACTTAGAACATAAGGTTTTATGAACAATGAACACAAAATCTAGGCAGGCACTTAACAGTTCTAGCAGATAATTGAATTGTATCAAAATATACCAAGCAATACTAGCAGCTAATTTAATAATGTAACCATATTAATAATTCGCCATCACAAAAAGTTTATAATATTATTTAAACAAAATGAAATCTTCTAATGAATAACATATCGGCAATTATTAATTGACCTAATCTTGGGTTTCAATCCTAGAAGGGCAAATGTTTGTATGATGGGTACTAGCATTTATACTGGATTCATGGCTGTTTATAAGTACACTACTGAAATAAATCTTTGCTCTCAATATTGTTACTTGGTGTTCTTTTGTATGTGAATAATCGTGTAAATTATTTTTTAAATTTTGGACGTGATAACGTCTTATAAATCGATAGAACACTAGCTGCACGCACGAAAACGTGTGACGTCATGTCACGAGTCACGTTATGTGACGTCATGTCATGTTAGTTCAACGTTCCGCGGTGTGTGTGAAGTGAGGTCGAGGGGTTCCTTCTATCGCCCCTGACCCAGCCTTCCCCCTCGCCCTGGCGGTATAAGTAGTTTAAGATTGGCGATATACTGACGATGTAGTTGAACCGATGCCAGAAGCAGGTCATGTATTGGATGACGGTGTGCGGATGGCCCTGCTTGTAGCACAGCGTGCAGATGTACGAGGGCTCGTAGTGCGCCTCTTCTGAGAGGTGGGGAGGGGTGGTATATATAGTGTAAGACTGGCGATATACTGACGATGTAGATGAACCGATGCCAGAAGCAGGTCATGTGGTTAATGAAGGTGCGCGGATGGCCCTGCTTGTAGCACAGCGTGCAGATGTGCGATGGCTTGTAGTGCGCCTCTTTTTGGGGCGGGAAGGGGGGTGTATATAGTGTAACTGCCGGTATACTGACGATGTAGTTGAACCGGTGCCAGAAGCAGGTCATGTGGTTGATGATGGTGCGCGGATGGCCCTGTTTGTAGCACAGCGTGCAGATGTACGAGGGCTCGTAGTGCGCCTCTTCCGGCGGGTGCTCCACGAGGTATTCCACGCCTATTAGCGGCGTACTGTGGAACAAACATTATCATCAGATTGTTATAATATACAAGCAGCAGACCGTCTTCATCCACCTAAAATTTTTTCGGGGTAAAAAGTATCCTGTCATACATCATAAACTACAGGATGGTCCAATTAGTGACGTCAACAATTTTTTTAGATTCCTCGCACCTGGGGGTATCCGAAAATACCCCATGACGTTCCGCGATTTTTCTTCGTTTTCGAGTTCTAAATTTTTTTGTGTATTTTTAATCATTTCCGCCAGCGAGGTTTCAAAACTTCATATCTTTTTTCGTAGTAAGTATTTTGCAGTCTTTTTTTTTGTAACATTATTATCTTGAATGCTGTTTTAATAAAAAAAATAACTCAGCGTCCTGAAATTACTTAATATTACTCAAAAAACGCTTGAAAGTTGGAACTTTAGTTTTTAATAGGATTTACTCAAACATTCAACTTCAATTTAAAAATACAATAAGGAGTTTCCATAGCTTCTGGCTAAAATTAAAAACTCCGCATGCTTCTAAACAACAAAAAATCTAAAAAAAAATAGTACTTAATCAGCCTACTTTTTTTTGGCCTTCGAAGGAGGATAAGCTAAAAATCATTGAAACATAATTGAAGCATAAAAAATAATTTTATCTACTTTTTATCATTAGTATGGTAAATTAAACTTAAAAATAGAATTTAAAATTTAATTTAATTTAAATTCCTGGAAAATAACTTTAGCATGTGTAATTTTACAATAATTTCGGTTTCACCACTAAGATTTAAAATGCGAACAAGAATTGAGACAAAAATAAAGCAAGAATATTCAAGTAGCTTCAGACAATTAAAACATTACTTTTAAGACGTTGTCAATACTCAGTTGATTCAGTTTTGAGGAAGGAGTTTTGAAAATTTACTGTAATTAATAGTAATTTTTCAGTAATTTGTGCTTTTTATTTGTATCAAAAAACAGGTAATTTCCCAACTAGCCATTTTGATCTTTATTCTTGTTCACATTTTAAATCATAGTGGTGAAACCGAATTTTTTATAAAATTCCACATGCTAGTCATTTTCCAGGAATTTCAATTTTACCATAACAATGAAAAAAGTAGATAAAATAATTTTTATTGCTTTAATCGTGTTTCAATGATTTTTAGCCTATCCTACAACAAATATAGGCTGGTTAAGTACTATTTTCTTTAATGATTTTTTGTTGTTTAATTTTAGGCAGAAGATATGGAAACTCCTTTTTGTATTTTTAAATTGAAGTTGAATGTTTGAGTTCCAACTTTCAAGCCTTTTTTGAGTAACTTTAAGGAATTACAGGAAGCTGATATTTTTTTAATTAAAACAGCATTCAAGACAATAATGTTACAAAAAAAAGACTGCAAAATACTTACTACGAAAGAAGATATGAAGTTTTCGAAGCTCGCTGGCAGAAATCATTAAAAATGCACGAAAAAAATATAACTCGAAAACTAAGAAAAATCGCGAAATATACATGGGGTATTTTCGGATACGCCCAGGTGCGAGGAATAAAAAAAAACAATTTTTGGGGTCACTAGTTGGACCACCCTGTATATGCGTACGAAATTCATCCAAATCCGTCCAGTAGTTTTTGACTGATCAAGTAACAATTTTGATTTTTTAAATCGGAGGTGATGACGGGGCAAAGTAAACGAAATTTTATTATTTCCATCAGATCATCAAAAATAATGATATTTTTTTTCCTTTGTCAATCAAGCAAATCTTAAGTGGAGCGAGGGGTACTTAGCTATAATTTATGAATATGCGTTCACAGGTTTGGAGATCATCCGCTCATTTCCCATTTGAGAAAAGGTTTTTATAAATTTCACAGTTGCGATTGCGTTATTAAAATTTTAAACGCCTATTTTAAAGCATTTAGTACCAGAGTCACCCGAAGCTTCGTCGCGTTGCCGGTCCGGTGGGAGAAGCATTACACTATATTATCGACAGTCCGATGTTTTACCATGAAAACTACTCACTGGCACGCGTCGAGCGAGTCCTGAATATGACAACGCACGTTCTTGTACTTGTTGTATTTGTTCTCCAAATCCGACGGGTTGTTGTGATAGTTCACTTCTTCGGCCATTTTCTGTAGAACCTTTTCTGTGGCTGAAAAACAAATGAATACCCTCAACTTAAGAGTAATCACGGAACAAAAGCATAGAAGTATAATGTAATGGCGTTTGAGCGTACTCTTCCGCATAGACTATAATATGTATAACAAATAAACAAATAAATTCTTTATTTATATAACGTTACCAAAAAGTATTAATGGAGTGTTGGTAAGTTGCATTTGTAATGAGATCGCTTTTTGTTTCGGTATCGTAAAGGTAACAAGGCTTACAAAGGCCAAAAACATCCAATTTGACGTTTATATAGTGGTACACACGCTGTTCATACTATTAGTCTCTTTTCTGGTCTATATGTTAAGATAAGGTAACTACATATATGAGTCGACTTTATGAGTTGAAATCTTTCTATGCTTAAGTTCTTGTTCTGAGAGGATGATATATGGAAAAGGTAGCAAATCTTACTGTCACTGTGTAAAAGTTAAACACTTAATACAACTGCAAGCGCTTATTCAATAACTCTTATAAAATTTGTGTTAAGGTTGCATTTGACATTAGATCGCTTTTTGATTGGGTATCGTATAGGTAACCAAGGTATCCAATTTGACGTTTTTATACGCTGTTCATAGTATGGTTCATAGCAAAATATATTTGTCCCTTTTTTGGTCTATATGTAAAAATAAGATAACTATATGAGTCGAATTTATGAGTTTAATTTAAACTCTTTCTATGCTTTAGTTCTTGTTCTCAGTTATGGATAATGCTTAAATGAAGATTATGCTGTTGCAATCAGTGATGTAATTTTAAAAAATCTTTGATCAGAACCAAAATTAATAACAAGTGAATCTTCACCTCCACTTTTTTCCTTGCTTGTGCCTTTTTCACTCATCACATATGGATGTTCATCGAAAATACTTTGAGGCCAAACATTCTTCATCGACAGCTTGATCTTGTGCTTCTTCCCAGATATATGAGTCTGAAAACAATGAACTGGTTTTAACAACTATTTATTAATTTGTCTTCATTCTAATAAGCTATTTGACAAGTCTTTGAAAATGATCATACGTTATTTATTAGTGTTGACTACAAAAAAACAAAAAATAAAAATCATATTTTCAAATATGCCGCGGAAACGATTCTCTAGCAAATATGGCGTGTTTACAGGCAGATGTCGTCACACGGCTCTCGTTAAAACGTCAAGCAGTACGAAGTAATATCACTTCAACAGCGTATTTACAAGCAGGTCACGTCATTTTAAGTTCCGTCAATCGTAGGTGTTTTAGGTCACGTGACAATAGATCAAAAAATACTTTTCTATCTAATGATTTTTTAGTAACATTACAAACTTTATTTTTATATTACTACTAGCTGTCCCAGCGAACTTCCTACTGCTTAAAAATAGGAGAATGTCGTTACTTTTAATTTAATTTATGATAGTAATGTGTTCCATTAGAGTTGGTTTAGATTTCTACGAATGATCATCACCAAGGTAAACTTCAGTTTTAATTAGTGCTCATATACAACTATTTTTTGTTGGGAAAATGCTTGATGCATACCCCGCTCCTGGGTGAGAGGCGGGGTTATGTGGGACTCCCCCCCCCCCCCCCCCCAAATCCCGCCCACCCGCTCATCCAAACTGGCTCAGCGGCTGCTCGGGACGAGGGGGGGGGGGGGGGCTACCCACTAATTTGAAGCAAGCGATAATTTCATTAGCATTTGTAGATCTTGGGTGATTGTCAAGGTGATATGAGTGAGTATCTTGGAATGACTTTCACTGTTTGGGGGGAAATTTCCACCAGTACAATGATTGTGTCTTCAGACCTCAAGTTATTACACAGATTATAACGATTAGGTATATTATCGAGCTAACCGTCTTCTTAGTACTTTTCTCATCTGAAAGTGTGTGCACTTAAAATTATTTTTTAGAAGGAAAATTCACAGTATATTCATATAATATCGTATTCCCTGACGAAGTGGACAGTGCCGTGTATTGACTAAATCCTTGAAGGTTACATTGGTTGCCTAGTCTTTGTCCTATATTCTCCAAACATAGCCCAGCCCCTAGTTATTTTATCAACCCTTACGGCTTTCAAGGATATTTTCCTTTGTGTGTGTTTCTATTTTTTGGAAATCAAAACCAATTAGAGTAGCAACGAAAATGGTCAATTTCTGAAGTATGAAATAAAAAATGTTGCTCTAGTAATTACTTCAGCAGAAGTAATTACTTGTACCTGCTTGTTTGTAACAACGGTAAGAGTATCCCCCACTGGAGATCGCATACATGTGTGGCGTCCTGCTGCTTCTTTTTTATTAACAACATGAGGGGACCACGGATAGCACATTACTTTATTTTTCTTTTTATATGGAGTAGTAATTTATTAAGATTTACAAAAAGTAATTTGCATGTTTCGTAGTTACCTGCAGGATGCTCTCCCCGCTGCAGACAGCCGCGCAGGGGTAGCACAGGTAGATCCATTTGCCAGACACGTCGCGCCCACGCCTCTCAACCATCGGCCGCGCTTCCCCATGCTCGACCTTGATCTTCAAGCTGTTCAGATGTTCCAGAAACTCTTGCTCCGCCTGACAAACACCAACCAAATTTATTACTATCACTCTATGCTAACTCAACTAATCTCTCAACGCCATTTTCGGTATCAAAATTTTCGCTTGTAGTATAAATAGTAAAGTTTTGCTTCAGTGACTGAAACCGAACGCCACGCAAATCCGTAACAAACACACACACACAATACTTTTGCCCCTAAATATTCGTAAAACGTCAACAGGGTTGAACACGATAAATAAAACTATACATTTTTAGTTACTTTTATTTAATTTATTTATTGGTATCTTAAATATATTTATTTGTGTAGGTTTGTTTACTTACCAGGCTGCCAAACACGAAGTGAGACCAATTGGTACGAGGGCACATAAAAAGTGCGTGTCATTTTTAAATCAAAAGACGACGGTATCACAACACAGACACGCGTAAACCCACTTTTGTATTATAATTATATCTAAACGTCATCATACGGAAGTTTGGGAAATTCTTCAATATTCACAAAGATTTCTGGGACTTTAGTGACTATAATTTAAAAGAAAAATATTGTTTTTAAATTTAAATTATATAGTCACTTCACCGTCATACCTTAGCCTACCGTAATTCCTACAAGTACGCAATACCAACGGGTCTTTGCCATGTCTAACCCTTTCCGAAAAACAGACATAAATAATGTCTAAGTACATGGAATTGCTTCTGTCAAGAGGCCTAGATCTCATACAGTGCTTGTCTTACCCAAAATAAGAGGTTCGAGATAAATTATAATAAAAGTAATATTATAATAATTATAAGTTCATGCAATTACTGACTCTTACAGGGCCTTCTTTAAAAGTGGTCGAAAAGATCATACAGTGCTTGTCTTAACCAAAATAAGATGTTCGAGATAAATTATAATAAAAGTAATATTATAATAATTATAAGTTCATGCAATTACTGACTCTTAGAGGGCCTTCTTTAAAAGTGGTCGAAAAGAGATGTTGTTAAGAAAAATTTTCTCACTTCAGTTGGAATTGCAACAAAATTTATTTGTTTATGTATTTTATTTATTTATTTTGTACACACACAATAAAATATTAGAAAAAAGAGAAACAAGAGACATGTACAAGGGCACTGCTTATTTCATAATGAAATTTCTTCCAGCAGGCCCGTCATTTATGTTGCGGCCGCAAGTAATTTTTGTCTGAACCTTTATTTGATTAAAGCTGGATGCAAATTAGGAGATGAGAAGTGGAGCATTCCTATTATATTTATCTATATATATATCATAGCATATAAACCTTCTGTGATAAAATATGTATCTGATGGTGAAAACCGTATCAAAACCCGTTGGCCACCATTAGATTCAAACGAAATTGTTCAATAATACAAAAAATCCTATGTATGTTATCGATTTTATTTTGTTAAAATGTCGTCACATTAACAGGTTGTACAAAACAGCTGATTAGCTGTTCTATGGTTTTGTAATACATTATTTAATCAAATAGGATATTTTGTATGCAAAACATATAGGATTTACGTGTCGAATCCATTTAACGAGTGCCTAAAGTGTCTTCCGGTCCAACTCAGAGACACCAAATAACCTTTAAGTTTGATTAAAGATGATGCTGTCACTAACACTGCGTTAACAATAGAAAAAGACAGCATGCAACATAATCAAACATTACGGACGGTACGATTTAGTTAGTGATAAAACTTGAGATGTTAATATGTATTTATTGACGGAAATTTGTATTTTTTTATTCCATGCTATTTTACCAGCTATCATTTTGTTTTTCTGTATACCTAATATCAAAATATACCTTATGTAACACCTTAGCTTACTAATCAAAATAATGAAAGTTGTCTGGGTTCTGTCTGGGGTGTGATTCACTTTTTAGGGTACATTGCGTAACTAGAAATCGAGTCCGACTTACACTAGTCCGGTTTTTATTTTCCGGCCTTACTATTGTCATCTGCCGGACAATGCCAGACCACCACTATGAATACTGCTAATATCAGTACTATGCAGAAGTACATCGATTACTTCTAATAATAATACCAGCGCAAGTTAAAATTATTATTTCAATGGAGTTCCGCCCGTAACTTTTTTACCGTTTGCATAAAAATTTGATAGTACCAGAAGGAACATAACATTATTCCGCTATTCAAAATAGTTAAGTGTACTAGTGTCAATCCAGCCCCCCTAGCATGAGCACCGCGATATCATATATAACGCGTTTTTATCACGCTCAATAGTCAAATTACTATGGAGTTTGACAGATAGACGTGATAAAAAACGTGATATAATTAAATTGTGATGCTCATGCTACGGGGACAGGTATTATAAACTATCCATGTCAAATTTAAATATAACAAGTTCAGCTGTTTTGTCTGATTCAAGTATTTTTATATATTGTATTATAAATAAAATTATGGGCACCTTTACTAAGGTCGTAAAAAGTTTGAATCCTGGTAAAGGGATTTACTTGTATTATGAGTGGCATTGAGAAAAAACAACTTATTGTGGTATAGTTTTTTGTCTGTATATTAACGATTCTGGACATGTATTCGGGTGCAGCTATCTGTAGTTGCTTTATTTTTTATCACTGAAAAGTCGAAAAAACTGGTTTACGATTTTGGCTATCTAAAAGAATTTGGTCTAACTTCTCTTGATGATAAAAGAAGTATATTATGGTAATCTGTATAAATGTTGAGTTGGTATTAATTGCCACCCTTATTGAAATAGTTTTGTGCTTTATGATGTGGACTGCAAAATTTATATTTAACTCTGGTCATTAATACAAAAAGGAAATATACATAATTTATTTAAATAGAACTCCCCTATGTCATATAACATAGTCTCTTGTTAGTTTGTTTACTTGATACATTTAATTGGTATCAGGTTTCTATTAAGTTTTTGGAGAAAATAAATTATTATTATAATAATGGAACAAAAAAAAACAAGAACAGTTCATAATGATTCAAAAACAATAGTGATATAGAGAAAAAAATCTAAAATACTTTCCACTTTAACCAGTGTTTATTAAAATATACAGTAGAACCCGTTTAATACGATCACGCTTAATACGATTTCTCGCATAATACGCCATTTTGCTTCATTCCCTGCAACGTGAGACACGTTTTCATAAATTTCTTAACGCTTAATACGATTCGTCATCCCGTTTAATACGCCTTAATCGCCGACACGTACCACACATATTACCCTCTTGCAGCAGCATAAAATTCAATGAGAATCTGAATAACACACAAGAAGAGGCCCTAAGTGATAATGATCAAGTAGAAGATAAGTCAACTCCGATTTTGTCTTCTTTGAATCAAAGTGAACATGCACTGCAAAAGTTAAATTATGTTGAAAATCTTGAAATTGCTAATGCCACAAAATCTTTTTGAAAAATTAAATAAGTGATTAATTTAAATAACGTAATAATAAATAATAATACACTACATTTTTTATAACATACATAATTTTCTTAAATATTGTACATACAAATTCGAAATGTCCCTATCCTGCATAATACGCTTTCCCGCTTAAGACGCGTTTTTGGTTGAGTCCCTGTGAAATGGGTTAAACGGGTTTTACTGTATTTTTTAAATTAAAGGGTGTGAATGATAAATGCTTATATGTAACTTATAACCATGTCAACCTTAAATTTGAAAAAAAAAATTATGATACATACAAAAACTTTTTTTTTAACACAAATTGATAGTACCCTCTCGAAGTTATAGTCCTCTTTTAACTGTTTTTTTTTCATATTGTTTAATTACATTTTTTATGTATTAGGTCATATAAAGATCTTTCATCAGCTAAATAATATGACATGAATTTAGTGCTTGTGTTAGAATTATGACTGAGGGTGATGTTGCAAATTAATTCATAACTTGGAAAGTAATTAAGAAAAATCTAAAAAGCTCTTACAGATCCTACACAGATTTTAATTAAATATAATTCTTATGAAGTGAATTAATATCTAAAACTAGTTTTTACGGGTTAATTACAGAAACTTTATTTATTTATTGACGTTTCGCAGCCTTTTCAGGTCTGCATCGTCACAATATCTTATTTATTTTACTCCAATCACAAAGATTGTATGAAAATTTGTATTTAACTTAAAAGTTAATTGACTTTCTCAGCAAGTTATGTTTCCAGTAATGTTTAATAATAATAATGAAAGTCTTGCAATGAGAAAATTTATTCTAAGAATGAAGTAGGTGCTGAAGTATGAGATAGTATAATAGTATAAACTCAAATAGATATTTACCTTAGTACCAGCTGCATCATCTGAGGCTGGTTTCTTGGCAACTTCAATAACAGAATCTTCATAACCTTCTGCTCCAGGTGGGCAGTCCGGCAGTTCCATTTTGATGCACTACACTTGATAGTTTATGACCATAAAACGGTCATAAACTTTAATACAAATGTAAGCAAAGCCTTCTTCTTCTTCACTTTCTTCTTACCACCAACTGTAAATGCAAATCATAATGTATAAATATTTTGTAAAAATGTAAATATTTAGGCAGTAAACTATAAATAAATCAATACTTACACTGTCCATGTCATGCTCTTAATTTCAAATCCAATCATCAGAGTTTTACTTTAGGTATTGAATTTAAAATAAAAATATAACTATCACTGACAGTAAATCAGTAGATTTGAATAAAAAATACCAATGTTTGGTACTCACTTTTACTAATAAGAGACAATGTTTATTTATGAATGAATCGAAACAAAATTTTGTCTTAAAATTTGAATTAAAAAAATATACAATTTAATTCATGTTAAAGATGTTTCTAAAGATTTCATATACCTGCTCTTTAATTAAAAGTATATGTTAATAACAACATTTTCACCATAATACACAGTACTGAATTATACCATACAAAGCTGCATCACTTTAGATCAATTTATTCAAAGAACAAGAAATGGCATTAAGTCCAAAATGTCTTCTTCCAAATTCACCGTTTCATCATAGTTGCACCTTTACTTTCTAAGTTGAGTTTGTGAGATATGTATGGAATAGAATAAACAAGGCTCTTTTGTATCAATAGACAAGACAATTTTTTTTTCACTAATGAATTTTCAAAGTGTATAGGCAATATGCATGATTTTTTTATTCTTTTATGTAGTAATTTACATCCCCTTTATTCAGTATAAAAAAATGGTACAAAGATACTGTTAAATATATATAGGCACCATGGACATGCATTTTAAAGCTTCCGATTTGGAACTCTCTACCTACAAAACAAAATCAATTACCTTACAAGTGCATTTTGCGTTCCAAACCTTCCTGCTGATGAAAGTTGGAACCTACTCCAATCAAATAGACATTATGTTTCATATATTTTGGGTAAACATTTAAATATCAGAGTGAAAAGTGGGACTCTGTATCTAGATGTGGAACGTGGCCCTTGCACTATAATATCATAAACATATCCTGTGAAAATCACATTTGTTTGTTGTTAGTATATTTTTTTACATCACAACCACTCTCGTCACGATTAAAATATTTTAATTTTCTACAAGTTTTTTGCACTTTTATAATAATTAACTTTTTGCTTGAAAATAAATTTTACTTATAAATATTGATGGAGGGACAACTTTAAAGTTATAACAGTTTATATAAAAATAAAATGTAGCTTATTTGAATTACATGCATATTCCCTATTATACATAAATGATTTCAAAGGATACATTAAATTTAATTTCATTATGAAAACCAAAATGTTTTACCTACTAAAATTATATTATTGAGTAAAGATTGAATGATCAAATTTTCCTTGTAACTTCAAAACTAATAATTTCTTCAAAAATGATCTTGGATTCAATATTTACCAGTGTTTTTGGCACAAAACATTATAAAGGTACATATCAATCACAAAACTGACAGTAGAAAGACTTCACAGATTAATTTTAACTGATTAATAATAAATTTTTATGGTAGCAGATAATGAACAAAATTTGTAATAAGTGTCGATGTTCAATAAGTCTTATCGCTTAATTGTTAAAATCTGTTTATTTCAATGATTTTTCACAAAGGTTTTTTCAATAATTACTAACACAGGTTTCTTGAATAATAAATAATACAGATGTTAGTACCTGTGATGTAATCGTAATGCAATCAAAGTCTTTCTAATAAGAACAGATCATCTTGACCATTGTCATCATACTATAAATATAGCTTAGAACTTGATATTGTGCTGATAATAGTAGTAATAAACTGTACGTACTACTTCTGTGAATAAAATATATTGTTATAAACTTTCATGGACACTAACATTAATGTGAGTAAGATGTTTATCCGCCGTATTCAGGCACGACAAATAACTTTGAATTATGGTGGTATAGTCTTTAAATAAGTGACTATGAACATCAAATATTATTGAAGTGCCCGAGTGCGGCCGTCAGTGAAAAAACATATGTATATATTGTATTATTTACAGAAAATACCCACTTACTATTTCAATTACGTTGCTGAAATAACAAAAAAAGGATCTCACTCATTCAATGCAGGATACAGATAAAACCGTAATAAAGTTTCTAGGTTATAAATAAAATCTTATAGTAAATCAAAGTACCATACAATACATTACTAAACGATTTTCTATATAAAAATGAATCCTTTACGAAGCACGAGTAAAAAAATATTACATGGAAAAACTGACCTGTTACGAGAATTCCAGTAGGTTAATGTTTATGTGCAATATACAGCTAAACTTCCAAAGAAAGCCCCATAGTGTTATTGGTTTAATTAACACACACGTCTGTACCATCTAACTCCAAAAAGATTGTATTGTAATTAAATTAAAAATTGGAGACTGAAAGAAAGAACTACAACAAGATGGACGTACATGGACGTAGGGATATTCGATATATATCGATGCATCGAAAACATCGATGTTTGCAATGAAAAACATCGATACGATCCGATGTTTTGAATAGCTTTCAATATACTCGATGCATCGATATTTTAAAGAAACATCGAATTGGTAATAGAGTATGACCACGTAGTGATTATATCCTCTTCGGTTTGACCTCAGTAAAAAAACTTAAGTTTGACCACTAAAATTTTACTTATTACTATTATGAAAGCATCATTATTCCGAATTCTCTGATATGGACCCAATGTTGGCAGCACTGCGCGAGAGTCAGTGCAGTGACAATAAAAAATAACTACGAGTTTCTATGTTTATAAACATTTAATAACCTTTAGTTTTGTGAAAGAAATTAAGATTGAAGTATATTTCTAATATCCTTTTGACAGACTTAGCAAACATTTTGCGGGTTATTTAGCGTTTTTTTATATGATCTTTTGTAAAAATATAATACCGATTATTCTGACACATGACTTTTATTAACTGTATTTAGTTTTACTTACTCATTATGAAAGGAGTTAATTCTATTATTTTATGAAAGATCTCTTATCTATTAGACAAGTCCGTCCGTCCGTCTGTCTGTGGTGCTGTTTCAACGGCCAAACCGTAAGAGATAGATAAAGAGAATATTTAAGTTATAAGTTAAGAATAGTCTGATAAGACTACAAACCGGATTTGAGTAACGTAGCACTTCCGGTTTTCGAGAAATCACGAATTTCAAACGAAACCACACAAAATCTTCGAAGTTCTCAATTAATAAAATACATTTTTTTTTTGAAATCAGGTTTTTGTGAACATTTGGTTCACTGGTTTGCTAGTTAATATATAAACTATAATAAAATTATGGATTAAGGTCTTTTCATAAACTTCAATTGTAATTTTTTTTACTATGAAAAGATGGCCATCTTTTGAGATGGGTCACTTTACACATAAGTTGAGTTTTGTAATAAAATTTCAGAAAAAGTACTCGATGTTTAAAATACATCGATGTGTTCATCCGATACATCGAATGACATCGATGTATAGTTGCGATGTATCGAATCAAAAAATACATCGATGTTTTTTCAGAGTGGACACCCCTACATGGACGTCAATCCAGTGTTTTTTTTTTAATAATTTTATGGCTTGGCAATCCAGTGTTTTTTTTTAATAATTTTATGGCTTGGCAATCCAGTGTTTTTTTTATTTATTTTTTATTTAAGATTTTCCCTTTTCAGGGACGGCAAAAGAAACAATGCCGATACAGCTAAGCCTTAAGTTATTATAATCTTCTTTTTTTACATTAGACTGTTGGTGTGACTCATTCTAATGTTACTTGGAGTGTTCGGCACGAAATGTATTGAGTTAGTTGTTCCGATAAGCTTCTGTGAGGTAGTCAACACTACAATAAAGTTCTCACTGCCACTCGACCGGAATAGCGTATATTTTAAAGATTCCAATTCTTCAGTTGCGCAGGCGGTTGTAACAGAAAATCACACCAAATTTATTTCACAATATCCACTATGAACGAATTTAAGAATTATTAAAATAAGACACCAACCGCACTCGATGAAATCCCGCCAAAAACTCCTCAAAATCAGTGGTCTCGCCAGTGTTGCCATTTTGCCATGTCCAAATAGTCAACGGTGATACCCTTAAAAAATACGGTAGATAAAAAAAAATACGGTGATACACCCTGGGAAAACGGTGCTAATTACGGTGCAATTTCTTTAAAGTGAAATATTTATCTTTTTAATAGTATCTTTACCATTTACTAAATTCTGGTTTCACTAACCATTCTTCACGTTTTTTTTTTCTTTGGCACTTGACTTCAGATTGAGAATTAGGATCATTTTAACTAATTTTCTAAGATCTAGATTTAAACAAGTAAATTAAAAACATTGAAATCTCATACACTCAACAGAAATATAACAGCCAGACGATAATAATTGATGCAATTGTTATTGTCTGGCTATTTTATTTCAAAAATCAAACCAAATGTAAATCTTACTCACGGTCGCCGTGTGTTATCGGTAATGTATGTGAAGATGTGCATCGCACCACGCAGGAGAAGGTCGCCCGTTCATTTTACCCTATTGGGCCCTCCCCGTTTCGGCATCTGCGAAGGTGCAACGCGAATCGACGCACGCAGAACTAGGTCATGCGGATAAACGCGATGTAGTGCCAGTCAGTGAACTCTGTCGTTTGACAAACGCTATTTCATTACTTGCACAAAATAACTGTGCGAGATCCGTAGATCTTATTAACTTAACTGGAGTATTTCCTAAAATTTGGAAGGAGGCTATTATAGTGCCTATTCACAAGTCTGGAGACTCGACATCCGTAATTAATTACAGGCCAATATCCATTCTGCCGGTATTTGCAAAGCTACTGGAATCACTTATGTATCCTGTGTTCACTCATCATATGAAACAAATATTGATACCTGAACAACATGGATTTACTAGTGGCAGATCTACCACCACTAACTTAGTATCTTTTGCCACCGATGTAATCGAACTTATTGACTCTCGCATTCATACTGATGTAATCTATGCCGATTTTGCAAAAGCCTTTGATAAGGTTGACCACCGCATACTCCTTGAAAAGCTAGAACAATACGGCTTTGCTGGCAACCTTCTCAATTGGTGTAGATCATACCTACAATCCCGCATGGGAAAAGTGGTGATGGATGGCTATTGCTCCCTACCCTATAATATCCCCTCTGGGGTAGCTCAAGGCTCTCATATTGCTCCCATCTTCTTTAACCTCTTTAAAAACGACATTTCATTATGTTTTAAATATTCAAAGTTTTACCTTTATGCTGATGATCTGAAAATAATGAAGGGGATACAACAGCCAGAGGACTCCCACCTTCTTCAAGATGATCTCAATCGTTTGAGTCAGTGGTGTAGCAACAATCGTATGTCACTAAATATTGAGAAATGCCACCACATAACCTTCACGAAAAATGTAAATCTCTTGAACAGCCACTACTTTATATGTGGGCAAAGGATTGGAGAGGTTGATACAGTTCGCGACTTAGGTATAGTTTTAGATAAGAAATTTACTTTAAACACCCATTATAACAAAATTATAATAAATGCTTTTAAAATATTGGGCTTTCTAATAACAATAGTAAAAATTTCAAAAATAAATCTACAAAAAAAACTCTCTTTAATTTTCTTGTGAGGCCTGCCATCGAATACTGCAGTACTGTCTGGTCACCCTGTTATAATGTTCATCAATCTAAATTAGAACGAGTTCAGAAAAGATTTCTATATTATTTATCTTACCAATGTAATGAAGCTAACATTGACCTCATATAATGCTCGATTAAAAAGATATGACTTAATGGATCTCAAACTAAGAAGACAGATTCTTGATCAGGTATTTCTTTATAAACCTGACAATGGTATATTTGATTGTCCGCAGTTACTCTCGAAAATTAGATTTAGCTGTCCTCGAAAATTACCAAGCGCATCCCGCTTCTCAGTATTTATTCCAAATCAAACCAAAACAAATCTGGGAAAATCAGCACCACTCAATAGACTTGTAAGCGTATTATGCTACTGGGCGGTAGTCGGCCCGACTACGAACCTTATAAATAGATATAGACAATGGTGCCAATTCTGGCGTCATTCTCTAAACTTAAAACTAAATTTAACATCAGTCTCTCCTTTTCATTCTGTATGGAGAATGACAAGGATATATTGCTGTCAAATTTAAGTTTAGGTTTAGAGAATCACGCTAGAATCGACACCAATATCGGATAACTAAATAACTAAAAAAAATAAAAAAAATAAAAACGGAGTTTGGTCTGGGGTGCCGCCTTGTGGCCAAAACTAGCTCATAGTTGCTGAATGATAGAATTTGTTAATTTTAGTTGTTTCCTATTGTGCATGCTCTAGCAACCTATAATTAAAGCGACACTAATCATAGCTTTAAACTGCTTCTGTAACTACTAACACTGATGCTGTGTTATGCTTTGTTGGTTGTCCAAAGATAAAAAAAAACTTTTCAGGTGATATTTCTGAATGGTTGCTATTCAAAAAGAGTTTCTACGACACAAAGTTTTCTTTCTCAACCAAAGATAATATGGCACGCTTGCGTAAGGCACTAAGCGGCTAAGTTGTGACAACGGTCGAAGGCGGCCCGTCGAAACTGCGGTGTTAAATAAGGTTTCTCCCGACCTGTCGACGTGTCACAAAGCAAGGTGACGTCGGTACCAAGGATCGGAATCGGTTCCAATTTTAAATTCAACGCGTCTTTCGAGTCTGCTAACTCCTCGTCAGATTGCTGTGCCTGCGCAAGAGCTGTGTAGTCTCGGTTTAAGGAAAGGAAGTCCTCCCCTTTGATGTGTCTAATATCAGTCATAAATTGACTGATAAATGACAGCTGGTTCAATTGGGGAGGGGGAAGTTTATCCCGGCGTTGTACGAAGACGTACAGCAGTGGCTTTTGGTCAATGTAAATGGTACAGTGTTCGACCTCTAAGATATGCCGAAAATGCTGTACGCTTTCATACACTGCCAAGAGTTCCCTATAATATGCAGGCCATTGCGACTGCCGAGGAGTCAGTTTTTTGCTGAAGAAGGCAAGAGGAGCCCACTCTCCGTCGGTCTTCTGCTGAAGGCAGGATCCGACATGGACACTAGAGGCGTCAGTGAAGAGGCCAAGCTCGGCACCATCCACAGGGTGTTGAAGAAGAGTGGCGTCACTGAGGCTCCTTTTGCATTCTTCGAATCGTTCCAGTAACTCGGGTGTCCAAGGGAATGGTTTCGCATCTTTGCTATTTGTAGAGACAATGGCGTCGATTAATGGAGCTTGATACTTAGCGGCGTGTGGAATGAATCGGCGATAAAAATTGATCATGCCGAGAAACCTCCGCATGCCTTGGACTATTTGGGGTGGGGGGAAATTTAAAAGATCCTGTACACGGCTTGGTGGTAGGCGTACGCCTTCGGCGTTCACGACATACCCAAGAAACTTTACCTCTTTGGCACCAAAAATACACTTGGGGTTGTTAATAACCACACCATACTCCTTGAAGCGGCTGAAGAAGATCTTCAGGTGCTCCTTATGGTCTAAGAGCTGGCTACGAAAAAGTGAACTGATAAGGTGTAGTAACGAATTATATATATTACCTCTCCTTGGTAGCTTTTAAGTACAGAGCGAGGCCCGTCAGAACTCTCTCCAGGGGCGGAAGGCGTGGGTGGGCGGTCAAAATCGTAAATTTTCAATAAGAAAAAAATGATAAGGTGCAGTTCTGAAATTTGGTAGAGTTATAGTTTTTAACTGTAGGAATCTAGGAAAATTATTGTCAGAAGTCTAGGTCGGGGCTTAAAGACTGTCAGAAGTCGACAAAGTTGTAGAGAAATTGTTTAAATTTAAACCACAAGGTGTAGTTCTGACAAATCCATTTTTATATTATTTGTTGCTTATCGAACCTGTATACAAATTATCAGAAGTCTTAATAATGGCTAAGTACATAAAAATACATGATATAGTCAGAAGTTGCTGAAGCGGCTATCGCGATGTAAAGGAACGTTTCAAAATTAAATAACAAGATGTCGTTTTGGCTATTTATTGTTTTTATTATTTACACTGTTATTTCAATAAATATGCAATGACAAAAGGTTAAGCGAGGGAGATAAAAAAAAATATAAAAACTGTGATGCCGAGTAATTGCTGACTTAGACGACAAACTTTAAAAAAAAATTCGTACTCAAAATAACATGGAGTAAATAAATAATATGATAAATGAAATAAAATCGATAAGTTTTGCCGAGAGCATTAAAAAAAATTTGAATTTTATTTTAGTTTTTTGGATGTCAACATTTATTTTGCGCTAAGTAGTTTCTCATAACATACTACTTTACGATGCTTTAAACATGACAATGGTGTCGATTCTGGCATGATTCTCTAAAGCTAAACTTAAATTTGACAACAGTACATCCTTGTCCTTCTCTATACAGAATGAAAAGGTGAGACTTACCTTAAATTAAGTTTTAAGTTTAGAGAATCACGCCAGAATTGACACCAATAAAACTATTTAGACATTTAGACACAATTTTGTTCTTGCCTGATTTATTTATTTGTTTGGGCTTGGATGAGATTATATTATTCTCGCAAGCATAATTCTCCGAAACGATTTCAAAACAGATAACAGCAGTGACTTATCATGCCAAATTCAAAGAGGACATAATATTGTTATTGTTGTCGAAAAAAGCAAGATATAAATAAATAAATAATTATACTTCCTTATATAAATATACTAATCTTTTACTCCATCTAAGTTTGACTTTCTTAAAATGACAAAAAAATAAATATTAAAAAAAAAAATGACCAAATGTGAATAAAATTATCTGACATAAAAAAAAAGGTTGTTATGATTCAGTAACTTCTTATCATAGAGTACCTGTAAACTCTCGGCAAAACTTATCGATTTTATATAATTTTTCATATTATTTATTTACTTAATTTTTTTTTTGAGTGCGAATATTTTATTTTAAAGTCTAAGGCAGCGATTACTCGGCATCACAGTTTTTATATTTTTTTATCGCCCTCGCTTAACCTTTTGTCATTGCATATTTATTGAAATAACAGTGTAAATAATAAAAACAATAAATAGCCAAAACTGCATCTTGTTATTTAATTTTGAAACGTTCCTTTACATCGCGATAGCCGCTTCAGCAACTTCTGGCCATATCATCAATTTTTCTGTACTTAGCCATTATTAAGCCTTCTGACAATATATGTGCAGGTTCGGTAAGCTATTAATAATATAAAAACTCAATTGTCAGAACTGCACCTTGTTATTTTAACTCAAAACTAGATTCGAAACGTTGCTTTCCGTCGCGATAGCCGCTTCAGCAACTTCTGACTATATCATGATTTTTTATGTACTTAGCCATTATTAAGACGTCTGACAATTTATATACAGGATCGATAAGCAACAAATAATATAAAAATGCATTTGTCAGAACTACACCTTGTGGTTTAAATTTAAACAATTTCTTTACAACTTTGTCGACTTCTGACAGTCTTTAAGCCCCGACCTAGACTTCTGACAATAATTTTCCTAGATTCCTACAGTTAAAAACTATAACTCTACCAAATTTCAGAACTGCACCTTATAATTTTTTTCTTATTGAGAATTTACGATTTTGATCGCCCACCCACGCCTTCCGCCCCTGGAGAGAGTTCTGACGGGCCTCGCTCTGTACTTATAAGCTACCAAGGAGAGGTAATATATATAATTCATTACTACACCTTATCAGTTCACTTTTTCGTTGCCAGCTCTCCGGCTATTATGGCAGCTGCCATTAGGGGGAAAAACAAGCACATGATCGACATAGGAAAGCAGAAATCCAGACCCCGCGTGACCTCATCGATGAACCTCTGAAAAGTTTGACCAGCGTTTCTCAAACCAAAGGTCATAAACGGAAATTCAAAGAGGCCAAGCGGGGTGGTGATGGCTGTTTTGGCAATATCCTCTTTAGCAACTGGGATTTGATGGTAAGCTTTTACCGGATCCAAGGTGCTGAATATGGTTGCCCCACTGAGGCCGTTCGCGAAGTCGTGAATGTGCCTCACCGGATACCGGTCTGGAATAGGCTAGTTGACCCTTTTTGGAAAAAGGTTTTAAATGGTTAATAAATGTTCTATTAGACCGAAAAAAAATGTATTGTATTTTTTTGAGACCTAGAAAGTTACAAATCTCTAATTTTAAAATAGACTTTTCATGGACATACAAAAACGCTGTCGGCCATTTTAGTCTATAGATTATCTATGCTATGACGTTGACAGTAGTAAACAAAAACTCGTAAGCACGTAGAAAATAACCTATCTGAGTTTATTATAATAAAATAAACATGATTTCTAATAGATACCACGAAAAATATAGTAATTATCATTATTGTATTGTACGAGAATGTAAGAACCTTGAAGACTCCAGGAAAGTTGTGGATTAAAGTGCCGAAAAAAATTAACCTACGCAATACCTGGTTAGAACTTGCTAAAAGTGATCCTGCAACTTTATCGACTCATAGTAAAATTATTTTTGCGAAGATCACTTTGATGTAAGTACTCGTTGAATAATATTTTAAGTCTATTCATTTATTATCAGTTTTAATAATACAAGTTTTAAAGTTATGTATGAATGACACTTAGTTGTTTACTAAAAGAGACGTCACAATCATGGCGGATGTGGCGAACAGCGTTTTTAGTGTTTAAAATATATAGACTAAAAATATTTTTTTTAAATTAAATTTCTACGGCAATCTTCTGCTTTTATGAAGTGAAATCGATATATTTAGGTTCCTTAGACCAAATACTTTAAGAAATAAACATTTATTCAATACAATTCGACATGAGTCAACTAGCCTATTGCCCACGTCTTCTTCATCTCGCGAGCCGCCGGCGCCGAAGGCGCCGCGGCGTGCGGGGAGTCTGGTCTGGGCATTGCCCACTTCAGAGGTAGCGGGTTCGAGTCCCGCCATCGAACGGGACTGTCCTTGGGGTCGAACCCCCCTCTCTACGGCATTCATTCGTCGCCCTCGGCGCGGTCAAGCCCACCGGGTGAGACCCATGTGGGAGGCCCAGTGAGCGACCAGCGAGCGGGCGACGGACTTTGGCGTGAGGGGGGAGCACCATCTGTATGGGGGTACAATTGAAACACGGCTACCCGTGTTTCTCTAAAAAATCTTTCATCTGCTGGGCAAGGTTCAACAGCTGTCGGATTGCATCTAATGAGGCCGGTGATAGGGTGTGTCCTTGATGAATTGGGGCTGCGACGGGTGGTGGTGCGGCGGGGGTCGTCGTGTCCGTGTTGATTTGTGTGACGTCACGGCGACTTTGTCGTTTCTTGCGGCGGCG
The DNA here is from genome assembly GCA_902850365.2 of Chilo suppressalis. NCBI lineage: Eukaryota > Metazoa > Arthropoda > Insecta > Lepidoptera > Crambidae > Chilo > Chilo suppressalis. Next base: position 23,492,701 of record OU963898.1, read on the forward strand.
GCTGGATTTCGACTTCGGTTGTGTAGGTGCGGGATTCGCGGGGGCCATTAGGGTGGCCGGTGCGTGTTCGCTCACCTCGCTTCTTTGGGTTGGTAAGGCGGGCGTGCGGCCAGTTCGGGCCACTGTGGATGCTCTCTTATTTCGCGCCTCGCGATGAATCACGGGGCTGTGGTTGGCAGGATGCGGGCCCTTGCAATTGACGCACGTTGCGGGTTGCGTTCGCGGGCGGGGGCAGTCGGCGGCGGCGTGCGGGTCACCGCAGCGCACGCAGGCAAGCGTACGGTGGCACCCCTTGCTCGAGTGTCGGAAGCCCTGGCAGCGATGGCACTGCGCAGGGCCCTTCTTACCCCTCCAGGCTTCTATAGTGATCCCGGGCATACTCAGGAGCTCACTCACCGCGTATATGCCCGGGATAAGGTCAGGTGTGCGCTTGAGTGCTGCGTAGAAGATACATCCGGGGCGGCCTGCTCGCGCCCTCACGTGCTCTGCTTCGTAGCCCTTGGTGGATGGGGCCTCGATGATGTTGTGCGGCTCGGTGTTGAAAGGCAGCCCTCGTATGGCTACCTTTAGGCTGCGTTCCTGGGGGAGGGCGTATGAGTACCAACTCACCCCGCTCTGCCCCTCCAGTTTGGAGAGGTAGGCTTGGACGATACGGTACTCATCGCCGTCGGCTGGAGTAAATCGGATGCCCGTTCCAAACGGGCGCGCTGTGGGTGCGCGGCCAAGGGCGTCGCGCAGGTGGCTCATGTGGGTGGGCCAGTCCGGCAGATTCTCGACCATTAGCGGCGGGTATTTAGGTACCCGTTGGGCCGTGGGAGCTGTGCCGGGGACTGGTTGCACGGGCGGCGTAGTGGTGTGTGATGCGGCGGTGGGTGGAGATTTTCGGCGGCGTGGCGGGTAGGCGCGAAAGTTTTCGCGGCCTGTGCGAAGCTCACCGGTGGTGTCGGTAAAGCAGTCGCGGCTTCGATTACTCGCCTTGGGGGGTAGTCGCGCTGCGCTGCTGGCGTTTGTTGCTGCATGGGTGATGGTGGTGTCTGCTTGGGTAAATTACCGCTGCTCAGCGACCGGTGTAGGCCTGTACGAGGGCGCTTGTCCTCGGTTTTCGGCGAGGAAGTGGCGAGGCGGCGCTTTCGAGGGAGTGGCGTAGATGGAGGCGGAAGCATGAGCGGCGAGCCGCTAAGTGCCTGCAACGCCTCCAAGGCCATCTCGTCGGTGGGGCAGAGGGCAGGTGTTTCGCCCGCCTCGAACTCCAACAGTCGAACGTAGGAGCTCAGCCAGCGGTTCAGCCTGTCCGACAGCAAGCCGGACCCGACGAGCCGAGCTACCATCGTGGCGTTAAATGCATATTTGACGCCAGGCGATGCTATCTCGATCGACTTGGCTAAAACGCTGGCGAGCTCCTCGTCCGAGATCGGAGTGAGGCCTTGCGAGGTTGACGGTAGCGGGGTTGGCTGGTTAGCCATGCTGCGTACCGGGGGCTACGCCTACGCAATCCTGGCCGAGCAGCCCCCTAGGGCGCGCTCAAGGCCTGCGGCTGGGTGCGCGGCAGTCTCCGCTGGCACGGGATGGCGCCAGGCAGTCTCTCGAGGCAGAAAAACTTACAAGTTTTTTGTCGGAGAACTTGAGGGTAGATACGGATTCGTGCGTAGTGGCGTAGTATGATCCTGGAATTGTCCTGGCGTTTAGACTGCGATAGTCATCGCAGGGACGCCAACTGTTGTCCTTCTTCAACGTCATATGGAGAGGAGAAGACCACGGACTGTCAGAAGGTTTTGCTACACCCAAGCGAACCATGTCTTCGAACTCTTTCTTAGCGGACGCTAGTTTCTGCGGAGCGAGACGGTGGGGACGACAGGAGACCGGAGGACCGTCCGTGGTTTTAATATAATGGAGGGTGTTGTGCTTGACGACTCTCGGAAGACCAGGAGGTTTGGTAATTTCCGGGAAATCTAACAGCAGAATTTTGAACTCGTCGTCTTCCGAAAGTACAGCCTTAACACTGGGTTGTTCCGAAGTGACAACAGCTGTAACAGCCGATAAGCCGGTGGTGCCATCAACCAAGCGTTTGGATCGGCAATCGGGAAGCAGGTGGTAGTGGGACAGGAAGTCTGAACCAATGATGGCCGTGTTGACGTCGGCGACGACAAAAGTCCACACGAAGCTGCGGCGGAGACCAAGGTTGAGCGAGAGGCTTACGGTACCGTAGGTCTTGATGCCACTCGACGCGGCCGGCCAGAGCTGGAATCAATCTCGCAATCAGTTGCCGCCGTTACTGATTGCTCTTCGCATTTTCCGCCTTCCAGTTACAAGGGCTGTTGCACCGGACTGCCTTCGTACCAAACTTCATGTGGTACCAATAGGTCTTGCGTCTCTCCGGAGTAGTGCTGCGCGAAGACCCACTCGTTGAATAAGAGCGGGCGCGGGATGGCGATCTAATTTATTTCTTCACTTGTCGGGGTCACCAATTTGGGGAATGTTTAGCCGCTGCTCCCCACTAACGGAATGGAATAATAAAACGGCGATACGTCAACTTAACAACAACAACAAACTTATTGGCACTATATTTGGAAAATATTCAATTATAAAAATACAATTCGTATTGACGAAATTTTCTTCTGAAGTCTCTTTTTTAGAAATGAGAATTAAAAATCCATTAGAAAATATTAAAAAGAACATAATCATAAACTTAATTTCTAATGTGCCAGTGCCTACGGAATGTCAATAGACACTGGCTGTATGGCGACATGGACCAACTTTTATGTGGTGCAAAGTCGCCACAGAGCTATATTTTGCACCCCCAGAGCAAATAGTTATGCACGAAATCACTGCGGTGCACGCCCTACCGAAAATGAGTAGAAACCCATCAGACATAATATTTGCATTTTCTGCCAGAGTGCAAATATGTTTGTGTATAATAAAACAACTTAATAAGCAGGAGTATATTCAATTCACCAGAGATTGTACACACACTCTTGGCTAAATTAACGTTTATTTGTAGGACAAATGGTTGGACTATGCAAATAGACACTTTGACCCACAGAAACCTACTATAACTCTTGGCGACGTTCTTGGAGCAGGAAGCAAGCAAGCAAGCTCGCTTTAGCCCCAGCCCCCTGTTGTGTGGCGGTTCCAGCCGATTCCTCATCGTGTCCATGCGAATGCTATGGCAGTCGCTCACTGTTTGTATTGCCAGTCTAATCATACTCGTAGCATCATGTCCCAAATTCATTTCACTGCCCGTTGACGAACGTTGGTCCTAGATTCGTCAGTACAAAGTTTGTCCTAAATGTTTCCGTAAAGGCAAACACAATTGGCGAACCTTCCATGCAAAATCATGCGACAAATATAGTCTGAATCACCATAATTTACTTCATTCAGATTCTTTACATTCCAACGATAATCATTTAATTCGTAGTCAACATAATAATATTACATTAACGTCATCTGTCAATAATAATTCAGTGTCACATAGTGCCAATGACAATATTGTTCATTATAGTACAATAGACCAAGTAATTTGCGAACCTACTACCTCTATAGAGATGAGCAATAATAAATTGAAAACTTTTGTTGTAAACGAAAAAGGTTTATCTCATAGTAGAGTTAACTTGAAAATTGTGCCCGTTATAATTTCTGGGCCAGGTGAGGAAGTGCCTACGTATGCTTTATTAGACGATGGGTCTACAACCACATTAATTGACATTGAGTTGGCACTGTTTGCAGATACATTAGGACTCGTTGGTCCCGAGGAAACTATATTCATGGGTCGTGTGACTGGTTCACGTAAAATCATCTCGAAACGTGTAAGTTTTTCTGTCAGAGGTTAACATTCTTTAGAAGTGCTGAGCGTGTATGATGCGCGAACTGTACCGAAACTGTCATTGGCTAATCAGTCAATAAATGAAGAAGACTTGTTACCTTTCGACTATCTCAGTGATATAAGCACAGCCTTGACTTATACGGTTGCCAATCAAAATTAAGTAACGGTATACCTTACCTAAACCACTGTCAAACATCCGACAAGGATGAGGAATTGAACTCCCTTATTAGAGACTATTATAAATTAGATTCCATTGGCATTAAACTGGCGGGACCGTATACTACTCAAGAAGAGAGATCTGTAAAAAATCTAGAGGAGACTATACGTCGACTTCCGAACGGAAGGTTCGAAGAAGGCCTGCCGTGGCGCGAGGATGAGCCTGAAGTGCCCGATAGCTATCCGCTTGCATTCAGTCGTCTTAAGTCTCTTTTTAGGCGCTTCAAACGTGACAACGGATATTTTGATCTCTATAGTAAGAAACACGCATGATCTTTCTAGTGATTGCGCCATACGCTGGTACCTTCCGCATTTTGGTGTTACAAATGTCAACAAGCCAGGCCAGCTTAAGATAGTGCATGACGCAGCTGCGCAAACACATGGTGTCAGTCTAAACTCCCTCTTGCTATCTGGGCCAGATCTGTTGCAACCTTTACTGGGGGGTCTTGATGAAATTTCGGGAAGGTCAAGTCGCTTTGACGAGAGATGTTTCCCCAAATCAAGATTCACAGTGAAGATCGCAACGCTCAAATTTATCTTTGGAGGCCTGATGGTAAGGGGCCTGTGAAGGAGTTTCGGATGTCATCATTGATTTTCGGTGCGTCGTGTTCTCCCTTTGTTGCAATTTTTGTTAAAAACAGAAACGCACAAGACTGCACGTGAAGGAAGTTCTGTACACGCTGCTCTTGGAGGCGGAAAGCGTGGTCAATTCGCGACCGCTGACACACGTCTCTGTAGAAGCCAATGATGTAGCAGCTCTCACGCCGAACCATTTTTTGATCGGCCAGTCGTCTCCCCTTCCAGTGCCCGATAACCTTACCGGCAACGATCTATTCGAACTGGAAAAAAGCCGTCAGGCTAGCCGACCATTTCTGGCAACGGTGGGTGCGGGAGTATTTGCCGCTTTTGGACCCTAGAAGGGATAAGAGCACCTCGCAGTCCACAGGACGCCTGAATATCAACGACGTTGTGCTGATATGTGACGCAAAATTGCCTAGGGGCTTGTGGCCAAAAGGCAAGATGGAGAAAAGGTGATGGAGTAGTCAGAGTAGCGGACGTTCGTACGGTGGGTGGTATTTTAAGGCGCCCCGAGGAAACTAGTTAAGTTAGATGTTTGTAAATAGGTAGTTATTGTAAATATGAAGTTGTATTTAGCTAAATTGGCGAAGAGCATTTTGTTGTTTTATATGGTCTGTCTTCGGCTATTTTTTTGTATACTTCGTCTACGAGGAGGGCGATGTCAAAGACAGACTCTTTGATTGTAAATATTAACACTTATCTATGCCACGCCGTCCTAACTCCATTCTTGTCACTTTGTCTGCTTCTTTTATTTCTGTAATATTTGTATTTAATAATACGAGTATAACCTTTTCCCCTAACCGCCGTTTCCTTTGCTGTCCTCGTCAAATATTAAAGAGTAAATACTTGCCTACTCTGTATTACTTAGCGTTTCTAGATTGGGAGTAACTTTGGGAATCTTTTTTTCTTAGAGAATGCTCTAAGTATTTATTTGGCAAAAGGTTGAGAAAAGCCACCACTCTGAATGTAGTCGTTCGAGCAAAAACTTTTTTTTTATCTGAGTTTGAGTTTGAAACTTCTTTTAAGAAATATGTTAAGTTGTAAAAAGTGGAAAATAAAAACTTTTCTTATTGAAATCAAAAACTGCTTCATAAAAATAAAACCACTAAAAATGAATTTATATACAATACATAAAAGTCTAAAGTACCTTTTAAAGTACTTTAAATGCCTAGATTTAAAGTCAAATTAACATTTGGATTGGAATGCATATCACCTACTATTATGTTAATTATTACGAGTAGGTAATGATATACTTTTTGCCTGATATAGATCGACTACTTGAAACTTTAATCCCCACAAATAGTGACGAAAATATTTTAATGCCCACACTACCGCTAGATACTCTTTTCTTTTATTGAATTTTTTTTTCACATTCACTTAATTTTCGTGGTGTGGACAAATTTTTTACCCGACTGCGCAATGCAAGAGCGCGAAGTTCGACGCGCAGACAGGGTATAGTGTTTAACAGTCTATATATGTATGTTTGTTCCTTTGTGGCACACTAGAGACCAAACGCCTGGACCGATTTTGATGATTCATACATCAATCGATTCGTCTCAATCATGGGAGTGCTACTAAAGATATGATAGTAATCAAAATTCAATATGGGCAAATATATGCGCCATATTGTGACGAAGTAAAAAAAATAAGTTGCCAAATATGTCAAGTGGGATATCACTGTCTTGATAATCGAAAATCATGTTTAGGTTCCTAACACCATTTTTCATTTTATATGATTGTTTAGGATCTACAAAAATACTGAATGGATTTTAATGAAACTTAACAGTAATATAGCTCATATATGATAATAATATATATATATACTTATATAATAATTTATGTAGTTATTGATTATAACAATAAGTGTCACATAAGACGGAAAAAAATCTCCCATCTGCGCCTGCGAGCCATTTTGGCCTGCAGTGCAAAATCAATAAAAGTTACATGAAGGTAATGTAGAGTGAAAATGTATCTCTTAAATAGTTCTAAAAAAATGTTGTGACACCATATATCTATTTTTAATGTGTAAGTCATTATCGCTAAAATAGTGAATCAAAACTAAAATATTATTTCATATCTATTTCCAAAATACACAGATTGTATTAAAAAAATATTTTTTATCAAAATAAATACTTTTATCGCTTTTGATATTTAAAGACGATAAAATATGCCCTATGTCATTTCGACAAATATTTAAAAAGTTACAACGATGACAAAGTGATAGCGCGGTGTACTATGAAGGAGTAGACTGATGGAATACTAAGAGAAGGAATTTAATTTAGGTGTTTATAAACGTGGATAAAAACTAGGCGAAAAAGAAAAAAAATGGGCTACTCGCAGTATCTGATCCTATACGAAGTACTTACAAATAAAACTGTGATACAGTTCCTTCTTATTAAATGATGAAAAATAAATTATCATAATAGGTATTTATGATTATTGAATTTTAATGAAAAACTCAGAATTATACTGTTTTGATTTTTTTTAACGATATTTTAACGATATACTTAATGTTACAAAAAAGGTTTACTTAATATAATGACAAATAACCCATTTTTCGCTAGTAGGTACATACTTATTGGAATTCCTGTATTTATTAATCAGCTCGCGATAATATTGGTTTTCTAATTATAAACAATAATTCTGCAAAATTCAAAGAAAATAATATATTTTTTTGTAGGTAAATCACCCCTTTCATCACCCTACGCCTATAAGTATTGCGATGTTGTAGCTAAGAACCAAGTTCCAATCTACTTCTATAGGGGCATTCATTATAATCGATTTAGCTATTAGGGCACAAAAGCGCAACAAACAAACTCACTTTACACTATAATATTATATTATACTTACTAGTGATCCACCCGGACTTTTTGAATAAGTGCTAGTTTACTATAAAATTTACATACATTAGATATTTATGTAACGACTTGATTTAACTAAACACATTTTTGCTAAAATTGAGGCCCATCTGTTGCCTTGACCCCGCTGGTAAAGTCTCTATATGTCTTAATAAATCAATCTTTTAGACCACCGCAAGGTACTTAATAATTCCCGCAATATTAATTCCCTTACTGAAGTAACAAGACTACGGTATATACCGTCTTAAAATACTAACTAACTAAAAAGTGTGAAATAAAAAAAGGTAAATTTAAAAAATCAAAAAACCCGACAGCTTAATTATACTTCAATTATAAACTGAAAAGAAAAAAACCAGTAGTCTATAATTCTGTTAATAAGGAACAAAGCTACTTTAATAGTCGGGACCCATTAGATATTCAAGAATACATAATATTTTTCAATAATGGGTCCCGACTGTTAGTTTTATGAAATTTTATATGCATATTCCGTGGGTCTGAGAATCAGCTACTATCTATTTTTCATATCCTTAAGTGATAATGGTTGTCCATCTGTAACTTAGTGTCCTGAAATCTACAATGCGCCTTCGCGCCAAAAGAAACTATTGGGTATTGTAACGTAGTGTTCTCATATGAGTTGGGAGGAATGTTATCCCAGGAAATTGAAAGAACACTACGTTACACACCCCTAAAAATTTTTTTAGACAATATTTATTTTTTTATAATGTGGTATTCAAAAATACATACAACCCTACATTTTCTCTGCTACCACCTGCCCCTATTTTTGGCGGTACGAAGTTCGCTGGGTCAGCTAGTCAATCTATATAATACTAGCTGACTCGGCCAACTTCGTACCGCCCAAAAGTAATAATTTGCAATAAAATAATATTGCGACTTTAAATTGAGATGAAAGCTATCGCATCTTTCAAGTTGGAACTAACTGCACACGGTGTGCAAATTTAATTAAAATCAGTCAAGTAGTTTAGGAATTCATTCCGGACAAACAACGTGACGCGTAATTTATATATATTGAGATTTTTTTTCTTGAAAACAAACCAAATCTGTCAAGGTTTTAGGCATGACTCAAATCGGCGTGTTCCGCTGACCGGGAGAATGCCCTAACCCCTAGCATTTGTGGTAGTTCCTACAATAAAAATAATATTAATATCAAGTTCCCAATTAGCCCTGATTGCACTGATTATTTATTTATTATAAATATATATTGAAGGTATACTTCTTTAGGCGCGTTATGAAAAAATGATGAGAGTGAAATTTTAAGATGCGCGCGCATCACTGTAACACAAAAAATTAACAGCATGAAGTTGGTCGCTTTAGCGACCAACTTCATGCTGTTACTTTTGTGTTTACCGCACATTAAGAAAATCTACCAACAAAATAGAAACAGAATCTTTATTTAGTGGGTGCTAACGACTGCATTGTGTAGGCCTATCAAAAGTATTTATTAATCTGGAACAACGGAACCAAAGCGCGATTCAGGAGACTACAGCGCCATCTCTTGACCATTGGTGTAGTAGAACCAAAAACCACATCTTTATTTATCAAAAGTATTTATTAATCTGGAACAACGGAACCAAAGCGCGATTCAGGAGACTACAACGCCATCTCTTGACCATTGGTGTAGTAGAACCAAAAACCACATCTTTATTTTTCAATGTTACTTTTATGTTATTATTGTAATAAAGTAACAGTTATAGGTATTCATATTTATAATATTTATCCACATGTTTCTAGTTTGTATATTCGGAATACGTGTTTGAGTTTCATACAAGTGCAAATCACATATGTTCTAATAAATTATATTCAGTAGCGATTTTAATTGAATATTTTGATTATTTATTTATTTTTTCAAATTAAAACTGAACTTTATTGACTGTGTCATTTTCCAGACTTTTTATTAATTTATTGTAATTAATTATTTGCATGCAATTAAAAACTAATTTTAAACGATGCCAAAGAAGGATAACTTCTCACGCGCCTACATAAGTACACGCACCCATTTTTTTATTAACTCATACTTAATATTAAGACATTTATTTACTGTTTACAAGTAAGCAATAAATTTCTTTATACGTGGCAAGTGCTTTCTTTTCTATGCTATTCTAGGCCAATATCATGTTTCTGAAGTGCAACCGTTTAAATTGCTGAAATATCGGGAGTATACAAAGAGTAAAACACGTCGTAAATATCCCGTATATTTGATTACATAATGTTAACAAAGTTTTAGTTTGCGAGATTTAAAAGTAGGGAAATTGATAATTTACCCGACAATCCTCAAATCACGGACACGCGGTAAGCGGGCGGCCATTGGCATGCTTTTCTCTTATTGGTCTGTGCTTCACTCACGAATAAACAAGGTAGAAGAAGAAAGAAGTTAGAAGTTTTTACAGATCCGTGATGTAATGTATGTAATTAAGAAGTTCAAGTCTACATATATATATTTATTTTAGTTGGTTTATTTACATGTCTTGTCGCCATTTTCCTCCACGTGTTGTTTCAAATGAAATGCTACCTATAAGTTTACGCTTTGTGAATCAACTACGGAACCCTACATCTTGCATTGCCCGAAACACACTTGACCATTTTTTTAAGCCAGTTAGTAAAAGAATGTTCTCGTTGATCTTGTAGTCCAGCAATTCTTCCACCGGTTTTAAAAAAGAAAAATAATGTTATTTTTCTTTTTTAAAACCGGTGTTTTTCTTTATGTTCTTTTTTATCCGATTTCAAAAAGAGTAGGGTCTCAATCCAGCCGGTATGTTTTTTTTTAAACATGTATCTACTTACTTACATCTATAGGTATACATTTGTTACATATATCCCAAATACGAAAAAAGAAATCAGAAACAACACCTACTCAAAGTTTCTTTAAATTACAAAAAAAAATTGGCCATTTTTTCAGCAGCCCAATCGATTCTATTAAATGTTATTGGTGAAGTACTGGGTGATATATTTAACCTTTACAATACCGGCCTCATAATATAATGTCAATAACCTCGAAGGTGCTTCTTTTTATTCGCAAATCCTATTGTTTTCATTCTTGTCTTAATTAGATAACCTACCTACGTGTGATCTGTATGCCACGCATGTTTGCCCATCCATCAGCAAATCTTACTGAGGGCATTCACCGAAATCCCCGGTCTCGATGCTAATTAGACATGAGGAGATAGCCCAAAGCGATTCCTGAGCCGGCCGACCGGTGGCCATCGGAGCGCGGTCACAATCGCGCATACGATGAGCCCAAGTGCACGCTACCGCTCGCTCGTCCGCGGCCTCGCCACACGCTTCTGCGTGTTATACGCGCTCCTAGAATACTCAACGGCTACCGAGGACCATGGTATCCCGATCGAAATAAAACTATGGGACTCGGGACGGTCACCGTTATCCCAAATGGTGGACATAACAAATGAATTCGGTTTGAAAGTGCTCGCGGAACATAATTTTTTGAACGACAACAACATAGCGTTCTCTCCGTATGGGTTGATGGGAATTTTGGTGGCGTTGTATGAGGGCGTCGACGGCGAGTCCTCGTTCCAGATTCAGCGAGGTATGCGCCTTCCTTGGAATAGGAACATCATGAGGATAGGATTCAGAGACATACATCGGACTTTGAAAGTAAGTTTTATAATTTAAGCATATACGGTGAAGTACATTTTGTTTCTTCTATACTAAATAAAGCAAAATCTATCTAGGGGGCGTCCATAAATTACGTGAGATGTTTAAGGGGGGGAGGGGGTCGAGTCAAATCTCATCTAATCTTACGTTGGAGAGAGGGGGGGGTCTCGGCAAATATCACGCAATTTTTTTCTGATTGAAACAAAAAAAATATATACTATTTTGGTCCATTTATTCCAGATTGTACATGCTTAAGATTTAATTAAAACAAAAATTAAAATAAAAACAGGTCAGGGTAATAAAAAACCTATTTATATATTTTTGGCTCAAGTTCTAAAATAAAAATGAATTGTGATAAAGGTATCTATTTAAATGTAAATAAGTATGTAAAGTACTTACGCGAAAAAGACTACACCAATTTGGATAATTCTTTGTTGTGTTTGTGTGCCATGGCAATTTTTGTTTAAAATAAAGAAGATTCAAAAGTGGTAGTCGGTTTCCGGCAGCATAAACAGATATTTATAATTTCTAATTTACCTCCGATTTATTTTAAGTCGTGTTTGAAAATTGAACAATTTCGTAAGGATTATGTCTTAAGTTACGTCATATTTTTGTCTATAGCAGTTTATTATAGTCAACTCAATCACTTTAAATGTCAGTCAGTCCAAGAGGCCTACTCTATAAATTTCGATCAAAACTTCGCACTTTTCTTACTATGTTTCTGATTCGTTTTTAATAATAATTATATTCGTCGTCGGAATATAGATTTGGATTTTCTAATCCTACTCATAGAAAGCTTCAATTTGATAGTTAATCGTTCAAACTAAGTAAACCTTAAATTGACGAAATTAAATTTCTTTTGAACTTCGTTATCGAAAGTTCGTTTTGGAGAAAGAGAGTAGACCCCAAGTCCTGTCCAATATTTTTTGTGAAATCGTAGTGAAAATACTAAACCAATTTTTGTTTGTTTTTTTTAATTCAATACCCACAAAATAGGTACCGAATTATGAGAGATGAACGGAATCAGTACTATCACTGCTTTAGTTACCTATTGAATAAAATATATTTGATACTTTGGCAACAAACATTTCATGTATAAATAAACTTTCCAATTGCTAAACAATAACTATGTCATTTTAAATTATCATAATTATTCAAAAAAACGGGCATAAAAGAAATTGTAAATTTTTGTCAAACGATTTATAAGTAAGTGCACTATTTGTCATTAAAATTTGGAGTCTGCCGGAGACTGAGTGCCACCCTCGGCCTCCATACAAATTTGAACCGTGTCCGTGGCTATGTGTAAAAGCACCAGAAAAAAACGAAAATAGTGATGTTGCTTTTGTATTGAAATTGCTAAGTCTAAATTTCTCATTAGTATACCTACCTACTTACTTCTATTAAGGCTTGGAGTCTTTAGAATTAATGAATATGAAATAAAATTTGGACATTTTCATATTCAATGATATAAATAGAAATAGATAATTTAGTAAATTGTCAGAAAAGATGTAGGAACCTAGAATAGACGCTAACTAAGACATAGTTTTAACTATGTCTTAAAAATATATCTTACTAATTAAAAACTATACATACAGCTACTTTAATTAACGTGGTTGAAATTTCATAATTTCATAGATAAATTCATGTGCATAATGGTAAGTTATTTATATTCGCTGCCCATAATTATTAAGGGATTTGCAAATTTCTGGTCTGTATAAATAAGTAAGGTGTTCCGATGTGACCGCTTTCTAGTTGAGAACAATGACACAGCGCCAATTGTGTTCATTAGCTGATCTGTAACTAAAAACCTTGAAATTTTGTGAACGTAATACTGTAGTTTATTGTTATAAAAAAGTGAATAAAATATAGTTCATTTTAAAATAGGGAAAATTTTAGGTACTTTTTTAAAATTAGCACATATTTAAATAAAACAAGTTTTAACGGGTTATAATTATGCACTGAATTTATTTATTTATTGACGTTTCGCATCCTTTGTAGGAATGCATCGTCTTAATATAACCCGTTAACTGGTTTTATTTAATGAGTGATGTGTGTAAAACAATTTAGCACTTGTTTACTAAATTTCAGACTTACTTTGTACCTGAGGAAGGATTTCTTGCTGGTTTGGCGTTGAACAACGAGAATGTGACATTCAATGATAATTATAAGAAAGTTTTAAGATTTTATGGTTTTGATTTGGAAAACGACCAATTACCCACTCTTTCCCCGGAGAATGCGACTATGACAACGAATTCAACAATGAGTCCAGATGTTTTAGGGCAGACTACCACGCCGAGCATGGCGACTGAATCCAAAGCAGGGGAAAACGAAGCAACTACAACAGCGATGAGGGAGGAAACTACCGCGAATCCAGACTCTGAAACATTGAATGAGGTCGATATTCGAGGACCTTTACCTCCTACAACTACTGCAAGTACTGTGCCAGCGGCGAATGCTGAGAGTATACCACCTGAAACTACTAATCCTTCCACAAGCACCACTAGCCAAATTCCTACTACTAATCGACCAACTCCAACAACAGTACAGCCAACGGAGACAATTACAACAACTACACAGATACCAAGTTCAACTACTGATATAAGTAGTCCTGCGAAATCTGATCTTCCGTCAACCGTTCCTGTGACTGTAGATGAAGTTACGTCCCCGACATCAACGATAGCATTACCAACTGAACCTACTATAGACAATGAAGTCATGACATCTACTGATTTAAGAACCAGCACAGTTTCAGATGCTACAAATAATGATATGTCTACTATAACATCAATGTCGAGCGACCCATCTGAGCCAACCACGACACAATCAACTGTGATTGAACAATCTATGATTTCTACAGAGAGTACTACGAGTACTTCAATGATGGATATAATAACGACTGCATCAGTCAATGCCTCCTCTTTGGAAACGTTAGAAAGAAAAAAGAAATCTATTGTTGACTTTATTTTTACTAATCCTCCATACATGGATGACTATTTAATATACAGGTCGTATGATGTTGGCTTGGAGTTACCGTTACCAAATTTTAATAATAAAATGTTTCTAGCAAATGGATTGAAAAGTGTTCAGGTGAGTTGATTACTCTATTCTATTGAGTAAATATAAGTATATTTTTATTGTACTTTAATGTAGTAGGTAGGTGGGTACCTATTACGTAGGTGTGTATCTATAGTAATATAAGTTATTTATTGGATTGTTACCATGTACCTTGTTTTTAGCGAGTTTAACAAAACTCTTGTTTGAAAAAACCAGGTACATGGTAACAATCCCCTAAATAGTTTATATTACAATAATGTTAGTGACAATGAAAGTTTAAAACAATATATTTGTGTATCTATACTAATATTATAAAGAGGTAATATTTGATTGTTTGTTAGAATTGAATAGGCTCCGAAACTACTGGTGATTTGAAAAATTCTTTCACATTTAGAATTCTAAATTATCCCTGATGAACATAGACTATAGAGTATTTTCAAAAAGTTAGGGTTCCGTATGAAAACTTCGATAATGTAAACCCCACGTGTGCAAAAAATACCACAAAATAACCTTTTATCGCGTATGCTGCGGAAGTCATTGACAATAGAGCAAAGTGACGTACTTAAGACATATAGAGAACATAAATATCTACAAATAGTCCGTTATACCATACGTCTATCTATTACAGTTATGTCACAACTAGAGGTTCCCTACGGTTTCACCCGCCTTAATTTGAGAAGGGTTATAGTGAGTCAAACGTAAGAGATGGAGATATGCTGTCGCGGATTTTTTTAAAGAACTTTTAAAGAGAAACAATTTCGTCATACAATGTTTTATTGTAACTTTAACCGTTTACATAGCGCACGCAACGGGAGCTCGCAAATGGAATTTTTATACCCGTTTTTGCATCAATTTTCATCGATGCTTCGCTCCTACTAGACGTAGTGTGGTATTATATAGCCTATAGCAGTACACCGAAGCGAAGCGAGGGCGAACTATAATTTGTAAATATAGCAAGCGTAACGAGGACGAAATGTAATGTAACAATAACAACATTCATTTATTAAGGACTTACATTTGGCCGCGCGCCTACTCTATGAGGAAATTATTGTGACAAAAACATTAGTTGATGTAGGTATAATAAAACGAAGAATGTTCTGTGAAATAGGTCACTTAGCAACAACAATAGACAATAAACATGTTAATTACCACCCGAACGCTTTGTTTCGCAGGTGACATACATGCACTACGACACAGTACTGGAGCACGCTTATCTGCCGCATTTGGAGGCGGCGGCTTTGAGGTTGCCTTTGGACAGTGAGCGGTATTATCTGTTGGTGGTGCTGCCATCAAGGGCGGGAGCAGCGGAGCTGGGCCGGCTACTCTCGCGCATGGCTCGGGAATCGGACCTCTCCGACGTGTATTCGGCATTGCGCCCGCGCCGCGTGCGCGCCGTGGTACCCAGTTTCACAGTCAAAGGGCATGTCACGTTAACAACAGATTTGCAGAAGGTGATGTTGTAAATTTGATTAAAGTAAGGTCCCCCGGGGCAATTGTTGCCATGGGGTAAATGTAGCTGTGTCAAATATATCACTCTACTACGGGGAGTGAGAGGAAGGCGCTGCTCTCAAGTTTGCGGTTGGCATGGCGGATGCGATTGGCCGTGTGAAGTACTGGCATTACAGGCCCTGCCAGAATACCAGCACTGCTGTGACACGTTTGGCGGATAGTTGTGGAACCCAAGCAGAGATTTTTGGATTTACTCGAGCGCGGCAGAATGACATATGGGGAGCAACCTTGCACCTAGTTAAGTACTCCCACCATACCTGAGCCCTCTATGTAGGGCCGAACGTCTAGGGCAGCAAAAACAAAACTTCAACGAACGGTCATGACTTTTGGTCGCGCCCAAATCGTCATTCTTTTGAATATAAGCTACTAGAGGGTTCATAAAATATTGGTTCAAGGTTTATGTTTATGAAATTAAATGGTTTTTATTTATTTTTATATTTGTGTTGATTAAATGAAAGGTAAATTGCGGTTTACGATTTATGACGCATTAAAAAAAAAACAAATCTCATTCAAACCAATTTTCGGTAGAAGTTTGCATAGTAATGTACCTATTTTTTTTAGTTTTATCATTCTCATAATTTAGAAGTTACAGGGGGTTTACCACTTTGGCAGTGTCTCTCGCGCAAACTATTCAGTTTAGAAAAAATGATACGACAAACCTCAATATCATTTTTGAAAACCTATCTATAAACAGTCCACACGTATGGGATTAATGAAAAAAAAATTTTGAGTTTCAGTTTTTATGGGGAACCCCCAAAAATTTAATTTCTTTTTTTTTTCTATTTTTGTGTGAAAATCTTAATGCGGTTCGCAGAATACATCTACTAACCAAGTTTCAAAAGTATAGTTCTTATAATTTCGCAAAAAAGTGGCTGTGACGTACGGACGGACTGGCAGACAGACGGACATGACTAATGCATAATGGTTCCGTTTTTGGCCGATATAAATAGTTAAAATATAGATAAAATAGTTATTTAATTTTATATTGATTTTAAAAAAATGGGGGTGAAATAAATTGTAGTTATTTGTCAAAAAAATAAAATAAAATGAACGATTTACAATTACATATGTGCACTACATGTAGGTAATAAAAATTTGAAGTTTGTCGGAGACTGCCTACCACCCTCCATACAAAATTGCACATGTCGTTTTTTCTAAACATACATTTACCTTTGCGCAGTTGGGTATTAGGGACGTCTTCGAGCCTCGGCAGGCCGACTTCACGCCTATGACGCGGCAGCCAGGGGTTTACGTGCGCAGCATCGAGCAGGCCGTCTCCGTGGCCATAAGGAAGTATCGCCCGGATGACATAAAGAAAAATAGTAAGTACGAATGCGACCGCCCGCGTTTACTTTAGTTTTTTGAGAAATCCACAGGAACCTAATTTTTTTCTAGAAGTTAGAATATTATAATCATTAATCTAGGGCATAAACTATTATGCGTAGGTACCAAATTCCATCAAAATCCCTTCAGTAGTTTTCGCGTGATTGATTTACATACAGACAAATAAACAAACATACAAACTTTCACATTTATAATATTAGTTAGGATGCCGGGGTTTTGCCCCGTACACATGCATATGAATATTTTTCTATGGATTAAGACCTAAAAATAATGTACCAACCTATGTAGTCAGTACTTCAAAACCGAAGATGTTGCTTAGATTTTTTTGATGAGTATACTATTAAGTATTACACTGAACGGAAAAGTTTGCATGGATCTTCGTCTTCTCCCCCACGATCGTAGATAGTCCGATACAAAACGTTCACAGAATACACCTATGATGTATACAAATAAATTCCTTTGTTAAAACTAGTTAGGTACTTAGTATAGTCGATGCGTCTGCGTACAAAGGTCTCAAACCCCCCCTGTTATGTTACGGTATGAACCATTTAATTACTTCCACGCGTAAGTGGCCGGTGGCGATCCTCTAGCCGTCTGTCGGTGGAATACGGACGCAAGCAGGGTTGTCCCGTACCAATTTCCATGTATCAATTTGATTTTTTATGGTTTGACTAAGGTACCTATAAATTACTTAAGATCATCATAATGTACAACAGCCCAAAGAAGTTGAAGAGCATGGATCCTTTCGCGACCACCGTTAAGATTTTTTTTGTGTCGCGGCATTGTACTGTACTTCTTACTGTAGACATAGTTACAGTCTAGTCTAGCTAATCGCTAAAAGCTCGCAGTCCATTAAAGTAGTGTTAACAAATTTCCACCCATTATCGAGATTATGCGATGAGAATATACCGGCTATCGTCAACTACGATCACACTGCAGTATACGTGAAATGGTATTGGAAACCCTAGCGCAGGTCACATCACAGGTAATGTAGTCGCGTCATCGTCACGGGCCGACGCGCTCGGGCATCCTTCGCTGGCATTGGTGTGATCCCAAAATATAACCTAAATTGATTTTGCACAATTAATTTAACTGACAACCGTGAAGGTTAACCCATAACAACTTTATACTGATTTAGGTAATATTGACAATCATCACTGATGATAAGTATAGTACCCTATCAATCGTAACACCATCATCATTTAGCCGTACGTATAACCCTCCCTGATAAGCATAGGCCTCCCAAAGATTTCCACTCTGATCGGTCCTCAGCTTCCCGAATGCAGAGCCTTCCCGCGTTTCATCGGTCCATCTGGCGAGTAACCTGCCCCCTGAGCGTCGTTGTGGTTGTCGTCACTCGAAAACCTTTCCAACGGTCGTCGGTTCTCCTCAATGTCTCCAGTTCTCTGCTACTTTAGCTGAGTAATTTTTGTTATCGGTCGGATAATTTAGTTCTCCTGCAGATTTCCTCATTTCTGATTTCAGCATTCAGAATACCGAACATCTCTCTTCATTTCTCGCTATGCATTAACATAGATAAGGATTTTCCTAGGGGCACCCTAGCCGTTCATTTGAACTAACATTGTTTGTCAAACTAACGGCCGCCCGCGAGTTTCTCCGTTTTAACCTAAGAGTTTTTAAGAATTCCACAGGAACCTTACATTTTTCCGAGATATGGATCCTGTCTCAATCCAGGTCATAAACTATGTGCGTACAAAACATCCAAATGTGTTCAGTAGTTTTTGCGTGAAACTAAAAGAAAGTAAAACTTAATTCATTAAAGTCGATCCAGCTGTTCGAGCATCGAAGGCAGAATACCCTAGTTTTACTGCAACCTAACCTTACTTAATACTGCGATAAATCGTTGTCCAAAGAGTACAAATCTAAAGTCGTTTTAAACTAAGTTGAGTGCATGCAGTGCCGGAATTAAGGCAGGGCAGGCGGCGCTGTGGCTGTGGCCCACCACAAGAGAGGGGGCCCCCACAAACAGAAACTGCTCTCCAGATTTGAAAATAGGGGCCCCACACCTGCAAATCCGGCCCTGAGTGCACGACTCGTGGTGACCATTGTTTGCGTTATACGGACGGGCGCTGGCGCAACCGCGCAACACGGCGACACGCGCATTTGGGTTCATTGATGCGCCGAGCGCTGCTCTCTCGTTCTAGGCATAGGTAATAAACTGCACTAATAAACCTACAATTCCGTACAAAACTGACCTTTATGATAATAATGATAAGATCATCATCATCAGATATTATAGTAATCTCCACTGGCCCGGATACCTAATTGTGAAGCGCGATGAAAATGATGATTTCCAGATAGTAGTTTTCAATTACATAAATGACTGTAACTAGAAAAATTGCTGTTTGATGATTTCCTGTTGCTAAAGGCTCATTTTTTTAACGATTTTTATACTCATTGAGTAGTAGATCATAATCAAATTGCAAGGACGTTTGTTTGCTAAATACAAATGGGATTGTGTATGGAGAAGTGCAGAAGAAATTATTTGGTATGCCACTTAAAAATTTTGGTTTAACAATGAAAAGCAGCCTCAAAATTATTTGGCCAGCGTAGTAAGTTAAAACTAAGCGTATCTCAACCGTTATTATTTTCCTTATAAGAATCAATCCAATTCAATCCTGGAATCTGCTATTAATCATTCTGATACAGTTATGTGAAAGTACATTTACCCTGAGGGTAGCTTAGCAGTAACTCTAAGATAGATAAGTAAATCAAAATATTAAAATCGTGTGTACTTTTTACCCGGCTGCGCAATGCAAGAGCGCGAAGCGCGACGCGCAGACAGGGTTATGTGTTTATTAACAGTCTATATATGTATGTTTGTTCCTTTGTGGCACATTAAAGACCAAACGCCTGGACCGATTTTGATGATTCATACATCAATCGATTCGTCTCAATCATGGGAGTGCTACTAAAGATATGATAGTAATCAAAATTCAATATGGACAAAATTAGACGCCGTAATGTGACGAAGTAAAAAAAATAAGTTGACAAAATATGTCGAGTGGGGTATCACTGTCTAGATAATCGAAAATCATGTTGAGGTTCCTAACACCATTTTTCATTTTATATGATTGTTTAGGATCTACAACGCTTTAAAGTTGTATAATAACCACTTACGCTTTTAATTTCAATCTTACGTTTGTATGGATCTTTGTTACTCTTTCACCTAAAAAATACTGAATGGATTTTAATGAAACTTAGCAGTAATGTAGCTCATATATGATAATAACATATATATAATAATTTATGTAGTTATTGAGTGAATTGGCCAAAATATAACAATAAGTGTCACATAAGACGGAAAAAAATCTCCAATCTGCGAGCCATTTTGGCCTGCACTGCAAAAACAATAAAGATTACATGAATGTAATGTAGAATGAAAATGTATCTCTTAAATAGTTCTAAAAAAAGTCCGTGACACCATATATCTATTTTTAATGTGTAAGCCATTACCGCTAAAATAGTGATCAAAACTAAAATATTATTTGATATCTATTTCCAAAATGCACATTTTGTATTAACAAAATATTTTTTATCAAAACAAATGCTTTTATCGCTTTTGATATTTAAAGACGATAAAATTTGCCATTTACACTATGTCATTTCGACAGTTACAACGATGACAAAGTGATAGCGCGGTGTGTACTATGTAGTACTGCGGAAATACTAAGGCCCGTATTATAGAAAGATTCTCAGTAATGAATCTAGTATTGAGCATAGTCAGAAAGAGATGTCGCTATATATAGCACATAGGGGCATCCCTCTCTAACGCTACTCAAGTAAAGATCAACACTTAGTTGTCATTCTGTAATACGGGCCTAAGAGAAGAAATTTAATTTAGGTGTTTATAAACGTGGATAAAACCTAGGCGAAAAAGAAAAAAATAGGCTACTCGCAGTATCTGATCCTATACGAAGTACTTACAATAAAACTGTAATACAGTTCCTTCTTATTAAAGGATTAAAAATAAATTATCATAACAGGTATTTATGATTATTGAATTTTAATGAAAAACTCAGAATTATACTGTTTTAATTTTTTTAACGATATTACTTAATGTTACAAAAAATGTTTACTTATATGATGACAAATAACCCATTTTTCGCTAGTAGGTACATACTTATTGGAATCCTTGTATTTATTAATCAGCTCGCGATAATATTGGTTTTGTAATTATAAACGATAATTCTGCAAAAATCAAAGTAAATAATATAGATTTTTATACGTAAATCACGCCTTTCATCACCCTACGCCTATAAGTATTGCGATGTTGTAGCTAAGAACCAAGTTCCCATCTACTTCTATAGGGGAATTCATTATAATCGATTTATCTATTAGGGCACGGAAGCGCAACAAACAAACTCACTTCATAATATTATATTATAACTTACTAGTGGACGACCTCCGTGGCCGAGTGGTTTGTACGCCGGGTTTCATGGCTGTCGCGGACTCGAGAGGTCCCGGGTTCGAATCCCGGTGGGGGCAGATGTTTGTGTGATGAATACGAGCATTTGTACTCCAGTCATGGATGTTTAATATGTATGTATTTATATAAATATACTTATATATGTACAGTATATGTATTCTATCCGTTACCCTAGCATCCCATAACACAAGCCTTAGTGCTTACTTTGGGGCTAGGCTAATTGGTGTGAGTGTCGGAAATATTTATTTATTATTTATATTTATTACTAGCGGACCCGACAGACGTTGTCCTGTCTACACGTCTTTGTGAATCTAAACCATTCTCAGATCCCCTTGAACACACACAAAAAATTTCATCAAAATCGGTCCAGTAGTTTAAGAGAAGTTCAGTGACATACACACTCACAGAAGAATTATATATATAAAGATACTTATATATGTACAATATATGTATTCTATCCGTTACCCTAGTATCCCATAACACAAGCCTTATAGTGCTTACTATGGTGCTAGGCTAATTGGTGTGTGTGTTGGAAATATTTATTTTATTTATTATTTATAACTACCAAAGGTGGAGGAAACTTCCATTTTATTAGGTATCACGAAAATATATAGCACCGATTGTCATGGAATTGAGATGACAGATTCTAAATGCAAATAATTTCGCAATTTTTCCTTTATATGTACTACTAGCGACCCGCCCTCGCTTCGCTTCGCTGTAGAGCTGAAGTGTACACTATAGTTTTTTTTTCTCAGGCTTGTATTAAACACAATGATATTCATCTATGATTCTTCTTATACCTGCATGCAAAGTCTCAGCCCGATTGGTTTAAAATTGACAAAGTTTCATCCAAACTTTCATTCCCTATTTTATCCCCTTGGGGGTAGAATTGATCAAAATCCTTTCTTAGCGGATGCCTACGTCATAATATCTACCTGCATGCCAAATTTCAGTCCGATCCGTCCAGTGGTTTGGGCTGTACGTTGATAGATCACTATGTCAGTCAGTCCCCTTTGACTTTTATATACATATATATAGATAGAAACGGTCATTTTTATTACCTGTATTTATAATCAAACTAAAATTCTCATATTTACGTTATATAATCGGAATGCTCCGAACTGCTAAGCTATCAGGAGTTACACGTGTTATTGTGAGTCAACCATAAAAGATAGACATATGCTGTTGCGGGATATTTTTTAGACAATTTTATGTAGAATATTTCCGTCATACATAATTTCTATGTAACTTTAACCATTAAGGCTGCACACGCGACGGAAGCTGAAAAAATGGAGTAACTTCTCCCGTTTTCCCAACATTTCCCTTCACTACTCTGCTCATATTGATTGTAGCGTGATGAAAAGTATACTATAACTTGCCCAGGAGTATGAAGAATAATTGTACCAAGTTTCGTTAAAATCCATCGAGTAGTTTTTGTTTCTATAAGGAACATACACACAGACAGACAGACAGACAAAATTTTTACTGATTGCATTTTTGGCATCAGTATTGATCACTAATCACCCCCTGATAGTTATTTTGAAAATATATTTCATGTACAGAATTGACCTCTCTACAGATTTATTATAAGTATAGATAGTGATCTACCCGGGCATTGTACGGGCGTAATTTATTTTATCGGGATAAAATATAGCCTATGTCACTCGGACAAAATGTATTTAAATAAAGAAAAATGTAATAATAAATAATGTAGCTACCTTATGATGAATTAATATTTGGAAACCGGTTCAGTAGTTTGACAGATTATTTGTTACAAACATACAAATCTTGCCTCTTAATAATATTAGTATAGATAGTTAGGATAATAGTATTTAATTGATGAAAAAGATTTAAAAATAAAGTAAGTAATAGGTTTATTTGATTATATTTGTAAAAGTTACTTAGCATTTGTGCTTTACAGTGATACGTCATTCGGAAATTTTTATACAAAAAAAATATATTTGAAAAATAATTGCCATGATTGCACTATTTGCAATACCTACTAGGCTGGTAGCAGCACGCTTGATAGGTGGAAGTACTCTTCATTCGAGCTTTACACAACCAATAAAAAAGGGTCGATCACAAAGTCTTTGCCTGTTATATGTGAACGCTTTAAAAGAAAACTACAAAGAGAACTATAAATTGATAATAAATGAGATTGCTATGGTGCTCTACGTTATGAAAATTTTATTGTGCGCCTTTAGTTTAATCAAATATTATAAACTTTGCTTTGGTGATTGCATAGTTATTTAATTTAGCGATCTAAGGCAGTTGCCACCATTGTCCTAAACAACAGACGGGAATTACTGCTTTCTTCAACCTGCGACATAAACGTCATTGATAGGTATGTATATAGGGTGATTAACAACATTTGAAGTTAACTTCTGGCATCTACATTTAATTTTTCTGTGAATTATGTAAGTATATCAAATTATGAGACTAGGGACTGACACTGAATTTGTGTATATCACAATCTTAGACGTCCGGCATTGACATGACAATGCAGCCACTGCCAATTTTAAATATTCGACGAATAAAACTAAATGAATTTTATATTTACTGCTAAACTATTAAAAAAAGCATACACAAAAGATGACTTTTTGAGTAAGTGCTAGTTTACTATAAAATTTACATACATTAGAGATATTTATATAGCGACATGATTTAACTTCACACATTTTTGCGAAAATTGAGGCCCATCTGTAGCCTTGACCCCGCTGGTAAAGTCTTTATATGTCTTAATAAATCAATCTTTTAGACCGACGCAAGGTACTTAATAATTCCCGCGATATTAATTCCCTTACTGAAGTAACAAGACTACGGTATATACCGTCTTAAAATACTAACTAACTAAAAAGTGTGAAATAAAAAAGGTAAAGGACAATGGGCAAAATTGCATGGACACTGCACCCACGTCCGCCACGGCTTTAACTACATTTGTTTGAAAGGTATTATAGTCATGATCATCTGTGCCAAAGCGCATCAAATTCCATCCCGGGGGTCTTTAGTTATTTTAAGTTAAATAGGTACAATTCCATAGGTAAAAGTAACTATAACGAACATAATATTTAAAGATACAAGGACGATTATATAGGACGGATATATTAATTGACGACCTCCGTGGTCGAGTGGTTTGTACGCCGGGTTTCATGGTGTCGTCGACTCGAGAGGTCCCGGGTTCGAATCGTGTTGGGGGCAGATGATTGTGTGCTGAGTATGAGCATTTGTACTCCAGTCATAGATGTTTAATTTGTATTTCTATATCAATATACTTATAAATGTACTACATATGTATTCTATCCGTTACCCTAGCATCCCATAACACACGCCTTACAGTGCTTACTCCGGGGCTAGGCTAATTGGTAAGTGTAAAAAAAGGGGGATTAATTATGAAACATTATTTCATTTTGAATATTTTTAATTATCTTCATCCATAGTATGTCATTGTATGGACAATAAGGTAAACCAACCAGAGTCAAGTAATTTCGACGTTTTCGGGAATTAGTCTTTTTAATCGAGTAGCGTTAATTTAAGGTTACACTGTTTAAATAGCTATCTTAGAAGAAAAAATCCAACTACCTACTTAGTTGGAAGTTCAGTTTTTCGGTTGCTTAAGGCCTTGTTCTACACAATACTCATAAACAGGCATTGTCCTGACCAGGATTTGTATCGGGACTTTTAGCTCAATAAGCATCCTTACTATAATGATTGAAGTAAACGACTGTCTTAGGTTACTTAGTCTATCACACGCTAAATAATATTAAAAAAGTATACTAGATAAAATAAAATATAAAGAACTTTATTAAGTATAATGATAATGTGATGTTATGTCCTCGTACTTAGTTTGGTACAATGTTATTAATAATGTATCTTGCGGTTGAGTTGTTTTCAAATAAGTAGTCTGTTCGTTATAGTTAATCGTCTTCTACGTAAAACGGAGCGTCCACAAATCACACAAACTTGTCGATTCTTCGGAGAAAACATGATTCCAGTTTATCAAAACCAATGAGTGTTTAGAAAAATGCACGTCATTAGTAGGCGCCAGTATGACGTGGGGTTTTTCGTATGAATTTTTTGGCGCGAAGCAATCGAACGAGCACTTTCTTTATTTTTGTGGCAAGCACGGTTTTTTCATTCAGCCAATGTCAAGTAAAAGAACGAGCATTTAAATTGATCCATAGATTTTGTATTGGCTCGTACGATTATAATGACGCACGCGACGATAATCGTGTTCCTATTTCTAAAGCGGGTTAGTTAAATATCAATGAAATAACAGGGAGCGCATAAAAAGTAAGACATAGAACTGCATACGAGTAGACTAGTTGCAACGGCAACTGCAATATCACATCCTTCAACCCCTATACCCTGTTAAACGTTTTGAGGCGTCTCAGTAAGTGCAAGCAGCAAGCAAGCAGGATGGTCGGTAGGCTTTGTTGTATAGTATTTTGTATCTAGTTGTACAGTAAGATATGGCTAATATTATAAAACGAAAGTACTATTGATATTGAATGAATTTCTTTAGATATTAAAATATGCCCGTGTGTAACCGGTCCCTATGACTTACACACAA
This sequence comes from Chilo suppressalis, assembly GCA_902850365.2. Lineage (NCBI taxonomy): Eukaryota > Metazoa > Arthropoda > Insecta > Lepidoptera > Crambidae > Chilo > Chilo suppressalis. Next base: position 23,518,728 of record OU963898.1, read on the forward strand.
TGGTCCTCTTTAAGGACTATGTGCGGAAACCTTAACCCCTAACATAGAAGATGCCCACGTGTATATCTTTTGACTCCCAGGATATTTTTTTTTGGTGCCATAATAAAAAAAGCTAGTTTTTCACAGATCTATCGATCCATACTGATTACATTGTTGGCGGAGCTGGGTGCGTTTTGCCCATTGTCCTTTAAAAAATCAAAAAACCCGACTGCTTTGTTATACTTCAAACTGAAAAGAAAAAAACAAGTCCAGTAGTCTATAATTCTGTTAATAAGGAACAAAGCTACTTTAACAGTCGGGACCCATTAGATATTCAAGAATACATAATATTTTTCAACAGTGGGTCCCGACGGTTAAAGTAGCTTTGTTCCTTATTAACAGAATTATAGACTACTGGACTTGTTTTTTTCTTTTCAGTTTGAAGTATAACAAAGCAGTCGGGTTTTTTGATTTTTTAAATTTACCTTTTTTTTCTTTTCAGTTTTTATTTGAAGTATAATTAAGCAGTCGGGTTTTTTGATTTTTTAAATTTACCTTTTTTTATTTCTACATAGATGATGTCCAAAGAGTAGGATTATAAATCGGAAATTGATGTCCTTCAGTAAAAAGCGCGTTGCGCGGATTCAGCTAGTTGTTACAGTCGAACCACGATAACTCTGCAGAGTCAATAATCTGGTCACACCATAAAAACTTGATCTGGCAGCCCTTTTAAGACAATTCATAAATGTCACGTCATGCAAGAATCTTCTTCGTCTTCTTCCAAAACGATGAACATTTTTTGATTTTTTGAAATTTATGTTTGTACAATCAAAGAAGAGAGAAAAGTGGAGTCGGAGTAGTTATTTATAAAATATTAAGTCAAAATAAATCTGCAAAAGAACAAATGGAGTTTGTTCTTATGCAAAAAGAGCAATGTTATGAAGAAATCTTAGTAGGCCAGTCATTAAAGCCTTAAAGCCGTAAGTAATTAGTAACTTGCTGAAATTTTGGGGGTTTTCGAAAGAAGGTAAAATAACTTACCGTGTGATTTTGCAGCGTTCTGGGCGTACATCCCAGAACCATAAAGGGTTGAAAAGGGGTGAAAATTGTTTTTTGTTAATAAAAATGTCAATAAAATTAGTAACACGCTGCAAATTTAGAATAAGTTAGTTTTTACCGTTTTGTAACTTATATTAAATGTGCAGTTTTTTGCAATATACGGAAAAAAATGTATGGACGCTGCACCCACGTCCGCCACGGCTTAAACTACATTTGTTTGAAAGGTATTATAGTCAAGATCATCTGTGCCAAAGCGTATCAAATTCCATACCGGGGTTTTTAGTTATTTTAAGTTAAAAATGTACAAGCACTATATATAGACGCTGCACCCACGTCCGCCACGGCTTAAACTACATTTGTTTGAAAGGTATTATAGTCAAGATCATCTGTGCCAAAGCGTATCAAATTCCATCCCGGGGTCTGTAGTTATTTTAAGTTAAAAATGTACAAGCACTATAACGAACGAACATTAATAAGACAAGGGAATTAATTTAGTTCGTTAGTTCGACACTACATAGTGTGTTCAGGATTATGGGAGTACTTCAAAAGGTGCAAGGATGCCCCCTTATGTTATTCTGCCGCGCTAGAGTAAATCCTAAAATCCCCGCATGGGTTGGGTTTTTTTTAAACAATCTGTTCGTTATAGGAAATTGTCTTCATATAAAACGGAGCGACCACAGATTACATAAACTTGTCAACGCTTCGGAGAACACATGATTCCAGTTCATCCATACTAATTGACAAAACCGATAATCGTGTTCCAATATCCAAAGCGTGTTAGGTAAAAATCAATCAAATAGCAGGGAGCGCACAATCACAACGAAGTAAGACGAGTGGAGTATTTGCAACTGCAAGTCCTTCAGCATCCGTAAACCGTTTTGAAATGTCTCAGTAAGAGCAAGCGCACGATAGTCGGCAGGCTTTGTCGTATATCTGGTTGTATAGTATAGGAAATGGCATATTATTATGATTACTAATAATATGAAATGAAGGTATTATAAAATGAATTTATTCGGCTACTTAAATATGCCCATGTGTCATATCTATTGACTACCAGGATATTTTTTACGGTGTCATATCTTTTGATTCCCAGGATATTTATTTTCGGTGTCATAATAAAAAAGGCTAGTTTTTCATAGATCTATCGATTCATATTAATTACATTGTTGGCGGAGCTGGGTGCATTTTGCCCATTGTCTTTTGAAATTCGGTTGTTCTTACCAATTTGTAACGTCTATTAAAGGACAATGGGCAAAACGCACCCAGCTCCGCCAACAATGTAATTAGTATGAATCGATAGATCTATGTAAAACTAGCCTTTTTTATTATGACACCGAAAATAAATATCCTGGGAGACAAAAGATATGACCAATAGGCATATTTAAGTAGCTGAATAAATTTATTTTATAATACCTTCATTTTATATTATAAGTAATTATAATAATATGCTATATCGTACTATACAACCAGATATACGACAAAGCCTGCCGACCATCCTGCACTTGCTCTTACTGAGACATTTCAAAACGGTTTACGGATGATGAAGGACTTGCAGTTGCAAATAGTCGACTTGTCTTACTTCGTTGTGATTGTGCGCGCCCTGCTACTTGTTTGATTTTTATCTAACACGCTTTGGATATTGGAACACGATTATCGGTTTTGTCAATTAGTATGGATGAACTGGAAATCATGTGTTCTCCAAAGTCGCTCCGTTTTACATAGAAGACAATTTACTATAACGAACAGAATGTTTAAAAAAAATTCAGCCCATGCGGGGATGTTTGGATTTACTCTAGCGCGGCAGAGTAACATAAGGGTGCCCCCTTGCACCTTGTGAAGTACTCCCATAATTCCTGAGCACCCTATGTAGAGTCGAACTAACTAACTAAATTAATTCCCTTGTTTCATTAATGTTCGTTTGTTATAGTACTTGTACACATTTAACTTAAAATAACTAAAGACCCCCGGGATGGAATTTGATGCGCTTTGGCTCAGATGATCTTGACTATAATACCTTGCAAACAAATGTAGTTTAAGCCGTGGCGGACGTGGGTGCAGCGTCCATACATTTTTGCCCAATGTCCTTTGCAGCGTTTTGCAACATACGGAACATTGTTCATAATTAAAAAACAATTAAATTTGTTGATAACAAGGGTAAAAAAAAATAGTAACTCGCTGTAAATTTGTAATAACCTCATTTACAGCATTTTATAGCAACTATTGAATTTGCAGTATTTTGCAACAACGGAACATTGTTTATTATTATATAAACAAATATTTGAGTGAGTACAATACATATATACATACAACTGTACTAACTTTTATACCACTGTTTTTATCGGAATATTGACGTTTTATAGTTATAAACAATGTACATAATGCTGAAAATTTTAAAGACACGACTAAAGAATTTCAAAACAATAATTGCAAATATTTAACGCTGTATTAGGTTTTCTGATTGATGATGAAACAGCTTACTTTGTTAATAATAAACAATATGCTATATGTTGAAAAACGCTGCAGTATTCATAAATCTTTTAAAACAGTGTCAACAACATGAAATAGGTAGGTATTTGTTTTGCAATGTTCAATTTGTTGCAAAGGCTGAAAATTTGATATACGGTACAAAACGGTAAAAACAACTTAATTATAAATTTGCAGCGTGTTACTACTTTTTTACCCTTGTTATTAACAAATTTAATTGTTTCTTTAATTATAAACAATGTTCCGTATGTTGCAAAACGCTGCAAATTTAATAGACGTCACAAATTGATAAGAACAACATAATTCCAAATTTGCAGCGTGTTACTATTTTTTTTACTCTTGTTATTAACAAATTTCATTGTTTTTTAATAATAAACAATGTTCCGTATTATTGCAAAACGCTGCAAATTTAATACAAGTTACAAAACGGTAAAAACAACCTAATTCTAAATTTGCAGCGTGTTACTAATTTTTTTTGGCAATTTTAATTACAAAAAACTCTATTCAACCCTTTCCGTACACCCCAGAACGCTGCAAAATCACACGGTAAGTTATTTTACCTTCTTTTAAAACCCCTTTCAATTTCAGCGAGTTACTAATTACTTACGGGTTTGAGGCTTTAATGACTGGCCTATAGCATCAACGAGTGAGTATCCATCAATTTATTGCTACTAATTTGTTTTTTTTTTGTATTGGTATTTTTGTTTACATTTCAAGTTACATTCTATATTTAGTTATATACCTATATAACTAAAAATTTGTTTTCACCTTTGGTTAGATAAGTACCCAATAACCGAACACTTGTTTCGTAACAAAATTTATTAATTTTTAATAAAAAAAATGATTTGTAGTAATAATTTCACTACCAACAGTTTTGCATTACACTGATTGAAAAATTGTTTTCTTTTAAGGTACTTTATCTGCAAATGATCGTATAATAATAGGAAACGTTTTGCAGAATTGACAGTAATTATAAGAGAAAGAAAGTTGAGTTTGAAGAGAAAGATATTTAAAATGTAGAAGGAAAGACATTTAATATAAAGGAATTAAAGTATTGTAATCGGATCTATCTTTCAGTGATTTCCAGAGTTGTTACAATTTTTGAGAGAATTTCTTTTTCTTATTTAGTTTGTAAACTTTTATACTAAATGGAAAATAAAAATCATCGAAATTGATCTCGGAGATATGCGCGAACAACATTAAAGCAATTTTTGACAAAAATGATTTTTTTAACATTTTTTTAAGTCAAACATCAATCAATAGCATCGACCAACTAAGTATGGCATGCTAGGAGCAAAACTGATTTAACCAAACCTGGCCATGCGGGAGACTAGTATCGCTCTATTTGGGTTCCGGACAATGAAATAATCGTGTTATTGAAGCTACCTAATATCACTGACTTTTGAAATAGTTTGTTTCTGAGATGTACATATCGCTATCTACATCGCAGTACACAACATACCACGAAAAGAAAAATCATTTGTTTGTTTTCGTCACACCTTACAAGTTACGTTATGAATCAGATCAGAGTTTTCAGATGTTGTTTAAATAGGTACAATTTTAAATTAAAATTTTGATGTATAATGAGCCATATATATGCATATCATATAGGTACCAAACTTTCACATTCTTAACTTATAGTTTCGATTTTGAGATAGACTAATTAGCAAAAATTATTAAAAATGACAAATTTCACGGCTATCCTTTACTAGGGGCGCTTGGCGTCGGGCAGGGACAGTTGAGTTTCAACAGTGATTTCGTAACGATTACCTAGCTATGCAATCAAAGTGCAAGTAAAGTGAGCGATTGTATAAGGACTTATAAAGTGTTTATACTGTGTAGTGAATAAAGAACTGTCAAGCGTGTATTGGCATTATAATTTCGAAACCCATCCCGACACGTAACAATATTCATATCCTTCTCAACGAGCTCTAGACAATGATGTGTCACATGTATAAGACTCCCCATGAAAATTAATGAAATTGAATTAAATATTCGGCTTAAGGAAAGCTTCTACATAAAACTATTTCAGTTCTGTAACAAATTTCGATTACGGTCTAGACTCGTGGCATACAGACAGACAGACGACAGAATGCCAGCAATAGGGTTTCGTTTTTGCCCTTTGTGTACGGAATCTTAAAAGTTAATGATTGCAATCGGCGAAAATGTGCGTACAACAATAAAAATATATACTTAATGTTCATATATATATTACTAGTGGCCCGCCCTCGCTTCGCTTCGGTGTAGAGCTGTAGTGTAAACTATAGTTTTTGTTCTCAGGCTTGTGCTATAAACAATGACTTTATTTATATAATTACACGTGTTATCGTGAGTCAACCATAAAAGATAGACATATGCTGTTCCGGGATATTTTTTAGACAATTTTATGTAGAATATTTTTGTCATACATGATTTCTATGTAACTTTAACCATTAAGGCTGCGCACGTGACGGAAGCTTAAAAAATGGAGTAACTTCTCCCGTTTTCCCAACATTTCCCTTCACTACTCTGCTGCTATTGATTGTAGCGTGATGAAAAGTATACTATAACCTGCCCAGGAGTATGAAAAATAATTGTACCAAGTTTGGTTAAAATCCGTCGAGTAGTTTTTGTTTCTATAAGGAACATACACACAGACAGACAGACAGACAAAAAATTTACTGATTGCATTTTTGGCATCAGTATCGATCACCAATCACCCCCTGATAGTTATTTTGAAAATATATTTCATGTACAGAATTGACCTCTCTACAGATTTATTATAAGTATAGATTAGGAACAGTGCCGTCTTTGACCTATTGGAGGCCCTGGACATATTGAGATAATGGGGCCCCTACGACCCCCGTTTGGTGATTTAACAGGAACTAGGGACTTTGTATTTGATCTGAGGGGGGTCCCTATCGATCACGGGGCCCTGGGCACTTGCCCAAACTGGGAAAGACGATTCTTATTAGGAACCTCCTCCTTTTTTAGGTTAAAAATAAAGTATCAGGTATAGTTTATTAAATTATAATCAGTACTGCCATGTGCAAAGTTTTAATTTATGCTGCTGTCAGCAAATACTATAGAACTCGGTAGAGTATCGTCCGACCATGCCACTTTTGTTTGAGAAAATGAAAAAGGTGTAGTAAAGATTTACGAAAGTGGGAGGTATTTACGAGTAAGAGGCGGTATGGCGAATTCTTGGATTTCCGATTCAAGAAGGTTTCTCCATCGTGTTTCATATTGCAGTTTATCTGGAATATGTCCAAAGAGTATATTTAAATCAACAGAACCTCGCAAATATACTTACAAACCCACCAAGAAATACACTTGTTGCCTTCTTTGAGTTGTGTCGTACTGATGATTTTGCAGAAACCCTTTTAAATTACCAGTACAATATTATGTTTGGACTAATTCACGATTCCAAAAAAGGAAACGTGGAGTAAACGTAGATGGATCGCCTGGCATTAAAAAGAATATGCTCTGGCCAGAGTGTATACAATACACCCGAACAATACGGAATGTTTTCACTACCCCATTCATTTGAAGCGTAAAAAAACACTAAATATAAATCATTGTACACCGTACTTATTAGGTTTCTTGCAAGGCTTTAGGCTTGCTTGAAAACGAAGACAACTGGCATGCAGCATTGAGTGAGGCAATATTATGTCAATCACCACATAATACTCAAGCATTTTACTATCCTGTTGCTGTTTTGCCAAATGTCTGTGTCTGTCCATTAAGGCTGTGGTATGCATTTAAAGCATATTTTTCAGAAGATTTTAAACGACAAATCGAAATGCAAGTAGTAGGTGACAGTAGACCAGTACAGCAGGTAGACCATTTCAGGGGTAAACAATCAAAGTTGGTAAAGTCCACTAAATTTTAAAAGTGAGTTTTAAATTACAACACATTCATTTCCGTATCTATATTTATTACAGTTACAAACTTAGTACAGTCCACGTGAAGTCCAAAACTTGGTATCAAAACTGGGAAAGTCCATCTTATACTTAAGGTTTTACTCAAAAGTATTGAACTAAACGTGATGTACACATGTATTTCCATAATGTATTATATTCTGCATATAAATAATGTTTAACGTTAAAATAGTTATCTGTTATTATTAAAATAATCGTTTTTATCGTTTACTGAAAATTTTAGCAATGTGGACTTTACCAACTTCGATTGTATACCCCTCATTTAACAGATGAAGTATTTAACAATCGTCTGATAGAAATTCAAGAAGCCTCTTTAAGCGGGCGTTCCCTAAAAGAGTACGGCTTACCACAACCAATCCGATCTCTAGCATTAGAAAATAGAGAATTGATTAAGAAACTAGCTTTAGAGGGGTTAGTTAGGAATAACTATGAGTTATTAACAGAAGAATAAAAGTCAGTATACGAACAAATAGTAAGAAGTGCGAATAAAAAAAAGACCAGTTGCTCATAAACTGACTGACTTTTAATAATTACATTTTTTTTATAACTATCATACTTGTGCTGTAATATTTTAATTTTATTTAATCAAACATGAAGTATTTTAAGGTTAAGATGACAAATAAACATTTTATATTTATAAACATAAAATAACGTATTAAGAAACATTTATTATACTTATACTTTATTTTTATATTGTTACTGTTCCGGCTACACAGACGGTCTTATAACAGACTTCAAAAAAAAGATGTTCTCAGTTTGATATGTATGTATGTTTGTTTGTCCACAATTATCTAAAAGCTACTGATCCGATTTGGATGGGGTTTTCGGTACATAAATGCGCATTTGTCTGAGAAAGTTTAAGTATATAATATACTAGCAATGTCCCACGGTTTCACCCGTATAGATCTACGCATGTATAATTTCCAACTCACTACTCCTTCGACCTACTCAATCCACACTCAATCAATCACGCAAAAAAACCTGAACATATTTAGATAAAATTAGGTACGGCTATAGTTTAATAGCTGGATTGAGATATAGGATACTTTTTGTATCGGAAAAATGACAGATTCCTGTTGGATTCTCAAAAAACTAAAGTTGCGGGCGGCCGCTAGTATTATACTACCTACCGAGCAAAAAATGACGTCTTTTGTATGGGAGCCCCCCATACCTTTTTCTTTATTTCAATATAATTATTTATTTTTAAAATGATACACAAATAAATATTCTGTGAATATTTCAAGCGTCTAGTTGTTGTCGTTATTAATAATAAGAGCAAAAAACGGCAAAAATCACGTGCGCTGTATGGGAGCCGACAAAAATAAATCATCAATGAAAATTTCAACTGTCTAGCTGTCACGGTTCGTGTGATATAGCCTGATGACAAAAAGACATACAGACAGACGAACAGTGAAGTCTTAGTGATATGGTCCGGTTTTTACCCTTTGAGTACGCAACCCTACATAGTGCTAAATAAAAGTACTAAATAAACCGTATTAATTTTTTTAAATGACACTTTTTTTTTGTAAATCCGTACTCTTTATTTACTTGCTTTAAAATTTGATATACTCTGTTTCCTTTAATAAAAGTTGGAAACTCTACATAAAGACAATATTACTTAGGGTGAAGTGCGAATTTTAGAATTCCTAGAATTTTATCAAAAGGAAGAGCTCAATTGGAACCCAAAACACCGTAATCATTGTTCTATTGCCATGACGTGCCATCGATTGTGTAAATATGCTATAATAGAAAATATTTTTCAAAACTATCAGATAGTCAGAGATGTATATGACGAAACTTAAGGGTACTTTTCAAACTAGCGGCCGCCCGCGACTTCGTACGCGTGGAGTTAGATAGAAATAAAGGTTCACTGCTCGTTCCCCGTAGGTGATAGCGTGATAATATGTAGCCTATATGTTGACCCGACTTTTTAATAATATTCATGCCAAATTTGAAGTAAATCCATACAGAACTTTTTGAGTTTATCCCGGACATGCATACAGACAAAAATTCTAAAAACTATATTTTTGGCTTCGGTATCGATTGTAGATAACACCTCAAGTATTTTTTAAGAAAAATATTCAATGTAGTTTTGACTTTCCTACCATTTTATTATAATTATGTATAGATTGTATTTAATATTTCACAGGATATGTAACAAACCGACAGCCTGTATCGTTCACTGCGACGTATCCTTTCCTGTACTTCGTGATGGACGCCAGTATCCACGTGGCGTTAATGGCAGGCAAAATGGTGGACCCGCTCAATACAAGAATATTATAGTATTTGGGTTGTTTTATTTATTTTTGGCCTAGCACATACGACAAACTTCTAGTATAAACCTAAATAAAATTTACTAGAAAAAATCCACGCGGCCCAGGCATCAGACAGGATTTTTTATAATATTTCCACGTGGAATTATTTCTAAAGTTCCGACGGGAAGCGATCAAGAGTGATACGTAAATTATAAGTCCATGCAAAATGTAAACATAGTAGATAAAAGGTTGGCAATATTTTTTAAAATAAAATTTAATTTATGAACATCAACTTAGGACTTTAATCATTTTAATAGGCATTTCTAATCTATATATATAAAACTCAAAGGTGACTGACTGACATAGTGATCTATCAACGCACAGCCCAAACCACTGGACGGACCGGGCTAAAAGGGAATGAAAGTTTGTATGAAACTTTGTCAATTTTAAACCGATCGGGCTGAGTCTTTGCATGCAGGTATAAGAAGAATCATAGATGAATGTCATTGTGTATAATACAAGCCTGAGAACAAAAACTGTAGTCTACACTTCAGCTCTACACCGAAGCGAAGCGAGGGCGGGCCGCTAGTACTTATATAAAATTCCCGTCTCACGGTGTGCGTAATTGAAGTACTCCGAAACGGCTCGACCGATTTTCGTGCAATTTTATATGCATATCAGTAGGTCTGAGAATCGGACAACATCTATTTTTCATCCCTCTAAATGTAAAGGGTGGTTCACCCTTAATTTTTTTTTTGGTATAGCAATGTGCTTGTTTATTTTTTTATAAATAAATATAAACTTAAAACCAATCAAAAATTTTACTTATCAATAAAAATTAATAAAAATCTATGTCATAAAAATTGCATTAAATAAATTATATCACATTAAATTACTAAAAATCATCATTTTAATTCCTTGTCATTAAAATACTCTTGCAATGTATAGTTAGATCAGCGCACGGCGATGACTTGACATGACCAAATAAGACCTACCTAATGTGAATGAAATAAAAAAGAAAATTATTAGACTGTCAGTCCCATAGTCTCGTCGGTGAATGAACTTTAATATCGCTTTTCATTGGCCTACTTTAGTAAAATTTCTTTCTTTACATTTATACAAAAAATCTTATACAATCTAGCAGTTGAATGTTTAAAATAAATTTAATTAAATCTAAGGTCTTACAATAATAACGCCTAGAAGTTTAGCACGCGCACAAAAAAAATGTAAATTTATAAAATCAAAAAACCCGACTGCTTAATTATACTTCAAATAAAAACTGAAAAGAAAAAAACAAAGTAGTCTATAATTCTGTTAATAAGGAACAAAGCTACTTTAACAGTCGGGACCCATTAGATATTCAAGAATACATAATATTTTTCAATAATGGGTCCCGACTGTTAAAGTAGCTTTGTTCCCTTATTAACAGAATTATAGACTACTAGACTTGCTTTTTTCTTTTCAGTTTTTATTTGAAGTATAATTAAGCAGTCGGGTTTTTTGATTTTATAAATTTACCTTTTTTATTTCACACTTTTTAGTTAGTATTTTAAGACGGTATATACCGTAGTCTTGTTACTTCAGTAAGGGAATTAATATCGCGGGAATTATTAAGTACCTTGCGGTGGTCTAAATGATTGATTTATTAACACATATAGAGACTTTACCAGCGGGGTCAAGACTGCAGATGGGCCTCAATTTTCGCAAAAATGTGTGAAGTTAAATCAACTCGTTACATAAATATCTAATGTATTTAAATTTTATAGAAAACTAGCACTTATTCAAAAAGTCCGTAAGTCCCGTTACCTTTATTCAAAAGACTCAAGTGTAGATGACTGGTCAAGAAGTGGTCGCCCTCGGTCTGTTCGGACTCCAGCAGTGATAAAAGTTGTGAAGGCACGAATTCAAAGAAATCCCAAACGTAAGCAGAAACTGTAGGCCATTCAGATGGGGTTAAGCAGAACCACGGTGGAAAGGGTGTTAAATGAAGACTTAGGACTTCGGGTATATCGAAGAAAAACAGGACATCGTTTGAATGCTCGTCTAATGGACCTGAGACTGAAGAGATGCCGCGCTTTGTTGAAGCGGTACGAGGGAAAAAAATATCGGGAAATTCTTTTTTCGGATGAAAACATTTTTACCGTATAAGAGAGCTACAACAAACAAAATGATAAGGTGTGCGCACACAGTAGTGAAGAAGCGAGCAACCGTATTCCGCGTTAGACACGAGGTCATTTTCCGTCCTCGCTCATGGTATGGTTGGGAGTTTCTTATTGGGGCTTAACAGAGGTACATTTTTGTGAGAAAAGTGTAAAAACGAATGCAGTTGTGTATCAAAATACAGTCCCGACGAACCTTGTGGAACCTATTTCTCATACCATGTTCAATAACAGGCACTGACTATTCCAACAAGATTCGGCGCCAGCTTATAGAGCGAAGAACACACAAGACTGAAAATCGACTTAATCCGGCACGAAGACTGGCCCTCCTCCAGTCCAGATTTGAGTCCGTTAGATTACAAGATATGGCAACACTTGGAGGAAAAGGCGTGCTCAAAGCCACATCCTAATTTGGAGTCACTCAAAACATCCTTGATTAAGGCAGCCGCCGATATTGACATGGACCTCGTTCGTGTTGCGATAGACGACTGGCCGCGCAGATTAAAGGCCTGTATTCAAAATCACGGAGGTCATTTTGAATAAACTTTATTGTCATAAGTATCTATGTTTTGTTAAGTTCATTTTGGTATATAAATGGTTACATAATGAATAAACTTGTTTCAATTATTTTATATTGAACATGTGACAGAATTTATTTCCTTACTAGGTATAAGGTTTATGCAGTTGAAACTACGTATGTTTCTTCTAGATGTCAAACTGGAACAAAATGTTCATGGAGGCAAAAGACCATGGTCATTAGTCATTTATTACATTAAATTATGTTAAGTACCTACATAGAAATAAATCACAAAAACAAAACCCTTACATAGCCTGGGATACTATTAAAAACCAATATCCAAATATTTATAGAGTGGCAATCAGACATTTATCAATAATTTCCACGTCTGTGCCTTCTGAAAGACTATTTTCAGAAGCTGGGCAAATCGCCACCGACATGAGAAACAGATTGACTGGTTCTCATCTTTCGATGTTAATTTTTCTGTCATCCATAGGTGAATCTTATGCTGGAAAATAGCCACATATAAATTCATCATGAAATCATATAAAATACTGCTAAATCTCATCCGTTTGGCAACCCTGCATGGCGACCCGAGGATCCGAGCGATACTTAGAGCATATACCAATGGAGATGCCATACATGAATTATATACAGTGGTGGTTATATATACACACTTCTTCAGAATAAAGAAAGTATAACTTCAACGTACAAATAAATGTTCGTCAAAAAAATATACACATTCAGTAATTAATAATACAGCCACTCGAATAAAAACTCATTAAATGCATAAAATATAAAACATATCTTACTTTTAATTACAAAATGAGTCTTACACATGTAGGAGTTTATTTTCTGCTGGCCGCTTGGACGCCAAATTAGAAACATTTTAAAAAAGCATCATAGCTCGTTCTATTTCTTAAATTGGTGAATAACATTATTTCTTGACTTTTTCTATTATTTTGGCGGCAATTCAAAATTTAATCAGAACTTTATTTTGTTCAAAATGGGCAAAAATAAAAGTTGTGATGCGTCATAAGTTGGCGTACAGAAGGATAACTCAGCATTTAAATTGTTCTGTAAAAAAGTTTTTAATGCAATTGGTCATTATAAAACACATGGAACTGTAGAAAATGTTCTTAAGAAAAACCTCTCCCAAAGATACACTTATCGCCGGTGTTGCAAAAAAAAGACACAAGCAATGACTCCTACCAGATTTAAGTTTTTTCGCCTGATGACCCGAGAAACATCTCGTCAAGACTGATACTAAATTGTTTGGAAGAATCGCTCGAAAGGTACCGCTTCTTACCAAGCAACGAGAGAAGCGATTATTATTCGCTAAAAAATGTTAGTTGGACGGTACGAGAAGGGAAAAGTGTTATTTCTACTTTCAATTTCAAGTCTAGTTTCGAGGGGCCCCGATAGAAACATCTAATGGCCTGAATCGCATTTCAAAATACGGCCCTTATTGACAAGGTCAGACTTTATTCATTGCGGAGGTGGATCTGTGCTGGTTAGTTTTTCAAGTAGGTACGTACCTATGTACCCCTTTGAATATAAATAAAAATGTTTTGAAAAAAATGTGGTCCAGACAACCTGCGTCAGAATGTCCGACTACTTTCTATTCATGTTTTTTCAGCGCTCGTCGAGATACTAAATAATTTAATGTAGGTATCAAATAGTATCAAAAAGGTATTGAAGTTTGATAGTCTCCAAACATAAAATATCGCCCTTGGTCCAGAGGTTCTGTTCTGCTTTACTGCATTCACGTTTCTTCAATATTAATCAAGAACTATGAATTAATGGTGAGCGTCAGAATCGCCGGTCACTACCCATATTTTACATCGAAATAATTATAGAAAGTTGCTACCTAGTTGCTTCTAGTTGCTACTAATCGTTAAATAGTTGCTACCCCCGATTAAAACAAAATAAACTACTTTTTAGGGTGACCAGCCATTCTGACGTCAGAATGTCTGGTCACCTATCCAGTGAGAACAAACTGCGTCACTAAATGGAGATTTTTTTAAAGCAATAGTTGCTACTAGGTTGCTACCTTTATATATATCGTTTTGGACCTCCCAGCTTTTAAGGATAAAGAGTTATAATCAATTGAGCGTTCAGACATTATTTTAAAACTGTACGCCTGTAGAATTATACGAGCAAATTCGAAATCAAGTGCATAATGGGTATTGCTTGAACAGGCGCCACTTCCTGCTTATGCAATACCCAAACTTATTTAAAGTGATTAATGCAATTAAATAAAACAAATATTGACTAACAATAATAATTTAATAAAAAAAAGTTGTGTTTCTTCTCTTTAAATATATTATACAGCACATTACTTTCTTATTACTTTTTGTAATTCTATTATTCAGATCGTTGTAACACTGCCATATATTCCCACGTTTGCAATGTGCCTTGTAATGGCCCATTTCACCAAATCCAGGTGGAACAAATTCAATAATTGAAATGAATTCATAGTGATTATTGTTTAAAACTAACTTTACTGGTGCGATTTGTTTGGTACTGAGATTTGTTTGTGTCATTCAGCGACATGCGCTCCTACTAATAAGAAGAAGGAATAATTAGCGGTTCTCTCTGGATCTTGAAGACTTCTTACCGGACATCCATTAACAGCGCACACCGACTTTCTTCGACAACGAATCTTGAGAGGTTTTATTTCGCCAGCTACAATCCACTTCCATCGTCAAGACACCTCCGTTCGACCCTCCACCTAATAAGTGCGGGTCGGTAACTTCTCGCTACTACAACAGCCCGGCGTGCCGCACAATTGGTATTCATCATCATCATCAGCCTATTAATGTCCCCACTGCTGGGGCACAGGCCTTCCCTATGGATAGCATTGGGAGACTGGGCCATGACCCACCACACGGGCCCAGTGCGGATTGGCGGGTGCTAACGACTGCAGATGCAGCCGGGCCCAATAGCTTAACGTGCCTTTCGAAGCACGGAGGAACTCGAGATAGAAGATTTTCGGTCACCCATCCAATGATCGACCATTGCGAATGTTGCTTAACTTCAACAATCGCAGCCAAATGCGCCATCGAGCTCCTCAACAATTGGTATTAATTTACTATAATAAAACAATACAAACATTGAATGCGATAATTGTACCCGAAATAAAAGTAGACTGTTCTGCATAATAAAGTAAAAATTTACCTACCCTCATCAGAAATATTTTTTACAAATAAACAAAAATAACTCAATACAGAAATTAACATTATTTTGTCTTGTTTCGCACGGTAAAATAATATTTTTCATTATATTATTACAACTAAAAACATACATTACACATTTAGTGAATAACAAAGTTATTCACTTAGTTAGTTTAGGCTTAGCCGTTTTTTTGCAATTAACTGATGGCTCGATTTTATTACGTACACAAGAAGGGTTGAAGAAAAAACTTCAATCAAATTCTAATGTATAGTAGACAACTTTTAAAATAAATTCTATTACGCAGCGCCTGCTTATGCACTTGATTTCGAATTTGCTCGTATAATTCTACAGGCGTTCAGTTTTAATAATGTCTGAACGCTCAATTGATTATAACTCTTTATCCTTAAAAGCTGGGAGGTCCAAAACGATATATATAAAGGTAGCAACCTAGTAGCAACTATTGCTTTAAAAAAATCTCCATTTAGTGACGCAGTTTCTTCTCACTGGATAGGTGACCAGCCATTCTGACGTCAGAATGGCTGGTCACCCTAAAAGTAGTTTATTTTGTTTTAGTCGGGGGTAGCAACTAGAAGCAACTAGGTAGCAACTTTTTATAATTATTTCGATGTAAAATATGAGTAGTGACCGGCCATTCTGACGCTCACAATTAATTCTAGTTTCGGTATATTTTTTGTTTTCGATATTCTGAAAGTCATTTTAATCCGTTTCACGGTTTAAATTACGCATACTAACTCTAGTGACAGAAATAAAACTAAAACTTTAGCTTTTTGTTTTTATTTTATACGTTTACATTCTTACTTAGCCCTCTTTGATTTGATCTTCCTCAAATAGAACTCCAACTCTTTGCCTTCAAGAACGTAGCCGTCGGCGCGACCGCATTGACCGGGCCGGCTTGCCACGCACGCTGTTAACAAATATATTTTTATTTAAAATAATGCAAAACTAACATAAATCTTAAATAAATAGAGAAATTATCAGAGTAACTATGACAGTAAGATCATACGACTGCAAGACTAGTACCAAAACGGTTCCAATCTTATGAATGCAGCCTCAAAACTTCTCGATTTCATCATATTTTTGTGTCCCACAAATGACCCAAAAAAGTTATATATTTTCGGGATATAAGTAAGGGCCTATTCACACCACGTTTTTTAAACGCACTTTCGCGCTTATCTAGAGCTGTTTCTTGTCATTTGTATCAACCGCGCGCGTTAACATCGCGTATCAGTTCAAACGTGTTTTTGAATTTTTACTGGGTGAACGAAGGTCTACAGGCTACGTATGACTCGCCTCTGTATCGCTACAAACACGCGTAGAGGCTTTGGTCTGCTATAAACGCCGTAGGCCGCTTACAGCGCCACGCCGTACGCCGCGTCACGATGCTTACTATAGAAATATGAACTCTGTTGAACTCTATTTCATACGCTGACGTCGAAGTGGACACCGTAGGTCGTATCGTGACGCGACGTACGGCGTGGCGCTGTACGCGGCCTTCGGTGTATATAGGAGACCAAAGCTTTACCACGTGCTTAAAAAACGTGTTGTGCATAGGCTGTAAGTATGCAAGTTTATTTTTGTTACTACAAGTAGGTTTTAATTTAAAAAATATTTCATGAGGGTTCCTGCACCATTCATAAAAAAATATTTAATTGGATAATAGGTTTGTGATAACAAAGTTGCCTGAATTCACATTTGCAGTTACCGTATTACTTCCCAAATGAAGAAAGGATGGTAAATATTATGTTGACTTTCTCACTAAGGTTATAATGCCCCAAGAAAATAATTCCAAACATTGTGCAATCAAAATAATAATTTTTCAAATAGGGCTTTCCACATTACATTATTTTGACTTAAAGATTTTGTTTATGTAATAATGTTTCCTCCCAGAACTGTTCAAAATTCCATCTGCCTCCTACTGGAGAGCTAAAGCATGCGCTGTGTTAAGCGGGGCATAAAGATTGTCCTCTCGGCGTGTTTGTTCCATGTTATTTCGGATAGCAGCACTGCGTGAAATGGGTCTAAGGAAATGACATAAAAACTGCACGGCGAGCGGACTCTCGCACCGTGACTTCTTAAGGCAGTGTAGGCTCTTTGACTGCAATGAGCATGAGACATATTTTCGTTCCTTTCAGTAGGAAAACAATAACAGGGTAGTAAAATATACCAAATTTGGCAGTATGCAAAACAGAACAATTTTTATTATAAACTGATCAGAAAACTGTTTTGGCGGCTTCAAACTAAAGTGTGGCTAAGTGACGAGGATCATTACTAGGTTAGCAAATCAACTCAAAATCAACAGCATTATGATCTAATAAGCTTTTTAATTAATGTACTTTTCATAATAAATGAAATCATCGAAATTGATTCATTTGTTGCGATTTTATAACTAATTTTATGATAGCCAATATTCCAAAATGTGGTGGTCACAGAGCTCAATCGTGGTTCACTCTGGCGAACTTCAGTTGCGTCTCTACGCACGCTCGCGCCCGAGCGCTATAGCTCTGTGACGTCACAGCCACCACACAGCCGAAAATTTGTTTAGTAATTTGATCATAACTGTCAATATTAATTGTAGAACAAACATGTAACCACTGTATTTAGTGGAATCCCTAGCTCTATAAATCAGAATTCTCAACTAAAATCATTAAGGATCCTTATTGCAACTTATACAGTTTTTGATTCTCTATCAATCTGTCTTTAACATGAACTTGTACAAACATTTTTATCTTTTATACTTTTAGTTTAAAAATCCGTCATGTGATGAATGGTTACAAAATAGCGATAATTTAAAGTGAACGCGCCGTTTTTAGCCATATCTCAAAAGTTGGTTTTGTCATTTCGCCACATTTTAGCTTGAGGATGGCAGTGTTAGGGAGCTATCACAAAGAAAGTCATATCTTTGTAAAATAGGTATCAAAGACCCAGACACCTTTACTACCAAAAATGTATGGATGCAAATAAATATTGTTGATAAACACTGGATTTATTTGAAGAAATTTAGTATTGCTCATCTTGTCTAGGCCACAACAAAAAATTATCAATGAAACCAAAGATACATCACATTCAGTAATATTGTGTATAGTTCATGTTATTGTTTATGTGAAATAAGTATCAAAACACAGGGTCACACATTTACCACCAAAAATTATTTACATACACCCCACACTTCCGACTTTAATCAACTCACCTAATAGGCGTCCTGTGTGGAACTGCTCCTCCAGACCAGCTTCAACTTTGGAAAGACGCTGTCTTGTTAAGTATTTCTTAGCAGTCTTTTTGCTGCGCTTCTTGTTAATGATGGCTTCTTCAGCTTCAGTCTGGAAACACACATTTTTATTTAGACAATACATCAATACAAATAGATACTGTTTGCTATGGTCACAGAAAAATCAGACTTAGTTTCTTAGGTCAACTAATCATAGTTCTATAAACAGTGTTCACCAACTAATCCTTCATATGACACGCAAAGTTATTCATCATGATTAGGAAGAAAACTTACTATAATAATGGCTGAAATTTAACTTACCAACTTAGCACCCTTCTTCCTACCCAAGGGCAGCAAGTAATGAGACTCATACCATTGTCTAAATGGCGTAGCATCAACAACAACAATGGCATTCTTCACCAAGGTCTTAGTGCGCACCAACTCATTGTTGGAAGCATTGTAGACAACGTCGATAATGCGGGTCTTGCGGGTAGCGCCTACAAATGAACATAGTCTTCAAATGAAATACTCTACATATATATATATATATGTATAAAGGCAGCAAAAACTTACATTCTGAACCCCATGAAAAATTTCCTGTATCTAGTCGCAGGGCACGATACTTGGTATTACCGCCACGGGACCTCACCAAATGAATTCGCTGTGGCCCGAGCTGAAATCATATTTGACAATGATGGTCAAGTTCTATCATAACCTAATCTCTAACCGCATGCAGAACGAATCTCTACTGTCGTGAATTCTAATGAAAAACGGTATAAATGCAATAGTAATTGATAAACTGCAGTAGTAGGAACTTTATACAATGTTCTATTAAGGATGTGTATTAGTAATGTTGAGTTAACCTTTACAGTAGGTACTTACTTTTGTGTTTGCGGCTGGACGACCTAATTCATACTTCCTCTTCTTGCGGATAGGCGCACGTTTACCGCCCGTAGCTCTCCGCTTATGCCAATGGTCTCGGCTGATACCTATACACAGAAAAAAATATTTCTCTCACAAAAACACTTTGCCCGACACATCTCCACAACTATCTTGGTGTAACATTAAACAATAACTGGCACTAAAATATTATCAAAATAATATTCAACGCGCAGGCACTAAAAACAAAATTGACGGATGCAAATAAATTAAGATAATATTTACAGGATAATCAAGGATTTATTCAAAGAAATTTAGAATCACTCACCCATCTTGTCTGGGTCACAAAAAGAAAAGATATGACAGACGAAACTACGATACGTTCACGTTCAGTAATCTTGTCTATGGTGCTTTGTTCAAATTCACAATATTTTCTTTCAAACTGGCTTTTTATTAAAATCCCTATTATGAATCAGATACAAAAGACTATATTTTCTTCGACAATTTTTGTAATGTATCGGAACAAATATGTAGTCTTTCGAAGACATTAATTTTTCTATACGAACGGAAATTATAGGACAGCGTACAGAAAACCCCCTATAAATTAATCTTCTGTTTGGTGGTGGTTATTCAATCAGAAAATCATATTTCTTGAACTTTAACTATTGCAATTGTTCCTTCGTAATTAAACAGCACTGCGATATTATATACTTACGAATGCTTCAACGAAACAGACATAGTAAAACAAAATACAACAGTAGGTTTAGGTGTCATTTTTTCAATTTAGAATACCTGCAGGAAATCCTTGGACCATGCTACACACATGCTTAATCCCTACCCAATCCATCCATGGACGTATTATGCAAACAGGTGGCCAATCGCCTAACGGGATTGCCAGGATTATCGATATCGCTTACAATTTCATATTGTTATTTGACCCACCAGGATTTTCAAATAACTCACGCACTTTTTTATTCTTTTGCATTGGTAAAAACAATAATAAAGAAAATGACAAAAGTAGATACCTGTGTCCTTGCAAAAAAAAATACAAAAATACCATCGTGTGTGTTTCAGAAGTATACCGATTATGACTCCAAAGTAAACAAAAAACAAGGGATCTCGTACTACATGTAAGTATGCAAATTATTTAGTATATTTCAATTATATTTCCAAGCAATGGTGCCGATTCTGGCATGATTCTCTAAACTTAAAACTAAATTTAACATCAGTTAGGCGCAGGAGGTTAGCGCGTTCGGCTGCGATCGTAGAAGTTCAGCAACTTTCGCAGTGGTCGGTCATTGGATGGCTGACCAAAAATCTTGTATCTCGAGGTCCTCCGGCTGCATCTGCAGTCGCCAACCCGCACTGGGCCCGCGTTGTGGGTCATTGCCCAATCTCCCTATATCATCCATGGGGAAGGCCTGTGCCCCAGCAATGGGGACATTAATAGGCTGATGATGATGATTAGTTAACTCTGCTACGAGCGATACGGTCTAACGTGAATCATCCTTGAAAATTTCTCGAATCGTAAATCCAGCGCATCTATCTAATACCTAGGTACCTACTTATGGTTATTATTTTCGGTTTCGGTAAGGGGTTGTTATTATCCCCTCGGCTGTTTTGTGAAGATTTTGTTCTCATTTATTGTTTAATCCGAGATGCGTAACCTATTTTTATCTTTTTTTGTTTCTATCAGTTTTTGGATATAAGTATAAAAACAAACTTCTCAATTACAAACAGTAGGAACTTATTTCGTGTTTGGTTATTTTAAGAAATACGAATTTTTGATTGGAATGCATGTTACTGACACCATATCTAATATTTTGTTAATTATTTGACTATGTAGTTACTTTAAGTTTAAGTAGGTAGTAGATCATACTTAAAGAATTAGTACATAGATTTCTTACCCTTTTAGCTTGTTTTGTTATATGAAGTGGATTTTTATTTATGTTAAAAACGATTTTACCTTAAATTATTTATTTTCTACATGATATACGTATACATTACCTAACCTGAAGTACCATAAAAGCGCAAATGTAACGCGTTCGTTCTGCGATCGTGAATGTTAAGCAACTTTCACAATGGCCGATCTTAGGATGGGTGACCAACCAAAACTGTATTATATCCAGTTTCTATGTTGCTGCTCGTCGCATCTGCAGTCGTTAGCCCCCACTAAGCCGCAGAAGGCTCGCACATGACACATTAATAGACTTATAAAAAATGCGTAACTTACCTACCTTTTCAAAACAATTAAAAAATCTAGCTAATATATTATTATCACCGCCGTCGTTCATTATTGTATAAAATGTATGACTTTTTTGACGAAATAAACCCATATCCAACCATAACAACAAGTTCAAAACTTAAGTACAGCAATCATTTACCTAATAGTGTCCACATTATACAAAATTTCATAATCGTAGGTCATAAAGGAACAAAGATATAGATTAAGACTTATAAATAACCTTTGGAGCTGGCGTCACAGTAGCATACCTCAAATAGTGCCTAAAGAAAGCGAACTTCTCTTTTAACATATTATGACACATGTATATATAGTGCGTGAAATTCTGCCTCTGCTAGTATTAAAAGTGTATATGAATTCGCAATAGATTATTAAATAAAATATATGATCGGTTCATAGTAGAATACAGGCATGTAAGTGCTTTGTCAAGTTTATTTTAATACAGAACAAAAGCTAAATCTGACTATATACTGATCAAGGAAATTAATAACTTCATTAATTTGAAGATAAAATATTAATTGAAATAAAATGTTGGTGAAATTGAAATAAATAACTTTATCATAAAAATAATATTTATTTTGCTAAGAACAGTATTTTTTTATCATATCTATACAGGACGGCCTACTAACCATCGAATTCGAATAATTTAGAAATGTCAATGTCAAATTTTGGCAAAGGCTAAAGATACAGCTTTATACAATAAAGTCGATTAATCGTCTCCGCCTTGGCCATGTCACTTCCCCAGTGTTTCTCCCAAAGGGTGCGGCCAGAGTGCACTCAGATTCAGACTCAGATTCAGATTTCGAAAACAAGCGCGAGAAATAAACAGTGTAGTCTAAGCAGGTTGCTTGCTTTTTCTCGCGCTTTGTTTTCTGAGTCTGAATCTGAATCTGAATCAGGAGTGCAATCTGGCCGTACCCTTCGGGTGCGGCCAGAGTGCACTCAGATTCAGATTCAGATTCAGATTTCGAAAACAAGCGCGAGAAATAAACAGTGTAGTCGAAGGGTACGGCCAGATTGCACTCCTGATTCAGATTCAGATTCAGACTCAGAAAACAAAGCGCGAGAAAAAGCAGGCAACCTGCTTAGACTACACTGTTTATTTCTCGCACTTGTTTTCGAAATCTGAATCTGAATCTGAGTGCACTCTGGCCGCACCCTTCGACTACACTGTTTATTTCTCGCGCTTGTTTTCAGAATCTGAATCTGACTCTGAATCTGAGTGCACTCTGGCCGCACCCAAAGATAAGAATCAGATAACTCTATCTGCGAATGCGGTCTTGGAGAAGGGACCACAGACCATATTTTCTTTAACTGTCAGAAACACCCGTCTCCATATCCTCTACTTCCACCCAAAACTCAGCGTCCCGTTAACCTTGACACTATTTTAACAGTTTCTGGCAAGCCTGGCTTTTATTGTTTAAGTAAATATATTAAAAAATATAATATAAAACTATAACGTTCCTCTAAATATTACTTAACTTTTTTTCTCTCTATCGATTAAATTACATACACTTTATATATTATTTTAAACCTGTGTTGTCTTTGCGTGTGTTATGCTTTCAGAAGAACAATAATAAAAACTCAAGGAAGAAGGGTTATTTGGATAAAATATAAAAAAATATTTGTATAATTACCGAGCAATCTCTCTCTTATCGTGTCTCTCTCACTACGGGATATTGACGAAATTTCTGTGTTAAACAGAAACAGCCACAGAACAAAAAAAATTACAATAAATTGTAGAATTCTTGAATTTCTAGGTACCTATTTTCCTTTAAAACCTGCATTGTTTGGGCGTCAGCCACATGCGAATGTAAAGGTAGGGAAAAGAAAAAAAAAGGAATGGAAATTTTAAAGGAAAGCATGAGGTAAGGTATTTACAGTTTAATAATAAGTTTCAGGATAAAATTTTAAATACATAAATAAATATCAGACTTCATTGAATAAAGCAAAGTATTCAAAGAAGTAGGGAGAGGAATAAGAAGTCATGTTAATGAGTCAATAAAAGAAGAACAGTCATTTAAGGAGCACGCAAAAAAATATGGTTTAAATCGCCAACATCAGCGCCGCAATTACACATACTGCCATTGACTATTCCTAATCTGGCTAAATGAAAAGGAGTGCAAAAATGACCTGTATCATACGAGTTAAAATAGAGGTCATTTGTGTCGATCCTGACGTGATTCTCTAAACTTAAAACTAAATTCAACATCAGTCTTTCCCTTTCATTTTGTATAGAGAATGACAAAGATGCACTGTTGTCAAATTTAAGTTTAGCTTTAGAGAATCGTGTCAGAATCGACACCACTATGGTAGTTTTCCAATTACAGAGCATGGGCATGCGACTCAGTGGCGCACAATGCCGAATTATGCTGATGCTTATTTGGAACGTGAATTAGTTTTAAAACGCACCAGCAGAGTGCGCTAATTTCATTCTTGAAAAAAAATATTCATACAGTAAGCAATAACCTCAATAATGTGTAAATAAAGTGGTATACATAATAATTGAACACAGTTTAAATTAACTTTGATTATTAAAAAAAACTACAATGAAACGAAAACTTTACAAAAAATTTTCAACAATAAACAATATTATCAACGACAATAGCCTCTCAGGGTGCGGCCAGAGTGCACTCAGATTCAGATTCATATTCAGATTCTGAAAACAAGCGCGAGAAATAAACAGTGTAGTCGAAGGGTGCGGCCAGAGTGCACTCAGATTCAGACTCAGATTCAGATTTCGAAAACAAGCGCGAGAAATAAACAGTGTAGTCTAAGCAGGTTGCTTGCTTTTTCTCGCGCTTTGTTTTCTGAGTCTGAATCTGAATCTGAATCAGGAGTGCAATCTGGCCGTACCCTTCGACTACACTGTTTATTTCTCGCGCTTGTTTTCAGAATCTGAATCTGACTCTGAATCTGAGTGCACTCTGGCCGCACCCGAAGGGTACGGTAAAAAAACTACAATGAAACGAAAACTTTACAAAAAATTTTCAACAATAAACAATATCATCAACGACAATAGCCTCTCAGGGTGCGGCCAGAGTGCACTCAGATTCAGATTCATATTCAGATTCTGAAAACAAGCGCGAGAAATAAACAGTGTAGTCGAAGGGTGCGGCCAGAGTGCACTCAGATTCAGATTTCGAAAACAAGCGCGAGAAATAAACAGTGTAGTCTAAGCAGGTAGATTGCTTTTTCTCGCGCTTTGTTTTCTGAGTCTGAATCTGAATCTGAATCAGGAGTGCAATCTGGCCGTACCCTTCGACTACACTGTTTATTTCTCGCGCTTGTTTTCAGAATCTGAATCTGACTCTGAATCTGAGTGCACTCTGGCCGCACCCGAAGGGTACGGCCAGAGTGCACTCCTGATTCAGATTCAGATTCAGACTCAGAAAACAAAGCGCGAGAAAAAGCAGGCACCTGCTTAGACTACACTGTTTATTTGTCGCGCTTGTTTTCAGAATCTGAATCTGAATCTGAATCTGAGTGCACTCTGGCCGCACCCTCAGGTGGCAAAGCAGAGAAGAAATTTAAATAAAACATTTCGATTAATGCCAACTTAAAGAAAAAACACTTGTTAATTTTCTGTCACTGAGTTGGTACGATCGCACACATCACACGAAAGCATCACTTTTGAGAGTGCACGATTGTGCGAAGCGTTGCTGTAGTTGAAACATTCAAAGTCAAGCATTATGCCGCATAATGCGCTATAATGCTGTAATTGGAAAATTACCTATCTTGCCAAATTATAAAACCAAGGCTTTTTAGGAAGGTACTTACACGTACTTCTTCTAATTTTGAATTTTTGAGGTTACATTGATGTTTTTTTAAAATTCACTATTTTCTAGGAAGGCAAAGAAAACACAACCCATGCTACTACAAATCTATTTTTTATGTATTTTAAAGAAGATTGTACAGACGTCGAGATTTCTTGGTGGTACAGGATTTTCAGGAATCGCGAAGGGAGTTAGGAACCCCACTTAACTCCTCTTCCCACCAAAGTAAATACTAACTTTTAGTGTTATTAAAGTTTAAAATTTTGAGGTTAAAAATTAACAAAAACTAAAATCATTTCTAATTCCTTGCATTTGCACACTAAGGCCAGTGTGTAAATTATATTTGAGCTACATGGCCTCGATTTCGAGACTGGTCGTTTACCAGATTATTTTATTTATATTATATTATTTACCAGTTTAGTTTATTTTATATAACTAGAGGAAGTATTTCATGCACTATTTATACATGTAAAATATGTTAAAAAAGACGTTCGCTTGCTATATCACTATTTGGGATACGCTACCATTACGCTAGCTCCAAAGGTTATGTATAAGTCTTGTTCTATATCTTTATTCCCTTATTAGGTACGATTATGAAATTTTGCATAGTGTGGGCACTATTAAAGCACTATATTCTGTAAAAAAAAAATACTGGCATAACAATAAAGTCCTCTACGCACTATCCATCCTGCTGGATCTAGCATGCGGGACAGCGCTATACACGTAAAAGAGATGGAGATACAGGATCTCTTTTACGCGTATAGCGCTGTCCCGCATGCTGGATCCAGCAAGATGGATAGTGCGTAGAGGACTTAAACCATTTTCGATAATGGCCTGAGCGCCTCATGACCACTCATATATATATATATATATATATATACGCCACAATACGTAAATATGTTTCTGCCTTTAAGCTACAGTTACACATGCTCTAAAATAGCATGCTAAAAAGCATGCTATTGAGTATGCTCAATATGAGCATGCTTATGAGCAGTTTACATTTGCTAGCAATAGGCATGCTAGTTTTAAGTATGCTCCTGAATTAGCATGCTCAAAGCAAACACTCCAATACACATGCCATTTTATAGCATGCTCTCTCACTCTGTCAGTTCAAACAAAGCCATGGACAATCAAACAGCTATTCGTATGGAGCTGAATAAGATCATCCTTTTGCTGGCGATGCAATGCATCCAGAAGCTTATATCAGCTCGGCAAAAAAAGAAAAGAAAGAGAAAGATTTGGGTTCGTGATTAGATATCTAGAAGATTTATTTCGATCAACATTATTTTTATACTGCGGTATGCGGGGATTCCACAAGCACTCGTGATTTCGGTATAAATTTACAAATTTGAGCGTTTTTTCGTCGCCCCAGCGAGACATTTTGCGTGAAGATGGTGCACACGCACCTGTTGCGAACGACTGATCGATACTAGCATGCTCAATAGGCAAACTTGTTCACACGCGCTAAAAGCACGCCCCCCTCCACCCGCGCTGCAGGTAGCATGCCCAAAAATCGCACGACCGTTGATTTTTGAGCAAACTCAAAATGAGCATACTCATTATCAACAATGTTTCGACACACATACTACTAAGTAGCAATTGCTCAATAGTGGCATGCTTTCGTGCTAGTAATCAGCATGTGTAACTGTAGCTTTAGTAACTAAGTAGTCTGTGGTATTTCTTGCTCCCTCCACTACTTGTTTGTTTGTTCAGTGAACAGAACAGTGATGTGGATTCTGGCATGATTCTCTAAAGCTAAACTTAAATTTGACAACAGTGCATCCTTGTCCTTCTCTATACAGAATGAGAAGGTGAGACTGATGTTAAATTTAGTTTTAAGTTTAGAGAATCACGCCAGAATCGACACCAATATCTCTACGAGAGTTCAGTGAATCTGTGGGCCAGCGTCAGCGATCACCGCATAAAACTAGGGACACGATATCAAATAGAAAGTATCGATACTGTACTCATGAGTAGTATCGGTAAAAAAGTATCGTACTCGTAAAAGTATCGAAACAAAAGTATCGATACTTCAAAGTATCGAAACAAAAGTATCGATACTTCAAAGTATCGAGTACATTTTATAGGGCCTTATCAGATCCTCTGTGGCATGATGAGCAACCCCCCCCCCCGCCCCGTGTTAAACTTGAAAGAAAAACAATCAAATTTTATTATAGTACGTATAATCAAAAACAAAAAAAGGACATGTAAATTCACAAATTGCTATATTATATAATGAAAAGAAAATAGCTGTGATTTCTGACACTAAAAAAGTGTTCATTAATATTACATTCATAATTAAAATGTTAATTAAAAAGATCGAAATGTTAAACAATTTAAAATTATGAAACTTTTCAGATTTGTTTCTAATTAAACTTACTTTTCTTGAATTTTAATCATTGAAAAACATTATACCCACTTATGTTAACTTGAATCTGACACACAGTTAACGGCGGCCATTGGCATGCTTCACTCAAGATTATAATTATAGAAGAGGTTACGTCCGTCCGTTTTTCAGGTCCGTGGTTTCAAATAGGTATAGGTTACACAGCGCAGACAGAATAATAGTGTTACACTTGAATAAATCAAATACAGTCAAGCGAAAAGCACAATAAACGGCGAATCAATCACAGTTCCTAACAATATGGTCGCTAAATAAATAACTATGAAACAAAACTTTAACTAACTATCTTCGCGTATGGACTTTATTACCACTTAACATCAGGTGGGGTAGAGTCATTTGCCTACCTCTTTATATAAAAAAAAACAAAGCGCAAAATAAACACAGTCATAGATTAGAAAGAATTTAATTAAGTCAGTTACTGACTTTATAACAACGCAGTGGAATGTTTTACAAGGTTTGCTATGATTTAACAAGATGGCGTTGCCATCAATATGAGGCGCTTATCCAAATTTTTAAAGGTATCGATACTTGCCAAAAATTACTCATTTAGTAAAAGTATCGAATACAAAGTATCGAGTACAAAAGTATCGGTATCGAAAGGAAAAGTACTCGATACCACAAAGTATCGATACTTTTTTCGTGTCCCTACATAAAACACACGCTTCCATTGGATTCTACGTTCGGCAACACTGTGCTAAATAAAATTAAATTTCAAAGTAAATACATTTTGTAATTTACATGTTTACAATTCTGGATTAAAGATACCAGTCATGTCCACAGATTTTTACATCCGCTATTACGTAGGACATAAGGGAAAGTTCGGTCATGAATTTTTAGAATTCGAATTTCGGCCTGATGGAAAACTCCGCTACGCTAATAATTCTAACTACAAGAATGATACTATGATCCGGAAGGAAGCGTATGCACATCCATGTGTAATGGAGGAATTGAAACGTATTATTTTGGATTCTGAAATCATGCATGAAGATGATCATCTGTGGCCGCAGCCAGATAGAGTCGGGAGACAAGTAAGACTTTTTCTATTCTTTAAAACCAAAACCCTATTGTCTATCTTTTACTCTTTTCGCGATCTCTATCATTTGTTAACTAATAAATCATTACATTAACATTTTTGGCTGGTCGGAGATCTCACATGGATTTCGCCATCCCAAGTCAAGTGAAGCTCTAAATTTCATCTGCCACTACCAGCAGCAAAGGGATTGCTGAAAGAATTGAGTTGGAATGCTGTATGCATAACAATATTGTTTATATTATACAGGATATAACTTAAGAAAAAAATTCTTTTGCCAATAGAAAGCCTGGTTAGTTTCATAGTCTTTATTATAAGATATTATCTTATCAAGACAAAATCCCAGACAGCCGCTACTATATTACAAGTTGGTATGAAACATCGAAAAAATTTGTAACAGAAAATGTTACCAAATGCATCAAGCATTGTTACATGATATGCTGCAGAAAAAACATGTTTGGAAATGTTTTAATTTATTGATTATTGTGATTAAACCTGCCTGCTATTGTAATAAATCTTGCAATATATTGATTGATTGAGTTTTCATGAAACTTGTTGTTTTTTAAAGCAGGACATTTACAATCAAATACTGAAATAAAAAAACGACAGGTTGCACTCTAGGAGTGCCAGCAGAAGTGAAAACTTGAATTCTAACATTTGTGCATTTTTGATATTTTGGAATGGTTAGGGAATAATTTTGCAGAAATTGCTTTAATTATCAGTATCATTTAGTGCACCTAGCGACATCTATTGTAAATACAATGCATTTTCCTCGCAATAAAGCTGCCACCTGGATGTCGTAGATAAAGACATATTACTATAATATAAAATATTAATTTCGTCCAATATATTGAAAGTTGATTGTTTTCTTCTTACGAATTTTCGATCAGGCCACATGTCCTGATGCCAGTTTATCATTTTATACCCATACAAAAAAAGGGTACAATGCCGCTAAAGAAGTTTTCACTTCAAAAAAATCTAAGTGCCAGCCAATAAGGTGTTGGTGTTTTTAATTTAAGTTATTGACATAAAAAATCTTAGATGCTAATAATAATGCATTAAACATTAAAATCTGTTCAAGTATTTTATAACAATATAAAGTTTTTGGCCACCTTGTGAAAAATGGCCTTTTTTATGTGGGGCATTGGTCTCACCCAGCTCAGGGATCTATCTCCACTTCAATAGTTCCTGCACTATACACATTCAGCATTTTACTTTAAACTTTGTTATATTAAAAAAACTTTTTTTTTGTCAGGAATTGGAGATAGTGATTGGTGAAGAACACATATCCTTCACAACATCTAAAACAGGCTCATTGGTTGATGTAAACCAGTCCCGGGACCCAGAAGGATTGCGTTGTTTCTACTACCTTGTTCAAGATCTCAAGTGCTTGGTGTTTTCACTCATTGGTCTTCACTTTAAAATTAAGCCTATATAAGTATTACTTGTAAGCTATAAATTATATAATTTTATATGAATTGTATTGTTTCACTTCATTAACCCTTTGTAGCCCAAGATCATAAAAAAATATAATTACTTTGAAATATGATAGGTTTAAACAAATAAAAAAACACGTATTTGTCAAAAATTAAAAAATATTAATTATTTTTTATTTATTTGGCATTTTAGGGAATGTAACATTACTGTAACATTGAGTGAAACTAAAAAAAAATCTACTTAAGTGGTATGGAAGGATCTGAAACAATTATTTTGTTTATTATAGCATAACGCTACTCCACATTTCTCACAAATTGATTGAGATACGCCAGTACATTTGGGAAACTTGCACCGAATCCTTTTTTCTACCCAAATCGGCCAGTGGCCAATTTGATCCTGCCTTACCGCCAATGGGGGGACATGTTGAGCTGGCCCCTTGTGTTTTTTTGCTTGAATTTCATTTTAAATTGACCTTCGGTTCTTGATATTAGGTTTCAAGCCTAGTTTGCATAAAGTCTCACCGATCTCAAGTCGAAAATCTGCTGAAGACAATTGTTTGTCACTGGAGTTTTGTGCCTGCCTTACTCTTCGATATAACAGCCAAGAATTTGCCATAGTCAGGTCTAATAAGTGATAAAACATCCGAACCTGCCATTTTTTACTTCGTATCAAAATTTTATACCTTCCCATAATACTGTCAATCAAATCTACGCCTCCCATATGCCGATTATATTCTCCAACGATATGGGGGCGATCGATGTTGATGTACTTCTTATTGGCCTTATCGTAACGTCTGGCTTGGGCCTTCAGCAATTCACCAGCAAAAGATGACACCAGAGTCACAACTTTGTTGTCTTTCCATATAACGTTTGACACATCGATTCCGTCCATATTCGCCACATATTCAACGGAAAAGCCGCGTTCTTTTTTCATTACTTCCTTGTCAGCGGGTAGTTTGCAATCTGGAATGCGATTGCGTCGTACTGTCCCAAGACTCAATATACCCTCTTTAGCTAAGTACTCCAGTAATGCTAAGGAAGTAAAGTAATTATCAAAATAAAGTTGATAATTCTGATGTCTTGGTATGCCCCGCGCCATTCTGAGTACTATGTTTGAAGATGCTCCTAAATCTGGTTCATCGGGAAGTACAACATTTTCAGCTCCTGTTTCAGGTTCAATTTTATAGGCGAAACCTGAGACTCCACTTAGTACAAAAATCTTGTAGCCCCATTTGTGTGGTTTCTTGGGATTATATCGTTTCAGATTACTTCTTGCTTTAGTAGAGCAAATCTGCTCGTCTACACAAAGGTATGCCTCTAATGGGACTCCACTAAAAGTCCTATTCAAAGTGTCTACGATAGGTCTTATTTTGAAAAGCCTATCACCATTGGTTGCATTACGTGGGGGTAATTTAGAATTGTCATTGAAATGGATATACTGTCTAATTTTTTCAAACTTTTGCTTTGGCATTATTTCTTGAATCATGGGAGTACCAATAGATGTGTTCCAATGACTAGTTACTCTTGGCAATTTTATCAATGACATTATGTAAGTTACACCAATAAACTGCTGAATATCGGTATCAGTAACTTGAAAGGATTGGTTAGGATTCTTTTGTATTATATAGAGATTTGTTTGTTCAGTAATAAAACTTATCAACTCTTTGGGGAAAAGATATAAAAAGAATTGAATTGGTGTATCGAGCTCAAGTAAATTCGGCATTAAAGTAGTATTTCCTGTAAATCGTAACTGCTGGTCGTTTAGAACTAGGTTTTTCTTTTTCCATTGTAATTGCCGTTTTTTTCGCTTTTGATTAGTGGAAGTTTTATTTGAATGGCTATCTTGCTGTTCAGGCTCTGCAGATGAGGGGCCAGCAATAGACTCACTGCGTTCACATTCTTCAATAATTGCATCCACATCAACTACATTATCTTCTTCACAATCAGATAAAACTTCTAAATCTTCTGATAACGGTTGAAAATCTGGATCAATAACGCTATCATCATCGTCCTCTAATCCATCTTCGCTATCATATTGGTGCAGTAAGTCACATATTTCATGATCCTTCAGTGATTTTGACTCCATTCTGAAATAATATGACATAATTTTACATCAACATCCACATACTTTAGTTACAGTTAATTCTTTCATCATCACTCAATGTAACAGAAATGTTACAAACACATAAAGTTACATTTTCTACATAAAAAAGAAAAAATGTGCTTTGCTAACACATAAATGAACACAATCATTCACTTACCTACAGGTTTTGACGAAAGAACTACAATTTTACACACTTTTATTAAATTTTTATAAAATTCAAACTTTCAACGAGTTTCGACTTGTCACTTTCATAAGCACACGAAATTTGAACTTGCTAAAACTACCAGTTACGCCATCTATGATTTGTATTTGCTAATAAAATGTTCGGTGTGGTATGTTACAATGCAGTGACATTGATTTGAATGATATAAAATGTTTAGTATACATTATAGTGGGATTATTGAGGTTTGTTACAGAAATGTCACACGAGTCTACAAAGGGTTAAATTAATAGTAATGAGATCCCACAATCCTATACCTAGTCTGATGAGATTCTCAAATGATAAATGGGTGAATAAACTACAGTTGGGTAACTCTTAGGAATATTTTGTTCACAATCTGGAATCTTATTAAAAAAGTCACTAATCTTAACCAAAAAGATTCTCCCTCTGACAAACTGTTAGCTACATTTACAATACAAAACACATTATTGTACACCACAGATAACATAACATTTAGTACGGTTGCGGTCAGAAAATGTTTACCACCTTGGGGATCATAATTGCATGCACACATGTCTATTTCATAATAATTTAATTGAATATGACAATCAATTGCTCTAAGGACTACAGCGATGGACTGACTACCATCAAGTATTGATATATATATATATATATATTTTGAATACTTCACCTCACACTAGGATTTCCTTCTGTATCTATCGTAGGTGTAATTCAAACAAATAATCTCACATGCACATACGCCCAGATCAGGACAAATTTCTGTAGGCCATACAAAATATCTGTGCCGTACGGGAATCGAACCCGCGAACCGTTGCGCAGTAGGCGACGACCTCTGTACTAGCCGTGACGTCAAACAAATATAGAAAACCATTGAAAAATCTAATATTTTAGTTTAATAACTAAGAATATGAAGAAATAATAAAATAGAAACTTCAAAAATCTTTATTTAATATCTAGTATAACATCCCTCTGCAGTTATGACGGCACGTAGTCTATCTCGCATTGATGCAACAAGATGCGCGCATAGATCGTTTCCTCTAATATCATCCCCTCAGACCAAATACTTTTTATTTGGTCTGAGATCATCCCATACTCGAGTACAGTGTGATCTAAGATCATGAGGGTTCCTTTCATTTTGACAGTCAGCATTGAACCATAAGCCCCCATAAATTTTCAATAGGGTTTAAATCAGCAGACCGAGCGGGCCATTGAATGGGACGAATGTCACGGTGCATGTTGAACCACGCCATAGTAGCACGGGCCGTGTGTATCAGTGCATTATCTTGAACATAAATAATGGGCGGGAATTCTGTTGCAGGATACACTACGCGCACAGTAGGCAGGCAGCATCACTTCTGCCAAAAGGGCTCAGCTTTCCATTAGTTATGGTTGAGTACCGAGCTGAGATTTTTGTCACGGAAAGTATTAATTATTAGGAACGCGTACACGAAATCTTTTTATTCGGAAACGAATAGAACTCGAGAAAAAAATGTTGAAAATTAATATTTTTGTAGGTTAAAGTCAATTTTGACAGCCATTTTGGTCAGTGCTGCCATTTTTTCATGCAGAAATAACATGTTTTCCTTTGTCTGTGGTAAAAAATGTTTATTATGTTGGTACTTTAGGCGGGACATCTGTCAAAATGACAGATGTCCCGCAGGCCAATTATGCTCGCTAATTGTGATATTGTTTGATGTCTATTTCACATTACGTATTATGCTCTCCGAAAAATGCGATATCAAAATGACATCAACTTATGCTATGATGATGATCAACTCTATAAAATGATATCAACTTAAATGCGTATTACGTTCAACTTTTTGACTTAAAATAGTATCGCATAAACGTCAAAAATGTGATACAGGATATGATATTGATATGATCTTGATGTGACATAGGAATGTTTCATAATACCATATAAAAACAATGGTGCCAATTCTGGCGTGATTCTCTAAACTTAAAACTAAATTTAACATCAGTCTCTCCTTTTCATTCTGTATAGAGAATGACAAGGATATACTGCTGTCAAATATAAGTTTAGATTTAGAGAATCATGCTAGAATCGACACCAATGTCAACTTGGCATCAACATCACATTAGAATTTTATTACTGAAGCATAATTGACCCACCGTCGTTTTGTTTGTTTTGAGAAATGTCAGTCAGTCTGTGTTCGTCGGTAAAAACTATATTTGCTAATGATGTCGATTCTGGCATGATTCTCTAAAGCTAAACTTAAATTTGACAACAGTGCATCCTTGTCATTCTCTATACAGAATGAAAAGGAGAGACTGATGTTAAATTTAGTTTTAAGTTTAGAGAATCACTCTAGAATCGACACCATTATTTACTTGGTTAATAAGAAATAGTATGGGGCTCCACACTTAGAAAAAAAAGGTAAATGTGGCTGTGGTTGTTGTAACAATCTTTAATTCTGAACCGACTTGGTCAACCCCGACACGGCGTGGTCTTGGTCTGCCCTACCCCTAGAGTGTTTTTTAGAGCCCGGAGGCGCTTAGGGAGAGGGGCTGCTATTCCCGCAGCGCCGGAGATAAGGCAGAAGTACTGGTTCATAATTCCCTAGTCCCTGCATCCTAAAAAAAATTCGATTTTTTAGGTAAGGTTAAGTAATTAAAAAAAAAACATGCATTTCCATCTAAAATCTTTAGTAGGTGGGGAGTCAGGGAGACTCCCCCCTCCCCCCACATCAAAACTACCCCAAAATTCCACCACAAGTAATGGAATTTAGTACCCCGAGTTCGATTATAGCACCATAAAGTTACTCTTCCGATTTGGCTTGATTTAAAGGTTTTCTCATTGGTAAATATAGTATTCGACCAAGTAAATTCATGATGTCGCGCAAAGTTAAGCTGGGCTGTTTTGTGGTGAGATTTCAGCTCCACTTTAATAGCATGGTGACTGTTGTGTAGTCCAGCACTATGCAAAGCTCGTCGGATCGTCCGAGCACTCGCATCATTTAAGCAGCAAAATAATTAGTTGGTGTGAAACCGTTCTCTTAATCATGACGAATCATTTGTTATTGCGGCGGTTAGAATTGGTCGTCGTCCTTAATTATTTCTATGATCGGTTAGGTGCCCTTCTTCACCGTGACGCCGGATCCAAAACCTCACAGTAAATCGCGATATGATAAGTTCTCGTGATATGTCACTTACAATAAATAACTATAACTAATACTTGTCCATCTTCGAAGAGAAATATTATTTCAGCCCCTTGCTCCAAGGTCAAACTTGTTATTTTATTTCGTTACGAAAATATTATTCGTAAAATTTTGCTCTTGTCCAAACAATGTTCAACAAACAAATGGATGCGTCATATTGCAATAATAACTTGAAAGGTAATAAGGTACTTGATATGCATTTTAGACTTTAGTGAAAAAAGTGTGACATAAAATCTAAACTGGTCAACATTTTCTGACCGTCACCGTACATAACCAATTAAAACTAGTGTAACTATGGGCGGCCCTATCGCTGAGAGCGATATCTTCCAGACGACCACCAATTTGGATGGAGAGGACCATTGAGTACATTATATACTAGTAATAGAGATATCAGTTAACCTGAGCATACAGCGCCATCTAGCGATTCATGACATAATCACAAGTCATGTACTACTGAACCGGTACCGGCAGCTTTAGATGCGATTATTAATATGAAAAAAGGAAAAAACCATACTGTGTTAAAGCTACATTATTAGATAATTTATCTACTATTCGTTTACACAGTTTTTTTTTGATAATTGTCTAATAATGTAACTTTAACACAGTCGGTTAGAATAAATAAAGAAGTTTTATAAATCAATTATTTTTATTTATATTTTTAAATATTTGCATGCCATTCTTTTAATATCATCTTTAAAATTTGTACAATTACGCACCTTTATGGTGCCGTTTAATAATTTATTTACCTCACCACACCAGTGTTATCATTGTGAGGTGAGAAGTCTTCAATTTTTTTTAACTAATTATTAGTATAAGAAAACTAAATGGAAGGTTCATTTCATTATGTAATGTCTACTTATTAACTAAAACATGACTAAAGCCCATACAGGTAAGTTTAAGAAAAAAGTTAACAAAAGAATAAAGATGATTAGGATAGGTGCTCTTTAAAATATAGATAACATATTTCTGATATATTTTTTTTAAAGTTAAGTAAATAAAATTATCAAATTTTAATAGACAAAAATACTTATATAAAAATAAAAATTACCGGTAAGCTTATTTTTACTTAGTATCTTCGATTTCTTTACGGCGTTTTGTTGTAATTCTACCTTTTCAGTCAAAACACCACCTGCAAAAAATTTTTATATTAAAACAAAAGAGAATAAGGGAAAGTTTTTACTAATTTGTATATCTGAAATTTGATGCTTCCATTCAAACATTCAAAAAGAATTTTGCCCCTACCAGAATTCGAACCCAGAACTTTACAGTAGGCATTGACAACCAGTGCACATTCCACTCTACCAGAATGTCAAAATGATTTGTAAATAAATAATTAAATATTTACTAGTGGATGTAGAAGGCATTGAAAGCTTGAAACACTCCTTGGTGCACCAAATCCAGATAATAAAAAAATATTTAGCAATTTATATAAAAATCACATTCAACTCAATGATTTTTATTAAGTGACCATTACATACACTCTTTACTCGATGTTTTAAAAAACTTTGAATTCAGAAATTTACCTGGCAAATGTAAAGTTGGACAGCATGTGGAGAAAGTGTTCTAGTCCAAGTAAGAAACTTGGCCACAAAATGTTTTTGACAAACTATTCCTTGCTTGAAAAAATAATTATTGTCCATAGCTAATATCTCTCCTCCGACAGCGGAAGCCAAGTTCGGAATCGATCGGGGTGAATGTCAGGGTTAGGAAACGATTGCATTGGTATTTTATTTGCGCCTGAAACATTTGGTCAAATAGTTAAATCAAGAAAGGATTGTTTATAGAGGTTCAATTATATGTAACTGATTGGTAATACATACGTGTTACATTGCAATTAGGCACACAATATCTTCTCTGAGATGCCATTTTCGAGAACAACGAAATCAGTGTTGCCAGTACCTGCGTCGTGTTTCGGACGATTCGGAATCTGAAAAGGGACGATTTTTAGACAAAAAGGACGGGCCTGCAGAAATATATTTATCTTACGTGTTGTGTTGTGACGCAATCTGCTTCATACATTTAGTACGGTTAGAACTATATTTGTGTGTCGCGATGTCTCGACAGCGTTGAGAAATCAATATATCTTTAATCAAATTGGATGTATAGTAGAACTCTTTGATAACGTCCAAATTTTTTTCCCTACCACTCGTTATTGGACAAATTTTTTAGCTGCGGAGAAAAACGAGCGAGCGAAAAAAACTCCACAACATTAAAAGTATAATGTAACAACATTTACAAATCATTATGTTGTTACAATGTCAATACAATCATGATTTATTTAATATAGAAAAGCTGTTGGAATGATTGGAACAGTTCATACCCAACCATTTTTGTCTGTAATATTAGCAGACACTTTGTAATAAGCTTTTATAGTACCTAACTACTTTTTTATACTACAGGATAGTATATATGGTTAACTCTTGGATATTGCTTGGGATTTTATTGTATAAGCAATCATAAAGACCTATAAATGAATTATTTATTTTGTGAAGCCTAGTAGCAGGTAAAGTTAGTTGTATTACTAAGTGTGTGAACATCGTTGTTTTTAAAACACAAATTATTATGTTTTACGAGTAATAAATTTTCGTATATGTATTGTGATGCGACCGTCATTATGCCAAATTCTTTAAACTTATCTCTTAGAGATTCTTTTACTTTAAGATTATAAATTGATTGAATAGCTCTCTTCTTTAGCACAAAAATAGTCGGCGGCGTTTCCCCACAACAAAATTTCATACAACATTACACTATAGAAATAACTCAAGTACACTAATCTGGCCGTATCTACATCCGTTAACTGGCATATCTTCGTTACAGCATTATGCTGCAGAGCTAAGTCTATTTGACAATTTATCAAAATGTGGGTCCCATTGAAGCTTAGAATCTACAGTAATCCCTAAGAATACTGTGGTCTAATACATGTGGTAATCTACAAGGCCCACATTTACATTCACACTGGTTTTTACCTGTTTTACATAAGTTAATACATTTCGTTTTTCCATCCTTAAGTAATAAATTATTAACATTGAACCAGTGGACTACCTTAGAAATACAACTGTTCACGTCATCAATAATTGTTTCCTTGCGTTTGAGTTAAAATAAAAGTGATGTATCATCCGCAAACAATCTCATGTATATCTCTTTCATAGTAAGGTTATTAATATATAAAAAAAATAAGAAAGGACCAAGGATTGAGCCCTGCGGAACACCCAAGTTAACCGGCGAACCCTGAGACTTATTGCCATTAATGTCAACCCTCTAAATCCTATCCCTCAGTTATGATTCAATAAGATCCAGATCGGTATCTCTTAATTCATAGTGGTGGAGTTTCTAAGTAATGTTTCATGAAAAACGCAATCAAAAGCCTTGGACAAGTTGCAAAACACATCTAGAGCGTCCCGCGAGTTCTCTAAGGCGTTAAAAATTTCTTGTATAAGTTCATCATCGGCATCGGTTGTTGAACGATAACATCGACATAGATCCGGCGTTTTCTTTTTATTTAATTGGTTAAACGTTTTTATTACATATTTAAAGTCAACATGTTTAAAATGAAAATGGCTAGTAGAAGTGTTCACGTTTTCTCTTAAAATTGATTCGGCAGCAACGGGGGAAGAGTTCAAAGATTTAGTCGTTGAAACTGGAATATCAGTAAAGAAATTTTCAAATGCAGTAGCAACTTCAGTATCTGATGTAACCTTTTTATTAACAATATTTAAGTTATAATTATTATTGCGGGTTTTGGATTTTCTCGTTTCATTGTTTATAATATTCCATGTCATTTTGATTTTGTCATTACTGTTCTTAATCTTGATCTCACTTTAACCATATTAAATTTATGAAACAGATAGCTCTCTGATGCATTAAAACAAACACGACAGATAAGTGTAGTTCTGTTATAATACATTTAAATAAAAAAAACCGCCATTTTAGTTATATTTTTTTGGGCACACAATAAAATAAAGAAGATGGTACGGAGGACTATCCACTATGTTGTAGGTACAGCATGGTGGTACGAACGTATCACAGACTTTACAAAGTAAGCACTTATTCCTAAGTTATTATATTCATAATTGAAACATACCTCAAAAACAAAAGTTTTTATAAGGTAAGATAATGGTAGGTGGGTTTGAGCATTGCGTAGGTATATATTAAACGTAGGCATAGCGAGCGTTGGATTCGATGTAGTTTACTTGGTGATTTGACGAACAAAGTTGACAATCTACAACGTATTGTGATTGCAACTTAGTGAAATAAATCAATGATTGAAACGAAATGCATTCGTCTAATGTTGCAGTGGAGCGTTATTTAAAACGGACGGAAAGAGGGACGGAATATGTAAAAGGACATCGAAGGGACGCTTTGATGACAAAAGGGACGAAAATCGTCCCTTTTGGGACGTTCTGGCAACGCTGAACGAAATCCAAATAGTGAAGCCAATCAATAACCGATATGAAGAGCAGGGGTCAAAACGTAAAAGCAGGAGAATCGGAGTCCGGAAAAATAGCTGAAATCGTCGGAAAAACCACCAAAAATCACAAGAAAACATTAAATTCACGAAGAGTAAAGTAAACGGAACAGTTTTTTTTTGTTACAGTT
Organism: Chilo suppressalis; assembly: GCA_902850365.2. Classification (NCBI taxonomy): domain Eukaryota; kingdom Metazoa; phylum Arthropoda; class Insecta; order Lepidoptera; family Crambidae; genus Chilo; species Chilo suppressalis. Next base: position 23,559,328 of record OU963898.1, read on the forward strand.
GTTTTTTTTTAGATTCTTTACCCATTCTGGGTAGGGTACTGTGCCCATACAGCCAATTCTTTAGTTTATTATTTCAAAATAAAATATGTTGTAAATAATATATGCTGATAAACTGTATTTCTTCTTTCTTGATTTTTGTTACAGTCACTGACAGCCACAGGTATAATTTTGTGTTACTGTTTAAAAATATATATGAAGTTGGAATACCATACGTAAAAAAGATCTGAATAACGCCATCTAGTGAAATATTACTTATCTAAAATTCGTTCTGTGTGCTTCAATTAAAATGTAGTAGTTTTGTTTGGTTAAGTTATAGATCGTGAATGATTGAATGTTTATTTTTTTAATAAAATCTGTCGCAGTATATTTGCTTTATTAACTTGCTATTTGTATCAGTAGATGCACTTAGTTAAAACTGGTGGAACGTTTCCAGCAACAAAAATACCATTCATTCATTTCTCGTCCCATCACTATGAATTTCCACCTAATATTTTTGTCATTTAATCCTCATTCCGCGCCTTTTTTTTTAATTGAATTTTGTACTAGAATACCACCTTTTTAGAAATTAAAAATACTTGTATATGATAGGAAACACCATGCTCCAGCAGGATTGAAGCGGCAGATCGGTTAATGCATGAGAAAACAATAGAATTTTCCATTTTTGTGGGAACTCCGACTCGCGATAAGGAACGATCCAAAATGGTAGCAGTTGCGCGTGAACTAGTTTTATAAAACTCACATGGTCAGAATGACCACGTACTTTGGCGAAAGGGGTTCACTCGCCTATGCAATCTTCATTGGTGGTGGCTATAAGTTAACTCATGATATACCACCTTTAAACGGGATTTACACTACCCAATTATTAGGGCCCAATCGAAAGGGTGGGCCAATTCCCACCCTTTCAATTGGGCCCTTATAATTGGTTAATAATTACTCCCTTACATTACACTACCCTTAGTCAGGGTAAGGGTCCCTTGAAATTGGGTAGTGTAAATCCCGCATTAGTCAGGGTAAGGGTCCCTTACAATTGAGTAGTGGAAATGCCGTATAAAGGCGCTCGCAGTCGTTGCTCTAAGAGCGGTTAGTACGGACGTTTTAGTAGTTGAATTGGTTTATTGGCGCAATGACACCTAATGAAAAGAAAGAGGTGTAACTTAATTTTAATTGGGATCTATAATTTTTGTGGCAAAAAGAAATCAATAACTATTTAAATAAGGGACATATTAAAATTAACAACAAAAAATAATAATTGATCCCCAATAAAACGCAATTCGTAACCTAATCCAACCTTTAGGTTTAATTAAATTTTTGTAAGATTTTTAAATACTTTTGATTATTATTTACATATTTCCCTTTAAATAAAGAAAAAAGTGCCGAAGGCCTTAGAGAAGTTTATACAATTTGATATTTTTAATTCCCGATTAAAACCCGAACCTTTACTTTCAGAATGAGTTAGGGTCCGATTGATAGGGCGGTGTAATAATTGCTACCCTAACTAGCGGACACGCCTACCCTTTCGATAGGGCCTTAAAAATTGGGTAGTGTAATAGCTGTTTAATTTAAACTATCCAATTTTAAGGGACTCTTACCCTGACCCTGTAAGGGGCCTGATTTAGGGCGATCGGCGCGACGTAATTGTTTAACCTAGCCTGGGGCCACGCCCACCCTTTCGATTAGGCCCTTATAATTGGGTAGTGTAAATCCCGTTAAAATTACAACGATAATTATGTAAGGTATAACATTAGACCGTGGTATTAGATAAGTTTTTGCAATGATAAAAGTTTTTTTCATCATTCAATTGAATATTTCTTTTACTACATTCTAATTCTACTACTTTTGTAATGCAATTAACATCTTTGTTATTAATAATAATGTAGTCAGAACATTGTTCTCTAAATCTTAACTTAAATTTGATAATAGTACATTCTTGTTGTTCTCTGTTCAATATAGAATGGAAAAGAGAGACTGATGCTAAGTTTAGTTTTAAAAGAGATTCATACCATTGCCAGTAAAATACTTCTGTAATACGATCGGTATCTTCATTGACCTCAATAATGCTAATTTAATGCGTAAAGACCACTATTCCGAACCTCTTTAGGATCTAATGTCTTATAGTTTGTGCCTAAACAAGCATTACAGTAACCGTCAAAACGTTTCTAATGCTATTAAAGAACTAACTCAAAATGCTAAAACGATACAGAAATGCCGTAAGTTGGTCGATATACAACTTTCATGTGTTACTTGGGAAGTGTCTGTAGATAAAAAAGAACAATAAGAACATTGTTATTATGTTTGTGCAAATGTAATGGTCAAAATGTGAAAAAGTTTTTGGTAAAAAGGCCATAATGTTGGTGACCCATAAAAATTTGGATAATTTTTCTCTGTTGTGGGTGTGGGGAATCAAAGAGTAGCTGCTGTTTGGGCCGCTCCCTTGTGGAGGCTTCTTAGCAGTAGCCCAGCCTGCCTTGCCTTGTCTTAAATTTGACCATGTCCATAATATTATAGTTTCATAACTAAATTACTTTAAAAATTGTCGCTTGTATTAATGACTTTGGTATTTAATAATTTCTAGCAAATACTTTTACTATTTGTAATCGTATTTAGCTAGTGGTTTCGATTCCGGCATGATTTCCTAAACCTAAATTTGATAACAGTGGTGTCGATTCTGGCGTGATTCTCTAAACTTAAAACTAAATTTTACATCAATCTCTCCTTTTCATTCTGTATAGCGGATGACAAAGATACACTGTTGTCAAATTTAATTTTCGGTTTAGAGAATCATGCCAGAATCAACACCAGTATATCCTTGTCATGATGAAGAGAGACTGATGTTAAATTTAGTTTTAAGTTTAGAGAATCATGCTAGAATCGATACCATTAACAATATTATTGTAAATATGAAAACATTACTTTTCTACCTAACTTTATTGAACAAGAACGAACCGAAACGAAACGTTCGCAAATAATTATTTATCTATGTTGTGTTGCTTGTTGTGCTTGTATATAGCTGCTCTGCGCGTTGCGCGCGCATAGCATCTGCCGGACCGACCGATTATGGCGGACGGGCACTGAAGAATGATTGTCGTCTTTTTTAAATCGGAAAGGATCGACATCAGCCAATGGCATAAAGCGGGTGTTTTGTAAAATTTGTACATTGTAAATAGTTCTGTGTACATATAGTAATTATATTTGTGCTCGTTTTGTTTAGGAATTGTGTGAATAGTGTATTATTTTGAGTGTTTATTCAGTTTAGTTTCGAAGCCGACAAATACCTTAAACCTTGATGTCAATACCCTGGCAAAACGTATGTAACTTCTAAATTCGAAATTTCTTTGGAATTTGTTCACCCGAAAGCATCGATTTCTTCGTCTCTCCTTTGTGTTTCGATCCGTCAAATAAACTGTTACAGCGCTCGCCAATATTTTGGTTGTCCATAGCGGCTGTCATCGTGTTTCGATAAAACTCTCAACTGTCATACAAAGACAAAAAGACTGCTTACTACTATTAGCTAAATGCCTAATATCCAGATCTGTTTATCGTTAATTTTTCCTTGATCATGTAAATCGATTACGGTTTAATCCTATCTCGATTAGACTTTGAAGTAACGCTATATAGCTATATACACAGAAGATTGAAGGATTTGTTTGTCATTACGGTGAACAGAAGTGCAGTGAAACTGAATGCTTGAGCCTCACGGTAGCCCAATGAAGTGGCCGGGTACGGGAGCGGAAGAAGAGGCGGGCGAAGCAAGCTTGCAAAGCGCTCGCGCCCCACAGACTCGTACCCAGGACGATGCCACTGGTCATTATGTGTTTCAACGAGAGTCTCAAGAAGCTGAGTTACCTTCTTTAACTCCTAAACAACGCTGGGCAGTCGGCGAAGATCCACTGACAGAAGTGAGTGTAATAAACAGTATTGTTTAGAGTCGCTTATTTGCAAACATAACCTAACTTACTAAAATTTCTGTTTACAGAATTGTATACTTTATACAATGGTGTCAATTCTGGCATATTTCTTTAAATTTAAAACTATATTTAACATCAGTCTCTCCTTTCCATTCTGTATAGAGAATGACAACAATACACTGTTGTCAAATTTATGTTTAGGTTTAGAGAACTGATCCCAGTGGAGGATTCTGGTACATGTTAGCAATAAGATGCCTTTATTGGACAGTGAGATTTTCATAATATTGGCTGGGATATAAGTTTGATGTGTGTATGTTATCATTTCAGAATCAAGATAAATGGAAGAATCCTACAACAATTACTATGAATAATATGCAGCATCAAGGTCCTGCTGTGCAACTAAAGAATTCACAAACAAATCAACAGCAATTTATTAATCAAGCTATAGCTTCTTCTGTTGGAACCTTAGCTATAAACCCATCTGTTATTGGAAGTCATCCGGCTCATCTTGCTACAAACATGGTTCATACTCAATTGGCACCTCTGCAAAATCATACCTTAGGAAACAACATGGCTATACAAAATAGTGCTATGATGCTTCAACCTCTTCAAGGCATGCAAAATGCCCAATTGGGCCAACAAGGATTATATGACATTCACCAACACCCTGGAACTCCTATGCAAGCTATGAATGGCATTGGAAAAAGTGCAGAACATCTTATGTATTTAAGTCAGGCTGGAATGCTTGCACCGGGGACTAACCAGTTCCTGCAGCAAGGTCAAAATCAGCTCGGTCTTACTCCTGTTCCAGCTATAAGAAATCAGGTAAGTGTATATCAGTATATTTTAGGTTTAAGGCCACACTCTTACAGTCATACTTTTGTTTTAAACACAAAACTTTTGTTTTGTCTTTTAAAAAAATGATACTTGAAGAATGCCCAAATCAAAAGATAGTATAACCAACATTGCAATTACTTTTTTCAAATGTTTGAAACTTGTAAAAGTAAAGATTTTAGTTGCCTGTAATGTGAAGAAGTACCAGCCAAAGATATATTAACATCCATTATGGTCTTGGTAGCATAGTAGTTGTCAGTGTATTTTTCAGGATAGCATAAGGCATGGTTTGAATCCAGCTGCAGTGGGGCTGAGTTGATTTTTTATAGTAAAGACATATTGATGGAAGAATTCATATAATAGATATCTGAGCCTTATTTGAATTACATGTATATTCTCTTTTCTGTAGTCAAATATGAACTAAGCAATAACCACATGCCCTTGCAGTAAACAAATTTAATTCTGAATCACCAACAATTCTATTTGTATCATCATGAGAGTTAATCTGATGCATATTTATCTTAAGTTATTTTTTGTTATTGGCTTCTAAATTATTATTAGTCCATGCGTGCATATTGGAGCTTCCATCAGCTCTTCTGGTGGAAGGTGCCTAACACCCACCCGCCTGGTTTGTTACCGTGCGCATGGTGAAAAACCCGTGAAGTGATTCTCACGCGTTTCGGGATCAGCCAGTACAACCAGAGCTCAAGTGGGGGTTGCCGCCTCAGTTCGGTGGGGAAGCATTCGTCGAACCAATGCCGGAAAGACTCCATCGACATGCCGCCCAGGGAGACCCGTAGAAATGGCTGTCCCGCTGGCCGCCCGTGGCACAGTACAGGGGCCTGGACATTCCTTATCAGTTCGCGAGGCTGCCCCATCATGCCATGCATCATCTCGGGGTGGACCATCGTACCGGTTGGTGACCGGGGCGTGGGGTCCCAGGGGATTGATTCCATTCCGTCTGGCGGGTCGGATAACAACCTCCCTAATTTGCCCGGTCCTGTCGCAACAACGTCCGCTTGTTTCACGTCTCTTTTTCACCTCTATCATGGCAGCCCCTAAAAGAAAGTTTGGACTTACAGCGGTGCACACCCCACGCCTTCAACGCTGTTTGAGGTCGAGTTCTGCAACATACGCGGACTCCATTCTAACCTCAACGCTGTCCTCCACCATCTTGAGACAGCACGGCCAACGTTGTTGATCCTGACGGAGACATAAATACTTCCGCCTGCTGACACAGGCTACCTGAACTATCCCGGCTACGTGCTTGAAGAGTCCTAAAAAGCGAAAGCCGGTGTATGACTGTATGTTCGGGCGGATGATTGTTGTTGCCGTCTCCGCTGCTTGAAAGATCCTCCTTCTCCATGCTGGGGGTACACGTCGACTCTGGTCCCCTGGGCAGAGTTTAAGGGAGCCACACTGGCGATGTAGAGATAACTCGACTTTTTGAACACCTTCGTCGGGCAGCAGGTGACACGCAGGAACAATTTGCCAATGCAGAATTGGTATCGTGTTTTTGAGGGACTAATGCTCACCACAATTTGTGGTTAAGTTTCTCCAAAACTGACCATGCAGGGATCTCTGCTCACGCATGAAGCAACTGTATGATAAGTCCACCAGGATCCCAGATATTCCAAGTCAAGCGCCTTCTTTACTGGACCTTCTGCTCACGACCCATCCACAGGGCTGTCAGGTTGTGGTAAGAGCCCTCCTGGGCTCGTCGGATCACTGTTATATTTGCCAAATCACCACAGGTCCACAAACCTCCTCTCACCCAGGATATAGTCCAGCGGTGGTCAAACGCCGTATCTGGCACTATGGGACGGTATGCGTAACTACTTTGCGTCCGTGCCTTGTAAGCAGCGCTGCTTCAATGATAGGGACCTATCGGCCAGTGCCGATACTATTACTGAGGAGATTACAATGGGTATGGAATACTGTATTCCTCATTCTAATCTCATCAGAAAGGGCACACGTGTTTGAGTGTAGCCTCACAACCTCTGGTTCAATCGCGACTGTGCTGAAGCTGTTTCGCGTAAGCAAGCGGCATATCGTGCTTGGATCAGAGGCCGTGGTCTTAAGGATCCCGGGGTTGATTCACTGAAAGTAGATTACAATTTTGCTTCCAAGGCCTGTAGGAAGGCTTAAATGCCCAGCGTGTTGCACGTGTTGGTCAGGAACTTATAACGCACCCTACGGGCTCTCGTAGCTACTGGCGTTTGACCAAGGCAATGCAGAAGAACTTCTGCCAGCCCTCGCTGCCACCTCTGAGATGAACACTAGCTCATAAGCCAAAAGAAAAAGCCGATTTACTGGTAAAACTCTTTGCGGTTAACTCCCGAATCGATGATTGCAATGCACTGCCACCATCATTACCTCATTGTGGCATAACGATGCCTGATATTAAAATCAGACAGCGTGAGGTTCGCGCCGATTTGCAATCTATAGAGCTACAGCACGAATTCTAGCGTACTTGACTCATATCTGGCTATCAGCCTTAACATTGCCAAGGCGTTCCAGAGGGGCTGGCACAAAAGCCTTGTCTCCAAGCTTCCGGCATACGGTCTGCAAGCCAAGTTCTGTTCCTGTGTAGCTGACTTACTGCATGAGCGTAGAATTCGTATCCTTAGACTTAATTCCTCTTGGGAATATTCATGCTATGCAGACGATAGTGTGATGAGAGTGCATGCGGGATAGCCCGCATCGGACAAGCAGCGGCTAGACAGGCGGTAACCAAGGAAAAACGGGAGAATCTTGTCATTGAATTCAATCAGGCTTTGGACCACATGTCTGAATGGGGTGCCAAGAACTTGGTTGAGTTCAATGCTAAGAAAACCCAGGTCTGCGCTTTCACTGGAAAAACGTTCCTTACATGCATTTCTCTTTGGGACACAACACTGGAGCTAGAGAGCAGTATCACCATGCTCGGTATGGAAATTCGTTGTGACTTAAATCCTAAGAATTACATCGAAAGCGTGGTAAAAACGGCCTCACGTAAACTCGGGGTCCTGAACAAGGTGCGGCGTTTTTTCACGCCAGAGCAACTGTGCTTGTTGTATGCAGCATGTGCGGTCTTGCGTGGAATATTGCTCGCACCTCTGGGATGACTCCGCCAAGTACTTGCTCGATGCTTTGGATAGGTTACAGCGGCGCGCGATCCGCATCATAGTCGATGAGGAGGTGACTATCGAGGTGTTTACCTCGAGCCTCATCAATTACGCCGTGACGTGGCGTCACAAAGCGTGTTCTATCGTCTGTATCACGGCGAGTGTTCTGAGGAGTTATGCTCTCTTATTCCACCTTCCCCTTTCCATCAGACGACTACGCGCGCTGGCCTACGATGTCATCGTTTAACTGTGTCCACAATTCCAACGCGTACCAAGAAATTTGATGACTCATTGATCCCTGCTCACGTGTTCCGTCCTTCTTAAAACCTGGGATCCTTTAGAAGAGGTGTGAAGAAGCAACATGCAGGCCGGCAAGGTGAAGATGGCTGTTGTGGCAGGTAGAATTGCTGTACCAGCTGTCTTCACGTCTGGACTTCACCGTCACTTAGCATCAGGTGGGGTGGAGTTATTGGCCGAACCTAACTATAAAATAAATGCGGCTTTTTAGGATATCTTTATTAAAAATAAAACCCCGAAATTCTGGGATCGCATAACTAATCACATGTGTATTTCTTAAAGTTAAATTTCCCATTCGAGTATGTGTGTATGAACGGTGAAGAAATGAACGGAAAAAAAGAAAACCGACAAGAAACTCAGCAAGGGCTGCTTTTTTCTCCCTGTTGTATTTCATGCAGAGTCGTCAAATTGAAAGCTGACATCAAACTTATAAACATGTATTGAGGTCAACTTCCATCACAAACTGTACAATACGTAACAATATAAATAACAAAAATCCAGAAACATTAAGATAATAATTTTCAAAATACATGAGCAAGTATATAAAAGAGTCTAAGTGAAAGGTTCGCTTCAATACTCCTCTTGAGGATACAAGTTTAATAAAACTTGTAAATTTTCTGAAGGTTAAAATTATGACCAATCAGTTTTATCATTCAAATATTGTTTAACAATATAAGGAAGCTATTTTTAATTTTTATATATTAAATACATTTAGAGGCTAATCAAGAAATTCAATGGGAATCCGTTATAAAAATGTATACCTTGACTCAGAATATATTAGTAAGTTATGCTGAAATGTTATCGGTCTATCTGAAGTCCTAAGAGAGGGAGAAGACTCGATAATCCTCAATTCTGGTAACTTACTATATTACCGGGAGGGCGAACAGTCCCGGTGTCGGGTTTATCATCCATAAGTCTTACCGTCAATAATATGATAACCATCGGAAGTGTGTAACTGATACTAAGAGTATCGAAAAGATATTCGTTGAATGTCATTCTGGATTACGCTCCGACCTCGACACATCCAGATGACGAAGTGGAGGCTATGTATGAGGACTTCAACGCCCGGTTGGGGAAGCGTTGTGGTGATGATTTGAGAGTGGGGCAATTTGGAGTTGTTGCAAATTGGAGCAGCAAAGGATCGGCAGAGGACGGATGTTAGTTGACTTCATGGAGATGGAGAACCTCTTTATGATGAGCTCATTCTTCAGGAAGCCCCAAAATCAGAAAAGGACCTGAGTGAGTCCTGACTGTAAAATGAAAAATGAGATTGAACTTATCATGTCGACGAAGAGGTACATATTCAATGATGTCTCTGTGATCATTGCCGACAAAACGGGATGCGATCACCGTTTTGTAAAAGGCACATTGAATATCAACATTTAGCTGGAAAGATGTCGACTGACAGCTCAGCTGAAGTGGCAGTGGGCGGGACATATAGGGAGGAGAAGCTTTGGCTGTTCGAGCGCAAAGGTTCCCTAAGTATCGATCTATTAATGGTCGCGGAAAACCGCTGCATGCAGACAGCTCAGGGGCCCAAGCACGAATCTTCGACAGTTTCGTAACCGTATCGCATCGTCAAAGTTTCTTTAAAAACTAAGCACCGCCCCTATCGGACGTCAGTACAATCTTTTTCCTTATTAAATTTGACGATGACGATACTTTATGAAGCTGTCAACAATTCGTGCTTGGGCCACTGGACCCAACGCTATTAAATACCCTAGATACACCAACACGAACAAAATCGTGCCCGAAACCTGTCCAAAAGGTACATTGAACGATCCACGGAGCTCCGTAAGATGATCGCGTAGTCAAAATCAATATAAGGCATTATTTAAATATGAAATTAACCTTTAATACATACTGTATAAGGTCTTAAATAAAACGCATGCGTCAAGGACTTCTGACAGTTCGAAATGCAAGCTCGCAAAATTTTACGACTTATTGCTATATGCGGAATTTAGACCTTAGTTCCTTGACTCTACGCGCAATTCTGAACGCGCTGTTAGCAATATAGCAGGCACAGACCGCGAGGAAAAGAGACGGCTATATGGCGACGTATAACCGACCATGCATTTGAATATCACAAATATTTTATATTAAATCAATTTATAGCAAGTATTAGATCAAAATTTGCTTCAAATGCGTTAAATTAACAAACATTGACTAGATACCTGTCGAAAAAATGACACTTCTCGTACTCTAAGTATTATTTTCGCATTTTTTCGCGGAGCTCTGTGTCATCTTGACTTTGTAACGGTCCGCGCGTGACTGTGAACCAAGAAGTGCTTGAGTGGAGTTCAAGCACTTCTTGATTGGGACACATTTTGAGCGCTCGTGGTGTATCTAGGGTATTTAATATTGTTGACTGGACCGATGAACAATAATAAAAGCACACTGGACAAATCCTTGAGATTCATGGCGAGATTTTTAGCTCTATAATAGTTATTATTGATATGAAATAAATAAATAAATAAAAAAATAACAAAAAAATGTAGTCCTTAAAATGTTACTGTTTTTTTAACTACACAATTTTTGATTGTTGACTAGTAAGTTCATTCGGTTATTTGATCATTATAGAACCCAAATAAACCTTTTGATAAATTTTAAATAAAAACCTATTATTTTATAAAAAAAACAAGAACAACCACCCTTGAATTACCTGCTCTAAAAACGCCTAAATATCTGAGACACAGAGCTAACTTTAAAAAAACGCCTAGTTTCCTTTCTCCTTCAGCTTATATGTTATATACTTCCGTGCTTATGTTCAGCAGTGGGTGTCGTATGGCTGACGGATGGCTAATATTGATCTCTTTTTTAGATTTTATAAATCAAATACAGCAACGTTATAATATAAGTTTTAATGTTGCTTTAAATTTTTGATAAATTTCAATACCCAAAAGACCAATAATAGGGCTTCAAATTGCCATCTCTGGTCTCCGGGGTTCGATGCGCGATAGGGCCATTGTAGATTGTACAAAACAGACTTTTCTGTCTAGGGTCCTAAGTAGTTGATATGAAACTTGTTATTTCTGATCTTTACTACAAATGTTCTCCAGCTATAATTGCGTCAGGATAAGAGATAATGCATGTGATATAGTCCAATATTATCCATTTTATATTATGTAATGATAAAAAAAGAAATGAAAAATAGGTATTTAAGATCAGGGAAAACATTTAAGAGTAGGTAAATAATTAGATTTCAGTCGCAAGTTCTAGCTTATTCTATTACAATCACAACTTACATCACTACACAAATCATTGTTAGGATAGTATAATCGTCTTAAAAATCAATAAGATCAGTTTTCACATGATTTAAGAGAACATTTTTAGACGATTTGCCCTAAAATAACCTGAAATAGTGATTCCTTATACAGTAATTAGTAATTTTTGTTTTACATTTTTTTTTAAATAAAGAAAATACAAAAAGAAAATCGACCGATTTTTTTGTTAAAAGGGTGGCAAACAAGAATTAAAGTGCAGTCTGCCTATTTTTGGCCTCATGTTAATTTTTCACTTCGGAGATACAGTAAAACAAAAATAAGTAATAAAGATATTCCGTAGAATTCAATAAACTAAAATGCAAACAACTGGCAAATCGGGGGCTCATAGTAAATAGGGCCATAGTTAGCTAAAAATGATTTTTACCATTTTACTCTGTCATGGTGCCATAATATGAAAAAAGTTTCTTAAAGAAGTTAGTTGTAGAACTATTGGATACGGTAAAAAACACGGTAACAAACTAAAAGAATATGTCAAAAAATTAAAAATAAATATTTATTTGCAAAAAACCGTTAAATATGCCAGAGTGAAAGCGTTGTTGGCTGTATATTTTGATGTTGCCAGTAGCATTAACTAGCATGGGTACCTGGGCGCTCACTCCCACGTAGTCTTCAGTACTCAATTTCTCACTTGCAAGCCCGGGTACCTGCGAACGCCGGGGGTCAGCCGGAGCGTATGACATCACATTCTCATTATCTGAAGTGATACTGCTGAAACTTCTCCAAGTTTCCATAGCCACATTTTCAGAAGCTATTTAAGTCCTCTAGTCTAGTCCTCCTCTGACTCTTCGTATTTTATAAAGAAATTCTAAAGTAAGGGAATTCAAAAAATACAAAAATAATAATATGATTTCAGTTAGTTTGGTTTAATTTTATAGTATCATAACAAAAGAAGTGTGATACCATTTTAGAAAGCTTAGAATGGCTTCTTTTCTATAAAATAAATATATGCATTTTTTTTATTTTAATTGAATTAAAAAAAATCTATATTCCCAGCGAACTTCGTACCGCCATAAAAAATAGGGGTTGGTGGTAGAAGGGTGAAAATTTAGGGTTGTATGTATTTTTGTATATTGTATCATAAAAAAATAAATTTTTGTCCAAACAAAAATATTTAAGGGCGGACCACCCTTGACATTTAAAGGGATGAAAAATAGATGTTGTCCGATTCTCAAACCTACTGAATATGCATATAAAATTTCACGAAAATCGGTCGAGCCATTTCGGAGTAGTTCAATTACGCACACCGTGACACGAGAATTTTATATATTAGATTGTGTACTATTTTCGTTTCTTAGGCTTTCAGTTGGAGTTTTGGCATTTGCCGAAGTTCTGTTTTCTGTGTTATTTCTTAGATATTATAGTATAATTTGACGGCAACAATTTATTTTATTGTCAAATCTCTTAGAATATCAGCGTGTGAAAACATATATTTATAAGTACGTTTAATAAGACTTTTCCGATTTCGGGTTTCTCAGCACGGACATTTAAATAAAGGCTCTTGGCCCATTTGTTATATTTTTTTATATTATGCAATACTAATATCGTGTATTTCACACAAAATTTAGTTCCCATTCCCATAAGAATCATGGAAAAACCGCATATCCGCAAAATGATAAAATACTGTATATCTACGAATTTTGCATAAATAATTCTCTTCCATAATTTTACGGTATAAAATAGTGTACTTGAGTCTGAAATTTTACAGTTCTTCGATAGTTTTTGTTTTAACTAATTGTTTTTTAAATATCTCGCCGCAATGAGTCAGTTCTCGTGTACCAGACGCGACCTAAGGTTCTTATTGATTGAAAGTGATACAAATTATGATGTTTCCATTTCTAACGATATACGAAGCAATTTCACCGAATCTACAGATGCAAATATTGTTAAAATTATCGCAAGTATTCAGAAGTCTTTCATAACCGAGTTTCGTCAACGCTATACTAAAGCTGGTTGAAAGAAAGAACAGTTCATAATTCAAAACAGAAATTGGTTGGATGGGGATTATCATCGCATATCTGGAAGAACCTACAAGTGAATTACCTGAACCTGCTACATCGACAGATAAAAGGGGAAGACCTAAAACATATGAAAACAGGTCAGAGAGTACAAGGAAACGAAAAAACAAGGAATTTCTTGATACTTGAAGCAGAAAAAGCATAAATTGTTGAAGTTTTAAGGGCTTTGCCGGCAGAGAACAAAAGCGAAATACGCAATAATATTTTTAATGAACCGGCACACATAACAGCCTATTCAAAAGATGAAGCTCTTAGCATTTTTATCGAATTAAATCTGAACTAGGCACAATATTGAAAACATGAAAAATGTTTTGATAGCAAAGAATTGCTTATTGACACTATTGTATACCTCTGATACGTACATTACAAGCTTGAGAATTCTTATAATAAGTTACTATATATGTGTGTATATAAAGAAATTATGATACTATGATGTTTCTTTTTTAATTTAAGTAGTTACCTTTATAAACTTTTATACACAAATTATACATCATTTAAAAGTAAATGTATTCAAAATTATCAGAGAAAAAAATCATGATGATGACTTTATTAACACAGGAGTTGTAGATTTTTGAGTTGAAATGAGTCAAAGTTCCCATAGTGCGACGTCGCATCGCCGGAACTTGCGATTTCGTGCGGCAAAGCGTTGGTTGAGGTGATCATACCTTCAACGCAACGGTAGTCAGCCGTATTGGACGTGTTTTAGTAATAGTGACATGGATCTCAAATAATTTGTTAAATAGATTTAGAAGAAAAAGAGATTTTGGGTTCATCCATTTATTACGATCATGAACGCTGATGGGAACTATTTTACTCGAAAATACTACGGTTTGAGAACAGAAGAAGATATTTTTTTTTAAATACTTGAGAATGAGCGTAGTATTTTCATTTAAAGAGTTTTAAGTCTAATTTGGATGTGTATGTATTTGGTGGAAGGAGCCACCAAATTGACGTAATATCGCCGCTCGAGCGAACGAACGTATGTACTGGGGTGTGCTTGCCAATAAATTTCTAAACAATAGAGAGCGAGTATGTCGTTGTAGTACTTTTTATGTAAAATACTCGTACAAGTATTGAACTACAAACTATAAACTTCAGCCTTAATATTAAAAGAGAAGACACTAGAAAAAAAACCCGGCTTCAAAGGGTCGCACATTTTTTTTTTGTATATTTATAAAAAAAAATTTGCTATTCAATGCTGCTAAGAAAAAAAAAAGATTTTTCGCAGAATACCGAGCAATAAATAAAAATATTAGTACAACATTTCAAGCAAAATGTAAGATTACTCAAAGTATGAAAGCGTGTATGAGCTACCTACCAAGATATTAAAAAAAAAGTTTTTTTTTTCTTGAAAAAATCCATTTTGGCAAACAGTTTTCAAAATATTATTTTGAAATTCTTTGAAAACGATCTTTTTTACCCGACTGCGCACGCAAAAAGCGCGGCGCGCAGACAGGGTATGTGTTTAACATTTTATATATGTATGTATGTTTCTTTTTAATTAGTAGAGAGCTGCACTTTCACCAAGTTTCATAGTAAAATTATTTGTTTTAACAAAGATATGAGCGTTTCAGAAAACCCACTATAACGGATTTTACTAAATAAATAATTTATATTTGAATTTTGCCACTTGCGCCGTTACTTACCCTAACCCAATCCCCTACCCCGTGGAGCCCTGGAATCTTACTCACCGACAGAAACACAACACCAACACAAGGTATTGCCATTTTATTGCGTAAGGTGGAGGTTACTTCCACAAACGGGCG
Organism: Chilo suppressalis; assembly: GCA_902850365.2. Lineage (NCBI taxonomy): Eukaryota > Metazoa > Arthropoda > Insecta > Lepidoptera > Crambidae > Chilo > Chilo suppressalis. The sequence continues at coordinate 23,574,536 of OU963898.1, forward strand.
CTCCAATTCGAGCGAAAAATCCGTGTGCCAGGTAGGGCTCTTAGATCATATAAAATGTATCACTTTACACTTGTTAATATGAGCACATTAAGAGGTCAATTCAGTGCGGTATATGCAATTCTATGATATAAGTTCCATTATATCACTTTTCCACAATAGACTTGTAAAAAGTTTCGTGCTGAGTGATGGAACTGGATTTATTATTTAATAAAAAAACACTAACATTACTTCCCGAACGGGCACAGTACCCTGATTATTTCTAACACTATCTTTCACAAAAAAATACTGCACCAAGTATATCCAATAGCCACGAAGTAGGATTTTTTTACTTCAAATGCGATTATCCAAAAATCACTTTTTTCAGCTTAGACTACTTTTCACTGAAGGTACAAAATTCGTGGTGCACGCCATCTATGTTACCGACAACGAAACTTTTGAAATAAGCAAGCAATGGCGTCGCTACCGTGCCGAGGAGTTTAGCGCAAGCGCTGTAATCGGCGTATGTCCTTTGTTCGAAACAAGTCAACATTGTATTATTTGAGTTTAGATCTTTCTGGTGTTATTTTGCAGGATAGTAGCGTTAATGTGTAAGAAATGTGCTCATATTGTTGTTTTTTGTGCTATTATAGTTAAAAACTAGTATTTGATGTGGAAAGTGTTATTTTTCTCACGACAAGCTTTCGCTATATGTTCATGACCGAGCTTTAGGCGGACTATACGCATGAAACCCTTGAGTGACTTTTTTTTTGAATCTGATGTTAAGGATATGGGCCCCGACATGGTGAGTTTGACCTTTGTATTTTGTTCATAAACGATCCTCGATGCTGTTTTAAGTCATGAATTTATGGAATTTCCACAATTTTTCAAGCAACAGGTCCGTTTTTGTTTTGTTTACTTGTCACCGGCGTCCGCCATTTCTGGTTTGGAATCTTCACCTCACCGGTCGTAGGTGTAAGTTGTACTGCATGTTAGCCATTCTGTTTCGTTGGTAAATTTGTAATATCTGCTATGTAATCTAAAGTTGATCCATGCAGATTGATGGATTTTCGGTGATTCAATAGGCATGATTCTGTATAAACATCATGGGTAAGTACCTATCTACATAAAATAATGTCTATCATGTAGAACTTAATGGAATCTACTTACTCGTACGTAAAATGTATCTTGTGATTTCTAAGGATTCATGACTGAAAAAGCACCTATTCTTAACTTCTAAAAGCTTAATTAGTTTTAATGTTAAACATTTATCCAAATCAGTAGATGAATATAATTTAATTAAATCAGGAGGATTCAGTTTGAAAAGAATCTATTATTTACTAGATTATAATTATTTGACTTACTGATTAATAGATATACTTCACTAAAATTGATTGCATAATTTTGTAGCACAGGCAAGTTTATGCACCAGCATTACATTGAAATTAAATTAATTGAGTACATTCAAATCATACTTAAATCCCCTTACAATATTTGGTACACTTTAGTTGAGAAGTCCATTTTATAGCATGACAGTTTTTTAGCTACTAAGATTTTTATTTAGCTTACTGCAAATTGCAGTATTGCTTTAACTTTTATAATTGTTTGAGCACAGATTCTAAACAATAGTCCTTTTGAATTCTATACCTCAATTGAGTATGTACTGCATTTGTGTATAGTCCATTATTAACTGTTAATAGTTGTCTAATATAATATATTTAACTTACCTATTTACTCTTAACACTGTATTTTAAACTGACATTAAAAATAGATTATCAGTTAAAGCTGTTTGTAATCTTATAAGATTTTATTTATGTGAATCCTATGTATATGGACTTCTAAATACATCTGATATTGTATGATAAGTTTGTAAATAAATATTTTATTATTGAACCCACTATTTACATTTATTTGTTTTTAATATCTATTAATGGAATTTGAGATGAGAATAGCGAGACTATTCATAAAAAGCTCTATAGCAATATATCATTAAATATTAACTCATCTCAGATGCAGCAAAGTGGATGTTTGATATGATTTTTACTTGCAGAAATAGCTCTCCAGTGTAGCTAGATCAGTTTTAATTTTGTAGTTTTCATCATTTTGTATAATTATCATTAGATCAGAATACTTGCAAAAATCAATCCTGTGTTGATGGAATTGCATCGTATTTCAGGAGATTTCATTTTCTGGCTCTGACATCAGACCCTGGATATTGCCTAGGAACAGAGTCCATTGTTAGTGTGGATTTGAAGAATCCCATGAGCCCTAACTCAGAACTGCATCACTTTTTGGCGTTCCCATGGCCACTTTCTGGCTTCATCATCAGACCCTAGATATTATGAAGAACCAGTGTCCTTGTTAAGACAAGATAATCTAGCAAGAATAGCTCACTCCCTCCAATGTTTTAAATTAAGTTAGTTTTGTATAAGTTTTGCTTAGGGTACAATAAGGCTGGCATATTCGTACAATGAAAGCCTGTTAATAAATTTATAAAGAATAAAAATATATATATTTATATATACATGTTAAGCCAATATAAATTTCAAAAAGATATGTACTTTTTAGAAGTGTTGCATCAACCACCGGGAAGTGAGACCACTTTTTTATTTATTTTTTTATAATTCAAGTTGTTCTACATTGTTCCAGAGTATTATTTGAAAAAACAAAAAACTGAAGCTAGTAAGCAAAAAAATATTGAAATGGAATGACTTGGAACAACCAACAAAACATTGAATTTTCCAAAAATGGGGGCTACCAAAAATAAGTTTTTTTTGCTTAGTAGCTTCAAATTTTTGTTTTTTTTAATGAAACTAGAACAATGTAGAACAAACATAGAACAATACAGAGCAACCTGTTTTGTTTTAAACGATGCCTAAAAATAAATCTTTGATCATTCAGATTTCTATACCTTATTAAATTGAACTTAGTTAATATTAGTTTTGGGTAAATCCAGTTTATATAACCTCCAAAAAAAGGGATAAATGCCTACTCAGGTCAACAATGTTAAAACCAAGATACAACATCCATCACCATTTTGGCATTTTTCTATGGGTGTTATTTAAAGGGTTAGCAAAGTAATCATATTTTTGGTAGCAAATCAATTTGATTGCTTAGCCAGTTAGGCAGCAACTTATGGTCAGCAAATATTTCTAAATCAGTCTGCAATTTATAGCATTCGGAACAGCAGTAAAAAATTGTACTGCTGAAAATATATATAAGCTGCAATGAGTGATCCATATTTAATCAAGTTTTGGTAAGTACTCAAAGAGTAAGCAAAAAAAGCTAGTCTACCAAAAATATTATACTTATCATGCACAAAAAAAGTGCATACCTCACAAAGAATATTTATTTTCTCTTATTGGGTATATTTAGTAATATTGAGATAGACTTGCAATGTATGTTTGTTCGGGTGGAATCTTACAACTCAATTTTAAGGCACTTACCCTCAACCGATTGAGCTGAAATTTGGTATGCACGTTCAGTTCGGATGACAATGTATGATTAACAGTGTGACGTCATTCTAAATCCAACATGGCGGCATACCCAAAATGGCGGACCAATCATTTTTAATGCATTCCTACAATATGGGTATCAAATTAAAGGGCTTGCTGAGAGTAACTCGAAAAAAATGTGACGTCACTCTTAATCCAATATGGCGGACTTTTAAAACTTGAAAATCGATGTTGAAACAGATATTTTTAACAAATTTAGTTGAAATTTTTTATACACGTTCAGTTTAGATGACAATGCATAGTTAATTGTGTGACGTCATACTAAATCCAAGATGGCGGATAATTTTCTTTTATTCGTTCCTATAATATGGGTATTAAATGAAAGGGCTTGCTGAGGATAACTCGAAAAAGAAAGTGACGTCACTCTTAATCCAATATGGCAGACTACTAAAACGCAAATTTCAATTTTGAAACAGATATATTTGTTTAAATCTAAAGAAAATATAACTAGAAAAAATTCCACGCGGACCAGGCAGCAGACGGGACTCGAACCCGCACCCTTCGTTCATTCGCCTTCGCCCGGATTGCGAAGGGTGCGGGTTCGAGTCCCGTCTGCTGCCTGGTCCGCGTGGAATTTTTTCTAGTTATATTTTCTTTAGATTTAAACATCAAGCAGTTACATGCTTTAAAAATAATAAAAATTATAGATATATTGGTTTTTTATTTTTTTAAGCATTTATCTGCTAGATGTTTAAAAAAATCTAAAGAAAAGTTTTACTAGAAAAAAAAAACACGCGGACCAGGCAGCGGACGGGACTCGAACCCGCACCCTTCGCAATCCGGGCGAATGCACTGACCAATTATACTACCACGGCCCTGATGGCCGCGTCGAAATTTTCCTAGCCTTAAGCTGCAAGGCAGCGCCATCTCTTCGCATTGTAGGCAACCCACAATGTCAAATGAATACTTTTTCAAGGTATTAAACATTTGAAAGAAGAAATTAGAAATTTTGACTAAACACAATCAAAATTTAAAAATAAAGAACAAGAGACATGTGACAAGGGCACTGCTTATTTCATAATGAAATTTCTTCCAGCAGGCATATAACATAAAAAAGGCAGTCAGTGTGTGCTCCTGAATAAATAAACTACTCAAAACAAAATAGGGCCCACCCCGTTTTCCAGCTATAATTTATTTTTCCTTTAACTTAAGTATTTTTTTTTTAATTGAGGTGTTTATAATTGACGTTTGGAAATTGTGTAAACATAAACAACAGTGAAAATTAAGAGTTTTATGTGAATTACACAGTAATTACAGTTTTTAAGAAAATTATCACAAATTAACTAAGAAAGTAAAGTTTGAATATTAACAATATTTTCACACAAATTTATGAAAATTGTCTCTTTTAGTAGCGAGTAGGACCTCCTTTGGTCCGTATGCACTCTTTTAGTCTATCTGGAACGCTTTCGATTAAATGGATAACGTTTTCAGTCGATATTTGCTCCCAACAGACTTTAAGGGCGTTTATGAGGTCTTGTCGGCTATTCACATGACTGAAATTTGACTTGAGGCTTCTTTTTAAATGATCCCATAAATGTTCAATAGGATTGAGGTCGGGACTCATGGCTGGCCACGGTAGTACCGTAATATTGGCTTCTGAAAGTGCTCTCTGAGTGAAACGAGCCGTATGCGCGCGGGCATTGTCTTGCATGAAGACGAAGTTTTCACCGATTCTTTGCCTAAATGGGATGACATGAGGTTGGATTACATGCTCGATGTAACTGGCAGCAGTAACGGTGCCTTCTTCCAGAAATACCAGTTCAGTTTTGCCCATTAAACTAATTCCACCCCATACCATTACACTTGGACCCCCGAAACGATCTGTTCCGTGAATGCACGCTTCTGAAAAACGTTCGCCTTCTTTTCTCCACACGCGGACTCGACGATCGTCACTAAAAAACTTCACTTTAGACTCGTCTGTAAACAGTACTGTCCTCCAGTTGTCCATGGTCCAATTTAAGTGTTCGCGAGCAAATCTTAACCGTGCTGCACGATGTGCCCTTGTCAACTTGAGCCGGATTACTCGCATTCTGGATCGTTGCCCATCCTCATGAAGTCTATTCCGAATGGTTTGATCACTTACTCATGTGCCAGTAGATTGGCGTAAACGATTTTGTAAGGTCCGAGCGGTGATTGTACGCTCTCGACGTGCAGTCAATCGGATATAACGGTCTTCCTGGTCGGTGGTAGCTCGAGTTCTTCCTGTTCCCGCTCTCCTAGCAACACTACCAGTCTCTTGGTAGCGTTCCCACAGGTTACGGATAGCGCGTCGTGACACACCAACTCGTATTGCCACTGATCTCTGTGAATGTCCTTCCTGAAGCATAGCCACCGCTCTTGAAGCTGTATCCATATCCATATGACGGCGAGAACCAGGCATAATGATCACAAATAACGTAGAAAATAAAACAAAATGAATAAAACAACAAGGTACAACAGGAACAGTCAGACTGAGACTGAGAACACAAGTGATTAGAAATTTTAAAATTGGACGATTATTAGGGCACTTCACTTTTTTGTTTGCTCACTTAAGAGTAACATTTAACTTGTCGCTTGAAACATTGATAAAGATTCGTAAACATGTCAACAATAAGTTAAAATGCTTCAACTCGACAATAATTGCCCTATATATTTTTTTTAGACAATATACTGGATTATTTATGGGTGGGCCCTATTTTGTTTTGAGTAGTTTATAACATAATACATATTCAACATAAACATATATATACAATATTTACAAATAAATTAATGTATATTAATATAAAATAAACAAAAACTTACTAGAAGAAGCAATAAAGTTTTAGAAATTCAAGTAGAAAAGTGTTTCTTCAATCGTTTTTTAAAGGTAGAAATGGTCGTCTCTGGTTTCTGCTGGCAACGAGTTCCACAAGCGGACGGCATGTACGGTAAAAGAGTAGGCAAAGTCAGTTTTGTGAGTAGGACATTTGAGAAGGGATTTTAGGTGGGACCGGCAAGGAACATCAGGCGAGTGGGTGAAAGAAAACCGCTCCAGAAGGTAAGAAGGATATAAAGGATTGTAAAGGATGTTGAAAAGGATACAAAGGATTCTGACATTCCTGCGCAGACGTATGGGGAGCCACTTGAGTTCCTTTCGGAAGTTGGAGACGTGATCGTACTTACGAAGACCAAAGATGGCAAGATTCTGCAGGCGCTCAAGTTTGTTAAGCAAAACCTCCGTAGCGTCTAAATAGCAAGCATCGGCATAGTCGAGAAGGGGTAGAATAAGAGATTGTGCAAGGGCAATTTTAGAATGTAGAGGAAGAAAATTTTGTAAACACTAAGGTGTGAAGTGAAAAATACATGTTGCGACTTGCACCATTGACGTGGGCTGTCCATGAGAGATTGGTATCAATTGTCACTCCGAGATTTTTCACCGTTATACTGTAAGAAATATTGATTCCACATATTGAAACTGGTGGTAAATGAAAGGAAAGTATCATAAAGGAGTACCCAATGATGATCGCCTGTGATTTACAGGGATTAACTGAGAGACCATAAAATTTTGCCCAAGTACTGATAAGGTTAAAGTCTTCATTAATGGCTGCTATCGTGGAGTCCGTTTCGTCAATATTGAAATGACGATAAAGCTGCAAGTCATCTGCGTAGAGATGGAACTTGGAGGAGATAACTCTTATAACTGAGTTGATAAAAATGGAGAATAGGAGAGGCGAGAGAACACCTCCCTGAGGTACACCTACACTGAGTTCACACCCATCAGAGGTTATGTCATCAAGGCGAACACACTGTGAGCGACCCCGAAGATAGGAATCGAACCATCTTATGTTTAAATTACTGACCATTATCATGATTATTTACTGAACATAATTGCAGCCAGATTTATGTTACTGCTAGTAAAATCTATGTATGCTGGCCATATAAATTTTAAGGCTTCTTTTTTTTGTTCACCAAAATATTTAAAAGGTATACCAAATAATTAATTCTTTTTTTCTACACATAAATGCATGATAATCCTTGAGGTTACAAGATTGGTTAGATTTGTACGAGAAAAGAATGGATCCTTTTACGACTTGTCGCTGTAGGCAGAAGAATATCGGCTTTATTTCTATGAATTTATATCTTATCTAATTCTGAATGCCCTGTAGTAATATCGAGCCCTTACCGCCAAATTATCGTAAGCGACATTCGCCAAATTATCGTAAGCGACACTTTTGTCGAAATGCGTTTTTTGTGGAAACTAATATTTTAAACCGTAACGGACCCATCTCTGTTGATATTTCCCTCCAAAAGAACACCGTAATAATATAATAGAGGGAAGAATAGAGGGAAATATCAACAGAGATGGGTCCGTTACGGTTTAAAAAATTAGTTTCCACAAAAAACGCATTTCGACAAAAGTGTCGCTTACGATAATTTGGCGGTAAGGGCTCGATATAGTGCCACGGAGTGCTAGGGAAAGAGTAAAAGGAAAAGGGGTTCCGTATTCAATCTATGAACCATCCCAAATACTTAATCATCCCAAAATAGTATTCCTAACTCAAGATATTTTATTATATTTTCTTAATTCAACCTAAACTGGTTCCTAACTTATCCCAAGGCAAATATAACCAAAAAGTATGGATAGCAAAATAATGTTTAATATTCTTTTAGGTTAATATTTATATACAACAGCAATATTCTCCTATTTGCAAAAAATGTTATGTGCATATTATTCCGTAAAAAAACAATATAATATAACATATTAGTATTAAGCTAAGCTGTACACTGTAGCACTAACTTATTATGGAAATAAATATATTATTATTTTAATTACATTTTGTAATGCCTTTATGTACACATAAAAGATAACCTACTCATTAGTAATCATAGCATAGCAATTAACAGTTATAAAATGTAGGAGCAGTACGGCAAGTGTTTTATGGTTTCTTTCATACTCACGGAGTTAAAGGTGTTTATCGTTATAATTATTATATTCAAGAGAGAAAGAGCTAGCAATATCTGTCTTTCTATCCAGTAACCGCCTATTCTGTGTTCACTCTCAAACCGGTTTTCATTGTTTTAACAATGTTGCAAATAGTCAACTATGTGAACATGATATTAAATTTAAAAAAATAAATTAAATAAATGACATCTAATCGGTTCACTATTGGCTGACATACTAAGTGCAGCTACGAATTCGTCAAATGTTATATAACGGCTTTCAATTTCAAAAAATTACTAAAATACGGTTACTTATTCGGAACCTCCTTGCCAAATTTGGAGCTAGCGGTTTGGGCTTTGCGTTGATATGTCAGTCAGCCAGTTTCTTCATTAATATATTTTGATATGCTCACGTCATGGAAAAGTAGGTTTTTTTTATTTAATAATTCAATCAATATTATATTCTTGCCTGAGTCGCGCGACGGCACTGTCTACAACGGGTTGCGGTCGCCTCGCCGTTCTCTGGCCACGCCCACAGGTCGCGCCCGTCGTAGTCGCGGAGTTGGCTTTAGTGCTTCATATAAATTCATACAAAACAGTGGTTCACCGACCCGTGGGCAATCGCCTTACGGGATTGCTATGGCTATCGCTGACGATTTCTATTTGTTAGTACTGACAGTTTTCAAATACCTCACGATCATTTTCTTTAATACTGTTATTACCAAGACAAAAGTAAAAAAGAGCGCGTGGCATTTGAAAACCTTCGGCGGCCAGAAATAACAAGTTTAAATCTGAAGCGATAGCGATAGCCATATCCCGTTAGGCAATTGCCCCCCGGTCTCGCTCGCCGGTCACTAAGAATCTAATGCTACCTTAACGCCATCAATATCCCTAACATGATAGTGTAATCAAAACCAATTGTCAAATGGTTTTATTATGATGTATTCTATGTATTATTAAGGATGCAACGATACCGATACGAGAATCATATATCTGCGAGTATCGTAAGTTTTATGATCATTCGATATCGTAATCATTACGATACGATATACCTATAGGATTCATTGTTTTCCCATATTTTTTTCATTTTTAAAAGTAGTTACTACAGTTTCGAGTGAAAGGAAATACACAGCGCGTCAATGTCTAAACACAATCCATCCCTTTTGTTGACATCAACAGCTTTAACGCAGAAAAAAGAACAAAAAAATTAAACAATTAAAAAAGATAACTTAATTATAAAATTAAATAAATAAGCAAATTAAAAATCCGAACTTTATTTTTTTCCTATATTAATATTGATATAATAACACACAAAGTGATAAGTACAAACAAAGCTTCAAATAAATTCAATAAAATGCTATAAAACAAAAATCATAATTGCATTCGTATCTAAGTAATTCATTATCGTATGGGGCGCGCCATTACGATGAATTCGTCATTTATTAGTATCGTAATAGCCGTTCCGTTTATCCCTATGTATTATTTTCTATATTTTAAGCAATTTATTGCATACCTTTAATTTTAGCAAGTTAATATATATAACTTGTAAGTTGTTATCTTTTGAGTTTATTTTTATTCCTTGTATTTAAAGGATGTATGTCACTGTGTTTGAGATAATAGTTTTATTTTTACTTTGAACAAAAAGTATACAATTATAAGGGAATTGAGAAGCAGCCCTTGATAAATAGCCCTTTTCGCTTTTTTTTTGCAAGATAAATATAGTTTCAATATCGGCTGCTATTCCCCAGAGAATAATACCATAGGATACAATACTATGAAAATAACTAAGGTATACAATTCTAGCAATGTCTACATTAGTAATTTGTTTTATTATATGTATGGCATAAGCTGCTGCTGAACTAACTTTACTATTTATGTACAATGAAAATAGAAACAGACCCAAAATCGATCCCTGTCGAACACCAATTTTCACATAAGATCCAGATGACTTTAACACCATTTTCCTCTTCAGTTTGAACTCTGTAATTGAGATACGATAGTAGCAATTTTTGGGCTGCGCCTTTGATTCCCTAGTAATTTTAACACCTGCTCATCTGGTGCTCATTTCCCTACAAGTAAAGTTGTGAAAGGGTGTGGTTATTTTGAAAAGTAAAATTAAGCATAAGAAAAAAATATGTTATTAGATTTCTGAGACAGCCCCCTTTTGCAGTTAACAAGCCTCAACTTTTGGTGTTGCATCAGAGTTGGAAGAAAAACTAATTTGAGCCCTGTTGCTATGGCTAAAATAATAATGGTCAAATTTGTAGAGGGGTTCTGAACAACGCTAATAACTAATAAACCTTTGAGTTATGGCTGAATTGCATTTTTATGTCCCCACCAAAGTATTTTTTTACCTGTTTTATACTTTTGCACCTCTGATGCTCCATCTCCCTGACAAGTATACTTAGTACGAAATTTGCTCTAATTCTGATATGATTTCATTCTCTAATCTAAACTTAAAACTACATTTGACAAGTAGCTCTCCCATAAACCATGATAATAATGTTATATACTGCTGTCGATTTTTAGTATATTAGAAGAATTGTGGCAGAATGAATCCCACAATCAATGTATTATCTTGTCTTTGGTAACCTAGTAAGTATTAAAGGTATATTATACCTAGAATAGTTGTAAATAGAATATTTCTCTATATGCAGATTGCACCAGCTGCAAAAAAACTGTGGGATAAAGGCCCAGGTGCTGGCGGCGACAGCAAAGGGCCACCGCACCTGCCTCCACTGCAACTTAATCCAGAGCAAATGTGGCGAGACCCCACATGGTCTGCCCAAGGTAAGTCTTACTTTATAGTGAAGTTCTTTTTAATATATATTGTTTCCAAATATCGAACCTACACCTTTAAATAGGATAGCAAACTACATATAGAACGCAATCTTCTTGTTTGAATTTTTTCAATAAATACAATTTGCTTTGGTTGTAATGGTCTAATACGATTCCCCTACGCACTGCTGTGGTAGATGGTGAAATCCATCCTATTGATTATCTTGACGGTGTCCTAATTGAGCGCGATTCGTGAAGATTTTCTGCTTACGATACCAACCTACGATCAAACAATATAGAATAAGCGACCTACCTAGTTGACCTTCGCATGATGTGTGTGTGTTGGATGCACAAAGTTCTCGCGAATTTGCGATTTTTGTGGAATACCTTTCTTTTAGGACATGTTATTACGTATTCTGTCGATAGGTACTATAACATAGTGATGACCGCTACAGCCATCGGCGGAAAACATCGGTTAATTCTTGGATCACAAAATCCATATCACTGCATAGTTGTTATGTTGAAGATTCAGTAATCAAGGCCTTTTGATCCGCATCAGGACACGTTTTTAACATTTATGGCAGGAAAGTATGCTTGCAAGCCATAAATGTGGTGAAAATATGGTCAGTAACATTAATAAGCACTGAACTGTTTTTAACTGCACAGCACAGGTCACGAATCTTTACCTATCTGAAGTACCTTTGGCTGTGCATTGAATGCTTTAGGAATAAAATTGTCTATTCATTTCATTCACAACCAACCAGTAAGGCCTGTCAAAGTTATACTATTATGCTAATTGTATGGTGGTGATGATGGTGTAGTAAAGAATATGGGTATGTCATTGATGTTGTAGCGGTGGAGCATAATGTCGGAGTGCCGATGATGAGCACGCGACGTGGAGTTGCTTTTCCTGGCGGGGACGCGGGCAGCATTTTGTCACCTCGCGATACCGCTGGACTAGGAGTGAAGATGGTTGAATATGTACTAGGGGGATCACCTACAGGTAATAAAAACTATGCTAACAGTTGAAAACTCATTATCTAGAGCTCCTACGTGCCGTTCGAGAGCCGTTTTGTCCCGGCTGCATCTCCAGTCGTTAGCACCTACCAATCTGCACTGAGTATGCGTGGTGGGACACGGCCCAGTCTCCCTATTAAATTCATAGAAAAGGCCTATGCCCCGAGATACATAAATAGGCTGATGATGATTTATTTTCTCAATCGTCACTAATGAAGGTTATGAAAATAACCTTAAACTGCCAGTAATAAGTTGAAAAAACATCGCTTTACGTCTTATATTAAGAATGTACATCTAAAAGAGGGAATTTTCGGACATCTCTACATACACCATATTTTTCTTTTCTTAGAAGCTGGCGGAGTTGCAGCTGGCGGTGGCGGCGAGAAAGTTGCCGGAGTGGTGGCTGGCTTGCGTGGGATGGTTCTCGAGGAGCGCCCCGAGGACAAATCTGCTTCACCATTCGAAAAAGATCTCCATGAACTGCATGAGCATGGACCTTTACCTAATGGGCTTCATAACGGTCAGGAAGACGATAAAGCTTTCAAGTGAGTACACATTATTTTTATTTTATTCATACATCCATTATCGACGCAAGATTATGTAACTACGTCGATCAATTGCATTTTCTTTCACACTTAAACAACTGAATTGATTTTGATGAATTTTCCTATTCGAAAATTAAGCATTCGTAGTGTATCATAAAATTATTTTACGTAGACTTTGGTCGCGGGCAACAGTTGATTTAATACGCTTGCAAGGAATAATTAAATGAAAACGATCTTTGAATGTAGCCGCTCGCGGTCGCGGTGCGTTATACTAAAGCACTCGCTTGTCGTGCGAGAGGCGAGCGAGTCGCGCGGGCATTAACCGCGCTCCGTAGATCATGGCCTCTGTCAATGCCACCTGCCCCCCGCTCGCGCGGCCTGCGCCTGCCTACCAGACGACGATCAAACTCGATGCTTTATCAAACCTATTGTTGTATGGTTGATTTAACAACACACAATCTGCAATTATGCTTATTTTGGAAAAATATGTTAGAAGAATCTACTTTAATTTGCTGTGCGACTTTAGTTAATGGAGATTCTGTAAATTAAAAACAAGAGAGATATTAAAATGTGTTACTGATGTTTGGTTATTTAAATCTCATCTGTATATAAACTCCCGGACACCTAAATCGAGCCACCTTGATTTTTTGGTTTGGAGTACTGTAACTTATAAAAGATGTATGTAGAAGGAAAATGTTATGATGCAGTTTTGGAGCTGGTATACTCATCATTCATTTAGAGTGCCACTGTTCTAAATTTGAACTATAGTTTATTAAAAAAGTCGAGTTACGTTGAAACAAGTCCATATTTGCTTTTTTCAAGGAAAAAAATGTAATCGATTTTTAAGTAAAGACATGTTTTACACGAAAAGAAATGTTTATTTAGTAACTTGTATTGCCTCCCGGTGCATTTATGACAGCTCTCATACGGTTTGGCATAAAATTAATCAATGTCGTTATGACATGTTGAGGAATGTCCTCCCATTCTTCCAAAATTACATTTTTGAGCTCCTGCATGGTTTGCGGGGCAGGATGATGAGCTCGAACACGCCTCATCAGCTCATCCCATAGATGCTCTATAGGATTCATAACAGGACTTCGCGCTGGCCATCTCATAACAGTGATACCAATGTCATTTAAGTACTCCCTGACGATTCCCGCAGTATGGGCCCTTGCATTATCATGCATCAAAACGAAATCTTGGCCAATAAATCCAGCATATGGTATCACGTGGTTCTCTAAACATTGGCGAATGTATCTATTGCCATCTAGGGGCGGCAGTCGTGGTCCCGTCACTACCTCTAGCTCAGTTTTGCCTTCCATAGAGATTCCTCCCCAGACTGTCCATGATCCTCCACCATAACTCACTTTCTCGTCAATACAGCATTGCGCGAAACCCTCGTTCTGTCTTCGGTACACCTTACTTCTTCCGCCATTACCGTATAGCATTATCTTGGACTCATCTGTGAAGAGAACCTGGCTCCATTGATGTCGAGTCCAATTTAGATGTTCGCGCGCAAACTCTAGACGGGCTATTCGGTGTGCTCGTGTCAATTTGGGTTCATTGGCTGGCTTATGGGGTTTTAAACCACGTTCATTGAGTCGCCTTCTAACGGTCCGAGCACTTAAAAGCCACTCCGTGAAAGTCCCTGAGCTGTTCTTGTATCTGAACAGAGTTAAGGCGTCGATTTCGTAAGCTAGTAGTGACAATGTATTGATCTTGTTCGCCGTTGTCACTCGGTAACGAGGTCCTCCTGTTCTGCGAACGAAGCCGCCAGTCTCCAGGTATCGGTGGTACACTCTTTGAACAGCGGAACGACTTATGTGAAGTTGTGAACTCACATCTCGCTAACTTAGCCCAGATTGAAGAAGTGCTACAGCTTGCGCGGCTACTTCAGGTGAAGTATCTATAATTTTATAGCCAAAAACGGTTCAAATTATAGAAAAATAACTAAACTAAACTTTGGTATACAACAATTGCGAAAATTCAAACCAAATCGACATTAAATTGCTTCAAAAGCAACTTTCAACAGTCATTATTTTTTATTTTTTACAAGCTTTTATTTAACTTGCTATGTATGTTTGTTACGGTCAAATCTTACAACTCAATTTTAAAGCACTTGCCCTCAACCGATTAAGCTGAAATTTGGTATGCTCGTTCAGTTCGGATGACAATGCATGATTAACAGTGTGGCGTCATTCTAAATCCAATATGGCGGCATACCCAAAATGGCGGACCAATAATTTTTAATGCATTCCTACAATATGGGTATTAAATTAAAGGGCTTGCTGAGAGTAACTCGAAAAAAATGTGACGTCACTCTCAATCCAATATGGCGGACTTCTAAAATTTGAAAATCTATTTAGAAACAGATATCTTTAACTAATTTAGTTGAAATTTTCTTTTTTTCTTTTTAGCGCATTTGAATAAAAGCTTGTTTTTAAAAAGGTATTTTTTACCTTAATTTTATTATTTCAAATCAGTGACCAAGTTCTTTATTTGTGTTCTTTATTTTAAATTCTAAAATTTAAATTTGGAATAATACATACGGGAAAGACGATGAAATATGCCAGCATTAAAAATGCATAAAAACTTTTTTGTTATATTGTATATTTTTTGTGTATTGGGCTTTTAGGCCCGGGAATGTAAGGTGGCTCGATTCAAGAGTCCGGGAGTGTATTTATATATAATTGAACTGTTGCACAAATATTCCTTTAAATTAAATACTTAGGCAAGCAATACAAACAAGGAGATTTTTGGAAATTTATTTTTAGGGGTTTATAATAGGGATCAAAAGTTAACATGTAACTGCCATCTGGACTTAACATTTAACTTTTGTAAAATTAATTAGGCTAAGATTTTTTATAACTTTACCTCTGAGGAATTAATAAGGCGAATGAAAGTTTTTACACTACGTGGGCGGAAAGCTATCTTCAATATATTTATAAGAAGGAACTGATTGACAGGTGGATAAACGCAGTCGAAATTATCTCAATATAAGATTACAGTTACATTTTTTAAAACAATATAATCACAATACTTGTCCCATAATAAATAAAATCTCTTTATAATTTTTGAAGAAAAGACGATGAATTTTCATGAAAACTTATTCATGTATTGTCTTTCCCCTAAATCATGAAGTAGTGTCCAATTTATGGCGTGCTTGAGGGAGGGAAATAGGTATTTCTTGTATTCAAGAGATAATATCTCGGTCCGTGACACGTAGTTGGTTTTGCAGTCGCACGCCCGGGTCGCGGCAGCCGTCACCGGCGGAGGAGGAAGCGGGCGGCGCGGCGGGCGTGCGCAACGGTGACGGCGCCGCCTTCCAGCTGCTGCCGCCGCACCACTTGCCACAGCAGCCGCCGCTGCACCATCTGCCGCACCTGTCGCACCCGCAGGTACTACGCGTGTTATACTATAGTATCTAGGCGAGATTGGGCCATGACCCACCACGCGGATCCAATGCGGATTGGTGGGTGCTAATGACAGCAGATGCAGCCGAGACCAACGGCTTAACGTGCCTTCCTACGCACGGAGGAGCTCGAGATAGTAAATTTTTGGTCATCAAATGACCGACCACTGCGAAAGTTGCCTTATTTCAACGAGCGCAGTAGAACGCGCTTACAAACCACTTGCGCCATCGAGCTTCTCAATGTGTGTGTACATGCTTTCTCTCATTTTCCTCGTGAGATCCAACGAGATCCTTAACTCGGGCGCAAAAATAGACAATCTACCGAGACCCATGGGACAAGACGTGAGCACCATGTACTCGGGCTCGGCCTGTATCGGGGTGTCTCAACGAGTGTTTCCGCTGGCCGATGCTCAAGTCAGTTAGTATAGACAAACGGAAAATTTATGAATAAAATTCTGCAATCAAATAAAGCTTTGCCCATCTTTTGAGGTTCAAAATGGCAAGGATAATTTGAATTATATTGTATAGTCTAGACAGCTGCTTTGTGAATTCACAAATATGTGTAAAAAGAAAACCAATTTATTAATCATCATCAACAGTCCAATATATTTATTTCTCTTATGAAAAGGGACTATCTTTTTATTTGGTCAAATATAAAGCATGCGATTATTGGTTTGGCCACAATCGTTTCTGATATTAAGCAACGATGTAGTCTTAAGTCTACGTTTGGAGCATGCAAACTCAAATAATGCCTGCTGCCTTGTATGTCCCCATATAAATCGGGGAATACAGAAGCAGGTTGGGAGGGATTCCTTAGCGCAGGGATGGGCCGCGGGTCAACTCCGCCCCGCGTCTATCAAACGAAAATCAACCTTAAAGTACCATTTTTCACATGTTCCGATAAGGACCACCCCGCTGCCAAACCTCATACCTACCTTTTTACTTCGCATTCGTTACTAAGCTATATTTTGATTTGATTTAATTTACATATTCTGGGGATCGTACGGTGGCAAATCGTAAATGTTCTGAGCAAAAACTTTGGATTGCCATAGATTTTGATAGTAAATATTGGCATGATGAGGAGAAAGTTTACCATAGCGGTTCGCCAGACTCCATCGAAAGATACATTGTCGCCGCACGGAGAGGAAACCTGGCTAGAAGACCGCGGTGACGCCCAGAGCCGTCCGTCGAGGCCTCTCATCCCTCTCATCACCGAAAAGAGCAACTAGGATTATACTCACTATGGTGGAGTAGCCTTTCCTGGATGGCTAGAAGTTACGATTTTATGTATGGGGCCGTTCAAGTATTACGTAATCACTATAGGGGGGCGGGGGGGTCTTTGCGTTCCTTATTTTTGATGACATGGGGGGGTGAGAAAGTGATTACGTCAGCATCATGGATTCGGGTGTCATGGACTGAAGATTGTATACATATACCAAAAATTCGAAAGAAGTTGGTTTTGTTCGTAATAGGACCTTACTTAATGTTGAATACTGTGTCAAAAAAGTTGGTTTCAATGAATATTATGTGCGTTAAATCCTTTATCCTAAGCCTATTTAAGTACTGCTGCTCATGAAGCTCATGAAAGCTCATGAATGAATAAAAAAAAAGAATACATTAAAGGAAAAATGTATAGGTACCAATGTTTGGGAGATAGAGCTTTGCTTACTTTTGCTGACAAGGGGGAGGAGGGGGTAAATAATTGTAATAAATCTGCTTACGTAATACTTGAACGGCCCCTATGCTTATAAATTCCACCTGTTGAAAAACCTTTTTATGGCTTCTTTGTCTTTTGTCTCAGAAGTATACAAAAACTATAATTTAAAAACATGTTACAATTGGTCATTTGTTCTAATAATATAAGGAAATTGAATCCTGTCAAATTGCTAATAAAAGGCTGTTGCGTATCTTATATCTTTGTTTGTATTACATTCACAGCCACATCCTGGAATGTTAGGCGTCGGACCACTGCAAGGCTTGCCACATCCCCAGCATCCACAAATACATCCAGGTAATTCTGGTAATGTTGTTAATAAACGCAAACCACAGGATAAATAGACGGCAGAATAATAAAAATGTTATACCAGGGGCTGTTCCCTGCTTCATCTTAATCTGTTCACCTGCTGATAGTGACTAATTTCCATTTATAATTTAAAGAAGAAATATTGGGCACAGTGCAGATTTTGCTACTGATTTGGAACCACCCACATTCATCGTCTTACACAATGGCTTAATACCCTCCAAATAACAGAAGTAGATTTGCAACGAATATTCGGTTTCTATTCGGTATACGTCCTATTCGGCCACTTTTACACCCGTATTCATAAACATTACTATGAGGTCTCACAGGGTGCGTTAACGCACAGGGTCCGAAAAACTTATTCATAGACAATACTTGAGTGGAGACCGGCACTATACGTCCCTTATAATGAACGCACAGCCAAGGTAGCCTGCTAGCTGTATTACGCAACGCATAGTGCCTATAGTTCTTTTCTTTTTGACTTCGTCAAAAATTTTTGGTTATTTGCGTTGACTGTTATTTGCTGTTCGAGGTTTTGTTTTTTCTTTGTTTGCGGCTGTATTCGAAAATAATAGCGTTCTTTTGAAGAAGAAATTGATAATTATATCAATGAGCAAAACAGAATAAGTACCAGAAAAGTGATACGAGATTTAATATTATTATTACCACGAAACACAAAATGCTCTCAAGCACTGTTTGGTTTCAAAAACGTTATGAATTATGACAATTGACAAATGATAATCATGTCATTCAGAACGGTGTGTGTACTTAACAAAAAATGAGCCAATCACAGAGCTCTATTCAACGCTGTGCATTCTCAGAGCGAAGAGTCATTTGAGTATTGTTTATGATTATATTTATGAAAGGTTTGCCAAGTAAAACGCACTGAGAAATGTCTTACTTTGCACAGTGTTGCTACTTTACTTAAACAATTATTTTTTGTGAATACGGGTGTTATTATATTCTTCCGAATACCGAATACTTAAGTAATATATTTTGTTGTACTGAGATAATTGAAAAATGCAATATTTTTTTTTTTTGGCTCACAAAACTGGTTACAAAGAATATCCATATAAATATATGCATACAAAAAAAACATCAACTACTTTGCAACCTACTAGATGCAAGCACAGCATGCATTTCTAAAACTACCTAACTACTAAGGATATATACTAAAGGATAAATATAGTACATATAGGTTAAACTCCAACTAAAAAAATTAAGTGAAAGTTAAAACTAAAAACTAATAAAACCTCATCAGAGAATATTGAATTTAAACATTTTCTGGTTGAGGTTTTAGAACCTTTAAATATGTCGAAATCATTTCGAATAGCATTATAGGTTGACAACATTCTATAAAGAGGAGAGTGATTCCCGAGTCTTGTCTTAATCGTATTTTATTGAATCGTAATTTATTGACTCGTTTTTATTATAATATATTTATTTCTCTTACAATCATGAAAATAGTCATTGCCGCAGTCAGTCTCACACATCAAGTTGCCACAAAATTACAAATTATCGCAATTGATTATGAGTCTTAAATCAAGCATGTTAGAGCTCAAAATCTATTAGACGAGTTAGCGAGTTTTGGGTGGCTTACTGTAAAGCCTCGATGACATGGGAGGAGTTTACAAGTTACAAACTCGCGAGTTCGCTAACAAGCCGCTAGCGAACTCGATGGCTTGTTACTCTTAACTGTACATAATCATCTTGAATTACAAAATTTTATGATATTTTAATGCTTTTGAATAATCGTTGTAATAAAAATTTATAAGAATTTTACCTTTTTACTCGTCAAAGGTCCAATTTTTGAGATAACACGCTCTGTCTAAACACTACTTCCTGGCGGCCGACAAATATTTTGCTGCAATATGCACAAAGTAAACTTATTAAAACACGCAGTGCCATTGCAATAGACCTTGTGTACATTAGAAACGCTGAAAACAAAGTATTTTCGCCACAGACTGACCGAATATTTTTGCCTAATATTGGGCTATTCGGCCAGGAAGCTCGCCGAATATTAGGTTTTCCATATCTCTAAATATTCTAAACAGAATCCTTAAACCATTAAAAAAGCGTGGTAGCTTATTTAGTATCATCCACTCACACACTTCAAGCAGTGTGGAAATCGCCAGGTCTTATAAACTGATTAATCATAATTTTTGCATGTATCACGATTCAACTTATATTTTTTGTTGACAGGCATGACACTGAACGACTCTATGAATCAGCACATTGAACTCGTTTTACAAATGGAGCAACACCCACAATTTGACAACAACAGCTTTGCAAGTACTCAACAAGTAAGTACTGTGTATTTTGAAACATCTGCTCCTCCAACTTTCAACATTCGTAAGCATAATTTCAGATCTATGTATTTGTTTGTAAAGATTCACTAACATTATAAATGAAAAAAACGATAAAATGTAATGGTAAGCGAGTCTTGGCGTTCAATACAATCAACCGGCTAGACACAATGGTTGCTAAGTTAATCGTAAGCTGCACCGACGCACAGTGTATCACCGGCAGACTCGATGCCCGCCCTGCCTCGCACCTCATCTTATGGTTGCCTTGACTAGACCACACTTGATTTTAATTACGTTTTGACAAGACTATAAGATATGTCTTTACAGGTGAATACAATTATTCGAAATTGTTAACGGAAAAAAACATAAAAAACCAACTAAGCTAAATAACAATATTATGATACCTACCAATTCCAAAAACATGGCTAGTAATACTAATATATCAATGTTACCTATCCTATTTATCTATATCAGTGGTTCTCAAACTTTTTAAATGACGGAACCCTTTTGGGAAGCAAAATACTTGATGGAACCCTACAATAAAACAATTATTTTTATAAGTGTATTCTATATTAATCAGCATAATAAAAGTACAATGTATCCGTTACTAATTATTATTTACTTCACCACTTGGTAAGGACAATAATAGAAAACATTAAAAAAGAAAAAATCTAACTAGTGGGAGGTATGAAACTGTTTTTTATTTTTCATCAATTGCTTGATATCAGGTTTGATGGAAGAAAGTTGGAGTCTCATATCAGCTTCGGCGTCCAGTCTATTGCGATATTTTGTTTTCGTGGCTGCGTAGGTAGAGAATCCTGTTTCGCACAAATATGTAGTTGGGAACGGGAGAAGAATATCCAGAGCCATTTGGCCAAGCATTGCATATTCATCTTGGATTCTGCACCAAAAATCATTAAGAGGCGTCGTTTTGAACAATGACTCCATACTTGTGTCTGATGACATTTCTAAAAGAGATTCATATATCTCATTTGACATGTTTTCAGGCTTTTCCAAGTTGGGTAAAAAAGGATTATGAATCCAGGAGTTCACTTTAATTTTTGTATTGTGTTCTTCGGGAAAATACTTTTCAAAAGATGCGCGCATCGAACTGAGATATTGGACCAATTCTTCAAACACATTATCTTCAAACATTTCTGAGTCGTTTTCGCTAACAAACTCAGTGAGTAACGTAAAACTTTCTATTTCTTTCTTACCAATGCAAATGATCCAAAAATCTAATTTTCTTTTAAAAGTAGTTATTTTATTATAGGCCTGAAACACTGTTGTCTGTTTACCTTGCAATGATAAATTTAATTCGTTAAGTTTTTGAAAGATATCCGCCATAAAAGACAATCGGAACAACCAAGTTTTATCATACAAACGGTCCTTCAAATTAAAAGAAGTATCTGCTGAAAGAAACATTTGTAACTCGGCTCTAAGTTCAAATAGCCTTGTTAAAGTTTTTCCCCGAGACAGCCATCGCACTTCTGTATGGAGCAGCAGTGTTTTATGTTTGCTGCCATAATCTTCACACAATAATGAGAACAATCGGGATTGTAGTGGTCGTGATTTGATAAAATTAATTATTTTTACCGCTTCATCCATAACTAATTTTAGATTAGACGGCATTTGCTTCATCGCAAGTGCTTGTCTATGCAGAATACAATGACTGGAACTACAATTAGGCGCTTTATTTTTCATTCGTGACACTGCTCCTGCTGTTTTACCTGTCATCGCCTTGGCCCCATCTGTACAAATGTCAATGCAATTGTTCCAACTGAGATTATGTTCTTCAAAAAATATATTTATTTTATTAAAAATTTCTTCCCCGGTAGTGTTTGTAAGCAGCGATGAACACATAAGCATGTCTTCTTCAAAAGAACTTTTATATGGATATCTCACAATAACCAGCAGGATAGCCAAACCAGCGACATCAGTCGACTCGTCCATTTGCAAAGCGAATCGTGTATTTTGTAGACGTGTAACTAGTTCTTGTTTGACGTAGCTTGCCAGATCATGGATTCGTCGTGAAACAGTATCGTTTGATAGCGGAACAGTAGAAAGATGCTTTGCAGATTTTTCATCAAGCATACATTTTGTTATGTCTAATACACATGGTTTTATTAATTTCTCAGCGATAGTGTGCGCTTCACCTGCTTGTGCAATGCGATAGCTAACTAAGTATGATGCCTCCGTGGCCTTTTCGTTGGTAGTTTGTGTTACATGCATCATATTTTTTTGACTTTCTAATAACTGATCTTTTTTGCGAACAAAAAATTCTTTATTCTTGTCTTTAGTCTCGGGGTGTACGGTTTCTAAATGTCGACGCAATTTGGCAGGTGCCATGGAACTATTAGGAAGCAGTTTACTACAGAGCATGCAGAGAGGTGAGCCGTTGGAATCAACAAATCCGAAACTGATATAAGATTCATCATACTTCCTTTTTTTCGTCTTTGAAACCGTCGAGCTTGACGTCGTGGCACTCGTGGCATCATCTTC
Organism: Chilo suppressalis; assembly: GCA_902850365.2. Lineage (NCBI taxonomy): Eukaryota > Metazoa > Arthropoda > Insecta > Lepidoptera > Crambidae > Chilo > Chilo suppressalis. The sequence goes on from OU963898.1 coordinate 23,597,506, forward strand.
TGGATCGGTGATTGCTAAATTCTCCGCGCGCATTGCTTTTGAACATTCAGCGTCATTAGAAGATGTTGTTGGAACACGTTTAACACCTTTAAGCCAACGTTCCATTCTTCTTTATTTATAATGTTACAAGTCAGGATAGTGGGGTTTAAATAATGCACAATCGTTACTGCGTATAAGAGACTAAATTTAGAACCTACAGGGAAGAAATGTATAAAACTGAGACAACAGAATACAGCAGGCAGTAAAACAATGAACACCAGTTTCTCGCTAGCGAGCTTGTAAGTAGGTAGTAACTTATCGCTCCGAACGCTAATCATCAACTGACGACGCCAACGCGCGATCGCCGCTTTTATACTTAGTCCTAGACTCGATCTCAAATATTCTCGAAAATACTCGAGTCGGCACCTTTGATAAACAAAAAGCAAAAATAAAAACAGAAATTTAAAAATAGCGTTGTAAACAATATCGACTTTATCCTTTGAAGTTAGAGACGAAAGTCGCTAGTTGACAACTATAGCGTCTAATTCAGAGGCGGCTTTTATCAAAGAGACTGAGCGCTTACAAGTATACCTACCCGCTCGTTTTAAGTTTGCCGCTGGCGATAGGTATGAGTGTATGACGTTCGAAATTTTTTATTTAATTGTAACAATAAAAATTGTGTACGTTAGATATTTGGGTAAAACTATGACACATTATAAGTTTTGTTGTCACGTGGGGGAGGGTACGCGCATTCCACAGACCGGCAAACTTAGAGCGAACGCGTTGTACAAGTATAAAATTGTTGAGACCAAACTTATGAGATATTGTACCAGCTAATGTAACACAAGCTTATACAAATACAAATAAATAAATAAATAACATTCATAGCGTTTTGTCTCCGCGCGGCCGCGGAGTCCGCACAGCCGCGGAGCGACCAGAGAGAGGTGTTTTGATTTTTTTATTTCTAAATTCTTGCGGAACCCCGACAGAGGTATCACGGAACCCTAGGGTTCCGCGGAACACACTTAGAGTATAGCTGATCTATATCATACTGTGACGCGCTGGGACTTCGCTCTAAAGTGTAAACTGCGTTTATACTTAACCTGCCCCGTGTGTCGCCATGCGTGGGAAAGCAATTGCTTTCATACATTTAGCATAGGATTGAACACATTAGTCCCGCCTCGCGTGGCGATGAGCAGTCTGACATCACGCAGACCAAGCGATTCTGATCGACGTGGGGTCGGTTGTGGGGGTTGTGAAGCGTCCGCTCACTTGGCTCTAGTGTAATCACTCGTGGGCACGCGCAGTATGCCACGTGGCTACGCTAATGGCTGCCTGTCCACTGGACGGAGAGAGGTTGCGGAACGGAGAAACTGCGAAATAATAACCATTAAGATTGCAAAAAGTCTGTCTACTGAAGAGAAGCGGAAATGCAGTCAAAGAGTGGATATTTTGGCACTATGCGTTGCGTAATACAGCTAGCAGGCTACCTTGGCTGTGCGTTCATTATAAGGGACGTATAGTGCCGGTCTCCACTCAAGTATTGTATATTATTTTAAATATACTTCCGGACACATCTATTGGCCCATAGTGTTATAAGTTTCAACAGTCTGTAGTAAAAATAAATTTTTATGGTTGAGCAATAATTAAAAAAAAAAACAAAAATTCTTAATAAATCAAAATTGCGTAAGTAATAACCATTAGGGCCCACCAAAACATAAAATTATAATAACTATTTCTTTTTCTGCAACAATCTACACATTCTACAGGTTACAACTTATAATATAAACAATATTTGTATGTTTCATAAGATTGCGAGACTGATACCTGAACTAAGCGAAAGTTTGTATCTCAGTACACCAGTACCTCCTCTTCGTAAGGTGACCGTATTATCTTAACAAAGTAAGTTTCTACATATTAAAAAAAAAACCTGTAGGAGAATATATAGCATACCACATATCATTAGAAATACTACCAACGTTCCTTGACATAATGTAAGATCATCATCATCATCATCATCATCATGTCAGCCGTATGACGCCCACTGCTGAGCATAGGCCTCCCCCAAGGATCTCCACCCCGATCGGTCCTGCGGCACTCGCATCCATCGGCTTCCCGCGACCTTCACAAGATCGTCGGTCCACCTTGTGGGGGGCCTATCCACAGAGCGTCGTCCGGTGCGTGGTCGCCATTCTAGAACCTTTCCGCCCCAACGGCCATCGGTTCTTCTTGCTACGTGTCCCGCCCACTGCCACTTCAGCAGAGCCATCGTTTTAGCGATATCGGTAATTTTGGTTCTCCTACGGATTTCCTCATTTCTGATTCTATCGCGTAGGGAAACACCAAGCATCGCTCTCTCCATTGCTCGCTGCGTGACCTCAAGGTCAAGGCCTTCTTATGAGACCCGCAGTAAAGGACCACGTCTCGCTTCCGTAGGTCATCACTGGCAACACACACTGGTCAAAGACTTTTGTCTTGAGACACTGAGGTAATTTGGACGCGAATATTTTTCGTAGCTTCCCGAACGCTGCCTATCCGAGCTGGATACGACGAGAGATCTCTTTCTCAAAGTTGGACCTACCTAACTGGACTGTCTGTCCTAGGTAGACGTAACAGTCGACAACTTCGAGGGAAGTGTTCCCAATTTTGACTGGAGCGGGTACTACATGGGCATTCGACATAATTTTCGTCTTCTCCATGTTCATCTTAAGACCCACTTTTTGGGAAGCACTACTAAGATCTTCGAGCATCGTGTTAAGATCTTCCAAGGTCTCAGCCATAAGAACTACATCATCGGCGAAACGAAGGTGCGAAAGGTACTCGCCATTGATGTTAATGCCTCGTCCTTTCCAATCCAGAAGCTTAAAAATATCCTCCAATGCAGCTGTGAACAGTTTCGGAGATATCACATCTCCCTGTCTCACGCCTCGCTTCAATTGGATAGGATTGGAGCTCTGGTTCTGTAATCGGACTGACATAGTGGCGTTTTCGTAGAGGTACCTTAATACCTCGACATACCTGTAGTCTACTTGGCACCTTTGGAGAGACTGTAACACCGCCCAGGTCTCAATCGAATCGAAAGCTTTCTCATAGTCCACGAACGCCAAACAAAATGGCAGATTATACTCTTCGGTCTTCTGTATAACCTGCCGTAGCGTATGAATGTGGTCTATGGTACTGAAGCCTTTGCGGAAACCAGCTTGTTCGGGAGGTTGGAAGTCGTGAAACCTGCGTGCGAGACGATTCGTAATGACTCTCGAAAACAACTTATAAACATGGCTAAGAAGCGAGATTGGTCGATAGTTTTTCAAGAGTGCTTTGTCACCTTTCTTGAAGAACAGGACAACCCCACTTCTGGCCCATGCTTTTGGCGTTCTGCCTTCAAGGATTATGGAGTTGAAAAGCCTTTGGAGGACTTTAAGTATCGGCTTACCGCCCGCTCTCAGAAGTTCTGCTGTGATTCCATCATCGCCCGCCGCCTTGTTGTTTTTAAGTTGTTGGAGAGCCATACTAATCTCATATAGGCTGACGTCCGGGATATCTTCAGTGTAGTGTCGAGTAAGCTTGGCTCTGGGGTCTCTAGCCTTGCTTTCAACAGGTGCTTGCGTGGAATATAGCTGTCCATAGAAACTCTCAATCTCCCTCAGGATTTCAGCCTTAGACGAAATGATGCTACCGCTGTCAGTCTTCAGCTTTGTCAATTGGCTTTGCCCAATAGACAGATCTCTCGCGAACACTTTGGAGCCTTTGTTGCGCTCGATAGCCTCTTTGATACAATGTGTATTAAATCGGCGAAGATCGCTCGTCAAGGACTGTGATATCTGTCTATTTAGCTGCCGGTACTGACTTGCATCTCCTGAATTCTGTAGTCTCATTTCGTTCCGCTGTTCCGAGAGTAGGAGTAGGAGTAGGAGATTTTTGTCAGAGAGTTTCTTAATTTTGGTACGGTGGGCTTTAAAATACTTGGACCCTACCGTACGGACAGTATCTACCACCGTGTTGTTTAGATCGTCCACATCTAGGCTGTTCTCAAGGGATTCGAAGCGGTTTTGAAGCTCGAGTTGAAAGCTCTCGGGGTTCTGTAGTTGTGCAGGTATTGGTCGGAGCGTCGACTTCATCATTCGAGATCTTTCGAGCTTTATGTTGATATTCAATGTGCCTCGTACTAACCGGTGATCACTTCCCGTTTTAACGGCGTTAATCACAGAGACATCATTGAATATTAGCTTTTTCGTCGACATGATAAAGTCGATCTCGTTTCGGACTTTACCGTCCGGACTCATCCAGGTCCATTTTCGATTTTGGGGTTTCCTGAAGAAGGAGTTCATCATATAGAGGTTCTCCTTCTCCATAAAATCTACTAACATCTGTCCTCTGGCGTTCCGTTGTCCAACTCCAAATTGCCCCACTCTCAACTCATGACCGCAACGCTTCCCCAACCTTGCGTTAAAGTCCCCCATCACAACCGTGTAGTGTGTTTTGTAGCTATGCATGGCTTTAGTGATCTCCTCATACATAGCTTCCACTTCGTCATCTGGGTGCGTCGAGGTCGGCGCATAAACCTGTATGACATTCAACGAATATCGTTTTGATATTCTGAGTATCAGGTATGCTACCCTGGTCGACACACTTCCGATGGTGATGACGTTGTGGACAAGGGACTTGTGGACGATAAACCCGACACCGCCTAGGGACTGTTGATCGCCCTCCCGGTAGTATAGCAAGTTACCGGAATTGAGGATTATCGAGTCCTCTCCCTCTCTTCGGACTTCAGATAATCCAATAATATCCCAACGTAACTTACTAATAGCTTCTTCCAACTCTATTAGCTTAGCATCGGTCCTCAGTGTGCGCGTGTTGTAGGTTGCCAGGTCGAGTCGTCGTAGGTGGTAGCCGGATCTTACCCGGGGATTCTTAGCACCCCTTGCCCCGCCGTTACCATAGCTGCTACCGTGGCTAGGAATAGCAGGGCTGCCGGGGACTGGGGGCCAATCTTTAATTGTGCTACTCATTTCTTGGGGGGGTTTTGCCATAATCGCCACGCTTGGCAGGCGGGTTGGCGATCGCAGTAAAGCCAAGATATTGTAACAAGACGCTGCAGCCCGTCTTCTGCTGGCTGTGTTCCCTTAGTCGCCTTTTACGACACCCACGGGACGAGAGGGGTGGTGCTATTCTAGGCCGGCACACACACGGAAAAAAACGGAATGTAAGATACTTCACCACAATCGTTTTTATTTTGAAATAAAGCAATAAATAGGGCAACAATATGTTCAACGATTTATCATTTATTAGCAAAACAGTTGGTGTAAGGGGTTTTAAATACACCTGCAAGAACCCAAGCCAACCTTACCTTCACGTGGTGCACCCTGTTGATCAATAGGCGAGGCGGTATAACTATTCGACTACGTAGGGGAGGGAAATCTCACTGGTGACGGGCAGCAGCGTCATCAGTCAGCGAATTAACCTACGTTCTGCGATCGCCAACCCGCCTGCCCAGCGTGGCGATTACGGGCAATACCTTTTTTGCATACAGAACAAACCACGGCCCCCATTTCCCGGCAGCCCCGCTATTTCTGATCACGGTGGCAACCACGGTAACGGCGAGGCGGGGAGTGTCAAGAATCTCCGGGCTACGGGAGGCCACCACAATAGTCTGACCCTGGTGACGTACAACGGACGCACGCTACGGCTTGACTCGTATCTGGCGCAACTCGAGGTGGAACATGGGGACATTTTAGGGTTAAGTCCGAAGAGAGGGGGAGAACGCCATAACCCTCGAATCGGACCACCTAATGTACTTCCGCGAGGGAGACCAACAGTCTCGAGGTGGCGTTGGGTTTTTGGTAAATAAGTCCCTTACCGATAACATTGTAGAAATTTCCAGCGTGTCGAACAGGGTAGTGTACCTATAAAGCTCACCAAGAGGTATAGCCTCAAGGTGGTGCAAGTGTACGCACCGACCTCGACACACTCGGACGACGAAGTGGAGGATATGTTTGATGATATATATCTATGGAGCCCTCCACTCCACTACTAAGACCCACTATAACGTTGTTATGGGGGATTTCAACGCTAACCTGAGAGTACAGAATTGTAGCGAATCGGTAGTAGGATTCCATGGATTGGGCAGCAGAAATCATAGGGGGCAAATGCTCTTCAACTTCCTCGATCGGGAGGGGCTCTTTATGATGAACTCTTTCTTCAAGAAACAGCCAAAGGAAGTGGACGTGGCAAAGCCCCGGCGCTATGACTATAATGAGATCAATTATATCATGACGGACAAAGAGCTACATTTTCAGAGACGTCTCCGTGATCAACAGGTGCAATACCGGTAGTGATCACCGATTCCAGTCAAATCTGGAGAACCGATTAGCTGACGTGGAAACCACATCAGACGTAAACTGTTATGTATGTAAGCAAGGCGGTACTTGAATAATAAATGTTGCCGGGTGATTGTAAGAACGTTCAATAAAGATTGCGATTCGACTGGTCAAACTGTGAATACGTGTTTTCCATTTCTTACGATTCCCTGCTGAAAAGTCTTCAATATAACATTGGCGACGAGAACCTACGCTATAATCATGGCTTTCATTGGACAATTGTCCACTTTTAACCACGAAATGCAAGATTGGCAAGTGTTCATGGAGAGATTGGAGGCTTGGTGCTGTGCTAATAACATTGTTAGCAATGAGGAATCGCAGAGTGGGAGAATGCGTGGTTTATTATTGAGTGCATTAGATGAATCTTCGTATAAGTTGGTACGAGATTTAGCACATCCAGAAGAACTTGGCATTTTATGTACAAAAAGATAAAAACGCTTTTAGACGAGCATTTTCAACCCAGGAGGTGTGTACTAGCGGAAAGGTTCCGGTTCCACTGTGCTTTTCAAAAACCAGGAGAAACATTGAAGGAGTGGGCTGCTCGAGTGCGGAGCGCGCGCGAAGCGGCTCGACAAACGTCTTCTTCATCAATGTGTTCACCAGCGGCGTTAGTCGAGATATATCGAGTTGCGGCGTCGCCGTCACCTTCGTCGAGCGTTAATAAAATGGTCAAGTGTATGTTGTGTGGTTATACAAATCATAAGGAAAATGAGTGCCGGTTCCAAACATATATATGTAGTATATGTAACCAGCGGGGTCATTTAAAAAAAATATGTCCTAATAAGGCTGAGAAAAAAGTGCAATACGTGAGTAGTCAATCGCTGGACAGTGATGATGACGGTAAGCAATTTTTAATAAAACATATTTGTTTTAAAAATGGCGAGGCCATGTCAATGGCTGTTAAAGTAGGCGATCTTAGTTTAAAATTTGAGGTGGATAGCGGCTCTGTGGTAACTGCCATACCATATGTTTGTATGTAAAATATTTTCGACTATATAATATCGAAAAGTCTAAAATTATTTTCAAAGTATATACAGGTCAAAGTATTACACCAAAAGGTTCTATAAGTATTCCAATAAATTACGAAGGTGAGACTAAAAAATTATTGGTTTACGTTATCGAAAATGGCGGGCCACCTATATTGGGCAGAAACTTTATATCCGCGTTCAATTTGCAGTTGTGTAAATTAAATTACTGTTCGACGAATTCGAATGGAACTGATACTATTATACCCCACTTAATTAAAAATATCAAAACGTTTTTGGTGATAGTCTTGGGTGTTTTAATAAACATAAAATTAAGTTGGCGGTTAAAGCGGATACCGCTCCTATTTTTTGCAAAGCAAGAACCGTTCCATTCGCGTTAAAAGAAAAAATTGAAACCGAATTGAATAGATTAATAGATTTGGGAGTCATCAAACCGATTTCTTATTCGGAATATGCGAGTCCCATTGTGCCTGTGCTAAAGAAAGACGGCAGTGTGCGGCTGTGCGGTGATTACTCAGTTAGTGTAAATAAAAATTTGCATATAGATAAGTACCCGATACCTAAAATTGAAGAATTATTTTCACGTTTATATGGTGGTGAAGAATATACGAAAATCGATTTATCTAACGCCTACCTACAATTATGCCTTGATGAGTCGTCCCAACCAATAACATGCATAAATACACATAAAGGTATTTTTCAATATACGCGCCTTATCTACGGTTTGGCGTCGGCACCAGGAATTTTTCAAAGAACCATAGAAAATCTTCTTTCTGGAATAGAGGGCGTTCTAATATTTTTTGATGACGTATTATTGACGGCTCCTAAAAGAAGTATGCACATGTCAAGATTAAAACAAGCTAGATCGGTTCCAAGAGGCTGGGCTGTAAATGTTCATTCCTTCAAAAATCAGTCTCTTACCTTGGGTTTATTATTGATAAGAGGGGGTTACATAAATCGCCTGATAAAATTGGTGCTATCACGAATTTAAAAGCTCCCTCAAACACCACTGAATTAAAGTCGTTATTAGGATTAATTAATTATTACCGGCTGTTTATACCGAATGCTTCTACCTTACTGAACCCTTTATTTGGTTTGTTACAAAAAAATATACCATGGAAGTGGAGTGAGGAGCATGAGCGAGTTTTTGAAAAAATAAAAAGGGAGTTAGCCTCTGAGCGCGTCTTGGCGCATTTTAATCCGAATGCAAAGTTAATTTTAACGGTGTACGCAGCGCCGGTAGGTTTAGGCGCGGTGCTGTCGCAGGTGGAGGCGGGGGGTCAGGAGCGTCCGTATGCGTCGCGAGTGCTGGCGCCAGCGGAACGTAACTACAGCCAGATTCAAAAAGAAGCCACATCTATAGTATTTGGTGTTCGCCGGTTTCACCAGTATTTATAATAATAATAATAATTCATTTATTTCAATCATAAAGATCATAGCATGCCAATGACAAAATAATAATAAATAGTAATAATTATGATACATAAAAATAAATTAAATTACATCTCCACATACAATTACATTTAAAACAAAAATTAAATTCAATTCAATCGGTTTCACACCTAAGTATTAACAGTTTCCGAATTTCAAAAATAAAATGTCAAAATTTAAAACGGTAAAATAAAAATTAAATGTCAAAATTTAAAATAGTAAAATAAAAATTAAATGTCAAAAATTTAAAATGGTAAAATAAAATTGAAATGTCAAAATTAAAATGTTATGATTAAAATGTCAGAATTTAATTTCAAAGTTATATTAATTTGGTAGAGATTAATGCTTATATTATATATAAATAACAAAATTTTATATAGTCACTACATGAATCATAGCCACGTGGTTCATATAGTGACAGTCAAATCTACTCGAAAAGAGTTTCAGGATTGTGTTAGGGCCGCTCCGTACTCTGCTGACGAGAGAAGTGCATCGCTTACGCATGATTGTATAAAAACAATCCACACGGTATTGTGCAAACATAGCTGAAGCGCTACAGAATCGAGGCAGCCCCAACAATACCCTCAGAGCATTATTATATTGGACCCGCAAGGCGCTGTACTGTTTCTTTGTGTAGTTGGTCCACAGGCTGCAGGTGTAAAAAGATGTACAAAAAGCTCTAAACAGTGTAATTTTAACATCACCTGAACAGCGAGCAAATCTGCGTGCAATCATGTTTGCCCTAACAGACAGCGCCCTGCGCTCCCTTTCTATATCTGTATCGTCCTTCAAGTCGGCGGTAACCCAATGGCCCAAATATTTGAAACGATCAACCACTTGAAGTGGTAAGCCGTTCAGTTTAATAGCTGGCACATAATCCAGACGCCCACCACCGGCCTGAAAAACCATACATTCACTCTTTTTCGAGTTATACAACAAACCATGACTAAGTGCGTAACGCTCACAGATAGACAGCAACTTATTCAAACCACACACTGAAGCGCTCAGCAGCACCATGTCATCCGCATAACTAATATTATTGAGACAAACGTCATCAATATGGCAGCCTACATGTGTGCTGCTAAGCTCCTCCAGAAGGGCATTCACATATAAGTTGAAGAGCTTGGGAGAGGTCAGCCCTCCCTGCCTCAGCCCGCACTCCAGCCTATATGGATCCGAATATGCATTAGACCAGCGGACCACATTGACCTGATTTTCGTACCAGTATTTGAACAGACTAACAAGTTCAGTCGGCATAAGAGTACTGTTTAATTTATGCCACAGGATGTCGTAAGAAACCAGGTCAAATGCCCTCGATAAGTCCAGGAAGCAAGCAAATACCGGCGTCTTTCGATCTGTATAGTATCTGACGGTTTGCTTTAAACATAGAATTGCTGTCTCCGTTGACATTCCAGACTTAAATCCAAACTGATTATCGTGAATATTTAAGTATTTATCTACCTCAGAATTAAGCATACCGTCAAGTACCTTAGCCACCACTGTAGCCAAGGAGATGGGTCTGTAGTTGTTCCTGTCACCAATGTCGCCAGTTCTGCACTTCAGAATTGGCACCACCACAGTCTTCATCATTTCAGCAGGTAAATATGAGTGACTAGCACAAAAAGTATAAAACATTGCTAGAACTCTAGAAAGATGGGGTCCAGCAGGCTTGAGGTGCTCAATACTCAGATTGTCGTGCCCAGGTGACTTTCCTTTCGACATTAAAGTTATAACATCTCTGACAGATTTAGCTGTAAATTTAATACAAGGCACTTTCTCAAACCGGCCCTCCCCACACTGATTCCCACCGCTCTGCGACCGTGATGGTCCCAATAGTGACTTCACCGTATACTGCTCCCTAAACATATCCGCCACCTGCTTCGGATCGCTGACATCATTGACGCTCACAGGCACACCCGGCTTGTTATTTAGTTTATTTGTAGATTTCCAAAAGTTTGCAAAGTTACGTTTATCATGTTGTTTAGCTAACATGTCCATTTTTAATTGATCGCTATTGTTTTGGCACCATTTGAGTCGCGACTTAAAAAGCTTCCGACTTTGTTGCATCTCTTGCCAAATAAAGCCCGATTTTGGTTTACCATGAAGCATCCACAACTGATATTTAGACCTAGCGAGCCTGTGAGCCTCACCAACGTACCTATTCCAGCCAATGACTGTCTTTCTCTTTCTATAATTAACGTGGTAACTTTCAGAAGCTGCTTCAGTTAACGCACATATAATTTAATTATACATATCATTTAAAATAAATCGGTGGTCTAGAGAACTACATTTGCAATCACTGCAGGCGTTAAATTCACTTGGATAGTCAATAAGTCGTAACTTTTGATGAACCAATGTGCTATACAACTTCAGTTGGTCAGATTTTCTTTCCCCCCACCTGACAGTGACGCCTCTATCCACGAAATCACATACAAATTTTGATTTTATAGTATCTAAATTACATTGAATTACTATAGGAAGGTGATCAGACCACAGGACGTCATACAATATATTTACACCTACAACGGTATTTAAAGCAGAATTTGTAACAACACAATGGTCTAGCCACCGTCTTGATCCATTCGCTTCACTTTCGAACGTATATGTATCAGACATTAATCCTAGGAATTTAACATCAACACATGTCAGGTCATACTCGCTACAAAAACTCTCTAGCTCCCTATAAAAATGCTCAGACGGATGCGCGTTAAAGTCACCTAGGAGATATACAGACTCAATATCATTGTCACTAATAATAGCGCTCACCAAACCGAGGCAATCCGTGAAATCCGACAGGTTCACTGCACTATCCGTGGGCATATAGATAGAACACACTATGAATGAGCTTTGACGAATATTTATTTTCACTGCACACACACGCGGATTATTACATGGAATTACCGATACGTTAGGGAAAACACTCTTCTTCCACAGCAATGCCACTCCACCATAAGGTCGACCTTTAAGCATGCCCGCCTCTGTATTCACCGCTGAAGTACCAGTGCAACCAAATCTCCCATCAATACAATTAAGAAAGTTTATATCGTGTGGGAGTAGCCACGTTTCCTGTAAGGCTATTATATCCGATGTCAAACATAGCTGTCTTATATATTCCACAGAGCGTTTGACACTTTTGCAGTTGAAACTCACAAAATTATGCACATTAGACATTATTAGGTGATTTAATGCCGTAGGCAGTGTTCTTTTTATCACCGCTCGAACGTTTAAAATTTACAAAACGCCTGAATATAATACCATTAGGCCATAATTTATCATCTAGAAACATAGACAGCTTCTGCTCATCCACAAAAAACTTATAGGCATGATAATTTCTGTTTTGTTTGAAAATTATTCTTTCAAGATTGATTGTCTCCTTAGTTTTCTTGTAGACATAAGCAGTTATATCTTCTTCCATCGTGTCCTTATGTACATTCGTAATAAAAATGGGCAACTTTTTGTCTGCCGCTTTGAACTTTCCATCATTATCACTGTTGATGCCCGATGCCCCTAAATATCGATAATTTATTTTTCCTCTTTGTTTACGCTTGGATACTTTTTGCTATTCTTCATTATTATTTTGATTTTTATTTGTCAATAGAGCAGCCGCTGAGCTTACCGTGCTTTTATTTAACATACGTGCGCGCGAATGTAGCTCGGGCGGCGCGACTAAGTCATCCGTTATCGCTGCCCGCTTCGAACAGTTTGTCATAGCAGCAGCGGTCAAAAGATGCGCTGCGCTCGAGACGACGGGGGCCGACGCCACCTCGGTAGGAGGCGCGCGCTCGGCGTCGGGCGCTCGGGTTCGAGCGGCGAACGACGCCGGCGGCGACGACGGTTGAAGCTCTACTTCAAGTACTGCATTCTGTTTTTCGTCCACCCTCTTAATCTCCGTGCAACCATGCAATTGCGAAATATCTTTATACATATTTCGCTGATGTTCTGACGACCGTTGATTATCATCTGCGGTGTCTTTTAATGACGAATTATGCAAAGGTGAAATTCCTACTGACCCGCTATCCAACATCCACGCACCTCTCCGAACATTCACATTATATGCCGAGGGAGGCGGGAATGAATCATTTTTAAGTTCAAGTAATTGAGCTTTCATTTCTCTTAATTCATTCTGCGTAACGTAAGTTAATTTAATATCCTTTAACTCCGATTGTAGCCGCAGCAGATCTTTTAAAAGCTTTGTACAGTCGAGATGGTCGAATAATACAGGTGGAAGTTTTTCGAGTTCTCTTGCACAGAAAATTGGAATCGCATCTGGTTCCGTGGACTTAAACACATTTATAATATCATTCAGGTTCCTTTCTTCTTTACCCTTATTTTTGCGCTTAATTTTAATCTTATTAGTAGGAATCGATTGAAATAAAAGCGACTTTGATTTTTCGATTTCCGCATTTGTAAAGGAAGATACACAAATTCGCACCAGTGTTTCCTCGTCAATCACAGACACTTTATTCTGTATATATGCCAGCATTTCGTCAATGACGATATTACACACGTTACATTTTATAACTTTAGCCATAATTAACACTCACTACGCGTTCCGTAAGAATAGTCCGCGCGTCCGCACGGAGGGGATGCGCGCGCGCTTTTTTATACGGTCGCGACAACCCTTTTATATTAAGGACTGACCACAAGCCGCTTCTAGCCATTTTTAAACCAGGGAAGGGTATACCGGAAGTATCCGCCAATAGACTGCAACGTTATGCATTATATTTAATGGCATATAATTTTAAAATTGAGTTTGTTCGCAGTGAAAATAATTGTGCCGATTTTTTGAGTAGGTCACACATACAAACAACCGGTTTGTTGAATAGTGAGTTAGAGGTTATCAGTAACAATGAGTCATTCGATTGCACAGATAAATGTAACTACATCAATTTCTTCACATTTGTGGATTCACCGTTAACATTAGATAATGTACGGGAAGAAACGAGTAAGGATTTGTTGTTTAAAAAAATTATATCCTTTGTTCAATCTGGCTGGCCCAAGTCTTATATAAAAAATGACGATTATAGACCGTTTTATCTGTGCAAAACCGAGTTATCTGTCGAAAGGGGGTGTGTGATGAGAGAACACAAATTGGTTATTCCTAATGTATTACGGAGAACTGTTTTAAATGAGTTACATCGTTCACATTTGGGCATTGTAAAAACAAAATGCGAAGCGCGTGGTAGGTTTTGGTGGCCGCACATTGATCGCGATATCGAACAGCTGATTGTCCGGTGTGCATTCAGTTGCGGCCCGCCCCGCCGCGCGCGCCGCTCACTCCGTGGCCATTCCCGGCAGCGCCGTGGCATCGAGTGCACATAGATTTATTGGGCCCGATTGACGGCAAAATGTTTCTCGTATTAGTGGATGCCTACACAAAATGGATCGAATGTTTCCTAATGAACAGTAATTGTACATCATTCTCAATCATAGAGAAATTAGAAGAAGTTATTTCACGGTTTGGTGTTATGAAAACTATAGTTTCTGACAATGGTACCGGCTTTGTATCTAAAGAGTTTGAAACATTTTGTAAAGGTAATGGCATTGTACATATCACTTCGAGCATCTATTCACCTGCCAGCAACGGACAGGCTGAAATTTATGTAAAAATAGTAAAAAAAGGTATCAATACAGCATTAGCATTATCAAGTAGCCATAAAGAGTTTTTAAGTAGGCAAAACCTCGAAAAAGTGGTTCGGATCCTCAGGGAAGAGGGTACGAGATTATGTGTAACTCAGCGTAAGGGCAGGAAGTCAAAGCTTACGGAAGAGACTTTAGGGCTAATGAAGGAACGACGTGAAAATCCACCCGTCACTACGTCGGCAAAGCGGACTCTAAACCAAGAGATTAGTAAGCACGTACGACACGACCTCCGGTGCTCCAATACTCTCTCGATCGAGAGAGCGATCGAGCAGAATCGAGGGTCCAAAGTGTTCGTACAATCTCATGGAAGAAGCCATCTGACGAAGTTGACCACAGCAAGTGGGGAAGTTGTTGCGTCAAAGCCGGCAGTCCTTTCGGAACTGTAAGACTTCTACGGCCAGTTGTACGCATCGCATACATCTACGACCCGATCCCGGAAATGTGAATTCTAGAGCCACATTAATACGCAACTTCACCGAAGACCTGCCAGAAGTCAGCATTGGCGAAATCGAGATTGCTCTTGGGCAGTTTAAAAATGGAAAAGCCCCTGGAGAGGATGGTGTTACAACAGAGCTCTTAAAAGCTGGTGGTAAACCCGTACTGAGGGAGCTCCAAAAGCTTTTTAACACTGTCCTGTTCGAAGGGAAAACTCCGGAGGTGTGGAGTTGGTGTGGTCGTCTTGTTCTTTAAAAAGGGAGACAAGACCCTACTTAAGAACTGTCGACCCATATCCCTTCTAAGCCTCATCTACCTAATCAGGTCATAAATTCTGTCACTCCCGGATACCTAAATCGAGCCACCTTGATTTTTTTGGTTTGGAGTACAGTAACTTATAAAAGATGTATGTAGAAGGAAAATGTTTTGATGCAGTTTTGGAGCTGGTATACTCATCATTCATTTAGAGTGCCACTGTTCTAAATTTGAACTACAGTTTATTAAAAACGTCGAGTTACGTTGAAACAAGTCCATATTTGCTTTTTTCAAGGAAAAAAATGTAATCGATTTTTAAATAAAGACATGTTTTACATGAAAAGAAATGTTTATTTAGTAACTTGTATTGCCTCCCGGTGCATTTATGACAGCTCTCATACGGTTTGGCATAGAATTAATCAATGTCGTTATGACATGTTGAGGAATGTCCTCCCATTCTTCCAAAATTACATTTTTGAGCTCCTGCATGGTTTGCGGGGCAGGATGATGAGCTCGAACACGCCTCTTCAGCTCATCCCATAGATGCTCTATAGGATTCATATCAGGACTTCGCGCTGGCCATCTCATAACAGTGATACCAATGTCATTTAAGTACTCCCTGACGATTCCTGCAGTATGGGCCCTTGCATTATCATGCATTTTACTGTGTGACAATACTTATGACCTGACTGTGTATAAGCTGTTCTCAAGAGTGATCACGAACCGCTTTGTGCGAAGACTTGATGACTTCCAACCACCGGAAAAGGCTGGGTTTCGGAGCGGATACGGCACCATAGACCACATCCACACAGTGCGGCAGATTATACAGAAGACTGAAGAGTAGTAGTTTGTTCATGCTCTATATGAATAGGGACAATTGCGTTCTTCGTCACTTTCATACTGTCCCCAGGAAACGTTTTCCAAGAACTTCACGTCTGTTGCTACCATACATTGCCAGTCTGTATGTATGAATCGGTAACCTTTCGTGAAGTCACAGTATCCTATGAAAATCAAAGCTTGCCTTTTTATATCAAGTTTTGCCTCTTTTGTTTAGGTTAGATTAGGACGTATGTCGGACATATACCAAACATCCAAAAACTTTCAAATGACTGAGACCACTTTCTTACCAGTCCACAGTCCCTGAGGTACTTTAACAGCGTCAACCTTTGTAGGGCTTCGGTTCTTTAAATAAACTACGATACATACCGCTTCAGCCGGGAACTCAAAGTTCGCCTCGCAAAGTAAAGGTCTTGCCTTTTCAATATTTTTTCTGTTCGCCCTCTCAGCTACGCCATTCTGTTCAGGCGTGTACGGTACCGTCTTTTGGTGCCTTTATACCAGATACCTTAAAAAAAAAATTACAATATTATTGGCCAGTGTTCGATCTCATGCACTTAATGTGCTTGCCAGTCTCCTTTTCCATCAGGTTATGTGCTCCATCTTTTAACCAGTTAAAAGTATAATAAAACCGTGAATTCGTAATTTTTTACAAAAACGAAATATGTCGGAAGAAATATCAACCGGGATAAGCGGAATTAAAAAGCCTACTGGAAGTTTCAGGTAAAGAACTACCTAGAAAATAAGGATTTATGGTATGTCGTTGAAAAGGACTGGAAGAAAAAGATAGGGATACAGTGAAGACGACACTATGTTTATTATAAGAATCAGAATGTTTAACGCACGTGTACAACGTAATGACAGAGAAGGAAGCTTGGTCTAACCTCAAGAAAGTGTTCGAAGATAAAGGTTGGGGAAGGAGAAGTCGCCTTCAACGAGAGCTTTGGAGCTGCAGGTTGGAAAATTTCGAAGTTTTAGCAGATAAATACACAGTGGAACAATTAGTTAAAACCCCTGAATGAAACACACGTACTGCTAGTTTTGGTATATTTTTCCGAACAACTGAATATATGTACAATGAGTGCAAGCCCATAGTGTGACAGATTACTATAAACCATATGCAGCTAGTATGGCACACCATGCATCGTCTAACAATTTCCCTTAGAAACTTTGACACGGCGATACGAATACGGATCTGTCAAAGTTCGTGCTTAGGGTACAGAAGCCAACATTATACACAACGTAGTGCTGATATTCCAAATGAAATAAACCCCGCCAAGATGCGGAGTGAATTTGTGGGGCAACACTTGCAGACTGTTTTAGTAATGTGGAAGTAAAAAAGGAACTCAAGAGGCACAGTCGCTGTTAAGATTACAAGACATGCTCCATTGGTTTGGTCATGTAGAAATAATGTCGAACGAGAGGATGACTAAAAAAGATACACGAAAGTGAAAGGATGTAGAAGCCGGAAAAGCCAAAAAAACCTATAACAATCAAATTGTTCGGGATCTGAAGTAGTGCAGTCATTGAAGCGAAAAATACGGTCTTACCTCCGAATTTTTGAACTGTGAACCTATTTGCATGAAATTTTGGAATTAGCTCTTCTTACCCTCAACTTCAAAAGTGAAAATGATCTGAACTCCGCCTATTATTTTTAAGGGGTGTAAATAACCCCTTAATGGAAAAATTGACATTGAGCCATTTTATCGCTAGAAAACATGTCTAATAGTAAGTGTTGAAATTGTAATGTATTTTCTAACATAATTACCTCATATTAAAATAATTTTCAACCCCTTGAAAATCTTACAACCCTTGCAAACAACCCCTAAATTGAAAAAATCACAAAAAAATACTTTGGTATGACACAAAAAGACGTAAGTATAGAGTAAGTAATATTTTATATTCTCTATAATAATTATCAAAATTTTAACCCCCTTTCAACCATTGGAAACTACCCCTTGATAAAAAAATGTTAATTTTTTTTATAAAATGAAAAGGATCTAAATATTATTCCACACTCTCGAAAATGATTATCATATTCTTAAGCTTTTCTACCCTTAAAACTACCCCTAAATTAAAACAGTATACAGTATTATATTAAACACGTGCTCATTCCTTTGCAGACGGAAATATACTGGTCACATTATGGGTGAGGCCAAACGAGCGTAATTTTGTGAGTGGTGAGTCGCAGAATTTCGGTCGCAGAAATTCTGCTGCATTCGGTTTCATACAAAAAGGCAGTTGATGCCACACGACAACGCAAAATGAGTTGTCTGCCGACTCAATGCGCATAAGCTCGTCCGAATTTCGGTCGGGGTGAGGGTAGGGCAAGGAAGGGGAGTGGGGAAGCAACAGTTTGTTACATGTCGCGTGGTGTAATAATTCTTGAAAAACACGTAATGGCATATTATAGTACTTTTCAAACATATCTGGATTTGCACATAAACGTTCATATAAAGTATGGAACTGTCCACATATCAGCCTCTGACTATTCAGTGGGTTTACCCAGTTTCTTTTTCTGGCCTCATCTTCTGAATTGGCTTCGTAAATACACAATATTTTTAATGGATCCATTGCACTCGAGGACACGAACACCCCGTACTAACGCTCAATAGTAACTGAATAAATTACGTTCGTATGGCAGCTCAACAGAAATTCAGTTGAACGTAAAATAAGTGACCGAAAATAAGCGACTCACAACTCTAAAGAAAAGTTTACTAGAAAAATCCACGCGGACCAGGCAGCGGACTGGTCCGCGTGGATTTTTTTCTAGTAAACTTTTCTTTAGATTTGGACATCTAGCAGTTAAATGCTTAAGGAATAAATAAAATCATGACTCACAACTCACAAAATTACGCTCGTTTGGCTTCACCCTATAACGAATAAACGGAGCACGCACAGCTGATCACATGGCTTTTTCGTTGGCCCCTTCACTCAAATGTGTTATATATATATATAAGAACGTTGGTATGTATTCATGCCTACGTTTCCAAAATATATGAGCCATATTATGTATATATATACACATTACAATAGTTGCGGGTCTCTATTATACTGCGTACTTTCACATTGCTCCAAATATTCACACTCCGAAATTTTCATTTACTAAGTAGAAAAAAATATGATAAGGTTTTGGACCATAACTCCTTCAATTTTCATGCTATCACAATATAAAAAACCATTGTAAAGGTATTTAAGAGAGCTACAACATCCTTCATTCCACTATATAGTAAAAAACCTTTTTCTAAAACGGTGAAGGGTTAAAGGGCTTAAGAGAGGCTGTGATTGCGCTGCCACGCGCTCTTTAAACAATCATATCTCCGTCAATTTTTGTTTGACAGAAAAAAACAAAAAAACCAAATTGTTTGTCAGAAAAATACCTAAATTTTGAATCTGTACACTTTTATACGTATCTGTCGTCATTTTTGAGATTATGAAAAAAAAAGTGGGTTTTTTAAAAATTTGAAATTTTGTACTTATTTTAAATCGTGACTTTTTGAAAAATATGTTTCAGGACACATATTTTTCAAAAAAGTCACGATCAGTCAGCCAAACTGATACTATCTATCAAACTCTTCATAAGTAAGTTAATTCTAGGCGGAATACGATTAATTTTAATTTTAGTGGAAATGGCACTTATGAAAATTGATTTAAAAGAAAAAACATTAGATGCTCCCCTTATTTGCACTACAGCTCACTTATTTTACGTGCAAAAGACTTTTAATAGTGCTTATTTCAAGCACTACAAAACTCTTTTGTATTAGAATGCATAAAATGCATCTGCTCGCCGCTAGATGGCATTGACCACATCGATTAAATTTCAGACAAAATAAAAAACGGCTTTTGATCTTTAATATCTAGCTTAATATTGCACTTAGAATACTTTATCAAATTGTTCATTGTTTTACCTGCTACAATTTTGTTTTTTATAAAATTTTCGATAAAACGTATATTTTTGGAGATATTTGCAAAAAACCGATGAAAAACGTGAAAAAATTGCGAATTCTCAATTGCCAATATCTTGAAAAGTATTGGATTTTTTGAAAAACTTTATAGTTGATTTTTTGCTTAAAATTAGGCCTTCTATCGATATCCGAGGTGATTTTGAAAAAAAAATTCACCCCCAAGAAGGGGTGGCAACCACCCCCAGGGTGGTTGCGGAATTCAAATCATTTTCACTTTTGAAGTTAAGGGTAAGATGAACCTAATTCCAAAATAGTATCCAATTCGGTTCACAGTAAAAAAAATCGGAGCAATAATGCTTCAATGACTGCACTAAAGGTGATGTCAGAAAACGCAAAAACTGGTATATGGAAAGAGTTACTAATGCCGAATCAGCTAAAGATGTTGTATGGACGATAACTTTGTCGTGTAAAGACATCATGCATATTTATCTAATGTTTAAATTTGGAGCTATCACATTCGGAACGGAACTGAAATTTTATACATATTATAGAATTGATCTACAAGATTTTTAGAATTGAGATTGAGAGTATTCACGATTGTCACACATCTATGACAAAGAAACTCTACTAACGGTTCCTTGTAAAACATGTATTTAAATAATTTATTTGCATGATAAGAATTAATTTATATGTATTAAAAAATTCAATAAGTAATTTGTATTTTATGAAATGTGTTCTACGAAAATCTTCTTAAATATTTTCTTTCAATATGCTACATTGAGTTCTATTTCAAAAATAAAATCTGTCTTAGTTTACTTCATACAGCTTTGAATATTAAAAAGGCGTGCTTCACAACCACACATCCCCCAGTTTAAGTATTCTGTAACATGAATTTCACTTCTGGTTTCATTTATTCGGTTAGCATACTTACCGACTAAAATTTAATTTAACTTATGCAGTTTTCTTACAACAACCAGGAACTGCGCAACTCGGCATTTGTATATTGTTTAATAAAAAGCTTAAAAATGAATTTAAGCTAATAGGTATGTATTTGATCGATGTTTTGGGTCAAGCGATTACAGCGCCCCTAGTAGCCAAATTTTGCAGAATTCTTGTCCATTGCAATCTGGCCACGCACCCGCAAGGTGAGGTGTATAGGCTGATGATGATGATGGATGTGTGGTGACGGTGGTTGCGTTGTTGCAGTACGGCGGTGTGAACGTGGGCGGGGTGGGCGTGAGCGGCGCGAGTGGCGGCGTGGCGGCGGGCGCGGGGCTCGTCAACGGCGCCCCCGCGCTGCCGGCGCCCGACTCCGCGCAGCACCACCAACCGTTCGACGTGCAGGTCAGTCACTCACTCGTCTCTGTCTGTTCTTTTAACAATTTATGAATAGAAAGAAATACCTTTTACATCACTGCTAGCTTTTTAAGTAACGAGACGAACAGAGAGAAAATTAAAAATAATTACTAAATTCCTAGCTAACATTAAGATGTGATTTACTTTTTATATGTGAAAACTTGTTATTGGCTATTAGTTAACTAAAATAGAAACCATGTATAAATAGTAGCTGTAAGTTTTCCGAAGAAATAAAATGAAATTAAATGTAATTTCGAGCATAAAATACCAAACAAATGCTGAATCATTGAGCCTAATAGGCATTTCACGTGTATATAAAACCATTCCAAATAGGTTGATGTTGAATATAAACAGGTAAATATTAGCGTTATTATTAAAACCCTCCTGAACCAATGTTCCTGTGTTCGAAAGCAGCTTTTGTGGACAAATGAGAGTGAAAAAGTGGCTAAACTTCTGGGATAAATAAAGTTTATCCCAGTCATATTGCCTGTTCGCACTCCTTTGCCTCTTTCCGTTAATATCTGTTATTAAATCTTGAAATCACTTTCTTGATAAAATTATAGTTATTTATGTAACTGTTGTATAATGAAGGGTATTAAAACACGAATGTGGGTTTGATAATGGGGGGATTTGACAAGGTTCAGAAAACGATCGCACGTTATTTACTTATGTGTAAAATATTCATCATTCTGTTGTGTATTTTAGTAAAAAAAAAACGAAATTAATATTTTTTATTTAAAATCTTTCCTCGAAATCGTTTCTGTGGACATTATGGCGTCTCGCTAGTGTGTGACGTCATGGACTGTCATTAAAACGTCAAACGATACAACGTAATGTCACTTTGACGCGAAGTTTACTAGCGTGAGACGTTATTTTAGTCTTCTGGTGAAGGCGTTTTCGGTCGCGGGACCATAGAACATAAAAATCATTTCTATTTAATGATATTTTAGAAAAGTTATTATGTATTTATTCTCTCAGAATAGCAAAATAGCTGCTTATATTTATATTAAATGCAGATGCCAACAACGGGTACTTTATTTTTCATACTGTCAAATAGCGTAAATGCTACCACATGAGTGTTTTAATACCTAATTATAACAATTGCATACAAGACTATCTAGACCCATGATATAAATACTCTATAAATCCTGAAACCCCCCATGGTTTCTATTGTTCTAAAAATTAAAATTCATGAAAAGTTTCGGCGCTGTGGTAATGACTCAGGCGTGAATGACAATGTTATTATTTTGAAATTTGTAATACCCCCTCGTCTGTGTAAAGTGGATGATTTCTGCCACGAGTAGAGAAAATTATTTTAATTTTTCTTATTTTGCTTTTTATCATATTTAGTAATGGTTTTTAATTTACACATCTAATATTAATATCTAGATAAGTTTGTAGAAAAACTATTCATGATTGTTTTAAGCAATAAATGAAGCCTGGAAGTACGGTAAAACTCGAATAAAATGGGGCGGTTTTTTTTCCTCCTGTGAATAGCATAGTGCAGGGCTACAAAGACCAGGGGATGCCACTCTTCGAGCAGTGAAAATTGTGACTGTCTGAGGAGTGCGCGGAAGGGATTTAAAAGCGCAGGAGTGTTATTATGAAATTTCGTACAACATTTTAATACCCGTTTGGGTGTTATAATAATTTTTTATCATAAATTTTGTTAGTAATAAAACTAACTGTCCTGTAATCCTTTAAAGCATGGCTTTAGGTTAAATTAAGCACATTTGGAAGCCTGTTGAAAAGTGTTTTATTTAATGAGATATTTATAAATTAGTAGTAATGCGCAGGTTAGTCTATATATTAGTTAATTCAGTTTTATTGTTGTTCGCTAGACTCGCTAATTAAAAAATGGCTGGATCGATTTGAATATTTTTATGCGCATTCGAGACAGCTCAATTTTCAATAACGAAAGTATCGACGCAGCAGTATTTTGCGGCAGCTTAAAAAGTAGTCTACACTGCTTTAGTGAAGATGATGTTAAAATCCCGCTATATCTAACTTTGATTCTGTGCAAATTACAGAAACAAAGGTAAGGAAAAAATTGTTTTCGTCAGGTCAAGGCTTAGTCTTTTTGCCGAAAGTTTTGCCAACTTCCACTTTCTTATCGTCAAGCACATTTTCAAATCGGTTACGCTAGTTTCTCTTTCATAAACTACCTAATAATTTGAATTATCGGAATATTTGTTTATGAACCCTTCCTTTTGGATATTTAATTTCTTTATAAAAAATATCTTTGTTGTATTCTTTACAGCAAGATCAATGCTTGAATAAAATAAAAAAAAAATCAAACAAGAAAAAATAAAGCCATACGAAGTTTGCCAGGTCAGCTAGTTTGAAATAAAAACAATACTCGTAATCAAGTAGTATAAGAGAGAGAGACTAACAGGAATCCGTCTGAATTGAATCTTCTGTCTGAGGAAATTATCCTTTATCAAACAGAAGACTCCATGTGCATAAACAGTACTGCAGTTGCACACACGACCTGGTTGTACTCGGAGTTTGCCAGAGCTCCACGCAATAACGTTTATACAGGGTGTCAACGGACTAACTTTTGCTTTAACTACGGACAGGCAAGTCTTGGTTGGTATGTAAAGTACATGGAAGTCTTCCAAAATACTATATTTTTTCGGAACTTTGTGAAAGGAACAACGTAAACTAACATATTCATAAATATCACGTCATAAACTACAGCAGAGCTAAGTTAAAATATAATCGGGTTGGCCCAGGATACGTATATTGAAATGCTGCTTCAAATCGTCCCCGTCAGGTTGCTAACAGGAACTGAATTTCTAAACGCACATTTCCAAGCGCGCATTTTAATCACGTGCTTTACTGCAATAATACGTTTCATCCGGTGATGTGCTATATTAGGATTTCAAGGTATATACCAAGCCGCAAAATAGGGGCTATCTCTGGGTGAGTGGGTGAGACTGATAGTAGAAAGTCTAATGACTAATATTAGTTTTTCTGGTTGTAGCAATATAGGTAAGTAGCATTGACAAATATACATAAAAAAATATTCTAAAGAGACCTAGAAACAAAATAAGATTTCTTATATTTGAACTTCACATATTTATACCACTTTTGTTTAAATCAAAAAATTAATATAACATAAATACATTATACCTAACTAAAAAAAAAATTTTTTATTCTTTATATTATATATTTTTATTCTTTACCAAAATTCACCCATATTATATTTTTGAGACAAAGAATTAACCATTTTATGTATTTCTCGAGGTCTAATTTATCTCCATTCGTATGATGTATCAACATTGATTCAGTGGTTAAAACATGGAAGCATGACAGATAAAACTACGTTCGCATTTATGTAAAAATTGTAAACATATTCTAATGATAATTATAATAATTTATCATATATTATTCATTTAGGTTATACCTGTAGTGGCAATTATCGCTTCTAAAATAAATTCAAATTAAGAGGTCACTTGTAATGTAAACAATGTACAGTCACGTTCTTTAATTAGTGGTTTCAACTAAGGTTCAATATTGGACGGCAAATATTCATCTTATGAGTGATTTATTTGACGTTTTGACAGTATTGATCTGGAGTTTTCAACCTTATAACAATACAATAATGGTCAAGTTCAACCTACATTTCAACGAAGCACCTGGCTATACGTAGACCCGATTGTCACACCACACAATCGGTTTTTCTTACATAACATAAGGTTTATAATATTCACTACCCTGTATGTGTACATGTAGTGCTTTTGTTTTGTTAGCCATTACTGTAGAATCGTTTCCATGAAAAGGGGTTCTGGGTTGGTTTTATTTAGGTAATTGCTATAAAAACACGTTTGCCTAAAAACGTTTTCTTCTTAATCAATAATTTGGCCAATATGACTCAACATTATTGCATAACGTTCATCAAACCAGAACGTTATTATGCTGAAATATCTGAAATCTCTTCTCGTTGCTTGATAATTTATTTTCTCAGAAATAACTTCGTAACCGTTGAAATCTGTGTATTTAGTTTCTTTCGTTATCTTTTGGAGATTAATATCTTGCACTAAAAGGGATGCGATGTGTTTATCGCTGTGTTTGGTGAAAAAACAATAATTTAGCAGCAGATATACATTATTACTTTTGATATCAAACTAGCGATTACGTTTAGAGGTGTGCGTTAAGAAATTTTGACGAAATGATTTAAAAAAAAACTATTTTTTTCTCGTATTGGTATGTAGTTTGCCAAGATCCTCTTCTCTTTAGAAAAAAATACTTTGCAGCAAACAATTCGCAATCGTGGGCAGTGTTTTCACCAGTATAGCGTTTCTGAGTTGTGTATTATGTATCTACGCGTGTACTACGTTAACGAGCGACTATCGCCAGATGCTGTTCCCACGGCGCACGTCTAGGAAGCAATAAAGCTACACCTTAACTGCGCACACCATTACCGATTGTAACGGCGCTGCGCGCAAACTTGATAGAATCGACGACGCCTCGATAGCGCGGCCGACGAAGCCATCCGCGACGTCGTTTGGTGTCAACGTCTTATCGAATCGACATATTGCCATGACGCTACTATTCTATGATCTGCCTCCGTAACCTTCTTAACGGTGCTCATCCATAAAACGTTACATTCCTTCCGGTCGGTTCCGTAAAATTGGAAAATCTTGTTAAAGCCAATTTAAAATCTTACTAATCTTGTTTTTCGAGTTTCACTAACTAAATGGTAAAAATGGGTCCCTACTACTTAGACCATTTTTTGATACTAAAATATAATGTCTTAAGTTGAATAGATAATGATACCGAACCCTTCGAAAGCTAATGGTCGTTTTTTTTAAATCGTTATTATAACAAAACTTTACAAACAAAAGTAATTTTTTTACCTGAGGGAAATCAATGCTTTACAGAAGGGATGCAACGATACGGCTATTACTACACCAATACGAATGGCGAATACATCGTCATGGCCCAATACGATATCGAATTACGCCACAGATGCATTATGATTTTTGATGAATAGCATTTTATTAAATTTATTTGAAGCTTTGTTTGTATAACTTGTATCTTTTGTTTTTGTTATACCAGTATTAAGGCTTCGTAAAAGAAATAAGTTACGTATTTTCAATTAATTTTATACTTTTTTTTTCTAATTTTTATTGCGTTAAGAGAGACGGATGCGTTCAGAAATTGATGCGTTATGTGTTTCGTTTCACTCGAAACTGTAGTAACTACTATAAAAAATTAAATATTGGAAAAGTATGAATCGTATATATTGTATCGTAATGTTTACGATAACGAATGATCGTAAAAACTTACGATAATTGCCGATATACGATTATCTTATCGGTATCGTTGCATCCCTACTTTACAGACTCAAGAAGAATTCTTACTAAGGTTCGTTTTTAACATCAATAATATTTCTATTCTAAACTATTGATTTTCGCGGAACGCTTGTTAAAATGGTTCGTTATTTGTCCTCCACCAAACAAAATTTTTGGACCACTGTAAATGGGCCAATCTATTTACAGGGTCCTGATACTAATATATCTACTCTTAGAATTCCGGTTCAAAGTTTTTTCGATTCCCATTCAGATTGCATAGGTCGATGAACTTAAGCAACGACAATTCCGTTGTAACCTGCATTGTTCGATGTCTGCAATCCGTGTGAAAACTGCAATCTAGGTTACCTACTCTTTTACGACGTAGCAATATGCCATTGTATTTCCTTAGCTACAAGCTAATAATATACATAATAAGCATTTGTATTGATGCTGACAATGTGTAACGTAAAACATGTTTGTTTTCTATTCTTTCACGTATTATTGGCAAGATTTTGTGCGGTAATGTTTGATGTTATCTTCAAAACTCCACTTGTTATATACATAATTAACGGACGTTCACTTGACTATTCATTACTGGCAATTAATTCCCGCGGGTTGCGCTCCGCGGCGCTGAGATCGACCTCGTGGGAAATTAAACTGCGCGGGCCGTCTTCTACTGCCGCCCGCCGCCTCGCGCCCGATCTCTCGCCTCGCCGCCCCTCAAACACATATGAGAACACTTTCTCCCACTGATTCCCCGATTTTTCTAGATGCTCATGTTCACTCGCAGCGGCGTCTGCCTACAATAAGATAAACTAACGTCTCTTGCAATAATTAGTTTCTGCTTCTCGCATAATACCTTTTACTATTATTCTATGCATGGCATATTTCACTTACATATTTTTTCATTCTAACTCTTAAATAATGTAAGAGACGTGTTTGTATTGAAATTAGTTTGTGGACGTTGTTACAAACGCGCCTAGGTGGCTCATTAAATATGAAGCTGTAATCAGTGTGGCGCTCGCTGGGACTCTCATACCGTAGGATGTTTCATGCCTTTGCTTTTGTTGATGCGTACCTACTATCTGTATGTAATAACTAACCTTACCAATCTTAGTTTCGAAAACCGGATAGAATTTGCCTATGAAGAATCAATGAGTTATGATGCTTATCTGTTTAACATCAGTCACGTTTAAGTTATGAACTGTAATTAATTCTATTATATCTTATTACATTTAAATCGTGGCAACGCTTTCGCTTCTTTGCGGAAGGTGTCATTTACCTACGTGCAAATGTTGCAACGAAAACAGACAGCTACCGTGAATCGGATCGGAATCGCTCGGCCGCGCCCGATTGCGCTGCTACGCATCACTGAACGCGGAGAAATTTGAGTCTTAAGTAGAACCGCTGAATACCACTGCGGCCTCTGACGACTTGCGAAACTCGCGCCATTTAATTGTCCTATAACCCCAAATCGCGGAAATTCATTGCTGTGATAATTCAGCGGCATGAATACTAAACGACTGAACTGCGACTAATTATACCACCAGTAAGTTAGTACGGAATAATATTTTGCCGACAACTCATTGAAATATTTGTTCAAAGAAAGATCTTCCTAAGCCTGAGGGCGCTTGGCTTATGCTGCTCGTGTCGTCCGGAACGTGGTTATGAGATTATTCTCGCTTTGAGGGCTTGCCTCCATTGCATGCACACTATATTGCTCTTTTAAGATTTTTCCTCACTCGTTTACAGAGTTAAATGGCCGTTTTATGCCTATTATTTGACTAATTTTAAATCCTGTAGTATACTGGCAAACTTATCTGTCAAGAATGATATCGTGATGGTAACAATATTAAGAATAGAACACATGTTGCTGAACTTGTTGGCTGCCGAATTTTTCAAACTAGTTGTTTTTAATGTGTTAGTAAATCTGTTTTTGCTTTCTTACACGGTTTCAAACAAATCGAAACTTCCTTTATTCTTTTTTTCTCTGACCGTTGTGATCCTATATAATTATTTCAGAAGTACTGCACTACTTGTTTTATTGGCCATTAACGATTTTTTTCGTTATTTTTCTTATAATATTGCCGTTCCGTCGTTACCTAATGCCGTTTGTAGGCTGTTCGTTTTACGTAATTTCTAAGAAAAGCTAAATTGTCGACAAGTTTTATTTTGCGTAAATTGAAAGTTATTCAAGTACAGAAAACCATCAACCGTTTAAGCCAAACGCAATATTTTGTCTGTTTCCATTTATTATACAATGTACATGCTGAAATTTAAAATGAATAGCGTCAAAATTTCCTATAATTAATTTATCAATTCGATCGACGTGTCGTCTGTTGACGTTATGTCGGCGGATTTAGTGAGATGTGTGTGTGATGCAATTTGTTTGCTTGCGGGGTCTACCGGAGATAACAGCCGCCTTATTGGCCGCGCCGCTCGCGCCTCCGCTAACTAACGCTTATTAAACTTCACAACGCTCCGGCTGATCACTTCACCTCCTTGTTTTCTCTCTAAACTTAGATTAATCGTCCGCCGGCTCTCGTTTGTATAGCCATTTATTTTCGCAAATTAAGTATAATGTCAGTCTAGATTGTGATTTTTTAACTAGTGCTATGCGCCCGTTATATCAACATACTATAGGCGATTCTTATTTAAGAGAAGTTGTAAAAGGGTTTTAACTTAAATAAATATTTCTAATACACACACCAATTAGCCTAGCCCCAAAGTAAGCACTGTAAGGCTTGTGTTATGGGATGCTAGGGTAACGGGGATAGAATACATATACAGTACATATATAAGTTTATTTATATAGAAATACATATTAAACATCCATGACTGGAGTACAAATGCTCGTATTCACCACATAAACATCTGCCCCCACCGGGATACGAACACGGGACCTCTCGAGTCGGCAACACCATGAAACCCGGCGCACGAACCACTCGACCACAGAGGTCGTCATAGCACTTAAAATACACGCAAAATGTGTATGAACAGAGAATGAAACATTTAGAAAATAAATTTATTAAAAAGGCAAATTTCGTAAGGCAACGGTGCAAGTGATAGTGATTGCTTCTTGCCACTTATTTTACAGAAAAGATGATATGGGCTTCACGGAGTGGAAGTTATAAGCTAAGCTGACTGATATAGATCAAATCTCGTAACGGATTGCGCTTAAATTTCGCACGCAGATAGTAATTATAACCTAGTTGTCCGCTAAGAAAGGCTTTTCCTAAATTCACCTTTTAAGGGGTTAAAGTAAAGGGGGTGACATTTTGTATGAAATTCTCTGGTTTAGAACATTGAAATTATTATAAAGCAAGCTTACGGTTAATAATAACAGTTAACTATTACATTTGTTTTGAGGAATTCATACTTAAGGGTTAAAAGTGGGTCGGTGAAAATACGATATGAAACTGGCAAAAGAGCTTATTGTTATCAATAATTTATTGTCACAATTTTTGCAAAAAATAACGCGATTAAAGCCAGTATCTAATCTTAAAAATGTTAAAATCATATATCGTTTTAGAAAGAAATGGTGAAACGCTGATTTACCTTAAACTTAATGGTAAAGAATGGGGAAGAAATATAGTTAGCTGTAAATATGTTAGAAGTAATTCGCACGTTTTATGTGCGTGTTGTGTTAGTGCATGTCTTTCGTTTTTGTCCTTGGTGGGAAACGAGTGGTAATGTGTATTTATGTATTGTCAATGTCTTTTTATGTAACTTTCTACCTGATATTGCCAAGTTTTGCAGAAGTACTTAAATAACTAACATATAATGAATATACATGGGCTTAGTCTGCTTACTTTCAGAGCTGGCTTAATGTTTACATGTTGTTGATTTAAAATTAATCATTTTGTATTATGTAATTTATGCATAATAATGTCATTAATAGGCACGCGGTAAACGACCATATTTTTAAAATCGATTTCTTTGTGACTAGTGTGCCAAGGTATGCTCACTGTCAACATACAACAAACAACGGCCTTGCAATTCTTAATGTCAAATAATACTTAAAGTGGTGATACAGACGCTGTTGATTTAGGGTGAAGCGGACCTGGTGGAAGTGCGGCTCTACTCTGAGGTCATGACACGCACAATGGTGCTTGTTTGCTTGGCCGCCTCGCATACGTTCACTGTTATGTTGCTTAGCAAAACAACTGGGTCTCTTTGCTGCTATGTAACGTTGTGGTCAGAAGCATGATTTAAATTTCTAACCGCATCACTAGTTTGAATGCCCTGTTGTACAATAATAACATATTCAGGATGGCATGTTTATTTTTTCTTATATGTCGTATTCGTTGTTACTGACTGATAAACCTTTTATAAAGTTAATTCTATTGGTACGTATACGAACGAACAGCTAGATTTCAAGTTCTAAGAAAATACGTACATTGGATGTGAATCGGTCGTATGTGATTAACATTTAAAAATAAATATTTCTGTTTATCTCAAAATATAAACCTATTCAGACACGGTCATCATCTATTAAGAAACTCATTGTTCTTATTAAGAAAAAAAAATGTAATGATTGACATCTCGTAGTAAGTTTAAAATAAAAATACATAATATATATTAAGAAACCCACGACGTATGTAAATGGACGCGTCGAACGACTGACTGACGAATGGAAAGAAAAGTTCATGAACCATCTTTTGAGTAGCTAATTTTGTCAAGATATTTCCTTAAAAAATACAGTAATGCAGGTGGGAAAAATGAGCTTACATGATCGAAAAAAACGCATGCAGTGTGTGCACTCAATTCGTACGACCTACTT
The DNA here is from genome assembly GCA_902850365.2 of Chilo suppressalis. NCBI lineage: Eukaryota > Metazoa > Arthropoda > Insecta > Lepidoptera > Crambidae > Chilo > Chilo suppressalis. Next base: position 23,628,796 of record OU963898.1, read on the forward strand.
ACTATTTACTGTTCTTGCAGCACAGGTAATAATGGAATTCATATGAAAGCACATTCAAGGTGCAAGTCGCGTTATGATTTGTTTATACTAGCTGATGCCCGACGCCCATGTCCTCTTTTATAGAGAATGGTTGTTCGAAAACACAAATCTGCAAGTATATAGGGCCGCTATTACACACTAGTGTTGTAACGAATGTCATTTTTTAACATTCGCGAATGCGAATATCTTGTACCGACATTCGCGTATGCGACTGCGAATATTTAGTTTTTGTTCAAAATTGGCTCCAATCGTTTATAACATGTAGTAGTCTCGTTCGAATTGCCGAGTTGATATGAACTTATCCGACTAAGGTGTCATTCCGCTCGCGCCGGTCTTTTCGTAAACAAAACAAGTGAATTTTCAGGTTAGAGGTTACAGTTCAGGGTAGTGTTTTATTAACACGAGTAAATCAAATTCTAGTGAAATATAGATTTCTTTTTGCGTCATTTATTTTGTTTTTAAAGTTCTAATAAAAAATTAATGGTTAAGCTTCTTTGCCCAAAGTAAAGAAAATAAATAAATAATGCCGAATGCTAAAGTCAAGACTAATAATGTGATTACAAGGTTAAGTTAATTTTTCTTTGATTTAAAAACATAAGAAATGAATGGATTTTGATTTTATGAACATTCTATTATCTTCAATTTGTGTTTTTCTAATATTCCCAAAACATCGCAGATTTTGCGAATGTGAATGCCAATATGGTAAAATATGCGAATGCGAATATTCGTTACATCACTATTACACACCCTTCATGTTTTATTTTCGCGTCCAGTAAAATCCAAGTATATCGAAATAGGGTCGGCTATTTAGACGTAAATACCTAATAGACAGACAAGTTGTTTTACCTTCATATTCATAAAAATATTTTATTCCATTTGTCAAGACTATCCAAAACGAATAGGTGAAATTGTTACATTTAACAAATACGACACGATTGAAACCTGACAGTTTGTTCTTTCTATATTAGTTAAACCCGCCTTTATATTTGTCGCAGAATCCACGAAAGGATTTGTTGTCTCCGGCCCGAGGTCGAAACCGAGGATTTCCTCTGTCACCATCGGCATACCCTGGCTTAATCTGAAACCCCAGATTAATGCGACGGCTCTCGTTTCTGTTCGGAACCTCAGCTATGGTTTAACCTATTTGCTCTAGATATGACTTAGCTATTACCGTTGGACTTTGACATTTTATATCATGAATTAAACTTTCTATGAAAGTGCCCTGCCGTTTGTAATTGTACCTTCTCCTCGGATATTGGACTGCCTTCGATAAGATTGTGATAAAATAATTCTATTGTAGTCCGAAGTTTTAAGTAAATAAATTACGGTTCATGAAAATTGAACGTTACCCTTTTTGTGAAGTAGTGGCCTTTGGAAATAGGTAAACTGTTGATTGTCAATACAATCGGGGACGGAAATTTACAATGGATCACGTAGAATAGAAACTTTACACGTTTCATTTCACGTGTCGGATTAACTTGGAAGCGAGGGTAGAACGATTAGGGTGGAACTCATTGTTATTCATGATGTTAAAAACACTGCTTCGCGACGGATATGTTTAAAGATCTTTTAAAGTTTTTTTAATATAAAATATTTCAGCGGTAACAATCTTAGATTAAACGAAAAAGGGAAGATACTGTATGCTCTTACTAGCGTCAAGTGAAAAATGCTCCGACTCAACTATTTATGCAACTGCGGGCGAAATGAATGGTTCGGTAGGATTGGGTACAAGGAATTGTGGTATGCGTTCGGTAAAGAATTTAATAACGAAACGACACCGCAGTGATCCGGTGAGGAAGGTACCTTACTGACAGTTGTAAACTGTGTTTACAATGCTTTGCATCCTTTTTACACTACAACAAAAACGGTTCTCTATTATATTGCATAGTTCCTAAAATCCGCAAAAGCTCTCAGGGCATTTTTATTACTGAAACTAGGTATAATGTAACCTACCGAACGTGACATTTAAAGTTCATGTTGATATTTGCATGGGGCGAGCCTCTTCGATCCGTGACGATGGTGCTTTACATTGTTATATTGCTAACTCTGTATATTTTCACCGAGCTTATTGCCGCGCCAATATAGTCGACTGCTGTTTACCACAACACAAAATTGAAGACGTTGTATACCTCTGTTCTAAACAGACTGTAAAATATTTTCAGAGCGAATAAATAAAAATGAGACACAATAAATTATTATAAGGGGTCGCATGTAGTACTGTTAAGATTTACAGTAGTTAATAATAAATTCTGGACAACTCTCAACTAATACTTAGGCCTGCGCTTAGACCCAAACTTAGCAGAGTTTGTAATACCGGATATTAATTCATAACATGTTTACTAACTTATTAAAATAAAATCTTATATTTTCATTTAAAAAAATGTTTGATGCATAAAATTAAAGATTTAATTTTTATTAATATTTTCTTTTGATTTAATCTCATGTTTTCTACACTATAAAAGATATGCCAGCATTAGAAAATACTTGTACAATCATATCTACATTAAAATAGGAATATAATTTATCAAGTCATAAAACCGAATCGGACACCTAAATACCCTTCTTCCGCCATCGAAACGAAGTAAGTCGAAGCAAATGAATATGGTGCACTTGTTGAAATGACGTTATTGCGTACAGGTGCTACCAGTCGGTTCGGTATAATAAATAATAATAAAAAATCATTTTTATTTCAGGCACTGAATGCATACCATTCAAATACATGTCCCATAGATTTTATTATATCCACTTACGTTTCGGCAAGATTTAAATTAAACATTATTTATAGCATACATTATTCTTAGTCAGTTATCTGTCAATCATTGTTCTATATTGTGTTAAACATTTTATTATTTTCTATCAAGTTTTGAGATTACAAAAATTTAGTTCATACATAAAAAAAGTTCGAAAAACGTCCAAAACAATGCTATTGGTACATTTTATTAGTCTATTGTGGAATGAGACTTCAAATTCAATCATAAGTTCGTGAAGGTTTTTCACTTTGTAAGGTATAATTACGAATTGATGACCTACTCTCAAAAAGTGATCCTTTAGTTAGGTTAGGTTAATAGATCCGTTCCGTTGACTTTTAAATTACTTCCCGTTCTTTGCTGGTCACTTTTTGGACACATTTCCCAAATAATACTTTTGTTATGCTCAGCGTTGCCTGAACGTTACTTATGTAACATTTTGCGTTATTCAGCGGCGTTACCTGACTAAAAAACGTCACCTTTGCGTTATTTCTTAATTGAAAGAAAATATTAATAATAATAATTTACTTCTTGCCAAATTCCTTGGTTTAACTGAAAATGATTTTTTTTTTGCTCTGTTTGCTGTCAATGTTTTGTATAGCTTGACTAGCTTTAAAGTAGCCGTTTTTATTATCGTTTTTAACTAAGCATTGTTTAATCAAATAAAAGAAACCACTTAAGAAATAAGTGTTGTAGTCTGTCCATTATATTATTATCTTTTTGACAGCTCGATCGAAGTAAAAATAGTGACACCCTATCACATGACTCGTTCGATTTAAAGCTATAATCGATTTTATGCTAGAACATTGTTTAATCGATTATAAGTATCGAAATTATTTTGATTATCATTAATACTGGTGTTTAATAAATTATTACAAAATCTCATTAGATTTATTATTTTACCTAGTACAAATATTTGTGTGATGAGCACGAGTATTCGTTCTGTGCCTGGGTGTGATTTATCTATATTATGTATGTTTATACAACAAAAAAAAAAGTATACTTTTTATATGTTTGTTTATCCTAATACTAATACTCTGTATGTACAATTAGATTTATTGATTATATTAAAAATTTCATTTTAAAAAAGTTTTATAAAAAACTATATCTTTGACTTTTTTTCCTTACAATTTGGTTGTAATGATTTATTTCTAACGATTATTTGTAATCTGTGGCACAATCTTAGTAATCATTATGTGTGGCACATCACTAAGTGGGCGGTACCTGTCCATGAAGTACAATGTTATTTGTATGACAGTTTAACGTAAACAATACAAAATTTCATGGGCGTATGGCATCTGTCAAAAAGATAATAATAAAATGGACAGACTATAATTATGATTTACTCAAGTCTAATGTCAATTTAAATCAAAATTGTTGATAGTTATGAAAATATCAAATAAAATAATAAAAGTATGGATAAGAACCTAGTTTGCGTAAGAAGTCTCTCTTTTACTCAAGTTTTATGTGAAAATCAAAGTTGTTAAATAGGCATAGGAATTTTCAAACATAAAGTAATAAATGTGTGGATCAGAACTGTAGGTTACTAGTTTGCGTAAGAAGTCTATCCTTCACTCAGGTTAAAATGATAATCAAAGAACTTAATTAGGCATGGGAATTATCAAACATAAAATTATAAATATGTGGATAAGAACTGCAGGTTACTAGTTTGCGTAAGAAGTTCCTTTACTCAAGTTTAATGTGAAAATCAAAGTTGTTAAATAGGCATGGGAATTTTCAAACATAAAGTAATAAATGTGTGGATCAGAACTGCAGGTTACTAGTTTGCGTAAGAAGTCTATCCTTTACTCAAGTTTAATGTGAAAATCAAAGTTGTTAAATAGGCATAGGAATTACCAAACATAAAATAATAAATGTTTGGATCAGAACAACAGATAGATAGTTTATTTATTTATTTGATCTAATGTATTATATTTGGTAATGATAAAATACTTAATGCGTTATGGAATAGAAGCAACAAATGCTGGTAAACTGTCAATGAAAAAGCCTTTAAAAGCTTTCTAAGATTAAAAAAAAATACATATAATCAACAATGTCCCGGTTAAAATCAATGCATTATAAGAAGCGTTATAATCGAATAAAGTCAACTTATATATATTATAAAAAAAAATGAATCCAAATTAATTAGTCACAATAAATTACAGATAAAATTAATTTATAGAAATAATAACACAATTAAAATCAAATTACAATAAAATTAATTAAAAGGAGATGTCATATTAGTTTATTTTTAAAGTTGCGAATGTCACCCTTGAATAAGTCCAAATCTTTGCTCTTGCTCATGCTATTCAGCTCTTTGATTTATAAGCGCATTTTGGCCAAGATTAGATCGGCAGTAAGATTCCACGAAAATATTAAACCTTGAGGAGCGAGGGAGTTTTGATGGAGCAGAAAATGTCAGAATTTGCACTAACTCAGGAGTATCCAGGATGCCATTCGCTAGTCTATAAAGAAATAATAAGTCCAGCATGCGTCTTCGGTCCGAAGGAGAACATATTTTAAAATGACTCAGTCTTTCTTCATAATGGAGAAGTGTTCTACCCAGATTACAGGTAGACCAGGGTCGATAATTATTGAGACCAAAAAAAATTATAGTAGGATGAAACCCATTAGAAAAGGTAGAGAATATAACAAAAATGAAAGGAAAAATAAATTACGGGCGATGTGAGGTCGGGAAAGGGGAGGGGGTGAGTTTTTAAGGGTAAAAAATGGTTAATCTCGATTTCCGGTAAAACGGCAAGTCCTATGAAAAAAAGTTAAATGGCAAAGTTGTAGGTAATAAAAAGATCTACAACTTTTGTATCGACACTTTTTTCACATAACCTCAAAATTTATGTGAAAAATGCGAATAACCGAGTTTTTGGTTTTTAATTTTTTTTTTCTGCAAAAACAATATTTTTTCACGAAATTTGGTGAAAACTTACCTTTGTATGTCCCAAACATACAGTAATTTTTTGATTTAAAATATTCATTTTTTCACCTTATTTTGACTTAATATCGAAAAAGCACCCTTATTTTCAATCGAAAACTCTCACGTCAAAATATCTGCTTTTTTTAAAAAGTTGGGGTGTTTTTTGTTTGTTGAAATCTCTACTTTCTGATGGTATAAAAAAAATATACACTACTATGGTAAATGTTCTCAGAAACTGCAAATTAATAATGAAAAAAACTCCAATCCGAAAAATTGATTTGAATCATTATGTATAATTTTGAACTATTTATTAAAATTTACACTTTAATTACTCGAAAAACGTAAGATTTGATGTTATATTGATAAACAGAAAAATTACAAATCCATAAAACATGCAAAATAGTTGTTGTAAGTAGGTATTAAAAATTGGATTTTCGGATTAGAGTTTTTTTCATTATTAATTTGCATTTTCTGAGAACATTTATCATAGTAGTGTATATTTTTTTTATACCATCAGAAAGTAGAGATTTCAACAAACAAAAAACACCCCAACTTTTTTAAAAAAGCAGATATTTTGACGTGAGAATTTTCGATTGAATATTAGGGTGCTTTTTGGATATTAAGTCAAAATAAGGTGAAAAATGAATATTTTAAATCAAAAAAATTACTGTATGTTTGGGACATACAAAGGTAAGTTTTCACCAAATTTCGTGAAAAAATATTTTTTTTTGCAAAAAATAAAAATCAAAAACTCGGTTATTCGCATTTTTCACATAAATTTTGAGGTTATGTGAAAAAAGTGTCGATATAAAAGTTGTAGATCTTTATATTACCTACAACTTTGCCATTTAACTTTTTTTCATAGGACTTGCAGTTTTACCGGAAATCGAGATTAACCATTTTTTACCCTTAAAAACTCACCCCGGGAAGGGGGCTTCCCGACCTCAGATCGCCCGTAATTTATTTTTCCTTTCATTTTTGTTATATTCTCTGCCTTTTCTAATGGGTTTCATCCTAGTATAATTTTTTTTCACTTTTCACCATTTTTAAAATTATCGACCCTGGTCTAAGGAGTATGTAAGGTGCCATAGAAATCGCTTTTGTATGCATTCCAATCTCCTTTTATATACTTCATAAAATGGAAGAATGTATGCGTAGGAAATCGGTTTTCTTGTAAATATCATGGTGTTACCTTTTATACACTCATGTCTTACTTTTGCTTATCGGGTCCTGGCAACACTGGTTACGCTAGCGCTTCATGGCAATTCATATTTGCTATTTGTGAACTTGACAGCAGTATATCCTTATCATGCTGTTTATGGAATGAAAAAGGATATCATCATCATCAGCCTTTTAATGTCCACAGCCCACTGCTGGGGCACAGGCCTTTTCTATGGATGGAATAGTGTGATTGGACCATGGCTTACCACGCCGACCTAGTTGATGGGTGCTAGCGACTGTAGATGCAGCCGGGCACAACGGCTTAACGTGCCTTCCGAAGCGCAGAGGAGTTCGAGATAGTAAATTATTGGTTACCCATCCAATGACCGACCACTGCGGAAATTTGCTTAACTTCAACGATCTCAGCCAAACGCGCTAACCACTTGCGCCAGCGAGCTTTTCGAAAAGAAGATAGTTGCCAAAGTTTATAAATATTAAATACCAAAAGCAATGTGTATAGTATTACAAAACACAGTCACAAATATATTTTTTAGTTACTCAATTCTTATTGATATATATATGCAATTTATTTATTATTTTCATTTGGGAAACATACAGTTTTAATTAAAATTCAATTAAGTAACACTTATTACTTTTCCATAAACCAGGTATGAAAATAATTACCGAGTGTTAGGGTAAAACGACCTTATATCATTCATTTCTAAATTTGATTGTAAGAAAGCAATTGTTATTTTATGTCTAAGTAACAGGAACTGTGTCAGAAAGCTTTACTATTGAACCACTTGTGTAAGACACGATGTTTGTGTTAACAGCAGATCAACTCCTGGACAGTGATATTATCATTATCAATTCGGGAATAAACGTCTTAAAAGACAATATGTTCTCCCGCTGTTCATCAAGTCTGAATCGTACGAATTGATACCTCGCAATTAAGGCTTAAGAAGTGGAGAAACTTCTATATATTATTCGATTAAAGAGATGATACGTTACCAACACGTAGACACGAGGGATGGGTCGTTGACGGATTCGCAATTAATGAAACCAGACTTTATCTTCTACTATAAAGTAGCCTGGAAAAGTTTAATTTTTATATTATAGACAGCAGTTTTTTTTTACCTCGAGTATGTCAAATGATTTCAAAATATTATCTACTATCATGTTTTAAAAGCCCGAAAATGTTAGGTTCTTGTCGAATTAGATCAAAACTTATTTACAGTAGGTATGTGGTGGTATTGGGCCACTAAAGTATTTTTAATTTTAGTCTCAAAAATAGTCAAATTTGCAAACATATATACTCGTGATATTTCCTAGCCTCGTTTTCATTCTTTATTATTATTATTTGTTCCTATGTAATGGACAATATTAAGTTAGAAAAATTCTAGTATAATTCTGTAGAATGCAATCATAAAAATGGCATTTAACTTTTCGGGTAATTTATGAATGCGCTCGCTTCTGGTTTAGTAGCCGGTTAAGCCATTAGTACAATCTCACTAATTCGGTGGTGGCTTCAGATCTGCGTCGCCTAATTAGCGACCGTTTGTGCCCGCGTCGCCGGCCAACCCCGGTACAGTCGGTCAAAGGATTCACCGCTCATTATGCGTGTTGATAACCGACAACTGTCAACGTTCTATGCGGTCTCAACGTTCAACCCAAATAGTTGCAAGTTTTGTGAAAGTCAAAATTTAATTTATGAATTTGGAATAAAGTGAAGAGAGGGCGAAGGGAGTCACGGAATAGACACGGGCGAGCTGTACGATGTTCGCGGAAGGCGCGATAAGATCGCGTGAGAGGCGGGCGCGCGGGCACGCTCGGCTGCGCGCCGCCCGCCCGCCGCCCGCCCCGACCGCAGCACCACGACGGCCGGACGATTCGTCACGCTGCGTTAATAGTTACCTAGCACGCCATACTTGACTATCTGTATCGGCCATTTTCACTTATCTAGAAGTATTGTATCTATGTATATATCTGTAAAAAAGCCCGCAATATAATCGACTTTTTGGGTTCCAAAAATAGGAAATACACATTTATTTTCATTTCAGTAATTCAATATTGTGTTGAGCTCGGTGGGGCGCAGCGGTGAGCGTCCTAAGATGTGGGAGTTAAGTAACTTACGCAATGAAATGCACAGGAGGCCAAAAAATTAACTATCCTGAATTTCTAAGTAATTCGAAATTGTCCCTTTTCCGTTCATAGCCTATCCGCGCCGTGATGGTGAAATAGCTCAAAAACAGTTTGAAAATTTAGCATAGTTTCTCACTACTGCTCAAAACGAATACAGATTTCAGTGAATACATTCGTTCGTTTTTATATTTTTTTAAATCAAATTATCTTTATTTGTTATCACTCATATCACTACGTGGTTGTTAGTTACTCTATACTAATTCGTTTGCCTGCACACGTGTAATTGTATCTGGTGGGCGTCAGTATACACTGGCAGATGGACGGCTTGGTATCACAGTTCTGTCTGATTAAACTTAATTAACTGAAGCCATTTACGCAATGGGGGCCAGGGCGCGGCGACTCGCGGTTCGCGTGATGCGTTGGGCGTAGGGCATCGGTCACCGACACCCTTCATAGTACTGCACTTACACCTTTCAACTGATGTAGTTGAAATCTTACTGGCATGATATTTTTTTTGTATGATATTGATGTATTTCACTTTCATATGATGGCCTTACATACAGGAAAATTTTGTTTGGAATAAATAGCATGTAGAAATTATGGTATTAGTATTAGGTTTTTTAATTGCTATTATGCTACTTCTGTTATGTGGGCGCTCCAATTCGTTCCGGAAATCAGCTGACTTGTATGCTGATGATCCTTTAGGTATTATCATATTACATCTGAAGCACTCTAGGTGATCTTAGGGCACGGTAGTGAGAAGATAGATCGGTCGCGAGATTTACCGCGCGGCCGCACGCATCTGGCGCCCTGCCCGCAGCCCTCGCGCCCTTTTATCACCGAGTAAAACATGCCCGTCGCGTTAATTTGTTTGTTCTGACACGGTCGAGCTAATGAATCGCCTCAGGCTTCGGACCCGTGTCCGCGGAGCAGGCCAAATTAAACGTTTACCATCCCCAAATTGGTACGGGACCGTAATAAATCTTTAATTTTCGATTTTGACTAAAGGTCATGATGTTGTCGTTCTGGTTTAAATATTTGACGCCTCAGAGAGGCAGTTAAAGTTTCCACAGCGTTGCATTTTCAGTGTAAATGTAGTATCTCGAGTGTTGTTTGTAATAAATATTTAGAGCGCACTGATTTAGCTGAGTGAATCAGCCGCGCTCAGGTGAGGTCGCATTCCTACGCGCCCGCCCTACCTGCACGCCCAAAATAATTCACACAAGCTCACCGCGCTGCCCGCCAGTACCCTCTCACTGATTAGCTGATTATTTTTATTCTAATCGGAAATCTCAGCTCACAGTACAAGATGCAGATACATAATTATACCTAACTGTTAACCTGTGGCTTGAATTGTAATGCACAATTTACTTTGTGTTTATTTCAATGTACGTACAAATCTAACAGGTGACTCGATTTATGATTTGTTTGTCACCCTGTAAAAATCATCGTTGTCCTAACTCAAATCTATTTTGCCTCACCTACTTACGTAGTAAACGTTTTCTTCGTTTCGTTGGTTGGTTCACCACTTAATTAGGTACCGGTCGTAAAACTGTCTTCCTCATCTTATATTTACCGCGTTTGCCCTTTTTATTATCCGATTACATGGGCCGCGCGGTTTGCAAAGCGAGTTCCAAGTGCGAGGGGAGCCGGTTCATTTGTTTCTTCAGAAATTACTTGAGACTATTTCTCAGCACCTACGACGAGCACTCGTGTTGCTTTTGTCGAAATATGTTCATACGTTGTTTCATAGGAAAGATCAGTGTTATTGCGGCTTTGCTGATGTCAAATCATATTATAATTAACGTTCACAGCGATATGATAACTGTTGTTGCGTTTTGGTCCAAGCTTATCAGATTACTCCACTGGGAGAGATTCATGCAGCGAAACGCAGATTATAATGATATGTTTTGATGTCTGCTGGGTATTTACTTAAATTGTTGATAAAAATAGTTTTATTGCGGTTGATGATCGGCTAGAGGTTGCGGATGACGCGCAGGATAGTATGACGTTGCAATTAGCAGGGTACTCGACACGTCGTTTCCCACAAACCATTGCACGGACTCCACTCGTGTGTCGCCTCGCAAATTAAAACGCGACACTCGACCCGATAGCGTCCTCAATCTGCCGTTCGTTTATTGAATAAATCGTATAACTTTTTTAAATATCCTGTAACTATTATTTATTACATAGCATTAGATTAGTTATCATATTCAAAAAACAGACGAAAGGCAATAAAAGATCTTCTAAAATATAGTTTGAATAGAAACTTAGAAATCATTTCAAACCGTAGTGGTTTAAAACAGGATACCTAGAGAGACCTGTAGATATTTCTTGTATACTTACATAATGTAAAAGAAAACTAGTGGCTAGTTGTTGCTCAATGGAACAACATGATTTAACCTATTAATATCTACTTTGAAAATAATTTCAAATAACAGAAGAACAACGACGGCGATCACTTTTCATCAGGTGAGCCGTCAGCTCGTATGCCCCCTATAATATAAAAATATAACAAAAGAACAAGCAGACTTAAATTATTTCGTCTGTTTTGCAACTAGCAGAGCGTAAGACGGTAAGACTTGGAGATTTGCGGTTAGGCCCAGTCGGCTCGGAGGTGTAGTCCCACGGGTGCTCCTCTTTGTAATTGAGAGCGCCCGCGGGCCGATAATTGTGCTGCCCGCGAGCGAACCGCGTGCCCGCACCACCACCTAAATCATGCCCGTTACTCTCCATTAGGTACCTCATAATACCAAATTGACTCGAGGATTTTCTTGTTTACTTTATTTTCATAGTGGTTAGAGCTCTTTATATTGACTGGTGTTGATCAAGGATCGTAAATTATATTAAGAGGGTATTACTAAGATGCTGTATATTCTTCAATTCTTTAACTTCTAATCGTATTCATTAAAAAATAATATAATCCTAAATATAACAAAAACATGGCGAATTAATGCGTGAAAAGCTTTCATATTAGGATGTCGAGGAGGCCGATGTTACACCACTTGTCACGATAAGAACGTCAATATACTAAAGACATGCAAAGTTTTTAAACAAACTTTATCTGTCTATAAAACACGAAAGAAGGTGTGCGATAAAACGATCGCGTGACTTTACCTCGCACTATAGCGTCGGGGAATGCCTTGATTAAGCGAGGCGTTTTGTTCTTGCGCGCTATAACATAAGGATCCGTTAAAGAATACTGCATGTATAATATATATCCTAAGTTGTAGAGCTTAAAATTCGTTATATCTACACTATTTCTGGTGTATTATGGTTCAGAAAAGAGAAAACCAAGTGGTACCAGTGCCTCACTGGCACTATACCTAAGCGTTATATATAAGTAAGGCGTGACGTCAGTCCAGGGGTGGTGCCGACGTAGAGACATGTAGATCGCGAAATTGATTGTATTTTATCTGATGGGGCACGGGTTCTTCGCTAGCGTTTAATACGGGCAGCCAGGCTCGGCACGCGATGCTTTTGACAGGAGATGGGCCGCGCCCCATCGACCCGCTGCGGTAATTACCGCCGGTCGGTGTGCAGCCGCGACATCGCCGACTCCAGCCGCACTGGTGCTGTAATTACATAGCCTTACACTAGATACACTGTTAAACACTGCACAACTTTTTGGAAACATAATCATGCTTTGCTTAGTTCAGACACCCTCCTCTGATGACATCAGGTATGCAATTGTATTAATACAACGAATGTTAAATGTCTATCCATCCATATGCATATTAACCTTCGCTTCATTTCTGTATGTTTTTATTAAAGTATTAAGATTTACTAGATTATTAATTTCTACATATAATTTTATAACGTCCTTTGTAAGGTAGACTCCGGCAGTACAAAGATAGCGTCTGTGATGCTGGTGCCTTGTCTATCAATTCTTATGTTTATGGTTTTGTTTGTCGAATTTTACGAGACAATTAACTATTATTATTATATTATGTAGCCCAAGATCGATCTGAGTGGCGTGCATTTGGAGAGGCCTATGTCAGCAGTGGACTAAGATAGGCTGTTGATGATGATGATGTTCGCATCCGTTCGTAGTGTGGGTGTGGTACTCAAAGATCACACCAACGGAACTCTATTACTTAGCAATCCACAATCAATTGCATTTTCAGTGACTTAAAAAATAATATCTGTTCCTAAAATGGTAGATCTGTCACCTAAATTGAATCATCCATCAATTTATATCATAATGCGCTTACCACACGCACAAGCTCACCACAGTTTGGCCTGCGCAAGCATCTCGCACGAAAAAACTGTACACTTTGTGCGTTACCACACGGCACAGTTAAGTACGCGCAAGCCTCATTCGTATCGAAATCATTGGCGTGGAAACAATGTTTCCTAATGAAGAAACATTTCTTATGCTACTATTTTTCAAGTGTTTGCTATTAAAAAAAACATGTACAAACAATAGGATATGTACATAATATGTGCAAGTAGGTAGGTAGTAGGTATTAGGCATAGGTATTTAGTTGCAAAAATTATGTTCTTACCTCTTTCATTTTATTTATCATTCTTTCGTAGGCGTCGTTCTTTTTAATCGTTAGATTTAATTTTCCAGAGTGCAGGCAGAGATTTGTATAAACTAATAAATTCAGACGTGAATTCGCGATTGTACGTACGCAAATCTGCCATTTTTGAGTGACGATGACGAACGACCTCATGAAACGACGAGCGAGCCTCGTACACAAAGTACACTCGACTGTGGCTTGAACACTGAACGCCCAACCACACGCACAGACAAGTACGCGCAGGCCGGGCTTGCGCAGGCAAAATTTCAAGCAAGTCGAAAAATGCGCAGGCCGCGCTGTGGGGTTGGCGCGTGATACAGTTTTACCAACTACACGCACCGTGTTCCGTGTACAAACCGGCCTGCGCAGGCAAAACTGTGGTGAAGCTCGTACGTGTGGTAGGCCCATAACGCTTAAGTACCTAAACTTTAATTAGGATTGACTTGAAAATAATATAAGTCATGCCTGCTTTCATTTTTTCAACAATTTATTTTCTTCTCGTTATACTTTGTAAGTAACAGAAATTACTATTTATTATCGTCACATAATACATATTTCAATGGCATGTCAACCGTCATATTTTAGGTACTGTACCACACTACACAGTACAGTACAGTACCTTATAAAAACAACGAGTAAAAAAATATTCACAAATAACACTCGTCATTATTTTGCATTTCATGAATATTTCAATTTGCTTGAAAATTAAAATTGTCGAATCGGTTTCTTTTCGTCATTAGTTGGAGTGTCGATGTTGTAACGGAATTGAAATGGTTTGTTTTAATGGTTCGGGAGGGCGAGTAGCGGTGTTCCGTAATTTGATTGGCGAGAGGGCGCGGGTGGCTGGCAGAGAGCGGACGCCGCGGCGCGTCCAAGTTGCGCTAATTGCCCCGCGCAATATAGAAACAATGACAAAACTTAGGTTCGCGAGCCTCGACTCCTCGCTCTTTTATTTAAAATTCACTTACTCGCTTTGTAGATTGTTATTTAGAACAACCAGACTTAATTTTGACCTTTTATGAAATCAACAAACTTGTATTTAAACTCTTAATTTTACCCGAATCTTTTATTCGACGTCCGTGTAGTTTTGAATTAAACTTCGATGTTATACCAGAATAGAAAATAGTTTGGACTCAATGCCTTTGTGCTGTCTAAATGACGCGAAATAAAAATGTTACGATGAATTTGTTTAGCTAGAGTTTAATAATATAATTGCGTTTCCAAGACTAATTTGCAGACTATTTATTTTATTATCAAGCGATATGAGAATATTAAACCAATTAATAAACACACACTCACTCACAATAGTCACTAATGATTGTAATTGATAGACATTTGACAGACATGTTGCAAGCGAGTATTGCCTCTTGGGATGCCCTTAAATACAAGCTTGCTTACTAAGCTAATTTATTTACTAGTTCACCTTGAGGTGATCGATTAGAGCTTGTCAGCATGAAATAATAATGTTTTATTTTTTTCAATAACAATTTTACTGTCTCACTCATTCATTTATTAACATTACTTGAGTAAACTCACCTAGCAAACCTCAAAAGCTTACCTTTGTAAACTAAACTGCCCTAAACTTTTGAGGTTCATCTAATAACGCAAGCAATTTCAGGGTCTCCCTCTGTTTACTTTTCTTACTTCGGTAAGGTGATTTTGACTTATTCAACCGCCGACCGTTTTGGACTTCTAGCTGCGTAACGAATTATTAATGCTTACATCAAATTTGTACATATTTACATTTTTCCTCTCTATTCTTCGATGTCTGTGTATTTATACATAATACATTAGACGGTGTGCAGGTTGGATTGGATTACGACTTTTGGTTTAGTTAAAATTATGATCACGCTCACGACTGTAGTTATATATTATATGTATGCGAATATACACGGGCTAGCAAATAAATTGAGCCACTTGGTACCTTTCGGAAGTCTGATTGCATTTTCTGAAAAAGTATTAAACTTACAACTATCAAAGTTATGCCTATAGAGAGTGCGTTCATGATGATTAAAATGAACAGAAATTTATTGAGATTAATTATTTTTCCTTTTAAGTTGTTATTAAGAGTTTTCCACAGAATCCGTATCCGTTTAAAAAACGTTACAAAACACGTGTCTGAGAAATGTATGGACAAAAACTAAAGAAATGATGGGAAATATCAGACTATCTTCATTTTATAAAAAAGAACGTTAATGACAAATTTATCAAAAAAATTGCAAATCGTTAAGATTATGTTCTTGTTTCTTTAGTTTTCACGCACGACTAGGGCTGCCAGGCCATAAAATGCAAAGGCCAGACTGTGCACTATATAAGGCCTGACATTTTGCCCTAAAAGCCGGACATATTTATTATATCGGACAGCGGGGCGGGGTAGTCACGCTCACGTCACGCGCCGCGCGCGCCTACAGTTTGCTCTCTTGTCCGCTCTGACGCTCGTCCGCCCACCGTCGTACGAATCGCCACTCTGACAAAAAGCCTGACAAAAGCCGGACAGGCCAAACACGTACGTACATATTTGGCCGGACGCGACCGCAAAAAGCCAAACATGTCCGGCTAAAGCCGGACACCTGGCAAGCCTACGCACGACACTCATTAAATGAAACACGCTTAAACGGGTTCAAAATTT
Source organism: Chilo suppressalis (assembly GCA_902850365.2). NCBI lineage: Eukaryota > Metazoa > Arthropoda > Insecta > Lepidoptera > Crambidae > Chilo > Chilo suppressalis. The sequence goes on from OU963898.1 coordinate 23,644,972, forward strand.
GTCTTTTTTTTTGACATTTCGCAATCTTTTTAACCTGTATCGTGATATTTACTTTCGTCAAGCTACCTTCGAAGACTTTTAAAAAGACTTTCGAAGGTAGCTTGAAAAAAGTCATAATTCTGACGACACAGCCTTATACAACTCAAATTACACAGTAAAGTTGACAGTACTTTTGAAAAAAAAATTAATCATCATGAAACGCACCTTTTTAGGTATTACTTTGATAGTATGTATTTCATTCATTTCACTTCCGGGGGTGACCCGGTTTGTTTGCGGTCCTGTGTATTTGCTAAGATATACCAATACCACACACTGAAGTCTTCATCTGTACGGTGAAATTCTAAGAAGGTATTATTAGACATTTCTTCAAATTACTAAATTCACATATTAGGTATATGTGTATGGTTCCATATATATATCCCGCTGCTCTTCTGGGTACGCGCTATATAAGGTAGCTATACTGATGATTTTCTTGCTTACTTTATTTTCATATCTTCGACGTGCATAACATACCTATTGTTCGAACGATTTATAGATGACGGCCGTTTTTAATAGGCTAGCAAGTACATGAAGAACTTTTATATTCGTTTTCTCCAGCATATCCCCAACCCTCACTTATAGGACCGACTTTATTTTTTGCCGAAGCAAACTGACTGAAAGTTTTTTTGGGTTGCAGAAAACAGATAAGAAGTGCTGCAATTGCCCATAGGATGCAGTGATCTTTTACCATCAGTTGGACTCTCTTTTGTCTGCATAAACATTTTAAAATGACATTTTAAAATCAGGTCCACCACTACACTGCTTATAATGAGAAATCCATAAAAACCAATCACACGCATTCAACATCCTGCCATAAGCCTGGTAGGCGTTCGTTTTCACTTTGCAGTCATCTAGTGAAACTAAGAACGTTTCTCTCGCGAAAGTCACGTAACCAGTCTCTACACTAAACTCATTGGTAGATGCCACTATCATTCGTTATATATGTTATATATGGAAAAGCGTAATCGCTTTGGAAAATTATTAACTTAGAACACGCGCGACTTAATTCTTCTTTTTTTATCTTATGGATCCTGTAGGTTCCATGGCCAGATGGGTTTTTTAAGTACTGTTTTCAGTTTTCACTGTTCGATTTTATTGCATTACATTAATTTATGCTTTCAATAATGTAAATTAACGATACTTTTTAGATTAATATTTTTTAGAAGGTTATGTTCCACGGAATCTAAAATAAAACTTAACTTTGGTAATATGTTACCTGACAATCTGGTTCTGTCAGTTAATTATGATGAACGACACATTAGGCCCGTTCCTGTACTTTTTTACTAGAAGACATCGATACGTTTATTTGTTAACGTATTGTTTTTCAATCGTTAATTTATTATTAAGACCCTTTTTAAAAACTTCATTGTGAGGGATTCTAATAATCATTAGAAATAAATACAAATAAAACATTCGTTTTTATAGATCATCTCCTAAAGTTACGATTATGGTCGTGTATGAGAGAGTAGTCAACGTTATGGTTAAGTGATATTGATTAGAGATAGAGCGCTCTCGGTGAGCGCGAGATGTGAGAGAAATGGTTTTTATTCGTGCGACATGTTCAGTCTTCGAACGAGTGTCGTCCTCCCGCGGGACACTGGCCGTACTTCCGAACGGATATATTTATAGCCGCCCCAGAAGCCGCTGTTACCTAATGTAACGTTTTATGGTGGCCCTTATTACGGTTGCTGCACATACCTACCTGTCGTCTACCCCAAAAACGTAGCTCTCATAAGAAATTTTATTTATTCAATCGTTCAGCACCAATTTTACATTTTGTTGAGCTTATAAAATGAAAAACAAAGGGATAGTAATAGGAGATGCCGGTTTGGTCGCTAGTGGCTCGCAAACAAGGAACCTATGTCGAAGATATTCTTTGCAGCAATCGTAAATTAGGCCGTCCTCTAGGGAGCAGCGCATGTTGCCGCTCTGTGCTTCGAGTCTGACTGCGGACCGCATACGCTAATCGCTCCTCTCGTCTCGCACCTTGCTTTTCGTAAAGGTAGGTATCTCGTGGTAATGGCCACGAGAAAGCCTCTTTTGTTGCGCTAGCGATTTGTTATATTTCATCGCGCCTTTCCGAGATACCTGTTTTGACTCGCGTCATTGTTCTTTCAAATCGACGGTTTTGTTATGCGTGAAATGCTTTGTCACACAAATCTGCTAAATCGCCCTTCTTTGAAGAAGCTATGTACAATAGCTTTATTGTTGAAATAATCTAGGTTCATTAACTTGACAGTCATTGAATCATTTATGTAAATTACGATTATTAATTACCTATATCTATGGTTACTTAAATCAGTATATTTAATTGAAACAATAATCATAGAATATTTATTTTATTTGAAGAATTAATTTTATTCACTTATTATATTATTACACGTTTCTTTCACACCTGATAAAATTGATCACGTTCATCAATTTATTCTTCTTAAACAAATCCTCTTTTACTGTAACCTTTATAGCCACTATGTTTGTGAAGGAAATAGACCGTAATAATTATCGAGTGATCAAATATCCATCAAAACGTTTTATCTTTGTTGTAATTACTGTACGTTACGTTAAGGACCAACGTTTCTGATTTCAACAGAAAGACTGGCCGTCAGTCATCAAGTCCTGTTCTTAATCCGCTTCGCTATTTTTTTGGGGTATCACAGATGGCAAATCATGCACAAAACGCCATTCCGGAAGGCTGTTGCGTTTACTGAAAAGTTATCTCTACTGCCGTATTAAGGGTCTCACAGACAGGGAGCCTGCCGCTCTGGCCGCCGCGACAACACTACCGAGGTCACAGTGGCTGACCGCCTGAAGCGGCATTTGCTGTGGTAAGTATTTGTGCTATGGAAGGACCTCAGTTAACAAAGCTAATCATTACGAATTCTTTTTACCTCATCTTATTAGAACCCTTTTAGACGACGAAAAAAGGGTAACTAAAAATCTGTGGGGCACCTATCCTATCTAGTATTACAAATAACATAAGTATGGATCCACGAAATCAATCAACATCGGCAAAAAGATAATAATATTATTTTCTTATTATACAAAACTAATGCTTTAATGTGTAGCTCACACACAGGTCATATGCAGTGGTGGAGGGGGTAGGGCCAGCTACCACGGCCAGCCGCGTCCTGGCTTTTCGTGTTTGCTAATTGTAAACTTGACACCAGTCTATCCTTATAAAGACAGACCATTTTTAAGTTTACAAGTAGCAAATACAATAAGCCAAGTGCCGGCATTTCATTGTAAGCAAACACAATTGGTCGCCACCGCAGGCCGCGTCTTTCTAGATACTTTAAACAGCGTCATGTGACATCCGTGCGGCTTATTTTGGCACGTGACTGATATTGAATATGTCAATGTCAAGAACGTAATCAATTTGACAAAAGCGTCAAATTGTCTAAAGTCCTTTTTCTTTAAATTCGGTTAAAATTAAGTTTTAACATATGTTTCCAAATTCTGAGTCCACATAAAATGAATATAGCTGGCAAGTGAATACGAATTCATTTCCGAGAAATTGGTCAGTCTGGTATTATCTTGATTTAGGTACGGCGGTATGAAGATTGGTAACCGTGTGAATGATGTAAGTAATACATCGGAGGTGGCATGCGATGCCGAGCCACGCTCCGGTGGGTGCCCGGCCGTTCAACTCCTGTCGCGCTGTCTTGATGGCTGCTTGAGAACCATCACTTCCTACATACCACCAGCCAATTTTAAATTACTTCTGCCTATTGTTTTTCTTTATTTTTTTTTTACTGTTTACGATTTCACCTCTGTTTTTTGCATTGAAGTTCCTAATATCTATAACAAAATTTATTTATTTATCCGTTGTTTCGATGATACTTGTCTTAATAATCCTACTAAAACTGTGCGATTGTAATCTACGTGTTTATTTGGCTTTTACAAGTAGGTATGCCAAAGAAATTATTGCAATCTGCACGCTTATATTAATTGACGCCTGTCAATTGTTACACGGTCGATAGCCTGCTCTCTATTATCCCAGCTGATTATCACATATTCTAATTCATTCGTATGTATGTCTACTTTACAAATTCAGAAGCAGGTAGGGTTGCCAACTATACTGTTTAAGACAATATACTTCTGTTTTTCACTAAAATATCACTTCATATTCCGTAATTTTTCCCCCCTGAAAAAATATGATAATAATGTTTAAGATAGTTTTTGTGTACCCTGTATTGTGGTATAAAACGAAGGTGTTGAAATAATGATCCACTGTGACATACTTTACTTGTGTCAATTTTCGCCGCTAAGGGCTACTCTCACACCCCACGATGACTCGGCGACCGCTCGTTACTGTCCCACCTGTCTTACCCAACGCAATGGTACACGTGCCGTTGTCACTAATGAACTCGCTGTCTTACACTACTCTTAACTAAATACGCTAAGTATCAAAGATATTTTATGGTGTACTTATATGCTGACTAATAATTCACTGCATACACGCTCTTTCTCCATACGATTTTTATATTGTTGTACGAAATGTGCATAGGAAGTAAATAGACTTTTTACTTCGGTGCTAGCATTCATCCCAGTGTTATTGTTCTTCAAAATTGCTCTCGGCAGGTTCAGCAATGGGTTCAGCTGGATTTTGCGACCTTTATTGTTACTTACTCACACCACACTTTTACCAATCTAAAATTTTTCACGCCTCCGAGGCTGTTTATTTATTAAATAGAAATAATCATGTAATAGGAAATATTTTGTTAAACTCGAAACATTATTATTTCCACGCACTGCATGTTTTACGCGACGACGCATCTTTAGTTGCATATATTTTTATAATAATAATAATGCTGTTTGTAAATTTAATTCATGCTTAATAAAGCCATGATAAAGACAGATTGTTCTCAAGTTTTCAAACAGCAAATTCGGATTGTTGAGTGGCTTTTGGTGTGAACGGTGTGCAGAAATTTCATGAAACACAATCAGGGTGCGTACTGCGACGTATAGTGTATTTAAAACAAATCGCTGAAGAAAAGATTTTATATATAGAATAATTACTGCAGCATGTATAATTCATTTTTATCAGGATCAAAAAGTTTACATTCTACAAATATTAGTGTTATTAAAATAAAATATACCCACAAAAACAAATAATATACCTATGTACTAATTTATTGTACTAGTAAGTTAATCACAAAGCCAGTGAGCTATGGTTTCTCCATTGGATTAGATGTTTGATGTTGTTCTTGTTTTTGTTATAAAGTACTGCTAGCGCTCCGCTTTTTATCTGCATTCATTCGCAAATACATAGTCGATAGAATGATGAAGTGTGTTTAGCTGGTGGTAGTTGTTTACCCGACAACGATAAAAGGTTTGCGGCTCCCTAGCGGCGTGGGCGCGCTTGTTTTCATTTCGTTATTTACTTTTAATTTGGCAGCAAGCGGATGATGCGGCAGTCGGGGTGTGTCATGTGAATAATTGAGGTGGCCGGCACACTAGCCGAGTGTCAATCTCCGCTTGGACGTCGTAGCATTGCGACCAGACAGCGCAACTGCATAATCCTTAAAATTATTGTTTAAGAACACTAACTTCCTACGATATTGCATCATCAAATGTCACGTATTCTTTGCTAAAGGCGAATACACATGTGAATAAAATTTTAGCACACCAACCTACCTCGTCGTGATATACGCACATGGACAAATGTTTAACACCTTATTAACACGTACCTTCTTTACCTACTTTTAAACATCTTAATTTCATTATTTGATTTGAAATTTCGTTCAAGAACGACAAGAAACGAGAAAATGACAAGAATTATTTAGTTCTGCAACTGTTATATCATGAAAATAATCGTTTATTTGTAAATTTTTAAGCCAGATAAATAAATAAAATCTATAGATCCTTTTATTCAGTCAGCTTATTTTGCTCTTATAAAAATCGACTTCATAAAAACACCATGAAACTGAAATTAGTAGACATTGTAACAGACACATCTAGCAGAGGGGCCGCCACAATACAGACTGTAAACGTATTTCTGGCAACTGTTTTGATTTTCTTATTTATTAAAAGTAAAGGAAGAAAATCAAGTCGTTTTCACGACTTACGATAATTTTAAGTATAGCTAGGTGAAATTTGCGAAACAAAAACATGATTTAAGCACGTTAAAACTTATGCTCTTGCCTTTGCCTTGCCACGTGGCAACTTAGGCTTTTGTCTTAAAAACGTACTTCTGGCCACTGTCTTGGTTTTTCTTATTCTTTTAAAGTAAAGGAAGGTCAATTATTTTTCACGAGGGCACCTAACCCTATTAGTATCATCTATCAATATCATCTTAGCTGTATTTGAAAATAGCGTCAGGTACCCTCTTAAGAGCAACTTGATTACATTTCTTTACTTATTAAATTAATAAGAAAAACCAAAAAATCGCCGGAAATATGTTTACGTCTGTTTTGTGACAGCCCCGCTTGCTGGATGTGTCTGCTAGTTTCAGCTTCATAAAAATAAATATTATTTTTCCTGTGAAACTTTTGAATAATCTATTGTTATTCCGTATTAAAAGTTGGACGCATGAAACACAAAATTGAGTGTTCTATTAAATAGGTATAATTAAAATAATCGATAGCTTTTGTTATGTAGGCGTGGATGTCCAAATATTTAATGCTTTTGATTCGATAGAATCAACGAAAATATTTCAACGAAAAGACGGTGTGGTTTGTTAACTAAATAATTACGAAGTTCATTAAAAATGCTTCGCTTGACATTGCCGTGGAAAAGAAAGTTCATTATGTTCTGTAGACTGACAGGCGAGCTGCCGAGACGTACCACCTACTTGCTAAAATCTTTTGAATTGTGGAATAATTGATGTTCCCATTTATTGTTTGTTTTTGTTGTTACTTTTCAATTTAGCGACTCCTTTTCTAACATAACACGGAACTCTCTACTTAAGTCAAAATATCTCGCTCTGCAAACCAACATTTAATCAAAGATATAACAGTATTTCTTAAACTATTTTGTACTCTTAGATCATAGTATAACATGATGAAAAAAGAAAATAAAATACATTCAATTGAAATTGATTTTATTGACAGTTTCATAGAACTGACTCAAAACTAAATCTTTAGCGTTAACTGATCTTCTGCTATACCTTAGATACGCATGGTACCTTGGAGTCCAATTTAAGTAACTTCCTTATCTGTGTTATTTAAAGAGTGGCACTGCCACGTCTGAAGAAGTAAGCTCTACCTAAAGCAAACCAGAGTTAGGGTCAACACACAACATCGACAAATATCTACGATTTACGTCAAAGTGAGGATAACTAGAGCGGTACACGTGTCTGTTTCATCAGCATTCTCGACTGGACTATAATCACACATAACATATGCTGCACACTTTAAAAAAACGTTGGTTCTAAATATGGAAGATACTTGGAATAACATGTATGGATAAATTATGCAAACGTATTATAATTACGTGATTTATTTTGACTTCACTACTACGTATACTTAGTAGAATTATTATTACGACTCTGATTTGATTAATAAGCACTTGTAGCATCATCGTATTTATGCGTTATATGCAAACAAAAATGTATAACTCGCTTCGAGGTCGGAGTGCGACGACGTGGTCGCGTGCTGCGTTACATTAGGCCACTGACTAGAGTTCGCGGGGGGTTGCTTATTGTCTCGCGTCTATTAATACCAGTGTTTATGGTAAATTAATTTCAGCGGTATAATACCGTTTTTGACTGGCAGAACTTCCACTGCGTGTTTACATCTTTATTTCTGTTATTTATCATTAACTCGAGCCACCTACAGAATTTAAGGTTCCCTGTATCTGTTGCTCCGAAATTCATTTGGCATTACACAATGGGCGTAATTTTCTTTAAACGACTATTTTTTTTGTAAATATAATTATTGTTTAAACGACTTTTTTTTGTAAATATAAATATGGCAGAATGTTTATATGTCCCGAATTTTCATTGGGATACTTTAAAGGGGGCAGAATTTTATAAGGCATAATTTCGTTAAATTTAAATCGCTGTTCGTATTTAGCGGATTACGTTAGTGTGGTGTCCTAAATTTTGCACGAGAGAAGCGAGCGAAGCGAGCGTGCCGCGGCAGCGGCCGGCAAAGTAAATTTTTGGTATGCCAAAAGTCAATTCTGACTACGAACGTTCTGTGATATAATGGTTCTGCTTTTTAATTATTGTTGATTTTAAATTAATACATAACAATTATTGTGGCTCGCAAAATTATGCGTTTGAATGAGTGAATACCAAATGTTTTGCTGCTAAATGAGTTGATGCCATCCGCTGATATTCATAATAATATTACGACATTCAAATTTTTCTTTACAAAGCAGACCTATAGGTAATAAATACTTTTGAAAACAAAACCAAATATTTTTTCACTATAATACTTTATTTATAAATAAGATTGAATCGATTTTTTACTTAAGTTTTACCATCAGTTGGTATATCTCTCTGGGGGACATTCTTATAAATTGGATTCAAGTTGAATCACGCATTTCTGAAACTCATTTCTTTGTTTGTGGTTTTTATTGGACCAGCTTTTTTCAACTTTTGACTATCGCGGGATTCGGAAATAGGTTATGGTCGTATGGAAGACATATTTTGTGTTTTATATTTATCACACAAGGTATTTTTTCTGACTGACTATCGTGATGGAAATACACGCACCTTCATAGAAAGATTTTGCTTAACAGATATTAAATAGTCATTAGGTGACTTTGGTTGCATTTTTGTTCTAACAATGATAACATTAAAATGATACATTTTTAATAATGATAATTTTATTGCTTAACTGATATAAGTAGGTATACAGTTTTATCGCAAATGAAACTGTTAGCTGCATAACATTTGAAAGCATACAAAATTTCATTTGATATTTCCGATTGTTTAGAAGTTTGCTTTGTTGGAATGGAGAAGCGTTTGAATTATTTTAAGAGGTGGAGCTCTATAATTAGTCACGTGGCAGAAATCGACGCCTCGTGCCATTTTAGAACTTTGGTGGACAAATTTCATCGACCATTTATTCAGGGACTCTTCTATTGTTTCGTGTTATTAACAACCGCCCTATATACAACAAACCATAATGTGGGTTCGAGTGCTTAGTTAATGAGAAATGGCTTCCAAGCCTTTCAATTATTTTCAAATTCAAGTTTAACATTTTTTACAGAACTAAATATAGATTGAGATTGAAATATTAACCTGCCTCGGACTAGATATAGGATCAAGATCTTGACAAATAAAAAATATATCACTATTCACTTTCACGCTGGGTATGACAGGGTTGGCATAGAAAGAGCATCGAAGTTGTCATTCCATGATGGATAATTATGCAAAAGTGGTAATAAACCTCGTTAACATGCCTCATCACAACGTTTCATTTGAGAGCCAGTTGTACTAAGTACGATATAGAGATAAGGAAATTCGTTATTCTGTCCAAAATTGTATGTTCATCCATTAGATTCATTATCTTCTTTTTATTTTAGATGCTACTATGTTACTTAGAATAAATAGATGATTATGATTGAGTCTTTTGATTGGTACAGTAAAATTACCGATAAATTATTTTTCATAAATAGCAGGTTTGACTCGCAGTTCAGGCTGGTGAATTTTTAAAATCTCTTGATTGCAGATAGTATTGTTTTTAAAAATAAAAATGAAGTCTTATTTTTCAGCATAACTTTCTATCTACACTATTCAAGGTACTTTTACTCTATGTGACAAAGTTTTGGGACACTATATGATAAACTTGTTGCGAAGTAAATAAGACCAGTTATGTAACTGGAACGAAAGAAGTCTGTACAATTTTGTGGATGCAGGGCGACCGCTGCAGCAACGGTGTTTTGTTGACGATTTGGTGGGCGGCGCAAAGCGGGACGCGGGCGGCACGGCGCGGCCCGCCACCGCCCCGGCAGGTGCCGAGCGAAGCGCCAGTTCCGCGACGCTCGCCGGTCGGATGTGACGCGCTCTTAGTCAGACATGTAGCCTGCCCCGTGCGTGAATGTACTCGTGGATCCTCTCTGTGTTTGTTGTGATTTTGTGGTGACGCACTGTTAGACTCATGGTGGTTTTAGAGGGTGGTGGGGCTTTGCTCGAGCCGGCGCTCGCCCTCGATGGCGCGGCCGCCGCTTGTCTCGAGCGTGCTTATGCGCAAGCGGATGTTTCACTAAAACTTTTACCTAAACGGTATATAAACTTACATCAGTGGTTGTCGCCAGTGACTACATCGGTCACAGCCGCCGCTGCGGCCGGGAAAGATCTCAAATTACAAATTGTAAGAATTGTTTTAAATACTGTTTACAATTGCATACTGCGGTTTTTAATTATCAAACAAAGTACGATGAAATATTTCTGCTACTTAGATAGTGTCACTCACAACATTATTTGTACGTTAAAGACGACAGCTACATATAAATTTCATATTTTATTTTCAGAAATCATTAATTTAAAGTGAAAAATGCTATCGAAATCACTGTAACCTCTAAGTACAACTTTCATGTAAAATCATATTTGATTTACGTCCATAATTATGTTATTTAGATTTTGATTACAATATTATCGAGCCCTTACCGCCAAATTATCGTAAGCGACACTCGCCAAATTATCGTAAGCGACACTTTTGTCGAAATGCGTTTTTTGTGGAAACTAATATTTTAAACCGTAACGGACCCATCTCAGTTGATATTTCCCTCTATTCTTCCCTCTATTATATTATAACGGTGTTCTTTTGGAGGGAAATATCAACAATCTCTGTTATAATAATTTGGCGAGTGTCGCTTACGATAATTTGGCGGTAAGGGCTCGTTATGATACCTATTAATCTCTTAGTTAGCCTTTTGTCAAAGCTATGTTATGATATGACAGCATCAACAGTTTGTCTCGTCTTAATATTATATACTCAAGTTTATCGAAGATAGAAAAAAAAAATGCATATTCGTTCTATACTTACATTGTTAGAATGTAAGTATAGTGTGAATATGAGTTTAAAGTATACCTATAATAGATGGTACTTTTATCAATGTTTTTTTACATTGCCACTTGCACTATCAACGCAAAGAGTATCGAACGAATAAAAAAAAATATACCAACCGAATTGAGAACCTTTTTGAAGTCAACTAAGTTGAAGGTTATACAAGCAGTAGTCGGCAAAATTGGTTAATTAAAATTAAATGAAGAAGTTTAAAACTGGATTTTCCGCAACCACTATGGATATCAGAAAATTACTGAACTAGAAATCGACAGGTATAATAACGGCTTGAATAACTAAACATATTTATCAGAAACCAGTATAAGGCTGCATAGTCTGTTGACACTGATCAACAACGATCATCAACAACTCGTTTTTTAAGCCCTTGGTTTAAATTTCAAGGTGAAATCCGGTTTATAGAAGTTTTACCAAATCTTATTTATAAAATGTAGATGAGATAGCGTCATTGTTTAACACGCGCATACATTTATCGTAGACATAAAATTTTAAAGTTAAGTAAAAGGCATTAGTTAAACAATAGAACATTAACAATACTTTAGTTTTTTTAACTGTGCCTGAGCTATAATACCAGTTGTCTCCTGTATCGACTCGCTGGGATAAATCTTAAATCGGGCAGTACTTTATAAACCGAGTGTTAGATGATAAGTCTCCAAAAACAACATGACAGACAGACTATATCATAGTTATCTCCCATGGTAACTTGAAAAGGGGAATGCGTTCTTAGTATCCATTGCAACCTGGTAAACTACAGTAAAAATCAATCAGATAAAATAGTGTATTTATATTTATAATAGACCACCAACCTGTGCTATTGTTTCTATTACCTACTGCAAACTAGACTTGACCAATAGATAATAAAATGGCGCTGTGTAGTTTTCGTTTTCATTAGCATAAAATGTTAAAAAATACCTTTGATGTTCCGCTAATCCAACTTGAAATATTTACAATGCTCTATTTTACCTATGCTTCACTCATTTATCCTAAAATCATTTTAGCTGTCCACTGTTTTACTAACGGATATATATGTTTACGAAACGAAATGGCGGACTTACGGTAGATCTAGGCACGATTGCAACTTTTGTGTCTTTGCCGTATAGCGTAGCCCGCCCGCAAAGCACGACCGCGAAGCCGCGTCGGGCGCCACGCCGGCCGCCCCGTATCTTTCCACCCGATCTGCCTGCATTCATCGTACACCAGAGGAAGCACTAAATGTAGAGATATTCCTTACAAACATCTTACATAGCCTTTGAAACTTCGCGTTTAGGTACCGACTAAAAGTTACATTACACAAATTAAATCCTTCCTTTCTTTATATCCCTCTTTTTGATTAAGTTGTTAATCAAAAAGAGGGATTGCACTACATTCATGGGCTTCACTAAAGTGATAAACCGTGATATTAGTATTACGCTTTAGATTTAGTTCTCCAGAAGGGGAACGCGTGCGTGTACTCGGTTGCCGCAGCGCTCGTTTATTTGCGACTTCCCAGCTCTTTTGTTATGCTCTGTCGCCTATGTCTGCTTTGAAAAATTGTAATGCAGCGGTATTGTAGACGCGAGTTACCGCGATTGTGCATCCACTGCAGCGGTTACTCTCCTGCTGTTGCGCTTTCTACGAGAATTTATTCTCTCTGCACAGAACTCAATTTTCCTCCACAGACAGGCACCTTTCATTTATTTAGAATTCCATTGTGTAACTATAACACTGCTTAAACGTCCGAAGACTTGATACTACAACCATAGGTGAATTTGCATAAAACATGGTGTCGTTCGTATATTATGGTACCAACACAGCACAAAGACGAAGGCAAAGTGAGGGCGGAGCGTACGAGCCGCGGAATACATTAGCCGCCACCCTGGTGTCGGCGTCGGAACACTCTAATATATTTCACTGGCGGTCATTTTCGACAATTAACCACATAAAATAAGTGAAATTATGCATGCGGCCGACGACGGCGTATATCACGTCCAGTTACGGGGCACGATATGTACCTGTGCCAGTACATTCATTATTCAAAGAAATGTTTCGCTAGACCAGCCCGCACTCGGAAACGAGGGCTCTGTTCGTGTGATTGATGGCGATCTTTTTATTTTTACTGCTCTATTGTGAATATTGTTGTCATGTTCAAATTGTGTACATGAATAAAATCTCTATATTTTGTTTAAAAGGTTTAAATTATTTTCTTTCGATCCGGTTTTTGAAAGCATTCTGTTTAAACGCACCACTAACCCCCGCCACAATGTACATTTTGGTTACCTACTGTTTCTCTAATCAATGCGAAAGCTCAATGAAACATTTAAAAACTTCAACAAATGGAGTCATGCACAACGTTATACATTAATTCTATTCGGTACCAATACAACATAGCTGATTGCTTGGTCTTGCTTCAAACTAACATGGTATTCCGATCTGCAAAAAAATTACATTTTGAAGAACAAGAAATATGTACTTAATACAAAAAAAAATGGACCTAATGAGCGAACAAAGGGCTAAGATGGCAGGCAGTTAGACCTTTACACATATTAGGTCCTTACATATGAAATTGGCGTTTTGTACAGGAGGAATATATATAATAATATAGTTCATTGATCCCTTTACTAAAAAAAGACATGGGGGCGAGAATCAATAAACTCTTAGAAGGCGGTTATTTCACTGCCGCATCGGAGTAGAATTTTTTTCCATGCAAGGTCCTGGGAGTACGGTGGATATCGTAGACATTCCAATTGTAGCTGATCTAGCTTAGTGGTTTTTTGTTGTGCAGTGTGTGGTCTTGCGTTGTCGTGAAGCAGCAGTGGCCTAGAGCGATTGACCAATCTCGGTTGTTTAGCAGCTAGTTCTTCCTTCATGGTTTGCAGTTGCTGACAAAAGATATCTGCCGTAAACGTTTGGCCAGATTTTAGAAAGCTGTAGTGAAAGACACTGGCGCTAGTCCACCAAATACTTACAAGTAACTTTTTCCGAGTCAATTTTCGTTTAGGACAGGTTTTTGGCTGGGTCTCCAGGGTTCAGCCATTGCGACGAGCGCTTCCGATTATCGTACAGTATCCACTTTTCATCACAAGTAATGATTCGATTTAAAATCCCTTCTATATTGTGTCGGTTGAGCAAAGTAACACAGCAATCGACGCGTGTTTGCAAGTTCGATTCACTCAATTCATGAGGGGCATCAAAAACTTGAACGATGAGGTACATCGTTCAAGTTTTTTTAGTTTCCCGATTAGCTTCAAATGGATTAATACAGTTTTGTCACTTACCCCGAAGCCTGCAGCTATCTCTGATGTGCGTTGTGATGGATCCACTTCCACAATAACCTTTAATTCTTCATGTTTCACTTTGGTCTCCGGCCGTCCACGGGGTTGGTCCTGAAAGTAGAAATTTCCAGAACGAAAACGTTGAAACCAAACTGTGCTTTCTTTTGCGACACCAGCGCCGTACACATCACTCATCCTTCGAGCTGTTTCTGCAGCACTGGTGCCACGTTAGTACTCGTACTTGTAAATATACCGATATTTCATGTTTTCCATTGTGCGGTAATAAGCGACGCTAAAGAAAAAAATAATGGGGAAAAAAACAAAAGAAAGGAAGGAGGTATTTGAAATCAAAGTGGTCAGTATGACAAAACGCTAATTTCATATATAAGAACCTAATATTACATTCCTATATGTTATGTATAACGAAGGCCCAAATGAGTAAATGCTGTTCGTCAGCTGGACCTCTCGAACCGTCCGGATTCATTTTCTCTTGCAATTTCCTACAATTTCCGGATGGCATTTAGTATACTGATGTGCTTGGAAATTATTTTCTCGTAAATTTCACTCGCCATAAATATTCCTTACTAAACCTTCATGCTAAAATTTAAAATGAATAAATTTAACTACAAGTAAAATGTAAGTATAGTCCAAGAAATGAAGCATTTTGGCTCGCAATTTTTTCGTCCACCATGGATTTACTTGAAATTTTCACAAAAGGTAGGGTACAGCTCAAGGATCATTTCTATATCATGCCGCTGTACGCTAGAGCCTTGGGGGTGGTTTTTTTATTACATTTTAACTGCAGGAATCTACGGAAAAAGTAATTCTAAGACAAATGTTATATACGTTTTTTTCGTAAAACTAATATTTTTTGAGTTATTCAAAGTAACAGATTTTTAACGAAAGAAATCGACTTTTTTAAATGGTTTTTGGCGAATAACTCTAAAAATATGCATTTTATCAAAAAAAAAAGTGTAGAGTCAAATTGTAGCTTTTAAAAAAACGGAAACAATGCGTTTTTTATAATTTTTCTATGACAAATATGAACTAAGATACAACAAATTAATGCTTAGCTTTTTTCTTCAAATGATATATATTGGAAGTTTTACAGCGAAATAACGGAAAAAATTTGCATTATTCGAAGAAAGTTCATGGAATCTTTTTTAAAGTATTTAATTAGAGCTCTCAAACAAATAAAAAACAATGACTCTAGCATGAAAATTGACCGACTTATGATCAAAATAAGATAGGTACCCGCTTTTTTTTATGAAAAAATCTGTGAAAACAACCCATAAAGTACCCCCTTATAAAATTTATCGCCACCCTTCTGTGATTCTTTTTATATATGTACTATTAATACACCCACGAAGTTTGACCAATTTAAAATGCCAAATTTTAGAAAAAATGGTGTTTAAAGAGAAAACCGATTTTTTTCAAATACGAGTTTTTCACCATTTTCTTAAAAATATCTTTCATAATACTAAAGGTACGAAAAAAACGATATAGTACTAAATTGTAGCTTTTTAATGACAAATATTTCAATGTGTGCATATTTTTTGTACAGTGAATATTCGGCGAGATATAACCGTTAAACACCTACATTTACGATCGAACATCACCAATTATTCAAGCGCTTTAAACTCTCCCCATTTAAAAATTAAGAGATCTTAAGTAATTTGATTCACATAGTCTTATAGCTCCTGAAAAGCTCTACAAAATAATTCGATTCTGAAAATAATTTTCTATCACTATGTTTTAAGGGTAGTTTTTAAAAAGGGTAGGTTGAAAGATTATGCAATTGTATCCTAAAGATGAAATATGCCTAATCCCAAATTTTTGTACAAATCGGTGCTGGACGAAAAAAATATTTTCGCGAGGTTTTACCTTTTTTTTTAGCTTTATTTCCTGGACTAGTAAGCGAAGCTTGTGTTATAGCAGTATCTGGAAAAACTAGATATGTGTTTCTTTAACAATTATGTACTACCTAAACAATGTCTCTAATTATATTACTTGACTTAGTCAAGTGACAGTAATATGAATTGTACTACCCAATTGTGCCTTCTTTATCTATTAATAAGATTTAAATTAATATAATTAGTAATGTTGACATAACATCATACAAAATATACTTATAGAATATTGTTGTTAAAAAAAATCCAAATAAGGTGAAGTTGTGTATGAGGGCTATATCCCTTCCTTTAAGGACCTTATTTTTTTTTTCACAAGTCGCCAATGTAGAATGTATGTGGGCTAGCTTGAATTGCAATAGTCAAGTTCAAGCGCGAGATCAACGTCCTAACAGGCGACTGTTATTGCGCAACTCGCGAGGGAAGCCGATGCGCTTGCATGACTCGCGCGCAAGCCTTCGTTCCGCCACGCGTCTCTCGCTCTGTAAACATAGCATGACACGCGCACTGATCTTTTTAAACTGTACATATACCTGAAGTGTTACTGACCTATGTTTTTTACATGATTTATATATTATGTACATTGCTCTCCACTTCTCAATGTTGCTAGAGGCTTTTATTTTTGCAATCTTCCTCCCAGCCTATGACGACGTAGTATGTGAACTTGATTGATGTACCTCTTAATACTATAAATAAGAAAGTTTTAATTTTAATATTCATAACTCAATCAGGCAAAAACGGCTGAACGGATTTGTATGATATTTGGCGCATATATAGATGATTACCTGGAATTAGACATAGGATCGTTTTTGTACCGAAAATATTAACTATAACGCAGACGAAATTGCGGGCGGAAGCTAGTCATAAATAAAATTAATCACACACAAATCGTACACCGCGAGTCAGTCTGAGTAGAATATTCGTTTTTTTTTTACAAACATAACCTATGTTTATTTATTTATTATTTGTTTTATTTTTACGACAAAATATTTTATGGCTTATGTCTTTTATCTCCATACCAAAATCCGTACAGCGGCTAAAGGTATGAAAATAAAACAGACGGAAAGAACTACTTCATTTCCAATTAGTATAGATTTATTTGTTAAACTATTTCCGGCACAGATGAGCATTAACATACTTGAACATATTTATACCAGCATTTCTCAATACATGGCCCGTTGCGTTATTTTGATGACGAGATCATTATGATATTAGCATAAGTTTTAAGCTGATATTTTTTTATATCATGGGCAGTACAACTAAATTTATACTGCTTTGCTAATCAGGTTTTTGTAATGTGAGTATCGGAATTTGCTTAAAAATGTGTATTGAAAATAAAAACTGAAATAAATACGAAAGTGTACAATATGTGATGTCAAATGTTTAAAATTTAATATCTGTCGAAGGGTCGTGTTGCCTTATTTATCGCCAAAAAATCCATGGAATCAATTTTAATAAAAACTGTGACGCTGTCTGTCAGTGAGGCCGTGAGAGATCAAATTTCAAGGAACGGGCTAAACTAATAGCCCGCGATCCCAAGGCTGCCAGACCTTACTTTTTCTAATCGACAAAATAAAGATAATCGGCTAATATTAGTGTGTACAATGAACGTATACATAATCGCTTACTTGCGCTGTGGCTGTGGGCCAATTTTCAGGTATCGGGTGTCACAGGTACGTAAAAATTTACTGATACCTCAAAATTGGCCCGCAGCACAAGTTAGCGAGTATGTATATGTTCATTGTACACACTTATACTACTCGATTATCCATATTTTGCCCATCAGAAAATAAGTAAAATTAGGCGGCCTTTGGGATCTTACTGTGTTATGTTTTTGTCTGTCGAGGGCTTGTCAAAGTAAAGGCTAAAGGGCCAACACTGTGTTTACCGTGTGTATAAAACAAACGTTTCAATAATCTAAAATAATAGATCGATAATTTTAGATGATTTTAATATTTTGGCCTTACAAACTTATGAAATATTTAAGCAAACAGCATGATTCGTCCAGGTAGGTATCATCTCGGTGCTAGTTTCGATCATTCGTGTCTGCATCACCTTGAGGTGTGCGTGAATCACAGCAAGCCGCTCGCTCACCGGTGTGACGGTAACACTACAAGAATAGCTTACGCTCTATTTAAGAGTCCTCTTGGTTTGTTTGCCAGCGAAATGTGTCATTGTTAACTAATTTAAGTAACGACTCCTGCCAGCTGTTACGACATAGCAGTTCACTGGCTATCATAGGTATATACCAACCACCTGCCATGATAGTCTCATTAAACTCTTACGATCATTGATCTGATCACACAGGTCCTGCCTACAACCCAATCTTGAATACATTGAAAAGGTTACACGGTCACATACCTAAACAACCTAAAAGATTACGAGCCAGTAGATTCATGGGACACAAGAACAATAAATTTATGTCTCTTCCGTTTATAGCTCACGAGAGCTGTCAACTTTCCTATTACATATTATGTACCTACGTACCCTCGAAGAAAAACCATCATAATATTAATTATTTCTCGGTTCTTTTTTTAAAACGGTTTTGATTTTTATCCTTGTAATAAACTTTGTACTATGCGATAACCAACCAATAGCCTTCGCCTGCGAGTCCGACTCGCGCTTGGCCTGTTTTTGACCTTCCAAATGTGAGTCCGCACAATTACCCTAATTTCTACGCAAAAGAAAGTTAGTATCTCAGATTTTTACACATTAAAAATAAATTTAAATAATGTCCCCATTAATAATAGTCAACAAAGCAGCCGCCAATTAATTTTATCTGCGACATTATAGTTAGTAAATAAAACACGCGGACTAAATTAAAAGGCTGTAAAAAAATAAAGAGGTGGTCTCTGTCGATATAACTTCAATTCTTCATTAATATAGAAATTGTGTATTGTATTAATTTGTGTTTCAAAAACTGCGTTCCCGCTAAATTAATGAATCATTTATATGCACGAATCTACTACCATAACAAGCGTAATAATGAACTGTTTAAATTTTTCATTAGAGTGGGCCATATGATTATTAATTAATATGAAACGCCTGGCGGTGTGTCATTCCGATGGCCTGTGACATTATCGCAAGAGAGCTAAGTAAACATCAAAATGTAACAGGATACCGTTTAGCCGGTTAATTAATTGCCGCGACTGGGAACAGGGAAGGGAACCGCGAAAGCGGACGATCGTCGGCCGCCGCGAGCTCGTTATGGAAATAATGAGTGCGACCGCTGCGCAGCCACTGCACAAGTTGCTCCGGCTTGCGCCCGGTGCGCCTACTTCGATCTCATTGTTAACCCGGACTTTTTATGACTTTAATTAACTTCGACTTTCTCTGACCGTAACCTAACCGACTCTTATATTAATCATCCGATTTTGCTAGTAACACTTGAAGTATTTGTAGTTTTTAAACTTGGATATATTTTAGCGAAGAAAGCAACATCCGTAGAATGCTGAAATACTATGTGTAGCGTTCGTGGCCTTGCATAAAACGAAGCTTATCATGCTACCCGCCGAACTAACTTGCAGCCTAAATATCATAGGTTGTGCTTTAATGTCATGCAAACATGTTTTCACAAAAACTGGCTGAGCTACCTGGACTTTTATCACATTTCAATCATCAATATCGTCATGCTTTTTTCAATTTGTCTACGGCAAGTAATAATTTTATTTTGCAGTTAATCATTCCCTCCAAATTTCACAAATTTCGTTGTGAAGACAATATCATCTTGATAACTAAATAATATCCACACATAACTTACCTATCAATTTTATAACACCTGTAAGTTTAGAAAGTTCAAGGGATATTTTAATTTAATTTAAAGTTTAACCGGGTGGTAATAAATCTTAATTATATTTTTATATATTACTAATTCTTTTTAATCCTACTATAATATGATAAATGTGAAAGTTTGTATATAACTAAATCACACAAAAGCCAATGAACTGATTTCAATGGAATTTGATACGCGTATAGTTATTGACCTGGATAGGAGACAGGATACTTTTTTTCCCGGAAAAATGTTAAGTTTCTGAGGTATTCTCAAAAATCTAAAGTTAGCGCGGACCAAGTTGCAGGCGGCCGCTAGTATTATAAAACATATTATATACTTTGTGGGGTTGAGTCTGTTATGTAATATTAATATCCCATATCTGCAGCCACAGCGATACTTTGCGAAAATGACTAAGTGACAAAAAGACTTGAAATTACATTATATTCGGGTGCAAAAAAATATCCAGTAAAATAGTCTAGAAAAAAAAATCTAATCAAGGCGTCAAGCTTATGTTGCATTATCAAGTAGGTTCATGATAGTAATTCTAAGCCGGGATTATCAAATACATATTTGATTTGCCTTGAGTTTAATGGTAGTGCCGGTAACATGGAAAAGCGCATTTTCCTTTGGTACATAGGCTTTTATTGGGGTCGTGTGATTGAGGTAACCGACGACGAGACGTGTCACTTGATTTAATTAAGAGCCGCTTTACCGCTCGTTCCTCGAGGTAACGCTTCACACCTTACACCCCCGGTTAATTTCGTACAGAACCATTTCTACAGGAGATTTATTTCTCTACCAAGGACCCACCCTGTCTTATACCTTCTTAGCTAATTTCACCTACATGCTAAAGTCGCAGAGTTTAATAGCAATTTGGAGCTTTTATAATAGCAAAATTATTCACACACTGCCGTTAATTAATTTATGTACTTAATTTGTAATCTCTGTTCATTGTTACTGATTTATGGTGGTATCTTTACATCAGGATAAATTCTAAAAAATATAATGATGCTAGGAAAGGTGGAATTTCTTAAATCCTTCTGTGATTGCATCGTTTACCCGTGATAGTCGCGATATTTCACCTCCGCCTTGGAATTTAACAAATGAAGTCTATTTGTTAACTTTGCGACCGACCCTCATTTGCACCCTTTTTCTCTTGCATCATTGTAAGCTTCTTGTTCAGTAACTCGTTACTTTACATCAATGTATAGAAATAGCATTATTAAGGTTTGTTTATGCCTGTCAATGTATTTTTTTTGCTATAGGTCAAGTTTTAGGTAAATAAAAATGTACTATAAAACCAGTTAATTACGGGTTAATGCACGAAAACTTTATTTACTTATTGACGTTCTAATAAAATTTGATTCTGACGACGTAGCCTGTAAAGGCTATGAAACGTCAATAAATAAATAAGGTTTTCGTGCATTAACCTGTAATAAACTGGTTTTATTTAATGAGTGATGTGCGTGAAAACCTAAGAAATAAAAATGTACTACCCCAAGAATTATTTTTTCTTTGTGACCATAAAAATTATGTACTTTTAAACTTCATCATTCCAAACAATAAATAAAAGTTAAATTTGTTTACTGAAGTTATAAGCTCAATTCGGTGTTCTTTTCCATATTTTCTTTCTTTCTATCGGCGAAATTTTCAAACGATAATTAGCTGATTTTTTTGTGAATTCTTCTATGGCGTCTAATGCGCTACTCGTGTTGGCCGTCATCACGCGTCGCGGGAGATGTTCGTTAATAATTCACCGCATCTCGTCTCCGCCTGCTTTTATTCACCTGGATCCTTTCTGTTCGAGAACAGGAGACCATTTTAGATTATTATAAAACTTGAAATATCACAACTTACCCACACAGATTTACTCATGTAAAAATGTGCACTTATATGAGTAAATAATAATAATATTATTATGCTATCCCTGTCATAATAAGACCATGATGAAAAATTATATTCGTTGTCGTCTGTCTAAGCAAAAATCCAAAACAAATCAGCAGACGTGAGCATTGCTGTCTTTTTTTTCTGTTTGATTGTTGCCGCAGTTTTTATGTACTTATCAAAAAATCACTATATAATTACGTTTTTTTTATTATTCTTAGCTCCGTGTGCTAAGGAAGTTATTGGGACTATGCTTTGTTTACATATATGAAAAAATGTGATGAATTCCCTGATTATCACTAGATACAATCTGTAATCATATGTTGACCAAAAAGCATCCACGCGGTGTTGATTGTTGTATTGTGTCGCGGGCGCGGGTGTGCACCGCACCTGTCAGCGTCCGGGCTATGCGAAAAGGGCATACGAGCGAAGCGCATCGTGGGCCGCCACCCACATTTGTGATGCAAATTGTTGCGCCCGTTGCTGCACCGCGGCGAGCTCAGTGCTTCGCGCCTTACCTGCCACAACCACCGTAATTATCCTGAAAAATATTCATTTGTCCGCAACCAGTATAACATTATCATAATGCAGTACACCTTTCGTCATAACACGGACGGTTTACAAAAGATTCGATGTTAGTATATGTCCAGTACTGAAAATAAATTTCATGTAAATCACTGGATACGTACGAATTTTAGCATTTCTTCTCAGCTTGCGTTGAGATTGTTATTTCATGCTCAATTACTTTTTTATGTAGTGTGAACTCTCGCAGTACGTTTTCTCGTGTATTATACCGGTTGCTACTCGAGCCCCGTTAGTTGTAATCGCAGAAATTCAATAGCTAACAGAACCAGCTGCAAGAAGTTGTGTGAAGTTCGTGAGAACTTAGAATCACCCGATACTCGAGTAAACGTTATCATATTTCAAACGATTTCGCAAAACGAATAAATAAGAACAGAGGCAAGAAGCGTGCGGTGAAACCGAGTCAAAGCGTGGGTATTAGAAACGCTCCGATTACCACGCTCAGACGACTTGCTGCCGTCCGCCTGCACCTCGCCACCTTTGTAGTTTACCTTAACGGAGAGCACCATTTTTTACTTTTGATTTAGTAGTGAGTTGAGTATGTATTGTCTATTATAGTTAATATGCGTGTACTCTAAATTTGATTTTAAATTTCTATTAGGAACAGGGAGACATTGTTGCAGAAATATAAAAAACTGACCATTTTTAAATTGTCTGTATGACAAGATTTAAATACTTACAAATTATAAATTCATCCAACGGAATCTCCAAATATTGGGTCACGAAAGGAAAGGTTGTAAAGTGCGATGTCGCAGCACGGTCACCACCGGTACCGCTGTTGCCGGCTTGACCGCGTTCCACTAACGGTATCCACTCTTGGAAGTATTTCTCCGGCGCGTGGCACACTTAGTGCGTTAGTACGTTCACCTCTACCATCTTGCTGTCTTCGCGATGTGGTGCCGGTTCCCTCTCTCTTTGACAATCTCATTTTATGCGTTTTATTTGTTTGTACGTAAACTTTCTCCGGTTTGTTGTACATTATGTTTATATGAACGCAATTGACTTATAATATATGTGACCAATCGCGGATGCATTAATAAGAAAATAAAACGTTTTCCGATTTCAGTAAAAAATTGTATCACAATTACCGAATTTTGGCGAAGGTGGACGATCCTTTTTTTACATACAAACATTGTTCTCTAACTGACAAATAATAAAAGTAATTGGTTATTATATGGGTTAGGGGGATATTGTCCGGGTCTACGTCTATACGCTATGGCGGCCGCTTTATGATTGTCATTTTTCTTTACATGAAAAATAGGTAAGTATAGATAATTTCAACCAATATGATTATGATTAACGAACTTAAATCTTTTCATTTTATTTCTACAACAACTGAAATCTGCCTGGGGATATTTTATTGAGCGCTCGGAGGCAGAAGATGACAGCGCTAAAAGAGGCGATACGAGAAATTGATATGAATTAGGAAGTCTCAAACTAAGAAAAAAAAGTTTATGGCTACTGCACGAAATAACGGATATTATGAATAAAAAAAATATACGAACAACTAAAAGTTCATTCACACAATCAGATGTCCTAGATTCGAATACGGACCTTATTGACCAGAAGGCCTTGTTTTTTTCTAAGAACCGGTTCTAAATTCAATAATGTAGACATAATAAAAGTTCACGCTATATCCCTTGCGGAGTTAACCGGTATTTGTTTTTTTTTTTTTGGAAGAACCGGTTCAAAAAGCAATAATGTTAAAATAATGAGGTTCACGCTATATACCTTGTGGAGTTTTTATGATGCTGAGTTAGGTAAGGTCACGGTAATAATATATACAGTATTCTATCTTCATACAAACGGTCGGAAAGCGAATCATACCTACGCCACTCGAGTTCGGCGGAATCTCGGCGGGCACCCAGTTGCGAATGCGCCTCAGCGACGACCGAACGGTATGAATTGTTATTTATGCAGTTAGCCGTGCTTAAACGTGCGATTTGTATTGTATATATTTGATTGAATTGAGTAGAAACCTACATAATTTAATATGGCAAAGAACAAACGAGGATATTGTGCTGTTTTTGGTTGCTTGAACTCTTTAATAACGCACCCAGAGATATCATTTTTTAAATTACCTGAAATAATGGAAAGGTAAGACTATAGAATATTTTTTTATATACCTGTTAGTATGTAATTGGTTTTTAATATTTAGGTATTTCGATTTTTCCATCGGGCAAAATATCTGGAATAATATATAAATAAGTGGATAGAGTGAAAAAAGAGACAAACTAGTAATCTACCTACACACGTTAAAAACAAAACTACATAATAGGTAGGTAGTTTCCTAGACTAGGCTATCTACTTACTTAACTACATACATTATTGAATAACTAAAGTACGTACATTATTGAATTAAATGAAATGTCATTATGAAATAATTTACGAGAGTAATGAATGGTAGGTATTGTAGTGATCGGATATTTTTGCAGGGTTCCCAACTTAGGGATTTTGCCCCCAGATTTAGGGGCTACAAGTGTTAAGACGGACTTTTTTAGGGGCTAGAATTTTTTGGGGGTTCTTTTAGGGACTTTTTTCCAAATTTGCAATTAAATCGAAAAACAAAGCGTGTGTTTTCTTTCAGCTTTGTGCGTAGAATGGAACGCACCACGATATGAAACAACTAAACAGCAGGCCAATTATGCTCGCTAATTGTGGTATTGTTTTGATGTCAATTGCATATTACATATTATGATCTCCCAAAAATGCGACATCAAAATGACATCAATTAGACATCAACTGATGCGTATTATGATCGACTCTTTAAAATGATATCAACTTAAATGCGTGTAATACGCATTTAACTTTTTGACTTAAAACAGTATCGCATAAACGTCAAAAATGTGATACAGGATATGATCTTGATATGACATAGGAATGTTTCATAATACCATTTAAAAACAATGTCAACTTGGCATTAACATCATATTGACATCACATTGGGATTAGATCACTAAAGCATAATTGACCCGCTGACTGTGTGGCGGGTTGTTTCCTAAGGCTGTATGGACTAAAGTTTAAAAACCAGCTAAATAAGATTTAACAGTCTGTCAGCTCATTTTCGTTTGATTGTCCTTTCGGAAACTGTATTTATTCAATAATATAATTTACTGTAACTAATTAAGTAACGTTATAATTTATGAGCAACGAAAGAATTTGGGTAATAAGTAGGTATTTATTCAATAAAATAATTTACTGTAACTAATTAAGTAACGTTATAATTTATGAGCAACGAAAGAATTTGGGTAATAAGTAGGTATTTAAAAAATTGTATAATTAGGGGATTTTAGGGGAATTTAAAAAATACTTAGGGGTAAATTTTGGTAAGGGTTGGTAACACTGTATTTTTGGTGTATACTGGCAGCTTATTAGGTAATTTGGAAAAGAGACGGATTGTTGACAGGAATTGATAGCTGGAAACTAATAAAATAGGGAGATTTGTGCGGAGTTTAAAAAACAGTATTTTGTTTATGTATATTTATAATGTAATTTCTTGAAAATAAAAGTGTTTCAATGACAATAATTAGTTTGCATGAAACGATCCCTACAGTACCTACCTAGTAAGATTTACCTACATTGTAGGTAATTTCCTTTTAACCCGACTGCGCCATGACTTACAAATGAATATAACTTGTATGTTTAAAATAATATTCTTTTATTGAATTATGTAAGAATAAAAATTAGCAGTCAGGTTTTTTACAAGCTTTTAATTGACTTGCAATATAGGTAGGTATGTAACTATGTTTGTTCTGGTGGAATCTTGCAACTCTATTTTGAAGCAGATATCTTCAACCGGTTGAGCTGAAATTTTTTTATATACACGGTTAGCTGTGTGACGTCATTCTAAATCCAACATGGCGGAATAATTATTTTTAATGCATTCCTACGATATGGGTATATGGGCTTGCGGGGAATCTTTACATATAAAATAAAATATTTACAATCACAAAACTAGAAAGAAACTCAATTATGTAGATGAAATTAAAATACTGTAGGCGGGCGGCCCTACCGCGAGTAACGCAGCGCTTGGCCGTAGGCATTTATTTCAAAGACAGGGCCGAGTCACAATACTGTATAGGTAATATTACCGTGGTATGGTGCAAGGGCTTCGCGAATTAGGGGATTCGGTTCGTGCCGGCCAGTTGAGGATGGCTGAAGTGACAGCACGCATCTTTAACTAGACTCCATTTACACTAAATATGAGGTTGTGGCGAATCTTGATGCGTTTTATTTGTAAAGAAACACATTTGGCTCGGATGGGCCTAAAATATTGTTAGAAATGGCTGCAACTGAGATAAGTTGCTAACCGATCCCCTGATATATTTTCTAAATCTACCCCGCCCTTAGATATGGGATCCGTTGCGATAAAAATACATGCTATTAAAGACTTGTTTGAAGAGATCCATTAGTTCTTCATAATAATAACCAATCTTTGTTTTTTGGACGAATCGGCCATATTTAACAATTCAACTACAAAAGAAAAATTGCAATAGACGAAGCCTTGACTAATTATTAATAAAAAATGCAGACAGTCAGTCATTGAAACTCATTTATTAAAAACATGTCTTGCCTCTATAATCTACTCTAAATCTACCCCGCCCTTAGATATGGGATCTGTTGCGATAAAAATACATGCTATTAAAGACTTGTTTGAAGAGATCCATTAGTTCTTCATAATAATAACCAATCTTTGTTTTTTCGACGAATCGGCCATATTTAACAATTCAACTACAAAAGAAAAATTGCAATAGACGAAGCCTTGACTAATTATTAATAAAAAATGCAGACAGTCAGTCATTGAAACTCATTTATTAAAAACATGTTTTGCCTCTATCGAAAGTATACGTTTAGCATTATTAGTAAACAATAGTCGTTAGCTTTTTATTATTTTTATCAGAATCGCATCCTCAAAAATAATATGATGAATGATATATGACCCAATTAGGTATGAAATCAAAAAAGGAATATGGTGTTGTACTGCAAAATATCTCCGAACCTAACAAATCGCGTAACCACAAAGAAAACGGATTCAACGAATTGGAATCATGTTACCGTTAGAGGTCGACGCACTTCACGCTATCTAGTTAAAGCTAACAGTTTTGTTAAAAAATCGCAAGTCCGGTTTGATTTCCTACGATTTTGGCGTAATTAATGCGGAGTTACCAACAAACTATTTGGCATTTGAAATTGCAATAGAAAAAATAAGTATCTAAGAAAGGTGTGACTTTACTGTTTACAAAATAATATAAGAAGAATTAAAGAAGCTATTTTGTTATCCCTGTACTACGTCTTGCGAGATAATTACATTGACTTTGCTGCTTCTCCTTTCGTTTATTTTCAGAAAATGGACTTTTAGATTTTAATGAAACTGGCAAATTGTATTTTTGAGTTGCAATTTATGTCCGGATACTGAAAAATAAATATTTTCTATTTTCTGCTTTCATTCTGCAAGTGGCCATTATTTAATTTAAACTCCCTCGAACCATTTAAGGTTAACCTATCAACATATAGTAAGACGCCCTGAGGTCGTTTCGTTAAGGGACCGGTTAGCGAGAAATTGGGGCGAAGGTGTTCCCCAGATCCTAACGCGGCACTTCATTACACGACCTCGTTACCCACGCTTCTTGCACCTCTGTCCACGTCTATCCCTTTCTTTCGACCTAACAAATTATACAACTACCAAGCGGTACAATTTTCTGATACCTCAAAATATTATTTTTCCTTCCCTTTTACATTCAGACATACTTAAATGATTTTGAATGTTTCTCGAAATTAAAGTGTAAGAAGTGAATTTATAGGCTTTGGAAGAATTATTTCTCTACCAGTATAGGCCGCCACCGCCCGTTTCTTGCGTGCGTGTTATTACTTTGTTCGCATTACCCTGTAATATATTCACATTTGCACCACTTCCACATACTGTTTTTTTTTATTAATTTTGGTGCCTGAACGTTCGCTGTTTACTTTTTGCATTGTCTTAAATGTACATTCATTGTTATAAATTGTGCGTAAGCATAATGTCACAAAAATAGTTAATAGTACAAATCTCACAACATAAAGATATAATATTTTACCTAAATAAATGACTTTGCTAAACGTGAAAGGAAAGTGTGTCAAAGCATAAAAGTGTATGTAAAAAAGCAAGATAACTATTTCTTTCATAGACTATTCAAAATAAAGTAAAATTTGTAAAATGCAGTGAAATGCCAAATTCACTTTGTAGATAATTTGGTATTTCACTGTTTCGCTGTCTTGGATCAAATGTCCTGGATCGTTGCCAATAGGTACGGTGTGCATATAAATTACCTCAACACACATCTCTATCTAATCAGTGGATATTAAATCTTCTGATCTCGTCATTGTAATAAAAAGTCGCGTGGTACTGTCCTGTGAATATAAACAAAATTCCTGTGAATAGTAAACCGATACAAAATTTTACTTTTGTAGTTTAGATAAATAAAAATGTGTATTTCACTTATGCAACTTGACTTCCTAGATACACTGATTTGATACCCTTGACTGTGTTGTGTCGTCGGCAGAATACAGAGCAGGCGAGAGGGACACTACAAGCCCGCTTGTATCTGCCGCTTGAACAACATTACTGTGGCTGTGACACAACAACGGTACTATTACTGATTTAGGACCATTACCATTCTGATCATTCCACTAAATGGTCGACTTGCACCAAATCGAAACCCAGACTGAGTAGCTTATTGCAAAATTGCACTTTTCATTTCTAGTCAGAATCGAGAAATTGAAGTAAATACAAATATCGCATCATCTTTAGCAGCTATTTGAAGTCAATCGAGATAGAATGTGGTTTTGAACATAATATTATTAAAATTTTATTTAAGATCTTTGAACTGTACTAAAAAAGGATCACGAGGAATATTAATACTAGCCACAGGTAAATGAATAACTATAAATTGAGAGTGACGATGGAAGTCGGTCCATGCTAAGCGCTACTAAGGAGAAATCATTACCGTTCTAGTCAGTCAAATCAGTTCCCTTAGCATGAATAATTATCGAAATAGTTGAATTTGATCTAGATATACGTCAAATATGTACTGATTTTTAGTTCTAGTTACGTCCGTCGTGTCGCTGCTCTTCAAGTTTCCATATAAAACACATTGACATTTCGCAGTCGCAAACTACATATTCGAATTCGATATTAGTTCATGCTAAAGGTACTGCATTCATTAAGTATTGAAGACCCACATTAGGGGGTTGCATTTTGCTAGGCAAAAAAAAATAAATTATAATTTTTGCTGACTTCACCTGCCCAGAGTCTCAATGATATAAAACTTATCCATGCTAATATTCAAGAAGATTGGATAACATTAAGATTTTGTACAGTTTGATCACTTTTGAAAAAATAGCAGATTGACGATATTATCAATTTGTATTAAAAATATATATGTAACAAACATAACATCTAATTTAAATAGAAATTAAATAAAGAGGGCATCATAGTCGTGCTATATAAACCAACTTTACTTTTTCCCTGTGATTTCGACGATTCTTAACAGCCACTGTTTTAGTTCGAAGAAATTCCTCTTTCTGTATGATCATTCATACCTTAAGAGCATACAAATAGTGTTTCATTGAATCACCAGAGTATTCAGTCACGTCACATGGAACAATCAATCTCAAACTATTCAAAAACATCTTACTTTTAGTACAAACGAAAAAGCTCAGGTCAATTCCTTCAAAAGTTAGGTTTTTGCCCGTTACTATTAATTCTGTTTTATTAGCATGTTAAATATTTTATCGTATTTTTCTGGACATCCTGAATAACACGTTTAGCTAAAAAGGCAATCCTACGTTTGTTTCTGTCTGACAAATATCGGTGTAAGATATTTGATTGTTTGGAAACTGCAAGAGCATTTTGATAGACGTTGGTTTGGTATCGGAGTAAGTGCTCAAAAGCTTTATAGCATTTCCAGATAATTCTTTGGAGCTCAGCGGCAACATGGCTACATCGAACTTATATTAGAC
Organism: Chilo suppressalis; assembly: GCA_902850365.2. NCBI lineage: Eukaryota > Metazoa > Arthropoda > Insecta > Lepidoptera > Crambidae > Chilo > Chilo suppressalis. Next base: position 23,675,381 of record OU963898.1, read on the forward strand.
TGGCATGAGGTGCATGCAAGTCCTTTAATTAAATTCTCTTTAAGTCATATACTTTGGTGAAATAGACATTGCATAGATTGCTTAAATCATCCACCTCGTTTGATGTAAGGCGTTTGAGGCCCTGACAATATTTTTATTTAATTATTCACTGAACCTTCTAGATAATTAAGTGGTAGGGTTTATAACTTTCAGGTCTTCTCTTGGGAAACTTCAATTTTTCAGGATGGATTTCGAATGTAGTAAACTGCAGTCGCTCGTTATTCTCATCATCCTGTTAATTATCGTATATGACTTTTTATCAAGTTAATTAATCATACACTGGAACTTTCGGAAAAAAGATATGTCAGGTCCTCTCAATGGTGATTTGCATCAGTTCCAAAAGAAAAAAATATCAGAAAACATACTAACTCTTTAATAAATCGTAAAAATAAATGACAATGTTTTAAGATAGTGAGGATTTTCTATATAAGATGGTAGGGATTTTTAGATTAAAATCTCGTTTTTTTTTATTTTGAAACGGTTGTTTTATTCGTTTAATAATTATACCTCCGTTTTAGGACTCTAAACATACATTATTACAAAACATTTCAGTATAACTTGATTCACTACTGCGAGAAAAAAGTGGCCAACATGTGCATGCAACCTTTAATATTCATGAAATTTGGCCTATATGTCTTTTGTACCAGTGAGACTCCAGGGAAATACTTCGCATGAAAATCAAAGTTTTGGAAAAATTAAACATCCTAACCCTAAATTGGTTCGTTTTGAATTGTCGTACTATTTAAATAATTAAGTATAATAATACATTAATATTTGTGTGAAAAAGGAAGTTAGCTAGTTATTTAAATGGCAGAACAAGGGTTACTATTTTGAGAATTTGTTTGCTTTTCTTTTGTTTTGACTTCTGTACGTGCCCAACTAAGATGAATAACTTATCCTTTTATATCTCTTGCTCGTGTTGACGTATACCCTTATTACTATTCTAGAGGAGCCTGTTTTGACTTGCCTTAAACCGTTTATGTGCCGTTCATCCCCTAAATGGCTACTGAGGATTTAAAAAGGCATGCAATGCACGGCTAGTGTCCTTTTTGTTTTTTTAGAATCTGACTAATATTTATGTGCAGCCGTAGTGAAAGAACCATAAGGGTGGGGAAAGTATTTAGGGTGTGATCGCTAGGTGTGGTAGCGAAGCCGTCGTCAGCCTTGTGATGTGATGGTTTTACGAGTGGGGTGCGACCGACGCAGCGCGGGCGCGCCTGCTAATTTTGATAAAAGCATCGTCCGGCCGCGCCCGCCCTTGCTCACACTAACCAATAAATAAATACACATTTTTATGTTTCACTTGCGTATTCGTCAATACGAGTACTATTATGTTTGTCATGTGTAATAATATTTAAAACCATTTATCTAACAATACGAAATTAAACACTATTATGCAGAATATCTTATCATATTTCTGATTTAGCTAATATGCAATAATATGCTGAATATGCTAAAAATTTATATATTTTTAAATTCATTGAAATTAAGCCAGCTTAATAGCCAGGGAATACTTTTACTGTTTTTTAATCTACCGAAGCGCTTTACCAAATATGTAATTAAAAAAAAAGTATAATAATTGCTTCGTCTGCGCTCTGTCGTACCTAGGCATTATTTTTAGGTGATAACAATATTTTTTCGGTTTTAAAAACATTTTGTATTTTCTATATATGAAAATCTTATTAGTTGGACTATTGATTACGATTTACTTTATGTACGATTTGACTATCGCACTCTTTTAAATTAAAATGTTTTGTTTCACCGTAATGATATCGATGTTAACACAAAAACAAAGTCGGAATAACGGCAGGGCGTGAGTAAGGCGGGCGTGGCCTCGCCCCGCCCAGCCAGACCCGCCCTCGCCCTTTGCCACCTTTCGCTGAAAATCTGAAGACTCACTTTCGTGCTCGTAGGTATTCAATCAACAAATTTAATTAGATATAGTAAATGTTTACATCAATGTTTAAATCCAGCTTACTAGAAGTTTCATTATTACTACGTTCACTCTCTGCAAACAATTATGTAAAAATATAATTTAAAATAAATCAAATGAAAGTATAAATTTACGAAAAAAATACTCAAAAAGATATTTTTTACAACGTATTGCTTTTTTCTATTTTACGTACCTTATGGTATGGAATATTTATTGCTGTTCATAATAATGATTATTATAATATATACGTTCGTGTCTGAACTTATTAAATAAAAAACCACCCGCTTCTGCTTTCCAAGGATGCATTTGGGTAATGTTCTAGCCTACGTCACCTACCTGAAAAATCTATATTTCTTTAATCTGATATAGTTCTGTAGTAACAAGGATTTGCAAAATAAATTGATTTCTGAAAAAAATATGAAACATTTTATACTTGTCATCTTGGTTATTGTTTTAGTTGAATTTTATTACATTTTCTAGTTAATAGAAGAAGAGATGAACATCAACCGCAGCCCGCAGGGCAGATAAACTCGTTAGAGCAAGATACGACAGCCACGAGCGGCGGCTAAGCACGCGGCAGCCCTGGTATATCCACGTAATCTCGTTGCGACTCCCGGCCCCGTCGATTCCGATTCCCCCAAATTACCTTTATACTCGATAGACAATCTAATTTCTTACAATCTAAAATGTTCTTTTGAATTTGCTGAACTCCCACACCCATCCGACAAACAACACTCGAAACGATATAAAGCTTTGTCTAGTTTACAAGAAGCACGTAGCACCCCGCCCGTCGTAGTCACTAAAAGCTTTCTTGTTGACGTAGCGTACGGATTCAAGAGGTGCGACTACGTTCTGTTCTTATAATTGATTGCTTTGTAGCGTAATTTGTTTGTCGACGACGACGGGCGGAACGTTGCGATTCTCGCGAGAATATCGGGTCGCTTCGCCCGTCATTTTCTTCGTAAATAATAAATACTCCCATCTGGGTGAAGACTACGGCCGCCGCAACGCCGCCCGCCCGCTACGCTGCGGCCCAGGCACACTATCCGCCTGCTCCGTGACTCGGCATCTATACGCCTCTGTAAACGTTGATGGATTGTACTGCAATATTGTTCGTGTTGGGACATTTAAGTAACCGAGGAAAACTTATCATAAATAATAATGTGTCTTAGACTGCAGTCCATTATACATATACATGTCTTTAACTTCAATTTTAATTACAAAATTGACAAACTACAGTCGTCACAATTCAAAAGGTCCTAATTTGGTATAACTCATAATTATTCATTTATTCCATGCATCTCATATGTTAGGTCTTACAAAAGCGGTAGTGTCCGTTTCATATATGGACACTGATAAAGCACCGAAATTATTAGATCAGAAAAAAATACATTATAAGATATCTCTTATAAAACAGTGGAATAATACAATACAATATCCTTGTCGCGACAAAAGAATAATAAATGCAATAATAACCAATAAGTTACTCATAAAGCAGAAAATTCGATAACCGATTACAATATTGACTAAGGGCTGATTGACTTCAATCCCTGGAATAAAATTTATTAGTCTGATATTGCTATGAAAGTTCATTTGTATTGCCTGACTCGCGTCAGTCTGTCACAGTTTTTCTTAACTTTATCTTTAAATACTTACAGTATCTTATTGACCCAAAGCCATTCGAATTGTCACAACATATTTCAAAGGGGTTTCTTATACTTTAAAGAGGGGTGCGGATATATACAATCATTTTTACCTCCCCCAACGTGTAGGGTATCGTTGTTAGCTAGTGTAAATATATTGTTAATTTAAAAATATATGAAAATAATGAAAAGCCACCAAAGGCGTGTTTTTTAATATTTTTTATGAAGTCGTTGTTATTTCTGATTTTCATGATTTGTTGTAACCTACAGAATGAGCAACCAAACGTGAAATTCTGTTTTCTTTTACTGGACCCGTTAATTAATTTATATTACAAAATTATGGTTTAAAGCTAATGTAAATATATTGTAAATTAAAAAAGATATGAAAATAATGAAAAGCTACCAAAGGCCTGTTTTTTAATATTTTTTTATGAAATCGTTGTTATTTCTGAATTTCATGACTTGTTGTATAATCTGCAGAATGAGCAACCAAACGTGAAATTCTGTTTTCTTTTACTGGACCCGTTAATTAGTTTATATTACAAAATTATCTCAATTTGGTTTGTGCGAGAACACGATAAATAGATAATGTTTAAGCAATCAGGTAAATGATAAGGTCTAACGGAGCTTGGGCGCACGTAGCGTCTCACTAATAACCTCGTAATTGGTATCGAAGCTCGCCGCTGCCGGATTACTGAACATCTAATTGAATGCGAGACGTTTCCTCCGCCGCGTCTTCCAGCTCAGCCACACGGGTGACTTAATTTTGCTGCGGTCAAGTTGCTCTGTTTTGCGCACGTGCAGCGCTCGCTCCCGCACACTAGTTCAGCGTTGTAGCACAATTACACAAGCTCAATGAATTAAATTGCCTTCCAGGCGAACGCGACACGATCCGAGATCAAACGCGATGTCCTTACCTACTAGCGAGAGTTCAGATTTATCCAACGCCAAAGTTTGACATTAGATAATCATTTTGTGTCAATTAGCTAATGAAAAATAAAGTAGGCCCGGGGAAGGTTGGCGTGATCTAATTAAAATTATGATGATGGTGGGCTGGTATCTGTTTTAAGCTTTCATTACAATGATTTTTTGAAACAGTTTCATGCTCCTATTTTATTATTATAATTGGGAGTGAACGTTATTGCACACCGAAATTTATGTTTAATCAGTTAGTCACATTAACTTCTAGTATCGTTATTATTATGTTATCAAAACGAAGGCAGTCCCTCTAAATAAATTATCTACAACGTCTTGCTAAACATGATATTCATAGAATTTCACAGTGTAAAGATATAGACAATACTGTAAAAGTATGCAGAGACTCATTTATTAGCAAGAATAAACAAACCCGGGCTCACAGGCTAGCTACCTCACAGGTAATTCGGTTTGTGATGAATCAGTGTTACATCTTCACGCAGGTGTTAGCAATAGACGCAGCGGCACGAACTACCTACGTTGGTGGCCTGTTTCGTGATGTTTACAGATCTCGCGCACTCCGCCCTGGAGCAGCGCCAAGTAATTCCAACAGGTAGAGTCCGCTGCTAATGACATCACACGCCATCGGATAACTCGTGATTCACTTCATTCAAAATACTTGAGACGACTGATCGCGAGTAACACTAGTGTATTTCAGCCATTATTACATAATACCTTAATGTTATTTGTATCATAACACGAACATCTTAAAATAAAAAAAATGAGTAATGTAGTTATTTCCGTACTTCACTGTGAGTGTTAACAAATAGAATTTAAAAACGAGTACACAAAGGTAGATTAAATTAATGTTATAAAACCAATATTCATTTTCACTGACTACAAGCGCGTGTTGTAGTAAGTTGCCGGTAGCAGCAGATGCAGCAGACAGCGTGCGGGCTTGTTATTAACTTTTTAAACGAGTGCGTTAATTAGTGGTCTGCGCGAGAATCCCTTCCAACAACGCGGACAATCGCTGGTTAAAAACAATAAATAATGCATTCCCTATTAATTAAACCGATGCACCGCGTAAGTTCTACGATTAGCATTGTTTAAATGATTACATCTAGATTTCATACAGAAAAATAAGTATAAAAAATATATAAGGTTTTAAAAATGAAAGTATTTTATTAAGAAGAAAAAGGTCATTAAATAATATGGAATAAATACTGATGAAATTATAACCATATCAACTTAAAATTATGAACTAGCGGTTGCTTGCGACTTTGTGTGGAAGAAATAGTTTTCCATACAAACTTTTTTCTTATATGCTGATTTCTGGAATAAAACACTATCTGTTCTTTCCCGGGACTCAAACTACTCTTCACCAAATTTCATCTAAATCAGTTCAGCGGTTTAACCGGAAAATGGTAACAGACATTACCACATTGTGATATTTGTGATATTTATAGGGATTAGTATGGATTCCACAGTAATAAAACTGTCTGTTATGCTTTCACGTCTTTACTTTAAACGCTAGATCGATTGTGTTGACAATTTATGTAGAGATAAGATGACAGGTAAGGGACTGGAGAAGGACAGTAGTTTTTATTTGTTAGTCTGTACGCGAAATCAACAATTTTACAACGAAGCCAGCTTGTAGACTGTGCGCGAGCACCGCAGTGGCCTAGCTTCAAATTTATAACTGTACTCATTAATTTCCTGCAGCTTAGCATCAAACATTTACCACTTCGTCTGCGAAAAATTATAGATTTCGCATACAAACTTCGTGCGCCTCTGGCTCATATACTACCCGTTCACAAGCACACAACACATTTTTGTTGCGTTGGTTCTTTATTTGACAATGTGGGTCGTGTATAGCGAGTGCTACAATGGAGGGGTCTCCCGCCACTGTAGCACTAGCTATACACGAATATTATATCCACGACTTTGTACGGCTGTAACGTAGCACAGTTTTATATCACACGCACACGTCCGTCCCACGGTACTTTCTGTGATCTCCATGTACCGCGTGGATTGCGTGGGTGGGTGGGTGCCTTTGGTATTAAAATAACCAGTAGTCTTATTCGCTAACTGGTTTTAACAGAAGTGATAATCACTCATCCTCATCAAATCATCATTTACTGATCCACTGCTGCTTTATCATAACGCCACTAAGATACTTGTCCTGAAAACCAGTGACGGATATGCAATCTTCTCTTAAGTTACACACTGTAAATGGCAAAAAAGTTAGCGCATAGGCCGGCAGATCTTGGAGAAAGGGATCTTCTTAATTTTTTCGAAAAAATCATCATTGTGCGTGGAATAGGGATTGAAAGATTCCATGGAAACCTATGATTTGTGCTGAATTTCATATCTTTAATATGGAAACTTAAAATATGTAATTAAAACAAAAACACATTCGTGAGTGATATAAGATTGAACTGAGAATTGAATTAGGTTCGAATAAATCACATCAGCTTATAGACGTTATTACTAGTAAGTAGTACTTAGAATAGAAATACCCATTTTTGAAAAAAAAACTGTCCTATTATTATTATTACGGGATACACCTTGCACGTTAATAAACGTATGGACAGAACATAGTCTGGGTAATAGGGTTCTGTTGTCCTATAAAAATTGATAATGTTGTATTGTTTTTTACTCAATGTATATTTTCTTTGTTGCAGCAATTGTTTCGGTCACAGCAAGCGGCGGCAGCCGGTGGACAGGCGGCAGCGGCGCAACTACAGTTGCTACAGCAACAACAGCAGCAACAGTTTCAAATACAACAACAGTTGGCTGCTCAACAAGCTTTCACTCAAGCGCCGTACGTCATAAACGCGGGACAAGAAGGCGCGCCATACGTCAGCGCCCTCATAGCGGGTGTACCACCATACTATGGCGTGGCGGCACCCTGGGGTGTCTACCCAGGCTTAGTCGCCCAACCCGCCCAGCAACAAGCGCAACAGCCGAGAAGGCCGCTGACTCCCCAGCAGGGGGAGCAGCAGGTGAACGGTCAGGGACAATATGTGATACCGTACTATGACCCCGGTTCGCTAGTGATGGGTGGGCGCAACGGCACGCCGCTGCGGCTGGTGTCGCCGGGTGGCGTGCTCGCGCCGCGCCAGTACCAGCCCGGGCCCGCGCACCCGGCCGCCAACGCCGCACCGCCCGCCGGGGCGCAGCCGCAACCTCAACAGCCCCAACCTGGTGAGTCGACATTCTATTTTATTGATGCTTCTTTAACACTCACTTAACATAATGCTCTGCTCACTGTAACACACCATTATTACGTAGTCTGATCGAAATGCAAAATTACGTTCTTTATAGTGATTTCATTAATAAAACAGTATTATTTTTTTTCAATCATATTAAATGGTATCGTGCGTCATCTCGCGGAAGTTTACATATCCGGAACATGCTAATAAGTATTGAATGATATATGGCCAGTCAAATAAATTAGTCCTCGCTGAACCTCGTTAGAAAATAATTATTTAGCTACTGCACTAAAGTACTACCATACTCAGAAAAGAACCTACCAAGCTCGAGTCGGATTCCCACACGACGGATTCCTTACGATTGTACATGATTTGATACTAAATTCCAATAAAAATTCAATAGTTTCCATTTATACGAATGCTAAATAATTTGTTGGTTGCCTATTACGTGTACGTTTACTGATACAGTGGGCTGCCAGATGGACGGACAGCAGAGGCTTAGTAAAAAGCTCACTTCTACTCCCTTGGGCACGGAACATTACAATACACCCGTGTATGTAATATTATTCCCAAAACTCAATGCAAGTAATACTAACGGGTGGGCCATGTAAAATTTTAAACCTAAAAGTCAATAAAAAAAAAAACGGCGCGATATTTTTCAAAGGTCTAACATTTATTTGAAAGGTTGTTTTATGAAATTCATTTGTGGAAAACAATTTCGGACAAATGACCACCACGGCTCAGTTTACAGTAGCTTATCCGATCCACCCAATTTTGGAGTACTTTCTCGATGGTTTCAGGCCTTATGGCAGCAACAGCAGCTTGAATCTCGTACTTTAGATCTTGAATTGTTTCTGGATGGTTGGCGTAACATTTACCTTTAACAGCTCCCCACAGAAAATAGTCCAACGGAGTTAAATCGCAGCTTCTGGCAGGCCAATTCACATCACCTCTTTTGCTGATTATGCGATTTTCGAAGATAGGGCGTAAAAGATTGAGTGTAGCGTTTGCTGTATGGCACGTAGCGCCGTCCTGCTGGAACCAAATGTTGTCCAAGTCTTCCTCTTCAATTTGCTTGAAGAAAAATTTGGATAACATTGCGCGATATCGCTCACCATTGATGGTTACGGCGGTTCCTTCTTCATTTTCGAAGAAAAATGGGCCGATGATTCCACCAGACCAAAATCCGCACCATACAGTGACTCGTGCTGGGTGCATTGGCTTCTCAACGATTACGTGCGGGTTTTCTGTGCCCCAAATGCGACAATTCTGCTTGTTAACGTAACCACCGAGGTGGAAATGAGCCTCGTCCGAAAAGATGATTTTTCGGTAAAATTGACCATCCTCGGTCAAACGATCTTCCGCCCAATCTGCGAACTGTAGACGGCTCGTATGGTCAAGTGGCTTCAGCTGCTGCACCAATTGAACTTTATATGGTTTCATAGCGAGGTCTTTTTGCAAAATTCGTCGCAAAGTTGTTCGTGGAATGTTCAATTCTTGCGATCGACGGCGAGTTGAGGTGTATGGATTCTCACTAACACTTTCAGCCACAGTAGCAATATTTTCGGTTGAACGCGCGGGAAATGAACGTTGACGTTTTGGTTTATCCACCAACGAGCCAGTTTCACGCACACGCTTGACAAATTGTTGCACAAATTGAACTGATGGCACTTTTTGTCTGTCCATTTTTTTTGCCAAATTTCTCACAGTTTGGGTTGAAGACTCACCACTTTGGAAAAAAGTTTTCAATATTTCCCAGTTTTCTTCTAGCGATTAGCGACCCATTTCGTAAATTTTAGGCGTTTTACTGAATATCTGTCACTTTCCGAATGGTATTTGACGTTTCCAATGTCGAAATATAGATAGTTCAAATTTAAAACGCTAGATGGCCCACCCTGTATTATACCTGGGCCGAGTGATTTTTTTCTAGTAAAAATAACTTCATATATTCAAATATAGCAGTTTAATGCTTACATTAATTATTATACTGTAATGTCAAAAACTTCTTATACCTATTGGTTTTCTGAATAATATTAAAAAAATAAAAATGTGTACTAGTTTTCAAAATCGTAACTGAAGAAAACTACAATGTTACAGTGAGGATTGCTTTTTTGTTACTGATTAACGGTGTACCTTATCAAGTTTGTTTCTGTTATTCACTATTATGTATTTGACTCAAGATAGTTCAGGTTTTTTAATCCATTTTATTATAATGCTAATGAATATTATGTATTTTATATAGTTCATATTTAGAGCTAATAAATTATTACTTGAAAAAGACATCAACGCATGTATTGCCTTTTATATATATCAAGAATTCGACTTCATACTAAATACCAAAAGTAATTTCTTTAGGTTTTATTATTTCTAAATTTACATAGTGTTCTTTAAAAAGGCCTTTTGTTACCTCGAGTATTTGTTATTTCTAGCAAATGCTCGAGGTTTTTATCTCTTTTACATTAATCCGTATTCGGAAACGTCAATTGTTTTTTATCCTTCAATAAATCATGTTGTCTCTTTAACTTAAGCTAAAGTTAAAAGTTAATTGTCTTCTTTAAGCGTGGCCGTAATTCTCGCAGCTGTAATGTAATGACTAGTAGACCAATAAGCTCATAAGCTTACCAGAATATAGTTTGGCTTTTGGCTCGCGAAACTACTTGAAGCATAAAAATTTGTGCTTTTTGTAAAAAAGCTTTTCAATAACTTTCTTTTTAAAACTGGAGCTCATCAATAATTAATAATCATGTTTTATAAAAATCGTTAATTCCTTATTTAAATATAAATTAGTTAAATCTTTTATATTTTGCCTTCAAGTCCAATACATAAATTTGATAGGAAAGGTAACTTAAATTCAGCTTGGAAATGTAAGTGTGCGCACAATAATTACAGTAATTCAGCAGTATAATTAGATATAGACGGTAAGAAAAGTCAAAACTGCATTGCACATTTATTATTCATTTAAGCTCTTAAATACCGGTAGTATTTCTGTTAAATGTATTTTTTTTTTATAAATAATTACGTTTGGAAGTGATCACTTGTGACGATCTATCCAGCAGACACTGCATCAACAGATCCCTGGATGCCATGTATAATTATGAGGTCAGTCATAAAAGAACTCGAGTTCATAAAAAAACTACAATTTACTAAGTTTTAAAACATCCATAAACCTTTTTTTGGTGAACAACGGCATATCTCTAAAAAGACTCTTAAACCAAATAAGTGCTAGCAGGTTCAACTCTGCTATCACTGTACTGTATAATCGGTAAAAAAATGCTTATCGTATTTAAATTGTGTACTTTTATAAATACAATCGAGCAAAAATAATTTTTGGTATTCAAGTACGCGTACACTCAAAATTTTATCTTCAAATACACAAATTAATTTAAAGGAACAGTGTATCGGTATGTCCTACAAATTGTGATAAATTATCAAATTATGAATTATTTATTTTGTAATTCTTTAGTGTAAGCTTTTTTTATTATAATTCTTATACACAAAGTAGATTTCATTGTAACTAAAATTTTATTAATTTTTGTGCTTGATCAATCGAAACGTCGCCTGAAACTTTTATCGGAGATCCATGTTCAAAGTTTTAATAGAACTATCAGAAACTTTTGAGATAATATGCTAATGCTATTTTGCCACATACAATTGAGAATTTCTGTGCACCAAAAATAACATGAAAACATTAGCAAAAGTATATTTATTTAATTAGTAAAGTCTTGCTTGAATGAATTCATTTTCCTGCCAAAAGATAGTAGAGAATTATAATTACAATGCATCGCCTTGTTATAACGCATAAACGGAACAAACAATTTTGTTTTCAACGTTTCTCATCCTCAAATATTCATTCCATTATTCCATGTTAAATGATACGGTCAGTTCATGATGATTGTATTTTGATTATTGCTGTACGTCGTTATCGTACGACAGCTAGCATATTGAATTCAGGTTGTTAACTATGAACGTAGAGTATATTTTATTACATTGGCTTTTATAAATCAGAAATATTGTACGAAAATTCATTAACTTGCATATTTACATAGATTGAGTGCCGTTGAGTTTCCAATTCGACTTTCTCTAAACTACCGTGCCCTTGCGTTTTCGAAATCTGTATAAGCATAAAACTTGTGTTTATTGCAATCCAAATGGTATGCATCAATAATAAAAATGGCATCCACGTTAAAATTATTTTCTTATTATGTTATAGCCTAAACAATAAAAAGATCTATAACATACAATTAAGCCTTTGTAGAAATATATATAATTTGCCATTAGTCAGGTTTAAATGCAATCATGCAAACATTTGTTCTAACGGGGTTCCTCCGGCCTTGAGGGTAGGCGACACCTTGAAACCGGTGTAGATACCCATACCATATATACATATACCGCAAAGGTCATCTAAAGGTAATAAATAAAACACATTATTACCTCGTTGATTTCGAACGATGTGCGACTTATGGAACGCGAGGCGATATATCTGCTCCCATCCTTTGCCCTGCCAATGAATTGGCAATGGAGGCGTTGCTGTTGTTCTAAGCTGGTACTTTTCCTCCCAACAAGCTTAATTTCGACCCGCTATAACCAGATAATTTTATTTATATAAATACTTTATGCGCATCTGAGTCGATTTGGTTGCTCGCGAGTATATAAGTTTAGTTTAGAAAATTAAGTATTATGATGCATACCTACTGATATTATTATTATAAAATAGGTTAAGTAGATTTTACTATCAATCTGGCTATCACAAAAAAGGGTAAAACTCGTTGTCTATTTTTTTTTACCTACTTCTTTTCCAGACTAAAGAGTATTTTAATGAAATATCAGTTATTTTTTGTTATTGTGCAATTTTTATTCAGAAAATTATTACATGTCCTTGTAGTATACTATTAGAATTAGATTTTCTGAGTCAGTCATAAAATGCTGTCGTAACTTTAATTGCTTGTATTGTAAATTTTTAATAATTTGACAACCTATTTTTCCCCTTAAGCCCTTCAAATCAGAAATTACCGAAGTGGAATTATTTCGCAAATGTCACTACTATCCTGATCAAACATCAAACCATTAGCATTTAAAACATTAAATCATTCGTCATTAAAAAACACCTTATTCCAGAAATTAAGGCAAAACAATTTTTTTGTTATTGTTATTTATGTAAATATATCGATTGAAGTTGTTTAATTTAGAAATAATTTTAGTCTGACGTATAGTAAATTAAACACGTAAGAATTAATGTATTATATCATATTCTTGTTATGGAAGTGTGTTGTTGTTTCCAAAATTGTTGTTTGCCATTAAGCTTCTATAACCATACTTTGTTGCTGAACAATTAGGATGAAAGAATACTAAGTTGATTTTATTATTAAATTACGAAACCTAAGTGGGTACCCTGCTTTGGCAACATAGTAAACAAAATTACAAGTAAAATTTATAACTGGATATTTGCTTACTTTATTTCATTGTAGCCAATTCCGTAGTTAGTAAAATATTTAATAAAGAATTTGTAAAAGTAACTTGTATATATAATCAGTTTCTTTAATATGTGTATATTTTTTGTATTTTGTATATATTCTGCGCATGCGTCATGTATTTTTGCAATATATTATTTAATAAAACAATTTAGTCATGAGCTAGATACCAATACGAAGAAAAAAAAGTACTTATATTGAATTATAGTCGTTGGAGCCCACTATTGAATCCCAGATTAATATTTTTGGCGTTAGATCCCACAAAAATTTTTTTTTTTTATTTGCAGCTATTTGTAGAAGAGAAAACTTGTATTTATCTTTTTTCATCGAAGTACAAATGTCATTTGAGAGATGTATTGTTAACATTACACCGTCTAATAAAATAGTCTAAGGGCATGTTGCACCAATAAATGGACTTCAAAATTATCCAGTTTTACACATCACCTCCTTTATCTACTACATATGTGACGTAATGAGCTTTGAACATGAATTTATTTTTAATTTCATATAAGAACTGGTGAGAGTGGGTCTTAGAAAAATTTAAATGCTCAATTTAAACTTTTAAAATGTTGTATGTTTCTTGTCAGTTCTTTTTTTAATCAATCTTGTTGACATAAATTGTTTTATTATGCATATAAACAGCATTGAAAAGCAACGCATTGTCACATTAGCATCTAAATACTGACGAGCGCAAGTATGTATAAGTGTAGTGTATAAATATTATTACGTACTTCTATAATTTTGTACATAGACTAAAATCGAACCAAAGGTGTCGTGTACAGAAGGTAGAGAGTACGTGAGGGGACTGCGAGTGTGGAGAGCTCGGTCTCGGGAGGCAGTATGGTTGAGCGGAGTGTGGAGCGCAGAGGTATGTCGTGTTGCAGGCGCGGGTGGTGCGCGGCGGGACTCGCTGGAGTTCGGCGGCGGCGGGCCGGCGGCGGCGCTGCAGGAGTACGCGCGCAAGTGGGGCCCCTCGCCGCTGTCGCCGCCGCTCGGGGCCGCGCTGGGGCCCGTCGGGCTGCGGCCCGTCTCCGCCGCGCCCGGCGCAGAGACCGCCAAGTACAGGTGCAACACCACCCACCTCGATAAATACTCTAATACTGCTTAACTACTACCATTTAAAACCATTGCCACGTAGAGGTATCCTAAAAAGTATGCTCACAAGAATCAATCGGTTAAAACCTTTTTAATCTTTAGACTATACCTAGTATTCCGATATCACCTCTTTATTAAAATACCTTGATTTGGTTTGACTACTTTAAATGATGGAATTCTTTAAAATCTAGATTTAGCAAATTCTGTGTGGGAATGGCGTAGTTGGTACATATCGATTTGAATGATTGTTGTATATTGTAAATATTTATTTAGTAATTTATATCAGTGTATAATTACATTTTAATCTTGTACAGTACGACTACTTGCATGATTTTTCTTACAACACGATAGCATATCATTTTAACCAACATTGGAATCGTATATCAAGAACTTTTACTATGAACGTTTCAGAGCTGTAAGCAGTTTAGCCCAAGGGCTTACCAGCAATGGAATGTTCGGCTCTTCATCCTCATTACTCAGCAAATTAAGCGGAGTGGGTCCCATCTCAGGTGAGACACGCACTAGTCTTGTAGGACCACTGAATAATATTTTTTTCTTATTATACCTATATATTGTAAATAAATAATCACCATAAGCTTAAGAATTGACACTTTTTCATAGAAATATTAATTTATTCTCGCTTTGTATTATTTAAAACCATATCATATAATACCTATACATAAACACTAAGTTAGAGGTTTATTTATATTTGCAACTTGTAAATTTTTGTTGGGTAATGCAATCATAATGTTACAATCATGTCTGTCTCAAATTATCTATACATATATTTAGATTAAAAAAACAGTAAACAGATATACATTGCCATCATTACTTTATTGTTGAACTGCTACAGTAAAAAATTAACGAGTCAAAACACTAACATCTTAATTATCATCAGCAAGTATACCCCGCCCCGTGAACACGACCTTTGTAACCTGGTCGAAACGTGGGGTTATCCCCACCTCCTTTATAGGAGGTACGAAAACTTTTACTTATAGTACACGGTTTAACCCTTGAAATATAAAGTTTCAAAGTGTATGTTTGTATTATTCATGTAGTACTTGCTAATAATGACTCGTTAATTTTTAACTTCAGCAGTTCAACAATAAAGTAATGACGGCACTGTATCTCTTTTTTTCAATCTAATTTAATCTACGGAACTATACTTTAGTACGCGTTTTAAACCGTGAAATGTTATATTATAATAGAAACATTATAAGAAGACACACGAATAACTTATTTACATTCACGCCTTTTTGCTACCATGCCTTTTAGACAGGTTTTATTGAGAAGAAGCAACTAAAGCATTAGCTTAAATAATATTAATGCAAAAAATATGATAATTTATGTCTAAATCGAATTGAATGGCAATTATGGTATAAAAATAAAACAATTACCTAACGTTCTGACGCATCGCATATGCATACTTATAGAGCATAGAGCAAGCATAAAGAATATGCATAAACATACGGAATTAACCCATATAAAACGATGTTTTGCACTGGTTTAATCGACTGATTCATTAAAGAATATGATAGAAATACAAAAAATGTAAAGGTGCGTCCAGTTATTGTATTGTGTATAGCATTTTTCGGCCACACCTTGTGATTTGGTCGATCTAGACATTCAAAGGTTCATAAATTTACATCAAGCTGGAAGTGAGTAAAATTGTTACAAAAACTTAATTAAAAATAACATTTCAAAATTCCCCATCATTCCGGTACTTAAAAAAAAAGCAATTTTCATCGAAAAGGTAAGTTTTAGCGTACCTTACCTTTAACCTCGAGTAAATTTTTTTTCTAATCCCAGAATGATGGGGAATGTTGAAAAATAATTTTTAGTTATATTTTTATCTTTGAAGCATTTAACTGCTAGATGTTTAAATATAAAGTATATTGCAGCCTAAGAAATACTAGAGAAAATTCGACACGGCCATCAGGGCCGAGGTAGCACAATGGTCAGTGCATCCGCCCGGATAGCGGAGGGTACGGGTTCGAGTCCCGTCTGCTACCTGGTCCGCGTGGAATTTTTCCTAGTAAAATTTTCTTGATGTTATTTTTAATTATGTTTTGAACAATTTTACTAATTTCCAGCTTGATGTAAATTTATGCACCTTCACAATTATTTTTCTGTTTAATTTGAACGGATTATTGTATAATATGTCATTTTTGTCATATAGGCAGGACGCAACGTATCGAATATTATTGTAAAAAAATTGTTCCGAAGTTCATGGACCCTGAAAGATACACAGATAAAACTTTATTCGCACCAAAATGTACACAAACAAAACTGACAATACGCATTAATAGTAGAAATCTAAAAATAAGATTTGTTCTGGAAAAGTAGACAATCAAATAACAAAGATAATATTGTGATAGCAGCAAAGCGAACAGGCGAAAATTCATCGACTATCATTTAGACTGGGCACACGTAAGGTTTCCTGATCAGATCAGATCAATTCAGATATGGAATTCCTTCAGCCTAGCGCAGACGTTTTTGAAGTCGATTAAAAATAGGAGGTTGCATTTTAGAACTGGTGGGCGGCGGCGTGAGCGGGGTGGGCGGGGTGAGCGGCGCTCACGTGGGCGTGGGCGGCGTGAGCGGGGTGGGCGGCGTCGGCGTGCTGGTGGGCGACAAACCAGCCGCCGGCCGCTCGCGCCTGCTCGAGGACTTCCGCAACAACCGCTTCCCCAACCTGCAGCTGCGCGACCTCGCCAACCACATCGTCGAGTTCTCGCAGGACCAGCACGGCTCTAGGTAACACTAGCACACATACTAACAAAACTGTTCACTTACATTTTTAACCCAGCCATCACCAAGTCTTCCCTATGGTCGGAATAGGAGATTACACTACTGTGGTGGTAACAGAAATCAAACTCTTCACTTTAATTGTCAGCGCTTTCATCATTATGTGCCTACTGTTGGAGCACAGGCCGTCCCTATGGATGGAATAAGGAGATTAGGCCTTGACCCACCACACGGACACAGTGCGGATTGGTGGGTGCCAACGACTGTAGATGCAGTTGGGACCTAGGGCTTAACGTGCCTTCCGGAGCTCAAGATAGTAAACTTTATAGATTTTAATTATTTTTTGGAACGAAGTTTCTTTATATTGACATGAATCTTTTATTTATTTTTCGCATGAGTGTTTCAATGTCATCTACTGCTGCGCTTTATTATTAATTTTAGGAAAAATATTTAAATTATTCTCAATAAAATAATAAATGATCACCTAAAAATACACTTGATAACCTAAAGGTTAGGTTACCATTGTATTTTTTTGAGGATTAATTGCTGTTTTTTTTTAATGATCATTAAAATATGTGTAACTTTTTTGTTGTCTTATGAATTTGCTTTCAAGAACCCTTCTATGCACTTTTAAGGACTTGATACATGGCTAAGATGTTTAATTAAGTATTCGGTTAAAAACTTCTACTCTCTCTACTCTACTCTCTCTCTCTCTCTCTCTACTACTACCTATATATTAAGCATACCTTTTTGTTTGCAGATTTATACAACAAAAATTAGAAAGGGCTACAATACAAGAGAAGCAAATGGTATTCAATGAAATCATCGGCGCTGCATACAGCCTTATGACAGACGTTTTCGGAAATTATGTGATACAAAAGTTCTTCGAGTTTGGTACAACGGAACAGAAAACAACATTAGCGCAAAAGGTATTGGTAAAAAAAAACTGTTAACCAATTTTTTTTAAGTAAAAAGATAAAATATATCAATCGCGTGTGAATAACTTGTTTCCCAACAAAGTCTGTTACGTTTGCATCGTGTTGTTTGTAAAATGTGACTAGGTTATATTAAAAATCTATAAAGGTTGGATTAAATATCTGCGTCATCTACGAATAAACATAAACACATAATATAAATCAAATCTGGTTGGTAGTTTATAGATACCAGGTTCACTTGCTTAATCTTTAACTGGTCGCCCAGGTGGTGGTTGGTATGGTTTATACATAACTTAAATTGGGGCCTACAAAGGTGGCTTTCTATTCGTTTGAATGATAACGCTAAAATTAATGGAAGAATTTAGAATTCTAACCACCTCGTCGTAAGTCACGTCATATTTTTATTCTGTCACTCTCGATAAATGTGAGGCAGTCCATTTATGCAAGATATTCGTGAAAACGTGGTGAATTTATTATACCAGTTTATAATTTATATTAAAATGGGAATAAAATAGTTTCTAAGTTTTTGTCAAACGATTTACAATAAAATTAATTGCCCTACATGTCATAAAATTTGGAGCCTGCCGGAGACTCACTACCAGTCCACAAATATATACAAATTTTAACCGTCTCTTTTGCCGATTAAGTGGCCAATATGTATCGTATATTTTTGATGGCATGAAGAAGTGGAATTAAGCACTATTCTATGGTTTAAACATTAGGCTATTTTACAGTATAAAAATTAAAGTACCGATTATTTAAATGTGTATTTAACATGAATGTTGGGTGCGATGTCACTATATTTACAAAAATAGGAGTTGATAATATTACATTTTTTCATCTATTGTCACGTGATAGAAAACGTTTAAGATTGGCGTAGCCTAAAATAACGTCACCTGATTGTAAACATGCTGTCGAAGTGACTGAGGAGTGAATTACTTTGTACTGTTTGAGTTTCTATGACAGCCTGTACTATAAGACACCATATTAGCTATAGTCTGTTTCAAACGAATTTAGACCAAAAGTAAACAAACAGGTAGGCAAGTCTAACCATAGACAGTTTAGTGTTGGGGATTCATAGAGCCTTATGAAAAAAATCAATTGCACAATTGAATGATCATATTCTTAGAAATTGTTAAAAATGTAATGGCTTAATTTGTACAATTAATATATTTTTATCGTCATTACTCAAAACGAGCTCCGGTTGTTACCTGTGTTTGGTTAACTATATTTCGTTACATCATAAAACTCTTTTTGAACGATTGGTTTGCATGATTCATTAAATATCTAGGTTCATCGGCTAGCGAGCTCGCAGCATTATCCTGTTGAACGTCCTGCATTCAGTTTAGTTACTTCATTCAACAGTTGACTCTTACGATTATTATACAAATGTAAATAATTTTATTTATTATTATATAGAGAAATTAACCTAAGTATATCAAACAAATAAATTTTGCATATGTTGGATAACTGATAAAAATGAGATGATTTTTTAGCCTATAACCATTTATTTAATCGATTCACTATTCGATTATTAACATCAATTGACATAAGTTTGAATAGACTTCGGTGCAACACTGTCAACTATACAGACAATTCCCAACTGCCAAAATAACCATACTTTTTAACTCGTTTTTATTCATGATTTTTTATAAATTAATAAAGAAATTAGTTCTATAAAAGCTAGTGAATTAATATGTCAAACCCCTAGGAATGCAAATTGTGTAGAAATCGATTTAGTGATTCATTGCGTTGGAATTGAGAGGGTAGTGTTTACCTTTGGTCTAAATTCGTTTGGAACAGGCTATAGATAGTAGGGATATTGGATTACACCATCAGTTGACCCGTCAGCTTGTATGGCTTATAATATATACTAGTTATTTATGCAACTGTTATATAATGAGGGGTATCAAACACGAATGTGGGTTTCTCACAATAGGCGATATTTTATATTTGCTTTTTCAAAAATCGGCCTGGACTTTTGGTCGAAGCCAAATCATTTGTCTTTTGAATAGCAGCTACTGAATTGTTCACATCACATCCCTTCTCCACGGCTAACGCGCTCATTTTTTTTCTATTTCCTACCCCTTCGTACATCCACTCTCACCATGCAAAATGGATTAATATTGTTCCGTTATCAGAATCCCGTTGGGCGTACACACTATTAATAATATATTTGAGGTGCTTGAATATTTATTTGTGACTTTCTTTTTACTTTATTGAATACCTGTACTCTACACTTCCCTCCAACAATGAAAGGGTTATACATCATATAAACTTTTTCTATTTAGCATCTAACCTTCACAATCCAATAGGTTCCCACGACGCTCGAGTAAATCCCTATTAGCATCTTAGGCTCCCCTACTATAGTGTGCATAAGGAAAAGCTCGTGAATAAAAACAAAAACAAAAAAAAAATTACACTCAAAAACCAAAAACGCTCATTGAGTGAAAAAATAGCCCACAAACGTTATGAACACAGTAAACATGGCAAAATTCGTGTTGGGGCTCCAATGAAAACGATCACGACGCGTTATGGCAACCACAAGAAAGACCACATAGCGAAATTCGTATCGCGGCTGATAAAGTCATTGCATAGCGTATTGTCATAATTAAGTTTTAAATAAAAAATCGTGTCATTAGAAGAAAATGATATCTGTAATTTATTACTTTATAGTTACTTATTTCAAAAAACTGCTTTATCAGCTTCAACAGGAAATTCGCAAATAAACTTTCTCGACAGAATTTTGCGTGAATGGCGTTCAATAATGTGTTTTGGTTTGTGTGATTAAAAGGTGCGAGGTCATGTACTGGCGCTGGCACTCCAGATGTACGGGTGCCGCGTCATCCAGAAGGCGCTGGAGTCCATCCCTGCGGAGCAGCAGCAGGAAGTTGTGCGTGAGCTCGACGGGCATGTGCTCAAGTGCGTCAAGGACCAGAACGGGAACCACGTGGTGCGTGCTCTTTCTTTTACCCATTGAGATTTAGAGCATGTCAGGTTCGCCATGCAGTTCGGTATTTGCATCGCAGAGGCGACAGATTTTTGGTCATGTGGATCACAGATTACTCTTAGCAAATTGCTATTAACCAACAGCACTGCTTTAAAGAGGCAGTTGTAAATAGCAGTTTTGGTAAGATAAAAATTATAAATGGCACGTTTTAATAACTAGTTCAGCAGTTAAAACTAAGTAGTAAAGTAAACTAAATTAGGAATAAAAAAAATGAAATGGATCAAAAGAAAGGTAAAAATTATTGAACGAGCGGTTACGTGTGGGCAGTAATAAATCTGAATTTGTCAGTAAGAAATCTCATTCTAAGCAATTCTATAAACAATGATGTCGATTCTGGCATGATTCTCTAAAGCTAAACTTAAAATTGACAACAGTGCATCCTTGTCATTCTCTATACAGAATGAAAAGGAGAGACTGATGTTAAATTTAGTTTTAAGTTTAGAGAATGACGCTAGAATCGACACCAATGAGGCGGTAAAATAAAATAAAAAGCAGTACTTAAATAGTAATCAAAAATTCAATTACTTTTGCATTGACTGAAAGAATTAAATAAAACAAATTGTATAATAATAATAGGAACTTTTATTCGTAATTCGAAACATACTTAAGTAATTAAAATGACGTAGAATTTGCTTAGTAGTTAGTAGCAGCTAAAATAAAAATAACTGCTTAATATGTTTTTCAACTGATCATAATAACATCTCGAATATTTAAATAACAGCTCAAAAAATTAGTTCCCTTGACCAACGCCCCGACGGACCATAGATTAGATTCATACAAGAGCAGGATATAAACGGACTTCTAACCTCAAACAGAAACTTAAATCACAACATGATAGATACACAGATAAATCTTTCTATCGATATAATATGATCTACTTGTCTGTCGCAGAAGAGTAGCAAAAAGTGTCGCAGACATGTAGCGAAAAGTGAACCTCACTTGTTCTATTGAAACTTCTTGTATTTACTTTAATAAACTTTTTTATTGTCAAATGAATTTTCAGAAAACACTATGACACAAATCTCTATTTGTATTCTGTTCAAACAATATATTTCTATTTAATTTACTAATATCATATCCAGACAAAGTTAATTTACTCGGTTTTCTCACCGAAGCACTTTAATTCACGCGATTTCGCGTAACTAGAGCTGAGGTTTGGACTCGTACGACGGACGCACAATGGGCTACTTGACACTTTTTGGAAATATGTTTTAAATGGTTAATAATTGTTCTATTAGACCGAAAAAAACGAATTGTATTTTTTTGACCTACAATGCTACAAAAGTTTATTTTAAAATAGATTTTTCATGGACACACAAAAACGCTGTCGGCCATTTTAGTCTATAGATTATCTATGCTATAATGTCAAAAAAATCGTAAACAAACATTTGGAAGCACGTAGGAAATAACATGAATCTAAATTTATTTTATAAAATCATGATTTCTAATAGATTTCATGATATATATAATAATTGTCAATATTTTAGTTTTTTACCGTCTGAAAGTCATTTCTTTAAGCAAAGATCACTTTAATTTGAGTACTAATTGAATAATATTTAAAGTTAAGAAACACAATTTTTAAGGTTATGAATGTACCTACTAATTCAAAGAGTTTTGTCGTTTCTGCTTTCACAAATCCGGCGTCCAGCATTAATTTAGTCAACAAAACCAATAAACAGATTTTTTTCTACAAGTTGTAAGAGTTTTTAGATATATTTTAGTCCGACGAATCACACCACAGTAACACGACAATAACATTTAGTTGTTCACTGACACATTTACTAATTTGTTGACGTCACAATCATGGTGGACAGCGTTTTGAGTATTTAAAAAGCATAGACTAAAACACCATTTTCAAACAGCCATCTTCTAATTTTATGAAGTCGATAAATTTAGGTTCCTCATATCAAACATTATAAGAAATAAACATTTGTATAGTGCGATTTGACACAAGTCAACTAGCCTATTGCGCATGAGTCCATGTACCGGAATTCCGTATTATGTTCCGCGTACCACGCTCGTGATTGTAGATAAGTTCGCTTCATTTATTTCTGTTTAAAACTGTAAATGAGGGGTTGATTTGAGCTCTAAAAGCCCTAAATAGCACGCACTGGCAAGTTATCATAATTATTGATCAGCAATGTATTGTGTGTACACCATTTTATTGAATAAATTTACAGTAACCCGGTCACAAGACTAAATCAGGTTTCACGTAAACTTACACTAACCCGGTCACATGACTATTCCAGGTGCAGAAATGCATAGAGTGCGTGGAGCCCACAGCGCTGCAGTTCATAATCAACGCGTTCGCGGGGCAAGTGTACGCGCTGTCCACGCATCCGTACGGGTGCCGCGTCATCCAGCGCATCCTGGAGCACTGCACGCCCGACCAGACTGCACCCGTGCTGGCCGAGCTGCACGCGCACACAGACCAGCTGATCCAGGTATATACCGCACTGCACTCTGTATACTGCACGATATCATCCGTACGATGCCGCGTCATCCAGTGGATCCCGGAGCACTGCACGCCCGATCAGACCGCGCCTGTGCTGGCCAGATATATGCCACCCTGCACAAGCTCTCTGGATGTCGCAGCCCCTAATACTTACTATGCATCTTCATCGGGGTGGCTTGATGTCCATTCGCGGACAATCACGTGGCGAGTGCGCGGCCAAGTGTAAATCGGGTGAGTGAACCAGAAACTCGTTTATTTTAAACGACTCGAATTTTGAAACCATAACATTCGTAATATGAGAATATGGTTCGTGCGTTCGTCGAATTCGAATAGTTCAAATTGATCTCGATACGTGTCAAATGGTAATAAATATTTGTATGTAAGATTTTTAACTCTCGTTACGTCCGTTGTGGCGCTGTTCTAATTTCCATACAAAACTTTTTGACATTTAACGCGTATCGTGACCAAATTCAACTATTTGAATTCGATATTGGTTCGTGTTAAGGGGACTTGCCTTCACTACAATCGTACTTTTGAACTAAAAAAAAAGAATTGATTGTAATCTCCGCTGTAGTGTACTAACAATGACTCGTGTTACTCCACCAGGACCAGTACGGCAACTACGTGGTGCAGCACGTCCTCGAACACGGCGCGGCGGAGGACCGCGCCCGGCTGGTGGCCGGCGTGCGCGGCAAGGTGTTGCAGCTGTCGCAGCACAAGTTCGCCTCCAACGTGGTCGAGAAGTGCGTCACGCACGCCACGCGCAACGAGCGCGCGCTGCTCATCGACGAGCTGTGCGGCTTCAACGACAAGTCAGTAGTGCCCCGGCCCCTTATTCCTAGCCAACCACCTGACCTGTTTACCTGGGTGGTCAGGGAAGACCTTTGTAGCCGCCGGTTTCCCCCTGTTCCATATATCCATACTGACATATCTTCACTAGTAGGGTTACTTGGAGTTTTTCATTTATCGCTACCAGTTGGGATATATGGAACTTTCTATTCCATATATCCCTACTGATCCGCACTGGTAGAGATAATTGGATATTTTAATCCATTTATCGCCACCAGTGGGGTTAAGTGTTTTTAAGGGTTTCTTGATTAACTGTGAATAATTTGTTAAAGAAAGAAAGAGTCGCGATAACGATTTAAATATTAACAAACCCTGCTATGGTGATATATTAGTAGGAATATATGTAACAAGGGAGGGTTTCAAGGTGTCGCGCCTACTCAGATGTCCTGGGTTCGAATCCCGGTGAGGGCAAATGTTAGTATAATGAATACGAGCATTTGTACCTTAGTCATGGATGTTTATATATAATTCTAGATAAAATATACTTACTTATATATGTAACATTATATAATGCGATTCAACTAAGAATAGGATTGACTGCGCGCCATTTTGTGAAGTCATAGCCGTCAATTCAAACCAGTTAGGTAGAGTGAGCAAAAAAGTTTGCTTTAATAAAACTTATTTACAAAGATTAAGTGAGCAAAAAATATCAGATTTTTAATAATATTTATTTATTAAGACTGAGTGAGAAAAATCATTAATCAGAGCTCTAGCTCTTTAATTCCGCTCATCTCTGCACTACCGTCGGAGTAGTCATCATCATCACTGCTGTTTTCGGATATAAAATAAAATATCGATTATTGTAGGTTTTAAAACGACAACTTTATGTAAAATAAATAGTGTGCCACCACAGACATATAACTAGTAGCAGACGGAACATTCAGTTTTAAACAGCGTGGCAAATACACACACATTAAAACTCGCCAAAGCATGGGGCGCATTTAGTATAGTAGAATAATGGATTTCATTATTGTTTCATGAAATACCTATCCGAATAGATAGGTGCTAATGTGATGTCCATGCTAATAATATTATAAATGTAAAAATCTGTCTGTTTAATATCTTCATGGCGAATTTAGCCAGGCGAAATCGCTGAACCGATAATGATGAAATTGAGCACGGAGATAGAATTAACCCATGGAAAGGCCATAGGTACAATTAGGAAAATTGAAATAAAAATTTAAGGCATAGTTTTTATCTATTTATTTTGAAATTATACAAGTTTTTTTAGAAAATTTCTCTGAGATACATTTGTTTCTTTACATTGATGTTTACATCTAAGATCAAAATAAAATTTGACAACAACCTTAATAAGCGAGTGGACATGGTTTATGTCATGATCTGGATTGTTCGAGTCAAATATTGAATAATAGACATAATCACATGAAATGAATTTAATCAAACTGTTAAAATCATTACTTTTGTTTATTTTAAAACAAAAACACTAACACTATAAGTATTTGGTTGCCAATCCTGAAGTTTCATATATTTTAATAACCATGCATTTCGAGTACTTTCATCCTTTGGAAACCTAGAACAAAATTGTTTAAGTGGTTATTTGGGTAATATACCTACCGATGCCAATGTTCCAAGAAATATGAATAGGTAGTCTGTAATAGGTACCTATCTATTTACGTTCTTGATTGCATTCACATTCAAAATACAATGCAATGCAAACAAAATTAATGCCGAAAAACTTTTTGTCTTTGATACCGAGTCCGTCCTCTGTTATGGCAACAGTACTTCAGTTGTCAGAATTGGAATTTCCTATCATGATTTATCCTAATTACTTCTATTTCTTTACTTTAGGATATTAGTTTTCACCGGTAGTATCTTAGATAAATAATCCTACGTAAAAAATGTTACATGTTACGATAATATTTAAATAAGCTTCGAAAAGACTCAAAGACATTTCAGTACACAACAAAGACACATAAAAACTTACTGATGAAACGTTAATCCTGGTGTTCTATTGTAGATAGCACTTTCACATCGATACGCACTGTACTTGACCATAGTAATTGAATAATCTCGTTTTGTAATATAGTTTCATCAAAGCAATATTCTTAATAAACACCGAAAAGTCGCATGTCCGATAAGTCATGACTAAAATGGCGGCGAGGAATAAAACTGACACGCGTTGACATTTGTTGATGTGTGAGTCAGTATTGCAATAGATGGAAGAATGAGATGCCACTATCGAGTTGTAGCTGAGTACAAAAGGGGTAAAAGATCATGTTTTGATTCATAAATATAACTAGGTTTTATGTTCCGTCTGCTATAGTATTATATGTCTGTGTGTGCCACAAAGGAACAAACATACATATATAGACTGTTAAACACTATACCCTGTCTGCGCGTCGCGCTTCGCGCTCTTGAATTGCGCAGTCGGGTAAAAAAAGGTCTTTTACCTGTATTTATAATAATAAAACTAATGTTTTATACTTCCCTTTTCCAGTACTCATTTTCTTTACGTTACAGTTGATTTATGTCCTTTTGTTTACAAATGTTTGGTATTACAGATATATATATTCTAAGATTAGCTTAGTGCGTAAAAAAAAGTATTCCAAGATTTTATGCAAATCGTAATTTTGAAGCGACATTTGACATTAGCTTTCCTATTTTTATTTGAATCGCATAGTATGTATTTAAAGCTCCGTAAACGTATCGCATCGTCACAGAATATAATGTTTTCTTCTGTTCTGTTAACTGTAACTGCCATAAAGTAATCAAATTTAACTTTGTATCGCCAGTGGCCAAGAAAATTTATAAAAATATACGTGTTTTAATATCAAGTGAACCATATTGCGTTTATGTACCATATCATGTTAATGTGTAGTAAATAAAAGAAGCGAATCAAATTCGTTTTGTTCTTGTCGCCACCCGCATTTTTATACAATAATTTGTCTCTTAGGTCCACTTGCAGAAATTATGCTAAATTATAATTTAACTATAACTAGATTTAGCCCACAAAATAATGTATTTTCTTTGAGTTAAATTTGGTTTTAGTTGAACCAACATTGAGTTGATTTGCTGCAAGTGGGCCTTAGTATCTTATCTGTATGAGTTGCCTTCTATCAATTCGCCTGTCGGTCTGTAAAATTGAGCGTAGTCGTGCATTTTTCAGTGCTCTCCACGTGATGATGAAGGACCAGTACGCTAACTACGTGGTGCAGAAGATGATCGACGTGGCGGAGCCGACGCAGCGCAAGGTGCTGATGCACAAGATCCGGCCGCACATCGGCTCGCTGCGCAAGTACACGTACGGCAAGCACATCATCGCCAAGCTCGAGAAGTTCTTCATGAAGGCGCCCGAGCTCGGCCCCATCGGCCCGCCGCCGCCCAACCCCGTCTTGTAGTCTGTGTAAAGTATTAACGTCCGCGGGCTAGGCTGATGCGACGGCGCGGGTATCCTCCCCGCCTATTATAAATTTTGTGAATATTGCGATTGTACATTTGTAACTATAGAGCTCGTCGCCCCGTGCGCGCCTGTACATAGGTAGCGGCAGACTGATGTACAGAACGATACGATATACTGTATACTGTAACAATAGTTGTACAGCGTCGACGCCGACTCCGGTGCTCGGCCGTCGCGTCACCGCGGCATAGCGTTTATTGCGTTCCTAGCTCGTAAGTGTTCTAGTATTATTCGTTGTTCGTATGAATCTATGTATAAATATTTGAACGTCTCTCATTCTCGTGTAATTTATGAATCGATGGAATGCAAGCGGTCTGAAGGACACGTGCGATTCCTTAATTTAGCTCGTTGTAGATTTACTATTAGCTGGGCTAGGGGACCTTGAATCTTCGAAAGTGATGAAGAAATGCCGCAGGCAGTTCTAGACAATCGGCACTATAGTCGTGATAATAATTATTATTTTGTTACTATTCTTCAAGTCAAGCTCTCGTTTAAGTTATAAAACCGGCTTTAAAATCGTACATAGTTTATCGAATATTTAGTGCCGGAGTGTATAGTACGTCGATTATAATTTTGTGAAAATGATATTTTTGTATATTTTTATGTAATTAAGTTATTTAGTTAATGAGACTCCGACGGAGTTCGGAGCAAGCGCTTATCGAGCGGGCGATGCTTATGTTGTAGCGTAGGTTATAGTGATGATTGTAAAGTCCTGTACTGATAGTTGTAGTCCCGAGGTCTACCTTGCCGGTTGCACGTCACAAGCGTAGCTGCTCCTCATTCCCCCTGTGTAATTAATTTTTTATAGGAAGCGTAGTTTCCTACGACACCTCAAATTTTTTACGTCTAGATGTAATTGAAAATAAAATTATTGTATATGGCTGTACAAAAAAAACGTTAACAAAATGATTTGTAAAACCTGTATGTGATGGAATAAGGCGAGGCGTCAAGGGCGGCGCGGTCTGACTCGGCGCCGCTCCGGCCGCCCCGTCTTGTAGGTTGTACTAGATAACATTTATATGATGATCCATCTATTTAGACATTAATTATAATAAAGCATTTCTGTAATAATATTACAAAGCATTCGTTGTTTCATTCTAATCACTCCTAGGAACCCCAAACTTCTTATTTAGGTTGATGTCAGACGGGTACTTCCTGCCACCACAATGGATGTTTTTCTAATATCTTTAGACGGTTAAAAAACGTCAGGTTTCTGTACTATCATTTACCACTGTTTTGAAAATTTTCTCCAACTAGAGATCTAGGTGATATGATGATCGTGCTGAGAAAAATACTTCTAGCGCAATGGAACAAAAACCTGTGTTATAATTCATTTCAAAATTGTATTAAGAGCTTAGAAAAATTTGCTTTTTACGCCATTTTTCCAGTTTCCTCCAAGATCTTTGAAATACCTATGCCTGTCGTGCTAGAAAGAACCTTATAAAGCCACGCCCAAACTCGGTTGTTCTAGAAATTTTAAAACAGTATGCTGTATTGTAGTGTGCATCCGGGCTACTCTTGACCGGATTAACAACCGAACAACAACAAACACTGAATAGTGAGCGTCAGAATGGCCGGTCACTACCCATATTTTGTGAGCGTCAGAATGGCCGGTCACTACCCATATTTTACATCGAAATAATTATAGGAAGTTGCTACCTAGTTGCTTCTAGTTGCTACTAATCGTTATATAGTTGCTACCCCCGATTAAAACAAAATAAACTACTTTTTAAGGTGACCAGCCATTCTGACGTCAGAATGGCTGGTCACCTATCCAGTGAGAACAAACTGCGTAACTAAATAGAGATTTTTTTAAAGCAATAGTTGCTACTAGGTTGCTACCTTAATATATATCGTTTAGGACCTCCTAGCTTTTAAGGACAAAGAGTTATAATTAATTGAGCGTTCAGACATTATTAAAACTGAACGCCTGTAGAATTATACCAGCAAATTCGAAATCAAGTGCCTAATGGGTACTGCATAAGCAGGCGCTGCGTAATAGAATTTATTTTAAAAGTTGTCTACTATACATTATGTAATTTATGTTTTTATTTGTAATAATATAATGAATAATATTATTTTACCGTGCGAAACAAGACAAAATAATTGTTAATTTTTGTATTGAGTTATTTTTGTTTGTTTGTAAAAAATATTTCTGATGAGGGTAGGTAAATTTTGACTTTATTATGCAGAACAGTCTACTGTTATTTCTGGTACAATTATCGCATTCAATGTCTGTATTGTTTTATTATAGTAAATTAATACCAATTACCAAGAGCTCGATGGCGCTAGCGCATTTGGCTGCGATTGTTGAAGTTAAGCAACATTCGCAATGGTCGATCATTGGATGGGTGACCGAAAATCTTCTATCTCGAGTTCCTCCGTGCTTCGAAAGGCACGTTAAGCTATTGGTCTCGGCTGCATCTGCAGTCGTTAGCACCCGCCAATCCGCACTGGGCCCGTGTGATGGGTCATGGCCCAATCTCCCTATTACATCCATAGGGAAGGCCTGTGCCCCAGCAGTGGGGACATTAATAGGCTGATGATGATGATGATAATGAATACCAATTGTGCGGCACGCCGGGCTGTCGTAGTAGCGAGAAGTTACCGACCCGCACTTATTAGGTGGAGGGTCGAACGGAGGTGTCTTGACGATGGAAGTGGACTGTAGCTGGCGAAATAAAACCTTTCAAGATTCGTTGTCGAAGAAAGTCGGTGTGCGCTGGTAATGGATGGCCGGTAAGAAGTCTTCAAGATCCAGGGAGAACCGCTAATTATTCCTTCTTCTTATTAGTAGGAGCGCATGTCGCTGAATGACATAAACAAATCTTAGTACCAAACAAATCGCAAAAGTAAAGTTAGTTTTAAACAATAATCTCTATGAATTCATTTCAATTATTGAATTTGTTCCACCTGGATTTGGTGAAATGGGCCATTACAAGGCACATTGCAAACGTGGGAATATATGGCAGTGTTACAACGATCTGAATAATAGAATTACAAAAAGTAACAAGAAAGTTATGTGTTGTATAATATATTTAAAGAGAAGAAACAACTTTATTTTAATTTTTGAGCAAATTCGAAATGAAGTGCATAATGGGTATTGCTTGAACAGGCGCCACTTCCTGCTTATGCAATACCCAAACTTATTTAAAGTGATTAATGCAATAAATAAAACAAATATTGACTAACAATAATAATTTAATAAAAAAAAGTTGTGTTTCTTCTCTTTAAATATATTATACAGCACATTACTTTCTTATTACTTTTTGTAATTCTATTATTCAGATCGTTGTAACACTGCCATATATTCCCACGTTTGCAATGTGCCTTGTAATGGCCCATTTCACCAAATCCAGGTGGAACAAATTCAATAATTGAAATGAATTCATAGTGATTATTGTTTAAAACTAACTTTACTGGTGCGATTTGTTTGGTACTGAGATTTGTTTATGTCATTCAGCGACATGCGCTCCTACTAATAAGAAGAAGGAATAATTAGCGGTTCTCTCTGGATCTTGAAGACTTCTTACCGGACATCCATTAACAGCGCACACCGACTTTCTTCGACAACGAATCTTGAGAAGTTTTATTTCGCCAGCTACAATCCACTTCCATCGTCAAGACACCTCCGTTCGACCCTCCACCTAATAAGTGCGGGTCGGTAACTTCTCGCTACTACAACAGCCCGGCGTGCCGCTCAATTGGTATTCATCATCTATTAATGTCCCCACTGCTGGGGCACAGGCCTTCCCTATGGATAGCATTGGGAGACTGGGCCATGACCCACCACACGGGCCCAGTGCGGATTGGCGGGTGCTAACGACTGCAGATGCAGCCGGGACTAATAGCTTAACGTGCCTTTCGAAGCACGGAGGAACTCGAGATAGAAGATTTTCGGTCACCCATCCAATGATCGACCATTGCGAATGTTGCTTAACTTCAACAATCGCAGCCAAATGCGCCATCGAGCTCCTCAACAATTGGTATTAATTTACTATAATAAAACAATACAAACATTGAATGCGATAATTGTACCCGAAATAAAAGTAGACTGTTCTGCATAATAAAGTAAAAACTTACCTACCCTCATCAGAAATATTTTTTACAAATAAACAAAAATAACTCAATACAGAAATTAACATTATTTTATCTTGTTTCGCACGGTAAAATAATATTATTCATTATATTATTACAACTAAAAACATACATTACACATAATGTATAGTAGACAACTTTTAAAATAAATAAACGCAGCGCCTGCTTATGCAATACCCATTATGCACTTGATTTCGAATTTGCTCGTATAATTCTACAGGCGTTCAGTTTTAATAATGTCTGAACGCTCAATTGATTATAACTCTTTATCCTTAAAAGCTGGGAGGTCCATAACGATATATATAAAGGTAGCAACCTAGTAGCAACTATTGCTTTAAAAAATCTCCATTTAGTGACGCAGTTTCTTCTCACTGGATAGGTGACCGAGCCATTCTGACGTCAGAATGGCTGGTCACCCTAAAAAGTAGTTTATTTTGTTTTAATCGGGGGTAGCAACTATTTAACGATTAGTAGCAACTAGAAGCAACTAGGTAGCAACTTTTTATAATTATTTCGATGTAAAATATGAGTAGTGACCGGCCATTCTGACGCTCACGATGAATACTATGTATCCCTCGAAAGAAAGTGTTATTCCCAAGTCGGCTTTGCTCCTCTGTAAACAAAAAAGGTACATTTTCCGCTGTAGCCTTGGTGGCCACTACAGAACCCTTTCGGCGCTCTTGGTCTTGTAACCGGAATCTCCAATCGTTCGTTTTTGTCGTTCATTAGGTCTATGACTATTTACTTAAATGTCCATTAATACAGTCAATCTGCAGGTTGAGTGGTGAAAAAAAAACCTAAAGTCTTGTTTTTTCTGTTGCCAAATGACGTCAGTATGCCACCTTGGCGATGGGTATGTTCAACTCGTAGGCGTTTTTTGAAAAACTCAAAAAAACCGTCAAAAATTTTTTGAAACGCATTTTTCTTGTTTTGTATGCATTTTAGAAACTTTTCGACCATAATTGTAGAAGGCGTTGAGTACTACAATTTATGTCATTGTTGCAATCTCGTAAAACAAAAAATGCGCATTGTAGGTGGCGCTAAAGTCTCAAAAAAAGTGTTTATCCACTTTTTCACCCTGAAAATATCATTTTAATGGAAAACTATAAATGGCAAAGTTGTTTTGTACATAATTACCAACAACTTTTCTATAAACAATTTTTTTGTATTACTTACCGTTTTTTTTTGGCAACAAAGTCATATATTTTACAAAAGTAACTTATGTTAAACATTTTTTTATGAAATAGACCTAACAGTGCCTAAACACAATATTAAAACAGTTCTGAAGTTAGGACATGGTCAGCTAATGAAAATCCAAAATTAAACTATTACAGTAGGTACACTACTGTATGCCACAATGCAATCAATGTGATAATTAAAGGATAACTTTGAGTCCATCATTATTAAATAAAACTAGTTTAAACGGGATAATGCACGAAACTTTATTTATTTATTGACGTTTCGTAGCATTATCCCGTTTAAACTAGTTTTATTTAATGAGTGATGTGCGTGGAAACCTAAGAAACAAATATCCATCATTATTCCTAAATCTCTTATACGGTCCATCCTTTTCAGAGGTTTGCCATTTATATAATAATTAAAATGAATTTGGTTCTTCTTACGAGTGTAAGATATAACGTAGCATTTGTCAATGTTTAGAAACAATTGATTATTTGTGCAGTATTTACTTAAAGATTTCAGGTCTGCTTGAAATTTAATAGCATCATCTTCAGATTCCACAATCCTAAATATTTTAGTATCGTCTGCATAAAGTAGATGATGACTGTGGTTCAAGACGTGGCCAATGTCATTTATATAAAAGGAAAATAGCGGAGGGCCTATATGTGAGCCCTGTGGAATGCCCGATGGTATTGGAAGGAACTGTGACGAGAATCCCTTGACGCAAACTGACTGGCTTTTATTCTGAATGTAGGACTGTATCCATCTTAGTAGAATACCATGTATGCCGGCTGCTAAAAGCTTATATTATGATAAATTTTATCGAACGCCTTCGAAAAGTCACTATACACTACGTCCACTTGAAGATTTTTATCCATAGCCTGTGCAAGGTAGTCTGTAAAAGTTATCATGTTACTATCAACGCTCCGCAGCCTGTAAAAGCCATGTTGATGGGGGGAGATAAAGCTACGGGCCGCCTCGGCAATACCTTCAGTTACGATTTTCTCTAAAATTTTACCCAAGATACATATAGTACTCATATAGTACAAGATACTCATGGGGGTCATGACCCCTCCTGTGCTGGAACAGATGGACCAAACCCAGGGGGATTTTATTTAAGTACTTTCAATATTTAATATACCACGACTATATGACCCCCCCCTGGCGCCAAAGCTGGATCCGCCCTTGGTGGTCACTGCTGTCCATGGACACTTGCCAAGTACAAGGGCCACTCATGTGTTGCCGGCTCTGAACGAAAAGGTTCATCCGCTTCTAAGATTACCATATCATAGCTATTAAAAAAATACTGAGGCAATTTCGTTCCAGATCTTACTGGTACGCAAAAGAAAGGAACAAACACATGGTGCTCGAACGCTAGGCGTCCAGATGGTGGGCGTTAAACTTCTCTGCGGTGTGTGATGCTGTGGAGAAACTTGGCCACTGGCATCCGTTTGAATAATTCCTCGGAACACTCTCCGTTGTATAGACGGTACAACACGTATAAGCAGTTGCGTTCTTGTGCGTGTTGTACCGTCTGCGCATGCTAAGGGGTTGCAACGCGTCAGTGAGCTCAGGATCATCGATAAGTCAAACTGTCCGCTTTTGTATCCGGTCAATAGGAAGGAGCTGGTATTGGGGTGCTGCAGCCCAGAGGACCAGTGCTTTGTAAAGTAACACCCGATATTTAGGCTTGAGGTACTTACTAGATCTATTAAGCACCCAAGCTTTTTCACACAAACTTGTGTCTTTGCTGGGCTGGATTATCCAATCAAGTTTTGTTGGCTTCAATTTGAGACTTTATCCAGTAACATCTCAATCTCGGACACAAGTCTGTCTTCATACCCTTCTTCTTCCATCCGAGGGATGTTTGACCGACCAGTGTAAAAAGTGTCAGTGCTGTCATCCACATAGCAACGAATGCTGTTATTGCGTACAGCGTGAGCGACAGAGCTGGGGGCCATTTGCCTAACGTAAATGCTTTGGAAAACGCTAACGCTTACGATTTCATTTTGTTATTTTCTAGCCGCCTGCGGTTTTCAAATGCCTCGCGCTCTTTTTTTTTCTTTTGCATTGGTAATAACAATATCAAAGAATATGAGAGTGAGATATTTGAAAACCTTCGGCGGTCAGAAATAACAAAATGAAATCGAAAGCGTTAGCGTTTTCCAAAGCATTTACGTTAAGCGAAGGGCCCGCTGATCTTTGAAAGAGAAAAGATTTATTTATTTTCAAAGACATTTAAATTGACGGATTTGTTGGCAACCCAAAACAGGAAATTTTTAAACCCGGACTACAAATGAAACCCCGCCCGGACGCTCCCCGGACGCTCCCCGGACGCCCCGTAAACTAGGACAAATCCGGGGAAACCCGGACGGATGGCAGCCCTATGTATAACCAATACATGATTGTAGTTATAGCGTTCAGGGTTGGAGGTAATAAAAACAGAGTGAAAATACTGATTAAATGCCTCGCATATCTCAGTGCCAGTAGAGAGTAACTTATCATTGTACCACATTTTAGATGGAATATCAACCTCTGTGAAGTTAGCCCCCCACTTTTTGAATTTTATTATTATCTAGGTTATTCTGGGTTGTTCTATGTTTGTTCTACATTGTTCCAAGGTATTATTTGAAACCGTTTTTCTATGGTAGCCCCCCATGTTTGGAAATTCAATATTTTTTTAGTTGTTCCAAGTTGTTCTAGTTGTTCCGAACATTGTTCCAAAATATTATTTGAAAATATTCAAATTTGAAGCTGCCAGACAAAAAAAAAACGTTTTTATGGTAGCCCCCCATGTTTGGAAATTCAATATTTTTTTAATTGTTCCAAGTTGTTCCTAACATTGTTCCAAAGTATTATTTGAAAGTATTCAAATTTGAAGCTGCCAGACAAAAAAAACGTTTTTATGGTAGCCCCCCATGTTTGGAAATTCAA
Source organism: Chilo suppressalis (assembly GCA_902850365.2). Lineage (NCBI taxonomy): Eukaryota > Metazoa > Arthropoda > Insecta > Lepidoptera > Crambidae > Chilo > Chilo suppressalis. Next base: position 23,711,318 of record OU963898.1, read on the forward strand.
TATTTTTTTAGTTGTTCCAAGTTGTTCTAGTTGTTCCGAACATTGTTCCAAAGTATTATTTGAAAATATTCAAATTTGAAGCTGCCAGACAAAAAAAAACGTTTTTATGGTAGCCCCCCATGTTTTGAAATTCAATACTTTTTTAGTTGTTCCAAGTTGTTCTAGTTGTTCCTAACATTGTTCCAAAGTATTATTTGAAAAAACTCAAATTTGAAGCTGTCAGGCAAAAAAAAAACCGTTTTTGAGATAGCCCCCCATGTTTGGAAATTCGTTATTGTTAAAGTTGTTCCAAGTTGTTCTAGTTGTTCCTAACATTGTTCCAAAGTATTATTTGAAAAAACTCACAATTTGAAGCTGTCAGACAAAAAAAACCGTTTTTCAGATAGCCCGCCAAGTCAAATCGTACTAGAGACAATAAATAAATCAACAATAATTTTAAACAATGACGATTGTTTCAGTACAACCGTGGGCTATATCGTTCCAATTTCATTTAATCATTTTGAATAAAATTAATAGTTATAAGACAAGAAAACATTACACTATAGGGTAAACTCCCTAATTGTTGGCACTTTAAGAGTAGGTTCCATGTCAGTCAGACATTAAATTACCATAAAATCACATCTAAATGAGTTAGTACACAACACATGTAACAGTATCAAGGAAATATAGTTCAATCTTTGTTTTCATAATAGTACAGTCAATGAAGGCAAAAATCAGCTATAACCTCCGATTTCGATGAACCTCCATCGATTTTCATGAAAAATGGTGATGAGGTGGGGGATACCATATGAAACAAATGTGACATAGTGCCAACTTGCGCTTTTTCCCTAGGGGTAGATACCACCCCTTCTCGGGGGTAAAAATTATTTTAATAAAAATAACTCCAGGAATCGATAGAAAGACAAACTCTAAGCAAAAGTTGTTATATTAAGTTTTCGAAATAAATCAATACTTTCTGAGTTAATAATGATCAAAGATTGTGATTTTGCTTCAAAAAATTCATGTTTTAAGCGGTTTTTCATAAATATTTCAAAAGCTATGAGTTTAAAGAAAAATATATTATTACTAGACGCAACGAATATTCGGTTACTATTCGGTATTCGGCCTATTCGGCTGCTTTTATTATATTCGGCCGAATACCGAATACCTACATATTATTCGGCCGAATACCGAATACTTAAATAATATATATTGTCATAGAGAAATAATTGGTAAAATGAAAATTAATATCGATTGATTACGTAGGTATATATTCATATTTTCATTTCTGTTATATATAATCATTAAAGTAGCCATTGGTACATAATCATCTTCTGAATTGGAAAAATGGAGGATTCTATGTATTTGAATTATTGTGGTAATCAAAATTTAAAAGGGTAAGGTTCTCATTTCTTTTATAATCATTTATTAAGTAGTCATTGGTACATAAAACAGGAACATATTTTAATCATTTTCTGTATTAAACAAGTTAAGAATTTTTCTATGCATTTGAATTATTTTCATAATCAAAATTTAGAAGGGGAAGGTTATGGTGCAGAAAGACTAAATTTTCTGCATTTTTAGGAAGTAGTAGAAATTCTTCTTTTCTCTTACACCATCCCAGCTTCAGAGTAAAGGCGCTCTGAATAAACACTACTTCCTGGCGCCGACAAATATTTTGCTGCAATCTTAATCAAACACGGAAATTCAATTTTCCTTGGTGCCACCATGTATATGGGTTGTCATGACGTGATATATTACTAATATTTAAGAAAAGATCCATTTCTGTTGAAACTGCGTTTGACTGAATTGCACTGCAAACAAAGGGGCGCGAAACAATCACGTTTGTACAAGTTTTTGGCGCTAAAATCCAGCCGAATACTTTTGCCTAATATTCAGCTATTCGGTCGCTTCGCCGAATATTCGGTATACTGCCAAATATACTATTCGTTGCAAGTCTAATTATTACCAAAATTGAAGCTAATAAAAAAAACAAACACCTTCTTTGAAAAACCTTCTTATATGAATTCAAAGTGAGCTATAGGTAATTGTATGTATATATTTTTTCGACGAGTATTTAAATCTAAGTTTCCAACCCTAAATAACGGGAAACCGATGCATTTTGATGAATGGTTGGAATTATTTTTCGTTTTTCCTAAAAAAATAAGTGTTATCTTATTTTTATCATAACTTTTTCAATTTTGAAGCTATTAACTTTTTACTGTGCTCATTATAAAGGTATTTCTGAGGAATTTAAAAAGTGCTCCGGAAGTGTATGTCATAAATTCATCGGTTTCCCGTTATTTAGGTTTGAATACTTAGATTAAGTACTTGCCGAAAAAATATATGTACATTACCTATAGCTCACTTTGAATTGAAATTAGAAGGTTTTTCAAAGTAGGCGTTTGTTTGTTTTTATATTAGCTTCAATTTTGGTACTAATGTTTTTTTTGTAAAGCTCATAGTTTTTGAGTTATTTATGAAAAACTGCTTAAACATGTATTTTTATCACGCAAAATCACAATATTTAATCTTTAATAACTCAGAAAGTATTGATTTATTCCGAAAACTTATATAACAAATTTTACTTAGAATTTGTCTTTCTATCGATTCCTGGAGTTATTTTTATTAAAATAATTTTCACCCCCGAGAAGGGGTGGTATCTACCCTCAGGGCAAAAGCGCAAGTTGGCACTATGTCACTTTTGTTTCTTATGGTATCCCCCACCTACTTACCAATTTTCATGAAAATCGATGGCGGTTCAAAGAAATCGGAGGTTGCAGCTGATTTTTGCCTTCATTGACTATACCATTATGAAAACAAAGATTAAACTACTTTCTTTGATACTGTTACATGTGTAACATGTGTTGTGTACTAACTCATTTAGATGTGATTTTATGGTAATTTAATATCTGACATGCTACCTACTCTTAAAGTGCCAACAATTAGGGAGTTTACCCTATATTCGTCATTGTTTAAATTGATTTTTGATATATTTACTGTCGCTGGTAGGTACGATTGATTTTATTTTATAAAAAAAAGTTTTTTTTTTGTCTTACAGCTTCAAATTTTATTTTTTTCAAATAATACTTTGGAAAAATGTTAGGAACAACTACAACAACTTGGAACAACTAAAAATGTATTGAATTTCAAAACATGGGGGGCTACCATAAAAACGTTTTTTTTTGTCTGGCAGCTTCAAATTTGAATATTTTCAAATAATACTTTGGAACAATGTTAGGAACAACTAGAACAACTTGGAACTAAAAAAATATTGAATTTCCAAACATGGGGGGCTACCATAGAAAAACGGTTTTTCTTGTCTGGCAGCTTCAAATTTTAGTTTTTTCAAATAATACTTTGGAACAATGTAGAACATTCATAGAACAACCCAGAACAACCTAGATAATAATAAAATTCAAAAGGTGGGGGGCTAACTTCACAGAGGTGGAATATTACCCGTGGCCTTTTTTGACTTAACGAAGGACCAGAATAACTTAGGATCTGTATTAATATTTTTTTCTGAGAATTCTATGTATTGTTTATGACAGCATTCATTCATCTTCTTAAAGCGAGCCCTTAATTTGGAAAAAATGTGATAATCATAATGATTGCCATATTTTTCCATTTTTTGTGGAATTTGGCTTTTTCCTTGCTTAATTTAATAAGAGGAACAGTAAACCAAGGGGGATATTTTTGCTTTAAATTTAATTTACTTCTGGGTACATGTTTACTGATTAAATTGTCAATAAAATTATAAAAATGGCTTACCATATTATCCACGTTAATCAAACTATTTAAAGTATCCTCCCAGTCAACAGATTTCAAGGCTGATTTAATAGAATCGAAGTTGGCTTTATGAAACTGTAATTTAATATTTTTTGAGAAATTAAGCGGCGGAGATACATTTAACTTAATGCAGATTTCCAAAGACTTATGGTGCGGGTCCTTTGGTACTGGAGGATGATTACAGGAAGAAACCATACACTGAACATTACAAAAAACTAAATCCAGTATCCTATTGTTCCTATTAAACTGTGAATTAAATTGTAATGAAGGCAGAAATGTTCATAAAATCTGCTGTGAGACAGGCTAAGGTATTATTATTTGTGAATAAATCCATAGAATTATTATTTTTAAACCAATGGGCGTAAGATACATTGAAGTCCCCTAATACCAAAAATACGTCATCTGGATTATGAATGATGAATTCGCTCACTCTGTCATAGAAAGTACTTAACAATGACTCGTGATTAGCACTGTGTGCTTTATAAGTGCAGATTATATGCAATTGACGTGAAGCGATCGAGGCGGACGGGGCATCCGTGTGCAGTGGCACTGAGAGCCATACCTCTTCGACTGGCGGAGCCGCACGCAAGTCTGCCCGATGTGTCGGGCGCAAGTTACGATCCACAGCTATTACTACGCCGCGCCGCGCCGCCACCTCTCTCACAGTTACTAGCTGCAACACTACGGTCGCATCTAAATACTTCATAGCGGGCATCAAAGTACTCGGAACTATAAAAGTTTTTATTAAGCCAAGACTCCGTGACGCAGACAATATCATAATTATTATTTAGTACAGCTTGCAGAAAAGAATGTGACTTAGTGCGTAAACCCCTCACGTTCTGATAATAAATAGAAATATTAGTGTTATCGAATTGTGTAATATTTAAAAGTGATATGAATAGTGTTGTTCCACCAACAAGAGAACGAGATTTTGATTAAAACAAACAACAAAATATAACACGAACTAAAAGTAATGAATCGATTTGACATTAAAACAAAATCCTTAATTATCAATAATTGTGCATGTGATAAAGGGTAGGTAAATAGTCATTGTATTTTAGACAAATCATGTTCATTAGAAATGTAAATCACTTTAGATGAGTCACTCTTGCGTATTAGGATCTTACAATCGGTAAGCCATACATACTTAAAGCCCCTATCCTTAGCGAGGTCGCGAACTTTTTTAAATAAAATTTTATTTTGTGGGGTAAGGTGGTCGTTGGCGAAAATCGGCTTTGATGGACCGTCCAGGCCTGCGTCGACAGTTGTTAATCCATGCCGTTTACGAACCGCTGCGAGCATCTCATTTTTACGGTACCTTTGTATAAATCGATTCTTTGTACGCTCATTTTTTTTTTATTATTATTATTGTTGGAGGTAACACGATACGACACGAGATGTAAGCTTCTTGATCGAAAGCAATGCCCAGTATTCGGATTATACACTCAATTCACCTTTCTTTTTGCAAACAAACTAAATAGACCTTATTATTAAAGTTTCAACACAATTTCTAACTAGATAATTCAGCTTAAGTCAATGGTAATCACTCAAACTTCGGATAAAACATACATTGAAATGTGTACTGCAAATGTGTACCTGAACTGCCCAAAACCGCTCTATTGGATTTTTCATACCTGCGCAATTTATAACTTGAAAACGGTAAGTAATACAAAAAAATTGTTTATACAAAAGTTGTTGGTAATTATGTACGAAACAACTTTGCCATTTAAAGTTTTCCGTTAAAATGATATTTTCAGGGTGAAAAAGTGAAAAAACACTTTTTTTGAGACTACCTACAATGCGCATTTTTTGTTGTACGAGATTGCAACGATGACATAAATTGTAGCACTCAACGCCCTCTACAATTATGGACGAAAAAAAGTTTCTAAAATGCATAAAAAACAAGAAAAATGCGTTTCAAAAAATTTTTGACGGTTTTTTTGAGTTTTTCAAAAAACGCCTACGAGTTGAACATGCCCATCGCCAAGGTGGCTTACTGACGTCATTTGGCAACAGAAAAAACAAGACTTACCCTTTAGGTTTTTTTTTCACTGAAAAGATATTTTTTTCGACAGATTGACTGTACTACATTCCCCTAATGTCCAACGCCATACCACCTGTAACATTGATGGTACAAATGGTACCTACCTACGATGTATCCCATAAGTACCATTGTACAAACAATTTTCGGGTCTTGAACTTCGTAGAACTTTTAATTTCATAATATTATTATGCATATCAGCGGATGGCATACACTCAATTTCGCATTTGAAAAAACCCCTCGATCTCACCTTGGACACTGCGGAAGGTTGAACACTCGTGACTCCTGACATGACGTCACACTTTTTCGTACGCGCAGTCGAACGTGAAAAAGCAACTATTATTATAGATGTCAAATTTTTAAGGTACAAGTCTGAACTGAACAGCTGGCCACATGCCGCAGCTGCAGACTGCAGGCGACACTACTAGTTTCTATGAAGGTACAATTCCGCAATGGGCTGCAGGCGACACTGATACCATAAATAAGGTTCTGTTATAATAGGGGAGCCCAAGAGGGGATTTGGGGATTTACTCGAGCGCGGCAGATTAATATAATATGTGAAGATACCTTACATCTAGTCGAGTACCTCTACCAAATCTGAGTTCTCCATGTATTGCCACTCATCTTCGTGATAGTACATATTTACTATCACGAAGATGAGTGGCAATATTATAAAGTGTGTGTTTTGTGGACAAAATACATGTCAAAAGATTGCAATATTTACATCGGAAACAATAAGGAAATGCAAGACGGTTTTGGAGTATCGTCGGAGTAAACTTACTCTCAGAAGATCGAATACAACGTATCTTGAACTTCCGGATGAAACATAATTTTTTACAATGTGTGTATCTTGGCCTAATTTAACCATTATTAGATTTTTAGCTTATTATTATATGCATGCTATTCTTTATGAATTTTATTTATCACATGCAATTATGTGAAAAAAATCACGGAGAAAAAATTCTTTAAACCGGCAGATTAAGAAAATCCCTCCGAATATTCGTCAGATTATGGATCAGCATGACCAGGGCATCAAGCTGAACCGCCTGTATGAAAATCTGACGCGCTCGAGTAATTTTATTTCCCCCATTTTCAATCCATCCGTATGGCTAGTCCCACCATGCAAACCGGCAGATTAACATTCTTCCGTCATCAGAGACACAAAGGGCATATACAATATCAATATCTGCCGCGCTCGAGTATTTCCATGCGACTATTTTTTTTTACATTTTCAAAAGCTTCTAGACGCTTGTTCCACTGGTGAAAGGCTATGCATCATATAACCTTTGCTTCTTTCTAACATCTGATCTTCAAAATTCAATAGGTCTCCACGACGCGACGCTCGAGTAAATCCCCATTTAACATCGTGGCCTCCCCTACTATTAGATATAATATTAAAATAAAGGAAAAGAGAAATATTTTGAACCAAAAGTTTAGAGCGTGTTTAGGCTATAAGAAAGAAAGTTTGTTTTTCTGTGAAATAAAAATAAATACGTTGGGTATTATATTTTCCGCAGATAATTTAATGATAAGTTTTATGAAAAAATGTGATTACAAAATGTGTAGATAGGTATGTTAATACTTTGCTATAGTTTATTTTTTCGATAGTTGTTAGTTTCCAGAAATCAAGATGAACCGTTTGCCCCCTTTAAAAGTTCATTCTCTTACCCTTCCTGACCTCTGATTCCCGTAAATTACTTTGTTAAGTGGTGATTAAAGTTCAAACGCGAAGATAGCTGGTACAGTAGTTATAAACTGCTACACCAACCACCCTCACCTTGCCGGCCTGCTGCAATAATGCTTCTTCACTCCTCACTTAAAGGACCCCAGATTATAGGGAGGAGGGAACACGTGCGCGGGTAAAGAATTCCACTTACGAATAGTAGGACAAAGAAATTAGTCACTAAAGGAGATTGCTCAAATTGGCCTAAATGCACAAAACATATTGACATACACGGTAATTCTTGGCGTAATTTATAATTTAATTTACAGTCATTAGATTTCAACGGACACCTTTGTATAATATATTTACTTTAAAAAGGACTTTTAATTTTACCGGTTTGGAAAACATACGAATCATTTTTAATGGCTATGGGTGTAGTAACATTCAGCCAAAGACTGATTGAAGTTGTTTATATAACATAAAAACAAATCTATTTTGTAAAGATGGATAAAATAAATCATTTTTTTATTACACTGTGGTATTAATATCCACAACTATATTATCATTTTCACTAGATGCAAATGTGCTCAGACAATTATTATAGATGGTAGGCGACATCATAAAGTCTATTGCCATACATTTTTTGCCAAACACCTCCATAAACACATTATAATCTGTATATATGTTAGACTTTAAGGTCTAACATATATACAGATTATAAGTCTATCTATGGGCCTACGTTCCCTGACTATAAATTAATAAATAAATAAAATTATAAGGTGTGATACACTAAAAATCTCAAATATGGTTATCTTAAAAACATAACAAAAATAATGAAGCTACTGAATATATGGCTATAGAAACTAAATCTCTTAGCTTCCTTTGGTTAACGAGAATTTAAAAATTCTCTCTAATCTGTGGCTCATTCGTTTCTGTCACAGAGTACCTTATTATAACCGGAAATGACACCCGATTTTAAAAGTTACTCTTATTTAAGTTACTTTAAAAACAGGCAACTATCTGTTAATCTACATGCTCTATATACCTGAATCTAATCCATAATTTCGGTACTTGGCTTGATTTCCCTAGTTTACTATATAACTTATTTGTTTTTTATTATTTTAATATGTTCAGTGTATATGGTTTATAGAAGTTCTCAGGGGTGTCCGTCAATAATATTCGTTTCTACAGTAATTTATATATAACTAGCTTTTGCCCGCGACTTCGTCCGCGTTATCGTCGTTTTTCGTAAAAAAGTAGCATATGTCCTTCCTCAGGGTTCCGTGGTTTTGATGTGCCAGACAGATTAACTTGCGTATTTTAGTAGGGAAATATAATACTGTTAAAAATATCGCAATAAGGAACCGCAGAATATTATTATTATCACTGTGCCCCGAGACCATCAGCGTGTAACTCCTTGTATGTTATTATGTTAATGTATTGGTAATATTGTTTAGATCGCTTTCACATGAGTCTTAAGTACATATAGAATGAAAATACTTCAGCGCAAAGCTTCCGGGTAGACTACGTTGAAATTTGACCCGTCTGGAACGCGAACATAAAAAATTCTAGGACTGCTAACCCGGGAAAGACCGACATAACTGACCATGTGAAAAACAACTGACACCGAGATCTACTCCAACAACACGAAAGGTCTGCCCTTGAGCCTTATTTATTGTCATTGCATAACACACCGATACTGGGAATTGCGTTCTTTTAAATTGGAATGGAAAATTATTTGGTATTATGGGAATTCTGGGAATAAAGATGGTTTCTCCTGCACCGCAACCTATTAAAATTTGAGCCTCGATTACATTTTGTTGCAACTGGGTTACTTTAAGCCGAGTTCCATTGCAAAGGACATCGACGAAATCGGCCCTAGCATGCCCAAAAGAATGTCCTTCACTATTATTTTTCTATTATTTTTTTAACTTATTAGCAATTAATCATTGTAAACGGACAATCTGTTTAAGAAAATAAAAAATTAAAGTTCTGTTACTAGATACTACAGTCTGTTCATCCAACTTGGCACTCCTTTTTATTGAAAATACAGCATTAAAAATCAACTGATAACTAGATTTAATAGGTTTCAGTCTATAATAACGATTTATTTTAATAGTTTATTGGCTTCGTTAATATTTTATTATTAAACGGGTGATTCTGTTAAATAGTTGTGCCAAGATTGTTTACCTTATTAAATGCAATATAGGCGACCATAAAAATAGAACTAGGTACCTTAGTCAATAATACTTATTACTAGTATTTATATTATATTTATAAAAAGATTATTTCTGAAATTATGTAAAGATAGTTTATACTCCCATCCCATGTAATATCTGTTTATTTTTATGAAAATCATATTGATAACCAGGTACATACCTAATTACCGATAGTAAAATATAGAAACAGGTAAATGGAAAGACTGAACATTTCATTTGAAAAGAAATCTATTATTACCTACTACAGGTAGGTATAGGTATCATAGGTGCCAACTGACAACACTCATAAATCAATATGAATATAAGCATTTATTATATTTATTTATTAATTGCATTTTATGTTCATTTAATGCATATTATTTAAGTGCTTACATAGAGGTAAAAACTAAATCTATTCAGAATATATAAAGTGTACATCTTTTACGATTAAGTATAATAATTATAACCTCAAAATCTAATACATTCTGTAGAAGGCCACGGTTCCTCAAGTTGTCCGTATCTCAACAAATGCTTAATTAGAGTTTATGAATGATTCCGAACACAACTAGCATTTTCTCATTGCTGGGCGTTATAGGGCATTCAATGTATGGGGAACGAGCAATGTCCTTTGTGGTGGTCTTAAATTTCGGAGCAGAATAATCGGATTGCCAATTTTTAAACAAATTTCATGAGAAGGAAGTACGGGCATATTTAAAGAATTTAAAAATTCTATCGGGTAATTGTAAAAAGTGGCTTCTTGTTCATCGGCCATTCTATTTATTGAACTATAAACTTTGCTTTCCCCCTGGATATTCGACAGTATTTTATTATTAATCTCAGATGCCTGGTCATTGCGAGGAGTTAAAATGGACCTTTCGCATAGCCAAGAATTGTTCTTATTTAATATATTTGTTACGTCACCATAAACTGACGATGTAAGATGATGTTGGGATTGCACTATACAACATAACTCAGGCGTCAGAATAAGTTTTCCTTGGTGTAGCAGTGGATAGGTATCTTTGGTGAAGGTATTTTCTTTAATAATATATCAGAAAATTCACGATCATCCGAGTTATCTACAGTTCTCACTCGCATGTTTATAGTCAAATGCACCGATTGTATATCACGCCACAAATAAGAGCTTTTCAGGCAAGCCCTAACCTCAGCAGCTCGGGTTCCCCGTGGTATTACCGTTAAGGTTTGTCGGAAATCACCACAAAATAAAACTGTGATACCGCCCATGGGTCGATCATTTTGTCTTATATCTCTTAAAGTTCTGTCTACCGCTTCTACTCCTTTTCGATGGGCCATCGTACATTCATCCTTTAAGATTAAATTACACTTTGAACGAATATTTAAACACTACCAAAACAACTAATACGTGGTCCTAACTTTAGCTACCTTACACATAAAATCTAAGTGACTATTTGAACTAAAATATTCTTATAGAATTATAACCAGAAATATATACAACTCACAAAAAAAAAGAAATGAAAATAAAGCTGAAACGCCTGTGCAATACTATCTACCTATACCTCCTTCACTTAAAAACAAATACTTATAACTACTTTAATTTATAAAAGTACCTACGCTTAATAATTTTTAATTTGAACGAATATTTAAACACTACCAAAACAACTAATACCTGTTTTACAAAATAACAACAAAAGAAATTCAAATAAACTATTTAAAGACTAAAAGTCGCGCTGATAAGCACGGTTTCGGTCTCCCAGGCGGGGGAGCAGATGAGAAATCCTCATGGATACCCTACAGCCGGCTGCAAGGTTATGTCAGACTCGTACTGACTAAAAAACACCCGTAGGGGCTGCCTCTGGCCGGGAAGGCCTCTAAGGCTTCATCGGAAGCGATCGTCCCCCAGGGGGGGAGCGACGCAGAAAACAGATTTAGACAGCTCGCTCTCGGACCTTTGATACCCTACCGCTGCCGCGACCCGTGTCGAGCGCGGCAACCGTTACACAAAAATAATCCTTATAGCATGATTCAGTATTCACGTGCGACGGCGCGATGGCTTATTTCATGTATAAGTTTGGTGTTTTATACCGAGTATTATAAACGTAAGAGTAAACAAATATGATCAGAATGCTCCGAACTGCTAAGCTATCGGGAGTTACACGTGTTATTGTGAGTCAACCATAAAAGATAGACATATGCTGTTGCGGGATATTTTTTAGACAATTTTATGTAGAATATTTCCGTCATACATGATTCTATGTAACTTTAATCATTAAGGCTGCACACGCGACGGAAGCTTAAAAAATGGAGTAACTTCTCCCGTTTTCCCAACATTTCCCTTCACTACTCTGCTCCTACTGATTGTAGCGTGATGAAAAGTATACTATAACCTGCCCAGGAGTATAAAGAATAATTGTACCAAGTTTCGTTAAGATCCGTCGAGTAGTTTTTGTTTCTATAAGGAACATACACACAGACAGACAGACAGACAAAAAATTTACTGATTGCATTTTTGGCATCAGTATCGATCACTAATCACCCCCTGATAGTTATTTTAAAAATATATTTTGATGTACAGAATTGACATCTCTACAGATTTATTATAAGTATAGATTTCGAATCTAGGAAACAATTTTTCATGATTATTGGTCTTTAGGCCAAACATGTATGGAAGCTGAGCAATCTCCTTTCTTTGTTCATGTAGGAATAGTGGCCACACTAAGTCAGTGGCAATGTAGGCCAGCGCGCTTGGTCCTTTGAAGAAAAGGTGATGGAGGGATAAGTGAAAATAGCTCCTCAGAACACTCGCCGTGGTATAGTCGGTAGAATGCGCTTAATGATGCCACATCACGGCGTCATTGTAGAGACTCGAGTTTCTTAGTTACCTCTTCATCGCCAATGATGCGGGCAGCGCCGCTGTAACCTATCCAAGGCATCGAGTAAGTACTTAGCGGAGCCATCCCAGAGGTGCGAGCAATATTCCACGCAGGACTGCACTTGCGTTTTGTACAACAAGCACAGTTGACCGGGCGTGAAAAAACGCCGCACCTTGTTCAGGACTCCGAGTTTGCGTGAAGCTGTTTCGATGAGGGTTTCAATGTAGTCCTTTGGATTCAGGTCTGAGCGAACTTCCATACCGAGTATGGTAATATTGCTCTGTAGCACCAGTGTTGTGCCCTGAAGAGAGGGAAGGCGAAGGAATGGCGATGTTTTTGCCATGAAAGCGCAAGCCTGAGTTTTCTTGGCATTGAACTCAACCAAGTTCCTGGCACCCCATTCGGAAATGTGGTCCAAAGCCAGATTGGGTTCAACGACAAGATTCTCCCGTTTCTCCATGGTTTCTACCTGTCAAGCCGCCGCGTGTCCAAAGTATCTCGCATGCACAATATAATATCGTCTGCATAGCAATGAATATTCGCAAGTGGAATCAAATCATTGATATGCAGCAGAAAGAGTGTGGGGGATAGAACGGAGCCCTGAGGAACACCGGCATTCACTGACATGAACTGCAAACTACATCCGTCCGTAAGGACGCGAATTCTACGTTCATGCAGAAAGTCAGCTAGTCAGGCGCAGAGCTGAGTAGGCAGACCGTATGCAGGAAGCTTGGAGAGAAGGCTTTTGTGCCAGACCCTGTCAAGGCTAATAGCCAAGGACTCTCCCCGCTTGTATATAGCTTCACCCCAAATGTGTGTCACGTACGCTAGAAGGTCACCCGTCGATCGATTCGGCCTAAATCCGTATTGACGATCGTGAATCAGAGAGTAATCTTCTAGTTAGCGGGTCAGATGGTTGTTAAGGACCCTTTCTAAGACTACACAATACTGAGGTGACAGCTATCGGCCGATAGTTGGCCGGGTCTGAGCGGTCACCTTTTTTGGGCAGCGGTTGCACATTAGCGTCTCTCCAAGCCTCCGGCACACGCCCCGAAGAGTAAGAGAGTTGGTACAGGCGCATAAGCACGGGAGGCAACTCCGCTGCACAATGTTTTAGAACAACTGCTGGGATGCCATCGGGTTCACTAGCTTTCCGGACGTCGAGTGATTGCAACTCCGCACGAACATCACGTTGCCTGATTTTAATGTCAGGCATCGTAGTGCCACAATGAGGTAGTGTAGGTGGCAGTGCATTGCAGTCAGTGCAGAGTTAGCCGCAAAGACCTTTGCCAACAAATCGGCTTTCTCTTGCTGCTCATGAGCTAGTGTCCCATCTGGACATCGCAGAGGTGGCAGCGAGGGCTGGGAAAAGTTGTGTTGCGCGGCCTTAGCAAAACGCCAAAAACTACGGGAGCCCGTAGGGTGTGTAAACAATTCGTGGCCAGTACGTGCTACACGTTGGGCATCCGCTCTGATATAAGCCTTCTTACAAGACTTGGAAGCACTATTATACGCAGCTTTCAGTGAGTTAACCCCGGGATCCTTAAGAGCGCGGCCTCTGATCCAAGCGCGATATGTCGCTTGCTTACGAGAAACAGCATCGGTACAGTCGTGATTGAACCAGCGGTTACGTGTGCCCTTACTTATGAGATCAGAATGTGGAATGTAATACTCCATTCCCATTACGATCTCTTCAGTAATGGCCCTGCGTTTGAGCACCAATGGTCGAGGGGTTTTGGCCTGTGGCACCTTGACAGATATCAGACAATGGTCTGATGAACCCAGTGGGGCTCGAACCACAACCTGATACTCCTGCGGGTGGGTCGTAAGCAGAAGGTCTAGTAAAGAGGGCGCTAGACTTGCTATATCTGGGATCCTGGTGGGCTGATAAACCAGTTATGTCAAGTCATGCGTGAGAGCGAAAGCATGGGCAGAGATCCCTGCATGGTCAGTTCGGGCATCGTCTGCTGCCCTACTAAGATGGTCAAACAGTCGAGTTGTCTCAGCGTCGCCGGTGTGGGATCTGTAGAGGCACACGTAGACTCTGGCCAAAGGACCAGAGTCTACATGTACCGCCAACACGGAAAAGGAGGGGTCCTCCAGGCAGCTCAAACGGCGACAACAAACATCCGCCCGAACATACAGGCATACGCCGTCTTTTGCTTTGAAGGATTCTTCATTTCCAAAGGTATCCGCCCTGGTCTAGCGATGTTCAGAACGTATGAATTTGATTATTATGTAAGTAACGCCAGGTGCCAATACTAGTATGTTTTTTCATGGAAGTAATGGGATAAATCAGTGCCATTTGTACCATCAATGGTATTGCTTACAGGCTGATTTCACGTTGAAATAAAAGTAATTGCGTAGAGTAGGTAAAGACGCAACTTGTGCCGGTTCCGTGAGCGACGACGCACGCATCTTTAGAGGTGTCGTATTATATGGTACAGATGGTTCGGCGGGGAATGTCCATGTGGCGGCGTAGTGATGTGCCACATCCACTTACCTGATTGTACACTTAGGCTGTGTTTCCACCTGCAAGAAAATTTCTGCGAGAATGGCCGACAGCAACTTGCAAAATAAACTACACGCATAGCAAATACGCTCGCGATAGCATTGAAAGTTGCTGTCGGACATTTTTCAAAAAGTAGTTTTCTTCACGCGGAAACAAGTGGAAACACGGCTTTAAAAAGAGAAAAAAAAATAGTCTGGTAAAAAGCAAAAATTGCACATATTTTACTACAAAGTAAGGTCCAGGCATCAGACAGATTCGAACCTACACCCAGGAAGTGATTCTGAAACGGAATGATTACCTTATTTATGCCTGCACCTTCCGCTATTGATGCAGGTCCGAATCTTATGCTTGGACTGAGTGGACTTTTTTCTTGTTAGGGTCAATTCATACTAGAGCAGAGTCGAAGCGTCATTCAGAACAGTTACATAGCAAATTCACCCTTATCTGCGCAAAGTAATGCACATATTCCTTCTGATTCAGACCGAGTATCAGCTTACATTCGATGCACGAAATTAAGTTAAAGTAACAACTGCTAATAAATTTCACGTAGTTTAAGTATCACTTAACAAGAAAAGGCAAAAAAAATTATTTTGATCCGGTCTCCCGATTGCAATAAAGTTTGACTTTTCAGTTCGTTTTTTTGCATATGTTAAGTGGGTGACTGCAGATGGAGTAAAAAATGGATCAGCGACTTAAATGTGGGCTGATCACGGACGAGTACAAAACTTATGAAATATATTGCATGAGCAGGGTACCAAATTTTAAAATAAAGGAATCAGTTGTAAATCTGACGAAAAGTAGAAAAGTTAAGAGGGGAAGCGGGCAAAGATTTTCCATACAAACGTTCTCGACTAATTCCTCCTTGATTTTTATCACTAAAGAATTCATTTTCATACATAAAATATAATTTTACTCATTCTATGCTCTTATGTCTTTCTTTTTTCGATAACTTGTGTTTCAAAGAAACTAGAAGCCCTGAAAAATGCTAAAAAGAGACAAATTTTTATCACCGCTAAAGACGTCTAATGTTGAGATTTAATGAGCATTTACTAAAGAAGCAAAACATAGAGGCATAGTAAATCTACTTATTATTTTATAAATTGCTCTTACATGTTTAATTTTCGAGCAGGGAATCATCCAGTGCCATACCTCGAATTCTATTGCTATACGCAATTTACAGCGTTAACTAATGTTGTCCCTATCGCACGGTATTAGCCAATGCGTGACAGCAATAGTTTTTTCAAATAACCTATTTCTCAAATGTCTCAGCACGCGTCTGCTCTTAAGAGAACGATCTCGCTATTTTGACGTTAATCATACCTAGCGTTTGCAATATATCGTTGCAGTCTAATTAATTATATAGGGAGTTAACAGGGAAATGAAAAGTATACTGTATACTTAACCACAACTTTATTTTATCTCTTATCATTAAATTACAGTCTAGAAACCCCGTGCAACACTCCAAGTCCTCATTTTTCATCGTTGTCCTTGTCTTTGCTCTCCTTGGGCTTGGGTTTGACGCTGCGCTCGCGGTCGCGTGATCGTTCTCGTTCGCGGGAGCGTTCGCGCTCGCGAGAACGTTCGCGGTCGCGCGTGCGCTCGCGGAGTTGCGGTGAGCGTGAGCGCGACTTGTGACGGCGCGACCGTGACCTCGACCGCTCTCTTCTGTACGACCTAAGGAACAATTTATTTTTTAAACGACGGCCCCAATACAATTCGTGCACGCTCTCTAATTAAACATATACATAGATTTAAAACAATGCAGAAAATAACAAATTTAATCAACTAACGACTTACTTGCGTTTTCTAAAAAAGAATGAAAAATATTTTGAATGAAAGTATATTAAGCATAATTATCGTTATAAATAAGAGATTCATTAATCTACTTTCATTATTTATCATGAAATAATTGGAATTTATTTTAACCTAGACCGAATGTTTTTTTTTCTAGTTAAACTTTCTTTAGATAAATAATCAGTTTAATTAGTTGATTATTTACTTACGAGAGACACTTAAGAGAGTTCAATTATATTTATCGCTTCATTATGTCACGTTCTTAGATGTTGTTGCATCTTTGCAAGTAACAGAAGCAGTTTTAATCAAACTGAAAAATTAATAAACACCTCTGTGTCTGAAAGTCACAGAGTCAGTGACTAATATAAAATAAGTAATATAGTAATAAACACCGGACGCTTAATCTTATAACGTAAAAATATATATAAATTCAGTATAATTACTTTTCTCTTATCCTTTCTGGTTTGATAGAACGCGAACGTTCCCGCTCCCGATCTCTTTCTCTATCCCTCTCTCTCTCTCGCTCTTCCTGTAATGATAAAAAAAACTGAAAACAAGCTTTTATTTATTTGTTTATACTTTTTAGTATTGACGATGTCACATTAGTACTTCAATAATATTGACATGATATTTTATTGTTTTTTTTTATGGTTTTTCTTAGATTTTGTTTTTCAATACAAGGCTACGGGTTAGAAACAAACAATTACTTCTTAAGTGACTTTTAATGTTTTCTTCTAAGGATTTTTTAGTAGGTTAGACATTTAATACATAAGTTGAACGACTATTACTCTTAAGAGCCCCTGTTACATGTTTTGCAAGAAATCGTAATCATTGAGCACCTGCTTTACCCTCTTAGAAAAATTTACCTTTCTTATTGTAAGTTAATGTAGAATATTTGCAAAAATATTTATATCCTTTTTTTGTACTGATCGTTCTATCGTACCTTTTTTACGGAAAAACGATAAAATGCCATCTTCAAATGCCTAGATCTATGAATTAAATTGAATAAACTAGTTGAAATTAAATGCTACATTATCAGAAATATGTTCTTGTTGTTACATAATGTACCATAATACTGATTTCCCGTCTAATTAATTTTGAATAAATCATGAAACCTCTGCGAGTTTTACCTAATAATTTACCTTGTTCGGTTCAAACCAGAAAACTAAGGTATTGCGACATATTAGGTTGACGCACGGGGCGGTTCGCGGTAACTGGGCCATAGTCCGCCGTGCACTTTAACACTTCAGTGCAATACATTTCGCGACAGCAATTAGTTGTACTCGTTAACATTATAACATAAATTCGGAACATTTTTATATCAGTTAATTACATATTAAATAGTTTTAACAATAACATTTTTATACTTTTTCCTTTGACTTTAATTAAATATTTCTAAATATAAGTGAACTTTGTGCCCAACTGTGGAGTAAAATAAAATATTTAACAGTTAAACAGTGTATTTCTCCATTAAAACCCCACGCAGACTGATACCCCGAACATTGGTCCTTCGAGCTTTCGTGAATTGGGGTGGAGAACAGTGAACATTGGTGTGTTTTGATATTGAATAAAGTACAATAACTATCAAAAATTTATATAAGCCGAATTCACAACCATCAAAGAACTGAAATATAAATATTTTTTATAATAACTTAATTAATTATTATTTTATAAGACCTAAAACATCATCCGTAAAATGCAATATATAGTAGAGTTCGCCGCGGCGCGCCCTTCGAGGCAGGACCTATGTCATTTTTTACCGCACGCATGCCGAGCAATTTCGATGCCGAGTGCATTTATCGTAAACCGGCTGGATACACTACGACCGCAAAAGTTTGATCGCTGATTTTATATACAACTAAGTAGTAGTAATAGTAAATTTTATTAACCTTATATTATCGGTTTATTATTGAATGTGTTAGTAATTATAGTTACTTTAACTAATTCCGGCGGAGATGAGGCTGCTCTATACTAATTATATAGTATAGTATAGTCGAAATGTTATCTAATTATAACTAATAAAAATAACATTATTTTACAAGTGATAACTTCTTTAGAGGCATTTTTTGAGATGGGAAAATACCAACCAACTCCCGACACCGTGATCGCAATCTTCAAATGTAAAAGGTCTTGAGATAGAACCTAACAGGCAAATAATTATGACATATTTGTTTTTTATTTATTTATTTTTGTATAGATTTAGCTAAATTTGTTTTATGTAAAAAACTTCTTTGTGTGCATCGGGAAATTCTTGAGACGAGTTTTTATTTATTGTTGTTTACATTTTGGGGACATCTTCAGGCAAAAACAGCTCACGTATCTAAAATATAAATGTGACTTGTAAAAATAGTGTCATAACTCGTGGGGCGCTAACGTATACTTTAACCTGAGACAATATTATATTTGGGATAAAAATTCACAGCTTATTTTTATTTAAGAAAGAAAAAGTTCTAATGACAACCCTGTAGAGAAAATTTATACGAACGAAAATACTGGAATTATGGGTTGCCATTAGAAAGATTTTATGCTGCCATCCGTCCTGCACTTAATTGATATTGCTGTAACTTCGGTAACTAAGAACCGGTTTTCCTGCAGTTTTTTGAAAAAGCCACTACATTTCCCTTTCATTTGAAATACTTGAAATGTAATAATTTAAAGACAGTAGGATATAGCTAAGAAACTGCCCTTAACGTGTATAATTATTTCGCACTAGCATTCAAATATTTTTGATGTGTAACATCTTTCCTCTCGCTTTCCTGCACTTTGTGGGAGTGATTTCATGAAATGGGACAGAAGTGTGGGACATCATACACGACTACTGTAATGCTCGCTTGTTTTTTTTTTATATAAATTATTAAGTGTTCTTCTTTCTTTTTTTGATGGCTCAACGGGGATATACCCACAATTCTGCCAATTTCACGTAGATAGCCACTACACGACAAGGGATTCTAAATAAAATTAATTTTGAAATGAGAAGTTGAAAATACTATTTTAAAAATTCTGTCACTTCCTATGTTGATTTAACGACTATGTTGATGTATTATTCTCATACAACTTTCGTGAAACAATCACAGATTTAAAAGCATAAAAATTGACTTCATGTCTGCTTCAAAAGGAAAATGTTCCATTTTACAAAAATAAATGTACACAAAAAGTATTTGCGTAAGTATTTCTTTCGTGCTTTTTTTATTTCGATAAATAAACAATATTAATTCCAAACTCCTAAAAACAATGACATATTTGACACTAATTAATAATAACAAATCACTGAAAGGCCTAAAATAAAAGATTTTATTTTTCTGATCAGGCTTGAGACAAGGCTGTATGATATTAAATCCTTTAATTTTGCAAATGAACAAAATAATACTTCACAGTTTCCTGTCAGACCGATGACAACAAATTATTTGTGTTTATTTTTTCATTAAAAATACGATTTTGCGAAGTGTTAATCAGAGAAATGGGACTAAAGATTCTAAGAAAATTATTTACTGAATGAACAAAAATATTTTGAATTTGGAACAAGCACAATTCATATACAATTTAAATAAAAGCTACTCACATCGTCCCTGCGCTCGCGTCGGTCGCGGTCGTCCCTCTCGCGCGTGCGCTCCCGCTCGCGGTCTCGGTCGCGTTCCCGGTCGCGGTCGAGCGGGTGCAGCGGGTGCGGCCGGTCGAGCGGGTAGGGGCGGTCGAGCGGGTGCGGGTGCGGGTGGGAGGGCGGCATGTGCCGGTAGGGCGGCGGTGGCGCATAGTGCGGCGGCGGCAGGCAGGCGGGCGGGCCCATGCCGCCGGGGCCGGGGCCACCGGGGCCACCGGGGCCGCCGGGGCCGGGCGGGCCGCTGGCTGCGGGGCCCGGAGTCAGCTCCTTTATCTCAGACGGCGCCCAGCCAGGCGGCTGCTGCGGCGCTGCCAGCATAGAACCAATCATTGGTATCCAAAGAAAATTTTACTATAAAAATCCACGCATTCCTGGCAGCAGACGGGACTCCAACGAGACCGTGTCGAATTTCCTCTAGTATTTCTGCTGCAAGGTAACTTTTTCTTTAGATTGAAACAGCTCTCATCAGTATATCAAAGGCCGTATTATTAGATTTAGCTTTTTATTTTAGCTCTCGCCTGCGATCGTTTAAATTAAGAAACTCTTACAGTACCCTTAGCACGAACCAATATCGAATTCGTATCGTTTGCGAGTGCGAAATGTCACTGTCCAATTTTTGTATGGAAACTTGAACAGCAGCACCACAAAGTCCGTAACGAGAACTAAAAATCAGTACATATTTGACAATGACATTTCGGACTCGCAAACGTTACGAATTCAATTTTGGTTCGTGCTAGGGGTGATGTCTATTGTTGGATGGTTGACTAAAAACTTACTAACTCGAATCAGTCCGTGATTCGGAAGGCACGTTAAACCGTTGGTCACGGCTGCATCTGCAGTCGTTAACATCCACTAATCCGCACTGGGTCCGCGTGGTGGGCAATGGCCCAATCTCCCTATTCCACCCATAGGGAAAGCCTGTGTCCATTAATAGGCTAATAAAGAAAAGGCTAAAAAATATTATTAGATTATTCTGTTTAATTGAGATAGTTTTTGAAGTCGACTGTGCAGTGGTGTCAGTTATTTTATCTCGGACGGCGGCTGTCGTGGTGCTGTCTACACATAACGAATCATCAGCATATTAATGTCCCTTTCGTTAGACTGTTTGATTGGGTAGATTGAGGAGTTCCATGGCGCAGTGACTTTAGTTCATTTATCTACACTCATACTTTAAAACCTGTAAAATATTCAGAAACAGCTTATCGCCAACTACACTACACTACTTCACGCGGGTACTCACTCGTATGTCGTATGTCGGGTGCGCCGGGTAGTACTTGCTGTCGTCACTACACTACTACACACAGGTCACTACTATCGTTACTACACTACTCAAACTAGGGCTCCTCGTAGGTCGGGTTGTACCTAGTGGTAGGGTGGTGGTGGGACGGGCAGTACTCTTTGTCGACACTACAGTACTACACGCGGGTCACTAATGTCGTCACTACACTACTCACGCCAGGGCTCCTCGTATGTCGGGTGGGGCGGGTAGAAGTGGTCGGGTGTGGGACGGGCAGTACTTTCTGTCGACATTAAACTACTACACGCGGGTCACTACTGTCGTCACTACACTACTCACGCCAGGGCTCCTCGCATGTCGGGTGGGGCGGGTAGTAGTGAACGGGCGGTGGGACGGGCAGTACTCGCTGTCGACACTACAGTACTACACGCGGGTCACTAATGTCGTCACTACACTACTCACGCCAGGGCTCCTCGTATGTCGGGTGCGGCGGGTAGATGTGGTCGGGTGTGTGACGGGCAGTACTTTCTGTCGACACTACACTACTACACGCAGGTCACTAATGTCGTCACTACACTACTCACGCCAGGGCTCCTCGTATGTTGGGTGGGGCGGGTAGTAGTGATCAGGCGGCCCGGATGGGAAGTATTCTCCTGGAGGTCCTAGTTCTCGAACATGCCCACGCCCGTATTCCCGTCGTTCCGCTGTCATCACCTAAGATATAACGGACCTACGTTAAGTCTGTCAATTGGTCATCAACTAACTCGCGTCATTAAGGGAATCGAGATTGCCCACGCAAGACTCTGTTTCTCTTGCACGTTAGGTACGATACGCATGGCGAGAGAGACAGAATATCTTACGTCGTCTCGATTCCTTTCTTTAATGTCACGAGCTATATCTTAATATTCAGATTAGGTAATACTAAGTTTCACATAAAATATAAGCAGATAGTTGTTACTGAAAATCCTTACTATTACTATTTTGAAATGTTTTTTTTGAAGTTATACTTCTTTAGGCGCGTTATGAAAAAATGATGAGAGTGAAATTTTAAGATACGCGCGCATCACTGTAACACAAAAAATTAACAGCATGAAGTTGGTCGCTTTAGCGACCAACTTCATGCGTTACTTTTGTGTTTACCGCACATTAAGAAAATCTACCAACAAAATAGAAATAGAATCTCTATTTAGTGGGTGCTAACGACTGCATTGTGAAGGCCTATCAAAAGTATTTATTAATCTGGAACAACGGAACCAAAGCGCGATTCAGGAGACTACAGCGTCATCTCTTGACCATTGGTGTAGTAGAACCAAAAACCACATCTTTATTTTTTGTAATAAAGTAACAGTTATAGGTATTCATATTTATAATACACACATCAAAAGTGTCTAGGGATCAACATATATTTTTGCAATAACTTTTCTCCTGATTGATATTAATTAAAATTTTCTTTAAGGATTCATCAAATAAAGTGTTTTCGTTTGTCACAGTAACGATAAACCAAGTCACCTTTGCATTAATAAAGAAATTTGCCATTTTCCTAATAAAGGGATTTTTGACATTTGAACCACTAACACAAGAGTTCGAAAAAAAGACTGAAATAACAGTTTTCTCTAAAATTTTATTGGGTAACTTAAACAATTAATAATCCGTATTTCTACCGCGAACACTAACAACACAAGAACATCGGTTTGGCATACTCAAAATGAGTTCATCCAAATCACGCTGTGGAATGGCCGCCCATGTTCGTTGCAACAACAAAAAAAGGTCTTCTTGCGATTGGATACCCTCCATATTCGGCAGAGCTCTTCTCTGTAGCATATCCCATGCATGCTCAATCGGGTTCAAGTCTGGCGACTGAGCAGGCCAGGGCAGGACATTGATGTTAGCTGCGGCGAGAGTCTGTCTTACAACTCTTGCGGTGTGCGGTCGTGCATTATCATGCATTAACTGAAATAAGGGACCGATTTGCACTTGTAGAGGAACGATGACGTCTGATACAATCGTCTCAGCATAAATTTGAGCGTTGAGGTTACCTCTGATCCAAATCAACTCAGTTCTTCCGCCGATCCAAATACCCGCCCATACCATGATGGTTCCACCACTATAAGGATGGACTTCCTGGCAGGATTTTAATCGCTGTTGGCGTCCAGGGGTTCTCCAGTGTCGTATACGTCTTGTATCCGGTCTCATACCAAAACGAGACTCATCAGAAAAGCACACGAAACGCCATTGTTCTTCTGCCCAATTTCTGTGTTCAAGAGCCCATTGATATCGAATCCTACGATTGTGCATTGCTATAGGTGGTACCCGTAGCGGTCTTCGGGAATGAAGGTTCACTTCATGCAAGCGGTTTCTGACTGTTTGGTCGCTAATTAAGTTCCCTGAAGAGTGATGAAGCCTCACGGCTAACATCATGGCGGTTATTGTTGGAGCTCTTCGAGTTAAGATTTGAATGTATCGGTCTTGTCTCCGTGTGGTGCAGCGATACCGTCCTCCATGGCGCTCAGCCACGGTACCAGTGCTTCGGTATCGTGTCCAAAGTCGACTGATAACACTCTGACTTGTATTCAGAGCTAAAGCCACAGTACGTTGCCGGGAACCAGCTTCTATCATTCCCACGGCTCTGAGCATTTCTTCCCTGCTTAAATGACGTCGCCGCTCCATAATAACGTTGGTTTTAATCAGTAGTAGGGAAACAGTAGCACTAATAATGTCTTCAATGCGTTGTATGTTTTTATAGGGAAAATATTGACAGCTGATTTTCATCTTTTACTCGAATTTGATTCACAGTTCCTGATTCAAATTATGAAATGCACCAAAAAGGATCCATATAAATTTATAAAATCATAAATTTATTACAAAGCCACATCTCAATCTCAAAAAATCCGCATAAAAATGCTTGATCCCTAGACACTTTTGATGTGTGTATTTATCCACATGTTTCTAGTTTGTATATTCGGAATACGTGTTTGAGTTTCATACAAGTGCAAATCACATATGTTCTAATAAATTATATTCAGTAGCGATTTTAATTGAATATTTTGATTATTTATTTATTTTTTCAAATTAAAACTGAACTTTATTGACTGTGTCCTTTTCCAGACTTTTTATTAATTTATTGTAATTAATTATTTGCATGCAATTAAAAACTAATTTTAAACGATGCCAAAGAACGATAACTTCTCACGCGCCTACATAAGCACCCATTTTTTTTTTTGGTCAATGAAGTCCCCAATATCTACGTATGTACGACAAAATCTAAAGTTAAAAACAGCAATGACTGAAGTATTCCGGTCTTACTACAAAAAAGATCGACATGGTTTCTAACCTTGTTTAGGCCAAATCTGCATGATTTTTTTTCATAAACTTGTGTAGTTCGCATGCCTAAATTTTTTGTGGTAATGTGGTTAATGTTTTTGTCAAAAAGAAGTTATAGAGTATTATATAGAATAATTGATCTTTCTTCGATAAATTTAAAAATTGTTAATAGGTTGTCAGTGTCAAAACAATTATAAAAGTAATGGTATCAAAGGGTTACCTGTATAGTGTTCTAACTTATTGTAGTAATAAGCTTAATCTTTTATTACAAAGAAGTTAAAGAGTATTATGTAAAATAATTAATCTATGCTATAAAATTAAAAATTGTTACTCAGTTGTTGTGTCAAAACAATTATAAAAGTAACAGTAATAAGATTAATGTTTTTGTTAAAAAGAAGTTATAGACTATTATGTAGAATAATTGACCTTTGCTATAAATTTAAAAAGTGTTAATCAGTTGTTAGTGTCGAAACAATTATAAAAGTAACGGTATCAAAGTTTCACCTGTATAGTGTTCTCTCGCGCTTGATAATTGTTTCCAGAGAGCACTGGAGGACCATCATCATTTCTCATGATACCTGAAAAATAAACTGATGTTAATGTGAATTGCAATATAGACAATAAAAAAACGAGCGAGCCTTACAGTATTCGCGTATGATGTGTAACCTTTGAAAACCTCACCTTATATTAGTAAAATAAGGAATAAAACCTACTACAAAAGGAATAAGCCTTTTGTACATTATGTTCTAAAATCAAATCAAATAGCGCGCGCTTTCGCGACTTCCTGTTACATACTTCCATCCCATTTCACGAAATCACACCCACAGATTGCAGGAAAGCGAGAGAAAAGATGTTACACATCAAAAAGTTTTGCATCTGAAGCCTTCCCTCCATAGGCGCGTTATTACTGGTCAATAATATCGGACGCATTATTACGATATAAAACAGATATCGCAGTAACGATCTGATATTATCGACCGATAATAACGCTTTTTTAGGGTAAAGGCCATACACAAAATGATATGAAATGATAAATTTGATCACATAGGTGAGCCCAGTTACTGGCATACGAGCAGCAGATTAAGTGTGTGCGACATGCGACGCCAGACCGTAACTATGGCAAGTTACGGGCTGGCGTCGCATGTTGGGGGCGGGGGGCCTGCGTGCAGCCCCACCCCAGCTTCAGACACGCGCATACGTCTCTGTCTAGAGTACGTTCCAAGTGACCTCGTTGTGAGCATTAATGTGTGGTTGCCATAGTTACCGGGCTGCTGGCGCTGCATGTCGAGGGCGGGGGCGCGCGGCGGGGGACCCGCTCGCAGCCCCACACCGGCCTCGGACACACGAATACGTCTCTGTCCAGCAGTACGACCCAAGTGAAATCGTTGCGAGCATTAATGTGTGGTTGCCATAGTTACCGGGCTGGCACCGCAAATCGGGGTTGGGGGCGCGGGGCGGGGTGGCCTCGTGCAGCCGCATCCCGCCTCAGACACGCGCATACGTCTCTGTCTCGCAGTATGACCCAAGTGAAATCGTTGTGTGCATTAATGTGTAGTTGCCATAGTTACCGGGCTGGCGCCGCATGTCGGGGGCGGGGGCGCGCGGCGGGGGGCCTGCGTGCAGCCCCACACCGGCTTCAGACACGCGCATACGTCTCTGGCGCTCGCAGTACGCACTCCAAGTGACCTCGTTGAAGCCATAGTTGAAATAATCTTTAACAGAAAAGCAGCTCTTCAAATTTGCTAATTATGACTCCAACCAGACTAAAGAGCAGATAGAAGCCAGAGGAGCAATATTGATCACCAATAACAGAAAGCAATCTTGTTTTTTTTTTATTAAATATAATATCTGATGTTAACATAAGAAATATATTAGGAGATTAGGAACCTGAAATATCTGCTCCTGGTTTATTCCATGGCTTATCTTCAATGGTGTCAATGTTGAATTCCAGTGCAGGTACACCATTGATGCTGCCTGACCCTTCTAAGTCTTCTAAAGTAACTTTGCCACCGGCAGTCACACCAGGTCTAGGTTTTTCAGCACCAGCAGCTACTAAGCCAACACCTCTCTGTAATATAAGGGTATGGTTTTATCGATCACCAAATTAATAAGTTACCTATTATCTTAAGTGCTGGGATGCTATATCTACTATATAAAAATAAGTCAGGTTTTCCTTCCTGACGCTATAACTCCAGAACGCACGAACCGATTTCCACGGTTTTGCATTCGTTGGAAAGGTCTCGGGCTCCGTGAGGTTTGTAGCAAATAAAATTCAGGAAAAATTAAAAAAAAAAATTTTAATCACCAAACGAAATGTTACATAAAACGAAGCCATCTGGTGGCGAAACGGAGTTCGCGGGGTTTGCTAGTTTCATATAAATGTAGAATTGTTGTTTTTTTAGTGTCAATAGTGATAAAATTCATAATATAAATTGAGGAGCTGGCAAACAAAATGGTATAATTACGCATCTTATCAAACTACTTTATTTTACAGCTCAGAGGTTTTGGGCCCGTTAAATTTGAATCTCAAATAATTATCAATCAAAACCGCCTAAAACAAGTGTTAAAATTACTAAATTTATAAATTAAAAAGCATGCCAAGAGCTCACTGGAGGTATGTCATTCAGTTTTAACAGCTGCTGTAAAATTAAATTTTATGTAATCTTACTGTTTTGTTCGCCAGGTCCTCAAGATATAGTCATAAAATTTATTGAATGTTTAATTTAAGGGTCTCATTTAATTTCTAAGCTTAAATGTTATGTTTTAACT
Organism: Chilo suppressalis; assembly: GCA_902850365.2. NCBI lineage: Eukaryota > Metazoa > Arthropoda > Insecta > Lepidoptera > Crambidae > Chilo > Chilo suppressalis. The sequence continues at coordinate 23,739,068 of OU963898.1, forward strand.
GTCAATCAATGTATGGTCTCACAAATTAATATTTTTAGCTGGAGAGCATTGAAATGATGATGTCAACTTAATGGCAACCACAAACCACATTTTGATGAAATGGGTTTCAAATTATTGCATTTGACTCTATGTCAATAACAGACATATTAATTGCAAATAATGAATATTTCATATTGTACTTGCACAAATATTATGGACAGCTAATCCAAATAAAAGAAGCCAATTGCTACCAAGAACTAAGCTAAGAAATCTCAGCCATGATTTCTTTGATATCAACTACTGTTAGTTTTGCATTATTGTGTAACATACAGAAGATGTTATTGTCATATTCTAATATATATAAAATTACTTTTTCTTCACTTGAGGCTTACTCATAATGGGGAAATGAGTAAATGAGCAGGGTTATAAAACATAAAAACTACAAATGTGTTCAAATAAACAACAATAATTGAAAACGCTAATAGTTACAATAAAGAGTTTTAGACAAAAAAGTTATGAAATTAAGTAGTAAACAAAGAATCACATCAATTTTTTTACGTAAAGTGAATCAGTTTGGAGATATAACTATAAGTTTTCCAATATGGTGGCCAGTTGTGACCCTACATTCCCTGATATTTAAACTTAAGCTTCTTACTTTTTTTTTTTGTTTTGGGAAATGCTTTACGCATCCTTCCACCACCAGGGGAGCGAGAAGAAGGTGTGTGGGACTCCTCCCTGCTCACTTCAGCCAGCCCTTAAGCCGGGTGAAATGAGCAGGGCCCTACCTAACGCCCTGAACAGGGCCCTACCTAACGCCCTGAACAGGGCCACTAAAAACCAGACAATACTCCTGCACCGGTCACCCGGCGTCCATTCTGAGGACCGCAGTCCCCCCAATGCATGTTGCCGACTGTCCGCGCAAAGCTTCTTACGACCTACCCTAACATATGTGAAAAGCTAGTGAGGCAAAATTTTGTTGTTTGGCTTTACATTCCATTCTAAGATTAGGAAAGTGATTATCAATATTAGCAATACTTAAATTTCTCCCTTGTTACACTATAAATCCCAAATCCAGTGTCCGTATTTTAAAAAAGACATACATTATTTGAAGAGTCTGAGAGAAGTATGATTACTAGTAACTAGTATGATTGGCAAGTAGCAACTTTAAAACAGTAAGTAAAATGTGTTTCACAACGATATGTGTTTACACTAGAACAGATGTTATGGAAGCAATGGTTTCAATAATCTGAGCAATATCTGGGAAAGATGATCCATATTGTAAAATATTGCACTTTTAACAAATATTTTATAAAAAAAGCTCTAGGACTCTGGGTGTTACAAAAGAAATTAAGCTTTTTCAGAAAAATCCTACACTGTCTACAAGTGTACCATATCAGCACAAATACATCTTACTTTAATATTTAAACTGGCGTACGCTTGGGGTCCTGTTTTAATTTCTCCTATGGTGACTTTGACATCGTCACTATCATCGGAATCAGAATCGCCATTGTCTTGGCTGTCTGCATCACCATTGGCTTGTTCTTGTTCATCTCGCGTCACATCTGCGAAGTGCTCGTCGTTGAAATGAGAGTCATCATTATTTTCGTCATTTTCTTCTTGCTCCTTCTCAGTTTCCTAAAACCAACATGAAATTTTATTAAAACAATCTCATTTTAAGGTTACAACTAAATACTAAAAAGTTCCAGATACCTCAGATTCCAGCTGTTGCTGCTGTTTATCATTAGGTTCTTCGTCCTGATTCTCGATCTGTTCATTAGCCGACTCTCCGTAAAGCCAACTATCATCATTTTCATCGCCAGGAGCGGTCTCCACGGCAGCATCAGCCATTACTGTAAATTGTTTGCTTCGAGTTTACTGACCACACAAAAATCAGAAAGATCTTCTAGAAAACCATATTTTGGTAAAAATTACACCAACACTAACTTTAAAGTTGGTTTATTCATTGAAATAACCAAAGAAATTCAAGATTGACTGATGGACTGACGGTATACTTACTTTACTCTTTGGGACTGACGAGACGACTGACGGTTGCCCACTGTACACAACTACACAGAATTTTTTGACTTGCCGCAGACTAAAATTATGACGTGACTTAAGGGACCCATTCACAATCCTGCATAGCAATCACAGACTATTTAGCAATCGCACGGCGGACTCAGCAACCAGACGTCGTAAGGGTGCGGCCAGAGTGCACTCAGATTCAGATTCAGATTTCGAAAACAAGCGCGAGAAATAAACAGTGTAGTCGAAGGGTACGGCCAGATTGCACTCCTGATTCAGATTCAGACTCAGAAAACAAAGCGCGAGAAAAAGCAGGCAACCTGCTTAGACTACACTGTTTATTTCTCGCGCTTGTTTTCGAAATCTGAATCTGAATCTGAGTGCACTCTGGCCGCACCCTAAGTCGTGACAATGGTGGTTTTCCAATTACAGAGCATATTGCGACTCAGTGGCGCACAATGCCGAATTATGCTGATGCTTAATTGGAACGTGAATTAGTATTCAAATGCACCAGCAGAGTGCGCTAAGTTCAGTGTTGAAAAAAATGTCAATGTTTGTACCTTCATCCATATTTATATTTAATTTTTTAACACAGTTTGAATTAACTTTGATTATTTAAAAAAAAACTATAGTGAAACGAAAGTTTTAATAATTTTTCACGATAAATAATATTACTAACGATAACTTAAAAATAAAACATTTCGATCAATGCCAACTTAAAGAAAAAACCCTTGTTAATTTTCTGTCTCTGAGTTGGTACGATTGCACGCATCACACGATTTTTTGACGTGACAACGTCTTAAATTAGGTTGCGGCTGGGAGTCACTTATGAAAAAGTGTAACGCTCGGTAACGTTACGATGAGTCTCTCGTGTTAAGTTTAAGTTTACATGTACAATGTTTTAGTAAACAAAATATATTTCTATAGTTAAAATTTGTGCAATTCTTATTTTCATTCAATTCCTTGTTCCTATTGTGCAATTTAATTATATTCATATCAATAAATATTCTACCGAGAAAAAGACGTTGTCACGTAAAATCTTCGCCCGTAAAACCGACTTTACAGGCAACCATTTTTTTTTTCTTTAAGTTGGCATTGATCGAAATGTTTTATTTATTTGTTATCATTAGTAATATTATTTATTGTTGAAAAATTATTAAAGCTTTCGTTTCAGTATAGTATTTTTTTAAATAATCATTTTTTTAAAGTATCGAGTACATTTCTTAGGGCCTGATCGGATCCTCTGTGGCCTGATGAGCAACCTCCCCCCCCCCCCCCCCCCCCCCCCCGGTTAAAATTTCAAGAAAAACAATCTAATTTTATTATAGTAGGTACGTATAATCAAAAACAAAAAAAGGGCATGTAAATTCACAATTAATATTACATTCATAATTAAAATGTTAATTAAAAAGATCGAAATCTTAAACAATTTAAAAGTATGAAACTTTTCAGATTTGTTACATATTAAACTTACTTTTCTTGAATTTTTATCATTAAAAAACATTAAACGCGCTACTGACTGCCGCAGGGCCAATTTAGGGTGCACGGGCGGTCGGCGCAATATCGGCTTGTCTCTACACACATGCCTGCTATTCAGTGTTCGGGCGTATGTTTTAGCTAAACACACGCGTTGATGATGGTCCCAGTGTTATCAAAAAATATGTTACCGTAAAAAAGGAAATACTGGGTGAAGAATTGGCAACAGAAAGAAATGTATTGTAAATAAGTAATGTTTATATGTAGGCGCGTGAGAAGTTATCCTTCTTTGGCATCGTTTAAAATTAGTTTTGAATTGCATGCAAATATTAATTACAGTAAATTAATAAAAAGTCTGGAAAGGACACAGTCAATAAAGTTCAGTTTTAATTTGAAAAAATAAATAAATAATCAAAATATTCAATTAAAATCGCTACTGAATATAATTTATTAGAACACTAGCAAACCCGGCGAACTTCGTTTCGTCACCAGATGGCTTCGTTTTATGTAACATTTCGTTTGGTGATTAAAAGAAGTATTTTTTTAATTTTGACGTGACAACGTCTTAAATTAGGTTGCGGCTGGGAGTCACTTATGAAAAAGTGTAACGCTCGGTAACGTTACGATGAGTCTCTCGTGTTAAGTTTAAGTTTACATGTACAATGTTTTAGTAAACAAAATATATTTCTATAGTTAAAATTTGTGCAATTCTTATTTTCATTCAATTCCTTGTTCCTATTGTGCAATTTAATTATATTCATATCAATAAATATTCTACCGAGAAAAAGACGTTGTCACGTAAAATCTTCGCCCGTAAAACCGACTTTACAGGCAACCATTTTTTTTCTTAAATTTTCTTTGCTATAAACCTCACGGGGCCCGAGACCTATCCAACGAATGCAAAACCGTGGAAATCGGTTCGTGCGTTCTGGAGTTATAGCGTCAGGAAGGAAAACCCGACTTATTTTTATATAGTAGATATGTGATTTGCACTTGTATGAAACTCAAACACGTATTCCGAATATACAAACTAGAAACATGTGGATAAATATTATAAATATGAATACCTATAACTGTTACTTTATTACAAAAAATAAAGATGTGGTTTTTGGTTCTACTACACCAATGGCCAAGAGATGGCGCTGTAGTCTCCTGAATCACGCTTTGGTTCCGTTGTTCCAGATTAATAAATACTTTTGATAGGCCTTCACAATGCAGTCGTTAGCACCCACTAAAAAGAGATTCTATTTCTATTTTGTTGGTAGATTTTCTTAATGTGCGGTATTTCGCATTTTTATAACATTATAACACGTTTAAATCTAAAGAAAATATAACTAGAAAAAATTCCACGCGGACCAGGCAGCAGACTGGACTCGAACCCGCACATCGCAATCCGGGCGAATGCACTGACCAATTATGCGGAAACCGCGAAATCATTTCGACGCGGTCCGTGAGGGCCGGGGTAGCATAATTGGTCAGTGCATTCGCCCGGATTGCGAAGGGTGCGGGTTCGAGTCCCGTCTGCTGCCTGGTCCGCGTGGAATTTTTTCTAGTTATATTTTCTTTAGATTTAAACATCAAGCAGTTACATGCTTTAAAAATAATAAAAATTATAATTATAACACGTGTTAAGAAACTAGAAACATGTGGATGAATATTATAAATATGAAAACAGTGATCAGATGCGACGAGCGGCCCAACATGTGCGACTAAGAGATCCTATTACTATTTTGTTGGAAGCTTTTTTTCGAGACTTACGAGTAATGTGCGGTTTAGCGGCCGACTTCATGGTGTTACTTTTCTGTTACAGTGTTGCAATCTTAAAATTTCACTCTCATCATTTTTTCATAACGCGCCCGCGGTTAACTTCATTATGTTACTTTTGTGTTACAGTGATGCGCGCGCATCTTAAAATTTCACTCTCATAATTTTTTCATAACGCGGCTAAAGAAGTATAACTTCAAAAATATATAAATAATGTTGGTTTTTTTTATCCCACATGTGGGGCCGATATTCATATACTTCGATCACTCGTGTCCAAACTTCATGCTCATTATGATCTGCCGCCATTTTGATCGAAATACGTGCGCTGCGAGTGACAGCTACTAACCGACTGATTGAGAAATTGGCCCAATCGCGCTACACACGCGGCTACTTGCAGGGCGGTTGGGACAATCTAGTGAGCAAGGGTGGTCGCGCGCTCCTGCCGCCCTGCCGCAGGCCCGATTTAGAAAATTGTCCCAATTTGCCTACACACATCACAATTCAGGAGACAATTTAGGGTCATCCCCACTCTTACACCCTAGATTGTCCCTGCGGCAGGCAAGTCAGTAGGCGCTTTTATACTCACTTATGTTAACTTGAACCTAACACGCAGTTAACGGCGGTCATTGGCATGCTTCACTCAAGATTATGATTATAGAAGAGGTTAAACGTGGTTTCAAACAGCACGGACAGAATAATTGTGTTAGGGTACGGCCAGAGTGCACTCAGATTCAGATTCAGACTCAGAAAACAAGCGCGAGAAATAAACAGTGTACTTAAAGCAGGGTGGCCATAGTGGCAGCAGGCAACCTGCTTAAACTACACTGTATATTTCTCGCGCTTGTTTTCGGAATCTGAATCTGAATCTGAGTGACTCTGGCCGTACCCTTTCACTTTAATAAATCAAATACAGTCAAGTACAGGCTTGAGCAGACGACGGGGACTGAGCTGACCGCCCCGCGCCGCCGTCTGCGTTACTGCATATAAACTGGTTTGTATGATCCACGGCGGGCAGCCGCGGACATGCCGCGCCGCCACTGCCCGCCGGGCACCTGTGGCGCGGTCTTTTTGCCCTCTGTGTGCGTTTGAAGTATAGGATTCACTTTGTGCTATTATTCGCGGCGAAATTGACCGGCCCGCCCCGCCCCGTCGTCTGCAAAGCGCCTAAACCGCGAATCAATCACAGTTGCTAATAATATGGTCACTAAATAAATAACTAAACGAAATAAAGCGCAAAATAAACACTATCACAGATTAGAAAGAATTTGAATATATCAGTTACTAACTTTATAACAACGCAATGGAACGTTTTAGAAGGTTTGCTATGATTTAACAAGATAACATTACGTTGCCATCAATATGAGGCGCTTATCTAAATTTTTAAATTTATCGATACTTGCCAAAAAGTAATCATTTAGGAAAAGAATCGAATACAAAGTATCGAGTACAAAAGTATCGGTATCGAAGGGAAAAGTACTCGATACTACAAAGTATCGAGACTTTGTTCGTGTCCCTATCTGTGGATTGAATTGAATTGAAATTAGAAAAAAGATACAATTTTTTCATGACAGTCATTTGTTATTTTTCACAATAATCCTCGTTTTTTGTTGTTAGCTGCAGTTTGGCTCTGTTTGAATTTATTTTACAGTGAATTTTATTAAAACATGGACCCTATAGCTATTTTGCAAAGCCGAATTGAACAACTGGAAGCCAAACTAGGTTTAGCTGCCGATGCATCAGTTGACAACCAGCAAGGAGATACTGTAACTGCGAATCTTTTAAATACTTCACAGGCAATTAGCAATGCTACTGCAGGCTATGAAAAACTGCCTGAAGCTATGCACAGAGCTTCAGAGTTGAATAACTATACTGACCCGAATTTACTAGAGAATGTTTGTATTTCATTTATACATATTTGTATTTTTGTTTAGACCGCTTTGATTTGCTTTTCATAGTTCAAAATATTATGATCTTTTCTGTTTTTCAGATTCAGCAAAATGATTTACACATGCGCGAAGTGGTTGCAGCAGAACCAATAATTAAACACCACTGTCATTGTATGCAAAGGTGTAAACAGGTACTTACATTTAAATTTTCTTATTACTTTAATTGTTAGTGTCATAAAAAAGGGTAAAGGTTTGCAAGTTTTTTTCATAGGTATTTATCAAAACAATTCTCTCAGGCTGCACCAGTCTTGGAGTCTGAAGCAATCCAGCAAGTTCCTCAAATCCAAGAGTCTGTCAACCGTATGCATGCAGCTGCTGCTGAAGTCAAAGCTGAAGCTGATATGGTAAATGTTTCATAATTTTTTTAGTGGTTTAATGGAGATCATTCTTTCCCTTTTATATTTTCCTGCTTGAACCTAAAAGGGTGAAATAAATAGATGCAAAGCATGTAGGGAGCTGATCAACTCAGATCCAAAATTAGTGTAATAATTATTTTATATGTTACCAAACCACTTTTCACAGTCAGGCACAGTTTTCTTATTCAATGCACAAAAGTAATTTATACTTGCATCTTACATACATACTCATACACTGCATCAAAAAAATCGCACATCTGCGAAAATAACTTAATAAAATAAATAAAAAATAAAATAAAAAAGCCTTTATTAAAGCTACCAGTTTACAAAATTTGTTTGAAAAATTTTTTTTTTCCTTTTATTGTAAACGTAGCGTGTCAGCGACACAAGGCCTCCCCCAGTCTCTACAGGATGTCCAGCCTCTTTGGAGAATCTTTGGAGAAATGCTGCTTCCAATCTTCGCCACTCAGATCTGTTTAGGGCTATTCTTCTCCAGTGAACTCCCACCGTCTGTTTAATCTTGTCTGCCCATCTAGCAACTTGCTGTCCCCTGCTTCTTTTTCCATCTCTGGGGTACCAGTTGGTAACAAGTTTACTCCATTTGTCTGATTGGTTACGTATCATGTGGCCTGTCCATCTCCATTTTTGTTGGTCTATTCAGGTCAGGATGTCAGTTACTTTGGTCTTCCGCCTGAGGTCTTCGTTTTTCCGTCTATCTTTCTTTGTTATTCCTAACATACTCCTCTCCATAGCTCTTTGACAGTATTCGAGCTTATCTCGGTGTTGTTTTGTTAGTGACCAAGTTTCACATCCATATGTCAGGCATGGCAGGATACAGGTATTAAATACTTTTCTCTTCAGTGATATGCTTAGGTCTTAGCTTTGTTTATCTCCTTCAGACTCCAATATTTCTTCCATCCATTGGCTATCCGTGAGTTCACTTCTTTAGAAGTTTGATCTCTGACTGAAATAATTTGACCAAGATAGATATATTCTTGCACATACTCCAAAGCGATATTGTCGACTTGAATAGCAATTTTAGATGAGTTGGTTAGAAGTTTAGTTTTATCAGGATTCATCTTTAGTCCAACTGTTAGGCTCTCTTTGGTTAATTCCTGAATCATTCTCTCCAGGAGCCTCGGGTCTTCTTCGAAGATCGTATCACACACACAGTATCGTCTGCGAACCTTAGATGATTTAGCCTTCTTCCATCTATCTTTAACCCATACTCATCCCAGTGGAGCATGCGGAAAATATCTTCCAAAACAGCAGAAAAAAGTTTCGGTGACAGTGGATCCCCTTGTCTTACTCCTCTTTTTATGTCGATTTTTTTGCCTAGTGATTCTAACTTGATTTTTGCTGAACTGTTTTGGTAGATTCTCTTAAAACCGCAATATATGTTCTGGATACTCCTTATTTTGCTAAAGTTGACCAGATAGATTGGTGGCTTACACTATCAAAGGCTTTTGAGTAGTCTATGAAAGCAATATATATAGATTTGTTATATTCGTTATATCGTTCCATGATCTGTTTAATAGTGTGAATGTGGTCAATTGTTGAATAATTTTTCCTGAATCCAGCTTGTTCTATAGGCTGATTCTCATCTAGTATCTGACTAATTCTATTTAATATTATCTTGGCAAAAACTTTATAAACATTGGACATGAGGCTTATGGGCCTATAGTTATTAATGTCATCTTTGGGAACTTTTTTGTGTATAAGTATTATGTGAGCTTCTGTCCATTGTATTGGTATGGTTTTATTATTTAATATTTTGTTGAAAATAGTAGTCAGAATTGGAGTTATTTCTTGGATTGTTCCTCTTAGTAATTCATTGGGAATTCTGTCTGGTCCTGGTGACTTTTCTAACCTTTGGCTTTCTATTGCTACTTCTATTTCTCTATTTAATAAAGGTGGTACATAGTTTTCGTCTTCTTCTGTGCCGTAGGATTCTTTGGATATCTTTGAGAAAGTTACATCAGAATACAGTTCTTGATAGAATTGGGTAGCTGCTTCAATAATATCTTCTTCTTAGCTTGATTTCATTTTGTTTGCCAATTTTTGGGATCCACTCTTTAACTTCTCTGAGTTCTTTTAATGCTTTTTTCACTCCACCGGTTTCAATAATGTGTTTCTCCAAGACGCTTAACCTTCTGTTTTTCCTATCTTTCTTGATGCTTTTTCTTATGTTTCTACTTAGTTGGTTTATTTTCCTGTAGTCTTTTCTAGTTGACGGAAGTAGCGATTCTCTTTTAGTCAATAGATTACATGTGTGTTCGCTTAAGTTGTCTTAGGTCTATTTGTGCTTCTACTTTGTTGTAATATTCATGTATATTTTCAGTGTTAAAACTTATTTCACATGCTTTTAAGGTGCCTTTTAGTTCTTCCGAAGCTTCGCCAATGAGTTGATCGTTGTTTTTAATATTTCGACGTGTGTTTTTTGGTTTCTTTCTGTTTAAGACTGCTCTTACCATTCTGTGATCAGTATTGAAGTTTAGGTTTTGAATTACTGATGTATTTAAGAAAGCTCTCCTATTATTTGTCAATATGTAATCTATTTCGTTTTTTGTTTTCCCGTCTGGGGAGATTCAGGTCTATTTGCTTCTATTTTTCTTCTTGTAAAATGAATTTAGCAGTTCTAGTAAAAAGTCAGTAAGCATCTGACCATTTTTACTTCTCTTACCATATCCAAATTCTCCTATGTTAAGATTTTCTCCCCTTTGCCTCACGCCCACTTGAGAGTTAAAGTCACCCATTACCACTAGGTGACAGTGGCGGTATTGTTCGATGTATGTGGATAGCCGAGTGTAGAAGTCTTCAAGCTCAGTTGTGGAGGCGTTTTCTGTTGGTGCATATGCTTGGATAATTTTCCATTCTTTTTTGTAGCTGTTTAGTGATAACGTTATGGCAGCAATTCTTTCTGATATTCCTAGAAATTCTATAACCTGATTCTTTAGAGCGAGTTTGATCAAGAAACCTACTCCCTTTTGTCCTGCAATTTCGCCTTTGTTGAAAAATATGTAGTCAGACCTTTGTTGTATAGATTCGCCAAGCCTTCTTGTTTCACAAAGGCCTATTATGTCCCAGTTTAGATTTTGTATTGCAACTTCTAATTCCTGCAAACTTTCGTCAGTTCTTAAAGTGCGAGTGTTCAGAGTTGCTATGTGTATATTGTTGTTGTGATTAATTTTATGTAGTTTTGTGTTGTTTGTATTTGTAGCAATGGTTGGGGGGTATTGGTCTACTTCTCCCGCGGTGACCAACCGAGTTGGGAGAGTTGATTTTGTATTTAAGGTACATTTCTTATAACTATTTATTATCTTCCGGTCTATAGTTTCGTTCAGGTTTGATGATGAGGCAACTGTAGTACTAAATTTTGTTTTGTTAAAAACAAAACAAACATAAATAAATTATGTATTTTATTAATTTTTGCTGGTGCAGAGTGTCCTCCTTCAATATCTTGTTGAGCCGCTTTGGGTGACTTTGACTGAGATCTTTTCCTCTTTGTTTCGCTCTCATTCTTGTCTTGTACTATCAGTTGGTCATATCGGATGAAAGCATGTTTTCCTTTATTTATTTCTTGCTCTTTCTTTTCTTTCAGCTCTTTTCTTTTCAGTAAAATGTCCTTTGGATAATCGTGAGTTGCATAAATACCTTTAGGAAAGCTTTTGTTGTTCCTTAATAGTTCTATTTTTCGCCAAGCTAAGGTAAAAGTTGCTTTAATTGGTCTTATTTTGTTATCTTTCTTTCCTATTCTTTGCAAATCACTGATTTCCCATTGGTCCCATTCTTGTGACCCTGATTTTTTGCTTACATCATTCAAAATTTCCAATACTTTTTTCTGAGTTCGGCACTGTTGTTTTCAGTTTCCTTGACGCCATGAATTATCGCATTGTTTCTTCGTGTTTCTCGCTCTAGCTGATGAACTTTCGATTGCAAATCTTCGACAACCTTTTTGAGCTTCTCATTTTCTTGTATAACTGGTTTCAATTTTTCGTCAATAGCCAGTGAGATTGATTTTTCGAACTTTTCCGCCAGTTCCTCTGTTTTTTTGTTGAAATCCAATTTCATTTCATTAATTTTTTCGAGTATAAGTTTTGTCTGCGGATCCGTCTCTTTTTCTACCAAGTTGTAGTAATTTTCCTATGTTGGTAATGTTTTTGCGTTGGCAACCCACTCGGAGTTTGTTGTCTGTGGTTTTTAGTGGTTGACAGCTGACTGATAGTGACAATTTCAGTTTGGTTTACCGGAAGATGATTTGAGGTTATCTAGCTATACGTATTTATATACACCATTGGCTGTGCATTTAAATCGTGTTTTTGTAGTAAACACCAGCAAATTTCACTTTTTTTAACACCAGAATTTAAATATCACTTCAGTTTATACGGTTTGTTTCACTTGGATAGTTAAATTTATTAGCACTTTACGAATTGTTTTGTGAAAATTGAGGAGAAAGTCAAATACGTTATTACTTTGGCAGACGCGAAACCGGAAGGTTGTGGTGTGTCCGAATGGTGTCATTAGAAAGCCTATTAAATAAAACGTATAAGCAGTATTTGCGGGCTATTTAAAACTTTACGGCTCTAGAGATGGTCATTTCGCCAAGTTAATCTATGGTTAAACTTCTTCATACAAAAGTAGGCTCTAACTATCACAAAAAACGGCTTATAGTCCCGTGAGTAGCGCTCCTGATCGGGGCGTGCGGTGTTTGACCGTGCGATGTATTTTTCGAGCGCGCGCTGATCGGGGCGTGTGGTCTTATTTGTGATAACTCCTCAGAACACTGGCGCCACGGCACGGCGTAATTTAAGAGGCTCGAGGTGTTTATTCTCCTCCTCATCGCCTATTATGCGGATCGCTCGCCGCTGTAACCTATCCAAAGAATCTAGCAAGTACTTGGCGGAGCCATCCCAGAGGTGCGAGCAATATTCCACGCAATGCCTCAGTTGCGTCTTTTACAACAAGCACAGTTGCCTTGGCGTGAAAAAACGCCGCAACTTGTTCAGGACTCCGAGTTTGCGTGAGGCTGTTTTTATCACACTTTCGATGTAATTCTTTACACTCTTTACGAGTCTGGCCCGTTTGGCGCTAGAGTCCTTGTCCTTTGACTGGACAATACGGTCGCTAGATAAAGCCGTCAAACTAACCAAGCCCATTAGAGCTACCGTCTTTTTCGCGTCCTCTCCCTCAGCCTCTACATATGCGTGAGGGTCAGGCCGGATGGTGCCCCGGCCCGAGTTTTCTTTACCATTCTCGCACCTTTCCTAGCCACGTCCGTCCAATTCTGCTCATGTATTGTGCTCTTCAATCTGAATTGTAATAGAGCTTTGCTCAAGCATTCAGATTTCTCGATTTGCGAGCAATCTGCCGTTCTCTCTGGCTTTCATCAGATGTGAAATGATGTGTTGAAATTTATTTGTTTTTTTAAAATAATTACAACAAACTAATATTTTTTTTTAAATATCTATATAATAATATTAAAAAAAAAAAGGAAAAAAGAAACAAAATTCCGAAATGACATTATGAACTGCGCTACTGAATTTTATACAAAATTATATAGGAAAACAAAAGAAGACATAGGAAATGTAGAAATTGAACACCCAACAGAAAGAGAAAATCTCACAATAGATCCCATAACAGAAACAGAGGTACTAACCCATATAAAGAAACTAAAATCAGAGAAGACCCCAGGCCCAGACGGCATTAGTAATGAAGCAATAAAACTCGGTGCACCAATCATAATTACCTTCTTAACAGACCTGTTTAATTTAATTCTAGAATATGAGATAGTACCAAAACAATGGCTTCACTCAGACATCATACTACTTTATAAAAAAGGCGATCCCACAGATATTTCGAACTATCGACCAATAAGTCTACTATCAAGCACCTACAAACTATTCACATCCATACTAACTGCAAGAATAGCTGCTAATATAGATAACCACCAACCACCCGAACAAGCTGGATTTCGTTCAAATTTCTCAACAATAGATCGTATTCACACAATAGAACAAATCATCGAAAAGTATAAAGAATACAACAGACCATTATATATAGCCTTTGTAGACTATACAAAGGCCCTTCGACAGCATTACACACAGTTCAATATGGAAAGCACTCAACACATGTGAAATAAATAATAAATACATAAATATTTTAAAAAACATATACTGTAACAGTGTAAGCAGACTGCGATTAGAAAACTATGGGAAAGAAATCAAAATAGAAAGAGGTGTTAGACAGGGAGATCCGCTGTCACCTAAGTTGTTCATCGCTGTCCTAGAAAATATATTCCAATCTATAGAATGGAAGAATAAAGGTATAATAATACAAAATCAACACCTAAGTCATCTAAGATTTGCCGACGATATTGCCTTGTTTGCAGAAACAGCTCCAGAAATAGAAAATATGTTAAAATCACTGGACACACAGAGTAAAATAGTGGGATTACACATGAATCCTAGCAAAACGAAAATAATGACTAATTCAGAAAATAAACCAATAACAATTGAAGAAAAAGATATAGAATATATAAATGAATATATATATTTAGGAAAACAGGTATCATTCAGAGAAAACAGTAACGAAGAAGAAGTGGATAGAAGAATAAATTCTACATGGATTCTTCCAGGATTTCTTTGTGTGCCCAATATTTCTATATTGGGCACACAAAGAAATCCTAAAAGGCAATCTCGATATATCTCTAAAAAAGACAGTAGTAGACACATGCCTATTACCAAGCCTACTGTACGGATGTCAAACTTGGGTTTATACAAATAAAATAAAAAACAAAATTACTACATGCCAGAGAGCAATAGAAAGAAGCAAGCTAAAATTAAGGAGAATAGATAAAATTAGGTGTACAGACATAAGGAGCAAAACTGGACTAACAGATGCTCTGGAACAGGCCCTTAAACTTAAATGGAAATGGGCGGGTCATCTGTCAAGATATACTGACAAAAGGGTGTTCCCTCAAGTCCACTGGATGGTCCGGACCAAAAGGCAAAAGGAAAGTAGGCAGACCCAGAAAACGATGGTCCGACGATATTGTGTCTGTGGCAGGCAAAGACTGGCTGAAAGCGGGGAAAGATAGAGAAAAGTGGAAAGCAATGGAGGAGGCTTTTACCCAGATGGGATCCATGTCTGAAACTATACTAACAAATACTATAAACCAACATAATACTTAGGTTTACTAACAAACTAACATAAATAAAATGTAGAAGTAACCCCATGGATATGGAATAAAAAGCTTTTTTATTTTATTTTATTAATATTATTTCTATTAGACATTGTTAGCAGTGTATTTTTCTAAGATCTTTCAAAAAAAATGTACAATATGGATTTGCAGTTAGAAACAAACATTAAAAATTTCCTAATTAATTAGTAATTTTTAATGTTTAATCAATTAATTGATTATTTACTTAGTAACCCAATAATTGTATTATGATAATATCATTTTACTTTACAACTAATTTAAAATAAATAACATAATACAGACATTTATCGTTTCCATATAAATCGCCCTACTGCGATAGGACCACGGGTACATAGTGGTATACCGTGGTCCTACCGGTGAACACGGGCCCATAATCGTCAGGTTTACAAATAACAAACTCGAATTGCCAAGTGAAGTGCCGCCATTACTTCTCGGCGGTAAAGAAGTTGGGTATTATTTAAAAACTCATGGTAGGCAACCATTAAATCAGATTGTCCTTTATAGATATTTTCCTTTTGTCAGGTATCTCATGGTGTACAAGAGTTGGCTGAAACTTGTGGGACTGCAGCTTCAAATGCATCTGAACAACTAGCTGCAGTAGCACAAAAGGTTGAACAAGTTGAGGATAAACTTTTTCCTAAAAGAAGGAATGGATTGGATTGAAAAAATTAATCGAGTACTTCTCTTTTTTGCTTCTTAAATTAAAATGTGTGAAATCTGAATATAATTTAAATAATTATTTACAAAAAAATTGTATTTATATTTTTATTTATGTTTAATAAAGAGTAAAATTAGTGCATTTGTATTTTTTTAAACCTATAATTATAACATATAATTAAATAATTCTGCTAAAAAAATATTGAAATTGAAAGCAACTCTTGAATCGTCTTCTTTTTCTCGAATGGAATAAGTTACACCAGACTCGAGCAATAGCGGGGCAGGGGGTGCTAATAATCTCCGGAAGAGATTCCGCTGCCAAACCCGACGACTTGACCTGGGCAACATATAGGATTATCTGAAGTCCGCAGGCACTTCAGATAATCCTACTAAATAACAATATAATAAATATTGTTTAGGGTACAATAATAATAGGGTATTCCCTATTATTATTGTACATTGGAGAGGGTGAGCTATTGTTACTAGCGAAAACCAGATCAATATCAGAGATGTAATAGATAGCCCAAAAAGTATCTAAAATACAAAATATAAGATGCTAGTAGTAAAGTATTTAGATAACAGATACAAGATACCTTTGTGAAAGTATTTAAAATACTATAAACAAGGTGTAATCGCGACACGAAACTAGCGCTGACCGTTAATGCGTAGTAGTAAAAATTAAGATGTCTTGGAAACGAAACGGGAAACGAGGTGCGCGGGTGGGCGTGCGTTGCGCCGATTGGCTCTCCAGTCGTACCCATGCGCAGCTATCCCCTCCGCGT
Source organism: Chilo suppressalis (assembly GCA_902850365.2). Classification (NCBI taxonomy): domain Eukaryota; kingdom Metazoa; phylum Arthropoda; class Insecta; order Lepidoptera; family Crambidae; genus Chilo; species Chilo suppressalis. The sequence goes on from OU963898.1 coordinate 23,755,269, forward strand.
TTTGTTCAGCGGCAGAGTTACGTGCCGCGACCTGTGCCTACGTATTTTCTAAATACTTTCTGAAAGAAGCACTTTTTTGTTTGTTTTAAGATTTATATAAGTTATTTTATTGCAAAGCAAAACATTTCTATTAGTTTTGCTTAAGTCCGAATTTGAGGAAATTCATCTTGCAGAAGCACTTTACAGAGGACCACAGAAATATAACCAGTGTTGCCAGTACCTGCGTCGTGTTTCGGACGAATCGAAAGCTGAAATGGGACGATTTTTGGGCAAAAGGGACGACTGCAGAAATGCAATATTAAAATAAGGCAGAATTATATTTATATTACGTGTTGTTTAGTGACGCGATCTGTTTCATACATTATTAGTACGGTTAGAACTACTTGTGTGGCGATGTGTCGACAGCAACTTCTCACTATAACCATACTAAATGTGTGAAACAGACAACTCTCTGATGCGTCACAACACGATAGACAAAAGTTTTTAGGGTTTAAGGTACGATTTTTTTATTAAATGCATCTGATTTTATTTTTTTCAATATTTTAATTTCTTTTCTGGCATTAGACCAGGGTCGATAATTTTTGAGACCAAAAAAAATTATAGTAGGATGAAATCCATTAGAAAAGGTAGAGAATATAACAAAAATGAAAGGAAAAATAAATTACGGGCGATCTGAGGTCGGGAAGGGGGAGGGGGTGAGTTTTTAAGGGTAAAAAATGGTTAATCTCGATTTCCGGTAAAACTGCAAGTCCTATGAAAAAAAGTTAAATGGCAAAGTTGTAGTTAATAAAAAGATCTACAACTTTTGTATCGACACTTTTTTCACATAATCTCAAAATTTATGTGAAATATGCGAATAACCGAGTTTTTGGTTTTTGATTTTTATTTTTTGCAAAAAAAATATTTTTTCACGAAATTTGGTGAAAACTTACCTTTGTATGTCCCAAACATACAGTAATTTTTTTGATTTAAAATATTCATTTTTTCACCTTATTTTGACTTAATATCGAAAAAGCACCCTTATTTTCAATCGAAAATTCTCACGTCAAAATATCTGATTTTTTAAAAAAAATTGGGGTGTTTTTTGTTTGTTGAAATCTCTACTTTCTGATGGTATAAAAAAATATACACTACTATGGTAAATGTTCTCAGAAACTGCAAATTAATAATGAAAAAAACTCCAATCCGAAAAATTGATTTGAATCATTATGTATAATTTTGAACTATTTATTAAAATTTACACTTTAATTACTCGAAAAACGTAAGATTTCATGTTATATTGATAAACAGAAAAATTACAAATCCATAAAACATGCAAAATAGTTGTTGTAAGTAGGTATTAAAAATAGGATTTTCGGATTCGAGTTTTTTTCATTATTAATTTGCATTTTCTAACATTTATCATAGTAGTGTATATTTTTTTTATACCATCAGAAAGTAGAGATTTCAATAAACAAAAAACACCCCAACTTTTTTAAAAAAGCAGATATTTTGACGTGAGAAATTTCGATTGAAAATTAGGGTGCTTTTTGGATATTAAGTCAAAATAAGGTGAAAAAATGAATATTTTAAATCAAAAAAAATACTGTATATTTGGGACATACAAAGGTAAGTTTTCACCAAATTTCGTGAAAAAATATTTTTTTTTGCAAAAAATAAAAATCAAAAACCAAAAACTAGGTTATTCGCATTTTTCACATAAATTTTGAGGTTATGTGAAAAAAGTGTCGATACAAAAGTTGTAGATCTTTTTATTACCTACAACTTTGCCATTTAATTTTTTCTCATAGGACTTGCAGTTTTACCGGAAATCGAGATTAATGAATGAATGAATGAATATATTCTTTATTGCACTATTACACACAATATAGAGAACATAAAACACAGAAACAAAAACACAAAAGGCGGCCTTATTGCTAAGGTAGAAATCTCTACCAGGCAACCTTTGGCTAAATGAAACCATACCATAAGAATAGTGGATTAACCATTTTTTACCCTTAAAAACTCACCCCCTCCCCCTTCCCGACCTCAGATCGCCCGTAATTTATTTTTCCTTTCATTTTTGTTATATTCTCTACCTTTTCTAATGGGTTTCATCCTACTATATTTTTTTTTCACTTTTCACCATTTTTAAAATTATCGACCCTGGTCTACATGTCCTTCGTCGGCTCAAACTTGAGAACATTTTCGATTCCCGAACTCGTGGCCATCAAGGATATTAAGGTGTTGGTGTTGAGGCGGGTTCTGCTTTCGGTCTTTATCCTTTTCAATTTACTAAAAACTCTTTCCACGCTAGCATTTGCAAACAGTAAAATCAACAGCATTCCAATAAATTTACGGATATTGGGGTATTTCACATTTCCGGTAATATCCTGGATTTGGAAAACTTTTTTTCAGTATTGTTCCGCTGGTAGATTCTTACTGTTTTGCACATCGATCTCCATCAGGCAATACTCCCGCCATTCTTTAACCAACATTTTATAATCTAATACATCTTTTAAGAAGGGAAATCTATTTATTACTGAAGTTAATTCTGGGAAAATTGAACTTGTACTTGTGGCGGGCTCTACAATTGGTAAAATGTTAAATAATGCAGTGTCAGAGAAATCAAACCTGGTTCTAATCTGGCTTATTGCTTCAATATAAAATTGCATGCAATCAAGAAGCGCACGGTCTATTTCTGATTGTGGGGGAGGGTTTTGTTGGCGCTTCATTTCATTAATAGTTTCCTGTGCCGAAATTCAGATGTAAATTTTATCTATAGACACGTAGAATCTCGGATTATTGAATTGAATTTCAAAGGCATTGGTTTCCTTAACATAGGAGAATTCCATGTAATTTGCAGCTAGAGTTATGATTAATTTTTCTATTTCTGACTTTAGTTTGTGCAAAAGTGGAGTCTCTGATTGAAACATTATATTAAAATCATTCAGAAGTTCCAGAACGTATGACATAAACTCAAGATAAACTTTGGTAAAAATATTTTTCAATGATGCATAGACAGTCAGTAGTTTTGGACGGGTCTTCCAAGCATTCTACTCTAAAGTAGGCTTCCAGAGCTGGGTATTGTTCTAAGACCCTGCCTACACATGCTTTTAATGACAGCCATCTTGTTGTAGCAGGTGTCAAAATTTTGTGAATATCAATTTGGAAAAAACTTTGCATTTCTTCTAGTTCTTTTTGCCTCTAATAACTCCGACAGAAGTGGGAGCCTACGTTCCGCAATAGATCTTCAATTGACCTGGGCAACTTCATACAAGCTTTTGAAGCGGCCAGATGGATCATGTGGCAGCTACATTTTATGCAAACAATATGAGGTAGAACTTCTCTTAATTTTGAAAAAACTGAGTTGTGTTGTCCTACCGTGACATTCGTTGTGTCTGCTGAAAACCCAACTAAGTTTGAAATTGGTATATCTTTTTCCTTTATGTTGTCCAAAAGCGCCCGAAAAAGGTCATCGGCTGTACCAGATGACATCTCAACCATGTCGAAGAAAACTCTTTTTATTGTGTATTCGTTATCCATGTAGATGGCTGTGATTAGGCTTGTTGAAAATATATCGATATATCGATATTTTTTGTTCGATATATCGATATTGTTAGCCGATATATTTTGATTCGATATATCGATACATCGTTACAAAATAACCTATATCGAAATTCGTATCAAAAATGATATTTTTTTTTAATTATTAGCGGCATATCACGATCTAACTAAATTCGTATTTGGAAAAATCGTAACTGGAGCTCAGATTAATGATATTCAACATATCTATGATCTGTGCTGTATTTAGTATTGTCTATGATGTGTAAATCTGTTTCGCTGATGAATTGGTTGTGCTGAATTCCATTATATTCTGACGAAGTTTGTGACTGTCTAGTTTTGTTTACGAAAGATGGCACCTGAGAGGCCCTGCAATCATTTTCATCATTCGAAAATAGGGTATATTTTTAGGGAGATAATTTTCATTTCATTATTATTCCGCGTGTCATCTTTCGTGAGATATTGTATATTAATTATAATTTGTATTGTTATTGTTACTGTGCTAGGCTGACCTAAATATATTTTTGGGAAAATTGGTCCGATATATCGATATATCGATGTTTTTTTTGCGATATATCGAAGCCGATATTGATATTTTTTTAAATATCGATATATCGATATTTTTTGCAACTTTCGACATCCCTAGCTGTGATTGCACACTGCTTCACAGATCCTAGATCCGATGTTTCATCCATTATAACTGAAAAATAATTGCCAGGCTTTTTCAGATATTCCGCTGTACTTTTCTTGAAATGAGTTCCCAAGATTTGATCGACAATCGCTGTAGCCTTTGTTCGACCCATTGTCATTTTTTGGGCAATCTTTGAATCTGGGCAGATATTTGCTATAAGAGGGATAAGCGGGTCACATAGTTGAAATGGTAAGTTGTTTGTTGCTAAAACAGACGCCAGTTTTATTTAAGCCCTTTTTGCCATTTTGTCTTCTTCAGACAGTTGCAAGGCTTCTCTAATAGGGACTGTCTGCCCAATTGCAGCCATGAATTTCTTATGTTTTTCGGTCTCAGCATGCCTGTATAAGTGAGGCTTGTGGTTGTGTAAAATCACCTGGCAGTATTTACATTTGGCAACTTCAACACCCTTACTGTAGTCGGTTGTGAGTCAGTTTTTCAATTCCGTAATGGTTAACCATTTGTCGCTGAATGTATATGACTTATTTTTAGATGGTTTTCCTGTGCTACTAGGCGCAGCACTAACACTTTCATCTTTTTTTTTCAGATGATTCGTTAGGAAGGCACGTTTTGGAATTTTCAGATGATACTTTTTCTGTATTTTATGATGAAGATGAAGCCAGACCATACTTTACTATTGTCCCGGATGATATAAGTTTTTCTGCTTTCTTTGAAGCTACTTTATTTAAACATGAACATTCGGAAGACAAATTAACGGCTTCGTTATTTTCTTTTTCCTGCCTCGAATAAGGCTCCTCAAGTCTACGCTTAAAGACGAATTTGTCCATTTCCTGTGTACAAAAGCAAACATGCTAAGCAACAAAACCCATACCAGTTAGAACTATGACACTATAAATAAATGACTTTTAGGATCACACTAAACCATATTATTTATATAAATTTGGCCCTATTTCTTTAACCTAAACTTTTTGACAGCAGTATATCCTTGTCATTCTCAATACAGAACGAAAAGGAGGGACTGATGTTAAATTTAGATTTAAGTTTAGAGAATCACGCCAGAATTGGCACCAGTGTATTAAAATTACGTCAATTTTGACATTTAATGCGTCTATAACTTAAGTTTGGAACGCAGCCCAGTAAAATTCGTCTTTATGGACAGGCGAAGGAACTAAGCCATACTGCCAATTCTGCAGTACGTTTTGTTTGATATTTCAGTAAAATGCGGATGTAACGCATTTCAATATTATTTTGGTAGTGCATGATAAATATACAATGACAGTCTAATAGCACTTATTTTAATAATCCCATATATTGGTGCCAATTCTGGCGTGATTCTCTAAACTTAAAACTAAATTTAACATCAGTCTCTCTTTTTCATTCTGTATAGAGAATGACAAGGATATACTGCTGCCAAATTTAAGTTTAGGTTTAGAAAATCATGCTAGAATCGACACCATTGTCCAGTTACGTAAATACTTGCGACACGAAACTACACCATTTTTATATCATAATATCCACTCTGATGCCGGCACTTCAATTGGCTATTCGTGTTTGTTATTTGTAAACTTGACATCACTCTGTTCTTTAATTCCTTCTAAAGCATGCTAAGGACAGACTGTTGTCAAGTTTACAAATAGCAAATGCGAATACCCAAGTGCCGGCATGAAATAATATACGAATTATTAAAACAAGAACAAAACTGAAATCCTTTAATGCCGCCAAACATTCTTCACCTACAATCAAAGACCCCCCTCTATTTCGTACAACATGCCCGCAACCCAGCAACCAAAGCGCTATCATCATAACCACAACGTGCATCATTAAAATGAATGAAAAATTCAACACGACACCACAAAAGACAAAAAATTTAGTATAGGTAGTTACAGTAATTTTTTGGTAGTGTTGCATTGACAAAAGACAAGAACAAAAAACTAGCCCCAAAAACGATGAAACTTTCAAACATGATTGTTCGATGCAAAATTGGTAACCTAAAAGTAATAGAATAACACTTTTATCTTTAAAAATAATTTAGATTCTAGTAGGCTAATTAGTAATTAGAAGTAGTTTAATAAAAGTTTCTGTTTTGAAGGTGTGATGTTAAATTCTTCTCCACTGCCCTCTTTTAAGCTCACTCAGAGCACCGGGGAAACAATGAAAGAAAACCAAAAGAATTAAGATAATGTTATAAGTATATTTTATCAACTTTAGATTCTATCAAAGCAGAGGAATTCAGTTGTTTTAGGTTATTGCTTATATAAATCTATATATACTGTTTCACTAATTATAAATATCTAAGCTGAATACAGTAGTTCAAAGTTAAAGTTTATACAAACCAAAAAGTTGACCTCAAATGTTTCAACTATGTTCTACTGATTAAATATCTAGGCTGAATACAGTAGTTTAAAGTTAAAATTTATATAAATCAACAAGTTGTCATGAAAGGTTATAATTATATGAATATCACACATTCATAACACTCTACCATGTACTTACATGAGTTCTCAACTATATCTAATATATTTTATCCACACATACCACATAGACTAGACTGAATAAGCTATTTAGTGGATTTCAGAGGTTCTACGGCTCGTTTGATCGATATTGGTGACAAACTTAGTTAATTCCAGTTCTCAGTGAGATAACCAGTTATATAGATATATGTATATATAAATGGCAATGGGTAGGTCGGGGTCCAACCTCGCCTTGTGGTTCTTCTCCACGCTCACCCGGGGTTAGTAATGAAAATACCTTGATTAGGATAGGTTTAGCAGTGTATGTTCTGTCCGCTGTTACGGCCGGGTTACATAAAACCGGAGAGCGGCTGGCAAATAAACTCCCGCGTCCCTTCTGGTCCGTGTACAGAGAAAGAGTCTCCTGGTTATTCCTCCAGTATTTCTTGAGGGGAACGTACAAGCCGTTCGAAATATGCAACTATCCGTAAGTATTTTGTTTCCTATCACAAGTTACTGCCTTATTGCAACGCCTTGCGAAGGTTCGTGTTCGTCCACCTGCGAAACTCAGTTCGGTTAGCGACTCCGCGCTATTTCCGCCAATATCCTTCAGGATATAAACTTTTCGTATCTATTTCACGACTCCGACGACTATAATATGCCTTATAATATACTTTGGGCAGAAGAAACGATGAAAAGATAACTGTACCACAAACAGATTGTGAAATTTTAAATGTTGTTTTGACAATTGCTCATAGATGATAGACGGGTCGTCTACTCCCAAATATGTGTCTATGATTTGTCTCTCTCTCCAACTGAAGGCGAAGGCCACAGTCAAACAGACAGCCGCCGCATTCGAGTCGAACCGAAGAATAAACTCAAAACTATATACCTACGCTCGCCGTAAGCTGAGGAAAAGGGAATACCTACCCAAATCAGCGAGGAAATTCAATTTCGAGTAAAATTCAAAATCGATTAAAAACAGCGCCCGATAAGGAGGACTCAAATCGATATGGGAAAAACTATTCAAAATTCAACAACTGTCAAACTCCATCCATTCATCCACGCGCCCCCACAGAGATTCACTGCCTGATTACTTTTTTTTTTAAGTCTCAAGGCGAATATTTTAGTCGAATAGAAAAATCGCCTATTTCCTCAATGCTACCAACCCAATCAATGAAGTTTGACAGCTATGCCGACGTAAGCGGTTCGCTATCATAGACAAAACAGCTGTCCTACGTGTGTCAGTGTCACGCCCTGTTTAAAAACAAACACTACAAAGGTTAAGTTTTTGTTTACCTTTTTCATTAAAATAGATTAATTTTTATTATGGCGGCAAGTCAATTTCCACACAATAAACCTCATACTTAAATATTAAAATAATGAAATCGTAAAACAAAAAGTCTTAAACAAACCTTTGATCAATAAAGAAAAATGGATACAGCTGATACAGTAGCAACTAGCAAAGCAGGTTAGTCGCTAATCGCTAGTTCGATTCACTCACAAGCAACTGGAATACTATATAAAAATAGGTAGAGAAAATTAAATAGTCACTAAACTCAAAAATTACTGAGATGTGTGCGTTCCGTGGAACATACAGAATAGCGATGGGGTCACTGCGCGCGAAAAAGGATGGAAGCTAGCTGAGCTACCTACATCTCTTCTACAGTAGGTACCTACATAGCAAGCGTTGGATTAGATGTACATTGCTCGGTGATATGACGAACAAAGTTGACAATGTACAATGAATTGTGATGGCAGTTTAGTGAAACAAATCAATGAGTGAAACGGAACGCATTCGTCTAATGTTAGGGTGCGGCCAGAGTGCACTCAGATTCAGATTCAGATTCCGAAAACAAGCGCGAGAAATAAACAGTGTAGTCGAAGGGTACGGCCAGAGTGCACTCCTGATTCAGATTCAGATTCAGACTCAGAAAACAAAGCGCGAGAAAAAGCAGGCAACCTGCTTAGACTACACTGTTTATTTCTCGCGCTTCTTTTTCTCCATAGAAAAAGGATCAGCGCCTATAGGCGCCGATAAGCGCCGATCGGATTTCGGCTTTCTTTCTGTATACGGCCTGAGGGTGCGGCCAGATTGCACTCAGATTCAGAGTCAGATTCAGATTCTGAAAACAAGCGCGAGAAATAAACAGTGTAGTCTAAGCAGGTTGCCTGCTTTTTCTCGCGCTTTGTTTTCTGAGTCTGAATCTGAATCTGAATCAGGAGTGCAATCTGGCCGTACCCTTCGACTACACTGTTTATTTCTCGCGTTTGTTTTCGAAATATGAATCTGAATCTGAGTGCACTCTGGCCGCACCCTTAGGGTGCGGCCAGGCAACCTACTTAGACTACACTGTTTATTTCTCGCGCTTGTTTTCGAAAGCTGAATCTGAGTGCACTCTGGCCGCACCCTTAGGCCGTATACAGAAAGAAAGCCGAAAGCCGATCGGCGCCGATCAGCGCCGATCGGCGCTTATCGGCGCCTATAGGCGCTGATCCTTTTTCTATGGACCGGCGGCGCCGACTCGCGCTGGTCCGAATAATAAATAATTTGTATTTGAATTATTAGCCTTAGATTAAATCAATCTAAGTTATAATCTTTTTATAAATCTAATAACTTTATCTTTTATTAACTAAGCGCTAAAATTATTTGTTTCGTACTTACCGAATGGTGACAACAAGTCTTTCTTCTGGAAGGATTGGTTGTTTATGCCAATTGCTCCAATTTTTCATCAAACGGTTTTTTTACTAAATCCAAAATGTAATAAAATGTTTCTTGAATCATTCTTGTATATGTATAAAATCTTTGTTCATCAAATTTAATTTTTTTTACAAATAAATGATGGTATTCTCCGAAACGATTCCTTTCTCTATTTATAGGATGTATAGCTGTTTTTCGCATTTTTAAATAAACATTTTCTAACAAAACCAAATCATCGTCCGATCAGTCCGTCATTTTGCTTGATCTGCTTTAATCGGCTTCCTTTATGTAGGAAGGATCGGCGCCGATAAGCGCCGATCGGCGCCGATCGGCTTTCGGCTTTCTTTCTGTATACGGCCTAAAGGAAGCCGATTAAAGCAGATCAAGCAAAATGTCGGACTCATCGGACGAAGATTTGGTTTTGTTAGAAAATGTTTATTTAAAAATGCGAAAAACAGCTATACATCGAGATAGGTTAGAGCGTCGACACATACGTAAATATGTTACTAACCATAGTAATAATGTATGAAAGCGATGTGTGTCGTGGAGCGTTACCTAAAAGGGACGGAATATGTAAAAGGACATCGAAGGGACGTTTTGATGACAAAAGGGTCCCTTTTGGGACGTTCTGGCATCGCTGAATATAACACAACCTTTTGGTGGTGTTGTGCTTCTGTCAGTGAGTAAGATTCCGAGCTCCACATAGTAGAGAATTGAATGGTGTCGATTCTGGCAAGATTCTCTAAATTTAACATCTGTCTCTCTTTTTCATTCGTATTGAGAATGATAAGGATACACTGTTGTCAAATTTAAGTTTAGGTTTAAAGAGGTGTCGATTCTGGCATGATTCTCTAAAGCTAAACTTAAATTTAACAACAGTGGTGTCGATTCTGGCATGATTCTCTAAAGCTAAACTTAAATTTGACAACAGTGTATCTCTGTCATTCTCTATACAGACTGAAAAGGACTGACTGATGTCAAATTTAGTTTTAAGTTTAAAGAATCCTGCCAGAATCGACACCAGTGTATCTCAATCATTCTCTATACAGACTGAAAAGGACAGACTGATGTCAAATTTAGTTTTAAGTTTAGAGAATACTGCTAGAATCGACACCAGAATCATGCTAGAATCGACATGAAACTACAGAACTGTCAACGCTCAATGCTCATATCGCTTTTTGGGTAGGTAGTCATATTTATAATAAGATCAGTAAGTGTATTACAATCAACAAATATGAAGTTAAAAAGAGTAAAATTAGTTCAATTATACTGAGGATTTGGTTGATACAGTCCTATAAATATAAATACTTCTAATTATGTACACATACGCACCACGCACACACACTTTCATTGTATAGATTAACGTAAGAAAAAATGGTACTCATGTTATTTGTATGACTACATTACAACTAAAATTAGGGAAGTGCGCTGAAGCCAAAATACAGGATGAACTTTCTAGTTTGGCTGAGGATGTCTATATGTACTTTGTGTGAAATCATGGCCTTAGTTTTATCATATTTATATGAAAATTACCATGTATATTTTTTTATATCTCTTTAAGGCTGGTGATAAATCATCATTTATCTCTCTTTAAGGATGGTGATAAATCAGATCCCAGCAATTTTAGGCCTATATCTGTATTACCAGCGCTAAGTAAAGTATTTGAGAAAATAATTTATAACCAACTAGTGGCCCGCCCTCGCTTCACTTCGGTTTAGAGCTGTAAAATTAGATTATATTTTTGTTCTCAGGTTTCTATTAAACACAATGACTTTCTTTAAATACCTAATTACTAAAGACACGCACCGCCGCCGGCCCCCCGGCCAGTACTGCCCGAACCGGTATGTTCCTGCATTTTAAATCTGTAATATCTTCGAAAATATTCATTTAAATTACATGCTGTAGAGGGTTATATTGATCTATATTACACGCACAATGTATTTAAGGTACTTAAGGATTAATGCTGTATTGCTTAAAATCGCTTGTTCGTAAATAAGCCATTGGTGTCGATTCTAGCGTGATTCTCTAAACCTAAGCTTAAATTTGACAGCAGTATATCCTTGTCATTCTCCATACAGAATGAAAAGGAGAGACTGATGTTAAATTTAGTTTTAAGTTTAGAGAATGACGCCAGAATTGGCACCATTATTTTCTCGTAATAAGTAATTAAAAAATGGTTATTGTGGGTTATACCAAAGAGATAGGCATATACCATCGCGGACTTTTTTGTAGACCTTTTTAAGGTGTACAATACTGTAGTACATTATTTTGATCTATCTCGTTGGGTTCAGCCAGCGTTTGCAATGTAAGTGCAAAAAATGTGTTTATTTACGACCTTATATTAAAAACCTCTAAAAATATCAGTGTTTCTCTGCTATATTATGCATGTATTATACATATAAACCTTCCGCTTGAATCACTCTATCTATTAAAACCGCATCAAAATCCGTTGCGTAGTTTCAAAGATTTAAGCATACAAAGGGACATAGGGACAGAGAAAGCGACTTTGTTTTATACTATGTAGTGATGATTACTAGCACACTTTTCTATAAATAAGCTACTTCATTTGAAACAGTTTGGTTTCACTAGAGGCAAAAGTACTACTGATGCTGGAACTGCACTTCTCAAACACATTTTTGATATATGGGAGAGTAAGCACGATGCTATTGGCATTTTTTGCGATTTATCTAAGGCGTTTGACTGCGTTAGCCATGAAACATTGTTAAATAAAATGAAGCATTATGGTGTATCAAATATTTCACTAAGTCTGATACAGTCTTATCTTTCTGCTAGAATGCAGAAAGTAGTTATAAATGAAGCTGTGTCTACAGGAGCACCCATTTCTATGGGCGTGCCCCAGGGTTCAATATTAGGCCCATTGCTTTTCCTTATTTATATCAATGACCTTCCTCACTTTACAAGAGATTTGTGTGAGACAGTACTATTTGCTGATGACACCTCTTTAGTGTTTAAAGCTAGGAGAGGAAATGATTGTTATGACGAAGTAAATTGTACTCTCTCTGAAGTCCTTCACTGGTTTACGGTAAATAATTTCAAACTAAACTCTAGTAAAACAAAATGTGTTAAGTTTACTTTACCTAATGTGAGGCAGGTTAATACTAGTTTAAAAATAAATGACCAGCCTATAGAGTTAGTGGATTCTACAAAGTTTCTGGGTATTACTTTAGACTCGCATCTGCAATGGGATGCTCATATTGATGCCTTATCAAGTAGACTGAGCTCTGCGGCTTTTGCTGTTATTTTTTAACAGCGAAAGATAAGACTCTTAACTGATGTGGAAACGGCAAGATTGGTTTACTTTGGTTACTTTCATAGCATTATGTCATATGGCCTTTTGTTGTGGGGCTCAGCTGCTAATATAGAAAGTATTTTCGTACTGCAAAAGAAAGCTGTTCGCGCCATATATAATTTAAAGGCAAGAGAATCTTTTAGAGAAAATTTTAAAGAAATTAATATTTTAACACTGGCATCGCAATACATTTATGAAATATAATATATGTAAGAAAAAACTATGACGCATTTGCAAAAAAAAGTCCAACCCATAACTTTAACACGAGATTTATAAACAAGCTTGCCGTTCCATGTTTCAGACTCCAAAAATCAAGAGGTTCATTTTTGGGATGTAGTATTGCATTGTATAACAAAGTACCCCAAGATCTGATTGAGCTTCCACTAACCAAATTTAAATCTCAGATCAAGAATTCTCTTATGAATAAGGGCTTTTATAAAGTTAATGGTTATTATCTAAATGATCGTAATGCATGGACATAGTGTTTCTTGTAGTTTGTTATTTAATGGGTATGTATGAGTCAGTTTTTGTAACAGTAATATGGTACCTATCTAATGCCGCTTTCTATATATTAAATATAAAATTTATTGTAACTATATATCTGTATCCTAAATAATGTAACGGAAGGTGACTTCAGAAGTATCTCTGAAGTCATTTTTCAACTTACTTACGACTCTGTATATATCAATACAGGGAGAAAAAAGCAGCCCTTGCTGAGTTTCTTGCCGGTTTTTCTCAGTACAAGGTCTCCCGCCGTAGTTTTGCGAACCGATGGCGTAGCTTCTTGACCTTCACAAGTGCTTTTTCGTGCCAAACACTGTAAGAAACATTAGAATGCGTTACACCGGCATTGCAAAGTAATATAAAAAAGATAAATAAAAATTAAGACTAGGCTGTATGTGCATTGTTCCCTTTGCCTTCCGTGAAAAGTAGAACGTTAAAAAGAAGTTTCTGGTTTTTGTTGATAGTATTTTGATTTTAGGTGTATTTTTACCCCTGCGTATTTTAGTTCCTTGTGGTGCCACCAAGAAAGCTAGAAAGTAAAATATATTTCTAATTGGTCAGGTTTACAAAAATGGATGAAGAACTAGGGGGATTTACTATGGACGAATTAACCCTTCCACCTGTAAAATATGAATGTAAGTGATTGTCCTAGTACAATAACCTTTTTAATTGTCGTTTAAAGATTATAGTAGAATTCTTTCCTTGCAGATTTGGATCACACTGCAGATGTTCAGTTAGTATTCTTTAACTATTCAAAAAATCTAACCTTTCTCAGTTTTCCTTGAATAAATTTTTCTGCATGCTTATCAGTGCACCCACATTACATCTTTGCCAGTATATGTGTTGAACAATGAATGCAAAACAGTACTAGATATACATTATTATTTTCAAATACCAGTGCATGATAGCCTATTTAAATCAACCTACAAAATACTCTAATAACTTTTCCTAATGATAGTGTTGTCAATACATGTTGCCCATACCACTGTGAAATAGGTCCCCTTTGAATGTCTCAATTGTAATAGATAAAGATATTAAGTGTGAGTTGTTACAGAGCAAGTATATGGAGATGGTGTAAAAGTGGTAGATGATTATTTTAAATTGTGTTTGAAAATTGAACTATTGCATAAGAATTCTTATGAAATTGTTCTTCCCAGTCATACATAAGTCATTTCTTATTTAAAGTCTGTGGCTGCTTATAATGTCAATGCAATTGCTCTGTCAATCAGTCCAGTCAAGCATGATATTTGTATGAGACAACCAAAATAACAAGGACAAAACTCATAAGTGCAGTGAGACATCATAAACAGTTTGTGTATAATCAATAGTGAAATCTGGTTTTTTGTGTTATTCAGTTAGAAATTAGTTAGGTTTTAATGATAAATATCGCATAGAGGGTTGCTATTGCAACGGATCATAGGTCAAAGTTGATAGTTTGATTGTAAGTTGATAGTTTGGGTTAGTAGAAATAGGGAAGATGCAAACATAATATTTATGAAAATTTTATCATTAAAATGTTAAAAAAATAAAAGGAAGACCACTGCAAAGTTTTTATTTTACATAATGTTGTTTTTTTACAATAATTACGAATTAAAAATGACTTGAAAAAAACGTATTTTAAAACACCAATCAGCATTTAGTGACGTCGCTCCTGTTATGACAACTTATTTGAGGTTATGGTTGTAAAAGTGAATATTATTTTATGGGAATATTAATTGCAGTTTTTTAATAAAAATGGAAGTTGGATTTATCAAAGCAGACTCCAGGAATTAACCAAGAGTTAGTGTTGATATGGTTGTAACTTTTTTGTCCAAAGTGCAGAGTTTTCAAGTGTAGAAATGAATTACTACGGTATGTATAAATCATAGTTGTTAAACTTTGTATTTTATTCAGCTTCTACACATAGCAGTTTTTTCAGCTCAAACAAGAGAATCTTACGGCGATAACGCAATCGGCTATGTCCAAATTAAAAGAGATGGAGAATTATGTACAGTAAAAAGTTGAGTTACTCCGGAGCATAAAGTACGTAAAGAAGGTTATCGTGTTACAATTATTTTAAATGAAACGCAAAGCTTGGTTCAGTCCTGCCAATGTAAAGATGCCACTCATTTTAAACTTTATCCAATTTTCGAAGTCATTCTACAACTGTAAAATTAAAAATATGTTATAGACAGGTTTTGTAAGTATTAGGTAGGTTCCTAACGCGTTTTTACGTACAAGCAGATTAATTAACCATATAACAAGGATATTCTCTTATTTTATTATAGGTCAAAGTGATCTTCACAGCGTCGAATAATAGTCTTTGGAAAATAATGGTCATTTCTCTTTGTAGCTTAAAACCACTTTTTTCTCAGTTTTGGGTCAATTTAATTAATTCAAACAAAAGTCAAAAACAATTTATTTGGAAACTTTATTGAAGTAGATGGACACATTGGCACAAAACATGAGTCAACACGGCCTTTTTTCAGAATATTAGTGGTATTGTTATAATCACCTGATGTTGTTGGATAAATAAATAATGAATAAATAAAATAGCCTTTATTTCAGAACTTTCTTAACATAACATTGATTATACATTTTACAATAAGTCACGCAGTTCTGTGTGCCTTTTGGCAAAGGCCTCCTCTAACCGACGCCATTCACCTCTGTCAGCTGTCCAATACGGACCCAGGGTACAGCTGATTTCATCCTCCCATCTTCTAAACTGGGGTCCTCTCCTACGCTTTCCATCTCTAGGATACCAGACTGTCACTCCCTTGCTCCATTTGTCTATGGTACCTCTCAGCAAGTGGCCCGTCCACCTCCATTATTGTTTGTCCACTCTAGATAGAATATCTGTTATTTGCGTTTAAGATCTTAGATCCTCACTTCTTATTCTATCCCTTAGACTTACTCCTGACATACTTCTCTCCATAGTCCGTTGACAATGAGTCAGCTTATCCCTTGCTGCGTCGTTAAAGGCCAAGATTCACAACCGTAGGTTAGACACAGTAAAATACAGGTATCAAAGGCTTTCCTTTTAATGTGGATCCCCAGACTCTTGCTTTTCATTATTTCCTTCAGCGAACAATAGTTCTTCCAACCATAGGCTATTCTCTTGATGATTTCTTTAGTCATCTGGTCACTAAAAGAAATAATTTGACCCAGATATACATATTCAGTAACATATTGAAAATGGTCCCCATTTAACAATAAATCAATGGGATCTGAGTTGGTCATCACCTTGGTTTTTTCTTTATTTAACTCCAGGCCTACTTCTATACTAATTTTAGCTAAATCTTGGATCTTAGTTTCAAGCTTCTTTTTATCCTCTTCGAACAAAACTATATCGTCCGCAAACCTGAGATGGTTAAGTCGACAGCCGCTGATGTTTAGGCCCAAATTTTCCCAATCCAGTTTCCTGAAGATGCTTTCAAGAACAGCTGTAAAGAGCTTAGGAGACAGAGGGTCCCCTTGCCTTACACCCTTGCAAATAGGGAATGGGTGGCCAATAGATTCTAATTTTATGCTAGTTATGCTTTGTTCATACAGGTTTTTAATTATGTTTATATGTACTTTAATTACTCCTTATTGCTTTAAATGTTGTTGGATAGTCCATTTTAAATTTTTACAAAAAAATATCTCGAACGTTGAAACCCGCGACGAACAAGTACGACCAGTGACAGACAGGAGTGACGTCATCGGAACCATAGGTCCGTTTTCGCGCGAAAATTTAAACTGTCAATTTAAAACCTAAAACATGTTTTCCGATAAATTACAATGTTTTAATTTTTTAATATATCTGTGGTTTATTCTATATGGAATTCTTTAAAATGAAAACAAAAATAAAAATATTGCATCTGCCCTATTGTAAGCAATTGTAGTTGTTTAAGTGATGTGTTTCATATTGTTATTATTTGTGTTTCTATAGGTAGCAGATATTGATAGGAATAAGTATATATAACTTTGGTACAGTTTAGGATGAGATTTATTGGTAACATTAAACCACAAAGGTATGATGTTAGGATTTGAATAAAAAAAAATCTTGTGTATTTTTATTCCCCCTTCAGGGCTAAGTACAATAAATAGGTCTTCAGCCATTAGCAAAATAGTTACAGGATTTTATAGGGCAAAATAAGTGGTTCGTAGTCATAATATCAACTAGATTTTCTTACAATAGGTTCATAGAATAGAAAACTATGTAATTAGATAAGTCTCAAGTCAATATCAGTGGTGGTCATATAATTAGAAACACTTCTTATGAATTCTTATTCTTCGGTACCCATGCCGCGACAACTGCCACCTAGGATGCGCGCCAGTACACCCAATCCAGGTACCGCCGATTCAAGCGCAGAGAGGGCTGTTTTCACGCCCTTCCCCGCTACGTACCTGCGGATGCCCACTCAAGGGACCCACGCAGCCGCCTACTCGACAATGAAGACGAGACGTCCGGAGGCGATGATAAGGGCCCCAGACTAGGCCCATCACTGCTGAAGTCCGCCCATACCGCGAGCGCCACCAGCGCCGCAGGGGAAGATGAAGACTCCCAATACGGATCGTGATCGAATACTGGCATCATTATCGAGGGCTGGCGGCCGCCCAATGCTATAGATGCCAGGCATTCGAACATAGCCCGGAAAAGTGTCACCGCAAACAACATTGCGTTACATGCGCCGGCGACCATTACGCAACAGACTGCCCACGCGAATTAACTGACTTGACTACGTGTGCTAACTGTAAGAAAGGGCTCACAGCCAACAATAGAACCTGCAGAGTGTTTCTTCAAATCGCACGCCGCCGAAGAGAAAGAATCCACACACTGATACCGGGTCAGTCCGCCCCGCCCCCTGGACCATCACAGGCCACCGAACTCCAAACGCCGATGTTCCCGAGCCCAGAATCGGACCAACCCTAACCGCCCCCGCAGACCCGCCCACTGACCGGGGCGCATACATACCAAAAAGAAGACGTCGCCGCAGGAAACGCAAAACCGACCGTCGACCTGTGACGACAGCCCAGGAGGGCTCGCTTCAACAGCCCAACCGCTCAAGCCAAATCCAAGGCTCTAAGCCACTAACAAGACCGCCTCCCCTTCCGCTCAATGCAGCAGGAATAAAAAGTTGAGATAAGACCACACAAACTGTGTTAGAGGCCGAAGCCTAATCACAACAGGAACAGGAAGAGGGACAGCCAAAAATAAACTACGCCACGATCGAAGCTATGACTGAAATGCTCTGTGGCGTAATAATCGAAGTCAATATGGGAGCGGGCCCCCATACACACCCTAACCAGAACCCAAAATGGGGATACTGATTTAATTGTGTCCTTTCAACTTTGTTTGTCTACAGGCCTATGGATACGCATCGGCGATAACAACCGTCGCCCTCACCCAAAACTACCCACCACCCTAATTATCCACCTATCCATATACAATTTCTCTGTCCTCCTCCAAACTTACATAAACCGCGGACTGCTCGCTGGCGCTAGCTGGGCATCCCCTGAAAAGGGGTCTCACCTGGCATGGAAGACCGCGCTGAGGGCCGCGTAGTAAATCCTTCTTGGTGAATGAAGACTGAGAAGAATGAAACGGACTCCTCACCTACGATGGCCGCTGTCTCATCAATCATCATCATCATCAACAGCCTATCCTAGTCCACTGCTGGACATAGGCCTCTCCAATTGCACGCCACTCAGATCGATTTTGGGCTACTCGCATCCAGCTCCTGCCAGCCACCTTGCGCAAATCGTCACTCCACCGTGCCTGAGGACGTCCTACACTACGTTTGCCTAGACGCGGTCTCCACTCCAGAACTCGTCTACCCCAACGGTTATCGGTTCTTCGGCAAATATGGCCAGCCCACTGCCACTTCAGCTTACTAATCCGGTGGGCTATGTCGATAACTCTGGTTCTCTGTCGGATTACCTCATTTCTGATGCGATCCTTCAGAGAAACGCCGAGCATAGCCCTTTCCATAGCGCGCTGAGCGACTTTGAACCTGTGGACCAGCCGTACCGTCAGTGTCCACGTCTCGGCTCCGTATGTCATCACAGGTAGGACGCACTGATTGAAGACTTTCGTCTTTAGGCACTGTGGGATCGACGATGTCAAGACTTGACGTAGCTTCCCAAACGCTGCCCAACCCAGCCGAATTCTTCTATTCACCTCGTCCTCAAAGTTGTTTCTACCTAACTGCAATGTCTGCCCGAGGTATACATATTTTTGAACAACTTCGAGAACGGCACCGTGTATTGCAATCGGTTCCGGTAGAACATGTTCATTGAACATGACCTTGGTTTTATCCAAGTTCATCCGTAGGCCGATGCGTATGGAAGAGTCAGCTAGGTCATTCAGCATTTTTTGTAGGTCCTGCAGGGTTTCTGCCATGATGACGATGTCGTCTGCAAATCGCATGTGAGAGATGCGTTCGCCATTGATGTTGATGCCATGTCCTTTCCAGTTCAGCGTCTTGAACATATCCTCCATTGCATTAGTGAACAATTTCGGGGAAATAACGTCCCCTTGTCTCACTCCACGATGCAACGGTATGGGACTTGTTTGCTGATTCTGTACTTGGACAGACATGGTGGCGGCTTCGTAGAGACATCTAATCACTTGGATGTATCGCCAGTCGACTTGGCAACGCTGCAGGGACTCTAGGACAGACCAGATTTCAATCGAGTCAAAGGCCTTCTCATAGTCCACAAATGCTAGGCACAGAGGTTGATTGTACTCTTCAGTCTTCTGTATAATCTGCCGTACTGCGTGGATGTGGTCTATGGTGCCGTATCCGCTCCGAAATCCAGCCTGTTCCGGTGGTTGGAAGTCATCAAGTCTTCGCGCCAGACGGTTCGTGATCACTCTTGAGAACAGCTTATAGACGTGGCTTAGAAGGGATATGGGTCGATAGTTCTTGAGTAGGGTCTTGTCCCCCTTTTTAAAGAACAAGACGACCACACTCCTACTCCACATCTCCGGAGTTCTCCCTTCTAACAGGACAGTGTTAAAAAGCTTTTGGAGCTCCCTCAGTACGGGTTTACCTCCAGCTTTCAAGAGTTCTGTTGTAACACCATCCTCTCCAGGGACTTTTCCATTTTTAAGCTGCCCAAGAGCAATCTCAATTTCGCCAATACTGACTTCTGGCAGGTCTTCGGTGAAGTGACGCGTTAATGTGGCTCTAGAATCCTCATTTCCGGGATCTGGTCGAGATGCATGTGATGCGTACAACTGGCCGTAGAAGTCTTCCACTTCCGAAAGGACTGCCGGCTTTGAAGCAACAACTTCCCCACTTGGTGTGGTCAACTTCGTCAGATGACTTCTTCCAAGAGATTGTACGAACACTTTGGACCCTCGATTCTGCTCTATCGCTCTCTCGATCGAGAGAGTATTGGAGCACCGGAGGTCATGTCGTACGTGCTTACTGATCTCTTGGATCCGCTTTGCTGACGAAGTGACGGGTGGATTTTCACGTCGTTCCTTCATTAGCCCTAAAGTCTCTTCGGAAAGCTTTGACTTCCTACCCTTACGCTGCCTTGCACATAATCTCGTACCCTCTTCCCTGAGGATCCGAACCACATTTTCGAGGTTTTGGTTTACGTCTGATGTGGTTTCCACGGCAGCAAATCGGTTCTCCAGATTTGACTGGAACGTTTCAGATCCTGTTATAGATTGGAGCAGAGTAGGTCGGAGCCTGGATTTCATCAAACGGACGCGCTCGGCCTTAAAGTTGATATTCAGAGAACCCCGGACGAGTCGGTGATCACTACCTGTATTGAACCTGTTGATCACGGAGACGTCTCTGAATATATACCTCTTGTCCGTCATGATGAAATCGATCTCATTTTTAGTCATAGTGTCGGGGCTTTGCCACGTCCACTTCCTTTGGGGCTGTTTCTTAAAGAAAGAGTTCATCAAGAAGAGCCCTTCCCGTTCGAGGAAGTTGACGAGCATTTGCCCCCTATGATTTCTGCTTCCAAATCCATGGGATCCTACTACCGATTCGCTGCAATTCTGTACTCCCACTTTAGCGTTGA
This sequence comes from Chilo suppressalis, assembly GCA_902850365.2. Classification (NCBI taxonomy): domain Eukaryota; kingdom Metazoa; phylum Arthropoda; class Insecta; order Lepidoptera; family Crambidae; genus Chilo; species Chilo suppressalis. Next base: position 23,776,436 of record OU963898.1, read on the forward strand.
AGTCACCCATAACAACGTTGTAGTGGGTCTTAGTAGTGGAGTGGAGGGCCCTCGATATATCATCGAACATATCCTCCACTTCGTCGTCAGAGTGTGTCGAGGTCGGTGCGTACACTTGCACCACCTTGAGGCTATACCTCTCGGTGAGCTTTATAATGAGGTACACTACCCTGTTCGACACGCTGGACATTTCCACAACGTTATCGGCAAGGGACTTATTCACCAAAAACCCAACGCCACCTTGGGACTGTTGGTCTCCCCCACGGAAGTACATTAGGTGGCCCGATTCGAGCGTTATGGTGTCCTCCCCCTCTCTTCGGACTTCACTTAACCCTAAAATGTGCCACCTAATCTTCCCAAGTTCCACCTCGAGTTGCGCCAGATGCGAGTCAAGCCGAAGCGTGCGTCCGTTGTACGTTGCCAGGGTCAGTCTATTGTGGTGGCCTCCCGTAGCCCGGAGATTCTTGGCACCCCCTGCCCCGCCGTCACCGTGGTCGCCACCGTGACCAGGAATAGCGGAGCTGCCGGGAACTGGGGGCCGTGGCTTGTGGTTTGTTTGCATTGAAGGTTTTGCCCATAATCGCCACGCTGGGCAGGCGCGTTGGCGATCGCAGAACGTAGGTTAATTCACTGATGACGCTGCTGCCCGTCACCAGTGAGATTTCCCTCCCCTACGTCGTTGGATGGTTATACCGCCATCGGTCGGTTTGCCAGAGCCTCGTCTGTTGGTCAACAGGGTGCACCGCGTGAAGGTGAGGTTGGCTTGGGTTCTTGCATGTGTATTTAGAACCCCTTACGGCCGCTGTCTAGCGGCACCTAACCCCGCGGGGGCGCACCCCCGTGAGATGAAGCCCGGGGAAGAACCGCTCCCGAACCCACCTCTAAAAGGAGGAAGACCCGAACCGCCCAGCACGTCATTCAGCAACCGTCGCTCTAAGGAATAACAAGGAAGAAAAGGGAAGCGGTTCTCTCTGGAACAACAAGGCTCTAGCAGTGATCCATCATCAACACCTACCGCATTCATTCATATAGTCCACGAACATCGACACTCCGGATTCTCCCCCAAACAAGTGCGGGTTGGTAACTTCTCGCTCACAGTACGTATGGGACCGACAATGAAGAGCGCGTCATCACCTAGCTGGACACAGCGACAAAGGCCACCAACCCCGGCGACAGCACCACCGAACAGTTTGCAAGACCGACTGAACAGTTTGCAGGACCGACCGTCGAGGACACTCCGTTTCGCTTCGTTGAAGCGTACACTTCTGTCTCGCTCTCTCGATTGAATGCTTTGATGCTTATGCAGTTGAGTCGAAGCATATTTTATTTGATGTTATATTAGTGTGAGCGTACCGTATCTTCCTTTTTTGTTTTAATCTAAGCCATTTCCTAACCTTTTTGACTCTGTCGTGGCTAGTGCACAAATCGTGCAAGCCAAAAAAGAAAGATAGAAAAATATTCTTTTTAATTTTAATTTTTAAGCTCAGTTATTTATACTTGGCTATTCTACAAACTTTTTTGAATAATTTTGAGTAACTGTTTATACTGTTTGAAATCTGCAGTGGACGTGCATTGCAATCATCGATTCGGTAGTTAGCTGCAAAGAGTTTTGCCAGTGAATTTGCTTCCTCCTGCGGTTTACGAGCTAATGATCCATCTGCTTTGGACATCTCAGAGGTGGCAGCTATCGCTGGCAGAAGTTGTGTGTGAAGTAAATAACCTTTCAAGGAGGATAATGCTCAAAAGTTGCGAGAAATTCGATAGGACATAAATATTTAGTATTAGACGTTACAGTGCTGATTTTAAAACTGCAGATTTGATGTTATTGTATGAGTGTTGTAAAAGAATGTTGTAATAGAACATTCAGTTTCGTACCCTTTTTGGCGTCCCAGGAAACAATAAACTATACTCATCTCACAGTCTAGAAAATCGTAGGAAATGAAACATACATAAACATAACACAAATTGAGCTCAAGGTTGCATAATTTGCCATATTTACAGTAGTTTTTCGAATAGAAAATGGCTAATAAAAATAATAATATTTTATATTATTTATATATTCGTAAATATAGTTTCAGTTTAGAAGACTACGCAAAATTGTTATCACTTGCTCACCCTGCGAAATTCGTGTTCGTATTCGTACCGGCAAATACTTTTCTGTTCGATTTTTTAAAACTTTTATACAAACCTTGTCCCTGGCTATAGGTGGATTCGGGTGGTGTAATGTCTGGTCTGTAAAATAATCTTTCACACAAACCTTTGAAATCTTGTCTTGACGATAAAGGATACAAAAAAGCAAGAATTTACAACTTTGTGTAGTAGTTTGGATTTTTTTGTGTTATTTAAGTTTATAGATATTGATGTCGATTCCGGCATGATTCTCTAAAGCTAAACTTTAATTTAACAGCAGTGCATCCTTTTCATTCTCTATACAGTACAGAATAAAAAGGAGAGACTGATGTTAAATTTAGTATTAAGTTTAGAGAATCACGCTAGAATCGACACCTTATATTTATAAAACGATTAAAGTGATTGAACACACATACTCATAGAACTCGATTGTAATTTCTAATTTAATTACTATAGCTTTCGTTACAGGTTACATGCGTGGGGAGACAGCCTTAAGGAAGCTTTTGAGCAATGCGGCATGGCGATGTTTGGTTACATGACGGAATTGAATTATGTACAAATCCGGGAAGTTCATAGTATAGAAGCTAACGCAGACGACATGATGGGCTTACTGTATCACTTTCTTGACGAATTGCTTTATCTTTTCTCTGTTGAACCATTTTTAATATGCAAAAAAATTGTTATAACCGAGTTTAACACAGAAGAGTTTAGGATAGTATGCCAGTGTTATGGAGAAGAGTTCGAAATAGGCAAACATCCACAAGGAACTGAGGTAAAAGCAATCACTTATTCCGCCATGCAAATCATAGATGAACCTAAGGATAATAAGTTTGAAGTGTTTGTGATAATAGATATATAAATCAATATTTATTAACTGTATGATGAAAATATAAATTAATATATTTTTACTCAAGTTTTATTTTATTGACAATACCAAGACAATGGTGTCGATTCTGGCGTGATTCTCTAAACTTAAATGTAACATCAATTTCTCCTTTTCAGTCCGTATAGAGAATGACAAGTATACACTGTTGTCAAATTTAAGTTTAGGTTTAGAGAATCGTGTCAGAATTGAAACCAATATACTCACTCATACTACAAATGTTGCTCTTAGGCTGTGTCCCCAGTAAGCAAACTGTCAGCGGCCGACTGAGTGAGCCGCAAATTTGCAGCGAACTGAAATTTGAGTTAGCTGCAGACTCAAATCAATTTTCGTGCGTCGCAAGCAAACTGTTAAGAGTTAGCCGCTTATTTAGCCGACCGACTTAATTATCACTTTACTTTTGTTGTACGAAGGGAGTGGTTGTGTTGGTCACGATGGATATTTTTGAAGTAATTGGTATCTTAGAAGCGCTGAAAGAGGATAAAAGGAAGCACTGGGTTCACCCATTATACAAGAAAAGGTTGAGCATTGGACAATTTCACACTCTTTATCCAGAACTAAGGAAACATCCAGAAAAATTTTACGACTATTTCAATATGACTTCTCATACATTTGATGAATTGTTGAAATCTATAACCCAGTACATAGCTAAAAATAATATCACAAGAGATACATTATGTCCCGAAGAACGGCTTACTATAACTTTGAGGTAAGTAAATAATTAACGCTTTAGGATTTTAAAAAAATATGTTATTTTTATTGTAATACAAAGTCACTTTCGCATTTATAGTTTTTAATTTAACAATCACTTTTCAAAGTTACTGTATTATTAAATTGAATTAGGAACATATATGGTAACATTAAGTTGGTAACCTGTCATTCCTCATCTTCAGTGTGGTTTGAATCGCCTCGCAATATTGCTTCTATGTCTTCTATTTCCGCTGAAGAACCTGTAGAGCTATGTGATGGACTGTTTCGAGGGTAGTTTTGCACATTTGGTGTACTGCTGCTTCCACTCGCATAGCCATACTGATGTGGGTACTGGTAGGCATTCGTCCATCCAGTTTGCATCATACCACCGTCATAATTATTATGTACACTATATTTTATATTTTTAATAATTTTCATCACTTCGAACCGAAATTCAAAATTCTGTGTTGGGGACATTGTCTTCATTTCCGGTAAAATATTTAGTAGAAAGTTCATATCTGGATCGTTTTCTCTTTTTTTTTCCATCGAGTTAATTAGGGCTTCTTGAAACACAGTCATCTTTTTTGGTCTACTGACATTAACTACCGAGTCAGTAGAATCATTTTCATCTAAAATAGCGCTACTGTCGCTAGACGTCTCGGCGCTAATATTGCCAGATGTCTGGTTGCTAGCTCTAGAAACATTTAAAAACTGTAACATGTCCAAGTATGGTGTCTTGCGTTTTTTTGTTGCGCCACTTCCGCTTTTGACTGAGGAATCCTTATTTTTTTCTCTGGTGTGATAGTCGCGCAAACCCTTCCATTTTTTTTGTAGGTCTTTTACTGAAACAGAAATAATCGGTAGTTCAATATTCTTTCCAGATTCTTGTCAAGTGGACTAAGTTACAGAAAAATTGCACAAGAGTTTCTTGTTGGAAAATCGACGGTATCGAAAATAATAAGTGAAACTGCATGCATTATATGGGATATTTTACAGCCACAGGAAATGCCGGAACCTTCTGAAGAATTGTGGCTAGAAATAGCAAAACGATATTATAAAAAAACCAACTATCCTAATTGTATAGGATCTATCGATGGCAAGCATATCCGTATTAGAAAACCACCAAAAAGTGGGTCTAACTATTTTAATTATAAGAAGTTCTTCTCAATTGTTCTGTTAGCCGTAGCAGATGCAAACTGTTCTTTTATAGCTATTGATGTAGGTGCTTGCGGACGAAATGCTGACAGTAATATATTTAAAGAAAGTGGTTTTGGCAAAAAATTGGCGTGTGGGTCTCTGAAGATTCCTAACTCAACTAAATTGCCTAATTCAAATGGATTGCCCCAACCTTTAGTGTTTCTTGGAGATGAGGCATTTGGATTACAAAAGCATATCTTGAGGCCTTTTCCTAATAAAAGTTTAAATAAGGAAGAGCGAATTTACAATTATCGTCATAGTCGAGCTAGGAGATGCGTGGAATGTGCATTCGGCATCCTAACAAGCAAATGGAGAGTTCTGCATACACCGATCGCTACTAATGTGAATACAACCATCGCTATCGTAAAAGCCGTTTGTATTTTACATAATTTTGTCATAGCAAGAGAACAAGCACAATATGCACATATTTCGCGACGTACCTCAACAACTCTTACAAGTTCAAGGAGCCAAATTATTACTGTATCAAATTCTGGAAAAACAACAAGAGAAAACTTTAAAAACTATTTTCTTAACGAAGGAAAGCTATCCTGGCAAGAGAAATATTTGTAAGTTGTAGCTACAGGAAGAAATAGTGTAACGGAGTGTGTAAAGCCGTAAATACTATGTAAATTATGATACTTTGTTTTATGTAGTGAGTGATACAAGTATATTGTTGAATAAATAATAAATTCATTAGAATGGAACTTACTTCTTTTTTGTTTAGTGTTTTCTTCTAAGTTTTGCCAATCATCGTATATAATTTCAGCGACTTCATTCCAATTGCTCTGCTTTAATACTCTGTTGCTGTATTCTTCACTCGACATGTTCCATATGCATGGTCTATTCTGTATTTCACTAATGAACCTTTCCGTATCAAAGGACATCTTGGATTTTCAGTGATGTGTGTGTGCGTTGAGATTAGTTAGGTGCGATGCAAAAAAACACGTCCTAACACGATGATAGCTTTTTTCCAACTATCCGAATAATCAGTTTGAGTCACTACGCCCGGCGAACAACCAATCGCCGCCGCCGACTGGAACCGGTTTTGGTGGGAGTCGGCCGCTCACTAAGATAGTCGGCGCGCGTAACGCTGCAAACTGCGTACAGTGAGCGCAAAACTAGCAAACTGTGAACACTCCATTTGAAATATATGGAAGGGCGTACTAAACCGATACGCCGCTAACTCAGTCGGCCGCTGACAGTTTGCTTACTGGGGACACAGCCTTATTGTCACGTAATAAAAGACTATAAAGATATAATAAAATTTAAGCCGATGCGACTAACAAATTGGAACCTTATCATCAGACCCAAGTACAAGTCATTATCCTTGTCATTCTCTATACAGAATAAAAAGGAGAGATTGATTATAAAAGTTAAGTTTAGAGAATCGACACCATTGTCATTCGCGAAAATGAAAAGCAATGCGATGTGAAAGGATTCTAACAATACCCTCGAAATTCTAATTTGCACAAACATAACATAAACTTTTAATAAACAAGGAATAAGCTTAGACTACTTACGCCGTGTTTTGTTCCTGTCACTCAAATGTCTGATATTCTGTGTTATAAAGATAAAATAATGCCTACGATGCTTTTATAAAGAACACAAGTTCAAGATATAAAAAACAAATTCCACGGCAACACTTTTCATTCGTAAAACTATAAAAACACCTTTTTCTCAAAAATCACGATTTGTCATGAATGTTATTTACTTATTCACCACTTGATATTCGGTGAAGGAACATCCAGAAAAAATGATTATCTCATTACTTTTGTTACTGTTTGGACACACTAATAGAAAGAGACAGCTTGCACTAATTTAGCTTTACTCTTCAGAACGCTTTTGAGGGTGAGGTAAGCATTCAAGATAGAATAAAATAAAATATTCTTGTGCGTATCCTCACGATTTGTCTAAATGCTTGTTTAGGTAATTTGATTTACTTACGTGATAGCTGCAGATTTACCTGAGGAACTGCTTCTGCACGGTACTGTAAGGCCAGAAACATATTAACGTGTTGAGGCGTATCGTGACACATTGGCTTCATACTATTATTATGGGTTAGAGAGAGAGATAAAAGAATGGATACGACACGATACGTAAATATGTCCCTAACTATAGTAATATATGAAACCGATCTGCTTCTGGCGCACCACGACACGACATGACACGACCCGTTAATATGTTTCTGGCTCAAGAGCCATGAAGAAGCATTTCTGCAGGCTGGCAAGGTGCCACCTTGCGTCAGGATGGTTGGTGTGGCAGTTTATAACTGCTGTAACAGCTATCTTCGCGTCTGGACTCTATCACCACTTAACATACTACTACTAATAACTACTTGAGAAGTCCCGGCTTCCTATCACGTATGTACTGTGTTTAGAATTTATTTCGAAATCCTATGTCCATCATTTCGCCAAAACACAAAAATATAATTTTCCTGAATATACTTATTGGTAAATACTAATTAAATTAGAGCATATTTTGTTTTTCTGCTTACCTATTATAAAAAAAATATAAATTAATAATAGTGTCGAGTCTGGCATGATTTTCGTTTCGGAGAAAGAGAGCAAAAGGTTTCGAAATACCTCTGCAATTTCGTTGAATGCCATACATTGTTAAAATCAACAAAAACCCTTCCTTTTAGTCCACTAAACTTCGAGGTGGTGAAAACTACTTGACTTCAAAAATGACAATGTTATCACTGACTCGTCAGTGTTAACATTTTATTAAAATTATTGCACCTGTAATTTAGGGATGAGTGGAATAAACAGTTTTATGTTTAAATAAAACTAGTTTAAACGGGATAATGCACGAAACTTTATTTATTTATTGACGTTTCGTAGCCTTTACAGGCTTTATTAGGCAAAAAGTTTTATTCTGACGACGAAGCCTGTAAAGGCCACGAAACGTCAATAAATAAATAAAGTTTCGTGCATTATCCCGTTTAAACTAGTTTTATTTAATGAGTGATGTGCGTGAAAACCTAAGAAACAAATAAGTTTTATGTTTATTTACATTTCTGCTTGTTTTCATAAGGAGTTTATAATATTTATAACGCTTAAATAAAATTATTCAAAAAAATAAAATAAATAATGATTATTGCTATGCTTTATTTTCGTCCATCAATCTCTTTATTTGGGACTCTTTCAATTTAGAATGGCAACTTTACATAAAATGTGAATAGGTATTTATGTTGTCAGTAATCTGTTTCACGCATCTCACGTTTGTATTTTAATTAAGTTTATATTTGTACTATGTGTTCGGCTTAATGGACTTGTATCCTCGCTATGTCAATTGCTATTAAAAAAATGTGAGTAGGTTATAAGTATGATAAGAGAAGGATATAATACCCTACTAGTGTCAATAAGATTATCTATACTTTTCTGTTGTATTATATACTAAGTGCTCGCTCCACATAGATATATAATTTCATGGACCACTACCAATAACAGAATATTTAAAAGGCTTAATTACATCCTCCTCTATAAATAAAAGGCTTATAAAAATTAGATCCGATTTCGATCACGCGCCACAAGATCTTGGTCGCACTGTGTAACATAAAACGTCATGTATACTGCCGCTCTAATACAAAAGCGAAAAAAGACCATAGGCAAAATCAATAAAAATCCATAGATAAAGGATGTGTAAAAATCAGAAACAAAAACATTGTCATAGACAATATAAATATAAAATTTTCGCGGTTTTAGACGGTTCCGTTTCCTTTCGTGACCTAGTACAAAATCGGTAAAAGATAAAAATGTAAGGATCCAAAACAGATGCATGATTGCATTGGGTTTTTATTTTGTTAACGGTATGCATATCTAATAAATTGATTGTTATTCAAATGTTTTTTTAATACTCATACATGTAGAGCAATCATTTGCAATATTTAGATATGGGCACTAGCAAACCCAAATTCGAGGAATAAAAAAGAATGTACCGAATAATATACGTTTAGAAAAATACAAGTGCTTTGTGATGTTTTTGATTGGACATTAACATGAGATGAGTCCTAAATAAAATGTAAAAAATAGGCCGCACATAAAATTGTGCAAGTACTTACAGAAAGAAGATACTTTCCTTCCAGATTACGGAATAAATTTTGTTATTTAATCTGACGGTGTCCCCGACTCCGTTTACATGAGAAAATTGGTTTCCCATACTCTTCCGCCCTCTTAGAGGATGATTTCTGGGATAAAAACCTCTAGCGCCCTTTCAACCCCTTCAATGATGATTTCTGGGATAAAAACTATTCTATGTTCTTCCTCGGGATGCCAACAATCACTGCAATTTTTTTATCTCAATTGGTTCAGTGGTTTAAGCGTGAAGAGGTAACAGACATGACGAATATTTTTCCCATACAAACTTCTAGCCCCCTTTTTTTTGAAGGGGGCTTCAAGGGTAAATTCTTGGATAAACAGTATCCTATGTCCCTTCCCTGAACATCTGTATGCAATTTGGTATTGCATTAAAATCGGTTCAATGGTTTAAGCGTGAAGAGGTGAGAAACGGACACACTTTCGCATTAATAATATTAGTAAGGATAAGGGTAGTCGGTGTCTTGCCCTTTTCAGCCCCTTAAAGGAAGATTTCTAAGATAAAAACTATACTATGTCCTTTCCCGGGGCTTGAACTATCTCTATAAAATTTTATCTGAATCAGTTAAGTGTTTTAAGCGTGAAGAGGTGACAGACGGTCACGCGTTTAATATTAGTATGTATTTAAATCTTATAAAGTCAAACAAATTTAATACATAAGTGGCATGAATAAATGCGAAATTAACATGAAAACTGAAAACACTGAGCTACCAACAATTATATTTTTTTATATGTATTAAGCTAAGTAAGCTTAAACCTATAAATAAACATTCATCATCATCAGTCGAGGGACGTTTATTGCGGGACATATCTGTCCTAGCGATATCCTTCCACTAATAGTGATCATCAGTTAATTGTTAGAATTACTAATACCTACTCATCATTAGAAGTACAAAAGTTAATGGTTAAGTTTTACTTGTTAATTGTATAATAAGATATTATTTGATTACAAAAAAATCCAATAGATAATCGTAAATCTTTGAGAATTTTAGATGGCTGCCGGCTGCCGTAAAATCTTTGCTACCCAACGAAAATAATGTCGCACCTTCGCTATCAAAACCGGTCCAACGAAAATTCAAAAATTCGTTATAATATTTTTTATGGCTTCTTGAACGAGGGGCGGATTTGGAGAGCAGCGTCCGCTAGGGGTTGATTGCTAGGTCGCTTCGCGCTTGCGCACGTAGTTCGCGCCACAGCTACGTCGCTTCCAAGCCAGATGTTCTGAAAAGCTTCCGTCGCCGTTCTAACGTTTGCTCTGCATTTTATCTAATTAGTTATTGTAAAATGTACAGTAGGACCATTTTATTATTTTGTTTATCTAGTGAAATAGTCAGTGAATAAAATAACATGTGTGCTGTTTAAATCGTGCGTTGTAACTAAAAATTATCGAGCGTTTCAATGTCCACGAGTTCACTCGGGAGGACCAACAAAGCGGCGGACATTTTATTTTGAGTACTCGATAATGTAGCGTTTGCGTCGAAAACATTAATGTCGTTTTATGGTTATAAATTCGCATATCGTTCGCTTACACCTTTCGTAAGTATTACATTACCATCGTATTTAATATAATATGCAAAATCACTGTGTCAATTGAATATCTTGAAAAGTGGTTATGTCCTGGAATTACCGCTAGATTGTCGATATTTTTGGTTAATGTCGTTGAAAAAAATGACGTAAGCTGTGCTGGGTCATTATAGGTTACATTGTAAACTTAACTATTGCATAAAATATTATGATACGTGTTATCGACCCATACTGCTTCGGAGGCTTCTTGTCAACGATTCCGCGCGCGCGGCGCCCCTAACCTCTTCACTAATTAAATTGTAGCCATTACTACTATTGGCTGTGAATATTTAGAATTATTGTTTTAATTTTTGCTATGTGTATTGTTGAGCAGCGATGCCGAGGGGGGTGAAGCGAGGTCCGGTGGAGGGCGAGGCAGAGGTGGTGGTGCGCGCTGGGGCGTCTCCGTCACACACCAAGCTGCTGGATGACAGCCCCAGTCAGCCTATTAGCTATCATCTGCTGGACCACGGTTATGGAGCCACACCACAACACCAGATTAGAAGAGAGGCGCCATCCGCACCGCCGAAGACGTCAGAAGTAAGTCATATTGGAATTATTTTATTCTATTCAGGCAAAGTAAAGTGTATCACTCCGTTAAAGTAAATGGGGATCTATATATTTTCTTAATTTCTGATTTCAATTGTATAACTTCTGCAATTTTAATTAGTACCATAAAGTTTCATTACTATGTTTGTATTAGCTTTTGCCTTCATAAATTTTCTCAGATAGAATTTCAATTTGGTATTCTGTGCCTGTAAATTTTGTCATTGATCATGTCGATCTTAAATAGGGCTAGAGAAGTAAATGAGAGTTATTATACCTTTGATGTTGAAATATTACAATTAAAATAATACAACTTAGAGTGATTGCCATTTGAAGATTTTGGATGAGAAACTTATTATTGTAATCACAATAGAATTAATTCATTGGTAACTGATGAATTCTGAGTTATGTATAGGGTTTGTTGTCTGATCTTGATTTTGTTATAAACATTAAAAATAATCAGGTATACGTTATAAATTAGGTGATTCGGAAGATTTGAAAATATGATATCACAATTAAATATCAAATTTAAGAAATATTTCATAATACTTGATCAAATATTTTTATCCTGTTCTATTTTATCATTTAAAAACAGTCATCAGATATCCATATTTTAAATTTTGAAGTTAAAATGAAATAATGTGCAAAGTGGGAGGAGGGGGGGGGGGGGGGTACTGTTTGTTTCATACTTCATTACAATATTAGATGCATAAATGAACTTAAATTTTAATCAGATCTTGATGTGTAGGGAAGTATTGAGATCACAGACCCCATTAAAGTTCATTGAACTTCAAGCGGAGTTTTTAGTGAAGCTTTCATGTTGATTTTTTTCTGTTGAAGTCTATATTATAAAAAATATTTCACTTCATTGTATAATATTTCATAATTAAATGATTATTATAATATTATTATACTATTATTACAATGTTATTTTTTGACAAAAGTACTGTTAAATTGGAGAGTTATGATTAGTCAGATAATCACATTTTTATAGATCATGCTTTTAACCCAGAGGTTAAGTTCATAATTTGATAAGATCTTACTTATTTTTTGTTATTAGATTTGTGCTCTAGTTTAAACTTTCTTTTGCCAAAGAACATACCCACACTTGACAGAATAAATGTTTTTTATGTTTCTTCTCAAAACTTAAATGATTTTATTTTTTAATATTACTATAAATGAAGATCACTTGTAACTTGCTTGATATATTTATGAAGTAATTAATAATACATTTATAATTTGTTGTAATCACACACTTATTGTAATTAATTGCATTATTTTGTACTTTAATTGATTTTGTCTATCTATGAGGAAGGTCTGTTTGCTAGTGGGGGACTAAATAGGCTGATGATAATGATCATTTAGTAATGCCATTGCAATATTACTTTATTAAGATACTTTATAGTATTGAAACTTAGTTATATGAAAAAAAAAAACAATTTGAAGAACTTTAGTTGAGTTTTGTTATTATTCCAGGGGAGTGGATTAACTAACTATTAATGAACATTTATTTCAGAGACTGTTCTTGTTATTTCATTTTGTCTTAAAACCTTTTTGCATTAGACCTCAATAGACAAAAGCCACCGTGGGTTTCGCAGTGCACGCCCCTTTCATTTTCGCATGGGGTGTGCGTTAGTTTTGGGGTCTACTTGGATGTGCGTAATCGATAAAATACTTGGTTTTGTCGTTCGTGTGCAGTAAGTTATACGCTCCCGATTTTTTAAACGATATTAACCCATCAGAATGATATTTCTTATATTATATCATTGATACCCATCTGGCATTGATATAAGGTATACATTCCTTATTATTTCGCGTAAATACACAACACCTAAATCTATTAGGAACAAATATATAGTTTTAGGACGAAGTAGAAAAAAAAATATCGGCACTTGAAGAGGGAGCGTTGATAAATAGAGATAGTACTTACATCTATTTGGATTTACTGATAATAATTGAATTCCATGTGGAATCTAGGTGGCTATTAAAATTTATTAACGCTTGGCATTTACTAAATGTAGATTGTGTAATTTTGAGTGAACAACTTTGAAACAGCAATTATTTTATGGGGTTGCAAGTTAACTTCGCGTAAGATCGCGAACTTCTTCAATCTTCGGTGGACTTCGAGATTCACTCGTTTAGTAGGTTTAGTCTCTGAAAAATACGAAATACGTACGAGGCGGTAGAAAATAGGAAAAAATTAAAGCGCGTCAGACACGGCGGAGAACGAATGGTTACGTGAACCTTCAAGTAGCTCCCTACCCTGACTCTATCCATTATCCCGAGGAACCATGGAACCCTACTCACTGATACAAACACGACACCAAACTGTAGTATTTAGGTACTGTAGTCTTCTGTAAGGTGGAGATTACTTTTCCAGATTGGCGCTTTAATTCGAGAGGACAATCCGTTATGACTGACCCAACTAGCTTCCGCCCGCGACCTCGTCGCGTCCGCGTTATATAGTAAGTTTTTTGGGAATCCCACAGACTAACGTTTTTCCGGGATAATTAGTGTTCATATCTTAGATTGAGACTCTCAATCTAGGAAATAAACTGTATGTGTGTCATATTTCATCTAAATACGTGCAGCCGTTTTTTCGTGATTGAGTAATACACATACAAACTTGCAGATTTATAGGAAAGTAGGATAGGAGGAGTAAGATTTCTTAAAATCACTTTATACACAAGGGCTGATGAGGTCTTGAAACCTTTTTTACTTGGCTCAGTAACTTCTTGCCTTGCCTTGATAGTTAACATTCTACCAAACCATAACGCTGAATAATGCCCACGCCAAGTTACTGACAAATGAGAAATTGCTCCAGAGTTGTGAGCATAAATTTGCTCTTTCTGGTTATTAAAATGTTGCACGATTTTATTGGTTTTTCGTTAGTAAATAAAATTAAGTATGACTTCCTTTTCACATATCGCTTGACATTTCCACCTTATTGATTTAGGAATGAGGGAGCCTTATTTTGTAGTATACGAAATACACTCGGCGTCAAAAAAATCGCACCTCCGCGAAAATAACTTTCAAGCGTTATTATAACCCTTAACACACTCATTTACCCCCACCAATATTGGTGACAATTGAAAGCCCATTAAATAATCTTAAAAAAACAATTCATTTTTTTTAATGGAACAGTGCAAAAAACAATAAAGTTTACAAAACAATAAAAACCTTAATTAAAAACATAATATTATTTACACAAAAAATACAAATATGTAGGTTCTTAAAACTAACCTAAAATCTAGTGTTAGCTCTTCTTGTGGGATACTGGCCCATTTCTCAATAACGGCCTCTTCGAGCTCCTGTTACAGACAGGGTTTTTTCAAATTCTTTCTTTCAGTGCTACTATCACCTCTAGTACGAATACGTATTTTGTCCCGGGGGGTGGAGAGATATTTTTTTTACAAACAGAGGTAGGGTGGGGTGAAGACTTATCAAATTCCATCAATAGTGCTTTACAAAAAATCGGCTAGTACCAAGCAAATAGCTGGATAAAGAGTTTTAAAATTTAAAGATTAATAAACAATGGCGTGAAAGAAGAGTGAATATTCATTACGAAATGTTATGTTCATTTTTTGTAATAATACAAATATGGCCAATATTTGTACTGTAGTCTGTATAGATAATATGACTTCTAGCAATAATGATGAATGGGTATGTCTGTATATAGTAAGTGGAGCCTCCTGTGTTGATAGCTAAAAATAAAATACGATAATATTGATTTTTGATTGATTGTATATTAGCTAGTGATTTATAATTGTTGCGATTCCCGTACAGGGTAGCATATATTATAATTGTATTCGTTTATTAACATATTTTTTTGTCTATGTCTAAAAACGTGTGAATATGTAAATTGTAAACCGTCTATGTGTATGTGACTTGCAAAATATATATTCTGGATGTTACACAACATGATATATCTGTAGTCTTTAGTGTCTTGATTTATTTGGGAAGCCAAGTAATAGTTGGATTAGATCGGCTGAATGTTGTTCTGCTTGAAATTTTTAACACAGCTGCTGACTTAATATCAACTTCATCGTTTTTAAGGTTCCGTACCATAAGGGTAAAAACCGAACCCTATCTCAGTCACTCTGTCGTCTGAAAACATCAGCGAAAACAAAGGATTTAATCAATATATCTATTTGGGAGTGTGTTTCCTGTTGGTCGCTTGATGACGTTATGAGAGATCCTTAGGAGACCTCAAGCCGGAAAAGGTATCCCCTCCAGCACATCATCACTAAGTTAGCGTTATTTATTTCACAGTTTTCTTCTTTAAGTTGCTTGTTTCCTAGTAACGCAACACAACAAGGCCCTTGTAGAAAAACAACAAACGATTCAAGCTTGATACCTGGACAGAGTTGATATATATTTCCAGTAAAGAGATGTCTTCAGAAATAAATTTTCAAGACAATTTATTTTATTGTGTTTTCTCGCCAGCTGTGTTTAACCTTATAATCTTGTTTTACGTTAGCTTAAAATAGCAAAACCAGCAAGTGTAGCGCACACTTAGCCGCATGTGTTAGGCGTTTGCGCCACCAGTGCCGATGCCGCCCAACCGCGGGGTGCCGGCTGTCGACATGTGGCACAATCGCCGCCCGTGGGGTCACGGGCCAGGTACTCACTTCCTGTCCACTGTCTTAGTTTCTATTCCCTTTTACAATAACGCATAAATATACGTTATAATTGAATCTGCACCATTATCATATCAATACCCATTTCTTTGGTTAAATTATCGTCAATTCAAAGAACTTTAAATTATAGTGCATCCCATTGTTCCGTTTCTAGATGCATTTTATTCGATCCCTGGTAACGAATCACGGAAGGGATAAATTGATTATGTAGAGCGCGTATCCCTTGCTGTCATCATAAAGCATACAACGGCGTCAGGGATATGTGTGACGTTTTATCAGTTTATACGTTAAATTAAAGGAACATCTGCTCTAATTTAGTCAACGCTCGGGGTTACACATGCGCACAAAGACGCGACCCACAACCCCGCAAATCAACAATAGTATGGAAGTTTTACAATAATAATATCACAAACTTTAAGATAAGAAATTGCCATTCTTTTGCTAAAGGTCCCTTCCGAGAGTTGAGCGGCTTTTGTGTTGATTCTAATTTATGTCATGTATTGTTGGTACCGGGTACCCTCCCCACACACTTCCTTTAGTGGCTTTGGACCCACTCTGGATGTAGAAATTGAATCTGTTGCAGTGACTTGATTGAAAACACCTCGTGCATCTTTTAGGTTGTGTCTAAATTAACTTTAATATGGCGCTAAATAATTAAAAATTGGTTTAGTTGTGTGTGTTATAATTATTGTTCAGTTCATTATGGTATTACTTGTGTTCGGTTTTGGTTTTGTACGATTTACTCGTTAGTGTGGCAAGGTGTTACAGAAGAGTTAAACAATGACTTACACAGTGTTGCGGTTGCGAGTGAGTGTACAGTTTTATCACCCATCCATGAGCATGGGTACAATTGATGAATTATTTTTAATAGCACCCTTCTCTTGTAGTATTTTTGCTACATATTTGCTTAGGTATAATACAATCAGGTGATAATCTGATAACTGTGTCCTGGTTCTGTTCTTGCATCATTCAATACTATAATTTTTTAAAGGTATGCTTCAATTTATATTTTTAAATTAATATTTGGAAAGTGAAGAATTTGAGTAGAACAAGCTGCGTTGTGTACAAATATCATTATGTAGGTATATCTTTATATTTGCAATTTTACCTATACACAAGATTATTCTATTAACTACGGTAACTAATGGACTGCAATGTATATGAAAACTACTAATCTATAACATACAAAGCTTCCTGGAAGAAGTTGTTGAGATTCTTTAGTTTTTTTTTGTTGTGAAACATTTATATGGTTTCATCTGCATCCCACCCAGGTAAACAAAATCCGTCGAATCTTCTACCTGGTCCTGTCTATAATTTAGAAGTATTGCGCGAGTTATTTTTTAAATCGGAATTTGATTTTCTCGATATAAACTTTTTATGTATGATAAAATACTTGATATTAATTTATCTATTGTATTATTTGTAAGTCTTCTCAGTCTCTTCAGGTGCCTGGTCTAGTTTTTCATAAGTTTACACAATTATTTTTAAAACAGAATTGAACAAGTAGCGAAGAAACACTAGCTACTTATTAACGTTCAGAAGAAACGCATTTGATTCAATACAAATCAATAGCGTGTCAAAAGATTTCATCAACTTCAATATTTGTTCGACTTGAAAATCATAACTAGTATTATATAAAAACATTATAAGAGAAACCAAAACCAATCAAAGTTTGATGAACGTTTAACTGGTAATCCAGGCCTTATTCATTAATTGCTTGTGAATTTTATCCGACATTTCGTGACCGTTATCACACGACTGCTAACTCTACATCTTCTGGAATAGAATTACTTTATTTAGTTTGATCAAAACGCTAACTATTAGGTCTTTACCTATGAAATTGACTTTTTTATGAATCAACTTAAACTTATGTAATC
Source organism: Chilo suppressalis (assembly GCA_902850365.2). Classification (NCBI taxonomy): domain Eukaryota; kingdom Metazoa; phylum Arthropoda; class Insecta; order Lepidoptera; family Crambidae; genus Chilo; species Chilo suppressalis. Next base: position 23,794,056 of record OU963898.1, read on the forward strand.
AAGGCATTGTTGCCAACGTAGTGTAGTAGAACAGGACATGCTGATCAAAAGCCATCAATCTCGATGCCAGTACAAAGTGGAACAAATAACACCTTGAAATCTGAATATATATTTACGAAATTTTAATATATGCATTAACTGCACAGTCTGACTATTCCAAAGCGAACCAAGAGGGCCACTAGTTTGGCTATAAATTGGAGGCTTGTGCATAATAAGAATGTTGTTGACAGAATATATTATGACTACTCTGTTCATGGAAACAAGTTATTTGAATGCTTTCTTTATCACACAACACAATTTCTTACAAAAGACAAGGATGGAAAACTGTGTCACACAAGAAAGTCACAGTCATAATACAATCCAATAACATAACTACTTAGCTTTAGTCGATACTAGCTAAAATGTCATTTGCCACACACAATGCCACACAACTTAAAACTCTTGATTTCTTGGATCGCGATCGTCTCAACAAATCATATATAATATTAAATATATGCTATCTTCCAATAAACTGCAGTGTTGGTGAGTTTTCACAACGTTTCTGAACTGATTTTAAATGGAAAAATCGCTCCGCCTCTACAAACATCAATGCGAAGAGTTGAATATTCGAATATGGATTGATCGAGGTTGGTTTGATTGAAGTGTAGGCCTACCGCTATTCATTTTAGCAAAACAACTTTCCGATGAAGGTTCTTGCTTAATAAGATTGTATTGTATAGGATGTCCATCACTCGAAAGCCGTGGGCTCATAGTCTGTCTTGACTTTAACTTTGCGTGATCGCCTTTAAAGTTTAAGAAAGCTTAAGAAAAGTGTTTAAGGTGACATTGCTTATCAACTATGAAATAAAAGGAATAAATAAATAAATATTTCCAACACTCACACCAATTAGCCTAGCCCCAAAGCAAGCACTTTAAGGCTTGTGTTATGGGATGCTAGGGTAATGGATAGAATACATATACTGTACATATATAAGTATATTTATATAGAAATACATATTAAACATCCATGACTGGAGTACAAATGCTCGTATTCATCACACAAACATCTGCCCCCACCGGGATTCGAACCCGGGACCTCTCGAGTCGGCGACACCATAAAACCCGGCGTACAAACCACTCTGCCACGGAGGTCGTCAAAATAGCAGAAGGAATAAAACAGTAACCGAGACAAATAATCTCTGGTAAAAATCTTCTATCTAAGTAATATTGATTCAATACAGATTTATATAATGGTAAAAGAATAAATACTAAGGCTTATGTTAGAATTTATTAGTTTATAAAATTCACTAATGACTGTTTTAGTGTTAATTTTACCGGCTTTGTTAGTTCAGTGCTAGTATGCTCAAAGAGCGTAGACATTCGTTTAATCGTAATCGTTTTAAGAATAAGAAATTTTATTTAGGTTATTATTTTTATACATTTAATTGCTACATGTCTAAATCTAGACAAGTTTTAGTAAAAAAAGTCCACTCTCATTTTTCTAGAGAGTTTTAACGTCTTTTTAGTAATTTTCAGACTCGATCGATAGCAGCCTGGATAGCGGAAAATGCTGGTTCGATTCCATCTGAAATCTGGGCCGAGTCGTTTTTTTTCTAGTGAAATTTTCTTTAGGTTATTTTTTTTTTTACTTAAAGTAGCTTTCGGCAGATTTCAAAATATAGCAGTTAAATTCTCAAATAAAATACGCTTCCGGACACATCTATCGATCCACCCAGCATTTTAAGTTATGACGGTCCCTAGCTGCACAACGATAAACATATATTTTTGGTACACCGTTGAAACTTGTAAAACTAATTGGGCCGATAGACCGGAAGTATATAATTATATCGAGTTTCTATGTCTACGTTTTTTAGGAAAACATTTCTTTCAAACTCAAAATGTTGTGATAAGGCGTCTGAAGATTGTAAATTCATTGAAATGCTCTCTTTTAGCTGCTCATTTGTTATGTTTGATCATAAGACCTAGAGAATAAACGTAGACAGACTGACAAACGGTTATCATGTATATAAGGTACTTATTAAATATATATATATATATAACGACACTAAAGGGACTGTACATTTTATGGCGTTATAGAGACTTGTCATTAAATGGAAAAAAGAAAAATTAGAATTATGAAAAGAAAAAGTTTATTTCAAGCTAGTAGTTATGTACATAAAAAATAATCTATTTGAAACGCTATTGCGTGTATTCTGTTATTTTTGTCTGACGTCTTTTGCTGCACCAGTAATTTTGTTGTATTACATATTTTTTAGTCCTGGTCAACAACAGTCTGCACGTGCAATCCCAATTTGTAAACAAAAGAAAGAATTTCTTAGAAAGTTTGGTTTGCATGATGCCGGGCAGTCGATTTTATTACGGGCTAGTTTAATGAAGCGGCAGAAGAACGTACACAGCTGCGCGATTTTCACTAATTTTGGCAACTTAAAAGGTACTTTTTATTCCTTAATTGTTGTCGTTATTGAGAGTGGGTGTAATGCTATTTGTAGTGTATCATTGTATGGAAAATAAACTAAACCAACCAAAGGCGAGTGATTTCCACGCTTTAGGGAGTTTGTTGTTAAATCGAGTGACGTTACATGGAATTTACACTGTATATGTTAACTGTTTGTCAGTTTGTATATTAAAATTCGAATAAAAAAATATTGTTTACAATTACATTAAATTTGCTTTTTTAAAAGATTATACTTGGTCGTTAGCCTGAATACGAGTGAATTCGGGTAAACGACTAAGTGTAAATGAAAAGAGTCGAGTACGCCCGTATTCGTGTAGTTTTTTGCGACAAAATCGCAAGGTTGTGGATAGCCACGCTTCAAGATGGTGGGGATGAAGTTTTTGTCGCGATGTACGACAGCGAAAAGCAGCAGCAGCAGGTATTAATTCCTCGGAACACTTCCCGATAAATGCGATAGAAGATGTAGAGCAAAGCTACATACATGTACCTGATAAATTGTGTGCCGATTTTTAGATGCAAATTCCGTTCGGCCGTTTTTGCGTGATTTAAGTAGAAACATACTTATTAGCATATTCTACAAAATTTGAATACCTATATTTTAAAGAAAATTCCACGCGGTCCAGGAAGCAGGCGGAACTCGAACTCGCACTCGCTATCCGGGTGGATGCACTGGCCAATTATACTAACGCGACCTTAATGGCCGTGATGAATTTCTTCTAGTATCTCTTAGGCTAGGCAGCGCCATCTCTACGCATTGTAGGTAACCCACAATACTTTATAAAACCTATATTTTGTTGCGCAGGCGGTGAAAAGAAGACTGAACCTGAGTGAGAGTAGTTCGGGCAGCCAGGGGCACGTGGTGCCCATGAAGGCCGACTTCAAGACGCCCAAGCAGAAACGAGTCAAAGTGCTCGTCCCCTACAGCCGACCGTCCAGTTCCATGAATAAAAAATACACCGAACGTTCCAGGTACATTTCTTGATGAAAGGTAATTAATTCTCTCATTTCAGCACGTTAAATAAAAAAATCTGTATAGTTCACATAGTTTTAGTTAATCTATCAAATCGAGCAAATGGTTCATTTGATAATACAATCATACGCGCTTATTATTACAAAATAAATATATCTTTAAGCATTTTGAGTTGATAAATTGTACGTCAGAAGATTCTGAATTACATACATGTAAATACGCGTAGCAGATATCATTTTTTTAACCCGTTTATATTTTGGACTTACAAAATAAGGCAACGATGCTTAATAGGGATTATAATAGCAGCTTAATAACATTATTATGCTAAGCTTCACTTTTGTAGGGATAATCACGACGAGCTTTAGTAATATTTATGTTGAGGATAGAAAGCTGTATACAAAGGAAAATTTAATTAATCTCAATAGCGACTAGATGACGGGAAAACATGGGTGTTTCCATTGACAAACATATAAATTAATCACAAAAGTGAGTTTTGATCCCGAGATTGGGATTTGTAGTTCGTTAACTGCTCACCTGATTGGCACACATAATTACATATTATGTAATACCTATAATTAATAAATTTAAATATACATTCCTAGGAATTCTAGCTTGAACAATGACTGATCAATATTGTTGCTTCTGTGTGAAGTCAATAGTTCTTTTCACCCATATAAGTAACATTTTTTGTCTCTAGTACCACTTCAAATCTAGTGTCAGAATAATTTGAGTAACTTGCAGAATATTGTGACAACCTAATTTTAGGTCCTTATGTTTATCTTTGTTTCAGGTTTGACACATCATTAGGCTTACTTACGAAAAAATTTGTCGACCTACTCAAGTCGTCGTCTAATGGCGTGCTCGACTTGAACATAGCGGCGGAGCACCTGTCGGTTCAAAAACGTCGTATTTACGACATTACTAATGTTTTAGAGGGTATAGGCATATTAGAAAAAAGATCAAAAAATAACATACAATGGAAATATGGTAAGTTTACTACTCGATTTATTAGTTATTCAAAGATTTTTTATTTATCATTTTAAAATAGGCATCAATATTTTTGCTAAACTTAAAATAGCACAGTTCACATTTTGTGGAATCAGAAATGTCATATAGACATTTCTGATAAGTTAATTTATCTACTTGTAACTAAAAGTTGTAATACTTTAAGATAATTGTTCTCAACTGCTAAGGTATATCCATGGACACAGAGAATGGACTGCGCGTTCCCTTACCAACTTTACTGTGAAGTTAACTGAGTAGTTAATGTGTATGTGTGTGTATGAAAGCTGATAGGGCGGGCCATAGTTTGTATAAATATTGGTTGTTTAATGTCTTTCAGAAAGTTATCATTAAAGCATTTAGCTTTGCCCGCTTACGCGTCCCCCTCCCTAATACACCCAGGGTCTTTTAAGAGCTGAGATCTGCAGACGCAATTAGGCCGGCAAGGTGAGGATGGCTGGTGCGGCAGGTAAAACTGCTGCACCAGCTATCTTCGCGCCTGTCATTTGTCGTCATTTCAGCCTTTATATGAATAAAAAAAAACGAGCGAGCCTTATAGTAGTAGCGTATGATAAGTAACATTTGAAACCTCACCTTATATTAGTAAAAAAAGAAATAAAACCTACTACAAAAGGAATAAGCCATTTGAACATTACGAGGGGAGATCAATAAGTTCGCGGAATGGAGGTGTTGGTGGGGGTAGGTTAACTTGTCCAAGTAGGCACTAGTTGAGCACCTCATTAAGAGTATATATACCAGGTTTGAACCTAATCGGGTCATTAACATTTGAGTTTTCGACCTGCAAACAACTGAATCGGGAAAAAGTCAGCCAGTATGGAGAAAATTTAACACCGCGCCGTTATTAAGTTCCTTACCAAGCAAGGAAAATCCGCTCAGATATTTTTTTAAGAGGTGTTGGTGGTTTACGCTGACTCTGCTCATGGTAAAACCATGGTTTACAAGTGGCATGGTCTTTTCAAACAAGGGAGAGAGTCCATTGAAGATGACCCCCGCTCCGTTCGGCCAATTGAGGCCACCACACCGGAAATCGTCGAAAAAGCAGAAAAAATTGTATTGGAAGATGCCCGGTTGAAGAAGCAGCTTGCAGCAATGATTGGAGTATGCGAAATAAGTATTTTGAATATTCTACATCATCATCTTGGGATGACTAAGGTCAATGCAAGATGGGTTCCGAGAATGCTCACTCCACTTCAAATACGCGAGCGTGTCGAGTCTTCTCGCCAGTTTTTGGAGCTCTGTGGAGAGAGAAAGGAAGAAGTTATGGCCCGAATCATTACTGGTGATGAAACCTGGGTTCACCACTATGAACCTGAGTCAAAGCAAGAGTCGATGCAGTGGCATAAAAAAAGCGCACCTCCTCCAAAGAAGTTCAAAGTGACACAATCGGCTGGCAAGATGTCGCAACTGCTTTTGGGATACAGAAGATATTTTATAAATCGATTATAAAGAACGTGGTGTGACTATAACGGGACAGTACTACGCTACTTTACTAGAAAGATTGAAAGAAGCCATCAAGGAAAATGAAGAGGAAAGCTGTCAAAAGGTGTGCTCCTTCTGCACGACACGCACCCGTTCACACGTGCCATGTTGCGACGGCTGCCATTCACCGATGCCGCTTCGAACAATTGGACCACCCACCCTACAGTCTGGACTTGGCACCCAGTGACTATTATTTATTTCCAAAAATGAAGATAGAGCTGCGTGGAAAAAAAAATGATGACGATGAACAAGTGAAGTCCGCAATGTCGGCCTATTTTGACACCAAAGACAAATCATTTTTTTCGATGGTATAAACAAGTTATTTGAGAAATCTGAAAAATGTATTAGGGTTAAGGGAGAATATATTGAAAAGGAAAATTTGATGTTTAATTTCAACCTCCTTCCCTCTTATTCCGCGAACTTTTTGACCTCCCCTCGTATGTTCTAAAATCAAATCAAATAGCGCGCGCTTTCGCGACTTCTTGTTACACACTTCCGTCCCATTTCACGAAATCACTCCCACAAATTGCAGGAAAGCGAGAGGCGAGAGGCAAGGTGCTCAGTCCATTCTTTATGTTTACGGATATATCAGATCGGTGAATCTATTAAATTTATTATTAGATGGCGTTAGAAATACGTATAATTATATAGATGTGTAGCGCTAGCTTGTGTCAGGTGTGGGTGGTGCAGCGGGCCTGGGCTCGGGTCGGGGGGAGATGGACGAGTGGCGAGCGCAGAGACTTCGTCGGGAAGTGCGGGTATTAGCGGCCCACGAGAAACGGGTGACGAGAGCTGTGCAAGTGGCAGAGACCGCGCTCTCCCGACTGTCGGGCGAGCACGGCGCCCGCGCCTATATAACCTACGCCGATCTCCGCTCCATATCATACTTCAGGAACCAGACCGTCATACCCATCAAGGCGCCACCTGACACTAGGCTTAGCGTGAGTTTTGCTAAAATTCCTTTATTATAAATAATAATATATATGACCGAGTCTCCGTTCGCGACGGTTGGGCGAGCACGGCGTCCGCGGACATAACCTACGCCGATCTCTGCTCCATATCCTACTTTAGGAACCCGACCGTCATCCACACATCCACACTAGGCTTAGCGTGAGTTGTTCTTACATTTTAATGTTACATCGAGTTGGCCATCATCATTAACCTATTAATGTCCTCACTGTTGGGGCACAGGCGTTCCCTATGAATGGAATCAGGAGATTGGCCCATGACCCACCATACAGGCCTAGTGTGGTTGGTAGGTGCTAACATCTGCAGATGTAGCCCACTTACAGGGACAAATTGTGCTTTTATTTTTGTGTGAATATCAATCACAAATATTGTTGTTACGTTAAAAATAGTGGTAATCGGTCTTTCTCTCGTATTTTTAGGGTTCCCAAACTCAATCAGCAAATTGGAACCCTTATAGGATCACTCGGTTGTCTGTCTTATTGTCATAGTCGATTTGCTCGGACTCAACTGGATCGATCAAGTTGAAATTAGGCACATACATGTATGTCTGTGACCCAAACACGGACGAATGAAGTATTGAATTCCGAACGGGTCGTGACGCGCGCCTCGGCTTCGATTCCCAATCAAATTAATTTAGATAACTCAAGTTGGTGGTACCTTGGTGAACTTATAAAGGTTGCCCATTATTTATTTGTTGTTTCTATATAGCAAACGTCTTGCAGGTTCCACATCCTGATGAAAAAGGGTACATGATACATTTAAAATCAATGACGGGTGAAATTGAAGTATTCCTCTGTCCCAAAGAACGACCACCTTCGCCGACACCCAGTAAGTGTTATATTTTTCTGTAAAAACATTCAAGTCTTAACTGTTAATGACATAACCATCATCATACAAATGTATATCAATGTAGAGTAGATTTAAAGGCTTTACTATATTAACAACACATAGTACATTATTATTACAGTTATAGCTTAGCAATCTGCCTCATCATTAGCCTATTAATGTCCCCACTGCAGGGGCACAGGCCTTCTCTAAGGGTAGTATAGACCTAGTGTGGATTGGTGGGTGCTAACGACTGCAGATGCGACTTGACCACCGACTACAGAGCAGATCGAAATAGTAATTCTGGTCACCGATCCTATAATCGGCCATTGTAAAAGTTGCTTAACTTCCACGTTCGCAGACCGAATATGCTAACGTACTGCACCATCGAGCTCTTCAACCTTACCTTCTTTTAGTCTTATTGAAAGGCTTTAGTCCTTGCCCCTCTAGCATGACCACCGAAACGGGATAGATAAAGCGTTTTTTTTATTTATGCTAATAAGGCAATGCATTTGACCACAATCTCACTTGATGGAAAGCGATGATGAGGCCTAGGATGGTACACGCCTGCCTAGAAGATGCCTGTTCACTCTGGCCTTGAAGATGTCCAGATTATATTGGTCCGGGTAAACAGACCTCGGCAAGGAGTTCCACTCCCTAGCCGTTCGTATAATGAAGGCTGAAGCAATACGCTTCGTGCGAATAGGAGGAACTTCGACAACATATGGGTGGAAGCCCTCGCCGCGCCTGGTCGTCCGGTGGTGGAAAGGGAAAGGGGGGATCAAATTATGTAATCACTCCGAAATGTGACCGATAAAACACCGAGAGGCAATCTACACGTCTTCGGTGGTCAAGGCTCTGGAGATTAGCCTCAACGAGACCGTCATTGCCTATGAGTCTCTTCGCACGGTGTTCCACCGAGTCCACTGCATCCAGCTGATACCGAGCAGATCCGTCCCAAAGATGATAACAGTGCTCCAAGCAGGAGCGAACTTGGGCTCGGTAAAGGTTAAGGAGCTGCTCAGATGTAAAATATTGCCTGACCTTAGAAAGTATTCCAAGATATATCGGCATTAACTGTCAGACTAGGCCCTCTAGACTAGAGGGACTGGGCGTCTATGCCAGCCTATAGTGTGTACAATATACTTTTAATTATACATTATTATTCCTTTTACTAAACGATTGAATTATTAAAACCTTACTTTATTAATTTTTTTCCGTCTTTTCAGCGTCGAGTCTACCTTCGGATCCGTTGTTAGAAGACAATAAGGCGCTGTTGGAGACGCTCAAAGCGCATCTACAGTCGCTGCCGTCCAGTTCTGTAACGGCCGATTTCACGTAAGTTTTGTTTAATACTTACTGATAGATGATAAAGCTTATTATCACATTGAGGGAGATTGGGCAATGACCCACCACGCGAGTGCAGTCGGGACCAACGGCTTGATGTGCCTTCCGAAGCACACAAACTCGAGAATATGGTAAATTTTTGGTCACCCATCCAATGACTGACCACTGCAAAAGTTGCTTTATTTTAAGGATCGTAGCTGAACACTTGTAACTACTTGCACCTTCGAACTCCATGCCGGCATGATGGTGTGGCGGCGACATGTACATGCCCCACATATAATTAACGAAGCAAGGCTTGACGCTCCATAACAGCAGATAGCGTTACTGGCGCTGCACTCGAAAAGTATGGAAGCCTACAGAAATCCTAGCCTAGCCTATCGTGCAATTGAAATTTGGAGGCTGACTCATCATATGCAATACAATGCCTGACCAACATCAGTCAGGCCGCGGCCCCCGAGCTACTATCACCCAGCTCGATGGAAGATTTTCCCCTTTGGCCCTCCTGGTCCACTTGTAGCAATTTAGCTAAGAGCAAGCGCACATTGAGCCACTAGTAGCTTAGTGGCAGCCACTAGATTTCTCTAGATTGGATTGGTGGCTGCATCATGTGCCTTGACTGTGCCACTTAGTGGTCTCGTTTAGTGACCACGATTAGTCTTAATATGCGCTTATTATTAACCTAAATTAAATTAAATAAGATTTAGCCCATACAATACTGTCAAATCGAAATTTTTCTGTGAGTTGTATCTAGTTTTAGTTGAATCTTAGATTTAGCTGCAAGTGGGCCCTAAGATGGTGTTTGTTTGTCGCAGGACGCCGGTGAAGCGCGAGCCTGTGGAGGAGGTTGCGCGGACGCCGTGCGTCACCGACCCCACGTTACCCCTAGCAACGCCGCACGCGCCGCACTCGCCGCACGTGCCGCACTCGCCGCGCGCGTTGCTGGCGCGCACGCCGCCCGCCACCACGCCGCTTACAACGCCCCTCACTACGCCCGACGGTGACTGTTCTGTCTATAATATCATCACCATCCTATGCGTCGGAGTAGCGCGAGCTGGTGGAGGAGGTAGAGCGGACGCCGTGCGTCACCGACCCCACGTTACATCTAGCAACGCCGTACGCGCCGCAGTCGCCGCAAGTGCCGCACTCGCCGCACGTGCCGCCCGCCACCACGCCGCTTACAACGCCCCTCACTTTTCCCGACGTTGACTGTTCTGTCGATAATATTTAATTATTTTGACGACCTCCGTGGCTGAGAGGTTTGTACGCCGGGTTCAAGGTGTCACCTATTCGAGAGGTCGGGTTCGAATCCCGGTGGGAGCAGATGTTTGTGTGATGAATACTAGCATTTGTACTCCAGCCATGGATGTTTAATATATATTTCTATATAAATATATTTATATATGTATCACTACAGTGCTTACTTTGGGGCTAGGCTAATTGGTGTAAGTGTTGGAAATATATTTATTTAATATCATCATCATCCTATGCGCCGGTGAAGCACGAGCTGGTGGAGGAGCTAGAGCGGCGCCGTGTGTTACCGACCCGACGTTACCCATACTAACCCCGCACGTGCCGCACTCGCTGCATGCGTCACACTCGCCGTGCGCGTTACTAGTGCGCACGCGGCTTACAACGTCCCTTACTATTATCATCATCCAATACGCCGATGAAGCGCGAGCTGTTGGAGGAGCTAGAGCGGACGCCGTGCGTCACCGACCCCACGTTACCCATACCAACCCCGCACATGCAGCACTCAACGCATTCGTCACACTCGCCGCGCACGTTACTGGGCGTTACGATTTCATTTTGTTATTTTTGACCCCCGAAGGTTTTCAAATACCTTACGCTCATTTTCTTTAATATTGTTATGACCAATGCAAAAGAAAAAAAACGAGCCTAAGGCATTTCAAAACCTTCAGCGGTCAGAAATGAGAAAATGAAATCGTAAGCGATAGCAATATCCATATCAATCTCGTTAGGCGATTGGCCCCCTGGTGCGAACGTGGTATACAACGCCCCTTACCACGTCGACGGTGTCTGTTCTATCTATGCTATCATTATCATCATCAAACATCGCCTTAGTTCAGACTCACTCAGACCTTTATAAAGACATAGTACTCCCCGCAAACAGCTTGACGTACAGGGAACAAAGGCTCGTACTGCAAGCACCACTCCCCTCACCACGCCTGACTGTGACTGTTCTATGTATAACAGTTGTGGACTTCAGTGTTTCTAGATAATTAAATTAATTACAAACATTAAGCGCATCAAAGTAGGCATAGTACTCCCCGCAAACAGCTTGACGTACAGGGAACAAAGGCTCGTACTGCAAGCACCACTCCCCTCACCACGCCTGACTGTGACTGTTCTATGTATAACAGTTGTGGACTTCAGTGTTTCTAGATAATTAAATTAATTACAAACATTAAGCGCATCAAAGTTTGGAGGTGACGACTGAGTAGACTTTAATGTCCCACTTAGCAGCGGGGACATTAAAAGTCAGACAGAGCCGCCATAGGAATTGGGAAAACAGGCCACTCGAATGATGGCGAATGACGGCAGATATAGGAGGGACCAACGGCCTGCGTGCCCTTCAAAGCTGTGATCGGTCATTGCAAAAGTTGCGAAACTTTCACGATCGTAATCCGAATGCGCTAACCATTGCGCTGGCGAGCTTCTAGATTCTATGGATGTTTTCAGACCAATCATAAATTTCTTTTTTGTATTTATCAGGTAAACGTTAATTAGCATGGAAATATTATCAAAAAAGTAAGGTTTTTGTATCTGTACGGTATCAAAGGTTTAATTTAAACTATAAAACGTATTTTCCACTGTATATCTACCATCAGTATCTATACAGCAGCAATAATACACTTGGAATCGGGCATTTTATGTTTTGAAGTGTAGAATTAGTTTATTAACGAAACCAATTGTTATTTGTGTACAGCGGATGGAAGTGCGCGGAAAATGCGACTAAGGAACGCTTTGATAGCTGACAGCGACGACTTCGCACCCATTGGCAGTTTTCAACTTCAGACCGAAGACCAGGAGTCAGGTAACATACATATTAACAGCCGTGACACTAAAATCAAACTAAACAATGTTTTTATTCGCATGTAACTCTCTTGTCTTCGTCAAAAAGGCGCCGAATCGAAGCGAAACCCACCTTTTTACTGCTCACTAATTTCGCATCTTACAACGCTATTCCAGACATGAAATTCTCGGCTTACCTTCCTCGCCCACGAGTTGATATTTCACACACTAGGTTAGGTAAAGTGTTGTGACTATGACGTGCGAGCCGAGCGAGCCAATAAACTTCGTTAATACAGAACTTTTCAACAAATAAATGTAAAGTTCCATCTATTCGGCCCTGAAAGTACAGTTTCTGTACACAAGCAAGTACCAAATTCTCCTAGAGGCCTCTTTGGAGTCAACGTGATTCCAACCATTAAGTAGTATGCGACTATTCGCATATACCAGACCCTATGGTTTACTATACCAAACCCTATGGTCTTGTTCATAATATCGACAGTCACTGCAACGACAGACGCCGTATTGAAAGCTCCATCGACGGGTTAATGAATCGATAGGATCCCGAATCGATGGTACGTTACATTGACAGTACACCAAATAGATTGTATGCTTATGCCGGCAGTACACAATCGAGAATTACATAACTTTTTTTAACCATAAAGTAATCAGGCGAAACGCCCAATCCATAACTACAGTGAGAATGATATCTTAGGCTGATAAAACCTATGTGATACTGAAAAGATAAGGTTTAATCCATCCAGCAAAGGGGGTAGATTGTTTTTTTTACATTAATGTGTTATTTCGTCATAATTAAAATATGTCATAAGTATCGTAACAGCTAATTCGTTTGGATATAAGTTAATCGTTCAAATTTAAGTCTTCTCAAATAAAGTACATATTTAATTCTCATTCGCATTTCATTGGTGGTGGTACACATTTAATTTCGTTTACTGCGCGACGGATCGCACTTTTATGTTCATGGTGGTTTGTGAGTATTTATAAAAAAAAAATGCTTCAACTGCAATGCAAGGTATTTAGGGTTGCTAAATTTAGCAGATAAGAACTTTTGAAAAAGGAATAGCTGAAGGGAAACATATTGCGACAGCTGCTTACTTGCCCACACAGACTTTAAAAGCCTTAATGGATAGGTTACTTTTGGTAACCATTGAATTCGATGGGCTAGCTATCTGTCACATATTACTGGGCAACATCTTTTTACTACCACTTCACATAGCTATTTGTATTTGAATTACCAAAATTGACAACTGTATCCCCTTTTTAGTCCAGTCAGTATTGTCGCGAAATCCGTTTTTCCTCAAACAGCTGGAACTATGCTAAAAAGTTTCTTAAGATAGTAAAGAACACTTTACATAGAGAAAAAAATGTTTCCAACCCCGGGCAAGGGTGAAAACCACCCTTAATAATCTATTTTTCCAATTATCTCAAAAAGTATACGAGATACGGAAAAAAACTTCAAATGAAAATTGTAGATCTTTTTGAAATCTACAAAACATTATTCCACCCTCTTGCCCCTATTTTCAATAGGGGAGCCAATAATCGAAGTCAAAGATTCAATACTTAAAAAGTTAGTTAGTTAAAAAAGTTATCTTTGACTTCGATTATTGGCTCCCCTATTGAAAATAGGGGCAAGAGGGTGGAATAATGTTTTGTAGATTTCAAAAAGATCTACAATTTTCATTTGAAGTTTTTTTCCGTATCTCGTATACTTTTTGAGATAATTGGAAAAATAGATTATTAAGGGTGGTTTTCACCCTTGCCCGGGGTTGGAAACATTTTTTTCTCTATGTAAAGTGTTCTTTACTATCTTAAGAAACTTTTTAGCATAGTTCCAGCTGTTTGAGGAAAAACGGATTTCGCGACAATACTGACTGGACTATTTCATTCACTATAAAGGATGGTAGATCCCTATTCTATTATTATTGCTTATTGCACAAATACAAATAGACATGTGAAGTGCCGGCATAAGATCTGCCTTATGTCATAATCAAAGTTCCTTTATGTGCTAAACACGATTAAGCCTTAACTGGAGTGAAGAACTTTTTTGCAAGTGAACCTTACAGTGTGACGCAAACTTAATGGCGGTTGTAAAGCTAGTGTAAATCACGGCAAAGTTATAAGATCTCTTCGTTTGACAGTGCTAGCGGGTAGTTTTACTTACTGCTAACTTCACAACCTGCATACTATGTATTACACTGTACCTTCGACATTAAATTGGTTATGGGACGACTTTTGTATGCTCATGTCTTTCTCACGTTATTACTTTATAACAAATACCTTTAAAGTACGGCCAATGAGAAGCGAGACAAAATGTAAACAAAGTCGATGAAAGGTCATTGACAAATGCAGGCGTTGGCATTTTTTTTTTTAAAATGACAATTTATTTATGAAGATTAATACAGCATGTTTATAATTTTAATAGGCATATATTTAAATAAAATGTAGAAAACTGTCATTCATATTATTAAAACAGAAAATCACAACAGTTCAAAAAACAAACATTATTTGTTATAACCGTGAGTAGTATCGGAAAGACACGAAACGAAATGAAAATATGTCATTATTTTTTACTGTAAAATTGGCGCCCGAATGTTGGCGAACTCGGCGCCTCGGCGCCTCGGCGATCACGTGACATGACAGAGCGAGAGCGAATGTCCCATATATGAGATAAAAGAGGTGGTTAATAGACTGTCAGTCCCATAGTTTCGTATAAAGTGAATGAACTTTTGTATCGCTTCTCGTTGGCTTAACTTTAGTGACACCACAGACCCAGATTTAAGTAAACGACGAATGTGTCAAATTGTATGAAAACTGAGCGTGCTATATTTCGATAACAAATTAAGTGGTGGAAAAGCATGTACACCGGCAACCCGTTTAAATTCTATCGTTATAACAGTTTTTTATGGCACAATTAGGCAATTCAAAATATTGTGATTGGCATCCGTATCGAGAACAGCGCTAAAAAGATATAGAATAGCGGAATAGGATGAGGAGGACGTTTGCTCTCCCTTTTCCGCTTCGGTATCTATTTCGATCAATGTCTGTGAGTGATTCATTTGGTGGCCTCAGGGATATAATATATTATTTAATTATGTATGTATATAGAAGCGTGTTCAGCAAGTGTTCGGGCAGGAGAGCGCACGTTTCGTCGCTAGCACTCCGGCTGTGACTTGTGTCCATTTTCACATCACAGTCAGAGTTCTAGCTACGCGACGGGTAACGGCACCCAGCAAGACGGAAGATTACCTATCTGTGATGACATATTATGATGTGTTGTTACATGTACTATACTCTAGTCTACGAAACGAGTTGGTACCGACGAAAGTTAAGATTCTCTGTCATTTGCCGGATTGTATTGTTGTCGTTACTTTGGCCAGTTACATTCCCCTTTCTCATGTAAAGCAGCTTTCCATTTTTATCTGTTAGAAGCTATTGTGGAATAAAGAAAGCGCCCCACTAACTCGTTTCCCTGAACAGAGTAAAGGGGTGCGTTATAGTAACAATGAGCGATTGTGTTACAAACCGAAATGTTTTTAACTCTTTATTATGTATTAGCTCTGGAAACCTTCTTAATATATTAATTTTTGTAACAATATAAGCTTCTTGAATTCTAATACACAAAAATCAGAAGTTTTTTAAAATCGTTTATGATAAATTAATGAAAAGTAGTTATTTATGCAACTGTTGTATAACGAGAGGTATTTAAACCCGATGCCTCTTGTGATAATAGAATCAAATGAGTGTTTTAATACATAATTAAGATTCTGTAATTGGCATTAAGATTGTATTTATATTTTATTGTATTAAATCCACAAAAATCGCTTTAGAAACTTTGTTATAGATAAATAAATAATTATAAGCAGTTTCATACAAGACTTTATCTACACCCCTGATTTGAATCCTCACGTTCTAAGAACTTAAAATTCATGAAGTTTTGGGGCTGTGGTATTGAAAGGCCCGTGAATGTCATTTTTTTTAAATCTCATTATCACGTATCAAGCAGTGAAAACTTGTCGCTGTCTGATAAGTAAGCCCTCGGCGCGGAAGGCAATTAAAAAGTGGAGGTGTGTTATTATGAAATTAAGTACATTGTAACACCCGTTAGGGTGTTATAATGTTTTTTTTTTAATTAAGGCTATAAGCTAACTGTTTCAGAATCTTTAATAGAGGTTTTAAAGCATGGGTATAGATAAAAACATATATTCTAATACAATACCACGTTACTTTTTTATAAGGATTTATAACTAGTAAGATTGGTTAAAATAAATTGAGAGTCAGTGTTTATTTATCGCTCAGTGAGTAAATTGAAAACACCTTGTTGCTACTAAAACGCATTCTCTTTTCCATTGGTATTAGGCATGCTTCTATCATCGCACCATGTCCATATCACATATCATCTCATCACGAACGGCTTCAATGATCACTAACAGTGACTAATTAATATAATGTGCTTAACAGGTTGTAAAACTACATGCTCTACTTACGATATGCACGCTGTGTGTATATAATTACTATAGTCACATGTAAAAATATATCTTGACAGTTAACTGTGAGTGCAATGACAATTAAGACAACCATACTAAATTCTAAATTCATATTTTTACATGTGACAATTTAATGTAAAATAAATTGGGTACTGCTGTGTACGAAGACATTATTTATGTTGTTTTTGGAAGCTATGTATAGATAATGTGTTTGGGATTACATATTCCCGCCCCTTTTTCATATTGTGATTACATGTAAATACGAAATTAAAATCGAGTGCAAATTAGTTTTCTTTTATGGACATTGGTATTCACATAATTGTGTAAATGGTGTCATTTCACAATATCGCCAGCGCCGTTTTGAGATAAAATAAACATACAGGATTATCATACTCTTCATTTGGTTCTCAAACATCAAGTTACTGAATAACTAATCCTTGTATTTGTAAATGTCTAACAGGAGTCCCTGATTTCAATTTAACCCAATTTCCAGAATATTGCATATTGAATTACTTTGTCTTTTGATATAAATTGATATTATACCATCAATTTATTTTTAACATTAATAGGTCCGAAATAAAAAGGCCTCACCAAGCTAGTGCACTGAAATTTACAGTTAGTTGTTTCTTTTAAATCTGGTATGAATTGGAATCAGGTACTCCTGTTTAGAGTGTGTAAATTGTGATTTATATGGGTATCATGGTGTGTTCATTTTCATTACACTTTAATTAATTCATTATCACATTAAAAAAATAATATATTAATTCATTCTTACCAACTTCTATATTTAATTGAAAAAAGAAAAACATCAATGTCTTTACTTATTAATATATAATTACTCCCATAAAAGTAAATTCTAGAAACATAAAACTTATATAGCTGTCTTAATAAAAACAGTCTTTGTGTTTGTTGTTTAATTTAAAAACTGATACAGTCTTTTAATTTGA
This sequence comes from Chilo suppressalis, assembly GCA_902850365.2. NCBI lineage: Eukaryota > Metazoa > Arthropoda > Insecta > Lepidoptera > Crambidae > Chilo > Chilo suppressalis. The sequence continues at coordinate 23,811,606 of OU963898.1, forward strand.
TCTATTGCGAAAATAACAGTATAGTACTGCAGGCTTAATAAGTTTCGACTGATTGAATGTAATAAAGATCAGTCAATAACGTCAGAAAGCGCTATTTCATTTTCTATTGGCTTCGGCTTGGTTCAGTTTTCATTGGTTAGCAGTCGCTTGAATAGTGGAAATCTTGCACTGCAGAAATAACCTCCTTAGGTGGGAAATTGAAATTCATCACCTAATATCCGAACTTTTGCCTTTTCAGCGTTATTTTAACGGTGATTTTTCAAATGATACCGTAATTTCTATTATTTAATAGAAAGTAGGGCTTTCCCTTTCTTATTAGGTTCAGCCAAATCTAACTTTAGTACCTTCACGTTTTGTAAAAAGATTTCATTAGTTTAAACAAATCAATGGTAGTTTTAAGTGATTGGAGACGGGGGGCGGGGCTGCGGGCAGGCGGGGCGGCCGCGAGCTGTCTCCCGTGTGGCTGCAGTGCCTCGTGTAGCACCATGGGATTCAGCTCACGGCCCGCGCCACTAACCACCACGCCACTAACACCACACCAAAGGACATCTCTAACGACACTAACCATCGACCCTGGGGCCGTACTCTTGGGGCTAAGAGCGCAATAGGAATTTTAAACAGATGCTTTTTTTCATGCTGGCGCTTTATTGCTACTACTTGGCTATTCGTGTTTGCTATTTGCAAACTTAAATTTAAACAGCCTGTCCTTTTCATGTTTTATAATGTTACGAATGAAAAGGAAAGACTGATGTCAAATTAACAAATTGCCAACTGAAGTGCCTGCTTGAAATGTGAAATAAAATCGCAAACAATAAGGAACTTTATAGGGCACAAAAAATATGTATATCCGATTTATAATAAATGATTTTTTCCTCAGTGCGCGGACGTAAGTCAATGTTATGGGTCCCAGATTAGCGATTGTTTGCAACGATTAAAATTCGTAGTACGCGCTTAGCCTTCCCCTTAATGTATACTCGCTATATCGTGAACCGTCGTATCATGTCCTGCAAAGGCAAGGCACTACGGTATTAAAAAATATCTAAATAAGAGAAAGAAGACGCTCACGATCTATCGAGAGTCAACTGTAAGAGTACAGGCGCTTACCCATGTGTGCTTCGGGTTAACTCGTCATAACAATATGTTGGGTGCTCGAATACGCCTGGCGATGCGTTGTAAACTTCGGTTCTTTTTCGGTGTTCGTAATGTGCTTGGAAATTCCTATTGCCAGCACTTCGCTTGGTTATTCGTGTTTGCTGTTTGTAAAGCGCATCAGTCTGTCCTTTTCACTCCTTGTAGAGCATTATAAGGACACACCGATGTCAAGTTTACAAATAGCAAACCCGGATAGCCAAGTTAAGTGCTGACATATTATTAGCTATTTGTAAATTTTACAGTAGTCTACTTTTATTTCCTAAAGAGTATGATAAGAATACTGCTGTCAAAATTACGAATATCAAGTACCTATAGCCAAGTCAAGTGTTGATAAAAATATAATTTTGTGGAAGTTTCAACGCATCCCGTGGTCGTCAGCTTCGTTTCCACAGAAGAGGATTTAAAGATTTTTTAATACAAGGAGTTCTCGAGTTTTATTGCATTTTCTCGGAACGTTTACTGATCTTATTCGCTTTTGTGGAAGCGCGCACTTTGTCAATCTATATTGTGCAGTTTAACTCTTTAGCTGTGTGCTGGTTATGTGCAACGTATGAAGTGAAGGTTTTGAACGAGTGTTTTGAAGGTGTTTGTGTGTTTCTTGTCTTGTAATGCTGGCACTTCAGTTGGTTATTCGTGTTTAATATTTGTAAACTTTAAATCAGTCTGTCCATTTCATTCCTTATTATGATTAGGACATACTATTGCCATGTTTCCAAATAACAAACACGAATAGCCAAGTGAAGTGCCGGCATAACTTTAATACATTTGTTAAATGTTGCATTGTTGTGATTCGTTGCATATAATCTGTTTGCAGTCTCACATTCATCAGGTTTTGTGTTCATAATTTTATTTTAACTCGAGTGTCGTGTGTTTCTATAATTTGTTAAAATTATTATAAAAAGTATTAGTTTCTCAAGTATTAGCTACACTGAACTGAATGATTCACACACATTTTACAGTGTACGAAGTGGCGCGATGAAAGATTTAATCAGTAACTAACAATGTGTTATCATCGTAATATCCTTCAGTCAATAATCCGTTTCGTCGTTTTCTTTATTCATCGAAAATTCTAACCATATTTGTAAATGTAAATAAGAAGGTTTTATTATCGTATTGTGTGAATAACATTGGCATTTATCAATTTAAGCAGAAAAAGTCGGTTAATGAGAAGTTACACAATTAATCACTGGGAGCCGATTTACAGTTTTAGAAATACTAATCTAAATAAAATAAAGATGCAAAAGCTTTGTTGACGGGGTAGACTAAATTATCTTTAGTCTGTCACTTACATTATCAAAAAGTAATGGATACTTACCATGTTTTTGCCAATCAAGCAAGCAAAAAATTACAAAGATAAAGCACTCCAAAGTTTGTGAGTGGGGGCTCGTGGACGTCGGCTCAAAACGTGTCGTCATGCGATATTTCAAATCAATATATCTCTCTAATATACTGATTATGTGAAAAAAGAAAAAATACGCGACTTATACTTTTTGATAATCCACCTGATAGATGAAGAAAAAAATATTAGTCAATTTCCCTAATGTTCATTTCTTTACGTATAAGGACATAGCTATTACTTGCTTGCACATGAATCTCTTTAATAGATTAGTATCTCAACGGCAAATGGACTCCCTGGTCCGAAATACTTAATAAATATATCTGATGGCAACAAAAACACACTGATTACACAAAAGGTGTGCGAATACTGAGTTGCCACATAATATTAGGACGCTAATACTTTTACATATAGACTTCTTGACACATCTATCGGCTCACTAAGGCCCGTATTACAGAATGACAACCAAGTGTTGTTCTTTGCTTGAGTACAGCTAGAAAGGGATGTCGCTATGTGCTATATATAGCGACATCCCTTTCTAACTATGCTCAAGACTAGATCAATCACTGAGAATCTTTCTATAATACGGGCCTTAGTGTTATAAATTTCAATGGTCTGTAGCAAAAAGATATATTTATGGTTGAACATAATTATTAATAAATTTAAAAAACATCGAATACAAGTTTTATAAATCAGCTTCAAAACTGCATAGGTAATAACTTTTTGCTCAAGTTAACATTTATTTTTAGCTAAGGACCGTCAAATCTTAAAATGCTAGGTGGGCCGATAGATGTGTCCAGAAGTGTAGATTTAAATTGAATTCAATAAAACACGACACGTCGAGGACCTTCCATCCTCATCTTGATTTTCATTATTTGTGAGGGTGATATATAATAACATTAGATTATTATTACTAACATGAATAACGATGTTTCATATTTTGTTACTTGTTGTATGCCGACACTTCACTGGGTATTCGTATTTACTATTTGTAAATTTGAAAACAGTATCTTTATCATTCTTTATTAGAAATGAAAAGGACAGACTGATGTCAAATTTACAAATAGCCAAGTGAAGTGTCGGCATTACAATAGCATATTTTTTTTTGTTACAACAATGTATGCCATGTACGTGCTTAGTTTCTGTACCAAATAAAATTTTAAACAATTATTAACTGTTTTATATAAGATTTATTGAGAATTTTACTGTATAACAATTTATATGTGTGTGTTTTGTATCTTCTGTTTGTCTAATTAACGTCCCAGAATCGATATTTAACATGAAATTGTTATTGATTGTGCTGGTGGTGAAAAAACAATCAAAAGTGCCCGATGATTGTTATCTTTTTGAAAGTGACATTTTATTCCAATGGCCTAATCTGGAATCCAATGAAAATTTTTATTCTAATCTCTATAAATATATAGTAACTCGTGTTAATATATAGTAACACCCAGGCGTTCTAATCATGCATTTGCAATAACCTCTTGAGACTAAATGTTCGATAAAAAGCTGATGTTAATTTTTGGGGCAAAAAAACGTAGGTACTATGCGATTCAAATAAGAATAGGAAAGCCAATGACCTCCATCTGACAAATGTCGCTTGTAAAGTACGGTTTGCAAAAAAAACTTGGAACACTATTTAGTACTGAGCTAATCTTAAAATAAAACCAAACATTTGTAAACAATAGAAGGAAATAAATCATATGAAACATATCGAAAATTAGTACTAGAAAGGGAAAATATAAGAACTTTAGTTTTATTATAAATGCAGGTAATAAAAAGTCCGTTTTTATTTTAAATAAAGTTGACGTTTTAACACCTACAATAATCGATATTTTATTGTATAACCGAAAGCAGCAGTGATAGTGATGATTACTCCGACGGTAGTGGAGAGATAAGCGGAATTAAAGAGCTAGATTCTGATTAATGTTTTTTCTCACTCAGTCCTAATAAATAAATATTATTAAAAATCTTATATTTTGCTCACTTAATCTTTGCAAATAAGTTTTATTAAAGAAAAACTTGAATGCTCACTGAACTTAACTAGTTTGAATTAACAGCTATGCCAATATGGCGCCCAGTCGGTCCTATTCTTAGTTTGAATCGCATTGTACTTTGCGTAGTCAGAAACGATAAAGTATCTCTTGTGTGGTTGCAGAGTCACTGGAGTTGGAGCCTTTCCTCGCGCTGGAGCCGCCGATGTCTGCCAACGACTACGGGTTCTGCCTAGACCACGACGAAGGCCTCTCGGAACTCTTCGATTTTGAGTTCTGAGCCAACGTCATAAAGCATTAATTGATATTCGACTGATCCTTCGAGAGACGGTGGCAAACGTTCCGTATAGTTTTCCTTTTTCGTTTCTGTAATTAATGATACGCAATATATTTATTTTTATTGCACAATCTGCGGCGTGTGTGTTTTTTTGACACACGTGCCGTGGTTGATTAGGCTCTTGTTTATTTGCCCACAATTATTATTCCATCCGGTGAAATAACACAGATGCTTATTTATGTTATTAGCGACCCGGATGTAGATGTGAATTCGCAAGTTTGTGAGAAAAAATTAAGAACTAACATTTCAAATAGAAAAATACCAATAAAGTATATATAAAAAATGTGGCACAGAAATTCGTGATAGATGTCTTCTTTCGTTGCTGACGTATTTTGCAATTATTCAATTTCCCAAGTTACTAATTGAACCAAAATAGCAAGTATAAGTAAAAATATTTGTAAAAAGCGGCCATCAATGTTTTGAAGTAAAATTGTAGGTACTTGTGTTTAATACAGTTGCAACATTTTTGCCTATAAAGTTTATATTGTAGACCGTACAACCGACCGTAATTGCATTTATGTACATCGTACATTCTTGTGTATTTCAAAGTGTTTCGTTCCACTTTTATCAAAAACATTACTAGGATGTATCCTTTATTTATTTATGGTCGATTTTTATTTGTGTACAGGTAACCATTTTATTATAAAAGAAATCGACAAAATCCTCTTGCAGTGTATGTTTATAAATTCAACAGTTATTGTCACAGTGAATATCTACTGAGTGTTATGATTTATGGACCTATACTCTTCTGATTGTTGCTTGTAAGAAGAAACCATTTTGTATTGGTCATAAGTTTTATTTTACAGTAAGACGTTTAAGTCTACTTACTATTGACCGTGTATTTATTTATTTCTTTGGTGTGGTTCATTCGTTTGTTGCTGCCGTCTCAGGTGAATGATCCATTAATAAATGTTCCTTGAACTATGGATGTGTGAGGAGTGAAATCCGCACGAACTCAACGCGTCAGCGACAACAGAAGCCTCTTTATATAAAAAGATTTATTATATACAACGTTGATACGTTGGTGAAATAAGAGATTAATCTAAATGTATATAAGCCGCAGGTTCGGCGAGATTCGATATCTACGGCTTTGTGCAGGGTTTCCCGTAAACGTGGATATTTAGGGCGCGGAGTGTTATCTTTTCGATAGCTTGCTAAAACAAAATAGCTCTATTTAAAACTTACTATAGAGTTGTATCTATTATTATTTATTTGACCAGATTGACGGACAGTATAACATGAATAAATTCATCACTAGAATCAATAATAATCAACTCTAGTTTTATCAAATCCGAATCAATATGTTCAAAATCGTAATTTCGAGAATTCACTGAGTCTATAAATCTAAAAAATATTTAGAGTCCTCCAAACTCTCCACTCCAAAAATTTGCTTGCGAGACTTGAATCCATGTCAACACCAATCCACGGCAGCAGCAGCAGCAGTCATACGCTCCAGCGGGTTCCCATTAATAGGCTGATAGAAGAATGAACCCTATCCGCATTGCGCCTGTGTGGCATAGGGCCTGTGCGGTGCTGCATAATCCGTACTCTATTCCATTCATAGTAAAGGCCTGTGTGTCAACAGTGATAGATGATGAGGATGATAAGTATAACAGCAAACTCACACTGGCACGGTGCCCACCTAAGCAACGTGACAGAAACGTGATTGTCCACCGGCATGTAGCATGACTCTGGCATTACATTCTATGAACCCACCAGCGAGGCTTTTCAGAGTAGAACGGCATTCGAGACAATCGATGTCTGATGAAGATCAAGATGAGCTTGCTTATTTTTCAAATTTAAATATTCAAAACGGTAATTTTTGGGAACATCTTATATGGAAAAAAGTTAAGAACTGGTTGCACCATACGTTGTTTTGAAGGAATTATATATTTATACGGTCTTTTTTGAACCAATTCAATAAATTTTGTATTAAATTCTATATCGTCCTATACTGTAACTGACATAATCACTGCAAGTTTCGTGTTGCGCGTCACTTCATTGTATCACTAGTAGCACGCTGCGTGGCACGTCAGGTCGTGTCGCGCTACGCCACGCAAATGGGCCATACATTTATTTTGAATGTTGATGCTAGTGGCAAGTTACATGCCAGATCATTTGTCAGATTACGTGTCACGTTGCTTAGGTGGGCAGAACACCTAAGAGGGCGCGGTTAGTCGCTGCGCGTTGATTGCGGGTGGCGCGGCCGGGTGTACATATGTCGCTCAAACGAAGCCGGCCGCGCCCGTGTACATATTATGATGTAATGAACGGTGATATTTTAGCGGCCTTCGAATTTACTTGTAAAGCTAGCTCTAGTACCAGTAGTCATGCGTTCGCGCCGTTGGGGGGCTATCGTTTGCGTTCGTCACTGATTTGCCAAATATTTTAGACGATATACCTGAATTTTGACATGTTTAAGTTTCGTCGTGGGTACTACGTTTAGTTATTTGAACTTGTAAATAATCACCGGCCGGGCGAAGCCGGGTGGACGTTTGTATATTTTATATTAGATATTTTTTTTCTCGTGTGAAATGTCAGATGACTCGGCAGTTTATCTGAAAATGGTGAAATTTATGGTGATGTGAGTTTTGGATACTGTGTAACTAGCTCGGAATTCGTGAGGATGCAGTCAACATTTTTAGATTGCTTCGCGGTTTTATTGTTAATAATTTGTAAAGGGTTTGATTGAGAGATCACCTCTTCAGAAGTACTGCCGCGTCGTTAGCAAGTACATACACTACCTCGTTGACGCCCGTCCGCGCAGCTTCGTCCCCCGTCATCGTATAGTGTACAGCACAAATGTCATTGTAAAAAACCTATTGATAAGTGCATATCAAAATAATTTTAATGTTTAGTATTAATTTGGAGGCGTGCGGGAACATGTGTGTGAGAGGCATGATTTGCGCGAGGATTACTCTTCAGGATACACTGTCAATTTGTTAACTTGCATATGAAAATGTGTTTCGTCCAGTGTACCTACTAGAATCATTCCTCGTTTGCAGTAGTCCATGTTTTTTCTTTCTTTTATCTGAACCTTGAGGATTTCACTGTTGAAATGTACGCACAGAAAGTTTACAAAAAAAAATTTCACCGTGTCTAATATTTATGTTACACGGAATCCTCGTTATCACGCTTAAAGTATCGCGTTTCTATGCGCCAGACCTCCCTTCATAGTATTAATAATTTCATTTTATTTATTATCTTATGGTGTGTTTACTTTTATCCTGTGAGATCGTTCCCTCTCTATTGGGGTGCATGTATACACCACACATACGAGCTGAAGCCACAATGAAATTAAATCTTATCCAATGAATTTATATAGACGTATTTTTGTTTCGATATCGTTAACGATTAAGTTTTAATATTTTGGTTTGATATTATTTTATTGATTCGTTTTAGTAAGTACATTTAAAAGGCACTGACAGGCTTGTACTGTTGATGACGACTCGTCACAGATTATCGTTGCGAAGTCGTCATAACATTGCCAGTTATATAAAATACCACGAAGGTTTACGGTGACCGTTTTGTAATATAACCGTCGTGAAGTCGCCATAAATCGGCTTTCATCTAATGTAAAAAGCTATTCTTCTCTGTCTTATTTGGTTTTTATATAAAATTGTTTGAGACACAAATTCTGGGGCCAAACGTACGAGAAATGGAAGTACAAATTAAACAAGAGTTTTCTCGTAATTTAGTTTAAGGTTTTTACGCTACTTCCATCGATGACGTCGATCGACACATTGTAACATTTTATGAGTTCTGAATTGACAAAGGCGCGTCTAATGTTAAAGTTTTCTTGTCTTATACAATAAGTAGCATAATCGTTATGTGGAAAAACAATTCATTATGTGCACCCATATCAGAGTGCCGAATACTTACATATTTTTGTATCCTATTAAACGACGCAGTATTTATAATATATATATGTATATGAAAAGCAACAATTTAGTTTGTCTAATTTATTTAAATGTGGAATAATGTTAACATTTAAAATAATTACATTAATGCAAATCTTAAGAATGTCTTCATTTCTGTAGTCAATTTCTTTCTATTTGTGTTTTTTTTGTAGAGATTAAGCTTTATACAATGATACAAACCATTTGATTGTGCAAAGATACAAATATTGCAACAGAAATATGGATAAAGCTGTGATAACAATTTTTCAAATTAATAATTTACCGTATTTAGCATTTTATACCTATATCTAATCTTGTCATATACTGGATCTATACTGCAAAAATAATGTACCTGTATCGATGACCAATGCCGACTCAAGACTACTCTATAATCAGTTTAACCTGCCCACAAACATTCACGATTGGGGTTACTCAGCTTAACTATAAATGTAAAATATGTAGTTAATTTGTAACACAGCTTTATCTATGTTACTCTGGCACATTTTACGAGGTTTTTGCTATGATGTAGCATTGCAAAAATTGCATTACGTCAAGTCTATTTTGATTTTTTGGAAACATTGTTGAAAACTGCGTATCACACACCACTCGCACCAAAATGGTGGCTGAAATTGGTCGTAGCAACGACAATAATACAATATGGCCAATGAAAAACTGTTAGCTTGCGTCGGTATTAGCTTTAAAAGAAGTCAAATTCTAAAGTTTAGTCGAATTTGTACTGAATAAAATACGTCTTGTTCAAATTAGCGTTATAAACGCCATAAGTTCTTGAAACAATAGTAAAGAAGACCACCATCACAATGTAATTGAAGTTTTAATCAGTGTTTCCAAGAAAAAAATAAACTATTTTTGGTAGGTATTTAACCTTCACATTACCGAATAGGTGCTTCGATTAACAATACTATAGATCGATACGGTCAGCGCATAAAATCCGTCTCGGTAAATATAGCCTCACTTGAGGCGTGAGTATTTTCAATTAGTTCAGTTAATATACAGCCAATGGGGGGTCGGTCGGTAAAAGGTCGTAATATGACATGACACACAGGAATAATAATTTTATTCCTGTGTGTCATGGTAACTACTATGAAACAATAATTACAAAATAACATTACAAAGTATTAGGTTCAACTTTAAACTGTTTTAAAACATTTCTCTTTGTTCATTGGGAACCAAATGCAGCTGCTTAAGTATATACTCACGCGGACAGTTTTTAGCTTTGATTTTGTATGCAACCCGTTATCTATAGAATTGTTGATCGAAGAATAGATGTATGCAAAATTGTCTGTCCGTATTTTTATTTCACATGCAAATAGGGTATTTTCCAAACAGCAAAATAAAAATAAATAAATTAATGTCTTTTTCTCCATTACACCAATTAAAGATGTTTTTTTTAATGGTTTTGAATTTTCGATGACGTCTGATGTGTGACGTCAACTTTGAGTAAAGAATTTAACACTTAAGTAGTCTGTGGACGATCTAACTCGATTTTACTTCTTGTTTACACAAAGTTGACGTCACGCGTCATCGTTATGGCGGTAAATTCAAAACCATTAAAAAGAAATTTAACTTTAATTGTTTGTCCCAATCTTTAAATATAAGCAGTTTTCAAAAATTTGGAAAATACCCAATTATTTTCTTTGCTTTGGTATTTTCTGTTGGAGGAAATGTATGAAAATTTGTTAATAAAAATTACCAAAAGCATTGATAATTAATTCCCACAAACATTTTATACCACGGCAACAAAAAGATCCGTATAATAATGCTATTTGTACATATTCCAATGATTTGTGCTGAATCTAATAATTTGTTTCATTAAACCTGTTTTATGAGGTTTGAATAAAATTGTATTCGGGGTAGCGAATTATTATCAATTACAACGAGTTGTGTCCATTGCGTCACTCGACGGTCCACAGGGTCCTAAAGTAGTATTCAGACAATATTTGTTAACCCACTCGTGTATCGGACTGCGACACCCGCCGCGGAATGTATCACGGATGTGATGTTCTCACTTTTAAGTCTTAACTTGTACTTACTTTATGTTGTGTAGTATAGGTAGCGGCGAACTTCTTGAGCAAAACCACAGATAAATGAACTTAGAAGTAGAGTATAGTGCGACAAGTATCTTTATGAATGCGAGTGTCAGTTTAGGGAGGGCGCAATGTATACGTAAATGACGTACAAAATATGACGTTTACATAGACCGCAGTGTTAGTTCCAGTTTTCGCCATATTCATAAAGATCCTTGTCACACTATACATGGTTTTTGTACGTAAAATGGCTACTGCGCAGTCTCCGTTCTCCATGATTTATGCTCGAGAAGTTTACCGGGGTGTATCCTTGTCCACGGGCGCTTCTGCTAATGTGTAGATACAGTGCGAACAGTGTCGACTAACGGGGTTGTATCCAAGAGACGTTTTTATATGTTACGATACATACAAACTCAGTGCTACAAAGAAAAATAAGACTTTTTGACGGCATGTTTTTGTGTAATACTTTATCTGGGTTTATTGTAAATGAAAATTTAAGGTGCAATGTTACAATATTAATGTATGTATCTATGGAGTGCGAGGGTGTGACGACGCGGTTGTCCGCCGTTTGTTGTTGGTGTGAGGACTGTTTGGTTTGTATTCATTTGTGTTGGAAGACTGAGGTTGATTATTCCAGTTTCGACGAACGTGCGAGTTATTTGTTGATTGAATTTAAATATAAAGTCATATATATAGTTAGGTTATATTTTTTAATAAATATAATATTGAGATATGTAATATAATCTGGATTTTTATTTACATACATATGGTTACACCCATTCCCAATATATTATATTATAATTACACCTTGTATATTATAATCGACTAGTAATTTTTCTATAGAAAACCTTATTGTAAAAGAGTATTGTTGAAGAAAATATGTACATGATTAAAAACTACTTTTGGACAGGAAATAATCTGACATTTACTTTAAACAATGATAGAAATATTGCTCTCCTGGCACAAAATATAGTGGATCTTTGTTTAAAACTTGTAATAACGATCATTTGTTAATGTTATGTTTTGGAATTTACCGATGTTGACGAATTCATTAGTTAATTTTACACTTTTCTTTTCTAGACATTCATTCCACCTTAATTCTTCGCCTAAATAATGAATAATATGACATAAAAAGTTTGTCTCAATAGTGAATATTAAATTACTTTTAAGATGTTGTTCACTTAATAAAGTTGTCAAGAGGAAAATTCTTGAACGACTGACTCCAGATGTCTGTGAAGGCAGTGCTCACGAGGTCGTTGATCAAGGGCCGTATCACCGCGAAGCCGGGCTTCCACGAAAAGTTGATAATCCTGTCTAACATACCCTCTGCGAAACAAAAATATTTCAAACTGTCAATGCCAAAGTTCATTGCTAATACTAGACAGAGCTGTACCTCTAGCACGAACCATTATCGAATTCGAATAGTTTGCAAACCGAAATGTCAATGTCAAATTTTGTATGGAAACTTGAACAGCAGCGGCACAAAGTATCTGAGCGATTACATTGCATATCGTCGGGGATAGTGCAAATCCGCGAATCTACCATACGTAAAAGGTGCGTATCTGCAATAGATCCAGTTTTACAGGGGAAGGTTAAAACTTAATAACTTTATTAATTCAATTAACTTTAAGCTCATTTTTACACAAAAAGTAATTAGTAATGTGTTCTATCTCTTGGTAGAATATATATCAATTTAAGTAAATAATTAAGGCCCTACGACAATTACGCGGATTTGCTTTGACCATAAACTTATAACATTGGAACTTAAGGGGAAAGTACGCGGTTTTGAAATGAAACAAATATCATTATTTTAACAAAAATATTATTCAATGTTGAAAATAAAATTATAAAAAATTATTGAATAGTTATTTATTATACAAGAGTGGAAAGTTCCTTTTTAACCGCGTGCTCGATTTGGATGACCGAGCAAGCGAAGGATTCTAAAGTTGAATCACGAGCGCAGCGAGTGATTCTAAATTAGAATCCTGAGCGTCAGCGAGGGAAACAAACGAGCACAAGGTGAAAAATCTTTCCACTCGAGTGCAATACGTAACTTTTCATCCCACCTCAGCGAGGAAATGACAAAATGAAAAAGAAAACAATTTATAATGACAAAATATTTAAGCAATAAAACGTGAAAAACTAGAATGGCGCGAAGCACGCAAATAAAACAAAGAAACCAAGAAGGTTCCAAATTTAAATTTTTTCACAATTTAAAAAGTTCTAATCATAAATTTGGCACCATAGAGGTTACATTAAATAGGTTTAATGACGTTTTGAATTTACAATTATATTGAGTACTCATTATATGTGATGTTCTAAATTCAAATCTACTTTGCCGCTCAAGCGAATAAAATAGAATTTTCCAGCCAGATTTCGAAGCGCAAAATTACACTTTCCGAGGTGGTGGGATGAAAAAATCTTTGCCTCTTACAAAAGATAGATAAAATGAATAAATGTTAGATAAATGTAACAAAATCAACATAAACTTTTTCTCTAAAAACTCTTTGAATTACACTTATAAACTAAATTACTCTTATAAACATCAAACATATAATTAAATCTTATATTTATTCAGAGGATAATCAGCCTTTTAAGTAATTTCAATTGGAAAACTTCGGAATATCACAAATCTTAAATGTATTAATGAAATAAAATTATACCCCAATCAAACAGTCTTAGTGCTTAAAATTACGTACTTAAAAAATAATAATAGGCACTAGTAGGTAATAATTAAAATCAAATTATAAAAATCAACAAAGGAACTGAACAAAAAGATATAATTTCTAACAAAAAAAGAATAACGAAATTGTTCATTTATAAGGTGTAAACAGTTAAAGATTACAATTAGTTAATAAGAGGCAGCTACGTATTAGGTATATCTGTATGGCAAGTTGTCATAGAATTCATGGCAATCTGAAGGTATAACACTTTTTAATTGTTGTAAATGTTCATACTTTGATTTGGATATTGGCAACCTATCGGCAAAGAGCTGTGGTGGTATAAATGGCTCAATTCTTTTTGGCCTTTGTGGTAACAGTTGAAACTCGTCATTGTAGTTAAGCTTGTATTCAATTGTACCATTGGGATTGTATTTTAGTACTCTGATATCAACCACACATTTCGCACCAACCCCTCTCCCAGGGCGAATTGTATCATAAATAAAGTTATTTTTAATACTATAATCTTTAAAGAATGTGTGGTCCACTGTTGCTACCTCATATGGAGATGGATTCAGTCTAGCTTCTTTGGTAATCGAAGAGTACTGACTAGGCAAAAATATTTCACGATTTTTTAATTTTCTTTCAATTATTGAGTGAACTGAATCCACCTCCATCTGAGTGTGACCTTTTTCTAAAAATTTTTGTGTAATCACAATATTTTTTTCCATCGCCAGTAGCAGGAGAGCATTAGAAACCACAACATTTCTATTTTGTGATGTGCATCCATCACTAAAAATAACTACATCTTTTGGGCAGTCTTCTACAATTTTCTTTAAATAATCAATATAAAAAGCATAAGTTGATGCTTTTAAATCAGTAGTGGTCTCATCAAACCAATAACACTTTACATTATTAGTGCCCAGATTGTAAATTGTGAAATTATGAACCATAAGCTTTGTTTTAAAATACAGTGCACTAGCTTTCAAAAATGGACACAATTTTACAGCTTGTAAGTCAGCAGTGATAAGATGGAGTGTTCCATTTTTCGCTCTTTCTTTGTCTAAAGTCTTTTCTTGTCTAGCTAAATCTTTTCGTGACAAGTGTTGCTGATATTCTTCTTCACTAATATTACCTACTTTATACGAACAACATAGATCACATGCATCTTTTTTAGGTTGAAACAATGCTATGTTATCATCTTTTAGAACATCTTCAAATAGTTTTCTTGACGCCACTCTCTGTGCCTTTTTTTTTTGCCTCTTCAACATAGATACGATATAGTTCACGTTTAGACTGTATTATTGGCTCTACATATAATTTCGTACTTTCTTTTCTGCAGTAGTGAGAAGGCATTTTGGGCAAATCCCTTAAAAATGCTTGCACAAATTCTTTTAACGTACTCGTAGGCAACGCATTATCCTCCCTTCTGTTCATTGTTGTTTCGTTACTTGGTGTCTCTCCTAACCAGTATCTTACAGTCCACTCCTTAATGCCTAATGTCCCTAAGAATGTCTTTAAACATACTCTATATTTTTGGTCATTTAATTTCAAATAGTACTCTTTTGTACTCCTTCGTCTTGAATCAGACCTTCCAGTGGTTTTTCTGTTAGTCGGTTTTTTATCTACTAAGGATGAAACAAACATTTTTTTCTCAATCCAGCTCATCTCCCAAAATTCTTTAAAAATATTTAATCGCACAGTGTCAGTAAATTTTTCACAGTTAATCACCTTGCTCCTAATACAATTGTTTGACTTACAAGCTTCCCCAAGATTTCGCGCCGGTTTAATAGAGTCTTGTACGAATTTCTCATGATCTGTCTTCCTGAAACCTATGTATTCCTGACCTAACATTCTTAACCTCTTATTTCTAAACCTTTTTGAAGACATTTTATCAGCTTTTCGTTTCCTTATTCTAGACTCAGCTGCAGCTTTATGTTCTAAGTGGCTTTCTGGAATCAGATTATTATTACTATCCGTCGATGATGAAACTATCGGTGCAACATTTGTTATTTCAGACAATGGAGTATAATTTGGATCAGCCACAGAGTCATCTGATGAAAAATCAAGGATTGAAGATCTATTTAGTGCGTCAATACAGTCATTCATCTCATAAGAAACGGATACAACGTTGTTAGTAGCAGATATGACAGGCTCAGAAACATCTGGATCACCAAATTTCAGCAGCTCTGCTGAATTGAAAGTAATTGTGTCAGAATTAGATAAATCGCTGCCATCAGGATTCTCATTGTGATTTTCAGCTTCAGCAAAACAAGTAGTAGGAACATTTTCAACAAGCTGTGTGGTATTTTCACGAGATGTAGTCTGCTTAAGCAGAATTTGTTTTTTTATTTCCAATAAACGTTCGCGCCTTTTCTTTAAACTTATTAAGGTAGTAACATGACACGTTTCATTTTCGCTGCAGGAGTCCATTTCACTTTCCATTTTGATCCTAAAAGTAAATAAGAATCATTTTTTATGTGAGTTTAAACAACACGTAACCCACACTTATTCAAACAGCAAAACCGCGTAAATGCATTACCAAGGTTACAAAGACGAAACAATAAAGTTTAAAATAGCAGTCTTATAAATTATTTAAGGGATTTAAGGGATTTATAATAAACTGTATGCTACCCTGTAGCATACAGTTGCACAATTTAAATACTGTAGTGTATTTTGAAAAAAAAAATATTAGATATTAAGAGGTTAGAATGGTAAAAAGAACTAAACTTGGGTTATTTTAATTTAAAATATACGAATAAAACATTACATTTACACTTACCTGATGTTGGCAATGATAATTTTTAAGTAAATACACAGTTTTACTGCAAAATTAAACAACAATCTCTGTGCCGGTGTTACCAAATCACATACGCGGTGTTGAAACTTGCTCGCGACAGATACGCAGTGTTGTTATTTGGCGATTTCTGGCTTCCGATTGGTCGAAATGAAGTCGTTTCAAGTCGGTGGCAGCCTATCAAGATTAATGCGTGAATTGCTCGCGAAAACTTAAAATGGCTACATTTGTCATATACGCGGAATTATCCAATGCTAGTTACGCGGATTTGAACTATCCCCGACGATATGGCCTGCTTGCACCAAATTGCTAAATCTCTAATGACTAAAACTAGATTTAACCCATACAAAAACTTCAATGTCTATTTGACATTCTTGTAATATATATTGTTTTAGTTAAATCGGGATTTAGCAAATTGGATGCGATTGCACTCTACTGTTCTTTGGAATATAATTCTTTTTCGCCTGTACGGTCAATTACAATTTTTAAGAAAACTTACCACTTGTCCGGTTAACTGTACTACTTTAACCGGTCGGTCGCTTTTACATACAATTTTTTGTCGTACCTAATTATTGAGTCACAAAATCCTCAATAATGTAGGATGTCCGGCCTTTTTCCCCCAAATGACCGGCCAAACTGGCTGTTCTGTCCGGCTATTAGGTTTGGCTACCTGGCAACCCTAAGTGCGCGTGTCTGCACCGCCTATAGAAACGTTTCTCGTGTACGGGACAGGCGCCAGTGCCTACTCACATACGAGCACTGCATCAAAATATTGGTTATGCCTCTGTGCCTGGACCGTGTGGATTTTTTTCTATGAAGATGTTCTTCAGTACCTAACTTAAGTCCCTCACCCAGTATCCCGTTGCCTCGCAGCAGGTTGCCAACATGTATCTCCATGTCCCCTATATGGTCCACCTCTACGTGGACAGAGACTCCGTCATCGTTGCGTTTGATGCGCGTCGTCTGCGAGTAGTCGCGCAGCGTCATGTTCCAACGCCCTGTACGCATCACGCCCAACCCGAATGCGTCTCCCTGTAAGAAAATCAAATATTTACCACTAAATTACGTTAGCCACGACCGGAGGCCTCAAAAAAAACCAATTTTATTTTACTAAAACTAACTTTAATTTCCGATACAAGGAAAATTATTACAATTAAAATATAATCTAATTATTTTAAGTCACGACTCGATCGATGTAAGAATCGAAGTGACGCTCCTCGTCCGGTCACGTAGCCCGCTGCGGTGGAGGCACGAGGCTCGTAGTCAGCAGTTTACGCCAGTTGCGTCAATTGCAGCGACCGATATGCGATCTTTCGCTGAATCAGCTTTTAGGGCCGTGTGCACTGTTTTGTGGGTGACTGCTAACTCGGCGTATTCCCTTCTACGTGGAATCGTAACATCTCCCTCCCGAAGAGCAGCAACTATTTTTGGGAAAGTCGCAAAAATGTTGCTGGATGCTGGCGTGCAGGCTTTGCAGGTCCTGGTGTTGCATACATAGAGTCAAGTTTGGGCTGCTCTAATTCGGTCTTCGGATCTGCATCCTTATTCTTGTAGTACGTCGCATACTTTCTGTACAGGATGATAGTAGCGAGCACGAGTACAATCATCAACACTACATAAAATGGCAATGTAGTGTGGTAAAGTGAGTCTGTAGAAGTCTCATATAGATGAACTGCAGTTTGAGATGAGATTTTATCTTGAATTGTTCGAAGATCTCTAAGGTTGATTGATGACAGCTTCACAGGAGGCGGTGCAGCGCTATTTGGGGCACCGTAGTCTGAGATGTTCAAAATTTTCATGGGTTGTCCTTCAACTCGATCGTTGGTGTTATAGATAGTTGATTCCTTCGTCCTTATTGAGCATTGAGATGGAATAGTGATGAGGTAACTTCCTTTCAGCATTTGATAGTCGTTACGTTCGCAGATAAGTTGAACTTGCGTGGGACTGGGAAACATGGCGACGTAGTGGCGATCGTCTAGTCTCTGGATGTCTTCCCTCAGGATACGAACGGGTGTTGGTTGGCAGGTATCATCTAGTCGTTGGTGGTAAAGGAGTTCCTGGATGCAGTCTGGATTCGATCTTAGTCGTTGGTGCAATTTCTCATGGCAGAGATACCGAGTGTTGTACTTCGGGCATTCAGCCTCAATGTACACATAAAGATTCTCATGGGTTGCTACTAAAGGATAAGGAGGGATGAGGGCTCGGTTATCCTTATTAGGTGCTATAGGGAGCTTGTAAAGTTGGTAAGTAAGTGGCGATATTATTGGAACTTTAAAAACTATAACTATCTGGTTACCCGAATAAAAGGATCCTGTTTCTATAACATTATAATATTCTCTAAATTCTAAATTTAATAGCTGGTCTTTATTATAATAATTGAGTAAATCTTTTAACATTAGTTTTAACGTATTAATACCTAACATTGAATGATGTGTACTTGCTGTACGTGTAAAAGCAAGGATATTTTCTATTCGCTGTAACTCAAGAGATAAGTCATCAATGTTGTCAGTGATGATACTAAGAAGTTGTGCTAACTTTGCATATTTTATTAGACTGTGCTTAACATACGCATCTGTATCTAAGAGCAAATGTAATGTCTCATTAATTTTAATTTGATTTTGTGCAATACTGGATATAATGTTAGTGTGGTGAGCCATCCATTCTTTGCTAAGACTGATATAACTATTGATTTGAGAACTGATTTTATCCTGGTTATCCTTCAGACTTTTGATAGCATTATTATATTTTATAGCATCAGTATAATCTAAATTTCCAGTTAGAGATTTTATAACCGATCCCATTCCATCTACAAGACCGCGCTTTGCTCGATGGGGTTCTAAACTCTCTAGTTGATAGGATACCTTATTTAATTTAGTTTTTAGATAGTCTATTTGAATTTCAAATAAAATATGTCGTTAGGTAACTTATTTTCTAGTTCTATTAATTGACCTCTCACTATGCTTATTTTATTATGAATATCGGTTAATTCTATGTATTGCAGGAAGCTATGGGAATGTGTTATTAAGTTCATGGGTCCAAGTCTAAACGGTAAAAGTCCAGGGCCGTCATCCAAACTTTCAAGTCTTATCTCCTCCGCTAGTCCCAGGGTCAAGGTTAGAGTCAGCGTTATCCTGTAACAATTTAGCGCTATTTGGTACACGTTTTAATCCAGATTTTGCTATGGGACCGCGTTTCTTTGAAGTATAAATATGTATAGGTAAGTCGGCTAGTACTTTGTCGTGAGTATAACGTGGGGCTAGTTTTTGTCGGCTTGCTAAAGGATTCGAGATGAAAACTTGTTGCTGAGGCTGATACTCTTGTTCAGGTTCACGTGTTTTGTTATGTCTTTCAATTATGGCAGTACGGTTAGCTAAACTTGAGTCGTTAATAAAGTCGTAAACTGTCTTCATTTGGTCACGGTGAACATTAATGTACTGTTGCATGAGATGTACTGTTAAGTCTATGTCAGTGGGGTCTCTCGGGTCAAGATGTCCATTTATAAGATCATACGGCCTACACTTGGTAAAACTGTGGACTGAACTGTTGTATGCTATTATAGCATAGGGCATGAGGTTAACGGTTGCTTCTTCCTTATTTTGAAGGCGCAATAGCCTAAGGTGTTCTAAAAGGGTGGAGTGGAATCTCTCAATGTTTCCATTATCATTGAGGGCATTCGCAAGGGTTTTGTGGTGGTTGATTTTATGGACTCTAGTGAATTCTGCAAACATTTGATTAGTGAATTCGGTGCCTTGGTCAGTGACGATAGTGAGGGGTAGACCATGATGGGTAGAATATTGTAGTAAGGCTTGAATTACACTTAGCGCAGTACCATCTCTGAGATGGTAGGCTTGACCATACTTTGAGAAGACATCAATCATGGTGATATATTTGTCTCCTTGAACAGTAAAAAGATCCATGTGGACAATTTCAAAGGGTTTACAGGCAGGAGGCACAATATTAAATTGTTGCCTAATAGGGTTTCTATCGTACTTTGCTTGGCCGCAGATAGTGCACTCGTTGATAAACTTAGTAACATTTTCCTTCATTTTGGGCCAGAAATATTTGCGAGATAGGGATAGATAGCATTCGTTGATGCCTCTGTGATTAGTTTTTCCCTCATGATAGTGTCGTATGATGTCCTGTTGACGTAAGTATTCCTTAACGTTTTCCAGCTCAACTTTTGCTATAACCAGGTTCATTGCTGAATTCTTAAATTTGTCTTGTAAGATAGGAACTATTTTGTATATGCCTAATGGGGGTGTAATGAAAAGGGCAGTCTTAACTTTTGGGTTGACGTATTCTTTGATTACGTTTACCACGTCTTCTTCCAGATTAGATTCAGACAGTTGAGCTGAAATACGCGTGTGACTGTCAAAAGGTTTGGTTACTGTCGTTCATTTTTTTATATCCCCTACAATAGTCAAGCAAAGTTGTCGGTGAAATCTATTCAAAGGGTCGTCGGTAATTGGTACCTCGAGTATGGGATGTTCCTGGTCAGTATGAACTGTGTCAGTTTCAGAATTTTTACTTATAGAGGGAGGAATTTCAGAGGGATTCACAGCCATGGAGTCAGTTTCTTCGTTATAGATTTCTACACGAGATAGGGCGTCGGCATTGGTGTTTGCTTTTCCGGTTTTATAAAGAATGGTATAGTTATACTCGCTTAGTTTCAAACGCCATCTCGTGAGTCTAGAATTTGGCTCTCGCAAATTCATAAGCCACTGTAGGGGTTTATGATCGGTGATTATTTTAAACTTTCGCCCAAACAAGTAAGGCCGAAAGTATTTAGTGGCCCAAACTATAGCTAACAATTCTTTTTCAATTGTGCTATAGTTTATTTCACTTTCGTTAAGGGTCCGAGAGGCATAGGCAATTGGTTTGTCTGTGCCTATGGGCCCTTGTGATAAAACGGCACCGATTGCGAGGTTTGAGGCGTCAGTTGTTAAGTTAAATTCACGGGTGAAATCTGGGTATTGCAATATGGGATCATTAGTGAGTAACTTTTTACATTTTTCAAAACATGCTACGTATTGCGAATCTAAATTTATTGACTTGTTTTTCTTTAAACACTGAGTTAGGGGCTTAGTAATTTTAGCAAAGTCCGGAATGAATTTACGATAATACCCTAGTAATCCTAAGAACTGTTTGATCTGTTTGGTGGTTTTAGGCAAGGGGTAGTTCTCAATTGCTTTTATTTTATCTGGGTTCGGCTTAATGCCATCCCTACTTATGATGTGTCCAAGATACGCCGTCTCTAACTTCAAGAACTCAGACATCCATCTGGATCTTGAAGTTAGATTCCCTCAGTCTTTGGAACACTTTCTCAAGATTCACCATGTGCTCTTGGAGGCTGGTACTGAAAACGATGACGTCATCAAGGTACACAAGGCAAATGACGTTCTGAAGCCCTCTCAAGACATTATCCATCACTCTTTGGAAGGTTGATGGAGAATTCTTGAGACCCATGGGCATCCTCATGAACTCAAAGTGTCCGTGCTCCACGTTGAATGCGGTTTTGTGAATATCATCAGGGTTCATTTGTACCTGATAAAATCCACTAGCCAAGTCCAAGGTCGTGAAGTACTGGCACTTGCCCAGTTTATCAAGGATGTCTGTTATATTGGGGATGGAATACTTATCGTCAATTGTCTTTTCGTTTAGTTTTCTGAAATCGACAACTAAACGCCACTTTTGTCTACCTGATGCGTCAGCTTTCTTAGGAACAATCCAGATGGGAGAGCTCCATGCAGATTCTGAGGGACGTATTATTCCCTGATCTAGCATTTTTGCAATTTGTTCGCGAACCTCATCACGATGTACAAAACGATAGCGGTAACTCTTTGTGTAGATGGGCATCTCATCGGTAGTCTTAATTGAGTGTTTTATCTTATTACTGAAAGTTAAGGGTTCACCTTCGAGATAGAATATATCGGAATATTGAGAGCAAAGTTGTATAAGATTCGTTTCCTCTTCAGGATTTAAGTGATCTGTTCTTAGGCGAGAGATAACATCTTTAACACGCGAATTGTTAGTAGTTTCAGAGTTTGCATACTTAACATCAAAAGCTTCGGTGTTAAATAACTCTGCTACTGCTGGGCGATCTAATGAAAATATAAGGTCATTGTTAGTTGGATTCGTTATTTCTACTATACCGCGACTATCCTTATTATACGTGAGGCATTCGGAAATTATGCAGTTACAAATAGCTTGTTCGTTAACTATTACTTGTCCGTCGGCGGCGTTAATAGGTAATCGTATTAACTTTGATGATTTT
The DNA here is from genome assembly GCA_902850365.2 of Chilo suppressalis. Classification (NCBI taxonomy): domain Eukaryota; kingdom Metazoa; phylum Arthropoda; class Insecta; order Lepidoptera; family Crambidae; genus Chilo; species Chilo suppressalis. Next base: position 23,834,100 of record OU963898.1, read on the forward strand.
GCCGGTATTATATCTTCGTAGAGATTTACGTTCCGCGAGTTATACATTCTAATAGGGTTCGTGGTAGTTCGTGTTGTCAGTAATAGGTCTTTTAAGTCTATGGTCGCTTCCCATTGAGTCAAAAGGTCTAGTCCAATCAGTCCGTCGAAATAGTCATGAAACTTATATACGAAAAATTTTATGTCTGTTTCGTCTCTAAACTCAGGAAAAGGAGGAATAGTTATTGAATGATCATTTCTACTGGTTCCATGTATATTAGATACTTCGAAGGGGTCATAATCAAGTTGTATGTGAGGATAATAGTAGCTTACGGCTTCAGGGCTCAGAAAAGATTGATTGGCACCTGTATCTATTAATAATTTAAGAGGCGGATTGGCAATAAGAACATAGGGTAGCTGCCTCTGTGTTTGAAGGTTCAGTTCTATTTTAAGTTTTTTAATTTCCTGTCCTTCCGAAAATCCTGGTCTTCTGACTTAGAGGATGTAGAGGGCTGGTCTTGCTCCTCTACGTGGCTATACCACTCATCAGTTTGTGGTAGTTCCTCAACTTGATATTGGCATTGATTTGGATCATTATATTCATAAACATGGTAAGGCTCAGGCATATTATAGTAAGGGTCAGTGTCATAGTAGTCATTGTAATAGTAATTAGAATAGTCATCGTAAGGGGTACACTCGTTCACATTTACGTCGCGAGTTTTGAAATAATTTGATGGTGGTGGATTACCATGCTTAGTCCAATCGTGCCCAGTTGGGGGTAAAACTCGAGGCGTAAAGTGGCTTACTCCGCTCATAGGCTTAGGAATATTAGAATTAAAATTGAAATTAGGTCTAGGCGATATTCTAAACATGTTGCTTTGCGGGTTATAGTTATTAGGACGTGCACTGAACATCTGTTGAGTGCGCGTGGGCATATGCATGGGAGGTGGTGGCATGGGTTGTTGGAAGTGAGGTTTCTGCGGAAAATTGTTATTAAAGCGAGGGGGTGGAGCTTGCATGCTTGGGAATTTTACAGGGAAAGAAAACGGTTTCGGAACGGCATAAGCATTTTGCATTGGCATATGTACGGGAGGTCTATAATTAGACGCGTTCTGAACAGTCTTTGGTAAGGCTTCATTACGATTTTGCAAATACATGGTGTTTAACTCTTCTTGTACATATTCCAATGCCTTTTCGATTGTATCAGGACGCATGCACCTTATACGAGAACCTAAAGGTTCCTTAAGTCCGCGTACAAAAGCTTGCATCGTAAGCTTTTTATATAAGTCACGTTTTGCTTCAATTGTTGTAGGTATGGTTTCGTGTAAGGTGACGTACGTCATGATGGTAGAAAAGAGGGTTTGGCATTTATCGTAAAATTCTTGAGGGGTGTTGCTCCCCTGGGTCTGCACAGCTAGGTCATTGTAGAGGGTGGTCTCATCCCTCTGGTCAGTGAAATTATTTACCAGCACATTTCTAATGCCATCCCAAGTCTCAGGAATTCCGTTGGAGTTTATTGTCCTAGCTGCGGGTCCCGTTATTTTATTAAGGATACCATTAATAATAAAAAGTTTGCCAATTTCGCCTGACTGGTCACTATAAGTTTCTACAATCTGGTCACATAACCTCACAAATCTCGTAAACACGTTTGGGTTACCATCAAAATCTGGCACCAGGCGTAAGGCCTTTATAATAACATCAGGATCAGCCATTGTAACTTCGCTTATTGTACTATAGCTAAAACTACTCTCTAAGTCACTATCGATATTCCTATTTCTATCGATAATGGTTCGGGTAACCCTAGTATGCCTTAAAGCCTTAGGGGCCCTATTACTTCTTGGGTGAAAAATCTTGAAAAACTATTATAACTACGGGAAATAAGAAATTTAAGGACTAAAGGGAGAGCAACACTAGAGAAAAATCAGAGGTGTACTCACATAAACATATTATCTCGGTCTTTCTTGAGCTGCTATCAATTTTCGGATACTCCGGCGCAGGCCCGTTCGATATGCAGGATCCCGGTGAGGACTTGAAAGTCTATCGTAGCGCGGCGCGAACTCGATTCCGTGATTCCCAATAGGCTACGCGACGACCCGGGAATCCTACCGACTGCGCCAATTACGTTAGCCACGACCGGAGGCCTCAAAAAAAACCAATTTTATTTTACTAAAACTAACTTTAATTTCCGATACAAGGAAAATTATTACAATTAAAATATAATCTAATTATTTTAAGTCACGACTCGATCGATGTAAGAATCGAAGTGACGCTCCTCGTCCGGTCACGTAGCCCGCTGCGGTGGAGGCACGAGGCTCGTAGTCAGCAGTTTACGCCAGTTGCGTCAATTGCAGCGACCGATATGCGATCTTTCGCTGAATCAGCTTTTAGGGCCGCGTGCACTGTTTTGTGGGTGACTGCTAATTCGGCGTATTCCCTTCTACGTGGAATCGTAACAACTAGTTAACTTTAGTTTTTGGAGAATCCTGTGGGAACCTAACTTTTTTCCGGGATAAAATGTATCCTCTGTCTCATTCCAGGGTTTCCACTTACGTAAAATTTCACCCTAATCCCGTTTTCGTGTGATTGAGTAACAAATATACAAAAACTTTATTTATTTAAAAATATTAGTTGGATTCTGTTTTACTTTATTCGAGAAGCTTGTTGGCAAAGCAGTTAGCTTATCACGTTCGGTCTGTGAACTTAGAAGTTAAGCAACTTTAGCAATGGCCTAGTAAAGGATGAGTGATCAAAATTTAACTATATCAAGCTCGCCGTTGGTCTCGTCTGCGTCTGCAGTCGTTAGTATTAGCACCCACCAATCCTCAGAACTGGGCCCGCGTGGTTGGCCATGGCTTATCTATCCATATGGAAGGCCTGCGCTCCAGTAGTGGGGATATTAATATACTGATGATGATGTATTGTTCTCGTCTCCCGTACTCGATTATTTCATAAACATGAACCAACGGGGACTGCTAGAATTTGAAATTGTTTATTGCATGGATGTCATTGAATATTACTGATATATTACCATACCTTAAACTCATAGTCGCCCTCGAGCCATTTTTCAGGAAAATATTGAGAGTAAACAATTCTTTGGTTGTCCCAGTCTGTTCTGTAAAATAATATATTGTAATTAAAGGTTACCCAAGGTTACTGTTACACTATAGTTATATACACTAAAGTTTTGAAATATTCAATTAATACTAGCGCAGAGTCTAAGCACAATCGAAGCGAATTTCCGAAACAGAAAATTCACCCATATTCCGCAACGTAATGTAGGTAGGTACATATTACTTCTGATGATCGATCAGATGATCAGCTGATAATCAGCGTGTTTGTGCGTTTTCTTTTTCTTAAAAGGAATATAAAAGATGTAAATATATTACGTTGACTCTGCGCTCTAGTATGAACTGTACCCTTAGCACGTATCAATATCGAATTCGTAACGTTTGCGAATCCGAAATGACATTGTCAAATGTAAGTAAAGTGTAAGTACTATAAATTATTTTCAGAAAAATGTTCACGACACCTCGAACGGGGCTTAGGTAAGTACGTGCATTCTGACGAGCCCGAAGAGAGCCAATATAAACGATATGCGAGTGTTGGTTAACCTAATCTCCGTTCATCTTCACTCAATATCGTGGACCATGCAAAATCAGTGTTACCTACTTGTATTTGGTGACAGTAGAGTTGGTCCAGCCTCTTTCGTAGACGTTGTGAAGAGTCAGCGTGTAGCCCATTCCTATGATGGCTCTGGACTGCTTCACCTCGCTAGCGAAGTGAGGGTCAAACGGTGCCACACCCATTTCCGGGATGCCTGTGAAATGCGGATAAAAAAGAATTTAAGCTCCACGCAATAACGAGCTCCTAAAGCTGTTTTAGTACAGGAAGAGCTTATATAGGCTCATACCAAAGACTAGTTAGATATAGGAGCAAGTGATGTGGAGGTGCGTTACTAAATGCACATTTTAATGGGTACCCACTGTAAACACCCGGTCGACAGTTCCAGGTCAGCTACATGCGGCACCCGATATATTTGTAAATAACATCACCCCCTTGATGTGAAGTGTTAGCGGTGTCTAGTTTGGAATATAGCTGACGCGGAAGAAGTTTTGCAACTCCAGCCATCACCATCACACCCGTGAAGCCTTAAACCTTAGATACTCACGAACTAAGAACTATAAAAGTTGCTTTGATTCTGTTCGTGAGTTGCCTTTTATAGGCAGGTGCTTAGCAACGTTATTTTCTCTAAGGGGAGAATACACGTTATTTCCGTTATTTCTACAGATGTTCGGCTTTCCAATTTCGAGCGGAATTTAATAAGTCTCGTTAAAAATAATAAGTAATTTTTTAACTTACCCACTTTGAAATACGGCCGTATTTTGTTGAAAGCTCTCTTCATGCAAACGTCAAATTCCGGCGACTTCATATGACAGGCTGAAAATATCCGTGCTGAAAACAAATAAATATTAAAATTAATAATGCGTCAGTGTGTTATATGTTGGGGTTTTAAATTAAAACTTAATATCTTTATTCTGTTGTTATAAATGTTGGGAGTTCAACAGTGCAGTGTATAGCGTGTTCAGTCTGCGATCTTGGAAGTTAAGCATTTTGGCAAGGGTCGGTCATAAAATAGCTCTTTATGGCCATAGCCGATAGTCAGTCCTTCTACCTGGAGTCGGTACCATCCACCCCGGTCGTCCCGTCCCGTTAACGGGACAGTTGGGAAAAAATGTTCCATCGACCCTGGTAGCCCCGATCCCGTTGTTAACGGGGTGGATGACACAGATCAAGTAACATCTACCCCGGCGTGTTTTTTAACGGGGCCGTTAGCAGAGATTAAGAAGCATAAGCTATGATTTATGCTAACCGCCCTGTTAGGAGTGGTATTGGTTTTTACCAAAAACTATTCTTGCTTCGCGTCCTAGCGCATCTTCGGGGATAAACGCAGACTGATTCCGCCAAAGAGGTAGGGCAGAAGGTAGAAATTGGAGCGCTCCTTGATATCATCTTCTATGTTTGTTTGCTACCACTACTTATTGGATCTTTGTTGTATTTAATATAAACTTTAGTAAACTATTATAAATTAATGAAGAAAGAAAAAAAAACACTGGCCTATCCCTCGATCCACTTAAATCCATTGATGGATGAACCACCCCGTTAAAAAAACACGGCGGAGTAGATGGTACTTGATCTGTGCCATCCAACCCGTTAAACAACTGGAGTCCATGGAATATTTTTTCCCAATTGTCTGGAGTCTTGAATGCTAGAACCAATGTTTTTACTAAATTAAGTAATGTATTTCTAGAGTCCGTAAATATGACAAAGTTGTCCGCAGTTATTGAATCAACATATGCAAGTGCTTCTAAAATAGCAACCATCATCTAAATGTGCATTACAGATAAATTTATTGGGAGTAAAATTTTTGCCATAAGGGTCAGGCCGTAAATTTTGCCACATTAGTTATAACATAACTCTCCGATACATTTTTTAAAAAAAGGACGGTAATTACATTTTTTCAATAACAGAATCATATTTCCTCACAAATGGTGAATCGCGATCAATAAATATATTTAAATATCTTCAAAACCTTCGAAATTTATAAAATATTTTGCTACAAAAAGCGATGAATTTTTCGTAAAATACGCTTATCCGTCCCAGTAGAGGTGCATTTTGAGCATCAGTAAAATCAAAAATAAAAATCTTTTTGATAGTCTATTTGCTTTTACGCTATACAATAATAGTTAGCTAGCCACATTTTAAATATCGTTTCGTATTACCTAAGAAATTTCATACAATTTCACTCATTTTCGAAAAACGTTAAAATCCATTCCTTTGCGCTACTTTTTATTGCGCAACTAATAAATGCCCATTTGGTTGTGTTTAAAAAATAGCAGTATTCTAGTCTGAGTAGTGGCAACACCGAACAAACTTTGTCTATGGTCAATACGCTGTTAGCGGCCATATTTTTTTCAGTCCAACATCAACATCGTTTGAAAGAAGGAAGTGTCATATTTTTTGCGGAGAGTGTTTTTTGAAATATCACGGTAAGTTTTTGATTTATATCTATACTTATTATTGCGCACGATTTAATGAAATGTTTGACATCTTTCAAGGCTTAATTTACATTAAAAAATAGCTTATTTATCAAGTCATAATGGGTTTTGTTTGCGCGACAGTTGCGCAAAAATGACTTTATGCAACTTTGCGATACCAGGGGCGTAGAATTTGCGCTACTAATTTTACGCTACCAAATAAAGGAGCTTACACACATAGGCTTGCAGGTGTTTTTTTTAGCTTTTGTAATATTTGTGTTTTTTTTGAGGTTTCGATTTTAATTCCTGTGAAGGAATTGTATATCTAGCAATAGAACTCTCCGCTTTTTTGTAACACCTTTTAAGACTTAAAGATAAGAGTAAAAGTTGACGTTTGTCATGCTTACCTATTAAAGTGTGTTTTATTTTGTAGCACTGTCCTTACGTTACATATTTTGTATGCACTCCGTAACAATTTTGCGTTACCATTTTGCGTCGCTCTGCGCTATGGACTCGTAGAAATTTTTGCGACACCATTGCGTTATTTGTGGCAAAATCTACGGCCTGACCCATAAAGGTTTATTTAAGTCGAGGCAACAACATGCGACAATGTCAAGAAGAGAAAAAACGAAAGAGAAAATAATTGTAAGTTGTACAGGACGGAAGTAAGAAGAGAATAAGGTTTTCTATCAAGCTGAGAAAGGTACAAATATTTGTTTTTGTTGTGCGATGGTGATAGTGAGGTAGGTTCTATGGGTAGGCCTACCGGGCGAGCGTTGCTGCGCCCTTGAGTCGAACACAGTTGCACCGGTGGCCTCTGTTAGAGATGCTTTGCGTTCAGCATTTGCGTAATTCTCGCGACCGTTTGCGTAAAACATTGATTTACACAGAATTGTATTTTATGATATTTGGGTACCTACATCCATCCTTTTCTATAAATGCGAAAAATACTGTAAATGGTTGTATGTAAGTAGGGTTATCAACTTTTTTTCTATGAAATATAAGTATTTTCGAAGTTGTTACCTCTTAAATATTGTGTAGATGGCGAAAATAAAAAAAACATAGTATGTGGTTAAAATATTTACTTTTTGTTTGAAATGAATATATTTTTGCTGCTATATGCCTTAATAATTAAATTTTTATTTTTAAGAAAGCCTTTACTGGCTAAAGTTTGCTTTAAGCAATATATAGTAGTTTCGCCTACTATAATGTACTTCAGATTAAAAGCTAAAACGCAATAAGTACCGTAGGTAGGTACTATGTTTATTATGTTGAGATTTTTTAAGTTCTTAGGAAGGTATGTATATACCTGTATGTTGACGCGACGTCTTTAAAGACATATTATTCGAAACTTGTACATAAATGTATTTCAAATTCATATGCATTGGAACTCAAGTATGATTTTATTATAATAGGTAGTTGGACCCAGGCGCGGTCGCAGCCTGAAATTTTGGAGGGGTCACGCACTACACTATGTTATTTATTTGTATATAATCTTTATATGTTTAAGAAAATATGTACATTTCTTTATTTTATCTTGCTGGCATACTGCAACTTCCTCTTCATTTAGTTATCCTTTACCGCAAAGGTTGTCTGGAAGAGATCGCTTAAAGCGATAAGGCCGCCTTTGCCCACATTATGTTATTGTTTTCTTATTTTTGTATTCTTTTGTGTGTGTGCAGTAAAGAACTTATCTATCTATCTATCTACACTAACAAAAAGAAGAAAAAAGGTATCTGGAATAAAATAAACATTATTCCGACGAACGACGCATGTCGATTTTGCTAGAATTACCAAAACTACGTAGTTCGGTTCCTTGTTTCTAAACTAGTACTAGATGTCATTGCAAAGTTATTTTGGCCATCGTACGTAGTTCATAAAAACACCACGAGATGTCAGCAAACTATTAATTTATCGCTGTTAGGGGATAGCTAGAATTTTCTTTTTATTATTTGGCAAATTTTTGAGATTTTTCAATTTGACCTTAGATTTGGGGGGGGGGGGGGCATCATGTGAAATCATGTGAATCTAACACATCATCCAAAGAAGGATCACACATGATATTTTATTGAAATCGGCCGACGGGAGACGGATTATTCTGTATTCATCCTATCACGTCTCATCTCATTTCTTTAAGTCAACCTATTACACTATTTTAATATATTTTCCTATACAACGCAAATGAGTTCGTTACTCATATCCAAAGGCAAATATTACGAAAAAAGTATGGATAGCAAAATAACGTTAAATATGTTTTCAGAACAAATTAGGTTTGAAGAAGGAATTAAATAAAAAGGTAGGAAAATTATATTTCTGGAATTTGAAAAATCATATTATTTAAAAATTCCACAGGAATGGAACTTGTGACGTGTGAAATCATTTCAAAAATTTTATTATTAAAGTACAATATTTTTCGTCCAGAGATTACCTATGTATAATTTTCTTTAGATTAAAATACTTAAATTTAAAAATAATGCGATATTTTTATTCATAGACCTTTCTACCACTACGTTCAAAATCAGCACTTAAAAAGAATAAAAAAATACGAAAAAACGTGACAAAAAATAGCTAAGTACTTACCAATATCAGAGGCTTCATGTTCCGATTGAGTCAAATGCAAATAGCACAAAACTATTACACAAGTACTTAAAAATAGCGGTCGCATCTTGGTTTCAATATCACTAATGTATGAGTACTTGATTTGCCAACTTTTTACCATCAAAAGTTAAAAAAAGCTATTTTATTTCCAAATTCAAATATGCATCAACAAGGCACGTATTCAAAGCAGTATAGTTATTGTAGTATTGCGATCTGAAGACGATAACATAGATTAGTTTTGTGCGTGATGGAATAAGTCTGACTCGGCTGGAGTCGGTCAAACTCTGGCCAAACTAAGGTATGCGAAAGTGCATATCCCTTCCAAGGTGCTTGCGACAGAACTCCGAAGCGTATTGATAATAATTGTATCTCGACATTCGACGGAATAAGAAGGCACCTAACTTAAAACTATGTAGGCACATTGTACATTTTATGCAAATGTAATAAGTGGAATATCCTGATTTCTGAGAGTAGTGGGCAAGTATTTAACTTTAAAGAATCCGGTTGTCATTAGATATTTGTATTTTACTTAGAAGAATAACTTATTGAGTCCGATGGAAATAAATTATCAACACGTTATGATATAATATTTTATTTATTGTTGGAGTGTGCCTAGGATATAGAGCTGAGAGGGTAAATATTCAAGAGTGCAGGGTAATTACCTGTGTAATGTAAAAAAAAATATGAAAAACAATAAGTGTGACATTCACTAGAAAAGTCGCTTGTTTTAAAAATGAACTAAATAATGCTATTAACTAGGCTAATAAGCATTAACTAGGCACCTAACTTCTAGTAATGAGTTACGTAATAAGAAAGAAGCTTATGCAAGTTTGGTTTTGTGAATAGCCAATACAGCGCCACAAGTCATGTAAGTTCCAGCTACAATGTTTCGTGCCGTATTACGAGATACAAACTGACGATCCGGTTATCTTGTTTAGATCACGCATGACACGAATATTCATATACTTCTCCAGTAATCAATATAATAACGCAAAGACAATGTGGTTGTTTCACTTTATTTTAGGTCAGAGTAACATAGTCAAACTATTTTTAAGGTTCCGTACCACAAAAACAAAAAAACGGTACATTTAAAGGATCACTTTGTTGTTCGTCTGTCTGACAAGACCTGTACGAGTTAGCTTCGTACAATGCATTTTTCCCGTATCAGCAGTTTGAACTTTAACTCATTTGACATTATTGCTAAAAAATATTTTATATGTTAGTTCGCAATCAACATGCTACCAATGCGGGCGTACTCATGATACCATAGTCAATTAGTAAATAGTCTATTTGTATTTTCCAATATCAATTCTTATTTGTTTCTTAGGTTTTCACGCACATCACCGATTAAATAAAACTAGTTTTAACGGGTTAATGCACGAACTTTATTTATTTATTGACGTTTCGCAGCCTTTTCAGTTCTGCATCGTCAGAATAATAAATCTTATCATTTATCAGGGCCGCCCGAATAAGATCTTTTATCTCTGGAACGCGTGGTGGTATCGAGATGAATTTTTAAACTGAATCTAATGTATTATTATAACTATAACTTAGTAAAATGACCATGAGGATTGCATGGTAAATGTCACTCCTATAAATATTTAATCCTGCATAGCAAAACTTTGGCTACAGAATAAAATTATTTCTCAAAAATCGAAAATGCGACCAGACAGCGTTCTTATTTAAACGGAATAACTGCTGTATGAATGTATTTTGTTGTTGACCACTATTTTTGGCTACCTACCTAGCTACCTTAAATATACCTTTACGCGTAAGTAAAAAGAAGAAGAATATAGCCCAAGAAATAGAGGAAAGCCAATTATAAGAAAATTTTACCGCACTCTAGCTTTTTCACAGATGTTAGGGTAGGTCGTAAGAAGCTTAAGTTAAAAAATAGGGGAATATAGTCAATAATTTCGGAGATATAGCGACAATCGCGTTTTCCAATATGGCGGCCAGCTGTGACCACCCTGCGTTCCCCGATTTTTAAACTAGCTTCTTATGACATGTAAAACACTAGAGTGCGGTAAAATTTTGCATTACGATCAAGTTTAACCTCGATCTCTGTATATTGGACTTGTAGAATACATTGAGGAGCTCGATGGCGCAAGTGGTTGACGCATTCGGCTACGATCGTTGAAGTTAAGCAACTTTCGCAGTGGTCGGTCATTGGATGGGTGACCATAAAATTTACTATCTCGAGCTCCTCTGTGCTTCGGAAGGCACGTTAAGCCGTTGGTCCCGGCTGCTTCTGCAGTCGTTAGCACCCACCAATACGCACTGGGCCCGCGTGGTGGGTCAGGGCCCAATCTCCCTATTCCATCCATAGGGAAGGCCTGTGCCCCAGCAGTGGGGACATTAATAGGCTGATGATGATGAGAATACATTCGTATGTATTCTACAAGTCCAATATACAAAGATCGCAATGGCGCTTGCAACAGTGCCGAAACATCGGAAACTCGCTAAAAACAAGGTACATGGTATATATTGTAATAGTTTGATTAAGTTAGACAAAGGTATGCTTGCTAATCCATCACAACAAGGCCATCACAACAATTATAAACAGATCCATAACAGAGGGTGTATTCCCGGACATCTGGAAGGTTGCTGTGGTTAAGCCTTTACCTAAAATCGACAACCCAGTCACCGTGAACGACCTGCGACCTATAAGTCTGCTACCCGTTGTCTCCAAGGTTTTGGAGAAAGTTGTATGTGAGCAGCTTACAAGATACCTTGAGGCTAATAATATACTACCGGAGCGACAGTCTAGGTTCCGCCGGGATCATAGCACAGCAACTGCTCTAGCAGATGTTGTGGATAATCTCTTGGCGGCTCAGGATCAGGGGTGCCTTAGTATTCTGGTATTGCTCGATTTTTCTCGAGCTATTGACTCCATAAATATAAATCTCTTGCTTTCCAAGCTGGCTTATTATGGAGTCAATGCCCACTCGATAAAATGGTTCCATAGTTACCTTGACAATAGATGGCAGTGTGTTGAGCTGACTAAGGTAGATGGAACAAAACAGCGTTCCGGCAACCTTATGGTGACCCGTGGTGTGCCTCAGGGTTCAATCTTAGGACCGACTCTGTATACTCTATTCAGTGACGATATCACAAATAACATTCGTAACTGCCAATATCACCTGTATGCAAATGACCTGCAACTGTATCTCCCCTTTAAGTATTCTGACCATAATAGCGCTGTGTCAAAGTTAAATGAGGATCTGAAACGTATTTTTGATTGGTGCAGGTCTAACTCCCTGGTTCTCAACCCTAAGAAATCAAAATTGTTGTTGATTGGCTCCAAAAAAAATGTTAATTATTTTAATGATATTACACTAAATGTCCATATAGATGGGGAGAGAATACAGCGTGTAAATAAAGCAAAGAATTTGGGACTGATTATAGATGAGCACCTAAACTTCGAGAGCCACATTGCTGAATGCTCCCGTATATGTTTTTATAGATTGAAGCTACTGTATAAAATTAGACCCTATTTATGTGAACAACTGAGAATCAAGTTGTGTGAAATGCTTGTTTTATCTAAATTGAATTACTGTGATACTGTTTTTGGGCCCTGCCTCATGTCTAGAACAAATAAGCTCATCCAACGCGTACAGAACGCTTGTGCTGGGTTCTGTTTTTATGTACCTCCTCGTTCACATGTGACTCCTTTCTTGAACTCTGCAAAACTGTTAAAAATGGAGGCAAGGATGAAACTTCATCTGGCTACACTATTATTTGATGTGCTGGACAAGGAAAGACCAAGCTATCTTTATAATAAACTTGTATGGATGCGGGATCACAGTCGATACCCAGTAAGGCAGTGTGGGCATATCTTTGTTACAATGAAGCACCGAACAGCAGCTTTTCGTGGATCCTTTAGATTTGCAGCCACGAAATGCTGGAACGATCTCCCGCTGCCAATGCGTAATCTGAATACAATTTATACACATTTAGGAAACATCTGAAAACACATTTACTACATATGCAAAGCTTTTCATAGTATCTACGACTCAATTTATAGTTTTTCACTTTACGTAAACAGGCTTGCGGGGGTTGATTCTGGGTTGCTGGCCAATACTTAAAACAAGTGTAAATTAATTATTATTTAATTATTATTCTCAGATGTGGCCAAAACGGTCACATATTTGGGGAACACGCCATCCACTCTCAATTCAATTCGTTTATTACATATCCACAATGTACAAAAAGATACTCTGTTGTTCACTAAGCATGTTCGATAGTTTTGTATAACACCCTTTTATATGATAGTATGTTTTGTTAGTAAGTATAGATTTGTATTTTTTTTTTGTAAATTATTGTTTCATATAGTTATAAGCCTCGTCAACCTTAGGCCCTGCCAGAATATCAGCGCCGCAGCGGCCCTGGCCTCGCTGTGGCACTATGCTGAGGCAGGGACTTAGTTGGCCTTTTTTCTGTTATTGTATTTGTTTTGTATAATCTATTTTTTTTAAGGCTAATAAAATACTTTCTTTCTTTCTTTTCTTTCTAATCCTGTTATCACAATAAATCCATGTGATACTTGGATTGTAGGCATACCAAAGAACACGCGCTGCTTGAAATCAGGTGGCCGTTAATTTCAGTCTAAAAAAGAAGTCAATTCTGTCTTAAAATTCTATACAAGTTTTCTATTATAATCCGATCCGAAAATGCCTTTATATTATGGCCAAATAAAGGCAATTTTCTGTTTCGGAGATGGGGTCACGGTCGGCATCGCACACGCAAGCGATGCTCATGTTATGATGTTGCAAACATTAAGCTATAGTGGCTGGACACTGGTTATTTGCCACCAATTGCATAAAACAACTATTGGCGTATTGGATGCAATAGTTACATTGTTGCAAATAAGACTAATTTGTGACCAAGGCATAACATTATAGGCTTGGCTTATTAAAACAGAAAATACAGAAAAGTAATTGAAAATCAAGACTTAAGTAAACTCGAGTTAACAGCTTCATTTTGAACCTTCAGGTACGAAACGTTAAAGTACCACTTACAATAATAATGTTTGGTGTATTCCCCTTTCAACCGATGGTAAGCAAACTTCCTCAAAGTCCTTTAACCCCCTTTTAACACATGTTGAGAAAAACCTCATTGCTATCTACAGCTTTTACATCTTGCTTTGCCAGCAATAGGAAGGCAGCCCATTTTTTGAATTTTTTCGAGCGCGGCAGAATACCATATGGTGTGCAACCTTGCACCTTGTGAAATACTCCCACCATACCTGAGCCCTCTATCCTAGAACCTGGTGAAGCAATAAAACAAATCAACAAACGGTCATGATTTTTGGCCGCGTCCAAATCGTCAGTCTTTTGAATAAACTGGAGGACTTAACGTTTCTGAGGACGGAAAAAATATTAATCCAAATTTGGTCGTACGTTTAATGTATAAGAATTTGAGGTGTTACGTGAACCCTCCAGTAGCTCCTATTAAAAAGACTGATGATTTGGACGCGACCAAAGGTCATGGCCGTTTGTATTTTTTTTTCTGTACTAGACATTAGGCTTCGACATATAGGGCTCAGGTATAATAGGTGTACTTCACAAGGTGCACCCTCCCCGTAAGATATTCTGCTGCGCTCGAGTAAATCCAAAAATCCCCTTGGGTTACCCCACTACAGTTGTTAGCATCCATTACGTCAGGTCATATTATTTTCGTTCGTTAGTAGGCAGCTTTATAGTATATTGTTATAGTGATGACTGTTTGTGAGTTGTGTGTTATCCCTTAAATCTAAAGTGACAGGTCCCATCCCATGGTCGATGATAATACGTCCGTGCGCAAATATTGTCAATGAAAACAGGTTTGCAGATCGTCGTCAGCGTTATTTTCGGAGTACAAACTTCCAATTAGCAACACGCAGTTTTTAGGGTTTCGTCATGTCCGTCTGTCCGTCCCCGGTTTTGCTTGGAGACTATTAGCACTAGTGTGCTGTTATTTTGTGGAGATATATGTATATCGATCACGCCGATAAAATAGTAGAATAAAATTTTGAAAAAGCAATTTTTTTAGGGTAGTTCCCGTACATGTAACCTGGGGTTGTTTTTTTTTCATTATCTACCCCATCGTGTGGAATATCGTTAAATAGGTCCTTAAAATTACTTAGGGGTTTCTAAGACTATTTTTCGATATAGGGATCCGTTTGCGAAATATTGAACTTTAAAGTGCTAGTTTTTGTTCGAGTAGGGCGCCCCAACCCAACTAAAAGCTAAACTATTGACTTTAAAAACTTGGAAAAAAATCATGATAATAAGCACTATTATCATGAACTTTTAAGGAAAGCTGTAACGGTTAAGATCAATTTGTTAGTTTAAGAACAATAGTTGTTCAATTTTGGTTGAAGAAAATTTCTTACCTATTGAAAATTCCTCAGAAGAAAACATTAGTGACATAGTAGCGTAAAACTTTGCATTGCAACAAAATATTGAAGAAAACTGTTTAAAAACCACAATAAAATATCATTAGTTCCGCAACGTTACCGCGAGCACCAACGGCATCGGCTTCCGAGTGCCACTAACGTTACGTTTTTATAAGAAGTATAAAAGATTGGCGGTTATACCTAGGATAAGAGTGTGAAGACCCAGTCTACACACGACACACTATACCAGGTACAGGTTCGAGTGGTCTAGAGGCTCCAGACGGAGAGGAGACTCCTCCCGTGGGGAGAGGCCATCCGCCTGAAATACCTCTAGAGGCACTCGCCAAAATTCTCGGTTTGAGGTCCCCTTAGGATCTCGCCGTTCCCAAACCCGGTGATGTTGTAAAGGTCAGCTGCGACCAATAGCATACATACTCAAAAAATCCCCTTCTAAGGGGACGTTTGCTTGACATGAAGCGTCTGGTCATAAGCATGAACTGCTGGTGTGTTTTAGTCAGTAAGAGTCTAACATAACCTTGCATCAATGCAATTTCCTTGCAAATCTGTAGTGTATCCATGAGGATTTTACACCCGCTCCCCGCCTGGGAGGAAACAAATAAAAATCGGCGGTTATCATTCATATTTAAAAAAAATAAACGAATTTATTATAAGTTTGAGACGCAGTTTGACTTTCATTTAGGTATTTTAGTTGAGATACATAGATTGATATAATTATAATTGGTTTTCCTAATTTCCGATATAGAAAATAAAGACTCCTGCTCAAATATATTGTGGTAACTACAGGCAACTACGGAACCCTACACCGACACGGCACTTGGCCGGTTTTTTTAGTTATAAAAGTGTATTTAACAAGTTTCATCCTATAATGTTTTAA
The DNA here is from genome assembly GCA_902850365.2 of Chilo suppressalis. NCBI lineage: Eukaryota > Metazoa > Arthropoda > Insecta > Lepidoptera > Crambidae > Chilo > Chilo suppressalis. The sequence continues at coordinate 23,849,985 of OU963898.1, forward strand.
AGTTATAGATACGTCATACACACTTCTAATTTGGCAATACGAAAGTCAGGTAATTGCCCGGCTTGCATTCAGTCGGGCACGCTCACCAATATCACAGTAAAATAAAACTACCTCATTTGGTGGTGTTGTGTTTCTGTCGTTGAATAGGGTTCCAGGGTAGGGGATTGGGTCAGGGTACGCAACGATGCGAATAATATTTTTGGTATCGCAAGCAGACCCGTCTTTCCCAGTGGGCACTTTGGGCAAGTGCCCAGGGCCCCGCGATCGATAGGGGGCCCCCTCAGATCAAATACAAAGTCCCTTGTGCCTGTTAAATCACCAAACGGAAGTCATAGGGGCCCCATTATCGCAATATGCCCAGGGTCTCCAATAGGTCAAAGGCGGCACTGATCGCAAGCGTCTATAAGCTATGGTGGCCCCTCACCTTCAGCCGGGCCATACTCTTGTTTCTGACCCTTTCGACTTAAAGAAAAGCCGGGCGCTTCAATTTGAACTTGTCCACTTTAGAATAACTTTTCCTTTGGAAAACATGCTAAGCTATCTTACTTGGGCTAAAGACAAAACGAAGCTGACGAACTCAATGGGATTTCATTACATAATTAGGACTAAAATTGACTTTCAACATCTCGTATGGCCATGCGTTAAGTGTGTCGCACGGTTCTGCGCGAGGCTTGGATGCAAATATCAATATTATAAGTGGTTATATAAACTTCACAATGCAATCTTTATTTGAATCAATGGTTATGTAAGACCGCTTGCGTTTTATGGGTTCAACGTCTGGTTATCTCAAAGTTTTTCGAAGAAAAAATTGTCATAATGCAATTATTTAATTGTTACTAGGTGACATCCCTCGTTACCTCAGGTAGCTCAGGCAAATAAGGATATCATCTCGGAATTCGCGAATAAGTTAAATAATTTTTTTATTGATTTTGAGATAGAGCGCGAAGAGAGGGGAGTGCTCCCCCCTTTACGTAATAATAGGGATGATGACTGGGTAAAGTAACCGAAATTATAAAAAAGTCCGAAAGTGAGATTATCCAAAAATAATGAACACTTCATTTTTTCTTTTGTCAATCGAGCAAAAAATTACAAAGACAAAGCGCGTCAAAATTTGGGAGTGGAGGCTTGTGACGTCACTTCGAAGTAGTAATTGTACCAAGACCTGAGTGACGTCATGCGATATTTCAAATTAATATATCTCTTTAATGATTTGATTAGGTTATATACCTAATCAAATCATTAGAGAGATAGATATATTAAAAAAGGAAAAAATATAAATTTCCAATACTTTTTGATACTTTTTCTACATGATAGAGTGGAATGTATATCATGCGTATTGAATAAAAAAATGGGTGCGTGTACTTATGTAGGCGCGTGAGAAGTTATCCTTCTTTGGCATCGTTTAAAATTAGTTTTTGATTGCATGCAAATAATTAATTACAATAAATTAATAAAATGTCTGGAAAAGGACACAGTCAATAAAGTTCAGTTTTAATTTGAAAAAATAAATAAATAATCAAAATATTCAATTAAAATCGCTACTGAATATAATTTATTAGAACATATGTGATTTGCACTTGTATGAAACTCAAACAAGTATTCCGAATATACAAACTAGAAACATGTGGATAAATATTATAAATATGAATACCTATAACTGTGACTTTATTACAAAAAATAAAGATGTGGTTTTTGGTTCTACTACACCAATGGTCAAGAGATGGCGCTGTAGTCTCCTGAATCGCGCTTTGGTTCCGTTGTTCCAGATTAATAAATACTTTTGATATTATAAATATGAATACCTATAACTGTTACTTTATTACAAAAAATAAAGATGTGGTTTTTGGTTCTACTACACCAATTAGTAGTGGGCAGTAGCAGGTTATTTGCGAAACGAAACGTTAACAGTTTTAGAATACCAGTAGCAGTTTTTAAAACTATTTATTCTCAGTAGCAGCTTTTTAATAGCATTTGAACAATATTCGTTACTCAGTACCGTAGACGCGATTACGGGTTTTTGGTTTTAAACTTATTATTAGTTATATGGCGTGATTTTGATCTTTAAAGGCTTATGGGGTGATTCTGAAGAACAGTATCGATGAACTTCCCTTCATATTTTGTTCAGGCTTAGGACTGGCTGCAAATTATTGTAAATGAAAAAAATTTTGTAAATTATTGTAGTGTATAGATAAATGGTAAATTAAAAACATATTTTTCCATTGTTCTTGTTCACTACTAGCACTTTTTCAATACTATTTACAGATAAATTTATTTATTTACACTATTTATACACTAATTTTAATATACAAAACTATTTAAAGTACGTCACTCACTCGCTCAAGTTAAATTTAACTGTTGTGGTCAAAACAAAAAGACCTGGACAGATCGAATTCAAAATGAATTGATTGACAAACCCGTTAGCCCGAAATCATCCGAATGTTTCCGAACCAAAGAGCTGCTTCTGATACTACTAAAATAAAATGTAGCCTTACTGTGAGACTTTGTATTCAAAAACTGACAACTTCAATGTGTTCGGAGAAGAACATGCTATTGGTAATAGATAGTTTCATTTGACAATCAAAACGCAAAAGCTGCTACTGAACCGATAGCGGGTTCAAAAACTAGTTACAGTTTGAAACGCCCACCACTAACACCAATGGTCAAGAGATGGCGCTATAGTCTCCTGAATCGCGCTTTGGTTCCGTTGTTCCAGATTAATAAATACTTTTGATAGGCCTTCACAATGCAGTTGTTAGCACCCACTAAATAGAGATTCTATTTCTATTTTGTTGGTAGATTTTCTTAATGTGCGGTAAACACAAAAGTAACAGCACGAAGAACTTCATGCTGTTAATTTTTGTGTTACAGTTGATGGGCATTGCGCGCTAGAGGTGGGTAATATAGCTTTTTGTCTGAATCAAATCGAAACTATATATCGATATTCGATATCGGATTCTGAAACTATATATTTTGATATCAGTGATATCGCTGACGACCATATCAATCATATATCATTACAGGATAACAATGGAATGGAAAACTATATTTTCCTGGTACTGATACATAACGTATAATAACGTTATGTGAGTTTTAGATACATCAATATCAGGTAGGACTAGGAGTTAGATAATGCAGTATTTATCCATGTATTTAAGGGAGTAATTAAGATGATCTGTTTTTACAGGAATGTTTGTTAAAAATATAGATAATAAACTAAACATAAAAAACCGGTAGATAAATAATACACCAACAATACAAAATAATACGCTAATGCAATTTAATTGAACGTGTTTGGACGTTCGAATCTACGAAATGATAAAAATTCAAATCCGCACCAAATTTCTTTTGCTAGGGTTGAAGGATAGAGTTCAACGAGAGTAGAAATTAAATTGTGTCAAAGCTCTCCATTATTCCCTAAGAAATAAGGTTAACGATTTAATCAACAAAAATATTAACAAAAGAAGTGTATAAACTATTTTATTACGATGAAAATGAAGTGAAACATTGCAGTATGCGTTGCATCGTAACTATTGCTGTTTCACTCTCATCTTATCATGCGCTCTCCCTCAATTCCCACTTGGGTTTGGTCGCGCTCATATTTCATTGTGATACGGTTCAATATACTTTAAACAGTCTATATACGATACAGTACTGTCAACACGTATCACATTCCCAATGCAATGTAATGTTTTGCCAAAATATATAGTTTCAGAATGCATTGATATCGGATTTGACGATATTGATGCAATATACGTTTCAACATCTATATACGATTTGTATCGCCCACTCCTATTGCGCGCGCATCTTAAAATTTCACTCTCATCATTTTTTCATAACGCGCCTAAAGAAGTATAACTTCAAAAAACTGATATAGTTCTAAGCTTTTCTTTCTCACGTGTTTCTGTTAACAAGAACTTGTAGACTTGCAAAGTGAGGGGGTGGATATCAATCTCAATATCGTTTATTCAATTTGTTAGGCTGGCTGTTACAGGCTCTTATAATATGATTGCGTGCATCAGTTCGCAAATCTACGGCGCAGCGGGAGACCTTGTACTGAGAAGACCCGACAAAAAACTCAACAAGGGCTGATGTTTTTCTCCCAGTATTATGTGCATACATATATTCTGTATAGCTACATATAATTTATATCAGAGTTATCATGCGTAGAAAAGTCACTTCTGTATTTTATGTCTTCACAGTAACTTTTATTGCTGTACCTTTTTCTACTTCATCAGTTTTTTTTACGTCTGGATTACACTCGACTGTAGGTCCACTTGAAGAGCTCTAAGGATCTTTGGATTGAAGCGCCTATAGGAAGAAGGATACCTGCACTTCACTTGGCTATACGTGTTTGCTATTTGTAAGCTGTTGTCAAGTTCACGAGTCGAGGAGTTCGATGGCGCGGGTGGTTAGCGCGTTCGGCTGCAATCATTGAAGTTAAGCAACTTTCGCAGTGATTGGTCATTGGATGGGTGACCAAAAATCTTCTATCTCGAATCTCCATGCTTCGGAAGGCATGTTAAGCCGTTGGTCCCGGCTGCATCTGCAGTCGTTAGCACCCGCCAATGAGGGCTACCGTTTTCTGTCTCACTAGATGGCGCCACAGTTGAGTGAGGTCCTAAATTGTAACTTTTAAAGTTTATTAATACGCACATGAAATCAAAGGTTACATTTAGATCGTATTTTAACACAAAAGAACCATATCCTAAACATAATAGGCCATGCCACAGTGACGCCCAGTTCCGTTTTATTCGGAAAAAATGGGAACATAATCATTTTTCTAAGCTCAAATTTTTAATAACTGACATTCATTGCCACATAACTCAAATTTGCCATAATTAAGCCGAATTGTTACCAATTATTCACAACATTATTTTAATAAGAAATAAACCCGCGTAGACAACCAACAAGCAATAACATTTGACATTTCGGAGACCTCACGCTACACTAGCACCTCTAGCGGCGGATTCATACGCGATAGCCCTCATTCGTACTGGGCCCGCGGGGTGGGTCATGGCTAGGGTTGCTACCTTTTTTTTGTCCAAATAAAGTACATTGGATAATAAAGGTAGAAAAAGAAAGTACATTGTGTCCAAAATAAAGTACTTTCTATTCCTCTTTATCAGTAAGCTTAAAAATATATTTTACGTTGCTACTAGCAACTTTTAATAAATAATTTGTGGCTTCTTAAAATCTGTAGTTCTTTTCCGCAATGGGAAAGGTCATATTAAAAAGCCATACAGCCACGAAAATGTTGCAGAAATTAGCTAAGGGCGACATATTCATGCTGTCTGTCTGTTTAATTCAAAAATTCTTCTTATCAACCTCTTTTTGTAAAATATTTATGTAAAATTAATCCCCGTGTAATCAAATCACATTAAATAAAGTATTTTCGCGTACTTTATTGTTGGCATAAAGTATAGAGCACAATTACCCGAAATAACATACAATACTTTATAATAAAGTACGGGTGGCAACCCTAGTCATGGCCCAATCTCCCTATTCCATCCATAGGGAAGGCCTGTGCCCCAGAAGTGGGGACATTAATAAGCTGATGATGATATCAAGTTCACAAATAGCTAAGTGCCGTCATTATAGTCAAATAAATGAGGTAAAAGTAGTTCGTCAGTTTTGAAAAATTTTCCTAGTCGTTCTACTAACAAGAAAATGACCAATACTAATTTCATTATGTAAAAATTGCAAAAGCACGTTTGATCGGCCATTGATAAGGAACTACTGAGAGAAAAAAAAAAATGAGAAATTACTTAAGTAATATTTTCTCTTCTCGGACTAACTCAACTAACATGTGGCCATCAAGTTGATTAGATTGATCATTAGGAATTTTTTACCTGTTGGTAAAACAAGATTGATTAATAAGTTAAACCACCAGAAAAAACTACCACAAAAATATCTGTGTGGTAATATATATATTTGATTTCTCGAGTTAGATGTTCAGTTTGGTAGAGCTCTACGGAGAACGTGGTCAGTGTTAATAGGAATTAGATGAATTTGTTTGATATCCTTAAAAATCACTGAGGAATTTCCTTACTTATATGCAGACTGCGAGTAAGCAAGCATAAAAATTTTTCGAGGGCCTAATGAATGGATTAAAGTGTCAAAATATATTTTCCTGACATATATTATATTTTTGGGACATTTATTAATTCTAGGGGTGCAGCTCATAAATAGCCCAGGGCGCCGGATTTCAAAATACGCCACTGTAGGCTAACTCTATTCCTACCTCGTGGAGCTCTGGAATCTTAATCTTCGAATAGAGATGGGCAGTGTTATTTAATAAATCTTCCGTAACCTAAAGGCTTCTTCGATTCTAGGGTCAAATTATTAATAAATAATAATTAAAAAAGCCCTTTCAAGCGAGGTTTTAATACTTTAGTTGGGCTTTAACTTACATTTTTTGTAGACTAATAAGTATATAATAATTTTATTCCTTTAAGTGAATAGTGACGTTAGAAGCTTTACTCAGTCAGACGTCGATTAAAGTAGAAGCTCAAAGTAAAAAGTCGTCAAAGTAATGGGTTGTCTTTTTCTTTCGTGATAGCACAGAAAAATACAGCATCAGCTTTAACCAAACTTTAAAGATAATTGACTTGTTTTTTTTTGAGTGTGTATGCTGTTGGTCACAGATGACCTTTACAGCGTCACCAGGTTTGATGTTCTCTGAGTGTGATTTTTATACATTTAGCTAGGCTTTTTTTTGTACACTTCAGTAACAACACAGAATTCGTTTACTTAAAATTTATTTTCAAAGTTTTTTTACAAACTTCACTTAGTTTACTATTATTCTAAGCTTATCACTATTTTATTTATAATACTAATGCATTTCGCAATATACAGACAGAACAGATTTTTGTTGACTCCAATAATTTCCTTTTGTGTAAATAAATAACTTATTGCTACTTATGAGTAATTGTTTCTTGTTATTTGTTCTAATTATTTTTGAGCAGTGTCTCTACTTAATTACGTATTTATTTGTCAGTGTTCATAATAAAATAATTAATTTGAAAAAGTCTTAATCATTAACCAAAATTTTAATACACGTGTAAATGTAGTAATATGGATTTTATTTAATTGAAAACCATTTTTGGAGATGTGATATTACTATTAAATATTCAATGAAGTTTTAGCGATCTAAGTTGAGCTGTAATAAAGTAATTTGAGTAAACAATGTTGCTTGTGAAGTTTTTGACTTATCGTTAGCTTGTTATTAACCAAATTCTTTGTAACATTTTTTCAGTCCTTACTATAAGCCCACAGGGTTTACGAATTTTGTGATGTTAACTTTTGATGAGATATCAGTGTCGTCCTAAATTAAAAATAATTGACGGAATTTCCTCAGGCTGATTATTCATCCTCAGGCCATTGATTAACGTACTTAATTTAATTTTGTTACTCATTTAACAAAATTAAATTAACTCATTTAACAAGATTTCCAGGAACCAAGAAATTGAATCTACTTATTTAATGAATATTATTCGACTCTGCTATTGTGTAAGATTAGAATATACTCACTTCAACGCAGATTAAGAGTTAAAAAGTGTGTTTGTTCTTATATTTATGAGAATCGCACTGCAGATAGGCGACGAAATATCGGACGAACTGTAACATATACTCCCCGGCAGACCTTTTGTGCAAGGACCATAGACAAGAAAGCCTGAGCAGTAGTAATTTTACATATAAAAACGTTTACTGCGCAAGTTTGTTTGTCTGCGGTTTTGCTCAAGAAGTTCGCAGCTAGAGTCTGTGCGGAAAGAAGGATTTAGATTTGAGGGCACAGTAGTGCTTTTCTACCGTATTTGTAAGGGTTTACCCCTTTTAAACATTGTTAAATACAAAAAACCGCAAGAAATCACAACAACCAACAAATTCGTATCAATACAAAAGTTTGACGTTTTAGAGATGGCTGGGTTGGATTGCCATAAAAAATCTTAATGTTAGTTCCGTTTTTCGACACGCCCATTCTCTTTCTACACAGACTCTACCTATACTTCGTGTTAAATTAATCGACGATCCATTCGTCGTACGGAATGTGCTGCAGGATTCTCTCGAGGAAGCGCGACATCTTGCTCGCCAGGTCTTGCTTAAGCTGTGGTTTCATCTCCTTGAGGAGCTCTTGCGCGTTGCTATTGATGAACAGGTTTAGCGCTGCCTCTGTACAATAAGTATTGAACTTTATTTGAGCTACCTGTGAGAATTTACTAGCGAATTCAGACAACGATTTAGATATATGACTGAAAAAAAAAATTTCGTAATTATTTTTTTTAATCAACGCATGCTGAGAAATCAGAATTCAATACATCTTTATTCAAATTGGATGTATAGTACAACTCTTTTGAATCGTCCAAAATTTTTTTTCCCTACCACTCGTTATGGACATATTTTTTTGCTGCGGAGAAAAACGAGCGAAAGAAACTCCACGACATTAAAAGTCTAATGTAACAACATTTTCAAATCTTTATGTTGTTATAACGTCAATACAATTATGATTTATTTAATGTAGAAAACCTGTTGGAATGATTGGAACAGTTCAAACCCAAGCATTTTTGTCTGTAATATAATCAGACACTTTGTAATAAGCTTTTTTAATAAGTGTTTTTGAAGTTATACTTTTGAAGTTATACTTCTTTAGCCGCGTTATGAAAAAAATATGAGAGTGAAATTTTAAGATGACAAATCCGACTCTTAGCACGAACCAATATCAAATTCGAATTATTTGCGAGTGCGAAATGTCATTGTTAAAGGACATTGTTCAGCGTTCATACATAGTTAGCCTAAGAACCAACAATCATGAAATATTATTATCTAGGTTCAAAATCGTAAGAAAATGACTATAAAAACAAAGATTATTGACGGACACTTCTGAGAACTGAAATTATTAGGAAAACTAAATTTTTTTTGAGGTTATGTTTAATATTCAATGAAACATAGGTCAACCTATGAATTTAGTATGAACTCAGTATGAAGTGAATTAATATAGCAACTAATTCATTTTATTCGGTGCGATTTTAAAGAATAACTATTAGGAAAAACTTGGTTAGGTAGGAATCATGAATAAAATAAAAACTGTAGTTTTGCTTCTTATTTATTGACTATTTTTCACGTAATTGTATCATATTGTTTATTGTATTTATTTGTATATCACATGTATATTGTGTAAATATGCAGCGTGAATGTTCGTGTTCGTGAGTGTTCTTGAATAATTTGGCAGTATGATCCTCTCAGGATGTTGTGGCACAGGTTCACTAGCACTTGGTAATAAGGGCTCTGCTCTTTGGTAACATCGATGGCATATTAGATAGCCGAAATAGTTAAATTAAAGGAAAAACAATCGCAAATAAACACACACAACAGGTAATCCGAAACGAGAATGCATTTTCCGGTTTAATAAACTACTTTTTGGAATGCACGAATGCCACAGATTACTATGAAACTGCATGCACCACAACCACAGAGTAACAAGTTTTATGCCGGCCCTTCACTTGACAAAAGTTTGTCCTTGTCATGCTTAATAAGGAAAGAAAAGGACAGACTGATGTCATGTTTTAAAATAGCAAATACGAATAGCCAAGTGAAGTGCCGGCATTAGGAAGAAAGAGTGTTTTGTTTAGCAGCGCTGCCATAGATTATACACATAAAATGGTATTTATTGTCTCAGATTATTTTTTAACTTTTTAATTTAGCTTACTTAACTGGAAGTGTCCGTCACAATCTAAATACTAATAATTATCACAAAAAATATACTAAGAATTATCATAAATGCCAAATTGGTGTTGGTTCTTAGGCCAATTTTTTAACATTGTCCTTTTGTATGAAAACTTGAACAGCAGCGTTATAACTAACGTAACGAAAACTAATGATCAGTATATACATTTGACAATGACATTTCGCACTCGCAAACTATTCGAATTCGATATTGGTTCATGCTAAGAGTACAGTACCCCTAGCACGAACCATTATCGAATTCGAATAGTTTGCGACTGCGAAATGTCAATGTCAATTTTTAGGGAAACGAACAGCAGCGCCACAAAGTACGTAACGAGAACCAAAAATCAGTACACATTTGACAATGACATTTCGCACTCGCAAACTATTCGAATTCGATAATGGTTCGTGCTAGGGGTACGGTACCCTTAGTACGAGTTTTACAATTACGAAAACTATGATAGTTTTCGTGAACTCGCACTCGTTGATATTTTTTTTTCGTTTCAGTACAAATAAACAGTGTTTAAATTCTATCATTAAATCATTTGCGTCTTCTTAAATTTTAGGTATATTTGGTTACTTTTCACCAAAATGGACATAGAAACATAATTTACAATTACGAAAACTATGATAGTTTTCGTGAGCGCAAACTCGTACTACGGGTACTGTACTCTTAATGTCAATGCCAAATTTTGAATGAAAACTTGAACAGCACCGCTGTATTGGATGTATTGGAAATGTCAATGTCAATTTTTAGGGAAACGAACAGCAGCGCCACAAAGTACGTAACGAGAACCAAAAATCAGTACACATTTGACAATGACATTTCGCACTCGCAAACTATTCGAATTCGATAATGGTTCGTGCTAGGGGTACGGTACCCTTAGTACGAGTTTTACAATTACGAAAACTATGATAGTTTTCGTGAACTCGCACTCGTTGATATTTTTTTTTCGTTTCAGTACAAATAAACAGTGTTTAAATTCTATCATTAAATCATTTGCGTCTTCTTAAATTTTAGGTATATTTGGTTACTTTTCACCAAAATGGACATAGAAACATAATTTACAATTACGAAAACTATGATAGTTTTCGTGAGCGCAAACTCGTACTACGGGTACTGTACTCTTAATGTCAATGCCAAATTTTGAATGAAAACTTGAACAGCACCGCTGTATTGGACGTAACGAGAACTAAAATATAATCGAGAATTCGATAATGGTTCGTGCTAAGGGTACTGTATTCGTATCGCCAACGTTAAGGTTTTATGGAAACTAAGCAGCACCTCTACCGGGCGTGAGAACATACAAAATTTTTCCATAGAACCTTTGACATGACGATACGAATATTTTCTCGTTACTTGTTGGTGCTTGTACAGATAATATATTAAATTAAGCATGATGGATCAGTGACTGTGGAAGCTAAGTAACTTCCGCAATGGCCTTCCCGATTGGTGACCAACATTTTATTAACACGAGCACTTTCCTGCTTTGAAGGGTATGGTAAGCTCTTGTTCTCGCCAGAATTTCTAGTTGTTAGCACTGGGGCAAAGTGGATCGTATAGTTCTGTTCATAGGGATACAACAACGAAAATTACTAGACAAATTACACGATGATCAGGGCCGCATTTAGTATGGGACAACAAAGAAGTGGAGTGTAGTTATAATTTTTATTTTTTTAAGCATGTAACTGCTCGAAGTTTAATTCTGAAGAAAATATTACTACAAAATATCCACGCGGACCAGGCATCAGACAAGTGGAGTGTATTTTAAAACCTGTCTGTCACCCGGGCCATTTAAGATTTCGAAAATTGGTAATTATTTTTCTCTGTTATACGGACCCCTCTCACCTGCCCAGCTTTAAACTCGGCCCTGCTGATGATGAAAATAAGCGTGCCACGTCTAGTGGCTTTAATGTGTTGGTTAATATTTTAAAACATTAGCTTTGTACTGTTTTTTTACGTATAGTTGATTCATGTTTACAAAATATAACATTAATCGGATTTGTTTTATCAGTTAACTGCGTGAGATAGATCATCCAAGGACTCACGTAAGACGGCATTGCTGTTGTGAAGATTCTCGACTCCCATCTGGATATCTCTGACTGAGAAGTCCAGCTTGAGTTGTTGCAGCTTCAGGTAAGTCCTGCCGTCGCGGTCGTACGGCACCCCGCGGAAATAAACCTTCGCCTTTACGCCATCTGTTGATGACAAACGATACAATGCTTAGTAATTCCAGGTCTTATCCCACATATGCGTGATGAAGCTTCGGATGGCTTTGGCACTAAAATGAGCTATACTAGCGTTTCAACTTTGAATTAAGTACGCTCCTGCACATACAAATTTGTCGTTTGCCACAACCTCTTTTACCGTGTTAAATTATCGCCAGTCAAGCTATAGTCTAGCGTCTAAAGACACGCAGCCCACTAACTCATTACGTTACATTAAATGTCGAACCCGATTTTACCGCATTTTACCACCAAAGCCACGCGAAGCTACGTCGCACAGGAGTGGGAGAGACATTCTGAGGTCAATGATAAAACAGGAGTATCGACATGAACACTGTCCCTAAAGGTGAGAGATCCATGTAAAACTGTATGTTGTAGGACCCACTACCAAAACAATAAACGAGAACCGGCCGAAGTTCGTGGTTACTTTGCTTCTATTTTAAATATTCATACCAAAAACTTCGGACTATTTTTAACCGACTTAATAAAGGAGGAGGTTCCCATTCGACTGGTATATTTTTAAGTTTGTTCACATAATACGCAGATATTTCTGATTTAATTTACGTGATTATTTTCTTGTCCACGGCGGAATAGTTGCCATTTGGTACCATAAAAATTTGATTCAGTTCGACTTAGCAGCTTTCGGACTTGAACGATATAATTTTCACGATACTTTGTTTACCGATTACGTAAAGATTTCTGATCCGATTCGAGTGATTATTTCCGTGTTCGATGGGAGATACGGGCTATATGGTCACATGAATATTTAATTTAGTTTGACCCAGTAGTTTTCATTTTATGAGCATTTTATTTTTCACGATACATAGCTCAGGGCAGTATATCATACTAGTGTCTGACAGTCTGACTAGTCTTTTTGTATACTTTACGCTAAAATGGATGAAATAAATACTATCTTTAAACAAAAAAGTAAAACCAAAAAAGTATGCCAAAAATAAGTCGGTTATAATTTTTTGCTTTTAGTTTTAATTTTCGATTTTAAAGTCGGTTGGTTTAGTTTATATTTTTTGAGCCATACCACATGAGTAGTAAATAGTGCCCATACATAGATCAGGCTTCTTTTAAATGTAAAAATCCGGTAACGAATTTTAACTTTAAATCGAAACGATTAAGGCGTCGTCCTAATTGGCAACGATTGAACGATGAGATCTCGTCGTGCGATGAGTTCCAACATAAAGATATCTTCAGAAGTGTGCAAATACAGCTTCGTAAGCCATCGTACAAGCACAGGTACATTATTTTCATAGCATGATGAGATTGCATCATGTCATTGTACGCTCGTTACCAATTAGGACGGCGGCTAACGTTGCAAGTTAATGTTTATTTTGGCAATAACGCCACCCGTTTCACATAAAAACAACAATACGCAGCATATTCATGCAGCAGTCAATAATACGCACCATATTCGCCCCAGTAGTCGCCGCCACCGGAGGCTCGCACCAGCAGCAATACGCCCGAGGAGCGGTACCGGGCGCGCGCGCTGATGTGCGGGCCGAACATGGTCAGCTGGAATTGGTGGGACTCCAAGTCCGACCTTTACAGAAAGCAATGGAATATAAGCCGGGTGTTGATTCTAAGCCAACGTAGAAAGCGTTTCTCAGTAGTGGTTCAATAAATAGTATATGTATATATCCAACACTCAATCCAACACCAATTACCCTAACCCCAAAGTAAGCACTGTAAGGCTTGTGTTATGGGATGCTAGGGTAATGGATAGAGTACATATACTGTATATATATATTTATATAGAAATACATATTACTTTCATGACTGGAGTACAAATGCTCGTATTCATCACACAAACATCTGCCTCTACCGGGATTCGAACCCGGGATCTCTCAAATCGGCGACACCATGAAACCCGGCGTACATACCACTCGGTCAGGAAGTCGTCTAATCGCTTTTTGAAACAGTTCTTGTTACTAAAACGTTATAATTAAATGCATAAAGATAACTATGACCTGTGAGTAAGCAAATATATTGGTGATTATGAGCTTAAATAACAACAACTGTGTCAAAAATCAAAACTACTGAAATACTATTGATACACGAATTATTACTTTAACCATGACTTTAACTTAGTAAAATCGATCCCCATTAGGCCAATTCGCTAACTGCTTTTGACAGATGGATGGAATAATCACTGAGCTATGTAGTGATCCACTACTGCTTGATTATAACGCCACGAAGATAATTGTTCTGGAAAGCATCGATGGATATGCAATTTTCTCTTTGGTGACAAACTGAACATGTCAAAAAAGTTAGCAAATGGGTCGGCAGATCGGAAACGCTCTGTTTATCTAACACCAGTTAACGGTAATTCCGTTATGTCAAACATATAAAAGACAGGAAGAAAAAAGTTCCTTGGGGCATTTTGTTCGTTGCTTGTGGCCCGAAAATGGCCTGCTGGAATTAGGGTTGCCAGATGGCCGGGATTTCCGGGACTGTCCCGGAATTTTGCGCGTTGTACCGTATCCAGTAATAATACCTTATTGTCCCGGATTCCGATAATGTGCTAGTTTCGTAACAAAATAAACTAATAACGAACGACACCTGCTTGTTGTTTTAATTCTTGTTGCCTTATTTTTTCAGGGGGATGGCCAAATGTCCCGGAATTGATAAGCAAGCATCTGGCAACCCTAGGAACTGGTGCGTCTCCAAGTCCGACTATCACAGAAAGCAATTGAATATAAACAGTTCAGAAAGTACAGTGTTGAATTACTACATTCTTATGGTTCTTACTCACATAAGGTATTATTACTTGATAGTTATTCTGTAAAGAGAGTAAAAATCAACGCATCTCGTCCTACAATCAAATTTTATACCTTATTGGACCAGTTAATGAAAATTCCGTCACATCAGACACAAAAAAGATTGGAAAAAAAAGTTTCTGATTGTGGCCCGAGAATGGTCCGCTGGAATTGGTGCGTCTACAAGTCCGACCTTCACAGAAAGCAATTAAATATACATAGATCAGAAACGCTCATTGTTGAACAATAATCTAATTGCTCTAGCAAAGGCCATGATAGCTTGACGGAAATTCAATTACGCCCGACACAGAAAATACAGGGAAAAGTTTCTTGATAAGTATACATTTTGTTCGCTGATTACGGCCCGAATATGTTTAGCTGAAACTGGTAAGTCTAGGCTAAGTCCGAGCTTTACGGGACGCTCAGTGTTGAGCAATAATCTAGTGACTCTAGCAAAGGCCAAGAGTAGATAAACAAAATTCCGTAATACAGGAAGGAAAAAGTTTCTTGGTGCATTTTCTTCGCTGAATACATAGTTGAGAATTGACCAGAGGAGAAAATCAGACTGAAGGATTGCCAGCAATAACTGAATACTTTAATTAATTTACGCAATTAATAGCGTTAGGTTACGAAAAAGTTACATTAGTCATAATTCTTTAAAATAAAAATTCACAGCCACAACACCTGCAGTAGTCATAATTCTTTAAAATAAAAATTCACAGGCTTTATTCTTTCCATTGATTTTAACTTTTATGATCGTAGACTGAACGCACCGGTGATTTCTAAAAGTTGTAAAGTGCTTCTATAAAACTTCGAAAGTAAAGTGTTATTTATTATTTCCACCAGTTATTATCTACTTGTAAATCTTGTAAACAGAAACTGCATTCTTAAGGAATAAGTAGAGAAAATCTTTTTGATATTCTTGAGTAGATAAACAGTAATTTATCAGACCTACAGCGTTGGATATGACCTCAATTATTCAGTTATAATTGGGAGTCTATTGTTATTTGTAATCGATGTCTTTTACGAGGAGGCGAGCCAAGCAAGCAATGTCAAGATTTTCATGTCAAGGGTAAAGAAAGATTAATAAAATCAACTAACTACCTACCTACCAAGGCGAAGGAACCTGAATGCGATAGGAATATTTTTATGATTAATGTTTGCGCGTACTAAGGCAGGTGTTTGACGATGACGAGTAAATAACTGTTAAGATGTCTCATCGCATAGGAGCCTTTAACCCCGGTCGGTGTTCGACAAAGGAGGCATCCTTTGTCACCGATACGTGCTCGGAATATATTATCGCGAGTTCCGTGAATATTAGATAAAAATTTAATAAACAAAAGACGCGAGTAAATTACAATGAGTGATTGATAATTACATCATTTTAGTTGAACGCTTTTGTGTATTGTTCATCATCATTATCAGCCTATTAATGTCCCCACTGCTGGGGCACAGGCCTTCCCTATGGATGGAATAGGGAGATTGGGCCATGACCCACCACGCGGGCGGATTGGCGGGTGCTAACGACTGCAGATGCAGCCGGGACCAACGGCTTAACGTACCTTCCGATGCACGGAGGAACTAGAGATAGAAGATTTTTGGTCACCCATCCAATGACCGACCACTGCGAAAGTTGCTTAACTTCAACGATCGCAGCCGAACGCGCTAACCACCCGTGCCATCGAGCTCCTGAGTGTATTGTTCATGAAACGATATAGTAATGATGATAGATTATGTCCAATGAGCTGCGGGATCAGAAGTAAAAGTTAAACGTATAATGGATTAGTTATAAACTTTTTGTTGTCTTCTTTTAGCGCACTGGACATGCGTCGTGGGTCACTGCCCCAGCAGAAGAGATATTAATAAGTTAGCGTAATGATTTTATGTTGTATTATATATATAAAGATGATTCATTAAGAAATAACATCATTTACAGCTTATTCTACAATAGTCAGAAAAATCTGGTCTTGCGATAAGGCCGCCGCGCCGTTTAAACTTCAGAACCATACATAGAACTAAATCTGACGGTTTCTGTTTTCTGAACATTACTCGAAATAATTATTCTATATTTATAGTGAACAATAAAGCTTGAATTAATAATTAATAAATTGACACTAGATAAAAAGATAATAAACAAAAAAGAGATGAAGATACAGGATCCCTTCTACGAATAAGTACTTATAGCGCTGTCCTGCATGATCATCAAGATGGATAGTGCGTAGAGCTCTTTACTGAACAACAGAAATAAACAGCATCAACAAGTAGTAATATATTATTGTGGTTTTCGTAAGACGGCGGTAAATTCCTAGAAGCAGAATACTGCCAGGAAATTCCGCTATGGCCTTATAGTTCTCTGTTTAAAAAAGAAATATTTAAGTAGCGTTAAATGCTTTTTTATCGAAGCTGTTTCTTACCTAACGTTGGTGATGGTCATGTTGGAAGCGCCTGTGGCCTGGATGTCCTTGAATGTGGCTCGGTACCCGTCGGGACCACCGCCCAGAGCGATAGATAACTCATCTATCACAATCGGTTCCGACTGCAAGCAAACATTAAGATTCCTATTACATGAAGTGTTACAAGTGGTACAGTGTAACATATGGAATCTCTACCCTTTTCTTATTTGTTCATGGTCTGTCTTGACGCGGTTTTATTATACATATTAAGTTATGGTCAAGGCAGTGTTACAAGTGGTACAGTGTAACATATGGAATCTCTACCCTTTTCTTATTTGTTCATGGTCTTGACGCGGTTTTATTATTTTCTTAAGCAGCTGTCATTAGACGTCTAAAAGTGTAATACAGGAGATATTCCTTTTGTTACATAGTGTTCTTGTTACACTGCTCCCCACATGATCCTAGTCCATTTATTTTTTACTCAAAATACAGATAAGTAATGCCACAATGGTGTTTTGAGTTTGGTTCTCCGGAAGACACTTTAAACCACCTGCCAATATGCATTGGGTCCATTTGGTATGTTAGGTAAATCTACTTCTAGGAAACCCTCTTACAATAAATTTCAGCTATTTTTGGTACGAAAGTTCCTTACGGCAGGCTTGGAGGGGATAGGGATTTTGCTGCGCGACCGAACTGAAAAAAATGTGAAAGTAAAACCGTAAGAAAAAATGCGTGGAATAAAACCGTTAAATGAGACGTGCGCAGGCGCGACGAAGTTCCTTACGGCAGGAGAGAGAGCGACGAGGATGCATCACTGAAATATTGTGATATTACACCAACACTGAATATGTGTGAAGTTATAGGGAGTGGTAGAGCGACGAGGGTGCATCACTGAAATATTTTGATACTACACCAACAGTGAATATGTGTGAAGTTATAGGGGGTGGTAGAGCGACAAGAGTGCATCACTGAAATGTTGTGATATTACACCAACATTGAATATATGTGAAGTTATAGGGAGTGGTAGAGCGACGAGGGTGCATCACTGAAATATTGTGATACTACACCAACAGTGAATATGTGTGAAGTTATAGGGGGTGGTAGAGCGACAAGGGTGCATCACTGAAATATTGTGATATTACACCAACACTGAATATGTGTGAAGTTATAGGGGGTGGTAGAGTGACGAGGGTGCATCACTGAAATATTGTGATATTACACCAACACTGAATATGTGTGAAGTTATAGGGGGTGGTAGAGCGATAAAACCGTTAAATGAGACGTGCGCAGCGCGACAGTCGCATACACAAGCGAGTTTGCAATTTGTGTCGATTCTACATTAGCTGAAGGAACTTCGTTCCTACCTGGTGTCCCACGACACCACATCATTTTTATTTGTACAGTATGTATTGGGAATAACGCTGTCCTGTGTTGAGTGTGGTTACTAAAAATTTATGGGGAAGAGAAGTCCACGTGAAAAGACGGTTTAGTCAGACAACATGAGAGTGACAGGAGTAGCACCGTTTCTAGTTTTATCTTCGCATCAAGACTCGATTTAGACACACTGAACATTAGGTTGATTGACCTTGGTAATTTGTTAGGCCTTGAATGAAAATAATAATAATAATTTCATTATCCTGCCTGTTAAAATCCCCACTGCTGGGGCACATGGCTTCCCTATGGATGGCATAGGAATAAAGGGGTATTACCCAGTACGCGGGCTCTCCGTGCGGATTGTGGTTGTAAGTAATCTGGCTCGTGACATTTTCCACTAACCTCCTCTATGTCGAATTCCGGTGCCCCTCCCTTGAGGTATTCCAGCAGGTTATTGAAGCTGCGGAGTAGGCAAGCGTCCACGTTAGGGTCCCGCTGTGAGCACCGCCCTCCGAACATATCTGAAAAGAAGGCAAAGAGAAGTATTAAGTCACTTGACGCAAATATTTGGAGAATTCATTTTTTAAATGTTCCGTGACTGTTTGGTTTGCCTTGATAATCATAGCGAAATTCTTGTTCCATGATCCACAGAGAAACGGCTAGTCTTAATATCACCGCATGAAAAATCTGATTTTTTGGTGACAAATAGTAAATGAATTTTATTTTCTTCCAAGATCCCTTTCATTGTCATAAACAAAAAGAAGTGAGAGCGTAACATACGAACATTCCGACAGAGTAACTTTCACAATACATAACTTATGATCCTCAGAAAAATACACATAAAAATACAATCTCTTGTTTGTGATTTTACTGCTTTTTTATTTTGAATACTGTTAACATTTCATTTTATTTGTATACTCACACATTAAGGCAACAAATGGTAGAGCAACAAATGAATGAAATACTTAATACGAGGTTGAGTTCATTTATGAGCCCTTGATTTACAGTAAGTATGAACTCGTTTGTTTCTTAGGTTTTCACGCACATCACTCATTAAATAAAACCAGTTTTAACGGGTTAATGCACGAACTTTATTTATTTATTGACGTTTCTGACGATGCAGACCTAAAAAGGGTGCGAAACGTCAATAAATAAATAAAATTCGTGCATTAACACGTTAAAACTAGTTTTATTTAAGTATGACCTCATTATACTGCGCTTATTATAAGCATCGGTGCAATCGTAAAATTACTCGAATCTACATTGTTGATAAGAAATTTAAATCAATGCCAGATTTGCATAGCTGCCATGATGTAATATGTACGTTAGATGTAAATATCCCAGGAGAAAGTGGTAGGACATCTGTCGACGCTTGTAGACGAACAACGCGATAAACGATAATGATAAAAATAAGACCTGAGCTATGACTAAACGATGAAGCCTTCCCAGCCAAGAGGATGTGTAACTATTTATAGTATACATTGGAAGCTAAGTAACTTCGAGCGATCTTGTATGTACGTACACATTTGATGATAATAACATAATGATTTGTTAATGTTGTTACATTATACTTTTAATGTTTTCGAGCTTTTTTAGCTCGTTTTTATCCGCAGCTAATAAATTTGCCCAATAACGAGTGGTTGGGAAAATAAATTTGAACGCCAAAAAAGAGTTGTACTATACATCCAATTTGAATAAAAACATATTGATTTCTGATGGTCTACCATTTTGATGATTTATACGCCCAGATAGTGCAATCCAAATAAACCACGCAAAGAAAACTCAAATGTCAGATTGGACTAAAGCGGTCAATGTGTGCGTTTGTAACGACGAGAATATCTACCATATGTAGTAGATATTTTTTTTGCTGCTTCCGTGCAGTTAGTACGGTATCTAGGGTACATATAATCAAGGGTCTGATAATACATAGTGGTATTTACACATCGGAAGCGAAGCGAAAGGAACTTCCATTCATTCGTATATATCCCTGTTCGCATCTTATCATACTGGAATTAAGTGAACCATTACTTTGCTGAGCTCTAAGCTACTAAAACGACATGAGTGATAAGAATCATATTTTTACGCAAGGTCAGGTTTGTTTTTATGTTATAGGGGGGCATACGAGCAGCCTCACCTGATGGTAAGTGATCACCGTCGCCCATCGACACTTGCAACACCAGGAGTATCACAAATGCGATGCCGGCCTTTAAGGAAGAAGTACGCTCTTTTTTTGAAGGTTTTTGGGTCGTATCGGTCCGGAAACACTGCTGGCGACAACATATTCCACAGTTTTGTCGTACGTGGTAAAAAATTTCGACAAAAACGCACGGTTGTGGATAGCCACGCATCAAGATGATGGGGATGAAATTTTTGTCGCGATGTACGATGGCGAAATGCAGCAGCTGGAATTAATCCGTACAATTCCTCAGAACACTCCCCGTGATAAATGCGATAGAAGATGCAGAGCGAAGCTACATCCCTACGCAAAGCCAAAGGATCAAGTTGATCGGAAAGGTCCTGGTCGTCGACGATTCTTAGACGCCAATTTGGCCTTGCCCTCTAAATGATCCCGAAATTTTACGTCGCTCGATATGTCAACGCCAAGAATTCCAATACAAGCTGAGGCAGTTAGAGGAGTGTTCTCAAAAAGAGGAGATACGACAAATGGTATTTTTTTTTGCGGTGAACGCGCATACTTGTGTCTTCGTAGGGTTAAATTGGACTAGATTAAGTCGGCCCCAATTCGTTACTCGGTTTAACAAAGTTTCGACTTCAGACACAAGTTTGTTCCGGCACTCGATGACGTTTTCCCGTGAAATGTTGGCGCGGTCGGTATATAGGGCATCACCCGTGCTGTCGTCTGCATAACAATGAATGCCATCAATTTGAAGCATATCATTGATATGAAGAAGAAACAGCGTAGGCGATAGCACACAGCCTTGTGGAACACCAGCGTTTACGGATTTGGAGTCCGAGCATGCACCGTCGACTGCGACCTTAATGCTCCTGTCCGCAAGAAAGCTAGTGATCCAACTTTGCCCAACGGTGAGTCAGGTATACTAGTAGATCACCAGCCGAGCGACTCTGACGGAAACCGTACCGGTGGTCACTAATCAGCTGGTGGTCCTCTAGGTACCGCAGGAGCTGGCAATTTATAATAGACTCCATTATCTTGGAGAACAAGGAGGTGATGGCTATAGGCCTATAATTAGTGGGGAGTGAGCGGTCGCCTTTTTTAGGAATCGGGTGCACTAAAGCTGTCTTCCATGAGTTCGGAACGACACCTAAAGAGTAGGAGAGCCGGAAAAGACGCGTTAGTACCGGAGCCAACTCAGGAGCACACGTCTTCAGCACAATTGGTGAGATTCCATCAGGCCCGCTCGACTTGTGGATGACAAGGGAAAAGAGTGCTTTACGCACTAAGCTTTGTGTGAACCGGATCTCCGACATAGAGCTCTCACACCGCGGGATGGTCGGCGGTATGTATCCCATTTAAAGTCGAGTTAGATGCAAAGAGTGAGCATAAAAGATCCGCTTTCTCTTTTGCAGTATGGGCCATCGATTCGTCGCCATTGTGCAGGGGTGGAAGGGATGGCTTACAAAAATTTCCTTCAACAGCCTTGGCAAGAGACCAAAACGCGCGTGTTCCAGAGGGAAGTTTTATTAATCTCTCGCCAATGCTGCTAATGTGCTCTGACTTCGCTCTGGCAATTACTCTTTTGCAGGACCTGGCGGCCAAGTTATACTTCTTTTTGAGATCGCTAGTGTTGTTATCCCCGACCGCCGCTGCGTTTGCCCAGGCCTGATAACATATCTGTTTTTGGCGAGATGCCAGTTTACAGTAGTGACCAAACCAAGGCTGGGATTTGCCACCAATGGGAACCACAGAGGAAGGAACAAAAAGTTCCATACCCTGAAGAACAACATCGGCGACAGAATCGGCAGCGACGTTGGGATCATTCTGCGAGAAGCAAACCTGGCCCCAAGGGTAGGATGAAAAGAAAGTGCGCATCCCATCCCAGTCTGCTGACTTATAGTGCCACACACGACGACAGCCAGCAAATTGCGGCCGCGGTGAGTAAGTGAGTGGTACCATACTCCGGATTAGACAATGGTCCGAGGAGCCAAGAGGGGCATCTACGGACACTTTGTCATTATCCGGATGTGAAGTCAGCAGAAGATCCAACAGTGAAGGTGTATGGTCTTCGACATCCGGGATTCGCGTAGGCGAGGTGTGACCTGTTGTGTCAGACCATAGGCCAATACGAAGTCGTGAGCAGATCTGCCTGCATGATCGGTAGTGGGCGATCTAAGCCATTCGGAGTGGTGGGCATTGAAATCGCCAAGGATCACAATTTCAGATGATGGGATCTGCTGAAGCACGGAGTCTGTAGCCACCTGGACGTGATCATAGAGTCGGTCAGTTTCGGTATTTCCGCTATGGGACCTGTAGAGGCAGGCGTAGACGCGGGGATGGTCATCGACGTCTACACGCAACCATAAGATGGAGAGGTCCCTACCTTCAAAGTTGCTGAGGCGAAGGAAACTGATACCCTCTTTAACGTACACACACACCCCAGCCCGTGGTATAAAGGAATGTTCCAAAGTATACCCAGGGTGCTGGAGGTAGGAGGTGTCGGCTGGAGAGGAAATCTGCGTCTCAGTTAAAAAAAACAAGGCCGGCTGCACTGTCTGAAGGTGGTAGTGAACAGCATTAAGGTTGGAGTGTAAGCCCCTGATGTTGCAGAAATCCACGTTAAACATGGCGGGGGGTGACGTATGACGCTTGCTATGGCCTCGAGCAGTTTCAGTAATGAGCGCGGTTTCGCCCTCCCCAGAATACGAAGGGCAGCCTCGACGTCCACTTCCAGAAGGAGACAGTTCTGGGCATGGACGTCCAGAGGGGGATTCTCCAGCGTGAAAACAGCAGGTACCCCCGCCTCGACGTCCACGTCCAGAAGGAGACAGTTCTGCCCGCAGCCTCGACGTCCACGTCCAGAAGGAGACAGTTCTGGGCATGGACGTCCAGAGGGGGATTCTCCAGCGTGAAAACAGCAGGTACCCCCCTGGGGTATTATCCTATTTAATTTAACTGCGCCATCATGAGGAAAGGGGAGGGGGGGGTTGGGCCTCCGGTAGCCTCACTCACTCGGCGAAACTCAGTACAAAGTACTGCTTCACGCCGGTATTCTGTGAGGTCGTGGTATTCCTTTGGTCGAGTCGGCCCATTCATGCAGTAGCCTAAGCTACTGCGTGGCTTTCCCACGAACAGATCAGGTTTATTATATGAATCTAGTCGAAGCAAGGGCGGGTCGTTAGTTAATACTAAAAATTAATACTGCTTATCTATACCGACTGGACTCCATTTACACTTAACATTAGGTGGGGTGGGATACTTTGTTGCACCTCGTATAAAAAAAATCATAAAAGATAAGAGTATTATAAGAATATTATAATAACAAAAAATCAAATACAAACAGTTATCTCAAGTATTAAATAATTTGACTCATTCCTTTGTGATAGGTGTAGCCGCATATACTTTCGCTTGGTACTGCATAATTGTTCCATAGGTTATTCGGTGTTTGGTATGCCTGACAGTGAGCATAACGGTCGTCGACATTGACACTGGAGAAAACAATGCGTACGTAGTACCTCCGTGGCGGGAACAATGGCTTCCTGGCGATTGGCCGGCCTCCGATGCATCGATGATTCGATAACGGCATACATGACACTATGTCTTGTGGGAACGTATGGAAAGCCTTGACCAGCGTCTTGTGATGAGGAACTACATGTTAATGCGTTGTTTAATAAAAAAAAATACATCAGATATTGAACTTGTTACAGCATTCAAAAATTTCTTTACATCAGTAAAGAAATTTTTGAATGCTGTAACAATATCAATTCCAGTTGCGACTACTAAATCTTTGAATCAATCTTAAGAGAAAACGTGAAACCGTGTACTAGTCGTTTTCATTTTAAAAATGCTTTTTGACAACCTCGGGAAGCACTTCAGCTCCCACAAACTTTAGATGAATTTCTGTGCTACCCACATTTTTTTTTTCGAAAATATTAAGTTAGTTCAAATACGATCACATTTTTATAAACTTAATATACTTCACTGTAAACAATTTGGCTTTACACGGAGTCGCTCAACAACCGATGCCGGTGTTGAGTTTTTACAACAAATTTTTGACGCGTGTGAGAACTCGCATGACCCTGTAAATATGCTTTGTGATTTGTCAAAGGCTTTTGCGTTTTCATGAAACATTAGTCAGGTTACTCCACCACTATGGATTTAGATATACCAATCTGGATATTATTGCCCCATACCATGAGGGTTAGAGTTCAAAAGGTTGACATCAATGGCAATAAATCTCTGGGTTTACCGGTTAAGATGGGTGTTCTGCAGGGCTCAATCCTAGGTCCTTTCTTATTTTGAATTTATATTATTGACTTAGCTTACTATGTAAGAGATAACCATGAGATAGTATTGGTCGCGGATCATACATCACTTTTATTTGAGGACGTGAAATTTATTACTTAATATAAGAAAAACAAAATGCATAAAATTTGTATTTCCTAATGTAAAACAGGTAAAATCAGTATGAATATAAAAGATAGTATATGGGCCTTGTAGACACCACAGTATTCTTAGGGATTACTTTGGATTTTAAGCTATAATTGAGCCCACATATGGATAAATTGTCAAATAGACTTAGCTTTATAGCATAATAGCTATTCCCCTAGCGGTGTTACCCGCGGTTAATTAGGGATATTTAGTAAAACGTAGCCTATGTGTTAATCCATGATGTCAGCTAATTCCATACCAAATTTTATTAAAATTGCTCCAGCCGTTTAGACGTGAAGAAGTAACAAACATACATAGTTACGCACTCACAAACATTCGCCTTGATAATGTTATTGTGATGCAGAAATGAGGATACGCCAGTTAACAGACGTAGATACCGCCAGATTCTTTAGTTATTTCCATAGTGTAATGTCGTACGAAATTTTACTTTGGGGGAAACGCCACCGACATTCAAACATTTTTTGTGCTGCAGAAGACAGCTATTTAATCAATTTATAATCGTAAAGTTAAAGAATCCTTAAGAGATAAGTTGAAAGAAATTGGCATAATGTCGTCAAATCACAATACATATACGAAAATTTACTATCTGTAAAAAAACATATTAACTTGTCTCTTAAATACACACACTCAATACAATAAATAAAAATATACTAACTTAACTGTTACTAGGGGTATTAAATATCGTTGGCTAATAAGCTTCACCGAATCAGTAATTCGTTTAAAGGTCTTTGTGTTCGCCTTAACAATAAAGCCGCAAGCAGTATCCTAGAGTTAACCATAAATAAATTCAAAGATACTAAAAAAAAGCTCTCAAAAAGCTTATTATAAACTTATTGATTATATTACAGACAAAAATGCTGGGGTCTGAACTGTTCCAATCATTCCAACAGGTTTTATATATGAGCTAAATCATGATTTAATTGACGTTGTAACATAATGACGATTTGTAAATGTTGTTACATTATTATTTTTATGTTGTGGAGCTTTATTTACTCGTTTTTCTTCGCAGCTAAAAAATATGAACAATAACGAGTGATAAAGAAAATAATTTGGACGATTCAAAAAAGTTGTAATAGGCATCCAATTTGAATAAACATTCTTTAGTTTTGATTTTAAGTTAATAATTTTTTGGAATGTCTGGTCATCAGATGGGCCACTAAAAATTAATTATTCCGTGCTCTAGCGTTCTGCAGAAGCTGGTGGTCCCGGCTGCATCTGTAGTCATTAGCATCCACTAATCCATACTGGGCCCGCGTGGTTGGTCTCGGCTCAATCTCCCTATTCCATCCATAGGGAAGACCAGTGTCCCAGCATTGGGGACATCAATAGGTTGATGATTATAAAGACCAGCGTCCACTAGATCCAGGGATGGTTGGCGTGGCTATTGTGTGGGCTTGGAGGAGCTTTGAAACCATAATAAATAATCTCCACAACACAAAAAGAGTATAGCGCCAATTCTAACGCAAAAAACTATAACTGTCACTGTCATTCTGCTTGTCATCGAATTGTTGTTATTATTGTTATTATTATCGTTATTATTACTATGATATTGTGATCAAAGAAGATGTGGAATAAAAGATTGCTGTGGGCATTTTCAAATTGTTAAGTACTTCTTACAGCACAGACATGACATTGTATTCGAATTTCGAACTCAATAACCCTGTCTGTAGTCTATCCCTATATGTCCCTTGTCTGTGAAAATTGTATTAAGAGGCGGACGGTCAGTATCTACGCCCGCTGATAAATACATTATAAAAAACATTTTTTTTCGTCACTAATCTTTGGGACCGGTATACTTCTATAGTTCTGTTCCACGTATTTTTTATTTTGATATAAAAACACTTTTGAAAATACTTTTATAATTCGTTTTTGTATTACTTGGTATGACATAACCTCAAAAACTTCAAAGTAGAATATCTAAAAATCCAGACTTCCTATAATAAAAGAAATAAGACGAATCAAATCGAGAATCTAAACTCTATAATTTAAGATGTAATTCATTTATAGACGCAAAAAAATTTTCAACAAAAATTTGTATGGGAGTTCGCAATTGTCCTTTGAACATTCTTTCACCAGTGAAAGCTACGTTATTTTTATCGTCATAAGCTATTATATTAAATTTCGACCATGCGAAGCCGGGACGGGTCGCTAGTTTAAAATAAACCTTTTACAAGGAGCGCTTGCTGTCTCTCTCTTTCCGTATTTTCATCTCATCTTTATTTATAGGAGTTAAAAAAACCGAGCAACTTATACGTGCAGGATAAAAGGTAATGCAGTATAGGTGAGTACTTATAATTATGTAAGTGCAGAGCGCGGTTGTTGACCCCAACTGAGACCTTGCCCGAGAAACTCGATCTTGGAAAAAACGACTTAACTGTTGTTAATATCTCGGGCGGTAGATACAGTTAAATCGAAGATTAAAGTTTTCGGTACGATTTCAATCGCTTTATTAAATCTACGCCAAACGATTTTTTTAAATTTATTTTTAGTAGTCTGTTTTTAAATAAAAAAGGCAACTGTTACCGACTGACTTATCTATCAAGGCACAGCTCAAACTACTGAACGGATTGCGCTGAAACTTGGCACACATAATATTTCATAGCTATTATGATGTAGGCGTGCGCTGGGATAGGACTTTCCAAGACACCCTCTAAAGGGGTAAATCGAAAGACTATTCATCTAATAAAAAAAAAAACTCCTAAATCACAGTCAGATGAATTTACGAGCAACATTATGTTAAGCATAAATTATTTCTTTGGTAGGTATTCGAAACTAATCGTTTGGATTGAGTTTTAATTTCATGTTAAGTACGATTCGTCCTTGCCAAAGATTACTATTGCGTGTTAAGTTGCAAATACCCTAGTGATCTAACGTGTAGGGCTTCTAAGTAACTATACGTAATTACCCATGTAATTGGGTCACGCACTAATATAATATTTAAATATGTTACCAGTTCAGTGTTTTTAAGTAGGGCAAAAGGTTATGGTATTAGAAAGTTGGGTTTTGACGCTGTTAGGTAGCAAAAGTGGGAAAATGGGAATTTGCCATGACTTAGCTAGGTTTTAGGGTGCCGTACCCAAAGAGTCACCACATTTTTGTGATTTCAACGGAAACATATTACTACGAAGCCTCCGCTGTCGTTGGTCTGTCAGCGGACCCTATCTCAAGAACCGTAAGGCGTAAGGTAGATGTACCTATATATTACAAACTCTGTCTTGTATATAAATACTTATAACACAACCCATATTATGTTATAATTTATTAACGCATTTATTCTACTGTTATGTTAATGAGACCTTTACGGTTTTTCATAAGTATTTATCCATGATATTGCAAAACACTTCGCTGTGTAAAAACGATTTTATTCACAAACGCTGAAATGGGAAATCGAGAAAAATACATTTTGCTTTAGTTCCTACGTGATGGCATTATTTTATTTTATTTTATGTCTATCTATTAACGGAAAATATCAGTTGACTATTAAGCTTACAATAATGTTTACATGGTTTTTAAATTACTATGACTAGATTAGATATGGTAGAAACCTGCGTTTTTACAAACCCGTCCATATTCCACAATCAATCAAATATTACTTTTGGAACGAAGTTTGTTAACGCACATATTGTTTTTTCTCCTCATAGGACAACAACTACTCCCTATTAGATGACTGGTTTAAAGGCAAAAAAAAATGCGAATATCTAGTCTAGTACGAAGGCGGACTATTTGATGCACGGTCGTAATCAACCTAACTACGTGACGTAGCATCGTTTTTATACGGAAACTTGAGCTGAGACAGTGAAGATGTGCTGTAATCATTCTTTGAAAGTATGTACCGCAGGGTTGAGAATTACAACTAACACAATTATTTGTTGCTAAAAAAAATTTTACAAAAAAATATTTGAGTTATCCAGTTATAAGTACGAGTATAAGGCATGATTGGGCGGAATGTGCAGGTTCGAATCCTGTGTGATGCCTGGACCGTGTGGAATTATTTCGAGTACAATTTTCTTTAGATTTATAAATTTAGCAGTTAAATTCTTAAGTAATAATAAAATAAACTAGTTATTGCTAATTAATAAAATGTCAATGAGGTGTTTACAATCACGACTGACAAAAATAAAATTGAAAAACTAAAATAGAAATTTAAAGATTTTACAAAACAAACATTAGATAAGCTGTTGTTTTTTGTTGAAATGAGAGAATTTTTTTAGTAACCATTAGCTAGTATTCTGGCACATTCACAGCTTTAAAAATAAATAATATCCAGAAACCAAAACTTTTTAAAGTGAATTTTGATTTATTAGTTCGATATAAATGAACGTTTGAAAATATGTATGAATTACTTCTTGAAATCAAATATGGTTTCCATTTATGGGCGTTCATAAAAGTAAGTGTATTTTTTTTTGTAGTTATATATTAAAAAAAAATACAGTTATATTACCAAAACTTTTAAAGGTGAATTTTGAATTAGTAGTAAGGTGTATGTACAAATGAATGTTTTAAAATATATATTACATTATAGTATATATTACAGTCTACATTAAAGTAAGTTATTTATTTGTCTTGTATTATTTATTGATATAAACCCCATTATTATTTATTTTGACCAAAAGATTTTTTTAATAGTGATAAAATCTATAATTTTTCTATGTTGACCTTTGATGCTTTTCTATTTCGTATTTTTTTTTATAGATAGGTCCGACAAATGACTCCACCCCACCTGATATTAAGTGAAGGTGAAGTCCAGACGCGAAGATAGCTGATACCTTAGATTAAAACAAAAAGGGTAGATACGGTACGCTCATACTTGCATCAAACAAAAACTGATCCCACGGCAGCGCGAACGGGACGGCGAGATCCGCGTCACTGCTTTACCGACCCGAACGAAACAGCAGATCCGCGTCACTGCACTACCGACCAATCACGCGACCAGTACTCGACGTCACTACCGAATAAGATTCAAAACAAACAGCAATTTTTATGAAAAAATATATTTTATAATACTTACGAATGAAAAGTGATGCCGTGGGTTTTATTTTTAATTCTTGAGCAATTTGAGCACTTTTTTAAAACACACTTAGGCATTGTTTTATCATATAAACACAAAATATAAGCAATATTTCTTTTTGGCGTTCACATGTACGTCGTTTGCATGTCAAGTTGTGACTAAAGCGATTAGGGTCGTGGACCACAATTCATGCGGATCACTTTTGTGAGGCTAGTGCCGTATCTACCATTTTTGTTTTAATCTAAGGCCGTATACAGAAAGAAAGCCGAAAGCCGATCGGCGCCGATCAGCGCCGACACGCGCTGGTCCGAATAATAAATAATTTGTATTTGAATTATTATCCTTAGATTAAATCAATCTAAGTTATAATCTTTTTATAAATCTAATAACTTTATCTTTTATTAACTAAGCGCTAAAATTATTTGTTTCGTACTTACCGAATGGTGACAACAAGTCTTTCTTCTGGAAGGATTGGTTGTTTATGCCAATTGCCCCAATTTTTCATCAAACGGTTTTTCACTAAATCCAAAATGTAATAAAATGTTTCTGGAATCATTGTTGTATATGTATAAAATCTTTGTTCATCAAATTTAATTTTTTTTACAAATAAATGATGGTATTCTCCGAAACGTTTCCTTTCTCTATTTATAGGATGTATAGCTGTTTTTCGCATTTTTAAATAAACATTTTCTAACAAAACCAAATCATCGTCCGATGAGTCCGACATTTTGCTTGATCTGCTTTAATCGGCTTCCTTTATGTAGGAAGGATCGGCGCCGATAAGCGCCGATCGGTTTTCGGCTTTTTTTCTGTATACGGCCTAAGGCTGATACAGCAGTTCTAGCTGCCACACCAGCCATCCTCACCCTGCCGGCCTGCATGCTGCTTCTTCACGCCTCT
Source organism: Chilo suppressalis (assembly GCA_902850365.2). Lineage (NCBI taxonomy): Eukaryota > Metazoa > Arthropoda > Insecta > Lepidoptera > Crambidae > Chilo > Chilo suppressalis. The sequence continues at coordinate 23,880,963 of OU963898.1, forward strand.
TTTAAAGGATCCCAGGAGGGAACACGTGAGCGGACAGAGCATTCCATTTACGGATAGTACGACAAAGAAATGAGTAACCAAATTTCTTTGTACGCGATACATAAAGGATCATGCTCGAAGAACAATTTCTTCTTGTCAATGAGGCAACCCTTATGCATCACATTCCGCAAATCTTGGTTGTTGATTGCGTTACATTTCTGCTGCTTTCGCCTCTCCCCTTTGCTCATAACGTCACTTTATGTAATAAACAGTTACATATATATTTATGAACTTAGCGTACTTGCGTGTTACTTAATAATTTGAAATCTACAACAACGAAGTCCCATGTCTCTCAAACAGCCAAAGACTCATTTGCGTTATTGGGATTTTGGGCTAGATAGAGCCTAGAAGTTTGCATTCGGTAGACAGAAGTAAGACTTCGCTACTTGAATTTCCGTTTTTTTGGTATAGGTATACATAGAGGCGGCGCCGATATCACTAGTTTATTTATTTTAGTAAGTGTAATTAAAATACTTGTACACAACTCAATATACTTACGACAATACACACCGCTCCTGATTCATTAGCGCACGTTAAAATTAATTAAAATATATGTTTATGTGAAAACTATGTGAAAAAACTGATGAAAAAGAAACTGGAAGTACAAAAGAATAATTCATAAATCAACAAATCTTTAATGTTTAAAAAAATGTACGCGTGTACATAGAATAGATGTTTTTTGACGTTTGGACAAGCTGTTTTTATTTTAATGCTACTTTTTGACAACATTTGCTTTGAATATATAAATATTTATTTGCTTAAGGCATAAATCGCTAGTTTGTTTCCATCTAATAAGTACTGGAATTACGTTTAAACTATTAGCTATTATCGACCAAAATATTTACTTTTCCGATTGTCAACGAATGTAAAAAAAGATTTAATGGTATTTAAATTATTACGTTTATGCGAAGGCTTAGGTCGTTTCAGATAAATCGATAAACATCTTGAATAAAAATCGTTAATGACGAAAACTAAACATAACTGTTAACTTCCTGCTTAGAACGTCTTAAGGGAAATACGTAACTACCTATATCTATATTTATTGCAGCACTGGTGTGGATCCTGGCACGATTCCCTTAACTTAAAACTTTTAACATCAGTCTCTCCTTTTCATTTTGTATAGAGAAAGACAAGGATATAGTGTTGTTAAATTTAAGTTTAGGTTTAGAGAATCATGTCAGAATCGACACCATACGTAAAAATAAAAGTTTGTTTGACGACCTCCGTGGCCGAGTGGGTTGTACGCCGGGTTTCATGGTGTCGCCGACTCGAGGACAGATTTTAGTGTGATGAATACGAGCATTTGTACTGTAGTCATGGATGTTTAATATGTATTTCAACATTTAAAAGCAACTAGATGTTCCCGGAGTCTTTAAGCTAAGTAATATACTTTAATACAATAAGAAAGTATAATCTACAACAATATGGTGCAATATGAACAAATTTCAGAATAATTAAAACAAAAAATATACTATAACAATGAACTTAAAACTAAATACCTTAAAAAATAAAATATAATAACTAAAATACATTATTAAAAGGAGTCCCTTTAGGCAAGGTTCCGAAGATACTGGCAGCGTTCCCCCTTTGGATAGCTAGACTAATTCTTTGTCCGAGGTAGCTGCCAGCTCTTCGGTCTCCTGTGATGTAGACTAATCTTTTTTCTATTTCTTTAAAAAGCCTTATTGCGCTAGGACCCCACGGATCAAGGGTCTCGACACCGAATGGGACAAAATCATATTCGGAGCCTAGACCCCTGTATTTGCATATGTATTTCTATATAATTATACTTATATATGTACTGTATATGTATTCTATCCGTTACCCTAGCATCCCATAAACAAGCCTTGCTTACTTTGGGGCTAGGCTAATTGGTGTGAGTGTTGGAAATATTTATTTATTTATTTATTATTAATACGTGTTTCCACATTATAAATGAGTTTTAAATGTGTTTGAGTCATGCTTTCTTAGTAGTTCGGCTAATTTTAATGTTGCGATATTTTTTCCCTTTAGAAGAACCTACTAACATTTGGTTGCGCCCTGATATGGTATAAAATGGTTTTTCCGACTTTCAATAATGCCTTATTTGTAACAGGGTTTTATACTTTAAAGAAAAATAGATATACACATGAAATCATCATACAATGCTTGTTGCTGTGTCGCCACCACAATATATAATAAAAATTATAATATTATATCTAATAAGTATGTACAGTGTTTATAACAAAACTCATCCGAAACGGCTTGACAGATCAGCGGGACTATTATGTAAAATTTTCACGCGCGGATCCGATGCGGATCCTACCTACATTTAGGGGACCTTTTCAATAAAAAAATGTTTCAAAGAAGCTCTTCAGTTTTTTTCCTTTAAATATTTTAATTATATTGAGCAATGGTTATATAGTCTACCCCAATATAAATAAACATTTATGTAGAGTAAGATTAAAAAAAAAAGAAAAACTTGGTTACGAGTATTTAGTATTTAAATGATGCCCAGACAGTAAGCTGCCTTGACCTGCCCTATTCTGATCTGATCTACTAAAGCCCTTATAGTAATTACGCCTGTTAAAATTGCAGAAGTGCATATGTACTTCTTATTTATCGTATTACAGAATGACAACTAAGTGTTGATCTTTACTTGAGTACAGTTAGAAAAGGATATCGCTATGTGCTATATATAGCGAGATCCCTTTCTAATTATGCTCAAGACTATATCAATCACTGATAATCTTTCTATAATACGGGCCTTATATATAATGCAAGCTTTAACGACGTAATCTGTTTTGTATCAGCTCTGAGTTAATTAAGATTGAAAGGAATAAAAAAAAACGCATTCACAGTTAGTTATGGTATAGTAAGTCTTGATCTTATTTTTGAAATAAGGCCCACTAGCAGCAAATTTGTTCAATCTCAATTTAATCTAAGTCTCAAATATTGTTAAAAATAATACTACTTATTGAATCAGATATTGTCATTTGAAAGTTATTTTTGTTTAACTTAAATTCAACAAAATAGTAAAAGTTTTTTTTATAAACTCTTATTTATTTATTACATTTTAAATTTGATGATGGGTTATGTTATATTGTGATGTAGATGATTCGATAGTTGGAAGAGCAGATTTATGAGGATCCGAGATCGCGTCGAGATGCAGTCAGGGAGGTCAAATGGGTGGGAAAGACAGGGAGACAGTTTAATTATAGTGAGAGGCAAATGGAAGAGGAGAGAAACGAAACAGAAAACAAATAAAAGGTATAAAGGATTGGAGTAAGAAGAGTGTAAGAGATGAGGTTTAACAATCAATAGTTAACGGTTGGAAGATACAGGCTATGTAGTGTAGGTATGTTGATACACCAAATAAAAGCAAAAGTTCAATGGTCCGAATCGGGCCGCGAGCCGCAACGAATGCACTCGCTATGATAGAGCAGATTATTATGAATCTAATTAGATTCCCGTTACACGCATGCGCGCTGATCGAACCGTAGCGAGCTTTTTGCGTGAATTAATTTTGTAATAAAAGCTTAGAAACAATATGTTTGAAAATATTTTTTATTTTTTTGTTAAAGAAAAAAAATATAATATTTACTATGAATCATCAAGTATTTATTGATTTGCGTAAATATCGAAACCACTCACACACACGCCCAATTGTAAATATTAATTTATAGTTTATTCACTATTACTACCATTAACAACAAAAGTTAAAGTACGTTAGTTAAACGTATCTTTTTATTTCAATAAAATTTATTTTTATTTCAACATTGTGTTATTGTAATGATTAGGTACTATTTTCGTAATTTTACATGGGTGAAAATTCTTGCAATAGGTAAAGGGAAACTTTAATATTATTCAAGTCATGCCAATTTAACTCTAACAAAAATATGATTGTTGGTGCAGTGAAAAAGATGACACGGATAGCCTCACTCGTCCGTCTACTTTCTTTTAAATGTGGTCACTTACTTGTATTTGAGGTGCTTGATGCGATCACAGCAGCGAAAATCAAAAAGTACGTTTGCAGCTTCCCCATGACTCCAAAAAGTATAGAAGAAACACTCGAGCCTTGGTAAGAACTTAAAAAAAATATATAAAATATTTTTTTGAGATAAACTTTTTAAAGAAAATATCTTGTGCGCGCGTCCGTCGCGGACGGCTAAAGTGAGCGCAATGGTGTGAACTCTCTTCCGAACACAGCTCCTTTCCATTAGACGAAGCCGGCGCAAATTGTTTTTTTTATTTTTGTTTGCAAATAGGATAACTATGGATGGTACCTTTTCAACTACATAAATTTAAGCCTGTTTTTAAATGGTTTGTTAAGAAATAACCGGCATGTGCATAATAATAGTACTTAGGTACAAATTAATAAGTCTCTAATCTCAATCTGTGTATTGATGTAAGTAATTTATATTTTTGTATTCATTTTGAATTAAAAGCACATATAATGGGTTGGTTTATGAATTGAAACTCCTGTTCAATTTTTATTGGTGTATTACTACTCAGCAATCGGAAAGAAATAAAATTCATTGAAACAATTGAGCGATTCATAGAAGTTGTTTTTACAAGTAATATGTAAAATCATAAAAACTAATATATTATATTACTATTCTTATAACATATTCATATGTTACAATGCAATAAGTATTAGTATTTTATCTATTTCCTTTAACACTTTACTCATCAAAAGAGTCGGAGGTTTTTTGAACGTTTGACCGAAGTTTAGTAATTTTTATACTTTTATTCTTTTGTTAATAATAACTACACCCCCGGACACATCTATCGGTCCACTTAAGTTTCATCGGTCTGTAGCAAAAATATATGTTAGGTTGAGCAATAATAATATATTTAAAAAAACACACGAAATAGATGGTTTATAAATCAGCTTCTCAATTTTTGCTCAATATAACTTTATTTTTGGCTAGGGCCGTCCAATCAATTTGATTTATTAGTGACTAAATAAAAAAAGACCTTTGTATAAATTTAACACGTCATAACGATAAAATAAAATATCAATTGATAAAACCTGTAGTTTGCGGAAATGATACATGTTGCTTCCACTCTTTTGATGAGTGTGTTTTACATTAAGATTTACATACCGTGTTCACCGGTTTTGATTTATAGGTCAGTACAAAAATAGACCTATCGTATATTGGTCGGTATCTTAAACAATAGAGAAGAAATTCTTAGAAATAAACACAGACCTTATTACCAAATAAAGTTAGGCATGCGCTCAACACGAGTGTAAGAATCAAAATCATATAAAATTTAAATAAACAAGGTTTAAAAAGGTAATTTTTTTGGAGTAACACCGAGATCGATTTTTCAATACATTTTTGCATATTTAAAATTACAAAAACAACTTTAAAAAATATTTGAGAGAAATTAAGGGAATATATTTGTGGTTCTTATACCCAAGTTATCTACATAGTCTATAATCGTGAATCAACATAAAAGCGAAATAAAAACGTACTTTTTGTTTGATTTAGTTGCACTCATTAAAACATTTCACATACTAAAAACTCACTATCACGACTTGTGACCGTCGACGAAAAAGAGTCTGAAACTTAAAATTATAATGTTTTACCCAGGTTTCTATGTATAGAAATCAAACCAATATTTATGTTCAACACATTTGCTCAAAAAATTCATTTACGAAGGTTGTATACATTGTTCGAAAATTCAAAATTACGGGCGATACAGCGGAGCGTGCGGTAAAATTCATTATATACGCACGCTCCTATACATGGCACCGTGCGTATTCTTAAAGGTTTTATTTTAATACGAAAAAGACAAAGGGACAAAAGATTCAGTTCTAATTTTCACCACCCGCACGTGGCGCAATTGGGAAATGCGCGCCATTTTCTTATTAGAAAAAGATTGCTTCATTACTGAAATTATGTATAATATTTTTATTTTTTATATGACATTAGTATTACAAACCTGTGACTATGGTAAACACTTACATTCGTCTATTCGTTTCTAATAACCAACTTATCGCAATAATATCATAAATAACTATTCGACCCGCTAGACGTTTGTCGTGTACAGTAAAAATATAAATTGGTCTAATACTAATCATTTACGTAAGATATGAAGATTCAGAAGTACTCATAACAAAGAGAAGTCACAACAAATCAAAGCTCATCAATCCTTAATAATCTTAAAATATTAATTTAACTTGAAAAACATTTGTATCTGACGCACTCAGTGTTGTTTTATACTATTGTCATCCCAAAGAAAGCATCAGCGAAGTGACAGTATTTATTTTAAATAAACCTAACAGTTATTTGACGTCTCTGAGTGGAATAATTAGTAACATTCATTAAATGTACTTATATCATTACGTACCGATAAACAGCTGCTACAAAATAATCGAAATCATTCACTAAGTAAAAAAGAAATAAATACAATATTAAATATTTGGTTGTTTTGTTTATTTGCTATTCGCCTCCACCTATCCTAGAGGAACTTGCATCGTTAACGTACATTTCCATTTATATTATGTACTAGCGGCCACCCGCGACTTCATCCGCTTTAATTTTAATTTTTGAGAATCCCTCAGGAACATATTTTTTTCGGTATAAAAAGTATTCTATGTCTTAATCCAGGTCCTAGACTATATGCGTACCAAATTTAATCTAAATCCGTTCAGTAGTTTTTGCGTAATTAAGTAACAAACATAGGAACTTTCACATTTATAATATAGTAGGATAAATTACGTTATATCGACACGGAGAAAAAGTTCGCCTTACCTTCGCTTACACACTGGTTTATTTTTACTACAACTTCAGACACACTTTTAATATTATACCTATTGGTTTGATGTAATCAAAAGTTAAAGAATTCATCCTCGTCAAATGGTCCCTCGTTTGTTTCTGGGCTTTTCAAACTAGACAGCTTTAAGCCTTGTTCTTGCATCTCATCCAACTTGGGCAATTCCTGTTTAATCGTTTCTTCTACGTTAATTTTATCTAGTTCTTGTTGCATCTTTTCTTTAATTGGATTTTCCAAAGCGTCCATTATCTGATACCTCAATAAGTTGGGTAAGATATTAACAACTAATTCGATGACATAATCCAAAGTGCCAGCACCGTCGCAGCGCACCTGTATGTTACCCACTTCGAGATCCAAATCTCTAAATTCAGGTTTTTTTCTTGTGTCCAGGGGTTGAGCGAGAATCAGCCTTCCACTCACGTATTCAACTGAGAATGAAGCGGTTCCCGCTCTTGACATCAGACCACTAATAGCAATGATTTCCCACTGTGTCATCCCTTCAAGTTTCTGCGTGCCGATGCTGAAGTCAGCGATCAACGTATTGTTTTCCATCTTGAGAGTTATATTCCCCACTCTTTGGAATGACGACAATCCCGTCACCCAAGTGTGCGTCAGTTTCACAGAAAATACGCTAATTGTATTGTTTGAATCCTTTATTTCGTACGGGTCGAAATTCATTTCGCGTATTTTTTTTCTAGTATCCGCTATGACCATGTCTAGTGGTGATATAGAGTTAGGAAATTGCATATCACCCGCGACTTCATCAAGTTTGGTATTAATGGCAGTCCGAGCTTTAACATAGGCTTCTTTAAGAATGTACGGCTTGATCGTGTCGAAAACGAACGTGCCGACGGAGTTGATGACACCTTGGAACATGCTCCCGAAGAAACCGAGATTCTCGAAGTTTACTGCTATGGTGCTGAATGAGATATCAATATTTATGTTCTGTGCCCTGAGTTTGCCGTCTCTTTCGACGCCTAAGTTAGCTCGGGCTTTGATTAGAAGTCCTGTAACGTCTACCGTGAATGGTCCTTGAGCTCTGTTCAACCAAGTTGACATTGTGTAATTACCACGTGCTTGTAGCTTGTCAATAGCCATTACAGCTTGTACCTGAAGATAAAGAATGTATTTGTTAAAAACTAATTATTAACTAGATGACCCGGTGTACTTCGTATCGTATCAATTATCTTAAAGTGGATCCGAATCTACCGTACTAGAAGGAACGAACGTCAAATGTTTGACAGAAAAGTAGGTAGAATAGTTTATATGGGAAAATAAAATAGTTTCTCGCAATTTTTCCATATTTATTCACCATTTCAACCTTCCTTGGACTCCGACAAACATTGAAAAACCCAAATAAAGTTAAATCGGCCCAGCCATTCCCGAGTTTTAGATTAAAGAAAGGTAACAGGTACATTAGGGAAAATAAAATTAAAAAAAGCAAGAGAGATTTTCATTTCTTAAATAAATTAATTTCGAACTATTGTTTTAAAAGTTTTAAGTAGCGAAAGAAAGCTACCTTTGCCATTCATTGATTTTTCAGAACGTTACGAAAAGAAAGAAATAAAAATGAATCATTATCATACCTCCATTGCACCAATTTCTGCATTGATGTACACAATTCTGAACTTGCTGATGCCGTAGACAGCCGTGTTCTTGAAGTACAGTGTTGTTCCGAACGTGAGGGTCTGCTTCATGTCGGGCACGGCGTAGGGCTCCGGCACGGAAGCCCCGGGCATGCCGATAGGGTTCGGCTGCTTAAAGTGCTCCAAGATCTCGAGGATGTTATTGCTGAGTTTCTTTTCCCCATTTATGAGGTTCTCGTCGCTCGTATCTAATTCTTCTGGGATATCTGCAAATTATAAATACATTGTAGGTTTTCAGTCTTCCTGGCTAGACGGTGGAAAAATCGGCCGAGTCGGACTTCGCACATTGAAGTATCCAGAAAAAATATAATTTATCTATAATTGGTATTTGTTAGTAAAATATACGTATATAAACATTATTACCAAAATTTATAAGATGAACCAGGAAGTTAAAATGTTATTTGTAATAAAGATATGTAAAAATAAGCTGACTTTGGTGGCTTTTACAGGACATAAGTCTTTCTGTGTTCTGTAGCGGCTTCTCATTTATCTATTTTTTTATTTTTTTGACATAATAAATAGAATATTACTCAATCATATGTTTTCAAGATAAAAACCGCAATGTTTATTTATTCAACGCGCTCAATAATGATATCACCACACTCGATAGAGTTGGACAATTTTTTTTGCAGCCCGTTTTGTGGGGAACCCAAACAAAGGTATGAACATCGTCAAAAATATTATGTGACAATTTGAAGACATTAACACAAATGGTGACCAAGAATGAATCGGAGAGACCAAGAACTGGCCGAAGGAAGGTAAGAAGGCAACCTAAGCGCCGGACTGATAACATCACCAAAATAGTGGACAAGATCTGAATGCGCGTAGGAGGAATTGGCCCGCATGAAGATACCATGAAGTGGTTTATACCCGACCCGAACCCGGGCTTATAAAGAAGAAGAAAAAGATGCTTCGCCGAGATATACTTATGACTAAGGGCCTAACAATTTTACTCCTTCCGCGATTTGTTTTGTTTGAAATTTTGGAAAACTGTTAATGTCATATCGACACACGCTTCAATTTTGAATTGCTGTAGGCTTCAACCTACCTACATGTTAATAAAGAACAATGGCCAGATTTCTATATGAGCTGGACTTGACTTTTATTTTTGATGTCCCTTAATGAACTATAGTGAGAATGGTTTGTTTTTATGTTGTAAATACTATCCCGTTTGAAAATCTTATATAAATAGCCACGATTTTTTAAAATATCGCCACTAATACTTTTGAGGTTAGAATCAACAAGTACTTTTTACCCGACTGTGGCGAAGCCCAAAATGTAGTAGCGAAAAGCGAAGAGGGTAATTGGCGATCTCATAGCTATTTTATTCGATGCCTCATAGAAAAAAAATAGGACTGAACTAAAAAGTGGTTCTTAGTTCAGTCCTATTTTGGGGCATTTTTCTGGCTGTGCCGGCTAAAGAGTAATATGTTAGACGAGACTAGATGCCTGCTATCTTTCACTTACTGACTAATCGAGTCGAAGTAATAATGGTACCCATCATAAGGTAATAATGGTGGGTATGGGGATAAATGAAAGATAAGTCTTGACAAAAATATTATTTAGTTATCAGTCCGTAAATCAATGCCAAGGTCAAAAGAACAGAAGGTAATCCAAAATAGTACAATCACAATTATTCACAACAACAATCTTAGCGAAAGCTAGCAGTCAATCGATGGCGCCGATCGATGACACATAACGTTCCGTTATCTGCATAAACCGAGCAATTAAACAAAAAGCTCATACTCAATTTGGATTTACTTAATTACTTTTATGATAAAAGTTCTTTAAATACCTAATAACACTAGTTGATCAGATGCCTAACTATTAATTGAATGACGGTTAACAAGTATTTAGAAAAAGAAATAATTTATACATAGTCTATGAATATTAAATCATTTCATGTGCGAAATTAATCGTCAATGGGTGCGTTCTGAACATGTTATTCCAAATAATTTTAAATAAATAACCAAAACACAAAATGGATATTTTGCTTATATTTTCTAAAACCTTTAAAAATAAAGGATTTTTTGATATATATGGCATATTGGGACGTCATCGTTTCCTCATCAGGTACGATTTGGCCATCCTTCTTTGATCTCTCATCAATACACTCGTGTTACTACATTTGATCTTTCAGATAATTTGATTTTATATAAGCGCATTCAATACGAGTATGTATCTATGATTAGTATTGCTCGTCATAAAAAAATGTACCTATGTCCTTTGTGTGGCCATCAAAAGTGTGACTGGGGATCTCTTGGCAATATTGATTAAGTATAAAAAAAATTAAGTAAAGTAAACTATAAGTAAAAAATAATATAATATCTCCTTTTTCTTAATGTGTCATAATAAGTATAGCCAGCTATTGAATATTGCTATGGAGAATTGACTACTTAGTGACGTCTGTTAAGCTAGCATGGCAAAGTGAGCAGAATCGTTTAAAATAAAGTGCATCAATTAGTGCTTATTTAGTGCTCATTTAGTGCCAAAACCGGAAATTTAATGCTCTCATAGTTAAGCAAAAAATTAGAACACTGCCAGCTTTTAATTAAGCTAGCAGTGTATTCCCTGAAACGCCTATATTAACGCGGTATAGAACTAAAGCAATGCATAGGGAATTTAGTGCTTAATGAGTGCTGGCAGTATCTGATGAAAATTTTGGAAAATAAAAAATATTTTATTTTTTATCAATAAAAACTGCTAGTATGAGAGTCTGAGCAAGTGACCGGTTCGAATACATCACTCTGGATCGAAGATCTATGATAATCAACGGTTAATAATTTAGTGCTCAATGAGTGCTGCCAGTATGTGATAAAAAATAAGGAATTTTTATTTTTTAAAATTTTTATTAATAAAAACTGCTAGTTTGACAGTCTGAGCAACTGACAGGGTTGAATACATCACTCTGGATCGAAAATCTATGATAATCAACGTTTAATAATTTAGTGCTCAATGAGTGCTGCTAGTATGTGATAAAACATTTGGATTTTTTTATTTTTTATTAATATAAACTGCTAGTTTGACAGTCTGAGCAAGTGACAGGGCTGAATACATCACTCTGGATCGAAGATCTATGATAATCAACGGTTAATAATTTAGTGCTCAATGAGTGCTGCCAGTATGTGATAAAAAATTAGTTTTTTTTTTTAATTTTTTATCAATATAAACTGCTAGTATGACAGTCTGAGCAAGTGACCGGTTCGAATACATCACTCTGAATCGAAGATCTATGATAATCAACGGTTAATAATTTAGTGCTCAATGAGTGCTGCCAGTATGTGATAAAAAATTAGGAAATTTTATTTTTTTTAAATTTTTATTAATAAAAATTGCTAGTTTGACAGTCTGAGCAAGTGACAGGGTTGAATACATCACTTTAGATCGAAGATCTATGATAATCAACGGTTAATAATTTAGTGCTCAATGAGTGTTGCCAGTATGTGATAAAAAATTAGGATTTTTTTTTAATTTTTTTTTTATAAATATAAACTGCTAGTATGACAGTCTGAGCAAGTGACTGGGTTGAATACATCACTCTGGATCGAAGATCTATGATAATCAACGGTCAATAATTTAGTGCTCAATGAGTGCTGCCAGTATGTGATAAAAAAATAGGTAAATAAATAAAATAAATCAATATTTCCAACACTCACACCAATTAGCCTAGCCCCAAAGTAAGCACTATAAGGCTTGTGTTATGGGATGCTAGGGTAACGGATAGAATACATAAACTGTACATATATAAGTATATTTTTATAGAAAATACATATTAAACATCCATGACTGGAGTTCAAATGCTCGTATTCATCACACAAACATCTGCCCCCACCGGGACTCGAACCCGGGACCTCTCGAGTCGGCAACACCATGAAACCCGGCGTACAAACCACTCGACCACGGAGGTCGTCAAAGGTTTTTTTTTTATCAATATAAACTGCTAGTATGACAGTCTGAGCAAGTGACTGGGTTGAATACATCACTCTGGATCAAAGATCTATAATAATCAACGGTTAATAATTTAGTGCTCAATGAGTGCTGCCAGTATGTGATAAAAAATTAGGAAATTTTATTTTTTTTAATTTTTTTTATAAATATAAACTGCTAGTATGACAGTCTGAGCAAGTGACTGGGTTGAATACATCACTCTGGATTGAAGATCTATGATAATCAACCGTTAATAATTTAGTGGTCAATGAGTGCTGCCAGTATGTGATAAAAAATTAGGTTTTTTTTTTATCAATATTAACTGCTAGTATGACAGTCTGAGCAAGTGACTGGGTTGAATACATCACTCTGGATCAAAGATCTATAATAATCAACGGTTAATAATTTAGTGCTCAATGAGTGCTGCCAGTATGTGATAAAAAATTAGGAAATTTTATTTTTTTAAATTTTTTTTATAAATATAAACTGCTAGTATGACAGTCTGAGCAAGTGACTGGATTGAATACATCACTCTGGATCGAAGATCTATGATAATCAACGGTTAATAATTTAGTGCTCAATGAGTGCTGCTAGTATGTGATAAAACATTTGGATTTTTTTATTTTTTATTAATAAAAACTGCTAGTTTGACAGTCTGAGCAAGTGACAGGGTTGAATACATCACTCTGGATCGAAGATCTATGATAATCAATGGTTAATAATAAAAAAATAGATAAAAAATTAAAAAAAATAAAATTTCCTAATTTTTTATCACATACTGGCAGCACTCATTGAGCACTAAATTATTAACCGTTGATTATCATAGATCTTCGATCCAGAGTGATGTATTCAACCCAGTCACTTGCTCAGACTGTCATACTAGCAGTTTATATTGATAAAAATTTAAAAAAAAAATCCTAATTTTTTATCACATACTGGCAGCACTCATTGAGCACTAAATTATTAACCGTTGATTATCATAGATCTTCGATCCAGAGTGATGTATTCAACCCTGTCACTTGCTCAGACTGTCAAACTAGCAGTTTTTATTAATAAAAAATAAAAAAGTCCAAATGTTTTATCACATACTAGCAGCACTCATTGAGCACTAAATTATTAACCGTTGATTATCATAGATCTTCGATCCAGAGCGATGTATTCAACCCGGTGCCTTGCTCAAACTATCATACTAGCAGTTTTTATTGTTAAAAAATTTAAAAAAATAAAATTTCTAATTTTTTATCTCATACTGGCAGCACTCATTGAGCACTAAATTATTAACCGTTGATTATCATAGATCTTCGATCCAGAGTGATGTATTCATCCCAGTCACTTGCTCAGACTGTCATACTAGCAGTTTATATTTAAAAAAAAAATAAAATTTCCTAATTTTTTATCACATACTGGCAGCACTCATTGAGCACTAAATTATTAACCGTTGATTATCATAGATCTTCGATCCAGAGTGATGTATTCAACCCAGTCACTTGCTCAGACTGTCATACTAGCAGTTTTTATTGATAAAAAATAATATTTTTTATTTTCAAAAATTGTCATCAGATACTGCCAGCACTCATTAAGCACTAAATTCCCTTTGCATTGCTTAAGTTCTATACCGCGTTAATATAGGCGTTTCAGGGAATACACTGCTAGCTTAATTAAAAGCTGGCAGTGTTCTAATTTTTCGCTAAACTATGAGAGCATTAAATTTCCGGTTTTGGCACTAAATTAGCACTAAATAAGCACTAATTGATGCACTTTATTTGAAACGATTCTGCTCACTTTGCCATGCTAGCTTAACAGACGTTACTTAGTGAATTATGTGAATTTGCTTACATTTTAATAAAACTTTGTTTAAAAATACTAAAATCAATCTTATTTAAAATTATTTGTCTTCACCAATTCAAATAGTACCTAAGTCAAATAAACCTTAATTTGAGTATTATTTTTCTAAGTTCCCTTTGTTATTAAATTATGTATTCTGTGGTAATGCAGTATGTACGAGTATGACGTAATATGCACTTCCAAACCAAAGCAATGTTATTATGCACTTTTTGTTACGTTCGAGGTAGGTATGTGGATAAATTTTTTGAAAGCACCATTATTTACAAATTACCTAATTTATGTTTTTGTAGTATTTACCAAAACTCACGAAAAATTTGATGAAAAGACTTAAAGATGGCTATTATCTAATATACTTAGATCCAATTATCAACATTCATAAACGTACTAAAAGGAAGAATTGTCACTTCACCATCACTATTCACATGTTCATTGATCGACACTCACGTGGGAATTACACTAACCTTGACTTAATCCTTTGCAGACGCAAACAGTAAGAAAGAAGATTTTGAGCAACATGGCGTTGGTACCGATGCCTTGTTCACAATGGCACAATTCCCTCTGGGAACGGGGGTCACGGCTTATCTGTGACCGGATACGTCATTTATAGTTAATTATCAGCATTGAACTGTGTATCCCGCGTTTCGATACACAATATCTTATTCGATATTCATCCTGTTTTAATTGAAGTATGCTGATTGGTCGACATATTTGGCATTTAAAATAACAAAATTAAGGTTGGTACCTAATTAAGAAATTAGAAATTTACTAGGGTGAATTATGTTGAATAGCCTATTAGCAAATGGACTGTCCTGATACAGATTCAAATTCATGTTATTTTATTAGTGTTAGTATATTTACCTAAATGTCTCGGAAAAAGGCCAGTAGATACATAATGTTTGATATTTTAATTATGTATCATAAAGTACTGTTGTTTGAAATTGTGCGTCTAGATATTATAGGGAAAGGGAGGGCAATACGGATCTCTTTACTTCAATGATGAAGAAAACGTATTAAAGTTGACAATCGCATTCAATTTTTATGGTATTCATTATATTTTTATAATTTTCAATATTAATATCTAAATCAACATGGGGAAATTTTAATCATAACCCGAGCCCGAGATCGAAAACTAAGGGGATTTGACTAAACTTGCTATCCTATCGGGTAAATTAGTTCAGGGTATTGAGCGAATTCATTGATTGGGATATGGAATACTATTGTTCTTGACAATCATCGTAAAAGTTTGGTTTCCTCTCAAGATAAGAAAATAATGCTTCATAGTCCCCAGTCTTTGTAGCATTGCAGCCGGAGCATTGAGTTTAGTCATGATGGCACCCATAGATGTCTGACTAGCCTCATCCAAGGCCCGATCTATTTTTTTTGATCTTTCTATAGTTTTTAATCATCTGAAAAAGTACATATCAGAATATTCAGAAAATCTGGTAAGATAAATATCGGGTAATAACAGGGAGGTACTTAGGGTACTTAGGGTTATATTCATTTTGCCCGACTACTTCTCAGAAAAAAAAATATTATATGAAACGTCAACAATTAAATAAAGTTTCGTGCATTAACCCGTGAAAAACTAGTTTTATTTATTGAGTGATGTGAGTGAAAACGTAAGAAATAAATATATTATATGCCGTTATAAAAATAATAAGTATAACACCTGTAAATTTACATAAGCGGTGAATACGGAAGCGACTATTAATTAAAGATGATGACGATTTATGAGGCAAAATATATGTATACTTATTATCTCTGAATATTAATTAAGTGATGAAAGCTTGTTTGATTTATATTTATTAACTCGAGTATTTGCTCTTAAAAAGCTAGGTTTGGATTGTCATGCGTTAAGACGTCTAACTTCGCGGCCTTTAGTGTAAGAGATGTTCAAATGAAAAAATATGGGACTGATTTGTGTTGCCCGCTATATCCATCTTACCCTCCCTTCCCCCCTACCCCTAGAGAAGCTTCCAGGCACAAAACAAAATAACAAAATCCACTTATTACCTGTTTATTATATTACATTACCGGTGTTCTTTGGTTAAACAGGCGATCACTGTTAATAATAAATTCTAGTGTACTCTTTATGAAACTAAATATGAAGATTGTTCGAGATTTGTGTTGTACTTACCTTAATTTACATAATTTGTTTACAATTTACCAGGAAAACCCAATTTAACAAACAAAATCCAATTAACCTAGTCGGCCTTGCCATTAGTAATGAAAATATTATTTAATAGCATGCCGTACAAATAAGAAAATATGTTGTTTAATAGGCAGTTCGCAGGTACTACCTTGGTAAACATAAACATTCGCGCGTAGGCTGTTGTATACATTTGATATTGACTATTGGACATACATACTCGTAATATTAGGTAGAACGCAATAACTCCTATTATGGCTATTTAAAAATATCGTAGTAATAAAAAACTGGGATAAGTACTAGATGTGTTAATGGAAGAGCACAGCATAAGTATTTTCTTCTAAAATTTTGACTTTAATGCTACTAGCGGATCTGCATCAGCTTTAAAGGAATGAAATGTACCTATTTAGTCCAGCCATATGTTCTGTTACAAATGAAAATGCATTTTTTTTAATGAAGTAATGTAATATTATCAAATTTTATACCTACATGTTTATTGAAGTCTCAGCGAGAAATAAAAAAATATTCTATTCGAAATGACCACCTTTGGCTTTTTTTACAGGCCTTTAATCTGTTTGTCCATGAATCTATGGATTTGCGCACTATACCCAAATGAAATTTCGCCACTGCTTGCTCCAAAGATTTTTTAAGAGACTCAATGTCGCCGTGTCGTTTAGATCAGGCCATGCCCCTAAAACTGATAATATAATTTCAAGTGTAAAGGGTTTAGGTTTCGGCTAGATGAGGGCCAGTCTTCAGCTCTTATAAAGTCCGGAACATTGGTTTCAAGCTAGGCTTGAGCCCGATACTCATTAGCGAGCTGTAACCGTAATTAAAGAGCATAGTGTGTACGTGGTTCGCTAACCTGCTGCGAGTGGTACGCGTGCGGTTTGCAGCGAGCCGACGTTTACAACTGAGCTTTAAGCATACACACTAGAACCTCGTACTGTATCACGCATGTTACGGTTACAGCGCGCTAATGAGTACCCGGCTTAAGGTACTTCGTGCCTTGTGACCAGGTGCAGAATGCTGCTGGAAATCCACGGTATGTTTTTTAAAAAGTGTATTGCTGAGAGGTTTCACAACAAGATCCAGGACTGTATCTTGATACACTTTGGCGGAAGTTTTCACTTCTTTTTTCGTAAAATGAAGTTTTGACCCCTTGATAAGACACGCCCCACCAAACCATCACCGACGCAGGATGATGACCACGCTGTGCCTTTCCGACCACTTGAGCAGCTTCTTTAGATATGTGAGCGTACACTTTATCATTTTGCTTATTGTAGTGTTCTTTAACCGTAAAAAACATCGGTAAAGAGGATATTTCACCTGCGTATCGCGACAGAAGGCGTTTTGATCAATCCATTCTCTTTAATTGTAAAGATTGATTTAGGGCATGTCCTCTATATCGACGATAAGGTTAGTTTGGGAACCAAAAACGAAATGACCACACGACGTTTGTCAGGTCGTGTCAGGCTGCGTCAGGCAAATGGGCGCTAGCCCATATAATACATTTACTTTGAATGTTGATGCTAGTGGCAAGTTACATGCCAGATCACGTGTCAGGTTGCTTAGGTGAGTACAACGCCTAAGCTACTAAGAGCTAATAAGACAGAAGCCTTCTGATTAAACATGCGCTTAATGAATTGGCTTGTCGTTATTCAGCTATTCAATTCAATACCGGCATTTAGTTAACGGCCTACGCTGTTAACAAAATTCCTGATTAAGCTAGTTGGCTGCGATATATATAAACGCAATAAAAGAAAGCTTCCGTCACTCAGGATTATTGTAGTGTGTTTTCTATATGTGAAAGAATTTCTAAATCGGTTTACTTCCTATAAACGAAAATTTTCTGTGGATAGATGCAGATTTATTATGACATATCGATTTTTAATATCGTTGCATACCAATACCAAAACTGTTTATAGATGGCCTACTGAGTCGAAAACATTGGTATGGTAAACACACACGCTAAACCAGTCTCATTAGTTTGGACTTAAACTTAGTTGACTTACTTAGTTTTTTTTACTTTACTTTTGGTTAAATAAATAAGTAATTGACAATATCCTGCGAGCACGGTAATGGTTGGCCTATAATATTCGGTAAGTACCTATGTGATGTGAGATATGGTATCCGAGACCTTATCTACCAAAAAAAAAACAGTATTACTAAAAGTAGAAATTCTATGTATTCATACACCACCTGCACCTGGATAGGGCTGCCACTTCTAAAATGTGGCAACGCGTGATAACCCCGGATTTTGAAGCCCAGAACCCGGACAGACTAATAAAAAAACAGTTATAAAAATGTCACAATTCAAATTTTTTATGTTGATCTAGGCAAAAGAGCTAGCGGTCTACCTCATAATAAGTGGTCACTGCTGCTCATGGACACTTGCAGCACCAAGGGCCACTCATGCGTTGCCGTAAATTTTTAAGCCCGGACTACAAATAAAACCCCGCCCGGACGCTCCCCGGACGCCCCGTAAACTAGGACAAAACCGGGGAAACCCGAACGGATGGCAGCCCTACACCTGGAGCACGCATTATATAATTATTAAGTATTCACAATAAAATAACCTATGTGTATTATAGCCCAAGGGCGCTAAAATGTAATGGAAGTTCCGTTGGGGAATAATTACATTTTTATCACATCTACTTACTCGAAAATAGGTAGGTTCTCTGTTCACAGGGACTAAAATAGTTTTTTTTATCCCTAGGAACTAAAAGTGATTTGAATTAGGAATTTGGATATTGTAAGTTAAAGTTCCAATATACAAAGAGATTAAAATCACGAACATTTTATGAACAACTTCTTCAGACTGTGTAAAAAAACTGCGCGTTTTTTAAATAAAAAAAAGGATTACACATAATTGTTTACTCACTTTCGGATTTTATTTGGTTTTACAAGTATATTTATATATGTTAAAATAAATTATAAACATGGCTTACTCTAAGACCCTAATGAAGTAAACAGAGAGTATATTTTGTTCATTTTTGGCTTTTTAGTGCAGTAAATAAAGCGCAAACTCGATATGTATACATACAGTCCAAGGTTCCATCAGCCACCTTCCAGTCCCATAATTAGACCAGCTCGATGGTACCATAATACTGTATTGTCAGCTAATCTACATATAATTGCAAAGTTTTATTATGTTAAGACGAACCTCATGAGCCCAAACTCGATTTGTTTACTAGTAGGCAGTCCAAGGTTCCATTAGCCGCCTTTCAGCCCCATCATCAGACCACCTCGATGGTACCATAATATTGTATTGTTATCTAATCTACATTTAATTGCCAAGTTTCATGATGATACAAGAATTAGAAGTGCGTGTAGTGATTTCATTACATAGTTACATACAAGTCGACCTAATGAAAGCGTGTTAAAAAAACAAATTAATCCTGGCGATCCTAATTAGGTTAATGAGATAAGCTTATCAAAATATTGTATTGTCGTCGATCGTTGATAAGTCTACAACGTTTAAAGTAAATTTGATCGCTTAAAGTTGGGCAAAATCGAGTCCAAACGAGTCAGTTACATACATACATACAAACAAACAATCATACAGGTGAAACGAATAAAAGCGTGTAAAAAGGAAAAAGAGTTAGTTTTTTAAGATAAAAGGTCGTACTAGCGAAATTACATTTTTTGTTATTTGTAACCTTATTCCATTGTTGTTATTAGGTTTAACTTCAACTGTTTTAAAATATTATCTTTGTTCATTGAGAATCGAATGTAGCTGTATAAGTTTAAACATACGCGGACAGTTTTATCTTTGATTTGATGATGATGCAACCCGTTATCTATAGAATTGTTGATTGAAGAAAATAATTTATTAATTTATTTTTAAGAACACGAAGTAATGCCATCTAGTCTGTCTCGGTGGAAATTTCTTGTGCTTACATATTTAATCTTATAGTTTGCTTTTTATTAACCACATAACGGTATTTACTCGTTCTGTGCAGAGATGGCGCTAAAACACAGAGAGGCATTAGGTTTGTTCAACCGATTTCAAAAAAGAGGTGGAGGGAATTCTTTTTTATAATTTTAATTTCGTAGAATGTTCAGGACAAAATGGTATATTTTTCGTTTATGCCTAAGTTTTCTTTTTTTGGTATTAGAGTAGAATTTGTGTTTAACTCTAAAAATAAAACTGGGCAAAGATCGATTTAGTGCAAGTATCCCTTGTTTCGTTCAGTTCGTTTTCGAAGTGTATGGGTTAAATGATGTTGATATGAAATTACGAGTAGAAGTCATTAATAGACCATTTCACAATTCCATGTTGCCCTTCAAAACCTATACTTATTATATAGTTTATGAGAGGTGGGTTACAGCAGCCTTTCCGGTCGCATTTAAACGTCCAGGCGTTGGGAAACATCTATCTTCATTCGTCTCAGAATACCGCACAAAACTATTTATCATTACTCCATTTGGTCCATTTTGTTATCCGTTTTTCATAACTATCTATGGAAGAAGAATTTTATTAACTTTTTCCTAACTGGGTATGAAATACACCAATAACTGTTCAGTTACTCCGTGATCATGGCGCTTGCAACAGTGCCGAAATACCATAGACTCATAAAAAACAAGGTACATGGTAACAATCCCGTTATTAGCTATAACACCAATAAAGCTAAACGCTAAAATACCCTATTTTTGCTGGCTGGCATACCTTTGTTAAAAATAGTGCTAATAATAATCTCGTACTTTATCGTCTATGTTATCCATCTACGAAAGAACAATTTTTGTACACTTTTTCTTAACTGGTTATAAAATGTCATATTTTCTCTATTTTCCTAACTAGTTTTCTTAACCAATTACGAAAACGAGTAATAATATAATAAAAAATAATTTATTTGGAACAACTTAATTGTATACATGGCGTCCCACGCGGTTGGCACACGGAAGAATTAAAATATTGAAAGTAGGATATTTTACTGAAAGAGGACTACATTTTATTTTTAAAAATGAATAGAACTGCGTTCACTGTTTTAAAAAAATCGCCTGCCTAAACTGGGAGTCAAACTCGTGAAATGTGAAACAAAAAACACATGTATTTTATGATAACCGTCGAAAGGGTTAGATTATGAGGATTATATTTTCCTAAATAACATATCATTTTCCTAAATAATATAACAGTAAACAAGGAAAATCATGATATTTGACTTTTTTTTAAAAATATTGCATACAAACTACAATAAAAAAGAAACGGCGCTAGGTTTGTATAAGTATCGCTTTATTATTATTTTCACGTACTTATAGTAATGAAATCCTGTATTATTAAGTGAGTAGGTACTTGTTAGTAAATACTTTGAAACGATAACATTCGCTGTTGGAAGCACGGAAAAGTAAGAGTAGATTTTCCTGAATTTCACGTGTTTGAGGCGATTTTAAAAAAATCTGTGAATGCATTTCTAGTTATTATTAAAAGTAAAATGATGTCTTTTTTCAGTAAAATATCCTATTTTCAATGTTTAATATACTTTCCCTCTGTGTGATAAGCCCGTGGGACGCCCTGTATACAACGCTTGTACAGTATTTCTTTTCCTTGGTAATCCGAGTGAATGGTGAGAAAATTACAAAACAGACGTCATAAATAATTACTTATTCGATTAAACTATAATATTTAATAAAAGAACTATTTCTATTCATCCGTGTTTTGTTTTTCAAATACATACTGCAATTAGGTACAGACCATATGCACGTGTGTAGTATATTAGTACCTCATCATCATCATCTAAATTAATGCCTATTAATGTCCCCACGGCACAGGCCTTCCGTATGGATGGACTAAGGAGATTGAGCCATGACCCACCACGAGGGCCCAGGCGAATTGGCGGGTGCTAGTTAACGACTGCAGATGCAACCGGGACCAACGGCTTAACGTGCCTTCCAAAGCACGGAGGAACTCGAGGTAGAAGATTTTTGGTCACCCATCCAATGAACAACCACTGCGAAAGTTGCTTAACTTCAACGATTGCAGCCGAACGCGCTAATCACCTGCGCCATCGAACTCCTCTCCTATTAGTACCTATCATAATAAAAAATAGATTAATATAAACTATTGGCTTTCCCTTGTAATTTAAGTGGTAATGCTGCTCAGATATTGCCCTAACCATCTAGCATAGTTTTAACTTTGTGGGGGTCCGCATCCTCAAAAAGTTCTTTAACATCTCGAGACAAAGCTATGCCAATTTAATTTGTCAATTCATTTATTCCTTATTACCATAAAAACAGTAAATGGCGGACTTAATTCCTTCGGAATTCTCTACCACTTAACCAGTAAGGGTTTGGAGATGAAGTGTTACGGCTATAGAATATGAGCTATAAAGTAAGGATTAAATAAAAATAATCTCCTAATTAACTGCAATCACAATGTTCTAAACCATTATTTAAAACACAACATTAAATATCATCATCAGCCTATTAATGTCCCCATTGCTGGGGCACAGACCTCCCTATTCCATCCCTATGGATGGATTGGATTGGGCCGTGATCCACCACACGGGCCCAGTGCGGATTGGCGGGTGTTAATGATTGCAGATGCAGCCGGGAACGGAGGAACTCGAGATAGTAAATTTTTGGTCACCCATCCAATGACCGACCACTGTGAAAGTTGCTTAACTTCAACGATCGCAACCGAAAGCGCTAACCACTTGCGCCAACGAGCTCCTCCCATTAAATTAAATTAAATATGACATTAAATAATTCAATATAATTCGTATAGGCAGGTATTAAATAAACGTTTCACTTTTTTTAAATTTTACACTATGCAGGTTTCATTTCAATTAAGATTAGCCAGAGGTGTGAGGTCAGAGGTATTCAAACCTGTAACTTAAACTGGCAAGTCATTCATGTTGATCCATTAAACATTTATCATATTAATAAACATAACACTATCAATCATCCTCCATAAAAAATCTAACTGCGATTTAAATAATTTAAAATCAAGTGTTACCTATACTGTCTAGTAACCATACAAAAGAAGTTTTATCTTTAACTAGAGGTACTCTGTCATAGTGTCTTGTTTAGTGTTTACAGAATAGAGAGATATTGACAAATTGATTGATATGGCCTAGTCTAGTCTATGGCTAGTCTTTGCAACTTAAGTAATTGAATTAAATATAGCAGCTTAGCGGGCGACCCCGCCCTTGGGAAATCGATTGTATCTGCATATTTTATAGAAATGTCGCAGTATTATAAATTTAAATATAAATCTTTGTAATATATCTCACAAATCAGTCAAGTTACTAGAAAATTACTTATTAATATTTTATTATATGTATTTTTATTGTAGTCTTTAAACTGCTAGAATTATATATGTATCATGATTTATTTATACTGCTGGTCTGGTCAAAAAAATCGTATGTATTATTGTATGGGGATCCCAACAAAGTTTTAAATAAATAAAGTTGAAAATAAAGAAAACAGACATATATTTTCCACGAAACATGATTATTTCTACTTATTTGCTTAATTTAGTTTGAAATTGCTAGGGAGCCCTTCGTTTGCGAGTGTGTTTCGCACTTGGCCGTTTTTTAGTTGGCCCCTAGTCCTAAATATTTGATTATGCCATTATCTATTGCGAGAGGAACTAAACTGGTTAATGATTTCGTTAAATTCGCAATGACTAAGTTAATGTTCGTTCCTTCACACAAAAAGACTGAACAGCCGTACTATTCTGTAAGAAACTCATACTCACTTTTCACCGCGAAAGGACATTGGGCAAAAATGTATGGACGCTGCACCCACGTCCGTCACGGCTTAAAGTACATTTGTTTAAAAGGTATTATAGTCAAGATCATCTGTGCTAAAGCGCATCAAATTCCATCCCGGGGGTCTTTAATTATTTTAAGTTAAATATGTACAAGTACTATAACGAACGAACATTTAGTTAGTTAGTTCGACCCTACATAGTGTGCTCAGGAATTATGGGAGTACTTCACAAGGTGCAAGCGTGCCCCCTTATGTTATTCTGCCGCGCTAGAGTAAATCCAAACATCCCCGCATGGGTTGGGATTTTTTGAACATTCTGTTCGTTATAGTAAATTGTCTTCTATGTAAAACGGAGCGACCACAGATTACACAATCTTGTCCACGCTTCGGAGAACACACGATTCCAGTTTATCCATACTAATTGACAAAACCGATATTCGTGTTCCAATATCCAAAGCGTGTTAGTTAAAAATCAATCAAATAGCAGGGAGCGCACAATCACAACGAAGTAAGACGTGTCGACTATTTGCAACTGCAAGTCCTTCAGCATCCGTAAACCGTTTTGAAATGTCTCAGTAAGAGCAAGCGCAGGATGGTCGGCAGGCTTTGTCGTATATCTGGTTGTATAGTACGATATGGCATATTATTATGATTACTAATAATATAAAATGAAGGTATAATAAAATGAATTTATTCAGCTACTTACATATGCCCATGTATCATATCTATTGACTACCAGGATATTTTTTACGGTGTCATATCTTTTGACTCCCAGGATATTAATTTTCGGTGTCATAATAAAAAAGGCTAGTTTTTCATAGATCTATCGATTCATACTAATTACATTGTTGGTGGAGCTGGGTACGTTTTTGCCCATTGTCCTTTGCCGATGTGATATGAAAGTTGTGTTCTTAATTTAAATCACTCACTTTCAAACTTTCAAACAACTCAAATCACTCACTTTCAAACAAACGATCAAACGTGAGATGAAAAGTGCGTTTGATTTGATCGGAATAACATTTTTTTTTATGGTCCGACAAATGTCTCCACCTTAGCTGATGTTAAGTGACGGTGGAGTCCAGACGTGAAAATAGCTGGTACAGCAGTTCTACCTACCACACAGCCATCCTCACCTTGCCGGCCTGCATATTGCTTCTTCACGCCTCTTTGCCTCTTTTAAGGGATCCCAGGTTGTAAGAAGGAGGGAACACGTGAGAAGGCAGAGTATTCCATTTATGGATAGTGCGACAAAGAAATGAGTCACCAAATTTCTTTATACGCGTTGGAATTGTGACCACAGTTAGACGGTGACACTGAAGGCCAGCGCGTGTGGTCCTCTAAAGGAAAGGGGAAGGTGTAATAAGAGAGAATAACTCCTCAGAACGCTCGCCGTGGTACAGACGATAGAACGCGCTTAGTGACGCCACGGCACGGTGTAATTGAAGAGGCTCGAGGTGTTTAGTCACCTCCTCATCGCCTATGATGCAGATCGCGCGCCGCTGTAACCTATCCAAAGCATCGAGCAAGTACTTGGCGCAGCCATCCCAGAGGTGCGAGCAATATTCTACGCAAAACCGCACCTGCGTCATATACAAAAAGCACAGTTACACGAGCGTGGAAAAACGCCGCACCTTGTTCAGGACTCATTGCTGAGTGAAATTTTAATTTTCATATACATATTTAGAGACAAATATTTTTGTCCTGTCCAGCTGTTTTCCGCTTATTCCTATATCTAAACGGACATGAAACTCTAAACCAAACAGGATAGCAGTAATGGCGCTTTTGTAAACATTTGTTAAACCGCCAAATTAATGTTAAATGAACATTAATAGCCAAAGAATTTGTTAATAGTTTGAAATAAACAAAGGAAAACATATTTTATTTGTGGTTCTGGCAGTTAAATGCGTCAAATGACGATAGGATTTAATTGCATTGTCGTCACTGCATAAAAATAGATGATAAGTATTATTGATATCTAATGGGAAAACAAAAGATATGCCTTGCAGCTTAAGGCTAGGAAAATTTCGGCGCGGCCATCAGGGCCGTGGTAGCATAATTGGTCAGTGCATTCGCTCGGATTGCGAAGGGTGCGGGTTCGAGTCCCGTCCGCTGCCTGGTCCGCGTGGATTTTTTTCTAGTAAAACTTTTCTTTAGATTTAAACATCTAGCAGTTAAATGCTTAAAAATAAATAAAAACATAACTATAATTGCTATTTCTTCTTTCAAATGTTTAATACTTGAAAAAGTATTCATTTGACATTGTGGGTTACCTACAATGCGAAGAGATGGCGCTGCCTTGCAATTTAAGGCTAGGAAAATTTCGACGCGGCCATCAGGGCCGTGCACCGTGGTAGCATAATTGGTCAGTACATTTGCCCGGATTGCGAAGGGTACGGGTTTGAGTTCCGTCCGCTGCCTGGACCGCGTGGATTTTTTTTCTAGTAAAACTTTTCTTTAGATTGAAACATCTAGCAGATAAATGCTTAAAAATAAATAAAAACATAAACAAATGATAGTTTAATTTCAGATTTACCTTTCTAGTGATATAATAGGATAACATAAGTTTTGTTTTTTTTTTATATTTAAAGGGTGGCAAACAAAGTTATTATAGCTCGTCTGATGGCAGTGCCGTCTTTGATCTATTGGAGGCCCTGTGCATATTAGGATAATGGGGCCCCTATGACTTCCGTTTGGTGATTTAACAGGAACTAGGGACTTTGTATTTGATCTGAGGGGACCCCCTATCGATCGCGGGGCCCTGGGCACTTGCCCAAAATGCCCACTGGGAAAGACGGGTATGCCTGATGGTATGCGGCCACCATAGCCTTAAGAGACTCTTGCGATACTTGCCTACTCTGATCCAATCCCAGTGGAGCCCTGGAACTTTAATCACAGACAGTAACACAACACCGTCATAGAAATTTTGACAATGCAATACGATTACGGAGCTGTAAAAAATCGTATTTGGTTGGCCCTCTGTTCGAGTGATCAGTAATTTATTTACCATTGATTGGGTTAGAAAACCTTTTATAAGCAGCTCTTGCACATTGCCTACAACACTTTCTTATTTAAGACCAACACAAATTATATTTGTTTTTTTTTTATTTCGGTAATATTTAATTCTGTTTTAGGTTTTAATCAAATTGTTTGATTGAAACCGTTTGATAAGTTCCAATATGGTATAGTTTTTATATTATGATGGCTACGCAGAAGTCTATACACATAAAGGTTGTCTAAATAAAAGGTTAAATCTAAATAACCAAGTGGGTCTTTTTCTAGCAATATTTTCATTTAATAATTTTGCAGTGATATGCTTAAAAATAAAATAATAACAAACTAAAATGTTATACTCGGGAAATAAATAAATAAGATAAATTGTAGGAATACTTTTAGTTAGGCTTAATATTATGAGTACATAGGTACTATTAATAATGCAAAAGGTAGTTAACTTTTGTTAAATTAAGACATGTAATGTGAAAACGACAGTTGCCTTAACCTTAATGGATGCCAGCGTAATGTATGATATAAAACTATTTAGCGGGGAATAGACGTTCAAACTGCATCAGTGCTCGCGCGCCTTATAGCCTGATAGGTCTCTAATCTATACTTATAATAAATCTTAACTAAATAATATATTGAGAGAAATGTTTCAATTAAAGTGCTTTTTAATAGTTATGTTTAATATTATACTGATGTGCGACAGTTCAACTAAAAAATTACGTGAGTATCGTTTTTATAAATAAATTAAACTGTGTCAGATTTTTTGATAAATTGGTTTGATAGTACTAGATCTTCATTTTAAAGATAATAGAGAAGAATTTTTCATTGAAAGTATTACACAGGGTAGGACACTGCAATTTCCTTGATATAGGTATTCACCTGTTATATATAATGAAAGTATGTATGAAATATAACACCTTCAATACGTGTCGTTTAGTTATATTAATAATAATTCATTGGTGCGATAGAAAGACAAAATTATAGATTCCTACATCGAAGCCTAAATTTATATTAGTTGGGCTAATGGTATAAGCTATTTATTTATTTTTGTTAACAACAATTAGAAGTGACAAGATCCACTAACTCAAATTGACAGATTCAAAATACTACTCATGCGTTATCCTCGCGGAACCGCAAACACACTAACAGCAATTTCTTCCATTCGTTTGCGAAACAAAAGCAGTTCATAACTGCTGCCTAGCTATCTTGGCGTCAGGACTTTACGCGATGCGGTAGAGTTATTTGCCTAACTATAAAAAAAAACACATCGCATTAAGTACTGGCTTTCAGGAGGTCATTGAGAAGTATGGGTGTGTGGGATGACTGATCTTGCACAGGCAACTGTGCGACAAGCTGGGACAGAATTAATAATAATATTTTTTTATACACACTGAAACTGTAATTATTATATTAGGTATAAACACATACAGTCGAAAAGCATACTAAATGCTCAGCTCAGCTATGGACAACATCGTAAGTCACATGATGTTGTTGTCCTGAAATATATAGGAACTTCTCCTTTGTTCACTGCTAGTGTTTCAATATCCGCTTGGGAAAGCTAAAATTTTGATTTCATAAAATCTGTTCCAAAATGTTCTTGAATTAAATGAACGAAGTTACTTCAAGTTAATTAGATTATACAATCAGAATTACTAAATGATGATTAATGAGTTTTTTTTAACAAGATTAAAATAACGGGCTTGACCCTTTGCCACTGCAGTTTTTTAACAACGAGTTCTGCTGTGAAGACCAAACTCACTTTTCACCGCGGAATTCTAATTATTTGAAATTTATTTGAAATACTTACGTGTTCTAAATTTAAATCACACCGCGAATTCCCCGTTGAGAAGTGAGTTTATTATTACAGAAAAGCACTGCTGATTGCCGAATGAGGCATTCTTGAGTTGGGTAGATGTGGTATGATTGCATATTGGTAACCACCCTAAAAGAAATATGCATGTTTAGTAGTAAGTAAGGTGTTTAATTTTAACAACATGCAATTTGCTTTCTTCCTATAATTTGTGACTGACCGAGGACATTTCCGTGCTGTACTCGTATAATTGGATTACAAGAGTATTAACTAAACAACGTGTTTGTGCATTGTTTTTGTAGCAAGTCATTACTTACACTGAATAGATAAATACAGATTTCATGAAGGTTTCATCCAGCTAAGTAATCAGTGTTCGCAAAGTTAGCTGATGTATGCAATTACGACATAAACTGACATAATAGGTTTGCTACTTGATAGCCTGACGTAGTTTAGCCCCCTTATAGTCTGCTCTTTCCGGTTTTTTTACCATATTGCGACAGGAGGGTTTGAAATCTGGCGCTCAGGGCCATTTACGAATTTGAACACCCCCTTACTACATCGTCTTATGGTGCCTCTCCATCTTGTGAAGTTCTTCTAGGCTCTTTTGTTTGGCAAGACTCAGGATAAACGTTTATTTCTTGCTGATATTTTTTTTATATAGCCAGGTAGGCAAATGCCTCTAACCCACCTGATGTTAAGTGGTGATAAAGTCCAAACGCGAAGATAGTTGGTACAGCAGTTATAAACTGCCACGTCAACCATCATCACCTTGCCGGCCTGCAAAAATGCTACTTTACGCCTCTCTTAAAGGACGTCGGATTGTAGGAAGGAGGGAACACGTGCGCGGGGAAAAGAATTCCACTCACGAAAAATATAGCATAGAAATGAGTCACAAAATTTATTTGTTCGTGTAGGAATAGTGGGTAGGTAAGCGCGCGTAGTCCTCTGAAGAAAAGGTGATGGAGGGATAAAAAAGAATAACTCCTCAGAACACTTGCCGTAGTATAGTCTGAAGAATGCGCTTAATGATGCCACATCGCGGCGTTATTGTAGAGACTCGAGATGTTTCTCATCCAAGAACTTTTTTCTACATCTGGCAGGCCTTATGTATAACGGGCAGTTATTATAAGCTCAAAACGATGCTAAAAACTTTTCATAAAATAAATAGCAGCACACGTATATCCACCATTCTTATGAGCCACGTTAACGATTGTGATTTACTTATTATTTCATTCAAGAAAGCGAATCAGTAACTCGATTGCGTTGCGTTCTGTTATAACCCGACTTAGTAACCATAGAATGCTAATTCAACAAAACGTGTATAACTGTAATTTTCCATAGAATTAAACTGCAGAGTTGCATTAACGCAGCCCTCACATTATTCCATCAATTCCCACAGTCAGTTAGACTTTGGCAACGGGAAAGAACGGTCCATCCGGGTAGCTCAGGACTTGGTACTCGAGTTCGCGTGTGTAATTGTGTATATCAAAAATCATTAAATTCATATCCGGGAATTTTGGGTTTTTTTTAAAAAGACGAACAGCGCCGGCCGCCTAACAAATTGGTGTCAGAAGTGGGATTCCGTAAGTGGCTTCCGTTGAAGTCCTGGAATCCAAACCCTAGGCTACTATCGCGTCATCGTCACAGTGGACTGATCGACAGTAAGCCTCAACGCGTTTCTGAGCCTGCATCAGCCACTAACAGCAGAACACAGGGTCGACGGTCAGCCTCCGCTCTGTAGCGTGAGCCCGCACCACCACACCAACTCCGAGTACCTCTCCAGCAAGGTCGACGATCAGTCTCCGCTCTGCAGCGTGAGCCCGCACCTGCCCAGCCGGTCTAACTCACCACACCATCCACATCCATCATCACTCCGTAACTCCAACAACGTGGTTACCAACCACGTGTCGCCACGTGATCGCCACCGCGCCGCGCCGTTGTTCGCCGCGCCAGCTCCCGCGCTAAGTAGCGCGACCTTCCCCAGTCTCCAGCCACGTGTTTTGTGACAAATGCAAGTGAGCGTAGTGTTTCTGTGAGTGTCTAAAGTTTTATTTACTATTTTTGTGCTATTTCTATTTCCTATACAATATTTTACACATAAACTTATATTAGATTCATATTGTAACTTAATTCTATAACATTTATAATATCTTATTTTAATGGAGGCAGATTTAAAATCAGAACTTGCTAAGATGACTAAGAGCTCTGAATCTGGGTCGACCGAGAAGGCAGAAAAAATCACCCTCTCAGTCCTTACTAAATTTATAAAACCTTATAATGGTGATAGGGAATCACTTCCCGCTTTCCTTACAAACTGCGATAATGCTATGTCTTTAGCTACCCCAGAACAGCAAAATGTTCTTTGTAAATTCATAATTTCGCAACTAGAAGGCAAAGCCCAAGTTGCGTGTAGCCTTAAAACTTTTGTTACGTGGAACGAAATTAAAATATTTCTAAGGAGTACATTTGGCGAGAAAAAGCACTCTACACATTTACTTGTCGATCTGCAAAATTGTAAGCAATTACATAATGAAGATGTTACTAAATATTCATTAAGGATAGAAACTATTTTAACTAGAATTTTATCTGATATACATTATAGTTGCAAGGATCGGAATGAGCTTCCTGGCAGGATTGCCGCCATGGAGGACCTTGCTCTTAATACTTTCATGTTAGGGTTATGTAGTTCAATATCGAATATAGTCAGATGTAGAAATCCCTCAACGTTAAATGAGGCGGTACAACATGCTATTGAGGAGGAGAAATTATTTAATTTATCGAAATCTAGTTTCACCAAATCTTATAAACAGTGCTCCATATGCAATAAAACAGGGCACAGTTCATCTGAATGTTATCATAAGCATAAAAAGTCTCCCAAAAATACATCTCAGTTCCACAGATCTTATCACGTTCCTTATAATTCTAATAATGTAAAATGTAATTATTGTAAGAATATAGGTCACACGCTAGAACAATGCCGTAAGCGGCAGTATAACATGCAGCGTCGCGAAAACGCTAACCCAGCGCAACGTGACTATCATTCGCCGCGTGCAACTACCAGTAGTGACGCGAGGTTGCATATTACGCAAGAGTCCGGGTTCGATTCCCGCGACAATAATTTAAACTAAATAAGATTTCGGTGCCGTGTCTGCCGAAATCAAAATTTCTATTGAATAACACGAAAAATAATTCTATATCTTCTAAATCTACTAAATCTTGTAATTCTAAATCTTATACATCTCTGCAGGGACAGCCTCAGAGTCTATTTACATCCCGAGACATGAGCTCGAGTGATGTCACATCTCAGCCTCAATCTCCTAAATCTTTTACTAATTCTAACAAGCTGAGTCCTACTATATCTTATAATCGTAAAAAGTTAACCAATAACGTAAATAACACTGATTCTTGTGATGATAATAACTCATTATCTATTTATGAAACTACTATAAATATTAAGAAAATATCGTTGCCTCATATAATTTTAAATTCGAGTTACTCTACGGAACACTTATCGTTTCTCGTAGATACAGGTGCAAGCATAAGTTTAATAAAGCAATCGAGTATAAATAAGACGCCTGATTTATCTCATAAAATAATCAAAATAAAAGGGATTAATAACACAGAATCTTGTTCTGTAACTCTAGGCACATTCGAAATGGATTTTATATTATCTGATAATATATTGTCTTATCAATTACATCTCGTTAACGATGACGTCAACTTAGATTATGACGGCATCATAGGCAGTGATTTTCTAAGCTATCATAACGTTGTTATTAATTATAATTCTAAAATATTATATTTAGGCGGAGATATTCTAAGTTTAAACTTTGTTCAGCCTACATACATTGTTCCCGCGCGCTCCGAAGCCGTAATCGAATGCGCGATATCTAATTACGAGCCCGAGTGTTATCAGAACAATGAAGCACTCGTATTAGATCAAACCTTAAGTGAAGGTGTTTACGTCGCGAACTGCATAGTCTCTATCAAGCCAAATAAAAGAATAAATATTACTATTTTAAATACGACTGATTCGGACATAGAAGTCAAAGATTATTTCGTAGAAGCGACACCTCTTGAACCTGTCGACTTGAATTCTAACTTATACGAAAATGTTAATTCTATTTCTTATTATAAATCAGATAGAGTACAAAAAGTTTTAGATCTTATTCGCTGCTCTCATCTCAACAATGAGGAGAAAAAATCTCTTTTGGAATGTTGCTCTCAATATACAGATATCTTTCATATGGAAGGCGAGCCTTTATCTCATACAAATGCAATTCGACATTCAATTAATACAGGAGATGCACCTCCTATTCATGTAAAATCATATCGCTTCCCTGAATGCCACAAAGATGAGGTCGACTCTCAAATTCGTAAGATGCTAAGTCAAAATATAATTCGACCCTCTATTTCACCTTGGAGTGCCCCTGTTTGGGTAGTTCCAAAAAAGATGGACGCATCTGGGAAGAAAAAATGGCGAATCGTCATAGACTATCGGCGCTTAAATGATGTCACTGTTTCGGAGAGCTATCCGCTCCCTCTTATCACTGATATTCTGGACCAATTAGGTCATTCTAAGTATTTTACTACCCTAGACTTATCTAGCGGGTTTCACCAGATTGTAATGAGCCCTGAAGATGCGCCAAAAACTGGATTCACTGTAAACACAAATTCTAGCACTTCTGGTCACTACGAATTCACCAGAATGCCTTTTGGGTTAAAAAATGCCCCAACGACTTTTCAGAGACTAATGATTACGGCTCTTTCTGGTCTTCAAGGCCTCCACGCCTATGTGTATCTCGATGACTGTATTGTCTACTCCGAAAATTTGATGACTCATATCTCGAAGCTAAAACTTGTATTTGACAGACTTCGTAAATTCAACTTAAAACTACAACCAGACAAATGCGAATTTCTACGTCGAGAAGTCGCATATTTAGGACATATTATAACCGATAAAGGTGTATCACCGAATCCCGAAAAGGTCAAGGCTGTTGCCGAATTTCCAAGTCCCAAAAATCAAAAACAAATAAAATCTTTCCTGGGTCTTGTCGGGTACTACCGACGCTTCATAGAGAACTTTTCCAAGGTTACTAAGCCTCTCACTTCCTTATTAAAAAAGGATACTCCTTTTAATTGGACCTCTGAACAAGAAACTGCTTTCAACATCCTTAAGGATAAACTCACTACTGCTCCTTTACTTCAATATCCTGATTTCTCCGCTCCGTTCATAGTTACGACGGATGCCTCTAATTATGCCGTAGGTGCAGTTCTTTCCCAAGGCGATATAGGTAAAGATAAACCTATAGCTTATGCGTCGAGAACGCTCAACAAAGCAGAAGGAAACTACTCCACCACGGAGAAAGAACTTCTCGCTATTATTTTCGCCGTCAAAACATTTCGTCCTTATATCTATGGACGTAAGTTCAAGATCGTAACTGACCACAAACCCTTAGTATGGTTATTTAGTATTTCAGATCCTGGTAGTAGACTTATCAGGTGGCGCCTCAAGTTAGAGGAATACGATTATGAAATCGTTTATAAACAAGGACGTTTAAATTCAAATGCAGACGCGTTATCACGCTATCCCGTCAATGCCATTGATATAAAAAGTTTGAATAATGCATCATATGAGAAATATTTCAAAGATCAATTCATAAATAAATCTATTACATCTAATACTATAATCGAAGAATGCAGTCAAGCATTGCATTTGTCTAAGTCGAATTCAATCGCATGTCCAGTCTCTTTAGACTTTGATTACTCTATGCCTCATTGCGAGGAAATATTATCGCGGCTCGAGAATTCCGCTGACTTGTTAAACTCCGAGCGCGAGCCGTTTACTATACGATCTGTAGTGGATAAAAATAGAACATATTATTTCTTATTTACAAAAGTACATCATTACGAAGAAACAAAATATAAAGATATTTACAATTTACTAATTAAACTTAGAGATAAAATCTTAGCCGAAAATTCTAATTGCAATGAGATTGCATTATCGGATTTTTCTGATCCTTTCTCAAAGATAATATATACTAAAATATATAATATGATATCCTACATTTTTCATAATACTAATTTAAAAATTTATATTTATAAAAATCAATTGATATACCCGACTCCCGCTGAAGTCCCAAAAATATTAAAAGAAAATCATGATTCAACAATCGCGGGTCATCCAGGGTCAAAGCGCATGTATAATCGAATTAAGGCTGCTTACTATTGGAAAGGAATGCGCGCTGACATTGAACGTTTCGTAAAAAGTTGTAAGTTGTGTCAGATAAATAAACCTTTAAGAAAATCAAATAGAGCTCCTATGGAGATTACATCCACTTCTACCAAGCCCTTTGAGAGATTAGCTCTAGATATCGTTGGTCCATTGCCGGAAGCTGGATTTCAAAAGTTCAAATACATACTGACTCTTCAGGACGATCTAACTAAGTTCTCAAGTGCTTATCCTATGGTGTCCGCCACCAGTGAAGAGATAGCACGAAATCTTGTTCATTTTATATCTCTTTTCGGCTTCCCTAAGACTATTTTAACAGATTTAGGTACGTGTTTCACATCCGAATTATTTAAACAATTAACAGAAATTCTTAAAATCAAATCTCTTTTTGCTACTCCTTATCACCCCCAAACAAATGGTGCCCTCGAGAGGTCACATGCCACTATGAAAGAATATTTAAAATCATTCGTAAACGATAATCAGAACGATTGGCATTGTTATTTATTTACTGCAATTCTAGCCTATAATACTACTCCGCATTGTACTACTAATTTTACTCCTTATGAGTTATTATATGGTTATAAACCTTCTATTCCTAGTTCCTTATACGAGACAAATAACAATACATATAATGAATATATTCGCGCCTTGCAATATAGGATGCGATTTAGCCGAGAGAAAGCTATACAGAATATTGTAAATAGTAAAATAAAATCTAAGCAATATTATGATTCGAACTCGCGTGACGTCACTTATAAGACAGGTGACATGGTTTATTTAAAATGTCACCATCGGCTAAAGAAAGCCTTATCGCCCATTTGGAAAGGGCCTTATAAAA
The DNA here is from genome assembly GCA_902850365.2 of Chilo suppressalis. Lineage (NCBI taxonomy): Eukaryota > Metazoa > Arthropoda > Insecta > Lepidoptera > Crambidae > Chilo > Chilo suppressalis. The sequence continues at coordinate 23,916,930 of OU963898.1, forward strand.
TCGTTGAAACAAATGGTAAACATAACGTCACCTTATCTATAAATAGAAAACATGTAAAGTATCATACAAACGAGATAAAACCAGCTCAATTATAATTACGTACTTATTATATTATTATTCTATTTCTTTTCAGAACGTTATGGCACCTGAGCTATGCCACATCCTTCATCACGCCCATAGCTCATAGTCCAGGGATTTATTATGATCCCATAACAAACGTATATTTTTATAATGACTATTGGAAAATTGTTTCTTTTATCGATGTAGTATCTGTAGAGCCTCATCTCGACAATATTGAAAATTCTCTAAGAAAAATTCTAGATATCTGCATCCAGTCGAGATTGACAGAATATATACAATGTAAAGATGTTATCAGCCCAATCGAAGTATTGTTACAATCTAACTATTTAAAATTAAATTCCTTATCTCATATTATTGGTACAGACTCACCCAACCGCTCTAAGAGGTCTCTAGAGTTCGGTGGAGAAATTTTAAAATTCTTTTTCGGTACATTAGATGCCGATGATGCCCGAAAATATGATGCTGCTATTAAAGCATCTCAAAACAGTGAAACAGAGTTATTTCACCTTATAAAAGAAAATATTCACGTTGTAAAATCTACTATAAATGCATTCAATTCGACAGTATCTATATTAAATAAAAATGAGTTTCGTTTAAATTCACAAATTAATAACCTTAACGAGATTTTATCTCAAGCTACCAAGAATAATAATCAACTTGTATATATATCTAAAGTTAATAATTTAGTTAATATCTTAGAAAGTTCATCATTGACTATATCTAATTTCTTAGATTCTATTTTAAATGCTATTTTGTTTGCCAAGGCAAATATTCTTCACCCTGTGGTGATAACGCCTACTAATTTGCTAAAGGAACTCATAAAAAACAGTAACGTAATGAGTAAAAGATTAGGTTTTCCTGTTCCTCTAAATATTGAAACTATACATACTATTATAGACGTTTCTAAATTAACGTCATATTATTATAATAAGAAAATTGTATTTGTATTACAAATTCCTCTAACCTCTCCCGTCAAATATTCTATTTATAAATTAATTCCTTTGCCTACACCCTCAGATAACGACAACTTAAACGTTTTTGCTCTTATTCATCCTAGTAAGCCTTATCTTGCTATTTCCGACGATAGGCAAAGTTATGCACTTTTAGATGATATCAGGGATTGTTATAAAATAAATAACGATTACAGTATTTGTCAATCGCAATCAATAACACTTTTATCGTCGAATACGAATCCTTCTTGTGAATCTAAACTATTAACAGATGTTGTTTTATCTTTACCAAAAGAATGTACTTCCAAATTATTATATGGTCAAATAAATATTTGGCAAAAACTCCATGATGACAGATGGATATTTGTGCAGTCGCAATTAAATAAATTGACAATAAAATGTAACGAGGATATCAAAGACTATCCCATTCAAGGTACCGGGATATTAGAATTGCACCCCGATTGTGTCGGTTATTCTAAAACTTTACAGTTCTTCCCATCTACCACTATGTCGTTCAACTATAATAATCAACTCTTCATAGACTTTGATATCACTCAAGACGACTGTTGTTAAAAGGACATAATTAATAAAACGATTCCTTTACTTTCTCCGTTATCTCTTAACAATATCGATTTAGATACATTGGCCCGTGCTTCTCGACATTTAGATGATCTTGAAAATAATATAAACCAATTTCAACAGGAATCGCATTTTATTAAGTATGGAACATACTATTCCGCTTTTACTTATTTTCTAATTGTAGCTATAATTTTATTTTTAATTTATAAGGCATACAGATGTTTTTCTCGGAAAGGAATTCATTCATCTTGTTGCATACAGATATTTAATCAGTGTAACAATAATAAAAATGTAAAGCGTCAAACAAAATTTGCTAACTCCATAGAATTAACAGATGTCTCTAACTCTGACGAAGATAAGCAGTCAGTTAAATCCTTACCTGCTTGTCGAACCGATTGTAAACCTTATAGTAGTAGACATAAAGATAAGTTTATTAGTTCTAGTTCCAGAAATTTGAATTTTTAATATTTTTACATTTTATAATTATCTTACTAAACCTTGTTCATCTTACGAGATGAGATCTTAGTTCTAATCTTGATTATTATGACTTTGTTACTTAGAGTAATATTATTGGGAATCATTTTATTGTATTTTTATATGTTTTATAATGTACAACTGTTTACCAAATCCTGAAGCTGTCTCTTAACATTGATTATTTTTATAACTCCGCTTCATCCTAATTTTCGATAAAGCTCCGTTAAAAGGGGGGAGTTGTTATAACCCGACTTAGTAACCATAGAATGCTAATTCAACAAAACGTGTATAACTGTAATTTTCCATAGAATTAAACTGCAGAGTTGCATTAACGCAGCCCTCACATTATTCCATCAATTCCCACAGTCAGTTAGACTTTGGCAACGGGAAAGAACGGTCCATCCGGGTAGCTCAGGACTTGGTACTCGAGTTCGCGTGTGTAATTGTGTATATCAAAAATCATTAAATTCATATCCGGGAATTTTGGGTTTTTTTTAAAAAGACGAACAGCGCCGGCCGCCTAACAGTTCGCAAGTTTCAATTGCTTAGGAATTAACTTAGTATTTTTTTAAAAGTGTTCTGTTATAAATTTGTATACAATTACTCTTTGCAGCAAGTTACATCGAGGTGTGCAAACGCGATCAAGCGACAATTAGTGAGTGCGTCCGACACTCCATCGAGACACTGAAGCCACGACTCTCGAAGGGATTGCCCGAGCTAGACGTGCCTGGCATCGAACCCTTCTATGTTCCTGAGGTACTAACTAGTTACTACAAAACAAAGTATTACTACAAAAAAATACAATTCGGCCTATGTAAATCCTGATATGCGAAAGTTGGTATACTTGTTACTTAATCACGCAAAAACTACTCAACGGATTTGGTTGAATTTTCGTACGCATGTAGTCTCGATTGAGATATAGGATTCTATTTTTTCTTAAAAAATCAAAGTTTACGCTAATGAAGGAATGAACTCTTGAAACTGTTACTTTTTGTGGGCCCCCGTTTCTGCACGTAGACCCCGTACTTGTGTCCATTGTGCGTGCAGGGTTGGTTGGGATAGCCAGCACAGCCAGCCCAGCATCTTCCAGAAGCGCAGAAGTCTCCTGGGACTCTCACAGGCTTCTAGGAGAGTTCTCGGCGCCCTGAGGATAAATGCCCGGTGTTCAGCTATGCTCATGCATTCCAGGATCACATGAGCGGCCGTTTCGTCTGCTTCCAGTCATCCTCTGCACAGAAAATGCTGCTTCATCGCAATCCATTTTTTATTTAATTTTGTCGAGCTACCTTCGAAAGACTTTTATTGAGCGATCGGTTATTTCATTGTTCGATTTTTAAAGTTTTACAGTCTATTTATGAATTTATTACCTAATTTAGTTAATAAAGTACTTTATTTTAAATTCTTTTTTGTAATTTTGAGTTTATTTATTTGACCCTAACTACCGTAAACTACCACCGGTTCCAAAATTGGGAGACCTTTCTGAGAAGAACCGGCGAAACAAACTCAAGAGAGGCTTTCTATCTCCTTCTTATGTTAAATTATGCAAACAAAAAGAACTAATAGTATCTGCTGCTCTTACAGTGTGTACTCGGCGTTGGGATTTTATCTCCTGTATAATGGGTTCCCAAACTGGTGGTATATACCAACCATCTTCCATATTGATATTTTGATATTTTTTAATCTCAATAGCCTCGCGTATCATTCAAGGAATGAATCGTTGCTCAGTTGCAAAGATCTGTGGTTTATCAAATCTAATGTAATGGTTTGGTCCCCCTAATGCATGTTCACCCTCCTCCTAATCTTGTCAGTGACTCCTTTCATGTAACATAGCAGGTTGTCGGTCGACTGTGCTAAGTTTTGCGCGACGGTGACGTGGTACATTCAGATTATTATCATAATAATTTAACATAAGAAGGAGATAGAAAGCCTCTTTTGAGTTTGTTTCGCCGGTTCTTCTCAGAAAGGTCTCCCAATTTTGGAACCGGTGGTAGTTTACGGTAGTTAGGGTCAAATAAATAAACTCAAAATTACAAAAAATAATTTTAATAAAGTACTTTATTAACTAAATTAAGTAATAAATTCATACATAGACAATAAAACTTTAAAAATCGAACAATGAAATAACCGAACGCTCAATAAAAGTCTTTCGAAGGCAGCTCGACAAAATTAAATAAAAAATTGATTCCGACGAAGAAGCCTGTAAAGGCTGCGAAACATCAATAAATAAATAAAGTTTCGTGCATTAACCCGTGAAAAACTAGTTTTATTTAATGAGTGATGTGCGTGAAAACCTAAGAAACAAACATTCCTGTTTTGGTCGGATTCACCGATAGTTGGTGTTTAGTATATCAGATTTCGTCTAGTTTGATATAATTACTCATTAAGTTGCATAGCACATACTGGAATGGCCCCCTTATGAGAATGACTATGTCATCCGCATAGCCTAATGTGTGGTCGTTGCGTCGATTGAGCTGGCAAATTAATTCGTCAACCACAATGTTCCACAGGAGAGGAGACAGAACTCCCCCCTGTGGGCAACTCCGAGCTACTACGCCTCTTTACGTAGTGTTTACAGTCACTTATATTGCCCTATATTTGAGCATGTTGTTGATCCATACCGCAGTCGTAGAGTCAACGCCATGTCTCATAAGTGCATGGGTAATGGTGGTAAAGTTAGTTTTGTCAAAGACGCCTTCATTATCTATGAAGACAGACTCCCAGCGCTGATTGTCTTGGTGATAATCCACTTTCTATTTGCTTCACTACGTTATGTAATGCGGAGTCAGTGGATTTGCGTATACTGTAGGCATGTCGATTTGCATCCAGTGGTACTCGCTGTAAAGCGTCATCCCTCAAGTTCCTATTACGCATGCTCTACAGTACCTTTAGGAGGAATGATGTGAGACTTATCGGTCTGTATGCTTAAGGTTGCGTGTAGTCATTATTGCCTGGGTTACGTATGAAGATGAATTTCAATTTCACTTGATCCATTGGAGGATAAAATGCTACCCAGTCCAGCTGCTTTAAATGGGAGAAAGCTTTTGATGGCCCATGTTAATGTGTTGATTCTGGATTCGCAAATGCTTCATCTTCCCATTCCTGGTTGTGAATTGTAGCTTGTAGCGATATGATTTGTGGTTGCATATTATTCCGTGAAATATACGCAATAGTTTACGGTAAGCATAAGCACCGCTATGATAGTTTTTATCACGCTTATTTGACAGTTTGACAGTTAGACATGATAAAAAACGTTATATTATGTTAATTGTGGTGCTCATACTACGGGGAATGGATTATGTAAAAATATAATGTCTTGCTGTGTTTTCAGAACGCTAATAAATACCTGTAAATAAAAATCAATAATGATGTGTCTTTCATTTCAGATTGTTTTAGCGAGTGGTGGTCAGTTACCGTTGTCTGCTGTTGGCAAGGACGTGAAAGTTTCTGGTGCAGCAAATTTTTCTATCAGGAGTTTAACGTGAGTAATTAAGCATCCATACTAACATAATTAAGTACTAACGAAGCCCTTTTACTACATCACCACTTTCCATCCGACCTTTCATTTGTTTATTGCGGGAAACGATTATCATTATCCTCCTCCTTACAGTTACAGAACATCACAGTCATATAGAGGAACTAATATTTTCTACAGTGAGTAAGGTTTCCAGATATCAAATTGATAAGGCCAAAGTTTGTGCCAGCGATATTTCTGGTTTTTCTATGGGTCCTGTAGATGGCTACTTTATAAGGTTTATAAAAGATCAGCCATTATTTGTATGCAGAGGCAAATCAGTGGACGCACTATATAAACAGGACTGCGTACTTTTACTCATAAAACGGCCAGAGTGAGAGATAAAAAAGAGGGTTTCATCCCTTTCTAATAGTATGACCATGACTTTTATTTATTTTTTATGGAAATTAAAATAATCAAATATGCAGGTTTATTTAAATAAATATATGAGTGCAAAAATATAACTTCAGTTTACCGGTCTGATTTTAATTTCAGGGTGGATCTGGACACGTTGACTATAAGGGCGCGGGTTCGTTTTCCACATTTGCACCTAGTGGGAAAGTATACCGTTGATGGACAGATCTTGGTCGTACCCATCAAGGGAATGGGCATCGTCACGTCTGAAGCTGGTGAGATAAACCAATATAACTAGAATAATAAGTTTTTTTAAACATTTAGTGTATGGGTTTTAGTGCGCCCATACAAGAGAGTTGTTTGTAGTTAGTTGTAGTTATGGTACACTAATTAGTTGATGATGAAAAAACTGGTTTACGTAAAAGGTTATAATAAGAAGTAAATATATAGAAAATACAACATATAAATTGGTAGCTTATCTGTTGCGTTGTCAGTAAAATAATGTGCATTGTTATAAAATAATAATAAAATAAATTATAATAATTGCGCTGATCTATGTAAAACGTGTGTGCGGTTAATGAACCGTACAGTTAGGATATAAAACAAAGAAACTATCAGGGGCGTAATTAAAAATCTTGTGGCCAGATTTGCACTCTCCCCTAGAGTAATTAAATCCAAGCTTTAAAAACCCAGGACTCTTAGAAACTATCCAGGACGTCCAAGGACACCACGAAAGACAGGATAATATAATATTATTGGAATTTCATGTGAGCTCTATGTACAGCAACGCCTGATAGCAAGCAGTAACAACAGTATTGTCTAGACTCTATTGCTATTAAAAGTTTTGATAATCTAAAATAATGATTTATTCAGGCTCATATTCAGACCCCTCTTTCCCAGTGGGCACTTTGGGCAAGTGTCCAGGGCCCCGCGATCAATAGGGCCCCCCCTCAGATGAAATACAAAGTCCCAAGTTCCTGTTAAATCACCAAACGGGGTTCATAGGGGCCCCATTATCCTAATATGCCCAGGGCCCCCAATAGGTCAAAGACGGCACTGCTCATATTAATATTGTAGAGAATATTTGCTGCTTAATATTTGTTGGTTTTGCTCTTTTTACTTTATATTATTATAGAAGTTTTTTCTGACAAATGACATTTGATGTTGAGTGGCGGTGGAGCCCAGACCCAGTTGGGTCTTCCACTTGAAAATACCTCCTATAAAATCTTTGTTGCAACTATGAATTTTTATGTTCAAAAGTTAGAACTCTTATTAATAAACGAATTCAGTAGGTAGATAAAATAACACCATAATTTATACAAAAAGGAACATAACAATTCTAAATGAGACCGTAGCGTGACGCCTGACAAACAACGAGAAACAATCTTTGAAAGAAAAACATGCAATTAATTTATATCGCCCGAAACCTGGACCTAGGCGATTTTTTTTCCAGCAAAATTTTTAATAGCTAATGTGTTTAAATCGAAATATGTAAAAGAAGAAACTGACTAACTTACTGACACATCAACATACAGCCCAAACAGCTAGGTTTAGAGACTACCAATTTTATTACATTTAGGTTCCTTTTGAGGTCTAGGAGTGCATGCACTAAGAAAGGATTTTTCAAAATTCACCCCCCAAGGGGTTAAAATAGAGGATGAATGTTGGTATGAAAATCTTATTCCTTGAGTTAATAAATAGTGTTATTAGTTTATTCTTGACTTGAAACTTGGCACGAATACTTATCTAAATAAATGATTAAGCTTGCAAACTACCCCTAAAAAGGGGGATTGAGGGTATCGACGCTTTATATGGATGAATTTTAACGCGCGGTTCGAAATAGAGAGTTTGTTCGAAATAGAGAATAGAAAAAAAAGTCTAATATGACACATGGGCCGTGCAGGAGTTTTAATTATAAGTCACCTCTTCCTTAAAGTTGCCACTGAAGCTAAAATATGTGGTAACTCCATTATGTAATTTTTCAATGCAGAAGTATTGAGGAAAACTAAAATTATTGTCTGGGTTGAAAGTAAAAAGGTAAAGAAGCTTTGAATTGACTCAGCAAAAGACATACACATCAACAAAAGTTTGATGGGTGGTATTGCTGCCAACAGACTTTCCTTAAACTCTACCAATATGTAGTTCCTAGGGGAACACGTGTCGATGAGACAAAAGCATGTCCTAAAAGATCACATTGTGGCCCTCAGTCTTTTTTTAAATTAACAAATAATATGAGTGTCCACCTTGGAGGTGATGTTTCCGCTAGCTAATTTTCGGATCTTTAAAACAATAAGCCATTGGTCCCAGCTGCATCTGCAGTGGTTATCAGCAACCAATCTGCATTATGTGTTCGAGGCTTGTTCTTTCTGTATGACTCTGATGCTATAATTATAAAAAAAAATATTCACCCCAAGGATGTGTGATCAAAAATATACCATCTTGAACTTCTCCATGCTTCAGAAAGCATGTTAAGTCGTTAGTCCTAGTTGCATCTGTTATCGTTAGCGCCGTGCCAACTTGGTGAATTATGGTTCATTCTCCCTATTTCATCCATTGGGAGGCCTGTGCCGCAGCAGTCTGAACATTAATAGGCTGTTGATGTTAGAATTTATGTCCATCGCAGTGAAAGCCGACGCTGAATTGGTGCTGAAAGGTCAAACGGAGAAGAGAGACGGCGTTGAGTACGTGAGGTTCACCAGTCTGCGCAGCAACATCGCCATTAAGGACTACCGCATTCGCCTGGACGGGCTGTTTAACGGCGATAAGGTTCTAGGTATGATCATAATTGTATAGTTCACTACTGCAGCCGCCAGCAAAAGAGGCATTGATGGACGCACGTGTTAATGTAGGCCGAGGCGAAGCCGAGGTAGTTCGATAACTTTGGATAACCATATTAATACTAGTAGAAACTGATATTATCAGGCATTAGAATTAATAGTCTTAGTAAAACCGTAGGAGATACAATAACCCCACCCACAATTTATGATGGGGCAAACGTAGCCGTCTCAAAATACTTGACTCTACTTAAGCGTAATAAATTTTTTTCCTTCGCTTGATTTTTACAGGTGATGCGACTAATGAGGCTATCAACCAGAACCGTGGCGAGTTCTTCCGGGCTGTAAAACCGGTTCTTGAGAAAACAGTGTCTAAACTCTTTCTGGACATGGCTAACAAAGTTGTGGACGGGATAACCATGGACGACATACTACCCTTGCCTTAAAAAATTGTATTGCCAAACCACAAATTACTGAACTACTGCGCTTAAGCTAAGTGTCGGGTCTGAATATAGCATTATTTCTGTTACGCACACATTTGCATTAGAGCCCCAGCGGGGTTTTTGGGATTTACTCGAGCGCGGCAGAATAACATAAGCGGAGCAACCTTGCACCTTGTGAAGTACTCTCAGCATACCTGAGCCCTTTATATTGGGTCGAACGTTTAGACTGCCAAAAAAAAAGCAACAAATGGCCATGACTTTTGGTCGCATCCAAATCGTCAGTTTTTGAATAGGTTCTGAAAACTGAGGGTTCATGTAACGTTTTCAATGACGGAAGTATATTAAATTGCCGGTTAGTATGGTGTGAGGGTCGCCGTACGAAAGGGTAGAAAATAGGAAAAAATATTCGAGCGGATCAGACATTGAAAAGAGATGTTACGTAAACAAAAGACTGACGATTTGGACACGACCAAAAATCATGACCGATTGTTGAATTTTGTTTTTTCTACCCTAGAGTACTTCACAAGGCGCAAGGTTGCCTGCCCCCCTTATGTTATTCTACCGCGCTCGAATAAATTCCAAAATTCTCGCTTGGATTACTCTACCAACAGAAACACTCCACCAAAAGACAGTGTTACTTTTTTCTTGTCTTCAGTTAGGTATAAGGTTACTTTCTAAGACGGGCACTTCCAATTCTAGGTCATTCACCGCAGTTTTGTCAACAAAGTCTGCCTTTAATGCCTAAATAACTCTACTAAACTTTGACTCTTCTTCTTTAAATTGTTTATAAATGCAGTTGGTATTAGAAATTAAAATATAAGTAATACCATTTCTACCTTCCCATCAATAAAAATCATCGAAACATACACGTTGTACGTTATACGAGAATGTGTTGAGGTCCTTCAGGCTTTTGATTCATAAGCCTCTGATTATATCAGATAATACAACTCGTCCATGAAAAAAAAAGAAAGATGTTGATAGTGACCTTGACCAGAGTCAAGTGTAGTAAATAGTGATGCATTCCAAGCGACGGACGCCGGCTGTTTTGAACCAGAAAATAGATAGTACAGAGGTAATTTCATGTATGTGTTTCACTTTATATATGTACCTACCTGTGCTCAGCGGTGGCGCACAGTGGGCTGAAAATCGGCATTCATAGACTTAGGGATTTCAATTTGCAAGTGCTGTATTTTTTGCTGGTTATCGCTTCTATTAGTGATCACTATACACAAAAAAGATATCAGAGTTAATTCTGCACAAAAATGAGGATATTATATTTTTTTTACGAATAATTTGTATGGAGGTAGTATGAAAAATAGAATTATCTCTTAAACGGCAAGGAAAACCGTAATATCCTTACAGGTGATTATAGTACTATTTATTTATGGTTTTTTGACATAATTCACATAACGGTTTTCAATGCCGTTTTTTTTTTAAAAAATCATCAAAATATTTTTATATAATATCAAACCTTCCGATCCTTTTAGTGTTAATGTTAAGAACATCCGTATGAGGAATGTTATCGATCCAAAAATTAAGAATGTATAAAACAAGAAATTACATAAAAAAACTCTTTTTATTGATTATAACTAAAAAAGAGGTAACAAAAACCGTATTGAAGTACTTTAAATACAATAATACAAATTTTAAGTTCAATTAATTTAAGAAAGAAATAAACTTATTGGTACAATAAACAATCAACTAATAAATAAAGAAATAATACAATAAACAAACCATACAATGAACAATAAATAACAACAAAACATGAAATAATATCATAAGTATTATAAATCTTCCCTGTCTACTTAGTGTTTAGTGCTACTTATTTATGATTTTTTAGCGTTCTTCACGTAACGGTTATCAATGCCGCTTTTTTAAAAAAAAAAAACATTCCGCTTGGTGTCTATATTGGGAGAGAGAGAGACTTTTAACAGCATGACATAAATATGCATCACCTATATTCTCGAAGGAGTAGAGGTTTATAGTACACTCACACTATGTATATTTGAAATACGACTATAAGACCAAATAACAAATGGTTTAGTCTTACAATGGTGTCGATTCTGGCAGCATTCTCTAAACTTAAAACTAAATTTAATATCAGTCTGTCCTTTTTATTCTATATAGAGAATGACAAGGATACACTGTTGTCAAATTTAAGTTTAGCTTTTGAGAATCATGCCAGAATCGACACCAATGAGTCTGAAAATAAGTTATTGAATAATTATAATCATTTAGTCTTTAAATAAGTCTGAATAGGTGATACAATGATTTGCAATATTACGAAACAATGTTAATTATAGACTACATTCACCTTCTTCCGATAATTAAGCTAATTTGTTAATTAGTTTTGCTATTATGAGTTCTATGGAACATTGTGACGATTGTATATTATCATTAGGAAATCTTTTTTAGCTTTAATGAGGGTAGTTAACTAATTATCGACGTTTTGCTATAAAAGGGATAATATTTTGCTTTATAATTTAGATTGTTCACAACTGTGTAACTGCTAATACTTAATCTTGCGAATAACTCTGCGACTACAAAATCTTAGAATGGAAAGTTTAATAACCAATTTGGACTTGTTTGTTCTTCTAAAAAGTGAGAGTACTTCATTTAATCATGAAGCATTGTTCGGTGCAATCGTATCACGCATAGGCGATTGCCTTTCTGCCGAAGATCGTGTAACTCTCAAAGAATTTTGTCGGAGATTCACGCGAGCAGCTTTACAAAGATGGCAAAAATCAAACCGATTCCTTGATAATTTCAAAAGACTGTACGGAAATTGGTTGCAAGCAAATATTGATTGGCCAAGTTGTGTGCAAACTCTATTTAATCAAGAACCAACTATTGATGAGATACCAAGAGCACACTCTGTCTCTCAAGAACCGTCGACGTCATCGTCTGTTGGAACAATGACAAAAAGGTCACGAAAACCATTCGAAGAGCTGGGAAGCAAACAGAAAAATAGAAGATCTGACGATGAATCGGTATATGCAGCTGCAGCACGTTTAAGAGAAGAAGGGCATCCTCATATTGCATCTGTGATCGAATATATGATGAAAAATCCTGGAGCAGACGTTAAAATTAATGAATCGCTTATAAAACCAGTGAAAAAAGTTATATTTACACCAGAGAAAGCGCTTGGATTGTTTGTTTCACTAAAACTGTCAAAGTGGCAATATATTACGTTGCGAGAAGCAGCCATTCGAGAAGGTGCTAAGGATATTTATCCATCCTACTATAAACTATAACAAACTAAGCTTGATTGCTACCCTCCAAAGCAATCAGTGTCAGTTACGGATTCATCAGCCAGGATTACACTTCAAGCTTTACTCGACATTACTGTGATGAGGATCATTCAAAGTCTTTCTGAAGATGTGCAAAATAAGCAGCTAAACCTGCTATCGAAGTGGGGATTTGATGGTGCCTCCAACCAAAGAAGATACAAGCAGAAAATGGAGAGTGAGCAAGATGATTCAAGCATTTTCATGACCTCCTTGGTGCCACTAAAACTGACAGATGGAGATAAAACTGTATAGATGAACCCAAAACCATGCTCAGCTTTGTATTGTCGTCCAGTTCAGTTCACTTTTGTAAAGGAGAGCGAAGCAGTTGTCATTGATCACAAAAGACAAATGGATGATGAAATTAAGGCCCTTATCCCCACAGAGTGCAGTAATAGCAACAAGGTGACCCATCAACTAATGATGACTATGATCGATGCTAAAGTCTGCACGTACCTTTCCGAAGCCAGATCAAATGCATCGTGCTACCTGTGCCTAGCAAAACCTACAGAAATGAATCGCTTAGATGCTGTAACATCAAAGAATGTATGTTCTGACTTATACGAATTTGGTTTGTCATCCCTACACGCTCGCATAAATTGCATGGAATGTCTGTTACACATTGCGTACAGGCTCGACTTCAAACAGTGGGCGCGAGAAGTAACGAGCACAAAGAAATGTTGCAGACTAGAAAAAAAAATATTCAAAATAAATTCAAAAATGAGCTCAATTTGTTGATTGATATAGTTAAACAAGGCTCGGGAACTACGAATGACGGGAATACTGCAAGAAAGTTTTTCGAGTCTCCCAATAAAACTGCAGCTATTACCGGGCTGGATGAAGAGCTAATTAAAAGATTTGCAGTGATTTTGCAAGCAATAACATCTGGCGAGAAGATCGACGTAATGAAATTTAGAGATTTTGCCCGTAAAACAGCAGATTGGTACGTGGAATTATATAACTGGTACTATATGTCGTCAACCGTACATAAATTATTAATACACGGTGCTGATATAATCGAAAAAAATTATATCGTGCCAATTGGGACTCTCTCAGAAGAAGCCTCAGAGTCTAGAAATAAAGATTTTAGGAGGTTCCGGGACCATCATTCGCAGAAAAGAAGCAGGCAGAAGATTCTAATCAAGATATCTTAAACATGCTTCTTGTTTCTTCGGATCCTTTCCTAAGTGCACAAAGGCCTAAATTAGATGCCAAGAAAAAGCAGATGTTTTTTGCTGAAACTCTCGACTTAATTCAGATTCAGGAAACTGAGTTCGAGTTTCTAGATATATCCAATCTAAATTCTGACTCAGAATTGGAGACCGATAACGAGAGTGACAGGGAAGATTTATAATTCTTATTATAATTTTTCATGTTTTGTTGTTATTTATTGTTCATTGTATGGTTTGTTTATTGTATTATTTCTTTATTTATTAGTTGATTGTTTATTGTACCAATTAGTTTATTTCTTTCTTAAATTAATTGATCTTAAAATTTGTATTATTGTATTTAAAGTACTTAAATACGGTTTTTGTTACCTCTTTTTTAGTTATAATCAATAAAAAGAGTTTTTTTATGTAATTTCTTGTTTTATACATTCTTAATTTTTGGATCGATAACATTCCTCATACGGATGTTCTTAACATTAACACTAAAAGGATCGGAAGGTTTGATATTATATAAAAATATTATGATGACTTTTTTTAAAAAAAAACGGCATTGAAAACCGTTATGTGAATTATGTCAAAAAACCATAAATAAATAGTACTATAATCACCTGTAAGGATATTACGGTTTTCCTTGCCGTTTAAGAGATAATTCTATTTTTATACTACCTCCATACAAATTATTCGTAAAAAAAATATAATATCCTCATTTTTGTGCAGAATTAACTCTGATATCTTTTTTGTGTATAGTGATCACTAATAGAAGCGATAATCAGCAAAAAATACAGCACTTGCAAATTGAAATCCCTAAGTCTATGAAAGCCGATTTTCAGCCCACTGTGTGGCGTAAGGATTATCAATTTTGGCTTGCGTATAAAAAAATGTGGTAGTGGCATTTGTTGTTGAGAATTAAACAGGTAGAAGAGCAATAATAATTAAAGTATTTAATTTTTAATGTTATTGTATTATGGTTCAAATAAAAAAATAATAATTCACTGTTTAATGTTGAATTCAAACAACAGTCCACTAAATAGTTATAATAACTTTTCATGTTGCTCTATTTTTGCACAAAAAAGTTTACAGACGCGTATTTCAAGCGGATGGAATTCGGGCTCGCACTGGTTCCAAGCGGTCCGAGATATGGTGTCCGTGAGCGGTGTCTATGTGTGCGTTGCTCTAGTGCACGTTGTGTGTAGATTACCTTCTATACTATCTATTTCGTGCTAGAACTATCGCGTATGTTTAGGCATCGGCCGTTGCTGAAATAATATTACATTATATTTGTGTTGTAATGCGTTGCGCATACGCTCCACCGGCCAATGGAAGCTACGCTATACTGACTATTGAGGAATGTTTATTGATATAAATCCTAATATAATGTTGAAATATTTCTCGTGTTCGGTGTTGTACTTATTGTAATGATAAATTACATTCTGTAACTGCAGCATGACAAATGACATGAGATGAAAACTTGTTGACAATAAAGTTTTTGAATTTTTGATTGCAATGAATTTCATTTAACCACCTTAAAAGGCATGTCCGTGTTACTTTTTCTTTTTTTATTTATTGTAACATACTCGATACAGTTTATACATTTTAGATATTTAATCCACAAAATTAAATGAAGCAATAAATGAAACATCCGTCGCAGCAGAAGTTGAAGTTGTTGAAGATACAGAAAATTATTTCAAGTCTCCAAAAATTTTGCAGATATGAATTTCAACGACTAGAAAGATTTAGAAAAGGTAGTAAAGTATAACGGTTTTTCAGCTAGTTTGGGGAACAAAGCTCCACCTCAATGAAGACCTAAGTAAATCACACGTATGGTAAACTGTTTCAGTTTTCTGTTCAAGCCCTTCGTTATATATTCCAGAGTTTTAATTTTTTCTAGTTTTTTTTTATATCAGTTCGATTCTGGTATGCTTCTCTGGAACTAAATTTAAATTTGACAAAAGTGTATCCTTGTCACTGTCTATAAAGAATGAAAACGAGAGACTGATGTTAAGTTTAGTTTTAAGTTAAGAGAATCATGCCAGAATCGACACCATTATATCTTTCTTTCACTTCCAGTCATCAGGGATGTACTCACACTCAAACTATGGTAATTATTCAATCTTTGGAAACTTAGGCAGGTACTCATCTGAGGCCCAAGGTAGAACTTTGACAGCTCCGTAAAGGTATCGCATCGTCAATGTTTCTATGAAAACTAAGCAGCGCCCCTACCGGATGAAAGAACAATCTGATTCCTTCCATACAAAATTAGACGATACTGATACAATGACGGGTCTGTCAAAGTTTGAGCTTAGGCCTCTGATACCGTATCATACGGACACAATCAAGAGTTGTGTTAATTCATCATTCAATTATCATTCATCATTTTTGTTGTGGGGGATAATATGGACTTAAATAATTATGTAGATGTAATTTTTTATATGATCAGGATTGAATAAATTATTTCGCAGATAACTTTATTCCGAGAATTTCAAAATCGGCCCATAAACTGTTACGACTACTTCCAAATAAAATTAATAGTTTAAATCCTCAGAATACAGAACTCTGTATTCTGAGTTTAAATCTAAAAAAAAAATTTTACTACAAAACATTCCACGCGGACCAGGTAGCAGACGGGACTTTTAAATATATAGCAGTAAAATGCTTAATAATTAATTGTACCTATATCTTTCTATACTTCACTGCCTTAATGCGCTATTGCGTGTATCGTGTTTGGAAAATTGCATAAACCGCAAGTGGCCATTCAATTAGTAATAATGACGACTAATAACAAGCGTCAAGCCGGCGAGCCGCGGTAAGGTCAATCATTTTTTAAAAATGTACGCAGGTACAATGCGTGGCATACAACAGGCTTTTTATAATATAAGTAGCGGGTGCCCGCGACTTCGTCCGCGTGGCCAATGGTTACCCATAAAAAACTTCATCCCTCATTTCATCCCCCATTTTTTTAAACGATAAAAAGAAGACTAACCTAACCCAACCTTTTACCGGGTCCCATTTGTGTTTATACCGAACCTAGCCACCGCCCGCGACTTTGACCGCATTTACTTGAGTGTTTTGTAAATTCCTCAGGAATCTTACATTTTTTCGGGAGAAAAAGTATCCTGTCTCAATCCAGGTAATAAACTAATGTGTGCCAAATTTCATCCAACTTCGTTCAGTATTTTTTGCGTGATTGAGTAAAAAATATACAAACTCTCACATTTATAATATTAAAAGAATTACCAATATTCTGCATTATCGTTTCAGCTTTTTAGGTGTGCAAGCGTAACAAACGAAAACATAAATAAACAAAGCTACTTTCACATAATTAGTTGGGATTTAAAAAACGAAGATATAAATTAGGCCTACTATCAGCTACCAGTACTTGCTGTTCTGTGCAGCGAGTAATATAAATTTTAATAATAGCGAATAATAATTTTCGAACCTACCCTGTCAATTGAATTTTTATATACCAATATCAATTGACATTTGATATTGACATTATTGACAAACATATGACTTTATGATTGATATTATTGACAGACATATTAGACATAGTTATTATTGACATTGATATTTGTATATACCAATATCAATTGACAGGGTAGGTTCGAAAACCATTATTGATTTTATCATTTATTTGTCTGTTTAATATCCCCACTGCTGATACCGGTGTTAAATGCAGCTTGAACCAAGCACTAAGGCGCTTATTACAGAATGATAACTTAGTGTTGGTCTTTGCTTGAGCACAGTTAGGAAGGGATGTCGCTTTGTATAGCACATAGCGACATCCACACTTAGTTGTCAGTCTGTAATACGGACCTTTGTGTTGATCTTTACTTGTAGAAAGTACAGTTAGAAAGGGATATCGCTATGTGGTATATATAGCGACATCCCTTTCTAACAATGCTCAAGACTAGATCAATCACTGAGAATCTTTCTATAATACAGGCCTTAGTTGTCATTTTGTATCGAACTCAATCGTTGAGACTTTGAGACAGTAAATTTATCGTCACCTACCCCGTGGTCAGCAATTGTCAAAGTTGCTTACTTCCGCAATGGCAGGTCGAACAGATATTTTTCATACTACTCAACAACTGCTCTGGAACCCACACCGTCACCGCCGGCAAGGTAGAAGAAGAAGGAGTTGTAAGTGATGAAGCTCCCCCATCTTATTGGAGATCAACCGCACCGAATGTGTGTATTTATATATATAGCTCATTAGCATGTACCCACTGCTGGGGCACAGGCCTTCCCCATTAATGCGATAGGGAGATTGAGACACGTCCCACCACGCGGGCCCAGTGAGGATTGGAGGGTGCTTAACGGCTTAACGTGCCTTCCGAAGCACGGAGGAGCTCGAGATAGTAAATTTTTGGTCATGGATGGGTGACATGAATGAACGACCATTGGGAAAGATGCTTAACTTTGACGATCGCAGTTGAACGCGCTAACCACTTGCAACGTCGAGCTCGCGGATAGCTTGTACCAATCAATGTGGAGATCTTTAGGGGAGGCCTTTAATCAGCAGTGGGAGTCGTATTGTCGAATGATAATCATGAAGAAATATTTAGAACATTTTTGTTTTAGAAATTTTCAGAATTAAGTTAAATTTAAATGGGAAAATGAGAGAAGAACTGTGATTCTCAAAGAAATAATAAATTATCACCTAAAATAATAAATGTCCAACAAAGTACCAAAAATTTGAAAAACATGTCTGTGCCACCCTCCGCTGTCCGGGCGCATGTTCAAGTCCCGTCTGCAGCCTGGTCCGCGTGTTTTTTTCTAGTAAAACAATTTTCTTTAAATGCATAAAAAATTATTATTATTATAAAGATAGATTTATGAACCATCATTTACGGGGATACTTGGTAATGTTTTACCAAAGCAGAATCCTGACTCCAAAAGGCACGTGTCAGCGATTGGTTAACGAGGCAATAGCTCTTCAAAATTACATCTTATTCGTATGAGCTTAAGTTTGAATTAATGTGTCGATAGGCAACACGTGACAAACATTTCAACTTAACTCTTGATCGTATTTCCTTAGGCTTAACTAAATATCTTAGAACGGGAAAATTGTACTTGCTAATGACCCAGATGTCTCAGGCTTGCGCCTTGTTTTTCATATGAATTGAATTATATAAATTTTATGCTTAATCTCACAACACACATACGGAATGTGTTTAAAGATTCTTTTTCTTGCTTCTTTTAGATAAAAGTGAAAACGTACACATTTTTAAAAAAAAATCACTCGATCCAGATCCATAAATTGCCAGACAGGCTTCGAAACCGTATCTTGCGCAATCCGGGCGGACGCACTGACTAATTATGCTACCGTACCGAGACCATGGCCGTGACGAATTCCCTCTAGTATTTTTTTGCTGCAGCGCCATCTCTTCATATGTAGGTAGTAACCCACAATGTGAAACGAAATATTCACAAGAATAGATTCGAAATAAGAAATAGCAAGTGTAAGTTATTATATTTTAAGGAATTTAACCGCTAAATTTATAAATCTAAAGAAAAAATTATTAGAAAAAAAACCACTCAGTCCAACAGGACGATTCTGTAAAATAAAATCTCACTTCCGATGTCGGTAGCTGCCATTTTAGACATTAGTTTGAAATGCATTACGCCATTAGACGTCAGAATGTCGCTATGTCTGTAGAAGCAGCCAGTATTAGATATTTGAGATTTGTCGAAAATCCGAATAAATGAGATCGTAACTGAGATTGCATCTTAAGGAATGCCTATCCAGGTTTCAGACAAGATTTTAACCGACATCTTCCGCAATCGGGGTGGACGCAGTAACCAATTATGCTACCTGCCTTGCAGCCGAAGAAATACTAGAGGAAATTCAAACTCGAAATATTTTGAATTAGGAATCTCTGTCGCTTCTGCCGCTAGGGCAGCTTGCGCAAGTTTCCATCTTCGCATTTAGATCTTATTTCTGTGTTGCCAATAATCTGCGGGAGTAGTTTTGCGGCTCGCCTTGACCAATGTTGCCACACCGCGCCACTCGCTACGTCCGTAGGAAATGCTCACGAATTATGCGGGTCTATGTAATGGACTACACGAATTAATAGATTTTAAATTAATTTTGGTAATGCTTTGATGTGCGTACAATAGAGCGTTTATGGTTGCAAAATTTGTACCGTCGAATCTGCCCGGCAAATCTGAAATCTCCGATCGAAGTGTAAAAATTTTTATTGTTTCTCAATAAACAATATTACATTTTTATTTACATGACCCGAACAAGTTGTTAAAAATTAAATGCAACCCAAGCAGTTAACGTTAGCGGATTATATTGGCGTTATGATGACAAAAAAAATATGGTGAGCTCCATACCTGTAAGAAGACACTACAAGACGCCTACGTGGTGCTACCGTCGCATGTTACGCATTAGTTGGACGCAGAGGGTCAGGAACGAAACCGTGCTTCAGCGCGTTCATATGTCCCGGAAACTGTTGCCTTCTATCAAAAAGCGCAAGATAGAATATCTCGGCCACGTGCTCAGGAACGATAGATACATGCTGCTGCAGTTGATAATGATGGGCAAAGTGCACGGAAAGAGATGAGCTGGGCGAAGAAAGAAGTCATGGCTCCGGAATGTCCGGGAGTGGACCGGTATTGCCTTCGTCGAACAGCTGTTCCGGCTGGCTGCTAATAGAAATGAATACAGGAAGCTAACGGCCAACCTTCAGGATTGAAGAGGCACTGGAGGAAGAAGAAGAATTGCCGTTATGACGACAAAAAAAAAATAATAAAAAAAAGTTATAACACGAGAAAAAAACATTGTTTGCTTCAAAATCTCAACAATTACCATTTACAACATGACATACAATATTAATAAATAAAATATGATAAGATCCTATCAATGAAAAAAAACTATTAAAAAGCAAAAAAAAAACGTCAATAAGTCGGGGGGACTATTGCCTTAGATTGCAAAATTTGCGTGGTATCAGTACACCTGTCAAGCCTTGTTATCATAATACTTATTATTGTATTTATGCCATTTAGTAATTACCATTTATCTTTATATGAATGCCCATTTATTACTTTGATACAAATATTTTTTTGGACACTTTGACATTTCATTATGTACTCATTGAGGTCAAGATCAAATTTATTGAAAAGTAAAAGGTAACCGTTTTTAATTTTATTAAAGTATAAATACGACTATATCTGCGGAGAAGATTAAGTTTCCCATACAAACTTTCAGCCCCTCATTTTCACCCCCTTGAATGATGATTTCCGGGATAAAAACAATCCTATGTCCTTCCCCGAGACTCAAACTATCTTAATACCACATCTAAATCGGATCAGAAGTTTAAGGGCGAAAATGTAACAGGCAGATAGACAGAAAGACAGATAGTCACATTTCACATATTAGGTTCAACTTCCAGTATTATGGGTGAGTATCTTCAATTAACATTTTGTGATGTTATTATTTTTTAAGCAGGGAGAAAAAAACGAGCGAGCCTTACAGTAGTCGCGTATGATGTGTAACATTTGAAACCTCACCTTATATTAGTAAAGAAAAGGAATAAGCCATTTGAACATTATGATCTAAAATCAAATCAAATAGCGCGCGCTTTCGCGACTTCCTGTTACACACTTTCTTCCCATTTCACGAAATTACTCCCACAAATTGCAGAAAAGCGAGAGGAAAGATGTTACACATCAAAAAACAGTTTCACAAATGTTACAAGCATACCTGAATAACCTAAGCCTAGACTTAATTAATGATTTTGAAGGAATAAAAAGTTTCTCGAGTGGTTACCTTGTACTGGAAGTGCATCGTAGGTAGGCGTTCCAACAAAGTGGACTGTGGAGCCACCAAAAACTAATAAGTAATGACACGTTGAAATTTCGCCATCTAGGTCTATCATTTTGCATATATATACATACTCCAATTACTTAAGTTACGGTTATAATTTTTATTTTTTTAAAGCATGTAACTGCTTGATGTTTAAATCTAAAGAAATCTTGTGGGTTACCTATAATACGAAGAGATGGCGCTGCCTTGCAGCTTAAGAATGGCTAGAAGAATTTCGATGCGGTCCGTGAGGGCCGTGGTAGCATAATTGGTCAGTGCATTCGCCCGGATTGCGAAGGATGCGGGTTCGAGTTCCGTCTGCTGCATGGTCCGCGTGGAATTTTTTCTAGTTATATTTACTTAAGTAATTATTGAATGGGCACTTTTAATTAAAAAACTTAGAACATATAGTGAAGGCGAGTGCATCTACAAGAAGATGTAAGCTGAGGAAACGCCACCAAGTACTTAAATAGACTTTATTTTTATTTTTAGTAAAATAAATATTAATATTTAAACAGATCTGTTCAGTTAGTCAACTTCAAACTTAGTTGTAGCATGCTTAAAAAAATCTTATAACAAAATATGCACTTTCCACTGACATTCTCAGCTTGGACACGCAAAAATGCCCTTGTGATATCCACCCTGTTAAATTGTAGTGTTAGTCCATCAAATCCAGTATACCTAGTATCTGAGATATAGTTGCGTACATTTTTCTTCCATACAAAATATTAATTATTTCATATTTCACTACTTTCAAGTTTTAATTTCGGATCAAAAAGTAACCAAACGTCTTATTTATTTTCAAAACTAAATTAATTCAGTTTGCATTTTTACTACATAAAATCGCTACTGCTATCTATCTATATATCTGCTATCAGTTAGTTACTTTTGCGTTTAGTTTTCGACATCTAAATTTCGGCTCATTTGAAAACCTTATCACATTTTACAGAATTTATATCTATTTAAACTACACTTCTTCGAGAAATATGTAAATATTATAAGTCTTTATGGTTTTATTATTTATTAAGCCTATTCAATAATTTTCAACTCAATTCGATAAATTAATTACAAATTAGATTTCGGATGCAGGCTCTCTTTATGTGTGGAAAATTTACTTATTACAAAACACTAATTGCAAGATTATTGCGGTTTCACGGACAATATTTTCTCTGACTTTCTGTTTTAGTCGGAAATTTGTGAATTGCATAACCAATTAGAAACAGAAAATCTTTAGATTGAATTGAATTATTTTGAAACTTATTTTGCCTCGTCCCGCCAATGTTACGGCCATAGGCCATTGATCAATTAACAGGCTGGTAGTACTCAGGGACATATTTTGAAATCTGGCGCGTTGGGCCATTTATGATTTGCACCCCTTCCCCCCATTTTTTTAATTTGTTTTAGCCTAGCCCCAAAGTAAGCACTGTAAGGCTTGTGTTATGGGATACTAGGGTAACGGATAGAAGACATATACAGTACATATATAAGTATATTTATATAGAAATACATATTAAACATCCATGATTGAAGTACAAATGCTCCTATTCATCACACAAACATCTGCCCCCACTGGGATTCGAACCCGGGACCTCTCGAGTCTGCGACACCATGAAACCCAGCGTACAAACCACTCGGCCACGGAGGTCGTCTTATGGTCGGTATTATTAAATCAAATCAATATATAGTTCAGTAAGAAATGCTTTCGTATGGCTTCTGCCGCCCCTAACAGCTTTTGCGCAGCCGCCCCTAGGTTTTGCCCATTTGGGCCCTAGGGTTAATACGCCCCTACTGGATACATGGACACTGGATTAAGATAAATATGGTAAAAAAAATCGCTCATTTTTACCATATTTATCTAAAGACGTTCGCACAATGACGTCATAAGCCATTTAGATTCCGTTCCTCCGCGTAAATGTGTAAAATATATTCGCAGACCTACTTGATGAAAAATACACTATAGGCGAAAATACGTGGGACACTCAGAAAGTTTTGAAAAAAAAACAACTTCTTTGAAAATAAATATTTTTATTAAATCTTTTCTAAGATCGCTCCACCAGCCTCTATACAAAGTTTCATGTGTCTGAACCAATTTCAAAGCATTTTTTCCAGTCCTCCGCAGAAACTTTTTCCACGGCCTTCTCAAACGCTGCTAGCGCTTCATCCGGCAACGTAAACTGTATCCCTTTGAGCTGTTTTTTTAGGGAATAAAAAGAAGTCACACGGAGCCACTCGGACTGGTGTGGAGTCCAGGAAGTCCTTCGTTTTGATCGCAGAGTGCGATGACACACCACGACAGTGGTGAAGAAGGACCCCGGGGAGCCCGATGCTAGGTCGCTTGTTGCTCATTGAAAAAAAATTTCTAGCAGGCATTTTGTGCTATACCATTCGGCGTTGATGCTGCTTTGGTATCGAAGTGGAATTGAAATTAGGTGCCCCGTCAAAGTGAAGAAACAAGCGATCAAAATTTTCCCTGCGCTCCTTGATCGCTTCACTTTCGTAGGCGTTGGTTCATTTTGAAACATCCGAACTGTCGACTAACGCTTTGTTTCTGGATTGTATTGATAAATCCAGGATTCGTCACATGTCACAATATCGTAAACGCGCCGAGAGGAGCCTGCATCAAAGTTTTGTATAACATCATTGCACCAATCCTCACGGGCCTGCTTCTGAGTTTCGGTGAGGTTGTGCGGCACCCAGCGGGAAACTATCCTCCTTACGCAAAGGTGCTCGTGCAAAATCTTGTGAACACTTCCTGAACCAATCTGCAGAGTATGCTGAAGCTCTTCGTACGTAATTCGTCTGTTTTCTTGAATAGATTTTTTTACTGCCAGCACACTTTCTTCGGTGACAGCCGACGTAGGACGACCACTCCTTTCTTCATCCCCCAAAGTAAGACGACCGCGTTTGAACTCGCTACACCAGCGGTAGATGGTTGCTTTTGAAGGTCCTTCATCCATAAAAGCAGTGCGAAAACGATCAAATGACTCATCAGGTTTTACGTAAGTCACGTTTAACATCGTAAAAAATCATAGCAGGAAAATATTCTCGATGCAGATCCATTTTTTAATGAAACAAAAAAAATTTAATTACTTCTCGATAAAATGCGGAGGGAAATTTGAAAATCGAACAGTGGTAATTATAAAGAAAATATAACTAGAAAAAATTCCACGCGGACCAGACAGCAGACGGGACTCGAACCCGCACCCTTCGCAATATGGGTGCACAGTGGTATTTTTACTTTAAAAAATCGAAGTTTTCTAAATAAGTGCCCAGTGTCTTATACATAAAAACTTTGTTTCGCAAAACTTTCTGAGTGGGCTGGCCCAGGACAAATAAAAAAATACAACTATCGCTGCCTTGTAGTTCAAGATAAGAAATAGATATTTGACACGAGTGAAATTTTTTCAAGTACAATTTTCTAAAGGTTCTATTATTGAGTTCACACGAGTGAATTTACCTACATATAAACAGAGGTACATACCTAAATCCCAAAAGCAATTTAGCTGCCTGAGTAGTTACTTTCACCTTTATACTGACTGCTGCTGCAGTCAGCTCAGCACGATAGTTTACGAAAAGAAAGAAGAGCGCAACTTTATTTTGGGATCATGAGCATTTTTACTATGGGCACAAAGTACTTACGACGGGCCTGTGTTACGGGAAGGTCGGGCTTTTTTCTACATAAAAAGGCGTACATAGTACGACAGGGGCATTAAAATTAAATACATTATTATGTATCAACAGTAATTCATGTACAAGGTGAACAACTTTATCACAAAGTAAACACAGAAGTGCAGCTAGAGTGAACCGGACGCGAATTTTGACCCTAAAATAAAAGACAATCTCCCGAGATTACCTCGCACAGGTTTCGCCGGCGTCGTAGCAGTTTCGCTAGTTACTAGGAGTTGTTACTCCGACTTACTTAGAGCCTTCGTTTCGGTGTTCAGGAAGCGCGCTCACTATCGATGCTGTTATTATCTTTTAATCACCGGCTGTAGGAAGTATGGCGGTCACGTGCACTCGGAAAATCTGGAACGAACATCCAGGAAATCGGATGTACGTACAGTTTCCACTACGCAACCGGGTGGAACGTGCTCATGTGTAACCTCCTTGTTTGGGACAACGTCGAATAAAAGGGCAACCTGCTCCTTTGATAGCGCTTTAATCTTTACGCGCCGACGCGCCGTTTACGGATTATGAAGTGGTTCAGTGCGAGAAGGGTGTAGACAAGTTTGAATGAATCGGATTTGAGATATTGTGCCGTTGTTCTAATGCCGACAATTGCGTCGTGTTGTGAACGTTTTTATTGACGAGGTAAGTATTTTTTATTTGAACGATAATGTAATCAACATATGCAATGGTGATTCCATGTAAAATATATCAAGAAGTTTCACATACTGAGAGTAAGAGAAAAGTATCTAAGGAAAAGTAATTCTAAAATACGTTGGGTGTCAGCAATAGATTTTTTTTTATTTATTAGTGGACAAGATAGAGTTACAATCAAACATTAAAAAAAATGTGCTAGTAAATAAATGGCAAGCTGGGATTGTTTTGTTTTTTTAGTGTATTTAGTCAGAAGCGCGTTAGCGTGGGTGATTTCCAAATCGGGATATTCTTAGGGTGTTTACACAAAGAAAGAGGTTTCCGGTACAGATAAATCTGTGCGGGTCGTCCCGATCGGTGCAGGAATCATATTTCCATCTTTCATTATTTATACGTCTCTAGAGCAATCCAAATATACCACGCAAAGACAACAGTACCCTTAGCACGAACCATTATCGAATTTGAATTGTTTGCGAGTGCGAAATCTCAATGTCAAATTTTGTATGGAAACTTGAACAGCAGCGCCACAAAGTACGTAACGAGAACTAAAAATCAGTACACATTTGAAAATGACATTTCGGACTCGCAAACGTTACGAATTTTATTTGAATATTGGTTCGTGCTTAGGGTACGGCTCATGTTACGCGCAATGTGTGCGTGAGTCTTATGTCAGATTGTATTAGCGACGAGCATATCTTCCATAATTATGTAGCAGATTTTATTTTGCTTCTTCTTCGCCGTGTAAATAATCAAATATTTCTATGTAATATTATGCGCTCTCTTATAAAGTCACAGGTTTAAGGTAGAAGTCCGTACTGAACCGTAGACCACAGACCGCAGCTGCAGACTGCAGGCGACACTACTAGTTTCTATGAATCTCTATTACTCTTTAAGTAATGCAATCACAATGCATATAATGCACGGTTAGCCGCAGTGACACCTGCGGTTGTCGCCTGCAGCCCATTGCTGAATTGTACCTTTAAACTTATCGGTGTCCACTAACCGGACCGAGCCATACGGGTTTAGGCATTTGCCGGTGGTTTTGTCTGTACAGGAAACCTGTTTCTTTGGGTGGCATTATCATTGTTTATGATTTTATTCCTTAAGCACTTGGGTTTCGAATATTTTTTTCTAAATTGACGCAATTTTGCAAACAAATAAAACAAATACCTAATTAATATGTTGAGTTTTTGTAACTATGTATTTAGTACTGAGAGTTTTATATTTTCATAGTTACTACTTATAATGCAACAAGTTATAACAAAGTGTGTCGTACTACCTCCTACCCGTCTATTAAAACAGGTCAACTTTAATAACTACATAAAGACTGTTATTTTATAAATATGACGCAAAGGCTTCATTGTTTCTAACGCTCCGTTTTATTATTGTTATTTAAATGCTTCTGTAATATAAACGTTAGTATATTTTTAAACGCAAATGTAGTTTACAAGAAATAAAGTTATGCATCTCTAATAATATCCTACCATGGACGAAGGTTTTTGCTACGGCTACCACTAACCTGATTATATGATATACAATTTATCTGTTTAGGCCAAAGAGATTATATTTATATAAATTAGCCCTTGATTCCTTATCATCAGCCTATTAATATCTCCACAGCAGGGGCACAAGTCTTTCCTGTGGATTGAATAGGGAGACTGGGTCATGATCCCACACGCGGGGCTTTGCGGATTGGTGGGTGCTAACGACTGCAGATGCAGTCGGGACCAATGTACTTTATAGTGTTCCAAAGCACGAAGTAGCTCGAAATAATAAGTTTTTGGTCACCCCTCTAGTGACCGACCATGGTGAACGTTGCTTAACTTTAACGATTGCAGGCCGAATGCGCTAACCACCTGCGCTATCGAGCTCGTCAGTCCTCTTCTTTGATTCCTTAGAAGTTATTAAATGGTTCTTATTCTGTGCTTGATTCATTTGCAAGGGAAATTCATCGTCCAAGCCTTGATCAAGATTGAGAATGATTGCATTAGTAAACACAAATTTTGAGTCTGTGTTCTGTATACCAGATTTTGATTGGTTATACCTAATTTATAGAAGTAATAATATTTTAATTGAATCAGTTTGGTTTTGTAGCTATCATATTGAAATTATACATTTCCTTAGAAAATATCTAGCTTATTAGGGTTCCGTAGTCTTGACAAGGAACTCTTATAGTTTCGTCATGTCCGTCTGTCCGTTCCCGGTTTTGTTTGAAGACTGTTAGCACTAGAGATCTGTAATTTTGTTGAGATATGTATATAAATCAAGCCGATAAAATGGTAGAATAAAATTTAGAAAAATATTTATTTTAGGGTAGCTCCCCTACATGTAACCTGGGGATGATTTTTTTTCAACGTCTACTCTATCGTGTGGGTTATCGTTAAATAGGTCATTTAAATTACAACGTGTTTCTAAGACTTTTTTTCGATTTAGTTTTCGTTTGCGAAATATTGAACTTTATAGTGTTAATTTTTGTTCGAGTAGGGCATCCACTCCCTTCCTAAAGCTAAACTACTGGCATGAAAAATCTGGGAAAAATAATAATAATAGTGTTTTTCATGTACTTTTAAGGAAGATTATAAAGGTTAAGATAGATTTGTTAGTTAAGAATAATAGTCGTTCAACTGTAGTTAAAGAAAATTTCTTACCTATTGAAAAATCTTTAAAAGAAAACATTAATACTGACATAGATGAAGTTATTGTAGCGTAAAACCTTGCATTGAAAACAAAAAAAAAATACATATTCGGAAACCACAATAAAATATCATTAGTTCCACAAATCTACTGCGGTGGGAGTACCTACAGCAACGGCTTTTGAATCGCGCTATCTTTACGCAATGTATTATATTCAGGTGACATATTTAAGCACTTGAAAATATCGGCGGTTATCATAAAAATTAAGAAAAAAAAATTAGTTTGAGACGTACTTTGACTCTGATATAGATATTTTAGTTCCGATACATAGTTTGATATTAATTGATTTTTTCTTATTTCTCAAATATATTGTGGTAACGTTAGGCACCTACGGAACCTTACACTGCGCGTGGCACAACAAGTACTTGACCGGTTTCAATTCAAAAATTGTTTCATAAAACCTAAATTTATATGCAACGAAGCCATTAAAATAAGTACGTAACGAAGAAGATATCATCATACTTGATATTATTTTTCTTTTTCTGATATTCTGAAGTGCTGCTGGTAGTGAAGTAAACAAAAGTAACTTAATGTAAATTTAGTATGACCTCATGTGACGCCCATATTTTATTCCGACTTAAAATAGGAAGCTAAAATTAAGTAAGTTTTTTATTACTGGATAAACTAAATTGTTACCCTTAATTCTTATAATATATCATTAATTTGAAACTCAAACTCATTTATTCAGTCTAGGCTGTTACAAGCTCTTGTGAAAGTCAAACGCTACGCCATCGGTTCGTAAAGGACATTGCTCGTTTCCCCTAAATTGAATGCCCTAGAACGCCCAGGAATGAGAAAATGCTAGTTGTGTTCGGAATCATTCATAAACTCTAATTAGGCATTTGTTGAGATACGGACAACTTGAGGACCCGTGGCCTACTACAGAATGTATTAGATTTTGAGGTTATAATTATTATACTTAATCGTAGAAGATATACACTTTATATATTCTGAATAGATTTAGTGTTTACCTCTATGTAAGCACCTAAATAATATGCATTAAATGAACATAAAATGCAATGAATAATAAAAATAATAAATGCTTATATTCATATTGATTTATGAGTGTTGGCAGTTGGCACCTATGATACCTATACCTACCTGTAGTAATAATAGATTTCTTTTCAAATGAAATGTTCAAAGTCTTTCCATTTACCTGTTTCTATATTTTACTATCGGTAATTAGGTATGTACACCTGGTTATCATTATGATTTTCATAAAAATAAACAGATATTGCATGGGATATTACATAAACTATCTTTACATAATTTCAGAAATAATCTTTTTATAAATATTATATAAATACTAGAAATAAGTATTATTAACTAAGGTCCTTAGTTCTATTTTTATGTTGTTATATACCTATGGTCGCATTGCATTTATTAAGGTAAACAATCTTGGCACAACTTTTTAACAGAATCACCCATTAAATAATAAAATATTAACGAAGCCAATAAACTATTAAAATAAATCGTTATTATAGACTGAAACCTATTGAATCCAGTTATCAGTTAATTTTTAATGCTGTATTTTCAATAAAAAGGAGTGCCAAGATTGTTTACCAAATAGGACAAGTTGGATGAACAGACTGTAGTATCTAGTAACAGAACTTTTATTTTATATTTTTTTAAACAGATTGTCCGTTTACTATGATTAATTGCTAATAAGTGAAAAAAATAATAGTGAAGGACATTCTTTTGGGCATGCTAGGGCCGATTTCGTTGATGTCCTTTACCTTGTACTAAGAAGAACCGGCAAGACACTCAGCAAGGGCTATTTTTTTCGATTAAATCATTATATCATTGTAGTACAAAAATATACTTCTTTTAAAATAATAATGAGGTTTCTGGTTATTTTAAACAATCAGACGCATGGTCATTAAGGAACAGACTAAAAAAAGTATTTTTTTTTGGATATTTGCGTTGTCCTTCGGTATCACAGAGCAATATGGATGAGAGCCGGAAGAGAGTAGCCATACCATTTCAATCATTGTGGTAATTTTGCATGGGCGTACTGATTTGTAATTACAGTTTTATTTTTTAATTTATTTAAATATACATTTCTATTTATCATACTGGCGGTTTTTATTTTATAGGCGGTGTATTTATATCATTGTTAAAGTATTGGTGTTGTAATTAAAAAATATAATATATATATTTCCAACACTCACACCAATTAGCCTAGCCCCAAAGTAAGCACTGTAAGGTTTGTGTTATGGGATACTAGGGTAACGGATAGAATACATGTAATGTACATATATAAGTATAGGTATTTATATAGAAATACATATTAAACAGCCATGACTGGAGTACAAATGCACGTATTCATCACACTAACATCTGCCCCCACCGGGATTTGAACCCAGGACCTCTCGAGACGGCGACACCGTGAAACCCGGCGTACAAACCACTCGGCCATGGAGGTCGTCAAGTAATTACAATTCTTTTTAATGTATTTATATACAGTTTCCTTACCTAATATCTCTTCCTTTTGACATGGGTTTCCACATGTTCTGATTTTTCTTGTTTCAAAAATTATCGACCCCAGCTTATATTAAGTTCTATAAGACATTACCGAGGACATGACGACAGATTGTCAGCACTAAAGTTTATTATGTTTTCCGTTTGAAGGATTTCCATAATTAATATATGTATAATAAGAGTTCATTAAACGTGTTTATTGTAATAAGCAATTAATTGTTTATAGCCGACTGGCGTAGGGCGGACATTCGCGTCCTTTATACGAGCCGCGGAGAGGTGGCAGAGTTCCGTGCAGTGCCGGGCCGACGTGCGCGCCAGCCGCTCGACACCACCGCTCGCGCACGCTGCAACGCGACAACCGTTGTGCAACGATGTCCACCGCCGCTGCAGCGGTGCTCCTATTCGCCGCGCTGCGCTTTGCCGCAGCCGATATTCGTAAGTTTGAATTTTACGCACCCTTGACGTTCCCTTTTTAAAAAGTGTTTTTTTTTCTGAGGTCTCTATGGAGTTCTAGGGAGGTTGGGTGTATTTTTAACCGACTTCAAAAAGGAGAAGGTTCTGTGCTTGCCTGTTTTTTTTTAATAATCTCTTTGCTGCGAGTGGTGTGGGTATATTACGGACATCGTTTATCAATGTATGAAGTTAATATTTCTTAATGGAAGCCAAAAAAAAATACCAAAAACTATAGAGATAAAGAAAACAGACGAAAAAAGGTGTCTAATTTTATTTCTAAATCAAACCTTCCAGATTAGGTTTCTAATCTTTAAGTTTAAATAACTTTATTATTTGATTCCTAGAAACTTTTGAAGTATGCATTCACACTTCTTTCGAAAGCGGAATCACATCCCTAAAATTAAATGTCAATAAACATTTTTCATAATTTCACTCGTTATTTTCACACTTAAGGTACTTTGTATACATATAGATTGTATTGTAGAACAGTTGCACTGAACATTCTTTGGCATGAAAAATAAGCAAATTAAAATTAAAAACAGAAGAAAACGATCTAAACAGCTATATTATTAATAAATAAAATTTTATTAAAAAAAATAAAAAGTATGTGGAATCTTCTCTGGATCCTAATATAAAAGACCACCGATTTGACTGGACAGCTCTGGACTATTAACAAACAGCTCAATCAAATTCTCAAACTACTAAAACTTTGTTTTAATCTAAATACTAAACGGATATTACGTAGATACTATAGAATGCAGGTATCCGCTAAGATTTTTTTTTTAATTTCCCTAAGTAGTTAAACTTTATATGAAACTTCGACGATTTTACAGATAGACATCTGTAAATTTGTTTTTGACCTTATTGATGATAGTAACAGTTACGGTTGCATTTTTTTTGTGAATTCATCCCCTAAGGGGCTAGCTACAATAGGGGCTTTAAGTTTGTATGGAATCGCTTGACTTTTGTGGATAGTAATCTGAATTTGTATAATAATAAATTAAGGGTAACAACAATAGTTTAATATTATATTTTGTTATTCAGAGGTTAAAAAGGGTATATTAAAAACTTCAGTCCCAGAGACGTCCTTGTGGAGTATAACGCATACTCACTCAACACTCCAGTATAGCCCCCGTGGTTATAATTATGCTAGTATAATAACATTATTTTCTCAAGCATGCTTGGAAATATGAACATTATTTTGATAACTTTCCTCGAGATAAATCGAAATTGCTGTGCTGGCAACATACATGCGAGCAGCAGCGACCGGCAAAAGTTGTATGAAAATCCATATTATTTATGATTATTATCGTGCATTAATGTGAACCCCTCGCCAACAAAACCGGCATAGGGGACCACATGCTTCCAGGATCTCTGTGACGTACAGGTCAGCAGTCAACGACCCTTGCCCGCGAGCATCTCCACTCCATGGGACGCTTACAAGGCTGGTTTTGCCGTCGGCCGACATGCCGCTCCAAAACATATAGGAACCGCCCCCGTATTCCACTGTCTCCTGGATGCAGGCTTGGGCGAAACGTTCCCCCTGTCTTTTGTACACTCTTCTGCGTCTATCCTTGCAGAAAGGGCACACTCTCGTCTCGTCTCAGAAGAGAACAGCTCTCCATTGGTCAAGGGTCCAATTGACGTGGTCGCGAGCAAATTGCATGCAGGCTCGCCGATGCTCTGCGGTCAATTTTGGACTCGTAGTAGGTTTATGAGCCGCTATCTTCTTCTCCCTCAGTCTTCGTCTAACCGTACAAACGCTCATGGTTGTTCTGCGATCTGCCTGGAGCTGCTGTTGCAACTCAACAGCATTAGAGAACCGATTTCTTAGAGATGTCGATACGATGAATCGGTCTTCTCTCTTCGAGGTGCAGCGACGCCTACCAGACCCATGCCTTTGGACATGGCCACCGGTCTCCAGGAACCGCTAGTATACCCTTCGAACCGAAAACCCCAAGTTCAGTTGCCTTTGTTGGACTTACGTATGTGTGTATTTACACGTTCGTCCTTCAATCCCTCTTCTTTAATGTACTATAACAATTAAAAGTCATAGGAAAGTAAAAAACCTTAAGTTTTTTTAGAAACCTTTATTTTCCTTGACTCTTTCCATGTTCTTATAATTCGACAATAAACTATATTATGATATTATTATAATTAAACGAGATGACAAGGTTATACATTACAGTAAATAAATTAAGTCCTGGGTGTAAACTCTGGTGGGCAGAGGAGAGTGATTCTTGAATAAGGTGAGGATGGGTGGTGTGGCAGTTTATAACTGCTGTACCAGCTGTCTACGCGTCTGGACTTTATCGCCACTTAACATCAGGCGGGGTAGAGACATTTGCCTACCTGGCTATATACGAATATATGAAAAAAAAGAATCAGCTTTTACAGGGGAAAGAAAAAAATTATATTATAATCGAAAAACCTGGCGGAGTCCCTTTATCTTGACATTCATTAAAATTAGCGTTCGAAATTTGAACGTTTGTGGGAAAAGTATGATAAAAGCAAAGTTGCTTCAACATGGCACCTGAAAAGCTAAGTGCTATGAAAATCTTTTTGGACGAGTTCAACACTGTTTGAGTGTTTATGGTACCCCGGATTCCAAACGGGACTACAATACTCTAAAATAATGCACATGATACTGTTATAAATAAGAATAGTGAGATGAGGTTCCGTGGACAGCTTACCTTTAGTTCTTTCAAGCAGTTCCTTTAGTTTTAATAATACTATATATTCTATTAAATGACTGTCTTTATAAATTGCTTTTAAATCAAGAACAATGCGGTGAAAAGAAGTTAGTTTTAAATGCCAGCAATGAATTAATCAAATCAGACGGTTCTTTTTTATTGTGCCAATCGATATGTCAATCGATACAAATAAACAATACCGTGATGGCCATAAATAAAGTAACACTAGAAGGAAGTCAATTGTTATATTTTATTTTGGAATTCATACGTCATTGTTTAGTACCTACAATATATTTTATTCAACAGCCGTCACTGCCGTTCACAGCAATGGTTAATTACATGGAATGCAGAGAAGGCTGCTAATTAATGATATACAAACAATACACCAAAAAGGTTTTGAAGTTATATTTTAAACATAATGAAGGAAAAGTCTGTGCCAATGGAGTTTCTATGCAGCATTCAACCAAGCAGCGAAATCAATTGCAAAAATGCAAAGAAAAAATATAACACGTATTTATTATCTTATATCTTCTAATTGATTGAGACAACTTTGTGGTGGTCTGACTATATTGTCCATAACCCGTTTTACGAATATTATTCTAGGCTTCTCCCACACCTGTGGGCGTGACGATGCTTTGGGTGGTTTTGGAACTAAATGCGCTAAACTAGCGTTTGAAATTTGAATTAGTTCTTCCGTAATAAATTATCGGGTTGCCGCCATGGAATAGCTTGACTGGCTATAATTTGATATGCATGATGGTGTGATTATACTTGGGCGCTAGCCCGATTACGAGTACCAATGGTATTTGTGTTCGATGGAATTAATTCAAAGTTTGTACGCTAATTTAAACGTAGGTATTTTAGTATCAAGGAGGTGGAGGGAGGACGATAAGCAATATCGTAGCTGACAATTTTTAGCTGCTGTTTCGCTTCGCTACTTTCCAATTAACGTGTTACGAACTTTGACTGATGAACCTTTTCATTTCACGACTCTGCATACTTTTGTAGTGCTGAGAAACTTTAATCTGCTTCTGCGTCGGAAAGTAAGTAGCTGGTATATTATGTGTTTCTCCCCCGCTCTCCTCCCCGAGCTCGGATATTCTACGATGCTCGATGATGACCACAACAGCAGCGCTGCGAAGCTTCGGGTGGCAAAGTATAGTCCAGCGTCAATAGACACGCAGCCCGCTTATTCATTACGACAGAACTAATTCAAATTTCCTTTCCGTAGTAAGAAGTAAGAAGCTCCGTTGCGACATGCGATCAGAAGGTTCGGATGGCTTTGGTACAAAAAACGCTTAAATAAGCGTTCGAAGTTTCGAATCAATAATGTACAGGAGTCATCGATCTTTCTTCATACGGTTGTTTAATTAAGGTTTAAGTTTGATCAGGCGCTGTGATATCAGCGTAAAAACCGGTGGTACGCTGGATATGTCAAAACCGTTGAGACATCATTGCGTTGCAAGATTGCGATATGATGCTTAGTTATCGACCAGGCGGGGATGCGTAATGCAATGGCATGCAGAAGCTTTAATATACTAATACACTATTTTGCCTGATAGTAAACGGTCACCATAGTCTATCTAAAGACTCTTTACTCGTGCATTGCCTACCCTGGCCTCCCCTTTCCATGTATCTTTGAGCTCTGGGCGCCAATAAACTTTAATTCCTTCTGTGATCGCCTTCAAAATTTATCTTATTCTCTATTTCAAGTGAAACTTTTATTACTTCGCCACAGATGTTTTCGTTAATCTTTAGCATATCACGTTTCTTTTTTTTATTTATTTGATTACATTTTTATTGTTAGTAAAAATCTGACCTTAGCAAGATGCGTCGGTGGTTCAATGGTAGAAAGCTTGCCTGCGCGGGCGGTCTGGTTTCGATTCCCAGCTGTGGAAGAATTTTATTTTTCACTTTTTAAAAGCCGGAGTAATATAAACTTCACACAATTTTTCCAAAAATTTCCGTTAATTGCTGAGGATCCGAATAAATTTGAGGTATTGTAAAACACTCAAACACTATGATCCTTAAAATTTTGAGGACAAATAAAACACATTTTAAAGTGTCTACATATAACTGTTTTTTTTTTGAAAAAAAATATGGTCAATTGCTGAAGATCTGAATAAATTTGAGGACACGTAAAACAAAACATTTTCAAAAGTTTCACTTGTATCTCAGTTTTTTTGGATCTTTTTTACACTGCTAGTCATAGCGTCTGAATTTGAAAGTTTCTTTTTGTTATTTCATGTTATTTTTAACTCCCCGGTCCAATAATACATCAATAAAAGCAATCGGGGACTTAGAAAGGTTAATGTTCGATGTGATGGCTCTGCTACAGTGTTTACATCAATGTAACGTGCGGTGACATAATGTACTCGCATACCAGCGCGACCTGTTCTAATCAGCGAAAGCGGGATACACCCGCTAAGCGTTCGCCAAGGATGCATTCTGGGCCCAATTTTTCAATAATACATTCAATCATGTTCAAATTTTTTACCGCTATTCCATACGAAGTCATTGAAGTTATTAGTAAAACAAAATAAAAAAACTAATTTCCAGTTTTTATTTTATCCATGAAAGCGAGTTTTTTAATAACAAGAACTTATTTCGACTTTAAAATTATTTTGTTTTATTTAAAACTTACCTTCTTTAATAGATGCACATACGATAGACGTAAGATTTTTGGGTTGTCAACTCGTTATTAATAAGTCAAAGTCAAGGTTAAACGGCAT
The DNA here is from genome assembly GCA_902850365.2 of Chilo suppressalis. Classification (NCBI taxonomy): domain Eukaryota; kingdom Metazoa; phylum Arthropoda; class Insecta; order Lepidoptera; family Crambidae; genus Chilo; species Chilo suppressalis. The sequence goes on from OU963898.1 coordinate 23,953,735, forward strand.
CGGAGTGTAATCCGTCCACGCTGCGAGTGATGCAATATAATGCGAGCGCCCGCAATTTCAATGAAGTCCGAACATTTAGCATCGATTACATATCAGATTACCACACCGCTCAAGTTGTTTGATCCAATTCAAGCAAAACTTTTAATGGAGTGCATCGGGCTCTAGTTGCTGTGTTTTTTGTTTGTGGCCTACCTGATGGTAAGCTGCCACCATAGCCTACAATAGACGCTTGCGATACCGAAAATATCATTCGCACCGTTGCTTACCTTACTCCTTCTGATAATTTTAAGGTGAAAGCTCTTTTCCGAATAGTATTTCGGTGTAAATAAAAGCGTGGAACTGGGCGTATTGGTCGTTTTATTAGATACAACAATATCGGACTAATCCACATTTGGTTTATGAAAAGATGCACTTAGATTTAATTTATAACAAAAAGGCACAACGATGAACGTACCGACCATTTTTTTACAAGAGAGCCCATAGAGGAAGTGACAGTAACCTTTTTTAATAGACTATAGACAAAGGAATAAGACATACATCCTTATTAAGGGGTAGACACACAATATCTAATACTCCTACGTTCCCGTGGAGCCTTGGAACCTTGCTCACTGACAGAGACACAACACCACCAAGAGGCAGTGTTATTTTACTGCGATCTTTTGTACGGTAGAGGTTACTTCCCAAGACAGACGCCCCAATTCGAGCGGATAATGCGCTATGCTAGGGTATGGCGGATCATCCACTCGAATAAGAGGTAACCCTTTTTAAAATATGCGAATAGTTGAATTTAGTGTTGGTTTTTTTGTTTATCTTACATCGTGTGTTCTGTTGTTGTTGTTAGGAAGATCAGCTTAAATTAATAAATTAGCTTATTGCTTAAGCATCTCAAATTATTAAGCGACGTTAAGTTAGTTGATCGTATCTATTTTGTTGCCTTTATAATACAGATCCTAATTGTCTAATGGTCAAGTAATTTTTTGCAATAAGTATTTAAGCGATCAATATTGACCCAATCCAATCTTCCAGATTAGATTACTTTCGTTCGTATGTATAAGTTCATATTTTAACGTCATATAGGAGACGATTTATATTTGTATGGAGGGTGGTAGTCAGTCTTCTGCAGAGTCCAATTTTTTGTGACACATAGGACACTTAATTATAAATCGTTTAGCAAATAAAAATCAATCATAAATTGGAATAATAAGCTCACCACGATTTCACGAAAATCATGCATGACTGGTCTTATTGACATTTGCCAAAGTGATTGAGTAGCCGTTATAGGATGCCATAGACTAGAGATATGACGTTCATTATGACAGATTGGCCAGCATACTTACAAAATTATTCGAATGTGAAACACGATTTAAAATTAATCAGAGAAAAGAGAAGTATCTGTTCATCTTATGATATAAAACAAGCTTTCAAATGATATAAACATGTTTCTTCGCTGCCAGAAACCGACTACCACTTTTGAACCAACTCCTTTTATAAAAATGCAGAATTAATTCGCCAAGCAGTTTATAGGCGCCGTCGCGCGCCTACCGTATGCCGCCGTACTCTGTGTGCGTCTGGTGTCTGGGTGTACCATAACGACTGAAATAATTATTTCAAATATTGTTCATAACAATTTCCTTTAGTTTTCGCTCACGAAAAATTATTTCTTGTTTCAGCGCCTTACATTAAAGTGTGCCAGCGAAATGACCCTAACGTCGACAAATGCATCATGAATTCGGTGGACCAACTACGACCGAAGATGATAAATGTAAGTTATTATATATATTTTTAAGCGTTTACCTGCTAGATTTATAAATCTAAATATTTCAGACAGGAACGTGATTTTTTTTCTATTACAAATTTCCTTTATATTGATAAATGTAAGTTAAGTACTGAATTTTTATGTCATTTTAATTTACCTTTTTTGCGTTTGGGGTGTGTCTATAGGGGTCTCCCTTTAGGCTTCGTCTGCGTGGTTCAATCGATTTCCAATAAAAAATTCACCACCCTTTTAAACCCCCTAAAGGATTATTTCTAAGATATAAACTATCCTTAGTCCTTTTCCGGGACTCAAACTATATCTGTACCAAATTTCACCAATGGTTTAACCCCGAAGAGGTAAAAGACAGGCACACTTTCACATTTATGATAATAGTATGGATGGTTATAATATAAGTAATAAGTCGGAACAAAATATATTATAATAACTATTTTAATTAAACTTAGAACTTAAGTAACAAGTTATAAAGATATCGAGTGTAATAAATAATTACGTTTATTTACTAACTGGACTCTGTTTTTTTATTTACAATTTCGTCACTTGATAGTTAGCCATGATTTTACAATGAATACTGTAAAAGACGACAATATGATTTAAAAGGAAAATAAGTTTTTATTTTTTATATCTTGCTTAACTCAGCTCGATCTTCATATGAAAGTTACTAATTTACCTATATAGACTTTAGAAGCCAATGTTTTATTTTATAGGGCTTTGTATATAAAATACACATTTAAATCTTAAAAAAAAGCAATAAAAAATATGCTAGTCACTTTCGGCACCTTCAGATTTGGGTGGTTCTTCATCAGTATTTTCTTCTTTTGGTGCAGCTTCCGGATTACTACCATCATCAGCACTTGGTGATGTTTCGGGTTCAGTAATATTCTCACTATTGGTGTCTCCAAATGAATCAGAATATGTAGAAGTTTCTGTGGGCTCTATGGGTTCGGTATATGTTGTTGTTTCACTTACAGCAGAACTGCCATTAGATTCCCCATTTGTCTCGGAATTATCATTTTCGACAGCTGCAGCTGCTGTAGCTGAAGCATTTTCACCCTGAGCTTCAGCGAAAGAAGCGGATACACTTTCTGTCCCAGAAGTTTTGGTTGTTGTTTCTGTGGCCGATGCAGCATAGGTATCACTACCGCTGGCTGAACTAGATGCTGCTGTGCTGACCGAATCATTTGAACCTGAAATTGCGGCTGTAGTTGCTGCTGCTTCTGCTTTTGTGGTATCGTTTCCATACGCAATTGCTGCTGCTTCAGAAATACTGTCTGTTACCGTAGTTTCTGTTATTGTATCTGTAGCTACACCTACTTCTGCAGTATCGTCATTCTGACATGCTTCGCTATTTGTTGATGAACCATCAGAATTTCCAGAGCTACCTGCATTTGTACAGCCGCCCTCAGCAGTCTCCTCAGCATCGGTTAAAGTTTCAGTCTCTGTAGTCGTCGTGATTACTTCAGTCACCACGGCGGCTTCAGCTACTGCCTCGCCATCAACTTCTTTTGCGTCGGATTCAGTTTCCGTTATTGTCTCTGTATTGGTTTCAATCGTTTCTGTATCTAAATATGCATCGGATTCTGCTAAGTTGCAATTAGCATCAGTGCAATTGTCACTGCATTCATTAGGACTCTGTGTTCCATCACCATAAGTTTGATTTGGAACTTCTATTTCTTGCGTATGACTACTGTTTACAATTTTTATTGTTATATCGGGACTGGAAGGACTATTTAGGGGTACTTTAACAGTAACTGATGGTGGTACATATCGTCTAGTGGTAACGATAGGGTTAATAGCATTCCGGCGGTACCTCAATTCATCATGTGCGTAGGGGTAAGGCCAGACAGATGTATGCCTAATACTTCTTTGGGCTCTCGTACCTGGAGAATTGATGACTCGAGATTGGCAAAAGTTGAGCTGGAAAATGTATAAGTATGAATATAAATGTACATAGGATCAAACATACTTAATAAAGGATGGATGAAAATGGATATTGGCTTTTTGTTTTGTTAGTGAATGAAAGCTGTGAACCTGCCTAAATATAATAAAGAAATAAATACCTACGTATACCTTCTCATCTGATATCATTAGAGGGATTCGAAAAGTATCTTGGGAAGTACACATTTTTGAATACGAGCAAATGCCTCCTGTTCTTGATATAAGATTCTGGTGGGGTCCTGACGCGAAGATAGCTAGCGCATCAATTTTACGAGTCACAAAAGCCATCCTCACTTTAACCATTAAAATAATTTGGGGATGTACAAACGAATATACAACGTGTAACATAAATAACGCCCATCCCAAAAGTATTTGTTACAAATATTTAAATGAATAAATTATATAACTTTTTATTTTTATTTAATCAGTTTATCTATATATTGATATATTGTGATATCTCAATGTTAGTAAAGTTATTTCAACCCCTTTATCTGTTTTTATGATAGTAATAATTAAATTAATGACATTTTTTAAATTTAAGATACTTCTTTTATTGAAATTGATTCAGAAACCATTTTCAACCAAACTACTTTCGTAGACGGGAATAATGTTAATGAATTGTGTGATAAAAGACGAGTCACCAAACATCTTTAATTGGTTGAAACCCTGAGGTACATCACTATGGTTTACAATAAATAATATTAAATAATTATTTCCAATACTCACACCAATTAGCCTAGCCCCAAAGTAAGCACTATAAGGCTTGTATTGTGGGATACTAGGGTAACAGATGGAATACAGTATATGACTGTACACATATAAGTATATTTTTATAGAAATACATATTAAACATCCATGACTGGAGTACAAATGCTCGTATTCATCACACAAACATTTGCCCCCACCGGGAATTGAACCCGGGACATCTCGAGTCGGCGACACAATGAAAACCGGCGTACAAACCACGGAGGTCGTTTATAGATACTTATACCAAAAAACACCACTACATTCATTTATGTCAAAATTAATCCACTGTGAACTAATTTGTTAAAGATAAACTAAATTTTATTAACTCCGTCAGTAAGATTTTCAAAATATAATAGACACTATATTTCTTTTGTCAATCAACCAGAGAATTACAAAGATAAAGCGCGTCAAAGTTTGGGAGTGGGGTCACTGCTAAGTAAAAATTGTACCAACACGTGACATCATGCCACATTTCAAATCAATATATCTATGTAATGTTTTGATTCTGTGAAAAAAATACTTGTCCAATACTTTTTTAATAATCGATCGATTATTAAAAAGTATTGGAAGAGCGAGTAATCGATTAGATGATGAAAAAATGACATCATCCCGCGATGGAATCGTGCCTAAATCGATACTCATTATTCATTAAAAATATTGGAGGCAAAACTAATTCTTCTAGCATTAAAAGCTTCGGATTTGATAAAGTGAAATGAAAAGATAATATGCATAAAGTATTTGTCAAAATTAATAAAAGAAAATGAAGGAACTTTAAAAGCCATGTAAATCTAAATGCGTAGAATAAAATATATCTACATCAAATTTTAGAAAAAAAAGGCAATTGACGTCAATTAAACAATAATCTAAAAGTAATGTACTCCCTACCTGTAAAACAGTCCAGCAGGCACCTATCACTAGCACTGTACGTAAACCCATAATTATAAATCCTTTGCTTTATTTTCACACGGTTTTTATATATCACTTACTACCTAATTGATAGGATTCTTTGAACATTCGTCATTATTCTTTATTGGATATTAGAGCGGTATTGGCTGATGAGCACGTAGTTTTGCCGGTGTTTTGTTGATAAGGGATAAGTCACCAGGTGTTCTATAGATCATTAAACATGTATTTGAAGTACCTAATTATGTGATATTTTCTTTCTTTCATATGGCACCTATATTATAGCACTGTCCACAATGTTGCTACTGAGAATGGTATGGCGTGTTATAATTTTGCAGTTTTTCAAATAGTCGGTTGATGTATTCTGTTCTAAATGTTCGCGTTTTGAATAAGATATTATTTACTTTATTTTTTACACACTTCACAGTTTTATATTGATATATATCAAAAAGTGTGTGATCTGGAGTCTAAACTAGGGAGCAGGCTCGCCTTTTAAGAACTTCAAGTAAGTGTGTAATCCCGGTAGAGGCATTTATATGTGATGAGTTGTACTAAAGATGGGGTCCAGCATGCTTGAGGTGCTCAATACTCAGATTGTCATGCTCAGGTGACTTTCCTTTCGACATTAAATCTATAACATTCTATCTTAAGTCATGGTTGTTTATTGTATTTAGTTTTATTGTTTTATACATACAAACTACAATATAAGGAGCTTAATGGTGCAGTCTTGAGAGGACGGTATGCGATTTTGATAGTTAAGCAACTTTCACAGTGGAAGTCATAGAAAGGGTTGCAAATTTTCTTCCTGCGCTTTGAAAGGCACGTCGCCTAGTCCTAGCTGTAATTGGTGAATCTCACTTATCCCAGTATACCACCGTCTGAGACGTAATGGAGCAGCATTGACACGTGTCTATAGTTTGGAAACAACGATTTAAAAACCCTTACCAAAAAATATCGTTGTTGGAAATGCTAACTCTGATCATACTGAAGTGGCATTTCGATACACGCATCTCGGCTGCATTTGCAGCCGTTAACACACTGAGTCAGTTTGGTCGGTAATAGTTAAGGCTGTGCCCCAACCAGCCAAACCTAAAATATCGGTCGCTGATTAGTTTTGCTTATTAGAACTTGATTTAGCTTATAGTTGGGCCTAATGTTACCAGGTCCATACACATTTTCAAAGTATTTTTTTATGTTAAAAGGCTGGCAAATAAGCGTATGATCCGCCTGATCGTAAGCAGCAATCAAAACCTACAGACGCTTGCGATACCAAAAATATCACTCGCACTGTTGCCTACCCTGACTCAATCCTCAAGATCCTACCTCATGAATCTTACTTACAGACAGAAAAAATCATCATTTAAAGATAGTATTATTTTACTGTGGTCTTATGTTGAATTTTATAAGTGTTTGAGATAGGTTCTAATAGTCGTCGAAAAGGGTATATGATATGATGCAACTTTCAGTGAAGGTTCGACGAATGTATCAAGTTATCCTTGGGATGTTAGGTTGATTGAACGGAACGGACATTAGCGAGAGGAAAACTTTAGAACGCACTTAGGTCGTTAACGGCTAAAACGTTGTATCCTTTTTTTTTTAAAAAAATAAAGAATAAAAAGGAAAACTCTTAAAAACATGAGACTTCTTTTTACGAACCAGTCTGCAAACATTATGTTTATTATTTGTTTTGTTTATAAAAGTTTGATTGCTTCTTCTGGAAAGAGAGGTCAGTCACCCTACACGGTATACGTACGTTGTATAAAATTCCTACTTGTATAATAAAGACAACAGACCGGACTTTTTTGGTAACACATTTGCCAAAAAACAACAAACTAAGAAAACATTCTTGAACATTGAAGTTTTTTATAAATTTTTAGAACGAAGTTCCTTTCCAGACAAGCTTACAATTCGCCGGATGGGGTCTTATTGAATATAAGGTTTTTCTTTCTGTCACGGTGGAGTTACTAGATTGGATTAATTTTTGGTCTTGACGAGATTGTGTTTTTTTAAGTAGTTTCCTCTAGACTTTATTTTCTACGCAGGCAAAACCTCTATTTACAGACGTTGGCGCCCGGCCATACCAACGAACGGAACGCACACCTAGCCTCTCGCAAGTCTCACGGGTGCGAAACGGAGAAGTCGTTAAGCAGCTTACGACCGCTTACGGCATACTATCCGCTAAAAACCCTGCGAATACCCTCCACGCTTGTAAGTGCGGAACCGCGATATCCCCGTTGAGGGATTTTACCGAGTCAGTTTCCACTCGACCTACGGTAGTTTTCTCCCACTATGGTAGCTCTATATTACCTCTATGGGGACGGGTTAAAATACCTCACGGCCCGTTAAGAAGGCCTATCGCAAGTCTACGTAAACTTGACCAGTCTGTTGGTGTGGTCTGGTATATCGCCTGGCTAGCGGACCACTCTCTTGCTGAAGCTAGCCGGAAAATACTTCGGTGTTTTCCGGAGAGCTATTTTATTTTTCCAATAGTTGTGAGTGACTTTGAGATCTGTTCGGTGTCGTTAGGGTCACCACCTTGTTCAGGCGTGAAAAGTGGAGCGTGGGGGCGACCCGATGAAACGGTTAGCCGACGAAGGGGACCCAAACCGGATTCCCTCACAGTTTGGGGGGCTAATCAAAAAGTTGCCGGAAAGGGAAACCGGAACCGTTCCACAGAATACAGCGAGGGCTTAGGGGTCGGATCGGGACCATTCCGTCCCACGCGCCAGGACATTCTGATTCACTACTTGAGGAAGACACACTATTTTTTTATGAAAAAAAAAATACAAATTATAAACATTTATGAACAAAGGCTGACTGCATGTCACGCGTTTTTTATTTTTTCACATTTTTATTAATTTAGCCGGCGCGCGGTTTCTCCTGCGTGTTGTTCATATTTTTTTTATTGATCTCTTTGGTGATTGGATCTGTTAATGACAATATCGACATTTATAATTCTATTCAACATTTTTAGTCAAAAGAAAAGTTTACTAGAAAAAAAAAATCCACGCGGACCAGGCAGCGGACGGGACTCGAACCCGCATCCTTCGCAATCCGGGCGAATGCACTGACCATTATGCTACCACGGCCCTCTTAGCCTACAATGCGAAGTGATGGCGCTGCCTTGCAGCCTAAGGCTAGGAAAATTTCGACGCGGCTAAGAGGGCCGTGGTAGCATAATGGTCAGTGCATTCGCCCGGATTGCGAAGGATGCGGGTTCGAGTCCCGTCCGCTGCCTGGTCCGCGTGGATTTTTTTCTAGTAAACTTTTCTTTAGATTTAAACATCTAGCAGTTAAATGCTTAAAAATAAATAAAATCATTTTTAGTCAAATTTAAAAAAAAAATGTTTTCGCTGTAAACAGAGGACAAACTATCTCTTTTCAAATGTATTGAAATATAATTTTCTACTCTATAGCAACCAATCTTCATAGTATAAATTATTATTAAAAAAACGAATTTAGAAAAAGAAAGCTAATTTTATCTAATAGACAAGTTATTTCTTGAGTAAATATGTAATTAAACGCAAGGATTGTATGCAAAGCATTTGACCTTCATCAGATGGCAATTAAAGGAGTGTAATGGTAATATTTTGCTTCACAACAGAATGGAAAGTATGTCATTGTCAACACAATGTCGACACATAGGGCAAGTATGTCAAGATGCTATCAAAAATCTCATTTAAACTGACAACCAAAATAAAATTAGCTTTAAAATATTGCGTGTGAGGGTTATAAACGGATTGACAAAACGCCGACGAGTTAGTGGACCTGCCACTAACTTAAATTTATTAGAGGAAGTTAAAATAATTAAAATGTTTATAAGATAAATATCATCAAGCTAGCTGATTTTTTAAAAAATGCTAATGGATTTGGTAAAGCTTCTAATTAAATTATTATTTGCACAATAGTTTAACCAAGGCTTAGGCCTACGCAGAGGCGTATTTTGAAATCTGACGCTCCGGGCCATTTACGATTTCTAGAATTAGTAAATCAAATCAAAATATAGTTCTGTAACGAATGCCTTTGTATGGCTTCTGTCCCTCCGGGCCCATTTTGGCGAAATGGTAAATACTCCGCTGGGTCTACGCTCTACAGAATTTTAAAATATGCGCGGTGATGCTCTCATAAGAACACTTGTTTAATACTCAAAAAGCTACAGTGGTTCGGTTTCACATAAAAAAATAAAATAAATAAATTTAAATTCTGAAAAGATATTTGTGATTTAAATTTAAGTTTGCTCCTTTCAATCTGAAAATGCGGTGTGTATTTGTTCGATTGATAAATAACAAATTTAAATTATTATTTTTTTACTTTACAACAACTCCAACAGATGTATTTATTATATTTTTAAGCATTAACTGGTAGACATTAAAATCTAAAGAAAATATTATTAAAGAAAAACTGGTTTCAGATGGGATTTTTTTCTAGTAATATTTTGTTTAGATTTAAAACTCTCTTTGTTGAAATGCAGTTGAATGCGAGTTTTAATGAGTGTATTTTTAAATGCTTTCAGGGTATACCAGAGCTGGATGTGCCGGGTCTGGAGCCCTTGAGTCTGGGCCAGATTGCGCTCGCTCGCGGGCCACAGGGCGCCAAATTGACCGCAGTTGTCAACGACGTCAAGGTCCGAGGGCCGAGCAACTTCATCATTGAAGAGTTAACGTGAGTCCTATTTTTGAATAGGTACATACTTGTGGTTGTGATACCTTTCTTTAGTGTATATAAGTTTCAGGCCTGGTTTAGATAGCGGCGAACTTCTTGAGCAAAATCACAGACAAAAGTTGCGCAGTAAATGATTTTGTATGTTAAATGGCTACTGCGCAGGCTTCCTCATCTATGGTCGATGATCAAAAAGTTTGCCAGGGTGTGTACCTTATAGATGGAAGGCAATGTTCTTCGAAGAAAATACGATATATCAGTATTTTTCGTTATATTTCAATAAACACTTTTTAAATCTTTGATCTGTAACATCTACAGTATGTTTTATAACGTACTTATCTAAATTCTAGATTATATTTAATTATTTTTTAGAAAAGGGAACAAAGGAAGTATCGTACATTCCTGTTCGGTGTTTTTAAGAATAAAACTGAAATCAAGGATCAATAAAAACACGCTATGCTATGAGCACATTAGACAATGTGATACATACTAAACATTTTGTTTGCTTAGTAGCTTTGTGTTCTCGGGATGTAATTATGCTGGATCTTGCTCGACCTTGCCGGGATATAGTGGTCTTGAATTATATATGAAGACGAGTCAGGGCACTGGCTGCTATCTACGTGACAGCACTGCGAAACTGGCACCTTTTTTTAAATTAAACCTTGATTCATTATCCTTTTGTTAGAATAAACACGAGTTAAAGGTGAGTAAATCTGATTGTAGTGATAATAGTTTAGAAAACTTTACCAATCAATGGTTAAGCACTTAAGTTTTTGATGTTGTACTGGCAATTCGCCAGTAAAACCTAATGGGTACTTTAATACGCGTGCATTTGTAACCAAGCCAGGTGAAAAATTACATTATTCATAGAACAATATTAGGATTATTCAATTAATATTAACAGTTAATAATTAATGCCAGAATTACGAGGCAGCATCACAAATATGAAAGTTAATTATAAGTTGAAAGATTACTTTCTTAATTTGCTGTAACTTAGTTGTAAGGGCATTATACATAATACTATGTTTTAAGTAAGGTAATATAAATGTAAACTCCGATAGCGCAGTATAAACCTTAGTGGTTTTAGATGTTATCGCATGCCATTGTTTAAAGCTATTTTGATTAAGGTAATAAAAAATAAAATAAAAAAATAGTTTGAAGATACATGCTTGGATTAGTCGCCCATCACCTTATTTTCACACCGAAGTGATAATGTGAAAAGTTTCATCAATTGATTGGCTAGTCCATACCTGTAAGTACTACTATTACTAGCATTAAAATTACTTAAAAGTCGTACGGTACCGTTTCCAGGTCTGACTTGGACAAGAATCGGTTCGACTTCAAGTTGCTGTTGCCGAGGCTGGACTTCACGGGCAAATACAAGATGGACATTCAAGTGCTGTTACTGCGGCTGCAGGGCCGTGGGAACATCACCGGAACATTTAGTAAGTCACGTTGGGAATATGATAATTTTTTGGGGTATGTTGTGGCTCAATTACGATTGGTCGTTAGCCTGTCTACGATTGCCAATGGAATTCGGGTAAACGACTAAGTGTAAATGAACGAAGTCGAGTACGCCCGAGTATTCGGGTAGTTTTCGTTTTGGTTATCCGACACCGTCTTGCAGCCTGCAGTCCAGAGCAAATATGCTCTGGTGCTTCGGATGCTCGAATTCGAGTAATGTCTTTCATGTACCCGAATACGGGCTAACGACCAAGTGTAATTGAGCCATTAAGGTGTTGGTCTCAGATGACCTTTGTAGCGTCACTGGGCTTGGGGCGGCGAGATCCTTGAGGGATCTCAAGCCGGGAATTGGTGAGTTGACTAGTCTTCTTCTGATCTAGATAAGGAGCATCTCTCTTTGAGGGATTTCCACTCTTCCGTAGAGTCACTAGGCAACTCGAGCCTCGGCTCAACTGGAGGGTGTCTCTGAGAGTCAGATCTCGGCTGCAATTAGCCGTTTTCGTAGCGGTGTTGACCACCTCCCGCGGGTATAATTAGATCCAGGTACGTAAGTACCTAGTATATGTAAAGACCGGCAATATAAGATGCTTCTTGTTGAAGTTTTTATTTTATACAAAATGCAGAAAATTACTTCACGCAGTTTAGTTGTGAGAAATGTGGCGCTCAGGCTACTGCATCGCGGCCTTTTGTTTTTATTTATTCGTAGCAAGAACAAAATAATACCAAAGCCAGAAACACTCGAAATTCTAAAACACTGTAAGGTGGAGACTACTGCTCCAAACAGACGCTCCAATTCAATGCGGAAAATACGCTGAGACTTAATAAGCCGGATGCATCTTCGAATGTGTTGTATCAAAAGACATTGTTTTCCAGCTGCTAGCTATCTAGATCAAACATAGATTAATCTTAAAACAAATATGGTGGTATAAACGAAAATATTAAAAAGCAACCATAAATATAAACGAAAATATCAATGTCAAATGCAATATGAAACTATACTTCCCGTTTTACTAGATCTTTTGACTAGCAAAATTCTGGACAACCCACATTTATTGAATTCCAAATTATGCAGTTGCGATATGAAGCCGGTACGATTCAAATAAAATATGTTATAACAGATAAAAATTACTAAAATCAGTTTGTGATTTGTACCGTACACCAACTGTTCTAGTACTAGTTAGGACTGTCAATATTTGGAAGACATTTTTGTATTGTTAAAAAAGAACTACCCACATCATGGCACTTATGTAGAAACTCTCTAAAGTTTTTTTTTTATATCTTATTGATTTATCTTACTAATATTATAAATGTGAAACAATTTATAGAAAATAAAATAACAACAACTTAAAAACTAATTAATGCATAAATTTGTGAAACTGCTTATATTTTAATGTAACTGTGGTAAAGCCAAGCTTCCTGGCACAGGCATATCGGTTACCTAAATTGAGACAATTTTCTAATGTAAACCGTTTTAAGTGAAATAAATGAATTATTATAACACATCTTGAAACGTTTTTATCTGGCGAAGCACAAGGGCACTATCTACCTATTCTCTGAGCGCTTCGTTATTTTTTTGAACCCTTATCACTTGGATTTCGCTAATACAAGAACTATTGTTTAACAAAAAAGTAATGAACAGTGAATAAATTTTTCACCTTCCGCCCACGTGAAAGTAGCGAAATGGCCAGGGCCACATATTATTTTGACTAAAGTGTCGAGTTTGTAAAATTAGGCCTTGTAGCGTTAGGGCGTGTAGAGTAAGCTTGGTTCTACTTGAGATCTGATTGCTTTTTGACAGTGCGAGTCATGTCATGAGTCCTCCATCAACTTTTCTTCAGAGGTCCACGCGCGCTGGCCTACGTTGCCACCGACTTACTGTGGCCACTATTCCTACACGAACAAAGAAATTTGGTGACTCATTTCTTTGTCGTACTATTCGTAAGGGGAATTCTTTACCCGCGCACGTGTTCCCTCCTTTCTATAATCTGGGGTCCTTTAAGAGAGGCGTGAAGAAGCATTTTTGCAGGCCGGCAAGGTGAGGATGGTTGGTGTAGCTGTTTATAACTGCTGTACCAGCTATCTTCGCGTTTGGACGTTATCACCACTTAACATCAGGTGGGGTAGAGTCATTTGCCTACCTCGCGATAAAAAAAAAATGTGGTGTCGTCTTAGCAACATTTTCCATTTTGCTTTTTTTTAAATAACGTTTAAAAACAAATGAATATAAACAACCGTGACTGAATAAAAAATCTGCTCCTCACAGAAAGAAATACCCCTACAGGAATATGAACCCTCTTGAGTTACGTTGGAGCACAAGGCATTCTTTGCACCAAACCGGTTGTATGATACATATAGAACATATCGCAGATATGAAACATAGGCGCGAAAATAAGTCTGCAGTGTGTGAACATGAATTAGGGGGACCAAACCCATTTACATTAGATTTGATAAACCACAGATCCTTGCAACTGAGCAACGATTCATTCCTAGAATGATACGCGAGGCTAGTGAGATTAAAAAATATCCAAATTTCAATAGGGAAGATGGTTGGTATGTATATACCAGCTTGGGAACCCCTTATACAAGAGATAAAATCCCAACCCCGAGCACACACTGCAAGATCAACAAATACTATTAGTTCTTTTTGTTTGCATGATTTAACATAAGAAGGAGATAGAAAGCCTCTCTTGAGTTTGTTTCGCCGTTTCTTCTCAGAAAGGTCCCCCAATTTTGGAACCGGTGGTAGTTTACGGTAGTTAGGGTCAAATAAATAAACTCAAAATTACAAAAAAGAATTTTAAATAGTAAGTAATAGTAGTTAAATAGTACTTTATTATCTTAATTAACTAATAAATTCATATGTAGACAATAAAATTTTAAAAATCTTCCAATGAAATAACCGCACGCTCAATAAAAGTCTTTCGAAGGTAGCTCGACAAAATGAAATAAAAAATCATTATTCTAACGATGAAGACCTGAAAAGGCTGCAAAACGTCAATAAATAAATAAAGTTTCGAGCATTAACCCGTTACAACTAGTTTTATTTGATACATAAATTAATTAGTACCAGAAACATATTCGTGTTTCAGTGTACTGTACACATAGTGCACACATGCAGTATTAGTGGGCAGTTGTATAACGTGAGTCACGTGTTTGTAGCAGCTTGAATGGTTACATCCATCGTAGCGGTTCGATGGCATCACAGTTTTGATATTGCGGTCAAAACGTTACAAGCAGACTTGCTTCGATACCGGCTCTTTATTATACTCATTCATTATTGTTTAAATATTTCAAAGCAGCTCACTCTTTAAGGAATACTAATTATATACTAAACTAGCGACGGCCCGCGACTTTGTCCGGTTGGTGTTTTTGAGAATCCTACAGGAATCTAATTTTTTTCAGGATAAAAAGTATCTATGTCTCAATCCAGGTAATATACTATACGAATACCAAATTTCATCCAAATCACTTTAGTAATTTTTTGCGTGATTGAGTAACAAACATACAAATTTTCACGTTTATAATACTAGTAGGATAGTAAATAATTAGTCTATACAATTAATAACTTATCAATTAAAACAGGTCGCGATCACAAACTTTCATAGATTTATAATATTCGGAAACAAAATGTTATTTTATTATTTAACATCTGGGATTTCTATAGAAAATTGAGCTTTTCTGGTAAAAATTTACAGCGAGTAGACTCCACCTCTTGTGGTCCAAAATTAATAAGGTTATCAATATCAAGAGTATGATAAATAAAAGAAAACTTCTTTACAGACAATTTTGTGTCGTGAACTTTAAAACAGATGTCATTTTCGTGACCAGCATCCCCAAAAATCTAAAAAGGATGATTTGATGATTTTTGATTTTAAGACTTTGTTACCCCATTTTACCCCCTTAAAGGGTTGGTTTTTTAAAAAGCCCGAACCAGCTATTTGCTTATTTAATTAAAAGATTAACGTCGCGATCTTGCTGCTCCATACAAACTTTGCACCCCCATTTTACGCCTTTAGGAGGTTTTGGAAAATCCTTTCAAAGCGCACACCTACATCATAACAGCTATGTGTGTTATATTTTTATTGGTTTAAGCATTTAGAAGAAAACAAAGAAAGAAGGGTCCCGTCTGCTAACTGGTCCGCGTGGAATATTTTATAGTACAATTTTCTTTCCAGCTTTATGTACGCCAAATTTCAGCGCAATCCATTCTACAGTTTGTGCTATGCGTTGGTAGATCATTTAGTCAGTAACGGTTGCTTTTTATTTAAACATATATCAGATTTTAAGAGGAACAAGATTGGAGCAAATATCTCCAATAAATCCAAAAATATATATTGTTGTTGTACTTTATATTGATGCACGTGTCAGCTCGATGGCACCACTCTGTCGACATTGGGGTCAAGCGCCAGGCACCAGTACAAATACTAGTTCAGCTGGGTTACCTGCGCCTACGCTTATGTAATCACTCGTATATTACTACTAGCAGCTGGTAGGGCTTCTACTAGAGACTTTTTATAACGTCAATGTAAATGTAAACAATACGTAAACAATATTGGCCAATAATTTATGTAACTAGCGTTAGCTACCAATTACCTGCTAATTTCTTCTTTTGGCGATCTACTCTTGCACCTACTTATAATCGAATGATTTCGTCCTGATAAGAGAGAGAGAGAATTGTGAATAAATTAATACTTTTACTATCCCTCTCTCACATTAAAAGTGTTTAGGGATCAAGTTTCCATCGCATGAACATAATTGGTTTCCCACATTTCACAGAAACTGCAATTATTGTTATTTCAAACAAAATGTAGGAGTTCGTTATTAACCATATTGAAATTTAAGTTTAAATAAAGAAAATACTTGATTCTTAGCATTTAAAAAATATACAACAACAATTAATAGTTTTATATAAGGAAGAAGTAAACACGATTTCCGTTCAAGTTGAAGCGCCTGTGAAAAGCATTCTCCACCGTATATATTCTGTCGATTATGCAATCCTATTCCGAATTTATTGTTTCACAAATTGTATGAATAAATTTTAATTCCTCATAATATTTCAGAGGACTACGCATGTAATGTTACCATGAAGGGGCACAAAGAGACGCGTGGAGATGAAGAGTATCTGCAGTTTGATCCATTCAAGGTGCGCCTGCGCGTTGGTCAGTCGTCCATCTACCTCACCAATCTGTTTGATGGCGACCCAGTGCTGGGACCTGCAACCAATCGCGTTATCAACGAGAACTCGCAAGTCTTCCTTCAAGAAATAAGTCCGGTTCTAGAACGCTCCCTTGGGGAACTCTTTAGGGAGATGGCCAACAAGATAACGTCTAAGTTCACATATAAAGAACTGTTCCCGTGACACTTAGAGTAGACGTAAGGAGATAAATTTATTTAATATTTAAGTCAAAAGTTGATGATTGTGACCTATCGAAGGCTTTACTGTAAATGTTTAAACCTAATTTCATTTTAGCATTCACATTCATAAATTTCTTTGTTGAAAAGACAAAAATAACAAAGATGCATAATTGTGAAAATAATAAGATATTATCCCTAAATGTTCATAATAGCATAAAAAAACAGACTGTATTATGTATATTATATTAATTTCGAGAAAGTAGTGATCTTGTCGATTTCATAAACTCCTGCGCATAAAACCTAATTATTTAATAAAATATACTTAAATTAGTATTAAAGTGCATTGATATCAATAAAACTGCTTTGGACCTTTTAGGCGACCATAAGGTTAAATAATTTTATGTTAGTTTGCTGTCACTTTTTTGTCTCTGTCATGAGTTATCAATGTGTAATTTGATTAAGTTTGCACAACCGTCTCTCTATGCTGTTACAGTTAATCTTAAGTGGTAAGATAGCAAATCGCAACCTGTCGACGGGTCAGATCTGATAAAATGTGATAATTTATGTTTATAATTACAAAATCTCGGTACTCAAACAAATTGAGACGTAGTGAACAATGAATAAAAAATATTTGTGGTACTGGTTCGTACTTAGTTATTTTAATGTAAGTGACACTACCAGCAGAATAGTTATTCGTCTGTATTCGGTGTAGATAAAGAAATTATTATCCTTTTGTTTTGTTTAATTATGGAGGTTGGAACCACAACATATTTACGTGGAACTTAAATAAATGCATAAGCTAATGAGGAACGATTAATTGTTTTGCTGGGGAGACTAAAATATATATTCATTGTAGATAATTATATAAGTATATCTAAATTAGTTATATACATAGTTCTAAGTGGAACAAATGTGAATAAAGCAAAAACTATATAAATAAATTAAATAACGGTTTGAACTCAAGTTCTATTCCTAAACTTTTCTTTTATTTTGTGTCAAAATTTATAACTGTGGAGATAATTGTTTTCTTATTCATTTAAAGAGGCAATGGTGTCGATTCTAGCGTGATTCTCTAAACTTAAAACTAAATTTAACATCAATCTCTCCTTTCCATTCCATATAGAGAATGCCAAGGGTACACTGTTGTCAAATTTAAGTTTAGGTTTAGAGAATCGTGTAATTGAAGAATGGGGTGTGCAGTGGTGTAGTGGTCGTTGGCGATCTTCTCAGTAGAAGGCTTGGGATCCGGGCTTGAGGATATATATATATATATATATCCTCAAGCAAATATATACATATATATATATATGGGGTTTATACGGGCGCGAACAAGGAAAAATCACCGAAAAAAGTACTGCAGCAAATCTGTTACTACAATATAGATAGAAGATGATCACTCTAGAGAGTGATATTGTAATTCAAAGAAAAAACTGTAATCATAAGACAAGTTGCAATACTTGACGAGACGATGGATATAACTCCAACACTGTACTGAAGTATCAATATCGCAGTTTTCATTTCATTATAACATAAATTTTACTCCATTTGGTTTAAGTTTCCAAAAATATAGAACTATTACTAATTTCCGAAGAAGTTGTCGGGTACTGAGAAATTAAGGGATGTCCATGTTTGAAGAATAAGGCAAATATATAGCAACCCTGGCTTTTAAATTTCGCTGATACACTATTAAGTATTAATTATTGTCATTTTAAAGTATAAGTTATTGTCATTTTGTCTATATAGATATATTATCCTTTTATTTTTTGTATTTTTTTTAGTGCGGCTGTAAAATCCCCTTAATATTTTCAAAGAGTCATGAGTAATAGACGTGCATAAATGTGGGACTCAAAGTCTAAAAACTACATAAAAATAGGTTCAGAAGTCTATTAATGAATAAAAAGTAAATAAAATAACTGTAGGCCACTGCCTAGAAATCATATGCACGTATGCTATGTATTTTTGTTTTTTTTTGGACTGATTATTTTGTTTAAAAAGGATATAACATAATTTAAAATATAAATTATTCTGTAATATTGATATTTTATTAATAGAGCCTTAACTGGTTTCAATAAATTTTAATTTGACTAATATAAAATTACTTGTACAAAAGACAAGTCCTCCATGAAAGAAATAATTTTCCGTAACTAGTGTAGTACAAGGAAAAATAATTCTTTCTTCGAAAACTTAACAACTAATTTAAATCTAAAGAAAATATAACTAGAAAAAATTCCACGCGGACCAGGCAGCAGACGGGACTCGAACCCGCATCCTTCGCAATCCGGGCGAATGCACTGACCAATTATGCTACCGCGGCCCTCACGGACCGCGTCGAAATTCCTTCTAGCTATTCTTAAGCTGCAAGGCAGCGCCATCTCTTCGCATTATAGGTAAACCCACAACCCGCAGAGTCCCGTCTGCTGCCTGGTCCGCGTGGAATTTTTTCTAGTTATATTTTCTTTAGACTTGATGTTTATCAAGCAGTTACATGCTTTAAAAATAATAAAAATTATTAACAACTAATTCCTTGTAACCATGATCAATCATCGCGGTTTCCTACAAAGAATATTATTCCTCCATTGAAATTAGTTACGTACAAGGAAACAGAATTTCTTTATCGAAACCAGTTACAAAACTACGGTTTCGTAGACGCCCGAAGGGGTAAAATCATTAATTTAATTGAGTTTAAAATTTTAAATATAAACATATTCATCGACTTTTGGGCGGTACGAAGTTCGCCGGGGACATCTAAGTATAAAGAAAAGAGGGAGATATTATTATTAAATGTTTTATACGTGAATTTTTTACCGGAAGCCCTAAATATAATTATGGATATTATATTATATTAACTATATATAATAATACATAATATTATATAGTTTTGTAAAATTTTAATTCTATGCCCTAAGATTACCGATTCAATAAATTTTAGGACTAAGTGCTCGTCACTAAAATGAGAATGAAGAACAGTCATTAGTTCTTTCAGATTAAGAACTATTTTTTATGAAACTTCATGGGCGAACAAACGTGAAAACGCACAGCGCGGTACCAAGAGAATAGTGTTGTCTCTTTTTGTCTTGCATAATTTTCAACGCTACGTTCTCTGTCATGCGCTGCTCGATCAGATTTCAATATTTATGACAATTAAAGAAAATTAATTCAGTAATTAATGCAATCTTAAAAGATACGGATAAAATGTTACACCATTAGCTTTATTTGTATTTCTAGTATTGAAAGTGCTTCTTCGAAAGGCACGCGACGGCATTTTGAGACACTTTTCTCGTAATAAATGCCTGCGGTATTTTAATCACCAACGTCAAACTGTCACTATGTTCAGATGAACACTGATAAGAGAAGATATGATGAGATGGGAGTTCGCTCATTTGAGTGTAGACAGATTTTGTTGCGGTCAAAGTATGGTAAGGGCATTTCGAACGATTTAAATCCTTGTTTACAAAACGATGCGTGATATGGTTGAATTTGTGCATTCCAGGAATGATAATGTATGTATTCCACCAAACAGCCTAGCCCCAAAGTAAGCACTGTAAGACTTGTGTTATGGGATACTAGGGTAACGGGTAGAATACATATACTGTACATTTATAAGTATATTCTTATAGTAATACATATTAAACATCCAATTAATGCAATCTTACGTAGTAGAAAGAAAGTAATAAAAAGTTAAAGTAAGAAGTAATAAAAAGTTACGGATGAAATGTTACACCATTAGCTTTATTTGTATTTCTAGTATTGAAAGTGCATCTTCGAAAGGCACGCGACGGCATTTTGAGACACTTTTCTCGAAATAGATGCCTGCGGTATTTTAATCACCAACGTCAAACTGTCACTATGTTCAGATGAACACTGATAAGAGAAGATATGATGAGATGGGAGTTCGCTCATTTGAGTGTAGACAGATTTTGGTCCGGTCAAAGTATGGTAAGGGCATTTCTAACGATTTAAATCTTTGTTTACAAAACGATGCGTGATATGGTTGAATTTGTGCATTCCAGGAATGATAATGTATGTATTCCACCAAACAGCCTAGCCCCAAAGTAAGCACTGTAAGACTTGTGTTATGGGATACTAGGGTAACGGGTAGAATACATATACTGTACATTTATAAGTATATTCTTATAGTAATACATATTAGACATCCATGACTGGAGTACCAATGATCGTATTCATCACAAGAACATCGGGATTTGAACCCGGGTCGTCTCGAGTCGGCGACTCCAGTCATGGATGTTTTATATGTATTACTATAAAATATACTTATAGTACAGTATATGTATTCTATCCGTTACCCTATTATCCCATAACACAAGTCTTTCAGTGCTTACTTTGTGGCTAGGCTGATTGGTGTGAGTGTTGGAAATATTTATTTATATTAAAATATAGCAGTTTGTGGTAGGCTGTTACCTGAACTTCATCATTTAAATAGACCAGTAGTATATAGACCAGTATCAATATGGTCATCATTGACATCATCATTAATGATGGATAATTATGGTTTATATATATCTTCGCAAAATTAAATGTTAACTAATATAGCTCACCTTTAATATTTTTATATGCACTGTAAAGTTATGTCTATCAAGGTTTTATTCATTATTTAATTTGTAACAGCACACAATGAGGATACAACACAGAAGTTAATTCGTTTATTCAAATGACGAACACGGTTCCGGAAATAATGATTTCATTCCAGCATTTTGTCAGCGAGCTTAGCGAGTTCATTCAGCGCGGTATCCTTGTTTATTGTATCGCTTACGACGAGAACTGAGCGTACGTGCGGGGGTAGCAGGTTCATCTGCATTAATTGGAGTGTGCTGTTGGAGACTTTGTTGCAAGCGAGGGTTCTCATGCGGCGAAGTAACTGACTAGATTTCTGGTCACTTAGGTCCATGTCACAGAGTAACTTCTGTAGCTGCTTTACTTTTTATGTGCTGCTACAAATTTATACAAGAGCGGCAACACGCCTGTGATATCTTTGATGTTACAGGCGTCCGAATGCTTCGCTGATCGTTTACCACTGGGCGGTCTTCTAAATTTGTTTGCTACCTTATAGGTACTTCTATAAAATAAAATTATTTATTTCTTATGTTTTCATGCACATCACTCATCAAACATATAAGTTTTTAACTATTAATTTTTCACCTTGGAATTCGCGTTGTGGTTTAAAATTAGAACACGAATTTCAAATGAGTTTCAAATACATTTCAAATCATATCGGCGAATTCCACAGTGTAAATGATTGTTATTACAGTATATAAGTCGCACCACGAAAGCGCTGACTTTTATGGCGCAGAAGTAAAAATTAAGATGTCTTGGGGGGAAACGAGGTGCGCGGGTGGGCGTGCGTTGCGCCGATTGGCTCTCCAGTCGTGCCCATGCGCAGCCATCCCTTCCGCGTTTTGTTCAGCGCTAGAGTTACGTGCAACGACCTGTGGCACTGCTTCCTTTGCCGCAATTATATTTGGTCGTTAGCTAAGTAATATTTACATTGGAATACGGGCTGAAAGACGGTGTCGGGTAAACAGAAGGAAATCTTCTTGAACACGACCGTAATTGCTTCCGTTCATTTATACTTAGTCGTTTAGCCGAATTCCATTGGTACTCGTATTCGGGTTAACGACCGAGTCTAATCGCGATATTAGGTATAAATCTCATTATAAGTTTATGTCTCCACTGCCTGGATAGATGTCACCTAATATAGAAGGCAAAACCGCAGCACTTGCATTCTTAAGATCAATTATTCGAGAACTGTCTTTGCTGTTTATTTTTTTACAGGAGTCACCATCATTGAATAACATACATAGATAGATTTAAAGATTTCAATTCAGTGGAATGAAATGATTTGAATGCTCAAAATGTTTTATTACGGATAAATAAGCTTTTAGGGATATTTATCCAGTGAAAATGTTTAACAGATATATTAAAGTCTAGCAGTTTATATATATATTATACTAACAATAGGATAACAATTAATCACCGAAACAACTATCCATATTAGACATTATTTTGATGTAACATTCAGAAAGCTGCGTTACGGATGGCACGTTCCAGAGCACACACAGTCGGCAACTCGTTTCCTGTAACGCCATTTAAATACCATTACCACATAACTTTTGACCAATCACCAAAAGTACAATTTAAGTTGATCTTGGCATATTTTAGTCTTGCAATACGATGCCCACGCTCCAGTTTAGGGCTGTTTTAAGGTCTAAGTGGTTTCAAGCTAGCTTCAGCAAGTCGTCGTCTTACTGTCCATGCGCTTGGGTTACTTTCTCCAAGGCATCGAAACTGATTTGCAATTTCAGTTCCTGTGAGAAAGCGATTTCGAAGCATGGTGTTCACCAAGTATCGATCTTCTCGTGCTATGGTACACCTTTTTTTTTGTAACGCAGGCAAAACCTCTGTTTACAGACGACAGCCCCTTTAAGAGGCACACCGCCGAACGGACCTCACACCCTACACCCGCAAACGTCACGGGCACGATGGAGCTAACCCTCAAAGTAACCCGGGCCATTTACGAGCACGCTTAACTGCTAAGCCTCTAAGCTGCTTAGTGCGAAGCCGCGGGATCCCCGTTTAGGGATTCTTCCGCGTTTCCGCGCCCAGCAGCTACCCGGCCTAGCCGGGGCTCCACGGCAGGGGTCTCCCGGGGTATCGCGGGGACCTCGCAGACGCGCGCAGGATGGCCCGCACGTGGGGGCTGAGTACGCGGCCTAGAGCCCACCGTACCGCCCCCCATCCGCTACGGAGGGCTACTTGAGTGTGCCCGTGTAGCTCCCTTCGCCGCAGGACAGAACTACAAGAGGAGAACTGCCGTCACGGGATCCCTCGGTGGCCGGCCCGGCACAATGCGCCGTACCGGCCAGCTAGGGATCCTCGCGGGCAGGGTCATGAGACGGGCGCAGCCAGGGCGCGCACTCGTCCTCTCCTGCCCGCTCTTCTTCGGCGGGAGGGAGCGGCCAGGGTATCATCCTCCCGCTCCCTCTCGGATGCTATGGTACACCTGGTTCTGCCTGTACCTGGTCTGCGTAGGTTAGAGCCAGTTTCCTAGTAACGTCAGTGAACACTGTACTGTTGAGAGCGACACATCGACAGTGCTGGCTGTATCGCGCTGGCTCCGGTCGGTTTTCAGCGTTGTGAGAATTCTGGTGCATTCTTCAGGTGCAAGCGACATGATTACAGCTTGAATAATTAATATTAAACACTATCGACATTGTTCGGTGTATTTATTAAATTAAATTAAATTAAAATATCAATTCAATATTTCTTATAAAATATTAGGAGTGCATAAACTGATAGAAGTTTTTCCCGTGTGTGTTGTTGCATCGTCGCATCCAGTGTTCAAGCTACGCAAGTGCGTGCGCATATACTCTTGCAAGTGCATAAGCGCCTGGTACCGGTAAGCATGCCACTGCGACACTCACCGCGGGCGTCCCCGTCCCGACAGACAGCGAGCGCGCACGAGTCTTTGCCGAAAGCGACCATTAGTCGCAGCGCGAGTATAACCAGCGTAGCGACAAGTGATAATGACTCATCTACAATGGAAGGAGCCGTGCGTAAGCGCAAACGAAGCGACGAAGGGATAAGGGAGCTTAGAGAGGAAATTACGCAAATGTTTACTTCGTGGAAAACTGAACAAGATAAAAAAATGGCCGTAATCCTCAATACAGTAAATGATATAAAGGCTCAAAATAAAGATATACAAACATCTATTGAATTTATGTCCAAAAATTATGACGAGATATTACAAAGAATCAATAAATTGGAAATTGAACGAGACAATAGTCTAAAGTACATAAAAATCTTGGAAAATAAAATCGAAATAATAGAAAGAGGACAAAATTGTTCACGAATTGAGCTGCGTGGCATCCCTAGGAAGGATGCAGAGACCAAAAGTGACCTTATTATGCATTTGCAACATTTGGGTGAGGTTCTTGAAGTATCCGTGCAGTCAAACGAAATACGCGATGTTTACCGCCTCAATACGAAGTCAGAGACGCTTTATAAACCAATAATAGTGGAATTCCACAGTGTCATGAAGAAAGAAGACATCCTTAAGTCACTTAAAACATTTAATCGGGAAAACAAAGAAAAAATTAATACTACCAAGCTGCAGATTGATGGCCCCCCGGCACCAGTTTTCATTTCCGAATGCCTGACCCCACAAACAAGAAAACTCTTTGCATCTGCACGGAAGTTTGCAAAAGATAATTGCTATCGTTACTGCTGGACGTCGTTTGGAAGAATATACTTACGTAAATCTGAGGGAGACAAACTCATACGTGTAGACTCCGATCATGACCTGGACAAGTTAAAGTGACTAAGTAATCCTACCGAAAACACAATGCATGAAAATAATGATTTCTTGTATTTTTTTTATTTATTATTTCAAATTTGTCTATTTTGTAAACAGTACCATAACACACATATAAAAAGAACACCTCAACTACTCAAAAACATATTTAAAACTCACTTATATAATAACAATAACACCTCACACATATTGTATACCACACATGTTTTATTTATTAGGAAACTAAATTATAGATATTTTCTACACAATGCCACTTTATTAAAAACCATTGACTATTTACAAATGAAGCAACAATCTTGTGCAATCAAAAACAGAACAGATACTATATACAAATTGGAAGTATTAACATTAATTATCAATCGATACTGTATAATAATAACATTGAATCATATTTTTTCCAAAATTTTTAAACTCCAAATAAAGTCTAAATCTGGTTACCCAAAGAGATATTACCAAAAAATCACCTATACATCAAACATTATACCGATAAGGTTATTTTCCTCCTTAAATTCTCGAAATCTATCACAAATAAATGTTTTATCAAATATTGTCAAGCCTCAAATACTTTTCATTTATATATATTCGGTCAATCAAATAGCTGATACTCAAAATAAGATAAAAATAACATTACTTTTGCTTGCCATCGAATATATGAGAAACGGACCGTTAATGAATACTTGTTCTAAAAACTCCAACCTTCATATTATATTGCTCAAATATGGGAACTTGGTAAAGTATTATAATTCAATTACCAAGAATGAAAATTTATTATTGCAGTCTTTATGGTGCATCAGGTTTGCATTATTTTATCTTTGTGTTTTGTACGTAAAAACATACAAAACGCAGAGAAAAGCTTCTGAAGATAGGACCAGTTCACCTTACCAATAACATTCGATTTCATAGGTAGCAAATATATTATTGACCAACTTGACCGACTCAGCCCTCCAAAATGTATAGCTTTGGATGACTCAGCTAACTGTGCACAGTTGTTAAATAAGGAGAAGAGATGTGGCTATCTAAGTGTGGTTTCATTCAATGTTAGAAGTATAAACAAAAACCTCGACATGTTTTTAGCATTCCTAGCAACTACAAGAATTAATGTTGATGTAATGGTGCTCTCAGAATGTTGGACAAATGATAACTTTAGGCCTACTGCGGTTCAGGGTTATAAATACTACGCGACCAGAAATTCCATTAATCAAAATGATGGTATTGTGGTATATATTCGAGAGTCAATTAAAACCACTTGCTACGAACCAAAAGATATAGTGCACGCTAATTGTCTTATCGTAATTTTACCAGATAACATATGTATTGTATGTTGTTACAGATCCCCTTCCTTTAGCAATGTAACTCCATTCCTTAATTCGATCGACAATATTCTGCAATCCATAAAAAGTCCCACTTTAATATTTACTGGAGATATTAATATAGATATCCTCCCGGGAAATGGTAAAGAATCTGTGAATGATTACTTAAACGTTATGGCTATGCATGGATTGGAACAAGGGGTTAATATTCCTACAAGAGACAAATCATGTATAGATCACTTTATGGTTCGGTGTCCTGTAGATTGGCAAATGGTAGTATTTGAAGAATTAACTGACCACTCACCCATTCTGTTATGTATAAATAAAGCTATCACTAAAAAGAAACCTATTAGAGTAAATAAAAAAATTACAGACCTAGATAATATCGAAAACCATTTAAAAAACGAAACATGGAGAGACTTTTCGGGACGTGCAATTGGCTGCCGAACTATTAACGAATAAACTAATCAAACTACTTAACGATAATACAATTATAAAAACAATACCTACAAAATATCAACCTTTAAAACCTTGGATAACTATTTCAGTAGTTAAGTCTATTAAACGAAGAAATTTATTGCACAAGAAATTTAAAAAACATCCCCATGATATTCTAGTGAAAAATGAGTACATATCATATAGAAATATTTGCAATAAAATCATTAAAAACTTAAAATATAAATATTACCAAGAACAGCTTCTTAAAAACAAAGGTAACCCAAAAAACATATGGAAAATTATAAAGGAAGTTGGTAATATAACCGAAGTGAAAAACTGTGCTGATGAGCTTCTTAGATTAGATAAATATCCTGTTGCTGCTCTAAACAAAGTTAATGAATATTTTACCTCGGTTGGTCAAGACTTAGCTAATGAGACACTGAATAAAATAAAAACAACAGACACTGACTTAGCTAAAACTGCCAAAAAAGACAATACTCTCGTTAATTCTTTCTCTGCTGCTCCCACTGATCCAGTTGAGATAAAAGAAATTATACTAAGTCTTAAACAAGATAGTTCTCCTGGATGGGACAATATACCTACGAAAATAATTAAGTACTTTGGTAAATATTTAACAACACCCATTGCCTATTTATGCAATCTAAGCCTTGAAAGTGGTGACTTTCCCACAATATTTAAAAAAGCTTTAGTCAGTCCAATTCATAAAGCAGGAGCTAAAGATCAAGCAACGAACTATCGGCCTATTTCCATACTCTCGGTACTAAGTAAAGTCTTAGAAAAGGTTATGAACAAACGACTCATATTTTTTTTAGAAAAATACAGATTCCTTGTTGATGAACAATTCGGTTTTCGTAAAAATAGATCCACCGAAGACGCTGTCCTTAAGCTGACGTCATGGATAACATCTCAGACGGATAAGGGCGAAAAATGTATAAGTGTTTTCCTAGATCTTCAGAAAGCATTCGATACTGTCTCCATTCCTATACTGTTATCTAAGTTAGAAGGTGTCGGAATAAGAGGAGTAGCATTGAAATGGTTCGAAAGTTACTTGACAGGCAGAAGACAGTTGGTTCGCATGGGCAAGTACCTCAGTGACTTTTCCAACTGTATTTATGGAGTGCCGCAAGGTAGTACTTTAGGACCAACCTTATTCCTGGTCTATATCAATGATCTGGGCAAAATCAACTTTGAGAACGGCACCATGAGTATGTTTGCTGATGATACTGTCCTCATGTTTCATAATTCTAGTTGGCAAACAGTCACTGAATCAGCTGAAAAGGGACTAAAACAAGTCACGAAATGGCTTGAGGACAGTATTTTATCAATAAACATAACAAAAACCAAATATATGTGTTTTAGTAAAACTGCTGTCGGAAGCCCTAACAATGACCATAAACTAAGAATTCATACTTATCCATGTAACAGAGGTGAAGGAGGGAATTGTAAATGTCTTTACCTGTCTAAAGTTAACAATATTAAGTACTTGGGAGTAGTTATTGACGACAAATTGAGTTGGTTAGATCATATTAAATTACTACAACTAAGGATAAGAAAACTTATTTACGTATTTAAAAATCTTAGGAATGTTGCCAATCTGCAGCTCCTAAAACAAATTTATCAAGCCTTGTGTGAGAGTATAATTAGATATTGCATACCAGTGTGGGGTGGTGCAGCAAAAACTCACCTAATTATGGCAGAACGAGCACAACGATCAATTTTAAAAGTAGTCATGTTTCTCCCTTACAGACATCCTACAACAGACATTTACAAATTATTCAAAGTACTTTCTGTAAGAAAACTTTATATTTTTGAAAGTATTCGCAGATACCACCGTTATGTTATCCCACAGCTACCTAATGATCTTACTAGGAGGGATCGCTGTCATATCCCCTCAGTCAAAAGTCAATTTGCACGTCGTCAATATACATATATGGCACCACGACTTTACAACAAATTAAATAACATTAAAAAGATAAAAAAGTGTAGTAATTTTAGCTTAAAAAAATTTATTAATGATTGGCTGTTCGACATAGATTATGATGGTGTGGAGGATCTACTGATTGACAACACCCGGATATAGGAAGTACAGCACAGTGTTTATAAATTATTACTTGATATTTATGTGGTTTAAGACAAGACGCATCTACATACACACGCAACACCCAGGCACACACACACACACACACATACACACACACACACACACACACACACACACACACACACACACACACACACACACACACATACACACACGCAAGCACACCTACACCCACACTCACTATACACACACATATAATTTAGTTATTTTTTCTATTTATCTTTACTGTGAAGAAAAATAGTAATGTTTTGTTATGCCCAGTACAACTGCTAAGATTATATTGTAAGTACATAATTGGAGAGGACACTGGATTCCATACTACAGGCTAAGGCCTATTTTGGAAAACAGGGGAATCAAACATAAATTGTAAAAAGTATAATGTCAATAAACATTATTATTATTATATGAATGATAAATGACAGATTAGAAGCAAAAGCAAAAAAAATGCAGTAATCTTCGAAAATCTTCCTTTTTCAAATTTGTTTTTTTATGATATAAATTTACAATAACTAAGAAGTTTTAATATCTTCATTTAAGGAGTATTTAATTATCTGTTATGTCTCATGTGCGTAGATAATGCCCTCCCGCTCCTACCCACAGAGGCATTAAAATTGAATTTAGGGGACGATTGGCCCCTTGCATCGGTCTATCTTTTTGTAAAAGGTTTTAAAATAGTTGACTGATGAACATATATCTAGTCAGGTCATAAATTCTGTCAAATGTTTAATATAAAATAATTGAAACAAGTTTATTCATTATGTAACCATTTATATACCAAAATGAACTTAACAAAACATAGATTCTTATGACAATAAAGTTTACTCAAAATGACCTCCGTGATTTTGAATACAGGCCTTCAATCTGCGCGGCCAGTTGTCTATCGCAGCACGAACGAGGTCCATGTTAATATCGGCGGCTGCCTTAATCAAGGATGTCTTGAGTGACTCCAAATTGGGATGAGGCTTTGAGCACGTCTTTTCCTCCAAGTGTTGCCATATCTTGTAATTTAACGGACTCAAATCTGGACTGGAGGAGGGCCAGTCTTCGTGCCGGATGAATTCAATTTCACGCGCATTTCACAGTCTTATGTGCTCTTCGCTTTATGAACTGGCGCCGAATCTTGTTGGAATACCCAGTGCCTGTTATTGAACATGGTATGAGAAACAGGTTCCACAAGGTTCGTCAGGACTGTATTGTGATACACAACTGCATTCGTTTTTACACCTTTCTCACAAAAATGTACCTCCGTTAAGCCCCAATAAAAAAACTCCCAACCATACCATGAGCGAGGATGGAAAATGACCTCGTTGGACACGCGGAATACGTTTGCTGGCTTCTTCATTACTGTGTGCGTACATCTTATCATTTTGTTTGTTGTAACTCTCTTCTACGGTAAAAATTTTTTCATCCGGAAAAAGAATTTCCCGATATTTTTTTCCCGCGTACCGCTTCAACAAAGCGCGGCATCTCTTCAGTCTCAGGTCCATTAGATGAGCATTCAAACGATGTCCTGTTTTTCTTCGATATGCCCGAAGCCCTAAGTCTTCATTTAACACCCTTTTCACAGTGATTCTGCTTAACCCTATCTGAAGGTCCAACAGTTTCTGCTTACGTTTGGGATTACTTTGAATTCGCGCTTTCACAGCTTTTATCACTGCTGGAGTCCTAACAGACCGAGGGCGACCACTTCTTGATCTGTCATCTACACTAGAGTCTTCATTGTATCGTTTAATGGTACGATAAACGAATCTTTTGGATATATTCAAAATTTTCAGTATGTCAAAAATTTTAATCGTTGCGCGTAACCGCAACGATGCAACGCAATAACTGCAACACGGTCTTCTTTAAGCGTCCACTCCATATTTAAAAATGAGTAACATTCTAAAAAGTATATATTTTCATTTTCATGAACAATCGAATCGAATTCAATAAACTTTTTTGTGGCGAGCATTCTAAAAGAAAAGTTTTTACTGTGTGACAATACTTATTACCTGACTGTGTTTACTGTGTGACAATACTTATTACCTGACTATGTATAAAAATGAAGCATTAGAATTTACGTGAAGTTAAGTAATTATTTTGGGAGCTTTAAAGCGTCTGCAAAGCAATACGGCCGACGGAAAGTGTCTGGGAGTATTGGCGACTTATTTCTAAGGATATTGATTAAAATATACATAAAAATCAGCTTGGAGAATTTAAGTGAGGTAAGTATTGTTTTTATGTACCCTGATAACCTGATACCTGAAAATTGGCCGTCTAGGCAAGCTAGCAGGTAGGCATGCGTTCTTAGTACATACTAACACTACTCAATCGTCCACATTTCCTTTGTCAGAAAATACGTGACGTCTGGTGGCCCTGGGATCTTGGACTATAAACCTAACTGACCGGCCTAAATCTATCAACATCAAACCCTGTGGCGCCCTCGTACCTTACACACCAGTGGAACTACAATATCATCAAAGATATTTTTTTTTTCCAAAGCAATCTTGTGTAAAGTAGAGATTACATATTTACCCAGACGGACGCCCCATTTCGAGCGGAAAATCAAAATTACTTCTCTTAAATAACTAGTCAGTAGTATTCGAAATAAAGATAAAATAAATTCGGGTGTGTTAATAGATGGTAATGCAAGTAATTCGGTACGTAGTTTTTTCCCATTGAAGAAAAACTAAAGGTCTACTGTTTTAGTTCCACAATACCGTATCTAATAGTGATGTAGTTTTTAGTATTGTTAGTGAAGTAAATGGGAATTACCTGTTGTAATAAAAAAACGTTAATGATCATTGAACCTCCAGGATGTTTGAGGAAAAACTACTCGCCAACAAAAAAATCTCTGTGACCCATAAAAAACTGTTAAATTTATCATGACACATGATAAACTGAAAAGTTTTAAAGGTACAGTCAGTTTATGCGGCTGTTTCAAGAAAACTATAACATGTAAAAAAGTTAAATTGACCCATGACTGTCTTTAGGTCCTACCTTAGATCTCAAAAGTGCAGCAGTTTCTATCATCAATAAGTAGATACCTATTGTTATAGCCCATACTTGTGACGAGTTTTGATCTTAATTCATTTTTCATATAAAAAGACAGTTTATAATAATAATGAGGTTATTGCTTACAATATTTAAGATCACTGAAACTCCTGAAAGTATAAAATAACTGACTACCAGCCAGCATAAAAAATGGACATTAAAAAACGACCACAGCTTAGGTATTCTGTAAGATGCAATCCCACTTATGATCGCCTCTCACTATCCTGAAACTTAATCAAGTAGCTTGCCTTGATTAAGCAAAGGACATGCCACTTGGCTTGATCAAGTGGTATGATGTGATTGGCCACCATTACCATCTCAGCAATAATTCGGATTTTTGACAAATGTCAAATATCTAGCTAAGGTATTCTGTAAGATGCAATTTCACTTATTATCGCCTCTCACTATCCTGAAACTTAATCAAATGGCTTGCCTTGATCAAGCAAAGGACATGCCACTTGGCTTGATAAAGTAGTATGATGTGATTTTGGCCACAATTACCATCTCATCAATAATTCGGATTTTGACATTGTGACATGGCGACGCTTATCCCACACCTGCGTGGCGAAGCTTCGGGTGGCTTTGGTACTGAAAATCTCTAAAATTTGCGATCGAACTTTGAATTTAGTACGCTCTTTCAGCTGCACATCCAAATTAATCGTCTCCCACAACCACACAAAATCAACCTTATGTGTCTCAGATTATCGCCAATCAAGCTAACGTTTACACATAGCCCGCTAATTCATTACGATAGAACTAATACAAAGTTCGAATGCAAATTTTAGCGCATTTAGTACCAAAGCCTTCCGAAGCTTCGTCGCGCATGTATGGGAGAAGAATTTGCGTAACAAACTTATGTCTAAAATTACAGCGGATCGGAAGTGAGATTTTATCGCTCTTTACGATGTTTCCACAACTTATTCCATTAATTCAATTTATGTTTTTCTTTTCATTACATAGGTTTTGTGATAATGCTTAGTCAAAAATATTACAAACATACCGATATATCAAATCAAAGTCGATTTGATATATCGGTATGTTTGTAATATATCTCTTGCCGTGGTGTACGAGCATCAAAGTTGCGGCAACATTATACAGATTTTAAATAAATTTGTTTCCCCTAGCAACAAGTCATTGACGCTATATTGGTATTACTTATTCAGACAGAAATAATAATAAGAATGACATCTATCGTCATCGTCTAATACTCCGTCTGCTACATCCTTAATCATCGTCGCCTGTTTGCGAGTCTGTGCATGTTCTACAGTACCATTTTGGTTCATAGAGAAACACGGCTGACGCGGAATTGTTTGAAGTAAATTGTTTTTGGCTATAGGAATTGTTTGAAGTAAATCTGATTACAAGTTTGAACCATCGGTCCTCTCCGATTGTGATCGAAATTTTCCTTAATTATGCGAATCTTTAGGAAATGTAATTTCCATTTTGCGTCGTTGTTCCCACATGGGAGTTTTAGAAGCAACAGTGAATAGGCAATTTTGATTTTAATAACGTGCCCCTGCTTTGCCCATATCATTGCCTAACATTAGCTTCGAAAGCGGCTAAAGGTAAGCAATTTGTTACTACAATTTTCGAAACCGATCTGTCTATTGATGGGATTTTACATCTGCAATAAAGCTGACTCATTCTTAGCACTATTTTAACGCTCCTTTACGAAATGTGAACACTGATAAAAAAAATTTTAACTAGAGTTCGAATCTACCAAGAAAAAAAGTGCTAAAGTCTAAATTTCGATCTTCGAGTAAGGCTTTGATTTTATAAAATCAATATGCAATGACATTTTTGCAATGACAGACACAAGGGTTTGGGTAACGCAAGTGGGTCGAGGCCGACTAGAAAACACATAAAGTTTTTACTACAGGTTTAGCTTACTGTTTAGTTTTATTTATTTAGCAAAAAAATCGCGGAAGAGGATATTTCTTCAAAATGAAAAACATGTTGTTTCCTTTAAGAATGCGTTTGGTAACCAATCTGCATACGACTACTGGTAAGGATAACATCAAATGTACTATGAGCGAAATTGATTTCTGACCCACCATAAACTTATTTTCATATAACCATTGCAACTATTCCAATTTTATCTGAAGGATGATCTTCTGCATTGGAAACAAAGATCAAATGCCCTTGTACAAAATTTCTTGTTTCTGTTCTTCTTATCTGTTTTATTGTGAGTGTACTAAATTAGTAAATAAATGAATAAAAAATCAAATTTCAAAGATCTCTGATCTATATATTAACACAGTTTCCTTGTAATTAGAAGGCCCTAAGTGCAATATAATAGGCATTCTCTACAAAGGAAAACTTATTGGGAAAATGGATCAGAAAGAAATTTGTACGATAGTACTAACGAGTCTATAGAATCTAATTATTAGTGTTTCTCAAGTTGACGCGTCTTTATAAAATTAAATACGTGTGCAAAAACAGACCCTATTGATATTGCTGTATTCAAGCTTTGCAGATACATAAATGGTTTCTGTCACAAGGGCTTACGAATTTAACCTAAAGTACATTAATGAACAAATTAAAGACATGCTTTTCATTGGGTATTTTTTTTATAAATAGGGCCATCATCATCATCAGCCTATTAATGTCCCCACTGCTGAGGTACAGGCCTTCCCTATGGATGGCATAGGGAGATTGGGTCATAACCCATCACGCGGGCCCAGTGCGGATTAGCGGGTGCTAACGACTGCAGATGGAGCCGGAACCAACGGCTTAACGTGCCTTTCGAAGCACGGAGGAACTCGACATAGAAGATTTTTGGTCATAAATCCAATGACCGACCACTGCGATATTTGCTTAACTTCGCGTCGAACGCGCTAACCACCCGCGCCATCAGGTAGCCTGTAAAAATGTGATTGAAACAATATCATCGGAGCAGATTTATTTCCAATTACATTTTCATGCTGTCCCCTTTAGCATCACCGCTAGTGCGACAACTGAAGCACTTTACTGATTTCTGAACATTGAACAAGTGTTAGAAATAAAATTCGTTCGGTATAAAGTTCCCTGCAATATTGCAACGCTGCCTCCCTGACTCACACGACGCATCCCTGACAATGACGACTTTAGGGTATCTGCGAACTCCTCCCTGCTCATTTCATGCAGCTTAGGGACTCGATAAAATGAGCAGGGTTCTACGCAGTCAATTCCAGAAAATTCTTTTGCACCGGTTACCCGACACACACACACCAAGGTCCCTAGAGTGCGTGTGAAAATGTCCCTAGAATGCGAGTTGAAATCGTGGGAACACTTAACTTATCCACGGCGATTGCCTGTTGTCAGACCCACCCCAACATGTGATGCCCTAGAGTATCAGGGGCATCTCGATCAAGAATGCAAGTCTTACACCGTAGGAAGAACTTGCGGCTCTCGCGTAGAATGAAATGGTCAACGTAGTTCTGCTCGTCCCTCTTCCACCTAAAAAGGGCCGTTGAGCTTCCACCGCCCACTTATGACAAAGGTTACTAGGGCGTGACACTCCCCTCCTGGCCATGAAAAGGGCCGTTTTACCTCGCTAAACCCTAAAAAGAGCTTGACCCTTTTACCGACCCTGAAACGGGTCTTTTACCCCCTTGACCGTACGAAGGGGTATTCCGGGTCAATAAAGTGAGGGCATGTGGCCCACCCAAGTTACGCCACTGCTACACTGGTCTTCAGTCCAGGCGACCAAACCAACCCCTTCCCCCATCGTGGTTCAATTCTACTCACCTGAAATATCGTACATGAAGTTCAAATAGTCATGTTAAGTTGGCTGATCGACCGAATATCGATCGAATAGTGCAGTAAAGTTCCACGACCTGTTACGTGTAAAAGTGTCGCGTAGCATGGGTGCGCGTTGTTACATAAACACTGCTACAGAATTATCTCATTGAGACCGCCAGCAAATTGAGAGCTAATTGTGATGTAATGCTAATCACAGCGTTCAGTGCCGGCATAGTTATTAAGCGCCTGGAAGTAAGCACTTTTAATAAGGTTAACAATATTGTTTATGTTACCGTGTCATTCGAAATTTCGTGCCTTAAAGTTATAGCAATTACCTATATTGCAATTCAATTCAAAAATCATTTATTCGGTCTAGGTTGTTACAAGCACTTGTGAAGGTCGAGAAGCTACATCATCAGTTCGAAAATCGCGGCGGGGGAAGACCTTGTAATGAAAAGAACGGGTAAGAAACTCAGCAAGGGCTGTTTTTCTTCCTGTATTATTATATACAGAGTCAAGTTGAAGAAAGACTTTAGAGATAATTCATGAAGTTACCTTCCATTACATAATTTAGAATATACATATGTACCTATATAAAATAAGTTTTATAGTGAGCTTTACATTTTTAGTATATCCACTCCAGATACTACATTATTGTCATGAAAAATGTCTAAAGCCCATTACATAACAAATTACAAGAAATACTATAATGTTACAGATCATTATAAACCCTTACTCGTAAGAGTATTCTTGACCTGAGATTTAAATATGCATCGTACACCGGGATATGTTTTTCACGATACTTAAAATTTAGAACTTACACAATCCGCTGTGGACCCTTGAGTAGATGTGGAAAATGGATTAACGTACCTTGATATTGTTTAAAATTTAATAACAAAAACTTGACAACGCCCGGCTTTTAAATAAATTGTCAAAGTAAAATAAAACTGGAAGTAAAACAAGGACAAAGTTTTTAATACCTTGTCAATATGGTTTCGGGGAAATGTGATTTCCCCGAAACAATATTGGCGTTACTGTGGTACAGTTTTTTTTTATTCCACTGTCCACTACGTTATCCTATATACTTACTTAAATGTCCCCCTTTAATCTGGCACAGTTTTTGTTCAATTCCATTTGACCAATGAATCGTTAACGATTATGCGTATTGCTATGTTACCAATGAGTTCAACACTCACTTTGCACCAGGCTGGGCTAGGCTAATTCTACCAAAAAAAATTGACGCTATCTAAAAGCAATTGTTTCGACTCTGGATACCGCTCTTTTCTTTTAATAAAACTTCTTGCATAATTCTCCACCTTTTTCGATACCGGGAATAAAAATGAGTTGTACTACATTATTATGTGTATACTGAAAGGTCCTGTCCTGGATCGAATTTGTCGTGGCAGCTCCCACTCGAGCTCTGATTGTACACTAGTTGAACCCGAAATGCGCGAAATGCACTTCATAAGTTTTTCACAAACCAGACGGATGTTAAGCACCTTACCACCACTTAGTTTTTCAGGGCATTTTCCGCACTAAGTACTAATCATTGACCATTGCGCGTGCCTCGAAACATTCCCGTTTACTCCAGCCAGCCTAAGTTAGTCCAAAAGGAAAGCAGCCTTGGCAGACTGCTGCAAGCTTCCGGAAGCAATTCTGGCGACTGGAGAAGTCGTGCCCGTTGGCCGGCCACACTCCTGCATTCCATGATGATATGCTGTGGCGTTTCTTCTGCCTCCATACATCCTCTGCAAAGGGGGCTATCTGTTCCTATTGTATATAGGTGTTTGTTCAGGGGACAATGACCAGTTAGGGTTCCTATAATTATGCGGAGTTTGTCCCTATTAAGTCTGGAAAGGGTGTGGGCAAGTCTCTTATTTGCCTCCGGAACTACGTTTTTCGTTTGCCGGCATCCTGCACCTGTTTTCCACTCTGTCAAGTCTAATTTCTGAGTTCTATCACGCAGCCACGTTTTAATTTGGGCCTTTGTCTAAGGTTGTAGAAATGTTTATATTCAGGTCGTTTGAGAAGACACCGGCTCCAGTACCAATGTTGGTTTTGTAGCCATCTAACTTCCCCGGCGCCACAGTAATCTGCCTTTTCCGCGATAAGTTAATAATAATAATAATAAATAATAATAAATATTTCCGACACTCACACCAATTAGCCTAGCCCCAAAGTAAGCACTGTAAGGCTTGTGTTATGGGATGCTAGGGTAACGGATAGAATACATATACTGTACATATATAAGTATATTTATATAGAAATACATATTAAACATCCATGACTGGAGTACAAATGCTCGTATTCATCACACAAACATCTGCCCCCACCGGGATTCGAACCCGGGACCTCTCGAGTCGGCGACACCATGAAACCCGGCGTACAAACCACTCGACCACGGAGGTCGTCGAAGTTGAATGTCGTTTCTTCGATCAAAGACGTGTTGACCCAATATTCTATCCATAGGTTCCTCCAGGAGCAGGATCTCCTTCTTGCACTTTTGTAGAATATTGAAGTGTGTTGTTACAGTGATTAATCTCCATAAGCCCAGAGATCTTAGTCTCAAGGCTGCTGCTTTCGCCTCTTCCTGTATGACCAGGTCTACCCTACCACCACAAGACCGGATGGAAACTCTGATATCCCATAGTCGCTTCTTACGGCACCCACGGGAAGAAGGGAAGGGGCGGTGTGTGGTATTCTTTCTCCATCACCGCACGGATAGTAGCTTACCGGGAGAAGCAAGACTAAGGTATTCGTGGACTCCTCCCTACCTGTTTTATCAAGCTCGGAAGTTCGATGAAATGAGCTGAGCCCCAGTAAAAACCAGACAATACCCCTGCACCGGTCATTCCACAAGCACTACGAAGTCTGAGGTCCCCATTATGCGTGCCGTGAAAGCGGATATAACGTGGCGTCCTAGAAGAGACTGGCTACACACCCGCCAGTGGTCCATGTAGATATCCAGATGGCTGAGACTGTTGCCTCTGAGGTACAGAACACCCACATTAGACACGCATGACTCGACTTTCGTTTAAAAATCGAAATCGCTAAAGTTGGTTCGATTTATGGGGGCCTGTCACACGCATAATATGTAGTAATACATAGTACTACCTAGGCTTGCAGTATGCCATTAGGTAACTCGGCCATCTCGGGCTATTCCGAGAGCCTTCCCTACCTACCACGTAAAACAAGTTCTGATCTAATCCCTCACTGCCGGATATGACTGCGGTGCCCTTAGACAGAGTAAAAACTACAACCTGCCAGATGTGTGTCCAGTTTATACACTTGATGCGGTAAAGGTTGTATAATGACCCTCACTTTGCGAACCTGAATCAAGGAGTTACTCTCTACCTCACTACATGAACACATATTTGGCTGATTCATCTCGCAGAAAATATTTATGTGTTCAGTATAATAAATTTTACTAGGTATGGCAATGCCTCACTTTCATTATCATCAGCCTATTAATGTCCCTACTACTGGGTTCTTACCTATGTATTGAAATAGGGAGATCGGGCGCGGACCTATCACGCTAGCTTAGTGTTGGGGTAAGGAACTACAGATGCAACCGGGACCAACGACTCAACGTAACTTCTAAGCACGGCGGAAGTTAAAATAAATCATTTTTGGTCACCCATTCCAATGACTGGCCATTCCGAAAGTTGCTTAACTTTTAAGGCCGTAGGCCAAACGTGCTTACCACTACATCATCAAACTCCTCTTGTATTTTACTTTAAAATTTGGAATTCCATCAAAATGTCTGTGTTCCAGGGAGAGCCAATAACTTTCTTGTTAGCAGACAGCTTCTGCAGTGATAGCATAAATCACGTAGATCAGGTTGACTACCCATTTGACAGCAAAAAATGTGACATTAACTAACCTATATTTCGATGAACTTAGAGTTAGATCATAATTATAAATTAATGTTCTAACATTCTTTGCTAACGTCTGACGAGCATGAAATTAGTAGGTGTAGAATTTCACAAAAAAAATGGGAAGGAACCACTATAGAGATCCGTTTGTCCCAATCCGACATCCTTTTCATCGGTTGCCAAACCGTCGGCCGAGATCAGTCCTTCCTCGTACAAATATCGTACAATTCGGCGCGGGCGCACACTTCTCAGTAACCGTTCACCAAGCCAACTCCGGCCGGTTACTTAACGTTTTTACAATAACAACATTGCATCCAATAAGGCCGCAAGCGAAGTGCATTCTATTCTTAAATTCTTTTTTTGAATTTAAATTTTTAAATATGCAAGTGCTCTTTTTCATTCTATGTGCCGTGTGTGTTTACGCAAAAGTTACGCGTGAGTATTAAAACAGTTTTTTGTAAACTGCATTTCAAACTTTATTCAGTGCTTTATATTTAAGTAGTATGTGAGTACAAACCTAATTGATTTCTTTAAACAGGGACGAGTTTTCACGATATTTTTGTTATAGAAGAAGACAAAGAGACATTAGAAATTGTTTGGATTATCTGATCTATAAAATTCTCATGTCTCAATGTGAGTTACCATACTCCTCCGAAACGGCTTGATCGAATTTTATGAAATTTTATATGCATATTCAAAAGGTCTGAGAATCGGCTACTATTTATTTTTCATACCCCTAAGTGGTAAGGGTTGTCCAATCCTAACATTTTTTTGAATTTATTGTATTTTTTTTATTATGTGGCATTCACCCTTCTACCACCTACCCCTATATTTATGGAGGTATGAAGTTCGCTGGGTCAGCTAGTTTTATATATAAAAAAAACAGTCAGCTTAAATATACATTCGTTTAAGTTCCCTTTTACTAACTTCATTATATTTTTCAATTCCTTGCGGACCAGGCATCAGTCAGGATTTCAGCAAAATTTTCATTTCGCATAAAAATCAAGCAGTCAAATAAAAATCTAATAAAGAGCAGACACATTTCAGCCTTTATAATGAAAGTGTTCTGGTCAATGGTAAATATGAGATTTGACAATGGTAGGATCAAAGTTGTTCGGAATTAAAAGTGAAAAGTAGCCAACCTCCCACCTCCAACCGTGACGTGGAAAAGATAAAAGATTTATCAATTGTTATGTTTTCTGTTCCTATGATCATTTTTTTAGTTAAAAGGGCAAAGAAGCTTATGGCCCGCCTGATGATAAGCGGCCACCAAAGCCTATAGATGCTTGCACCAAAATATTCCCCCTCAGGTTCGAGTGGTCTAGAGGCTCCAAATGGAGAGGAGTCTTCTCCCGTGGGGAGACGCCATCCGCCTGGAATACCTCTAGAGGCACTCGCCAATTCTCGGCTTGAGGTCCCCTTAGGATCTCGCCGTCCCCAAACACGGTGACGCTGTAAAGGTCATCTGCGACCAACAGCATACACACTTAAAAAAAAAGAACAAAATATCTTTCGCGCCGTAGCCTACCCTGACCCAATCTCCTACCCCGTGGAACCTTACTCACCGATAGAAACACAACACCACAAAAAGGTAGTGTTATTTTACTGTGCTCTTCTGTAAGGTTAGGAGGTTACTTACCCAGGCGGGCGCCCTAATTCGAGCGGAAAGTCCGCTATACCCTAACTCTCTTATTCAATATGCAAGAGGACTGTCTTTATTAGGTATTCCTGTAAAATCGAAGTATTTATTAACAGCAAAACACTTTCCTTGTAGAAAGCAAAAGTAAGATCAGTCAATGACCGGATTGTAAACATAAATCGACATTTCCAGTATACTAGCGAAAGGTGCAGGTTCGAACCCCGTCTGACGACGGAACCGAGTGGAATTTTGCCTAGTAAAATTATCTTTAAATTTATAAATGTGGCAGCTAAAAAGTTAAAAATTTCAATTGACTACAATTGAGGAGGTTAGGAACAAAAAGTGACATTTACGTATTTTGCTCCATTCGTTAAATTTTATTTGTAACTGCCAAGATTTTGTTCAAAAAGTGACTAGTTTCATAGAAAAATCGACGTGAACAGCTGCTTCCGGAACACAAAGTTACATTTTAATTAAATTACAGTGATTATTAAGACTTGAATTCAAAAAGTGATATATTCTTAAGAAATACGTTTGAAGAGTCTTTAGTCGGTTCTTCTGATGACGACCTCCGTGGCCGAGTGGTTTGTACTCCGGGTTTCATGGTGTCGCCGACTCGAGAGGTCCCGGGTTCGAATCCCGGTGGGGGCAGATGTTTGTGTGATGAATACGAGCATTTGTACTCCAGTCATTCATGTTTAATATATTTCTGTATAAATATACTTTTATATGCACAGTATATGTATTCTATCCGTTACCATAGCATCCCATAACACAAGCCTTATATAGTGCTTACTTTGGGGCTAGGCTAATTGGTGTGAGTGTTTAGTGCAGGAATTTTAGCACCAAAAATCGGTCCGCTCTGCATAAAATCCTTCTACGTGATTTTTTGATTGGATTATATCAGAGGGTGCCCCCTAAGTATAAAACCGAGTTTCTGTCGCCCGAAACCGCGAGCGTTAGCCGCCATCTTGGAAACCGTTTTTTTGCATATATCTCGGAAACGGTAAGTTTTACGTTAAAAACCGAAGAGATCTTTTTTGTAGAGAACAAAATTTCCCATCTTTTTTATACCAAACTTTTCCCCCTATTGTTGATATTTTCCGATATATTGAAGTAAAAAAACCAATTTTTTTGTTTTTGTAAAGTATCTCAATAATTTTTGGAGATACGAAAAAAATGTTTGAATTAAAGTTGGAGAGCATGAAATTTTCTACAAATTATTAGTATAAAACTTTTTCTTGCAAAATGATTAGTTGCTGAGTTCCAGCTGAATAAAAATTGTCACCAGGAATCGAAAATCAGCGATGAGCGGTAATACGTTACTCTGGCATGCAAACAAAAAAGTATAATCGAAAAATTTTATCATGAAGACGGTAACGATTTTATTTATCGTGAAAAGGAGGGAAATGAAAGATTAAAAAGGAAATTTTGCACAATAAAAATATTTTAACGAATTATTGGAAAAAGGAATGAAAATTTATTTATGTATCTAAATTCATTATCATTTGCGCGATATAAGTCGCTGTTTACCAATCAGGATCGCAGAATATTAATTTAATAAATTGTATTTGATAAATTTTATTCGTCGATGTTAGATTTATAAAATTTTTCGTTGTTTACAACCGGAAGAATTTTATTACTTTTTTTAATTTTACGATTTTATTTTTTTCATTTTAACGGCGTTCCGACTTAAATTACTTACCTTCTGTAAAACAATACTTTACGCGGAGACATCGAATTTACTTATACTTTTTGTTTGCATGCGAGAGTAACGTATTGCCACTTACCGCTGATTTTCATGATCTTTTATTGCGCTAGAACTCAGCAACTAATCATTTTGCAAGAAAAAGTTTTACACAAAATTTGTAGAAAATTTCATGCTCTCCAACTTTAATTCAAACATTTTTTTCGTATCTCCAAAAATTATTGAGTTACTTTACAAAAACAAAAAATTTGGTTTTTTTACTTCAATATATCGGAAAATATCAACAATAGGGGGAAAAGTTTGGTATAAAAAAGATGGGAAATTTTGTTCTCTACAAAAAAGATCTCTTCGGTTTTTAACGTAAAACTTACCGTTTCCGAGATATATGCAAAAAAACGGTTTCCAAGATGGCGGCTAACGCTCGCAGTTTCGGGCGACAGAAACTCGGTTTTATACTTGGGGGGCACCCTCCGACATAATCCAATCGAAAAATAACGTAGAAGGATTTTATGCAGAGCGGACATCTAAAAATCTTGGACTAGTTGGAAATATTTATTATTATTTCTTCTTTAACTGGGAATTTCATTGTGGAGAATTAATTACATGTATAAGAAATAAAAATGTTTTTATAATGAACACTCAGATCTGGAACAGTTCTGCATACCGAGTGAAAATAATGGTTTGTTATAAGATGACAAATTACAATATTATAGTGGTGTTATGTGTAAATGGTCAAATATCAAATCATTTATTGCATTCATGTAGTTACAGAGATGGTTACATGTTAAAAGTACGTTACATGAACCCTGTCATAACCCTGTCAGGTTATGGCAATACTTGGTGTTCTTATGAATAAAATTTACAATCTAACAATTTAAATAAAATTTTCTTGAATTTACGTAATATAAATATCTACTATCAAAATTTATATATTACATCAATTATCCCGTAAAAAATAAAATTAATAACTAATTTCAATGGAATTATAAAATATATTAATAAAATAAAAACTATATACATAACGAATTACTAAATATATCCCACCTTAAAATCGACCGTCATCAATCACAAACATATTATATATTTTAAAATCAGACAATCATACATTCCGATTAAGCAATGAAGAATCGTATAAAATTATATAATATTATTATCATGTGAATCAATCTGGTGTTAAGAGGTGTAGGGCATAGCAGATTCTCAGCTCGAATTGGAGTGCCCGTCTGGGGGAGTAATCTCCACTTTATGGAAGACGTAAAATAATACTATCTTTTAGTAGTGGTGTATCGTGTTTCTGTCGACGAGTTAGGTTCTAGGAGCTCTATTTTTGATTTGCTCGCCTGACATTGTACCGTCGAATGAGACTTAAGTCACTTTTGACTTCCAAGTCGCATGATTACTGTCTTCT
Organism: Chilo suppressalis; assembly: GCA_902850365.2. Classification (NCBI taxonomy): domain Eukaryota; kingdom Metazoa; phylum Arthropoda; class Insecta; order Lepidoptera; family Crambidae; genus Chilo; species Chilo suppressalis. Next base: position 23,998,160 of record OU963898.1, read on the forward strand.
CTTCAAATCTTGTAAATATCTGACATGAATTTGACAATTATTCTACCATTCGCCTCCATCGTTTACCAACGCGAAACGAGTGGTAGAGACCGCTCGATGTCGAATAAAAATTAGTATAAATCGAGCGTCCGACGCAAGGCGAGTGATACAAAAATAGAGCTCCAGGACTCTATAAGGTAGAGGATTGGGCCAGGGTAGGCAACGGCGTATGTGAAATTTTTGGTATTCATCAGGCGGACTTTATGCTTGTTTGCCACCTTTTGAAGATAAATAAGCAATTTTATCTGTAAATGTTGGTGGATAGGTAAGGTTCCAGGGTTGTAGAGGATTAGGATCAGGCTGATAATGTTATTACCTAGTCAGGTCATAAATTCTGTCACATGTTTAATATAAAATAATTGAAACAAGTTTATTCATTATGTAACCATTTATATACCAAAATGAACCTAACAAAACATAGATTCTTATGACAATAAAGTTTATTCAAAATGACCTCCGTGATTTTGAATACAGGCCTTCAATCTGCGCGGCCAGTCGTCTACCGCAGCACGAACGAGGTCCATGTCAATATCGGCGGCTGCCTTAATCAAGGATGTCTTGAGTGACTCCAAATTGGGATGAGGCTTTGAGCACGCCTTTTCCTCCAAGTGTTGCCATATCTTGTAATTAACGGACTCAAATTTGGACTGGAGGAGGGCCAGTCTTCGTGCCGGATGAAGTCGATTTCACGCGCCGCCAGCCAGTCTTGTGTGCTCTTCGCTCTATGAGCTGGCGCCGAATCTTGTTGGAATACCCAGTGCCTGTTATTGAACATGGTATGAGAAACAGGTTCCACAAGGTTCGTCAGCACTGTATTTTGATACACAACTGCATTCGTTTTTACACCTTTCTCACAAAAATGTACCTCTGTAAAGCCCCAATAAGAAACTCTCAACCATACCATGAGCGAGGATGGAAAATGACCTCGTTGGACACGCGGAATACGGTTGCTCGCTTCTTCACTACTGTGTGCGTACACATTATCATTTCGTTTGTTGTAGCTCTCTTCTACGGTAATTTTTTTTTCATCCGAAAAAAGATTTTCCCGATATTCTTTTCCCGCGTACCGCTTCAATAAAGCGCGGCATCTCTTCAGTCTCAAGTCCATTAGACGAGCATGCAAACGATGTCCTGTTTTTCTTCGAAATGCCCGAAGCCCTAAGTCTTCATTTAACACCCTTTTCACTGTGGTTCTGCTTAACCACAAACAAACAAACAAACTCACATGGGCACAAGGTCATAGTGTATATCCTAGGCGGGTGTGTAAGCCAATTTTTAAAACTCCTGCACATCATTCAAGAGCCTTTCGCGGATCTTTTAAATTTGCTGCCACAAGGTGCTGGAATGATCTTCCCCCTCCGCTTCGCGATCTGAAAACCATTAGTTCGTTTAAAAAGAACCTTCAAAAGTATTATTTTTTTTTCAACTCAATAATAGTAGTAATGTGTAACTTACCACCTGGTTTGTATCGGCACAATTGTGGCTGTAACAAAATTAGCTCTTGCGCCAATGGATATTGTTGGACACCTCCGAATATATTTTTTACACATAATGCACGTTCTCCATTTTCTTGTCTCTCAAACCACAAACATAGTTTTAAACGTGGCATAATGGCGTACCATCGTGCGTGGCAAATTGGAAATGAAAACGCGTTTCGTAAACGTGGCATTACAATAGACATTATTTTTCACTAAGTTGTCAGTGTCACTGTCAGGCATTGTCCTAATACAACGCGATCACGCGATCATCGCGCGTTTAAACGATGCGACCATCGCGTGATCGCGAACTGGGTGTCCTAATAGAACGCGAATACGGAACGGGTTAGCCCTGCCCCTCTCCCAGCTTCCTATCGATGCGACGCGATCATCGCGCGAACTTCAGTTAGGACACCTATTCATCGTTAATAGGTTTGATTGCGCGTTCGCGCGAACTAAGATCGCGCGAATAGATTTTTAAACATTTTAGTCGCGCGAATGCATCGCGCGATCGCCTATTAGGACACCTATTCTAGATCAATATGTTTGATCGTCGACTCGTACGATGATCGCATCGCTCATTCGCGTTATCGCGTTGTATTAGGACAATGCCTCAGGCTGGCCGCTGGGGTTGCGTTCTGTTCCTACACTCCGGGCTCGGCTCTCGCTGTGTGGGCGCGTGGGTAACACTTGCGGCCTTAATATTAAAATATTAATTCATTACGAATTTAATAAACTATATTTATTTATTTAACTCAGTTTATGTATTCTATTATAACTATATATATTTTAATACCATTTTGTAATTTTAGCTTTTATACTCTAGCAATCTCGTACAGGCCCTGCCAGAATACCAGCGCTGTTACGGTGGGAATATTCCCGTCCCATTGTAACAGCATTAAGCTGAGGTAGGGTCCTAATTGGCTTTTCTTCTTTCTGTATATTGTTGTTGTCTGTTTGTTTTTATTTTTATCGGTGCTTATATAATTTCTTATTGTTATATACTTGTGTGTTAAGGCCAATAAATGATTTTTCTTTCTTTCTTCTTTCTTTCTTAACCCGATCTGAAGGGCCAACTGTTTCTGCTTACGGTTGGGATTTCTTTAAATTCGCGCCTTCACAGCTTTTATCACTGCTGGAGTCCCAACAGACCGAGGGCGACCACTTCTTGACCTGTCATCTACTCTAGAGTCTTCATTGTATCATTTGATGGTACGATAAACGAATCTTTTATATATATAGCATAGGCATAGGTTACTTTTTATCCAGGAAAAAATTTTGATTCCTGTGGGATTTACAAAAAATCAAAAGTTAACGGACGATGTCACGGGTGGGCGCAATAGTATATAAGTATGTATTATACAGATAAAACGATGACATTATCATTGGAAATCGAATTTGCGGTCAATTTCGCGGTGGAAGATAAAGTGTGTGGTTTAATAAATAACTTTTATTATTACGGAAATCCGAAGGTACTTAATTTCAGAGAATGAATTAGCTAAAATATACAAATATATTATTAAGCTGTATTCCAAAAATTCAGCAAATAGATAAGAGTATTTTATTATCTTCTCCTCTGCTCATTAGGATGAAGTTGATGTTTTTTTTTATAATTTAGTTTTTTTGGTATAGCTTGGCTCCGCTTATGCTGACCCTCGCCATCTTGCCTTAAACTAAATTTTATTTCGGATACTGATGTCGATTCCGGCGTGCTTCTCTGAACCTAAACTTAAATTTGACAGCAGAATGAAAAGGAGAGACGGATGTTAAATTTAGTTTTAACTTTAGGAATCATACCAGAATCAACACCACTAGTTAATTACTTTCCTTTTTTATATTAACGCTTCTATATTTGCATGTGATCGTAGTTTGAAGGCAATAAACAGTTAAATAATATTGTTAGTTCGCGTTAGGTTCTTGGGTGAAAAGTGACCCGGTCCTAAATGGCTTGCTTTACAATATTTATAATATAGTATTATTATTTAATCAAATCGATATCACCAACCTGTTAGTGTCCGCACTTTTTGGGCACAAGTTGGATGGAATAGGATGAATAGGCCATTATCCACCACGCGAACTCAGTATCATTGGCGGGTGTTTCTTTTATTTGTAATTTTGACTGCAGATGCAGTAAACGGCTTCCGAAGCAATGAGGAGCCAATACATTTTTATCTGTGACCAACGCGGCATTGGTCCTTGTCGTGGATATGATGTATGTTTTCTCCCCGTCATCGAAAAAAAGCTCAGGAACGCATTCCATCACTATATTTACTACCCATTTGTGACCGACCGTTAACTAGAATAAGTACTAGTACTGAATTTTTTTATATTTTCATGAAAAGTTTTGTATTCATTATTATTTTGCTTTATGGTATGATATTAAACGCCGTGAATTTTGATTTACCTGAGAACCTTTACTAGCTAATTCTGGCAACGATTTAATTTACATTTGCACAAAAAAAACTTACAATTTTTTTTCGTTAACTGGGTTCACGTTAACTTACTAATTGTGAAATATTGAAACCTTAACAATTTTAATAATTATATGTATATTGAATCAAATAAAACCACTTTTATGATCTACGTACTTTAAGCGGATAAATAATCCATAATAGACCAACTAGCACGCAAGCTGATTAGTGAAGTCTTGTCCAGCTACGCTGTCAGTATAATAGCCATATAATGGCTCTTGTATTCTTCTTAAATGGTATAACAGAGTATTATAATACTCTACAAAATTTAGTCGGTATAGAAGCTACACAACAGTACCCAATCATCGTTTAAGAGGTACAAGTGTGTGTGATAGTTTTCTTGAACAGGCATTTGATCTAAAATAAAAATTAAAACATTTGTTGTAACTCTATTAGACCTAGAAGGTGACTTGTTAAGGTAACCTGTTAAAACGGAGTTAAAACATCTATTGTAACACTTTAAGAAGTATAAGTAATGTATTCAGACCTTATTACTCTACAGTACTATTGCCAACCCGCCTTCATTACACTAGGTCCTGCTGTAGCGCACTATACCTCTTCCATACCATTAAACGTGGTACACTGTTAAACTTTCTTACATCATAAAACTAAATATTGGAGTTGAGCTTTATACGTAGTTATTGTACTGATCACAAAATTGCAATCTTATTAATATTTCCACTATGACACTGAAGGTAGGATTTAATTTATGTATGATTATCAGTTATTTCTGATGCAAGTTCTTGGGGTTATACAAATGAGTTCACAAAGAACTGGAGTACGTCTGTAATTGTATTTGTACCCTAATATACCAGTATTGTAAACCCTTATTCACTAAAGCAGAGAAAACTTCCGTAACTATAGATCTAAAGCCCGCAGAACGTGAACTTTAGAGCGTCACAAGCTGCTAATAGAAGACGCCATTAGACGTCATTGTTACTTAAAATAACTGTGGATTTTTATGGTAATTTTCATGACTTGGTGTTAAATCAATAATTATTACTGAAAACTACATAACAATCTACCACCGTCCAATGAGTAGCAAATAAAATCACCACTAAGCACTTTTATCGTAAAAAAAATTAACAACCTAAAATTCTATTACCAATAAATGCTATCTAATTGTTATAATGTGCATATTTTGCGCGTGAAGAATTTCAATAAAACTTATACATATATTCACAGTAACCTGGAACTCGCACTAATATTTCACTCCTTCTTTGCCAGATTATTGTGAATATATGTATGAGTTTTATTATAGTAATATGGAAACACAGAAACAATACTGTATATTATCTTGTCATTTTTTATACGTGACTCTTTCACATTCTAGAGAAAAAAATTCTAGATTAATTAAAGGTTGTAAATGTAAAATGTATGTTTACACACTAAAAAGGTACAAAGGTGTATAAATGGAAACAAAGTTGTACAGTGACACTGCAATAGCTTCTTAAACAAAGGAAGTGAATTTCTTCATTTTTAAAGAGCTATTATATCGCCACATTAAAACGTTTGAACGGCCACTATAGAATACTTGTAGAGTTATAAGCTGTATAATTTGTGCCCAATTTGAATGTACAAAAATTTTGTAGCCGCTTATAATAATACTGTGTGAGCTTCTCTTTACAGCTGAAGCCGTCGCCAGTTTCCATTAAACGGCTGTTATATCGCCATTTATACAGCTAGTGTGCTAGTTGGGAGGAATGCTATTTACAAATTTGCGATGTTTAAGAATTTTTTGTTGACGATATTATTCAATATTTTTTTACGGTGTGTAGTATATAAGTTTACTGTTTATAACTGTTTGCACCATTTTTATTTACACGATTTTTTAATTTCTCAGGTAACTCAAAATTTACGATAACTCAAAAGTACATTTGATTTGACTACTAAATTATTTGACTAGGTTTTAGAATAACTAAGATGCTGTGTGTCTGCTTCAGCTAACGATGTCACGGTCTATCTACGAGTATAGTGTCAAATAAATGATGTTAAAGCTGAGTCTAAGATCGTGAACCTACTAAATTTAACAAGCCTACAAGGTTGTCTCCTTTCGAAACGCAGACCTATAACAGCAGTACTAAATCGAGGTTTTATAAATGCGTCAATTTAGGTCTCTTTAAACAAACGTCAAGGTTCTACTTCAGCGGCCGCGCAATTATATTCGTGTCTTATTTGTGTCATTTTCTAAATATTGTTGATGCGATGCATTTGTAGATTGCATTTGTATAAATTTAGGGAATCATTGATATGTAGTTAGTATCTTTAATATATTTTCAAATGAATACAGAAAGTAAAAGTAGGGTCGCCGAAGCGTAGATTTTTGGATTTACTCGAGCGCGGCAGGATAACAAATGGCCGCACCTTATGAAGTACAACACCATATCCGACCACCATGGCCGAACGTCTAGAGCAGCAAAAAACAAATTTCAACAAACGTCCATGACTTTGGTATCGTCTAAATTGTCGACGATATTTCGACTTCGATATTACCAAAAAAAACTCTAATGTAGATTTTTTATCAAAATTCTTTTTGCTTGCTGTTGTACTCTTCGTTGCATCATTTTGTGATCGATCTACTTAAAAAGTGAAAGAAACATTATTTTTTATGTACTCGTATATAGACTGCATTGTTTGTACCCTAATTATATTCCATTAGTTCTCTGCTTCTGAAGCACTTTTACAATATTTTTATATGACATATAACTTCCACTTCTTTATAATCCTTAGTCCAATCAGATAAGAGGCCCTATGGTGTATGAAGGTCCACTGGGCACTATGTTCTTGATAAGAGGTCGAATAAGTCCTATCGTGTAGGTAAGGTCCAATTATGAAGGTCCAGCGTGTACAAGATCTCCTCAGCAGGCTCTTAAAGTCCTGTGTACATATGTCTTTAATAAAGATAATGTGTCTCGCAATACAAAAAGAAAAAATAAACAGAAACCTTAAATATAAGATCCCATAACATAAAATTACATGCCACTCACCAAATGTTACATGAACAAATTATCGTTCGTTAGGAAGTGAAGTTAAATAATATTTACTGCGTCCATTGAATGCACGAGACTTGATGCACGCTCGCACCAGGGCCGAATTTAGAGGCGTGGAGGCCCTAGAGTAAGCAATTTTAAAAACTAGAACCCTGAGCAACTTACGATTTGCATCCCCCGGTTGGTGACACGTTGAAATATAGTTTTTTTTAAGTCGTATAATAATTCTTTATTAGAGTATTTGTTATTATTTTATTACAGTATTTGTATAATCTGCTTCTCTCTATACATCAACAACATTAACTAAAGGTCACTTAACTAATTATGCCTATAATTTTAATATATTTTTTAAGCATGTAACTCGATGTTTAAATCTAAAGAAAATATTACTAGAACAAAATCGACGCGCACTAGGCAGCAGACGGGACTCGAACCCGCACACTTCGCTATCTGGGCGAATGCACTGACCAATTAAAGTCTGCTGCCTGGTCCGCGTGATTTTTTTTCTAGTAATATTTAATTATGACTAGTTTTTATCTACCAGGGGGCACCCTGGCACTGCGCTGCCTTTAATCCGGCCCTGGCCCTCGCTGTTAACATTAATACTAGTGTAGTGGACACATCGAATAGGCAATAATTATAGCAAAGGATATGTAATAGGGACAAGGTATTTCCGCCCTTAAAGCCTTATTGGTAATACCTATCTATCGTGTATAGGCATAATCATTTGTTTTCATGTTCTTGGACATTTGTAAAAAAAATCGAGCTATGTTTATTTACGTTTCCAGCTAAATATAACCACAAAGTTTAGTTTAATAGAAACTGGCCAAATGCGAGGTCCAATTCACACACGAAACGTTCCGTATCATAATCATTCAATATTAAAAAAAAAACTAGATCGGGCAAAACAAGTACTACATTGGACACCTACTTATTTATTTACCTTTCCTGTTTTTGTTATTCGTTGTGATAGCAGTAATCGCGTTCTGTGAAAAGGACGACACATATAATACATTTACTTGGATTTTGAATCCAATCAATCCGAATGTGAAAATGCGCGGAAACCGTTCAGAACGATAGCCCAGTAAGTGCTACGAAATAGGAAAAAGAAAAATTCCATTTTCTTTATTTAAAAAATATGCCATTATAACGGTCGAGTCGCTTCCAGAAAAAATATTGCAAATTACGATTTGTTCTTATTATTTGTTATTATAGCAGAAACGCAGTAACATGCTGACAGAAACATCAACAATTATTGCGTGTAATTAACCTACTGACTGACGAAGCAATAAGTTTCCTTTGTCCCTTTAGGTATGGCTCTAAAAATGTAGTTTTTAACGACTTAATAGTTAAACTTATTTACTTTTAACCATTAAATAGTTTTAAGTATTTGTTAAAAGGTCAAATATGGTTATTTGCGGTATTTCAATATTTTTTAGTTACTGAAATATCACCACAAACTTTAATGAGACACTTTAACTTGAAGTAAGTTAAAGAGCTGTCCTTAAACTAATTAGTACACCTAAAAGCAACGGAATCGGGCCTGTTAAAAGTTCTTGTTTTGTATTTTTTTATGAATTGGAACTTCTTGTACCATGGTGTATTTAAATTTGACTTTATCGTTTAAATGACCCGAAAAAAATAGTTAATGAATACAAAAAAAAGACAACTGCCAATGTAACCTATCCTTTAGGTGTGCAATTGTATTTTTTGGTGATCATTTACAATTTTTTGTAGATCATTTTCATTATTTACCTTTAAATTTGATTCAAGATACAAAATTCTTGATCTATAAGAGCAGCCATACACAGCACAGCTTGAAGAAGTCAAGGTGGACTGCTTTAAGCTATAACTGCATAGTGAACATCAGTCTTCTACGTACACACACACACGGAACCACTCGAGCAGTTGCGAGTGCTTCGGGCAGTTGGCAGCGCAGTAAAATGGTAGCATCAAGCTGTTGACTCTAACTACAAGAGCGACCCGTGTATGTTGAGCATTTGTTAATTGCTCGAGCAGTCCTTGTATGGCTCTAAAACGGTTTAACCTTTTTTTTTGTCACTCACACAATTACCCTAGTCCCAAAGTAAGCACTGAAAGGCTTGCGTTATGGGATACTAGGGTAACGGATACATATACTGATACATTTATCAGTTAATTTTATGTAGAAATACATAATATACAGTCGAGACCAATGAATCCGTGTCACTTAAAGAATCCTAAAAATCTCGCAAACTAAGAATGCTAGCTTTTGTGAAATAAATTGTAATTAATAGACAATGAAATACTCCTTAAATGAAGATATTAAAACTCCTTAATTATTGTAAAGTTATATCATAAAAAAATCAAATTTGAAAAAGGGAGGCTTAGAAGATAAAACATTAGGTACAAATTGCTCGCATTCCTCATACTAATATTTGCTTTATCGGTTTTCGAACCCGCGACCTCACGATTAGGCGACACCTTGAAACATGTACATGCCACTCGACAACGGAGATCGTCAAAAAAAATTGATTCTAGCACGTTGGTTCAAGTAGATCTGACCTGAGTACCAGCCCCCTAAAACGTGATTCTTCACTGAACGCTGAAATACATATCTTATATATATATATATCCCGTCCGCTGCCTGGTCTGCGTGGATTTTTATCTAGTAAAACTTTTCTTTAGATTTAAATATCTAGCAGATAAATGCTTAAAAAAAAACATAAATATATATCTTCCTTTTGTTACAGCGGACTACTTCCCACAATGCAAGAGATCCGACCCAAAGATCGAGAAATGTGTTCTGGACGCGATAGAGGCAATGAGACCTCAACTGAAGGCTGGCATTCCTGAAGTCAACATACCGGCATTGGACCCATTCACTGTTCCCACCCTTAAGCTGGACAGGACAGCACCCAACCTGCGCTTGAAAGCGACAGTCAGACACGCCAAAGCTTACGGAGGATCGGACTTCAAGATTGAGAAATTGAAGTAAGTTTTTTAATGCAAAATGTTTAGAAGACTTGGCCCACCTAATGATAAGATGTCACCTTAGCCTATAGAGTTTCCATACCAGCTAGTTGTACTCACGCGCAGACACCCTGTCAATCATCTACAGAAACACACCCCCACTGAACGGTACCGTAGTTTTAGTAGTACTATTTCACGCATGTCTACAATAATATATATTTTTATTAACAACTAGTGGCCCGCCCTCGCTTCGCTTCGGTGTAGAGCTGTAGTGTAAACTATAGTTTTTGTTCTCAGGCTTGTGCTATAGACAATGACTTTATTTATATAATTACACGTGTTATTGTGAGTCAACCATATAAGATAGACATATGCTGTTGCGGGATATTTTTTAGACAATTTTATGTAGAATATTTCTGTCATACATGATTTCTATGTAACTTTAACCATTAAGGCTGCACACGCGACGGAAGCTTAAAAAATGGAGTAACTTCTCCCGTTTTCCCAACATTTCCCTTCACTACTCTGCTGCTATTGATTGTAACGTGATGGAAAGTATACTATAACCTGCCCAGGAGTATGAAGAATAATTGTACCAAGTTTCGTTAAAATCCGTCGAGTAATTTTTGTTTCTATAAGGAACATACACACAGACAGACAGACAGACAAAAAATTTACTGATTGCATTTTTGGCATCAGTATCGATCACTAATCACCCCCTGATAGTTATTTTGAAAATATATTTCATGTACAGAATTGACCTCTCTACAGATTTATTATAAGTATAGATAATAAAATCCGACTTCGTGAAAATAAAACTACTAATAGGTAAGATTCTTTTTGTTGGCATCGAATGTGCTAACCACCTGCTCCATGCTCCTCGGTTAAACAGTGTTTTATTGTTATTATTTTTGTTTCCAGGTTAAACTTGAACAACAAATACGCGGCGGAGATTAAGCTCGTGATACCCAAGTTGGTGGTGACCGCGGACTATGATGTGCGTGGCTCCCGGCTGCTCACCCTGGACATCAACGGCAAGGGCAAGCTCAGAGGAAACTTCAGTAAGTACTATTTTGTATAAGTACATAGTAACTTTAGCATTTTTGAAAATCTCTGAGGAACCTAACACTTTTCCGGGATAAAAAGTATACGGTCTCTTTCCAGTTTATTAAGTTGTCTGTGTGTGAATTTATTTAACTATGTGTACTATAATAATATTATAAAGAGAAAAGATTTGATTGTTTGGACTACTGGACCGATTTGAAAGTTTTTTTCACATTTAGAATCCTACATTATCCCTGATGGATATAGAATATATAAAAAAATATATAGGTTTTCGTTTAAAAACTTCGATAGTGGAACTTAACGCATGGAAAAATTAAAAAAAATAAAATCGCATACGCTGCGGAAGTCATTGATAATAGAGCAAAGTGATGTAGTAAAGATTTATAAATGACATTAGTATCTATAAAAAAGTCCGCGATGCCATATTACAACTATTACATATTTGTTTCTTAGGTTTTCACGCACATCACTCATTAAATAAAACTAGTTTTTACGGGTTAATGCACGAAACTTTATTTATTTATTGACGTTTCGTAGCCTTTACAGGCTTCGTCGTCAGAATAAAACTTTTATTCAATTTGTCGAGCTACCTTCGAAAGACTTTTATTGAGCGTTTGGTTATTTCATTGTTCGATTTTTAAGTTTTATTGTCTATGTACGAATTTATTATTTAATTTACATAATAAAATATTTTATTTCAAATTCTTTTTTGTAATTTTGAGTTTATTTATTTGACCCTAACTACCGTAAACTACCACCGGTTCCAAAATTGGGAGACCTTTCTGAGAAGAACCGGCGAAACAAACTCAAGAGAGGCTTTCTATCTCCTTCTTATGTTAAATTATGCAAACAAAAAGAACTAATAGTATCTGATGGTTTCGTGCATTAACCCGTAAAAACTAGTTTTACAACTATTACAGTTATGTTACAACTAGAGGTCCCCTGCGGTTTCACCCGCGTTCATTTCCTTTCAAAATTATCACTTAAACACGAAGAAAATTCTCGCTAAGACACGCCTCGCTTAAACATTTGTGACTAGGAAGAATAAGTATAGTCTAGGCCAAACCAATGTAGCCTGAAGTAACCTTATTCATATTAGGCTCAACAAGTTCAAATAGGATGAATCAGTTTAGCCTAGTCTGTACCAGTTTATCCTACCGCCTAAAGGATGAATTAGTTTGGCCTAGGAAAAACTAGTTTGTCCTAAAATCAGGTTTGGCCGGTAACATATATATTTACATTCTCACACGCTTGAATTAATGTTTACAATAAATATTTTTACACTCATAACCAAAATATTATTTACTCATTGTTTAAATCCACCCGACAGCAAGTAAACTGGGTAACCCGATATTACCTCGGAACTCTGATTTTGAGATTTTCTCATAAAGTATGAAACTTACAACTATCAAAGCTATACTTACAGAAAGTGCGTTTCATAATGATTAAAATTTTATTCTAAAGAACTGTCAACTAGCTATGTTATCAAGTAAGGAACACAATGCTATTTGCTAATTTTGAATAAAGTTGCGACTAACGATCTTTTTAGGGTTCCGTAGCCAAAGGGTAAAGAATGGAACCCTATTGCTGTCACTCTTTCTGTCTCTCTGTCCGTATGTACTTTTTCCATTTAGAGACGGGTCTCTAGATCGTAAATGGAAAAAGTTACAGAACTAGAATTTTGGTATTTTATGGAAAATGCATGCCCAAAGCCAAAATTTAGATAAAATTCAACTAGAATTCCATACATGGAAAGGAGTTTTTTTTTATTTTTCACCCCAGCATGTGATACGTAATTGTCTAAAACTCGTTGAGTAGGATATAAAGATATTTTTTTTTGTTTTTATTTTCAATAACGATGAAATGGGGGCCTGTCAAAGTTGTAAATTAATTAATAGTTTTAGACCATTTTTGTAGTCTATATACAAATCGAATTAAGTTAAGAATGTGAAATTTTGGTATATGGTGACCCATATGCTGACCCTATACTGAAAACGCCGATTCAAAGTGTACTTATGATAGAATGCAAACAAAACAATGACTTTTCCTTTCGCGGGTTGTTGTACGGGACCTTTCGTACCGACTCGCACTTGGCCGGGTTTTATAAAATGAGGATAGTCTGATACTCTTTTTATTATTCTTTAGTTTTTTTCCATAGTTTTCGTAGGTGTGTGTTTTTTTCTATGTTTTTTACTACCGATTAACACAATTGAAAAACGACTCTTCTTTAGAAAACAATATAATTAAATAAATGATTACTCTCAAATAATTCCTATTCATTTTAATAAAACGCACTTTATAAAGGTATAACTTTGATAATTGTAAGTTTTATACTTTCTGAGAAAATCAAATCAGAGTTCCCAGGTAGCTAATTTATTTATTTGCTGTCAAATGTATTATAATTAGTTTCGAAAGTTAAACATTTTTAATGGTTCTAAGTTAAGTTGTAATCACTAGAAACAAAGACAACTGAGATTATAAATACGACTTCAATTACGATTTTTTTGTTATTTAATGTCTACGCGATAACACAATGCTTAGATAACACGTTAGAAATACAAAAAAATACAGCAACCAAGTCAATGGCGCATCATATTGCATGATGGACGAGCAAAATGTAAAAACTTACACGTTGCAACTTGTACTATGCATCTATTTGCTGAATTATATGTTTAACTACGATACCGTACGATCGTAAAAAAAATACTCAAATACTCTAATGTTTTTGCTTTCATACCTTTCATCTTTTTCAATGACTTTTTGCAAATCGCTTTAGAGACCTGATTATTCAAACTTAATTTAATTTTTACAATTCTATGTTATTATACAAATTTTGAGAGAAATTATATTATCTACCTGATAACTTAAATGAAAATAATAATCGGAACGAAGTTTTAACTGTTTATAATTAAGACTATAACGCATGCGTTTCCACTCTTTACTTACTAAAATGTAAACCTATCATGTCACCTACTTACTAAAATTAACTTGTTTTTTTTATTTATAGCTGGAATAACAGTTGTAGCCAAGGGCATCGCCAAGCCAATAGAAAAGGAAGGTGTAATGTACATACAGGCTGAGAAGATAGTCACCAGGGTGAAGATTGGTCATGGGCAGGTCGCATTTGATGATACAGAGCGTCCCGTTGCTGGTAAGAAAAATAAATGACAGAATACTTTAATAAAAAAAAACTCAATAGGTATCTACTAAAGCTCGACATTCTTCTGTTACCTCTTTAAGAAAATGTTAACAGATAGCGGATATAACTATATTGCATTGCTGAATTATTTCTAGTATGATGAGCTCTTGCTCATAGGTCGTTACCAATTATCTGTTGAATTAAAATGGTTATATTTTCATATTATCAACATCCTAATCAGTACTATATTAAATCTTCTCTTTACTTGCACTTTTAAATCTTGTCATAGTTGTCTGTCATTCATAATTGTATTAAAGGTACAAAAGATCATAAACAAATATCTACCATGCAATCAAACAATGAAATGTAATTTGAGTATGCAACCACAACAAAATAACTAATAATTATGGCTATAAAAAACTCATAATGCAAGCCCTAAGATTACAATTTATTGCAAAACTGTGTTGATTATTATTCAACGGTTTTTTGAGAAAATTTATTCCAACCGTGTCGGTAACTTCTTGCAATATCGGCCGTTACGCGTTGTTAGCAATCTCTCAACATCCATAAAATTTATAAGATTTGCTTAAGAGGAAAGTTTAAATGATTAATTCTTACTAATCTTATCTAAATAATAAATATTGTAAATGGTTGCAGACATTTGGGCTTTCTTGATTTCATGCACCTACACTTTAATAAACATTTCACTTATTCCTTCTAAAAACGTTAAGATTATTTAAGGTACTATTTTAAACGGTTAAGCATCAACTAAGTTAATAATTATTAAAATAAAATAAATTTGTTTCAGCTGTCTCTGCTGCCACATTCTTCAATGCCAGTCCGGGTGTCGTCATCGATATCTTAAATCCTCTCATTGACGAGACCAGTGCAGCTGTGTTAAAAGCATTCATCAACAAAGTGCTAGGAGGAATTCCTCTAAGTGAAGTATTAACTGACAAAAAATAATATAAACAAACAAGGGCTCAATACAGTACCTTGGAAGACACCTTCTTCCATGTAATTAAGGTTACCGGTGCAATTTAATGCAACGCCATTATTGATTTTATATTATTGCTTTAAATTGATTTGTACACGTATAACGTATAAGACGTATTTATTTTACTACTCATATGAATAATGTTGTATGAAAACTTTTGGAATAATGTGAGCAATAGAGTGCATTGCAATTATTGCCATTTAGTACACCAGGACCAATTTCTCATCTAGCAGTGAATGCGGTACTTAGAGCTAAGAACCTTATTATATATCTTTATAAATACACATACATATGTAAAATATCATGTAAAATGTTAATGATTTAAATTGTTGGTGGGAAAAAATTGTGTAAGACAAATTAATTTAGTTCCTTAGGTTAGATTCTCTATTTTTGTATACGTTTTTATTAATAACAAAATTATAAGATATATACTTAATTTCATATCTACTTTTAAATATTTTACCAAAACTCTATAAAAATGATTTACTTTTTAATTTATCAAATTGTCTTCTTTATTATGTTTTTTTTTCAAATCAGTTATTTTGTCACCAAAGATATTCCTAGTGCCTGTATTGTTTTATGTATGTATATATAAGTTATTGTATATTATAATGTTAGAATGAATAAAAGTATGTTATTATGTATTATCAGTGTTTTATTTATTAGGACAAGTTACTATTTTCTTAACACATTCTGCCTTTGGTAGATGTAAATAAAATATTAAAAGAATACTTACATTCTGCTGCAAATAAATAAAGCACTTTTCAAATAGATATAGTGAAAAGTGATTGCAATGCGGTTTAGTGGATCTTTGGATCTTTGATATAAATATTTCTTTTCTTATGCAACCCGTATCTGCCCCCTGATATAAATAAGGTCTCCTCTGTGTATTTGGATTTTGATATCATTTGGGTTCAGATCCTTCTCACTACCTACCTTGGCGATATCAACTTGACGCAAACTGTGTTTAAATATCTCTAGCTAATGTAGTCAGGGCCGTAAAAACTATTAAAATGAAGATTGCCCGCTTGAGGTGAAGTAGTTAACATACCAACTACAGTTTTAATGCTTATGTCAAAATGTATATAGAATCTTTTATAATATACTACTGGGTGCCAGCGCGTGACTGTATATGCGTGGAAATATTGGTTTTCCATGCAAACTATAAACTCCCATTTTCCCCGTTTAGGGGGGTAAGTTTTGGATAATCTTTTCTTAGCGCACGCTTGCATCATAATAGCTAAATGTGTGCTAAATTTCAGTGCAATCCGTTCAGTGGTTTGAGCTATGTGTCGATAGATCAGTCAGTAATGGTTGCTTTTATATATAGAGACTAGTGGCCCGTCCTCGCTTCTCTTCGGTGTAGAGCTGTATGATGTTTTAACTAAGGAATTTAGAAGATTAATATCGCCATCAAGTAGAGAGGGTCGTACTTAGTTATTTTTAAGGCTGGTTGGCCTACAAGCATGATAGCCTCGCGGGTCTGATCCGCATATGGTTACTATACCTACCTGTTTAGACCTTTTATAAAGGCATAATGGTTTATTTAACATCTTAGAACTAGTTTTCATTTGAACCTAGAAGTAAGCATACCAGCAATATGCGTAGTTTAATACGGTTTTTATTTGTTGGGATTTGTGTGAACATCGCTTTCGGACGTAATGTGTCGCATAACACTGCGCACGCAAATGGCGGGGAACTCAGTGAGTGCCACATTTTCAATTATGTTTTCAGGAAAATTATATTTTATGATAATATTTTCACTAAAAAAAACAATGGAGTAATACTGATTGACACATTTTTTGTCTTAAGTATTTTTCAGTCACATCAATCTTTTACATCTTAAAAGATTGAATGCTTCGGTGATTTGAGAATAGAATATTTTTATTTGTCTTAAATGTTTTTACAGATATTCAGTCAATAATTATGAGCAATCTTTACTTATATTACTAATAGACTATAATATGACCACAACTGAGACTACAACAATGTCGACAAACAATTTGACGACCTCAGTAGCCGAGTGGTTTATACGCCGGGTTTTATGGTGTCGCCGACTCGAGAGATCCCGGGTTCGAATCCCGGTGGAGGCAGGTGTTTGTGTGATGAATACGAGCATTTGTACTCCAGTCATGGATGTTTAATATGTATTTCTATACAAATATACTTATATATCTACAGTATATGTATTCTATCCGTTATCCTAGTATCCCATAACACAAGCCTTACAGTGCTCAC
This sequence comes from Chilo suppressalis, assembly GCA_902850365.2. Classification (NCBI taxonomy): domain Eukaryota; kingdom Metazoa; phylum Arthropoda; class Insecta; order Lepidoptera; family Crambidae; genus Chilo; species Chilo suppressalis. The sequence goes on from OU963898.1 coordinate 24,015,526, forward strand.
TTTGGGGCTAGGCTAGGTGTGAGTGTTGGAAATATTTATTTATTTTATTTATGTCACACAATATTTCAATGTCGCACAATATTTCAAATGTCACACAATATTTCGAATGTCACACAATAGCATTTCCGCTACTGAATAAGTTAACATATTCATAAAGATACAAAGCGCATTGTTTCACGCCATTATAATACAGGAGTTCACGCTATCATTTTGAATAGTCATCACATTATTGAAACGGACGAAAAAAAACTTTGCTAAAGCCACATCGAGTACATTAGACTTAGTAATTAGCGCCATCACACCATGTTTGATATTTTGCTTTCCATTCCTAGTCATCATTTTGAACCAATAATAAATAATTATGGCGTGCATTAAGGGAGACCTATGTCCAGCAGTTGGACGAGCTTGGGTTGATGATGATGATGAATAAAATTTTCTCTAGTACTCTCCACGGTACTCGTGATTTTGTGCTTATACATATGCTTTAGATTTTTACCTAGTGTGCAGAGCAAAACAAAATAGAGTGAGTATTTATTTATGTGAAACATCTATTACGGTAGGTGTAAAAGCTGCTGTTGAGTGGCAAAGCTCATTGGCAAATATATACAAGCTTGAGCGGACAGCTTACAATGACCATCGTAATTTAGTGAACATTTGTAAGGTTACGAAATCACGGTGTGATTTTCTCCCGCGGTCGCATAGCTATTTTATTTAAAAACTCACGAGTCTCGTGACTTCCGATTTTGCGCCGGCCGGTGAGTTCATAGCCTAAGACTTCCGTTGGTCTTATCGATATCGATACAGAGATACTGTTGCACAAACTTAATGATATTTACTTTGCTTTTACGTTTTAGAAACTGAATTCCGATTTTTTTTTCGCGTATAGGTAAACCAACGATATGCCATTACAGCGACCCCAACGTGGCAGACTGCATTCGCCGCATGGCCGAGCAGGCGCGGCACGTACTAGCAGCAGGGGTACCGTCGCTGGGCGTGCAATCTTTAGAACCCCTTAAGGTGCCCAGCATCCGGTTGCGACAGCATAATATGCCCAAGAACAAGTTTAAATACGACGCCTGGCTGTCGGATTTGATGCTCCGCGGGCTTACGAACTACAGCTTCAATAATTTAGAGTGAGTACTGACGGTAATTTTGTAATCACCATTAAGTGTGGGAGTCTTCTCTGTAGGCAGAATCATGTAGGAAGAACAAGGCAAATACTAGTGGCTAAGGTGCCTCCCCTGGACGAGCAGTCATTGGAACTCTTCAAGGTGCCCAGCATATGGCTGCAGCAGCATAACATGCCCAAGAATAAGTTCAAGTATAACGCCTGGTTCTGGATTTAAGGCTCCGCGGCCTTACGAATTACAGTTTTAAAAATTCCACGCAGACCAGGCAGCAGACGGCACTCGAACCCGCACCCTTCGCTATCCGGGCGAATGCACTGACCATTATGCTACCGCGGCCCTGATGGCCGTGTCGAATTTTCTCTAGCCTTGCAAGGCAGCGCCATCTCTTCGCATTGTAGAGAACCCACAATATCAAATGAATATATTTACACGCATTAAACATTTGAAAGAAGAAATAGCAATTATAGATATATTTCTTTAGGTTTAAAACATCTAGCAGTTAAATGCTTAAAAAAATTAAAAGAAAATATACATAATTATGAAATTGCTCTATCAGTGTATTCCCGGAAGACTTGAAAGTGACGGCGAACATCAGTCTCCCGCGCTTGGAGGTAACAGGTGAATACGTGGTGCTTGGACAGTTCCAGATGCTTCCAGTGGAGTCCACAGGGAAACTGTCAGCTAATTTTAGTAAGTTTTATTCTACTTAACATAAGAGAATAAATTGAATACTTGTTTTTTGAAATCTTTTGACCTCTTATCTCCTGCAGCTCAACTCATGTAGTGTATTGTACACATTTTGCATAATGTGGGTCAAAAGTTTTTTAAAGCACCCTGAATAATAATAGCCTTTAGGCTTAGATTAAAACAAAAAGGGAAGATACTAGCATCAAATAAAATATGCTCCGACTCAACTACATAAGCAACTCGCACACACGCACACGTCTGTAAATAAACATTCAATCGAGCGAGCGAGACGGAACTGTACGCTTCAACGCAGCGCGAGCGAAACGGCGAGTCCGCGTCCAAATCCCCCCGGCTGAGCTGTATTGTTGTCCTTTTCTTGATAACAAATGGTTATTATGTAAATAACATTCACGACAAACCGTGATTTTTGAGAAAAAATATTTTATAGTTTTACGAATGATAATTAGTGTTGTCGTGGTATTTGTTATTTGATCTTGAACTATTTGTGTTCTTTATAAAAGCATCAAAGGCATTGTTTTATCTTTATAACACAAAATATACGTAATATTGTTGAAGCGTACAGCTTCAACGCAGCGCGAGCGAAACGGCGAGTCCGCGTCCAAATCCCCCCGGCTGAGCTGTATTGTTGTCCTTTTCTTGATAACAAATGGTTATTATGTAAATAACATTCACGACAAACCGTGATTTTTGAGAAAAAATATTTTATAGTTTTACGAATGATAATTAGTGTTGTCGTGGTATTTGTTATTTGATCTTGAACTATTTGTGTTCTTTATAAAAGCATCAAAGGCATTGTTTTATCTTTATAACACAAAATATACGTAATATTGTTGTATTGAGTGCACATGCAGCGTGTTTGAATGTCCAATTGTGAATTAAGCGAATTGTGGTCATGCACCACAATTTCAGCGGTTCACTTTTGAACCACGAGTGAAGTATCTTCCCTTTTTGTTTTAATCTTAGCCTCAAGGCCATTATTCTTTTTAAAGAATCCAAAACTTCACTATCCTAATAATAATCTTTAGGCTTTTAGGATTTAGATGTCATTGTGGTAACTTATTAAGAAAAATTCGAGGAGCTCGATGGCGCAAGTGAGTAGCGCGTTCGGCTGCGATCGTTGAAGTCAAGCAACTTTCGCATGTGGTCGGTCATTGGATGGGTGACCAAAAAATTTACTATCTCGAGCTCCTCCGTGCTTCGGAAGGCACGTTAAGCCGTTGGTCCCGGCTGCATCTGCAGTCGTTAGCACCCACCAATCCGCACTGGGCCCGCGTGGTGGGTCATGGCCCAATCTCCCTATTCCATCCATAGGGAAGGCCTGTGCTCCAGCAGTGGGGGCATTAATAGGCTGATGATGATTAAGAAAAAAGGGGTTTTTCCGATTTTTTAGACAGTATCATTAAACAATAATAGCGCACTATTCCTCCCATATTAACAAGTTTAGTATTATTATGAAGTGAACATACATAACTTCTACTATACCTACGTGTTGAAATTTTTATGTATTGAAAATGATAATTATCATGTGGACCATGTCACTATAAAACACACTATAAACAGACTTCTGTTCAAGGCTTTCATTATGTATGTATTTAATGCTAAGAAGCCCTTTATATGCTGTTGTTGTGACTTTTATATTTATTTCAACTCAAGTGGGTATTCAATATACCATAAAGCGTACGGAAGCAAAATTTTATTACCTACTAATATCTAACTAATAACCGATTTTCAAATAGAACGACTGCAGAGGCGGATTCGCCGAAATCACTTTTCCGTAAGATTTGAATTTCATTTCGTTTATTTTTTTAATTTTACCAAATAACACATATTTTTTTCAGTGTCATATATGTACATGCATATTTTATTTGTCTGTGTATTTTAAGCTTTAAATAGGTATTTAGTTTTTACAGATCCATTTAAAACTAATAATTGTTGTAAGTTTTGTAAAATTTTAACAGTAACTGTTGCATGTAGATGTGGCTGTTAAACGAGTCTTTATATAGTGCACTTTTTCTCAGAACATTAATATTAATGGTTCAAAATTTGGAGGAGCTCGACGGTGCAAGTGGTTAGCGCGCTAGGCTGTGATCGTTGAAGTTAAGCAACTTTTACAGTGGTTCGTCATTAAAGTCATCCAATGGGATGGACAACCAAAAACGTATTATTTTGAGCTCCTCCGTGGTTCGAAAGGCAAATTAAACCACTGATCCTGGCTGCATTTACAGTCGTTAGCGGCCACCTATTCTCACTGGACCCTCGTGGTGGGTTATGGCCTAATCTCCCTGTTCCATTCATAGGGAAGGCATCAGCTGTGGGGGCATTAATGGGCTAAAGACGATGATGATTATTAGAAATGTGCCCTGGTTTCATGTAGCAATGTGCACCGCTGCCTTAGAGGCGTTGGGTGCTCGTGTGCACAAGCGCATGGTCATCAAAGACGCCACGGTGCGTCTACGCTGCTCCGGGCCGCTGCAAGCTAGCTTGGACGACGCTCACTCCACTACCGGGGAAATGGGTGAGTATATTTTCTTAGCACCATCATCAATAGCAGCCGTTGGTACAAAGAAGACAGTTTTTTTTATGGTAAAAGGGTGGTAAACAAGCGTATGGTCGGGCTGGAGGTAATCAGCCATCATAGCCTATAGACGCTCGCGATACTAAAAATGTCACTCACATCGTTGCCTACCCTGACCCAAACCTCTACCCTGTGGAGCCCTGAAATCTTACTCACTGACAGAAACACAACACCACCAAAAGGTAGTGTTATTTTACTGTGATCTTCTGTAAGGCTGTTTTTGTCTTATTTGTAAAGGAATAGAGGTTGACAATGAGGGACTGCAGTCCCTAATACAGCACGGTCCAGTGACTTTATTGATAACAGTAACATAAAAGTATGCTGTTTTGCTACAGTCTTCCGTGAAGTGGAGAAGCTTTCACAGACGTGAATTCTTGACTTCACACATCATCGCGTCTTTTACAATGTTTTACAATGTTGACTTTATGCTAGATTTGCAACATGTAGAACAATCAACTCAAACATTGAGTGTTGCATCGTAATCCAATTGCTTAAGCTCTTTTAAGATCAATTTTAAAGAGCAGAGATATACTTTCTCACTTAGCGGCTTCATCTAAACTAAGATCCATTTTTTATTCTGAGTTTAGATATTTATTAAAATAAATGCCAATTAAAGCACACAGTCTGCTTCATAGTAAGCGATCACCATGAATTGTGAAAGTCTGCGCTCGAGAGAGTAGAGGAGAGTCATTAGCCTACCTAGCTATAAATGTCCAATAATGTAACGCTAATATTTTTTAGAGATGGTGACTGATCATATCGCCATGATGCACTCTGAGGAGATCTTGAAGGAGGTCCAGCCAGCGGTGGAGACGTCCCTCGCAATGGTACTCGAGGACATTGCCAACAAATTCCTGAAACACCTACCGCAGGAGATGGTCTTCGCGAACTAGACCTTCAAGTCAGAAACTTATAAAATATATTTAATATGATAATGCTTTTGGTCCTTGATCTACTTCTAACTTTAATTTATTCAATTATTTATTTATTTATTACGTCTAATTACTGTCGTAGATAATTAACATTTACTTTAACATGGTCCCCCTGATAACAAAACGAAGACTAAACTTAATCATGGACTAAAGCTGATGTCGTCACTTTTGTTATTTAAAAATAGGACAGAGACAACATCAGGTGTAAGCTAAGATTAACTCAAGTCCGTGTTTGAGAATAAGGAGGTTAGTGTATTATTTGTATGTATAAGTGTAATATGTAATTAATTTACGTGATGTCTTATAGCTGAATTGTGATTAATTAGTAAAAGATTCATTTGCCTTTGCTTTAAGGTAATAATAATACCTTAACCCCTTTATTAATAAACTGAGATTACGCTTGGATTAGTAACTTCATGTTTTGTCTCAGTCTATTGAATGACAATGGCATTAACAAAACACGGCGTAACTAGTCATAGCTTATTCCTTGTTTATTAATAAGGGGGTTAAGATTTAAAGTAACAATGTTAATTTTCGACAAGGCGTGTCTTATTATGATTAGATTCTATTATAAACCAAGCTAATTAGATTAGACCTAAATGTTTCTAATTAATTGCTACTCCTATTACAATAATTGCCATTTTTTCTGTATCTATGTCATAATAATCTCATAACTCAAGCACAGCTCACAGTTAATATTGTACAATATAATGTCGTCGATTATGAGGTGCCGGTTTTGATTTCTGCCCCTCTAGCATGACCACCGAAACGGGATATGATAAAGCGATAATTCTGCATTAACTGTCAGACTGCTATGGAGTTTGACAGTAGTCTGACAGTTAATGTCGATACATCGCTTTATCATATCCCGTTTCGGTGGTCATGCTAGAGGGGCTGGTCCGACCGAAATTGGTAGAGGATGTTTCAATTTCTCTATAGCAAATCTTAACAGCTTTAATAATATTATATGCGATCATATAAGGTATTTTATCTTGTTTATTATATATTATTAACTTAATACTGTAAAAATCATTTTTTTATGTTACCAAAAGTGGGCAAAATGTGAACGGAAAATTGTTTTATTGTTTTCTAATTATCAATATTTTATAATGTTTAATTTTTTTAATCTTATCGGTCAATCATCTTATTGTAATTAATAACTATTTCAACAATAATGACTAATGTTACAAATACCATTGAATTTGGTACTAATTGAGTTTGATGTCTGCACAAATAGAAAATTTTGTTTTGAATTAACTAAAAATATAAACAAAAGTTATAAGTATAATATTTTTATTTTTTAAGGTAACTTATATATTTACTCACCTTTATTTGACTTATATATTGCGATAAGTAATAAATTAAAATACAGAAGGTTACACCATGAAATTTTATGATTAAATCGTAAGAAGACGTTATTTTTTAATACCTGAATTTTAAACATTATTTATTAATGTTCAATTCAATCCATAATAAAAAGATATATAAGAAAGTATGACATTAATAATATTACTTTTAGATTTTTAAACAAGGACCGTTATTAGATATATTTTATTTCTATAGCGCTATTTCTACTGAAAAGTTCAGCAGTTTGTCATTAATTACAGAGGGCAAATCAAAGAAGCATGGTGCGTAATAATTATAATATTAACATAAATTAAAGTATTTAAAACATTACAGCACCACCCACCGGACAAGGTTGTGAAATTAGTCCAGTAGCTTAGGAGAAGTTCAAATAAATATACCAGCAAAATTTAGGAAAATCATTAATATTAAGAATAGAAAAGTACGAAGTATTAAAACAAATCATGTTTAAAGTTTTGACTATCAGTTGTAACAAACTTGAATAAAGGTTGTCTTTTTTTATTTTGTTCCTAAGTCCTATATTGTATTTAATAATGTTATCCATTCAATACTTGGTTCCTTTTAATGATGAAAATACTGCCTTGTTCTAAATTAACGTTATGCTTTAGTTTTTAGCAATCCATAAAAATGTGGTCATTAGCAGATGATAAAATAATTGCTAAACAGTACGAACTTTCATCATACTTGATAAGTTTTCCCTAAATTTTGTTTTTGTGAAACTACAATTCTACAAAATTTGTTCAGTGTGAAAACGTATTAGAGAGACCGATACTTTATTTATATATTTATAAGTATTAATAGAAAGTAACTAAACGAAAAGAACCAAGGCACAATATTAAGGAACTTCTTCGTTTTACTGGTAATATTCAAATGATCATGCATTATAGAGTCTTACTTATTTAATATAATGATTTTTTTCCTACTATAAATACATACCAAGTATATGACTAGTTAAAACAAGGTGTATCAATTATGAGAAAAAAATGTTTTTTTACACTTAATATGAACAATAGAATTTACGAGCGATTCAAACATTGAACTCTCGTGATGTAATATCACCGTGGACTGTGATTAACTCGCCGCGCTTACAAAACTGCAAACCTCAAGTATCTTTGTTGCTTTCGAAGAAAAAATGTTCTTATGTTTTAGCAAAAGAGTTCAAATTTAAACGTCGCGGACTTTTCTAGGTCGACAAACTAAAATGACCGAGCGGCATTAATAGGTGCATGCCACGCGGATTGCACCGTCACCGGCTCGGTTTCTATGTAATTTGGGATTTATTAGTGTCAACAGAAATTATTCAACAGCTCCGGTGTCAACGCTTGCCACACTTTTGGCTGGTTGACCTTGCGAACAGCATTATGCACAAGTGTGTAACTTTGGTCGTGTTAAATAATAAATCATTGTTTATCATTAGGTATTTGAAATTTTATTACGAGAAGCAACACTTACATAACAATATTGCAATGACCATGAGCTTTATAACAAGGTCTTGGTGGTGCGATTTGGATAACTATCCATTAGGCTTTTTGTATCTATTTATCCGTCCGTTTGTCAGAAGGTTGTAGGGGGTGTAAATTTAATAAAATGAATTACTTTTCGAACTTTTTGCTCGAATATTAACCGCTTCGGCATGAAAAAAGAAAAATATTTTTAGAATATTTCAAATTTGATAAGCATAAGAAGCTTTAAGAGCTATAGTCCCCGACAAAACGAATTAATCAAGCCTAAATTCTATGGGGTCTGGATTGTTTTAGTGAAGAGTGAACATATTAACTTTAAGAAAGAGAGTTCTTTATTGCATTGCTTTGTCATCCGATTGCATCAAATAAAAACGAGAGAGATTGAAATTGAAAATTAAAATGGAGGAGCTTAATGGCGCAACAGTTAGCATGTATTTGACTGTGGAAGTTATCATGTTGTGATTAGCATATTAATTGATGAAACCCCCGAAACATGTAACTATGGTATAATTGTGGTCACTCAAATCTACAATATAAGGTTGGCTGTCGTAATGACCGGTCATCGATGATGGCCTTTGTCCTAACAGCCGGACATTATAAGGCTTATGATTGAGATAATGAATACCTAATGGTTGTCTCGCTGGATTTCGAAACCTAAAAATGCATTTGTCTGGGTCGCCAAAGACACTTTGCATAAACTAAGATTTGAAGTAGAAAAAACCAGGTACAAGAAATCAAACAAAGGAGGAGAACAATCAGGGGAGTAATATAAAATCTTGCACTACTCCTACAATTACAGTCAATCTACGCGTTAAAACCCTAGGACTCTTCTTAAAAACTATCCAGTACGTCCCAGGGACAACCTGAAAAACAGGACATGTCTGAGGAAAACATACATCACATAATATGTCTCAATAGCTATTTCCTAATAGTTTACTCTCGTCTATCAAGAGGACTTGCAATCCCTTAGATAAGGAATCACGCGACTCTTACAAGATTGTTAAGCACGTCTATCATCACGTATAGGTTTCTATTTAAGAATAAAAACAAAATTTATCGGGATTGTTTAGTGAATCGAGCGCAATTAATTAATTGTTAATTATGTGGAGTGTGATTTGGTTACTTGGGACGGTTTCAAGCGTTTTCGGTGCTGCAGGAAATGGGGTGATTAATTGTAAGTAACAATAATGTAGCATATAAAACTATTTATATTTTAAAGCGACAAGGTTGAATCCTGATGGTTGAAAAAATAACGTAAAAGGATTTGTCTGTAAATCGAGGGAATTTTTCGATTTAGTCCAGTAGTCATGTCTTTCTTTGGAGTTAATTTTTTTTTGAACCAGTACTTTATCTGAATTCGAACATGTGGTCAGAATTGTATTTTGCGCGCCAGTGCGCATTGAGCAATTAGCCTATATATCATGTCCTATAGTACCCTACCACAGCAAGTGTCTATTATGAAATAATCTTAAAAAAATCTTAATATCGTATATATTAAAACATATTTCTACAAAATTAAGTAATTTTTTCTCTTGATTTTAATAAAATTATAATATTTTTCCTTTTCAGTTGGTGGTTTTATGTGTCCACGTGAGGAAAAAGCACTGGGTGGCTGTCTCAAAGATGCTTTAAATACATATATCCCACAGCTGGCCACAGGTCTGTAAACAATATTTAGTTTATATTTTACTTGGTAGGATGTTATATATGAGATTATATTTAATAAATAATTTTAATTAGGTGTTTACCCACTTTACTGACTCATGAAAACAAAAGAAAATATTATGACAGCTCTATGTATTTTGCCAGAAGTTTGACCATACGATAATAATATAGTTTGATAATAATAAAAAAATAATATTTTTAGCAAAAATTAGTAAAAATGATTTTATTAGTAAGGCAAGATATTGGTATATTTAAAAAAGGGAAAATAGTACCAATAAGTTAGTTTTTCATAATTAAAAATATGCGTAAATGCGTGTTATTTGAAATTTACGTATTTAAACATACCAGTATCAAATATAATTATATAAATTATATGTATGATAATAGTAGGGTAATGATGTGTGTGTAATAAGTTTCCAAAATAGCTAAAATACATACTAGATTGAGTTTTAGATAATCTCATACAATATAGTTTCTCATACAAAAAATATGGTATTTTAACTAGCGGCCGCTCGCGATTTCATCCGTGTTTCCTTTGGTTTTTTGAGGATCCCACGGGAACCTTACATTTTCCGACATAAAATTCCAAATGTCTCAATCAAGGCCATAATTTATATGCGTACCATATTGCATCCAAATGCGTTCATTAGTTTTTGTGTGATTGAGTGACAAACATATAAACTCTGACATTTATAATATTAGTAGGATTTGTTACACACACAAGCATCGGTAGAAAAATTTTCTACTTGGGTTATTGTGGCATATTTAGTGATATTTTACTACAGCATTATGCTGGGGTAGGGTCCTGATTGTCCATTATCATTGTCTGTGTAATAATTTAGTGTATGTTTTTTATTTATTTTGTTTGTGTTTCAAGACATTACGACATTGGGAATCCCTGTTTTGGCAAATGCTTGTATGATAAATTCGAATACTTGTACCGAAGTCTTGGATGTTTTTAAGTATTCTATTGTGTATTAAATAAATCAGTTAATGTATGTATTCTATCCGTTTGCCTATATCCCATGCATGACAAAAGCCTTAGGTACCTAAGGCTTGTGTTATGGGATACTACAGTGTTTACTTTGGGTCTAGGCTATCTGGTGTGAAGAAATGCTCATTTATTTATTAGGAGTGCCCGAGTTCGGTGTGCCGCCATGCGAGCCTCTGTTGGTGCCATCCCTGTCCGTCCAGCAATCCACTGGACCAATATCTGTGACGTCATCGTATTCGGAAGTAACAGTGCGTGGCCCATCCACGATGCGCGTCAGAGACGTTAAGTAAGGCAGCACAATATTTTAACTTTAGTTTTAAGAAATGGGAAACCATTACAGGGCGCAGCACGTCAAAGGTTTATTAATTAACACACTTCTCGAAAATTCTCACGTCTTTAAAGTAACTCACGCAAATTCCGCTGCTCCTGAGATGAGCAGATTAGTTACTTAAATATATCGAACTCTTCCATATCTTGGAAGGCCCGTTATTCCTTTTTCTCTGCAGTATTTAAGAGAAGAGAAACTCATTTTATTTTAATGCAGGACACAATGCATTAATCTTATTTTCTTAAAATCTTAATCGAGTCTCAATCCTCTTTATATCAATGCATACAAATGTATAGTCGGCAAGTGGTGCAAAATTTCTACAATTGATTTTGATTTAATCTTTTTTGAATGAGATTTGATTTAATGATCTAATCTATCTTTAAGGGTGGACGCGAAGAACCAAAAGGTGATAGCCAAGATATTCATCCCTGAATTGAGAATGAAGGGCCATTACAATCTGGCTGGTCATCTTTTGATGATTCCCATCGAGGGCGAAGGCAAATTCTCAGCAAAATATGGTAAATATATATTTTGTTTATGTTGAACAAGCGTATGGCCCGCCTGATGGTAAGCGGTTAACACAGCCTGTAGACACTTGCGATATCAAAATTATCGGTGCCATCCCGCACCGCGTAATGTTACATTATTTATGAAAAGAAGTTTCACTTCTGATGTGTGGCCAGTGCACACAATATTTTGATATGTAACATCTTTCCTCTCGCTTTCCTGCAATTTGTGGGAGTGATTTTGTAAAATGGGAGGGAAGTGTGTAGCAGGAAGTCGCGAAAGCGCGCGCTATTTGATTTGATTTTAGAACATAATGTTCAAATGGCTTATTCCTTTTGTAATAGGTTTTATTTCTTTTTTACTAATATAAGGTAAGGTTTAAAATGTTACATATCATACGCGACTACTGTAAGGCTCGTTCATTTTTTTTCTCTTATATTTTCGCTTTTATCAATTTTTCCTAATTAAAATTTAACTTCGGTTAAATTTTCAACAGGTGACATTAATGTGAACGTGACGATTGTGTTGGGACGTTTGCCTCGCGCTAATGGGAAGGACGTCTTGTCTTGCAAGCAACTCGATGTTAAGTTCCAAGTGGGCTATGCATCTGTGGAACTCGAGAACCTTTCCGACAGTGATAATGACTTGGGTAAGTTTCATTTAGGTATTATTACCATAGGCCTCTTACGGCGTCGTCAGTCGAATTTCATATGCTTAGTGACGCCCTTGGGTAAGTCTCCCTAGTCTGCTGGACAGGAGGCAACAAATTCGTCAAATTCATTTTGAACTGCCTCTTGGTTATTGAATTTTTTCCCCGCTAAGAACCGTCTGCTGTACAGCATGAAGTCGCGCGTTGTCGAGCAGGATGAGCAGCGGAACCGAACGATTGACCAAAGCTGGTTGAACTAATATACAGATATGTACACATTGTCGTAATGAAACCTTATTTGTCCCAGGTGTGGCAATGAACAAATACCTCAACGAGAACTGGCAGAAGCTTGCGGACGAGTTACAAACACCCATGGAGGATGCCCTGCATGACTTCCTGAAGCCACTGGCTGACCACGCCTTCGCCACCTTAGACGCCGACGATATACTATTACCTTGAAACATCGACCAGGGAACCCTTTTCCATCACTGACAATGTTCTTCGTCCTTTGCTTTAATCACATAAAAATTTACACCTAAGGGCGCTCGTTAACGAGACGATTTCTACCTGGGTCTAGTCACGGTTTTAAAACATATCTACATCCGGTCGTCAGCTAAGGTTTGGGACACTATGGAGGTTTGTTAACGACATCGACGCTACCAACGGTTTGGGGTCGGTGAAAACGTACAAACCGTGCTCGTGAACAAGCTTAGTCTTCACTATCCCGGGTAGAAACCATGCTTAGGCCCGGTGGAAAACCGGTCTGTAACAAGTATTGTTTGGTCCCAGAAATATCAGTACATCAAACACTATATTTCTGATATCTAAGATTTAAGTTAGTTAAATATTTATATTTATTTTTAGTGTATAAAATAAATTTATTATTTATTATCTCGTGTTGATTAGTTTTATTATTTATATCACTTGTATTGAATAGGTAGGTCGTATCTTTTGTCTTTGATTGAATTGTCTTAAGACGGTTTTTACTGGGAGTTAAACAACTACAATACATGTAATAAGGTATTTTGATTTTCTTTTAAATCTAAGTCATGGATGTGTTTGTTTAACACACAACCTAGCCCCAAAGTAAGCACTGTAGGTTTGTGTTATGGGACTAGTATCCCACAGGTAACAGATAGAATATATATACTGATACATATATAAGTATATTTATATAGAAATACATATTAAATATTCATGATTGGAGTACAAATGCTCGTATTCATCACACAAACATCTGCCCCCACCGGGATTCGAACCCGGGAGGCCTCTCGAGTAAGCGAAACCTTGAAACCTAGCGTACATACCACTCGGCCACGGAGGTCGTTTCTCATCTTACTGTCCAGATTATGGCAGCCAATAATTGGTTGTGAATTTATAGTGTTATTTAAATCATGAATAAAGATGTTTCATAGTAAAAACAAATCAGATGAATAAAATACAGCTAGCAATTCATAATAGCATATGTAGGTTAATAATAATTAATTCAATTTCTATGCTTAATCTTATTTATTTTACATAAAAAGTGTCATCTAAAATTAATTGTACTTTCACTACACTCTATTTTTAGTGAAGTACATCTAGTTGAGACTACATAATAATAAAATCCAACCAACAAAAACATATTATTGATACAAATATATCGAAAGATCACATTCAATGTTACACTTTTTAAGTAATTTAAAAACTAGTTTAGGTACTATTTTAAGTTCAATAATTAAATTTGGTAACTTAAATAAAATAAATAAAGCTTAAACCACTTACAAATTAAACAATCTTAGCGAAACTTTAAAGATCCTTATTGAAAACCTTATAACATTAAATAGTTATTTATGATATTATTGCAGTAAGTTGGTTATTACAAACGAGTAGACAACTGTAAGCCCGAGACGAAGTCCAGAAGCTCTATTTTTGATTCGCTCGCCTGAAATAGTATAGTCGAATGCGACCTCAGTCACTTTCGACTTCCAAGTCGCATAATACTGATTTTCCGTATTTTTGAATCGTTCATCTACAGTGTTACTAGTTTAATACAAAATATTTCTTTTTGTTAATTTCACGGAAAAAGCTAAAAAGCAGTCATTGCCGCTGTGAAAAATGAACGTATGATTCTCAATAACTGGTTATTTAATTTTTTGCCTTTTTTGTTAGAAAAGATCAAAACGTCGCAACAAATCGTCATCTTATCTGAAAAAAGATTGATAAAATATCTTGAAAATATCTGACATAAAGACAAGTATTCTATCATTCGCCAACGCACAACGAGTGGTCGAGACCGCTCGTTGACATCGAACGATTCAAATATACGGAATTTATTATGTCGAATCAAAATTTGTTTAAATCGAGCGTTCGACGCAAAGCGAGTGATTCAAAAATAGAGCTTCCCATAGTCACGAGTAAATACCAATTCCGCACGAATGTCATACCTACAACGTTTTTCAACACATTTGCAAGAAAACAGAAGCTAATTTAAGTAATGAAGCCAACTTTTTCTTATAAGAAAATAGTCCCCATTTCCAAATGGCGTCACGTCCGGGTGGTGAAACTTAGAACTACATCTTTTTAGTATTAAAGTGAGACAAAGGTATAGATTAAGAGTGCTTCCAAGGAGATTCGACCAAAATAAAAAAAAAACCGCAAAGAATCCTCACAGCGCCATGTATGGAAGCGTGCGGTAAAACGTTTTACCGCACGCTCCGTTGTAAGGCCCGTAATTTTGAACTTTCGAACAATGTATACAACCTCCGTAAATACATTTTTGAAAAAATGCATATCGCGTATAGAGATATTTCTGTAATATTTTATAGGAGGCACGGGACCGTATCATATTCAGAAAATCTATAGGAGAAATAAGACCGAGTGCATTGCGAATCAATATGACACTGTCCAATATGATAGAGATTTACAGTTACTCAGACTTTGTAGAAGGTTCTTACAGAAAAAATGTTGTGTTTTTATGAAACCACACCACAAGTGAAACTCATAAAACCATTAAAAGAAATTATTTCTGGGCTGGGATTCAAACCCGGGTCTGAACTGAACCACTTAAGCTTGTTGTTAAATCCTGTTTTTTTTTAAATAACAATCAAAAATGCAATGCGTCCTATAAAGATAAACAAACGAAATTTTGGCAACGTAATAAAAGTTTCACATTAAAAATAAGAAATTGCAGAGAAAATTAGAAAACTTAACGAACAACTCCACCCTATAGGTGGCTTTGCAGCCTGATTTTAGGGACTTTTGGTATTTTACTGGGAAGGATAACATCTGTCGGGCCCGTTAGATATAGGTAAACAGAAAATGGTAGAGGTAAAACTTTAAGGCCTCCTTTCTATTTCTTCAAGCCTCATTCTATCTCTATTCGATTTTAAACTAAGCAATAAATATAAAGATACTGCTAGATGTTTAAATCTAAAGAACAGTTTTATTAGAAAAAAATATATATGTTAATATTATTAAACTTTTTTGTTTGACTATACTAAACAGCTTCAATAATTTGATAGTATCCAAATTGTCAGCGATAAATATATTAAAATAAACTTGTTAATTCGGATACTGTGTGAATTGAATTTTGAATCGTGTTTTGGGTTTGCTAGTTATAATTAGATGAACATGAAGAAGGCAGAAATTCAACGTTTAAAGGTTTATAAAATGAAGATGGAGATGAAATAATTTTAAGGTTCAAGCCAATTGTCCATTGGAACGTTGGTGAAGAAGTTGAATAACAATTCTAAGGTTCGAGCCAATCGTCCATTGGAGCATTGGTAAAAATTTTGAAGACCAATTCTAAGGTTTGAGCCAATCGTCTATGAGAACGTTGGTGAACATATAAAAGAATAATTCCAACGTTTGAGCCAGCCGTCCATGGGAACATTAGTGATGATGCTAAAGAATAATTCTAAGGTTTAAGCCAAACATCCAATGGAACATTGGTGAAGGCAGCATTGAGGAAGGCCTGGAAGTGCTTGGCGATGGCAACGGAGGCGGCCGGTCGCATCTCGTCGATGATCTCCGCCGCGTTGTTGTTCAGGAACTGGTTCATTGCTTCACCTGCAATTCACAAACGATCATTTTGATTATATGTATTCCACGAAAGGTAGCGGCATGGCTGTGTCACTATCATTGCTAGGCAACAATGATAGTTCTGATAGGGGGCTTCTCGCACAGCGTTGCCAGTTTCTTTTTTTGCCAAATCTGGATTTAGGAACTTATTGAGTGAAAAAAGCGGGATTCTTTCGTCAAAAGCGGGACATAGTAGAAAAACGTATAATCAAAAGTTATTGAATATTTATTTTCATTACGCGCCACTCCACACTTGTCTGTGCCATCCGCCCGCGCTTTCTCAGTATGCTGAACGTACGCATGGTCGAGTTATTCCCGAAAATCTAAAATTTTGATGTAATAATCGGGACGTCTGGCAACGCTGCCCTCGCATGAGTTCCGCGATATGAATATATTATATCGCGGAGCTCATGCGAGGGCAGCGTTGCCAGCTCGATTTTATCATGCTGAATTGTAAAATTAGTATGGAGTTTGACAGTAATATTCATGCTACCAGGATTGATGTCAATAGGCGACGGTGACCACTTAAAATTAGGTGACCCGTCCGCTTGTCTGCCTTCGAAGGCAATAAAAAATAAGGTTTATTTATTAAGGTTCGCTATATATTAAAACATAATTTCAATCCTATGCGCTAGCTTGGGTGCTAACCCAAGCTGTGAAAAAGAGCGACTGCTTCCACAACAACTGGCAAATAGGAATTGGCATGCCATGAAATAACAAAAATGTCAGCAACTTGTGGTAGAGAAAATAAAATTGTACTATTACTATTATTACTATAACAGTTATACTATGCATTCAATTTTTATAAAGATAATTTTGTCTTTAATATGTGAAATTATACAATAAAAAGAAATACGTGGTGGTATCTAAAAACTCAATGGTTTGTCAATACTAAAGCAAACACAACATACGTAGTAGATAATTAGGCTGAATGTAAATGGGATATTAGTTACAGTGAGATTAAAATTTTATGGCGGTGATGAAGTTATTAGCGAGCAGCAACTTTGTGTCGTGACTTGCGCTAACTTCACAGTTACCATAAAATTTGACTCGCACTAGTTCGGGTTTCAAGGTGTCGCCTACTCCTGGGTTCGAATTCCGGTAGGGCAAAAGTTTGTGAGATTTATGATGAGCCTTTCTTTCTAAGTCTTGATTGTTAATTTTGTTTGACTAGCAGCTGGCCTGCCATAATGCTCAAGCTCAGCGCGATAGTTGGTTCGTCTGTTACTCACCACTGATACTGCCGTGGTTGATAGTGTCGCGCACCGGGAACCCCAAGCCACGCAGTTTGAAGTCTACCAGCAGCCGGTCCGCCATCATGAACGGCAAGCCGCCGCTCTTGAAATTTTTGCGATGGTTGGTCGGTTTATTACTCACCAATGATACTGCCGTGGTTGACAATGACGCGCACCCGGAATCGGGAGCCACGCAGCTTGAAATCCACCAGCAGCCGGTCGGCCAATATGTAGCGCACGCCGCCGTCCTCGATCTCCTTACCATCTTTGCGATGGTTGGTCGGTCGGTAAGCTACGTGAGCTTGAAGTCCACTAGCAGCCGGTCTGCCGTCACGTAGCGCAAGCCGCCGCTCTTGAAATCTTTGCGATGGTTGGTCGATCTGTTACTCACCAATGATACTGCCGCGGTTGACGGTGTCGCGCACCCGGAATCGGGAGCCACGCAGCTTGAAATCCACCAGCAGCCGGTCGGCCAATATTTAGCGCACGCCGCCGCTCTGGATTCCTTACCATCTTTGTGATGTTTGGTCGGTCGGTAAGCTGCGTGAGCTTGAAGTCCACTAGCAGCCGGTCTGCCATCATATAGCGCAAGCCGCCGCTCTTGAAATCTTTGCGATGGTTGGTCCATCTGTTACTCACCAATGATACTGCCGTGGTTGACGGTGTCGCGCACCCGGAATCGGGAGCCACGCAGCTTGAAATCCACCAGTAGCCGGTCGGCTAATATGTAGCGCACGCTGCCGAGCTCGATCTCCTTACCATCTTTGCGATGGTTGGTCGGTCGGTAAGCTAAGTGAGCTTGAAGTCCACTAGCAGCCGGTCTGCCATCATATAGCGCAAGCCGCCGCTCTTGAAATCTTTGCGATGGTTGGTCGATCTGTTACTCACCAATGATACTGCCGTGGTTGACGGTGTCGCGCACCCGGAATCGTGAGCCACGCAGCTTGAAATCCACCAGCAGCCGGTCCGCCATCATGTAGCGCACACCGTCGCGCTCGATCTCCTTGCCAAAGATTTTTGCGATGGCCGCCACGTCGTCTGCGATACAAACAACGTATTAGAACTAGCATAATTATTATTCATCATTCATTCAATCATACCACGCCCACTGTTCAGTAAACATGCGTTAGAAACTCCTCTGCCTAACCTAGTCTACATTTGACCGACCAGGTCTTTTGTACATCCATTTTATAGATATAAAAAATAAAGTAATATGTTTATATTGCTAAAAATTAAATTACTTATAATAAAATATTTTGGACCAATTATATGAGTGTGTTTATGTAGTTTAAATACTATGCAGTGAGGACATTGATAGGCTGATGATGGCTGACGATGTAAATCTAAGTATGTATAGTCAAAACTGAGTATATAAAGGAAGTAAGTATCCTTCATTATTTTATGTAAAATGAGTGGCAAACAAGTATATAAATAACCATGTTACCATGATTATACAATAGTATTACTCGCGCCGATGATAACCTTGCACCTTTCACCACCAACCCTAGAACGTAGAACCATATTCACTGATAAAAACAATACCACCGAAAGTTATTATTATTTTTCTGTGATTTTCTGAAAGGAGGAGATTACTTCCTGAAACGGCGCTCGAATCCGGGTAGAATTTCCGTTAATGCTTTCTCTAAGTGATCGAACCAGGAATGAGGAAATCCGTAGAAGAACGAAAATACCAAATATAGCTCAGTGGATCGCAAAGCTGAAGTGGCAATGGGCGGAGCACATACTTCGGCGAACCGATGGACGTTAGGGTCACAAGGTCAGGGGAACCCAGTGGATGCGGAAAGAAAGAAGGACTATCATGCATGGAAATCCTTAGAGGAGTCTTTGTGTCCAACAGATGTCGTCCATCGGCTTATGATGATGATACCTCGCTTAAACGGAAAACCAAATAACACTATACGTATTTATTAGTAAACATTTACAGAGAGTAAGGTTTCCAGAGCTGCCCGGGGAGCGGATGGGATAAGTTTAGAGTAGACAACTCTCAAATAGAAGCCTTATTGTTTTTAAATGAAAATGTTTAACAATACAATGATGAAGACATCGTTCACATCACAACTTCGTTTCCCATGTCGCCTTTTTCAGTCTTTATCCGAGGGCACGTTAGTGCCCCGCCAAAAGAGCCTAGCTAAACAAGGACACACCTGGTGTAGCGTTGGTTTTTAAACAGGGCGTGACACTGACACACGTAGGACAGCTGTTGTGTCTATGATAGCGAACCGCTTACGTCGGCGTAGCTGTCAAACTTCATTGATTGGGTTGGTAGCATTGAGGAAATAGTCGATTTTTCTATTCGACTAAAATATTCGCCTTGAGACTTATAAAAAAAAAAAAAAAGTAATCAGGCAGTGAATCTCTGTGGGGGCGCGTGGATGAATGGATGGAGTTTGACAGTTGTTGAATTTTGAATAGTTTTTCCCATATCGATTTGAGTCCTCCTTATCGGGCGCTGTTTTTAATCGATTTTGAATTTTACTCGAAATTGAATTTCCTCGCTGATTTGGGTAGGTATTCCCTTTTCCTCAGCTTACGGCGAGCGTAGGTATATAGTTTTGAGTTTATTCTTCGGTTCGTCTCGAATGCGGCGGCTGTCTGTTTGACTGTGGCCTTTGCCTTCAGTTGGGGAGAGAAACAAATCATAGACACATATTTGGGAGTAGACGACCCGTCTATCATCTATGAGCAATTGTCAAAACAACATTTAAAATTTCACAATCTGTTTGTGGTACAGTTATCTTTTCATCGTTTCTTCTGCCCAAAGTATATTATAAGGCATGTTATAGTCGTCGGAGTCGTGAAATAGATCCGAAAAGTTTATATCCTGAAGGATATTAGCGGAAATAGCGCGGAGTCGCTAACCGAACTGAGTTTCGCAGGTATATTATATAGGAAATCTGTGGTTCTACCAATATATAAATCAGGGCAAAAGAACTCTATAAACAATTACCGTCCAATTGCTATACAAACCTCATTCTCTAAAGTTTTTGAGCGAGTAATAAATAAACAACTCATAAGTTACCTAGAGTCAAGGAAATTGTTGGCTGATACACAATACGGTTTTAGGGCTGGTAGATCTACTGATGATGCGGTTCATAATTACGTACAAAGAGTTGTGAAGAAACTGGATGAAAACCAAAAGGTAATTACAATATTCCTCGACCTCAAAAAGGCATTCGATACTGTAGCGCTACCTATACTTCTAGACAAACTTGAAAGGATGGGAATTCGTGCAACTCAGCTAGATCTGTTTCGTGATTACCTATCTAATCGTTCACAGATTGTTAAAATTGGTAATAACAGCAGTCGCGAACAACCAGTCTGCTACGGAATTCCTCAGGGGAGTATCACTGGCCCGACTCTATTTTTATGTCATATGAATGATTTGTCTAATTTGAAACTAGAAAATTGTGAAATAACATCCTATGCAGACGACACTGCACTAACTTTTACGGCAGATACTTGGGAGAAAGTTTTTAATCTTGCACAGAATGGCTTTGACACCGTTAATAAATGGCTTTCCTCTAACAGTCTGACATTAAATGCAGAGAAAACTAAATACATTTGTTTCTCTATTCGTAATTGTAGCATACCTTCAAATCTAAAGTTATTCGCTCATAAATGTTCAATCCCACCTTTAACAACATGTCAATGCCCAATTATAAACATTACATCGCAGATGAAATATCTCGGCGTAACAATAGACAAAAATCTTAACTTTACAGAACACATACATAACATTTCGCAGAGATTAAAAAAACTTGTATTTGTATTCAAGCAATTAAGACATGTAGCAGATAGAAAGACCATGAAATCTGTTTACATAGCCTTAGCACAGTCTGTGATATCATATTGCTTAACATCATGGGGTGGAGCAGCAAAGTCAAAACTAATCGAGCTCGAAAGAGCACAGAGACTGATCTTAAAGATATGCTTATTTAAACCTAGACTTTATTCAACTACAACTCTATATCAAGATGCTGAAGTCTTGACGGTTAGGCAATTGTTTGTTCTTTTGAGTATTCTTAAGCAACACGCTAACATAAATTATACACCGCTTACCACAACATCCAGAAGACACTTAAATGTATGTATAGTTGAAAGTTCACGCACCTTGTTTGCTAATAGATTTTTTTACATGATAGGGAAAAAATTATACAATTGTGCAAATAAAAAATTTAATATATATCCCAAAAGTAAATATGAAATTAAAAAGATAATAACACACTGGCTCCTCAGCAAATCATATGATGAAACTGAAAAACTTTTTGTAAGTTAAAGTAAAGTAAGTAAGTTAAAAATTTAACGCACAAACACACACACGCAAACACATACACACACACACAAACATAAACACACTATCACACACACATGCACAGTTTTATGATTTCTATTTTAAATTTGTTTCTACCATAAATAAAAATATACATATACCTATTAGGTTTTTATGGAGTGTTTTAAAATTGTATCGAGGGTTGGAGGCCTGGAGCTCTGAAATACAGGTAGACTACTGCCTAGTTTAGACTCCAGTCTCCCACAGACACGTTAATGTATTTATATAAATAACCTATGTTTACTATGATCCGTTTGATGTTTGTGGAGAGAAATAAATAAATTATTATTATTATTATTATTATTATTATTATTATTATTATTGGAGTAACTCTTTTTCCTACTTATTTTGCAAGTTGTGGCTATGAAAAATAACCTTTCTGTTGATATTCTGTATCGTAGGTGGACGAACACGAAGCTTCGCAAGGCGTTGCAATAAGGCAGTAACTTGTGATAGGAAACAAAATACTTACGGATAGTTTCATATTTCGAACGGTAAGCTATCATCTGACCTCATATTTGTTCTCCTAGCACTAATTGAACTGCATTATGCACGATATGGTGATTATTGTCATCAAATATACCTAATCATTCTTGTCAAGTTAGTGAACATGAAATTGATTTCCTTCAACCCGGTGGGATGGGCCCCAGTCATGTAGGGATTCAAATTTAAAAGTGTAAACATTGACCGTGAATA
Organism: Chilo suppressalis; assembly: GCA_902850365.2. Lineage (NCBI taxonomy): Eukaryota > Metazoa > Arthropoda > Insecta > Lepidoptera > Crambidae > Chilo > Chilo suppressalis. The sequence goes on from OU963898.1 coordinate 24,038,186, forward strand.
TCCCTCACTCTACCCTACCCGCCAGTGATGCAGATGTGGTAATCTATGTATTTTCCCCATATCTGATCATTTTTTTTCAATGTGAACTTCAGGCTTGTACGTTCCCCTCAAGAAATACTGGAGGAATAACAAGGAGACTCTTTCTCTGTACACGGACCAGAAGGGACGCGGGAGTTTATTTGCCAGCCGCTCTCCGGTTTTATGTAACCCGGCCGTAACAGCGGACAGATTATACACTAACCTAACCTAACCTATCCTAAACAAGGTATTTTCATTACTAACCCCGGGTGAGCGTGGAGAAGAACCACAAGGCGAGGTTGGACCCCGACCTACCCATTTCCATATATATACATATATCTATATAACTAGTTATCTCACTGAGAACTGGAATTAACTAAGTTTGTCACCAATATCGATCAAACGAGCCGTAGAACCTCTGAAATCCACTAAATAGCTTATTCAGTCTAGTCTATGTGGTCCCCTTAATGGGCAGTGCATTGCAGAGTGGATAAAATATATTAGATATAGTTGAGAACTCATGTAAGTACATGGTAGAGTGTTATGAATGTCTGATATTCATATAATTATAACATTTCATGACAACTTGTTGATTTATATAAACTTTAACTTTAAACTACTGTATTCAGCTTAGATATTTAGTCAGTAAAACATAGTTAAAACGTTTCATGTCAACTTGTTGGTTTATATAAACTTTAACTTTGAACTACTGTATTCAGCTTAGATATTTAGTCAGTAAAACATAACATAACATTAAATGTTGTTTTGACAATTGCTCATAGATGATAGACGGGTCGTCTACTCCCAAATATGTGTCTATGATTTGTTTCTCTCCCCAACTGAAGGCAAAGGCCACAGTCAAACAGACAGCCGCCGCATTCGAGACGAACCGAAGAATAAACTCAAAACTATATACCTACGCTCGCCGTAAGCTGAGGAAAAGGGAATACCTACCCAAATCAGCGAGGAAATTCAATTTCGAGTAAAATTCAAAATCGATTAAAAACAGCGCCCGATAAGGAGGACTCAAATCGATATGGGAAAAACTATTCAAAATTCAACAACTGTCAAACTCCATCCATTCATCCACGCGCCCCCACAGAGATTCACTGCCTGATTACTTTTTTTTTTTTTTTATAAGTCTCAAGGCGAATATTTTAGTCGAATAGAAAAATCGACTATTTCCTCAATGCTACCAACCCAATCAATGAAGTTTGACAGCTACGCCGACGTAAGCGGTTCGCTATCATAGACACAACAGCTGTCCTATACGTGTGTCAGTGTCACGCCCTGTTTAAAAACCAACACTACACTGGTCTACTTTTTATCGAAGCGCTTCGTCGTTTTTTTAAACCTTATGATTATAACCAGATAAACAAAATTCTCGGGATATGTTGTCAATAGCGGGCTTATTAAACATATATAAAGTTTTAATTGGCTAGTTCCGATTTCATTGATACCTAAAAACACCCTGACTTTATCACTGACACACTGATGATCATCAAAATTCTTAAAAATATATAAAAAAAACGTACCCACCCTTAAACTAGGTGATGTATGAGACTCCAGCAATTTTGAGGAAAATAGAGGTCTGAAAATTTATATAGAGACCCAAACATTTTCATGTTAAATGTTGCCAAGACGAAACCATATTATATTATATAGCTCGCAGTGTCAAAAATTTACTATTATTAAGCCTTTGTAACATATTACAAAGCACCTTATACATTATTCTCAGTAATATATTACGTGCTATCCAAAGTATTGCACATCCTATATCTCATTGGAACAATAGCAATTGTATCGCGTAAAAGTTCATGATACGACCCCGGATCAGTATGTCATAGTACTTAAAGTCATGGACTGATAATCACAATCCATACTATTTTTTCCTCTGCTTTATTTATATCGTAACACACATGATTGTGGTATGTTTTTCATTTTTCTTAAAAGTTTTAACTGCTCATGAGTATTTTATGTGGGCTAATTTTTTGTTGTTATACATAAACGATATAATTTGAATCTTTTTTAACAAAATGTGGGTTGCTTATGTTTCATGTAAAGAATTTACCTGTCTGTATTTGTATTTTTTTATTAGTTTATATTTTTTGTAAATAACTTTTGTGCCCTACCTTTTCTATGTAGTTATTTCTATAAACACATTATATACCTATATATATAAAACTACTACTGATAAAGAAATATAAACACCGCAACTACGCATAGTCAGTCTCGTGATTGATTAACTTAGAATAATGACTCGCACTATAAAATAATAAACTTGAAAACATATACATATACTCCTAAACCCAACCATTCGAAACATGTGGCATGTTGAAAGTTTCTGGATTTGGCCACTCACAATAAAAGAATGAAAAAGTAATTATGGAATTCGAAAATAGAACTCATAGGGAACATGTTTCTTTTTATTTTGAGTGTTATTTGATTTTCCATTGTGGCGACCTTTCGAACATTGTATATTTTCGTTAAATGATTTTTTTATGATTTTCGCTGTGGCTTAAATCAACAACAGAGTTGCTAATCACATTAATTGGCATTTGGTGATGAATCTCCATATCGCAGCTATGTGTATTCGTTGTTTGAAGAATTTTGACATGGACGTGAGATCAGCTCCAAAAAATTCAGCATATTCGTGCTCTGTTAGACATTGGAATGAACCAAGTTCAGAACATTTTACATGTGTATCTGCGAAGGTTTGTATTTGATGAATCCCACATGACTTATTTTACGTGTTAAACTAATTAAAAATATTTGGGCGTGGACGTAGCAAACTTTATGCATTAAAGCATTGCCTGTCCCTGACATTACTCATGAATTAAAGATCTTGTAGAAGTCTCACCTTGCAGCTTAACTGAAAATTTTGAAGTGCGCGAAGACATGATTATTGACAATAATGGCTATTGGATGCCTTATTTAAAACATCAAAATATCAACAGAAATCCTAATTCATAACAGTTTTAAATTTACAAGGTTTCCATTAAATATACCGGTCATCAATATCTAACTGAAAATTTAAACATTAGTTTAAAAAACTTCTTCGAAAAAATCGATATATCTGTAATGGCCAAATACATGCAATTAGTGGCCGGCAAAAGTTGCATGAAACCCATATCTGTCATGTCTTGTGACCAAATATTTTTTTATTGCCTTTGAAGGCAGAGGAGCGGACGGGCCACCTGATATAAAGTGTTCACCGCCGCCCATGAACATCAGAAATGCCAGTGATACAGTGATCAATGCCTCTTTTGCTGGCCGCTGCAGTAATGTTTTATAATCTAAAGCCTTTTAAGAATCTCTGGCAGACCGTCAAAGGTTCTTAACTCAAAATGGTTTAAATAAGTAAACTGCACTTACTGAACGCTGCCCAGAAGTCACCCTGGGATCTGACGGGGAACAGAAGCACTTGTCCGGAGACTTCGTAATGGCCGGTGATTTCTATACGAGGCAGCACCAGCCCCATGTCAATGCGCAACTTTTTCAGATCCGACCTGGAAGATGTGAAGAGGATGGTGGTTAGTTGGTAGTGAGATAAGGCAGTTGTCCGCCGGCGAGATACCCTGGGAGGGTATCGTATCGGAGAAACGTGTAATATAATATAATAATATACATTCCCTGTTAACAAAAGAGATGCATAATTATAACGAAAGCGAGAACTCTTTCCACTAGTTTGTCGCTGAGCGACAAGTGTTATGCAAGATAAAACTCACTCAGCGATGTTCACTTGCCTCAAAATGCGCAGTGCTTAGTACTGTCAACGCGAGCGAGTGGTGCGAGAAATGGGCCGATGTTCTCGTACACTCCCTCTGCCCAGCGATAAAACATCAGAGCTACACACTCGCTCCCCACTGCTCGCCAAATCGTTTCTAGTTTCTAGCTCTACTTGCATCTCGTTCATCGTCGGCAGTGGGTATCGTCCTTATACAAGCGCTAAACTAGAAGCTCGACGAAGCAGTAGTGCAGCGCGATTGTGGAATTTCGCATTGACCGGTCATAGGATGGGTGACCAAATATTTATTAAATCTATCTCTCTATATATCTTAAAATATAGCTCAGTCACTCCTTGATAGCTAACACGCCCAAACCAAACTATTACTGAAGTCGGATAATGTCCACGTTTATACTATGCTGACTGACTGAGAAGCTTCTATAGAGCTTCGAGTATAAACTCGGTTGTTTTGCTTGTTAAAACATTTCTCAATAGTAAAAAATCATGTCAGTTAATAAAAGTTTTCTATGACCCTGAGTTTGCGTACCGCATAAAAAGTTCTTTTGATTTTGTCAACTTTATATTTTTTTAATTTCCAGTGCGTCTCATAAAGGCTCCCAAGTCATCTTTTATAATACGTGACATGGTTTTAGGTGTTTTATTCATCTATATTCATAATCGAGATAAAATCTTTTGCGTGCGAATTGTACGTGGAACGGCACTTTTTTTGTCACAAATAGATGTTTCATTGTACCTATCAATAGCCCAATATACAAACATTCGAGTATTACCTACTTACTTTATATAATGCTATCATAGCAATTCGTTTTTCTTTATCTTCCACACTCCATATTTAACACCAATGACGCGAAAATGAGAAAACACAATGAATAATTCATGTAATCAGTATTAGGCGAATTTTATGGGTTATGGCTGTTCCTCATCTGTAAAGTGACGAAAAACTGTATGGCTTGACCTTGCCTTAAGAATGAGAGATTCCAAATTCAAATGAAAAGTAATAGTTTTTAGTTGCGTACCTCAAAAGGTAAAAACGGAACCCTTATAGGATTACTTTGTTGTCCGTCCGTCTTTAAAGACCGTTTTTTCAGGAACGCATAAAGGTATCAAACTGAAATTCATATCTAATACTCAGGTCTACTGTTGCTTATAACTGTGAAAAAATCTAACTTCTAAGCGAAAGCAATAAAAACATACAGCCGTTTATGCCGAAAATATCCGAAAATTTTCGAAACTCGCAAGGGAATCAAAACCTACAGGGTTACTTATAATCTTGAAATTTGGTACGAAGTAACGTCTTATAGAACAGATAAAGGAAAAATTGCGAAAACCCTAAATTTTTAGTTGCATCATATAATAATAAATATTTTTGAAAATTTTAAAGTTTTCTCATGAACGCGGAGAGGTATTAAATTGAAATTCATATCAAATACTCAGGTCTATAATACCTTTTTTTTTAAATTATTATATACGCACAGTTTTAATAGTATTTATGGCTTTAATTTGTATTTATTTATTTATGCATACATTAGTACACTGGTACGCTGCAAGTCATCACTTAAGACATTGTTAGTCTTCCAGTGCTGGTTTCGCAAGCTCTCAACATTCCCCACAGACATTAGCCAACTATGTGCCCATAACAATTCGAGGTAGACATATAAGATTGCCGCTATAATGCTACCGCGTTGAATGGAACCATTTTAAGACGCCTTACTGCGGCCTTATGCCTTATTACTTTAGAATTACGATAAGATACCTCGTTACGAAAATGTTGTGTCACTTTGTAACTGTCGCCTCACCGTGGTGCATTGCGTTTAGTCGGGGATGGAGATTTGCGATTATTGTCATTATCGACAACTATGCTTTGGTAATTCTAATATCTTTTTGTTTTGTTCTCGCTCTTTATTATTTAGCCAAAAAACAAATTTTTACCACACTCTAGTTTTATTTATTTTGGTTACATGGAAAATAAACAGCTAATCTTAGTAAACCAGAAATGAACAGTAGCAACAAAGAACCAATTACAGCTCCCCCACATCTGGCATAACTTAAAGTTTAAAAAAAACTATTTGCACTGTCCAATGTAAGAATACTCTTAAATATAGTTTTGTAAATGAGGTCCTAATGATAAATAACTGAAGATGTTGCTGAAGGTAGCGGTGACCCTGACTGGTCCGGCCGAGTTCTCCATGATGAGGCGGTCGATTAGCAGAGTGGCTCCACCGGCGGCACACCGATGTCTGGCAGACCGCGCGCTAAGTACGGCCAGAGGTGGTTCAAAGAAGATTTGATGCACGTGTTCAGCTGAGGGTCGCTCCGGCTGCACGGTATGATGCACTCCAAGGGTTTTTTTTCATAGTCATTATCTCACCTGACTTTAGTGACTGTATAATAGGGGTGATGACGGGGTACAGTAAACGAAATTTTATTTAGTCCGTCAGTTAGATGATCAAAAAATAATGGACAGGTATTTTCTTTGGGCAATCAACCAAAAAATAACAAAGTTATAGCGCGTCAAAGTTTGGGAGTAGGGGCTCGTGACGTCAATTTTAAGTGAAAATTGTACCAAAACGTGACGTCATGCGACTTTTCAAATGAATATATTTCTGCAATGTTTATATTATGTGAAAAAAGAAAAAATACGTGTCCAATACTTTTTGATAATCTACCTGATAAACGAAGAAAAAAAAATAGTCATCATCCCTATTACTGGACCCGATCACGGTGATGTTGCTGAAGGCAGCAGTGACCTGACTGGTCCGGTTGAATTCTCAATGACGAGGCGGTCGCTGAGCAGGCGCTTCACCGGCGACAATCCCGATGTCTGGCAGCCCGCGCGCCAAGTGGTCAAAGGTGGTTGGTTCAAAGAGGACTTGATGCACGTGTTCATCTGAGGGTCACTGTGACTGCACGGTATGATGTACTCCAAGCGTTTTTAGCTTATATAAATTTTCTCACCTGACTTTCGTGACTGTATAATTGCTGGGCCCGATCACGGTGATGTTGCTGAAGGCAGCAGTGACCCTGACTGGTCCGGCCGAGTTCTCCATGACGAGGCGTTCGATGAGCAGCGGTTCCACCGGCGGCACCCCGATGTCTGGTAGACCGCGCGCCAGGTACGGCCGAAGGTGGTTAAACGAGGACTTGATGCACGTGTCCAGCTGAGGATCGCTTTGGCTGCACGGTAAGATGTACTCCGCTGAAAGACGAATAGAGTTTGTGTCAATTAAATATTTAAATAGTGAGATCAGTTCCTTCGTCATTATAAACACTGGGTTATTATTACTCCATTGTTGAGGCATCGACTATGCATCGTACTAACTTTACGTTAGCATCATCAGCCTATTCCCCACTGCTGGTTCTTCTGGAGCACTGGCCTTCACTATGGATGGAATAAGGAGAATGGGCCGTGACCCACCACGCGACATGACCGACGCTGCCAGAAGGGGAGTAGGCATACATGTGTGCAGGATTTGGCAATAATACATCGCCTCGTGTCCTTATTTATGTGTGAGTGTCCTTGTTACAGTTTTGTTTTATGTGCGTGTAAGTTAAACTGCGTTTGTACACATATCCTCAGACTAAAAGACTATGACACGCAATAACAATTTTCAGCAAAAATCATCAAAATGTCAATGCTTTAAAAAACACTCCAAAAAACCATAAAAACTAAATCTATAAAAGAGGTCGGCAACAGTTGCTGCGTTTTTAAAGTATTTATGGGTTCATAGAATACCACGAAGTATGTAGTGATGGCGGCAATTTGTTAACGGAGCTATACGTAATGAGGAATGACTTTATGCAAAATGAGTAATAAACAAGTATAATATGGCCCGCCTGATGGTAAGCGGCCACCATAGCCTGTAAACGCTTGCTATTATAATAGAGTAAGATCCTAACCCCGCCATACCGTACTTATTTTCTGATGGACAAAATATGGATAATTGAGTATGTACTGTTAGTATGTACAATTATCTTATACATACTCAATAACTCGATAACGATAGCTTTGGGTCAGTTTTCGGGTTCAGCTGGAACAGGTATGTAAAAATTATACTAACTTAAAAAAAGCCTGAGTACTAATTCTATATGTATGTTGTAGAAAATGTCGTAAACGATTTGATATTAATACTGCCAGACATATTCTGTTAGCAGTTTTTATTGCCAGACACTTTTAATGTAGAAGCTAAAAACACAAACTTACAATCTGGACCTGATATTTTTATCTATGCTATTTAGGCAACTATTTTTATATTTTGTAAACTGTCTGATATCTAAAATGGCACTGTGAGAAAGTTAGAGAGTATGTACAAGTTCATTGTACACACTAATACTACTTGATTATCCATATTTTGCCCATTAGAAAATAAGTAAAGTCTGACGGGCTTGGGATCTTGACCTATAGACTCTCTACAGGAGGAATACCCACCCGCCTTAGGTTTTTTAGGCGAAAAAATCTGTTGAGTTTTTTAGTAATATTAATATCGTATTATTAAAAGATATATATACTTAATGCAAAATATAATAGATTTATTAACGCAGCTCTTAATTACTAACCAAAATGTACTTTAAAATATTAACTCTTACCTAAACAAAAGTTATCTCTTAACGTAACCTTTTGTAAGGTAAAAATAAAACAATTTACAAATTTATTTTAGCTTTTGCAAACTATTGTACTATTCTTAGCACGTGGATTGTATAAAACTTATTTATATTTTTTATTTCATAAGCATTTAACTGCTAGATGTTTAAAACTAAAGAAAATTTTACTAGAAAATATTCCACGCGGATCAGGCAGCAGACGGGATTCGAAACCACACCCTTCGGTATGCGGGCGAATGCACTGACCATTATGCTACAGCGGCCCTGATGGCCGTGTCGAATTTTCTCTAGCCATTCTTAGGATGCAAGCCAGCGCCAGTAGCCTTCGCAGTGTAGGTAACCCACAATGTTAAATGAGGCCATGAGAACCATAGTGGCGCCTAACTATTTTTTTTACAATATTGGGTTTATGATTTTTTCCAGTTCAAATTGATCATTTCGATAGAACCAGAGTGGTTTAAAAGTGATAGAACGAATATTCACTAGATGGCAGTATAATCACTGTTACGGTTTTTAGTCTGTGATCTAAATTTGAGGTGCCATACTGGCCTAAGTAAGATAAGCTACTATGGTTAAAAAATGAGTTAGGCCACTATGGTTCTCATGGCCTAAAATGAATTTCTTTATAAGTATTAAACATTTGAAAGGAGAAATAGCAATTATAGTTATATTTTTTATTTCTTAAGCATTTAACTAGATTTAATTTTCTTTAGCCCCTTTATTAATAAACGAGGTAAGTAATAAGTTTTATATAAGTTAGTCTAGTTACGCCGTGTTTTGTTCATGTCACTCAAGTGCCATTTGTAATTCTATCAAAAGTGACAAAACATAGATTAACGGGGTATTAAAAGGGTAGATGTTTTAATTTAATTTTCTTTAGATTTAAACATCTAGCAGTTACATATTTAATAAATAAAAAATAGAACAATAATTAAAAACTCATTTAATAAAGCACTACTGCCAAACAAAATTAATTAAAATTAGTTGATTAAACTAAAAAATATTATAACAACAAAAATATTTTTCTACTAGCACAGACCTAACGGCCGCTTTTTACCTCGAGCAGAACAATATTATGAAAAGTCGGACAAGAAGTGATCACATTTTTCACATTTTCGATTTCGCAATTTAAGTTTTCTCTACTTTTGTGTATATTGTCGTCCTCAAATACACCCAAATAATCAATTAGCCTTTTCATATGCCTTTTCTTAGTGGAAAACAACGTTCCGCCCAGCTTTTCCCACTCATTCTTCCTCCTCAGTAGGCACAAGAGTCTTGTAAGAACATATGAAACATAGTAGGCAGTATGCAAGCATTATGTAACCCACAAGTGTACCAGCGGGTGAACAGAACCGGTCTCGTTGGCAAGGTGATGTCGCAAAGAGCGATGACCGGTACTTTCAAATATGCGCCATAATAAGCATAATTATTATAAAAACACTTTTCTCCCCCATTTCAATAAATAAACAGAATAAGCGCAAACTAGTTACACGGCGTTTTATCTATGGACCAGTCTTAAGCACGGGAGGAGACGTGCGAAGGGACCATCAAACCAAGGGACGAGCGGCCGCGGCGGCGGAGCGGAGACACACTTTCTTAGGCCGTATACAGAAAAAAAGTTGGAAACCTTACTGGTAACACATAAAAGAAGCAGGTTGAAGCGAAGTTGTTCATTAATTTCAAAGGGCGGTGCCAGCGCTGACCAGCGCGTGTCGGCACTTGTCGGCGCTTATCGGCATTGATCCGAAACGCCTGTTACCGGTAAGGACCAGCGCTGACAAGTGCTGACGAGCACGGCTTCCAGCTTTCTTTCTGTATACGGCCTTACGCTCCACGCACAGCTTCGCATGGGGCCCAACCGCGTTCAGACTTTATATTTCAACACCATGTCGCTGTTTGATATCTATTCTGCTTGTTACTAATATACTAGTTTTACCTAATCGCAGTCCACGTTTTTTAAAGTCCCCATAGGACCCTTATCCGACCAAGTGTTAGTTTAACAAATACTACATTTTATCAGTGGAAACATTTGCGGCAACAGAAAAAAGTAGGAAATCAAATTCAGTGCCCAAGAGTCATTTACACTTAAAAGTAGCGAGAGTCCTCGTAACTAGACAACTTCTGAGAACTTATAGAGACGAGAAATGTAGAATAAGTCGCTATTGCCAATAAATATAAAAACTGACTAGGTGTAAAATGTAAACAAAAGTTAAATAAGAAAATCACAATAGTTTGCTTATTATTGCAGTTGAACTTGAACGGGTGAGTCCACTAGCCGCCGTCGGGCGCTTGCGCACAAGGCCATTCGGCCGTTACATAAGACAGTTGCCAAACTGTGTGTGGCCGGGGTGGCCCAGTGGCCTGCTTTACGCACATTCTTTTGTGAGCATTTAAATAGTGATCGAGCTATATTAGATGGTTATTATATTCATTCATTGACTTGTTTTAACAACGACTTTGTGTTTTTAAGTACTTTGCGTTGACGTGACCTGTGTGTGACGTCACTATGAACACAAAATTTAAAGTAAATGTAGGGAAATTCGTCAACGGTACATCAATGTCATTGCTGATGGTGTAAAGACGTTCCCTACCTAATACAGGAGGAAGGAGATTTTACATTAGGATCTCACGCATCTCCTCCGGCCGCTCCCTCCCACCGCAGAAGGACAGGTAGAGGAAGGCGAAGGCTCGCCCTGGCTGCGCCCGCCCAGTGGGGGAATCCCTCGCTGCCCGGCATGGCATCAGCTATTCCGGTCACCAACGGATTCCGTAATGGCAACCCTCCCTTGTACCTCTGTCCTACATGAGAGGACCGCGGAAGGCCTTGTGAGGGGAACGCCTAGACTGTCCTTCCTTAGCGGACGGGGAGCGGTGCGGTGGGCAATAGGCCGCGCACTTAGCTCCCACCGCGGCGCTGTGCACGTCTCCAGGATCACCCGAAATACCCCGGGTGATCCCTGCGTGGAGCCCCGGCGAAGTCCCTCAACGGGGATATCGCGGTTCCGCACTTAACAGCGTAAAGGGTATTCGCGGGGTTTTAAGCGAATAATATGCTGTTAGCGCTCGTAAGCCGCGCGGAGTGCTTAACGGCTTCTCCGTTTCGCACCCGTGAGACTTGAGAGAGGATAGGTGTGAGGTCCGTTCGTTGGTGCGCCCCTTAAGGGCGCCAACGTCTAAAATAGAGGTTTTACCTGCGTAATAAAAAAAGGATCTCACGCATCTTGGAATGGAATGGAAAACTTAGTCTAGTAGATAGCGTTACATTTTTATTGAAGTTATACTTCTTTAGGCGCGTTATGAAAAAATGATGAGAGTGAAATTTTAAGATGCGCGCGCATCACTGTAACACAAAAAATTAACAGCTGCTTTTGTGTTTACCGCACTTTAAGAAAATCTACCAACAAAATAGAAATATAATCTCTATTTTGTGGGTGCTAACGACTGCATTGTGAAGGCCTATCAAAAGTATTTATTAATCTGGAACAACGGAACCAAAGCGCGATTCAGGAGACTACAGCGCCATCTCTTGACCATTGGTGTAGTAGAACCAAAAACCACATCTTTATTTTTTGTAATAAAGTAACAAAAAGTATTTATTAATCTGGAACAACGGAACCAAAGCGCGATTCAGGAGACTACAGCGCCATCTCTTGACCATTGGTGTAGTAGAACCAAAAACCACATCTTTATTTTTTGTAATAAAGTAACAGTTATAAGTATTCATATTTATAATATTTATCCACATGTTTCTAGTTTGTATATTCGGAATACGTGTTTGAGTTTCATACAAGTGCAAATCACATATGTTCTAATAAATTATATTCAGTAGCGATTTTAATTGAATATTTTGATTATTTATTTATTTTTTCAAATTAAAACTGAACTTTATTGACTGTGTCCTTTTCCAGACTTTTTATTAATTTATTGTAATTAATTATTTGCATGCAATTAAAAACTAATTTTAAACGATGCCAAAGAAGGATAACTTCTCACGCGCCTACATAAGTACACGCACCCATTTTTTTTTTACTGATTTCATTACGCAATATTGTGTTTAAAACATACACTAGCTTAATTAGCAATACATAGCAAACAGTTATCAGAGATGAGATGAACCAGATGCCTGAGACAAGTGCCCATTTTTATATTCTACGAGACGCCCACAGCATCTTACTTAAGAGTTTAAGAATAAGCAATAAACTGTAACTCATTACTACATGTCACGCTTTGTCACTTGCACATAAAATTCAGGTGGACAGTAAATAAATAAATAATAAATAAATAAACCCCACGCAGCCCTGGAACCCTTCTCACCAGCAAAAACACAACACCACCAAAAGGTAGTATTATTGATATTTGACGCACTATCCCTTCTTGTCTCCGTTATAATAGACTATAGATATTTATTTAAACTTTATTGCCACAATTAGAAAAATGGGCACAAGGCGGACTTAACGCTAAAAGCATTCTCTGCCAGTCAACCGACGAGAATAGGGAATAGATTTAGGGTAAAATTTTGCGGGTTCTCCCTGGTGAAAACTTTTTGGTCTAACTAATTAGCTTTTCAAACAGAAATATTATTTCTTGTAGTCATACTACTCAACTAGGTAAAGGTCCAAGTTTGTCCAATAGAAACAATAATTTTTTGTTCAAATATACGTATATCCATAGGCACTAAAAAGTTTAACTTGGTTTGAATACGCGGAATATAATATCCACCACATTGGTTAATGCAGCAAGTACTTCTTAAATACCTTCAGCACTCAGAATTGGCACTGAACTTAGAGTGGAGATCAGCTTCAGTAATAGGCTTCAATATGATGTCGGGGTAAAGTAAAAAATTCTATTGAAACCGTCAGTTACATTATGAAAAAATAATGGACACTTATTTTTTCTTTTGTTGACCAACCAAATAATGACAAAGATAAAGCTCGTCAAAGTTTGGTAGATAGGGCTCGTGTCATTACTTCTAAGTGAAAATTGTATTAAGGTACATTTCTAATAAAAAAATACGTGACAAATACTTTATGATAGTCAACATCCCTATTGACTCTTTCTTTATTCATAGCTTTATAATCATAAAATCTTTCATAATGTCACAAAAGTCCTTGTATTCGTGATAGCAATTTTCCTCCACAAAGTTTATATTTGCAACTTTCGCGTCTTACGAAATACGAGAGGTTCTCTCAAGACCGTTGGTAATTCCAGCAGGTATCGAAAACATTACTGGTATATAATATTACAAGACATATTATATTGTATTATCTTGTTTTATGTTATAAATTAATTTAATTCCAGACTTGTCTAGTAATAATTTTAAGTTGCAAAAATCAGTTGTTGACAGGTTCTAACTCTATATTTAGAGTTACTGGTAAAAACCTAAAAAAATATCATAATATGGTCTCGTATTATTTCTTTATATCTACCATACAATTACTTAATATACCAGAAGTAGCATAATGCCACAAAATAGAAATAACAGAAGGTAGTCTACATACAGAGTGCGTTCGAGGCAACGCAAACATGGACATCATTCACGGATAAGATATCTCAAACCAGCAACTGCGAGCGCGAATTCCACATGCTTAAGACACGCGTCTGTAAACGTTTTTGTGCATAAATGGAGGCCCAATAAACAAGTTAATATATCAGTTCAGTAAAACATAGAATTGTATTTAACGGTAAACATTAAACGGTGTGTTATCATCTTTTTAATTTGTTATCTAACAAAAACATTGAATCTAAAGAAATTTGTATTAGAAAAATATCCACGCGGTCCCGACTGCGCGTCAATTGATTCGTATATACATTTAACTTTATACTGCTGTTCGCGTTTTTCATTTTTCCCAAAGGTTGACTGGGAGAGAACGCAGGTATGCAAAGTGAAGTACATACATTAAATTACCTTCTGTTCTGTATATTTTGTGCTATTGTCGCATGAATAAACATATTTAATGGGTGGTCTGTAAAAAGCCAAATCTCTGTTTTAATGATGAATGATAGTTTTTAGATCACCCGCGTCTCTCACACTCGAAAAAAGACTATTTAAGAAAAAATGATAAACAATAGTATTACACCTTCGACCTTTTTTAAAGTTTTTAATCTACCGAACTACCTTCACAGCAAAAATGCAAAGCAAATTTACAAATAATTACGAGTAAATAAAGTTGCTCAATAATTTATACAGAATTGTCAAATTATGTTTGTGAACACACCGAGGACCATATAATGGTGATTGAACAAAAGATCAGCCTTTGTTTACACGGTTTTGTTCAAATCGAGGTAATATTCTGATATAATCATGTAAATTTCGGTTGCTCAAGCTCTACTAATGTCATCTTAAGGTTAATGTTAATGTAAGTGCTCTGACACAAAGCTGCAAATTGGCATCACATCGCAAATAATTGCGCGAGCTTGCACGAATGGATCGCAAGAACTTCCGATCTGATTCGCACATTTCTGAGATATTATGTCACACTTGGTGACACCATTTTACTTGTACGGTAATTTTGTAGACATAATAAACCCAAAAACTCTTCAAATGAAGATATGCTCATTCTAAAAAAATAATGAAAAATCTTCTTCTGTTCTCAAACCATACTATTTTCAAGAAAAATAGTTCCCATCAGCGTTTATAATCGTAATAAATGGATGTACCCAAAATCTTCTTTTTCCACAAGGTATCCACATTTTTGCCGCACGTAATCGCATCGTAGCAATTCGCTTCGCAAGTTCTTGCGATACGACGTCGCATCGCATCGCAGTTTTCTGTGGGAGCCCTAAACAATAACAATAGAGGTACCTTATGTGTCGATATTGAAACTCTTTTTTTTATCTTTTACAAGTCTCTTCTGGTCGCTAGTCGAGAATAGGTACTTTTCTAGATAAATACATTTAATGACTAAAACACGTAAAAACCTATCAAGACAAATATCAGAAAACTCTTGATGAGAGTTACTTTTGGTTGCAATGCTCTGGTTGCAATATCTCCCAATCTGCCAATTTTAAATGATCTGTCAATATCAGATAGGAATGTTTATATGTCACTTGCACCTTGTTCATATTCTTTCAATTTTTATTAGATTCAATAACATCTTCTATAAGAATTGACTGTGAGAGAACGCAGGTATGCAAAGTGAAGTACATACATTAAATTACCTTCTGTTCTGTATATTTTGTGCTATTGTCGCATGAATAAACATATTTAATGGGTGGTCTATAAAAGGTCTATAAAAAGCCAAATCTCTGTTTTAATGATGGATGATAGTTTTTAGATCATCTGCGTCTCTCATACTCGGAAAAAGACGATTATAAAAAAAAAACAATAGTATTATACCTTTTTTAGACTCAATAACAGTTTCTATACCAACAATTAGAACACCCTTCCCAGAACCAGAACAAAGCACAAGTACATACAAAGGGCAAAATAATATACCCACTAATAAATATTAGCATAGCATCGTTTGGGATAAAAGTAATCTATCAGCTTTCCCATTTTCGAATAATTTAAATACTTAAACTCAGAAGTTTGCAGTATTATCCAAGTTTCGATTTTTTAAGAGAGGTAGAGAACAGCGGATTTACCCCTTGAATTGGAGCTCCCATCTGGAGAAGCAACATCCACTATACAGAAACCCTCAGTAAAATAACTCTACCTTTTGGTGGTGTTGTGTTTCTGCCGGTGAGTAGGGTTCTAGAACTCCACGAGTTAGAGAATTGATTTCAGGCCACCATGGTGAGAGGATGGCTAAGCAGTACACTTTCTGCTGCGTCCTGGATGGGGTAAAAACCGAGTGTGCCCATGACCACACGACTGAATTGAAACATCTTTAGCTCCATCTGTATGTATATATATATATATATATATATATATATATATATATATATGTACAATATATACATGTATGTACATATACATATTTCATTTACTAGCTATAAGAGAAAGAGAGAAAGAAAATGTGCGCGCACTGCTTTCTCTTGCTTATATCCCCCATTCAACTCCCGTTCGCCTCGCCCGAATACACTTTTCGTAACGCGTAACGCATTCGCCAGCTTACCCCCCAAGTCAAGTGTGCATAAAGAAGTTTCACTTCAAAAATATGTCATAAGCCCATGCTACCCATAATTTTGTAGCTTCTATATTAGGATAGGGTCGTGCGCATCTTTCAAACACAATACGACTAGGTTATCAATCTTTTAGACATCCTACACTACAACACTGCTAGTTCACCTTATACAGGCAGTGCACCTCAAGGCAAGAATTAAGGGCAGTTCGTGAGACGACTACAAATTTCGCAAGTTGACGCAACAATCAGCGCGAAGTGTCAAGGCTGCGATGACACGTCACCAGCCGCGACATTCATTACCCACGAATCTTTTTTGAGAACCAGGGGCCCAATTCTCGCGGCATAGATATTATATCGGCTTCGAGATAATATCGAAAGGAGGGATATCTATTGAAAATATCTACTGATGGTAAAAAATGCTATTCTAGTGGATTTTCGATATTCCAATGATATTATATCTATCGTAGATATTCTTTCACAGACGAATGCGTTCCGTTTTTCTCGATTAAGTTAACATCATAGTCTATATAAAATAATAATAAATTAGAGCAGAATTTTACAAGCAACAAAATGATATTTTATGAATTCCATTCATATTAAATATGAGTATACATTTTTTGAGTATAAGAAATCTCAAATTTTACCTAATTTGTATGCGTATATAATTTCAACGTTATGTATAATGAAACGTCAATATTATTTAAGATTCTCCCTTTTCAGGGAAGGCAAAGGGAACAATGCCCATAAAGCCTAGTCTTTAGTTATATTAATCTTCTTTTTTTTACATTCGAATGCCGGTGTGACGCATTCTAATGTTTCTTGGAGTGTTTGGCACGTTTATGGAGTTGGCTTTTTCTCTAAGCTTCTGTGAGGTAGTCAACACTACAATAAAGTTCTCGCGTCCACTTGACGGGAATAGCGTATATTTTAAAGATTCCACTAATTCTTCAATTGCGCAGACGGTTGTAACACCCAATCACACCAATTTCATTTCATAATATCCACTTTGAACGAATTTTAGAATAATTAAAATAAGATGCCAACCGCACTCGCAGAAATCCCGCCAAAACTCCGTATCGTCAATAAGAAAATGGTGTCGATTCTGGCATGATTCTCTAAACCTAAACGTAAATTTGACAACAGTGTATCCTTGTCATTCTCCATACAGAATGAAAAGGAGAGACTGATGTTAAATTTAGTTTTAAGTTTAGAGAATCATGTCAGAATCGATACCAATGTCATTCATAACTTTATAGATTTATAACCAAATTTTTGTTTAAACGTAATTTTTTTATGAAGTCGGCGCCCCTCATTTCAAATGGGCCCTCTTGCTCTCACAACGGCGGCGCCTTAGCACAGCAGCAGCAATCACTAAATCATTGATGAAAACATGAATCAACTCATCCATCGTTAATATAAACTGGTGTCGATTCAGGCACGATTCTCTAAATCTAAACTTAAACTTGAAAACAGTGTTTCCTTGTCATTCTCTATACAGAATGAAAAAGAGAGACTGATGTTAAATTTAGGATTAAGTTTAGAGAAGCTGAACGCACAAACTGTGCATGCCATAAAAAAAAGAAAAAGAAGAAGTTTAGAGAATCACGCCAGAATCGACACCATTGTTTACCTACTTCTTTATTTCCTAATTATTTATGAAGGCAGTTAACAACATCTGGAGGTAACAATAATTGGCAATGACACACGACAACACAACAAATAATAGGTAAAAAAAGTGGAAATAACAAGATTGACATGCCAAGATCCATAGATATTTATATATCGAAGGCTCTTTACCAGTCGATGTATGTCTACTGATCATCCGTAGATAAATATCTATTGCGACATGGTGAGAATAGGGCAAAAAGGTTTTCCTTCGATAAAAGGCAGATCATTCGATATATATCGAAGGTGATATAATATCTATGCCGCGAGAATTGGGCCCCAGATGTAGAGTCTTTATTATTTATGCCATTTTCACACTACCCTTTACCAATGAGATGAGCGATCGTCTTTGGTTCAATCTTTCAATTTGCCTCATTGTTACATCTCTAAGTAAAATTGACTATAATTCATGTCACAACAAATATAGTAGAAGTGTCAAATTCTAACAAATAGTTACAGTATTTTTACTATATCATATTTAGACATACATTTATTTATTTTAGATGAAACAAAAAAAGTCTTTTCTTTATATTTACGACAAAAAATACTTTATAGTATGTACTTAACTACCTCAATCAATAAAAAACTTCTAACTTACAAATTGAGAACCAGTTTCTTTTTAACACCGGATAATGACTAATCTGGTAATTCACATCGTCGTCTGCGTCTATTAATCTCACGGATCAGGAAAACAAGTTCTAAAACTAAATACCTGACGATTTAGTTGCACTAATATACACACATAATATCAATAAAAAGGGAACATTTATAAGTAGAAAGACTTTTTATTAAGTTAATAACTACCTATAATGCATTTAAATCGTCAAATGGGGGACCCATTTGTAACAAGGGGCAGAGTACCTAACCGCTTTTCTTATTTCTCTATATTTGATGATGGAAGTTGTCTATGGTCTGTCCTGACGTGACCAAAAATAAAGGATAACAATTTTAAGTTTGTCCAAAATCCCAGACCCTTTTATTTTCTGATGGATAAAATTTAAATAATCGCGTAATATTAGTGTGTACAATGAACGTATACATACTCACCGAGTTGTGCTGGGGGTCAATTTTCGGGTATCAGTGGCACAGGTAACTACAATTTTACTCACTTTACTAACAGTTTGAGGGCTGATTCTAACGTATGTAGTACAATAAAAAATACAATATTGTCTATATTGTATTTTTCAATGAATACTGCTTTTTATTACCAGACCAAATAATACTAAAAACAAAAAACACAACCTTGCTTATTTTCTACAATAATCTATCTATACATGTAATAAAATATTAGGAAACTCAGAACTGTACATTGAATATTTTTTTTAAAAGAATACTTGGGGTGTGATCTGCAATTGATACCGAAGCCAAAAATATAGTTTTTAGAATATTTGTCTGTATGTATGTCCGGATAAACTCAAAAAGTACTGCATGGATTTATTTTATATTTGGCACGAATATTATTAAAAAGTCAGGTCAACATTATAGGCTACATATTATCACCTACGGGGAACGAGCAGTGAACCTTTATTTCTAACTAACTCCACGCGTACGAAGTCGCGGGCGGCCGCTAGTATTGATAATAATTAGATAATTAATTAATTTTAAAGGTTTCCTTAACACTATTCAAAAGATAATTTTAAGGAAGCTGTATTAAAAAGGCACTTAAAAACCCTTCTCACAGTAGCACTTTAATAAGCTTAGAAATATTGAAGCCCCTACGATTGGTCTAGCAATTTGCAAAATGTAGCCTCTTAAATATCTTAGATAAATATCAGGTCACAGAGTCTGAGGTCTCAGTTCTGTAAATTTTTAATTTATGTTTTCGAAATTTTAATCGTCTGCCTGCATAAATTTCAAATTGTTTACAATGTTCTGTACGACATACCTAAGAGCCAGTCCTCAGTCTGTAAGTAAAGTGAGTAAAATTTCACTTGCCTGTTGCACCTGATACCTGAAAATGGCTACTAGTTAGTGAGTATATATATGTATTGCTTGCATTTTAAAGTCATTAGGTAAAGTTTACTATTTCGTACAGGCCATAAAACTTCACCCGGTTGCAATCAGGATAGACAACCGTACATCTAACAGAAGATTTCCTCCAAAGTTGTTTAGTCAGCACCTGCTCCGTAGCGCTTGTGCACAACTATCACGTCCTTATCCATTGTTTTCGGAATGAGTATTGCGTTTACTATATGAATTATATTCTGAACACGTATTACTCGACCATTAAAATATATAGACTCTATAAACTGACACACAAGGTTGATATTGCTCATCTTTTGCCCAATACGTATCTGCAATTTAGAACCAAGTAAGCAGAATCACTGCTGAATTCAAGGGTAATGAACGAGCTGTATCTTTTCTTTGGCTTATAGCCTATTGTGCTTATTTATTTTATTATCATTCATTTTAGTACTGTGTTTATATGCTACAAAGTTTATTGTAAACAAAGACATTGGTAAACGGACGCCTTTTATTACCACTTTGTGTATTGTAAATATTGTATTCATATTTCCTGTGAAAAATTACCACTCGCTATTTTCCGAGCAAACATGTTGCAGGACATTAACGAAGTGTTTGGTCTTGCTTTGCAAAACTTTAAGTTTATTGATTTTTGGTTCAGATTTAAATTTTCGTCAAGCGTCCATGGCCACGAATTGGAATAAATAAATGGTAAAAAAAGTACTCTCATCTTCCATTTAAATAAAAGGGTATTTTAAAACATTGACTGAAGCAAATTGTATAATAGCTGCCTTCTTCTTCTGAACTCAGAAATGTAAATATTGGCAAACTTATGGTTACCATAAAATGTTGAAGTTATTGAAAATTACATCTCTAATAATAAAAAAGGGTATTAAAATTATTCGTATCATCAATTTTTATACAGTAGAAGTAATGTTCTGATCAATTTGCATGTGGACGGAAAAGTAGTATAAGTGTTTAAGTATTTGGTGATCTTTACAAATTCCCAAAACCACGATACTGGTGTGTTGTGTTTACTGCCGAAAATTAACATTTACAATAGATTTATTTTAAAGTCACGTAAGATTTAATAATTAAGAGTAAATAGGTTTCAAATAAAAAGGCATTTGCTACTATTTTGTTAAAATCTAAGCTTAGTTACAAAGCAAGTTGAGCAAGTTCAGTGATGCTTTTGGGCAGAGAACGATATGATTTTAATTAAACATGCATGGCGCTACAACATCTCTATAAAAACAACAGTTGTAATTTTGTTTTCCGTTCTGTAGTTTTATAGCTATTATTTGAGAGTAAAATAACGCACTCTTAGATTGACGCAACTCGACGGTGGATTCAAGTGGCTTATTTAGATGGATCTCGTTTGAGCAACGAATTACATAATTGTTTGCTAATTACGCCTAGTTGTATAATGGCTGATTACGATTTCAAACATTTGAACCTTTTTATGCTATAGCAAGGTAAATTTAAGTTTGAGCAGAGGGAAGAAAAAAATATTACTTAACATCTGTTCAAGTATCCCGCCGGCGCGCAAAGCTTACTTTGATATTTTTATTGAAGTTATACTTCTTTAGGCGCGTTATGAAAAAATGATGAGAGTGAAATTTTAAGATGCGCGCGCATCACTGTAACACAAAATTTTAACAGCATGAAGTTGGTCGCTTTAGCGACCACATGTTTCTAGTTTGTATATTCGGATTACGTGTTTGAGTTTCATACAAGTGCAAATCACATATGTTCTAATAAATTATATTCAGTAGCGATTTTAATTGAATATTTTGATTATTTATTTATTTTTTCAAATTAGAACTGAACTTTATTGACTGTGTCCTTTTCCAGACTTTTTATTGATTTATTGTAATTAATTATTTGCATGCAATTAAAAACTAATTTTAAACGATGCCAAAGAAGGATAACTTCTCACGCGCCTACATAAGTACACGCACCCATTTTTTTTTTATAATAATAATAATTAATAATTTAAATGTCATGGAAAATAATGAAATTTGAAATGAGAGACAAGCACATTATCCTTTGCACGACAAAGAACGAAATATGACATTTTAAACATAAAGATGAAGAGGTGTCACTACTCACAAATAAATAAACAGTTACATTTATTTTTTTAATGAAACTTGGTTTTAAAAAATATTTGTAAGCGGTTGCAGTTGAAGATAGTAATTCCACTAAGCTTTCTGATAAAAGTGTTATTAAGCTACCTTGAAAATTTTGTATCTAGGTACATTGTAACTTGTAACGGCACAAACATCTCTTAATATAAATTAAATTTACGTTAACAAATTATATTCAACATCGTCGTCTCAGTAATAATATTATTATAAACTGTATCTACCTTTTGTAATAGACCAACTACTATATTTCATTTAATAATCGTTTATAGATACATGGAATATATTTCATGACTTCCTCTTAATCCTATGCTTGTTTCTTCTTTTGATTTAAGGTAATTATATATGTGTATAATTTACGTGATTTAATCGTGAAATCATAACCGGGTTATCTCCTATATATATATTTCCTTACTGATGCTGTGATAAGCACGGAAATTTAGTTCCAAATGGGGTCAGTGTATTTAATATTTAATAATAAAATTTAATACCGTTTCCCGCATCACAAAGCGCTTTTGTTACCTTAGTATTAGTCGCATCACTTAAATAGGTGGTGAACTTAATTTTCTTGTTTATATAAATAATCTAAATAAATAATGTAATAATCACATGTCTTGGAAACCTAACACAAGGTAAGAGCCTAAAAAGTAAAAGCTACTAGAGATGATGATGAGGAGCTCGATGGCGCAAGTGGTTAGCGCGTTCGGCTGCGATCGTTGAACTTAAGCAACTTTCGCAGTGGTCGGTCATTGAATGGGTGACCAAATATTACTATCTCGAGCTCCTCCGTGCTTCGGAAGGCACGTTAAGCCGTGGGTCCCGGCTGCATCTGCTGTCGTTAGCACTCACCAATCCGCACTGGGCCCGCGTGGTGAGTCATGGCCCAATCTCCCTATCCATCCATAGGGAAGGCCTGTGCCCCAGCAGTGGGGACATTAATAGGCTGATGATGATGACTAGAGATGAAAATAGAAATTATCTATCAAATGAAAATTACCCATACATTATCTGAAATGTAATTAGTTGAAGTACCTGTTATTAACAATGAAGTGTAGAATGTCCTTAACACGAATAAACGTAAATTTGATGGTCTACAAAGGAAACGTGACCTACATGGCAGTATGAAATTGTTAAAGATTAGTGGATAAGCGTGAACGAGAAAAAAGACTCGATGACTTTAGAAATATCGCGTTATATGAACAAAGCACTAAGAAAAACAAAGTGTTATTTTTAAATCAATTACTAACTAACATAAATCAGGGAGTGGCGGATGAAATTATAATGCTCTGCTAGAATTTGATTAAATCGATTACAAAGCTACTTACTCCATACTAATGGGTGGTATAAAAATATCAAATGATTCGAATGAGCTTTAAATAAGTTCGAATTTTATTTAAGTACAATTTCATTTCATTGATCTAGAGAAC
This sequence comes from Chilo suppressalis, assembly GCA_902850365.2. NCBI lineage: Eukaryota > Metazoa > Arthropoda > Insecta > Lepidoptera > Crambidae > Chilo > Chilo suppressalis. The sequence goes on from OU963898.1 coordinate 24,061,815, forward strand.
AAATGCGTTACTACGCATTTGAGTTTAAGAAAGCAAAGAAAGATTGAATTATGTTTCACTGAAACATTAATGACTCTGAATACAAATTTACAGCAAAAATCAGAAATGCTAATGAAATGCTTTGCCTTTTAGTAAATTTGCTTTTAAACAGTCTACATTTTTACTGGAGTCACACAAATGTGATAAGTGCAATCTCTATGAAGCTGCTATTGGTATCCCTACTAAGGAATCTTCTGTATATTGTTTTAAACTTTCGTGGTCACTAACATAATAATAATTTATTGTTGCAAACTCCCATGATCACGGAGAATATTCGAGACTCACTAAAAATAATTTCCATAGTAGCAATCCCGTAAATAACATAAATTACTGTAACAATCTTCGAGTTATGATACTTATCAGTCCTTCACTTATAACGGCGGAATCTTCTTATTACCTACTAGTGTCCAACCCTCGCTTCGCTTCGTTGTAGGCTATAGTTTTTGTTCTCAGGCTTGTATTATACATATTATAAACCTTCCGTGAAAAATTATCTACTAATAATGAATGTTTTGTGGCGCAGTTTAGGACCCGTAGTACCGAATGCAATATTGATTTGCTGTTAAAAGTTTGTCCCCCTTACGATTGGTCTATGCCCTTATTGTGTTTGATAGTTTACTGTCGCATTGAAGTAGAGAAAAAATCTAAAGTGCCCATTTTTCAATCTTTTTTTTTCCTGAAACCAAATTTGATATCTGATCCAATTTTTGAAATTTCCGAGTTCCAGGGGTGGTTTAGAAAGGGTCAAAGTTACCTAATAAATCGAAAATAAAAGAATCTAAAATTTTCCATGTTTTTTGTAACCTATTAAGTTATCATTAATTTTTATTATTAAATGTATCATAGTTTTTATTATAAAATCATTTCTCATCTATCTCTGGGAACTTTCCTGAAGGAACACAAGAGGATAGTTAGTTGTGCCAATTCTAGTGAGAAATCGACTGTTCTAACCTCTTCTCTATTCGACCAACTAGATTCCACCTGACTTGTTTGAAAGCGATAACACGACCTAAGATCTAGCATGCTTCTCCTAGAAAAAGTATATTTCACCCGTGAAATAATAAAGCCTAGCAGCATTTAGGAAATACGCTGCCGGCTTGTAAATTTTGGAATTCTGTAATTTCCCGAGTTGTTTTGACTGTAGTTAAACTTGTACAGTACTTAAAAGTTAAAGTAACGTATTACATATTCGTTCATAAGTTATGACTTTGTTAAGTGACTCACTGCACATAATCTATCTAGCAGTAATCTAAGGCTGTTTCGTCACGAAACTCCGTTGCCTCACAGTTTCAACAGAGAACAAATTTCGCACTGCTGCCTGATGTTTGGTTGAATATTACCCAATGGCGTCTTTTTGAATTGACTACAATAAATATTTGCCCAACGTCATAAATGGAATCTTGACATTCAACTGTTGGGACACTCGTCTCATGTGTTCGTAATGTTGAATGTATTATCAGCAGTGCTATTCTGTAAGAACAAACTCACTTTTGTGGTTGGTGTGATTTAAAATTTATTTGAAATTCGTATTCTTATTTCAAATCACACTACGGATACTGAAAAGTGAGTTTACACTGCAGTACATAATCTCATGAGCAATGACGACAATATTAATGTCAAAAACTCTATGAAACAATACGTAAATGATTGATAATATCTACAGTGAAATTGTTTTGCGTGTGTTTAACCGCGTTGTTAAATCTAGAGTTAAATTTGGTTATAGTGATTGTCACGGCAAATACATATTAAATATGTAAAAACACAAAATGGTTATTTATTTCTCTACTTTTTTAAGTAAGGTCAAAATTAACTATAGATGAAACAACACGTTCTATAAGTAGGATATTTCATAAAACTATTAATTTTTTCATATACAAACAATGATGTTTTGTAAAATGAATAAATAATATCAAAGTAAAATGTACTCACGTGTTGTGATTGTGTTGTCATTTTCCGCAGCTTCACAGTTGCGGCAGATAACAACCAAACATAAAATAAAAAGCGACCTAATGCATGCCATTTTAATTATTTAATTGTTTATTTTCTTTTCTCAGAGATATAGTCTAAATCCTCGTTATATCAAAGTAAAATCATCAAAATCAAAATAAACAACAATCCATAATGTTTTTTTTTTCACAAAATACACAAGTTTGCGTTCACAATTTATAGAAATTATAATTTAAAATCAAATTTTGAATTTGGAAATTTAATATGCAAATCGTCTTTTGAAATTCAAATTTAACCGCGTCCGCGGCTCGGCAGATTCAGTAGTGGATAGGCGCGAGTTCGTTCGGCTTGACGGGCGCGCGATTCATATTGTTTGAAGTGAAAGCCGTGGCCAATGAGTTTTATTCTCGTACCATTTTCGACATCCCCTGGGTCCCCACTACTGTTCTATTTACTAACACCACACGTGGTTATGGAGCACCGCCGTAGAACAATGTTGTGCCCATCACAATTCTCGAATTTGTACTATAATCTCTGTTGAGTTGTTATGTCATATGGCAGCAAGAACTATAACATCAAGGACGCGTTAGCTAACTTACAGCTCCTGGTTTCCGTAGTTAATCAGAATACCCAAATTGGCAACAAATTGTTATGCCATCACAGCTTTGCAAGGTTGCAACGGCCGTGAAGTTGTGATTATTTTATTAAATAAGGTTTTACATATTAAAATGTAAGATACACTTACATAATAATATTCTACATCATTACTAGAAATGAGAACAATATGTAATAAATACCTATGTATAGAAATATTCAAATCTTCGTCTGCGGGGAAAAATTGGCTCTCCATACAAATTATCACCTCCTAGGTCCCCCCATCAATTAAGGATGATTTCTGGGAAAAAAACTATCCTATGTCCTCACCCCGACACTTCAACTATCTTCTTAAAAAAATATATCTAAATCAGTTCAGCGGTTAAAGCGTGAAAGGCAACACAAAGGCATATAAACACACTTTTTCGCATCCTCCTTATATTACTAAATGTAAAAGTTCATATGTTCATATTTAATTTATGACCTGGATTAAGACACGATACTTTATGTCCCAAAAAAATTTAGGTTCCTGAGGGACTCTCAAGAAACTAAAGTTAACACGGATGAAATCGCTAATTTGTAATAATAAGTAGTAAATAAGTTAGTATGGATATCTCCAATAACTTGGTCATACCCACGATTTTGCCATTTTCAAGTAAAATTGAAGATTGTTACCGTCAAGGTATAATTATCAGCAGCAGACGATATAATTATCCTTGGTTTTCAGAAAGAAAATAATGGTTGATATGAAACTGGTTTGTTTATAATTTTAAGCACTTAACTGCTAGATTAGACGGCTATAAGGGCCGCGGTAGCATAATGGTCAGTGCATTCGCCCGGATAGCGAAGGGTGCGAGTTCGAGTCCCGTCTGCTGCCTGGTCGGCGTGGAATTTTTTCTAGTACAATTTTCTTTGATTGTTTTTATTTAAGTTTATTTAAATTTTGTTTAGTTCTCTCTTTGTTTGTTTTTTCGAGAAGTGAAATTGCTGGCGTGCGTTAGTTGCTTTCACCCTCTGATGAACTTACTGTGCTGTGGTATAATTTAATTATAATTATTAGGTACCCAATCTGTATTTTTTTTGTTATTTGACTTTTCAATTCTGACGGCACTCTTGGAGTGCCACCGCCACTTTTTTTTATAAATAGGTTCGACAAATAACTTCTCCTCACCAGGGCCCTATTTCACCAAATCGACATATGTCACTGACATATTTCATAATAAAAAAGACAGGCATTTTGTAACATTTTTCCTTGCAGCTTAAGGCTAGGAAAAAATTCGACGCGGCCATCAGCGCCGTGGTAGCAAAACTTTAATAATGTTATGAAACAAGGACATTTTTTTAAAATTTGTAATTTTTGATAAATTGTCGGTAATTCGTGACATGAAATCGGAACTGTATCAGATTTGGGTTACAATTGTAGGGTTTTCGTTGTTAGTTACAAAATGGCTCTTCGCGATGGTTTGAAAGAATGAGTTCTTACACGGGGGGATTTATAAAGAACGAATAAATTCCTCTTTTGATATCACTGATTTTGCGTTCAAAGAAAAAGTCCGCATAAGTTAAGCCAGTATTGAACATTTTATTAATGAAATCGATGCAATAAATAGTTTACCCCACAACAAACCGTCCGTCGGCTTTCGTCAGTGACATGAAATAGGGCCTTGATGTTAAGTAACAGAGGAGTCCAGACGCGATATTATCAGTAAGATGTGAGATAATATACACAGAGGCGACTTATGTATCCACGCCCAGGGTGCTATTTAACTATGCTACATACCTAGATTATCCACTAAACGATATTATTACCTATCCATTGAATTCAGAAATAATTTACGTATTTTAATATCAACATGACATATTTTCATAATACTAAACAATATTTAAGTAGACGTTTAGCACAAAGGTTATGTTATTTTACTTGACAAAAATAGTAAAATTGTCATTTAAGACGGAACGGTATTAGGTTAGAGGTTCTGCTTGGAATAATTACGATTGGCATGACTTTTGGTCTTCTTGCTGCTAGTCCATGTTTAAAAGGATGCCAAAGCATAATTATGAAACGGTAAAAGCACTTATATGTCAAGAAATCATTGATGGCTGGGTGGGCGCTTAAGATAGTTTCCTGATCAGGAAATCAGATTCGGAATTCCGTGAGCCTAGCGCAGACGTTTCGGTATTTTTATTATTGATAGTTTCCGAAGCGGATGTTGGGTTTTTTCCATTTCTGAAAAATTATGAATAGTATGCACCTCGTTGAACATTTTGTGTGTAAGGACGTGCATTCAGGTCTCCGAATTGGAATTGCTGATTAGGTAACTATAGATACGCGCCCAGCCTTACGGTTTGTTTGCATTTATCACAATTTAGTTTGACTGATTTATTACTTTGTGTTTACATTCATAACACTATTTGTATGGCACATCAGTCAAAATTTAGTTGAACAATTAATGTATTTTTCACATTGGGTATGTAATGAAAAGAATTATCTCTGAAGTAATTTTTCAACTTGGCGACTCAGTATATAATAATACAGGGAGAAAGAAACGGCCCTTGGAGAATTTCTCACCGGTTCTTCTCAGTTACAAGGTCTTTCATGCTAGATTTATGAAGCGATGGTGTAGCTTCTAGACATTCATGAGTGTGTGTAACCTGAGCACAGTAATAGCCTAAACTAAATATAAATGATTTTGACTTTAATTCATTTACGCCCTGCAAATCAACTTAACTGCCTTTTGCTCCAAACATCCTGGGTTCGAATCCCGGTAGAAGGATCTGTTTATGTAATGAACAAATTAGTTTTTTCATGAGTAGTGTTTTTTTTATAATACATATTTATATTTATTATGCTTTATTTTTTTTTCCTCTGTTCTCTGCTTCGTGGAAACCTTGAACCTTACTCACCGACACTAAATAATGGTTATTTGAATTTAATTCTTGAGGGGTCATCAGAGTATCAAAGTATAAGATATTTAGTAAATCATATGGATACACTTTAACGACGCTACCTCAGGCATTGGTTGAATCAAATGAAAGAATAGATGTAGTCATTAAGTAATAACTCTATACTGATCTGTCGGTCGGTAACCTATTCACATATAAACCGCTGAACCGATTTAGATGAAAGGACATCCTCTATTTTGGTCCAAAATCAAAAGTGCCGGCAAAAAAAGTGCTGTATTCTGATAGAACACGTCGGCCTTAGCATTTGTGACTATGACACCAAAGCTGTAGCACTTCTATTAGTGGTACTATAGCTTTGGTGCCATCAGACACCTGTTTCCTTTCTTTCATTAGGCTTTCCGACTTCAGCATGTTTAGATAAATTTGAATATACATATAATGGCATTCTAAGCACATACATAGTTTTAAAGAAAAATCATCAGTAGTACACTCATCAGTATGACTAGCTCTATTTCAAGTCATAATCCACATCAAAGTCATATTAGGATAATGGGCCCCCCCCATTATCCTAATATGCCACGGGCCTCCAATAGGTTAAAGACGGCCCTGGGTGCCGTATTAAGAAATGATAATGGACTGTCACATTTCATCAACGTAAATACCTCTTTATCTGACATTTCGTATATTTTTCGATCAAATGAATTAACCAAAACAATGAGTGGGTACCATAATGCCCGAGGGGCTTAAGGATACACTTAAGGAAACTATGTAGAAAATGGAGGAAGTTGGATGTGGAAGGATGTTATGCGGGACCAATATGGGATAAGGGGATAGCTTTAGGGATATATGTGCAATCGATAAAATGAAAAAAAATATAGAATTTTGATCGAAAATTTTGGAACTCAAGTACTACGAAGCACAGTGGTGCTACAGCTTTGGTGCCATAGTAACAAATGCCAAGGCTGACGTGTTCTATCAGAATACAGCACTTTTTTGATTGACAGATTTTGGTCGGCACTTTTGATTTTGGACAAAAAAAATATGAAACGTGGAGGATGTCCTTTAACATAGGTACTTAGAGATAGTTTGAGTCTCGGAAAAAGACATAGAATAGTTTTTATTACAAAAATTATTCTATAAGAAGTGGCTGAAAGGGAGAGAGGTGGATGTTTATGTGGGGATATAATTTTACCAGGCACACGAATTCGCGGACACCAATAAATTTCAATCCCATTGAACTCATATATATAAACAAAACATAAACTTACTGTTCACTACTGAAAAGAGAATCAGAGAAAAAGTTGTATCTTTTTTTTGTTTCATCCCATGCGGGAGAGCGGTTGTAAAATCCATCCTGGATACCCAACAACCGACTGCAAGGTTATGTCAGGCTCTTACTGACTACCTACAGAAAACAGGCATTGCAAAAGTTTAAAATTAACCATTTTCGAAACACCTCTTTGTATGATAATTTATCAACTGTGTTTTTTTAAGCAGTGTTGATTGAACCTCGCTTTATCTTTATATATATAATTCTTCTGTGAGTGTGTATGTCACTGAACTTCTCTTAAACGACTGGACCGATTTTGATGAAATTTTTTGTGTGTGTTCAAGGGGATCTGAGAATGGTTTAGATTCACAATTTTTCAGCTAGTATACTATAATTATGTATGATCAGTACATTTGTACCGATAACATGATTGCACAACATCATACAATGTCAACAGAAGCATCAGATTTTACTTATTAGCGAATATGCATGTAATTCAAATCAGGCTCAATAATTGTTCTGAGTTAAATTGGAGACAGATACTATGGAAAAATATTTTTTTGCGGAAATATAGCCTAAAATTATTGACAGAGATCGCTAGTAATAGCTGAACGTAGCGCTCATGCGAACCCACCTTACACTATCAACAGTAACAAGATAATGGTTCACTAATTTGCGACAGTTGCGATTAAAACGCGACCCTGATGAACTCTGATAAAACTTCAAATTGCGACGTCCGTCGTCACTCCGAAATCATAATTGTTACATCGCCATGGCGCCGAAAACTTATTAAGTTGACCCCTGACATGTAAAGTAGGGTTCATTAAGACTTTTAATTTAAAGAAAAAAAATATAGCTATATGTAACTGCCTCCGTTTCTGTAAATGAAAATTTATTCCAAACAACAACAAACAAGTGGGAGTTGGGCTCGCTCACCGAGGTTTCGGTACAAATTTGTGAACTTAAAAGTTTGATTTTATCACAGATTCAAGGGACCGACCGTATGACCTGAGTTAAAATTAACGGGTATTTCAACTCGATATCTCCACGCGTTTCCGAGATAAAGGTTTTTGACAGACAGACAGACAGAAGGAGAGAAGGAAAGACGGACAACAAAGTGAGTCCTATAAGAGTTCCGCTTTTTCTTATTGAGGTACGGAACTCAAAAAACAATTGTGTTCTTAACGTCTTTAAAATTGTGTTTACAGCCCTGTGCATATAAACGTGTCGTGACGTGTCGTGGCGTGTCGTGACGTGTCGTGGCGTGTCGTGCCGGTTTCATACATTTATTATGGGTTGGAAAGAGAAAGAAAGAATTTAATTAGCTTAAACAAAAAACAAAAGCAATAACAAAAAAAAGGTCAACTAGGTCCCTGTCTCAGCATAGTGTCGCAGCGACGCGACGCCGGCGTCGCTGCGGCGCCTAAGTGCGGCGCTGATATTCTGACAGGAGGGAGAGAGGTTAGAGCGTCGACACGACACGACTCGTAAATATGTTTCTATCTATAGTAAATGTATGAACCCGATGTGCTTCTGGCGCGCCACGACACGTTAATATGCACAGGGCTTTTTTCTTTTAAGTACGTAATTAAATATTAACGTCAAGTCGACTTACGAAAAGTCAATACCTCATTGTTAATATAGGTATATTCGAAAAACAGACTTAAGAGTCAATCCAAAATCTCGCAATATCCACGGATCATTAGGTCAACTTTTAAAAATATCCAAACACGACGTGACGTTAGGTAGCTAATTAGATACAATTTAATAATAAATAAATAATAAATAAATATTTCCAACACTCCAACTTCCAACACACAATGGGTTATGGAATACTAGGGTAACGGATAGAATACACTTACTTTACATATATAAGTATATTTATATAGAAATACATATTTAAACATCCATGACTGGAGTACAAATGCTCGTGTTCATCACACAAATATCTGCCCCCACCGGGATTCGAACCCGGGACCTCTCGAGTCGGCGACGCCATGAAACCCGGCGTACAAACCACTCGGCCACGGAGGTCGTCATAATAAACAAATATTAAAATAAGAGACGTTGTATTGTTGATTTAGATGTGTACACAATAAAAAAGTGTTTCTGTCGAGTAAAGAAGTATCAAAAAATATTATGCCCTTCCGTTCAACACGTAGATACTATTTATTACCATTGATACTCCCGAACTTCAAGCTCAATAACCAAGGCTTTATGGGCTGGGGATGCTATTGTATCGATTTTAGCTTCATGCTTCGATAGATGAAGATTCATTCCTGAAATTTTTAAATCAGTAACAAGATTTATGCTTTCTATGGAACCTCAAAAAATTTCAACAAGTCCTTCTTGACAATATGTTAATGAATGATAAAAAAATGAAGAGAATCGTAGACGCGACGCAAATTTGTTATCGTTTACTTACTGAATTTCCACCTAGTAAGATACAGATATAATTATATAACAATATGTGTGTGACTACTGACTACGTCTGAATTCCCGAAAATTTACTAATCTCATTTTTTAGTTATCAATTAAATAAACTAGGTTCGAAAAATAACGTGAGTGTCATGAAATACTCGATTGTAATACAGTTAAAACTACTATAAGAAACTACCATAGGTAAAGGAAACTACTTTAAAAAACTTCCATAGATGAGTAAAAACTACAATGGAAGGAAGAAAACCTCCAACCAAAACTACCATGAATAAGAGAAAATTATCATAGGTGAAAAAAACTACCATATGAAACTACTATAGTTGCAGAAAACTACCATAAATGGAAGGAAAACAACTATAAAAAACAAAATCTTGCCATGAAAGACCAAAATTTACCGCATAAATGGCGTATCAATACTCTAATCTGAGGCGGCAAGTCACGGAAAATTTTACACTATTTTTTGCCTACCCCCATCCACCAAGTCCGTACCGTACGAAATTTGTTCCAAAAATAAATAGAACACAAAAGATGTGCCAACTACTTCTAACTTTCCTAGTTTAAAATAATAAGCATTTTCATGGCGAAGGATATGATAATAGGATACTTCCAATTCAATAATATTAACTAAATTATCTTTATAATAGTAACAATGGTGTCTATCTTGACATGATTCTCTAAACTTAAAACTTAATTTAACATCAGTCTTGCCTTATAATATGACAAAGATATACTGTTGTCAAAGGACAACGGGCAAAACACACCCAGCTCCGCCAACAATGTAATTAGTATGAATCGATAGATCTATGAAAAACTAGCCATTTTTATTATGACACCGAAAAAAATATCCTGGGAGTCAAAAGATATGACACCGTAAAAAATATCCTGTTAGTCAAAAGATATGACACATGGGCATATTTAAGTAGGTAAACAAATTTATTTTATAGTACCTTCATTTTATATTATTAGTAACCATAATAATATGCCATATCGTACTATACAACCAGATATACGATAAAGCCTGCCGATCCATCCTGCGCTTGTACCTACTGAGCCACCTCAAAACGGGTTTATTTGCATTTGCAAATAGTCGACTCGTCTTACTTCGTTGTAATTGTGCGCTCCCTGTCACTTTATTGGTTTTTATCTAACACTCTTTGGACATTAGAACACGGTTATCGGTATTGTCAATTAGTATGGATGAACTGAAATCATGTTGTCTCCGAAGCGTGGACAAGGTTGGGTGATTTGTGGACGCTCCGTTTTACAAAGAAGACCATTTACTATAACGAACAGAATATTTGAAAAAACCCCAACCCATGCGGGGATTTTTGGATGTACTCTATTGCTGCAGAATAACATAAGGGTGCACCCTTGAACCTTGTGAAGTACTCTCATTATACCTGAGCCCCCTATGCAGTGTCGAACTAACTAACGAAATTAATTCCCTTGTTTCATTAATGTTCGTTCGTTATAGTACTTGTACCTATTTAACTTAAAATAACTTAAGACTCCCGGGATAGAATTTGATGCGCTTTGGCACAGATGATCATGACTATAATACCTTTCAAACAAATGTAATTTAAGCCGTGGCGGACGTGGGTGCAGCGTCCATACATTTTTGCCCAATGTCCTTTAAGTATAGGTTTAGGAAATCATGCCAGAATCGACACCATTAATAATTGCTTAACAAAATGTGTCTATTTCTGTTGTGATTGATATACCTAAGCCTCCTGACCGCATCGGCCGTGTTATTTTATTACCTAGGCTTACTAAAAGAACAAATTCCCCTTCCGAAATTCGAACCCTACCGTTGCACCAAGAAGTCTTTAGTCAAGTAAAAGAACAATCTAATTGTGTAACTTTATGGCTCATGAATGATATTACATACTGCAAATGTCAAATTTAAAAGGGTGTCGCGGTTGTTCAAGAACGAATAAGGTTATTGTTGTTGTTGTCTTTGTCAATATAGCGGCAAACATACAATATATACCTATATTGTAGACATTTTAACTTTCTACTTAATCCTAAGGTTTTATTTAAAGATCTTATAGACGGACGGTTATCCCTTTATCTATTCGTCTGGTTAGTAATTATTACTTATGGCCAATCCTTTGGGTTAAAAATGTTTTCTTTTTACTTTGTAAGTAAATCTTTAATATATCAATGCCCTCAAAACTGTAAACTCGCAAAATAATAATGATTATAAATATAAGCAAAATGATAATCCGTTTGGTTTACAATGATGGTAGGATCCACATGTTCAATGATCAAAGCATTATTATTTAATTGTATTGCATAAGAAGTAATAATGATAGTCACGAGTTAAGTGATTAATCTAATGTGTTTGATTTTGCCGAGTTGACAAGTGTAAATAAACAAAACAAACAAGTAGGCAGTGTCTTAAGAGCGTTTAAATTAAATTGTATTTTTCCTTATTGACCTACATGCAGACCTGCTGAGGAGCTAGATGACGTACGGGTAAGATGGGCAAATTTTGCATATGATGGGTAACCAAAAATTTATTATCTAAACCTTTACCGTGCTTTAGAAAGTAGGTTAAACCACTGGAGCAAGGGTCGATGATTTTTAAGAACACATATAATCAGAATAGGATGAAGTCCATACCAAGAGAAAAAATAAAATACGGGAGATTTGAGGTCAAGAAGGGTGACCTTTAAAGGAGAGGACAACAGTTCTGAAAGAAAAAAATCCAGGCGATTTAAAAAAATATGTTTATGCAGTTCTACTTATTATTAAAAATAAAATGATGTCTTCTTTCAGTAAAATATCCTATTTTCAGTATTTAATATACTTTCCCTCCATGTGGCAATGCAGTGGGACTCCTTGTATAGGTGATTTAACTATACACATTGTTGAAATGTTACTTTAATAAAAGTGAAAAGAAGAAAACAAGTCCAGTAGTCTTTAATTCTGTTAAGTAAGAAACAAAGCTACTTTAACAGTCGGGACTTTAATTCTTGAATATCTAATGGTCCCGACTATTAAAGTAGCTTTGTTTCTTACTTAACAGAATTATAGATTACTGAACTTGTTTTCTTCTTTTCAGTTTTATTGAAGTAATGTTACGGCAGTCGGGTCTTTTTATTTATTAAATTTACCCTTTTTTAGGATTTCAGAGGCCCACTCTGGCCTTCCTCACTAGAATAGAAAACGTACAATGTATATTTGTTTATTCTCGAATGTATTTCTACAACGTTATCGAATCTTCCTTCATTTCTGGGTTGGAATCTTTTGTGTCAAGGTACTGGACCGTCGATTAACTTATCACATTCAAATGATATGATTAAGTGTCATTTGTTTAAATATATATTTATGCATATTTTTAAATGAACGACAAGAATTTGTTGAGATAAATGCCATACGTCAAATTTGAACTATTTTAATGTACTAAATGTATGTGACTCCCCCGTGATTCCCCTTATCAAATACTTACATAACTACAATCGATCATTATTTGTAGGTGCGCGTTTTACAAATATTAAAAACTAGCGGGCGCAGGTGACTTCGTCGTTAACTTCTGATTTTTGAGAATCCCACAGAAATCTAACAGTTTTCCGGGATAAATAGTATCCTTTGTCTCAGTCCTGCCCCCTAGTATGAGCACCGCTATATCTATACATAAGTACAATAAAATGGTAGGAAAGTCAAAACTGTACATTGAATATTTTTTAAAGAATACTTGGGGTGTGATCTACCATCGATACCGAAGCAAAATATATATATATATATTTAGAATTTTTGTCTGTTTGTATGTCCGGGATAAACCCAAAAAGTACTGCATGGGTTCACTTCAAATTTGGCACGAATATTATTAAGAAGTCGGGTCAACATATAGGCTACATATTATTGTTACCTAGCTTATCGTAGTCGCGATTTTCCCCGGGATGCTGATTACAATACTCGTCTCCTTCACTTCAAAATGACGCCATTGGCTGACCGACGCAGACTGTCTGATCTTATGACACTTCATAAGCTTATCAATGGAAAATTGATTTGTACAAATCTAATTAAACAGGTGAATATTAAAGTCCCTTATCGAATACCTAGACATCCGATGTCAAAAAGCTTTGATCTCCCTCGCAACAATACTAGACTTGGTGAGTGTGCTCCTCTATACCGGTGTATGCGTACCTACAATGATTTACAAGACTGCAGTGTCGACGTTTTCCACAATACTGAGCGCGTATATAAGAGGTTGTTTGTGGAAAAAATAAAATTACACCGTAGCACAGACTAAATAATATTATAATTCAGTATACCTGTTTTTCATGATGGTGGACATATTTTTTTGTTTGTTTAATCTGTCATTGTGGTTTATTTGTATTTATATGAATGTTGTATTCACCTATTAAAAAGCATATCTTTAAGTATGGTATTTATATATTTTTTCAAATTGTAATGTTACAATATTAATAATTTTACAATTATATGTTGTTGGTGAATCTTTGTCAATAAAATAAAAAAAAATATCACGCTATCACCTAGCGGTATGGTAAGGGAAGGAGCAGTCGTCAAAAAGTATGTGCAAATAAGTAACTCCACGCGTACGAAGTCGCGGGCGGCCGCTAGTGATATATAACGCCACTCAATTGTCAATTTACTATTTACGGAGTTTGACCGTTAGAAGCCATAAAAAACATGATATAATGTAAATTGTGATGCTCATGCAAGGAAAGGTAATAATTATGTATATCCGAATCAGTTCAGTTGTTTTCGCGTGATGAGCAACAAACAAACAAACTGTTCTATTTATAATATAAGTGGGAAGTAGGATAAGATAAATGAGGATCTTTAGGGCATATTACAAATGGAAAAAGTTTTCTGAATAGTTTAAGAAGTTACAATGAAAGGTGAAACGTCACTTGATTTATGATTATTCACTAATAACTTATAAGTATATTAATAGAAAACTATATATTATACTAATAATTAACAATAAAAGATATAAAAACATAATAAAATATTTATCTGTACACGATATTTACATAAGTATTGTTTATCACACTTGGCGGTCATTACTTCTGCATTTGATTGCTCGGACGTTCCTTCGGTGTGTGCAAAATCACATATACCTCCCATCCATTCCTCACTAAGTTCATGTTAATGTTTGTTATTATCTAATTAACCGTGCAATCATTATTAAACTGTATAGCAAAGAGTAAAGTTCATTCTTGTCAGAGAGGAATGTTGCTATCGCCATTAAACTAGTGCGATATCCAGAAATTGTCTCGGTTCAGTGTCTTGTCCACCCTCAGAATAGTCACTCACATATTTGTTAATGAATACCTGTCAAAGTTTTAAGAACGTGTGCCAGTAACAATTATAAAAACAAAAAAATGGTGTAACTTATCAGCTTAAAAAAAAAGTAGCTAGTATTTTTTTGAAAACCAAAATAGCCGTGAATTCTCTTGTAAAAAAGTCTTAAGTGCAGTGACATTAAAAAAAATGAGTTGTATGGGTTTCACTGACAGGCAGTGGTTAACAATTATAGTTATTTCAATAGCAGACTTTTGCAATGCAATTTGTGTCGCATTACAAGCACCATTTTACCCTCAAGAGGTGAGTGGAATGTGTATTTAAATTATTCCCAAACAAATTTTGTTTTTTTAAACGCGATGATAAATAAAGAACAGAAGATTTTTTTAACTTTAAGGTACTTTCTCAACTGATGGCGTACTTTTTCTTTGTTACACTTCTTTACGACGACGCCGAAGACTGTTGGTATTATGCGAAGACGTATAATGAGTGCCAAAATTGATATAGCTAAATGACTGAAATAAATGAATTGAATTGAAAAAAAAACGAGTGTGCTTGTGTACCACACGACTGAAGTAAAACTTCTGAAGCTCCACCTGTATATATAAATTTAAATGTGTGTGTACAATATATACATGTATGTACTTACATATACATATTTCATTTACTAGCTATAAGAGAAAGAGAGAAAGAAAATGTTCGCGGGTACTGCTCTCTTGCTTATATGCCCCACTGAACTCCCGTTCGCCTCGCCCGAACACACTTTTCGTAACGCGTAACGCATTCGCCATCTTACCCCCCAAGTCAAGCGTGCGTAAAGAAGTTTCATTTCAAAAACTAAAATTACTTTTTAATCTAATTAACAGAATCACTTTGATGTGGGCAAATATTTTGTACGGAAACAATAGTGACAGATATATTGTTTTAAACTTTCATGGTCACTAACATTATAGCTATTAACGGGATTGTTACCATGTACCTTGTTTTTTATGAGTTTCAGTTCACTCAGTCACTCTCAGTTTAAATATCGGAGACTCATAAAAAACAAGGTACATGGTAACAATCCCGTTAATAGCTGTAATAACAATGGTGACAGGTTGCCTTTCCATCGTATGTACTGCAGTTTCAAAATATTTCCGCTGACAGACTTTTGCTATATACACTTGGAAAACTTGCAGTTGGTGCATTCCATGGTTATTTCTTTAATGTTGTACCTACGGTGCTTTTTATAAGCTCAAGATTAGAAAATTAGCAAAAATGGTTACGCTGTTTAGGTAAAACTGTACTTTCAGGGCCCAAGAGGTGATACTTGATTTATTTTTTGTAGAAAAGGCTACCGCGGCACGCTCGCTTTGCTCGCTCGGCTCGCGCCTTATGATCACAACACTAACCTAAGGGGTTTTCCATTAATCACGTGAGGCTCGAAAGGGGGGTGAGGGGTCCATAATGGTGGAGGGGGGGGTGTAGGAATATATCACGTGTATTGCCGTGGTCCGAGGATGGAGGAGGAAAGTTTTTCGGTTTTTTTTCATTATATTTATGTCAGTCAAAAAGAACCTGCAACTTTTCTGTCTATCTCTAAACGTTATTATTGTAGTCTTTAATTTTCCAATAATAAAGTTGGATGATACTTATACATGAATTTTATAAATATTTTGTAGGCACTAAAAAATACACGTGATATTTGTGTAGTCTTTAACCTCACCATGTATCACCAAGGGGGAGGAGGGATTATAAAATGCCAAAAAAACATCACATGATTAATGGCCGGCCCCTAACTTATTGTGTAGTATCATCGCTTGGGCTATGTAAGTGAGCTATCCCATGAACCGTGTTTATTGTATATTGCCGCTTGATGGAATCGTCTTTAATGGTACGAAATGCTTTGACTTCTTCTGTGCGTTTAGTCTTTCATTCGCAATCCAACTTGGTTTAGAAGAAATAAAACGATTTTGACGGGATATGCACTGAATTTATTTATCTGACGTTTCGCAGCCTTTGCAGGACTGCGTCTTCAGAAAAATCTTCATTTTATTTTATGAGTGATGCGCGTGAAAACCTAAGAAACAAATTGGTTTAAAAGAATTAATGCCTAACATTTTTATATAAAGCTACAACAAAAGTACAAAAACTGCGATGAAGAGATTTTAAAAATCTACGTAATCTAGTAAAATATCTGTTTATTGGACAGCGCTTCTTATTCGTGCGCAAATCATAATGACCAGTGACTGATAGTTCAACCTGTCATATAAGTACCTACTTACTTCCTTATCGTCGATCGTCTCAGAATAATGTTACTAGCATGGAAGAGGCGTAAAAGATATTTAAAATAATCACCAAAGAGTTTCCACGACTAGCAAAACATTTGATAAAAAAAAAAACAATTATCAGCACTATGGCGTCGTCGTCATGTTTTATCTCGAATTTTTTGGTTAAAAAGTTTCAAGATCACTGACGAAAAACGAACAACAATATTTTTTCCGCGTTAAAGTGTTCATTTTTTTTTTTTTTTGGAGTTTACTCCTTAAGAATCGATTTGCATATATAAGGGGCCCGGTATGAGAAAAATGTGAGGAGTAAAATCTATCGATGAATGACCTCGTTACGTTTTTGGTGCGCATCCTATGTCGCGCAACTTTGACAAACAAAGATGACGGATTGACATTAATATTTTTTTTTAAATCTGAACTGAATTTAGATATTGTTTCTGATAGAGCAATGGGGACAACGAGGTATGGTACAATCATTGATGCGGTATTTTCAAGATTTGTGAACCACGTATCTACGAACGTCCATGTGTCTTATTTTAGTTACCATAAACCACTTGTCACTGTAATTAATAATGCAGACAATGTTGATTGTTGCAGACAATGTTGATGAGATAATAAATGTATATGAAATGAATAAATATATATTTATATATGTATATTATTTCCATTAATTTGTTAATTTACCCTTTCATACAGTATCAATCTTTTTTAAGTTAAATAAACTCTTTTTGCGTCTGGTTAGACTATCGAACTTAAGGAGTAAACTCTAGTCGTACGTCGGAGCTGCCACACACATTTTTTTTTAATAAACAGTACCCTTAGCACGATTCAATATCGAATTCGAATAGTTTGCGAGCCCGAAATGTCAATGTCAAATGAGTACTGATGTTTAGTTCTCGTTACGTACTTTGTGGCGCTACTGTTCAAGTTTCCATACAAAATTTGACATTGACATTTCGCACTCGTAAACTATTCGAATTCGATAATGGTTCGTGCTAGGGGTACAGCTTTCTATTTGCAAGCCAGTTCGAAAATTAAATAAAACCTTCGATAAATTACATCCTTGGCTGTCATGTTTTTAACTGAGGAAATAACGTAGGAGGTCCTCAAGTCTCCCGTATCTTTATATATATAATTCTTCTGTGAGTGTGTATGTCACTGAACTTCTCTTAAACGACTGGACTTTGATGAAATTTTTTGTGTGTGTTCAAGGGGATCTGAGAATGGTTTAGATTCACAAAGACGTGTAGACAGGACAACGTCTGTCGGATCCGCTAGTATATATATATATATATATATATATATATATATTATGTATGACCACGCATAACTTTCTGAAAAGTTCGATTTTGATCATTCTTTTTTTATTGGTAAGGGTCCCCCGAAATTGGTCGCATATGAATTTTGAAAAAAAAACCAACCCTAAGAGTATTAAATCAGGGGATGATTAATTGTTCAATCACTGATTGTAATGTATATCACATAACTTTTTACAGAGTAGTCTAAGTAATTTCTTTAATAAGAAAGGAGATTCGTCAAAGTTGGTCTGTCATAAATTAAGAAAAATAAAATACCATAAGGGTGGGAAAATAGGGGTGATTGTTCACCCACAGATTTCGATGCCGAGTTGTATATTACAATAATTATAGCCACAAATAAATGCAAAACAAAATATTTTTAAGAAAGAAATTAAATTGCCGAACACTAAAAAATAATAAACCTTTTTTATCTTTAGTCAAATTAATATTTGGATTCGGTGCCATGCCGGTGCCGGTGGTCTGATAGAGCTGAGTTCCTGTTTACTACTTGGGTTGACCTGGCACTGGCGCCGACTCCAAATATATTATATATATTTGAATATGACTGAAGATAAAAAAGGTTTATTATTTTTTACTTTTCAGCGGCTTAATATTTGGAAAAAAAATATGGAGTATAAGATCGTTCCATTTTAAATCACACGACAGATATGAGTTTACTTTGTAATTTATTTGGTCGCTAAACCACGACAGATATGGATTTTGCCGCTGCACTTATGTATTTGTCCAGTACAGCAATTTCGATTTATCTGGAAGAAGCAAATATATATGTACCTATAATCTCTCAAGTCCTTACATTTCAATTTAAACATTTTGCAGGCGGAGAAAAAAGGATGCTCGGCCACAGAGTACGGGCTAGTATTCGGGATATTCGAGTTGGTGGTGTTCTTGGTGAGCCCTCTGTACGGGGCTCATCTCAACAGGCTGGGGCCGAAGCTGCTCTTCAACGGCGGCATACTCACCACGGGCACCTGCGCCATACTGTTCGGGTATGCCGTCATTAGCAAAACTTATAAATTAATATTAACATGACTTAATTAGAACATGATTTAGCAAAAGTTATAAATTAATAATAACATGACTTAGGTATAAATGCTCGTATTCATTAAACAAATATTTGCCCCGCCGGGATTCGAACCCGGCACTTCGAGAATAGCCGACGCCTTGAAAACCGGTGTACATACCACGCACATAACGTAAGTCGGCATATCTACACACACTTAAAAAAAATGCTGTTTTCTTGCCATGCTCACAGATTTCAAAAATATTGTTTTTGAAGTCAACTTTACTTTTAAAATACGTGCGCTGAGCAAGGGTTTGGGTTTGACGCTGAGCCTCTATGTTTGTATGTAGAATTGCTTAAAATTTTGTTAATAAAATGTTAATGAAGCTGCTCCGTCTAACCTAATAACGATGATACACATTAAGGCTTTCCTCTTCGTAATTACGTGCATTTACTCAGAATTCTTTATTTTGATTTAACTAGGCTTTTAGATAAAGTGGAGGGCCACATCCCGTTCATCACGCTAAGCTTCACGATCCGTATAATCGAGGCGATGGGCAACGCTGCCTTCCTCACCGCTTCTTTCGCAATCATCGCCAAGGAGTTCCCCAATAATGTCGCTACTATGTTTGTAAGTATTTTTAAATGCATTATATTTTTAACAGGTGCAGCAGATGAAACTGGTGGTATTTATTTTCAACTAATCACTCAGATTTATTTTCAAACAATAAATAATTAATTAATTTTCAGTATTTATTTTCACAGATTTCAAATATAAGGAGTCAATCTGCTAAAAATGATATGAATCGTAGTCGTTAAATTATCTTTACTCTGCTAAAAAATTAAGTTAAGATAAGAAAACATTGGCAGTCCTTTGCCTAAAGGCGTTTATCGCCCTAGTTTGAATGTTGAAGGCAATCTAGATCTTTACAGAGCAAACAAACAATTTCAGATCCCGTTTTTACGGCCATCATGCAATTTAATCGTGATAACTCTCAATTCTTGGATGTGAGATTCAGAAGTAGGTATAAAATTTCGTACTTATTATCCCAGGTTTGTAAAAAAAAATTGGTTCGCCTCATAAAGACTTTTAGCAATTTCCAATATCAGTGTGATCCATTTTGGATCTAAGTTTCTATGTCATTTTTTTTTCATTTCTTTGATTTCTTAGACTTTTGTTGATCAAAGTTCATTATAATTTTAGTACATAATCTATATATATAAAAATGAAACCCGTTTTCCGTTGTCACGACATAACATGAAAACGGCTTGACCGATTTGGCTGATTTTTTTTTGTAGTTTTCTAATACTCTGTACAAGGTTCTTACGGGGAAAAAAAAGAAAAAAAAAGTAGTGCATCAAAGCTACGCTAAGGCGGTACGAAGTTCGCCGGGTCAGCTAGTACTTTATAAATGCTCAAGGCATTCTTGTCATATCTTATCTTAACTACCAACTCTCGTTTGGGGGACTAAAGTATTATTTTTTTACAGGCGTCACTAGAAACGTTTTTCGGTCTGGGCCTAATCGTAGGCCCAACGCTGGGTGGCGCTTTGTACGGTCTAGGCGGGTATACGCTCCCCTTTGCAGTGCTCGGTTCTGCGCTCTTCTGTGCTGCCCTCATGAGCTGCTTGGTACTACCCAAAAGCCAGGATGATGAAGACTTGAAGCCTACAGGACGTGAGTTTTGCTAAAATATCTTTACCTTTTGTCACTCGGTATGTATTTGTGATCATATTGAATTGAAATACATTTTAAGTAAGTACATCTTATTATCATATTTGGAATAATATGAGATAGTACTCCAAACTTTATTATGTATTCTGTTTGTTACCGAGCCAAACCAAAACTTACAATTGTAATAAATCTTGGCCTAACAGTGAAACTTCGAGTTCAATATTGTAGATATCTTAAAGTGTTATCCTTACATTTGTTTTATCATTTATGTTACTGTACTTAATATGTAGTCTATTTAGTATGCCAGCTTATTAATACATTCATAAAACTATTTTTTGAGTATACCACGAAAGACACGCTTTTTAATAAATATTTAATACTAGCGGCCGACCGCGACTTCGTCCGCGTTAACTTTGGTTTTTTGAGATATTTTTTAAACAGCAGGTATCTGGGTTAAAAAGTATTCTATGTCTCAATCTAGGTCATAAACTATATGCGTAAATTCATCCAAATCTATCCAGTAGTTTTTGCGTGATTGAGTAACAAACTTTCATTTTTATAATGTTAGTAAAATTATATCAAAGCACATGAGGAGCTCGATAACGCTGTAGTAGGCGCAATCGGTCTGCAATCGTAGTAGCACCAGAAGAAATAGTTCGACAACTAAATCGTGTTTTCTTGTGGTAAAAGAAAATCTTAACAAAGTTACACATTACCTATTTTTCTAGATATGAACAAAGCTTTTGACTTTGTCTCTAATAAATTACTGTTAGGAAAACTTAAAAAAAATTTGGCATCTAAGGGACAGACAATTTATAAAGGATAGAGAGTTATTTGTAGATAGAGAAGAAAGTAAAGAACTAGCATGTTTTCGGGCAATGAGCAAAACCATTCTTCAAACTATTTGCCTTGTCTTTAATCGGTGCGGTGTTTCTTTTGGAAGTGTGTTAGGCCCGACCCTCTTTTTATTATACATAGTAGTAATAAAGCAAGCATTTAAGTGTGTAGAATATAATAATCTGCAAATTAATATAAATATATATATATATATATATATATATATATATATATATATATATATATATATAAAATGGAAACTTTACATAAAAATGTTAGATATAGAACCTGTTAGATATGTATAGCTTTTGAAATGAAGTAGCTTCTAGAGAAGCTGCTTTTCTAGTCTCGATGAATCTATAAAGCTGTAATACTTCCTGTACCGTAAGGCTACTATTTTTATTCTTTCGACATGCACAGAGAGTTTAGGCTGTAAACATTTATTTAAATCCTTACAACTATTATCTTACTTCGAAGATTTATTATATTTTTTTTTATTTATTATATCGAGCTCTAAAATACAGGTAGGCTACTGCCTAGTTTAGACTCCAGTCTCCCACAGACACATATAAATAACCTATGTTTACTTTGATCCGTTTGATGTTTGTGGAGAGAAATAAATAAATTATTATTGTTATTATTATTGACAAGGTCCTTAACTAAAACTTAACTAAACCTTGTCTAAAGATCTTCTCCATATCAAAAGCAAATTTCAGAAAGGCCGTTCATAGCCTGGACAAAAATTTATTATCTAGAGTTACTTTGTGTTTCGGCACGTTAGCCGTTGATCCCGGTTGCACCTGCAGTCGTTAGCACCCACTAATCGGCACTACGCCCGCTTGGTGGATAATGGCTGTCCTCCCTAGTCTATGCTTGGGAAAAGCCTGTGTCTCATAGTTTGGGGACATAAATAGACTGCAATTATTTGCTTGTTGAGACAAGTAATTCGACATTGCAATAATCTTTTTTTATTCCAACAGCTAATATGTTGACTCTGCTCCGAATTCCTGGCGTTTTTATAGCTGCAATCAGTATCATATGCACCAGTATGAGCATAGGATTTCTACAGGCGACACTCGAACCACATTTACGGCAGGTATACATTTTAAGCTATTTTATTTTATTTGATTCTTTGCCCGTGCAGTTTTCTTTTAGTCTTTAAAAGAGACCTCAAGTGCATCGTGCAGGTTAAGAAGGTAATATACGCATGCATATACTTGAATGGTGCAACACGTGACTATATAATGTAGATGCACAAAGAACTATCTTTATATTTGGTCTCCATCTGCCATTCACTCGGTATTTCATAGGGAAAAATGGCAATAGACTGACGCATGACAAACAGCTACCAAAGCGTACAAATGCTTGCGCCATCAAATAGTATACACGCGCGTTGCCTAGCTTGTCTCCATCACTCTGACAACCTTACCTAAATTCCTACATACTGCATGAAAACAACAATGAAGAATACTAATTTAGATTTACGATTAAAAAAGTTGTTTCTTACCAGTTATCGAATGGCTCATCAAAAACATAATCTCAAGCTCCTCTATGCTTCCCACGTCATGTTTAACTGTTGTTATCAACTGCTTCTGCAGTTTTAACCGCCCAACCAACTTGCGCTGGGTATTCGGCATCGAATCGAAATCGATTAATGAGTAAAGCTTGCGTTCGGCACTTGAAACAGAAGATGGTTAATGATGAGCCATCATTGCTTCGGATATCTATTATGGCCCATTCTCTAATATTCGCCGGTGCAATTTCAATTTTGACTAAGAGGAGAACGTGTAATACCAGCCCCGGGGGTACTAGCCTCTGCTAATATTAAAGTTAAAGTTGTTTTTCTCAAATCTTCCAGTTTCTATTCACGCCGGCTGTGCTGGGCCTGATGTTCGTGATCAACGGTGGAACGTACGCCGCGTCAGCGCCCGCGTGGGGCTGGCTGTGCGACCGGCCCGGCGTGCGGCCAAAGTACATCACCGCCGTGGGGTGCCTCTGTATAGGTGGCGGGTTTCTGCTCATCGGACCGGCCCCGTTCTTCAATATTCCGACGTGAGTAACTTATGAATATCGTAAAACTATACTTCCGGATACATCTGTCGGCCCACTTTGTTATTATAAGTTTCGATGGGCTGTAGCAAAAATATATGTTAGGTTGAGTAATCTTATTTATCCTACTGTACAGTAATATTATAAACGTGAAGGTCTAATTTGCGCAAAAACTACTAAACAGATTTGGATGAAATTTGGTACGCATATAGTTTATGACCTGGATTGAGACATAGAATACTTTTTATCCCGGAAAAAACTTAGGTTCTGAGGGATTTTCAAAAAACTAAAGTTGATGCGCACGAAATCCAGGAGGCCGCTAGTAATTATATAAGTTTAAAATAACGCGAAAATGACAGTTCATAAATCAGCTTCAAAATTGCGTAAAATCTTTTTTTTTGTGACCGTCAAAACTTAAGATGCAAAATGAACCGATAGATGTGTCCGGAAGTGTATATAGCCAATATCAAAGCCGAATCTCAGTGTAAACATCTATATAGACTGTGTCATGACGCGCTACCATGTCTTCAATAAATAAATTACCATCTGACTTTAAGTATATAAATTTGTTTCGTTTTAGTACAATATGGGTGACGGTCGTCGGATTAATATTCCACGGCTTAGGGATGGGAAGTCAACTAGTCGCCTCATTCAGTGATGCACTCAGCACGGCCATGTAAGTATTAAGTGTTTTAGGTACTCGCCGTTGATGTTGTTCTGTAATCGGGCTTTCTTATAGTCCACAAGCGCCAAGAAAAGTGGCATTATCATGGCAGATTACATTATAATCTGCTAAATAACAATAATTAGGTAAGTTAGTTCGTTACGCTGCGCTCATTTGTCGAGCAAAGCTGCATTAATACACAATCTTCATTTATTCGATGTAGGCGCACAACTCAGAATTTAAAGGATTGGGTTTCAACCTTCCAGGTCATTTATTTAGTCTAAAAACAAGCACTCTAATATCTATACTGAAGCCATCGCTTCGCAGTTCACAAATCTTTGGCGGGTAAAATACTGAAAATAACCAGTGATAAAAACTTCACTTCATATTTTTTTTTTTTTGTGACGAGGGTAAATGCAGTTACGCACCATACCGTGACGCTGACTAGGCGCACGGCGTGTGTGGGACTCGCCGGCACGGGAAACAGTGCCGACCCTACTAAAGCAGGACCAGTGCGGAAGGCCACACTGATCCTACTCCACTAAAACCCCCCGGTACCCTCCTACGCCCATGTGGGGGCGTCTCGGGGCCGAAGCACCTGCGTGCGCCACAACTCCGAGCCCGCCCCCGGGCAGGCCCGGCCCAACGAGTGGACCGGGCGACGCGCCTCAGGGGGACTGCGCTAGGGTACTAGGCAGTCCCCAGACGTGGTGGCCTATGCCGGAGCGGCACCTAGGGCGCGCGGCTGGTCAGGCCGCGCCCAGGCCACCTTAGGGCCGTCGAAGACCGGCAGTCACCGCAGCCTGCCTTCTTCGGCCCACCCGTCTACGCCGGAGAGGGGCGGCTAGAGCGTCCTCCTCCCGCTCCCTCTCCGCTGCCTCCTTCTGCGCCATCACAGATTCGCAGAAGGAGGCGGCAACCCTCCAGGCTCTCTCGCTACCAAGCATGGCTCTGACCATACTTGGCAGCGTGAGGCCTCCTCCGCCGAGAAAGAAGAACTTAAGATAAAATACTAACTTTATTTTAACTATCTGATCGCGGCGCTCATCTCGCCAGGCCGGGCACACGATCAACGTGTGCTCGGCCGTGTTGTCGGGGGAGGCGCAGTGATGACACCGCGGCATCTCCTCCCGACGGGCGACTCGGTGCAGGTAGTGACCGAAACACCCATGTCCGGTCAGTACCTGCACCAGGCGGTAGGTGAGGGTACCCCGCTGGCGCCCTACCCACTCCTCCAACACCGGACGAATCGCCTCGATCGTCCGGTGGCCAGCGGCTGGGTTGGCGAGTGCCTCCACCCATCGGCGCAGAGCCTCCCCCTGCGCCTCGGTGCGGACCCGTTCTACCTCCTCTAGAACGGATCGCTCGCCCCGCTCTCTCGCCGCGACCCGGTGTTGATGCACCTGGGACAGTACCAGGGCATCAACCTCCCACGGGAGCGTACCTGCTAGGACGCAGGCAGCCCCGTGGCTGACCGTGCGGTAAGCCCGCACGGCCCGGGTCGCGATGACCCTCTGCGGTCTTCGCAAGAGGGCCCTCGTGCGGGACGAGAGGCACT
The DNA here is from genome assembly GCA_902850365.2 of Chilo suppressalis. Classification (NCBI taxonomy): domain Eukaryota; kingdom Metazoa; phylum Arthropoda; class Insecta; order Lepidoptera; family Crambidae; genus Chilo; species Chilo suppressalis. The sequence goes on from OU963898.1 coordinate 24,087,656, forward strand.
CCGCCCAGACCGGGGCCCCGTACAGCGCCATCGACTTTATCACGGAGTGATAAAGCCGACGGCACTTCGCCTTCGGCCCCCCCACATTGGGGAGGAGGCGACCGAGTCCGGCTGCGACGCCGCACAGCCGGGGAGCGAGGAGCCTGAAATGCTCCTCCCAGCTCCATCGGGGGTCTAGGGTCAGGCCGAGATACTTAACCTCGTCTTTTCGAGGGCCACTTCCAGTCCCAGGAGGCGGATGCGTCGGACGACCATGGAGGTGCCGACCGACGCAAGGCGAACCGCCTCCTCCCACCCCCTCGCTCTCGCCGCTACAAGGGTGTCGTCCGCAAAGCAGACGACATCCATGCTCGGCAAGAGCTCACCCCGCAGGATCCAGTTGTACCCCAGGTTCCATAGGAGGGGACCTAATACGGAACCCTGGGGTACGCCTGCCTTCACTGGCCACGATTGGACGCGGCCCTCCGCATCCTCGTACAGGACTGACCTGTCTCGCAGGTAGTCCCGGACGAGGGCGCGGAGGTAGAGTGGCACTCGATGGAACTCGAGCGCCGCCTCTATGCACTCGTGGGGGATGGTGTTGAAGGCGTTCGCGATGTCCAAGGACACCGCGATCACCACCTCCCCCCGAGCTGTGGCCGCCTCAGTCCACCTCTTGAGACGGCCAACCGCGTCCATCGTGGACCGGCCGGTACGGAAGCCGTACTGGTATTCCGCCAGGTCCAGCCCTCACTTCATAAAATAACAATTACTGTGGCCATCCAATGTAATCCATCATATTCACATATAAATAGGCACAACCCCGAATTTATACAAATATTGCGATTTCTGGAGACCCATAGACCTTGAAACAAGGAATCTGCGTAAACGCAACACAAATTATACACTGCATCCTACTAATCGACACGCAAGACCATCGAGAGCTTTAATCTAAATATAATGAGGCTTCGCAGAATTGAACTTGTTTTTTGGGTCAAGACAATAATTTGGGTGCATTCTTGCCAAATTCAGGAGTAATAAAGAAGCGTTGACGATCAACGATAAATTCGTAATTCACAAGTATGAATACCAAATGTTCCTTTTCATATATAATAACAAACATAATTTTAATTACAGCAAGGGTTTTTTTTTCTTTTGTACGAACCTTGTAGTTACTGGGACTGAAAGACAATTGAATAATTTGGTAATGGACAAATCCAACCTATTACAAGGATAGCAAACAATCTTGAGGTCCGCTTAATGGTAACCGGCTACCTCAGCCACTATTTGCCACCGTGTCACAGGTGCATTGCAAATGCTGGTTGACCCTATGCCCGCTGATCGCCAGCAACTTTATCATACCGTCAGAAACACAAACCACCAAAATATAAAATGGATCTATATTAGTGTGGTCTTCTATGTGCATTTGAGGGTGGCTCTCGAATTGTAAAAAAAAGTGAGGGTGGCCATATTCACACGTTTTTATACCACATCGTCTATCTTAACTCGACTCTATTTACATTTAACATCAGGTGAAGTAGAGTAATTTACTAGAACTTGTATAAAAATGGAAAAAAATCCTTTCTTAAATGCCGGCAACTGGCAATGCATTTGTGAGTCAGATACATTTACAAATGTTGAAGAGCGATGCAAAATCATTTATCATCCAGTGGAACGCCTGCTCGTTTGCTCCTCAAGTATATTTTAAAGAATGCGGTTTTCTTCATCGTTGAGTTTCATATCATTAACTGCTTATTCGACTATGCCAAAACCAAAAGAAGGTTATTTATTTTATTTTTTATTTATTTATTATATTATAAGAAATACATTATAATCTTAAGTGTATAACAGTGTCTCATAAACCAGTATTGGTTTTCCCGGACACTGCCGTTCGCCATCAAGACCCGCAGGTACGTCTACTCAATCAACAAATTTAAATTAAACCATTCATTCATCAGACATTAATCGGTAAGGTAATGATATTAAATTTTTTTTATATATACCGCTCCGCCTTTAGTGAAAAGCCAGGTAGCTGTTGGCCAAACACCGCGCAGAGCAATACACCAAAAGAGTGGAAACACACGGGCTGATTTCGTGTTTCATATTATTTTGTTTTAGTTTTATATCATGTCGATATTGGTTTTTGTTATTAAAAGGGATAGAAAATACTTATGTTTTTAAAATGGAATTAATGTTACTTTGATTAATTTTGTTTTTAATTGTTTCTGGCAGATTATTTATTAATTTAGGAATCTGGTGTTGAAGCAACTGTTTTATGATTTTAGCATTTGATGTCGAAAGAAAACACAGCAATTGGTAATGTTTTGTTGTGTTTGCTAGTAAATAGCAAACGCTCGGGTGTCGATTCAATTAAATTAACAGGTAATCATGTCTCAAAGGTATTTCTTTGGCATTACTTTTTAAGATAGTTCTTATAGCTAAAACGTAAAATAACAACAACGTAAATTCGTGGCTAGCAATAACATATAGCAATACAAACGCGGCACCTGTGTTGTGTTGTACTGTTGCTCCACAAGCAATATCAGATAAAGAAACAAATTATATCGTGTATTGTTACAAATCATAAACGAAACAAGAACTTTGTCAAAAACGGTACCATTACACAATATTGAGACGAGTTATAAAATCACTTTAGCAGAATCGACACCGAAGATGTTCTGTTTTGAAAAATATTATTAAGCCTGGCAACCTGGCGCCTGTTCGCGTAGTGTATATATTCTGTGGCTTGGCGCTATTGTTCCTAGATAACGCCTTGAAATGCAATCAATTCAAAATCATTGTGCGATCGCTTTATGTGCGATTTATGTGTTTACTGTCAGTGACATGAATGTCTTTTTTTTTATGGTCAGCCAATCCTACAGCTATTTTACACATGAGTAAAATTTTACTAGAAAACATTAAAATCGGCTCTGGTATTAGGCTGAGCCGTTTTAATTGAACATTTAATTGGTGTTCCAGTGCCAGCGGTCTCCCCAACTCGATTGAAACTTACGGCTTGGTGTCTGGGATGTGGACTTCCACTTTCGCGTTGGGAGCCTTCATCGGTCCGACTGTGTCCGGGGTCCTCTTCGACTCTATCGGTTTTCAGAGTTCCACGTTATTCATCTTTGTACTCCATATCGTCGTGGTAAGTTTCTTGTCATTCATTACAAAAAGACAAGTTTCATCTAAGTAATTAATTACCTACTGATAAAACGATTTAGGTATAAAATGAACACACCATTGAACTCGAATTAAAACTATGTCGAGTACCCACTACAAGCGGAAAAAGTAAGGCTTACAATATAAAGTGAAAAGTTTGATTTTCATTTCATAGATGCTGATAGTTCTCCTATATAACTGGACTTGCGATAGCGGCTACAAGATGGACGTGTCGGTGTCAGCTGGAGATCTTCTACAAATGGATGGCACGCTGGACGAAAGCGTGCTCGTCGGAGACAAGTATCTTCCACCTACCAGGACTAAGAGGTAAGAGGTCTTCATTCATCTATATAAATAAAAATCAATTGCTGTTCGTTAGTCTCGCTAAAACTCGAGAACCGCTGAACGGATTTATCTTATCTTGGTCTTGAAATGTTCGTGGAGGTCTAGGAAAGGTTTAAAAGGTGAGAAAATATAAGAAAATTGCAAGGAAGATACTAAAAACGTCAATTTAATTTTCCCATATAAACTGTTCTATCTTCTTTCCTGTCAAATATTTGACGTTCGTCCCTTTTGGTACGGTAGACTCGGGTCCATCATTTCTTCCAAATTATTTTAACCCATACGAAGTAAGCGGGGTCAACTAGTTCTATATAAAAAAGCATATTCTAGAGAACATTTTTTAATAAGGATAGCAAATGACTCAACCCCACCTGATGTTAAGTGGAAGCAAAGTCGAGAAGCGAAGATAGCTGATACAACAAATGGGCCTGTACAGGTACTTCTTCATGTCCCTCTAAAAGGACCCCGGATTGTAGAACACTTGTGCTGATCTGGGAAAACAACTACAGAGAACTTTAATTTTTTCAACTCATTCCAATTAGCCTAGCCCCAAAGCAAGCACTGAAGGCTTGTGTTATGGGATACTACTAACGGATAGAATACATATATAATATAATAGATAATAGATTATTATAGAGACATATATAATAGATTTATATAAAAATACATATTTAAACATCCATGACTGGAGTACAAATGCTCGTATTTATCACATCTGCCCCCACCGGGATTAGTACCCAGGATCTCTCGTTTAGGCGACACCTTGAAACCCGGCGTACAAACCACTCGATCACGGATGTCGTGTAAAAAGAGGTTGAAGAAGACTTACTTATTTTTTTATTTAATACTAGTGGCCCGCCCTCGCTTCGCTTCGGTGTAGAGCTGTAGTGTAAACTATAGTTTTTGTTCTCAGGCTTGTGCTATAAATAATGACTTTATTTATATAATTACACGTGTTATTGTGAGTCAACCATAAAAGATAGACATATGCTGTTGCGGGATATTTTTTAGACAATTTTATGTAGAATATTTCCGTCATACATGATTTCTATGTAACTTTAACCATTAAGGCTGCACACGCGACGGAAGCTTAAAAAATGGAGTAACTTCTCCCGTTTTCCCAACATTTCCCTTCACTACTCTGCTGCTATTCATTGTAGCGTGATGAAAAGTATACTATAATCTGCCCAGGAGTATGAAGAATAATTGTACCAAGTTTCGTTAAAATCCGTCGAGTAGTTTTTGTTTCTATAAGGAACATACACATAGACAGACAAAAATTTTACTGATTGCATTTTTGGCATCAGTATCGATCACTAATCACCCCCTGATAGTTATTTTGAAAATATATTTCATGTACAGAATTGAGGTCAATTCTGTGCATGAAATATATTTTCAAATCTACAGATTTATTATTAGTATAGATTAAGTCTTGCGTTAATTCGCGGATTATATCAGATAACATTAACTTAAACGTATGTGCTATAACTCAAAAACGTACCATCTGCTCATTCTGACGACTACAGATGCATGCGGGACCAATATTTAGCATTTCTTCAATTTTTCGCCACAATATTCCCCTTTTTGTGTGGTCTTGTTATTTTAATGCAGATTTACTTTAATACAGTGGATCCATATTCAGGTGTCTTAAATGGCCTGAAAATTAGTTGTGTGGCTGGACTAGAATGGTAAAAGGGTTTGCTTAGAGATGATGATAGGATCAACAAAAATGTCGTTAGTTACTACTTATAATAGAAAAAGTATTTACACTGTAGCCAGCTAGACCAGATACCCTCACTGTGACTAGTTACGATGAAGGTTTTTTGGAATGACGGGCACCAGGTGGCAGCACTGAGACGAAAGGTCTACTCATCCGTCAAATCATATACGTCGTCATAGTCTGTGGATCGATTTGAATGATCTCGTTAGATTAATTCGCACTAAAAACGACATACTAAAGACCTGTTGTCACAGTGGCGCCAAATGCTGACGTAAATTTCCCTAAACACCCTCATTAAAAATATCTTCGCCAGTCGCCGCTGCGGCATCAGCTTGGAGCAGTCCCGGCCGCCGGCTATGAACAGCCTGATCGCGTGCTCGAGCTACAAGAACCGGCGCAGTCCGTGGACGCAGCGCACGCCGCGCTACCGTCCCACCTACGGCAGCCTCGACCACCGGTTCCGCGCTGGCACTACCTACGTCACATAACCCTACGTTGCGCTGCAGCTAATCATAATATTAACCTAGTGTAATTAATGTAATTACAATTGAATAATGGATAAATTAATTTAAATGCTTTTAAATAATATATCTTTGATAAAACAGTAACAGATCATTCTCAGAAGGAAGCAGTTATCCACACTATTGGCACTATACTGTCAATTCAATTCAGCCGTACTAAGCTTATAATGCACTATTGGTATGAACGATAGAATATGGGTTCGTATATGTGTCTGTAAAAAGCACTTAGGTCGCGATTGAGCTCGCAGTAACAGTATGCAACAGTACCCACCTACAGCACCTTCAACCACCGGTTTTGCGCCGGCACCACCTACGTCACATAACCCCACGCTGCAATCTGCCCTGCGCTGCAGCTAATCATAATATAAATCTAGTGTAACTCATTACAATTGAATAATTGATAAATTAATTAAAATGCTTTTTTATAATATATATTAAAAAAACAGTAACAGATCATTCTCTGAAGGAAGCAGTTCATCCAAACAAATTGTTCGGCGCTAGATATGCAGTTTGCACAGGCTCACTATCAGTCAGAATTTGAACGTGAACTCGGACAGAATTTTAAATCCACACTATTGGCACTATGCTGACAATACGTCGTAATAAACATACAAAGTGGTATATTGCACCACTGATATCAACAATAAAGTATGAGTTCGTATATGTGGTGCAATTTGAAAGCGTGAGCTAAGCGGCTGATTATTCTAATCGAGATCGCAGCATATGTATGGGGCACAATGGGGCAAATACAAAAAAGGAGATGTGTAGGGTTTGCTCCAAAAAATCAAGTGAAGCCGTTACGAGGCATGCAAGGGGCATTATGAGGTGCAAGCAGGTACCTTTATCAGCACACAGCATGTAGGGAAACTAAAAAGCAAACTACTTGTATGCATAATAACTGAAGTGTATCAGTTCGGCTATTCTTCACTAGATAGTAGACGCTTATATCCGTTCCCATCCCAATATGAACAAAAGAGTGTAATTAATGTAATTACAAATTTAATAATAAATAAAATGATAAATAAATTTATTTTATGTTATAAAATGTTGGTTTTTATTAGAAATTCTAAATTGAATTAAATTGAATCGGCAAATTTCGATTATATTAAGCAGTATTTATGCTACATGAATTATCCGCCGCTGAGCATGCACAAAACACAACATAAATGTGATCTCAGACTGCAATTTCGATCAAACATCATGGAGGTTAGAGTTACCGTACGTCTCCGTACGGCCTCCCCCAAACTATGCGAATAGCAGCAGATCAATATTTTTTCTGTTCTGAGAAACGTTAGATCTAACCCTTGTAGCTTCTATTTAAAAGAGTGACGACCAAAAGTCATGGCCGTGCGTTGTTTTTTTTTTTTGGCTGCCCTAGACGTTCGGCCTTACATAGAGGGCTCAGGTATGGGTTGAGTAGTTAACTAGGGGCAAGGTTAACCTCCGTAAGTTAATCTGCAGCGCTCGAGTAAATCCAAAAAAAAGCCCCACTTGGGTTCCCCTATCATAAACACAAAAAGAGTATAATCTCAGTAATGTGTGGCACACCTGAAGATATGAATTTAACGCACCAATTTTGCCAGCTTTGTCACATTATTTTTGTACGGCATTGCAAAATAGTGGAATTAGAAGAGGTATTGAAACTGTACGGAACCGATGCAGTACAGAATCAAATTACCAAATTTACCTTGAAAATCATCGGAAAATTAAAAAAAATCACGACTTTGTGGTGCACTATTTTTTAGGGAACTTCGTGTTTTCTTATTATTTTTATGGATCCATCGATGATAAGAATGCCATACAAAAATATATGACCCAAATGTACTCCCTCTATCTGTACTTTGAATTCTCACCTGCACTCAGTTAGACAGCTTACCAGTGACGGCATAGTGCTGAATCTTATTATTTTATGTCCTTCTATCTTTCTAAATAGGTCTTCTGGTGGTTCAAATGACCCATATTTTTTTAACACGGGCCTGTAGTCTATGGGCATTGCAAGACAAAGTAGACATTTATTTATACTCGAGTTAGCATTAAACAGGGATATAAACGAGGTCGACTGCGCAAGTGTGCCTTATTGGTTTAATTTAGTTTAACATATACCTAATAACATAAAACGGTAAAGATGATTACATACTCAATAAATGATAAATAGATTTTAAATTCATCGCCTTTAAAAAATTTTTCCATAGACAACCGTAAACGTTGCAACATACTTGCTCAATTAAAATAACTAAACGAAATTGCTACGGCAAATTTTATCTCCGTTATGGTCTTAACTAAATCCAATTTATATAATGCTTCAATATCGACGTTTTTAAATAAGGAAATTGCAATCTCAACATCAATAACAGTATAAAGTAAACAAACAAAACCAACATTACATTTCAAAAGATTATAAGTTCAAATTTCTAAACCATTTGTCGCATGCTGGTTACGTCATGAAGCGATATCGAGAACATTACGACACACCGATCTAGAATAAATCAGTTAGGTTGTAAAATAAATACTGACAACCACATAAAACACTTAACATCGACATACAACTATGGAAAATTCACCTGTGCGTAATTCAATACTGGTCGGAGCAGACTAGCTTATCGAAAACTTGTATGATAAAAAGCAATGGAGATTGAACACAGAGTTACTGTACTCGCACGAACTGATTTTCGAAAGCAAGGCCACTTCAGAAACTTATTTGTAAATTAGAGCATTTTCTCTTTACAAGAATTATTAAGGTTTCAAAAGGAGGGAAGTTATAAAAATAAATAAACATGTTTTGATATGTGATTTAAAATGGGTAATGGTTAACACACTTCCTCTCCTTGATCCCTTGCTAGAGCATCAGAGATGTTCAACAACTCGTAATAGTTAAATAAATAAAATCTCTTATCTATTAGACAAGTCCGTCCGTCTGTCTGTCTGTGGTGCTGTTTCAGCGTCCAAACCGTAAGAGATAGATAAAGAGAATATTTAAGTTATAAGTTAAGAATAGTCTGATAAGACTACAAACCGGATTTGAGTAACGTAGCACTTCCGGTTTTCGAGAAATCACGAATTTCAAACGAAACCACACAAAATCTCCGAAGTTCTCAATTAATTAAATACATTTTTTTTTAAATCAGGTTTTGGTGAACATTTGGTTCACTGGTTTGCTGGTAGACATTAATTAAATATCAATCCCATGCATTACCGGGAGTGGAAGTCAGGTCAGCCTTGCTCCTTTCAGTAGTTCATATGTTTTCTGGGATTCCCTGCAATTCAGGATTATTTTCTCTACTCCCAAATAATCTTTTGCACTCTCTGTAATATGAAAGTTGGTAAATATTTTTTTAAATGACAAATAACCCTATTATATGGCCTAGCATTACTCAGTAGTCAATTCGGTTAAGGATGAGTAGTTTTCCAGTGACTTTAGGGTTTAGATAAGGTAAAATATTGTTAGATTGTCTAGAGCTGTCGATGCTGACCCAGCGGGTGTTATGACAATCTATGTTTCATCCTTGTCCGAAGTTTGTAAAAGATAAACGGTGGCAATAACTCATGTCAGGGCATTCCATAAAATATGGTGACCCCTTCCTTTCTAGTTCATTGGTTACGTTATTCGTCATAGAATTAAGTTCCTCAATATATTAGGGAGTTGCACTGTTGACAGCTGCTAATCACTCCAGTGGAATTGACATACTTTACTAGAACGAAAAGTTCGTTGTTACTTATACCTACGTATGTTTTAGTTTGTGACTTTCCTTTTAGTTGCAGCGATATCGGCCTGACTATTGGCTATACACTCGCATGAATAATATTGAATTATTATGTTATCCCAGGGCTATTGGTATGTGGATGTTAAGTTGGTGTATTCGCTAACTTTTTTGACATTTACAGAGAGTAAAGAGAAAATGGCATAGGATACATCGATGTTTTTCAGGACAAGTATCTTAGTGGCGTCATAATAAAGCAGTAGAAGTTTTGTAAATGGCTCGGTGACTATTATCACTTCTATCTGTCAAAAACCGTTAGCGAACAGGCCTAATGGTCTGATGAAAAGTCTGGGACAACTCAATATATTGAAATAACACTATTGTTATAGTATAACATATATATGTTATAGTCAAAGCCAGAAGCTCCGGCGCTCCTAAGTTTGACTAGTCAATCCTCAGGTCTGACTTGAAGTCTAAGTCTTAACTTTTCGGCCTCAGACTAAAGAATGTTCGTCAAACCTATGAGAAACTTATTTGGTTAGGCATACGTCGAAACTCAATTTAATGATATCGGGGTTTAACCAGTCAAACTTCAATTAAGTGTTAGAATGTATTAGTTTGTTAGATTAGGAGTAATAAAACGTTTCTTTTTTAATCATTATTGTTTCTTTCTTCATACATGTGAGTATGACATTTAGAATTGCATAATACGTGAGATCTCTTAAATTTACATAATTTTGAAGAGCATTTTTTCTTGCGATGATATATTTTATACAGCCTAGGCCCCCAAATTTAGAATCTTTTGTACTTATATCCTTAGAGATAGCTTACCGTCGGGCACATTTTTGAAATTAAAAACCTACATGTAACTTAACAGATAAAGTATTAATGTGTAAGTGGAAAATCGCAAGTGAATACTGCTTTCAACATGTTACAAATATAGTCTACGTTTGACCGAGTCCTTCAGTCGCTTCTAGGACCGACTAAACAAAGTTCGAATCAGATTGACTGAAAAGTTAGCGACTTCTTGGTTTAATATAGTCAAAGACCGATATCAGAATACATTTCGGGGTTTGTCAGGAGACTTTGGTCAAACCTAGGATAAAGTTGTCATTCCGGGAAGAGACTGCATATCGACCTTTCACTATAAATAACATAATAAAACCTACATATATGATATTTTAAAAGTGTTGTATTTCTGTTGGTGATTAAGATTTCCAAGGCATCCCGGGGTAGAGGACGAGATCATAATAGTCAACGTGCTCCTAACACTCTGGTATAACAGGCGTCTATACTATAGGCTATAGCCGCCCTCGATCAGGCCACCATATCTTTACTTACCACATTTTTCGCATAAAAATAACTTATACCAGTAACGCAATGTATATTTCAAGGCTTAAAATTTCCTCGGCAGAATTTTCTATATTGTGAAAATAACTTAGAAACATAAAATCTATAAAAGTGAACTTTGCGGTTAGAATCTTAGGCTTGTGAAGTTTATAAACTACAGTAGCCTTGTTCAATACGTCTTAAACAAATTGTTATGTAATACTTATGAATTAACATAGTGAAACGGGTACTTAACCGGTTGCAAGAGCTTCCCACGCAGGGGTTTACCATGCGGTGATTCTAGCCAAGCAAAAATAATTAGTAGAAAAAAATATGACACAGACATTAAACAAGGCCTCTATAAATGATAGTCGGGTAATCCAAATAAGGGGCATGCCTTCTATGTATGATTTTAATGTGAATTCAGACCTACTTTTAATGTGAAGATTATATATCAGATAATTTGTAGAATGTAGACATATCTCACAGTAGGTACTGTAACGTCCGTGACGTTACAACCTCCTTGTTTAGGTAAACTCTTTGCTTTTGCAATGCCTACGGTTGGCAGTTATATTAAAAAGTTAATGTCATGATTTTAAGATTTGAAATAAGGAATCGTCTGTCTTTGGATAGAAGGTTCCATTCATTATTAGATCTTCAGGCACCAAGAAAACCTCTCGTATTTAGATAAAATTCTTTATATTCGCCTGAATAAAATAAATAACTTATCTCTACCAGTATCTTTTAATTAATAAGCACGTCCCCAGGTTCTATCCATTCTGGGTAGAACTCCATAGTACACAATGCCACACATCAATAATCACGATTTGTAAATTTTCTCAATAGATTATGAATTTTACATCAATCAGTAGGTATTAAGTTCAGTTAGTTGAAGAAGTTTTGCAGTTTTGTGGAACATATTAGTCTGCTTTTTTTATTGCTCTCCTGTTATTATTTTTAGCAATTGTTTAAATTATGCAGCGCCTGTATAGTGTAGCTAACAGCAGACCTACCTACTTGGATTGAGAACTAAGTTCTAACGACTTCAGATGTATGTATGTAACTGTACTTTTCCTTCTCCAGTCTGGCGGTCCGTTTCCCAAGTCTAAATTGTCGCACTCTCAACTCATTACCGTAACGCTTCCCCAACCTTGCCTTAAAGTCCCCCATCACAGCGTGTAGTGTGATTTGTAGATATGCATGGCGTTTGTGATCTCCTCATACATAGCTTCCACTTCATCATCTGGGTGCGTCGAGGTCGAAGCATAAACCTGTATGACATTCAAGGAATATCGTTTTGATATTCTGAGTATCAGATATGCTACCCTGGTCGACACACTTCCGATGGTGAACACGTTGTGAACAAAAGACTTGTGGACGATAAATCCGACACCACCTAGGGACTGTTGATCGCCCTCACTCCTCTCTTAGGACTTCAGATAAACCAATAATATCTTAGCGTGACTTACTAATAGCTTCTTTCAACTCTATTAGCTTAGCGTCGGTCCTCAGTGTGCGCGTGTTGAAAGTTGCCAGGTCGAGTCGTCGTAAGTGGTAGCCGAATCTTACCGGGGGATTCTTAGCACCCCTTGCCCCGCCGTTACCATAGCTGCTACGACTAGCAGGGCTGTCGGGGAGGGCGATCTTTAATTGTGCTAAACATCATTGAGGGTTTTGCCATAATCGCCACGCTTGGCAGGCGGGTTGACGATCGTAGTACAGCAAAGATATTGCAACAAGACGCTGCTGCCCATCTTCTGCTGGCTGTGCTCCCTTAGTCGATTTTTACGACACCCATGGGACGAGAGGGGTGGTGCTATTCTAGGCCGGCACACACACGGCAGCTAAGCTAGGCTATCGATATATCTGAACGGTAAGACAAGGTCACAGACATAAGTGTAAACATTAATGAGTTTTAAACTTACATAAATACTTGTTGGCTACACAGTGTGAACAAAACAATACAATACTACAATTACAATACATGTATAGAACAAATAATTCGACAAGTTTGATTTTCAACAATTATTCTACAAGTTTATTCTTGTTCATACTTGTTTCTTTGTGAAAACGAGGTGTTACTTTATAATGACTATATATACTATATATTTCAGTGACAAAGTTACATAGTAGTTAATAAAGGTCGCTGCATCGTCTCAACAAGTCGTAAGCGCAAGCCTCTCTCATCTCGTTTTGTATCCTCGATTTTTGTTATCTAAGGCTGCGTTTTTTCATCCATAGTTAAATTTGACTAAAGTTAAAATACAAGAGTGCAAAATAACCATGAAATCGTTTGTCCAATTTGCAAATTCTGTTAAAATTTGACACATTTACTTTTTATTTGACGTGAAATTAACTATAGTAAAATTTAACTATGGATATAACAACGCAGCCTAAGTAAAAATGCAGAGGATTGTGGGTAGGTCAGTTTAGAACCTATTTAATCCATGGTAGGAATCTATTTGCACGCGCTGATTACTTCTCGTTAATACACCTAAACTAAATTGCATACATTTTGTTCTATTTATTTTGTTTCCATTCCAACCAATTTTTATCAAAGTCCTATAGGATTCTGATACAATTGGTTATGGAATTGATGTTATTATAATGATTATAGTATTCGGATTGGCTGAAAGCCAATACATGCCATAATTTTAATACGACGAACACATTCGAATTGAAATCTGCTTTTTGAATTTGAATTGAAATTGGAATGCCATATCTGCTGAAAAAAAATCTAACGCCTAGAATGACGTCTAATGCATAGACATAACAAACAGTTATTTAGATTGAAAAAAGATTTGCGAAAATGGCACACCCATTATTATGGTCACTACGTGAAACGGTTTCTTTTGGCCCGGTGAACTTCTTTGAAACTTTACAGATCATAGTACGTGCCTTATGAAATTGGAACGACAATTATGAAGTCAAAAGCAAGTGTCGGTCACGCAGATTGGCTTTACAGCTACAATCGTTTGACCGTCCTTCACATATTTGTTTCTTTGAAATATTTTTCATTTGTTTCTTGACGACCTCCGTGGTCGAGTGGTTTGTGCGCTACAAATTTCGTGGTGTCGCCGACTTGAGAGGTGTATGTGATGATTACGTGCATTTGTACTCCAGACATGGATATTTAATATGTATTTCTATATAAAAAAAAATGTGGTGTCGTGGGACACCAGGTAGGAACGAAGTTCCTTCGGCTAATGTAGAATCGACACAAATTGCAAACTCGCTTGTGTATGCGACTGTCGCGCCTGCGCACGTCTCATTTAACGGTTTTATTCCACGCACTTTTTTCCACGGATTTTTTCTTACGGTTTTACTATCACATTTTTTTCAGTTCGGTCGCGCAGCAAAATCCCTATCCCCTCCAAAGCCTGCCGTAAGGAACTTCGTTCCAAAATGCTTATATATGTACAGTATATGTATTCTATCCGTAATCCTAGTATCCCATAACACAAGCCTTACAGTGCTTACTTTGGGGCTAGGCTAATTGGTGTGAGAGTTGGAAATATTTATTTATTTTGTAACTTTAAGTCACTCCAGTCTATAAAATTCACTAACTATGGAGTCAAATTATATTGCCTCATTAAGAACAATTACATTTTCTTCAAAAGCTGGGGAAATATTGACACATTTATCATTGGAATTACTTACCTACACTGATATGAACATCAGGGTGTCGATTTTGCTCAGTTATTTACCGTATGTCAATGGTGTTTTAGAAGTTTTGATTTTTAATACAGTTTTTTGCTAATAAGACACAAAATTAGAAACGTATTTGCGAACACATTTGTTATAGTTATCTATATGTATTTGTTATTATATATTTTAGTAACAAGAACTGTGTCAAAAAAAGATAATATTGAAATACTATTGAGGCACGATTTTACGTTAGCAGTATCAATACCCAGGTTGATATTGGTATTGGTAACCCCTTCTTAATTTTCTTTGGTTGTTTCAGCGTAAGTACCTACTACCCGTGTAAGTAACTAAAATAATATTTACATATAATGTACGAGAAAATCGGTCTTTAAGTGTCACAATCGACCTAAAGTTGCTATGATTGTTATTTATGTCGTACGGGCGCATTTGATAATTTAACTACGACAAAGTCCTAATGGGCTATTACCGTAGCTCAATCTTCGGTCCATGCCTATTACAGTGTTAAATATTTTAACTGGTTTTCGCATATAAGTTTGTCTTCTTGACCTATATTATTTTACTCCTTGGAAACCACTTTGCAGAGTATGTAAGTAAATCATATTTGTGAAACCAGAATAATATGCTTTTGTTGTGTGCCAAACCTACAAAATCGTAGAAGCAATCAACACATAACCTACAAAATCATTTATCATTTTAGTACGAACAACTTCTTACAAAATTACATATTTAAAAATATTCTATGTTTTGACAATTGTGGTAAACCTCAATGGTCAACTAAATCAATGTTTCAGTCCCAGATTAATTAATCTGAGGTTTCAGTATCTACTTTAGCACAATCCGGTTTCATTTCTGTTTTGCTGCACCATCGCCAAATTTTGAGTCGGAACAATAAGCTGCGCTTCAGCTTGGGAAAAAAATTGCTGGGGTAACTACCCATGTAGGTATATTTAATATTTAATTGTACCCATGCAAAGTGCGGTTACGTTATGGATGATAGTTGCCAATGAATACTGTTAAGAAAAATCTTTGGCCTAAACTATGGCACAAAATTATAAATAGTTTAACCAAAAGAGCAGTATTAAGGTACTAACGGACGCTCTTCACTGGGTCCTTATGGCAAGTGGGCTCACGACCTTTCGACGATCACTCTCGGAATGTAACCTTTTCACAAATTGCTATAAGATGCGTTAGTTCTACTTGAACGTTGGCATTACCCTATCTATGAGAGAGACATCTATTAACTTATTACAAGTAAAATAATATTGTATTATTAGCGTTTGTTTAGAAATACTTAACTCTAAGTACAGGAAGATGAAATTGCCGACTGTTATACTTAATACCAATAATTGAAACCCCGAATCACTATATCTCTAAAGAACATTATTCCTAATATTTGTAGCCCGAATGCACGCTATCTCTAATAACTTTAGACCTATAACACTGTACACCTAATATATCGATCCCGAATGCACGCTATCCCTAATAACTTTAGAATTGGTTTTATTTATCTAGAACTTCGCCGGGCGCTGCCGCGGCACGCTCGCTTCACTCGCTCGGCTCGCGCGTTATGGTCACAACACTAACCTAACCTAGCGCGAAGTATCACCACTTGGGCCCTGGAAGTACAGTTTAACTCACCTCAAAGAAATTAGGGATAGCATGCATTCGGGCTACAAATATTAGGAATAATGTTCTTTAGACATATTGTGATTCGGGGTTTCAATTATTGGTATTAAGTATAACAGTGGAAATTGCCGCAGATTTTTTGTTTTTCAAAAGAAAAGTGGAAGACAATGATAAATGACGCAAAACTATTCGTTACGGGTTTAGTATGTATTTTATTGTGTTTGATAGTTTACTATCATACTCCTTTGTAATCTTTAACGTGGTTCGTATCTGTATTTCGTGGAGTTGTCTTTAAATTTGGAACGTATAAAATCATTCCAGGATTCTTCAAATAACAAGCCAATACATCGTTAAATTATAAATATAAATTACCAATCCGCACTGGGCACGCGTGGTGGGTCATAGCCTGTGCTCCAGCATGTGGGGACATTAATAGACTGATGATGGTGCATCGTCAAATTAATACATACATTGAAGTAGAGAAAAAATCTAAAGTGCCCGTTTTAAATATTGCGTTTGATAACATCAGTCAACACGAATTTTGAGTCTGAATTCTTTGTACCAGGTTTTGATTGCTTATACCTTACTAATGTAAGAAACATTTTTTTTTAACGTTTGCTTTTGTAGCTATCATAATGAAAAATCTATTTAGTCTCTGAAAATTCAGGGAAAATGTCTCCATAATTTTGACGTAGAGGCTAAATAAATTGTTTCAATAAACTAATTTTTATGCAACGTAGTCATTTAAATAAGCATATGTGATCCATAATGAATACGAATATATCATTTAATATTATATTTATTTTTATGACACTCTGAATGTGTGTAAAATATGGAAATTTTGTATATCCTCATATGACGCCCATGGTTTTAGAGGAAATTAAAATTAAGCTTCATTAAATCTTTTACTACTGGATAAACCTACGTAGACAACTAGAATTTTATTATTTACATAAAAATATTGCAATTACAAAAGTTTTAAACTACTTAATGTCTAAAATCTTAAAATTAGAATTATCTTGAAATTACCTAATTAAATAAATACAAAATTTACAAAACAAAAAATATATCCCCCCAGTGCCGTCATCTGGAATGGTGCCCAATAGGCTAACAGCATTTCCTCGTTGGATAGCAAGACTGGTCCGTTGCCCAAGGTAGCTGCCAGACTTTTGATCACCAGTCACTCCGGTGAGTTTCTTGGACAATTCCTTAAAAAAGGACCTTGCTTGGACCCCATGTTCCTACAGTCTTAGCACCAAAAGGCACAAATATGTAGTTCTCATTGAGAGCTGAAACATTACCTGAATTGAGACATTGAATAATGAATACTTTTAATCCCGGATAAATGTTAAGTTCCTGTGCGATTCTCAAAAACTAAAGTCAACGCATATGAAGTCGCAGGCGACTCCCAGTTTATAATATTAGTATTGATGTATGTGCTGACGTCATGAGTGGAGCCGTGAGTCAAATGCAAAGAATAAAAAAAAAGTTACCTTGAATCATCCTCAGCACAGTGACGTAAAAAACTCAACCTGCTTGACTCAGACGCCAGACCCCTACCACAACGGATAATCCAAAGATCTCATTGTATACTGATAAAAACCACATTACAATAATGAATATAAACGATATAATTTAATCTGGTTTGCACGCGCAAATTGTTATTCTTTGTAATTGTTAGGGAAATACAGATTATTAGAGTAGCGCCTAAGTATTTTATATTCTTACTAGCCATCCCAGAGAACTTCGTACCGCTATAAAAAAATTGGGGTTGGTGGTAGAAGGGTGAAAATGAAGGGTTTTATGTAGTTTTGTACGATGTATCATAAAAAATAAAAACAAAACAATTTTGTCCAAAAAAATAAATTAAGGTTGGACCATCCTTAACATTTAGGGGGATTGAAAAATAGATGTTGTCCGATTGTCAGACCTATTGAATATGCATATAAAATTTCACGAAAATCAGTCGAGCCGTTTCGGAGTAGTTCAATTACGCACACCGTAACACGAGAATTTTATATGTTAGATAATTCACCTTTTTTTCTTTTTTTTTGTCTGGGAAATGCATTAACCATCCTTCAACCACTGGGGGAGCGAGAATAAGGTATGTGGGACTCTTCCCTGATGATTTCAGCCAGCCCTGTGGCCGGATGAAATAAACATAGCCCTACCTAACGCCCTATCTAAAAGAGGTAGGCCGAAGCATATGTGTAAGTTAAGGTATGTACTGTATTTTATAGTATGTTGCTCTGCCATCTTGGTAACGACGTAAATGACATGAAAATATATGACTAATGCAAATCCAAATACGTTTTTTTTTTCACACACCACTTAGCCTAGGCCCAAAGAAAGCACTGTAAGGCTTGTGTTATGGGTTACAAGGGTAACGGATAGAATACATTTACTGTACATATATAAGTATAATTATATATAAATACATATTAAACATCCATGACTGGAATACAGATGCTTGTATTCATCACACAAACATCTGCCCCCACCGGGATTCAGACCTCTCGAGTTGGCGACACCATGAAACCCGGCGTATAGACGACTCGGCCACGGAAGTCGTCAAATATAATTAGCGGCTGCTTCTTTAAACCCCGCCCATAGGCGCGTTATTATCAGTCTATAATATCGGGTGCGTTATTGCGATATTTCGACATCCTTCTATTGCGTCTTATTGCAGCAGTAAAACAAAATTGAATGAATTGAAATTATAGTTTATACAAATTGACTTATTCAGAGCTGTTTTGAATCGTCCGATATATTTTCCTACCACCCATTCAGGACATCTTTTAGCTGATGGGAAGAATGGACGCATGAAACTCATCAGCATTTAACAGAAATAGCAACATTTACAAAAAATCGTGTCGCTACCAATACAACGTCCACTCACATTTTGATTGCCGTGTCATACAGTATAAATACAGTGTCTATCTTCGTAGCCGTCCTAATACATACGTAATGTAAAAAACAGATATCGCAATAACGCATCCGATAATATCGAACGATAATGACGCGCCTATGCGGGGGAAGGAATAATCAACAAGCACGCCGCTACTCTCAAGTGTGTTTTCAACTAATAAAAACAACTTCTTTGTTTTTGGTGTTTAAACCGGCAGTGCCTTAACCCTGGTGTTTTGCTAACCGCCTTGTGTAGAGTGCGGTCGGTTATTTGTGCAGAACCTGTCCAACGGGCTCAGTCACGACCGCAGGTTCAAATTTCGAGTCGCAAAGGTCCTGAGACTAAATAAGGGTTATGAGAAAGAGTTGTTGACGTTTCAGATTGGTTTAGGTAATTGGAAACAAAATGGTAAGCCGTTTGTTAAAGACGTCAAACACAATAAAACATCACAATTCATTAACAAGCTGTCAAATTGTGTACCTACAGTAAGAATGGTTCTCACTTCTCCACTTTGAAATAAAGACGCATGCGCTTGCAAACTTGGAATAAGTTTCGCAAGATATTAGAAATTTTAGGTTAATTTCTTTATGTATTTAAGTATCAATGTTCTTCGCAATTTTCGTTAATACGGTAGGTACAATTTAGAGGGGATTTACCGGATTTTTTTTTTCAAACGTTGCAAATATCCTCACTATAGCCTAGTGAATATATATCAAATTTCAAAGAATGTATTTATTAGGTAAATTTTGTGGATTCTGCGATTTAGTTATGAGTAAGCCCATAACCATTCATAAGTACAATATATTTGGTTTAGAAAATATTGTTATATTGACCTTCTTTAAGTTAGTAAGTGAAACATGATTGAGCAGCAGACACTCGATAAATCAAGGTTAGTTCAACCTTGCGCAATTCATGAATTTATTTTGATACTTACCGAATATTTTACCTTATGAAATCCCTCCATACTCGATACTGATTTTATGAATGCAAAAGAGTATCTGTCTGGCACTTAAACCCAGTGGTTGCCATCTTAATTGGTTCAGTATTCGATTCAGTTGAAAATTTGTATAAATATACTTTGAGTCCCGGGAAAGCAAATAGGATAGTTTTTATTCAATAAATCATTCTTTAAGGGGATGAAAAGGGGGTTTATTTTTTTATGGGAGAACATTTTGTTACGAAGACGAATTCGCGGGCACCTTTACTAGTAGAAAAGCCCTTCAATGTTTGTATTTAGAACAACAAAATTTTTCGTCATAGGTACGTCATGAAAATAATTTCATACTTTTTTCTTCAATTTTCATCGTATAACTGCAAAAACTCATAAACTGTATTAGATCTCAATAATTTAGAAACCTTACAATTAATTTCTATCCCATGTTTGTTACAATACAGCTGAAAAGCGATTCGGACGAATTTATAAGGTCAGAATGTATTGTTATCTTAAAATATATGGTATTCGTACCCCCCATCTTCCGCTATCGGGGCGAAGACATCCTAGTTAGTGCGTCCGCCTGAAAAGCGGAAGATGCTCGAATCCCATCTGAAACATGGACTGTTGTGTAGCGGTGGACTGTACTAAGCTAAAATGAGATTAATATAGAGAAACGATACGTAGCAATAAATAAGTAATAATTTCCTGTTCACAATATCAAAGTTCGTGTGCAGTATTATGTGACAAGCTTAGATTAAAACAAAAAGGGAAGATGCGGCACTCGCGGCTCAAAACTGATCCGCTTAAATTGTGGTGCACGATCACAATCCGATGTCACAATTGGACATTCCAACACGCTATATACACACGCTATGTACACTCAATATAACAATATTGCATATATTCTGAGTTATAAAGATAAAACAATGACTTCGATGCTTTTATAAAGAACACAAATAGTTCAAAATCAAATAACAAATGCCTCGGCAACACTTCTCATTCGTAAAACTGTAAAATCATTTTTTTCTCAAAAAGCACGGTTTGTCGTGAATGTTATTAACGTTATCTCCATTTTGTTATCAAGAAAAAGACAACAAATCAGCTCAGACGTTCGCACTCGGAAGCTGATTCGCCGTTTCGCTCGCTCTGCGTTGAAGCGTATAGTTCTGTCTCGCTCGCTCGATTTATTGTAATTTACAGATGTGTTCCTGTGTGAGAGTTGCTTATGTAGTTGAGTCGGATCATAGTTTATTTAATGCTAGTATGAGCGTACCGTATCTTCCCTTTTTATTTTAATCTATGGTGACAAAATAATAGCAAAAGTCTACCAAACAAAGAATAATTTCAAAAGGTGACGTAGAAAAGTTTATGGGATTTAAAAAACACACATAATAAGAGGTCCGTGCATAATAATATCAAAAGAGTTTATTAGCCAGACGCCAACATGGACCAAGTATTTTTTTTATTAAGATTTTAACATCTATCAGTTGAATGCTTAAAGTAAAAATATAATAATTTATTGACAAAAATACCAACTTGTGGAAAAGTATGACAATCAAACTGCAAAACTTATGCATGCACCCTTACTAATATTTTACCAGTTGCAAAATAGAGGTTATGTTAACTTTTTTCTAGCAAGCGCTTATAAAAAAGTAAAATATTTAACCTTCACTTCGTCGATTTAATGAACTCGTGACCGGATAATACCTTCGTAACACAAAAACCAAAGTGAGGAAAGACATTTCAGTTACAAGTCTCATTGCAATTATTATATTATAGAACATCCCCCTCTGCTTGATAAGAATTGATACTATGGCGTAATGTAAATTAGATTATTTTTTATAGTTATGTCTTTTTTAAGCATTTAACTGCTAGATGTTTAAATCTATAGAAAAGTTTTACTAGAAAACAATTAATTTATTATGTTTGGAGTTTTGGGAATGGATGCATTCTGAAGCAACATTTTCTGTATTCGAATACAATACAATAGTTTCTGTTCATTGACTATCTGTAACAAAGTTGATGTAATGTGACTAATTTAATTTAGAATTATTTTTCTTGAAGCGCAGGCTGATGTAACCAAAATAGTTCACAATACATTCATAACGCATTGTCAAAATGGAATTTTATTAAAACTGCGGATAGTGGTTGTGTTTAGTAGTTGTTATTATATTATCGTCACAAATGTTTTAGAAATAACAAGTCCAATTACAATTACATTAATTATTAGACACTTGTTTCATTTTAAGCAAATGCCTTGGGTAATTATAATAATCGTGAATGATTTCAGTTTCAATGCAACTAATGAAGGTTTCGCTGTTCATTGCGGAGGGAAACAATGCTTTGCAACATTAAAACAGACTATTTTATAATTGATCTCAACGATTTCAGTAAAGTATTATAGGTACATTGTTCCACAATTTTACAATACAGAAGAAGGTCCTTCCTGATAATTAATATTTTCCGATTCAATGTTACGCATTCGGCTCGCTGTTTCCTTTCCTATCAATATTAAAGACTAGAAGTGCCTTGCGGTTTCACCCGCATTAAATTAAGGAAAAAAGGTTCAAGTGTGAGATGGATCAATTGCATCTTATACATGTCTAAAATGGTAACCGTGCCAGCATCCTGGTCACGGCACCACCTGAGATGAATAAATTACACCTAAGCTTAATCTAAATGAGTGTGCCCCGATGCTAATCACGGCACCACCTGAGAAGTAACATCTTGTACATGTCTAAAATGGATACCGTGCGAATATCCTGGCCATGTCACCACCTGAGATGGATAAATAACACCTAAGCTTAATCTAAATGAGTGTGCCCCGGCGCTAATCAAAGCACCACCTGAGATGGATAAGTAATATCTTGTACAGGTCTAAAATGGTTACCGTGCCAGCATCCTGGTCACGGCACCACCTGAGATGGATAAATAACACCGAATCCTAATCTAAATGAGTGTGCCCCGGTGCTAATCACGGTACCAACTGAGATGGATAAATAGCATCTTGTACAGGTCTAAAAGAATTATCGTGCCATTTAAAATGGTTATCGTGCCAGTATCCTGGTCACGGCACCACCTGAGATGGATAAATAACACTTAAGCCTAATCTAAATGAGTATATCCCGGTGCTAATCACGGTACTAACTGAGATGGATAAATAGCATCTTGTACAGGTCGAAAATTATTATAGTGCCATCTAAAATGGATAAGTAATATCTTGTACAGGTCTAAAATGGTTACCGTGCCAGCATCCTGGTCACGGCAGCACCTGAGATGGATAAATAACACCGAAGCCTAATCTAAATGAGTGTGCCCCGGTGCTAATCACGGTACCAACTGAGATGGATAAATAGCATCTTGTACAGGTCTAAAATAATTATCGTGCCATTTAAAATGGTTATCGTGCCAGTATCCTGGTCACGGCACCACCTGAGATGGATAAATAACACCTAAGCCTAATCTAAATGAGTGTGTCCCGGTGCTAATCACGGTACTAACTGAGATGGATAAATAGCATCTTGTACAGGTCGAAAATTATTATAGTGACATCTAAAATGGTTACCGTGCCAGTATCCTGGTCACGGCACCACCTGAGATGGATAAATAACACCTAAGCCTAATCTAAATGAGTGTATCCCGGTGCTAATCACGGCACCACCTGATATGGATAAATAACGCCGAAGCCTAATTTATATGAGTGTGACCCTGACAGGATACTAGGCGCGATAACCATTGAGACGCTATGTATCCATTTGAAGTGGGTCACCCTTGAAAGATAAATTATGCTGTCGCAGACTATTATATAATTTTTAAAGCGAAAGAACACAGTTATAATTACATGTTTTTGTGTAACTTTTACTGTTTTCTCAGCGCACGCAACGAAAACTCTCAATATATTAATTTTTATATTATTTTTATATAAAAATTATAATATTTTTTCATTAGTTTAGTTCAGTTAGTTTTGCTACATTTTTCTTTGGTGCTCCGCTCCTATTTGTCGTATATTTATTTTGTAATATATAGGCTTATATAGCCTTTTTCGATAAATGCAGTATCCAACACAAAAATATATTATAGCTTTAAGGGGTTTGTTACCATATATCTTGTTTTTATGAGTCTCCGATAAGACTGAGAGACTCATAAAATCATTTTACATATTGGTACACGGTAACCATCTCGTTAATAGCTATAATGATAGTGACCATGAAAATGTAAAACAATATAACAAAAATATTTTTTTCATATCAGGCCAATAGTTCCTAAGGCTAATGCGTTCAAACAAACTCTTCTGTTTTATATAATTTAATAAGGAGGATACATATTCTACTTTTCATACACTTGTGTATTTCTTCTGATCCTGTGCTTGTACCGTTTGATTAAAACGGAACTCCTCATAAAAGGTTGGCCCGATTTTGATGAACTTTTTGCATCCGAATGAATCCTTGGGTGGATTGAATTTGTATTTTGTTACGATAATCAATTGTTTAGGTTTATTAAGTTAGTCACTTTAACTGTATATAAGTACTTAACAAAACACCTGATTATAAGGTCTTCCTCAGATCCTAAAAGACAAGGAGCTATGTATTTTAATCAAATTTAATTCATGTTTTAGACGCAATTCAAATACAGTTACATTGAAGAATAAACAATGATTTTGAAAATATTTTTATTATTAAAAGATGTTTTTATATAAACACCATTAATCTGTAATTAATAGGAAGAATCGAGTTCGTTTTGTTTATGAAAATGACAAAGTGTGACTCATCATTTAAGAAGTATGTGTCATTAATTTAACATTAATTAAACATTATTTAACAAAGTCACACTTTGACATTATCATAAAGTCTTATCAATATGAATGAGTTTTGATGACAATATTTTGGCCCAAAAAATAATATTATTGTTTACATCAATCAATACATTTGATGATTGCGATGAAATGAGAAATCAAACGAAGATCTTATATTTAGTTTCCATAATTTTTATGTATTCTCATAGATTTATAGTAAAAATTGTGATTATTTGAATAACTCAAATCAGTCGGTATAGTACTTGTGCCGTTGGCAGTGCATTTAACATCTCCACTAGCAAAGAAGCAACTGGCCACAGAAATAAATTAATCAATTACTGTTATATATTTATTTTTTAAGCATTTAACTGCTAGATGTTCAAATCTAAAGATAGTTTTACTAGAAAAAAATGAAAATTGAAAAGTAATTGTGGGTTACCAACAATGCGAAGACATGGCACTGCCTTGCACTCTAAGAAATAAGCGGCGGCCGTATAATGGTCAGTGCATCCGCCCGGATAGTGGACACCAGTAGTCCCATCTGCTGAATTGACCACGTTGATTTTTGTCTAGTAGGTATAATTTTCTTTCAATTTATTACCAAGAAGTGTGCCAGCTGCTCACTTCTTGGTTTCTTTCTCACCTAGTTATATGCTGGATATAAACTTTACTGTAATGGTTATTTTTATAAAACTTACAATTTAAATAATAAACAGAGGAGCAAGCTCGAAGTTTGATCAGTCCGTAATTGTATCGCATCGTCACATTTTTTCTATGAAAACTGTGCAGCGCCCCCTAGCGACATAAGAACAAACTGGCTCCTTCCATAGAACATTTTACGATGACGACACGATTACGGGTCACTCCGATTCTGTCGGCCTAGGCACGTCTTAGAGTACCCCGACGACGAAATCACCCGCGCCAACGCGCCTCTGATTTCTCCCACACAGGCCACAAACACCAACACTACACAGCTAGCAATTTTGCACACTAACTTAGCATTAGGCAGACACCGCACCCGTAGGATAAGAGTGCGAAGACCCGGTCTACACACGACACGGTATACCAGATATAGGTTTTCCCCGCCCCCCACGACAACGGCTAACTAGAGCCTAGGTCAGAGTCTCAGAGACGACTTCTAGTTGAGCCGACCCCCTCAGGTTCGAGTGGTCTATAGGCTCCAGACGGAGAGGAGAGGAGATGCCATCCGCCTGGAATACCTCTAGAGGCACTCGCCAATTCCCGGCTTGAGGTTCCCTTAGGATCTCGGCGTCTCCAAACCCGGTGACGCTGTAAAGGTCATCTGCGAACAAAAGCATACACACTCAAAAAAAAAACGAATACGGGTCTGTCAAAGTTCGTGCTTGAGCCTCGGTAAATGCAGTCTTTTAATATCATCGATAAGCAAAATAATCCACTGATTACACGTATAAATCTAAGCTGTATTTGCGATATGCGTTCGTAAATAAAAGGTTTAACAAGGTTCAAAGCTCTATTCTAAGCACGTTATTCACGATGTTGCCTTCGTACACGTAAAACTTTGATGGCCAATCGTGTACCTGCATAAACAATTACACACAATAAGGACAAGTAAACACATTAAAGGTCTAATGAATTTTATCTTTCCTAATAAGACCAATTGATAACAAAATTTCAATAATTCAGCGACCAAAAATGTCCATTACTAATATTATAAATAAATACAAAACAACTCTGTTAGTAGTTAATATTCGCAAGCTTAAAAGTCTG
Organism: Chilo suppressalis; assembly: GCA_902850365.2. Lineage (NCBI taxonomy): Eukaryota > Metazoa > Arthropoda > Insecta > Lepidoptera > Crambidae > Chilo > Chilo suppressalis. Next base: position 24,114,085 of record OU963898.1, read on the forward strand.
AGTCTATTTTATGTACCTACACACAATCATTATCCTCATCAACCTATCAATATCCCCAATGCCAAAATTCATTTATTCTGTTTAGGCTTTTCCGACCTCGTGGGAAATTCGAAAGCTACGCCATCGGTTCGCAAATACACGGCGAGAGGCCTTGTTCTGAGAAGAACCGGCAAGGAACTCAGCAAGGGTTGCTATCTTTCTCCCTGTTTTATTTCATACAATGTCAAATTGAAAGCTGACATCAAACTTACAAAAATGTATTGAGGTCAAATTCCATCAGAAAATGTAAAAAGGGTAATAATAACAATAAGTGCAACAGAAGCCCCGAAATATGAAGAAACAATTTTTAAAACAAATTGAGTAACTATGGTCGGAATAGGAAAAACTCACCACTAGGACTCAGTGCAGATGGCCGGTATCAGGGAACCACAGAACACAGAAATCTTCTGTGGCGACTTCGTCACGAGAACGAGCAAATTGGTGGGTGCTAACGACCTCTCCAAACACATTAGAGCTCAAGATAAAAATTTTTGGTCATTACGACAATTTCTTAACTTCCACGATCGCAGACCAAATGCACTGTTCCACGAGATAGTCGGCACGGCAACAGATGCAAATAACGGAAAAGGTATGTAGGTAGGTAAAAAATTGCCAACTTCTTTTTATGTTACATACTGGGACCACCTATTTTGTGACTCTAGTTTCGTCCGCAGTTTAGCATTATCATGAAAAGCTGTAATAAGGTATTTGACAAGTTTCAGAAAACGATGTCACGTTATTTTTATTTACTAATGTTTATGGAGTCAGTAAAAGTGGATATATTTAATTCTATTGTTGCATAATTCAGTAAATATCTAAATTAACAATTACATTTTTAAGTTGCTGCGAAAACTGGACATTATGGCGTATCCACTAGTGTGTGATGTCACACGACTGTCAAACCATACAATGTAATGTCACTTTGCCCGGCAGTTTACTAGCGTGTGACCTCAGACTAAATAAAAAGTATAGACGGAGTCTGCCGAACCAAAAAGTGAAGCCGATAAAACTACGCCTCGCCGTGTACATACACAGTTACACGCACACACATGCAATGAAACTACGCCTTGGCTTCTCAGTCGAGCTATCCCGACGCGCGGAGTGTGACGTAATAATAAATAACAATATTTATTAGAGAAAATGCCGAATTGTGTAGTGAAAACGTGTAAAAACCAATCTTCCAAGAATAAAAAACAGGATGGAATCACATTTCATACGTAAGTAAAGTTATAAACTGCTATTTTCAATTAATCAAAATCAAATTTGAGGTTGTCGCTTTGTAAACAAAACCTGAACGAAATGTTGCCATGATTATTCGTTACAGTTTTACCCTTTTGTTGGGTAGCGTGAAATATAACGTAACGTTATTTTATTATATACATTGTGTGGCATACTTTTATATTATTCGAATATTGTAATGCATGGATAAACAATTACACGAAACATCTTTTTTCTTTATGTTTTCGTATAAATTTTTTGGGATGTAATACACATTATTTAATATACGTTCTTTTTAAGATTTCCTAATCGAGATCAAGATCTAAAAGAGAAGTGGATTGCAGTCATTCGTAAGAGTAGAAATGCACCATTGTGGCAACCAGCTTCCCGCAGCGTGGTTTGTTAGACTCATTTTCAGAGCGACGATTTGTAAAATAATAATATATTTGTAATTTTATTTGTATTGTACTTTTTAATGGCCTTTTTGACCCAAAATTCGCGATGTTTGTGGATTTATTTTATTATGTTCTTGTATAGGAACTAGTGATTATATTTTGTGTATTCTATAGAAAATTTCATGTACATTTTAATAAAAGAAACTGTTTATCAACATTTGTATATGCTTTTCGTTTTATCGACATAAAGTTGAGATGACTGATTTGTAAGCGATTTCAAGTGCCTTGTTGCGAGTGCTTGAAACTATAAAATGAACAAACCTATTCCATCCGAGACTTGTAACTAAAGTAAAATAATCAATCCAACATAATAGGCTAGTTGACTCATGTCGAATAGTATTAAATAAATGTTTATTTCTTAAAGTATTTTGTCTAAGGAACCTAAATATATCGATTTCACTTCATAAAAGCAGAAGATTGCTGTAGAAATTTAATTTAAAAAAACAATTTTTAGTCTATACTTTTTATACACTAAAAACGCTGTTTGCCACATCCGCCATGATTGTGACGTCTGTTTTAGTAAACAACTAAATGTCATTCATACATAACTTTAAAACTTGTATTATTAAAACTGATAATAAATGAAGAGACTTAAAATATTATTCAGTGAGTATTTACATCAAAGTGATCTTCGCAAAAATAAATTTTACTATGAGTCGTTAAAGTTGCAGGATCCCTTTAAGCAAGTTCTAACCAGATATTGCGTAGGTTAATTTCTTTCGGCACTTTAATCCACAACTTTCCTGGAGTCTTCAAAGATTTTTTTTTACATTCTCGTACAATACAATAATAATAATTACTATATTTTTCGTGGTATCTATTAGGAATCATGTTTTCTTTTTATTATAAACTCAGATGGGTTATTTTCTACGTGCTTACGAGTTTTTGTTTACTACTGTCAACGTCATAGCATAGATAATCTATAGACTAAAATGGCCGGCAGCGTTTTTGTATGTCCATGAAAAGTCTATTTTAAAATTAAAGATTTGTAGCTTTCTAGGTCTCAAAAAAATACAATACATTTTTTTCGGTCTAATAGAACATTTATTAACTATTTAAAACCTTTTTCCAAAAAGGGTCAACTAGCCTATTAAGCGTCAACACATAAATCAAGGCACTTGGATCTCGCATTTGTTTTTATCAACACTTGCAACACGACACCTTTTTTTCTGTTGCGTGTTATATTTTATAATTGTATTTGGTAAGTTATTATATACATTCATTCATATATAGTACATTCTATATGTACAAAAACCTGGATTTATAATTTACAAATTTTGAAAATACACCTCATTTTACCTATTTAAACGATTTTTTATTATCTTTCCTGAGTTTACCATAATGTATTTAAAATAAATTATAGACATGACGTGACTTTTTATTTGGTCTGAGCGTGTGACAAAATTTTAGTGTCGACCAATCGCAGGCGTTATCGATCACGTGACCATGGAGCAAAAAATCGTTTCTATTTGTTGCTTTTATAGAAAAGTTATTTATTATTTGTTCTTTCAGAATAGTAAAATCCCTGCTAATATTCATATTAAACACAGATGTCAACAATTGGTAAATTATTTTTCATACTGTCAAAACCTTTCCCTTTTTTGGCAATTTGCACTTTTTGAAAGACTACTAAAAACTTTCGTAACTCTTATGTACATAGTATTTTTGTCTAGTGCTCTAAAGATGTAAGCTTTCATGGTCATTATGATCATGTTTGACCATAATATCTTACCAATATTACTAAATGCCACTGAATCATTTTTGTACGTTTCTCGTGAGAACATTTCGGCACTTCAATTATCTCCCATTTTGTTTCAAAACGTCTGGGTTTCGCAATTGCCCGGGGGACCTTAACCGCGCCGATTCACTTAACGGTTGCACGCCATCTAGCGATTTTTTTCATATATACTTCATCAAATTCTGTACTCCTCATGATGTCTTTTGTGAAGAGTGCATGAACTTACCTGACTGTTTTACACAGCAGTAACGAGAATTTTAAAAGATATGTGATATGGAAAGTCGCTAAATATAAGCTTGCAATGAGGTGAGAAATTTTCCGGGTTTTTTACTTTTGATTTCGTTTTTTAAGTAGCTCTTCTATAAGTATCTTAAGCTATCTTAAGCTCCAAATTCTGTTGTACCATTGAACAGAATTTGGAGTTCAAGATACTCATTCAACGCGGAATTTAAACCTCTTTAAATTATTGAATAGAATAAATAAAATTTTCCAACAGACGTAGATAGCGTATTTGAGATACAAACAAAAGACTAAAAAAACTTTCACGATTATTTGTCTCAATCCAAAAAGTATGCTAGTACCTTAACTTGGATTGCATACATTTAGAACCAAATGAAGTGTTAACAGGATTTCCAGCTTGCTGGAAATTAATTTCTCGAAAATTTCTAATTTTGTCATAAACCTACATCAAGTACTTACCTACAAAAGTGACATGCTATTTTGATTACAGTTATTATGAATCTAAACATCTGATTTTCTGATAAAGACCTATAATCTTTACAAATATGAAGATGCAAATTATCATCTTATCTTCTAATATATATAAACTAGCGACCGCCCGCGACTTCGTACGCGTGGAGTTAGTTAGAAATAAAGGTTCAGTGCTCGTTCCCCGTAGATAATAGCGTGATAATATGTAGCGTATATGTTGACCCGAGTTCTAAATAATATTCGTGCCAAATTTGAAGTAAATCCATGCAATACTTTTTGAGTTTATTCCGGACATACAAACAGACGAAAATTCTTAAATCTATATTTTTGCTTCGGTGTCGATTGCAGATCAACTCAAGTATTCTTAAAAAAATATTCAATGTACAGTTTTGACTTTCCTACACGTTCTTTGTCCGGGATGGACTCCTAAACTACTTAACCGATTTTAATCAAATACTCTATAAATACTCCACATACATACATCTCAATTTAAAGTCACAATATTATTTTATTGCAAGTTATTACTTTTGGGCGGTACGAAGCTAGTATTATTTATAAAAAAATAATGAAGAATAACAAAAGTCTAACATAAAAGTTTAAAAGCGTACCTGAAGAACATCATATTGCGTAAGATACCTTAACATTATAAGAACGGGACAGGAACAAAATAGTATTAGGAATAACACAGGACAGGTCATGGACAGGCGAAGCTTTACGAATGGATATCAAAGAGGGAGCGTGACGTTTGAAAAACGACTTAAACATTACCTGAATAAAGATGTTTTTAGAATGCGATGTATTGAGTTAATCGTGTAGGCCCCATGCATGACTCATCCTTGGCCGTGAAGATAGTCGATCGACCGTTGGGATTCACGAGGAGACGCCATTTTTTTCTTTTATTATTTAAAAGGTAAACACGAACGCTTGGCTGGCTCCATGACATGGAGCTTATTTTTGAGCATAAAAAAGATTAGCACACGCATTGTTAATCTTTTAACGAAATAATACTTCATTTGTTGTTTCTGCTACATACGAATTTATTGTTGATAGTAATAATTCTAATTATAACATCACCCCATTGGCTGAGGTATGTATTGGTGTCGATTCTGGCATGAAAACTTACTAAAGCTGTGAGAAAAATAAAAGCATTTTAGTATTTTATTTACTTTAACATCCGCACTCCATAATAGGATTATACAATAGCATTGTTTAGGTCTAATGGCTATATTCAGTAACATTTTTAAGTGTTTAAATAAATGTATGTTTAAATCTAAAGGAATTGTGAAATTGTGGGTTACCTTCAATGCGGAGAGATGACGCTGCCTTGCAGCCTAAGAAATGCTAGAGAAAATTAGACACGGCCATCAGGGCCGAGATAACATAATGATCAGTGCGTGCACCCGGATAGCGAAGGATGCGGGTTCGAGTCCCGTCTGCTATTTGGTCTGCGTGGATTTTTTCTAGTAAAATTTTCTTTAGATTTAAATATATTATTTCTTTTTAATTTGTTTAAAGTTAGTAGGTATAACAGTGCCACTATCTTTGCAAAAGTACCAAAAAAAGAAGCTTTATATCAAGAGGATATAGGGAATGGATATTAAAGATTAAGAAAAGATATCGGTAATTTGGGCAACCCGGCACTTAAGAAATCAGGAAAGTAAAAGATTTAAATCTTTGAGGAAAGTTTTCATATTGCACCGCTCATTCGATGGTCTTTCGCCTCAAAGATTGTGATCTTGAGTATGTTTGGCTTATATATGAATAAGACAATGAAACAAGAATTTATAGAATAATTACATCTGACACGATGCAAACATTGCGTTATCCCAACTATTACTAACAACTTCTGGAATTTTAATAACGTTTTAATTATTTTTCCATCACTCCTCTATCCATATTAATTAACTCTTTTTATCGCATATGTTTATACATTAGGTCGTACAAAAGGTAGTGTTAATATCAACAAAAAACTCGTTGAAAACAAAATCTGTGACGGAGATCTCAAAGGTGCCGTTCGCCCTTTGTTCTCCAATGACGTGCTATCACCAGATACCCCTGATACCCTTCAAGCCTACGGACAAAACATCCCCCAGCTCCAGCAAACCCACATTTTCTCGACCCACCAACAGCAGGGCAAGCATGCCTTCAAATTCAATACAAAGATGTTATGGATGCCATTTTATCTTTTAAACCAGGTTCGGCTGCAGGTTTGGATGGAATCTCACCCCAACATTTGAAAGATTTAACATCGCATTCTGTGGGTAATGCAGGCGAGCAACTTGTAAATTCGATCACTAAATTAATCAACTTTATGTATTCCGGTAGAGTCAATCCAGAAATTGTTCCTATTCTTTTCGGCGCGAACCTCATTGCCCTGACCAAAAAGGACGGAGGGGTGAGACCAATTGCTGTTGGATCAACACTTCGACGTCTGGCCTCCAAAATTGCTGTTCGACATATTTTACCAAAAATAAATTCGGAATTTGAACCCGTACAGTTAGGCTTCGGTGTTAAAGGAGGATGTGAGGCAGCCGTCCATGCCCTACGCTCCTTCCTAACTTACGGGCAGCCTGACGTGTTGCTCAAAATTGATGTCAAAAATGCATTCAATTCGGTAAATAGGGATACCCTGCTGACAGAAATAAAACAACATATACCGGAAATATACAATTATCTTCTTCTCAGTTACGCCGACCCAACAAAATTGTTATATCGTTCTAATGAACTGTCCTCGGAAGTAGGTTGTCAACAGGGTGATCCCCTTGGGCCTGCAATTTTTAGTTTGGCTATAAATCCGATAATCAAAAATTTAAATTCTAAATTCAATGTTTGGTATTTGGACGACGGAACCCTAGGAGGTGATGTGGATACTGTGTTTTCGGACCTTTTTTTAATCAAAAATAAATTTGAAGCCATTGGTTTGGAGCTTAATTTTAGCAAATGCGAACTTTTTATAAATAACAACGACTTAAATTTAAATGACGTTAAACAAAAATTTAATATTTTAGCTCCAAATATTAAAATAGTTAACAGTAATTCCCTTTACCTTTTAGGTTCTCCAATTTTTGATGAATCTATTTCTGAATATATTAATAATTCAATTAATAAATTTCAAAATTCTGCCGAACGTCTCCTTGAAATTAGTCCACATTATGCACTTTGCATCTTAAAATTCTGTCTTTTTGTCCCAAAATTTACGTATGTGCTCCGTTGCTGCTCCTTTTGGAATCACTTAGATCTTTTGTCACAATTAGACGACTTAATCAAAATTAACTTAGAATCGATTCTTAATATGCAGCTGAACGAGCAATCTTGGACCCAAGCATCCCTACCCATCCGTTATGGTGGTTTAGGGATTCGCAAAATTTCCAGTGTCGCTTTACCAGCCTTCCTATCTTCTGTCCATAGTTCAGCAAATCTCATAAGTAAAATTTTAAGGGCATCCCCTTCAAACTTTGAGATTGCTGGCTTGGAAGAAGCTAGAAACGCTTTCTTAATTGCATGCCCAGGTCAAAATTTTCCAGTTTCTCCAAATTCACAGAGGAGCTGGGACGACATAAATTGTAAATTAACTTATAATAACCTTTTGAGCTGCAGTACAGGTTCGGCGCGTGCTGGGCTTTTGGGCGTGTGTACGCATGAGGCCGGCTACTGGCTTCACGCCTACCCTTCGACAAATACAGGCACATTTCTTGAGCCTGACACACTCCGAATGGCAACCTGTCTACGGCTTGGGGTCCCGGTCTGCGCTCCTCATAAATGTCCCTGTGGCAGTGATGTCGACAAGCTAGGACATCATGGACTGTCTTGCCAAAAAAGTGCAGGCCGCTTCTCGAGACACGCCGCACTTAACGATATCATACGCCGGTCCCTTGCCTCCGTCAACGTGCCAAGTCTACTTGAGCCAACTGGTATTGCAAGAGACGATGGCAAGAGACCGGACGGTATGAGTTTGATTCCATGGAAGATGGGTCGGGTGCTAGTATGGGATGCAACCTGTTCAGACACGCTGGCCCCTTCCCATCTACATGGAACCAACAACAGAGCTGGTGCGGCTTGTGAAGCGGCTGAAAAAGCTAAGGCAGGCAAATACAGGGGTCTAGGCTCCGAATATGATTTTGTCCCATTCGGTGTCGAGACCCTTGGTCCGTGGGGTCCTAGCGCTATAAGGCTTTTTAAAGAAATAGCGAAAAGATTAGTCGACATCACAGGAGACCGAAGAGCTGGCAGCTACCTCGGACAAAGAATTAGTCTAGCTATCCAAAGGGGGAACACTGCCAGTATCTTCGGAACCTTGCCTAAAGGGACTCCTGTTAATAATATATTTTATTTTTTAAGGTTTTTAGTTTTAGGTTCATTGTTATAGTATATTTTTTGTTTTAATTATTCTTAAATTTATTTTTATATCAACATATGAATACTTAAAGGGCATAGCAAATAAATGGACCGTTCGTTGTTTTAAATAAGACCATAATAAGCCCCTCATTTAAAAAAGAGGTTTTATAACATGTTTCTTATATGTTTTATGTATAAGGTAAAGACAAAACAAATCTGGATTTGATCTTATGATATGTATGAATGAATTGCATTTCTACAATCAATAAACTATTGAAGTTTGTTGCGTGATTCATAATTTATGAGTAATTTAGGCATTCTGGCATTTATCTGCGCCCATATTGTGCAAACAATTGTCGGCATTCTCCGAATACCTGTCTGGCGTATATCAGGGATGTCAGGCGATACTTACTTAAAGGAATAAAACCGGTAGACGCGATCGGTTGACAATATCGGATGCGTTATTGCGATATTTTGTCGTACTTCTATTGCGTCGTCACTATCGCAGCAGTGTGTAACTTCGTAGACATTCTAATACACAATGTACTACAAACAGAAATGTCAATAACGCATCCGATTTCATCGACCGATAATAATAACGCACCTATGGGGGAAAGTCTAATTTTAAATAAAAAGAAAAAAAATGAAAGCTCGTGGTATTAGGTAAGCTTGATCAGACACCAAAGGCTAAAATCAGTCTAACAACATTTAATAAAGATAAAATATGAGACCGAATACCGGTTTTATAAAAAACAAATCCCATTACAAGTAAAAGTATTCATAGCAAGTATTAATAACATAATGATCATAAATGTTAATCATTTAAATTTATCAATTGCAAAACTGTCAAATTACTTTCACCTTTGTTTTAAATTCGCGAGTATCAGTTTTTTTGTACCATGGTACGAAAACCCCATTACAAACGATAGGTACATTGAGTGTTTGGCCCCACTCCTTGGATGCGAGGCGGAATGGCCAATTTAAAAAGAGTACGTTGGTAATTCGACTGACGGGACGCACCACTCGTGGGTTGAAACCCAGTTCCGGGTTCTGATCTCGGCCTATATGTATGTATGTTTTCTGTTCTCTGCGCTAGATGATGTATCAATTAACGTAAAATTTACCTATAGGCAACCCTACGTGATTATTGTGGGCGAAGGACTCCCTCGCATCCTTTCATTCATGCAGCAGGTAGGCAGATAAGCGAAGCCGACGGAAATCATATGTCTTTCGTGCTCGTCTCATTGTTACACAGCAAACAAGCTCTGTCATGTTGTGTTCCCTACTTAATTCCGTTACCAAGTAGAGTCAAAAGTCATACATTGAATTTACAATTAAATAGCAGTAAGAGTGATTTTCTCTAAAACATAGTTAATGTTCGGCTTTGCTGTGACACAATTTGTCTTAAATCTGGGTTTGATTTTAGGACGCCCAACTACCAAAGTAACGAAGATGTCACTTAACCATAACTTAACAACAAGTTAAAAAAATATTCAAATGAATAAAGAACACGTTCAAACCTATTAAAACTTGCTCTGGCATAGCCTTACCACTTTAAAAAAATATAAAAGAATTTGTAAAACTTAAAATATACTTTAAGAAACTATACTTAGTCCAAAATATTATTGTTGGTTGTAATTTTAAGTAAAACCTACATCTTTCCTATATAACTGTGGCTTATAAAAACTTATTTTCTCTAAAAAAGGCATTCAACATTCAAATTTTGGGTTACTTCCAGTGCTGTACTGAGATTATGGCAGAATATTGAGTGATCATTCGTATATGTTGTCGAATTTCTGAGTAGATGAATAGCTCTCAATTTTCATCTACAAACTTATACACAATCATTATTTAAATAACTTTGTTATGCGTTAAGTTATGTACATACGAGTATTACAAATATGATATTCAAATGCATAGCATTAAATTTTTGACACATCGACGCATTTGAAAATATCGTACTAAAAGAAGAAATAAAGAAGCTCTGTAGTAGTTCCGGTAGAAAATCTACGAATGAAAAGTCGAATCTGCTAATCCTAACTAATATTATATATGGCTGCGAAAGTGAGTTTGTAACAAAGTCGAATCTCTGGTAATCCTATCGTAAACCTAACTAATATTATAAATTAATACGAAAATGAGTTTGTTTGTAGCTCAATCACGCAAAAACTAATGAACGGATTTGGATGAAATTTGGTACGCATATAGCTTATCACTGGATTAAGACAGGATACTATTTATCCCGGAAATATGTTAGGCTCCTGTTCTCAAAAAAAGCAAAGTTAACGCGGACGAAGTCACGGGCGACCGCTAGTATATACATATATATGAACGGAAAGTCGATAGTGAAAACAGGTCAAAGATATCGTAACTTAAGACATGTAGGTGGCTCCTGGGAGGTGAAGCGAGACAACTGACCGTCACCATACACCATGGCTCGCGGAGACACGCTCAGCCGATTCGGGCAAGATGTAAGTACTTGCAAAGGTTGGATTCTTTTCTTTTATAATTTTAGGGTAACTCACAGCTTTTTCAAAGGAGTATGGTTGACTGTCACGCGTGGCTACGCGTAACCGAATTTTTAGTGAATAAAGTAGGATTTTTTTTGAATCAATGCATCCTAACAGACTCTTTAAATTTAAAATAATGCGTGAAGAATGGGGTACGATGAGTTTAATAATAACAAACGTCGGTATTATTTTCCTTCATAACCCGTTTTGTGTACAACAATAATACAGATTTTTCAGATCCGATATCAGAATTTTATATTGTATCAATTATTCTATTTTGATAGAGCAGCGGGTACCAATATTTTATTTTCCATTTTGCCATTCAAAATTTCAAAATAACATTATCTTTATGCTAACCAATCACGACACTGTTATTCTTTCAACTACTTTTACTCTCACTCGACCGAAGATATTTACAGATTAAACAGATATTACATAAGTTTAAAGTGGCGGAGATTTGAATAACCTACTTTATGACGTGTTAAGTTAAGCCTCATTAGATTACGTTTACAAATCACCGTATCACGGATATTTGAAAGGTTTCCATCAATAGGGATGACTTGCTGGCCCCACGGTAAGTAATCAATTTAATTGAACCTTAATGCATATGAAAATAAAAGTAAGTCTTTTGCTTTCAATACATTTAGAGGGTCCCTACCTTTTTATTTATCAAAAATTCAAAAGCAAAAGTCGTAACATTATTGTGAATAGACAAGGGGCGGTCTTAATTACTACCTCATAATAGTTTTTTAGCCAGTATTTTTAAGCATGTAACTGCTCGATGTTCAAATCTAAAGAAAATATAACTAGAAAAAATTCCACGCGGAACAGGTAGCAGACGGGACTCGAACCCGCACCCTTCGCTATCCGGGCTAATGCACTGGCCAATTATGCTACCGCGGCCCTCATGGCCGCGTCGAAATTCTTCTAGCCATTCTAAAGCTGCAAGGCAGCGCCACCTCTTCGCATTGTAGGTAACCTACAATGTCAAATGAATACTTTTACAAGTATTAAACATTTGAAAGAGGAAATGGAAAATATAGTTATAATTTTTATTTTTTAAGCATGTAACTGCTTGATGTTTAAATCTAAAGAAAATATAACTATAATAAGAGATAAATTATTAAAGTGAAGAAAAAAAAGGTCAGAGACAACCTCAGATGATGCTTTTAAAAAAGCATAGTAGAGTTTATATAGTGAGGTTCGTGAAACCGGACTTAATAACTGAGACAAAACACGAAACTGTGGTCACCTTTAGGGTGTAGGTTACTTCGCAATTAGAGCGGGAAAATATTATTTATTCTGTACCGAATGGTGGAAGCTTACCATCAGGGGGGGCATGTGATTTTTACAAAACTTCTTGACATTCACGTAACGAGATAGAACTCAATTTTATCTATTCGAATTCAATATTGGTTCATGCTACCAAACAGAGTACAGTTCTACCAAAGTGTACCGGCACAGACTAGTCTCCAGATAGATCGAGCTTACCTACAGCTTTTGAAAACATCACCTTTGAATATTATACTGACAAATTTAAAAGGTGCTGAAGCTTACGCGAGCTACTTAGCATAAATCATTCACATTTTCAACGACAATGAAAATTAACACAGCAACATAAATAATGTCTAGGTCATGTTATAAGAATGTCATTGTGAATCATGTGAGTATGAGTAAATTCAAAATTGTGATTAGAAAAGAATTTAGGTATGATATAATAGGTAAAAATATATACATATGTATATTTTTACTGACAAAAACATATTGACCACTAGCGGCCGCCCGCAACTTTGTCCGCGTTAACTTATAGTTTTTTTTTTCTAAAATAAAAGATTTTTCTGAAATGAAGTAGCCTAAGTTACTCCTTATTACATCAGCTACCTGCTAATTAAGTCCCGTCAAAATCGGTCTAGCCATTTCATTAGCCGGAACAAACAGGCAGACAGACAGATAGACAAAAATTGTAAATATGTTATTTTGGTGTATGAACCGTATATTTATTCATATGCATGTAGTAAAAAGCGGTTATTTCAATATTACAAACAGACACTCCAATTTTATTTATATGAATAGGTAACCTGTGATGTATTAGCAGCGACCATACCTTTTATAACGAAAGACCTTTGTTAAAATTTTAAGATTCATTCATTCAAATTTTACTATGCTGGACCCGGGTAGATATCATTGCTTATGACGAGCACAATAAATATTTGTTTCTATATGTACTTATCTGTCATATCGTCATTTTTTAGTTTTCGTACAAATGCTTTAAATAATTATACTTAATTATATAAATAAATTAGCAAAAATAAAAACCGACCTCATAAAAATAAAAAAAAAACCGACCTTTTTATTGGTTTTGTTTTTATGAAGTAGGTTTTTATTTTTGTTTATATAATGATGATGAAATGAATTTTATTTATGTTTATAATAAATAATTTTTTTTTTTTATTTATTTTGTTTGTAATCGGAAATATTTACAGCATTAAAAATACTCAAATATTACATAGATATTTTATCATTGGTCCCCCAATGTCCCCTACTAAGGCACACGCCTTCCAATAGAATCACTTAGCAACTCTCTCCCTTTTATAATTTTTCATAAAATAATATGGATAACCAGGTAGTCTATGTCCAGTCCAACGAAATCCTAAATTGCGATCGAAACTATGCACCTTTCTTACTATATTTTTCATATTTGTTTCTAATTATATTAACCGTTCGCGCGTAAGTTGTCTGAAGTTTGTATTAACCAAACTTACTTAAACGTAGTTTAGCGTTCACAATAAATACAACCCTCAAACTGACAAAAATAAATTTCGTTTGAACTTCGTTACTGAAAGTTCGTTTTCAAGTTTCAAAGAAAGCGGATGAATGATGAATTAAGGAAAAAAAAAATTTCAATATTGAAATAACTGATTGTACGAGGTAACTAATTCCCAAATGGTTAAGGCAAGTGACTTAAGTAGTTAACGATCAGAAACCGTTAAACTTTACTCTTCGTCTATATTTGATTTGTTGTTAATATTAGAAACAAAACAATGTTTGATTCCTTTATCTAATAATAAAATTTGAAAGGTGACACGACAAGAAAAAAAGTCCACACGTAATTGACACCAATTTTCCGTGTTTGAGACAATCAACCTTTGGCTCTGTCCTTGCTATATTTTTTTTTATTCGCCGTCTCTAATGATTGGAAGGGAGTGCTAAATTGATATATTTTAATACCAGATTGATTTTTATATTTAGAGACTCTTTATATACCATTTTTTACTTACTGAAAAAAATATAAAACATAATATACAGTAAAAAAAGGCCAGTTTTCTATAGAAAAATACGGCGAAATTTCCTAAAGGAACAAAAAATTATGTGATTTCAAAATAAATCCTCATAATTATTATAGCTATTAACGGGATTGTTACCGTGTACCTTGTTTTTTACGAGTCTCCGATATTTCGGTACTGTTGCAAGCGCCATGATCGCGAAGTACTGTATGTGTATGTGTTACTGTGTTAACATCCCGTTAATAGCTATAATGTTAGTGACCATGAAAGTTTAAAACAATTAATCCTCATAAATTTACTTCGGAATAAAAAGAAACTTTTTTTTTGGACATATTGATATTTGACATTGCTACTTTTAATTGCTGAACAGCATCATAGAAACCTGTTATCTGTTACTTGACAACTTCATGACCACAAAAAAAATGTTTATACCTAGTAAGAAAATTAAATAATAATGCGAAACCTGATATACCTGGTGTGACCTGTGATTACTAATGAAAAAAACTATTTGCATTATATTTTTTTATTTATTAGTATAACTTATAGTAAAGTATCATAACCTGTTTAATCATAATGTTGATGACGCACCAGTATGATGCTACAAAATCACTCCACCGTAAAAAGAAAGAACTTTGGGCAGATACCGGGTGCAAGATATCAACTTGCAAGGAACAGACGCCGGAAAGGGGAAAAACAGTTGACCGCCTCCTCAACTTGGCAGGGTAACAGGAGAGCGCGCTGTGAGCGGGCGCACGTGAGGACCGCACTCGTGCGCGCGCCGCGGACGAAGCCGCTTCCTATTTTGAATCCGGAACGTTAACCGTTCCTTTTTCAAATATTACAAGCAATTCATTCGCTTCTTGATTTCCGTTATCTTTGTGCTGGTGATACAAACTATTTTGAGGATTTAGTGCCAGTGTGTCTGTGGGATACTTCGTGCTCAGGTCAGTTGAGTTATGTTATGTACTTTTTGGTGAGTTTTTGAAAAGATCCTTAACTGTAAAGGTGATTGACTAAGATTGCTACAGGACTGTATAATAATTATTAAATTTGTATAAAATAGTAATTCCATCACTACGGAAATGGGTAATATTTTACAGAACATATTAATGGAGTGACCCGATAGGTGGGTAACGCTTTTACATGCAAGCTTTGAAACATCTTAAGAAAAGACTTCAACGATATCGAACCAGACTTCACGGCGTCTTTTAATGTCATGACATAAAAAAATCCATAGACATTTGACTCATATTAATAACTTGTAAATTTCATTTTGTATGAGATACGTTAATAGACTACTTTTATATGGAATGTTATTGAAATTTAGCAAAAATCTTTAAAAATAATCCATTGAAAAAATATTATTTTACCTCGTTAAATAATAATGTAATTTTGTTATGATTACATTTTTAAGGTTTCGAATAAAACACGTTCTCCGACGTGAGTTATCAGGTTTTGTAGTGATATCCGCAGGTTAGCTTCGTTGATTTAAATGTACCTATGTCTTTTGCTTACGTATTTAGTTTACACCTACATATTATTGACATGTTATAGCAAATATTTCATATAAGCAAAAATGCAACAGAGTTCTTTCTTTTTTATACAGCCGTGAATCACATACGTGCTATTGGATTCTTACCTAAAAGTATTTAATGACACCTTCTACGTGTTTGACAGATCCGTAATTGATTTATGATGGTTAAGTGATCTGTTTAGGTATTAACTATATACCGGATATTATGTTTATGGCATCACTATACTAATTTTAATGAAATGGCGATGACTCTAAATTTCGATACAATTTCAAATTTGTTTTGTAACAAAACAATACAAAATCATTTTGCTATTGTTTCAAGAAAAGAAGTGTTAGGAACAATAATGTATGAAATAATGCAACAGAAGTTTCATTATTGACTTTTTCTCAGACTTTAGTCACATTTGTCTTCTTGTTTCACAAACAAAAGACAATTTCAGACAAAACCAATTAATTTTGTGGTTTTCTTTTGGTTTTTCTTTCATAAATAGCGTGTAAAACGTTCGTTTATTCTCTCAATCTGATGAATGCTAATGAAATATAAGAAAAATGCTAATTGTAAGTTTATCGAATTATATTCACTGTACTCTGTTTATATCATGTTTTTGACGATTCTGTACCTCAAGCACCAATATCTAGCGAGAAAGTATTCGAGAAAATATGAAAAAAAGTAGTTTGTTCTTACGTCCGGTAGGGCCACTGCTTAGTTTTCACAGAAACTTTGACGTTGGCGATACGAATACGGAGGCTCGAGCACGAACTTGGACGGCTCCGTAATCTTATCGCATCGTCTTTTGTATGGCAGGAGCCAGTTTCTTCTTACGTCCGGTAGGGGCACTGCTTAGTTTCCACAGAAACTTTGACGTTGGCTATACAAAAACGGAGGCCCAAGCTTGAACTTTGACAGCTTCGTAATCTTATCGCATCGTCTTTTGTATGGAAGGAGCCAGTTTGTTCTTACGTCCGGTAGGGGCGCTTCTTAGTTTCCACAGAAACTTTGACGTTGGCGATACTCAAACGAAGGCCCAAACATGAACTTTGACAGCTGATCGCATCGTCTTTTGTATGGAAGGAGCCAGTTTGTTCTTACGTCCGGTAGAGGCACTGCTTAGTTTTCCCAGAAACTTTGACGTTGGCGATATGAATACGGAGGCCCAAGCACGAACTTTGACAGCTCCGTAGTCTTATCGCATCGTCTTTTGTATGGAAGGAGCCAGTTTGTTCTTACGTCCGGTAGGGGCACTGCTTAGTTTCCAGAAACTTTGACGTTGACGATACGAATACGGAAGCCCAAGCATGAACTTTGACAGCTCCGTAATCTTATCGCATCGTCTTTTGTATGGAAGGAGCCAGTTTGTTCTTACGTCCGGTAGGAGCACTGCTTAGTTTTCACAGAAACTTTAACGTTGGCGATATGAATACGGAGGCCCAAGCACGAACTTTGACAGCTCCGTAATCTTGACGCATCGTCTTTTGTATGGCAGGAGCCAGTTTGTCCTTACGTCCGGTAGGGTCACTACTTAGTTTCCACAGAAACTTTGACGTTGGCGATACAAAAACGGAATCCCAAGCATGAACTTTGACAGCTCCGTAATTTTAATGCATCATCTTTTGTATGGAAGGAGCCAGTTTGTTCTTACGTTCGGTAGGGTCACTGCTTAGTTTTCATAGAAACTTTGACGTTGACGATACAAATACGGAAGCCCAAGCATGCACATTGACAGCTCCGTAATTTTTACGCATCGTCTTTTGTATGGAAGGAGCCAGTTTGTTCTTACGTCCGGTAGGGGCACTGCTTAGTTTTCATAAAAACTTTGACGATGCGATATGATTACGGAACTATCAAAGTTCTGGGCCTGTATAAAAGCTCTTGTTTAGGGTACAGACTCTATAGTAGCTTACACATTAACACAGTACTTGCCTTTTTTTTTCTGTGCTCCTGTGATGTGTTCGATATCAAATTAAGATTTCTTTCTCTGAACCACTAATTGTCCCATTGATTTGAATATATATCCTCCGACGACCTCCGTGGCCGAGTGGTTTGTATACCGGGTTTCATGGTGTCGCCGACTCGAGAGATCCCGGGTTGAAATCCCGGTGGGGCCAGATGTTTGTGTAATGAATACGAGCATTTGTACTCCAGTCATGGATGTTTAATATGCATTTCTTTAAAAAATATACTTATGTGCAGTATATGAATTCTATCTGTGACCCTAGTTATCCCATAACACATGTATTATAGTGATTCCTTTGGGGCTAGGCTAATTGGTCTGAGTGTTGGAAATATTTATTTATTTATATATAAAAAGGGTAATACATATAACTAAGTATAAATGTTTTTGCATGTCTAGCTAAAATTCTATTGATTCACAACATTTTTTGTTCGTATACGATATCGGCAATTTTCTTGTTCTTAAGCCGCTTAAAATCTCTATTTAAATTACGATGTTTATAAAAAGCTACTTAATTGGTAGCATAACATGATTTTTTCAGTAAACTTCGTTGTACCTATGGAGAAGAATTGGCGTAAAAACTCCAGAACATAATATATTTACAGCATAGGTTTTACGTAACATACCTGGGGTTTTCCGAGAAAGCATAGCAATAAAACACCTTGGATCACATTATGCTTAGTTTATAAAAAATATGGTTACTTAGTAAGTAAGTACTTAATGGTTTAAAAACACATGTAGTTTCTTATGCCTACACAAGTTCATTTGTGTTGTATTTTATCTAATATTTAAGGGATTTACTGAGATTTAAAATTTGCTTTGAGTTCACTACTGATAAAGGTAATATTTAACATGTATAATGGGGGCCCTGTGGGGCCTCCGCCGGTACGGGGCCCAGGTTTTTTACCCCCCCCCCCCCCTTTAAGACTTAAAGTCTTATGAAAAAATCTTTTAAAAGTAATAGTATCCGTAGCCGGATTGATAGTCAAAGTTATTTCAAGCCAAAATACTTCTATTAAACAAATATACTATGACACAGCGAATATCATAATATTCCTTGTCGACTAATGCCGGATTAGTTAACTGCCCTTTATTCGTAACATGTTTGTTCCCTAAATATAAACTTGTGCGTAAATCTTTGACATTTCCCTATCCCTCCTGTTGCGTCACCTGTCTGGACTTCCGGTATTGATAAAATTCTTACACGACATCTCGTCGTCAAGGGAACATTGTATGGGAAAAACTAAGTACAGACCTACAAATAAAAGCAATCTCAAAAGTCAAGGCGACGTACACTGATTGCTTTGGTTGCATTTTTGAAATAATTTCTAAAATATTTGAATTTTTAATTTTATACACTTGTTTAATCGTTAGTAACATTATAGCACATCAGTATTGTACTGAATTATCACGAAACATCTACTTATTTGAAATATGCTTGCCTCATTCTGAATAGCATACACTAAATCACAAATACCATAGAGAAAATGTCTTAATTTTTTGGTAATTATTGTCCGAGACTCGAGACTAGCAAGGTCAACAGCCTTCCTATCATCAGCACCGCTTTATGATATATTTCACGTTTAATTGTCAAATTACAATGGATTTTGATAGCCAGAACTGATAATTATAATATAGGTTTCGCAGTTCTCATGCTACGGGGGCTGGCGTGGAGGCTTTAAAAAAACATAAAAGTTGCAACCATGAACTACAACTCTCGTTTTGTTTACTAGAGTCATCCACTTATATACGTATAAAAAATATAGTTCGGCGGAGTCCCTTCCAGCGACAGTCTTTTGTCCGAGTAACAAGGACGGCAAACTGCTTATTGCGAGGGAGGTGCGCAGACGCAGGTCCCGCGCTGGTGCAGTATGCGTTTTTACTTCAACGGCCGCGCGTTTGTAGCGCAAGTCAAAAGTAAAGGGTAATCAATGATAAACAATTGTGCAGAGGTGAATATGTTCCGTTGAAATGGGTAATGCCTATAACGGATAAGATTTAATATTTTCTGGCAAAAATTATGGCTTTTTAACCGAATCTTCTACTTTTTTTAAAGGATTCGGTACCAACGCAAACAACATTTTTTTTCATATCGCAATAGGAAATAGTTGCAAAAACGCATTTAGTACTAATAAAAACTTGCTATTGCTCAGATACCTTGAAAAAATATCTGCAAAAGTACAATTCAATTTTAATTAAACAATAAATACTAACAGAAATTGTAGTAACAAACTACGAAAAAAAGGAGAAACAGTACCTTGGGTTACGGAGACAATGACCTTTCTGCTGAAGCATGAGTCATAACTAACTCAGTGACTAATAATTAACTTCTTAATTGTAAGTAGTAGCAAAAAAACTGTCAAAACAAAAGAACGGGCGAGCGAGTCGGTGAGAAAATCCTCTATTTATATTAATCAAAGTTCCATCATCAGAAAACGGGCACAGGTCGATGATGGTCACAAAAACCGAGCTTTAAATAACGTTATCGATATGAACTCATCTGGTGCCATCTCTTGTCCTGAATTCGTGGAATTGTCCGCTACCTCCCGTGCCTCGACGCGAGCATTAGACAAAAGCATCGTGGCTCGCCCGCGCCCGCCGGCCTTCGAGCGACCGGTCTGAGCCGCTTACTTTCGCATTGCATTTCGTACCTGAGCCCACACTTTGCAACAGATACCGATCTTATAAACATCAGCACAAAGTCGAAAATAATTCAACACAAAACAATACGTACTAAGACAAAACAACACTCTTTTTTCCATCCGCAAAAGACTCAAATTGCTCAGGAAATAATCGAATAACACACCCCACTTTTCGATTTAATTACCACCAGACTTTGCCTAACACCTGTATAAACGTCGATTTTAGGGACATTTCGTTACAATCTGTGTAGCAAGAGCCAGTTCGTGAATTATTTATTCGCGGCAGCATTTTGAAACGTGTATTTCATTGCACTGAATAATAATGAAGAAACTTGTTCCACCCAATGCTGTGTATGTTTACTTTATTTCACCCTATGAGTTTAACCCCGATTCCCCACCGCGTAAAAAACTACAAAATTGCGTTTATGTTGGACTTTAATTTAAATATACATTCACCCTATCCAGATTGAAAGATGTATTATTACCGATTACTGACAATTATTATCTATTACAATGTTTCAATCTTAGCCCCGCCCGACTTGCAAATCATGAAAGTCGATTTTAAAGTCGGTTTAATTTTTTGTATCGATAATTTTAATTTCACCAATTTTAGTAAAAATTACGTCGTAAGAAGCAACTTTTCAAAGTTACTATAACACAACTGTATTGATTGGCTTTACATTACGTTCCCTTACAATATAGGTATCCACAAATTAATCTAGCTTTAGAATATAACTCAGCAAAAACTCATTTATGTTGTAATGTATTTTCATATAAATAAATACTTATTCCTGAATATATTCCTAACAGCCAAGTAAACAATTAATAGTGCTCATAAAATAGAAAATAACAGGTCTAACTAAATAACTTTTTTAGTAACTTTGGTTACGGCAAGTTTCTGCCATTGAACATAAGAAGAATCACTCAAATCGGACCAGATTTTTTTAAGCAATCGATGTACATACATATAAACAAAGTATCGTGAAAATTACATCGTCCAACCCCGTAGCATGAGCAATACAATGTACATTATATCACGATTTTTATCACGTCTAACTGTCAAACTCCATAGTAATTTGACAATTGAGCGTGATAAAAACGCGTTATATATCATATCGCGGTGCTCATGCTAGGGGGGCAAGTAAAAAAAAAATTTATTAATTGAGAACTTCGGAGATTTTATGTCAGAGAAATGAATGAAAAAAAGAGATTCAAACGAAAGTTTGAAATTCGTGATTTCTCGAAAACCGGAAGTGCTACGTTACTCAAATCCGGTTTGTAGTCTTATCAGACTATTCTTAACTTATAACTTAAATATTCTCTTTATCTATCTCTTACGGTTTGGCCGCTGAAACAGCACCACAGACGGACGGACGGACTTGTCTAATAGATAAGAGATTGTATATTATTATAAACACAATCCTATAAGTTCCTATTTTAAAAATCAGCCAACTATATTTTCGAGAAAAAAAAGGTTAACCTAACCCAACCTACTCTGCTACAAAAAAAAATTACATCAATTAATAAAACACACAGTTTCTGTAAATGCTTAGAGTTTTTTGATGTGTGTATTTTAACAATATAACATACTTAGAAGGATGATTCAAAAATACTTCTCCAAAGACATCAAGCATATGAATATTATTTTTTTATAGTAACTAATACCTTCGTGTCAACTAATATTAATGTTAGTGTGCGAGTACATTGTAAATATGCAGTTTAGATCGACATGTCAAACACCGTCAGTAATACATAACAAACGACTAATGACATCAGCAATAATTTTACTTCTGTCTGTAGCACTACCTGCTCTCACAGAATCATCAGCGTCACATTATGATACTATTGAAAACCAACCATAAAGTGCATACTTAAAAGATGACATTGCAATGCGCTAACAAGGTATTCAAATTAGAAGGTTTTTACGTTCGCATCCGTGTTATAAATTCTATCACATAATGGCTGTGAGCTGTTTCTATACCTACATATTATTATTTCAACGGAATGCTGAACTGAGACACGTTGACAATATTGTTAAGAATTCATTTAACTTGAAATTGCACTTGTTTTTCCATTGTTTTAAAATATATATCACCTTTTAGACTTGCATCATAGTAAACAAAAAGGCAATAGGAAACGACATAACTAAATTTCAAAGTCAAAGTCGCATTAGCATAAATAAGCAAAATAAATAAATCTAATAAGTCTGATTCTTAAAAAATACACACAATGTAAATCGCAATTTCAGATTATAATTACTCAGTCAAAGGTATGCAAATTGAACCAAATCCATTACAAAGCAGTTCTAATAACAACTATTCAAATGGAAAGGTAAGGTCAGCAACATTTTTGGGGCGTTAAATCAATCGGTTCGATAATATCATATAAGTATAACGCATAAGGTACACAAGACTATTAAACATATGCAATGTCCGTTGGTGGCATACATACCCTTGCAATACTTGTATAAGCCAAAAAACCGACCGGGAAATGAGTGGAGTAAACAATTTCTACAGTCGACAGGTTGCGCGCTGGACGATTACATAAAATCGTTTTCGGTAATCGTTGGCAGTAGGTCAACTCAGTATCCGAGGACGCCCACTCCACTGTGACATTTACACCAAACCGGCGCGGCAGGGTTGACAGCTACATCAAATAAACATATAAAGGTACTCGGTTATCGGTATTTGGTTATCAGCAGAGACATAGTATGAGGTAAAACAAAATATGTAGACTTAAAAAATGACTCCACACAGCCCTATGTTTAGTGTTAGTGCAGTACTCTTATTGTATTGTTGCTTTCAATAAAGAGTAATCTTTGTTCTACTCTAACACGCATTGTCTTTAGTAGAGAAAACGACAAAACTCAGTTCACGATACTAGTCTAAGATCCGAACCTAAATCGACCTTCACCGAGCTGATAATAGATTGAAACCTTTTTTACCATGAATTTAGTATATTAGAAAATATATAAAAAAGTGGGTTGCCTAGAAAAATACTGGACAGACTATTAATAATTAATTTAAAAAAAATATATTTATTAATGTTACAACATTAAGAAAATAAAAAAATGTTGTCCTGACTTAAATAAAAAACGTATAGAATGTGCAGCCGCAAAATATGTTTCATAATATTATCTTTAGATATTAATAATTTGGACAAAATTATTAATCAAATCATTATTTTATAAATTTAAAAGTAGTTTATCGATCGTGGTATTAAAATTAATTAAACCTGGAAGTGTCAATTTACGCGAAAGAAGTATGGCCGACTGGGTAGAGAGTGTACAGGGAAAATTCGGTTGATAGCCGTTGAAGTGTTCAGATGTGTCGTCTCTTAAGAACTGCTAATTAGGAGTTGAATAAATAAGTTGTTGGTTTATGAAGAAATTTTCTTACAATCAGCTCGGTGAAGGTTGATGTAGGTTCAAATCTTCTACTATACGTCGATTTGTCCGCTTAGAGATTACGATCCCTACGGCTTCTGCTAGCAGTAAAGACCTTTAAAAACACAAAACTAAACAAAAAAACTTAATTTATTTGCCGTACTTAAAAAAAAGCTTAAGAACTTGTCAATCATACAAATTGACAAGTATCTGTTTTAATATCTTACCATTCACATCGTGTACACAACACTTTAATAAATTACAGTGAAAGTATACGGACGGATATCTTATTTAACGAATTATTTCGGAATCCATTTATTTAGATCGATGAGACGATCACAAGTCTCATCGCAACTTTAAGAATCTAATCAAAGGAAAACACTGTTTTACATTAGTTCCGATCTTAATTCGATTGAAGCCATGAAGCATGTCGGCGGACATTGCTCTTCTAAACTACTTCACTCAAAATATAACTACCTATGTAAAATGTACTAAAAGTGCGCAAAAGTAATTAACTGTGTATCCTCTAATGAAAGAAGTCTCACTTGTGGATGAAATTAATAGGTATAATATAATAAAGGTATAATAACCATTCCCTAACATCTGCCGTTTTGCGATCTTCTAGAAACCTTGCGTACACATTATGGCTTATTTATGAAATTGTTATGTTAGTTGTCTTTTAGTTTATTGTCAATAATATAAATACAAAAGTCATTGCTTCCCACTGAATCTAAATGTTGACATTAAAATACCATCCATAATATGTGATTCCGTGTCAATATTATCTAACATTTGAATGACCTAAGATTTAAGGTGTGTGCATCAGCGTATGTCGGTTTCCCAACATATTTCTCCACGTAATAGGATTTGCATAGTGTTCACAAGTTTAACACACTAATAAAACTGTAACAATATGATACATAGGGCAGAGATATATTAAACCTTTTTAATTTTTATTTAAAAACCCCTTATTAAGGTTAAATAAATTTTAAACACACACAGGTAAAGCGCGTCACAGCACGGTTATAGACAACTCAACAAATACAGTGCAACTGCAAAGATAAGACATGGATTATACAGCGTGTTACAATTGCTTTAGAAAATATTGTTTCAGATTATGTTTTATATTCGTTGGCGTCAATTTTTTTTATTTTTTTTTTTATATATTTTTTTATTTTTAATTAATGAAGAGTTTTCTTTAAATTCGTTAGTATACTGTTATGTATTTGTTGACGACACCTATATACCTAATGATTAACAGCAAATTCCGATTTTTAACTGCCCTTTCAATCAACGACAGTAAATTGCTTCTCCTTGTCATTTCCCAAAACAGAATTGTTATTTTAGCCATGCTTGCGTATATGTTTTACAATGTAATGATAGTATTGGTCTTTATTGTATTCAATTCATATGTAAATCGCTATAGTCCTTAAGCAGGTCCAATAAAACTAGGCAAGTATTAATATTATGAACTTGTGAGCAGCAGATCACTAATGTGGGTCTATCTGTACATGAGGACAGACAGCCACACATCGAGTGACCACAAACTGTTAAATTTTCTCAATGAATTGTGAATCTTATATTAAATGAAGCTCATAATCAGTTGGAGAAATTTGATAGATTTGGGTAACCTGAACTCTCTCGCTCTGAACGCTCTCGAAGATGTACAGAGATGTACATCTTCATGAGTTAATCATAAAGCAATGTTGACACACTGGTTAGAAGCTTATGAGCGAGCACATAGTTAACACACTGGGTCGGCGATAAGCGGCGGCTCACGATCGATTCCCGTCACGAGCCGAGGTCGAGTTGCACAATCGAATCGCTAAAATCGTAAAGAGGCAATCTCAGCCGCCATCGAGTCCTTGCTCGATATTATAAGATATACCAAATTAATTTAATTTTTAAGTTGTTGAATTTAAGTGCATTAGCAGGTTGTAATAATTGCGAATGAGCTGGCAATAATAATAACACTTAAAGTATCCGGAAGTGGTCACTATTACTATTTATAAACTAATTATAAAATGGTCACTACAACTAATTAAGACATTTGGAAATGGAGCTCATTGTTGAGTTTAGAAAATAATATGAGATTTCCAATATTTGTTCTTTGTTTTGTTAATATTGTCATTACGTAACCTTTGATTAAACTCGTGAAAATCCTAATGTCAATGACGCTTCAGCAGAGCGTTGGTCACAGTTCAATCTATTTTGGTAGTTAAAGCACCATACAATGTCTGTTTTTAGCTGGGTTGCTTGCAAAATTTAAACGAATTTAGACGAAATTTCAGTAATTTTGTAATGGCGTCTATGGCCAATACTTAGACATTTTTTTAATTTCATTTCTACCTTTCTGCCCAACGAAAACATGCCTTTGGCAGAATGATAATGAGGAGAATAAGTCAGATACATTCAATCCTAGAAACACATTTTGAGAAAACTGTATTCCCGATGAATCTCAACTCAATAATTCTGAATTTTTAGGGGCCCCACAAATAGAGGTGGACTGGTAGAAGAGTAGGTAGTTAAAGTACCTTTTCATCCCACCACCTCGGAAAGTGTAATTTTGCGCTTCGAAATCTGGCTGGAAAATTCTATTTTATTCGCTTGAGCGGCAAAGTAGATTTGAATTTAGAACATCACATATAATGAGTACTCAATATAATTGTAAATTCAAAACGTCATTAAACCTATTTAATGTAACCTCTATGGTGCCAAATTTATGATTAGAACTTTTTAAATTGTGAAAAAATTTAAATTTGGAACCTTCTTGGTTTCTTTGTTTTATTTGCGTGCTTCGCGCCATTCTAGTTTTTCACGTTTTATTGCTTAAATATTTTGTCATTATAAATTGTTTTCTTTTTCATTTTGTCATTTCCTCGCTGAGGTGGGATGAAAAGTTACGTATTGCACTCGAGTGGAAAGATTTTTCACCTTGTGCTCGTTTGTTTCCCTCGCTGACGCTCAGGATTCTAATTTAGAATCACTCGCTGCGCTCGTGATTCAACTTTAGAATCCTTCGCTTGCTCGGTCATCCAAATCGAGTACGCGGTTAAAAAGGAACTTTCCACTCTTGTATAATAAATAACTATTGATATAGCTTAATCTCAAACGACGTCGTTTTAAACATAGATTAGAAGAAAATATGTTATTTAGTTACAAGTCTTAAAAAAGTGTCCTTTACGATTAGTTAAGCACAAATTCTATTTATTAAAGATAAAATAAAGGTTTTTTTTCATTTCATTTCATTTCATTCATCTATTAAGGGACCTAATAACACAGAAATGTCACAAGAAACTGAACACAGAGGGCTGTCCGAATAATTGCAGCTGCTATGCGTTTTTTATCATCCAATCATTGCAATATCTTTGCTTAGACAACTATAATAGTGAAAAAGCTATTTTTAATAAAGGAAGATAGACTCGGCGAAGTTCATTGATTTGTTAACGGAATTATATGAAAAGGAACTATTTAATGTTTTGTGCAATCGGAAGGGTACAAGTTAAGAAAACAGGTCAAGATAGAGGCCGCTCACGACTTTGCCAAAAAACGACTTTTTTAAAACGGATGAAACTTAAAAAAAACTACGTATTACATTTTTTAACGTTCTCCCTTTTTAGGGAAGGCAAAAAGAACAATGCCCATACAGTCCGTCCGCATTTACTTTAGTATTTTGAGAATCCCACAGAATTTTTACATATTTCCGGAATAAAAATTATCCTGTGTCTCAATCTAGGCCATAAGCTATATGAGAACTAGCCAAGTCAGACCTTGGCTACAATAAATTATCCTTGGTTAAAAGCCTCCAAGCCTGAGATTTTAAGGGAGGTCGAGAACTACTATGGACAGTTTTACACCTCAATACAAAAACCTGATGAGCTTAGGGCGGCCCCAGAGCCAAATTAACCCAATGCTATACCGAAGATATCCCGTACGACAACCTAAGAGAGCAAGTTTAGTATTGCTATAAAACAACTGAATGACAAAAAGGCGCCAGGAGATAACGGAATCACAGCAGAATTTCTGACAGCAGACGGAAAACCAGTGCGCAAAATCTTTCAGGGATTGTACAATTCCGTTATTGACGAAGGCATAACCTAAGATTTTCTTGATTACTTTAACAAAATGCTTTCTTCTTACTTAAAAATTGTTCTTGCTGTTTATGCGTAAAAACTTAACAGGTATGTAGACAGATAAACAGACAGACAGGGTAACTTTAAGAGTAAACACTGATTTAATCTGAACTTTTCTAAGCATTTTACAAATTATGTGCACACAGCAGCCATTCAGATTATATGTATAGAAAAATGTAAAATTACCAATTTATTTTCAACCTTATAGTGGTTGAATACAAATTCGGAATTAAAAAAAGTTTGATATTTGTTTTGACAAATTACAACTATGGAAATGTAGGACAGGATAATAAACTAAACATAATTAACCTTTTTTAGACTATTTCATTGAAATTATTTAGCAATCTTGAATATTTACAACGCTTAAACTGAATGTCGTTGTGATGTAATAACCAAGATCGGATTGTCAAGAAAAAAGCGATGCAACGTTTCGTTCGGTATTTTAGTGAAATCTCTGACTGAAATAGTGTACGTTAATTTAAAAACTTTAAAAAAATCTATTTTAAACTTTAAATTCTATTCAGTTACTTGGGAATTAATCTATTTTGTAAACTGGGTACCTAAGTTGCGCACAAAAGTCTATTTCATTCCTGAATGAGTTATAAAGTATCTACTGTTTATTTTTGTTTTGTTTGCAAATAAATATTAAATAATGCGAATACATTTGTCATATTTATGCTATACATAATTATTTAATTCTAATCATGAGAGTGATCCAAGTTAAGTTACTATTTTACTGCTATTTAAACTTTAAACACAAATTATTTTATGAAACTCATAACTAATTAAGAGCCTACTAATAATGTCAAAAGTAAAATTGTATTAATTATGTTATTCTCCATTAACGTCTATCCATAGCCGGTTTAAAACTACGTCGTTTTATAAACAAGTTTCTATTCAAACTGCTCCATACTTTAATAGTTTAGTACCAATTAAAAAACAAAAAAACTATAACGTAAATATTTCTAAAGAAAACCTTAAAAGAAAAATTCCACGCTGTCCAATTCCGCAGCTTCAGACGGGATTCGAAGCCGCACCTTCAACAATCCGGGCTAATAGAAAGTAGGTGCGGGTTTGAAACCCGATTGGTGCCTGGCACACGTGATAATTTTCTTTAGATTTATAAATCTAGCAGTTAAATGCTTAAATTATTTAAAGTATTTTTTCTATTTGTATATTGGACGTCCGATCGATGCAAATAAAAAGATCTCTTACTGCTTAGATAGCTTAGCTTATGTCTTGACAGTTTAAGTAACTCTAAAACCTATTCTTAGTGTTAAAAATATTAACGTTTCCTTATATTTTATTTATGTTTACGTTTAAGAGCCTGTTTTGTTAATTTTTTTTCTAAAAAAAAAAATATAGTTATATTTCAATGCCTGATCTAATGCCACTACAAATTACCTACTCTCATAAAAAAGCTTTGCAAATTTACCGTTTCAATCTTAACTACTTACACACCATTAAAAAAACTTAAGAACGCTGTTAAAAATGATAATAGTATGTTTAACTATGGCAAACCATGGTCATGAAAATTCTGCTCTAACCTGTCTATTTTAACTATTATAAAAGTATTTACTTCAAATATCCCCATGCTGTGTAAGTCGATGATTTCTGCCAGCGGTTGAAAAAATTATTTTCATATTTCCTATTTTGCGTTTTATCATATTTAGTAATGGTTTTTAATTTACACATCTAATATAAATATAAGTTTTTAGACAAACTATTCAGGATTGATTTGAGACATAAATAAAGCCTGGAGGTACAGTAGAACTCGAATAATAAGAGGAAAATCGGCCGGAATACTATTTTGATTTTCCGGCCGTGAAAAACAAAGTAGATGGCTACACAGATGAGGGGATAAGTGCGTTACTGTAATGCTTTGCTAAATAGTTTTTACAAGAAAACCCGAACATGATTCAAAAACGATACAGAATCTGAACCGAGAGATATCTACCCTTGATAGCATAGTATGACTACCTCATCGTATCATATATGTATAGTATGATTCCAGCTACATGAAACTATTGGGTTGTTATAATAGAAAGTCAGCAACGAAAAACTTGACCCTTGCTGACCGCACTGGATGCGCAAACGCCATCGCTTCTCGTCAGTAACATAAGCCACGCTATAATTAGAATATTTGCAGGTTTATTATGTTAAGCGTCCATAGGCTACGATAGCCTATCACCATCAAGCGAAGCGTGAGTTTGTTTACTATCATGATCAAAAACAAATGAGGTGCTAGCGTACAAAACGGAAAATGGAATTAAGACTTTGTTGTTTTGACACCTGGATGTTATGACAACTGGGCATTTTAACAATTAGGCATTATTTCCTTGTCATTTTGACACACTGAACTGGACACTTGGTCCAACATACCCCGGAGGGAAATATACCCTATGTCAAGTGCCCTAAATGTATAACTGAATTATGTTTCTTATAATAATAATAATTGTAAACTTTCTTTTGTTCCAGATAACGAAGCAATTCATTACTGACCGCAGTTTGGAAATGGAACATTCAGTCGGTCGATTTTATCATTAATTGACCTGTTGCATTGGACTGGTGTTCAACTGGCAGATTTGTGATTGTGACCGACACGTTGACATTATTATTACATAAGTGTAGTGTTTGATTTCTTCGGATTACACCGGTTTCTTCAACTCGGCTGTATAGCCTTGGTGAGTGTAACAATTTTTTTTTTGCGAAGTTGTTTTTATCTTTGTTAAAAGATATTGATTTTAAAAATCAGCTGCCCTTTATTTATTATCAGAACATAGAATTTAAATATTATATTAAAACAAAAAAAAAGTACAGAAAATGTATAAGGAAATAGCAATTAATATCCTGAAAATTAAAAAGTGAATGCTGTAATCATATTCATAACTATTTCATAACGGCACTTGCGTCTATAACAAGGTAAATCCTCCTTTTTTTTTGGTTTTATCTTATATCCTACCAAATTATTTTCAGTCGGAACAGTCTTTCGGATGCTTACGTGACCGTTTCCACGTGATATGGCTCTCAATAAAAAAATACCAATAATAACTGTCGACCTTGCTTAAGTCTACGATGCGAATCTTATATTGTCCAGTACTTAGGTTATATCCAAACTCACGCACAAAAAATGCAATGTCATTTATTTATTCCAAATATAAATAAATTATGTTTCCTCTTTCCTGTGGTATAAAAAGAATTTTATTTCGGAACAATCTAAGAACAACTGCCTATTCATTATAATGATAATATTTGGGTATAACATTTTCATTGGTGACTAGTTAAAAAGTACATAAATGTATGTATACTTTTTAGTAGTCACTAATGAAAATGTTGTGCTCACCTAAATACTGTGAGTAACACTATTAAAATAAACGCTATTAAAATCACAATAAGTTCAAAAAAGCAGCACAGATAAAAATACTACTTCAATAGGTATCCCATATGCTCTTCCTTGCTCATATGTTTATTAAAAAAACAAATAGCTCGTATTCATAAAAACGCGATCATGATTTTTTCCCCGGTTATTTTCGATACGCTTAGCCTTCAGTAATAATCATTTTGCTTAAAATTTGTCGTCTTTGCACATTAATTGGTTTAACTATTGTTTGTACGATACGAAGCGTATCGTTTCCGTAACTGAATATTATCTCTACACACAAATTACCCTGTTACCCTGGGTGTCTAATCGTAAAATAATTTAAACATATAATAAGTAATTTAAACTACTCATATGTCACATATAAACGTCAGGTACACAGACAAGAAAATAAATATAATTACATAATATGTATATATAAAGTAATATTGTTTTGCCTACTTTAATGACTGGATTGTATGCAATTAAGTAATACTACATTTTTACGTGAGGTTAAAAAGAATTATAAAAATGATTATAACCAACACAATCGATATATTCCCATCACTATTTTCCCGCGCTCATTAATGGAGGTAGCATGGCATCGTGTCATCATGATGGGGCTGTTCCGGCTTCGGCGGATGGTGACGTCGCCCTTGAACAACAATAGTCAAGGTCAGATTATGTAAAATTACTACACACACACATAATTATTATTTGTTCACCTAAACTTGAAAATGTAAGTCTAGTTTAAAAGTAGGTAGATCCTGAACATATAGATCATGTATCGTTACGTTTCACAGTTACTCATCACTTAGGCCTGCACCAAAGATTTTAAATCAAAGGACATTGTTCAGCGTCCATACATAGTTAGCCTAAGAACCAACAATCATGAAATATTATTTTCTAGGTTCAAAATCGTAAGTAAATGACTGTTAAAAGAAAGATTATTGACGGACACTTCTGAGAGCTTAAATTATTAGGAATACTAAAAATTTTTTGAGGTTATGTTTAATATTTAATGAAACAGGTCAACCTATGAATTTAGTATGAAGTGAATTAATATTACAACTAATTCATTTTATCAGGTGCGATTTTAAAGAATAAATATTAGGAAAAACTTTGTAATGTAGGAATCATGAATAAAATAAAAACTGTAGTTTTGCTTCTTATTTATTGACTATTTTTCACATAATTGTATCATATTGTATTTATTTGTATATCACATGTATATTGTGTAAATAT
Organism: Chilo suppressalis; assembly: GCA_902850365.2. Classification (NCBI taxonomy): domain Eukaryota; kingdom Metazoa; phylum Arthropoda; class Insecta; order Lepidoptera; family Crambidae; genus Chilo; species Chilo suppressalis. Next base: position 24,146,624 of record OU963898.1, read on the forward strand.
GCAGCGTGAATGTGTATCAGGTGTTCTTGAATAATTTGGCAGTATGATCCTCTCAGGATGTTGTGGCACAGGTTCACTAGCACTTGGAAATAAGGGTTCTGCTCTTTGGTAACATCGATGGCATATTAGATAGCCGAAATAGTTGAATAAAAGGAAAAACAATCGCAAATAAACACACACAACAGGTAATCCGAAACGAGAATGCACTTTCCAGTATATTAGACTACTCTTTGGAATGCACGAATGTCACAGATTACTACGAATGCAAACTGCCTGCACCACAACCACAGAGTAACGAGTTTTATGCCGGCCCTTCACTTAACATCAGTTTGTCCTTGTCATGCTTAATAAGGAATGAAAAGGACACTGATGTCATGTTTTAAAATAGCAAATACGAATAGCCAAGTGAAGTGCCGGCATTAGAAAGAAAGTGTTTTGTTTGCAGCGCTGCCATAGATTATACACATAAAATGGTATTTATTGTCTCAGATTATTTTCAAATTTTTAATTTAGCTTACTTAACTGGAAGTGTCCGTCACAATCTAAATACTGATAATTATCGCAAAAAATATACTAGGAATTATCATAAATGCCAAATTGGTGTTGGTTCTTAGGCCAATTTTAACATTGTCCTTTAAAAGCTAACCATGTTTAGGTCGCAATCTTTACTTGACTTTAAACAACTAACAAAAATATTACAACAATGGTGTGTTAAGCCTTAATTTAATGTAGAGTTTTGGTACAAGTGTCAAAGGGTCAAATTAAACATTAAAATGCGCTATGCTCTGTCCCTTCTAAATTATAATCTATTTCCTAGTATCTCTTATGATGTTGAATAAACACAAGTTATTTTGTTTTACATTGTAAAGTATGTAGTACTGGTATTTCATGACGTACTTTTATTCGAAGATTCGACTTGCAAATAATAAATTTAATGAGATCTCAATGAAAGCTCCACCGGATGAAACTCGTTTGCCATCTGCCGACAATTTAATAAAAGAGCGGCAGAATCCACGGTCGATATAGGACCTGTTTTAAATGCATTATGCAATGTAGATTGCAGAATTATCACAGATCGGATGAGATGATGATACGTTCCAATAAAATATTGAATTTATGTGTGGAATAGAGTGCATATTATTTGCTATCGTATTGCGCAATCATAATGTCAAACCGTGTGCATTTATCAAATCTGTAAGTTGTTTACTTTCAGTTGTAAGTAACATATCACAAAGTAAACGCTGGTGCCACAGAAAAAGCTTTGATAGGTTATGATATTGTTTTTTTACTTGGAAAAAATGTACTCTTTCCAGCCCCCCTAGCATGAGCACCTCGATATGTTATATAACGCATTTTTATCACGCTCAACTGTCAAATTACTATCGAGTTTGACAGTTGCAAGCGGTAAAAACCGTGATATAATATAAATTGTAGTGCTCATGCTACGGGGGCCGGTTCAAATTTCAGACGGAATAGCGGAAGATTCGGATCCCGGAAGTGGTAATTTTTTTATCGTATTTTTTATTGTTAGTTTTAAAAGTTTGATAGTTTTTATTACTGGCTTAATACTTTTGTTTCTCCTGCAACGGTAAAAGCTGTTAAAAAAATATTTAACAATTCTTTAAAATCTAAATTTATCCAAAACTGTCGGATTATACAAACTAATTTCTTAATGTAATGTTAGTTAAAGTGAAACTCCTTTACCGGTATGTTCAGATAAAAAAAACATATCATATGATCCTTTATCAACTTGTTGCCAACATGTCGCGTGGGAGCCGGGGAAAGTGTTGAAGGTACGGAACAGGTCTCAACCTATATGGACACACTGATTGGACTTTACAAAATGACACTTCCTAAAAACCAGGAAACTAAGTAAAAAAGTCAGCAGGAAATAAAAATAACATAAATATTATCTAAATACCTATTTTTCCCTAGATTTTGACCATGACTTTGCTTACATGTGTGAGATAGGTCATAAAACTCGACAAAAAAAAATTGTAGGTATTCAAAATTGAGTAATAACATGGAATTGCTTTTTTCCGCTATATAATTATCATTTATACGAAACACCGTGTGTGGTTACCAACGTTTCTTCTGTTTTGGTAAAATTCAACCGATATTCTTTTTTGTAAATAATTATAAAACCTGAAAAACATATGAACTGGCTGATGGTAAGGCGTCACCATATTCTAAAGATGCTCGCGATAGCAGATTATTACTAACCTCATCTCTCATCTCATAACAAAATATCTATGGTTATGGAATATAGAAATCCATTGCATAAAATGTCCACCAAAATATGTCCTGCAACTAACTTGAAATGTAAATAAATGTTTTCAGATCGGAATAACACTAAATGAACACAAATAAATAAATTGCAATCACAGTATGCGGATAAAGCGATTGCAAATACCTCATTTATTTTATCCTCCGGTAGTACTCGTCCTACCTATTCAGAAAGGCACGATTTTAGAAGAAACACAAAGGCCAAAGGCATTTCTGAAATCAAAACCAGTTGCATATTTTATTGGCGAATTCGTTCGAGTTCAATAATTCTGCAATGGCTTCATGATTTTCTTTGGCTACATACCGAAATAGTCTTTGGTGTAGTTAAGAATAAGATTCGTTTTCGTGTGCTAGTGTAGTTGTTGGCGAGGCTAAGGACCGAAGCGGTGGAAAGCTCACCGACCCACTTCTATCCCGGTCGAACCTGTTGTTTTACATAATCCGACCAATCTCTCGCCCGCTGTTGCATTTTGTCACTTGACTGTATACGCTCCACCAATGACAGCAGATATCAGTATTGTGACTTCTATGCATTCCTGGTAGACACATTCCTTCGCTTAAAATAAAAAGATATCATACTATACCAAAGTATTTTTTGTTGTACCAGCGTTTAGCAGTATACTTTGTGATATGTTTATTACTTTGGCTGGTCTCGGAGACTCCATTAATTTTTTAAGGTTAATTATAGTTACTGCAATAACTTCAGTCTAAAAAAACATTTAATTGATTTGCCGGCCAATAGATTTTCTTATTTTTATAGTTGCAAATCATAATTTTAATGGTTTAAAAGAGGCTTAGAATTCAGTGAAAAAAGCTAATTTACTGGCTATGACAAGCGGCTCAAAGAATATATTTCATTTAATGTAGGTGTTTTTGCTCCTTGACTCTAAACTTGCCACTTCTTATTCAAATAGACGTATGAAATTTCCATTGATTACTTAGCAGTAGCTAATAATCGCCTGGCAATGTAGATTTTCCCAATAATCGAGTTCGTGACAAACAAGTTATTCGATTGCAAAAACAGTTTTAAAGTTCATATTTGGTTTTTATAGTACCCACGTCGCTTCTTAGATCCCAAATGCGGATATTTCATGTGGATTTTAACCTCCTCAGGTCCACAGCAAAAAGCGATAGAACATTTAGAAGTGTTAACAAAAACTAAATGAGCCTCAATTACAACATTAATTACGATAATAACTACATTTATATCTGTCTAGGCTCTGACTGTCGTCAATTACGAATTATCCTCTATATTTCTATGTTTATAATTTTCTTTATTGTATAACACCATAAAGGACATAAAAGTAAGATTACACTGACAGAGAGACATTACACAATTACACAAATTTATGTTATTGATTACGTAGTTACTTATTTTTGTAAATGTTTATTTCATTGCAAGTCATTTCAATTATCCAAATTATCTTTATGAATACAAAAATCTGCTATTACCTACCTACGTCTTCGTGAAAGTCCTGCTTTTCCATTGCATGCAGACCCAAATTGATTAGAGAGCCCATTGCGACAGAGAATAAGTACAAAAACTGATAAGAACCCATCAATCTTTTGCTTTTAAAAGCAACTCGATAATTCCTTACTTCTTCGCCGACCTTATAAATTCCTGCCCCCGGCGAAATGAATCAAAGACAATCACCTTACCTTAGGCAGAGCGGGACCTAACACCGTTAGGCGCTGATCATATCGGTTGATCATTGAAAACTTTGTACCGCTAGCGTCGGCTTAGCTGTACTGTATGCAGCCATATTTTCTGCATGCAATACGCGATTTTGATTTTACCAATGACCGTGACGACAATGTAACTCATTTTTATTGAAGCATTAGACTTCTTGATTATTTATATTTTAATAAATGTTTACAAGGAAAATCCACTCTGCGAAAGTTTCATTTTAAATCAAAAAAATTGGGCGAGTCTGTACAGGGGCAAATTCCAAAATGTTTAGTTTTTTTTTCAATTCATCCCGTTAAATTAACGTTTTACTGAAATGTCATGAATTTGTACATAAAAGATGGTATTGAGTTATGACCCGAAGAGGTGTTGTAATGTCGATTGACTTGGATGGAGCAGCAGAAAGTATAGTCAGTAAAAAGTGGCTGTACCCAAAATGGCTCGACGACTTTCCACGCATGCGCAGACGCCGCGGCACGCAACTCACGGGATTAACTTTAATTACCATTCGATAAAGAGCTACACATGATCATTTCACTTTGGTTTGCTTCAATAGGTGCGTTTTGTTAAAGACTACAAACGCTATTATAGTAATAGAAAAGCTACGGCAAAGATATAAAACACAATAATTTTATGTATATAAATCAATGTAATTACTTATTATCATTTTGGTTCGGGTTCTGTTGTTTTACTTAATCACAAACATATATCAAAATTCTAATTCTGTGACTTTAATCTTCACAAACAATGATTTATTCTACCTACATACTGACTTCAAATAACAATTATCTCAGGTTGTAAGATGTCACGAATCACGTCATAAACTCATGAGTTCACGTTTAACAAATTTCACTTACCCATCATGTTTGCAGTAGTTCCTCATAGAAATCGTAAACAAGGCGAGTGTTTCGTGAGGAATGCTCGTGAGTTGCTCGTCAACTAAGATCGGGATTGCTAATGCGTCATTTTTTCTAACCATCTCTCTCTAAATATACTTGAAATCGAGAGAGACAACGATGCAAACTTGCAATGACGACACTACGAAGTTCAAAGATAATGATGAGTTGGTAATATCAGAAGTGACGGGTGCACGAGACAAATCGATTGGTTCATATGCCGTGTTAAACATAGACCCCCTCATAATAAACAAGGAATAAGTTTAGACATTGCCATTTGTTATTGAATGGACAGAGACAAAACATGGAATAACAAATCCAAGCCTATTCTTCATTTATTAATAATGGGGGGCATTGTTTATCTAACATAAAAGAAGGTAAATGGTTAGAATAAATGTTATGACATTGATTTATAATAGATATTTGAAAAACTCAAAGACAGTTGGGTTCCACAATTGCCGCCTCCGCATCGGATTCAAGATTTATGCTTCGATTCAATCAATGTAAGGAGGAATATTTAAAAGTTTAATTATAAATCTTCCGTTGGTTGATGTAACGCATTCTGTAATAGTAAAACTTTTCCCAAAGTTAAAGAAAGTTAAAAAGTGTCTGATGCCAACACCGTGTCCTTAGATTTTTAAATCTAGCAATTACATGCTTTAAATAAAAATAAAATAAACTGTTCTCATTTTAATATTCAAAATACTTTCGTTTTTATATCTTTAAAATGTAAGTAGTCACATAAATTTAAGACTACTTTTTGGTTAATGTTTTATCTCTATACAGGTGTTCATTTCACTATCTACGGTGCTGTTCATAAACTTTATAGAATCTGCTAATAAAGTTGATCGATGAGACAAGACAAGACCATTATCTCTACTTTTCATTTTGTTGATTGAAAGTTAATTTCCCTTGTTAAATCGACTTTATGACGTACTCGGTAACGGACGAATAATTAATCATTCTTCATGAGATAATTAATACATTAAATATATTTATGAGATAAAAGTTGGAGAGCGGCAGTGATTCTATTTGTAAAACATTAACAACTTTCTTAAAAAATAACTTACTATCATCTATGAGTACATATTTGTAAGTGATTACAACTATTAGGTAGGTTCACATTTATTTAGAAAAATATACTATCTCTAAACAAAAAAAAAATGTTTAAAAAGTACTCATTAGGTTTCTCTGTAGCCCAACATTTTGAATCCACATCTATACAAGTCAAAATCTACACAAACAAATCATAAGCGCATCTCTTGTACTTTAAAGTCAAATCGTGTTATTGTTTATTCACGTTATGCAGTAACAAGTGAAGTATACAGTTACCACTAACAATCAATAGCCATATCATCCGACGATAGCCATCTGACTGCATGGATAAGCGAAAGTCAACTCAAACCCATTAGCAGATACGAACTCGCTTTTACTTCAATGATGTGAGCATTTACAACCACTCAATAACCGAATACGTAATCACATTACCTGCGTGTTGTTGCGGACGATCGGGCTGTTTCGGTCTCGGAATTCGAATGTAACTTTGAATGAAGTTTACTTTTCATTTGTTGGACTATGTCATCCTTTTGCGAACGTGGTTCTAATCTCATCGTATAGTCAACTGAATTTGCCAGCAAAACTCCTCATGTAAACCATGAGGAGCTTTCCTGGCAAATAATCTTGGCACATTCAGGACTTTAAATAACTGTTTTTAATGACGTTGATATTTAAATGTAAAAAATATTACTAGATATAATTCCATTCGGTTCAGATTTCAGACGGGATTTGAACCCACAGCTTCCCCTATCCGAGCGGGTAGATCTTGAGCGGGTGAGCGGAATTTTTCAAATAAAACTTTCTTTAGAACTAAACATTTAGCTGTTAAATGCTTAAATAAAAATATATAGTAACGTTGATATTAATTCGTGCTTCAAGAAGCCATTTACTTCAGATTTTAAAGTGGCGTAAATATAGAGAAAAAAAATAACTTGAACAACTTGCCACTTTAAACAAATTAGGCACATTTATTTAGAGTCGATTGTTCATTGTCTCCATCACAATAGAAATTAACAATTTAACTAGGTATCTTCTGCTTTACTGTTACTGGCCACACTTTTCATAATTAAACACTTTCCTCTTTTTGCAATAATTGTAATGTTAATTAGCGAAACGTGTCTTTTTAATAATAATAATAACGATCTTTTTGTAAAATACTTTTTTCATGACACGAATATTAAAAACTTTGCATAAATTTGTCAATTACAACAATCACTGAGCAATATATTACATTATTTACATATAAATATGTTATATCTGCATGTTTTAACGGATCAAATAAAAGATCCTACCAAAAACGTATACACGAATATATAAATTAAATATATCGATATTCTTCCAACTGAAACATTTTAAAAAGTAAAATACAATTCCTATGCAGGTTTATTTTAAAAGCGTATTTAAATCTATGAATTGAGGAGTCAAACAGGAGGAAAACTGCCTTAAATAGTATTAAAATTACTAATTTAAAAATCACGCCAAAAGCTCACTGTTGGTATATATATATATGGTTGGACGGTGGTTCAGTTTTTTACTGTTCCTGTAGAATTTAATTTGATGTAATTGTACCGTTTTGTTCGCCAGCTCGTCAATTTTGTTACTTATATGTCAGATACTTGTGAAAAAAACATTACTAGATCCGTCACGATTATCACCAGTGCACTAAAAAGGAAAATGGCTTCTAAGTTCTTCATTGAATATAGTTTCTCTTCACCTATGTCCAACATAAGAGATTCAAACAATCCAGCTAAAATAACGAAACTTATCCGGATTAATTAGAGCTTGCTTGTAAGTTCTGTAGTTAAACAGACGAATGTAAGAAGTCATGTAACGAAAGCATTTCGCCAATACAATCGCTTTCTATACCTAGTCACCTTATATAATAGAAGCCGCTGAAAACCTAACTGCAGTCTTGATTTATTTCTATGGTCTGAATGATTACGTCCAATTTGTGAACTATAAATACTTGTCAGAAGGAAATGGCTTCAATTTATTCTGAATAAAGATCGTTCAATAATTTATATAACATAATACATAAATATGTATATTGATTACATTTCGTACTCCAAGTAAATCAATAGTTGTAAAAACTTACTCGGAAACCTTAATAATACCTTTAAATAAATACGATAATCGACTTAATTGACTAAGCAAATACAAAAGATATCAACTCGAAGTATTTTCCTAAATGTTTGACTATTGAATGAATTTATATATTTTTTAATAACTAGCGGCCGCCCGCGACTTCGTAGTCAGTTAGAAATAAAGGTTCACCGCTCGTTCCCCGTAGGTGATAGCGTCATAATATGTAGCCTATATGTTGACCCGACTTCTTAATAATATTCGTGCCAAATTTGAAGTAAATCCATGCAGTACCATATCGCGGACATGCATACAGACAAACAGACTAAAATTCTAAAAACTATATTTTTGACTTCGGTATTCATTGTAGATCACACCAAGTATTATTTTAAAAAAATATTCAATGTTCAGTTTCAACTTTCCTACCATTTTATTATATGTGTAGATGCATTCAAAAATGTAGAATACAATGCAGATGTTATAAAAATGATCATTCTAAGAGCAATAAACTGTCGCTTTAGTAAGACGTGGTTAAAAAAAAAGTCCTTCAAACGAGGCGTGAAGAAGCACCTTGTAGACCACCAAGGTAAAGGAAGGAAGTAATCTGGGCTTTTTATTTTTATTAATACCACATTTGCACCGAGATAACAACACCTGTCGCAAATTAATTGAATTTTCTTACGTCACACGTCCTTCCTCTTTTTCTTCAACACCTGGTTCAGAATCTCCCAAAACGCAAGAACAAGCTTTTTTAGAGTGGCAAACAAGTTTACTTGCGTCTTCAGTCCGCTATAAGAGACTACATATAAACATGGGTGTCGATTCTGGCATGATTCTCTAAACCTAAACTTAAATTTGACAACAGTGTATCTTTGTCATTCTCTACACAGAATGAAAAGGAGAGACTGATGTTAAATTTAGTTTTAAGTTTAGACAATCATGCCAGAATTGACACCATGGTATACTTATAATATGTTTCAGCTTTGTAAAAAGTCAAACTATACATATAAAAGGGAACAGTTACTGACTGCCTGAGCTATCAATGTACAGCTCAAACCACTGGACGAAATGCATTAAAATTTGAAGCTTATATGATGACTACTATGATGTAGGCGTGCGGTAAGAAAGGATTTTCAAAACTCTCGGTACAACGGAGGTTCATAGTTTGTGATGGTAAACCAATATTACCACGCAGAAGAAGTTGCTGGTACCCTCTTGTTAGAGAGAAGAACTTTTTAGCATTCTATGGTTTCACCGTGCGCGTATCGGGTTCATCGTGTGACTGAGAGACAAATCTTAATAATCATAATCAAAATAATTTATTCAGTTTTGGCTGTTACAAGCACTCATGAATGTCTCGAAGCTACGCCATCGGTTCGTAAATTTACGGCGCCGGGAGACCTTGTACTGAGAAGAACCGGCAAGAAACTCAGCAAGGGCTATTTTTTCTCCCTGTTTTATTATTTACAGAGTCGTTAAGCAGGTGTAGGTTTAAGGAGGCCTTTTGAGATTCGCATCAACGCTCACCATCACTGCTCAAGTTGCCTATATCTATATGATATGACGGGTACCAAAGGCTGTTACCCCTTCTCGTGTGACGCAATACGTGGATGCCGTTAGCTATGAAGTTCACAAGCTTTCGAACGAAAGCATTGATTGCTTCGAATCACGCTCTGAACCGGTGAATTGTTTCTGTCTAGCTGTACCGCTGTAGCTTTAATGGAATTCAGCAAGCACACCATATTGTCTAAGAACAACTGATTCTTCAACTGAGACTTCGACAAAAATACATAAATTAACGAAAAAAACACTGTTTCAACGGGTTTCAAATGTATTTTCAATACTTTTATGCATATCTCTACGTTTCGGATACGTTCTCGAGTAAAGGATCCGAACGTAGAGATATGTATGAGAGTTTTTTAAACCCGTTAAAACAGTGTTTTATTTATTAAGTGATGTGAGAGAAAACATAAGAAATAATACATAAATGTGTTTCCTTAGATGTTTTTGAATACTAAAATTAAGGTCTTATTTACTACCATTATAGCCTATGTTAATTTATTTAAAGCGAGTTTACTTAAATTAAATAATTACATATTTAATACGATCACTTTATAAAGTAGACATAAATAAAACTTATTTAAAATTTGCAAAGAAATCATTTTTACGAGAGGAATTCTACTTGGTTTTTTTTTTCAAATACTTGAATTTAGTATATACAAATAATATTCTCGATATTTGTTTTGTGGGTACTGATAGACATACTTAAATAATGAATATACTGATCGTCAAAGTAATTTAGATAGCTCTCTTAGACAACCAACGCACGAGACAGGGTATTCTAATGGCGTTTTGATGGAAGTATGTTTCGATTACATTTCTTAGAATACGCCTTTGAAATGTTCTTGACTATTCAATTCAGTAACATAACGAGGCTACTAATGGTTAAGTGGGTATGTTATTGCTTACTTACGACAATAATATAACTAAAGGTTGTATATAATTTATACTACATAAATACTCGTAGGTACGTTGATAAAATACTCTATCGCTTGCAGGATTAGCAGAATATAAAAATTTAAATTGAAGGTCACATGAAAGTACAATACCACAAAAACACATTCTCATAAAATAGTATTTTTTAACAAAAGTATAGTTAACGCTAGGTTTTTCGAATTTCGACAGTACTTAATAACAAAGATACAGGAACATCATTATTTGACAGCTTTTCAAGTCATATCCCTTTAAATAAAGAGCAGGGCATGATGTAACCGCATGAATTGAAGCGCCCATCTGGTAAAAACATACCTCCATTTTAAAGAATACCACAGTTATAACAGTACAATTTGGTTGTAAGTTAAGTTTCAGGAAACCACGGTGTAGGGGATTATGGATCCATGCCGGTTGTGGAAAGCATTGAACTACACTTTTCTATCGCATTAGCTAATAATTTTTATTTACGCAGTTTTGCGTATAAAGAAGAAAATGAAAATGGTCTTGAAGTTTTCGATATCAACAAAAATAAAGAAAATAAGTTCATCATCATCATCAGCCTATTAATGTCCGGATTGTTGGGGCACAGACCTTTCTTATGGATATTTTTGATGGTATAGGGAAATTAGGCCGTGACCCATCACGCAGGCCCATTACAGATTGGTGGGTGCTTACGACTGCAGGTGCAGGCGGGACCAAAAGCTTAACGTGCCTCCTGAACCACGAAGGAGCTCGATATAATAAGTTTTTGGTCACCCATCCAATGACCGACTATTGCGAAAGTTGCTTAACTTTCACGATCGCAAGCCCTAACCACGTGCTCCATCGAGCTCCTCAAAAAAAGAAAGCAAATAGTCACTGTCAAAATTTTCGGAAACTTTTAGAAGACTCACTAGATACCAGTCTACTCTTAGTATATACTTGCCTTTGCCACTGCAAATAGCCATCTCATCATCGGTATCTTTTGCAATGATGCATTGGAAAAGTCACTGGCAAAAAATTATATCCAATATACCCGTAACTAATTACAAACGATGATGTCGATCTACTCCAATATTTCACCGGTTACCGTAATATAGCGTAAGCTTCAGCTACTTTTAACATTCAAACTTTCTAAGATTATTTTCAGATATCTTATTTTCACATTAATGATGTATTAACCAAACACTAAGATTAATTTTCATCTATCAAAATTGTAAATGCAGACTCAGGAATTTAAGTATAAACTAATTAAAAATAACAAATAAACTATATACAATTCAACAAATTAAATATCGTATAAATACATAATCTTTATATAAAATATAAATATTTGTCGTAAGTTGAATAGATTAAGTGACAAAGCAATTTAAATATGTAAGTTTTTAAGAAAATTTAGTAGCTTAAAAGGATTATTGATATTGTAAGTTTCTTAGTAATTATTTATCTAATTTAAACACATTACCTCAATACGACGGAATCAATAAATCAAAGAAGTACAATGCTTTGAAATGCCTTCAAATGAATTCCTCTAGAGGAAACTTTCTATTAACACTTATTTGAAAAGCTAATAACATTTTATTAAGTCGGTACTAACTGAAACTGTAAGGTACAGACTGAAATTTATTGTTTGCAGTACTAGGAAATCTTTAACGAGCATGAACGATTAAAACTAAAAACGTTCACGATAAACTACCCACCAGTGGTTATAGCACGATCTTTTTCAAAATTTATATCCAATAAATGTCTTAACACTTTTCTTGCTATAAAATTGCAAACTTCAATCACGACTGGGCGTCGGCGAGTAAAAGTGGAGTCCGAAACATAACGAATATTAGGTAATTCATTCGAAGCATCTGCAATAGAACAAACGTCTATTGTGCATAAACGCGCATTGTTCTCTCTTAGTTCATCCAATCAAGAGGGACGCCAATAAAGTATATACACACATAGATAAAAATGTAATTCAAAACCAAACAAATAGATATTTGACTCAAGACAAGGACTAAAGTAATTGATAAGTGTTTCTGTTTACAAGCGTCTCGCTAGAATATGTACATCACGTGGCTGTCATTAAAATGTCAAACGTTAAAAAGAAATACAGATATCAGTTTGACAGAAAGTTTTCATGAAATCACAATAAGTAATTTCATGATTTTTTTTCTAATAATAATTTAAAACTGCTAATCTTGTTTATAATTATGCATATGCTAAACATGTTCAATATGGATGCTTATTAATAGTACCTAATTTTTCATACTGTCATTTAGCCTATTCAAACTTCATAATCTTGAAATTATGGACACAAGACAAAGCATGTAGACTAGGCACGTAACGTGCCTCAAGATATAACTAAATGTCTAAACCTAAATTTAGCATTATAACACGACTGATTTAAAATCGGGAAACTTTGCTAATAAAATGAATAAACGTCGGTTACTCCGAAATGTCCGTGTAAAGTTAGCGCAATTTCCGAGACATTACAGGGTTATTGACCTGTGGTTACTTGAAGAGATGATTCGGCTCAACTTTGTGATTCACTAAGATAAGATAAGCAGAAACAATGAGTATTTACACTAGAAATTCCCACTGTAACAATGTACAAATTGAACGTAGGTACATAATATTTATCTAAAGTAAATTGTCGCATCTTAAATTATTCCTATATATATTGTGTCATAGAATAATTTAATATGATAATATAAATATTTACAAAATAACCCAATAACAACTAGCAGACCATATACTAATACTTGACTTATTGGGCTCGAAGGCAAAGCTTAAATTCTGCACAAAACGAAGTTTGGCAGCCATAATGATATTCATATTTCATATATTAAATTAAAAATCATTTTCTGCGTCGAGATTATCAGATATGAAAAGCTCAGTCTTCTAATATGATTTTGGCTACGCATATTATTCATTAGCAACATGTGTGAGTGAAAACAGAACGCTGTATATGTAGGTACAAATTCAAAACTTACAGATTTAAATTGTCTTCGATTCTACATAGCAGTTAGACGAGTCAATAAACTGTACATTGTCATCTGACAGCTACTAGCAAAATGATGATGATGATGATAGAGAGTTCCGTTAAGGTATGATTTCCTGTAATTCCTTCTTGGACATAGCGTACCACGAGAATATTATTTCCAAGTAGGAAGTTGTAAAAACAGCTAGAATTTCATTCACATGGTAACAATTTAAATCTGTCTTTTGTTTCAACGCAATTGTTTGGTACTAAGCTGTCAAACTTACAATGAACATACAAAAGACTTCAACGCTCATTCATTTAGTGATCGCCGGCAGCGTAGTGGTATTTTAATTGACTTTTATTTTTACCCGACTGCCAAAGAGGGAGGGTAATGTTGAGGGAGTGTATGTAAGTATGTATGTATGTCTGTTCCTTTGTGACCTCCTGTAGCCTAAACGGCTTGATGGATTTTGATGTATGAGGTATCGTTAGATTTGTCTTGATTACGGGAGTGTCATAGGATACATTTTATCCTAAAAGTCCCACGGGATAAAGACATAATAATATTTTTTCTAAATTTCCCTTTAAAAAAATATGTATGCGGTATCATTAGATTCATTTTTAGACTGTCTTAAGGTACTTAATAATTCCCGCGATATTAATTCCCTTACTGAAGTAACAAGACTACGGTATATACCGTCTTAAAATACTAACTAACTAAAAAGTGTGAAATAAAAAAGGTAAATTTAAAAAATCAAAAAACCCGACTGCTTAATTATACTTCAAATAAAAACTGAAAAGAAAAAAACAAGTCCAGTAGTCTATAATTCTGTTAATAAGGAACAAAGCTACTTTAACAGTCGGGACCCACTGTTGAAAAATATTATGTATTCTTGAATATCTAATGGGTCCCATTAGATATTCAATGATTTCATGGGACTTTTATTTTTATTGCTCATATGTAATTGAGTTTCATATCATTTGATTAGATAAACAATGATATTGTAAACTTTCACGTGTTAACAAAGATAATTTTAATTATCCTCTAATTTAAAATAAAGAGGGTTACGGCTTCTTTTTCATAATGAGATTCTACTCAATATCTAATAGACGAAAGTATTAAATGTTTCAAAGATTTAGTTAAATTTTACATTACCACAACTTATTTACCTCAATACTGGTAATTTACTTACTGGTAAGCTTTCGAATACATTAAGAAATTCTTTATTATTTCAAACTAAGTAGTTAAAAGCATCACGGTTTCATGTAAAACAAATGGAACAAGGAAAGGGGGGGGCAGTTATCGTATTCATTAATAATATAATTGTTTATTAATCAGTAAATAATTTTACAGGAAGATACATAGCAGGAACCCATATTTGGTAATTTAATAATAATCACACATTGTTTTAAACACGAAAAACTGACTTTCAAAATGAACCTTAACAAAAGCAATAGATGTGCCCGAATATGTGGCCGTTTAAGATTAATTTTTAGACGAATTTCATACTTACTAAGAATTATCTAAGAAATCAAATGAATAAGCAAATTAATAACAAGCTCTCATGTTGCCATTGAATATAACCTCAAGATGATTCTAAGTTACGCGTAATAGGTGATTAAGGAAGCAGACCAGATGAGCTGGTTCCTCTCAAATTTAAACTTAAACAATGGCTATTATAACATAATAGCTTAAATTAAGAGCGTATGATCTAAGAGGAAATTAACGTTTAACCACAAAGAACTTTGAACTAGTTATGTTGAAAAAGATTTAATAACAAGTAGGTTGAGCGTGTTTAATTTGTCTTCGGACACTAGACTTTCAACGACCTTGAACAACCATTCCATTAGCAGTAACACAAATGTTTCAACGAATTGTAGAGACTGCTCTAATGTTTTCTTCCAATTGTTTGCAAAAGTGACACATGACCATTTTCTAAAAGAGAACAATATGTAAATTCTTTAAAAGTATTTCTATTTTACATTAAAGATATTTGTACTTTAAGCTTACACTTTAAAACATACTCTATTACTCTTGTATCTCAACATAACAGACTAGAACTCATAAAATTTTAAAACGAATGTGGTGTTTATTTCAAATATGTTTATTCGTTCATATTTACAGTCCATTATTTGTTCTTGCACATATTGCTGTTTTTTAAATAGTACTCCATATTAGAATAGGTGCTTTGAAAATGTTGTGTCGCTTTATATATAACCATGTCCAATTGAGGATTGTCCAATGAGGAGCTCGATGGCGCAAGTGGTTAGCGCGTTAGGCTGCGATCGTTGAAGTGAAGCAACTTTCGCAGTGGTCGTTTATTGGATGGGTGACCAAAAATTTACTATCTTGAGTTCCTCCGTGCTTCGGAAGGCACGTTAAGCCGTTGGTCCCGGCTGCATCTGCAGTCGTTAGCACCCACCAATCCGCACTGCGCCCGCGCGGTGGGTCATGGCCCAATCTCCCTATTCAATCCATAGGGCAGGCCTGTGCCCCAGCAGTGGGGACATTAATAGGCTGATGATGATGATGATGTCCAATTACGATTGTTGTGATAAACTTGGATTCCTAAAAAGAACATTATAGTAAAGTTGAAGTCATATGAGAGATCGAATACTCGAACAACTCTACTATTTAGGTAAAACTATGTACTTGCCTAAGTAGGCAATGAAATTATAATAAACTAGTACTACTTGTAGCAGCGGAGCATCGATGAAAAGTGTTGCAAAAACGGGTAAAAATATTTCATTTGTGAGATTGATTCTGGGTAAATAGTTAAAGTTACACAAAAATCGTGTTTGACGAAATTCTGCCGCTTTAAAAGTTCTGTAAAAAGTCCACGACAGCCTATGTCCATGTTTTCAGTTTGAATTTGAAGAAAATGGGTTATAGTATAACCCATTTTCTTCAAATTAACACGGGTAAAATAGCAGGGGACCTCTAGTTGTGACATAAGTGTAATAGTTAGACATATGATATTGCGGACTTTTATGTAGATATTGGTATTCTCTATAAAACTTTAGTACATCACTTTGCTCTATTATCAATGACTTCCGTAGCGTACGTGATATGAGACTATTTTTTGGTATTTTTACACACGTTGGGTTATATTATCGAAGTTTTCATACGAAACCCTAACTTTTTTGAAAATACACTATAGCCTATATTAATCAGTGATAATGTAGCAACCAAATGGTGATAGAATTTTTAAAATAGGTCCAGTACTTTTTGAGCCAATTCGTTACAAAGATACTTACATACAAACCTTTCCTCTTTATAATATTAGTATAGATAAATTCCCAACACACATCAATTAGCCTAGCCCCAAAGTAAGCATTGTAAGCTTATATTATGGGATGCTAGGGTAACGGATAGGATACATATACTGATACATATATAAGTGACTGTATTACAAATGTTCGTATTCATCTCACGAACATTTGCCCCCACCAGGATTCGAACTCTTCGAAACCTCTTGATTAGGCGACATCTTGAAACCCGACGTACAAACGACACAGGCACGGAGGTGGTCATAATTATGACAGTTTCGTAATTTTACTTGCTCAAGTTAGCAAGCTCTAAAGGACAAAGTAGGCCTCTCAAATTATTGCTACTGCCGATAAAAATCTATTTAAAGGCCACGACAAAACTGCTTCCTCTGGTTTTTACCATCTATGGAAGGCCGCCGTGTAGGTACAAATAACGGAGACAACTTACAAAGCACAATAATAAGAGATCGTTATTTATTTATGCTCATTAAACTGAATCGTTATTAAATTGTGTTGACCATAAAAAACATTCGTTGAAGGCGAAGGCGATGAAAAGGAAAATCTATAAACAATTAAACAATATCAATACCGGATCGAATCACAATGAAAACGAATTAGTTATCCATTTTTTATTCAATCGTGGAAAAGTGTAACTTCCATCCATTTTATTTTTTGTACCAATAAAAACATAAGAGCACACGAATTGTTAAAGCCCGTTATTTAAAAAAAATACTTCAAAAGTAAATATTCAAGTTAAATCGTTTACTTCATGGTTATTGCTTAGATGATTAGTTTTTATCGGAGCTTTTGGCGTAATCTTAACCATCGAAATTCCTCGGCCTCAACAGCGTGCAGCGTGTTTATTAATTCAGGGCCAAAAACTTTGACTTGTATAAATGGGCCAGCATGTTTCATCCCGGGGCGATAATAAGTCCAAGGAACGCTTTCTTGGCGCCGCGGGCGTGGTCTCAGGGCCGACTGCCGACTCTCAATTTCAACGCGTAACGTGGGCATACTTGTAAAAACTATATACACAGCTTCTACCTAACAATGTACACCTGCCACGATTTAGGCTCACAAAAACTATCACTTTCATTTGGATTTGTTACAAAGTTTGATTGAATAATGAACAGGTATATACTACAGGTTGTATATGTAGGTAGGGAATTGTGTTTGTATTGTCTTATTATCTATATATATATAAAAATCAATTGCTGTTCGTTAGTCTCGCTAAAACTCGAGAACGGCTGGGCCGATTTAGCTAATTTTAGTTTTAAAATGTTTGTCGTAGTCCAGGGAAGATTTAGACGGTGAGATAATATGGAAAAATTGCGAGCAAAATAGTAAAAATACAATTTCATTTTTCCATATAAAGTGTTCTATTTATATTCCAGTCAAACATTTGACGTTGGTCGTTTATCATTTCTTCCAAATTATTGTAAGCAGTACGAAGTACGCTGGGTCAGCTAGTCTATATATATAAAAATCAATTGCTGTTCGTTAGTCTCACTAAAAAACGAGAACGGCTGAGCGGATTTATATTATTTTGGTCTTGAAATGTTCGTGGAGGTCTAGTGAAGGTTTAAAAGGCGAGAAAATTCGAATAATTGCCGGGAAACCCCTAAAAACAGCGAGCGTAGCCGCGGGCTAAGTTAGTAAGCTAGTAAGAAATATATTATATGTGTTTTGTGTTGTGTTGTGTATCCGTAAAGCGTTAGGCAATCCTCTATCATGAATGACACGCTGCTAAGCCCTATCTTCAAATTGTAATAATTATCTCGATTCTCTTCTTAGTATTACAATGCCCCAGCCTAAACATATTAATTGAAATCGCTGCCACACTCGTAAGGGCAAATTTATATTAAGTAGAAATCGACTTCTCATTTGAGATCTCATCTTGGGTTAAAGTTTATCAAACTGTCCTTTGATGTCTAAGCAATAACGATGACTAAAAATATATTTTATACTAACTCGATGTCTTTAAATTTGTCTTTTCAGTCAAGAACCATTGATATATATATATAAAAATACTGGTTGCTTCACACAATAAGTTTTCTTTTTATGATAACTACTCATCGAAGAACTTGAAATTAACTCGATAGCCCAGTCTTAAAGCTATTAATATGCTGTTTTCTAAATCTGTTGGATAATAACCTCGAAATAGCAGTTACATTTCACATATAATTATGTGATAATCTCTTGGATTTATCAAAGAGATCCAATTTCGGTTAAATAATTCTATAAAAAAAAATCCATCTTGTATCGATCGCTCACGTACATCCGGCTGCGGCGGAAGTAACGGCACGTGAGTAAAGAATGTCGAGAGGCAAAGCTAGATGCAGTGCGCGTGTGTGAGTGAGCACTGGCGGACTGTCGCCACCAATAAATAATAAATTACATAATAAATATTTCTTACACACACACCAATAAAGCCTAGCCCCAAAGGAAGCACTATTAGGTTTGTGTTACGCGATATTAAGCTAAGGAATAGAATACATATAGTTAAGTATATTTTTATTTAGAAATACATATAAACATTCATGACTTAGGTACAAATGCTCTTAAACATCAAACAAACATGTGCCCCACCGGGATTCGAACCCGGGACCTCTGAGTAGGCGACATCTTGAAAACCGGCGTACCACATACCACTCGAGCCACCAGAGGTCGTTAAATAAAAACTTTTGTGTGCGTAGGTGACAAGCCGTGAGTGCTCACTCACACAAGCACAATTGTATGAAGTTGTGTCTCTGTGCCTTCTTTACTCATGCGACGGAAGTAACGGTGCGAGCGGGCGCGTGCGCATGCCACTCGACTCGATACTGTAGATCGATACTATAGATAATAATACATTTAATATAAATCGATTACAAAGTCGATAGCCGAGGCCGTTCTCTAGGAAACTGTCATTGTCGAACAATAAAAGGCGTCAATTTCCTTATGTTTTAAATTGTGACTTTATTTCACTCAAATAGCGAGATGCCTTTAAACAATATGTTTCGCTTTCACCCTGAGGTGAATATTTTATGATTTTTTTATGTTGTTGTTATTGTAACCCTTGTCTCAATTTTATTAGAATTCTAACATTTGTGCCTTTCTGCTTATAAAAATAAACTAGTAACTGAGGCTTTGTTGAAGGAAAAGTACACCAGCATATACATTTACATATCATATTATCTAGCACTGATTGGATCTAATTTATTGTTAAAAAAAATGGTGGCAAGTTACCAACCTATCGCCTAAGTAAAACGCGATAGTTGTCTTCCCATCAATGCCACTTCGATAAGTTATTTAAGTAAGTAAGCGAACCGCGACTCGGCGAAGACAATATACCTAGTCCACCCATAAGTTCTGTTACAAATGAAAATGCATTTTATTTTTAATGAAGTAATGTAGTATTATTAAAAGGTATACTTACATATTTATTAAAGTCTCAGCAAAAAAAAAATCAAAATGGCCACCTTTGGCTTTTATATAGGTCTTTAATCTGTTTGGCCACGAATCTATGGATTTACGTACTGTCTCGAAGGGAAATTTAGCCACTTCTTGCTTTAAAAATTTTTTAAGAGACTCAATGTCACGGTGTCGTTTAGAGCAGGCCAAGTCCTCTAAAACTAACCATATTTTTAAGTGTAAAGGGTTCTGGTCTGGGTTAGATGAGGGCCAATCTTCAGCTCTTATAAACTCTGTCCCTCTGTCTCAGCGAGTCTGGAATATGACCGACAGCTCCATACCCACTTTGTGCAAGGCGATCACTGGATGGATCACAGTCCTATTTTCTTTAACACTCCATTCAAATTGTAATTTGATAATGAACACGAAAAAATATGTGAAAGTTTTTAAAAGAATATACGTGTTCCAAATTCAAAATAATTAAAAAGTTGAAAGAAAGAAAAGTTTTTATGTAACAATATTTTATGGCCAGACTAGTTATATAGGTACATATAAAGATTCATTCCATTCTGTTGCAACCCGCTCATTACGAGACAATTGACGCCCTGTCACCGTCATTGTGTCTCGGTGTCAGAACAAAACCGCTAGGGTTGGTGACCTGTCTGGTTAAAAACGTATTTACTATTTAATTTCACATAAAGTATAAATAATATTTGTGTTTGTGTGGGTCCGCAAATAAGGCAATAGGGACGATGACGGGGTAAACTTATCGAAATTCTATTTAGTATATCAGTTAGATTATCAAAATTCTAGACACGTATTTTTTCTTTTGCCAATCAGTGAAAATTTTACAAAAATAAAGCGTGTCAAAGTTTGGATGGGGGCTCGTGAGGTCACTTCTAAGTAAAAGATGTACCAAGACAAGTGGCATTTCAAATCAATATTTCTCTGTAATGTTTTGATTATGTGAATAGATCAAAGAAAAAATCCGTGTCCAATAGTTTTTGATTATTTACCTGATAGACGAAGAAGAAAAAACAGTCGTCATCCCTACTGAAGGCGTCGATGATCGACTACTTTTCAGGTTTGCGTTACATTTCGACTGTTTATTTATTATTTATATTGTTCTGCAATTAAGAAATGTCGCCTAACATAAGAAACCCCCTAACTACTTGAATTTAAAATATTTATGAAATAGTATACTGCCGTGTTAGTTATCGATACATGATAGTAACTACAGAACAGTAAATTTAATAAGAACCTATATACTAGAGCTTGACTGCGTCCGCGTCTACTAACGTAATAAGTAATAAAAATAGAAGTACCTAACTATTACTGATATTTCGACTCGAGCATAAGCACAAGAAGTAACTATATGTCTCTTAATAACTCTTTCAAATTCTTAATTATATTTAAGTTTATTGAACCGCATTTCAGATTAATACACAGCCCTAGCCAGGGGCGTATAAAACGCACCCAAATTCCATAACTCCTTGCTTTAACAGCAGTTGTTTGAACGAAACTTATGCAACCATCACGGCAGGTCACAAAATCCCACTCTTCACAAATTAACATTCCTAAGACGAAGATGAACTGGGGATCATAGAAATTTTGAATCGATAAAAAATTAATGTTAGATAAGTAATAAACTAAGGCACACAGAAAGTTTTTAAAGTTTAATTTCGTCCTTGAAGATTGCAAGTACTCGTACCTAAGCATAAAACTTTTGACACAAATTCAATTGCCGCTTTCAGTGCCTGATTGGAAAGAATATTAATAGAAAATTTACCTACAAAAACATCCACGCGGACAAGGCAGCAGACGGGACTTGAACCCGCACCCTTCGCTATGGGCATCAGGGCCACGGTAGCATAATGGTCAGTGCACCCGTCTGCTGCCTGGTCCGCGTGGATTTTTTTCTAGTACAATGTTCTTTAGATTAATACATCTGGCAGTTAAATGCTTTAAAATAAAAGTTATAAGAATACTAATAATTTTATTATGTGCTATGTGCTTAAGCTAGGCTGACTGGATTTATTTATTACTAGCGGTCGCCCACGACTTCGTTCGTGTTACCTTTAATTTTTTGAGAATCCCCAAGGAAACTATTTTTCCCGGGTAAAAAGTAAACTATGTCTCAATCCAGGTAATAAACTATATGTATGCCATATTTCATCAAAATCCCTCCAGCAGATTTTGCGTGATTTAATAACAAACATTCAATTTATTTTCCACGCAATTTTTACGTTTTATCTCTCCATACAGGTAAACATTCCGTTTACCTTAAGAGCTATATTATGAAGAATTATCAGAACTGGGCCAGTAATCCTCGACTTTTGCGCTTAACAACATTAATTTTTATTTATATATAGATTATTAATAAATCCACTAAGCCATGCCAGGTAACCAGCTTGGATATACAATCCGTATGAAACAAATTAGTTAAATTAAAGTGTATATATTAAAAATATAAAGAAAACTGATGTAAGTATAAAAACCGAAACATTTAATTCTATAACATTGCTATATCAAATATCACTGCCGACAGAGATAGAAAAAGTGCCATTGTAATAACTTAATCTGGCGAATGACTGTTTACAAAACGATTTATTATAATAACGTTATTTTGTAAAAGCGACTTCGTATAAATGTATACGCAACCGTAATACCGTAATCATTGCACAACCAACCGACGAACATGTGTGTAATTTGGGTGTTATTTTTATCTCATTTCTTAACGAGTAAGAACCCGTTAATTTATTTGTAATCGCCAAATACCTACTAAATATACTTTCGACACTTAATTTCACACATTTACTCATGTTGAGATAAACGTATAAAGTTTTACCTTGCGATGTAATACACAGCACACAGAAATCTCTTTTTGTGTTCTGTGGGCATAACAGAATATAGTAGGTGCAATACAATAAGACATTTAATAATATAAACAAGTATTGACTACTATAGCCCCGTTTTTTAATAATTTCTAATTGGAAATAAATCATTATTATTATCACTTTTAACATTTTTCAGTCTAAGTTGCCGATCGGTTGTCAATCGAAGAGGATGAGTTACAGTGTTTTATTCTGAGTTTCCCACTGCACAATTTCTGACAAACAAAATTCTCACTAAGTCCTATTTTTAATTCTTCAGTGGTCCCAAAACTATTTAGGATTATTTTATTCTCAGTTTGTCCCGATTCGTTTAATTACTACGCCCCATTTTTCCTCTCTATCTTTGTTTGTTGTTGTGTTTTACTTACTATACAGGCAATTAGCAACTAGCCCATTTAACTCCTAGTCCAACAAAAGTGTAATAGAGTTTTATATTTTTAAAGTATTGAAAATTGCTAGAATTTCTTGTCTTTACATACAAAAACCGATAAGACCCAACACAACACAAATTAAAAAATCAAAAAATCCGACTGCTATAACATTACTTCAAATAAAAACTGAAAATAAAAAAACAAGTCCAGTAGGTAGTCTATAATTCTGTTAAGTAAGGAACAACTTTAACAGTCGGGACCTATTATTGAAAAAAAATATCTATTCTTGAATATCTACAACTACAACTTTAAAGCGTTGTAGATCCTAAACAGTCATATATAATGTAAAATGGTGTACGAAACCTCAACATGATTTTCGTTTATCTAGACAATGATGCCCCACTCGACATATTTCGTCAACTTATTTTTTTTACTTCGTCACAATATGGCGCCTAATTTTCCCCATATTGAATTTTGATTACTATCATATCTTTAGTAGCACTCCCATGATTAAGACAAATCGATTGACGTATGAATCATCAAAATCGGTCCCCGCGTTTGGTCTCTAGTGTGCCACAAAAGAACATACATATATAGACTGTTAAACACTATACCCTGTCTGTGCGTCGCACTTCGCGCTCTTGCATTGCGCAGTCGGGTAAAAAGACGATCGTCCACCTTACTCTTAGACATCAAAACCAAATTGTACTTGCTAATCTGAAACTCTGCTCGGGCGGTCATCAAATTGAACTATCAATCGTATCGTTTGCAGGTGACAAATGTCGTATGCAGTTATCGAGTCGTAGCAAAAATAAACGGAGTCAATCTGGACGGTAATTGTTGCTTGTCACGACCGAGCCAGATTTTATTTTCATTAGTCAACAAGGCGGCTCGACCTTGCTCTCCTAGAATGCGACAGACTGACTTTCAGATTGCTAAGTTAGCAAAACGTATCAGAACAGTGGTTTCCTTGTATCCATAGACGGTTATACAACGCAAGAGTTGTATTGAAAGTGTACGCGGGTAAATCATTATTATGAATAACTAGCGACTGTCCCCTTCTTCGTCCGCGTTTACTTTGGTTTTTGTGACCCTACAGGGACTTGACATTTTCTCATCTCAATCCAGATCATAAACTATATGCGCACCAAATTTCATCCGAAATCTGTTCAGTAGTTTTTGCTTGATTAAGGAGCAAACACACAAACTTACACATTTATAATATTAGTAGGAAAGATATCAATAAACCACCTTCCTTTAAAATAGGTGATTGGTATTCCATACTGGCCAGAACACGAAACAAAGATTTGCTCGGTATATTTCTTCAATTTATTTAAATTGTATTATTATAAGTAACAAGTACAAGTTTTTTTTTTTCAGGGTTTACAGTTTTTCAAACAACAACTTACACTTACCATACAAATACTAAATAAGATGAAGTGCTTTACTTCTAGACCACATAAAAATTCCGCTTGCGCCTGCGTCCCCTACGCCTCAGTGCTCTGCCATTCTGAAAGAAATAACAATGACTCTAGACTCTCAACTTTAACTGTTGTTTAAATCAAATAGGTCATTTATACTGCAAGATTCTTTGATAACACGTTTGGACTACAAATCGAAACTAAACAACATTGGAATTCATTTATTTCATTTAATAAGTACTTTAAATGGCAATAGCAACTTTTGCTTCCTGTGCAGTTATGAATAACTTCAGAATAAACCACGATTATTCACCAGTAGGTGCTTTTATGGAAGTGTTTTAAAGTCCTATTGCATTTTATCGAAACAAAGGGAATTCCTTTTACTGTTTAGGTGCGTCTATTTTTGTACATAATGTGTGCTTTGTATATAATAATACATATCAGCAGTCATATACTGGATAGTATGAAACGAAAGCCAATTTCTGAATACTCGTAAACTTGGTAAGAATTGCGAGTCAATAAAACATGATTGGTTCGAATCTCGTATCGCCCACGCGTGGGTCGTTTACCTCCAGACTATTCTCATTACCAACCTGGCGGCTGACCACAAATACAGTTACCTACCCAAAATGGCTTCAGGCACAAACAGCCGACTGGTAATGACGTTAATCAATCTTCATTTCCGATGCCAAATGTGAGCGAATCCGATTAAATAATAATTTCAAATACATTTCTGAGTTATCAAAGTATAATATAACCACTAGCTGTGCCCCGTAGTTTCAACCACGATTTAATGAAAACTTCTAATATATTTTACGTTACTTTAAAAGATTATTACTTAGTACTTTCATCATCATCATCATCAGCCTATTAATGTCCTCACTGCTGGGGCACAGGCCTTCCCTATGGATGGAATAGGGAGATTGTTCCATGACCCTCCACGCGGGCCCAGGATAGTAAATTTTTGGTCACCCATCCAATGACCGACCACTGCGAAAATTACTTAACTTCAATGATCGCAGCCGAACGCGCTAATCACTTGCGCCATCGTGCTCCTTTTAGTACTTTATGATACACAAACAAATCGCCCCACTGGGATCCGAATGCAGGTCCCTTGGCGACAGGAACGCTACCGTAACATCTACCAATCGTCAAAAAATGTAACTATGTGAAATTAATCATTTGTAATACAATTCAAGGTTATCATGATCATCGCTCGCTCAATTATGCATCTAGAATTGCTATCATGACAATAGGTACAATACATGACAATAGCTGATTCAAAAAAACAAGTGCATCATTAATTTTACTCAATGGATCGACCTTTAGTGGTTTGAATCCAAAATGTAGAATCGGTGATAGAAGAGTAGGTATTAGGTGCCTAGATAATGATATCGCTATAGTAGATTAAGACTATTATACCCATGGGTGAAAAGCTTGACGAGGTCATATCGTGCCACGATAAATAATGCGGAGGCTGATTGCAAAATCAGAACAATCCATGAATGAGACTTGTTGACAAATCTCGGGGTATTAAGATAGCTATTAAGATACAATTAGACGTTGAGGTCCGAAATGAAATCGTTCTTAATCATTACAAATTATCTATTAGGAATGATGTAATAAGTGAAGTAAATGAAATTACAATGCTTAAACTTATTTATTTTCTTTCCCGTATTTTGCACAGTAAACAACATTTTTTTTTAAATTTAATAAGAAATTTTGTTAAACTAGTCGACAAATCAGTGATTACCTACAACGAGAAACTTTAAATTAATTCCTTTTTAATTAGGCTGCCGCCGTAGTGTTTACCATAGAGATAGATCGAGATGAGTATAAATTATATATTTAGGTCTTTCTGAACAAACTGTTGCATCAGTTCAGTCTGAGGAAAATGAACGTTAAAACATTTATTAATGTCATTTTTTTATGTGTAACATCTTTCCTCTCGTTTTTCTGCAATTTGTGGAGTGATTTCGTGAAATGAAACGAAAGTGTGTAACAGGAAGTCGCCAAAGCGCGCGCTATTTGATTTGATTTTAGAACATAAGGTGAGGTTTCAAATGTTACACGTCATACGCGACTGCTGTAAGACTCGCTCGTTTTTTCTACTGCTTCTCCACTCTGAGGCAGGACTCTGTTGAATTTTTTGTTTTTCATTTTTCTTTTGAGTTTTTCTTTTCCTTCCATCATATTTTTTGTTTTCGAGATATTCTTTTCTGTTGTCTCTTTTCGTTCTCTTTTTTTCATTATGTATTTTTACCTCTATATGTTAGCTTAAGGAGTAGGATGTTTTAGTTGTTGTAAAGTAAAATCCTTCATATTGAGAACCCTATTGGTAGTATAACTACTCGAAGTTAATATAGCATGCTCCGTGAGCAATTTAAGCGCTATGATTGGACGCTTAAACTAGGGTCGACTCTTGTCACAGTGCAAGCTTGACCCGACACCTAAGTACTTGCTTCAGCAATGTTGAAGTTGTCATCTACTTCATTTTACATATTCATTATTTTTATCTCTAAACAAACTCATCGCCTACGCTACTAGATAAACATCAAATCCTTAATAGAAAAAATACTAATAACTAGAAATAGCCCACGCGTTATATTTGATCTTCGAAAATCAGTCGCAGACAGATTCGTCAAGTAAATCACGCCTCCGCGACTAAATAAGCGGATACGTTTTCCAACATTTCTTCCAATTATATAGCGTTTTTATACTAATAAATTATACCTTTTATCAACAGTCCTTAACTTAGTTACACTGATTGAGGAACTGTAACAAATATCATTATCAAAACTACATTTCACTGTCTGCTAGCGACAGACTAATATTTTAATTCAAAGCTTCCATTCAAAGGTATTTAGGGCAGACGCTCGCGCAGGCGCTTACTGAAGGCTTACTTGCACCAAAATACCTAATTCATAGGAAGGCTTAATCCTATTTAACACATTGTTCCGCCTTTTTCAATTATTTAAAGTCAAAAACAGATAGCATGTAGCTTAAAGGCTTCCGCAGACAAGGGACTTTTATATCCGCTGATTTTTTGTCCGCCAAAATACACACATCAAAAGTGTCTAGGGATCAACATATATTTTTGCAATAACTTTTCTCCTGATTGATATTAATTAAAATTTTCTTTAAGGATTCATCAAATAAAGTGTTTTCGTTTGTCACAGTAACGATAAACCAAGTCACCTTTGCATTAATAAAGAAATTTGCCATTTTCCTAATAAAGGGATTTTTGACATTTGAACCACTAACACAAAAGTTCGAAAAAAAGACTGAAATAACAGTTTTCTCTAAAATTTTATTGGGTAACTTAAACAATTAATAATCCGTATTTCTACCGCGAACACTAACAACACAAGAACATCGGTTTGGCATACTCAAAATGAGTTCATCCAAATCACGCTGTGGAATGGCCGCCCATGTTCGTTGCAACAACAAAAAAAGGTCTTCTTGCGACTGGATACCCTCCATATTCGGCAGAGCTCTTCTCTGTAGCATATCCCATGCATGCTCAATCGGGTTCAAGTCTGGCGACTGAGCAGGCCAGGGCAGGACATTGATGTTAGCTGCGGCGAGAGTCTGTCTTACAACTCTTGCGGTGTGCGGTCGTGCATTATCATGCATTAACTGAAATAAGGGACCGATTTGCACTTGTAGAGGAACGATGACGTCTGATACAATCGTCTCAGCATAAATTTGAGCGTTGAGGTTGCCTCTGATCCAAATCAACTCAGTTCTTCCGCCGATCCAAATACCCGCCCATACCATGATGGTTCCACCACTATAAGGATGGACTTCCTGGCAGGATTTTAATCGCTGTTGGCGTCCAGGGGTTCTCCAGTGTCGTATACGTCTTGTATCCGGTCTCATACCAAAACGAGACTCATCAGAAAAGCACACGAAACGCCATTGTTCTTCTGCCCAATTTCTGTGTTCAAGAGCCCATTGATATCGAATCCTACGATTGTGCATTGCTGTAGGTGGTACCCGTAGCGGTCTTCGGGAATGAAGGTTCACTTCATGCAAGCGGTTTCTGACTGTTTGGTCGCTAATTAAGTTCCCTGAAGAGTGATGAAGCCTCACGGCTAACATCATGGCGGTTATTGTTGGAGCTCTTCGAGTTAAGATTTGAATGTATCGGTCTTGTCTCCGTGTGGTGCAGCGATACCGTCCTCTATGGCGCTCAGCCACGGTACCAGTGCTTCGGTATCGTGTCCAAAGTCGACTGATAACACTCTGACTTGTATTCAGAGCTAAAGCCACAGTACGTTGCCGGGAACCAGCTTCTATCATTCCCACGGCTCTGAGCATTTCTTCCCTGCTTAAATGACGTCGCCGCTCCATAATAACGTTGGTTTTAATCAGTAGTAGGGAAACAGTAGCACTAATAATGTCTTCAATGCGTTGTATGTTTTTATAGGGAAAATATTGACAGCTGATTTTCATCTTTTACTCGAATTTGATTCACAGTTCCTGATTCAAATTATGAAATGCACCAAAAAGGATCCATATAAATTTATAAAATCATAAATTTATTACAAAGCCACATCTCAATCTCAAGAAATCCGCATAAAAATGCTTGATCCCTAGACACTTTTGATGTGTGTAGATCGCTTACAACTGCATCGAGCAACGCACACGAGGGATTTAAAGTACCGCGTACAATAAGTCCCTCAAACAACAGAGGACACCTAGAAACCGGACTAGACAAAAGTACAGTAGTGTCCCCGAAAAACAAAATTTATGCGTCATTTACTTATTCATTTAGTCATATGCGTTAATTTTTTTCTTGTTGCTGCAACCAACTTTAGTCCGCTTTACGCTCTCAATCCAATTTAAACATGATGGCTTTTAAATTTGATTTGAGAACTTTGGTGCAAGTGGGCATGAGTCGCATACATAGGTACGCGGGCGCAGCTCGACCTTTGCTCGTTACCATTGTTTGGAGATGAACCTTTCGCAACACCACCCCCAGCTATTTGTGACTAATCTTACGTCACGCTGCGTGGAAAACCGGCATGCTATTAGGCTAAAAATCGTGCTACATTCATCGAACATGCATTTTAATGAGACACTGATACTGCCAGCCCCTGAATATCATACATAGTTATAATCTGTAATATATATACATAGTTTATTCATATTAGAGCTAATGATATACTTATTTATTTTCTATGTTGGCGTAAAAATTAATTTGCACGTAATTTTAAGTTTTTAGAGTCAATATCTTAGCTTTTCATTTTTTGTACTTACATACGTATATTTCAAATTCAAATTCATTTCAAAGATCTTCCAAACAATTTCTCAGTTATATAGTATCATATTACTTATAGGTCCTCTTTATTAATATTTAAGCTAAGTTACATACTTATATTTTTTGTTATTGTTGCCATGGGCGCAGCCGTCACGTTGTTTGCGATATCCTTAAAAAGTAAACTAATATTTTTCAGTAAAAAGTTGATTCGTCTTATCGCCAACAGCAGATTTCACTACACTATCGAATAGCAATTTTAAATAATATGCAACTTAATTAAATTAATATATTTAATTATTCAAGTTGATACAAAGGATAATGTAAAGTCGACCTCAAAGAGTGTTTCTACAATGATTCAAAGCGTGAACAAATAAGATTCTCATCCCACGCAGGCACCAGGCACGGCGCGCTTGAATATTTGCGAAGCTTCAATAAACTACCTTAACCTCCAAACAAACGTACCGTATCTAGGTAATATAAGTTTAACAGTTTCTCTAGAGTTCCTACTGGATTTCTTATACGAATACAAATGGATAGAATTTTGATTTACTGTAAACTTCATGAGTAAGGTCATTGAGAAAATCATTGAATATCAGAACATATTTTCCGAGTTTATTTATGCAGTTACATTAACAAATGAAGTTGATTTGATGTCTTCAAAGCCAGAGTGATATTTATGAAGATTTAGGAAAATATCTTAAAATTTATAGATAATTGTGCCCCTTTCGAAATAAACGTCGTAAATTCAATTCCATCTTTGTATTCGATGGTATTTCATATCACAAGTTTAGATCTATGATCATGAGTCAGTCAAAATCCATACGTAACTTGAAGCCATAGTGTTCAATCTCAAGTGTTCAATGCTCCCTTAGAGTCATATTATTATCGTTTTGAAACCGTGTTAACCTATTTTAAAGAGACGCTATAGTTATACACTGCACGGATAATCGTATATTCTCTAAGACGTTATATTACTTTAAAAACATAAGCAGTCTTGAATGTTTAAAAAATACTACAGTTTTGTTCAAATATAATTATTTATATGAAAGTGATATTTATTCAAAATATTATATTTTATTCGTCTACTAAGGCAACTTTTCTGCATTGTCAGGTCCGAAAGGTTATATCGCATAAATCTATAGCTAGTCCAATTTTATATTCTATTTATATTATTTTCAGCTATTAAAGAACGTAAGTCAATACATTTAAATTCACAATTATCTTTCTCTATATATGTCTAATATACTCAAAACCTGCAATGGAATGTAAACATTTGTAACCCGTGATCAGCATGCATGACCTAGATTGCATGCCTACATAAGTAGGTAAACAAAAACCGTCTGCGTGCATTTACTTTGTCCATTTGACTGTAACCGACAACCATCAGGATGCAATTATATGCAGATTCCGTTTCGTGTCGTAAGCCGGTCCTGGCTGGAATTACCTAATACAGAGCGCGGTGGCTGCAATGCGAACACGCGCGCGTCTAAGAATGCTTTATCGATTATAAGGCGTCGTCCTAATTGGTAACAATCGTATGAGGACACGATACGATCTCATCGTGCGTTGAAAATAATGTACCTATGAACTCGTGTGATGGCTTTCGAACTGTATAAGACACTTGTAAAGAAATATTTATGTTTGAAAATCATCGCACGATGAGAACGCATCGTGTCATGGTACGATTGTTGTCAATTAGAACGACGCCTAAGACCCACACCCCACACACGTTTACTTGCACAAACTGACACAGTGATGTACAAACTTACGTTCCAAGACTTTGGGTGTCACTTGGGCAATAGTCGCTTGATTTTGATCGTCATAGTGTCAAGAAACTTTATTATGAACTAATGAAATCAGCTGCAGGCGAATGGCGCCTCTAAGCAAAATATCTATGCATCTAAGTGATAAACTAGCTACATACCTACTTCACAGGAATGAGAATTAATGTAAACTGAACTAATTGTAAAATATCAAATTGAATTATGCAGTGCTTTAGCTTTTGACTGTTAATCGTTGAGTCCATAAACAATTGAAGACCTTGCTTAAAGCAGCGTATTTCATTCATGTTGTTAGTGCTTATGAGTAGGTTTAAGAAATGCAATAAAGATAAGTATAGGATAAGCGAGTTAAATTAAAGGGTAGAAAAAATTCTATTCTTTGCTAAAGCAAATTGTAACCCACAACATTATAATAAAAATAAACGTTTTAAAATTACCAATTACTTACTAACCAGATAACATTCCTATGTATACCAGCTCAACCTGTTTGAATATTCTTCGGCATGTTTTGTGATTCAAGGCCCGTTGTTAAGTAGTTGTCCTTGCGGCCTTGAGAGGACGCCTGTAGATTAGCAAATGGAGGAATTATTGGAAAATGAGGCCGCGGAATTCATCGGAGCGGCGATGCGACACTATAATCCTTTGGCAGAGCTAATTTCAACATTTTAGTAGCTCAAACCACTGCTCTGCATATTTTATGTTTGAATTAAAATCTGTCAACCGCTCATATCATAGATGCTGTTATAAAAAGACAAACTCAGGCAGAGTTCAGATAACCAATCAACCTTGAGTTGTGATGCGCTGTCCTGTTCTATGCATATGCATGCACAAAACAACTAGCATAATATTTAAGAAACAAAAACAGCCGCGCGAAATTGCTACCTCATTATAATCTAAGAGGAGCTAGTTTGTTAATAAGGGGATAACACAGCATAATACAGCTTGATGTTGATTGATACCCTTGCTTGCACATGCAGAGAGGTATCTCGAATTGGAGCGCCTGTCTGGGAAAGTAACTTCCACCTTACAGTAGATTACAGTTAAATAACACTACCTTTTGGTGGTGATGTGTTTCTGTCGGTGAGTAAGGTGCCAGTGTCTAAGGGGTAGAGGATTGTATAAGGGTAGGTAACGGCCAAGCGGCGACTCATAACTGGACCCCGCAGTTACGCCTGGAGGGTGAGGGGTAGATCGGGGAGTTGGTTTACCTGGTAGGTACGGGAGTTGGTCAGCTGGCTAGCCGCTCGGACTCCGATCCGTGAGACTAGTCAGGTGACGCTGTGAACGGAGAAGCCCAGGATCGGCTAAAGCGGGTGCGGACCGGGCTGCCGGTCGGAGGCCGGGTGGTTTGACGTATGCCACGCTTGCGTGAGTGCACGTCAAAGTATACCCGCACCGACTAGCGGCTCTCGGGCTGCTCGCCGCTTGCCGAATGCACCACGCAATTACCTGCGTCGTGAGGGTTTGTTACCAGCATACCAACGTGTCGTTGGTCATTGTCGTGGATATAATACATATTTTCTCCCCGTCATCGAAAAAAAAAAGTTTAGGCAACGGCGCGAGTAATATATTTGGTATCGCAAGCGTCTATACGCTGTGGTGGCCGCCTACCATCAGGCGCGCCATATACGCTTGTTCGCCAACCTTTTAACATAAAAATAAATATTTAATACATAAAATGGTCTATACATATGTCCGCTATAGGTTTTAAAACCATCGAACTGCTGTGTCCCAAATAGGGATATTCGATATACATCGATGCATCGAAAACATCGATGTTTGCAATGAAAAACATCGAATCGATCCGATGTTTTGAAAAGCTTTCGATATACTCGATGCATCGATGTTTTAAAGAAACATCGAATTGGTAATAGAGTTTGACCACGTAGTGATAATATCCTCTTTGATTCGACCTCAGTAAAAAAGAATTATGAAAGCATCATTATTCCGAATTCTCTGATATGGACCCAATGTTGGCAGCATTGCGCAAGAGTCAGTGCAGTGACAATAAAAAATAACTACGAGTTTCTATGATTATGAACATTTATTTTAAATACTTTTTCTTTCTTTCTTTCTTTAGTTTTGTGAACGAAACTAAGATTGAAGTATATTTCTAATATTCTTTTGACAGACCTAGCAAAAATTTTGCGGGTTATTTAGTGTTTTTTTAATTTGATCTTTTGTTAAAAAATATAATACAGATTTTTCTTACACATGGCTTTTACTTGTATTTACTTTTACCTACTCATTATGAAAGGAGTTAATTCTTTTATTTTATGAAAGTTTAATATATAAACTATAATAAAATTATGGATTAAGGTCTTTTCATAAACTTCAAGAGTATTTTTTTTTACTATGAAAGAATGACCTCTCTTGAGATGGGTCACTTTCCACATAAGTAATTTAGTATATAGTTTGTAATAAATTTTCAGAAAAAATACTCGATGTTTAAAATACATCGATGTTTTTATCCGATACATCGAATGACATCGATGTATAGTTGCGATGTATCGAATCAAAAAATACATCGATGTTTTTTCAGAGTGGACACCCCTAGTCCCAAAGC
This sequence comes from Chilo suppressalis, assembly GCA_902850365.2. Lineage (NCBI taxonomy): Eukaryota > Metazoa > Arthropoda > Insecta > Lepidoptera > Crambidae > Chilo > Chilo suppressalis. The sequence goes on from OU963898.1 coordinate 24,181,039, forward strand.
GAGACAATAATGCAAAGATAGATAGTCAGACCACTCAAACAATGAATTAGGCACATGCCAGCGCATTCTTGAAGTTGATTTCCGATTATAACTAAAAAAATCAAACTTATCTAGGGTGGCGTTTGAAAACCTTTTTTTGCGTAGTACCACACCACATGACTAGTAATGGTAGTACCGAAGTATTTGTGAAGTTACCGCTAATGGTGGCGTAGTAAATGAATAAATACTTTAGGCGGCTTCTTCACCGGTTAGGTGCAGGCTCGATTCGTTTCTGTACCGAATCTGTACTTTACGAAGAACTACTTCTTGCTCGGCTCGGTTTCCGTGCGGTATCGTTTCGTTTTATTTACTACGGTTTATTCATGTAAAGATACTACTAAATCTCTAACGTTAAAGTTCTCATACGTTTGGCAACCATGCGTGGCGCAGCCTCGCCTGCGACAACAGAGATCCTGGGACAGCGCCTTTAGAGTGAGTGCGGGATGTCACTGAGCTGAAACTTGCGCTTAGATGCGCTCGCTGCTAACTTCACAGCAGCCATAAAGTTTGTTTCACACAAAACCACACGCCGGGTAGCTAGTATAAATGGAGGTGGTTATGGATGGGCAACAAATTCAAACTGTGGAAATAGCTTTGAACTTGATCTTCGTTATTACGAAACGTGCCACGGATGTCCTCGTTCTACCAACTAAGAAACTTTGTTTTTTCCAATGTCCCATAGCAAATGAATCGTTTGTGATTCATTCCGCATGATCATTCAAGATCAGGAAAAACCCCCATTTTCCTGATCTTTCTCAAGACCGACCTTAAGCGATATTTTATCGATATTAGCGGTTTACTGATTCACTGCAGGGATTTCCAAGCGACCTTTAACGAGTTTATACTCAATTGATTTAGAATAAAAACAATGTTCGTGAAAGGTCATTGTCATTCCATGCAAGAAATCTAAATCATATATGGGTAGATGTTAGGAACATAGTTCAGGATTATTTACTGCATCACTAAAATTAACATACTTTAAATATTTTAAGTCCTTTCACAACTAAAGTTAACTTCGATAGTGTGAACGTCATCATCATCAACAGCCTATCTTAGTCCACTGCTGGACATAAGCCTCTCCAATTGCACGCCACTCAGATCGATCTTGGTCTACTCGCATCCAGCCTTGCGCAAATCGTCACTCCATCGTGTTGAAAACACAAACTATCTTCAGTTTTTCGATTCCAAAGTTTGAATTATACTTAGCAAAAAAAAGTTTACTTAATTATTTAAATCATTCACTCGTCAAGATTGTATTAAAAATCCTATTTTATTCTATTTATTCCTTTAGTTTTCAACACCGAATTCAAGTTGCGATCATACACAAAAAGAGTAAATCCAAAACAAACAAGAGGACTGATGTAAACTGGTCTCCAAAATCTAGAAATAGCCATTGTTAGGTATATATAGTGCAATCAATCAGTCACCGTTCACTTTAGAAAGCACCCAGACTTCATAGTTCTGAAGGCAAGTAAGTGATGTTTTTAGTAAATGAAGCTGTGCGAGCCACACGGCACAAAACAGATAGTTACAGAAGTCAACCCACATGCAAAGTACTGCGCTCGAGCAACGCACACATAAAGACCGCCGCTCACGGACACGATATCTCGGATCGGTTGGGACTTATGCGAGCATAAGTACTATCTGCATGAGAAATGCGTCCTTGAACTTTTTGTGCAAAAAATGGAGCGACAAAAAAGTTATTATTAGTGGGCGGTTGTATAAATTCAACAGTAACGACGAATTATCATTTCAATTTGTCATCAATAACATCAAAACTGAAATATTATGTTATTATTGGTTTATATTTCCATTCCTTCAATGCCATTCTCAACAATAAATCAAACAACTAGATACGAGTGCCACTACTACGATAATTTTTATGCATAATCCAAAATTGACAATCCTAGCACGACCGCCGAGCGTAAGTATAAAAAGTCAAATATACAAGATGTGTTTAATTTCAGTACCTATTTGTTTTGTGCACGCGGGCTGTGCGACCTCCAGCCTTTCACTGCAAACAATACAGCTGGCAGAATCCAAACTACGCCTCAGTAAGCAAGAAAGATGCGCTTCACCGCCCCAACGTATGACGAACGAGTACCAATTTAAACAAACTAACCATGCTTGCATCATTATTTATAGAATTTGTCTTTTCATTTAGCTAATAAACGAAGCATCAATTCCTTTCTGTTATTGAAATACTATTTCTGATAATTGAGCTAATAAATTTCAGGAACCAACTTTTTAGATCCAGTAGGTACCTACTAAGTTCCATCTTTTTACTACCTTTCCATTTTTAAAGACGTGAACATTAAATATTAATTGTCAATGAACACTATTACTAATAAACAGTAAAAATCATAAACGATTCAAAGGAATAATTTGAATAAGTACTATAAAATCACTACTCAAAACTTTGGTACCAGAAACATAATCATTACAAGAAACATATAGGTATGTTTTGAGCACCAAACTTGATTGTGATTCCCACAATTTTTGGCAGACCAACATAATAGCATTCACAGTTATGATTGTATCATTGTAAAGATAATGTATTTGCCTGTGGCATATCGGTACCAACAATTGTTTGAAGTAAATACCTGCAGATTTAGTGCCTAACTAATATTTAACGAGATTAAAAGATTACCCACTGTGCAACTAATTTATAACTTTCATCTCTAAGCAAAAGTTTACAAAATTTGTGACAAGTCGTTCATAATAATTTTCGAGAAACGAATCGCAATTAAATCGCTCATCTTATTTCACAATGTTATTATTGGATTTACTGGTTTTTAACGCTTTGATATTTCGCGTAAGAACATTTTTTTATTAGTTTCCTGAGCCAAATAGAAACGGCTGTATTTTGAAATGTAGATAACCTTGAGCACTACTAGTTTTCTATCTAGATATTTCATCAAATTTCTTAATAGTTGATTTAACATTGTAACTTTATTATCTTGGCAGTTTTCGACGTGGCATCGCATTTTTCACACTTTGTCTGGATATTCTTTTCAGATCTAAAACAAATATTCTCCAAGATTAATTTAACCATATTAAAATAGCATTAATAATTTTCTTCAGTAAGGGTTTCAGTCATTTTCTTCAGTAAGCTAACGTCCGATACAGCACTGCACAGATTTGCACTTTCACGAGCATACAAAGTGAATAGCCATGATTATTTTCCGAGGTTCGTGCTGAGCGCTGCAGCCCGGAGCGTGAACAATTTTTAATGAGACAAGCGCGAGCTTGAAATCAACATAACATACGCTAAGACAGTAACTCAACTTCAAATTTCACATCAAACACAACACTAGATTCTTCGCTTCTGTGTACTGTAAATTATATTTATGCAGAACTACCGCCTACCTCTCGGATCGTTTCGATCGTTTAAACTCAAATTCAAATATTTTTTATTGCGAATACAGGTTATTGTGTAAACTTTATCATAAATTAGTAACCCCGGGACGGGGGGCACGAAATCTTAATGGTAATAATGAAATTTTACCCAATCCGTTCATCCAACAGAGCGAATAAATAGATTATCTGTAGTGTTTTGTAGTTGCACTAATGTTCCCCGATCTTCATCAACTTGATGGAATGGCTAGCAAGGTGATGGTTTTGAGTTAAAATCGATAGTTTTTTTAAGTCTGATATTTAGGCAGGCAGCAGACGGGACCCTTTACTATCCGGGCGAATGCACTGACAATTCTGATATTATGGTACTTAACCATACCTTTATCAGATTTCACATAAGGTTATGGTAAAAGATATTTCTTTCAATCTTTTTCCTACTGTTTTATTCCGTACAGTATAGCCGATTATTGGCTATCGAATGTACAAACATTTAATTAAACAAATTAACTCGTGACCTCACTTTGCTGTTGAGATAGGTCATTCAAGTTTTACGGTTTTTTGTTCGAAGGTTTATTATTAACCACGTTTTATCTACGGATAATTTTATATCGAATCTGCATCATTAAGTTACTATTTCAGTAGCAAACAATAATTTTAAGACGCTATGAGTAAATCCATTAATGGGTTACAAGTAATTACAAGTAAAATTAAATTAATAGTTTAAAAAAAAACACCCTTATATTTATTGCACTAAAAATAAACAAAATATAGGTACTCTCTGTTTACTTCTTTAGGGCCTTAGAGTTAGCAATGTTTATAGTTTATTTAACATACATATAGTATAACTGAAAAAGCGTGGGGCGCTATGCATTGCAATATTTATCAAATCAATTAATATATCACGTGATTCATAATGCTTAACAATTCAGTTAAATTTTTATAATAAGCGTGTTAAAAAGAACAAAACTGTTAGCACATTCAGGTGAGTCCTGAGTAGTACTTGTGTAGTGCAAGTTTGCAAATAGCATTTTTGATTTGTTAATTTTTTCTATTAAAATTTCCCCATCTCAGCTCAAGGTCAGATCATTGATGCGTGGTTATAATTCATATGTTAGTTATTAAAAGAAATGCACGTCTAATTTATAGCATAAAACGAGTTATTTAAGGAACTTCGTCGTTTATCAACTTAAAAAAATACATTGACATTGAGCAAACAAAGCTATTGGGAAACTTCACGCTCAATCAAATCAAAAACCTTCTTTTGGCTAAGGCCACATTAAAACCTAGGCACTATACGAATCTATATATTAATAGATATTAAATTAATAACATTTATTGAGTTCGATAAACATTTTTGTACATAAGGTTTTACATTAGACTTCATTAATTGTAATTATTAAAAAAAATGTCTAGGTTTGTACGACTTCAACATTTGTCCGGATTTTTATAATTAGATGGAATATGAGTAAAACTACTTATTAAGTTATATCAAATAATTCAAATAATCTTTATTAAGTTCTCATTAATTGAAAACAAAATCTAAATTATCTTTTAAAATCAACAATGAGACCGTCCTCGCGATGCGAGCGTCTGCTACCACGCGTATAATATCACTGTAACTAAGTAGGTGATGTTTGCATCGTGACGAAAATGTCCGGACTTTTTCCGAAATGTCCAGCTTTTTGTCAGGACTTTTCAAATTTCTAATTACTAACCCTAACTATGATGGCCGCTTACCATCAGGCGGGCCATAAGCTTGTTTGCTACCCTTTAAAGCTAAAAAAAAATGGTTGCCTGTAAAGTCGGTTTTACGGGCGAAGATTTTACGTGACAACGTCTTTTTCTCGGTAGAATATTTATTGATATGAATATAATTAAATTGCACAATAGGAACAAGGAATTGAATGAAAATAAGAATTGCACAAATTTTAACTATAGAAATATATTTTGTTTACTAAAACATTGTACATGTAAACTTAAACTTAACACGAGAGACTCATCGTAACGTTACCGAGCGTTACACTTTTTCATAAGTGACTCCCAGCCGCAACCTAATTTAAGACGTTGTCACGTCAAAAGGTAAAAAGGTGTGTCTGCAAAAGTCTGTAATACTAGAATTGCTATATCACCAAGCAAAAGCATATTTTGTAATCATTAGCTTCAGAAATCAAATAGTTCTAATATTCGCATAGATAGCGATGATTCCAATGTTATACGTAAGTACTTAGTAATAAGAATATTTCATTAGAAAATCTTTGCTAAACAGTTCTTGTTGTTATTTACATAAAATAAGACAAGATGTTTTTAGACTTTTTTTAAGCCCAAAACTTTTGATGGCTTTAATAAACAGAAATTGCTTAAACCGAATACTAAATCTAATCAAAAATCATTTTACTAATATATATGTAATGTATTCACTTCACGGGAACGTTCTATGAAACAAAAATAAATGGTTTTGTTAATTCTAAACTAACTTACAATAATGAGATCTCACGATTTAGGGCCCGGCTGTTCTACAATGCAGCTAGGTAGTCAAGTCTAGTCTGACCATTCACAACCGCATATTTTGAATTCCTGCTGTCAGCATGGACACGACTTCAAACTTATATTTTCGGAGACACGAAAGCATTAGGAATACTCATAAAAGCTACTATTAAGTTGTTTTAAGAATCAATATTCATCTGTGATTCTTAAATAGCTTCTACTAATACAAAAAACAAAAAAAATTGCCCAGACCACCCAATACAAAATGAAACTGAAATCCAGTCGCGAAGTGTCTTTAATGCGGTAAAGATAAAATGGTTATTTGACATAACAAAATCTCTTTCCCGACTATGGAAAGAAAGGGGTGGCACAAAGCGACAAAGGCACATTTCGAACCCAGTATTCTTAAAGCTTTCAAATTTGCGAATTAATAGTTTGTGTTAACTATCCCACTCGTACTTCCTACTAAAGTAAATGTGAAAGTTTGTATGATTGTTAACCAATCACGCAAAAATGGGATTTGGATGAAATTCGGTACACATATAGTTTATGACCTGAAATTAGATATATTATCCCGATAAATGTTAGGTTCTGGAGAGATTTTCCAAAAACTAAAGTTAGCTTATAAAACTTGTAGAAATAACTTTGGTACGTATCCCACAAGGTCGAAATTCTTCAGTATTTTAAGGATTTGCCTTCAATTAAAAGTTACTTATGTGCTGCTCGGCAATTGATGCTGTGTACACTTTCAAAGGATATTACCTGCATTCAGTTAATGTACCTAAAAAAATACTTAATATTATGAGCAACAGTGATTTTATTATGATAGTAATGATGACCCATTATTATTATTGGTATACAAACTACGCCTATTCTTTGAATATTCTTTTAGCATGAAATCATGCCTGTTGAAAATATACTTATATATACAGAGTGGTCTAATGTAGAATCGCAGGTTATTTAGAATTAATTTCATAAAAGTGCTTAATTTATTTCCAGACTGAACTTCCAATTTCGATTATGGAATACATAATATAAATTTATCTGAAATAATTATAACAAAATAAAAATAATATATTTTAGTGATAAGTATGTGTCCTTCAGTCTCAATCTTGTGCAGCACAATATAAAAAAGATTAAAAACATTTACTAAAAATTCAAGGGATTTTATGGAAATCTGGTTAGGAATAATTATAATTCTGGTATGAGAAATCCAATCTGGTCAGCGGAAACAGATACTATTATTTTTTTTATTTAATTGTGATTGTCCTTTAATTTATTTTTAAAATACTATAGAACTCAGACCGAAGTGTCCGTCAGAACGATTTTTTCAAAAGATATATTATCTACTCAAAGTGAAACAGTTTATTAGCAGTCTTGAAGTTGAGAAACCTACTTACATTACGAGACAATAACACGGAAAAGTATCCAATAGAAATTATCCTGTAAAAATTGTGAAAAACGATCCCAGTTCTCGTCTTCAAGAATACGGAAAACCACATCCTGTACTAGCTGCGGTGGTGACAACAATATTATTGTTTACATGATTGTTTTCTTTGTCACACTGAATGCTGAGCGGGCTGTCGGGCTGTTCGAACGTTAGTTGCAATCGGGACACAATATCTCGGCACCACGGAAATATAAGTTGTTTTATCAGTTTTCAAAAAGTTTGGTAGCTAGCTTTCGGTTTCTTTGACTAAACGGTGAAATGTGAGAGATCCAAAATGCCCGGTGGCGGGAACTTGGTGCGGGTCGAGCGCTACAGGAAGCGGGCGCGCACGCCTCGGTCTGCGCACGCGCGGTACTATTACACGAGATCTCTGGTGCTGGATCAGCCATTGAGGGGCGGTACGCCAAGGACAAGCAGGTTAGCGACTTAGGCCCGTATTATAGAAAGATTCTCAGTGATTGATCTAGTCTTGAGCATAGTTACAAAGGGTTATCGCTATCTAAAGCATCATAGCGACATCCCTTTCTAACTGTACTCAAGTAAAGATCAACACTTAGTTGTCATTCTGTAATACGGGCTTTAGTCTTGTTAGCACAGATACTTAAACAGTGTCCACGTCTTTAAAAAATATTCTAGCAAAAACTGCATTTGAGAATTAGAGATATATACATAAAATAATTAAGATTACACATAAAATATATGTTTATGGTTGAGCAATAATTTTAAAAACACACGAAAATATGGTTGATGAATCAGCTTCATAGTCCAGTCAAATTACGGAATCAAATAAACATGAGCGAACACAGTTTGGGGATTTTGAGGATCGTTAGGGGGGTGCATCCTGAGCTTAAGTTCCAATTTGAGGGGCTGTACTGAGGTCAGCTCAAGGTCATTTCGATGCAAACGCGTTTTATTCGATATCTCGAGAAATATCAGTGTTAGCCAAAAAATTATAGAGACCTTTTTTCTTCTAAATGAAATTTATTAACTTTTTTATTTAAAACTTTTTTTTGTAACATCAATATTTTTTAAGTTATTACTCCCGCAAGGCAAAAATTTCATTTTTTCCCCTATTTTTCGTCGTTTACTCCCCAAACATTCAATTTTATTGAATTTTACCGATCATCAACGTGTATATCTTTTAATTATGCACAATTTTGTTCTTAAACTTTTTTCTGTAACTTCAATACCTTCGGAGTTATATATTATTTTACCGAGCGAAATCCACGCCACTGTCGCAATATAAAAGGGTAAATCGATTAAACTATTTAAAAATTGGGTATTTAATTTGGGTAAATTTATGGGTTCGTTTGGGTAACGAGTAAATTAACAATTAAAACTGTTTCACACATTTATTGATACAAAAAATAGGTTATAAAATTCGGAAAATTAAGCACCCGAGGTCGAATAACTCCGAAGGTATTGAAGTTACAGAAAAAAGTTTAAGAACAAAATTGTGCATAATTAAAAGATATACACGTTGATGATCGGTAAAATTCAATAAAATTGAATGTTTGGGGAGAAAACGACGAAAAATAGGGAAAAAAATGAAATTTTTGCCTTGCGGGAGTAATAACTTAAAAAATATTGATGTTACAAAAAAAGTTTTTAATAAAAAAGTTAATAAATTTCATTTAGAAGAAAAAAGGTCTCTATAATTTTTTGGCTAACACTGATATTTCTCGAGATATCGAATTAAACGCGTTTGCATCGAAATGACCTTGAGCTGACCTCAGTACAGCCCCTCAAATTGGAACTTAAGCTCAGGATGCACCCCCCTATCGATCCTCAAAATCCCCAAACTGTGCTCGCTCATGTTTTTTTTAGCCCTTTTTTCCGTAATTTGACTGGACTATCAAAACTGCGTAGGTAATAACTTTTTGCTCAATGTAACATTTATTTTTAATACACCTCTATCGGCTCATCAAAATTTAAAATGCTAGATGGGTCGATAGATGTGTCCGTAAGTGTACATACCTAACACGCAGACAGAACAGACACACGAACGTAAGCAAAAATGAAATATTTAGATACTAGCGGCCGCCCGCGACTTCGTTCGCGTTAACTTTTGAACCCCCGTTTTTCCCCTTTAGGAGATGAGTTTTTTAAAATCCTGTCTTAATTATACAGCAGATTTGTAAAAAATGCAGAAATATATGTTTTAAACTTTTATAGTTACTAACATTATAGTAATATAGGGACTAGCTAAAAAACAGGGTACATGATGGTGGCAATCCCGTAAATAACATGAATTACTATTAACGCAGAAATATCTTCCTTTTGGGACTAGAGTATGTGGAATATTGTACGCACTCTCTTACTCTTCGTTTACACCAAGGTATAAAACATATAGTACACAGTACTTGTATCAAACTTGTTGGATAAACGAAATATGTAAAGTAAATAAGTGTTTTATACTTATGAGTTGTCTATGCAGTGCAGGTATGGTTTAAACAGCCACAACAAGTTTTGTTTAAAACTAGTATACGACTTGTTTGTTTCTTGGTGGAAACAAGGGCTAAGAGGGTCCGGCTGACAATACATACAATGCAAAAAACATATGTAGTAAATAATCCACATCTCGATCATATTCTCTACCTCGCCTTATGGCTAAATCGCATCTACAGTCCAGTTAGTGGTTTACATCGGATCTTCCTCTCGTATCGGAGCATCCGCCAAGTATCTCTTCCCAACCAAAAAGTGCAGATCAGTTTTTTTTAAGAAGATTGCCATAAAATTTACAACTTTTGAAAGTTGTCCATGATTGGAAAAAAGTGAAACACTCGGGTAAAGTGATGTTACTAACTGGTACATATTTTTTTTCCATATTTCGCCAATCCAAATTGCGAATGCTATAAAAACTGACACGATTAGCAACTGAACACATTAGGGCTTCGACCTTGGGGTCACGTCACATGCCGGCTTCACATGTTTGTGTCTGTACCATGTCATGTGGTCCAACTATGTACCTACTTACTTCTGGACCAAGTAAAAGGTTGCTCACCTCGTCGCGACACTTGTACGAGGGGCTAAGGACGGCAGCCGATTAAATTAATGCTAACACGACTGCGTGCGCATTGTTTAAACCGTTCAATGAAAAACTGGACGAAGTCCGAAATGAGTATGTTGATATTTATTATTATTTCAGATTTTTGGGGCTATCCTAATGGAACTGTAATCATAATCACTGCGACCTAAAGGCCTATTATGACTCGCCACCAAGTTAAAGTATCCAATTTTTATTAAAATCGCTCCAGCCGTTTAGACGTGAAGAAGTAACAAACATACACACTCGCAAACTTTCGCCTTTACAATATTATTATGATAGTGTGATATCTGATAATACAATCTCAGAAGTTCTAGTTTAGGTCAATGTACACTACTACATACCTACTAGAGACGTATCCTACCTATCCCTACTTTATTTTTGTCAATGGTTCAGTACCTACCCTTACTAAAGTTCCACACTCATAGAATCTAACCGCTGCTGCCTATGGAACCCTTTCCGACTCGAACTAAGCCTATTTTAGCGTTCCTGTAAAATGATGCAGCTTGATACCTGGGTAGAAATGGAAATGTTCTAGCAAATACAACAATTTTCTTTAGATTTGAAGATCTGGCAAGACAACATTTAATATTCATTTAGTGTTTTTTATAACCTGAGGTAGCCATTTTTAAAACCGAATAAAAACAGCAGAAATAACGTTGCCTTACATGTCATAAAATATTGTTGATAGGGACGATTGAACTCATAGTTCACAAGAAAGTCTGCGTAACCTTTGATTTATTGCGCGTCTTTGAACTCAAACAATCAATGGCGCAACCACACCAAGGAAGATTTAATTAGAAACCTACCGATGAACCAAGAAATTTGTTACAACTTAATTACCACAGTATTATGTAATATCTAACATATTTATTTATTTTGAAATCATATTGCATATTCCCTGATTGATGACTATGTCCGTATACAATTGAAAATGCTCATGCGTGATAAAGTAACGTCGCCAAGTTTTTTAATTATATTTTTTATTGAATTGCTTATATGTGAACCCCAATGCTGTGGCGACACATTATTTTAATATATCCAGTTTTAGGGGGCAAATTAAAATAAAAACTTAATATATACAATAAACCCAAAAAAAACTATTTGGCCAACGTATTCGATATGCGCCTGAGCCGCGAGAGTTCAATCATTCAAATAAAAATATAATAAATATTTAAAGTTGCTTGAGGACAAAATAAACGAAACATGGTCAAATGACAAAATACTACCAACCGTAATAAATCCATTGGTGCCATGTTAACTGGGCCAAGCCAAGACAGCTCAACTTGTCGATTTTAAATAGGTATGGCTGTGATTTTTGTTTTCCGTTCTCGAGTACCTAACTCAAATTAGTATCAACCTGTATTATACGCTTTTTATTAAAATGCAAACTACTTAAAAAATAGGAATAAAGAAAAAATAGTGAAACTGTGTTAATCGAGACTTCATTTTTACATTAATCGGTAAGAGCAATCGTGTTTTTAAACGAGCACCTGATGCATGTGAATGAATTCAAATTCATTCACATGCATCAGGTTCAAATTCAAACGACCTCCGTGGCCGAGTGGTTTGTACGCCGGGTTTTATGGTATCGCCGACTCGAGAGGTCACGTGTTCGAATCCCGGTGGGGGCAGATGTGTGTGTGACGAACACGAGCATTTGTACTCCAGTCATGGATGTTTAATATATATTTCTGTATTAATATACTGATATATGTACGGTATAATGTATTCTATCCGTTACCCTAGTATCCCATAACAAAAGCCTTATAGTGCTTACTTTGGGGCTAGGCTAATTGGTGTGAGTGTGGAATAAATAAATAAAAATATTGTTTGCCCAGTAATTACGTTTATCAAATACAAACGGCCCGTCCCGGCTTTGGATGTATAAGCTCTTCGGATGTATCGGGTGTAAGGGTGTGTTAAATACTATAAAAACATAATGAATCAGCAATCACTTGATTTTTAAGCTTAGCAAAAAGTTTTAAGTATATAGGGCGAGTATATTAAATCTATTTAATATACTCGAAAATGGCCGCCATGCCATGGGCATGGCCATCCTGATTTTTATGTTTAGCAAAGTGTTTATTTTAGGCATATACCTAGGTTGAAAATATTTTTATTCCGTAATTCCCGAACGGGAACTTCGTGGGTAAAACCGTGAGGCACAGTTAGTAATAACATATTTGAGCAAATTTGCTGAATATATTTTATAGATAACTTGGTATTATTATTTCTTGTCGAAAAATCGATTTAAAAAAATATGAAACACTTTTTTTAAGTTACAATTTAGTTTATCTAAGCCAAGTTTCAAAGCTGTCAAACTCGTTTTCCCATACAAACTTTGAACCCCTATACCACCAAATTCACAGTGGAATATTCAAAAATCCTTTCTCGCTTGATGCCTTCGTCATTTAAACAACCTATTTACTAAATATCATGCCTCTACGACTCAAAGTGTAGGCGTGCATTGACGCACTATTGAAAACTTCAACATGCTATGTCTTTGTTTTATGAGGGTAATTTTAAAAAATGAAAACACTGATAGCATTTCTATTTTATACAGAGTATGTGTGCAAATTTTTAATCCTATGCACTTTGGATGATCTCCCATACAAACTTAGACACGTAATTTTGTAATTTTTTGAGGGTAGTTGTAAAAATTTTACATGACAGGCTTAGTGTACGTCTTTTAAATAATGTTTATGCAAAATTTACAGCCAATAGGGCAAGTGATAAGATTTTACGAACAAACGTTTTTTTGCAAATTTCACGCTTCGGAGGCTGAATTTAAAATAATCCCATCTTATTACTTGTCTTGGCAATAATAGGAACCTACTGCCCAAATTTCATCATTCTGGGTTCAGCCGTTTCGGCTTGATGAGATGAGATGCGTGCGTTGATGAGTCGGTCTGTCAGTGTAACCTTTTCTCTTTTTTAAAATAGTTTAGATACCAACTTTTGGTAGCGTAAAGATAATTTATGTGCAGACGAAAACAATATGACACATATATGAAAATTAAAACGATGACGTTATATTTTTATTCCTTATTTCCAGATGTCAGTCCGCCCCCAAAGTAATGGATAGCCACAGCAGATCCGCGTCGCCGCGAGACCCGCCGCGGCCGCAGCACCGGCCGCCGTCGCCGCCGTCGCCCACGCCCCAAGGCTTCGACAACAGAGCCTACTCCCACGACGAGGCCGACCCGAACCACAACGACTCTTTCACCTCCAACCCCCCGCAGCAGAATGGACACAGCAAAGAACCAAACGGAGACACCAAAACGTTAGAAGCCGTCAACCTTGAACTGATCAACCTCACACCCAAAAATGGCAGCAAGAAGAAAGATGTCGAAGTGGACATGAACGCCACGAACCCTTACGATGAATACTTCGTTCCGGTGAACGAGCACAGAAAATATATGAGGTACGTATTTCATTATTTCCTTCAACTTCCTTATTTATTTTACTGAGTGCTTGTAGCCAAAAGTGGAGGAGTACCTACGATTTTGAAGCTTCTTTATTCAATTGATTCTCATTTCATTCGGATTCCTTAATGATATCCGTTAAATGCGTAGCACAAGTGCAAAGATAATCTAATTTTATAGTAGGTGATTACTACTTTTTAAATTAATAATATACTGCACTCTTTTCAAGGCTTCCGTTGGTTATTTTAAAAGTTGTTTGAATATAATAATATATATCAATAATATTAACTTCCAACAAACTGGCATAAATTATTTAGTCCTAACTAATAAAGTCCTATATTCCTATTGATAAGGATTAAGCATCTTCATTTGCCTGCCCTATTCCCAATTTATTTTTCCTTTCGGTGCAATACAAGTAAGTGTGTTCTTCTCTCTCGTTCTTCGCAAACACCACCATTCATTTTTCACACAGTCTTTCCGCCTTTTCTTTGGTCTTGCGTCTTTATTAATTTTCATCGCCTTTTCTATTACACACATGCTTTTTGTCTATTTATCTCACATATCCGTCTCATGACAACCAGTTACTTCTCAATCTTTCAGTAACTGGTGGCACTTGCAAGCTTCCATCAATATTCCTACTCATGCTTTTCTTTACCCATTTTATTCCCATTAATCATGACACACATAATTGTTTCTTATGTCTGCTCAATAAATATGCAATGATTTAGCTAGCTTACAAGTACTATGATTTTTTGGCAAGTGTATATATCTTAGTTTAAATAGGTATTGGTGCAATGACTTCACAGACTAGCGTGTCCACTCCACAGGATATTTTAATTAGCACGCTCATTTGCAGACAGTGTTTTAGTTTCGGTTTAATGAAAACACAGTAGCTAGATTTCCACTTCAATGATATTTATAAATTGGAAACAAATGGACCAGTGCGAACATCGTCCTTGAGGCGCTATAATCTTTTTCCAAGCTCAGGTAGAATAAACAAAAAAGCCAATCAACTAGAACGAACTTAAACATCGCATAGATAAGTACAGGCAACCACTTGTCAAGTTACCTAAGACTGAAAATAAACTCGAGCAAACTTTAAGCTACATAGAACTTTTTACAGGTCATTGTAAGACTCACGTTCTTTTGAGAAAATTTTACATTTTTGGGGTTAAAGTGGACGAGCTGGCAATGGCTTAGCACATTTATAAGCACAGGTAATATTGCCAACACATAAACACGATCTCTTGTAAAATCTTTATAATTTATTGATTGTACCATTATAATTAATCTATCTGTTCAAAATTTGCGAGTACCTATGTGTCACAGTACCCATGTGATAATGAAAAATGTAACTCTTTTGGTTACTTTTTTTTCTTCCGATAGAAAAATTTAGAAATGAGAAGAGAAACTTGAAGAAAATATCAAAAAGCTATTTTAGTTTTTATATTTTTTTCCGCGGGCTAAGGTTCCATGGCTCCTCGTGATATGTACCCGTTAAGCTGTAGTGGGGCGTACGATAGCCAAATACTTGTTTACCACCATTTATAGTTATGATGAATCAGCATTTATTTTACACGCATGCTACTAAAAGTACCTAAATTACGGTATGCATATACTTACAATAGAGATAAATATTCGATTATAGATGAAACCTATAATTATCAAAATAAATGTCGAGATTCCGACGCATTACGAACGTTAATTTACGCATTTCATAAATGGTGATTGCCAATTATATCGCGTTTAAAACGGAATGTAAAACTATGGTATTTAACACCGTTGAACCATCTGAATGGCAATAAAGTTTAATTTGTGTTCAAATCTCGATTGAAATATTACAGACACTTTACCCTATTTACATAATAATTATGTTTGTTTGTGCATTTTGTAAATCTTAATTCATTTTAATGCCGCAGTCGCTCAGCGTTCATAAATGAGGCTGCAATTTAGTTCTAATATATCTATTACTTTATTATACAATGTTTTCCTGATTAACATAACTAATAAGTTTAAGTAAACAGGTACAAGTTTAAATCGCATACGTCTGCTATTTCGATTCAATTTTTTGTTGATTATGGCTTCGTCTCATTACGTGACGATTCTGCCAATGGGCACATCAGAATCTGCTATTAAAAGTTTGCTTTAATTTAAACTGGATTTTATTAAATCTCTTTACTGTGTGCTTGTCATAATACAGTGATTAATACGTAGGAAAGTACAAACTATAAACTGTCGTTTCGAATTTTCAACAAATATTTAGGTAAAAATACATAAAATTCATTTAAAGATGACCTCTAATACTCTTGAAACTTAACGTTTTACTGAGAATTATTTTACTTGCCTTATTAGTCGTGATGAAGTGCTTAAGCACATTCTTGACTTGTATATTGTAACTACTTACTGCATACATGCTTTTACTATTTAGTAAATTTAGTT
Organism: Chilo suppressalis; assembly: GCA_902850365.2. NCBI lineage: Eukaryota > Metazoa > Arthropoda > Insecta > Lepidoptera > Crambidae > Chilo > Chilo suppressalis. Next base: position 24,197,282 of record OU963898.1, read on the forward strand.
CGCGAAGTTAGTGACTTAGGTACCTAAAGTAGGTGAGCAAGTTGTCGCCGCTATGCACTCGAGGCGACCAGCCACATCGGCCAATCCACTGATCAATTTTACGCAACAACCTATGCAGCCACTGATCCGTAATAATCTTAGGTACGAAAAATAGAAGTAGCGAGTCTAATAACAAATGAAAATCAAGGAATTCCAAAGCATCCCAGATCTTTTTCGCGCTTTTCTGTAGTACCTACATGCTTTCCCTATCAACAAAATCACATTAATATCAGCCACGAATCTGTTTTACAACATGAAGTTATTGGAGCTTTATATTCTATCTAGGGTATTTAAGCTTATTTATTTAATTAGAACATCTGTTAATCAATAAATTGCATTGTGCCTTGATGTGGAATGGGAACAATCAACGGGCAAGAAAAGTTTGATTTCGCGATATCGAACTATAGACACAAAATCATGGCAGTATGTGATAAACAGATTCTACGTGAATTATTAATTGTAAAGAAATAAAAAAACTACGTCAACATTCTCCGTGTTTAAATTAAGATAGGATTTAAAAGTAACCGCCACCGATGACGTAACTCCCCTTGTTCGTTAAGCGGCGTAACATTCAAACCGTAAACAGTCACCGGTCCGACCTTGAAAACGAAATTCTAAACATCATCAACGGCCGGACCTAGTAACGATGCTTTTTGAATTGCAAATAGTTCGCATCGCATCTTCGTGGTCTCCGTAAAAATAACAACACGTACTTACAGATATTTTTAGCAAGGCAACCGAATTTCTATTTTTATGAAACAAGGAATGCACTTTTTGTAAATATAAAGTTCTAACATAAGCACAAACTGACAACCAAGAATTTGAAATAGAAGAAGATAACTAATTTTGAAAGATAGGGTGTAACGGATATCCCGTTTGAATTGGATTTTGCTTCTAGAAAAGAAAAGTATCATACATCAGCTGCAGCTGCTTCCGCCATCCCCTTCATTTGATATTAAGATAACGATATGTTTTGATAACGTTGGCAATTGTTCTTGAACTTTGAAGTGAAAAGGGAAGTGATAAACTTGCACAATTTGCCTCCTCGTGATTAAGTGTCGCCAGTGACGCGTGAATCTCTATTAGATCAGCAAAGTCCTGGACCAATAATTGGTCCAAGGCTCAGTATATTCTCGACTACTTAAATTAGCTGCACTTCCAAAAAAATAAGAAAGCTGCTCTGAAAATTTGAGAATTTAGGAGATAGAGAATACGCTGTTGCGCGGCTGTAGTCTTTTTTTTTGCCTTTTTAGGGCCAGCTAGTAGATACTCAATAAAAACTTACTCTTGAACTTCCTTCTGAAGGCATAACCTGAAATTAAAATCAAAGGTTTATTGCCGAAAGTTAATTGCCGCTAAGCTACAAAATTTAGAGCGGGCAAGGCCGTTCGTACAAAATATAGCGCGGGCAAGACACCAATGATTACCATAATTGCCAAAACTAGTTAACAACGTGTGCAATCATATTATGTTTCCTATTCATAAACTGTTACATTGTTAATAATGTTTCCGTTTCCTCGTACTTTGCAAAAAGGATCATTGGTCGCCTACCCTAACCTATCCTTAGCTGGTTTAGATAGGTACCTGCCGTGAAGCATATGGTTAATATTATTTTCTCAAACATGCTTGGAAATGTGAGCATTATTTTGACAACCTCTGTCAAGATAAATCGAAATTGCTGTACTGACTACATACGTGCGAGCAGCAGCCAGCAAAATTTGTATAATAATCCCAAAAATCCATGTCTGTCGTGTTAAGCGATCAAATAAATTTAATAGTAAATTCATATCAGTCGTGTTATTTAAAAATGGAACGATCTTTAAACATGGCAATCAAGGAGGTAACTTATCAAAGGTTTTATTCAAATTTCGAATTGGAGATCGAAATAGTAAGCTTTTTTAACACTTTAACAGGGGAAATATTATTATTGTTCTTCACTGTTCGTCAATGATTTTCCAGAATTTTAAAGGTTCTGCCAAGGTACTACTTAGTTTTAATTTTCGCGTATTATTTGAGAAAAATATTATTCAAGCTTTAGCCCACATTTACACGTTTGTCCATCAATGCCTCTTTTACTGGTCGCTGCAGTAATGTACTATTGCTATTGAATTCACATTGTTTATTAGATCCTCAATTAACTAGATAGGAACTTACAATTTTTTTGCTACAAGTAGTTACCTATCGGATATGTTTGGATTTGGAAATAAAAAACAACTACTTTTGTGTGAAGGGGTATAATTCTTTCCGGACACAAAATAAAAACTACTCTGCTACTTAAACTGAAATCAAAGTAAGTGCAATATGTGGTGCCTAACCTCACAATAATGTCTACGAAGGAAAAAGCAAGTAAGGATACTTCAAACTTCTGTATCCTAAGAGAAACTTTCTCATTTGGCAGGGCAGATATTGAGAGGAACGTCTTTGTCGCACATTGTGTTATATGTCCGGAAATAAAGGAAGCTTCGGTCACGAGACTCTTTATTATGATGCAACAGTGTTGTATAATCGGACACCGCTGACACTCCTTTGATGATAGCAAAACGCTGTGCATTGAAGATTTAATTTGCATAGTCAGGTCGATGAATCGCAACGAACATTCAATCAATTAGTATGACCAATAACAAGTACCAGACACAATTTTGACAATATAACGGATAAAAAAGCAACTTGAGCTAACCTAAATTCTTGAGCAGCTCAATCAAAAATCTTGCTTTCGTTTAAATTGCACGTTCATGCAAAAACTTGCAAACTTGCTCATAAAAAAGTACTCCCTTTACAAATTTAGTTCATAAAACGTAAACATATTCGTAAATTGGTAAAATAATTCCAAGTGTTTCTTCTTGGTTAGTTGATATAATATGCGCAACGAGCATCTAGTATTCACAACCTATCAAATAAATGTGTGTCAAAAATCTTCTACAAAAAGCTACGGAATTATGAAACTTTACTTAAAAAACCGGCCAAGTGCGTGTCGTGCCACGCGCAGTGTAGGGTTCCATAGTTGGCTGTAGTTACCACAATATATTTTAGCAGTAGTCTTTATTTTGTACCTATGAATATATCGGAAATTAGAAAAACTAAATAATATCAATCTATGTATCTCAACAAAAATAACTTAATCAAATTCAAACTGCGTCTCAAACTCAAAATCAATTCGATATTATTTTTTTAAATACGAATGATAACCCCGTTTTTTTTCCTCCCAGACGGGGAAGCGGTTGTGAAATTCTCTTGGATACCCTGCAGCCGGCTGCAAAGTTATGTCAGACTAACTGACAAAAAGCTTCATCTGAAGTGATCATCCTCTAAGAACGGGATGTATAACCGCCGATCTCTTCAAGTGCTTATATACTTTATATAAAAACGTAACGTTAGCGCGACTCAAAAGCCGTTTCCGTTGCTACTCGCGGTGACGTTGTGGAACTTATGATATTTTATTGTGGTTTTTGACGTGACAACGTCTTAAATTAGGTTGCGGCTGGGAGTCACTTATGAAAAAGTGTAACGCTCGGTAACGTTACGATGAGTCTCTCGTGTTAAGTTTAAGTTTACATGTACAATGTTTTAGTAAACAAAATATATTTCTATAGTTAAAATTTGTGCAATTCTTATTTTCATTCAATTCCTTGTTCCTATTGTGCAATTTAATTATATTCATATCAATAAATATTCTACCGAGAAAAAGACGTTGTCACGTAAAATCTTCGCCCGTAAAACCGACTTTACAGGCAACCATTTTTTAAATAGTTTTTTTTTTTAAATGCAAATTTTTACGCTACAATAACTTCATCTATGACACTTTTAATGTTTTCTTCTAAGGAATTTTAAAATGTAATAAATTTTCTTTAACCAAAGTTGAACGACTATTACTCTTTAACTAACAATCTATCTTAACCGTTATAGTTTTCCTTTAAAGTTCATGATAAGCGTAAGCGTAAAGTTCATCATGGATTTTTCTCTGTTTTCCAAGCCATTAGTTTAGCTTTTAGGGAGGGGGGGAAATTTCCTTAAATAGAAAACTAGTCTTAGGAACTCCTCAGTAATTTTAAAGTCTTTTCAACGAAGGGGTAAATTATGAAACACTTATTACACGCCCTACTCGAACAAAAATTAGCACTTTAAAGTTCAATATTTTGCAAACGGATCCCTAGATAGAAAAATAGTCTTAGGAACTCATTAGGAATTTTAAAGCGTCTTTTCAACGATATCCCACTCGATGGGGTAAATTATGAAAAAAATCATCACCAGTTACATATAGGCGTAGGGGAACTACCCTAAAAAAAATTCAAAATGTTATTCTACCATTTTTTCGGCGGAATTGATATACATATCTTCACAAAATGACAGCTCTCTAGTGCTAATAGTCTCCAAGTAAAACCGGAGACAGACAGACGGACATGACGAAACCATAACAGTTCCTTGTCAGGACTACAGAACCCTAAAAACGTGCAAGATTTAAAATTCAGCACCAACAATGTTGTTTTCCACATGGAACGTCGTCATGCATGTATACCGTCTGCAATGTTTTGCATTTCTTTCAGGCGGGGCCTTTGTTCTGGCGGCCGTTGAATATGCTTCGGCTTTCTAAACTAAATTGTTAAGATGTAAACGCGTCCTATTTGTTATTACTAGTCCAGGTTGTTTGCCACACTTTCTGTCGGATTTCACTAAATGGAAAACAATTTTAACTCAACATCCTTTTAACAGCAATTAAAGTTTGCTTAACCACAGGACCTTGTAAATTTTACAGTCGCTTTTATGATTTGATGTTATTAATGTACTTAGCCACACTTTTTTGAATTACATTATGATGATATGCCCACATTAATATTATTAAAGGGCGTGAAGACACCTTGACACCTCAGTAACAACATATCACTCCAGTTTCCATTGTGGAGTTGCGTAAGCTGAAATGACAGTGTGATATTTGAATCCATTCATATATAGCTAATACCGTGCTTGCTCAATAGTTTCGAGCGATCATCTACTAAAAATGTGTGTCACCAGTTCTATTGATGTTTAGTAAGTACATTACTTAACTATTCTGTGGTTCAGGTCAAATGATGCGTGCCAACAAAACACGAACGCTAAATTACATAGATCGCTGATACACATAATTAAAGAATTTAGGAAAACACTTATTACCTAATGCTTAATTTTCGCGGTATTACAGAGTTATTTTTACAGTTCAACGTCATTAAGTATTCATCAGTGTTGCGTAGACACTCGGGTTAGTACCTAATACGTATTGTCTTAGCTCCACGTGGTAGTACGCCACGACTGACTCACCTTAAGTTAAGGTAGCGAAATTTCTTTCATGAACTTCACGCTGTCACACTTTCAAAGTGTAGTGTGAAGATGGATCAGCTGGGGTCCACTCCTCGCAATATACCCTGTGTAAAAGAAGGTCCTAATAAATTATATAAGCTCGCGTTCCTATAGTTCACGTCAAAGTCCTGGGGACCATAGCGAAGTCGATTGTTCCGCATGAGGTGGGGGGGATAGATGTGAGGGGGGCACAGCGCGCGCGCAGGAACAAAGCGCGGGGCATCGACCGCCTGGCCGAGCTCACCTCTAGCCTCCGATACTATTAGGGTTGTCAGATATTCGTCGGGAATCAGTCGGATTGTCCTGACGTTTCATGCGATGTTCACACTCCCGACAAATATCGAAATCTCCAGATAAGAGATCCGGAAGCCTTCAGTAAGCCAAAAGTGAATGGACTATACTAATTAATTAGCAATTCTCCGCCAACATTCCCAGAATCCCGAAATTTGAGAATCTTGTCCAGCAGTGCAGTGCTATTTCTTAAGACACTTTGAAATTGGAATACGAAATTCAAATAAATTTCAAAACACACCGGCGGATTCCGCGGTGTCAGGTAATTTTGTTCTTACAAAATAGCACTGCAGATATAAAAACTTCTCGATCTGGAAACCCTAGAGATACGAGAGGTGCACGCGGATTTTGAAATAATGTGCTGTGTAAAGCAATCACTGGACTATCCTATCCCTATTGCACCATGGGCACCTCCCCTGCACGGAAACGGGACAACGCGATCGATGTAGTTACTACATGACATCATGTTTCCATACCTGCCTACTTTAGCCATGCGAATTTCTGGCTTTAAACGTGCGCAAAAGTTTATTAATAACAACAAGTTTAACATTGCACTACAAAATGTAAAATTTAAGATTTGGATCATGTTTTTCGGTCCTTGAAAGGGTCAATCTCAAATTGGGTGTTATTATTATTAGTTGTTTTATTCAACAAGTACCTGCTTGCCTACCTAATTAGTTAGTAGATAAGTTCCTATATCCGGAAAATCACAATAAAATAACAATTATATTAGAAGTTATTATATGGGTACCTACCTATATACACCTAGCTAGGAGCCTGTTTCATTAAATCATCATTGAAAAAGGTTTAATGTCTTTTGTTAATTCTCCCTGATGGTCGTACACACAAAACGTCTAAGTATTTTGGGTGCTGGAATTCAAACAACTCTGGTATGCAGTGAATGTTTACGTAGGTGAGAATTCATTCTTTATTACTCGCTGGTAATAGAAAAAAGTTTCACTGTTAGTAAGCTCTGTAATAATAGTCAAAGAAATGAACATCGTAATTAGCTCCCATTCAATTGAACAAAAAGAAAATGGGAGTGGGGTAGGATCTGGTAGGATAGGATAGAAGCTATGCAGGCAACAGAATAAAGGGTTCATTTAGCTGTCACGTCAAAATTGTATATTTGATGTTAGCTAAATGAAGAACAAATTGTAAACCGTAATCTATCACACCAATCAATTTGCAAGAAACTCCCACCCTAATTAATAACTATGTTCAAAGTAAATACATTTATGTTTTTTTAAAGTTACAGTTTTCTGTTTCAGAGGGGAGAAATTGTACGTGACAGCAGATAAACGCGGTGAGAAAGGAGGCTGCAAGCGACCTCTCTGCTGGACACTCTTGGGGCTGGTGATCGCAGCGATAGTAGCACTGATAGTTCTAGCAGCTAGTGAGTACCAAAACATTTCGTATATATAGGATTCAATTAAAACCAAATTGATTGGTTACTTTTATTTGGAAGTTTCTCGGTATATGTATGTAATACCACATTGTTTAAATTACTACCTCGGCTTCGTATGCTAGCGTGAATACGAAAGGTCCATTTATGCACTAGTTTTTAACATAATGCGCTCTTGAAGACTTCGACAGTTCTTATTGTTCGCATACACCAGTGATTTTACATAACCACGAATAATTAGGTAGTCAAGGGGCATTAAAACCTTGGCATTCATGTCTTGTTCCCAAAATTCGAGATAAGGGACCCGTTAAATTCTCTTTCAATAGATTGACAAGCTGGAAGTTTCTCTCAGAGTTTCCGCTACCAATTAGATTTTCACGGAGCACATTTCGAAGACGGGTACGGTCTGCGATCGCAGGTGTTGGATAATCAAATACTGAGCAAGTAGTTCCTTGACCTGCACACACAAATATATTATCCCCCCAATCCCTTTGATGTGTGTCGAATAACCACGAGTCAAGCTTCCGGCAAATTTCCCACACCTGCATTTATCGCGATCATTGATGCAGCTTCGTAGCGATATACTCTGCAGAACTTCAAATGTTGCCTAAGCACCATACAACATAAGAGAGATAAGAAAATATACCTTCATAGAAAAATATAATTTCAATGGCCAAATCTCAAATGGCTAGGTTTAGATTGATTGTTATGGCATAAATAAATATCCTAATAGCCAGTCCTCAAGTTGGCTTGCCCTTGGTTGATACTAAGATATATTATTCCAGCCGGTGTGCTTTTCACGAACTCCCCAACCACCGTGGAACAATACAACTCATCTGTCAGCAAAGCGCGTGCTCTCGGCGGCCTCGGAAGTTTCAATGACGACACACCCGCCGTTGATGTCCACGACCACAGCCATCACGACCACAACCAAGACGACCACGTGCACGATGACCACCTCGACCACGCGCATCCAGCTGAGACCACCACGCAACAAGCAACGCAGAACGACGAGGCTCTCGACAGTAACTTGGGATCCGACGAAGTCACAGACTCTTCTATGTATGGTACGTACAAGATATATTTTTCCACCAAATGAGTACATTACACCATATTGTGAACTCATAAACGAGAAGTGCCCACAGTTTAAACAACTACTATTTAGGTTATATTAAATCATGAAATTAATTAAGGATTTATACTTTATACTAGAGACAGACAGTTCTTTGATCATAAAGTATGGAATGTATTCCAAACATTACATTACATTACATCAGCAATATAACCTTATCCTAAAAATTATCATAATATATACTGGTACTATTGAAGAGCTCCATGGCACAGTGATTAGCGAGTTTGTTCTGCGATCGTAGATGTTAAGCAACATTCGCAGTGGTCATAGGAAAGTTAAGTAAAAATTTAGTCTCTTAACTCCTCAATGCTTCGGAAGGCGTTAAGCCGTTGGTCTCGGCTGCATCTATAGTCGTCAGCACTCACCAAACCGCACTTTGCTAGTGTCGTGGATCATGAAACATTTTCTCTATTCTATTCACACGGATGGCCTGTGCCTTTGCAGTAAGAACATAAATACGCTGATAATAATGATGATATTTTACAATGTCCTCCAAATAAACAGATTACCTAACAAATTTTTCGTTTTCTTGCAGTTCCTCGCACTGTGGAAGGTGAATTGAGAATCGATAATGAAGAGTACACTCCTGAAATGCAAAACCCTGACAGTTCAGAGTATCAAGAGTTTGCTTCCACCTTCAGTGATGCACTAAAACGGGCTCTTTTCGATAGGAACACCATAGAAAACGGAAATAACGACATCACTGTTGAAGTCATTGAAATCAAGTAAGCAATTCTCGATTTTTTCCAAACTTTAAGAGTATCTACACTCCACTAAAGATTCTAAATTAAAATTACGCTTCAACTTCACTCAGATCTAGGCATCGTATTTATGTTTGTAAAAAAATACAATAATTGTGTTATTCTTATTTCCAGGAAGGGATCGTTATTAGTAACATACAGAATACACTGGACTCCGAAACTAAACGCAGAAAGCAGCGAAAATTTATTGACAGCAAAATCGTTACAGACAAAACTGAACGATTATCTTTCCAGAAACGACAGAATGATTAGTACTTACCATGTGGCTGAAGATAAAATTACATCAAGACCAGTTCTGGATTTATGTAAATTTAGTAATAACGAATGTCAGTACAACTGCGAATTTGATGATACTAGTTTAGATTTTACATGCACGTGCCCACCTGGTAAAATTTTAGATATTGCAAATCCTAAAAAGTGCACTACACTTTTCCCGAACTCCGAGCAAACAGTTTTCGATGAAGATAACAAGCAGAAGGACGTGAGTCTCGAAACAAGTACAAATCCTAGCACAACAAAACCTGTTTCAGAAAACGAAAAGCCAGATGATTTTGAATCTGTAATGACCTATTCACAAAATTCATTCCATAAAACATATGACACTGATACAACAACGGAAAATCAGAACATCGAGCGTCACAATAGTCATGCGCCTGAACCAGAAGCTGAGCCAAGACCAGAGCCTACATCAGAACCAGAACCTGAACCAAGCACAGAGACTAACGGGGTGAAAGGTTTACACGCTGAAATCGATGAGCCAACTTTTATAATGACATTTGAACCATCCGCTGAACCTTCTGCCAAACCTACTACTGAGGCAGCTGCTGAACCTACCGCTGAACCATCTGCAGAACCTTCGCCTGAACCAACCGACGAACAGTCCGGCAACTCATACAGCGATTTACTTGTAGAACCAGTGGCCGAACCGACCGCTGAACCAGCTGCTGAGCCAAGCGCAGAACCCAGTACTGAGCCATCCGCTGAACCAGCTGCTGAGCCAAGCGCAGAACCCAGTACCGAGCCATCCGCTGAAGCAGGTGCAGAACCTATCGCAGAACCAGCCGCTGAGCCAGCAGCTGAACCAACCGCAGAACCAGCTGCCGAACCAACTGCCGAACCTTCCGCTGAACCAACCGCGGAACCAACTGCCAAATCAAATACCGAATTTTCTGTTGCTGCATCAGTTAAATCTGCAACTGAGCAATCATCTGTTCCAAAGCCTGAACCTACGGCTGAACCAACAGCTGAACCAACGGCTGAACCCAATCCCAGTTTAGAACAAAGCCCATCAACAGAAACTCTACCAGCCACACCGAATTCTAATAGCAGACTTCCATCAGATATGTCAATTGAACCGGAACCTACTTTAGAACCTACGCAAACGAACATAGACCACCTTATGCACATACACTCAAATTTGCCTGAATCAGAGGCTACTACTGAACCAGAACCGACATCAGAACCTGAAACAATACAAGATTCGATTCAACATATGACATCGACAGAACTTGGATTGCATATACCAGGTGCAATTGATGAATCAGACGAAAGTCAAGAAACTGAACCAACTTTTCTCGAAGTAAAACCAAATATTTATAAAAATGAATTTGTCATTGATAGCGAAACGACTAAGACAAGTGACAACGAAACTCAATCGAATAGCAAACACCATTTGCTGGAAACCAAAAACGAAACTGAAATAACTACAGAAAGCGATTGGTTAGATAGTAGTCAGGGCATTATAAATGTACATAGACTTGATGAATTCACACAGTCTAGATCATTTTCATCAGATGATAATGAAATATTAGATGAAACTACGACAAACAGAGAAAACAATAACGAGGATATTTCTTTTAATAATCTAATAAATAGAAATGTGGCCGTTTCAAATGAAAAAACTACTATTGTAAATAACGAGGAAATGACTACAATGCCATCTATGGAATACAGCGAAACTACGTCAGTTTCAATGACCACACCTGCACCGATAGTAACATCAAATTATACTAACAGTGAGGTTAAGATTCCTACTGAAAGTGAAACTAAAACAACTACTACAGTAGAACCATCTAAATCTAATGAGGATATTTTAGTTCGTACTACTACAGCAGAACCTGAAGTAGGCACAAAATTCTCATTAAACAAATTAAATAATTCTGAAGAAGATAAATACTTGATGGATGCTCTTAAAACTAAGACAGAAAATCCTACAACATCAGAATCTGTTACTACAGAGAAAAGCGGACAAGATGATAATATGGATATAACGTTTGAAGACATCAAAGCACCAGTTCTTTACAATCGGTCTTCAAAATCAATATTTGGTGAAAACACAACAACGCAAGGAACAGAAGATATAAACACGACAACCGAGTCAGACTGGCTTTTTGAGAACGTAACAGAAATCCCATATGATGACGACATGAACAAAGTGAAAAAAGCTCTAACAACCGAAAGTCCCATAAGCAAGACAGATGAGTTAACAAATCAGAGTGATTTTGAACCTGATTACTTCAATAATATGGGCACTACTAACAGTAAAATGGCTGATACAGACGTGCCTATTTATGGTATGGTACAAGATTATGATGGCGACTTAAGAGTTAAAAGAGTTGATGAAGATAAAGAAACAAACACCACACCAGTAATGTTAGTGGAATTGGTGACAAAACCAGATTCCAGAGAAACTACTACGGAAGGTAAGCTGCTCAACAAAGTTGAAACTACAACGATAAGTGACTACATTTACAAAACTACGGGACGAGATATTATTGTAGCATCACCAGAACCGCAACCAGCTCCTGTATGGGAACAATCTGAACCAGGTATGGACTTTTCTGTTAAAGAATTACAGTCAGATTCAAACAAGAATTCTGAGATGACATTAAGAAACATTCCTGACGAAACAACAACCACTCCCGAAAGTACTAAAAAAGATTTAGAAACTAATGGTCGTGACGGCAGCAAAAATGTTACACAGATCAGTAACTTAAATGTCAATGTGTACGAGGTGTCTAGTCATAAACAAAATGAATCCTTTTCGACTACAGGCACTAATTCCCACTCAGCAGAACAAGAAGAACAGGAATCTGAAAATCCTTTCTTACCAGAAGTAGAAAACAATAAACATCTTGTTAAAAAATTGCAAGAAGGTCATGATTTAGAACCAAATAGTTTGAATGAAACACAAAATGAAAACCTGGATAGTATGTCAGACACACAAGTTTCGTCAAGTAATGAAGCAGTAACGATGGTTACAGAAAAAAGTGATAATACTACTGAGATAATTGAAAACAATAGCACTGATAACCTTAGCAATGAATCGGAACAAGACAAAATTGATAGGATGACAAATAATGCAGAAATATCAAAATGGGAAAACACAAAGATGAATGTTAGTAATGGTATGGAATCTACTTCGGCTATATCATCGTTCCTGCAAGATACTGATGATTTAGACTCAAACTTTGTAACAACCACTGCGGAATCGAATTCAGTTCCAGAAGACCTCAGCGTGATTCCTGTCGGTAAAAGCGTTTCCGAGAAAGATTCATTAAAGAACCTAGATAAAGAAGCTAATCAAAATCTAAATGACATCACTAGTGATTCAACAAAAAATAGTGATAGGACTCAAAAAGTTATAAGTAGCAAACAAAATTCTTTACTAGTTTAGATAGTTTTGTACAGTAAGTTTTTAATTGCTGTTATATTTCCTGTGATTCTATCGTAACTGTCGAACAAATAATTTGAACAAACAGTTTACACCAATGTAAATGCAACAGTCATATTGGTATTAAATGTAGGTACTAATCTACTGTGTGAATACAAATGTATCACTAAATGGTGCCTAGCCTACCTACGTAATGAGGAATATTATCGTTGAGTATGTCGACATACCCATAATATTTTATTAGACTAGTCAATCTAGGAAAGTCATGTCAACTTGAGGTTTAGATTTATTTATTGCTTCGATATTATTGCAGATTGGTGCAAAAGCTAACTTTCGCAATTTTCTGAATTTCCGTAACCGTATTATAAATATTTTCTCACGCACAGGAGAAATTTTAGAGCATATTCCTACTATAAATTGTTACCAGAACTAATGTATATTGTAGTTATTTTATCCAAAATTACGGGACATCATGAATGATTGAAATATTATAATATTACTATGTGATGAATGAAATATGATTCTGCCATGCTGTAATGTGATAACTCGCAGATATATGGACAATCCATTCGCACTTATTTTAACTTAGAGGGTCTGACTGTAATATAATAATTAAAGTAGTAGTTGTTAACTAAGATATATTTTGTATAAATGGTTGAAATTGTAAAGAATTACGTTGTAAATAAATTTTAAGTTAAATACAGAATTATTTGTATCATTTATACGTTAGTAACATTTTATAACATCGCAATATCATCCTTATTCAGACATCTTATTTTGACTGTTTACTTTGAATACAGTTATATTGATACAAATCAATTATAATTATGGATATTTAAAAAATAAGTACATTACTGCTTAAGGGTCTGTGCACACGACGTTTTTAAACGAACAGACACTACGTAATTTACGCGTATTACGATATTACGCAAAAAAGACGGATTGCTATCGCACAATTGTATCATTATTAACCTACACAATGTAACACGTGAACGCTGATATTCTGATTGTTTAAGCGTCGTGATAATACGACCTAAACGCAGGGCCGTGGCTAGGAGGAGGAATTATAGGACAATGCCCTACATTTATTAGCGCTGCCCTATCTTAAATACAACTCTGGCTATGTCCCTGCCCAATCCCCGTAACATGAGCACCACGATTTACATTATATCACTTTTTTTATTTCGTCTAACTGTCAAACTGCATAGTTATTTGACAATTGAGCGTGATAAAAACGCGTTATGTATCATATCGCGATGATCATGCTGGCAGGTAAAAGTCCCTCAACTCATCCGGTTACATATATAAAAGACATAAAAAGTGCTGTAAAACCACTAGGTTTGGTTTGATTTAGCAAAATGCAGCTGTACAGTAATTCGTTCTGAATTTATAACAGTCAATACAAAGTAGGTCATTTGTTACTTACTTACTAAAACCAATAACCTATTTCTTGTACATAGGCTAGCTTGGCTGAAGAAAAGAGAGTCATAAATAACAATGTTATTTTGATTCTACAATAATAAAATATTAAGAATGTAATAAGTACTTTAATTATAGCAGGTACCTCTTCAGATACTACAATATCCACTAAAAATATTTATAAAGTAACAGTCGTTTACAATAAAATGTAATATATAGGCTTATCTTAGTCGAGTAACTAAGCAAATGTTATATCTCAATAATTACTAAAGTGTCTAGACAACTGAGTTCTGATAATAGCCCAAGAAACAAAGATCGCGGTTATACTTGAGGGAATTTAATGACCAAAAACTTTTATAAGATGTTTTTTATCAATTAATGGCATTTTCAAGGTTTTATAAAGGAAAACTACAAATATGTTCAAATAAACAACAATAATTGAAAAAACGGTAAGAGTTATAATAAAAAGTTTTAGGTAAAAAAAAAGGTTAGGGAATTTAGTAATATACAAAAAAGCACTCTACAACTTTTACCGTAAAATCAATAACTTCGGAGATTACACGTTTTCCAATATATATAGCGGCCAGTGTTACCCTACATTCCCCGATTTTTAAACTTAAGCTTCTTGTGGCCTACCCTAACATCTGTAAAAAAGTAGTGTGGTAAAATTCTGTTATTCGGTTTTCTCTATTGCTTGGGCTATAAGCATTTGTCAGCAGGGCAGAGATACCCATTTTATCGAAAATAGTTGTAGAATTATGGACGACTTAAAAAATATGACACAAAATGTTTATAAAATATTTTAGTACCTATTCAGTTTTAGATTGTTTCAGACTTTAACACATATCATTGCAGATAGACACTAGAATTCCTTAATACATAATTATCACAGACTAATCTTGTCAAGAGAAAGACACATACATTACGATACGATCAAAACGCGTTATGTCTTAGGGCATGGTGTCAGCTCATTTATTTCTTGGTCCAACATTTGCTGATCATCCAAAGCCATTTTTGCACACAAGCAACCTTCACTGATAGTTCCATTCCCACTAACTATACAATTTCCTAATACCTCCTTGCAACTGTTAAAAGGGATCTTGTCAGAGGGACTTGTATTCATTATAACACCACTTGAGACAATGTTTATATTTTCATTTGAATCTAATATAGGCTCTATGTCGATATCGAAACTAGATTTTATTCTGATTGTCCCATCTAAATTATAATCTATAATTTCGTCAGTTACATTCCTACAGTTCGAATAATTTTCATGTATATTTTGGTATGAAATATCACTTGTACAGCCACAATCATCACAGCTGTTGTTGATTTTTATTGGTTTTAGTTTAACCGTTTCAACATTTATTTTGTTGATGGACTTGCAAGTTTTATTAGCTAGCAATTCATAAGTGTCTTCAATTGATATTGCATTAGGTTGTATCTGAGCACATAAACATTTTTGTTTGCTGTTTCCATCTTCTCCCATGATACAGCCTCCGAGACTAGACTTACAATTGCTGATTGGCTCTTCTTCATTCAAATCAAGAGCATCTACTTTCTGCAATATTGTTAATTCTTCGTTTTCGATTAAACCCGTTTTATAAGCTCCACTATTAGAGTACTGGTTTTCAAGTTTCTCTAAGTACTGTTCTCGCCAGTCCTGGACTTCCTCATTTTCTGAAACAATATAAATTGTGTTTTATTGAAACTTAGTCCAACTGTTGATTTAATTTACGATCCAGCTGTTCTTACACTATGTTGAGGATAGGAGGAGGATAATGGATAAAAACAGGAATAACATTAATTAAATATATTGTAGCACATTAAGTACAACCAGAATTTTAGTTTTTGAGTGACAGCAAAAACATAGATAAATCGTAGGTATAAAAAATGACAACAAGTAGGTTTGATTTGCCACATTCTCCCCTCCGTATGAGAAATACGTAAAAAATAGTTGTGTGGCGAATCAAAATTAACAAAACAACACTTCACAAGAAAAAGGTAAAAAAATCAAACTAAATGAAAGTGGAAATGTAAATGAAAGTGATTGGTACAGAAGCTAAATTTTGACGATCTTCTTTACTGGTCGTCGTAACACTCCACCCTTAGTCGCGACATCTACGACTCTAATTATTCCATCTCGTCCGGGATAGGTATTCGTTATGCGCCCTTTTGGCCATACCCCGCGTGGTAGAGTTTCGTCAGCGATTATGACAACGTCACCGATGCTAATGTCGTTCGGTGTATTAGGAACGGGTGTTCTGGAGTGCAGTGACGGGAGAACTTCTCGGACCCAGCGGTTCCAGAAAAAGTCAGCAAGGCGCGATGCCTTACGCCACTCTGATCTTCCGACAAGAGCAGAATCTGTTAGGGCTGGATATGGCACAGCCATTGATGATGACTGCCCGATTAAAAAATGTAACGGCGTAAGTGCCTCTTGATCTGCGTCATCTACGCTCACATGCGACAAAGGCCTTGAATTAACAATGGCTTCAGCCTCTAAAAGCAAGGTTACCAATGTTTCCTCTTTGGGTGCCCTCTCATGAAGAGTGACTCGCAACGCTGTTATTGTGGAGCGTACGAGTCGCTCCCAATATCCTCCAAAAGATGGCGCTGCTGGTGGTATAAATTTCCATCGGATGCCTCGCGTAGCGGTGTACTCCTCAACTTCCGTGCCGAAGAACTTTTCCAACTCCTTGCTTGCGCCGACAAACGCTGTACCGTTATCCGACATGATAGTCATAGGCGTTCCCCTCCGTGCCATAAAACGCCTTAGGCTCATAATGGCGGAGTCAGTGCTTAAGCTATGAACGACTTCAAGGTGTAACGCTCGGATGGTCAAACACGTATATAAGGCTACGTAGCGTTTTTCTCTACGGCGGCCGACTGAAACAACCACAGGACCGAAGTAGTCCAAACCCACGTGTGTAAAGGGTCGGCCGTGGTGATCCAGACGTTCGGCAGGCAGATCAGCAGTCGGTGGATTGACTGGAATAGTTTTCCTTACTCTACAAAATTGGCAAGATCGCGCAACAGCTCTCACAGTTGGTCGGAGTCGTGTTATCCAATACTTCTGGCGCAATTCATTAACAACTGCCTCATTACTTGAATGTGCCATTCTCTTGTGGTAGTGGTGGACTAGCAGTTGAACCACACGATGACGCCCATCCAGTAAAATTGGTCTTCGAGTGTCATAGCTGATGTTTTCCGCCATCTGCACACGGCCTGCAAGCCTTAATATTTTATTCTCATCGAGGGTTGGAGATAATTTTAAAAGGGTACTGCTCTTGGGAATATTCTGTGAAGCCAATAAACATCTTATTTCCTCTTCAAAGCTTTCAACTTGACATCGTTTCAGAATATGCTGTTCGGCTGACTTCGTGTAATCTACTGTTAGAGCAGGTAGGTTGGAGAGCGATAGAAATTGTTGCGATGACGCGCTGTTATGACTACGCAATGAAAATGGAGTATAAACACGTGAAGAATGGGATGAAGTTGGAATATGACTATTGCGTGTACTAGAATTTCGAGGGTGAGGGCCTAAAAGTTGTTTGAAACGAGCAGCGGCTTGATGAGCCCGCGATGTTGCTCTTACAAGACGTGTCCAGTCACTAAAACGATCTGGATCTGCAGTGACGAATTTTGGTAGTTCAATTACGTTAGTGAGTCCCACCATTTCACACGGACTCTTTGTTTTGTACTCCGTGAGAAGTGGTGCGACTGTCGTGGACGGTTCCGTCGGCCAGGTCGATTCATAAAAGAAGGACCGTCAAACCATCTCGATGAGAGCTCCAATGTGTGGATTCTCGTCGCATCGTCCGCTATATTCAACTCTGATGGGACCCACCGCCAATCAGTAACGTTAGTGTTCTCACTGATTTCACCGACGCGATGAGCCACAAAAGGTCGAAAAGTTCGTGCGTGTCTGAGCAAATCTAACTTAGGACTGTTCGCGAGTCAGTCCAATAAAACACTCTTGCCGGCTTATTTCTATGGCTTTCTGTAATGGTAACGGCTAAGCGGGAGGCCAGTAGAGCTGCCTGAAGTTCTAGACGGGGGATGGAGACAGGTTTAAGTGGCGTAACGCGAGATTTACTGCCGATTAGAGCGAGTTTGTAACTGCCATCTGTTAGAGTAAAACGCCAAAAAGCTACACACGCGTATACAAGCTCGCTCGCGTCGGAAAACATGTGTAATTCTCGTTGTGAGATCTTTTCGCAGCAGTAGCAACGCTGAATGCGCATACTAGATAAAAGAGTCAACTCACTAAACCAATCTCTCCAAGCTAAGGTCTCAGATTCCGAAAGTTTATCATCCCAGCCAACACCGGTACGCCATAAATTTTGGAACATAATGCGTCCTTTAATTGTAATGGGAGCAAGCAGCCCTAAAGGATCATATATGCGCATAAGCTGTGATAATACTTCACGTTTTGTAAGTGACTGCGCTGTAGATGAACAGACAAGCTTATTAATCAATCCCGACCTAAAACCTATGGTATCTTTTTTCGGGTCCCAAATTACTAAAGCACGCACAGTGCTACTTGTTGGGTCCTTCGGGGTTGCTCGCAACTCAGGTGGAATGAGTGAAAGCATGCGCTCATCATTTGATAACCAACCGCGCATCTCGAAGCACGCGTTTTTATGCACCTTGACAATATCTATAGCTAGTTGTGCTGCCTCATTTATCTCGTCGTGGCTACTGATGTGATCATCCATGTAATGATCATTGACAATTGCAGCAGCAGCCATTGGATATAAATGAGCCAGCTCCTCTGCATTTTTGTTTTTAATGAAGAGCGCTATGTAAGGACTACAGCATGCACCGAAAATGACAGAGGTCATGCGGTATTCCTTAATGGGCTCTGCGGGGCTCGGTCTCCATAAAAAACGAAGAGCATTGCGGTCTTGCTCATTTATCTTAATTTGCGGAAACATTTCTTTTATATCCGCGGTCATAGCATAACGTCCTTCCCTAAACCTATATAATATGGCAATGAGTGATTGCAGCAGATCAGGTCCAGATAATAGTAAAGAGTTAAGGCTGACACCATAGGTTTTGGCTGCCGCATCGTGCACCACACGAAGCTTGTTTTTCTGAGGGTGGTACACTCCAAAATGCGGGAGATACCAACGCGGCGCTTCGATGAGTGTACGACTCTCAGAATTGTACCGTGCATGATACGTATCGACGGCGCACTCTTCAGCGTAGCTCTTACCTAGCATATCTGTAATGTAGTTACGATAAGCTTCAGCAAAACTTCTATCTTTCTGCATACGTTTTTCTAAGCTTTTGAAACGTGACTCAGCTTGAAAGTAATTATCCGGAATGTGTGCAATCCCTTGACGCCAAGGTAATCCAAACGAAAAACGCCCAGACGATAAACGCGTAGTGGTAGATTTCAAAATGTCTACGGCACGTTGATCGTCGGTACTAAGAGACGTACGCTTAGAAATACCAATTGAGTCCAGTTTATAATACTCCTTTATTAGTAGTTCTAAGGAAGAGTCACTAGTGCCTCCATTTGAATCGATAAAACTTAAGTGACTAATAAATGTTACAGGTTTAGTTCGTCTGTCTACGGGACCGTAAATTGTCCACCCAAGGGCCGTAAGACAACCTACCGGGTGTGTGCGGTTACCCTTACGGACCTCGCGTGTAATGGATAAATGCCAATCTTCGGTGCCTATGAGAATGGTAGGAACGGCATTCGTGTAAATAAGCATATCGGCAATATCAGATAAATGAGTGTATTTATTAATGTCTGATACGGAAATAGTCTGTCTATGAAGAGATAAAGAATCAATTGTTCTGGCATTCTTAATCGTATACACTTCTTGTGTGTACTTGCCTTTAATATTAAAGCTTACATAGGAAACGTTAACTTGTGTGCTCATACCGCCTACAGTATTGATCTTAATACAGTCTGTAGGACCTGCGACTCCAATCACATTGGCAACTTTGGTGTCAATTAGTGTAGCTGTACTGCCGTCATCCAGTAAGGCATAAGTGTCGTAATGCCCTGCTGGACCACTAACAGTCACAGGTACAACTTTTAATAAAACGCTTGGTGTGAATGCGGATGTTTGAGCGTTCGGTGTAAATGAGGAAGGAAACAGATCAACTGTAGACAAACCTACAACTTCTTCAATATGTGGCTGTGAAGACGATGGTTGTACGATTTGGTCATTGTGTAGCAATGCGTGGTGTCTACGGGTACAACCATTGACGCCACATGCCTTTACTTTACATGTGTTCCAAGTATGCGTACTGATTTTGAGGCATCTGTAGCACGCTTTATTATTGCGAACCCAACGCCACCTATCTTCGGTAGTAAGTAGCTTGAACCCTGAACAGTCTTTTATGTTGTGTGCTTTTTTACAAAAAATACAAGTATTTGGCGGTTTTATGCCACTGACAGAATGCGTAGATATTTCGTACCGGTTACTTGATCGATGAAAAGATTCTTTAGGGGATGGAAGAACTTGTGCGTCAGGAGACATGCCAAATTTAATATGCCGCTCTAATTCCCTTACTAAAAATTCGCTAAGAAGTTCCAACTTAGGCTTATTTTGGTTGTTTTCTGACGCGAAGTCCGTCCATCTCATTCTAAGAGTGTGGTTTAATTTGCCTACTATGCAATAAAATAATTCCGGGGAGTAAAGATATTCGACTTGATTGAGTAACCGTATTGAAGCTACACTATTTTGTACAGCGGTAGTAAATGATGGCAAGCCCTTTAATTCTGGCGTAAGATTAGGTAGTTTCTTAAGGGCGGCTACTTCATGAAAAACTATCACCTCTGGGCGAGCAAAATGATACTCCAGTTGCTGCATGATGCCTTCAGGTGCGTCAGCCAAGAGCAGGAGATAAGAGACGGCTTCTCGCGCTGGGCCACGCAAAGCATGCTGAAGGCGAGTCACATTTTCCAAAGGAGAATAACAAGTATTAGTGGTGTCATAAGCTCTCTTAAAATAAAGCCATTGTGAGGGATCGCCTGCAAAATGTGGTAACTCTATTGTCGATTTCTTAAGTGGCGATTGATTGACTACAAGAGCCTTAGTTGTAGCTGCTGTGTCAGCTACAGCTCGTATCATTCCCGACAAGTCAGCAAAAGACAAATTGTGTGATCGCCGATAAGTATCAGCATTAAATGTTTGTGACGAAGCGTCTTTATCATACGTATATTAAGCTAGCAGACCATGGTCGCAACGCGCACATCTAACCTACTGGGTATTTAGTTGCTAATTAGTTGCTAATTAGTTACACTATTCCCGATTTAGTTGCTCAACACCTGTAAAAGATACATGCGATCTGCTAGCTTAAGTCTTAACCTAGCAGACCACAATACTATATCTTCGGTTCTCGTAAAGATATCAAAGTTCTGCAAACGGCATATTTAGTTGCTAATTAGTTGCTGTAGGACAGCATTATTTGTTTTATCCCCCATCATCCCTTAATTGCCGCACCAGCACCCACACTACCCCCTAAATACGATAAAATTAAAAAGAGCTCATCAGAGAATATAAACTACGGCGTATTTCGTTGCTAATTAGTTGCTGCAAAATAACGTTGCTTATAGTATTTAACTATCAACCCTTAACTCCAAATCAGCACTGCAACCACCCCCGAATAGGACGATATCGGAAAATTCTCGTAGGTGTAAAAAGACGCGGCATATTTAGTTGCTAATTAGTTGTTTGCCAAAAACGCAGTTAAGAGTATTCTACAATCATCCCCTAACCTCAGATGCAACCCCTTTACTCACTTAGAAACAGTAGATTGTTAAAATTCGCACGCAGTTGTTTAAGACTGCTGGATGTTTTGTTGTTAATTAGTTGCTGAAAAATAGCGTTGCTTATAATATTTGATTATCAACCCTTAACTCCAGATCATCCCTGCAACCACCCCAGAATAGAACGATATCGGAAAATTCTCGTAGGTGGAAAATAGACGCGGCATATTTAGTTGCTAATTAGTTGCTCGCCAAAAACGCAGTTAAGAGTTTTCTACAATCATCCCCTAACCTCAGATCCAACCCCTCTACTCACTTAAAAATAGTAGGTGGTTCGAATTCGCACGCAGATGTTTGAAACTGCTGGATATTTTGTTGCTAATTAGTTGCTCGCCAAAAACACAATTAAGAGTATTCTACAATCATCCCCTAACCTCAGATCCATCCCCTCTACTCACTTAAAAATAGTAGATGGTTCGAATTCAAACGCAGACGTTTAAAACTGCTGGATATTTTGTTGCTGCGAAAAAGCGTTGCTTATAGTATTTAACTATCAACCCTTAACTCCAGATCATCCCTGCAACCACCCCAGAATAGGACGATATCGGAAAATTCTCGTAGGTGGAAAAAAGCGGCGGGATATTTAGTTGCTAATTAGTTGCTCGCCAAAACCGCAATTAAGAGTATTCTACAAACATCCCCTAACCTCAGATGCAACCCCTCTACTCACTTAGAAACAGTAGATGGTTAAAATTCGCACGCAGATGTTTAAGACTGCTGGATGTTCTGTTGCTAATAAGTTGCTCGCCAAAAACGCAATTAAGAGTATTCTACAAACATCCCCTAACCTCAGATGCAACCCCTCTACTCGCTTAGAAACAGTAGATGGTTAAAATTCACACGCAGATGTTTAAGACTGCTGGATGTTTTGTTGTTAATTAGTTGCTGAAAAATAGCGTTGCTTATAATATTTCATTATCAACCCTTAACTCCAGATCATCCTTGCAACCACCCCAGAATAGGACGATATCGGCAAATTCTCGTAGGTGGAAAAAAGCGGCGGGATATTTAGTTGCTAATTAGTTGCTCGCCAAAAACGCAGTTAAGAGTATTCTACAATCATCCCCTAACCTCAGATCCAACCCCTCTACTCACTTAGAAACAGTAGATGGTTGGAATTCGCAAGCGGATGTTTAAAACTGCTGGATGTTCTGTTGCTAATTAGTTGCTCGCCAAAAACGCAGATAATAGTATCAACCGTTAACTCCAGATCATCCCTGCAACCATCCCAGAATAGGACGATATCGGAAAATTCTCGTAGGTGGAAAATAGACGCGGCATATTTAGTTGCTAATTAGTTGCTCGTCAAAAACGCAGATAAGAGTGTTCTACAAACATCCCCTAACCTCAGATGCAACCCCTCTACTCACTTAGAAACAGTAGATGGTTGGAATTCGCACGCGGATGTTTAAAACTGCTGGATGTTCTGTTGCTAATTAGTTGCTCGCCAAAAACGCAGATAAGAGTATTCTACAATCATCCCCTAACCTCAGATCCATCCCCTCTACTCACTTAAAAATAGTAGATGGTTCTAATTCAAACGCAGATGTTTAAAACTGCTGGATATTTTGTTGCTAATTAGTTGCTGCAAAATAGCGTTGCTTATAGTATTTAACTATCAACCCTTAACTCCAAATCAGCACTGCAACCACCCCAGAATAGGACGATATCGGAAAATTCTCGTAGGTGGAAAAAAGCGGCGGGATATTGAGTTGCTAATTAGCAATACGATATTCTGCAGTAATATACATCTACGAGCGTATTCTGGCCGATTTTTTATTGTAAAGAGAAAATGATGGTCGATCTGAGGTGAAGGTTTAACAACAAAACTTCCAGCAGTCTTAAACAACTGCGTGCGAATTGTAGAAAAATATCCCGCATTTTTTGTACCCATAAGGGTGGCAGCTGGGATGATTTGGAGTTAAGGGTTGATAATCAAATATTATAAGCAACGCTATTTTTCTGCAACTAATTAGCAACAAAATATCCAGCAGTTTTAAACATCTGCGTGCGAATTCCAACCATCTACTGTTTCTAAGTGAGTAGAGGGGTTGGATCTAAGGTTAGGGGATGATTGTAGAATACTCTTAACTGCGTTTTTGTCGAGCAACTAATTAGCAACCAAATATGCCGCGTCTATTTTCCACCTACGAGAATTTTCCGATATCGTTCTATTCTGGGGTGGTTGCAGGGATGATCTGGAGTTAAGGGTTGATAATCAAATATTATAAGCAACGCTATTTTTCAGCAACCAATTGACAACAAAACATCCAGCAGTCTTAAACATCTGCGTGCGAATTTTAACCATCTACTGTTTCTAAGTGAGTAGAGGGGTTGCATCTGAGGTTAGGGGATGATTGTAGAATACTCTTAACTGCGTTTTTGGCGAGCAACTAATTAGCAACTAAATATGCCGCGTCTATTTTCTACCTACGAGAATTTTCCGATATGGTTCTATTCTGGGGTGGTTGCAGGGATGATCTGGAGTTAAGGGTTGATAATCAAATATTATAAGCAACGCTATTTTTCAGCAACTAATTAACAACAAAACATCCAGCAGTCTTAAACAACTGCGTGCGAATTTTAACCATCTACTGTTTCTAAGTGAGTAGAGGGGTTGCATCTGAGGTTAGGGGATGATTGTAGAATACTCTTAACTGCGTTTTTGGCAAACAACTAATTAGCAACTAAATATGCCGCGTCTTTTTCCACCTACGAGAATTTTCCGATATCGTCCTATTCGGGGGTGGTTGCAGTGCTGATTTGAAGTTAAGGGTTGATAGTTAAATACTATAAGCAACGCTATTTTGCAGCAACTAATTAGCAACGAAATACGCCGTAGTTTATATTCTCTGATGAGCCCTTTTTGAATTTTTCGTATTTCGGGGGTAGTGTGGGTGCTGGTACGGCAATTAAGGGATGATGGGGGGATAAAACAAATAATGCTGTCCTACAGCAACTAATTAGCAACTAAATATGCCGTTTGCAGAACTTCGATATCTTTACGAGAACCGACGATACAGTATTGTGGTCTGCTAGGTTAAGACTTAAGCTAGCAGATCGCATGTATCTTTTACAGGTGTTGAGCAACTAAATCGGGAATAGTGTAACTAATTAGCAACTAAATACCCAGTAGGTTAGATGTGCGCGTTGCAACCATGGTCTGCTAGCTTAATATACGTCTTTATCATCAGGATTTACGTGACGCGCTGACGAAGTGTCCTTTACAATAGTGAGTTTGTCACTCGTATTATGGTGCAGAGGTTCGGGCAAGTTCGCAACCGGGTTAGAAATATTAACAACGCCCTGTGTGTCAGTCGGTCGTGACTGGCTGGGAAGCTCGTCATAGGAGTTATCGAGCCTCGTTGCTACTTTATTTCCATAAGTATAAACAATCGGTACCTGTTCCTGTTCGGTCATTTCGTTTACCCAGTCCTTCAACCTTCGAGAAGAAACGCGACTCCTTTGTGAGGCCCGTGAGCTACCCGACTCGGCCTCGATCGCGGCGAGTTCTGCACGAAGTTCCACTTCCTCGGTTTCCTGTTCCATAGCGGCCAGTTGTCGCTCTCGTTCTAGTTGGCGGCGGCGTAATTGTGCTTCCGCGGCCAGCTTGCGTGCTTGTATGGTTGCACTCGATCGCGTTGTTGCGGTGCTACTACTACGTTCACTGATGTTATCCTGACCCTCCTCCATTGTCATCGTGGGGTGCTGTACCCCTGAATCGGATAGTGTTCGTGTTTCTGCCATCGAAACCTTTTTTGCGTGGCTTCTTGTGATGGGCATGTAAGCGAAAATATTTTACCGAAAAAACGAAATAAATTCCGGGAAAAATATACTGGTTCGTTGTAAAGCGCGGAGAAGGACCAAATATTGTTAAACAGGAATAACGTTAATTAAATATATTGTAGCACATTAAGTACAACCAGAATTTTAGTTTTTGAGTGACAGCAAAAACATAGATAAATCGTAGGTATAAAAAATGACAACAAGTAGGTTTGATTTGCCACACACTATATCGATGCCGCAAATAAGTTATGCTAATCAAATAATTTTAAAAGAGATAGGATACAGAGGAATTTCGGATCGAATTAGGACGTCCACTTAACTAAACTTTACCTTAAAGGAAACCACAATGAAATAACATTACCTTTTGGTAGTGTTGTATTTCTCGCACACCGCGAGAGGTGCGGCGTATATGCTGGGTAGTTAACAATTTAAGATAAACCTTAATTCCTATATCATAATTTTAAAATTTTCATGGCAAACATCAAGCAATACAAAGCGACGTACAGCACTGCGAAGCGGCCACGAGAGCCGGTGCGCATCCTGTTGACACATAGAGACTAAAGAGCGATATGTAATCTAATTTATATACTATTTTAGTGCACTCTATTTGCGGCTGCTGCCAAGAGAAGTTGGAGCGGAGCGGGGATTACTTATGCCATTTTAAAATGCAATAATGTTGGCGTATAACCTGTCTATATATTATACGTCATTGGGTCATTGGTCACAGGCCAATGACAGGCACATCAACTGGTATCATCCACCAAAAGTTTCTGTCTAGGAGCGTGGTGCGGTGAGGCAGGGAGGGGAGAGTGGGAGCGGCCAACTCGAAACAAACGCATAGTAACTTAAGCCTATTCTAGACGGATGTAATCCAGCGTACCAACCAAGATGACCTTGGTGGAATGTTGGTTTCCATTCGCGTTATGATTTGCGGCTACACGGATGTAATCCACGCGCCACCACGCGATCGCGCGTCGTCTTCTGGCGTGAAAACACGTATGCACTTGTGTCATGCGCGGACCTTATTAGTAACCGTGTTGTAGAACTGGCTCCAAAGGACAATGTTAAAATTGGCCTAAGAACCAATACCAATTTGGCATTTATGATAATTTTTAGTATATTTTTTGCGATAAATATCAGTATTTAGATTGTGACGGACACTTCCAGTTAAGTAAGCTAAATTAAAAAGTTAAAAAATAATCTGAGACAATAAATACCATTATATGTGTATAATCTATGGCAGCGCTGCAAACAAAACACTCATTTTCCTAATGCCGGCACTTCACTTGGCTATTCGTATTTGCTATTTTAAAACATGACATCAGTCTGTCCTTTACATTCCTTATTAGGCAAGACAAGGACAAACTGTTGTCAAGTGAAGGGCCGGCATAAAACTCGATACTCTGTGGTTGCGGTGCAGGCAGTTTGCATTCGTAGTAATCTGTGGCGTTCGTGCATTCCAAAGAATAGTTTATTATGCCGGAAAGTGCATTCTCGTTTCGGATTAATTGTTGTGTAACTGTGTGTGTTTACTTGCGATTGTTTTTCCTTTAATTTAACTATTTCGGCTATCTAATATGCCATCGATGTTACCAAAGAGCAGAGACCTTATTACCAAGTGCTAGTGAACCTGTGCCACAACATCCTGAGAGGACATACTGCCAAATTATTCAAGAGCACCATTCACGTGGCATATTTACACAATAAATCTGTGATATACAAATAAATACAATATACAATATGATACAATTATGTGAAAAATAGTTAAGAACGATTACATCCTTCGTCTAGATGGATGGCAACGGGCAAGGTCACCTTGGTTGGTACACTGGATTACAGCCGTCTAGAATAGGTCTTAGTTTAAAACAAAAAGGGAAGATACGGTACGCTCATACTAGCATCAAAATAAATATGATCCGACTCAACTACATAAGCAACTCTCACCGACGCACACTTCTGTAAATAAATATTCAATCGAGCGAGCGAGACAGAATTGTACGCTTCAACGCAGCGCAAGCGAAACGTCGCGAGTCCGCGTCGCTCTGCAGCCGACTGCGTTTTCTTTTCTCTCTCTATAGATGGCTGAGTTGTATAGTTGTCGTTTTCTTGATAACAAATGGCGAATCAGTAACTAACGTTCATGGTAAACCCACAGGGCAAACCATGATTTTCGAGAAAAAAATGTTTTTTTTTAGTTTTACGAATAAAGTGTTGCCGTGGCATTCGTTATTTGATCTTGAACTATTTGAATTTTTTAAAAGCATCGAAAGTATTGTTTTATCTTTATAACACAAAATATACGCAATATTGTTTTATTGAGTGTACATGCAGCATGTCTGGTTGTCCAACCAATTCTAACTAAAGCGAATTATGGTCATGCACCACAATTTAAGCGGATTACTTTAAGTCGCGAGTACCGTATCTTCCCCTTTTGTTTTAATCTAAGCATAGTAAGTAACTTTACTTACCTAATACTATAAAATCAGAATCGGTCAGAGGTTTGGAATCAATATCTGCAAATTCATCGTAATCTGTAAAAAAAGCAATATATTCTTGTAGTCTTAAATAGGTAATCTAATGTTAAAAAAACATTTTAATAACTTTAATCATACCATTTTGAGTAGTTTCATTAATAGAAATGGTACTAAGATCACTATGTTCTGAAGAAGCATTGTTATTTTCTGAAACAAAACCAGCAATGAATCAAAGCCCATGTAAAAAATTTGCCGACTAATGAAATGCCATAAATAAAAATCTATATGACACCTGTGACATGCAACAAAGCGAATTTCTCTCAAGATTAATTTTCCTAGAATCCTATAGATTTTGAATGAAAAAAAATGTCATGCTCAAGCCCTCAAGTTTTGGATTTTAAATAACCCAGAGAATCCTTTTACTGACATAAAGTGTGCATTATAAGTTATAGTAAAATTAAGTTATAAATCTATTTGTGTACCAGATACCCTTTATACCCTTTGACCACTAAGAAGAACCTTACCAAAAGTTCATTGACAAACAAAGTTTTACCTTTAAATTTCTAAAATTAAGTTCTATTTTGCCAATCGAGATATATTGTATACGTTACTTACTGTGGGTATCATCAATATGCTTTCTCAAAGTGTGTTCAGTTGCAAAAAATTTCTTACAACCTGGAAATGAGCATGTGAGCCAACCTTCCGGTTTATGAATCTTTTCGTGACTCTTTAGGTGATGGTATTGAATAAAACCTGCCAAACAAAAATTTTGTTAAATAAAGTTTTAAAAAGCATTTATTTCTATGTATTAGGTAGTAAGTAAGAAGGAGCTCTAAGGCACAATGCTAGGCATAAACAGCCTCCTCAACCCAGCTCCTTTAACATGTATGTAAACATTACATCATCATCATCATGTCAGCCGTATGACGCCCACTGCTGAGCATAAGCCTCCTCCAATGATCTCCACACCGATCGATCCTGCGTCACTCGCATCCATCGGCTTCCCGCAACCTTCACAAGATCGTCGGTCCACCTTGTAGGGGCCTGCCCACTGAGCGTCGCGTCGTCCGGTGCGTGGTCGCCATTCCGGAACCTTTCCGCCCTAACCTACCGGCCATCGGTTCTTCTTGCTACGTGTCCCGCCCACTGCCACTTCAGCAGAGCAATCGTTCGAGCGATATCGGTAACTTTGGTTCTCATTTCTGATTCTATCGCGTAGGGAAACACCGAGCATCGCTCTCTCCATTGCTCGCTGTGTGACCTTGAGCCTGCTTATGAAACCCGCAGTAAAGGACCGCGTCTCGCTTCCGTAGGTCATCACTGACAACACACACTGGTCAAAGACTTTTCTCTTGAAACACTGAGGTAATTTGGACGCGAAAATTTTTCGTAGCTTCCCGAACGCTCCCCATCCGAGCTGGATACGACGAGAGATCTCTTTCTCAAAGTTGGACCTACCTAACTGGACTGTCTGTCCTAGGTAGACGTAACAGTCGACAATTTCGAGTGTAGTGTTCCCAATTTTAACTGCAGCGGGTACTACATGGGCATTCGACATAATTTTCGTCTTCTCCATGTTCATCTTAAAACCCACTTTTTGGGAAGCACTATTACAATCTTCGAGCATCGTGTTAAGATCTTCCAAGGTCTCAGCCATAAGAACTACATCATCGGCGAAACGAAGGTACGAAAGGTACTCGCTTAATGTTAATGCCTCGTCCTTTCCAATCCAGAAGCTTGAAAATATCTTCCAATGCAGCTGTGAACAGTTTCGGAGATATCACATCTCACTATCTCACGCCTCGCTTCAATTGGATAGGATTAGATTCTGGTCCTGTAATCGGACTGACATAGTGGCGTTTTCATAAAGGTACCTTAATACCTCGACATACCTGTAGCCTACTTGGCACCTTTGGAGAGACTGTAACACCGCCCAGATCTCAATCGAATCGAAAGCTTTCTCATAGTCCACTAACACCAAGCAAAATGGCAGATTACACTCTTCGGTCTTCTGTATAACCTGCCGCAGCGTATGAATGTGGTCTATGGTACTGAAGCCTTTTCGAAAACCGGCTTGTTCGGGAGGTTGGAAGTCGTCAAACCTGCGTGCGAGACGATTCGTAATGACTCTCGAAAACAACTTATAAACATGGCTAAGAAGCGAGATTGGTCGATAGTTTTTCAAGAGTGCTTTGTCACCTTTCTTGAAGAACAGGACAACCCCACTTCTGGCCCATGCTTTTGGCGTTCAGCCTTCGAGGATGATGGAATTGAAAAGCCTCTGGAGGACTTTAAGTATCAGCTTACCGCCCGCTCTCAGAAGTTCTTCTGTGATTCCATCATCGCCCGTCGCCTTGCTGTTTTTAAGTTGTTTGAGAGCCATACTAATCTCATACAGGCTGACGTCCGGGATATCTTCAGTGTAGTGTAAGTAAGCTTGGCTCTGGAGTCTCTAGCCTTACTTTCAACAGGTGCTTGCGTGGAATATAGCTGTCCATAGAAACTCTCAATCTCCCTCAGGATTTCAGCCTTAGACATTACATATAGGTATAATAATATGTATTTATAACTACATAGTAGGTGCCTGCGATTTCCTCTGAATGAAAAAAAAAACCCATACAAAATTCTACCCACCTTTTCACCACTATTTCACCCCCTTTAATGATGATTGTTCTGATAAAAACTATCTTTATTCTAGGTCTCAAAGTATCTTTATAGCAAATTTCATCTAAATCAGTTTAGGCCTTTTTTAAGTGTGAAGAGGACAGATACACTTTCACATTTATAATATTAGCATGAATTCTTAATTATTCTTTTTTGTAAGATAAAAAAGTAAACAAATTATACACACCTTTCCCACATACCGAACAGAAATATTGTTTGGTGTTTGTATGGGTCAATTCATGATGTTTTAAATGATGTGCAAAGTTAAATGACTTTTTGCAACCAGTAAAACTACAGCGATACCTCCTCTCAGACTCTGGCTTATGTATTTTCATATGGGAATGTAGAGCTAAGTCACTGTTAAAGACTGCACTGCATTTGATGCAACTAAATGTACCTAAAATCACAAAACAATAAAATAAATAGATCCAAGCCTCTCATGATGTCCAGACTGAAGCAAAAAGGGAACACTACATGCACCAGCTACTATGTATCCAGAGATTTCTATTACAGATTTTCAACATCAGCTCTTTGCTTATTTGTCCCCTATTATATTATCATAAAAAATATAATAACAGAATTATAAGTGCCATCATCGAAGTATAACAGCTATAGAAGTGGTAATTATAATATTTATTCATACAAATTCCTCAAATTTGGTTCTGTTAACTTACAATGTTTGCGGATATAATTAAATGTTTCAAAATAGTTACTGAAAAAATTAAGTAGTAAAATTTGTTACTACTTAAAGGATAACTGAAATTATATTAATCAGTATAATTTTTACACTAACCCTTATGCGCATACTTCATGTGCCTTTTCAATAATGATTCATCTCGGAATTTTCGATTGCATTGTCCACAAGAAACACTTCCTGTTCTTTCATGCTGTTTCTCATGTCGTCGCAAGGCTGACCTACAATATAATAGATAAGGCAATACTATAAAGATATTTTTACAAAAATTTATAAATATCTTAAAATTTGCTTCTAAGCACTCACATGAAACTGAACTTCTTTAGACAAATTTTACATGTGAATTGTGGAGAATGACTCTGCTCATGTCTCTTTCTTTCGCTCTCATACTTAAACTCCTTACCGCAATGCTGACAATTCAACTCATTCCGTATATCCAATTGCTGTGTTAAAATTGACTTACACCTTTTTCTCATTTTTAATTTCGAGCTTATTCAGAGACAAATATAAACCTGAACACTATACACAGACATACTAAAAGTAGTCACTGTCTCACAGAATGATAATTTTTATACAAAAGTGCTATGGATTTATAGTAGTTATATAGGCAATCAGGAAAAGAATATAAAATAGATTATTAACTATTTGGTATGGCTGGCAATAAATAATAAATGAACAAACACACTGAACTGACACGGATTCGCCAAACTAATGTGAGTTAATGTATTTTTACTATAAAATTGATTACAATCAATTAAACATCAGAATCAATTTGTTATCATCACATTACGGCCTGACAGTGACACATGACAAGTTTATCAGCTGATTTTGGCTGATCTAACAATGTCGGCGAAATTTCTGTGTGAAACGGAAACAGCCACAGAACAAAAAAAACTTATGTCGGATTTCTAAGGGTACAGCCACAGTGCACGCTAGTTCAGAATCAGGTTCAGACTCAATAAATAAATAAAGTTTTCGTGCATTAACCCGTAAAAACTAGTTTTATTTAATGAGTGATGTGCGTGAAAACCTAAGAAACAAATATTTACTAAAATTTATTAGTATTTCAATCATTTGATCGATTTACTACCCAATCACATCAAACGAAGTTTGCATATGGCAAATGGCAACATTAGCCATTATGCCATAATAAAAGAAGAAGAGAAGATTTATTTTTTATTTTTTTGACAATCAAACCATGCTCCAACTTAAATTTAAATGAATGATCGATTTTAAGTCCATTTTTTGATTTTTTTCTGCATCACCAGTACAGAATTCCGATATCAATACATCTTTTTTCTTATTTCAATTGACTATATTAATGTTTATGCAGGTTTTTTGCATAAAATGATTTCTTCATACATATCGTGTTATATATCTTCAAATGCTCAAAAATTCTAAGAAGGAAGATGCAATATTTTTATTTTTGTTTTCAGTTTAAAGAATTCCATGTATTATAAACCACAGATATATTAAAAAATTAAAACATTGTGATTTATCGGAAAAAAATGCGGTTTTAAATTGACAATTTAAATTTTCGCGCGAACCTATGGTTGCGATGACGTCACTCCTGTCTGTCACTGGTCGTAATTGTTAGTTGCTGGCTTTAAATTTTCATACTTTTGCAAATTTTTCGACTTATTGAAAATATTTTATTGAAAAATTTAAAATGGACTATCCATCAACATCATGTGATCATAACAATACCACTAATATTCCGAAAAAAAGCCGTGTTGACTCATGTTTTGTGCCAATCTACTTCAACAAAGTTCCCAAATAAATTGTTTTTGACTGGAACTTCTGACCCAAAACCGAAAAAAAAGTGGTTTCAAGCTGCGAAGAGAAATGACAATTATTCTCCAAAGACCATTTTTCGATGCTGAGAAGATCACTTTGACGTAAGTCGGCGAATATACTTGTTACCTATATGCTTAATTAATCTGCTTGTACGTAAAAACGCATTAGTAACCTACCTAATACTTACAAAACCTGTCTATAACATATTTTTAATTTTACAGTTGAAGAATGACGTCGAAAATTAGATAAAGTTTAAAATGTGTGGCACAATCTTCACATTGGCAGGACTGAACCAAGCTTTGCGTTTCATTTAAAATAACTGTAACAAGATAACCTTCTTTACGTACTTTATGCTCCAGTGAACTCGACCTTTTACTGTACATAATTTTTCATCTCTTTTAATTTGGATATAGCCGATTGCATTATCGCCGTAAGATTTGTAGAAGCCGCTGAATAAAATACGAAGTTTAACAACTACGATTTTTACATACCGTAGTAATTTAGTCCCTTTCATTTCTACACTTAAAAACTCTGCACTTTGGACAAAAAAAGTTATAACCATGGCAACGCTAACTCTTGGTAAATTCCTGGAGTCTGCTTTGATAAACGCAACTTCCATTTTTATTAAATGTAAAAAAAGCAATAAATGTTCCCATAAAATAATATTTACTATAGCAACCATAACCTCAAAGAAGTTGTCATAACAGGAGTGACGTCACTAAACGCTGATTGGTGTTTTAAAATACGTTCCGTTTCAAGTATTTTTAATTCGTAATAATTGTTAAAAAACAACATTATGTAAAATAAAAACGTTGCAGTGGCATTCCTTTTATATTTTTTTAACATTTTAATCATAAAATTTTCATAAATATTATATATGCATCTTCCCTAGAGCTGTTCCGGTTCGGTGCAAACCTCTACTCTACTCAGTGGTTGCTTTCCAATTACAGCATTATAGCGCATTATGCGGCATAATGCTTAACGTTGAGTGTTCCAACTACAGCAACGCTTCGCACAATTGAGCACTCTCAAAAGTGATGCTTTCGTGTGATGCGTGCAATGGTACCAACTTAGAGACAGAAAATTAACAAGTGTTTTTTCTTTAAGTTGGCATTGATCGAAATGTTTTATTTATATGTTATCGTTAGTAATATTATTTATTGTTGAAAAATTATTAAAGCTTTCGTTTCATTAAATAGTTTTTTTTAAATAATCAAAGTTCATTCAAACTGTTAAAAAATAAATATAAGTATGGATGAAGGTACAAACATTGACTTTTTTTTTCCACACTGAACTTAGCGCACTCTGCTGGTGCATTTGAAAACTAATTCACGTTCCAATTAAGCATCAGCATAATTGGGCATTGTGCGGCACTGAGTCGCATTATGCTCTGTAATTGGAAAGCATACAGTAGTTGAAGGTCCGAAATGGAGAAATTCATGGCCGCAAAATCTAAAAAAAAAGTAGTTGAAGCAAAGAGTTGAAGTTGAACAAGATACTCTGTGGTTGGGAGTTGGAGATTCGCAACTTTTTTACCACATCCAAACTAAACAAAAAGAAGATGTCTTTGAGGAGCGAAGTTTTTGGCGGGATGTCATCGAGTGCGGTTGGCGTCTTATTTTAATTATTCTTAAATTCGTTAATAGTTGATAATGGTGTCGATTCCAGCATGATTCTCTAAAGCTGATGAAGCTTATCGAAAAAGCCAACTCGATACATTTCGTGCCAAACACTCCAAGAAACATTAGAATGCGTCACACCGACATTCTAATGTAAAAACAAAAAGAAGATTAATTTAATTAAAGACCAGGCTGTATGGGCATTGTTCCCTTTGCCTTCCCTAAAACGGGAGAAGTTCAACAAAAAAAGAAGATGTCTGAGAATTGCAATTTATAAAGAAGAAATTGTAATTTGTATTGTATTCACTAGAAAGTGGAAAAACAGTAATAACGACGGAGGACTGTTAAAATATACAATTATAAATGAGACGACTGTTTGGCTCAGCTTGTTTGGTTAAATTCTTTCGGTATATTAGATCTAGAGTTGCTTTTGGGGTTATATTCTACTATACAAACAACAAAACTTATGTAAGTTTTCGCGCTAATGATAAACGGGGATTATTGAAAAAATATTACTTAGTGAGTGAACAGTGTCCAAAACTCAAGAGAACCCTTTAGCTGTGCTGCAATTTACTTTTGGAATAGACTGAACTATTTATTTCTAAAAAGTGATAGTGTGCATCCACTATCCACATTGGTCTTAAAAGTTTTAGTGTTAACTTGTCCTGATTTCATAATGCAAGCTTGGCTTAGAGTAACGTTAATATTATGCCTTTTTGGCACATTGCGGGAGATCCGACCTTCCGAGCCTTTCGTTACGGAGTTTCTTCTTGGAGAATGGAGAAATATTACAGAAGATCAATTAAATCGTGACATTTATCCCGTTGGCACATACTCTTATTTGTCGCAGCTCGTTCTTGTTTTTCTAATTACGGATTTTTTAAGATTTAAACCTGTCATTATATTATCGGGTAAGTTAAT
This sequence comes from Chilo suppressalis, assembly GCA_902850365.2. NCBI lineage: Eukaryota > Metazoa > Arthropoda > Insecta > Lepidoptera > Crambidae > Chilo > Chilo suppressalis. The sequence goes on from OU963898.1 coordinate 24,233,083, forward strand.
CAATAATTGAGCTTATCTTTTGTATTGATAATATTTATTTTAACTTTCCTTCAATTATTATTGACCATAATGACTGGTTGACCTTGCCTGTTAAAGACAATTGACCATTATTGAAGTTCAAGGTTTTAATCAATTACTTTATCTATAAAATCTAGATTCAGTTATGTCATTTTGTAACTACTTAACACAATTTGAATAACAACAATAAAAACATTTTTAATATTAATCATAATAAGTTTTAAACATTTTTTTGAGATAATATAAAATGTAATTTATTTGGATTTTATATATTTTTTGATGTTTTGCGTCCTTTAAGGCTATGTAAACACAAGACCTTATTCTTGAATCCATGGAGCCTGTAAAGGATCCCCAACATTAAGAATAATGTAAAAATTCAAAAAATATGTGAGTTAAAATATAAGAAATAAGTATAGTAATTTTGTAAGGTGTCTTAAAATATTGTCCCAATTTTAGCTAGCTTCATAACTACTGCCAAATTGATACCTGCACTAACTTAATAATGTTTTTTTATCCCAATTCATTTATTAATTTTCTCACTGATCTTTTTATAAACTTTGCTGTATTTCAGGTATTAGTGGAATATCAGTATATGCTGTGCTACTATGGACAAGTAGCTTAGAGTGGCTACAAGTATCACAATTCCTGTATGGAATGTATATGGCTACTGAAGTGGCTTACCTAACATATATTTATGCAAAGGTATTACACATATAAAGTATCTTAATGTTAACATTGATCAAACAATATGAGTTTATTTGCTGTTAAGTAATTATTCATAACTTCCAACCATCTCTCATGATTAACAGATGAATTATAAAAATTACACCATCAATTATATTCCAAAATTAAGAAAAACAGTTTTTGTAGCTATATAATCAAATTGGAATTTAATTAAGAAAATCAGTTTTTGTAGCTATATAATCAGTAGAAAAATCAATTATGATTAGAGTTTTTGATTTCTAGAACTTTTCGTTCTCAAGGCATGGGAATTCACAGAGTAAGGCTGCAGATAGACGACGCGAAAAATTTCTTGCGGCCGCCGCTGTGGCCGCGTAATAACTGTTCAGTCATAGCAAATTTATGCTTTATTAACTAGGACTTAACGTTGAAATTCTTTGTGAGTAACTAACTGCGCGCCGATCGCGCGGCGCCCGCTCCTCGATCACACGGCGGCCGCGCGGCCGGCTCGCTCGAATCACTCGAATGTTTTAACATCAAATGTTTTGTGTGATGTTGATGAAATGAAAGCAAGGACAATTTAAAGAATAAGACTATATATTTTATATAATTAATTTACACAACGGATGACAGTGCACAAAAAAGATGAGCAAAAAGAGTAACACCATCATAGAGATTAGCGTAGGCGTTCATACTTCTCAACATCCTCTCCTGAACGAATACACTTTGAAATTAAGCCCATAGACGAGGTGAAGATTTCATGTTTAGGTCGATGGAGCCCTTTTGTCAAAATGTCAGCGATCATGTCTCCAGTGCATTTATATTGAACCATGATCTGTTTGGCAGCAATCTTCTCTCGTACAAAGTGGTAGCGCACATCTATATGTTTACTGCGCGCATGGTAAACAGCATTTCCTGAAAGACTAATCGCACTTTGATTATCGCAGTAAAGAGTGATAGGTGTATCTTTAAATACAGGTTGAAATTCGTCTGCCAGTTGTTTCAGCCAAAGAGCTTCCTGAATGGCCGACGCTAGAGCCATATATTCAGCCTCACTTGTAGAGAGGGCTATGGTCTGCTGTTTCTTAGAATTCCAGCTTATTGCGGCACCCTGGAATAAAAATATGTAGCCTGTACAAGACCTCCTATCTACAGTATCACTGGCCCAGTCTGAATCACAATAGCCCGAAATTCTTCCATCAGTGTTTTTCTTATAAACCAGTTTCATGTTCATTGTAGCTTGCAGATACCTCATGACACGTTTCAAAGCCACCCAGTGTTGATTAGTATGTTGACTATTGTATCTACTTAAAGAATTCACCATATAGGTAATGTCTGGTCGAGTACCCTGTGATAAGTACAGTAAGCAGCCAACTATTTCTTGAAATGGTATGTTCTTTAAAATTTCTTGTTCACTTTCAGCCTTCTTCAGTTTAACATTAGCATCCGCAGGTGTCCACATCGGCTTACAATTGTTCATTTCAAATCGTGTGAGTATCATTTTTATGTAAATAGATTGATCAATAGAAATCTCATCTTCATCTTGTGTAATGCTAAGACCAATGCAATGTTTGGCTGTTCCTAAATCCTTCATAAAGAATTTTTCCTTAATTTTTTCTTTTATCATTTGTGAGGTTTTCTCATTATTAAAAAAACAAAGCAAATCATCAACATACGCAGCTATAAAAAACATATCATTTTCATTCAAAATGCGGTAATAGACACATGGATCTATGTTTGAACGAGCCATTCCAATTTCTAACAAGGCAATATTTAATTTTTTGTTCCATTGTCTGCTGGCCTGTTTAAGTCCATATATTGACTTGTTCAATCTACATGCTTTATTTTCCTCTCCATAGCCAGGTGGTAAGGACATGTAAATTTCTTCATCAATTTCACCCTGTAAAAATGCCGTGACTGCGTCCATTTGCTGTATTTTAAGTCCATATTTGGCAGCAAGACCAATCAGGTATCTTATGGATGTATAACGGACCACAGGAGCGTATACCTCATTGTAGTCTATGCCTTTGACTTGTTTATATCCTTTGATCACCAGTCTCGCTTTATAGCGTGTAATAGATCCAGTGCCGTCCAACTTGGTTTTATAAACCCATCTACTAGGAATAACTGAATTTCTTTTTGGTAAATCAACCAGTGTCCACGTATTATTTTTTATCAATGACTGATATTCTTCGTCCATGGCTTTCTTCCACTCTTCTGCTTTTTCACTGCTGAGAGCCTCCTCAAGACTTTGTGGATCGTTGCTTAATAAATTAATGGTTGACTCAATATTCTGACATAATAGCGATGAGGGACTTTGATCAACATCATTGATTTGGTCTTTCCTTTGTCGTGGTCTCAAAGTTATGTTAGATATTTGTGGAGAGTCAATAGTTATATCAGGTACGTACGTCTCATCGTTTACATCTTCAAATTGATCAGACTCATCTGAAGCAGGATTTTGATGTACATCCTGTGTTACTCTATTATGAATTTCATTATCAATATTTTTTTTCACAGGTTCATCACACAGAGGTAAGTATATCATCTTCTTTTCTTTTTCTTTGTAACAATTTTCTTTAGTATTTTTATTTTCCTCTATCTCTATGCTATTTTCAATAATTTCCGTTTCTTTTTCAGGTATATTATCTACTTTATTTCTTTTAATTGAAGCTTCTAGAAATACTACATCCCTACTTATAACTCCTTTTTTTGTTACAGGATCTATGAATCGGTAGCCTTTTGTGCTGTCGCTGTAGCCAACAAATATTAGCTTACGTGACTTAACATCCAGCTTAGTTCTGTTTTCTTTAGGAATGAGCACCATTGCAGAACATCCAAATATTCTCATGTGTTTCAGATTCGGCTTCTTTCCAGTCCAGACTTCATGAGGTGTAATATTAGATAGAGTGCAGGTGGGAGATCGGTTCACAATATATGCTGCTGTAGCTATCGCTTCTGCCCAGAATGTGACCTGCAACTCTGAATTTATAATCATGCACTTAGCACGCTCTATTAAAGTTCTGTTCATTCTTTCACTGAGACCATTCTGCTCAGGTGTGTATGGATTAGATGTTTGGTGCAGAATTCCATGTTTCTTCAAGTAGGCTTCAAAATTATTATTTTTATACTCGGTTCCATTGTCGCTTCTCAATATTTTTATTTTTGTACCCAATTCATTTTCTACCCTGTTCTTAAATTGCACAAATTTTTCAAATACTTCACTTTTGTTTTCTATAAAATATACTTGTACACGTCGGGAAAAATCGTCAGTAAAAGTTACGAAATATCTTGCTCCTCCTATAGAAGTGTGTTTCATCGGTCCACATACATCGCTGTGGATAATCTCTAGCAAACTGGTTGCACGTGAGCCTTCATTGGGGAATGGTTTTCTGGTTTGCTTGCCTTCAAGACAGGTTACACAGGTGGAATTTTCTGGTCTTGATGACAGCTCTACACCCTCTGTACATTTTGATAATTTTGTAAGCGAAGTAAAATTTAAGTGACCCATCCTTTGATGCCACAGATAAATATCATCATCAGCCTTAGCCATCATGACTTGCATTTCTTGATTTTTACAAGTATTTAACAGATATGTCTCGTTAATTAATTCAGCTTTTGCAACTAACTTATTGCGCGAATTATAAATTTGACAGCCATAATCATTGAACGTGACTTTATTTCCACCTTTAATTATTTTACTGACTGACAACAAATTTGTTTTCAATTCTGGTACATATAAAACATTCCTCACCTGTATTGAATCGGTGCTGCCATCTATTGCATATACATTGATACATACATTACCGCAGCATTCAACCTTTAATACTTTGTTGTTAGCAATTCTTATGTACGGTACAGATGAAGGAGTGATATCAGTAAGCCAGTCCCGGTGCATGGTCATGTGCATGGACGCCCCTGAGTCAACATGCCAGAAGTCGGAGTCATTTGCTGTGGATGCTGAAAAAGCAGCGACATATCCTGTATTTTTATCCTTTTTACTGTCTGTGTTTTTATCATAACTTTTCTTCTTGTTCCAACAATACTTGCTGAGATGTCCGTATTTATTACAGTTAAAGCATCTTGGGCCTTTCTTATCGGGTTTGAGCTCTTGCTTCCTTTTTGTGTTTGTATAAAGTGCGGTAGTGTCTGAAGTCTTTACTTCCTGTAGCAATTTATTTTTTACTAAATCGGCACTAATCTTCATACCGGAACTTTCTAAACCCATCATCATAGGCCTGTATATTTCTGGCAATCCTGCCAACATTAAAGTGCCCAACCACTCATCGTCTACATTAAACTTTATATTTCGTAATTTGTGCGCGGCTGTCATGATTTTGTTTACATAGTCTTCAACAGATGAACTGCTTTCCAAATTGGTATTAATAAGTTCTTTTAATAAACCAACTTTTCGAGTTAAACCACTGTCTTCAAATGCCTTTGCCAAATTGTCCCATACCTGTTTTGCATTTTGGGCTTCTTGTATGTGTACATATAAAATCGGGTCAATTAAAAGAATTAACTTGGACTTAGCTTTGATGTCTTGTCTGACAGAGTCAGGATCAGTAGGATTTGGTTCTTTTAACACATAGCTATATAAATCTTCGTGTTGTAGGTAGGCCTTGACCGCAAAACTCCAAGTTGCCCAATTATCACGACCCGTTAATTTCTGAATTGACATCAATGAATTATTTCCAGACATATTTCTATTCAATTCGTATTTTTTTACTTCAATATAATATTTAGCTGAAAAATAAAACACACTCGCGAGCCCGGTAACTAAGTGAGTATAGTTATACTTGCGACTACTACTTGTAATTACTGACCAAAATACAAAAATAACTTTTTACGGCAGGCTTGGGACGGCCCATAACCTGATGAAATGAAAGCAAGGACAATTTAAAGAATAAGACTATATATTTTATATAATTAATTTACACAACGGATGACAGTGCACAAAAAAGATGAGCAAAAAGAGTAACACCATCATAGAGATTAGCGTAGGCGTTCATACTTCTCAACAGATGTGAATCAAATGATGCGATTTTTTTTTCATATTCTCGCAGTAGGTTGTATAGCATTTGAAATTCACCAAACTCTTCTTGCCGTGCTACAATAGGATGAAACCAAATTCTTCTTCATTTCTTTCTTTTTCTTTTTTGCTTTCTCTGTACAAGTAATATGCAATCATAATTTTTTTCTTCTTAGTCAAATAGCCCATAACGAATACGTGTGAATTTTAAGAAAGAACAAGATCAACTGCAAATTAATCGTGTTAGCAGTGGCGGGGCCACCAGGCGGTGACCGCGCGGCAGCCGGCCATAATAATAAGACACTAAAACTAATACTTCAAGTCCATCTGCAATTAAGTATCCAGGATACTTTATATAGCGTCTTTAAAGCTTAAATTACGACAGGTGGACTCGTCCAAGTACCCGCGCGTGTCGTCGTATACCCGTATAGCCGCGCTCACTGGCCGCTTCCTGTCCGGCGTGACCGCTCAGCTACTTACTCACCTCGGTCTCATGAACTACAGAGACCTCAACTACATCACACTGTCAGGTATTGTCAAAGACATTAAACTACAGTGTGACCAAGATCTTCTGGTGGCCATGGGTGAAATAATAAAAAAGTATAAATAATTTATATCTAAAGAAAATTTTACTTGTAAAAATTCCACGCAGTTGAAGCAGCTGACAGGACATTTTTCTAGTCAAATTTTCTTTACATTTAAACATCTAGCAGATTTAACTGCTGATATAAAAAATAAAAATATAATAAGCCTTTTAAATTTCTTATTACATTTTTCCGAGTTATAAATTATAACGTTCCTTTTAGTGAGTAGATTTAACATACTTAGTATTATTAATTTTACCACTTGTTCACCAACAGCGCCCTGTGCAACAAGATCTTGGTCGCACTATATACTAGACTTAAATCCATATGGACTGGCAGCGGGGCCTCAGAAGAAAGGCACATTAGGCAAAAAAACAATAATACACAGACCTTGATTAAAGAAAGCGCCGCATGTACTTACCGAACGTGACAGATTTTGGGTACTCACAAAAACATAAATAGATTAAAAAGCGTGTATCATCTCTTTCAATTAAGTAGGTATCGTTTTTACAGCTTATATGATATAGTTAGATAATTTTTTAACATAACGACAGGGCTTGATTTACCGCCAGGCTAATAAGGCTTGAGCCTAGGGCGCAAGGACCTGAGACTAATATCAAAGGCGTCGCCAAGGGAGCAGACAGACATTATAAAAAACTGGCCAAGTGCGAACAGCCTTCCGTAGTTGCCTGTCGTTACAACAATGTTTGGGTAGGAGTTTTTATTTTATGTATTTGAAAATAAAAAAAAAACTAAAATTTAATAGTTTCTTTTAACTTGTTTTTCAATGCATGGTTTTTATGCAGGTGCTTTTATTTTGTATGCAACCCGTTATCTATAGAATAAACTGACGAACTTCGTTTTTTTTGTGTATGTTTCTGAAAGACTGGTTAAAGGGTTTTAATTCTTTTTGCCTGCTGTCGATGTTTTGTCAATTGAAACAATATGTTGAAGATATCTCACAGTCTTCTGACTTATTCAATCAAACACTTTTCATAAGACGTAGATATGAAGTACTTAGTGTTCATATTTTTGTAGTTGTGAAACCTATCGCATGTGAACAGCACATGTCCGTTTTTTTAATAGACGATACAGAATAGATTAGAGAAGAAATCTCTTTGGGGATTATTTACAAAATGCGGTTCGTTTCCGCATTTAATATACTTTGCAATAAAATATTATAATATGTGGTTGTACAATGAAATTAGTAGCAAGAAGACGACACAGAAGGATTTAAATGCATTTAGAAGAAGTCATTTGTTACTCATTTACTCCCTTATTGTTACTGTTTTTCTTCCAGCGCAGATTTTGGCGACGTTCTGGGCGTTTTGGCTGCCGCCAGTTCAGTTCGGCATCTACTTCCATCGGCGGAGTTCCAGCGGAAACACTTTGCAACCCAACATTCATGCGCTCAAAAAACAACATTCAACCTCACCGGAACATAAGGTAAAATACTTGGCCTGAATATTTTTTTTTTTCAATTTTGTCCTATCTCCGGCATCATTCATGAATATTTTGAGAGCAACACTAGTTCAGAGGTAGCAGATATTTTTAAACAACATCTGATCTCTACTACTAACGTGAACCAACTTCGCTATTCTGGCACCATGTTTGGACTCAGCGACCCCGAAAACATAAAGTTCGGGTAGTCTGGTCTTACGCGCAGAGTACTTTTTTTGTGGGCCTGTGTATTTTAATAGTACCTACTATATAATTTCCTCCAGCCACGATAGACTGGAACAAATAGTCGCAATCGACTAGTTAGACGCCCCCGCTCATTGATTGATAGAATCTAAGAATTATTCTACCCACTTAAGAATCGTCAGTAACATTAAAAACTAATGTTTTAGCGAACATTCCGGGAAAACGTGATAGAAGCATCAACGTTGATCACTCAACATGCGCGACTGGCTTACACACGACCGAAAGTGCTCGCTTGGTCTGCGCTGTATGCGATAGCTTTGGCACTGTTCGTGCAAGTTCAGACTTACGTCCAGCTACTGTGGAAACAGATACAGCAGGAGAGTAATAATCCAGTGAGTATAAATAAATAAATATTTCCAACACACACCAATTAGCCTAGCCCCAAAGTAAGCACTGAAAGGCTTGTGTTATGGGATACTAGGGTAGCGGATAGATTACATATCCTAATACATATATATATAAGTATTTTTTCATTTCGAAATATATAAATATCTATTACATACATACAAATGGTTGTTTCACCATACTACATGTGCCCCACCGGAATTCGAACCCGGGACCTCACGACACCGTCACGGAGTGTAGACCACGCATTTCCAACTCTTTGACATTTTATACACGAATATCGCTCTTATCGCTAAGTAATAAAAGCTATGTCAATTGCAAATTATATCCATCCATATACAGGGTTAATTTTAAAATGCCAACAACCTCTTTTATATATTTCGGTCGTTAGCTGATGCACTTTTGTATGAAACAGCAGTTTGTTTTTTCGCGATTTCAGTGTTGGTCCCATAATAAAAGTTGTTCCTGTTGATGGTTAGAATCACCCCCTAAGATGCTGTTGGTGTTTTTATTAACCCTGTATATTACCTACAGCGCGCGTTGATGGGATAAGTTGTTTCGTTATGTTTTTAGTAAAATTTTCCGTCTACCAAAGAAGAGAATTAAGGTAATTTAACTTCTTATCAACAAGTGAATTAATCTGAATAAACAATCTTTTTATAATACCTACTAATGTTTGGATTATAATCTCTTGCATGATTATATACTGATGATAAAGGTAATTAAATGCATACAAAAAGAACTCACAAATGGTTGTAAACCTACAAAACGATTTTACGCTAGAAAAAAAAAATGATTTCAAATATGCAGCGGAAACATTTCTTTGGCAAATATAACATTTTTCAGGCAGGTATACACGGCTTTCATTACAGTACAAAGTTTTGTCATGTGAACAGCATGTTTGTTTACAAACAAACAAGGGCATTACTTTAGGCTCTGCCAATTCCAGACGTTTTCGGTCACGTGACATCAAAAAATACTTGTGTTTCTTCTTGAAATCGCTCCCAATATTCATGTATATACACATGCCAATGATTGTTGCTTTATTTTTTATACTGTCAAATAGCTTATTAGACCGGATAATTGAATGGTTACGTTCCGCTCTCTAAAATAATGGTTAGTTTAAAATAATAGGTATGATTGACTGAAGCTAGCTACAGCTGATTTTTGTGACATGCTCATAATAAGAAAAAACAGCCCGTGCTGAATTAAGAAGAAGAGTGAACATCCATTCAGTGATTTTTCCCTGGTTAAGTAACAAACATACAAACAGATTTAGGTAGATTCACATGTATAATATTAAACTACTTGACCGTCACTGAAAGCTTTATATTGAGATAGCACTTCCGTTTCCCGTCGAATTACCATCAGTTTCCGTACTTTTATTCACCTTGTATCCGGTCCAGTGGGGACACCTGGCAGAAGCGCGGCCATTTTTGTTTTCCTAAGTTTTGACAGCGCCATATTAACTCATTGGCGTTCTGACTCCCGTCGAAGCAACACGTGCTCAATCTGAGCGATCGTTGTGCGATTTTAAAGGTTTTATTATTATTAAGTGATAAAACTGTAAGTAAAACTATTTTATTTAACGGTTTTTGCCGTTCGTGTTATTCCAAATAGGTACTTTACGTATTAAAAGTGAAGGAACCGTAAGTAAAACTATAATTATTTTTGATAGTTTTTGCAGCCCTTGTGATAAGGATATTTAAAACAAGTATGTTAAATTGTGCAATACGCTTGTTTGAAAAAGTAATAATAAGCCGTGAGTAAAACTTAACGGCAATTCAAGGTGCGTTTTGTTTAAAAAAAAATTAAAGTACCTACATTAAAGTAAATTTTGCAATACTTTACGTCTGTCTTGGTCGTTTATCATAAAACTATTTTAAGAGTGTTTTCTCTTGGTACTCAATTAATGTTTCCGTATAAGTAAATGTGAAAGTAAATTGGTAAATGTATTACAAAATACTTAATTAAATTGTTTTACAGTTTAGAGTGAAGGAATATCGGTCAATATTGACGTTTCAGCCGCCGACTGACTGGCATTATTGGCAAAAACAGCAAGATGTGTGGATCTAGTCATTATTGTTCTTCGAACAGCTGCAGTAATAATTGGTTGAATTTGTCGTCATCTGGTATAACGAAAGCGGCATCGCTGCCTCAAGAAAAATAAGCGAGCTTGATATTCCAGCCCTTTTATTAAAAGATTGTTCGTGGGGTAAGTAAACTATGTACAATCTTAATAAGGTATTTCTAATGTCGATATGCCGTTTTCTGAACATGGCCACCAGCTATCAATATCTAAAGGCTTATGAATAAAAAGTTCTAACATTTTTACTGACCAATTCACGTAATAAAAATTCTCATATGAGTCGTGTGACTAAACTAGGATAAAGGAACGCTCTGTTCGAAAGACATTCAACGTTTATTTTAAATGATATGCTGATGTAAATTAAAAATTATAATCATAGTCCAGGCTTTATCAACCTGGAAACAAACAACGAGGTAAAGAAGTATTATGACAATTTATGATATATCACGTTCCTGACATTAATTTTCTTTCAGCAATTGCATATTTTTAAAATAAAAATGAATCATTGCGGGAAGGCACCTGCTCAGTTAATTTTAATAACGAAAGTGATAAGATAACAGAATTGTTTCTTAGGTCTTTTACAGCTAGCACAAAGCTAAAAAGTAAAAACTAAAGCACTCCAAGAAGTTAGTTATCTCTGTGATGAAGCACCACTTAATAAGATACCATCTATGAGGTTGTTTTTATCGTATTAAGAAAGTATTTGTCATGGATTTAAGTGATTGACATTTCATCAACCTAATGAGCAACTCGCGCAGAGGCAAGTGATATTCATAAGCTTCATCTCATGAAGCCCAAGGCGTGTCAGGACATGCCCTCCCATGGCGTACCTACACATATGAGTACCGGTGGCAAATCACCCTCGCGGGGTGCATATTATATATAATTTGTTTCCACTACGTGGAATCTTATTAAATGCCTCTAATGCCTTGTCTACATATACGAGTACCGGTGGCAAATCACCCTCGCGGGGTTAATATTATGTACAATTAGTTTCCACTACGTGGAACCTTATGAAATGCCTCTAATGCCTTGCCTACATATACGAGTACCGGTAGCAAATCACCCTCGCGGGGTGCATATTATATACAATTTGTTTCCACTACGTGAACCCTTATGAAATACCTCTAATGCCTTGCTTACATATACGAGTACCGGTAGCAAACCACCTTCGCGGCGTGCATATTACCAAAACTCTGATGACCGCCCCTCGCGGGGGCATATTATGTATAATTTGCTTCCTCCGTATGGAACTCATTATGAATAAGGACTTGCCTTCCATGGCTTGCCTACACATACAAGTATCAGTAACAAAACATCGTTGATAGAGAAATATCCTCATCAATCTTATAATCGCCCTTGTGGGGTCATATCACACAATATATTATTTCCATTACGTGAATATCAATATATGTTCTCCTTAGAACATGTTAGCTTATGGAGTTCGTACTATTATGTAAGCACCGGTAACATACGACACTCGAGTGGAGCAAATTATGCATAATTTAACATGTAGTCTATTCGTGATTCATAATTTATTTTTGTGACCATGGGGTCTGTAAAAGTGTAAACGATTCGAAACATTATAAATAAGTAAATTGTAAATATAATAAATGTCGCTTGACATAATGCATTACTTCCATCGCGTGGAAATCCATACATCAACGCAACGCAACATACCCGCTCATGGCTTGCGTACACACATAAGTATCGGCTATAAACTACCCTCTTAATAGACTATAAAGATCGAACATCGAATGTTGACGTACCCAGTTGGGAAGTGCAATGTACGTGGTTTTTAAGGTGTCGCATACTCCGAGGTCTTGGGTTCACCCTGGTGGGGCAAATCATTGTTTGATAAAAACGAGCATCTGTGCCTAAGTTTTGGTTGTTAACAAATATGAATTCAAAATCTAATCCAATAAATTCTAATCTATGCGTCATCATTATGCATTTCTAAGCGTTAGCCCATAACACAAGCCTTTCAATGCCCATTATAAGGCTAGGCTAATTGGTGTGAAGTGTTGACTCGATCACTACGGTTGTTCTACCGTAATATATAATACATTTCAAAGGAAAAAGGAATATCGAAACAATTAATGTTTGAAAAAATTTAGTGCAGGTAAGTTGATAAATTGGGAGTTCCATAAATAATTCTTAAATAAATTTAATGGTATCGCATGCCATTCAAAAGCTGGTTTATCTAAATCCAATATATATCAAACTCCAATCTCAAGTGCAGAAAAAATAGAAGATAACATATTTTCTCTTGAAAATAACAAAAGTAAACCAAATGGGTTGCTCACTCTTTTGATCGCGTAATGAGAGAAACTTGCAATATTAGAAATGTCGTGTATGTGGTGTCTGAGGTGGCCAACATGATCATTTTGAATATATAAGTGGTGCTAGTTACTGAAGAAAGATTGCACGATCTACCAAATTCTTGAAAGGTTTTGAAGATCATTGTATGCAATTATCCCCTTTATGTTATTTTAGTAAAAATTACTGAAAACTGTTCTTAATATTAAACTTACGCTTTCTAACCTTACCACGACTGTCTGGAATAAATATACTTCAAACCCTACGCATAGTACATACACACCTCATGTAAGCTGTGTAAATCTTATAAATAACTAAATCTTTATTTAGTATTAAGTAATACATATAAATGACTCAGATCTAAGAACTGAAAAACAAAAGGAAAAATTACAATCAATTATAGATTCCAGGATATCAAATGAATTTCATAAAATCTGGTCTGAACTTCGTAATAGCATAATTTATCACGGCAACCCAGCAACAATATAAAAACTATACCAGAGAATTTCGTTGTACAAACGTAAACTTCAGAGGTTGATCGGTTTCAACATTTGTGTCATTCCGTGGGGTTGTATCAACCACTCCCTACTTCTAACAATAATTATGAATTCACTGCAATCGACCTTGCAATCACTTCCCGCCAATCTAATATGAAAGCTTGGGAAGTATAGTTGAAGAACACGGCACGATATGCTAGCACTACGCTTTTCAACATATTCTACAAAGAGCGACAGCTCTGTCTTAAACAGCTATGAGATGGCTCGGAAACGCTGGCTTGCGTGGTTGCATTGGTCTAGGAACAAGAATGTTTATCGGAATAATCCCGCAAGTTGTGGACTCGGCTCTGAGCTCACACGATTTTTGAGAGACTTACTTTTAACTCGTGACTTATCTTAAAATAAGTACCATTATTTTAAATAAGTCAGTAGTTTTTACATGATATACCAATGGATGATAAGTCTAATTACCTAAGCTCAACTGTCTTGGCAAACACATTTATTGAAGTCGATTGTTTTTAAAGAATCAGTCCGTAACCTACTATTCTGTGTCTATAAGTTAACTTATTTCCTTTTCTTCAATAATATACTCGTTACATCATAATGATCTGTTTCAAATACTTCGTCATATATGTTGTTCTGAACGTCATACAGTAATTATGCTGCGTATTATTTGGTTCAGCATGTGGTACACATGACTTGTTCCTATTTCAAATTATCCCGAATCATTGTATTTGTACCGACGAAGATTAGTTTAGCCTTGTTTTGGTTCAAAACAGGTGAAAGTAGTTAAAGACAATCCGATTGGTGACTTGTACCGAATAATGGTAATCGTAAGTGGGACCCTGATTTTTGGTACTTAAGTAAAAAGTACAGTCTTGTAAAATGTAAGACTCGGTATCGAACAACTTTACATCTTTTTCTCGCGTTCGTACGCCTTATTTGTGATATACAAAGATACAAATGAATGCTACACAAGGAAGCGTCCGGTCATAGTTTTAAGCAAAGGAATATAGCGATCAGCTAATATATATGTTAAAGCAGCTTCGTAAGCTTGAAGAAATTAAAGGCGTGATTCAAATAATATTATTTGATTAATTTTTAAGCTTAGTCGTTTCTTTATACAGTTTCATATAATCTGATAAATGTTAATATTTAAATTTATCATAAATTGTCACATTGGCGTATATATCTATGTAAGTGGCGATCACCAGGCGATAACAAACAGGTCTCAATATAAAGCTTTCAGTGACGGTCAAGTAGTTTAATAGCAGCATTTTACCTGAAATAAAATGCATATTAAAATACTTACCTCACTGAAAGCTTTCACTTTAAATTCTGCCTGGTGAAATAATTGAGCCAATGAGTTAATATGGCGCTGTCAAAACTTAGGAAAACAAAAATGGCCGCGCTTCTGCCAGGTGTCGCCACTGGACCGGATACAAGGTGAATAAAAGTACGGAAACTGATGGTAATTCGACGGGAAACGGAAGTGCTATCTCAATATAAAGCTTTCAGTGAGGTAAGTATTTTAATATGCATTTTATTTCAGGTAAAATGCTGCTATTAATAGGATAAATTCAAACTGTACAATTTTTACATGGAAACAACATTTTAGTTTTTTTTCTTAATTTTTAATAGTGTTGGTACCAGAAACTATAAAGGACAATGGGCAAAACACACCGAGCTCCGCCAACAATGTAATTAGTATGAATCGAAAAACTAGCCTTTTTTATTATGATATCTAACACACTTTGGACATTGGAACACCATTTACGGTTTTTTCAATTAGTATGGATGAACTGGAATTATGTTTTGTCCGAAGAGTGGACAAGTTTGTGTGATTTGTTGTCGCTCCGTTTTACATAGAAGACAATTTACTATAACGAACAGAATGTTTAAAAAACCCCAACCCATGCGGCGATTTTCGGATTTATTCTAGCGCGGCAGAATACCATAAGGGGCTACCATTGCACCTTGTGAAGTACTCCTATAATACCTGAGCCCCCTATGTAGGGTCTTACTAACTTAGTTATATCCCTTTTTTCATTAATGTTCGTTCGTTATAGTACTTGTACCTATTTAACTTAAAATAACTAAAGACCTCCGGGATGGAATTTGATGCGCTTTGGCACAGATGATCATGACTATAATACCTTTCAAAAGTTTCAAACAAATGTAGTTTAAGCCGTGTTGGACGTGGGTGCAGCGCCCATACATTTTTCTCCAGTGTCCTTTAATTCTGGTTAAAAGGTAAAGCGCCGTAGAAGCGACTCAGACCCTACTGGACGCGTTCATAGAGCCCGTATTCATGCGGGCGCTGAACCCGGTGCCTAATAGTTATTTATGTAACTGTTGTATAATGAGTGGTATTAAAACTCTTATGTGGGTTTATAACAGTATAAATAATTTTGATAATAGTATCACATGAGTGTTTTTATACTTAATTATGAACAGTTGCATACAAGACTATCTACATCCATAATATGAATCCTCTATAAAAAGACTCTGAAACCATGGGGTGTTCTAAGAACTTTTAATTCATCAAAAGTTTCGGCACTGTGTTAGTGAAACGGGCGTAATGACAATGTTCTCTTTTTGAAATTCATAATACCACGCATCGAGCAGGGAAAATTGTGGCAGTCTGATGAGTACTTTAAATAGCGAAGGAGTGTATTTAAAAAAAATATTTGTTCACATCACTCATTCAATAAAACAAGATTCAATGGTATAGATGCACTGATTTATTTATTTATGACTTTTCGCATCCTTTTCAGGGTGCGTCGTCAGAATTATGATTTTATTTATCTATCTTATATATATAAAAATCAATTGCTGTTCGTTAGTCTCGCTAAAACTTGAGAACGGCTAAACGGATTTATCTCATCTTGGTCTTGAAATGTTCGTGGAGGTCTAGGGAAGGTTTAAAAGGTGAGAAAAATAATTATATAAAGAAATTCATTGTGCATAATACAAGCCTGAGAACAAAACCTATAGTCTACCTACACTACAGCTCTACACCGAAGCGAAGCGAGGGCAGGCCACTAGTTAGAATATGTTTTTTTTTTATGACATTGGATGTTTTAATGTTTGCAATGAACTAACATTTTCAGAATATTTATTAGAGGTTTTGTATGGGTGCAGACAAACATCTAAACAACATTCTTTTTTTTACTTACAATTGCTTCAATACCTACTTAAAAATGGGATTCTATCGCAGGTAGCGTACAACGGCGCAGTAGAAGCAACTCAGACTCTACTAGGCGCGGCGGGCGCGTTCATAGCATCCGTATTCACGCGGGCATCGAACCCGGCGCCCGTGGCCGCGTTGCAAGGCGTCGCCGTATTCTTGGGCACATACACGACCAACGTATACGTGTCGTATGCGGGCTACGTAGTCATGGGCATGCTGTTCCATTACAACATCACCTTGGCAAGGTTAGTGTTTTAAAGCACACAAATACTATTTTACCCATTACCTTATTTTTTATACTTTAACCAACGATATTAAATAACCTGGATACACCACGTGCGTTCAAAATGTGTCCCTATCAAGAAGTGCTTGATCACCACTCGAGCACTGCTTGGTTCACAGTCACGCGCGGACCGTTGAAAAGTTAATACGCTGCAGAGGTCCGTGAAAAAAATGCGAAAAAAAAAACTTATACTACGTAAAGTGTCGTTTTTCGCCAGGTACCTGATCAATGTTTATTAATTAAATGCATTTGAAGCAAATTTTACATACTACACATACTATAAACTGATGTAATAGAAAATATTTGTGATATTCAAATGCATGGTCGGTAATATAGACGTCTCTATCGGTCCATACCTGTTATTTTGCTAACAGCGCATTCAGAATTGCGTGTAGACTCAAAGAAAGGTATTCTTCCGCATATAGCAATAAGTCGTAAAATTTTACGAGCTTGCATTTAGATATTTATAATTATTTATATAATTATTTTTAATTAAGACCTTATTCAGTGTGCATTAAAGGTGACTAAATATTTAAATAATGCCTTATATTGTTTTTGACTACGCGATCATCTTCGGAGCTCTAATGTACCTGTTGGACAGGTTTCGGCCACGATTTTGTTCGTGATGTTATATCTAGGCTATTTAATGTCGTTGACTTTAACACATAGAAAGCAGTGTTTTAGACACACAAATATGAAACCATTTTCTGAAACTGGGCTCGATTCTGGCATGATTCTTTAAACAAAACTTGAATATCGCATTAGTGTGTCCTTGTCATTCTCTATACATATAGAATGAAAAGGAGAGACTGATTTTAAATTTAGAATTAAGTTTAGAGAACCATGCCAAAATGAGACCTATTATAATAACACAAAGATCCAGCTAATATTATCCCACAGTAATATTTATTTGGGATATCTATTTATTATACACATTTTGTTGTGAATTACCTAAACGCTGTTACATTCGTGAACAGCTGAAGATCCATGTTGCTCTACAATAACAAAACAAAAAAGAAATTTAACTTTATTTTAATTAATTTAATGTTTATGGGACTCCTATTGACAATATCCCTTAATGGGATGGGGATGTACGCTCGCATACGTCATATCACTACTTCTATGCTTTTAGCTCTCGTTCTGAGTTGACCACCAAACCTACAATGACTTTTCTCATCTCCCTAATGTGGTTTTTGCAACAATTTTTTTTTATAAAAATTAAAAAAAAAAACCTTCCACGAAGCGTGACGCCTCATATCTAGTAAGTAATAAGTACATAATTTTATGACAGCTCAAGTTATTCTATAAAAAAACTTTTTTCAGTGCAAAAATCGCCGCTCAGCTAACAGACGAAAGTTGCTTCGGTCTGATATTCGGCATCAATACACTGATCGGCACCGGGCTACAATCGTTGCTCACTCTGATACTCATCCAGTCGTTGAGAATGTCCATCGCTTCGCAGTACTATGTGCTTAGTGGACTGTTCCTAATTTTCGCTGCCGGATGGCTGCTCGGGTGGATCATACAAAAGTGTAAACAGAAAAAATTAACTGTCGCCAACCAGTATTAGTATGGTTTTCTAATACCTTTGGGGAATAGTACATACCCTTAGTACGAGTTTGAACTCACGAAAACTATCATAGTTTTCGTAATTGTAAATTATGTTTCTATGTCCGTTTCGGTGAAAAGTAACCAAATATACTTAAAATTTAAGACGTCTTAAATTTTAAGTATATTTGGTTACTTTTTACCAAATGATTTAATGATCGTATTTAAACACTGTGTATTTGTATTGAAACGAAAATAATAAAATCAGTACCCTTAGTACGATTGCGAGCTCAAGAAAACTCATAGTTTTCGTAATCTTAAAACTCGTACTAAGTACAGTAATGCATTCAGTTACTGTAGACCAGTTACTGGCATTGTGTGCCCGCACTATAAATGTTACATTCATGTGCGAGTCGGTTAGTAACTCGCATCCGTGTTACAACATTTTTAAGCATATAACTGCTAAATGTTTAAATCTAAAGAAAAGTTCACTAAAAAATATTTCACGCGGACCAGGCAGCAGACGGGACTCGAACCCGCACTCACAATCCGGGCGGATCACTGACTAATTATGTTACCGTGGCCCTGATGGCCGTGTAGAATCTTCTCTAGTATTCCTCAGGCTTTTTAGGCGGCTTGCGCAGGGTGCGCGTTCGAATCCCGTCTGCTGTCTACTTGTGTGACCGGGTAAGAAGAGTCGAGATACTGCCATGCAAGTATTATTTAATAATGACATATTTTGATGTAAATGCCTGTTGATTAATTGTAGATATTTATGAACTTAGTCATAGAAACTTGCTTATGTGTAAATATAAGATGGGAGCCATTAAAAAGACGTAAAATTTAGGTTATGTATAGCTGAAAGTAACAAAATTTGAATCCTCACCTCACCTCCAGACAGAGCGTTTTTTTAACCCGAATTGTATTATCTACAGGTATAAGACATACCCCTGCCCCGGAGCATGAGCAATACAATTTACATTATATCACGTTTTCTATCACGCCTAACTGTCAAACTCCATAGTAATTTGAAAAATGCGTTATATATCATATCGCAGTACTCATGCTAGGGGGGCAGGGATACAATATCTGTCTACTGTCATATAAGCAGCTCGCACTGTATAACCTCGCCTTTACTCTTAGCGGATATTATATAATTTTGCGAAATGTTACTTACAACACGACTGGCGTATAATGCGATTCAACTAAGAATAGGACCGACTGGGCCCCATATTGTGACGTCATAGCTGTCAATTCAAACCAAGTAGTGTGAGCAAAAAAAAGTTTTTATTTAACAAAACTTATTAAGATTATGTGAGAAAAATCATCAGATTTTTTAATAAATTTTATTTACTATGATTGAGAAAAACTGATTTTTAATAATATTTATTTATTATAACTGTGTGAGAAAAAACATTAATGAGACTCTAGCTCTTTAATTCCGCTCATCTCTGCATTACCGCCGGAGTAGTTATGAATAATCATGCACTATTACTAGGTTACATACGAACATGCATCCTTTAAGTAATCGAAAGTTTTAAATCGAGTTTCTGAACGCAACTTAAATGACATTTGGTGGATGATTTAGTTATCAACCATTCATAGCCAAAGCTCGATAAATGAAAAAAAAAATAGCAACCAATATTAATTATCAATATATGTTAAAGTTGGTTTACAAATGTTTGGTTTTTATTCCTGAATTAGCTGTGTGCTAAAAAAGGCATCCAAGATTATTTTGCAAACCGTACTTGTCAAGCGACATTTGACAGATAGAGGTCATTGGCTTTCCTATTCTTATTTGAATCGCACTATACTTATCTTTACCAATCTAAAGTTAGCCATTTGATTACGCTATATATGCAATAGATAATCTTTTCCTTAAAACTTAAAACCGACTTAGATTTATTGGCTGTGATGCTGTACATTTATTAATATAATTATTGAAACGAAGTTTCTTTTCGGACGGTATAGCGGATAACGGATAGGCGAAAAAATAATAGGATTTTTCTGTCACAATCTAGCCAGGCAGGCTAGCAGGCAGACGACGATGGTTGTGGACTTGGTTTAAAGTTTTGTTTAATAGTTTGTTGAAATCGGGGGATCGGGCCTTCACGTGGCCACAGTGTGGTTTGGTGGTTAGAATATTTTTTTGATGGAATAGGGAGATATTGCGATAAATAGAGAAGAGCACTGGGCCCAATCCGCTCTGAACTGATTGGACAGATTATTAATTAATGGGAACTATATTTTCTATCACCAAAATTTATATTTGTCATCAAGTTGTATCACCTAATAAATAGATCTATCGCCACGAAATATTTTCGTTCTCAGATAAACAAAAATTGTTCCCAGGTATGAATTATCAAATTAATGTTAATATATGTGTAAAATAAGAGATCGATAACCAATAAAATTATATTGCATTACATGAATATAAACTTCGTTCTTATAATAACAGTTTTGTTACTTAAATAATAGCTCTGTGCTCAGAATGGTAGATCTGTCACCAAATAAATCGATTATCGATCCCTGACTGCGACTCCTTTTTATTTGATATTTTGTCACCAATACAGTAGTAACATTTTATTTCGTTCAGATATTAAATTAATAGTATTCGTTACCAATTTAATACATCAATTTATAATTTTAATGAAAAAATGATCAAAGGGGCGGAGACAAATTGGCGCGCTTTAAAAATTGACCAATCCGGCCTCAACGATGGGTAGTAGGTTCGATCACACGATGCGCGACGCGGGCGGCGTGCGAGAGAGATGCAAGTTTACTTCATTCGCGATTTCACGTTCATTGTTGTAGGTGCATTTTATTATCGTTGTGGATAATTTGTTGTTTTAGTTAATTTCTTAAATGTTTATTTTTGATTATGGCATCAAGTAGTGGTGAAGGTAATGCAAGTCATTCAAAAAGTTTATCGTCGTTTGTCGAGCAATCATTCGTGGAGAAAGTGCCGATATTGGAGTCTGATGAGGAAAATGAGGAAGGTACTGACACTGATGAAGGCACAATACCAAAGAAGAAACGGTCGCAAAGCAAGGATTGGATTTTCGTTAAAAAATTTGAAGACAAACACAGTGCTGAGGAGTATATAAAGACTGAAAAAATTTGGTCTTTTCTGCGAACGCATGATGTAGAGGAAGGGAGAAAAAAGTACTTTAGATGTAATAAATTTGGGAGTCTAGTTAAGTAGCAGAATCTTTTGGTTGAAACGATGATGACAACCCTAATTTTTTATTTGAACTTAATGCAATTTTCTAGTAACATAATATGATTTATTGGTGATCTCTTTAAATTAGTTTGCTTAAATACTTATTAGGACACACCTATTATAATATATACAAAAACATTTATTTGGTACTAGACCTTATATCTCAGGATTTTAGGTGATTTATTGTGGAACTGATTTTGCATTGTTTGGTGACTACATTTTGGTGACAGATCTACTATTTTGAGGACAAACCCTATTATTTAAGAAACACAAAACTAATTAAATTGGTGATAGCTTAAATGATACCCTTAATTAATCTGTTCCAATTAATAAGTTACTTGGTGGGTAGGATACTTTTTTGCACCAACTCCAAATGTTAATAAAAAAACATACAGTCGCATTAAGAAACCTAATCCTTTTTGAAGGTGGTTGATTAAAATAAAAAAAAACGAGCGAGCCTTACAGCAGTTACATCAATACATGTTCGCATATAACAGACAGTTTTTTGCTCGATATTATGATATGGTGTCTTTTTGATGTGTAACAATTTGTGGGAGTGATTTCGTGAAATGGGACGGAAGTGTGTAACAGGAAGTCGGGAAAGCGCGCGCTATATGATTTGATTTTAGAACATAATGTTCAAATGGCTTATTCCTTTTGTAGAAGGTTTTATTTCTTTCTTTACTAATATAAGGTGAGGTTTCAAATGTTTCACATCATACGCGACTACTGTAAGGCTTGCTCGTTTTTTTTTTCAATATTATATGTGTCTAATGTTGTATAAATAATAGTAAGAAACCCTTCGTGCGTGAGTCCCACTAGCACTTGACCGGTTTTTTGTATTCTATTGCCTTTGAAAGCATACAAGCAGGTGTTTTAAGATATCACCAACCATCACCTATAGACATTAACTGAGAAGACTATGATAAGTTACAATTGTTAGAAACTTTAATGCAAGTTTCTATAAACGTAAACCGCCTTATTACTAAACGTAGACTAAACTTGAACCAGGATTAAAACTGATGCTGTTACTTTTGTTTGCTAAAAAGAAGACAGACAAGAGACAACGTTAGGTTTAAACCAATACCTACCATCTTTAGTCCGCGTTTTGGAATAAGGGATAAAATTAGTTATATTGTGATATACATATTTTGTAAAGCTTAATGTCTTTTATGTTCACTTTTTGTGAAAATGAGATAAGAATGCAACATGGTTTGAAGGTTTTTCTTTAAAATAATATTATCATGAATATTAGGTAAGTGTTTAGTTTGTTATACATATTCGGTTCAGATATTTATTTAATGTTTTAATTTTGTTATGATTATATTTGTTAAAATTGTTCAGTTCAATATTATTTATTAAATCGAAAGGATAATGAATACAACTTGACTAATAGGTTGTTTTATAAAGAGTATTGTAATGACTAATTTCTTAATGTGTGAAATCTAGGTTTAATTATAGTACTGAATGTGTTAGTGTATGATGAAAATTCATTATAAAAGACTCTAACATTGTGACAGTGACACATTTTGTATCCGACAGTTGAGTGAAGCGAACGGAACTACCAGTGAACAATACAACAGCTATTCAGCAGAGAATCAGAGCTATTTTATTTTATTGCCACCCTAGGTGCCTTTATTCTAAGTCGCCCCCACGGGGATTGCCACCGAAAGCAAATGGGAATAAAAAACTGAAATGGAGACTTCATTCCTATTTGTTTTCACGTGGCAATCCCGGGGGGGGGGGGGGATTGGGAATAAAGCTTGGAGGAAAAATCAATCCATAGTTTTATTGTTACCTAAAATTTTCTCTTATCTTTCAATTGGCCATAAATCAATTTAAATCATCAGTTTTAACTACACATTTTCGAAAACTTTTTTTAGGACAAGCCAATGTTATGTCATTCGACAAGCCGATTTAATTGTAGGAATAACTCACTAACCAAAATGGGTAGGTTGTGTTACAACTTCCTTGTCTCTGATTTGGAAAAAAAATTGTATGTAAATCAATGGTAGGTACAACACGAATATATAATATACAACACAAATATAATTTGACGACCTCCGTGGTCGAGTGGTTTGTACGCCGGGTTTCATGGTGTCGCCGACTCGAGAGGTCCCGGTTTCGAATCCCGGTGGGGGCAGATGTTTATGTGATGAATAAGAGCATTTGTACTTCAGTCATGGATGTTTCATATGTATTTCTAAATAAAAATATACTTATATATGTACAGTATATGTATTCTATCCGTTACCCTAGTATCCCATAACACAAGCCTTACAGTGCTTACTTTGGGGCTAGGCTAATTGGTGTGTGTAAATCTGCTGTAAATGGTATTTTCTCTCTCGATGTTTTTTTTTTTGTAAAAAGTGTGAATTCCGGGCGCAAATGGTTTTCTAACCTTTTTTTTATTATATATGTAATTTTTCCTTACCCAGTACCATTTGGATCATGGGTATTTTGTTTTTGTAGCTTAAAACTTTCTGGTTCAAATAGCACTAGCACTAATTTAAAAAGAAAAACAACAGCGGGTCAATTATGCTTTAGCGATATAATCATAATGTGATGTCAATATGATGTTGATGCCAACTTGACATTGTTTTTAAATTGGTATTATGAAACATTCCTATGTCAGATCAAGATCATATCAATATCATATCCTGTATCACATTTTTGACGTTTTTGCGATACTGTTTTAAGTCAAAAAGTTGAACGTAATACGCATTTAAGTTGATATCATTTTAAAGAGTTGATCATAATAAGTACGCATAAGTTGATGTCATTTTGATATCGCATTTTTCGGAGAGCATAATACGTAATGTGAAATTGACATCAAAACAATATCACAATTAGCGAGCATAATTGGCCTGCAGTGGTCCTGAAATAGTCGGATTGCATTTTACTTGTATTGTGCTCCCAATGATGTATATTTTATTTGTACAAATATGGATTTCCTGAACCATAAAATTTGGCATTTATAGAATGTATACTTAGGTAATTCAAATCCCACTACAACCAAAGAATAGTATTTATATTATGGGAACTACAACATTATGGGCAGAATTATGTCAATTCTCAAATAAAATGTGCTCAATCAAATTTATAGTCCAATCAAGACCTTAACATCATCTTGATAACAAAATAGCGCTTAAGTAAATAACATTCAACAAACCATGATTTTTGTGATTAAAATGATTTTACAGTTTTACTAATGAGAAGTGTTGCCGAGGCATTTGTTATTTGATTTTGAACTACAGTAAAACCCGTTTAAACGATTTCACAGGGACCCAACCAAAAACGCGTGTTATGCGAGAAAGCGTATTATGCGGGATAGGGAAATTTAACTTCTGATAACGCCTGTGGTCAAGGGGGGAGGGGGGTCAAATGTATGTATATGCAATTGACTTCTTACCTATTAATAAATTCCGCATCGCATGACAAAACGTAAATAAATTCTTGTATTGTAGAAAGTATTAAAATATTCAGAAAAATATTAAGATTTTGACATTCGTTATTAAAATCGCCGCCATTTTCATCACGACTATCAGATTTGCCAAAATGCAAGGCCAGCAGTGTAAAAATATGTAGGTAGGTATGGTGTGTGTGTGTGCATTGCTTTTCTTTTTACGACAGCCGTTCTCCAGCATTCACTTTAGTTTTGTATAATTTGTATGCGGCATACCCAAATAAAGTAGAAGTTATTGTTACGAACATACAATTTTTATTGCTTTTGTGGACAATGCCATCTGTAAGTGTGGGCGTATGACAAAATCGGAGTCGACTCATCTTCTTCTTGATCATTATCACTTAGGGCCTCTTCTTGTGTGATATTCACATTCTCAATAAGATCTTCAATTGATTAAAATTGGTACGGTGCCACTTGGTATTGCTTAGCGTGCATCGCTCGACAGTCGTCACGTCATTCGCTGACCGCTGTCGCAAGAGGTAGGTAATGTGTGGTACGTGTTGGCGATTTAGACGTATTAAACGGGATGACGAATCGTATTAAGCGTTAAGAAATGTATGACAACATGTCTCTGGGACTGACGCAAAATGGCGTATTATGCGAGAAATCGTATTAAACGGGTTCTACTGTATTTGTGCTCTTTATAAAAGCATTGAAGACGTTGTTTTAACTTTACAACACAGAACATACGCAATATTGTTTTATTGAGTGCACATGCAGCATGTTTGTGACTAAAGGGAATTGTGGTCATGCACCACAATTGAAGCGGTTCACTTTTGAGCTGCGAGTGCTGTATCTTCCCTTTTTGTTTTAATCTAAGGAAACAGTTAAATAAACTTGGCAGAGTATACTTTTTTAGGGAATGGCTGTCCAACAATGGGCTCCAGACTATCTAAATTTATGTGAGTGTCGAAAATGTGGTCCACAGCCTGATTGAGTTCTGTGAGAAATTACTCTCATTCCTTCTTGGTTTCCTGTGGGAATTTAGGCTACTTAGAAAGTTTAATAACAAAAAAGATATGTAGTTATATTTAAATAAATATATTTATAGCTGTGTATTTACATTACTTAAGATATGTCTTATTTTTAATTTTATGGAATGTTTCTCATAATTTAAGAAAGGAATTACTATTTTGAACTAATCTATCGGAAGTTCAGAATCGTCAAGTCCTGCAGTGTAATTAAATCACAACCACATTAATATAATTTCCCAGTTTCATCCCATTTACAAAATATATATACACTTCACAAAACTCTGTTATTGTTCAATTCTCAACTTAAGCATATTGCATAGACGTTGGCCTTGTTTTAAAGTAAACATAAATACATATTAATATAAAAATGAAAGCAAATGTAGGTAATACAATAGTGTTAATCTGTTGACGCATTTTGGCAAATTCCTGCTTTCTTTCTCTTTTCTGTTTAGCAGTTTCTTTGACCGTCCCTTTTAGTTTCCTCATGATGGTACTGTAAAGAAATAAATGAAATATTAATTTGAACTTCTTAGCTTGCCACGTAGATACCGAAAATAAATAAATGAAGAAGTGAAATACGATGTCGCCCCTCGCCTGAGCTTAACGAGAATATAATGAATGAACACTATAATACCTGGAGTATTATTATGAGTACAAAGAAATTTGTGTTAACCAAATTTGTCCGTGTTATTTTAATTTCAAAAAACTTAGGAAAAGCGATCTCCCTTGATTGCCTCGACCTGTGACTCCGTTCAAAACCTACGCTCCCTAACAAATGTCAAAGTTGACATTAGCTTCATACATTTTGTCAAAATTGAAACGTAGACGATAAATTAGTAGCATTTATAGCGTAGGTTTGGTACGCAGCCCAAGTGTCAGGGAGGAAGTTATATACCTAAGGTAATATTACTTTCTTGACTAGATTTGAATAATTAATGTAAGACACATTATATTCGTAATAAATGAACAAAAAACTTTCATTCGGAGCGTAGGTTTGGAACGTGGCACGGCCGTACCAAAACTAGGGATGTGAGACGATTACGATTTTTAAAACCGTTACCCATGGCTTCAAAACGTTTTTTGTAAACATACGATTTGTTTCCAATGGCATGAGCAATACGATACAAATAATATCACGTTTTTTATCGCAAGTAACTGACAGACTATATTAATTTGTCAATTCAGCATATTAAAAACGAGTGAACTGCCATATTACGGTGCTAATGCTAGATAGATCGAATCGTATGCCCAGAAAATAATATGAAAAGTATAGAAATAAAAATATTTTATCCGCCGAAAATTGAAAGATGTGAACCGTCTGTTCCCATTTGTATTGAGGGTGGAAGAGTCTCCGGCAGACTCCCAATTTTTATGAGATGTAGTGCACCTAGATCGTTTACCAAAAAACCACAATTTATTTCATCTCCATTTTTTGATAGTAATTGTTATAATATAAAATTAAATAATTAAATACATCAAGCAGTAACATGCTTTAAAATAATAAAAATTATA
This sequence comes from Chilo suppressalis, assembly GCA_902850365.2. Lineage (NCBI taxonomy): Eukaryota > Metazoa > Arthropoda > Insecta > Lepidoptera > Crambidae > Chilo > Chilo suppressalis. The sequence goes on from OU963898.1 coordinate 24,260,551, forward strand.
AATATAATTACTATTTCTTCTTTCAAATGTTTAATACTTATAAAAGTATTCATTTGACATTGTGGGTTACCTATAATGCGAAGAGATGGCGCTGCCTTGCAGCTTAAGAATGGCTAGAAGAATTTCGACACGGTCCGTGAGGGCCGTGGTAGCATAATTAGTCAGTGCATTCGCCCCGATTTGCGAAGGGTGTGGGTTCGAGTCCCGTCTGCTGCCTAGTCCGCGTGGAATTTTTTCTAGTTATATTTTCTTTAGATTTAAATAATTTCTAAATCGAGATTTAGGTGTACTATACCTCATAAAAGTTGGGCGTCTGTCGGAGACTCTCCACCCTCAATGTCTGTTCTGGTGATACTGCGATGCGGCATATTCTTTTTCTTTTCTTTTTTCATAAAATTATTGTATATATGCCTGCTGTTTTCTTTATTTTCGTTTTTTAATTTCGATATAATTGGTCAGACTCGGTTGAGATCGATTCCATGCATTTTTGACATGTTTATCCATCGCTGTCTGAGCGATAATAACGGGAGACTGACGGCAACGTGCCACACGATCAGTTTACCATCAAAATGTTGCAAAAAAAAGCTATACATCCTATAAATAGAGAAAGGAAACGTTTCGGAGAATACCATCATTTATTTGTAAAAAAAATGAAATTTTATGATCTTAGATTTTATAAATAAAGAAGAATGACTTAAGAAACATTTTATTACATTTTTGATTTAGTGAAAAACTATTTGATGAAAAATTGGTATAATTGGCTTGGCAGAAACAACCAATCCTTCCAGAAGAAAGACTTATTGTCACCATTCGGTAAGTACGAACTAATAATTTTAGCGCTTAGTTAATAAAAGACAAAGCTATTAGATTTTTAAAAAGATTATAACTTAGATTGATTTAATCTAAGGATAATAATTCAAATACAAATCATTTATTATTCGGACAACATAGATCATAATAAAAAAATCGGTATCAAGTGGGTCGAACTCGCATACGAAGGGTATCGTATCATTATCATTAATTTAATTATAATTAATTTAAAATGGCAGTGCCAGCGCTGACCAGCGCGTGTCGGCACTTATCGGTGCTGTTCGGCTTTCGGCTTTCTTTCTGTATACGGCCTATCAGTCTAAACATTACACGATCAGCTAGCGTCAGTCTTACCAGACTAATGGACTGAACTGATGCCAAATTGATCGTGTAACCCACCACCTCTATGACCAAAACAAATAAAAGGTTCTGTTCTGTCAAAATAACCTTAGCTACTCCATGTACGATCAATTTGTACTTTTAATTTTATTGAGTTTAGCTGCAATTCTGCCTCAACTTGAACTTTTAGGATCGTTGTGTGTTATTTAGCTACCGATAGCGCAATTCTCTTTTACTTTGTACCCATTTATAGCAGGTATTTACCGGTTGCAGAGTATATACCTAGCTACTTTAATATACATTTTGCAGCTCTAAGGTGATTCATTTTATTTTATTGCATAAGCTTTAATTTTCCTATTCTCTTTTTTACTATAGGATTAAAATTCACTTCATCACCTCTTCATTATGGATATGGTAAGACATATTTGTGTATTTTTTGTTGTTTGCCTCTTTCTCTTTACCCAACGCTCTCTAATTAATTTTAGGGCTCAGCTTTCCATTAGCTGTGGTTGAGTAGCGAGCTGAATTTTTTGTCATGCAAAGTATTAATTATTAGAAACATGTACACGAAATCTTTTCTGGCGGAAACAAATAGAACTTGAGCAAAAAATATTGAAATTTAATATTTTTGGCCCTCCCTCCCCCCACAACAAAACTACCCCGAAATTCAACCACAGTAATGGAATTAGGTACCGCTGTACCATATTATCGGGTGTCAATCATGTAAAAAATCAATTATAATAATTTTGTTCCACCTTCTTTTAATAAAGCCAACTCTGGGAGAAGAGAAACGACAAATACCAAAGATGCTGCAGAAAGTGTTGAATTATGATATTCAAATAACTAAGAGATTTGTTGAAAGAGCCACTAGGATTACTGCCTTAAGATCTTTACGTAATCATGCAAAGTTACTTGAGGTAATTAAATCTGCTATTAGCAAAACATTTTAATATTATATGTGTTGTGGAACTTCATTAATTAAAAATATTTTTTAGGTCTCTTGTCATGGTATAGTGTGGTTAGCAAGCTGGCTCAGCTTCATCTGGTTATTTAATAACAAAGAACTGTATCAAATTCAAGTCAACATGTTAATAGGTAAGATGATCTTTCTCTTTGGATAATAACCTAATTTTATTGTATCACAGGTTAAACTGAAAATTCTTTATTATACCTCAATTCCAGCTCTCATTTTGGACATCATAATCATTGCTGTAATCAAAGCATTAACAAGAAGACGCCGACCAGTACCAATGAACAAGCTGATGGAAGTGGGCCCTGATAAATTTTCATTCCCATCGGGACATGCCAGTAGGGCTACAATGATAGCCTTTATTCTTACTTGTGTTGACCCAGTGTCCATTATATTTTATCCTCCCCTTCTTGCATGGGTGACATCAGTGTCTTTATCAAGAATTCTCATAGAGAGACACTATTTTCTAGATGTAGTAGCAGGTGTAGGAATTGGGATTCTGGAAGGCCTCTTTATGTGTCTATTATGGTTTTCTCAGGAAACATCAAGTAGTATTTTAGCTTCATTATCAGATGAGAAACGTGATGGTGGTGAGTTTCATGTTTAATCTCTTGTAAATTGTATAACTGTCTTGTACATTTACTGAGCGATATTATATTATTTTGTAATGGTAAAAAAATTGTGTTAGTGACTAACAATTGTAGGTATTCTCTCATACATCCCTATGAAATGTGTTATTTGGTATTTATGTAATTAAAATAACTGTTAATTATTAGTACTGTTGTTTTCATAGTCTTCATCCAAACCAAAGTTCCCACAGATACCATTGCTGTGCTATACAATACTATATAATATATTTGCACTTGGTTGGATTCGTAAAAAGGACGGATCGCATTTCGCTGGTTCCAGTACATTTCTAAGAAGAAATAGGTACATATTGTTAATAATAATATGCACATACAAGTGATTAACAGTAAACATATTAAATACTTATATTTTTATAGTAATTTATGTTATTTACGGGTTTGTTACAATGTACCTTTTTTAGGGAGTTTCCGATATTTCGGGCTAGGCTGTTATTGGCACACATCGGTCTACTCTCCGACGAAGTCTTAAATTTCTTTCGATAGCCGTACCACTGTTCTGTCTTATTACTATTTACTCGAAGCCTTAGGTTAAAACAAAAAAAGGTAAGTTTAAAAAATCAAAATCCCGACTGCTTAATTATTCTTCAAATAAAAACTGGAAAGAAAAAAACAAGTCCAGTAGTCTATAATTCTGTTAATAAGGAACAAAGCTACTTTAACAGTCGGGACCCATTAGATATTCAAGAATACATAATATTTTTCAACAGTGGGTCCCGACTGTTAAAGTAGCTTTGTTCCTTATTAACAGAATTATAGACTACTGGACTTGTTTTTTTCTTTTCAGTTTTTATTTGAAGAATAATTAAGCAGTCGGGTTTTTTGATTTTTTAAATTTACCTTTTTTATTTCACACTTTTTAGTTAGTATTTTAAGACAGTATATACCGTAGTCTTGTTACTTCAGTAAGGGAATTAGTTTCGCGGGAATTATTAAGTACCTTGCGTCGGTCTAAAAGATTGATTTATTAAGACATATAAAAACTTTACCAGCGGGGTCAAGGCTACAGATGGGCCTCAATTTTCGCAAAAATGTGTGAAGTCAAATCAAGTCGTTACATAAATATCTCTAATGTATGTAAATTTTATAGTAAACCAGCACTTACTCAAAAAGTCATCTTTTGTTTATGTTTTTTTTAATAGTTTAGCAGTAAATATAAAATTCATTTACTTTTATTCGTCGACTATTTAAAATTGGCAGTGGCTGCATTGTCATGTCAATGCCGGACGTCTAAGATTGTGATATACACAAATTCAGTGTCAGTCCCTAGTCTCATAATTTGATATACCTACATAATTCACAGAAACCCAATATGTAGATGCCAGAAGTTAACTTCAAATGTTTTTAATCGCCCTATATACAATACCAATCAATGACGTTTATGTCGCAGGTTGAAGAAAGAAGTAATTCCCGTCTGTTGTTTTGGACAATGGTGGCAACTGCCTTAGATCACTAAATTAAATAATTATGCAATCACCAAAGCAAAGTTATAATATTTGATTAAACTAAAGGCGCATAATAAAATTTTCATAATGTTAGGTACAGCACCATAGCAATCTCATTTATTATCAATTTATAGTTTTCTTTGTAGTTTTCTTTTAAAGCGTTCACATTTAACAGGTCAAAGACTTTGTGTTCGACCCTTTTTTATTGGTAGTGTAAAGCTCCCAGTAGTGCAATCATGGCCAATTATTTTCCAAATTTTTTTTGTTATAAAAATACCGAATAACGTATCACTGTTAAGCACAAATGCTAAGTAACTTTTACAAATATAATCAAATAAACCTATTACTTACTTTATTTTGAAATCTTTTTCATCAATTAAATACATATCTTATCCTAACTATCTATACTAATATTACAAAGAGGCAAGATTTTTATGTTTGTAACAAATAATCTGTCAAACTACTGAACCGGTTTCAAATATTAATTCATCATAAGGTAGCTACATTATTAATTATAACTTTTTTCTTTATTTAAATACATTTTGTCCGAGTGACATAGGCTATATTTTATTCCGATAAATAAATTTCGCCCGTACAATGCCCGGGTGGATCACTAGTAAGTATAATATAATATTATAGATGCGAAAGTGAGTTTGTTTGTTGCGCTTCCGTGTCCTAATAGCTAAATCGAATATAATGAATTCCCATATAGAAGTAGATGGGAACTTGGTTCTTAGCTACAACATCGCAATACTTATAGGCGTAGGGTGATGAAAGGGGTGATTTACCTATAAAAATCTACATTATTTACTTTGAATTTTGCAGAATTATTACAAAACTAATATTATCGCGAGCTGATTAATAAATACAGAGATTCCAATAAGTATGTACTTACTAGCGAAAAAGGGGTTATTTGTCATTATATTAAGTAAACCTTTTTTGTAACCTTAAGTAATATCGTTAAAAAAATTAAAAACAGTAAACTCCGAGTTTTTCATTAAAATTCAATAATCATAAATACCTATTATGATAATATATTTTTCATCATTTAATAAGAAGGAACTGTATCACAGTTTTAATGTTAGTTCTTCGTATAGGATCAGATACTGCGAATACCCCATTTTTTTTTCTTTTACATAGTACAGCGCGCTATCACTTTGTCATCGTTGTAACTTTTTAAATATTTGTCGAAATGACATAGTGTAAAAAGCAAAGTTTATCGTCTTTAAATATCAAAAGCGATTAAAGTATTTGTTTTGATAAAAAATGATTTGTTAATACAAAATGTGCATTTTGGAAATAGATATCAAATAATAATTTAGTTTTGATTCACTATTTTAGCGGTAATGACTTACACATTAAAAATAGATATATAGTGTCACGGACTTTTTTTAAGAACTATTTAAGAGATACATTTTCACTCTACATTACATTCATGTAACTTTTATTGTTTTTGCAGTGCAGGCCAAAATGGCTCGCAGATGGGACATTTTTTTCCGTCTTATGTGACACTCATTGCTATATATTGGCCAATTCACTCAATAACTACATAATCTACTATATAAAAATAAGTCGGGTTTTCCTTCCTGACGCTATAACTCCAGAACGCACGAACCGATTTCCACGGTTTTGCATTCGTTGGAAAGGTCTCGGGCTCCGTGAGGTTTATAGCAAAGAAAATTCAGGAAAAATTAAAAAAAAAATCTTCTTTTAATCACCAAACGAAATGTTACATAAAACGAAGCTATCTGGTGGCGAAACGGAGTTCGCGGGGTTTGCTAGTTTATTATATATATGTAATTATCATATATGAGCTATATTACTGTTAAGTTTCATTAAAATCCATTCAGTATTTTTTAGGCGAAAGAGTAACAAATATCCATACAAACGTAAGATTGAAATTAAAAGCGGAAGTGGTTAATATACAATTTAAAGCGTTGTAGATCCTAAACAGTCATATAAAATGAAAAATGGTGTTAGGAACCTAAATATGATTTTTGATTATCTAGACAGTGATACCCCACTCGACATATTTTGTCAACTTTTTTTTTTTACTTCGTCACAATATGGCGCTTAATTTTGCCCATATTGAATTTTGATTACTATCATATCTTTAGTAGCACTTCCATGATTGAGACGAATCGATTGATGTATGAATCATCAAAATCGGTCCAGGCGTTTGGTCTCTAGTGTGCCACAAAGGAACAAACATACATATATAGACTGTTAAACACATAACCCTGTCTGCGCGTCGCGCTTCGCGCTCTTGCATTGCGCAGCCGGGTAAAAAGGGAAGATACGGCACACGCAGCTCAAAAGTGAATCGCTGCAATTGTGGTTCATGACCACAATTCGATTAGTCACAAACAAGCTGCATGTGCACTCAATAGAACAATACTGCGTATATCACACTAATATTATAAAGGCGAAAGTTTGCGAGTGTGTGAGTATGTGAGTGTGTATGTTTGTTACTTCTTCACGTCTAAACGGCTGGAGCGATTTTAATAAAATTTGGTATGGAGTTAGCTGACACCCTAGATTCACACATATGCTACTTTTATCCCAAAAAAAAATGTTAGGTTCCAGAGGTATTTTCAAGAAACTAAGTTAACGCAGACGAAGTCGCGGGCGACCTCTAGTTATGTTATAAAGATAAAACAATGGCTTCGATGCTTTTATAAACAACACAAATAGTTAAAACTCGGAACAGCAAATGCCACGGCAACACTCTTCATTCGTAAAACTGTATACACGGACCTGAAAAACAGATTTTCAGGTCCATGACTGTATAAAACATTTTTTTGATGTGTAATTTATTTGCTCTCCCTTACCTACAATTTGTGGGAGTGATTTCGTGAAATGCAAAAAAATCTTGGAATGTTTTTTTTAGCACTTAGCTAATCTTAGAATAAATACCGAACATTTGTAAACAAAAGAAGGAAATAAATCATATGTAACGTATAGAAAATGAGTATCGGAAAAGGGAAGTATCAGAACATTAGTTTTATTATATGTTATCTATACTTATAATAAATCTGTAGAGAGGTCAATTCTGTACATGAAATATATTTTCAAAATAACTATCAGGGGGTGATTAGTGATCGACACAGATGCCAAAAATGCAATCAGTAAAATTTTTGTCTGTCTGTCTGTCTGTGTGTATGTTCCTTATAGAAACAAAAACTACTCGACGGATTTTAACGAAATTTGGTACAATTATTTTTCATACTCCTGGGCAGGTTATAGTATACTTTTCATCACGTTACAATCAATAGCAGCAGAGTAGTGAAGGGAAATGTTGGGAAAACGGGAGAAGTTACTCCATTTTTTAAGCTTCCGTCGCGTGTGCAGCCTTAATGGTTAATCATATTAGCCGTATGACGCCCACTGCTGGACATAGGCCTCCCCCAAGGATCTCCACAACGATCGGTCCTGCGCTGCCCGCATCCAGCGTTTTCCCGCGACCTTAATGGTTAAAGTTACATAGAAATCATGTATGACGGAAATATTCTACATAATATTGTCTAAAAAATATCCCGCAACAGCATATGTCTATCTTTTATGGTTGATTCACAATAACACGTGTAATTATATAAATAAAGTCATTGTTTATAGCACAAGCCTGAGAACAAAAACTATAGTTTACACTACAGCTCTACACCGAAGCGAAGCGAGGGCGGGCCACTAGTATATAATATAAATACAGGTAAAAAAAGATCGTTTTTGTTTTAAATAAAGTTGTCGTTTTAAAACCTACAATAATCGATATTTTATTTTATAGCCAAAAGCAGCAGTGATGATGATGACTACTCCTACGGTAGTGCAGAGATGAGCGGAATTAAAGAGCTAGATTCTGATTAATGTTTTTTGTCACTCAGTCTTAATACTATTATTTATTTATTAACACTGAGTGAGAAAAACTATTAAAAAAAATATTAGGTATTTAAAATCTGATATTTTACTTCACTTAATCTCGGTAAACAAGTTTTATTGAAGAAAAAATATTTTGCTCACTTTACCTAACTGGTTTGAATTCACAGCTATGACATCACTATATGGCGGCCCGTCGGTCCTTTTCTTAGTTGAATCGCACTATACACTGGTGTCAGAATCATGTTAGAATCGACAAGTCTTCAAAGAAGTGATTCATAATAACGGTCAAAGTCGAAATAATAAAATACCTTTTGAAAATAAAAATAACCTTTATTTAAAAACGAAAAAATCTTGAGATCAGAATAAAGTAGCATATTTGTTATTCTTTCGTACAACGTCAAGAATAAGAGTGTTTGGAGAAGTGGGTTGCGGATATCTTGGACAAGTTTGACACCAAGTCGCATTACTTAATTCCGGATCATGTTGCCACCATCCATACTAAAATAAGAAAATATGTATATGTAAATAATCGATTCAGATATATTTAAGTTTAAAAAAAATACTATCATAATAATGTGTATTAGACAAACCTCAACTGATGTTGTCGGTGGTAATCTGTAAATATCAGAGGGCCCAGTTGGCTTAATAACTCCTTTTCGCTTCATTTTAACAAATGTTTGGTAAGAACCGTATGCAAATCCATTTACTCTTCCAATATAACAATCAATTAGTCTGATTGTGTTAACATCTGGTCTTTTAATCTAAGTGCATTGTGAATATAATACGTAAGAACATGTCGCCAGTAAGATTGCAAGAGAAATTTGCAAAACCGCGTTTTAACTTTATATACATTTTTTTGTTCCGCAGATGGTATTTGTAAGCAGCTCGAGCGAGTCTGATATACCGTCCCTTGTCGTTTGAGTTCCCCTAACCACTTGTTCATGAACACTGCCAATCGTCGATTCTGGCTCGATTCTCTGAACCGAAAATTAAATTTGACAACAGTGTATGGACCCTTGTCATTCTGTACAGTGTACATACACTGTTGAGAGTGAGATTGATGTTAATTTTAGTTTTAAGTTTTGATAATCATACCAGAATCGACACAACTTCCTTCTGCCGTGATTAATTATTGTATACAGCGTTGAAAAAACTTGAAATGGTCACCAAGAATTGCTTCTCATTTGCTTTTAATTGCCTTCTATCGTGAGGTATTTGCTTCCTTAATATTGAAATAATTGAAATTATTTATCAAAACATTGGAGGTGATCAGCCACCAGACTTCATGATGACTAGTCAACCCGCCAGCAAGATACGTACTATTTGCAATTACTAAAACTTAACTTACTTCATCATGTTAGCCGTGCGATGCCCACTGATGAGCATAGGCCTCCCCCCAAGGATCTCCACACAGATTTGTCCTGCACCACTCGCATTCATCAGCTTCCCGTGACCTTCACAAGACCTTGTAGGGGGCCTGCCTGCTGAGCGTCATCCGGAGCGTGGTCGCCATTCTAGAAACTTTCCGCCCCAACGGCCATCGATTCTTCTTGCTACCTATCCCGCCCACTGCTACTTCAGCAGAGCAATCCTTCGAGCGCTATGGGTTACTTTAGTTCTTCTACGGATTTCCTCACATCTGATTCTATCGCGTAGGAAAATACCGAGCATAGCTCTCTCCATTCTCGCTGTGTGACTTTGACCCTTCTTAAGAGACCCGCAAAAAAGGACCACGTTTCGCTTCCGTAGGTCATCACTGGCAACACCCACTGGTCAAAGACTTTTGGCTTAAGACACTGAGGTAATTTGGACGTTAAGATTTTCCGTAGCTTCCCGAACGCTGCCCATCCGAGCTGGATACGACGAAAGATCTCTCTCTCAAAGTTGGACTTACCTAACTGGACTGTATGTCCTAGGTAAACGTAACGGTCAACAACTTCGAGTGTAGTAGCGTTCCCAATTTTAACAGGAGCGGGTACTACATGGGCAGTTGACATAATTTTATTTTCATCTTATCGATGTTTTTCTTAAGACCCACTCTTTAGGAATCTCTACTAAGGTCTTCGAGCATCGTATTAAGACCTTCCAAGGTCTCTGCCTTATGGCTGGCTAACTACATCATCGGCGAAACGTAGGTGCGAAAGGTACTCGCCATTAATGTTGGTACCTCGTCCTTTCCAATCCACAAGCTTGAAAATATCCTCCAATGCAGTTGTGAACAGTTTCGGAGATATAACATCTCCCTGTCTCACACCTCGTTGCAGTTGGATAGGATTAGAGCTCTGGTTCTATAATCGGACTGACATAGTGGCGTTGTCATAAAGGTATAATGCGATTCAACTAAGAATAGGACCGACTTGGCGCCATATTGTGAAGTCATAGCTGTCATATCAAACCAAATCGGTAAAGTGAGAAAAAAAAATATTTAATAAAACTTATTAACTAAGATTTAGTGAGATTATTTTAATAAAATTTATTTACAAGATTGAGAAAAACAACAACCAATTTTTAATAATATTAATTTATTAAGACTGTGAGAAAAACAGAGTAGTAGTAGTAGAGCCAGAGTAATAATGAATAATCATGCACTATTATTAGGTAAGATACGAACATGCATCCTTTATGTAAACGAAAGTTTTAAATCTGAGTTTCTGAACGTAACTTAAAGTGACATTTGGTTGACGATTTAGGTTATCAACCATTCATAGCCAAAGCTCAATAAATGAAAAAAAATATCAACCAATATTGATTATCAATATGTTATTGTTTGTTTTAGAATTAGCTGAGTGCTAAAAAAGGAGTCGGTTAAATACAAACAAACATACAGGTGAAACTAATAAAAGCGTGATAAAAGGTTTCCAAGATTTTTTTGAAAACCGTACTATTCAAGCGACATTTGACAGATGGAGGTCATTGGCCTTCCTATTCTTATTCGAATCGCACGATACCTTAATACATCGACATAATCTGTATTCTACTTCGCACCTTTGGAGAGACTGTAACACCACCGCCCAGGTCTCAATTGAATCGAAAACTTTCTCATAGTCCACGAACGCCAAGGAAAATGGCAGATTATACTGTTCGGTCTTCTGTATAACCTGCAACAGCGTATCTATGGTACTGAAGTCTTTCGGAAACCGGCTCTCAGAAGATCTGCTGTGATGCCATCATCGCCCGCCGCCTTGTTGTTTTTAAGTTATTTGAGAGCATACTATACAGGCTGACGTCCAGGATATCTTCGGTATAGCTTGGCTCTGGAGTCTCTTCTGTAGCCTTGCTTTCAACAGGTGCTTGCGTGGAATATAGCTATCCATAGAAACTCTTAATCTCCCTCAAGATTTCAGCCTTAGATGAAATGATGCAACCGCTGTCAGTCTTCAGCTTCGTTAGTTGGCTTTGCTCAATAGACAGATCTCTTGCGAACACTTTGGAGCCTTTGTTGCGCTCGATAACCTCTTTGATAAAATCCGTATTAAATCGGCGAAGGTCGCTCGTCAAGGATTGTGATATCTGTCTTTCTATTTAGCCGCCGGAACTTACTTACATCTCCTGAATTCTGTAGTCTCATTTCGTTCCGCTGTTCCATGAGTAGGAGTTTAGTCAACAATTTCTTTATTTTGGTACGGTGGGCTTTACAATACTTGGACCCTACCATACGGACAGTATCCACCACCGTGTTGTTCAGATCGTCCACCTCTAACAAAGCTATTTTTAAGGGATTCGAAATGGTTTTGAAGTCAAGATGAAAGCTCTCGGGGTTCTGGAGTTGTGCAGGCATTGGTTGGAGCGCAGACATTATCATTCGAAATCTTTCGAGCTTAATGTTATATTCAATGTGCCTCGTACGAATCGGTGATCACTTCCAATTTTGACGGCATTGATAACAGAGACATCATTGAATATTAGCTATTTTGTCGACATGATAAAGTCGATCTCGTTTCGGACTTTGCCGTCCGGACTCATCCAGGTCCAATATTGATTTTGGGATTTCCTGAAGAAGGAGTTCATCATATAAAGGTTCTCCTTCTCCATAAAATCTACCAACATCTGTCCTCTGGCGTTCCGTTCCCACCCAACTCCAAATTGCCTCACTCTCAATTCATCACCGCAACGCTTCCTTAACCTTGCGTTAAAGTCCCCATCACAACCGTGTAGTGTATTTTGTAGCTATGCATGGCTTTCAACGAATATCGTTTTGATATTCTGAGTATTAGGTATGCTACCCTGGTTGACACACTTCTGATGGTGATCTCGTTGAGACATGTGGACGATCACCCCGACACCGCCTAGGGACTGTTGATCGCCCTCCCGGTAGTATAGTAAGTTACCGAATTGAGGATTATCAAGTCCTCTCCCTCTCTTCGGACCTCAGATAAATCAATAATATCCCAACGTAACTTACTAGCTTAGCGTCGGTCCTCAGTATGCGCGTGTTGTAGGTTGCCAGGTCGAGTCGTCGTAGGTGGTAGCTGGATCTTACCCGGGGATTCTTAGCACCCCTTGCCCCGCCGTTACCATAGCTGCTACCGTGGCTAGGACTAGCCGGGCTGCCGGGGTATTGGGGGCCGATCTTTAATTGTGCTAAACATCTTGGGGGGTTTTGCCATAATCGCTACGCTTGGCAGGCGGGTTGGCGATTGCAGTACATCCAAGATATTGCAACAAAACGCTGCTTCCGTCTGCGCCGTCTTCTGTGCACCCTTTGTCGCTATTCTAGGCCGACAAACACACGGCAAATAAACTTATTTACCATGTAGAAAAACGAATGAAGAGCAGCGACCTCGTCAAATGGTAACTGCGTTTTGTTGAGTTGTGGACCATCTTCACCGCGTAATGTTTGGCCAAAACTTATCATTCTGAATGGTGCGTATCATGGTAAGTAAAGACAGTCTATGTAAAGGAGAAATCGGGGTTTCTGCGTCGGTAGGCTGCTCCCATCGTACCTATCTTTTTGTGCTAAAACCTGTTCCAACATAAGGGAAGGAGCGTTGACAAAGCGCTCATCAATTTAAAATTATCGTATTTATAATTTTCTGTTACTATTTCAGGTCCCTATTTGATTTTTTTAAAAGTACCTCACCTCACACCTACCGGACTGAGGTCCGGGTTCTATGTCTGCCTACGCGCGACATATGGGAGCTCCGTCACTTTTATGTGTGCTTTGATTAGTCTGTTGTATTCCATATTTATGCGTTTAATTTACAGGGGTACCTTAGCACTGCTATAGTGTCAATGATGAATTATTATGCATTACTTACTAGCTTATTTTAATTGTGGGCGTTGGTTCTATTATGAGCCTACTACGAGTAAGACATGCTTAAAATCCGCTGTTCAATATCGAAAAGAGACATACAAATACGCGGTATTGCTAACTGCTATTAATGTAGTTTGGTAGATAAAACAGACGAATGTGCAGTACACTGCGTATCAATGTGAGACTGTAAACTGCACATTACAAAAAAATTACCATTTCTGGCATTGTAGAATCGTGTTCCACTTTTTCCATTATTTTTTTTACATCTTCCTTTTTCATAGGCTCATGGTAGTCATTCCTCATAATATCTTTAATATAGTTTTGAGGACCTAACACAGTATACCCAAAAAATTCCATCCCCTAAATGCGTTTTACTAAAATAATAAATAAGGCTTTTTTATGGTTTGACAAAAGTTGCCATCGAGCTATCCATAGATTTTTTTAAGCTGATATGTAGTACTAAGTCTATGGATATTTAGTAAGGGTACGGGTACGGCCAGAGTGCACTCAGATTCAGATTCAGACTCAGAAAAGAAAAAACGAGAAAAAGCAGGCAACCTGCTTAGACTACACTGTTTATTTCTCGCGCTTGTTTTCAGAATCTGAATCTGAATCTGAGTGCACTCTGGCCGCACCCTTAGGGTGTAACAGTGTAGACTACACTGTTTATTTACTACCATGTAGTAAATAAACAGTGTAGTCTAAACAGGTTGCCTGCTTTTTCTCGCGCTCTGAGTCTGAATCTGAATCTGAATCAGGAGTGCACTCTGGCCGTACCCTTCGACTACACTGTTTATTTCTCGCGCTTAGTGGCAGCAGGCAACCTGCTTAATCTGAGTGCACTCTGGCCGTACCCTAAGATGTGAAAAAGGCCCTTTGCAAATGGCTTTGCTTTGTCTACCTCGCTCTTACCCGTGATAATTGGTTTCTTTGCAGTGCAAAGTACGGTTTTTGGACCACGCGGCGAAACACCACTGTAATTTTTGTTGTGTTTATTATGGTGGAGCCACACTAACGGGAAATGCCGTTAATTAGTGCGATGAAGGACAATTAAAGTACAGTACACGCGCAATCTGAATGCAGTTGGTGTATTTCGGTCATATTGGGGTCCCACACTCCGGCGCCTCGAAAGCCTACAGTGCTGCAGTCAGACTGCGCACGTGCTGCACCTTAAACGTCCATCATCGCGAATATTAATGGCATTTCCCATTAGTATGGCCCCAGTATTATAAGAGCAAATAGGTGCGCGTACAAGTGGCGGAGCCACCGCGTACACTGAATTTTCTGCGACCATTTTAAGTCAGTCTGCTATGCTGAGAGCGTTTGATTAGAGCACCTTTTCTCCGTTTAGTTTCCTGATAAAGAAACAACATGTGTGAAGAACCTGCATCACCTTCTTCGCCTAAAATTGTAAATGATGAGATGAATCATAATTGATTGGAGAAACGACCCGCTATTTAAACCAAAAATTTTGAGAAATCTAAGAAACAAGAAAGAAATTGTTTTGGTTTTATGACACCGAGATGCAAATAAAACATAAATACTTGTACCTAATCATTACTAAAAAAAGTTCTGTAATAGACTACGGCTCTCCCGCGTACCAGGCGAGCTTTCTAAAACTGAATCACCGGTTCATGTTGGTACTCTAAGGGTCTAAATTTTAAAACAAATCAAAATAAAGATGAACAAAAAAATATGGCGATGTAATAAAACAAAATATAAGAGGCTTCCCTGCGTAAGCGAGAGCACGGCACGGAGCGGGCGCAAAATTACTTTTTTTGAGCGTGCTCCGCTTCGCGTGTTTGTTTAAGTTATTTCATAGAGCAGCGCTTCGTGGAGCGGATATCCGCACAGCGCTGCTCATTCGTTCAATTAAATGACAATAAGTACGCGGAAATATACGCCCGCTCCGTGCTCCCGCTTAACGCAGTGCAGGCTCTTATAAAAACAAAAGGTAGAAACATATTTACATGTCGTGGTGATCACTGTCGTGACAAGGTGAGTGTAAACACAAATGTGTCGTGACGTAGCGTGTTCTGGCGTTATTTCTCAACAGTCGATATGAAACCTTTGCAGCGTTTTACTGTGTCATCATATTTTCTTGATTTGGATAGTGATTTTAATAAATATCTTCTATTTCTCTTAGCAATCAAACTTTTTATGGTACAAAATAAATAAAAGAATTAATATTGCAGCAATTTCTTCCCAAACTTCATTTCTCATTAGATGATCATTTTATTCTTTACACTTCGTATCATATAAACATTTCTTTGACGAACCTACAAATTCAATGATCTCGTCAATATTTTTTTCAGAAACACGTTGTAAACAACCGTCCGTTGTTCACGTCGTTTGATGATGCGCGAGGAGCCACTCGGCATAAGCCAGAAACATATTTACGTATCGTAGCGTGTCGTGACGCGCAGCACATCGGTTTCATATTATGGTTAGAGACACATTTGTAGGTCGTGGGCGGAAGTATGTGTTGAAGTATGTATTTTCCCGCAATGCGCGCCTGGCCTTGCCCTTCATTTATCGGTGTGTGCTTTGTTCAAAGATTCTTTTGTGATGAATGTACGCCTACTGTTTTCATTATTTTCTTAACGGACCGAAACAAAATGGCATGTGTGCGTATTGCCACCACGCTCATGTTCCGGTCACTCACTTTCACAGGAATGCATGAACCCGCATGCAAGATATTCAACAAGATGGTTTTCAAGCACATCAAAGCTCGCAAACCATCGCGTAGTCTCTACACATTCGCAAGTTAACAATATGTTCGTCATTTATAAAATAAAGTTATGTAAGGTCATAAAAATAAATGTAAATCATAATAATAGGTAAGGTTTATAAAATAAAATCACATAATTATGGCAGTACCATACGATAAAAACGAGCTACATAACATATCGCGGTGCTAATGCTACCAAGGGGTTGGGATCTTTCTCTATTGCTCTATTGATAGACCGCGCTAAATAGCACGTCGTGTACGGTCAAAGTACGTGTCTATATCTTTCCAAGGTCTTTAATATAACAAAGTGGTCTAATTAAGCCTTCTGTAGGCTAACTGCTTTTGACAGGTGGAAGTGATAATACAATACTACTATATAATCACCGATCGAAATTGAGACGATTCTCAATTTCGCGATCCGCGATGGATACGTTTGTATCACGGATATGGTTTGCATGTGGCAGCCCCACCCCCAAGTGGGTCGCGACAGATGCTTTTAGTTTAAGAAGCAACATGCAGGCCGGTAGGGTGAGGATGGCTGGTGTGGCAGGATCGCGAAATTGAGAATCGTCTCAATTTCGCGATCCGCGATGGATACGTTTGTATCACGGATATGGTTTGCATGTGGCAGCCCCACCCCCAAGTGGGTCGCGACAGATGCTTTTAGTTTTAAGTTAAGAGAATAATGCCGGAATCAACACCACTGTGTAACTAAAGAGAAAAATGCATATCCGCATCGATGCTTTTCAGAACAAGTTTCTTAGTGGTGTTATAATAAAGCGGTAGTAGATAAATAAATAGATCGGTGATTATATAGTAGTATTGTATTATCACTTCCACCTGTCAAAAGCAGTTAGCCTACAGAAGGCTTAATTAGACCACTTTGTTATATTAAAGACCTTGGAAAGATATAGACACGTACTTTGACCGTACACGACGTGCTATTTAACGCGGTCTATCAATAGAGCAATAGAGAAAGATCCCAACCCCTTGGTAGCATTAGCACCGCGATATGTTATGTAGCTCGTTTTTATCGTATGGTACTGCCATAATTATGTGATTTTATTTTATAAACCTTACCTATTATTATGATTTACATTTATTTTTATGACCTTACATAACTTTATTTTATAAATGACGAACATATTGTTAACTTGCGAATGTGTAGAGACTACGCGATGCTTTGCGAGCTTTGATGTGCTTGAAAACCATCTTGTTGAATATCTTGCATGCGGGTTCATGCATTCCTGTGAAAGTGAGTGACCGGAACATGAGCGTGGTGGCAATACGCACACATGCCATTTTGTTTCGGTCCGTTAAGAAAATAATGAAAACAGTAGGCGTCAAATTGAGACGATTCTCAATTTCGCGATCCGCGATGGATACGTTTGTATCACGGATATGGTTTGCATGTGGCAGCCCCACCCCCAAGTGGGTCGCGACAGATGCTTTTAGTTTAAGAAGCAACATGCAGGCCGGTAGGGTGAGGATGGCTGGTGTGGCAGGTAGAACTGCTGTATCAGCTATCTTCGCGTCTGGACATTCGCTGGTGATTGAAGGTACATACAATATAATCTGTGGTAAGTAACCAACCTTTGTCACTCGATTCTCCCTTTGTTACGTGTCTATCGAGACACGTAACAAAGGGAGAATCCACCCCTACCGGCCTGCATGTTGCTTCTTCACGCCTCTTTTAAAGGATCCCAGGTTGTAAGAGGGAGGGAACACGTGAGCGGGCAGAGCATTCCATTTACGAATAGTGCGACAAAGAAATGAGTCACCAAATTTCTTTGTACGCATTGGAATTGTGACCACAGTAAGACGGTGACAACGAAAGGGGAAGGTGGAATAAGAGAGAATAACTCCTCAGAACACTCGCCGTGGCACAGACGATAAAACGCGCTTAATGACGCCACGTCACGGCGTAATTGAAGAGGCTCAATGGTGTTTAGTCACCTCCTCATCGCCTATGATGCGGATCGCGCGCCGCTGTAACCTATCCAAAGCAACGAGCAAGTACTTGGCGGAGCCATCCCGAAGGTGCGAGCAATATTCCACGCAGGACCGCACTTGCGTTTTGTATAACAAGCATAGTTGATCGGGCGTGAAAAAACGCCGCACGTTGTTCAGGACTCCGAGTTTGCGTGAAGCTGTTTTGATCACGGTTTCGATGTAGTCCTTTGGATTCAGGTCTGAGCTAATTTCTATACCGAGCATGGAAATGTTGCACTGTAGCGGTAGTGTTGTGGCCTGAAGAGAGGGAAGGGGAAGGAATGGCGATGTTTTTGCCGTGAAAGCGCAAGCCTGAGTTTTCTTGGCATTGAACTCAACCAAGTTCCTGGTACCCCATTCGGAAATGTGGTCCAAAGCCTGATTGAGTTCAATAACAAGATTCTCCCGTTTCTCCTTGGTTACCGCCTACCCAGCCGCTGCTTGTCCGAGATACCCCGCATGCACTGTACTATCGTCTGCATAGCAATCATATATATACCTTTTCTCTTTGATAGCAATGAATATTCCCAAGAGGAATCAAGTCATTGATATGCAGCAAAAAGAGAGTGGGGAATAGGACGGAGCCCTGGGAAACGCCGGCATTCACTGACATGAACCGCGAACTGCTACCATCCGTAAGGACACGTATTCTACGCTCATGCAGGAAGTCAGCTACCAAAGAACAGAACTGAGCTGGCAGACCGTATGCCGGAAGCTTGGAGAGAAGGCTTTTGTGCCATACCCTGTCGAACGCCATGGCAATGTCAATTGCTGTTGGCTGATAGCCAACGACTCGCCACGCTTGTCGATAGCCTCACCCCAGATATGAGTTAAGTACGCTAGAAGATCACCCGTCGATCGTTTCGGTCTAAAACCATATTGACGATCATTAATCAGGGATTGATCCTCTAGGTAGCGGGTCAGATGGTTATTAAGGACCTTTTCTAGAACTTCACATAAGACTGAGGTGACTGCTATTGGCCGGTAGTTTGCCGGGTGTGAGCGATCCCCTTTTTTGGGCACCGGTTGCACGTTAGGATCTCTCCAAGTCCGGCACACGCCCCAAAGAATACGAGCATTGGTACAAGCGCGTGAGCACGGGAGACAACTCCGTTGCACATTTTTTCAGTACTACTGCTGGGATGCCATCAGGTCCACTAGCTTTCCGGACGTCGAGTGATTGCAATTCGACACGAACTTCATGCTGCCTGATTTTAATATTAGGCATCGTTGTGCCACAGTGAGGTAATGATGGTGGCAGTGCATTGCAATCATCGATTCAGAAATTAGCCGCAAAGAGTTTTGCCAGTAAATCGGCTATCTCCTGCGGCTTATGAGCTAGTGTTCCGTCTGGGCATCTCAGAGGTGGCAGCGAGGGCTGGCAGAAGTTTTTTGCACGGCCTTGGCCAAACGCCAGTAGCTACGGGAGCCCGTAGGATGCGTTATAAGTTCCTGGCAAACACGTGCAACGCGCTGGGCATCCGCTCTGATGTAAGCCTTCTTACAGGCCTTGGAAGCAAAATTGTAGGCTGCTTTAAGTGAATCGACCTCTGGATCCTTGAGAGCGCGGCCTCTGATCCAAGCACGATATGCCGCTTAAGCAAGCGTAAGCACGCGAAGCAGCTTCAGCACAGTCATGATTGAAGGAGGTTACGTGTGCCCCTTCTGATGAGATCAGAATGAGGAATATAGTATTCCATTATAATCTCCTCAGTAATGGCAATGGCACTGCCCCATAGGTCCCTGTCACTGAAGCAGCGCTGCTTCCAAGGGACGGACGCAAAGTAGTCACGCATACCGTCCCAATCTGCCGACCAGATAATGCCAGATACGGCGCTTGACCACTGCTGGACGCGGAGGCTTGGCCTGTGGTGCTTTGGCAGATATCAGGCAGTGGTCTGACGGGCCCAGGGGGGCTCTTACCACAACCTATAGCCCTGTGGAGGGGTCGTGAGCAGAAGGTCCAGTAAAGAAGGCGCTTGACTTGGAATATCTGGGATCCTGGTGGGCTGATCAACCAGTTGCATCAAGTCATGCGTGAGAGCGAATGTGTGAGCAAAGATCCCTGCATGGTCAGTTTTGGAAGAACTTAACCACAAATTGTGGTGAGCATTAAAGTCCCCTAAAAACACCAATTCTGCATTGGGAAATTGTTCTTGCGCGTCATCTGCTGCCCGACTAAGGTACTCAAAAAGTCGAGTTGCCTCAACATCGCCGGTGTGGGATCTGTAGAGGCACACGTAGACTCTAGCCAGGGGACCAGACTCGACGTGTACCCCCAGCATGGAGAGGGAGGGATCTTCCAAGCAGCGGAGACGGCGACAACAAACATCCGCCCGAACATACAGGCATACACCAGCTTTCGCTTTGAAGGAATCTTCAAGCACGTAGCCGGGATAATTAAGGTAGCCTGTGTCAGCAAGCGGAAGTATTTGTGTCTCCGTCAGGAACAACAATGCTGGCCGTGCTGTCTCGAGATGGTGGTGGACAGCGTTGAGGTTAGAGTGGAGTCCGCGTATGTTACAGAACTCGACCTCAGACAGCGTTGAAGGTGTGGCGCTGTACGTCCAAACTAGCCCTGGGGAAGAAAAATATCGAATTGGCAAAAAAAACCACGTACCTGGGCATATTCATCGACCACCAGCTTTCCATGGCCTAAGCAGAAGCGACCATTACCAAGAGCCGAGGAGTCAGAGCTGCACTTCGGCCCATACTGACATCCCTACTGCCCCTCAAAACAAAAGTGGGCATCTACAAGACGTACGTTCGGCCTATTTTAACCTATGCTGCCCCAGCGTGGTACCCTCTCTGCTCGCAGACCCTGAGGCAGCGACTCCAGCAGCAGCAGAACGTGGCACTCCGTATCATCTCCCGGGCGGGACGCTACGTTCTCAACGAAATCATCAGCCGCGACCTCAGAGTGGAGTCAATTGACTCCTTCGTGGGCCACCTTTCCCGAGGCATGTTCTACCGCGCCGACAGCGGACCGCACCACCACCTTCAAAATATTGCGCCCCTCCCACCCGGCGGCGCTAATTCTGCTTCCTCACCAGGTCCAGCCAGCCGCGGAAGAGCGCCGCGCCCGACACCACGCAGCTTGCTCTCGCCACCATCCACGTCCCACCTACTAACAATCCAGACTCCCACCTTACCACCACCCAGCTAAAATCCCCCGCATACCCCCGCTTGACTAAATCGCAGCCTGCTCGCTGGCGCTAGATGGGCCTCCCCTCACCGGGTCTCACCCAGCTTGTCTGACCGCTCTGAGGGCTGCGTTGTAAGCCTCCTGGCGAGAGGGGGCACAAAGGGGCAAGGAATGTTATAACTCCTTTCATGACTACGTAGGAAAAAAGTGTACATAGATGCAGGTGCGGTCACAGCCTGAAATTTTGGAGGGGGTCACACACTACACTAATAAAAATAGGTATCTGGAATATAATAAACATTATTCCACAAGACACTTTTTGACACAACATTTTTCAATTTGACCTTAGATTTTGGGGGGGGGGGGGGTCATGTCCCCTGTGACCCCCCCCCCCCCCCCTTCGGACCGCGCCTGCATAGATGTACTCTTGAACAAGAAATGTACTAACTCTTCTAGTTCTGACATACCTAAATAAAGTAGTCTTAGCCCGGGAGGAGTTTACTGGCACGACCACGCTCAATTTTAGAATATTGTGATCAATTTAAGAATATTCCTTTTGCTCTACTTTTAAGCGACACAGACTTCCTGGATATGTAAAAAATGCACAGTAGGTAATAATAAGAAGTGAAAAGGAAAACTACGCTTTACAATTTTACAAGTTAGATTTTAAGTCGGAAAAATAATTTAACATTGATATCGGCAAATGGAAAAAATGTATTTACGTTTTATTAATTGTTTTTATGAACCATTAGTTGTCGATGTATCTGCATTTTCACCTCTGCTGATAGAATAGAACTGATCTTATGGGTAGTCTATGGTGTCGATTCTGGCTCGATTATCTCAACCTAAACTTAAATTTGACAACAGTGGTGTCGATTCTGACATGATTCTCTAAACTTGAATTTAAGAGAACAGTGTATCCTTGTCATTCTCTAGAAAAAGAGAGACTAGGGTGCCGATTCTGGCGTGATTCTCTAAACTTAAAACTAAATTTAACATCAGTCTGTCCTTTTCATTCTGTATAGAGAATGACAAGAATATACTGCTGTCAAATTTAAGTTTAGGTTTAGAGAATCATGCTAGAATCGACACCTAGAGGTAATGTTAAATTTAGCTTTAAATTTAGAGAATCATGCCGGAATCGACAACTTTGCTGACTTCAGACTCGATCTTTGAAACCATCCTCTCCATCCAAAAGATCTCTGAAAGAACAAAGCACTTTTAAACTTGCTCTATTTCGATTCAATTACTCTTCGGTATTTTTTTCCCAGAATCAATGCAATTGTTTTTTTTAAACAATCGATTTTTAAATAATGAGTTCAAAAATCGATTCATAAAACCGATTATTCTTTCGCAACACTGCTGACACTATTTTCCTTTTCCTTCTTTCTTTCATTCGTTGACGTTACAGAAAGAGGTTCCTACCTTTGAAGATGTCGTGAGTAATCAGGATGAATCTATTAAATCATGAAATAATTAATCATTAACTCAATTTTTAATCTTACACATTATTATAATAAGATCAACGGGCATATAATTTCTGTGGTGTTTTTAGCAGTTGCTCTACTGTTAGGAATCTTAACCTTAAAATGTGATTGTTTTTAGGTCTAAAGTGTCGCGCGACACTCTTTACGAGTGCGTAAATGCTGTCCTCGAGAAATCGAAGGAGAAGAAACGCAACTTCCTGGAGACTGTAGAGTTGCAAATCGGTCTCAAGAATTATGACCCTCAGAAGGACAAGCGTTTCTCCGGCACTGTCAAGTATGTTTACCTGGAAAGAGATTTGTTTGTAGGATTAAGTGGCTTTCTGCCCTCGTATTGTTAATTTTACAAACTGGTCTCTGGACAGGGAGTCAGCTTATCTGACGGGACTTGACCCGAAGTCTTTAAATAATGGGTAGGTTTGCTTCGGCTTACCGCCTTTATTTCAAATAACCTCAAGACCGCGTGGTAAGAATTTTCTCATCCACTGTGTTAATTTCCTAGTACATAAGGTTCTTAATATGATGTTTTTTTATGTGCATGTATTATCTGATAATTTTTGATGTCATACAGTAGCTACTGACTTAATATAGGGTTGTATTTATTAGATTGTATGTGGCATCTATTTATTTGAATTTGTGTCTTCCTCAGGCTTAAGTATATTCCAAGGCCAAAGATGCAAGTATGTGTGCTTGGAGATCAGCAGCATTGTGATGAGGCCAAGCAGTTAACGGTACCCTGCATGGATGCTGAAGCTCTAAAAAAATTGAATAAGAACAAGAAATTAGTCAAGAAACTGGCTAAAAAGTAAGTAGTCTTTTTTTTATGGCTGCAAAAAATTTAAAATTGTAAAGGAAGTGATTAGTCAAAAACTTTACAATTACCTATTTCTGGAACCATTAAGTGTGGCCGCCTTGTGAAATTAGGTATTTTTGAAATGTCTGGAGATCGGTATAATGCCATACTGACCTGTAAATATACCTTTTAATTTGTTTCTAAGAATCCTTTTTTCACATGTTTAAAAATCATTTTTGTCTTAGGTATGATGCTTTCCTTGCATCAGAATCGCTCATCAAACAGATTCCACGTTTGCTGGGTCCTGGTCTGAACAAGGCTGGTAAATTCCCTGGTCTGCTTTCTCACCAGGAATCTATGACCATGAAAATTGATGAAGTCAAGGCTACTATTAAGTTCCAGATGAAGAAGGTAATCAATAAATTAATAATTTTTTTGGCTCGGCTTTCCATTAGCTGCTCGAAATTTTTGTTATGCAAAGTATTAATTATTAAAAACACATAAACGAAATCTTTTTTGGCAGAAACGCATAGAACTTAAGAAAAAAATGTATTGAAAATTAATTTTTTTGTAGGCCAATGACAATGAGAAACATGTTTCTCATTGTCTTTGGTAAAAATATGTTGATTGTGTTGGTACTATTGTGGCTATCTATGTGAAATAGGCAGAATTGTGGTTATATCCCCGTTGAGCCATTAAAAAAGAAAGAAGAAGAATGGTACTATTGTCAAAATGACAGTTAAATCGCAATTTTGTGTTTGTTTTGAGATCTGTCAGGCAGTCTGTTCATCGGTAAAAATTATATTTGCTATTATTTACTTGGTAAATAAAAAATAGTATGGGCTCAACACTTAGAAATAAGGTAAATGTGGCTTTACAACAATCTTTAATTCAGAACTGACTTGGTCTACTCTAACACGCCGTGGTCTTGGTCTGCCCTACGCCTAGTGTCTTTTAAGAGCCCTGAGGTGTGAAGAAGAGCAGCCCCCGCCTGCTGTGACAAAGCCGCAAGCATCTTGCGACCTGTAGCGCCTGAAGCTGACCAACCACCTGACTGACCAGATTGATGCTTGTGGCTTTGTCACGCAAAGGCTGAGGGGCTGCTATTCCCGCAGCCCCGGATATAAGGCAGAAGTACTGGTTCTTACTTCCCTAGTCATTGTATCCTAAAAGAATAAATGAATTTTTAGGTTAATTAAAAAAAAAATCATGCATTTCTGCCTTTAGTAGGTGGAGTCAGGGAGACTCCCCCCACTACTCTCCTACCTCAGACCTTACTTTTAAATATCTTTCACTAAGGAATGTCCATAAATATGTACAATATTTACTACCAACTTGTAATTGATCTAGAATGGTTAAAATACTTTCAACTGATATATGGTTATAGGCGTTTTCAATATCTAAAAAACAAGCCAATGTTGGTGCCAATAGACCTGCCTGCCTGCCCAGTTGTATTTTTACATACAAAAATGTCTACTGCACCATTGTTTCTGCGGTTTTACTCAAAAAGTTTTCTGCTACCCGTACAAATGTTTTTAATTTTAATATTTAACTACAAATTATCTGTTGTTGGCTGTTCTTAGTATTTGTTTCTTACTTAGTAAATGTCTGTCCATTATTGGGAAACTACTGAATACGATTATTTAACTGAGCCTTCTGCACATTTCTACTCTTTGATAGTCCAGGAAATGAAGCTAAAAAAATGATAAAATTAGGGGTTGTTTTCACGCTTTTTTCTATGAAAAAATTCATAGAAAAAAGCGGGTACCCATCTTATTTTAATCACAAGTCGGTCAATTTTCATGTTAGAGACATTTGTTTGAAAGCTCTTATTAAATACTTTAAAAAGATTCTATGAGGTTTTTTTGAATAATGCAAATTATTCTCGTTATTTTGCTGTAAATCTTCCAATTTATGCATTTGACGAAAAAAGCTAAGCATTAATTCGCTGTATCTTAGTTCATATTTGTCATAGAAAAATTATAAAAAACGCATTGTTTTGGTTGTATTAAAAGCAACAATTTGACTCTCTACACTTTTGATAAAATGCCTATTTTTAGAGTTATTCGCAAAAAACCATTTTAAAAAGTCGTTTTTTCGTCAAAAATCTGTTACTTTCAACTTTGAATAACTCAAAAAATATTAGTTTTTCGAAAAAACCGTAACATTTTTTTCTTAGAATTACTTTTCCGTCGATTCCTACAGTTAAAATGTAATAAAAAAAAACCCCCCAAGATGGTGTGGCAACCACCCCCAAGGTTCTAGCGTACAGTGGCATGATATAGAAAATGATCCTTGAGCTGTTCCCTACCTTTTGTGAAAAGTTCAAGTAAATCCATGGTGGACAAAAAAATTGCGATCCAAAATGCTTCATTTCCTGAAATATAAATGAATAAGAGGATTACAATCAATCAATTCAACCTGCTCCTTGCTAAGGAAAATTGAACCAAACAATTTTTTTCATTTATTTCTTCTCAAACCATATTTAGTTCTCTCACCATGCTTCAGAAATAGAATAAGACTGAACACTTGTGGTGACGTGATCGATCATCACTTTGACATCCACTGCATTTAATTGTGTGTGCCCATTAATCTGAATCTAACTAACTTATTGTCTGTTTCAGGTACTTTGTCTCTCGGTGGCCGTTGGACACGTAGACATGACACCTGATGAACTTGCACAGAATGTGCACTTGTCAATCAACTTCTTAGTATCACTACTAAAGAAACACTGGCAAAATGTACGGTCGCTACATATGAAGTCAACCATGGGTCCACCTCAAAGACTGTACTAAAAAATACAAACAATAAACTTGACTTCGAAAAATAACTTACTGCTTTTATTTTACACTTCGGTAGGGGAAACCACGCAATCATTGGCACTCGTCCTATTATTGGCTTTTTTGAGTTTAGTTCGAAAAAAACAAGGAGACAATACATTATTCAAGGTCGTTACATATTTTAAAAGAACAACCTAGTATGGTTACGAAATTTGAAAATTGGCAACATTATTCCTATAATCTATTGTTTCCTGGTTTTTTCAAACTAAACTCAAAAGTGCCAATAATTTTTTTTTATTTTTTTTTTTTTGTATGGCTTCGCACGGTTTGTGCATTTAAGTAATTATTTTTTTGTAATTATTATAAAGGTTAGGAAAAGAAAAGGAGGGTTTTCGGGATTTTCAATATTAGGATCAGGAGGGTATACATATATTAGTACAAGACTAAATTAAAAAAAAATATATATAAAAAGAATTAATTATTAACATATGTACAAAATAACACAATAAAGATATGCACAAATTATATTTATATTTTAATATTATTATGGCTAATGAAATTGGTGAGGCAATTATATACAGATGGTTTATTAGTGGACAATAAGGTAGGCACAGATGTAGGGAAAGGAATATGAAGGGACACAAGATCATTGAAAAAGAAGGAGCGGTCATATTTTAAACAAACAAAGAATATGTGTAAAGAAAAGTTTACTAGAAAAAAATCCACGCGGACCAGGCAGCGGACGGGACTCGAACCCGCATCCTTCGCTATCCGGGCGAATGCACTGACCATTATGCTACCACGGCCCTATTAGCCGCGTCGAAATTTTCCTAGCCTTAAGCTGCAAGGCAGCGCCATCTCTTCGCATTGTAGGTAACCCACAAGTTTTTTCTAGTAAACTTTTCTTTAGATTTAAACATCTAGCAGTTAAATGCTTAAAAAATAAATAAAATCATAAAGAATATGTGGTTGAGATCACCAACCATACCCATGTCGCAGTAGCATATATTGTTGTTAATGATGCCAATTCTAGTGAGATGATCAAGAGTGCAGACATGTCCAAGACGCATGCGAATTACAATCGATATTTCTTTCTTACCATACTTGGATTTACGGAACCATGCTTTAATAGGAATGTGTGGTTGAATTGATGCAAAGAATTTACCTTTTTCTCGCGAACTTCGTTCCCAAATATTACACCAGGCACTATAAAGATCATCTTTAGGAAGAGATAAAAGGTCATTGCTATAGTTTTTGTAAGGATGCATGTCCCCACAATACACTGCCTCATTTGCTAACTTATCAGATAGCTCATTTCCAGTAATGCCACAGTGACTTGGAATCCACATGAACTGAACGGAGAAGTTATAAGTTTGACGCTTGTAAAGTAGTTTTCTTATTTCATAAATAAATGGAAAATGAAATTTCATTCTGAGGGGGAATTTGCTTAGTGTTTGGAGAGAACTCATAGAATCTGTGAATATGATAGTATTTTTAAGTTTCATAGTAATTATGTATTCCAAGGCCTTCAAAAGACCATAACATTCGCCTGTAAACACCGAAGATTCAGGGGGTAATTTGATTTTTTGAACAATGTTATATTGGGCATGATACACACCTATACCTACATTACCAGATGGATTATGTTTTGAGGCATCCGTGTAAATATGATGATGGTTATTATATTCAGTATCAATAAGGTATTTGAAATTAAATTTTGTATTTGAATCTTTGTTAATAGAATTTAAAATAATATCTGGACATGAAATCAAGGACTCGTAATTAGCTTCAAAGGGAGGAAGTAAATTAGAACGATGTATAGGGGATTGGAGGTTCAAATATTTTTTGTAGCTAATTATTAAGCATGGAGGACATTTATTAACCCAATAATTGGAAGATTCCACTTTTTCTGTCAGAGATTGCAACCCAAAAAAAATTGGGTGATGAGCTAACTGGATGGAACGAAAGAGATACCTATCAGATAAATATTGGCGTCTGAGATGTAATGGCGATTCGCAGCACTCTACCTGTAAAGCATTGATTGGACTTGACTTCATGGCTCCTGTAACCAATCTTAGAGCTTTTGATTGTATACGGTCAAGCTTTTTTAAAGCGCTACTACTCCCAGGTTCTAATAAAAAAGTACCATAGTCTAATATACTACGTATCAAGGAATTATAAAGTAATTTGAGAGTAAAGGGATGAGCGCCCCACCAGACACCAGCTAAACACCTAAGAATATTTAAAAGACGTTCACATTTATTAACCAAATGTTCACAATGCTGTGCGCCGGTAATTTTGGAGTCTAAGATAATTCCCAGGTATTTAAAGCTGTCTTGAACAGGAATACTATCAACATCATACATGATTTGTATTGGGGGAACCTTACGTTTTCTAGAAAATATCACCACACTACTTTTAGACACTGAAAGGCTTAAGCCATTCTGATCAAGCCATTTCTTTAGACAAGACAAAGCAGATGATACATTGGAGGAAGCTCTTTCTATAGAGCTATCATTAGAGTAGATAAGAAGATCGTCTGCGTATTGAAGAATTTTAACATTATTTTTAAATACGGTTTCTAAATCATACGTATAAACATTATATAATAGAGGACTTAGGACAGAACCTTGTGGTAAACCTTTCAAGACAGTTCTGGCCATGTCATTGTCAAAATCAAATATTAATTTCACAGTTCGCTCATTAAGTAAATTAATAATTAAGTTAGAAAATCGGAGGGGAACATCAAGAGCTTCCAATTTAGACTTTAATATCGATAAAATTACATTATCGTACGCGGACTTTATATCAAGGAAAGCAGCGACTACTGATTTATTGGACGTAAAAGCTAATCGAACGTCTATGGTGAATATACTAATATTATCAATAGTACTTTTGCTTTTACGGAACCCATATTGACTGTAAGAAAGAGCCTGTTTATTTTCTAAAAACCATTCCAAACGGGTTTTTATTAAATGTTCAGCCAACTTGACTTAAACAGTAGATAACGCTATAGGACGGTAGTTATCAGCAACATTCGGTGATTTACTAGGTTTCAATACTGGCAATACTCTCTGAGATTTCCATGGTAACGGGACGTTTCCAGTTATCATGAAACTATTTACGATATCTAAATAACCTAAAAGTACTGTATCACTAAGATTTGAAAAGGAACTTTATGGAATTCCATCATCACCTGGGCAGGAGTCTCTAACGCTGTTGATAATACCTTTAAGTTCATATAAAGTAAATGGACGTTCTAAGTAATGTGTGGATAACGTTAACGAGGAGGCTTGTAGGGTTAAATTATTTTCCGGCCGGGACCCATGGCGGTGCTAATTTATCAAGAAAGTCGTTCGCAAGAGTAGGAGGAAGAGTAGAAAAAGAAGTTTTGTTAAAGGCAGATCTAAAACGTTTAATATTATTCCAGACTATTGAAGGGTGGATATTAGGAGAAATAGAAGTACAGAAACGCTTCCAGCCTTCAAATTTCTTATTTTTATATAACTTTTTTGTTTCTGATTTTAGTTTACATAGTATTTCATAGTTAGTATATGTCATATTTTTACAATAGTCTTTCTGCATTTTTCCTTTTTTTAATTGCTTGGGTGCATTCGCTGTCCCACCAAGGTGGAGATGGAATTCTGCTTAAAGTATTTGCCTTGGAAGGAAAAGTTTCAGAGGCAGCTTCTGTTAAAATGTCAGTCAGAATTTGTGCACAAGCAAAATCATTACTACTGTTCACACTTGGTAGTTGATTAATCTTAGCGTCAACTCTATCCTTGAAAGTTTTCCAAGTAGTGTCGTCTCTAATAGAATATTTATATTTTCTCAAACATAACTTTTAGGAGTGCTTTATTTGATGACTTGGAAATCCAATGATTATTGGATAGTGGTCACTACCATATGTATATGTAAGAGTCTCCCAAGACAAAGAAGAGGCTAAGCTTGGAGAAGAAATAGATAAATCTACAGTACTTATATTCTGATTTGGATCTGTACATCGTGTTGGGCTACCTGTGTTAAGGAAACATAAATTATGTGTGTTCAGTATGTCCACTAATTCTCTACCAAAAGAGCTACACTGAGAGCTTCCCCAGACAGTATGGTGACAGTTAAAATCTCCTAGAATTAAGATAGGCTTAGGAAGGGAAGAGAGCAAGTTGTTTAGATCACTTAAAATGTAAGATGAAGGTTGTGGTATATACACTGATACTAAACAAATATTATTAAAACTTATAGCTACTATAGAGAAGTCATCACAATGTGGAGGAATAGTTATATTTATATATGGAATTGTGTTCTTAATAAGAATAGCTGTTCCTCCACCGTTTCTGTCTAGTCTGTCATCTCTCACTGTACAATATCCATTATTATTAAAAGATTTATCAGGTTTAAGCCAAGTTTCTGACAAAGCAAAGGCAAATGGCTTATATTTATTGGTGAGATATATAAGGTCACTTTTATTACTTATGATACTACGAATGTTCCACTGAATTATATTGCAAAGATCCATTATTGGAATGTTGTATTATATTTTCAAGTAAAGGGGCAACGTTGGACGGTGAAATCCATTGGTATTTAGCTAATAAATTAAATAGAGCAGAAATTAATTCTAGTTGTGAGTCATTATCTTGTTGTTTAGATGTTAATAGAGCACATCCATTTGATGGGGCAGGGATTGCAAAATCATTTATAATAGCATTGTGTGCATCTCTATCATAGCCAATATTGTGGTAATTATTTTTTTGGGGAGTTATGACAGTTTAGAATGCAAGCCAATTGCAAGGTCGTAAAATTTTATTGCTTTTCTTCGAAGGCGACAAGATAAAGACTAATTCCTTGAATTTAGGTCTAGTTCAGAATGTGATGCATGCAGAAAGTAATACTAGCGCTTTGGAAACAAAGATGTGTAATTGTCTCCACGCAGTTTCTTACCTTGGACACGAAGTTAAAAAAGAGAAAGATAAAAAGGAAATAAGAAGCGTCGGCAACAATCGTGTTCAGTACTTTATTCATAATTTCTCAATATTTTCTCAAATGCAAGAGGGCAGAGCATCTCTCCACTTAAGGTACAATTCCGAAATTGACTGCAGACGACACTGCAGCTGACCGCAGTGCTGCCTGCATCGCGGCAGCTTCTATTCCGAGCGCGGCGACATGCCGCGGCTGCACAATGCATATAACCATGCCTCAGTCACTCCAATACCTTCGAGTACCGAGAGTATAATGTTGTCTCTTTTTGTCTAGAAATATTTTCCAAGTAGTGTTGTTCCAACACTACTTGGAAAATATTATAATAAAATAAATATTGCTATGAAATTGCAGCCTGCAGCCGCAGGCTACGCGCCGCGGCTGCAATTTCATACAGATCATAGAAACTAGTAGTGTCGCCTGCAGTCTGCACCTGTGGCCTGTGGTCTGCGGTTCAGTTCGGACTTGTACCTTTACCTACAGGGTATTTCCATGAAACTTTACCCTACTGTGATAAAAATTCAATTGTGTTATTAACTAAAACAAAAAGTATATCTGGAGTTCTATTTAATCATACTCTCAAAAATTGGTAAAATAAAAATTTAGCTCTTACCAAAATTATATAAATTATTCAGTTTGTATGTCAACCTATTAAATTAAATTTAATTAATCAACCTATTTAGAGTAATTGCATATAATTTACAAGCGAATTTTTCAAATTAGGTGGGAAATTGCACAATCGTCAAAAGAAATTATTAATTTTAGACCAAATGATGTTAATTTCCTGTATTCTTATATGGAATGATTTTTAATAAAGCAATGTTCAATAGAATATTTTATTAATGATAAAACTTGAAAAACCATACAGTGTCACACCCTACCCCACTTTATAGTTTTTTTTTTGAAAATGTTACAAAGGACTGTAACATTTTCAAAAAAAAAAAACTATAAAGTACATTATACATGTTTGTACATTTCGAATAACGTAGTTAATTGAGATAACTATTCAAGTTTTTCATAAAAGAATCTTACTGTATACTTTCATCGAAAATTTTACAGGTGTTTAACTGAAAGTCATCTTGGTCGCATTTGGCGATTTTCTAAAGTCACACCCGTTACGCGATTCATGACGCTGTATAAGTTTTTCATTACAAGTTTCTCTACAGATCTTGTTTGAGGTTAATATCTAATTTTTCACACTATTTTTTTTATTAACGTTATTTGATATACCTGAGCAAACACTTTATTATCTTCAAAAAAAAAACACAGTGTCAATGTCGCACCCGTTACAATGGAAATACCCTTATACTATATCACTTATACTTTTAGAGTCTGGATTGATCATTTCTTCGTCACTATCTTCACCGTCGTCGTCATCTGGTAACTGATCATCCGCGTCTTCGACGGATTCTTCACTTTCAATGCTCTGTTGTGTCGCGATTATCTCTCCGTGAATATCTTTGTTTTTAAGGTTCCCCATCCAGAAAGCTTCCGAACAATTGTTAGCAGCTAATGCAGCTTTAACTTTATAAATAAGTATTTCCAGAAGTTGTCTGATATAGGGAACTTTACTCATTAACACTTTGTCTTTTTTTAATCTCGAATGACAGCATAGCGATTGTAAAAATCTAGTTGATTGCTGAAGTATTTTTAAAATCTCTAACACTTCTTCAGTTTCAGTTTTTAATTGTAATTCTAAAATAGGAATACCTTGAGATAAAAAAAGTTTAAGAACGGGTACAGACTTTTTGAAGAAAGCTGACAAATTATTCCTGTTTTCTAGTGTTTTAGCAATATCAGACATATTTCTCAATATAACTGCCACGTCTTTCCATAATTCCAAATGCTCAGTATTAGTTAGTCCTTTATTAAGTCGCGCTTTTGTAGACTCGTATAAAGCTGTACCCACATTTCTGTAAAGTATGGAGAAATTTCCCTTATTAACGCATTTAAATGACGCGAGGCTATCTTTTTGGCACTTCAGGCTTTTGATTTCGTGAGTCAATTGTAATGTTAGATTTCTTAGAGATAAAGTTTCATTATTGATAAAGTAAACATTAGTTAACATATCTACGCTCTGGTTGTAGAATAATCCCTTTTCTAGAATCCCGTCGGGAGTTTTCCATTGTTGTGAGAGAAAACTATGTGCCATATCTTTCAAAATTTTCAAAATAACTCTGTTGTCTGTAAACTGTTGAATTGCTTTTAAAAATTCAATCAACGATATAGCTGTCGTTAGGTGTAAACAATACTTTTCATGCTTTTGAAAATATTTCGCAGTAGACAGAAGTAAATCTCTCAATGACACTGCATTTGCATTGCCATCTGTAGATGATATTATTCTCAAAGTACTTTTTAGCAGAGTGTTTTGATGATTTCTAAATCCAATCCATTTGAAGAATATTGTGTACATGTTGTAAATGCTTTCTAAACATAACAAATAATCTAATAACTCTGTTGTAAGAACAAAACCACTTTCATTTTGGGTATTTTCAAAAGTATGGTTATCTAAAAAATTACAAATGAACTTTAAATGCTGCATAACTTTCGGGAGCATCTTATTAAGAAGTTGAGCACATTCTTCTGCCTTTTTGCTATCATAAATACAATCTTCCTCCTTAGTAAAGATTGCTTTCCTTTTAATCTTAGAAATAAATACACTACCAAGTTTTATATTGATACATTTCAACAAAAAATTAAAAGATTTAATTCCCAAATTGCAATGCTCGTTATTAGAGCCTATGTCATTATCTAGTAGATAAAGTAGGTTTACAGTTAATTGTCTAAAAGGCAATGTATTGGCTAAACTCAGTTTACATTTCAGTGAATTATTATTTTGAGATGGTTGCGATTTTACTGTTTCCGGTATAGCTGTGTCATCTTGAACTAGTTTCTTCTGAAGTTTGCTTTTACTTTGAACATTGGTATGTTTCTTTTCAACATTTTCACCAGTATATTTATTAATATTAAAAAAGCAAGCAGGTGGTTTATAGATTATGTTAGATCTTACGAGTACTTGTTCAATTATTGCTTCCAATTCTTCAACTTGCAAAAGTCTTTGTAAAATTTTTGATTTGAGAGCTTCATCTTCCTGGGTAGCAAAAGCGTTGAGTAACTCTCTAAACCAATTGACACAATGAATAAGGCAATCCAATACGTTTGAAATAACTATATTATCTAAGTCTTCAATCTCGTCAATATCAAATATAGGCATAATAACAGAACATCCTAATAGGGCATCAATGGAAGATAATGTCCCATCATGCTGTTTGGTATGTAATGTTTGCACTAATTGGAATAAGGGTGATAAGATTCCAATATTCAAAGCAGTTTTAGGTTGTAATGTAAGACCAGCAATATTTATTGCAATTACTTCATCCATTTCACTATCTGCATTAAGACAATATTGCATTGAAAGTTTCAATTCTCCAATCGTTTCATGTTCCACATTGTCAACAATAAAATTTTGTTGTAAGTCATTGGTCACTGCATCAGTCAACCATGATAAAAAATTTTTGTTTATATGAGATGCAGAGTTAATTATTTTTGATAATTCGTCATAAAAAAGGGCAATCATATCTGGAAATTGTTTTGTGCTTCGACTTATTAATTCTATAATCTGAGCTGCCTCACGAAGATCACCTTCAGACAAAAATGTAACAGAACTATAGCTAACATCATCAGGAAATTCTGTAGTATGATCATTATCACTGTGTTTTATCATCAAATATTTTACTGCATGCAACCCAGCCACAATACCTTGAATTTTAATTTTTGGTATAGAGCTACCCAGTTCTTTTCTTATCACCATATACATATCATCTCGTATTACAGAATTGTCAGTGCTATATGCAAGACCGCAAAGTAAATTCATTACAGCTTTGATCTCATTTAGTTTCATATTATCCATTCTATCCAACAATGTTAACATTTGTACACTTTGAGGCTTTAATAAAGTCATATTAGTACCGGCAACATTATTCAATATGAGTAAGATATTCATTACAGCTTGTTGACAATCTAGTCCCAACTGAAGTAATTCTGCAAGAATAGTTTGGCAGCAATCATTCAAGTGAGAAAACATAAGCATGTATAATCTTGATGCAAATGCTTCAACCACAGGATCTCCTTTGGTTTTTATCAAAGAGTTACTAAGTTTTATTAAATTCTTCAAATTATCTTTGTATATATATTTAAATTTTACAAAAGACTCTTCCAAAGCATCTTCTTTCAAAATATTTGATTTTACTTGCTTTTTCATCAAAATTTCAATTTGTCTTTGTTTTTCTTCAGAAAGAGTGTATAATATCAAAGAAATTATACAATCAATTGATTTATAGTTGCTGTCTACTTTGGACATGGATACTGCTTTAAACCAAGCATTTGCTATTACTTTTGAAGACAACATTGAATTTCTTATAGCTGTGGCAGTAAGGACTTGACTAGTTGCAATTTCCTGTTGTGTTGCAGTTGTTGCTGGCCAGCCAAGAGCATTCTTGATGCCTTGCACCGTTTCCAGATAAGCAGCATCACTCATTTTGCCAGGAATTAGTAGGAATTTAATAAAATTAGGGAAATACACACACTTTGGAAAAGTGTTAAGAATATTCAATGTTCTTCTTTGTAATTGTTCATAGTGTTCTTCAGACAAACTTAAATAAGACAAACAGTCTAAAATAGCTGGTGTAAGATTATAATCTTCACTCAATATTCTACTCATTTCTGCCGCAATATTATTGTGTTCTTGATCTCCAATTATATCTGGGATAGCAGTAATAATCTCTAAGCGAACCATTTTTTCTGTAGTAATATCTAATAAGTTAATTAGATGGCATGCAATTTTATCAGTGCTTGTTATGTAATCCAGTGATGAAAAACATTTTAATATCATTTGTATCCATGGCCCACACTTAGCCTCGGCAGCAAAATCAATAGCTTTTTCGAAAATGTAATCCAACAATTTGTTTTGTAAAATTGGCACACTTAATAGTATTTTAAAAACACTTTCACTTAAGATATGCTCATCTGGACTATCATCAGCAACCTTAGTTACATTAGGAAATAAATAGTGTTTAAACACATTTATGTTCTGACAGTCTTTTTCTAAGTTAGAAAAAAAATCTGTAACATTTCTGGGATAATCAAAGTGTTTGTGTAGGTTTTTCTTAATGTTCCGTAGAATGTGTACAGTTTCATGAGAAATAACACATTTCGTTGGTGGAAAATTTAAAATGAAGCCACTCTCTTCAAGAATTTTAAAGTAATAACTGTCTTGTTGAGTTGTTTTTAACTTCTTGGTTGGGCTACTGGCTTCACTCAAAGCTTGAGATCTTGTTCTTTTGGCACTCATCATGTACTCACCTCTTGCTCACAGTTTTGTTTTTCATACCACCTGTAAAATAAAAGTATGTAAATGAGAAAATTAAAAAACATAATAATTAAAAATAGCCACAATGGTATAAAGGGTGAAATTGAATGTTTTAATGAAACTTCGTGGGATTGTTGGGTTACGTATATAGGGTGAAATTGAATGTTTCAATGAAACTTCGTGAGATTGTTGGGTTACGTGTATAGAGTATGCCTGATTTTTTTCGGATTTTTTAAAATAATTTTTTTCTTTTTTTTAATTGTGCATTTTTATGTCCTTTCCTCTTTTGGAGTAATAATTATTTATAACACGTATTCATAGTATGTGAAATATAACAAATAAATAAGCACTCCTAAAAAAACAAAAACTGAATGAATGCCTCCAGTCGAGATCAGGGCCGGCCGGGGCGACGACCGGCGGCCGCCTGTGTAGGTACCTACTACACGCACAGATGACTCGGCGCGTACCTACTTTCCGCTTTGATTCCACACTATTTAAAAACATTACAATAAAATAGTCTTACATGCTATATTATATTTATTTATTTACTGATACACAATACCTTTGAATATTATTTCATAAAGTACAGGTAATTAATCAATAAAATAAATCTTCTGTTAGAGCAATTAAAAATCCTATAAAGTTAATATGACTGTCACGATTTTAAATCGGTAAAGCCTGTCTGTTAATGTAAGAACTTCTTTTTTATTGTTAATGTTAGTTGCCTCGTCTAATTAAAACTTAAGAACAAATGGCTTATTTAAAATTGGGAAAAATCATACAGAGCAAATCGGTATAACTTACTTACTTAGTGAAGAAAGGAACTCTCGTGTCTGATTTGCCCACGTTATGAAATTCCGAACACATTTAATCACAGCCACAGTCACACACACGCACACACACACACACACACACACATAATAATGAGCGTTTTCCATTTAGAAAAAAAAGTCGACACTGTGTTGCACTGTGTCGACGATACTATAGCAAAAACCTAATGCCAACTAAAGCTTGGTAACTTCAATACTTTTCATTGGTAACACTGTTACACTGTTACCAATGGAAAGTATTGAAGTTCGATACTTGGGTCAGAATGAAAATTATAACCATGTATTCAAAAGTTACTTACGAGACCGATGTATCTATTCATTTTTTTCACTATAACTTCATGTATACACTTTGTAAACAGAATCAATCACCAAACCTACTTTCGTAAAGCCTTGTGGCTCTGCTGTGTATTCCGTGACACTCGCAATATCAACACACCATGTCCAAATTCTTATATTGAGGCCACAGAACAAGAACTAATCAAGGCATTATTTGCAAATCTTGTCTTGTCACAAAGTTAAAAGATAAGCATGCGCGGTGGATAGACGCGCAGCTGTTGCGAGACTGCGCTCGCTCACTGCGCTTTGCACCGCGCAGGTAGGTAGGAAGGTATTCAACGGCGGGAGCGGTCATAGCTCCCGGCCGCCCGTCTACTGTTTTTACGTTTTTTTTAGTAGTGCTTATTAGTTGTGTTTTACTTACTCTGTATGCGTGTTTAAAAAGAAGAATTATTAAGTACCCAAAAGGGGGAAAGGACTTAAAATATAACAAAAAAAAACAAAATTTTATTTTAAACCATTTTAAAAAATCCGAATAAAATCAGAGATACTCTATATAGGGTGAAATTGAATGTTTCAATGAAACTTCGTGAGGTTGTTGGGTTACGTGTATAGAGTATGCCTGATTTATTTCGGAATTTTTATAATTATTTTTTTCGTTTTTTATTTTTTTTAATTGTGCATTTTTATGTCCTTTCCTCTTTTGGAGTAATAATTATTTATAACACGTATTCATTGTATGTGAAATATAACAAATAAATAAGCACTACTAAAATAAACGAATAAAATAGTGGAAACGGCCAGGCGAGGCCGACGGACGCCGCGGCCGGGGGCAACGACCGCGCATAGCTGACGCGGCGCGTATCTACTGTACAGTACAGTAAAATCGTCAAAGGCAATTAATACGGAATAGATCGCTCTCAATTCTGAGACTACGACCTTGAGATACTGTGTTCATACAAAACAGCATCTCAAGATCGCTCTCAGAGTTGAGAGCGTTCTATTCATACGGGCCTTAGATGTCATATTACAATAACAGATTTATTTAAATAAAGAACAAGTGTTATCTTCTCATTAGCAGAGAATAAAACCTAAAAAGTTAATAATAATTTATAACTAGGTATTAGACAGTACTTACGAGACCAGCGATGTAGGTAGGTACAACGAGGAACGAGGAACATATTCATTTTTTCACTAGAACTTTTTATCAAATCAATCACACTGGTAGTACACTAATTAGTTGTATCAAATCAAAAAGTATTTACACTAGCAATAAAAAGAGACTTAAATTATTATCTGCAAAATTGTTGCTCTAAACCACCATTTTGCTGCAAACAAAGGAAGGCACGTTTGCGGACGTGTCTTTCCACCTT
Organism: Chilo suppressalis; assembly: GCA_902850365.2. Classification (NCBI taxonomy): domain Eukaryota; kingdom Metazoa; phylum Arthropoda; class Insecta; order Lepidoptera; family Crambidae; genus Chilo; species Chilo suppressalis. Next base: position 24,299,632 of record OU963898.1, read on the forward strand.
TTTTAAAGTGTCCCTATCACTACTCACTGCACAAAATGCAACTTCTATGGTTTGGGGACTCATTCGTACACCAAAACCTACTTCGTCACACTCGCGATAGCAGTACACCATCTCTAAATATTCTTGGTTTGTATACCGAGGCATAAAGAAATTATCATAGTGTATGTCACCAAGTCAAAAGATGCGCACGCCCACGCGCGATTGATATACTTGCGACTGCGCTTTGCATGTAATCAAAGCAAAGCACCGCACGCGGGGAAGAGGGGAGGTGGGCGGAATTCACATCATCAAAGACGCCGCAACCGGCGCTAGCGCTGCACGTTTCTTGCCAGCGTGCGGCGCGCCGCCCGCCCGTGCTTGCCGCAAAACAGCATTTTTTGTTATATTTTACGTCCTTTCCCCCTTTTGGGTACTTAATAATTCTTCTTTTTAAACACGCATACAGAGTAAGTAAAACACAACTAATAAGCACTACTAAAAAAAAACGTAAAAACAGTAGACGGGCGGCCGGGAGCTATGACCGCTCCCGCCGTTGAATACCTTCCTACCTACCTGCACGGTGCAAAGCGCAGTGAGCGAGCGCAGTCTCAAGTCTATCCACCGCGCATGCTTATCTTTTAACTTTGTGACAAGACAAGATTTGCAAATAATGCCTTGATTAGTTCTTGTTCTGTGGCCTCAATATAAGAATTTGGACATGGTGTGTTGATATTGCGAGTGTCACGGAATACACATCAGAGCCACAAGGCTTTACGAAAGTAGGTTTGGTGATTGATTCTGTTTACAAAGTGTATACATGAAGTTATAGTGAAAAAAATGAATAGATACATCGGTCTCGTAAGTAACTTTTGAATACCTGGTTATAATTTTCATTCTGACCCAAGTTTTGAACTGCAATAAGTATTTCCTTTTTTTTAACATTTGCCTATTTCCAATCGTGACAAAATTATTATTACTTTTAAGTTTTTCTCTGCTTAAGAGAAGATGACATTTGAGCTTATTATTTCATTAAAGGCATCTCTGAAATCATTTCAATAGCTAGCTGTAAATCATTTCAATAGTGAAGTAAAGAAAATTAGATGCGATACTGGGGGTGAATACTTGAGCAATAACCTACATGCGTGGTGCTAGGCTAAAGGAATAGTACTGGATGCAACCATACATTACACGCCTCAACTAAATGGAAAAGCTGTAAGACTGAATAGAACCCTGATGGAGAGAACAAGGGCTCTAATGTTCGATGGCAAGGTTCCAAACTATCTGTGGGGTGAAGCACTGTTAACATCAAGTTTCCTGATCAACAGAAGTCCAACAGAAAGTAGAAACAAAACACCAGTGGAAATGTGGTTCAAGATAAAACCCAACCTATCAAACATCAGAAGATTTGGATCTACAGCATACGACAAAATAAATTTTGGCTTACGAAAACTTGACGAAAGATGCGGCAAAGGAATACTCATCGGCTACGTTAGAAACGGCTACAAATTTTGGGTGGATGAGAAGAAACAGATAATGAGAGCGAGGGATGTAAGAATAAACGAAGAAGAACAAGGAATATATTTATATGATGAAGAAAATATGGTTAGAATGAATGGACTCTTGACTGAAGATTAAAAAACAGAAGAAGATGAAACAAGGCAAAATTCTACAGATAGCAATAAGGGGGTCGAGAAGATGGAGAAAGGAAAAATAGAAATTTTAGAGAAACAAATGACGGTGAAGCAATTGTCGGAAGAAGAAATGAAGAAGCTGGAAATGAGAATAGTGTAAATAGTAAAAACAATTTTGAAAGTAATTAAAATTTTGATAACGTTATACAACCCGAAGAAAATGAAGTATTTTTGGATAGTGAAAAAACTGAAGAAAGTCACAGTCGAGCAGTAGATTGAAGCAGAAAACGGAAACAGTAATGAAGAAATTGAGGGAAGTCGAGCGGTGGAAAATAATAATAGAAGAAATCAACCTGCGAGAGAACGAAGGTTACCAGAAAGATATAAAGATTATGTCATAGAGTATGATACGGAAGTTTCCATGTTAACGTACGATGAGGGGATAGAATCAAAAGAAAAAGATAAATGGAAGAAAGCAATACAGAAAGAAATCAAATCGTTAGAAGAAAACTAGTACCAAGCAAATGTATTTTTACGGTCAAAGCAGATTGAAGATACAACACAAGATTAGTCGCAAGAGGATTTCAACAGAAATATAAAATAGATTACGATGAAACATATGGTCCAGTTGTAAATACAAATTCTTTGAGAGTAATATTGTCAATTGTTGCAAATGAAACAGTTTGATACTAAAACAGCATTTTTACATGGAGATTTAAAGGAGTGTATTTATTTAAAAGTTCCAAAAGGTTACAGCAACAAAAAAGATAAAGTATGCTTTATTATTACAATTTTATTACAGAATATTTAGTTAAAATGGGTTTTAAACAATCAAAGTTAGGCCAATGTATTTTTGTAATGGAAGGTGAAAGAAGGATTATTCTTGCAATTTAAGTTGATGATGGACTAGTAGTTGGTGAGAGAGAAGAAGACTTGGTGCATGTAGTGGAAACATTAAGAAAAGGTTTTGTTCTAAGAATCTGCGAAGAAGTATCAAATCGGGCTGGACATAACACAAAAAAGGAAAAAGTGAAAATATGTCAAAAAAATTATATTGAAAAAAATTTGAAGAAGTTTAATATCAATGAAGCAAGAGAGTGCAAAACAGTACGCGCGTAAGCGAACGCGGGCGCGGACGCGTTTCACCTAATGTGACTCGTGACTCATCGTGAAGTAAAATGACTACTAGAATTGTGAAGTGCGCTAATTGCAATGTAGTAATTAATGAACTCCTGGCATTTTTAGCCAATGTGCTAGATTACATGGATGAGGAGAGTATACACCAACTGGTAACCTCGTCATTCAGTGCTGAAAAAGTAACTCTAGCGAAAATGTTATTATTTGATTCGCTACCGAAAAGGAAGAAGATGCCATTGCGTCGTGGAGATGGAAAGGCCAAAATGTCCAGAGATCTGGATGATATGATATGTGTTATGAAGAGTGTGAACGCTGAACAGTTGCCGATATTTGTGGCTAAGGACTTGCACTTGGTTCCGAGTGTGGGTTTCGACCATATTGACTGTACACGATTGCTTAAGGACATTGGAAATCTCCAAAGACAGGTGAAGTCTCTTCAAGATAATGCAGCCACTGTGGAGATGATCAATGTTTTAAAAATTGAAATTGAAAACATGAAGCATGCGTCTGTGATAGAACACTGCCCTTCGTCTTATGGATATGTTAATAAACGTAGAGGAGCAGGCCTTCAAGAAAGTGTTTATGATTTTAGTAGTGGCCCGGCCGGACTACAATACGTTCCGATAACAACATCAGCTGATGCGAAAAATAACGGTCATTCTACGCCAACAAAGTCGCCCGACGGGTGTCACAGTGCAGATAAGTCGGTCTCTTTTCAATGCGCGCAATCGGGTGAAATAAACTATCCTAGACCAGGTGAGGCCCGCACTGCGGTTTCGAACAGTGCGAATGAGATCATTACGAAGACCTGCGCGGGAGGGGATGATCAGCGGGAAGGAGGCGAGACAACAAACATTGAGGCCGCGGAAAGGACTGCGGTTTCGAATGCTACGGCTTCATACTCAGGCGGCGAGCAGGTTATCTCTGACGTCGTTAATGATGTTATCATAGCAACTACTGCTTCGCCGAGCTGCGTTGATTTGCGTGTTTTAAGTGATAATGTTACTACACCTGTGGTTAAAGACTGTACGCAAATTCCGAAAGAGTATGAATGGCAGTTACAGCAGTCTAAAAGTGCAAAGCGTTATAAACTTTTAGGGCAGAAAGGACGAGCGTCAACAACAGGTGAAATGAAGTTCAAGGCGGCTGATAACAAAATACCGCTATTTATCTCAAATGTTAGTAAGGAAACGAGTGAGCAGGACATTATTAACTATGTTAAAGAAAGGACTAATGAAACTATAAGTATTAAAGTGATTAACATGAAATCTTCTAAGAAATATAATGCGTATAAATTGTTTGTTAGTAAAGAAAAATTAAATATATTTTTAAATGATAGTTTTTGGCCTGAGGGTATTACTTTTAGGCGTTTTGTGCGCTTTATGTACCGAAGTAAGCAACATTAGTCAAAGTAGTATATTTTAATTTTAAATATAATGAATAACGATGAAAAGCTAATTTGTAAATTTACTAGTTTTAACTGTAAAAATCTTAAGTCATCAATCGAAGATGTTCGAAATATTTGTAAAACAAGCAGTGTGGTTAGTCTTCAAGAAACTTGGCTCCTTGAACACGATATCCCACTGCTGGGAACGATATCAAATAATTTTGATTATACCGGTAAGTCTGCCGTAGACTCCTCTGCCAGCATACTGAGAGGGAGACCGTACGGTGGGGTGGCCATCCTTTGGCGGAAGGACTTATTTGATAGTGTGACGGTGATTGAATGTAACAGTAAGAGATTGGTTGCTATAAAGGGTACCAGGGGTAGTCGGTCTATACTTTTATTCTCAGTGTACATGCCGACAAAGTCATACCAAAATCTACCAATTTTTACAGAAGTCCTTAGTGAAATAAGCGCTATTGAAAATAGTAGTAACGTTGAGTCGACATTTCTCTTGGGAGACTTTAATGCGCATCCAAATGAGTACTTCTATAGTGAACTAAATAACTTCTGTTCGGATCGGTCGTGGATTTGTGCGGACGTAAAAACTCTTGCGTCAGACACATATACGTACATTGATCCATACCATAAAACAAGGTCCTGGCTGGATCACATTGTGGTCTCCCTCTCGGCTTGGAAAACTATTACTAAGGTAGGAACTATAGAGGATGTTTTTATATCGGATCATCTGCCTATTTACATAGAGTGTAACTTATTTATAGTGAGCCCTAAGCGGATGTTTCAAGGTGAGCAGTGCAGTGCAGTGGTTTGGGGGGAAAGAGATGTGAACCAGATAAACAGGTACCGTAATTTATGTCACGAGGGCCTGCGGGATATTGATTTCCCTCCAGAGTTTGTGGGCTGCAGCCATGGATCATGCGCGTCGGTCAGTCATAGGGTTATTCTCGATGATTTATATTATCAGATAATTAACACTTTAAGAAACGCCGCTATTCAGACTAAACAAAAGATGAGAAATAAAAAGCATAAAGTGTATTGTGGGTGGGACGTACATGTACGTGAAGCTCATCAAGAAGCCAGGCATAAGTTCCAAGTTTGGGTGTCACATGGTCGACCAATATCGGGTACAGTGTACGACCAAATGTACGAATCTCAAAAAAAGTACAAAGGCCGACTAAAATGGTGCATGAAAAATCAGGAACAACTGAAAATGGATAAAATAGCAAGTCTTAGGGCGGACAAAAATTTTGGAACTTTCTGGAAAGCTACCGGGAAACTGGATCTTAAGCCTGGGTTACCAGCGACTGTTAGTGGTAAGAGTAATCCACGGGACATCGCCAACTTGTTTCGGGAACATTTTAAGGTGCAATCTCCACTGGGTAAATCTGATGCAATACTCGGGGCTGAGAATGGTCGTGCACGGGGGGGCGCTCTGTTCAGATTCTCGGCTAAGGAGATAAAAACTATAATTAAAAGAATGAGCAGAGGTAAATCTCCCGGGCACGACGGGCTCAGTATCGAGCACATGAAATTTGCAGGTGTACACCTGCCGAGGGTTCTGTCCTTGTTCTTTAATATGTGCATCAGCCACTCATATTTGCCTGCTGATCTAATGAAAACTACCGTTGTGCCCATAGTGAAGAACAGGACAGGAGATATCTCGGATAAAGGAAATTATCGCCCAATCTCGCTCGCTACAACGGTAGCCAAGATATTGGACAGTCTGCTTGACTCATGTCTAAAAAAATACCTGAACATACATGACGCTCAGTTCGGGTTTCAGCCTGGACTCTCCACAGAAAGCGCAATACTCAGCCTCAAGCATACTGTCCAATATTACACCGACCGAAAGACACCGGTGTACGCCTGCTTTCTGGACCTGTCCAAGGCCTTCGATCTCGTATCCTATGATGTGCTATGGAAAAAGATGGAGAGCAGAAGTATACCGGTGGAAATTATAAATGTGTTTCGGTATTGGTATGGAAACCAAACCAATGTTGTAAAATGGTCTGGCAGTTTCTCCGAGCTGTACAGTATGGAGTGCGGGGTGAGACAGGGGGGGTTGACGTCTCCGAAGCTCTTTAACCTGTATGTGAATGATCTCGTGGTGGAGCTCAGCAGCGCGCGTGTCGGTTGTCGGCTAGCTGGTGTTAGTCTTAATAGTATTAGCTATGCGGACGACATGGTGTTGCTGGGCCCCACCGCGAGTTCTATCGCTGAGCTCTTAAAAATATGTGAAGCCTATGCTGTGTCACATGGGCTAGTTTATAATGTAAGCAAAAGTGAATACATGATCTTTAAGGCCGCCGGTAAATGCCCAGTAAACCCGCAGTTAACACTGAATGGGCTAAACTTAAAAAGGGTTTACCAATTTAAATACTTAGGGCATATCCTTACTGACGACCTTAAGGATGATGTAGACATAGAAAGGGAGCGTAGGGCGTTGGCGACTAGAGGTAACATGCTTGTCCGTAGATTTGCCCGTTTTTCGGACCAGGTCAAAATTACACTGTTCAAAGCTTATTGTCAAGGTCTTTACACGGCGGGTCTGTGGACGAGGTATACCCAGAAGTCGCTCAACGCCCTACGTGTCCAATATAATAATATTTTCAGGATGATGTTGTCTCTCCCTCGATTTTGCAGCGCCTCTGAAATGTTCGCGAAGACCAGAACGGACGGCTTCCACGCCATACTTCGTAAAAAAGTGGCCTCCCTAATTAGAAGGGTGAGAGAGAGCGACGGCAGCATTCTGAAAGTAGTGGCAGATGATCCGCATGCACCGTTAAGGAGACATTGTACGCGCTTGATGTCCGAAGTAGTAGATAAGAGTTCCTCTATACATCGGGCGCAGGCAGTGCCTTTGTGGTGCATGAATAATTAATTAATTAATCATAATAATAAAATCAATCATAAAATCATAATTACTAACCTAGTTTTAATCATAATTTGTATACTAACATGTTGGATCTGAGTTGTCCCAAATAAATGAATTTGAATTGAATTGAATTGAATTGAAAACCCCAACCATTTTGATAGAACAACAACAATAGGGAAATGATAGGATCATTATTATATCTGGCGAATAAAGCGAGGCCAGATAACTTTCATGTAGGATATATTGCTTGCGTCTAAACTCCAAAGTCTGCAGCGCTTGGCGAGCGTAGCAGCAACTGGATGCATGAGAACAACTCCATCTGCTGCATTAGAGTACCTCTTGAACTTAAGACCTCTAGACCTGGTCATACAAGAAGAGGCGAAAGCAGCAGCCTTGAGACTAAGATCTTTGGACCTATGGAGATCAAACACTGTAACAACACACTCCAATATTCTACAAAAGTGCATGAAGGAGATCCCACTCCTGGAGGCACCTATGGATAGAATACTGGGTCAACACGTCTTTGATCGAAGATACAACATCCAATTTACCGCGGAAAAGGTAGACTTCTCTGGTGCCGGGGAAGTTAGGATATACACAGATGGCTCCAAAACCAACATTGGTACTGGAGCCGGTGTCTTCTCGAACGACCTCAATATAAAAATATCCACAACCTTAGACAAACTAAGCACAATCTTCCAGGCGGAATGTATTGGCATTCCCATAGCGGCACAGGCGGTTGCAGCCAGAGACATCAGATAGTTCAACATTAAGATTATCTCTGACAGTGCATCCGTGCTTCAAGCCCTACGTAGCAACACAATAAACTCTGTCCTGGTAATGGAGTGCCACAATGCACTTCAATCCATTGCGGTAACCAACACGATAACTCTGCAATGGATAAAAGGACACAGCAACACAATCGGAAACGACGCAGCAGACGAACTGGCTAAGAGAGGAGCAGACACAAAAGTGTATGGTCCGGAACCTCTTTTGCCCATACCTCAGGCCCAAATTAAAACGTGGCTGCGTCAAAGAACTCAGAAACTACACTTCACTGAGTGGAAAACAGGTGAAGGATGCCGTACGTTTTAATAAGTGCGTTTTCGGTCAATATGTGGGGAATTGGTATGTAAGTTTTATAGGGGTGTGTAATATTTGTATAAGAAATAAATTATATAAAGGCGTGATGTAAACTTAAGAAACCCAGTCAAATCTCATTATCAGTTAAAAAAAAAGTTAAGCGGGTGCATACGTACAATGTTTACAGGGGGTGCTTATACTAATTAAGTGTGCATATATACCGACCGAACCGGACTGGACCAAAAGGCAAAAGGAAAGTAGGCAGACCCAGAGAACGATGGTCCAATGATATTGTGTCTGTGGCATGCAAGAACTGGCTTAAAGCGGGGAAAGATAGAGAAAAGCGGAAAGCAATGGAGGAGGCTTTTACCCAGATGGGATCCATGTCTGAACCTATACTAACAAATACTAAAAACCAACATAATATCTAGGTTTACTAACAAACTAACATAATTAAAATGTAAAAGTAATTAATAGATATGGAATAAAAAGCTTTTTATTTTATTTTATTTATTATGTAATGATTCATTTAAGGGGGTGTGGAAATATGTGGAGATAGTTAAAAGCATAAATTAAATGAATCATTGCTTTTCAAAAGCATAGAACAAAACAAACAATTGCGACATGTCGACATCAAACGTTAATTATACAAAATTATTTGGAGATTGGCATTAACATTTCTATCACACGTTTACTTTTATAATTAGATTTAGTTTATATTTGATGTTTTGTTTTGTCTGTTATGTATGAGTAAGTTATATGATTGGAAGAGTAGAAGTCTGTGTTGTCTTAATGAGCTAGTAGGTTAATTGATTTTGAATTCAACTGTGTGTTGAAACAAGTTAGAACTTGTAATGAGGTCGAGTTGGAGTTAAAGTTAGTCGAAGGTTTGTAATAAGGTAGGTCGAGTAGGAGAGGAGCTAGTTGAAGATTTTGATTTGAAATGAAGTTAGTAGCTCGAGAAGTAGAAAGTTTTGCAATGTGATATGGTGTGTCAATGTTATGTTAAGGGGTAGACAAGGAGGTAATATTGGATAGGTAAACTTCACACTTCATGTTCAAACGTTGAGATGTTTGGTCAGTAATAAGATAAATTTATAAAAAACTGTGTGTAAGATAATATCATAAAATAGTGAAGAGAGAGTGAAATAATTGTATTTAAAGTCTCCTGGTCTTATTCATCTCAACCTACCTAACATTTATATACACCGTAAACTTACCCAATTAGCGTCGTGTTTAGCAGTTTTTTTTTTTTTTCTTTCCGTGGCGTTCTCCGTTTTACACAGAAATTTCGCCAATGTCCAGTAGGTAGTGAGAGATACACAAGAAAGACTGCTCGGTAGAAACAGAATAAGGTGATTTAAATAACCGATTTTTTTAGTTCGTTAAGATTTTTGTTTACAGTTTTTTTTTTAATATCAGTGGTCTCGAACGTCATTAACATTTTTTTTTATATAATATTTACGGCCTTGGAGCATATAATACTACTCTTTGCCTTGGAGTTTCCCATATTGGCCAAACGTCATTGACAGAAATCGGTAGAGTTGCCATCTAAAATCGGTATATTTGTACCCAAAATCGGTATATGACAAAAAATACAAATTTAATTCAAATTTGTTTATTTATCAAGGAAAACCTTTAAGACTAATTTTTACGTGACTTTTTTAGCGATTCCAAACAGGGAGGAGGTTCTCTCAATTCGTCCGTATTATTTCTTTTTAATGTTGTTCGCGCATGTTTCCGATATTATTATAGCAGAAAAAATGACGTGATGACTATCATCACGATATGATTTTTTGTTAATATCTCACTTTTAGCAATTGAATAACTAATCATCCATACTTACTGTTGAAAATTTTTTCGCAACGTGAAAGCGATAAATGAAAAGATCTGCCAACTCAAAAGCGTAAAATCGGTAGAAAAATCGAGACAATTTTCATGTATTTTATGAAATCGTGGAAAAAACATTGCATCGGTATTTCGGTAGGACAGAGCCCATATCAGTAGAAATACCGAAAAATCATGAAATAAAATAAAAATTATGAATAGTTATAATTTTTATTATTTTTAAAGCATGTAACTGCTTGATGTTTAAATCTAAAGAAAATATAACTAGAAAAATTTCCACGCGGACCAGGCAGCAGACGGGACTTGAACCCGCACCCTTCGCAATCCGGGCGAATGCACTGACCAATTATGCTACCGCGGCCCTCACGGACCGCGTCGAAATTCTTTCTAGCTATTCTTAAGCTGCAAGGCAGCGCCATCTCTTCGCATTATAGGTAAACCCACAATGTCAAAAAATTATGAAGTAAAAAGGTTGTAAACTTGTAAAACGGAATTTAGAAGGATTAGAATCAGGTAGGTAGGGGAGAAGGAGGCACCTTAGCACAGGGGCAAATTTGAACGTGTTGATTTCTGAACGTAACTTTATGTTAATTTATGCCGAAACTACATTTTAATATTGGCAGCACTGGTTGTGACAAAAGGTCAAGTAACAAAGCGCGCGCGTTTCGTTTTCAAAAAGATTTATAAGCTGTCGTCGTATTTGTGCCGATAAAGTAAAAGTAAATAAATGTTGTAAGGGATTTTCTATCACGTGAGTAAAAGTTTCCAACTAATTCTTTCACAAAATTGTGCAGTATTTATTAGTTTTCAACCCACCATGTTGTTTTTGCTGGCCAGTTATTTCACATTATTTTTTTGTAATATTTTATTTTCCAAGTGACCGTGGGGCAGATTTGAACAAAGCAAACAGGGCAGATTTGAACGGGACATTCAAAAACAAACTTCATATGTTTTCTTACAAGTTTGATATTAAGTTTATTTTATGTTTAATTATGCGTCTGAGTCAGTATTATACAATAATAATAACTATTAACTAAAACTCTTGTGCAATATGATTACTTTTGTTAACAAGGAGGATGTCCAACACAATGAAAATACTATTTTTATTTCTGTTACTGTAATGCAAGATGTAACTTTAGAAGTTTCGTGTAAGTATATTTTATTACAATAAATATTATTATAATAAAGACAAATTATTAGGCTTGCAACGAATATTTACTATGCGGTATTCGGCCTATTCCGCTGCTTTTTTTATATTCGGTCGAATACCGAATACTTAAATAATATATTTTGTCATAGAGAAATAATTGGTAAAATGAAAAATTAAAATCGATTGATTACGTATATATTCATATTTTCATTTCTGTTATATATAATCCTTTAAGTAGTCACACAACAATTCAGAAGATGATATTATGTACCTGGGTTATGTACCAATATAACCCAGGTACATAATATCATCTTCTGAATTGGAAAAATGGAGGATTCTATGTATTTGAATTATTGTGGTAATCAAAATTTAGAAGGGTAAGGTTCTCATTTCTTTTATAATCATTTATTAAGTAGTCATTGGTACATAAAACAGGTACATAATTTAATCATTCTCTGTAGTAAACAAGTCAAGATTTTTTTCTTTGCATTTGAATTATTTTCATAATCAAAATTTAGAAAGGGAAGGTTATGGTGCAGAAAGACTAACTTTTCTGCATTTTTAGGAAGTAGTTTACTTCTTCTTTTCTCGTAGACCATCCCAGCTTCAGAGAATAGGCGCTCTGAATAAACACTACTTCCTGGCGCCGATAAATATTTTGCTGCAATCTTAAACATACAAGGAAATTCAAATTTCCTTGCTTGCCACCATGTATACGGGTTGTCATGACGTGATATATTACTAATATTTAAGAAAAGATCAGAACAACAGCGGGCGCGCGGGCGATGAGTAGGTACATTAGAACAAAACAAAGGAGCGCGAAACAATCCTCGGAGGAGCGGAAATTCCTTATACCATTTTTCATTTTATATGATTGTTTAGGATCTACAACACTTTAAAGTTGTATATTAACTACTTGCGCTTTTCAATCTTACGTTTGATCTTCGTTACACTTTCACCTAAAAAATACTGAATGGATTTTAATGAAACTTAACAGTAATATAGCACATATAGGTATGATAATAACATATATATAACTATTTATGTAGTTATTGAGTGAATTGACCAAAATATGTATAACAATAAGTGTCACATAAGACGGAAAAAATCTCCCATCTGCGAGCCATTTTGGCCTGCACTGCAAAAACAATAAAAGTTACATGAATGTAATGTAGAGCGAAAATGTATCTCTTAAATAGTTCTACAAAAAAGGCCGTGACACCATGTATCTATTTTTAATATGTAAGCCATTACCGCTAAAATAGTGAAAAATACACATTTTGTATTAACAAATTATTTTTTATCAAAACAAATACTTTTATCGCTTTTGATATTTTAAGACGATAAACTGCATTTTACTTAAAAACTCAGAATTATACTGTTTTTTAACGAATTTACTTAATGTTACAAATAAGGGTTACTTAATATAATGACAAATAACCCATTTTTCGCTAGTAGGTACATACTTATTGGAATCCCTGTATTTATCAATCAGCTCGCGATAATATTGGTTTTGTAATTATAAACGATAATTCTGCAAAATTCAAAGTAAATAATATAGAGTTTTATAGGTAAATCACCCTACGCCTATAAGTATTGCGATGTTGTAGCTAAGTACCAAGTTCCCATCTACTTCTATAGGGGAATTTATTACAATCGATTTAGCTATTAGGGCACGGAAGCGCAACAAACAAACTCACTTTCGCATCTATAATATAATATTATATTATACTTACTAATGATCCACCCCGGCATTGTACGGGCGAAATTTATTTTATCGGGACAAAATATATATGTCACTAGGACAAAATGTATTTAAATAAAGAAAAATGTAATAATAAATAATGTAGCTCTACGTTATGATTAATTAATATTTAAAACCGGTTCAGTAGTTTGACAGATTATTTGTTACAAACATACAAATCTTGCCTCTTTATAATATCAGTATAGATCTTAGGTATAGATGGTTAGGATAATAGTATTTAATTGATGAAAAAGATTTAAAAATAAAGTAAGTAATAGGTTTATTGGATTATATTTGTAAAAGTTACTTAGCCTTTGTGCTTAACAGTGATACGTTATTCGGTATTTTTTTTATACAAAATAAATATTTGGGAAATAATTTCTATGATTGCACTATTTGCAATACCTACAAGGCTGGTAGCAGCACGCTTGATAGGTGGAAGTACTGTTCATACGAGCTTTACACTACCAAGAAAAAAGGGTCGATCACAAAGTCTTTGACCTGTTATTGGTGAAGACTTCAAAAGAAAACCACAAAGAGAACTATAAATTGATAATAAATGAGATTACTATGGTGCTCTACCTAACGTTATGAAAAAAATATTATGCACCTTTAGTTTAATCAAATATTATAAATTTTGCTTTGGTGATTGCATAATTATTTAATTTAGCGATCTTAGGCAGTTGCCACCATTGTCCAAAATAACAGACGGGAATTACAGCTTTCTTCAACCAACGACATAAACGTCATAGATTGGTATTGTATATAATCGTGATTAAGAACATTTGAAGTTAACTTCTGGCATCTACATATTGGGGTTCTGTGAGTTATGTAGGTACATATATCAAATTATGAGACTAGGATATGACAATGCATTTGTGTAGATCACAATTTAAGGCGGACGTTGACATGACAATGCTGCCAATTTTTAATAGTCGACGAATAAAAGTAAATAAATTTTATATTTACTGCTAAACTACTAAAAAGAACATAAACAAAAGATGACTTTTTGAATAAGTGCTAGTTTACTATAAAATTTACATAGGTACATTAGTTAAATAGGAAACGACTTGATTTACTTCACACATTTTTGCGAAAATAGAGGCTCATCTGTAGCTTTGACCCCGCTGGTAAAGTTTCTATATGTCTTAATAAATCATTCGTTTAGACCACCGCAAGGTATTTAATAATTCCCGCGATGTTAATTCCCTAACTGAAGTAACAAGACTACGGTATATACCGTCTTAGAATACTAACTAAAAAGTGTGAAATAAAAAAGGTAAATTTAAAAAATCAAAAAACCCGACTGCTTAATTATACTTCAAATAAAAACTGAAAAGAAACAAACAAGTCCAGTAGTCTATAATTCTGTTAATAAGGAACAAAGCTACTTTAACAGTCGGGACCCATTAGATATTCAAGAATACATAATATTTTTCAATAATGAATAATTATAGACTACTGGACTTGTTTGTTTCTTTTCAGTTTTTATTTGAAGTATAATTAAGCAGTCGGGTTTTTTAATTTTTTAAATTTACCTTTTTATGTTAACAAAGGAGTAAGTTAGCTAAGAAAACTATGTTTTTTCAATTTTTCTTCATATATTTTTTATGAGTCCAAAATGTGCTAATGTGCCTCCCTCCCCCCTGCGTTAAATTAATTTGAAACGTAAGTAATAGGTGTTTATTTTAATATATAAAACACATTATATTATTTGTTATAAAATACTTATAATTTTATATTATGTTTAGTTAGGAATTCAGATAGCTTGTTATATTATAATATACCTATTATAATCTTTATAATACAATAAGGAAGGAATGGAACTAGGTAGAGGTACATTAAGGGATATTAATGAATCCATAAAAGAGGAGGAATCATTGAGAGGACACTTGAAGAAGATGTGATTGAAGTCCTCTGTTCCAGTACCACAAGCACAAATATTATTATTTACTATGCCCAGTTTAGCCAGGTGGGAAGAAGAACAGTTATGACCTAGGCGCATTCTTATGAGACTTGATGTGGCAAACTTACATAAATGAATTTTAGAAAACCATGGTTTATTCACAGACATATAATACTATAGTTATATGTCTGTGGGTTTATTGGGAAAACATTGGTGTCGATTCTGGTATGATTCTCTAAACCTAAACTTAAATTTGACAACAGTCTATCTTTGTCGTACTCTATACAGAATGAAAAAGAGAGACTGATGTCAAATTTAGTTTTAAGGTTAGGGAATCATGCCAGAGTCGACACCATTGTGGAATTAATTTATAATGTTTACCTTTGATACGACTACTAGTACCCCATAGTTCCCCAATTTTCTTCCCAAGATATGCGTAGATGTACTTTCGGAAGTAAAAGAAGATCACTTACAAAAAATTTAAATTTTAAAGATGTCCGTCACCACAATTCACTGAATCTTTAGCAAGGTTATCAGCTTCTTCATTGCCAGTGATATTGTGATGGTCAGATATCCACGCAAAGATCACATTTAGATTCTTCAAAGAACAATTCAGCAACAATATCGTACAATCGATCGCATAGGCATTAGAGGAAGAAGCTTTAAAAGTATTTTTTTCTATTGCCTGTAAAGTGCCGTTGGAATCGGAGAATATAATTGTCTTTTTGAGTTGTGCAAGCAAAATGTATTCTAACGATTTGAGGATTCCAAAACATTCTCCTGTGTATACTGATGTTTTCCGGGGGTAATTTAATTTTGTGTGTTATTTTAAACTGTTGGTGGTAAACACCGATTCCAACTATCCCAGTAGATGGATGTTTAGATGCGTTACGATGGAAGAGTAAGCACGATGCTATTGGCATTTTTTGCGATTTATCTAAGGCGTTTGACTGCGTTAGCCATGAAACATTGTTAAATAAAATGAAGCATTATGGTGTATCAAATATTTCACTAAGTCTGATACTGTCTTATCTTTCTGCTAGGATTCAGAAAGTAGTTATAAATGAAGCTGAGTCTACAGGAGCACCCATTTCTTTGGGCGTGCCCCAGGGTTCAATATTGGGCCCATTGCTTTTCCTCATTTATATTAATGACCTTCCTCACTTTATAAGAGATTTGTGTGAGACAGTACTATTTGCTGATGACACCTCTTTAGTGTTTAAAGCTAGGAGAGGAAATTATTGTTATGACGAAGTAAATTGTGCTCTCTCTGAAGTCCTTCACTGGTTTACGGTAAATAATTTAAAACTCAACTCTAGTAAAACAAAATGTGTTAAGTTTACTTGACCTAATGTGAGGCAGGTTAATACTAGTTAAAAAATAAATGACCAGCCTGTAGAGTTACTGGATTCTACAAAGTTTCTGGGTATTACTTTAGACTCGCATCTGCAATGGGATCCTCATATTAATGCCTTATCAAGTAGACTGAGCTCTGCGGCTTTCGCTGTTAAAAAAATAAGACTCCTAACTGATGTGGAAACGTCAAGATTGGTTTACTTTGGTTACTTTCATAGCGTTATGTCATATGGCCTTTTGTTGTGGGGCTCAGCTGCTAATATAGAATGTATTTTCGTACTGCAAAAGAGAGCTGTTCGCGCCATATATAATTTAAAGGCTAGAGAATCTCTTAGAGAAAAATTTAAAGAAATTTAAAGCAAAAAAAAGTCAAACCCATAACTTCAACACGAGATTTAAGAACAAGCTTGCCGTTCCATGTTTCAGACTCCAAAAATCAAGAGGTTCATTTCTGGGATGTAGTATTGCATTGTTTAACAAAGTTCCCCAAGATCTGATTGAGCTTCCACTAACCAAATTTAAATCTCAGATCAAGAATACTCTTATGAATAAGGGCTATTATAAAGTTAATGATTATCTAAATGATCGTAATGCATGGACAAAGTGTTTCTTTTAATGTCTTATTTGATGGGTATGAGTCAGTTTTGTAACAGTAATATGGTACCTATCTAATGCCGCTTCCTATATACTAAATATAAAATTTATTGTAACTATATATTTATATCCTAAATAATGTAATGGAAGGTGACTTCAGAAGTATGTCTGAAGTCATTTTTCAACGTAACGACTCTGTATATATCAATACAGGGGGAAAAAATATACATTCCGAATTTAGAAAAATACAAATGCTTAGTTATGTGGTAAATAAGTACATTGCAATTATATTACCTCTAGCTGACCCGGCGAACAGCGTACCACCTTTATAACATGATGTGGCTATCTTGAATATCTAGCTTAATTAAATTTAGGACTTTACAAGCGAAATAAAATAATCTAAATATAAAACAAAGTCGTGTTAGTTAGAACACTGATAACTCAAGAATGGCTGGACCGATTTTTATGAGAATTATGATCTTTTGGAATCCTCTCCGCCTCAAATAGCAGAATAAATGAATCTGAGTGCACTCTGGCCGCACCCTTAGAGTACGACAATGTGCGTTTGTGTTCACTGTTTAGGGGGGGCGCTGCTGTCTATATAAATCAAACTGAAGCCAGAAACATTTAAGTATTGTGGCGTGTCGTGGCGCACCAGAAGCACATTGGTTTCATACATTTACAATGGTTAGAAACATCGTGTCGTGTTGCATAATAAATCAAAACCATAATAAATGTATGAAACCGGCGCGCCACGACATGTTAATATGCACAGGGATTTAGATGTAGACGGAGAATTAGTTTCTCTGTCTGACACATTGTAACAAATCGTGATATATAGTTCTAACCGTACTTAATGTATAAAAACGATCGCATCGACGAAGACAACACGTACGTTAAATATAGTTCTGCCTTTAGAATACGTTTTGATACATAAAGCTGTATGGATATAGTGGTTTTTTGCCTTTAAAAAGAGTATAATTAAAAGACTTTTTTGACATTGACAGTTCTTGACAGGCGTAACTTCACTGTGCGTGCTTCTTTTCTTTCTTTCATTTCCAACCTGAAAAGTGTAACGTGCTTGTTCTCTTTGAGCTAAGGCCAATAGGCGACTTGCACGTATTTTATTACAATGGCATCCAAAGCTGAATTAGCATGTGTTTACTCCGCTCTCATCCTAGTTGATGATGATGTTGCTGTAACTGTAAGTATTTTGATGTTCAATTTACGCTTTACTAATAAAGTGACAGAGGTTATGTTGATTGATGTAGAAATTACTTATCCATTTCCATCACGATTTAAAGTACTATCTATTGTAAAACTTCAGTATAGTTAATAAGAGGGTGTGATTTGTCGCACATTTAAATTGATATTTTGTTGATAATGTCCGTTTGCAATAAATAATACTGGCTCAATTATTTCAAGGGTGAGAAAATCTCCACCATTCTCAAGGCGGCGGCCGTTGACGTCGAACCATACTGGCCAGGACTATTTGCCAAGGCTTTAGAAGGCGTGAACGTACGAGAGCTCATCACGAATATTGGTTCCGGTGTGGGTTCTGCACCTGTGGGTGGAGCGGCGCCTGCAGCTGCCGCCGCTGCTCCAGCAGCTGAAGCGGTTAAGGAAGAAAAGAAAGAGGAAGAACCTGAAGAGTCAGACGATGACATGGGCTTCGGTGAGCTTTTCAATATTTTAAAATATCTAGTGTAAAACAACTTTTTAACTATTGTCAATTTCACTAGTGATTGATGCTTTATTATAAAAATCAATTTTCTAAAGATTACATACCTACATGGTTACTGTGCCGAGTAGTTCAAAATTAGTTTTCATCTACTTGCAAGTTCAAATCCCTGTAGGGTCAAATATTTATATATTTATTACATGTGTACATAGTCATGGCTGTTTATTATTAATGGTCATGATTCTCTAAACCTAAAACTAATTTTGATTATAGGATATCTGTATCATATTTGTGAATGACAAAGACAGCCTTTAGTTTTGTTTATAGAATCATGACAGAATTGTTTTGTTATATGTATTTCTATCAGCCATCCTAGTATCCCATACCAAAAGCCTTGTAGTGCTAACTTGGCCAAGCATCTTGTGTGTGTAAAAAATATTTATAATTTTACTATTTATGTTCATAATTTCCATTACTCAAAAGTAGTTTCTCATGATGTTGATTGCACATGTATTAGCTACAGATCATGATGATCGAAAACTTATTACCTGAAGAAAATCCTGCCTTATGATTGCACATTTAATTTCATTATTTTTTGTAATCTCCTGACTTTTCTTTTTTTTTGTTTCAGGTCTTTTTGACTAAAAAGCTTTATTTTAAAGCAAAATTCCAAGTTGAGCTTTATGAAGTTCTTTTAGTTTTAAGGAAACCTTAATATAAAAATAAAAACAAGTTTACAGTTTTATTTATTAACTTAGTTCATTGATCTTATTTTACTCTAGTTCTGCATAACAAGTTTTTACAAACATTCACCGTATATCTGGAGGATTATACTTTTTAGAAAAATAATATCTCTGTATCTACATAGTTAGTTCTGAAGGAACTATTGAAACCTTTATTTACTACTTCAATAATTAGTAATTTTAAACTAGTCCTATAGTTGACATTGGTGTCAATTCTGGCATGATCTGGGATTAAAGAACAAAAGGCAGATGGAGCACACGGAACACGGAATGCCTGACATCAGAGCAAATATGAAGTCAAAAGTAGGTAGCCTTTTTTTTTATTTGTGAACAGTTTTTACAGTGTATGAACAGTCTTGATAAAAACAATATTCACAGGACTTATTTAAATAAATAAAAAGTTTGTTCAGGCTGAGACTCGCCAATTTTATTTCTTAACGAAGTACTTAGTCCCATTCAAAATATGAAGTACCGTTTTGTAGAACTAGTTAGGAAATAAAAACAATATTAGAGAAATGTGATGTAAATCCATACTTGTTTATTTTTCCAGAGATGTGCAAAATACATTATAAAAATTATTTAAATACAAAATGGATATAGGTATTTTCTGTTTTAAATACTTTCATTTGTAAAATGTCACATCTCTGATTTTTTCAACATATCTATTATATCCATATAAATGTTATTTATTTCCAACTTCAAAACATTAACCCCACATAGCTCTTTGCACTCCAGAAAGTTTATTATAGTCTGCCAGATGTCTCCACACAATACGACTCATTCTCCATTCCTTTACAATCCCTCGAGGCCTGAAAATATAAAAGAGTAAATCAAAAATCTTTTACCTATTTCAATAATGAAGTAGCGAGTAGACACTGTGCTACTTAGAACTTAACTGCTCAGTTAACAAATAGAGATATGGACAGGACACTATTGCTTGCTTTTAAACGCTTTTCCAAAAAAATTCATCATCCCTATTCTTTACTGAGCAGATTAGCATATTTCGAACTTAATACAGCGATTGTAAAACAGGCCTGTTATATAATAGTGCAAGCTGCTTCAGTATAACCCCAGACAAATAAACTTGCAATGTAGATGTATGTGAAATGAATACTGTGCAGGCTGCTTTGTCCATGGTTAATGATCAAGAAGTTTTCCAGGGTGTAAGGTCTTGGCAACTAGACTGAATATTCTCCCTTGACAATTTTCAGACAGAATACTTGTCTTTTTTGTCATTTACAATGTGTAAATAAAGAGAAAATTGCATACCCATTGATGCTTTTTAGGATAAGTATAGGTGTTATAATAAAGCAGTAGTGAATAAGTAAATAACTCTGTAATTATCACATCCACCTGTCAAAAACTGTTTTTTTGTTAGCAAATAGGCCTGTGGGCCATTGCTGCCATCCTCGAGCTAAAACGCAGCTAAATGACAAAAACAACTTTTGAGATATGGCCAAAAAACTGCACGTAAACTTTAAATTATTGCTATTTTGTAACCATTCATCACATGACGGATTTTAAGACTTAAACTATAAAAGATACGAATACTTGTTATAGACAGATCGATAGAGAATGAAAAACTGTCTATGATGCAATTTAAAACTGAAAAATTGACCACATGTCACTTAGCTGCATTTTAGTTTGAGGACGGCAGCATAGACCTTTAACACCTGAATTACCCTGTAAGCTTCAACAACCTATTAGTAGGGGAAATTATCAGGCAGTGCCATCTATTTTCTTTAAGTTATAGGTTAGCATATTACTTAAGAAAAAATGTATCTTAATTAATCACTTTGAATTTTACTACATTACCTTGATGTCACAACACATCTATTATTTATCCTTAGAGGGGTAGCATTCAATTCAAATTTATTTATGTCTTTGTCAGCCAATTCCCGGACTTCCACAGGCAAAACATCATTCCTCCTCATAGCATTTATTCGAGTCCTTTCAAGAAAGTTTTCGGCGCTCATACGTCGCCGCTTTACGTCTCTTATCATAAGCCAATTGGCCCATTTATTTCGTACTTGTTGGTACTGAACAAGAAAAAGTAATAAGTAACAAAAAATCTTTGAAAAGTCACCAAATTAGAGCGGAGAATGCTGCAAAAATTTACCCCATATCCTGCGACGATCTGTGACTTCCAGATAAATTTTCCCAACGTAGCAATATTGAGGTTCATCGCAGAATAAATTCTCAACTTTTCTCTCTGCTGCTTTAAATTACAATGAAATACCAAATTATTAACACTTCGGGGCTGCCTTCCAATCCAGGGAAATTGTAACCACAGATCACTATTTAAGTATTGTAACCTAGCTAGCTCTCCCAAAAATTACTTGCTCAGTGCAGGAGCTTTTCACTTCGAACTACAATTATTTGTATGGACATCACAGAACGAATTTTAGATATGTAATATATCACTAGATGGCGTTATTCAGATCTTTTTTACGTATGGTATTCCTCCAACTTCACATATATTTTTAAACAGTAACACAAAGTTATACCTGTGGCTGTCAGTGACTGTAACAAAAATCAAGAAAGAAGAAATACAGCTTATCAGCATATATTATTTACAACATATTTTATTTTGAAATAATAAACTAAAGAATTGGCTGTATGGGCACAGTACCCTTTGCCTACCCAGAATGGGTAAAGAATAAAAAAAACAACTGTAACAAAAAAAAAAACTGTTCCGTTTACTTTACGCTTCGTGAATTTAATGTTTTCTTGTGATTTTTGGTGGTTTTTTCCGACGATTTCAGCTATTTTTCCGGACTCCGATTCTCCTGCTTTTACGTTTTGACCCCTGCTCTTCATATCGGTTATTGATTGGCTTCACTATTTGGATTTCGTTGTTCTCGAAAATGGCATCTCAGAGAAGATATTGTGTGCCTAATTGCAACGTAACACGTATGTATTACCAATCAGTTACATATAATCAGTGTTGCCAACTCTACGTCTTTTTACGTAGATCTACGTATTTTAGGCCTTTTCTGGAAACCTACTAACTTCAGTCCCAGAATCTACGTATTTTCTTAATTTTTTTCAAATTTGTAAAATAACTTAATTTACTAGAATACAAACTATACAAATGTTTATTTCTTATAAAGATGTATCTTAACACTCTTGTAGCGTGTAGAAAAGGATCCCGTTATTAGTTTTGTTGACTATTAATGCTGGACGCAGGATTTGTGAAAGCAGAAACGACAAAACTCTTTGACTTAGTAGGTACATTCATAACCTTATAAATTGTATTTTTAAACTTTAAATATTATCAATGAGTACCTACTCATATCGAATTGATTTTGCAAAAAGAAATGACTTTCAGTCGATAAAGTTACAGGATTTAGCAAGTTTTAAACATATGTTCATGTGTAAGTATGTTTATTTCTCTTGGCAATTTAAACCACAACTTTTTTAGAGTCTTTTACCAAGTGTATCATGATAACTACTATATTTTTCATGTGATCTATTCGAAATCATGGTTTTATAATATTAACATAGAAAGTTTATTTCCTACGTGCTTGCGAGTGTTTGTTTACAAATGTTTGGACGTCATAGCATAGATAAGTCTATAGACTAAATAGCGTTTTGTATGTCTTCTAGGTAAAAAAAATACATTTTTTTTTTCGGTCTGATAGAACAATTATTACCAATTTAAAACATAATTCCAAAAAGTATCAACTATATAACTCTATACAGAATGAAAAGGAGAGATTGATGTTAAATTTAGTTTTAAATTTAGATAACCATCCAGAATCGACACCCACCAGTGTCTGTATCTGATGGTTAATGTCTACCACAGCATGGTAAATGCTTCCAATGCAGCGACTTCTCCAAGAACTCTTTGTTCTATCTCCCGTTCTTAAACAAATTGTAATACAAAATACTCGTTTTATTCGGTTTACCTAACTTCTTCATTTCACTCAGAAAAAAGTAGGTAGATCTACGTACTTTTCATATGCAAAATTTACCAATTCTACGTAATTTTCTCATTGGGCCTACGTCTTTTTCAAAATCCGAGTTGGCAACACTGCATATAATTGAACCTCTATAAACAATCCTTTCTTGATTTAACTATTTGACCAAATGTTTCAGGCGCAGATAAAATACCAATGCAATCGTTTCCTAACCCTGACATTCACCCCGATCGATTCCGAACTTGCTTCCGCTGTCGGAGGAGAGATATTAGCTATGGACAATAATTATCTTTTCAAGCAAGGAATAGTTTGTCAAAAACATTTTGAGACCAAGTTTCTTACTCTGGCGAAGTCCACAAAAGTGCACCGCCATTTTCTAAAAAGAAGAAGAAGAAGTTTCTTTCTTGGACTAGAACACTTTCTCCACATGCTGTCCCAACTTTACATTTGCCAGGCACGGACCTGAAAAAAAGACGGACGTAACCTCGTCTTATCTCGAGTGAAGCATGCAAATGGCCGCCCGCTTACAGCGTGTGCGTGATTTCAGGGTTGTCGGGTAAATCATCAATTTCCCTACTTTTTAAATCTCCCAAACTAAAACATTGTTAACATTATGTAATCAAATATATATTATAAAAACGGGATATTTACCACGTGTTTTACTCGTTGTGAGCTCCTGATTTTTCAACAATTTAAACGGTCTATCAAATTATTTTTAGGAACACCGAGATAGAAAAGAAAGCACTTGTTATGTAAAAAGAACTTTATTGTTTACATATAAATGTTAGTGTCTTAATAGTATGTATGAGGTTAATAACATACATTAATATACATAAATCGCGCAGATTAATGCTTAAAATAAAAATATAATAGACTAATATTGCTATTTCTTCTTTCAAATGTAAGTATTTCATTCATAGATTGAGTAGGTATTTAAAGACTGACAGAGTGAGGAAAGGAGATATCATGCCAATCCTATAACGTAGAAAGAGACTCAACATGATGTACCTTTCGTCTAATAATATATTTTTTGCAAGAGCCGCAGCGCCCTGTCAAGTCGTACTGAGATAAAATTTATTATGAAATTCTGTGAAACTAACTCGACACTATTATAGATATTTTTTTGGAACAGTAGCGATAGGAACCCTAAAAATTTACGAAATCTTATCTTGCCTAGTCACAAATGCAAGAAATACAAATTTCCCTACTTTTAGGGAAAATTTCCCGTAAATAAAGTAGCCACACAGTTGTATTTTTGTTTACCATTTTCATCCTTGTAAATAAAATATAATATAAAAAAAATATCAAGAATCGTCAATACTTAAGCATAGTAGGTGATTCCTTGTGACTTTTCAAATTTACTCGTGTAGTTTTTAAAAGATTTCACCACACAAGACGGCATTTTTTTTAAAATATATCGGAGCAATTGAACGTGTGACTGGCGCTGTCACGCGAGTTCAAATGGCAGCGGATTGTCCGACCTGGTGCATTAGTGTGAGTGTAGGTAGTGTACAACACACGATTTTGTCTGACCTACATGTCATTGTCATGCTTCACATGATTTGCCTTTGATATTACGTCCGTCTTTTTTTCAGGTCCGTGTTGCCAGGTAAATTTCTGATTTCAGAGTCTTTTAAAACATCGAGTAAAGAGTATATGTAATGGTTTCTTAATAAAAATCATCGAGTTAAATGTGATTTTTATATAAATTGCTAAATATTTGTTTTATTATCAGGATTTGGTGCACCAAGGAGTGTTTTAACGGATGTCACCAACAGAATGGATATTGACCAAGGAATTTGAGCCTTCTACATCCACTAGTAAATATTTATTTATTTATTTACAAATCATTTTGACATTCTGGTAGAGTGGAATGTGCATTGGTTGTCAATGCCTACTGTAAAGTTCTGGGTTCGAATCCTGGTAGGGGCAAAATTCTTTTTGAATGTTTGAATGGAAGCATCAAATTTCAGATATACAAATTAGTAAAAACTTTCCCTTATTCTCTTTTGTTTTAATATAAAAAAATTTTGCAGGTGGTGTTTTGACTGAAGAGGTAGAATTACAACAAAACGCTGTAAAGAAATCGAAGATATTAAGTAAAAATAAGCTTACCGGTATTTTTTATTTTTATATAAGTATTTTTGTCTATTATAATTATTTGATAATTTTATTAACTTCACTTTAAAAAAAAAATATCAGAAATATGTTATCTATATTTTATAGAGCACCTATCCTAATCATCTTTATTCTTTTGTTAGCTTTTTTCTTAAACTTACCTGTATGGGCTTTAGTCATGTTTTAGTTAATAAGTAGACATTACATAATGAAATGAACCTTCCACTTAGTTTTCTTATACTAATAATAATTAGTTAAAAAAAATTGAAGACTTTTCACCTCACAATGATACTAATTTTATTGAAATGCTTTTTTTCAGCATCTGCAATGGATCAAAGTGTAACTCAATTAAAAAAAAGTGGTGAAGAAGCTAACTGAAAAGAACCTCAAATATACAACACGGCTAAAGAAAGCAATGAAACTTTTATGATAGATCCGACTTGTAGATTTTTTATATATAACTGGTGTGGTGAGGTAAATAAATTATTAAACGGCACTATAAAGGTGCGTAATTGTACAATTTTTAAAGATGATGTTAAAAGAATGGCATGCAATTTTTTCAAAAATATAAATAAAAATAATTGATTCAAAAAAACTTCTTTATTTATTCTAACCGACTGTGTTAAAGGTACATTATTAGACAATTATCAAAAAAAACTTTTCAGATTTGTTTCAAATTAAACTTACTTTAAGTTTGATTTGAAACAAATCTGAAAAGTTTCATACTTTTAAATTGTTTAAGATTTCGATTTTTTTAATCTTTTTTACCGATACTACTCATGAGTACAGTATCGATACTTTCTATTCGATATCGTGTCCCTAGCTGCAAGACTGCTGTTGCCGATGTCAAATTTGACAGTTCCTTTTTTACTATTCTCCAGAAATAGAAAGGTAAAGCACTGTTCAGAATGAAGTGAATCTCGCTCGCGCTTCATACAAAGGGGTGAATCGCACGCGGGATGCGATTTTTTTTATGTAATTTATTCATGACCATGGATAAAAGCCCTGTAGTCGTATAAATAAATACAAATCTTATTCATCTTTTTTTTACAATAGAATGTCGGTGCGAATTCAAACAGTATTGCCACATTGGGGTATTTGTCGCTAGGTTTAGGGAATTCTGCAATAACGCAACGGTTTTTACATTTGCTAAGTCAGTATATATATTTATATATATTATTTGATGATTTCTAGCGATTTTCTCAAGACGTCATAGGAGACGATCCACATTCGTTTAATATCTATCGTGTTGAAGGACATTTCAAAGTAATTCATAATATTGGACATTTTACACCATGACAAAGTGCCCTAGGTAATTAATTGAGTAAAATAGCAATTTGTATATATCAGTACAGTTCATGTATTCATGTATTATAACAATTTCGACTTAAACTATAAAAATTCGTAACATTTTGGTATTGATTCAGATAAGCAGCCGTTGTTAGTCGCTATTTACACTTAATTAAATTTTTTACACCATGACATAGTAGGTAATTTTTTAGTAAATATACCTAGGACAATGTGTATAGCGCCTCGTAATATTTTAACAATTTCGAATGAGGTACTGTAAAAATTGTAAGACCTTTTGGTCATTGAGTCGGATAAACAAGGATACACTGTTGCTAAATTTATTTTAAGGGTCAGACACCAATAGTTTCGATTCTGGCGTATACTTAAAACTAAATTTAACATCAGTCTCTATTTTTCATTCTGTATTTTTTCTAAGTTTAGATTTAGACAATCGTGCCAGAATCGACACCAATATATTGTTATAGTAAAATAGATTAACGTATTATTAAGATTAGTTTTGTAGTCGAAGGGTACGGCACGTGTTGCCGTACCCTTCGACTACACTGTTTATTTCTCGCGCTTGTTTTCGGCCAGAGTGCACTCCTGATTCAGATTCAGACTCAGAAAACAAGTGCGAGAAAAAGCAGGTAACCTGCTTAGAATACACTGTTTATTTCTCGCCCTTGTATACATATCGTGCTTGGATCAGAGGCCGCGCTCTCAAGGATCCCGAGGTCGATTCACTCAAATCAGCCTATAATTTTGCTTCCAAGGCCTGTAAGAAGGCTTACATCAGAGCGGATGCCCAGCGCGTTGCACGTGTTGGCCAGGAACTTATAACGCATCCTACGGGCTCTCTTAGCTACTGGCGTTTGGCCAAGGCCGTGCAAAAAACTTATGCCAGCCTTCGCTGCCACCTCTGAGATGCCCTGACGGAACACTAACTCATAAGCCGCAGGAGAAAGCCGATTTAATGGCAAAACTCTTTGCGGCTAACTTCCGATTCGATGATTACAATGCACTGCCACCATCATTACCTCACTGTGGCACAACGATGCCTGATATTAAAATCAGGCAGAGCGAGGTTCGTGTCGAATTGCAATCACTCGACGTCCGGAAAGCTAGTGGACCTGATGGCATCCCAGCAGTAGTACTGAAAAAATGTGCAGCGGAGTTGTCAGCCGTGCTCACGCGCTTGTACCAATGCTCGTATTCTTTGGGGCGTGTGCCGGAGACTTGGAGAGATGCTAATGTGCAACCGGTACCCAAAAAAAGGGATCGCTCAGACCCGGAAAACTACCGGCCAATAGCAGTCACCTCAGTTTTATGTAAATTTCTAGAAATGGTCCTTAATAACCATCTGACCCGCTTCCTACAGGATCACTCCCTGATTAATGATCGTCAATATGGTTTTAGACCGAAACGATCGACGGGTGATCTTCTATCGTACTTAACTCATATCTGGGGTGAGGCTATCGACAAGCGTGGCGAGTCGTTGGCTATCAGCCTTGACATTGCCAAGGCGTTCGACATGGTCTGGCACAAAAGCCTTCTCTCCAAGCTTCCGGCATACGGTCTGCCAGCCCAGTTTTGTTCTTGGGTAGCTGATTTCCTGCATGAGCGTAGAATTCGTGTCCTTACGGATAGTAGCAGTTCGCGGTTCATGTCAGTGAATGCCGGCGTTCCCCAGGGCTCCGTCCTATCCCCCACTCTTCTACAGCATATCAATGACTTAATTCCTCTTGGGAATATTCATTGCTGTGCAGACGATAGAACAGTGCATGCGGGGTATCTCGGACAAACAGCGGCTGGGCAGGCGGTAACCAAGGAGAAACGGAAGAATCTTGTCGTTGAACTAAATCAGGCTTTGGACCACATTTCCGAATGGGATACCAGGAACTTGGTTGAGTTCAATGTCAAGAAAACTCAGGCTTGCGCTTTCACGGCAAAAGCATCGCCATTCCTTCCCTTTCCCTCTCTTCAGGGCACAACACTACCGCTACAGAGCAACATTTCCATTCTCGGTTTGGAAGTTCGCTCAGACCTGAATCCAAAGAACTACATCGAGACCGTGATCAAAACAGCTTCAAATCCTGGATCCGGAATCCTGAACAAGGTGCGGCGTCTTTTCACGCCCGATCAACTGTGCTTGTTGTACAAAACGCAAGTGCGGTCCTGCGTGGAATATTGCTCGCACCTCTGGGATGGTTCCGCCAAGTACTTGCTCGATGCTTTGGATAGGTTACAGCGGCGCGCGATCCGCATCATAGGCGATGAGGAGGTGACTAAACACCTTGAGCCTCTTCAATTACGCCGTGACGTGGCTTCACTAAGCGCGTTCTGTCGTCTGTACCACGGCGAGTGTTCTGAGGATTTATTCTCTCTTATTCCACCTTCTCCTTTCCTTCAGAGGACCACGCGCGCTGGCCTACGTTGCCACCGTCTAACTGCGGCCACAATTCCAACGCGTACAAAGAAATTTGGTGATTCATTTCTTTGTCGTACTATCCGTAAATGGAATGCTCTGCCCGCTCACGTTTTCCCTCCCTCTTACAACCTGGCATCCTTTAAAAGAGGCGTGAAGGAGCAACATGCAAGCCGGCAGGGTGAAGATGGCTGGTGTGGCAGGTAGAACTGCTGTATCAGCTATCTTCACGACTGGACTTCACCTTCACTTAACATCAGGTGGGGTGGAGTCATTTGTCGGACCTATCTATAAAAAAAAAGGAAGGCAAAGGGAACAGCCTAATCTTTAGTCATATTAATCTTTTATCTTTTTACATTAGAATATCGGTGTGACGCATTCTTATGTTTCATGGGAGTGTTTGGCGCGAAATCTATCGAGATGGCTTTTTCGATAAGTTTCTGTGAGGTAGTCAACACTTCAAAAAAGTTCTCACGTCCACTTGACCTGATAGCGTATATTTAAAGATTTCACTAATTCTTCAGTTTCGCAGACGGTCGTTACACAAAATCACACCAATTTTATTTCACAATATCCGCTATAAACGAATTTAAGAATAATTAAAATAAGATGCCAACCGCACTCGATGAGATCTCGCCAAAAACTCCATTTCTTTCTTTTTTACTATTAGAACGCCGGTGTGTTTGTGATTGTGACGAAGGCAAATACATTAGAAAAAACGAGCGAGCCTTACACTAGTCGTATAAGATGTGCAACATTTGAAACCTCACCTTATATTAGTAAAAAAAGAAATAAAACCTACTTCAAAAGGAATAAGCCAGTAGAACATTGTTCTAAAATCAAATCAAATAGTGCGCGCTTTCACGACTTCCTGTTACACACTTCCGTCCAATTTCACGAAATCACTCCCACAAATTGCAGGAAAGCGAGAGGAAAGATGTTACACATCAAACAAAACTTTGTATAAACCTAATAAATTCCAAACCCCCTTATGTGTTAAAAAAGTGCCTAATATTTTTCTAAACTGTGAGTGTGAATTGCAGCAAGACCGGCCTGCAAGTTGGATTCTGTGCCTGCACATAAATGTTAATCTGATGTATGAACTATAATTATCTAGTCACATTAAAATGAATAGATTTTAATTTAGTTTTCACATTAAAGAGTAACAAAAATCCATAAAAACTGTCACATTTATAATACGATTCAAATCTTTGATATTAATAGGATAGCATTTCATCATGAAGGCAGGTGTCTTGACATCTGTTGTACTTTCAAAGATTATAAAAAAAAAAATTTAATCAAGTGAAAGTGAAAACTTTATTGTAGTGATGGTGTGTAATGGGAGACATGAAACCACAAAATCAGATGTAAATACCAAGTTTAAGCATTAATAATTATTTAAATTAGACTTAATTTTTGTAGTTATCTAAATGATTACAATACTTAACGAAAATAAATATATGAGGCAAATAAATACTAACAAAGTAACTAAACAATGCTAAGTAGTAGTTCTAAAACCATAGCAAAATCAACATTATTTACATATAGTAAAGTTCAAAATTTCAAATCACAGATCCCAGGAAAATAAATGGTGCTTAACCAACATGTCTCTTACTCCTTCTTTTAATGGTTGATTTTGTGTATCTTTTTTCAAAGGCAATTCCCAATCAGGGTTTAAGTTAAATCCAAACTGAGAAAGGATTCTTAATTCACATTTAATTTGTACCCAGCCTGGCGAGTTAATGAATGACCAAGGGTGATACCATTTCTGCACAACATCAACACATGAGCACAAAACTTCTAACCATAGATGTAAAGCCTCTTCATTCAATCCCATGCAAATCAATGTGCGTAATTTTACATCCATTTGTGCATGGGCATTGTCATGTGACAAGTTAATGGCTTGGACACATCTATATAATAATTCTTCAGGAGTGAGAACTTTTCCATCTTCATCCAAACGATATGTCTTACATAACACTAGTCGACTATAGACAGAATTAAAGTCCTTCTCAACTTCTCTTGATGATGCTTCTTCAATGAATAACCATGGGTGACAGGGACCATCTAAGAAGCTTGGTCTCTTTATTCCATGAAGCAATACTCTTTTGAAGGCCGGTGCAAGAACTCCTCTCACTAAATGTGCAGCTTTTTCTGTAACAGAATCATCTCCTGCTCTACTGTATTTGACTCCTTTTTCATCCAGTAACTTGACAAATCGAGCAGGGAACCATCCTCTTAGTCCATTTAATTCACCAATCCAACAATGTTCATCTCTGGAACTGATGACTTCTATTACATCATTTTTTCTAAACCCCAATTCATCTCCATCTCTTCTTTCAAAATCCAGAAGAGCCTTAGCACGTCTTCTTTTGCTTCTAGAAACATTGACATATCGTTCCCTGTCAGCTGCATGACTTTGCATAGTGTAATCAGCAGTTAATTGAACTTCTGAAGTAAGCTGTGGTTCAAGTGCAAGAAAATGACGAGCAACCTGTAAAATTGCTTCTCTGAGATCAACCAGAATTTCTGTTTGTTTAACATTTTTGGAAACTGCATCTTCATTGTTACTGTCTTCACCAAAAAGTATTGTTTGAATAACAGATTTATTTCTCTTGATCTGCCTCCTTTGAAGTTGTTGTTTGGGAAGATTAGGTACTGCACTTGGGTTGCCTACCAAAGCTCCTTGGTCAGCCATAAGGTATGCTAAATGTCTCCTTCTGTGTGTTTCAATTAATGTTGGACTTAAAGTTTCTCCACACACTTCATCAATAGTTTTTATTAATAAATCTACATCATCTATTTCTCCTGGAATGTCAGACAAGGCATTAAATATTTGTGCTGAATTTGATATTTCAGTAAATCTATTTTCTTTAATCTTAAGCATTGCTAAAGTAACTTTGAAAAGCACAATAGAACCATCTAAAAAGAATAAATCCCATATTCTGAGAAGAATTTTCATATGCACTACATTTGCATAAAGTGTTAAAAACCAATGCATGGTTATTAGTGAAAGTTCTATATCATGTGCATTTAAAACTTGATCAATGCCAGGCAAATATGAAGATATGAGGCTTCTTAAAACTTTCTGATCTGCTTGTATGCCAATTAGTGTGGAAGAGTAATATGATGCTGGTAATAGATCCTCTACTGTAGTACACATAATCCAAAAAGCATCTTCTTCCTCCATTAATAGCAATAGTGAGGCTGCTATCATTCCAGTCCCTTGGCAGTATCCTATATCTGGGTAAAGCCAAGCCAATGCTCTAAGAATTCTTCGTAATCGAGGTACACCAGTGCTAGTAGGGTGTGAAAAACAGACATTATTGGGCAATATTTGAACTAAGTCCTTTTCAATTTGTTTACTGGTAACTAATGCATCATCACTAGAGGCTCTCACTATTTCATGATATGTTATTTCTGTTGATGCACGTTTCTTGTTTGCACCACATAAATGCATCCAAACTTGGGGTCGAAGTGAATGTGGCACTCCGTCTTTGACCATTTTTTGTAACATGTCACTTTTATTCAATTTCCCTTCTCTTTCAGTGAAATTAATTTCTTTGCTGTAGAATTCCCATTGCAAACGATGTTGATCATCTTCCATGAGAGCGTTATCTAATAATTTACTGGTGCATTGTTCATTTCCGTCCTCATCTTCAACGCAAAAGCCGAAGTCGTCGAATCGATAATCAGGAAGGCCACCGCCGTGTCCTTCAGACTCTGGTTGTGCTAACTGAGCCATTATATCTTGGGGAACCATACTTGGAGTTAGGCCAGAAAAGGGTCCTCCTGGAGTCGGAAGTAATTCGTCAGCAATGTTTAACCCACTTACAGAATCTAAAATATCTTCTGGATCATCATCAGCTAAAGCTGCACTGATTTTGCGCTCGTGATCTTCTCGTCCCACATAACCAATGTGGTCGCGTGAACTGAACAAAGATTTGGCTAGATCCATTATTTTCAAACTGTAGTTGGAAATACAGATTTTTTCAATATTGAGTGGAGTGATGCAAGCAAAATAAACTATGACCATTGACCACAGACCAATAAGGGTAAGGGAACAAGTATTTAAACATTTTCTCTTTGGAACAAGTATTATGACCACAGAATACATATACCCAACATTTTAGGCAGTGTGACCAGATTAAATTTTACGAAAATACCGAGGCACCTCAAAAAAATACTGAAATATATATAATAATACTGAACCGACTTACATAGGACAGATATACCAATAAAAATACTGATTTTCTTAACACATTTTATTTATTCATACGTACTCACAATAAATGTTAGAGTTTTATTTTAACATCCTTTTCGAAGGATTAAAATTTACACAACCTCCTTAATTTCTTCATGCTCTATCTAATAGTGCAAACCGCATTAAAATCGGCCCAGCAGTTGTAAAGTTTTAGGCGAACATACATTCTGCAAGTCCGATTAATACTATGTATTGATTGATAATTGTATATGTAGTATTACAATACTACAACGCCGACAACGGTCGTCTTTCTTGTCATATCTGTAATTTACTCATAGATAACATGTATAAGTATAGGTAAACTAAATCCGGGGAAGTCCCCAATTGTCGCAAAGACGATCACTCACTACGGTGTTGCCATAACTTCTACCAAAATATACCCAAAAATACTGACTGCCAGCAATATACCTGAAAATATACTGATGTTCTGAAAAATCTATGAAATATACTGAAAAAGTATTAAAATACTGAATCTGGTCACACTGATTTTAGGTACACAGATTAGGGAAGGGACAGGGAGGGAGGGAGTATAGACAATAGTTCACTACCAGTGTTGCCACTACCTTTCGGTAAAATTCCACACATATGATTCCTTGTGTGTTCCACACACACAGTTTCCAAACTGAATACTTACGCACTCAGTGCATCAATTGAAAAAGAGCTTATTTAGAATATCAATGTTAAAAAGTTCTCCATACCAAAATCTATTTACGCGATATGTTTTACGTCTACACCGTGAATTTTGAATTACCTGAGAAACATAAAAATCGTGGAAACATTTATAAACAGTAAACGTACTACACCCCCATACAAAAATATTGATTCATTTCGTTTACAAAATATCATAAAACGGTGGCACAAACACTTCAATAAAATAACGACACGTAAATATGTATTTGCCTTTACAATGGCGGGATTTGGAGGCGCTCGCTCGCTTGATTCATGCCGGCACTTGACTATTGTATATGCATTTGAAAACTTCACAACAGTTCTGTGCGTATCATGCTTCAAAAGACTGATGTCAAGTTAACGAATAGCAAACACGAATAGCAATGTGAAGTGCCTGCATCACACCACTTCAGTCTTGTTAAATTAATCTTTCCTTTAAATAATTATATAAGTAGCTATGCTTTTTATATATTTTGTCTCTCCTATATAAAATTTCAGCTTATAACATTCCTCGCACACGTCTGTTTAAATAGGTAGGTACAAAAATACCTACTAACCGTTTTGTTATATGTTTTGAGCCACATAAACATCGCAACTTACAAATACAAATCTACCGACTAAAATACGTTTAGCTTATATTTTCAGAACGTGGGTGGTAAACTTTGGTATACCGTCAATAATCTAGTGATCAGTGCAATAGGTCAGATATAGAACAGTAAAACCAGTAACTAAACACAACAACAACAAACAAAAACAATGCATGCTAAGTGCGAAGATAGGATAGTTGAAGTAGAAGATAATGGTACGGCCACAGTGCAGGCAGGTTCAGAATCAGATTCAGACTCAGAAAACAAGCGCGATAAATAAACAGTGTAGTTTGAGCACGGTGGCTATAGTGGCAGCAGGCAACCTGCTTAAACAACACTTTATTTCTCGCGCTTGTTCTCTGAGTCTGAATCTGCGTGCACTGTGGCCGTACCCTAAGGGTGCGGCCAGAGTGCATTTAAAAAGTTTATTACGATACCACATTTGTTGTACACCAAACCCTTCCGGGTGGGTTCCTTCTATTAAGTGTTTAACACCTGTACCAGAAGAAACCGCTCTTCCATCATTAATATATCTTAAGGTAAGGTCTTAATTTTATTTCTTTAATTTTTTATATTTATTTATATTAATTTTAATAAGAGGCATAAGAGGTTCTAAGATGCGAGAACAATTATAAGCGAAGCCGAGGTTAGAACTGGGTGTCGCGGCCGAGACCGCTAGTCGGCAGGCGGAGCAATGCGGTGACGGTGGCGGCGGTTGGAAGATATGCGTGCGGGGCCGGCCTCGGCAGGGCGGCGTATCAGCGAGGTGAGTGACGACCGTTGGTACCCTTTTCACAGCAGAGCTGCTCGGAATGGTTGATGTTAATGGGTGTTTTAAGTGTGGGCGTAAGCATAACAATAATGAAAGATGTTGGGCTCGGAATGGAAAGTGCTATCGTATTGAATATTGAAGTGCCAGAAGAGCACAATGATTGCACAGAGTTAAAAGAGCTAGTATTGTGTACTTTATCTATCGTTGAAATTTACTCAAATGCTTGGGGTATTGTGATATTTAAGTAAATAATTGTAGGGTTAGGTTTAGGCTTGATAGTAGCCCAGAGGTCTCAGTTATGTTACTAAATGCTTTTAGAAAGGCTGGTTTTTCTGACTCGTTATTACAGATAAATAATTCTGTAATTAGAGAAATAAGGCGATTAAAACTGCCGGTAGTAGGTTACTTTGAAATAGATAAAAGCGTAACTCCTGTAGTTAATTGTTCGAGAAAGGTTGCAAATAAAGTTATGTTAAAGTTAAAAGTAGAATTAGAGAATATGGAAAAATGTGGTATAATTATAAAAGAAGAAGCTCCTACAGATTGGGTTTCAAATATTGTGTTAGTTGGGAGACCGGGTAAATTGCGAATATGTTTTAGATCCTTTTCATTTCAACAAAGCAGTACGTTGTTGTCACTTTCAATAGGCTAGTTGACTCATGTCGAATTGTATTAAATAAATGTTTATTTCTTACAGTATTTGGTCTAAGGAACCTAAATATATCGATTTCACTTCATAAAAGCAGAAGATTGCTGTAGAAATTTAATTTAAAAAAATATTTTTTAGTCTATATTTTTTAAACACTAAAAACGCTGTTCGCAACATCCGCCATGATTGTGACGTCTCTTTCAGTAAACAACTAAATGTCATTCGCGTGTTGTCATTTTTTTTCGGTCTAATAGAACATTTATTAACCATTTAAAACCTTATTCCAAAAAGGGTCAACTAGCCTATTGCCCACATTGGAGGAACTATCGAGTAATCTTACTGGTGCCAATTTTTTACTAAGTTAAATGCGAAAAATGGATTTTGCATGATGAAACTGGATGAAGCTAGTTCTAAGCTGTGTACCTTTTCATCGCCGTTTGGACGGTACAGATTTTTCAGAATGCCCTTTAATGTAAATTGTGCGCCGGAAATCTTTCTTTCAAGAAATGTGTAAAATATTTTCTATGCGAGGATTAGAAGTATTTGCGGACGATATATTAATTTGGGGAAAAAATAAACAAGAACATGATCAGAGACTTCAAGAGGTGATAAAAAAAGCTAAGAAGTTAAATGTAAAATTTAATAAGAGTAAATGTGTATTTGGTGTAAATGAAGTGCAATTTTTAGGACATACATTTAATAAAAACGGTATTATTCCTACAGATTCTAGGGTGAAATCAATTGCTTGCATTCAGAACCCAAAAGAAGAAAAGAGTTGGAGCGTTTTTTGGGTATGACTAATTATTTATCTAGATTTATACCTAACTATTCACAAGTGGCTTCTCCTTTGCGCATGCTTTTAAAGAGGAATATTATGTTTGAATGGTTGCAAATTCATGAAAATGTATTTAATGAATTAAAACAACTTATTAAGAAGCTACTAGAGGGTAGCTTATATTCAATTAAAGATTTAGGATTTGGGTGCGACCAAAAGTCATGACCGTTCGTTGAAATGTTGTTTTTGCTGGCCTAGACGTTCGGCCCTACATAGAGGGCTCAGGTATGGTGGGAGTACTTAACTAGGTGCAAGGTCGCTCCCCATATCTTATTCTGCCGCGCTCGAGTAAATCCAAAAATCCCCGCTTGGGCTCCCCTACTATAGTGTACAACAAACGAAACTGTAGGACCTTGTATGCTTCACATCATATTAGTTTGATGTTACGTCCGTCTTCTTTGCAGGTCCATGGAAGCAATAAAGAAATTTATTGAGGATGAAGAAAATAGAGTCCCAGATCCCGTTCCTTCCACCTGCAATGAAACTATAAAGGTTACAATTAGGGCTGCCACCCGTACTTTATTATAAAGTATTGTACGTTATTTCGGGTAATTGTACTCTATACTTTATGCCAACAATAAAGTACGCAAAAATACTATATTTAATGTGATTTGATTACTTAGGGCATAATTTTATATAAAGTATACAAAAAGAGGATAGGAAGAATTTTTGCGTAAAACGGAACATACATTAGCTCATTCCTGCAACATTGTTGCAGCTGTATGACTTTGTACAATGGCCTTTCCCATTGCGGATAAGAACTACAGATTTTTAGTAGCCACAAATTATTTTTAAAAAGTTGCTTTATGCAACGTAAAATATATTTTCAAGCTTACTAATAAAGTGGAATAAAAAGTACTTTATTTTGGCCACAATGTACTTTTTTTTCTACCTTTAATATCCAATGTACTTTATTTGGACATAAAAAAGGTGGCAACCCTTGTTACAACAAACGAGAAAGTTTATGAAGATGGAAGTAAAAGATTTTGATGAACGTTTAGCTGTAGCTTCAAGCATGTTGGATGTGATTGTTAGTGAAACTGAAGAATGAATTGCTAAAAAGAAAGATGGAAAGCCATGTACGAAAGAGCGGACGACTCGGCGTACGCGCATCTACGCGACATCTCGCCTGCCTACGACCGCAGCATAGCGCTTTCTAGGGAGCTTTTACTAGAGACGACAACAGAAGGCTCCCGCTTCCAGCGAGTGGTCGAGCCCCTTCAGTTTTCCGACGGCCCCCACCTGCATGATGACGGGTGGGCCCAAACACCAGATTTGATACCCTGTATGTACAAAAAAAAAAGAAAAATGTAAATAAACACCCACTTTAGACTAAACAGTTCTCGACTAACTTAAACTCTACAAGACAACATACAAAAAGACTAAATTCCCCACTTAAGTCGGATCCGGTGGGTGACCTTCAGGCAGGCGGTGGGCCTGCTCGAGGTCGCCAACTCTTATCCGGTGAGCTCGTACCGCGCTGAGGGCGGTGTGTGTAAAGTAGGAACCCGTTAGTTAACCCGCCACATCCGAAGTAGTACAGCAACTGGAACGGTTTCCCCGGCAGTGCTGCCAACCCGAATTTTAGAAAATTAGTAGATTATGTGCGAAATGTTGGTAGAAGTTGGTAGAATGTAAAATGCAAAATTGGTAGATCTACCACCTCAATTTAGAAGATTTTTTAAGATTAAAAATGCATGCAATGCAATGCAGAACACACTTCAGATCACACCTACATGATTTGCAATAAAAATATCCGTCACCCTTAGTAATTTCTTGAAGCCAACCTGCAAATTCCTTGTCTTTCTCCCATAATTTCGAATATTTTTGGTCATAGTGCCTTTTTATAGGTTTTCGTGGCGGAGTTCCTAACCTAGAACTATGTGCATTGCTTTCGCTGCTGTCAGAATCCATTACATAAATAAATGCACGCGACATAGAACAAACAGCATTCAGCACCGTTAATACGCAGTTAATTAGTTTTTACAATAAAACGGGAGCAAAGATTCAACATTGATTCCGCAACAAACCATCACGCAATACATCGCAACGTCGCTCGTCGATATAAAAATAATTTAAAGTGGTGAGATGTCAAACTAATTAAAAAATAGGTAGTTTTTAGGTCTAGGGTGGTAGATAGGTAGACTGAAGTGAAAATTGGTAGATCTACCAAAAAGTTGGTAGATATGACAGCACTGTTCCCCGGACACAGCGGCGCCTACGGCGCTGTTGACGCGCGAGATGGAGAGGTGTCGCAAAGGCACAGATTAGCGAGATGACGATCATTAGTCTCATTTGTCAAATATGTTGATGTTTGTCAATAAAGCAAATGTACACTTGTTGATTATTTGTCAAAAAGGCAATTACGAATGGCTAAGTGAAGTGCCGCCATAAAGTAAGATTACTGCTACAGTTTGTCTATAAAGTCGTGACATTAAATGATGGCGCCACTAGTATGCATGTACACCCTATACAGTCGGACCAAAATGATTTTGATACTAGCAGTTCATTCAAGTAAAATAGGTAATTAATAAGACACACTATACGGTCGTATTTTATTTCTGTTTTATATATCTGTACCTATGCTTATAAAAAGTTTAACCAAGCATATTTAATTGAATCAGAATAAAATTATTATAGATAAAATATTACTTTATAGTGTAAAAGTGTGTAATGTTGGTGATTACCGCTGAGGTGCCATTGAGACCAGAGCCGTTAGGTAATCATCAATACACACAAGATTCATCATACGACGTTTTTTAACATACTTGTTAAGAAAATAATACTAAAAATCATTTTATAGTATATAAAAAGTTTATTTAGAGAAACAATTTGTAAATGTGCAGTTAGTAAAATTAGTGATAGGTATCTTCACTAAAAGCATCTGGCCATGGTTCTTTACGTGACCATTTCTTTCTTTGGTCGGCCTTGCCTGTTTTCCCAGGAGTTTCAAACTTTCCTTGACTATCCGACTCTCTGATTTTCCTGAAAAAAAGTAAAAAAATACGTAACGGAATAGAAACAATAACTTATTGACATGAAGCAATTAATTCAAAATTGGTAGAAAATCTGACCGAGTTGAACCATAATAACGTATCAAAAGAAATGATCGTACTACAATATTACCTATTTACAATGTCAATCTAACCAAAAAATGTGCAATGTAAACAATGTCTTTTTTGGTCTCAAAATCGTAAATTGAGTAAATTTCTAACTTCAGGCAGATTACAAACAAATAGTTACACGATTACATACCCTTCATAGATGCTGTTCGCCCATAAACATCATCAAAATCCCACAAAATTCGTCCAGCTTGGTAGTCTTCGAAACATCGCTGGAAAACTTTAAAAATCACTTCCCGCGTGCCATTCCGATTTACTTTACTCATTTTTATTCCTTTCTGCGTAGTTTGGTCTTACTTTATTACAGTTTAATCCAAACAATAAAAAATACAAAAGGAAAACTGTTCCACAACTGAAACTCGATGACAGCTGATGTACATAAATTTGGTGTTCCCAGACACATGAATAATGTTAGTTCCTCAAACATTCATGTCACGACTTTATAGACAAACAGTAATATGAATAATAACTAAACACGTCCTATATTCTCCTACTTACTCACCTGTTGTTCCTTGTTGTTGCTCATCGCAAATCTCCCGTTTTTTCTTTTTCATATCGTTTCCTACTTTTTACCATCTGGAATCACCACATATCCAACTAACAACTATCCATATTCCACTCCTTTAATCGATCAAGTTTAATCGATTTACTACCCAATTATATCAAATGAAGCTTGCTTATGGCAAATGGCAACATTATCCGTCATGCCATATAATACCTCTGATTAAGGAATCCATTTAGGTTTCCATATTCAGAGCATAATACTTGTTCTCTTAGGTCTGTGGCCATAATAAAAGAAGAAGGTGTGTGGAAGGTGGGAAACTCCAAGGCCGTAAAAATTATGAAAAAAAAGATGAAGAGTAAATAATACACGCATTGTAAATGATTTT
Organism: Chilo suppressalis; assembly: GCA_902850365.2. Taxonomy (NCBI): domain Eukaryota; kingdom Metazoa; phylum Arthropoda; class Insecta; order Lepidoptera; family Crambidae; genus Chilo; species Chilo suppressalis. The sequence continues at coordinate 24,340,308 of OU963898.1, forward strand.
TTTTCGGCGGGAACCTTCGAAGAGGAAAGGCGCGCTTTGAAGATTTTTTTTGCATTAATTTTAATTTTCTCTTTTTTTTGTGTATTCTTGTATAGTTTTATGTAAATAGTGTTTCAATTCAAATATAGGTATATAGAAGTTAAATGGCTAGTACGAAAAAGCGGAAAAAAGACTTTGGGGGTGGCGATGATAGTCGTCGTTCTTCGGACGATGAGTCTGAGACCTCTCAGAAATTCAAGATCTTTAAAGTAACTGGGTATCAAAGGAAATATCCTGAAAATGCAGATAAAACAGAGTTTGTTGTGTTTTTGTCTCACAAAACTTATGATACGCCATTTACGGACAAAGACAGAATAAAAATTTCAAAAGCCATCCGAACACATTGCGTGTCCGGTGTTTTACATTTAAGGCCGGTTAATCGGTATAAAGTCGGCATAACGTTCGATCTTTCGAACAATGCCAATGTTTTTTTACAAAATGCTAAACTTTTGGAAGAGTTGGACGTAGTGGCCACCATTCCAGCAAAGGACACTGAAGTAACCGGTGTGCTAAAATCTGTCCCTACCGAATTGTCAAATAAAAACATTTTCTCTTTGATAGGTAGCTCCAAAAACATTATACAAGTCCGGCGGTTCATGCGGCGTGTGCGGGGGGATGCTGGTGCAGTCTCGTACCAGCCCACGCAAACAGTCGCAGTAACGTTTGCCTCTACTCAGTTGCCAGAATACGTATATCTAGACCATTGGAGACACGAGGTCAGTCCATACGTTCCACCTGTTAAGCAGTGCCTACGTTGCATGCGTTTCGGTCACATTGCTAAGTTTTGTCGCAATAATGAAGTCTGTTCAATTTGTTCGACAAATCATAATTATAAATCTTGTACTGTTGATATAGAAAATGCAAAGTGCACTAACTGTGGAGGTAATCACGTAGCCATCTCATCCTCTTGTCCAATTAAAAAGCAACAGATCGAAGACAACAAAATTAAAAGTAGAGCTGTGCAGTATTCAGAACTGTTTAATGAAAAATCATTTCCCAAACTTGCCGAAAAATCGATAGAAACACATTTAAATAATTTATCAAAATCAGACTTATTTATGAATTTATTAGTAGAAACAATAATGAATATAGTATCTAATAAGAATGTACCTATAAATAGTAATACTATAAAAGAAAATTTACATAATACATTCAGAAAAATACCTTCCAAAAATAAAAATGGCTAACTTAAATATTGTACAATGGAATGCTCAGAGTTTAGTAAGCAGTAGGCTCATATTTACAAATTTTCTTTATGAACACAACATTCATTTAGCATTAATATCAGAAACTTGGCTAAGACCGAATCAACAATTCAAAATAAAAGGTTACAACATAGAAAGAAATGATTCTGATAATATACATAATGGAGTTGCAATATTAATTCGCAATAACATTGTTTATACTAAAATCAATACAAATTTTGATAATACTTTGCAAAATATTTGTATTCGTATTACAATAAGAAATAAAGATATATCAATTGTTAGCTTTTACAGTCCTCCAAATACTAATCCTGCCTTTAGTAAAAGCAAATTAGATTCTCTTATAAAATCTATCCCTGGTCCGATGATTTTTGCAGGTGATTTTAATGGTCATCACTCTTCTTGGGGCTGTAATTCCACAAATCCTCGTGGTCGAGATATTCTGGATATCATTGATGAAAATAACTTGATTCTTCTTAATGATGGGCAACCAACCACAGTTGGCTCTTTAACTTGGCGGCCCAATGCTCTAGATTTGACCATAGTTAGTCCTTCTTTGGCTTTATCTTGTGAATGGTCTGTTCATGATGATCCTCTCGGCAGTTATCATCTACCTGTAAAAACAAATATTAGTCTCAATGTCAACAACCAACAAGATTGTAATAACAATAATGTCATGGATGATAAGGTCACTTTTCCAATATTCAAAAATTTTAAACTGGTTGATTGGAAAATGTATCAATGTAAAGTTGAAAGTCTTTTATCTGAGTTTTGTGTTCAATCATACACCCCATTGGAGGCTTATACACTATTTTGTGAAATTCTTTATTCAGCCACAGAGTCTTTAACCCCTACCAAATTAAAATCCAACTCTACCAACAGAAAAACTGGCAAAAGACTCTCATTACCTTGGTGGAATAATAATTGTTCAGTTGCTGTGAGTAATTCTAAACAAGCATATATTACATTTAAAAATAATCCATCAGAAACAACCTATTTGGAATTTAAAAGGTTGCAAGCTTTAAAAAAACTCACCCTTAAAACTGAAAGATCAAAAAGCTGGGCTGATTTGTGTAGTTCATTCAATCGTTGTACCCCTCTTACTGTAATCTGGAAATATATGCGTAAATTCAATAAATCTTTTATTTTAAGTCATCCAGACTGTGACAGCTGGGTTTTACCTTTTCTTAAGAAATATACTCCTGATTATGTACCTACTCATCAGGACTGTTCCTACAATAGATCTCAATCAAATTCCACCAACCTCTTTTTAATAAAACCATTTACAATAACAGAATTGAAAAACGCAGTCTCCTCCAGAAGAGAAAGTGCATTTGGATTGGATGGTATCCCTTATAAAATGTTGAAAACTCTTAGTGATTCTAGTTTGCAGATATTTTTGAAGGTTTTAAATCATCTTTGGGAAAACAATGACATACCACCTTGTTGGAAAATAGATTGCTTGGTTCCTATTTTAAAGCCTAATAAGCCTAAATTGGATAAAGATTCTTATCGCCCTATTGCACTAACTTCATGTGTAGGAAAAATTTTTGAACAACTACTAAAGCAAAGATTGGAGTTCTATGTGGAAAAAAATGGCATTTTACCTTCGAATCAGTTTGGATTTAGAAGAGGTCGCTCATCTCGTGAAAGTATCTGCCAATTACAACTTGACATCCAAAATTGTCTAGTAAAAAATCAAACTATGGTGTCTGTATTCTTTGATGTTGCGGGAGCTTTTAACAGTGTCAATGTTGATGTGCTTTCTAATGAGTTAACTTCAGTGGGTATACCACCAAAACTTGTTCATTGGGTCCAAAAGTTCTTGTCTGAAAGAAAAGTTTTTGTTAAGAATAATGGTTACCTATATGGCCCACGGTTGGCTTCTGTTGGTGTCTGTCAGGGAGGAATTTTATCTCCTCTTGTTTTTATATTATATATCCGACGTCTCAACTTAATTCTGGGTGGACATGTCAAAAATTTACAGTTTGCTGATGACTTGGTAGTATATGCTTCCGATCATAAAATTACAAATTTAGTAAATAAAATTAATAGTGCCTTATTTAATCTTAATCAATATTTTACATACTTAAATCTTGATATTAACCCATTAAAATCAAAACTGCTTGTATTTGGGAAAAATAGATCTTTGATGCCTACTGTTTACTATAACAATGTTGCTATTCCAGTTTCATTAGACACAAAGTTTTTGGGTGTTTTAATAACTCACAACTTATCTTGGAAAAAATATATTGAACACATAACAACTAGGGCTAACAAAGCTTTAAACATATTAAAATCTTTAGTTTCTACATATTGGGGAGCTGATCCTAAGATCTTGTTGTTACTGTATAAGTCTTTGATTCGCAGCCATTTTGAGTATGCTTTTTTTTGTTTTGCTCATGACAACAAAATTGTAGATATCCTAGACAAAATTCAAAATAAAAGTATGCGTTTGATAACTGGTGCTTTCAAAAGCACTCCCATTAATGTTATGCAAATTGAGTGTAATCTTTCTCCCATTTCAATAAGATTTAGTTACTTAAAGGAAAGATTCCTTTTGAAGCTATTCTCAATAAACAATAATCAACTTTTAAAAAATATTTCATATTTATCACAATCACTGGCAGGTAGGCCTTTGTATATCATGCAAGGATTTCCTCAGTTCACTCAGTTTCTCGAAAATTCCAACATTTATAAGCCTTCAATCTTACCATGCTATGAAGGGCATTTTGAGAGCAAATTTCCATCAATTGACATAAATATCTACAAGGAGCTTTCTACTAAAGAGGAGGTGTTTGGTGAACTATCAAATTGGGTTGATCATAAACATATTTATACAGATGGCTCAAAAAATGATTCAAGTGCATCTTTTTCTTTTTACGTTAGCTCTATAAAATCTGGTTTAGGTTACAAGATAGACAAAAATTCCTCTGTATTCACTGCAGAAGCTCTAGCAATTTTGGCTGCTCTGAAACACATAAAACACCAAAATCAAGGACATAAAAAATGGCTAATACTTAGTGATAGCATGAGTGTGCTCAAAAACTTAGAAAACAATAAATTAAGTGCAAACACCAATTACATTATTCATGCTATTAAAGAAGTCTGGTATGATCTATACAATGTTGATAATATAATTGTAAGTTTCATGTGGGTTCCGTCTCACATTGGTGTAACAGGTAATGAAAATGCAGATTATCTAGCAAAATCTATCAATACTCTAGCTACTGAAACCAATACTCAGAAGATGTCTATACCTTATACAGATTTGATTGTTCTGCTAAAGGAAAGAATGCACCAAGAGTGGCGAGCCCATTGGAATTGTATAGTACAGGTTAAAGGTAAAGGTCTATGGTACACACCTCTTTATGTTGATGTAAACAAATTGCCATGGTTCTGCAAATCAAATAGCTTTTTGAATAGAAAATTCTATACGACGATTTTTCGCTTAAGGTTTGGTCATTGTCGGCTTAATTTCCATCTCTTTCGGTTGCAAATGGTGAATAATGCTCAATGTACTCATTGCAATTCCCAAGAAGAAACCCTAGCTCACATTTTCTTTGACTGCCCATCCTTCGGCATTCAGCGCCTTGTGTTGTTGGATGAGCTAATCCAAATTTATGGCAAACATGATTTGGTCCCGCGTTCCTTGACCGATCTTCTTGTAAATAATTGTACATACGTTCCTCTGTATAATTTCATTGCAAACACTGTTGAAGAAATATAAATATTCTGCAATATCGTTGTGTATTAGATTTTAAGGTTAAATGTTCTGCATACACAAAACGCTCAGTTAAGTTTAATAGGTACCGCATGTTCTCTTTCCTTTTATTTGTTTGAAAAAAATGTTTATTTTCGTAATTTTGCTTGTAGAATAGGTATTCTTTTTCGTTTAGGTCGTCGGTTTGAAACAAGTTTGAAACGTATCAAATGTCGTTGTTTTAAGTTTGTTTTTTCTTTTCTTAAGTTTTGTATTAGGATTAAGGTATTGCATGGTATTGGTCTATGATTTATTTTTTGTGTAAATGTGTACTATAAAAAAGATATTAAATAAATATGAAATTCATATAGGATGTAATTAATTCATGATTGGACTGTCTAGTAAGAGAAAAAATTAAATGTTTGGTGTTTAAGATGTTCAATGTGCTCGGAAAAAAGCACATAATAATAGAGTAAAACAAAAAACTAGAAAATATACCGGAAATTATCAAACTGAGGAAGTTATATTGAATTTTAATAATAAAAAGAAGAAAAATAACTAATGACGAGGCAGTATGGTCCCAGACCTTAGCCTGTCCGAAAGGACAAACGAAAAAAAAAAAAAAAAAAAAAAAAAAGCATTGTAAATGAGACTTAGGAAATTTTTAATTCTAATTTAAAAAAGGTAGTTTGGCTTTGGAGAACATATTTGCTAACCTAGGTGGGTTTAAAACTGAAGCTCAGAATAAAATCCACTTATCTGAGGATTTTCTAATTAAATCAAAAATATATATCTTATTTTTTGCAATTGTATCAATAAGTTATGTTATGATGATGTTTTTAAACTGGTTAATGAGTTGATAAACAATCATTCAGATAGATGAATTGTCTGAATGTTAGGATGGCGCAGAAAAAATGTAGTATTGTGAACTGTAGTTCATGTTCAACAAGACTGGAAGATATTGGAGTTACATATCACAAGTTTCCTAAAGACATTTCACTAAATGAAATCTGGGCTAATGTTACTCAGTTAAAATTATCTAGTACTGATAAAACTCATTATGTGTGTTCACGGCATTTCTGTAAGACTGATTTCCAAATTTACAAGGACTCAAAATATGTATTAAAAACAGGTATTATGTAATACCCAACTTAGCTTTGTATTTAGACTATTTTGCCATCAAATGCTGTCTTGAGTGTTGTTTACACCACAATTTCATTTGTTGGTTTGGGAATTTATCTGATTGTTTTTTGGTTGTAACGCTAATAAATCTATTTTTTGCTACATGTACTTATTGTACATTATTTTATATTATTTAGTATAATGAATGTTCTGTGCTAGCATTATATTATTTGAAAAAGAATTTGTTTCGAGTGCCTGTTAGTTATGTATTGTATTACCTGTTATTGGCCCAATTAGCATTAGCATTTTTTTATGTATTCCTAGTATTGGTAGCTGAAACATGTATTATATGTGAAAAGTATATAATAAAAATAATTATGCAAAATTTATTGGTAGATGCTGTTCCTTCAATATTCCCTTGGATCACAAAAGATAAACCTTTAATCAAAATCGAAATGGAGGATGCTTCAATAGAGAAGGAATTGAATAACAGTAAAGAGTCAGAGGGTGATAGTCTTGAAGCAATAAGGAAATTTATTGAGGATGAACAAAATAAAGTCCCAGATCCTGTTCCTTCCACCAGCAATGAGACTATGAAGGTTACAACAGACGAGAAAGTTGATGAAGACGGAAGTAAAGATTTTGATGAACGTTTAGCTGTAGCTTCAAGCATGTTGGATGTGATTGTTAGTGAAACTGAAGAACAGATAGCTAAAAAGAAAGATGGAAAGCACATTAAAAATAATTCAAGCCCAGCAGATAAAGGTATTTTCTATCTAGTTCAACTCAACATTCAGTTTAGTTCAGTTCAACTTCTTATTACATTAAAAGATTGGCAATGCAAAAGATCAGCTTATATTGAGTATGTAAGACTTAAGAAATCATACTTATATTTTTGAAATCTGAGGGTTTTATTAAGTATGGTAACAAATATAGTATCTGATATTATTCATTAAAAAATGAATACCTTTAAAAGTATTTTAAACAAAGTATGATGTATGTTTGTATAGTATGATGAACCCACCCTGGATAAGCTAGTTAATGTTGTTGATTCAGGTATAATTTTCTAAACTTTAAATAAAATTTGACATTAGCCGCCTATGCCAGAATCGGCACCAATATTTATTACAAAATATGATTTGCTATAAAAATCTCTACTAATAAAGAGTATGAGTGGATTATAATATTTTTATTAAGCATGTAACTGTTCGATGTTTAAATCTGAAGAAAATATTACTAGAAAAAAATCCATGCGGAATGCTGCTTACTGCCTGGTCCATGTGGATTTTTTTTAGTTATATTTTCTTTAGTATGAGTAGAATTAACGCTTTGGCGATTCTGAGCTGAGCATCTGCCATAATTTAATGTATCATTTATTTTTTACTATTTTGCCTAGGCATGCGTCCGATATATCAAAACGAATCCAAAATCCGATTTCAAATACAAATCGATACCGAACGATTTCTCAACAAGAAAATCCGATTTCAGAAATCTAACCGAACCAAAACCAAATACCACAAGTATCCAAATCTAAATCGGATTCGAAATTCGTGCTTTCGTTTTCGGAAGTCAGATTTCGTGCTCGGAACTCCGAATTCGATTTGCTGTTTACGGAAATCTATTGCTGTTCTCTGAGGCGGGATTATTTATCACTGAAAAGATATGTCGTCTAAAAACATCAAAAGTCGAGCAACTTACATTTTTGGACGCTAACCTGAAGTAATTAGGTTTGATTTTGTAAATGGTTTGAAAAATAATAAAAACAAACAGAATAATAAATAAAAATACTAAAAAATATGTAAAAAGAAATCATTGTATAAAAGCCGATTTTTAAATGCGCCGCAAAAGTTTTACTCTTAACCGTAAACATAACTTTTCTGCTAGTCCTAAGCCTAGATTTAAAGCATGAAGGAAAATCGCGAATATCTACGAGTATCCTTGCTTCCTACAATTAATTGTTTGTGATTGTCGTTAGCTAATAAAACCAAATCATAACACAAACTAGTGAATTGGCTAAGTTCAGCACATCTGAAATCGGATATCTAAAAACGGATTTTAAAATCGATTTTGAAATCTGAAATCCGATAAATATCCATTTGCGTTCAAAACCAAAAACGCCCATGTCTAATTTTGCCACCTCCTTTTTATTTTAAGGGAATAACGGTATGGCATTGTCGGTTGGATCTAAAGTGGAAGCTCGAGATTTTGGAGATTATTGGTATCCAGCACAAATTGTTGAAGTGGACTATGAAGAAATGGAAGTGTTGGTTCATTATGAAAATTCACCTAAAAGGTAAGTCATTGTCTTCAACTTTCTCAAGAGATGCTCTGATATTATGTCTAGCCGCTTGGCATTCGACTTCTATGCATGTGAATCCATTTTATTCAAGTGTGAAGTATAAAAACTTTGTGTTATTTTGGATTTTAGGCATGATGAATGGATTTCTGTAAGCAGCCCTAGATTACGACCACTGAACAGTTCTAAACCATCTTCACCGACGCCTGCACCTTTGGTCAACGTATCCTCTGCCAGAGAAACTGCTCCTTTCACTAAGAGTATTGTAAAGCTGGAACCAAAGGTATTGCCAGAGGAGAAAAAGTTGATGTTTGTTGTTGGAGAAAGATGTCTGGCCAGATGGAGGGATAATAGGAGATTTACTGCAACCATCAGTAAAGATTTGGGGGATGGTGAGTCAAGCATAAACATCTGAAATTATCATTGAAGTTAAATCTGCCATTGGCATTATTTTTTTTTATATTTTTTTTAACAGGAGTTTATGAGATAGTTTTTGATGATGGCTTTCAATGGAAATGTCCCAATTCGCGTTTGTATAAGATGAAAGATCCTGTAAAGATAGAGGGACTAAAGGTCGACACAACTACTTCTAACTCTACTACTTCTATGCCATCTCCAGTGCAGTACGGTGCAGGACCGAGCAGCACTTTGCCTAACGTTCCAGCTTTTCACACACATTTATTTGATCCTACTCGTGATTATCTGGGTTCGAAAAGTGAGCGGCGTGAAATGAAACGCAAATTAAATATCAAAGAAATTTTCAATATTGGACAAAAGAAAAAAAGAACTGAACTTAAACCTAAAGAACCAAACGATATGGTCGTTGGGAAGAAACGAAAGTATAAAAGAAACAAACCTGAAGAGAAATTGGCAACAACTGTGAAGAAGGAAATTCCAGGTAATTTGTAATTCTTTATCTTTAAATAATTAATTATTTTTTGATGCAAACTATCTATTTTACTGGCAGATGCAGTAGCCTCTATAATTGGTACAGTCAAAAATGAAGAACCTGTAATAAAGAAGGAAATCATTGTTAAGGAAGAAATCATATTTGATAAAGATATAGCTAAAGAAGAGGAAGAAGTACTAAAAGAAGAGTTTAAGGAAGAGGAAAATCCTGACGCATCTATTCCTGAAATGGGGGACGACAGTGACATGGAAGATAGTGAGACTTATATAGATCCAGTAAGTAAAGGAAACTTAAATTTGTAAGTGCATTTGTTACTTGACAAATAAAATAACATTACTTAACATTAAAACAGGTTCAAAAGGAAGAAGTGAAACTTGAAAAATTCGAGAAAGTAGATGATTCTAAGCACGAGGAAGTAATAGACAGGATAAAAGAGGTCATTAATAAATTAGAGGATGGTATATATAAAGTTCAAAATTCCCCCAAACCTGAGGTAAAACAAGAAATGCCCAAGCAAGTCGCATCGGAGCTGATAAAAACAGAAGTCAAAGAAGCAGATAAGGATAAGAGTAGGAAATTGGCTAAGGTAAAGAAAGGTAAAAAGTTGAGGTTGTTACAGGAGAAGAGAGTAAAGAAGGAGGTGGAACAAGTGAAGAGCGAGTTGGAAGAGATGAAGAGACAGGTGGAGGAGATGAGGAAACAGATGCAGGCTAAGACGGAGGCGTTGGCGAAAGAGACACAGGAGATGCCGGAGAGTTTTTTGTTACCGGGGGAGTGGTGCTGCAAGTGGATCAACGGACAGCCTGTTGGCAAAGTCAGCGAATTGGAGGGAGAAGTTAGGGATGGGAACAGCAAGCCTGGCCTGCCTAGGCGAAGCGTGCAGGTGGGATGAAGTTATTCGTAGTCATAATATTTTATGTTGGTAACCTTTAGTTATTAAATCTGATAATAGCTTTCAAATATCAGCACTGGAAGGGCATCGCAAATTATATTGATGAGTTTTTTTAATTGTTAAAGTAAACTATACCTCTACAAAAATATAAATGACCAAGTAATAATAACATAACCTTACAAAGTGATTATACTTTAACATTAAACATTGACTATTGATGTCTTTACTCCGGTTTTCTGTCCTTCAAACTTCACTTAATAGTATACTTAGATAAAGCAGAGACATACTAAATTAGTATTTTATAAATACGAGAAAGTCTGGATATACTTTATTAGAGATGATTATCGATATCTGCTCATTTGTGTATCTGGAATTCCAGCTTCACTCAAGTATTAAGTATGGATAATGTTTACGTAAGTCGTATAGGAGTTTACTACTAGTTAAGGCTGAAATATATATTTTTTTTAATAATAATAACATTTATTGCCTTTTCATGTATGTGTACAGAGGTGTTACAAAGTATTCATTGAGATCCTTACACAAACCCAGTTAGGGCATAGCAAATTGCTTCAGAGAGCTTGTTATTTTATTTTTGTAAATAAATATAAAATTCATCAACAAAAAAACTTACTTAAAAATAAAATTAACAAAATTGTATGAATTTATTTTTTATTAACATTTATCAAAATTCCATGTATCGATTGGTATCGATTCTGGAACGATTTTCTAAACCTAAACCTAAACTTGACAACAATGTATCCTTGTCATTGTCTATACAGAATGAAAGGGTGAGACTGATGTTAAATTTAGTTTTAAGTTTAGAGAATCATGTCAGAATTGACACCATTATATCTATATATAAAAATCAATTGCTGATCGTTAGTCTCGCTAAAACTCGAGAACGGTTAGACGGAATTATCTTATCTTGGCGTTGAAATGTTCGTAGAGGTCTAGGGAAGGTTTAAAAGGTGAGAAAACATGTAAAAATTGCGAGGAAGATAGTAAAAACGTCAATTTCGTTTTCCTGTAATTATAAACTCTTCTATCTTCTTTCCTGTCAAACATTCGACGTTCGTCCCTTTTGGTACGGTAGAGTCGAGTCCGTCATTTCTTCCAAATTATTTTAACCCGTACGAAGTACGCGGGGTCAACTAGTTATTATATAAATTATATCACATTAAATTACTAACAAACATCATTTTAATTCCTTGTCAATAAAATACTGTTGCAGTGTATAGCCCTTAGAACAAAGGAGATTTTTAAATTTGTTTTTGTTAATACATTGTTTTTTTTTTGTTGAGAAGGTTGAAGATAAAAGGTTACCTCCAGGGTGGACGAAACATATGGTTCGACGCAGTTTAGGCAACTCAGCGGGAAAATGGGACGTCGTATTAATCAGGTAAAGGCAATATTCGCTATGTGAGTTAACAAATGTGTTCAACATAATATTTATAAATTGGTCTTTGCAGCCCAGACAATAGGAGGTTCCATACGAAAACGGATATGCGAAATTATATAGAAAGTGATGAAAACCACGTTCTTCGAGATTATGAGCATGCGCTTATGGATTTTGGTGTGCATTTGAAGTTGGCTAGACGAATGGGTTGGTTTAAAACTACACCAGGTGCGATAATTTATTATTACATATCATGGTGTTATTTATACTCATAAAAAAAAATGTTGAAGCACCGAAAAATAAAAAAAGGTCTAATAAAATAAACTGTTTAAAACTTGAAACTGTAATAATAATAATTTATTTATTGGAGCCAGTTTAAATTTTGGTCAATAATAATCTGGAAGCCTGCCTGCCTCTGGAAAAGGTTACCCTGAGGACCTTCTGGTCCATAGTGTTCTCCCCACTCCCCATAATAATATCTATTACAATATGTTTGTTAATAAAACGAATGAATGAATATAATTTTTATATCCTAAATCAAAGAAAGATCGTTTTTTCAATTTGATTCAATAATGCTATCTCTGTAATATTGATAAAAAAACATGCTTTTAAACTTTTACTATGCGAAGATATCTATAATATAATTATAAAACAATTAATGAATGAAATACTAAACACAATTACTTAATATTATTACAAAGGCGGTGTAGACGAGACGCCCGTGGTTTCTCTGCCGGCGGGTACTCTATGCAGTACTTCACCTCTTGTGAAGCGCAGGCCACTCAGTTTGAAGAAAATTAAAAAGGACAAAGGGAAGAGGATAAAATCCAATATCAACATCCGGATGCCTAAATACTTGGTATGTGTATACAATGTATAGCCAAGACATTTGTCAGCCTACTACTTTTTATACTTCACAGTCTCGGTTGTAATAAAAATCTTGAAGAGAATAAAATCTTTATGTTTGGTTGTGTCCACAAAGTTTTTCATTAATTTATTTTATTGTTGTTGTTCAATTGACACTTTGAAATTTTATTTTTATTCAAAATTGCTTTGTATTAAAATTAATGTATTTATCAAAATTTTATAAGATTTAATTGCTAGTTAAGTGTATATTGCATGTCGTAATCGCATATAATTAAAGTTCCACTAATAAAGTGTCTTAATATTAATGTGTAAATAAGAAATGTCCAAGTGTAACTTTGTTGGTGATCAAATAAATGAATAAATTAACTTTACAAACTAACACAGTACAGCAGAAGAGATTTAAAAATTTTTCGACTTAAGTTCTAAAGGCTGATTTACGCTGAGGCAACAACATGCGACAGTGGCGCATGGGTCATTTGGTGCCGTGCTACAAATGGAAACATTTTGCAGTATTTGCAACATGCGGCAGTCTATTTTATGACAAGGCAACGTCGTACCTAGATCTTTTTAAAAAAAATGTGATAGTGGTGGATTGCGCTTATAGATAGATACATAATATCGAGCCGTTACCGCCAAATTATCGTAAGCGTTATATTATAACGGTTATATTTTGGAGGGAAATATCAACAGAGATGGGTCCGTTACGGTTTAAAATTATTAGTTTCCACAAAAAACGCATTTCGACAAGAGTGTCGCTTACGATAATTTGGCGGTAACGGCTCGATATGTGTTTTATTTCTCTATCATACATATAAATTTTAGAGTAACACAGTAAAAATATAAGAAATCAACCATTGATACCCATATGTATGCTGCAGAAAGCAAAAAATTTGCCACATTTTTTTTACTATTGCTTAAGGAGGTTCTTTATTTTCTTTTTGATACTCTATCTGAATCGTATCTTGTGCAAGATCAAGTAAAACATTATGTTCCACTGTATTGTTTTTATAATTTTAATTACGGATATCCTACAACACTATCCTTTCTATAATCCTCAATGAAGTCTAAATATTTTTCGTTAAACTGCTCCATCACCGATAATTCTCACTATAAAAAAAGGAAAACATAATCTATAAACTTTTATGCCGTATAAAAAAATTGCGCATGTAATGCACCGTGTTCGGATACAAGCTGCGACAATTTGTTACATGACGCACAGTGTTGCCATGCCGCACGATTCCTGTCACAGTGTTGCGACATTTTTAATTATTGTAGCATGCGCCTTTTTGGCATGCCGCAATGATGCAGTGTTGCCCCGGCGTAAATCAGCCTTAAACAATAAAATTTTGGTATGTTTATATCTCTTTTACAGCCATTGAAAACTGGTCCAGAAGAGTCTGCTAATGATGCTGGTGCTATAGAACCTGCACTTTCGTTACCACCTGAAACCAGTACTGGAGATCCGCCATTAGAAGATGGGTTCGGTAGGCACAGTCATTTGCATGTCACTAATAAATTGATACACACGTAAGTTACCGTGCGTCCTACTCATTTTAATAATTGTTTCAGTATATGTCGGTTCATTGAAAGTACAAATTATTGAAAACCTCCTCCGATGCCCTGCCGAGAGTTGTTTCAAGAACTTTAGAAATAACACCCTATTAAAAATGCACATCAAGCACTATCACAGAGAACTAAAAAAGATGCTCGGACGAACCCCTAAAGTTCTGGACTTGGCTTACGCTAGGACCATGCCGACGTCAATGAAACAGACAAAGAGGAAACATTCCAGTCTGAAATCTATTAAAATAAAAGTACCGAGGCTTCCAAAACGAGCCGATGATGCGAAACCAGAACTCAAAGAACCAGAAAGCCTTGATCCGCAAGAAATCCTTTCGACACCGGTCGATACAGAAGAAACTGCACCAAGGTTACAAGACTCGCCGAAACTTCGTCACGCTCTCATTAATAAGCCTGTAAAGAGACCTCGCGTTTTGTTGCCCGTCCGCCGACCAGATCCTGAGCTAGAAAAAGCCGATAGCCAGACTGATTCAAACCCAGAGATACCAACACAACCGGTTGTAAACATACCCCTGATGGATTCGTTGGATTTCGAGACAGCGATATCGACGCATACTGTGACAAAGCCTTTGGATTTATTATCCAAAAAGAAAGATAAGAAAGGTAAAGTGGCGGTGCTGACACCAAAACTTGTCAGCGAAGACGAGGATTGGTACGCGATGACGTCAGACGTGGAGACGCGTTCCAGCTTCCCTAGGTCTGGTACGCCAGATTCCAAGAACATGGAACTCAAAATGCCTCCGTTATCGTCGGAATCTATCGAGGCACAGAAAGAAGTTAATGATTATATGTATTCTGAAAGTAAGTACCTGATTTTAGAGAATAACTGATACCACCTAAGCGTGTATATGGGAGGTAACAGGTAGGCAGGAGATTGCAGCCACATAACCCACTACTTTTATATAAAAAAACTAGAGGCCCGCCCTCGCTTTGCTTCGGTGTAGAGCTGTAGTGTAGACTATAGTTTTTGATCTCAGGCTTGTATTATACACAATGAATTTCTTTATATAAGTATAAACCTACCATGAAAATTTATTTAAGTGATAGTGAAAATTTTGTTGCGTACTTTAGGACCGTATGACCCATTGTTTTTGGTTGAACGTGCAAATCTCAGGAAAGAAAGGTCCGAATTAAAAAAAAACTTTTTGTTTTAGATAGTACATTTATTGAGAAAGGCTAATATAATCTCACGTCATCATCACGCGTAAAAATAATCCATTTGCGAGCTTCCGTTGCGTGCGCTGCGTAAATGATTAAAGTTACATAAAAAACATGTATGGCGGAATTGTTCCCCTTTAAAAGTTCTATAAAAAAGTCCGCGACAGCATATGCCCATATTTTAAGTTTGGCTCACTATAACCGTTTTCCTCAAATTAACGCAAGTGAAACTGCAGGGGACCTTCAGTTGTGACAAACTGTAATAGTCAGACATATGGTATCGCAGACTTTTTTGTAGATATTGATGTCCTCTATAAAACTTTAGTACATCACTTTGCCCTACTGTCAATGACTTCCGCAGTGTAAGCGATATAAGGTTATTGTTAATTTTGGTATTTTTTCTCACACCCTGGCCTGGGTTAGGCTATCTAAGTTTTCATACGGAACCCTAACTTTTTTGAAATACTCTAAGTAGCCTATGTTTATCAGGGATAATGTAGGATTCTAAACGTGAAATATTTTTTCAAATCGGTCCAGTAGTTTCGGAGCCTATTCAATAAAAACAAACAAACAATCAAATCTTTCCTCTTTATAATATTAGTATAGATAAAATATATATATATATATGATTATAGATATCTATATCTCTGCCCAATGGATATTTTACATTGAATAACCTATCTTTATATGTAAGCAATTTGATTTAAGTTTAAATAACCACAAAGTAACATGTTTTCATAATTATTAAGGTAGTAGTGTAAAAATAAGAAAAATATCGTAAAATCATTGTTAATCTTATATTTATATATTTTTTTAATATATTTTTGTCAATTTGTAGATGGTGAGCGTATTAAGATAGTGCACATGAAGCGAGAGGAGATCATAAATTGTCACTGTGGCTTCCGCGAAGAGGATGGACTGATGGTCCAATGCGAGCTATGTCTGTGTTGGCAACACGCATTATGTCATAACATACAGAAAGAATCAGAGGTAATTTCATTTATTCGTTTTTCATTTTCGTCTGCGTTAATAAGAAAATTTAATATTTTATACATATAAGTACTAATTCGTGTGATGACTCCCGTGTTAGAGCAGTATGTTCTTTATACTGTTACGTGTCTGGATGAAATTATAATTCTGTTCTTTATTCACCATACAGTTCTATAGGAAACCTTAATATTACACAGAAGACACTATACATTCTGATACCATCGCATGAACACTTGCATTGTAATTGCCTTAGTATTGAAGTTTAGCTGTATGAGCTTTTAACCATTTTTTAATGGCCTTTGTTAGAAAGTATTGCTTCCATATTATTTCTAAGTCGTTGACACATGCCAATAAATTGGTACTTTACTTTTCATGCAGTGAAATAGCCTATGGAAACCATAAAACACGTGATCTTATCAGGTGCCGGAGAAGTACACGTGCAGCATCTGTCTGAACCCTCGCAGAGGTCGCCGCTCGCAGCGGTTCCTGCACGACCAGGACCGGCTGTACGAGGGGCTGCTGCCCGGCGCGCGGCCCAGCGAGCCCCTGCGCCGCTCCCACGAGCTGTGCGGCAACCTGCTGCGGCTACAGGACGCGCTGCACGCGCTGCGAGTCAAGTACTGTGTGCACACGTGAGTGGGGTGGATATATCGCGCCTGTACGAGCACCTGCGCCGCTCCCACGAGCTGTGCGGAAACCTGCTGCGGCTACAGGACGCGCTGCACGCGCTGCGAGTCAAGTACTGTGTGCACACGTGAGTGGGGTGGATATATCGCGCCTGTTAGCACCTGCGCCGCTCCCACGAGCTGTGCGGCAACCTGCTGCGGCTACAGGACGCGCTGCACGCGCTGCGAGTCAAGTACTGCGTGCACACGTGAGTGGGGTGGATATATCGCGCCTGTACGAGCCCCTGCGCCGCTCCCACGAGCTGTGCGGTAACCTGCTGCGGCTGCAGGACGCGCTGCACGCGCTGCGAGTCAAGTACTGTGTGCACACGTTAGTGGGGTGGATATATTGCGTCTGTATGAGCCCCTGCGCCGCTCCCACGAACTGTGCGGCAACCTGCTGCGGCAGCAGGACGCGCTGCACGCGCTGCGAGTCAAGTACTGCGTGCACACGTGAGTGGGGTGGATATATCGCGTCTGTACGAGCCCCTACGCCGTTCCCACGAGCTGTGCGGCAACCTGCTGCGGCTGCAGGACGCGCTGCACGCGCTGCCAGTCAAGTACTGCGAATGGGGCGAAAGCGCCGAACAAAAACTAAAGCATAGAAGTAATGCTATGACGTTTAAGCGTACACTCCTGTAGAAAAAAGGAGCTGCGTTCTTTAATTGCGTCTGATCAATCTTTTTAGTCTTGATCGTTCGTTTATTATATATTTATTTTTTACAGCCAGGTAGGCAAATGAATATACCCCTACTGATGTTAAGTGGTGATATCTAATGTAAATCTGAACCGTTTCGTAATACCGCTCAGACCAGTCCGATCTAAAGCTGTGTGCTCGGTGTTTTTTTGAGTAATTAATCTACGGTTGGTAGGGCTGATCTTTAAGGGGGCGTCCATAAATTACGTGAGGTGATTTTTTGAATTTTCTGTCCCTCCCTCCCCCCCTGGTGAGTTTCGTGAGATTTTATTCAACCGCCTCCTCCATCCCCCCGATCTCACGTGAGATTTTTCAAAATGTGGGTTTCTTACGTAAACGCGTTGGATTGTTATTGTAAAAAGAAAAAAAAATGATTCGTGCTTTTATTTACGACTAGTTGAGACTAGTTATCAATATTGCTGAGAGTTATTTCTTTCGAACGAAATAGTGAATGATCTTAATCGTATTACAATTACTCTTATGATTAAATCTTAAGCATGTACAATCTGGATTAAATGGACCAAAATAGTATATTTTTTTTTGGTTCAAACAGAAAAAAAATGCGTGATATTTGACTCGACCCCCCCTCTCTCCAACGTAAGATTAGATGAGATTTGACTCGACCCCCTCCCCCCCTTAAACATCTCACGTAATTTATGGACGCCCCCTAATAGTAATTTACTCAGATTAATCTGTGATCATATGACTTAAAATCCGTCGCCTCTGTGATGCAAATACCGAACGCATCTTAGATTAACAAAAGAAAACGCAACGAGAAAAAATAAAAGTGGCGGGTTGGCAGGTTGTATTTGGCATGAGATCGCTTTTCGATTCGGTATCACAAAGGTAACCAAGGTATCCAATATAATTTGTCCCTTTCCCTTCTATGCTATAGTTCTTCTCTAAGGGCGGAACATATATCGTCGCTGTCGTGACAGATACACTAACCTGGTATTGTTCATGAAAGACGCTTGCCTTGCTGTGGAGGCGTTCCAGCGAGTACTTGAAACACTTCTGTAAACTACCTGATGACTAGCTGAAGATTACTATTGGTGAACCTTGCATCAGCGGTAGTTAAGTAAGTGTTCACCGAGGAGCTGAATGGTGCAAGTGGTTAGTACGTTCGGATGCAATCGTTGAAGTTGAGAAAATTTCGCAGTGGTCGATCATTGGATGGGTGACCAAGAATTTACTATCTTGAGCTTCTCCGAGCTTCGGTAAGGTACGTTAAGCCGTTGATCCCGGCTGCACCTGCATTCGTTAGCACCCAATCTCCCTATTCCATCCATAGGGAAGGCCAGTGTCACAGCAGTGGGGACATTAATAGGTTGATGATGAAGTGTTCACTGTTAGACATAGGAAAGTTTCCCAAATGAGTGCTGTATTTCTTTCAGAAACTCCGTGGTTTCCCACGTTTTTCGATTTAAGTCCAATGAGCTTTGCTTCATAGAACAATGTGAATAAGCTTTCTGAAGTACTTAATGTTTATTTTAATATATTTTTCTTTTCCAGTAAAAAGGATCATCCCAAGCTATACTTATGGGCTAAAGACTGGGAGAATGGAGAGTTGAACATCAGCCAGGACAGACTGAACGCTGAGTACTCAGACTTAAACTTGATGATCAGCAGCATTGGCAAGGAGAATCTACCGGTGGGCCAGCATGACCTGAAGGATGTTCAGATGGATATGCAAACTCCGCCTTCTGAGGATCATGAAAGGTATATTACATTTTATACCATATAAGAATTCGTTTCATATAAAATCTGGAGGGGTATTTACAAATGCCAAATAGTGTAAATTAGCCGAGATTGCAATTTTAGTGGAGTAATTTAAACTGTCGCCAAAACATTGTTAAAATACAAGGGGCTCGTACAACAGAATTACTAAGCTAGAACATGCAACAGGGAATTAACATGTGACTCATTCTTAATAAACTTGAAAATTTCAAACACAATTGTTAAATACTTTATTGAATAAAGAACTATGAACTATAATTGCAGGTACAATCACAGGGACAGCCAGATGGGGTCTCAGGCGTTGCTTAGCGGTTTACTGTCGAGTCCGGGAGGTGCGTCGCTCGATCTACCGCTACCACTCAGCGCTTCCGAGCTGGAGCGGCTCGCCAGTACTGTGCAAGGTGATTGGAACACTTTATTTACTACTAGCGGCCGCCCGCGACTTCGTACCCGTGGAGTTAGAAATAAAGGTTCACTGCTCGTTCCCCGTAGGTGATAGCGTGATAATATGTAGCCTATTCGCTATGTGCGAAGTACATGGTGGGGGTATAGTGAAGCGATCGCAGCGCTTATCGTGGCAGAAATACGCAACAATCCGGGAAAGTAAAGACAATTTTTACGGAGTTCGTAATAAACAAAAATTTTTTAAAATGCCTATTAATAGATGTTGTTGTGTTGTGAATTGCAAAAATAAGGGCACAAATAGTCTGTGTATATATTTCCTACATTGGACTGGAAATTAAATCAAAGAAATAAATGGATAGATGCCATAAAAAGAAATAAGTAAGCGAAATAACCTTAAATTATGATCAATTTTATTTGCGCTATATATTTTATGTGATATTCATTATTGTCTTTATTATTTTAGTGTTGATGGGTCGCCATGGTATCCCAAACCTGACGACACAATTTGTAGTGAACATTTTATGGGAAACAAAAAATCAGACGAGGAAGAAAATCCGAGTTATGCTCCTACGATATTCCCTGAAATATATCGAAAGAGGAAGGTTAATGATTCACAGGTCCTAGCTAGATATACACGCTTGACAAAACGAAGAACCACAAAAGTCTCAGATACCACATCAAGTCAAATAATAATTGAAGAAGGGAGTGAATTAAATCAAACTCAACCTTTTATGATCGATCAAGTATGTCAAGTCAATATGTTTTCTGAATCGAAATTAAGAGATACAACTTTTATTTGTATTAGATTAATTTACAGTGATCACTGTGATCCAACATCAAGAATTTTAATGACAAATAATTCAAGAAAGAAAGATAAAAGCTGTGGCACTGACAAAAAATCGTATGAGGATCAATCTACCGAAACAAAAAGTCAAGAATTTGTTGGTATTTCATCAATAACAAATGATCAAGAACTCCTAGATCCTTCTGGTGTGTCATTTAGCAATTTTGAGTTTTTATTAACAAGATTAACTATGAGAAAATGTACAGTTTCCACTAAAGACCGACTTCTGATTTTTTTGATAAAAATGAAAACTGGCTTGACATTTTCAGCATTGAGTGTGTTATTTGGTGTACAAAAAAACCACAATCTCACGTATATTTCATTCGATCTTACAAAATCTAGCTTGTTCAACTGCTAATTTAATCTTTTGGCCGAATAGAGCCACCGTACAAGCACCAATGCCCAAGTGTTTCAGTCCAGATTACATCAATACAAGAGTTATTATTGACTGTACTGAATTCCGAATTGAAATCCGACATTATTTAAATTATTATACAATATATAATAATTTTTATTTATCTTTACCTTACTATATTTACTAGAAATCAATAAAATACAAACTGATGTCATTATTTGGCATAATCCCGGAAAGTTGCGCATTGTAGGTGGCGCTACTGTCGTGCACATAGCGAATATGTTGACCCGACTTCTTAATAATATTCGTGCCAAATTTGAAGTAAATCCATGCAGTACTTTTTGAGTTTATCCCGGACATACATACAGACACACAGACAAAAATTCTAAAAACTATATTTTGGCTTCGGTATCGATTGTAGATTTGACTTTCCTGCCATTTTATTATATGTATAGATATTTAATTTCATTGAGCCAAAAGGTAAACAAACCATAAAAAGGCTTTTGAATAGATCGAATTCGATACACACAAAAATCATAATTAAAAAAATGTGACATTAAAAAGACCAAACACCTTACATATTCCTGAACTTTGAACGCATTATAATACTATTAAATTGAAGATTAGGTAGTGATAAAGCAAATAATTTACGTTGAAACGTGATATTTTGTAATCAGTCTGGTTACAACGGCCATCTTTACTCTTGATAAAAAAGTTTTGATAATATTGGTTTATTTGTTTACTTTTTGGCTCAAAGGAAGTTGAATAGAGTGTAGGCGCTTAGTTCGGGCACAATCGCAGGGGCAGTCAGATGGACCCAAAGGCTTTGCTTTGATCATTGCAAGGTGACCTTTATTATAGGCACTCAGTGCGGGAACAATCAGATGAGCCGCAGGCGTTGCTTAGGTTTAAATACACATATAGTTTTAGCTTAGATTAAAGCAAAAAGGAAAGATACGGTACACTCGTACTAGCATCAAATAAAGTATTGTTACGTGTTAAGTATTGTACGACACTACTTTATTCACCACACAGGTGATACATTTAACACATAATGGTAATCACTAAACACTGTTCTTTACTTGCACTTTGATTGCCTTTGTATCCGAAATCGCTGTTGAAACTCAACTATTATCATTATTATTATTGAAAAGAAAACTGTCCGCTACGCGGTGCCAATCGCGTTTATATACGCCAATCGACGCATTCTAGAAAAGTCCCGTTAAACTGAGAGTTAACTAGCACCCGCGAGTGCGCAGTTTCTACTTATACATAGGTTACGCACATAAGTTGTAAACAAGTGCAACTGTCGTTGCACTTTCTCCCTTACGCCGCACTGCATAAGGCTCATATTAGAATGAGCGATCGCGGTTTTGTTTCGAGAGTGTTTGTGACAACACATCTGTAAATGAGCATTCAATCGAGCGAGCGAGACAGAACTGTACGCTTCAACACAGCGCGAGTGAAACGGCGAATCTGTGTCCGAGTCCACACGGCTGATTTGTATTGTTGTCCTTTTCTTGATAAGAAAATGGCGATTACGTAAATAACATTCACGACAAACCGTGATTTTTGAGAAAGAAATGTTTTTACAGTTTTACGAATAAAAAGTGTTGCCGAGGCATTTTTTATTTGATTTTGAACTATTTGTGTTCTTTATAAAAGCATTATAATAGGCATTGTTCTATCTTTATAAAAGCATCAAAGGCATTGTTTTATCTTTATAACACAGAATATACGCAGTATTGATATATTGAGTGCACATGCAGCGTGTTTGAATGTCCATTTTTGACTAAAGCGAATTGTGGTCATGCACCACAATTTAAGCGGATAACTTTTTAGCCGCGAGTGCCGTATCTTCCCTTTTTGTTTTAATCTAATCGTTTTAGTCATAGAGTTATAAAAAATTTGTTCAGATGGGATTTAATGTATAATGCTTTTATTGATACGTTTATTGTTACGCGTGTTATTGTTATTCTTACTGGGCGTGTGTGTACTGTGTGGCGCAATGCAAGTGATTATGAGCAAGCCCATATTGAGCCACTAATCGCGACCACTAATGGCTCAATGTCAAGCTACTAGACGCAGTCACCAATGAAATCGAGACAAATCTGAATGAGAGGCAACCACTCGAATTCTTTTTGTTTCAAAACAAAATTTGTGGTCGCGTTTAGCGTTTCAATGTGCGCTTGATAAATTGAATAAAATTCTATAAATTGTGTCTTTCTTTCTGTATAGATGAAGTGCAACGCGCGTCGGCGCCGCAGCCCGAGGCGGCGATAGAGAACAGCGCGTGCCGCGAGCGGTTACTGCGGCACATCCAGCGCTGCCAGGCCGTCATCGACGCGCGGCTGGACTCCATAGAGGCGCAGGTGGCAGGTACTGTATATAGTGCGACAAGTGAAGACAGACACGCGTCGGCACCGCAGCCTTAGGTAGTGATAGAGAACAGCGCGTGCCGCGAGCGGTTACTGCGGCACATCCAGCGCTGCCAGGCCGTCATCGACGCGCGGCTGGACTCCATAGAGGCGCAGGTGGCAGGTACTGTATATATTGCGACAAGTGAAGACAGACACGCGTCGGCACCGCAGCCTTAGGTAGTGATAGAGAACAGCGCGTGCCGCGAGCGGTTACTGCGGCACATCCAGCGCTGCCAGGCCGTCATCGACGCGCGGCTGGACTCCATAGAGGCGCAGGTGGCAGGTACTGTATATATTGCGACAAGTGAAGACAGACACGCGTCGGCACCGCAGCCTTAGGTAGTGATAGAGAACAGCGCGTGCCGCGAGCGGTTACTGCGGCACATCCAGCGCTGCCAGGCCGTCATCGACGCGCGGCTGGACTCCATAGAGGCGCAGGTGGCAGGTACTGTATATAGTGCGACAAGTGAAGACAGACACGCGTCGGCACCGCAGCCTTAGGTAGTGATAGAGCACAGCGCGTGCCGCGAGCGGTTACTGCGGTACATCCAGCGCTGCCAGGCCGTCATCGACGCGCGGCTCGACTCCATAGAGGCGCAGGTGGCAGGTACTGTATATAGTGCGACAAGTGAAGCCCGACACGCGTCGGCACCGCAGCCTTAGGTAGTGATAGAGAACAGCGCGTGCCGCGATCGGTTACTGCGGCACATCCAGCGCTGCCAGGCCGTCATCGACGCGCGGCTCGACTCCATAGAGGCGCAGGTGGCAGGTACTGTATATAGTGCGACAAGTGAAGCCCGACACGCGTCGGCGCCGCAGCCTTAGGTAGCGATAGAGGCTCGACTCCATCGAGACGCAGGTGCCAGGCAACCACATAGCGAGGAGAACAATACCCTTGGCACGAATCAATATCGAATTGGATCTGGATACGCTTTAAATGTCAAGAAGTTTTGTACGGAAAGAACAATGCCAAGTGTCCATAGTAACTTTGGCTTTGTATAAAATGTTCACGGACACCAATGAAAATAGTTTTATTGTGTGTTGTTAATAACTAAAACATTTCCAGAACATTAAAAATTCTAAATAACTTTGCGCAAAAAACATTTGAGGTTATTTCAATTTGACTATCACCGTGGCGGAGTGAGACTAATGCTATTTTATATGCGCATTGTGGTAGACCCAAAGTACGGTCGTCTGGAGCTCTATTTTTGAATCACTCGTCTTGCGTCGAACGCTCGATTTCTACTAAATTTCATTCGACATAATTAATTCCGTATTTTTGAATCGCTCGAGTGCAACGAATGGGTGAAACCACTCGCTGCATGGCGAATGGTGGAGGCGAATGATAGAATAATTGTCAATTCTTTTGTGCTATTAGACGACGATAGTCTATCATTGTCATGCTTTATATGAAACGACAAAGAGTAGTAGTAATTACCGGTTTTTATTATTTCTGCGTGAAATGAGTAAAATTTCGTATTTCGTAACAAACAGGGAACACCGGTGATGAGTGATTCAAAAATACGGAAAATCAGTATCATGCGACTTGAAAGTCGAAGGTGACTTATGTCGCATTCGACGATACTATGTCAGACGAGTGAATCAAAAATAGAGCTCCTGGGTTGGTAATTACAATTAATAATACATTTCGATGATTATTCGAATCATTTTAATGAATGCAAAATTCTATTTCACTATTGCTGTATTCTTTTAAAAGTTATCACATCAGTTATAAATGCCAGTGCGTCGTCTCGGAACTCCTTGTCTCTTTCTCTTTATTGCAATAAATCAGAGAAACAAAATGGCAACTCAATTTATTTTTGTTAGATTTCCGGTTTATTTATAAATAAATTCTAATGGAGAAGTTCTCGAAAAAAGATAAATGTAATTTTTTCATTCGATTTTTTTACGTCTCTTGTTGAATGTTAAAGACGTGTGTCCTTGCCATTTTATAATTAAAAGTTATGTAAGCCAGAAACTGACATTGTTCTTTGAACAGCGCCACAATGAACGTGACGAGAATTAAAAGTCTTCCATACAAAACTTCTTGACATTTGTCGCGTATCTAGATCGAATTCAACTATTCGAATTCGATATTGGTTCGTGCTAAGGGTACCGATGATTGTTGGGGCGGAAAGGTTCTCAAGTGATGACCGCAATCTTTAGAAGGCACGGTAAGCCGCTGGATGCGTACACCTCGGGACCGAATGTATCTTACTTTCTACTGATATTAATATTATAAATGTGAAAGGTATGTCTGTAACTCAATCACGCAAAAGCGACTTCACCTTCACTTAACATCAGGTGGGGTGGAGTCATTTGTCGGACCTATCTATAAAAAAAAAAAAAAAAGCGACTGAACGTATTTGGGTGAAATTTGGTATGCGTATAGTTTATGATCTCGATTGACATATAGGATACTTTTTATCCCAGAAAATGTCAGCTTCCTGTGGGATTCTCTCAAAACTAAAGTTAACGCGGACGAAGTCGCAGGCGGTCGCTAGTACCTGAATAATAATGAATTGTAACCCCTCGTATACATCAAGGTATATAATACATGTATATAACACATAGCATACAATACTTGCATCAAACTTGTTGAATACATAAAATATGTGAGGTAAATAGTTATTTATACTTGTAAATCATACTCGTTGAATATGCAGTGTAAACAAAAGAATGTCACAACAGGTATTCTACAAGTTTTGTGTAAAACTTGTATTTGACTAGTTTCTTGGTGTAAACGAGGGGTAACAAGATTACCGATCCGTAATAACAGCGGAAATCTTTGGGGCAGGCTTATATTCAGCAGTAGGCGTCGTATATCTGAATAATAATGATTTTGAGGAACATAACAATATTTCCAATCCATAACTACAACAAACATATAACTGACTAGCGGCTCGCCCTCGCTTCGCTTCGGTGTAGAGCTGAAGTGTAGACTACAGTTGTTGTTTTCAGGCTTGTATTATACACAATGACATTCATCTATGATTCTTCTTAAACCTGCATGCAAAGTCTCAGCCCGATCGGTTTAAAATTGACAAAGTTTCATACAAACTTTCATTCCCTATTTTATCCCCTTGGGGGTAGAATTGATCAAAATCCTTTCTTAGCGGATGCCTACGTCATAACATCTACCAGCATGCCAAATTTCAGCCAGATCCGTCCGGTGGTTTGGGCTGTGCGTTGATAGATCACTATGTCAGTCGGTCACCTTTGAATTTTATATATGTCGTGGCCATATCGTAGATTTGATCACTTCATGAAATGCTCGAGAATTTCATGAAATGGTCGCATTTCATGAAATGTTTCACTATCTATTGGCCACATCATGATGTGGTTTGGGCAGATCAATGATGAGAAATCGTTTCACGATATGGCCAACTAAACGCGTGGCTACTTCATGAAATGGCAAAAATTATTTGATCATATTGTAAAGTAGTTACATTCCACTTCCACTTTAGGTATTATGGCTCCATCGTTATGCACGATGATTCTGCCAATGTCAGGGTTAAGAAAGGCACTGTTATATCGGTACTCTTCTTTGTACGGTGTTTACATTAATTACCGGTAGAGGCGCTGCAAGCGCTTTGTTTATTTATTTATATGGCGGCCGCTGCCGACAATGTTGTATCTCGCAGTAATATAATTCGTTATTTATTGAGGAAGGAAGGAGAGTAGGGTGACTACGCAAAAGAAATCTATGGACTATTACTGGCTGTCAAAATATGACATTTTGGAAACTGAGGTTGAGGCACAAAGTGCGGATGAGAATCAATGCCGTACAAAGATATACTGTAAAACTGTACTTCCAGAGCCCAAGAGGTGATACTTGAATTTATTTTGTAGAAAAAGTCTCTTCTAAAGAAAATATAACTAGAAAAAATTTTCATTTACATTTAAACATCAAGCAGTTACATGCTTTAAAAATAATAAAAATTATAACTATAATTGCTATTTCTTCTTTCAAATGTTTAATACTTGTAAAAGTATTCATTTGACATTCTGGGTTTACCTATAATGCGAAGAGATGGCGCTGCCTTGCAGCTTAAGAATAGCTAGAAGGAATTTCGACGCGGTCCGTGAGGGCCGCGGTAGCATAATTGGTCAGTGCATTCGCCCGGATTGCGAAGGGTGCGGGTTCGAGTCCCGTCTGCTGCCTGGTCCGCGTGGAATTTTTTCTAGTTATATTTTCTTTAGATTTAAACATCAAGCAGTTACATGCTTTAAAAATAATAAAAATTATAAAAAGTCTCTTTTAATAGAGTTTTTTTTCTGGCGCTTCGCCCGGCCGCTGCCGCGGCACGCTCGCTTTGTTCGCTCGGCTCGCGCGTCATGGTCACAACACTAACCTAACCTAACGTAGTGTGAAATATTACCGTTTGGGCCCTGGAAGAACAGTTAAGTCTACTATTGTAATATGTACCAAAGTACCTTATTATTTCTAAATATTTGATAGTTTTCTAAATATAAATGTGTAAGTTCTTGACATGTTTGATGTTCAATTTAGGAAAAAAAATCTTTAATTTGTTTATTTTGTTACAAAAATTTGATTAAATTTGTTTGTGTCATTCGGACTTAAATAACAATAAATAAGTTCTTACATATTCTGGATTTTTAATAAATATTTTATGGACACCCTAATTATACGATCCAGCCAAATGTGGATGACCAAATGGTTAAATGTTGACGATTTAATGATCTGGTCAAATTAAGTTGACCATATCATGAAATGTGACCATTTCATGAAATTCTCGAGCATTTCATGAAGTGATCAAATCTACGATATGGCCACGACATATATATATAGATATCAGTTATTAGGTCAACTTTTTCAGTTTTTGTGGACTTACTTCTTCACAGTACCGGCTATGTTTATTTTGTTTGTAACCCACAAACCATAACTACATTTACGTCTGTTTTCAGAATTGGAATCTCAAGATCCGTCTTTCGAGGACGACGAGACAGCGGATTACTTCCCGCGCACCAAACAAACTATTCAAATGCTAATGCGGGACTTGGACACTATGGAAGAGCTTGGTGTTATCACCTAAGCATCACTTTGTATAGATTTTGGAAATGTATCTTGATTAAACTTAATATAATCAATTGGTTCAAATATATACATATAAAACAGGTTTAATATCTATTGTCTGACTTCTTTTATTGGCAAAAATAAAACATGTTTATTTTATGATAGAAGTAATGGTATGGATATAAGTTTGTAAATGAATTACAACTTAAAGGAATTACTTTATTTGAACTTGTATGTAATAGATAAAAGAAGCTATTATGAAAGATAATCAAATAAATATAAAGTTTGTATCGTAATCAGTTTTTTATTTGTAGACCCTGAATTTTGATGTTTGATGTCTTTTCTTTTAAACCTAGGCTGTGTGTGTTTTAATCCGGGTCTGCAGCACGTGTTTGGTGTTACATGATCATGTAACACCAAACACGTGCTGCAGACCCGGATGTTACATCAACATTCAAGAAAACCATGTACACAAAACTTTGTTTTACTACACATATTTGTTTGCATCAACAAAGTTTTTGCTTTTTTACACAAATCACCCCCGTCGGGGTCGGGTAACTCGCGGTGGCTGCATTCGAAATCTACGCTCCGAGTGCAACTTTTCACTTTGACGTTTGAATTTTGAAAATGTATGAAAGATTTGTCAAAATTTTTGACATTTGCTGCAACTGGATCTTAGGTTTGGAACGCAGCCTTGTGTATTTCGTGTACCACAGCCGCGTGAGCAAAATGTTTCAATAACAAAGTCTTAAACTTTTGCTGGAGTCCCTATATACATGATAGTTTTAAGTCTCTTTATGTTAGCCCAGCCCCCCTAGCATGAGCACCGCGATATGATATATAACGCGTTTTTATCACGCTCAATTGTCAAATTACAATGGAGTTTGACAGTTAGATGTTGATGAAAAACGTGATATAATGTTAATTGAAGTGCTTATGCTATAGGGGCTGGGTTGGTAACACTGTCAAATACAGGCAGGCAGGCAAAGTCATTGGCTTTTCGTAAACAAAAAATAAAAATGTAATTTTACAAAGAAATGTATTTATTACCTTACAAATGGTTTACAAAAAGCACTTTCATCCCTCATAGAACTTAGGAAGTTGGTCTCCCAGGACCACTGATCTTTGGACACCACTTTCCGTGATCACTCCCAACCTTACTACTCCACCCGATGAACCATCACGAAGCATGGCCAATGTGAGGGTATTTGTAACAAACTTTACAGCTTCCTCCTTGCTCATGTTGGGCTTGAAGTTGGCGTCGACATAGCCATACACATAGGACGAGCCAGAACCACCAATGGACACTGCCTGGCGCTGCACCATACCACCAATGGGCACTGAATAAATTTGACCTGAAAACAAAAGCAGACAAATGTAATTTATTAAATCAATGTTACTAACAAAACAACACTCTGGACACTTTAGTATGAAATAAAGTTTTTTATTCTTATTATATAAAAAAAAATATTAAAATAATAATAAACTTTATGTCATACTAAAGATTCCAGTGTGTTGTATCAGTGCTCCTCGGAAACTAACTGCCTAAGTACTAAGAGCACGATAGGGCAAATTGTCAGTGCAATCGGCTGCGATAGTTAAATTTAAAACTTGCACAGTGGTCAGTCATTGGACGGGTGACCAATAATTTATTATCTCGAGATCCTCTGTGCTTCGGAAGGCACGTTAAACTCTTGGTCCTGGTTGCTTCTGCAGTCGTTAGCACCTTTTCATCTGCACTGGGTCCGCATGGTGGGTCTTTTCCCATGAAAAGACTCACCCTATTCCCTATGGATGGAATTGGGAGATTGGGATGTGCCAGCAGTGGTGACATTAGTAGGCTGATGAAAATGAATATAATTTGAAATAATGTTGACTATGTATAATAATATGTTTTATATTAATTTTTAAATTACAATAGTAACAATACTATATTTCTTAAAAAGAAGCAATATATTGTGGGTGAATGTGGACTGGATACTGGGCCAGTAAAGAAACCTTACATGGGTTTTCTTTTAGTGGCAATAGCTTGTAAGGGAAACACAAATAGCACAGTAGTTATGCTGATTAGGCTGTGATGTTAGAAGTAAAGCAACTTTTGCATTGATTGGTCAAAGAACAGCTGACCAAAAATTTATTATATAGTCCAGTGCTGTTTAAGGCTCATTAAGCCATTGGTCTTTGCTTCATGTGCAGGCATATGCACTATTCATACTCAAACTGAATGCTGGGTCATGGCTTGTTGTTCTTATTTCATGAATAATACAAAACCTGCTCCCCAACATTAATAGGATAATGATGATAGTAGTTTAAAGGATAACACTTATTTTTATTAGCTAACAGATATTTTTTACAGAATTATAACAGGAAAAAATATTACCTCCTTTCTTTTTGTCCCAACCAGCAACTAATATACCAGCCACCAGAGAGTCACGGTAGTTGTAGCACAGCTCACGAAATATTGCTGCAGCAGTTTGGACTAATGGCTCTTCTCCTAGCTCCATTTTATGAAAATCTGAAATTAAATTATTGATATTCATACTACTAAAATAACAATGAATAATATTTATGACTGCAGAGATTAATTCCTTTATATTCTCGATGACAATACATACCATAATAGGTTATGGATATGC
Organism: Chilo suppressalis; assembly: GCA_902850365.2. Classification (NCBI taxonomy): domain Eukaryota; kingdom Metazoa; phylum Arthropoda; class Insecta; order Lepidoptera; family Crambidae; genus Chilo; species Chilo suppressalis. Next base: position 24,371,264 of record OU963898.1, read on the forward strand.
AAAACTGTTGATCTTTAACCGTACATTAATTTGTATGAAAAGAAAGTATAATTCTGATGTATACAAGTGAACAAAGCTACATTTTAAAATCTCATCAAGAACCTAATCAAATAAAATTCAGTATGGCATTGCCTATCCTAACATTGATGAAATCTAAATTCCTCTTAATATTTTCAATATTTATATATTATACTTACTCAAATGGTATGTAACAATATCTGCCATGGCTTGGGTGTCTGCTGCGGAGCCAGACCGACAGCAGTAAATGTGGTCAGTGATCCGAGTCAGCTTGTCGGTGACTCTATTAGCGATGTACGCGCCTGTTGTGGTGCGGGAGTCGGCGCCGATCACTACACCACCGTTGAACTCACACGCCATAATAGAAGTACCGGTGCTATGGGGTGCGCTCAACCATTCTGGCATGCTAGGGTCAGCATATGTGTTTATAACTGATGCAGCCATATTATACTGAAATAGATGTATAATAAGATGAATAGAAGCGTTGTTAAGGAATTTATTTAAATGATAGAACAATAGGAATGTTTATTAAACATGTTTAAAAGACCAATTAACCCTTTGAATTTGTATTAATCATATAGGAAAATCCTAAGGTTTGAATTATTACTAACAATGTACAATAAATGAAAATAATACAGTTACGAATGAAGGATATACATACTTATTTAATATTTACGAAGATTTTAAATCTGTTTTGTGAAAGTCACTCACGATCAAATCAACAGAGACCAGCGACGAACGATTGTCAAACTATCTGTCATTCTGTCAAAGTGTCAAGTCATTCTGTACACTACTGTACACACAGTAAAAATATAATTTAAATATATATTTTTTCTTTTAATAAATTTTAACTGAAGAAAAAAAAAATTATGAATAAATTTAATTAACATTAGATGCAGTGATGAAATTATTTATGTAATGAGAAACTTTAATTTCATTTATAAAAGTTTGTGTTGTAGGAACATACTTACACCACATGAAAAGGAACGACATTAACGTTAAGGAGTGGGATCATAGGAATACCAGTGATCAATAGAGTCATTTAATTTTAAACTGAAATAATAATTTAATTACTGTATTTGATAAATTAAATTCTTTGTTATTGACTTTCTCAAGTTGTCTCAGTATTTTTTTGGCTTTGCTATCAGCCTTAATGGCTGACAGTCATATGCTTTTTATAAAATAAAGTAGTAAATAGTTTATACGTTAGATGGCGCTAATTTAATTTTAAGGATTCGTCGTTGTTAAGTTTTTGATTAAATTGATACACAGCAAAATCGTCATGTCCATGATTATTTAATTACATTTATTGATTCAAAATAAAAATACGTTAAAAAATCAATTCAATATCAATTGCGAGTTTGACTCACGTACTGAGGGTTCCGTACTAACAATATCGTCAGTGCTGAATTTAAATCCACAACAGAGAAATAAAAAAAATCTAATTTTGACAGGCATGGTAGGGGGGGGGGGGGGGGGAGTGCAAAACGTTGAATACTAACTATTATACCTTTACTATAAGGGCACACGCACGGGGCCCGTGCCGCAACGCTTTACGGAACTATATTTTTTTGAAGTAAAACTTAGTTTCGGTCAGTGTCAATAAAAATAATATAATAAAATAAATTAAATATATAATAAATATATTTAAATAAAAATCATATCATATATAATCATAATCATATATATATATATATATATATATATGTGTGTGTGTGTGTGTGTGTGTGTGTGGGATACGTGCGCAGCTCTTCCCGTCGAGCTGCGAGTTGGAGGGTAACTCGGTGAAGGCTGAAACGCTAGGAGCGTCACACACACGCGACAATAGACAATATGAGTGATGCGTGTGCTCCATTCCCCTTTGTCTTGTCTGATTTTGATATTTTTTTATACCCCAATTTTCGTGTCATACGAATTTAGGAATAAAAATCCTACCCTAGGATGGGAATATAGTTGTTAATGTTCACTCACAGATTTTGATACGAGTTCTATGTTGATAGATCTGAGTTCCCATTTACTACTTGGGTTGGGATTGCGTCGAAAATTATTTTCCCTTAGAAATTTTCACCACCTTTTAAACCCATTTAAAGGATGACTTCTGGGATGAAAACTGATGTCTTTTCTCGGGACTCATACAATCTCTATATCTCATATTAGTCGGTTCAGCGGTTTAAGCGTGAAAAGGTAACAGGCAGACATTGAATGAAATTGTATTTATTTCGACATTGGTATTGTTGGTATTGACAAAAAAATATTGAATTTGTTTTAATTTCTTAGACTTTGTACTTATTTGTATCGACATGGTGTTGTCAATTTGATTTTAAAATCGATTTAATAATCATTCATGTATACTTAATTAATATTTACATGCCATTTGAAATGGTTAAATAGGATTAAGTAGAATATTTTGGATGACCAACCCATCTAAAGTAACCAATCTACCCTATTTACGGCAAATAAAACATTTCATTTCACACTTTCACCCTTATAATATTAGAACGGATATTTGATTTTCCATAAAAAAGGACTACAATCCTTTTTTATGGGTCAGACTTACTTATATATGTAAAATTGTTCGTATAATCCGCTTTATGTTCTTTCCAAAAGGGCCCCGAATTCTTGTGTGCTCATGCCCAAGGGCCCCAGTATAGTCTAATACGGCCCTGTGTACAAACTTGTATGGTAAGTGATCACCGTCGCCCTAGACACCTGCAAGGCTGCAACACATAGATTTTCGGTTCGTATTGGTCCATAAACAAATCGCAAGATTTTGGATAGCCAGGGCTTGTTTTAGCGGCGCCCTGGGCTAGATTTCCGCGGCGCCCCTTAACTGTAATTCAAACTTATACGAAAAAAGGCCGAGAATATAATGTAAATATTAGGTCCTTACATATGAAATTAGCGTTTTGTCGTACTGTACTGTCAGAATAAAGTGGTACTTTATTCTGAAATATCTCCTGTTTGGTTAAGAATTCTAAATTCAAATTTATAAATTCATCTAGCTGGTTCATTTGAGTTTTGAAAACAGTCGTTCATTTGTTTCTTTCCTCATTATTTTTTCCTTTGGTGTCGCTTATTACCGCAGAATGGAAAACATGAAATATCGGTATATTTACGAGTACGAGTTCTACCGTGGCATCAGTGCTGCAGAAACAGCTCGAAGGATCAATGAAGTGTACGGCGCTGGTGTCGCAAAAGAAAGCACGGTACGTTTTTGGTTTCAACGTTTTCGTTCTGGAAATTTCGACCTTCAGAACCAACCCCGTGGACGACTGGAGACCAAAGTGGAAAATGAAGAATTAAAGGCTATTGTGGAAGCGGATCCATCACAAAGCACTTCAGAGATAGCTGCAGGCTTCGGGGTAAGTGACAAAGCTGTACTTATATAGATTATATAAATATAATCCACTTGAATCAAATCGGGAAAGTAAAAAACTTGAACGATAGCTACCTCAGGAATTAAGTGAATTGAACTTGCAAACACGCGTCGACTGCTGTGTTACGTTACTCAACTGACACAATGATGAAGGGATTTTAATTCGAATCACTACTTGTGATGAAAAGTGGATACTTTACTATAATCGTAAGCGCTCGTCGCAATGGCACCCCTGGAGACCCAGTCAAATCCTGCCCTAAACGAAAATTGATTCGGAAAAGTTACTTGTGAGTGTTTGGTGGACTAGCACCGGTGTCGTTCATTACAGCTTTATAAAATCTGGCCAAATCATTACGGCAGATATCTATTGTCAGCAACTGCAAACCCTGAACCATATATCACGTTCTTTATTACCTCTAACTGTGAAATTCTACACTAATTTGACAATTGAACGTGATAATAACGCGTTATACTCGTATATCATATCGCTGTGTGCTCGTGCTAGGGGGACTGATATGACTTCCTTTCAATGTGATCCTAATCATGAAATCTAGGCTTTTTACTAAATGATGCGTAGTTTTTGATTTGATTTTGATATAGTATTTTTGATATAGTGATATAGTATTTTCGATAGGAAACTAATTTAGTAGATCTACTACTTTACTGGCAAGCGCGGGCCTTCCTAAGTTTCCTGAAAAGTTTGGATTGCTTCTCGCTTGTTGGACAGGGGCCAGGGTACTATTCCGTCACATATTTATTTGATTTTGATGACATATTTGTATTTATTGTTAAAAAAATATAAGATGCACGCTATTATTTAACTGAAAGCATCTAAATCCTATCAAAATAACTGATATAGTGGCTCTATATTGATGAGACCAAAACACCTTTTCAGATAGTAAACAGGTACTCAAAATAATTATATAGCAAGGAATATATCTTCACACGGATAGTACTTATTTAAAATAAGTATATTTTTAGTCTACTACACATCTATCAAATATATCATAATATCATCTAGAATTTTAAGTTTTGCAGCTCTAGCTGAAAATAAATCTTACATTGAGTAAAAAGTTATTACCTACGCAGTTTGGACGCTGATTCATTAACCATCTTTTCGTGTATTTTTAAAATGATTGCCCAACTATTAACATATATTTTTGCTACAGATCATTGAAACTTATAAATCTAAGTGGATGTGTCTGGAACTATATATTGTTCAAATTTTTATCATAAACGAAATGTAACTTAATTTCTTTACTCTATATAAATTCTTGGATAGGGTATGACACAAACCTCGAAAAAAATGGTTTGTGCTATTAAAGAAGATGACTCCAGTTGAGAAAGGAATTTGGGTAACTGGTTTAAAACATTTGCTGTAAAGACTGTTACTAATATTTATGGAATTACTTTCATTGGAGGTTGAGAATAAAAGAATTAAAAAGGTAGATGTCGGCGATTTATAAGCACCCAAGTCATTTGTAAATCAGCTTAAATGTGATTAACATTAAAGCTTCTACTACCTAACACTACCTAAAAACATAAATTTTGCATATTTGTAAAAATTGGGATATTCCCACTTCTGGGGCACAAGCTCACTAGAAGATTGGGCCGTAACCCACCACGCGGGCTGAGTGCGGTTTTGTGGGTGCTAACGACTGCAAATGCGGCTGGAACCAATTGTTTAATGTGCCTTCCGAATCACGGAGGAGCTCGAGACACAAAATTTTTAGTGACCATCCTATTTGCGACCATTGTAAAAGTAACCTTAACTTCCACAAACCATACGCGCTTATCACTGCGCCATAAAACTCCTGGTAACCTGTTACTATTGTTTTCGGAAAATAAAGGTAGGGTAACGCACACAAAACAGAATAAAATGTACTGTACTGGCACATTTTTAAAAAATTCAAGAGAGATAGATTGGATCTACTTATAGAGATTAAACTATACCATTCTGGTGACCACAAAACACTGCCTTTCGGTGATTTGCTATTGGAGAGTAAGTTTTCAGGTTCCACGGCATAGGGAAAAAGTTTCAGACCGGCAACGAGTAGACGAAGACGATGCGTGTGGGTCAACGGCTCTTATATTCACAACTGCCGACTACTTATACAGGCGTAGCGGTGTGTTTGATGTTTATTTCTTATGTACAGTTTTGACTTTCCTACCATTTTATTATATGACTGTAAAGATTTTTTCAGATCAGGTAAGTTCTGGTAGTTGCATAGGTACCCTACCCTATGCGTCGATCTGAAATCAAGAGAATCGTTGGATTGACACAAGCACGGTGCTCGGTGACCGTTGAACGGAAACCAACACAAAGGCGCGCTCTACCGAAACTTAAAATACATTGTAATATAGAAAAAATATCACCATCTGGCCATTGTCTCGCGTACGCGGGGGAGTCGCTATAAAATAAAATAAATAAATAGCAAAATGTCGCCACCGCACGCGTCATTATTCAAGTGCGATTGACAGCCACTTCCATAGGCTGCGCGGCTCAATAATACGCCTACTTATTGCTGCTGAGCAACGATGCGATGGCGATTTGTTTGCCTTGATACTTACAATATTGTTGTTTTAAAAATGTGCACTGAAGAACAAAGGAGATTGCTCAAATTGGCCTAAATGCACAAAAAATATTGACATACACGGTAATTCTAGGTGTAATTTATAATTCAATTTACAGTCATTAGATTTCAACGGACACCTTTGTTTAATATATTTACTTTAAAAAGGACTTTTAATTTTACCGGTTTGGACAACATACGAATCATTTTTAATGACTATGGGTGTAGTAAAATTCAGCCAAAGACTGATCGAAGTTGTTTATTTAACATAAAAACAAATCTATTTTGTAAGGATCGATAAAATAAATCATTTTTTTTATTACACTGCGGTATAAATATCCACAACTATATTATCATTTTCACTAGATGCAAATGTGCTCAGACAATTATTATAGATGGTAGGCGACATCATAAAGTCTATTGCCATACATTTTTCGCCAAACACCTCCATAAACACATTATAATCTGTATATATGTTACACTTTAAGGTATCTATCTATGGGCCTACGTTCCCTGACTATAAATTAATAAATAAATAAAATTATAAGGTGTGATACACTAAAATAGACATGGGCGTTTTTGGTTTTGAACGCAAACGGATATTTATCGGATTTCAGATTTCAAAATCGATTTCGAAATCCGTTTTTAGATATCCGATTTCAGATGTGCCTAACTTAGCCAATTCACTAGTTTGTGTTTAGATTTGGTTTTATTAGCTAACGACAATCACAAACAATTATTTGACGATATTTTGAAAACCAACACAAAACTCGTCTAATCAATTAAAAAGACAACAGTTAAAAAAAAATCCAAATTAAAACTATCAATTTAAATAATGTGTAGGTACCCAATTTACTAAGTTGACTTATTATTTTTATCTTTATGAACTCTACTTAACTCCAATCCAGTCTTAACATACACGTAATTAATAATTATCTAAAACCGGCAAACAAAAATCACTGACTGACACGCGCGCACTTGCATATCAAGGTTAAATTTGCGCCTAAACGAAAGCACCAAGTTTTTGTAGTAAACAATCGCACACTAAGCTATAAGCCAAAATACATCACCTCACAGCCTAGTCACGCAAATATAGTCTTTAAGTACTGTGTCGTAAGACTAAATTGATCGCACATATTCAATGGCAATAGATTTCCGTAAACAACAAACCGAAATCGGACTTCCGAAATTCGCGTCATCTACTCCGCTTTGTTACGATTGGTAAGAAAGAGACAAAGCGAATTTTACTGACTCTCGAAATTGTGAACAAATTCGCTTTCTCTCTTTCTAACCAATCGCTACATAGCGGAGTAAAAAAGATGGCACGAATTTCGAATCCGATTTACATTTAGATACGTGTGGTGGTATTAGATCGCTCGATCGATCGTTTTGGTTCGGTTAGATTTCTGAAATCGGATTTTCTTGTTGAGAAATCGTTTGGTATCGATTTGTGTTTGAAATCGGATTTTGGATTCGTTTTGATATATCGGACGCATGCCTACACTAAAAATCTAAAATATGGTTATCTTAAAAACATAACAAAATTAATGAAGCTACTGAATCTCTTAGCATTCTTTGGTTAGCGAGAGTTTAAAAATCTCGCTAATCTGTGGCTCATTCACAATCATCACACAGTTTCTGTCACAGAGTACCTTATTATAACCGGAAATGACACCTGATTTTAAAAGTTACTCTTATGCATTAACTTAAAAAACAGGCAACTATCTGTTAATCTACATTCTCTATATACCTGAATCTAATCCATAATTTCGGTATTTGGCTTGATTTCCCTAGTTTACTATATAACTTATTTGTTTTTTATTATTTTAATATGTTCAGTGTATATGGTTTATAGAAGTTCTCAGGGGTGTCCGTCAATAATATTCGTTTCTACAGTAATTTATATATAATTTCGAATCTAGGAAACAATTTTTCATGATTTGGTCTTTAGGCCAAACATGTATGGAAGTTGAGCAATCTCCTTTGAATACTTTTGTACTACGAAACAGTAAAAATAAAATAAAATAGGTGTTCTAATTTTAATAGAAAAAAGCGGAATGCAAAATATTGGACTACATATTCTAATAAATTCTGCAATATTCTCCACATTTGACTTTTCAAAGCAAACGGCTGAAGGATATAAACCTTGCTTTACAGAAACCGTTGAAGAATATTTAAGTTATTAATATATCGTATTGAAATATAAATATACTTACTATAAGCTGTACAGTTATTATTTTTGGATAGAAAATATTGTTTTTTTTTTCATTCATTAGCTAAATGCTTATAGATAGGTAAAATCACAGAAATAATAAACCACACAAAAGAAACTGATTATACAAACTTGTTTTCACATAGGTATTGTAATAATATAAATGCGAAATAAAACTAGTTTTATTTAATGAGTGATGTGCGTGAAAACCTAAGAAACAAATAAATGCGAAAGTGAGTTTTTTACGTTTTCACGCCTAAACCACTAAATCTATTATGCTGAATTTTGTTATAGGGCGGGCATACTAGGGACCCTGGAGACGAATTTTGTATACGAAACGATGGGAAACAACGCAGACGAAGTCGCGGACATCTGCTAGCGTATTTATTAAGAATTATCAAACTCCCAAAGTATCAAGAGCCGGTAGCAACTGTACATTTACCGGTCGACGGGTTTTCTAAGACGTGTGCCATCGTTTTGAACAACGGTGGCGAATCAAGCAAAGTTCATGAATAAATAAATTCTATAACTATTTCTTTTCAATGAATATGTCGAATAAAATAGTGATTTATCAAAAACGTCAGCTCATTCAAAGCGGATAGTCTTTTATAACTTTTAAATAAACATCGTTTTTGGGATGACGTACAAAATGGCGCGTAGCGAATGGTTAGTTTTTTTTAATGATTCGTTTTTGGTGGGACAAGGGGTGCTAATGAGTGGAGGACACCCACGCTTTGGTGACTGGGCATTTTGTATTCAATTTTAATAATATTTGCGAATTTTACCAGATGCTTCATACATTATATGCGTGTGTGTATTGTGGTTTTAAATTAAATTCAAAGCAACTAAAACTTTTTACAACTTATTCTAGCTCTTTTGTCTAGCTGCTAGACAATCGTTTCCTGTACTCGAAGAGCTTTATTTCAGTTGATCGAAAGGCTATTAGCAAAGTACCAACTTAAATAAGTACGTTGCATTTATTTTTGATAATGATAAAAATAAAAAACCTACTTCATAAAAACAAAACCAATAAAAAGTAAACAATACCTAATACTATTATGCCTTTCTAAAGTATGTCAGATTTAAAATTAATTAACATTTGGCGTCGCTGACATGCACAGGTAGCGATAAGAAAAACGGCTTAAATTTATTGAACGTGTAAACGTTGTGCTTTTTTTATAAGCATGCTTATAAAAAAGCTTTTGTTTAAACGCTTTTTTAGTATGTTGCGTATGTAAAGCGCTTTGGAAAACGTTTAATTTATAAACCTGGTGTTATATTGTCAACAGTAAACGTAATATCCTGAAAGCTTATTAACATTAATTTAAGCAGAATGATATTTTTTCTATAAGGCACGAAACAAATAGAGGTATTCCTTGTCTTTTTGTTTAATAATCAATATACTTCTCGACAAGATTATTTATAAGAGTGTCGTATGTATATATTGTCATTATCAAAGTTTCACTGAGAAAATTAATGTAACTAGTATGTACTTACTAGGTAGTAAAGTAAAATTCAATTTTCATTTGGAAGATCCGCAATGCTTCGACTTATAAGTAATTCAAGAAATCGCTGACTCAATGGCTTGATCATCTCATAAAAACTTATTTGAGTAAAGCTACTATACTAAACTTGCCCATTTATTTCGAAGTGTAATTTTAGACTTATTTCTTAAATTAAATTTCTAAAGTGCTAAATTAAACGAACAGTTTCGCTAATTAAACCTAGGACTGACACGAAGTTGTAACAAAAGAGAGTCTAAAACGTCTCCCCGAGAGCTTTTATGTCCTCAGCGTACAACCCTAATGGCTGGCCATTCACGCACATCGACCGCGTTTTTTCCTCTCCTTCCCGTGCCAACAAAAAGAGCTCTCTTTATATAAATTTGATACGATATTTCATTGTAAGCACGCGCCGAACCGCTGCTTTCACGCGATATTTTTATATTTTTTTTTGTTTAGTTATGTTGGTGGACTCTCGACTCGAGGGTGCGACGCGGAGTGGGAAAGGGGGCAGGGAGGGACTGCCCCTAAAAAGTTATGTATTTTTTCTCCTCTTTTTTCCCATCGACGTGATGAAACGGCGGACGATATTGATCCGGCGAGTTGGCAGTATGTTATTATGGACCACTCGTGCTCGCGTACCTTATTTGAGTTTGTTGCCGTTTCTTCGGTACATTTAGGTATATAAGTTCTACTACCTACTGTAAATTTGTTTGTAATGTGGAAATGCATTTTTTTTTGTATTTTGTATATATTCGATACAGGGTCTGTGTGTAATAAGGAAACGTATTTTTTTTTGTATATTATATACAGAGAGTGTAAATTTTCATAATCACATTTCACGAATTTCAACAATGTCAGTCTGAAATTTGCTATAATATAAGTAGTCTTATTTCGTGTATTTCATAATATAATTTATTTTTCAGATGTTAATAATATAATACCTATGCACATACGAGGTTTTAATGAAAGTGCTTTGAACAACTTTGGGTTGTGGTAAAGAAATCAAATTACAGTGTTTATATTGCACAATCAAACAAACTCAATTATCACATTTTAGAGAAGTGGAGATGTCTTAGTAGATATAGTAAGATATTGCTATATGCTCTAACGGAGATGTAGATGCTCAAATGCTGTAGTGACAAGCCGACGTACTAGATTCGGAATTGAGCAATACCGACTCTCAATTTGGAAAATTCTTTCTAAAATCATCTACTCTATTATTTTAAGAAACACAGTAATATGTGCAAAGTTGTAGAGTTTAGTTTTGTTTAGTTTGTAAATTCTTATAAATAAAAGCCTAACTTTGAGCCTTCGTCTGTTTTTCTGAAGAAACAAAGCTTATCTAGTGAATAAAGCACCTCGCACCCTAGACGGCTACAACCATGTACTTGTACAGTGGCCGCAATGACCAGATTAATTAAACAAATCATATTATGAACGTCGCGCACTTGGTCGCACACCGGGCCGGTACGGCTAGTCTTTGCGGTCAACTTATATTATAGTTTGCTATGAGCGTTCGTATACTGGATCTGCGGTCATTCTTTAGTTAAAGTTTTTTTATTTATCCACCAAACATTAACACATGGCTTTACTACTTGCCGTGGTGTTAAACTCCATCACGGGCTAGAGGTTCATTGGGTACATGAGACAATACAATAAATACAATTTAAAACACTTTATTGTACACCACAGACGTTTCTGAGATATCGGTATACTTCAAATCTACTGATTTTGGCGTCTTTCTTATTTTCTGAAGAAACAAAGTGAAGGATACAAAATCTGAGCATGAGTTGTCGAGTTCAGTGTGTCAGTAAGCTTGTGTCCGTTGTATTCTGCGGGCCGTGGCAGCCCGACCCCGCGAGCAGGTGTGTCCCAGGCGGCGCGCGTCCATCCTTTATGTGACTGTGGTACTGGCAAGCTGCATCGCTCACGGGACCGCTACAGGGTGCTCCAACTAAATAAATCACTAGAAACTTTCTATAAGACACCTAACTAGGTACTTATATTATTTTATAATTAAGGACATCTTCTATTTTATTATTAATCGGTAATTTAGTATCGTTTCTCGATACGAATACTTCAATCATATTTGGGACTATAAAGTATAGTAAGTAGAAATTTGTTGTTGTTTTAATTTGAAGTACTTACCTATGAAAAATAATGTTGTCCCGAGACATGAATACCTTATTATAACACTACATACATATATTTTGTGCTTCAGTCCTTTGAACCAAACAATAAGAAAGTTAGTACTAAAGTATAGTATTAACTCACCTATCCGCACTGGCCTTGTAGTGAGTTATGGACCATTCTTCCTATTACATCCACAGGGAAAATCCGCAGGGTGTCCCCCCAAAGGGGACAATAATAGGCTGATGATAATGACAGTTATGCTATATAATCTTTACACTGGCTTGTATGATTTTAAACCGAATGGTAAACACTTATATTATTTCCTTTTAATATTAATGAATTAGTTATGACGTGTACATACACGTATTATTTATTATTTCCTGTCAGACTATACATAAAAATATTTATTTGTAAAAATATAAAACTTATGAAATGTAGTCTATATAATAGATAAACACTTGTGGCAACAAAGAAGGTTAAAAATAATTGTTTTCTGTCTACCAAGTGTTATTGTTATGCGTATAGCAAAGTGGAAAATTTTCTCATTCAAGATTACCTTGATATTACTTGCATTCTAATAATAGGCTGCAGTCACAATTCGTTTTTATAAAGTACTTAATTGTAATTTTTAACACCATCCTATATATCAAAATTCTATTTTGCCGCGCGCGCGATTATATTTTTTTTCGGACACCGCTGCTGTTTTGTACGAGTCGATGGTCCATTCAGAGCGCTGCATTCCGAGTACTCTTTTGGGGTCACTTTTTGGAGTAATCTCCACATTGTGAACCGAAGTCGAAATGTCCGAAAAAAGCTGTTGACCGAATAGGTACCCGACCTATTCTTTTTTTTGCAGATTATGTTTCGGCATCGGTTACATCTTGATCTCGAGTGTGCGGAAAATAGGCTACACTGATAAAATCTTTGCTAATCAAGAGATCTCGTAACGTGAAATTGATTTTAGCGCATTTGAGCACTCGATTGTATGGACACGCGTACAGGCAGCTGCAAATAATGTCTTACTTCAGCAAATTAGTCGAGATTGTATCATCGATCGGTTAATAGATAGTTGCACTTTTGCATTTTCTTAGACGATTTTTAGAATTTTGCAACCATGTGCTTTTTTCTTGCTTTAAAAACATTTAAATAAATTACAACTTTTAAATCGCGATAAAGCACGCGGCTTATTTTTTTTTAGCTAAGTGTAATATTTATTTTTTATTTTTAAGCATTTAACTGCTTGATGTTTAAATCTAAAGAAAAGTTTTACTAGAAAAAAAATCCACGCGCACCAGATTATTATAATTTTCATTTTTTTTATAGACATATGACTTAATATGACAAGCCATGACTTGCAATCCCTAATTGACTAGAACAGCAAATTCTATGTAAACTGCTTATCCTGTTTTTGTATAACTAAATTTCATTTGCTAATTATGTACTTATTTTATATTCGCAGAGCTCTTATCGCTGTCAATGTATCAGAGCGGCCCTTGAGCCTAACGGATTCTTTCGCGACGATGGCAAGAGACGTGACGGTATGACGCTCATTTCCTGGAAGCAGGGTCGTCCTCTTGTATGGTACGCAACTTGCGTGGTTACGCTTGCTCCGTGCCATACAGGTAGTACCTCCCTTGCTGCAGGAGCGGCGGCGGTCTCTGCCGAGTGCTCAAAGCAAATAGAGCGCTAAAATAGCGATACAAGCGCAAATATTCAGCTCTCAATGAGAACTACATATTTGTGTTGAGACTATGGGCCCATGGGATCCAAGTGCTCGTTCCCTTTTTAAGCAACTGTCAAGGAGGGTCACCGAGGTGATTGGTGATCAAAACGCTGGCAGCTGTCTTGTTCAACGGATCAGCCTCGCCCGCCACCCAACGTGGCAATGCTGCCAGCCTATTGGGCACCATTCCTGACGGCGCGGCGCTGACTTAAAAACTACTTGATGTATCAAATTTACAGTCTAATTTACCTTAACCCATCATCATGTCATCAAAATGTATCTATTATTATAGTAAATAATTATATAAATTATTGTCTTATTTTATTAATTTCTCAATAAAAATAAAATGCTTCATAAACTGACCTATTGGGACTGAAATATTAAAATTATGGAACTTTTTTTTTATAAATAATATTTAAATCTACAGATGGAATTTTTATATTCGTCGAACAATAAGAGTTAACCAACCAACTTATTAAGTGGTGAAAAATTGTGAAGCGTTCCTTCACAATTTTTCACCACTTAATAAGTAAAGTCACACATTGTTATTATTTGGAAAAAAAATACTTATTAACATTGACACCCTTTCTCACCCGGATTTGAAGTTTGCAAAAAGGTATATTTTTATGCAGTATGTATGTGCGGATCAGAGTTTTGTAGCTCTTTGATTTTTATTAAAATTTAACAATATGTTATTATATAGGAAGATAAGTAAATAATAAATATTACTAATTAGCCTAGTCTCAATAACACTGCAAGGCTGTGTTATGGGCTTACTGATGGATGACAGACAAAAATACATATATAGTGATACACAAGCAAGCAGGTATATTTTATAGAAACTTATATAAAAAGGCATGACTTAGGTACAAATATTCTAATTCACCATTGGCCCCACCGGGATTTGAACCTAGAACCTCCAGAGGTACACCCAGGTGTACCTGTGCCTAGAACCTGTGCAAGTACATATCGCTCACACCACGGAGGTCGTCAACGATAATAAAACGATAATGTTTTACGCGTGTTACCATAAAAAGGTGTGGTAAAAACTCCCCTCGTTTTTTAAAAGGTTACAATTAGCCATTAGTTTCTTTGTGAGGGGATTTTTTGTTGGTGTAAAACGATGAGGCGACGGAAGCGTATAATTGTTAAACAAGTCACTTTACATGACGGCCTGCGCAGGTTCATAAAAATCACGAAAGATTATTAAATGAATTTTTTTTTTACATAAAGTTTATGTATTGAATTGAAACAAAATCATAACTTCTAAGAAAAGGAAGGAAATAAGAAAACATCAGAATCCATAATTCCGGATGCTAAGTTTTTCGTGCAGGTACTTAAATAGGTACCGGATAAGTTTAGAAACTGTTTTTATTTTTGGCGATAAGTACTTAGGAATTAAACGAGATGTAATGTAAATGTACTTTCCTTATGGTAATGGAAACAATATATCATTTTTGTGTTCGTTGTGAAGTCTGTATTTATTGCAAATATTTGATATCTTACAATTTTTTACTAGAAAACTGGATTAGAAACAGCATCCGTCACTCAATAATAATCTCCCATGTGAGCGTTTGCTCAGTCGGTAAACACTGTAGGCTTAAGAAATAAATAAAATTTTCTGAGAACTATTTCAGTTATCTCGACGGGAACATAACGGAGCGCTTTGTGTACAACTTCGTTGTTATTTACAAAAACTGAATTAATAAAACACTAATAAAAAGAAACATTTTCGACTGTCGGTACTAAAAAAATATAGCAGTGTGAATCAAAAATAACTTTCTCAAACATTGTTTCCCTTTTAATGGAATCTCATATTAAAGCATATGGAATATGGATAACAAACATGTAATTTACACCACAAAAACCGCAAGGTAATCACCTGATACCAAAACAAACCACAACAACAATCAGCACTGCTTTTTTATTATTGAAAAAAGTTTGAGCGGCACGCGTTAACCGCGGAGACACGAGGGGAGTTTTGTTAAAAAGGTAAAAAGGAATTATTATGACTTTTTTGGTGTTCGCGTGCCTCATGCCTCGAGCGGGCAAATGTCAAGCAGGCTTCCGGTATTGTATGCAACCCTCTTTAGTAAAATATTTAATAGAAGGTGCAATAAGTCTTTAAGGAAACGGTTAGGGGAAGTTTGAAAAAGGTCACGTAATAATTTTATGGATCAAATACTGAAAGATGATGATGATTCACAAAAAATACACTGACTAAATGAGAACCTGTTCCTTTTTGAATTCAGTTATAAATGCAGTTGAGTAATATTGTACGTAATTGATAATGCAGACAATGTAGATTCGTAAAAAATGTACATATATATATATACGTAACTGATCATGCATACGTCACAGCATTTTAGGTAGGTAAATGGCAATTTATATTGGATATGGACATGCATGTCCAATGAAGAGTGGCACAGTAAAAAAGTTGCATAAGTTGAAAAAATGCTGGAGTCATAGGTAAGGTATGGTAAACATAGTAACATGACACGATGTGTATGTGAATCACGCTTAACAACGTAGTACGGCGTATTTATCACAACCATTACCTACGCACTTATTACCCATCTATAATAAATATAACATTAATAATCAGAAACAGTACCTCAGAATTTTGCGGTGGTTTTTAGTAGTTCTAAAAATTTCATTCCAAGCAAACATTGTCCTCAAAGTACGAATATAAAAAATAACAGCTAAATGAGGCTTTGTTCTTTTAGAATTGATAAATCGATGTATCGCAAACTTCATCGTATTGTGTCATTCTCTGTGACATTAACACTGCGATGACGATCACGAATCCTGAACGTCATTATGACGTAGTTGTGCAACTGCGGTTGTGCGCACAACCGCAGTTCAGTTTTCGCGTCCTCTGTAAAGCCGGGTACTCATTAGCGAGTTGTAACCGTAACATGCATGATACAGTACGAGGTTCCAGTGTGTTCGCTTGTACCTCAGTTGTAAACGTCTGCAAACTACACGCGTCCCCGCGCGCAGCAGGTTAGCGAACCACGTACACACTATGCTTTTTGGTAACAGTGCATGTAACGGTTACGGTTACAACTCGTTAATGAGTACCCGGCTTAATACATGTGCCATACGATTTTACATGTTATGCAAGATAGTTATAACACCGACTCGTTGTTTTTTGTACCTAATTAGTATTTTAACATTATGCAGTTATTTTTGATACCCTGCCTATTATTTCCTGTACATATCACAACGACCCATTTAGGGTCAGGACAATTCCACTGTTGTCTTTTCTCATACATTAGCGTTATATTAGTTATCGAACAAACATTTGTCTTGACCTCGTCTTTTTAATCTTTGTAACATACCTAGTATAAAATACAAACAACAGAAGGAGACAAACTCAATTAAATATTAAACAAAGCCCTAAATTGTATTTCGATGACGATAAGGCCGATATTGAACTTAGTATTAAAAAAAATATACCTAATATTTCAACGCTCAGTGAGCACCACGATATGATATACTTATAATGCGTTTTTATCACGTTCAACTTCAAACACAGTTGTCAAATTACTTTGATGATATAAGATGATATAAGATTGATGCTCATACTACGGGGACTGGAATCCTATTAGATTTTTATATAGTTTGCAGGTGTTTGTGCTCTATTGGGTTTACGCAAATTATGGAAACGTGATTAATATAAAAAAAAGGTAAATCTAAAAATCAAAAAACCCGACTGCTTAATTATACTCCAAATAAAAACTGAAAAGAAAAAAACAAGTCCAGTAGTCCATAATTCTGTTAATAAGGAGCAAAGCTACTTTAACAGTCGGGACCCATTAGATATTCAAGAATACATAAGATTTTTCAACAGTGGGTCCCAACTGTTAAAGTAGCTTTGCTCCTTATTAACAGAATTATGGACTACTGGACTTGTTTTTTTCTTTTCAGTTTTTATTTGAAGTATAATTAAGCAGTCGGGTTTTTTGATTTTTAAATTTTTTATTGGTAGTATAAAGCTCGAATGAAGAGTACTCCCAGTAGTGCAATCATGGCAATTATTTTCCAATTTTTTTTTTGTTTACAAAAATACCGAATAACGTATCACTGTTAAGCACAAATGCTAAGTAACTTTTACAAATATAATCAAATAAACCTATTACTTACTTTATTTTTAAATCTTTTTCATCAATTAAATACTTATCTTATCCTAACTATCTATACTAATATTATAAAGAAGCAAGATTTGTATGTTTATAACAAATAATCTGTCAAACTACTGAACCGGTTTCAAATATTAATTCATCATAAGGTAGCTACGTTATTTATTATAACATTTTGACGTGACAACGTCTTAAATTAGGTTGCGGCTGGGAGTCACTTATGAAAAAGTGTAACGCTCGGTAACGTTACGATGAGTCTCTCGTGTTAAGTTTAAGTTTACATGTACAATGTTTTAGTAAACAAAATATATTTCTATAGTTAAAATTTGTGCAATTCTTATTTTCATTCAATTCCTTGTTCCTATTTTGCAATTTAATTATATTCATATCAATAAATATTCTACCGAGAAAAAGACGTTGTCACGTAAAATCTTCGCCCGTAAAACCGACTTTACAGGCAACCATTTTTTTCTTTATTTAAATACATTTCTTCCGAGTGACATAGGCTATATTTTATCGCGATAAATAAATTTCGCCCGTACAATGCCCGGGTGGATCACTAGTAAGTATAATATAATATTATAGATGCGAAAGTGAATTTGTTTGTTGCGCTTCCGTGCCCTAATAGCTAAATCGAATATAATGAATTCCCATATAGAAGTAGATGGGAACTTGGTTCTTAGCTACAACATCGCAATACTTATAGGCGTAGGGTGATGAAAGGGGTGATTTTTTTGCAGAATTATTATAAAACCAATATTATCGCGAGCTGATTAATAAATACAGGGATTCCAATAAGTATGTACTTACTAGCGAAAAATGGGTTATTTGTCATTATATTAAGTAAACCTTTTTTGTAACATTAACTAATATCGTTAAATAATGAAAAACAGTAAAATTCTGAGTTTTTCATTAAAATTACATAATCATAAATACCTATTATGATAATATATTTTTCATCATTTAATAAGAAGGAACTGTATCACAGTTTTATTGTTAGTACTTCGTGTAGGATCAGATACTGCGAATACCCCATTTTTTTTTCTTTTACATAGTACACCGCGCTATCACTTTGTCATCGTTGTAACTTTTTAAAAATTTGTCGAAATGACATAGTGTAAAAAGCAAAGTTTATCGTCTTTAAATATCAAAAGCGATAAAAAAGTATTTGTTTGGATAAAAAAACCGGCCAAGTGCGAGTCGGACTCGCGCACCGAGGGTTCCGTACAAACCTGCAAGGTTTACAAAGTTCGTTCATTACGACAATCGAGTCATAACTATGGTATTTTTATTGCAAAATGAAATTCATAACATTACAATGGGGAAAGATGGAGGAGCATAAATTTAAGACAAAGATCTCTTTATCGTTTAAGTAATCCTTTATTTTATATTAACACATATCATTTATCTATAATATAACTGAAACACTTATATGTTACCTGTGCTGTAAGCTATTGCTTCTTACCAAATTTCGAGATTCTATGTCAACGGGAAGTGGTCTTTAGGTTTTAATTCCCTTGCGTGTAGTTGCGAGTTTCAAAATATGCGGTATCAATGGTTGTACTTTTGCGTTTTGCGTTTTTGCGTTGACTTAGAATTTTTTTTTTCACGGGTTAAAGGCAATTAGATCTAAGTATTTGATATGAATTTCAACTTGATAGCTCTACGCGTTCATGAGGAAAAAAGTAATAAGTTTATATTTATTAAAAAATATATATTTTGTAATGTAACTGAAAATTTAAGGTTTTCGGAATTTTTCCTTTATGTGTGCTATAAAACGTTGCTTCATGCCAAATTTCAAGATTCTAGGTCGACTGGAAGTACCCTTTAGGTTTTGATTCCCTTGCGAGTACTTGCGAGTTTCAAAATATGCAGCTTAAATTGCTGTTTCTTTTGATTGCGTTGACATAGAAGTTTGATTTTGTTACAGCTTAAAGGTATTATAGACCAGACTAAATACTCATATTTAGTATGAATTTCAATTTAATACCTCTACGCGTTTATGAGGAAATGGGTAGTAAGGTTAAAATTATTAAAAAAAATATATTATGTGATGTAACTAAAAATTTATGGTTTTCGTAATTTTTCCTTTATCTATGCTATAAGACGTTGCTTGGTACCAAATTTCAAGATTCTGAGTTTACGGGAAGCACCCTGTAGGTTTTGATTCCCTTGCAAGTGTCGAAAATTTGCGGCATAAACGGCTGTATCTTTTGATTGCGTTGGCTTAGAAGTTTGATTTTTTCACAGCTTCAAGGGACAGTAGACCTGAGTAATTGATATAAATTTCAGCTTCATACCTCCACGCGTTCCTGAGAAAAAGGGTCTTGACAGACGGACGGACGGACGGACAGACGGACAACAAAGTGATCCTATAAGGGTTCCGTTTTTCCTTTTGAGGTACGGAACCCTAAAAATGATTTGTCAATACAAAATGTGCATTTTGGAAATAGATATCAAATAATATTTTAGTTTGGATTAACTATTTTAGCGGTAATGATTTACACATTAAAAATAGATATATGGTGTCACGGACTTTTTTTTAGAACTATTTAAGAGATACATTTTCACTCTACATTACATTCATGTAACTTTTATTGTCTTTGCAGTGCAGGCCAAAATGGCTCGCAGATGGGAGATTTTTTCCGTCTTATGTGACACTTATTGTTATATATTGGCCAATTCACTCAATAACTAAATAAATTATTATATATGTGTAATTATCATATATGAGCTATATTACTGTTAAGTTTCATTAAAATCCATTCAGTATTTTTTAGGTGAAAGAGTAACAAAGATCCATACAAACGTAAGATTGAAATTAAAAGCGTAAGTGGTTAATATACAAATTTAAAGCGTTGTAGATCCTAAACAATCATATAAAATAAAAAATGGTGTTAGGAACCTAAATATGATTTTTGATTATCTAGACAGTGATACCCCACTCGACATATTTTGTCAACTTATTTTTTTTACTTCGTCACAATATGGCGCCTAATGTTGCCCATATTGAATTTTGATTACTATCATACCTTTAGTAGCACTCCCATGATTGAGGCGAATCGATTGATGTATGAATCATCAAAATCGGTCCAGGCGTTTGGTCTCTAGTGTGCCACAAAGGAACAAACATACATATATAGACTGTTAAACACATAACCCTGTCTGCGCGTCGCGCTTCGCGCTCTTGCATTGCGCAGCCGGGTAAAAAGGTGGCGAAGTGTTGATAAAGCCTGGTTGGTGTCAGATAAAACCACTTTCGACCCGGGGCTGCCAGGGATACTATGTTAAGTTGGGAGTTAAGAGTTAAGTCTAGTCCCAGGACGCGGCCAGGAGGGGAAAAGTCAAGCGCAGCTTTCCCCTTTGTCAAAGAACAAACCCAATTGTTACACAAAATATTAAAATAAAAAAAAAACTCGGTGTATTACGAGTATGTCACTGTTTATGTGTTACTCTCGTAATTTCAGTCAAAAATGTCAGAAAGATTTCTAATGATGATAATATCGCTATGGCTGCGGTTGTGCATGTATTGCTCTACATAGTCTAATGGCGAATATGGTTGATGCAGTAGAACCTAGCTTAACCTCATTCAGTCATAAAAAGCTCTTTTGAAGTCGCATGCAGCTTTCTTTTTATGTTATTTTTTAAATTTGTCGGCTTCTATGAACACGTCTTAATCCCTTAAATCCGTCAAACTTTTTTGTTTTTATTATTTAAAAGAGATCCGCTCGGTTCCGTTATTTTTCTATCTCTGGATCCTAACCAAACAATGCAGTTAAATTTAATGCTATTGTCCATTAATCAAGTTAAAAGGATATTCTAGCGCAAAAAGTTTACTTTTCACCATCAACCCTTTTTTATCGCCGCCTGCGGGGCACCGTTACACTAGAAATATTTAGGACAATTGCATTGTTTGTACTCTTAGCTTTTTACGACCAATAGAGTCGGGACACGGCTCCTTTTGTCGCAGCAGTAAAAGCAATATATTTGCATATTGAAGTCTACAAATTTGCATATTGTTCCTAGTGACTATTGACAAGCTGGAAAAGTTTTCATTGAACACAAAGAGTTAAGTAATAAAATGTAAATTAACGAAGGACACGGTTTTTACAGTGTTTTAGAAATCGTACAAACAACTCTGTTTGTTTCAGCGCTGGTTCGACAGGAGGATTAGCATAAAAACCTAAAAAATATTAAAATTCCAAGTAAATGGCTTTTTTGTTACTACTACCTACTTTGTTTACTGCTTTATTATGATGTCTCATTATACAGCTGTTACTTAATATTTAAATTGCTTAATGTAAAACAATGTCTTTTGGTAAGAAATAAATTTATAAAAAATGACAGTTTTCATAATAACTCGCGTGTCACTTTGACCCCGGAGAATTATCACACTATTTTGGGAATCGACTGAATATTTGAGGAATATCTTCATTCAAAATAGGTATTTATGTGAAGAATGTGCGTATTTTTTGCGGTTTACTAATGCCTTTTTATATTTTACTCCTTACACAAACGATATTTATTAAAATAGCTATTTACCTAATACCCTGTTAGCCTGCTGCCAAATCGAGGAGCTCGATGGCACCATATTAGAACGTTCGATCTGCGGGTTCTGCGACTGTGATCTCGTAAAGAAACTCTCGATTTATAGGATGGGTGACCAAACATTTATTATCTTGAGTTTCTCCTTCTTTCGAAAGACCTGTTAAGCCGTTGAAATTGATTGCATTTGCAGTTGTTAGCACCCACAGCGCTGAGTCCATGTAGTGGACCTGTATGCCCTGTACTCCTTACCTTGTCAATAAGGAAGGCTTCTGCTTAAGCTGTGAGGATATTATAGTCCCCATCACTAGGGTTGTTTCCAGTTTTTCAACCGACGCCGATACTGACGATCTTTACATAACTATGTCAATGAATTATCTAATTATCTTGTCCAACTCTGGTTTTCTAGTTGTACAGTAAAACTTTCGTCGTTACGATTTGCACTCCCCCCGAAAAATTAGTATTCAAACCAAAATATAGGTAATAAATAAATAAAAAAATATAAATACATATTTTTATTTTTTAAGCATTTAACTGTTATTCGCTCGGATAGCGAAGGAGGCGGGTTCGACTCCCGTCTGCTGCCTGGTCCGCGTGGAATCTTTTTGTAATAAACTATAAACTTAGAAAATTTATAAATATTTTCAAAACTCACACCAATTAGCCTAGCCCCAAAGTAAGTACTCTAGGCTTGTGCTATGGGATACTAGGGTAATGGAAAGAATACATACATATGTGTATAAGTATATTTATATAGAAGTACATATTAAACATCCATGACTGGAGTACAAATGCTCGTCTTCATCACACAAATCTGGGATTCGAACCCGAGACGTCTCGAGAAGGCGACACCTTAAAATCCGGCGTATATACTACTAGGCCACGAACGGAGGTCGTCAAAATAATGAATGCTTATGGGGCTTTTGCCATCTTTCGCGGCTTTTGCAACCGCCTCTCGCAGCCTGCCGCCTGGGCTGTGGCCTTCTTGGTCCAAGGGTAAATACAGCCCTGAGTGGGACACACAGCAAGGAGAACCGTTGCAGAATCGTTGTAGAAATCTTTGAAGGAAGCAATGCTCCGCAGTGGACGTCCGACGTCCAAAAACCAGGGTAATCCATTTTTTATCGTTTAAACAAGTTGCATTAATAAATTATTGTTAATATAACACGACATTATCACTCAGCTACCTACAATTCATGAATTTGTAATATTTGTTCAATATGTGACCCGAATAGATTGTGTAAATACATAATATTTGCTGACACGGTACAACGATAACTTTGTATTTTATAAAACGATTTGAATTTCTGATTTTAAATCAATCATGCGAACTTGTATTTCCTTTTTTACAACAAAAACTTTGTTAAAGGATTACGATGGATGCATAATTTCGCAATCGAATCTCTGTGTAGCGGTTCTAAGAAATAGCAATGGATGACAATGAATATTTTTTTGCGTACGAAAATGGATGTGTTTATGAAAGGTATTTTTTTTTCATGTGGCAATATCTAGTCTGGTGTAGCATTTTAAATGTGCATGTGGCTGTAAAGGGACAGTGCAGGTATCCACTGGCGTTTTTGCATTTCCTTTCCTCTCTTTTTACAATAAAAACTTTCTTTTAAATAAATAATCCTGACGTCGCATGACAGGGATGCATCTTAAAATAATAATTGTCGACTGTGAGTTCAGGGTTTTTTTTTCAAAAAAATTTTTAATTTAATTCTAAGGCAAGTAGGTAATGTAGCAAACAGCCTGCTTCTTTTTTAATTCTCCATTATACCTAGTACCTATCTATGTAGTTTGATTCATTTATCTACCTACGCGAAATGCTAAGTGAGATTCGAGGAGCAGCGTCGGTCGTTTCTTGTTTTTCCCAATACAACCGCGAATTTCGACCCTATTCCTTAGTGGACATGTAAAAAATATAGCTACACGTTATGTGTTTAGGCGCCGATAAAATAAAGAAGAGGGCGAGCCAAGATCGGGAGGGCGAAAAGCAATAAATTCGGAACTTCTCATTTGAATTTCGAATCAGTGCATTTATTACGGTCTCGGACGGAGGGGCCGGCAAAAAATGAGTACATCGGTAGGTATGTCTATGTTCCGCTTTCGACTGATAAATGATTACACAGTTGGACCGAACTAAGCAAAGAGTAATATTTTTTTTTCGTTGTCACGTGGAGTTTTAAATGCCATATCCAGTGGAAGCGTTATTGCAATTGTGCCGTATGGCAAATTGGCATAATAATATATAAATATTAAATATTTGTATATTAAATATTTTCATAACTTATGATAATATCAAAACAAAATTGTTATACTAACTATACGGCTTTTGTAGCAGAGTGATCAGTGTACCTATTATCTCAGTCTCTGAAAATATGTGTCCAATCCTGGACGTAATAATAATAAATGCACCATGTCGCACTTTTCTTAAATGATGTACTTAAATAAGATTTAAGACCAACGTAAGTAAATGTTATTGTAAAAAATATATTGAACATTGTTTATTATGAACTCACTATTTGAAGAAAAAATTGTGAGTCATAAAGAGGAATGGTTTTGTTCAACCGCACATTAAGTAACCACATGTTTAAGCACTGTGTCAAATTTCCTCGATCGGATTTGAAATTAATTTTTATTTAACTAAGATTATGTCAGGTAAGGTTATAAAAAAACGCTTTTACGATTTTAGATGTATTAATGAGAATCGAATATTTTATAGTAAAACTTAGATTTGGATATAATACACATCGAGTTCAAAGTACCTATAATGCAAATATTACAAAACTGAATAAAGACGTAACAGGTAACTTCTTATGGAAAATCTATTAGAGCTTTATCTTCAAAATGCATATGATGTTAGGATAAACATGTTTGTACAGGCATTCTATGTTAAAAAAACTCAATCCGTGATAATATCGAAGTTAAACCAGGTGAATGCTGCAGTTATAACGAAACCATAATCCGTGGCTGAGTTTGATTTGAAGGTGTCGATTGCCGTCGAGATTGCGGGAATATTTACTCGAACGGAAGTCGCTTGATTCGATCTGTTGGCTTTTATGCAGAGATTTCTTGAACAAACGGTAAGGGTAGGTTATTAATGACGATAATATAGTCCGTTAGAGAAAGAAGGCAGTGAGCACGTCGGTTTTTATAAAGTTTTATATTTATATGCGAATATTTTTTGTTTCCAATTTGTGTTACAAATTGTCATTCTTCAGAATATAAGTACCATCGATAAAACGATTCCCTGACCCCCATACTAGGAAAAACCCTGAATAATAAGGGTAATATACGAACTAAGCAGAATAGGTTTTTAGTTGTTTATACTTAAATTAAAATTATTTAAAAAATATATATTTAATAACATTATACCAGCATACTAATGCTGGTTTATGTAGTTGTATCAGAAAAGGTTTACTGTTTATATTATTTTCAAAATTATAAAGCAACGTACAAAAAAAAAGTCTATATTACACTTTTATATTCATGATTTATCGAGTACGAAAACTCTTAGTAGGGACTTGCAAAAAGAGATTTAATTAAAAAACTTTGAAAAAAAAGTCAGAAAACGTGTAACACGTGTCGTCAGTGAAATAATAGAGCGGGGCGATGGCAGATTAAGCAAGTGTCTCAGCTCAGCTTCCTAGAAGGCGGCGAATCGAGTTTGTTTTGGGATTAACGTTTTTGGGTGTTTTTTTTCTGTGTTGGAAATTAGGTAACTCGAAAAGCATGTGTTTTGCATAAAAATATCGTTGATATATGACTGCATGTCTTGTATTTTAAATAGCTGCAGCTATAACTTCGTCTCTGAGTGAGTATGCTGAATCGACAGATCAACGCCCTCTCGCCTTGCCGGCTTGAACCCTTGAAGCATTAACGTCTTACCCACTGATACGACTCTGCTCCAACATCGCTCCCACCTAACACCCCTAAACTAAGGCGACTGTTTGCAGTCCACGCGGTGACAGCTAGAAGGCATCGAGCTGGCCACGCACCGACAGCTAGCTCGCAGCGAATTGCTTGGTGGTTGTAATGCGAGAATGGCCTACTAGTGCGCAGACATCTCGCAGAGCGCTTGCTGGCAGCGGTACCGAGCAGTCCGACTGCGGCGACAGCGAGCTGTCTGCTAATTCATGTTGCCATTGTAAACTATATCTAAAGAGCAATTTAATATAATATTATATTATACTAAAGAGCAATTTAATATAATTTATTGGTACTAGGGTTCATTCCCGGGAATTCTCGACCCGAGAATTCCCGGGCAATCGTTGGGCTTTGTTCCCGGGAAATCAATCTCGAGAAAAGTCGAGAACTCGAGAAATCATGTACCTATATATAGAAATTAAATCGTTGTTGTTGTGTTGCGTGTGTCAATGCGCAGCGGCACCCTTTGATCTCGGTGCAAACGCTCTGCGACGTCGTTTCTACATGTTCATTCGTGTTTCTACTCTAGCCAAGTATAGTTTACGTAGTGAATGTTTCACAGATTACGTGATAAATTGAAATCAAACAGGTAAGTCTTATCACTTTTATTGACACATCATGGCTTTATTGATCATATTATTTTTATCAATAGTATAATCTAAATATGATCTTAAATTTTACAAGGTACGAGTACCTATCTGTTGTTTTCTATTAATTTTTAGTCAATCTTTAATACATAAAATAACTAACGATACATTAATTATACTATTTAGTCTAATTATATTTCCTATTTTTGTAAAAGAACAACACACAAGCTTAGTTTTTAATTATTCTGATATGTTTTTCTTATGTTAGTAATTTGAAATTAATTAATGTGTCATTTTAAATTTGTGAGACGAATATTGCCAGTGTGTGTATCAGATATTACTCCAAGCGCTAATTATTAATTTCAATTACATTTTTTATAGATTTTACCGAAACGTCACTAGAACAGTAAAGATGGAAGCACCAAAAGAAAGGAAATACATATTTAAAAAAAAGGAATCTGCAAATGCGCAATGCCTAAAGTGCCCAAAAACCATTGCTTGCAAAGGTTTAGTTTAATAATTTTGGTTTTGTTTAATAGAATCTAGTTTTGTTAATTGTTCTAAATAAGGGATACGCCTAAATTACTTTCGCTCCAAAAAAAAATTATAAGAATCATGGTCAATATAGACACAATGGAAAACTGTAGACCATTTTTCATAAAATATAAAATACTAACTGTACATAAAATAAATATCTTTACATATCCTGGAAGCATGTAAGCTAGTAAAAAAGAACCAAACATTTTTGTAAATAGTAAATATAATTATACTGGTTCGACACAACTTAGAAGAAGATATAGATTTGTACTACCAAAAACTACGCTATCAATAGTTGGATCAGGGCCGTATTCAATGGCGATTAAATTGTACAATGAGTTAACAAAGCATATTAGGCAGATAGATGATTACGATAAGTTTATGATTTTATTTATTTTTTAAGCATTTTAGTGCAAGATGTTTAAATCTAAACTTTTCTTTAAGTGCTAGATGTTTAAATCTAAAGTAAACTTTTGTTTACTAGAAAAAATACCGTCCGCTGCCTGGTCCGCGAGGATTTTTTTCTAGTAAACTTTTCTTACGATAAGTTTGTTACAACCTTAAATGATTACCTTGTTAATAAATGTTTTTATAAATTATGTGAATACTTTAGGACTATGCCAGCCAAAAATGGTGCTGTCATTATAATTATGAGTCTGAATAATATTATTTCTATATTTTTTTAAGTTAATTAGCTTATTCATAAGATTAATGTTTTTGAATATAATCAATAAAAGTTTTATAATTATTTTGATACTTTTATTTGAGAGGAAAACCACTGAATTTGTTGACGTTATTGGAACCAAATAATATGAGAAAATGTACGTAAATGTAAAATTCTCGACAATCCGAAAAGCCTCGAGAATTCTCGAGACCCGAGAAATTTAAAAGCTCGAGAAATCATGTACCCTAATTGGTACCGACTGTATTAATAGAAAATCTTAAAGAAGCGCAAAAATAACGTACAATAATATAAAGTGACATGTGTTTTACAATACTGTTTGTCTAATGAGCATTGTACCACTGTTTTTGGTCCCGAATAAAATAAAAAATAAAATGAGCAATACTTTAAGCCCATATTTGAATTATATTTTTTTGCCGGTTAGGAGCGTAGTCGTGTAAGTGAGTGAAGACCTTAGAATATTAGAATCTTACTCGCTCCAGGAACACTTATTACAGAATAGTGTCTTCAAGTCTTCTCATCACCCAGTTATGACATACGGCGCCGAGACGTGGACACTCACGGCTGGACGAGTCCACCAGTTTAAAGTCGCTCAGAGAGCTCGCTCGCTATGGAAAGGGCTATGCTCGGAGTATGCCTAAAGGACCGCATCAGAATTGATGTAATCCGATAGAGAACCAAAATCACCAACATACCGAATCAGCAAACTGAAGTGGCAGTGGGCTGGTCACATCAGCCGCAGAACTGATGGCCGTTGGAGCCGGAAAGTTCTTGAGTGGAGATCACGACTCGGTAAACGTAGTGTAGGACGCCCTAAGACAGGATGGGATGATGATATTCGTAGGCTGGCTGGAGTGGGCTGGATGAGAGTAGCACAAAATCGGAAGCAGTGGCGTGCATTAGTGGAGACCTATGTTCAGCAGTGGACGAACATGGGTTGATGATGATGATGATGAGTGTCTACGTAATGAAAGACCACAGGGAAATAGCATTACCTATCTGCGGTTTTGGGTTTCTGCTGGTGAGTAAGGTTCTTGGACCTTGGGCTTTACGTGATACAGGATATAGGACTGAGTTAAGCCTTGCAAAATAAGGGTAGCTGGCATGTAATAATGTTGCCTCAGCTAGCTTCGGAACGAGACTCTTGATATCGAGTAATGTGGGGTAATAATCTGCACTTTGTATGAAAATGTGTTATCTGTGCGCATATTAACTTATAAAGAATATTAAATACATGCGGTCTTCTTTTTCGGTTTGTCTCTGCTAAGCATCTGCATTAATAATTTTAGTGGAACCTCTTCAATCATAGTATCACATAACACAGGCCACAAAATTGTGTGTAAAAAAGACCGAACTATATGGAGTGGTCAAACAACAGCTGGTTTGAAGAAAAACGGTCAGATGAAAGGAAAAAAATATCGTATTCGAGGCGAAGGAGCGTGCCGCCCTACACCGCCCTCCGCGTTTTTACGTTGCAATTAAACTTTTTATTTTTGCACTGTGCAAAGATTTTTAGATAGGGCCCGTATGCGGTCAGACTGCCCAACGGAACATGTGGCAACTGATGATTTTATGAATACAAAAAACGCGGACGAATTCTGGGTAAGAATAAGAAAGCAGCAAATGTCAATATTTGAGATCCTACACTATCCTATCCTGCTACTACTAATATTATTAATGTGAAAGTTTGTATGTTTGCAAATTTGTTGCTCATGCACGCAAAAACTACTGATCGCATAAAATTTGGTACAAACAAATGATTACTTATTTCGTTTTTGTGTTAGTGCAATATTTTTTACTCCATGAAAGAGAAAATTAATTCAGTACGAAGAAGAATAACATTTTTTATCGAATAAGCTTATCATAGATGGGTAGGTCCTATATATTATACCAAAGCGAATAAAGCCGCAGAAATTCCGCTCATTCTTTTTGCAAAATACCACGAATAAAATGATGAATCGATTGGCATAACCTTTTTTAAACACAACTTAACCAGTGGGAGGTGTGAAAAATCGGAAATTAGAACTCTATTGTATAAAATGATGCCTCAAAAATGTAAGCGCCGCCTATTTTTTAGGGTTCTGCAGTCCTGACAAGCAACCCTTATAGTTTCGTCATGTCCGTCTGTCCGTTCCCGGTTTTGCTTGGAGACTATTAGCACTAGACCGCTGTAATTTTGTGTAGATATGTATATCAGTCAGGCCGACAAATTGGTAGAATAAACTATTGATAAAAAAAAATTTTAGTTTTTGACGCAGTTTGACTTTGATTTAGGTATTTTACATCAGAATTATAGATTGTTATTTATTAGTTTTTCTAATTTCCGATACAGAAAATAAAGATGCCAACTCAAATATATTGTGGTAGCGACAGGCAACTACGGAACCCTACACTGCGCGTGGCATGACACGCACTAGGCACGACACGCACTTGGTCGGTTTTTTAAAGACGATCAATTTGTGAAGTCCCTACCAATTAAGTATCTTTGTTGATAACGGAAAAAATATCTCTAAGGACTAAAATTTCGTACGCGTGGACTAAGTTAGAAATAAAGGTTCCCTGCTCGTTCCCCTGCGTGATAATATGTAGCTTTTATGTTGACCCGACTTCTTAATAATATTCGTGCCAAATAAATAAATCCATGCAGTAATTTTTGAGTTTATCCCGGACAGAATATATTTTTGGTTTTGGTATCGATTGCAGATCACACCCCAAGTATTCTTTAAAAAAAAATTCAATGTACAGTTTTGCCTTTCCTACCATTTAATTATATGCATAGATTTGAGTTTAAGTGTTTTCCAGATATGGAGAAGTTCGAAGTTATTAAACTGATTTTCAATATATATTTGTATGCCAAAAGGCGATTCTAACTGTGAACTTTCTACGATATGATGTTTCTATGCAATCCGCTGATATGCGTAATAATATTATGACATCAATAATATAATAATATCAAAAGTTCTGAGTCAAAAGTTAGACCCGCTAAATACACAAAGCCCGCTAAATACATACTTGCTTACCAAATTCAAGATTTTAGAATCTTTTCAACTCAATCTTACGTATAAAACGTTACACACAAGTTATCCTTATGAATGTATACGGTGCAACCATTGAGACTGGTGCAAAAGTGCGTGTTTTATTAGGTTTTTGATTTTTTTCTGCAGCAGCCTGCAAGCGCAGGAACACCTGCGTGGCACGAACCTGACAAAAAAGTTGCGCATTATTCCAATGAGGCACCGATTCGGGATTATTTTCAGAACGTTCGTGGAATACAAGTGGTGTGGAGCTATTTTTTAAACACAAAGAAAATGTACGACGTTCTTTTGTACAACACACATAAGGAACCTTTAGGAGGTTAATAGTAAAAATGTTCTTTATCGAAACTGCTCTGTTTAATTTTATAGTCATTAAAGTAAAGATCAACGGCTTGTACCTGATAAGAATTTTAGCAAACACAAAAAAATCTGTTAATGTAACAATCTAATAATTGTTTATATTATTACAATGTAATAGCATAATCGTAAATAAAATATATAATACATACATACATACATTATTTTTAACGGAATTGAACATTAGATACCAAAATATTATTTGACAAAAACCCTCTCCACGCACACCTGTTCCCGTATACACCTCTTACGGAGTTAAACCAAATTCTTTTTAATACATTTTTTGCAGGAGCATCTTTTGAGAGTGCAACATCCGTTGGATTTGGGTCAGGCGACAATCGGCCAGCGGCTCAATGGGTCCCGAATTCCAGATATTATATCGATAATATATTTCGGTGACATTACTAGGAAGCGGACGGAAAAAGTTTAAGCACTCTAGTTTGCAGACTAGAGAGAGATATACTATTGTGGTAGGAATATTGTTCTGAATTAGTGCCTGCTTATGTCTTCATCTGAGTAGAATAATAAATTTTGTATTATAAAAATATCAGATATTTTTAAGCATGTAACTGCTAGATGCTTAAATCTAAAGATATGATAATATAAACCTATGTCTGCAGCATTATTTTCTCAGCACAGTATATACATACTGGTGTACTGAGAAAATAATGCTGAATAATTATATGTACGTACTATAACTTCTGAATCGTATCTACACCTATGTGGGGTATACTGATTTGTTTATATGTATGAACGAGTATGAATGACATTCTATACTGCCTGGGAACACTCACGCAACGTAAACACTGACATACCAAGAACTCAACTGGACTCTTACAACCGAAAATAATAAAGTATTTTACTAATGAAATCTTGTAGACAGATGTCTTTGTAAATTATAAATTTCATTTCATTTGGTTTTTTTTTCAATTTAAACGCAGGGACATGAATTACGTCATATGCTTCATTAAGTAACAAGTTGCATTTTTCTACTTTTGTCGCAAAGAAAGTGATAGAATCAAAGTTAAAACAACCTTAAAAGTTAATTCCCGTGCCTTAAGCCCCTGTTGTTTGGAAACATAGTTAAAAATTAGAGAATAAATCGTCATTTACAAACGTTTACACGCTCTGTATTTTTTTTTTTTGTATTTTGTATATATTAACTATAGTCAAATTTAATTATGTATGGAACAACGCGGCCATACTGCAGCCGATAGTTACTATTTTAACTATAGCTTCTATCCTACTAAAGTTATGTTTGTATGATTCTTACTCAATCACACAAAAACGACTGAACGGATCTGAATGAAATTTGGCACACATTGTTTATGACACTGATTGAGATGTTTTTTATCCCAGAAGTTTAAGGTTCCTGTGGGTTTCTTATAAAGTAACTAAGACGCGGAGAAAGTCGCGGGCGGAATCTCGATGTATTAATAAATGTGATATAGTTAGGAGGTAGAAATCCAAAATTACACATATTCAATGATTTATTTCTAGTGTTGCACCGAATGTGGGTTCTGCCGAATGTCAAATTCGGCTGAATGTAAGGTTTAAATATGTGCCGAAGCCAAATGTCTCGGAAATTCGGATAAAAGTAGAGTAATAAAAAATATTTAAAGTCAAAGTATCATTATCTTAAACAACAACAAAGAAGAAAGAATTCTATATTACCTTGCTGACAGATATTAGTGACAGATATACTGACAGTATTATAACTGATATTTTTTATAAAGTATATTCGGGATATACTTTATAAAAAATAAGCCAGGCGCGGCGAGGGCTTTCATCCTTATGTTGTCGAAGTTCCTCCCATTCGCACGAAGCGATTTGCTTCCGCTTTTATTATGCGAACGGCTAGGGAGTGGAACTCCTTGCCGAGGTCTGTTTTCCCGGACCAATATAATCTGGACATCTTCAAGTTCAGACTGAACAGGCATCTTCTAGGCAGGCGTGTACCATCCTAGGCCTCATCATTGCTCTCCATCAGGCGAGATTGCGGTTAAACGCCTTGCCTATTAAGCATAAAAAAACTCGTTTTTTTTGTCTAGGAAAATAAAAACAAACATAAACGAACATTCACGTTATACTTATTGGTTTACAAGTCATCATTTGATCAAGATATTATTTTTAAATTACTTGAGTTAGACTTTTCCATTTCTTATTTAAATTTATTTAAGCTATCGAATTATGGCCGACGTTCTGGGAGATCTAACCGAAATTCGGCCGAAGACGAACTTCGGTAATATCGAATGTGAAAGGAATTTCGGTGCATCTCTATTTTTTGTTTCGGAGTTTAAAAAAGCAAAAAAAAAGTTTGTTTACTGTTAATTTTTCTAAAATGTGACAAAACTGGTAATTGTAGGTATTTTTAGCATTGTGAGGATACTATTTCTATCACAGTGAAACTTGCGTGATTTTTCTTACTATTATTTTGTTTTTCCCGAACAGCCTGAGTAATTGGCAAAGGAAAAATTTGACAAGCCACATCGCTTCAGTCATTCAAATGTTCTGACGCGACACCGTTTACATATTCATAGCAGTTTTTACCCGTTACGGTGACATAAAAATTGTATTGT
Organism: Chilo suppressalis; assembly: GCA_902850365.2. Taxonomy (NCBI): domain Eukaryota; kingdom Metazoa; phylum Arthropoda; class Insecta; order Lepidoptera; family Crambidae; genus Chilo; species Chilo suppressalis. The sequence continues at coordinate 24,405,201 of OU963898.1, forward strand.
ACTTATTCCGTAAAAAATAGTCGTTTCACAAGTAACAATTGGTTTGGAAAACAAAAGAGTGGTTATTTTTGGAACAACGTTCTAGAAATACAAGCTACCGTGTTTCTTTGTCGGCAGAATCTTTATGTTGGTGTTAATAATATAATAATGTTACTGTTTTGAATAAAAAAGTTGCACTTTTCACAACAGGTTCAACCATTAGCCTGTAGTTAGCAATTTTTCGGTAATATTCAAAGAAAGTTTTACTCTTTCTTATTTATTGCTACTATCGGTAACAGCTATGATGGCATAAGCCTATCGTAAAATAGTATTCAGAAAAAAAAGCTTGCGTTTTTTTTTCATTTCTGTTAGTTTTACTGCGCTATAATAAAACCGTTGTTATTGATAAACGGTTATTTTCACCAAAAGTTGTAAAAGAATATTATTTGCCTATTTCGTGCTACTTTATTTTATTATCTTAGCATGGAAAATGATGTGCACTGCAATTAAAACTTACACTTTCAAAAGGTTTACAAAAAGCCTCGTACACTTTAATTTCATAATCAATAGTTAACCTTTGGTAAGTTAATTTCTTTTAGATTTTAAAGGGAGGGATTCGATAAATAAGAGGATTTAAAGAAAATATAAAAGTTAGTGAGATAATTTTTGTATTTTTCTATTTGTGTATCCAGCACATAGATTCTTTGTCATGACTCATTCCAAACTTGAATTGAGTTAGGTACAATAATTTAAAATATAAATTTAACATAATTGAGATTACAAGTTTATTCAAACAAGTTTATCAACAGTATGGAAAAACAAAACATCACAAGAAGTGCGATTTCAATTAATGGTACCGATTTAACAAAAAGTGCATATCCCCAATCTAGCAATTCATAATACAAATTAGCCTTATAATCTAGTTTGAGGATAGAAGGCGAAAACCCCATCATTAAAATAACAAAAACCAAAGCACAAAAATGTAAATTAAATTAATCAAAACCACACTCCTGATAACGCATAGTCCAGACCAAGAAGTTTGTTACAATTCAACGTTGAGTTCTAAACAACGTTTAAGTCTTTATAATGTAGAAAATTAATATATTTCCGTATTGTAAATGTAACTAAGCATCATAGCCTCGGCTCTACAAAAACTACATGCAAGTAAAATTATATCAGATTCCAGATCCACAAATCAATACACACGTATACCTACGTACTTATTAAGGATAATAATAAATAATATAAATCTTTGCGATTATTATAAATACACTCTGATTCGCCTAAAAATACGTTACAATAGTTTACTCGCTAATTTTTTTATGCTCTACACAAACCTCGTTATATCTGTAAATAATTAATAGGTAACTTCACCGTTCGTTTAAAAAGCGAGCTTATTTGGCTTATTCATTCAATTGTACGGTTGTCATTAGAGCTTTATCATTCACAAAGTGATAATACCTCGAATGCGATATTCTAAAATAATCAGTAATTAAGGTACTTAAAAAAAGAACAAGACAGTGCCAGTGAACTTTGCATCCACTTTTTGTACTTAATCAAGAGATACAGTCTTGTTTACACATTGGTCACTCGTTTCTAACATCTATAAAATTTAGAAACTAATTACATTCTATAACACAGGGCTAACGTAAATAATTACAATACTACATTTAGTTACACATCATCCATCTATCTATTTACAATATCTTATTTTACTACCTAGGTACCATATATTTTAATTCACAAGATCAAACACGACTCTTTGGCCTACAACGCTTAGAACTGACTATACTACTCCTATATACTACTTTTAAATAAGTTCCTAAAAGTTATTTATTGTACAGCTATTTAAAAAAAAACCTACATACAAGCAAGCAATGACTAGTGGTGAAAAATTTTTTTTAATTCAGCTAGGCGTGTTGAGCGCGTCCGAGATGGATGAAAAACGCAACGCGGTCAGCACTGCGCTCGCCGCATTTGTTGCACATGAACGGGTCGTTGTAACCATGGAAACCCATGTGGATGGTGTGCATCGTCAGGTCTCCAAATGTGATGTCGCAGTACTGGCAGCTGTAGGTGTTGGATGCGGTCGTGGATGGAGTTTCCTCGTCCGATTCCGATTCGGACACCCGCGAGTTTTGCTTCTCATCTTCATGCTGCAGCCGTAATGCCGCTGGCTGCAGCTTGAACGCCGGACCTTTCCGCCTGTTCTTAAGGCTTGTTGTAGGCGTCGCTGGGGTAGACCGTTCCGAATTCGGTGGAGGTGACCCAGCATCACTGTTCTTGGTGTTCGTGAGGTCCAGGGCGTCATTGTTCGCCGCGGGAGACACACTCCTTGCGGGGGGAGTACGCGGTAGACTGACTGGAGATTTCGTCGGTGGTGATGACATATTTGTGTCCATCCGCTCACCGTAAGACAACCGCTGCTGCAACAAAGATGGCGGCGGAGTCGGCTCCCGAGATTTCTCCATTGGCTCGGCTTGTTTCGGAGGCGATTTTGGTTCGTAGTTATTGTTCGGTGGGAACAGGAACGAGTGAGGTAAAAGTGGCGGTAAATAAGGCAAATTCGGTAAGTTCACGGGGAAGTGGCCACCGAACAGCGGATGTGTAGGCGGATGTTGTGGGAGGTTATTGTTGTTCATCGACTGTTGGTGCTCAAACATTTTAGAGATCGGTTTCTGTTTTGGACCACGCCGCGTTCCGTAGACGTCGATTATGGGCAGCGGGTTGGGCGTGCCGTCCATGTTTAACACCATTGCGGGACTATGTTGGTACTTACGAAGATGCAGTTTTAAGGAGTGGCAATATTTCGTTGCGTAGTTGCAGTCAGCGCAGCGATACTGATATATGTTCGAGTGTGATTTCAGATGTGAATTGAGCATCGATTTGTTGACACACGAATATGAGCATTGACTACACTGGAATGGTTTGGAGCCCATGTGATTCCTCATGTGGTACTCCAAATGGTGCTTGTATTCGGTTACAAAGGGACATTTGCGGCAACAAAGCATTTTCTCTGGCTTGATGTGCTCTTTGCTGTGTTCCCAAAAGCTTAGTTTAGTAACAGCGACAAACTCACATTGTTTGCATTTAAATGTTTTCACTTTTCCGTGGGAATTGACCGCAGGGACTCGAAGGCCGGGCTCTTCATCGAAGTCGTCCTCGAGACCGGATCCATCGCGGCCGTCGTCGCCATCTTGTTTATTTTGGGCATCAAATCCAGAGTCCTGAAAGCGATCAAAGGATCTTCTTTCGCTTTCATGATCTGGGGATGAGGGTGTTCTTGGAGATTTGGGGGGTGTGGCGTCGGCACGCGCCAAGGGTGTAGACACATGCGCCGGGTGAGCCAAATTTCGGGGTGAATACTGTGTTTCATATCCAGGCGAGGGTTCGCGGCCGTCGTTCGAACGCGGCTCGAATCCTGGCGGCGTGAGTAAATTGTACGGCATGCCGCTGCGATATGCGTCTAAATGCATACCCAAGTTGGCCTTAGCTTTGAGCGGCATGTTTTCGTAGAAAGGTAGGGGCTCGCCTGAACTGCCGACGCTGCGGGGCGAATGTCCGTTCGAGTCCTTGCTGGATGACGACGGCGAAGCACTATGGAACCCTTCCGAGTAGAAGCCGCTGTGCTGCTCCTTGGCGAAGCTCGATTCGTCCATCGGTTCAGATTTCTAAAAAAAAAGGTTTTATTGTAGTATATCTTGGATAGATGTCATGAGATAGGGAAGGCCTGTGCCCTAGCATTGGGGACATTAATAGGCTAGTGATGATGAGATGAGATGATGTGATGTAAGTTAAGGGTAACAAATGGTGGTGCTTACCACTGTTGGTGGTTGCAGTAAGGGGCCCCAGGGCTGAGTGTGAGTGGAATGAGGGGCGGGCGTTATGCCGGCGGGCGACGCGCAGCTCAACATTTCTGAGAACAAACAAATCGAAACCTTGTTAATTTGACTCGCATTCCTCGCGAAGTGTTATTACATATAAACGAAACAAATGTGTGGTCACGATTGAAATTTTCGCTGACGGCGCAGAATTACTAAACAATGTAAAAAAATGCGGAACGCAGCAGTCACGTATACATGAAAGTGTGTATTGACATACCTACTTACTAACGTCCGATTGTTATGTTTTATTACAAGTAAACCTTATTAAGTTTGTAATCATAATAGAGTAATTACTAAAAATAATTTTATAGTTCATATAAAAAAAAATTTTTTGGCACAAAAATAAACATCGGCTTCACATGGTGTATAAATTACAAAGCTATGTTATTTGAAGGAGGAAAAATTGATATTTAGTTAATTAGGTATATCGCACGCGTTTTATTTAATAAGGTTAAACGGTGCTCTTTTTTTTACAAAAAGTAGGAAAGTTGGTATTAAGGTTTAAAATAATCCTCGCTCCTTTCATGAATCTAGTAGAGCAAACCTATTATTTTCTATAACGCTTGCCCAAAAAACATAATACAAAAAAACTACATATTATATGGTATCTAACTACATGGTCAATAAATTTTAAACTAATCACGGGTTTGTAAGAAAATAATAAAATACAAATAATTTTAATTACCGTTCAATTAAAAAAATATTAATAATAAAACACAAACATGATTAATGATAATGATGAATAACAATACTAATTTCTTGTTGTTTTAAGAATGACACACGTTTAATAAACATTCATTAGATCTGCTGATGCTGTCTTCTAATAGTCTTAATAAAATGATTAAAATCTAATAGCTAAAAAATAATAGCTTGAACTCACCTCACTAATTAAAAAAACCGATTGAATTAAACTTCCAAAACACAACACATTTAATGTTTGCATCCAAAGTTCACACGAGTTACACTTCAAAAGTACTGCCTTATTTATGAAACACGTAAGAGTGCCAAGTGTTTTTTGGGACAACCCTTCAGTACGCGCGCCGAAAACGGTGTGACCGGCCGGCACGGCTTCTCACAATGAACTGAAAAAAAATCTGTCAATTTTTATGCCCCAAACATCGATAAATGTATTCCACATTGGAAGGCGACGAGTTTTCTGGTGTGAGAGGGAGAGCGCTAACAAGGGATACGTCCATCCCTTTCATACCCCCACAGCCTATTTTCATCCGCACCAATACGCTGCGAGCTACCGCGGGGAGGGGACCCAGTTATTAAGTTATTGTTTATGCAATATTAATAATAAAAAAATCGGATAGTTGTTATTGTAATAAACCATAGGCGTTATTATTAGACAATAAAATACTATTATGTAGGGAAATGAGATCGTTGGGCGGCCTTTTATGTCGATCTCCTAATGCGATATTTATGTTTTGTTTGCGTATGTCATTAAATGGTTTTTTTATGATTAGCTAATCATTTGTTTTAAACAAATATAATACAACAGCTGACAGTTACTTATAATTAAGTTACCTGTGCTTACTTCTTAACTAATGAGTTTTCATATTAGGTTTCTTGTTCATAGTACCTTAGCTATATAAAAAAACATATAAGCTGTTTGCCTCATTGTCATGTCAATATATAAAAAAAGAAAAAGGAGCACAGATAAAAAACGCGGTCGGTAGGGAGGTGCTATAGAGGGGCGTCGAGCTTTTTACGTCGACGATCGACCAATAGCAGCGGAGTTTTTAAAAAAGGAATGCTTTTTATTTTTTAAACGGTTCGCTTCGACCAATAGAGGTTAATTTGTATCTCAATTTATTATCAACCGCACTGTCATAATAGTAAGTTGTTATGTACTATGTGATTGTGGTTTAGGTAGGTAGGTATATATAAGGAAACGTATCTTGTTAAATTAAATGTATAATCTTGATGCTAATAATTTGGTTGAAAAAAATGGGGTTTCGTCCAAATTATTTTCAGATTTTTGCTGTTATTTTTGTTCCTTAAACAACAAATAATGCGATGTTCTCGAGTACAAAGTACCCTGATTTTTTTGGCTTCATAACCTATCTTCGAAAAAGCCTATCTATTTTCTTCCTTCTTTGAAAATTAAATAGTACAATATCGCTGCCGACGCTACGAGACAGCGACTACTTAAAAAGAGATACATCTCTAAAATTATGTTTAAACAGTCGACTGTTTTTACTGTACCCTTAGCACGAACTAATATCGAATTAGTAATGTTTGCGAGTCCGAAATGTCATTGTCAAATATGTACTGATTTTTAGTTCTCGTTACGTAGATACTTTGTGGCGCTGCTGTTCAAGTTTCCATACAAACTTTGATTTTGACATTTCACACTCGCAAACTATTCGAATTCAATAGTGGTTCGTGCTAGGGGTACTGAGCCGGCCGGGCAAAAATAGCTTTCCATTTGCTTTTCCTCCTCCGTGCTTCGGAAGGCAAATAAGCCGTTGGTCCCAGCTGCATCTGCAGTAGTTAACACCCACCAATCCACACTGGGCCCGCGTGGTGGGTCCTGGCCCAATCTCCCTATTCCATCCATAGGGAAGGCCTGTGCCCCAGCAGTGGGGACATTAATAGGCTGATGATTTGCTTTTCGCGCAGCTGAATGGCAAGGCCTAACAAAAGTACCTACTCGTTTTTAGTGACTAGCCTTAGCTATTCATTTTTCCTTCAAGTACAGCTTTGAGTACTTTAATTTGAGTGGAAAGTTACTAAGTCGTTTAAGCGGTCATTAACAACTAACTTGTAAAAATTGTACTTATCACGAAAAAATGACAACAAGAGTGTCACTAACTTAGTTTGTTACAACTTAGTGCTACTGTACTTATCACGAAAATATTACAACAAGAGTGTTAGTTAGTTTAGTAAGTTAGTTTGTTACAACTTAGTGCCTCTCTTGGTGTAATTTTCTCGAGAGTGTCACTTAGTTGTAACAAACTGTATCACGGTATACCTACGTGACATAAAAAAGCTTTTCATACCACCTGCTCGACAATGTCCGATTATATACCACGCAATCTCAACGTAAAGCAAGTCATTTACTCCCAAGGGAGATAATGTTGCATGAAACTCCCAAGAGATTAAAGTGATTTGAATTTGGAACGTTAAAATTCGTATGAAAACTCCTAATAGATAAGTATCTATCATAGAGCTTTCAATAATAATATGGCATTGCAAAGAGAGTTTATTCGAAAATCGAACTGGCCACCTATAACAAAAGAAAAAGGCGATTGAAAAAATTCAAAACAAAACCTAGTGTTTGGTGCTATTTTCAGAAAGCAAAATAAGTACCTACTACGTTATTTTTTATGTCGAGCGATAGTTTTTAGATTTGACTCCGGAGCTTATTAAATTAGACGCTTTAGGGATTATTAACAATCTCTTACCAGTAAAAATCAGAAAATAAGTATGAAAAAGTGTATGAAGATTTCAACACATGGAGAGAAACAAAAGGAGTCAAGGCTGTGTCCGAACCGAATCCGTCCTTTTGGTTTATTTCCATTACTTAGAATCAATTCGGAAGCCAAGCAGCCTATGGTATATTTATTCAATGCTCAGATCTACAATCAGCATCAAACACAATATACAAATCAACACATACAGCAAATGGTTGGCTTTTTTAAAGAGGAAATCGGAAGGTCATTGGGCAAAAATGTCGAAAGTATTTCCAACCCAACATATGGAAACTTTTCTAAATGAAGCACTAGATCACATCTTTCTCGTCATGAAAGTGAGTACCTATATATCTACATATTTAATGAATTTTTCACACTTATATTATAAATGCGAAAATTTCACAAATTTATTTCAAATACAATGTAAATCCTTATGTTTTCTTTTGTTACAGGTGGCCTTGATTTTCGGAGTGAATGGCGCTTGTCATGGAAATGAACTTCTTAAGATAAAAGTCGAAGATATAGAAAAGTATTCAGATCAGTTATTGTTGATAAGCTTGCCAGATACCAAAACAAAGAGAGAACGGTCATTCGTAGTCTGTAGAGTGCAAGTAAGAATTGTCGAAAAGTATCAAGCTCTACGCCCTTCTAACATTAACACTAACAGATTTATCATATCTTATAATAATGGCAAATGTACCAGACAAGTCATTGGCAAAAATAAAATTGGTGCTATTCCTAAGGAAATTGCTCCATACCTAAAATTGCCAAACGCAGAACTCTACACAGGCCACTGTTTTAAGAGGACATCAGCTACTTTTTTGGCAGATTCAGGAGCGGATATAGCCCAGATAAAACGACACGGAGGCTGGAAATCCGATACAGAAGCGGAGGGCTACATTGAAAATTCAATACATAATAAGAATACAATAAGTTGCCGTATCAATGAGAACATTCATCAAAAAACATCGTCGAATATTATTGATCCTTGGACACAGTTGGCTCCCACAGTCATCGAAATCAAATAACGTGTCAGAAAACTCGCTGCCTCAAGCAGCCTCACCAACATTCACATTCCAAAATGAGGATCAGATCACAAGTTTTTAAATCTTTAAGTACTGCTCCTAATAAAAATATTACTCTGTCCCTCCTCCTCTTATAACTGGACAAATGTGTCCAATATCAATATTAACTTTTAACAAAATAAATGTTTTATTTATGTAGCCCTGGGTTTTTATTGCCTCGCAGTAGGTATGAAAAGTAGAGTATGCACCTCTGGGGATAAAGCTTGTCTTACATCATGGGCAGCATATTGGACCCCTCGCTTCACTCAGGACTCTACATAACTCCCTCGTTACTCTCAGGGTCAGGCTCAGGGTCCAATATGCTGTCGGTGACGTAAGACACTGCTTTATCGCCTTGGTGCATAATCTACTATTAAAAAAGAAACAACAAAAACAATGCTTTCATTTTACTTTCAGCTTAGACTAGTTTTTCATTATCCTCTGTTTACGAAATGCTCTTGTGCTTAATCCTTTTATTAGTAAGTGTTGTAAACTGATAAAATAAATAGCTTTATTGCTGAAGTGACTTTTATTTAAGTAAGTTGATTTTTTTATGTACACGAAGTACAAAATCATCTACTTACTGTATTCTGAATTCGAAGTTTTGATACCTTTCTAATAGAGATGGGCCGACTATAGTATTTGCCGACTAACCGACTAGCCGACTAATCGGTTTTCGAATTTCCGACTAGTCGGCCGACTATTCTGCAATGCCGATCGTTCTAATACCTATCTTAAGAAGGTGTTCGGAATATTTCTTCACTAATTGGCTTGCTCACGCACGACACAAATCTCCCAAATCAAGCCGAAATATTCACGTTCCAACATCACAATTTGCATTTAATTATGCACTTAAAATTTTACTATATTAATACATACTTCACGTTGCTTTTTTATTATGTGCGATCAACGATATTAAATAACGTAGTCAAAAACAATATAAGGCATTATTCAAACATTTAAAGTCACCTTTAATGCATACTGCATAAGTTCTTAATTGAAACGCATGCGTCAAAGAGTTATGGCAGTTCGAAATGCAAGCTCGCAAAATTTTACGACTTATTGCTATATGCGAAAGAATATAGACCTTATTACTTTGAATGCGCTGTTAGCAATATAGCAGCTATGAACCGCGATGAGAAGAGATGGCTATATTACCGACCATGTATTTAAATATCACAAATATTTTCTATTCAATCAGTTTATAGTAAGTATAACTACAAAATTGGCATCGAATGCGTTCAATTAACAAACATCGTAAAAACGACACTACATAATATAAGTATTGTTTTCGCATTTTTTTCACAGAGCTCTGCGGCAACTTGACTTTTCAACGGCCCGCGCGTGACTGTGAATCAAGAAGTGCTTGATTGGTGTTCAAGTACTTCTTGATTGGGACACATTTTGAGCGCACGTGGTATATCTAGTACATATCTAGTATCTTAATATCTTTGTCTGCGATATTCATTGTGTTATCTGAATAACTGACAGATTCCTAAGTTCCTAGTTCTTATTATTTTACCTTTTTTTTTCTTTAAGACTGTTAGGTAACTTAAAATACATACTCTAACTTAAAATACATACTCTAGTATATCTAGTACATATCTAGTATCTTAATATCTTTGTCTGCGATATTCATTGTGTTATCTGAATAACTGACAGATTCCTAAGTTCCTAGTTCTTATTATTTTACCTTTTTTTTTCTTTAAGACTGTTAGGTAACTTAAAATACATACTCTAGGTACTGTTTAAATATTCTAAACAAGCATTATTCTGAATTTTATTTCATTGTTGTTTGCCGATTATAATAGGCATGTTATGCCGAATAGTCGTCTTTCCCGACTAGTCGGTGGCTAGTTGGCCCATCTCTACTTGACAGAAAGCACTTGTTAATTTCTGTGAAGTTTCGTTAGGTTGTACTTACATACTCGTAGATAGGAAACAATTCCATATTTTAATTCAGTTAGTAGGAACAATATTTTTCCAATTAATGAAAAAAGGGAATTGGTCTTTCGCGGTCTTTGGCGCAATAAATATTATATTAATCTGAATGTGTGCTATGAATTACCTATACACAATGCACATTTTTAATTCTGATAAATCACTAGTTAATATAATTTGAGCATAGACATAGTAATGATTCGTTATGTCTAGTCACAATAAGTGCTGTAACGGTGACAAAAATGGTAAGTAATTACTTTAGATTGAAAGATGCAATTAGAGTGGCGCCAGTTTTAATGTTTTTTAATATTATATGGTGATTAACCTCCGAAACGTTAGGCTAGGTAATGGAAGTAACTGTCGCTGTAGCTGTAATCATAAGCATGCAATCCATCTTAATCCGAATAAATGTAGTGTTATCACCTTTACTCGTAAAATTAAAGCAATAAAATTAATCTACAATCTCAATGGTAAAATGATAAACAGAGTAACAGAAATCAGGGATTTGGGTGTGGTGTGATACTTGATAGCAAACTGATGTTTGAAACGCATATCAATGATATTACAACTAGGGCGTTGCTTATGTTTATAATTAGAATTGGAAGGGACTTTAAGCACTTTTTTTTATTTTTTTAAACTTCATTGCCATACATATGCAAACGGCGGACTTAATGCCGTAGGCATTCTCTATCAGTGAACCTGAACGAGTGTTAGAGACAAATGGTATGGCGATAGGGCAAAATGCTATATAATAAAACATTTAGAAAATAACAGCGATTAAAATAAAATTATATTTTATACTAAATTTGATACACCTACATAAACTACACAAATAAAATACATAAATAAATATATACATACATAAAATTTCTTTTCCACATTATTACTTTTTTTAACTCCTTTGTTCGTTCTATTTTAGAATATGCGTCCACTGTATGGAACCCACAGTATAAAGTTCATATAAATTCAGGAAATTAATCATAAATTTTCAAAATATTTAAATTACAGAGCACATCTATATATCCAACCTGTAATAATTATTTCTTCCTTAATGGATGGTCGTGTTGAGAGAGATCAAGTTTTTCTTCATAAAATTTATGAATAATCTCATTGACTCTCCATTCCTTTTGAATTGCATTGGTTTAAGATGCCCTCGGGCAGGCTCCCGTCTAAAAAGTTTATTTAGTTTGCCTATAATTTGCACCAAATATACCGCTAATACTTTTGTGATAAGGTCTTGTATTGAATATAACAATAGGTTTGCAGCAATTGATTTGTTTAATTGTTCTACCAATCATTGGAAAAAATATATACACGATTTAATATGTAAATAGTAATTGTAATTTCTAACCTACATAACTTATAACTTTTTTTTTATTTTTTATTGGTAAAAATGTAAACTTTTTTTTTCTTTTTCGATATTTACAACTTGAACTCCTTTATATGTTATATATTATAGTGCAAACTTAACTGATGTATGTTTTGTTAATTAGATCTAGGTATAAGTGTTATTTCATTGTTTGTTTCCCAAATAAAGATAAAATAAAAAAATAAAAATAAAAATCCACTGAGACGAGCTTTGGCTGCGTAGCAAAAGCGCTTTCTTAACGAACCTTATTAATCTTACATATAAAATTCTCGTGTCACAATGTTAGTTACCGTGACCGTAATCTATGAAATTTTGCATGCAAATATGCATATTCATTAGGTCTGGGAATCGCCTAATGTCTATTGTCCACCCCTTACTTTTTTTCGACATTTTTTTTTCTGTTGCGGCATTAAAAAATACATAGAACCCTAAATTTTCCCCCTTCTACCACCAGCCCCTATTTTTATGGCGGCACGAAGTTCGCTGGGTCAGCTAGTTTCTCATAATATTTTATAATTTAGTGAATGCGTTCACTTAGTTGGAGCCTTCAGCAATCATGTGCCCCTTTGAAATAGCCACCCAACCAATGTATGTGATGTTCTCTTATAGTTGCGTTATGCTGTTCTTTCTGGGCCCACGACCTTATACTTCACACTAGATTAGGTCAGGTTAGTATTTTGGCTAGAAAAACAAAAACCCCTACTGGGCCCAGAAACTACAGTTTTATCTTATTAATACTTTAGGCGACCTCACATGAGTTTTCTGTTTAAAGGAGACGGATGGCAATAGTTATCAGTAGTACTAATCATCATATTCTCTCATAAGAAGAGTTTTCGGTGGCCAATGAGGTACCGAGTCAAATTTTAGGTAGCAAAAATGCTCCAATGGTACGAATTCTCAGTAACGTTTACATAGAGATACTGTGGAAATATAATAAAATCGCTTTATTGAGACGTGTTTCATTAGTAGTAGAGCGAAGAGAGCTTGGAATTCGGTATATATATATATATAAACATAATCATGGTCATCAACAGGACAGTTGACCTTATAATCAAGCACTGATGGATTAAAAAATATTTTGGAACCAGTAGGCCGTAACTTTCACACATTATTAGAAATGGTTATTTGCTATTTTCTATTAAAGAACAATCAACAGTTCCCTGAAATGACAACCAAAATGATACTTCGTTAACATTTTTAAGTTCGTGTTATTAAAATGAAATTAGTTGATAAAATTAATAGATAAAATTAGTTATTAAATTTTTTTGAAAATTCCACGAGTGATAGAAATTGCAAGAAAGCAATTAATACATATGTAAATAGGGAGTGCCTAATGTTTCAACCATTATTATCAATCTCTATTATATAAACAATTAATTACCTAGAGAAAGTTTTATTTAATAAGTAGTCGACTACAATCAGAGAGCCAATATGAAAAAAAGAAAGGGAAATATATATATACGATTTAAGATTTTTTATTATTTTCATAGTTTGGAATACCTACACAATATTTTGGTTCGAAATATAATTTACTTTATAAACGAACTCTGGACAAAGTGATATCAGACAGGACTGGAATTCGCAATTTTTATATTTCCAGATGAACCTTTTCTTGATTCTTGATTTTTACCGAGAAAGGGAAATTTGCAGAAAATGGCTGGGCGGAATGGAGTTTTAAAAGTTTTTGCCTTCAAAAATTCCGCTCAGCTCACTCTCTTTTTTAGTGAAAGCACTTTTATTTTTTTTTGTTTTTAATTTACTTGTATGTCTTGTATGGTATAGCATATATATAGCGCACATGGCGCTGGAAACCCTGGAAAAGCCGCTGGATGCGATGGAATTTACAACGAGTTCCTAATTCACCTCGGAGAGCACGTTAGAACATGGATATCAAACATGTTTACTGTGATTCTCAACTCCCAATCTCTTCCGGGGGCCTTCAAGCAAGCTAAAGTCATCGCCTTGCTTAAGCCAGGCAAATCAGCGGATGATTCCACGAGCTATCGTCCGATTGCGCTCCTCAGCAACTGTTTCAAGCTCCTCGAAAGGATAGTGCTGGAACGCATAGCTCCTCTGATCAACCAGGTCATCCCTGTGGAACAGGCGGGCTTCAGGACTGGTAGGAGCTGTAGTGACCAGGTCTTAGCTCTAACCACCCACATAGAAGCGGGATTCCAGAAAGGTTTAAAGACGGGTGCCATCTTCGTAGATCTAACTGCGGCCTACGACACGGTATGGAGGGATGGACTGCTTCTCAAACTACTTAAAGTAGTCCCAAACATGAATATGTTTCGCTTGGTCGCCAACATGTTGTCTGGACGCGTATTCAGAGTGCACCTCGGCTGCAAAGTGAGCGACACAAGGGTACTCTCCAACGGGTTGCCTCAAGGGTCGGTTCTGGTGCCCACCCTCTTCGACCTTTACATCCAAGACCTACCTCACACCAGCGCCAGGAAATTTATTTATGCCGATGACATCTGCCTCGCACTACAGAGCAACAGATTCAGTATGCTGGAAACAGGCCTGTCCGAAGATGCTGCTACAATGTCCCGCTATTTCAAGCTGTGGCGTTTGACTCCAAGCACGAGCAAAACCGAAGTCAGCTGTTTCCACCTACTCAACCAACTTGCAGATCGCGAGCTCAAAATAACGTGGGACGGAAAACTATTGAACCACAACCGAAATCCGAAGTACCTGGGAGTTTCGCTTGATCGGTCGCTCACTTTTAACAGCCACCTGTGTCAGACCTCTTGCAAACTGCAGACCCGTAACAACATCTTACACAAGTTGGCTGGTACCTCCTGGGGAGCAAGCGCGGGTGTCCTACGTACTACTGCACTGTCACTCGTGTACTCAACGGCGGAGTACTGTGCAGCAACTTGGCTGGATAGTGCCCATACGAACAAGGTCGACGTCGAACTTAATAAGGTCATGAGGTGCATCTCAGGAACAATTAAATCGACCCTAACACACTGGCTTCCCGTTCAGTGCAATATAGAGCCCCCAGCCACTCGCCGTAAACTGGCCCTTTCTACAGAGATGAGGAAGATCAAACAGGGCCGGATTTAGGATTGTGGAGGCCTCGGGCCACTTAGGATTTGCATGCTTGTTGACCCATCGAAATCTTGTTATTTCTTAAGCTGTTGTGGAGGCCCCTGGGCCACAGGGCCACAGCCCCACCTGCCCTGCCTTAAATTCGGTCCTGAGATTAATATAATCAAATAATCATGTATGTTAGATGTACAAAGTACTGTAGGCTGTAGGTAAAGGTAAAAGAGCAAAAAAGAAAATATCAAAGGAAACGATGTTTACTAGTGTTTAATAGTTGGAATTTGAAAGTTTCTTTTTTCCGAAGTCTCTATTGTGGGGGCCCCCCGTTTGTGGAGGCCCCTGGGCTTTCGCCCCGGTTGCCCTCCCCTAAATCCGGCAGTGGATCAAAGCCAATGCTGAACTACCTGAAAATACGTGAAGAATTCCTAGACCGAGGCGAACTTAGACTCAAGTCCCGCAGTCCACCATGCCATACGGCAGCCATAATGCCCGAGTATGGTTTTGACGCGAAGACCCAATGGAAGAGTGACTGGAAGACAACGACGGAAGGAACACTTGCTGAAAAGTTCACCCCAGGAGTGAGGCCAGCAGGCATTGCCCAGGCGAGAGTGGTGCCTCCTCAACAGACTGCGGACGGGTCACGGTTTCTGTGCCCACTACAAACATCGATGCGGCTGGATCGACTCGCCCCGATGTGAATGCGGTGCCGACGTACAAACCATCCAACACATCTTACAGGAGTGTCCCCTTACCAAATACGATGGTGCGATAGAGGACCTGGTCTCCCTCGATAACGACGCTGCCAATTGGGTAAGACATTTAGATTTTAAACTCTGATTCCTGTGACAAGACAATGCCATACGAATAAATAAAAAAAAATCTTGTATGGTGTATTATAATAAAAATATTATTATTATTTCACATCACATCATGAAATCGTTTATTATTTACAGTATTACAATATATAGAAAATAATATTACAATAATTACTTACAAATAATATCTAATTTACAAAATGAAAAATTTGTCACCCCCAGCGTCGCCGTCAGGAATGGTGCCCATGAATAGGCTGGCAGCATTGCCACGTTGAATGGCAAGGCTGATTCGTTGACGAAGATAGCTGCCAGCTTTATGGTCACCAGTCACCTCGGTGAGTCTCTATGATAATTCCTTAAATAAGGAACGAGCGCTTGGACTGCATGGGCCCATAGTCTTAACGCCAAATGGCACAAATATATAGTTGCCTTTGAGACCTGATTATTTGCGCTGCTTGGAGCACGCAGCAGAGGATGCCGCCACATCACATCTAACATTCGTCATTGTAAGTTGACTGAAAGCCGTAATAGACCGCTTCGTCCGTAGTGAAAAGCGCGCAAGGAACCAGAGACCTGAAATGAGGAATTTCACATCTTGTCTTAAGCCAGAAGGTAATATTTTCTCATTGTTAATTGTTGGTATCATAGTTTAAATCTAAATTACGAAAACCACCTGAACAAATAAGCCAAAAAATAATTCAACTCCATACTTAATAATCAAAATATTACCATAGTAAAGTGACGATTCACTCTGGTGGCTATAATATGGTTTAATTTTTTAACTTCGAAAGCATACTTACTTAAAAAAATGTGTTGGGTATCCAGTACCAGATAATAATAATAATAAAAAAACAATGTATGCATTATAAGAGTATTACATTATTATGACATCATGGAGTCACACACAAACTTTTTTTGATGAGTGTCATGTTGATGTGTTGTTTACATCTAAGGCCAAGGTTTGGGGTCGGAAGTCAAGTGTGAAGCCGATTGTTTGGAATAATACTTTATTCTCACACAGCACATTCTTTACAAAAATAAGATGTCAAAATTTTGTTAATTTCATAGTGACTGTTATTGATGAGATAGATGCTTACGTCTTATGAAATAGTGATGTATTTTTGGATTAGTATATTTTAAGCGTTACATAATTTTTACCAATAATTTATCTATGGCCTAAAACTTGGGATCCATTAAGGGGATCTATGCTTAGCCAAGTTGGCTAAAATTTTACTTACGCAGTTTCCAATTTTCGTTCTTGGATAGATATATAGTTTAAGCTAAGTTCTTGATTTCATAGGCCCAAATGATTAAGTAGATATTATAGAGATTTCCTATGCTATTCTTACCATACATGTCGTAGCATGATTTGACAAATCAAATTAGACAATGGCGATGAAATTTCTCTATCTTACTGAATCAGATAGGGTTTAATTATTTCAAAAAAAGTTCACTACTTAAGAGAACTAACCAAATAATTTATAGTATATTCAATACTGTAAGTTAAACAGTTTATACAGAGCTAATTTAAATTCACTTTAGAAAATAGGTATCTTTGTCAAAAATGTGTAACACGTTATAATTTTTATTTTTTAGCATGTAACTGGTCGATGGTTAGATCTAAAGAAAATATAACAAGAATAAAATTCCGAGCGGACAAGGCAGCAGACGGGACTTGAACCCGCACCCTTCGCTATCCGGGCGAATGCACTCACCATTATGTTGTTTAACACGCGTTTCAAACCAACAATAACAGTTTCCAAGGCGGCAAATTTAAGACTGTATAGTTAAATAGAAAATTCCCTTCAGCCACGCGTGTGTCGGCTTCTGCAGAGGAATGCGTAGTGCTGGGTGGACCATTATCGCGTCCAGTAAAAAGTAATACTACCAGCCTTTATGGCAGATTCGAGACATACTCTTCATTACCAGAGCTAATTTAAATTCACCTAAGAAAATATCTTTCTACCATACATGTCAAACACCTGTAAAAAAACGACATTAAAATTTGCCAGAGTTGGTGCGTTTACGAGTGTAGTAAGTAGAAAATTCCTATTAGCCACGCGTGTGTTGGACTCGACACAGATAAGGATGACTCACGCAAGACTGTGCCGGGCCCGAGTCGAGCGACGGTCTTAAACAATTCATTCGGTTACTGCTCGGTATAGCGAGTGTCCATATAAAATGTATGTAATATTATAGTTGACCGTGCGACGGCCGACACCCGGACCCGGCGCGACCGACGCCCGGCCCGGACACGGCACGGTGTAGCGTGAGTCATTCTATATACGTAGGGCTGGGTAGACCCTTATCGCGTCCAGTAAAAAGTAATGCGACCAACCTTTATGGCAGTTTCGAGACACGCTCTTTATTACACGGGGGTGGGCGCTGATGGCCCGCACTGTGCTCGGACGATGCGCGGATGTGTGGACAAAATATTTATTTGTTAATTTGTTCAAGAAACATGTTGACTTACTAAATGCTTCAGTAAGTAAAAGTTAAAGTAGCAAAAACTGCGTCATCTATACATGTAATAAAATGGTACGCAAGTCAAAACTCACTTGCAGCAACTTTACTGAATCTCGATTCAATTATTAGGGTTGAAGGGGCTAAATCTAGTCTTAGTTAAAATGAGCTTTAGCTGCAAATAGACTTAAGTGTTCCTAGATTTACATATATTGACATTGAGTGATGTGAACGATAAACATTTTGTATTAAAAATATCATGCAATAGCTTTCTGCCGTGTTGTTTCTCTATGTACACTTTTATTTAAAAAAATAATTCAGACTTCTTATACAACAATATATAAAACACCTGTTTTGTAATTATATAAATGAAAGATTGTTTCACGAAAAGTCAGTCGCAGGACTATATTGCTATTTGTAATCAAAATTTTTATTTCTTGCACTGTTTTGTCATCAAAAATAATGACAAACATCGATGTTTATAATATAAACAAATTCATAGCAATCTATATATATAAAAATCAATTGCTTTTTGTAAGTATCGCTAAACCTCGAGAACGGCTGAACGGATTTATCTTGGTCTTGAAATGTTCGTGGAGGTCTAGGGAAGGTTTAAAAGGTGAGAAAAATAATTATATAAAGAAATTCATTGTGTATAATACAAGCCTGAGAACAAAAACTATAGTCTACCTTCACTACAGCTAAACACCAAAGCGAGGGCGGGCCACTAGTTAAATATAATTTTATTATAAAGTCATTTCATATACATAATATAAATGTTCACGTATCTATAGGCATACAATATTTATTTATCTAAGCGCGACGGTCCTATGAGTGCAATGCTTTTTCTGTATCTCAAAACAATTTTACTTCGACATTCCTAAAAAGGTTTCACTTCAAAAAAGAAAACAAAATGTGTAGAAAAAAGAAAAATAAATTCTCTCCACACACTCCTACCACTGTGCCTCCCTGCAACTTCCCCTCGCATAAAAAATGATTGTGCCTTCAAATCTATCCCGCGCGCGAGGGCCGCTCCCTCCGGCCAGCCTCCCTATGGCTCCCCGCCCTCCCCTATATGAATGACTTGAACTTACACGAGTATGAAATGGCTTCCAAGATTAGGACGTCTCTTTTTTCTGCAACGGAAAACTTACACTTTAGTAAGTAATATATTTTATATTAACAAGCTACATTAGAAACAGAACAGAGACAGATAGAGTAAAAAACCGGCCAAGTGCGTGTCGTGCCATGCGAAGTGTAGGGTTCCGTAGTTGCTTGTCGTTACCACAATATATTTGAGTTGGAATCTTTATTTTTTGTATCGGAAATAAAAAAACTATTAATATCAATCTATGTATCTCAACTAAAATACCTAAATCAAAGTCAAACTGCGTCTCAAACACAAAATCAATTTTATATTAGTATAGTTTTTAAATACGAATGATAGGTAACCGCCGATCATTTCGAGTGCTTTATAAAAACGTAACGATAGCGCGATTCACAATCCATTGCCGTTGGTACTCGCGGTAGCTTTGTAGAACTAATGATATTTTATTGTGTTTAAAATTTTGTTTTTCAATACAAGGTTTTACGCTGCACTATTAACGTTTTCTTCTAAGGAATTTTCAATAGGTAAGAAATTTTAATTAACCAAAATTTAACGACTAACACTCTTAAACTAACAAGTCTATCTTAACCGTGATAATTTTCCTTAAAAGTTCATGAAAAGCACTATTATCATGAATATTTCCAGGTTTTTCAAGCCAATAGTTTAGCTTTTAGAGAAATTAACACTTTAAAGTTCAATATCTCGCCATCGGATCTCTAAATCGAGAAATAGTCTTAGAAACCCCCAAGTAATTTTAAAGGACCTTTTCATCGACACCCCACATGATGGGGTAGACAAAGAAAAAAAAAATCGTTCCCAGGTTAAAGTAGCTACCCACAAAAAATATGGTATAAGGGTTCCTTTTACGGACAAGAAACCCTAAAAAAGATGAAATACCTTGGATTTTATTATGTACAGATGAAGTGCTGATCACAAAATGTTTATATTTATCTGTGAACCATTTAAATCTATCCACTAAAAATAAGACGAAAAAGATATGAACATCAAAGAAGTCTAAGACAAGCCATCAAAACAAACAAGACAAAATACCTCTCTAAAATCTTCCCATTTCATCCTGTAGGGAAGGCTTGTGGCCCAGCAGTGGCGATATAAATATGGTATTGATCAAACTGTAAAACCTTTTTATTTCTTTACTTAGATGCAAAATTACAATATATTTGCTTTTGATACGTAATAGTTAAGCATCTGTGTACATACGAGTATTGTTGCGTAGGTAAGTGTGCTATAGTATACGAGCGTACCAAAGTATTATCGTCTCGAATAAAAAAAAATGTAAATAAAAGATTCTATTAATAACATTTCCAGCTAACCGTCGCCTCATTTGCTCAAATAATACTGAAATAATACAGTGGCTTGATGTTTAAAACCCATTCTTGCATAGGTCATCGCGAACAACAAGTACATTTGTAAGGCACACAGACTACCATCAAACCACAAACACATTGATGAATGTCATAGGCAATGTACGCAGAAAAAGTAATTAAGACGTATTTTATGATCAATGGAAAATTTTAAACGATTTTTTATTAATAAAAACAAGGAAACGAACATAATTGGATCCCAGATTAAGTAATTAAGCAGTCAAGTACCGCAACAAGGTAATAAGTAATATCATTTGAAATACGTAATGCCTATTGTTAAGATCTAAGAAGAAACGCCGAAATGTCAAGTTTCTTGTATTTTTGAAGACCTCTTTTAAAATAATATTTTTTTATAATCAGGTAGCCAAATGACTTCATACACCCCACCTGATGTTAAGTGACGGTGGAGTCCAGATGCGAAGATAGCTGGCGTAACTGATTTGAACTGCCACCTTGCTTGCCTGCTTCTTCATTTACAACTTTGTTTTTTTTAGCTTCTTTTGGAGTAAGAAAGAGATAACACGTGCGCGGACATTGGTGGGATGAATAGAATAATTAATAACTTTTTTATTTAGTAATATTAAATAGAAATTTAATAACATCGAGGAGCTCGATGGCGTGGGTGGTTAGCGCGTTCGGCTGCGATAGTTAAAGTTAAGCAACTTTCGCAGTGGTCGGTCATTGGATGGGTGACGAAAAATCTTCTATCTCGAGTTCCTCCGTGCTTCTGAAGGCACGTCAAGTCGTTGACCCCGGCTGCATCTGCAGTCGTTAGCACCCGCCAATCTGCACTGGGCTCGTGTGATGGGTCATGGCTCAATCTCCCTATTCCATCCATATGGAAAGCTTGTGCCCCAACAGTGTGGACATTAAAAGGCTGATGATGATGATGAAATAGAAATTTTCTTTTTGCTCTATGGTCACGTGATCGAAAATGCCTAGGATTGGCCAAGACTAAAATGACGTCACACGCTAGTTAAATTCCGGCCAAAGTGACATTACATTGTATCGTTTGACTTTTTAATGACAGTCAGTGACACTGTTTCAAAAGAGTTGTATTGTGCATCCACTTTGAATAAAGAATTTTTGACTTTAACTTGACTTTGAATTTGAGTCGTGTGACGCCATATACTATTGAGACGCCATAATGTTCAGAGAAACGTTTTCGCGGCAACTTGAAAATTTTATTTTTAATTTAATTTTATATATATATATATATATATATATATATATATATATATATACTTTTTATGGACTCCATAAACATTAGTTAATAACTTAAGATCGATTTCTAAAACTTCTGAAATACCCTATTGGTGGAAACATGATTTGGAAATGGAATATTCTACTTGCCAATAGTACGATAAGGAAATGATTAATAATAATTAGGGTTTCTTACTTTAAGGGTAAGGAACCATAATAAGACGTAGTCTGAAGTAAGTAGCCGAAGCACTTTATTGTAAACAACAACAAAATTCCATAAACAAAAGTTCCATAAACATTCTAACAACGGGAAGTGTCATAAATCATAATCTTTATTTGCTAAAAACACGGTATATAGGTATTTCACAACGGTTTGAGCACGAGTTTTGCCATTTTACAAATAGCATGCAAATACATAATATGGAACCGATAAACAAAAAAGAGATTAATTAATTATAACATTTTTCTGTAGAATTATGAATGTCAGAGTTACCTACTATTATGTCAATAAAATATACAATGTCAACATATTAATATTACAAGATTTCTAAATGTCAGATATAAAAAAATTAAAAAGATATTTTTAACATAATTATTATAGGATAAGTTAAAACATGTCATTAATTTTTATAATTGAAAAAACTTTTTAGGCCATAAAAATTGTTTTCATTTAGCCATTTATATAATTTATTTTTAAACATGTTCATTTTATTTTTTATGTCGGGAGGGATTTTATTATAGATCTCGACACAAAGGCATAAGCAACTTTTCCTATATTTGTCAGACATTGGGACCTCATTAAATATCATTCTGTAAGGGTACCTAAGCCGGAAATTATTAACCCTCTTGAACAACTGTTTGTGCCCGTGGACAAACACTGCTAATTCATATATGTACAGCGATGGCAGCGGCAACAATCCAAGACTTTCAAATAATGGTCTACATGATTGGTCTGGCGGGATTCCACATGTGCAATAAAGGCTCTATTCTTATCCGTGCTATTACCCCAGAGTATAATTCCATACCGAAGGATAGATTATATGTATGCACGATAACACATAACAGCGGTTTTTTATTGGTTAGGTTTTTTATGCTTTTCAGAGCATACACAAATTTATTTATCTTATGACTTAACATATCTGTATGGGTTTTCCAGTTTGTATCTTTGTCAATTTTTACACCTAGGAATTTTAAACTTTCTACTTCTTTGATTTTTGCTACGTCTAATGTAAAATTATATTTTTTATGTATAATAGGATTTATTAATATTAATTTTAAGATTATTCGCATTAAGCCATTTAATGATCATGTCAATAGTATTATTAATGTCAGATGAATGTGTTCGTAACGAGTCATTGTTTTTAATGTTATTTGATGTTACAATTATTGATATGTCATCGGCATATAAAACACATTTATGTCGAGTCACCTGTGTTATGTCATTGATATATAATAGAAATAAAATTGGTCCTAGAACGCTCCCTTGTGGAACGCCACACCGAATTTCCCTAAAACCAGATGAGAACGATTTCATTTCATTTTGTGTTACTTTGCTAAAAATAACTTTTTGGCGCCTACGGCTTAGATAGGATGCTAACTATGATAAGGTGGGTCCTCGAATACCGTAGGATTCTAGTTTTTTTAATAGTCTCGGGTGAGCAACACAATCGAAGGCCTTTGACAAGTCAAAAAATAACCCCGTTGTTAAATATCTATTATTTAGATTTGTGAATATTCTTGACATAAGATCAAACATTGGCAGCGATGTAGATTTTGCTTTTTGAAACCCATATTGCTCTTTTGTTATAATATTGTATTTCAAACAAAACTCATGAGCTGGTTGTAAAGTTATTCTTTCTAATGAAGGTATTATAGCCTGCAGTAAAACTAACATTCGTTAAAGGTCTGTGGTATGTGGCAAAAGGGCCATATTTTCCTTAATTTAAAGATTTCGAATTTGTATTATTCAGGCATAGTGTGAACTATGAACATGCGTCGAATGTTCTGCCAAACATTTTATGTGGTCAAATTCATTTTTAGTTGAAATTAGGCTGATGTGAATAACTTATTATTTAATGCATGTTTGAAGAAAAATGTATTTATTTCTAAACGAGCTATCATAAGCATTAATGAGAATTATAAATTTATTGTCAATCCTGCATCGTTTTGTCAATCAATTTATGTGTGTGAAAAAGAATGGCACCAAAAACTAACTTATAAAAAAAACAAGTCAAAAAGTTGTGAGATCCATGTAATAAATATAATAAAATAATAAAAATAAAATAAAAATCTTTTATTTCAAGACATGGTCTCATGTAATACCAAGTCGGTTAATTTATTTAGTTCCTACTTAAAGGACTTTCTGTCTTAAGTTATTACGTAATTAGCTAACCTAACAACATCTTATAGTGATCTTATACATATCAATATTAAAAATCTTTAATGTTTTAAATAAATAGTTTAACTTGGCCATCGCATGAAAATGCAATGTTTCTCACAAGCAATACATATAATATTAAATTATATTGTTTATTTTGATTTATCGTCATCATCATCGTGATCCATTCGTTGAGTTTCATTAGGCCTTTGGCATAGGCTCGGGACTCAAGAAGGCCCGGTGTAAACATATTCCACGCATAACATATCTTAGTCCTGTGTCTCCAATCACCTACTGAATACGCCGTGACCTTAGCTTGGCTGGAGCGCCGCTGACCGTGGGCGGGCCGCCGTCTCTGAGCACACCTACAATCCTGAGAGTGCCGCTACTCCTGAGTGTGCCACCACTCCCGAGCACGCCGCTACCGCCATTCCTGAGCGTGCCGCCACTCTCCTAGGTGCGCCAGCTCTCTTGTGCGCGCTCACTCTTAATTTTGTATTATCATATATCATAATTAAAAAAAAACCTGTGTTATTGATCATATTTCTATCTTTCTGTAGTCCTTAGAGTTTGCTTACTTCACCTTCTTCCAATTTTCATTCATTTTTTTTCTTTCTCTTTAAGCGCCTCTCTTGGGGAAGGGGAGTGTAAGGTTACAGTTTTGGCGCCCAAAGTAAAAAAAAGACTACAGGGTCGGGCCTCTACTGTAGTCACTATCCAGGATTTCTTTTTCTTTGGTCTTCTATTTTATTTGTTTTTCACTGTTTCTATATATCGAAATGGATCTCTATAGTAATGCCAGTGCTGTAGTGAATAAACTCACCTTATCCTCCTTTTGTATCCATTTTAAGGATTTTTATGGAGTTAGAGGCCAATAGTACGAATGGATCTTAAATTGTAAATACATATGTTATTTTCCTGTTAATATGTATTATTGTGTTGTACATTTCTGTATAGTAATATGATGTATTTTTTTACTTTGTGTATATTTGTATGTATGGGCTCGGCAGACACCACTTGTGTAAATATGTATTTTGCTGTATCATAGTGATCTCTAGGTCGTGAGAGTAGATAAGCTTTCCGGTTGTTTTAACTCTCTCGCTTTCTCTCTTAATTGTACTGGGGTGTAGCTAAGCTTCCTCGCAGTTCTTTATTCCAGGAATTGGTCACCTCACCAAACTTTGGACACTTTTAGCGGTCGATAACTCATTAAATAAGCCTTATATCACAAGCGTTGTAAATATTGTATAATGTCAGCATTAGTACAATTTATTTTATATGGGATTACAAAGTTATTTATGCAGTTGATTTCTGTGGAAAACGTCCGAAATTGCAAAACATTTTAGTTTTTCACTGTTTTATGGGTCATTCTTTGATATATATTATTGTTAACAAAATTTTAGTTATTTTAATAAACCTCAATGCAAGGAATTTTTAATAAGTTAAATGTTTATGTGCATAAAATTTAATTTCAAAAAGAAGGGCACTTGTTTTATTTTAATATTTAAAGCAATATTTTTAAATTTAGAATTATTCACGTTGAGGAAAATGACACAGTATGCTGAGAATGATATCAGCATGGAACATAATGACGCAGTGTTGCAGTAAATGATTTAAAAGGTTTCAATTTGGGTATTTTACAATAAACACTTACTTAATCATTTAAAACAATTTTATTTATCAAACTTTGATAAGAAACTAACAAATAATCAAAACTAATTGAGATTATAAAACATCTATGACGCTAGAGTAACTATTTGGTTCTAAAAAACTTAATCATTATAGGTAGTCTCCTTAGGCAATTAATTCTTTGGTAATCATTAAAAATCACAGTCATTAATTAACTTATATCTGTAGCAACTAATTGGTTATTTCACTTAATGAACAATAACTTAAGGAACAGTCAAAAACTTAATTAGTTACTTAACCTTATTCATCAAATATATACCATTATCTTACTAATCAACACCTTAATTATGTCTTACAAGTATTTGACTTAGCGAGGGAGTTACACATTAAATAATCATTTACATGATGACATTTTCTTGTACATACCAGAACAATATTTGAATGCAATAAATGTAGCGCAATAATTGATCTTCAAGAGCACGTGGATGTAGTAAAAAGGTTGCATACAAGTATACCAAGAAAAGTTTTGAAGCATAACTTGTATAATAGATCAAGAATGTTACGTGCTGTATAGACTATGCAAGTCATTTATTGATTCAATTTAATTATATGAAACAGACAAGAAACTTGCATCATCATCAAGAGCCATCTCTTAATTCGGAAAAACTTGCATCACAATATTTCGAAAAAAGGAAATGTATTGTATTAATAATAAATTCTTATATTGATTTATGGGTAACAGAATACAAAGAAAAAAAACTCAAAAGAATCATTAAATTACTGATGTGTAGTCTTATTGGTGACATCAATAGGAATATCAGAAGTAAGCTTGATTTTGTTCTGATTTGTAAATTTGCGTTTAGTTTTTGCCAATGGAACTATGTTACAAGAAGTTACGTCAGTAATAGTGTTTTTATTAACGGCATAATTACTGTTGATAATATACCCTAGATGCTTTCCATGGTTGCAAATTTCACCAACGTCACATAGAAAGCAACTCATACTTCTCATTGT
The DNA here is from genome assembly GCA_902850365.2 of Chilo suppressalis. Classification (NCBI taxonomy): domain Eukaryota; kingdom Metazoa; phylum Arthropoda; class Insecta; order Lepidoptera; family Crambidae; genus Chilo; species Chilo suppressalis. The sequence goes on from OU963898.1 coordinate 24,431,902, forward strand.
AATTTTTGGTGTAAAAAGGTCCCAAAGAACTTGATGCACAGAGAGGGTGCCTCTGAAGGGTTTCAACTGCTCGGGAATCAATTTCTCCCTTTGAATAATTTCTTCCTCGGAAACTTTTTTAATTATAACATTTTCTAATCTTGATTCCATGATTTTGTAAAATTGATCAAAATTTCCAACATCTGAACCAAAATGAACCCATTGATCTGCTAGTCTTGACGGTATGTTGCCCATAATGATGTAGCTTAAAATGACGAGTTGAGGAAAAAACCTGCACGATCTTGTCTGTGAGCATAAAACGTCAGCAATGATTATACTAAATGAAATCTATTTCTGCTGGATATTATAATAAAAACAAACGAAAATGTTACGTGTGTGTATTCAAGGTACTTAGATTGAAATACAAATGACTTAATCGATGACAAAATATAAATAATTAGAAAAAAATACTTACAGCTCACAGAAACACACGTGTTAATTCACCGCGACGTTACCGTCAACTGAGGTCCCCTCCCGCGCACCCGGGAGAGTGAACTAAAGTTACGTTTGCTATGTAGTTTTTTAATAATATTTTTTTTTCACGTTATTGCTATGAATGACGTTTAACTTAAAACAATATTTTTACTTAAAGTTTAAGTTAGTTATTGGCAAGTGTTTTAAAAGTTTATTAATGTAAACGAAAGGTAATTTATAAGCCTTTAAATAGGACATGTTATTATATTTTTAATTTGATATTAAATAATTTGGAGCTAAGTAGTTCCCTGAAGATACACAATTGGAATAAGAGTAAAATGACGTTTGATGACCTTTTTGAAGCGTTGATTGACAATAACCAGTTGTATATATTTTTTAAACTTGGTAACATATAAAATATTGCCAAATGAAAATAAAAATCATATCAAATGCATTCCAAAAAATCAGTATGCTAAATTATTAAGTCGGAAGATAAATTTAGAGTCTTTTAAAGAAAAACCCTTAGACACTAAATATAAACTGTATACTAAATTTGAAGCATCTATGCCTGCTAGAAGTGCCTTAGAGTTTTGATGATCGGTCAGTCAGTGAGTGACAAAATTAAGAAACTTTGACTAATTATAATTTTTATTATTTTAAAGCATGTAACTGCTTGATGTTTTAAATCTCAAGAAAACATAACTAGAAAAAAATCCACGCGGTCCGTGAGGGCCGCGGTAGCATAATTGGTACTGACCAATTATGCGAATGCACTGGCATTCGCCCGGATTGCGAAGGGTGCGGGTTCGAGTCCCGTCTGCTTCCTGGTCCGCGTGGATTTTTTTCTAGTTATAATTCTTAAATAAACCGCTGGTTCAAATTGAATGTAATTTCAAATATACAGTGTTTATACAATGCCTGTTTGGTGACTGAAAACTCAGGCTTCTAATGTTATCCACAATGAAGTTATAGGGGGTCGAAAATGGTCTGAACTGTTTTGAGAAAAGGATGGTATTGTCGGGCCGCTTTTTTACTTGCATTGGCACTGCCGTGCCCCCAGATTTTTTTTACCGATTTACAAAAGGAGGTTATCGCTATGACCGTTATTATGTTTGTAGGGAACATTATGATAATAACGATCATGATTAGGCTCAGTTTATAGTTCACCGCAAGACATTAAGTAATGTGACTAATTTTCGATGTTTACTTAGAGTGTAATATGAATTACAGTTACGCCGCATTAGTTAAAAACTAGTTTAAACAATAGAACTCTATTAGTTAAAAACAATAGATTAATCAATTAAAAATGTTAAGCATTCGTTTGTCCATTAACAGTTTGATATGTTCAAAGCAATCGAAGTACTTAATAGCTGAGGTACACTCATTAAAACAATTTGTTAAAAGACTCATTGAGCCTACAAAGATTTTCGCTCATTGCGAATAGCGAAGCTACTATGTACGGACTAATCCTAGTATACATAATTTTATTAGTCACATTATATTCGGGTGCACGAAAGACACAATTTACACTGGAATTCGGGTTGGAAGATGGTGTCGGTTAAACAAAAGGTACCCGAATACGGGCGTACTCGACTCCGTTCATTTACAATTAGCCGTTTACCCGAATTCCATTAGCACTCGTATTCCGGTAAACGGCCAAATGTAGTTACGCCATTAGTGATGAAGTGAACATGAACCTAGTGAACCACGGAAGGGTGTAAGGGATAGTAGTTCTTATACTATCCTATGGATCGAGGGACACAGTCGATCACGCGGAAACAACGCTGCTTTGAACTGATGCTAAAGAGTACCGTACCGTACCGGTAAGCTGGTTCACCAGTAAAATCACCAACTCATTTTGGCCGGAGATTAGGAGGCAGGCCAACCTCGCTTTGCCACGGGTAAACGCAGGCATCCCAGACTCTCCTACACGAGATAAGTAAACCCATATTGACGACCTCCGCGGTCGATTAGTATAAACGTCGGGTTTCAAGGTGTCGCATACTCGTGAGGGGGCTCGAATCCCATTGGGGGCAAATGTCAGTATGATATGAATAAGAGCCCTACCCTGTACTTTAGTCATGGATGTTATATATATTTCTGGATAGAGTATATGTATTTTATCTGTTACCCTAATATCCCATAACACAAGCTTTACAGCGCTTACTTTGGGGCTACGCTTCCCGGAAGGGGGAAAAGCGTGTGAAAATGTCTAGTAACGAATTTTGTATGTCATGTACTCCCGCTGACACCGGGCGCTCTGAGGCAGTGGTAAATTTGTTACTAGCAGCCAATGCGCTCCAGCTGGCCACCGGCGCTGTGATTACCGGGTTCCGTAGTGTGAAGTATACTACCGAGGCGTTCGTGAAAGGAAAAATCCCAGGAGTACTTCGCCTGAGAGGCGGCGGTCTCAGCGAGGCGGATTTTAGCAGTGATGACGACTACTAGGGGGGGGGGGGAACATAACACCCGAGGTTGGCCTGCCTCCTAGTCCTCCAAAGGTGACAACGGCCCGACGTGGGAAAGGCAACAGGAAGCGGGCGGAGGCCGCTCTTCAGTCTTCCACGTCCAGCGAGCCTCAGGCTCCGCTGAAAGAAGGAAAAAAGGCGGAGAAGACAGCACAGAAGGGTGGAGTGTTATCCGGGCCCACTGCAGAGGAGCTGAGGTTGTCCGGCTTTCATGGATCACATCAACTTTCTGGCGGAGAAGTTCATGGTGGACCTGGGCAATTACTACGACACTATGTCTTCGACAAGAAGAATATATGAGCTTGCTAACAGTCTGGCAAAGCAAGCAGAGGATGCTGACAAGCTGAAGAAGATGAAGGAGGAAAACCAAAGCCTGAGAAAGGAGATGGGTCGGCTACAGCAGGAAATAGACTCCCTGTAAGTAGCAGTGAAGGGTGCGAGCGAGGCAAATCGTCCCCCGGCGCAACTTTCACCACCACCGGAGGCCGTGGAGGAGCTGAAACGCTCCCTTATGATTTCAATAGGGAAGATAGACAGCACAGGGCTAGCCTCGTTGGAGGAGCGGTTGCCACCGCCGGAATGTTTGAGGCCGCCCCTGGTGGCTGACCGCAAGGGAGAGGAGACCGGGAAGGCTTGGCGTGAAGTCGCCCGGCGAAAAAAGAAGACTCCGCAGCGGGTGGCGGGGAAATTGACTACCCCTGCACCCAAGACGAGGCCCGCCGAGGTGACGTCTGGTGAGACGAAACCAGTCGAGGCGAGGCCCATAAAAAGAGCTAAGCAGAAAATCGGCCGCAGGAATGGCCCTTAAGTTGAAGCCCAAGGTCGAAAGGCTGGGCTACTCTTCTTCTCTAAGGCGGCCATCTCTTCTCCCACGCTGGGCTAAAGTTAAGACGAGCCGGACTCCAGGGGGAGGAGGGTGCTGATTCCCGCGTCGTTGTTGAGGGCAGAGGGACGGAGAGAACTACTCTCTCCCTCTAGCTCCTCCGGGAACCAGCGGAGTGACTAGAAAACACCAGTCTGCATTGCACGGTTTCTGTGATGGGTGTAGCCCTTGATGCTGAAAAAAGGTTTTAATAGTGTGTGTAGAAAATATTTGTATTATATTTATTGTGTATGGTAGTAGGTGCTATTACTGGACATGGCAATTTTAAAAGATATCATTTCATCCTTAGTCCGTCCAGAAGAACAATTACTGACGTTTTCCTCTCCTTTGGTCACCGGGAACCTACAAGAGGCGATCACCAATGTACAGATCCTGGAGGCTTTTACGGGCTTACGATTGATTCCTACAACACATCCTACATACACAAAACAGGTGCCATAAGGATTTCGATGTCTGGAAAATGCCTTACGCATCCTTCAGCCACTGGGGGAGCATGAGGAAGGTATCCTGGACTCCTCCCTGTTCACTTCACCTAACTTTGGAGCTCGATGAAGTGACCAGGGCCCTACCAGAGCAGTAAAAACCGGTACCGGTACTCCTGCACCTGTCACCCGGCACGCATTCTGAGGACCGCAGTCCCCCCAATGCGCGACGGGAGTGCGGGTATGACGAACATTGCACCTGAGATTTAATAACGTTTTACGTATGAAAGATGAGCATCACATTGGTCAGCTGGGCTGAGTGAAATATTTCTTTAATCTTAACTTATTTTTTTAAATACTTACTAAAGTTTTACCCATTAATCGATATACCCAAATATTGCTAGGCATATTGTCAAACAATGATGTTGAACGACCTGCACGTTGCCTAAATAATGAAATGGCGACTGTTCATGATAAGATGCCTAGGGATTTCACGATCTGTCAAATTGTACGATCGGACGACGACCTTTATAACCGCGTTTTTTTCTATACAGTGTTCTATACACTATAATTAAGAATAATTATTGTTTAACATCTTTATTTGTGGTTATTTTAAAGCACGTATTATTTTATCGATGACGTCAATACAACAATAACACGATAAAATGGGAACAAATATTACGTATGTTGGTTTCAATACGCGTTCCTTTATGTACGGATTTTTAAGCAAACACGAAAAAAATTAAATGTATGCACAGTCTGATACAAATCACTAATAGATTTACAGCCCTACGTTCATAGACATTAAGCTTAAACTTGAATGTTAAAATGTATACTTGTCGTAACCTGATGTGCTTTTAACTAATATCGGTTGAATAGCGCAGTTTCTGATAATAATAAGCGCTGATAAAAACACTTTTTGTTTGTTACAAAAAAAATAAAAACGTCGTCGTGTTTTTTTATTATTGATTATATTTTTTGCGTTTTAATCGGTGTTGTTTTGAATAAGAGATAGATAATTTTAATTTCGATATCGCTCATGAGGCTGGATTGTTAAAACACTTAAGATATTCATGTAATGTTATGTATGTAATTTTTTACATTAGTAAATTAAGTCTAATTTACGTTATTTAAGAGTTTTTTTAACGTAAAATAAAAAAATATTGTCATTAATCAAATAATTAGTTTTTTATCTTACATCTATTTTACCGCGTTCTTTTATAAAGGTCTCCTCCTTTATTCCCATGACAATATTCATCAAAATAGGTTCAGCAAATACGTAAATGTAACAGACGTTAGTTTCACATTTGTATGCTTTCATGGAATGGAGTTCTAAATAAAATAATTTGATCATTTTGCAGATTTAAAAGAGGCAGGGGCACAAATTCCACCAAACACCCGTGGCCTGGCGAACCTCTCTTGGTTATGCAGGCCAAAGCACAGAGATACGCACGGAATGGCCTCCATTGTGCGTACTTTCTTGACTCCCTACAAATTGTTCTTTATCTGTCTCCTTTGTCCCTATGGTCCCTCTCCCCTTTCTGGGACGGACGCACACGAAACGCCTTCGTCGCAAATTCCAGCCGTCCCGTGCCCACTATGAAGTGGTACCGCTAGCCTCCAGTATTGCTCCCTGTCTTCTTTCTTCGCCTCCCTCGAGTCCACTCCGAATCCTTTGCCATGTACTCGCTCTATCTCAGATGTAGGGGCACAGTGGATTTTCCGCTCGAATTGTAGAGCCCTACAAATTGTTCTTTATCGGTCTCCTTTGTCCCTATGGTCCCTCTCCCCTTTCTGGGACGGACGCACACGAAACGCCTTCGTCGCAAATTCCAGCCGTCCCGTGCCCACTATGAAGTGGTACCGCTAGCCTCCAGTATTGCTCCCTGTCTTCTTTCTTCGCCTCCCTCGAGTCCACTCCGAATCCTTTGCCATGTACTCGCGCTATCTCAGATGTAGGGGCACAGTGGATTTTCCTCTCGAATTGTAGAGCCCCCCTGGAGAAGTAATCTCCACCTTACAGAAGATCACAGTAAAATAACACTGGTGGTGCCGTGTTTCTGACGGTGAGTAAGGTTCCAGGGCTCCATGGTGTGGGGGCGGCACGGTGGGTACGAGGCCGCGTACTTAGCCCCCACGCGCGGGCCTACCTGTGCACGCCTGCGGGGTCCCCGCAATACCCCGGGAGACCCCTGCTGTGGAGCCCCGGCGAGGCCGGGAAGCTGCTGGGTACGGGGATGCGGAGAAATCCCACCAAGGGGATCCCGCGGCTCCGCATCAGGCAGTGGTGAAGGTATTCGCAGGACTTTGCCTCTTAAAGGCGCCGTCTTCTGTAAAAAGATTTTTTACCTGCGTAATAAAAAAAGGGCTCGATGGTGTAGGGGATTGGTTCAGGGTCGGCTATGGTGCGAATGATTATCATTTTTTTTGTTTTTTATAGATAGGAGACAAATTACTCCACCCCACCTGATGTTAAGTGAAGGTCCAGATACGAAGACAGTTCTACCTGCCACACCAGCCATCCTCGCCATGCCGGCCTGCATGTTGCTTCTTCACTATCAGGACCAATCGCAATGTTTGCCACCCTTTGAATATAAAAATAGAAAAATAAAAATTTTGGCGGTAAATATCGCTCCACTGCATGGGCATGCTCTCTAATATTCTCGTTTTTAGGGTTCCGTAGTCCTGACAAGGAACCCTTATAGTTTCGTCATGTCCGTCTGTCTGTCCGTCCCTGGTTTTGCTTGGAGACTATTAGCATTAGAAAGCTGTAATTTTGTGGATATATGTATATCAATCATGCCGACAAATTGGTAAAATACTTAGCGGTTGCTTTCACTATTTTTCGATATAGGGATCCATTTGCGAAATATTAAACGTTAAAGTGCTAATTTATGGTAGTGCTTGCCTCCTTTCAAAGTTAAACTATTAGCTTGAAAAACCTGAAAAAATCATGATTATAGTGCTTTTCATGAACTTGTAAGGAAAATTATAATGGTTAAAATATATTTGTTACTTTAGGAGTAATAATCGTTCAACTTAAGTATTAGAAAATTTCTGACCTAATAAAAATTCCTTAGAAGGAAACATTAAAAGTGACTTAGACGAAGTAATCGCTTAAATATGTATGTAGCAGTAGCATGTGTTAGTATTTCAATGATATTAAAATAATTAGAACTTTCTGATTTAGCCACCTGCTGTAGTATTTTCGAACCAACTTTGAATGTGTTGTTTACAATACAAAAAAGTATTATTTAGTATGAAATAATTAGAATACAAAAATGCAGTATTGACTATTTTGATTTAAGTTTTACGTTTAACGCGTATTTACTTTGAATTCCTTACTGGGTATTATGTTATTTTTAAACAATGTGCGTTTATTGTAGGTTTCACGCTACGAGCATAGCATTTTAATGCAGCCATCAAACAAATGCTCCACTGTCTAACTAACAACTGCCACGTGGCCGATTTTTCGCTTCGAATAGCGAAACCCGGAAGCAAAAAACCGGTAGCAAAAAGCGAGAGTGCCCAAAATTGTTTTCGCCTGGAATAAAATTATTTATTGCTCAACCCGGCTGGCGCAGCGGTGGCGACCGGCAATTGTTTTGCAACGCCTAGCTGCGGGTCTTTTAGACCGAATTCGCCATTTTGCGACGGTCATTCGCATTGTTCGACGAGGCTACCTAGCTTTTATTGAGCGTACGAGTATATACAGTGTGTATACAATCACTGTCGTATTGAATTTCATTTAAAAAATATGAGTTTGTGTGTGTATTCATATTTCTTGTTTTATATAGGTAATGCCCAGTAACTAATATTATTTTATATCTATACCATCATAAAAAAGCCGCTTCAATTAAATATATATATTTCAGATATATGTGCATTGTGTTTAACAAGATACCCTGAAATATGTCTTGTATAAATATATTATTATCTGCACTGTCATACACTGCAATGTCATATTCGAAAAGTTACAATTTTACTAAAACGGTAACGTGGTTCGTGATCAGCCTGTATGTAAGTAAACAAACTGACCTATGAAAGCAAGAGTAGTTTTAATGTATTTTTTGGCAAAAAGATGCAAACGCCACGACCGGCCATTCAGCTGCCGCCATAAATCAATCTGTTTCCATACATACAGAACAAAGAACATGCTATGGACCTTTGCTTAGAAGTTTTCGCAAAGAACACGAACGACAAGGTATTTTTACGGCATTATTTAAAAAATAGGTTTATCCCAAAAATAGGTTAGTAACAAACAAGAATAAGGATATGTCAGTTACAAATATGTATAGATGAAAAATAAATACGAACTCATGGCTATATAACAATTATTTTTTAAAATTACAGGCACATACTAAATATCGCTAAAATTTTACTTTCACTTTTGTTATTGAATTAGACACAAACATGTGTATCAACTGATATTTGGGTACTCTTACAAAAAATGTAACGTTCGAAAAACAAAAGTTTAAATGAGAAAAAAATGTTGGTAAGTTGGGCATGCAAAAAGCGTAGCAGGCACAAGTCGCCGGCACGAGGCGCAGCTGCCGTGCTTCCTCTTCCGAAATTAAAAAAATTACGCTACTTCAAATTTTGGATCCCGAAAGCTGTCACCAAAGAAATCGCGTGCTACACTTTAGTTGTTTTATTTGCAAAAACATAAAAGTTCTTATGTTACATTCGCATTTCAGATCTAAAGTTAAAGTAATTCCGCAAGAAAAGAAAAAGCAGCTGATTTGTTTAAGTTAACGTTTATATGTGCGATTTCTAAGGCATGAAAAAGTGTCATGCTACTGATTTGGCAGTTTAGAACGGTAAGTATTCACAAAACCTTTTCTTTGCAATATCTTGTTTTATAAGAACAGTTGACTGTACAGTAGCCTGCGCAGGAGCACTTTTAGTTTCTTGGAAGGTCTTTGCACAAAACAATAAAGAAAGTGAATGCATACAAAATTCTGCTTTACTTTTTACTATAGAGATTGAAAGCTTAACTAAGGGTAAAGCAATATTTTTTGCGCTTTAAAAAAACTAAGGTCATTTGGGTTGTTTAAAATTGAATAGAATGCGCAAAATTAGCAAATGTCGTTTCAATATTACAAGTATAAAAAAGCGAATAGGTAGGGCGAAAGAGTCGATTCAGGTGCGATTCTTTTGTAGCGTCAGGTTCGTAAAAAACACCTCGGCAGGTTTTTTTGTGATCGTTTTATGGCGATAAAACGATTTGCCGCGAGATCCGCGAAGCTATTGGGGTGTTTTTTACCCCACGTTTTATTTTGGGGTTGGGTTTTTGTATAGATACTGATCTCTCTCACGTTTTTTAATCGGTTTTTATCCAAGTATCGTGTTAATGCCACTTGATTACTTGATGTTTACGCGTGTTATACTATTTTTTTATTTATATATTATCCGTTGCTTTTTCATTTTGTGTCAATAGGTAATTTATTTGACCTTTTTGAGTTCAGTTCTATTCTATTGAAAATTGTAATTTATAATTTATGGTGTCTCGATAAATGTTGTAATTGGGACATTATTATGGGTCAGCTGCCCTAAGACGGTATGGTTCCATTGTTTGACGCCTGTTGGGGTCAAAATGGTCGGGGGTCAACGATTTATGACAATTTGTCACAAAGTTTCAGTGATATTATTGTTGTTTGAAATTGACAATTGCATTAACGGAATCGAATATTTTTTCTCGAAGGATTTTAGATGGGGACGGTTACATTGGTTACGTTATATATTTTTATAGTACAAGTAGTACTTATATGTTTCACTTTTGTAATTAAATGAGTCTCACTTAAGTTTTAAGGAAAGACGAATAACTTATTTAATTGGTTCTATATGTATTTATACGAAAGCGTGTCATAGAAGAAAACAGCATTTCTTACAATATGTATAATATGATTTTCAGTTTTTTACTAATAAGTTTATTGTTATTACAGTACAATTTATTTCAAACATTTATTAAGTTGCTTAATTGTAGTATTATTGGCCAAAAAATTTTTATAAAATTTTAAAATTAAAATTTTTATCTCATTATAAATTAGCTTTGATCTTTTATGAGAAATAAAATTATCTACTTAAGACAAGCTAAAAAATATGGAAACTTTATGTATATAGGTTATTCATTGTTTTACTTGAATATCTTATTTTTTTCTTGGACATTAGGGGACTCTTTAGTAATATTCATCATGTCAACCATATATATAATTCCCAAGTCTTACGACGGTTAACCTCTGCTCTTGAGACGTGTGCGACCTTCTGACCGTTACGCAATTCATACCCCGACACAATTGAAGCTATTGACCCGTAAGCCTAACATCTTCCCATCCCCAGCTACTCCGAATTCAAAAATAAAAATAATTAAATTTTCAACATAAATCAAAGTTCGAACACAAGGAGTTCCGTTCGGAAATACGCCGATACCAAAGCAGCAACGGTCGGACACACAATAGCCACCGTATACAGTTACTACATTTATTTTCCAAAAATGTAACAATGTACAATTGTTATCAAGGAAAAAGGGTAGATTTTAGTAATCTTCTTAATGGCGTGTGTGAAAAGATTATAAATTAAGTTTCTGCAACAAATAAAAGTGACCCCTGACCATTGTCGGGGTGTCAATATGTGTGACCGTACCTATTGTGTTTGACCCCAGCAGGCTTAGTGCCAATTTGCGATCGCTTCGGTTCACAGCCGTGATCGCTCGGCCAATGCAAGGATTTCGAACGATTTACAATTCGATGTCATTACAATAATGGACTGATACAAAAATATATATATACTTTTTTTCAACTCCATGCAGATGCTTTCAATAAGGAAATGTAGTAACGGTTGATAATGTGATGTCTTTGTTGTTAGAAATTGAAGTTTCTGAATCTATGTTTTAGTGTATAATAAGGCCATAAAGAAGATATGCTCATTTCATGAAATCTTCGAGAAATTAATGAAATGGTCTTATTTCATGAAATGTTTCGCTGTCTATTGGCCACATCAATCAATGATAAAAAAATCGTTTCTCGAGATCGATTCTTGGGCAACTAAACGCGCGGCTACATCATGATAATTTTCACCATTTCAACACTATGTTATCAATATCGTAGAATAGTAACATTAATTACCAGTAGAGGTGCTGCAACAGCTTTGTTTTCTGTGAAGATGGCGGCCACTGAAGACAATGTTGTTTTTCGTAATTAAATGAGACAGAAAGTGATAGCCAAAGAGGTTACTAGAGTCTGAGAGTCTGTGCGGAAAGAGAATGGGCGTGGTGAAAAACGGAACTAACATTAAGATTTTTATTTGGCAATCAAACCCAGCAATCTGGAAAACGACAAAGTTTTGTATTAATACGGATTTATTTGTTGTTGTGATTTCTTGCGGTTTTTTGTATTTAATCATGTCTAAAGGCCTTGTCCGAAAACCTTACAAATATGGTAGAAAAGCACTACAGCGCCCTCCAATCTAAATCCCATTCTCTTTCCGCACAGACTCTATGTACATTTTCTCGAGTACAAAATAAGGAGCTGGCGAACAAACCGGAATAATTAAGCATCTGGTGAAACTACTTTCTTTTTGATATCCGGAGGTTTTGGGCCCGCTGAATTTCAATTTCAACTCATTTTCAATCAAAACCGCGTAAAACAGTTTTAAAATTACTAAAATTATAAATAAAAACCACGCCAAAAGCTCACTCCAGGTATGTCATACAGTTTTTACAGCTACTGTAAAATTTTATTTTATGTAATTATACCGTTTTGTTCGCGCAAAATAACAAGTAAATAATCTACCACGAGTAAATAATTCAGGAAAAATTGATTATTCTTAAATACTAAAATATATACATTTTAAAGCAATGTCAGATAAAGTTACAGAAGGGCAGTGCCGACTCTCGAAAAGCCACACCTACTACGGATGCAGTCAGAGAATTTGGATCGGCTATAAAACGCACTTATCGTCCACGGGAACGACCGTCAAAAGCATTGTCCAGCGTGACCCCTCGCCAGAAATAATGGCCGGGGCAGATAAATTAAAAATGCCTCAAAATACCCCTTGACGGACGAAGCCACGGCGACGCACGGTGCAATTTATATTCGACGCGTTGCGTTTGTGCTATTTTAGAGGGCGGAGAAAATGTGAAACGGTGATGTGGATTCGATACCCCTTGTGTTGCGCTTCTTTGTCAACAAATGATCTCATTTCATACTACATTGTATTTATTTCAATGATTTCAGGCCATGCACAAAGCGGTTTTAAAATAAAATCTTCCAACGTATTAAGTAATATATATTTTTGTTTTTTATAATGTTTTTTTTTGTATTTAGATGATATAAGGAACTCAATAAATTACGGCTTTATTTGTCCTTTTATTTGTATCCATCGGACCTGGTTTAAAGCTCTGTTTTTTTTATTCTGGTAGAGTCGTACTTTTGATAACATTACACATTAATATAATACTTTATTGGTTTCTCATTTAAATATTTCCACATACATTGATATACTGCTCATGCGGTTATATACCTACTGTGCAAAATATGAGTTATCAAAAAAATGTAAGGTGATTGCATAACTAGAATATTACAAAACGTTTCGTATTGTTCGTTAAAAAATGCATGATGGATGAATCATTTTAAAAAAGTATCCAGGAGATAACCAAACGCAACGAATTCACCGAAAGCTCGAACAATATCTTTAGCAACCTAATCGCTAGTTTAAAAAAAAGTTAAGCACCGTAATAAAAAACACAAATGCGCCAGGTACTTGCACAAAGCACGTAGTAATGACACAAACGAAATCTTGGCCACAATAAGCTAAGATCGATGTGCTTTTTTACGATTTGCAAGGCACCATTACTTAGAAAAGCGTGCGTTTCTCTAATTTGTATCGTACAAAAATGCACCTAATATTCATGCTATTAGAGCATTGCATTAATACTTTTTGTAATTTTTTTAATATTGTTCCTTTTTTGAAAACGATGGCGAAGTGGGATTTTTTTACAGCCAAGCCTTTTGTTATTTTTTAAAAGGACAAGGCGATTAGGTTGTGTCCATTCTGTCGGTTACTGTGAATCGATACAGTAAATGCCAAAGTTGACTGATTGCCGAAATCGCACCTGCACTGAGCTTGCATTACCTACCTGGTGAAATTGTGCCTATACTACAATCATATTTTTGTAATGCTAAGCTTGGCATTATATTGGCCCATGGTATATTGATAAGTTCCTACTTTTTCAAAGTTTTCGAGATGTTAAAATATATTTTATATGTTTTTTTATAGTTTGGTATTTCAAAATATAAATCTTTAAATAAATTTTAATAATGTGTTTTATTGCTATTGACGGGCTAAAAGTAAGAAACTTTCTCTAGAACTTAATTAAAGTACTTTCGCTTATTTTCAAATATACAGGGCGTCCCACGGGTTTGCCACACGGAGGGCAAGTATTAATAAATATTGAAGATAGGATATTTTACTGAAAGAAGACATAATTTTTTAATAATAAATAGAACTGCATTTACAGGTTTCAAAAAAAAAAAAACGCCTGCCAATTACTTTCGATGGTTATCATAAATTATTTCCTTTTTTTCAAATTTCATGAGTTTGATTCCAGTTGTAGCAGGCGGTTTTTATAAAATCTGTGAATGCAGTTCCAGTTATTATTAAAAAAAGTGATGTCTTCTTTCAGTGTTTCCTTCCATGTGAGAAACCCGTGGGACGCCCTGTATATGACTACCATAAATGACGTTTATTATGAGTACCGTTTTAAATACGCAAACTATATATTACACTAGCTGACCCAGTGAACTTCGTACTGCCATAAAAATAGGGGCTGATGGTAGAAGGATGAAAATTTAGGATTGTATGTATTTTTTAATGCAACTTTATATAAAATAAAAGTTTTCCAAAAAAAATGTAAGGGGTGTGTAACTTAGTGTTCTATCAATTTCCTGGGATAACATTCCCCCTAAACCATATGAGAACACTACGTTACAATACCCAATAGTGTAATTTTGGCGCGAAGGCGCATTATAGGTTTCAGAACACTACGTTAAAGGTGGACTACCCTTTTCGTTTAGGGGTATGAAAAATATATAGTAGCCGATTCTCATTCTCACAGAATATGCATATAACATTTCATAAAAATCGGTTAAGCCGTTTCGGAGGAGTATGGTGACTAACATTGTGACACGAGAATTTTATATAATCAGATTATATGATTTTATATATTTGCTCTATTATTTTTATAGAGTTTAAAGGAGGAATGAGCAACTTTGATGATCTTCGGACCATCTCCACCGTATTGCTCTATGGAATTTAATCGAAGTCTTCACTTGCGTAGAGTTTCCTTGAAAACCACTAGACCTAGAAAGGTTGAATAAAATTACATTGACTCAGTAAAAAGCCGTATGATAGGTACAATAACAAATGAAGAAGAAAAACCATCCACTCTGAAGATTTGAACTAAGATAACTGGACATTCGGATTCGATTGCAACGTCACATGAATAAAACATGCCAGTTTGACAGCGGGGCGCGGGAGGGGGTAAGGGGTTGAAGACTGGAGGAGAGGGGGGTAACCCTTTCCCTAGTGAATTTAATAAATGCTCACCCCATGTTTTTTGCGCGCAAGGGGTAGCTAGCAAGCGCATTGATTTTTTCCGATGGGGTTGAGATGAGCATATAAGTAACCGTGACGTGAGTAAGCTATGTATGATGTTAGTATATTCATTGAACGATCAAAGGAATATGAAGACTGTATATATTTTCTTTTTATGTGTAATGTAATGGTTGAAAAAAAGTTCAACACTTTATAGGTACTCCCTTGTTTGCTCGGCACTCCACAGTCCATTTACTAAAAGTTTTTGTAAATGAAGTTAATTATGGATGAAGGTGCATACAAAAACTTGACGTGAATTAGATTTTTAAAGTGAAACTTCTTGCGTTACGCGTTACGAAAAGTGTGTTCGCGCGAGGCGAACGGGAGTTGAGTGGGGGATATAAGCAAGTGAAAGCAGTGCGCGCGCACATTTTCTTTCTCTCTTTCTCTGTATACATTGTTCACACACATATACATATATATTCATACAGATGGAGCTAAAGAAGCTTCACTTCAGTCGTGTGGTCATAAGCACACTAGTTAGTTTGTTATTGCCACTTAGATAAGAAAAACCGACATCTGAAATTAAAGTTAGTAAAAACAACGACTGTTTAATAATTACTAGTGACAAGTAGAAGCAAACGATATCATAGTTCAACGCTAGTGTACCTATTTACTACTTATCATATTCATCATATTATGTCTTTCATGAGCAAAATTCTTTATTTATTCACGCAGTAATTCACATTCTAGGTACTTATTAGTTTAGGTCTGAAAGATTTGTCTGACCAATTCAGATATTCATTCAGTAGGTAGGTACTTATTATATCGTATCTTAAATTATTCTTCAATTAATGTGATTTTAACTTTATACATACCTTCATATTGTTATATACCTGCAGTCTAAAACTATATTATATTTGTTTCTTAGGTTTTCACGCATATCACTCATTAAATAAAACTAGTTTTTCACGGGTTAATGCACGAAACTTTCAAATCAATCCGACAAACGTCAATAAATAAATAAATAAAGTTTCGTGCATTAACCCGTGAAAAACTAGTTTTACTATATTATATATTGTGATAATGTACTCATCAAAAAACTCTAAGCAACATGTACGCTTTTGAAATATTGAACGATTGTAAGTAAAAAATAAATATTAATAAAAAATAGGAGCTCGATGGCACAGGTGGTTAGCGCGTTCGGCAGCGATCGTTGAAGTTAAGCAACATTCGCAGTGGTCGGTCATTGGATGGGTGACCAAAAATCTTCTATCTCGAGTTCCTCCGTGCTTCGGAAGGCACGTTAAGCCGTTGGTCCCGGCTGCATCTAAAGTCGTTAGCACCCGCCAATCCGCACTGGGCGTGCGTGGTGGGTCATGACCCAATCTCCCTATTCCATAAATAGGGAAGGCCTGTGCCCCAGCAGTGGGGACATTAATAGACTGATGATGAATAAAAAATATTTCCAACACTCACACCAATTAGCCTATCCCCAAAGTCAGCACTGTAAGGCTTGTGTTATGGGATGCTACAGTAACGGATAGAATACATATACAGTACATATATAAGTATATTTATATAGAAATACATATTAAACATCCATGGACTGGAATACAAATGCTCGTATTCATCACACAAAAATCTACTCCCACCGGGATTCGAACCCGGGACCTCTCAAGTCGGCGACACCATGAAACCCGCGTAAAAACCAAATCAAAGAGGTCGTCAAACTGTTAGTAATGTAGTATTAGAAAACAAAACACGAGTGATAAGTTTCTTTTTTTAAATCAAACAATTATTGTATCTGTGAGCAAAAAAGATTGTATACCAGTCTACTGGGCTAAGAAAACACAGTTTCTGCAAAATGATGGATGTTGCTTAGATTTTTTTGGAGTTTACTCCTTAAGGATCGATTTGTATATATAAGGGGCCCGGTACGAGAAAAATGTGAGGAGTTAAATCTATCGATGAATGACCTCGTTACGTTTTTGGTGCGCATCCTATGTCGCGCAACTTTGACAAACAAAGATGACAGATTGACATTAATATTTTTTTTAGAATCTGAACTGAATTTAGATATTGTTTCTGATAGAGCAATGGGGACAACGAGGTATGGTACAACCATTGATGCGGTATTTTCAAAATTCGTGAACCACGTATCTACGAACGTCCATGTGTCTTATTTTAGTTACCATAAACCACTTGTCACTGTAATCAATAATGCAGACAGTGTTGATTTAATTAATATTTAAAAAAATGATAATAGTCTGATAATAATAATTACATAATTTATCAACATTCCTAATGATATATTTATGCACATCTGAAATTGACTATTGTAAAAAGTTTAATGTAAAATATTTCGTCGATTAGTTATAATAAATGTATATGAAATGAATAAATATATATTTATATTATTTTCATTAATTTGTTAATTTACCCTTTCGTACAGTATCAATCTTTTTTAAGTCAAATAAACTCTTTTTGCGTCTGGTTAGACTATCGAACTTAAGGAGTAATCTCCAGTCGTGCGTCGGAGCTGACACACACAATTTTTTTTGATGTGTGTATTATAATTTATTTAATGTCTCATGTGTAACTGTGAGCCTTTCATTAATAAAGTTGTGAGCTAAATTACTAGTGACACTGATATTGGATCAGTGATTTGCAAAAGGGTGAAATGGGGTTATAACAAAAGACTACACTATTCTCTCATGTGTCAGGGATGTGAACGTCATTACGAGAACGAAAGGACCAATTTGAAACTGAAATTTGAAGGAGGGAGCCACTGTCGTGCTACTACTGTCGTACTTCTGACATTAAGGCTCATTTTGGATTGTTTAATTAAGTTTTATATTCGGTGGCAGAAGTCTTTTGTTAGTTCCATTTACCACCGCTTTATCGAATATGTTGGTGTATCCTGTACCCCTTTATTGACAGCTCTAACGATATATGATTGCGATGCGACGCATGCAGAGAACCGTGTCAATGGTATTATATTTACGCGGGAGATAAACGCACAAAATTCACATTATACACAAAGTTGTATGTATAAAGTTCACATTGCAAAAAAGAGGGGGAAAATAAAATTCAAAGAAAATAAATAAATATTTTTAACAATCAAAGTATCAGCTACTCTGATGACTGGGTTTGTTTGAAACTCGGTAGGGTCAAATGTTTGTATGAAAAATACAAGCACTTGTATGTATCAGAACCATTTTGCATTTGATATCTTAGCATACCATAATATAATTAAAACAAACCTTACACTGTTCCATTTGGGACTAGGCTAATTGGTTGTGTTAGAAATATTTATTATTAAATAAAACAAGTTTCAACGGTATAGATGCACTGATTTATTACATGCTCACTCACTGCAGACTTATTTTTCGCCTATGTTTCATATCTGCAATATGTGCCAGTCTGCAGTATGTGAACATGCAATAGATCAAACCATTACATTAAATTACTTTTATTAAATTATTATTAAATTATGATAAACCACAGATCTTTGCAATTGAACAACGATTCATTCCTACGATGATACGCGAAGCTAATGAGATTAAGAAATATCCAAATTTCAATAGGAAAGATGGTTGGTATTGGTATGCCATCAGATTGGGAACTCCTTATACAACAGATAAAATCCCAACCCCGAACACACACTGCAAGACCAGCAGATACTATTAGTTTTTTTTTGTTTGCATAATTAAACATAAGAAAGAGACGGAAAGCCTCTCTGAGTTTGTTTCGCCAGTTCTTCTCAGAAAGATCTCCCAGTTTTGGAACTAGGGACAAATAAAAAAAATCAGAATTATAAAAAATAATTAAATAAAGTACCTTATTAAATTATCTAATAAATTCATACATAGACAATAAAGTTTTATAAATCTTCCAATGAAATATCCGAACGCTCAATAAAAGTCTTTCAAAGGTAGCTCGACAAAGTAAATAAAATCATAATTTTGACGACGCAGCCTGAAAAGGATGCGAAACGTCATAAATAGATAAATCAGTGCATCTATACCATTGAAACTTGTTTTATTTAATGAGTGGTGTGCGTGAAAACCAAAGAAACGAATATATTTATTATTATTTATTATGATAAAAACCAAAATAAAACTCATTGAAATCTATGACAATGAACACAACCAATAACAGGCGAGAAATGAGATTAAGAACCGGTAAAAGGGTTAATAGTTTTTAAATTGCTTAATGCGGTATTGTTGTGGGATTATCTCTAATAAAATGAATTAAAAAGTGATTAAAAAACATTTGGAATTCTTTGAAAATGGCTTTATTCTAACTATATGTACTATAGGAACTTCGTCAGTTTAAAAACATTTTAACGGGAATTAAAGTGAATAAAAAAATAAACATAGCAATAATTTAACTACGTGGTTTTTGTTCACTTCGTTTACGTAGAATATCTTGTTCCCCATACCACCTACTATGCCCTATTTGTTCCCTTCAATAGGGTATTTGCCAGTATTAAAAATAAAGTGCCAATTGCTAGCATCTGTATTTAGAATGAATATTGGCAGGAGTTTTTACTATTTTTACAGAAAAAGTATTCATAATTTTACTAAAAACATACGATAAAGTTAATAGTTTTCTTGTCTATTGTCACGTGACCCAACAGGATTGGGATTGGTGTAGCCTAAAATGACGTCAGACGCAAGTAAACTTCCGGTTAAAGTGACATTTGATTGTATGGTTTGACGTTTTAATGACAGTCGTGTGACGTCATACACCAGCCATAGAGACGCCATATTGTCCAGAGATATGTTTTTCGCAGCAACTTGAAAATAGAGTTTTTGATTTGTTTTTTTTACCGAAATACACAACATAATGATGAATATCCACTTTTTATGGACTCTATAAACTTCAGTAAATAACGTGAGATCGTTTTCTAAAACTTTCAAATACCCTATTTGTTTTTCGAAACAAAAAGTTAAAATATCCTTAACAAAAATCATTTATTAAATTTTCATTTCAGTTCAATTTATACCTACTCCAAAGTTCATTCACCAAGGCCGAAAAACGTGATAAACCGACAGACAAACATTTTCTGCATATATATATATATAATATATATATATATATTTTTATATACATTATATATATAATGATAAGTGTGTATGGTATTAGTATTTCGTTTCTTGTATCCATAAAATACATACATATGATATAGACCTCACGTTCGAAAAGAAATAAAAAGAACACGAAATACTTTTTTTCTAGGCGGAATTCATATTAAATGGCCCCTTATTACCAGATTCCATTACCAAGACTTCTTCATACAGAACTATGGAAAAGTGTTAGTACCGATGATATAAACAAAGTCAATTTGAAGTTGATTGCGTCTTAAAGGCAGGTATATATTCCATTTATTGGGAAAGTTACTCTACAGATAATTATGCGAATATGGATACTCTCCAGCAAACAATCTCATCAGCAAAAGAATATCGTAAGATTTATGTACCGAAATGACTTCTGGATTCCCTTTTCATATAACGACTTGGAGATTCCCTCGCGCTCATAATTTTAGATTCCCTTGGAGGATATTTTTTCCCGAACGGAGGAGAGGGACGGCCTAGGTGTGAGTGAGATGGTATAAAATCCATACTTATAATATTTGCAGCCTCCGTGCGGCACTCACACATGAAAAGATTTAGCACTCCGCCGAGAGTTTCGGACGACCGGCCGCTATACTTACAGGCTGATCCAATAAAATTCATATTTTTTTTTGTATATGACTTTTAAATGATATTATCTTTTATATATAAAGATCAATTGCTGTTCGTTAGTCTCGTGTTAAACTAGAGGACGGCTGAACGGATTTATCTTATCTTGGTATAAGGAAAACTAACAAAATGCGGTTTTCACGTAATTGACGTTTAATAACGTATACAATTGTAGGTGACAATAAAAGTCAAACAAATATCCAAAAACATTAAAAATAAATTATATAAAAACTGCCAGTTTCGGCAACACTTGGTCTTGAAATGTTCGTGGAGGTCTGGGGAAAGTGTAAAAGATGAGAAAAAATCGAATCATTGCCGGGAAAACCCTAAAAACAGGGAGCGAAGCGGCGGGCAAAAGTTAGTTATGAATATAAATTTTATTTTCTGATAAATAGTTGTGAAGTTAAATTAAAACTAACAAGCTCAAGCAATTATTTTTTGAGGCGGATGCATTGTTGGTGTATTATTCACAGATTACAGCTTATGTTTCATATATTGTTTCTCAAAGCAACTATATAATAAAGGTACATTAAACATACATATCGTGTATTCACGTCATTATCCATATGTCCCACCCCAATCTGGGTTGAAAGAACATCAAATGTGCAGCTTGACAGTAAAAAGTGTATAAATATTAGTCCCATAGCTCTGGCTACACCTCAACTGTCAACAACACTATGCATCTAAGATGTTGTCCTGAAGCTTTCTAAACAATTACTAAAATAGTTAGTATTTGGATTTTTTAAGTATGTTACTGCTCAATTTTTAAATCTAAAGAAGATATTACTAGAAAAAAATCCACGCGTCGAAAATTCTAGTCCCATCTGCGGCTTTGTCCGCGTGGAATTATTTCTAGTAATTTTTTTTTAGATTGAAATTACTAATATACCCTGTCTGTTGACAGACTTTTACTGGCTGCACTGGGAATAAACAGGTGACGCAATCTATATTTGTGTTGTTTTTAATAAATAGTTTACTTAACATCTGATGGAGTGGAGTCATTTGTCGGACAAAAATGACTCCACTCCATCAGATGTTAAGTAAAGGCAGGAGTCCAGACCCGAAGTTAGCTGGTACAGCAGTTTTGAGACTAGAATTCATTACAGTTTTAGGAAAGTTTAATCTTAAAATTATTTAATAATGTTCGAAACTTCCTATCACTGAATACAATTAGTACGACGTAAAAGCTTGAATTGCTTAAATTTTTCAACGATGACCTGTTTCTTACAAGCGACGGAACCGATTTATTTGTTGAAAATATCATAACCACAATTGGTCGACTCTAATCTAAATATTTAACGATAAAATGGGCGCCAGCTATTTTATTGGTTCGACTAATAGCACGCTTAATTATTATATTGGCAGGCTACACACAGCGTCATACGTTACCGTCAAAAAGAAATTCTTTTTGAATATTTAGCTCGTATAGAGCTAGAATTTAAAAAAAATCCCTATTCCTTCTTTATTTAATAGGAAATTCGAAGGCTCATGTTGAAGATGATTGAGTTTTAATAGAGTCCCGTGTTTCTTAAGGAATTTATAAGTGGTCATTTATGGGTAGGTATGCATGTATCACGTATGTATGTATCACGCTGGACTGACAGTTTTCCCATGCATTACCAAAAGTGTTCAATTACTGAAGTCGCGAAAACTATTTTAGGTGATGGGATACTAACCTGTCACGTTATTAGGTAAAGATGTTGTGTGTTTGAGAGTGTTTAGAGTTATATAAGTATTTAACCAATTTTTTTATTGAGTTTTTTTTGGAATGAAAATTTTGGTCTTGGTGAGATTTTCTTTGTTTAGTACTTTTCCCTCCAACTATGATAGTTTTCTTCTACTCTGGTACCTAGTTTGATAAGGTAGTTTTTTACCCATGGTGTAATATCCTATCCAAGGTAGTTTTTACACAATCATGGTAGTCATATGTTATTTCATCCATGGTAGCTTTTTATGGTATTTTCTTTCACCTATGGTAGTTTTCTCTCACTATGGTAGTTTCTTACGGTATTTCCTTAAATATTAAATAAATACTCTGGCAAATACGTTCGTCCTGTATACAGTTACGCACACATCGTCATCTAACGTCGCGGCGCGCAGGAAAAAATGTACGACGCTATAAAAAATCACCGGCCGCTCGCTCCCGCAATTTTTACCCGTTTTTTCCCCTCCTGGCGAGGGGCGGTTGTCATGGCGACGGTCGGACGCCCCCGCCCCTGGGACGGACGGCTGAAAGCGTCAATATTTTTATGGAGCACTGTTTTGATTTGGCGATTTTTTTTGCACAACTTTCTTTAGACGACGTAGTTGTATCAAATGAGCTCGGCAAATGTGTTCGAAAAACATTTACTGAATGTTGAGAAAGTATTCTGACTCTGTATTAAATGGTCACTTTTTTCTACAGTTTTCACACAATTAATGTGTCACAATGTTTCTTTAGCTTTCTTATTTTTGTCAATAAAAATGATATATTATCTATTTGATAGATATAGAACAGAGAATTTCAGAATGTTACAGAATACCACAGTGAAATAAGACTAGGTCGGTGCGATTCAAACTTTATGGCGGTTGTGAAGTTAGCATCGAGTGCATTCTACGCGCAGGTACAGTTAGGTGGTCACTCACGAATATAGATGCAAAGGCTATCGTTTTTGGCCAGCTGATAACTCTAAACTCGCTTCTTGTCTATTGTCACGTGACCCAACAGGATTGGGATTGGTGTAGCCTAAAATGACGTCAGACGCAAGTAAACTTCCGGTTAAAGTGACATTTGATTGTATGGTTTGACGTTTTAATGACAGTCGTGTGACGTCATACACCAGCCATAGAGACGCCATATTGTCCAGAGATATGTTTTTCGCAGCAACTTGAAAATAGAGTTTTTGATTTGTTTTTTTTACCGAAATACACAACATAATGATGAATATCCACTTTTTATGGACTCTATAAACTTCAGTAAATAACGTGAGATCGTTTTCTAAAACTTTCAAATACCCTATTTGTTTTTCGAAACAAAAAGTTAAAATATCCTTAACAAAAATCATTTATTAAATTTTCATTTCAGTTCAATTTATACCTACTCCAAAGTTCATTCACCAAGGCCGAAAAACGTGATAAACCGACAGACAAACATTTTCTGCATATATATATATATATAATATATATATATATTTTTATATACATTATATATATAATGATAAGTGTGTATGGTATTAGTATTTCGTTTCTTGTATCCATAAAATACATACATATGATATAGACCTCACGTTCGAAAAGAAATAAAAAGAACACGAAATACTTTTTTTCTAGGCGGAATTCATATTAAATGGCCCCTTATTACCAGATTCCATTACCAAGACTTCTTCATACAGAACTATGGAAAAGTGTTAGTACCGATGATATAAACAAAGTCAATTTGAAGTTGATTGCGTCTTAAAGGCAGGTATATATTCCATTTATTGGGAAAGTTACTCTACAGATATAACATCTGATGGAGTGGAGTCATTTGTCGGACAAAAATGACTCCACTCCATCAGATGTTAAGTAAAGGCAGGAGTCCAGACCCGAAGTTAGCTGGTACAGCAGTTTTGAGACTAGAATTCATTACAGTTTTAGGAAAGTTTAATCTTAAAATTATTTAATAATGTTCGAAACTTCCTATCACTGAATACAATTAGTACGACGTAAAAGCTTGAATTGCTTAAATTTTTCAACGATGACCTGTTTCTTACAAGCGACGGAACCGATTTATTTGTTGAAAATATCATAACCACAATTGGTCGACTCTAATCTAAATATTTAACGATAAAATGGGCGCCAGCTATTTTATTGGTTCGACTAATAGCACGCTTAATTATTATATTGGCAGGCTACACACAGCGTCATACGTTACCGTCAAAAAGAAATTCTTTTTGAATATTTAGCTCGTATAGAGCTAGAATTTAAAAAAAATCCCTATTCCTTCTTTATTTAATAGGAAATTCGAAGGCTCATGTTGAAGATGATTGAGTTTTAATAGAGTCCCGTGTTTCTTAAGGAATTTATAAGTGGTCATTTATGGGTAGGTATGCATGTATCACGTATGTATGTATCACGCTGGACTGACAGTTTTCCCATGCATTACCAAAAGTGTTCAATTACTGAAGTCGCGAAAACTATTTTAGGTGATGGGATACTAACCTGTCACGTTATTAGGTAAAGATGTTGTGTGTTTGAGAGTGTTTAGAGTTATATAAGTATTTAACCAATTTTTTTATTGAGTTTTTTTTGGAATGAAAATTTTGGTCTTGGTGAGATTTTCTTTGTTTAGTACTTTTCCCTCCAACTATGATAGTTTTCTTCTACTCTGGTACCTAGTTTGATAAGGTAGTTTTTTACCCATGGTGTAATATCCTATCCAAGGTAGTTTTTACACAATCATGGTAGTCATATGTTATTTCATCCATGGTAGCTTTTTATGGTATTTTCTTTCACCTATGGTAGTTTTCTCTCACTATGGTAGTTTCTTACGGTATTTCCTTAAATATTAAATAAATACTCTGGCAAATACGTTCGTCCTGTATACAGTTACGCACACATCGTCATCTAACGTCGCGGCGCGCAGGAAAAAATGTACGACGCTATAAAAAATCACCGGCCGCTCGCTCCCGCAATTTTTACCCGTTTTTTCCCCTCCTGGCGAGGGGCGGTTGTCATGGCGACGGTCGGACGCCCCCGCCCCTGGGACGGACGGCTGAAAGCGTCAATATTTTTATGGAGCACTGTTTTGATTTGGCGATTTTTTTTGCACAACTTTCTTTAGACGACGTAGTTGTATCAAATGAGCTCGGCAAATGTGTTCGAAAAACATTTACTGAATGTTGAGAAAGTATTCTGACTCTGTATTAAATGGTCACTTTTTTCTACAGTTTTCACACAATTAATGTGTCACAATGTTTCTTTAGCTTTCTTATTTTTGTCAATAAAAATGATATATTATCTATTTGATAGATATAGAACAGAGAATTTCAGAATGTTACAGAATACCACAGTGAAATAAGACTAGGTCGGTGCGATTCAAACTTTATGGCGGTTGTGAAGTTAGCATCGAGTGCATTCTACGCGCAGGTACAGTTAGGTGGTCACTCACGAATATAGATGCAAAGGCTATCGTTTTTGGCCAGCTGATAACAACCGCTTTTTTCGCTAAACAGCCATAAACAACACAAAACGGACGTCGCAGGTACATATGTGTAACCGTTTTGATACGCCCTACGATTACGACTTAAGTAAAAACAAAAAAGGCTTTTTAACCATTTAAATCATTTTTTTTGATAACAACCGCTGTTTTACAACTACACTCACGAACCAATTAGCAAAATCCCAGATCCATGTGATCACATACCTTGCACCTAAAGGACAATGTTAAATTTGGCCTAAGAACCAACACCAATTTGGCATTTATGATAATTCTTAGTATATTTTAAATATTTAATTAGTATATTAAAACTAAAATGTATGGACGCAGAACAATGTCCCTTCATTTACTGCGCAGTGACTTGTGCTAACTTCACAGCCGTCATTAAGTTTGCACCGTACCAATGGGTCCTTTTGGTGGTGTTGTATTTCTGTTGGTGTTAGAGCGCTAGTTAACGAGACGATTTCTACCCTGGTCTAGGCACGGTTTTAAACCGTGTCTATGTCCGATCATTAGTTAAGTGTGGTACACTATGGAGGTTTGTTAACGACCACTGGCGCCAGTGAGACGGTTTAGAATCGGTACAAACATACAAACCGTGCTCGTGAAGAAGCTTAGCCGGCACCAGGTCGGGTAGAAACCATCCCATAGACCCGGTGGAAAACCGGTCATTAAAAAGCCCCTTAGTAAGGTTTAATGGGTTCCATGACAGAGTAGTGGATTGGGTGCAAAGGAGAGGAGTTCGATGGCGCGGGTGGTTAGCGCTTTCGGCTGCGATCATTGAAGTTAAGCAACTTTTGCAGTGGTCGGTCATTGGATGGGTGACCAAAAATTTTCTATCTCGAGTTCCTCCGTGCTTCGGAAGGCACGTTACGCTGTTGATCCCGGCTGCATCTACAGTCATTAGCACCCGCCATTCCGCACTAGGCCCGCGTGGTGGGTCATGGCCGAATCTCCCTATTCCATCCATAGGGAAGGCCAGTGTCCCAACAGTGGGGACATTAATAGGCTGATGATGATGATGATGGATTGGGTTCAGGCGGGACCCGTTGTCATTTTCAATCAGTGCGGGGTAGATCGGGGAGTTGTTTTACGTGGCAGGTATGGGAGACGAAGCACGGCGAACTGTCCACCATGGACCTCAGTTGCGGCACCTGGTGGTGAGCCGATTGGCGTGTTGCCCAGAGAAGCCTAGGATCGTACTAGAGGGCGTAGAGTTATTCGCTAAGCGGGCGCAGGGGCGAGGGAGTCAGTCGTGCTCACACGAGAGAATGCCCCTACTGTGACTCCGGTACGGTCTGTAATCTTAAGCTCTTCGTAGCAGTGCAGCTCACTGTTTTCCACCAGTCGAATGCAGTATGTCGGATCATGTGTCGATGCATGATGTGGTATGCACAATGCATTTTTTCTCCCCGTCATCGAAAAAAGCAAGCCAGTGATGGTAAGATCAGCACAAATTTGCTGTCGCATCGCATCAACTATTTTCACCAAATAGAAAAATTTACACGGAATATCAAATGGGATTGGGTACAGATATTGCAATCCACGAAGACGCGGCCCACTATTCCTCCTAACCGTTTATAGTAAATGTGTGCCAGCTTCCGCCAATATTTGAGTGTTATCGGTACACACTAATTATCTATGATAATAATAAATAATAATATGATTATTGATAAATTTAAAAATATTGGCCTTGATCTAAATTATTCAAAATGCGAACTATTTATACCAGAATCAAAATTTTCACAGGATCAGTTACAACGCATTATTACCGAATTTTCGGCTTTAGCTCCTAATATTAAAATTCTAGATAATAAATCACTCCGTCTCCTAGGGTCCCCTATATTTGACGATGCTATTCCGATTTTTATTGATGAACAAATTTCTAAATTTCAGCAGTCCTCCGAAAAAATGTTAAAAATTAATCCTCACATGGCTTTGTATTTAATACGTTTTTGCGCTTTTGCCCCAAAATTCATATATTTTTTACGTAGTACTCATTTTTGGCTTTTTCCAGGGCTACTGTCATCTATTGACAGTTCGCTCAGGGATACACTTTCCAAAATTCTAAATTGTTCATTTTCTGATAACGCCTGGAAGCAGGCCTCTCTCCCTGTTCGTTTCGGAGGACTTGGTACTCGCCATATTTCACATATTGCCCTTCCCTCTTTTCTGTCTTCTGCAAATGGTACAGCCGAGCTTTTTAATAAAATACTATGTCCTTCTTTAGGCGTAGTGGAGCCGGCTCACCTTGCAGAGGCCAGAAATGCTTGGTGCAGGGCATGCCCGGGAGTAGATATACCATCCTCCTTATTTTCACAGAGGCAATGGGACGAGCCACTCTGTTTGCGTCTTCAGAGTGATCTTTTAGCTTCCTCTGAAAACGCAGCTGAGCGTGCTCGCCTCCTAGCGGTCTTTCAAGTAGAGTCTGGTTACTGGCTGCAAGCTCTTCCTTCAGCCAATATCGGGACTCTGCTTGACAGAAGTTCTATATCACTTGCCATTTCACTCAGACTCGGCGTCAAGACAAATCACCCCCATCGTTGTCGTTGCGGAACTCGCGGCGGTGAGTTGGGACACCATGGTCTCTCATGCCAAATGAGCGCTGGTCGAGTCTCCCGTCACGCCTGCATCAATGACGTCATCCGCAGAGCTCTTGTTGCAGTCAATGTGCCAGCGGCCCTAGAGCCCAGCGGCATCTTCCGAGACGATGGCAAGAGACCTGACGGAATGACGCTCATTCCCTGGAAGCAGGGTCGTCCTCTTGTGTGGGACGCAACTTGCGTGGATACGCTTGCTCCGTGCCATACAAGTAGTACCTCCCTGGCTGCAGGCGCGGCGGCGGCCTCTGCCGAGTGCTCCAAGCGGCGCAAATATTCAGCTCTCAATGAGAGCTACATATTTGTGCCATTTGGTGTGGAGACCATGGGACCATGGGGTCCAAGTG
Source organism: Chilo suppressalis (assembly GCA_902850365.2). Lineage (NCBI taxonomy): Eukaryota > Metazoa > Arthropoda > Insecta > Lepidoptera > Crambidae > Chilo > Chilo suppressalis. The sequence goes on from OU963898.1 coordinate 24,460,594, forward strand.
CTCGTTCCTTCTTTAAGGAATTGTCTAAGAGACTCACCGAGGTGACCGGTGATCAAAAGGCTGGCAGCTACCTCGGCCAACGGATTAGCCTCGCTATCCAACGTGGAAATGCTGCCAGCCTATTGGGCACCATTCCTGACGGCGGCGCTGGGGGTGATATATTTTATATTTTGTAAATTGTATATTTAAGTTCTTAGTTATTTCTAGTTTTTACGTTTGTAGACATAAGGTAGTTGTAATTCACTTGTCACTGTAATTAATTAAATAAAATCATCGCATAATATGATAATTATCTAATTATCCTTTTATCACTAAATATCCTTCAACCAAAAATTGGTGGGGCGCATCTTCGTGGATTGCACTATCTGTAACTTGCTGCGTCTTAATTAAAAAAAATCCGCATATTAAGTCAATTTAATTAAGACTTCTGATTCATATAAACTGATATTATATTACGTCACTAAAACTCTTCCTAAGTATACACTGTTCTTAAAAAAAAATGTTTTTTTTAATAATTAATATTTATAAAAGGCAACAATTCTTTTTGCAATCTAATTGCGACTCGCGTTTTCCCAAAAATCGTATCTTTTTTCAGTAAGATTGTGAAATGTCATCGCCATTGTGTAATTATCTGCATTTTCATAAAATCACCAGGATTTTCACAATTAATCGATTTATTATATCATCCTACGACATATAAGTATAACGATTACTTAGTCTAGTCAAGCTACTGTGTCGTTGTGCGTGAATACAGGTAGGTCCTTCTACTAAAACTCACTTCCTCTTGTAACACGTCAATTTTTAAGATTCTTGTAATGACTTATGCCATATATTTTTTTTTCTAGGAAATAAACTTATTATAGTAATAAACATGATGATGGGGTAAAGTAAACGAAATTCTATTTTGTCCGTAAGTAAGATGATAAAAAAAATAGGGCACAAATTTTTTTGTCAATCAACAAAAAAAATACACAGATTAAGTGTGTCAAAGTTTGGGACTGGTGATTCGTGACGTCACTTTTTAGTTAAAATTGTACGAAAACTGCACACATAAAAATACGTGTCCTATACTTTTTGATAATACTAGCTGTGCCCCGCGGTGTTACCCGCAGTTCATTAGGGATATTTTCCTGCAGTAAAACATAGCCCATGTGTTATTCCAGGGCGTCAGCTAACTCCATACCAAATTTAATAATAAAACGTTAGGAAGTAACAAACATACATACACACTTAATATTAGTGTGATTAACCTAGAAGCATGTGAGCTCGAAGTTATTAAGTAAATGTATCAATGTGTATTAACTATTTCAGCACCATCATCATCATTAACCTATTAATGGCCCCACTGCTGGGGTACAGGCCTTCCCTATGGATGGAATAGGGAGATAGGGCGATGACCCACCACACGGCGGGCCCAGCGCGGATTGGTCGGTGCTAACGACTGCAGATGCAGCCGGGACCAATGGCTTAACTTGCCTTCCGAAGCACAGAGGAGCTCGAGATAGTAAATTTTTGGTCAACCATCTAATGACCGACCACTGCTGTAAATTTCAGTATACTCAGAAAAATACATGTTTTGTATAACATCCTATTGGATCTAATTAGATTGTGCAGTAAAATCAGAAAGCCGGCAGTCTAGACAAACAGGCAGCCCGTATCATACTCCGGCGAAGTAAGTAGTTGTACAACAAACATCGGTAACTTAATATTTGGAAACCAATTATCCTCGAGAAATATTCGCTTGTTCGGGATATAAGTAACTCAAATAATTCGGTTAGGGATATACTATTTAGGGAGAGTGGCGTGTTTTAATAGAGAACACAGGCTATTTATATGGTTTATGTTTAGTTAACCCAATAAATAATGGAAGAATGTGGTCATTATTAGACGTATGTAGTATACAACTGGAACATATATGGTGGTGTCCACAATAATTTGGTGTTTAAAAGAATTAATAACAAAGTCATTACGTTACTGTGCAAGAAATAAGTAAGTATTTGGTAAATAAATCTTCAATCAGAAGAAGTTATAATAACGGCTGCTCTTCCAGTCTGCAGTTTTTTTAATACGTACCTAATTCTATGCTTGTTCACTTTAACAGTACAAGTAATTCGCTTATTTTTACCATCCAATCATTATTCACTTCAAAAAGTGTACGCCTACTTTTTTTCGTAAAAAAACGTATATGTGTAAGCCCCTATGTATTAACGCCGTGGTCGTTAAAAAAACTCCCCTTGCTTTTTTACTGTTTATAAAAGCGCTCTCATTGGCCACGTTCCCCCAATAAAAAAGCAAAAGACGCGTGCTCAGGGCACGCGCAATGCCATTCAAATTCAAATAAGGAACGCACGCGCGAGTATGTAACATACGGTAGCGCGGCTGCGTCTTATTATTACTAGCCACCAATTTAAAAAGATCTCCCCTGCTTCTCAAAACCAACGGCAAAAGCGCTACATCAAAAGCGTCTGCATGTCAACGTAAAGTCCAAGTTATTTTGGTACTGGCGCATAAAAATACGCGTGGAAAAAATATAAAATGAGTAGGGAAGTATTTTAAAAATAGAACGCTCTCCCTTCCGAGTTAGGGGAGTGACTGCTTGATATATTACCGGAGTTACTTGGGATTTTAATAATACACAGCGTGTGTTGGTTCAGTGAGGCCGTAAGATTTGTCAATATGGCATTCTGTGGGTGCTATTTTGGGTAGATCGCGTGGCGAGAGATCGTGTTTCTAGATATTGTAATGTTTACCTGACAGGAGGAGAGTACGCTCAAGTTACCAGTTTCCGGCCATAAGCGATGTTGGCTGGGCAATCGATGTGCCTTTTCTAGTAGAATGGTACTGTGATCAAAAGGCAATAAATATTAATAAATAATTGCAGGTTTGATGAGTACCTACATGAAACTTTATTGTAAGAAAAGCTTTACTGTATCTTTATGGTTCCGTAAAATTGTAAATACCGTTAGATTATAATATATCTCGCGAGATTATGAACTGTCGATAGATTTTAAAATATAACATACTGCTTACAGTTTACAATCTCGCGAGATAGATTTATTATCTACGGGTATTTACAGTTTTCCGGTGACATGTTCGCATGCATTTAAACAACTTAGTGTCTTATTCATGTATATAAGAGAACCAAAAATATAATGCATTTTAGATTTCTATATATTACTTACCTACTGAAACTGCAGTCATTATCTGCGTTAAGATGAAAATGAGACGAGAAAATATCCTAAAAAGCATGAATAATTTTTCTACGTGTAAATGGTGACAATTAAAACCACTCTATTCTAGAGATGAGGCGAGTTAGGCTGACTCGAATACTGAATCGAATACCTAGCAGGTACTCAAGTACTCGAGTGCTCGAAATATTGTATTCGGATCCACAGTACTCGAGTACAGGTTTCGAGTACTTACGGTATTCGAATACTCAGTCGTTGTACTCGTACAGTGAAGATAGTAACGTGAAGTTTTGATGAGTCGGTGCAGGTTTGAACGTGTTTGTTTCCTACTCGGCCGATCAGTTTAATGAGATGTTAACAAAAGTTTAATTACATATTTGTTTCTTATAAGTAATTACCTGTTTTAATTAGTCGAACTCTCGGTTACCAGTTTAACTGTAGAATTTGAGTCAAATTATCTGTTTTTTAACTAGTGACTTTGTGAGAGGATGGCTCCGAAGAAAAAATCCGAAGTATGGAATTTAATAATATTTTTACAAATAAAAAAGTGGAGTGCAAGGAGGGTAAAAAAACATTTGTTAATTTGGGAAACACCACTTTATTAAAACATTTGAAAAAATACATGCTTTGATTTATACAGCGATAATAGAAAAAAAGGAAGCAAATGAAAACGTAAGCTTGGATGAAAGTTCCAATTTGGACTAGGAGTCATTAGACTCATTAGCATCGTCATCTACAATTCAATCAAATGACATTGACCAAGTACCAGCGAAAAGTCGTAAAAGACAATTACAGACGACTTTTTTTGTCAAAAAATGCTATACAGGTCATCTCGAAGAATATAGACCGGGGAGGGAGGAAACTCGAAGAATTACAAGGTCCGATTAAAAAAATACTCGAGTCGAGACCCGTAAAGTATTCGAATACTTGTGCTAGTACTCGAATACCTATCCGAGTATTCCGACTCGAGTCTTAATTCTAATCTTTTTTTAACGAGTACTAAAATACCCGAATACCAAAAATAACCGACTCGGCATATCACTACTCTATTCATGATAAAAGTTTCATTAAAATAAATACTTCAGAAAGTTAGTATATAAGTTATTAATTAAAACACACCCAACTAATCAGAAATATGACTGTATATCATAATACATACCAGCATAAATACGAAAAAGACGAAAATAAGGATCAATTTAATTATCATTACTCACGCGCCTAAGCCCGGGTTAAAACCGTCAATTTATTATTATGGACCCGTATCCAATTTAAAACAACGCATGGCCGAATGGAGCCATTAGGTATACGAGGGGATACATTGTTTTGGTACGAACATAGAGAGGGGAATCCTTGTGGAGCAGAAAAAACAATTTAAAAATAAAATGAAATAATTATAAAAGGGAGGGAGCGGCGCGTGTCATGCAGGTTTTTATTTATTTCAGTACGTTCAGCTGCTGTTCGAAATTTAAACTTTTAAATAGGTACTGGCACATAGGAGGTGACATGTGGTATTGGAAAAAATGCATTACATTCGAGAAAAAAGGTTTTCATCTTTTGCGAAATACGAACATATTGTAGTAGTAACAGCTTTCACGTACAGTAATGATTGCTTTGTTGTTTTATAGTACACTAGTTGTGCCCCGCGGTGTTACCCGCAGTTTATTAGGGATATTTTCCCGCAGTAAAACGTAACCTATGTGGTAATCCAGGGTGTCAGCTAACCCCATACTAAATATTATTAAAATCGCTCCAGCCGTTTAGACGTGAAGAAGTAACAAACATACACACTCGCACACTCACAAACTTTCGCCTTTATAATATTAGTGTGATTAAGTAAAGTTAAAATCGAAAAGAAAACTTAATGAAGTTCTTAACATATATAAAATAATTAAAAACAATTAAATATAATTTTTTTGTAATTTGTGACGTTTGTTGATAGAGTGTTTCTATGAATTAGGTATTTCAAAAAGTTCGTAGGTGCTTTAAAACGGCAATGAAAAACCAAAATGAAAAAAATTAAGTATTACCTTTGCCACATGCTGTTACTTGATTTTATATGAACGACTTCAGATGGTTCAGAACAATAAAAATATATACTTAAATGGGTATAGTATCAATATGATCATCTGGATGATACAACTAAATGGCGTATGCAAAAAAAACAGTTGTAGGTGAACAGATTTAACATACGAATCCTTAATTAAATAACCTAAATAAAGGCAATCTCGACAAAAAAACCTATAAAATTAAAAATAAAATAGCACCGTAACATTTGGCCAGTCGGACCGCCTCTCCATCTTCTTTGGGCGGAGTCATACGCCACGTGCGAAAATTCGCCACTTTGTATTTTTTTTGTATCTCATTAAATTCGCCACACACATTGTTTGGAATAACCATTTAAAAAAACTGCTTTATATTGTATTAAATAATGTGTATACTTGTATATTTGTAATTGTAAAATGCGCAACAGATTTAGGTGAATTGTGTTAAGCAAATGGTTTTGATTTGAAAAAGGATACTACTTAATACAGTAAAATAGCCCGCAAACGAAAACGCTAGGAATTTCTAGATTGAAATAAGTATGGGATTGGTTATACCTCCATTTAATTGATTTAAGATTTTTCAGTTCATATTTTCAAATCGACGGAAAACGCTGGAAACGTCTGGGAATGAAATAAGTTTGGATTGGGTAATTACTATGTTTTTTGTTTGTATTCATAAATCAAATTAAACTGTTCAGTTTTATAATTACCAGAAATGAATCTATCCATAACTCACATGCGGGTGGATTTAATTATTATTGACAAAACCAATGGGAATATTTGCTCCAAACATTGGCCGAAACTTTTAACAAAAGCCCAATGATTGGCGCGAGTGATAACAAATTGATGTTACCCGTTATTTATTTATGTTTGTTGATTTTGCCACTAACAAACATGATACCTTCTATTTGATTACAGAAGGACAACCGCTGCATATACCTATGTAGTGAAATGAAATATAAATCATCATTGTAATAATTTCCTAAATTTCATAAAGGTTGTTAAAAATATGTTATGGCGCAGATATAATAAGTAAGAGTAAGTATACGTTTAGAAAAACTATCCCAAAATTTAAAAACTTTAATAAATATTTTCTTATATCACCAATCGAAATGTTACATTATCCTAATATGTAACTACTTAAGGCAAACTTGCAGCAAATTCGCTAAATCTCGTTTCAAATAAAACTAAATGCCCTACTATAATGTCATATTCGCATTGACGTTTTGACATTTTTCTATGGGTATGGTTCTAGTTTTAGTTGAATTGAGATTGAGCAAATTTACTGCAAATCCTCAAAAGTTAAAATTTATTTCAACTGTTTGGGGCCTCAAAAGTTAAAATTTATTTTTTTCCGAGAAGATTAATCACCATTTGTCAAAGCAGTCGATAATTAGCTTTCGAGGTGTCCACTAGTTTGCGATATCGTATCGGGGACATCTTACCCACAAGGAGCTCCAGGAATCGCGTCAAACTGTTTAACAACTGTTTAACATTAACTGACCATTAGACCACCCATATATTAACTGGAACACAACCGTTAAAACTGTTTGTAGAAGCGAGTTTGGATGTTGTACAAATTGTTTAACCGGTTAGATCTCAAGAAAAATTTATTCCAGTCCGGTTGATTTTTATAATTTTAATTTTTTAAGCATGTAACTGCACGATATATGAACATGATGTGAATTTAAAGAAAAAAATAATAGAAAAAAAATCCAATACTCTGCGTGGAATTTTCGGCCATCAAAGCCGCGGTAGCATAATGGTCAGTGCATTCGCCCGGATAGCGCGAAGGGTGCGGGTTCGAATCCCGTCTGCTGCCTGGTATGCGTGGAATATTTATTAGGAATATTTTTAAGTGGATTTTTTTCTTTTAGACTTATTATACATCTAGCAGTTATATGCTAAAAATTAAAATATAATAATGTTTAATAGTTTTTTGAAGAGAGACTAAATGTTATTTTTGCTGATATTATTACCTAATTCAGAATTTTCTTGATAAAGCTTTAGAATGATGATTTATAAGCGAAAATATTGCTACTTATATTTTAAGAAATTTCATGTAGTACATCCAAAGATGTAACATCAACCACCAATGTTCTTGATTTCCAACTGATTCATCTTTTTCATTCAATCTAGAGAGATTAACTTGATGTTGTAATCGACACTTTCTTTAAACAGCACATACATACTAAGTATGAGATAACAAAAGCAAGCATCAGCTGCCCGCTATTAATCGTAGCTTGGGACATTTGGACAAGATTTTTTACAATGGCACCAAAAATGACCATGAAAAAAAATACATTCTTTTTACTCACAATAGACTCATGATGTGAGGGTGGACGATCAATAATCGTCAGTTGGAAAAAAACGATTTAAAATAATTGTAAATTTTGTGGAAGGAGATTTATGTAGCAGTAGTCATTGTGGTGGAATGCTATCTGCGTGGTGTCCAGTTGCAGATGGTAATAATGATAAAAAAAGGCTTTTCTGTACCTTAGAGCTATTGTTTGCGTCAATTTATGCGCAAGTTAGCGGTGTCTCTCAATACTTTGTTGTAGTAAATTCTTTTTTTAAATGTTTTGGTGAGGTTATTTTTGTTGAAAGTTCAAAGCGAACTAATGATGTATCTTCATTTTTTCTTTGTGTAAGAAGCTTTTCATCTGTAGCTCTGCTTGCGTGGAATACTACTTTTATTCCACTTTTTTTTTATTCTAGCCTAGATGAGTATCCTAAAGGAATAATATCTAGAATAATCTTTTAGCCGATTCCCCTTTTTAACTTGTTAGGGGACAAAGACAACGATGCTAAAAACTCTTTGGATAAATAACAAAAATTCTCTTCATTTTTTGGGTAATTAGAAGTCAACTCCCATATATAACTTCAAAACGTCGATCTTCTTATTTGACTAATATCTCCGTTTTAACTCCTTTTTCCATACCCGAGGGATGTAATTACAAAAAACAGATAATTGCATTAATTGAAATCAATATTCTAAATGAAAAACTTCTACTTCTACAATAATTGCTTCTATACGTTTTCGGAGTTCTATTTTAATAGTTCAAAACTCGCATCCGTATAAGAAGTATTGGCCGGACATAGCGATGCAGGAGCCGAGTATGGAGTGCAATATGAAGACCACGGTTTTGTTAGTGCTCACTTAAGACTTAAAACTTACATACACTTAAAGGAATCTTAATTATGAATTTCATGCTTAAGATTAGTTAGACAATTTTGAACAATCATTCAGTTCTCCAAAACTATCAGATATTTTTTATAAATATATGTATTTCGTAGGCAAATCGTAAAAAAAAAATGTTTAGCATATGCCAATAAAGTAAAGGAAAATTTAATTTTGATTATTAGCTATCAATTGTTTAGATATTTTTAGGTCTTCTTCTCCAGGTACAATTTGTAGCGAAGTTAAAATGTTTTAATAATCGATTTAAACATTTTTTTAACCACAGTGCAGACGTACCTATAACAATCAGTGGGTATTATTATACAATTTAAACTTATCTTGCAATATATAGGTAATAATAATAAATTGACAAATCTATGATTATAAATTTTCTACCGTGAAATATTCGTTTTCACATATTTGGAATAAATAATAATTCAGAATGCATAGATGGATAATAATAAAAAGGAGACTCATTTTTTTGTTGCGCAAAATATGCAAAAGATCTTTAAATCAATTGGAATAAAATATGCAAAAGATCTTAAAATCAATTCGAATAATATACTTGTAATGCAAAGATTCGTAAACAAAATCATTCAAAAACTGTTTCGTTTTCTAGCATTTCAGAGACGTGGAGAAAGCGTGAAATCTCACACAGTGCCTTGACGAGGGTGAGCTGGGGTACCAACTCACGACGACAGCTCATGTTTGCACTCCATTCCTGAAAGTCTACCATTTGTACAAGAGGAATTTGTACTTACCATGTTAACAAACGTTTTATCACCACTAAATATATAGCAAATTTAGCAAGGTTATGTAGGTAGATTATATACTCGACAAGTTAAGTATTTGTTATTTTAATACCTACATATCAATGCAATGTAATTTGATGAATCACTACCAACTGCTGATTTAAACGCATAAATATTACCTATTATGATATCCTACTAATAATATAAATGTGAAAGTTTGCATGTTTGTTGCTTAACCACGAAAAAAATGCTGAACGAATTCGGATGAAATTATACGCACATACTTTAGATTGGATACTTTTTATCCCGGAACAATGTTAGGCGCCTGTGGGAATTTTAAAAACTAAAGTTAACGCCTCAGACTAAGAAATTGGTCTGAGGTTAACGCGGGCAAGTCTCGGGCGGCCGCTAGTTAATTAATAATTTTACGTCTATAGTTTTGATAAACAAACAGGATATAAAATACAAATCAGATATAAAAGGTCTCTGATTATGTTAGAGGAAAAAGCTGAAACCTGACCCAACACTAGTTTAAAAAAAAAATTACGTCCACAAATAAAAAAGAACGAAAAACATCAAAAGGTTCAAATATTTAAAAAATAGTCTTTGTATATCACACGAAAGTTGTAAAAGGCCGATGAAAAGCCATGAACTGAGGCTAAGGGGAATAGGTACTTGCATTCCGTATAATAAATAGTTTTTAAGTTCGCCTTTAACGGCCATTTAGAGAGTGAACTATCTCCGTCACATGCAATGAAGACGAACGATGCGACTAATGAACGGCCCGGGTTATGGCAAAGATTAAAAGATTCAACATGTAGACGGTAAGTCACCAGTATTTTGCCTATTTGAATTTAATGTAGGTATATTATTGATAGCGTGATGAGTATATCATATATTTTAGATCCGACTAATTAAAGAAGAAAGATGTAGAATAAATCTACTCAGTTTTTTTGAGTTAGAACTTTGATTTGTTTAGTTCGAAAAATACGAGTGATTAAATATTATGTATTATAAATATGTGAACGAATCACCTATATATATGCTCAGCGATTTTCAGTAGTTTAGGAGATACGATTTTTAATTTTATTTTATTTGTAATTTTCACCCGACTTTTTTGGATAATAATTAATTACTATAAATTACTATATAATGTCTTCTTCTGCAGTCGGTCCTTCATTACTGAAGATCGTGTCCACTTGATGGAGTCTTCCAGGAGTGAATGATGTGCCTCCATCTATTGCGAACTTTGGCCGCTCTCACCACGTCGCAGAAAGTTTGTTGGTGTGATCTCTCCTTAATTTGCTCCGACCACCTTGTTGGGATCTGCCTCTACTCTTTTTGCCATGGACGTTTCCGACGACAATTATACATTATATTATGACACCAATCACAAAATAATGATTATATTTGAAATAACTTGTTCAATATTATCGTTCCAATGAAATAGTAGTAACATTTTAGTTCCTTATGAAAATATTATTATTGAAAACTTTTATTTTAAGTTTTAGCTTTAAAAATAAGAATAATAAAAAACAGACCTCAATAGGGTTTTTATATCCCATAGCTGGATTTCAAAGTCAAAGAGAAACTAATTTTAGAAAAAATGCCTCTCATAATATACACATAAAATACACGCCGTTATACCTGCTAAAAAGTGTTTCATTTAATAAAAGATGTTGTTTAATTATTTTTTTCTTAATTTACTATCTATCAATCATAGTTTCAGCTATCGTTCTAGGTACTTTCTTTAGTTATCGTTCTAGGTACTTTCATGAAATTGCAAATCGGGTGCCTGCTAGTTAAATAAAAGAGTTTAGGTAGGAATTGCTAACATTTATAATTATTGCTATTACATAATCTTTGAACAATTTAAGTTTAGAGGAAGGTCGGCGGTCGACGCACTTGCTTCGGCGTGGTATGTATGTAGTGCGCCGACTTTTTACATCAACCTTTTTCACTGCAGAATAAAAAGTATTGAAACCTGAGCCAAGCATGCGGATGTCAGCGGGAGAATTCCTTTACTTCGATGAATAAATTAGACGCTTTGACGTTTTGTGGCAGCAAAAAAATATAGGTGATTTAAGCAGTTTTTAATATGAAACTGTGTTTTGTGAACACACCAGATAAAATTAGGAACAACAGGTAGAATAACATGAAAGAGTACAAAAATACTTTTATGTATTGTTTGAAATTCTAGAATTGAATAAAAAAAAATGATTTACTATTACTTAAATTTAGTTATCGTAATAGATGTAAGATCGTAATAGAGTGGTTTGTTATATTACTATGAAATGAAAATGCTTAGCACATAAGCATTTTTTTGTTATGTTAAGCAACACCTACCTATAAAATAATTTTCGGTACCTACCTAGTAAGTAGTCTGGTGAATGAAATTCAATCAGATTTTTGCAGCAACCAAGTCTCACTCAGGTGCTTTTAAGAAAAATAAATACTAATGTACTAAATACCTGTTTATAATGATATAACACAGCGACACATTATATGTATAGTAATCGTCATTAAAAATAAGCGTTTCGAAGCAAAAACGCGTTTGCGGGGCCTTTCGGCATTTTTGCCGCGTATTTTTTCCCGTGATTTCTTCAGCTGAGTAACGCGTTCGTTCTTGCAGGAAATGATGTTCAGGAATGAGGATATATTCTCGTTAATTTGCACCATAAATCATCGAAAATGTTCGCTGTCGGCCGCTGGGGGCGTCGATAGGACCTTTTTGTGGGTCGACTCAAGTTTCAGTTTTTGGGGCAGCGGCGATAGCGGCTGTCAACTGAAATGGGTGATACCTACTGCGCTATAAAATGTTACAGATTAGAAGTAAGTCTTTATAGCTACCAACTTAGGTAATCGGCTATCTTCTTCTATAAGGCAATCTGTGTTAATACGTAGTAAGGAAGAACTAGACTGTTTAACAATTATAAATTGCAAAAAAAAATATTTTACCAAATCAATGTCATTTTAGTTAGGGGTAATTTAATAAGTACAAATTTCTAATACATTTTCATAATTTTAATAGTTACGATAACTTCAACGTGATTTGTATTTTTATTAAATAAGTACACCTGATTAAGGATTTTTAGTTCGATGCTAATGTGATTTCAAAGTTTGAGATAAGTTATCGCATTAACTTGGTTGCTTAAGTCGACTAAACTTCAAGCTGAGGGTGACTACTCGTAGCATGTGCCTAATTTCTTTGGGTTGAAAATACCTACTTACTTACTACTAAAGTCTGTGCGGAAAGAGAATGGGATTGAGTTTGGAGGGCGCTGTAGTGCTTTTCTACCGTATTTGTAAGGATTTACCCCTTTTAGACATGATTAAAGAAAAAAAAACCGCAAGAAATCACATCAACAAACAAATCCGTATCAATACAAAACTTTGACGTTTTACAGATTGCTGGGTTTGATTGCTAAATAAAAATCGTAATTTTAGTTCCGGTTTTCGCCTCGCCCATTCTCTTTCCGCACAGACTCTACTAGTACTTTCAATTTTCCTTTTTAAAGTAAGTAAATACCAATACCGAATAGTTATTATCTGTTCTATTAAGTTTCGATTCGTCGACTGCACATAAAGTAAATATTCAACACTCTTAGTGATATTTTAGTATTTGACTATTGAAAGAGATTTAAGAAATCAATTTGAATAAAAACCCTTGAAATTTTTTATATTTACGAGTAGTAGGTACATAAGTGGTTCCGTTACTCATGTATCCCAAAGTCATGGAAACCGGAAGACTTATCATTTGGAAGTAAATTCGTACCGCGGATATAACGTTACGATTGTATTGGGAATACGCCAAGAGGCCAATGTGACTTATCTGACCCCCGGGGATAGTGTGGGGACACAATATCGACACAGGCAAGGACGTATAAAAATATACTTTTTTTATACGTCCATGGACACAGGATACATTCTTTTCTCTATACAGCTCTGCCCAATTAAGTATTATCTTTCATGCATTTATGTGTAGAAAAATATGCCAAATGAATAAAAAATATAAATGGAGTTTATTATCCACTTGTACCACATAAATTCTCGTTTAAACATTAAAATTAATGGCAATACAGATTATATATTATGATCGATGTGCATCTTTACGTTAAAAACTATAAGCTACGGAAATTACGTGATTTTTGATACAACCAATCAATTCAAGGAAATTAATTTAAAACTAATAGTATTATTAGCTATCCTTTATACGCCAATGCCCTATTATTTAATCCGATTTTCAGCCATTTCTTTGAGATTTTGACTCTTCCTAAGTATATATTTAGATGTTATTGAGATAATTTGTACAAAGGTACAAAATTGGGGAAAAACGGAAGGTCTTCTTTGTCACGAATTCTACGATACAATGCGTGGAGTTGAGTAAATAAAACGCTTTATTTCACAATATAGCATTGACTCTTATTTAAAAAATGTTCATCCATTAATTTAAAAACGGATACTATTCTTTGGGTAGATATTTGCCAATTCTTTACAATTTTTGGCGCTACCTTAAAAAAGCTGAAAATATTTTTTTATTATTTTTAAAGCATGTAACTGCTTGATGTTTAAATCTAAAGAAAATATACTAGAAAAAATTCCACGCGGACCAGGCAGCAGACGGGACTCGAACCCGCACCCTTCGCAATCCGGGCGAATGCACTGACCAATTATGCTACCGCGGCCCTCACGGACCGCGTCGAAATTCTTTCTAGCTATTCTTAAGCTGCAAGGCAGCGCCATCTCTTCGCATTATAGGTAAACCCACAATGTCAAATGAATACTTTTACAAGTATTAAACATTTGAGTGCGGGTTCGAGTCCCGTCTGCTGCCTGGTCCGCGTGGAATTTTTTCTAGTATATTTTCTTTAGATTTAAACATCAAGCAGTTACATGCTTTAAAAATAATAAAAAATTATAACTATAATTGCTATTTCTTCTTTCAAATGTTTAATACTTGTAAAAGTATTCATTTGACATTGTGGGTTTACCTATAATGCGAAGAGATGGCGCTGCCTTGCAGCTTAAGAATAGCTAGAAAGAATTTCGACGCGGTCCGTGAGGGCCGCGGTAGCATAATTGGTCAGTGCATTCGCCCGGATTGCGAAGGGTGCGGGTTCGAGTCCCGTCTGCTGCCTGGTCCGCGTGGAATTTTTTCTAGTATATTTTCTTTAAAGCTGAAAATGTTTATCACGCCGATTTTTTTAATTAAAGTGAAGGATTTTCAATACAGAAATAGCCTCTATATGATAGGCATACACCGACATATATCAGTTTATTCCAAATATGTTTTTATTAATTATGTAGTTAAAACTATTCTGTCGATAATCTAGATTTATATTACGATATTTTCTTAGTCTTGCTTATAGGGAGTAGGTTAGGGATTTTTAAAAATCTCAGAAAGTACCAAAATAAAAATGTTGTTTGATTATTATTATTTTTATTACTCTAAAATCTTGTGATATACTTAAAATTAAGTATCGATGAAAATCAAGAAATTATCTTACCATGCACATCACTAGAGTTTTGCAATATTTCTCATAGATCGTTGTACAGTGTGATTTATTGTTTTGGGAAACTTAAAAAGATTTCATTTTTTTCACCAAACTAAGTTGGCAAATCCAATTCCCAGGAATATTTTGAATTAGTACACAGATTCTTATATAGAATTCAGAAAGTACTAAAAAAATATTGCTGTTAAGTTTTTAGTATGATTAACAGCTGCAGAGAGAAGATGCTATATTTTTTATTAATATTTCTTATTTGCTGTGTCTGACAGGGTATCTGATCTGTAAATATCTTAAACACCTGTTGTAACATTATGAATTGCACCAGGACTAGCAGTCCAAAAGAAATCTCTTATACAGCCTCCAGCAGCGCCCAGGAAATCTAACTCATTTATAGAAACACGACACCACCAAACGTAAGGTTTATTTTATTGAGGACTTTTGTAAGGTAGTGGTTAATGCCCCAAAGTACTGCTTCGATTGATAGAAACACGACACCACCAAACGGAAGGTTTATTTCACTGAGGACTTTTGTAAGGTCGTGGTTACTGCCCCAAAGTGCTGCTCCGATTGATGGAAACACGCCATCACCAAACGGAAGGTTTATTTCACTGAGGACCTTTGTAAGGTAGTGATTACTGCCCCAAAGTACTGCTCCGATTGATAGAAACACGACACCACCAAACGGAAGGTTTATTTCACTGAGGACTTTTGTAAGGTCGTGGTTACTGCCCCAAAGTGCTGCTCCGATTGATGGAAACACGCCATCACCAAACGGAAGGTTTATTTCACTGAGGACCTTTGTAAGGTAGTGATTACTGCCCCAAAGTACTGCTCCGATTGATAGAAACACGACACCACCAAACGGAAGGTTTATTTCACTGAGGACCTTTGTAAGGTAGTGATTACTGCCCCAAAGTACTGCTCCGATTGATAGAAACACGACACCACCAAACGGAAGGTTTATTTCACTGAGGACTTTTGTAAGGTCGTGGTTACTGCCCCAAAGTACTGCTCCGATTGATAGAAACACGACACCACCAAACGGAAGGTTTATTTCACTGAGGACTTTTGTAAGGTCGTGGTTACTGCCCCAAAGTGCTGCTCCGATTGATGGAAACACGCCATCACCAAACGGAAGGTTTATTTCACTGAGGACCTTTGTAAGGTAGTGATTACTGCCCCAAAGTACTGCTCCGATTGATAGAAACACGACACCACCAAACGGAAGGTTTATTTCACTGAGGACTTTTGTAAGGTCGTGGTTACTGCCCCAAAGTGCTGCTCCGATTCAAACAGGAAAGTCATGGTGCACTTCTTTAACTAATAAGAATCTTTTCTACCTCTTTTACGCATTAGTAATCTTCGCATCTGTATTCCACTTATGCTTAACTTTAGGTGACGTTACCTCATTAACTAGGTTTTACATTATATGAATAAGTAATCTGAATTGTTGATGCTGATTCATAAAATTATAAGTACAAAAATTAAACACGATAGCTATACAGGTGCAATACCATGGCCGGGACAAAGTCAACCTCTTGAACTTTCGCGACTAATAAAAAGTATTAAACAACCTGAACCGCGCATTCAAACTTCGTCCTTCCTAGGAACTATTAAAGTGCATTAAATGGAATGTGGTTTTTTCTCGTACAGTTCAACTAAAGTGTGAACACCGGCCCACTCGAGCGCTGGAAAGTGTGAAATCTTGTAAAGGTAAAAACTAAGTTTGTTCACAGTTCATTCGAACAGTAGGTTAAATTCATACGCTTATTATAGCCATTTTGTTTATACAAATGGCTATTAAATATATTTCCTTATAAAAGCGTACGAATTTAACATCTGTATAGATGTTGTATACAATATGAGGCGAGTTTTCGTATGATGGGAAAAATATTTAGAAATTATTGAAAATTTTATGAATACTTTTTTATTCTTATAGCGGTTATAAAAATCTTAGAATTTCAAGTGTATACTTTATGATATACAGCTCGCTGACAAACGGACTGACAGATGGACGGTGAAGGCTAGTAGTAGGGTGCTATCGTCACCCTTTGGCAGGGTAACCCTAAAATATGTACATACAAATATAATGTTTGTAAAGAACTATCCCGCCCCGGCTTTGCACGGGTGAAATTTATTTTAACTCAATAAGATAGAGCATTTGTCACTTCAGGAATAATTTGTTTTTTGTTGATGAAAGAAATTTCGCATACAGTATTTCCAGAGATTACCTACTTCTATAAAAAAAGTTACAGTTATAAAATCATTGTTATAAAACTTGTAAATTATAATTATAAAGAAGATTAAAGCTAACCTGCGACAAAATAAATAACTCGAATAACAAAATATCATTTTCAGTTATCATATCAAAAGCCACTTAGCTTCACGTCTTTCATTAAATATGCTTTGTAGGCTTGGCAGTACGGATTGAGACATAGCATACTTAAGAAAATTTTACTAGAAAAAATTCTACGCGGACCAGGCTGCAGACGGGACTCGAAACCGCACCCTTCGAATTTTCTCTAGCATTTCTTAGGCTGTAAGGCAGCGCCATCTCTTCGCATTGTAGGTAACCTACATCACCCACATGATTTAAACATCTAGCAGTTAAATGCTTAAAAGAATAAAAATAAAGCATACTTTTTATCACGGAAAAATGTTAGGTTCCTGTAGGATTCTCAAAAAAAAAAACAAGTTAACGCGGACGCAGTCGCGAGTGCTCGTTAGTTTTCAGCATAGTAGTTTTGCATGCTCACGTTCTCGCCTTTATACAACCTTTAAATGTACTTAAGAAGAGACTTAAAGAAATGCCTTGCAGGCTGGCAAAGTGAGGATGGCTGATGTATTGCCGATATAACTGGTACACTATTCAGAATGAAACTCAAAACTGGGGTGGAGCTATTTCTCTAGAGGGCTTGTTTACCGGTTAATTTTCAAACCTAAATCAGTGTCAAGTATATTAGGAGCGTTTTATTTAGGTTTGTACCTAACCTTAAAAAACCGGTTTTCCTAAAGAACGAAATCAAATAGGCTTTGAATCAATTTTGCGGTTTTTAAAGGGTTTCATTTCGCTCTTTCTGACGGCATCCATAATAAATGAATAACTTGACTCACTAGACGCCAGCAAACGTGTCAATAAATGTATCAATCTCTTAGCATTAATAAGTTATGACTTGATTAGTTCAAGCAAAACAAACTTCAAGCGATGCCGACGCGTGCACGTGTCGCTCTGGATTAAACAGGTTTATTAAGGTTTTAGGTACCGTTTTCATCGCGCGCTCCGTACGAAACCTTTACTAAAAACCGGTATTAACCTTTATTAACCGGTATTTTCGAAAGCGGTTTCAAGCCCTGCTATAGACCAATATTTTTATGTTAAAAGTTTGGCAAACAAGCATGTGGCCAGCCCGATGGTAAGCGGAACCATAGCCTATAGACTCTCGCGATACCTGAAACTTCGCAACGTTGCCAATCCCCTACCCCGTGGAGCCCTGGAACTCACCTGTGGTTATATAAAGAAAAGTTGTCTTATCATAGCAAGATCTCCCTGGCAATAGCAATCGGAGTTATATCACCGTCAACATGTTAACCGGGGTCCCAATGTCCACGTGCTCATGCAGGTGGTTCCGCACTAATGAGCAGGGTCCCACGGGACGCGAACTGTGGACCGTTTCCGAGATCACTACTAATTAGGTGCATCCGAGTTACATTATTAACTGTTCCATAGGTTGGTACTTGCTTGCATGTGGATTATGAATAGGGCTGCTATCTCTAAAATGTGGCAACCAGGATAAGACGCGTGATAACCCCGGATTTTGAAGCCCAGACCCCGAACAGACCAATAAAAAAACAGTTAAAAATTTCACAAATCAACTATTTTTAAGTTGATCCAGGCAAAAGAGCTAGCGGTCTACCTCATAATAAGTGGTGACTGCTGCCCATGAAAACTTACAGCACCAAGGGCCACTCATGCGTTGCCGTAAATTTTTAAACCCGGACTACAAATAAAACCCCGCCCGGACGCTCCCCGGACGCCCCGTAAACTAGGACAAATCCGGGGAAACCCGGACAGATGGCAGCCCTAATTATGAATGACTTTAAAATGCCGCTGCAGTGAGATTCCGTTAAATAAAATTTCACTTCTTATTTCGACAGTTCCCATTTTTGACATTTGTTGAATATACATTATATCATTGCACGGCTAAATGTCGGAATTGCTGTTGGAGCAGCCTGTAATGAATATTTGTCATTTTGTCAAAAATCGAAAGTGACTTTGCATGATACTGTACATACCCTTAGCACGAATCAATATCGAATTCAAATAGTTTGCGAGTGAGAAATGTCATTATCAAATTTTCTATGGAAGCTTGGACAGCAGCGCCATAACGGACGTAACGAGAACTAAAAATCAGTACACATTTGACAATGACTTTCGTACTCGCAAATGATATGAATTCTTTATTGGTTCCTGCTATGGGTACTGAATTCTTTGATCATAAGTGGCTTATCGTTCAAACGTTAAGTAAGTATGAAATAATGCAATTAACTAAGGACCTAACGATGGTCATTCTTTATGGGGCCATTGATAAAAAACAAATAAGATTGATGAATGTACAATTAAAGTTTACGTTATTATTTATAAAAATCCACAGGTAAGATTCACTCCACTCTAAGCAACATATTTTTATCAGTTCTAAATAGTTTTCTTTGTTTTTTATTACACAACTCGTAATGACAAAAACACATTTCTAAATTGTATCTTTATTGTCCACGATTTTCCCCTTTTCTCAGAAATCGAAGAAATCCATCACATCAATTCCTATCTGGAATTGTCAATTTGAGCGAGAAAAGGATGCATAAAAAAATTCATCCATCCATCTAACAACACAATTTCTCCAAATGCTTTTTCATCAACCACCTTGCGGATGTATAATTGTAACTTCAACTAAAATAAGAGTTTACATGAATCCTTTAGGTTTTTTTTCATTTCCATTGTTAAGGACACTTGCGTAGCGATTATTTGACAAAAATTCTTGTCTGCATTTATGTTTACCTGCGAAAGGTGAGATACATTGGTCTATACTTTGTGTAATGTGTAGGGTAAATAGTCCACCTCCGGGCACCACAGATTTTTCTCCCTGACTGTAATTAATTAATTAAAAAATCTATCTGTGTATACCTATATGTATTTTAAATTAATGGCTTATTATTATTTATACATATTATTTAAAATTTAAAAATTTAAAATATTGTTAATTAATAGATTAACAAGTGTGCAATAAGTTCTGTGTGAACTACATATTTCTCTTTTTTTTTATTGAAAACGTACCTATTATACGAATAATTTATTTACTTTTATTTCATTTTCCGAAAAGTTACCTACATAATATAATAATGTGATTCTACATCCAAAGTTTAAATATCTCGGTGTATTTATTAAACGCGTACATAACCAGTGAGTTTACCCTTCTTGTGAAAGGTGCGCCAGGCAGGACCGGCGGACGGGTTGATTCGAGAGGCCTTCATTGTCAATAAGTGTTTATTTGAGAGTCCATCTGTCCCACCATGTGTGTATGTCAATCTGTTCAATAGCTACCCTGGATTTGTTAAACATTATCGAAAGAGTTTTTGCACAAATTCATATAATGTGCAAGTTTAGAATGTATAAGATATGTATGCGCATTGTCGTTGAAGGACTTTTGAGCTGATTATTTAAATCTCTGCTTTTACGTGCTTTTCCTATCTACACAGGAAAATTATATCTAACAGGCACTCGCTTTTGTTTCTAGTATCTTTTGTTTCTAGTACAGCATGGTAATATTGCCTGTAACTGTAGATATTTTGCAAGACAATATTTTATCAGATTTTTCACAAGAACTAAGTACCTAATGACATGTAAAATAAAATGTCTAGGAAATCAGAGACAATTATCACACAAACATTATGTTCGATTGGTATTTTGACAAAAAACCAAAAATAGATTTGAAAAGTATAAATTTTTATCTAAGTGTATGAACTTAAGTACCTACATATTTATAATACAAGATAACCACGGCAAATATCTTTCAAATTAAACTAAATTCCAATTCTACGAGAATATTTGAACTACTTAGGAACTGCCAGAGGTTTTTTTAACATAAAAGTTAAGTAAAATACATTTACCTTACTTACTTCGCTTTTAAAAATCTGCTTAGAAATGTTAAAATTAAGGTTGTGCATAATAATAGCCATGTGCAAACCTTAACCCAAAAAAATAACTCTATTTGTGAAATTCAAAACCCTTTTGTGACCGTATATATTTCGGAGAAAGGGTCCGTTCTGTGTCCCTTTTCGATAATCTACAATAAAAAGTTTCGTAACAGTGTGTTTGTTCGTACACATTTTTGTTCGGAACTTTCTCCAATGGGTGTTTTTGCAAAAAATGCTTTACCTGCACCGAAGAGTGTATTGTGGGAAAAAATTGGAGTATAAATTTGAGTCTTTTTAATTTAAAGGCCTCTTTCTATTGCTTCCCTTTATTGTTAGTAACTGTTTCTTATTTTTATGCGTACGTAAAATGAAAGCAGGTTTTTATCACAAAACCCTTTGTTTTTTTAAATGCAGTTATACTCGTAGCAAGGTCGTGCTCCTTTCACCGCTACTAGAACAGAGTTCGTAGTAAAAATAAGGTAATTACTTTGGTATATTATTTAGAAGCAACATGCAGGCCGGCAAGGTCAGGATGGCTAGAGTGGCAGGTAGAACTGCTGTATCAGCAATCGCGTCTGGACTTCACCGTCACTTTACATCAGTTGTGGTGGAGTCATTTGTCGGACCTATCTACATAAAAATAAAATGAAAAGGGCTTTACTATCCTAGTGTCCAGTTTTGAAAATTTTACTGCTAATCTAATATAATAATACTATGTACTATGACATAACGATTAGGAAAAGATAGTTTTATTACCTACCATATATCGTAAATCAAAAGGACTTAGTACTTAAAGTTAACAGAGTATGATTAAAATATAATGCTTTATCTTTATAATAATACAAGTCCATTTATCTAAATATCGTCAAATATCACCTCGTATCGTTCCTGGCGCAAAGGTGCCCATTATACTTGCAGCATTGCCACGCTGGATGGCAATGGACAGTCTTTGTGCCAGAAAGGACCCGGAGCGATGGTCAAACAGAAAATAGATAAAAAATTAAATTATATAGATTAAATTAGTAATTTATGAGATGTTGACGAAGTTAAACACGATTAAGCCCTACTATGTGAATTAAGAACTTTGGTACAAGTGCGCCTTAATGCTGTAGCTGTCATCTGTTTAGCAAACAAGTGTAACAGTATTATTTTTAAACCTCAACTTTAGTTGGCGTTTTCTGTACCTAAAAGCCCGTACCAACATATACCTAAGCATCACATTTTTTTTTACAATATACATATTTTGGTACAGTCAGTTCATACTTAAGTTGGTAGATATGTACAACTGTTTTATAAAACTAGATCAGTGTAACAGGAACCTTTTTCCTGAACGTGCTTATTTGAGGAATATAGAGTATCGGGTCATCCATCATCTATAGACACAGATTGAACATAAGTACATGATAATCTATCACTTTGCCATGGAGGATAAAAATAACTAACTTTTATTGTCACAAACATCCATACTACAATAAAAAATGTGAGTCTTCGATTTGTTTGTTGGTAACACTTTAATTAGCTTTGATTTTGATATTTGGCGAAAATTAAACTCAAAGAAGAAATTAGACTTCTATTACTTAATTGTTCTCCTTTATAACGAAGACCGTGTGGTTCTGAGTGCGTCAAACCTTAAATTCCAGAACAAAAGCTTTAGTCGATTTTCTTAAGCATCTACGAAAGATATTTTTTATAATTTTTATTATTTTTAAAGCATGTAACTGCTTGATGTTTAAATCTAAAGAAAATATAACTAGAAAAAATTCCACGCGGACCAGGCAGCAGACGGGACTCGAACCCGCACCCTTCGCAATCCGGGCGAATGCACTGACCAATTATGCTACTCTTAAGCTGCAAGGCAGCGCCATCTCTTCGCATTATAGGTAAACCCACAATGTCAAATGAATACTTTTACAAGTATTAAACATTTGAAAGAAGAAATAGCAATTATAGTTATAATTTTTATTATTTTTAAAGCATGTAACTGCTTGATGTTTAAATCTAAAGAAAATATAACTAGAAAAAATTCCACGCGGACCAGGCAGCAGACGGGACTCGAACCCGCACCCTTCGCAATCCGGGCGAATGCACTGACCAATTATGCTACCGCGGCCCTCACGGACCGCGTCGAAATTCTTTCTAGCTATTCTTAAGCTGCAAGGCAGCGCCATCTCTTCGCATTATAGGTAAACCCACAATGTCAAATGAATACTTTTACAAGTATTAAACATTTGAAAGAAGAAATAGCAATTATAGTTATAATTTTTATTATTTTTAAAGCATGTAACTGCTTGATGTTTAAATCTAAAGAAAATATAATTAGAAAAAATTCCACGCGGACCAGGCAGCAGACGGGACTCGAACCCGCACCCTTCGCAATCCGGGCGAATGCACTGACCAATTATGCTACCGCGGCCCTCACGGACCGCGTCGAAATTCTTTCTAGCTATTCTTAAGCTGCAAGGCAGCGCCATCTCTTCGCATTATAGGTAAACCCACAATGTCAAATGAATACTTTTACAAGTATTAAACATTTGAAAGAAGAAATAGCAATTATAGTTATAATTTTTATTATTTTTAAAGCATGTAACTGCTTGATGTTTAAATCTAAAGAAAATATAACTAGAAAAAATTCCACGCGGACCAGGCAGCAGACGGGACTCGAACCCGCACCCTTCGCAATCCGGGCGAATGCACTGACCAATTATGCTACCGCGGCCCTCACGGACCGCGTCGAAATTCTTTCTAGCTATTCTTAAGCTGCAAGGCAGCGCCATCTCTTCGCATTATAGGTAAACCCACAATGTCAAATGAATACTTTTACAAGTATTAAACATTTGAAAGAAGAAATAGCAATTATAGTTATAATTTTTATTATTTTTAAAGCATGTAACTGCTTGATGTTTAAATCTAAAGAAAATATAACTAGAAAAAATTCCACGCGGACCAGGCAGCAGACGGGACTCGAACCCGCACCCTTCGCAATCCGGGCGAATGCACTGACCAATTATGCTACCGCGGCCCTCACGGACCGCGTCGAAATTCTTTCTAGCTATTCTTAAGCTGCAAGGCAGCGCCATGTCTTCGCATTATAGGTAAACCCACAATGTCAAATGAATACTTTTACGAGTATTAAACATTTGAAAGAAGAAATAGCAATTATAGTTATAATTTTTATTATTTTTAAAGCATGTAACTGCTTGATGTTTAAATCTAAAGAAAATATAACTAGAAAAAATTCCACGCGGACCAGGCAGCAGACGGGACTCGAACCCGCACCCTTCGCAATCCGGGCGAATGCACTGACCAATTATGCTACCGCGGCCCTCACGGACCGCGTCGAAATTCTTTCTAGCTATTCTTAAGCTGCAAGGCAGCGCCATCTCTTCGCATTATAGGTAAACCCACAATGTCAAATGAATACTTTTACAAGTATTAAACATTTGAAAGAAGAAATAGCAATTATAGTTATAATTTTTATTATTTTTAAAGCATGTAACTGCTTGATGTTTAAATCTAAAGAAAATATAACTAGAAAAAATTCCACGCGGACCAGGCAGCAGACGGGACTCGAACCCGCACCCTTCGCAATCCGGGCGAATGCACTGACCAATTATGCTACCGCGGCCCTCACGGACCGCGTCGAAATTCTTTCTAGCTATTCTTAAGCTGCAAGGCAGCGCCATGTCTTCGCATTATAGGTAAACCCACAATGTCAAATGAATACTTTTACGAGTATTAAACATTTGAAAGAAGAAATAGCAATTATAGTTATAATTTTTATTATTTTTAAAGCATGTAACTGCTTGATGTTTAAATCTAAAGAAAATATAACTAGAAAAAATTCCACGCGGACCAGGCAGCAGACGGGACTCGAACCCGCACCCTTCGCAATCCGGGCGAATGCACTGACCAATTATGCTACCGCGGCCCTCACGGACCGCGTCGAAATTCTTTCTAGCTATTCTTAAGCTGCAAGGCAGCGCCATCTCTTCGCATTATAGGTAAACCCACAATGTCAAATGAATACTTTTACAAGTATTAAACATTTGAAAGAAGAAATAGCAATTATAGTTATAATTTTTATTATTTTTAAAGCATGTAACTGCTTGATGTTTAAATCTAAAGAAAATATAACTAGAAAAAATTCCACGCGGACCAGGCAGCAGACGGGACTCGAACCCGCACCCTTCGCAATCCGGGCGAATGCACTGACCAATTATGCTACCGCGGCCCTCACGGACCGCGTCGAAATTCTTTCTAGCTATTCTTAAGCTGCAAGGCAGCGCCATCTCTTCGCATTATAGGTAAACCCACAATGTCAAATGAATACTTTTACAAGTATTTAACATTTGAAAGAAGAGATAGCAATTATAGTTATAATTTTTATTATTTTTAAAGCATGTAACTGCTTGATGTTTAAATCTAAAGAAAATATAACTAGAAAAAAATCCACGCGGACCAGGCAGCAGATGGGACTCGAACCCGCACCCTTCGCAATCCGGGCGAATGCACTGACCAATTATGCTACCGCGGCCCTCACGGACCGCGTCGAAATTCTTTCTAGCTATTCTTAAGCTGCAAGGCAGCGCCATCTCTTCGCATTATAGGTAAACCCACAATGTCAAATGAATACTTTTACAAGTATTAAACATTTGAAAGAAGAAATAGCAATTATAGTTATAATTTTTATTATTTTTAAAGCATGTAACTGCTTGATGTTTAAATCTAAAGAAAATATAACTAGAAAAAATTCCACGCGGACCAGGCAGCAGACGGGACTCGAACCCGCACCCTTCGCAATCCGGGCGAATGCACTGACCAATTATGCTACCGCGGCCCTCACGGACCGCGTCGAAATTCTTTCTAGCTATTCTTAAGCTGCAAGGCAGCGCCATCTCTTCGCATTATAGGTAAACCCACAATGTCAAATGAATACTTTTACAAGTATTAAACATTTGAAAGAAGAAATAGCAATTATAGTTATAACACTACTCAACAAATTTTCAACTTTTGATTTTATCTGAGGTCGCATTATGTGATAACTATTTCTTGCCACTATAGTAATAAAAATATGCAAATATACACACACCATCACATCTCAATGTCCAGATAAACATCCATGTCCGAAATCACGAATTTTCTATAATTTTATTGTAATTTTAATTGAAATGGCGTAGTTTTTTTGGAGTGGCTGGCTTTCCTCTTGTACTCAGTAGCAGGGGTCTCTCTTATAAGGCTCCAACAGTAATCCGCGAGCATAGCAGGCTCCCATCTGCCTTGAAATCGCTTTTCAAATGCAACAACATCTTGGTGAAAGCGTTCGCCATGTTCGTCACTGACTGATCCCATATTTTCAGGGAAAAAGTCCAAATGCGAGTGAAGAAAATGCAACTTAAGTGACATATTGCATCCCATTTTATAGTAGCAGTCCAATAAAACTTTTATTTTTTCGCGAAAATCTTCAGATTTCTTGTTACCAAGGAAATTGTTAGTGACATCGACAAAAGCGTTCCATGTTTGTTTTTCAATATTATTGAGAGCAGATATAAAAGATGGATCTTGAATCAGCTTTTTTATGTCTGGACCTACGAAAACACCCTCTTTAATTTTCGCGTCACTAAGCTTGGGAAACTTTTGCTTGAGAAACTGGAAAGCACCGCACCGCACCTTCTTTGCTTATTTTTTTCACAAAATTTTTTATGAGCCCCAGTTTGATGTGCAATGCCGGCAAAATAATTTTATCTTGCTCAACCAATGGTTCAAATTTTACGTTTTTCTGGCCCACTACTAGAGAGTGACGTAATGGCCAATCTTTTTTAATAAAATGTTGAGCTTGAGCTCGGCTATCCCACTCGCAAAGAAAACAACAATATTTTGTATAGCCTGACTGCAAGCCTGTTAACAAAGCAACCACTTTAAGATCTGCACAAACTGGCCATTTATGATCTCTGTATTTATTTTTTTCTAATAAAAGTTTCATAACGTCATAAGTTTCTTTCAAATTAGCACTATAAGCGAGGGCCAAGGACGGTAACTCATTTCCATTATGCAAAAATACTGCTTTCAAGCTATTTTGAGGAATCAATAAATAAACGCCATTCAGCAGCTACATGATTTTGCCCAAGCTGTGCCATTAATCCATTTACATCATTGCAAAAAACTAAGCCATCTTCTTTAGAATAGTACGGAACCAGTGAGCTATGTCGTTTACGATAAAAAGATACCTTCACATCTGATTCACATAGATTCCATTGCTGTAATCTGGATGTCAATAATTCTGCCTTATCAATGGGTAAATTTAATTCTCTTATTAAGTCATTAAGCCTAGTTTGATTCAATAAAAGTGGCTCAGATGCACATTTTGGGACATACTAGGGGTCCTCGCTATTATCACTATCCGTCGAACTCGAGTCGACTTCAACTGTCTGAATTAAATTCACTGGGCACTCAGGAACAGGTAACTCGTCAGAATGTGGCTGAGGTTTTATTACCGATGGCACGTTGGCATACTTAATACTTCGTTTTGATTTTTCAGAAAACCCCTTTAATTGCGTTAAACAAAAATAACAATCGACGGCATGATTCGTTGGCTCCATCCACACCATTGGCGTACCAAATGGCATTTTTTTAGATGTTCCCTTACACCAACCATTGAGATATGTATAACATCTTAAGCAGCACACTTTAGGAACCCATGACTTGTCTTGATTCCTTACGACACGGTTAAAATAAGCTTGATAGCACTGTTTAATTAAGTCAGAAAGTGGTTTTTTTTTCGATTTCGGCGTAAACTCGCCACAAATATAGCAAAATAAATCAGGACTGTTAACACACACTCGCGACATTTTAGAAGTCAGTTAATATACTAACAAATGCACTATGTTCCATTTGCAAAAGTAATAAGTTTCCGGACTACCCGCATTTTAACTTTTGTAGGTAGGTAAAAAAATAAAAAAATATTTATCCCTATAACCAGATGTGATATCGAAACAAAATGCATACAGTATTTTTATATTGGTCAAGCTTATTATGAAATAATATGAATTGGGTCAGATATTTTTTAAGTGTTGAGTAGTGTAATTTTTATTATTTTTAAAGCATGTAACTGCTTGATGTTTAAATCTAAAGAAAATATAACTAGAAAAAATTCCACGCGGACCAGGCAGCAGACGGGACTCGAACCCGCACCCTTCGCAATCCGGGCGAATGCACTGACCAATTATGCTACCGCGGCCCTCACGGACCGCGTCGAAATTCTTTCTAGCTATTCTTAAGCTGCAAGGCAGCGCCATCTCTTCGCATTATAGGTAAACCCACAATGTCAAATGAATACTTTTACAAGTATTAAACATTTGAAAGAAGAAATAGCAATTATAGTTATAATTTTTATTATTTATGCTACCGTGAGGGCCGCGGTAGCATAATTGGTCAGTGCATTCGCCCAGATTGGGAAGGGTGCGGGTTCGAGTCCCGTCTGCTGCCTGGTCCGCGTGGAATTTTTTCTAGTTATATTTTCTTTAGATTTAAACATCAAGCAGTTACATGCTTTAAAAATAATAAAAATTATAACTATAATTGCTATTTCTTCTTTCAAATATTTAATACTTGTAAAAGTATTCATTTGACATTGTGGGTTTACCTATAATGCGAAGAGATGGCGCTGCCTTGCAGCTTAAGAATAGCTAGAAAGAATTTCGACGCGGTCCGTGAGGGCCGCGGTAGCGTTCGTCCACTGTTGGACATAGGTCTCCTAGGGGGTTAGGACCATTGCCCACCACGCTGGTCCAGTGCGGGTTGGTGGGTGGTTTCGCCAGGGCCTCGTTTGTTATATAGCAGGACACACCGCTTGCAGGGGAGGTTGGCTTAGGACCCTAAAGATGTTGTGTGGGCACCCTTGCGTCCCAGTTATCATTGATATACATAGATACATATCTCCACAAAATAACAGCTGTCTAGTGCTATATATCCCATCAAAAACATAAATGAGAAAATGGGAGCAAAGTTCATATACATATGAGTTTGACGGCTTCGCCAATAAAAGATTTGACGTCTAAACAGGTGCTAAATTATGTATATAATCTTAAAATTTATACATGAATACAACAAGCCGCTTCCTATTTACCTACTTAATTGAAAAGTTCAATATTAAACTTATTATATATAGCTATATTCTAAACTATGTAATGGTAGGTGACTTCAGAATTATCTCATATACATTTAAATCATATCATATACAACAATACAGGGAGAAATAATAGCCCCCTTGCTGAGTTTGTTGCCGGTTCTTCTCAGTACAAGGTCTCCCGCCGTAGTTTTGCGATCCAATGGGGTAGCTTCTCGACTTTCACAACTGCTTGTAACAGCATAGACTGAATAAATGATTTTAAATTTTGATTTTGAAAATAAATAAGGAGAAGCAAGTCTTTTGCTAACTGAAAGAAACATTCTCAGATGCTTGCCCCAATTCTAGCACGATATCATCTGTGTTCTGCCTCCTTGTTTTGATCCTGTACCTACCGGACCTTCATAATTGGACCTTACCAATAGGACCTATTTGACCTCCCATCAAAAACGTGGTACCCACTGGACCTTCATCATTGGACCTTACCTACATGGCAGGACCTATTCGACCTCCTATCAAGAACATGGTACCCAATGGACCTTCATACACCATAGGACCTCTTATCTCATTGGACTACTTGACTACTTGGAGAAAAGGTAAAATTGTACAAAAAAATTAAAATTGATTTGAACCTTTTTATTGCTTTAAGTTTCCTACCTACTACACCTTTACGAAAAATATATCTATAAAGAGATGTATACGTATTTGGAACGAAAAAATATTTTCTGCAAAGAACAAAATGGTTTTCGTCAAAATAAAAATATTAACATAGCTTTATTTGAATTTCTAAATAATGTAATATCTAATATGGACAAAAGAAACCCTATTTCTGCAATATGACATGACACAGGCTTTTGACCACGTAAAACATGACATTTTATTAAAAAAACTTGACGCGTATGGCATTAGGGGAAATATATTGAAACTAATTGAAAGTTATTTAGTCGATAGAAAACAGTATACTGTCATCTCACAAATTAATCCTAAATCTGGTTTGGAAGAACATTACTGCTCAGAAACGCGCATAGTTAAATATGGAGTGCCTCAAGGGAGTACGTTGGGTCCATTGTTTTTCAATGTTTATATAAATGACCTACCTAAATCAGTGAATTGTCCAATTACTCTTTTTGCTGACGACAGTACTTTGACTATTCCGTGTAACGATCCTGACATTTATGAATATGACATTAAAAATTCTTTGACATCAGTTATTTCGTGGTTAGATAATAATAATTTAAAAATAAATTTTGAAAAGACCCATTAATAACATTTAAGCAACGGATAAATAATGATCGACCTCTAAAAATTGATTATCAGAATTTTGACATATGTGAAGTGGAAAGTGCCAAATTTCTAGGTATTATGATTGATTGTAGATTAAATTGGAAATCTCATATAGAATACCTTAGTAAGAAAGTCAGTAGTGCGGCCTATGCGTTATTTAAATTGTCTTCTTTATTGAACACAGATGCCCTGCTTACCGCATATCATGGTTTACCTGCGTCAATTCTGAGATACGGTATTATCTTCTGGGGGAATTCTACTGATAAAGACACAGCATTTAAAATGCAAAAAAGATGCATAAGAGCAATGTTTGGTTTAAAAATAACGGACAGCTGTAAACCGTATTTATTAAAACATAAAATTCTGACACATATTTAAATAACCTGCTGAATTTGTATGCCCATATCGGCACGACATGTTATGCACCACTATAATCACAACACCTTACTTACACATGTTGTCTCAAATAAATATTTTCTTTCTTTCTTTCTTTCTTTCTTTCTATAGTAGGTAGGTAGGTAGGTAGGTAGTTCTATAGGATCTTGATCGATCGATCGATCGTACTAGCGTACAGACGTGCTCATCGCGCTTATAAAATAAATTAACAGTTAAATAATAGTGACCTAGTTTAAATAGTGATTAAGCGTATTATGAGGTTACGCTCAGTGCATGACAATTATACGTGCATAAATTATAATAATGGACTTAAATATTTAGTGTAAGTTCTTTTTCATTAATTATGTCAAGTGAGAGCCCCTTTAATCGAAGCGGCATTACTCGCCGCACTCCTCCCCCAACGACGCCCAGCCATCCAACTCAAGACCAGGATGATATGGATACCTTAAAAATAGTATCTACTCCGGAAATACCAAACTGGCTTACCTCAATTGAGCAATATTTACAAGAAGTATGTACCATATCGAATGAGGGAAAACTAGTATCTGACCACAAACTTAGGATTAATAATCTCTGTCGAAAAGTTGGACATGGAGTTGCGCAAATGGCTGTTCAATATCAGTCTTTAAAGCAAAAGGCGTTATCAACTCACTCTAATTTGCAAATTTTAAAGGAAAACCATGACCTCTCAGCTTGTCTTACTGATTTTAAAAAGACTATACAGGAATCCTGCACTAAATCTGCTACAACAAACACGTCTTTTGCAGACATGGTAAAAAAGGGATCCAACAACTTTATTCGCCCTAGCCCTGTCAGTTCTGTGGTAATCTACCCAAGCAATGCTGCACAAAGTAGTGACGAAAC
Organism: Chilo suppressalis; assembly: GCA_902850365.2. NCBI lineage: Eukaryota > Metazoa > Arthropoda > Insecta > Lepidoptera > Crambidae > Chilo > Chilo suppressalis. Next base: position 24,492,122 of record OU963898.1, read on the forward strand.
AAAAAATTTGGTCCAAAAAATTATTAGCCCTGAGGAGATGAAACTGAAAGTACGTGGTCTTCGTAAAGTAAGAAATGGAGGAGTGATCGTCAGCACTGAGACCAAAGACGACATCCATAAATTGAAAAATTCAGTGCTGTTAGCAAACTCAGGCCTGACTGTTGATGAGACCAATAAACGCAAGCCGCGTATTATAATCATAGGAGTACCTTCATCTATGACTGAAAGTGACGTCTATAAGTGCATCTACGAGCAAAACGTAGCAGAATCGTCATTAAATATATCTAGAGATACTTTCCTGAACTCTATAAAACTGAGCCACAAATCAGGAAAACGAGATGCAGACACCTGCAACTATATTTTAGAAGTACCTGCTACTATACGCAAAGCCTTAATTATACAGGACAGACTTTTTATTAACTGGAATTTTTGCTCGGTACATGATTTCACACTTGTAACTAGATGCTACAATTGCCAGCAATATGGCCATGCCGCTAAAACTTGCAAGGCGACAGCTTCTACCTGTGGCCACTGTGGCGAAGATGGCCATTCTCTCAAAGACTGCACAAAAAAAGCCGATCCACCAAAATGTGCCACTTGCGTTAAATTTAAAAAACCGTGCGGCCATAGGACCGGAGATGCCGAATGTCCAGCTAAAAAAGCTGCCGAAACTAGGTACATTAATACTATTGATTATGAAGGCGCCTAGAGCGCCACTTATTTGTTATAATTAGAACTTTACTATGGACATTAATATAATAAATGAAATAGATGATCTATCTATGTCTAATTCATGTTTATGTGAAGTCGAAGAGTGTAGACAATATCTGACCGCTTATAAAAACTCATTAACTGTACTCACCCAAAATATACGTAGTATTTATAAAAATATTGATAATTTTGATATTTTCCTCCATAGGCTTAACTTTGTTTGTGATGTAATTATACTAACCGAGTGCTGGTTAACAAAACGGAACGGCAACCTACCAACAAGGCCAGGTTATAACTTATTTTATAGTCAAAATAATCACAACCAAAATGATGGAATAGTTATTTATGTTAGAGACTCCTTGCAAGTCACCCTCGAGGAACCAGCTCTTCAGGGTTGTAGTTGTTTGTTGGTACATATTAACCAAGATACAGTTATTGTCGCAATATATAGATCCCCATCTGTCACAAACATAGATAATTTCAACGGAAACTTAGACCAGATACTTCAATCATTAACATCTTTTAAAAATGTAATAATTACGGGTGATATTAACATAAACATTATACCCGACATACATGATGCTGGAACCCAAGATTATCTCAATCTATGTTCGTACCATGGTTTTTACCCAGCCCATACATTACCAACACATCAGAGTGGTTCTTGTCTCGACCATATGATGATAAAATCTAGGTCAACATATCTAACACTTGTCACAAAAACGCCGCTTACCGATCATTCCGCTGTTTTACTAACCTTAAATTTATCGCTGCCTAAACTGAATCATAAACTAGTAAAATCTAAGTTAAACATAAAGAAACTCGAACACGATTTATGCAAGCTTGACTTTGCCCCAGTTTTTCAATCGACGGACGCGAATGCGTCTTTGTTGTATTTAATTAATAATGTTGAACAAGCTATATTACATAATACGTCTGTAGTTGCTTCAAATAAACAATATCAAAATATCAAACCTTGGATAACCCCGGGTATTATTCGATGTATAAGACACAGGGATAAACTTCATATGAGGACAAAAAAATATCCCGATAACCTCACATTGCTAGTTATCTATAGGAGATACAGGAATTTCGTTAATAATCTTTTGAAAAAATTAAAAGCAAATTATGAAAAAAATGAACTACTCAAAGCAGGCAAGGATAGCAAACGCCTTTGGAGACATATTAAAATTTTTACCTACACTTCAAAAAGGCACGAATCGTGTTCGAGTTTACTATTAACCCATCCTTCACCGCTTATATCAGCCAATTATGTAAATAACTATTTTATTAATATGGGAAAAGACCTTGCAGAACGCCACCAACCTCTAAATCTATTTTCTCAGTCACTTAACGCTACCACCAGTAGGAATAGTTTTGTTATGTTAGATACCGACCAACAAGAAATTTTACAAATAATTACAAATTTGAAAGACGACAGTGCAGTTGGCTTTGATAACATTAGCAATAAAATCCTCAAAACTTTTAAGCATATTTTAATACCACCGTTAACACGCATTTTTCAAATCTGCCTCTCGCAGGGTATTTTTCCACAATGTTTAAAAAAAGCAGTAGTTACTCCTGTCTATAAATCTGGATGTAAAGATCAAGTAAATAACTATAGACCAATATCAGTGCTTCCATCCTTATCAAAACTATTAGAAAAAATTATTAACAAAAGGCTTATTGACTACCTGGAAAAAAATAACTATTTGTCACCTACGCAATTTGGTTTTCGGGCAAAGTTGTCAACAGCAGATGCGGTGCATAACCTGACTAACTATATTACTCAGGAACTAGGCAAAGGAAAGCATACTCTAGCTGTTTTTCTTGATTTAGCAAAAGCGTTCGATACCGTTTCAATTCCGAAGCTTCTAAAAAAGTTGGAAGCATTGGGTATTAGAGGAACGCAGTTAAAACTATTTGCAGATTATTTAGACAATCGATCTCAATGCGTTAAAATAGGAAATATTAAAAGTGATTACCAGAAAATGACCTGCTATGGTATTCCCCAGGGAAGTATAATCGGCCCTACCCTTTTTCTCGTTTACATCAATGATTTATGTAACCTTAATTTAAAATATGGTAAAATTATATCTTACGCCGATGATACGGCCTTGATTTTTAGCGCCAATAGTAGGTCAGAATTATATGAGGTAGCTCAACTTGGTCTTAATGGTGTAAATAACTGGCTTCGCTGCAATTTACTAACACTGAATACTGACAAAACCAATTATATTCACTTTTCTATGCGCCAGCCTTGTCATGGGTTTACAAATCCTAACTTATACGCACACCAATGCCAATATCCTTCAGTCAATAAATGCGATTGCCCTTTAATACAGAACACATCCCATATAAAATATCTTGGTATCTTAATTAACGACACATTATCTTTTAGACAGCATATTGCAAATCTAGTAGTCAGGATCCGTAAATTAATGTATATTTTTAAAAAATTACGTACCATTGCAGGTCCAAAACTAATAAAACAGGTATATCAGGCCTTATGCCAATCAGTAATTCAATATTGTATAACTTCATGGGGTGGAGCTCTCAAAACTATTTTAATCCCCCTCGAGCGAGCTCAGAGAGCCATTTTAAAAGTAGCCAATTCACTTCCCTTCTTATATCCTACGCATCAACTTTACAAATACTGTAATGTGTTAACTGTTCGCCAGCTTTTCATTATGCACACCATATTAAAACAACACACCATTTCACCTTTTTGCTCTGATATCACTAACAAAAGACGGAAAGATATAGTCTGCATCTCTACACATGATTCAAAATACATCTTTTCACATAGATTCTCTACTTTCCTAAGTCCTTTCTTATATAATAAGTTAAATAGAGTATTAGGTATTTACACATTAAACTATTTTAACTGTAGAACTGTAATATTTAATTATTTGCACAGCCTGACATACGAGCAGACCGAAGAATTACTTCTTATTTGTAAATAAATGAACGTAACTCCATTATTTACATTTACCAACATTTATATAATGATTACTTTAAGTTCTGTTTTAATTAATTTGTTAATTTATTAAATATTCTATGTATTATTTAGATCATAAAAGCCTGAAATACAGGTACAATTTTAACTGTAACCTAGTTCAGGCATCCATTATTTTGTATTTTATATTGTTATTAGTATTATTATGCAATGTATGACCTTATTTGAATAAAGATATATTTATTTATTTATTTATTTTTCTTTCTTTCTTTCTTTCTTTCTTTCTTTCTTTCTTTCTTTCTTTCTTTCTTACATGTATCATATTAAAGAGAGCCTCCAATAAGCACTGTTATTCCTACATTGTTAAAGAAGTAAATTATTTTCATTTTTTCTTTTATTTTTTCCCCTTGAATTTTAAACTATTCAATTATACAATATGCTTTTTGTGAATTAACTATATTGAGGTTCCACATACACGCAAGTAAAACCGCACACGGGTCTTATTGACGATTACGAAACTTATACGAAACACGATGTTGACAAGAAAATTACCTGTTCGATGACGTGGTATCTGACATGACAGGCGTTCACCTTTGCTGCCCTTTCAGCAGTATTATTCAATTACCATCACCCATACAATATTCGTTCGTTTTCCAACCATCAGATATGAATGAAGTTATTTATTAATCCTGCGCTTATGCAATCGCAGTGTATAAACCTGTATTACGTACTAGGGACTGGGTTGTCCGGTATTAGAAATGTCTGTCGAAGTTATCTTATTGGTACTGTTAAAACAGTACAGACTAAAATACTATACTCGACATCCTCAGTGTTTTGGGAGCTAGGGGTTGGTCTTGTTTAGATCTGGGCGTTTCTTGAGACTTTTTTTTTATACGAGGCGCAACAAATTACCCTCCATGGTGATGTTAATTGTAAGTGGAGGTCAGTTGCCAAGATAGATGATGCGGCAGAAGGTGTGCCACTTCGGCTATCGTCACATTGCTGGTTTGAACCCAATCCTCTACCCCGCGGAGCCTTGGAACCCTACTCACCAGCAGAAACACAACACCACCAAAAAGAAGTATTATATTGGATTCCGGTAAGGTAGAGGTTATTTCCCCAGACAGGCACTACCTCCCTTAGGCCCGTATTATAGAAAGATTCTCAGAAATTAATCTAGTTTTGAGCACAGATGGAAAGGGATATCGCTATATATACCTAGCACATAGCGACATCCCTTCCTAACCGTACTCAAGCAAAGATCAACACTTAGTTGTCATTTTGCATTTTGCATTGCTTCATGTAAGTTTTATTTAGATTGTGGTATGAGAAAATAAAAATTTATTATTTATTATTATTATTATTCTTAGTGTCGTCGCACAAGGGCCACCGGCTACAACCACAAAACGCCGCTACCGGAATATTTCCTGTAGTTTTCATACATTTTAAATGGACTCGCCGTACACGGCTAACGCCAGTGGCCGCCACACGCTTCGTATAGATGAAAACTACAGGAAATATGCCGGTAGCGGCGCTTTGTGGTTGTGGCCGGTGGCCCGTGTGCGGGGACGCTTAGACTTTGATTCAGTTGATTCTCTTGGCGCAATTCATTTCAATGTTTTCTTTCCATGTAATAAGAAAACGTAAAATTTTACTTAATTATAAGTACATTTATCGAATAGTCATCACTTATCGCGTTCTTTTGTTCAGTCCGGTCTCTCTGTGCTCGGTAGATTGGGGGATATCTTGTACGCTATTTTTTTAATCCTTCATTGCGTTGCTCGATGCAATTGTAAGCGATCTATTTTAGGTGACGAAAAAGTCACCGGACAAGAGTCCCTGTGCAGGCCATAATTTGTATAAAACTTCCAGTAGGGATGACGGAGGAAAAACTACAATCAACGACGACTCCCGAGCCCTCCCAAGACTCAACTTAGAGACATACGTCATGTTTTTCTCGCCTTAATTTTCGGAACCTTTCGGCCAAAAGTAATGCCTATTTGATAAATGTGCTTAAAGTCTCTCGTCTGCGCAGGCCATTATTGTCAAAGTTAATCCACTAGTGGAGAGAAATGAATCTACAGAAAAAATATTTCTTATTTGTTTATTGCAAAAGTTGTGTACTCTTATAATATAATTTTTAAACTACATAGTTATATTTTAAGAACTAGCTTACAATTTAATAAATGCGTCCATTCATAGTTGTAATCTCATAGGGTAGCTTTTAATCTTTTATTTAAATCAAAAATAACACATCCATCCACCTTGACTGAAATACTAGCTTTTATCGACGAAGCTTGATCTAGTAAGCTTTGAGGACAAGAGCTTATAAGTTTGCTGAATGCCTCATTTCTGAAGAGATAACTCAAAATATTTTCAATCACAAAGTCACCCATGTCAGGTGAAAATTGCAAAAAAACACACATGAGTTTGACGTAAGCAACTAAATTATAATTTACATACGGATACAAACTTACTTATTAAGTACTTAGCAACTTATTAAAATTGCCTATTGAGATATTATATTATTTGTCAAAGTAACCCGTGCGTCATACATAAACTAATCGTAAAAAATCCGTGGAAATTTAAGCGTTACCGACAACAGGCGAAAAAATCGAGCGAATAACTCTGTCAATACGTGTATGCCTACACAATACGTATACAAGTGTGGCTTTTAACCCCACTCAGCTACAGAAACATAATACCATCAAAGGTAGATATTTTGTAGGGCGATGTTACATCTTAACATGGACGCTTTTATTCGTAATGTTTTTAAGAAAAAGAACATCTCCTCCTGGAAATTAGCAATCAGTCTATATCACCTTGGATATTTTGATACTTGTCGAAGAATTTTCTCACCAGAAGAGTCCATGGCAGAAGCTAAAAGTGACGATTCAATCGCTAGTGGAGTCCAAACCTTATAGTGGAAAATAAATTATTGTCTCATTTCTATAAAGCCTTGAGTGTTTTGACATTGCTAAATAGCTATTGATTATAATTAAGCAATAGCTAATTAGCAATGTCAAAAAGAACAACTTATTATGACATGACATTTTTCAGAAACATTACTTTTTTTTCTACCTGGCAATGAATGCATGCCATATTCTTTGTCTTATAAAACAAGACAATCAATCAAGTAATAACTGTCAGTTTACTTACAGTATTTAGTGAGCCAGAAAAAAAAATCGTCGATATTTTTTTTATCTGTTACTTATCGCATTAAAAAAAAAACTATAAAACAATGATGACAAACAGCAAACTTATTTTTACCCCGAATTATCAAATTTAGCTTTGACTTACAATCTATATTTAATTATAAGTTATTAAGTACAAATTAAATGCATTAATGGCAAGTTTGTAATGTCAAAACTTCCACTGTTTTATAATGTACATAACTATAGTCATAGTTAATAGGACTTAATTCATAAAACATAAAAAAGGAAAGCTTTCACAATACCAGTTTTGTTAATAAATCCTACTAATTAAATAATTGTTATAAATACATTCAGTAATAACGAGCAAACTATTCTGTAAATTCAAAATACCTAAAGCACTTACCGGATTTCCGGTTTGATAAAAAAAAAATAAACAAACATTGCACCATATTTGACAATAATAATTACTATAAACATGTTAGGATTCGTATTTAAATTTTGTACATTGCGGATGGGGGTGAAGTTAGGGACAAACCTTGGACCAAATTAACAAAAGATGATCCCGAACGACCTATACGGTACCTACGGCTTTCGTACAGTGTCAGACGTAATTTAGCACTCGCAACACAATCCGCGAGATAGAAGGCTTACAAAAACAGTTCTGCCAAATATTCAAACGTATAAATAAGTTGACATAAACAACGGTCTGAACGTTCCCTAATCAACTGTAGTGTAAAACTGAGCTGGTAAGTGTAAGAGAGAGGAAACGACCGAGCGGCTACTTAATTCATATATAGGCGAACATGTTGTCTGTTTTATGTCTCTTTCTTGAAATTTGATAATTTCCCACGTGTGCCACTCAGTTCATTCTAAATATATGGTGTTAGATATCGTCTTATCTAAAACTGAACACCCCTTAATTGTCTTACTCTTGCATGCAGATGCTCAGTGTACATACATATACAACACACTCAAATTAGCTATAGTCATTGGTCATTCAGTTGATACAGTCGCCGGCTAGACACGAACGTGGCTGCCACGCTTCGATCACTCATAATAGTACCATAAAAGTGTGCAGGGACGTTTAGTTTTAGATAAGACGATTACACAGCGTTCATCATGAACAGATGAAAGTTGTGCCAGGTTCAGTCTTGAGTCTACATCCAGTCGAAGTCGAGGCCGTTGCCCTCGCTGAGGTAGTCGTACAGGTAGACCGCCATCTCGTCAAGCGCCTCCAGTCGCGGGTCCCCGAAGTGCTCCCTGATCGACCTGGCCGACCGCGACAGCGACCTGGAGTCAATACTGCTTATATTATAAACGTGAAAGGGTGCTGCAGTGTGCGATGCCGTGGTTCCATTAAGACTCAGAATAGTTCTGTAACGTCATTTATAGGCGTCAAATGTCAAGAAGTATTGTATGAAAATTTTGAACAGCGCACAACGGACGGAATGAGAACGAAAAATCTTCTATACAAAACTTGAAATTTGACGCATATCGAGATCGGGTAAATGGAATGCTCGGAACAAGTGTTTGTTCGCCGTTGCATTGCCGTTGTTTTCGTATATGATTGAGTAAGAGAGCATCCGTTTACTGAGCCCAGTCGAACATCCTTAAAGGAACCCGTTTGCTCGCTCTGAGGTTTCCATTTACCGACCGAGCATATGTTCCTCGCACAGAGTTGTTCTGAGGGTTAGGTAGAAATGCTGCATTAGGAATGTTTTTAATCGGTGCACCAAATTGTTATGAAATTTTGGTAGCTACCTACATAGATAAAGGGAACATTCGAAAAACACAAAGGCTACCTTGTGTAACGATAAAGTTGAACCAAGAACATTGCAGCATAGGGCAGGAGTGCTGCCTTTGCAAAAACTGGTCGCTAGGCTTAATATCAAATCGTTAATAAAAGTATTGAGGCTTATGTTCCTCTGGTCTTTTATGAATTAGTTCTGTACATGTCTTGTTGTGTCTTATTTTCATTAATGCGATAATAATTAGAATTAGACGCGAGTAAATGCACATCAAACTAAACCAATGAATAAATTAACGAAATCTACTTACCTGAAATCAGTGTCTGTCTCCAATTCTTCTTCGGTTGTAAATCTTTCTCTGATATCTTTCATGATGCATGCCTCAAGTTTCTTGTGCTAAAAATATAATTTGATTTTATTAATATTTTTAATACATTTAACTAATTTGGCATTGTACTATGTTAAAACGTAACCATACCTTGTAGCATCGGAAGAAGAACATTGGTTTGATCAGTTCTTGAGACAGAGGCGATACATCGCGCTTCACATCAGGAACGCATTGCTATAAATAAAAAATGAACCTATTTAATACTCTGATAGAAATTTGTTTGTCTTATCATGCTAAGCTGAGAGCATTATTAATATTTTATAGATAACAGAAAGTGTTCGGGTGCAAAGCAGTCTTATGCAAAGCGACCAAGGTCATAATGATTTAGCATTAGCGTCATGTATTTTTATTTGATTTGAAATTGATATTAGAATTGAATTTTGACATTTTAATTATATAAATATTTTTTATAGCTATCAACGGGATTGTTACCATGTACCTTGTTTTTTATGAGTCTCCGATATTTCAGCACTGTTGCAAGTGCCATGATCACGGAGTAATATAAGTTATCAGTTACTCCGTGATCATGGCGCTTGCGACAGTGCCGAAATATCGGAGACTCATAGAAAAACAATGTACATGGTAACAATCCCGTTAATAGCTATAATGTTAGTGACCATGAAAGTTTTAAAAAATAAGCATGATATATTACTATTTCTTTGAATTGGACTTTAATGATTATGATTATGTCTTAGATCGTCTTCCAAGGCGAAGAATACTCTCCAGCAATAAAACTAATTTTCTTATAAGAATAAAAATTCAATGAAAACTAACCTTTTTACTATAAATTAAGACAATGAATGAAATATTACAGAATTTGAGATAAAACACAATATAGTAATCCATCTTATCTATTTGGGCCGGTCATTACGAAACCTGGTAAGCTTCCATAATCATACATTTATCGAATGAGATAACCATTACGTCATCGATCCAACATAGAACTCCTTATAAATATACACGTGGAGAATTTCCTGCAGAACCGTGTCACGTCCAGTTTGTGGTCCTTTTACACCAACCATCTCTGAGTATATCCAGTATATAGATAACTGCACAAAATGTTCTTCCTGCAGAACTGCAGGCCGTCTTGGATGTCGCCCTTCAGTTCAGCGGACACTGGTAAGTCGATGATGCGCCTAATGATCTACTGGTAGTTTGGCTCCAGATTGTGGTCAATGTATTTAGCTCCCTTCTCAGTATACCTGAATTCATTTACTCGTTCATAATATAATATAATACTTACGGAGAACTTCCTGCAGAACTGCAGCCCGTCCTGGATGTCGCCTTTGAGCTCAGCAGATACCGGCAAATCGGTGATGCGCCGCGTGATCTGTTCGTAGTTGGGCTCCAGGTTATGGTCGATGTAGCCCAGCTCCTGCATCACGCAGGTGATGTTGCGCACCTTGCTGCCAGCCGGGCCGCGGTACATCATGTCTAGACGGTCACGCAGGTCGAGATCACGCTGTTGAGGTTTTGTTTCAATTAAAACTGATTAATAGAGAGAGTTAATCAAAAAAATATATTGTTAAGATAGTGATATGACATTACACGACACAGAAGATTAAGAGAGGTAGGGTGGGAATTAAAGTGCTCGTCTGGGGCTGTAACCTCCATCTTGCAAAACAAGACATCGAAATATCCTACCTTTTGATACTATGGGTGAGTAAAGTTCCAGAGCTATACGAGATCATGGTAGGTTATGGTGCAAGTGGTTTCACAAGCGTCTATAGGCTTAGGGGGCCGCTCAGCATCACGTGGTTCATATACTTGTTTCCCCCCCCCCCCCTTTTAAATAAAAAAAACATACCTACTAATGAAGCGTAAAGGTTTAAAGGTCTTACCTATACTCTTTTGGATTCGAAGTACGACTGCTGGTAAAAGCCTTGCAGGTATTGCTGCTGGTATGCGTGCAGTAACGGATCTTACCGAACTATTGGATCCGAGGTACGGTTGCTGGTATAAGCCCTATTAGTATGGCTGTTGGTATGTATACGTGTTGTAAGGCATGCCGGGTGTGTAAAACAATCCGTACAGTAACCGATCTTGCTGAATTTATTGGATCCGAAGTACGGTTGCTGGTAGAAGCCCTATTAGTGTTGCTGTTGGTATCCATACGGGTTGTAAGGCATGCCGGGTGGGTAAAACAATCCGTACAGTAACTGATCATACTAAATTTATTGGATCCGAAGTACAGTTGCTGGTAGAACCAATATTAGTGTTGCTGTTGACAGAAGCATTATTAATGTTGCTGTTGGTTTGCATACGAGTTGTAAGGCATGTCGGGTGGGTAAAGCAATCCGTACAGTAACTGATCATGCCAAATTTATTGGATCCGAAGTACGGTTGCTGGTAGAAGCATTATAAGTTTTGCTGTTGGTTTGCATACGGGTTGTAAGTAGGGCTTTCAAATACCGGATTTTTTCGATACCGGTATCAATACGATCACGGGATCACGGGATCACGGGATCACGGTATTGAATATGAACTTCAAATTCAAAGAATATTAAAACGCCCGTTGTATTTCTAATCAGTGTTTATTTCTGTTACATAGTTACCTACATGAAAAACAGGCTAACAAAATATTAAATATACATTATTTTTTCTACCCTTCCCGGGTAGTCTTTTATTAATAAATAGTTCGGCGGAACTAAGAATTTGAGTTCCACAATTTTTTATTAAACAAAAGATAAACTATTAAAATAAAGAAAAAAATACAACCAAAATGCCGTCCCAATAATTAAAATTCGCATGGCAATCAACATTAAAAAAAATTTTAGGTAAAGTACTTAACAATCATCTATTATTACATCTATATATATTTACTAATCAAACAATACTAAATAACAATATTCAAAAGAATCGAAAATAAAATAATAAACATAATCAATATCATTTTAAGATTTTGGCATTTTGCGCAGCTGAAAAAGGACAGAGTGTTTAATGATTTAGCAGAATAGCGGACTTCTCAATTTGTTGCATCAACAGCTGACCGAAGAAAAAGCTCGCTCAGCTTCTATACTTTTAGGTACTACAGATAGTAAATATTTGTAAACTGCAGATAAAATATTTCTCGACCGCCCCCACTGGTTTCCAAGACACACACTCTTATTATTGATTCAAAATCAGTGCCTGTAGTTGCAGTTGTACTTTTAGGTAATTTGGATATTTCCCTCTCCAACTGTTTCGGGATGGACGCATCGTCATCTTCAACACTTGTATTTAACGATGACGATGAAGTAGAATGTTCTTCTGTAGCAACACTAGCAACCATCTCAGTAACTGCTGCGGTATTCAGTTGTTTATTTTGTATTTCAAACGAGTCAGTAAATTAACGATAAATTTAAACAATTCATTAGATGTTAGTTTTTTGAAAATGTCACCTTCACTATCATTATCACTAAAATAAGCTTCAGGGTCATGTAAGTATTGTAACACTTCAGGTATAGAGAAACGTCGCTCTTTTATACGTTTTCGAAGTGCCTTTGCAAGGTTTTGGCTCATCTCATTAGCCTGTCCATCTAATTTTGCTAATATAAATTTTAAAGCAATATCAGCTTTTAATAAGTATTATATGGTGAACACCATATGTGTAATTATACCGTTTTGTGCGCCAGCTCCTCAGTTTATCTCACTCGCGTTCTTGCTTAACATTTCGTCTTTCTATTCATATAACCCTAGTAAAGACTTGTTGATTTGTAATGCCGTAAAATCACGGTATTGACTGATCAATACCGGTATTGAAAAATACCAATAAAAAGACCGTGATTACGGTATTACGGGATCCCGGAATACCGGTATTGAAAGCCCTAGTTGTAAGGCATGCCTAGTGGGTAAAAAAATTCCGTACAGTAACTGGTCTTACCGAAACTCTATTAGATCCAAAGTACGGCTGCTGGTAGAAACCTTGCTGGTATTGCTGCTGGTATGCATACGGGTTGTAAGGCATGCCGGGCGGGTAGAACAGTCCTGGCGAGTTGTATGGGAGCTGGTAGAACGGCGTTGCGGGCGAGAATGGACGGAATTGCGGGGAGCCCATCATGTACGGCGGTATTGGTGACGGCGGCTGGAACGGATTCTGGAAGCATAAGAACAGGTACTTGTATTACTTAGTAGTCAGTAGGTACTTATTGTATTAAATAAAGGTTAAAAATAGGTGTTGTAAGAATGAGGTACTCAGTGCTGTTGCACTGTACTTCACAATAGAAGTACACCTACCCAAAGTAAATAATGAGTTACATTTAAGCAAGTCTAGGGCTAAACTGTCTTCTTACGATTCGTGAGCTTTGTCATGTCGTATCCTTATATTACAGTGTACTCTGTGATTGAAGAGTATCATTATGATAGTTATTTGAAGGTCAACTTGACAAGATATGCCTTGAAATGAGCCTTTCCGCCATCATCGTCCAATACATAGCAAATGTGTTGAATTTTGACAAATGGTATATTTCTCTAGTTTTTTTTACTTTACTATAGTCAAATTAGACTATAGTCCCTAACCTTTGCTGGAAACCAGCAAGAAACAAGTCACATACTAGTTTTAAACAAAACTTGTAGAATACTTGTTGTGGTTGTTTAAAACATTCTTTCGTTAACACTGCATAGACACACTGCCGGATTTAGGGGAGGGCAACCGGGGCGAAAGCCCCGGGGCCTCCAGAAACGGGGCGCCCCCACAATAGAGACTTCGGAAAAAAAATTATTCAAATTCCAACTAGTAAACACTAGTAAACATCTTTTCCTTTGATATTTTTTTTGCTCTTTTACCTTTACCTACAGCCTACAGTACTTTGTACATCTAACATACATGATTATTTGATTATATTAATCTTAAATAACAGAAATCATTGATCTATATTTGTTCACTCCAATCAGGCAATCAGTGAAATATCAAAATCTCAAATGGCCCTGATAAGCACTTCCAATTCACTACCCATCTTGAGGGAGTACCCCAATCGCTTAATGGCTGAGTGGGGTGGTACTTGCCCGCAGGGCCGAATTTAAGGCAGGGCAGGTGGGACTGTGGCCCAGGGGCCTCCACAACAGCTTAAGAAATAACAACATTTCGATGGGTTAACAAGAATACAAATCATAAGTGGCCCGGGGCCTCCATAATCCTAAATCCGGCCCTGCACAGACAACTAGTAGTATCTTACAATTATACCTAATGGTATAACTTAATGTCACGTCAAATACATATTAAATGTATCAAATGACAAATGATTACAATTTCTCATTGCGTATTTTAGATCTCTTTCTTTATTTATGTTTAAGCGAATAAAAAATATCAAAAATATTTAAATTCATGAATTCAATCAGAAATTAGCCGTCGCCGTAGGGAGTAATAAATGTTTGACTCTTCATTTTATATATTTATTTCTATGCATTTTGCTTTTATAATAATTATATAAAATAACTATTTTGTGTTTATAGCTTAAAATAAGCTTATTACAATTATAGGGTCAGTTCGCCTGTTCGCGTCCATCGCCCAATTCGCGTCCATTTTACGGATCTCCCTTAAAAAGTCCTCAAAAATAAGTAAAGTAACACACCAATCGAACGAAAAGTAATTACCGCTAATACCTCAATGTATAAGAGGCACGAACACATGGACAAAAGGTAGGTGCGCCAAACAATCCCGTTTAAAAAAAATAGTTAGTCTCGGTTATTCATCAAGGGAGTGCGTACACGCGGGATATTTAGATAAAAAATAGTGTGCAGCGGCGCGTTCGATGGTAAGTTTATTATTTTTTTATGTTAATTATAGGATACATAACTGTTTCTTGACTTTTATAGTGAAGAAAAGAATAATTTTAATAATAAATTTTCTTATGTTTTTTATATTTAATAAATAAAATAAGGTGGACGCGAACTACTACATCGAAATTACAAAACTTCCAATTTGCGTCCGCAATGGACGCAAACTATACCTTCAGGGGATAATAATAAACCAAATTGCGTCCACTGTTTTCGTTTAATACAATTAATCAGTTATTATTTAAAATATAGGTATTGATTATTATTATTATATATTTTTATTAAGACTACGTGTTTATAATATTATTTTTAAATGAAATGAGTTATTTCAATCAATCAATCACATACTTTATTTGTTTCATTCTTATTTTTTTCTATTTGAGATGAGTTCTTCGGAGACAAGAAAGTAGAAAGAAAAGAGCATATACGCAGAAGACGATTTAAAGAAAGCGTTATATGAAATTCGAGAAAATAATAAATCGGTAAGACACATGCAAAGAATATGCTATTCCCAAGACCACAATATTGTACAAAATCAGTGGGCACAGACCAAATGCAGTAGAAGAACCGGGACCAGACACCACCTGATGTTACCCGAAATTTCTAACAAAGCACGAAAAGATAATAAAAGACCTCTAGCAACCATATCTTCTTCTGCATGGAGTAAGTATTATGAAGATAAAGAGCAGATCAAGAACGAAAAGCAGGAAGCAATACAAAAAGAAAGTTAGAACGAATAGAGAAACAAGAACAGAAAAAGAGTTTAAAACACTCTCAAACGCTTCGTAAAACTGCTCCAAAACGAAAGAAGAAGATACATGCACTTCAAGAAGTCACACAGGAAATGGTAAATCAGGAATTTGAAAAAGAAAAATTTTCTGAATGTGACGATATACTCATTTTAAAATGTAGAAGACGACGATGAGAAAAACATAGGCTGTGTGAAGAGTATTAGATGGTATCATCTGAAATGCACGGGATTTGTAGGATTAAGTAATTAAGAGGCCAAATATATGTCTTTGAACAATTCTTCTTGTTGTATGATTAGACAAAATTGTTGTATTGTTTTGTTGCTTTAATATAGCTCAAAACTTATTGTTAATAATGGTTGATTTTTAGACATAATAATATACCTTGTGATTTTAGGGTAAAATTAACAGAACTGATTACTGTTTATTCTTAAAGGTGCAGTCATTATTTACCTACTACTTATATAATTTTAAATTCAATCAATGTTGAGAAGAATATTTTTTATTTTTTTAAAGAGATAATTTTAATGATAATAATTTTGGTTTTAATATTTATATTCTAAAATAAATAAATTGTTAAAATAGGTACAATCTTTCTATAAAAATGCTTAAAAATATCACCCCTATATTCCTTTTCTAAGGTGGTGGACGCTAAATGGTCTACGGGTGGACGCAATTTGGATTTTGTGGACGCAAAGTGGGTGAAACCCCTAATTCCGCAGTTTATCTATTTAAATAAAAAACAATAGATGATTTGAACAAAACTGAAAGTTAATCTTAAAATAGACTATAATAAACACATTACATAAATTTTTCATAGAAATTAGTGCTGGAATATTTTTATTATCGCCGTCAAACTTTCCAACTGCACTAAATGGACGCGAACAGGCGAACTGACCCTATATATAACTCATCTAGACCAAAGTGGCGGTTAAACGATTTTGCCTTTCCACTATCGATATAATATTATCATACCTAATTTTATTGCTTATCGCTTGCACCCTTTTAACCCATAGAATAAAAATATATATATGTCAGTGGTGCAATATTTGGTTTTGGATCCATGTCAAATTTATTTTTGATTAACTTTTTATTTCCTAAATATTTCCCTTTTAACTTATTGTTCGAGTTCTTCACTAAAAAAATCCAAACATTAAAAATTAGCTTTACTTGAAGGTAACTATCATCTGTCTGCATCCAGTATTTAAGGAGCAATCGACAAAAAACTGTTTTTTATTTTTCCTGAAAACTTATATTTTTATCTTTTTATACTCCGGGGACAGCGATTTAACTGCGCCCGTTCCGTAGAACGATGCAAATAAATGCAAAAATATATTTGAACGACCAATTATTTACTTCAATTTGAACCACGCAAGCGGAACCCAGAAAATATTGAAGGAAAATATCTTATATTAAAAGCTGCACTTGTATATTCCTACTAAGTTATATAATTATCAATGACCTTAGTCAATGACCTTTCTAATTTAATAGCTCTATAATAAAAAATAATAGCTGCACTCAGAGACGTCAATTAAATTTAATCACCCATTAAGCACGTTGCGACTTTTAACTTTTTATTGTGGTCGCAAAGTTAACAACATATTTAAGCAAACTTATAATTCTTAGAGAATTTATAATAACATAACAAAGCAAGAATTTTGTATAGTGCCATTTGCTGTAAGATGGAAGATTGTCATACTCAGAGATATCAATTAAATTTAATGATTGTTAAATTTTAGTGTTGCCTTCTACCATTAAGAAAAATGACTGCGTCAACTTTGATGAAGTTGCAAATAAAAATTAATCAATGTAAGAGAACGCCACTGTGACAGAAAAAAAAATACCACAGTGATTTGATTATTTAAACTAATTTTCTTTTGTTTTTGATAAGAAATTTAACTTTAACTAGTTATCTTTAATTTCACCCATCACTCCATCGGCCTCTTTAGCTCAGTGGTAGAGCACTGGTCTCGTAAACCAGGGGTCGTGAGTTCAATCCTCACAGGAGGCATCAGAATAATTCTTTTCTCTTTTTATTTTTTATTTCTATAAACTTACCCCTTGTGGTCTGAACTGGAAAGGCATTCCTCCTGAGGGTGGTTTTTGTGGTTGAGAATCTTGAGAGTTATGGTCCTTGTCTTGATTCAAAACAGCGCCATCTTGCGGCTTAGTAATAGTTTGCGTATTGGGGTCCACGGAAAACCCAAGCGGCAATTTGCCGAGCAAGATAGACGGTATGTGCGAGTTCGGTGCTTCTTCAATAGGTGGCGCTGAACACTTCGCGTATGCTTCTTTCATTTCTTTGCGTATTTGTTTCACGACTTCAGGTCCAAAACAACTTTCGTAAATCTGTAATAATTATTTGTAACATAATAATCTTTCTTTTGTCAAAGCGATAATTGTTTTATAAAGGTTATTTTTAATAGAAAATGTTTTTTAGTTGTAAAGTTTATCGACATCCATTTTTTTTAAAAATCATTATCCTCTGTAGTCGGGTAAAAAGTTTTAATTAAATAATCCGATAATATAGGTAGGTAGGTATTTTAGAAAGGTTGTAGAATGAGTTCAAATACCTGTGAGCTTTACCAATAAAATAATTATCTAGAGTTTGATACTAAATGGTAATTTTAATTAAACATGCAAGAGCAGTCGTGGCCGAGCGGTTAAGGCGTCTGACTAGAAATCAGATTCCCTCTGGGAGCGTAGGTTCGAATCCTACCGACTGCGGAATTCTTTTTTACCTTTTGAAAATTTAATTTAATTGTTTTTATATACTTTGTACTTATTTACCTTCATCATAGCGTACTTTTTGATGAACCTGTCATCGCTGTTGGCGAGTGCTTGCGCCACGCACAAGAAGAACAGGTATGTTAGTGGCTTGTACATCTTAAATCTGGGAACAAAAAAAAACTGTTATTTTAGTAGTTAGGTACCAGTAGTAGATATGTGCATTTATTTACTACTGACTATTAGTACAGTCAATCTGTAGGTTGAGTGGTGAAAAAAAAACCTAAAGGGTAAGTCTTGTTTTTTCTGTTGCCAAATGACGTCAGTAAGCCACCTTGGCGATGGGCATGTTCAACTCGTAGGCGTTTTTTGAAAAACTCAAAAAAACCCTCAAAAATTGTTTGAAACGCATTTTTCTTGTTTTGTATGCATTTTAGAAACTTTTTTTTCGACCATAATTGTAGAGGGCGTTGAGTACTACAATTTATGTCATTGTTGCAATCTCGTACAACAAAAAATGCGCATTGTACACGTTTGTTTTTTCACTTTTTCACCCTGAAAATATCATTTTAATGGAAAACTTTAAATGGCAAAGTTGTTTCGTACATAATTTCCAACAACTTTTATAAAAACATTTTTTTTGTATTACTTACCGTTTTCAAGTTATAAATTGCGCAGGTATGAAAAATCCAATAGAGCGGTTTTGGGCAGTTCAAGTACACATTTGCAGTGCACATTTCAATGTACGTTTTTACAATTTTTTTTTTCAATCATGAAAAAAAATAAAAATAAAACTATTTTTTTTATTTTTTTTTTGTTTTTCAATCATGAAAAAAAATAATAAATAGTAAAACGTACATTGAAATGTGCACTTTCATATTTATAACTTGAAAACGGTAAGTAATACAAAAAAAATGTTTATACAAAAGTTGTTGGTAATTATGTACGAAACAACTTTGCCATTTAAAGTTTTCCATTAAACTATGTGTTAACACGGCATTCCTAAACTATGTGTTAAATCAAATAAAACTAGTTTTTAACGGGTTAATGCACGAAACTTTATTTATTTATTGACGTTTCGTAGCCTTTTCAGGACTCATATACTCATAGATCACTGAGAACGTAGAAGTAGACGTTATGTTTAATTATCTTGTATGCAGTGACGTCTTTGACCGATTGAAGGCCCAGTGCATATTCGGATAATGGGGCCCCTATGACCCCCGTTTGGTGATCTTACAGGAACTAGGGACTTGTATTTGATCTGAAGTGGGCCCCTATCGATTGCGGGGCCCTGGGCACTTGCCCAAAGTGCCCACTGGGAAAGAGGGGTCTGCTTGTATGCGCTTAAGTTCACATACTATAGTTATTTACTATGTACCTTGTTTGTTTGTTACTCTGTGATCATGGCACTTACAACAGTGCCAAAATATCGGGGACGCAAACAAAACATGGTATATTTATGATAGAAATCCTGTTCATAGCATAAATTACTGTAGTGTTAGTGACCATAGAAATTTAAAATGAAGTTTACGCAGTCTCAAGTATCAAGAAATGTTAGTCTAAAAGCTCGCTCGCGCCTTTTTATAATCTAGGTAGCTTATGATTCATTACCATCACTGGCGGTCATATGAAAAGAACCGCTAAAGTTAATTGCGAGATCTGCAAAATAGTTGTATAATTCTGCCTTCCTTAAGCGTTTTTATGGAGGCAATATAATTTCCACATCTATACTCTATACATATAAATAAAATTGTAATGTCTGTTTGTAATATTGATATAACCGCTTTTTACTACATGCATATGAATAGTATATATACGGTACATGCACCAAATTTTTTTTTACAATTTTTGTCTGTCTGTCTGTTTGTTGTGCAGCTGAGTAATAAGGAGTAACTTAGGCTACTTCTATTTAAAAAAAAAAAACAAAACTAAAAATTAACGCGGACGCTAGTTTAATAATAATTATAAGTAAATTCTGATATCTGGTGAACTGTAATCGTTAATAGGTAAGGCAGTTGAAATTTTCCTAGAATACGTAATTTTGTTGTCGCTATAACTACAAATTGTTAAGTTTTAGGAGGAACATAAAGTTTGTTTTTAAGCGAATTTTGCTCGTTCAATCTTAACAATAGTTATATACATATTTCAAACGCTTTATTTTTATGAGAATCTCACAGGTACCTAACAGTTTTCAGGATAAAAATATCCTAGGCCCTTTGTCTCAATCTAGGTCCTTTCATCCAAAGCCATTTAGTAGTTTTTGCATGATTGAGTAACAAACAAACAATCACACAAACTTATAAACATTTACAGTTATAATTATTGTAGGACATGCAAGACCTATACTCAAAAACAATAGCCATAAAAAATCTGATGATTTTAAGATCTTGGCCTAGGTATTATAAGATAACAACTCATTCATTATGTAGTCGAGTGTTACTTTTTCATGCATGTTGCACAAAACAAGAGCAATCTTCGTTAGATCATGCCTTCATCAGATGTGGGGTCAATGTCTCAAGCGGCCTTGCTCTGTTAGGGCTGTCAGATAAATAACATCTTTTTAACCGGCTTAAAAAAAGGAGTACAATCAGTTTGACCTGTATGTTTGTCCGCGATTATCTCGCGTTTGGATTGATCTTTCAGATGAATGAAGAGATTTCAGATTTTATTGTACCATTTTATAGAAGGTATTGGTATTTTAACTTAAAAAAGGAGGTTCTCTGTTAAATTTTGATTTTGACTACAAATTAGGAGGCTTAGTAACAAAATAAAATGGACTTTTTGGCGGGATCGGGAAGCGTCACTTAAGCATTCGTTTTTCTTATTAATAATTGTGTTGTGGCGGATGTTGGTGTCTAATAATGGTGGATTATTAACCACTAAGTGTTCGGAAACATGCACAAGTGTTGGCAAGTGAAACAAAATAGCGGAAAGTTTCTTTCGACGTTTTCTCAAGAAGTCCACGGGGAGGTTTCAGTAAATCCCCACACTTTTACTGAAACATAGGGAAAGGGGCATTGACTTGATTGCCACTTACTTTGACTTGATTTATTACTTTGACCACTAGTGCTATAGTATTTGTAAACATTTTAACACTTGTCATTGGCTAAATGCACAAGCCGTGCGAAGCCATTTAGAAAAAAAAATCAAAATAAAATAGACACCGGAAAAGGCTCTACCAAAATGGTAAAACGAGTTTTCGAATAAATTAAAAGTAGTTATGTACTGCAAATGTATTATTTTGTACAAAAGTAAGTATGAAATCTCTGTATACGTAGAAATTTTTATTCTAAAGTTGGCCGCCATGCGTAATCCTGTAGTCAATTGAATAATGGCATGGAGGGTGCATTGTTATTTAATAAACTTTTGACTTAATACATATTAGGGGATAAATGTGAATTAGTTATAGAACGAAACAAACATCTATTTATAAAATTGACAATAACTGTGTTCACATGACTTCAATATTAATGAAATAAATTTTTAAGCGGTAAATTTCATTTCTAAAGAGGTATTCATAAATAAATATATATTATGTAGTTACTGAGTACATTTTATCATCATGCTGCACAGTACAAATGAAAATACTATATATCGCGGAACACTTCTTGCCATAAACCAGTAAGCCTGCGCAGTGGCAATTTTACGTACAAAAACGTCTACTGTGCGAATTTTATTGTCTGCGGTTTTGCTCAAGAATTTTGTCGCTTTTCTAAAAATATACTTACACGAGATCGCAAAAGTAGAACAAGAATCAAGATATTTTATTGATGTTTGAACCGTCAGTCATAAAAAATATGAGCTACCTACATAATTGAATAAAGCGTTGCTAATTGATAACGGTTATTCCTTCCGTAGATGGACGGTTTCCTTAATCAACTTAATGGGAAGTTTAAAATGTACACCAACAGGTTCACACGCGGAAGATGATTAGTAACTTGGATAAGTAATAAGTCAATGCAAAATAGGTATCAGGAACAGACTATATTTTGTTCTTAATTACGTGGGCCATAGAGACGAAAGAACTTATAAAAAATATTTAAAAGATTAAACCGTCTTTTTATGTTTATTCGGTAGGTACTTTCGAATTGTTAATAAAATAACAGCCTGTAAATGAACTTTGTAATCCATTTAACCCTTGTTGCTTATGTGAAAAGGGTGGCATAATATTATGATCCATCCGATGGTCAGAAAATTTAACGGCCAAACATATAAAATATACTTCACCTATGCACCACACATTACCCCATGAATGGAACACTGTTAGCCTCACTCACCGCTTGAAACACAAAATACAAGTTAACACAATAGAATCACACATACATCTACGTACTTCATGTATACTTTAAAAGAATAAGTTTCCCACAAAATATCTAAAGTCACTTGGGGCTATTGTCGCTACAAAAAAAAAAATATGTCAAACTAGTGACTTGAATATTAATATAAAAAAATTTTTTATGATGACGTAGACGTGTTTAGATTGATAGAAAGATAATAAATGAATTCTGAATTTAAGATATTCCACTTAAAGCCGCTAATAGTTACAATTGCCCCTTAAATGCGGTAAATGTAGCTAACCATTTGTATGTCTTTGTTGTTGTATCTATGATTCTGGGTCTAACAGTAAACATAAACGTCAGGTCCAACTTAATGTCACTAACTTTGTACTTCAATGCTCTGTATTAGAGTTCAATTTGCTTTAAATGTACTTAAAGTATCATCAGGGGATAAATGTATATTTTTCATTTATATTGGTGCCGGGAACATGTGATTCGATAACCATATAATACGAGTATATATAAATTGTAAGCTGTGGAGTTTCTTTCGCCGCTTCTTCTCCGACAAAGCAGCATAATAATTAGGTATTTAAGTGAAATAATTATTGCATCTCGAAACTGTGGTAGGGAGTTGACGATTGAAAAGTACTTACCAAAGTCCATTTAAATAAAGATATTTTGAGTTTGAGTTTGAGTAGAAACTAATATTATCAAGACTACCACAATAGAATCAATAAGTCTCATATAAAATGTTTAAAAATGAAATAAAACCATATTATCTACAATTAATCTACTAAACAATTTTTGAAGGGGCAAAAAATACTAATCGTTAATCATTTCATGATACACTGTAAAACAACTTCCAATATTGTGCAAAAAATGTTTTGAAAATATTTTTGACTGCGTTCTATTAGCTCTCACACGTGAAAAAATGGCGGAATAGAATATGAATCTATAAATAAAATAGTTTACCTGTTCATAAATAAATATAAACTTACTTCACAAAGCCAGAGAGGTAACTTATTGTAAAAACACCAAAACAAGTTATTTATAACAGTTACATTTGCCCCCTGACTACAATGGCCCTTCCACCTATAGTCCAAGTGAAAGTCTGTGCAGTAACGAAAAAGTTTGAGTACTCGACAGTATAGTGCAGTTGTATTGGTATCACTACAGAAACTGCACTATTTTTATTAACAGTAAAAAAGGCTGTATAGGTTGTACCCAAGATGAAGTTCTCCCTTTTGTAAGAAATTTTGCTGATATGCGACTAGTCAGAAATGAAAAATCAAAGAAGGTATATTTGCGTCAACCCTGACGGCGGTATGCGCCTGAGCATCTGCCGTAGGCACCTTGCGTAATGAGCGCATGCGCTGCCCATTAGGGGAACAGTCGCGGTAGCTTAGCTAGATTCATTTGAGCTCCTATAAAGGTAGCCTATCTGAGAGACGTTCTGTGCGGTATTCGGAGGATCTAAAGTTCATTTAATTACGTTTGTTAAATAGTAGCTCAGTAGAGAGAGAGAGAGACAATCCTTGGGGTGGGGGCTAAAAGGAGACAACCTTTGAAAAATCAATTTCGATGAGGCCAGATACGGCCCCCGCACCCGGAAGAGGATTAAAATCGTATAAAATGTCGTTTCATGCAGGTTGTAAGTCATGCGCTCCCGCTGAAACCGGGCGCTTTGGGGTAGCTGGGCCCCAGAGTGAGAAATTGGTTACTAGCGGTTTATGCATTCCGGCTGGCCACCGGCGCTGCGGGATTTCCGGGTCCCGTAGTGTCAAATCTACTGCCGAAGCGTTGTCAGGAGATTGTGAAGTCGTTTTACGCCTAAGAGGGGGAGGCCACAGGAAGAAGATGAGAGGGACATCACGCACACTTCTCCAAAAGTCCATACTGCCCGAAGAGGCAAGAAAAGGAGTAAAGCGGCTGGGGGCAGAAGTTCCTCAGTGCAAAGTGGGTCGGATGGGATGCTTTTTTGTAACCCTACAGCTAATTCATGTATTTATGTATAGTATATCTAGTAGCTTTATGCTTAAAATAGACATACAATAAAATTATTCAAATATGTAACCAGCTAAATTTCACTGCACTTGCAGCATAGTAAGTTGAAAAAGTATGTAAAATTAAAGTATTTTGAATAAGGGAATTAATGAAAATGTTTCTTTTGGTCAAATTAATTCATCAAACGAACTAAAAAGTTTAAAATAAATTTCAATTGAAGTCGTTGCAGTCGGGAGACCCTTTTGTGAAACAAGGCCGGTCGGTCGGTCGAGTTTTCATGTCTTTTCGTTAAATACATACTTATAATATTTTTATTGATAGTTTTTAAAAATGATATTTAATTTTATAACCCCTTATTTTTTTAGTGACCTCCTTTTTTAGACAAAAAAACATAGATATAATGTCATTGTTTCTTTAAGTATAATAGGTAAAATTTTAACACTTACTGTTTGATCTAGATATGGTAAATGTGGTGTTCAACTATAATTAACTGTAACATTGATATAAGTGTCTATATTTGTAATTGATTAAGTGTTACAATTGTTGGTAAAACAATAAAAAAAAACGACGGGTTGCACTCCGGGTGTGTTGTCAGAAGTGAAAACTTGAATATTAACGTTATGCATTTTTGATACTTTGGAATAGTTAGGGAATAATTTTGCACGAATTGCTTTAATTATCAGTATAAAAGTATTAGCATTTATGTGGTAGAATACAATATTTATTTATTGCGCTATCGTACACAAACATGACAAATTTATATTACATTAAAAAGTTCATCTCTCAGAAAAATCAACTTACATGAATCACATTTAAGCGCACCTAGCGACATCTATTGTAAAAAAAATACATTTTCTTCGCAATAAAGCTGCCACCTGGACGTCCTAGTTAGAGACTTATTATTATAACACGATAAAATAAAATATTACATATGTTTCGTCCAATATATTAAATGTCAACAATCTTTCGAATTTGATTGTTTTCGTCTTACGAATTTTCGATCAGGCCACATGTCCTGACGCGAGTTTAACATTTTTTACCCATTACAAAAAGGTGTACAACGCCGATAAAGAAGTTTTCACTTCAATAAAAAAAATCTAAAGTTCCATTGCAGTTACAGCAACCTGCATATTTTCTTTGGCTGCGTAACTCTCTTTATTTTATTTCGGAGTTTACATCCAGGTTGTTTCTTTTGTAACATATTTATTTAAAACCATTTTAGCATAATAAATACATTAGCGCCTCTTCTTTTTATTAAATTT
This sequence comes from Chilo suppressalis, assembly GCA_902850365.2. Lineage (NCBI taxonomy): Eukaryota > Metazoa > Arthropoda > Insecta > Lepidoptera > Crambidae > Chilo > Chilo suppressalis. The sequence goes on from OU963898.1 coordinate 24,517,856, forward strand.
AAAAAAGTCTGTCGAGTTTCGTAATGTGCAACTTGCCTTAAGGCACAAATTATGACCGATGACGGTGAATGATATTAAAGAACGGTACTTTTCGTTCACGTCAACTAAATCGCCGTTCATCATGTTACTTATATCAATCTCGGACGGACGTATACGTATGTATCCAATCATTCATAGATCCATTTACGAGTATGTGTCCGTTGTAGGCGTAGAACTATTTTTCTTCGTGAAATGCGCGATTAACATTATACTGTTATGGTTACTGTATAATTGACTTTTATTTAGTATATGGCTGTTTATTTACAAAGAGCATACATACATTTAAATTACTATAAAAAAAACGAGCGAGCCTTACAGTAGTCGCGTAATGATGTGTAACATGCGAAACGTCACCTTATATTAGTAAAAAAAGAAATAAAACCCACTACAATAGGAATAAGCCATTTGAACATTATGTTCTAAAATCAAATAAAATAGCGCGCGCTTTCGCGACTTCCTGTTACACACTTCCGTCCCATTTCACGAAATCACTCCCACAAATTGCAGGAAAGCGAGAGGAAAGATTTTACAATACAAAAAGTTATTGCTTTAAAAAAAATACTTGGTCAGTGCATTCGCCCGGATTGCGAAGGGTGCGGGTTCGAGTCCCGTCTGCTGCCTGGTCCGCGTGGAATTTTTTCTAGTTATATTTTCTTAAGATTTAAACATCAAGCAGTTACATGCTTTAAAAATAATAAAAAATTATAACTATAATTGCTATTTCTTCTTTCAAATGTTTAATACTTGTAAAAGTATTCATTTGACATTGTGGGTTTACCTATAATGCGAAGAGATGGCGCTGCCTTGCAGCTTAAGAATAGCTAGAAAGAATTTCGACGCGGTCCGTGAGGGCCGCGGTAGCATAATTGGTCAGTGCATTCGCCCGGATTGCGAAGGGTGCGGGTTCGAGTCCCGTCTGCTGCCTGGTCCGCGTGGAATTTTTTCTAGTTATATTTTCTTTAGATTTAAACATCAAGCAGTTACATGCTTTAAAAATAATAAAAAAATTAGAAGAATCTGTTATTGAGATATTTGTCGTTTTATTCAGTTAGGAAAATTTAATGCGATATAGCAACTTCATTTAATATTGAGTACTTAAGTACGTAATATTAATTGATATCGAATATTATCCATTTAGTAGTTCTTTCAAATAAGATTAAAAAAGCGGCCAAGTGCGATTCGGACTCACCCATAAGGGTTACGTTGCAGCAAGTAACATAATATAAAACCTGCCCGCCGCCGCGCCGCACGCTACGCCACCGATCAATCCACGCCCCGCGCGAATTATTTATTTTTATTTACTTATGCACTTATTACAGATTTATTATTAGAAAATAATGGTTCACGGTTTATGCATAACGGTTATGTTAATGAAATCAAATGTGTTTTGAAGTGAAAACTTCTTTAGCGGTGTTGTACACTTTTTTGTAAGGGTAAAAATGCTAAACTCGCGTCAGGACATGTGGCGTAAGACGAATACAATAAAATTGGAAAGGTTGTTGCATGCATTTTTTTACAATAGATGTCGCTAGGAGCGCTTAAACGTGATTCATGTAAGTTGATTTTTCTGAGAGATAAACTTTTTTAATGTAATATAAATTGTCGTGTTTGTGTACGATAGCGCAATAAATAAATATTGTATTTTACCATATACATGATAGTACTTTTATACTGATAATTAAAGCAATTCATGCACAATTATTCGCTAACCATTCCAAAATATCAAAAATGCACAACGTTAATATTCAAAACTTGAATATTAACTTCTGCCGGCACTCCCGGAGTGCAACCCGTCGTTTTTTTTATGTGTAACATCTTTTTATTTTTTTATATTTGAGTTGATTGAATGAAAGGTAAATACAATATATAATACAATACGATTTATGACGTATTAAAAAAAAAACTACTCACTAGATCTCGTTCAAACCAATTTTCGGTGGAAGTTTGCATGGTAATCATATATTTTCTTTTAGTTTTATCATTCTCTTATTTTAGAAGTTACAGGGGGCGAGGCGACACACATTTTACCACTTTGGAAGTGTCTTTCGCGTAAACTATTCAGTTTCGAATATATCCTACCTATCCATTGATAACCCACACGTATGGGTTTAATTGTATTATTTTATGTTTTTATTTATTTTTAAGCATTTAACTGCTAGATATTTAAATCTAAAGAAAAGTTTATTAGAAAAAAGTGGTAGCATAATGGTCAGTGCATTCGCCCGGATTGCGAAGGGTGCGGGTTCGAGTCCTGTCCGCTGCCTGGTCCGCGTGGATTTTTTTTTCTAGCAAACTGTATTATTTTATGTTACCAATCGTATGTTTTAGGTATAACCATTATTTATTTTTTATGGTAATGTGATGAACAGTTAATCAGAAATCTGTGTTATAATTTAAAAGTAGTAGGGTAATTGTGATTGGCATTTTATTCTATAATTGACATTATTAATCGACTATTTTATTTTGTTAGCTTTTCAATAATTTAGATTGACTAAACTGACAGTTGTAATTTTGCTGACGATAGTATAACGTAATTAGCTTTTTGTAGTATTTTAAGAATTTATTAGTGGTATGTGAAATTGATGGCTTAATGATTATTAATAATATTAATGTAATTAATGCAATGTTAAATATTTGCATGCTATTGTCAATGGCAAAATGGGCCGAACTTTATATTTGTAACATCTCCAGTGTACCCCTATCCTAATGCAAATAAATAAATTCCAGGTAGGTACTACGCGGCACAGAGAAAGAAACTGTTACTCTAGGCAATTAAAGATTTCTCTGAAAAAGGACATACGATGCGACTTCCTTTCCTTTTAAGTATGTTACACGGAAGCTATTAATGAGTGGAAAAGAACAAACATGTAGATACCGTTAACTATGTTTGTTTATTTAAAACATGCGACCTGACTCGCTTTGACTTTGCACAGGTGAAATTAATTTTAATGTGAGGAAAATAGTCTATTTCACTCAGGAACTTATTCTCTCTAGTGGTGGGTGAACAAATTATCAAAATAGTATAAGTAGTTCTAGAGATTACTTCCTATTAAGCAGAATCACCAACTTATAAATTAAATTAAATTCAAATATTCTCATTAGGATATGTCTTTGTTTGTACTTTGTACAAAATTAAAATAATTTTATTAATTCTAGCATACTTACATTTTCAAGTGTATCTAAGTTGACCTACAAGTTTTAGTACTCAATATAAATGTGAAAGTTTGTATGTTCGTTACTCAATCACGCACAAACGGCTGAACGGATTTGGATGTTTTTTTATCCTGAGGGAATTCAAAAAACTAAAGTAGACGCGGACGAAGTCGCGGGAGGCCGCTAGTACAAAATATTCTTTTAAAGTGTTCTATAGTTTTGAATTTTATGTGCAATACCGATAATTTATTCAAATTACTAGCTGTGCCCGCGACTTCGCTTGCGTAGACGTCGGATAATAACACGTGTCATACGTAGGTGACATGATTTTTCTCATAAAATAAAGAGCATTTTTGCATTTATTTAAGCTAATGATTACTTATTTGTAAACGATATTAATTGAAAGCCACAGAGGTCGGGCGATGGGGTAGATGAAGGTTAACAAAAAATTGCCTTATGCAAACTATGTTCCTTATCGCAACCCATTTCCACCATATAAATTGGGGTCATGGGGGAATCGCTATCCTCCTGAACGATCCGTCATCTGGCTCTAAAGTGTATTGCCGAATTAAAAAGTTTTTTAATTATATATCGTTCTGGCGCTTCGCCAGCCGCAATGCTAAACTCACCCAACTCCGGCTATTTGCCAGTGAACTCTCACCCTCAAGTCCCTTTGACCCTGGGCTACCCTACCCCCCTTTTTAATGTCCGGAAAATGAGAGGAGGTACTCCTTCCTGCTCCCTTCATTCAGCCCTGTGCTCTATGAAATGAGCAGGGGCCTAGCTATCGCCCTAAACCGGGCCAGTAAAAACCAGACAATACTCCTGCACCGGTCACTTGAGAAGTGCGGGTGTAGTCGCGACAACTGTTTTGGACTGGCCGTGCCCCCGCAGAGGATTACCCTACCCCTAAGTGCCCCCGACTTGATATACTCCACTCTCCAGGTACTTCCGACTCCCGGGAAAGCACACCCTGAAGTGATCCCGATACCCGCAATCCTTTACCCCTAGGCGCTCCGAACGGGGGCACGGCACTCGGGCGTGGGGGTTCTCGAGAGAACCCCCACCCCCAAGTGCCCCCGTTCCTTGACGTTCCTTGATTTGACCACGTGTGCCCAATATTCAAAGGGCCCCCATCTTTTGGACCACTCCTGGGAAGCCTTCCTTAATTGATCCCGACCCCCATAGGAACCCCCAACTACAGGTGCCCTCTACCCCGTGAGCTCCTATGCCCGGTAGCTCCCCGCTCCCGTCACTACAAATCAGTTGAATTCAACTAAGTCGCTTTTCCATAATTATAAAAAACTGTGAGATGTATTTAATATCTGTGCACCCTTTCGGTTACTCCAGCCGATGGCGGTGCATACTACAAAGAGTACACTCGTCCACTTACTTAACATAAATGTAAGAAGATAAAAAAAAATATTACAAAAGTTGATTTGGTATTTTTTTTTATTATTAATGTTGATATAGCTGGCGCTGGTTGATTTCTATATTGCAATATGATTTATATTAGTTTATTCCATAAATTGTTGTTAATTAGATTTTATTTTAACTATAAGTGGTCTATGCCTTAATAAATAAAATATTGGAGAATAAAAGAGAATATGCTGATTTTGACAAATAAAATAAACGCATTCATTGACTTCAGCGTATCCCCCGTAATCCTTGCAATTTTAATTAAAACAGCTGACGCTGATCATATTCTACAGCCCAATATAGTTTGTAGTTTATTGTTTTTTTTAAATCGTAATGCATGCATATTCCTGCATTGTCCCCGGAAGCCGTAGGGGCTGACATTAGCCTACAGTCGGCTGTGTGTGAGCTATGTATGCCTGAGGATTTCACACCTACTCTCCCGCCTGTGAGAAAACAAAAAAAATAGTCCTTCAGCATTCACTAGTAATTATTTAATTATACTTATTGTTTGTAACAGAGAAAAAATGCTTGTGGATGATTCATTATTTCAATAGTTGACAAAACCTTGGTGTGATCTTTGATCAGTTTTTCTAATGGAAGCCTCAGGTGGAAGCGGTAACAAAGAAAATATTTGACGCATACAATTCACTAAACCGGTTGCGTCATTTTTTACCAACAAGTACAAAGGTCACTTCGGCTCAGACACTTTTACTTTCCATCATCGACTACGCTGATGTCTGTTATACTGACATATCTGAGGAACTCCTAAACAAGCTGGAACGTCTGCAGAATATGTGTATCAGATTCATTTTTAACCTACGTAAATATGACCATGTGTCACACTTTCGATCCAAACTAAAATGGTTCCCTATTCGCCGACTTAGGGACTAACACACTCTTACGGTTCGCTATTCTGTAATTTTCCTTCCTTCTTCTCAAATAATGTTTCTCGTTTCTTGATTCTAAATCAGAACGCACTTTGCGGTCCTCTTCAAATCTAACCCTTGCAGTCCCACTCCATTCAACTGATTTCTTTTCATATTCATTCTCTGTGCATTCTGTTGTGCTCGTGGAACTCACTACCTGAAACAATCCGAAAGGCTCGCACTCTAAGCTCGTTTAGTAATCAAGTTAGAGGTTATTTCCTTTCCCAACTTTAAATCTTATCTCTCTCTTTAGATTGCATTTATTATTTATTTTACCGTACCTGTTACACCCCCCTTCTTACTCCTCTTATTTATTTATTTCACTGTCATGGGTTGCCTGGATGAGATTGCTGTTTAGCAATAAGGCCGCCTATTGTGTACGTTTTCACTGTCATATTTAATGTCTTGTATGTCCTGTCAGGTGTATGTCAATAAAGAATATTCATTATTATCAATAAATAACGTATATTAATATTATTTTAACTCGTAATTCTAAAACTTGGTAAGAACTTACGTATTTTATCAAGTACGACTCATCTCGCTCTAGTAACTAAACAAAGTATTAATAATACTTTTAAGTAAAGTGCAACCCTAATATAACGTATTCAACGTTGAATTGCCTTTCCGGTGCTTTACAAACAAGTACAAAACTAATTCCCATGTGCACCACCTACTTACTGAGTTATAAAATAAAAAGATCTCAGAGTATCTACTTAATGCTTCAAATTGTACACCTTGAGTCTTCTTTGGTATTGTTTTAATGAACACCATTTACTTTGATACGTATTATATGTGCTTTTATTGGTGCAATCTTCGCTGTACTTTGGCTTTTTTTTTTCATAAGTACCTCTCCTTTTATAAACCTATACTTCATAAATATGCTTTCCGAGGTAATGTCATTAACTTTTTTATACCCACTTTAATAATAAACTTAGTTACTATTTACACGTCAATGTAGTATTTTAATTAGTCAGGGTTGCCTCTTCTCTTATTGGTTTATTGTATATGTGCGCAGCAGTTTAGATTACTTTTTTTTTATATATTTTCAGCATTTAACTGCCAGATGTTTAAATGTAAAGAAAATTTTACTAAAAAAAACCACGTGGACCAGGCAGCAGACGGGACACAAACCCGTACCCTTCGCTATCCGGGCGAATGTACTGACCATAATGCTTTTTTCTCTAATTTTCTCTCTTTTTAAGCTGCAAGGCAGCGCCATCTCTTCGCATAGTAGGTAACCCACAATGTCAAATATGTCTATTGTTTGGTCCGCGTGTAATTTTTTCTAGTTATATTTTCCTTAGATTTTTTTTTATTATGTCTTTTATTTTAAATATTAATGTGCTTGATCTATAAGTCTGAAGAAAAAATAAATGGCCCTGCCTTGCAATCTTGGTAACATTGCGGTTAGTGCATCCGCCAGGACAGCAGATGGCTCAGAATCGAGTTCTGCCTGATGAAACCTTGACTGTGTTGAATTATAATTTTCTCTTCTTTAAGATTTATGTATTTTTTTAACAAATCATTACGCACGCATTGGATTTTGTTTTCTGTTATGATTTGTTCGGGAATTGACAGAAGGTTCAGTTCACATAGAGACGCAATGCGGCGCGCACTTTATAAGATATTTAAAAAAAAAAATGAAACTATTACAGGTGCCCTTGTGATAACTGTTACGATTAGTAATTTGGAAATAGCGGCCTCCCACAATTTTGTCCGCATTAACTTTTGAACCCCCGTTTTACCCTTTTAGGGGGTGAGTTACGAAAATCCTTTCTTAGCGCATGCCTTCATCACAATAGCTACGTATATGTGTGCCAAATTTCAGTGCAATCCGTTCAGTGGTTTGAGCTGTGCGGTGATAAATCACAGTCGGTAACGATTGCCCTTTATTTATACACAAGAAGATAATTGAATCTTAATAAAACTTTACGAGAAAAAATTCTACGTGAATATTTTTGATAAAAAAAAATACCATGAAAGATATTCTTTACATTTGAACATCTAACAGTTAAATGACACAATGAACATCTAGCGAAAAAATATAACTATAATTACTATTTCTTCTTTCAAATGTTCAATACTTGAAAAGGTATTCATTTGACATTGTGGGTTACCTACAATATGAAGAGATGGCGCCGCCTTGCAGCCTAAGAAAAGCTAGAGAAAATTCGACACGGCCATCAGGGCCGTGGTAGCATAATGGTCAGTGCATTCGCCAGTACAGAGAAAGGTGCAGGCTCGAGTCCCGTCTACTGCCTGGTCGACGTGGATTTTTTTCTAGTTAAATTTTCTTTAGATCATCTAGAAGTTAAATGCTTAAAAAAAAATATATATAAGATAATTGAAATTTGCCTTGTCTTGATTGTTTGTTATCGCGCTAATGAAGTCCGGCCTCTTCGCGTCAGTAGCTCGCCAGTCGCTACCGTCAGAGTTAATTATCTAACTGTTCTCACGTTTGCAGTTACTGTATTTCAACTTTTTATAGCAGCATCATATTCGCCCGGGGCTGATGGCCCGTAAATTGTATGATAACACAACAACTTTTCGAAAATATCAACAGATGCTTAAATGGAGATTAGCTACAGGGTGTTCGCAAGAGCTACTAAGGAAATAATTTGCTCACAGAAGTGACTTCTGTATTGTAAAGTCGGTAAAAAGAAAATGAAGAAGTCATATCACTTAAATCGAGTTACTAATTTGAAATCCAATGAAAAATTACATGCGATTTATGTTTTAATGCAAAAACTCCAGAATTAAGAAGAAGAAAAAAAACCCCAAGAAAAGTAACAAAATGTCAAATACTGACGTTGAAAGTGGCCTACTTGTAAGTAGGCCTCTTTCAACGTTCACACAAACTTCTTCAAATCAAAGACAGTAGACGTTTTTCTATGAAAAATTGCTAATGCGCAGGCTTCCTTGTTTATTAAAATTAAGGCTTAATCGTGTTTGATCGATGGAAAACCACATTTCATTTTTATCAATTGTTTAAAGTCAATAGAGATTTAAATTAAGTACTTTTGTGTAATTGGGCCTAATGGCGCGATTACACTTGGTCGTTATCCCGAATAAGCGTGCCGATGGAATAGAAGCAAGTCGAGTATCCCGTATTCGGGTAGTTTTCGTGATGAAAGTTGAAATCAACACGTTTTAAATTTTTGATGTCATCTTTGAATTGATGACACTGTATGAAACAAAACAGGGAGAAAAAATAGCCCTTGCTGAGTTTCTTGCCGGTTCTTTTTAGTACCGATGGCGTAGCGTTTGACTTTCACATGAGCTTGTAACAGCCTAGACTGAATAAATGAGTTTGACACCGTCTTTCGGCCCATATTCCAGTGTAAATATTGCTTCGAGTGCCCGAATTCGAGTAATGTCTTTCGTGCACCCGAATACGGGCTAACGACCAAGCGTAATTGAGCTATAAAGTTATAAACTCCAGCGCAGTTCCATAATTGAGATATTGTTGCGATAATACCCATTATAAACAAACCAGTATCAAAGTGGAATTTAAAACTACCTACCTATGTGAGTTACTAGAGAGGTGTGGTGAAATTGCTGGAACCGTTAGTTTGATACAAGTCCGCCGCCGTCTGTTATTTTACGAGCTGGGGCTATTGTATCAAAAAAACAAGTGTTGATTTAGAGATAACAACGCCCGGTTTGCGCGCGTGAGCACGAAAAACGTTTTTAGTATACTTATCTTAGCAAGTACCAAGTCGCTTCAGTGGATCAGTAGCGTGTAACTGAAAACCTAGTTTCATTCAATAGGTATTAATTACATCATAAGATTTTAGGAGATTTATTTTGAATTGATAATGTTTGGTCACCCTTCTGAATAAAAAACATTTCTACTTATCCTTTGAAATTGGAGAACTCGGAAAACAATTAATCTGACCATGAAATTTTGGTCCAACAAAAGGTTATCCATTGGGATGTCTAAAAGATCCCGACTTCCATAATTTCCACTCCTCAGATTATAGAAGAATTCGAATAGTTTGCAAGTGCGAAATGTCATTGTCAATTTTTGTAGGGAAACTTGAATAGCAAATACAGACAGAACGTAACGAGAAATATTAGACAGTCCTTTGACGTATAAAATAGATGGAATTCAACTATTGGAATTCTACATTGGTTCGAGCTAAGGGTATGTAATCTGAGTTTCACTCATTGTCCTCTTTGGAACTTAAAGAAGCTCTGGTAACTACTGGACTAATTGCTGGATTAAGGATTTTGAAGGATTCTGGAGAATCGACACTGCGGGGCTTAGACATGTGGCATTATTTCTATTAATTTGCTCGTTAACGCTGACTTTGACGTTTTTAAAACAAGCAGCTTTATGGCCATAGAAAAATTAAACTAGACACAACCATACGTTTTGCCCTTGGAACTGCATGCAAAGATACTTAAAAAACTGTAAAATAAACACAGAAATATTCTTTTGCAAGTATGTGATGAAATGTACACGGCCAATCAATGGCTTCTCGAAGATCGTCCGTAAGCAGATACAAATAGACAGCTCTCTCTCTTCTGGATGTCACGAATTCCCATTCGCAATCACCCAGTTTTGTTAATTTTTTTCCTTTAGTTTACTCTAGAACTGCCAATGTCAATACAACTTTGGAGAAATAACCTACCAATTGTGAAAAGCTTGTGCTGTAGTGCTCAATAGAACGAAAAGCGTACGTGACTAATAATATACAAGAACACTATTCTGAAAGATAGAAGTTCTCGGAAATGTTTCCAATTGAACTAAGAGTATTTGGTCAATTCAAGGCTTTTAGGCCGCGATGTTTCATCCCTATTTAAATTTGTTTATAGTTAAATTCATGATCATCGTCATCTTCAGCCTATTAATGTCTCCACTGCTGAGGCACAGGCCTTCCCTATGGATGGAATAGGGAGATTGGGCCATGAACCACCACGCAGCTCCAGTACGAACTGGCGGGTGCTAACGACTGCAGATGCAACCGGGACCAACGGCTTAACGTGCCTTCCGAAGGAACTTGAGATAGAAGATTTTTGATCACCCATGCAATGACTGACCACTGCGAAAGTTGCTTAACTTCAACGATCGCAGCCGAACGCGCTAACCACCTGCGCCATCGAGCTCCTCTAGTTTAATTACTAGAGAACAAATAACTATTTATTGTTTTAAACTTTCATGGTCATTAACATTATAGATATTAACGGGATTGTTACCATGTACCTTGTTTTTTATGAGTCTCCGATATTTCGGCACTGTTGCAAGCGCCATGATCACGGAGTAACTATCAGATCAGTTATCATGGCGCTTGCAACAGTGCCGAAATATCGTAGACTCATAAAAAACAAGGTACATGGTATCAATCCCGTTAATATCTATAAATAACTATTTGTCATAAAATTACACATTTACTAGGTATGTATTTGACATTAACTATAGTCAAAATTGAACAGCATGGCCTTTGATTTCGATAAACACATATTATATTATGTACCATAAAAGCCTTTACGCGTGCAAGGTAGAAGCCTAATTAAGAAACTAATATAAATATTGACGGCTTTGGTACACTTTTTTCCATAAATACACGTTAGACACTCTTAATGGAAACTAATTAATAGTTTTCATAATATATGTTTAAAAAATATCGACAACATATCGCTATGAAGCTTCAAGTAGCATTTTTAGTTCATTAATAAAAACATATTACATCGTAAAGCAGCGATGAAGAAAATCTGTAATTACTCGTGTGAATGTTTTTACTTGATGATCGGTAGTTTGTTCCAATTTCCGGTCATAAAGAAAGCACAGTGAGTTATTTATTGTGAACGATATTTTAAAGTGAACACTTCTTTAGGTATTGGCAGCAAAGGACATTGTTCTGCATCCATATATTGTTAGCCTAAGAACCAACAATCATGAAATATTATTTTCTAGGTTCGAAATTGCAAGTAAATGACTATAAAAACAAAGATTATTGACGGACACTTCTGAGAACTTAAATCATCAGAAAAACTTAATATTTTTTGAGGTTATGTTTAATATTAAATGAAACATAGGTCAACCTATGAACTTAATATGAACTCAGTATGAATTGAATTAATATTACAACGAATTCATTTTTATTCGATGCGATTTTAAAGAATAACTATTAGGGAAAACTTGGTAAGGTAGGAATCATGAATAAAATAAAAACTGTAGTTTTGCTTCCTATTTTTTAAATATTTTTCACATAATTGTATAATACTGTATTTTATTTGTATATCACATGTATATTGTATGCAACGTGAATGTGTATCAGCTGCTCTTGAATAATTTGGCAGTATGTATGATGTTGTGGCACAAGTTCTCTAGCACTTGGTAATAAGGGGTCTGCTATTTGGTAACATCGATGGCATATTAGATAGCCGAAATAGTTAAAGCAAAAACAATCGCAAACAAATACACACAACAGGAAATCCGAAACGAGAATCCACGAATGCCACAGATTACTACGAATGCAAACTGCCTGCACCACAACCACAGAGTATCGATTTATGCCGGCCCTTCACTTGACAACAATCTATCATTGGTAGTATTCCAATTACAGCACTACAACGCATTATGCGGCATAATGCCTTTCGTTGAATGAAAGTTATCGTTTCACTGTAGTTTATTTTAAAATACTAAAATACTTTTTTTTCAACACTGAACTTAGCGCAATCAGCTGGTGCATTTGGAAACTAATTCACGTTCCAATTAAGCATCAGCATAATTCGGCATTGTGCGTCACTGAGTCGCATTGTGCTCTATAATTGGAAAACTACCCTTGTCATGCTTAATATGGAATAAAAAGGAAAGACTGATGTCAAAATTTTAAAAAGCAAACACGAATAGCCAAGTGAAGTGCCGGCATTAGGAAGAAAGAGTGTTTTTTTGCAGCGCTGCCATAGATTATACCTATAAAATGGTAGTCTCTGATTATTTTTTAACTTTTTAATATAGCTTACTTAACTGGAAGTGTCCGTCACAATCTAAATACTGATAATTATCGCAAAAATATACTAAGAATTATCATAAATGCCAAATTGGTGTTGGTTCTTAGGCCAAATTTAACATTGTCCTTTGCTAATCTTAATTCAAATTAAGATTAGATTTAACCCATAAAAAAATGTCAAAACGTCAATTTCAGTTTATTGTATGGGCTAAATCTAGTTTTAGTTAAATTGAGATTAGCAAAATTGCTGCAAGTGGACCTTCGGGACTTATCATACTGACGGATTTCGAGCGTGTTCAAGGTGGAGCGGACGGCGAATAAGATAGGTATTTTTTTTATACAAATTATTTAGAGGCTTTTACCCATTATTAAAGATATGCCAGCTCTATCATATCTTTACTTTGTAAATTACAAAATTATTAAAAATACTATAAGGTATGGTTAGGTATAAGTTGTAAGTTATACTATATGTAGGGATGACTCGATACACCTTTTCGCCGATACGATGCCGATGCCCTTATTAAAAATATCGGCAATACGATACGCTTTTTGAATTAAAAAAGGAAGGTAAAATAAATATAACACAAACCAATAGTTTTATGTGTATCATCTATGTATATGTATGAGTAAAAGATTAATTTTATTTTTATATCTTATAGTATTACGCAATAAGAGAAGAAATAAAAAAAAAACAGTCCGTGTGACTCTAACAATCAATAAATGCTTCCAAACACTTGTTCTAATAAAGATACCAAATAGCAGAAACATAAGGGTACAATTATTATTTTGATAATAATCTGTTTAATGTAAGATATATAAAATGATTTATCATTTTTGTACCGATTTGCCTTGGGGATTTGATGCCTCGTTTCGTACAATTTCGTAGGTTATCTCGAACAAGGCTAATTAAATTACATGTGGTTAATTAAATGAAACACGGTTTATTGACCCGGGTGATAAATTTTAATGAATAGCTGTACTTACATAAAGTACTGTTACATAGCAAAGGTGATGGCCCCAGACCTTTTGACCCTAACAAGCTAATCATAATTATGATTAAGTTGTGTTAACTTATAACGGGAACTGACCTAAAGAATTTAAAGAACAGTACTGATTGGAGTAAAGCTATGATTGTGTATAGATCATTACCCCCCTTATTAATAAACGAAGAATAAGCTTGGATTAGTTACTCCATGTTTTGTCTCTGTTCATCGAATGACATTAGGCATTTGAGTGACATGAATTAAACACAGCTTAACTAGTCTAAACTAACTCTTTGTTTAACAATAAAGTGGTAAATATCAGTTAGATTGCAGTCCTTAATCTAATGACATATGGTATTTATTTATTTTAAAGTGTAAGTTTTGTATTAATAGTTTTATTTTTGCCTTTTTCATCGAGAGCTCTTTAATAAAAATATACTTACCTAATATCGCATTATTTCCTTCAAGGCAAAAATACTCTCGCTGAACCATATATACCTAACGTGTCCAGCCCAGACAATGGTTACCAGCTATTTATCTAATTAGATTGTTGTTTATTATATACTTATTGTATACTTATTTTAGGCATTAAACTGATGGATTTATAAATCTAAAGATTATTTTACTAGAAAAAAAAAGAGTGAGCCTTACAGTAGTCGCGTATGATGTGTAACATTTGAAACCTCTCCTTATATTAAAGTAAAAAAAGAAATAAAACCTACTACAAAAGGAATAAGCCATTTGAACATTATGTTCTAAAATCAAATCAAATAGCGCGCGCTTTCGCGGCTTCCTGTTACACACTTCCTTCCCATTTCATGAAATCACTCCCAGGAATCGAGAGGAAAGATGTTACACATAAAAAAATCCATTCATTGGAATGCCATAGAAATACCCGTGACTACGCTACGAGGGTACCTCTACGAGTAACGATGAGTATGGATGGCGTGTTCCCTGGAACGCGCCATCAATACGCAGCTGTAGAACTACTGCTATCTTGAAGCATATACTCTAAGCTAGTTTTCCAATTACAGAGCATAATGCGACTCAGTGGCGCACAATGCCGAATAATGCTGATGCTTAATTGGAACGTGAATTAGTTTTCAAATGCACCAGCTGATTGCGCTAAGTTCAGTGTTGAAAAAAAAAGTCAATGTCTGTACACATTTACATCCATAATTATATTTATTTTTTAACACAGCTTGAATTAACTTTGATTATTTAAAAAAAAATACAATGAAACGAAAGCTTTAAAACTTTTTCAACAATAAACAGTATTACTAACAATAATATATAAATAAAACATTTCCATCAATGCCAACTTAAAGAAAAAACACTTGTTAATTTTCTGTCACTGAGTTGGTACGATTGCACGCATCATACGAAAACATTACTTTTAAGAGTGCTCGATTGTGCGAAGCGTTGCTGTAGTTGAAACATTCAACGTTAAGCATTATGCCGCATAATACGCTCTAGTGCTGTAATGAGAAAACTACCTTAAGACTGCTATTGACAATTTATCTTACTCTCGAGAAAAGTGCATTGACACCTCTAGCTCGCATCTCTCGCGTAGGCGTCCTACGTCTAAGATCACCGGATACCCATATCTATGTAGCATCATAACTTTTTTGCTACCTTTAATTAGCTGACTGATTAGAGATGTTCTTACGAAGAACCGTTACTTAAATTGAACAAAAACTATGGGTTACACCATAGACTATAGACTTAATAACAGGGTAGGCGTTGGTGGCGGAATATGTTGTGCAATTCTTTCACACGCAATGCATGTTTCGGAAGCACGCAATGTATATGATTCAAAAAGTAAACATACTCATAGTAAAAGACTCTTTTTTGAAATCTGCACAAACAATTACAATTTCTCAATAATGTATCAAATAACGCGGCCTAGTGTGCAATTTAATAGAATATTTGCGGTGCCATAAGTTTTTAAGTTTTAAACTGATTAGAACATCCTTAATTTAATTCAGTGCCAGCTATAATTTCTTTCTCCTCTTTTGTTTCTTTTCTTCATTTGTGTTCTGTCCCCGTAGCATGAGTAATACAATTTACAGTATATCACGTTTCTTATCGCGTTTAACTGTCAAACTCTATAGCAATTTGACAATTGAGCGTGATAAAAACGCGTTATATATCATATCGCGGTGCTCATGCTGGGGCTGGACTGTTTTTTAGCATAACGTTACTCGCATTAATCAACACGTTTTTGATAGAGAACTATTGTTTTTTTTAAGTATTAGATACTCCTTATATTTTACACCACATGAACAGTGTTGTAAGTACTTCGATCAACAATACCAGTTATTACAAAGTTACGTGAGGATTTAGGGAACCGTACCCAAAGGGTAAAAATAGGTCACTATTATTAAAACTCATCTGTCCGTCTGTCTATCAGTCTGTCACCAGGCGGTATCTTATGACCTGTAATGGTTAGACAATCGAAATTTTCATAGATTATGAATTGCTGTTGCCGTTATTAAAAACAGAAAAAAATAAATTTAAGCGGGGCGGGGGATTTTTTTGCCGCTTTTGCTTGAATCGAACGCTTGAAATATTCATATAATATTAACTTTATAAAAAAAAAAAAAAATTAAAATAAAATAAATATTTAAGGGGAGCATTTCCCATACAGTAAACGTGATATTTTGCCGTTTTTCTCTGGATATTCTAATATAATGTCTAATGATAATTGTACTGAACCCTTCGTACTCGAATTCGACTCACACTTGGTCGTTTGTTTTTAAATTTGATATTCAAAAAATTCCTAAAGACTTAACGAGGCGTTTAATATGCATGCAGATAATAATATAGCTTAGTATCTATAGCAAGAGAGACGCCTGCCTCGGGCTAGTAGACAACCGGCTTACATCTTATTTATAGATGCAATGAATCATAAGTATATGGGAGACCACCGAGTAAGTAAAGTGACATCAATGCTTATCGTGTGACATTTACAAACGATATTAGTAACTACTTTTAAATATTGCGTTTTTTTTTAAATTCAATAAAGATGATCTGGTTTTACTCCTTTATCTACTGGTAATATTATATTACTAGGTTAATGTATTTTCAGCATCACACCACCTGCATCTGGAGCACTTATTATGTCAAGTCATATCAATTTATTCTTTAGTAAACACTTTACTATTAAATTACATTCGAATCTACAATCTTATTTAAAAAAATCTCGTGTCACAATGTTAGTTACCATATTCCGCCGAAACGGCCTGACGATTTTTATGAAATTTAAATGCATATTCCGTAGGTCTGAGAATCAGCTACTATCTATTTTTTATATCCTTAAGTGATAATGGTTGTCCACCTGTAACGTAGTGTTCTGAAACCTACAATGCGCCTTCGCGCCAAACTTCAAACTATTGGGTATTGTAACGTAGTGTTCTCATAGGGGTCTAGTACCCATTGGACCCGGGTTAGGAGAATTTTATCCTAGGAAATTGATAGAACACTACGTTACACACCCCTAAAATTTTTTTGGACAATATTTATTTTTTTATAATGTGGTATTAAAAAATACATACATCCCTAAATTTTTTCTTCTACCACCTGCCCCTATTTTTATGGCGGTACGGAGTTCGCTGGGTCAGCAAGTACTTTATAAAAAAATCCCTATATAAAGCCGTAGTCGTAGCAGTAGTGCAACAAAGCTCGAGTATGGACGAAGGATTTCGCTTCGTACAGAGCGTACTTGAAAAAGATTTCAACGCGCCTCTTTTGTCTTAGAAAAAAACAAAGAAATTAAAAGTAAAACTCAAAGCATCTCATTTTAAATTTAGAATGCGCCTAACAATTTGCGTATTGGGTCATTGTAATAAAAACTGTACTATGTTACCGTAAGCTAATATTAAAACGTGACTTGGCACTTTGCTACTGTTACAATGGAATGTTTGGATTGTACGCTTTTTCTGCGATTGTACAGTACTATTATAAACGTGCCTTTTTGACGTTTTCATCTGACGGAAGCAATTTTTGTTTACTGTTCTATTTTCTGTAATGTAGGTGGCACTTTGAAATTTAATGGTAACCCACTTTGTAGATTTGAACCTTATTTAGTTTCTGAATTTGATGTAGCTTTTCTATTACTTTTGCTTAACTCAATAATAACATAATTTGTTTGCTGATGTGTATAATGGAGGAGAGGCAATAAGAGTCAGATCTTTCAACCAATCGCTGCGAAATTAGAAGCCTTTCGTAACTAAGAAATTCACGTTAAGAATTTAAGTTAAATTTTAAGTTCACAAACATGAAAAATAAAAAGTAATGGCATTTTCTTAAGTTTGTGATTTGCTTTGGCACTTGCACTTAAGAAAATGCTCTTGCATTTTCCCACGACAACGGCTAACTAGAGCCGAGGTCCGAGTCACAGAGACGCCCTCTAGTTGAGCCGACCCCCTCAGGTTCGAGTGGTCTAGAGGCTCCAGACGGAGAGGAGACTCCCCCCGTGGGGAGACGCCATCCGCCTGGAATACCTCTAGAGGCACTCGCCAATTCTCGGTTTGAGGTGCCCTTAGGATCTCGCCGTCCCCAAACCCGGTGACGCTGTAAAGGTCATCTACGGGCAACAGCATACACACTCAAAAAAAAACTTGCATTTTCTTAAGTTTGTGAGTTCGGTTGCAAATTGTAACTACACAATCTACAATGAGGTAAGGTATAAAAAATATTTTACTAGAAAAAATACCACTCCGTCCAGGTTTCTGACAAAATTCGAACCCGCATCTACCGCGGGAATGCGAAATTTTTTCGTGTAATAAATTCTTTAGATTTTAACATCTAGCAATTAAATGATGAAAAAGAACAGGTAAGGTATACTATAAAATAACGGGATGTACAATGAAAATGGTGACAAATTGATGAAGACGGTTGAACAGAATGATTTTTAAAAAAAACACCATCATTTGAAAAATACCTGTTCGTTACTAAAGTTACGTTCAATTAGTTTTAAGACGTGCAACAATAACTAATCTAATTTCGGTGAGACAGTACGTAAAGCTACGGTTGTTAACTTTTAAAGGTGCTTTAAATGAGCGAACAAAAAATTGTTTTAAATTTAACTAATTAGCTTTAACATTATGTAGGCAATTGTGCGATGTTTTCTTGTTAGAAGCTTCAATGCTTCAAATTGTAGGTTAAAGAAAATTATATAATGCGGCCAACGGCTTTTAATATTTCTTTGTTAATTCAGAATATCAAATGGGCATACAAACGATATATGTGTGCAGGATTGGGTTATGTATGTGTCATTGTTTATGTGTGAGTGTCGTAGTTAGAGTTCTGTTTTATATGTGTATACGTTAAACTGCGTTATTATGATGCTATCTATGGCTACTCGCTATCGTGTTCCTCCATGGATGTGAAGTTCATTTGAGCTTCTCTGCTATTGGAAAGATATAATAATATGTATTTTCTTATTTATTTACTTGTATTTTTTCAAATAACGACATCGAAAAAGGAATGAGTGTGGAGCAAAACGCGAATTGGGCAACTCCTGTGGAACGTTCAAATAAACTAAATGAAAAGCCCGGTATATATATAAATATATCTATAGGTCTTAATATTTTTTATTCAAATAATGTCTTCATAAAATAAGCTTCACGATTGAGCAAGCCATACAATACTACTTGAGCTTCGAACCTGCCTAAGTCTGAATTCTGAGCACGCCACTGGGAAACTCGACCTGACGAACACCGTTCAATGTGAAAGCAAAAACAAGGGAAAACTTTTTTCTTTGTAGATAGCGGATCTTACCGTTGACCTCAGACGGGAAAACAGTACACAGAACTGGACTTCGACGTCGCTACTGTGGTAAGTGGAATAAATAAATAAGTATTTCCAACACTCACACCAATTAGCCTAGCCCCAAAGTGCTTACTTTGGCTATAAGGCTTGTATTATGGGATACTAGAGTAACATATACTGTTTATATATAAGTATTTTTTATAGATATACATATTAAACATCCATGACTGGAGTACAAATCCTCGTATTCATCACGCAAACATCTGCCCCCACCGGAATTTGAACCCGGGACCTCTCGAGTCGACGACACCATGAAACTACAAACCACTCGGCCACAGAGGTCGTCAATACGTACCTAGACCTACTGGTCTAGTCAGCCAAATTATTTACGTACAAAGGTTTGCATCGAATACCGGAATTTATAGTTAACTAGCTGACCCAGCGAACTTCGTACCGCCATAAAAAAATAGGGGTTGGTGGTAGAAGGGTGAAAATTTAGGGTAGTATGTATTTACTAATGCTGTATCATAAAAAAATTAAAAAAAAATATCTAAAATTGAAAAAACAAAATTTAGGGGTGGATTACCCTTAACATTTAGGGGGATGAAAAATAGATGTTGTCCGATTCTCAGTCCTACCCAATATGCACACAAAATTTCATGAGAATCGGGAAAGCCGTTTCGGAGGAGTTTAACCACAAACACTGCGACACGAGAATTTTATATATTAGAAGATTTTTCAGCCACCAGCCACGCTGCCGTTGGTAAGTAGTATCTGTGAAGTTAGCTGTTTATGAGTACAAGTTGATGAAGTTAATTGAGTAATGAACAAATTTTCTTCGAGGCATTTGTTATTTCAAATTAGCGCACAACAGCCCGCTTTTATTGAGACAACTTAGCGACCGCAGCGCTTCACTTATTTTGTCCATATTTCTGGGACACTATTTTCCACAGCGATCGTCCTCCTTCTCTCTAACCTCCATGGAATAGCGATGATGAAACAAAACGAAGATGAAAAAACTTTTTTGCTTCGTTTATCAGCTAGATTATCAAAAAGTATTGGACGCGTATTTTTTTTGCACAAAACAAAACATTACCGAGATTATATTGACTTGAAATGTACTATGACGTTGCGTCTTGGCACAATTTTTGTTTAGAAGTGATGTCACGAGCCCCAACTACTGCCGAGCAATATGTATGTCAACTTTTTTTACTATCATTTGAGGTGTGCGAATAAATAAAACTAAGAAAATAACAGGAAAAACAGAAAATATGTTAATATCTACATAATAAAAAAAATTGTGTGTAAACTTCTTTTCTTAAATAACCTAACATTAGGCGGTGCATAAGGTATAGGGGAATGGAGCAGCGCACGCTTCACTCATATAAGCGTTTCAGCCTTCGCCGAGTTACTCTCCAACTTTCATGCTCGCCGGTAAGAGCTCCCACGCATCCCACACACAAGCATATATATAATCGTGTGACGCTCGTAACGTATTTCCATTTCATCTTTTCCATAGGGTTTTTCCATTTACACCACCGAAAAGAAGTTTACTTAAAAACATAATTTGGATAGTTATAATGTTCCCGTCTTCGTCCCGTCTGCTGCCTGATCCGTGTGGAATATTTTCTAGTAATATTTTCTTTAGATTTAAACTATTTGGATAATAGGGATGTTGACTAATTTTCTTTTCTTCGATTATCAAAAAGTATTACGTACGTAACGTTACGTATTTTTTCTTTTTTCACATAATATAAACATTTCAGAGATATATTGATTTGAAAAGTCGCATGACGTCACGTTTGAGTACACTTTTAAGTGAAAATTCACTCAAAAGTGCCGTCACGAGCCCCTACTCCCAAACTTTGACGCGCTATAACTTTGTAATTTTTTGGTTGATTGCCCAAAGAAAAAATACGTGTCCATTATTTTCTGATCGTCTAACTGACGGACTAAATAGAATTTCGTTTACTGTACCCCGTCACCACCCCTATTTAAACTAAAACCACTAATAAATGCACTACAATACTCTTACTCTTTTATTCGTCTTTACAGACAATTCAACGTTATCGAAGAGTTGGGAGCAGTTGTAATTAATGTGTGAATTAGACATGCCCCACAGGCATCTTCTGTAGCCCAATCTTATTGTTATCAACGCAACACGGAAGCGCCGCGCTGTTGCAGCACGTAGTAATAAATAAACAAAAAAAGTTTAGAAGGCAAAGACCTCTTACGAATCTATTTACTGACATGCGATCTTCGTTTTTTTGCTCGCAGGTTGTAACTGAGCTTAGGTAGGTATTAAAAAAATGATGATGATATTACTAAATGCTTATAGCTTTGTGATCTATTTACAATCTATAAACCAACAGATATTAAAATGATCTTTTATGAAATGGTAGATGGTTTGCATTCTTTTATTAAGTCTGTAATCCATTATTATTTTAATCTTAAGGAAAAAATACTGGAATAAATTTCTCTCAGTCTAGGTTTCGGACGGCATATATTTTTCTTTTAATTTCGTTCTGAATATTTTTTATCAACTATTTCACTTTTATCATGTTCAAATATGAAAAAGACTTACACAGGGTTAATTTTGAAACATTAATAACCTTTTAGGGGGTGATTCTACCCATCAACAGGAACAACTGTTATTATGGGACCAACTCTGAAATCGCGAAAAAAAAAACAGCTGTGTCATACATTTCGGTCGATTAACTGATGCATTTTTGTATGAAACAGCAGATTTTTTTTGCATACTGTATACTTATTACAACCCCTTATACTTATTAGTTATAAAATTAGTGTTTTCCTGATTGTTAATGCTCAATAGTGGTTCAATAGTGAAAAAATATTTATTGAAATTGTTGAATCGTCCATAGGTTATAACTATGATGAGCTTACGGCGAACATAAATAGAGAAATATAATGTGTAGGTATTTCTTTATTAGATAAAGCATTTTAGATTTAATTAAAAATCTAATTAGGTACATTTGGTAAAATATACGTATTACTGATTATATTATTTTAATATATGAAACACTATAAAAAGGGAACGTCAATAGTCATGATTTTTGCTGATCCTGAGAAATCATTCGTAAATGTTATAAGTTGATTATTTAGATTTAAAATATCACCAAGGAAGTAATGAAAATTGTAAAACTAGTACATAGTCTATATTGTCTTAAAAGCCTTAATCTAAGACACAAAATTACTGATTTTTAAAGCATACCTACAAACCAGCCGTGTATATCACGACAGGTGTTGTTTAGATTCCAGTTCGATGCTGCAACATTTGTTTTTCTTGTAAATAGTTTTACAATTCAAGCAGAACATAATAAATAAATGTTACAGTATACGCACATAAACTTGTACCTAAATTGCCTTGTTATGTAGAACTCGTTCAATTATAATTTAATTGAATATAGCTACAGTTTATCATTGGAGAGCTCTTGCTTACTTCAGAAGAAAATGGTTTAATAACAAACAAATTGATCGAATGCAATTTACGCAAACATGACAAATTGCACTGTACAAGAACTAGTTAAAAGATTTCTTATCTAAAATTGTTGAATATGTCGAAATATCTAATAAGTATCATAGTTTTGTAACGTACAATGTACGTACGAAATATTTTCCAGTTTTCAAGAACACAAATTAACCCAGCGCTCTGCCTTAAAGAGCTGTCCGAAACTTTTGTATTCTTCATCGAATTCGCGTAACTTCACAGAAAGTTCAAAGCCACTTACCGTGTCGCTTCAGATCGGCGATGTCTTGCTGAGTGTGCCGGCGCAGCTATGCGATGCGCGAGGAGCAATGACTGGACGCGCGCACTTGACCTTCGGCGGCGAGTACACGCGAAACGGGCTCCGTACTCGTTTTATACTCAGTTTATCGACGTGACACACTGCTGTCGTGTACGGCTAATACGGAATGAACAGGTGCATTGGTTCTTGGAGAGCAGAATTATTAGTTTTGACAAAATTAGCATTATCTATATAAAGGTGAGGACAACATGCGACAGTGCGCATATTACATATTTTGGCGGAGTACATCTGGTGGTATGCAGCCAATAGAGAAATATTGCTTCATTTGCAACATTCAGCAGCTTGAAAGCTGACACATCATGACTAGATAATTTTCAAAGTATTGTGTGCATGTAAAATATTGAATTATTGTGTATTATCCCAGCGTAAATCAGGCTTTATTGAGCCGCACAGAAGGCCAGTTAGGAGGGTGTAGAGCTAGTCATGATGTTCAGTTTACTGAACGTTATCGTCCGTGTCTGTTTCTCTATGCGATCAGCTCATTGAGCTCACGACTGGAAGCCTTCCTTTCAGCCATTCCATCAAGCGAGCCCAGTACGCATTCGTGGGTGCATTTTTTGCATCTTTAACCAGGGTCAGCTGGGTAAGGACGGAGAAGCCAATTTAGTAAATTTTAACCACAAATCCGAAAAACAGTGTGTGATTTGCGGTTTTTTTTCTCCAATGGACAAATAAATCATCTGGAATTAAGTGGTTAAGGAAGAATAATTTCCATTAGCTCGCCAATGTAACATGAGCATTTATTTCATATAGGAAATCTAACTGTATAAATAACCTACATGGTTAGTTAGATTCCACGCATGGGGCGGACCAATCCGGTATATCCACATTTCTCACACAGTTTTATTTCTATGAAACCTGGAAAATTACTTATCTCTACGTATTAAGTGTGTGAGGCACCAACATAGTTGCAATAATAACTGGTAAACAGGGGACATATTGAACCGCATTCATCTTTTCCTTGCAGTGCCGACTACTTCAACCGTATGAAAAAGTTTTATTTCGCTGCAGATATTTTCTATTGTAGGTAGGTACATACTTAAATCTTATTTTTTTAAACTTTCATGATCACATGTATTATAGTAAAAGTAGGTACATGGTAGCAATCCAGTTGCCAACATAAATTCATTTTATAACTCGTTCGTGGGCTTCAAGTCGAGCGTTCTTTTGGTGTGTCTTGGTTAACTTTATAGTTGTAAAAATGCTGCGAATTTGCCTGTTGCGTCACGCATATCTATTTCACCAACCGTCCTCACCTTCTTTTATTCCCCTTTAACTTACATGTTTATAAATCTTTTGGTATTTGCTATTTGTAAACTTGACAAGCTTCATAAGGAATGAAAAGGACAAACTGATGTGAAAATAACGAATAGCAAATACAAATAGCCAAGTGAAATTCCGGCTGATTACACAGCGTCACGCCGCGGTAGCCAAACGTTTATGACTTATTTAGATTTCATAGAGACTCGACTGAATATAACGACCTGAGGCGTCCAATATTTTATTGCTTCTTCAGTATTTTAATTAATTTATTGTATCGAAACTTTTATTTCTGTACGATTAGTTTCCAGAACTAACAAACCGTATATCACCTGTCAGTTTTGTATCAACCAGTTTATTTTGATCCGCTACGCATCGCATTCATTCAACAAAACGGAAAAAATAGACTATACACAGGTATCTCACTTAACTGGTTAGCACTTGGTACTTAGAGGCTTTCATGTAATAAAGTCTCGGGAGGATAGGACAGAAGAAATCGTGTTGAAGAACTCAATTAGTTCTAAAATAAGCTTCCGACGGACAAATATTTGGAAATATGCATGCTAGCTATTTTGGAATATATACAAATTTAATTAACAAGCAGTTTACACCGTGATTTTGAGTTACATGAGAAACTTAAAAATCGTTTCAACACAAATAGTGAGACAAATTCGCCGTCCCCGTAAGATAAAAAGATTTTTAATACATTTAGAATGTTTTGATAAACTTAATAGGGAGAACAAGTAACAATAAGTTAAAAGGGAGATATTTATAAAATAAAAATTTAGTCAAAATGAATCAACATTTAATTTGTATAATGTTGATTATCTTATAAAATAGCGTTAACAAGGAGCCAAAACAAATAGTGCACCACTAACTCATTTTATTATTCTATGGGTTTTCACTCTTCACACAAGTGAAAACGATAATACTTCAATATAATTTTATTTTCGTAAATATTGTAAAACTTTTTTTCTGTAAAGGACTTTAATTCCAAAACTGTTGTAGGCGATGGATGAGCTGCCAAGTTATCATAGTTGTTTCCGGACAACATTTTAATCTCAACTAAAGCCAATCGCCAAATATTACAACGTTTAGGCGTGAATAAAAATGTTTATTTATGTATAGTCGAGTTATCCCATTTCTTTGGAAATTGTTACAGAACCATCGTATAAATTGCGATGTCAATTCTTTTTATACGAGGCGCAACGATACGTCTACAGGTTGTTACAAAAATACAAATAAAGCTTGAAGGGCGTTGAAGTACATCATAAAAGGAGTCTTCTCTAATTTTCTTAAAATATTTGCATGAAGTTTTAACTTTTTATAAAAACAGATATTTTTAATGATTCTCGAACTAGTGACGTGTCTTAAAATGATCGATATTTTTATTTATCATTAAAAATAACTGTTTTTATAAAAAGTTAAAACTTATGCAAATATAATTAGAGAAGACTTCTTATATGATGTCTTTCGACGCCCTTCAAGCTTTATTTATATTTTTGTAACACCCTGTATAGGCTATGGTGGTCACTTACCATCACACTCCACCATCCACCATCAGGACAATACATAGTGGTTTACCCACAATGCGAAGAGATGTCGCTGCCTTGCAGCCTAAGAAATACTAATGAAAATTTGACACGGCAATTAGGGCCGCGGTAGCATAATGGTCACGGAGGGTGCGAGTTCGAGTCCCGTCTGGTGAGTAATTATAAAAAAAACTTAATATTTAAATATCTAGCAGTTAAATGCTTAAAAAATGAAAACTTTACTATAAAAAATTAATTACGTCACACTACCTGATGTTAACTGTAAGGGAGTCCAGTCGCGAAGATAGATGATAAGGCAGATGGTTTGCCGCTCCAACCATCCTTACCTTGCAGGCTCAATCCCCATCCTTGCGGAACCCAGTAGCTCACCACCACAGTAACTCACCAGTAGAAAACAATATCAACATATGATAGTGTTATTTTAATGTGATCTTCTGGAGGTTGCCTCCCCAAGCTTCCCCAGATGGGCGCTCCAATTAGAACGTTAATTTCGTTGTTAGAGGGAGACATTTCAATACTTATATGTCTTTTAGATGTAAATGCCAATTTTGAATCATTTGTTAAAATCTTCGTCATGATCTAAGTTTATATAAGAAAAAATCTAATGTTTCTACATTAGAATACCTACCTATATTATATTAAACTTCTAAATGAAAAGCTTGCAGCTAACCGCGAGGTAAGTAAGTTGTAGAGTTCCAATATTTACTTACACGCATCGTAGAAATATTTTATGTATAATATTCTTTATCATCAGCCTACTAATGTCCTCACTGCAGGGGCACTGACTTTCCCTATGGCTGGTATAGGGGGTCTCGTACCCACTGGACCTTCAAGACTGAGCCATGACCTACCAAGCGGGCCCAGTGCGGATTGGTGGGCACTAACGACTGCAGATGCAGCTAGGACCAACGGCTTAACATGCCTCCTTAAGAACGGAGGAGCTCGAGATAACAAGTGTTCCGTCACCCATCCAATGACTGACCATTGCTTGACAATCGCGATCGCAGGCCGAATGCGCTAACCACCTGCGCCAAAAAAAAGCTTTCATTCATTGATAAATTTGGTCCGGCACACAAATTTGTAAGATATCATGATATAATCGGTCAAAATATGTTACTATTTAAAAAGCTTTAAAGAAGCCGTGATTTTGACTTTTATGTTTGTTGTAGGATATTCAACGTTAGGTGGGTCAATTTAAAGATTTAATGTGGCTATAGGTACATGTCTTTACAAGGTACACATATTATAATTTAGCCTTTTTTAGATATCACTCAACATATCCTAACTATGGAAATGGGATAAAACAAGTTTCAACGGGTTAGATGCACTGATTTTATTTATTTATTGACGTTTCGCATCCTTTGCAGGAATGCGTGTCTTATGTATTTAATGAGTGATGTGCGTGAAAATCTAAGAAATAAATATGGAAATGGGACTTCGCTTTTTGATGAGCCTGTTAGAGATTTACGCAGTGAATAAAATAAAGAAATATTTCCGACACTCACACCAATTTGCCTAGCCCCAAAGTAAGCACTATAAGGCTTGTGTTATAGGATGCTAGGGTAACGGATAGAATACATAATATACTGTACATATATAAGCATATTTATATAAATAAATATTAAACATCCATGACTGGAGTACAAATGCACGTATTCATCACACAAACATCTGCCCCCACCGGGATTCGAGCCTGGGGCCTCTCGAGTCGGCGACAGCCATGAAACCCGGCGTACAAACCACTCGGCCACGGAGGTCGTTAATGTGAATATACCGATTATAAAAATATCTATAGTATAACTATAATTTCCGAGAAGAAAGTTTTAAATTGGTAAGCAATAATTTTTGAAACAATTAAGAGAGCAAAAGATTAGCAAACGAAAGGGGCGGACAGGACATTATTGCCTAGTAATTAGTATCGACAGTTATCTCTGTTTCTAAATGAGTAAACTTAATTGGTTTCGTATCAAGATTACTTATAGAAATAGTAGATTGTTAACCGAGGGTGGAAAGAATCAATTGCCGAGGTATTTAGACTATAGTCCGAGTAGGAATTGATTCTTTTACCCGAGTTAAACACTGTACTTTTCATTTCGAATATGAGGAAAATAAAACTAGTTGTTTATCAAAAATATTTATTCAAATATAGGTACAATAAAATTAGAAGTAGCTATTTAAAATTAATTGTCATATTAGGAGATTAGTGAAATTAAAATTACATTCTTATTTGGAATGTTTATGCTGTTTGATATACTATTAGAAATTTGGCTGTTTTGGATATCTGTAAAAGTAGGAGACTCTGTTATTTCATCAAACGATGGATTCCATGGCGGATACTCCCTGGAAGTTTGAAGAAGAAGTGAAGAAGAAATACACTTTCGGAAAACGATTTTATATTCTTCTCTGCTCGCCACTTTATAAGATCATTGTATGTATTCATATATCCTCTTTTGACATTTCTGGCAAAAGATTCTCTATAACACAATTTGCCTCGTCTTTAATTGAATACGGTGTCAACATTTCTGAATCGCTTAAACTCATTTTTTTATATTCAAATTTAGATTGCTCTGTTTTACTTATAAGTTTTTTTTTATTCCGTCACAAATACATAACAGTTTAGTATCCCGCTAATTTATGTCGACTTTTTAAATTTAAATATGGAACAGCGTAATTGTTGCGGCTTATTCCACACTGGCTGTCTAGAAACTCACATGGCATCATATTTTTCCATAAAACTCTTCACACCTGACAGTAGTTCTATTTTTAAAGTTCATTCCGGCCCTTAGGCGGGAAGTAATTTGTATGAGTTTTTCCATCTCTAGGGAGGGAAGCAGCATTTTCCACCCAACAAACAGATCAAAACAACACCACTTTCCGAGAATGAGAAATGAAAACTATATTTCTTACAGAGTTGGCAGAGGTTCAAAGAAAGAGGTAGGGCATAGCGGATTTTCCGCTCGAATTGGAGCGCCTGTCTGGGGGAGTAGCCTCCAACTTTCAGAAGAT
The DNA here is from genome assembly GCA_902850365.2 of Chilo suppressalis. NCBI lineage: Eukaryota > Metazoa > Arthropoda > Insecta > Lepidoptera > Crambidae > Chilo > Chilo suppressalis. The sequence goes on from OU963898.1 coordinate 24,546,756, forward strand.
CACAGTATAATAACACTATCTTTTAGCGGTGTTGTTTCTGGCGGTGAGTAGGGTTCCAGGTCTCCACGGGGTAGGGGATTGGGTCGCGTATAGGGTTACCATCCGTCCGGATTTGTCCGAACATGTCCGGACTTTTTGCCCTCTATCCGGACTTTGTCCGGCTTTATAATTTGTCCGAAATTTTTTGATTGTATGGAATATGAGTAAAACTACTTATTAAGTTATGTATGTCAAATAAGTCAAATAATCTTTAATAAGTTCTAATTAATTTAAAATCATCTTTAAAAATCAACAACGAGAATCCCCTCGCGATGCGACCGTCTGCTACCACGCTTATAATATCACAGTAACTAAGTGGGTGATGTTTGCATTCTGTGACTAAAATGTCCGGATTTTTGTCAGAACTTTTCAAATTTTTAAATAGTAACCCTACTTGCGTACGTATTATGGGCTATGGTGGTCGCTTACTACCAGGGGGCCAATCGACTTACAAGATTGCTAGGCTATCGCCTACGATTTCATTTTGTTATTTCTGACCACCGAAGCTTTTCAAATGCCTGGCGCTCTTTTTTTCTTTTGCATTGATCATAGCAATATTAAAGAAAATAAGCGGGAGGCATTTGAAAATAACAAAATGAAATCGAAGTGATAGCGGTAGCCATAGCAATCCCGTTACGCAATTGTCTCCCAGGCGGGCCTATGCTTGTTTGCCACCCCTTTAACTTTAAGGTAATTTTTCATCTATTATCTTAAATATTGTTTAAACCTTTTCTTTTAAATTTTTGTATAAAGATATGTTTGAAACTTCGCTACTATTTAGCGACAGTGTCTCTGGGATGCCTACTACAGTTGTTAACAAAATACTCAATAATATAAAGAGTTTGCCAATGACTATTTTTAAGAAACTCTTAATGAAACTATTAATTGACAAAGTAAATTATAATACACAAGAATTCCCTAGTGACACTTCCTTGAAAGAAATGGACATCTTCTATATTTAAAAAACTCAAAGGTGACTGACTGACTGACATAGTGATATATCTACGTACAGCCCAAACCACTGGACGGATCCGGCTGAAATTTGGCATGCAGGTAGATGTTATGACGAAGGCATCTGCTAAGGGGATAAAATAGGGAATGAAAGTTTGTATGAAACTTTGACAATTTTAAACCGATCGGGCTGAAACTTTGCATGCAGGTATAAGAAGAATCATAGATGAATGTCATTGTGTATAATACAAGCCTGAGAACAAAAATTGTAGTCTACACTTCAGCTCTACAACGAAAGGCGAAGCGAGGGCGGGCCGCTAGTAATTACATAATTAACTTATATTTTAGTCTATTATAGCACAATTAATTATATCATTATTTATTTTTAGTTTGACATAAAAATATTGCTAAGTATTTTTGACATAAACATATTTTGACATTTATATCTAACTATGACTTGTTTGATTGTAATTGGTATATAATAATTTTGATTTTTATATAGTTGTAAACTTGATTATTTCATAAAAAATATTGTATACCTTGTAATAAGGTCGAAATGTAGTGACACTAACCTTTTTACTTAACACAAATTTGCTGTACTAACCTACATTTTACAATAAAGCATTTGAATTTGAAACATTGAGTCCTTTCATTTTTACCTTTAACACGGCGCATTAGTTAAATTTTAATTTTCTAATTCACCCCCCAAAAGAATAGGTTTCCGTTTTTGCCGATTGAGCCTACGGAAACATAAAAATATCTTCTGTACCATTTCCGCAGAACTAATGGTAGGTAATTGAGCAAAGGCGGAGGTGCTTAAGGACCTAATGGGCATAAACGGAAAATTATCACGGTGCTTTTACGTGATTCCTGTTTGCTAGCTCTGGAAAGATAAACATAAAATATACTAAGTACTAATGATGATAATGGGAATACTGCGTTTTCTTAAAGGGCCGTCATGAATGCAATGTGTCGTTTTATTGGAATTAAGCAATTTAGGCTTTCAGTCATAAGTTTTTGTTTGTGTTTGTTAAAACCGATAGATGGAGGTGATCATAGACCGTTTGACTTTAACTTTAATCATTTGCGCAGCGCACGCAACGGAAGCTCTGAATGGAATAATTTTATCCGTTTTTGCAACATTTTACATCTATGATCCGCTCCTATCGGTTGCAGCGTGATGTTATATTGCCTTAAGCCTTCCTCAATAAATGTACTATCTAACACAAAAAGATTTTTTCGGACCATTAGGTCTTGAGTTTTGCGCGTTCAACCAAAAAAATGGTGCATTTGGTACAACGGGTCCTAAAGTAAGCGACAAAATTTTCAGTTAAATAAATTTTCGTGGTTTATAATTATATCAAGAAAATCATTGTGTATAATACAAGCATGACAGCTAAAACTACAGTCTACCTACACTACAGCTCTATACCGAAGCGAAGCGAGGGCGGGCCACTAGTATATTAAATTTTTTAACATAATTTCACGGTAATTATGTTCATATATGGGTGAACATTTGTTACTAGAACCATATTAGTAAACAGATCCATTCTTATTAAAATTAACTAGGTTGGCTCGACATGGCTCCCCTTTTGGGCACAATTATGGTTAACTTTGGCTTAAAAATCTATGTTCAATCCTATGCGATTTATAAAGACAGCTCATAATAGACTTGGGAATACTAAATCTATTCAACTTTGTACTTGCTTAGGAATGTAACTTAGAATTGGATTTCAGTTTTCAAATACATATTCATTAAGTAGGGGAGAAGGAGGCACATTAGCACAGGGGCAGATTTGAACATGTTGATTTCTGAATGTAACTTTATGTTAATCTATGCCGCAACGACATTTTAATATTGGCAACACTGGCTGTAACAAATGTCAAGTCAAGTCACAAAGCGCGCGTTTCGTATTCAAAAAGAAAAATTAGGAATTAAAAGATAAAAATAAATGTGGTAAGGGTAATAACTATCACGTGAGTAAAGGTTTCCAACTAATTCTTTCAGAAAATTATGCAGTACTTATTAGTTTTCAATCCACCTTGTAGTTTTTGCTTGCCTGTTATTTCACATTATTTTTTTGTAAATGTTTTCTAAAACATGTATTCTTAATGTAATGCTTAATTGTAATTAAATGCATCACTAACTGTAATTCATTATTTATATATTGGTAAGAACGTACAAAAATAAGCGGGAAAGTACAATTAATGAAGATGATTTCCAAAATGCTAATCTATGCGTCATCAACGAAAATATGAAACTTAGAAGAGCTGCAGATGCATATGGACTGACGCCGAGTACACTCTTCTATCAAGTTAAAAAGTATCAAGAAAACATAGCTCCAAAAGAGAACTATTTTTAGAACGACTTTTTTTGGGGTTTAGAAGTTTGATATTAAGTTTATTTTATTTTTAATTTTGTTTCTGCGGCAGTATTATATAATTATAATAACGATAAACTTAAACTTTAGTTTTACTTCAATATGATTACTTTTGTTAAGAAGGAGTAAGTCAGACACAATTAAAAATTACTATTTTTGTTACTGTAATGCAAGATGTAACTTTAGAAGTTTTGTATAAGTATATTTTATATTTTAAAAACATTAAATATCATTATAATAAAGACAAATTATTGCTCTATCCTTTCGTTTCGTTCTATAGATTCGAATGCCGTCTGAAACGGAGGCCTACTCTATTTCAATGAAAAACGAAATTTCGTTCGAAATTGCGCACGTTTCTTACTCTGCTTCTTTTTCATTTCGAAAATTCGTTCGTCTGAAAATATTTTGACAATTAAATAACAAGCCTTTTCTAATTCACAAAACTTATAAACGAATAGTTGAATTTGACAGATAATTGTTCGAAATTTTAACTAAAATAAAAAGTGTTACTTTTTCTATTATTCTTATTGTTTAAATTTAGTCTAAAAAGACTGCTAGAGTATTTGCTCAATCAAAGCTGCTTAGCGTGAGGAACATTTTTAGCATGTCAAATTAACAAAAACACCAAATTCTTATTAATTATTGTATTTCCAATACTTCAAAGTAATTAACGACTTATTTAGGTTGACTACCAATGGATTGCATCAACTCTACAAATTAGTCGGCTAACACTGTCAAAAAAGGTTCTTTCAATGTCATCAAAAGTTTCATCGTAATGTAATACATATTGTTTCGAAGTAAAACAGGTAATCTAAAAAGTGAAGATAAAAAAAACTCACAAACATGACTCATTCCATTTATTGACGAAAATTGTTTGTGATTCCGAACTTTATGTACGTGTTCGAAAATTAAATAGAATAGAGTCACTGGCAATCGTTTAAAGTAGAGCTTTTCAAGTAACATTTTCTTTACCTTTTACCTGTTGTTTATTTTGTTGAAACCTAAAACGATAAGTTTACGGATGGCACAAGAACCGCAAAGATCTTCATCATCTCAAATAAATATTCTGCATTCACTGTCATTAACAATGAAAATAAACGATTCGAGAGCCAGACAAATTGTACTAGATGCTCGTAGACAAGGATTCGTCGCTTGTAACAATTTCACATTAGAAGCGATATTCATATAGCAAGCGTGGCCTTTGCCTTGCTTTTGATTGTACTTAAATAGTAAGTATTAACACACATAGGTTTGCAGAATGCATTACTATACTATTTGCATGAAACTTTCACTTGGTATGACAAAAGAATTAAGCACGGTCCATACAGTTACTATAGTGTAGATTTAGCGGGCTATTGCCCTATTTTGCCTGTGATCTACACAAAATGTATAGGACCGGTGTTTTGAAACGAAGACTACGTAGATGGTTAGAATGGCGTTCAACAAATCTTTATCTCTTACATCGGTTTGTGTGACTAGGAATAAATTCGACGACCTCCGTGGCTCGAGAGGTATGTACGCCGGTTAAAGATGTTTTTGTGATGAATACGAGCATTTGTACTCCAGTCATGGATGTTTAATATGTATTTCTATATAAATATACTAATATATGTTATTCTAACCGTTACCCTAGTATCCCATAACACAAGCCTTACAGTGCTTACTTTGGGGCTAGGCTAATTGGTGCGAGTGATGGAAATATTTAGTTATTTATTAATTCACAATAAACCAAAATTTATGCGGACGAAGTCGCGGGCGGCCGCTAGTAGCGAAAAAAACGGAGAGACTGCATAAATATATAGCTATGTAATGTAAGGTGCCAGTAAAACCGGAGAGCTGGTATCAAGATAACCCGAGGTTTTCACAGTAACTACAACAAATTAGGTTGTAAAATCATGCATATGTATTTATTATTAGTATTTTGAGTAAATGAATAAATCATTGCCATTTACAAAAGACCACAATATAATTTCATTTATTCATCAGCCTATTAATGTCCCCACTGCTGGGGCACAGGCCTTCCCTACAGATGGATTAGGGAGATTGGACTATGACACCACGCGGGCCCAGTGCGGTTTGGCGGGTGCTTACGACTGCAGATGCAGCCGGGACCAACGGCTTATCGTGCCTGAACTCGAGATAGGAGATTTTTGGTAACCCATCCAATGACCGACCACTGCGAAAGTTGCTTAACTTCAACGATCGCAGCCGAACGCGCTTACCACCTGCGCCATCGAGCTCCTCAGTAAAATAACACTAGCTTTTAATGGTGTTGTGTTTCTGCTGGGGAGTAGGGTTCCAGGGCTCCGCGAGGTAGGGCATTAGGTTTAAAGGCCGGCAAGGGGAGGATGGCTTTAGCAGCACACCTTCTGCTGCATCATCTATCTTCGCCACTGGACTCCACTTACACCTAACATAAGGTGGGGTGGGGTAATTTGTTAGGCCTCCTACAGGGTTACTATTTAAATATTTGAAAAATCCTGACAAAAAGCCGGACCGGAAAAGTCCGGACATTTTAGTCACAAAATGCAAACAACACCCACTTAGTTATAGTGATATTATACGTGTGGTAGCAGACGCTCGCAACGCGAAAGGGGTCTCGTTGTTGATTTTTAAAGATTATTTATATTTTGTTTTAAATTAATGAGAACTTAATAAACAATATTTGACTTATTTGATGTAAGTTAATAAGTAGTTTAACTCATATTCCACCTAATTAAAAAAATCTGGACAAAATAAAAAGCCGGACAAAGGCAAAAAGTCCAGACATGTCCGGAAAAATCCGGACGGATGGTAACCCTAGCCTCATAAAAAAATTACTTTGATAATAGCATTAAAAATTTAATCTTTCAACACCAGGATATCAGAAATCAATATATATTTATTCAAATTGGATGTATAGTATAGTACAACTCTTTTGAATCGTCCAACATTTTTTCCCTACTTTTAGTTAGTCGTCAAGTTAGTTTATTTTTGTTTATTGTATAAATTGTGTGAACATCACTGTTTTTTCTTTCTATATGGCTTCGCACGGTTAGTGCATTTAGCCAATGTCAAGTGTAAAATGTTTACATATTCTATAGCACTCGTGGTCAAAATATTTGTCAAGTCAAAGTAAGTGGCAGTCAAGTCCATCTCCCTTTCCCTATGTTTCAGTAAATGTGTGGGGATTTACTGGAACCTCCCCGTGGACTTTTTGAGGGAACGTCGAAAGACACTTTCCGCTATTTTGTTTCACTTGCCAACACTTGTGCATGTTTCCGAACACTTAGTGGTTAATAATCCACCATTATTAGACACTAACATCCGCCACAACCTTAGGCCACAACACAATTTTTAACAAGAAAAACAAAACTGCTAAAGTGACGCTTCCCGATCCCGCCAAAAAGTCAAACATCGCTGTTTTTAATAAACAAATTATATTTTTTTTTTCTTACCTGTAATAAATTTTCGTTTTTAGTATTGTGATGCGACCGTCATTATGCCAAATTATTTAAACTTATCTCTTAACTATTATTTAATCAGATCTATCTGTATAGGTACATACAATATATCACAGTTATCAAACTAAGAATTGCCGGTTCGACAAATAAATAAGTCTTCCAATATGATTTGTTATCATTATACTATGCTTGAGTACGGAGTTAATAAATAATCTTAAGCAGGTATTTACAGTTGAGTACCTACCAACGACAGTATTGCCAACTCCAAAAAATAAGTACCCCAATAGCTAAAGGTAAAGTTGAAATCCCTGAAGTTTTCTTTCGTTTTAGGGTTAACTAAGAGACCCCGGATGACCCGGGAGGATATTGGATATTATAAAAAAAGTCTAGTAACAGTTATTTTTGTAACTTGAAATATCATTTCAATAGCAAAAGCACAAAAGTAGTAAATATAGACACGTATAGAGACAAAGCTTCTATAGAGCGGGCGGAGTTTTTTTTTGGTAGGGTTGACACAGGAGGATAAATTTAAATAAACAAAACGTTTCAAATAGATTTTGATTAGGTAAGTAGTCTTTATTTCTGATTCATGACAAGTATAACATATAACAATTAAGCAAAACCACTGTAGTAGTCTAGGACTGTATCACAGTAATTAGTGCTATGCTTGTTATAAAAGATTTTTGTCCCTCGGTGAACAAGGTGCCTACTATTACTTAGACTATTTTTTATGTATATTTTCATTCATCCATGGTATGTTGCAAGTACTTTTGATTGAATGTGCATTCTAAATATACTATGTGTAAGTTTTTTTGAGTCATCTAATTTAAAGCACTAAAGTGCATATCAAATAAGTATAAAGTTATTTAAGAGTTTTAGTTAATCAATATTGACAGAGTTTGTTTCGAAATGAAAATATTCGTGAAATTTTGGTTCAGCCAAATCAAACATGCCTCAACGCGATATGGTTGCGTTGTTTTACAGATATAGATACCATGGAAACCTTCAGACTCCATCATCAGATCAGCTAGATGTTATAAAAATATTGCATTAGTATCTATCTATCCATGTGTAATAATCCCACAAAACACATAAATATGTATTTTATTACATAGCAATGTTATTATTTTTTAATTATCAAAAGGACTTAAATAAGTAAATAGTCACTTTGCTGTTATGTCTTTGTCCTTTACTATATTTATATTTTTCAATATATAACTGATAGAGGTGTAAATCTAAAGAACATTTTCGTAGAAATAAGTTTTACTAGTAAAATTTTCTTTATTTAAAGTCTCATTATATTAAAATAATAGAACTATTATTTTTAATATGCACAGCAAATCACAATTTTCATTTTTTAAACACTATTTTATTACTTTAAAACGTGAAACAAAAACAAATACGACGCGAGTGTTCCGCGAGCCCTGGACTGGAGCACTGGCACTGACGTGTGTGTCACTGTGTACGCGACAGGCAACCAGTGCTCACACATATACGCGCGTCTTGCTTGTATAAGTAAAACGATCACAGCGCGGTTGTATGAAGATTTGTCTCTGTACGTCATTTTACTCATGTGGCAAAAAGGCTGGATGAGCATACAAATAATTTTCCCTTCAAAGGGCGAAAACACCTAAGTTGGTAACACCTGACCAACAAGTTGAAACACCCAATAATTTTACGAGAACATTAATAATATTTCTTGTGACACCTGTACAGTATAGGCAGGTACAGAATGATAGATTACCAGTTCCATCAATGTGATGTATGACGGAAACACCAACTGTCATATGATTTTAATTAAAGTTCCAAAGATCTATGCTGTTAACAGTTTCTTTGACGCATATATTCAGGACGGTACTTCGGAAACCAATTTAGAAATGAATAGATAAAATGACTTTATGGCTTACGCAAAAACGAAATAATATATATACATATATTTATAAAGAAAATTTTACTAGAAAGTTTCCACTCGGCCAGGTTTCAGACGGCATTGCGGGATGGATGGTCTTTAATTAAAGACGAGTGGAAACTTTCTAGTAAAATTTTCTTTATAAATAACACAATTTGATTAAAAAGGAGGACTTGGACCTATGCTACAAGGGCAAAGGACAAAACTAAAAGTGATCTCTTTCTATATTTATCACTTTAAGAAAATAATGTTACTTTAATCTTTGTACCTCTAATTTTGTATAGGTAGTGTATTTTTTAACTATTCTGACTGTAAAAACCACAATAGCTTGTCTTTCGAGCTTGTGATCGAAAACACATAGGGGTTAAAACCGTGTTTTTTACAGCGTCACCGGGTTTGGGGACAGCGAGTTCCTAAGGGGACCTCAAGCTGAGAATTGGCGAGTGCCTCTAGAGGTATTCCAGGTGAATGGCATCTCCCCACGAGGGGTATCTCCTCTCCGTCTGGAGCCGCTAGACCACTCGAACCTGAGGGGGTCGGCATAACTAGAGGAGTCTCTGAGACTCGGACCTCGGCTCTACTTAGCCGTTGTTGTGGGTTTTTTAACAAGGTAAAAAAAACCCTAGCCCGCTAAATTCATAATGTTTACTGTAAGAGGAGTTTCGTGGGAAAATAGCTGATGCAGCAGAAAAATATGCCGGTCTAACCATTCTTATCTTGCTGGCCTGAACCCACTCCCCTTTCCTGTGGAACCCTGGAAACCTTAATCACTGAAAGAAACACAATACTACCGAAAGTATACTGTGGTCTTTTCGGAGGTTTATTATAGGATGCGATTCAAGCGGAAAGTTTGTATTGTGTCAATAATATTTTAAATGAGTAAAATCCTTTATGCTTGTTTACGACTTCAATGACATAAAAAAGTGTTTTTTTTAATTGTCTCAAGCTCACAAACAGTATTCATAGTTATTATTGGGCTAAAATGTCTTTAAAACATGGCGTTTAGAATTTCACAAATTCGCACAGACTTATTGAGAACTACGATCAGGGGGCCAATCGCCTAATGGGATTGCTATGGCTATCGCTGTCCCTTACGTTTTCACTTTGCAATTTCTGACCACCGAAGGTTTTCAAACTCTTTTTTTTCTTTTGTATTGGTAACAACAATATCAGAGAAAATGAGCGTAAGGTATTTGAAAATCTTCGGCGATCAGAAATAAGAAAACAAAATCGTAAGCAATAGCGATAGTCATAGGCAATTGATCCCCAGTATTGTTGATCGAGAATTGAGACAGATTAATTAATGATAAAGGGATCTGCGGTATCGAGGTAAAGAGATCCATTTGGAATTTTATCAATTCTTAATGAACGATGGACGTGGATTCTCTTGTTACACAAGATTAAAATTAGCGTACGCCCATTGGGTAAAACAGGCCATGAAATAAAAATGCGTTTAACATAGAAAGCTATTATTTTTAAGAATTTGATTTGTGATTGTATCTGAACCACAGAACCCAAACATCACAAATGGTAAAAGCTCATATAATTTTAATGCTATTTCCATCTCAAATAGAGAACCAATAAATTTATTTTAACGAATATAGTATGTTGTTTTCGATTACCTACCAAATCGACGTTTCAAAGCTCTTTAATATAGGTAGTAACATAAAGAAGCGCCGGTTACAGTTTCACTTCACACCTTATCAAATTGTTTGGCCTGATTGTATAGAGATTTACGGGACCTCTCTGATTAATTGATGTGCTTATAGTTAATTGGATCTAACGCATAACGTATGTACTAGCGGAAGACCACGGTGGTAGTATGACGATAAATTACTAAGTACACTTTTGAAGAAAATGGGTTTATAAAATTTAATAAGACGATAGGAAAAAGTTTAAAGATTTTTACAGTTTTGTAAACAGAAAATAAAGTGGGAAATATTTTGAAACAAACGATGATGCTATGTTTCTGTCGATGAGGTTCAGCGTTGCCAGATTACTTTTTTTGCCAACTCGGGATTTAGGAACTATTTGAGTGAAAAAATCGGGAACCGGCGAACGGACCTCACACCTGGCTCCCGCAAGCTCGCAGTGGCTGCCCACTGAGGACCCCGTAACTCGTACGGCATAATATGCGGTAAAAAAACCCGGCGAATACCCTCTAAGCTGCTTAGTGCGAAACCACGGCATCCCCGTTTAACGGATGACACACCTGGGCTGCACGCAGACGCTGCTCGAGGCCTGCGGGGTCACCAAGAGACTGCTGAGCTTCTTGGGGAAGGTAGGGATGGCATGACTAAAGCCATCCTCTCACGCATAATAGGCACCTGGGGGCCATTCGCCTTACGAAAATGCTTTGGAAACGCTAACGCTTACGATTTAATTTTGTTATTTCTAGCCGCCTGAGCTTTTCAAATGCCTCGCACTCTTTTTTTTTCTTTTGCATTGGTAATAACAATATTAAAGAAAATGAGCGTGAGGTATTTGAAAACCTTCGGCGGTCAGAAATAATAAAATTTCCGTTAGGCGAATGACCTCCTGGTGTCGAGTTGTGGAAAACACCCACCGTACAGAAGAAGAAGAAGATATTTGAGAGTGATAAAAACGTGATATATGTCATTATGCTAAGGGGGCAAGGAATCTTTAATGAAGATTATATAAATACGATATAAACGAAAACTTCCACTAGGAATTTGCATTTTTTTGAGTTACAAAGTAATATCGAATGCAAGTCTATTTTAGTGATTGAGTAATAAATATACGTCGGTACTTTCACATTTATAATATTAGTAAGATATTCTTGGTATGTATGAGAATATAGGAAGATGAATTAGCTAGACTCTCCGAGAGCTAATTAACTGTACTTATTAGGTATTTTACTATGCCCAAGTTCCTGAATTGGGATATGATAAATCTATGTAGTTACGCGAATTAACAAAAAGCTCACTACTCGAGAAAAAATGGTGTGGTGTTATACAACCACGAAGTAAGTGAAAATTTTAAAATTATTAAATAACTAGTGGCCCGCCCTCGCTTCGCTTCGGTGTAGAGCTGTAGTTTAGACTATATTTTTGTTCTCAAGGTTCTATTAAACACAATGACTTTCTTTAAATACCTAATTACTAAAGACAAGCGCCGCCGCCGCCCCCCCGGCCAGTACCGCCCAAACCGGTATGTTCCTGCATTTTAAATCTGTAATATCTTCGAAAATATTCATTTAAATTACATGCTGTAAAGGGCCATATTGATCTATATTACACGAACAATGTATTTAAGGTACTTAATTGGATAAGGATTAATGCTGTATTGCTTAAAATCGCTTGTTCGTAAATAAGCTATTATTTTCTCGTAATAAGTAATTAAAAAATGGTTATTGTGGGTTATACCAAAGAGATAGGCATATACCATCGCGGACTTTTTTGTAGACCTTTTTAAGGTGTACAATATTGTAGTACATTATTTTGATCTATCTCGTTGGGTTCAGCCAGCGTTTGCAATGTAAGCGCAAAAAAATGTGTTTATTTACGACCTTACATTAAAAACCTATAAAATTATCAGTGTTTCTCTACTATATTATGCATGTATTATACATATAAACCTTCCTCTTGATTCACTCTATCTATTCAAAGAAACCGCATCAAAATCCGTTGTGTAGTTTCAAAGATCTAAGCATACAAAGGGACATAGGGACAGAGAAAGCGACTTTGTTTTATACTATGTAGTGAAGAAGGCCTTCTTCGGCTGGGAATCGAACCCGGGCCGCCCACGTAATAGGCGAGCATTCTAACGCCGAACCACTGATGCTTGTTCTTAAGGTCTGTATTTTTAATAAACAATTAAAAATTTAATGCGACATCCTAAAGACAGACTCAGGCCCGTATTACAGATTAGATATTTTGTAACAATTTTAGTTACCACCGACTATTTCAGGGCGTACATGAGACTCGAAACTTATTTAATTTAAAATCAGGGCGCCGTGATACTGTGATTTGAGGGAGATAAATGAAAATGTCTAAAACCGCAGTGAACAAGATATTATATTGTTAAAAAGATTCAGATCTTATTTCATCATGGTTAAAACTTAATACTAGTCACATTCAAGTTAAAAATACATAATTATATTTCTTCAAAGATTTTTCTTTTGATTTAAAGCTATTCAAACATTCAAGATCATGTGCTAATACAGTAATACTCAATTTAAGTTTCTTATATAAACAAATTATTAAACAAGTTATAAAATATTAAGTTTTGAAAATTTAACAATAAAAATTTGTTATGTACTTATAATGGCTTTACAGTTTACCAATAGAAATCCTTTATCATGTTAAACAGAAATTGTTCTCCGGAGTATGCACTGGTTAAATATCAAGAAGTTATAAGTTTTACTTAGCTTGGCAAGATCATGGGAGCATCAGGATCACTCAAATGTCCTCAGGGATGAAGCAGGACTTGCTGTCATCACGTGAACCCGTCACTTTTTGCTCAAGAAAGCTTCACAGGCTCATATATATATATATTTCCAAGGAGATTCCAATCAGGATCAAGTAAATGTGACTTTTACTGTTATTTATTAGCCAAATTAATGGACCTAGAACCAATTACATATTTTTCTATAATTCAATAAAAAACTAACTGGACCTACAGCCTAACGAATCAAATGTATTGAACTTACCCGTTAATCCGGGGAGAAATATTAAGTATATAATGCACTGACTACCACTGCTAGTCTTAATGCTATTTTCTAAGTATGGTCTTCAAGGTTCTATCAGCCAAAAGAGAGCGAATCTGTTTGTGCACTGCTATTTATAGGCTACTACAACACGTGACAGCGTCATTGCAAATTTCTCTCATATTACCATATTTGGTATGAGGAAGCACACGGACCGGTTTTGCTGACTCCGCCTTTCAATGTTTCCAGAACATTAATGTGACGTCACATCCATTTCCGCATCTCATTTAAAAAAAATTACACACTAGCTCCCTCTAACTTACATTCCAAATGCAACTACTAGGTTCACACATATATTGTACTTGTCCATTGCTTTTCAAAGTGGATTTCGATATTGAATAATTTATATGCATGATGATAGATGGCGCTGAATAAATAATAATATTTCTACGACTTAATATTTAAGAATTATATTGCTAAGTTTTTAACGTTATTAAATTTAATTGCTACACAACATCCCCCTTATCTCAAAAAAATTTTTTTTTTTCCAAAAAATTTTTTTTTTTAATTAATTAACCTGCAACTGACTTGCAGACAAATCAACAATACTAAGTATTAGCCAAGATAAAAAAATTTAAACTTATATACGTGAGTATCCATTTATTTACTCCACGTAATGTTCTAAACTCTAAGTCAATAGCAACAATTAAATATTTGCTGTTTAATGATTTTTCTTTTAGTTTCATGTAAATACCTTTCTTGGATCTAATATCCAGTGGTATAACATGACTTTTCTGTTCCTCTTATGAACTTAAGGTAGTTAAGAAAACAACTCAAGATTAAAGATGTTTGTATGTTTTCAAACTCAAAAGATTAAGATTATTTTCCAACAATCTTCCTATCTTTAATTATCAAATCTAAAGTATATGTACACTTCCTTATGCTTATGCCTTTCATACATCATGACCTATTTTTCTATTTAATTTTTAAAATAAATTGCACGTGCTTATTTTGTAAAAAAAACTTTTCATACATCACGCATTTCATACTACTCTCATACTCATATGCATATCAGTAAACACAACTTGACGAAAATAATTTTATCAAAAAAATTTTTTTTTTTTGTGTTAAAATATTAAAATTCCTCGAAATTTCATTTAAGCATTTTTTTTTTTAAAAGTGACCATATAGGTTAAAAAAGGTTGTAAATAAATATTTATTTAGTTAAAAGAGAAAAACAATTTAATTTACTGGCAGGTTTCGAACCGTAGCCCACAGATTTCCATATACACTTTTCCTATACTTCAACTCTTCTTAGCCAACCGATTAATACTGAAAGTGACCAAAATAAGCATCAAAAGGGATTCAAAGGTTTATTAATTTTTAAGTTTGTTAAAAAAATTTAAGCTATCTTTACTAAGTTAACATTACATTAAAGCAAAAACATCTACGATCAAGATTGGACAAAGTATCAACTGGTGGTGACAATTAAGTGGTTACCACACATTTAATAAATATTTATTCCTTTAGTGGGAAACAATTAAATATTTTCTCATCTTTTGGAACTAAATATTATTAAGTTAAATAATTTTCATTCCTCTGGTGAGCAGCAATCAAGTATCCGCTTACCTTTTGGAAGAAAGTATTATTAAGTGTAAACTTTCGTTCCTTGGGTGTGAAACGATTAAATATTTCCACACCTTTTGGAAAAATTGTCAAGTTTAAATTATTTAGCATTCCCTGGGTGAGTAGCAATTAAGAGTCCACTCCCCTTTTGGAAAATGCTATCAAGTTTAAATTTATTCTTATTCCTTGGGTGGGCAGCAATTAAGTGTCTGCTTACCTTGTGAAAAAAAATTATTATTAAGTTTTTACTAACTACAGCTATGCCTGTTGCTGACCGTATAGGGTGCAACATAACATATTTCTGAACTTATATGTTATTACAATTAAATACGTCTTCTAATTTCAAGTGTGTGGAAAAGGTTCAAATAAATCTCAACTACTAGTAAAAAAAAAGTTTTAGATATGGGCTTGCCGTATTGACATGTTAATATTATTTCTTTTCTTAGAAATTACACACATTTATATACCAACCATCCTTCATTCCTTTGGTGAGAAACAATTAAATATTTCCTCACCTGGTGGAAAATACTAATAAGCTCCTGTAACTTTTTGCAAGTAAAAAAAGTTACAAGTACCTTACCAATATCCAGAATGCAGGTAGATAAATATATCGTAATTAGGGAAAGTAATTGGAGGTATCAAAAATGTTAAGGTTAGGTTCAATATTAAAAAGTTCCATTGGAAATTAAAGTTATGAATTAAGATTATTTTTAAGTATTTATCAAAATAATTATTAACTAACGACATTCTTAATAGTGTCTCAATATATATATTTTTAAATAAAAGTCAAAGTACTTGGTGAACACTAAACTAAACAGAGATAATTAAATAATCAATCGTAATTAATTTATGAATTGCATATATATTAAATATTTAAGATTTATTAAAAATTTTACTTTAATAGAGAACTAATCGTCATAATTTGTTTTTTAAATCTATTTCAAAATCAGGAATATCAAAGTCTTCTCTCAAGTTAATTAATAGGTCAGAATATGTATTAAAATTATCTTTATTACTTCTGAACCAAATCAAAGCAGAATCCTCTAAGAGGTCTGAAAATGAAGTTAGCATACGAGATTGCGGAATCTCGCGGGCGTGTCTAATTTCTTCCAATCTTTCTATAAAATTTCTAACGCAAGTAGAACCATCATATTTTAAGTTAAATGAGTTTAAATTAATGCGTCTATCTTTAATTAAGTACACCTTCCTCCTTTCGTTCATCTCGCTCGTTCTCTCACACTCGGGAGTTGCCTCTTTACTACTTAATTCGTCTGAACTACTTTCTTCTTCCTGTTCTACCTGAGCTAAGATACGTATGAGCCTGTGGCGCAAATCCACTAAAGAAGCATTGTCAACCTCCAATCGAGCAAGTCTATCGATTAGATAATTAGCCCTAACTGACACACGTAAGTGAAGATTACTGTCCTTTCCGAGGTCACCTGATGACAGCAGATCCTCGAGCTCAGCAATTTTCGGCGTACATGCCTTGAGCTCGCTTGCCGGGAGTGGTGTGATCACTGGAGCACACTTGATGCTGCCACGTCTCTTCAGCTTAAAAATTTGGCGAAGCTGCTTTCTCAGTGCATCCACCGATGTGTCAGGAGCTGTGGAAATGCCAAGAATATCCAATTCATATATGATTTCATCCTTTCTTAAGTAGTTTACATATTTTTGTATAGAGAGCATTTTCTCAGATTTTTTCAAGTTAAAGTCAGTTATTTCTGTTACTAAGTTAATTATTAAGTTAATTATTAAATTACGTTTAATCAAGTTTTTAAATCAAGCTACTTATTCAAGTTATTTAATCTAAGAAAGTTAAATACAAAGGAATTTATAAAAATTTTTTTTTTGAAGGAGGGTACTTTTATTATTACAAGTTTCAATTCTTAAAGACTATCTTGTTCACTGTTCAAGGTCAATTTTTTACGCATCCAATCAATACGAAGGTGTTATTGTAGTATAAGTTGATTAATTCTAATGTGCTAAGTTAATTAATGCTAGTGTGTTTATTAAAGTTTTCTAAGTTATTAAGTAATTTACTTCTAATGTGCTATTCAGACTGATTGGGGATTTTAAGCATTAAATTTTTCCACCAATCATATTAACACATTAGTACAAATTCTGAATATTAAAGATTTTTAAGTTAATTTTTTTTTTTTTTGATTAGATGTTAAATTCTAGTGTGCCGTTCAGACTGATTGGGGATTTAAGCATTTATTTTTCCGCCAACCTTTTTATCATCATATCAGCACACCAGTATTTCCCTCAAATACAGTATTTTATTGCTCGGCCCCACGTTGGGCGCCATTTTGTAACAATTTTAGTTACCACCGACTATTTCAGGGCGTACATGAGACTCGAAACTTATTTAATTTAAAATCAGGGCGCCGTGATACTGTGATTTGAGGGAGATAAATGAAAATGTCTAAAACCGCAGTGAACAAGATATTATATTGTTAAAAAGATTCAGATCTTATTTCATCATGGTTAAAACTTAATACTAGTCACATTCAAGTTAAAAATACATAATTATATTTCTTCAAAGATTTTTCTTTTGATTTAAAGCTATTCAAACATTCAAGATCATGTGCTAATACAGTAATACTCAATTTAAGTTTCTTATATAAACAAATTATTAAACAAGTTATAAAATATTAAGTTTTGAAAATTTAACAATAAAAATTTGTTATGTACTTATAATGGCTTTACAGTTTACCAATAGAAATCCTTTATCATGTTAAACAGAAATTGTTCTCCGGAGTATGCACTGGTTAAATATCAAGAAGTTATAAGTTTTACTTAGCTTGGCAAGATCATGGGAGCATCAGGATCACTCAAATGTCCTCAGGGATGAAGCAGGACTTGCTGTCATCACGTGAACCCGTCACTTTTTTGCTCAAGAAAGCTTCACAGGCTCATATATATATATATTTCCAAGGAGATTCCAATCAGGATCAAGTAAATGTGACTTTTACTGTTATTTATTAGCCAAATTAATGGACCTAGAACCAATTACATATTTTTCTATAATTCAATAAAAAACTAACTGGACCTACAGCCTAACGAATCAAATGTATTGAACTTACCCGTTAATCCGGGGAGAAATATTAAGTATATAATGCACTGACTACCACTGCTAGTCTTAATGCTATTTTCTAAGTATGGTCTTCAAGGTTCTATCAGCCAAAAGAGAGCGAATCTGTTTGTGCACTGCTATTTATAGGCTACTACAACACGTGACAGCGTCATTGCAAATTTCTCTCATATTACCATATTTGGTATGAGGAAGCACACGGACCGGTTTTGCTGACTCCGCCTTTCAATGTTTCCAGAACATTAATGTGACGTCACATCCATTTCCGCATCTCATTTAAAAAAAATTACACACTAGCTCCCTCTAACTTACATTCCAAATGCAACTACTAGGTTCACACATATATTGTACTTGTCCATTGCTTTTCAAAGTGGATTTCGATATTGAATAATTTATATGCATGATGATAGATGGCGCTGAATAAATAATAATATTTCTACGACTTAATATTTAAGAATTATATTGCTAAGTTTTTAACGTTATTAAATTTAATTGCTACAATTTACTTGATTACAGTTAGAAAGGGATGTCGCTACCTATGTGCTATATATAACGACATCCCGTTCTAACTATGCTCAAGTCTAGATCAATCACTGAGAATCTTTCTATAACACATAGTGACATCCCTTTCTAACTGTACTCAAGTAAACTTCAACACTTAGTTGTCATTCTGTAATACGGGCCTAAGCCTAAAGATGAATGAAAAAAATATCACTTTAGTAACTGTAAATTACTTGTATGCACATGAGTTAGCGAGTGTAGTTCTCCATAGTAAAAAGAGTTAACAGCCATTCAATACGGTTAATTGAAATTAATGTAGTCGGCTTAGATGAGTTTACTAGTCGTCTTGTCTATCAGTTCACGTAAAACAAGATCGATATAGTTGCACTACTAATATCACTCTTATTGCCACGGATTAAGGACTATTCATTGTATTATTTTTGTGTTAGCTACTAGGTTTTGAATTTCAAAGAAAATTTTTACTATAAATAATTCAACCATTGCTAGGTAGCATATGGGAGATATACCAGCTTTCTGGGCGTATATTAAGTCGTAGGATGATTCAAAAAATCTAAAAGACAATGGCGATGACACTGCACATTAATAAATCAATCTTGTAAATACCATATTTATGTGTATTTACAAGATTGAATTTAATCAAAAGTAGTTATTTATTTATATAACTATAACTATTGAGCGACGGTAATCAAAATTATGATCACGTTCGGCTGCGATCGTTGAAGTTAAGCAACTTTCACAGTGGTCGGTCATTGGATGGGTGACCAAAAATCTTCTATCTCGAGTTGCTCCGTGCTTCGGAAGGCACGTTAAGCCATTGGTCCCGGCTGTATCTGCAGTCGTTAGCACCCGCCAAAACGCACCGGGCCCGCGTGGTGGGTCATGGCCCAATCTCCCTATTCCATCCATAGGGCAGGCCTGTGCCCCAGCAGTGGGGACTTTAATAGGCTGATGATGATGATGACACATGGGCTACTGTGTCCTGAAGAAAAAATAGATTGTTTCTTTTCTAGCCAAGTTCTAGCAGACATAACAATATTTGTATTAAAAGCTTTTAGTGCAATAATGTAGCGTTCATAATCTATAGTTAGTGAAAGAAATGTCTAGTGTTAATAATCTTCAGTCGATTATTTGTTTTGTCAGTATTAAATGGTTAATTTTCTTGTGGTTTTGTAACATGTAATGTTGCGTACTTACAAAGCGCTTAACGATGTGTGGTCAGGATGTTATTATACAGCATAAAAACAGTATGGAATCATTTGAACACAGTATTGAATTGAATTTTGAATTTAATTTTCAATTACATTTCATATATCAATTTTCATCGTCATCATCAACCTATTAATACCCACTACTGGGGCAAATGCAGATGGGGATGGAACAGGGAGATCGGTGGGTGCTAAAGATTGCAAATGGAGCCGGGACCAACGGTCTACCGTTTGTGAGTTCGTGGCGTTGTAATCACTAGGTTTACTGAACCGATATTGAAATTCTTCTACCAACAGAAACCCACGTTATTACAGTATAATCCCCCCCCGCGGGACTGATGACCATGTCCAATTCTTTCTAGCCTTACTTAAGGCATTTCATTATTTTAGGGCCGCGGTAGCTTAATGGTCAGTGCATTCGCCCGGATAGCGAAGGGTGCGGGTTCGACTCCCATCTGCTGTCTGCATCTGGTCCGCGTGGATTTTTTTCTAATAATGATTATTGGTATTATCTTTGGTGGACAAATTCCAGTTTTGGTGATAGTGCTAAACTTTGGATGTAAATTACTCGGTGATTACTGCTACGATTTTCGGAGAAATAATAAAATATGCAATAATAAGCTCTATTTTATAGTATTCAAGCCCTGTTTGTTTTAAAAAGCGAAAAAATAGAGTCACCAAATCTTAAAATAATAACGTCTACAAAAAGAAATCAGCGACAGCATACTCAACTTTTTTTTATAATAAAAAAATTATATCGTTACGTCATGTCAAAGTTAATATGTCTTCTCAAGTGTTAAAAGAAGAGGCTTCATTAAACTTCAGTCCACACTGAAGCGAAGTGAAGGCAGGCCACTACTTTTTACAAGTTTATGAAGTAAATAAGTTTCACTAGGGTACCTACAACGTTCTTGCCTACTGTTAGCGTCTGAACTGTGTCCATTAGCAGGCTGTATAAGTAGCAGGTAGGTAATCATTATTACTCACTGTGTTTTCAATTGGTTCTAGAAGTAATGTCTGTTGATCTATTAACAAGCTTGCCCTCGCCTCGGAACTAACCTGTCCGAGTACGTGACCATTAGGGTGTTATTCTCAGATTACAGACCTTTTGTTCTGTAATATAAAATTATAAACTTCTGACATTTTTACCTATAAAATAAAAAAAAAAACTAGCCAAGCGCGAGTCGGAACGCGACGAAGGGTTCCATTATTCTAACTACATTGAACACTTAACTTATTAAGTATAATATTGAGTAAAAAACGGTAAAATAGCGTCTGACGTATAGGGCCCCCCGTGATATATTTATTTTATTTTAATTATTTATTTTTAAAATGAATATACAACTAAAATTTCTGCTTTAATTGAATATTTCAAGCGCTTTCCTGCTGCCATCAGTGCCGTCTTTGACCTATTGGTCAAATTTGGCCCTGGGCATATTGGGATAACGGGGCCTCTATGCTTATACTATGTATTTGATCTTAGGGGGCCCCCTATCGATCGCGGGGCCCTGGGCACTTGCCCAAAGTGCCCACTGGGAAAGACGGGTCTTGCTGCCGTCATTGACATAGAGTAATAAATGGCAAAAAAATCACATAGGTTCTATGGGATGGGCCCCCTTAAATATTTATTTGATTCTGTTTTAAGTATTAAATTTTGTTGCTATATCTAGCAGCAATAAAAATACATCAACTGTTTAGTTATCACAGTTCATGAACCGTTACCACCACAAAGACTTTCTCAATATCCATTGAAATAAATGGCTGTAATAATAGGCTGTATCTCATGAGATACAGATGGACAGTGGAGTCTTAGTTATAGGGTCCCGTTTATACTTTTTGGGAATGGAACCCTAACCCTAGAAATAATAATATGATCTATAAACCTAACTCACAAAATCATTGTTTATGTAGGTACCTAAATCAAATTATTATGCCCAAATCATATTGGGAGACAAAGTAAAACAAAGATAGCGTTTAGTTAACTATCTCCGTTTTACTTTTCTTCCAACGTGTGGACGCCATCACCCTTATGAAATATTTATGCCACAACGTTTGCCAACGTGAAGAGCGGGCGTTATTCAAAACGACGTGCTATTGCAACGGCTAGACTTATTTTCACACTGTATTCGGGTCCTTAGTCTGATAAATTGTTTGTCAGTTTAAAGTGGCTCTATAAACTTAAAACACTTTGCCTGGAATTGGAGAATTTAACAATGAATCAAGGGAGTTTTTGACGGGATTTCATCGAGTGTGGTTGGCGTCTTATTTTAATTATTCTTAAATGCGTTCATAGTGGATATTGTGAAATAAAATTGTTGTGATTTTGTGTTACAACTGTCTGCGTAACTGAAGAATTAGTAGAATCGTCAAAATATACGCTATTCCGGTCAAGTAGACGTGAGAATTTTATTGTAGTATTGACTACCTCACAGAAGCTTATCGAAAAAGCCAGCTCGATATATTTCGTGCCAAACACTTCAAGAAACATTAGAATGCGTCACACCGACATTATAATGTAAAAAGAAAATTTAACTTAAGACTAGGCTGTATGGGCATTGTTCTCCTTGCCTTCCTTGAAAAGGGAGAACTTAACCAAAAAAAAAACAATGAATCAAATTTGTCACAGATTCTTTGGCGGGAATTTCAAGCAAACGTGCGAAAAAATTTTCCAAAAAATATTTTATTGTAATTAATTTATTATACTTAGATAATTTTAATTACAAAATAACAAAGTTGTCTGTCGTTAATTAAATATGGCAGACAGCGAGGCCGGGGGTGATATGCTCCCCCCGGCCCCGGTCAATCCAGGTTCGGGATCTGCGGGAAAAAGACCAAGAAAAATGAATTCACTGGACGAAAATACTGATGCGATCGGCGGCGGTGAGGAAAGTTCGCACTTTTTACCCTATTTTAAACCAAATTACAAAAGACTCTACCCTGAAAATTCTACCAATTTTGAGTATAAAGTATTTGTACAAACTGATAACAATGATCGACTAGGCAACAAGAGCCCAATTTATTTAAACCACATATTTACCACTGATATCAAAGGCGTGGTGGCCATTCACCGGGTCAATGCAATAAAAATTGCAGTTGTGTTTAAGCAGTATAATACTGCAAATAACTTTCTGATGAACACTGCTTTTTTGGATAAATATAAAATGAAAGCGTACATACCGGCTGCTCAAATTGAAAAAACTGGAATTATCAGACATGTACCAGCCAACATTTCTAATAAAGAACTTTACTGTAAATTATCCTCGATGTACGAAATAATAGCTGTGCGTAGATTTATTAAAAAAGTAGGCCATGAAAGAGTACCTTTACAAACTGTTAGTATTACTTTCCTGGCTAACAACCTTCCTGATCACGTACAATATGACTTATTTTCATATAGAGTATTTGAGTATATCCCTCCTCTGCAACAGTGCTATCGCTGTTTTAAATTTAATCATTCGGCAAAAGTTTGTAACGGTAAACAACGTTGCAGTATTTGTTCAGGAGAGCATTTCTATAAAGATTGCAATAAGCCTAATGAACTTAACTGTGCTAACTGTAGTGGTCCACATTTGGCAATATCGAATTTATGTCCTGTTAAAGTCAAAAAGATCCAAGAAAAGAAAAGTAAAGTCACGTATGCCAGTACTGCCGCTACTAATAATACCAATATGTTAAAGGATAAAATTTACGAGGAGCAATTTCCTACTCTTGTACATAATAAACATGTAAATAAAACAGATAGTCATAATGTCCAACCATCAACTTTAATACAAAAAAATAAAGTACAATTTGTAAAGCCTGCATCCCATAAAAACATTTCGTTAGACGAACTTAAGAATCAATTGATTAATAACTCTGAAATCACAAACGCAATAGTTCGAACTCTAGTAACAATAGCTAACAAAGGGGACGATTCTCCCATAACTTCTACGTCAATTAAAGAATTATTAATTAAAAACCTTACTTAATTATGGATAATTTTAGTAACAGTAATAAAACGACGTTAAGGATTGCACAGTTTAATATTCAAAGTATTTACAATAAGATTCCCCTTTTAGTTAATTTCTTGAGAGATAATAACATAGACATCTGCCTCTTAAATGAAACTTGGATAAAAGACAGACGGCCTTGTTCCATCCCTGGCTATAACATTTATTATAAGAATGCCTTAAATGAACATGGTGGCGTCGCTATTCTTATCAAACCCATTTTTAAATACAAAGCTCTATCAATGGTTTTTTACGAAGATATCCAAACTGTAGCTTTATCTTTATCTACTTGTAATGGCGATTTAACCATTCTTTGTGTCTATTGCCCTCCTTCAGGTCCTTTAAGAATAAATGCATTACGTAATATTATACAAAGTCTGCCCGTACCTATTTTCATAGCAGGGGATTTCAATGCTCACCATGTTGCTTTTGGCTCTTTGTCCTCTAAAAGCCGTGGTGTGCAATTATATTCTATTATTGATGAGCTAGACTTATGTATATTAAATGAAGGCGACTTTACTACACTAAAATATCCCAATCGCAATCCATCGGCCATAGACATTTCTCTAGCTAGTCCAAGTATTACTCCACTGTGTAAATGGTCAGTCCACGATGATAATATGGGTAGTTATCATTTCCCAACAATTACAGATATAACCCTGACAATAGATCAATATATCATTAATCCTCCTTGTGAAAAATTTCTGTACAATAAGGCAAATTGGCATAGGTACAATGATCTTTCTACATTAAGCTTTAATCATATTATTATCGATTCTAATGATCCTCTTGCATCTTATGATTTTTTCTGTGAAACTCTTTCAATGCTAAAATCACAGTGTATTCCAAAATTGTCTAAAACATCTGAATATAGAACTAAACCCCCAACTCCATGGTGGAATGAAAGGTGTAAGCTCAGTGTGATTAAATCAAAAGAGGCATTAAAATTTTATAGACGTTTCCCTACAATTGAAAATTTCATAAATTATAAAAAAATTGATGCTATCAAAAAAAGAATAATTGCAGAAGAGAAAAAGAATGGTTGGAGAACTCTTTGTAATAGTTTTAACAGAACTACACCTATTTCAACTATTTGGAATAATATTAAAATGTTTAAAAGAATAAAACCAAGCAACAAATCATTTTGTGATACATTTATTGTTCCATTTTTAAACAAATTATCTGATAATTCTTCTAACGATACCGAACACCTTAATAATATCTTCAATTTAAATAATAATAACAGTTATTCTTCACACTTATTACAACCTTTTACATGGTACGAATTTTTGACTAGTCTCGAATCACGTAGAAATACTTCACCTGGTTTGGATGACTTTCCATATATTCTTATAACTAAATTGAACATTACTGCCAAAAAGTTATTTTTAGATATTGTTAATGCACTATGGATGAAACAATTAATTCCACAGTCATGGAAAACTCAATGTGTGATTCCAGTCCTTAAAGTTGATAAACCACCAGATGAATGTGATTCCTATAGGCCTATATCATTATCCTCTTGTTTAGGTAAAATTTTTGAAAGTATGTTAAAGCTTCGTTTAGACCATTTTATTGAATCTAATAATATTTTACCAAATATTCAGTATGGCTTTAGACGTGGCAGGAGCTGTGCAGAAAGCTTCATTTCTCTTATAACAGACCTGAAAAATGCAAAACCATATAAAAGTGTAGCATGTGCCTTTCTTGATATTCAAGGTGCATTTGACAACATTCAACCAGGAGTTCTTATTCATATACTATCTGGCTTAGGTATACCTGGCTTATTGTGTAAATGGATTCATAATTTTCTGACCAATAGGACACTTTATGTTAAATATAATAATACATTACATGGACCAAGAACTGCTTCTAAAGGCACAATGCAAGGGGCCATTTTGTCCCCTTTGTTATATAATCTCTATACATGTGAAATTTGTAAATATGTAAATACCAACTGTGTAAATATTCTCCAATTTGCAGATGATCTAGTTTTATATAGTATAGACTACAATGTGGACTCTGCTATTAAGAATGTAAATATAGCCTTAAGCAATATAAAAACTTATTATAATGATAAACTTCTGTTAAAAATAAACCCGAGAAAAAGCAATGCCATGATATTTAGTAAAGATTTACCATCTACTGCAGTTATGATTGACAACCAAGTTATACCGGAAGTCAACCAACATAAATTCCTTGGAGTTCTTATTGATAAAAAATTGTCATTTGAACCTCATATTGAACATGTTATATCTAAATCATTAAAAGGATTAAATGTTATTAAATGCCTAGCTGGAGTTACATGGGGGGCCGATCCCATAACTCTTTCGGTTTTGTACAAAGCTATTGTTAGAAGTCACTTTGACTATAGTTGTATAGCTTATGTAAATTGTAAAAATGTAAATAAATTAGACATTATACAGAACAAAGCTTTAAGGATCATATCTGGGGCAATGTGCTCTACACCTATCAGAGCCATGGAAGTGGAAACCGTAATAATGCCACTATCACTTAGGAGATTACTTTTAATAGAGAGATTCTTTATAAAATTGCTTTCTTCAAACAATATGCAAGTGATAAATAAAATAATACCACAATCAGCTTTGGCAACGTATTGTGATCTGCAGATAGGTACATCCCCTAAGTTGTCCGATATCCTATTCTACTTACAAAATAAATATCATAGATTACAAAAGAAATCATTATGGCCCTTTTATTCAAATCACTTTCTTATTCAGATGAATGAAATTAGGATTATTGAAAGTCTAATTTTCAATAATCAAGACCTACTAGCCTTTTTAGATGAGCATCACTATTACACTTTATATACAGATGGCAGTAAATCAAACTTATATGTTAGAAGCTCTGTTTATGACCCCCAGATCAAATTCTCGCAAAGCTTTGTTCTTGATAATGCATGTAGCATATTTACAGCAGAGGCGTATGCAGTCCTAGAGGCTCTTAAGCGAATTTTTACTGTAAATAACTATAATTCTTTTCTCATTTTAACCGATTCTCTTAGTTTGATTAAAAGTTTAGAATGTCATAAAGTTCATTACAAGATTAATTATATTCTGTATAGTATTAGAGAGCTTGTACATAGGTTACTTCTGAAAGGAATTGAAGTTTCTTTTATGTGGATACCATCACACAAAGGTATCACTGGAAACGAAATAGCTGATAGGACTGCACATGATGGGATCAATTCTATGGACGTAAGTTCCTTAATATCTGTACCTTTTACTGATTATTATACTGAAATACGGAAGGATATTTATCAATTGTGGAATAAATTGTGGAAACAAGATCAACAAAATAAAGGCAAATGGTATGGAAGCATACAAGAGAAGATACCTTCTAAGCCATGGTATGCAACGCTGAAAATAGCCAGCCGTGACTTTATCACCACAATAAATCGCCTGCGATTTGGCCACCACAAAACACCAGCTCATTTGGGAAAACTGAAGATAATATCTGATAGTATGTGCCCGTATTGTAATACTGCTACCGGTGACATATATCATTTGATATTTGAATGCTGTCAATTTAGTATTCAACGGCTTTTATTAGCAAGCGAACTCTGTGAAATAAGTGAAAATGTAAATAATGTCTCCCGCCGCCTAGAAGACTACTTGAAAAATCCCAAGAATTTTCCTATACTATTCAAATATGTGAAAGCCACTTTAATAAACATTTAGATAAAGAATGAGGAATAGACGAAGACGTGGCTTAAAGGACCAGCATCCAAGCCATAAAATTATATAAAAAAAAAAAAAAATTTGTCACACTGACAGTGACAGTTTTCTGTTTGACATTGACAGTAATCCAGTTTTTGTTTTGCTTTGTTGTTTGAGGTTATTTTAGTTTTAATAAAAATAATAATTATACCTACCTAAAGGAGAGATATAAAGTAAATGAGTTGCAAGTACATATTGGTCTAAGTAAAATTTATTTCTGAAGCAATGTCTAGTAAGCCGAATTCTAAACGAACTATTTATGTGGGCGGCTTGGCCGAAGAGGTGGACGAAAAAGTTTTGAATGCGGCTTTTGTACCCTTCGGTGACTTGGTAGATGTACAAATTCCTCTAGATTATGAGACTGAAAAACATAGGGGCTTCGCGTTTATAGAATTTGAAAACGCTGAAGATGCTGCAGCCGCAATAGATAATATGGTTGGTATATTAAACAGATTCATGCATACTATTTACCTACCTACTATCTCTGATGATATATACAATCATTGACTGTAGTCTTTGAAGATTAATGAAATTATTAAAACAGGAAATATAATTTAACCTTAAAGTGTAAAAAATTTCACTGTACTTTTTGATATTTATTTCAGAATGACTCCGAGTTGTTTGGCAGGACAATAAGAGTGAATATAGCGGCACCTCAACGTATCAAAGAAGGCTCCACGCGGCCTGTGTGGTCAGATGATGCATGGTTACAGAAACACGCTGGGGAAACATTACCAATTAATAAAGATAATGAAGAAAACGGCTCTCAGGAGACAGAAACAGAAAAAGCTGTAAGTTCATGTAAAAGATTAAACTTCAGCAATAGTTTCAAAGACAGGACTAAACTAGCTATTAAAGCTTGACCTTCATTCCAATGTAAAAAGAAACTATGAATTTTAAAGCTTGGTAAACACATTCATTGACCCACTTAGTGTTATGAAGTTTCAACAGTCTGTAGCAAAAATATAATTAAGTTGGGTTGAGCAATAATAATATAAATTCAAAAACACACGAAAAAGATGGTAATAAATCAGCTTCAAAACTCTGTAAAAACTTTTTGCTCAATGCAATATTTAATTTTAGTTAGGGACCATCAAAAACACATAGGTTAAAACTTAAAATGCTAGGTGGGTCGATAGATATAAATGTAGAAGTATATAAAATTCAACAACTGAATTTGGCCGCACATATAAAAAATAATCATATGATCAACATGTTATATTTATAAATATTATAAATGTAGCATGTTGATTATAAGTGTTGTGCCTGCTTAGTAAGTCTCTAAAAATACTTTTACAGATAAGCACACTTATTTAAAGTCAAATCATATGAATAATATTCAAATATTTGTTTGTTACCAATATTATAAAGCCAAAAAGATTGTTGGTTTGGTTAAATGCGCTAATCTACTGGTGGTGGTGTTGGAGTGTGTATGTATCGAGGAAGGCTATACAACATAACTAATAGAAGCATGAAAAATGTTGCAAAAACAAGAAAAAATATTCCATTTGTGAGCTTCCAGTGTGAGTTATGTGTAAACAGTAGAAACTACACAAAAATCATGTATGACGGAATAGTTCCCCTTTAAAAGTACTATATAGTCTGCAGCATATGTCTATCTTTAATCCCACTATAACCCTTTCTTCGAATTAATGTGGGTGAAACCGCAGGGCAATTCTAGTTTTATATTGTATTAGTAATAAATTAATAATTCTGGACAACCTACAAAATAATTTCTTTTGTAACTAACTAACCAAACTACCTACTTGTCATTTTTGAGTATGACCATAATTCTGAAACTGTAATCCTTCATACTTAACATTTCAGGCTATTCCAGCGAAACCAGCAGAGAAGAGAAACCCACAAGTGTACTTTGATATAAGTGTCGGCAAACAAGAGATCGGCAGGATAATTATGATGTTGAGAGCGGATGTGGTACCTAAAACTGCAGAGAACTTCAAAGCCCTATGTACACATGAGAAAGGGTTTGGCTATCAGGGTAGCAGTTTTCATAGGATTATTCCAGATTTTGTATCCTTTAAAAATATATATATATTTTTTTTATTTGAATTAATATATAATTTAAATATTGATCAAAACATATGTTTTTGGTTACTGTTTCTTTATGTTCATAATTTTTTCAGAAGTTAGAAGTTTTCAGTTGCATAAAATATGTCTATGTACTTACATGAGATATTGCATTTCATTGAAAATAAAGTATCATATATTTTACTGTCACACAATTGCTATATTTTTTAATTATTAGATTACAATTAATAATAACTATGAGATTACAAATAAATGCATGTTAATAAAAGTTTTTATTAAGAATACAAAAAATACAGAAAGAAATAAGGAAATCTGAGTAGCAAAATAACACACATAATATTGTATATTTCTTATATGAAACCAGTAAGACTAAGAATTTATTTATATTCCTTAACCCAACTAAAGATGTGTCAAGGTGGTGACTTCACAAACAATAATGGGACAGGTGGGAAGTCAATATATGGCCGCAAGTTCGATGATGAGAACTTCACTTTGAAACACACAGGCCCAGGAATACTCAGCATGGCTAATTCTGGACCCAATACCAATGGATCGCAGTTCTTTTTGTGTACAGCTAAGTGAGTAAACTGTCTCACAATTACGACTATTTATTATCTGTATCGTTAGATTAAAAGAAAAAGGGCAAAAGATACGGCAGTCACGGTTCAAAAGTGATCCGCTTAAATTGTGGTGCATGACCACAATTCGCTTTAGTCACAATTAGACATCCAAACACGATACATGTGCACTCAATGTAACAATATTGCGTATATTATGTGTTATAAAGATTAAACAATGAATTCAATGCTTTTATAAAGAACACAAATAGTTCAAGATCAAATAACAAATGCCACGGCAACACTGTTCATTCGTAAAAATATAAAAATATTATTTTTCTCAAAAACCGTGGTTTGTCATGAATATTAGATACTAATTCGCCATTTTTTATCAAGAAAAGGAAAACAATACAACTCAGCCGTCTGTAGAGAGAGAAAAGAAAACGCAGTCGGCTGCAAAGCGACGCGGACTCGCGCCGTTTCGCTCGCGCTGCATTGAAGCGTACAATTCTGTCTCGCTCGCTCGATTGAATGTTTATTTACAGAAGTGTGCGTGTGTGGGAGTTGCTCATGTAGTTGAGTCGAATTATATTTTATTTGATGCTAGTATGAGTGTACCGTATCTTCCCTTTTTGTTTTAATTTAAGCCTGTATCGTTTATTTACATAGTCTCAAACCAGAACAGATTCGTACTTACTTTGTATGTAAATTCTAATAAATCAGCGAACGATTTTTGTAAATAATAAATTTCTTTAAACAACATTAATACTGTATAGCAGGCAGAGTCTCCAGTGTCGAAATTCGGCCTAAAAATACCACAAAGGGTTGGCTAATAATCAGCTCAATTGTGAACGGCTAGTAGTTTTATTCGGTGCGAACTTTACTATATAATATGGCAGACTTCCGTTTAGCCGTAACGCAATCAGGCATATTGTCGATCCGCTATAATTCATAATTTCTCCATTTATTAACAGCCAAAATGTAATACGGTGAAATCTACAGTGTGGCATACATCACACATAGTGATACCATTCCATGTGTTGTGCCTTTTCTTACAAATAAGGTTTTCATCACCCTTTTCATATCAGCACCCCTCTACTTTGCTGAAGAATAGCATTATCTATGGAATAGGGAGATTGGGCCTGTCCTTCTTACAAAATATTTTTTTAAGCCATCAGTTTGGCCAAGAGCTTTGTACGCCGGGTTTTAAGGTGACGCCTACTCGAGAGGTCCCGGGTTCGAATCCCGGTGGGGGCAGATGTTTGTGTGATGAACACGAGCATTTGTACTCCAGTCATATGTATATCTGTATAAATATACTTATATATGTATCAGAATATGTATTCTTTCTGTTACGCTAGTATTCCATTTTTTTATGTTTAAACATTTAGCAGTTAAATACTTAAAAGTATTTTTACTTTAACTGTTATATTTTTATAACTTAAGGTATGTTCAGTAATTTGAATTCCAAATCACCAATTCAACATAATTATAAAGGTACGTTTACACGCTTGCCAAGCTTTGGCAAACGGCAAACAGCTCCAAGCCTCCACAAATCTCGTTTGGCATTAGAAAGGCGTTTACACGCTTGTGAATGCGTCAGTCTGCAACATACATCCAAGCATGGTGGACACCGAACTTGTGACGGCTATTGCATTTGGTTTAACATACTTTTATTTGAAATGCAAGTAAAGTGAAACAAAAAAAAGGAGAGCTCGACGACATCAATATCTCTTTTTTATTTCCTTTACTGGCCTTCCGGTTAGTTCAGCAAGACGAATCCATGCATCTGCTTGTTTCTTCTTATCTTTATGATTTGCATCTTTCGGATTCCAGATGCAGGATTCCATCTGGTAATGTTCCAGAAACGAAAGACTCCTCATTCGACCAGCCACTCATTTTTTATTTTTTTGTATAATTAAGCAATTGTGTACTCGCCGCGAGATCACAATGGCTACTAAACGCGGACCAACATGTAAATACGTCGCAAGCGCTTGCCGCAAACGCCCTTTGATCTGCGTAAAAAAACCGACACTCGACTGGATCGTAAGCAAGCACCCACAAGCTCACGCAAGCCAAGCCAAACGCCCTTTTTACATGCTTGCGATTGTCGAGGTTTACCAAGGCTTGGCAAGCGTGTAAACGTACCATAAAAAATGCGGAGAAATGTCTTAACATGAGCCTTTATTGGTAGCTAATTACTATTTTAACTAGGGCGCGCGGGTTTAATTCGGAATGGTGGGTGCTAACGACTACAGATGCAGCCAGGACCAACGGCTTAATGTGCCTTCTGCCTTCCCAAGCACGGAGGAGCTCGAGATAATAATTCTTTGGTTACCCATCCAATGACCGCGAAAGTGGTTAGCGGCTTCGGCTGCGATCGTAGAAGTTAGGCAACTTTCGCAGTGGTCGGTCATTGGATGGGTGACTAAAAATTTACTATCTCGAGCGCCTCCGTGCTTCGGAAGGCGCGTTAAGCCGTCCCAGCTGCATAGCTGCATCTGCAGTCGTCAGCACCCATGAATCCGCACTGGATCCGCGTGGTGGGTCATGGCCCAATCTCCCTACTCCATCCATAGGGAAGGCCAGTGTCCCAACAGTGGGGACATTAATAGGCTGATGATGATGATTACTTAATTTGTTTTTATTTTTTAGGACTGACTGGTTGGACAACAAGCATGTTGTTTTTGGTCACGTGATCTCAGGACTCGACGTTTTGAAGAAGATGGAGCGGTACGGCAGCAAAAGCGGTACGGTCTCAGCCAAAGTTATCATTAGCAATTGTGGTGAATTACAATGATCTAAGCTACAATGGTGGTTTCATTCGTTTAAATAATCCCACATTAAAATAAAATGGCTTATGGCCGCACTCAGAGATGTCAATACAGTTTTAAGTTTGAGTAAAGTAATTGCTGTCGTCTTAGATTAAAACAAAAAGGGAAGGTACGGTACGCTCATACTAGCATCAAATAAAATGTGCTCCGACTCAACTACATTAGCAACTTTACGCACGCACACTTCTGTAAATAAACATTCAATCGAGCAAGCGAAACGGCGAGTCCGCGTTGCTTGGCTTGGCGACTGCGTTTTCTTTTCTCTCTCCAAACGGCTGAACTGTATTGTTGTCCTTTTCTTGATAACAAATAGCGAATAAGTAAATAACATTCAAGACAAACCATGATTTTTGGGGGAAAAAAATGTTTTTCAGTCGATGTCAGGTAGCCGACGGGTGAACGCCGCATCGCCGCGTAGTTGATGGCGCGTTGTCAATGAAAATTAAGTAATGTGTTAGAGATCGTCACTAGGTTTACACGTGTTTTCACAATGTTTAATTTTACAAACCCTGAATTATTCTGACGATGCAGACCTGAAAAGGCTGCGAAACGTCAATAAATAAATAAAGTTTCGTGCATTAACCCGTAAAAACTAGTTTTATTTAATGAGTGATGTGCGTGAAAACCTAAGAAACAAATAACCCTGAATTAATTTTAATAGCGGTTGCGTTCGATAAAAAAGAAAATGAAATGAGTTGTCAACTCGCAGACCGCGCGTCTACTTAGGAGCAGCGCGTTCACAACCATCGACCAGCACACGGCCAGCGTGCGAGCGAGGCGATCCGATGTCGGTATGGAGTTGATGTAGTGAGTGTATATCCATAAAACTACCAATCATCAATCATGTAGTGTTCAGTTATGTGATCTCAGGACTGGAAGTGATGCTGGAGAAGATAAATAAATAAATAAATATTTCCAACACTCACACCAATTGGCCTAGTCCTAAAGTAAGCACTGTAAGGCTTGTGTTATGGGATACTAGGGTGACGGATAGAATACATATACAGTACATATATAAGTATATTTATATAGAAATAAATATTAAACATCCATGACTGGAGTGCAAATGCTCGTATTCATCACACAAAACATCTGCCCCCACCGGGATTTGAACCCGGGACCTCTCGAGTCGGCGACACCATGAAACCCGGCGTACAAACCACTCAACCACGGAGGTTATCAAGTCAGAAGAGAGGTTACAGCAGCAAAAGCGGTTCGGTCTCAGCCAAAGTTACCATTAGGTAGCAATTGTGGCGAATTACAATGATCTTAGCTACAATGGTGGTTTCATTCGTTTAAATAATCTTTCATTAAAATAAACCGGCTTGCGGCCGCACTCGAAACGTCAATCAAGTTTTAAGTTTGATTAAAAATACTGCTGTCATTTACTTTAGGGGTGTCCATAATAAAATCTCACGACATCTCACCAGTCCCTCCATCCGCCCCCGGAGGCAGTGACAGAAAATTCAAAAACAAACACCTCTAGTAATTTATGGACTCCCTCTTTGCCTTAGAAATGAAGTAAAACAACCTGTTACTTTTAATGACAATGATTTTATTTAAAGAAAATTTAACTAGAGAAAATTTCACGCGGACCAGGCAGCAGTCTTTAATATTCCAAATAATAGGGCCGCGGCAGCATAATGGTCTGTGCCCGGATAGCGGACGGTGGACGTTCGAGTCCCGTGTGCTGCCTGGCACGCGTGTATTTTTTTCTAGTATTTTTTTTTGAATTAAATGAAAACATAATAAAACTTAGTCCGCCATCTTTCTAAGTGGCTTAACTTCGAATCCAGTATGGAGGACATTGGATTTGAAGTGATGCTACTTTATTTTTCGAGTTATTCTCAGCAATCCCTTTCATTTGAGACCCATATTGTAAGAAATCATAAAAAAACCTTCGTCCGTCATCTGTTTTAATAACAAAATTTCAGTTTAATCGAATGCAGGTAGATATCTGCTTCAAAGTTGAGTTTCAAGATCCCACCATAACAAACATACATATAGTGCCGTCTTTGACATATTGGAGGCCCTGGGTATATTAGGATAATGGGGCCCCTATGACCCCCGTTTGGAGATTTAACAGGAATTAGGGACTCTGTGTTTGATCTGACGGGGGCCCTATCGATCGCAGGGCCCTGGGCACTTGCCCAAAGTGCCCACTGGGAAAGAGGGGTCTGCATACATACATTGCAAGTAAGTTAAATAAAAGCTTTTACTTATTATTCAATATCATCAGAACATGGTACCTACCTACGATGAAATACGATGAATAAAGGTACCTACCTAACTGTCTAATTAGGGAAAATCACAGAACAAAATGTTACAAAAGCATTCGTAAAGCAATTTTGTTTTGACTTTAAGAAGGGTTATTTTAACACGTTTTATTTGTCTAACGAATCGTTTAAATTGCTCTTCTAATTAAATGTTAAGACGCCCGTGGCCAAGACGATAGTTCGAGAACAATATCCGCATAGCTTTGAGTTCAGGGGCCGTCTAATGAAATGTTTGGAGGCATGAATGCTTTCGCATAATTCAATTACAGGCTCAATACGGACATGCATCGGTAACACGTACGCTCTTAAATAATAATTATTAGATATGCTCTCACGACTGCGTCTGCATATAGGTAAGTAATAACAGATTCCCTATACTTAGGACTACTAATATTTTATGTACCGTAACATAAGGTAACCATTTTAAACGTGATTCAAAAAAGATTTAATTTTGCGAATTCAAATGAAATTTATTTACTAATTTCATTTATTTTTACATGTGCATAGAGCAACACGTTCGACGCGGCCAGGAAGGGAGTAGGCATACACAGCTTTTCCCTGTTTCGAGTTGGGTATTAAAATTAGGCAATCTCACGTAAGAGAAATAGCTACGCTCGGATATTTTACTAGACTGAGACAAGACGGGTGAGTGTATGTTAAGCACAAAAAATGACAAAATGGTCTGTAATTTGCTCTAATCTAGAACATCAAACTTACATGATTAACATATTATATCTATTTTATCACTTTAAAACACCAAATTCATATTATTTTATTGGTACAATGTTCTTACATGATATATGTACGTTAATGTTCTCCGAGAACACACCTGCACCAGTACCTGAGTTGGTTTTGGAGCCGTCTGTGTATAACCTTAGCTACTTATGCAGTCCTCGATCTGGATTGTCTTCATATAGTTGTATTCTTATGTAAGAAGGTAGGCACTAGCTTCCGCCTACGACTTCGCTCTCGTTATACTTAATTTTCTCAGAATCCCACGGTTAAAAGAATCGCAATGCCTCAATCCAGGTCTATATTAGTAGTACCAAATTTCAACCAAATCCGTCCAGCCGTTTTTGCGAGATGGAATAAAATTAAAAGAAACATACTTCACATTTATAAAATTAATGATTAAACGAACTTATCTGTGTGTGAAGTTTTATCATAATTATAGGAGGTATTAGTCCGAAGATGTAAGTATTATTTACCCTTTTTGTGACGCAATAATGCGGCACTACAAGTATTAATAATACTAACACGGAGGACTAATACCGAAGTATAATACTATTAGGATTTTCAGAGCATCAAAGTGATAAGCGCTTTTGACTGTCCACTGGTTAAAGCCGGTGGTGACAGTTCATTGCATTAGCCTGATTGAACTTGATAGAGGGTCCTCTCACACGATGTAGTTCAAAGTGATGCCACCTAATTAATTACCTAACTAAATTGCCCAAATTTTACAGTAGCCACCAAGACAGTAGGTACCTAAACCAATTATACGCGTAAATTAAGTTTGAAATATAAGGGTGATAACGGGTGGGCTAAGGTAAACGAAAATTTATTTAGTCCGTCAGATGCGTTATCAAAAAATAATGGACACATATTTTTTTCTTTTGTCGCGCGTCTAGGTTTGAGAGTGGGGTCTTGTGATGTTACTTCTAAGTAAAAAATATCCAAGACGTGGCGTCATGCGGCATTACAAATCAATATATTACTGTAATGTTTTGATTATTGTAAAAAAAAAGAAAAAAAAATACAAGTTCAATGCTTTTTTATAATACCTTTATAGGTATACTCATATTTACTATATCTGATAGACGAAACAAAAAGGTTTGCCCACGTCCCTATTGAAGAATGCTACTTAAGTGCAAGCAACATAATCGCGCCGAGGACATTTTCTATCTGAAATTCAGCATTGAAATCTGCTGTGCGCGAGATGAGTGAGATTTTCCCGCCAGTTTCTCACTAGATACCGAATGCAGTGGGCGTTCGTGCCGCCGGCGGTGACGTCTCTCGCGTTCGTTGTCGCGCCAAGTTTATGTAAAAAATAAAAAAGTTTCTAGTTTCGTATATGGAACTATTTATTCTTTTGTTAAATTGAGTGTGATCTTTTTACAATAATAATCTTTATAATTTTGAAGTGGATAATAAACTTTTTTTTCTCGGTTCTAAAACAAATAATAGAAACATTATCTATACTTGTTTTTTTTGTGCGTGTCTGAAGTGTTTGAAACTGTTTGGAAAGCAGAAAAAAGGTTAGTGTTTAGTTTTCTGTTGTTAAGTTGGGCATAATCTCGCATTTATACATAGGTTCCTCTGTTGCAGTTATTTGTTCTTACCCGTTAAGTATGTGGTAAAGCACTTTCTAATAGTTAACTTTTTAAACGTATAAGGTGCGTGCCAGGTACAACCCTTTTTAGGGATGAATATATGAGTGGTTTTGCCGTTGGTCAGGTGAAAAAGACTTGTTTTTTTGGGATCTTATCAGGAAAATATTAATAACCTACCTGTTCTGTAGCATTGTTGCAGTGTTGTTGATGCTGAAACAACAGTTTTCCGCTGGAAATGATAAACTTACCTAGGAGAAACTGTGGTGGGTAACGGATACCTCCGTTGTAAATTACTTGTATTCGAATAAGCAAAAAAAGCTTTTGGCCAGTCTGAGTTAGGCAGCCAAAAATATTGATGTCCAAATTACCGGTGACCCGTCTATGGGGGCCTAGTTACCCAAATCTAAAGTGGAGTAAAACGAGCTTGGGTAGTGCAGTACCCAACGACCATGCGTTCTAAAAGTTCTTCCTGCTTATGAAATACAATTTAAAATGGCTGGTCTTGATTTTTAAATTGATTAAGATCCGTCGCGTAAGTGAATATTTTCGCTAAGGTACTTATGTCGTTTTGAAATTCAACGGAAAAGATCTTCATTTTGGCTAAGAAATCCACCTTGCCATTACCATGAGGGATTACATTTGAACACCTTCTAACAAGTAGTTTTGTGCGACGATTAGGCAAGGGGTGATGATGGAGTAACTTAAGTAAACGAAATTCTATTAAGTCCGTCAGTTAGGTTATCAAAAGTTCATCGAAGCGTATTTCTTCTTTTGTGCATCAATCAAAAATTTACAAAGACAAAGCGCATCAAAGTTTGCGACGTCACTTGTTAAAAATCGTATCAAGACGTGACGTCATGGGGCATTTAAAATCACTATACCTCTGAAATTGTTTTGATTTTGTTAAAAAAGAAAATAATCAAAAAATTATAGACATCATTCCTAACGCGAAACTATATGATGAGAGATAGAATCGGACGCAGCGCGCTTTCATAATTGTTGTCGCGAAAGTAAGAGTTCCATCGTGAAATTACGAAAATGGTTACTGAAAGTCCACTGATATAGACTTCTAGCTGTGCTTCTACTTCGGGAAGTTAGTAGCTGGTAGAAGTCTATATCAGTGGACTTTCAGTAACCATTTTCGTAATTTCACGATGGAACTCTTACTTTCGCGACAACAATTATGAAAGCGCTCTGTTCTTTTTCTCTGATTCAAAATAAACCACAATCAAATTGAATATTAAAATGGTATGTTTTTTTTTATAAATAGGCCCGACAAATGACTCCACCCCACCTGATGTTAAGTGACGGTAGACTCTAGACGCGAGGATAGCTGGTACAGCAGTTCTACCTGCCACACCAGCCATTCCCACCTTGCCATTTTGAATATTGTTTCTTCACGCCTCTTTTAAAGGATCCCAGGTTGTAAGAAGGAGGGAACACGTGAGCAGGCAGAGCATTCCATTTACGGATAGTGTGACAACGAAATGAGTCACCAAATTTCTTTATACGCGTTGGATTTGTGGCCACAGTTAGACAGTGACACTGAAGGCCAGTGCGTGTGGTCCTCTGAAGGAAAGGGGAAGGTGGAATAAGAGAGAATAACTCCTCAGAACGCTCGCCGTAGTACAGACAATACAACGCGCTTAGTGACGCCACGGCTCGGCGTAATTGAAGAGACTCGAGGTGTTTAGTCACCTCCTCGTCGCCTATGATGCGGATCGCGCGCCGCTGTGAAGGATCCCGGGTTGTAGAAAGGAGGGAAAACGTGAGCGTTTGCCAATAGTGCGACAAAGGAATGAGTTCCCAAATCTCTTTTCGCGTTGGATATGAAAGACAAGTGTTATGAAAGTGTCACCTATTCCAAAGTTCTAAATTCGAATCCCGGTAAGGGAGAATGATTGTAGATAAGGGAGGTAGGGCATAGCAGATTTCCCGCTCGAATTGGAGCTACCACCCAAGACGGGTGTCTGAGATAGTACCCTCCTTAGTAGTAATAGTAACCTCCACCATCCAGAGGACCACAGTAAAATAACAATACCTTTTGGGGTGCTGTGTTTCTGTCGGTGAGTAAAGTACCAGGGCATCACGTGGTCCAATCGCCTAGGATATATGGGTCAGTGTAGGCAACGGCGCAAGTAATATTTTTAAATCGTAAGTACCTAAAAAAGCATTGCGATGGCCCTCGCGGGTGTTGATGCAATGTGATTTCTGCCCAGTGCTCTGAATGTCAACGTTAAGAAATTGAAGCAAGCGCGGGTAAACGGCGGGAGTAATCTATATACGATATTATACTATGACTCTCTGGTAGCCAAATGCGGCCATACGCCCCCGTTTGCCATCCTTTGAACATAAAAAAAATTTAATTTGTACTTGAGTCATGACTGATGACTATATTTTTACTAAACACTTCTTACCTATGTATCAATATTATGTATCCGTTGTACTTGCGGGAACTCGATGGCGCAAGTGATTAAATCGGTTTATGGTCGCGATCGTGGTTTATTTTTCTTTTCAAAAACTTTTTTAAACACCAAATAATTTTGTATTAAAACTGGTTTGCACAGGCAGAAAATAAAATTAGATTCTTAACACTCACAGTTCTTATTATTAACTGCATATATATACAGTATAATGAATAGATAGAGTATGTTAATAATAAATAAATAAATATTTCCAACACACACCAATTAGCCTAGCCCCAAAGTAAGCACTGTAAGGCTTGTGTTATGGGATACTAGTTTAACGGATAGAATATAAACGCTGTAATAAGTATACTAGTAAGTATATAAGTATATTTATATAGAAATACATATTAAGCATCCATCATTGGATTACAAATGCTCGTATTCATCACACAATCATCTGCCCCCACCGGGATTCGAACCTGGGACCTCTCGAGTATCGACTCGACATCATGAAACCCGGCGTACAAACCACTAGGCCACGGAGGTCGTCAATAAAACGAAACATCGAAAACTGCGATTTTATCGCATTTCATAGATAGTTTTTCTCCATGGGATTAAAGAAAAAATTGTATACCTATGTGGTAAAAAGCACAACTTAGTCTGAAAAGACTGAAAGATAAGACATCGCTAAATAATTCCGTCTCTAGCTGAAGTGACAGCAAATAGCGAAAGGAAACGCCGTCAAAAAAAAAACTTTACAAAATAAAATCAACTTGTAAACAATTCTCTCGTGAATGATTGAACGACCGAAGATCAATGGAACGTTAAACTTTGTAAAAAGGCGCCAAAAAGGACGGAGCTCTCGGCAGGCGATTAATTTTGATACCGTGCCATTAGCTTTAGATCAACTTAAAAAATACCTATACATAGACAATACCGACTTTGGATAGTTGTTGAAAACCCTCATTGCTTCGGACGTCCATTTTGTTACCGCCAGCCATTTTGATTGATAGCTATCGGGTGCTGTTTTTTAATAAACTACCGACTACATACAGTGGATGTAACAAAGAAGATTGATGAACTGGAGGGAATGTATGCTCCTTTATTATTGTGTTTTGGGTATGAAAGACAACGCGTGAACAGATTCTTTTTTTTTGTTATATTGATATATTTAAACATGACCGCCCTAATAAAATTTGAGTGCTTCTTCTCTTGGTTGGCGTAGATTACACAAGTCAACAATATGAAAAAAAAATTGAGCCTGTTATTTAATGACTATTGTCTGATTGTTTATATAGAAAACTAACCAGAAACCTCATTTTTATTTAAGAAAGTTTGTCTTTAACTACAGGTTAAACAATTGTTATAACTCTAAATTTTAAAAAATCTGCAAATAAAGCAAACGGGGTCCACGTAGTTTTCACTCATTTTGGAAGGCATTTAACGCTCTAGGCATTTATAAAATACGTCGTTTCTCTAAAAGGTGTGTACATGCACTGAGTGATTGCTCTACTGCTTCCTATTTGATACGCAATA
This sequence comes from Chilo suppressalis, assembly GCA_902850365.2. Taxonomy (NCBI): domain Eukaryota; kingdom Metazoa; phylum Arthropoda; class Insecta; order Lepidoptera; family Crambidae; genus Chilo; species Chilo suppressalis. The sequence goes on from OU963898.1 coordinate 24,588,314, forward strand.
TCCTTCTATATATCCTTCTATCTATCTTGGTCTATTTCCTTCTACCTATCTTGGTTGGCGTAGATTACACAAGTCAACAATATGAAAAAAAAATTGAGCCTGTTATTTAATGACTATTGTCTGATTGTTTATATAGAAAACTAACCAGAAACCTCATTTTTATTTAAGAAAGTTTGTCTTTAACTACAGGTTAAACCATTGTTATAACTCTAAATTTTAAAAAAATCTGCAAATAAAGCAAACGGGGTCCACGTAGTTTTCACTCATTTTGGAAGGCATTTAACGCTCTAGGCATTTATAAAATACGTCGTTTCTCTAAAAGGTGTGTACATGCACTGAGTGATTGCTCTACTGCTTCCTATTCGATACGCAATATCCTTCTGCACTTCTTTCTTTTGCTTATTAAAAGCGGTAGTTCCTAGCCTTTTACAAAAGTCATACACATTTATTTATCATTGTATAAAGTACAAAAGCAAACTTTTTAAAATAAAAATATTGTTTATTACTTTAATTAGGTATTAGAAATACAAATCTTGCACAAAGAACTCGGACTTCAAATTCGTGTTGACTGGTGTTATACAATGCCGAAATCTGGAATGCATGGTTCAAAACTGGGTGCACTATCAGTTAATGTTTCAAAGCAGATAGTCATCATCACAGCCTATTAATATCCCCACTGCTAGGGCCTTTCCCATGGACGGAATAGGGAGATTAGGCCGTGACCACCACCACCGGGGCCCATTGCAGATTCGTGGAGACTACTGACTGCAGATGCAGCCGGGATCAACGGCTTAAAGTGCCTTCTAAGGCACGGAGGAGTTCGATACAGTAAATTTTTAGTCACCCATCCATTGAACGACCATTGCTAAAGTTGCTTTACTTCCACGATCGCAGTCTAACCACCTGCGCCATCGAGCTCCTCAAAGCAGATAGTAAAAGCGTATAAATAAATAAATATTTCCAACACTCACACCAATTAATCTAGCCCCAAAGTGAGAGCTGTAAGGCTTGTGTTATGGGATACAAGGGTAACGGATAGAATACATATACAGTACATATATAAGTATATTTATAAGTATATATGTATAAAACGGTCAGGGCATATTCTGTTTTCCAGCAACTACTAGCTAGCGTTTATGGTAAACTTCACATATTAACAGTAGGTAGTAGGTACTCATGTATTTTTTTTGCGCCTTATTAAGAAAGACTTTTTCTCAAAGCTCCTCGAAAGGAACAAACGAGCTCTTTGTTGTACCTCGACTACTTCGCTCAGCTGCGAATTTTTCAAGACAAGCATTTGTACTAACTATATTTATATGAATGTTAAAGTTTTCTAATAATCAATATTTGTAACCGCATCCAAAAGATTCCCAACATGGGTTCCCAATTCGGTAGTTTCTTTTATAATTGTTCGCGCAAATCTCCGAGAACTGATTTAGATGATCTTTTTGGTTCCATATAATTTGGTGAAGATCTAATGGGCACTTTGAAATTGAAGTGTACGCTGTAATGTATCTATCTATAAGTAAAATAACCGCATAAATGCGAGACGGACTCGCGCACTCCGTAGGTATATTTACGGGTCTCGCAATTTTTCTTTTATCTGTGCTGTAAAATGTTGCTTCGTACCAAATTTCAAGATTCTGAGTTTACGGAAAGTATAATGCGATTCAAATAAGAATAGGAAAGCCAATGACTTCTATCTGTCAAATGTCGCTTGAAAAGTACGGTTTACAAAAAAATACTTGGAATCCTTTTTTAGCACTCCGCTAATTCAAGAATAAAAACCAAACATTTCTAAACAAACAATAACAAATATTGATAATTAATATCGGTTGATATTTTTTTTTCTCTTATTGAGCTTTGTCCATGGATGGTTGATAACCTAAATCGTCAACCAAATGTCATTTTAACTTGCGTTCAGAAACTCGATTTCAAACTTTCGTTTACATAAAGGATGCATGTTCGTATGAATGTGACCTAGTAATAGTGCATGATTATTCATAACTACTCCGGCGGTAATACAGAGACGAGCGGCTTAACTAGATTCTGATTAATATTTTTTCTCACAGTCGTAAATAATAAATATTATTAAAAATCGGTGGTTTCTTTTCTCAATCTTAGTAAATAAATGTTATTAAAAAATTCTGATGATTTTTTTCACTTAATCTTAGTAAATAAGTTTAATAAATAAAAACTTTTTTTGCTCACTCTACCTATTTGGTTTGAATTGACAGCTATGACATCACAATATGGCGCCCAGTCGGCCCTATTAACCCTGTAATTTTTGACTCTCTTGCGAGTTTCGAAAGTTTGCGGCATAAACGGCTGTATCTTTTGATTGCGTTGGCTTAGAAGTTTGGTTTTTTCCCAGCTCCAAGAGACAGTAGACCTGAGTATTTGATACACATTTCAGCTTGATACCTCCACGCGTTCTTGAGAAAAAGGGTCTTGACAGACGGACGGACGGACGGACAACAAAGTGATCCTGGGTTCCTTTTTTTTCCTTTCGAGGGACGGAACCCTAAAAGTGAATTATTTATAACTTTTAGTGATTTTGTCTTCACAAAGTCGTAAAAAATTGAAAAAGTTCGACTAATAAGATTTTTTGTCTATCAATATGTCATCGAAACTACGGAAGCTCTGTCAAAAATCTGAAACCATTTTAATCGATTATAAGGTGCGAAGGAGGCACTTCCCGAAGTTATTTGTAAGTTTGCCTTTTTTCCGATGTTTTAAACCTAGCGTAATATTAGTTTGATTGACAAAACATTGGCTTTATTTTAAACCTATGATTATCATTTCGCTATTCTAGCTCTTCGTTTTATATCGGTATTGGCGTGTACCATATTTAAATTCATAAATTTCAAATATGCAAACACCGCATAACCGTGTGAAGTGCGACCACGGTGTGGATGAAAAACTTTATTCAAAACTTGAGCCACATGAAAAATTGAACTTTGATCTCTGCTTTGATTTTGAGACAAGCTACTGGTTATTAGAAAAACCGTATGAGACACTATTGGTAACTAGATTATTAAAATTTCTTGCCAGTATAATTATGGTTATACCTTATTTAAGGAGAGATAGGGCATAAAAGATTTTCCGCTTGAATTTGAGCGGCCGTCTAGGGAAGTTACCTTTACAGAAGACAACAGTAAAATAACTGCCTTTTGGGGTGTTGTACTTCAATCGGTGAGTAAGGTTCCAGCATAGGTATTCTGTAAGATGCAATCTCACAATCTCATTTATTCGGATTTCTGACAAATATGAAATATCTTATACTGGCTGCTTCTACAGACAGAGCGACATTTTGCCGTGTAATGGCGTAATGCATATCAAACTAATGTCTGAAATGGCAGCTACCGAAATCGGAAGTGAGATTTTATTTTACAGAATCGCCTAACAGGGTTCCAAAGAAAAAAAGAAAGAAAGAAATAATTTTATTTGAGACAACAAAATAATAATAATAATAAAAAAAAACAATTAAATTTTGTCTCAAAAAAAGGTCCCAAATCAGCATAGTGCTAATGTTGCCATTAGCGCTGGTCTTCTGTTGGAACCGGTTATACCAAGGTATGTGGTACCAAGGCCGTGCCGTCTTTGGCCTATTGGAGTCCCTAGGTATATATTCCGTTTGGTGATTTAACAGGAACTAGGGACTTTGAAAAAAAAACCCACTGGGAAAGACGGGTCTATACCAAGGTGGTACCAAGAGGTAGGGGATTGAGTCAGGGAAGGCAACCAACGGCGTGAATGATGATTTTTTTGTATCGCAAGCGTCTATAGGTGGCTTCTGACCATCAGTTGGGTCATATGCTTGTTTTCCACCCTTTTTAACATAAAAAAGTGAATGTGTGTTTATGACCACACGACTGAAATGAAACTTCTTAAAAATCATAAACCTAACCTGAAGATTTTGTTGATAGAAAAAGAAATCCACCAATCCGCGCTGGGTCCGTTATCACGCTCCAATAAGTTACGATAAGATGTTTTATAGTGTAAAAGAATATTTGAGTGATTGTAACTAGTGACATTTTAATGACATATAATTATAGTAGGTTCTTCTCTTTACATAATGGTGCTTTATAATTAACATTGTAAACCTTGACATTATTAATTTGACTTTTGAATTTTTTAACCATGTATTTAATTTTGAATGATGTTTTATAAAATGAAGCGGACACTTTTTGTAATTTCACTGACTTATTATTTATTTGATGAATTTAAATTTATTGTTATTGATGTTGAAAAATGATTTCACTATGTTAATTAATATGTACCTATTACGTTAAGATGGCTGAATGGGCCGAACTTCAAAATTTGTAAGATCCCTAGTGTACCCTATTCAAATGCAAATAAAAAAAATCTAATTCAATCCGCACTGGGTCCATTTTCACCCACCAATCCGCACTAGGACCATTATCACCCACCAATCCGGGCTGGGTCCGTTATCACCCACCAAGCACTAGTATTTTGATTCATGAACTATATATTATGTATTTTGTAACGAGTATTGTACATTGTTTACCGATGAGTCACCGGTCGCGTACCGGTGACTCATCGGTTACGCGCGTAACGCAAAAATCGTCACACATTTTACCCCGCTAGTTTACCCCCCAAGTCACGCATGCCTAAAGAAGTTTCACTTCTAAAATATGTGTAGGTAAGTACATGAGAGAGTGATAAGAAACAGATTCTCTACAAAATAAATAAAAATAAAATAAAGTATTATTATGTTTCGTCCAATATATTGAAAGCCAACAACCTTTCCAATTTTATTGTGTGACATGCCCACCGATTAGCCCACGTGTTTTACCTGACGCGAGTTTAACATTTTTTAGCCATACAAAAAATAGTGTACAACGCCGCTAAAGAAGTTTTCACTTCAAAACAAACTATCTAAAATTAACGAAGAATGGTCTGTGAGTGACACTTGATTCCGCGCCAATATAGCGTATATCAGGGCCGGTCCTTCTTTAAAACATTATTTTGCCTAAAATATGTCAATGTGGATCATATATCTCCGTCCAATGTCGTGTAGGCGGTAGGTAAAACGCTCGGACGATCGAAAAGTACTTTCAAAAGATAAATTGAATAAAGGATCGCTTGCGAATAAGGGGGCCGACCGAAACCCATTCAGACTCGTTATTAAATTTATATGTTATGTCATTCTCACTCGTCTGGAAACAAATGAAACCGCAACATATAAAATACATTAACGAGTTCGTATCCGGTTGCCACAGTTTTGTGTGAATAAGTAAAGGTTGAGAAGCTTGATGGCGCAGCTGGTTAGCGCGTTCGGCTGCGATCGTTGAAGTTTAGCAACTTTCGCAGTGGTCGGTCATTGGATGGGTGACTGAAAATCTTCTATCTCGAGTTCCTCCGTGCTACGGAAGGCACGCTAAGCCGTTGGTCTCGGGTGCATCTGCAGTCGTTAGCACCCGCCAATCCGCACTGGGCCCGCGTGGTGGGTCATATGACCCAATCGCCCTATTCCATTCATAGGGAAGGCCTGTGCCCCAGCAGTGGGGACATTAATAGGCTGATGATGATGAAGTAAAGGTGTTTTATTTATAAACACCCTAGATACCGTATTAATTGCACAGAAGCGGCACATAAAATATCTACTACATATGGTAGATATGCTCGTCGCCATACACGCACACATTTACTGCTTTAGTACCAACTGTCATTACGTCGTTAGAGTCACGCATACATTGCGCAACACATGAGCCGTTTTCTTTGAGTGATTTATTTAGATTGCTCTACCTAGACGTATAAATAATCAAAGAAAATGTGTTTGTGTTATTCTTTTCAAATAATACCGTCTCTCATACTGTTAGGTATGTACTGGAGGATAAGCGTGACTTTGTTTGCTTTAAAATAAATCCGTGTCCAATACACTTATCATCTACTAGCGAATTCCTCAGGTACCTAACATTTTACCGGGATGACAAGTATCCTATGTCTCAATCTAGGTCATACACTATCCTACTAAATTTCATCCAAATCCGTTAAGTGGTTTAGGCGTGAAAGCGTAACAAACAAACAAATAAACAAAGGTATTCACTTTCGTATTTATAATATTAGAAATGGTAGTAGGATTAGTAGGATAACGTGTATCCCTTCTCCACATTTTTTACCGTATTTTAAATCTAAAAACGACGTCTCAACAACGTGTTTTTTAATAACTTATTTTAGTTCGTATTTTTGCAGAATTCTGACACAATAAAGAAACGTATATATATGTGTACACAGGGCCGTGCCTGACGGGCGTTCATTGCGTGCACCGCACGCAGGCGGCCGAAATTAAGAGGCGGCCAAATCATTACAAGTTGTTTACTGGGCAAAAATACAATCGGTTTGTTTTCAACCTTCTAAACGCCGTAAGCATCATATGATGCGCGCGCTTACATACCGCCAACGACCGCTAGCATCATATGATGCTCCCAGCGAGTGTCAAATGATTCTGGGGGTCGGTGACGGATATTTTTCCTTATAACTTCGGTCGTAAGATGTATTTTTGTATACGGTTTTCGGTATAACACAGATAAGTTAAAGAGCTACTGACGAATAACCAATCACAGGACACACAGTGAATAAAGAGACCACAATCACAAGTATAAACGCACGGTAAAATATTTCGCGCCAGTTTGCTGTCAGTTGTGTTGTGTGCAGTTGTGTGCAGTTGTGTGAGTGCCGTGTTGTGAAAGTTTTTGTGTGGTTTTCAACGGATTTTAAACAAAAAAACGTAAGTTAAGTGTTTTATTTCTCTTATTTATAGTGTTTTTATTAGTTACAACGAAATAGGAGAGGACGACATAAAAAAAAGTTGCTTCGACTTTCATAATAAATTCAAGGATGGCGAATCGTGCGACATAAACGGAGCAGAATTATACGAAGAGTTAATTTCATTGAAAATAATTATAAAAGATAGGAAACAACCCGAAGAACTCCTAAAGTATTTGTACAAACACAATTTACAAAATTCATTTCCAAATGTATCTACAAGCTTAAAACTATTATTGACCATGCCTGTATCAGTTGCGTCTGGAGAACGTAGTTTTTCTAAATTGAAAATCATAAAAAATTACCTACGTACTTCCATGACGCAAGAACGTATGAGCAATCTTTCAATTATCGCGATTGAAAGTGAAATTGCTGAATCTTTAAATATTCACGAAGCAATTGACGATTTTGTCAGTAAAAAATCCCGTAGGATTAACTTTTAATATGTACTTTATTTAATAATTGCTTCGTGAAGATTCAGCAATTTCACTTTCAATCGCGATAATTGAAAGATTGAAAGATTTCCCTAATTAACCGGTAACCTAACCGAAATAATTTTATGAAACCGGTTAATTAACCAAAAACCTTTACTATTTTCAATATCAATAAATAATACGTAAGATTTGATTTTTTAAAATCAAATAATTTTAAATTGTCACTGAGCGACACCTAGGATTTTAAATTATCGTATTGCTATGTTCTTTATGTTTGATAATTTTGTCTGTGATTATAATACCAATACCATAATTACTTTTTTCCATGTTATTATTAAAGTAAGTAAATTAATTCTATTTTGTATACCTCCCAAGTTGCAAGTCAGCCCAGATCTGCCATTGGCCACTGAGCTTTGTTATCCTAATATGTTAGTATAGATTTAAGGGTTATTCCTTGTTCTTTATGTTTGATAATTTTGTCTGTGATTATAAAACCAATACCATAATTTTTTTCATGTTATTATTTTTGTTTAAATTTTAAATAAAAAAATGTTTATTTTGTGCATTTTTTTTTCTTAAATTTCATCCAAACATATAAATCTCATAAAACCGGTTTTTAGCCGGTTTTTCTTTTCAGAAACCGGTTTTGTTCCCAAAACCAATATTTTTTTTCGTTCTCGATTTCGGTTAACCAAAAACTGATTTTTTTCCCGGTTTTGATGCCCTGTGTATAATAATAAACATTAAAAATTAAAGTAGTTTTTTTTAATGTTATCCTGGGGGCGGCCATACAGACTGGCACGCAGGCGGCCATATACCCAGGCACGGCCCTGTGTGTACATACAAGATTTGAAAACACTACACTGCTATCTGGAGAGTCGTGTAAAAATGATCTTCTAATAGAATCAACAGAAACAAAATTAAACATTGTAAACATGAGAGACTTCAGCAAGAACAGTGTACACATGAAGAGAGGCGGGCACGCAGAATTTTCCGCTTGGGTCGCTGCGCCCGCTTAAGAAAGCACCCTTACCCTTACACAAGACTGAAAACAATCATCAACTGTTAGGTATATTTTATGAAACTATATATTCTGCAGAATAATGTTATTTACCTGCAATGATGACAATTAACTGAATTTCACACAAGATCAAAGGACGTTACGATTAAAAATCTTCAATAAAAAAACTTATTGACAATTGACGTGTATCGAGATCGAATTCAACAATTCGATTTCGGCATTGGCTCGTGCTAAAAGATATAACTACATGTTTGATTTAAATCGGCCGAGGTTCGTTGTACTTATAACTAGCTGTGTCCGAGTCTTTTTCGCATGGCCGTCGGAATATAACAAAAATGACGCACTTAGGTGACATGGTTTTTCTGTGGAAGTGATGCGGTCTTCTTGCATTTCTTTAAGCTAATAGCTTCTTTTTTGTAAACGATATTAATTGAGAGCTAATGGGGTCGGGCAATAGGGGGCAGTAGTACCGGGGTGCCGGTAGGACAAGGAAGATGACGGTAAGCGAAAAAGTGGTGGTCATGGGGGAATCGCTATCCCACATGACATAATATATCGTTCTAGCAGTTTGCCGGCCGCAATGCTAACTTAACCTAACTTCGCCCGTTAGCCAGGAGACTCTCACCCTCAGGTATCCCGATCCTGGGTTACCCTACCACTAAGTGCCCCCGACCCTTGACATACTCGATTCGCCAGGTGACCCTGACCTCTGGGAACGCTTTCTCATAAGTGATTCCGTCACCCACAATCCCCTTCTCCTAAGAGAACCCCCACTCCGTGGTGCCCCCGTTCCGAGACGGTGCCATTAACGTGAACACGTATGCCCAATCCCCTGGCAGCCAGTGCTCACTCACAGTCAAGCTTGTAGTAGTGAAACGTTTGTATGAATAAATAATAAATAAATATTTTCAACACTCACACCAATTAGCCTAGCCCTAAAAGTAAGCACTGTAAGGCTTGTGTTATGGGATAATAGGGTAACGGAAAGAATACATATACTGTACATGTATAAGTATATTTATAAAAAAATACATATTAAACATCCATGACTGGAGTACAAATGTTCGTATTCATCACACAAACATCTGCTCCCATCGGGATTCGAACCCGGGACCTCTCGAGTCGGCGACACCATGAAACCCGGCGTATAAACCACTCGGCCACGGAGGTCGTTATGAATGATGAAGCTTTGTCTCTGTACGGACCGTACGTTTCTTTATTCATGTGCTTGTAATCGCATAGCCGTAACTTACGACATGATGTATAAGACACTGGCCACTTGTAATCATTTTGAAAACAGCGATTATTTAAAAGTAAAAATACCACTTTTCGATTTTCAAATTTCTCTCCGCAGTGCACAGTGCGTCGAGAACATTTTCGTGCTATGATTTTTTATGATTTGAAAGATTTGAAAACCTAATGATTGTTTTGATCGATTTCTAACTACTTTAATGATTGATGGACCTTCAAAAGCAACCATCTACCGCTGGTGCAGCGAGTTCAAAGGCGGTCGTCTCACTTTGGGGGATGAACAAAGAAGTGGTCGTGCTACGACAGCTGTCACCGAAGAAAGTGTGCTGGCAGTAAAAAATTAATTCAAGAAAACAGACGAATTAGGTACAAAGAGATTCAGCATACTCTGCAGATTGGTTCAGGAAGTATTCACAAGATTTTGCACGAGCACCTTTGCCTAAGGAGGATAGTTTCCCGCTGGGTTCCGCGCAACCTCACCGAAGCTCAGAAGCAGGCCCGTGTGGATTGGTGCAGTGATATGATACAAAAATTTGATGTAGGCTCGCCATCGCGCGTTTACGACATTGTGACAGGTGACGAATCCTGGATTTATCAATACGATCCAGAAAGAAAGCGTCAGTCAACAGTTTGGCTGTTTCAAAATGAACCAGCACAAACGAAAGTGAAGCGATTGAGGAGCGCAGGGAAAATTTTGAACGCTAGTTTCTTCACTTTGACGGGGCACCTAATTTCAATTCCACTTCGAGACCAAAGCAGCATCAACGCCGAATGGTATAGCACAAAATGCCTGCAAGAAGTTTTTTCTGCAATGAGCAACAAGCGACCTAACACCGGGCTCCACGGGGTCCTTCTTCACCACGACAACGCGCCTGCGTACTCTGCGATCAAAACGAAGGACTTCCTGGACTCCACACCAGTCAGATTCTTGGGACACCCTCCTCACAGTCCTGATTTGGCTGCGTGTGTGACTTCTTTTTATTCCCTAAAATAAAAAATCAGCTGAAAGGGATACAGTTTTCATCGCCGGAAGAAGCGCTAGCAGCGTTTGTTAAGGCTGTGGAAGAGGTGTCTGCGGAGGACTGGAAATATGTTTTGAAAATCGGTTCAGACGCATGAAACTTTGTATAGAGGCTGGTGGAGAGTTCTTTGAAAATATTAATTACAATTTTTTTTTATAGAAGTTTGTTTTTTAGTTTCTCAAAACTTTCTGAGTGTCCCTCGTATTATATATTATGATATTATTTTAACAGAAATGGATATCTACTTAAAATTCTTAGGAAGTTTTGCTGGAATAGTTAGTTACATTGAAATGTATGTATTCATGTTCATTAAATGTTTCTAGTTAGGTCTATTGTGTACTATTTGTGTCTGAGAACTACGCCAATTTGCAATGTTGACTTGGTGAAAATACTGGTTGTATTTTCACCAACTTTAAAATTAACTAAGCTAACATTTGATTGTTGTTTACCTTGCCTTACTCAACGCAGTCCAAAATTAGTAGTTGTATATTATGTAACTAACTACGAGATTACAATACAATACAATACAAAACACTTTATTGTACACCACAGATAACATTTTTAGTACATAACCAATTTAAAAAAATATATAGTGATAATCAAATTTTACAATGGTCTCCTCGCACTTGTGAGTACAAATTACCATTGTAAACATTTTGAAATTGCAGTGATGCTCAGTAAACAGCACATTAGATTACTCATTACCACACATAATAACTGATAGCCAATGGATCGATAAAAGTGTTTTTAGGTTTTTAGAGTGGCTGATGAAATCAGTGATTTTTAGAGTGGCTGATGATCAGATTTTAAGCTTGGCTGGCATACTATTGCTTGTTCAATGTTGGTATACACCAAACATGGCTTAAGAACAAGCAGCCAAACTTATGGGTCAGATTAGGCGACCCATATTTTCAGGAGTGATCCCAGGGCGGTCATCCGATTCGTCTCGGATCTCCCTATTCATGGGACCAGTGATAATATCTTAACATACTGACGAAACCTTTTTTTTTTATATAATGACCCCTATTCGTTATAGCTGTGATACCGTTAGTACCGTATATATCATGAATAAGATGACGGTCAGCGTCATTGTCTTTGGACACATTACATTTGCTGATGCAGCGTTTAAAACCAGCATTGTCATTCATTTTGGAGATTTAGACATTTCATCATTATGACTTAACTAGTATATAACCAAACTAAACGAATTTTTGAATACAATGACTGCTATGTAACTCTTAGCGTTGTAACGGTGAACAGAAGATATATGCATCAGCCAGAATATTGTCAAACATTAGCTGCTATGTTTTATAGTTATACTTTTTGCACATAGAAGATATTGGTTTGACAACGACCGTATATAGATTGCTTCACGAATTTCGAGATATATGAATTTTACGTTTGCGCCTTATTATGAAAGGGCCTCGTTTCTTAGAGTAAAACTACTAGCTTTCTTACTAATTCTTGTAAACAGCGTATTGCTTACTATAGCAGTTCCTTTTGCTGTTCATATTAAATACATACAGCTCGCTGACAGACATATGGACGGACGTACAGACAACAGAGCCCTAGTAATACGGTTCTGATGTAACCAATTGAGTGCCTACGGAATTTCAAAAAGATCCTTAGCTATGATTTCGTATTGGTTAGGCCTAACGAGAGGTAGGTAAATAAATGAACGTGTTCCTTTTTCAATTAAAAATTAAACATTTCGATTGCCTTTAGCGTAGGAAATTTATATATTTAATTAACTAATACCTTGGCGGTATATTTTCAAAAAACTTCTAAAGGAAATTTTCGAAGTATGAAATTAGTTGACTTTGTGCGTGACTAGAATTCTAAAACCAAGGGCAGTATCGTGTTTCTTTTACTGTTTAATTTTTTAAGGAAATCAAATTTCATCTATTTTTTCATTGATAAGGTTGCTGAGGTTCTCCTGTCGATAAACATAAATTATAATCGTTGATTGTGTGTGCCTATGTTCGTCTCTATATAAACTTTAGTCACAAGCTCGTAACCTCTTATGCCGTGTTTCCATTTAAGCACAGAACAGTTCTAAACGAGCATATATTTGCTGGCTCTTGCGATGCGATGGCAACATCAGAGCGAGCGAACTAGTTCGTACAATGATATTCTGGTGGACTGAAGTAACGAATGCTCTGTTGCTCAGTAACCAATGGAAAGCACTCAACATTGTTTTGACATTTACCGAGCGAACAATTTTTTTTTGTAAATGGCTTCGCACGGCTTGTGCATTTAGCCAATGTCAAGTGTTGTTTCCCTATGTTTCAGTAAATGTGTGGGGATTTACTGGCACCTCCCCGTGGTCTTCTTGAGGGAACGTCAAAAGACACTTTCCGCTATTTTGTTTCACTTGCCAACACTTGTGCAATTTCCCGAACACTTAGTGGTTAATAATCCACCATTATTAGACACTAACATCCGCCACAACACAATTTTTAACAAGAAAAACAAAACTGCTAAAGTGACGTGCTAAACGCGTTTCCCATATAGGTTCGCGTGAAAATTTTACAGGATAGCCTCGCTGTTCTGAGCGCTAGTTGGAAACGCAGCATAGCGTACCTCCTCTGTCCTCGAAATATGCTGAATGCAAAGTTATACCTTCACTCTTATAATGTAATTATACTGTTTTAATATTATATAAAGATAATGATTTAATCATAATTCAACAATTAAGTAAAATACATTTATTTTTTACTATAGGTATTTTGAAGTGAAAACTTCTTTAGCGGCGTTGTACACTTTTTTTTGTATGGGTAAAAAATGTTAAACTCGCGTCAGGTTAAACACGCGGGCTGATCGCATCATGACACATTTCAATATATTGGACGAAACATAGTAATATTTTATTTTACCGTAATATAATAATAAATCTCTATCTAGGACGTCCACGTGGCAGCTTTATTGCGAATAAAATGCATTTTTTTACAATAGATGTCGTTAGGTGCGCTTTAATGTGATTCATGTAAGTTGATTTCTTTACAATAGATGTCGCTAAGTGCGCTTAAACGTGATTTATGTAAGTTGATTTGTCTGAGAGATAAACTTTTTTAATTAAACTTTTTTAAATAAACTTTTTTAAAAATATAAATTGTCATATTTGTTTCTTAGGTTTTCACGCACATCACTCATTAAATAAAACTAGTTATTACGGGTTAATGCACGAAAACTTTATTTATTTATTGACGTTTCGTAGCCTTTACAGGTTACGTAGCCTGTAAAGGCTACGAAACGTCAATAAATAAATAAAGTTTTCGTGCATTAACCCGTAAAAACTAGTTTTATTTAATAAATTGTCATGTTTGTGTACGATAGCGCAATAAATAAAAATTGTATTCTACCACATACATGATAGTACTTTTATATTGTAAAATTCTCAAAAATTCCAAAATATCAAAAATGCACAACGTTAATATTAAAGTTTTCACTTCTGCCGGCACTCCCGGAGTGCAACCCGTCGTTTTTTTTTCAAAATTAACTACAGTGGGTGTGCTTTTACCTACATACAACTCAAGTATGAACATCGTAATTTAAGCTCATCATTTTGTAGGATATGGGTTGGTCTAATGGTCACTCAGAGACACCGGAGTAACTAAAGATTTCGGTTCGATCCCAAAGCTTCAACGTAGATTTAGTATGTAAAGGCTGACAAACGAAACCCTATTCATTATGATTAATTTATTTTACATCACTTACAAAAGTTACATTTAGTATTTTTTTCCTTTTTATAAGAATATTGTATTCCTTAACATATTTATCTCTTTTGCCTTTTTTATAAAATAAGTTTATATAAGATTATCGTCTTTGTTAGTGGTTAGCCGTTGAAGAAAATTATTTACCTACTTCCTATAGTAAATATTTACAATTGGACTATGACTTCCTTCGCTACCCTTAATGGATGTGTCGAATTTCGAATGGATAGCGAAGGGAAGTTATTTATGAGAGGAGGATGTATTGGTTTTTTGGGCTCCGTTCCCAAAGGGTACAAACGGGACCGTTTTACTATAACTCCACTGACTGTCTGTTTGTCATCATGCTGTATTTGATGAACCGTGATAGCTAAACAGTTTAAATTTTCACAGATGATGTATTTCTGTTGTTACTATTGTAATAAATACTAAAAACAGAATATAATAAATATTTAAGGAGGGTTCCCATACAACAAATGTGTTTTTTTGCCGTGTCATGCTGTTATATTATATTCACTTTAAAAAGAAATAACTAAAATAAAATAAATAAGATACTTACTACGCTTGAAAAACATTACCCTCCGCAGTCGGGTAAAAAGATGAAATAAATAAATATTTCCAACACTCACACCAATTAGCCTAGCCCCAAAAAAGCACTGTAAGGCTTGTGTTATGGGATGCTAGGGTACCGGATAGAATACATATACTGTACATACTTATATAAATATATTTATATAGAAATACATATTAAATATCCATGACTGGAGTACAAATGCTCGTATTCATCACACAAATATCTGCCCCAACCGGGATTCGAAACCGGGATCTTTCCAGTCGGCTACACCATGAAACCCCGCGTATAAATCACTCGACCACGGAGGTCGTAAAGAAATGTAACGCTATAACTTAAACACGAATTTAAGTTAGATTCGTAAACAACTACAAGGATATAGTTACGGGGAAGCTCGCTGCGGTGACGATGTCACAATGCACAATGCTGATGTCACTTTCAGGCATGGACGTGTTATTTAAGTTTGTACAGTACGTCCATGGTTTCAGGCTCACATCAATAACGCTTGTGGACACGGCTGTATTGTACCAGAGCTAAACTCCTAATCGGTTCCGACCACCCGGGACCAATCAGGAGCCATATTTTTGCATCGTTCGTCTCCAGTCCAGCGTTCCTTTCCTTGATATTTTCATACGATATGAAAAAATGCTATTTCTGATTTTGTCGACTGCAACAAGTGCTGTCAAATATACATGAGCTAGAGTAAACGCCAAAAACCAAATTTATTGAACAGTGCAAGAACCGTCTCTTTAATTAAAATTAAAATGATGGAATTATTAAAATCTAGATTTCATTGCGATAAGGTTGGTTTACATTTTTTCCATAATCTTTAAGTGACTGAGACTACTAGAACAACGTAATGCCAGAGTCCAGTGTGACAAAAGAGCGGCTATTTACTTAGATTAAATTTGTTTTAATCTAAGGCTATTCACGGACTGATCGAGCTACTGATTGGCTAACTGCCAGTCAACATGCACGCTGCTCGAGCAGTCAAAATCAACAGATTAAAGCTGCCATTGATAACTGATACCAAATGCTCCGTCCGTGTTTGTGTGTACGTAGAAGACCGTATTTCACTATGCAGTCGCAGCTGGAAGTAGTCCATTCTGAATGCATCAAGCTACCCGTATATGGCGGTTCTAAATCGCATACGGTTAGTGCAAACGAGTGATTCAAAAATAGGTCCTCCGCTCCGTTTTCGATAATGTTTTGTTTCATTTGTTTTTCTCTGTTGTTTCGGAAAGAGTTGTAATTTGAGTAATAGAAAATTATGAAGATTTATCTTTATCTAAGCTATACTAAAAAGAGGTAAAGTTTGTCGGTAGGATGTCTGGTACAAAACAGCTTGAAACTATAGAACATATTTTGAAATTATTCCTAAGCGATGTAAGCAAAATATTGCTTAGACATAATAATGTGTAAAGCTGGGGTGAGTCACTTATAACATAACTTATTAATGTATTTAGGACTTTTGTTTAAATTCATTTTGACTTGTCTAAATATTTTTTAACAAACCACAATTTTTCGATAAATTCATTTATTGACCAACTCAACAATGTTACAGAATAACAAAATATTACCTTTGCTTCGCAGGCAGCTCATGAAGGTAGTGCTTAGTGAAAAATCATAACTGTCTGTGGAGTAAATTTTTTATAGCGAGCGGCTTATTTAATTACATGCACACGGTAAAAAATCTGTACAGATTCAGTACAGAAACGAAAACAAAACGACCCCGCACAGACCCGATGAGGAAGGCGTTTTACAATACAATACAAAACAATTTATTGTACACTACAGAAAACATTACAATTAATACAGAGTCATTTAAATCAAGTGTCACAATGGGCGGCCTTATCGCTAAAAGCGATCTCTTCCAGACAACCTATTGATGGAGAGGATTAGAAGGAAGTGGGAGAGACAGCGGCGTAAATTTAAATAGAGATGGAAAAAACGGCTTATTTCTTAAAAGCGTTTAAACGTTGTACTTTTTAAAATAAGCGCGCTTGAAAAAAGCTTTTTCGTTTAAACGCTTATTGGCTTAAACGTTCAAAAGCATGCGTAAAAAGCGCGACGTTGTGTTGTGTTTTCGTTTAGGTATATCGTTTAAAAAAGCGTGAAAAGTTTACTATCGTTTTTAATATGTTTAAGTGTTTTATTGCGTTTTTTCTTCTTATTAATGAAATTTTTATTAAAAAGTTTTTTTAATCTTAATGAATTGATTGGCATTAAAAACGAAAGATTTTCAATTGAATTTAGATTTTATAATAAACATTTTTATAATAGTCAATGAACTTTCTTTCGTACTTTACAAACTTAGGACTGTCTGGAGTTAATATACTCGTGATCCAGGCGTACTTAAAAGTTCATTGATTTTATATACATACTTTTAACTATTTTATATGCACATTAAACCAATACACGAAACGCATTAACACAAGCAAGCATGCAAACACACCGTACAACACCTACGCGCTCTTACCCCGTCACAGTGACAAGCGTACTGCTTTTCGACTTCGTTTAATTAAACGCTTTTAACGAAAAAAGCGTTGGTTATCCGACCAAATTTTTTTAAAGTGCATTTTTTACGTCGCGTTATAATAATTCGCATGCTGTATTAACCGGCTCACGAAAGATGGCACGCCGACGCGGCGCTGTAGTCGCGCGTTCTATGGCTGTGATGCTGTGAAATATTTAGTTCCAAGGAATTCCACGTACCCATTTTTCGATACTGTAGTGGACTAGAAGGATCGAAGTATGTAGTTTTCTGGCAAAGACATAGATGGCGGGATTTGCACTTTTTAAGTAAAAAATATACTTGCACTTTTTTAAGTGAAAAGCTTATAACGCTTATACTTAAAAGCGTGCTTACAAGCTTAATATTTTAAGCGCGCTTAATTAAGCGCTTTTCGTTTAAACGCCCACCGCTAAATTTAAATGTAATTTATTTATATATACATTACATATACATAAGTAAACAAATAGACGTAACGTAAATATACAAATACATGTAAACTAAAAATAAAATAACGAACCATTCACAAAATAAGCTTCATACCAAAATGCTTTAGTGGACAACACATGGCACATTTAAAAACAATTTCAAGTTATTTTTGTTGCAGTCACAGGTGCAGCCCGTTTAAATATCTGTTTTCTTACCTTTTTAATTTATTTTCCAAAATTATATTACTTTTTGTAACAGCCGAATCTTTTTCTAATTTATCTATCATGGTGTCTTACAGTTAATTGATAATTTAATTTTGTTTTTATTGTATACGTGTCACTTTTTTTTTAAAAGGTCAAAGTCCATTTGTCTTTGTTATAACCACAGACCATTAAAAAACAAGCTGTCGTAACCAACCATAGATTACTTTTGTAATCATAAACAATTTTGTGCCACAGATATTGTGATGTGTTCTGACCGTTCTGACCTATAGTGCGATTTCTTTTCTATTTGTATTTAGGAGGTAATTAATTTGTTTTTTTCAATAATGTTTTCTGTGATGTCACTGCTCTTGGTATGGCAGAATACCAGTGCAGCAGGTATTTTACCTGTTGTGATGCTGAACCATATCCAGTGTTGGCATCACATAAAATACACATTCTGTAGCTGGTTTTTGTTATTGTTGATTTTACTTGTTCGTTTCGTTTTACTATATGTTTAATGTATTTTTGCATTTTATGTGTATGTTATGTGCTGTCAACAACAAAACCAGTTTTCTTTCTTTCTTTCTTAGTGGGACACATGCTTGTTTTCCGTCTATAACACAAAAAGACGGATCTTTTGATTCATGGAATATTGGAATATTTTCTAACGAGTTCTCCTTGTCTCAAAGCAATGACGAAAATGAAAGAAATCTTTCATTTCCTATATTAAAATAAAGATAGATTATCCTACACATCGTAGAAGTCCTTCTTTCAGATCTTCGTAGAATGTAATGATGGATCGGCCTCTGTTTATGGCATAGGTAGGATATTGCGTAAACAGAAATTCCATATCCGGGTATGTACATTTGGTTTTTTTGATTTTACTTTGTCTTCAAAATTATATGAATTTAGAAATTAAAGACTGATATATTTGTTACTAAAAGTGTATTTACTTTTAATATAAAAGTAATGAAAATGGAAAGGAGGTGCGCATAAATGAATTTCATTAAATGGGTTAGCAAAGTTATCGATATTACTTTCCTCTTATTATTATAAAGAAAAACTCACACGTTGTTCTTTAGGTATCAGAAAAGACAAAACAATTTAACACAACGATTATAGTTATATATATATATTTTTAAAGCATGTAACTGCTTGATGATTAAATCTAAAGAAAATATAACTAGAAAAAAATCCACGCGGACCAGGCAGCAGACGGGACTCAAACCTTCTATATAACTTCGCTATCCGGGCGAATGCACTGACCAATTATGCTACCGCGGCCCTAACGGCCGCGTCGAAATTCTTCTAGCCATTCTTAATCTGCAAGGCAGCGCCATCTCTTCGCATTATTGGTAAACCACAATGTCAAATGAATACTTTTACAAGTATATATTTGACAACGATTATAATCGATTGATTTATAATTTATGCACTGTAATTGTAATGGGTCGCGCCACAGGACAGGCGTTGTTACTAATCCGGTTAATTGATTGTGCAATACAGTAACACAATCACCGATTGATACATTTCTGCGAATATTGATTGCAGAGACGTTACATTAGATAGCTTCTGTAGGCTTACAGGAGGAGTTGCATTTATTTGCATAACTGTAAGGTTAAGAACTAATGAGCCTTAAAATCATACTCTTGAAATCAGTATATCTCCAGTTTTAGGTTGACGATGATTTATTATGACTAGTTAATATGGAAATTCCCATTTGCATAGACTTTAACATAGGCTTTTACTAGAGACAAAATTATAAAGTATGTCGTGGTCAGATCTCATATAAGAATCAATCAATTCATCATGTGTCCTAACATTTCATGAAACAATGCGAAAATAAGTGATCTTTATGAAAACCACTTACAATTTCATAAAACACTTTTGTAACGGGTATAATGATTGATTTATTAACTCTTTTAATTTTTCTCATCGCTCCAGATCGTGGTTGCAAGACTTACAATGTGTGAAAATTTTCGAGTACCTATTTGCATGCTATTTTATGGCAGAACTCGTAGTAAATTTAAAACATGAGGTTGCGTTTCTACTATAGGTGTGCTAGGAAGAGGAATAGTACGAAGATTTGCAGCTAATCTGGGAAATGGTGCCTAGATGAGCGTGAGGAGGTGCGAGCCAGCAGCCTAACACATAATAATATATAACCTTATATGACGTGTTCGATTCAAATAAATTAATTTGTATTGTTATGATGGTAGAGCACAAATTCGCGTTAAATTCTTTTTCTATTTTTCTATTTACATGGATCCAGTACTAATGGCTGTATATACAGCCAAGAACCAACTTCTCAAAGAACGTTACGAAATCTCTCGGCTACGTTCAAAAAGTTGAGTCTAATGTCGCACTTATGATTTTACTGTAGAACTCTTGAATAAATCATACAACTTAAAATTTGCAGCATAACCTAGTAATACATACCTATTTTAAATTATAGGAAAAGCTCTTTTGAGGTTCATCCGTGAGAATAGTTGAAAGACGTTCTGAAAAGGTAGTGAAAAATCTATAGTATGATACAAAAGAATTGCACTTTACTGCCAATGGACTGAAGGTTATTTAACTCTGAGTAGTAGTAGTAATATTTTTATCAGGGAGTAAGGCATAAGGGAAAATATCTCATGAATTCTGGTAAAGTTACGAGCAAAGGATACGGATTATCATAATATTTTGTTAGTCCCACAAAAGATTGTAATTCTGGTTGAATGCTAAACAGTGCGTTCACCTATGAACTAGAAGTGAAGTGAAGAAACTAGGTAATCGTGTTAAATACCTACTAAAATTAACTAAAGTAGATACTTTGTCGTGCTAAAATATCAGTTTCGTATTGCGCATAACAGTGTTTCCGAATTTAATTTGTTTCTTCAACGTGGGTGGTGCTTAATTGCCTACATTATTCTCGTGTCCCTGCAAACTTGCTGCGTCAGTGGTCATTCAGTGTCAGTCTAGTACAGTTTGCAATAGAACTCACTCACTGCATTTGCATAAGAGTATCTTTCTTTTGAGAGAAATGCTTTACAGTTGACGAGTTATTTTGTTGAATGCACCTTATTAACAGGGAGAACAGTCTTTTCTTATGTAATCAAGAAAACAATCATATGATCCCCCTGATGGTAAGTAGCTGCCATAGTCTTTGGACGCTTGAGTTACGGGTATCGCTCGCGCCGTTGCCAACTCTGATTAACCCGATGAGCCGTAGAACAAGGAGCTGGCACCCAAACGGGACATGTTTTACTGCAATTTGTGGCTGCAACACAATGGCCGGCAACATTGCAAGTAATACCAGCCAGACTATGCAATATTGCAGTAATAGCCCGGCCATAGAGCCAGACATGTTTGGTATTGGTCAGGTCACGTTTGGCCAATATTGTTTTGATGGGTTGCCGAACGATCGCTAATCTACCGATATTATTACTGTGATATCGCCCAGCAAGTTCTATCGTTGTTTAAGAGCCGCATGGAGCGACCGTCCGCTCCGCGTGCAGTTTTTATGTAATTTCATAGAACAGCGTCGCGCGGGAAACCCGCCTCACGAAGCGCCGCTATATGAACTAACATGAAACAAAAACACGGAGCTGACGCCCGCTCCATGCTCCCGTTTAAAGCAGCTCAGGCAGAGCCTGCGACTAAGAAGTCGCTCTCATAGGGGTTCCCATGAAGTTTGCTGTAAGTGACGCTATGATTGATTGCTATATTCTGTGCTTTGTTCTAGCAAAGGTTTCTTCTAAAGTTCTTAAAGTCTATTCTAGTAAAGTTCTTTAATATTTTTTTTATCAAGGCTTATTTCTTGACTTGAATTATCTATAGTTTTAACTTAAGTTAAACGCCTATCTGAGGAAAATGGAACAATAATTTCTCCTTGTTCTTTTTGAATTTTTCTTTTACATCAGTTAAAAATAAATATTTTAGCGATGGCCGCGCAATTAGTTGCCAGTTGTTTTGTAATTTTACCTATAACAGTCATTCAACATCGCACCATTTTCCTTTGAAATCGACACCGTTTTATGGATAATTTTAAAGTAATGAGGTGCACCCTTGAATGGGTTGCTAATCACTTCCTACTATATAAGACGTTGAGTAGCGGGCAATCGTGAAAATAACTTTCTACATCCACCGCCCGCTTACTACTATGATGAAACGGAGGCCCGCATGCCTCAGTCGCAAAATCGTCGGCGGTTACTTAAGTCAAAAGGTGTTCGTTCGCTGACTATATTATTATCGCGTCGCCGCAATCTTCCATGCGGCTCCATCATCACCCTGGACTGTGGTACTAAGCATCCGTGAACCCACCAGCGCCGTGTCTGGTGAAATCATCGTCATACAAAGGTAAACGAGTGTTTTAAACTCGTTACTTTATGTGTGTATCGCTGTGTGTGTGTGTGTGTGTGCATGAGTTTGCGTGAATGTGTTGAGTGAACCCTGCATTCTATTAATAACGCATACTTTTAATAACCAAAGCAATACGCGTTCGCTTCGAATTGGCTGCTTCCACCCTCCGGGCTTCAGAACACCGCGCATTAGACAGTTCCTATTAGTCGACCTTATTGGACGATGGTACCAGTTGATGTGCCTGTGATTGGCTATCGACGGCCAACTCGAAGCAAATGAGTAGTATTTAACGGCACTAATGTGAATCAACTTTTCTTTACTTTGTTTTTCACCTCCCTATTTTCTTGTATACCTACTTTTATCTTTACTATCCTTCTATGCTTCTTCTTTCAGACTTCTGCCCGTGCTCCTGGCTGTATCAAATAGCAGCATCGAGCACGGACAGTATATTATTAAACACGTTGAAATTTGATTAAGAATAACATAATTAAAAAGACATATTGTAAATAATCGAATAAAAATATTATAAAATAAAAAAAAACTCGTTACTTTAATTCCCGTGTCCAGTCTCGTTTTTCACCGGCAGATTGTTCGAAATAGTCTGACCCAGTTGTAACATAAAGCCACCAATCGGTTTTTTTTTTATTATCTGTGTATGGTGCGGATGCTACACCAGTAGTACAGCCACAAGTTGCATACATAAAAGTTTCTTATAATTATATTTACACGGTGTATTACCAATCCATTGCAACACTTTTCATCGGTACGCATAAATAAGATTTTTTTCTTATTCTTGAATTAAACTTACATTTTCTTAAAAAAATCTAAGTCTTTATTATAGCATCAACACTTACAAAAAGCTTTTTCAGGCTTCAGGTCCAGATTAGATAAGGTTTCGCATTGAATGTTCTATTCTATACCAATAGTTATGGAGCTTAAACTTGATAGTTAAAAAGTTAATTCTATGAAATCTATTTTTGTCACTGAATAACCGTCCTCCATTCATGACGCTTTTGAATGTGTGGCGCTAGTACGACTAAGTACTGACGACAGCAGAAGGAAAATTCAAATTTAAAATACATGTTCCTATGCTTCTCCTGCTAATGTTTAGGAGTGAAAGAATAACATAGAATACGCCATCTCGTTACTTTATTTGACAGATAGCATAAGCTTATAAACGGATAGGGTAAGATCACTATATTCACATTACTTACATTATGGATACAGCTCAGTCAAAAAATCTTGATTCGAATTGGAAGTATCAATATAACTCTTTTGAATCGTTCATATTTTCTTGTTGTAAATTTTAAAGTGTCGCTGTGTAAATTAGTGTTTAGGAAAATTTACGCTACCAGTTGTCGCCACTGTGACAACAGGTCTTTTAAAAGAAGTATTTGGCGCGAATTAATCGAACGAGTATTCAAATTGATCCCTGGATAATTAAAAAGTGATTTGACGGACAGACTTTTGGTCTTAGTGCTGCCACCTGGTGCCCGTAATTCCAGAAAACCCTCGCAACTTTGACGCTCTATTATTATAGCAAGAGATATATTACTAACCAGTAAGAATATAAATTAACCTTTTTGAATGATACATTGTTCGGTAAACAGGCGCAAACATAAAAAAATGCTTGAGTTTATTTCTACCATTTTATTTCTTAAATTAAATTTAAGTAGTTAAACTTTCTTTAGATTTTAATATTAAACTTTTAAAATGTGTAAAGGTAGCACTTGTGTTAGCGACTGTACCCGTGATGGTGTCACTTTTCAGGCTCCATTCAGCTCATGTGAAGGAGGTCACGGTGCAAATGCCTCACTATTGTAAGTTGTGATTCATGTAATGAATGTGCCCGGTCGTAAGCTTATAATGAGCTTTTTCTCGTTCGCTCACGTTCATTTACGGTGATTTTCTTTATGTCGCAATTACATCTGGTCGTTAGCCCGTATTCGGGTGCACGGAAGGCACTATTCTAATTCGGGCACCCGAAACAATATTTATACTGGAATACGTGCTGGAAGACGGACGGTTACGGTCGGGTAACCAAAAGCAAATGTACCCGAATACGAAATCCTCAGGTTCGAGTAGTCTAGAGGCTCCAGACGGAGAGGAGGTGGGGAGATGCCATCCACCTGGAATATTTCTAGAGGCACTCGTCAATTCTCGGCTTGAGGTCCCCTTAGGATCTCGCCGTCCCCAAACCCGGTGATGCTGTAAAGGTCATCTGCGACCAACAGCATACACACTCAAAAAAACGGGTGTACTCGATTCGTTCGTTTACTCTTAGTCCTTTACCCGAATTCCATCGGCACTCGTTTTCGGGCTAACGACCAAGTTAATCGCGCTATTAGTTTTTTAGTACCAGAAATTGTCATATTGAGATGAAAGTCCTGTTTCCAATGGGGCATATTACACTGTCAATAATATTACGATATCGTGATAATATTGACAGTGTAATATGAACATTGACAGTCTAATATGGCAATGTGAACAGTGCACTGTCAATAATATCACGATATCGTGATAATATTGACAGTGTAATATGCCGATATATTACCGACACAACTTGTGATAATGTGATCCTAGAATCACGATAATATTGATCGGTCAGTGTCGTATACCCCATTTCCAAGAATAAAGTAATTAGAATTATTATTGAGTAACCTTTCATGAATAAAATTTAAAGCATTTTTTACTGTAGGTAACTTACTGATGGCCTAATAATACATATGAGAATTAAATATGATTTTTCCTACTAGAAACTTCTTACAATAGCTTTTATCATGGCATTGATAAAGCATTAAATTGCTATTTATTTTTATCAAAAAGTGAATTTTCTCTTTTAATAATGACTGGAATCGAACTAGCATCCATCGCCGTCTGTATAAATGCGCAGATCATTATGCTACCGGAACAAGCTTTTATTTGGCGCCAAATAGTAGTCGATGTCCTTCTCCAAGGTTCAATCTATTTTCGTACTATAATTCATCAAAATTAATAATACAGAGTAGCACTGCAGTAGATTCATAGTTGATCGCTGACTGTTCACATTTCGCGAATTAATATCGGAACCGCGCGGATCCACATCGGATAAACACGTGAAAAGTTTACAGAATAGCACTGCAGTAGATAGAAATATACTCGTACATTCCGTGTAAAAAATGAGATACATAATATACTCATAGTTGATCGCTGACTGTTCACATTGCCCGAATTTATATCGGAACCGCGCGGATCCACATCGGATAAACGCGTGAAAAGTTTACAGAATAGCACTGCAGTAGATAGAAATATACTCGTACATTCCGTGTAAAAAATGAGATACATAATATACTCATAGTTGATCGCTGACTGTTCACATTGCCCGAATTTATATCGGAACCGCGCGGATCCACATCGGATAAACGCGTGAAAAGTTTACAGAATAGCACTGCAGTAGATAGAAATATACTCGTACATTCCGTGTAAAAAATGAGATACATAATATACTCATAGTTGATCGCTGACTGTTCACATTGCCCGAATTTATATCGGAACCGCGCGGATCCACATCGCAGAAACGCGTTTAAATTTTACATAATAGCACTGCAGTAGATAGAAATATACTCGTACATTCCGTGTAAAAAAATGAGATACATAATATATTCATAGTTGATCGCTGACTGTTCACATTGCGCGAATTTATATCGGAACCGCCCGGATCCACGTCGTATAAATGCTTGAAAATTTTACAGAATAGGACTGTACCCCTAGCACGAATCATTATCCAACTCGAATAGTTTGCAAACCGAAATCTCAATGTCAAATTTTGTATGGAAACTTGAACAGCAGCGGCACAAAGTACGTAACGAGAACTAAAAATCAGTACACATTTGACAATGACATTTCGGACTCGCAAACGATACGAATTCGATATTGGTTCGTGTACGTTTCTTGAGCGTGAAAATAGTAGATAGTAAGTCACTGCCTCGCGGCGGCGGGATTACTGCCTTGTACTTACGACTCCAATATTGGTTAGCAGCGCACTAAGTTAAGCGAACTTGTATTTACTTTCCTTCCAACTTGTTTGGACAATCTCGAAAGAGTTTTTCGTATTTGAGATGGTTTAATTTGTGTTAAATTGGCCATGCTTAACAGTTTACAAACTGGGATTCTTAATGTGACGTGAATTTCAATGGTTCTTACTTACGTAGGTACTTAAAGATTTTTTATGGACGGATGGAATGGTTAATTTGTGTTTTTTTTTTCAGTGGTAATGAAGACTGAACCGAGGGTTTTAAAAAATGCTCAGCGAACTGAATATTTAAGGTTTCTTAAGATTAAGTTAGTTACGTGTTCTAATTAAGGGATACTAACGGGATTAAGTAGCGCGCAATGAAATGTCTTGTCATAATGAACAAGGAAACATTTTCTTTGTATAGCCTTAGATACAATGTTGACCGACGCATCATGTTCGTATGTTTTTTAAATATTCCATGTAAATTATAAAAATGAGGCCTAATCATTGATATTTTTCTAAAGAAGACACCTATGCCTAATCGTATAAGTACAGAAAAATATCGATACATTATTTTTTTAAGTGTTCTTCTTTAAGTATTTTTTGAGCTGAATTTATAACATGTAAAATATTAATTATAACCACCTACATTTGTAATCAATAAACCACAGCATAAAATATTTTTCCTATTACTTGGGTAGCAGTTGAGCACCTGGCCACACGATTCTACACACACAATAGCATCCTGTCAAATTGACATATTCACACTACAATAATGCGTTGCCGCATTTACGGAGTTATTGTTTTTTTTCATAGTATTTTTATTTTAGACAGCTCGGTATTTATTCGAGCGAAGCAAGACCAATCATTTATCTATGGTGCTTACCTACCTTTGAATTTACCTACGTATTAAATGAATTAGACCTTTCTAAGTTTAAACATTGACGAGGTTTCAAAAGCATACATTTTTAATAATTTTGAGTGTTATATCCATACGGAGGTGGCTGCAGCAGTGAATAATGTTGCTTTTAATAATATTTTTAACGCAATCAAAAGATTAAACTTTGTTGAACTAAGCAGTCATTAATCCAGCCTTATGAGCTAGCTGAATAGGTGGAGAAGTCCTACATTAAACCTCGTCACCTTACCCAGCGCCGGGATATGCGTAACGCATTTCTTCAGGTCAAAATACAAGGCAATCTCTAATGATCTATCATGCAAAAAAATGCAATTGAGAAGCTTGATGGAGCAGTGTGTTGCACGTACCGTCGTCCGTCAGATGGGTGATCAAAAAGTCAAGTTCTTCATGCAATCTCCGTGAAAGCGTATTAAGAACATTAGTTTAAAAGTGTTTCTTAGGACAAGATTTTTTCTAACCTTTTTCCGAGTTTGTATAACTTGATATATTACAGATTGTACCAAAAACATTGATATGGCAATAAACTTAACTTACTTTATTACAACTTTATCTTATCAAATACAACGGATCAATCGTAAAAATATCCACTTACCCCATTCCATAGGTGGTGCGGTAGTAAATAAGAAATATACGGAAACTCCTCGCATGGGACAGATAAGGAAAGTGGGTACCATAGAACTTTTACTGAGTTAATAGAACGATTCATTTTGCCGCTGGTCTTCCAAATTCAGTAATATATTTAAAATGCATTATTTACTTCACACTGTTTTCCTTTAAGAGTATTATAGTCACAGCTTTACGGAGCTGTCAAAAATGCGTGCTTGGGCCTGTGACTATAATACTCTTAAAGGAAAACAGTGTGAAGTAAATAATGCATTTTAAATATATTGCTGAATTTGGAAGACCAGCAGCAAAATGAATCGTTCTAATGCCTTGATTACACGTACCGAATGAACGGACGAGATAGTAAAATGTTTCTCGGCCGAGACAGTGATGGAAGTTAATAACTCATGTAAAAGCGCTCGGCTGAGCACTCGGCGCTATGTTTATACGTACCGAGTACTTTACCGAGAGCACTATTATTACGTTTAGTCATCGCCAAAATTTGTATGGAAAAAGTTATTTTTCGTCATTATCACTATAGATCCTGTCGATCCCGTCACATAAAAAGTCCGCTGCTGAGCGATAGTGGAGAGGATGTGTTTGCGCACGGTTACAACCGCGGCTGAAGGTTTTTTGTGTTTTTTTTTAGGATAAGTGTCAGGTAGACTTATTCCAGAGTAACAATAACTTTTTGGTTGTGAAGGAAGAACTAATCCCATTAGTCGATAAATCGCGCAGTCTGCGGGTATAAAGCTATTTTAGTTTTACTATTTTCTTGTCTATAATTCGTTTTGTGGGAAGACTGACTTGGTAACTCAAACTCAATCATTGTTATTTAATTATAGTAGATACAGATTATATCGAAACAAATAATATCCTTTGATGGGAGAATCTTTTTAATACTCGAATCAATTCCACGCTGATAAAGCTCCGTTTCCATCTCTTGGATTTACTTTCAAACGACTTTAAGAAATAAACCTTAGCCCTGGGCATTGCGAGTAGCTCATTTATATAACCCTTTTACAATTGGCTGGTTTTACGTTCGGTCCGAAGGAAATGGAGATGAAGTGCTGTGAAATTATTGGTGTACTTGCTTTTACTCGCGACTTTGTCCACTTAGGATTTTAGGGTGAGAATTCATACTAAGACGAATTCTTTTCTATGAAATAAGACTTTTGGGTAATTTCATTTGAGCATTTTTTGATAGATTTACATACTAATTTACATAAGAAAGTCTTTTGCTGCGTCTGTCGGTCTTAATGTTTGTGATCTTCGCTACATGAAATTAACAGAATTTTATGCAGTTTTCGCAATCAGTATACCTCAAGGAACAACAAGCGAGAAATTATTCGTTTTGCCACCGACAGTAACACGGCCGAGTCAGGCAGGAGGGAAATAACCTTTATCGACTCAATACCATTCAAATTATGCTTCCATTTGCTTCGACGGTCACTAATTACAGTCGCCCTGGCTGTGATTAGGACATTCATACACTAACAATGACACACACCGCCAAATTCTGCAAACATATTTATATTTTAGTGTACGAATGAAGTTTGCCCCACACTCGTATAGAGTAGATTATTACCTCGAGTGAGACATAGAATATTTTATGTAAATACTAGGTGTTCCAGCGAACTTTGTACCGCCATAAAAAACAGGGGTTGATTGTAGAAGGGTTGTTTGTATTTTTGTATAATGTATCATTAAAAAAAACAAAAAATAATGTCAAAAAAAATCTTAAGGGTGGACCTTAACATTTAGGGGGATGAAAAATGAGATGTTGATTCGCTCAGACCTACTGAATATGCATATAAAATTCACGAAAATCGGTAGAGCTATTTCGAAGTAGTTCAATTACGCACACCGTGACACGAGAATTTTATATATTAGAAGATATGTAAGTTAAAATTCGGTATGTTAATCTTAATTAAAATAATCTAATTAACATTATAACTAGGTAATTATCATTATATGTAAGTTCTTAAGTAAGTTTACTCATGCGTAGGCAGGAAATTTGCTTGAGAGAATTTAAAGTTTGGGAACCGCAGGCTCAAGTTGGCGAAGGAAGAACTGAGATTCGCTTGACTGCTTATGTAAGGTGAATATTCAATTACTTCTAATTTTGGGTTTTTGAGAACAAGTCAATCGATGAAATTAGTCGTTAGTTAATTTTGTTTAGTTCCAAAAATATCACATTTTAATAACTCTCTGGAAAGTACTCGGAAGAATCAATGTTGCTAAGCAGGCCACCTCACTATGAAGCTTAAACAGACATTGGGAATGTGATCGATTAAATTGGCCTTACAATAGGTCTCCCACACAAAACTGCGATGCGATGCGACGTTGCATCGCAGAAACTTGCGATGCAAATTGCTGCGACACGATTACGATTCAACGGTAGTCGTATTGGACGTGTTTTAGTAAAAGTGACATGGATCGCAAAAATATTGTTGAACTGCTGCTATTGTTAATAAGATATAGAAGAAAAAGAAGATTTTGAGTATACCTATGTATATTGTTTGATAAATTTATTTTTATAATGTCCATCATTTGTAACCCAAAGGACGGGGTGCTCCCCAATTAAAGAAATGAAATAATTCACATCACATTCCGCCATTATCCACACAACGACGACGGCGGCGTCTTTCCTAGCCTGCTTCGGGGTTGATAGAGGTGGTTTCTATCCCTAAAAAAAGTCATTTTTTGTAGTGCTACAAGAAAGCAGACATAATTACGAGTATTTAAAAAAATATATTTCATTTGGATTAGATTTACTGCCTCGCGCGTAGTTTTGATCGTTTCCGCCCACTGTGCGACGATGCAGAGTCACCCATCCAATCACCAGCCTTTACAAGAATCAAGAAGGCTACTACGACATCGAGCATTTCGCTATATTCAGTTTTATTTGTTGTAGCAATATTGTAAATGGCTAAGTCGAGTCGTAAATAGCAGATGCCGTATCGAGGGAGTAATAAACGTTTAACGTAAGAGAAGTCCCGATAATCTTAACGTCC
Source organism: Chilo suppressalis (assembly GCA_902850365.2). Taxonomy (NCBI): domain Eukaryota; kingdom Metazoa; phylum Arthropoda; class Insecta; order Lepidoptera; family Crambidae; genus Chilo; species Chilo suppressalis. Next base: position 24,619,136 of record OU963898.1, read on the forward strand.
ATCGTAACGTCCAATAAAAGTAATGGAACCCTATTCTGGAATTGGATTATAATATAATAATTATTATCAGAGAAATCTTACTAGGTATTTCGCTATCTTGTTTCAAATTTTGAATACAGAGCGGTCACGTTTTTGCTAATTAATTGCTTTGATTACTATCTCCTTTTGAGACAGGGTTACCAGATGAAAAAATCAAAAGTCCGGGGAAAAGGCTCAGGCTTAGGATTTTTCCGTGGAAATCATTCCACGGAAAAATCCTAAGATTTTTTACAGTTTGAGAATTATTCTTTCAAGCCCACTTAACAATTTAAAAAAGTCGTAATATTATCGTTTCTATATACTGCTTATAGTTTTAATTTAATATAATTTGAAGAGTTTAGCATGTGGGAGATTTTATAAATACATAAATAAAGAAAAAACCTTACTTAAAAATGTATCTTCACATATTAAGTATGATAAAACTGATAAATAAATACTGATTTTAATTGTGCAATTATTTTATTACCAAAGGGAGATTATTTTTAGTTTGATTAACTTTTTATTTAATAGATCTTTAAAACGTAAGCTGTATTTTATGGAAAATTCAAAAAACCCCGCGATTTCATGAGATTAGCAAAATCCAGCCGCAATCCTGAGAAGAGTCCAAAAATCGTAAAATCTCAGGACAAATCCTGAGATATGGTAATCCTATTATGAGATAAAGCTATAAAAGTTATATTTGATAAATTTATATATGTGTAGTCTATTTATAGTATAATATGTATAGGTAAATGTATGTATATAAAATATGTATATTTTATTCATAAATTCGTCGTCCCTCTCCATCCAAAGATTGTCTGGAGGAAATCGCTTTTAGCGATAAGGCCGCCCATTGAGGCACTCTTTTTTACAATTGTAATTTCCCTCATTTCGGTTCTGTGTTGTGGTGTTTTCAATAAAGTATTGTGTATTGTATTGTATTTGATACAAACGTATATTATCATATTAATCTGTCTCTCAAGCCCTGAAGGTAAGTTTGTATAAATATCACTGTCGTATCTGCACTTTCAAACACAATAATTGGCATTAGTTTCGCTGTATAGTGAAATTTACTGTCTGTGATTTCGTCCATGTTGGGGTTCGGATTTGTATTTTTCAAATACAGATTGATCAGATAGTTCAAGTTATAATGATAATAAAAAAACGAGCGAGCCTTACAGTAGTCGCGTATGATGTGTAACATTTAAAACCTCACCTTATATTAGTAAAAAAAAGAAAAAAAAACCTACTACAAAAGGAATAAGCCATTTGAACATTATGTTCTAAAATCAAATGAAATAGCGCGCGCATTCGCGACTTCCTATTACACACTTCCGTCCCACTTCACGTAAACACTCCCACAAATTGCACGAAAGCGAGAGGAAAGATCATTTAGTCCTAAACTCACACTAACTCATTTAGCAGAGCCCGTATTTTGAAAACTAACTAACGGATTGTAAACTTAAAAAGTTTTAAAAACAAGACTCGGAAGAAATTGGTATTCATTTTATTACACAAAAAGATTTAATGTTCTCAACTGAATATTAAGTTTTAATGTGAAACATCTATGCTATAATATCTATTAAGTGCGTTACCACTTGTTCTCTACCACAAATACCTAAAAGCTTAGGCAATGAGCTTTTAATATGTAGCAGTTGTAAAAGCTTTGTTGGTCACTCATAGAGACAGTAGCAAGAGGAGATTTCGGTTCGCTCTGTGATGCCTCTAACATTATTTTAGATTTTAAGGTTTATTTCTTCATCTTAAAATATTTATTGTCTTTTAGATAATTATTAGTAAGGAGGAAGAAAAAAATATTCTCTTCTTACTTATTAAGAGCCCTTTCACATTTTTTTCATAAAATCGAAATTTTTGAGCGCCTCATTTACCCCCTTAGAAAAGATTTTGACTATTTCCAATAGAAGTAAACAGTAGATTTATTCTTCCTTCTGTAAGTTAATGTAGAATATTTGCAAATACTATTTTCCTTTTTTTGTACTGATCATTCTACCACAGCTAGTTTACGGAAAAAACGATAATATGCACAACTTCAAACGCCTCGATCTCTCAATAATGTTCTATTAATTAGATCAAATTAATTACTGCGACATCAGAAAAATCTTTTTGTTGTAACATAATGTATTAAAATTTTGATTTTCCATCTTATTAATTATCAAAAAAAATCATCTAACCTCCGTGAGTTTTCCCAAGAAATAATGCAGGTTTACCTCGTATTTTGATATTGAATTAAATAGAATTACTATCAAAAACTCTCATAAAACTAATCTACCATAATTGAACTACTGAAATATGCGTATACTTTTATAATTAGATCATTAATAATTATTTTATAAGACTCGAAACATCACCCGTAAAATGCAATATATGCTAGTGCAAATCTACCTACGCGCCTATCAGTACGGCAGCGGCGCAATTTAGTAAAAGGGCTCTTAAAGTAGGTTTTCGCATAGTCACGAGTATGCCAGGAAGCTTATTTGGTACGCTAAACTTGAAACTATACCGTGCACCTCCATGAGCAAACATAAAAGAAAAGTTATATAAACTAACTTTATTCATAGAAGAATTTTATATCCAGCCTGACTTCTTCTAGTAAAATTTTCTTTAGTTAAAAGAAAATTCAATTTGAAAGATCCTGATTTTCACAGAATCTTTCCTAATAAGAGACATGAAAAAGCTTGCATTTTTATCCAGCATTAACTTCAATATCTTGAATTGAATAATAACATCACTGCATAGTGCAAATAAGCAGCGCTTTTCTGTCGCAGCCACAGACCTAAATTGAAATAGACGCTGCCTGTGCTTCAAATTTTTTGGAAACTAAGCATGTCTGATTTTGAGTACTCACAAGAACAAGTAAGTGGTAAAAAAGCATGGAAATTATATATTGTTTTTACACGACTGCCCAAAAAGAGTGTAATATATTCAGGGTTCATGTGCGTATGTACAATTCTTTATTCTACCATAACTTCTAAACACCTGAACGGATTTAGATGTGTGTGGTATCGTTAGAATCATTTTACCATCTCTGGAAACAAAGGATACCTAAACTGTTAAAATTGATATAAGAGCATTGTCAAAATGTAAATTGTTAACGTCAATTAGAAAAAATCTTTTAAATGTTAAATATAGGTATCATTTGAAAGGTCTTAATGAGACCATATCAACTATAGTAGCATTAATAAACGGGATTACCTGAAAATGGGATAAATACTAGATTTTATTCTACGTTTTAGTTCCTTTTTTACAGCTTAATATGACATAGTTAGATATTTTCATATTACGATCGATGTCCGGTAGCGACAATGGTGATGCGAAGAAATCAATTAGCGTAAAAGTAAGGCCATAAAGGTAATCCTTTTGGCACGCGAAGTACATTCACTTGAGCTGTCTATTTCAGTCGATGTCTGTGGTCGAAGCGCTCAAATTACTGAAGGCAAATGGGATCACAGAGGGAGCCACTGCGCTGGTGCAATAGAGATTATGTTTAAGTCGACCAGTGTCCATTTGTTTCAAATTTAATGTTCTAGAAACTGTCCTCGTTACTGGATTAGCGCTAGAGAATTTAACTTTGCCATAATGAGTCGTACTGTTACGTTATTAACTACCTACTTATTTTTTTTGCCAATTAAGTTTTATACTTTGTACATTTCTGCGTAGCAAGTGAGACTGCTAAGCTTGATTAACTTATCATATTTAAATTTGAACAGTTATTCATCATCATCAGCCTATTAAGAGCGAACGCGAGCTGAGAGACATTTGAGATATAGGTATTTGAAATAACTATTGCTATCGCGCATTGGGAAATACCGTGCGATAGGGACAACAGTAGCTAATGCTGAAAATTGCGTATAAACATTGCAAAATTTGGCTCTCGACTATTTCCAGAGCCAAACATAGAATTTAAAATGCTTATTGAATCCACACTTGGCGTCTTTAGTGGTGATAAAAAATAGTTGTTTCTTAGGTTTTCACGCACATCACTCATTAAATAAAACTAGTTTAACGGGTTAATGCACGAACTTTATTTACTTATTGACGTTCGCAGCCTTTTCAGGTCTGCATCGTCATAATAATGATTTTTTATTTAATTTGTCGAGCTACCTTCGAAAGACTTTTATTGAGCGTTCGGATATTTCATTGGAAGATTTTTAAAACTTTATTGTACATAAAGTTTTGAAACCCGTTAAAACTAGTTTTATTTAAAAAATAATTCCTTTTTTTGCATTTTTTAAGGTTTTTGGTTTCTTTGAAACAAATTATCGAAAAAAGGAAGGCATAGGAGCATAGAATGAGTAAAATTATATTTTATCCATGAAAATCATTTCTTTAGTAATAAAAATCGAGGAGGACTCATTCGAGAACGTTTGTATGGAAAAACATTGCCCGCCTCCCCTCTTAATGCCCCTACTGCTAGGGCACAGGCCTTCCCTATGAGTGGAGATTAGGCCGTGACTCACCACGCGGGTCCAGTGCAGATTCGTGGGTGCTAACGACTGCAGTTGCAACCGGGGCTGTTTATACTTGTTGCCGAATCACGGAGGAGCTCCAGATAATAAGTTTAGGTCACCCATCTAATTACGGACCATTGCGAACTTGCACGCAGGCCGAACGCGCTAACCACCTGTGCCATCGAGCTTCTCGGTTATTGTTTACTGTAATTTGTTTGTTTGAGCTAATTTAAAATACCTCTAAACTCTTATGTTAATATTGATGGGATAGTAAATTACCATAATGATAATAACATGAAAGTTACCGGAACACAAACTACAGTGAAACTATACATATAACGCAATAGAAAAATATGTAACAGGAAGATAGGTTGTTCATAATAAAATTTAAGCATAATAAATCTTATTGCTTTTGCTAGGGGCAGATTATTTGCTCGAAAGCCTTTGCACTTTTAGGAATTATGAACTTTTAATCCGCGTTAACAAAAAATTATGTAGGAGTAAACACTTTTTGGTAACTCCTACATAATTTTTTGCTAACGGGGATTAAAAGTGTTATGGTGTTTTTATCATTCAATTTAAAACGAAACTTTACAAAATAGAAGGGATTTACGTTCGCTGGTGAAATTCTTGCTGTTCTGGGTCCGACGTTGATTGGCACACGTGACGGACACGTGATGACACCGTAATGGGCACGACTGTAGGATTCACTAGGTTAGCTGAAACCAAAATTGTGATATGTGAGATATTCCACGGCGTTTTGGAATTCCTAAACGGAAGTAATTTCAATTTTATATAAAAGTATATAGACTATGTAGATTTCCATCAGCAATATTGCTGGCGTAGATCTTTATCGTTTTAACATCTCAGAGACTGAAGTGTTAAATACATATCTTTTAAACCTGTAGAGGATGAATAAAAATATAGAATAACAGCTACCGTTTTAATGCAAATTGTAAGCGCATTTACAATGTCTCACATTTTTCTGACATTATTAATAAATAAAATAAATATTATGATTTTATTTATTTTTTAAGCATTTAGCTGCTAGATGTTTAAATCTAAAGAAAAGTTTACTAGAAAAGAATCCACGCGGACCAGGCAGCGGACGGGACTCGAACCCGTATCCTTCGCTATCCGGGCGAATGCACTGCACTGACCATTATGCTACCATGGCCCTATATATATATATATATATATATATATATATATATATATAATGGTCAGTGCATTCGCCCGGATAGCAAAGGATGTTCGAGTCCCGTCCGCTGCCTGGTCCGCGTGGATTTTTTCTAGTAAACTTTTCTTTAAAATAAATATTTCCAACACTCACACCAATTAGCCTAGCTCCAAAGTAAGCACTGTAAGGCTTGTGTTATGGGATGCTAGGGTAACGGATAGAATACATATCTGTACATATATAAGTATATTTATATAGAAACATATTAAACATCCATGACTGGAGTACAAATGCTCGTATTCATCACACAAACATCTTTCCCCACCGGGATTCGAACCCGGGACCTCTCGAGTTGGCGACACCATGAAACCCGGCATACAAACCACTCGGCCACGGAGGTTGTCAAACCTATACCCTGCTTTTCCACTTAGGGGGAGAACTTTGAAATATCCTTATTTATCGGATGCCTTTTTACGTTACAAGGGTAGCAAAAAAGCCTATGGCCCGTCTGATATGTACTATCAGACGCCAAGCGGCAATCATAGTTTGCAATACTAAATATGTCACTCGCCGTAGAGACCTGTGCCCCTAGCACGAACCATTATCGAATTACGAATAGTTTGTAAACCGAAATGTCAATGTCAAATTTTGTATGGAAAGTTGAACAGCAGCGGCACAAAGTACGTAACGAGAACTAAAAATCAGTACACATTTGACAATGACATTTCGGACTCGCAAACGTCACGAATTCGATATTGGTTCGTGTTAAGGGTACTGAAATCTTACTCGCCTGTAGAAACAGGATATCACCTCAAGGTAGTGTTCTTTGAATGTGGTCTTCTGTCAGGCAGAGGTGAATTGCCCAGAAAATAACAAGTGTGTTTCCAGGGATACATTTAAGCAAAAATCTACCTTACTATTTTGAAATGCTTTTTTTTATATAGCGAGGTAGGCGAATGCATCTACCCCACCTGGTGATAAGTCCAAACGCGAAGAAAGCTGGTACAGCAGTTATAAACTGCTACACCAACCATCCTCACCTTAACAACAATACAACAATAAAATAAAAATACAACCTCGCTTGTAACAAAATAATCTTATGGTGGGTCAGGAATCAAATTGGCTGATCTTACTACTTACATTATAACTAATATATCTGCGTGCATTTCAATGTTATCCGTTCAATGGTTTGAGGCTTTTTGAACTGTGTGTTAATACATCAGTCAGTCCAAAGAAAACAGAATAAACACAGAAATAACATAAAAAATAGAGGTTAGTGGTAGAAGGGTAAAAATTAAGGGTTGTTTGTATTTTTGTGTGATGTATCATGAAAAAAAGAAAAACAAAAAAAATACCCAAAAAAAGAAAAAATAAGGGGACCTTTAACATTTATGGGGATGAAAAACAGATGTTGTCCGATTCTCAGACTACTGAATATGCATATAAAATTTCAAGAAAATCGGTCTAGCTGTTTCGGAGTAGGTAGTACAATTACGCACACCGTGACACGAAAATTTTATATATTAGATTAATGAAGCGTTTCATTAGTAGGAATCATTAAATCAGTACCTATGTTATCACGTTATTTGTACCTAAGGTCATAATTCGATCACACGTGTTTACATGTTCACACTGTAATCTAATTTAAATCCGTAACAGAACAGATTGATATGTATCAAGACGTAATTACTTACCTCTATACCTGCCTATATCTATATATATCTATCTACCTATCCATCATCTCGCTCGACCCGAAGATAAAGTAAAGCGATTTGAGAAATTAAACCCTCGTTTAGATCAAACACAAACTTTCTGATTGATCTGAAAAATCCATCTTATTTAAGTTAGCATGACGCAGCTGATTTGTGACTTTGTGTATTTTAAATGCTTATGAATTAATTTATCGCTGCTTTGGGGCTTCCCTTTTAGACAAATTTTCAAGTTGTCAAACATGAAGTTGTGAAAACATCTACGAATAAATATTTACTTAAAATGTTCAGATGTTTTTAATTGATTTGCAAATGATTTATGAGTCAAGTTTTTGTATATTGGGCCGCCAAACATAGTACTAGATATCAAAAACACGTAAATTCTGGTCTAGACAGACGAAATAAAGAACATTGCTAAGAAACTGCCCTTAACATGTATAATTATTTCGCATTAGCCCGTAACATTAAAATATTTGTTTATTACGTGTTTATTACACTTTTGTCAAATAATGAAACATTTAAAACTATAAAAATTTACTTCATGTCTGTTTCTAAAAGAAAATTGTTCCGTTTCACAAAAATAAATGAACAATAAATCTGCACAAAAATTATTTATATAAGTATACCGAAATGAACAAGATTAATTCTAAACTTCTAAGAATTATGAAACACTGGGCCCTATTTTTTATTATAACAAATCACTGAAGGTGTAGATTTAGATTTTATTTATCTGATCAGATTAGAGACATGGTTGTAAGAAAACAAAAGCAAACTTTTCAGATTTCCTGTCAGGCCGACGACAACAATTTATTAGTATATATTTTTTCTAAATGTTTTTTGAGAAGTGTAAATCAGAGAAATGGGAGGTATGATTCTTTAGTTCCAAAGGGTTTCTTAGTCCTGACAAAAATCTATGTGTTTCTGAAACAATTTAATATGTTCCTGAAACATGTAAAAGTTTTGCGGAAAACACTACGTGTTTCTCGTGATGTTTCGGTGCTCCCCGATTGGCGTGGAGAGCACGGAAACAAATGAGTTTCGCAACAACAACATAGGTATTCTGTGAGATGCAATCTCACTTACGATCTCATTTTGCCGACACGACATTTTGCCGTGTAATGGCGTAATTCATTCATCAAACTTATGTCTAAAATGGCAGCTACGGAAATCGGAAGTGAAATTTCATTGTACAGAATCGCGTCTCGTACTGTTTAAAGGTGTGGACATGTATTTCACACATTGTTTTTAAATTTAAAGAAATAATTACATTACCTCCCCAGGCGACATATTTGCAAAAACTGAGATGTAACCAGAATAAGTAATAACCAGCTAAGTTCCAGAAATATTGTTTCTGTTAACATTTACGTGTTGTTTCAGCTACCTTGTTTACAATAAATACATGGCTTTATACAATGGGTCTTATTGGATGTAGTTGAAATGAAATAAAGAAATATATACGAAATAATAAATACATTAAAAATACTCAAAGAATAGTCAATAGGCATAAATACTTCATAAAAAATTACAAATTAAGTTTTTAATATGGAAATCTATAAAATATGAAGTAGAAAATATAAAAAAGACACCGAGACGCTGCAAACATAAATAAAAAAAATAACAATATAATCTGGGCTTCTTCAAGGCCAGACCGAACAGGCATTTTCTAGGCAGGCGTGTATCGTCCTAGACCTCATCATCGCTTTCCATCAGGCGAGATTGTGGTGTTTGACCACAATCTCATCGCATTGCCTAAAAATACAAGAATATTTTTAAAATATGTCAACTGTCTCAAAGCCAAATCCATATCCAAACTGCTAATATTAAATACGAAGTCACCAATATAATTAACTCACTCCAATAATAATTCGCTTATAGGTTGTAAAAACAAAATTTTTAAGTTAGATAAAGCCATTTTTAGTAAATAAAATAACGGCTCACGGTACAACGAAAACTTACTATTACCATGAAAAAAATATGAACGGTTAATGTTCATATTTTCTATCTAAATAAAAAAACTACAAAGTTTTACAGATGGTGTATTTCAAACAGCATACTATAATTATTCGATACTTATTGATGATGTTGTCTTATGTTTATTTAATGTCTTACAACTAAATTATGATGTATACAACCTCGATACAATCTCCAGATGGCATATTCTGTAATAATTATATAACCCATTTGGCTAGATATGATAAACATCTAAAGAGTTATGAAATTAATGGTATGTGGATGAATGCTTTTGCAATTGATAATGTAGTAGGTATGTCTCATTGGTATACAGTATACACTATGCACGTATTAATATGTTATTTTTTAAGATTAGTCCCGGTACTTCATCGACCGTTATTAACGCGCGGGGATGGCTTAAGTTTAGCTACCCGCCCTCGCTTTGCTTCGGTAGAGCTGAAGTGTAGACTACAGTTTTTGTTCTCAGGCTTGTATTATACACAATGACATTCATCTATGATTCTTCTCATACCTGTATGTAAAGTCTCAGCCCGATCGGTTTAAAATTGACAAAGTTTCATACAAACTTTCATTTCCTATTTTATCCCCTTGGGAGTAGAATTGATCAAAATCCTTTCTTAGCGGATGCCTACGTCATAACATCTACCTGCATGCCAAATTTCAGCCCGATCCATCCAGTGGTTTGGGCTGTGCGTTGATAGATCACTATGTCAGTCAGTCAGTCACCTTTGAGTTTTATATACTCGTATATAGGTAATGCTTAAACTTAAAAAGGTCGGATTTCAGGCAATAGACAACCAATGACAGAGGTAAACATAGAGACGAAATTGATTTTACATGTAAAGGGAAGGGGCGGGTTAAACATTTAACTCATGGGTTTAATGAAATAACTTCTAGTATCTTATTACATGACTGCCTAAAAAAGAGTGTAATATTTACTGGGTTCATGTACTTACTTGTGTATGTTTCTTTATTTCACCACTAGTGGCCTGTTACGTTACGTTATCGAAGGTTTCATACGGAACCCTAACTTTTTTGAAAATACTCTATAGCCTAGGTTCATCAGGGATAATGTAGAATGCTAAACATGAAAGAATTTTTCAAGTCCAGTAGTTTCGGAGCCTATTCATTACAAACAAACGAACAAACAATCAAAACTTTCTTTTTTATAATATTAGTGTAAATAACTTCTAAACGCCTGAGTCGATTTAGATGCCTATGTGGTATGATATCGTTAGAATCATTTTACCTTCCCGGGTGATATAGGTTAAGGTAAGATAAGTAAATAAACTGTTGAAATGACATTTATTTATGTCAAATGGAAAAAAGGGTTTCAAATTATAAACTTAGTATTTGGTGGGGAACGGGTGTCTTCTGTACTCCTTTGTTAAATAAATCGTTTATTTTATCGCTTAAACTGGTATATACGTATAATAATTGCAATATCTAATTAAATGTTAAAAATGGGTGCCGTTTTGTATGGTTGTCGAGAGATGTGTGTGGCGTATAGGCTCCTTCACTCGATTCTTCGCGTTCGTCCGCAGATAACTCACTAAATGGCGCTAGTGGTAGGCACCAGGTAGGTATAATTTTAAAAGTCTTATCCAGGCATATTACGGCATTTGTTAACGGGTTTAACTGTAAAACGTGATAAATACTAGAACAAAGATTGATTACTTACTGGAAACACATTTACGAGGCACTCAAAAAGATTTACATAAATTACTACCAAATTAAAAATTATAAAAAACACAACCGCTTTAAAATTAAAAAATTAAAAATGATCTAAAAATTCAAAAAGAAATATTAAAGGACAATGGGCAAAACGCACCCAGCTCCGCCAACAATGCAATTAGTATGAATCGATAGATCTAATAAGAACTAGCTTTTTTTATTAAGACACCGTAAAAAAATATCCTGGTAGTCAAAAGATATGATAAATGGGCATATTAAATATGCCCATGTAAAGTGAACTCACTTAAAATTTATGTAGCTAAATAAATTCACTTTATGGTGCTTTCATTTTATATTATTAGTAACCATAATAATATGCCATATCGTACTATACAACCAGATATAGATGACAAAGCCTGCCGACCATCCTGCGCTTGCACTTACTGAACCACCTCAAAACGGTTTACGGGGGTTGAAGGACTTGCAGTTGCAAATTGTCGACTCGTCTTACTTCGTTGTGAATCTCAATTAGTATGGATGAACTGAAATCACGTTTTCTTCGTAGAGTGGACAAGTTTGTGTGATTTGTGGTCGCTCCGTTTTATATACAAGAGAATTTACTATTACGAACAGACTGTTTGAAAAAACCCCAACCCATGCGTGGTTTTTGTATTTACTCTAAAACGGCAGAATAACACAAGGGGGCACCCTTGCACCTTTTGGAGCACTCCCATAATACCTGAGCCCTCTATGTAGTCGAACTAACTAAATTAATTCCCTTATTTTATTAATGTTCGTTCGTTATAGGTATGTATTAACTTGTACTTATTTAACCAAAAATAACTAAAGACCCCCGGGATGGAATTTGATGCGCTTTAGCACAGATGATCATGACCATAATACCTTTCAAACAAATGTAGTTTAAGCCGTGGCGGCCGTGGGTGCAGCGTCCAAACATTTTTGCCCAATGTCCTTTCGAATAGGACGGTAGAGTCTGTGCGGAAATAGAATGGGCGTGGCGAAAAACGGAACTAACATTAACATTTTTATTTGGCAATCAAACCCAGCAATCTGTAAAACTTCAAAGTTTTGTATTGATACGGATTTGTTTGTTGTTGTGATTTCTTGCGGTTTTTTGTATTTAATCATGTCTATCAAAAGGGGTAAAACCTTACAATTACGGTAGAAAAGCATTACAGTGCCCTCCAATCTAAATCCCATTCTCTTTCCGCACAGACTCTATGCTAGTTTTTTTTATGCGATCGGTGGTCGAACCATCTGGAGGATCGACTTTACAGCGCTTAGCTTAGTTCATACCTTACGTAGTACTGTACTTATGTAGGCGCGTGAGAAGTTATCCTTCTTTGGCATCGTTTAAAATTAGTTTTTAATTGCATGCAAATAATTAATTACAATAAATTAATAAAAAGTCTGGAAAAGGACACAGTCAATAAAGTTCAGTTTTAATTTGAAAAAATAAATAAATAATCAAAATATTCAATTAAAATCGCTACTGAATATAATTTATTAGAACATATGTGATTTGCACTTGTATGAAACTCAAACACGTATTCCGAATATACAAACTAGAAACATGTGGATAAATATTATAAATATGAATACCTATAACTGTTACTTTATTACAAAAAATAAAGATGTGGTTTTTGGTTCTACTACACGAATGGTCAAGAGATGGCGCTGTAGTCTCCTGAATCGCGCTTTGGTTCCGTTGTTCCAGATTAATAAATACTTTTGATATTATAAATATGAATACCTATAACTGTTACTTTATTACAAAAAATAAAGATGTGGTTTTTGGTTCTACTACACCAATGGTCAAGAGATGGCGCTGTAGTCTCCTGAATCGCGCTTTGGTTCCGTTGTTCCAGATTAATAAATACTTTTGATAGGCCTTCACAATGCAGTCGTTAGCTCCCACTAAATAGAGATTCTATTTCTATTTTGTTGGTAGATTTTCTTAATGTGCGGTAAAAACAAAAGTAACTGCATATACTACTACTACTTAACAGCATGAAGTTGGTCGCTTTAGCGAATTTTTTGTGTTACAGTGATGCGCGCGCATCTTAAAATTTCACTCTCATCATTTTTTCATAACGCGCCTAAAGAAGTATAACTTCAATAAAATATCACAAAGAAATGCAGAAACTAACTTTGAGTTTTCAATTGTAAACCTAATTATTACCAAAAGCCTCATGCTTATTTTGTTCACAAGTTGCAGCGGGAAAAAGGGTGCAAAAAATAGATAAAAGGACTCCTTCTAATTTCCTTGTTCGAACAGTTAAAGTCGACAAGGGTGTTTTTACAAATAATTGTTTTTATTATACCAGTAGGGGCTAATTGAACCTACCACACTTGACTCCAAATGCGAACATAACTGAAGGAGCGTAAAAATATGCCATCCAACTGCTTCTGCTGCATTTTGCATTATCATTTCAGTGGACAGAGTTTATTTGTTTCTTGGGTTTTCACGCACACCACTCATTAAATAAAACAAGTTTCAACGGTATAGATGCACAGATTTATTTATTTAAAAGGTATTTAAAAATCTTCCAATGAAATATCCGAACGCTCCTTAAAAGTTTTTCGAAGGTAGCTCAACAAAGTAAATTTTCCGTTTTACACAGAAATTTCGCCAATATCCCGTAGTGAGAGAGATTGCTCGGTATTTATACAAATAAAAATTTTATATTTTATTCGAATAACCCTTCTTCCTTGAGCTTTTATCATTGTTCTTCTGAAAGCATAACACGCAAAGACAACACATGTTTAAAATAATATATAAAGTGTAGGTAATTTAATCGGTAGAGAAAAAAAAAGTTTAGTTAAATTTAGAGGGGATAATAACGTTATAGTTTTATATATATTTTTTTAATATATTTACATTAATAATAAAAGCCAGGTTTGTCAGAAACTGTTAAGGTTAACGGAACGCTGAGTTTTGGGCGGAAGTAGAGGATATAGAGACAGGTGTTTCTGACAGTTAAAGAAAATGTGGTCTGTGGTGCCTTCTTCAAGACCGCATTCGCAGATAGAGTTATCTAAATAAAGTAAATATAACCATTATTCAGACGACGCATCCGGAAAAGAATGCGAAACGTCAATAAATAAATAAATCCACTGATTTATTTATTTATTTATTGACGATAGATGCACTCATCTATACCATTGAAACTTGTTTTATTTGACTCAGTTTATTATAAAATACTAAACCATTTTGTTATGTGCTGTCAAATTCGGTTACTTTAATTAAATACTTATGGGAAGATTATTATTTAAAACTCATTAAAACATTATTGAAAAAAAATGTCTATGTGTGAATAATAATATAACAACTAATTTAATCAAAAAAACTACTTTATTATTAAATTAGCTAATAAATTAATATTCATACGCAGACAATAGAAAATTGTAAATAATCGATCAATAAAGAATCCGATGGTTCAATAAGATTTTCGAAGGAAGTTCCTCAAAAGTATATTAATTAAAATTTTACCCTCAAATCATGCATCCTGAAAAGGCTGCTTAACGTCCTAGTTATGTATAAAAGCATTTAAACCGCATTTTAAGCCAAGTGGTTTTATCTGTAAATATGTGCTGTGCTGGGTAATATTTATGGCTATTGATGTTTTATCCACCACAAAAAGGATGTAGTGTAAGATCATATTTTTAATTTTGATTACCTGAATCTACGTAGATTTACCAAAAATAAAGTACACACTAATTTTGATATACATATTAATATTTTTCACTTAAAAGATCAAAAGTTAATAATCAAATGTCATGTTTTAAAAAAAAGTGGACATGCTCTGGACGTGAAGCTAACAAGAGGTTATTGCTGTACAGATTATGTGAATCTTGTCTATTGGCGCGTTGCCAAATCTTACCATGCTATTGTCCACTTGTAGGTACTTGTACTTATACTTATACTAAAAATGAGTTGTAGGTATTATAATAAGTTAGCAGACTCGACAGACGTTCAGCTGCCCGATAAAAATACTATAAGCTATTGGGTAGAGTTCTAAGTTATGTTAAGTATTTTTGTACATTTTTTTTATTTCTGCACAACTGACTACTAACATTTTTCTTCTCTTTTCTGTATGAACGTTCAGCTAAGTATATGTAGGTAAATTTAAAAAGATATTTAGATGAAAACAAAATAAATTCGTTCTCAAGTTATGGCTATGGCCTTATACTTATACCGTTACCAAAAGAAACAGTAATAAGAGTTTCGTATCCAAAGTGTAAAATAAAAACTGGAACCTAACTATGTCACTCTGTTGACTGTTTGTTCGTGTGTCGCGTGTCTCGAGATCATAAACGAAATAAGTCAAACAGCTAAAATGTTGTTATATTATGTAGAAAGTAGAATATGTAGTTAAAAATACCATCAAAAAAAAAAATGGTTGCCTGTAAAGTCGGTTTTACGGGCGAAGATTTTACGTGACAACGTCTTTTTCTCGGTAGAATATTTATTGATATGAATATAATTAAATTGCACAATAGGAACAAGGAATTGAATGAAAATAAGAATTGCACAAATTTTAACTATAGAAATATATATAATACGTCAAAAAAACATATTACAATGCATTGTGCTTGTGAATACCATCGTAGCATGCAACCACGCTACGACGATTCGTAGCAAACTTGCTACACGGCTACGGGGTTCCAGCATGCTACGAGACTCATCGTAACGTTACCGAGCGTTACACTTTTTCATAAGTGACTCCCAGCCGCAACCTAATTTAAGACGTTGTCACGTCAATATTTTTCATGGGGGTACATACACTCGAAAAATGTTACCCTCCACAGTCGAGTAAAAATAAGTTTTTTGAAGAAGAAGAAAAAAAGAAGATTAAAATGAAATTGGATCTCAAAATTATTGTCGTATTCATAATCAGCACTCTCAAAAGCTATAAATACTTTACACATATTATAATTGGTTTTATTAAAAAAGGAGATTCTGATATCAATACGTCTTTTTTCTTATTTCAATTTACTATATTATTGTTTAAAGTTTATTTATTAGGAGGTTGCTTTTTTTTTGGAAACAGTAACGTTATTTGCCTAAAATGATTTCATCACACTTCAATTTTTTTTTCAATTTTGTTATGTGTTGATACAAACATTACGTTACAAGGTATTACCTAAAATAACTTTAAATATCTTCAAATGCTCAAAAATGCAAAATATGTCACTGATGTTGTGGAACAGAGGAGGTCATTCTTGTAATTTTTACCTAATAATATGCTCAATACATCATCATAATCCATTAATAGGCCTTCCCTATTAATGGGTCATGACCCACCACGCGGGCCCATTGCAGATTAGTACCCACCAATGACTGACGACTGTATATACAGCCGGAACCAACGGCTTGACAAGCCTTCCGAAGCACTGCGGGGTTCGAGATAATAAGCTTTTGGTCACCCATCCAATGACCGACCATTGCGAAAGTTGCTTAACCTCAACGATCGCAGGCCGAACGCACTCACCACCTGCGCACGTGCTCAATGCGTATGTCTGATATATTTTGATTTTTTTTCGCGGTTTGATGCGATCTCCAATACAACATACGTGATTTATTTGTCGATTTTTGCTTCATATTATAATATAGTGTTTAACGTTGTGTAGTTAATGGTACCTACTGAACCCTTTGTGCGCGAGCTTGACTCGCACATGGCCTGTTTTTATATTACACCTAGAAAGATTTGTTTCAAGCTAAAGGGCTTTGTATTAAGTTTGAAAAATAAGTCAATGTACTCACCATAGTATTTTTTTAATCTAAAACTACACAGTTTTTTCACAAATCCGCTTTTTGTGCGGGCCTATTGTTTGAATATATACTTACCGATAAATTATATTATGTGACGTGTATGACCACTTTACCGAACGAGCGGTCCTTCAGTTGATAGAGTACCGCTTCTTCAGTGAATATGATTGAGCGAGATTTATTCTTATCGAAAGGCATACATATTGTTGGCATATTATAGATAATATTAAACTGCAGAATTCTCGTGAAAATTCATTGTCTCTATTTTATAATTGACGACCAGGAGGCCATTCGCCTAACGGAAATACTTTGGAAAACACTAACGCTTTCGATTTTATTTTGTTATTTCTAACCGCCGAAGGTTTTCAAATACCTCACGCTCATTTTCTTTAAAATTGTTATTAACAATTGAAAAGAGAAAATGTTTGTTGTATAGGAGCCCCTCTTCCATATTTATTTGATTCTATTTTTTTAGCAATCAAACCACAGAACACAGAAAGAGGTTAGAAGGGTGATCGTAGATGGTTTGTCCGGGAACCGATGTCGCCGGCTCGCCCACAATACACTTCCACCTAATAGCAAATCAAACGACGCGATATGAATGAATCTAACCAATCAGCACTCACTAACCTCTTTCTGTTCCGTGATTCAAACAAACTATTAGCTTTATAATATTAGTATAGATGAAAATATGTATTTTGGGATCGCTAAATTCAGTGTCATTGTTTACATATCAATATCGAATAAATGTTAACGATTGATTCACTTTGGCATCGCATTTAAAAGAGACGTTTTATTTACGTGGAAAAACATCAATGTTTGATCCAAGTAAACGTTTCTCAATGGAATTCCTTTGAGCATTTTCGTGGTCGCAGGATGTTTGTAATACAGATTATTTTGTACCAAAACTGTATTCTGGGAATGCAATTAAAATAGCTTCTGTGTATTCTAATATGTTATTGTTATATAATATTGTTCATTGTTGAACTATATATAGACCCCTCTAACTTTTTAGATCTATCATGAACATCAAAGAACAACAAAGTTTCACTACATGTATTTAATTTTATGCACGTTGTAATTTGGTTAAAAACTGTGAAAGCCATTGTGTCGCTCAGAGAGAGCAAGTAAAATTAGTAAAAGGATTTTGGTTTTATTTAATTTTCCACATTTTTTGTTTTTTTTGGCGCATATTTTTTTTTTCAACTAGTAAGCAACTCTAGCTAGGTATTATGTAATAGTGCTACGTTGTAAATATAATTAAATTAACTAAAACTGTTTTTATGTGTAAAAATATAATCATAATAAAAATAACTTAAAACTAAGTACAGGAACGTAAAAAAAAGAAAGCTCGGGGTCTTTATACTGACACGGTGAAGTTCTGCAACGGGGATCTCGTGGTTCCGCACTTAACAGCGTAGCGTAGAGGGTATTCGCAGGGTTTTTTAGCGGATAGTATGCCGTAAGCGCTCGTAAGCCGCGCGGACTGCTTAACGGCTTCTCCGTTTCGCACCAGTGAGACTTGCGAGAGGCTCGGTGTGAGGTCCATTCGTTGGTGTGCCCCTTGAGGGCGCCAACGTCTCTATATAGAGATTTAGCCTGCGTAAAAAAGGGTTCTTTTTCTTATGTTGTCATCAATAGTAGAATAGGGAGTTCTTTAGCAACAATACCGTCCTTGATGGTGCCGGTGGTAAAGTTGCTTAACTTCAACGATCGCAGTCGAACGCTCTAACCACCTGCGTCAGCGAGCTTCTCAAGGAGTAAGGTTGACTATTAAACATAAAATATAGGACTCGTAAATGACATCAAACAAATAAACAATCAAATTACAAACTTAAATTAAAATGTTACTATTAGTATCCAATTCCTATAAAAATATTACATTAGGTTTTTACAATTACACATAAAACTTACCCGATTACGGGGATAAAAGCGTAGAGTATTATTAATTAATAGAAAATGGTTAAAAAGATTCAAAATATTATAAATATCGTAGTGCAGCCTCGACAAATTCCAATCAAAAAGGCTCTCTCGTTCTCAATTTGAATTTAGCACGTTATGGCGCGCGATGTAAAATAGCCTACTAGATTTAGGGTGCGTTTTGATATTATCAATGCTATGTACGTTTCGATTACATTGTAGTTTTCTAAATTTTGGTTTTCGCATTACGTGTCAATAGACATGTGTCTTATACATATAAACCTTCCTCTTGAATCACTATCTTACGCTGAAATTTGCATTCAAAGGAGATTGCTCAGCTTCCATACATGTTTGGCCTAAAGACTAATAATCATGAAAAAATGTTTCCTAGATTCGAAATTATTTATAAATTACTGTAGAAACGAATTTATTGACGGACACCCCTGAGAACTTCTATAAACCATATACACTGAACATATTAAAATAATAAAAAACAAATAAGTTATAAAGTAAACTAGGGAAATCAAGCCAAGTACCGAAATTATGGATTAGATTCAGGTATATAGAGCATGTAGATTAACAGATGTTTTTAAAGTCAATGCATAAGAGTAATTTTTAAAATCAGGTGTCATCTATGCATTTCCGGTTATAATAAGGTACTCTGTGTGATGATTGTGAATGAGCCACAGATTAGAGAGAATTTTTAAACTCTCGTTAACCAAAGAAAGCTAAAAGATTTAGGTTATATAGCCATATATTCAGTAGCTTCATTATTTTTGTTATGTTTTAAATATAACCATATTTTAGATTTTGAGTGTATCACATCTTATAATTTTATTTATTTATTAATTAAAGTCAGGCAACGTAGGCCCATAGATAGATACCTTAAAGTCTAACATATATACAGATTGTAATGTGTTTATGGAGGTGTTTGGCGAAAAATGTATGGCAATAGACTTTATAATGTCGCCTACCATCTATAATAATTATCTGAGCACATTTGCATGTAGTGAAAATGATAGTATAGTTGTGGATATTAATACCACAGTGCAATAAAAAAAATGATTTATTTTATCGATCTTTACAAAATAGATTTGTTTTTATGTTATGGTAGCCATACACACTACGAGAAATCGTTACAATTAGACTGTACCGTCCGAACGGTACCGATAAATCGTAGCGTATATGTTATAAAACTGCACAGTTTGCAGTATAAAAGTGCACGTACGCCACGTACGATAAACTATTCCGTTCAAACTGTACAGTCTGATCGTAACGATTTCTCGTAGTGTGTATGGCTACCATTATATAAACAACTTCGATCAGTCTTTGGCTGAATGTTACTACACCCATAGCCATTAAAAATGATTCCTATGTTTTCCAAACCGGTAAAATAAAAAGTCCTTTTTATACAAAGGTGTCCGTTGAAATGTAATGACTGTAAATAAATTACCAATTACGCCAAGAATTACCGTGTATGTCAATATTTTTGTGCATTTGGGCCAATTTGAGCAATCTCCTTTGTTGCGTAGTATAAATAAACTTACAAAGAGCGGAGGCGATGTGATCGATTCGCATGATTAGAGATCCTATTAAAATATGTTTGGTTTTTTGCTAATTTTTCGGGTTCCATACTTCAAAAGGAAAAACGAAACCCTTATCGGATCACTTTGTTGTCCGTCCATCTGTTTGTCAAGATCCTTTATCTCGGGAACCCGTAGAGGTACCGAGTTATAATAAAACTTAAACCATACACTCAGATCTACGGTCTCTTCTATCTGAGCGGAAAAATTCAAAAATGGCCGTATCTTCGTTTATGTTGTGTACATACAAAATTTGTACTGAAACCTCGGTGGGTGAGCCTGACGCACTTTTCCGATTTATGTTATAATTTACTATGCTTTGTCTGGCATAAATTTTCTAAACAAAAAATTAAATCGACTAAAAAAATAATATTTGATCCACGATTTGGAAGTCAGGCGGGTCAAGATTGAAAGAAGATCAGAAACGAAAATCTATTTAATGTTTCAATCTTGACCCCGCCCGACTTCCAAATCATGAACCAGATATTATTTTTTACTTTTTAGTTCTATTTTCAATTTAGAAGTCGGTTTTATTTGTTGATTAAAAATTTTTTTTTTCGTCCATTTTAGTGAAAATTACATCGTCCAAGTAAACAATAACACAATTGACGGAGAAATCGGTGAACATGCATCAAAAAAAAAGGAGCGAGCCCTCCAGTAGTCGCGTATGATGTGTATCATTTGAAACCTTACCTTATATTAGTAAAAAAAAAAAAAACCTACTACAAAAGGAATAAGCCATTTGAACAATATGTTTTAAAATCAAATCAAATAGCGCGCGCTTTCGCGACTTCCCGTTACACACTTCCTTCACCAAATCACTCCCACAAATTGTAGGAAAGCGAGAGGAAAGATGTTACACATCAATATATATATATACAGTTGAACACAGAACCTCCTTTTTTGAAGTCGGTTAGTAAAAAAGTTACGACCAAGAAGGTTATTTCAGATGCAACGTGTATGCGTTGTCCTCGGGTGTGCTGGAGCGTGCACACTGCGCATTCTAGACTGGTCAGCACTCCGCAAGACTGAAGGACTTCTAAATAGTGCGTGACTAAAGTATCGTGTTATGCACTTCATATTAAGTTTCCCACGCTGGACTGGGAGTGAGAGAAAATATAGAACAGGTTAGCTGCATAAATTTTATAGCGAAAATATATCAAGTCGTAGTCGTGCACAATGAACATTCAATACTGGTCAGTACTCCGCAGAACTGAAGGGCTTTTAAATAGTGCGTGACTAGAGTATCGTGTATGAACTTGATATTAAGTTTTCCACGCTGGACTGGGAGTAGAGAAAAATATACAACAGGTTAGCTGCAAAATTTTAAAGTGAAAATATATCAAGTCGGACTCGTGCACACTAAGTATTCAAGACTGGTCAGCACTCCGCAGAACTGAAGGGCTTTTAAATAGTGCGTGACTAGAGTATCGTGTTATGAACTTCATATTATGTTTCCCACGCTGGACTGGGAGTGAGAGAAAAATATACAACGCTTTGGATGCAAATTTTTATAGTGACAATATATCAAGATGTAGTAGTGTACACTGCGCATTGTAGACTGGTCAGCACTCAGCAGGATTGAAGGGCTTTTAAATAGTGCGTGACTAGAGTATAGTGTTATACATCTTATATTAAGTTTTCCACGATGGACTGGGAGTAAGAGTAAAGTAAAAATAAGGAAAGGTGTAGGCCTAACAAGGAAAAGTTGGCAGGAGATGGGTTGGCAATTCGTGTCTACTGTTTCAATTTCAAATGATGATGATTCAAAACATTTATAGGAAACATAAGGACGATTATTCAATTTTAGAAAGTTCTGGGGATTTTGAAGGTTCTTAGTAACACTCCACGATACCCGGAAGTGCGATGACCTTTATCTGTGTAACTTGCTTGACCTAAAACGGTTTTTTTTTCTAAAAAGTTGCTTGCAAAGGCTTAGCTAATATAGTAAAAATGACAATGTTTTTTTATGAATAACGGAACGTATGGAGCTTTCGAGCGGATCTGTGCGGATTTGCCGGATAAGCGTAATGGGAACACGGGACATCCCTCTAGCATCCTCGTTTTATGGGTTTTTACACGTGGTTCATGATTTGCATAATTATTTTCATTAATTTATTTTTTAAAGTGAAAATTTTATTACTGATGAATATGAACAAGGAGCTCGATGGCGCAAGTGGTTAGGGAGTTCAGCTGCGATCGTTGAAGTTAAGTAACTTTTGCAGTGGTCGGTCATTGGATGGGTGACCAAAAATCTACTGACTCAAGCTCCTCCGTGCTTCGGAAGGCACGTAAATCCGTTTTTACAGCTGCATCTGCAATCATTAGCATTAGCACCCACCAATCCGCACTGGGCGCGCGTGGTGGGTCATGACCCAATCTCTCTATTTCATCCATAGGGAAGGGCTGTGCTCCAGCAATGGGGACATAAATAGGCTGATGATGAGTATGAAGTTAAACAAGGACCGATTAAGTGCTGAAATATTTAAAATCTACGATAGCTAGCTCGGGCTCTAGTAGGTATGTGTTCGTAATATTAATCAAGGAAGTACCTACTTACTTTTGATTTCCTGATGCCACTGGATGTGCAGAAATCCCGGGATTTGTAGAACTCGATAAAAGTGCGATACAGCGACATAATTCAATTATTACTTCCATCCATATCTCCGAAAGATATGGATGATGCGCGAACGCAGGACGATCAACGACGAATTAAGAAGTAAGTAATGTGAACGTCGTCGGAAGCTGCGGCGGGCGGCGCGATCGCTTGATCGCCTAACGTAATTGCTATGGCTATCGCTTTCACTCACGTTTTTATGTTGTTATTTCTGACCACCGAAAGTTTTCAAATGCCCCGCGCTCTTTTTTTTATTTTGTATTGGTAACAACAATATCAAAGAAAATGAGCGTAAGGTATAAGAATACCTTCGGCGGTTAGAAATAACAATATAAAATCGTTAGCAATACCGATAGCCATAGCAATATTCTTAGGCTAACCTGACCCCAGAACGGTTTCAGTACATGTGTGTTCAGTAATATGACGAATACGATTATGGAAATATAACGATAAATTATGAAGCTGCAAAAGTGGCGTAACCAATGACGGTTCCACATAATTTTTTTCATTCACCTTTAGCATTATGTCGTATTCCATTTTTATTTGTTATAAAAAAAATCAGACCTTGTCAACAAGCATTGTTGGTTCAATAGTTGAAAGCTCACTTCCCAGTCATCATTATATTTTGGTTATTAGGACATTAGATGTTTTTTGAATCGTGTTTCAGAATCTTTTATAGAGGTTTTAAAGCGTGGGTGAAGACAGAGGCGGCATAAGGCGTGGGCGACGTGGGCCACCGCCTACGGCCTCGCGATACAAGGGGCCTCGCGCCTCAAAAATTTTTATGCATTGCTTAAAAGCGAATTCCTTTTTTTATTTTATTAAATCCGTCTTCAGGTCTCCACAGAACAGGGCCTTGCGAAATCTGTCTTGCCCACATCAAATTTGGGTCTTGCCCCGCCACTGGGTGAAGATACATATTTATAATTATCATCTGTTCTACGATGCTAGATAAAGATAAACATTGACGCCTTCCAATAAGTAAGATAAGTTTTTATGGTATCATGAGCAGGGTGATATAAAAAAGCCGGCGATCTAATTAAGTATCCACTGGTTGTGTGGTGTCAACATTTGCCTTAATAACAATATTGTAGTACAGTCAATCTGTCGAAAAAAATATGGTTTCAGTGAAAAAAAAACCTAAAGGGTAAGCCTTGTTTTTTCTGTTGCCAAATGACGTCAGTAAGCCACCTTGGCGATGGGCATGTTCAACTCGTAGGCGTTTTTTGAAAAACTCAAAAAAACCGTCAAAAATTTTTTGAAACGCATTTTTCTTGTTTTGTATGCATTTTAGAAACTTTTTTTTCGACCATAATTGCAGAGGGCGTTGAGTACTACAATTTATGTCATTGTTGCAATCTCGTACAACAAAAAATGCGCATTGTAGGTGGCGCTAAAGTCTCAAAAAAAGTGTTTTTTCACTTTTTCATCCTGAAAATATCATTTTAATGGAAAACTTTAAATGGCTAAGTTGTTTTGTACATAATTACCAACAACTTTTGTATAAAATTTTTTTTTCTATTACTTACCGTTTTCAAGTTATAAATTGCGCAGGTATGAAAAATCCAATAGAGCGGTTTTGGGCAGTTCAAGTACACATTTGCAGTGCACATTTCAATAATACGTGTATGGTCGAAAAAAAAGTTTCTAAAATGCATACAAAACAAGAAAAATGCGTTTCGTAAAATTTTGGACGGTTTTTTTGAGTTTTTCAAAAAACGCCTACGAGTTGAACATGCCCATCGCCAAGGTGGCTTACTGAAGTCATTTGGCAACAGAAAAAACAAGGCTTACCCTTTAGGTTTTTTTTTCACCACTCAACCTACAGATTGACTGTACTATTGTGGGTAAAATTGCGGCAAAGAGATTGTGTTGACATGAAATTAAAGCAAAGTATAATGGGTAATGTTGTGAGTAGGTAATAAATAAATAATTATTTATTCATCACCCTTATTAGGCCTAAATAGAGAAAGCCTTTTGATTTTGAAAATGATTATCTGAGGTTTTTTTTTGTAAATTTTGACAAAGACACTTCGCCTGATGATCTTAGCAACTGACGTCTACATGCACATTTACATCAACTTATCGAAGTATTGTAATATACTGCTCGTTGTATAATGAATTAAGAAAAAAAACCTGCCAAGACCGATCCGGACTCGCGCACGAAGCATTCCGTACCATTCATTGTCTATACAATCTTGGACACTTTACTATAATATCGAGTAAAAAACGGCAAAAAATCACGTCTGTTGGATGCCCCTTGATTTCAATTAACAGGTTTTCTTGTAACCCACAAGCAAATACCTATGTAGCGTCAGCGTGGACTTTAAATCTAGAACACGCAGAGCTCACGATTTAGTGTCGCCGCACACGGGCCACACGCCACAGCCACAAACGCCGCCACGGCTGAAGCGCGCGACAGCGGCCGACTAAGGTAAGGGAGAGAGGGGTGGGGAATTGCGCGAGTGACGTATGGCGGCGTTTTGTATCGGCGCATTAAGTGGACAGCGCGGGCCACAAGAAGCGAGCAACGACGATTTGTAGCGTGTGGCGGCCACCGGCGTACCGTGTGTGGCGAGTCCATATAAAATGTATGAAAACTACAAGAAATATGTCGGTGGCGGCGTTTTGTGGTTGTGGTCGGTGGTCCGTGTGCGGCGACACTTATAGCTGACACACATAAATGTTAGTTAGGAAAATTAGTATATAAGATGTAAATACAAATTAAATGTTCTCTTAGTTATCAAGCGACACACTAGCTGTTTCATTCCTTATCTCCCGTGGCTAGGTGACTCCTACATCCCATAGCTTTTTAAATTTTTTAGACAGTAGTTTTGAAGATAAATTTTATTTTAAATTCTAATTCACCCCTCCCCCAAAAGTAACTACCATATTAGAATTTATTTGTTTACTTTATTCATCCGTGTTTGGGTCACATACATATATATATATATATATATGTGCTAAATTTCGACTTGATCGGCCCAGTAGATTCCGAGCAAATCGACTGTGATAGACAGACAGATATACAACCAAGTAATCCTTTAAGGGTTACGTTTTCGCCGATTGAGGTACGGAATCCTAAACAACTATGTAAATATTTAAAACAATTCATATCTGTCTTACTGGAGTCCAGACACGAAGATAGCAGCAATAATTATTAAAAGGCTGATAATGACCTATGAAAAGTTATAACAAAGTTTTGAGCATTCCAAACTAAGTTTCTGAAAGAGAATCCTCGAAAAAATGCGAGAAGTTTCACCAGAACTTCTGCTCAAAACGTAAAAACGTTCGCAAATGAAATTGTGAAGCAAAAACATTCCACGGATTCTTGTTAAACACACAACGGGGATAATATTAAATAATTCTTGTAGAACTTGGTTTTGTCTTAGTAATGGTTCTAGAACAAAAAATATATTTAGTGTTCTGTATATCTGTGTATATTCAATGAATCATCGAAAAGTATGAATGCGCATCACTTCAGAACGACTGAACCAAATTAGATAAATCTTTTTTTATTCTGTTCGATAACGACAATAATGTCAGGTCAAAATTTGGAGCCCTGGGAACTGCGCGGGGACTTTGGTTGCCTATGCGTATTCGACAGGCTCTTTCATGGTGAGTGCTCCGAGGAATCGTTCCGGTTAATATCCACAATACCATTTTACCACCGCACCACCCATCACCAAGTTCCCTGAAAACACTGACCTCCACAACTGTTCGTTTCCAGAGATCTTTTATTCCACAGCAAATAAAGTTATGGAATGAGCTCCCCTCCACGGTGTTTCCTCAGTACTCCATCATGGTCCTCTTCAAGAGAGGCTTAAAGAGAGTGTTCCACGAAAGGCAGCGGCATGGCTGCGTCACTGGCATTGTTGATACCCATGGACAACGGTGACCACTTTATAGCAGGTGGCCCGCCCTCGTCTGCTTTCGAAAGCAATAAATAAAAGTATTATATTTTTTAAGTGAAACTTCTTTACGCACGCTTGGCTTGGGGGGTAAACTGGCGAAAGTGCTATGCGTTACGAAAAGTGTGTTCGGGCGAGGCGAACGGGAGTTGAGTGGGGGATATAAACAAAAGAAACCAGTGCGCGCGCACATTTTCTTTCTCTCTTTCTCTTATAGCTAGTAAATGGTATATGTACATACCATATATAGATATATATATATATATACAGATGGAGTTAAAGAAGTTTCACTTCAGTCGTGTGGTCATAAGCACTCTCTTTTTTTAAGGATATAACTGCTAGATGTTTAAATCTAAAGAAAATAGTATTGGAAAAAAATCCGCTCTACTAATTGTCCGTGTCAAATTTTCTCTAGTTTCTCTAGTGTCTCTTAAGCTGGAAGGCAGCGCTATCTATTCGCATTGTAGGTAACCCACAGTGTCAAATGAATACCTTTACAAGTATTCAACGTTACCGTCCGGATAACGGAGGGCGCGGGTTCGAGCCCCGTCTGCTGCTTGGCCCGTGTGGAGCTTTTTCTAGTACAATTTTCTTTAAATACAGGTACCCTAATAATCTACTGAACTTTTTTGTATACGTATTATTTCAGTTGAAAAATCGTTAATTTAATTAAGCTAAAAATCTAAACGGACATTCATCGATGGGCGGTACGTAGTTCACCGCTGCTAGTGTATTATATACTTACAATTATTTTCTTATATATTTAAGTACTTTTATTAATTTGAGAAAAATCACAGTAACACAATGTTGTAACATCAAAGGTTCACCAACGGAAATCGAATTCTATTCGTTCGTAATCTCATGAGAGTTCAAAAGCGTTTCTCTTATGTTTTATCTGTGACATTTTGGGAATTGAGAATATATACAATGCTCTTTTTAATCTTTTTTAAATTATTTATGTTTAGCTGAAACTTTGGGAGTTATTTACGTTCAGTTGTTTTTGTAGGAATAAACAGCTGCGCTTTGGGAATTAAGCAGGTACCTTTGTGATCAAGAGAACTGTGCTTAAATAAAACATTAAGATATATTATTAAAGCTAGAGAGTGCCCGCGACTTCGTATGTGTTGAAAAATTCGTTTCCTATTCAAACCTCCACCCCCCTTTTCACCCCCTTAAAGGATAATTATAAAAACTATGTTATATTCATCTCTGGGACTCAAACTTTCAATATACTAAATCATCTTAATCGGTTCAGCAGGGTCTATCTTGTATCGCAGAACTTTAAATTTCATCATAATATTATTGCGCATATCAACTTCACTTTGCAGAAAATTTTTTCGCATTCACTCTTTTAGCTGACACTGAAACGCATAATTTTATGAGCCAGAATCATCTTTATATATAACTTTACCATCCACGACAATTAAAAAGCCGACCCATCATAAGAAAGAAAGTTCATACTGAGAATCGTCTTTTCACATACAAATATTTAACCTTTGCTACCGCGCGGCACGCCTTCTGCCGAGCCGAGCGAGTAAGCTTGCTCTTCCTTTCCTCTAATTCCTCTAATTGAGTTGCTCTATCAAGTTGTCTATTACTTCGCTGTACTCAGTCAATACTCGACTAATTTTTATCTTTAAGATTGATAATAATATCTATCAGTGATGAATGCAATACAGCAAAGCATCTAAAAATAATTAACGAGGACTCCGCATAGGTGCCGACAATATTTTATTGGGACCACACTTGCGTCTTCTTAACCTTTCGGGTAGAACTAATTAGAAAATTGGAAAAGGGCCGGTACGCACAACTAACTTTTCATCGTATACTTTACAAAGTGATATTTGCCACTAAGAGTAAAATGTTTAAATTTTTCTGCGTTATTATAATAAGCAACTCTACAGGGTTGTACACCCGGAAACCCAACATTTCTCCGACACATGTCGAGTCGAGACATCCACGTACTCAGCGCAATATACAACCACAGAGCGGTGTGAGGCTTGATAAAACAATGTCACAAAATTTGGACCCACCATAAAATAAAATTCTTTAATCTGTTAACTGATTGCCTTATATTTTTCACAGGTACCTAATCTCTCTCTCACATGAACAGGGTGCGAAGGAAAAAAACAGGACAAGTGCTAGTCGGACTCGCCCACTGAGGGTTCCGTCCAAATTTGTAGGTACACCCCATAAACGGGCGTATCTTATTTGGACGCTAACTTAGACATTTTGATTTTACGCGAACCGTAGTGAAAGCTACATTGGTACCTACTTTCCGAACCACATCGACCAATGTCAAAGTGGCGTCATTGAGGTTTGACCAAGAAAATCGTCTGAAAAGTCAACTCTATAACTCGCTTAGAAGCATTTGCTTTTTTATGTGTCCACGGACACTAATCATTTTATTAAACACTTTTTGAACGGGTACCAAACGCGGTTAATTGACTGTTTTCATTGATTCTGACCTGGGTTTCGGATCCATTGCTGACTCCGTCTGTAAATGTTTAGTCATGCCTATGACTAAACATTTACAGACGTCATAGTCATAGGCGGCTTCACCTGTGGTGCAGTGTGTACGTTGCACACGGGCGCAGCGGTCTAAAGGGGTGAGCGTAACTCCATGCCACCATTACATTGTGACTGCTCGCTTGAATGAATGAAATGAATTAATGTATCAAATGATTAAATGAATGAAATGAAATGATTGAAATGAATGAAAGGTCATTTATTCAGTCTAGGCACAAGTTACAAGCACTTGTGAAGGTCAAGAACCTACGCCATCGGTTCGCAAAACTACGGCGGGAGACCTTGAACTGAGAAGAACCGGCAAGAAACTCAGCAAGGGCTGTTCTTTCCTCCCTGTATTGTTATGTACAGAGTCGTCAAATTAAAAAAATGACTTCAGAGATACGTTTGAAGTCACCTTCCATTACATCATTTAGAATATAAATTTAAAGTTACAATAAATTTTATATTTAGTATAGGAAGCGGTATTAGATATGTACTTTAATACTGTTATGAAAAATGACTAATACCCATCAAATAACAAATTATAAGAAACACTATGTTCATGCATTACGATCATTTAGATAATCATCAACTTTAAAATAGCCCTTATTCATAAGAGTATTCTTGATCTGAGATTTAAATTTGGTCAGTGGAAGCTCAATCAGATCTTGGGAAACTTCACCCGGAAATGAACCTCTTGATTTTTGGAGTCTGAAAGCTTACTTGCTGGGAGCCAAGGAGCTTATTGGAGGACGCTTCATTAATTGCACACGAGTGTTACGAGGGCTAGAGAGAGAGACGCCACTGTGTCTAGTCTAAGTCTAGCGACTCCGAAACGTTAGTAATTATGAAAAAATTTAATAAATCGCACTTTATACTCGTATAAAAGTATTTTATTAAACATTTAACTTCCTCAAGAACGAACTCACTTCCGACCACGAGCAGAAATATGAATGCCATTATGCAAGCTATATCCGCCACTGTGGGATGCATTCGGTCTCGATTTTAGTGCGGTCATTCCGCTAGCAATAAAACAGCCGCATATACTGTGCACTGTCAAGGCTGCGTCGCTATTAAATAAGTTGCGGTCTCGATAGCAGCGTATGATTTTCCTTTTTGTAATTACTAGGTTCCGCCATAACTTTATCCGCATTGCAATTAGTTTTTTGAGGATCTCATAACTTTTCGATAAATAGTATTATATTTCTCAATCCAGATAATAAACTTTATCAGTCCCAAATTTCATCCAAATCCGTTCACACCTATTTTTGCGTCATTGAGTAGCAAAAACAAACTTACAAACTTTCACATACAAAATATAATATAACTGGTTCCGGACCTATAAAAGGCCGAGCCTCCCTAATCATTCATTCAATTCTACGGCAAAAGTTGCCTACTCAACTTTTGAAAGCTCGCTACCGAGCTCTAAATTAATAAAAGGCCTTGTCCCGGGGCCGGCCAAGATCGATCTAAGTGGCGTGCATTTGGAGAGGCCTATGTCCAGCAGTGGACTAAGATAGGCTGTTGATGATGATTGATGACGGGGCCGGCTGCCCCGGCACTCAAGAAAGACCTCAAAGCTTTTTAGCACCTATTGGCTCTTTAAACAACTACTTAACTCTACTACTCTTCTCGTCATCTTCACGTACTGCAACCTCATCGGTGAGACTGTCGCCTGGACTCCAGCTTCTTCGGCCAGCCTCCAACTGCTTCAGCCCGCCTTCTACCGACTCCTGCCGTTCCATCAACTCCTGCCACTGGCCGATATACGCCGGCCAACCTACCAGCAGCGCCACCAGCCACCACCAGGGCAGGCCAAGAACTGAGACGGCTGAACAGGAGCGCCGTCCATCTGCCTGCAGCACCACCTACCGTTCAAGTCGCCCCTGAAGACCGCCGACGACCCACGCCCACTTCACCACTTCCACTTCACACCCCACACTTCACACACATACCATACCCCTATTTTTTATAATCTGTAAATACTACTTTATCTTGTAAATATATATATCATACACTGTTCTTTTGATTTTTCCTTCCTTTTATTTTTTTTATCTAGATTTATTTTGTCGCTACACGACATCATTCACAATCATCACACAGTTTCTGTCACAGAGTACCTTATTAATAACAGGAAATGACACCTGATTTTAAAAGTTACTCTTATGCATTAACTTTAAAAACAGGCAACTATCTGTTAATCTACATGCTATATATACCTGAATCTAATCCATAATTTCGGTACTTGGCTTGATTTCTCTAGTTTACTATATAACTTATTTGTTTTTTATTATTTTAATATGTTCAGTGTATATGGTTTATAGAAGTTCTCAGGGGTGTCCGTCAATAATATTCGTTTCATTACAGTAATTTATATATAATTTCGAATCTAGGAAACAATTTTTCATGATTATTGGTCTTTAGGCCAAACATGTATGGAAGCTGAGCAATCTCCAATTTTAATACCTAATTACAATAGGCACGCGCACGCTTCTTTTGTAATACAGCGAAAGACTTTATAATTTTATTGGATGTTCATTTACGGCAATAGATCCAAGTGACCTTTATTTTATCCATTCGTGTCAGTTAGTATGATTTCCTATTTATTTTATCGAACCAATTCTTAGAGCTTCACTTATTGTTCTTCATATACTCCAAGTACTTGTTTTTTTTTTTTTATTTCATAGTATAAATGCTAAGAGATTTTCATTGCGGGGTTCCATAATAAATAAATAAATAAAACATTTATACTGGAACTTCCCGCTGTCATAGTCACCACACCCTTTTGAAATGAAGGCCATGATGTGATGAGCTCCTATGTAAATGAGGGCATGGATGGAACTGGAAATTAAACATTTTAAATAATAAAAGGACGAATTATAAGTTTGTACACACATAATTTTGCGTTGGTTTTTAGAGTTCCGTAACTAAAAGCTGACCAACGAAACTTATTTAAACTACTTATTTTTATTAATTTCTAGCATTTTTTTTACATTTGAAAACGAGCAGATTAATGCTAAAAATATATAAATAAGATCTTTTTTTCCACGTCTACCCCTTTTATTTTTTAAACCAATTTTTTCATATTTAATATTTATTTTTACTTTTAAATGTAATCAGTGTGACCCAATTGATAATAAATAATTTAATGCATCTCTTTACCTGGGGCTTTATGGTCAAAGGCTTACCTGCGTTTGTTAGCGTTTAGTGTGAACCAAATTTCATGTGTATGTTTATATGATTGAGGACCTCGATGGCGCTCGATGGCGCGAAATTAAACAACTTTCGCAATGGTTGGTCATTGGATGGGCGACCAAAACCGGACGATAGAGGCCCTTCGTCCGGTGTTGAAGGAATGGGTGGGACTGCCTGATCTTCCGCATGGTGCATATTCTGACCGGACATGGGTGTTTCGTTTTCTTTATGTACCAGGTCGCGCCCGTCGGGGGGAAACGCCGTGGTGTCACCACTGCGACGCTTTCGACGATACGACCGAGCACACCTTGTTGGAGTGCCCGGCCAGGCGACGAAAGCGCTGCGAGTTAATACCGGCGCTAGGATGCGGATCCTTCTCGCTGCGGAGCATAGCCGAGATCATGCTCAGCAGTGAAACGGCTTTAGCGGCAGCCACCTCCTTCTTTGAGGGCGTTATCTCGCAAAAAGAGACGGTTGACAAGGAACGGGAGGATGACCCTCGGACCGTTACCTCACGCCGCAAAAGAACAGGTAGGGGAAGGCAACCGTACATCCATGACGGATCCCCCTCTTGTAGAGGCGCGGAAGGGTCTGCGAAGGGAACACCCAGGCAGTCCTTTCGCAGCGGTCGGAACGGTACGGTGGAGCTCCCAGCGCTGGTGGACGTCTGTGGGATCGCCCGAGATAACCTGTTCAAGGCCTATCTCCCTATTCTATCCATAGGGAAAGCTTGTGCCCCAGCAGTGGGGATACTAATTGGCTAGTTATGTGATGTGATGATGTATGTATGATTGACATTATTGAATGTCTATTATCACTTGAGGGCATAACAAACTGCAGATCATTCAGTTGCAGTCAATTATTATTAAAACGTGACGTTGACGTACCGCATAACGAATTTGCTACGAAGAGTATGCTACTTGGTTAAGGGGGCTGGTAATTTCCTTAAAGCCAATTAATTTTACAACCTTGTGCGCACTCTGTTGCCATTCTGACAACACTCATAGATTTTCATCACATCATATTACAAATAAATCTGCCATAAATCATAATTCATAAAACATAGAAGATCCTTATAGCTGGTAACGGGATTGTTACCATGTACCTTGTTTATATGAGTATTTGTGTGTCGGGAACAAGTGCGAGTGAATAGTGAGAATGTGACCAGTAGTAGGGGTATCGAGCAGAAAATTATAAAGACGACGTCAGAGGGTAGACGGATATGTCGGCCAATAACATCTGTCATCTACTGCAATTACTTCAGTTATTCCGTGATTATAGCGCTTGCAACAGTGCCGAAATATCGGAGACTCATAAAAACAAGGTACACATGGTAACAATCCTGTTAACAGTACTATAATGTTAGTGACCATGAAAGTATAAAACAATATATCATAGAAGATCCTTCTAAATTGAGAAATTGTGTCAATATTCAAGTGCTGATAGCAATGATCTCTCCGGACTGCTAAAGCGTCTTAACTAAGATGCAGATACATCAATGAAAGGCAAACAAAGTATGTGCAACGTGCCTCAGCAAACAAATGCAAGTCTTTTACAAACTCGAGAGGAGACTCACCGTTGGCTGGTACAACGATTCCTTCTGAAGTGTCGTAAAACATTTTATATCGCTATTCCGTCAAAACACGTTCCTGAATAAGGACCACAATATTGCAGATTACATTAATGTCAACGACAATGTAGAATTTACCTTTATCCTATCGATTTTTAATAGAGGTTTAATAACAATTTTCCTATTTCAGAGAAAATTTACCCAGATATTAGCTTTTCCCCGTGTTTCCGCGTAAGAAATTTATATGCATAATAAAGTAACGACATTTTTCTAGAAAAATACTCGATTTAACAATATAAATGTTGTCTTTTCATTTTAGTTTCAGAGTTTTTTTTAAATTACTATGTGAAATATTAAATATATCAATGTTATTGAAGTTATTATTATAATTGTTGGTGGAACGATAAATAAAGATGTTAAATTACTTATTTCTAAATGCTTCTGGTAAATCTCTACTGACGAGCATCTAGTTACGATTTTTCAGTACTTTTTCGCTACAGATAACCGGCCCATCAATCACTGGAATGTAACTAGATCCTAGTGCTTGGTAACAGCAAATGGATGAGCGGTGTTTTCTGTCTCAACTCTGAGTTAGCTCCTTAGATTTTTTTCGGCACCCATTACTTGACTGTGGTGTTATATTAGGAAGGTTTAGTATTTCCTGGCACAACAGTAAACTAAATACTTAGAACAATTAGTTGTACTAAAGCTATAATATTATATGTTAAACTACATCATACACATACCCTACACTAAAAGTTTGTATCAGAAGGAATTGCTGGGCTCCATTTCATGAATAAACCTTTTGTTTTCAGACAATAAAGAAACGGAGTAAATAATAAATTACAAGGTACCTTCTAAAAAATAGTGTGCACGGACCACTCATCGTGAGTGAAACTTCTTTTCTAAAATAACGCAACATTAGGCGGTGCCTAAGACATAGGGGGAAGGAGCAGCGCAGGCATCAGTCTTGTATATGTATATATAGGTATATTATATTGTCACGTGTGACGCTCGTGACATTCGTAGCGTTCCAGCCTTCGCCGAGTTACCCTCCAACTTCCATGGTCGACGAGAAGAGCTCACATCCCCCCCGGATGCCTGATAGCTCTTTTCGTCGCCCCCACACACACACACACACACACACATTTATATATATAGTGTGTGACGCTCGTGACGCATTTGCGTTTCATATTTTCCATAGGATTTTTTTATTTACGAGGTGTAAATAAAAAAAAAGTCCGGAAAGAAGTTAATTTCAAAAAGGAAGGTACTTACCTAATAAATGATACTGTTGTCAGTACTTTTTCGCTACAGATAACCGACCTATTTGTATGTGTTATAGTTATAAAACTGATGACACTTTACATAGTCAATGTGTCTCTTTATTCATGAAATCCCATAGTAGCAACTATAGCGAGTGGATACCAACAATTTTTAAAGAAGGATTTAGACGACTTTCTTACGTTCAATATTATATTACACCTACAAAGCAAGATAAAGTAATTCATCAAATGCCTACTTCCAAACGATGTTGACGAACATGATATAAGTAATGCATGTGCGGTTCATTTCTCATTATGACTAAGACGTAATTCGAATATCATTAAATTCTCAGCTTGATTACTTTAACTACATTAGCAAATACGCCGTTGTTTAGAGATGTTAGTGATCATTTTAAATATCGAAAATTATTACTTTTTTTTTGTTCTGCTGATGAATTACTATTCGAAATACTTATCATTTATATTTATCCCACTAATGAATGTCAATTTGAAATTTTTCATGACCTGTATATAAAATATTTTGTATATATATAAGCAGTGGCGGAAAATACACTAGCTATACACATATAAATTAAATAAGCCCACAAGTGTAGCCGCTTTAAGTATACCCATCGAATTTGTGTGTGTTGAATACATCATATTTATTAAATTTATTTATATATACTTAGAAATATTTAAAATTACCAAAACTTAAAAGGTGACACCTCGAAACCCGGCGTGTACATTCCACTCCCACCATGTTAGTCATCAAAATGATTAGTTAGTATCCGTGGAAAGTTGAAAAAAATATATGAGCACAATTTTAATATGTATCTAATAAACTTTAAAGATAATTATTAAAACATTATACCAATTAAAAACCAAATATATATTTTTACTTTTTAGTTCCATTTTCGCTTCGGAAGATAGGCTTTATTTAAAAAAAAATCACATATATGTTTAAACAAGGGCATAATAAAATTCTTTAAACAAACAACATCACACCAACTCACCATAACAGTAGGTTTAACTGCAAATACATTTCCTGATTCCTGTTAACTTAATTAAAATTTTTACGCATCAAAATGATGGTGATATTTACTTTGTAGCTTTGAGTTACAAAAACAGAATATAAAAAAAAAACAATTCGTTCGTTGTATGAAATTCGCTGGAATGCAACTAATGCAATAGTGTCACCCCGGTTTCCTGTCATCGTCTCTTCACGTTTCATTTATTACCACCTACGCCATCACGGCTGTTCGTGCAAATTGAATTCCAGTAAGCAAATGTATTCTAGTGTTGAGGTAGTCATAATATCGAATACCATAATATTATATATAATATTATTATATTAATATTATATATATTAATAATAATAAAAAAAAATGCACCCTATTATGTTTATTACAATGCCGGTCTAATACGTTTAATGAGATTTATCTTACGTTCTAGTAAACATTTTAAAAACCTAAAAACAATTAAAAACTTATACTTTGCATATGTGCGTAGCGTTATCGAATATGCTAGCCCAATATGGAACCCGAATTACAAAGTCTACTACTTTTTTAACAAAATCACTCATTTAAAAATAAAATAAGGAAGCCAATAAACTATTAAAATAAATCGTTATTATAGACTGTAACCTATTGAATCTAGTTATCAGTTGATTTTTAATGCTGTATTTTCAATAAAAAAGAGTGCCAAGATTGTTTACCAAATAGGACAAGTTAGGATGAACAGACTGTAGTATCTAGTAACAGAACTTTTATTTTTTTAAACAGATTGTCCGTTTACTATGATTAATTGCTAATAAACTAAAAAATAATAGAAAAACAAATGTTAAGAACATTCTTTTGTCTATGCTGGAGCCGATTTCGTCGCTGTCCTTTCTGAGTGCGGCCGTATGTACTCGTATACAAAAATTACAGAATTATTTGTCATTTCCTTCAATTCAACAAAAATATGAAATTAGTTCTCAATCAATTAAATAATTATTTTTATTAGTTAATGTTTTATACATTAAAGGTGCAGCTTGAAATTAAAAAGGTATATAAACACTAATTACTTGGGTCTTAGATTCTTGGGTTTATCCATAAACAATAGCGACAGATTACCAGTTCCTAACCTGCAACAGTTTCCAAATGTTGATAGACTTTTAGCTACACTGGAAAACAAACACTCAGCACAGTCTATGATTTTCTGTCATTTCTAGTTTATATTGGAAAACATTAAATGTATAGTGAGTAATTTCACGATTCAAAATTGTATATCAGTAATTTTTTAAATCATCGACAAGAAAACGTTGCGTATATCGACATCGATTTCATCTCTAGCCCACTCAGCAGTCTCTCTAGAGCATGAGTGCAATGCGACTTGACACGTCGATGTATGCACGCACGACTGGATATATAGTATGAACACTGATATCATAAATAACATTATATGTCAAGATTGTGCTGTATATTTCGGATTTAATTAATAAATATCCAAAACGAAGATACAATCTTAATACAAAATTACATTCACGCTTCAATAAATCACTTAAGGGTTTGTAAAGGTTCACTGATGCGGTTACATACATGCGCTATAAAAAGTATGATTATCACTCCAATAGCCCTACCTCAACGTGAACAATACTCAGACAATACCAAAGGTGCAGTCCGATTACTCGTTAAGCCGCCTTATACGTTGGCCAAGCGAAGGGCAATACCAACGTAGACAACATATTTCTCTTGCCTTGTTATCGCTCGGTGTGGCTGTGTGAAGCGCCAATGTGTATGGACCTCATTTGGCGTCGCACGCCAACATTTTTCTCACATCGTCCATTAATAATTGATAGCGCACCAACGTATGGGCCTCTCCACAAAGCTAGTCTATATTGGCCACTTGCATTGGTCTTCTTCAAACTTGCCCAATGTCTGGACGGTTGCATTTGCCTTGTATCAGTTTGCCTACGCTCGCGCCCAACATGTGTTGGCGGCATTAGTATTTGAGTCTACGATCTGAAACAACCCATCCCAAAGGGTAGGCACGACAGTTTCCTTAAATGCCCTGGCCAGTGCTAGGCTTCTTCAATCCGTGTATAAAAAGATAAAGTAGTCTTACAGCCGTATTATGAAATGTCAAATTTATTTAGTACTTCATTAAGTGATACATTGTCTCATTCTATTATCATCGCAAAAAAGTAACGGGATTAACTTTAATTAAACTAGAGTTAATTAATTATAACTAGTTTTAACGGGTTAATGCACAAAACTTTATTTATTTATTGACGTTTCGCAGCCTTGCATTAACCCGTTAAAACTAGTTTTATTTAATGAGTGAT
Source organism: Chilo suppressalis (assembly GCA_902850365.2). Classification (NCBI taxonomy): domain Eukaryota; kingdom Metazoa; phylum Arthropoda; class Insecta; order Lepidoptera; family Crambidae; genus Chilo; species Chilo suppressalis. The sequence goes on from OU963898.1 coordinate 24,657,848, forward strand.
GTGCGTGAAAACCTAAGAAACAAATAAAGTTAATTGTCTTCTTCGACCTATATAAGATATTCAATGTTACAAAAAAAAACAGTATGTAGTAACTTTTATGGCAATATGTGTCCACTGTCCATATCAATGTACGTTAAGCAATGCAGCTTAATTTTCTATAAAAATCTTTTCTTTCATTATATGCTGTGAATATTTATAAACTGTGAAGTTAATTTTACATCCACCGATATCGATATTGCAAGAAACTATAAGTTGGTACCAACTGTTTAATGCACGGCCTAATGAGCTCACTAGCATCGGCAAATAGAGATCCAACTATGCAGTTGACACAAATGCATTCTTTACACTTTTCCATGCGAATATTTGAATTTTGTGTGCTTTTCCGAAACTGCCGAACGGCACTTCAACGTGAGGAAATCATTTTTGTAGATTTCAATATCAGTTTCAGAGCGCATTGCATTTGCACTTTTCGTTAAAACTTTGTTATTTAACTCTATTGTCGCACTGTACAGATAAATCATAGTAGAACATACAGTTGAATTAAACTGAAAAATCGTAAGGAAAATCTATACAGATATGAATGCATAGAAATATATTTCCAGACACATCTATCGGCCCACTTAATGTTATAAGTTTCAACGACATGTAGCAAAAATATATGTTTGTGGTTGAACAATAATTAAAAATAAAACACGAAAAGATGGTTAATGAATCAGCTTTAAAACTGCGGAGGTAATAACTTTTTGCTCAATGTAACAAATTTTTTAGCTTTGGACCGTCAAAACTTAAAATGCTAGGTGAGCTGATAGATGTTTCGGGAATTGTATATTTTTTCGTTTATCTACGAGTAACATATAAAATTCTCGTGTCACGGGGTGCGTAACTGAACTTCTCCGAAACGGCTCGACCGATTTCGTGAAATTTTATATGCATATTCAGTAGGTCTGAGAATCGGACAACATCTATTTTTCATCTCCCTAAAAGTTAAGGGTGGTGCACAATTACTTATTTTTTCTTTTTGGACATAATTTTTAATATTTTATTATACATCATACAAAAATACATACAACCCTAATTTTTCACCCTTCTACCACCCATATTTTTATGGCGATACGAAATTCGCTGGATTACTACATAAAAATTACATTAAACAAAACAGTAGCATGCGATAATACTGAGGTTTATACTGAGCTATCGGAGTTTTCATTTACGAGTAAGTCTAAAGTCTCAAGTAAATTACATATACTTGGCTGTTCTGCTGTAAGCTGTAGCCTGGGTTCTGAAAAAGCGAATTTTCTACTTAATTTGTATAAAATAAACAAATTAATTTACATACATTTCCATCTTCTATTGCCCCTCATTTCAGTTTAGTTTTGCCAGAAAAAGTATGTTTATAAATCCATTTCCTCCATCTCTGCTATATCTTATTTGATACCTGTTTAGAAAATTAAAAAAATCAGTTTACCGGGTTTGGCGTGACAACGAAACAAAGTATTTTTTTATAATTCGGAATTACTAATTAATAATAAGTATTAATTGGATGAATGATTCTTTCCCCTTTGAAATACTAAACTCGAAAATAGTTTAACAACCGTGAAGGACTCTAGTGAAAAACCATTAAGGAAAGTACAAAGTTATTTGAACTACCTACAGGAGAGCCGAAACAAAGTGACCTACCGAGGTTAAAGTAAGTTAGAGTACTAAGTTAACTATCCACTCACAAGTTGGTAGTTAAGTTAGCGATATTATACATAGGATGCTACTTCGAGCTTTGCGGTCACGAAGGACGGACAACTTTTGAGAAAGTCAGTTATCGCATATCATACATAGGTGACCGAAAATGAATAAGTGGAAGTTCTTATTAAAAGAGAGATAGGGCATGTAGGCATCAGAAGGTTGCGTTGTTCATATCACGTCGGGGTCACCAGTATAGGAAGGCCAAAGGGGAAGATCTTTCTCCGAGCTGGGTAATGTTAGCTCGGAGACCGCGGCCCGACTCATATTGGTCGGGCATCGTGTATATGGAGTGTTAGGCTCCGAATTTCTCTTGCGCGTTGTAGGTTTCCATACGTTGTGAACGCAGCGCCGGTAACGCTATCTCTTGAGGAGGCGTAAGATTGTTTCCTCCATGTTAGTTATATGTGGGGCATGTAGATGTCGCCGCCACAGGGCATAGCGGAATTTCCGTTTGAATTGGAGCGCCTGTCTGGGGAAGCAACCTCCACCTTACCAGAAAATCACAGTCAAATAATACTACATTTTGTTCATCTTTTCATACAATTTTTACCGGCCGCTGCTCGCATGTTTTCGACCAGTACAACAATTTGATTTATCACGAAGAAGCTTGTCTAAATAGTGCTCTTTCTAAGCATGTTTGAGAAAAATAGCACTGAGCGGTTTTTAGAAATTCATCCCTAGTAGTTCATCGAGCAATTATCCCTTAACTCTATAATACAATAGGTTAGACAACTCATTAACCAGGTCGAGTTGATAGCGGATAGTTTAACCCTTCGTAGCCACCGTCCACGGCTATAAATTATCGGTCGTTTGGGATAGGCTGGCCAAGCCTGCGATATTGGTTTCCGCTGAGTTTCTGACGGTTTTGAGACGGGTTTATAAAGGGTCGGTGTAATTAGTGCACCTCTTAATCTATCGACTTCTGTGATTGGGGAATTAAAAATAGTTGCCAGGTTAAGGTAGCTCTCGTATCATCATTTTTGAATCTGTTAATAATATACCTGTTGCAATGCTGTGCATGTATTTTTTTGTATATGTATATATTTAGCCCTTAAACTTGACTTTTATTAGCCCGTAAAAGCAATTGTTGAAAATTTTCTCAATAGATCTTGTTTTTGAAAAATGTTCGATTTGTTACTTTAGAAAAAAATATCTAATATAATATCTCAAAAATATGACTATTTAAATAATGTATAAACTTGTTTTCTTAGAAAGCTTTTAAATAAATCTACAAACTTGCTAAAGTTTCGATTCGATAGATTTAGTATTTTGATTCGATTTAATTTATTACCCGTCACTCACTTTCCCTGTTTCACCCCCTCGAATAACATAATTAAAATTCGTGTTCCATTTATTTTTATACACTTTCATTGTGATTTTATGAACAGGCTAGCTGTGCCCCGCGGTGTTACCCGCGGTTTATTAGGGATATTTTCCCGCAGTAAAACGTAGCCTATGTATAAATCCAGGGTGTCAGCTAACTCTATACCAAATTTTAATAAAATCGCTCGAGCCGTTTAGACGTGAAGAAGTAACAAACATACACACTCACAAACTTTCGCCTTTATAATATTAGTGTGATAAACCAGCTTCACCATGTAACTAGATGAATAGAATTGGGAAAGTTACTTACATTATTTTTCGGTTTTATTAATATAACATACATATCTAATAGAGATGGTAAGAATTTCTAGAAGAATTTCGTCGTCTCCACCAGGGCTGCGGTAGCATAATTGGTCAGTGCATTCTCCTGGATTGCGAAAGTTGCGGGTTAGAGTCCCGTCTGCTGCCTGGCCCGCCTGGGGTTTTTTTTCTAGTTATATTTTCTTTAGATTTATACATATCTTATGTTCTCACCGACCTTATGATAGAAATTGCCTTATCTCTCGTTAGCAACAGTAAAAAAGAACAGAACATACAGAAGCACTGCTTTCATTGCGGACTTAAGAAAAAGCAAAACTGCTTGAATAATGAAAATGTAACATCTTGGCAAGCGTCCTTATTATAGTTTTCCTTTGTTCTTTGCTCAAATGGAGGACGCCCTCAAATCTGCTTTCTGAAACGTACATGAGTGGCTCACTCACGACGAAAAATGCATAGCCTTTTTATTATTCCTGCATAATAGTACTTGCGTATACGTCAAGGACCACTTCACGTTCGTTGAAGGAGAAAACAATTGTAATACGATCTCACGATACTGCTCCTCGGTATTAGGTCATAAATTGCTACCGATAAAGAAATTTGTTCGCGAGAAAATGAAAGTTATCAAATCATTCATGCTGGAAGCTAGTAATGAAATTACGTAAACAGTATTTCGTAAAAGATGAAATAGACAATTGAATTTGTTACTGAGTACACCACGACTTTGATGATATTAGGAACATATTCGGTCGGGAAGAAACCTGTAAGCATATTATCTGACTTGCAACTTGTTTGCGACCACTTGTTACAGGATTGATTGACGGAAAATGATATCTATTAACTTCTTTAACAAAAATATAAAGCGACCAAAAAAAACAAAACCACTAAAAAGTTAGAAATAAAATTATTGGAGTACAAAGCCGAGCGCGTCCGTGGGCTTTAGCTCTAGATACCCACATGTGTCCCCTGGGTAGCGCCAAATGCTCTGCACATTACCGGTGGTAGGTTTCGACCGTGGCTGGTAACCACCCTCCAGGCAAAACCGAGCCCCAAGCGACTTTCATATGTGTGTACCGTACCGAGTTAGATCATCTGGCCTAAATATTATTTACTGTGATCATTTTCTTTTTTTCATATAGGTAATAATAATCATCAACCTATCAATGTCCTCACAGCACTATCTGTCAATCCCGCTTGTCACCCCCAGTTTTGTTCCCTTCGGTGAAGATTGGGAATTTACTAAAAAATCCTATACCTCCCTGGGGGAGACAAACCCGAATTGATTACCCGAGTAATTTCCTCTCACTAGTGTGGTAGTTCTTTATAGATGAAATAGGGAGATTGGGCCGGGTAAAGAACCAATATCTCTATTATTACGCGGGCCTAGTGCAAATTGATAGGTGCTACTGACTGCAGATGCAGCTGGGACCAATTGCTTAACGTGCCTTCCGAAGCCCGGAGGAGCTCGAGTTGATAAGTTTTGGTCATCTTAAGAAGGTAGTGCAAAAGAAATCATTAAATCACCAATCTCCCTATTCCATCCATAGGGTAGGTCTATGCCCCAGTAGTGGGGACATTAATAAGTTGACGATGATGATGAAATATTTAAGGGGGCTCCCATACAATAGACTACTTTTTTACCGTTTTATTATATAGTGTCTAATGTTGTATAGATAATGGTACTTTTGGCCGGTTTTTTAAGCTTCAATATTTAACAGCAATATCAAGGCACCAGAAATCTGGCGTGTTCATATCTATCTCATTACTATGTGCCTAAGCAATAAACATGATCAACATGGTATCCTCGTCGGCTAATTGTCGCTTAGGTTTCTCTCATAATCGTTGTGACGTGGCTGGATGTCGAGTCACATCACATGGATTATTTCCATGTTAATTGATTCCTTTGGCATCTGGCATCAATGCTCTGTGAACCTGTTTGCATATTACATTTTTAATTATACGGGCTGAAGGCTCACCTGATGATAATTGATCACCGTCACCCATAAACACCTGCAATATCAGATGTATCACAAATGCTATGCCTAATGCCTTTAAGGAAGGAGCTCTTTTTATGAAAGTTTTCAAGTCATATTGGTCCGGAAACTCTTGCTGGTGACAATGTGTTCCACAGTTTTGTCGTACGTGGTAGAAAATTTCGACGAAATCGCAAGGTTAAATCTTCGTTTACCTGTCCTATCGTTTGGTCGAGATAATTGTTTTTAAATTCTAATAATATAATATCCCGTTTCGAACAACAAAATATTTTAATTAAATAATTTTCGTTGTATATTTGTATAAGGGACCAACTTTTCCACGCAGACGATCTCGCAGACACCCACTAGTATATTATTATGTTCCTTAAAATATCTCTAGCATTACTATCTTGATTTATTTCCGTTGTCTTTTCGTCCGTTATTTCATACTGATAAACCATACTGGCTGAATTGACAATCTACTCCTGTTTGAAGTCGGTTAAAAATATAGTAAACCTACAATTGAATTTTGTTAAATTATGTAAACTTTTGATCAGCGCACATACTGCTCAATATTTAATATTAATCTTTGTTGTGTATACCAAAAGATTGTTGTTAATATCCATTGCTCATATACCTAAACAATATAAGAGAGTTTATTTTAAAGTAATTATTTTGTACCTGCCTTTGTATTTACAAGGCGAACAAATTTATTGGGGTTGTGTGGACGATTTAGCTATCGCTCTGGGAACTTAAATTACATTTGTGGAATGAATTTTCGAGAGCTTACATATTTCGTGGAATAGTACCTAAAGAGTAAGAAATTGTGGTAGCACAAGGACTTTATGGTTAGCTAAATCCTTTTTTTTATTCCCCACATATTTTACTGGCCACTTCTAACAAAGTTCTTAATTCAGATCAAGGCTTAATCGTGTTTGAGACATCATTCCATTTTGTCCATTGCTTAAAGTCAAAACGAGATAGAATGAAGCTTAAACATAATTAGCTTTCACATTTGAATTAAAAATTTTAATGCAAGTGGGCCTACAAATAGGGACGCAATGCCTTTTGATATATCAATATTTATATCGAAGTCGGGCAAATCTCGATAGCCGTCATATCGACCATGCTAACGCGATATTCTCGATAGTATAGAATCTTTAAAGCTTTGTAAAAAGCAAGGATTTAGTATTTTACAATATCGATATATATATATATATATATATCGAAGTCAGATAAATATCAATATTTCATAGATTGACCATGTCAACGCGATATTATCAATATCCCTTTGCTCAAAATAATTATTTTCAAATAACACAAATTACCGTTTTCTACGTCTCTCAGTCAGTTAAAAATTGACAACCCACACATATCAAACTCCCACCAAAATGGACTAATGGTTAAGATTGTAGTATTCCCTTCAAAATTGAAAACTATTTTTATACATTTTACGGTTTTAAGCTAGCTAGCTATATAAATATTGATATTTTGTGTTAGTTATTATCGATTTCTCGATATATCGTTGCAACCCTATCTACAAAGTTTTATTTAACTTGCCATGGAACTACCCAAGTTTATTTGTTTCTTAGGTTTTCACGCACATCACTCATTAAATAAAACTAGTTTTTACGGGTTAATGCACGAAACTTTATTTACTTATTGACGTTTCGCAGCCTTTTCAGGTCTGCATCGTCAGAATAATGATTTTATATAAAATTGTCGAGCTACCTTCGAAAGAATTATATTGTGCGTTCGGTTATTTCATTGGAAGATTTTTAAAATTTTATTGTCTATGTATGAATTTATTATTTAATTTACTTAATAAAGTATTTTATTTAAAATTCTTGTTTGTAATTTTGAGTTTATTTACCCAAGTTTATTCGGGTGGATATGAATATCAAATAAAAGGACTTATAAATGCTTGTTTTTAAAATATAAACTTTTTAATGAAAATCTTTGGTACAATGTTCTAAAACGATTTGTTATACTAATGGCTGCATTGATTTTTAATAAATTTGGAAAATGGGGAACACCGTGATTCTGGGTTAACACAAACTGTTCTATAATTGCACAGCTCAAATCACGCACTGAAATTTGGCATCCATATAGCTATCATTATGTAGGCGTGCGCTACGAAAGGACTTCAAGTTTATATGGAACACCAAAATAACTGAGTTTGACGTTAATTCATTCACTAAAAATAAATTCTGACGCGAGCAAAGCCACAGGCAAAACCTAGTAAAGGAATGATGAAAAAGTTTTCAATTGAAATATGTAATAAAATGATCATAATATATTACGATATATTCATATATTCATCGTAATTTATTATATGATATGATGTCGTCGTACTTTAATTTTTCACCTTAATGTGCCGTTTTAGATGATCAAGTATTGGTGTCATATTAAAATATGCAAAGACGTGTGCTCTCGTGCGCAAACCTAGGCCTTTGAAGCCATAGATGATATACATGTGGAGCCGTCGAGTGGAAGGCACTTGAAAAATAATGTCTCATATCTGTAATGGAGTATTTGTCGTAACCATTCATACCATTTCTCTCTATTTTTCGAACTCAATTTTATTAATTCAGTTTTTATGGTTACCTGCGAAAAGGTTATAAACGGGACCCTATTACTAAGATTCCACTGTCTGTCTGTCTTTCCGTCTATCTGTCACCAGGCTGTATGTCATGAACCGTGGTAGCTAGACGAATTAAATTTATACATATAATGTATTTCTGTTGCTGCTATAGAAACTAATACTAAAACCAGAATAATATAAATATTTCAGGGGGGCTCCCATATAATCGGCGTGATTTTTTGCCGTTTACTGCTCTTTATTAATAACGGCAACAGGTAGACGCTTGAAATATTCACAGAATATTTAGTTGTAAAAAATAAATTATTGAATTACAATAAAATACGTTAATAATATATTTATGGGGAGCTCCCATACAACAGACGTGATTATTTTTTTGCCATTTTTTGCTCGATGTTATAATATAGTGTTTAATGGTATGGTGATATTTTGTGGTCAATGCCTAGTTCGTTAGCTACGTCGTAACTCACACACACTGCATAAGGTCCATAAATATTACACATTGTTTTCGCGGCCTGCGTTGCATCTTTACCTTTTTTGTACTACAATTTTAAAATGTATCGAATTTCTTCATTGACAGTAAGAGAAACAAATGAAAATCACACATTCTTCGGATTTTAATTTGGTTAATTATCTTCTTTTAAATTTAAACTTTTTAATGAGACCAAAACCAGTTAGATGTTATAGACAAATGGTATAAACAAAGAAAAAAATATTACAAGTTCAAACATACTATAATTGGAAAAGACTTTTTCCCCAACCTATTATGTAATTGTATAGATACGATATATGTTCCAACATTAATTATAACCAAATAATAGTTAATTCGACGCTCTCTGTATTATTAATTATGTAAAAATTGTTAAGGGGTGGCTGAAAAACAGCGTTGGTTCAGGTCGAGGCTGGACCAATATTGTCTGAGCCATTCCCTATATTATTTAAATATGTGTTAGCATAAAAAAAGACATTAAATTATTATTAGATAATATGTAGTTACGGAACCTTTCGTGCGCGAGTCCAACTCGCACTTGGCCGGTTTTCTTTATTGTAGAAAGGGTGGCAAACCAGCATATGGCCGCCTGATGGTAAGCGGCTACCATACATAGCCTATAGATGATACCAAAAATATCACTTGCATCTTTCCCTACCCTACCCCGTGGAGCTCTGGAACTTTACCCAGCAACAGAAACACAACACCACCAAAAGATAATATTATTTTACTGTGATCTTAAAATAAATAACACACCTATTAATTAAAAAAAAAAAAGGTGCGTGTACTTATGTAGGCGCGTGAGAAGTTATCCTTCTTTGGCATCGTTTAAAATTAGTTTTTAATTGCATGCAAATAATTAATTACAATAAATTAATAAAAAGTCTGGAAAAGGACACAGTCAATAAAGTTCAGTTTTATATTTGAAAAAAATAAATAAATAATCAAAATATTCAATTAAAATCGCTACTGAATATAATTTATTAGAACATATGTGATTTGCACTTGTATGAAACTCAAACACGTATTCCGAATATACAAACTAGAAACATGTGGATAAATATTATAAATACCTATAACTGTTACTTTATTACAAAAAATAAAGATGTGGTTTTTGGTTCTACTACACCAATGGTCAAGAGATGGCGCTGTAGTCTCCTGAATCGCGCTTTGGTTCCGTTGTTCCAGATTAATAAATACTTTTGATAGGCCTTCAGTTAGCAGTTGTTAGCACCCACTAAATAGAGATTCTATTTCTATTTTGTTGGTAGATTTTCTTAATGTGTGGTAAACACAAAAGTTAAAAATTTTGTGTTACAGTGATGCGCGCGCATCTTAAAATTTCACTGTCATCATTTTTTCATAACGCGCCTAAAGAAGTATAACTTCAAAAAAAAAGATTGTAATTTTATTATCATTTTCTATTCTTGATTCATGGCAGTTTTTTTTTCAACGACGAGTTTCAAAATGAAATTTACTTAAAGCCTTTTTCTATCATAAAGCTTACATGCGTGCTTTATTTATTCTTTGGTTTTTCATTTGAACAAATAAATATATCTATTTAAGAAAATTATGTTAACAACAAACAAATAAATATATGTATTTGTTGTTAACGAATTTTCTTTTGAATTCCTGTCCGGAGAATTTGTTTATCATATGCCAATGGTGTGTTTACCCATATTTCATGCTGTTTTTAAATGGTATGGTTATTAATATTAAATTAATTCTGCGAATGTAAAACAGAGAGGTCATGAATAATCCATATCGGAACGCGATGAAGGAGTGTTGTGGTCGTTTAGATTACAAAACACAAATAATACACGAAATTTACATTCTGCTCATGCGGGAAGACTTGTGCGTTAATTAAAAATACAATAAAATAAACTGCTGTAAACACGTAAATACACGTTGTTGGATACAATTGTAATTAAGTGTCTAAATCACATAACGATATCAAAGATAACGTTAAGAACAAATCGTAGAATAAGAGAATCTATATTTTTTTATGAATAAAACGATTCTTGATCTTGGAGGAGCTCGATGGCGTCAGTGGTTAGCGCGTTCGGCTGCGGTCGTTGAAGCTGAGCAACTTTCGCAGTGGTCGGTTATTGGATGGGGGACCAAAAATTTACTATCTCGAGCTCCTCCGTGCTTCGGAAGGCAAGTTAAGCCGTTGGTCCCGGCTGCATCTGCTGTCGTTAGCACCCACCAACCCGCACTGGGCCCGCGTGGTGGGTCATGACTCAATCTTCCTAATCCATCCATAGGGAAGGCCTGTGCTCCAGCAGTGGGGACATTAATAGGCTGATGATAAAACGATTCTTCTTTTTAAGGTTCCGTAGTCCTGACAAGGTACCCTTATATTTCGTTATGTCCGTTTTCCTGTCCGTCCCAGGTTTTGCTTGGAATTGTTAGCAATAAAGAGTTGTAATTTTCTGGAGATTGTATATCAATGCCGACAAAATTGTAGAATAGAATTAAAAAAAAACGTTAGTTCCCCCCTCGTGTGGGGTATCGTAGGATAAGATCTGTAAAATTACGCAGTAGTTTCTAAGACTATTTTTAATTTTTCATGAAGTAATTCCAAAGACTCTCACAAATGGTTTGTGACTAACTCATTAATAAAAAAACAAAATGTTTACTACTTTTATCCAATACCTCTACTCCATAGAGCTCTGGGTTTGCTTATTACAAGAACACATCATTTCATAATAATCTAAATTAGTTAGCTAAACACTTCTGTGGTGAAAATTACTTGCCGAGACTTACCCTATAATATAGAGTGGACATCTACAATTACACTGTCCAAACTGACTTGTTTTTCTAAAAATATTTGACTGATGAGCTAGCTGTTTCGCACGAAATCTATGTAATAAAAGGAGACGGCGATCTTTGATTTCTAATACATACATACTTCTAAGACTCGTATTAAATATAGCATTCTGTCGTCCGATTTATTTAAAAAAATAAAATCTACTTTTGTTGCAGATGATGCGATCCAACGGATGAGCGGGAAGAATCATCGAGAATGCCTCCAGAAGTGACCTAGAGCCGCTCCAATGAATGAACCTTCTGGATATGACGAATTCTACCTTCGTACAAGACTTAAATTGTCGACTAATATCAGGCATTGGATGCGGCAACGGCACTTATTTTGGTCTCGACTGCCACGGTGACTACACGAACTCCTCAACCGACTTCAATTGTGAACTGAACCTCGATATTCAGAATGAGACGGTGTACAGCTGCCATATGTGCTTCAATGATTCTCTGGGCTTTGATAACGGTACTATATGCCACACTGGACTCCAGCTGAATCTGGTGACGGCCATATTTGAGAGTGCATTAAAAACATTGTGGTTGAGATTACCGAGTACCGATTTCTGTGACTGGGACTCGTTGTTTTGCTTCAGTAACGGTTTCAATCGGACGTTGTTCGTGAAAGATGGTTCTGTGGGAAGCATTGAGGCTTACCAGTGCAGTTGGAACTTCAGGAATGGTACGGGTGATGTGATCGGTTCTAAAAATTACGATTGGAGTTTCTTGTTTGTGATATTGTTTATAATAGCCGGCGGTGTTGGCAACATTCTGGTGTGTTTGGCTGTGTGCTTGGACAAACGGCTGCAGAACGTGACGAACTACTTCCTGCTGTCGCTCGCGATCGCGGACTTGCTAGTCAGTTTGTTTGTGATGCCGATGGGAGCGATCCCCGGATTTTTAGGTATGTAAGTCATAATTATTTCTATTTTTATACATTATTGTTTGATACTGGTGTCGATTCTGGCAGAATTTTCTAAACCTAAACTTAAATTTGACAACAGTGTATCCTTGTCATTCTCTATACAGAATAAAAAGGATGGATTGATGTTAAATTTAGCTTTAAGTTTAGAGAACAATGCCAGAATCGACATCAATTTCTTCCTAAATCTTGATTTGATAAAGACTTCATATTTTATATTTTATTTTATGTGACACTAGATATTTTGCAATGTCTTGGCTTTTTAATAAATCTGTTCACAGCCTCACTCAGCGATGTTAAATGAATTTTAAGTTCAACTCCATCATTTTATTTGCGAGAACACTTGACATAAAGTAGTAATATATTTAACTAGCTGTGCCCCGCGGTGTAACCCGCGGTTTAGAAGGGATATTTTCCCGCAGTATAACGTAGCCTATGTGTTAATCCAGAGTGTCAGCTAACTCCATACCAAATTTTATTAAAATCGCTCCGGCTTTTTAGACGTGAAGAAGTAACAGTAAAACATACAGACTCACAAATTTTCGCCTTTATAATATTAGTAAGATTGACTTTCCTCAGTGCGCGATCGCGTCAACACAGGCCATCGGATAACACCTTAAGTATAAAATTTCGATAGATAATGTAAAAAATATTATATTATTATACCCTTCCCGTAACATCTTGTTAGCATTATTATTCAGGTGACTGATGTTTATGAGCACACACAATATTTGGCTTTACCAGCATTAATGAAAACAAAAGGCCGTATCACAAACCCTATTTTTCCTGCTGACATTTAACATCGCCTCTTACACCGGGCAATTGAAAGAGGTAAGGCCGTATATTACATTTTATCGTTTGCTGTTCGAGCCCACGATTTTTGCTTTGCCCGCGATATAGAAGTGTGTGAATTATGTTAAAGGAGTTATGTTACACTACGGGGAAATGTTTGGATAATTTTATTGTTGTTTTGTTGCTTTTTATGTGAGACAAGTATGGGTGGCGCAGAGGATTCCTGCTAGTCTGAGATCGCAAGTAACCCTTGCCTTACATATAATTACAGAAGAAGAAACATTTTTTTTTGTTATTTGCTCAAGCAATACTATATATAGCTAGATATCCACAGAGTAGGAGAATCAGAGTAGGCGTTTGTGCTTTTTCACTTTTGTTTCGGTATATCGCGATAGTATCGCCATCTTCGTTAATCCTACACTTTATATTTTTTAATGCCCTAGAGTATATAAAAGAACATATTCCTAGCAAATGCATTGAAACATAAATACATAACTAACGGCCCGCCCTCGCTTCGCTTCGGTGTAGAGCTGAAGTGTAGACTACAGTTTTTGTTCTCGGGCTTATATTATACACAATGACATTCATCTATGATTCTTCTTATACCAGCATGCAAAGTCTCAGCCCGATCGGTTTAAAATTGACAAAGTTTCATACAAACTTTCATTCCCTATTATTTTATCACCCTGGGGGTAGAATTGATCAAAATCCTTTCTTAGCGGATGCCGACGTCATAACATCTACCTGCATGCCAAATTTCAGCCCGATCCGTCCAGTGGTTTAGGCTGTGCCAACGCACTATCACTAGATCACTATATCAGTCAGTCACCTTTGAGTTTTATATATATAGATTATGTTCAAAGATGGTTCAAATCTCATTCTTATATAAGGCTCGCTTGTACCAAAGTTCTTAATTTAAATTAAAGCTTGTTCACCTTTAGTACATCATTCCATATTTGTCAATTGTTTTAAGTCAAATAGAGGTGGCATGAGGCTTATACGAAGAATTTTCAATTTGAATTAGAGAACTAATTCGAGTTTAAACAACTGACAAAGATAAAGCAATGTTTTATAGGTATAAGGAAGTCGATCCAAGTAGCCTTTAGTAAAATATTCATCCTACAAACTTGTGTCGTAGGATAATCGATTAAAGGATAAGTTTGATAAATGGATCCGCAAAGTTATAGGTATATGAACCTTCATAGCCGGCAATGTATTATAAATATTAGTTACTTCGGACAACGGGGTATCCAGGATAATAACTGCTTTGAAGTTATAATAGTTGGTAATATTTTGACCATCAGACAAGGGTGGCCCTGGAACCTCACTCACCGCTAGAACTACAACACCATCAAAAATTAGGTCTTTCACTGTGATCTGTAAGTTGGAGGTTATTTCTCCGATGGGATTGGGAATAAAGTATTTGCAAACGTGACTTTGAAATCACATTAAATAAACGGCAATTCTTGTACTTCAGAAACTTTATTCTCATCTTTATTTATTCTCATTTTTTGTTCACAGTAATATAAAATATGAGGAACAAAACGATATAATTATGTATTTGGTAAAAAAAATACTAAAAACTAATTTCTTTTTACAGTCCGGAGGTTTTGGGCCCGCTGAACTTAAATTTCAACTCATTTTCAGTGAAAACCGTCTAAAACAAGGTTAAAATTACTGAATTTATCACACGATCACTGTACGTATGTCATACAGTTTCTTACAGCTCCTGTAAAATTTTATTTTATTTTATGTAATTATACCGTTTTATTCCCCAGCTCCTCATTATGTCATATACAATACTTGCATCAAATTTGTTGGATAAACAAAATATGTGAAGTAGATACATAAGTGATGACTATACTTCTGAAGATCTTGTTGTCTATTCAGTGTAAACTATAGAATGTTAAACAGTCACACTAAGTTTTCTACAAGTTTTGTGTGAAACTAGTATACGACTTGTTTCTTAATGTGAACGAGGAGTAAGGTCGTCGCGAACATATTTCGTCAATATCAACTAGAGAAGGGATCTTCACCGTATCAACCAGCGTTACCAGATTTTTTTGAAGTGAAAACTTCTTTAACGGCGTTGTACACTTTTTTTTGTATGGGTAAAAAATGTTAAACTCGCGTCATGACACGTGGGCAGATCGCATCACAGGCCACGTGTCCTGATCGTGAGACGAAAACAATAAAATTGGAAAGGTTGTTGACTTTCAATATATTGGACGAAACATAGTAATATTTTATTTTATCGTATTATAATAAGACCCTATCTAGGACGTCCAGGTGGCAGCTTTATTGCGAAGAAAATGCATTTTTTTACAATAGATGTCGCTAGGTGCGCTTAAATGACAAATTCCGAGAGATAAACTTTTTAATGTAATATAAATTGTCATGTTTGTTTACGATAGCGCAATAAATAAATATTGTATTCTACCACATAAATGGTAGTGATAATTAAAGAAATTCGTGCAAAATTATTCCCTAATCATTTCTAAAAATTTCAAAAATGCACAACGGTCAAGTTTTCACTTCTGCCGGCACTTCCGGAGTGCAACCCGTCGTTTTTTTTTCCAAGTCGGGATTTAGGAACTTCTTGTGTGAAAAAAAAAAATGGTTGCCTGTAAAGTCGGTTTTACGGGCGAAGATTTTACGTGACAACGTCTTTTTCTCGGTAGAATATTTATTGATATGAATATAATTAAATTGCACAATAGGAACAAGGAATTGAATGAAAATAAGAATTGCACAAATTTTAACTATAGAAATATATTTTGTTTACTAAAACATTGTACATGTAAACTTAAACTTAACACGAGAGACTCATCGTAACGTTACCGAGCGTTACACTTTTTCATAAGTGACTCCCAGCCGCAACCTAATTTAAGACGTTGTCACGTCAAAAAACGGGATTCTTTCATCGGAAGCGGGACATAGTAAAAAACGTATACTTGTAGTCAAAAGTTATTGAATATTTATCATTACGCGCCGGTCTGGTGGCCAGTCCACACTTGTCTGTGCCATCCGCCCGCGCTTTCTCAGTACGTTGCACGCACGGTCGAGTTATTCCCGAAAAGCGGGATTGACCTTGTCCCGTGCGGGACATTACATTTTGATTTAAAAATGGGGACGTCTAGCAACGCTGGTATCAACCTGAGCTGTTCAGTATTCTTTATATGAAACGCCCTACTGCAACGCACGTTAATCGGAATCGTAATGTAATTGTTTGCCTCGGGACTCGGGACAAGCTCGGGTTTCTTCGTGATTTGGAGAAGCTCGGGTTTCTGTGTCATTTATTACGTAATAGTACAGTCAATCTGTCGAAAAAAATATCGTTTCAGTGAAAAAAAAAACCTAAAGGGTAAGTCTTGTTTTTTCTGTTGCCAAATGACGTCAGTAAGCCACCTTGGCGATGGGCATGTTCAACTCGTAGGCGTTTTTTGAAAAACTCAAAAAAACCGTCAAAAATTTTTTGAAACGAATTTTTCTTGTTTTGTATGCATTTTAGAAACTTGTTTTTTTGACCATAACTGTAGAGGGCGTTGAGTACTACAATTTATGTCAATGTTGCAATCTCGTACAACAAAAAATGCGCATTGTAGGTGGCGCTAAAGTCTCAAAAAAAGGGTTTTTTCACTTTTTCACCCTGAAAATATCATTTTAATGGAAAACTTTAAATGGCAAAGTTGTTTCGTACATAATTACCAACAACTTTTGTATAAACAATTTTTTTGTATTACTTACCGTTTTCAAGTTATAAATTGCGCAGGTATGAAAAATCCAATAGAGCGGTTTTGGGCAGTTCACGTACACATTTGCAGTGCACATTTCAATGTACGATTTTACTATTTTTTTTTTCAATCATGAAAAAAATAAAAATAAAACTGTTTTTTTTTTTAATTTTTTTCTTTTTTTTTTGTTTTTCAATCATGAAAAAAATAAAACATAGTAAAACGTACATTGAAATGTGCACTGCAAATGTGTACGTGAACTGCTCAAAACCGCTCTATTGGATTTTTCATACCTGCGCAATTTATAACTTGAAAACGGTAAGTAATACAAAAAAATTGTTTATCTAAAAGTTGTTGGTAATTATGTACGAAACAACTTTGCCATTTAAAGTTTTCCATTAAAATGATATTTTCAGGGTGAAAAAGTGAAAAAACCCTTTTTTTGAGACTTTAGCGCCACCTACAATGCGCATTTTTTGTTGTACGAGATTGCAATAATGACATAAATTGTAGTACTCAACGCCCTCTACAATTATGGTCAAAAAAACAAGTTTCTAAAATGCATACAAAACAAGAAAAATGCGTTTCAAAAAATTTTTGACGGTTTTTTTGAGTTTTTCAAAAAACGCCTACGAGTTGAACATGCCCATCGCCAAGGTGGCTTACTGACGTCATTTGGCAACAGAAAAAACAAGACTTAGCCTTTAGGTTTTTTTTTCACCACTCAACCTACAGATTGACTGTACTATAAGACGATTTACGGGGGACCATGGGTTGGTCATGTCTAATTTTTTCTTACAAGGGGGTGGGAGGAACTTTCGATATTGCCCACGTATGATCACAAAACTGCACAGTTAAGATTATACTTTCAAGAAGCGCGGGCAAGTGGCGAGGTCCACTCGGATGCGGATAGGCAAACGATTTCCATTTCCATGGCAACGGACTCGCGCCACCCGCTAGAGTGGTAAAAGGTAAAGATGAATGATTAAAACCAAAGTTTGTTACTACCAAAACATTTCTAAAAATTGTTACTTTGAAAAACAAACCAAACGTGTTTTGAGTTTTTCCTTTAGATTCTTACGTAATAAATATTAAAGAAGGGGAAGGGGTCGGCTTATTCTTATTTTGACGTGACAACGTCTTAAATTAGGTTGCGGCTGGGAGTCACTTATGAAAAAGTGTAACGCTCGGTAACGTTACGATGAGTCTCTCGTGTTAAGTTTAAGTTTACATGTACAATGTTTTAGTAAACAAAATATATTTCTATAGTTAAAATTTGTGCAATTCTTATTTTCATTCAATTCCTTGTTCCTATTGTGCAATTTAATTATATTCATATCAATAAATATTCTACCGAGAAAAAGACGTTGTCACGTAAAATCTTCGCCCGTAAAACCGACTTTACAGGCAACCATTTTTTGACGTGACAACGTCTTAAATTAGGTTGCGGCTGGGAGTCACTTATGAAAAAGTGTAACGCTCGGTAACGTTACGATGAGTCTCTCGTGTTAAGTTTAAGTTTACATGTACAATGTTTTAGTAAACAAAATATATTTCTATAGTTAAAATTTGTGCAATTCTTATTTTCATTCAATTCCTTGTTCCTATTGTGCAATTTAATTATATTCATATCAATAAATATTCTACCGAGAAAAAGACGTTGTCACGTAAAATCTTCGCCCGTAAAACCGACTTTACAGGCAACCATTTTTTTTTTCTTATAATATATCCTAGGGGCATCTTAAGTAATAAATGAATGGCGCCTTAGTGTGCGTCGCAGTTGGGAGCTTCATACAAAGAATACTGAATGACTTGTGTTGATACGGTGACTATCCCTTTCCGAGTTTATATGTCTATGACCTTTAGGAAGGCCGTTTATTTATTGTACTGTCAAATTCACGACTACAGCTTAGCCTCTGTGCCTTATTTAGTCATGTGCTTGTAACACTTGTAACCCAAGGACTAAGGAAATAAATGTAAATTAAAATTAAATTGTAGGGACAAGAGGAAAGATTTTAACAGAAACGAAAATAAAATGTGGCATATTTATAATTACTAATAGGAGAGCGAAAAGATGGTTTAAAAAAACACAAGTAAATAATTGAAAATACCTAGTTAGTTAGTTAGTCAAAGTCGCTCAGCGCGCTATGGAAATGGCTATGCTCGGCGTTTTTCTGAAGGATCGCATCAGAAATGAGGTAATCCTACAGAGAACCAAAGTCATCGACATAGCCCACCGGATTAGCAAATTGAAGTGGCAGTGGGCTGGCCATATTTGCCGAAGAACCGATAACCGTTGGAATAGACGAGTTCTGGAGTGGAGACCGCGTCTAGGCAAATGTAGTGTAGGACGTCCTCAAGCACGATAGAGTGACGATTTGCGCAAGGTGACTGGCAGGAGCTGGATGCGAGTAGCCCAAAATCGATATGAGTGGCGTGCGTTTGGAGAGGCCTATGTCCAGCAGTGGACTAAGATGGGCTGTTGATGATGATGATTGAAAATAAAATTTAGAGGCAAATAATGTAATAATAATCGAAAAGAAAATGTATGATTATAGCATAAGCATAAGAAAGTCCTGCCACTGAGTGGGGAAATTGTATTGTTTGTAAAAAAAACCCTAGGACTAACACAGGTTTTGTTTTGAAGGTTATTGGCCGCTGGGAGTGGTGTGGTGCAATGTGTACGTGACGTGCGACGTGCTGGCCTGCTCCGCCAGCATCATGCACATGTGCTTCATCAGCATTGGCAGGTAATCGAATAAACTTGTAGGAGCACAGCCACTAAAGTCCGCAAAACTCAATTCTTGATTAAAGTTAAAATCGTCAAAGATAGCGGCGTGTGTGAAGGATAAGCCGCGTTTTTATTGGATACGCAGATGTGACATCACGGTCAGATGACAAATTAGCACACGCTTAATGAAGTATTTTGATAAACAACCACATTTTCACACTATCGCAAACATTTGCCGTTTTCATGCAAGCAATAGTCACACTTCTGACCGTATTCTGAAATGTGACTTTTGCTTGGCCCGAACTGTTATGAAAACAAAAAAAATCGCGAAATGCCAACTGTGTGGTTGTATCATTACATAAAAAGCGGGTGCCCTTGATTTCGGTGTGTGATGGGAGTGTTCTGTATATAAAATGAACCCCTATGTCCATCGATCACGCCATAATTTGAGGACGACTTTCAATCACTCTCGATCTTTTTTTTTAATTTTTAGGGGGGAAAAATTACCAAACTGTTTTAATATGACGCGCGTGCACGCGATACACTCATGTTTTAATATTTTCAACTTGGACCAGCCATCAACAAATGAAAAGCATAATAAGCTATATATATCAAGTGTGAGAGAAAACCCTGTTGTCGAATTTCTCCGAGTAACGTTTTTACTTCGAATTGCATAATTCCCTATTAGCTTTTGTAAGTCTGACATTAAATGTACCTTTGATTTTTAAGCTATTGCATAGCTTTTATCGCGGGCTTTGAGCGCGGCGACCGAATCAAGAAATTCCTAACCCGACCTAACCTAACCTAACCTAACACCCCCCACTCCGACCGGCACGTCTAACGTTGTTTCAGTTTGGCAGACTTCAGCACGGTGTTTGTGTGCAGTTAGCAGCTAGTCTACACGCATATGTCTAGTCGCAAGACGAGCTTACTTCAGTTACCATAAACCTATTGTTTCAATGATAAATATTCCTGAATAACTTGTATTGTAAGATAATAAAAATATTTTAAACAATATTAACTTCTCATTTAGTCAATAAAAGAAAAAAATGTTTTCTTATCGGTCACCACCACGCTCAAAAACTGTAACTTAAATTAATATAAAAAAAAATGGGTGCGTGTACTTATGTAGGCGCGTGAGAAGTTATCCTTCTTTCGCATCGTTTAAAATTAGTTTTTAATTGCATGCAAATAATTAATTACAATAAATTAATAAAAAGGCTGGAAAAGGACACAGTCAATAAAGTTCAGTTTTAATTTGAAAAAATAAATAAATAATCAAAATATTCAATTAAAATCGCTACTGAATATAATTTATTAGAACATATGTGTTTTGCACTTGTATGAAACTCAAACACGTATTCCGAATATACAAACTAGAAACATGTGGATAAATATTATAAATACCTATAACTGTTACTTTATTACAAAAAATAAAGATGTGGTTTTTGGTTCTACTACACCAATGGTCAAGAGATGGCGCTGTAGTCTCCTGAATCGCGCTTTGGTTCCGTTGTTCCAGATTAATAAATACTTTTGATATTATAAAAATGAATACCTATAACTGTTACTTTATTACAAAAAATAAAGATGTGGTTTTTGGTTCTACTACACCAATGGTCAAGAGATGGGGCTGTAGCCTCCTGAATCGCGCTTTGGTTCCGTTGTTCCAGATTAATAAATACTTTTGATAGGCCTTCACAATGCAGTCGTTAGCACCCACTAAATAGAGATTCTACTTCTATTTTGTTGGTAGATTTTCTTAATGTGCGGTAAACACAAAAGTAACAGCATGAAGTTGGTCGCTAAAGCGAGCGAAAATTTTGTGTTACAGTGCTGCGCGCGCATCTTAAAATTTCACTCTCATCATTTTTTCATAACGCGCCTAAAGAAGTATAACTTCAAAAAACTATAGCATAAATAAAATAAATTAATAATTCGAATTGCATGAGTAGTGATAAAAAATGCTATGCAATAGCTTTACCGCGGCAGCCCCCGAGTGCCACACGTATTTTTTTTAATAAATTGCCTTATTGTTTCTTATTTTTTGTATAGCATTTGACTCCTTGATTATGTAATTAAATCAATTAAAATATTTCTTTACGATTATTTCCGTTTAGGTACTGGTGAATATATTAAATAATAAATAAATATTTCCATCACACCATCACACCAATTAGCCTAGCCCCAAAGTAAGCACTATAAGGCTTGTGTTATGGGATGTTAGGGCAACGGATAGAACTGGAGTACAAATGCTCGTGTTCATCACACGAACATCTGCCCCCACCTGGATTCGAACCCGGGACCTCTCGAGTCGACGACACCATGAAACCCGGCGTACAAACCACTCGGCCACGGAGGTCGTCAAAATATTGATGTTATATTACCATGATATATAATCATAATCAAAACCAATATAAATTCTGGAATGTTCTCTTTACGACAAATATGCTTATTTATTTATTCATGCATGACATGGCACAAACACTGCAAATATTTTCCACAACATTTTGTCTAGAACTATTCTTCTGCAGATAAATTTTTTCCACTATCTTCACTATAAAAGTCGGGATTCTCAATCCTTAATAGGAGCCGATAAGATGATATAAGTTTGAGGGACGGGATGCTATAAAAATAAGCACTCAACCGACCATGGGTGGTAGTATAGCCACATACTTTTATAATCGTTAGCATGGTAAATCTATGTTAGTATGTAAGAAGTATCACTCTTAATTTAAACCTCATTGGTCTTACTACAAAAAAAAATTGACATGATTTGAAACCTTGTTTAAGCAATTTTTTTTTCTGATACTCGTGTTGAACGCATGCATGTCTAACTTGTAATGGTAATAAAGTACGAACTAAAAATTTTCTAGTGTAAGGTTCCGTTATTGTACATCATTACAATGCGCAAATCAATAACTTATAGATTTAATTTTTCCCTTCCAATGAAACCTTATGCCATGGCGCGTGTAGACGAGAAAAAATACATCCCCATTTACGTTCTATGGAGAATATAACTAGTCTTGCCATAAACACGGTTACATAAAAACTTTCATTTTTTTCAGCTTTTTAATTATTTTGTTTTTGGAACACGTATATTATTTTAAAAACTCCTTTCGATTCTGCGCCATTTCACATACTTTTTCTTGTTCATTACAATATGGAATAGGGTGTTAAAGAAAATAGGATTGCAGTGATCGCCTTGGACAAAGTGGGTATGGAGCCGTTGGTCACATTCCAGACACTTCAAAAGCTTGGTATCAGTCGTATGTTCGTATATCGTACTATCAAACAGATAAAACAACACTTCGTCTAACGAAGACCAGAAAAGATCGGGGCGGCTGCGTGCTGTTAGAACTAAGGTTGTTAATGCTACTAAAGCCAGAATTCGTCGAAACCCCTTTTGGAAGCAAAAAATCGTATCGCGAGTAATGACGAGTCCCGCTAGAACTCTGTCGCGTATTATAAAACAAGACCTGAAGCTCGGTGCTTATCGTCGATATACAGGACATGCCTTAAATAAATCTTTACAATTAAAGAGAATGAATCGATCATCCTTCTGCCGCAGGTGAAAAGCACAGAAATATCCTCTTTACCGATGAAAAAATTTTCACGATTGAAGAACACTACGATAAGCAAAATTATAAAGTGTACGCTCATAGTTCTAAAGAAGCTGCTCAAGGGGTCAGAAAGGTACAACGTAGTCATCATCCTGCGTCAGTGAGGGAGTGGTTTGGTGGGGCGTGTCTTATCAAGGAGTCACAAAACTGCATTTTTGTGAAAAAGGAGTGAAAACTTCAGCCAAAGTGTATCAAGATACAATTTTGGATCATGTTGTGAAACCTCTTAGCAATACACTTTTTAAAAATATATCGTGGACTTTCCAGCAGGATTCTGCACCTGGTTTCAAGGCACGAATTACTCAAGCCTGGCTTGAAACCAACGTTTCGGACTTTATAAGAGCTGAAGACTGGCCCTCATCTAGCCCAGACCTCAACTCTTTAGACTTCAAATTATTTAAGAGGACATGCTCTGCTCTAAAGACACGACCTCATTGAGTCTCTTAAAAAATCTTTGAAGCAAGCAGTGGTGAAATTTTCCTAGGAAACAGTGCATCAATCCATAGATTTGTGGCCAACAGATTAAAGGCCTGTATAAAAGCCAAAGGTGGCCATTTCGAATAGTTTTTTTTGCTTGGACTTTAATAAATATGTAAGTATATATTACATTACTTCATTCAAAAAACTGCATTTTCATTTGTAACAGAACTTATACTAGGTATATAAAATATAATGAAGTACAAAATATTTTTCTAGATATTATTTGACCATGTCGTTGGCATGATTATTATGTATATATCCATGCTAAATTCCAATTCTATAATACTACTACTTCTAAGTTGCAGACGGACGGGTTCCTTGTCAACTCGCTACCGTAAAAAAATTAAAGATAAAAATATTTTATAAGGACTGCCAATATTTTGGTTAACCGAGTTGAAAGTAGTTCAATCACTAATATCTGTGAATGAAACTCAGGCAAAATAGAAGTTAAAATTTATAGAACTTAAATAATAAAATACTTTTTTGACAAGTCTACCATATACGATCCCACTATTCGATCTTTAATCTTAGATTAAATGCAATCATGGATTGTTCATTCATGAACCATCGAGAGCTGTAATCCACGTTTGAATATCAGGGAGGTTCACAATCCGTCATTGACAACAATATTTTACAGCTGCAGCTGCTGTAAAATACCTCAGTATAAATACATAAGTAATAATCTAGTAATCCGCTAGATGGCGCCGTGCAATTTCTGCACCGCGCTATTGCTTTGTTCATACGATATCTATTAGACTCCGCTAAAACTTTGAATATCAACCCGCCTAATCATCTGATGTTAAATGTAAGTGTATTTTTGTGGACACATTCCTTAGTAATCGAGGGAAATGTGTCATTTTAAAGCTTAAATAGCACACGACTTCGTCCATGTGGAGGATTAACTTTTTGCCCAATTTCATCAATCTGGTTACTATAAAATAACAAAAGGTTTAGTGGTTTAGTGCAGAGTACATTGTAGAACCATTATTAAAGTCAACAAAACAGGACAATGAAAGATCAGTATTTGCGTGTTAAAATTTAATTTATCATCAACGAATCGATACCCGTACTGTTGCACAGGTCTTCTTTATGGCATAGAGAAGATCCTGACCGCAGCTATGGATGAGATATGGAGATTGAGACTTGATTCACCACGTGGGCCCAGTGTGAACGTCGGCAATCAGGACCAACGCAACGGCTCAACCTGCCTTCCGAAGCAAGGAGGAGCTCGAGATAATATATTTTTTTTCACCCATCGCTAACCTCTTTGCATTAACCAATTGCGCCTCATCCTAGGGTAGGTACCTCTTAAAAGGGTACCTACCCATCCTTCTTATATTATAAATGCGAAACCCTTTTAGTCCGCCCTAACTTCCTTGATATTGAAGATGTTAATGTTTAGTTACACTTAATATAAATACCACTATTTGCATTTATAGTGTATGACACATTAATCAAAATGCAGTTAAACAATTAATGTATATTTAATCCTTATGTAATTAAAGGTGACTTCATGAATCACCTCTGAAGTCATTTTTCAATTTGACGACTCTGTAAATAATCAAACAGGGAGAAAAAAACAGCCCTTGCTGAGTTTCTTGCCGGTTCTTCTCAGTACAGGTCTCAGGTCTCCCGCAGTAGACTTACGAACCGACGCGACGGCGTAGCTTCTAGACATTCATAAGTGCCTGTAACAGCCTAAACTGAATTAATGATTATGATTATTATTACTACACATTACTACACTACTATTATCACATTTCCGTAAAGTACATTTTTGTGTCCCCATCCTTTGTGAACATGTGAAGATTTTGTGGACTCGAGAACGTCATATAATGTTGCTGTCTCAATGTTCAATCTCCTGACCCACCATGAACTTATTTCGTCCATCCATTCATCCATTTCAAAACAATTAGGTATAATTTTGCTTAAATGTACGTATCCCTGGAAACAAACTTCGGTTCCATCGTACACCTGCTATTCACAAAATGCGCAACAGAAACAAATGCGTTGCCAGACGTCACGATTTTTAAATCAAAATTAAATGTCCCGCACGAAGCGCGCTTAGTATCCGTCCGGATTAGTCCGGACATGTCCGGACTTTTAGATTAAAGTCCTACTAAAGTGTGTGATGGTACCATTTTTTGACTAAAAAGTCAGGACTTTTTTCGAAATGTCAGGATTTCCGGAATAAAACTTTTTACCCGGCTGCGCAATGCAAGAGCGCGAAGCGCGACGCGCAGACAGGGTTATGTGTTTAACAGTCTATATATGTATGTTTGTTCCTTTGTGGCACACTAGAGACCAAACGCCTGGACCGATTTTGATGATTCATACATCAATCGATTTGTCTCAATCATGGGAGTGCTACTAAAGATATGATAGTAATCAAAATTCAATATGGGTAAAATTAGGCGCCATATTGTGACGGAGTAAAAAAAATAAGTTGACAAAATATGTCGAGTGGGGTATCACTGTCTAGATAATCAAAAATCATATTTAGGTTCCTAACACCATTTTTCATTTTATATGATTGTTTAGGATCTACAACGCTTTAAAGTTGTATATTAACCACATACGCTTTTAATTTCAATCTTACGTTTGTATGGATCTTTGTTACTCTTTCACCTAAAAAATACTGAATGGATTTTAATGAAACTTAACAGTAATATAGCTCATATATGATAATTACATATATATAATAATTTATGTAGTTATTGAGTGAATTGGCCAATATATAACAATAAGTGTCACATAAGACGGAAAAAAATCTCCCATCTGCGAGCCATTTTGGCCTGCACTGCAAAAACAATAAAAGTTACATGAATGTAATGTAGAGTGAAAATGTATCTCTTAAATAGTTCTAAAAAAAGTCCGTGACCCATATATCTTTTAATGTGTAAGTCATTACCGCTAAAATAATGAATCAAAACTAAAATATTATTTGATATCTATTTCCAAAATGCACATTTTGTATTAACAAATCATTTTTTATCAAAACAAATACTTTTATCGCTTTTGATATTTAAAGACGATAAACTTTGCTTTTTACACTATGTCATTTCGACAAATATTTAAAAAGTTACAACGATGACAAAGTGATAGCGCGGTGTACTATGTAAAAGAAAAAAAATGGGGTATTCGCAGTATCTGATCCTATACGAAGTACTAACAATAAAACTGTGATACAGTTCCTTCTTATTAAATGATGAAAAATATATTATCATAATAGTTCTTTATGATTATTGAATTTTAATGAAAAACGCAGAATTTTACTGTTTTTCTTTTTTTTAACGATATTACTTAATGTTACAAAAAAGGTTTACTTAATATAATGACAAATAACCCATTTTTCTAAGTACCTAGTAAGTACATACTTTTATCCCTGTATTTATTAATCAGCTCGCGATAATATTGGTTTTGTAATAATTCTGCAAAATTCAAAGTAAATAATGTAGATTTTTATAGGTAAATCACCCCTTTCATCACCCTACGCCTATAAGTATTGCGATGTTGTAGCTAAGAACCAAGTTCCCATCTACTTCTATATGGGAATTCATTGTATTCGATTTAGCTATTAGGGCACGGAAGCGCAACAAACAAACTCACTTTCTATAATATTATATTATACTTACTAGTGATCCACCCGGGCATTGTACGGAAATTTATTTATCGGGAAAAAATATAGCCTATGTCACTCGGACAAAATGTAATAATAAATAATGTAGCTACCTTATGATGAATTAATATTTGAAACCGGTTCAATAGTTTGACAGATTATTTGTTACAAACATACAAATCTTGCCTCTTTATAATATTAGTATAGATAGTTAGGATAAGATAAGTATTTAATTGATGAAAAAGATTTAAAAATAAAGTAAGTAATAGGTTTATTTGATTATATTTGTAAAAGTTACTTAGCATTTGTGCTTAACAGTGATACGTTATTCGGTATTTTTTTAAACAAAAAAAAATTGGAAAATAATTGCCATGATTGCACTACTGGGAGTACTCTTCATTCGAGCTTTACACTACCAATAAAAAAGGGTCGATCACAAAGTCTTTGACCTGTTATTTGTGAACGCTTTAAAAGAAAACTACAAAAAGAACTATAAATTGATAATAAATGAGATTGCTATGGTGCTCTACCTAACGTTATGAAAATTTTATTATGCGCCTTTAGTTTAATCAAATATTATAAACTTTGCTTTGGTGATTGCATAATTATTTAATTTAGTGATCTAAGGCAGTTGCCACCATTGTCCAAAACAACAGACGGGAATTACTGCTTTCTTCAACCTGCGACATAAACGTCATTGATTGGTATTGTATATAGGGTGATTAAAAACATTTGAAGTTAACTTCTGGCATCTACATATTGGGTTTCTGTGAATTATGTAGGTATATCAAATTATGAGACTAGGGACTGACACTGAATTTGTGTATATCACAATCTTAGACGTCCGGCATTGACATGACAATGCAGCCACTGCCAATTTTAAATAGTCGACGAATAAAAGTAAATGAATTTTATATTTACTGCTAAACTATTAAAAAAAACATAAACAAAAGATGACTTTTTGAGTAAGTGCTAGTTTACTATAAAATTTACATACATTAGAGATATTTATGTAACGACTTGATTTAACTTCACACATTTTTGCGAAAATTGAGGCCCATCTGTAGCCTTGACCCCGCTGGTAAAGTCTTTATATGTCTTAATAAATCAATCTTTTAGACCGACGCAAGGTACTTAATAATTCCGCGATATTAATTCCTTACTGAAGTAACAAGACTACGGTATATACCGTCTTAAAATACTAACTAACTAAAAAGTGTGAAATAAAAAAGGTAAATTTAAAAAATCAAAAAACCCGACTGCTTAATTATACTTCAAATAAAAACTGAAAAGAAAAAAACAAGTCCAGTAGTCTATAATTCTGTTAATAAGGAACAAAGCTACTTTAATAGTCGGGACCCACTGTTGAAAAATATTATGTATTCTTGAATATCTAATGGGTCCCGACTGTTAAAGTAGCTTTGTTCCTTATTAACAGAATTATAGACTACTGGACTTGTTTTTTTCTTTTCAGTTTTTATTTGAAGTATAATTAAGCAGTCGGGTTTTTTGATTTTTTAAATTTACCTTTTTGATTTTGATTTAGTCTGTTTTTTTTCTTTTTTTTTATTCAGAAGAAGAATGAGACATCTGTTAAACGATAGGGTAAATCTGATTTAGAATATCATATTTTTATTAAAATACTTATTCTATGGATATTTTTACTAGGTACATAGGTACCAATAGATAGCTATTGTCACGTAAACGTAATTTGATACACGATATATTTAATCTTCAAAAGTTATAGGGGTCGAAGTTTGCACCAGCCCCCACATCCTCATTAGTGGTTAGCTAGCTATCGACTACATGCATGCATATACAATTAACGCTAATAATCTGCTGTATATTCACATACATAATAAGGTCTCGTTGTTTCATCGATAATAAAATTTGACTATAGTTAAAGTCACGTCAAATACATAGCCTAAGACAAATATTTGACTTAAACCAATGATAGATTATATATAAGAGCAGTACCCCTAGCACGAACCAATATTGAATTCGAATAGTTTGCGAGTACGAAAAGTCATTGTCAAGTTTTGTATGGAAACTTGAACGGCAGCGCCAAAACGTATGTAACGAGAACTAAAAATCAGTACATATTTGACAATGACATTTCGTACTCGTAAACAATTCGAATTCGATATTGGTTCGAGTTAGAGGTACTGTACCTTTAGCACAAACCATTATCGAATTCGTATAGTTTGCAAGTACGAAATGTCATTGTCAAATTTTGTATGGAAACTTGAACAGCAGCGTCATAACGGACGTAACGAGAACTAAAAATCACATATTTGACAATGATATTTCATGCTCGTAAACGTTACTAATTCGATATTGGTTCGTGCTATAGTGGTACAGATATCTCATAAGCGCGTACGCTGCGAAGACTCGAAAACAGGCCAATTGGAGCGTCTTGTCTCCAATGTAATTTAATGTTACTGTATGCACTAGAAAAAAATTTGAAATTGGAACAAAATTTTAACGCAATTACTATAAACGTTACAATTCTATAAAAATAATATATCCGTGATTAATATTGAGGAATATGGATATACATGTGAATCTACTCATATAATATAATATATCCATACTTTAATATTATAAATGCGAAAATGTGCCTGTCTGTCTATTTGTCTATTAACTCTTCTCGCATAAACAACTGAATCGATTTAGATAACATTGGTATTTGTTTTGGTTTTTATCCCAGAATTAATTATTTTAGGGAGTGAAATGGGGGGTAAAAATTTATAGGGGAAATAAATAACCACCCAGACGGAGTCGTGGGGACACGCATAATAGTAGTACATATATATTGGACGACGAGAAGATAGTACATATGTATCAATGAAATGCCACATGTATGTATGACGGAGTATCATTTGCGATAGATAAAAAACAATTGCTATATAAAAGTAGAAAAAATTACGAAGCTACTATAAGAACACCACGTCTTGCTTATTATTCGTCCTGCATTTCCTGCTATTCTGGTTTCTGTTGATATTTTTTCTTTTTAATGGCGACGCCACTAGCTGGCGATTCCATTTCCTACAAATGTTTTTTCTCTCTCGTTCGCCACCCTTTGTCACTTTTGCAACGTAAAAAATATAGATCCATCTAAGATCGTAATGAAATTATGAAGAAAGTAGTTTCAGGTCATTATCACAGCCTATTGATGCCCCCGCTAATGGGGAACAGACCTTTCCTATGGGTGGAATAGGGAGATTGGGCCGTGACCTACCACGCTGGCCCAGTGCAGATTGGTGGGTGCTAACGACTGCAGATGCAGCCGAGACCAACTGATTAACGTGGAGCAGCTCGAGGTAATAAGTTTTTAGTCACCCATCCAATGACAGACTATTCGCAGGCCAAACCGCCGCATCATCGACCTGCTCGATAGAATAGTTTTATACAATCAGCAAAAGGTTTAGTAATCCAATAATGACTCTTAATATTTGTAAGTTAATCACATCCAACAGCAGTACCCATCCTATATGGTATACCAAGCCCCTGCGAAAACTCTTAAATGAAAAAAGGAAATTTCATAACCGTTGAAAATTGTATGGGAATCCTTTAGATTATGCAACTTTTAAACTTTTACGAAAAAGATCACTGATTCCGTAACTCATTCCGTTTTCGATCTAGAGACCCGTGACATATGCGCAGACAGACAGACAGACGACAGAATGGCATCAATAGGGTTCCGTTTTACTTTTTAGGTACGGAACCCTAAACAGGGAAACGGCAGAATCAACTGTGTATTATTATTTCTAAATCATGACTGATTGTGTGAACTGTCCGCTCCTTCGGGACGTAAACGTGGACACGAGCCATCGTTAGTGAGAGCTTTTCAAAGGATTTCTATTTTTTTTTATTTCTTAGGTTTTCACGCACATTACTCATTAAATAAAACTAGTTTTTTACGGGTTAATGCACGAAACTTTATTTATATAGTGACGTTTCGTAAATTTGATTCCGACGACGTAGCCTGTAAAGGCTATGAAACGTCAATAAATAAATAAAGTTTCGTGCATTAACCCGTAAAAAACTAGTTTTATTTTATTTCTATTTTGTATAAATAAATAAATATAAATAAGCGAGTGTGCTTATGACCACAAGACAAAAGTGAAACTTCTTTAGCTCCAGTGATCTGAAAATCATAAACTTAACCTGAAGATTCGTTGATAGAAAAAAAAACTACCAATCCGCGCTGGGTCCAATATCACGCACCAATCCGCACTGGATCCGTTATCACACCAATCCGCGCTGGGTCCGTTATCACCCACCAATCCGCACTGGGTCCATTGTCACCCACCAATCCACGCTGGGTCCATTGTCACCCACCAATCCACGCTGGGTCCATTATCACCCACCAATCCGCGCTGGGTCCGATATCACCCACTAATGCGCACTGGGTCCATTCTCACTCACCAATCCGCGCTGGGTCCGTTATCACCCACTAATCCGCACTGGGTCCATTCTCACTTACCAATCCGCGCTGGGTCTTTTATCACGCACCAAGCACTAGATTCATGTATTTCGTAACGGGTATTGTTCATTGTTTACCGATGACTCACCGATGACACTAAACGTAACGCGAAATCGTAACACATTCGCCAGCGAGTCAAGCGTTCCTAAAAAAGTTTCACTTCAAAAAGATCATTTCTAACACTCTAATTAATTAGTCTAGCCTTATAGCAAGCACGTAAGGCTTGTATTATGGGATACTGGGGTAATAGATAGAGTACATAAAAATATTATGTAGGTATAGCTAGTCTTGCCGTAAATATTATAACAAGGATTTATTTTACTACATAAATTATTTATGATTTTTATGAATGTTAGTTTACACATTAATGTATAATAATATTAAACATAGATGAAGATTGGTGATTTCCTCACTGAAAAACATAAATTCCTAAAAATTATTATTAAAAAATATTATGAACAGCTTTACACTTCTAAAAAAGCAAACACAATAAGAAATTTAACTAAAACCGTCATTTCAGGTTGGTTCCTCCAAAACACTGAAATGCTTATGTCAATGCCTTTAAAAAGATGAAGAACAATATGTTTGTATCTGTTAAACTATCCTTTGACTTAAAGGTTGTCTAAAAGAGATCGCTTTCAGCGATAAGACCGCCTAAGGCCTTTACCCAGCATAGTTTACTGTTTTGTAAGCCCTTTAATTGTGTATGTGTGAGTAATAAAGAGTATATCTATCTTGCTATGTACTTTAAGCCATCCTACAGATTTAAATATGTGTTTCTTCCATTACATCTTTCCACAAGCTTCCTATAATGTAGTAATTTTAGGTACAGTTAGTCTTTTTTATAAATCCTTTGTCTAAATATTTGTATTGTTAAAAAATGTCACTCAGTGACAAGGATGGTAGGATGGGACAGTGTGTGAACAAAAGCACTGTAATATTGTTACCGTGACAAAAGCGTTTCCTTGCATGCCGAATTCAATATGAGATTGACGCAAACATTTTCGCACGGAAACGGGACGTCGCCGCCTGGACTAGAGTTGTTCAGTATAATATATAGAATAGTTTTTGTTACATCTACACCGCACGCTTAATTAGAGGCGTCAGACAAGTTCTTTCTAATGGTTTGTAAGATAACGCTCACTCAAAAGAATTATAAAAAAAAGGACGGGTTGCACTCCACACAACATATTAACACTTTTAGAAAAAATATCAAAAAGCATCTAATAGAGGAACAATCAATTATAGCGTAACTTGTAAGTAATATGTACCTTGATTCTTTTGCTGAATAAAAACGGAGAGGAGCTGCTTCACAGCATTGATGCAAATTGTCCGTAGCATGATTCGGCCTTATACTTTTTGACACTACTATGTGCTGTTTTCTGAATAACAGTACCTAACTTATGCTTATTGCTATTATGAGTGTAACTGCTATTTTTGGGTGGCGGTTGCGGTTGCGTTATCAATTATGTATATTTTGAATTTTAATGATTTTTTTAGGCTGAAATGAATTGCTTCGCTTTGTTTTTGCATTGCTTTGCTTGCTTTAAAGATGTTGTATTTTTGATTGACATTTTTTATCAAAATTTTTTTGTTACTTGAAAGCAAAGGATTATAAGTCCATTTATCCTTTCAAGTAATATAATTTTTTTATATGTCTTTTTTTTGTGTCACTAAACAGGCCCTGTCAGAATAACAGCGCTGGTGCGACACAATGTCACATCAGGTAATGCTGAGGCAGGGTCCTGGTTAGCCCTGAGGTTTTTTATTTTATTTGTATCTGTAATGTGTAATATGAGGGTTAATAAAATTCTATTCTATTCTATTCTATTCTATTCTATTCTATTCTATTCTATTCTATTCTATTCTATTCTATTCTATTCTATTCTATTCTATTCTATTCTATTCTATTCTATTCTATTCTATTCTATTCTATTCTATTCTATTCTATTCTATTCTATTCTATTCTATTCTATTCTATTCTATTCTCTTCTATTCTATTCTATTCTATTCTATTCTATTCTATTCTATTCTATTCTATTCTATTCTATTCTATTCTATTCTATTCTATTCTATTCTATTTATTCTATTCTATTCTATTCTATTCTATTCTATTCTATTCTATTCTATTCTATTCTATTCTATTCTATTCTATTCTATTCTATTCTATTCTATTCTATTCTATTCTATTCTATTCTATTCTATTCTATTCTATTCTATTCTATTCTATTCTATTTACTCCAGGTGAGCCGGCAGAAGTGAAAACTTGAATATTAACGTTGTGCATTTTTGATATTTTAGTATGATAAGGGAATAATTATGTACGAATTGCTTTAATTTATCAGTATAAATTGACTAATATGCATGTGGTAGATAGAATACAATATTTATTTATTGCGCTATCGTACACAAACATGACAATTTATATTACATCAAAAAGTTTATCTCCCAGAAAAATCAACTAACACGAATCACATTTAAGCGCACCTAGCAACATCTATTGTAAAAAAAGTGTACTTACAAATTTTCGATCAGGCCACATATCCTGCCGCGAGTTTAACATTTTTTACCCATACAAAGAAAAGTGTACAACGTCGCTAAAGAAGTTTTCACTTCAAAAATCATTTATCAATTCCTATTTTCATGGTCACACCCACAACAATGATGGAAATAGATAAGGCAAGTGTATGTACTTCGCATGCCAAAAGGCAAACCATTGGTCTTCCTTTTACGCAAATTTATTTTGTTGTTGTTGTTATACGTTATGTACGTAATGTTTGAGAAATATCTAACTATGTCATATTTAGTTGTAAAGATGATATAATTGAATTAAGTGACCGGGACCCATGCTTTTTCACCATATACTTGTTCTCATGGATACTTAAAAAATTGATACGTTTGGTTTTCATACAATTTGAAGTACAGGTGGCGTCTACTTCTATTCAGGTCTGTGCTTAACCAAAGACCTGAATAGAAGTAGACTTACCATAACTTGAAATTAACTGTACCATATAAAATTATCCTATAAAGTTTTTATTTAATATGAATTGATTTCTGTCAAGGCTGTCAACAATAATTTTATTGTCAGTTAAAGTCAAAACTCAATACGTTTATTTATTTCATCCTTAAATATACCTGCCGCTCTAGCATGGCCACCGAAACGGGATATGATAAAGCGATATATCGGCATTAACTGTCAGACTGCTGTCAAACTCCACTGTAGTCTGACCGTTAATGCCGATATATCTCTTTATCATATCCCGTTTCGGTGGTCATGCTAGAGGGGCTGATTTCAAGCATATTATTGACGAGTTACTTATCGAATCTACGTCTACAGACAAAATATCAGGAAGTTTCGCTGACGGAAGCTAGTGAGCAATTTACAATGTAATTATTTGTAAGATTTACAATAAGATTTTATTTTATATTGTTACGTGTCGGGATGGGGTTCGAAATTATATGCCAGTTCACGCTTGACAGAACTTTTTTCACCACACAGTTCACATAGTGAACACACAATGTTAATCACAATACACTCACTAAACACTGTACTTCACTATACAAGACTTTAAAAATCGCACTTGAACACTTTTCTTGCATTTTAACGCCTTAGTATTCGTTCTGAAATCGCTGTTGTAACTCAACTGTTATCGCTTTCAAAGTTTTTTGAAACTAACCTGTCTACTGCTTGGCGCCGATCGCGCTTATATACGCTAATTGAGGCATTCTACAAAAGTCCCGTTAATTTGATTGTTAACTAGCATCCGCGAGAGCGTAGTATCTACTTATACGTATATAACGCGCATAAGTTTTAAACAAGTGCAGATGTCGTTGCACTTTCTACTTTACGCCGCACTGCATAATGTTCATACAATACTCACAGTATCAGATCGCTGAACGACACTTTTTTGAGTTATGCGGTTTTTGCAAGTACGATCCACTTGACAATTTAATCTACCCGCTATTACTTCAGTTACTCCATGATCATGACGCTTGCAACAGTGCCGAAATATCGGAGACAAGGTACATGGTAACAATATTGTTAATAGCTATAATGTTAGTGACCATGAAAGTTTAAAACAACATAGAAGTAGACTTATTTAGGGAACAATAAGTCTTATGCACAGCTTGTCGGTGTCTCAATTTCGGTCTCATAATGCGTCACGGTAGGCTGCTTAGCGCCTACTGATGGTGTCTTCATGAAATTAAACCGCACTAGTGGTTTCCGTTGCCGTTTTGGAGTGAAACAGGGCGGGACTCGGGTGGAACATAAAGTAATTACACGAAATGTTGCGATATCTTAATATATTGTTTAAGTAATATCTCGTATATATATATATAACGAAGTCGTGTTAGTTATAACACTTATTTTTAGCTCAAGAACGGTTAGACTGTTTTAAATGATAAGAAATGTTTTTTGTATATGTAAATTTTGAATAGAAATCTAAAGAAAATATGATGGGAAAATAGCTTACTTCAATCTAAGATGAATGAATGAATGAATCTTAGATCTTCGATGTGGCATCATTAAGCGCATTCTACCGACTATACCACGGCGAGTGTTCTGAGGAGCTATTCTCCCTTATCCCTCCATCACCTTTTCTTCAGAGGACGTTGCCACCGACTTACTGTGGCCACTATTCCTACACGAACAAAGAAATTTGGTGACTCATTTGTTTGTCGTACTATTCGTAAGTGGAATTCTTTACCCGCGCACGTGTTTCCATCTTTCTATAATATGGGCTCCTTTAAGAGAGGCGTGAAGAATCATTTTTGCAGGCTGGCAAGGTGAGGATGGTTGGTGTGGCAGTTTATAACTACTGTACCAGCTATCTCCGCGTTTGGACTTTATCACCACTTAACATCAGGTGGGTGGTAGAATCATTTGCCTACCTAGCTATAATAAAAAATAAATAATAATAAGAGACGTTTAAATATATAGAAAATACTTCAATATTGTAATTATCAATGGCATAGTTTTTGTTTCGTTAGACATAACTTTTACTCTGTTTAGTTTTTGTATCCACGTAGTAGAACCATTCCTAGTGTCCCAGAAAGTAATAAAGTAAGTACTAATATCTGCTAAATATTTCTTTCTGTAAGTAATGGCTGCCTATCAGTTCCTGTCGAGCGAATGGAATTCATTTTATATATTTTTTTTGTAAACTCATCTCACCGAAAGTGAGCTTTTAAAAAAGTATTCCCAAACATTAATTGTTAACCATAAAATAAAACAGTGCAGCTCTGGCGTTTAAGAAGACAGATGCGGATAACTTAAACTTCTTAATTCAGGATTACGTTGTTGGTACTCGGCATTGAGACAAAATTACTGACTGTAACAAACGATGATGAAGCCACCAAATAAACAATTGAATTTGAAACTCCTTGGAAGTGCCTGGATTTTATCATCGAACTATTTAAAACTGAAGGTTAGCTCTATAGTCACTTAGCTTTGAAATTTAAATTAACCAAAATTATGCAATGGAACGACTTTTTATGAAACAAATTAGATTTTTCATGTGCCTGAAAACAAGACGAAAATTTTAAATGAGAAAATTAGGTAATATGTATTTTTGCGGCTATAAATTGATAATGATATTTCTTAATCAGAAACAATGACAATAAGTACTAAACTATTTATATATACTAGAACAATGAAACTAAATCCTAAAACTAAAAACCTTAAAAAATAAAATTAATGACTAAATTAAATTATTAAAAGGAGTCCCTTTTGGCAAGGATTGCTAAAATTTAATTAATAGTCGAGCTGAAACTTTTTATTGCACTGTTAAAGTATATTTTGGACTTTAACGCACCTAACTGTTTTCAGAAGCAAGATCGAAGTCCAGTATTGAGATTATTATTGAGTAGGGTATACCTTGTACAGTTTAGGAGCTCGAAGGCGCAAGTGGTTAGCGCGTTCGGCTGCCATCGTTGAAGTTAAGCTTTAACTTTCGAGTGACCAATTTTACTATCTCGAGCTCCTCCGTGCTTCGGACGGCACGTTAAGCCGTTAGTTCCGACTACATATGCATTCGGTAGCACCCACTAATATCCACTGAGCCCGCGGTGGGTTATGGCCCAGTCTCCCTATTCCATCCATGGAGAAGCCCTATATCCCAGCAGTGGGTACATTAACGTCAGCGCCGCCTGGACGCCCGCGTGTGCAGACGGGAAAGCACTAAAAGTTGACTTTCGATATATCGTGATCATCATTGCCGTCTAATTAAACTTGTATAGGTAGTTTTTAATGCCGTATAGTAGGACACAGCACAAAAAAATCACGACCCACCGATTATCGATTTTAAGAGCATGCTTTTGTCCGTTAGGTTCTTTAACTTTACATATTTAATGAAATATTACAATACGGTTATTCTGTATGACTACTCCGTCCCTGCACTACCCGTTTAATGTCAGAATAAGCCAGCCAAATTGCACCCGGTGATGAGACCGAGGCACGTAAAGTTTATCCGTGAGACGGTTGCTTGGGTGTCGACGCGTAGAAATTTTACTTGTGTTATCCTGCTTTATGGCTAAGATAAATGCGTTGGTAGAAATTCGGGACAGTTAAATAATACTGTCGTTTTAAAATTGTACGAACCGCGTTGTAGGTAGGTACCAAGCGTGACGAGAATGCCTGTTCTTTAATCGAGTTATGCAATAAAATGAGAACGTAGGTAGATACATTTTCTAATCTAAATGTATTTATTTAAATGCTATTACAAAGACTCACAGAAACGATGTCAGGTATCTAACGCAGGTAAATACTAATCGCTGAAAGTGATTATTTATTTATTTAAACTTAAATGTACATATAAGTGTACAAACGGTGGACTTAATGCCATTAGGCATCCTCTACCAGTCAACCGGCGAATTGTAGCAATTCAACTACATTTCAACTCATTAAATTTAATACATTTTTATATAAATACGTAAGCTATAGTAATAATATACACGGCGCCGGCGCCGGCGTCCCACGGGTTTGTTACACGGACGGAAAGTATATTAAATATTGAAGATAGGA
Source organism: Chilo suppressalis (assembly GCA_902850365.2). NCBI lineage: Eukaryota > Metazoa > Arthropoda > Insecta > Lepidoptera > Crambidae > Chilo > Chilo suppressalis. Next base: position 24,696,522 of record OU963898.1, read on the forward strand.
TGTTTGACTGAAAGAAGAAATCTTTTTGAAGTTATACTTCTTTAGGCGCGTTATGAAAAAATTATGAGAGTGAAATATTAAGATGCGCGCGCATCATGTAACACAAAATTTTAACATAAAAAAGTTGGTCGCTTAGCGACCAACTTCATGCGTTACTTTTGTGTTTACCGCACATTAAGAAAATCTTCCAACAAAATAGAAATAGAATCTCTATTTTGTGGGTGCTAACGACTGCATTGTGAAGGCCTATCAAAACTATTTATTAATCTGGAACAACGGAACCAAAGCGCGATTCAGGAGACTACAGCGCCATCTCTTGACCATTGGTGTAGTAGAACCAAAAACCACATCTTTATTTTTTGTAATAAAGTAACAAAAAGTATTTATTAATCTGGAACAACGGAACCAAAGCGCGATTCAGGAGACTACAGCGCCATTTCTTGACCATTGGTGTAGTAGAACCAAAAACCACATCTTTATTTTTCAATGTTACTTTTATGTTATTATTGTAATAAAGTAACAGTTATAGGTATTCATATTTATAATATTTTTCCACATGTTTCTAGTTTGTATATTCGGAATACGTGTTTGAGTTTCATACAAGTGCAAATCACAAATGTTCTAATAAATTATATTCAGTACCTATTTTAATTGAATATTTTGATTATTTATTTATTTTTTCAAATTAAAACTGAACTTTATTGACTTCGTCCTTTTCCAGACTTTTTATTAATTTATTGTAATTAATTATTTGCATGCAATTAAAAACTAATTTTAAACGATGCCAAAGAAGGATAACTTCTCACGCGCCTACATAAGTACACGCACCCATTTTTTTTTATAATAACTAGAACAGTATTCACAGATATTTTTTAAAATCGACAACTACAACTGGGAATCGAACTCGTGAAATTAGAAAAAAAAAACACTTACCATATTTTATGATAACCATCGAAAAAGTTAATCATAAAGATTATTTTTTCCTAAATAACATAGCATATACTTACTTATGTAGGTATAAATACAAATCTAAATCATACCAGGAGGATGCAGTGAAGAAATTCAAGAAATGATGATGTACCAAGCGTTTAAAAGCTAGTTTGTTGGGAGCATCTTGAATATGGTGAGAGAGTGCGTTCCAGAATCGTATAGCTTGAAGAGAAAATAAGTTAGAATTTTAACCAGTTCGGTGAGAGGGAATAGTTTGTTTACTGTCAGACCGAAGATGATTATATAAAGATTATGGATACTAAGTAGTATATCAAAAGGAGAACGGGCAAAAATGTATGGAAGTATGCCTAGGAACCAATAACAACATGCAACATATCATTGTTAACATATTTTATGTAATTTAACTATTGCTATGGCGGGAAGTCGGAAGGTGCTGTCTGAAAAAGTTATAAAGCAATAAAGTCAGACTTCATTCGAAAAATTTAAGTGTTAAATTTTAAGGTAATCATCAATTAATTTTAGTTTATTTTGTTAAACTAACATAGTGAAGTACCAAAAATAATCAGTTAAGTTCGAGTTGTACTGGTACACTAAGGATTCTTTAACGTATATTCTTTAGCACCTGACGCTTTTCCAATCCAACCCAATAACTACTTTTCAATCATCGTCAATTTCAATTATAATATGTATTAAATCTCCGGCATGGGGATTTAAAGGCCCCTCTTCCCTTCCTAGACCTAGATATCGACACACAACAGACGGTATTATGGGCACAACTCCCTATTGTCCGGCGCCTTGTCAAACAAGTGCAATATAAAGTCATTCACATCTCTGCTAACCAAAATATAACATACTTAATAAATAGTTTCTCCTCCTTACATGGCAAGACTGTATACGGCCTCTTATTGAGCATACATTTTGAGGCATATTTTATTGGTGCAAATCTCCTATTAAATCATCTCTTTTCATGATCATTATCATTAACCTAATAATGTCCCCACTGCTGGGGCACAGGCTTTGTTTTTCCTATGGATGGAATAGATTGGGCCATTACCCACAACACAAGCTCAGTGCGGATTGGTGGGTGCTGACGACTGCAGATGCAGCCGGGATTAACGGCTTAACGTGCCTTTCGAAGCGGAGGAGCTCTTACTAGTAAATTTTTGGTCACCCATACAATGATCTCTTTTCACTTCATCTACATACCTCCATGCCATTGTTCAAATGCTCCTCACAATATGGTTTGGCTAGTTTAAGCTGATATGATCTCAAAGTAAAAAGTTTTAAATAGTTTTCTGGCTGGCTTTATTATGTCATAAATTTTTTCACACAGCGACTTCGGCCATTCCACCATCACAAAAATTAAAGTACTTAAAAACTCTTTCCAATGATATATCGCATGTTGTTATTGGCTCCTAGGCAAAATCGCCCGTCCTCCTTTACATTTCAAACATCCAGGAGCTTTCGTCGCTACCTACAAGATGGCTCATAGATATCAAATAAAATGGCTCCTACATACTTTGGTTAAAACATACTTGTTTAAAACTTTATTAAAAAATGTTTTTGATTATTCATATAAAATGCCAAGAAACTTTTTCCTCAACCTAATACATTTACCTGTAACAGTAGGAGAAGGAGTACATAATACATAGAATGAAGTATATTAAGTTATTTAAAAGCCGTCAACGTCCTAATATTTTTTAAGAATACGCTAAGGCGAACAAAATATATGTACTATATGAAAATAATTGACACTGATGATTTCGAGTTGGCCATTGCTTGCGCATTCAACTGCTTTGGAAAGAAGGTGGTACCATCATTTTGTAGTGCTGCATCCAGTTTTCATATTTTTGGTGCTCTTAAATACTAATTATTATAAAATTTTATTACTAGGCCTTCTATAAGGTGGATCTTACCTCCCTAGATTAATTAGCGTCGTAATTTGAGCTCCGATCTTGTTCAACTGAGTTGTGGATTGAATAAATTGGCTCGATATCCTTTCGGAATTGCCTATACCGCGTGAGATTGTACCATCAACTGCTGTAAACTTCAACAACCACGTAACTAAATTACACTATCAGAGTTTTCACGGCTGAGTTTACTTTAAAGTTCTGTGTTCACAAAGACGTTTTATGCACGACTGACCTAATTCTCTGACTTGAATGAAATTTATTCCTCTTCAAGCTTTCATTGTAAATGTTTTAAACATAACAGAAAAGTAGGATAGGATCTTAGCAGCCTTTCTTTTTTTAAAGTAATTTTCCCCAATAAAATTAAACAAAAAGAACATAAAATAAGAGAAGGAACATCATCAAATAAAAGAAGGAAGGTAACAAAACTCAAACTAAATAATCGTAAATAGAAGTGAAAAAGGTTTCAATTATGAGCTCATTAATAATATGTAAATTAACAATTACGGACTTATTATATATATAGGTTCACTATTATATTTAATAATTCTGTGAGATGTCTGTCTTTTTGTCTCAGAACAAGACATGTAAAAATGATTGTGTCTGAATTCCAGATATCCTTGTAAGTGATATTCGTATGCCTTCTTAACCAAAATACGAGAGTAATAAAAGTAAAAATATAATTAATAATATTATTTATATATTATGTGTAAAATCTACCATGTTTTCTTCACTAGAAACTAGTAAGAAAGTTCTTTAAAAAACCTGAAGAGATTTTATATAACGAGAATTTCAAGATGTCACGTTTCCAGTAAATGCCTTGCGTCCGGAGTTCTAGAATTCTGCTCAGCGACTCTGGAGGGACTGTGATTCTGTTTACAAGATTTATAGTGGGGATTATTACGGTCAGGTACCTACTCTGTAAGTATGTAGGTTCCCACCAGTCTCAATGGGACGGGGCACGTGCCTGTTTAGGAATTGTAATCACTACAGTCCCTGTTGAATTATAGACTAGCTAAAACAAAATAAGGGCCACTTGTAAATTTTAACAACCGGACTGATTTATGTTATTATTTTAAAGCACTCTTAAACGTTCTTATCTCTTGTGTAGTATTTTCCGTAGTGTTAACAAACATAATGAGAGGTACCGTAGTGTTAACAAACATAATGAGAGGAAAATATGTACCACTTGCATATTTTTTTAAGTGGGTCCGTTGGTACTTTTTTTGTAACCACTTGAATTTACCCTATTTTAAGACGAATTCTAAAGTCATTTAAATTGTGGATTCCTTTTTTAATCAGTTTAACATTTAAAGAAAATATAACTGGAAAAAAAACCATGCGGACCAGGCAGCAGACGGGACTCGAACCAGCACCTGACAAAGCAGTTACATGCTTAAAAATAAAAATTATAACTATAATTGCTTTAGGCTGCGGCCATCAGGCTGGATATCAGGGCCGCGGTAGCATAATTGGTCAGTGCATTCGCCCGGATTGCGAAGGGTGCGGGTTCGAGTCCCGTCTGCTGCCTGGTCGGCGTGGATTTTTTTCTAGTTATATTTTCTTTAGATTTAACCATGAAGCAGTTACATGCTTAAAAATAAAAATTATAAAGTTTTACATTTGCTAAGTTAAAATGTGGTTATTATTTTAAAAGCTTTATGCCAAGGATTTGAAGACATATAGACCTGCAAACCGCAAGTAGAGCCATCACATTGTTCCATTGTTCAAAGCGTTTTGTAGCTTTACAGATTGCCTTTTCAAGGCGAGCAATCCAGAATGCTTGGAATCGATTTACAAATAAGTGGGAGTGTAACCAGAAGACGGGGATCTGATAGGAATCGAGCAACCACCTTACAAGAAGATCGCTACACACTTTTGAATACGCGAAGAGAGCGAATCGTCACCGCTCGCGCCTCACAAAATCGCTTGCGCCAGGCGACCGGTACACGTGTGAGTGACAAAATGATTAGAAATCGGTTACATGAAGATCATCAGAACCCTTAGTACGAGTTTGAGCTCACGAAAACTATCATAGTTTTCGTAATTGTTAATTATGATTCTATGTCCATTTTGGTGAAAAGTAACCAAATATTCTTAAAAATTTAAGAAGACGCAAATGATTTAATGATAGAATTTAAACACTATCACACTAATATTATAAAGGCGAAAGTTTGTGAGTATGTGAGTGTGTATGTTTGTTACTTCTTCACGTCTAAACGGCTGGAACAATTTTAATAAAATTTGGTATGGAGTTAGCTGATACCCTGGATTAACACATAGGCTACATTTTACTGCGGGAAAATATCTTATTTCGATGGGAAAATCGATGCAAATGAATTTTGTTTAAGTAGGTACATATTTTCTGACATTCATGTCAAAGCTATTTTGATAGATTAATATTTCATACATATTTCTAGGACAACGATATTGTTATATTTTTTTGTGTATCTAATTATGACACAATTATAAACCAAATCGTTCACAGAGCTCACAAAGAGCTTCATCCATGAAAATTGCAAGACAGCAAGAATCTACTTATGATACTGAACAGCGCAGACGTGACCAAGCAACACGTCAGGCAGAAGTCAGAACTGGAGAAACTTCTGCGCAAGCTGATGCTCGGCGTCTGGAAAATCCTATCCGCATAGCTTCTCAGCGTGCATCAGAGACAACTGATGAGGCAGCTTTTCCGCGTCAAGAAAACGCACAGCCTATGGCCACACAGTGATCCAATCAAACACCTGATGAAGGAACTTCTCGACGGCGAGAGCATGCCCAGCTTATGGCTCATCAGCGTGCATTAGAGACACCTGAAGTAGCAGCTACTTGGCATCAAGAAAACGCATAGCGTATGTCCACTCAGCGTGCCATTGCAACACCTGATGAAGAAACTTCTCGACGGCTAAATCATGCCCAGCTAATGTCTAATCCGGAGTGCCGGCAAACATTTACCAGAAATGCTTGGGGGTTATTTGAAAAATGTGGTTTTGAATATGACTTGACATTGGATTACAATAGCCACAGGCTCATTAAAATTTGCCGTATGGAAAATGTGTGTCACCATTGTGGGGCATTGAAATGGAATGAGGAAAGAGTGCGAATGTGTTGCTCTGGGGGCAAAGTAGCCATTCCTGTTTTAGAAGAGCCTGTGGAACCCTTAAATACATTGTTTACAGGTGAAATTGATGAATCTTGACGGTTCTAAAACTGCGTACAACCCATGCTTTTACATGTCGTCGTTCGGGGCGGACAAAGGACAATGGCGAACTCCGATACAATTTTTTGTTGAATTTTTTTCTTGCGTCTATAAATGAATTGCATGTTAAATTATAGAGTTTACATTCTTGATTTAATTCATTTTATTTCTTATATTATAGGAAGTCTGGATTTATAGATATTCTACTTTGAAGTTTTTGTAAAAAATACGTGGAACGGAAATATAGAAGTATACCGGTCCTGAAGATTAGTAACGAAAGAAAAATGTTTTTTACAATGTATGATCAGTTGGCTTTCTTTATTTCTTTCTTTCTTTGGTAACAATAACAACAACAATTCGATGACAAGCATGACAGTGACAGTTATAGTTTTTTTTTCGTTAGAATTGTCGCCATACTCTTTTTGTATTGTGGAGATTATTTAATATGGTTTCAGTATAATATTGAAAAATAATGTTTCCCGATATTTTTGTTATATATTTAAATACAGTTCAAGCGTAAAGCGATGCAAAACATACGAACAACATATTTAAAGTTGATTTCATCACTAAAATCACTTAAAATGAATGGCTCAAAAGCCATCATGGCCAAGCCACAATAAAAATAAAAAATAAATAGTCAATTGTGTTTCCCTTTTTTTAAGTTTTTAATTCCAGACTTAGACAACCCTCCTCAATTGTTTAGTAAATCTTTTGAGATTATTTTATTAACAATTCTGATAATGACATCTATAGACGCTATAGATTTACTTCAACAAATATTTCGCCATTGTCCTTTTTGCAATGCCTGGATTTTCCCCAACGTTCACAGTGCATGGCCAACTACATCACAAATGGGTGATGATCACCTAATGAACAGCCACAATTTTTACAGGTGTATTTTATGGGAGACGACGACGCGGAAACTGACAAACGGTGTCAAATCATTCAAGGTATGGAGCGAGCAACTGTGCCAGGAAGACGAGTTTGCTCGCACGTGGAATGCGTCACGAAAACAATGGAACGTTGCGTGCAGGGCGCACCCGTCGACGGTTGGCCTGGTGTGAAAGCCTTAGATGCCCACGGTAGAATTTATACCGTACACATAACACACTTTGAGTGCTATTGTGTACGGTTGCTGTTGCTATTACTAGAATCCGGGGTCCTACCAGTTTTCAAGCGCTCAAAATCGTCGATGGGCAGGAAAAGGCCACTTTTCAAGAAGCATGTGAGGCGATGAAGCTGCTTGAAGACGACGGCCACTGGGACGCAACGATGGAGTGCGCAATGTTGTGCCGGTCAGCGACTACGTTGAGAGAGCTCTTTGCGATTATGATAAGCACCTGCGGACTCTCCAACCCCCGGCAATTATGGTACAAGTATAAAAAGCGCTTTATCAGAAGACATTGCTCGCCGATACCAAGGGATCATTATCAGCCTATTAATGTCCCCACTGCTGGGGCACAGGCCTTCCCTATGGATGGAATAGGGAGATTGGGCCATGACACACCGCGCGAGCCCAGTGCGGATTGGTCGGTGCTAACGACTGCAGATGCAGCCGGGACCAACGGCTTAACGTGCCTTTCGAAGCACGGAGGAGCTCGAGATAGTAAATTTTTGGTCACCCATCCAATGACCGACCACTGCGAAAGTTGCTTAACTTCAACGATCGCAGCTGAACGCGCTAACCACTTGCGCCATCGAGCTCCTCGACAAGGAATAACACTAGACATAATTTTTAAAGAAGCGCTGAAAGTCTTTTATCTTTGACGCACCAGGGGGCACCGGCAAGACTTTTTTAATGAACTTGCTGCTGGCACAGTTGTGCAAAGACAAAGTGGTTGCGCTGGCCGTTGCATCCTCCAGAATAGCCGCAACCTGGCTGAGTGGTGGCAGAACAGGACACTCAGTATTCAAGCTCCCGCTGAAACTTGCAAGTGAAGAAACGCCCATTTGCAACATCAGTAAAAGTAGTAGTCGTGGTGCTCTATTGCAATGGTGCAAATTGATAGTATGGGACCGAATCGAATCTTTATTGGTGGAGTGGTCATCTTGCTGGCAGGTGATTTTTGGCAGACGTTACTGGTTATCGAGCGAGGTACCTCAGCAGATGAGATAAACGGATGCCTCAAGGCTTCGCCGTTGTGGGATAATACCAATACCATGTAGAATTCTTAAATTCCCTCGACCTGTCAGGGCTGTCTGTCTGCCTGTCATACTGATGCGTAACCTGGACGCGCCCAGACTGTGTAACGGCACTAGGTTACGCATCACGGAGCTGGGAAGGCACATCATCCAGGCCACCATTCTTACTGGAGGGGCCAAAGGAGAGACGGTATTGATACCTAGAATCCCTATAATACCCACAAACTTACCCTTCCAGTTCAAGCGCCTACAATTTCCTATAAACGTGGCTTTCTCTATTACAGTAAATAAAAGTCAAGGACAGTAAATAAAACTCTAAAAGTAGCAGGCATTCACCTGGGCACCCCCTACTTTTCCCACGGACATCTGAACGTGGGTTGCTCCCGTGTGTCGAGAGCAAGAAACACATTTTATTTACGCAGAAAACAATAAGTCCCGCATTGTGGTTTACCGAGATGTGCTGCAGTAAAGTGATTTCTAAGTCTCGCTCTACGACCCGAGACAAAAAACAATTACATAAGACAGCAGAATCATCTCTCCCGTTCTGTCAGTTATCAAATTTTGTAAATTGATCTTTCCGATGTTTAAGTTTAAATTATTTTGCTTCTAAAAATGTGAATAGTCAGTGTTTTACTGTTAATACACAATTTATTTATTTTCCCTAATAAGCCGCGGGTAACACCGCGGGGCACAGCTAGTTTATATATATATTGAAACGAAAACAATAAAATCAGTGCCCATAGTACGAGTGCGAGCTCACGAAAACTATCATAGTTTTCGTAGTTGTAAGTCGTCTCGTACTCGTACTAAGGGTACAGTTTTTTGGGGGACGTGTAGTGCGTATTCCATTGATAGTGTACCCCGTGCAAACCTATCATCATTCGCGAAGTTGCACTGATGAGTATAAAGTGACGTCTTTTTATGATGATCGTCGCGTGAGAGTATGGAGACGAGAAGGTGAGCGATTTTCGAATACATGAAAGTGACAGATTTGGGGGTCCCAATGTCATGGTATGGCAAGGAATTTCACTATAAGGTCGAACCGAACTTATACTCAGCAGAGGCACGGTAACGGCTGCGCTATATATACCTTGAGGCGATAATTTTAATGATTTTGGCTTAAAAATAAATGAAAAAATACGCTGACTTTATAAATTCATATGTCTTTTTATTCCAAGAATTTTTTCTAGTTATATTTTCTTTAGATTTAAACATCAAGCAGTTACATGCTTTAAAAATAATAAAAATTATATTCATATGTCTAGTTTTCAAAACATCCCTTTTTTATTGATTTAGTGTCTAACTTGGGAGATAAGAGCTATTTTGCGTTTTGAGAAACATGTTTTGGGTCTTGTAAGGCGTTGCTTTTATAGGTTGAAAACTTTTTATAAAATTCGGAATTTCCTTACAGAACAAACACGGGTCGTTTTATGTGAGTCGCTGGTTTTATCCGTACTGAATTATGGGGATCTAGTATATGGCCCTCGTTTGCTTTCTAGTACTCAAAGGCTTATCCAGCGAGCTCCAAATGGTTGTGGTCGCTTTTGTTTTAATATCCCCCTCGAACCCACGTGTCACTATTTCTTAATAATGCCTCATTACTGAATATGGCGTCACGCAGGCATCTGCATATGGCAGTATTTATGTTTGATCTGTTAAAATTTAAGAACCCGGAATACCTTTACAAAAAGTTACAGTTTCGTAACTTCCATTCTCAATATGGACATATATGGACCAGGTGTTTGCAGATCAATACGTCCGATATTGGCGACTCAAAAAGATAAGACAGTGGCATTTACGGATAGTTTCCACCACCAAGCGAGTAAGTGTTGAAATGATTTACCTCCTCCTATAAGACACATAATATCAAGGCACACTTTCAAAAAGCAAGTTAAATTAGCCTTTCTAAATTTGCAAAGTTTAGGCATACGCACTAATTGTCCTTTTGGTAGAAGTCCTTCTGTCAGTATTCAATCTTTTTGACATTTAAATTAAAATTTATATTTCATATTATTAATTACACATATTTATTTATTGTTGTCTGCAGAATTTTGTTTTTTAATGATTATTTACATATATTTATTTATGATTTTTTTTAAGCATTTAACTGCTAGATGTTTAAATCTAAAGAAAAGTTTACTAGAAAAAAATTCACGCGGACCAGGCAGCGGACGGGACGCGAACCCGCATCCTTCGCTATCCGGGCGTATGCACTGACCATTATGCTACCACGACCCTATTAGCCGCGTCGAAATTTTCCTAGCCTTAAGCTGCAAGGCAGCGCCATCTCTTCGCATTGTAGGTAACCCACAATTATTATTATTATTTTTTTTTTCTAGTAAACTTTTCTATAATATATATAATATAACTTCTAGTTATATTATTATTATTTTTTTTTCTAGTAAACTTTTCTTTAGATTTAAACATCTAGCAGTTAAATGCTTAAAAAAAATCATAACTATAATTGCTATTTCTTCTTTCAAATGGTTAATACTTGAAAAAGTATTCATTTGACATTGTAGGTTACCTACAATGCGAAGAGATGGCGCTGCCTTGCAGCTTAAGGCTAGGAAAATTTCGACGCGGCTAATAGGGCCGTGGTAGCATAATGGTCAGTGCATTCGCCCGGATAGCGAAGGATGCGGGTTCGAGTCCCGTCCGCTGCCTGGTCCGCGTGGATTTTTTTTCTAGTAAACTTTTATTTAGATTTAAATATATTTATTTATTATTATTTACAGAATTTATTAACAGGTCTTGCTATTTACACTTAACATTAATAATGAATAGCATAATGTACGTATTTCTATGTGGGACTAGGGTAGTACAATGCCAGCTTTGTAGCGTACCTGCATCCTCGCGCTTCCTACGGGCAGTTGCTGAAATTCAGCATTTTGCCTATTAAGGCAAAAACACTGCTGAGCTTCTGCCTATTTGCATCACTGTCACTTACTAAGGTCTGTAGTTTAGACTTGATATTTAAGAACTTAAATCCATCCAATCCTATGTCTGCAGTGAACATGTATTAATTGTATTAATTTGTGATGCAAATAAATGAATGAATTGAATTGAATTGAATTTTATATTGTAAAATCGTCACATAGGGCCCTATCGAGAGTAAACGCTTACGCGATGTGAGGCGTGCAAAATATTGCTCTGCTGTGTAAAATGTTTGTACCCCTTACGATTGCTCCATGCCCTTATTATTAAATGTATCTAGTGAAGCAGTGTTTTGTACACATCCATCACTTTTATCATTCATAGTAGCCCGCCCACGTTTCGCTTAGGTGTAGAGATGTAGTGTAGGTAGACTATTGTTTTTGTTCTCAGGCTAGAATTTCTTTATACCTAGTCAGGTCATAAATTCTGTCACATGTTTAATTGAAATAATTTAAACAAGTTTATTCATTATGTAACCATTTATATACCAAAATGATCTTAACAAAACATAGATTCTTATGACAATAAAGTTTATTCAAAATGACCTCCGTGATTTTGAAAACAGGCCTTCAATCTGCGCGGCCTGTCGTCTATCGCAGCACGAACGAGGTCCATGTGAATATCGGCGGCTGCCTTAATCAAGGATGTCTTGAGTGACTCCAAATTGGGATGAGGCTTTGAGCACGCCTTTTTCTCCAAGTATTGCCATATCTTGTAATCTAACGGACTCAAATCTGGACTGGAGGAGGGCCAGTCTTCGTGCCGGATGAAGTCGATTTCAGGCGCCGCCTAAGACAGCCATCTCATAAATGCTATTTTCGTAACTGTGATTCGAGGCTTGTATTATACATCAAATTGTAGCTAAAGAGTTACTTTATTATAATCAATATAATTTAAGTCTCTATCTCTTCGTATTTTATAAAGAAGAAGATCTAAAGTCAGCGAATGAAAAAAATACAAAAATAGTAATATAATTTCAGTTAGTTTGGTATAATTTTATAGTATCATGACAAAAGAAGTCATATAAGTGTGATACCATTTTAGAAAGCTTACAATGTATTCCTTTCTATAAAATTAATACATATTCTGTTTTTTTAATATTATTTGATAAAAAAAAATCTATATCATAATGTGGACTATTTTCGTTTCTTAAACTTTCAGTTGGAGTTTTGACATTTGCCGAAGCTTGCCGAAGTTCTGTTTTTTATGTCATTTCTAAGATAATATAATATAATTTGACGGCAACAAATTTTTTTTTGCTGTATCGGTGCATAATATTGTCAAATGTCTTAGAATATCAGCGTGTGAAAACATATTTTTTTAGGTACGTTTAATAAGAGATGGACTAAGACTTTTCTGATTTCGGGTTTAAATAAGCACGGACATTTAAATAAAGGCTCTTGGCAGTTTTGTTATATTTTTTTTTATCTTATGCTATACTAATATCGGGTTTTTCACATAATATTTAGATCCCATTCTCATAAGAATCATGGAAAAATCGCAAAACCGCAAAATTGAAAAATAGTTTATATCTACTAATTTTGCACACGTCTTCCATAATTTTTCGGTATAAAATAGTGCATTTGAGTATGAAATATTACAGTTCTTCATTAGTTTTTGTCGTAAATAATTGTTTTTTAAATATCTCGCCGCAATGAGTCAGTTCTCGTGTACCAGATGCAACTTAAGTCTCTTATTGTTTGAAAGTGATACAAATTATGGTGTTTCCATCTCTAACTATATAAGAAGCAATTTCACCAAATCTTCAGATGCAAATATTGCTAAAATTATCGCAAGTATTCAGAAGTCTTTAATAACTCAGTTTCGTCAACGCTATACTAAAGCTGGTCGATAGAAAGAACCGTTCTTAAACCGAAACAGAAATTGAAGATGGGATTTGATTGAGCACAACTGTATGTTAATAAATATAAATTGTACTATATGCCATCTTCCGTGCACAAGGTTTTGATTCATGGTGAAGGTTTCATTCGTCATTTTTCGGTATTGCCTCTTGGGCAACTTTTAGAAGATACTCAAGAGTCACGGAACAAAAACTACAAAAAGTTCAGGCTTCATCATGCAAGAAAATATTCGAGGACAGCCACCAACGAAGATGTTCTACACACTATTGTATACCTCTGATCCATACATTACATGTTTGAGAAAACCTTATAATAAAAAATATTTAGAACTTTTTGATGAAGAAAAGTAGCTCTTAAGTGACATTTGAGCTACTATGATGTTTATTTTTTAATTTTAAGCAGTTCCATTTACTAGTTACCTTTTTAAATTTATTAAAACATAGATGTAAGTCTTAAAATCGTATATTTTTTGTTTTCCTAATTTTTTTGTAAGTATTATAAATAAACTTTTATATACAAATTATACATTATTTAAAAGCAAATATATTCAAGATTATCAGAAAAAAAATCATGATGATATCTTTATTATCACAGGAGTTGTAGATTTTTGAGAAGAAAATGCGTCAAAGTTCCCATAGTGCGCCGCCAGCCAGTCTTGTGTGCTCTTTGCTCTATGAGTTGGCACCGAATCTTGTTGGAATACCCAGTGCCTGTTATTGAACATGGTATGAGAAATAGGTTCCACAAGGTTCGTCAGGACCGTATTTTGATGACAACTGCATTCGTTTTTACACCTTTCTCACAAAAATGTACCTCTGTTAAGCCTCAATAAGAAACTCCCAACCATACCATGAGCGAGGATGACAAATGACCTCGTTGGACACGCGGAATACGGTTGCTCGCTTCTTCACTACTGTGTGCGTACATCTATCATTTTGTTTGTTGTAGCTTTCTTCTACGGTATGTTTTTTTCATCCGAAAAAAGAATTTCCCGATATTTTTTTCCCGCGTACCGCTTCAACAAAGCGCGGCATCTCTTCAGTCTCAGGTCCATTAGATGAGCATTCAAACGATGTCCTTTTTTTCTTCGATATGCCCGAAGCCCTAAATCTTCATTTAACACCCTTTTCACCGTGGTTCTGCTTAACCCCATCTGAAGGGCCAATAGTTTCTGCTTACGTTTGGGATTTCTTTGAATTCGCGCCTTCACAACTTCAACAAAGGGAAACCGAGGGCGACCACTTCTTGACCTGTCATCTACACCAGAGTCTTCATTGTATCGTTTGATGGTACGATAAACGAATCTTTTGGTTATATTCAAAATTTTCAGTATGTCAAAAATTTGAATCGGCCCGTAACCGCAACGATGTAACGCAATAACTGCAACACGGTCTTATTTAGGCGTCCACTCCATATTTAAAAATGAGTAAAATTCTATTAAGTATACATTTTTATTTTCATGAACAATTCGAAAGTGTTAGACAGTACATTTATTGAGGAAGGCTTACGGCTATATAATAACATCATACTGCAGCAATGGGAGCCAATTATCGATGTAAAATGTTGCAAAAATTGGTAAAATATTCCATTTGTGAGCTTCCATTCCGTGCGCTTCGTAAATGATTAAAGTTACACAAAAATCATGTATGACGGAATTCTTCTCTTTTACAAGTTCTGTAAAAAAGTCTACGACAACCTATGTACATATTTTAAGTTTGACTCACTATAAACCTTTTTCTTCAAATTAACGCGGGTGAATCCGCAGGGGACCTCTCGTTGTGACATAACTGTAATAGTTAGACATATGGTATCGCGGACTTTTTTGTAGATATTAGTATCCTCTATAAAACTTTACTCACATTGCTCTATTATCAATGGTTTCCGCAGCGTACGCGATATAAGGCTATTTTTTTGGTATATTTGACACATGTTGGGTTAAATTATCGAAGTTTTTATACAGAACCCTAACTTTTTCAAAATACACTATAGCCTATATTAATCAGTGATAGTGTAGCATTCAAATGGTGAAAGAATTTTGAAAATCGGTCCAGTACTTTTTTAGCCAATTCATTACAAACATACAAACTTTTCCTCTTTATAATATTAGTATAGATAAATATTTCCAACAAGTGTTCAAGTGCGATTGTTTAAAGACTTGTTTAGTGAAATACAATGTTTAGTGAGTGTACTGTGATAACAGTATGTGTTAACTGTGTGGTGAATAAACTACAGTCAAGCGTGAACTGGCATATAATTTCGAACCCCATCCCGACACGTAACAACCGGTATGTTAGTATAGATATATCCACTGCATTTCCCCACTACATGTACCCTCTGGTGGTACCACATGTTAATTTCATACATAGTTTTTCTTTTTGATACCATTTTATTCCATAACACGGGCCCTAAAACAAGAAATATTATTTCGTTATGTTTTATAAATCTTTAAATATTTTTCAGTCATTAAAGTGTTTTTGGCCTCAAGCCTGTTATCAAAAGAAATTATGAAACAAAAATCGTATCTCCTATTAAATGCGATGGTAGGTTACTAATGTCAAGTAATAAAGAACCTGTATAAAGGACACTCATTCATATTCTTTTTTTATTGCTGCTTTAAAACATGTTTCGTGTTCAAAAACTAAACTCTGCAAAAAATATTCAAAAGCGATACTTATGTAAAATTTATTCGAAATACCAATTCTTACACATAATCGTAGAACTTACAACAATTTGTATTTTCTTTTATAGTAAAACGCTGAGTTCACGACTCAGTGATTTGATCGAGGTCTGAATCGTTATCTGGGAGTGTAAATTGGCTGCATCATGGCTCCAGACCATTAGCGTCAGGGCTTTCGTGTGCAGAATACTTATTTGTACAAAGGACGGAAATATAAGAACCTATAAAATGCTTAATGCCTAAGCTGGTCCGTAAATAATAATTTCGTCCACAGTTGGCGTTGTACACGCAACGATACATGAGCTACTGATAGAATATTAAGGTGCCTACACACGCTAATACATATAAAATGTGGGTAAAACTGTACTTCAGGGTCCAAAAGTTCTACTAGTTGTTTTTTTGTAGAAAAGGTCTCTTTTAACATTTTTTTTCTGGCACTTCACCAGCTGCTGCCGCGGCACGCTCGCTTTGCTCGCTTGGCTCGCTCGGCTATCCCATTATGGTCACAACACTAACATTACCTAACCTACTCTGAAGTATCACCGCTTGGGCCCTGGAAGTACAGTTTAGCCACAATGTGTATTCGGTCCTCACGCGGGCTTAAATCGTTCTTATTAGTCATTTCAAATATTCCCACCTGAAGATGAGTCAATTCGGAACTACCCCAACACACGGAGGGTATTATCGTAACTTCCACCTATCCCTATTTTCTAAACGGCGATAACAATCTACAATTAAATCACTCCCTACCTAGTGTGCCATTTAGGGCTTCACCCACGAAGCCACGTTGGCACATAGTGTTAGGTCATTAAGGAATTTTGCGTGGGTTTAATAGCTATTAGTAGCCATATATGGGCAAACGAGTGTATCCACTGGGTTGACCCTACGAGATCAGTTGCACCATGAATGTTTAAAGAAAAACAATTCTCAAAGGAGTCGAAAGAGCATTTCGAAATTATCTGTAACTTCGTTTGCGAACGTCCAGAACAGACCCTTAGGCGCAGAGCACACCGATAGAGGCACAGCGAAGATTCTGAGAAGTTAACAATTTAAGTTAAACCTTAATTTCTATATCATAATTAAAAAAAAAACATAGCATGAAACAATACATAAGCGCCGCACAGCGCTGCGAAGCGGCCACGAGAGCCAGTGCACGACTATTCTGCTCTAATTCGCACTTAAAGTCGCCGCGCGCCGCTCCGTAACTGCATCAGGTTCGAATAGTATTGAGGCTCCAGACGGAGAGGAGATCCAGTGGGGAGATGGCATCCACCTGGAATACCTCTAAAGGCTCTCGATAATTCTCGGCTTAAGGTCCCCTTAGGATCTCGCCTTCCCCAAACCCGGTGACGCTGTAAAGGTCATATGCGAACAATGGCATACATATTCAAAAAAAACCCGTGACTTGCCGCACTTAGTATTTTCGCCACGCCCCACCCGGTGTGCGCTGCGCCTTATTTTCTTAAATTAGTTCGTTAAGAACTCTTTAGGGAATAAAAAGGATTCCTGTGGTATAATTATATTGGTCAACCGCTATTATGAACGGTGGATGGACAGATCTCGATGAATCAAAGTAATGAAATTTATGTGAAAAGAGCCAATTGAATTGTCGTTTCATATTATTTAGATTGTACGGTCCAGAACTCGTGGGTGGTTTGGTAGAAATCGCTCTTATAACGAAGCAACAAGAGCTATGTTCGAGCTAAAAATGTATATGAATCCGTGAAACTAAACAGACCACCGGTAATGTGTAAAGAAAATTTGGCATTTGAAGCTATTTTAGTGACAATGCTTAGCTGTCACATTAAGTTATTGCATTTTCTCTTTTATTACATAGGTACATTAAGTCTTATCCGCTCAAATACATAATGTTCATACATTTTTGGAATTAACAGGCAAATTCTTTCATACCATTTACTTTATGTGTCGCTTAACATGAATTAAAAGCCATTAAAAGCCAGTCACATGCTAAGTTTGTGAACAGCAATTGGGACAACTGCCAGATTCTCAGATCAGAGGTTTTAGTGCAGTATATAATGTTTGTGTCACACGCTGTTGTTTTGTAACTGAGTAGAGTTTGTACTGTATACTACAGTACAAATTAAAAGACATGAAATTACATAAAGAAATACACCGAGAATTTAAAACCATTTCTCACAGTAAATGTACCACTATCGAGTGGTATAACAGCTCATATTAAAGTGAAAGGGCAAAAATATTTCTTGCTGAGTTATCTTTATATATATAATTCTTCTGTGAGTGTGTATGTCACTGAACTTCTCTTAAACGACTGGACCGATTATGATGAAATTTTTTGTGTGTGTTCAAGGGGATCTGAGAATGGTTTAGATTCACAATTTTGTCCGCTGGACAACCCCTATTTTTTTAGGGCGGTACGAAGTTCGCTGGGTCAGCTAGTTAATTATATATTTTTGTCTCCAGGTATCTGGGTATTCGGAACCCGTTGAAGAGTCGTCATCATTCCACGAAGAGGGTGGTGGTTATCAAGATAGCTCTAGTGTGGCTTCTTAGTATGGTTGTGTCGAGTTCCATTACAGTACTAGGTGAGTTGACATGCGTACCTTTTTAAAGTAAAACTTTTATTACATTGCCACTTCTTTTTCGTTTTCCATTTTACATTACATTTTCGATTGTCATTAAAAAAATCTGAAACACTCGATGAGTGTGTTTCAGGGCAATCACGAATTGTTATGAGTGAAGTCGTCAACTTTAGCACGCTGGGCAAAAGTAATTGACTTAACTTTGGCATGTTTGGTTGCGCATAAGTACGACTTGCAGTACCGGTCTGGCAAGGCGACACGCTATACCAGGTACAGATAGGTACCCGGACGTTTTACAAAAAAATTACAAAGATAAAACGCGTCAAAGTTTGGGGGGGTGGTGGTTTCAAATATGTCAAAACGACATATTTGAAATCAATATTACTTTATACCGTTTTGATTATTTGGAAAAAGAAAAAAAAAACGTGTCCAATACTTTTTGATAATCTACCTGGTAGACGAAGAAAAAAAGTGTTGATGACTGCATCATCCCATTAAAATTTCAAAACACACAGGCCCAGTGCGGATTGGTGGGTGCTAACAACTGCATATGCAGCCAGGATCAACGGCATAACGTTTCCTTTTAAGCACGGAGGAGCTCAAGATAACCGCCTAACCGATAGAATACTGTCGTTCGTTAAGGTTAACTGGGAGATAATGCTATTAGCATTAAGTCAGCCTTCTGTACAATTCTTGTGTATTTTAATTCAATAAAGTTTAAATAAATAAATAACAAGGTTTTGGCCACCCGTTCAATGATCGACCACTGCGAAAGTTGCTTAACTTCAAAGATCACAGTCGAAAGCGCTTACCGCCTGCGCCATCGACCTCCTCCTTAGACGTACTTACTGGGCCTGTATGTTGCTGAAATAACTGTGGGTAGCAAAGTTAGGATGTGGCTGAAACAACGCAGACAGCTTAGAGTTAAACCTCTTTGATGCAGCCTAGGGCAGAAAGCACTAATGAATTTCAAGTCATGCTTCTAATTGTTTTAATGTTTATTTATGTGTAAGCTTGGTTTGAGATGTTCTCAACAAGAGAGTAATTAAAATCTTAAACAGGTCGAGATCAATTTCATCTAATCTTATACAAAGTCTTACTCGCCATAAGTCTTAATGAAATTCTTTTCTTACTTTTCTATCCGTAGCGGTTAGAAATAGATGCAAAGCTTTTACCAGCACTACTTAAACTTCAGGGTTGCCTCCAATGAGTGATTTTTAACGAACTGCCTCGGGCTTATTACATTTTGAAATAATTTTCGTCGCCGCTTAAGTGTAAATTTCCTAGCTACTCTATTTGACGCCAAGCACTCTATAGGAGATTAAATTTGTTTTGCATCATAAATAAGGTGCAATTTTGATAAATCTTTTGATAATGAGACGATAAAGCGGGATCGAAATAACAGCTGCAATGGGGTAGACTTTGAGCTGTATTCTCCCATCAGGAATTGAAAATAATTTCCATCTTTCGGGCACAAATCTGAATTTCAAGCAGTTCCAATTAAACGGGACGCGCGAACCGAGATAACTAAATAACTTTGCTTTCGATAGCACTTGAGCCTAAAGGTAAACAATGGATAGGTATGCAGATCTTTAATAATATTTCTATTGAAAACTTCGAGTACCCAATTCGAGCGAGTCGTTAGTCCATTTCTTTAATCACAACAATGATTGAAATCTATTGACAAATTAATAATGGCCAAACTCATTTAGAAAATGAGTTTGAAAAGTTATAGGAAAACATTGATTGAATTGAATTTTACAATAATTATAATCGATACCAATAATCGAATTAGGAATCTTGTATATTTTTTTTATACGACCCGCAACAAATTACTTCATCCCTGATGTCAAATGTAAGTGGAGTCATGTCGCGAAGACAGATGATGCGGCAGAAATTTAGGCTCTCCAGCCATCCCTCTTTTTTTCTGTTGGATTCAGGCCAGCAAGGTGAGGATGGTGAACCCAGTCCTCTGCCTCTCGGAGCCCTTGCACAATATTTTTATAGAGTGTATCTCTGGGTAACATTTAGTCTTTAATTCATTCAAATCGGTGCACTCTATCAAAAGTTATTACAATTTAAAGCCACGTAGAAGTACAGTAATGTGATTTCATACAAAATTTATCTGTCCGTGCTTATAATAGATGGCGTTGTTTCTTTCTACTTCGCGGCAATGTTTATGATTATTTTGTGTGTATGTAGCTATATTATAGCGAAGAAAACTCTTCCGAGTGCCCCCCCCCCCCCCCTGGGGGACAATCGCTTCCGATGAAGCCTTAGAGGCCTTCCCGGCCAGAGGCAGCCCCTACGGGTGTTTTTTAGTCAGTACGAGTCTGACATAACCTTGCAGCCGGCTGTAGGGTATCCATGAGGATTTCTCACCCGCTCCCCCGCCTGGGAGGAAACAAAAACAAATAAAAATCCCGAGTTTAAATATATCTAAACTACTTTTGTAATATTTTTTTTATCTTTTTCATTTATTATAATTATGTTATGTAATTAGTGTATTCTTTGCAGTGAATATGAATATATAAATATATAACAGTTTTTTTTTTATTATGGAACTTTGACTTAGTCGAATTTTAAAGTCACGGGAGCGGAAAGCTGAAGGACATAGGGGCTCTTCGGGGTAGAGTGCACCAAGCGTTGGGGACAGTGACGGAAGGCTTCCGAAGAGTGTTCTAAGGGATGGGGGTGGGGGCCTTAGGGGCAGGGGATTGCAGGTGTAGGGATCACTTCGGGGTGTGCGTTCCCGGGGGTCGGAGGCAAATGAAGAATGGGTCAGGAGCACTTAGGGATAGGGTAACTCAGGGATTGGGGGCACCTGAAGGTGAGAGTTCCCAGGTAAACAGACGAAGTAAGGTCAGGTTAGTGTTGCGGCTGGCGAAGTGCCAGAACGATATATTCTTTAAAGATTTTTTTAATAGGGCAATACATTTTGCAACCGTATGACGGATTGTTCAGGAAGATGGCGATTCCAAACAAATTGTTAATTATTGTACAACTATGTCGTAAAATAAAATTATTCATTCGTTCCCCCATGACCATTTATATAATGGAAATGTGTTGCGATAAGGGACATCGTTTGCGTATGGCACTTTTTTGTTAACCTTCGTCTTCCTTATTCTACCAGAACCCCGTGCCCCCATCGGCCGACGTAAGTGGCTCTCAATAAATATAGAGAAGGTATTGGCTTAACTTAAAGCAAGAAGAGCGCTTCACTTCATCAGAAAAATTATGACACTTACGTATGACATGTATTTATTTTACGACGTCCACGCGAACGAAATTGCAGGCACAGCTAGCAAAAATTAAAATTACATAAATTAAATTATGCGTCATCTAGCTAAATTAGTAGGCTGAATGTTGTCCCAATTCCCGAAATTTATGTCTGAGCTTAATATAAAAGTTATGGCTAAGCAAGTAAAGTTTTTCCACTTTCCAAAGTTGTGGCAATTTTAGTAACCTATGTTTCAGTGACCAGCCGAAAGTGAGGTTAAGACATTACTTGACCCCTATAACGATGCATCGCAAACTTGAAAAGCTTTTATCTTATCATAATTTATGATGGTTGTGTTTGATACTGTAATGAATGTTCTAAGTTATTTTCGCAATTAACCAGAGTTCAGTTGACGAGATATATTTGAAAAAGAGGTTTGGTCGCGCCTAGGGAATCAACCTCCACCTTACGGGAGAACACAGTAAAATAATTACTCTATCTTATGGTGGTGTTGTATTTCTACTGGTGAGTAGGGTTTCATGGTTTCGCGGCGTTGAGAATTGAGTTTAGGCCTACAAGGTGAAGATAGCTGGAGTGAAACATTTTCTGAAGATGATGAATTGTTTTTTCTTCCACCAGGTCTCATCAACAAAACGAACATTATGCCGACGCCAGATCTGTGCGTGATCAACAATCGGTTCTTCTGGATCTTCGGCTCGTTGGTGGCATTCTATATACCGATGTTGACGATGGTGGTATCGTTTGCGCTGACTGTGCAACTGCTGAAGAGGCAGGCGCTATTGGCGGCTACTCCGGTCCCTGGGGGCACGCAAAGGAGGTAGGTTTATTAATCGATTTTTCTATTTTGACAGACGCCAGAACAGTGCGTGATTGACAACCGGTTCTTTTGGATCTTCGGCTGGTTGGTGGCGTTCTATATTCTGATGTTGACGACGGTGGTGTCGTTTATGCTGACGGTGCAACTGCTGAAGAGGTAGCGCGCCTACTCCGGTCCCTGGGGGCACGCAAAGGAGGTAGGTTTATTTATCGATTTCCCTATTTTGACAAATGCCAGAATAGTGCTTGATCGACAACGTTTTCTTCTGGATTTTCGGCTTATTGGTGGCATTCTATATTCTAATGTTGACGATGGTGGTGTCGTTCGCGCTGATGGTGCAACTGCTGAAGAGGAAGGAGCGGTTGGCGGTAACTCCGGTTCCTGGGGACACGCAAAGGAGGCAAGTTATTATTATTAAGTGTTGCGTTCCTCAATAAAAAAATCCTGGCAAGTGCGAGTCGGATTTGCCCACCGAAGGGCTGCCGTATTTTTAATACGTTATTTTAAAGTTAGATTTTTTCATGGCTTTAAAGAATCGTAGGTTTAAATTGATACCTCCACGCGATCTTAAGATAAAGTGTTTTGACAAACACCAACATAAACGGCCGTATCTTTTATTTTGTTAAGTTAGACGTTTAATCTTTTCACAACTTCAAACGACCGTAGACTTGAGAATATGGTGTAAATTTCAAATTGATACCTCCACGCCTTTCTTGACATGTAGACGGGCAATAAAGTGATCTTAAAAGGGTTCCGTTCACCTTTTGCTTTTGAGGTACGGAACCTTGAAAACAGAAAATCGGAGAGGGTCACTTTTTGGTCCGCCAGCCGTCTGTTTGTCAAAACCCTTTACCTCGGAAATTCGTTGAGATATCGAGATGAAGTTTAAACCATAATATACCTACGCAGGTCTACGGTCTCTTGAATCTATGAAAAAATCAAACTTCTGATTTAACGGAAAGAAGATAGTGCCACTTATTTTGCGTATCGCGAAATTTGTAGGGAACCCTCAGTGGGTGCAATCGAGTCGCACTCATCAGTTTTTTTATTTAATTTTCCCTTGGAAAGGCAAAAGAAATTCAGTCCATACAGCCTTGTATATAGCGTTTGCTCTTTTTGATTTTACATGCTTCGATACGCTTACGTAAGGTAGTAAAATGACGGTGCAGCTGCTGAAGAGAAACGCGCGACTGGGGGCGGCTCCAGTCCCTGGGGGCAAGCTGGGGGCACGCAAGGGAGGTAAGTTTAATTTTCAATTTCCCCTTTGGGAAGGCATTGGAAACTAAGTCCACAAAGCCTTAGATAAATTTAGTTTGGTAATATTATTATATTTTCAAAATGTTATGTTGAAATTCAGATTCTGAAAAACTTCTGAAATATGAGTACAACCTTCAAACGAAGACTTTCGTAACATCATACAATCATTAATATATCAAATACAGCCATTTTATCGTTTCATGTATAAAAACTCTTTTACTTTAGTTTTGTATTTATTATTAATGTTATAAGAGCTGTGGAAATACACATCCTGAAAGAATTTCAAACGTCTACTTGTTACGTATTATGAGATATATCCATAGCTTACATATACACTCTTTGAGTACGAACCCTAAAAATAAAAACGAATATACAACACACTTCTACGTAAACCTTCACAGAGAACGCCAATTCTATAGGTAGATAAAAACCCAACACATTATACTTATACCTTATAGCTTTCCATAATGACAAACGAAAATATATGGCTAAATAAGTAATCCGGAAAGTACTTATTCCATTTGAAAAACCGTAGAACTTCTTAATCTGCTTCGATTGATGTGGCGGCGTGGAGCTCCAGGCACTTTGGCCCCAAGCCAAACTGAGGGCTCTCCTCTTAATAAAGACAATTCGCAAAAACTTACTTTTATTTTAGACACTGGCATAAAATATGCGTCAAATCTCTGAATAAAACAATTCTCGGTAATTATCTTTGTAGATAAAATAAATCTCCCACGTTGGAGTGGGAGTGTCGAGAAGAATTCGCTGGCGTTTGATATACCCGGACAGATAGGTAGTTTAAGTCTACCAACGGTCAAGGTAATTTCGGAAACTCTTCTAGGTATTGTAACGCCGTCTCCCGGAATTCCCTTCTGAAATCCATACCCGGCGCCTCCACCATGTAAGGATTCCAGAACGAAATCCTGGGAAATGCTGCTCAAAAGAAAACACTTATTACTTGTTGTATTATATTTCAAATAATTATAACATAAGTATAACAATGTTTCTTCTTTCACGCCCGTTTTCAATCTGGAAATATTTATTTATTTATTTATTCATCGAATCGAGACAAAAGGAACTCGAATTCTATTATTTTAATCTTTATGTTTGTTTTTAATACCACTGCCAGCCGTAAGCACATGACAAGCAAAGAGGCTCCAACGCTACGGGCGTTACAGTACTGCCTGGCAAACTGTCGCTTAAATATAAGGACATAGGTACTTTATGCCCAAAAGTACCACATCAATCACTGGTTAGTGGTTGGTTGTGGTTACAAGCAAACTAAGCCATAGTCTATAAAAAACAGGACAATCAATGTATAACAGACAGAGTATACATAAAAAATCAACCGATATTTACTAACTGACTGGTCTATCAACGCACAGCTCATACCACATAACGGATTGAGCTGAAATTTGGCATCCATATAGCTATTATTATGTAGGCATGCGCTAAGAAAGGATTTTCTAAAACTCACCCTTTAAAGGACCAAAACGGGGCTTCAAGTTTGTATGGAGCACCAAGATATAACCGAGTTTGACGTTCATTCATTCACTCAAAATCAAATCTGACGCGAGCAAAGCTATCATAATGTACGCATAGGCTTTTCCAAAAATCACCCTCTAAAGGGGTAAAATTGCCGTTTAAAGTTTGTATGGAGCACCAAGGTCTGTATGAGAAACCAACATTTCCACGCAGACAAAGTCGCGGGTACCCACTAGTATATTATACAGGACATTATCTGAACTGATAAAATGAAGGCCACACATGAAGCCAACTAATGAAGTTAATAAACTAAGCGAAATGGGTTAAAGCCGCATTGACATGCTCAAAGTCTGCTTTGACAAAGCTACTTTGTTAGCTAATATATTATTGGTCCATGATGAAAACTAAGCAGCGCGTATCGGATTCGGACCTAAAGACAAGTTGACATGCTCAAAGTCTGCTTTGACAAAGTAGCTAATATATTGTTGGTCCATGATGAAAACTAAGCAGCGTTTATTGGATTCGGACCTAAAGGCAAGTTGACATGCTCAAAGTCTGCTTTGACAAAGTAGCTAATATATTATTGGTCCATGATGAAAACTAAGCAGCGCGTATCGGATTCGGACTTAAAGGCGAGTTGACATGCTCAAAGTCAACTTTGACAAAGTAGCTTTGACAAATGTTGAGTACGGTGTGTTACTGTTGTACATGATCAAAGTAGTTATTAAACAAAGCTACTTTGTCAAAGCAGACTTTGAGCATGTCAACGCGCAGAAAGGGCAAAGATCTATGACTAAATAAACTTCATACCTATCCCATGCTGTTCTTCGCTATCCAAGTATGAAAAAATGCGGTAGTTGTACGACTTTATTCGGCCTTTACTCACCAAGGGAAATGCATAGCGAGTACTCCACAACTGCGTAATAAAGGGCGCTTGTTAACGAGACGATTTCTACCCGGGTCTAGGCAGGATATCAAAATATGTCTCCGTCCGGTCGTCAGTTAGATTATGGAAGTTTGGTAACAACACCAGCGCTAGCGATGGTTTGGAGTCGGTACAAACGTACAAACCGTGCCCGTGAACAAGCTTTACCGTTATAGGTCCCGGTGGAAACCGTGCCTAGAACCGACGAAAAACTGGTCTTACCCAAAATTCAGAAGGCTGGTATTTACGCTAGCCCCGTCGCGGTGGGCTTTGCTTCGTGGCTTCCAACATTTTAGTAAAGTTCTCATCTCTCTACGTGTTGCTCGAACTCGTTGCTCATAGAGGTAAGGCCGTGGCCAAGCTAGGTTATGCAGAACGTACTTGGGAACGCCTACCCGTCTGACTCGGTGAACGCTCGCTACCCTGGGGTATTCCGCCCTGCCTGACGGTGCAGGTTCCTTATTGGGAATCTGACCACATCATAATTACCGTTGGACATTACCATCATAAGTAGGAGATGCATGAGCATTAAATTGCATAAAAATCGAGCATGTCCTTTTTTAAGTACTTACGAGTGGAAGAAAAGCATGGCATAGCACCGGTACTGCTACTAATATGATCTGTGCTGAACAATTTCAAATAATATAGCTAGCATTGTACGGGGTGTGGCTCTATGAATGATATTTACGCTAATCTACATTTAATAGCTGTTAAACGTACATTAGCATAATTTATATCTGATTATAATGGCGTGAATTTATGTAGGTAAGTACCTAATAAATTAAATACAGAAAAATAAAGGGATGTAGGGCATAGCGGGTTTCCCGCTAGAATTAGAGCGCCCGTCTGGGGAAGTAACCTCTACCTCTCAGAAGATTACAGAAAAATAACACTACCTTTTGGTGGTGTTGTATTTCAGTCGATGAGTAAGGTTCCAGGGCTCCAAGGGGTAGGGTATTGGGTCAGGGTAAGCAACGGCAAACAATATTAAGTACAGATTTGTTAGCGGAAAGCAATCTAAATAGTTGTCTGAATTAGCTAGTAAAGATTTTTTAGATAACTCAAAATTCACGTTGTATAAGTTGCTTAAGTTAGAAATTATTAAGCATCAATCATAAAATAGTTATAGATACCGCTAGCTAAGGATGAATCCAGAAATTCAAAGAATGCCTTTAAAAGCCCATAGACCCTACTGTTTATTTTTCCCAGCGATTAATTCGGAAGAGGGTATACGCGGCTATAACTCGGACTGGGGTATATTTCAATATTTTAGTTCAGTATTTATTACCAGTTATTACACTTAATACTTCAAGAAGAAGGGTTTGGCCAAACGGTGTTCAGAGTTTTATTGGGTAGACCAAAAGGTTCTAAGATTTTTTTTGTATTGTCGGGCCGGGAACAAGTTCTTAATGTGCCTTCCAAAGAACGTAGGGAAAAAATGAGAACTCTTTATTGCATAACACAGTAACAAAACATACAGAAAACAAAAGAAAGTTTAAAATACAATATTCCAAAAAGGGTGGTCTTATCGATAATGAGAGATTTCTTCCAGACAGCCCAATGAGCTGGAAATAAAAGAAGGTTAAGAAGGAACGAGAGAGTTAATAAAATTTTGGCCATTGCAAAAATTACATAATAGGGATGATGAAACTGTTAGAACGACGACGACGAACTATTTATAATCATAATAATCAAAACATTTATTCGACACAGACATGGATACAGACTAATGTCTACACTTGTACATACATACGAGTATATATAGATGGACAACATTAAACATTCAATTAATGCCTATGTACCTGTATCCACAGCTGAACCGAAAGGGGCCCAGGGGGCTTAGACAAAGTAACAATTTAAAAACGATAACGAAGTTCGAAATTAATAAAATGTATGAAACTGACATAAGCCGCGCTAAATCACGTGGTCAATCGTCATCGTCATCGAAAGTTGGTAGACAAAGTTACAAGTCGTAACGAAACGTTAAAATAATGAATTGTTTGAACGCTTAATCCCATACAAATGCGTAGACAAGCTGCACTTTTGACGTTCGTCTTCGCTGCGATCGCGATCTTCGAAATCGTTAACGAAACGACTGCTAAGACGCTGTAGATAACACAACAACATGGCCGACTTTGTTTATCGGCTGTGATTTTGTCTAATTGTCTCAGACCAAATAATCGTAAATCAAAGTATTTAGAATGCATTCACTACGTATACTGTGGGCTGCACATAATGAAACCATCTGGAAGAGACGCCAAATGCGTTTAAGATTGAGACTTTAATTAGAAAAAATTGAAAATATGCCTGAGTTGTTGTTTATCCAACATTTCAGGCTTAATAAAATCACATTTAGGCGGTTATGTGACGACCTGAAAGGTCATGCTAGATTAAGTGGTTCCTCTGAAATTCCCCTGGAGATAAAGGTAAGAAATTTCATATTATAACTTATTTAATTAAATTGTACTTGAAAAATAAGTCATTGCACTTTATAACCTATCTTCAAAGCATCTTGATTTTCTTAACTTCGTACAAACATTTGATAATATATTTGATGGTATAATGTAGTTTTTAACTGTTGTACCTAAATTAAAATAAAACCTCGTAAGTACTAATTTAAAATAAATCACAATGCACTATTCTATTTCTAGGTGCTCTGTACTCTTAGCTTTTTAGCTACAGGGTCATACCAAAGGATTGTGGGTGTGGGCCAGTATCTGATAGACCGGGAGATGATGACACAAAATACTTGGTCATTTGTACCAGTATGGCGGTTCTTCAGGGGTCTAATTACGTAAAGGCAAAAAGGAAAATGATGGTCATAGCGCTCGCACCGGCGGCCTAATCGCGTGGGCGTTAATCGAACGCGTCGGATAAATAACGAGTGTCGAACGATTTGTTCCACAAAAATGCTTATATTTTCAGATAGTCGAAAAAAAGAAGTAGGCGGCAGCGTAATGCCATACTTCTCGGGTGTGACTTACAGCCCGCCATACCGACGCGAATACATTAATTTAAATAAAACAATTCAACCATTTGTACCAGGCTAATTTTTGCACAGCTAATGATCGTCGAGTAGCCATTCACGAAAATCACCTTGCCATACTTTTCCGACAGTTCCCAATGGCCGCCATACCGCTGCAAAGGAGTAATTTTTTTTTTTCGCCAAACGATTTGTACCACCCTGAAACTTTTTTTAACAGTTCTCCGTATGATCATAAATAGAAGTCTGATAATGCCATACCTGTGGGAGGTGGCGAATGTGAACAATATTTTTTCAAAGTCCCGAGATTTTATTCGTAATTCGAACGATTTGTACCAGTATGGCGCCACTTTTTCCCTCTACTACAAGTATGGCAAATATAATAATGGTCACATTGTATCGTATAATTTCCAAAAATCCAAATGCCATACTGGTACAAATCGTCAAATTTTTTTTTTCTTTTTCACCTTTTAGCTCAAGTCCGACAGTCATCCGCCCCATGTTTACAATCTGTAATAATTTTTTTTACGTACAATTGCATCCAAATGACGAGAATACAACGATGTCATGATGTAAAAAATGATTTTACGTATTTTGCAGTCGTATTTTTAAAACGTGTCAAATAAATAAGTATTTCAAGTATTTCCCCCTACTAGAAGTATGGGAAAAATAATAACAGTCACATTTTGCCAAATACTTTCCAAAAATTGAAATGCAATACTGTAACAAATCGTTTGGCGAAAAAAAAAAATACTCCTTTGCAGCGGTATGGCGGCCATTGGGAACTGTCGGAAAAGTATGGCAAGGTGATTTTCGTGAATGGTTACTCGACGATGATTAGCTGTGCAAAAATTAGCCTGGTACAAATGGTTGAATTGTTTTATTTAAATTAATGTATTCGCGTCGGTATGGCGGGCTGTAAGTCACACCCGAGAAGTATGGCATTACGCTACCCCCTACTTCTTTTTTTCGACTATCTGAAAATATAAGCATTTTTGTGGAACAAATCGTTCGACACTCGTTATTTATCCGACGCGTTCGATTAACGCCCACGCGATTGGGCCGCCGGTGCGAGCGCTATGACCATCATTTTCCTTTTTGCCTTTACGTAATTAGACCCCTGAAGAACCGCCATACTGGTACAAATGACCAAGTATTTTGTGTTGTCATCATCTCCCGGCCTATGACACAACGAACTACAAGTCGTTGCATCAGAGAGGTTGTGAACGCCCTTAATCACAATTGGATAATCAACAGGTGGATAGTGTTTCCACAAACACCACACGAGAGATCACTTATCAAAGAGAAGTACGAACATATTTTTATTTAAATAGGTTACATAATTTATAACTTTCCTAAAGCTAACTCTTGTTGTAAAATTGTTAAATACATACCTAATTTACAGATTTCAAAGGAAACATAATTTGCCTGGAGTGATAGGGTGCTTGACTGTACCCATATTGCTATAACCAGACCAAGCGAAGAAGAACACATATTTTTTAATAGAAAAGTATATCATTCCTTAAATGTGCAAATGGTAAGCAGTTAGATAATCTCTAATCATAATAATGTAAGGAAGAATGAAACTTGAATGAAAGTTGTTTACAGTTTCCCTTTAACCTATTTTTCTATTATGATTATATTATTTATTTCTACTTTTCACTTATTAATAAAATAATATTTGGCTTATTTTATAATGTGAAGAAAAATATTATATTAGATTAAGTATTGTAAAGTGGACCTAATTCTCTTATTTTTATTTGTTTTTCTTTTCAGATATGTGATTATGATTTAAAAATAATAAATGTTAACTCCAAATTTGGTGGAGCTACACATGACTCCCACATATGGTCTGCAAGTCATGTGGCGACATACATGCATGGGCTTCATGAAAATGGTGAAGTTGTTTGGTTATTAGGTAATACATTGTTTTTTTATGCATAAAACATTACTGACCTTTAAAAACGGTGGATTTAATACTGAATTATTCTCTGCCTCAACCCATGGTAAAAATTATATAATGCATATATATATATATATATATATATATATATACATAAATACATTTATAGAAACAATATAAATTTCAGGAGATTCTGGGTATCCACAGAGGCCCTGGTTAATGACCCCTGTATTAAAAGCTGAATCAGGATCCCAGGAAGACAGTTACACACGACGTCATGTCCAAGCCAGGTCTCGTATTGAACGCTGTTTCGGATTACTCAAGGCTCGTTGGAGGTGTATGCTTCGAGATAGAGTTCTTCACTATCACCCTAACATGGCTAGCAAAATTACTAATGCATGTTGTGTGCTGCATAACATTGCATTAGATGCTAGAATACCACCCCCAAGTGATGCACCAATCGGAGGTCTAGAAGCTGGTGAAGAACCTTCTATGCTACAAAGCATCTCCACCAATGATAATGAAAATGAGTTAATCCGAGGCAGGGCTATGCGTAGTTGCTTAATAAGTAGGTTGTATCCGTGGAAACCTCTCTGATATCATATTTATTATTTACATACATCATCTGGTATTGTCCTATTAGCATTTGATATTTTTTTCATATATAATTCTTCCATTAAAGTTAGAAACAATTATGTATAAGCATTTTTAATATTTCTTATATTTATTTGTTTTAAGAACATTCCAAACAATTGGTCCGGTGAAATTATACCAAAAGATAAGAGTAAAGCTACCTAAATTCCCACCAAGCTAGCTAGGTAGCTTCGAATGTCTAAATTGACCGGACTACATAATGTAATTGTTTAATTGTAAAAATAGTTAATTATTTAAATAATTAAATCTAAAGAAAATATAACTAGAAAAAATTCCACGCGGACCAGGCAGCAGACGGGACTCGAACCCGCACCCTTCGCAATCCGGGCGAATGCACTGACCAATTATGCTACCATGGCCCTTATGCTATCCCGCGTCGAAAGTCTTCTAGCCATTGTTAAGCTGCAAGGCAGCGCCTATATTTTCTTTAGATTTAAACATCAAGCAGTTACATGCTTAAAAATAAAAATTATAACTATTTAAATGATCTTTATGTGCTGTTTTTAGTTATAAAAATGTTATCTAATATTATTTATTCAGCGCTTTTGATATAGCTTCTAGAAATATAACTTATTTCCTATAGATGCGTTTATGCTGTGGTTAAAAAATCTGAATTTAGAATGTCAATTCATGTATCTTCGACTGTGACAGTAAAATTATTGTAATAACCTTGATGTTGTTTCTTAGAAGGAGAAAAAAAAATTACATTATATTAATTTTGTAAGAAACTGAAACAAAGAGAGAGAAGGATGTAGTTGTTTAAATAAAATTACTATTAACTAATATAGTGTTTTTATTAACAGAAACAAACAATCGACACATACA
Source organism: Chilo suppressalis (assembly GCA_902850365.2). Taxonomy (NCBI): domain Eukaryota; kingdom Metazoa; phylum Arthropoda; class Insecta; order Lepidoptera; family Crambidae; genus Chilo; species Chilo suppressalis. The sequence goes on from OU963898.1 coordinate 24,728,851, forward strand.
TCCATACCAAATTTTCGTTTATAATATTAGTGGGAATTGGGACAGTAAAACAAAAACGGGGGAGCGGGTGTGAAATCCTCATGGATATACCCTACAGCCAGCTGCAAGGTTATGTCAGACTCCTACTGACTAAAACACACCCTTAGTACATGCTTATGGCCTGAAGGGCCTTACAAGCTTTATCTGAAGCGATTATCCCCCGAGAGGGATAATGCAGTACGGCGCGTGGCCCCCTACTCGTGTGTTTTGTGGTTTGCCTTCTGTCACAAGGACAACACAACCGCTTAACATTGATATTGAGTAACTATTCAGTGTTCAGCGGTTCTGTGTTGTCCCTGCTACGATAATAGTCAAGCCAAGCTTGAGCGATATTAACTAATTTTCCAAACACTTCGTTCCGGTTCCGGTCGTGCTCAACCTCCAATGTTCGCAAGTCGCGCTCGTGCTGGAGCCTGGTCCGGGTTTCCTCCAGCTCCAGGCGTCGTAACTCGATGGCCGCTCTCTCATAGGGGGTCGGGGCTAGTCTACGGCAGGCGCGCAAACGCGGGCGGCCGGGAGAAGCAGTAGACTGCGGTGTCACCGGCGACCTCATCCGCGGACGACGCCCGGCAGTCGGGGAGTAGCAGATGCGCCGGGGGTAGGCGGCCGCCTCCGCCTCGGAGGAGTAGTGGGGGCTGGAGAGGCGGGTGTGTCTGGCGGGGATGGCGGAGGCCGCCCTGAGAAGCCTCCCTGCGAGGAAGGTGCAGCGATTACGCGAGGGCGGGATGGTGCTTGGGACTGGGATGAAGTAGAAGGTTGTGGTTGTGGTGATGTAGGCAGATCCGGCGTTTCTGGAAAAACAAAATTTGTGTATAAATATAAAAAAATATTACTAGAAAAAATTCCATTCGGGCTAGGCAGCAGGAATTCCGCGTGGATTTTTTTCTAGTATAATTTTCTTTAGATCTAAAGTAATATTATAAAATAAATACAAAAGACGTACCATTTACAATTTCCAAATAGATTGGATTATCTTGGATGGTAGGTGGAGATAATTGTTGTGTGGGTGCAGCTGATTGGGACTTCTGAAAAAAATTGATACATAATAATAGGTTTAATACTACAGGATAAGTAATTATTACAAATATCATCATCAGCAGCCTATTAATGTCCCCACTGCAAGGGCACAGGCCTTCCCTATGGAAGGAATAGGGAGATAACCGCTTTTTAATATTTATACTAGAATACACATTTATGTACTTTATCACTAACCAATTTCAATTGATTTACCTATCAAAATATTTATCACTAACCAATTTCAATTGATTTACCTATCAAAATATAAAAATGGGTCTGTTTCTTCATTATAACTAAGTAGGTACCTTTTGTTTTTATTAGTAATCTAATTTATTTATTTAATATGTATTATTGACTATTGTAAGTATAAACTTGAATATAAAATACTTACATTAAATTCAAGCTCTTGTACAGAGGCTTGTCCTTCCACTGCTAAAGGGCCCATAATGGCCAGCATTTCATCAACAGCCGACAAGATTTGCTGGCTTGCTGGCCCACCACCGGTCCCTCTTGCATGACTCCTAATTTTCAGCCCTTTCTTCTTGGTCTTGGATTTCCAATCCGCCCACACCTTTATTGAATAATTTAAATAAATGAATATAGATCAGTTTTAGTAAGTAACTAACCATATAAATGAGTATAGGATTCCATCAAACCAGTCATTCCAAAACTATTCAATAAGTACTTACTTTTTTCCACTTATCTGTTGTCTTATTGACACCACCACCAACAGCATTTAAAATATTAGTAAGATCAGCCCATAGTCGGTCTGATCTTACTCGACCTTGTGCTCCAGCAAGAGGCCTAGCCAGGTCACCATGACTGTAACATAAACAAACAAAGCTTCATTATGAGTGTTTAGGTATGCATGGACCGAAGCTGGTACCAAATATTTGTATGATTAAAATCTCGAATAATGTCTAAAACTTGGATTTACCTACCTTTTCATAAACTCCAGCAGCGTTGACAATTGTTCGGGATTTGCTCGCACTCTTGATTCCATGATGATTACTAAAAATGAACATACAGATTAGTCCACTATCGTTTATTCTCCACTCCATTATGTTTTAAGAACCATTTTTAAGTAATTAATAACACTATTTACTTACTGTTGTTTTCTATACTGAAACACAAATTCACACTTCTAATATAATACACGTTAGTTAACTTGCTCTCTTGTTCATAAACTGGACTGCCTGAGCCTCTGGGTTCTAATCTTTTATTCGAAATACAATTAAAACATGTACAAAACAAAGCATTGTCCCACACACAGGACGCTATTTTATCGTATTACTTTTGTATAAACACGCTAAGCAACATGAGCTCTGAGAAACGATACACAACATTAATGGTGATCTTAATCTAACACGATGCTGATGCATTACAGAGACTCGTTTATTAATAAACCTTACATTCACATCGCAACATAATTAAATAAGTTTCCGATTCGCGGGCTCTTCTTGACTAACTGGCAGCAGAAATTTTCGATACCATAGACAATTTTCGTTTTCTTAGCGAAAAAACCATTCGCCACGACGATAACGGCAAGAGTGTTACCTTGGCTAGGAAATTGTTTTCGTTATCTCAGAAACGATGACGAATTTAGATATCGTTTCGCTACGAAACGATGTAACTTTGTCTAAGCCCCCAGTTCAGCATTGTGTCAGTTTTCACTGACGCTGTTTTTTACAGATTATATTTTTATATATTGTATTTAGACAGATTATCAAAAAATAATGGACACTTATTTTTTTCTTTTCTCAATCAACCAAAATATTACAAAGATAAAGCGTGTCAAAGTTTGGGAGTGGAGGCTCGTGACGTCAGTCATTTAAAATCAATATATACGAGTATATCTTTGTAATTTTTTGATTACTTTTAATAATTTACCTGATACACGTAGAAAAACGGTAGTCGTCGTCTTAAAGAAGTGTGTAGTCTATTTTTAAGATAAAAATGATATGGCTTTCAATGTCCCCCTGGAGGTCAAAGTGGAAATAAGTTATAATTTTTTTAAGGTTTCAATCATACAAATTCGCGTGATATTGTGATTGTCATTTGAGTCATGATTAAGTTCCAGTGACTTCAATAAGTAAGTTTCTATGTTATTTATATTATTTTTAAATTTGTTCTACTAAATCTAAATGCATTAAAAATATTTATAATATGAAATATATGTTTGAAAATTTAGATTATCTACTATTTTAATAAACCGATGATGTTTGAACAGTGGTCGGGATAAACAATCAATTAAACATTAACAATGGTAATTTCAAAGCTACGTGAGCTAGAATGGGAATTTTGTTGCACATTTATAAACTACAGTTAAATTAAAGTGGGTATAGTATTCCACAACAGATCACTAAAGGGGTAGGTAGGCATAAATAATATGACAGAATTAAACTGTAATATTATGTATGGTATATATGTTATGGACCAAGTGATTAATGCGGTCAGTATGAATACTGCCCAGCCATATCAGGCCAAGTGATTAATTACAATCTAAACTCACCTATTTATCACATTGCCCGATCATTATTAATAATGCCGGACGGCTCGTGGTCCATGTAATAAGTCAGTGTTTGCGATAGCTTGAATTTATCGCTTGGACCGGGCAGTATGAATAAATTCAAAAAGTTGGTACTATTGTCAAAATGACAGATGTCTCGCCATTTTGTGTTTGTTTTAGATCTTGGTAAATAAAAAATAGTATGGGCTCAACACTTAGAAACAAAGGTAAATGTGGCTTTAAAACAGTCTTTAATTGGGAACCGACTTGGTCAACCCCGACACGCAGTGGTCTTGGTCTGCCCTACTCCTAGAGTGTTTTTTAGAGCCCGGAGGCGCGGAGGGAGAGCTGATGCTTGTGACTTTGTCACGCAAAGGCGAAGGAGCTGCTATTCCCGCAGCGCCGGAGATAAGGCAGAAGTACTAGTTCTTACTTCCCTAGTTCTTGCATCCTACAAAATAGGGAACCGTAAATTCTGAACATTTAACTGATTTAATGATTTTTTCAAACAAACCTAATTGAAACTACTATAGATTATAATTTCTAAATGTAGCCCTTCGTAAATTGATAGAAGTAAAACCGAAGTCTGATTATTTAAATTTTAAAAATAAATACTAAACTATAAAACATGTTTTTATTTTTACTCTACCCGATAATTGATTTCATTACTTGTAATGCTCGGTTTATCTAACTAAGTACCTATTCATTTGAAAGTATGAAACATGCTTTACATCACTCTGCCCAATAGGCACTTAGCATTATTCGTAATGCCCGGGCAATGTGATAAATTGATTGGTTATAATCACATTGCCCGTTCTTATTGGGCATTATACATATTGCTCGGACATTATGAATAATGCCCGATTAATCACTTCACCCATAATATATATACGGATATATATTTCGAAACGTCAAAAAATAAATAAAATCAGTACATCTGACCCGGTGAAACTTGTTTTATTTAATGAGTGATGCGTGTGAAAACCTAAAATACAAATATGATATATAAGCATAAATATGGCACACATTCATAAATATCATTTTGTTTATTTATCTTGAATTGATTTTTCGCGGGTTGAAGTAGTGTTAAGTTACCAGCTCATAACTTACAATACCATTGTTGTGTTTTTTTGTAATAATCAGAGCGAAAATAAATTATTTTCACAAAGACACAAAAAATATGGGTAAAAGGGCATGGGGCATCTGAGTCTAGTCCGGCGGCTGGCATGGCAGACGTTTGCGATACCAAACTACTTTTAAGGCTCAGAACTCACGGTGCGGTTTTTTCCCGCATCACCGAGGGCAGGGTGTTTTATTTCAAAACTCACGAAACCTCAGTTTTCTGTTAACCCGCAGCCGCCACGACTGCGAGATTGGGCGAAACCCACATCGTCTGCGGGAATTCCCGCCTGCGTGCGCCCGCAACGGGTTCCACAAATACCCGCGCGCTCTGCGGGCGTAAATCGCACCGTGAAATTTGCTTTTGCATTTTACTTACAATTTTACACTCTACGCGAGTTGCGATACAATCGCGCCTTGAGTTGCATCTGTCCTCCAGTATTACTCACCAAGTGGAACAAAATACTACCAAAAGACTCTGTCATTTCACTATTGTAAGGTGTAATATATATCTAATATATAAAATTCTCGTGTCGCGGTGTTTGTGGTTAAACTCCTCCGAAACGGCTTTCCCGATTCTCATGAAATTTTGTGTGCATATTGGGTAGGTCTGAGAATCGGACAACATCTATTTTTCATCCCCCTAAATGTTAAGGGTAATCCACCCCTAAATTTTTTTTTTCAATTTTAGATAATTTTTGACGTGACAACGTCTTAAATTAGGTTGCGGCTGGGAGTCACTTATGAAAAAGTGTAACGCTCGGTAACGTTACGATGAGTCTCTCGTGTTAAGTTTAAGTTTACATGTACAATGTTTTAGTAAACAAAATATATTTCTATAGTTAAAATTTGTGCAATTCTTATTTTCATTCAATTCCTTGTTCCTATTGTGCAATTTAATTATATTCATATCAATAAATATTCTACCGAGAAAAAGACGTTGTCACGTAAAATCTTCGCCCGTAAAACCGACTTTACAGGCAACCATTTTTTTTATTTTAATTTTTTTATGATACATCATACAAAAATACATACAACCCTGAATTTTCACCCTTCTACCACCAACCCCTAATTTTTTATGGCAGTACGAAGTTCCCTGGGACAGCTAGTATATATATATATATATATATATACTAACCGTTTATGGTTTGGATGAATTATCTGATCTTATAAAGGCTTGATCCAATACGCACTAAACAACTTACTATTTTACAAGTTTTTTCTTACTTTCATGGTCTAAGCTTTCACCTGTCAGTTTTATGCGTAATGGATCAAGCAAGCAATCTTGCAAGTTAAATTTGACACAATTCGATATAATTTAACTATAAACCGTACATTTCTTATTAGATTAATAAATAATATTAGAATAATATTTTTGTAACTTTTTATTACCAGGTTTAAAAAAAAAATTTTTTCCTTATTTTTGTAAGTAGCTCTAATCACAAGTACTTTAACTTATAAATACTTATCAAAAGTGTCTATGGGATCAACTAATTACATTAGCAAAGTTTACTTTTAACCCTAAATATAAATTTACAACGTAGTTACTCCAACATTTTGTACAATTGCAGAATAGTAACCATTTTATTGCAAAAGGAAAATAACCCAAGTTAACGGAGGCGTCAATTAGTATGTGCGTACTTTGAGTACTCGATCCCTTATCACGTTTTAGGGTTCCGTACCCAAAGGGTTAAAACGGAGGACTACTAAGACTCCACTATCCGTCTGTCTCTTATCAGGATATCTCTAATGAACGATCTGCCTCACGACACTTTTTTTTTAACGATGAGAAATACTAAATACAGAATAAAGTACCGACTCGCACTTGGTCGGTTTTTATGTATGTGTGTGTGTGTGTGTGCGTGTGTGTGAACTTCTTTATCGCCACAAGAACTGCGATGTTCGTAACATGTCCAGTTTTATCTTATTCCTCTCTGTAAACGCATTAGCTGGTCAAATAAACCCACTGCTATTTGGCCATAACAAACAGTCGTACACTGGGGTTTTAGCGCCGATTATATTGGTAATAAATCCATTTGTAAACATATTACATGTGTTCGATGTTCGCAACCTTAGTGGATATCATTGGTTTATATCCAATGTGTTGTGTTCTCGTATTAACACGAAATGCTTTATTGGCTCTTTTAATGTTTTATGTGTCTCCTATAGGAACATTCTGTATTCTGAATTCACTTTAGCTGTATCGATGAATAGTTCGTACGATAGGTACGTCTATTTGAACATAATTGATGTTTAGTGGGCTTAGAAATTTAAATAATTACTATATTTAAATCTAAAGAAAAGTTTACTAGAAAAAAAAATCCACGTGGACCAGGCAGCGGACGGGACTCGAACCCGCACCCTTCGCAATCCGGGCGAATGCACTGACCATTATGCTACCACGGCCCTATTCGCCGCGGCGAAATTTTCCTAGCCTTAAGCTGCAAGGCAGCGCCATCTCTTCGCACTGTAGGCAACCCACAATGTCAAATGAATACTTTTTCAAGTATTAAACATTTGAAAGAAGAAATAGCAATTATAGTTATTTTTTATTTATTTTTTTCGAGTCCCGTCCGCTGCCTGGTCCGCGTGGATTTTTTTCTAGTAACCTTTTCTTTAGATTTAAACATCTAGCAGTTAAATGCTTAAAAAAAAATTAAAAAAAAATAGTATATTTATGAATATATCGAAATGTAACTAAAGGCTGCTGTTATGAAAATATTTTTAACTGAGTAGTAGCCCACCCGCTAGAGTATTTGTTGTAATATATAGCGTACATCGGACCCGTGCCCATTTCGTTGGGAGGTAAACATTTTTACTTGTGATAAAAAAAAGAGTTTGATTGTCGTCATTTGTTTATTTTATTTTATTGAAACTAAATTTCAATGAAAGATTCATGAGCATACATTCCATTAGTAATGGGTTGCCCGAAAAGACTAGCCAAAAATATCAATTTAGCGGTTGGATCTCGGACTATTCGGTCACGGTCGCGGTTCCAGACCTATGTTGTATAATCTCTTTAACCATTCGTCCAAATTATAAGCCGTAAAAGGGAAAAGTCTTTTGTTTCAAACACGTAAGATGATAATTTTACTTATTTTGATAAGAATTTATTATTGTTGATAATAATCTTCTATAATATGAAAATGAATCGCTGAATGTGTTGCTGAGCGCAAATCTCGAGAACAGCTGAACCGATTTCGATAATTGTTTTTTTAAATATTCCTTGAAGTACAAGGATGGTTCTTACGCAGAGAAAAATTAAAAAAAATGTCTGAAAATGTCCAAAAACAACACTTTTCTATATTCCCATACCAACGATTCGTAAAAATACTTAAAAGTCAATTTGAACTTTAATACCATACCATAAATTTCAAATGTTAGTGAAGAGATTCTAGGAAGGCAAAACAATTGAGCGACGTGATGTCAATAGAAGTTTGGAAAAGGCAAATATACCATTTTCAATTTTTTTATAATTACTTATATGAAGAGTCATTTAAATCTACACTACAGCTCTACACCGAAGCGAAGCAAGGGCGGGCCACTAGTGGCTAATAAAAATGACCTGACGATTTACACTATTTTTTTATATAAAAAAATCTCCGTTTTGTGACTCAATTATAAAAGTTAAACATATTGCCTATATTACTTTGGCTGACTTATTTTGTAGGTCTACATCTTTTTTTTTCTAGAATTTAATCATAATTATGTCTTTCATTGTTAAGGCAGCGTTCATAAGAATTGTTTTCGTTCGACCGTTTTTTCCCTAACTTAATTTGCAAATCCAACTACCACGAAAAAGTATTTTACCCCGTAAAACCTTATAAACTAACGACCTTTACCTAGTTATAACTTTATTATAGTTTGACACTTTTCTTTCAAATTGGAAAAGCACGATGTAAATAAAAAATAAAATATTCGTCGAACTTACTTGAATTTAATTATTGAGAGTGGCTTTTGGAATCGAGCCCAATCCAAAGGTAAGCCAAGCTTATCAACTTCAAAAACAATATCAAACGCTAATATACTTTTCAAAATTCATTTATTTAATGATATACATATAACACTGTAAACTTTCATATTTATGACAATCTCTTCCGTCAAAAATTAATTAATTATCCTCCGGGATGAGGAGAGGTGCACAGATTATGAATTTATATAATGCTGCGTTTCCCCTTAAGCTCCGTACCCTTAGCACGAACCATTATGGAATTCGAATAGTTTGCAAGTACGAAATGTCATTGTCAAATTTTGTATGGAAACTTCGTCATAACGGACGTAACGAGAACTAAAAATCACTATCGTCAGAATTCGATATTGGTTCGTCCTAGGGGTACTGCTCTTCTATATAATATATCATTGTTTTCAGTCAAATAAATAAATAAATATTGCCAACACTCACACCAATTAGCCTAGCCCCAAAGTAAGCACTATAAGGCTTGTGTTATGAGATACTAGGGTAACGGATAGAATACATATACTGTACATATTTAAGTATATTTATATAGAGTTACATATTAAACATCCATGACTGGAGTACAAATGCTCGTATTCATCACACAAACATCTGCCCCCACCGGGATTCGAACCCGGGACCTCTCGAGTCGCCGACACCATGAAACCCGGCGTACAAAGTACTCGCCCACGGAGGTCGTCAAATATTTGTCTCAGGCTATGTATTTGACGTTACGTACTTTGTGGCGCTGCTGTTCAAGTTTCCATACAAAATTTGAAATTGACATTTCGCACTCGCGAACTATTCGAATTCGATAATGGTTCGTGCTAGAGGTACAGAACAGTACCCTTAGCACGAACCAATATCAAATTCGTAACGTTTGCGAATCCGAAATGTCGTTGTCGAATGTGTACTGATTTTTAGTTCGCGTTACGTACTTTGTGGCGCTGCTGTTCAAGTTTCCATACAAAATTTGACATTGACATTTCGGTATGCAAACTATTCGAATTCGATAATGGTTCGTGCTAACCCCTAGCATAGTACAGATAGTACAGATTTGATAATGACATTTCGGACTCGCAAACGTTACAAATTCGATTTTGGTTCGTGCTAAGGGTACTGAACGAGCAAAAATTTGCTCGCTCGGTAAATGGAAACATAAGAGCGAGCGAACCAGTTCGTACAACGTTATATTTGACTGAACTTATGGAAAGAATGCTCTCTTGCTGAGTCTTCAATGAAAACAGCGCAACATCGTTTTGAGTATTCAATTTACCCAGCGGACAAATGATTGCTCGTTCGGAACTGTTCTGAGCACTAGATGGTAACGCAGCATAATGTACAAAGGTATTATAACATGAACATTTTCATCCATCAAACAGAGGGATCTTTCCGTAAGCTGCTTATATGTTACCTATGGCATTCTAATTCATGCTTCTTCGAGCTCTCTTTGAGTACTTACTGTACATATATTGAAACGAAATTATTTACGTAATGAAACGGGAATTTAATTCTTCTTTAAAATTTCCTGTTCAAAGATTTCAATTTGCTTTATATAAGACTAGTGGCCCGCCCTCGCTTCGGGGTAGAATTGATCAGAATCCTACGGATGTCTACGTCATAATATCTACCTGCATGCCAAATTTCAGCCCGATCTGTCCAGAGGTTTGGGCTGTGCGTTGATAGATCACTATGTCAGTCAGTCACCTTTGAGTTTTATATAAAAAGATGTCGTCTTATGTTACGACGCACGCTGTATGATATAATAAATTCATATTGAAAAATAATTTAAGTTCAAAAGATTATAACAAATGCGTTTCATTTGATTTAGAGAAGTATATTCCAATAATTGTTTTTTACTTGAAAAAACAACAGAATAAATTAACGTAAAAGCTTGGGCATCCTGTAGAATAAGCTCGTTCGAATGATTGTATAATACAGAATTATGGTTTCATTAACTCCACATAAAACCGAAGGAAATGTCTAGTTATTATCTGTCGCAAATAAAATTTACGATTAGTTTGACCTAGTTAAAGCTACACTCACTAAAATGTTCCCCTCCGTAAGGAACTTTATCCTTGAAATTATTCTTTGGATATAAAAATCAAAGCTATGCTTGCATAATGAATATCACTGCCCGCTAATATAGAGACTCCCGAGTCCTGACTCTTCAGAGTTCCGTATCCAAAGGGAAACCTATTGTTAAATATCCTTTGCCTGTTCGTCTGACTGTTAGGGAGCTGTATTTCATGAAACGCAATAAATAGAGTGATAGAGTAATGGTAGAGTATGTATTCCTTTTGCCGCCATAACAGCAAATAAAATTAAAAAAACGCTCTAGGTTTCAAAAAGTTGTTTTTAGAGAAAACTTTTTAATTTATCTGAACTACGATATTATTAATAATTCTCACAGATTAACAGTTAATAACAGGCTTTAACACGTTCACTGCGTATCACCCAAAATCGACCTGCAGTGCTATTCTGTAAAATTTTCACCCGCGGATCCGCGCGAAACTGTATGGGAAACGTGCGGATCTGATTCGGATCCGCGCGTGAAAATTTTACAGAATAGCACTGCTGAAGCGGTGCTGACAGGAAAAGGGTTCTCTCCCGCTGCTGTGCAACTTTATATCTTTGGCTTTTTTGCGAAAATCACTAACTGAAACTAATACACTTTTAAGTTTGTTACTAATAACGTAGTTATTAAACAACTTTTTCGACCTCCACTGCACAGAACGTGAACATAGTAGTTCAGCAGTCATCCACCAATACAGGTCCTCCACGCCACCGCACTGGATGAAAGTCCTGTTTTTTACGTATTGAACATGTAAAACCTAACGTGTTTATAGAAATAATTTTGTAATTTAGATTGTGCTTACTTTGGGGCTAGACTAAATGGTTTATTTTATATTTATTGTTATAAATTCACGATCAACGTTTTTCAAAGGCCCAGTTTTAAAATATGTTAAATCATGTACATCATATTCATATTTTGTAAATAAATACTTTGCATAAATCAGGTTTTTTGAAACACTAAGCATCGGCGATGAGCGAGGTTTCCAAATCCCTGCGATTAAGAAAAAAGGGTCAGGGTATTAATAATGCGTCATGTCAGTGAATGGAAGACTTACCTTGTAATATTCTTCAAAATGTAATCCTATTAAATATTCCCTGCAGACAATGCGGTGGTTTTGACAACGGGCATATGCATGGTGTAAGAAGACTCGGAGCCAGGAGTTCTCCGGATTTGTCTCCTGGTACTTCAGTGTCAAGACAGCTAACTTGGAGAGTCACTAGCGCCACAAGGTATTTTGAATTGAAGTCACAGTGATTTTAAGTCTTATCAAAAAAGTGGCATTACGCTCTTTGCCACCGATTAATATGTACTCACACGATCAAAACTGTACCTATATTTTGCAAAAAACAGTAAGGTATTTTCCACACCAACCTTATTTTCGATTTTGCTAGGAGTGATGTAGTTTTTTGGGTTTCGTACCCTAGGGGTAAAAACGGGGCCCTATTACTAAGACTCTGCTGTCCGTCTGTCTGTCTGTCTGTCTATCGGTCTGTGAACAGGTTGTATATTTTACTTGAAAAAAAAGGGGGCTCCCATTCAACAAACGTAATTATTGCCTTTTTTGCTCGATATTAATAACGGGAAACAGGTAAACGCTCGAAATATTAACATAAAAGTTAGTTGTATATTGAATTAAAATATAAAAAATTGTATTTAAGGGGGTTCCCATACAACAGACGTGATATTTAGCCGTTTTTTGCTCGATATTATAATATAGTACCTAATGTTGTAGATAACGGCACGGTACCCATCGTGCAGAGTCCCATTCGCACTTGGCCGGATATTTTTATAGATTTTTTAACAATCACTTGATTCGGGACTCTTACCAATGTAGTTGAATCATCATCATCATCAGCCTCTTAATGTCCCCACTGCTGGGGCACAGGCCTTCCCTATGGATGGAATAGGGAGATTGGGCCATAAATGTAGTTGAATATTATCCTGAAATTTATTTTGCTGACCCCGCCCAAATTCTTTAGAGATTAATGTAATTTTGAGCGCACTATATTTTAATAATTCATAACCTGTTAATATTTGACTAAACATAAAGCAAAAGCTCTTTGAACAAAGAAAAATGTGTTTTCCTTTAAAATTTTCATGTTTCCCATCTATGAAAAGTACTGATATCACCTTTTTCACATTAAGGCCACAGAGGAACAAAATCGGCGTGAGTGTCTCCCATCCACAGCTGAGCTACATGAACGGCTGCGGGTCTGTGGGATCCAAGCAAAGGAGAGGAAGGGACGTGGCGACGCAAACACCACCGAGCATCGCGGCGGAGACCAGGAGAGCCAGACTTATGCCCATCAAGCTGAACTTAGTTACACCTAATGCTCTGACGTTACGGTAAGTCTTGCCACCTTATCAATCAATAGCTGATGATCCCATCCATAGTTAAGCTTCATCAATAGCTTCGAGTTTCTAAGGGGGTCCAACCAAAGGAAAGAAAGACAATATTAAATGGTCTGCAAATGTCGTCTAAGAGTTATAAAGGAAAAATTAAAACAACCAACAACAATTTCCAATATAATACGTCACTGATGTTATACAGTTGAGTTTCCAAAAACTAATAAAATCTATTTAGATAAAATTTTTTCACTTAGGATTCTAAATTTATTTACTTAAATTTTAATTATATGTACTTATAATTGTATATACTAAAATAAAAAAATCCATGAAAATTTCCCGTAATAAACCGTCAACTTTACTTATTCACAATAGTCAAGTAAAGGGAGGATTATAAAGAACCTTGTTTTTAAATCTATCTACTGACTCTGTTTCAAAGACAAATGGACAATGATAACGTCAAAAGTTATATCACTGTCTGATATAAAACCCCGAAAGCCAGGTTGTAGAATAAACTGGACGGTGAAAGCCGTGCTCGTTATAGAAGCTAAGAACCCGTTTACATTCAGCTCGTTCGCGCGGCAACTAGCAGAGCCGTGGTATATAAAATTGGCAATGTGGTAATGCTAGCATGTAAACAAGTTGCTTCCATTGCCGTGGACGTTAAAACTTGCGCAGCCTATCGATCTTATATTGTCTGGTGGTATATCCCCGTAAGTGAGGTTTCTTGCAAACATCAAAGAGCCCAAGCGCGACTGATACTGTTCCGCTTATTCTTAGGTCCTCTCACTCGTTTATCGTACCATTATTGTATTGGAAAGCAGTACGAAGCGATGATTTGTAATCGCATTGCCCTTAATGTTACTACATTAGTATTTGTTAAACCTCTCAAGCGGCGCGCAACCGTCTTTCGGTTTCTGTCATTACTTTGTCATTGCGGCACGCGACCGAAACTCGGTCGATTTACCATACGAAAGTCGGACTGGTGGCCCATTCCACATTTACGTAGCATTTATTTGGCTATCACCTACATTCTTATATCAATTTTTAAAGGAAAGAACGGGCTAGCTATCTAGCCATTGATTACTTCAACTGCCATATGAAATATTTATACTGTTATCTGTCAAAGCTCGTCGTTCGCCGTTTTTTGTATGAAAAAAAATATGCCGTGTATTCAGACTATTTTAAGTGCTTTTGAGTGGTTTTAAAGAAAAAAACACCATGCCTGTTTAAGTTAAATACATTTAGTTACTCTATTTTGATGTTTCGTTTGCGGGTCTCCGTGAATTTTTTTTTTAGAATTTTAATTACGTACAATTATTATATTATTTATGTATATTTATAGATATAACATTATAATTACTATACAGGGCGTCCCACGGCTACCTCAAACGGAGGGAAAGTATATTAAATATTGAAGATGGGATATTTTACTGAAAGAAGACATCATTTTATTTTTAATAATTACTAGAACTGCAGTCACAAATTTTTTTAAAATCGCCTGTTACAACTGGGAATCAAACTCGTGAAATTTCGAAAAAAAACACGACATTTTTTATGATATCCATCGAAAGGGTTAATCATAAAGATTATGTTTTGATAAATAAAATAGCATTTTAAATGAAAGGAATGTCTTATTACGTGATAAAAATAATTAAGTGATATACAAATTGTATACGTGTGATATACGTATGCATTTCAGTTACAATGCGATTGGCTGGAATTTGTAATAATAATTCGAAAATGGAACACGTAAATTTTCAAGCCTGTGTTCTTTTGTTTTTCGTAGCTTTTAATTACTTCACCGCATAATGTCTCTGGTTAACCCGGTCGTTGATTGGTAGAGAATACCATGTGGCATCAAGTCCGCCGTTTGTTGTAAAATAATAAATATATATATTATAGTATTATTATAAGTTTTAAAAGTGCAGAAGTGAAGAAGAAGAAGAATCAGTAAGGTGCGTAAGTTGAATAGAAAAATAGGTGAATAAAAAGTGAAATGTGATTAAGTGCCAAGCTCGTAAATTGATAATTTAATTTAAAGATAATTTTTAAAACCCTCTGCAACAACAGAACATACAGGTCTAGTACCCAGCAATATTCCCGTAGCAAAATACCAGAATCACAAAAGGATGGATTTGCATAAAGCCAGAAGTAAGACCCGCACAGAAAACAAAAATAAAATTGAAAATATTAATAATTTAAGATGAATTAGCTAATTCGTCTTTGTAACTCTGGCCCAACGTATCAAACTGTCATTCGAATAAACTCGCGATAAAGTTTATATAATAAGACGAAAATGTCTTTTTTATGAGAAAACACCATTGACTTATATCAATAAACATTTTTGACAATTTACAGTGGCCATTTAGATATATAGAGCATTTGTACAATGATAAATCTTTTTTGACGAAGACAGTGCATTATCTGTCTTCATGCAAATCTTTCCTTCTGCTTATCTGGGATTTTGCTATACCGGAATATTGCTCATATGTCCTTCTACTGCAGAGAGTTTTAAAGGTACATAATTAAGGTTTACGAATTCAGCAAGTTAAACAGACATTGCTCTGATTTAACATGAATGAATTTAGAGTTTGTATCTTCGCGAAGTAAAATCCTGCCCTTGTCTGTCCAACAGAATTTATAACCATTTTTCTTTGAGAATTGACGTGCTTGGAAATATAGTTTACTGGTCGACAGTAGAAGGTGTTCCACGACATAGATTGGACGTTTGTTTCCAATCATTCCAATATGTTCATGGTTAAGTTTCTCTGATACTTGACGGTGTCGGTTGAATCGCCGTGCAGAAGCGAGAAAGCTTTCTTTCATTCCGACGAAGCTGAATTCTACTATTATCGGTTTCGTTTTCTCAGGATTTCCAGGGCGTCTGTATATATCTCGAACGTCTTTGTCGTGAATAGCTATATCCAAGGTAGCACCCAGCTTTTTGATAATGGTGAGAAGATCTCGCACTGATTCATTTTTTACTTCCGGCACGTTCCTGACTTCAATTGACGATGATCGCGAGACCACTTGTGATTCATTTAAAAGATTTTCCAATTTCATCATACATTGCTTACTGGTAATTGTTTCCATCTCTATGCTTCGCAACTTTTCTTTCATTTCTACATATTGAGCATAGAGGAAAGTAATTGAATCTTCTATTTGATTATTGGACCTCTGAATTTCTTCGCATTGAGTTTTGAACTCAGCTACATCACTCAGAAGCTTAGAAAGGTTCGTTTCTTTCTTGGTTTTCCAAGAACCAAGCATCATCATAGCGAGCAATAATTCTTTTTTCAAGTCTTGTAAGTTATCTTGACTGGTGCCGGCGTTTACTTGAGGCGGTGTATCTTCATGAACATACTTTGAATTCACTGTTACATTACGACTTTCATCGGGCAAGCTGAGTGACGAAGAGTCTGAATCTGGCTGTGCTTGTTCAGATAGCGATGGGGGTGAAGTAGTATCTGACAACGGTGTAGAAGTAAGTAATTTTGCCATTCTTTTGTCCTGTTTTGCAATATATAAAGTTGCTTCTGCTGTACAATAACACACTTAAATTTCAGAACTTTTCACGCTGTTCGATGCTTATCACCGTCAACGATGTAAACTTTTTATACGACAAGAAGCGCAAAAGGTTATTATAATTTGAATCTAAAATTCACGCTCACAAAATATAAAATAACTTGAATTTTTATTATTTTTGAAATCAAAAGTGATAATTTTAGGAACGACCTCTCTAAGCCAGAGCAGGCAGAGAACTCACGTACATTACCGTAATGTACGCGGAATGCTATTATAAATACTTTTTAGTAATAATATGAGTTTATATAAGGACGTAAATTATAATGAAAGTCATAAGACCTTTTATGGCAATTTTATACTGCTTACAAAAATTATGTGTGATAAAAAATGAAGGCATAAAAATAATTAGGTAGTGTTTATGGGTAGTAAAATTAGATAATGTAATATTCTTTACATGTTCTCACGGCATTATTTGCAGGATATTGAATCCCTTTTCCAATGATCAGTTGTAGGTAGGAAAGGCTATTGAATTTTCAAATACACTTGTTAGAAAAGGTCAATCAATCCCCTCAATTGTTAGCTTGAGCTATTGTACTCATGAATCAAATCTTCTAAAATTGGGCGTCCGCTTCGTTCCTCATACTAAAGATCGGGTGTGAGTTTATCCTGACAATGTCGGGGGTCTACAAAAGGTTCACTATTTCAAACTAGATGTTGTAAAGGCTTTGTAAAATTTACCAAAAAAACCTTACTGAGTTAGTGGAAAAACACATTAGTTGTGTCAGCGGATTTTGTTATCAAATTAATCTAAGTTCATCATCATCATCATCAGCCGATGGACGTCCACTGCTGGACATAGGCCTCCGCAAGGGATTACATACACACGATTTTGTGCTTCCAAATCTAAATTTTAATTCGGGAATAGAGCCAAAATTAACATCAAATACTCTATTTGTTTCTTAGGTTTTCACGCACATCACTCATTAAATAAAACTAGTTTTTACGGGTTAATGCACAAAACTTTTATTTATTTATTGACGTTTCGTAGCCTTTACAGGCTACGTCGTCAGCATTAAACTTTTATTTAATTTGTCGAGCATCCTTCGAAAGACTTTTATTGAGCGTTTGGTTATTTCATTGTTCGATTTTTAAAGTTTTATTGTCTATGTATGAATTAATTATTAAATTTACTTAATAAAGTATTTTATTTAAATTCTTTTTTGTAATTTTGAGTTTATTTATTTGACCCTAACTACCGTAAACTACCACCGGTTCCAAAATTGGGAGACCTTTCTGAGAAGAACCGGCGAAACCGGTGTCTGTGACAAACAACACCTGGCATACGGATTCGACTTTCAGGACGAGCGGGGCGAACGCCACGAAAATAAAAGTCAAATATCTACCGGTTTTTTATTTAATCAAAATCTGGTTTTCACTATAACAGGAGGACGTCGACCCGGGCTATCCCGTGGGATAAAAATTTTTCATTAAGTAAACATACCAGCGCAAACAAACACAGTTTTGTAGCTGAAAAAATCTTTTCTAAATTTTATAACCTTTTATTTTATGCTTAAAAATAAAATAAAAAATCCAAAATTCATATCACGGGAAAGGCTTGTTCATCCCCTATCTTCTAGTATTAAGCTTTTAAGGGTAGGTCTCGGCTTTTCCGAGCGCTACCCCCCCAAAGAACAAACGGAAAAATCATCCGACCGCATTAGTAAGATTGTAAAAGATCGCGACGTGAAAAATCACTTTTTTATTATTGATAATTTTAAAATTATTTTTATATGACTGGATAGCTTGGTACGTAAAACCATTTTAGACGAAAAAATTTTTATTTTTGGACCACCCCGTCCAAAGATATAAGCACATAAAAATAAAAATTTTTACCAAATGCAATTTTTGAAATTTTCGGATTAAAAAAGTGAAATAAAAGTGAATATAACAGCTATTTAATTGTAAATTTTTCAGGAGGGGTAAAACTCACATAGGACATTATAATAAACAAGTTTGTAACGATAAGGGTTAATACCCCTAAGAAAAAACTGACAAACAAACCTATTTGCGGTCATTTTTAAGGGACTGGTCAACGAATATTGCTTTTTAAAAAATATAAATGTTTAATTAATTTATGTGTTTTATATATGTACGGATAGCTTAGGAAAGGCCCTATACACCTGTTTTTAAAAAATCTTGAAAATCAAAAACGGCCCCGAGCGCCGCTCACCGGAAAATTCACGTAAATTTGCTGAAATCCGCAATAATAACTTTGCAAACCTTTAAGCTTTTTCCATTAGTTGTGTCCCTTTGTTTACATTTTTTCGGAGCTAATAACTTTGACATTTTTCCCCCTAAAATTATAAACTTAGTACCATATTGTAGCCTGACTCTTCCCCTTTTAAATTTAAGTGTTAAAAATTTTTTTCCACCCTTAGTTTTAGAGGAATTGAGTTTTAATCAACGACCGGGAATTTATGCTTAAAACCCAAAAATCTCCGGAAGATGAACTTTGACGAAAATTAATCCGGGAGGTTTCTGACAGAGGATATCCCCCTATACAGGAATCCAAAGTCCAAAATCACCCGGATCAACCCCTTGAATTGGGGAATTCAGGCCACGCCCACTAAATCAGGGACTTCAGCGAAAAACTTAGGTGATCAAAGTTAACCGACAAAAAAGGGCACTTACAGTAATCTCCCACATAAGGTCCCTTGGGGAAAAAGTATTGCATAAAGGAATACTATTACATCGGGGAATAAAAAACCAACCCCAACCCCTACAACCACCCCTCACTGTAGGGATACCTAACTTCGGAATTACTGAACCGATTTTGACCGGACTTTTACCTGTCGGTCACAAAAAATACCCCAAACTTGGTAGAGCTCAAATCGACTCTATAAAGAGTCAGTAGAGACTAGGGAAATTAATTTTAAGTTTTCAATACAAAACTTCCTATAAGGAATTAGGGCCTTTTCTACAGTAAATTTGACTTCCTGTTTCTCTATTGAGAACAGGAATAGTAATTAAGGAATTTTGACAAATTCAGGTCTCTATTGAGCCTGAATCTAGGTTAGTTAGTTAGGAATTTAATATAGTTTAGGTTACTCTGCGCCTCTATTGAGGGCAGACTTAGGTTAAGTATTGACAAATCTGCATTTATTTCAATTATTACTATAATAGTATTTAATTTATTCAATTTTAAATTTAACCGTGATATTGACAACCTGTACCTTTTTTAAGGGCAGGTTTAGTGTTAGACTAATTATTTCTGTGTTAATTTCGTGTATTTTGACTGTGATCGACACCCTGCACCTCTTTTGAGGGCAGGCCTAGTTTTAGTATTAATCTTTTGTGTGTGTAAAATTTTTAATTTAATTTATATTGACACCCTGCACCTTTCTTAAGGGCAGGCTTATTTTTACAAATTGTGTGATTTATTTTCTTTTATTTTATTAATTTTGACTGTGATCTTGATACCCTGTACCTCTTTTGAGGACAGGCTTAGTTTGTAGGATTTGACATTTTTATATTATAGCGGTTTTAAATACTGACTAGGTATCCCCAAGGTCCTTCAAAGAACACACTACACACACATAAGGACAGACACTCACTACTCAAACAGTACACTATACAAAAACACAATTAGTATTAGTGAATTCTGTCTTTTGACTCATTTTTGGATAGTGTCTTTTGACCTATTTAATTAGTTTTAGTAATATTATAGTAGTTGAATTTGAATCTTGTCTTTTGACCCATTGTTTTTATTTTATTTAATTTTATTTTAATTTCATTTTAATTTATTTGAATTTTGTCTTTTGACTCATCCAATTTTAATTTATTTTACTTTAGTTTTATTGAATATTTTAATTGTCTTTTGACTCATTAATTTATTCAATTTAATTTTAATTTTAATTCTATAATTTTATTCCAATTCGTCTTTTGACTCATTGATTCGGATTCAATTCAATTGTAATATTACTTTATTTTATTTTATTTTTATTAAATCGTCTTTTGACACATTAATATCATTATTTTAATAATTATTTATTTTGATTTTATTTAATTTTAATTTTATTTTTATTTTTCAATTTCGTCTATTGACTCATTTATTAATTTATTGTGTGTTAATTTATTTCGTGAACGTCAAAATGTATAAGAGCAGCGACCCGATAACAGAGCGTAGGAGACAAAGCATAGATTTAAGTAGATTCGAAAAACCGCGAACAACAGCTAGCATCTCCTCGTTAAATCCCCTGAGAAAAGAACCGGAAAAATCAAAAGTAGACACAAAGTTAGATATGGACTCCCTAAGACCTATAATAGAAGTCTGTGACCTAGTAACAAGGGCTAAAGGAGCACACACAAAATTAAATGAGTATATCAATGAAGGAAAATCCGTCACTAAGGAAAACAAAAACAAAGTAAAAGAACAAGCGGTAGAATTGGTTAAAATAGTAGAGGAAATAGCGGATAGAAACAAGGAATTGGAAAGTGAATTAAAAAAGAAAGGCAAGAATGGAAAGGAAGAAGAGATGGATGATAGAAAAACAACAGATGTAGAGGGCGGAAAGCAAGGGATGAAAGAAATGATAGATATAATGAAAGAAATGTTCAGAAGAGGTGAAGAGAAGAGGGTAGAAGAAGAAAAAAGAATGACTGGGATGATAGAAAGACTAAGTACACAAATAGAAGAAAGCAGAAAAAGTGAAGAAAAATGGATGATGAAAGTGTCCGAACAAAAAAAGGAGAGTGAGAGGACAATAAAAGCTCTAGAAGAGAAAATAAGTGTACTAGAAAAAGGGGAAGGAATGAAAGAAATAGAGAATGTAACTAGAAGAATGAAAGAAATGATGGATGAAAGTAAGAAAATTATAGAAGCGATAGAAAGCAAAGGAATGATGAATCAGGATGGAAAGATAATAGAAGGTAATAAGAAGATGAATGAAGAGATAATAGGAATAAGTAGAAAAATTATGGAAGAACAGAAAGCAATAAGAGAATTAATAAAAGAAGGAAAAGAGGGACTAATGAAAGGAAAGCGAAAGGATGGAAAAAATGGAATTAAAGATAGAGAAAATAAATGAAGAAAGCAAAAAGAACAAAAAAGAAGGAAAAGCAGACGTAGAAAAAGGAACGAACATAAGAGAAATAGTGAAAGAGGCGATAGGAGAAGTAAGAAAGGAAACATACGCACAGAAAGCAAGGATGACTCCCACCTCGTTGCACTCCATAATAGTCGCGTCGACCGACGAAAAGCTGACAAGTGAGCAGGTATTTGAGCAGGTCAGAAAGTCGGTTGACGGGGACGGGGAGTGGAGCAAGGTGAGGAGGGTGAAGAAAGTAAGAGGGCAAAAGGTGGTAATAGGGTGTGCGAAAAAGGAGGAAGCCAGGAAACTGAAAGAAAGGTTAGAAAGGAATAAAAGCCTAAAAATCGAAACAGACATAAATAAAAATCCGCTAATAATAGTGAAACACGTGATGGGAGAAAAGAAGAAAGAGCAGGTAGAACAAGCAATAAGGAGGCACTTCAACAAAACCGGGCAGAAAAGCACAAAAGAAGAACTTCAAATAGAGGCCCTATACGAAAAAAGGACTAGGAATCCACATGTGGCCCATGTGGTCCTAAAGGTGGCACCCGTAGTGTGGCAGCAACTGACAGAAGCGGGGACTATCCAACTGCAATGGGGTTTATCCCGTGTAGAGGATCAATCCCCGATTATCCGATGCTCCCGCTGCTTGGGCTTCGGCCATATCAAGCGGGTCTGTCAGGAGCCGTCGGACAGCTGCTGCCACTGCGGGAGCGACCATCTATTTGCAGTGTGCCCCAATAAGAGTAGTGCCCCCGATTGCATAAACTGCAAGAAGGCAGGAAACAAAGAAAGACAACACAACGCCTTCAGCCCCGATTGCCCGCAAACGCAAACGAGGGAAAAAATAGCCAGATCCAGAATAGCGTATTGCTAAGGTGGTCACAGACAGGACAAGAGAGGGAGATGAGGTATACGGCGTCCTCCAGGCAAACCTCCAAAGGAACAGAAACGCCACAAGCGAGCTGCTCCTGGAGGCTGCCAAAATGAAATCGTTTATGGCGCTGGTGCAGGAACCGTATACGGGAAACGCGGGAGTAGTGGGAGGTCACACCGGGGTTAGGTTCTACCAGGCTGCACAAGAGGTCGGGAAAGTGAACAAGGCGGCGATAGCCGTCTTTAACATGAACATTAAAATCCAACAATTTCCCGAGCTCATAACAACAAATATAGTAGCAATAAAGATCATAACACAAGAATGGGAACTCGGAGTGATCTCTTACTACTTTGAGCCGGACAAAGATATAGGCCCGTATATGGTTCAGGTAAAACGCGCCATAGAGAAATTAGGAACAGATAGGGTTATTATAGGAGGGGACGCCAATGCGTGGAGCGAGTGGTGGGGAAGTGTACGTAGCGATGATAGGGGGGAGGAGATGTTAGGAACGATTAATGATTTGGGTTTTCACGTCTTAAACGAAGGAAGCAGACCAACCTTCCAGAACTGGCAAAGAGGGAAGGAATACAAGAGCTGTGTGGACGTGACAGACATGCTGGACAAGGTGCTAGAGTGGAAGGTGATGGATGAAGTGACAACGTCGGACCACAACACAATCTCTTTTAAAATAAAACTGGAAAATAGCAAAATGAATAGTAATATAAATAACAAAACCACTAGGAAATATAATACACGAAAAACAAGCTGGACAGATTATAAAAAAGGAATTCAAGATTTCTTAAGAAAATAATATAAACAAAATAGAAATAGATAAAATAGTAAATATTAGAATTAGTAATAAATAAATATACCAAATTAATAGAAATAAATTGTGATAAACATATAAAACCAAAAAAGACAGATAGTAAAATAAAGATTGTGTGGTGGTCCGACGAGCTTGAGAGAATGAAGAAAGAAAAGAATAAACTAAAAAGAAGAATAAAATGGGCAGCACCGAGTCGCAAAACATGGGTGGTCGAGCAATATATGGACGCAAAAGAGAAGTATGAAAGAGAGATGAATGTAGCCAGGGTGAAGAGTTGGAAGGAGTTCAGCCAGAAACAAGACCGGGAAACCATGTGGGAGGGCAGGAGGATATACAGGGTGATAGGCAGAACAAGAACACAAGGCGAAGATCTGCCAATCGCGAGAGGGGGCATCACCACCAGCCCCAAACAGTCGGTGCGCATAATGGCTGAGACTTTCTACCCGGATGACACTGAAGTAGGGGAAAGCGAAGTCCACAGGGCAGTGCGGGTCGGCGCGGCGGAAGCGAATGAGGGAAATGAACATGATGTTCATGACCCCCCATTTGCGGAAGCCGAGCTGATGCACGCCGTGGACTCGTTCAACCCGAAAAAGGCACCGGGTGGAGACGGTTTCACAGCCGACATATGCGCAGCGACTGTTAAAGCAGATAGCGAACTAGCTCTCGCGATGTTCAATAAATGCCTTGCCCTGGCCCACTTCCCAAACGCATGGAAAAAAGCGACAATAATAATGCTAAGAAAACCCGGCAAAGACAACTACCAGGAACCCAAATCATACAGGCCAATAGGTTTGCTGCCAGTTTTAGGAAAGATATTTGAAAAAATGTTAGTGCGTCGATTAAAATGGCATATACTACCCAAACTAAACGTGAGGCAGTACGGGTTCATGCCGCAGCGCGGTACGGAGGACTCCCTCTACGACATGGTCCAGCAGATCAGAGGCAAAGTGGCGGAGAAGAGAATAGTGGCCCTGATCTCGCTGGATATAGAGGGGGCCTTCGACAATGCGTGGTGGCCGCGGATCCGATACCAATTAAAAAGCATGAACTGCCCAAGTAACCTTAGAAACTTAGTAAGTAGTTATCTGAACAATAGAATGGTGACGGTGAGGTACGCGGGAGAGAAGTTCAGCAAACCCACCAACAAGGGTTGCGTACAGGGGTCCATAGGGGGCCCCTTATTTTGGAACATCTTGCTGGATCCTCTCCTGAACGAGCTCACCGACGCCAACATTAACTGCCAGGCATTCGCGGATGACATCATATTGATGGTGGACGGTGGAGACTCTAAGTCAGTACAAGATAAGGCCAATATGGGACTCTCCCTGGTCAGGAGATAGGGCGCGTCGAATAAGCTCAACTTTGCAGCACATAAGACCAAAGCTATGATCATAACAAAGCAGCTAAAATTCTACGCGCCGGTACTGACCATGGGGGGTGTTCAAATAGAGATCACTAATGAAATTAAAATTCTTGGCCTAATAATAGATAGAAAACTAACTTTTAATAATCATATAAAATACATCTGCGGCAAAGCATTAAATATATTCAAAGGAATCCAAAGAGCCGCAAAAACGACTTGGGGCCTCCAACCTGAAATCATACGAACCATTTATATAGCGGTCATAGAGCCGATCATCCTGTATGCGGCGAGTGTTTGGCAGGGGGAAGCCGAAAAAATCATAACAAAAAAGAAATTCTCTGTTGTCCAAAGGGGGTTCGCCCAGAAAATCGCAAAGTGTTACAGGACGGTGTCACTCAACTCCGCCTTAATATTGTCGGGGTTGCTTCCGCTGGACCTAAGGGTCCATGAAGCATCCCAGCTCTATGAGGCGAAGCGAGGGAAACCCCAGGCAATATTGAGGGGGAGAAAGGTGGAGGAAAGGGTATCCTTCATGGATTCGGACCACCCCGGTAGCAGCAGTATGATAGGTTTTGAATGTCTGGAAAACGAGGAGGAGAATAGCAAACTGGCAGAAGGTCTTGTGAAGATCTATACAGATGGCAGCAAACTGGAGGGAAAGGTAGGAGCCGCCCTGACCTGTTGGAAAGGGCAGGCAGAAGTCCTTTCCCGAAAGTTTAAGCTGGAGCCATACTGTACAGTCTTCCAAGCCGAGCTGTATGCTATCCTCCAAGCCAAGGAGTGTGTATTAGGGAAAGGATGGAAGGAGGCGGCCGTGCTCAGCGACTCGAGGTCTTCTCTCAAATCGTTAGCGGATCCAGACTCCTCGCATCCGATCACCAAGGCGATTCAGGGCAACCTGGCCCAACTCAGGGACAACGGTCAAACCGTGTCCCTGTATTGGATCAGGGCCCACGTCGGGGT
The DNA here is from genome assembly GCA_902850365.2 of Chilo suppressalis. Taxonomy (NCBI): domain Eukaryota; kingdom Metazoa; phylum Arthropoda; class Insecta; order Lepidoptera; family Crambidae; genus Chilo; species Chilo suppressalis. The sequence continues at coordinate 24,754,563 of OU963898.1, forward strand.
GATCGGAAACGAGAGAGCGGATCAGCTGGCGAAGGGAGCGGCCCTCGGGTTGAAGAGCAAATCGCACTATGACTGCTGTCCCATCTCTTTCGTCAAGCGACATGTACGCGCAGTGACGAAAGCAAAATGGGACAGCAGGTATAGGAGCGAAAACACGGCGGCCACAACGAAGGCATTCTTTCCTTGCGGAGAGAGTGCCTTCGGTGTTGTAAGAAAGATTGAAATGGATGGAATAGCTACACAGATCTTTACCGGGCATGGAGGTTTCTCCGCCTACCTCCATAGGTTTAAAAAGAAGGATACCCCGAGATGCGTATGTGACCCAAACACCGAAGAGGACATTTTTCATGTCCTTTTAGATTTCCCCCTTTACAGCAGAGAAAGACACGACGCACAGACAGCACTTAACACACCACTTAGAAAGGATAAGCTGAAGGAAATTATGATAGTAAGTAAAGATAGAGAAATATTTATTAAGTTTAGCAAAAATATAGTAAAAAAGGTCATTGAAAGAAACAAAGACGATTGATATAGGACAAACCTATAAACATATATATTGTAAATACTAGTATATAAGAAGAAAGCCCAATGGGTAATAGCAAAAATAAGAAATATTGTAAACATAGCAATGAATATATAAGTAAGTAAAACATGTTGAACAAATGTAAGTGTGTGTATAGAAATAATTGTAAAAATGTAACTAAAAATAGAAAAAAGAAATGTATTAGAAACTAAGAATATACTGTAATAGAGAATAGAATAGAAGTAAAATATAATGTAATAGAGAATAAGAATATACGTAAAAATATTGAAAAAAGAAATAAAAAGTGCAAAAGAACAAGCAATACATGCAAAAGAGCAAGCATGATAAATCAAAAATCAAAAGAACAAACAAATAAACAAAAAATAAAAATGACCTGACACAAATCGGGGATAACGCTATAAAAAAAAAAACACCTGGCAGCTGAACTTCAGCATGTCGAGCAAGTACTAAAGGATAATAACCTGAATGTACCACGTCGCCGTCACAGTCGCGCCAAACCTAGCACAGTCGACCGACAACCTGCTATACTACCTTACATGAAAGGAGTCACTGACAAGATTGGGAGGATTCTGAAGCGTGCTTCAATCAATACATACTTCAAGCCGCCAAAGAAGATCAACCAGTTTCTACGACCGGTCAAGTGCAATATACCCTTTCAAGTTGCTGGTGTCTACAAACTTGAATGCGACTGTGGGCAGTATAGGGACTCGGGTAAAAGAACATATCGCAGATATGAAACATAGGCGCGAAAATAAGTCTGCAGTGTGTGAACATGCATTAGGGGGACCAAACCATTACATTAGATTTGATAAACCACAGATCCTTGCAGCTGAGCGGCGGTTCGTTCCTCGAATGATGCGCGAGGCTTTTGAGATTAAAAAATATCCAAATTGCAATAGGGAAGATGGTTGGTATATACCACCAGCTTGGGAACCTATTATACAGGAGATAAAATCCCAACCCCGAGCACACACTGCAAGACCATCAGATACTATTAGTTCTTTTTGTTTGCATAATTTAACATAAGAAGGAGATAGAAAGCCTCTCTTGAGTTTGTTTCGCCGGTTCTTCTCAGAAAGGTCTCCCAATTTTGGAACCGGTGGTAGTTTACGGTAGTTAGGGTCAAATAAATAAACTCAAAATTACAAAAAAGAATTTAAATAAAATACTTTATTAAGTAAATTTAATAATAAATTCATACATAGACAATAAAACTTTAAAAATCAAACAATGAAATAACCGAACGCTCAATAAAAGTCTTTCGAAGGAAGCTCGACAAATTTGTAGTATATGGTGTGATAAATTGGGAATAAATGAAACGTCCAACTTACAGCTGACTCCGTCCGTCAATGTAATCCCATAAAGCACATATATACACATTAACAAATAGAAGGCGAAGACGGTAAAAGATATAAAGTCCAAGCACAGCACTAGAAGAATACAGTCAGAAAGATAGGCGATAGATAAACAGTTTATAGAAACGAAAAGCACAATTGTATAAAGCGTACAGATCTAAGTATATAAGCGAGCTAAGAGAAGCGTGCGCTCCGCGTCGTAGTTCAGTCTCGACTGGTTTGGTAGACGGCGCGGCGACGCGCGCGCATCTCTAGTACATAAGATGAACAAAAGAATTATGTACAAGACTATCCGCTAGTGCGTAGGGCGTGTCGATAATTGCTATCGATATATCGACAAACCAGTACACCATGATATGTAATGAAAATATAATATTGTTAATATTATTATAGTACTTATTATAAATTCTATATTAGATATTAATAAATATTATTAGATATAAGATGTAAATATATAGTGTAAGATAGTTAGTGTTACGGTTTTAGAATATAAGTTACTTTGTATTTTATTATAATGAATAAATTTAAATAATATTTTATGTGTACAGTGTAAATATAGTTTGAGGATGTATTCACACCTCAAAGTAGCCTACAAATTAAATAAAAGTTTAATTCTGACGACGTACCCTGTAAAGGCTACGAAACGTCAATAAATAAATAAAAGTTTCGTGCATTATCCCGTAAAAACTAGTTTTTTCAAATACTGTAACTGTATAATATCAGTTGGTTCTATTGTTCTCACAGTCAATCCACAACAATCTACAGTTCTTGATCCTGTTTATGCACCCATGTGATCTGTCAAATTATGCAAACAAGTACCTGAGTTATTAAGATCGATATCACATTAAAGTGAATAATCCCACTACGGTCGCAGCGAGATATTGTTGTTGAGGTCAAAGTACAGACGGGGATAATACTCGTATTTGAAATTTAGTAATATACCGTGATTTTCTTAAAAACAAGGAGAAGCCTATGTTTTATTTATACTAATAACGGGATTCCCCATACAATCGCCTTGGCTGAATAAATGAAAATTAAGTTTTGTTATCTCAACAAGTATATGGCCCATTGATGGGTAAGCGGCCACTGATAGTGTATAATGTAGGTAGGTATATATTTTTTATATTGAAAATTAAGAAGAAATTATTTTATATCGCAATTTTTAAAGTAAGCATATTATTTTGCGAATTGCGAATATGCATGCCTGAGGATAAATTTCTTTTAATTTTTGTATTAAATTTGTTTTATCACTAAGTGTGAGTTGAACCACGTAGCTAGTTAAAATTAAATTTTACTATAAGTTTAACTGGCTTCGCTTGGACATTTGTCACTTCTGATTTCATTTTGGCTAGAACCCATTTTTTACCTAACCGGTACTATAACTTAACAGTAAAAAAATCTTTAGATTTCAACAAATAGCAGTTAAATGCTTAGAAAATAAAAATATAACTATAATTGCTATTTCGTCTTTCAAATTTTAATTTGCGATTGTGGGTTACCTACAATGTGAAGAGATGACGCTGCCTTGCCTAAGAAATGCTAGAGAAAACTCTTGACGACCATCAGGGTTGCGGTAGCACAATGGTCAGTGCATTCGCCCGGTTAGCCCTTCGAGTTCGAGAAGTTCGTGTCCCGTCTGCTGCCTTGTCCGCGTGGCAGTTAAATGCTTAAACCATAAAAAATTAATATAACTAAAGAGTCAAAGTTAAAGTAAATTGGTGCAACTTGCACTAAATGTTGTGTACATTTTTTTGCTTACTTTTTTGCATATTTACACACATTTACATTTAAATAACAAAAACTTAAAAACTACATGATTACTAAAATTTACATTCCAAATAAGCTTAATGTACTTAACTAGTTAAATAATATATAATTTACAAAAATTTAACCGTAAAAGTAAAAATTTATCCAGCGCCGCCGTCAGGAATGGTACCCAATAGGCTGGCAGCATTGCCACGTTGGATGATAATGCTGATGCTTTGACCTAGATAGCTACCAGCCTTTTGATCACCAGTCGCCTTAGTTAGCCTTTTTGGCAGTTCCTTAAAAAGGGAACGAGCTCTTGAACCCCATGGGCCCATAGTCTCAACACCAAACGGCTCAAATATGTAGTTCTCATTGAGAACTGAATATTAAAATTAAAAATTAAAAAATAGCTAAATATTATATAAATTTAAAAATCATCATAGAGTGTAGCTGTCACAAGATTTTGTGAAAGTCATACGCTATGCCATCGGTTCGTAAGTCTACGGCGGGAGACCTCAGTAAATTGACTAAGCGATACAAGGATAGTGGAATCCAAGGTACATTGCAGCGAAATTTTCTTGAAATTGACAACTCCCTAGAAAAAGAGTAGGCGAAGGTGCAGCCAATATTTACACGAACTATTTGCCGCCTGAACACTTCGTCTCCTCATAAATTATTGCCTAGTTTTAAGTTATCGAGATTATTTGCTAATTTAGACAACAATTTAGGTTATTATTTACGTTTTTTTTTCTTTTCTCCATGTAAACTCACCTATTGTGCAATTACAAAACATGGACAATATTATTTATCATAAGTTGATTTAAATAATCTACTTTAAGGCTAATAATTCCATAGGTCTCAGATTGCAGAACAATAGGCAGATGGAGCGCACAGAACACGCAATGCCATAACAAATACTAAGTCAAAAACGAATATCAATTCGTGTCAGTACACTAAAACGCATCGTGTTGTGAATACATCCCATGAATATTTTTTTTTGGAGTTTACTCCTTAAGAATCGATTTGCATATATAAGGGGCCCGGTATGAGAAAAATGTGAGGAGTAAAATCTATCGATGAATGACCTCGTTACGTTTTTGGTGCGCATCCTATGTCGCGCAACTTTGACAAACAAAGATGACGGATTGACATTAATAAAATTTTTAAAATCTGAACTGAATTTAGATATTGTTTCTGATAGAGCAATGGGGACAACGAGGTATGGTACAACCATTGATGCGGTATTTTCAAGATTCGTGAACCACGTATCTACGAACGTCCATGTGTCTTATTTTAGTTACCATAAACCACTTGTCACTGTAATTAATAATGCTGACAATGTTGATTTAATTAATATTTAAAAAATGATAATAGTTTGATAATAATAATTACATAATTTATCAACATTCCTAATGATATATTTATGCACATCTGAAATTGACTATTGTAAAAAGTTTAATGTAAAATATTTCGTCGATTATTTATAATAAATGTATATGAAATGAATAAATATATATTTATAATGTATATTATTTTCATTAATTTGTTAATTTACCCTTTCTATCAATCTTTTTTAAGTTAAATAAACTCTTTTTGCGTCTGGGTAGACTATCGAACAAGGAGTAAATTCCAGTCGTGCGTCGGAGCTGACACACACAATTTTTTTATCTAAACTGTGCCGCCTTGTGCAAACATTGTAATGTAAAACTATTCACATGGATAAAAAAATCTTTATTTTTGACTTCGTATTTGCTTTGGTGCCACGTGAAGCGTGTTCCGCGCGCTCCACCCGTCTTTTGTTCTGTAATCTGGAGCTTAACTCTATTTCTCCGAAACGAAATTTCGGTAACGAACGAATTTTAAACGAAATTTCGCCATTGACTCTACTCTATTTCATTTTCGAACAGGCACATAAACTTCGAAACCACAAACAGTTTTCAAATAACAAAATGTTATTTCGACACTTACGACCTTTTATCTTATTAAACGAACTCTTGTTCCTTTTATAAATTATATCTGATGGTTTGAAAAAAACGATAAAGGTGAAAACAGGAAAATGTTAAATCAACCTTATGGCCTACAAAATAAAATATTACCAGTTAGCCAGCGAGTTATTTCGTTTTGTTTTAACCGACCCAGTTAAAATAAGATCTCACGCCTCAAGTGAGACTATATTTACCGAGACGGATTTTACGCGCTGACTTGTTGATCGAAGCTTTAAGGACATAAAGACTTTTTGTTTATGTCAATCTATTCACTCCATATATATATAGTACAGTCAATCTGTCGAAAAAAATATCGTTTCAGTGAAAAAAAAACCTAAAGGGTAAGTCTTGTTTTTTCTGTTGCCAAATGACGTCAGTAAGCCACCTTGGCGATGGGCATGTTCAACTCGTAGGCGTTTTTTGAAAAACTCAAAAAAACCGTCAAAAATTTTAAGAAACGCATTTTTCTTGTTTTGTATGCATTTCGTAGAGGGCGTTGAGTGCACTGCAAATGTGTACTTGAACTGCCCAAAACCGCTCTATTGGATTTTTCATACCTGCGCAATTTATAACTTGAAAACGGTAAGTAATACAAAAAAATTGTTTATACAAAAGTTGTTGGTAATTATGTATGTTAAGAAAAAACAAGACTTACCCTTTAGGTTTTTTTTTCACCACTTAACCTACAGATTCACTGTACGTTAACTCTGTTATTTCAAAAATTACGCATTGACAATATGAATTTATTGGAAATACAGTTTTGCCATCCATTACATTGTAAAATTAAACACTCTCTATTCATGGAATTTTAACGAGACAATTACTTTTATGCAATGTGTTTCATGCGAGTTCAAATTAACCAGGCTAGTGAAGTCTGTATTTAATTTTGGGATAAATGACTGTCACATTCTCTTTAAACTTACTAGTAGTAGTCAGTAGTCGCAGTATTTTTTTACTAAAACTAATGTTTTCGAGTATTTCGCTATTGAAAGTAACACTTTTTCGCCAAAAGATTTTGACGTTTTTTGATGACTTTTTCACGAATAACTCGAAAAATACGGATTTACCAAAAAAATAAAGAGAGAAAAAAATTGTAGCCTTTAAAAAAACTTTTCTTATACGGACCAAGCTTTGGCTTGCTAATTTTTCGTCAAATGAAAAATTTTTAGGATTGAAAGTCAAAAACTAATCGGGAAAACTTTGCAATTTTTAACCGTCTTCAAAAAAGGAGGAGTGGTGGGTCATGGCCCAATCTCCCTATTCCATCCATAGGATAGGCCTGAGCCCCACCAGTGCAGACATTATTAGTCTGATGATAATGATGATTTTTTCCTAGGTTCTTAGCGAATCGTAAAAAGGGCCGGTCACTCTCCGCGAACGCGGTGGCCAACGAGCAGAAGGCCACTAAGGTGCTGGGCCTGGTCTTCTTCACGTTCGTGCTGTGCTGGGCGCCGTTCTTCTTGCTCAACATGCTCTTCGCTTCGTGTCCCGCGTGCATAGTTCCAGGTAAGAGGAGGCGCACATTGAACCACTTATTGCAGCCACTAAACGCGACGACAAGTGGCTCAGTCAAGTCATGATGTGTGGCAACCCTGCTAGAGTCTGTGCGGAAAGAGAATGGGCGTGGTGAAAAACGGAAATAACATTAAGATTTTTATTTGGCAATTAAACCCAGCAATCTGTAAAACGTCAAAGTTTCGTATTGATACGGATTTGTTTGTTGTTGTGATTCCTTGCGGTTTTTTGTATTTAATCATGTCTAAAAGGGGTAAAACCTTACAAATACGGTAGAAAAGCACCACAGCGCCCTCTAATCTAAATCCCAATCTCTTTCCGCACAGACTCTACTGTTTATTTTAACTCAGTTAATATTTTCTTAATATTTGGCATATATTCAAGCAAAAATGTTGTGTAGTGCAGTTCACCTTAGAACAAAGCTATACAAATGTTATCAAGGAAAAATAACACAAGATAAGCAAGATCTTGATCAAGATAAGTGGCTAATTTTTACCCCCAATTTTTGATTATTAAAGTTCGCAGTGAAAAATACCTACACAGACTCAATCATTTAAACTCAATTTCATCTGACAGTCGAAAATTTTGACAGCTCCATTGAATTTGTCAAACTTACCTGACAGCATCTATTTCACTTTTCCAGATCTGGGGTGTGGCCATATTAGAATAATTTCCCTTATTTCGACGAATTTACTGTGGGGCATAAACCGTCGTGAATTGCGAGAGAAGTAGTGTGACGTCACATATTTTTCAAAAATTCATGTAGAAATTATTGAATGAAACAGCGGTTCCGAAATCAGTTCAATTGCCATTTAAATTATTTTTTAGTGAAACTTCTTTACGCACACTTGACTTGGGGGTAAGCTGGCGAATGCGTTACGCGTTACGAAATGTGTTCGGGCGAGGTGAACATCAAATCAAACAATTAACAAAACAAAAAACGATTAATTAAAATAATTAAAGAAATTAATAATCAAAAAACGATTGACTACGTTAGTTAAAGAAATTAACAAAACAAAAAATATTAATAGCCTTATAGGTTATAGGTATATTTAAATTAAAGATACAAACTTAATAATCTTGAGTCCATGAACATTTTTTTTTGTCATATTTATTTAAACCATGTAACAAAGATACAATGACAATAGTGATCGATAATAACTGCATTAGTTATCAAACTGTGTCGCAGCTACTAACGCCCACCTCCAGAAATAGTTGCTACAATAATTTTAAAAACATTGAACCCACTCCTTTAAATTATTTATAACTGGCATAGCAGCCTCTTTCTTCTCTTTTGGATTTTTAATGTTTTCGTAAAGTAATAGTTCACAAATGACCTTTACAGCGTCACCGGATTTGGGGACGGCGAGATCCTAAGGGGACCTTAAGCCGAGAATTGGCGAGTGCCTCTAGAGGTATTTCAGGCGGATGGCGTCTCCCCGAGGGGAGTCTCCTCTCCGTCTGGAGCCTCTAGATCACTCGAACCTGAGGGGGTCGGCTCAACTAGAGGGCGTCTCTGAGACTCGGATATCGGCGCTAGTTTGCCGTTGTCGTGGGGGGCGGGGAAAAACGCCCAGGTAACCTGTACCTGGTATAGCGTGGCGTGTGTAGACCGGGTCTTCGCACTCTTATCCTACGGGTGCGGTGTCTGCCTAATGCTAAGCTAGTGTGCACATTTGCTAGCTGTGTAGTGTTGGTGTTTGTGGCCTGTGTGGGAGGAATCGGAGGCTCGTTGGCGCGGATGATTTCGTCGTCGGGGTCAAAGTTCGTGTTTTAACACTTAGATTATATTAGATTTTGAAATGTGACGTCACGAAATTTAGGACCCTTCCCACCCCCTTGGCACACGATATCACACTTCGTCGACTCCCTCCCTCCCCCTTAATGTGTGACGTAATTTATGGATGGCCCTCAAGGCAGTCTATTAGAACATGAGAGCACAGACGTACTTATCGCTTTGTCAAACCTGGGGCCCTACTCATAAAGCTTACTTTCGATATATCGTGATTTTAATCTTAGGCCCGTATTACAGAATGATAACTAAGTGCTGATCTTTACTTGAGTTCAGTTAGAAAGGGATGTCGATATGTGCTATATATAGCGACATCCCTTTCTAACTATGCTCAAGACTATCACTGATATTCTTTCTATAATACGGGCCGTAGTCCATCCGTTTCTAACTTAGGTACAGGCTTTTTGAAGCCGTAGTACAATTGGACATGACACAACACACGACAAAGCGACTAATACATGGAATGTTGCTTTTAAGATGTATGATCTCTGGTCCCAATCAATACTTCGTAGAGCACAAAATATTTTTTTTATTTAGTGTTATCGGTGATAATTATAGAATCTGTGCGGAAAGAGAATGGGCGTCGCGAAAAACGGAACTAACATTAAGATTTTTATTTGGCAATCAAACCCAGCAATCTGTAAAACGTCAAAGTTTTGTATTGATCCGGATTTGTTTGTTGTTGTGATTTCTTGTGGTTTTTTGTATTTAAACATGTCTAAAAGGGGTAAAACCTTACAAATATGGTAGAAAAGTACTACAGCGCCTTCCAATCTAAATCCCATTTTCTTTCCGCACAGACTCTAGCAGTATTTTGTATAATGAAAAATACAGGTGGCCGCTTCAAGTCACAACAGGTTATGATATAGCTAAAAATAGGAATTACTTCTTCAACAATGATGAAGTTAATTAGGTAGAGTTTCATTATAATCCAAATTATACACAGCCTCAAATGCATAGGTATTTAGCGTAGATTTATGACTAAATTTTATAAGGCGTTGAAATAAAATTGATTACCTAGATTTTTGGAACACACAGGTTAGGTATCTACTGTAAACCTTAAAAGGCAGAAGGGATCAACATTTCGATCAATCAACAAGGAAAACGGAGCGGAGTTGAGTCAATCTCCCGGGAAATTCATTCGATTCGGGCAACCGCGACGTACGTAGGTACCGGAAGAAAAATGCTCTCGCAATGTTTGGGCGGAACGAAGGAGAAACGAAGGGAATACGAGGATATGAATACCTAATAACATAAAACGATTCACTCATTTGCTTACGCTTGTTGAGTTTGAGTTACACATTGCTGGATAATTAATAATTTAAAAACAAACTTTTTGGGTTTTTTATTAATGGGAACAGTAATGGCGATTCTGTTAAATAAAATCTCACTTCCGATTTCGGTAGCTGTCATTTTAGAAATTAGTATGATATGCATTACGCCATTACACGGCAAAATATCGCTATGTCTGTAGAAGCAGCCAGTATTAGATATTTGACAATTGTCAGAAATCCGAATAAATGAGATCGTAAGTAAGATTGCATCTTCCTTATTACCTATGCTGGATTGAGAGCGATAGCGGTAGAGTGTTCAATTTTAACGTTTAATTTTATAACGCATAAATTTAAATAAAATCTGCATAGAATTATTTGTTATACATTGGTGTTATACGTAGGTATAGAAAACATTACATTAGAAGTTAAGCGAATTTCACAATGGCCGGTTGTAGGATGTGTGACAATAAATTCACTGTCGCGAGCTCCTCCGTGCTTCGGAAGACACGCTAACAAGATCATTTCTAACCGGATCTAAAGATGGTTTTAGACCGCGTCTACGTCAGTTAGGTATGGGACACTGTAGAGGTTTGTGAACAACACCGGCGCCGGTGACGGTTTGGGGTCGTTATAAGCCATGCTCCTTAACAAGCTTAAGCGGCACCGGCCCGGGTAGAAACCGTACCTAGAGCCGACGGAAAACAGGTTGTTAAAAGCGGACGCGAACTGGGAGACGTTTGAGAAATAGGTATTTGAAAAACTGTTGCTGTCGCTTAGTGGCAAATACCGAGTGATAGGGACAACAGTAGCTAACGCTGAAAATTGCATATAAAAGTTGCAAAATTCGAGGTTGGTCTCTCGAAGTTTTTCATTTTGAAAATTTGATATACATATATGTAAAAGAAATTTTACCCATAAAATAATAAGAAGTTGTAGTAAGCCTCTATTTTTGGTTTTTTTTTTCTAAATGTCTTTTGAATATCCCCACTATACGTCTTTAGTGATGATAAAAAAAAACAATATTTTTGGCATTTTTGAGGGCTTCTAGTTTCTTTGAAATACAAGTTATCGAAAAAAGGAAGGCATAGGAGCATAGAATGAGTAAAATTGAATTTTATGAATGAAAATAATTTCTTAATTGATAAAAGTCAAGGAGGAATCAGACGACCCCCACTTGTAGCTTTGTCCTACAAAGGGGGGATGGTGAAGGGCTACATGGGTATGCCCAATTAGCCCTCCATGGCGGACGGGGGGCGGTACGGTGGGCGATGGCCGCGTACTTAGCCCCCAAGTGCGGGCCTACCTGCGCATGTCTGCGGGGTCCCCGCAATACCTCGGGAGACCCCTGCATTGGAGCCCCGACGAGGCCGGAAAGCTGCTGGGTGCGGAGAAATCCCTCACCAGGGGATCCCGCGGCTCCGCATCAAGCAGTGTTGAAGGTATTCGCAGGACTTTTTTAGCGGATATTATGCCGTAAAGCGCTCGTAAGAGGTGCGAGGTCCTTGGTGGGCAGCCACTGGGGGGGTTCGTAAGACTTGCGGGAGCCAGGTGTGAGGTCCGTTCGACGGTGTGCCTCTTAAAGGCGCCGTCGTCTGTAAAAATATTTTTTACCTGCGTTATAAAAAAAAAGGAGGAATCAGACGAGAATTTGTATGGAAAAGACATTGCCCGCCTCCCCTCTTAACAAGCGTCCGTAGCCGTTGGTCCTGTTTGCAACTCCAGTCGTTAACACCCATCTAACTAATCGTGTAGTAGGTCTTGATCTCTTCCTAATATTATCCCAATTCCACTTATAGTATTAGCTCGATGGCACAAGTGGTTAACGCATTTGTAGGAGAGCAACTTTCGCAGTAGTCGGGCTTTGGATGGGTGACCAAAAATTTACTATCTTTAACTCCTCCTTGCTTCGGAAGGCACCTTAAGCCGTTGGTCCCGGCTGCGTTAGCACCCACCAATCAAACTAGGCCCGCGTGGTAGTTTATAGCCCGATCTCACTATTCCATCCATAGGATAGTCCTGTGCCCCATCAGTTGGTACATTAATAGGCTGATGATAATGATGATCATTCATAGAGAAGACCTGTACTCAGTGACGCCGTCGATAGAATGATGATGTAGAACATTAATTTCGTCAGCTCTTGGATTCATAGCGCAGATGTTGGTGAAGCAATAGCTACCAAAAGGGACAATATTCAACATTTTGTAAAAGTAGCATTCCTAAAAAAGGCTGCCAAATCTGACACAGTTTTCCGTCGGAAAAATACCTATATCGCTCAAAGCTTTGCACGAACTATGGTGACGTAATCAGAATAGAAATTCGGCATCTTGGCATCAGCGATATCGTGCAAAATGCATCAGTAAAGTGCTATTGTTTTTTACAGGCGGGTGGCGCCATCGCGGCGCCTTGTTCTTTTAGGTAAAAACTTGTACGTGCTTAAGTAACCGACTGACTGGGAAATAAAAAGGATTTTTTATATCATTACTAGCTGTCCCAGTGAACTTCGTACCGCCATAAAAAATAGGGGTTGGTGGAAGAAGAGTGAAAATTTAGGGTTGTATGTATTTTTGTATGATGTATCATAAATCATAATAAAAAAATAGAAACAAAAAATGTTGTCCCAAAAAAAATTTAAGGGTGGACCGGACCACACTTAACATTAAGGGGGATGAAAAATGAAGGATGTTGTCCGAATCTCAGACCTACTGAATATGCATATAAAATTTCACGCAAATCGGTCGAGCCGTTTCGGAATAGTTCAATTACACCGTGACACGAGAATTTTATGTATTAGACTAGTGGCCCGCCCTCGCTTCGCTTCAGTGTAGAGCTGTAGTGTAGGCAGACTATAGTTTTTGTTCTCAGGCTTATATTATAAACAATGAATTTCTTTATATTATTATTTTTCTCACCTTTTAAACCTTCCCTAGACCTCCACGAACATTTCAAGACCAAGATAAGATGAATCCGTTCAGCTGTTCTCGAGTTTTAGCGAGACTAACGAACAGCAATTGATTTTTATATATATAGATAAAATCCATGCGATTTAAAAGTAGGTACTTACAATCAGAAAATTAATGCTATCGGAGTAGATATAAAAATAACACCACCACACCATTTAATTAAATAGGCTTATAAGTCATCCCGATCAGAATTATTTATATTTTATACTAGCTTTTGCCCGCGACTTCGTCCGCGTTATCGTCGTTTTTCGTAAAAAAGTAGCATATGTCCTTCCTCAGGGTTCCGTGGTTTTGATGTGACAGACAGATTAACTTTCGTATTTTAGTAGGGAAATATAATACTGTTAAAAATATCGCAATAAGGAACCGCAGAATATTATTATTATCACTGTGCCCCGAGACCATCAGCGTGTAACTCCTTGTATGTTATTATGTTAATGTATTGGTAATATTGTTTAGATCGCTTTCACATGAGTCTTAAGTACATATAGAATGAAAATACTTCAGCGCAAAGCTTCCGGGTAGACTACGTTGAAATTTGACCCGTCCGGAACGTGAACATAAAAAATTCTAGGACTGCTAACCCGGGAAAGACCGACATAACTGATCATGTGAAAAACAACTGACACCGAGATCTACTCCAACAACACGAAAGGTCTGCCCTTGAGCCTTATTTATTGTCATTGCATAACACACCGATACTGGGAATTGCGTTCTTTTAAATTGGAATGGAAAATTATTTGGTATTATGGGAATTCTGGGAATAAAGATGGTTTCTCCTGCACCGCAACCTATTAAAATTTGAGCCTCGATTACATTTTGTTGCAACTGGGTTACTTTAAGCCGAGTTCCATTGCAAATTTGTGGTGGTCTTAAATTTGGGAGCAGAATAATCGGAATGCCAATTTTTAAACAAATTTCATGAGAAGGAAGTACCTACATATTTAAAAAATTTAAAAATTCCGTAAAACCGTAAACTGACGATGTAAGATGTTGTTGGGATTGCACTATACAACATAACTCAGGCGTCAGAATAAGTGTTCCTTGGTGTAGCAGTGGATAGGTATCTTTGGTGAAGGTATTTTCTTTAATAATATATCAGAAAATTCACGATCATCCGGGTTATCTACAGTTCCCACTCGCATGTTTATAGTCAAATAAATAGTCAAATGCACCGATTGTATATCACGCCACAAATAAGAGCTTTTCAGGCAAGCCCTAACCTCAGCAGCTCGGGTTCCCCGTGGTATTACCGTTAAGGTTTGTCGGAAATCACCACAAAATAAAACTGTGATACCGCCCATGGGTCGATCATTTTGTCTTATATCTCTTATAGTTCTGTCTACCGCTTCTACTCCTTTTCGATGGGCCATCGTACATTCATCCTATATGATTAAATTACACTTTGAACGAATATTTAAACACTACCAAAACAACTAATACGTGGTCCTAACTTTAGCTACCTTACACATAAAATCTAAGTGACTATTTGAATTAAAATATTCTTATAGAATTATAATCAGAAATATATACAACTCACAACAAAAAAGAAATGAAAATAAAGCTGAAACGCCTGTGCAATACTATCTACCTATACCTCCTTCACTTAAAAATAAATACTTATAACTACTTTAATTAATAAAAGTACCTACGCTTAATAATTTTTAATTTGAACGAATATTTAAACACTACCAAAACAACTAATACCTGTTTTACAAAATAACAACAAAAGAAATTCAAATAAACTATTTAAAGACTAAAAGTCGCGCTGATAAGCACGGTTTCGGTCTCCCAGGCGGGGGAGCAGATGAGAAATCATCATGGATACCCTACAGCCGGCTGCAAGGTTATGTCAGACTCGTACTGACTAAAAAACACCCGTAGGGGCTGCCTCTGGCCGGGAAGGCCTCTAAGGCTTCATCGGAAGCGATCGTCCCCCAGGGGGGGAGCGACGCAGAAAACAGATTTAGACAGCTCGCTCTCGGACCTTTGATACCCTACCGCTGCCGCGACCCGTGTCGAGCGCGGCAACCGTTACACAAAAATAATCCTTATAGCATGATTCAGTATTCACGTGCGACGGTGTGATGGCTTATTTCATGTATAAGTTTGGTGTTTCTATACCGAGTATTATAAACGTAAGAGTAAACAAATATGATCAGAATGCTCCGAACTGCTAAGCTATCAGGAGTTACACGTGTTATTGTGAGTCAACCATAAAAGATAGACATATGCTGTTGCGGGATATTTTTTAGACAATTTTATGTAGAATATTTCCGTCATACATGATTTCTATGTAACTTTAACCATTAAGGTTGCACACGCCACGGAAGCTTAAAAAATGGAGTAACTTCTCCCGTTTTCCCAACATTTCCCTTCACTACTCTGCTCCTATTGATTGTAGCGTGATGAAAAGTATACTTTAACCTGCCCAGGAGTATGAAGAATAATTGTACCAAGTTTCGTTAAAATCCGTCGAGTAGTTTTTGTTTCTATAAGGAACAAACACACAGACAGACAGACAGACAGACAAAAATTTTACTGATTGCATTTTTGGCATCAGTATCGATCACTAATCACCCCCTGATAGTTATTTTGAAAATATATTTCATGTACAGAATTGACCTCTCTACAGATTTATTATAAGTATAGATTAATTTCGATGCCATTAGATTTGTAGAAAATTAACATGAGTAAATAAAAGAAAGTACTTGTACTTGTTATAAATTCTTCTCTTATGTATGTGAAATCTTCTCATCATCAGTCTATTAACGACCATTCTATGGGTCAGAGGCTTTTTCCCCTTTGGATACAATCACTTAAAGGGAACAGGCTGTAACAATGTAAATGGGATTAAAGGTTTATCATGCTTCTCGAAGTACGCAGGAGACCGAAATAATGGCTTGTCCTCAAATGTAATGCTTTGTCCGCATGCGAGTTCCAGTCCTACAACAAGAGTCCTTTGAAAAAGCTTTAAGAAGCTACTTGCAAGCCGGAAAAGTGAGGATACCTTCGCACATGGATACCATTTCCACTTAATATCACATAAGTAGTGTTAGTTGTATTTTTTATTATTTTAAAGCATGTACCTGCTTGATTTTTAAATCTTAAGAAAATATAAATAGAAAAAAATCCACGCGGACCAGGCAGCAGACGGGATTTTTCCTAGTTATATTTTCTTTAGTGTTAGTTGCTTCTATCATTATTGAAATACAAATTGCTCATATTATGTTATTTTATTTATACTCTAATGTAAAGAGTAAAACTCTTATCCCTTCTTTGCGTAATTCATCTTTATATCAGAGTATAAATAAAATAATATAATATTAGCACGGGAGAAGTCCATAACGCAGTAGTTGAGACTTTCATTTAATTTTAGAGATTGTGAAAGTTCTAAGACACTTTCAAATTAAATCACAATATTGTTCCAATTCTAGATATTCTCAAGGGAACTCAGAGACTGACTGAACGTTAGACGCTTCTAAAATTTAAAAAAATATTTTCCGAATACACTTAAATCGATTATCATAATGGAAGAGAATTTCGTTTATCGAAACACAATGTTGGAAGAATAACAAAATGAATCTTATACGAAATTGGGAAACTGGAATTACAATTTGTTTTCTTTTCAATACGCTCTGCGAGACAAGGTAGGGCCAGCAGATTTTCCACTTGAATTGGAGCGGCCACCCGGAAAAGAAAATCCTCAAGCTTATAGAGGGTGCAGCCAATAAAAATATTTTGTAATGTTGTGCTTCCACAGTAGGTGGCCAAATTTATAGCGGCTGTAGTCATATAAGTTTTAGATATTATTTAAAGGAGTGTAGTGTAACGTCACAACCTAAAAGTGAAATCCAATGTAAAACTACCTATACACCGTGAATTCAGAGTTACCTAGAAACTTAAAAAACCTCTAAATAAAAATAGTGTGAACAGTTTACAGAATATCCTTAAACGGCGCAAATTTGTCAATAACATACCTATTATGGAATTAGTATCCGTTTAAAGCACTTAGTTCCTAAAAAGTTTTATTTGAATTAATTTTTGACAATTGAAATTGTTAAGGAAAAAAATTATTAAAGTTTTTTTTGTGGAAATATAACCTAAATCTTTGTCTGAATTATATAGCAAAATTTCTCATGTAACAAAAAAATCATGTTGTATATAAATGCATCTGTCTGCCTGTTAAATGTTCACGCCTTATTCGTTAAACAGATTTAGATCAATTTTGGTATGAGGTTAAAAGGCATGATAGGATACTTATTGTCTTCAAAATATGATTTAAGGAGGTGAGGAATCCTGTTTTATTATTTTATTCTAAACAACGAGCACCCAGTAGTATTAATTATATTTTCGATATTTTATTTCATCTTCTTAAATAATTTTTAAGACAAATAGGGAATTTTCCACTCGAAATGGAGCATATGTCTTGAAAAGTAAACTCCACTTTACTAAATACGTACCATATTGGGTGAGTGAAAATAACACTATTTTATGATGTTGTTGTATTTTATTCGATGAGTAAGGTTGCAAGGTTCCCGGCGTAGGTGAAGTCAAGGTACGCGATATCGCAAGATCTGATTTAGTATCTGAGATCGAGTATCACGTGCTTCTCTAGGCTTTGGCATCGGCTTAAGGTAAGACTTGTGTTAGTGGCTTAGGGTTGGGATTGGCAAACTTTTTCTTTAGGGTGCCAATATTAACTATCAGAGTCTACGGCGGGTAAAGTTTTTGCTCGAGCCAGTTACGATTTAAACACTTAGGATTTTGAATTAAATCTTTGGTGATTTTCCACCGCATTAACGTTGGTCCATGTCGCCATACAGCCAGTGTATATGGATACATTCTGTAGGCACTGGCACATAAGAAAATAAGGTTTTAATTGTTTTTATTATTGTTCTTTTTATATTTTCGGGTTTATTTATAGTTGTCATTGTAAGTAGACGTCAAGAGAAAATTGCGTTCGTAGGACTTTTTGGTGGGATCGGGAAGCGTCACTTTAGCAGTTTTGTTTTTCTTGTTAAAAATTGTGTTGTGTCGGATGTTAGTGTCTAATAATGGTGGATTATTAACCATTAAGTGTTTGGAAACATGCACATGTGTTGGCCAGTGGAACAAAAAAGCGGAAAGTGTCTTTCGACGTTCCCTCAAGAAGTCCACAGGGAGGTTCCAGTATATCCCCACACATTTACTGAAACATAGGGAAAGGGGGATTGACTTGACTGCCACTTACTTTGACTTGACTAATATTTTGACCACGAGTGCTATAGAATATGTAAACTTTTACACTTGACATTGGCTAAATGCACAAACCGTGCGAAGCCATATAGAAAAAAATGCGTTCGTACTTACATATTGTATTTTTGTAGTTGTGAATATTTATGAATATAGTGATAATAAGGTGACCAAGTATTTCCGTATTATTATTCCGCTAGTCGAACAGCGTTAAACATCCCCAAAAATCTAATCAAAATATAGCTCAGCAACGAATGCTCCTCACCCTGCAGCTCAGCAGCAGGGTAAATACGCCCTTGAGCATGTCGGGAAGTAAATCAGAACATGAGAAAAAAAACTTTTTGGTGAGACACTTTGATTTTTGTTTGATGTTCGCGGGCCGGATTTTAACTATTTGAGGACCGGATATGGCACGTGGGTCTTAGTTTGCTCATCCATGGACCAGGATAACGGATAGAAATATATGAGTATAATTAATGAAATTATACATAGATAAGGGTATTTTGGTAAAAAGATATAGAATATGTGCTTCGATACAGGTAGAATATTTTGAGTGTTTTATATGCGTAAAAAATCTTTAGCTATTAAAATTTAGGACTATCCTCAAGCTACATTCTGTCTGATCTTTTTCTCTGTATTACTTTGTATTGTATTTTATAGCTTACTTATAGGTACTTTCTAATTTAACATAGTTTCATTTAGCCAAAGGTTGTCTGGTAGATACTTGCTACCTTGGCAATAAGGCCGCCTTTTGAGTTTGCATTCCCGTGGGTTAATATTTTTGTAAATGTGTCTTATAGTGCAATGCAATAAGATAATTATCTAATGGTGATTTTTGTCAACAGAGCACGTGGTGGATATCTGCTTGTGGTTGGGCTACGTGTCGTCTACAATTAACCCCATCATCTACACCGTATTTAATAGAACATTCAGAGGGGCGTTCCTGAGGCTCTTGAGGTGCCATTGCAACAGGTAATATTTAACAGAAGTACAGTTCAACCCTAAGCAAACATCTAAGCTATTTAAACAGATAGTTTATAATATGCTCTTCTTGGTTAGTATTACTATAATAATTGTCTTTATATTTCTTCTATCTCTCTATATGTGAAATGTATCTAAATGATTTTTTTTGAAGGCATTCGAGTGGTTCTCACCTAGATTCGGTATATGACTCTACAATAGGATAGTTTAATGTGTTGGTTTTATTATTTTAGATATAATGACTATAGAAGACCTTATTTTATAGTATGTACATAGAGTCTTGTAAAGGAATTAGGTTTATTTATGATCTCAAAAAATACCTAATGAATGTGGAGAAAAATTACCTAACCTATTCTTAAAGTGCACAGTTAAAGCACGGTAATATTATCTATTACAGTGGTTAAAGGCATCTAATATTTTTTCATGGTCATTTAATTCACATTTTTGACATTTGATATAATTTATGAACTCTAATATTTATTAGGGCAATGTTCTTTTTCTTTCTACAAATAAATAGCCTGCGCCGAAAGTCACAAAAAACCAAGACCCGCATTAAAACAAGTTGAAAAAATCAAATCAAAATGTAACACCAGATTATCCTCTTATTTAATTAACTACTCTCCCGCTACAGGGAGCTAATTGTTAATTAATCGACGTAGTTGCTGAGCTGCTCCCAGGCGGTGCACTTTTGTCTCGATCTTAATCGTTAATAATGCAGGGGCTTGTAAGTAATTAATTTTAATTAAAATGAAGGCTTCCATCCAGTTGTTATGCAAATCATATTTTAGTTTATCATAATCATTTCCGGTTTTATTTTCAGCGCGAACTCCCAAGGTTGGTCCAATTTTCTAAGCCTTTGGTCGTCAAATATCACCACAATTACAAAGACCTGAATGTATTAAACAAAAGTTTTGCCTATGCGGTTGTCTGGAAAAACTTCATTCTTAGGTTAGCGAGTAGGTTTTATAATAAATCATAATTGTACCATTGAACATTAGATGAATACAGTTTTTATTATGGTGTCCAATAAATAATACATCGATTGATTCGCCGTTTTTAATGTCTCAGTATGTTCTCTTACAAATTTTCAGCTAAAAAGTTCAGATTCCGTGATTTTTATCAACGTCAATGTCATTGCTACCGGAAGTCGGAATCCGCCCAGAAACCTGAATCGTTTGATCTTGGAGTCAGTCCAACTTACAAGGAAAACAAAGAATCGATACTGACATTGAGACCTTGAAATTTCACCACTTCTAAATTGTAGTAGCATTACAATTTATCTATTTAAAATAATGATTTTGAAGTGAAAACTTCCTTAGTAAACACGTGGGCTGATCGCATCATGACACACAATAAAATTAGAAAGGTTCTTGACTTTCAATATATTTGACGAAACATAGTAATATTTTATTTTATCGTATTACAATAATAAGTATTACAATAATATATCTAGGTCGTCCAGGTGGCAGCTTTATTGCGCAGAAAATGCATTTTTTTACAATTGAGGTCACTAGGTGCGCCTAAATGTGATTCATGTAAGCTGATTTCTTTACAATAGAAAGAAATAAACTTTTTTAATGTAATATAAATTGTCATGTTTGTGTTCGATAGCGCAATAAATAAATATTGTATTCTACCACATACATGATAGTACTTTTTTACTGATAATTAAAGCAATTCGTGCAAAATTATTCCCTAACCATTCCAAAATATCAAAAATGCACAACGTTAATATTCAAGTTTACACTTCTGCCGGCACTCCTGAAATGCAACTCGTCGTTTTTTTTTTGTATATCACCACAGATGATTAGCCTGAGAATAGTTCTATTTTATTTCACTTGCACCAAAGCTCCTATATAATAAAGGTAGGCTGATTTTATTATACTTTTCATTTAAATATTTGACTGTGCTGCGGTGAGTTGTCAACTCTCCGTAGACTAGCTTACGTTTCTCTGTAGGCACCCTATCTTACGTCTCTCCATACCCTAGCTTACGTTTCTCCTTAACCTCGCTTCGTCCACGACCCTTCCGCAGCCTAACATTCGACAATTCTACTTGCATGACAACGATTTTAAAGTCTTGCTAAATCCGATTTTATCTCGAATAATAATAGTGATATTATAACGAGTAATCATCTTACAAATTGCTTGTCACGACGTGTTCAAATTTAATTATGGCAGGCGCAAGTTGAAATTCCGAGTTAAATTTAAGATCGTCTGATTTGCCTATTGTAAATTAGAATTTATAGCACCTACAGCATTTTCGTTGTTTATGATTGAAAATGATGAAAACACCTTCTTGTAGATAACCATTTTCACGACAAAGGTTTTGTGTTAAATCGGTTTTAAAGATGATAAATACGCTTCATTTTCAAATTCTTACGAGTAGTTTTTTTTTATTTTGCAAACAGAATTTATATTGTGGACCGTATGTATTAAATTGATATTTGACCTTAAATATTTGGAGTGTCCGAATCGCAATCACATGTGTTTAGTTTGGAAACCATTAGATATTCCAATCACGTAGTTTGAAAGAGGCACGCCCAAAGTTAACCAATTAATGCTCTGCAAGGTTTGGACTTATAAATACAAGCATTATGTATATATAGTGTATCACAGGTTCATGACCCAGCAGAAGGGACATCTGAGGACTTAGACTTGATATGTGGTCTATAATATGGATGAAGTGTAAAAATAAAAGTTTTCACTTGGCCGTCTCAATTTAAGATTCAAAGCTTGAGGAGGGTTGACAGCTTTCACAACACTTTATTTTTAATGAAATAGACATACACTTTTAGAAAGGAACGTTGCACGATTTGTTGAATTTTTAAAATTTTATATTTGACTTGGGTATCGAATACTTTCATATCGTTATTCTTACTCATATTTTAAAGTATTTTGTTGCTACCTTATAAAATAAACTGACATGTTATTTTATCAAAATATTTAAATAAGGGAACTTCATTTTATGAATTAATTTTATCAAATTTTAGATTTTAAGTTTATAAATATTTAACTTTCTAAAAGTGTTCTAGATACAAAATATTTATGAGTACTTATTTCATAATATCAATATATCATTTATAGACAAACAACTTGGACTTACTCATCACCGAATATAATGTCATCAGTATTGTTCCATATAATTTTCTTAATTATAATATTATCATGATGAAAAATGAATATTCTACATCTTTTCACTGAAAAGTTTTCGCCACACAAATAGCATTCTATGAATCCGTGGCTTCTCCTGTTTTTTTTTTATTTTTTGTTTATTCTGTTCTGTACTTACGTGCCAAACAAGTTATATTATCTTAGCGGGCACAGCATCTAGGTCGCCTGAATGTCAGCAGAGATCCGCTGTTCTCGGAAACCGGAAGCGCATAGTACGGGATGTGAACATCCTAGCATACATCCCCTATGATTATAGGAGTATATTTAAAATAGAAGGAGATAGTACATGATACATAATTTTAAATTTGTATGTCAGATTTGCAAAACTATGACATACACATTTAAAATAATGTAGTTACAGATCATTTTTCTTTCTCTCTTCTTTTCGCAACGCCTTTATTTTAACTTTAACTTACGCAGGTGGGAGATTTAAACTATATGATATTTTTATTATTTAAGAGAAATGAAGAAAATTTTACTAGAAAAAATGTTGCCTGGATAGCTGAAGGTGCGGGTTCGAGGACCGTCTGCTGCCTGGTCCGCGTGTTTTTTTTTCTAGAATTGAACCATATATTCTAAATTTTACTAAATAGCGCAAACAATATAGCGTTATAATTGGTCATATGCGAGACACCAATCTCAACAACACATCGTCACATGTGATCTTTGAATGAATTGACGTATTGTGTTGGAGTCCTTGAACTGGAGTAAGTTCAAATACTCAAATAATTAAATCTAAAAAGGCAGAAAATATTTCACTGTTCTGGAAGCTGAGTAGTTTCCACCTTACAGAACAGTGAAATATTTTACTGGTAGCGAGACTCTACGGGTAAAAAATAAGATTTCCGCTCAAATTACCCGCCTGGGAAAGTAACCACCACCTTACATAATAGTAGGGGAGCTCAAGCGGCGATTTATGGATTTACTCGAGCGCAGCAGAATGACATATGGGGAGCAACCATGCACGTAGTTAAGTACTTCCACTATACCTGAGCCATCTATGTAGAGCCGAACCTCTAGGGCAGCCAAAACAAAATTTCAACAAACGGCCATGACTTTTGGTCGGGTCCAAATCGTCAGTGTTTTGAATAGGAGCTACTGGATGGTTCACGTATGTTACTCTTCTCAATGTCTGACGCGCTCGGTTATTTTTTCCTATATCCTATCCCTTCGTACGGCCACCCACCCCCATATCATGCCAACGGCGGCAGATCAATATTTTTTCCGTTCTTAGAAACGTTACATGAACCCTCTCGTACCTCATATTCCAAAGTCTGACGATTTGGACGCGACCAAAAGTCACCTTTCGTTGAAATTTTGTTTTTGCTGCCCTAGACGTTCGGCCCTACATAGAGGGCTCAGGTATGGTGGGAGTACTTAACTAGGTGAAAGGTTGCTCCCCATATGTTATTCTGCCGCGCTCGAGTAAATCCTTAAATCACCGCTTGGGCTCCCCTACTAAAACAACTACAGGTCACAGGAAAATAACACTATTTTTGGTAGTATTGTATTGTGAGTAGGGCTACAGAGCTCCACGGGGTAAGAGATTGGGTAAGGGTAGGAGTGATATTTTTGGTATCGCAATCTATAGACTTACCTTCAATTTACTTATTATTTACTTACGTTTAATCAATAATTCATTTAAAGGTCTTTGTGTTCGCTTATACAATAAAGTCCCAGGCAATATCCAAGGGTTTACCATAAATAAATTCAACTTATTACAAAGTGTCTGATTATATTACAGACAAAAATGCTTGGGTTTGAACTGTTCCAATCATTCCAACAGGTTTTCTATTTAAATAAATCATTATTGTATTAACGATGTAATAACATAATGATTTGTAAATGTTGTACATTACACTTTTAATGTTGTGGAATCTTTTTCGCTCGTTTTTCTCCGCAGCTAAAAAATATGTCCAATAACGAGTGGGAAAAAAAAGTTTTTGGACGATTCGAAAGAGTTGTACTATACATCCAATTTGAATAAAGATATATTGACTTCTGATTTCTGATTACCACCAGGCGGCCACATGGTTGTTTGTCACCCTTTTAACTTAAAAAAAGTTAAAACTTAATCTTCAACTAATTTATTTGGTTGGTATTTAATCTTACAAATTTTGAATTGTTCTAGACGAGGTAGGTGCACCCGGTATCGCTCGGGCGGGTCAACACGCGGCGCGTCACAGCTCTGCGCACGGTCAGCTTTGCCCCTCGCCATCTCTCTGCGACCTTCGGCTATGCCCACTAATTCTCCCGCCAACCAGGAAACCACTGAGACTGTGCTAATGGAGACCCCAATGGCAGACTACAATGTGCGATACTAAAGACTAACTGTCACTTCATTGTTGTCAATTATTTGAATTCAAAAGTAAATGACACATGAGTATAGAAGCGGACAGAGACAAAACTTCATGCAACTACTGCCCCAATTTAACCGACCTTCGGTGACGCCCACCAGTTCTCCGGCCAATCAAAAAACCATAGCGACTGCACTCATGGAGACCCCGATGGTAGACTACAATGTGCGATACTAAAGACTTTGACGGCCATTTGCACCATTCTTTATTCAAATTTAAGCCTGTCACTTCATTCTTGTCATATAATTGAATTCAAAAGTACAGTCTGTGCGGAAAGAGAATGGGCGTGGTGAAAAACGGAATTAACATTAAGATTTTGACGTGACAACGTCTTAAATTAGGTTGCGGCTGGGAGTCACTTATGAAAAAGTGTAACGCTCGGTAACGTTACGATGAGTCTCTCGTGTTAAGTTTAAGTTTACATGTACAATGTTTTAGTAAACAAAATATATTTCTATAGTTAAAATTTGTGCAATTCTTATTTTCATTCAATTCCTTGTTCCTATTGTGCAATTTAATTATATTCATATCAATAAATATTCTACCGAGAAAAAGACGTTGTCACGTAAAATCTTCGCCCGTAAAACCGACTTTACAGGCAACCATTTTTTATTTGGCAATCAAACCCAGCAATCTGTAAAACGTCAAAGTTTTGTATTGATACGGATTTGTTTGTTGTTGTGATTTCTTGCGGTTTTTTTGCATTTAATCATGTCTAAAAGGGGTAAAACCTTACAAATACGGTAGAAAAGCACTACAGCGCCCTCCAATCTAAATCCCATTCTCTTTCCGCACAGACTGTAACGGCATAGTAATGGAGGATAATTATACTAACCTTCGGCGATGCCTATAAGTTCTCTCGCCAACCAGGAAACCACCGTGATATAGTTGAATGGAGTATAGGTCTAGATGAAACCTTAATTGCTTTACAATGATACAGGTTTAGTATTTAGTTAGAACTATTGATTTTCATCCCACCGAATATTCTGTTATTGCTACTGACAGTTATTCAATTTATTGATTGGAAAATAACTTCTAATATTGTTACATATTTGCCATTGCAATTGAACTAATTGCTTCAATATTTAACGACAAAACTTCTGAAATAAAGATTTTAACAATGTAGTCAAAGAAGAGGAATTTAATACTCGAAGCATTCGAGTATTAAAAAAAGTAGATTGAGATGTCTCAAAACTTTGCAAATGCTTTGAAAATCATGAAAGGGTAAGAATAAAAATGCTATATAGCATACTGCACATACTTTAAATAACATGAAAGTGGTACTTTTCACACATGATATGTTTAAGAAAATTTGAATTTCCTTTGGAAATTCTGGTACCGTGCAACATGTTGGTGGGATTTTTTTTTCTCTGGTTGGGACTTCATTAAATTTGCTTACATTGAAACGTAATCTGAAGCGTGAAAAAGAGGTTGACATATATTTTCATGGCTTCAAGATGCTTTGTATCTATCAAAAAAGAACAGCAATTAGAAATTTATTAAATATTTTTTTGAAATACGTGTTTATACTGTTACTGACTTTTCCATGAAATATTGTGTATATGGAATATCATAGAATAGAATTATATTCTATGAAAGCAGACCAATGTTTTAAATTACTAATAAAATTTAAACATTCTGTTTTCACAATTTGTTTAATTGTGTAAATATATTAAAATCTTTGCAAATAGTAAGTAACTTTTCATGTTTTCATAATATTGTTATTTATTTATATTTTTCTATTTTCCTGAAGTCAAGATAAAGTAGAGCACTTATCAAAATCAAGTTACCAATGGTAAGGAAATATTTAAAAATAATTAAGAAAGGTCAAGGAAAATCATGATTGTTATAAAAACAACCAAAGCGATCACATTCTGTACCTTACACAAAGCCTGTACATTTGCGTGTGTAATATAAATTTTAGAATTAGTGTATATTTATTAGAATGTGCCAAATCATAATGGTTATATTTTATCAATGTGTGATATTTAAATTTACGACCCAATAAATGAATGTTACCTAATTTAAGAATAAAATCAATCAGTATTATTTTAAAATGGATCTGATAATATAAGTGTGATGAAATCATTGATTTTACTGTGATTTATTTTTAAGTTTATTTATTACTTTTTAAAGGTGTAAATAGTTCATTTAAATTCTTATAATGTTATAGTTCAGAAAAAGCCTCAACCCCATAGGCGCGTTTTTATCGCCGGGATATTCGGATCATCGGATGGGATATTGCGGTAATGCACCCTACTCCTGTTGCGTTGTTATTACCGCAGCAGTGTGTAACTTTGTAGCCTTTCTAATACATAATATACTAAAAATAGATATCTCAATAACGCTTCCGATATTATTGAACGAAAATAACGCGCCTTTGGATGAAGGCCTAAAGTACTTAATAAAAGTTGTAAGTCAAGACTTATTTAGTATCTGAAATAATGATGTTCAATTACGTAATTGGTTTTATTTACAATGATTGTAATTAAGTAGAATACATTTTATTTTCGAATAAAAACATTTGTTTCATTGCCCTTGCCGAGTTTGACTTTCTTAAATTGACTTCCGTAACAATTTTATTATGTTTCAAACAACTTTTGATTCTTTCTCTTTTAAATTATTCTGTTACGATAATTCTTATTAACCTCATTTTGACTCTCCCTTGATTTCGTTCTTTTGTTTCTCTTGGAAAACTTCCTCGTTAGTAAATAATTATTCGCTAACAAGTTGAAATTACAATTTGAACTTTATTTGTTTATAGGTTGACGGTTTGAATCACAGAAATATTTATTAACAATTGACCTACGCACTTGATGTAAAGTGGGA
Source organism: Chilo suppressalis (assembly GCA_902850365.2). Taxonomy (NCBI): domain Eukaryota; kingdom Metazoa; phylum Arthropoda; class Insecta; order Lepidoptera; family Crambidae; genus Chilo; species Chilo suppressalis. The sequence continues at coordinate 24,782,312 of OU963898.1, forward strand.
ATGGAATCTGGTTACAAAGAATAATGAAGCAGCAGATATTGAGAATATTTTTTGTGAGATAGGGCACCATTTCCCGTTTGAATTGGAGCGCCCGTCAGGGGAAGTAGTCATATTAATCATAATCAAAATCATTTATTGAGTTTAGGCTGTTACAAGCAGTCATGAATGTCTAGAAGCTACGCCATCAGTTCGTAAATCTACGGCGGGAGACCTTGTGTACTGACAAGAACCGGCAAATTACCCAGCAAGGGCTGTTTTTTTCTCCCTGATTTTTATATAAATTTATTTTCGCAATTACAAAATGGACAAAAGGCGGACTTGACGCTAAAAGCGTTCTCTGCCAGTCAACCTTCAGGAGTACAGAAAGACACGAATGCGACTTTAGTAAAAAAGTCATTAATTAATATAAACATACCATAATAGAAAGTACTTATTTTATGCATAATAATTAAATATACATGAGCACAAGACATCTAAATATACACACACACACATATATATATATGAATGTGTATGTATGTATACACATATACATACATATATACGTACATGATTGTATATATATAATATATTGATGATGAGACTGAAAGGGACTTAGGAAATGAGTTTTGGTAACGTGAGGATGGCTGAAGCGATACACTTTCTGTCGCATCATCTATCTTCGCGACTGGACTACACTCATACTCTTAGCTAGGTAGAGTGGAGTAATTTGGCCTGCCCCGTATATAAAAAAAATGCTAATCTCCCTATTATTGCCGGTTTGAGGTCTATACTCAAGGTAAAAAAAAATGCCATACACACCAATTAGCCTAGCCCCAAAGTAAGCATGTAAGGCTTAGGCAAGGTACAAAACGCCGCCTCACGTCACTCGCGCAATTCCCCACCCCTCTCGCCCTTACCTTAGTCGGCCGCTGTCGCGCGCTTTAGCCACTTTAGTAGCCGTTTCTAGCTTCTAGTGGCGGCGTTTGTGGCTGCAGCGTGTGGTCCGTGTGCGGCGACACTAAGATAACGGGTGTTGTTAAAAATAGAGGTTTTAACGTTTGTTTACGAAGATCCAAGTTTAAGAAAAGTTCCCGAATACCATAATACCTAGGCTCTACATATACACCATTCGAGTATTCACGGGTCGTAAGTAAATTATTCATAGAATTTATTGCGGCAGAGAATCTTGCGTGAGATTGGAAGAAACTCCACTAACTCGCGGCAGCAGAGTGAAAATGTATTCAATGCGAGTTAGCATTGTTCAGCGCTGGAATACTTAACAAGATCGCAGAAGTTTTTTTTTATTCTTAACGCGTACACTTCGTTGTTGGAGTTGATTTTACCTGTTTCTGCTTCTGGAAACCTGTCAAAATATTAGGTTACGGAAAAAGTTTTTTAGCATTTTATATGAAAATTCAAAACATTTTTTAATAAAGGAGATTGCTCAGCTTCCATACATGTTTGGCCTATATACCAATAATTATGAAAAATTGTTTCCTAGATTCGAAATTATATATAAATTACTGTAGAAGCGAATATTATTGACGGACACCCCTGAGAACTTGAACCATATACACTGAACGATTTTGAGGTTATGTTTGCAAATAGGTAAGGCATTAAAATAATAAAAAACAAATAAGTTATATAGTAAACTAGGGAAATCAAGCCAAGTACCGAAATTGTGTATTAAATTCAGGTATATAGAGCATGTAGATTAACAGAAACTGGCCTGTTTTTAAAGTTAATGCACAAGAGTAACTTAAATTTTAAAATCAGGTGTTATAATACGGATATAAGGAAGGTACTCTGTGACAGAAACTGTGTGATGATTGTGAATGAGCCACAGATTAGAGCGATTTTTGAAACTCTCGTTAACCAAAGAAAGCTAAGGTTATACAGCCATATCTTCAGTAGCTTCGTTATTTTTGTGATATTTTTTTTCATTATAACCATATTTTAGATTTTTAGTGTATAATGTGTTTATGGAGGTGTTTGGCGAAAAATGTATGGCAATAGACTTCATGATGTCGCGTACCATCTATAATAATTGTCTTAGCACATATGCATGTAGTGTAAATGATAATATAGTTGTGGATATTAATACCACAGTGTAATAAAAAAATGTTTTATTTTATCGACCTTTACAAAATAGATTTGATTTTATGTTATATAAATAACTTCGATCAGTCTTTGGCTGAATGTTACTACACCCATAGCCATTAAAAATGATTCGTATGTTTTTCAAACCGGTAAAATTAAAAGTCCTTTTTAAAATGAATATATTATACAAAGGTGTCTGTTAAAATCTAATTACTGTAAAATAAAGTATAAATAACGCCAAGAATTACCGTATATGTCAATATTTTTTGGGTTTTTGGGCCAATTTGAGCAATCTCCTTTATTTACAATGGACTAAAGTATGTAGGTGCCATTTTGTTCGATAACTTTTTACCATCTTGTAGATAGCGACATGATCCCGTTGCTATAGAAGTTTTGGGGCTTCTGATAAAAAAACTACGACAAGTGCTTTTGGCTGCCTTCTCGTGATCTTATCCTGACACTGCCTAAACAATTCTGAAGAGACCGAAACAGATATAAACCGTACAAGGTCAGGACTATATGGCGGATGCAATACCACCTCCCAGTCAAACTCTCTTATTTTTTTCCGATTGTCTAAAGATATGTATGGTCTAGCGTTATCATGATGAATAACCATTTCTGTTCATTAATTCCGGCCGCTTTGTCTCAACTTCTTGCTTTAATCTCATCAGCTGTTTCCAGTAATGTTCAGAATCGATGGTACTGGCAGTAACAGCTCACAATAAATAATACCCTTCCAATCCCACCATCATCACATCATCACCTTATTGCGTGTTAACCCGGGTATTTACAGTCTGTTTAAGCTTACCGGCCTTTAAACATGACCTTTTTCGCACGTTCTTGTCGTATGTGATCCACTTTTCACCAACCGTTATCAGGTTCTTTGAAGATGGTTAGGTTTTTATTACGTCGTAATAAAGAATCACAAATAATTATATGGTTCAATACTTTTCTTTCAGTGAGCTCGTCACCCAAATGTCGAGCTTTTTTGTATACCCAGCTTTTTTCAAATGCACCGAAACTATTTTGTGGTCAATTCCCAGTTCTTCAGCTACGACGTAACTACCGACATGCCGATCTTGCTCCACTTTTAAAAAAATGAAGGTGACCAGAGCGACGTACATCTCTAACATCAGAATTTCCAGATTAAAAACGCTTAAACCAAAGGACATTGGGCAAACATGTATGGACGCCGCACCCACGTCCGCCACGGCTTAAACTACATTTGTTTGAAAGGTATAATAGTAATTATTATCTATGCCAAAGCGCATCAAATTCCATCCCGGGGGTCTTTAGTTATTTTAAGTTAAATAGGTATAAGTACTATAACAAACGAACATTAATGATACAAGGGAATTTAGTTAGTTCGACCCTTCATAGAGGGTTTAGGTATTATGGGAGTACTTCACAAGGTGCAAGGGTGCACCCTTATGTTTTTCTGCCGCGCTAGAGTAAATCCCAGAAACCCCGTATGGATTGAGATTTTTTCAAACAGACTTACAGGCAACTTTTCTCGTTACAGTAAATTGTCTTCTATGTAAAACGGAGCGATCACAAATCACACAAACTTGCCCACGCTTCGGAGAAAACATGATTCAAGTTCATTCATACTAATTAATTGATTATTGAGTTCCAATGTCCAAAGCGCGTTAGATAAAAATCAATCAAGTGACATGGAGCGACAATCACAACGAAGTAAGACGAGTCGACTATTTGCAACTGCAAGTCCTTCAACCCCTCGTAACCCGTTTTGAGGTGGCTCAGTAGGTGCAAGCGCAGGATGGTCGGCTCGGCAGGCTTTGACGTATATCTGTTTGTATAGTACGATATGGCATATTATTATGGTTACTTATAATAAGTTCATTCAGTAATTGATAATTACAGATTTGCAATGCAGATGAATTACAATCTATATGCAATCAAACGAAGCGAGTATTCTGTGTCTTGTCTTCTCTCAAGAGCCGTTATAATAAAAACGATTGTTGCCGACAATGCCCGTCGGCCGCCGTCGTGATCATTCGGCAGGGTTCGACGGTTTACGTATTTCCCGCGCGTAGTTTAAGCGCGAACAGTATGTTCATTTAGAAAGTACTATAAAATGAATTCATTTAGCTACTTCAATACGCCCATGTGTGTGCCATCCTTTGAGTACCACGATATTTTTACGATGTCATATCTAGTGATTGCAATCCGGAAAAAACGGATCCGATAATTCAGCGGATCCGGCATCATTTTACGGTTACCGGATCCGATACCAATAAACCGGATCCGGTGCTAGTAGTTTGTGGGCCACAAACCAAACAAAAAAAGAAATAACGACATTTGAAAGCGATAGAGTTGGAGAAGAATACTTGTCTGCTATTCATGATTATTTACTGACAATAAAGCCGACAAGTGTAGAAGCTGAAAGGGCCTTTTCGGCCGCAGGCTATATTTGCAGCTCTATTAGAAGTCCTTAAACTGATGACAGAAGAAACAATATTTGTTTTCTACAATCTTTTTTTTTGAAAATCAATATTGATTTTCTTTTAATACTTATATTTTCTTACAATTTTTACTAAAAATAGTTATTTATCGTAAATTTATGAAACTAAAGAGTTCTAAACTCATTATTGTGATAATTTTTGCCATTCATTCGTTTGACAGATTCATCTAGTCATGATGGTATCTGTCTTTAATAGCTATTATTCTTTTGTGATTCGCCTTTCGAGAGTACACTTAATTCACTTGTAGTAGCACGCATTATGTGCTGCCATCGTACACAATTTTAGAGCAACATTAACCTTTGCCTGAAAAATATAACAAAAAAATATCAAATATGCGTTCGCACTGGGGGTAACTCCACATATTCATACACGTTTTGTGTGCGGCCATCGTGCACGTAATTTTGCGTTCGCGTTTAATATACAAAACTCCACGGGAAAACGCAAACTTCACGAAGGAGTCGACAATCTTTCTTGTAAAATCAAGAAAACATGTTAAAAATTCGTCGTTAATATCGCCGCTGATCTGGTTTCATGATAGGATTATGAAAAAGCAGATTATCTGTCTTCGTGCTGAGGCCTGCTTACTGTTTTTTTTTTATTTAACTTTTATGTGATAATGTTGCTTATTTTTTTTTATTTAAAGTGTGAAAAAAGTGTATACAGGACTTCAAATATCTGAATATTAAAGATTTGCGCAAGGTGGAAAATAAAAACCAAAGAGAAGTTTGTTGGATTCACACTCAGAGGTACATTATATAAATCTTTTCAAATACAAAGTTCAAAGCGAAAATTAAACAATACCAAGTATCTAGTTGCTGTAATCCGATGGAATCTTCATCTTCCAAAAATCTATTTCATCTTGTAAAGAGAAACATTAGATTGTAAACACTGTTACGAACCTCTGAAATGTTTTGTGATGCGAACATCATAATGGGGCTGTTTCCTTCACGTACTTCGACATTACAGGAGTAATGATATCAAATATAGTGCTATGACTTATTTTGTGATACAAGCAGTACATAGGACTGTTTCTGTCACGTACTCGGACACTATAGGTAGACTTTAAATAACATTGAATAAATTGTGCAACCTAAAACACGACGCAAAAGCCTTTTGGAATTATTAAATTCATGAAAATACACTTTTAATTGTGTTAACTTGTGGTAAGTACTGTTGACTGTGATGCGAATGGTTTTTGGGATCATATCCTTCACAATAATACATAAGTAATATCTTATGTAAACTTAAGGAGTGTTCACTTGGTGATGTGAATATTTTTTTGGGATTATTTCCTTCACAAAAATATGGAAGTTATACCTATGATTATTATTATTATTAAATTACTGTTTCCTTCACTTTCATCGAAATTAGTACTCGTTAATTGAGCATTTGTAAACTATATTCTTCTAACATGTTTTATGATGCGAACAGCACAATGGGGCTGTTTCCTTCACGTATTTCGACATTACAGAAGTAATAACATGAAATATAATTCTATGACTTATTTTGAGATGCGAGCAGTACATGTGACTGTTTCTGTCACGTACTCGGACACTATAGAAGTAAATAACATTGAATAAATTGTGCAGCGTAAAACATGATGCAAATGCCTTTTGGAATTATTAAATTCATGAAAAAAAACTTTTAATTGTGTTAACTTATCGTAAGTAGTGTTGACAATGCGAATGGTTTTTGGGATCATTTCCTTAATACATAAATAATATGTTAAGTATACTCAAGGAGTGCTCACTGTGATGCGAAAAATTGCAACTACCAATTGAACCTGCAATTAACGAGATACAAAAATTAAAGTCACCTTCGGGTTTTTCGCAAAAAACATTTTGTGTCGAGTGTCGTTCCGGCGATCTGTTTCTCTGGCCACGGTTTTCGGCTTAATTAACCCAACAATTGCTGTTTCCTTGAACGGTATTTACACGGTATTTCAATATTATGAAGAAATGAAAATAAATACTGTGTCACGTTGCAACAAATATTTTGAATGACGTTATTTTTAAAATACGTGTCGCCACCATTTTTATCACAGATTCAAAGTGTTTGGCACGAAATGTATCGAGTCAGCTTTTTCGATAAGTTTCTGTGAGGATTCGTCAACAGAAGAGTTATGACATGGTCACGACCTGCGATATCAACGAGGTCAAGCAGGCAGCCGAGGTCCGGCCGCATCAATACTACGGGGCCCACCAGCACCGCCAGTGGTTCCAACCCGTTCCTTGGGCCGCTAGAACCAGCAGCCGTCACCAACACCAGGAGCACTGGGAATACACAAGGCTGGTAGATAACATTCTTTTAATATAATAAATTGGCGTAAATTCACCAATGATCCTTTTGTCTTCCTGGGTGTCCGGACTACGTATTCGGACATCCGGCAGTTTTTTGGCCTTTGCTAACCGCTTTCTAAATAAAATCTGTTTTTAAAGCAGATCAACTGAATACCTATGAGTAGGAGATCAGTGTATAAGTGCCGGCACAATCATTTTGGTGTTTGATCCCTATGAAGGCCGATTCTTGTCAGTATTTTTCTTATTAAAAAATGTACCAGTAAAAACAGACACTTTTGAAACCGAAAGGCATTACATAAATATATTATACCTGATTATACCACACTAAGTTTGAGGGTTATAAAACTGTAAACGAAAATCATGAAATACCGTCCTGTATGTTCTTTAGTTTTAAAAGACGCTTAACGATTTGTTTATTAGCATACATAAGATCTACAGAAAGCTCTAAGTTTTACCTATTTCGGCTTAAATATTGCACTATAATTTTTTTAATAATTTATGCGACCCATACTGCTATATTTGCGTAATCAAGGACCTGAGTAATAGTATTGTGCGAATGTAAACAAGATTACAAATTCACAAAAGTTTATATCGGAGTCATTAATCTTTACGATTAACAGAAAAAAGTACGTATACACCTAGCTAAACTGCATTCTTTTATAGCATAAATACATAGATTTATCAATCCCTTTACTAGGCGAATCTTCGTCATATAATATTGATGGATCTGACAACCAAATACGTTCGGGGGACTATCAGATATACTTGCTCAAATCAGACTGCCTGTGGACAGCGGTCAAAACAAGAGAAATATTTTTGGTCTTAAAATATTTGCTAAAGACATAAGGGACTACGAAATACTCCTACGCATATATAATCTCACTGCCATTTCATACATAAACCGAATAGAGAAGCACTCAGTTTCCTCATGCAGCGTAAGCAGGGAAATTTGACAGCAGGGGAAAAAAGTCTGTTTCTTTGCATCTTTTTAGCTCCAAAGATATTAATAATATACGCTTGCAGAGTTACGTCTAATACACGCGAATGTGGAGTGGGAGCTTGCTAATGACGCAAATCAGTGGTTTTGTAAAACATTAGCACAGCCTCAGATAGATTTATTTGCGGTCCGATTAATTATAAAAGTATGAAGAACACGAACTGTCCTGGTGGTCACAGAGTTCATAAACAAAAGGTTTTTCCCTGGACGTCGCGGATATTATGTTAGCATCAGTATCTGATAGCAGGTTATAACAATACAAGCCAGGGAGCGGGGTGAAAGACCTGCCCCAGCAGAGCTGCGGCAGGTCCGTTCCATCGCGCAGGCAGAGGCCTTGCGGCGATGGGATGAGGCACTCGCCCATGTAAGCGCCGGCCACCGGACGATTGAGGCTATTCGTCCGGTCTTGGAGGAGTGGGTGGGTCGCCGGCGCGGCGGCCTATCGTTCCGCATGGTGCAGGTACTGACCGGGCACGGATGCTTCGGTCACTACCTGTACCGTGTCGCACGTCGGGAGGAAACGCCGCAGTGTCATCACTGCGGCGCCCCTGACGATACGGCCGAGCACACCTTGCTGGAGTGCTCGGCCTGGCGGCAGCAGCGCCGCGACCTGATTGCGGCGCTGGGAGGCGGAACCCTCTCGCTGCGGAGCATGGTAGAGGCCATGCTCCGTAGCGAGTCGGCATGGGAGGCGGCTGCCTCCTTCTGCGAGAACGATATCTCGCAGAAGGAGGCAGCATAGAGGGAGCGGGAGGATGATCCCCTGGCCGCTCCCTCCCGCCGAAGAAGAGCGGGCAGAAGAGGACGAGTGCGTGCCCTGGCTACGCCCGTCCCATGACCCTGCCCGCGGGGATCCCTAGCTGGCCGGTACGGCGCATTGTGCCGTGCCGGCCACCGAGGGATCCCCTGACGGCAGCCCCCATCTTGTAGTTCCGTCCTGCAAAGAGGGGGGCGGCGGAGGGAGCTACACGGGCATGCCCAAGTAGTCCTCCGCAGCGGACGGGGGGCGGTACGGTGGGCATTAGGCCGCGTATTTTGCCCCCACGCGCGGGCCATCCTGCGCACGTCTGCGGGGTCCCCGCAATACCTCGGGAGACCCCTGCCGTGGAGCCCCGGCTAGGCCGGGAGGCTGCTGGGTGCGGAGACGCGGAAGAATCCCTAAACGGGGATCCCGCGGTTTCGCACTAAGCAGCTTAGAGGGTATTCGCAGGACTTTTTTAGCGGATATTATACCGTAAAGCGCCCGTAAGAGTTGCGGGGTCCTCGGTGGGCAGCCACTGTGGGGTTCTTAAGACTTGCGGGAGCCAGGTGTGAGGTCCGTTCGGCGGTGTGCCTCTTAAAGGCACCGTCGTCTGGAAAAAAAAAAAAAAAAAAAGGTTATAACAATACAATACTCGTTTGAAACAATGGCACGGTTTTTGTGGATATAATTATGTACTATTTTTTGAATTGCTGTGGTCTGGGGACATCACAATAAGAAAAAACAATTAAGCATAAATGACAGCACAAAATCAGCTATGTTATCTATACTTATAATAAATCTGTAGAGAGGTCAATTCTGTACATGAAATATATTTTCAAAATAACTATCAGGGGGTGATAAGTGATCGATACTGATGCCAAAAATGCAATCAGTAAAATTTTTGTCTGTCTGTCTGTCTGTCTGTGTGTATGTTCCTTATAGAAACAAAAACTACTCGACGGATTTTAACGAAACTTGGTACAATTATTCTTCATACTCCTGGGCAGGTTATAGTATACTTTTCATCACGCTACAATCAATAGGAGCAGAGTAGTGAAGGGAAATGTTGGGAAAGCGGGAGAAGTTACTCCATTTTTTAAGCTTCCGTCGCGTGTGGAGCCTTAATGGTTAAAGTCACATAGAAATCATGTATGACGGAAATATTCTACATAAAATTGTCTAAAAAATATCCCGCAACAGCATATGTCTATCTTTTATGGTTGACTCACAATAACACGTGTAACTCCTGATAGCTTAGCAGTTCGGAGCATTCTGATTATATTTGTTTACTCTTACGTTTATAATACTCTCACTCATCCCTAATTTAAAAAAGTTTACATTATTACCTATTCAATAAAAAGAGAATCATAGAAATCGGTATAGAAACACCAAACTTATACATGAAATAAGCCATTGCGCCGTTGCACGTGAATACTGAATCATGCTATAAGGATTATTTTTGTGTAACGGTTGCCGCGCTCGACACGGGTCGCGGCGGCGGCGGTAGGGTATAAAAAGGCGGGAGGTCCGAAAGCGAGCTTCCCCGCCCCCCCGATCCTGAGAGACCTTCAGTCGATCTGTCCTAAACCGATACGGATGCACATCAGAGTGCATCCGTCCTCTAAGCGCACTATGCCGTAGTATTTATTAAGGCAGCGCTGCATCATCCCCTTCTCAGGGTTGATCGCATCAGATGAAGCCTGTATGCCCCTAAGGCCATAGGCATCCCCCACGGGTGTGTTTTAGTCAGTAAGAGTCTGACATAACCCTACAGCCGGCTGTAGGGTATCCATGATTATTTCACACCCGCTCGCCCGCCTGGGAGGAATCAAAAAAAAAAGAAAGCGAGCTTCATTCAATATTTGGCTGTTGATGCGTTCAGAGCATTCGACCTTATTGACAGACAATAATTGATATTAAGAAACCGTGCTTATCTTAGAATAAAAACCAAACATTTGTAAACAAAATTAGCAAATAAATCATGTAAAACGTGTAGAAAATGAGTACTGGAAAACGGAAATATGAGAATTTTAGTTTGATTATAAATACAGGTAATAAAAATGACCGTTTTTATCTATATCTTTATATATATAATTCTTCTGTGAGTGTGTATGTCACTGAACTTCTCTTAAACGACTGGACCGATTTTGATGAAATGTGTTCAAGGGGATCTGAGAATGGTTTAGATTCACAATTTTCGGTACGAAGTTCGCTGGATCAGCTAGTTATTAAAATAAATTCAGAAACATAGATGAATGATTGGTCTCGCTAGGCGAGACCAAACACTTATCTATGTTCAGAAATTATGAACAATATTCTTGTCAAATGGTTTATGCGAATGAAGGACAATGGCGAACGCCCATACAATTTTTTCCGGAGAGATTACACACCCTCCGTGTCCCTGATTAGCTATTCTATGAAGATACCTAGATTTTACCCATGGTCACATAAAATAGCAAGAACCAATGGACCGCTTTAGTCCAAACGTGTATGAATATGTGGAGTTACCCCCAGTGCGAACGCACATTTTATATTTTTTTGTTATATTTTTAGGCAAAGGTTAATGTTGCTCTAAAATTGTGTACGAAAGCAGCACATAATGCGTGCTACTACAAATGAATTAAGTGTAATCTTTCGGGCGAATCACATCGTTTAATATAAGTCGAACGTCACTTACAGGTAAGTTCGTTTGACTTTCAATAACACTTGTTTGTTAGCATTCTTAAATACTTTAATAATGATTTAGATCTCATTTCAGTTAATTACGTAAGGTTAATTGTATCTATTAGATATTATAGTTACTTGATAATTAATATTTTTACTTATAAATTGATCTATTTGTGAAAGTGAAATCTAGAAAGACGGAGCTACTCGTTACGTCGTAAAATTATCTACCCTTACACTACCAATTTTTAATTGTTTTCTTGTTATCTATTTGTCTTAACATTGGTTAGGAAATAAAGTCAATTCTATATATTTGTGATTTATTTTTTATAAACTACCTACATATAAGTGCAGTGACACTTGGTAACTCACTTATTTTGTAGGAAAAAGTGAAAATTATTCTGATTCGATCAATCCGGCCGGATCCGGCTCGTTGTGTTTTGCCCATTGTCTTTTGTGCTACTCTCACAGACACTGCACTAGGTCCATAAACATCACATTTTTTTACGCAGCTTGCGTTTCATTTTATCTTTTTTGTAGTGAAATTTTTAAATGTATCGAATTTCTTCATTACAATTACTCCTCTTGACAGTAATAAAAACAAATAAACATCACAAAAATCTAATTTTAATTAACTTCTTTAAAATGTAACCTTTTAATATAACAGATGCAAAACCAGCCAGATATAAATGATATAGCCAAAGAGATGTTATTAAAAGTTCATACATACTATAATGCAAAAAAAACTTTTTCCCAATCTATTATATGAATAAGATACTTGAGTAGATAGATATGTCTGTAAGAGGATAAATCAGCGGTAGGCCATAAGCTGGTTTGCTACCCTATTAACGTAAAAAAATGTAAGTTGAACATAAACTAAAGTTAGCCTTTCGATTCTCTCCAAGAAATTTCCATAATCATTACTACATTTTCTACCATTTGAATAAAAGCCTTCCTCGTAAAAGGAATGTACCCATAATTTGGGTAACTTTATGGAAGCGGGTAAGTACGGCTTCCTACTCACAAGATGTGGAATTCGCGCCTCTCAGGTGGGGATAACAGGTTTATCCTGTAAGTTTTATCACATTGTAATAAGTTTGCGGACGCTCCTGCATAGCCTGAAAAGTCTTGAAGTAGAACGCACGTTTCATATAGCAATAAAAAATGCCTTATTTAGAAATATATGAAATAAATGTACTTATAAATTGAGCATCGAGCATAATATGTATTTTATTTTATAACTAGTCTGGCCATAAATACTGTTACATACAAACTTTTATTTTTTCGACTTTTTAATTTATTTTGAACTTGGAATACGTATATTATTTTAAAACCTTCTTTCAATTTTGCGTTATTTCACATCTTTTTTCGTGTTCATTATCAAATTACATTATGGAATGGGGTGTTAAAAAAAATAGGATTGCAGTGATAACCTTGCACAAAGTGGGTATGGAGCCGTCGGTCATATTCCAGACACTTCAAAAGCTTGGTATTTCGGCTAATCAGCTGTATGTTCGTATATCGTACTATCAACAGATACAACAACTCTTCGTCTGTCGAAGACCAGAAAAGATCGGGGTGGCCTCGTGCTGTTAGAACTACAATGCTGTTAAAGCTAGAATTCGTCGAAACCCCATTAGGAAGCAAAAAATCTTATCGCGAGAAATGAAGATTTCCGCTAGGACTCTGTCACGTATTATAAAACAAGACCCGAAGCTCGGTGCTTATCGTCGATATACAGGACATGCCCTTAATCAATTCTTACAATTCGCAGGTGAAAAGCACAGTAATATCCTCTTTACCGACGAATTTTTTTTCGCGATTGAAGAACACTACAATAAGCAAAATAATAAATTGTACGCTCACAGTTCTAGAGAAGCTGCTCAAGTGGTCAGAAAGATACAATGTGGTTATCATCCTGCGTCAGTGATGGTTTGGGGGGGCGTGTCTTATCAAGGAGTCACAAAACTACATTTTTGTGAAAAAGGTGTGAAAACTTCAGCCAAAGTATATCAAGATACAGCCTTGGATCATGTTGTAAACCTCTCAGCAATACACTTTTTAAAAAATTATCGTGGACTTTCCAGCAGGATTCTGCTCCTGGTCAGTTCGAATATAAAATGTATTACTTTATTTTTTTCTGAGATTTTAATAAATATGTAGGTATAAATTTTACTAATATTACATTACTTCACATAAAAACAAACATTTTCAAACAACTTATGGTTAGACTAGGTATTTTATTGTAAGTACAGATATCGTCATCATCATCATCGTGAGCCTATTAATGTCTGTGAGAAAGGTAGGCCTGTGCTCTCCAGCAGTAGGGCTACTGGACCACAGGCCTTCCCTATGTATGGAATAGGGAATGGGGCCACGACCCATCACGTTGGCCCAGTGCGGATTGGTGGGTGCTAACGACTGCAGATGCAGCCGTGACCAACGGCTTAACGTTTCGGAAGGTACGTTAAGCACGGTCCAGATATAAAGTTTAATAGTTTATTAAATTGTTCAGATGTTAAATTCAAAACTTTTATATCTGCTATTTATTCGCGCGAAAATTTTACAGAATAGCCTTACTGAAGTTTCAAGTTGTCTCCCAGGTACAAAAATCTCTCTGTTTTTATAGCAAAAATATTTACGACAACACCCACAGTATCTGGGTTTTAGTTTGCGTTACAGTTTGGAAAGAATGTTCTTTTAGGCTGTCCTAAAAATACTTTTTGCTTCAGATTAAAATGGTTTGAGGACGATCAAATCTTAGACTACGTACTTGCATCCTCGTCAACGAAGTTCAGACATCAGAAGCATACCGAATCCTGAGGAATGTTTAAATTAGTTTGTGCGAGTGAAATCGTATAAAACTTCTTTATGAGGGCTTTTAAAAGAAGTTATCTGTTGCGACGGGCAAGTGAGCATCAAGAAAATGTAATTTCTTAAGTACTAGGTGCTCTACGCTATATCTATTTTAGATGCGACATGGGATAAAAGAATTTTAGTAGGTATTTATTTGGCTATATTTTATTGGTACCTGCCCAGGGTCAACGGTGACAAAGAAGTCCCAAAATATAATATCGAATAAACGAAGATCCCTTATCGAATTCCGTAGACGTGACAAGATTTTGTTATATCGCTGCATAAAAAACTAATCCAATTTAGGTTATGTCATGTAATAATAAATTTCTCTTTTTGTTTGATAACTGGTTAGAGATTGACTCGTGTTAGAATATGTTTTAGATATTAATATTTTTGATTTTCTAAAGAGAAAATATTGTTTACGATAGCTAACACCTATATTAAAAAAATCATACCCACCTAATTAAGAACGGCTAGTATTTAACTGCAAAACAAAAAAATGACATTTTGTATAAAAAATAATTCCCAATCCTAAGTCTCTCAGTTCGTGATGCATCGCTATCAATTTAAAACTAAAGCCTTTTTAAGAATGCATAGCTAATAATAACCACCTCACAACAAATATATTTTTAACTCATACAGCAGTTTAGCTAAGTGATACACAATTTTAATTGACATAAGAATCTATTTATTGAAGTAAAACATCTTTAGGCACGCTTGACTTGGGGGGTAAACTGGCGAATGTGTTACGATTAGTGTCATTGGTGACTCATCGGTAAACAATGAACAATACCTGTCGTAAAATACATGAATCTAGTGCTTGGTGGGTGATAACGGACCCACTGCGGATTGGTGGGTGATAATGGACCCAGTGCGGATTGGGGGTGATAACGGACCAAGCGCGGATTGGTGGTTTTTTTTCTATCAACAAATCTTCAGGTTAAGTTCATGATTTTCAGATCATTGGAGCTAAAGAAGTTTCACTTCAGTCGTGTGGTCTTAAGCACACTCGCTTTATTTTTATAACCATCAAAAGTGTCCCAATGTTGAGCTACTTTTGAAATGCTTAATGGGAAACCTGTTGCAAAAATAGTTGTTTTGTTATGAGTGTGAGTATTTTGCTTCAAAGCCCTGGTTAATTTTCTATGCAATCGGTATATTTACTGTGCAATCAGTATATTTGCTGTGCAATCAGTATATTTGATATGAAAATCATATTTCTGTACAATTAAACAAGTTTTTTGTTAGTACAGACTAGATGTATTTTATTGAATTATTTTCAGCACTAGTGTTGTTCAACAAATGTTTTGTTCGCAGTAAAATATTTTTTTTGATGTAAAAACTTTAATTGCCGTAAATAACTTAATGGATAATAATTTATTTGCTGTGCGTTTAAAAATATCCCATTAAGAACCTCCTCCTCTTTGAAGTCGGTTAAATAGAACTCGACACGACGCAGTGTTCGGTGTGGTTGGTCAACGATCATAGAAGTTAAGCAACTTTGGTAATGGCAGGCTGTATGATGCGACCAAACATTTACAGTATGTCGACCGCCTCTGCGCTATTGAAGGCAATTTTATGTGGGTGCTTACGTGAGAGTGAGTGGTATACAAGTGTGAATGTGTTTTGGTGTATGTGGCAGAGAGGGGTGAAGTCAAGTACTTTAATAGCTAATACGGGCTAGATAGATTTTTTTTATGTTAAAAAGGTAGCAAATAAGCGTATGGCTCGCCTGATGGGAACCGGCTACCATTATTGACGCTTGCGATACAAAAAATATCGCTCACACCGTAAGCGGCAGTGGAGCCCTGGAATCTTACTCACCGAACGAAACATCACCACCAAAAGGTGTTATTTTACTGTCATCTTCTGTATGGTGGAGGTTACTTCCCTAGACGGGTGCTCCAATTCGATCGGAAAATCAGCTATGACCTACTTCTCTTAACAGAATAGTGTTGATTGCAGTCTTCTGTACCCCTAGCACGAACCATTATTCGAATAGTTTGCGACTGTGTATTCTAATGACACGAAAATTTACTCTTTCAATCTTAAGTCCATGAAAATTGTGTTACGAAGAATGTACGATAAAGTGTTCCATTATTCATACAATGTCAAAGAAATTTAGTCCTAATTATAATACTCAGACACTCCCTTGAATCGCAAAAGACATCGTAAGCCGTGTCTCAAATTAGCCCGCCCTCTACTTCACGAGATAAAACTTTATTACTGAAATTAGTCCCTTATCATCATTCATGTCAAAGTTATTCTGAGCTCTTGGTTTTTTATCTCTCTGAATCTTTCCCTCGCTGTATTTTTGTGTTCACAGTTTGAAGTTTTCTTTAATGAAGAAGAATTTAAGTTAAATACAATAATATGGATGCATATTATAACTGAAAGTATACTACTAGTTGGTAAAACTTCTAAATTCGATCTTGGTAAGTAAATATTGAAATCTTCATTACTGAGGTATAATAGGCCCTCGCTATGGACGGAAAAGGGGGAAACGGGGACGGAAAAGGAGCCAGAACTCACCACGTGGATTGGTGTATGATAACGACTGCATGTGCAGCCGCCACCAACGGCTTACTGTCACAGCTCATTAGCCCACCTGCACTGCCTCAACTCGAGCGTTTGATATTCTTTGTATGAATTTCCTTCTGTATACCTTACATCAACTCCTTACGTCACCGATGCGGTGACGGTACGGAGCCTCGCTCGCGAGCTGTCGCGCGGGTGGGCGGGTGAACAACCCGTTGCTCGCTTGTTAGCCATGTGCTGGCCGCTGGTTGTAAACACGCTGCTTTTGAGTGGACCGCGCGCAGCCTGCGATTTGACAACGCATTTCATTTTATTCTTTATCAAGTGCGACAACTATTAGAGCCAATTCATACTTTGTAAAATTAAACATGACAACACACGTGTAAAGCTAGTGACAATCTTTACCACACTACATAATTTTCGCTGACGACACAGAGTCAACTACGCGGCGGTGCGCGGTGGCGCAGTGTTCAACCGTCAACCACCTGACGGTCACTGGTTGACAACGAGGCGTCCACCCGTGGCCTACCCGACGTTAGCAGGTTGACAACGCGGTCGGGGGGTAGTCCGGAAACGGACAAATCACCTTGCGGATGCGCGGTCAGTCGAACAGGGTACCGCACTTACACGCACTCATTGGGGGGACTACGGTCCTCAGAATGCGAGCCGGGTGACCGGTGCAGGAGTATTATCTGGTTTTTAGCGGTCTGGTAGGGTCCTGGTCACTTCATCGAGCTCCAAAGTTGGGTGAAGTGAACAGGGAGGAGTCCCGGATACCTTCCTCTTGCTCCCCCAGTGGCTGAAGAATGCGTAAGGCATTTTCCAGACAAAAAAAAAACAAAAAAAGGTTGACTACTTGAGTTTACTCGTCCACCACGAGTGGACGTCACCGTTGCCGGCTGGCTCTAATGAACTGACCTTTAGCGTGACTTCACCCCTTTCAAGTCTTAGTTTCACGTTAAAAAGTAGCCCATAACCGTGTACAGGGTACTATTTATCTCTCTTTAATTTTTTTTAATAATTATTTTAGAAGTTTAATAATGCTAAAGTCACAATTAAACAAATTCATCTTTATTTACTTGCATATTACAGATATACTGATAGCTAATAAGTCACTACTATAAGTCACTGGACTTAACAGTATTTTGGAAAATGTTAAAATTACAGTAATCGAAGCTTTCAGTCAACAATGAAATTAGTTTTAACATAAAAAAGAACTCTTAAGTAACAACCTCGATAAATCTAATTATTTAACTTTGTAACACAGTTGTGAACCCTAAGGGCTCCGAGTGCGTCGTTTGAAAAATACTTATTCCACAAAGTTGACCCTTTTCACGACTGTTGTTCGGCGACAATATTGAGTTGTAAATACAAGTTGTTTAGATTAACTACTTTTGTGTTCGACAACTCTCGGAATTCCGGAAAGAGCGTTTAAGTCACAAGCGTTTAGCCGTCATTCAACATTCTCTATTCTATGGTGATTATATCATCATCATCAATAGCCCATCTTAGTCCACTGCTGGACATAGGCCTCTCCAAATGCACGCCACTCAGATCGATCTTGGGCTACTCGCATCCAGCTCCTGCCAGCCACCTTGCGCAAATTGTCACTCCATCGTGCCTGAGGACGTCCTACACTACGTTTGCCTAGACGTGGTCTCCACTTCAGAACTCGTATATCCGACCGTGACCGTTGGGTCATCTGTTCTTCGGCAAATATGACCAGCCCATTGCCACTTCAATTTGCTAATCCGGTAGGCTATGTCGATAATTTTGGTCCTCTGTCGGATTACCTCATTTCTGATGCGATCTTTCAGGTTTTTTCTATGTTAAAAGGTTGGCAAACTGGCATAGAGTTCGCCTGATAGTAAGCGGTAAGGCCACCGTAGCTTGCGATACCGAAACTATCACTTACGCCGTTGCCTACCCTGACCCTATCCGCAGATCATAGAGCCCTAGAATATAACTCACTTATAGAAACACTGAACCACAATCAAGTTGTGTGATTTTACTGTGGTCTTCTGTACGGAGATATTACACGATTCACCTCGTAAACTTACGTTTACGTAGGCATACAATCACAAACAATTCTGATAAAACAATTTTATTAAAAATTTTCTAAAATAAAAAACAATATTTAGGGAGTATTAGATACTTACCACATTATGAATTTAATGAACAGTACCCCTAGCACCAACCATTATCGAATTCGAATAGTTTGCAAACCGAAATGTCAATGTCAAATTTTATATGGAAACTTCAACAGCAGCGGCACAAAGTACGTACACATTTGACCCAACCCTACCCGCTACCCCTGGCACGAACCAATATCGAATTCGTATCGTTTGCGAGTCCGAAATGTCATTGTCAAATGTATACTGATTTTTAGTTCTCGTTACGTACTTTGTGCCGCTGCTGTTCAAGTTTCCATACAAAATTTGACATTGACATTTCGGTTTGCAAACTTCGAATTTATTCGAATTCGATAATGGTTCGTGCTAAGGGTACAGTTGGTGAAAAATCGAATAATTGATTTACAAAAACCGTCGCTTGTTTATTGACAGTTTATGAATTAAGTATGTCTTTAGATGATGCAACAGTAGCTTGAAGATAACTTTCCCGTAACGAGAAAACTAATCTACTAAGAAGAGAAGCAAATGATTATGGCCTAAGAAGTGATACTGCCGACTCTGGTTTTCTTTCTACATATAATTACGGTAAGGCCGAGTTTATTTTTATATCACACGGTCGCTGAAAATGGGTCCCTAATTTTCGAATCCAATCCAAATTATCCAATTTCGATGAATCAACCATATTGAATGATTCACTTTTACGTTTACACAGAAATCTCATAAGTCTTAAAAATCTAAAAATAAATAAACGCTACCACACATGACTTAAGGCACGAGTTGAATGTGCGAAATGTTCCCCGCCAAGCAATTCACATGAATAAGATGCGTTAATAGATAACTTTTGCTCGACCTCGGAACTTCTGAGGAAGGTTACAAAGTCGAAAAGTTTGTCAACTTCAACTTGCGTTCTTTGCGGGGGTGATTTGCATCTTCCGTGATTTCGCAACGATTTGAGGCATGTTGTTACAACCTTTGTTTACCTCAGAGTGTTTTGTCCTAACAATGGCATACTTTTTATTCTTTTGGGCTTAACTCACAGCCTCGATTCGTCCTAATAGAAAAATCTAGGTACTCTCGAACTGGCAGTGCTATTCTGTAAGAATAAACTTGCTTTTCGCCGCGGAATACGCCGGTGCAGTTTGAAATTTATTTAATTGAATATTTATAAAATACTAGCTGTCCCAGCGAACTTCGTACCGCCGTAAAAAATAGGGGTTGGAGAATATTTAGGGTTGTATGTATTTTTGTATGATGTATCTTAAAAATAAAAAAAAATGTCCAAATACAAAAATGTTAAGGGTGGACCACCCTTAACATTTAGTGTCGCCGCACACGGGCCACACGCCACAACCACAAACGCCGCCACGAGAACCTAGAAGTGGCTACTAAAGTGGCTGAAGCGCGCGACAGCGGCCGACTAAGGTAAGGGAGAGAGGGGTGGTGAATCGCGCGAGTGACGTGTGGCGGCGCGTTTTGTATCGGCGCATTAATTGGCCGGTGCGGGGCACAAGAAGCGAGCAACGACGATTTGTAGCATGTGGCGGCCACCGGCGTACCGTGTGTGGCAAATCCATATAAAATGTATGAAAACTACGTTTTGTGGTTGTGGTCGGTGGCCCGTGTGCGGCGACACTTAGGGGGATGAAAAATAGATGTTGTCCGATTGTCAAACTTACTGAATATGCTGTACTGAAAATTTCAGGATCATCGGTCGAGCCGTTTCGGAGTAGTTCAATTACTGGAATCGTGGTATATACTATGCAATATGACAGCGTGAAGAGCAAATGGATGTAGCTCAGCATAATCTGCTTGGTTAGGGAAGGTCTCAGCATCGCTGGTTTTCAGTCGGAGACCCAATAAAAGTTAGTTACGTGCATGTGTATACGTGGTGTACTGTGTGTGTGTGTGTAGACATGCGAGCAGGTATATATGCGTGCATGTTTATACGCATGTTTCAAATCTATACACTGTAAAAATACCTAATTTTTATAATTAGAAATATTTTTAAGGGATATCAATTTGCAAAAGCTACGGTTTACATTTTCTACAGCAAGCTAACGTTTCGTTAAAGAAAAATTGTATTTATTTTTAAATCATCGTACAGTAGTAAATACTAAGAACATAACTTATACTCGTTAATTTCTAACGTTTAATAGAAAAATAACACCAAACCACCTTAGAGCATTAATCTCCTTTTGCGAGCTAGTTTAATAGTAGCAAGTTTCGGCCATTAATAGTCTAGTAACCGGACATAGCTTCTAGTTAGTGTTAGTTCCACAAGTAGTAAAATTCAATACAAGTTAGAAGAGGTAGTTATAGCGAATAACCTGCTTGAATTGTATTAATCGATTGTTAAAGTAACCTTTTTTAACGCCTTTGCTCATAAAATGCATTTACGGGGGATGTATACGTTGTTTGAAAGTTCAAAATTACGGGCCAAGCGTGCGGTAAAACATTTTTCCGTATGCTTCCATATATGGCGCCGTGCGTATCCTATACGGTTTTATTTTTCAATTTCGTTCTTTCTTTGAGTGTGTTGGGCGCAGATGATCTTTACAGCGTCACCGGGTTTGGGGACGGCGGGATCCTTTGGGGACATCAAGCCGAGAATTGGCGAGTGCCTCTAGAGGTATTCCAGGCGGATGGCATCTCCCCACTGGGGCAGTCTCCTCTCCGTCTGGAGCTTCTAGACCACTCGAACCTGAGGGGGTTAATTTCATTCAAACTTTGGAAGCGCTTTTAATCTAATACCTCTGTCTCACAAAAAGAAAAAGAGACGGAAGATATAGTTCTATTGTTCATCACCTGCACGTGGCGCCATTTGCAAATGATATTTTCTTATTAGAAAAAGTTTACTCCATTACTTAAAATAGATATATAGTTAGGTACCGTTTTGTTTATTTTAATTCATCCTCCTGCGCAACCCAACAAAAAAAGGAAATATTCCGCCCCCTCTATAGAAGCTCTGTCTGTACGTGTCTATATACAGGTCGTCCCACGGCTACCTCACATGGAGGGAAAGTATATTAAATATTGAAGATAGGATATTTTACTGAAAGAAGACATCATTTTATTTTTAATAATAAGTAGAACTGCATTCACAGTTTTTTTTAAATCACCTGCAATCAAACTCGTGAAATTTAAAAAAGAACATGACGTTTTATGACAATTTCATATAAGCATGCTTACAATATTTCTGCTATACAATTTCATGTAAGCATGCTTACATTAAAAAACTTTATTAAAACTTTGAAACCTCTCCCACGAAAACGTAGCACTACCAAAGTATATTGTTATTTTACTCTTACCGTTTTCTCGCAAACATGTTAAAAAACGGTGTATGACATTCGTGCGAAATTGGTATTTACAAAATATAGACTATGGTTAACCCTTGACTTCGTTTCTGGCTAACGTTATTCTACGTTTGTAATAACCAACATACCGCCCTAATATCATAAATATGTACCACGGCGAGTTTTCTGAGGAGTTATTCTTTCTTATTTCACCTTCAGGGGACCCTGCACCGTTTAACTGTGGCCATAATTCCAACGCGTACAAAGAAATTTGGTGACTCATTTCTTTGTCACACTATCCGTAAATGGAATGCTCTGCCTGCTCACATGTTCCCTTCTTCTTACAACCTGGGATCCTATAAATGAGGCGTGAAGAAGCAACATGCAGGCCGGTAAGGTGAGGATGGCATATGTGGCAGGTAGAACAACTGTACCAGCTATCTTCACGACTAGACTTCACCGTCACTGAATATCAGGTGTGGTAGAGTCATTTGTCGGACCAAACATATATTTAAATATGGAGTGTAAAAAAACCTATGACAAAGACTAAAACTACGCATTCTGTACACCCAAATAAGTAATATTACAAAATATTTTAAATGGGAAAAAAATATATTTTAGTTAAAAAAACATTTGTTTTTCCAGTACGCAATGTAGGTATAGCGCGGCGTGCTACTGTGGCGCTACGCAAAGACTGTACTTGTGAGTATGTGTGTGCGTGTGTGTAAGTGTGACGATAAAAAAGTTTCTAAATAACGTTTTGAAAATATAAATGCATACACCTTGAAAAAGAAATTTTCACTTTGACCTTCATTATCTCCATAACCATAAATTTCCCAGGTATGGGTGAGTCCACAAGAAAAAAATGATCAACATGATGTGGAAATAAAAAGAAAATATGTGGCCTTCGACTTCGTTAAAGGTTTTTTTTTACAGCCTGTATATAAACTATTACCTTATTGAAGAACACCATCAAATAACACACTACAAAGTGAAACTTTCAAACAAAGCAACAGTGGTTAAGCGGTGGAAAGCTCGACTGCTACGCGGGTGGTCCGGGTTCGATTCCAAGCCAAGGAAGGATTTTTTTATGAATGATTTTAAGTTTCACTTGCATCGTAGTTTCATAAGACCACAGCATTTTTTTGTGACTAATATTAGTAATAGTAATTTTTCATCTCCAAAATCTCTTTATACGAGGTTTGGTGGAAGGGTAAGATAGAGTTAAAAGAATAATGCAGTTTAAAAACGAATAACATTGGACTGACTCCTTCTAATATGAAATTCACCTCGAGATGTCAGTTCACTTTTGAGGTTGACTTGAGTTGATGTTGTCGTTTCCTTTACTATTAAAATAGAAGATAACGAGAGACTTAATGAAGCATTATATTAATTGTCAAGATAACAAGTGACTTAATGAAGCATTACATTTAAATGACGACGTTCAGGGCTGCCGTAAGCCATGTTTGTACTTTATATTCAACCATAACTCGAAGAAAAGCGATCATTATTTATAGGGATACTCCATAATATTGCACACCGTTGTTTTCATACCTTAGTAAATTTTTATTCACCGAAGGTTTCCTAAGGTACCGTACGCAATTTAGTGCCGGCATAAAGCAAAGACAAAGTTTTTGTTAAAAAGTTCAACCTTAGCAAGTTTAACACCGCAACTTGGGTCGTTAGCTCAATTTATGGCGATTTAAAATTAAAGTGTAGGCTCGCTGTGTTTAATACCGGAAAACGCAGGGCGACAGTTGGGAAAATATCAAAACTGTATTGAAATGAGATTTTGGGAAAAGTCGACCGTTTGTGTTGGATTCCGAACTAGAAGATCAAAAATAGAAAAAAAACGACGGGTTGCACTCCGGGAGTGCAGGCAGAAGTGAAAACTTGAATATTAACGTTGTGCATTTTCGATATTTTGGAATGGTAAGGGAATATTTTTGCACGGATTTCTTTAATTATCAATATAAAAGTACTATCATTTATGAGGTACAATACAATATTTATTTATTGCGCTATCGTACACAAACATGACAATTTATATTACAATAAAAAGTTTATCTCTCAGAATTACTCATTCAAGCGCACCTAGCGATATCTATTGTAAAAAATGCATTTCTTTGCAGTAAAGCTGCCACCTGGACGACCTAGATATATTATTGTAATACTTATTATTGTTATACGATAAAACAAAATATTACTATGATTCGTCCAATATATTGAAAGTCAACAACCTTTCCAATTGTATTGTTTTCGTCTTACGAATTTTCGATTCATAACACGATAAAATAAAATATTACTATGTTTCGTGCATTATATTGAATGTCAATAACCTTTCCAATTTTATTGTGTGTCATGATGCGATCAGCCCACGTGTTTAACCTGACGCGAGTTAAACATTTTTTACCCATACAAAAAAAGTGTACAATGCCGCTAAAGAAGTTTTCACTTGAAAAAGATGTTGCAGTTTTACGTAACCTAGATGCTATTGAAACTTTGATTTTTATTTAAATGCTTTTTTCTCAACTGGGAATCGAGCCCGGGCCGCCTGCCCAGCAGGCAAGGGATCTACCACTCTACGCAACAATGCTTGTGAAGGTTTCACTTTAAAATTATAACTTTCCAAAACCACTGTGGGTTAGTATGGGATGTCAGCCTATCACAACTCTAACGCAACTTCCCATATAATATTTTCGTATTGTTATAGCGTTCACCGGGAGAATTTTATCCCTCTGTGAATAAAAAAGTTTTATATTGTTTTACTACAGCATTCTATTAGCTATCAAAAACTTACTCCCCTCCAATAAAAAAAAACACAAACTCATAAAGAAAGAAGAAGAGTCGATAATAATATTACATTAAAGTTGGTTTCACATAGGCGAAATTCCAGCTTGATGATAAGCGAGGATTGTTTATCTATTGTCCATGCTAGACTGGGAGCTTATCAAAAACATAGAATGCATCAGCTTGTAACTTTCAAGTGTCAATAGTATAAAAGCATAAGTACAAACGAAATCGGGGCGTAAGTCAAACATGACAAAGACGCTTACCAAAATGACTGGTGATCAAAATTCTGGCTGGTAGCTCTATCTTGGTTAACGGATCAGCCTTGCCATCCGAGGCGGCAATTCTGCCAGCCTATTGGGCACAATTCCTGGTAACTGGCGCTGGAGTTGACATATTGTTTTATTATGTAAATTATTTATTTAAGTATGTAATTAGGTTAAGCTACATAGTTTTTAAGTTTATGTTATTTAAATGTTTCAAAATTAAGTTGGTTTAAGTTTCTTTGTAAGTAATCTAATGTAAAGCACTAAACTGTATATGAAATAAGTATACAATCATGCAAGCGTTTAAGATCAAAATGTTCGTGAAATTTTTGTTAAGCCAAATCAAACATGCCCCAGCGCTGGTTGGTAAAAAATATACTTTATCGAATACTATAATAATAATAATTTATACGGTATAATAATAATAATATATAACAATATACGTTCTATTAGATCTAAAGTAGATAAACATAGGTTTCTAAATCTAGAAAAAGATTTTTTTTTTATATTAAGGTAGGCAAATTACTCTACCCCACCTGATGTTAAGTGGTAATAAAGTCCAAATGCGAAGATAGCTGGTACAGTAGTTATAAACTGCTACACCAATAATCCTCACCTTGCCGGCCTGCAAAAATGCTTCTTCACGCCTCTCTTAAAGGACCCCAGATTATAGGAAGGAGGGAACACTTGCGCGGGTAAAGAATTCCACTTACGAATAGTACGACAAAGAAATGAGTCACCAAATTTCTTTGTTCGTGTAGGAATAGTGACCACAGTAAGTCGGTGGCAACGTAGGCCAGCGCGCGTGGTCCTCTGAAGAAAAGGTGATGGAGGGATAAGGGAGAATAACTCCTCAGAACACTCGCCGTGGTATAGTCGGTAAAATGCACTTAATGATGCCACATCGCGGCGTAATTGTAGAGGCTCGAGTTTCTTGGTTACCTCTTCATCGCCAATGATGCGGACAGCGCGCCGCTGCAACCTATCCAAGGCATCGAGTAAGTACTTAGCGGAGCTCTCCCAGAGGTGCGAGCAATATTCCACGCAGGACCGCACTTGCGTTTTGTACAATATTGAATCCACTAGGAATCAAAGACATATCTATGTGTATGAGTACCAATAGTATATTCATAGTCTTGATTATGAAAGCATCTCTATAATTTATGATACATAATCATTGTTTAAACTTCGTTGATAGACCATTGAATCGATCTGACAAAACGGCTCAAAATACATTATTTATCTACAACAAGCAAATAGTAATTATTATCTGAAGACATGTTTATAGTAGTTGGTAATAGCTTCTGGTTAAACAAATACTAGATATCCTAAAATAGTATGCTGTTTCAGAAGTGTTTGTTCAAAAACTTGCACAAAATTGGATGAAACAGAGAGATAGGCACAGTAGTGTATCGTCTCCGATCATAATTCTGCTGCTTTATAAAAAAAAACCTGCGCAACCATATAGTAATGTAAAAATTAATTCTGGCGTTACTTCAGCAACAATTTCATTTTTGTCATGCGCCAAGGACTTGCTTCGAGTGAGAGATGAGATGAGTGCTAATGATGAAAATCTCTACAACTTTTTCCGAGCAACTGTACAATAATGTTAAAAACAAATTCACTTTATATAGTTAATACGATATTTACTGCAAGAAAGCGCCAAAATCTACTACATATGGTGGATGCGCTTGTTGCTACACTCTCACACATTGACTGCTTTAAACAATCTGTACACCATTGCACGTAACATGTCCAGGTACACTTACGTACCAGGGCATTTTCCCCTGTCCCCCACGACAACGGCTAACTACTAGTTGAGCCGACCCCTCTGGTTCGAGTGGTTTAGAGACTCCAGACGGAGAGGAAACTCCCCCCGTGCGGTGATGCCATCCGCTTGGAGAACCTCTAGAGGCGCTCGCCAATACTCGGCTTGAGGTCCCCTTAGGATTTCGCCGTCCCCAAACCCGGTGACAGTGTAAAGGTCATCTGCGACCAACAGCATACACACTCAAAAAAAAACTAAAACGTAGGAACTGAAATTAAAAACTGAAAAAAAAAAACAAATGTTTATGCTTGTTCTTACACAGACAGCTAGTCGAAAATACGTAGGCATAGGTATCTATTTGGGATAATAATGATAGTATGAAGAACTGTTAACACACGATTGGGTTAGTACCGAATCATAACTCAAACATTTGCCAAGCGTCCTTTGATGTGTGTAATTCTGTGTTGTACCAATCCCTTGGATCAATATGTCTGAATGAATTAATATTTACATTTCTGTATCAATTCCTTTTTCAGGCTGCGTGACTGCTCGTTTGTCAGGATTTGTTTTTTTACGATAAACGTCAAAAGAGGAAGGATCTTGAGACTCGGCGATTTCAGTTGATTTAACTATAAGCACATTTATCGAAAGGTATAATTTTTGACCAACTTGTTCCATAAATTAATCAAATTAATATGCTGTGTACAGGGGAATAAAAAAAAGACGACACGGGAATCAAAATTATAATATTATGTAAGTTTAAAAAAAGTTATTATTTTCAAACTAATTAGCCTTTGTGTTGCATGGATTTGCCCATATGTCCTAAACTATAATAAATTTAATATAAAAACTTACTAAAAACAACTTGCAAAGATGATATATGTTGGGTTATATTGGGTTTGTACAAGCTTGTCCACCAGGTTGACGAAGATCGTCCTAGGCCTCTTCTGCGTCCAGGCATCTCCAAAACTCTTTTGTCAATATGTTTGACGTCTTTGAGGATTATTGGACTGTATCACCTTTAGCGAGTTCTCCGTGAGGTTCCTTTGAAACTCCACGCGGACCAGGCAGCAGGCGGGACACGAACCCGCACCCTTCGCTATCCGGGCGAAAGCACTGACTAATTATGCTACCACGGCCCTGATGGCCGTGTCGAATTCTTTCTAGCCTTAAGCTGCAAGGCAGCGCCATCTCTTCGGATTGTTGGTAACCCACAATACCACGGATGTAATTTTTTGGCAATTTATCTAGTCTTGTAACATCTCCAGGCCCTCTCAAAATTTTCGTCTATACCGCATGTAATTTTTGTGAATGTGTAATCTTGACAGTCAGTGGCTTTATAGCGCAATAACTATCGTGCCTCAGTAAGACCATACATTATAGTAGTGAATATAATAATTTGGTTTATTATTAAATTTTAACATTACAGTTACTTTTGAAGTGATTTTTTTTGGACGGGGTGTAAATAGAATAACCCAATGGAAAGATGAAACGGAAATGCGTCACGAGCGTTACAAGACTATATATATAAGAAAAAACTATAAGTCGGATGGTCGAGCGGGATAGGCGGTTGTCCACGTGGTTGGTCTTGATCCGCCATCTTGGATATTCGATGTTATTTTCCGAAAATGAAACTGTAGTCTAATAACCTAAGCTAATGTTTAATTTAAATCTTTAAATCACTTTACAAAATATGATATGATTACAAGGATACAAATGGATTGCTTTGTGAAGCGCGGAGAGTTCTGTGCTAACGTCCGTTCACTATCGCAGCTCACGTCTGAATGCCGAATGCCGAATGCCCCTTCCAATGAAGCGTAGCCCCTTAAATAAGCGTAGCAATGGTACAATGACTGATGACATTTGTTGTCGGTTTTACGTTTCGCAGGAGCGAGCGAGACGCCTTTCGCCGACTTATATATACTCGTATATAATATATATAAGAAAGATAAAGCAAAAATCCTTTTTTTTTCAGATAAATATATTGCAGAATCAGCTGTGGATGGATAACGGTACACAACATACGACCATATCTTATTTACGTAAACATAGAAGTGTGATTTTTGTCAGATTCAAGGGACCGTAGACTTGAGTATGTCAACTCAATACCTCTACTCGTTCCCGAGATAAAGGGTCTTGACAGACAGACAGATACATGGTCACATTTTTTTTAAGTTAACTTAGAAGTGTGATTATTTGTTTAGCTTTAGTACGAGTATATCAACTTAATGTCTGTACTCGTTTTCGAGATAAAGGGTCTTGACAGACAGACAGATAAATGGTCGCATTTTTTACATTTACTTAGAGTTGTGAATATTTGGATAGCTTGAAGGGGCCGTTGACTTGAGTATATCAACTCAATACCTCGTTCCATACTCATTCCCAAGATAAGGGGTCTTGACAGACAGACAGATAAATAGCCGATTTTTACGCTAACTTAGAAGGTTTTTTTTCAATATTATATGTTTTTTGTTTTGAAAATATTGGTAACATTCTCGCATGCACTCTTGTTATACATTCTTACCGGCAATGTAGCAATATAGTTGAAAACGAGTAACTATTCGTTTATTCGTCGTAACATTTACGAGGGTACCTGTATGGAACCTTATGAACTTTACAACGTGCTTGATATCTACAGTATTAAGTTTCTTACGGGCTTTTAGAGATTTGGTAAGATTAGAAGGATATGTTTAAAGATACCTAACTAACTATACAATATACTAACTCTTCCCGACTATTATGACTTGGATGACGAGAGTAAATAGGCTTTTACTGATTATGTGTACCCTATCTGAGTCGGACACGAACGCGTAAACAGTAACCATTAAAAACGGCTTATGAGTACCTACCTTAAAGGGACGGTCAAAATTTATAAGGAAATATATGGTGACCCATTCAATGACCAGGCATTATAGAGGTTTGCTCACTTTGCATCAAACCGATTACGCTAAATAGTGCCCCATAGAACTGTTCATCAAATGCAACCACTAAATATTTAGGTAATATTTTACTACAACAATTGCAATATCCCTTATTTTATAACCGACATAAACACTTCACTACCGGCTGTATACAACTTTGTCTCAGTTGGGTTAATATCAGTCAACCTTAAAACTACCAACTTTGTACCATACTTCGAGCGTAAAGTACAGATGCATTCACAACATTACATTCCTCGAGAGAGTTTGTGCCTCGTCGCTTAACGTAGCTTAACTTTGTAAGTCAACAAGTGCTATGGAGAGACAATTATCTACTGGAATTGAATCAAAGACCCGCCTCGTGTAAGGGGTCTTTTATTTGCTTTTGTGTTAGCGATGAACCGATGATCTGGTTTCGTCTTTAGTGTCGCCGCACCAACCACAACCACAAAACCTCGCCACCGGCATATTTCTTGTAGTTTTCATAGATTTTATATGGACTCGCCACACACGGTACGCCGGTGGCCGCCACACGCTACAAATCGTCGTTGCTCGCTTCTTGTGGCTCGCATCGGCCACTTAATGCGCCGATACAAAACGCCGCCACACTTCACTCGCGCGATTTTTTACGCCTCTCTCCCTTACCTTAGTCGGCCGCTGTCGCGCGCTTCAGCCACTTTAGTAGCCGCTTCTAGCTTCTCGTGGCGGCGTTTGTGGCTGTGGCGTGTGGCCCGTGTGACTTACAAGCAACCTTTGTCTGTAACTCTTTTGGAAGTAAATGAGAAGTTTCTTTTTAATTTTGCCATCGGTAAGTATTTAATAACGGTTGGATTTCTAATACTGGATGGGATCGAAAGCATAATGTATATAGCTTTAAAAAAAAACACAATTTTTCTGTTAAAAGATTGGAGTAGACGATTTGGTTTATCAAAGTAGTTAAGACAGGAAGAGATCAAATCTTTAAAGGCTAAACCTTCATAAAATTAACTGTTAACATCCAGCCTGAAAAGGACAATTAGGTGATTACTCAATAGAATTTTATCCGTCTCCGTAGGGAACTGCATTGCCTTTTGGATTCGCGAGCACAGGGTTGGAGGGTTGAATTTCATTGAAATCCCCATAGTCCAATCAGTGTGGAACACCTTTTTTTTGTCTGGGAAATGCTTTACGCATCATTCAACCACCGGGGGAGCGAGAGGAAGGTATGTGGGACTCCTACCTGCTCATTTCAGCCAGCCCAGAGGTCGGGTGAAATGAGCAGGGCCCTACCTAACGCCCTGAACAGGGCCACTAAAAACTAGACAATACTCCTGCTGCACCGGTCACCCGGCGTACATTCTGAGGACCGCAGTCCCCCCAATGCACGCCGGGAGTGCGGGTGTGGTCGCGGCAACCGTTGCCGACTGTCCGCGCACCCGCAGTGTGGAACCCCTTTTTTTTTATACGCAGGCAAAAAATACTATTTACAGACGACGGCGCCTTTAAGAGGCATACCGCCGAACGGACCTCACGCCTGGCTCCCGCAAGCCTTACGAGCCCCAGCAGTGGC
Source organism: Chilo suppressalis (assembly GCA_902850365.2). NCBI lineage: Eukaryota > Metazoa > Arthropoda > Insecta > Lepidoptera > Crambidae > Chilo > Chilo suppressalis. Next base: position 24,813,693 of record OU963898.1, read on the forward strand.
TGCCCACTGAGGACCCCGTAACCCTTACGGACGCTTTACGGCATAATATCCGCTAAAAAACCCTGCGAACACCCTCTAAGCTGCTTAGTGCGAAGCCGCGGGATCCCCGTTTAGGGATTCTTCCGCGTACCCGCAGTGTGGAACCCCTGGAATTTAAATTAGCAGCAGTCCAGTGATTGGAACCTCTGGGAAAAAATACTAGCAGACCCATCATGGGATTACTCTACTGGCACTACTGGGATAAGACGACCAATAATTCATTATCTCAAGCTCATCTGTACTTCTTAAGGTACATTAAACCGTTGATTCCGAATGCATCGGCAGTTTTTTGTTTAAAAAGAAACTAATATTATTTCGAAATACACTAAAACTAAACACTCATTTTGTTATTGGTACAATTTAAACACACAATACAAAAATTAAAACACGTCAAAGCGATTTTCTTTCAATTATTTATTCAACAGCATTGTTTGACCAGTGTTTTGAGTAAATTGGTATGAATATACATTTTATATGAAAGCACTTTACTAGATAAGTAGTTTAATGACATATCAGATCGTTTATCATTTTCTATAATTTGACCAAATTATCTATTTTATTTTATCAAAATAAATGTCGCTACTAATATGTTAGACTGGTTTCAGTATTTTTTCAGTATTCACGTTACGTTGATTAATATTTTTTGTATGAATAGTTAAAAACATAGTTTTAGCAAGTTTTCAGTAAGTCACACAACAAATCAAATTGTCCAGGTAGGTATAGACACAAAGATGAATTCTTGATTTAGTTATACTTAGTAAACATTTTGCATGGAAAAGTTAAATAATTTTATCACACAATTTGTTTTCTTTCATAAAATAAAAGCTTATCATTTGCCTTTACTATTATTCGTCACTACAATGGATGTACTTGGATATATTCGATGCGACGTTTTTATTTATTACAGTTTTAGACCTAATTATTTACAGAACGTTAAATATAACTTCAAAGATATTTCTCAAATATATACATTTTGATAATAAAAACTTAAAACTACTTGATATTTAAAATTTACAGTCAAAATAACCTTCACCTACTTAACTTCTTATATAATAAATAATTTACAAAAATATCAAATATTTGTAGTTTGGTGTAACTTTTCGGTGTTATTAAATGGCTGGTGTCATGTTGTCTGTTTCTTCCGAAATAATATATCCACTATGTTAAAAAGAGTATTAATGCGATGATTATACGAATCAAAATTAGATACAGTGTGTACACAAGAACGTGACCGAAATATTTTGAAAATTTGGTTGGCAGTTTAATAAAAGTATTCTGTGCGTTCAGTGAAAAGTGATCTAACTCGAAAATATAGATTTTTGGGAAATAGCATTTGAATGCAAAAGAAAATCTGCTACGTTGTTATTGGAGATAATACATGACCCGATGTTTTTTTTTTGGTGAAAGATAACGTTAATAATAATCAGGTAATGTACCAGTTTTGGAAATAAAGTATGTAGTTTCTTTTAAATTAAATAATTAACCCAGTTAAATGACAAAGCGCGGTCGTAACATTACTGTTTAGAAATAACGCGCAATAGACGAATTTTGCTACCGACATATCTTCATCGTGACAGTGACTACTTATTATCATACGTGTGTCAATATATGAAACAAGGTATGAAATATGTAATGCACGACCTAAATTCGGTCAAACGTGCTGATTAACATGCGACTCCATGTTTATCCTGCCTTCAAGATATTACGGGACTTTAATGTAGATATACAGAAATATTAACCAAAGGTAAATAATTAATTAAGGTTACATACACACTTTTTCTTAATTTCATTTACATTAACATATGAATTAAACTTTCATGAATATTCGATGTGACGTTTAATAAAATTAACTTTTAACTCTATTAGAAATATTATATTTAGAGTTAACCAAAACGATAGCTGGTTATAAAAATAATATATCTAAGTAAATAAATACTGAAACCAAGTAACATTTACAAAAATAAATTAAATTGAAAATGGCTACTCGGCTATAACTCATATAATTATCAACCAGCCAATGTACACTTAATTTGCAAAAAACCATTGACTATCGACAGTTATCTTTTTCGATCTGTCTGTGTTGCTTCATCATCATCAGCCTATTGATGTCCCCACTGTTGGGCACAGGTCTTTCCTATGGATGGAAAAGGGAGATTGGGCTATTACCCACCACGCGGGCCCAGTGCAGATTGGCGGGTGCTAATAACTTCAAATACAACAGAGACCAGACTCTTAACATACCTTCCAAAAGCACGGAGGAGCACGAGGTAGTAACTTTTAAGTTACCCATTCAATTACTACTTCTTCTTCTTCTTCCTCGTAACCTCATGACTGAGGGTCGCGACAGCATGAGGGCACCTGGTGTACCAGCTCCCTCCACGTATTGCGGTTTTCGGACAACCGGATAGATGTCTGAATGTCAGTTTGGCAGACTTCTTTGACCGCATCAGTCCATCGGGCGGGTGATCTTCCACGGCTCCTTTTTCCTTCCACATGACCTACGACGATGATCTTTTCAAGATTGTCTGGTTCTCGTTGGGCCACGTGTCCAAAGTACTGAAGAAGTCGCTGCATACATACAGTAGACAGGCGGGATGTTATTATATGTTATAGGGAATTACTACTAAAGTTGCCTAACTTCAACGATTGCAGCAGATGGTGCTAATCCCTTGCGCCATCGAGCTCTTCCGGCTATAACTACATGTTATATAGTTGTAAAAAATAAATAAAGAGAGTATGCACGGACAACCAGCAACAACAACATCTGAATTGAAACTTTTTGTCTTAAATAACCTAACATAAGGCGGTGCATAACGCATAGGGGAATGGAGAATCGTGTGACGCTCGTAGTGTTTTAGCCTTCGGCGAGTTCCCAAGCTTTCATGCTCGTCGGGAAGAGCTGCGCACGCATCCCACACACACTCATAGGTATATAAATATAGTCGTGTGACGGTCGTGACGCATTGCCGCATCGTTTCCATAGGGCTTTTCCATTTACACCCCGCCCGAAAAGAGGTTTCACTTCCAAAACATATCGCATTTCAACGTCACCTTACTTCGTGACCATTTACTACCTTATTTAATGTGAGAGACCTTTTGTTCCAGATGGTGAAACCAAAGTTGGAAAAAACGAAACATCGCAAACACGACGTGAGTCTGTCCTAATTAATTTGCTTGTTTACATTTAATTTGTTCTTTGCTCTTTATACTGTGAGCGGTAGGAAATCTTCTTTGAGCTGAATTATCAAGAGCAACACCAAGTATAGGGGAGAGTGGGGGAATTGCGGACGCGGGGTAAATACGGACTAGCAAGTATCTACTCATTCCCTCCACCCGCGGTAGCCCGGTGCTGTCGTCTGTTTCTTTCCGCTATTTTAGTGCCACGCAAAAACTTACGACAGCCGGCTGCGCACAGTTTGAAAGGTAGGTAAAATTTAAAAAAAAAGTGTATATTGATCTAATTTTTAGTGTTTTTTTATTCGAGGGACAGGTCTGTATACTAAGTGATGGTAAAAAGTGATATTTTCTATAGATAGCTTTGTCAATGGAGTTTGAATCGTCAATGTTTGTTTTTATGGAACGTTTTCATAACCCACAGATTTCTCTCTGATTTGGTTAATTGCGGACACTGCTTGCGGGGTAAATACGGACGTCCGAAAACCAAAGTACGACAAGTGAAACAAGTCAATCTTCATCAGTACCGCTTAGTGATTTAATAAAGGTCCCAACTCTACAAATTCATCGTAGCAAACGGTCAGTAAACAAAAAGCATTCCATCATTTTTACCAGCACACCGGAAAAAAAGAATCTAGAAGAAAAGGAACAAAAGAAATTACACAAGAAAAGAAAATCTCAAGAAAAAGAAAATAAACTACATCTAAAAAGCTAAAAAAGTCAAAATTTTGAAAATGAAGGAAATGTTGACTTTTGCATTTATTGTCAGGAAAAGTACAGTAATCCACCCACCGAAGACTGGATTATGTGTTTAAAGTGTAACAAGTGGGCTCATGAGAACTGCACTGCAGGAAGTTCTTCTAAAGGCTTTACTTGTGATTTTTGTCTATGATGTGGACCTAGTCCGTAAATATCCCATGCTGTCCGTAATTAACCCAGGGTCAGTCCGAATTTACCCCGAGCGCTACGGGTAATTACGGACAGACAATGTTTTGTTTTTGCTAAAAATATTCTATTTGTTGATTGATCTCGTTTAATAAGTATAATTGTTTTTGTAGATGTATAACTAAAGATTAATAATTAATAAAGACAGACTGATTATTACTAATAGTACGAATGTTGTGCGTTATTTCCCTTCAGCGTCCGCAATTCCCCCATCCTCCCCTATTGTTGACAAGAAACTCTTCGTACACCCGTACGCCGGTAACTGCTCGTAAGATTCGTGAGAGACTAGCTTCCGCCCGCGACTTCTTTGAGATTTTGACAAAAATTTAGTAAACCCCTAAACCTACACGTGGACCTAGGGTAGGTTTGCTAAAAAAATAATCTCAAGCAAATGTTGCCAAAGGATTTTTTGAATACTCTACGCGGAAGAAGTCATATCGTTAGTTTTTTTTGGTAATCCCTCAGGGTCCTAACATTTTTCCAGGACAAAAAGTATCTTATATGTGAATCCAGGTAATAAACTATATGTGTGCCAAATTTCACCCAAATTCATTTTATATTTATAATTTTACTAGGATTATTAGGATAAGAAGGATATAGGTTTTAGTAGTATGATAATAAATAATAATATGCTTTAATTTTGGTTTAACGTTTTTTTTGTAACACGCTGTGTAATGATCGCCTTTTTTTCTCTGAAAGAGTCATTGTATTCCTTCTATAACCTTATATAATAAGTGTAATGTTGATTTTATTAATTTAGTGTATTTCTTTTATTATATATAAACAATATTCTTCTGCTCTCCTTATCCATATAAAATTATGTGCTTAAACCCCTTTAAAGCTTAAAATCCTTTAGTTTATATATATATAAGTTTTATCTACGTCTGATCCTCTGACCACAGAAAGTGAGTACCTGAAACCTTATAAATAATGAAAATCAGAAACTGTAGTAAATTAGGTTATATTTGATTGTAATCTAATAATTATTTATCTGTCCGCCGAGTGTCGAAGCTGTGCCCACCACAGTGTTTTATTTGCGTATACATATCAGAAACTATGAAGGTACCAACAAACTTTATAATGAAACCGTAACAGTTAGAGTTGGGCTCTCACAAGTAGGGTTTCGTACAATTATGCAAGGTTAACCTTTTAAAACAGACCGATTGCTCAACCGAAAAAGTTAAATGTTAGCTGCAAACTAGGATATGGTCGGCCTATAAACGCTTGCGATAAAAAATATCCCTCGCGCTGCTGTTCATCCTCACGCAATCCCCTACCCCATGGAGCCCTGGAACCTTACAAACCGACAGAAACACACAGTTATTTTACTATAGTCTTCTGTATAAGGTGGAGGTTACTTCCCCAGACAGAGCGCTCCAATTCGAGCGGGAAATCCGCTATACCAAAGTACCACTCTTAGAATTTTTGTTAAAAAAGTTCGTTACAGCAGCAAGATGACGCGTGTGGTGTCTTGTGCTACGGTTTCTGATCATATTATTAAGAATGGATTAATTTTGCAAGCCTGTAACATGAAAAAATATAATATATGCTCTTCAAACCAAAGTTGTTGTTTTCATGCTGTATGTTGCTTTAAAATTACAGCCATTTCTACCAACTTTGACTAAAATCTTCACAATGGCTCAGTGGTTCGGTATACCGTCATATGGGAATAAGATATCTCATGTTTGGGCTGTTGTGGCACTCTTGATGCTGATAGCCATTGAAGGTACCGCGCTTTGGAAGCTCGCCAAGAATCTTAGTACAATGGATGCGGATGACGAGAGTAAGTGATTTTTATCATATTATAATCTTAACTGTGATAATAAGGTAGACAGGTCATTAGATTCAGATTTTTAAATTATTGTAAATAAAGTGTGAATTTGATTACGCTCGATGGTACAGGTGGTGATCGTTAGGATGGCAGGTTACTAGTTGTATTGAAAATAATGTCGAAATAACTTGAATTGGTGGCCAAGAAGGTGCTTCCCATTTGCTTCGTATCATGAAACTTTTGCTTTTTTAAACAATCTCAGAATAGCTGGTAATCTTAACCTCCGAACCCCGGGCGGGTTATGCGCAGGACATTAATTAGAAAAAAAATCTCATTGTATAAATAATCTTATCCATCATCAGCCATACAAATTAACATCCGAAGTCCGCCGCGGTTAGCGGCTCGTAGCGCATATGCAATCGTGAAAGATATTTAAATATGGCCGGTCGTTGGATGGGTGATCAAAAACTTATTATATCGAGCCCTTCCATGATTTGGAAGGCACGTTAAGCCGTTGGTCCAGATTGGATCTGTAGTCCTAGGCCCGCTTGGTGGGTTATATTATTATAAAATTTATAAAGAATCATATGTACTATTCTCATCTTATGATATACTCAAAAACATTTATTTTCCTGCAGGTATAACCGCTCGGGTGGCCGGGAGTATATTTTACGGCAACGGTCTTCTATCTCTAATCCTATCTTGGTTCTTCATATCCTCTTGGAAACGGATCTCTTTCTTTTGGTCCAAAGCAGAAGTCACTGACGGTGCTTATTTAAGTCAAGATAGAAGAATACATGGGAGAGTTGTTTTTATTACTTGGCTTGTTGCCTTAGTCGCATGCGGTAAGTGATTACGTAAGTTATACGTTTAATAAATACGTTCGTTCCCATTCACTGGTAGAGAATGCCATATTGACATTAAGTTCGTCATTTGCATGTAAGGCATTAAAGATTCAATAAAAAAAAATACACGTAGGATGATATGATAAATCGATTTTTTGCGAAAATCCTTGGAATTTTGCGAAAACACGGAGACAATGGCTTTACTCAATCTTACTAAAAAATATAGGATTTTTGCAAATATTCGAGTCGGCTCAGTAAGATTGCGAAAAGAATCGTTGACTTATTAATTATTATAAATATTTTTGGTTTTTTGTATTCTTGGGTTCACACATGCTTTGGAAGGCACGTTATGCCGTTGGTCCCTATTGGATCCGTAGTCCCATGTGGTGGGTCACATCTGTGCCCTAGCAGTGAGAACATTATAAATCTGATAATGATGACGGGCAATATAAATACTTGCGGTAATTTCGCTACGAGATATTACTTTAAATCGTTTGGTTGTGTTTAGTTTTTTTTTAATTACCTTTACAAATGTCAAAATTTCTATGAAATATAATGCTTCATACTTATTTCGTTTCTTACCCCTTGGTAACACTTAACAACACAACTTAGTTACCAGCAACATAAGGAAATAGTTCCTTAGTTTAAAAACACATCATAAGGTTACTTCATTAATGATATATATATTATTTTTAATTTTAGGGGAACACATACTCAGCATGATTTCAGCAACTGGTTTCGATATACCGCCTTTGAAATATTTCGAGAGATACATTCTAAGCTCACACGGATTTATTATAACGAACGGTAAAAAAAACACATTAGCTATATTCATGTATTATGCACATGTATGCATAATACATGAATATAGCTACAATTTACAACTTCAGCGTCAATATTTTAAAGTTAACTATTTATGCTATCACGAGTGCTTATTATCCTAAATATTAATATTATAAATGTGAAAGTTTGTGAGTTTGTATGTTTTTATTTCTTACTCAATCACGTAAAAACGGCTGAACGGGTTTGAACGAAATCTGGTAAAAACTGGATTAAACACATAGGATACTTTATCTCGAAAAATGTTAGGTTCCTGAAGGATTTCCAAGAAACTAAAGTTGACTCGGACGAAGTCGCAGGCGGTCGCTAGTAAATAATAATTTGATGCTTTTGAAATGAGATTCCTCAGTCTGACTCGATCATTTTTTTTTTCACAATAGTGAAATATTTTTTAATTTTAAAGCTTTTTAAATATTTTATTACGATGTATGGCTATAATAGGGTATTGGACAAGTGTTAGAAAATGGAGTCCATAAAAAGTAGATATTCATCACTGTTAGCGACGCGCTCAATTATGTTATATTTTTTATTTAAAATGTAGGGTAGTGCGATGTCACTGCCGATCCCGCGGATAACCGTTGTGAGCCATTGCACGGTCACCAATCAGTCTGCCGCGAACCGCTCTGGAAGTGACACCGTACTACTTTGCGATCCCTAAAAAACACGTGTTAGACTAAAATTGCTGTAAAAGTGTTTATTATACCTTTGTTTGCTGCATTTTGGCGTTTTACATCGATACTGAATCTCCCATCCCCCACAAAGTGGTCTTCAAAGCCGGATCATATCGATGTACCCGACGCCGCCGGTAAAAATGGTACTTACGCGCAGTGCAAGTAAAAATACAGTGCATGGGAAAATACAAGAATCTCACCCAAAAGGCAGCGTAAAATCTGAGCCTGTGAAGAACGGATAACCGCTCAATCCAACAACTTCTACAATGGGCGCACCGGCACTGAAGGTCATTGCTGCTGCTACACCAGCTGGACTGCAGCAACAACTCACGTACGACAATGGAGAAACCTTTCGGGATCCGAAGAGCTCGCAAATTTCAACGTCATCTTCCGCCAAGGCAAGACGCAAAAGGTTAGAACTGGAAGCAGCAGAGCAAAAGGCTAGGATACAAATGGAACTAATCGACAAAAAACTCCAAGCAGACCTAGCCGACTTAGAAGACGAATACAGTCCACAGCAACGTGAGCATACTCACTCCGAAGTTGAGAAGTGGTTGGAACAAAGCCAACACGAAATGGATACGGCCCAGCCAGCGCCCGCAAATGGCCCCCCTCCGGGTGCGCTGGACCCCTTGCATGGAACCGTCGAACTGTTGGCGACCGCACTGAAGCAAATCACCACTTCTGAAACTAATAATGGACACAACAACACTCAATTGTTAAGTAGAATGAGTGTACCAAAAGACTTACCTGAGTTTTATGGAGATCCGCTTGAATGGCTGCAATTCAAACAGGCATATAACGAGTCTACGAAAATATGTGGATTCAGCGATATCGAAAATATGTGGAGACTACGAAAATGCTTACGGGGAGCAGCAAAAGACTCCGTTTCGGCACTTCTCATTTCTTCCACTTCGCCCAATCAGCTGATGTCCACACTGGAACTAAGGTTTGGCAATCCGGATATAATTTTACACAAAATAACGCAAGAAATTAAAAGATTACAGCCGTTGCCGCCACATTACCTAAGTGAAATAGTTCCATTTTCTATCAAAATAGAGAATTATATAACAGCTGTTCGTGCAGTGGGGCGCGACGAGTGTCTTCGTGGAGTTCATATAACAAATATTATTTTATCTAAGCTTCCTACGACATTAATATCTAAGTGGTCTGATTACAGTTTCCCAAAACTCAAAGATGGAAATAATAAGTCAAGAATAGACATAATATCAGAATTTTTACGCGAAGAAGCAATTAAAATATCTACCACTGCTAACATAATCAGTATGGGAACGCGCAGTTTTAATCAAAACAAATATTCAAACCGTGACGGTATCGCTAAAGGTTCCCATACCGTACTGGTCCAATCGTCAAATGACATAAAGGAAAATTGTAATTTTTGTAAGAAAAGTAAGCATGAATTGACAAAGTGTAAGCAATTCATAAAGGCATTACGCAAAGATCGCTGGCGATACGTCAAACATAATGGACTATGTTACAAATGCTTACTATCTCGACATGACAGGGAAACATGCCCCGCACCCGCATGCGATAAGGAAAATTGTGGAGGAGCGCATCATCGTCTTCTACACAACCCTGTACGGAACCAACACTACGCAACAAATCAAGAGGAGACATCGGCATCGAGTCGCACTACGCCGCCGCCACAGCCGGCGGAAACCGTCGCCCACATACGTTCGATACATAATAAAGTGTTATTGAAAGTAGTGCCGGTTAAAGTGTATGGTGTTAACGGTCCAATAAGTGCGAGTGCGTTATTAGACGACGGATCTACTGTGTCGCTGATAAGCGCGCAGCTGGCGGCGCGCGCTGGCTTGCGCGGCCGAGACGAGACAATGCGCGTATGCGGCGCCTGAAACAACGATACGTATGTCTGTAATTCCACTGTAGTTACTATGAGCTTATCAAGTATGTGTAATAATAGTTTATTTGAGATTAAAGCACGTAGCGTTAATGAATTGAATTTGCCTATCCAAAATGTTTGTTTATATGATTTTGATAAGTACGATCATTTGAAAAATGTTAATATCGACTGTAACACTATATGTCAACCTGAGATATTATTAGGCCAGGATAATTTTCATTTGTTAGTTCCTTTAGAAGTAAGATTAGGAAAATCCAACGAGCCGTCCGCTACTCGAACCCCCCTAGGCTGGTGCGTGCACGGTGTAGTAGGCGCGCCGCCGCCGCCGCCGCCGCGGGCAGCCCCATGCGACGCCGACGCCCTGGTGGTGGTCGCGGCGACCCAGCCGCCCGCGCCGCACGAGCATGCTCTGCGCGAGCTGCACGACGAGGTGCGCCGATCGTTCTCCATTGACGCCTTGGGAGTGTCCGGTAAGGTCCGGCAGAACAGGGATGAGGTGCGAGCGGTAGCTGCCCTCGAGAGCAGTGCGCAACTTATTGATGGTAGGTGGCACGTTGGCTTACCTTGGAAAAATCCGAACTGTAAGTTACCCGACACCTATCCCTATGCACTTTCTCGCTTGAATAGTATAATGAAAAAAAATTACAGTGAACGAAGAGTATGCAAGTAGGTACCGGGAACGTATTGAGCACCTTTTAGTGAATGATTTTGCTCAACCTATGGAACGCAACAGACCAGAACCGAAAACCTGGTACTTACCACATTTTGGGGTAGACAACCCCAATAAAAAGAAATTAAGGTTGGTGTTTGATGCCGCCGCTAAGGTCTATGGTAAGTCACTTAATGATTATTTGCTAACCGGTCCTGATTTATTAAACTCTTTGTTTGGTATTATGCTTCGTTTCCGAGAAAATAAAGTAGGTGTGGCTGGCGATATAAAAGATATGTTTTAAGAATAAAAATAAAACTCGAAGACCAAAATGCTTTGCTTTTCTTGTGGAAGGAGCACCCCGAGGGTGACATACGTACATATAAAATGACGTCCCTTATATTCGGTGCGAACTGTTCCCCATTCATAGCACAATTTATAAAAAATAAAAATGCGCAGCGGTATGAGTCATCGCACCCAGCCGCTGTAGACGCGATTATTAAACAGCACTATATGGATGATTATATAGATAGCCTGCCGGACGACGCCGCCGCTATAGAAATGATAAAATACGTCACAGAAATACACAAACAAGGTGGTTTCGAAATAAGAAACTGGATGAGTAACAGTCAGGCAGTGTTAAGTAGTTTACCAAAAGAAACTTTAGGTGAAGTATCCGTAAGGTTTAAATTTGATCAACAGTGTAGTGGTGAACGAACGCTCGGTATGATATGGTATCCAGTTCAAGACGAACTCGGTTTTGACGTCTCCATGAAGAAAATTCCGGCAAACATAATAGAATGTCGAAGTAAACCGACTAAAAGATTGATGCTTTCTGTAGTTATGTCGATATTTGATGTAAACGGCTTATTAACACCCTTCACTATTCAAGGTAAAATCATGGTGCAAGATGTTTGGAGGGACAATACCGACTGGGATGAAACTATATCAGACAATGTTTATTCTAGGTGGCGCAGCTGGATAAAATGTTTAAAATTAATATCAAACATACGCTTGCCTCGATGTTACCTACATTCCTTTGGCACAAAAAATAAGGAACCGGTCGCGGCCGCTTGCGCAACTCCAGCCGTAGACGGGCCGTCTACGACAACGCTACGAGCGAGTCCCCCCGCACCACCTCCGACGTCTACGAGCGCTACGAAAAATGCTACGCCGCTTGAGACAAACTACATATGCGATAAGGTCTATTATCGTAATTTGCAATTGCATGTTATCTGTGACGCATCGTCAAAGGCGATGTGTGCAGTCGCATATTGGCGTTGGATAGATAACGGGAGTATACGAATGGCGTTCGTGGCTAGTAAAGGACGAGTTGCGCCTCTGAAACCCACTACAATACCCAGATTGGAACTGCAAGCTGCGTTACTCGGGGCTAGGTTGGCGGATACTATAACTCGAGAACATAAATTGCATATTAAAGCAAGGTATTTTTGGAGCGATTCAACTACCGTGCTGCATTGGATAAACAATAATACTCGTAATTATAAAATGTTTGTGGCGACCCGTTTGGGCGAAATAGACGAGTTAGTTTAGTTAACTCGTCTATTGGACAACTGAATGGAGATACATATCGACAAAATTAAATATAGCTGACGTTGGTACGAGAGAAAATAATTGTGATACAATTATGTATAATAGTGAATGGTTTTCCGGGCCAATGTTTCTTTTAGATAAACAAACGAATTGGCCGCATGACGTCATCATCACGAACAAAAATACTGATGATTTGGAATGTGTGAATTTTATTCAAGATCTCGAGAACTTACCCGTCCCGGATTCCAATAGGTTTTCTTCTTGGTTACGATTAATTAAAACAATGGCTATGGTGTTATGATTTATACATAAATGTAGAAAAAAGACTGAAAGTATTCTGATGGAAATGGAATCTGCGGAGTTGCTGTTAATAAAACAAGCTCAATTGGAGTGCTTTGCAGCGGAAATATCTGCAATCAAGGAAGGTAAATTTATAGAAAAGACTAGTAGGCTACTTACCTTGTCACCGGTACTCGACGAACGCGGAGTCCTACGATGTGGAGGCCGTATCGATGCAGCGCGCGGAGTCTCGCCTGAAACTAAGAGACCGATTATATTAGACGGCAAGCATAATGTAGCCCGGTTGCTGGTGAAGTACTATCACGACAAGGCTGCCCACGGGAACCATGAAACTGTGGTGAATGATCTGAAACAGAAATATTGGTTATTGAAAATAAGACCGACTGTAAAATACGTAGTGTCACGGTGTATGTTATGCAGAATAAGAAAAGCAAAGCCACAAGTACCGAGAATGGGTGACTTACCTGCCGCCCGGATGGCCCATCACCAGCGCCCCTTCACTAACTGCGGCGTGGATTTGTTTGGCCCAATGGAGGTCGCGGTGGGACGTCGGCGTGAAAAACGGTATGGAGTGATTTTCACCTGTCTTACTGTGCGTGCGGTTCATTTAGAAATAGTTCATTCCATAACCACAGATTCAATGATTATGGCGTTGAGAAGAATGGCAGCGCGCCGAGGCTGGCCTCGCCATATTATGTCAGATAATGGAACCAATTTAAGGGGAGCTGACACTGAACTTAAACGGTCATTGCTCGAGCTCGACAATGAGGCGCTGAGAAACGAAGCCGCCCATAACGTTGCTGATTGGACCTTCATACCGCCTGCGAGCCCACACTGGGGTCGGGCGTGGGAACGGTTAATAAGGAGCATCAAAACTTATCTCAGGGTCATCCTGAAGGAGCGTGCACCGAAGGATGAAGTGTTAAGCACGCTGCTAGCGGAAGTTGAGAATATTGTCAATAGCCGCCCGCTATCGCACGTCTCTGTGGAGCCTAACAGCGACGAATCATTGACTCCGAATCACTTTCTATTGGGAACTGCATCAAGTCTGCCAACGATAGGTAAATTTAATGACAGTGACTTGTACCTGCGCAAACAATGGCGCAAGTCACAACGTCTGGCAGACATGTTTTGGAAACGATGGGTGACTGAGGTATTACCGGACCTTATACCACGTCGCAAATGGAGCCAAGAGCAGGAGCCGCTGAAGGTGGGTGATTTAGTTTTACTTGTCGACCCAGACTCTCCTCGTAATGTGTGGCCGAAAGCCATAATCCAGGAGGTATTCCCGGGTGCAGATGGTCGAGTGAGGGTCGTCGAGCTCCGCACTAGGACGGGTACGTTGAGGCGGTCCGCGGCGCGCGTAGCTAGAATCCCTCTGGTGGAGTAGTGCTGAGCTAGCACTGGGGTGGGGAATGTTAGCGACGCGCTCAATTATGTTATATTTTTTATTAAAAATGTAGGGTAGTGCGATGTCACTGCCGATCCCGCGGATAACCGTTGTGAGCCATTGCACGGGCACCAATCAGTCTGCCGCGAACCGCTCTGGAAGTGACACCGTACTACTTTGCGATCCCTAAAAAACACGTGTTAGACTAAAATTGCTGTAAAAGTGTTTATTATACCTTTGTTTGCTGCATTTTGGCGTTTTACATCGATACTGAATCTCCCATCCCCCACAATCACTATGTTGTGTATTTCGGTAAAAAAACCAAATCAAAAACTCTATTTTCAAGTTGCCGCGAAAAACGTATCTCTGGACAATATGGCGTCTCACTGGTGTGTGACGTCACACGACTGTCATTAAAACGTCAAACCATACAATCAAATGTCACTTTAACCGGAAGTTTACTTGCGTGTGACGTCATTTTAGGCTCCACCAATCCCAAGCGTTTTGGGTCACGTGACAATAGACAAGAAAACTATTAACTTTATCGAGGGTTTTTAGTAAAATTATGAATATTTTTTCTGTAAAATAGTAAAAACTCCTGCCAATATTCATTCTAAATACAGATGCTAACAATTGGCACTTTATTTTTAATACTGTCAAATACCCTATTTAGCAAGCAACAGTGTAATTTTTGCACATTCATAAATTAGCGATGAATGAAAGATTTTAAAATTCTGGATTTCACTAAAGCTGTTTCGCTTCTTTGTATTTTGTTATAGTGCACTGTTAGACATTTTATATCTTCTTTCTGCAACTTTCTTGCTTTAACTACTACTGGTCGTTATGGTCTAATAGCTCAGCGCTAAATGGGCAATATCTCTCATTTCTAAAACCCTTTTACCACTTGTTTGATTTCAGCAGAAAGTTACACGCTTTGGACGGCAATTCCTATATTTTTATTGAGTTTGATTGCAACAATTCTGTGGAACTTTCAAGATCTTATTATCATATTGATAAGCGTGGGCCTTACTTCTAGATATCGCAGGCTGAATTTGTATGTTAACCGCGTCGTGAATTTTGAGAGACGCAATAAGGACGTGGAAAAGGTAGGTGATTACAATTAAACGGTATTAAGTCTCAGACGCACCCACATTGCACCCACAATGCATTCTTTCGCTATGGGTGCGTCCCCGCTGGGGGCGTCGCGGAATGGGTGCATAACGGCCAGACCCAAAATAATGTACGCGCAATAAGATAGCCAATTATAAACAAGTATTGTTGAATAATGAGTCAATTAAATCCTAATGACTTTGATAGTGCAGGTTAGCGCGTGCGGCCTGCTATCGCGGAATTGAAGCTACTTTCAGTCGTTAACACCCACCAATCCTGGGTCATGGTGGGTCATGGCCGAACCAACCTTCCTATTTCACCCAAAAGAAAAGTCTGCGCCCCAGCAGTGGGGACATTAATAGGCTGATGATTTTGACATTGTAAATATATTTGTAAAGCTAATAAAGTTATAAGATACAGTTCTAAGATACATGATGTCTGTAGGTGATTATTTTATTGCTTTTTTTCATTAATTTTTTGTTCGTCTGCTAATGATTTTATTATTTCTGTCGAGTACCTGAAATAGCGACGTAACAAAATATTCTTTGCCCGCTGAATTTTGGCCGCGTCTTTGACTAGTTGTCGTACTTATGGAAGTAAATGAAAGTTCTAAGCCTACGGAATACGAACTTTCCTATAATTAGATCCATTATGAATCCCAATTACGATAATTTTAACAAATTTTCTTCTTTGGTAAAGTTTCATTTAGTTAGCTGGTAAAAGTTGCCTGGTAGAAATTGCTACCTTAGCAATAAAGCCTCTTTTGTGTTTAAATTCCCGTGTCTATGTATTTTGTTAAACTGTTTTATCATGCAATCAAGAGTATTTATTCATTATTATATTGGTACATCGTTTGATTTCTAAAGGCTTTCCAAATAGTACTGCTATAGGCAATTGTTCCACCGCTGACGATGAACGAGCAGCCAGTAGAGATATAAACTTGAGCAGTGGGAAGCGTGTTTGTAGTTACAATATTTTTTCGTTGGACTATAAGCGAGTGTGCGAGAGGAGACTCCCCCCGAAGTTGGGAGATGCTATCCGCCTACCATACCGCCATACCTCCAGAGGCACTAGCCAATTTTCGGCTTGAGGTCCCATTAGGATCTCGCCGTCCCCAAACTGGGTGACGCTGTAAAGGTGATCTACGACCAACTGCATACACGCTGAAAAAAAAGGAAATACGCCATATTACCAAGAGAAACGTAAAGCTGTTTTATACTGAAATACACAATAGGACAATAAACAGCCACTTTTTATGGAGTCCATACTGGAGAATGTATATTGGACGTATCTTGAGTGAAAATAGCCAATAGTTAGTCGTTTTTTTTCAACTACCATACCAAAGATTGATTATTAAGATTTGGTGCCAACTAAATAATGAATCTAGTCAAAAAAACAAGTTCAACAATATTTGTTTGAGGAGCTGGTATAGTATAATTACATAAAATTACAAACAACAAAAGAAACAGTACAAAACGGTATAATTACATAAAATTAAATTTTACAGGACCTATAAAAAAGTGAATGACATACCTACAGTGAGATTTTGACGTGGTTTTTAATTTAGTATTTTAACACTGTTTTAGGCGGTTTTGATTGAAAATGAGTTGATTCAAATTCAGCTGGCCCAAAACATGCGGACTGTAAAAAAAAGTATTTTGACCAGATGCATTATTATACTGTTTTGTTCGTCAGCTCCTCATTTAATCAGTTATGAGGAGATCAATGGACAACTTTTGTTTTTTTTCCAGGTTGAGTTTGAGAAATACCTACGTTGTGAACAATGGCGTCGCATCAGAGAGGCGTACGTGCGCCAGGCGGCGCTAGTGAGAATGGTGGACGCCAAAATTGGCCCTCTCATACTGCTGTCCAACATTAACAACTTCTACTTCATTTGCCTGCAACTATTCCTTGGGATCAAGTTAAGACCTTACATTTGTTCCGTATAAATCGGAAGTTAAGAGGGGGGGAGGCGGGCAGTTTTTTCCATACAAACGTTCTGGACTGATTTTTACACGAAAGAAATGTTTTTCATACACAAAAAAAATATTTTACTCATTATAGGGGCGTACGTAAGTTATCAAAAAAAGGAAGACATAGGTCGACAAGGAAGACATAGGTCTTCCTATTTTCGATAACTTGCGTTTCAAAGAAACTAAAAGCCCTCAAAAAATCTACAAATAAACTAATTTTTATCACCACTAAAGACGTCTAGTGTGGATATTCAATAAACATTTACATAAAAGCAACACATAGAGGCCTAGTACAACTACTTATTATTCTATATCTACTTATAATTAATTGTACTTGTACTTGACTTCACTATTCGCTTTTAACATTAATTTTGATTGCACATTCCCTAAATAGCATGATAAGGATACACTGCCGTCAAATTTACCAATTGCAAGTACAAATACAGTAAAACCCGTTTAAGACGATTTCACATGGACTCGACCAAAAACGCGTCTTAAGCGGGAAAGTGTATTATGCGGGATTGCGGAATAGGGTAATTTCTAATGTAGATATTGAGGTATTAAATGTACTATATTTAAGAATTATGTATGTTATAAAAAATGTAGTGTATTATTATTTATTATTACGTTATTTAAATTAATCACTTATTTTAGTTTGTCAAAAAGATTTTGAGGCATTAGCAATTACAAGTTTTTCAACATGATTTAACTTTTGCAGTGCGTCTTTGCTTTGATTCAAAGAAATTTATTTTCTTAACGTCTTAAATCATTAACTGCTGATAATGCCTGGGCGTGTGACAATATCAGAGTTCACTATTCTTCTTATTGATCATTATCACTTAGGACCTCTTCTTGTGTCTTATTCACATTCTCATTGAATTTTATACTGTGCCACATTGTCATCAATGGAAGAACACCCAGAAAAACCCTGGAGGCCGCGTAGCGTGCGTCGCTCGACAGTCGGCACGTCAACCGCTGGCCGCTTCCGCAAGAATATGTGTGGTACGTTGGCGATTTAGGCGTATTAAACGGGATGAAAAATCGTATTAAGCGTTAAGAAATGTATGAAAACATGTCTCAAGTTGCAGGGAATGACGCAAAATGGCGTATTATGCGAGAAATCGTATTAAGCGTGATCGTATTAAACGGGTTGTACTGTACATAGCCATGTGAAGTGCAACCATTGCTTTAAGATTTTTAATTACAACTAAAAATCACATTTAAACTATGTTATACCAACTCAGTATACAAAACTTACAAAGCTCTAAACTTTGATTACTATTAAGGGTGTTATCCAATGAGGCGTTACTTCAAAACTTCTCACTTTAATAAAGTCTCCAATGAAAATGAAGACGAGAAGATTAACACTAATAATAGACATTTAGAACATTGTATGCGACTGTTCCATTCCAGTAAGAGTCAAGGATCCGCCGCGAGCGTGGTTTATTACCTAATATCTCTGGCTTGGCTGATATTCCGCGCTTGCGGGGTGGTGCTCACGGCGGCCGACATACAATTCCATTCCAAGCGAGCGTTGACATACATCAATGCATGTCCTGCGCCCGGATACAATATTGAAGTGAGATAATATAGAAATTCTTACTTTCGCTCGATATCCGTCTTTGCTGAAAAACATTTCAAATCTTTTTTAATACAGTTGCTCAAATAGTGATGTATTGCAGGGATGTATAGCGTTCGGGATGTGGGCTATTACATACTCGAGCTTTTTCTTTACCTTTTCCGAACTCGTGCGTTCTCTTTCCCAACTGTCAAAATAATGTCTATTAAAAAGAAATAACCAACTACGAAGTTTTTACTAAACAAAATCATAGATTTTTTTGTGATTCTTGGAAATATTTCTAAAAAGAAGCTCCTAATTTGTTTCAATATCGGATTTAATGATTTGATTCAATGAGTTAGGTTTCATTTCATTTCATCTCATTAAATTTCATTTCCATTTCATATCAATAAAAAAATCTACTGACGACTTGGCTGTATGGGCATAGTTCCCTTTGCCTACCCAGAATGGGTGAAGAAAACAAAAAAAAATCTCTGTTTATATTCTTTTACAGTTGGTGCCATTTTATAAAAATGTTCTTTATTAAATTGCTTAATTTTTTCGCAACTGTATTAGAAATAGTTGTTCAGTACACGTGTGGAACCGTCATTGCAACTTGATCCGACTGTCGGAACTGTTTGCCAGACAGGCTTTTCGCACTCGTAATGAAATATACTATTTCAGCACATTTGCTACAAAAAATCATTTACGAAGGTTCTATGCATTTTTCGAAAGTTCAAAATTACGCGCCATACAACTTCCTTGGAAGCGCTCTTGATCTATACGTTTGTCTCACTTTAATACTAAAAAAAAGAGTCGAAAGATGTTGTTCTTATTTTCACCACCCGCACGTAGCGCCACATTAAAATGGGCGCCATTTTCTTATTAGAAAAAGTTTGCTTCATTACTTATAAATTATATTGTTTTCTCGTAAGTGTATTGAAAAAGAATTGTATGACATTCGTGCGAAATAGGTATTTATAAAACCGTGACTATGGCAAGCCCGAGACGACAGAAAAGATGCAGCTACTTTAGCTTTTAAAAATATTGGAGTGCTGAATTTCAGTTCCTCAGTGATTGGCTCGTTTGTTCGGTGGCGCCAGTTACCGTCCATATATTTATATAAGTAGTTATAGTAAAATATCCTAGATATATCGTATCAAATCTTAGTCAAGATTGTAAACTCTGTGAAGGCTACTTTCTAAAATAGAATTTATTTTAAATCAAAAGAAGAAGAATTTCATGTCCTTTGGTATTTAGAGTCATAATCATATCATTAAAAAGTACTCATAGAAAAAGTAGAAATACTTAATAGGGATGATGACATTATTTTTGTTATCGAAGATACATTCGAAGATAATTGATTTGAAATGTCTCATGACGTCACGTTTTCGTACAATTTTTACTGACGTCACGAGGCCCCACTCCCAAACTTTGACGCGCTTTATCTTTGTAATTTTTTGGTTAAGTGACAAAAGAAAAATAAGTGTCCATTAGTTTTGGATGATCTTACTGACGGACTAAATTGAATTGCGGATTTTTAACTCCGTCATCATCCCTATTATAAACATTCATCCAGATAGTTTAGGCTCAAACACATTATTATGTATTAGGTTAAAGTTCTGTTAGGCTTGTGAAAATCAAACTAAAACGTTTCTAGGTATAATAAATTGGGGTTGAAGTTGTCAATGGGCGGATCTTTTGGCTTATATTTTTGTTCCTAAGTCCACTCGGGCGATTTTTAGATTGAATTGTATTTTTCTCTGCATTAGTCTTGTATTTTTATTCAAGTTTATTTATAACATGGAACAGGAATTGTTTAGTTTGAGTTCGTGTCTTATCATAATTTTTATTATGTATTAGTTATGTTATATAATAAGATATAGTTCATATTGAAAGTAAAAATTCAAAGTGATTTCAGGTAAAACGGTTGAATAATCAGCTGACGTATGACCACGTGGCTTTAAGCGGGATGGGATTCTTCTGGTTGGACAGACAGACTTTACTTCAGGTAATTTTGTTTTATTAAAAAAAAATATATAACAATCAAATATCTATTAGACACATCTAAATAAAAGTTTTACTAGAAAAAAATCCACGCGGGACAGGCAGCAGACATCCGGGCGTTCAGACAGCGTTTTGACATTTTAATGAAAATAAAAATGGTTGCCTGTAAAGTCGGTTTTACGGGCGAAGATTTTACGTGACAACGTCTTTTTCTCGGTAGAATATTTATTGATATGAATATAATTAAATTGCACAATAGGAACAAGGAATTGAATGAAAATAAGAATTGCACAAATTTTAACTATAGAAATATATTTTGTTTACTAAAAAAAAATGGTTGCCTGTAAAGTCGGTTTTACGGGCGAAGATTTTACGTGACAACGTCTTTTTCTCGGTAGAATATTTATTGATATGAATATAATTAAATTGCACAATAGGAACAAGGAATTGAATGAAAATAAGAATTGCACAAATTTTAACTATAGAAATATATTTTGTTTACTAAAACATTGTACATGTAAACTTAAACTTAACACGAGAGACTCATCGTAACGTTACCGAGCGTTACACTTTTTCATAAGTGACTCCCAGCCGCAACCTAATTTAAGACGTTGTCACGTCAACATTGTACATGTAAACTTAAACTCATCGTAACGTTACCGAGCGTTACACTTTTTCATAAGTGACTCCCAGCCGCAACCTAATTTAAGACGTTGTCACGTCAAAAGAAAAATTAAAGATTTAATGTTGTTGTTTTGGTAGATCTGAGTTAGGTTAGGTTAGGTTAGGCCATTTACAATCCATTTACTGCGAAAGTTGGCATGGCATCGACACCAAATGTAAATTTGACTATAATTGTATGTACTTTGCATAGAATGTGTATTATTTTATAAATTTTAGTGGTTTTGTTTTATGAAGACGATTTTTATTTTTGTATATTTTAATTAGCCATGTAACTTGATGCAATATGTTTAGTTAAATAATTCATAGCAACGACCTTATCTACATAGAAATTATCAATTAACAATTCAATTACTGAAACATAAAATATTTTTCGTTACAGGTAGCTGGAAATATTATAAAATATGAACTAGTTCTCATCGAGTACGATAAATAATAGTAGTTAGTTTTAAAATAAATAGTTACCTACTTACATGAGTTTTTTATTTTGCTATTATATTAACCTATTATGCTTTCCTTCAGCAATGATGATGATGATGAAATAGCTATATATTCAATACCTTGAATAAATACAGCTCGTATTGAGAAAAACACTTTCTGTAAATTAAATATCTAGTCTCTACCATTACACCGCGATGTGACATCATTAAGTACATTCTAGCGACTATACCACGGCGAGTGTTCTGAGTTCCCCTATCCCTCTATCACCTTTTCTTTAGGGGACCACGCGCGCTGGCCTACTTTGCCAAAGAGATTTGGTGACTCTTTTTTTTGTCGCACTATTCGTAAGTGAAATACTTTGCCCGCGCACGTGTTCCCTCCTTCCTACAATCTGTGGTCCTTTGAGAGAGGCGTGAAGAAGCATTTTTGCAGGCCGGCAAGGTGAGGATGGTTGGTGTGGCAGTTTATAACTGCTGTACCAGCTATCTTCGCGTTTGGACTTTATAACCACTTAACATCAGCTGGGGTAGAGTCATTTGCTTACCAGGCTATATAAAATATATACATATATAGCAATAATAGTACAGACTTAATTCAACTAATAATATGCATAGTATGTTAAGCAACACAGCTCGATGGCAAGTGGTTACCGCGTTCGGCTGCGATCGTTGAAGCTGAACAACTAGACTAGCTAGACCAAAAATTTAGTATCTCGAGCTTCTTCGTGCTTTGGAAGGCACGTTAAGTAGTTGGTCCTGGCTGCATCTGAGGTCGTTAGCACCCACCAATCCGCATTGGACCCGCGTGGTGGGCCATGGCCCCATTCTCCCCATTCCGTCAGGAAGGCCTATGCTCCAGCAGTGGGGGCATCAATAGGCTGACAGACAGATCGAAAAAGATAACAGTCAATATTCAATCGGTTATTGCAGACTAGGTGTCCATTAGCTAGAAAATTACAAAAAAAATATTTCTTTGCGTCACCGCTATCGACATGGGACGTTAATCGTAATGTTTAAAAAAATATCTGACTTTGTAACTGAAATTGTTAAATAAAACTCGGTTTACTTAAGAAATTATCTTTATTAAGTAGACCCCTTCACATCCGTCAGTTTATTTTTACAACTAGTGCTGCCGAACTTAAAGCTAAACAATAGGGCTTAATAATGCTTATCGATTAAAATTCGATTACTTCGTCTAACAGTTCGGCTTTAAAAACGATATAATTGAAACAGATGACCAGTGCCAATGCCTTTCCATCACTTATTTATTCTCGCGAGTCAACAATCGTGAGACGAACTCCGTGGCCAAGTGGTTTGTACGCCGGGTTTCATAGTGTCGCCGACTCGAGAGGTCACGGGTTCAAATCCCGGTGGGATAGATGTTTGTGTGATGAATATGAGCATTTGTACTCCAGTCGTGGATGTTTAATATGTATTTTCTATAAAAAATACTTATATACGTAGGTACAGTATATGTATTCTATCCGTTGCCTTAGTATCCAATAACATAAGTCTTATAGTGCTTACGTCCGGGCTAGGCTAATTGGTGTGTGTTGTTTTTTTTTATTTATTTATTTATAACTCTATTTAATGCCCTAGATACAACAACACGAACAAAATCGTGGCCGAAACCTGTCCAAAAGGTACATTGGACAATCCACGGAGTCCGTAAGATGATCGCGTAGTCAAAAAAGTTGGGACACATATTGGGCGTTCGTGGTGCATCTAGGGCATTTTCGCTGTCGTGATTACTCAAAATCTGATACGCTCGGTATTCATACAATTTGAGGTACATGCGGCGTCTACTTCAATCTAGGTCTATGGTCAGCAAGGAAGCCTTAAAAGTAAGTATTAATAATCTTAATCCTGGTATTGCTGATATAATGGCAGTATATCATTATGGTAGGAGACGTATTGTAGTCGAGCTTAGCTTAGAATCGGACGATTTTATCCGCATGGCAAATTAGATTAATAATCCAAAGTGAATAATGGACGGATTATGTGCCTGTATTGTTAGTTATCAGCATCACAATACGTTTAATATCGTTAGAATCACATACGAAGAATGGGCCATAACAAATTACGAGGACCCATTGTGAATTAACGGACGCGTAACCATTGCAGGATCGTTTTAAACTATCATGATCAATAACAATATAGTAATATAACATTATACGGGATTGTTACCATGTACCTACCTTGTTTTAGCGAGTTACCGAT
The DNA here is from genome assembly GCA_902850365.2 of Chilo suppressalis. Lineage (NCBI taxonomy): Eukaryota > Metazoa > Arthropoda > Insecta > Lepidoptera > Crambidae > Chilo > Chilo suppressalis. The sequence goes on from OU963898.1 coordinate 24,837,745, forward strand.
ATTTCGGCACTGTTGCAATCGCCGATCACGGAGTAATTGTTGGTAGTACAGGTCGCGTCACAGCAGAGGAGCTCGATGGCGCAAGTGGTTAGCGCGTTCGGCTGCGATCGTTGAACTTAAGCAACTTTCGCAGTGGTCGGTCATTGGATGGGTGACCAAAAATTACTATCTCGAGCTCCTCCGTGCTTCGGAAGGCACGTTAAGCCGTTGGTCCCGGCTGCATCTGCAGTCGTTAGTACCCACCAATCCGCACTGGGCCCGCGTGGTGGGTCATAGCCCAATCTCCCTATTCCATCCATAAGGCGTGTGCCCCAGCAGTGGGGACATTAATAGGCTGATGATGATGTGGATGACAGGTCGCAGCACTTAATTCTAGCGCTGAACAAAACCGCGGAGGGGATAGCTGTGCATGGGTACGACTGGAGAGCCAATTGGCGCAACGCACGCCCACCCGCGCACCTCCTTTCCCCCCAAGACATCTTAATTTTTATTTCTTCGCAATAACGGTCAGCGCTAGAGTTTCGTGCCGCGATTTATAGTATTAATGATTATAATTTTTATTATTTTTAAAGCATGTAACTGCTTGATGTTTAAATCTAAAGAAAATATAACTAGAAAAAAATCCACGCGGACCAGGCAGCAGACGGGACTCGAACCCGCACCCTTCGCAATCCGGGCGAATGCACTGACCAATTATGCTACCGCGGCCCTCACGGACCGCGTCGAAATTCTTTCTAGCTATTCTTAAGCTGCAAGGCAGCGCCATCTCTTCGCATGATTTCTTCGTGATCATGGCGCTTGCAACAGTGCCGAAATATCCGAAACTCTCTTAAAACAAGGTACATGGTAACAATCCTATAAATCTTTATATATATAATTCTTCTGTGAGTGTGTATGTCACTGAACTGCTCTTAAACGACTGGACCGATTTTGATGAAATTTTTTGTGTGTGTTCAAGGGGATCTGAGAATGGCTTAGATTCACAATTTTGTCCGCTGGACAACCCCTATTTTTTTAGGGCGGTACGAAGTTCGCTGGGTCAGCTAGTAACTTATATAACTATAACATTTCAAGATCTCTATGATAAAGTGGTAAGTAAGTTCGGTCTGTGGTCGCAAGTAAAGCTACTTACTGTTGCAATAGGCTGTTTGACAAGTTATTGAATCTCCTTTATTGGTGTTTGTTACTCACAGTAAAAAAAACACTACTTTTTAATGGTGTTGTGTTTCCGTCGATGTGTAAGGTTCCAGGGCTCCACGGGGTAGAGGATGGGTCAGGGTAGGCAAACGGTGCGAGTGATATTTCGTTTGCGATCGCAAGCGTCTATTCTGTAGGCTATAGTAGCCGCTTACCATCACGCAGGCCATAGCATGTATGCCACACTTTTAATTTAAAAAAAGGCACGTTTTGTTATCAGGAAGTCATGTCCCGTTCTCCCTAATAGGGAAGGGCAATGACTTATACCGGTAATACGCCAACATTATTGCATTTCAGAATGGCACAATTAGTCCCCAGCCCCAACTTCCGTTGGCAACAACCGCCAATAGAGCGCACAAAGTAGTCTTTTTCACTCTAATGCATAAAGCAATCTGCTTTACATCATTACATCTCGTTCTTTAGCCTCCTAGTCAGCAACTGTCAATATGTCAATATATAAGTAATCACAAAATATTTTTATATTTATTTTCTTTAAAACTTTACTTACGAATGACACGTTTTTCTTGTCTCTAATAGTTCGTTATTGTTATTTGTGCACTATCTAAAACACAAATAGTTTGTTTGTCTGGAAAAACGTAAAATATTAACACTTGTAGCGAAGTGTACGTGTAGCCGAGGCGAGAGAGCACGCCCGCCCTTTATACAATATTAGTCTATGTGCCCGACTGAATGCAACTCCAGCAATTTTATTACCTGACTCTCTTATTGCCAAATTAGAAGCGTGTATGACGTATCTACGATTATAAAACATCATAGGGTAAACCATAATCGGTTGTTAATGATGATAAACAACTGCAAATACAGTCAGTATAATAGCCGAGACTAACTTAATGCGCGTTCGGAAGAATAGAAAAGATCAAGATTATAGATTTTGGCCCTCTTTCAAAAGCACTTTTTGAAAGACCCTCTCCCACACATACTTTACGCTTAGCTTAGTCCATTCTCAATGTCTATTACTACCATAAGAGCCCTTTTACAAAATTACGGCTGATCGGCGCGTAGGTACGTAGATTTGCACTAGTATATATTGCATTTTACGAGTGATGTTTCGAGTCTTATAAAATAACTAGCAAACCAGTGAACCAAATGTTCAACAAAACCTGATTTAAAAAAAAAAATTAATTAATTGAGAACTTCGGAGAATTTGGGTAACCACCCAAATTTGGTCGTTTGAAATTCGTGATTTCTCGAAAACCGGAAGTGCTACGTTACTCAAGTAGTGTAGTGTAGTTGTAGTCTTATCAGACTATTCTTAACTTATAACTTAAATATTCTCATTATTTATCTCTTACGGTTTGGCCGCTGAAACAGCACCACAAACGGACGGACTTGTCTAATAGATAAGAGATTATTAATAAACTAATTATAAAAATATATACATATATCAGTAGTTTAATGATGGTAGATTAGTTTTATGAAAGTTTTTGATAGTAGTTCTATTTCATTCAATATCAAATTACGAGGATAAACCTGCAAATTTTTTTGGAAAATCACGGAGGTTGTTCTTTTTTGATAATTATTGAGATGGAAATTCATATTTTAATACATTATGTTACAACAAAAACATATTTCTGATGTCGTAGTAATTAATTTGATCTTATTTATTGAGCATTATTGAGAGATTGAGGCGTTTGAAGTGTGCATGTTATCGTTTTTTCCGTAAACTAGCTGCATTAGAACGATTAGTACAAAAAAAGGAAAATAGTATTTGCAAATATTCTTCATTGACTTATGGTAGCCATATACACAACGAGAAATCGTTACGATCAGACTGTACAGTTCGAACGGAACAGTTTATCGTACGTGGCGTACGTATAGGAAACTGTGCAGTTTTATAACATACACGCTACGATTTCTCGGTACCGTTCGGACGGTACAGTCTAATCGTAACGATTTCTCGTAGTGTGTATGGTTACCATTACAATAGGAAGAATAAATCTACTGTTTACTTTTATTGGAAATAGTCAAAATCTTTTCTAGTGCGGTACATGAGGCGGTCAAAAACTTTGATTTTTTGCAAAAAATGTGAAAGGGCTCTTAAAGCAGGAAGGTAGCGCGTTCCAGGGTACGCGTAGTCGGGTAAGTATGCGTAGTCAGCTCCGCGTTCCCTGGAACGCTATATAAATACTATTAGCTACGCGTACCGTCCTCGAGTTCCTATCCGTAAGCAGCTTAATGATACATTTAGAAATTAGAACTTGGAATTGTCCTTGAATATTGATTGTGTTAACAAATTTTGAAATAATCGTAAAATGCTCATCATTGTAACTATAATTGACTTTATAGATAGTTACTTGTGTACTACATCTGTCATTTTATGTCCATGATCGAATCTCCATACAGCACAAATAACTTGCTTTGTTGACAAAGGACTTGTTCATTATTGAACTTGTATGCAGTTTAGGTACCATGAAATGGTATAGGGTATTCAAATATTTTGACCACTGATGTGACTTCAAGTTAAAAAAAAAACTTGCCATTCGCTTAAAATAAGAGTTGTAACGTTCATTTAATAAGAAAACCAAAATCCATTTGCGGAAAAGAGTTTTACTTTCACACAAGTTAACAACATGGCATTCATACAGCTAACTGATAACTAAAATGGTGGCGCCGCGCGAGGGGTCGCGCGGAGCGCGGTCCGAGGACGGCGCTTCGGCGGGAAGCTCTTCGATTGGTTGTGGCCGTGTCAGTGCAGGCAACATAATGGATGCGAATCGCGGATGTTTAGCCAACACGCGTAGAGAAACTAGAGATGCGCGCTACAGAGTTGATTCGGACACTGTTCTTATATCTTGTGACCGAGTCGTCACATAATTCTACTCGCGTGTATTTGCAGTTTTTGAATTTGACAGCAGTAGGACAGTGGCAATTGAAAAACCAGAGCCTCGAAAGAAAATGGAAAAAAAAATTGTAACTGCTTCATATCTCTGTTTGAATCCTAAATATTCCTTTAATTGTTTTATAAACCTACGTACTGCTCTCATGCTCTAGACAAATTAAAAATGGGAGATGTCCCTCAAGTTCAAAAATAGCAAATATGGTTGATTGGCCTATTTGATGATGTTTGATTACCGTGTTCCCAGCGCCTGTGAGATCTTTTGCCCTCAACTTTCCTTTTCACAATAAACTTAAAATGCTTCATCTCCTCTGTCAGGATCAGGTCTGGTCACCACCAAACATGTAGTTTTATAAATTTTCTTACATATTTAATAATGTATTACGACCTCCCCGCACCCAAAAAATACCCCTGAAAAAAATAAGCCACTAAAAACCGAAGCCCACTAATGTTCTGCCATAAATTTTGAGGGGAAACTCGTAATTTGGTAATATTGATATACTGTACTGATACGAAGATGAGGCCTGAAAACAAAAATTATATATAATAATTTTCCACTTTTGACATTAATATTAACGAGCTCCCGCGTCGTAGGAAAATTCTGATTAAAAATATCGTCTGATATGTGCAGTGTGTGGTGATTTTGACATGTCCACCATTATTACTAGTATACTAACTGGTTCTTGAAAACAAATACTGCTATGCGAATCTTAGCAATATAAAGGTGAACAGGGGTTGCTTAAAAATATGCTATTTCATCAGCCGGAATATTGTCATGCTAAGTATAACAAAGATTTGCAGGATTGCAGGAGAGATTGGAACACTGTATTGGAATCCGTATGTAATTGTAAGATTACCTGATTAATACCGATCGAATCATAACGAGTATCTGTCAACAGTTTCAATGAAACCAGTTACAATATCAGTTATGAGTATTAAGTTATTTCTTGTACAGGCAACATTGACATTGAAAGATATCCGCTGGAGTTTTTGGGGGAATTTCATTGCGGTTGGCGTCTTATTTTAATTATTATTAAATTCGTTCATAGTGGATATTGTGAAATAAAATTGGTGTGATTTTGTGTAACAACCATCTGCGCAACTCAAGAACTAGTGGAATCTTTAAAATATACGCAATTCCGGTCAAGTGGACTTTATTTTAATGTTGACTACCTCAAGAAGTTTATCGAAAAAACCAACTCGATACATTTCGTGACAAACACTCCAAGAAACAATAAAATATCACACCGACATTCTAATGTAAAAAAAAGAAGATTAAGATTTGTATTTATATATACGACTGAAGGACTTGTATCCATGGTCATGAATAAATTAATGAAAAAAAACCGCTGGTCGGTAGTTTGCGCACTTGACTTCGAGGCGTGTTAGCGTACCTTACGTGTCGGAATAAAATCTTAAGTTATCTTGAGAATCATTGTTTCATTTCTGAGACAGTAGTTGAATTTTATATAATACTAGCTGACCCAGCGAACTTCGTACCGCCCTAAAAAAATAGGGGTTGTCCAGCGGACAAAATTGTGAATCTAAACCATTCTCAGATCCCCTTGAACACACACAAAAAATTTCATCAAAATCGGTCCAGTCGTTTAAGAGAAGTTCAGTGACATACACACTCACAGAAGAATTATATATATAAAGATAAGTCTTAATTCTTCCAAATAAAGATCACATTTACAGGGGTTAACGCTTCACAGGTTTAGCATAAAGAGCTCGGAACTCAGATTCGATTTATTCGCAGTCAATGTCGATGGATGCGACACTGGTAGTCAGAAATGCAGCAAAATCTCTCCTTTTATGTTTTTGTTTGTATCGGGCACGAGTGAAATTGTAACTACATTTTGTGGTTTGGCTAATTTTAAACTACTTCCGTGTACTGAGGAAAGATTTGTAAAACTTTTCTAGACTGCTCTTAATTATCCACCACCACCACCACTATGGATTTAGAGATTCTGATCTGGATCTTATTGCGTCATACCTGATCGATAGGATTCAGAGGGTTGACATTAATGGCAATAAGTCTGCGGGTTCGCTGGTTAAAATGGGTGTTCCGCAGGGCTCAATCCTTGGTCTTTTCTTATTTTTAATTTATATTAATGACTTGCCATACTATGTTAGAGATAAGCATGAGATAGTATTGTTCGCGGATGATACATCACTTTTATTTAAACTCAAACGTAAGGAAACAGTTATTGATGACGTGAACAGTTGTATCTCTAAGGTGAAATGAAGGAAAAACGAAATGTATGAAATTTGTATTACCTAATGTAAAACAGGTAAAAACCAGTGTGAATGTAAAGGATAGGAATATGGGCCTTGTAGATACCACAGTATTGTTAGGGATAACTTTAGATTGTAAGCTTCAATGGGGCCCACATATTGATAAATTGTCAAATAGACTTAGCTCTGCAGCATATGTTGTAATGAAGATACACCAGTTAACAGATGTAGATACGGCCAGATTAGTGTACTTTAGTTATTTCCATAGTGTAATGTCGTACGGAATTTTATTGTAGGAAAACGCCGCCGACATTCAAACTATTTTTGTGCTGCAGAAGAGAGCTATTCGATCAATTTATAATCTTAAAGTTAGGGATTCCTTAAGAGATAGGTTTAAAGAATTTGGTATAATGACAGAAATCACACACCAAATACAAGAAACAAAAATAAACTAACTTTACCTGCTGCTAGGCTTCACAAAATCAATAATTCGTTTAAAGGACTTTGCGTTCGCTTATACAATAAAGTCCCAAGCAATATCCAAGAGTTAACCACAAATAAATTCAAAGATAGTAAAAAAAAGCACTTATTAAAAAAGCTTATTACAAAGTGTCTGATTATATTACAGACAAAAATGCTTGGGTTTGAACTGTCCCAATCATTCCAACAGGTTTTCTATATTAAATAAATAAATCATGATTGTATTGAAGTTGTAACAACATAATGATTTGTAAATGTTGTTACATTATGCTTTTAATGTTGTGGAGTTTTTTCGCTCGTTTTTCTCCGCAGCTTAAAAATATGTCCAATAACGAGTGGTAGGGAAATAAATGTTTGGACGTTTCAAAAGTGTTGTACTATACATCCAATTTGAATAAAGATATATTGATTTCTGATTTCTGATTTCTGATTTCTGATTTCTATCTGATTGTGGGAAGGTAATCATGATTTTGTAATTTTTTAAATACCATTAACTATCCATATAAAACATACTTACAGAGACACATGCACACACCCAAAAAGCCAAAAAAATTACCATGTAACCATTATCGAATTCGAATAGTTGGCGAGTGCGAAATGTCATTGTCAAATGTGTACTGATTGGAAGTTCTCGTTACGTCCGTTGTAGCACCGCTGTTCAAGTTATGTCTCATATTTGTCACGGGAAAAGTACTGAACAGATTCGAATCATATTTGGTACACATATAGTTTATGACCCGGATCGAGGTATAGGATACCTTTAATTCCGAGAAAATGTTGGGTTCCCGAGGGATTCTCAAAAAACTAAAGATAACGCAGAGGAAGTCGCGGGACACTGCTATTAACGTTATAATATAAAGTACTTTTATAATATAAGTTATTTAAAGAACCATAACCCGGCAACAAATTTGCATGCTCAGCACATTAATAAACAGCTCTACGAAACGGAATTCGAATAAAGGACCTTTGAAGCAGAATGTGTTTTAACAACGAAATTTATGAAAATAATTAATTCTAAGCGAAATTCTTTCGTTGTCAAGGCCACCGCGGTATATAAACTTGAGCAAACACAAAATCGTTTAAAGTAACATCGGCTCTTAAAACTAATGTATTTTTATTGTTTTAAACATTCATGGTCAATAATATTATAACTATTAATGGGATTGTTACCATGTACCTTGTACCAAAAAGTGTCACAGATTCTACGGTCTCCCAAAGACAACTTCCCGTTGGAGAAACCTGGTGTATACAAGATCGACTGTAGCTGTGGTAGTTTGTATATTGGCCAAACGAAGCGGACAATAGCATGCCGACTGAAAGAACACATAAAAGCATCCAGAAATAATGATACGCAAAAATCAGCCATCGAGGAACATTTAATTGATTGGGGTCCTAATTACTGGATTGAGCTCCATAATCCACAAATTATCTCGACAGAACGCCACTACATACCAAGATTGGTCATGGAAGCGATTGAAATAACCAAATACAAGAATTTCAATCGTGAGGATGGGTTTAAATTGTCAGGTGTCTGGAATCCAGTGGTTCGTATGTGTAAAAACCGCAAATATCAAAAAAATGTCCTTGCGCGATCTGATACTGTGAGTATTGTGTGTTGGGAACAGGTGCGAGTGAATAGTGAACATGTGACCAGTGGTAGGGGTACCGATCGCAGTAAAAGACGACGTCAGCGGGTAGACCGCTATGTCTGCCAATAACATCTACCCGCAATTACTTCAGTTACTCCGTGATCATGGCGCTTGCAACAGTGCCGAAATATCGGAGACTCATAAAAAACAAGGTAAGTACTACATGGTAACCATCCCGTTAATAGTTAAAAAAATATATATTTTTTTTATTCATCGCTAAAGAGAAGCCAGTGACTTTGGTTGTTATGACTGGCCAATAATTTGCCGTCCAACTAGTAAAATAATCGAATAAACATTCTTTTATTTCTCTGAGAATTGAATCAATATTAATAGTTAGATTTAAGTCTGTACCTAGATTAAAATAGACGGCGCCTGTAAGTACTTCAAACTGTATGGGAAACAAGCGTGTCAGATTCTGCGGATCATGACATTACGTCACATAACGTGACTCGTGACATGACGTCACACTTTCGTGCGTGCAGCCGGGGTTCATCAAATTATAAGACGTTAGTCTTAGAAGTACGGCGGGCTGATTCACAACTCGACACCAAGTGCCTATTTTGGGATGGGATTGGCATCAGTCCTGCCATCCCAGCTCCTTCAGAAAGCCGTCAGAAAAACTAGAATCCGTGGTTTTCCCAGTAGAGAAGTCCTTTGTCTTGAAACGCCTCTACTCTCCATCAGAACATGGGCGCTCGTCTCACACTTCTCCAGCAGATTCTGTACAGAGGGCTGTCAGAAATACCTATATTGCAAAGGTGTTTGATAAAATAGCTGTGATTGTGAGTGTACCCACGATTTGTTTAGGGCTTGTCTTGGTAGTCTGATTAGTTAACGTGATAGATATAAGGCGAAAATTTTAAAATGATTTCATTTATCTACACAAAAATGCAGCTCTGAGCAATTTAAAAAGATGGTTCTTTTTTTTTACTATGATGGCTGTGCGCTAATGGTTTTTAAATGTCTGTTGAAATATTGTTTGTGTTTTCATTTAAAAACTGCCAGTGATATGCATGAAATCTCCTTAGGGTGAAATAATAATGTTATATAAAACTAGTTTTAACGGGTTAATGCACGAACTTTGTTTATTTATTGACGTTTCGCTCGTCATAATAATGATTTTTTATTTACTTTGTCGAGCTACCTTCATAAGACTTTTTTTGAGCGTTCAGATATTTCATTGGAAGATTTTTAAAACTTTATTGTCTATGTATGAATTTATTAGTTGATAATAAAGTACTTTATTTAAAATTCTTTTATGTAATTTTGAGTTTATTAATTTGACCCTAACTACCGTAAACTACCACCGGCTCCAAAATTGGGAGACCTTCCTGAGAAGAACCGTCGAAACAAAATTAGAGAGGCTTTCTATGAGGCATGATTTAACATAAGAAGGAGATAGAAAGCCTCTCTGAGTTTGTTTCGCAGATTAATTAATTTTTGTTGAGTTTTTTTAAATTAGGTATTCACGTAGTAGAAAAAATCATATTGTGCGAATGAGAAGGTAATAACTTACTTAACTTGAAGGTGGTAACTTACTAAAAAAGACAAATTTTACAAAAAGGCTTATAACGACAGCCTATTGCTTAACCGGTACGTTGGTTAAACAAACATCAAGTAGCTTTTTCTTAGATAATTATTCGATTGAAGGAGCGAATAGTAATTATGTTTTTAATGAACTTCAAATATCGTTATCAGTCAATTTGTGTTTTGACTTGATGTTGACTTTGCAAACGGAAATGAATTACCAATTGGGCTGTAATTATTAAGTTCACAAGGCGAAATTATTTCGCAAGCTTGAAGTCAGCACAGTCAAAGTAATAAGTACTAAAGAACATTTTTTTTATCTTATCGTTATTATAAAGCTCTACTTATATTTCCTAGACGTCAATAAATTTCAAGATCGATTGGATATTATGAAAAAAAAATGGCGCCACTTTGATTACCATTAAAATTGTATTGACATCTCAGAGTGCGGCAGTTAAGGAAAAATAAAATACTATCTTAGTGAAACCTAATGCTAATTATGGCATTTTCCTTCCTCTTTTCGTCCTTCGATCCTTTTCGACGAAAGTACTGTTAACACGAGTAAAGCAGCGACCAAAATGTCGTCAAGTTACGGAAAACGCTCATAGTTAAGAAGAAGAACAAGCGGCCAAGATATTGTAAGGAAAACGCGAAAAACGAAAATCAAAGCGCTCCAGACATTAAGCTTAGTAGCTAACTTTTATGTAAAAAAAACTTTTAATTATATATTATATCAAGCTTTGTTAGTTCCGTACAATAAATCAAATGTTTCATAAATATTATGAAATTCACAACAATTAATTAAATTGTTTATTGCTTCTTAATAAACTTCCCAGTTAGCGTTATCAATCTCGAATTTCCAATCAAAAAATGAAACTTTTCGAAGCCAAGCCCAAGATCTGTTGAAGTTAGATACTCCATACAACACTTTACTATATTTTGGAATACAGGAAGACTCGAATGTTGCCGAGTACCTAATTACATTCGTACGATTGTAGAGCGCTGTTTAATTAACTTAAACACAGGTCTCCACGTCTTCTAAATAATAATACACTTGACGAACTTTGGTTCCCTTTTGCTTTATCCCGCGTAGCTCCTAAAAATTATAATACGCGCCTTCTCATACATATAAGAAAAAGGTTATTACAAGGTAATTTGCATCAACTCTTTCAAAGCCATTTACTTCTACAAAGCAGGGTGTGACTCGGAGATATAAAAAAAAACGACGGGTTGCTCCCGGGAGTGCCGGCAGAAGTGAAAAGTTGCATATTAACGTTGTGCATTTTTGATATTTTCGAATGGTTAGGGAATAATTTTCCACGAAGAAGCTTTAATTATCAGTGTAAAAGTACTATCATATATGTGGTAGAATACAATATTTATTTATTGCGCTATCGAACACAATCATGACAATTTATATTACATCAAAAAGTTTATCTCTCAAAAAAATTAACTTACATAAATCACATTAAAGCGCACCTAGCGACATCTATTGTAAAAAAATGCATTTTATTCGCAATAAAGCTGCTACCTGGACGTCTGAGATAAAGACTTATTATTATAATACGATAAAATAAAATCTTACTATGTTTCTTCAAATATATTGAAAGTCAACAACCTTTCCAATTTTATTGTTTTCGTCTTACGAATTTTCGATTAGGTCACGTTTCCTGACGCGAGTTTAACGTTTTTTACCCATACAAAAAAGTGTACAATGCCGCTAAAAAAGTTTTCACTTCAAAAAGTGCGAATCGGGAATGTCGCTCTCTTGCCTACCCTGACCCAATTCCCTACCCCGTGGAGTCCTGGGACCTTACTCACCGTTAGAAACACAACACCACCAAAAGTTAGTGTTATTTTACTATGGTCTTATTTAAGGTGGAGCTTACTTCCTCAGACAGGCGCTGCAGTTCGAGCGGGAAATCCGCTTTGCTTTGCCCTATCTCTCATAAAGAAATGTTCACATTTATACATATGACATATGATTACATAAATTATGCTAAGGTTTATCGATTATATCTGATCCATTTGAAATCTCTTAAATGTCGGCACTTCGTTTGGCTATTCATATTTGGTGTTTGTAAACTTGACAGCAGTCTGTCACTGAAGTCAAGTTTCATGGAGGTTAGAGAGAAGGAGAAGGATCGCTGTAGAATATAGTATCCTAGAAATATGGACAAAATAAGTGAGGCGCTGCGATCGCTAAGTTGTCTCAATAAAAGCGGGCTGTTGTGCGCTAATTTGAAAAGACCAAAGCCGCCAAGAAAATTTGTACATTATTCAACTAACTTCACCTACTTGTACTCATAAACAGCTAACTTCACAGATACTACTTATCGACGGCAGCGCGGCTGGTGGCTGAAAAATGAACTTTAAATTCTACAAATTTTCAGGGACAGGCGGGCTAGTGCTTTAGCACGTAGCGATCGTTCTCCTTCTATCTAACCTCCATGTCAAGTTTACAAATAGCAAATAAGAGCATCCAAGTGAAGTGGCGATAAGAGTGTATATTGCAATTTACAAATAACGAGCGTTGAAGATAAGCCGTTTGGTTATACAGTACTGTAACGCCCGCAGCATTGCAGGCTCTTCGCTTGTATTGTGCTTACAGCTGGCAGTCACAAAATGTGTTTTTTCATTTATTTTGGCAAAAAACAGCCATTTACATAATATTGAGGAACATGCATATATGTAAATATTAATAGACCAAACAGTGCCCGAAGCTTAGTACAGTTATTGTAGCAAAAGAGTCTTAAAATAGTCAGATTTGCACGTGTATTCATCTAATGCTAAACAATTTATTGATATTAAAAATTAAACAACTTACAACAAAATCAGAAATTTCATAAACACATTTTTTTTGGTTTTTGCATCAATATACCATTTAGTTTTTTTTAACTATTAATAGATAGATTACAAAGATTCAAATCAGAGAACTCTTTGTTACGACACATATAAGAATTACGTGTATAGTTTTTACGTAACGGCGAAGGAACAAAAAATTGCAATTGCGCACCGGGAGACGAACTCGTGCTGAAATGGAAATTTTGCTAAGAAGAATGGACGAATCAATTTGTAAGTTTAAGAATTATTTGAAAAGAAAGATAATGTCAATAATTTTACGTCGATTAGAAAGACTAAGCAGTTTATATCTAACCAAAGCTTCACTGTATGATTCAACTGTTACATTGTTGCGAAAGTTAAGAGCTTTGATAAATTGACTCTGCACTCTTTCTATTCTTTGTATATGAATATATAAATTCAAATTATAGAAATCGAGTAAATTTTGTCTCGATTCGATGTTTATCAGAGGATTCGATGTTTGTCAGAAAGAAAACGTAAGAAGTGTTTTCTTTCGAGCTGCGTTTTTCAGGATTTATTCTGGAATCCTTACAGTACCTACTGGCATTTTCTCACGGAGGAGAGTATCGTATATATAACATTGAGTGTCATATGTTCCGTACGCCATTAAATAAATTTATAGTAGTATAGTAGGGCAGATCAATAGCGCAGATGACAAGCGCATTCGTCCTGCGCTCGTGAAACTAAGCAACTCTTGATATGGTCGGTCATTGGATGGGTGACCGAAAACTTATTATCTCGAGTTACTCCGTGCTTTGGAAAGTACGTTGAGCCGTTAGTCCCTGCTGCATCTACAGTCATTAGCACGCACCAATCCGCACTGGGCCGGCGTAGTGGGTCACGGCTTATCATAGTAGAGGCCTGTGCCTCTGCAGTGGGGACATAAATAGGGTGATGAAAAAAACGAGTGTACTTATGACTACACGACTAAAGTGAAACTTCTTTAGCTCCATCTGTATGTAGATACATAATACGAGGTAAAGAATATATAAATATATATATGTGTGTGTGTGTGTGAAAAATATATGTATATATGTACATATACATATTTTATTTAATAGCTATAAGAGAAAGAGAGAAAGAAAATCAACTACAATAAAGTATCATTAGTTCCACAACGCTACCCCGAGTTACCAACGGCAACGTTGTACTTATTCTTATACAATTTCAAGATATTTCGTTTTAAAAATCAGTTAAGTGGTTTATAAAACAGGAATTGGCTCCTTTAGTCTCATTCCGATAGAATTGTTGGGAAAAATTTACTATTGTAATGTACTATTGTAATCCTTTACAATAAAACTTTCTATTAGTGAAAGAATTTTTAAAATGGGCCAAGATAAGTCAGTCAGTGTATCATTTTCTCTCTTTTTATAATAGTAAAGATGACATATCGCTAAGGTAGGTAGGTATATAATGTAACAAAGTATTCAGATCAAACATACGACGACACTGGTATTCGATGGGCAAAAGTGTGCAGTCTACGTTAGCGATGTTTACACAAGAATGTTTGCCCAGCTTGATATCACAAGCTTGGAAAACTTACATACCTATCCTATAACTTGAACGGCGCTTGTCACAACACGGGACGTATGATTATGCTCTCAAGGAAATATGTTACTTTATGACGTCTAATAATATGGTTATAAAATCCTTTCTCCCTTGATTTGTGAATAATGACATGGGCAAAATTAGTGTACCAAATACTTATTGAAAAATAGAATAAGTATAAAGAAGAAAATTATTCACGTTTGTTTTCAATCTTTTTAGGGTTCCGTAGTAATGACAAGGAACCCTTGTAGTTTCGTCATGCCCGTCTGTCTGTCCGTCCCCGATTTTGCTTGGAGACTGTTAGCACTAGAGAGCTGTAATTTTGTGGAGATATGTATATCGATCACGCCGACAAAATGATAGAATTAAAAATTAAAAAATAAAATAGCTCCCCTACATGTAACCTGGGGATGATTTTTTTTCATCGTCACCCCATCGTGTGGGATATCGCTGAATAGATAATTTGATATTTAGGTTTCCAAGACTATTTTTCGATTCAAGTAGCCATTTGCGAAATATTGAACTAAAGTACTGATGTTTGTTCGAGTAGGGCGTCCCTCTAAAAGCTTAAATATTGGCTTAAAAATCCTGGAAAAATTCATGTTAATAGTGCTTTCTATGAAATTTTAAGGAAAATTACAACCGTAAATATAGATTTGTTAGTTTAAGTCGTTAACTTTGATAAATAAAATTTCTTACCTATTGTAAATACCTTGGAAGAAAACATTATTAGTAACATAGGTGATCGTAAAATAAAACCTAAAAAAACTATTAAAAAATCACAATAAAATATGATTAGTTCAACAAAGCTACCGATGGTACCAATGGCTTCTGAATCGTGCTTTCGTTACGTTTTTATAATAAGTATATAAGCACTTCAAAATATCGGCCACCATAGGCATCGTCCCCTGCTCAGGGGCGATCGCGTCTTTTAGTCAGTAAGAGTCCGACATAACCCTGCAGCCGGCTGTAGGTTATCCATGAGGATTTTTTACCCATGCAAGAGAGAAATAAAAAAAACGGCACGTTTTATTTTTTAATTAGTTGATGTATTTTTTTAGTGTGTCTTCGAAAATAAACACATTCATATATTTTACCTTTTTAAGGTTTCTTTTCATCAGCAAACTATTCATCATATATCATCCTAAGTCTATTCATCATCACCGGATTATTAAGTTAATATTTTAATTTGTAGAGGCTTTGAATGTACTTTTCTTACCCAAGGGTGTAATTTGTAACACTTTATGTGCGACTAAAACTCGCAATTGGAAAATTTTTAATAAAAAAAAGCCATTAACATCAGAAATACAAGAAAACTCATTATCCAATGGAGCTATGGCTATGGCGCGGAAATTCACCCAAAACGTTCCGACGGAACTTGCTCTATGGCACATTAATGCTACTTTCAATAATCTATGGAATTACGCCACCTGAAACCATAAGGACGAATAATGTGTTTCAAATGTCACTTAACATCAGGTGGGCTGGAGTCATTTTTCGGACCTATTTATAATAGAATAAGATCCCAAGACTGCCAGACCTCACTTATTTTCTCATGGACGAAATATGGATTATCGAGTAGTATTAGTGTGTACAACGAACGTATACATACTCGTTAACTTGTGCTGTGGGCCAATTTTCACGAATCAGGTGGCACAGGCATGTAAAAATTTTACTCACTTTATTTACTGTCTGGGGACAGATTATTAAGTATGTTGTAGAGAATATTGTAAACAATTTGAAATCAATACTGCCTGACACATTCTGTTCGCAGTATTTAAGCAAAAAACAAAAACTTGCATATTGTCTTAAATAATTTTGATGATTAAATAATAAAAAGTTATATAATTATTGTAAAAGGCTTCCTGTACCCTAGTCTACCATTTTTTTTATATATACCCCGCACTGATTGAATTGAACATAACTACGGGTCCCCGGATTGGGAGTCACCGCGCGTCATGTCCAATGTCCCACTACCCAGTCGCGTTGATGCTATGGTGCATCCCCTCCCGGGCAGTATTAGAAGGCCCGCTGTGGGGCTAAGGGCGGACTCGAGCTCTCCGCTTCCTAGCTCAGTCTCTCCTGTGTTGGAGGGAGTCTGTGTAGGCTTGTTCCTCGAGGACACTCGCCGCGGCCTCCGAGGACGTTATCTCGCAGAAAGAGACCCTAGTCTACCCTAGTCTGGCAGTCTTGTGATTCTATGCTATAAAGAAATAAATAAAAAACAATAAATTTGGATGTGTTTGGTTTCTGTTTTACCAGATAATTGGACTTGTTGTGGAGTTTAATAACATGACTTCGGTGCGCTTTGGAGCATAATATTCTCTTGTCGTTTACAGCTATTGGAAAGAAGACCGGTACGGTCTTGCCGGATCAGGGCTAGGCGAAAAAAGCGTTAGCTTCTTCGTCACAACCGTCAGTTCTTCCGTGGCGTATTGTGTGTAGTTGTGTAATTCTTATGTTTATTGTTAACTTTGCTCCAACTAATAGTGTTCCAAGGCACTTCCGTTTGCTTTTATTCATATAAAGTACCATAAAAAGTCATACAATATTAACCTAAACTTGGTTTATAACATTGTGTTGAACTTTTTTGTGGTATAACCCTACGGCTTTAAGATGCACTATTTTCAGTTACAGAAGATATCTACTCATTTTCGTTTTCAGAATAAAATAAAATATAAAACAAACATGCTATAAAGATACTTAAAAATTCATGAGTAACAAATGAATATTAATTAATGTAAGTAGTTGTTAATTTTTTCGAATTCGAATTTCTAATTATCTTAAATGTCCCTTTGATGTCGAGAGGTGTAATGTTATTTTGCTAAGTACTTACTGATTTAATTAGTTTGCTGTAGAGTTTGTTAATTCATTTCTTTGACAAGAAAGTTTTTTTTTGTTTTTATATTCGCCTCGACTCATCCAAACTTAGCTAAGTACACTTTACGTACTTAAACTATTTTTTTTTACAAAATCAGTGCATTTATAATGTTGCAACTTGTTTTATTTAATGAGTGATGTGCGTGAATACCTTTTTTTTAATTTTGATATAATCGAATTATTTTATGTTTTTAGCGCAAAAGACTTAGACAATGGTGGCTGCTTACTACCTAACATCAGGACTTATTGTCATACTTTTACTAGTTCTAAGTTCCATTTTATTTGTCATTTTCGTAATTTCGTAGATGGCTTTCAAAAGCTACCTCTACATACAGATTACTTTGTTATCCTACCCATAGAATACAAACTATTTAATTCATAAAAGTTTGGACTATTCCAAACAGTTGTTTTATACTTCCGATATTTATATTGTTTACTATAGAAGTATGCGTCGGAACCTCAATTGTGACCAAAGAGCATAAATTCATTAGAAAACGGCAAAAATAAAATTCCATTTAACGCACTTGATTCATACCCGCTTGTTATCAAGTGATTAATTAATTTACAACCAATTCAAAATAAGGTGTTAACTACACATAACGATGGTCGCTAGTAGAAACTACATTTACTGCATTACCTTCCCGTGTGTTCTCAAATAGAGCAAGACGAACTTATTATGAGACCTAATCCGCGATTATTGGCAGAGTAGCCAACTTTTAATGAATTTACCCAGAATCGGTGCGGCAATCATGGAAGATTCCCAGCTAATAACTTTTGGCTTGTGTCAATATAATACGTTTAATTATACAGGAGTGTGTTAAATTTTACGCGCGTTACATATTTGGATTGTTACCCTGAAATAACAGACTGTTTCCTCTTTAATTAATTATTACTTACATCTAAGTATACACATCAAAAAACGTTTGAGATCACTTGCAAAAGTTGATATATTTTCAAAATTTAACTTAATCAAGAGAAAATGTTTACGTTATATCTTTTTTTTTTAATTTCACTTTCTGAAAATGAAAAATAAAACTTAATTTGTTTTTTAGTATAAAAAATTTACAATAATTTAAAGTACTTAACTGAATAGTTTTTTTTTCGATTTCTAAGTCGAATGAAAAAAGAAACTAATCTTTCAATGCTACACTACACTACAATGAAGTTTGACAGTTACATTGACATCAAGCGGTTCGATATCATAGGCAAAACAGCTGTCCTACGTGTGTCAGTAGTATAAGTGTCAGTGTAAGAGGTACAGCAACGCCCTGCCCAAAACAAACACTACACTCCCCAGACCAGTCCAAGATAGTGTAACCTTAAAATTTACAAGTAAACTGAATAATATTCAAATGAAGTTTTCCCCAACATTAAAAAACATTTTCATAACGAATGTCACTTCATCCAATACGGGAACGGAGATTACAGTTCTGAGAACTCGGCCTTTTCTTAAACACGTCTCTTCAAAAGAGTTCGCGAAGGGAAGCGTCATCATGAAAGTGTCATTAGCCAAAGTAGGGAAACGTTTCCGCTTAGCATAAGCGGAGCGAGCATTTGCAGGAATTAAGGCTGTGAGAATGAATAAATATCTGAAATGAAAAGGTTTTTAAAGTGAAATTTTTGTTACATCAACTCAAATTCCATCTATCGCATGTCGCTTCACAGCCGATCGACCGCAGAGTATCTAACGTATGTACAAGTGGTAATCGCGTCATCTGGCCGCCCTCTTATTTAATTGTACTAGACTACTGGTCACCTGGTACTTGTTGGAATTTAAACACCAAGAGCCATCTAGTGAGCTGAATATTATTTCAACTTTGTATAGACTCTCATAATTAAATATCCTATGCTAGGAACCTACCCTATCCTATCCTTTTGCATAAACAAAACATTTTTAAATATGCCAAAAACGGATGCAGAATATTGTTGTGATAACCGAAAAAGAAACCATAATAAATATCATTGCTTTTTTACATGCCTTCTTTTTTACGATTTACTGTGTTTAAGTAATGGGGGTTAATAAAAATCTTTTTCCTTCTTTCTATTTTTTTTTTATTTGGATCAACAAACAGTTTCACAAAATAATTTCTTAAAAATAATAACAATAATATCGTTTAGGTATTTGTGAAACTACCACCTTGTTGACCACAGATAGTTAAATAAATAGTTTTTTTACACCCTATTGAAGCAGATATTAGTCATATTCACTTTTCATGTAATTCAAAATAAGCTGTAAGTGGTGTAAATGATGTTGATTTCAAGTTGACAGGATATTTAAAGTATATTTTTGGAATGAATAAACATTGGGAATAAATATATCTACATTTGAAAAGTTTATGTTATATGTCTAATGTTGTATAGTTATGGAAACCGTGCGCGAGTCAGACTTGCACTTGGCCGCTTTTTGTAGGGGCTTCTATCGTATCTGAACAGAACATGTCCGTTTCATGTGTACGTTCTAGTATTATAAAATCACTAGCAAACCAGTGAACCAAATGTTCACCAAAAAAAAAATGTATTTAATTAATTGAGAACTTTGGAGATTTTGTGTGGTTTCGTTTGAAATAGAAATCACGTGATTTCTCGAAAACCGGAAGTGCTACGTTACTCACATCCGGTTTGTAGTCTTATCAGACTATTCTCAACTTATAACTTAAACATTCTCTTTATCTATCTCTTACGGTTTGGCCGCTGAAACAGCACCACAGGCGGACGGACGGACTTGTCTAATAGATAAGAGATTTGAGTGATGCGGACCAAATACTACATAACTATTCCAATAACATACACTTTGTTAGGTGTATAGGTGGAGGAAAATATTTAGACAGTGAGGTTTGGACAAACATTTTCATCGGCCTACTGATGCCTACTTGACATTTATATTTACTTACAAATCAGTTATGCGTTCATCAAATTTAATACATATTTAGGTTTAGATTGTCAGTTTGATATTAGTGAGTGAGTCAACATAATCCAGTATTTAGGTGTGAAGATAGGAGGTTTAGCTTCAAGTGTTTGGTAAGAGGAGTTAATAGTTAGGTAGTTTTAAAAGATGTTCGGTGATTGATATTAGATAAATACATACATAAATTAATTTTTACTTATAAAGCTGTAGAGTTTATTAAATTGTTTGATTTTTTGTTATAAAACATGTTTCGAGGAAGGCTATAGGCTATATAACATAACGCTACGACTAATGGGTGAGGAGTACCAATGAAAAATGTTGCAAAAAAAAAAAAAAAAACACTTACTTGCGCTGGGTAAACGGTAGAAATTACACAAAAATCGTGTATGACAGAGTTGTTCTCATTTTAAAGTTCTATAAAACAGAACGCTCACTCGAATCTTTTAAGGGTAAATTGCAATATATTTATGTAGGTAATTCGATATTATTTGTAAGGTAGTTTTGTGTTCCTGCTGTGTATCTACATTCGAATTACAAAGGTCTCGAAGCAAAGTCGTATATTTATTTTTCCGAAAGTTTTAAATCTTTGTAACCGTTTTCCTCAAATTAGATAGATAACACTTTACTGTGCACGCCACATTAAATATTGCACACTAGGAAAAAACTTAAAATAGTGAACAATTGGCGCTCTTATCGCTATATAGCAATTTCTGCCAGACTACCATAGGATGGAGAGACGAAATTAATGCTGGTGAAACCGCACTGCACTCCTACTATACTATAAAACAAATAAAAATGTTGCACTTTGAATTTACTTTAGCTTGAATAAGAATTATCTTTTAAATTTAGTGGTCATATTTTTATGAAGATGGTTTCAATTTTGCTACTAAAGCTTTGATTTTGATTGACTGATAAGATTTACCACTCCAGCTATGCTTTTTCCAGAAACTGTGGGATTTAACTGAAAATGTATACATTCTGCTTAAACATCGCATGCATTTCGAGCTAATAAATTCACTTCACGAAATTCCTTGTCAGGCATCAAACATTTCAAGCAATAAATCAATTACCGATGACGTGTGCGAGTGACGCGGAGAGATTTAATGGAAAATGAAAGAATGCGAATGATGTAACGTGAATTTCATTATTGATATAGGCAGGCGACAATTTTAACTGTGTTGACAGCGGTAATTTTTCAAGTTTTATTGGTTGCATAATCAATGAGACGCTTGCCACAAACAAATAATAATAATAAAATAAAATTGGGAAAAGAAATAACTTTCTCGCTTCTTTCCAGTTTATTATTTTTTTTTATGTGCACCTGCACATAAGAGTAAGTAGCAAAATATCATATCATATAAAGTAATAAGCAGGTTCATTCGTTTTTTGTATTTTTAACCCAGATACTCCAGAAAAAAAATGTCGTGTCTGATTGAGATAGTTTTTTACATGAGGCTTAAAATTTATCAAATAACATGGAAAAAATATTATAATTACTAGCTGACCCAGCGAACTTCGTACCGCCCTAAAAAAATAGGGGTTGTCCAGCGGACAAAATTGTGAATCTAAACCATTGTCAGATCCCCTTGAACACACACAAAAAATTTCATCAAAATCGGTCCAGTCGTTTAAGAGAAGTTCAGTGACATACACACTCACAGAAGAATTATATATATAAAGATATTAAAGATTCTAACTCACAGACTAAGTCGATAAATCACTTTATTATCAAGTAACATGAATAAAAACGAATTAAAGTGCCTACATCTTCTGTTTTTTTTTTATCTGTGTATTGTTTTAAAATGACGGTGCTATAAAGTGAGTTATTGGCCTTAATTTAATTTCTTTGAATTTTTATTTAGTTTACCGTCAAAATATCTGTGTTTCGCCCAAAGGTCGTCTGGAAGGGAATGCCTTGAGGTATTAAACAGGGCATTTACTGTATGAAGAAAATATAGAAAAAATACAATAGAGGCCATGAGAACCACAGATACTATTATAATCTTATCTCTTTATCCATAAACGACAAAATCACGACAGCACCATAACGTAGTGTTCTTTTTTGGCCTTCTGTGACGGGCGCTCTAATTTGAGCTGCATCCACCATGCCTTAAATAAGATAAGCTTAGTTTCAGAGAGACTCTTAACAAAATGCAAGCTAAGCTATGTTCTTGTTTTGTACCCTTTTTACGTTAAAAAGAAACCACTACAAATAAATCAATAACACAGCTAATTACAAATTCATAATTTTAGATGACTAAAATCCATTTCCAGTAGGTAATACTAAAACAACATATTTTTGATTCAATGCTAACCCATTTTTCTCACAATTTCTTTTGGGAGAAAAGCTGTCCTATACAAACAATATTACACAAATATACATCAGTTACATACTCGTAAGCAAACAACACTTATAGTGCCGATAACAGATGTTGACTAAGATATATAGCTATTTCTATGATTCCACGTAGTTTCTCTAAGTTATGTATTCAATAGTGTCCTGTTTACCATTAAGGAACCCATTGCCTATCTCCTAAAGTATTTATTAGATCTGTACCAAATTTATAGAAATCGTTTCTGATTCATCAAACTGATTCAAAGAAAAACAAGCATAAAAATCTGTCAACAAATCTCGGAGATATGCGCGGACAACAATAAGAAGAAATTTGAAGACAGAAATCAGAAAATGACATCGAAAACTGTTACTAATTATAGGCTTATAGGCGATTAATTTGTAATTTTGTAGGTAACTGGCGAGTATATTAACATACCTAACTAAGATACTTTGTAAGTTGTGGTTATGGTAATGTTCACAGAACACAGAAGGAGGTTAGAAAGGTGCTAATAGACCGTTTGTACGGGAACCGGTTTCACCGGCTTACCCCCACTACACTTCCACCTAATATGTAATAGCCAATCAAACGACGCGACATCAAACAATCGACCCAATCAGCGCTCAGATCCGAGAGCAGTGACGCAATCAAAACAAGGTTTTGGTCATGTTATGAGCATTTGCTCCCCATTGTACCGAATACACCATTGACTTGCGCCATGAATGGTGTAGATGAAACTGATTAGTTTCGTTTGCACCATTAATATGCCTAACAAATCACAGACCTATAGATAGACCATTGTGATGAGACTTACACAATAAACGCGGTTATATGATATCTCTTTGCATGTTTTAATTTAATTTTAAAGTTTTATCGCAATAATTGTTGCTGGAGTAAATTTTCGTAATAACATGATTGAAACTTGTATGGTACACAATCGAGGATTTCGAATTTATTTGTTTATTTGACATTCATTTTTATGACGAAGCAAGAAAGGGGTAATAATACATAGTTTTCATATGATGCAAGTCAATGCTGTTTTCGGTACAATGGGATTTGCTCACACATAACTGTGGCGCGCGTGCCCCACCCACAAAGGCCTTCTAATCTCTACCTGTGTTCTGTGCTAATATTCATACATTTTAAATCTTGTACAGCTTTTATTCTCTGCTTACCCCGCAAGGGATACTATGCCGGTAATATTTATAGTTATGTCTGCAAATGACCGTTGCAAACTTGTAACTATGTTTGAGACTTTTTCCTTACCTAGTTTTACTACAATCTTGCTTAGGTCACAAACTTTATAAAGTTATACTTAGTTGACATTTGAAGTTGGTCCTTTGCCTGAATAATAAACCTGTTGCTAATTACTACTTGCATTTTGGTAAAGTAGCTTTTACTTACTTACTAAGTTTTTTTTACCACTCCGTTGGCATGACAAATTAGTTTGGCAAATAACAGCTTTCTAGTAAGACGGACGGAAGGACATGTCTAAATTAAAAGGGTTTATTGTTGAATATGGACCCCTAAAAAGACGTTGGTTTGCTCTGAACAAGATTTATTAAGATATTCCCATAAATCACCTAGATTTTTAGACTAGAGATTTATTAAGATATTCCCATAAATTACCCATTTTTAAAATCTGAAAAATCATTTACGATTTAGATTTCTCATTCGGGGCACAAACTTCTCTTAAGGAAAAAAAATAAACATGTTATAAAAATAAAATTGGACATTATTTTTGCCCGGAAAGTATGTTAGTAACAGATTAACTATTTGCGAATTCAGCAACTCGCATTACATGGGTCCGAATTTCCAAATTAGGAATATTAGTCACTGTAGCGACGAGGCCGATGTGGCACCGGAGCGCAGCGAGATGTTCGCCAATCAAATGAGGACTCTAATTCCTATGCTCGAATATACATTTTAGAATAAAAGAAGTGAGTAGTGGTCGTACCGGTAGAATTTTATGATAAGAAAAGCTAAAGATAAAGTATTAACTTAAGGTCGCATTAAAAAAATGTGAGCCATCACGGGACGCCTGGCAGATGAAATATCGACATTATTTTGTAAAAGTAATATGCAGAAAAGAACATATTTCGATAGGAATTAAATATGGCTTAATGATAAAATAAAATACATATAGACTGTATACTATAATATATACCATTATCTAGCGTGGCGACGCATCGCATGAGTCGCCGCGCCAGAAATCGGTTTTACGTGCACCTATGGATGTTTCACATCAAAAAGCTGAATACATATTAAAGGTGAACGCAGACATGGTCGCACCGCACGCGCCGCAGTCTTCGCATTCGAACTCTTTATATGAAGTTCTATGCAACCTCGCACACCACCCACGTTGCAGTCGCCGCAGTCCCTGAAACGACCGAACTCCCCAAGCCGCAGCTGATGACGTCACCAACGCCGGCCTGCACGCAGCGGAGGTTGCGGCTAGCGCGGCGCGGATGACGTCATTCAAGTGAGATGCGTGCGAGGACGGGAACGACTGCAGTGACTGCGGTGCGGATAGATGTGCAAGGCCCTTAACACAAAGCGATGACTGCGGGGACTGCGGAGACTGCGGTGCGGCCAAGTCTGCATTCACCTTAAAGTGTATAATTAGATGTGCAGTTTTTATAGTGCACTGTCTAGTGAGACTAGGTATTAATCAATTTCAAAATCGTACGATAAATTATTGCATAGTGTAATATGGCCTTTACGAGAGAAAAGTATTCAAAATATAAAGATTGGACTTAATTTTTGGCGCTCTACTATACATTTTGTGCTATCAAAGGTCAAATTGAAAACTTATACCTTTACTTATTTTCATGCCAAGTTCCCCTTGCTGAATTGGCAAAGTATCAAATATGTGCACCTTGAAAGTAATGAATATGTATAAACTACTCCTATTAAGTACAGGAGCCAAACACAACGATGACGCCTCCTTTGGCATCCGTTAAGATGTTCTCTGGAAATAAAATATAAAAAAAAAATGCTTTTTTTTCCCACAAGTTTCACCGAAATCATATGCGCTGGAAAGTAAGCAGTTAAAACATTCTTTACAAGCCTACTAATATTATATCCTAACGGCTGCCTTCGTCTGCGTTAACTTTAGTTTTTTGCAAATCCCTGTGGAACCTGACATTTTTCCGGAATAAAAAATATCCTGTATCTCAGTCCATGTGTCCAACTATACGTGCATAATTTCATCTAAATCCGTTCAATATTTTTTGAGTGATAGAGTAACAACCATAGAAACTTTCACATTTATAATGTACATATTAGCAAGTCATGTTATTACCTCGCACAGCTACCAGATCGCGTTTGCCCCGCCACCGGCCGCCATTGTCTTACTTATAATAAATCTGTAGAGATGTCAATTCTGTACATGAAATATATTTTTAAAATAACTATCAGGGGGTGATTAGTGATCGATACTGATGCCAAAAATGCAATCAGTAAAATTTTTGTCTGTCTGTCTGTCTGTCAGTCTGTGTGTATGTTCCTTATAGAAACAAAAACTACTCAACGGATTTTAACGAAACTTGGTACAATTATTTTTCATACTCCTGGGCAGGTTATAGTATACTTTTCATCACGCTACAATCAATAGCAGCAGAGTAGTGAAGGGAAATGTTGGGAAAACGGGAGAAGTTACTCCATTTTTTAAGCTTCCGTCGCGGGTGCAGCCTTAATGGTTAAAGTTACATAGAAATCATGTATGACGGAAATATTCTACATAAAATTGTCTAAAAAATATCCCGCAACAGCATATGTCTATCTTTTATGGTTGACTCACAATAACACGTGTAATTATATAAATAAAGTCATTCTTTATAGCACAAGCCTGAGAACAAAAACTATAGTTTACACTACACTGCCGTGCCAACCCAAAAGACTGTAAGTAGACTTACAGTGTTTTTGCTTAACAATGGCCAATCGATTTATTTGAGTCTATTGATTACATAAAACCAACTCTCATTTCATTTTGACCCTTATTTTGCAAGATAAAGCACTTAAAAAAACACTGTATTGCATTTAAAATAAGGTATAAACACACAGAAAAACTGTAACAAAGTATACAGTGTTTTGGCTAAACAAAGTACGCATATTGCTAGATAAATACAGTGTTTTGAGCCGTCAAGTAAAGGCGCGTTGATGCTATCCAACCAGCGTAAGTTGAGTCAACAACAATATTGTTATCTTGCTCTTTCTTGTCTAGAAAAGAAAATATAGACTGCAATTATCACAATGAGTATGAAAATTACTTTTCAGATAAGTCAAAGTGAAGGAAATTTCTTATAGACTGCGATAACCACAATGAAAACGAAAATGACTTTCCTGATAATTTGGAGTTAAGGAACTTTATAAGTTCCTCTGAGTGAGTCTCAAGTTGATGAATGCCTTTCAGAAGAATTAGGTGAAAGAGTTAACACACTCAACTGATACATGCTTTGATTTGTGACAAGACTTTATTAACTGTCTCAAATATTTCTACAGAAGATATTTAGCAATCCAGTACCACCTTGCATCTTCATCTAGACAGTGTTCAGTCTTCTTTACAAATTGCGCACGATGCAAATGTGTCTTTGATTCAATCAAAGATCAACCAAGAATCTATTACAGATACTAGTTCTAAGCATAACTTAAATATTTTATTTTTCTAAAGATCTTGGGCTATACCAATGACGAAGCTGTACAATTGGTCTTGAAAACTTAACTATTTAGAGTACAATAAAAGCCAAATGTGAACGCAACGCCTGATCTTCGAGGACGGCGATTTGAACTTAGAAGAATTTGTATTAAAATACAAACCAATTTCATCACATTATAACATTAACCATCCGCCCAACAGAAAATATTTGCCAGTCGGAATTTATTTCTCCACTATATATAAGAATTTTAAGCAGCATTGCCAAGACAATAATTTACCATGTTGTGATTAGACTCATTTTCATACTATGATAAAAAAAATATCTATTAATTGCCGAATTACCTCAAGATATTTGCACTAAGTGTAAAAATCATCAAATTACTCATTAAAAACTACCTCTTCCTTGTAATTGTGAAGATTGTATAACCATAGGACAGCACTTGGAAAATAAACGTAATTCACGAAGACATCTAAATTTAGCAGAATATCTTTGTGATAATTCGGAAGGAAAAAAAACTGTATTTATAGTCGATATGCAAAAAGCTATACCAAAAAACTGAGAACAGCATGTGAAGTTGATGATCTGGAGGATTTCGTGACATCAAACAGTCAAGAAAAAACCTGGATGTCGACGTACTTAAACACAAAGATATGCTGATTTTTAAAAACGATTGTAAAATAGCTTTTCCTAGAGATTAGAATATTCAAAATTTAAAATATTATTGAATTTCGAAAAGGGCAACTTTCTCTTTTTGCCAAAAAAAGATAACAAAGGGGAGTTTAAGGAAATACATTTTTTAAAGAAAAAGATTGAAGGAGATTTAAAAAAGAAAATAAATGATGAATTATATCTTATAAATATGATAGAAACAGAGAGTAAGCCAAGAGATGTGAGTGAATTTAAGAAAACAGAATTGCCAATACTTATGCCTGCCTGCTTTTTATGAAGCTCTTGAGGAATGAAATGCACCTGATCTCGATACAAATGTTGATTCAGATTTGTAATCGAGTCAAATACTTGTTTTTTTTTTTACTAAATATTAGTTGAGCAAATATTGGTTTTATTATCTTTATATAGTATGCTTCGATACAGTGCTATGGCATAACGAGTTAGCTACGTTCATACAATACTTAACACTGTATTCTGTTTTACAGTGTTTTGCCTCGTTAGGAATCAAATTAAATTATAATAATTGTTTTGTCAATACAAGTTTTTGGCAATATCTTTCATCCTTACTAAAATTATGCCAAAAATACTACTTGGCCATATACTAGTAATGTATATCTTACCATTGATTGCATTAAATTATACAATATTGACCAACTTTTTTTTTTATTTTAAAAAGGCGAATAATCAATAAAAAATATATTTTGTCAATTATCTCAAAAGTGGTTTTCAAAAGTTACAGTGTGTTGGCTTGGCAGGGCAGCAGCTCTACACCGAAGCGAAGCGAGGGCGGGCCACTAGTACAACATAAATCCGTGCGTGGCACTTGATCATTATTTAGTTGCGGAGTTATTTTAAAACTATGCTAACACTTAAGATATTTATTGAAATCAACCTATGCAGAAACTCCAGAACAATTTTTTAGAAAATAAAATACTTGTGGTGAATAATGTGTTAATGTTGATAACGAATAAAAACACCTTCGCAGATAATGCATTATTTTAGAACAACTTTAATGACCAAAAAAGATAGTCATAATGCTGTCGGGGACTTTTTTAAGAACTTTTAAAGGAGAAAAATTTATTGATACATGATTTTTGTGTAACTTTAACCGTTTACGCAGCGCACGCACTGAAAGCTCTGAAAAGGAATATTTTTCCCCGTTTTCGCAACATTTTTCAGTGATGCTCTGCTCCTATTAGACTTTTCATACATACGAGTATATATATAGCCTATAACCACCATCAATAACGTTTCTTTTTTGAAAATACTCTATAAGCTATCTATATATCTATGGTTATAATATAAACATATCAAAAATAATGAAGCTACTGAAGATATGGCTATATAACCTAAATCTCTTAGCTTTCTTTGGTTAACGAGAGTTTAAAAATTCTCTCTAATCTGTTGCTCATTCACAATCATCACACAGCTTCTGTTACAGAGTACCTCAATATAGCCGGAAATGCATAGATGATACCTGATTTTAAAAATTACTCTTGTGCATTAACTTTAAAAAGAGGCAACTATCTGTTAATCTAAATGCTCTATATACCTGAATTTAATACATAATTTCGGTACTTGGCTTGATTTCCCTAGTTTACTATATAACTTATTTGTTTTTTATTATTTTAATACTTAAGTATCTATTTGCAAACATAACCTCAAAATCATTCAGTGTATATGGTTTATAGAAGTTCTCAGGGGTGTCCGTCAATAATATTCGTTTCTACAGTAATTGATATATAATTTTGAATCTAGTAATCAATTTTTCATGATTATTGGTCTTTAGGCCAAACATGTATGGAAGGTGAGCAATCTCCTTTGGCATGCAGGTGGATGTTATGACTTAGGCCAACCAGTAGTTCCTGAGATTAGCTCGTTCAACCAAACAATCAAACAAACAAACTCTACAGCTTTATAATATTAGTATACATGTGAATGTTTGTATGTTTTTAATACCCAATCACGCAAAAACTACTGAACGGATATGAATTAAATTAAGTACGCATATAGTTTACGACCGAGTTTTTTATTCCGGTAAAATGTTATGTTTCTGTGGGATTCTTAAAAAACTAACAATAACACGGACAAAGTTGCGGGCGGCCGCTAGTGACATAATATAATTTAAAATGCTTTTACTCTCAGTACGGAAGAGAAAATATTCTACGTCTCAAAAGAAGTGCTTTTTACCAAATCTTTTATTTACAGGATTTACAGGAATTTGTTTAAAAATGAGTAAATTCTTAAAAAGATTTCTTTGCAACCGAGTGTCAGCTGTGAGCGTTTTACCGATCAATCGATGCGAGATGCAGTCATGTCTCAAGCACACGCTGATACTATTCCGATGTCTCGGCTTCTTCCCAGTAGAGGGGTTGACCAGTTCTAATGCTGAAGACATACGGTAAGATAGTCCCTATCCCACCAAACAGGCATTGCAGACCTCTATAGATGACGGTGATGGACGGTCTGGGTGTCGATTCTGCTAAGTTGTAGTGATACTGTTCCGATGTCTCGGCTTCTTCCCAGTAGAGGGGTTGACCAGTTCTAATGCTGTAGACATACTGTAAGATAGTCCCAGTTCCGCCAAACAGGTATTGCAGACGACTTATGGATGACGGTGATGAACGGTCTTGGTGTCGATTCTGCTAAGTTGTAGTGATACTATTCCGATGTCTCGGCTTCTTCCTAATAGAGGGGTTGACCAGTTCTAATGCTGAAGACATACGGTAAGATAGTCCCTATCCCGCCAAACAGGTATTGCAGACCTCTATGGATGACGGTGATGGACGGTCTGGGTGTCGATTCTACTAAGTTGTAGTGATACTGTTCCGATGTCTCGGCTTCTTCCTAATAGAGGGGTTGACCAGTTCTAATACTGAAGACATACGGTAAGATAGTCCCTATCCCGCCAAACAGGTATTGCAGACCTCTATGGATGACGGTGATGGACGGTCTGGGTGTCGATTCTGCTAAGTTGTAGTGATACTGTTCCGATGTCTCGGCTTGTTCCTAATAGAGGGGTTGACCAGTTCTAATACTGAAGACATACGGTAAGATAGTCCCTATCCCGCCAAACAGGTATTGCAGACCTCTATGGATGACGGTGATGGACGGTCTGGGTGTCGATTCTGCTAAGTTGTAGTGATACTGTTCCGATGTCTCGGCTTGTTCCTAATAGAGGGGTTGACCAGTTCTAATGCTGAAGATATACGGTAAGATAGTCCCTATCCCGCCAAACAGGTATTGCAGACCTCTATAGATGACGGTGATGGACGGTCTGGGTGTCGATTCTGCTAAGTTGTAGTGATACTGTTCCGATGTCTCGGCTTCTTCCCAGTAGAGGGGTTGACCAGTTCTAATGCTGAAGACATACGGTAAGATAGTCCCTATCCCGCCAAACAGGTATTGCAGACCTCTATGGATGACGGTGATGGACGGTCTGGGTGTCGCTTCTGCTAAGTTGTAGTGATACTGTTCCGATGTCTCGGCTTCTTCCCAGTAGAGGGGTTGACCAGTTCTAATGCTGAAGACATACGGTAAGATAGTCCCAGTTCCGCCAAACAGGTATTGCAGACGACTTATGGATGACAGTGATGGACGGTCTTAGTGTCGATTCTGCTAAGTTAAGGTACAATTTCGCAATGAGCCCTTGCATTATATGCATTGTGCAGCCGCGGCATGTTGCCGCGCTCGGAATCAATTTCATAGTGATTCATAGAAAGTAGTAGTGTCGCCTGCAGTCTGCAGCTGCGGCCTGTGGTCTGCGGTTCAGTTCGGACTTGTACCTTTATAGTGATAACCGTGTGTCAGTGGTTTTTCAACAGTTTTGATTTTTGATACAGTTATTCATAATCATCAGCCGATTATGTCCCCATTGTTGGGGCACAGGCCTTCCCTATGGATGGAATAGGGAGATTGGGCCATGACCCACCATGCGGGCCCATTGCGGATTGGCGTGTGCTAACGACTGCAGGTGCAGCCGGGACCAACGGTTTAACGTGCCTTCCGAAGCACGGAGGAACTCGAGATAGAAGATTTTTGGTCACCCATAACGATCGCAGCCGAACGCACTAATCACCTGCGCCATCGAGCTCTCCATACAGTTATTGTTATGACTCAATTATTAAAGTTATCTTTAAAGATATATGCATTCTTTCGTTTATATTGTAGGAACAGGATGAGTGACATAAAGAGAGTACTATTACATTAAGGCACGATTTTTACATTAGCCTAGCAGAATCAACACTCTTCTCATGTGCCTCTGTAATCCTACTAATTTAACGAATAGAAGTTTATATGGATATTTATTACTCTTCCACGGACACTTGAGCTCCTTAGGTCCCCTCTTTCTAGGCGCGCTGGAGCAGGCAACGGGATAATTCTACTGACTAAATTTTGATTATGTCCGTGTTATTTTTTAAACATTTATTAACTGCTGGATGTTTAAATCTAACGCAGCTTAAGAAATACTAGAGAAAATTCGACACGCTCATTAGGGCCGCGGTAGCATAATGGTCAGTGCATCCGTCCAGATAGTGGAGGGTGCGGGTTTGAATCCCGTCTGTTACTTGGACTTGACTACGTTTTCAGAACAAATAAAATTTAAACACATTTTTTAACTATAAATGTTTACTCACTATTAATGCATTAGCATTAAAGTACTTACCTTTACTATTTTTCATTTGCAGATTCAAGCTCAAGTCTTTTTACAGTATTTATTGTGCTTTTTCCATAATGGGACAGGTTACTTGTCTGGGCTTAAATATACACTGTTGTTTTATAAGTGACACATTATCAACAGGGTCATTAAGTAAGTAAAAATTTATCTATTCTTTTGGTATTTCTTTAAAGCAACAATGTTTTCGGTCACTTTATATTTATCACTAATCGTATGTAACAAAAAATATTTTAGTCATCATAGGAAACAGAACGGTCTCTAAATTAATCATAAAATTCATGTTATGACTTACGGGACAACAGGATTAGATAGAACACGGGACTTCTGAGTTGGCGACAGTTTGAACCCGGCGTACATATGACTCGACTACGGAGGTCGTCAAATAAATTATTGACGATTTCTGTACCAATATCGAATTCGAATAGTTTGGCGAGTGCGAAGACTACTGTCAAACTCCACTGTAGTCTGACAGTTAATGCCAATATATCGCTTTATCATATCCCGTTTCGGTGGTCATGCTAGAGGGGCAAAAGACGTGACCCTAAGCCACAATAAAAAATGTGATAACTTGATAATTAGGTACTCACTTATGTTTCCCTTAATTTTAAGTTGTTAATCCCAGACTTACATAAACCTACTCAATTATTTATAAACCCGTTTAGATTATTTTATTTGCATTTCTGATGATGAAATCTATAAACGCTAAAGAATTCCTACAACAAAAATGCAATTCAATGCAATTCAATTTATTGCAATCATGTGGTTACATCGATGGTTACAAAATGCTCATAGTACCTAACATGAACCCCGTCAGGGTATCGCAATATACAGTACAGTTAAAGATAAAAATTACAAAAGTATATAAGGAACCTAATTTGTATTAAACCACTTAAATGTTAAATTATGCATAAATGTCATCTGATTCCATTTGTTAAACAATATAACTTACTCAATTGATCTTATTAACAGTAGAAATATAATAGAAATGGAAATTCATTTATAAAATTAAATAGAATTTGTCAATAATTAAAATTAATAAATATGTCAATAAAAATAAAATAATATGTCAATTAACATGATTATTATATACTAGGTTTGTATTTAAAAAAAAATCGCCTCATTAGTATTATTTTGTTGTAAAGTGTTCATTATATATATTAAAAAGTATATTTAAAAGCATTTATCTAATAAATATATTTACTTTTAAACTTTGTGCATTCATATATTAAATTATTATCTATTTGTAATTTATATATTCATCCACAGAATAGAAGCATTTATCAATTAGAAAATTTTTAAGTTTTGTATTAAATGTGGTAATTGATTTTTGGTTTTTTATAGAATGTGGTAATTTATTAAATATCTTAACTGCCATGTAGTAGGGGCTATTGCTAAGCATGGTTAGTCTTGATGGGGGATGATTTAATCTATTTTTATGGCGGGTATTAATATTATTTCACCATTCCGCCGTGATACTCTTATTTTGAAAGGAGTTTTTTTTCAGTTTTTATATTAAAAATTTACAATCAATTCCATGCGCCGTCGTGCAGACGTACTACATAACTCTCGAGCACACAATGCGGACTAAAGATCGCTGTGTGCGTTGCTGCCTCTTCCTCTTGTCATACATTTTATTTTTTTCGAGGACTCACGGGTACTTTTGTGTCCGCGGTAATTCCGGGGATTTTTTGTCCACGGTATTTTTAATCTGTCGTATGCGTTACTCGATGCAGTTGTAAACGATATATAAAGGCGGACAAAGAACCCTTTTTGAAGTGAAAACTTCTTTAGCGGCGTTGTACCCTTTTTTTTGTATGGGTAAAAAATGTTAAACTCGCGTCATGGCACGTGGGCAGATCGCATCCTCATCATCATGGCACGTGGACACCTGACAATCGAAAATTCGTAAGACGGAAACAATAAAATTGGAAAGATTGTTCACTTTCAATATATTGGACGAAACATATAAATATTTTATTTTATCGTATTATTGAAGTGAAAACTTCTGCGAAGCGGCGTTGTAAATATTTTTTTATAATAATAAGATGGATGGTGACAGCTGATGGCTCGACCGTCTGTGTAGTGGCCACACTGCTGTGTATTCGTATAATTCGTGTATATTAAATGTTTAAAATATGGAAATTCAACAAAGTGCACCTATTAATGAAAAAAGTGACAACGAAATAGCGAAAGAAAATGAGTGAGTTCTTTATAAATATATATGTACTAGATGAAAAGGACAATGGCGAAATATTTGTTGAAGTAAATCTTTAGCGTCTAAAGATGTCATTATGTGAAATGTAAATAAAATAATCTTAAAAGATTTATTAAATAATTGAGGAGGGTTGTCTAAGGCTGGAATTAAAAAAACTTAAAAATTTGGAAAAAGCTTTGATGAGTTGCCAATGATTTTGAGTCGAGATTTCAAAATAAACTTTGCAGACGATAAAAATCAACTATTAATTGAATTTTTAAATGGTGAATTTGGTTTAACTACGTCAAATGTTCGCAATCTTAGCACAACGAAATACAAAACTACTATTGATGCGGTCTTTATTAGACATTTAAATAGGTTCGAATGAAAACTGTTCGTTTCTTACTTCAGCTATCATAAACCGATCGTATCAGTCTAAGAGATTGGCGATGATGGTTCTGGTAATAATGATGGCGAAAAACTCGTCGAAATTATGGATGGAGGTTGATTTTTCTGAGAGATAAACTTTTTAATGTAATAAAAATTGTCATGCTTGTGTACGAGAGCGCATTAAATAAATATTGTATTCTACCACATAAATGATAGTACTTTTATACTGATAATTAAAGTAAATCGTGCAAAATTATTCCCTAAACATTCCAAAATATCAAAAATGCACAACGTTAATATTCGCAACCCGTCGTTTTTTTTTTGACAATGTGACGTCAACGCGACTCATAGCGAATTTATGAAACACTCTTTAACCACTGCACCATCGAGATCCCCAAAAATATATACACCGTGAATTTTGAGGTACCTGAGAAACTTTACTAGCTACTCCAGACAACGATTTAGGTTATATATCCGCAGAAATTTTGTTTCTTTAATATCTTTTTCGAAATGTATCTCCACGTTAACTCAATAATGTGCAATTATGAAACCTTAACCGTTTTAACTGTCGTAAATTGATTCAAATAAAACTATTTTTTGAATCTATGTAGATACTTTAAACGGATAATAATTTCATAATAGGTATGTAATTTACAAATTTGCGCCGTTTTGGAATATTTTGTAAACGATATAAATCAATATTTTTGTATGGAGGTATTTGTATGGACTGTTTCTAACTGTTCTCATTATTTTTATTACACGATTTTTAAGTTTCTCAGGTAACACAGTGAATTCACGGCATATAAATATTCATTTCAATATCATGTTAAATGTTAAAAAAGCGATATCATTTCGATTTATGTTTTTCAGTAAACGTGTTCATGTTTCTCGCTACGACGTGTTACGCAATAATTCTGACGAAAATCGCGCGCAACTGGCACCACGTCGTGAGGAAAATATCTAAGATCGAATTTAATTTGAAGGCAACGAGGAAAACCAAGAACGTACATTTGGGCTGCAACATTTTCTTGTATGTTACGTTCACCTCGTTAGTTGGTGAGTGAGAATATGAGAATGCTTTGTTACGTTTGATTTGAGGAGATTTTTTTTTCTTGTAAGGAAAAACACATTACAAAAAAAGGTTCTATTTTTTTTCATTTATCTTTGAATTGTATAAAGTCGCGTGTCTGTTATCGAACTCTTTCGAAAAGCCTTCACTGATTTTTATAAATATTTTTCATACCCCTTGGAAAATAATAAGGGGGCAACCCTCTCCAGATATTTTTACGTGATAACGTCAAATAAATCGATAAATACCGGCTGCATGCACGAAAAAGTGTAACGTCAGTCACGTTATGTGACGTCATGTCACGAGTCACGTCACTGACGTCATGTCACGTGAGATCAACATTCCGGGGTGTGTGCAGGTGATGTCGACGGGTTCCTTCGGCCCCCCTTCATTCATTCATAAATACTTTTTTAAGAGTTTCTTGTGACATAATTAAGTTTAATTTTATTTGCCTCCTACTTAATTATAATATTTTGAACGTGCACGGAGTGTGCTCAATCACTTATTTACATAATTCGAAACGTTAGCCTTTGAATCAAATTATTGGTCCCCGGAAACGCTAATTTATCTGCGAATATGTTTATACAATGTGTAAATTTTCCATTTCAGTGGAAAAGTTAATAGCCCTACTGTTTTTTACTAAAGTCGCGAGAGTATGTTCGGAAGCGTACGAAACTGCCGATGATAAATGGTACATTATCTTGAAGTGTCTGATTCCACAACACTTAAATTACTCACCTTACGCGACTTGGAAGTTTATCATTTTCAGGGTAAGTCGTGACCATTAAAGCTATGAGGGCGCGGGTAAGGTATTAAAGGCTTCCTTTGCTTTATTTCTAAATGGTGTTGAATTCCTTCTTTAAGTACCACAACGTTGACAAGTGTGAATTTTATGTTTAATTTATTCAAAGATTTAACTAGTCAGTGCGATTATCAAAAAATAATGGTCACTAATTTTTTGTTCTGTCAATCAAACAAAAAATTTGAATGATGTTGTCATTGTTTATTGTAGTCGTGTCAAAGTTTGGGAATGGGGTCTCGTGACGTCACTTCTAAGTAAAAGTTGCACCAAGACGGGTCATGCGACATTTCAAATGAATAAACCTATGTTACGTTTTTATTATTTGAAAAAAGAAAAATACGTGTCTAATACTTTAATCTAATAGACGAAGAAAAAAACTTAGTCATCATCAATATTCTTGAGTGATTTATTCAAGGATTCAATGAAATTATTGTATAAATGATGAAGCATTTATATTTACACACAACCATCCACGCTAATGTTATTGCTCAAGTGACTCTGCATTTTAATGTAATGCTTATTTAAGTGACGTTTAGTACGATGATAAATATGAAATTGGGCAAAGAAGAAGGCTAGAATATGATGCTAAAATAAAACTTGAAGGGGCAAAATATTTCCCATACAAACTAACGTACGCAACGTTAGTTTGTATGGGAAATAGTTATATTTTATGTTTAAAGGAAACAAAACGTATGTCCCACGATGGTAAGCGGTCACCAACGAATAAAGACGCTTGCCATACCAAAAATATTGCTCGCACCGTTGTTGCCTACTCTAACCCAATCCCCTACCCAATGGAGGCCTGGAACCTCACTCACCGACAGAAACGTAACACCACCAAAAGGTTGTTATTTTACTGTGATCTTCTGTAAGGCGGAGGATACGTTTCCGGGCCAACTTTCCAATTCACGAGAAAAAATCGTTATGCCCTACCTTTCTTCGAAATATTTATGCAAACGAAATCATGGGCTTGAGTTAGTATTAAGAAGATTTTTTGTGTAAGTATTCCGCTTTCAAAGAGCCTCCACTGTCCTTCTGGCAACAAGGCGAATCTATGGATTTGACATTTTTGAAATTCATTTATTTATACTCGTATGTGTCGCCGTCATCTGGTTTAATCTGCCATTTTATTGAATGACTAGCGCGCGCATTGAATGACGACATTTAAGGGAATGACTAGGCCGAACGTTGAGTGAACTAGCGTCACTCAACGTTCGGCCGTCACAACGTCCAACTAGTTAGCGGATTGTAACAGCCCTTTGAACAAAGCGGACTTAAAATCAGTCAGGTTATTTAAATTTAGTTCATTTCCCACTGCGGCGCTAGTAGTCACCAAAACAAATATGGTGTCAAAAAGAAGGAAGAAAGAAAAAAACCTACAAATACCTATTTATTTATTTATCTATCTATCAGGTGGCCGGCGCTTGGTGGCTGACGCTCGCTTCGCTCGCTGGGCTCGCGCTAAGCTCAAGCCTCAACACTAATGTAACCCACTTATCACGAATCTGTCGTAAATAATATGGTATTTTTCTTTTACTTACATACTTACAAAGTCGGCTATATCCCATTTCACGACTATGCTAAATGACGTTCAGTCAAGACGTACAACGTTGCATTAAACAACTTGACGAGTTGTCCTTTTGTCATTCAATTAAATGACGTCATTCAGTAAACGCGCTAGTAATTCAATTAAATAGCAGATTCAGCCAGATGACTGCGATATATAATTGACGCTTCTCTTTTAGATTGTCTACATACAAGCATCAATATTGAGTGGCGTCATAAACACTATAGTTATGTGTTTGAGTGTCTACCTCATATCTTATTTCCGGGACTTCAACAGAATAATTAAAACACGCAAAAATAAAGTAGGTGTTATTTTGAGAAATTCATATATTTTATGATGAAATTTTGTCTTTGATTAAAAACTATATTATTATTTTCCAGAGTTCCCAATTTTGGGAGAAACAACGATACATTTATACGCAGTTAGAGAATCTAGTTAAAATAATGAACGGTCAATTGAACTGTTTGATAATGTTTTCGTTTTTGGTTTACTTGTTCTTCATATGTGTACAGCTATTCTTCGTTATAAAGTAAGATCCTTGTTTATAAACGTTAGTATAAATCACGTTTTAAATTGATTTAAACCTGGTAAAAAAAATTAGACCTGCAGGAACTCGGGTGAACGTACCATCTTGATTTATTCATATTATTTTCTTTTGACACTCTACTTTCTGGATATTTACTAAGAAATCATTTAAAACCAATTTAAACCCCAACTAAACAAAGCTCAATAAGGTAAAGAAAATTTCAGCGCCGTCTCTTCGACACTGCCATTAAAGGTTACGGTATTATAATTGGTTGAGAAGCTCGATAGCGGAGTTCCTAGTTCGAGTTTCGTCTGCTTTTTGACTGCGTGGGGGACTTTCTTAGTATTTTTTTTTAGATTTAAACATATTGCAGTTAAACGCTCAAACAGAAAAAAAAATATTAACCGAATAAAGTATTCTATATTTGTTTTCAGCTCATATTCATACCGACTCCAAAATTGTAATGAAAGGCAGTTGAATGAGTGAGTATAAAAATATGTTGTGCCTGCTTCGTTGTGGCACATTCGTTTTGCCATTGTACCCATTAAGGATTAAGGAAACATTGTTATGATGATACTTTTGAGTATTTATTTTGCGACATTACCCATTCAATAAATCCTCCACACTCTTTCATCAAGTCTTTTCAAGTCGTAGTATATTACTTTTAACAAAAACATCATTGAAATTATCTTCATATCTCTGTTGAACTTGAAATAATTTATCGGGGATGAATACACACAGTTTAGTGACGTTTTAGTATTTTATCATACTATATCCCACTCATGACACAACCTTCTATGGTCGTTCTTTTGCCGTCCAAGCTGTTCGCCTGGGTTCGGCCGGGTTCGACTTCCCAGCCGAGGAAGGACTTTTTGAACTGAAACTTCTTTACGCACGCTTGACTTTACCCCCCGGTAATCTGACGAATGCGTTACGAAAAGCGTGTTCAGGCGAGGTGATTGGGAGTTGAGTGGGGATATAAGCAAGGGAAAGCAGTGCATGCGCAAATTTTCTTTCTTTCTTTCTGCTAGTAAATGAAATATGTATATGCACATACATGTATATATTTTACACACACACAAACACACACACATATATATATATATATACACACATACATACATACAGATGGGGCTACAGATGATGATATATACGCTATTTTTCTTTGGAGCCTATTTTTTTATCCCATTTTCAAGATGTGATTTACATGAAGCATTGAATTTAATCGACAAGCTTACTTAAACGAATCGCATCCAGATCCACCAGGAAACTTACAAGAGAATATGCTTAGTTTCTCCTCTTTTTTTTCAGAATAATGTTTTCAACGGAGTACATTCTGTACTTTACTACTTCAACATTGTTACCTATTCTTCGGGCGCTTGTCTCGTGGTTATTAGCCGCCAACGTGCACATAGAGGCTCAAAAACCATTATTGTATCTGCACGAAGTTCCGGATTCAAATTATAATGTGGATGTAAGTTCTATTATGTATTATAAGTTTGGTCGCTCGCTTCTTTAGGGCTTCACTGTATAGTATATTTATTATACCCACTGAGCTTAACTGGCTGATATCATAACATAATGTTTTAAAATAATTTTACGTTTACTTATACTCTTGTCATGCTGGGACTACACTAACGGGAAATGCCGTTAATTATTGTGATGATGGACGTTTTACATACACTATGCGCGCAATCTAAGTGTTCTAACTCTGTTAAAAGATACTAGGGTAACAGAAATAGAATAATTTTTTCATCCCACCACCTCGGAAAGTGTAATTTTGCGCTTCGAAATCTGGCTGGAAAATTCTATTTTATTCGCTTGAGCGGCAAAGTAGATTTGAATTTAGAACATCACATATAATGAGTACTCAATATAATTGTAAATTCAAAACGTCATTAAACCTATTTAATGTAACCTCTATGGTGCCAAATTTATGATTAGAACTTTTTAAATTGTTTTATTTGCGTGCTTCGCGCCATTCTAGTTTTTCACGTTTTATTGCTTAATATAATTAACATAACCTAAAAACTGTACAAAAAATCAACTAAAATGAGTGACATTAGCGACGATGAAGTTTATCTAACGCCAACTGAGTTAACTGAAACAGTTAATAATGCGCAAATGAGCCTTCTCCCTCAGCAATCACGAGAGAAGTATTTGAAACAGTACGATATATTTAACATGTGGCGACTAGCTAAAGGAGCAAAAACTTTCTCCGAAAACGTTTTGCTGGCATATTTTATAGAATTATCTGAGACCAAGAAAGCAAGCACGCTATGGAGTACGTATTCAATGCTAAAATTAACAATTAAGATGAAGAAAGACGTTCATATCGACACCTATCATAAATTAGTGGCATTTTTAAAAAGAGCCTCATCTGGTTATAAACCAAAAAAATCGAAGGTTTTCACAGCATCTGAAATTGCAAAGTTTATTAATGAAGCACCTGATTCCGTATATTTAGCGGCAAAAGTAAGTCAATACGTGTAATTTTTTGTTGTTGATAAAATTGTACATAGTACTTACAATATTTTTAATTTGATTAATTTATTTACGATTATAAATACTTCTTTTGTTACAGGTTGTTCTTATTATTGGTATAACCGGAGCATGTCGAACAAATGAACTTACACTACTTAATGTCAATAACGTATCAAAATATTCTCATAATTCTGATGAATTGCTATTAATTAATGTACTAAATACCAAGACAAAAAAAGACCGCAACTTCGTTATTCGCAAGGAATATGTAAACATTGTTCAGAAATATCAAGCTTTACGTCCTTCTAACACCCCAATTGAACGATTTTTTCTACAATATCGCAACGGAAAGTGTATCCGACAACCTATGGGTCAGAATAAAATTGGCAGTATTCCACGAGAAATAGCAACTTTTCTCGGACTTTTAGAACCCCCGTTATACACCGGTCACTGTTTTAGAAGAACCTCAGCCACACTTTTGGCCGAATCAGGGGCTGATCTTCTATCGCTTAAGCGCCATGGAGGCTGGAAGTCTAATTCGGTTGTAGAGGGATACATAGAGGATTCAATCCAAAGTAAATCAAAAATTTGTAATAGTATCGTGGAGGCCATAACGCTGAAAGAACCTCTGTCAGATTCTTGGTCTCGCCCTTCTACATCTAAAATGAGCCCCCATAAGATTGGAAACAATAGCCCTCTCTCGCCAACATTTACGCCAATAGAATCCAATGAATCGGCACAACTATTTAAAATTACTGATACGAGTAGTTTACCACAAAACAGCGCACAATTCACAAACACCAACATAACATTACCTAACAAAAATATTAAACTTAACATAAGTAACTGTAGCAACGTTACATTTAATATTTCTTAATTATTTTCTACTTCTTATTATTTTCTTCAATTTATAGATTATCTTAATGTGTTTTAATTGAAATAAAAATATTTTGTCATTATAAATTGTTTTCTTTTTCATTTTGTCATTTCCTCGCTGAGGTGGGATGAAAAGTTACGTATTGCACTCGAGTGGAAAGATTTTTCACCTTGTGCTCGTTTGTTTCCCTCGCTGACGCTCAGGATTCTAATTTAGAATCACTCGCTGCGCTCGTGATTCAACTTTAGAATCCTTCGCTTGCTCGGTCATCCAAATCGAGCACGCGGTTAAAAAGGAACTTTCCACTCTTGTATAATAAATAACTATTAATATACTGATAGGTACCTGTGCAGATATAGGTATTTATCTGAAAATAAAATTACAAAACATCCATCATGTAGGTTTTAAGACTTGCCCCCTCGGGATTTGAATCCAGTACTTCTAAGTGGATCGACACTATGAAACCTGGCGTATATACCACTCACGCCACGAAGGTCAAAGAGACACCCTTTTAAATATATTTTTATAGTGGCAATAGAAATTCTCAATTTTCTACTAACTAATAAGATTCACGAACATTGTCTACTGAAAGACGGACAGACGGCCATCCTTCTAATAGGTCCATACCTAATAACGTTTCGTTTTCACCATTTGGAAACCCTAAAATCTGCTCTACTCTGCGGCGGCATGGGCTTATGTATAAAACGCTTTAATCTAACGACAGCTATTTGTTTCTTCTCTATACTTTCTGTCCGTAGATACAACGATTTCATCTCCAAATATTGTACTGTCCAATCTCCTTGAGTGGATCTTTGTTCTGCATAACAAGAAACACAATACTGAAGGTAAGTTCGGAAGGAAGTCACGTAAAATGAGCCTTGCATGGGACAAATCGCGGGCTGGAGTGTAAATATTTTATGAGTGCACTTCTAAAGATTGGGGTTCTATTATTTTATTCTGTACATGTACTGCACATTTCGGAATTGGACAGGGACACACTGAAAGTCAATTAATTAGAAAAAAAAACCTTTTTGCCGGTGATGTAGAAGTTTTCTTAGTCTTATTAGTCTTCATAATTATATACGAGCGGCTCCCAGGCGATGGCGGCATCCATCATCGTCACTGCAGCCGTCGCCATCTTTCGGAGGATCCGCTCGTATATATGAAGCCTTAGGGTGTATCTACCTTGTGCGGGCAGTTTTCACAGGGTACCGCAACCCCACCCGCACTCCTGACTCGCAAAACTGGGACTGCGGTCCTAGCAATGCGGGTCGGGTGACACGGCGCAGGGATATTGTCTCGTTTATAGTGGCCCTGTTCAGGGCGTAGGTAGGACCCTGTACACTTCATCTGGCCTCAGGGCTGGCTGAAGTAGACAGGGAGGAGTCCCATATACCTTCTTCTCGCTCCCCCAATGGTTGAAGGATGCAGAAGGCATTTTCCAGACCAAAAAAAAGGTGTATCTACCTAAAAGGCAACAAAAAAAAACCTTAGAAACAGGTGTAAGTATCTAGGTTTCCATTGCTACTGACATTTAGTGTAGTAGACGACTTAGATATCTAGTCCTAAAGTAGTTTAATAAAAAATAAATAGTTTCGACTAAGCTTTATTTTCTTTAATAAATATGATTTGATAATTATAATTAACCTAAGCTTTACTTACAAATTATAGAGTTCACGGTTCATAGCTTTTAATGACTGAGTAGTTATTTCAACTCTCTTATATTATATAACTTAATGGCTTGTTTCACAAGTACTACGACCATACCATGACCACACTACATCAAAACCGCGACACATGGGCGGGCGCTAATTTGTATTAAAATTAATACTTGAATTCACACAGACCACATTTTGCCGTCACTATCGACCACACCGCAGTCTCGTCGCAACCATATGGCCGGCCGCTTTTTCATAATGTCGCTGGGATACTATGAACTAGCGGCCGGCCACATCGTAAACTCAACATTGACTCGAACTGTCTGTAAGCAACCACATCGCAACCACTAGTGACAATGCAACCACATCTACAATTTGTAGGTACATATCACAACGCAACCGTGGGAAGCCGCAATAACACTATTTACACGTAACCACAACTTCGTTAATGGTCAATACTCATATGAGTACCTTTTGTAAAAGGAAAATA
Source organism: Chilo suppressalis (assembly GCA_902850365.2). Lineage (NCBI taxonomy): Eukaryota > Metazoa > Arthropoda > Insecta > Lepidoptera > Crambidae > Chilo > Chilo suppressalis. The sequence goes on from OU963898.1 coordinate 24,882,283, forward strand.
CTATTGATTGTGTACGTCATTTTGTATGTTTATTAACATATACACATAATTAACCGAATTCAAAAAAATTAAGTTCACCGATTCGAAAAACTCTTTTTTGTACTATCTTAGTTGCGCACGCGCAACTGGCGCTGAGTTTTGTCCGACACTTAATTTGACGCTACACTAAACGCGACACTCAATTGACACAAGAGACTGCACTATAAATATTCTCTTTCTTTTAGGTAGTAAGCAAGATAATCACATACGAACTGGTGATGCTGCAACTAAACAAAACGAGTCGTTTGCACATTGATCTTATGCTGGAAAATGAAAACTCTACTGTTGCGAATTGAATTTACATAATAAAACTGGTATTTCATTAGCGGGCATTTTTGGTAATCAATTATTTTAAAATGTTCGTCCTTCGAGACAAAAAATCCATTGCGTCAAGTCTTTATCGACATAGAGCAGATATCCTCAAATTATAGAAGTCATTTTTAGAAGTTTCTAATTATATTACATAATATGTCATAAACTGTGTATAATATAATAAAAATTGGTATTTTTTTTTAATGCAAACATCAATCCGAAGGGTCAAATTTAATTACATATAATAATATTATGTTATAGGAAACGCTTACTGACTATTTACTCTATCAAATTAAATATTTTGAAGATTATTCGTTGTGGATTTATTTGAACCCTCCAATCTACCACTGAGTAGCTGTCGCACTGTAAACATTCACTTCGGCCCAAACTCCAATATCCCCTAGGTTGACCGTTTTCTTCTACGTGATCATTATTGTTTTGTTCAAATGAGCTTGTTTCATTTAATAAGGTTTTTGCCTTTTCAAAATAAATTTTGAGCAAAAAATTCGTATTGCATTCTCGATCCAAATTTTGTTTTTTTTCCTAAGCGGAAAACTAATAATAGGTCTTTCTTTACCTATGAAATTGCCGTTCTGCCGGTACTAGCTATTTCAAGTCCATTTTTTCTATTTTCGCTGAGAATACTAAGTTAAATTATTTTTATTTTTTAATATGGAATTAATTTTTGAAAATTAGTCTTATGTTTAATGGTAAGCGTTTTCAACGCATTTGTTCGTTTTTCGTCATCATGGATACTTTAAAAATTCGAGTGATTATGGAGTGTGAGTACCGTCGTGGCAGCAAAGCGGCAGAAGCGGCACGCAACATCAACAGCGTATACGAAGTGAACACTACTGACGATCGCACCACCTGTTATTGGTTTTCCCGCTTCCGTTCTGGAAATTTAGACCTAAGAAATAAACCCCGCGGACGACTGAAAACTTTAGTCGACAATGGTGTCGATTCTGATATGACTCTCTCAAATTAAAACCTTATTTAAAATCAGTCTCTCCTTTTCATTCTGCATAGAGAATGACAAGGATACACTGTTATCAAAGGAGATTGCTCAGCTTCCATACATGTTTGGCCTAAAGACCAATAATCATGAAAAATTGTTTCCTAGATTCGAAATTATATATAAATTATTGTAGAAACGAATATTATTGACGGACACCCCTGATAACTTCTATAAACCATATACACCGAAGATATTAAAATAATAAAAAACAAAAAAGTTATATAGTAAACTAGGGAAATCAAGCCAAGTACCGAAATTATGGATTAGATTCAGGTATATAGAGCATGTAGATTAACAGATAGTTGCCTGTTTTTAAAGTTAATGCATAAGAGTAACTTTTAAAATCGGGTGTCATTTCCGGTTATAATAAGGTACTCTGTGACAGAAACTGTGTGATGATTGTGAATGAGCCACAGATTAGAGAGAATTTTTAAATTCTCGTTAACCAAAGAAAATTGAGAGATTTAGGTTCTGTAGCCATATATTCAGTAGCTTCATTATTTTTGTTATGTTTTTAAGATAACCATATTTTAGATTTTTAGTGTATCACACCTTATAATTTTATTTATTTATTAATTTATAGTCAAGGAACGTAGGCCCATAGATAGATACCTTAAAGTCTAACATATATACAGATTATAATGTGTTTATGGAGGTGTTTGGCGAAAAATGTATGGCAATAGACTTTATGATGTCGCCTACCATCTATAATAATTGTCTGAGCACATGTGCATCTAGTGAAAATGATAATATAGTTGTGGATATTAATACCACAGTGTAATAAAAAAATGATTTATTTTATCCATCTTTAAAAAGTAGATTTGTTTTTATGTTATATAAACAACTTCGATCAGTCTTTGGCTGAATGTTACTACACCCATAGCCATTAAAAATGATTCGTATGTTTTTCAAACCGGTAAAATTAAAAGTCCTTTTTAAAGTAAATATATTATACAAAGGTGTCCGTTGAAATCTAATGACTGTAAATTAAATTATAAATTACGCCAAGAATTACCGTGTATGTCAATATTTTTTGTGCATTTAGGCCAATTTGAGCAATCTCCTTTAAGTTTAGTTTTAGAGAATCATGCCAGAATCGACACAAATGACGAATTAAATTAAGCAATTGTGGAAGCTGATGTTTCTCAATCTACAGCTGAATTAGCAGCAGCTTTTGATGTTAGCATCAAAACAATTATGGTCTATTTGCGTCAAATTGAAAAGGTACAAAATCTTGACAAATGAGTGCCCCACGAATTGAATGATCGCCAGCGTGAAGTACGCATCAAGTCGAGCCCTACACTGCTCAACAGGCACACAACAAAGGTATATTGAACCGCATTGCTACTTGTGGCAAAATTTGGATTCTGTTCGACAATCGTAAGCGCTCAGCAAGTTGGCTAGATCCTGGTTCAGCACCTAAACAATGTCACGAACGCAAACTGCCCCCAAAACAGTGAAGGTTACTGTTTCGCGGTCTAGCACCGGTATTATTCATCCTAGGTTCTTACGAAACGAGATGAGCATTAACTGCAGATATGTACTGTGAAGAACTGAATACAGTAATGGAGAAGCTCGCACATCTCCAACCAGCTTTGGTCAATCGATCGCTACCCTGTTCCTGCACGATAACGCGCGACCTCAATTTGCACGTAGATGGTCTCCAAGTTCTTCGTCATCCATTGTACTCACCAGACCTTGCCCTTACAGACTTCTACTTTTTCCAGAATTTGATTACTTCTTACTTACTATCTACCTACTTATTAGCGGGAAAAAAAAATTAATAACCGCTGCAGCAGCAGTTCAGCAGTTCAAAATGCCTTTGAAGAATAGGTTTCCTCCCGTCCAGCCGACTTTTTAAAAAAAGGCATCAATGAGCTACCACTACGTTACGACACAAAGCTGCATTGATTGCATGGGTAATCGCTTTGATAATTAAAAATAAAAATATATAAAAAAACGGCGTTAACTCATTTCATGAAAAACGACAATTTCATAGGTAAAGACCAATATTAGACTCATTCTGAATAAAATGTCATTCTTCTTTTGTCATTATTCGGCAAGGTAATTAAAAAAATAAATGAATTTTTGGTGCGTCATGATGATGAGTACAATGTGTTATATGAGAGGTTTGGTCTGCATGAAATCATAATAAATAAGTAACCTTCGAATAAATGGGACCTAATAAACTCAAAAAATTGCATGATTTCTAATAAAGATCGCTAAAAATTGCCTTAAATCTAAATTCTACAACCCTGTGGAGAAAAACAGATCAAACTTAACTTTCATTCTGAGGGCGCAACCCGCAGAGTAGTATACAATTTGAAAAAATATTACCATCTTAGCATAAAAATTGTTTTGCATAACAAATATTTGCGTATGTATTTCACACAATATCGTGTACCTTGCCGCCATTTTTTCTCATGTCGAGAGCTTAAGCATTGTTTTTGCGAAAAAAGACAATGATTGCTTCGTACTGTTAAACTGGGATTTGGGTTGACAACCCTTGTCATATGTCTACTCAGTTGAGTGTTGGTTTTATAAAAATAATCCTCAACACATACCTACAGTATGAGTGCGTCAATGTGAGATCTGTCAGAGGATTTTTTCAATAATCGTTATTGATTGAACCTGTAGTGGATTTCGATGCTCCCAATTTGTCAAGTGGCTTTCTTCATGTCAAGATGAATTTAAAAGTTGTGAAATACTATACTATAATATGCTGGAGTTTTGGTTTCTGCTACCTAAAAATACCTAATATTGTATGAATATTGTTATAAAACAAAAGTTTTGTGAGGGGTAATTTAAAAAAGTCATCGGACCATCATTATTCTTATAAATGATAAGGGTAAGTGAATTATAGGAGCGAAGATATCTAATAAGACCAAAAAATAAAACCCTACAGCGATCTTATTTTTTTCGATTTCAACCCAACTCTCTGCCCCGTAGTACATTGGATCTTTTTAAGCTGGGTCTCCAGCAAAAGTTTTTTGAAAACATTCAACAAAAACACACTCACAAAACTTTGTTTCTGAAATATGTTTCTCTATACACATCGTCTACTGTTCACGTGGCTGTCGTACACAAAATACGCAGGGCTGCCTTCCAAACGTGTTCTTGAATATATTTATCAACCGTTAAATTAAACTAATATAAAAAATCAGCACATATATTCGAAAAATATTTTTAACCATATTGAAAAAAATATTCATTAAATTCATATTAATTTCAGCGCGACGCTAATATTAATTTGTATAGATAAATGTAACCGACTTATAAAATTATCGTTATTAATAATTTTGATCACAGACCGAACTAATAAAATTATTGACAATAAATCAACTTGTGAGAAATATTCAATTAATTTGATTCAAAAATATGTTGCAGTCATATTTTTAACCATTAAAATTATGTATTATATCGTATATTTTTATACAACTTATTATCTTTTAACAAATCTATTTTTTCAACCATTAACGTTTTTATTAAACCTGCGATTCATGTGCAACAAATGTCATATTTGTCAAAAGTTTCGTATATTTTATGTCAAAATTTGAACGTGCGCGTGAGAGTGAACATTTGCACTCGGAGTGTAGGTTTGGAACGTACGAAGCACCCGATAGCGAGTTGTCAAAAAATGGTTGATGAAACATTCCCCTGCCCCTCGACCCGCGCGGGGGTGATTTGAGTATGTGTTTTCCATCGGGCTCGGAAAGGACAACGACCCCACGACAACGGTTAACTAAAGCCGAGGTCCGAGAGAGAGACGCCCTCTAGTTGAGCCGACCTCCTCAGGTTCGAGTGGTCTAGAGGCTCCAGACGGAGAGGAGACCCAAGATGCCATCCGCCTGGAATACCTCTAGGGGCATTCGCCAATTCTCCGCTTGAGGTCCCCTTAGGATCTCGCCGTCCCCAAACCCGGTGACGCTGTAAAGGTCATCTGCGACCAACAGCATACACACTCAAAAAAAAATAGGAAAGGAAAAACTTTGTTGAAGCCAAATAATCTGTGTAGTGAAACAAAGTTTTGTGTAGACGGTTTTGTTGAATGTTGATATGTTTTTGTTAATTATAAAGGGTAAAACATGCGCTGGAGACCCGGCTTCACAGAAACACAACACCACTGGAAGATGCGGTCTTCTGCAAGGTGGAGGTTGCTTCCCCAGACAGGAAATGCAATTCAAATTTCAATCAAATTCAATTAATTCGCTTTGTCTACATCCAGACACTGACGGCACAATACATACAAGAGCAATACTCCGACTTCATACTAGCGCCCGAATCGACGCACGCACACAGACAAACGTTATTTACGCGGTCGCTAAACAATCTTGCCAAGACAAATCTACGCAGTGCCACGTCGCGCGCCGCCGAGACTGGTCATTGACCGAGTTAAGTTAGCGGCGCCGCGCCGCCCGCGCCGTAGGCGTCCGTTTCGATTCCGTAACGTGGTAATAGTAACTATACACATACAATACAAATCTACACAAATATGTTTTACATTTTGTAGATACCAATCCTATTTCAAGAAAACGGCTGAGTTACGCTACTGCGTAACTACTGCGTTTTGTTTGTATGAATTGTGCTGACGGTTTGCGAGCGGGCACGCTAAGGATGCGCAGCGAAGATATCGCGTATAAAATGGATTCCGATGGATGGACTGCTGTTAGCTGTATAACTTCGAAGACGCAAGCAACGCACACGCGAAAATGGGAGGATCCGTTATCAAGCCAATCGACTGAAAGAGGGCGTCTACTATGTGCTGTTTTGCAAAATAATCAAATATAACCCAAAACAATTGCGTTCCTGTCTACGAATGGAAATACCTGTATTTTATGTGTTGTCAAGTATATTACTTGATACAAACTGATATAACATATAAAAATACTTAAGACTATCAGTGTCAACTTGCATTGCGTTACACTGACAGTATTCCCTACGCGTACGCTCCGTTTTGATAACGCTCGCCGTTACTACATTTCATTCACTTTACTACTTCCGACTGCAGATGAAATCTGGACCAACCGCTTCACGTACCTTCCTTGAGATAAAAAAATCGAAAATGCTGGCCATGCATCTTATTAACAGCCTTTTCGAAAGTTGCTTCCAAGATAGCACATCGATCTATGGGGATGATGTCTAACTTTTTTTCGTCTATCAGGTAGATTTATCGAAAAAGTATTGGACAATATTTTTTCTTTAATCGCACAATCAAAACATTACAGGGATAATATTGATTTGAAATGGCGCATGACGTCACGTCTTGGTACATTTTCTACTTAGAAGTGACGTCACGCGCACTCCAAACTTTGATGCTCTTTATCTTTGTATATTTTTGGTTGATTGACAAAATAAAAAATAAGTGTCCATTATGTTTTGATAATCTAACTGACGGAAAAATATAATTTGGATTACCTACTTTACCCCGCGATGATCCCTATTGTACCTACTGATTTTATCACCAAGTAAATTAAAACAAAAGCAGTTCTTACTACATAGGACCTATTCCAATACTTATTTATTTAAAGTGGAAGCGATAGAATGTCGCGTCGAATACGATAAATTTTCAAATCTATACCAATTTAACTTTCGCGCCGAAGCGCACTAGTTGGCCACTGCTAACAAGAAAAGTTACAGTTCAGTATCCTTAGCACGAACTATTATCGAATTTGAATAGTTGAATTCGATCTAGATATACGTCAAATGTGTACTGATTTTTAGTTCTTGTTACGTACTTTGTGGCGCTGCTGTTCAAGTTTCCATACAAAATTTGACATTGACATTTCGCACTCTCAAACTATTCGAATTCGATAATAATTTGTGCTAGGGGTAGGTACTGTACCCTTAGCACAAATCAGTATCTAATTCGAATAGTTGAATTCGATCTAGATATACGTCAAATGTGTACTGATTTTTATTTACCGTTACGTCCGTTGTGGCGCTATTGTTAAAGTTTTCATACAATTGACAATGACATTTCGCATTGGTCCGTGCTAAGGGTACTTACTGTTCACAATCCATATTATAGGTAATATTTTATTTTTTATTTATTTATTTAATCTTTATTGCCTTTACAATGCAAATGGCGGACTTAATGCCAGTAAGGCATTCTCTACCAGTCAACCGGAAAGAAGGTGCAGAGAAAATTAAACGGCAGACATCGAACAGAGAAAACATTAAAAAGCATTAATTACTTATACCTGGTCTACACATACATACATATATAAATATACATTATAGCAACATAATATATATAATAGGTACACACAAATATATACATACATAAATACATATCTAACAATAATAAACAGTGTCTGTCTGTCTAATTCAAATTCAAGCATTTTGCGATTTTAAATAATGTTTCCGCGCCAAAGACCTAAACGCATTCCCGTTTGGGGCGTTACGCACGTGTAAAGGAAGTGCTTTCCAGAGCCGAATGGCAGAAAGAGTGTACGAACTGGAGACAAACCCAGTATGGTGAATGGGTACTTCAAGTATTAAATTATCATTGAAACGGAGATTTAATTGATGGGAAGATCCCAGGAACTGAAACTGAGATTTCAGACTAAAATATATCTCAAGATATTATTATTTTGCCATGTTGTTGAGTTCTATATTGGCTAAAATGTAAAACTTTAAATTGCAGCTTAAACATCGTATTTATTTGTGCGCTTTTCAATAAAATGACAACGAATTTCATTTATTTAACAAAACAATTCAACGAAATATAAATGCATTTACAATTTTAGTCTTGCTGAAGTGTTGACATGAAAAATGTATATAACAAATGCTTAAAACTCGACTGATTTATTTGTTCACTTGTCCCCAATAAGTGTCAGTTTAATTTTTGCTTATGCACGTTGATTCCTACATTTGAAAAAGCATTAATTCGTACGTCACTATAACACTGCACACCTGCAAAAAAAGAGAGACAAAATTATTACACCTCTTTTAGGATTCCCATAGTCCTGACAAGGAACCCTTATAGTTTCGTCATGTCTGTCTGTCCGTCCCCGGTTTTGCTAAGAGACTGTTAGCACTAGAGAGCTGTAATTTTGTGGAGAATATGTACATCAATCACGCCGACAAAATGGTAGAATAAAATTCTGAAAATTCATGGTGTCGCCAACTCGAGTGTTTGTGTGACGAATACGAGCATTTGTACTCCAGTATTTTTTCTATATAAATATATTTATATATGTATTCTATCCGTTACCCTAGCATCCCATAACACAAGCCTGCAGTGCTTACTTTGGCGCTAGGCTAATTGGTGTGACTGTTGGAAAAAAATATTATAACTGATACTGATATCCCTAAAACAAGCGCCGTAAAGAAGTAAAGAAATATAATACCTCTTTTAAATACACGAAGTATGTTTGATTTGCTGAGTTTTATTTAACAAAAAAAAATGTTAACTTTACCCCCTTACCGTAAGTATAGTCTCCTTTGTGAAGTAGAATAATTCGAAACCACTTATCGCAACTTTTGAATGATACACTTGCTCCATAAACTGTTGCGTCTGTAATTAACAATATTTTAATTAAGCCTGATGATGACAAATGAAAGAATAAATTAAAAGTTAGATCGATTCTAATTGATATTGCATGCTTACAATATTTAACTTAGAATACTACAGGATAAAGAACACGATCATTAGTGTGGCACACTTTAGTTCATCATTATCATCACCGGCCTATTACCGCTGCTGGGGCACAGGCCTCCTCTATGGATGGAATAGGGAGATCGCGCCATGACACCATACGGGCCTAGTATGGATTGGTGGGTGCTAACGACTGTAGCTGCAGCCGGAACCAACGGCTTAACGTGCCTTCTGAAGCCTGGTCACCCATCCAATGACCGATCATTGCGAAAGTAACTTAACCTCCACGACCGCAGGCCGAACGCGCTTTCCACCTGCGCCATGGAGGTCCTATTTACTTCCTTCAGATGTTTTGAAAATAAAAAATTGGTTTTAATGTACAGGTACGACATAAAAGCGTTTTTAGTAGAAAACATTATCTATTTGTACTTCGATTTAAATACAGAAGCATTATTGATAGCATCAATAGCATGCCTGACTCCAATTTGAGGAACTGGCGAACAAAACATTAACGGTAATAAATAATTTATATGCATTTGGTCAAAATACTGTTTTTTTACAATCCGGAGGTTTTGGGCCCGCTGAATTTGAATTTCAATCAAAACTGCCTAAAATAGTGTTAAAATTACTAAATTAAAAACCACGCCAAGAGCTCACTAATGGTAAGTATGTCATTCAGTTTTTTGCTGCTCTTGTAAAATTTAATTTTATGTTATTATACCGTTTTGTTTATACCGTTTTGTTCGCAAGCACCTCATTTTAATAATTGTTCCCCCAACGTATTATAAACGTATTAAACTTGTATTTATGAAGAATACCAGCAAGTCAGTACGCAACCGCCGCGCAGAGCTCACGCAGAGAGTTGGCTTAGCATATTCAGTTCTCTACCCCAAGCACTATCGCGTAGGCAGGTTATTTCACCTCATAGGGAAGCGTAGTAAAATGTCATTTAGTCATAAGTTAACAATTTACAATACTTGCAACCAGACAACATATCTGACCATGACCTACGCGAGTGTTTGCTTCGCCCACGGGTCACTACCTCCGACGGGTCTTAAACCACTACAAACGCTGCAAAATCGTATGTGGCGCGGTGCCTCGGGTTGCCCGTAGTACATCGAATTGCATCGCGATCTCAAGTTAGACTCCATCGCGATGTATATGAAGATCGATCGAGACGTTACTTCGATAAAGCCGCTCATCATCCGAACCCGTATCGCCATCGTCAGTTTCTATGCAAACTGAGCAGCGCCACTACGGGTAGTACGAAACAACTGGCACCTTCCATAGACAATTGTTGTTGTCATCATGAGACACGGACAATTACGGATCTGAGTCCCACCCACGAACTTTGGCAGATCCGTGTTCTTATCGTGATCGTGAAATTTAGTATGGAAATAACCAGTGTGTTCTTACGTCCGGTAGAGGTGCTGCTTACTTTTCATAGAAACGATACGATACGATTGCAGAGCTGTCAAAGTTCGTGCTTCTTGGGGCACACATTGCAGTTACCTTTACAGGCATTCTCGCGCAGATTCAAGCAGAATTTATTGGTTGCATAAGATCCCATAATAGCGGTAAGTTTAAGTGATTAACTAGGGGGTGCCTGCGAATTTGTATGTATGGAAACATTGCTTATTTAGTTAAAGTATTAACTTTGCGACCTTCGTGCTCCATACAAACTATGAACCCTCGTTTTACCCCTTTAGGGAGAGAGATTTGGGAAATCCTTTCTTAACGCACGTCTACATCATAATAGCTATATGCCAAGTTTCAGCGCCATTTGTTCAGTGGTTTAAGCTCTGCGTTGAAAGATTAGTCAATCAGTAACGGTTGCCTTTTAAATATACAGATTTTTGAGCGTGTCGGAAGCCGTAGTTCTGATTATTTTCTACTATGTGATACCAGCATCGACAAAAGATGCCTAAATAATAATTATTGTGTAAACGAAGTTTCATCAAAATGGATTACCTAAGTTTCAACAAGTATTACCTCGTAAGTATAAATAGCTCGCGGTATACTCCCCAACAGTTCTAAAGGTTTGCGGCTCGTGGTGTGAAGTTGTGCCGATGTGAACAACATGAGACCTATTTTGATCACTGTGAGACCGGTCGAGAAGAACAAACGATAGTTACGGAATTCGCTTCTCCTAAAAAAATATTTTTAATGTTACAGATTTTCTTTATACAGTTAGATCCCAAGACGGCTGGCCTTACTTATTTTCTCATAGCCAAAATATGGATTACGTAGTATTAGTACAATGAACGTTTACATACTAGCTAACTTGTGCTGTAACCCAATTAAAAGGTTCACAGGCACGGCAAAAAATTACTCACTTTACTAACAGTCTGAGGACTGCTTCTTACGTTAGAGAGTATGGTCAACAATTTGAAATTACGTTTTTATTTATTTTTTAAGCATTTAACTGCTAGATGTTTAAATCTAAAGAAAAGTTTACTAGAAAAAAATCCACGCGGACCAGGCAGCGGACGGGACTCGAACCCGCACCTTTCGCAATCCGGGCGAATGCACTGACCATTATGCTACCACGGCCCTATTCACCGCGTCGAAATTTTCCTAGCCTTAAGCTGCAAGGCAGCGCCATCTCTTCGCATTGTAGGTAACCCACAATGTCAAATGAATACTTTTTCAAGTATTAAACATTTGAAAGAAGAAATAGCAATTATAGTTACGTTTTTATTTATTTTTTAAGCATTTAACTGCTAGATGTTTAAATCTAAAGAAAAGTTTACTAGAAAAAAAAATTGAAATTAATACTGCCAGACACATTCTGTCCGCAGTTCTTATTGCCAGACACTTTCTTCTTTCGACATTTAAAGTCTGGCAATAATATACTGCTGACAAAATGCGTCTAGCAGTATTAAATTCAAATTGTTTGACACCTTCAGTCAGCAGTTTTTAGTACTAGACACTTTTAATATTGAAAGCAAAAAAAAAACCTTATGCACATGCTTACCCAATGACCAAAAATAGCAGTTGGCATATGAACGTCATGTTGGTAAAGAATGTCACGAACGTAATAGGATTTATGTAATGGTCCAATTTTCGTACAAGTTCACTCAAATTGGTGTAGTGAGCTTTCATTTCGTTCCAGTTTACTCTATTTCCATTCATCTTAAAGTAAATAAGACAAATAATATAATATATGTTCTATAGTGTGTACTTATTTGGCAGCATAACAAGGTTGAATTGTAGTACCCGCCCTCGCTTCGCTTCGGTGTAGAGCTGAAGTGCAGACTACAGTTTTTGTTCTCAGGCTTCTATTATACACAATGACATTCATCTATGATTCATCTTGTACCTGCATGCAAAGTCTCAGCCCGATCGGTTTAAATTTTACAAAGTTTCATACAAACTTTCATTCCCTATTTTATCCCCTTGGGGGTAGAGTATCTACCTGCAGCTAAATTTCAGCCCGATCCGTCCAATGGTTTGGGCTGGGCGTTGATAGATCACTATGTCAGTCAGTCAACAACCTTTGAGTTTTATATACCTATATAGATATAAATATTCATATAAAAATTTGATAAACAAAACGATACTTACTTTCAAACTTTTCTCAATCAACACATCATTGAAATTTTGAAATAGATTTTCCAAATAGATACAACACGCGATGATCATTCCAGAGCTAATGTTCCAAAGAAATGCCCCTTGCAGTCTTACAAGCTGAAAATTAATTGTAGAATATTATTTTTTGACGAATTTAACGACAGCGAAGTAAAAGGCAAAAATAGGCATCAAACATTAATCATGTAAATAGAAGATCATTAATAGAATGTCACCTAAAATCATTTCCAGCATTATTGAAATCTCACTTTGATGCTGCTACTATTAAAAATTTGCAAAAAAAAACCATATTCTAAAGAAAACTAAAAAAATACACGTCGATGTTCTCGTATAGTACAATTCGGAATAATACCGGGGAAGTAAACGAAATTCTGTTTAATCCGAATTAGGTTAACAAAAAATTTACACTTATTTTTCTTTTGTCAATCAACCAAAAGATGACAAAGATAAAGCGCGTAAAAGTTCAGGAGTGGGGTCGCGTGACGTCACATCTAAGTGAAAGTTGTAGTAACTCTTTTATGTTTAGATTATGTGAAAAAAAAATTGTGTGTGTCAGCTCCGACGCACGACCGGAGTTTACACTCTAAAAACGACTGTCTTTGAACGGACACAAAACAAAATCAAGTCCGAAGAAGTCGGTTACAAGTAGAGATACACCAAAAGCTAATAAAAGCGTATTAAAAAAAATACATGAAGGCGTGATAATTTTCAGAATTTTTATAATAAATAAATTAGATAATATGAAAAAAGTATTTTTTTATTTAAATTCACATTCACATTAAAATTTGCAACATGTAAATTTTTAAAATAACTTTTTTACTATAATTTATCAATTTGAGAACTGTTGATGGGTAAATTTGAAAGGGTTTTGCTTATAAATAAGTGAAAATTTTCAAAAAAGTCGCTTCGTACGTCCGTAAATAATAGAATTATCTACCGACGTCCGAAATGCTGTTTTTTTGAAAATTTTTATTTATTTATGAGAAAAACGGTTATGAAGTTCTCATTCATTGTGAAAAAACGATAGAGACACTTTCATTTGCTCAAAAGAGAACAAGAGAGTCCGCTAATCATTTATTATAGAATTCGCGATTTTATTTTATCGATCGATTCTTTTCAATAGATATCAATTTAATCGATTCTATCGTTGAAATATAACTATACTTCTTTATTGTCGTGGTTGATTGACGCTGGCTACACACAAGTATACACACACACAACTGAAAAGTGAAAGGTGAGCAGATGAGGTTGCGCACAAAAACGTAACGAGGTCATTTGTTCAGTAGATTTTACTCCTCATATTTTTTCATACCGGGGGCCTTATATGAAAACAATTCTTAAGGAGTAAACTCCAAAAAATCGTATCTAACACTTTATGGCAATCTACCTGATGGAATAGAAAAAGTCATCATACCTATTATTCGACCCTAGTTGCAGTTTTGTAGTGATTCTTTCGCTCTCCCGTCAATGGAAATGACGCTTTAATTTAGTGATGTGTGCGGAAATAATTATGATATAAATATATGTATACATATAATAAAACTGAGTGTCAAGCTAAAATTACCTGAATAACAAATGTCAGGGCATGACTATAGGGCACATGGGTGTACAAGCACGCGTTTCTTCGCACACGATCCTTATCCATGCAGGTTCCATTGTCGTTTCCTTTATAGAGGTACTGGCACACGACAGCTGTACTCAAGAGATCTTGTATGATGTAGCTCACTATAATGGCAATGTTCACTATGGATAGAAATTGTCACAAATGAAACTTAGGAAGCTTTTACTACTAAAACCATATTTTATAATTTTGGTTAATTCATATAAAGAGTAAATTTTTGACAATGTCCTCTATAGTAGGGGAGCCCAAGCGGAGATTTTGGGATTCACTCGAGCGTGGCAGACTAATCTAAGGGGCGGGCAACCTTGCACCTTGTGAATTACTCCTACCATACCTGAGCCGTGTAGCAATGTAGGGGCGAACGTCAAGGGTGTTATTTTTGGGTGTATGCTGTTGGTCGCAGATGACCTTTACAGCGTCACCGGGTTTGGGGACGGCGAGATCCTAATTGAACCTAAAGCTGAGAATTGGCGAGTGTCTCTAGAGGTATTCCAGGTGGATGGCATCTCCCCACGTGGAAAGTCTCCACTCCATCTGGAGCCTCTAGACTCCTCGAACCTGAGGGGTCGACTCAACTAGAGGGCGTCTCTGAAACTCATACCTTGGCTCTAGTTAGCCGTTGTCGTGGGGGGCGGCAAAAAAGCTCAGGTACGTAACTGTACCTGGTATAACGTGTCGTGTGTAGACCGGTACTTCGCACTCTTATCCTACGGGTGCAGTGTCTGCCTAATACTTAGCTAGTGTGAAAGCATGCTAGCTGTGTAGTGTTGGTGTTTGTGGCCTGTGTGGGAGGAGTCGGAGGCACATTGGCGCCGGTGATTTCATCATCAGGGTATTCTAAGACGTGCCTAGGCCAACGGAATCGGAGGGACCTACGATTGGAGGACGGGTGGGCGGACGTGTGATAACTAGAGGCTTTGACTACTAAGAAGTTCGGATGATGCGCGGCTTTATCGAAGTAACGTCTCGAGACGTAATTCATATACTTCGCGATGGAGTCTAATTTGAGATCGCGATGCAAATCAATGTTGCGCACGTACCACGGGCTTTTCTTTAGGCTGGGACACTCCAGTACCACGCGCTCCTTCTGGATCACATCCAGGACCGAGTGGCTAGATTGTCGACGGTCAGAACCTTTTCTATAAGCTTGATCCTTTGGCTTTGCGTAATGATGTAGCTTCGCTCTGTATTCGCATTTATCACGGGGAGTGTTCTGAGGAATGGTTCGCATTAATACCAGCTGCTGCTTTTCACTTTAACATCGCGAAAATAATTTCATCCCCACCATCTTGATGCGTGACTATCCAAAAACTTGCGGTTTTGTCGAAAAATTTTTTATCACGTACGACAAAACTGTGGAATACTTTGTCACCAGCAGTGTTTCCGAACCAATACGACCTGAGAACTTTGAAAAAAAGAGCGTCCTCCTTCCTTAAAGCTAATATTGCAGGTGACTATGGGCGACATTGTTCACTTACCATCACGTGAGGAGCCGTCAGCTCGTATGTCCCCTATAATATAGGCATAAAAGAATCTTCTTACCTAACACAGTGACAGCTATGTAAACGGCTATCAAATTAATTTTCCTTCGTATTTCTACATTATTAGTGATTTTTGGTAAGGCAGCTTCGAGTGTTTCAATGTCTTCGATCATTTTTGTGAACTTTCTGCTGAAGTTAAAAAACAGGAGTGGACCTAACGTTACAAAAATCCAAAGCGCCAAAGTAGCTGAAAATGTAAGGTGATAAAATTGTATGAAGTTTCGAAGTTCTGTATATTCGTAATAATTGTAACATTTATCTAAAGGATTTAATTGGATTGGATTAATTAGATTGGATTTATTATTAAGGAGTTCCATGGGTCAGTGGTCAGCGCGTTTGTGATCGTGGATGTTAAGTAACATAGTATGAGTGTCCAAAAATATTTTATCTTTAGTTCGTTCATGCAGTGGAAGATATTTCAAGCTGTATGTCCTGGAGGAGCTCAATGGCGCAGGTCGTTAGCGCGTTTTGCTTGCGATTGTGAAAGTTAAGCTACTTTTGCAATAGCCAGTCCAGTGACCGAAAACTGATTATTTGGAGCTCCTCCATGTTTCGGAAGGCATGTTGAGCTGTTGGTCCCGGCTGCATCCACAGTCGTTAGCACCCACCAAACCGCACTGGACCCGCGTGGTGGGTCATGGCCCAATCACCCTATTCCGTCTATAGGGAAGGCCTGTGCCCCAGCAATGTAGACATTAATAGGCAGATAATAGCATTCTGCTATAGGAAAGAAAGAAAGTCTAGAGAAAAATGACGTTACCAAGGGAACTGGCAAGTTATTCCTGATTCCCATAGCAAACGTATTCTTACTGCTTAGGATTGAAAGTATGTAATATTATATGCAATATTGCATAGAATTTTATTATTACTACTAATGTCCCTTAATCAAATAATTTCATTGTTGCAATGAAATTATCTGGATAAGAGACAGTTATTTATTAACGCCCGTACGAAAGTTTCCTATCATAATCTAATCTCTCTATCTAAGTCGCAGATCAATGCACGTTTACAATTATAACATAGAGTTCCTTGCTTTTAAAATTAGAGTAAAACTTTGATAAACTTACAATATTGGGATATAGTATCGAAATTCAAGCAGCTGTGTGTGAAAACAATCAGTAAAGTGTATTGCGCAATGATACTGATTGCGCACAAAATAAAATTTATAGAAAACCAGGAGAATCTGTAAAGAAAATTATCTTAATTATATATCAATTCATTGCAAGGCATTTAAGGACTCATTGGCTGAAATTATTTCTAAATTCCATTATATATGTATTTTAGCATAAGTGAATGAGTGCTATCAAAATCTTCATAAGATTTTGTAAGCATGTTTTGTTTTGTAGACAAATAAATGTCGCCTTTCATCAAAGTTATTCAAAAGTTTGAAAGATGTCCTCGAATATTGTCTATTTACATAAAATTAAGTACTTTAACATAAATTATGATGAAATTATAACACATGATTTGCGTAGGGGATATATTGATTAGACCGCGGTGAAAAGGATTAAGAGTCACGTACAGTGGCCTAACTTTCATAGGACCTGCACCCCAGACTAGACCAGAACTCGAAAGTGATGAAGTTTTAGCCATTCCATGTTGATCAAACAAGTTTCGATCAAACGTGATAAGCTTACCACCGTTACGAATTTCCATAACACATATAGATAATAGGTAAATAAGTTCTTACCCCGCGATTACTTTGGGATCAACGAGATACGTGGTATCGTTCAATCGTCACGACTTACAGATAGTAAAGTTCCAAATTGAACAGTGACATTTCGTAATTTGTGACGATGATGTAGGCAACAGAGGTGACAAACTTCGCCTGAAGTTTAGCTATGCTCGAAGTTTTGGGTTTGACGCTCCCGAGGGGGTCATAAATCAATTTGTCACAACTAACACCTAGTCTCGTCAGATTTTCAATTCGGCTTACATTAAACGACTATGAGAGTTTTGTATTTTGTCTTCGTTACTCGGGTGTCGTGCTATTTCGAACTATAGATTTCATAAATTTTAATGTAGATGAAAATTTTTCAATAGCTATTAAATATTTATTGCTTTTTTCGCATATTACTTGGCAATATTTCAACGGCTATTATAAAATGCATTATGCTTTACACAGACAAAGTAGGCAACAACTTACTTGTATTTTTTCTATTTAGATTTAAGTGCTATGGTTGCAAAAATCCCAGCCCATCGCGATATTTTTCTAAAAAGGCTTAATTTTTTTATAAATAAATAAATTAACTTGAGATTTGTTCTGTCTTTCAAATTTATTCAGACTCGATCAAATATAGTTTAAGTGTATTTTTTTTACCTATAGGTATGCATTGTAACAACATTATGAAATTCATTACATTAATATCCCTCGAAAAGCAGTTTAACTTACCCCAAGGACCGGCTTGTTTTCTGCAATAAACCATTTACGGGAAATAATCCGGAGCATTTGCAAAACAAGAACATAACTCTTGTAGTGAAATAGAAATTTTTTCCTCCAGTTTTCGCCGGATACACTTTCATTTCGGTTTCTTTCACTGTCTCTTTGGAAGAATCTGGGCCCCCTGAAAAATAATAAAATAATGAACCTAGTTATTCCTGAGTTGGGTTTTCATATGAATATTAGTCGGAGTTCATAATTAACGAATGAAGATTTTGTTCATTATTATATTTTATTTTTATAATAAAGAAAGAAAACAAAGAAATAAATTTTATTAGAAAGAAATAAATTGACCATAAAGTATTGTTAAACATATATAAAAAAAATAAAAAAAAATTTTGGCCAACTAGGTCCCTGCCACAGCTTGATACTACAGCAACACCAGACTGCTGCAGCGCTTATGATTCTGGCAGGGCCTAAGGTTGACGACACCGATTATTATTTTTAAACAATAGTAAAATAAACAACCACACACATAAAAAAAAAATATAATAACAACGTAGGCTGAATGTTTTTCACCATCCTTAGCCTTACAAAAAAAAAGAATGATTTATCTGTGGGATACAGACTACAGACTGGAACCTAAAAAACAAAAGAAGAAAACAAAGAAATAAATTAAATAAATTGCAAACTTATTAGTAATCTACTGGCGATCCATGCCTGTGCGCAACTATGACATTGACAGCAAGAAAGGACAAATAACATGAGGCAGTATACAAAGACAGAAAAAGAACAACAATAACCGGCAAATACACAGGAACCCTAGCTTTAACATACAATTACAATTTTTGGCATCTATATTTAATTCTAAAGAAAATATTAATACGAAAAATCCTCTTGGTCCAGGTTTTAGACGGGATTCGAACCCGCATTTTCCGCTATCTGGGCGGAATTGTAGCCTAAGAAGTACTGGATGAAATTTGACATGCTATTAAGGTCTGGGTAGCATAAAAAGCTGCGGGTTCGAATCCCGCCTAAAACCTGGATCGAGTGGTTTTTCTTTTCAAGTATCATAAATTTTTTGTTATTTTTAATACATGTATGCATAGGATTACCAAATAAATAATTGATTTCCTATAGAACCTTACATCCCCTAAAGGCGTGATTTGATTGATTTCAACGTAACGTTGTGTCTTTCTTCAATTCAACCAATATCTCCATAAGGCGTGAAATTAATACAGATAGTTAAACCACATGAGTAAAAAGACGTACAGAGACAAAGCTTCATACAACCGCGTTGCGATCGTTTCACTACTACAAGCACGGCGCGGCGCACGTATATGAGTGAGCACCGGCTGCCTGTCACGTACGCAGTCACACGTCAGTGCCAGTGTCCAGGGTTTGCGGAACGCTTTCGTAGTATTTATTTTCGTTTCAAGTTTTAAAATAAAAAATAGTGTTAAAAAAGTACGGTTAACTGTACTGTACATATTAAAAATAATAAAGCGAATAAGAATTTATTTATAAAAAAAAACCAATAAAAAATTTCTCAAGTAAAATTTACTTTAGATTTAAACATCTAGTCAAATGTTTAAAAAATATAAATATAATAAAGAAAGTACTTTTTTAAGTATCATTTGGACTTTACTAAGTAAATAGTAACTTTGCTATGTATTTTTTTAAATAGGATACTTTTTACAATATTTCTATTTCGAATGGAATATTTTGTTAGGATGGAATTATTGATGGTGAATAATTGTATAATATTTATATTATTAGTAAAGCTAAGAAGGTTATATTGTCAGCAAAAAAAAACACAATCACGCAATGTATAAAGACATGAACATACATAAACAAAACAATCAAGAAATATAAAAAAAAAACAAATTAACGTCAAACAAATTCTTACATAAATGGCAGAATAGGGACGATAACACTTTTTCTTCTTCTTGTATCAGGTAGTTTATCAAAAAGTAATGGATATGTATTTTTTATGTTTTCACAATCAAAACATTACATAGATATATTGATTAAATGTCACATGACGTCACGTCTTGGTACAATTTTTATTTAGAAGTGACATCACGAAACCCCGCTCCGAAACTATAAAACGCTTAAACTTTGTAATTTTATGATTCATTGACAAAAGAAATAATGTTCATTGTTTTTTTATAATCTAACGGATGGACTAAACATAATTTCGCTTACATTACCCTGCCATCATCGCTATTAATCTGAGTACTTGTATAGTAGGTATTAAATATTATTATCCGTGTCTGAGTCTCTGATAACAATGTTGATTCAATGAAAATCTACATCGTGTCACCGAATTTAACAGACGGACCTTTCCAAGATCGGTTAGATGCTAATCACGTAGGAACCCAGTAATCAAAATCGTTGGATGTACCTCCAATACGAAAGGGTCGCCCTTTATGATATTCTATCGACCCATAGTTTCATAGTGGACCCCCATTTACATTTCAATATCTGTCGACGCTCTATGCTAATTCTTCGTATCTAAACTCTGGACAGAATATGATATAGCAATTCTCTGATATAGTCCCAATGGGAGAGGTTCAACTAAATCTGTAATAAAATTTCCAATCATCTATTTATTATTCTGCTAGCGCGATTTGGTCCGTGTTAGCTTTAGTTGTTTGAGAATCCCACAGATTTAATACTTTTGTGAATAAAATAAATAAATAAAATACAAGTTCATGTTATCGAAACGCAAATGAGCAGATGATTCCTTTTTTCCTCGCACTCATTGCGTGACTATACCTTTCTCTTAAATGGCACACTTATCAATGCGCCGATGAAAAATCAACGTATCCGTCCATCTTTTCGGGTTTGATAATCCCTTATGCTATAATTGTAATTATATATAAACAGTTGTGAAAGCAGCTAACACTATGAAGCTAATGCGTTCAGTTCAATCAAGGAGGCCTCCAGGACAAGAAACAGGAACCATTCAGTAAATATTCTATTGAAGAAAGTTTGCCCGGAGCACGTGCACGACAAGGGTAAGTCTTTCCTTTATTTCCAAAGTCCTCCGGTCATTTTCTCATTTTGTAACCCAACAAACCCCAGCGTGGAACCAATATTTGTATTTACAAAAATTTACTTGCCGCCATGAATAGCTGTAGTACGAACTTATGCAGTTATCATATGAAAATTGTTTATGCGAAAAGACCTCAAAAGACTTAAGACAGTGTTCAGATAAACAGATAACATGAATATCCTGGCTCTTGCAAACAGTTATAATTCTAAATCCTTGCCAGCCAAACCTTGAATATTTAAATAAATAATATTTATTTTGTTGGATTTGGCTGTTGTCGCACCCCTCAGTTTGTATAAATATTTGTGTTAGTGCTGACACTTACACAATTTTGTTGTATAGATTTTGTTATACCATGTATAACTGAGTTTTGTATATTGAAAGCTAATAAAGTAGCTATCTGAGTCTTTTAGGTTTTTTCAAGATTATTTATCTTATTCTGTAGAGTCTGTGCGGAAAGAGAATGGGCGTGGCGAAAAACGGAACTAACATTAAATTTTTATTTGGCAATCAAACCCAGCAATCTATAAAACGTAAAACGTCAAAGTTTTTTATTGATACGGATTTGTTTGTTGTTGTGATTTCTTGCGGTTTTTTGTATTTAATCATGTTTAAAAGGGGTAAAACTTTACAAATACGGTAGAAAAGCACTACAACGCCCTCCGTTCTAAATCCCATTCTCTTTCCAAAATTTACTTATATATTTATTTACATCGAATTATAAAAATTTGTCACTATGACTAGTATGTAAACAGTAACATTATTAAGTAAGATTATTAAACTCAAACTAAAAATGCGACTTTTTTATCCCTAGTTAAGTTTGCATATGGGAGAGCGCTAATTATTATTTTACAATTGCATAAACGTGGAATGCCCCATCTTTTTCCACAGATAAAGCTAATTTCAGTAACTATTACCGTTGAATAATAGATGGAAAGGCAACCATTCAGTTTTGCATAAAAACTAACACCAAATCGTAAGTAATCATGAAATATGAATGATATGTGTAGTTTTTTAATGTTAAAAGGATGATGGACAAGCGTATGGCCCGTTTGATAGTAAGCGGCTACCTTATCCTATAGACGCTTGCGATACCAACAATATTACTAGCACCGTTGCCTACTTTAACACAATCCCCTACCCCGTGGAGCCCTGTAATCTTCATCATCATCATCATCATCAACAGCCTATCCTAGTCCACTGCTGGACATAGGCCTCTCCAATTGCACGCCACTCAGATCGATCTTGGGCTACTCGCATCCAGCTCCTGCCAGCCACCTAGCGCAAATCGTCACTCCATCGTGCCTGAGGACGTCCTACACTACGTTTGCCTAGACGCGGTCTCCACTCCAGAACTCGTCTACCCCAACGGTTATCGGTTCTTCGGCAAATATGGCCAGCCCACTGTAATATTACTCACCGTTTAAACTATCAGTTTGAACGAAATGTTAGTATTCATATATTTTTGATTGTACAGAAACCAAATATTTGTGTTCAAGAATAATATCAAAGCAAAGCACGTAATTCATAGCTGATCAATTGATTGAATAAATCAAAACAATTGCTTTTTGGCTTTAGGTGTTTTAAATAAAGGTAGAAATAATAATTCAGTACAGTTATTTTACACATTTTGATAAGTTCCAATGTGACGTCGACAAAAATAAAGTTTTCAGTACGAGGTTTATATTCTATATCCTTAGAAAAATAAACACTAACCACGTATCTACTTACAGAAGTACTTAAATGTCAATCTAAAAAACAGATAAACACTCCAAAAAATAATTTTAACTTACGAAAATGCTGCTGTTCGAGGACACTGTAAACAGAATAATCAAAACAAGATTAGAAATCGAATGACATCGTCCACTAAATAAGTACATAGACGTTTACTTAATTTTAGGTGTCATTTTATGGGCGAGCTAATAAAATATTCATGACTCATAAAAGGCTCGTCGAACATAGTGACGCTTTGGTTTAGTTCAAACTCATTGTCTCATGGAATAACACTTCAAAATCAAAGATGATACAAAGGAGTGCTGTTATTGGACGAAGTGGAGGTAAACTGTAATATTAATAAAGTAATCAATTCACCATAATTGTTTGTATCAATCAACAACTAAATACCTATACGAAAATCGAATGTCACTTTTATAATATATTTTTTATCCCGTCTGAAACATGCACTGAGTGAAATTATCTTTAGACTTAAATCTTTAAACGTTTAACAGCTAAATGCTAAAAAAATAAAAATACAGCATTCTTTTATTTAAAATGAAAAAAATCTATTTTGTGATTGAAAAGAACTGATTGTTTTGCAAA
This sequence comes from Chilo suppressalis, assembly GCA_902850365.2. Lineage (NCBI taxonomy): Eukaryota > Metazoa > Arthropoda > Insecta > Lepidoptera > Crambidae > Chilo > Chilo suppressalis. The sequence goes on from OU963898.1 coordinate 24,905,762, forward strand.
GCAATAAGCAAAACTTTTTTATCTCTAAACAGATCGCTCAAACTTGCAACTTTACAAAGAATTGGAAATCCTAAATTTCAAGGAGCAGATATCAAATAGTGTGGATTCTAAGGAAAGGTAATAAGAAAATCTTTATTTTTGTTAATTCAATTTAGCTAAAATTACACATACATAATTTTGGCCTGATTAAATATGATAATGAATTTGGGCTGATAAAATCAGATTACACCTAGACCGAGAATTCAACCTTTTGCCTGCCCAAGCGGATATAGGTTTTTGGATCAAATACCAAATAGAGTAATTTGAGCCAACGATATTAATTTTGAATATCGTGGACTGTCAGAGCCAAAATATTAATTGACTTAAAACAAGTTTTATATGCACCCAAATCATTGTCATTATAATTATTTTTAGAGGGTGACCGATTTTATTCTATAGAGCACATTACTACAAGAACTATTGTATAACAGAAAATTAATTAACAGTGGATACATTTTTCACCTTACCCATGTGAATGTAGCGAAATGGCTAAACCACATATTTCATTTTATTCATATTTTGATTTTGGTGTACAGTTTGTAGAGTTAGGTCTTGTAGAGTTAGAAACTTTGCTCTACATAAGATCTGTTTTATATATGTGTGTGTTGGAAATATATATAATATATATTTCCAACACACACCAATTAGCCTAGCCCCAAAGTAAGCACTATAAGGCTTGTGGTATGGGATGCTACATTGCAAGCAATATGTTTTTGCCTTAGCAATACTTTATGTGAAAATGTTTTTGGTGGGATCAGTCTTTTCAAATAGCGTTACCTACATTGTTACGATAAAATTAATAAAACTTTAAAAGACTTCAATTTTATTACAGGGACATAAAAACGATAAGCGACAACTTCATTCGACCCAATACTAAAGGGCTTTTTCAGTCACATGGTAAGTGTATTTTTTAAATGAAACAGGTACTAAAATATCGTATTTTTTGTGCCAGCGGCCGCCCGTGACTTCGCCCGCTTCGTCCTCCCGTAACTTTAGCATAAAACGAAACGTCAATAAATAAATAAAGTTTCGTGCATTAACCCGTAAAAACTAGTTTTATTTAGCATAAACTTTAGATTTTGGAGGATCCCACAAGAATATTTAATTTTTCCGGAATGAAAAGTATCCTTTGTCTCATGCCAGCTAATAAACTAAATATATGCCAAATTAAAGGATTTAATTATTGATGTGAAACTTCTTTAGGCACGCTTGACTTGGGGGGTAAACTGGCGAATGCGTGACGATTTTTGTGTTACGCGCGTAACACAGTACTCATCGGTAAACAATGAACAATATCCGTCACAAAATACATGAATAGTTCATGAATCAAAATACTAGCGCTTGGTGGGTGATAACGGACCTAGCGCGGATTGGTAGGTGATAACGAACCCAGCGTAGATTGGTAGGTGATAACGGACCCAGTGCGGATTGGTGGGTGATAAGGGACCCAGCGCGTTATTGATGGATGATAACGGTCCCAGTGCGGATTGGTGGGTGATAACGGACCAAGCGCGGATTGGTGGGTGACAAAGGACCCAGTGCGGATTGATGGGTGACACCGGACCCAGTGCGGATTGGTGGTTGATAACGGACCCAGCGCGGATTGGTGGGCGATAACGGACCTAGTGCGGTTTGGTGGGTGATAACGGACCCAGCGCGGATTGGTGAGTGACAATGGACCCAGTGCGGATTGGTGGGTGGTAACGGGCCCAGTGCGGATTGGTGGATGATAACGGAAACAGCGCGGATGGGTGGTGATAATGCACCCAGTGCGGATCGGTGGGTGATAACGGACCCAGCGCGGTATGGTGGTGATACCGTACCCAGCGCGGATTGGTGGATGATATTGGACCCAGTGCGAATTGGAGGGTGATAACGGACCCAGTGCGGATTGGTGGTTTTTTTTTCTATCAACAAATCTTCAGGTTAAGTTTATGATTTTCAGATCATTGGAGTTAAAGAAGTGTCACTTCAGTCGTGTGGTCAAAAGCACACTCGCTTTTTTTATTATAATTTTTTCATTCAAATTCGTTCACACGTTTTTGCGTGTTTGAGTAAACAATGAACATACAAACTTTTACATTTATCATATTAGAAGGATAAATAAGTATAGACGTAGAAGGAAGTAGGATTGCTTGCTTTTCAAGCGCGAATATTGTCTTTAATTCAATTTGATATTAGTGGTAAATCGATGTGCTTTTGACTATCTTTACCTATATAGTGTCGTTGAACGTAAATGGTTTTTAGTTCCTTCTTCCTTTAAATGTATATGTTTCATTTTTGTCATACGCGTAAGTTAACTAACAATAAATTGCATTTTAGTTGCGTCCAGTCTAAAAAAACTTTCTAAAGAGCCTCGCAATCAATTGGAGTTGTTCCAAAAGTCCATGAAGATTATGCTTGTTTGTGGCCAATTTATAGGACTGAACCCCGTCATAGGTGCTCTGGAATTAGACACTGCTAAAATGAGGTATAGCATATTTTATTAATAACCAAAAACAAAAATATTGAATAACAATGACGTTCAATAAAGTAACATCTGAGATATACAGACAGATAAGAAATGCTTGCCGAATTTCTTGTCAGTATCCCAATCATTTATCCATCAATAGTCATCATATTCTCACTAAAGACCGAACGCCTTATTTCGCTTTTAGAAATTGTTTTACAAACTTTCCCATTTATTTCAGATTCAAATATATATCTGTCAGATTTGTATACAGTTGTCTACTATTCGTGGCGCAAACTTCAATGGCAGCTCTTTGCATGTATCGAATATACAGGCATACTATATCTATTACTATTATATGTAATTATTATTTCATTATTATCTTAACGCTATTTTGACAAATAACATCGTGTACTTTTAAACACCTTACGCTTGTAACATATATGTGTGAATATTTACTACTACTTTGCAATATTATCTTTAATATTTCAATTTAAGAAAACGCTTACTCATAAAAGAAACACAAAAATATCAAGCAGTTTTAGCTCAAATAAATATAGCTATCTCCCTTTTAGATCTACAATAAAAATTAATTTATTGATCTAAAGAAAATATAACTAGAAAAAATTCCACGCGGACCAGGCAGCAGACGGGACTCGAACCCGCACCCTTCGCAATCCGGGCGAATGCACTGACCAATTATGCTACCGCGGCCCTCACGGACCGCGTCGAAATTCCTTCTAGCTATTCTTAAGCTGCAAGGCAACGCCATCTCTTCGCATTATAGGTAAACCCACAATGTCAAATGAATACTTTTACAAGTATTAAACATTTGAAAGAAGAGATAGCAATTATAGTTATATTTTGATTATTTTTAAAGCATGTAACTGCTTGATGTTTAAATCTAAAGAAAATATAACTAGAAAAAATTCCACGCGAACCAGGCAGCAGACGGGACTCGAACCCGCAATTAATTTATTGATGTTTTTTTTTCAGCTTTTGTGACTTTCTACGTTTCAACGTCAATGACAACAATCATATTTTTGAGGGTAGCCTACAAATGGCCTGCTCTGATGAAAGACCTCGTCAACTCGTCTTTAGATAAATATGTTGATTTGAAGGTCCAGCCTCAACTGATTTGGACTAGCGTACTCTTTCTTAGTTTGGCATTACGTAAGTATTTATACATAACTAAAGGACAACGGAGGTTCTCTGACTACATTCTCGGACTCATGAGAAAGAGACAAAAAATGAGACTACAGTCTTCAGTGGATGCAGGAGGCCGCAGTCACGCCACCTTAGGTTATTAAATACCAAAAGGATTAAAGCATAAAAACAACGAAGACACAAAAGTGTTTGTGAGAGATCTGCCTATCGGACAGCGTCAGCTGTCTCGGCTAAGGACCGAAAGCGGTAGTCTTATTTCCAAGAAGCCTGAGATGTCGAGGGAGGTCGAGAACTTCTATGGACTGAAATACTAATAACACAAAAAACCTCTCGATGATTTGGCTAAAGACCCCAGAGATGAATTAACCCGCCACTGTACTAAATATTAGAGCGTGCGCTGCGCACGCTCTAATATAGGCTGAAGCACGGCACGAAGCAGGTGACCGCTCCGCGTGTTTGTTTCACGTTATTTTGTAGAGGAATGCTAAGTGAGGCAGGTCTTCTGCGTCACGGGTTTCTATGAAATGACATAAAAACCCGCCCCGTGCCCCGCTTAATGCAGCACACACTCTAAGATTAGTAATGCTCTCAAACAACAGCAGAAGAACAAGGCGTCAGGGGATGACGCAATCACAGCAGAACGGGAAATCAGGTGGAAAACAAGTACGTAAAATCTTTCAGCGATTGTTCAATTCCGTAATTCACGGAGATTCATGGCACGAGGTGGTACTTTTCTTCAAATCAGGTGACAACACATTTTCATGTACTACAGACCCATTAGATGACCGCCGCATCTGCAAGTGACCGAGAGTCGTTACGAACCATCTCGCTAATAGGTTAGACGACTTCCAGCCTCCCGAAAAAGCAGAGTCCCGGAAAGGCACCAAAGACCACATCCACACGCTGCGGCAGGTTATACAAAAGACCGAAGAATATAACCTACCACTATGCTTAGCGTTTGTGTACTATGAGAAAGTCTTTGATTCGGTCGAAACATGGGCTATGTTGAGATCCTTACAGAGGTGCCGTATCAACTATCGCTGGATCCAAGAGCTTTGATTATTTATACGCCTAGATGGAAAAATCCAAATAAATTGCTGCTCATGTTACGAGCAAAGTGTGCGTGATTCTAATGTCAGATTGTACCAAAGCAGTCAATGTATGTGTTTGTAGCGACGAGCATATCTACCTATGTAGTAGACATTTGTTATGCCGCTTCCGTGCAGTAAATTCGGTATTAAGGGTATAAATAATCAAAGATATTTAAATATCTAATATATATGTGTATATATAATATATATGTTTGAGAATGAGGTGAACCGCCGCATCTGCCTGCGCTGGGCAGCATTCGGAAAACTCCGAATTGTCTTCTCGTCCGAAATACCTCAGTACTTAAAGACAACAGGTCTTCGAACAGTGCGTGTTGCCAGTGATGACATATAGGCAGGCTCAGAGTCGCACAGCGAGCAATGGAGGAAGCTATGCTCGGTTTTTCTCTACGCGATCGAATCAGAAAATCCGTAGCAGAACTAGAATAAACGATGTAGCTCAAAGGAACGCCAAGCTGAAGTGGAAATGGGTGAGGCACATTGTTTGGTGAAGATAGATGTTGTCCCAAGGTGCTTCAATGGCGACTTCGCACCAGGAAGCGCAGTGTACTAGCATAATTAGTATCGTATGCATTACTTACGTTTTTACTAAGTATTAAAATTTTAGACTATCGATAAATTAGTGACCATATAGCTAATACTAGGTTGATAAATATCAAATTTCATTAAAGAAGAAAAAAATATTATATGAGTCAACCAATGATTGAAAATAAAACTCGAATTATTCGTTCTATTTTAATTGGAAGTGCTACCTAATTGGAACTTGGCACAGAATCCAAATTTCGGTATTCAGTTAAAAAGAAGAGAATATTTTCGATAAACGAACCGTATTAATCAATTGAAATCGGTACTAGGTCTCTAGCAAAAAAGACTGCAATGAAAACTAAATTATGTAGATATGAGGAAAGTCATAAATGAATAAAAGCTTACTAATTTCGTATAAACTGAATAAAAAAGCATTTAAATATTTTCTTTTGTAATTACAGTGGAACATCTATTATCTCTGAACACAAAATATGCTGAATCAAGCGTGTGCCCCCAACAAAACAACACTGCCTACAAAAACTTCATTGACCTAAGTTTCCCTTGGTACAGAGAATTAGATTTGCCATTCCACATATCAACTGGTATATTTTTGCAGGTGAAATTCATTTTTTTACTATATCTAGAGTGTGGACTTAAACATACCAATTATAATGCAATGTCTACATGAAAGCAAGAATTACTTTCGAAAAACAGAATTTTATTGTTTCGGCTATGATCAACGTAATTCTGTTAAATATTAAAGTTTAAATTGTTATAATCTAATAATAAATTAATTTCTGTATAAAAAACTTGACTTATTGGATTTTTTATGTTGTGGAGGTGGAAACCGAGCATTAATACCACCAAAATAATAAAAACACTTTAAATGCATACTAAATCTATATACACAATAAAAAGTTCCTTACGCGTTTAAAAAAAACATATATTGCCTCCAATTAGCGTCAGATCTGTGTTAATTCAAACTGAAGTCCCTCGAGAAAAAAGTTTTTTTTAAATCGCCTTAAAAATAATAAAGGTTTTAGTGAAATACATTTTAAACCTATGAATTTACAGAATGCATTGTATGCTACGAAATACAGTAGTAAAGCTGTACTGTACAATCCGTGTATTCTGTAAGGACAAACTCACTTGGCACCGCAGAATTCCCCGGTGTGATTTGAAACGTATTTGAAGAATTTTTTTAGTTACACCTAATTTTAAGTTACACCGAGGATTCAGAGGTGAAAATTTAGTTTGTTCCTACAGAATAGCACTGCAGTTTATATTTTAATATTTGAAAGCAGAAAGTTTTTTATGTGTTTGTCGTTTTCCAAAATTTAAATATCTGTTTTAAAATTTCATTACGATGCCAAGGGATTTCAGTTTCAATTAACTTAAATTCGATGATAATTTAAGATCAAGTGGTTAGAATAATTTAAGGTTTTCTTAATAGAAGGCAATGCACATAAGATGCGCTTGATGTCGTTTAATGTGTTTTTTATATCATGCTACCGCATTTTTTTGGGATATATACGGGTATGTTTAAGTTATTAAAATAATATGATTTTTATCTCTATAAATTTCATTAAAAATCGACTCAGTGGTAAACCGTAAAGAGGAGACAGGAACTTTTTTACATTTATTATTAGTATGGATTTTCTAATTTGTCTTACCTGGATTACATGCTACTTAAGAATTCTTTTCTTCCAGTTTGTGAATTTTTGTACAACAATAAATTGGAGCTACTCTGACGTTTTCATGGTGTGTATGAGTAATTATTTAGAGGCCATATTGAGGAAAATAAACAAAAGCATCGTGGAAGCAGAACAGAAGGTAAACTTATACTTTTGAACCACTTGTTTTTTTCTTCACTTCCAGTAGAAGCAATCCGCATTAACAGATAAAACTTTGTGATGTGTATGCAAGTATATCCTATTATGAGTATTTATATGTTCTACCTAAGGACATGCGGCGACATGGTCTGTAGACACTTGGGCTAAGAACTCACGGAGAGGTTTTTGCCCACGCCTACCGTGGCTGCGTGATCACAGCTCACGCAGAATATGAATTTGTAGTTAAAATTTAAAATATCATGACGCGATTTACGCCTGCTGATCGGGTGGTTGTTTAATTTGCATGCGGCGGGAGCCCGTGGGACGCATGATCATCTGCTGACGCGGCGGCATCAAGACCGCAGAAAGCTGCGATCTCGTGAGTTTTGAAATAAAAGAGCTGCGCGGTCGCCCACGGCGAGTGAGGCTAAAAACTGCTCCATGAGTTCTCAGCTTTACGAGAACGGGAAATATCATTCGCTCATTACCTACCTTGAAACTACCAGTTGAGGGTGGTTTCTACTACTCCACTCTCTTCTCATATTCCTCTTCTCCACTCTTAGGCTAATCTACGAAAATCTTTTTTTAAGCGGAAACAGGATTGTAGTATAAGTTCTTAAATGTACCAAATGTTTTATCTATCCTTAAGATGTTCTTCTCCTAATTTTCTAATGTTGATACATGATTCACAGTATTATCAGCCGTCATTCTGGAGTGCATTACGCGCCGACTATACAAGAGCTACACGCTTGATCTCTTCCTTCGATAATGCTATCAGCGGGATCATGCTTCTATCATTTGCGACAAACCTCTTCTTCATTTGTCTACAGTTGTTTTATATATTTTCGTGAGTGTCGACTGCTTTTTAAAGCTCACCATTCATTAGAGTTACCCTGCACCCCAAAAATACCATCGCGCCTTACGCAGTTAATTTCCTGTAGGGCGATTGTAATAAATACAATCTCACTTTAGCTTTCAATAACTCCAGTTTTAGGAATAACGTTAAACGAATTATTCTTATTTCGGAAGACATTTCGAAAATATTATAAATACATTTTTATTTATAGCCATGGAGTTCGAGGAAACATGATTATGAAATGTCCAGGCTTACACGAGGTTCTGTAAGTACTATGAAAATATGCGAGGACAATTGACAAAGAGAGAAATTAAATATGTTAACCCAAAAGAACTACTGTTTCAAATTGTTTTATTATATTCTATTTACAGAGTTTTTGGTGGTTATGAACCACTGGTGTATTTCATATTTTCTTCTGTGTTCCTGCTGTGTCGATTCTTGGCTGTGTCACTTAATGCAGCCAACATTCACTCTGCATCTCTGGCTATAGCACCGTCGTTGTACAACTTACCATCTACTGTTTACTGTACTGAGGTTAGTATGGGGTTTTACATAATCTGCCTAGCCTACATCAATTTATTTGATATCGCTCATACTGATCTTTCTCGAGATACTTCACAAAGTCAGGTATTCTGCTCTCTTGATAATGCTATCATCAGTCATCTAGGTTTTGTCATGATTTTGTTTCTTGAATAGAAATGTAATTCACCGTACTAAATATATGATAATCACCTTGCAGTGCCGAAAGTGCAAATTCTTTACTTAAATACTAACTATTCAACCCGTCGAAATTGTTGGGTTAAATTGATAACACAGATTGATAACCTCGGATGTGTCACAGTTAAATTACTGAAATTATATCTGCGGTTCGTGCGTTCTTTGTGCTTAGTATTTTTTACGCTCTATGGGCTCTATGTTATAGACTATGAACCTTAAATATAATTCCACTAATCTGTGGCATACCCGTGAGCCATGACTCACCCAAGGATATGAATTAACCCATCCACCCATTTTGTCAGATTAAATAGTTAGTCAGAATTTACTCTTAGCTCTGGACTGCGCAAGTGGCCCTTACCCCTCGTTTTCACCAAGGGGTTTTACATGTATTTTGTACATGTATGTATGACAACTTTAATGAAATATTTTCATTACTTGTTCTTCTCACTCTAGAACTTGTTGTATACAGAACTTGTATGAAACTTGTTGGATGCGGTGAATGAGTTTTTGACAAGTTCCGCTTCTAGTTGTCTACAAATACGATGACATGTTTTATACCTACATGTTGCAGATGAATTTGTTGAATACAAGACTTGAGAATACTTGTAGTATACGACTCAATTTAAATCCAGGTTTTTATATTATCTACTAAAAAATCCTGCTGTGACAATTGAAAGTGAAGATGCTGCAGAACTTTACTTCATGTGTGTAGGATGCGTTCGGAGAGGTTGAAAAGTATGTTAAAATTAAAAAGATCACTCAAATATACCATCGCTGCTCCTAGCTGGTTTTGGTAAATTATTACTTTTTATAAAACCTAACGGTTTAAAAGCATATCAGAGGCTGACAATATATCATCAGTACCATATCCTAGCTTACTTTTTGTTTTATTGATTGCCCTATTAAAGATGCTTAATGTTTGTTGTTTTTTTAACAACATCATATCCGCCAATGCGTCTTTTTTTTACTGGCGATCTTTATAAAGATCATGCTTCACATTCCACAGGCATTCTTATAGATGCAAGAGCTCAATGAGATCTGAAGTTTGTTTCTTTGACCACTCCATTTATCTTTATCTTCTTCCCTAGTTTTCAATAAAACCGCGATCCATCCGGTAAAATGTAACTTTATCCAACAAGCATGGATAAAAGATTAAACTTGTTTGTGATTAGTTTTCTACAAAACTTTCAATAAAATAAATAAGACTTGTTTAAAACACGACTGTATTTTGTAGGTGAGAACGCTATCGATGTATCTGATAAGTTTGACAATGTCACAGACATAAGTGTAAACATCGATGAGTTTTAAACTTGTATAAATACTTGCACAGTGTGAACAAAATGAACAAAACAATGTATGAGACAATTACAATACATGTATAGAAAAAAGAATTCAACAAATTTGGTTTATAACAAGTTTGTTTCTTGGTGAAAACGAGGTGTTAGGATGTCTAAGCTATTCCGTATCTTGGTTGCAAAAGTTGTCATTGGATAAGTATTTCTATTTAGATAGAGTTGATTAATTTGTAAAGCTTACTTGTCAAAATTATTATGTAAAGTGCAGAATTCTCGCATGAAAACATATTTGGGTACTATAGTTTGAATAGATTCAACGCCGAACAAAACACTAGCGTAGACAAAACAATATGCGATGGAAAGTGAAAACGTATTGTTATTTTCCTTCCTTGCTCTGAGATAATTGTCATTTACATCTTGCTTTCCTTTACAGATACAAAGATTTATTGAGCAAGTTCATGGCAGTACCGTGGCTTTGAGTGGACTTCAATTCTTTTATGTAACCAAAAGTTTGATTTTAACTGTGAGTATTGAATTTGACTTAAAGCTAATTAATTCAGCACATATTTTAAAAGAATACCTATTCTAGATATAACTTCCTCGAATCTTTAGATATCTTAATAACAAAAATTATCAAAGTACGTTCAGATTTTTGGGCTTTTATTATTTGTATGTTACAAATAACTTTTATTGCACAAAATTGAGGAATTCTATTTTATTTATGTATTAGCCATATAGATACATTTGTATTTTCAACATTTAGGTTTCATTAACTTTTATTTTATAAGTCAATGGTGTGTTCGGTACAAGGAGTGTTCTGAAGTTGCATTTTTGACGCAGTGTTTTCCCTGAGCAAATAGTCCCTATATTGAACTGTTGGCGATCCAGACTACAACCAAAGAGTATCATTATTCATATCACTAATAATTATAATAGTGTATAAATGCAAGTGTGTGTTGTATACTGGGCACACACTTCAGTAAAGTGTTTAAGCTAATAATATATATGCAATATAATATGTCGATGTAAATTTTTCAGGTAGCTGGAACTATAGTGACGTATGAGTTAGTGCTGCTTCAGTTTAACGGTGAACAGAAATCATAAAATGATAGTTAATTTGCACCACAAATATAACTGAGTATTATACATTATATAAAGTTACCACATGAATGTTGCCATAGAGCGGCAAGTGAGCTTGCTACTTTTAAAGTCAGTGTTAAAGAAGGTGGAATATAATATGACGATAAGTTATAGAGCTGAATTCTATTTTTTGCACGTATTAATCATAAAATAAAGCTTGTTGTTTAGGAGTGCTACAATTAAATTTATTTTACAATTTGAAGATGTTTCTTTAGTTACTTATAACGGGTATAACTCTGAAATGATTCTCTGAATTGGTAGGATTGATTGGAGGTACTAACTGGTAAGAGTTTTTTTTTATTTTTTATAAAACATGATAAAGCTCACAAACTCTTGAGAGCCACCTGGCACCGTCTTGTCACGCGACGTTCACTCGTGGTCGATGAGCAAACTCGGCTCGGCAGCTAAAGGGCCCCATATACGGAACGATTCGTCGTTGCGATCGATCTGAAGGAAATCGTCAACGATCGATCGTTCAGAAATGCCACTACATACACGAAACGATTGATCGTAAACGATTCGTCGTTGCGATCGATCTGAAAGAAATCGTTAAGATCAATACAGACAATTGGTACAGATGAATCGTACCGTATATGGGACACTGACGATCGATCGTTTACGATATTCATGATTGCATGGGTTTTTGTTGCGATCTCCGATATCGTCTGCGATTAAGTAAATCATTAACGATCTTGACATACACTGTCGATCCATCGTTTCGATCGGTCTGAAACAACGGATCGTACAGATCAATCATTCCGTATATGGGCCCCTTAAGGTCGGGTGAGCCACGGATGGACGCCTTGTTATCCAACCAGTGAACGTCAGGTGGTCTACGGGTGAATAATGCGGTGTATAATGCGATTCAACTAAAAATAGAACTGACTGGGCGCCATATTGCAACGTCATAGCTGTCAATTCAAACCAGTTAGGTAGAGTGAGCAAAAAAGTGTTTTCTTTAATAAAATTTATTTACCAAGACTAAGTGAAAAAAATATCAGATTTTTAATAATAAAAACATTAATCAGAATCTCTGTAATTCTGCTCATCTCTGCACTACCGTCGAAGTAGTCATCATCATCATCACTGCTGCTTTTGGCTATAAACAAAATATCAATTATTGTAGATTTTAAAACGACAACTTTATTTAAAATAAAAACGGTATTTTTATTACCTGTATTTATAATAAACCTAAAGTTCTTATACTTCCCTTTTCCAGTACTCATTTTATATACGTTACATATGATTTATTTCCTTCTTTTGTTTACAAATGTTTGGTATATATTCTAACACTAGCCGTGCCCCGCGGTTTCACCCGCGTTTCTATAACAAATATATTTCTAAAAAGATTATTACAGGATTTTATGTTGATAAAAAACTCTATGGCCCATAACTCATTAATAGGTACCAACTCTTACCTCTAACACACGTGATAACTTTTAAACGAAATATCCGATTGAGATGAAACAAAAAGTATTTTACTTCTACATAAATACGCTTGATAACATAATGCTTAATTTCGATAACGATTAATATTACGATACATTTTAACGTAGTTTTTTTTCTTCAGACGATTTAATAATTATTTTGAACACAAAATCAGTTATTGTGATTAAACCATGATAGCTAGATATATGTTTTTGCGGACTTTTTTGTAGGTCTTAATGGGATCTACAAACCCGTAGTACATCATTTTGTTCTATTGTGAATAGTTTTTGCAGCGCACGCAAAAATAGGTTTTCAATTTTACACCTTGTGTTACAAAATAGCAATTTTATTACGGATCCCTAATTTTGAAAAAAAAAATATATAGCCAACTAGCAAACCAGGCGAACTCCGTTTCGCCATCAGATGGCTTCGTTTTATGTAACATTTCGTTTGGTGATTAAAAGAAGATTTTTTTTTCGAAATTTTTCCTGATTTTTCTTTGCTATAAACCTCACGGAGCCCGAGACCTTTCCAACGAATGCAAAACCGTGGAAATCGGTTCTTGCATTCTGGAGTTATAGCGTCAGGAAGGAAAACCCGACTTATTTTTATATAGTAGATTTCCTGAATTTTCTTTGCTATAAACCTCACGGAGCCCGAGACCTTTCCAACGAATGCAAAACCGTGGAAATCGGTTAGTGCATTCTGGAGTTATAGCGTCAGGAAGGAAAACCCGACTTATATATAGTAGATAGCCTTCCTCGATAAATGGACTACCCAACACTGATATAATCATTCAAATGGGACCAGTAGTTCCAGAGATTAGCTAACAAACAAACAAACTCTGCAGCTTTATAATATTAGTATAGATTAGCTCAGTGCTAAAAAAATGCTCCCTAGATTTTTTTGCAAATCGTACTTTTCAACTGACATTTGACAGGAGGTTACATGGAGGCTTTCCTATTCTTCTTTGAATCGCATAGTAGCTGACTCTGCGTTTTCAACGAAAATGAAGCAGTGTTTAAACCTAGTAGTGTCGTTTCACAATGTTTAATTTTACAAACCGTGGATTGGTTCAAATAGCTGTCGCGCTTGACGAAGAAGAAGATGAAATGTGTTGTCAAATCGGGGGTAGCGCATGGTCGACTCAGGAACAGCGTGTTTACAACCAGCGGCCAGCACACGGCAAGCGTGCAAGCAAAGTACATATAGTCGGTTTGTCACCGAGTTGTGCAGCTACCACCCGCGCGCGGATAGCTTGCGATCGAGGCAATCTGGTGACGGCACGGAGTTGATGTAGTGAGCGTATACCCATAAAAATCCATACAAAGACTATCAACCACATAAGTTAAGGCGGTGCTGGTCGGGTTCTGGGTCGGTCTAAAGAACTGTGACCTTAAAGATAATGAATATGTCACCAGCCTATCCATGTCCCGGACCTTTATCGGAGAATAGTGAGAACGGGTTACGATGCACAGCTTTGGTTCTAGCGCGAATATATTTGTGCTAACGTCTGTATTTAAAAAATAACCATTGCAGCTTTTAAGTTTATGAACTTGTGTATTATTATCTTATTTGATAACAATGTCCTTAACCTGCTATTTAAAAAGTAAAAGTCTAGACTAGAAGTAAGAAAGTTCAAATATTGTACATTTTTTTTAAAAATTCAGTTTTATTTCTAGGGATACTCATTAGGTATGCTCAATAGCAGCTTCCTATGAAGTTGTTTTTATGCACATCTCTGGTTTTCAAATACTGTGAATTATCCTTTCAACCCCAAAATTTAAACGAAATATTTATTGAAACAAAACATTATATCGATTCATAGATAAGTAGATTTAAGTAAAGTATTATTATTTTTAAGTAATGCACCGTTTATTTGTTTCCAATATTTTTCGAGCAAGAGATTTTAAGTAAAATCATATATAATGTATTTACACTGGTTTTATTTATAGTAGTGGTTGCCTGACAAAAGTTAATAACTTACATGACTGTGGATATTCACTAAACACATATTGCTGTTATTGCTAAGCGATAAGAATACTCAATCCATATTAAAATGTAAACAGCTACGAAGCCTTGACCGTATCAAACATAAAAAATGAAAATGTGAACTGTGCTAGTAAGCCAAGATTGCTTGCACTAAATTCCGCTTGTTTTATAATTGCTACCTATTTTTAAGAATAAGCTCAAGCCAATATCGGCTTTAAAGGAACACCACTAGTCTTAGTCCAATATCTTGAACTAATATCGCAAAATATTTAAAACTTGTTTTTTTTATGTCACGCGACATATTTTTCTACTTTTATTTTTACCTACCAGTAAAATGGATGTGAATTTAACGGCAATATTACTAGTGTGGAAATTGAACTGAAAATGATTGCAAAATTTATTTTGTTCTGTTGCTGTGCATACGCTTCGGGATCATTTAGAAGTAACGTATATTTAAATAATAAAATTTATACACATTCGATTTAAAAGAGAGAGATCTTCCCACTTTATAGAAAACCACAATAAAATTACGATATCTGCCTTTGGGAGTTTTGTGTTCCTGTTTGTTAGTAAAGTTCTAGGTTTCCAGTGGGTAGGGGAATAGGGCTGGAAACAGTGATGGAGGCAACTTCAAACAATCGAACCAATCAGCGCTCACACCCGGGAGCAATGATGCAATTAGAACAAAGTTTTCGTCAAGTTCTGAGCATTTGCTCAAACATAACTGAGGCGCGCCCCCGCCCACAAGGCCCTTCTAACCTCATTTTGTGTTCTGTGGATCGTACAACCCAATTGCCTTTAGCGCAGTAAATTTTTGACGCTAATTTTAGCGCAATAAATAGTCAAAACTTTATCGCGCAGGTGTAAGGATGCCGCCACAAATGATAATGCCTTCGTAGGTTTTAATTACCTCACTATATTATATTAACCAACTTTAGTTGAACACACGGAATTACATCGAAGAGCAATTGCCTCTATGATTGACGCACGAAGACTGTCTCGTCAGCCAAGTGACCGCCCTTTTTATTCACGACGTGGAGCTTAGTGTTGCCACCTTATAATTTTACTTTAACTCAAAATAAGGCCAGTCGTGGCTGTATGAAACTACGATAATTAATCGATACTTTATTGAATTAGACTTTTTAGAAAGAAAACCTTACACAGGTATGGGAGAAGCATCACAAGAATCTTTTGCAAGTGTGAAGAGTTTTAATAGTTTAATAATATTATTTCATCATGTCAGGGTCAGTTTCGCATATTGCACCGGTGCCACTGGGCTGGCAGAAGTTTAATTACGACGACTTATGTGACGACGTGTGCGTAGACTTACCACCCGACGATAAGCAGCCAGTCTGCATGATGTTCAGCAGATACAAGAAAAGTTATCAATACTTCGTTAACCAATGCCACGCCAGACGCACTATTTGCAAGGAAAACATAGGTTGGTATCAAATTAATTCGTTGGTAGGTATACATTTTTTTGTTTTTACGCATACCTGTCAGTCATTTAAATACCTTTATTTTTTAAATGCGGGTACTCATAGGACGGAGCTAGTAAAGGATACGAAAAGTCAGGAGATATAAAAAAAGTTAATAATAACATCTTATACCCATACAAAAAATAAGAATATAGGTATGTTATTCCGTGAATTTTGAGTTACCTGAGAAACTTTAAAATTGTTTAAATAAAAATAGTGAGAACAGTTAAAAATAGTAAACTTACTACACACGTACACGACTTTCTTTTACTATTCCACGCGGTTCAGGTAGCAGACGGAACTCAAACCCTTACCCTCAGCTATGCAGATGCACTGACCAATTCTATCCTTCCACGACCTAAATGGCGGTGTCAAATTTTTTCTAGTAGGTATTAGACGGGGAGAAAAAATGCAATGCATGCACCCGTAGATACAATATTCAACATGCAGCATTCGGTTAGTGGAAAGCACTGTGCTGCACTGCTACTTGAAGCTGGAAGATAACTATCCGCAAACGCAAAAGGACATTTACTTATGCAATCACAAGTTACTACCCCTTCGGCGGTTCAGCGTTCAACTCCACGCACTCCAACACGATCCTGGGCTTCTCTGATCAACGCGCCAAACAGCTGTCTACCTGTTCCACAACTGGTACATGGTGGATAGTTGGACGTACTTCGTCTCCCATACCTATCAGGTAAAACAACTCCCCAATCTACCCCGCACTAATCGGAAATGATTGCGGGTCCCGGGATTGAGAGTTACCGCGGCCTACCCCGAACCTTGCTTTGTGAATCCTTGGAATCTTATTCACCGATAGAAATACAACACCATCAATAGTTAGTATAACTTCACTTTGGTGTGTGCAAGGCGGAGATAACTTCCCCAGACGGGCGCTGATAACCCGCTTTGCTCTACTTCTCTTTACTAATTTTATTAATATACTAGCTGACTCGGCGAACTTCGTCCCGCCCAAAAGTAATAATTTGCAATAAATTAAAATTGCGACTATAATTTGAGATTTAAACTATCCTATCTCTCAAGTTGGATCGAACTGCACATGGTGTGCGAATTTTATTATAATCGGTTCAGTGGTTTAGGAGTCCATTGAGGACAAACATTGTGACACGAGATTTATATATATTAAGATTACCAAAATTTTAATCTTTCTAAGTACGCAGCCGTATAACGTACAATACACAGAACCCTTCTTATGCGAATCCAATTCCAATCCGGTCATTGTATTGTTAACTTAATCAAACACATTTCGTACCATTCACTTAAAACCATGTCCATTACTCTGGAGTGTAAACTGGAAATCAGGCATAATGTTATCAAAAGATCCAATTTCCGAGTAATAAAGGAGGCTATATTGACCTCCACAAGGAGCCTCTTCATTTGCAATCTCGAATCACACCCTGTGTTCGAAACACAATGGATTTTTAACCCTCACCTTCAGAGCAGACCTCTCACGAGCCTTCGAATCACAAAAGTACTTAAAAGTGCTGACTTTGAGCAGCTTTGAGCCACTTGAAGTTGTATTAACTCACTTTTAAGTGTTCTTTTGTTTTTATAATTTAGAAGTAGGTGGGTACGCCGATGAAAGCCAAGTCAGGGAAATTCTTAAAAAAGTACTTTAACTCTTTGATGGGTGGCACATCTTCATGTATAATTAGCAAACGTGTTCTCTCGAGTGACGATAAAAGATCCTTTTATGTGTAAATTGTGTTTTCAAATTTCGGTACGTAATTGTAAATTTAGGTCGTCTGTTTGGGTTAAAAGGGTGACAAACAACCATGTGGTTTACCTGATGGTAAGTGGCTAACATTTCCTACATATTTACTAAACAATACCTGAGTATAACTTGTGCTTTGCCTACATTAGCCCCAGTCACATTTAGAAATCTTACTGATTGTACGGCGCCTATAGCAAAAAACCCCTAGGAAATTGTTTTAAATAAATTTTGATTTGTAGGCAAGATTATGATTTAGTTTATGGTTGGTATATTATGATTTACTGCATGCTATTTAATTTTCTTTTTAGGGTAAACAGCAAAAATATGTATGTTTCTCGATAGTCCGACCAGTCTATTATTTAAGATTTAGTTTGGTAGTCATTCAATGTCCCTATAAAATTCTTTAAAAAGTAGACAACATTGAACCAAGTCAATGATCGAGTTTGCTCGTACAAATCTCTTGGTCACTAGTTACTATTTCTTCGTATTTAACCTTCGTATTTAACCTCTTAGGAATTAATATACTTACCTTATATAATATGTGACAGATTTAGGTTACATTCACATCGTTCTTAGAAAACAGAGTAGATGAAATATTCAAACAACAATCCAGAGAGAAAGGTTTTGTTTCCCGTTTATACGTCTTGGAAGGTAGTTGCCAAGTAAAAAGTACGTATATATATATACGTACTTCCTGTATCAGGTGGTACAGGATGTGGTACAGGTGCATCACCTACGATTAACTGCTTAAAGCTAGTTATTCTCTCTTTGTAAAGATAATTTTACTCACTTGCTGCATTAATATTATGTTTTCGAGGTAACCGTATTTATTTGCCATTTACTATAGTTAAACACGCTTTTGTTGACGTAATGTGGGTAATAAAAGAAACATCTTTTAAGGTTTGTCACAGGATACCATAATAGTTTTAAAAACATAAATATGTATATGGTATTATTGATTTGTATATATTTTACATATTTTTAAGTATTGTTAATTTTATTTTATTTTGTTTTATATCTTACTGGCACATTACTCCTCTATCTGTGTTAAACTATCCTTTGACTTAAAGGTTTTCTGGAAGTAGACCGCCTTTACCCGCCCTAGTTTAATATCTGTTTTGTTAGCCCTTTAATTGTGTATGTGTGAGTAATAATAAGTATATCTATCTATCTATATGTAAGACAGATGTTTTGTTAGAGTGAACAATTAAAACAGGTATTTGTTATTGTTTCAGTTCTACACTTGGTACATCCAAGTAGATGCAACAAGGACAACCAATTTTTCATGTCTATTAATTAAACATTGTGAAAGTTCTAGAAAATTAATCTTTTAAGTGGTTGATAAAAATATCAGGAATTATCTATTCACTTGAAAATTTCATTGGATGCCGATTCTCTTCAGTGGATGCTACTAACAGACTTCCATAGATTAAAGTAGACGCCGCATGAACTTCAAATTGTATGGAAACTGAGTGTATCAAGTTTTGAGTACTCACGAGAACAAATAAGTGGTGGAGCATTGGACCCCGTTAACCTATTCCAATTATATCGTTTTTGCATCTTAATTTGACATACGAGCGATCGACGTCTGGTATCGAGAACGGTGAGGCGAAAAGATTACCACTGGGCATCC
Organism: Chilo suppressalis; assembly: GCA_902850365.2. Lineage (NCBI taxonomy): Eukaryota > Metazoa > Arthropoda > Insecta > Lepidoptera > Crambidae > Chilo > Chilo suppressalis. Next base: position 24,925,157 of record OU963898.1, read on the forward strand.
CTTTGGCACGTAAATCGTACACTTGCGTTAACTATTTCGATCTATGTCTGTGATGCTACTCGTAACATAAAGAAGCAAGTTTCCAAATAATTCTTGTACTTAACAAAATAATGTCAAATTGTACAATAAAAAAGGGACCTATTTGTGCTTGTTTCAGTGCTACACTTAGTACATTCAAGTAGATGCAATCACACCAACCAATTTTTCATGTCATAATAGACAATTTTACAAATAAACAATTTTAAATTAACTAATGTTAAAAATGCGAGACCAGTGAAATCTTCAAAAATAAATCGTGTAAGCGATAACTTAATATATCACGAATTACCTGTTCACTTGACAGTATAATTGGATGCCGATTCTCTTCAATGAATGGTACTCGGGACCCTCAGAGCAGGTTTCCAATAAAGATAATTCTTCCCGTACTTATCAAATTAAATTCCCGTACTTATTAAAACGATCTGTGGCCGCACTGAACTATGTTTGCATCAAATAAATACTAGGTATTACAGGATGAGCAAATATTGCCATAGCTGTCATTATGTTGAATCTGCCTCAATATTTACATTAGGATTGTTGATGTACGTTACACGAGAAAAAAACATAGAACCTTTCGTCTAATGAGCGAGCTTTGAGATAACATTTTGGTATTGAGTTTTTTTTTAGATTGAATTCTTATAAAATAGTACCTACCTATATAAACAATATTTTCAAGTTTATAAAAAAAGTTGAAAATTATAGCAAGCATTAAGTTTTGATCCGAAAAATCTACTCCAAAAAATACCAGTGAAACTTTCATATTACGATGGAATAAAACATGTCTTTAGCTGTTACCTAACACGTATCGTATGCAGATGTATCTGCATAGGCCTTCTCTACTATAAATAATTATTTTAAACACTCCACCAATTATTCCTAGCCCCAAAGTAAGCTCTTTAAGGCTTGTATTATGGCCTAATCATAATTTGAAACCGGACATTCCACTTGTACCACGAAGGTCGTCAAATATCAGGGTGCACGGTAGTACCCCTGCCAAGACGACAAGACGAGCCAAGTGAAGTGCAAAGGCACAACTTAACTTTCTCGAACTGATTCGTCCTTTATTTAAACCCTTTTAACTTGGGATTGGATTATATCAAATAAACAAAATTCTCTGGATGTGTATTCAATAGCGGACTTATTTTTTTGATTTGGATTGCATTTAAGAAAGGTCTAAACAATGATAAAAGAAAATATACTAAGCGGTTACATTGAGGCTCTGCCAAATCAAAAGGCATCAACATAACACTGCAACACAAGATTGACGATGTATACGAGGTCCTATTTTCAATATAAAAGGAAAACTTGCAGTATCATGTAGCAACTTGATGATCAATTCGAGACAGCATATTGTAATAGGTATTGCTTTGCCCCTTATGAAATGCTTTGCTATTGTCGTATTTTTTTATATAAAATTCTGCTGAATAAATAAATGAAATGTGTTTATTGTGTTATTAAATTGAGAAACATTTTTGATTTAATTAAATCAAAATTTACTTTAACGAACACAAACAATTGTGCACAGTTCGCTTCAAATAATTTTATTATAGGATTGTTTGCGTTTGTTTCAAACGTTCGCAGATCAGAAAATAAATATTAGACTTTTCCATTTAAAAGGGTACTCCAGACGACTAATAATAATGTACAGAAATAAATAAATATTCGGACCCTTTTTTGTTTGCAAGCCAGACGAGGTTGGTTCGTGAAAACATTTAAAGAATGCTATGTATACATACAGAATATGTGTTTTCTGTAACAAGTTTTTGGATTAATTTTTATAGTTTTTTATGGCGATATTATAATAGTTTAACCTTGTGAGGTGGAAAGGAATGAATACTCTGAAATTTTGTATTTCTCTTAAAATATTAGGTAGGTACGTGGCTAATAAATTTAAATTTAACAATTTGACATTAAAAGCTGTTTTGTTGTTCCGAAATAGAAGCTACTTCTAGGCTACAATATATTTGTGCTGAAAGTGTAGCCTATGTTGCGTCTACAGACATATTTGCACAAAAATGCTGATATAGATTATATCTGACCATTGCATTGCGCACATGACATTGTGTAGTGTTTTTTTTTATTTTACTTTTATTTTATTGACACGACTTAGGAACTTCTCTATTAACAAAGCAATGGTATTTTTGGTATCATATACCTAATATTCTAGTTCTTATGAAAGTATGTAAGTACTGTAACGCCCGTTGCGTTACGGCCTCTTTGCTTGTGTAAACTCTTTGCTCATGTAACGGCTGACAGTTATATTAAAAAGTTAACGTCATTATTTTAAAAATTTGAAATAGGGAATCTTTTGTCTTTTATATAAGATTCCAGCAGATAGAATTCAGGCACAAAAACGAGTAGTTGAGTATTAATTAAAGATCGTTATATTCTCTCCGAGTTCAAATAAACCAAGTTAAAAGTCTTAATCGTTATTATTGACTACCATTTGCGTTTTACCCCCCAGGGGCTTCCCTTCAGGTTAAACCCTACAGTAGTTTAAAAGTTGCACATTACGTTACTTTTTAACAGAAACATAACCTCACGATATTTTATGTTTTTGGGTGCATTTGATTAAATTATCAAAAAATAATAGTGAATGAATGAAAGGCAATGATGATGTACGCGCTCGTTCAGACATGCGGGAATCGTGCGTTTACGAATCGCGCGGTTTGAAACCGCAAAATTGTGATGCTATTCAGACACCGCGGTTAGTATGCGATTTTCGTGCGGGTATAGCGTCAGTTTGAAAATGGAGGTCGACGAAGAAGTGTGTGTGTTGCTGTGGTTGCTCCTTAAAAAAAAGAAAAGAAAAAGGCGGTATTGGGTGCATCCAATATTAAGTGACCGACTAGTACATGGTCAGTTCGTAACGTTATATCCCAATTTAAGAATGTATGATAACAAATTTTTTGACTATTTGAGAATGTCAATAAAATCTTTTGATGAACTAATTGAACTGATCAGGCAAGATATTTCAAGCTCTGAAACGCATTTGAGGCCAAGCGTGTCACCGGAAGAGAAACTCGTAATAACTCTAAGGTAAGATTTATTGTTGTTCTTCAAAATCAGCATAAATATTCTCTATAACAGTAGACGACTGAGAGCCAGAACTAAATTGCGATGGTGACGGTGACGGTGACGGAATAACAGGAGGAGATGATCCAGATGTAGTAAAATATCCTTGCGGGCTTGTATAATTATGTCCTTGCCAATACATAGGTGTGATCTGCTGAGCATTGTAGCGAACAGGGGGTGGTAAGATTTGTCCTTTTTGTATCACTTGAAGTAATTCAATTTTAGTTGCTAAGCGCCTATTTTCGGGTACTTTTTTGAGTTCCTTGTATAACGACAAGCAAAAGAGTTTGTCGTCATCTTGTTTGGTAATACTATTTTCTTGAAGTTCATCCTGAAAAACTTTTCGTGACTTGATGCTTTTTTCTATTAAAACAGCTATTTTTTCTTCTGGCACTTGTGTTTTCTTACGTTTAGGGGGACGTACTTCAGTGGCTTCGGTTGCATTGGCGTTTAGTTGACTTGTCTCCTCAGTTTGCCTTTCATTCTGTTCTTCAATATTAGTTGTAGTGTCTTTATTACTTACACTATTCTGCAGGAAAGAAAGTCTTGAAAAGTACATATATCGGGCTCCTTTACGAGCACCTGAACCAGAAGGAGTTGTTTTTTCTTTTTTGTATTCTTTATTGTAGCAGTCTCGTATGTTTTTCCATTTTTTTTGGAGTTGTGTACCTAAAAATAATAATATTATTAATAATTTTCTTGTTTCAGATATCTTGGTACGGGTTGTTCATTTGGAGAACTTAGCTACAATTATCGCCTAGAAAAATCGACGATTACAGGAATTGTCCGCGAAGTATGTAAATCATTGTGGAATAAGTTGGTAAACATAGTCATGCCCGAAGCGACTGAAGATACCTGGAAGACAATAGCACGAGATTTTGAGAGATATGCAAATTTCCCAAATTGCATTGGTGCTATAGACGGCAAGCATATCCGAGTTATAAAGCCTGTTGATTCGGGATCTTTGTATCATAACTATAAACATTTCTTTTCCATAGTCCTCTTAGCACTTTGCGACGCCAACTATTGCTTTACTTATGTTGATATTGGGGCTTATGGCAAAAGCAGTGATTCTGCTATATTTAAAAATTCGTTATTTTATAAACGACTAACAGAAAAATCATTAAACATACCAATACCTAAACCCATATCTAATGTAGACCCAACACCAATGCCTTATGTTATAGTTGGAGATGAAGCCTTCGGCTTAGCGGAAAATTTAATGCGTCCATATTCAGGCAAATGTTTACCATATGAAAAAAGGATTTTTAACTATAGGTTATCGAGAGCCCGACGTAACATTGAGTGCACTTTTGGTATTTTGGCAAACAAATGGCGCATCTTTCATAGGCCTATAAATGTAAATATAGATTTTGCCGAAGACATAATAAAGGCCTGTTGTATTCTACATAACTATGTGCGGACAAGAGATGGCCTAAAATTTAAAGATACTTTATATACAGCACCAATGACTAATCTCAATACCTTGCATGCGGGAAGAGGGACACCGTCATCTTTGAATATCAGAGATAAATTCGCTCATTACTTTGTGAACGATGGGCGTGTTCCATGGCAAGACACAAAAATATAGCTACAACTAACATACCGTACCTACTTGTAATGTTTAGGTACATAACTAAATGTAAACAAACAAAATAAGGTAATAACGTTGTGACCTACATTTGAAAAATGTTCGAAATGTATGCATAAAACAGCCGAAGTTTGTTTATATTTAGTTAAGTACCTAAAGTATACGGAGAGTATAATATACTAGCGCTTCGTAATAATAATTGTAATAGCTAATAATTCTGTCAGTTCATTTTTGGTGAATAAACCTACTTACTTAAAATATTCTTTTTTTCCAATGTGTCTTCACAATCTCCAAATATCTCCACCAACTCTTGCCAAGCTCGGTTCTTGCTTATTTTATTCGAATAATCATCGCACTGAATATCCCATATTGCAGGTCTCTTCTCCACCTCATCAATAAATAGTTCAGTGTCGAAACGATCCATGGCGAACTCACGAGCTAACCGCGCGGTAGCAGCAATGCAACTGAACGCGAAGTAAAGACTCCATAGTAATAGAAACGCGCGGGAGTAGCGCGATTCTATTTTCTGGCGGTTGGGTTGCGGGAACCGCGCGGTTTGATTAACCGCGCGGGTATGTCTGAACGATTACTCACTAACTCATACAAATAAGACCCGCGCGATTTCCATGCGATTCTGAAATCGCGCGGTTCCCGCCGTGTCTGAACTAGCGCTAAGTCATATTTTTATATTTTAAGCATTTTACTGCTAGATGTTTTAAAGAATATTTTACTAGAAAAAATCCAAACGGACCAGGCAGCAGACGAGAATCGAACCAGCACCCTTCGCTATCCGGGCTAATGCACTGACCATTATGCTACCGCGACCCTGATGGCCGTGGCGAATTTTCTCTAGCATTTTTTATAGAGAACAGATAATAAGGTTCTAAAATAAAAGTTTGTATCTTCACAAATTCAATGTATTTTCCCCAAACATGTTCCGAATTTTCTGATGACTAGTATGTTATATATCTTTGTAACTAAATCAATGTGTATCTTAGTTGTAAATTTTCTTGTCACGTTCCAACAGTTCGAAGGGTATGGCTGTCACCATGGCCCCTTAAGGCAGATTGCACGGATCCTTAATAAAATTTCATACTCGCTGACTTTATGAAGGTACGTATAAAGTAAGATATTATGACAAGTTTTTCTAAGATTGCTTCTATAATGCTCGGATGCTCCATTTTTTTCTTGTTCATTTCTCTACTTAACGGAAAGTTTTGAAAAGTAATTGAGTTTTAAGAAAAAAATAACAATATATTCAATCGAATAAGGATTAACATATTGTGACTAACATATATGTGACTCATTTAAGTCAAGAGTTTATTTATTACTAGCTGTGCCCCGCGGTGTTACCCGCGGTTTATTAGGGATATTTTCCCGCACTTAAACGTAGCCTATGTGTTAATCCAGGGTGTCAGCTAACTCCATACCAAATTTTATTAAAATCGCTCCGTTTAAACGTGACGAAGTAACAAACATACACACTCACATACTTTCGCCTTTATAATATTAAAAGTGTAATAACAAATTCACTGTGTTACTTTTAGAAAAATAAAAAAAAAAACATTTGCAGTGTTTACAACTTGTGGAAAAGTCAATCTGGGTGTTTGATATATAGGACCCTATATAGGATCTCTTGATATATAACATCTACCCCCACCGGGATTTGAACCCGGGACCTCTCGAGTCGACGACACCATAAAACCCCGCGTACAAACCTCTCGGCCACGGAGGTCGTCAATTTGATGATGACGATAAGATTACAGAGCTGTCACTAAAATTAAAAGTAAAAATTAAGATTGTAAATCTACATGTGTCGTTGTAAACCTATATTTAATTTAGAACATTAGTAAAATATGAAACAGACACTCAAATTTTACAAAGTGTAACAATTAACCTAAAACTGAAAAACCTAAAAATCTCTTATCTATTAGACAAGTCCGTCCGTCCGTCCGTCCGTCCGTGGTGCTGTTTCAGCGGCCAAACCGTAAGAGATAGATAAAGAGAATGTTTAAGTTATAAGTTGAGAATAGTCTGATAAGACTACAAACCGGATGTGAGTAACGTAGCACTTCCGGTTTTCGAGAAATCACGTGATTTCTATTTCAAACGAAACCACACAAAATCTCCGAAGTTCTCAATTAATTAAATACATTTTTTTTTTGGTGAACATTTGGTTCACTGGTTTGCTAGTAAAATATAATAACTAAAATATATTATTAAAAGGAGTCCCTTTAGGTAAGGTTCCGAAGATACTAGCAGCGTTCCCCCTTTGAATGGCTAGACTAATTCTTTGTCCGAGGTAGCTGCCAGCTCTTCGGTCTCCTGAGACGTCGACTAACCTTTATGCTATTTCCTTAAAAAGCCTTATAGTGCTAGGACCCCACAGACCAAGGATCTCGATACCGAATGGGGCAAAATCATATTCGCAGCCTAGACCCCTGTATTTGTAGGCTTTGGCTTTTTCATCCGCTTCACAACCCGCACCAGCTCTTATATGCAGTTACAAATCGATATGAGTAGAAATATTCGACTTTTCAGATATTTTCGGAATCCTCACGCCACGTGTAAAACTTTAAAATGACATAAATAACATGCCAAGATTATGAATATTTAATTGATATCAGTGTGGATTGGTAGGTGCTAACGACTGCGGATGCAGCCGTGACCAACGGCTTAACGTGCCTACCGAAGCACGGTGGAGCTCGAGATAGTAAATTTTCGGTCACCCATCCAATGACCGACCACTGCGAAAGTTGCTTAAATTCAATGATCGCAGCGGAACGCGCTAACCACTTGCGCCATCGAGCCCGCGTGATTAGGGTTACCATTCGTCTGGATTTGTCCGGACATGACGGACTTATTGACTTTTGTCCGGCTTTTTTTAATTAGTTGGATAAGATGAGTAAAACTACTTATTAAGTTATATCAAATAAGTCCAATAATCTTTATTAAGTTCTCATTAATTTAAAACAAAATATAAATTATCTTTAAAAATCAACAACGAGATCCCCCTCGCTCGCGAGCGTCTACTACCACGCGTATAATATCACTGTAACTAAGTGGATGATGTTTGCATTTTGTGACTAAAATGTCGGGACTTTTATCGAAATGTCCGGCTTTTTGTCAGGACTTTTCAAAATTTTAAATAGTAACCCTACGCGTGGTGGGTCATGGCCCAATCTCCCTATTCTATCCATAGGGAAGGCCTGTGCCCTCGCAGTGGGGACATTAATAGGCTGATGATGATGATGATGATTGATATCAGAATTGTTATATAGATAAGTCCTTTTTTTTAGGCGAGGATAATAATATAAACCCATGTATTTTGGGTAGGATTTTTGTAGTGCCATAAACAGAATGTTCACTTTCCTATAAATAATTCATTATTTTTGACATAAAATCCTATTCATGTTATTCTAAATAATAAATGTGTAACAAAATATACTCCTTTGTTAAGAGCTGAAGTAAAATAACGATTAATTCAAGTTCATCACTTTTCATGTTCCTGCGATTTTGTGCACTGTACTGGTTAAAAACATACGAGCAGCGGCCGGCAAAAAGTCTATGAAAATCCATATTTCGCGGCCAAATAAATTACATTATAAACTCATATCTGACGTGTAATTTAAGAACCGGCCAAGTGCGAGTCGGACTCGGGCACCGAGGGTTCCGTACAAACTCAATTTAATACCTCTACGCGTTCATGATAAAAGAGGAAGTAACTTTAAAATTTTAAAATATTTTTTATTATAAGATGTAACTAAAAATTTACGGTTTTCTCAATTTTTCCTTTATCTGTACTATAAGACGTTACTTCGTACCAAATTTCAAGATTCTAGGTTCACGGGAAGTACCCTGTAGGTTTTGATTCCCGTGCGAATTCCGAAAATTTGCGGCATAAACGGCTGTATCTTTTGATTGCTTTAGCTTAGAAGTTTGATTTTTTCACAGCTCTAAGGGACAGTAGACATGAGTATTAGATATGAATTTCAGTTTGATACCTCCACGCGTTCCTCAGAAAAACGGTCTTGACAGACGGACGGACGGACAACAAAGTAATCTTATAAGGGTTCCGTTTTTTCCTTTTGAGGTACGGACCTTAAAAATGGAAGATCCTCTACTCCAAAACATGGAATCCAAGGAGGTAACTTATCAAAGTTTAAAGTTAAATTGCAAACTAGCTTGCAGGTAGAAAGCTGCTTATTGAAAAAATGTACACAACGCGGAAAATATATTGTTGTTCGTTGATTTTGAAAAGTAATAATTTTCTATACAAGCCTTGGTCACACATACTTACGTATGACTCGGCTTCGCTCGGCACACATTAAAACGTTCGTCCATCAATGCCTCTTTTGCTGGCCGCAGCGGTAATGGACTATTACGATGAGACGACGATGTTTACTAAGCTTTGTCCACTGTACAAATATCAAACCTAATAAAAAATATTAGCGACAATGATGATAAAACTTTTAATTTTAAAATATTCGTACATTAAATACATACACACATTTCCTAGTTATGAAAAGAAAATGAGGGATTTTTAGGCGGGATTTCATCGAGTGCGGTTGGCGTCTTATTTTAATTCTTTAATACGTTCATAGTGGACATTGTGAAATAAAATTGATGTGATTTTGTATTAAAACTGTCTGCACAACTAAAGAAATAGTGGAATCTTTAAAATATACTCTATTCCGGTCAAGTGGACGTTAGAACTTTATTGTAGTGTTGACTACCTTACAGAAGCTTATCGAGAAAGCTGGCTTGATACATTACGTGCCCAAACACTCCAAGAAACATTAAAATGCGTCACTGTAAAAATAACAAAAATAAACTGAAGACTAGGCTGTATGGGCATTGTTCCCTTTGTCTTCACTAAAAAGGGAGAAAGTTAAACAAAAAAAAAAGAAAATGAGGTTAAGACAGATAAGGATGGCTATTAATCTAATGTTAGAAGAGATAAATCCGTTAGTTTATACCAAAGAGAAAAGGTATATATAGGGAAAAGAGAGCCCTCTCGTGGTGTATTTTGCATACTTAATTCGAAGCATCATCTATGTTTTCGCCCCGAAGATAATATATATATATATATATATATTAATAGTATCTTTTTACATACCTACGTATTTATGTCGATAGTATATCAATATAATGTCCGTAGTTTTTTGTTCTAGTAAACTCTTGGTAAAACAGATTGAAAAAAAGAAAAAAATCATGTTTTACGCAAGTTTGATTAGAACAAAAAACTTCACAGACATTATATTGATATGTACCCAAATGATTGAATCAAAATAAAACACAACAGTTTAGTAATTATTTTTTATTTTTATACCTCTTGTGTTTTACATAGTAATTTAAAGCCGCATTTTTTATTTCATCATCACCCTTATAATCTATTTTACCAGATAAAATTCTATTGATTGAGCGACACCAGCTATGTAATATAATATTAATAGTTATGTTGGTGAAGTATTTTTTTAAATCTTCTTTATGGATCTGGCAATTAAATGGAAATGTTATTATTATATCTGCATATGACATAATAATATGTTTAATATTATTTTTTGGGGTTTCCTTTTTAATTACATTGAGGATGATATTTTGTAATTCTTGAAAGCAATTTTCTAATTGTAGACTTGGATAACACAACCACTTTTTTTTATTATATTCTTTTGTTCTTGTAAATTTATTATTTATGTTTGTATTATCCAAGTCTATCAGAGTTTGTCGACATTGCTGACAAGATTTGACAATATTTTTTAAACATTTAGTGAGGACCCAGCCACAAACATAATTTCTTTGCCCGGGATCAGTTTCGTTTAGTTGATTACTAAAAAAATTGTAATCAAAGGGCATTTCCTCATTTTTTTTGGGAGAAATATCAGAATCTTTATGTTTTTCTGTGAGGAAAAAGTCTAAAGTTTGGAGACACTTGTTTCCATCTTCTTCGCAATTAGCTCCCCTTGAGTGAGGAGAGCTATAATTGTTTAATAACAGAGCTTTAAAAGCTCCTTCAAAACTAACAGTATTAGGGGCGACATTTCTCGCCCCATAACTTCTTATATTTCCGAAAAAGTTCTCGGCTGGGTCCTGATTTAAATTTCGCGTCAAAAGTGCGTCATAGCCATATTTTTGAGATACTACTTTCCAAATTGCTTGTACTCCTTCAATAGTTTTAATAAAGTTTGTTACCGATGGCACTGTCTTTTCACTCAGTAGAATTTTATCTCCTATTACTTTTTTCTCTATAAATTTAAAACTTTTCAAAATTAATTTTGTTTCTTGCCAAAACTGGTGGTGTGGGGAAGATCTTTTTACCGCACCTTTATATTTTTTCCCGTTCGGTACATTAAAGCAGTTAATATTTAATGTGTCAAATAAATTGTCCATTATTAAAGTGAAATCGATAATTTGTCGACATTCTTGTGGCAAATCTCCCCTCGCTGTCAAATGTTCGGCTGCCACAGCAACACTATGGCTGAAAAGTTGTGTAGCCAACTTCACACGCATTTTATTTATTTTTTCAGGATTTATATGTTCTTCGGTAATTTTGTCCAAAAGTCGTAATTCTCCGTAACTTTGATCGGCACGATAAACCATTTCAAAATATTCCCATTTAATTATTTTATCTTCGCTATTAGAGGTATATTTTAAATTTTTTGTTAGCAAATTATTGCGGATACCTTTGATAAGGTGGGGAGCATCAAAAATGGGTATAATGTCCTGTCCATTGAGGTGGAAGAAGTCGTAGCGATACTCTTTTCCTTGCCGCAAATAATTTTCTTTCGTATCATTGACTAGCTCAGTAATAGCGCTTACATTTACAGTGCTTTGATCACAAACCGTATTAATAATTATTAAACCAGCTGCCTGAGCATGTTTTATCACATCTTTGATTATATTTTTCAGCTGTATTTTTTGCAGTGAATTGGTAAAATAATATGCGATTGGCTGTTTATAATTTGATTTCAGGCCTTTGACCATAAACACCAATGCGTGGTCTGCAAATTTTTCACCGCCATCCAAAGTTGTAAAGCCTTCTAACGAATCTTTTTGGCTGTTATAAAAAACTTGTGTTGATAAAGACATCTCGTCAAATATCAGAGTAGTAAGTCGATCACCCTTTTCCTTTTCCATTATAGATTTCTTTATCTTTTTAAAAATAATGGGATTTATGCCTGGTCCCAATTTTATTTTGCACAATAATCGCTTCATTGATTTTATGGACGGAAGCGTAAAATATTTGTGTAAAAGCCCATATCCTTTCGGACTTCTCTTATACAATGATAAGGATAAAATTTTCTGTTCCAATGTAAATCTGCGTCCTTTACTTTTTTTCTTTGATTGCATTTGCATCTCTACAAACAGTTGTGCTGGCTTTTTCATATTATTTAATATTTGATTAAACACTGTGTTCACTGACATTTTCTCAGCGTTTCCCAACCTGGTCTTAAAACTCTTGCCTGTTCGACGCAAGCGCGATATTTCAGTACGCAGATACTTCACTTTAGTACGCAAAGGCTTTAAAAGTGAACAATTAGAGTCTAGCCTTCTGCATGCATGTACTTGAGGTCTTGAAATTTTTCCATGGTCCGTTTGGCTGATAACTGAATAATTGTGTTCCTTGCTTATAAAACTTGCCAACCAACTGCAGTCGCTAGGCAAACCTGCAAAATTATAAAGAAATATCAGTACAATAATGAGAGAGCTAAGGCATAGCAGCCAAAAGAGTGTCTGTTTGAGAAAGTATTCTCATTTTATATAAGAGCCGATGCTTTGCTTTTGGATTGTATTGTTTCTCTTGATATTTAAGGATTATTATTTTTTATAAATCCAAGGGGTAGTAGGTGGTATTAGGGTAGTATTCAGGCTTTACTTTGAATAAAAAAATTTTTTTGAACTGATTTATGATTACGATTATCAAGGCACTCTTTAGTATTAAATGTGTAGCTTTACAAACAAACATTTAATTGGCCTATTTGGCCATGTTCCGCCAGTATAAAACATAAACATAATGTTGTTATGCTATGAATGTATGAGTATATAATGTATGAGGTGTTCTATTTTCACACCTGTGTGTGTATTGTGAATACACATTTAATTGTCTGTGATTACCACCTACCAAAAGGTTAGTAATTTAAAAATCAATATTATAGTAAAAAGTTAGTTACCTGCATTGAAAGTTGTTGAAGTTTCATGGACATCTAGGACAGGAGCTGATGCTGTATTGGCATGACTCACAGCTATAGCTGTAATTTGAAAAGTAATATGTTAATAAAATAGTGACAGATTTATGTGAATGTTTGAACTGTATAGCCTAATGCACTAAAATATTATACATATATATATATATGTATATATACATATTTAGGAGGAATTTGTAACAGTAATATCAAACTTTTGTTTATTTTTAAATTATATGGTAAAGTCAAATTCTACACTGTCAATTCTTGAGAGCCATATATTATCCATCCATACCTATATATGTAATAAAAGTGTCCTCTTAATGATTACACCACTGAACCAATTTTGATAAAATTTGGTATCAGGGACAGGACTTAGTATAGTTTTTGATCTAGAAATCTCCTCCTTGGAGTGATAGAGAATAGTAGTATTACTAGTATTAAAATACATAAATGTTATCTAAACTCGTGAACATTACATTGCCGGACTATATTTTTTATACATGTAATTTTGGCTGGATACTATATATCCGAATTAGTCTTCTATACTAATATTATAAAGAGGAAAGATTTGTATATAAGTATGTTTGTAACGAATTGGCTCAAAAAGTACTGGACCGATTTAAAAAATTCTTTCACCATTTCAATGCTACATTATCACTGATTAATATAGGCTATAGTGCATTTTCAAAAAGTTAGGGTTCCGTTTGAAAACTTCGATAATGTAACCCAACGTGTGTAAAAAATACCAAAAAATAACCTTACATCGCGTACGCTGCGGAAGTCATCAACAATACAGCAAAGTGATGTACTAAAGTTTTATAGAGTATACCAATATCTACAAAAAAATCCGCGATACCATATTTATAACTATTACTATTTGTTTACTTAAGAAAGGCTATTATACTATTAAAGAATACTTGAATGACAAAACTGCATGGCTGTAACTGCAAATTTGTTTTGTATTTGTTTGCAGTGTCGTACAGATAAATTACCTTAATTCTAAGTAACTATTTTAGTTTGGTTTGAGTGGTTATGGGTAGTCATGCTCTCTTAAAAATCTCTTCGGCGGTGTCGTGTGAGGCGGGTCGTTACGTTCCCTAAAAAATGGTTGAGCGAAGCGATGGCTGGTTCATGCGTCATGCTCGTGAACGGGTGCTGCCAGCGGAGATGAGTCTGCTCTTGCTACATTGGGTACTATTAATCGTTGTATTTAACTTTAATGGTACATTTGTGCCTACTGCCGTGTCCTACTGTTTAGGCATAAAACCTAAACAGTAGGACACGGCATTCCTAAACTTTTTTCATTTTTAAATCTGTTTTTTATATTTTTTTTATTTTATAGTCATAATTGTTTTATCATTTACTGTGTAATGGAAAGTGACATCATTAGTTATCTCATATTGAAGTCATTTTTCAAATTGACGACTCTGTATATAATACAGGGAGAAAAAAACAGCCCTTGCTGAGTTTCTTGCCGGTTCTTCTCAGTACAAAGTCTCCCGCCGTAGATTTGCGAACCGATGGCGTAGCTTTTCGAAATTCACAAGTGCTTGTAACAGCCTAGACTGAATAAACGATATTGAATTTTGAATTTTTTTGAATTTTGACAGTTATTATTATTAGTTATTGTCATAGTGACCGTGACTAAATTATAAAATTTTATAGTAAAAATAAAATCTATTCATATGTCACTGTTTCATTCTCAAGATTGCATTGCACAGCTACCAACCCAAATGAATGTTTCTATAAAAATTTAAACTACTTATATTTTTGATGATGATGAAAAGTAAAGTATATTTACCTGTGCCTGTGCCAGCAGAAAGTGAGGACTGACTAACATTGATGGGAGGTTCTATGACAAGACTAGTATGACTAGCAGATGTGCCTGAAATGAAAAGAAAACCAATAATTTTATTTTTATAATAAGAACAAAATAAAGTTACATCTTAGTTAGATTTACTTTTTCCTCTGGTTTATTTTAATACAATTATCAACAACACATAAACCACACACAGACCAGTTATTAAATTTTAAAATAAGATAGCTCTATGTATTTTTGACATTTGGAAATACACTCAACCGAAAATAAACTGGGCCACCCGCTAGTACCTTGGGACTCTAATTTGATTTTCTCAAAATATAAAAAAAAAACAACTACCAAAGCTATATCTACAGAAAAGTCAACAAGCAAGAAACACAATGCTAACAATTTGCAAATTTTTGAATAAGTTGTGATTACTATTCTTTTTTATAAAATGAATATACACTTCTTAGAAGTTTTTTAGTTTTTATCCATAAATTTCTTAGATGTGGTGTTTTTTCCTATGTGTACTACTGATTAACACAATTGGAAAATTACTTCTTTGGAAAATTCTTAATAAACTAACAATTTGACAAATCTCAATAACAATGTTCTTCTTTTCTTAATCATCATGAAATACACTTTCTGTAGGTATAACTTAAGTTTTATACTTTTTGAGAAAATCAAGCCCGGTTTATTTTCTGTCCAGTATATTATCACTATTTCTTTAATGTTATGTAGTTTCTTCCTCCAGTTCTTGTCCACAGTTTAGACAAGTTCTGAAGAAATGGTAGTTAAACAAATTAACAATTAATTTGAGAATTGGTTTATACTTCCACTTTGAATGTTTATTTTAATAATATGTAAACTTGACAAAATGGCAAATAGAATGGTTATAATATATATATTTCTGATGAACTTACTTGGAATACAAACAGAAGGCACAGCTAATGCATTTAATCTGTTATAACGATTTTTATCCTCTTCAGTAAAATGTAAGTCACAGACTCTCTTTTTTGATCGGTAATATTCAAAATCAGATGTAGTTTCCAACTTTCCTCCAGCAAGATGGACCCAAGTACGAAACCGATCAGGATATTTCTCTGGGTCTGGAAAACAATGCATCCTGGCTCCTGTAATAAAAATTCACAAATTACTATTTAAAAGCACACATGTTACCATATTATTAAGGAGACAGAATGAGCTCAAAACAAAATATTTTATCTGATGATTTGGAATAAAGTAGGTGCTAACATTCCCTACCGACTGTATTACATACATATAACAAATTATCCTATCTAACGTTTTCTCATGCAAGCAATTGTAATGGTTTTAATAAATACAGTTTCTTTGTTTCAGTCAATAAAATTAATAGATAAAGACAGAAAGAGATTCAATTCAATTTATTGCACTCATGTGGTTACATCGAAGGTTACAAAATGCTTATAGTACCTAACATTAACCCTGTCAGGGTATCGCGATATACAGTACAGTTAAAGATAAAAAATACAAAAGAATTTAATTAATAAACAATTATGTATATAAGGAACCTAATTTGTATTAAACCACTTATATCTCAAATTATGCATAAATGTCATCTGATTCCATTAGTTTAACAATATAACTTGCTCAATTGATCTTATTAACAGTAGAAATAAAATAGAAATGGAAATTAATTTATAAAATTAAATTAAATTTGTCAGTAATTATAATTAATAAATATGTCAATAAAAATAAAATAATATGTCAATTAACATGATTATTATATACTAGGTTTATATTTTAAAAAAATTGCCGCATTAGTATATTATCGCCTCATATTGTTGTAAAGTGTT
Organism: Chilo suppressalis; assembly: GCA_902850365.2. Classification (NCBI taxonomy): domain Eukaryota; kingdom Metazoa; phylum Arthropoda; class Insecta; order Lepidoptera; family Crambidae; genus Chilo; species Chilo suppressalis. The sequence goes on from OU963898.1 coordinate 24,941,684, forward strand.
CATTTATATATATTAAAAAGTATATTTAAAAGCATTTATCTAATAAATATATTTTCTTTCAAACTTTGTGCGTTCATATATTAAATTATTATCTATTTGAAATTTAAATATTCATCCACAGAATAGAAGCATTTATCAACTAGAAATTTTTTAAGTTTTGTATTAAATGTGCTAAATAATTTTTCGTTTTTTATAGAATGTGGTAATTTATTAAATATCTTAACTGCCATGTAGTAGGGGCTATTGCTAAGCAAGTCTTGATGGGGGATGATTTTATCTATTTTTATGGCGGGTATTGATATTATGGGTTTGGCTAACTTTATTAAATGTGTTACAATTTTTAAATACAAAACCACATATGTTGTGTATGTATATGCTTGGAAGATTAAGTATTTTATATTTTTTAAAGAAAGGTTTGCAGCTCACTGTATTGTCTATTTGTGCAAGGATACGAATACACTTCTTCTGCATAACAAAGAGATCATGTGAATTCACACTATTAACCCACAGTATAGAGCAGTACCACAACCAGAAATAGGCATATGCATAATATGTAGATAGAGCTGTTTCTAAGTTAGTACTCTGTTTAATTTCAAAGAGTGTCAATATAAATTTGGATAATTTAGTTTTAACATAATCAATATGACTTTTCCAGTTTAAATTACTATCTATAGTTATACCGAGTAATTTAAATGTATCTACTAATTCGATATTTATATTTTTGTAAACAACTGTAACATTTAATGGTGGGGTTTTATATGTTCTGGATTGAATAGCTTTCGTTTTCTTATAGTTTATCTTTAAATTTTGGTTCTCGAGCCAAGTTGTTACAGTGTCTAAAGTTTTTTCTATTAGCGCATTTGGATCAGTTCCCTTCTGAAATTTTAGCTCCTATCAAATATTTTTGGTAGATCATTTATGTATATCAAAAAAAGAATACATCCACACATTTTGTTGCTATAGTGTTCGATTTGGACTATTTGTTTTCTGTTTTAAAGATATGATTTGAACCAAGAGAAGGCTGGGCCACGGATTCCTGAGTTATATAGTTTCGATAGCAGTATTTTATATGATACACTAAATTCTATGACAAATTCTTTTGACAAATTTACAATGTCTTTTCTCTCAACAAAAGTAATAGTGTCCTTAACAATTAAGATCACTTTGCAACAAAAATATGTATTTGTTATCATCTACCCATAAGTTGCTTTACGTGGCTTTTTGTACATTTTGATTAAATATGGGTATAAATAAAGTACTTACCGCTAGGAGGGCAGCCAAAAGCACAACGTCTGGGCATTGTTGCTATGATATTAGATGTTTCACAACACACAATGTTTATCACTATACAAAAGCGTCTATTTCGCAAAGGGAGCGTCCTATCGCGATCTTAATAGAAAACCACTAAAACAAAACTCACAACAATATCACGGAGGAACACAAAGCTCGACTCAACGTAATTACTGCGTTTGAATACCAAAATTTAACGACAAATCACAAATGCAAAGCGCATACGCAATTAACCGCAATTTTAGTAATGTCAAACAAGATGTCAGTGATGCTGACTGATATTACAAGTTACCAGTAAAAAAAAATACTATTTATAATACTAGCAACTCTGTAGTTTTAGTTTCGGGGCGATGCCCTAGTGGCGCTGCTATCTTAACATTAATGTCATTTCTATGAAACTGTCCCCCCTCTGGTTTATACGCTCTACCGCAGAGGTAAGTTACAGAAAACATCGAGAAGTAATTTGTACACGGTCCCGGCCCACTTAGGAAAATAACAAAAGCAGTGCGGAAACGAATGAGGAAGGGGTACATGAGTAATTCTCACATCTGTGTGTTAATACTGTGAGGCTCAATAATTTAAAACATAATACTTTATACTAGCAGACAAATCCGGCAGAACTTGTCATTATATTCTAATACTATATTTAATATATTTATAATACCATAATAGTATAGATTGCTATATTAACATAGTATTATAAAGCTGAAGAGTTTGTTTCTTTTTTTGAACGATTTCAAAAAATATTTTTGAGTTAAGTATATTTGTTATTTTTTTAAACATGTAACTTCGTTCGATGATTAAATCTAAAGAAAATATTACTAAGAAAATGGCCGCGGTAGCATAATGGTCAGTGCACTCGCCCGGGTAGCGAAGGGTGCGGGTTCGAGTCTCGTCTGCTGCCTGGTCCGCGTGAATTTTTTTCTAGTAATATTTTCTTTATATTTTTGAGTTATATAGTCCACAAGCGGCCCGCTTTCGCTTCGTTTCGGTGTAGAGCTGAAGTGTAGACTGCAGTTTTTGTTCTCAGGCTTGTATTATACACAATGACATTCATCTATGATTCTTCTTATACCTGCATGCTAAGTCTCAGCCCAATCGGTTTAAAATTGACAAAGTTTCATACAAACTTTCATTCCCTATTTTATCCCCTTGGCATATCCGTATCCATAGCATCCGCTAAGAAAGGATTTTGATCAATTCCACTGATCAAAATCCTTTCTTAGCGGATGCCTACTTCATAACATCTACCTGCATGCCAAATTTCAGCCCGATCCGTCAAGTGGTTTGGGCTGTGCGTTGATAGATCACTATGTCAGTCAGTCAGTCACCTTTGAGTTTTATATTATATAGATTTATCGAGCAACGCTATGTAACATCACGCTACAACTAATAGGAGCGGAACGCCAATGAAATTTGTGAGCTTCCCCTGCGTAAACGGTAAGTTACACAAAAATCATGTACGACGGAATTATTTCCCTTTAAGAGGCGCGAGATGTTTTTTCCATACAAACGTTCTCGATTGATTACTCCTTGATTTTTATCACTAAAGAATTGGTTTTCATACTTAAAATATGATTTTACTCATTCTATGATCCTAAGTTTTCCTTTAAGTTATCGACTTGTGTTTTAAAAAAAACTAGAAGCCCTAGAAAAAGGCCAAAAATAAATAAATTTTCATCACCACTAAAGACATCTAGTGTAGAGATTTAAGAAGCATTTAAAAAAATATCATCAAAACACAGAGGCATAGTATAACTTCTTATTATTCTTTGTGTAAAATTTCTTTGACATATTCTTATTTCGAGAAGGAAATCTTCAAGAGCCAAACCTCAAATTTTGCAATTTTTGTACGCAATTTTCAGCGTTAACTACTGTTTAACGTTGTCTCTATCACACGGTATTTGCCATTGCGTGACATCAATGGTTTTCTCAAATACCTATTTCTCAAATGTCTCTTAGCTTGCTTCCGCTCTTAAGTACATTGGGAACTTTACTATAAAGAAATACCTCAAACCAGACAGGAATGAATTCTATCTTATTTTACAGCTTTAGACCTCTAGTTATGTTGATCTTGAACCACTTTTTGTGACCCACGGAATGAATATAGAGATGTAACGAGAATTATATCTTAGCCCAGTTATTAAAAAACAGTGGCAGCTGCGTGTGCATGCAGAACTTACCTACACTAGTTACCTACACAGGCGTGATAGTATTTATGTATAGAATGAAGGTACGAATATTTTAATATACAATTCATGTCATGCATTTAAATCGTCGTAAACACAGACCTCCTTATTAATAAACGAAGTATAGACTTGTTAGACTAGTTACGCCGTGTTTGGTTCATACCACTCAAGTGATATTTGTAGTTTAATAAACAGAGATAAAACATAGAGTAACTAGTCCAAGCTTAGTTTATATTATAAGAGGAGAGAGTGTGGCGTAATGAGCTCTAAAACAAACTCGAGTTCGCGCACGCACTGAAATTTTTCTATTATTTTTATATCCTTGTAGTGTGTGTTACCTCCACCATATAGGTATATATCGCATTTTCATATAATAAAGACAAATCAGATCGATCAATCCTCTCCCCAAGGCATCACATTGCATGGCAACCCAGCCAGGATTCTATCCTGGAATCTTTTAGGCAAGGAGGGCGCGTGTGAAATCCTCATGGATACCCTACAGCTGGCTGCAGGATTACGAGTATGTTAGACACAGACATCTATTGACTAAAACACACCCATGCTATCACACCATGGGCATGAAGGCTTTACAAGCGCACAATGAAAACTTTTTTTACTTAATAAAAATAAAACCCACAGCATCCGTAGAAATTAAAAAGGTGGAAAATCATCTCAAAATGTAGGTCACGTCCCTGGTAACATTTTTAGTCCAGGCGGTACAGAGATTGAGGGTTGTTACTGGAGAAAAGTTTACTAATTAGCTTCTTATCAAATCGGCGAAGGATGGGGTGGACTTGAAAAAAAGGTGCCTTTTGTTTTTTTTATCATACGCCCTTTTTTCGACTGCGTTATTTGGCTAAATAAACTGCGGTATAGAGAATCGTGTTTAAACTTAGATTAAAACATTTTTTTTAAATCAACTATGAACATGTAGTTTACTGCCTTCGATTTAATTTGGATAATTTAATTTAATCTTTTTTGATGCGATGACTGAGGCATATTTTATGCTATATGTAGTTAATATGTTCTATGTTGGACTGAGAGCGAAAAGAAACTATGAATTCACTAGCTGCTTGTTTCCTAGTGAATATAATATAGTAAAAACATTTCAACATACATACATACATGTATATTAATATAGGCATATTCGGAAACTGTAATAGATGATGGGCTGGTAATCTGTCAACATAATTTCCAAACGAAATCTGTGCCCCAAACAACAAATAAAATAAATATAAATATCTCCCACACTCACACCAGTTAGCCTAGCCCCTAATAAAGCAATATAAGGCTTATGTTATGGGATGCTAGGGTAACGGATAGAATACATATACTGTACATATATAAGTATACTTTTATTTATATGCACACAAATCTTTTGATGTTAGATAGTGCATTTAATGAGGAAGCATACAATCACTATTTTAATTACTGTGTAATATATGGTAGGCTATTTTTCGCATACTAGAAAAATACACGCGCACATGCACACACAAACCCACACGCACACACACACATATAAACAAACACACATACACACACACATACACTTGCTAGTATTTAAATATAAATAGAAATTTAAGCGTAATCCAGTGAACCCGCATTTTCTGATAAATGGCGGTAACGATCTTTTTCCATTCTTTTGCTTTATTATTGATTCACTATGGTTCTGTAATATTTACTTATATGTACACTCTCTCGCTACTAATCTAGTGTAGACCACGATCAAAAATTGATTATGCAAAAGAATCTTTAGGAAGCAAACAGGTTTTAAGAGGTTTTCAGCCAGGGGGTTGTAACACAGGTTGTGTAACCTAGTACAATTTCCAGCTCTCTCAAAGAACTGCATTGTTTTTACTGTTAATGTAATTCAATACCCTTTTTCTTAATTATAATATTACTTTGTGACTTTGAGCGATATAAGGATATTTTTTCACACCCTGGGTAACATTATCGAATTTCATACGGAACCCTAACTTTATTGAAATATAGCTTATGTTCATCAGGAATAAAGTAGGTAATTCTAAATGTGTAAGAAATTTTCAAATCGGTCCAGTAGTTTCATAGCCTATTCAATACAAACAAACAAACAATCAAATCTTTCCTCTTTAATATCATAATAGTCCATGCCGGACAAACAACGTGACTCGTAATTTATATATAACCAAGCCTTAACTACTTAAGCAACCAAACCTTACAGTTTTCACTTTGGGGCTAGGCTAAGTGAGTGTGTTAGAATTATTAAAAAAAATCTCTGCCAACCGAAAGTACGATATGTGAGAAGATATGTCTGTATAGGTAGCATATTATTGAAATATGTCGGGCACATCGGATTTTTCACTTGAATGTGTTTTCTCAAAAACGGGAAGATAGACGATTTCGATGGAGTGAAATTAAATTTAAACGAATATAATGAATAAGTAAAATAAAATGGTTTTAATTATTACTGCTTTAATTTTACAATCATGCTGCCTATAATACGTTGTGTACAAAAATGTTTTAAATTAGGTCATTTTAAAATATTTTTGTACACAATGTGACGCTGGCCCCTGTAAGTGTCTCTTGGACATATGGGACCAATAAATTTTCCTAGGTACTTTCTGCCACTCAATTTTAATACATAGGTACCTTATACCTACTGTAAACAAATATTTTTTATTTTTTTTAAATATGAAAATGCTATGAAAATAAACCTACTAATGATTCTTATTAAATAATTAAAAATGCTACCCAAAGATACTATTCCACGCGGACGAAGTCGCGGGTAACAGCTAGTAATGAATAAGTAAAACAAAATGGTTATAATTATTACTGCTTTAATTTTACAATCATGCTGCCTATAATAAATTTATCCCCTCGTGATGAATTTATAAAACACAAAACAAAGTCTTACAATTTAATTGAACCCGAAAAGGTGTTGGTTACAACAATTGCCTACAACGTGAAATTGGGACGAAGCGGAGAGACAAAACTGGAAAATACTTTGTGTTGGAAACAATTATTTGGGTACCTTTACATGAAACTACGATTAAAATAGGAAAATGACAACTGTGGATGAACCCGGCTAGTGATGTACTAAGATACTATTTTCCTTACCCTTAGCACGAACCAATATCAAATTCGTAACGTTTGCGAGTCCGAAATGTCATTGTCAAATGTGTACTGATTTTTAGTTCACTGATCTGATTTGCATAATTTGGCATTTGGCATACGTAGATATAGTTTTATGTATGAAAATATGTTAGATTCCAGTGAAATTTTCGAGATCCGAATTATAACGACGATTTAGTGCGGGACGAAGCTAGTATCTAAATAAGAGTTGACGGTTAAATCTTCATTTGATAAGTATAAGACATTTATATTTAAAAAAATCAATTGAGGAGCTCGATGGCGCGGGTGGTTAGCGCGTTCGGCTGAGATCGTTGAAGTTAAGCAACTTTTGCAGTGATCGGTCAATGGATGGGTGACCAAAAATCTTCTATCTTGAGTTCCTCCGTGCCTCCGTGTCCCGGCAGCATCTACAGTCGTTAGCACCCGTCAATCCGCACGGGGCCCGCGTGGTGGGTCATGGCCCAATCTCCCTATTCCATCCATAGGGAAGGCATGTGCCCAAGCAGTGGGGCCTTAATAGGCTAATGATGATGATGACGATGAAATAATTCAAAAATGTCATTTAAAAAATATCAGTTATTGATGAAAACATTAGCTATTGTTCAATATTCCATACATAGATGAATGATTTGATTGAGATGATTTATCTATGATTCCATAATGCTGATACTCGTTGTAACTGGAATGTACACATTTGCATAATTTTGAAACAAGCTAAATGGCGAAATATTGGTATTTTTATAATCATAATATGGCAGCTGCATAAAGGATAAACAACATATAACAGCAATAACGCTGAAAGCAAAGTATTAAGTAGTCTGAACACAACCGTGAACAAAACAATAGGTGAACAATAGCAACATATTCATCACATGAACATTAATTTGATTTTAGCGCACCCACGAGCCGGGTCTTGTATGTAAGGTCGATGAATACCGGCACGTCAAAACAATAATTAATATTCAAAGCATTTTCTGTCATATTAGACGACAGCCGAGGCGACGGTATTATTTTTTGCGAGTTCCAGAATGAAGTGTAAACAAAAGTGTTTGCTTAACTTTTAGTCGCGTCATAGTAGGAACGACAATGCTACGTTATTTACATTTTTACTTTCACTTTTACAAAGTTATGTGATATTATGCTAAAACTATGAATAATAGTAAACAAATAATTTAAGTAAACATGCAAAAAAATGTGAGCCGTCATGGGACGCCTGGCAGATATGAAACATCGACATTATTTTGTAAAAGTAATATGCAGAAAAGAACAGATTACGATAGGAAATAGCTTAATGATAAAATAGAATATTACTATTTTTCCCCAGAAAATGCTGATTGTTTTTTTTGTAAACATATATTTTCATTAAATACAAAAATCGAATTTGATTGCGCATTACCACACCATACACTCCACTGCATATAGACTGTATATATATTTATATGTACCATCATAAAGAGTGACGACGGCAAATCGATTTTACGTGCGCCTATAGATGTTTAACATCAATAATAATAAAAAATATAATACAACTTAATAGATGTTCGTTGTTGGTTTCGGATTGTTTTGATCTCATCTCTCAAAACAAACTTTTAATTCGATAAACAGAGAACCAGCGGTGTGTTCTTGTTTAACAGATCAACAATCTTAAACATCTGAAGATAATTTCAATTTGAATAAACGCGTTTCGTTTATTTGTCGGAATATTTCATTTTCTCTTCGGCCTTAGACCGAAACCCAGTATCTATGCTCGGTGCCACTCTACTGCTCATTTTCGAACAAACTTTCAACACAAAGTTTATTACGCTTAAAACTGGCAATTGCTACAACCCCACATGTCATTTGCATGCAAACTGTATCGTAGTGCCTGCCGACCAACTTTGTCATATCCAGTTAAATAATAGTAATATTACGTAATCCAAAACTCGAAAAAATTTGTTAAAATAAAAAGTTAAATACCGAACTTATATTTTCGAGTGATTGGAGTCTACCCAATATGAATGATACATAAACAAATATTTTCTATGGATTCAATCTGTTTTTTAATAAATCACCGTAGTAAACCTGTAACTGACTATACGTGTGATTGTGGGGGCATGGAGCATATTTTTAATATTTATTGGCAGTAGGGAATTTCTTCAAAATATTTAACTGACCCCGGGGGCAATGGCGCATGACACAAGTTTTATTTTAGCGGCGGCGTCGGTTTCCTTATCAAAAACGCAGTCACTATTCACCGCCCGACCACTTCGTTTTCAAGAGCTTTATTCAGCGTATATTTCACACGCAATTTAATACTGTCACATGTTTTAATATTAATCGTTTGGTCATTGTGGTAATTGCTGTATAAATAAAACGTAAAAAACATTGTCCAGTAAAGAGACATGACACAAATAATTCCTACACGAACAAAGAAATTTGGAGGTAAGGTAATATACATATAAGCTATTTACTTATATATTTTAGAACACTTCAGACGGATCTAGAAATAATATATTACTGGACGTAGCGCTTTAAAATTGTATTCGAAACCGAATTATTATAGACCAGACGCTAGGATAATTTGTGAGCAGCCGGTAAAGTCTATCCAGCTTTCAGTTTAAAGTAAATGAAATTGTTAAGTCCAAGTTAAATTTACTGCTGATTGCTCAATCGATCGCGACGTAAGTCCTCCTGATAGATCTTATTTTAGACGGATAATTGTGTACACAGTGTTATTTTGAGAATACTTTTATTATAATAGTCGAACTATTTAAATCAAGAGGAAAACTTTATCGAGAGTGGCCTGATGGGGCACTGGTTTGCGAGTTCGGTATGCGATTGTGAAAATAAAGCAACCATCGTTACGACCGGTTACAAGATCGCTGGCCAGTAATTTAGAATCTTAAATTTCTCCGTGCTTTGGAAGCTAAATCAAGCTTTTAGTCAGAGCACTCGTCGTACCCATTCGGACTGGAGCTGTGTGGTGGTATTGTTATTTTCTCCCTATTTTATCATAGTCAACAGAAAAGATTAACCTGTTTGACGGGACAATTGTCAAAGTACACGTATTTATTATATTAATTTACTCGAGCGAAAGTTGCTCGACTGCCACGACTGCAGACCGACGCCACTATCTCGACGACCTCCGTGGCCGAGGGGTTTGTACGCCGGGTTTCATGGTGTCGCCTACTCGAGAGGTCCTGGGTTCAAATCCTGGTGGAGGCAGGTGTTTGTGTGATGAACACGAGCATTTGTACTCCAGTCATGGATGTTTAATATGTATTTCTATATAAATATAACGATATATGTACAGTATATGTATTCTTTCCGTTACCCTAGTATCCCATAACACAAGCCTTACAGTGCTTACTTTGGGGCTAGGCTAATTGGTGTGTGTCGGAAATATTATTATTATCCACCTGCGCAAATTTCATACAAATCCCTACAGTAGTGTTTGCGTGATTGAGTTACGATCATACAAACTTTCACATTTATAATATTAATATTATCAATAAGATGCAGCTAGCGTGATTACCACAGGTGTTCCGCCTAAGACGGTTTGCCACCCCAAAAGGGATTGTGATGTGAACTCATGTAAATATTTATTGTTGCAAAAGGCCATTAAAGTCCGGACGGAATTATTTAAAGCTAGGCTAGGATCTGAAGGTGAAGCTATATATAAAGGTAATTTCGAAACTTCCGAAGGATACGTAACTTCAGAAGTCTGAATTATGTAAGCACATTATAGCAGTTCGAGTGACATCTCGACCTTAAAAGCCCTTGTTCTACAGCCGACAATTAAGAAGTAATGAAACGCCAGAATTTATTTATTTATTTACTTGAATGGGAAAACTTACAGCTATTCATACAAAATTTGCTTTAAAAAATTTAACAACTATAAGCCATTAACAAGTTTTCACTTATAAATATAAAGAAACTATTGGAAATTAAATTTTACAAGTTGAGAAAAATTTAGACAAAAAGAAAAATGAAATTCAATACTTCACAAAAAAAATATCAGTCATCAACCGCCTGATAGCAGGTTTCAAATTAAATATGTCGATTGAAGAATATTCATTGACGAAGTCGTTTAGCAATGCACCAGCCCTGCTGAAAAATGAATACTGTCGATAGTTAGTATTACACTTGACGACTACTATGACTGAAGAAAGAGTTGACGTGCTGTGACAATGCGCGCTATTGCAACAAACTAGTGAAGATATTATAACTAGTCCGTGTTCAGGTGCAATAAAGACATTACCCGAATTCGGGCACCCGAAGTGATATTTACATTGGTATACGGTTTGGATGATGGTGTCGGGTAAACAAAAGGAAATCTATCGGAATACAGGTATAATCGCTCCGTTCATTTACACTTAGTCGTTTACCCGAATTCCATTCGTGCTCGTATTCGGGCTAACGATAAATTGTTATCGCGTCATGAATCAGTATTTTCAACCATCACCAGCCTTCTAACTTTAAAAAAGCATAATTTTTATTTTTGAAACATGTAACTGCTCGATGTTTAAATCTAAAGAAAATAATACTAGAAAAAAATCCACGCGGACCTGTCAGCAGACGGGACTCGAACCAGACAGACGGAACTAATACAAAAACATTTTATAAGTAGGGTACCTACTTATAAAATGTTTTTGTATTTAATAAACTTTACCTTTTAACAGCATGCTGACGGACGGACGTACGCACCGCGGAAGCTCAGTTTCGCAAGCATTTATGTTCCGTTGGCAACCTTTTATTTCGGGACCCCAAAAGTACGAATAGTATAATGTAGTTAGACGGGACAATTATTAGTGGCTTTGTAATAAATATTTCTTGTAGTTTTCATACATTTTATATGGACTCGCCACACACGGTACGCCGGTGGCCGGCTCACGCTACAAATCGTCGTTGCGTCTTGTGGCCCGTATCGGCCACTTATTGCGCCGATACAAAACGCCGCCACACGTCACTCGCGCGATTCCACTCGCTTTAACCACCAAGTTTGAATTATTTACTATTTCTCTTTTCTTATTGATGACCCGGTTTTCTCTTTGTATACGATATTCTTTTTATTTACATGTAAACTGAAAACGTACTATGCCCGTGTGTAAAACAAAATAATGTTTGATTTGATCAGATATATTAAAAGAGATTCGACACGCCTATTAAGATTACACTAGCATGGTGGAATAGTGCCCGGACATTGGAAGGATTCGCATACAACGTCAAACCAGTGCTTAGTAAATTTTTGTAGCTTCTGGAACACATTTTTTCACAAAATATATTCTTTCACAATTCAAAATAGATTTTATAAGTAGGCCCACGCTTCGAACATTACAAAGCGAATCTTTGCTCCTTGTTTCGTTGAAGAACACTCGATAATTACAAAAGAAGCATGAATGGATGTTCGACGGCGCGTAAAAGCAAGTGTCCGGGTAATTCACAGAATGGCCTCCAACTGCTTGCCTTACTGCTTAGAACTCCTTTGAAGAGCTGCTTTGCACGTGTTCTTGTACATCGAACTCATCGGAGTTCTTGAAATAATAATAATATTGTTCAGACTTTAAATATCATCCAACTTTAAACAAAGTACCCCTCATCATCTATCTGCCCGGTGTAAGTTCAAGATGATTTAACAAAGTAATGAATGGATTTTCATGCTATTCCTCCTCCAGTAGAGTCTGTGCGGAAAGAGAATGGGCGTGGCGAAAAACGGAACTAACATTAAGATTTTTATTTGGCAATCAAACCCAGCATTCTGTAAAACGTCTAAGTTTTGTATTGATACGGATTTGTTTGTTGTTGTGATTTCTTGCGGTTTTTTGTATTTAATCATGTCTAAAAGGGGTTAAACCTTACAAATACGGTAGAAAAGCACTACAGCGCCCTCCAATCTAAATCCCATTCTCTTTCCGCACAGACTCTAAAATGATTTTTTCACTATTAATATTGGCCATAGAATAAAAGACATAGTCTAAATCTTGTGAAGGTAGTTTAGAATTATTAAAGAAGTACAACACTTCCATTTTCTCCGTTTGCTTACGTTTTAAATATCAGAAAACAGAAAATTTTATGATAAATATTTGCCGTTACGAGAATCTGTAAATCGTTCAAAGATAAATTGCCATTGCTCTCTTATTAATTTTATAGTTTATTTCACGGACTTCTTCTTAAAAGTAAAGCGCAAAATATTTTGTTGCATCAGTTATCACCGCCGTCCGGCTTTGTCATTGCCGTGTCGTTAGGACCAGAGAGTGCCGTTTCTTTGATGGTAATAAATGTTATGTAAGTTCCACAGCTCGAGGATCATAATGGCTCAGGTGGTTAGTGCGTTCGGCCTGCGATAGTGGAAGTTAGTCAACTTCACAATGATCGGTCACTGGATGGGAGACCACCTTATTTTCTCGAGCCCCTCCATGCTTTAGAAGTTACGTTGAGGAGTCAGTCCTGGCTGCACCTGCAGTCGTTAGTATCCACCAATCTTTTTTTTTTTTTTTTTTTTTTTTTTTTATAGATAGGTCCGACAAATGACTCCACCCCACCTGATGTTAAGTGAAGGTGAAGTCCAGACGTGACGATAGCTGATACAGCAGTTTTACCTGCCACACCAGCCATCTTCACCCTGCCGGCCTGCATGTTGCTTCTTCACGCCTCTTTTAAAGGATCCCAGGTTGTAAGAGGGAGGGAACACGTGAGCGGGCAGAGCATTCCATTTACGGATAGTGCGACAAAGAAATGAGTCACCAAATTTCTTTGTACGCGTTGGAATTGTGGCCACAGTTAGACGATGACAACGTAGGCCAGCGCGCGTGGTCCTCTGAAGGAAAGGAGAAGGTGGGATAAGAGAGAATAACTCCTCAGAACACTCGCCGTGGTACAGACGATAGAACGCGCTTAGTGACGCCACGTCACGGCGTAATTGAAGAGGCTCAAGGTGTTTAGTCACCTCCTCATCGCCTATGATGCGGATCGCGCGTCGCTGTAACCTATCCAAAGCATCGAGCAAGTACTTGGCGGAGCCATCCCAGAGGTGCGAGCAATATTCCACGCAGGACCGCACTTGCGTTTTGTACAACAAGCACAGTTGATCGGGCGTGAAAAAACGCCGCACCTTGTTCAGGACTCCGAGTTTGCGTGAAGCTGTTTTGATCACGGTTTCGATGTAGTTCTTTGGATTCAGGTCTGAGCGAACTTCCATACCGAGCATGGAAATGTTGCTCTGCAGCGGTAGTGTTGTGCCCTGAAGAGATGGAAGAGGAAGGAATGACGATGTTTTTGCCGTGAAAGCGCAAGCCTGAGTTTTTTTGGCATTGAACTCAACCAAGCTCCTGGTACCCCATTCGGAAATGTGGTCCAAAGCCTGATTGAGTTCAATGACAAGATTCTCGCGTTTCTCCTTGGTTACCGCCAGCCCAGCCGCTGCTTGTCCGAGATACCCCGCATGCACTGTACTATCGTCTGCATAGCAATGAATATTCCCAAGAGGAATTAAGTCATTGATATGCAGCAGAAAGAGAGTGGGGGATAGGACGGAGCCCTGGGGAACGCCGGCATTCACTGACATGAACCGCGAACTGCTACCATCCGTAAGGACACGAATTCTACGCTCATGCAGGAAGTCAGCTACCCAAGAACAGAACTGGGCTGGCAGACCGTATGCCGGAAGCTTGGAGAGAAGGCTTTTGTGCCAGACCCTGTCAAACGCCTTGGCAATGTCAAGGCTGATAGCCAACGACTCGCCACGCTTGTCGATAGCCTCACCCCAGATATGAGTTAAGTACGCTAGAAGATCACCCGTCGATCGTTTCGGTCTAAAACCATATTGACGATCATAAATCAAGGAGTGATCCTCTAGGTAGCGGGTCAGATGGTTATTAAGGACCTTTTCTAAAACTTTACATAAAACTGAGGTGACTGCTATTGGCCGGTAGTTTGCCGGGTCTGAGCGATCCCCTTTTTTGGGCACCGGTTGCATATTGGCATCTCTCCAAGTCTCCGGCACACGCCCCAAAGAATACGAGCATTGGTACAAGCGCGTGAGCACGGGAGACAACTCCGCTGCACATTTTTTGAGTACTACTGCTGGGATGCCATCAGGTCCACTGGCTTTCCGGACGTCGAGTGATTGCAATTCGGCACGAACCTCGCGCTGCCTGATTTTAATATCAGGCATCGTTGTGCCACAGTGAGGTAATGATGGTGGCAGTGCATTGCAATCATCGATTCGGGAGTTAGCCGCAAAGAGTTTTGCCAGTAAATCGGCTTTCTCCTGCGGCTTATGGGCTAGTGTTCCGTCTGGGCATCTCAGAGGTGGCAGCGAGGGCTCGCAGAAGTTTTTTTGCACGGCCTTGGCCAGACGCCAGTAGCTACGGGAACCCGTAGGATGCGTCATAAGTTCCTGGCCAACACGTGCAACGCGCTGGGCATCCGCTCTAATGTAAGCCTTCTTACAGGCCTTGGAAGCAAAATTGTAGGCTGCTTTGAGTGAATCGACCTCGGGATCCTTGAGAGCGCGACCTCTGATCCAAGCACGATATGCCGCTTGCTTACGCGAAGCAGCTTCAGCACAGTCGTGATTGAACCAGAGGTTACGCGTGCCCTTACTGATGAGATCAGAATGAGGAATATAGTATTCCATACCCATTATAATCTCCTCAGTAATGGCAACGGCACTGGCCGATAGGTCCCTGTCACTGAAGCAGCGCTGCTTCCAAGGGACGGACGCAAAGTAGTCACGCATACCGTCCCAATCTGCCGACCCATAATGCCAGATACGGCGCTTGACCACTGCTGGACGCGGAGGCTTGGCCTGTGGTGCTTTGGCAGATATCAGGCAGTGGTCTGACGAGCCCAGGGGGGCTCTTACCACAACCTGATAGCCCTGTGGATGGGTCGTGAGCAGAAGGTCCAGTAAAGAAGGCGCTTGACTTGGAATATCTGGGATCCTGGTGGGCTGATCAACCAGTTGCTTCAAGTCATGCGTGAGAGCGAATGCGTGAGCAGAGATCCCTGCATGGTCAGTTTTGGAGGAACTTAACCACAAATTGTGGTGAGCATTAAAGTCCCCCAAAAACACCAATTCTGCATTGGGAAATTGTTCCTGCGCGTCATCTGCTGCCCGACTAAGGTGTTCAAAAAGTCGAGTTGTCTCAACATCGCCGGTGTGGGATCTGTAGAGACACACGTAAACTCTGGCCAGGGGGCCAGAGTCGACGTGTACCCCCAGCATGGAGAAGGAGGGATCTTCCAAGCAGCGGAGACGGCGACAACAAACATCCGCCCGAACATACAGGCATACACCGGCTTTCGCTTTGAAGGACTCTTCAAGCACGTAGCCGGGATAATTAAGGTAGCCTGTGTCAGCAGGCGGAAGTATTTGTGTCTCCGTCAGGAACAACAATGCTGGCCGTGCTGTCTCAAGATGGTGGTGGACAGCGTTGAGGTTAGAGTGGAGTCCGCGTATGTTGCAGAACTCGACCTCAAACAGCGTTGTCAATCTGGACCCGCATGGTGGATTATGGCTCAATCACTCTGCCAACCGTAAGGAAAACCTGTGCCCCAGCAGTGAGGATATTAATAGCCTGGTTATAATGAAACCGCACAACATGCCTAGGAGAGCCCGCACATTGAACCAGTAGCCGCGGCAACATAACACGACCACTATGCTCAGTCAAGCTATTAAAGCACTACAAACAGTCGCCAATCGCAGCCGCTTGTGGCGTGACGGGCGGGAAAACGTTACTTACTACTCGTACGTTACCAACTAACGAGTTTTAAATATTAAAAAAATCGATTATATTTTTTTTTCATTTCGAAAACTACTTTTTTTTCTCTATTTATTTATTTATTAAAAGGCTTACCAACAATTGTAACACTTAAGCAAATACAATTATACACACGGAGACACTTATATCAGTGTTACATTAATTATAGGTAAACACCACATTTACGATATCTAATATGTTATTTGTTATTTTGTCCAAAAAAGGGTCATTACAAAAACAAAGGATCTAAAATTAAAAATAAAATGAAAAATAAACTTCTCGGGCACTCAGTCCGTCAAGTTCCTACTAATGGCTGAAGTTATTGCACTGGGACTATCAAAGTGTAAATTAATTTTATGACTAAAACCGTTCAAAATTTTACAAAATCTCGCATAAGGCGAGTTAGCGCCTAAAACAGTTCTTCTTAAAGGAACACCACTCTGCTCGAGTGGTGTGATTGGCTTCCGAGGCATTCTAGAAGGAACACGCAAATTGACAAGATTTAACAGCTGTGGACATTGAATCTTGTTACTCAAGATATTACTTAAAAATTTAGCATCCATGAGAGACCTCCGTTTTGCCAGAGAGGTAATTTTGAAAAAGCGCAGTCTATCCATATATGACTTGATTTTTTTGGCTTTGCCTACAGAATAAATTAAATGCCACAGAAATCTTTTTTGAATTCGTTCAAGGCGTAATCTATAAACTGGTAAAACAATATTATTTTAATTCTAAATAGTTTTTGAATTATAACAACATATGTATATCTTAAGAAAATATAACTAGAAAAAATTCCTTTACCTATAATGCGAAGAGATGGCGCTGCCTTGCAGCTTAAGAATAGCTAGAAAGAATTTCGACGCGGTCCGTGAGGGCCGCGGTAGCATAATTGGTCAGTGCATTCGCCCGGATTGCGAAGGGTGCGGGTTCGAGTCCCGTCTGCTGCCTGGTCCGCGTGGAATTTTTTCTAGTTATATTTTCTTTAGATTTAAACATCAAGCAGTTACATGCTTTAAAAAATAATAAAAAATATAACTATAATTGCTATTTCTTCTTTCAAATGTTTAATACTTGTAAAAGTATTCATTTGACATTGTGGGTTTACCTATAATGCGAAGAGATGGCGCTGCCTTGCAGCTTAAGAATAGCTAGAAAGAATTTCGACGCGGTCCGTGAGGGCCGCGGTAGCATAATTGGTCAGTGCATTCGCCCGGATTGCGAAGGGTGCGGGTTCGAGTCCCGTCTGCTGCCTGGTCCGCGTGGAATTTTTTCTAGTTATATTTTCTTTAGATTTAAACATCAAGCAGTTACATGCTTTAAAAAATAATAAAAATTATAACTATAATTGCTATTTCTTCTTTCAAATGTTTAATACTTGTAAAAGTATTCATTTGACATTGTGGGTTTACCTATAATGCGAAGAGATGGCGCTGCCTTGCAGCTTAAGAATAGCTAGAAAGAATTTCGACGCGGTCCGTGAGGGCCGCGGTAGCATAATTGGTCAGTGCATTCGCCCGGATTGCGAAGGGTGCGGGTTCGAGTCCCGTCTGCTGCCTGGTCCGCGTGGAATTTTTTCTAGTTATATTTTCTTTAGATTTAAACATCAAGCAGTTACATGCTTTAAAAAATAATAAAAATTATAACTATAATTGCTATTTCTTCTTTCAAATGTTTAATACTTGTAAAAGTATTCATTTGACATTGTGGGTTTACCTATAATGCGAAGAGATGGCGCTGCCTTGCAGCTTAAGAATAGCTAGAAAGAATTTCGACGCGGTCCGTGAGGGCCGCGGTAGCATAATTGGTCAGTGCATTCGCCCGGATTGCGAAGGGTGCGGGTTCGAGTCCCGTCTGCTGCCTGGTCCGCGTGGAATTTTTTCTAGTTATATTTTCTTTAGATTTAAACATCAAGCAGTTACATGCTTTAAAAAATAATAAAAATTATAAATATGTATATCTTGTCTGTTCATGTACGTAATTTTCGAGACAGTCAAGACAATCACATGATAGTTCATGCAGTTTATTGCTACTACCGACCGCGTGTTATGACCCGTCCAGTCGTCAATTCAATCGACAAAATATAAGATTTCGAGTATCTTAAAAATATCTTATTATGTTAATAATAGTTTAGAGGTCTCGAAAATTGCGTACATGAACAGACAAGATATACCTATGTTGTTATAATTCAAAAACTATTTAGAATTAAAATAATATTGTTTTACCAGTTTACAGAGAAAAAATAAAAATATAAAAGATTTTTTTTAGATTTCAACTCTTTTGTTGGTAACGTACGAGTAGTAAGTAAGTAAATATTTTCCACCCGTCACGCCACAAGCGGCTGCGATTGGCGGCTGTGTCTAGTTGGCACACTCGGCCACAGTGAATGTGGTTGAGTGTGCCGTACGACAAAATGCGGGCACAAGTAGTGAGCTCGGACGACTCCCGCAGCTTGTCCCTCGACGCGGCCTCTCTAACGCTTGGTTTACGCCGATACTATAAAAATGTATGAAAAACTCGTCAGCAGCTTGTGGTCGCGTTCAGTGGCCGCGACCAGTGCGGTTGCGTTAAACGCTATCCCTTGTAGCTAGGAACTGTACACACTCGCATTATTGCGTCTCTGCTCTGAAAAACAATCTCGCTCCGGAAGGGTTTCCACCCATTTGTCAAACCATTACCCCGTAAATGATTCTAATAAAATTTCCTCTTTTTAGGGTACCATACCACCAGAGAATGATAATTGAACCTTATTGATCTACGCTGCCCGTCTGCCTGTCAGCAGGCAGTGGGTCATGAGTAGTATTTAGAGAGAAAACTGAAATGTACACAGATTACAATACTTACCGTATTATTAAAGTTCACCACCGCGCGCCGTGTATATGATAATAAAGAGATTGTTCGTAATAATTTAACCATTACTTAGATTTTTTCCGAAAGTGTTATATGTATGAACTACTGCGAACAAAAACAAAACCTACAGTGAAATACAGCGAGGGAGGTAAGCTAGCTAAAAATAAAAGAAAAATCTAGATATGAATAATATATACAAGGGAACTAATACAAAATATTTAAATACATATAGTATTTAGACGTTTTTTCCTCTACCCAGTTTTAACTCTTGTCCAATGGGATGGAGCCTTTTGTGTGCGAAGTCGACTCGCACTTTGACCCTTAGGTGCCGTAGCCAAATTGCAAAAAACGGAACCCTTATGGATTCGTCATGTCTGTCTGTCCGTGCGCATGACACAGCCACTTTTTCCGAAACTATAAAAACTATACTGTTGAAACTTGGTAAGTAAGTAGATGTATTCTGTGAATCGCATTAAGATTTTCACACAAAAAAAACTTTTTTTTCATCAAACCCGTACGTGTGGAGTATCTCTAGATAGATCTTCAAAAATAATATTGAGGTTTGTAATATATTTTTATTCTAAACTGTATAGTTTGCGCTAGAGACACTTCCAAAGTGGTTGGTTGGTTATGGTTACATAGAACTACAAGAAGTTTTATATTATGTTACTTAATGCTACGGAACCCTTCATGAGTGAGTCTGACTCGCACTTGGCCGCTTTTTGTTACCTGGCAGTCGTAGTCGCTCCAGTAAGTCAAGTCTCGAGTTTAATTTTTCATTGTTTTTTAAATATAACTTCCTTATACTATCAACGCCACACGGTGCTGTTTCGTTTTCTTCTCTCTCCCACGCGATGGACACGGTCCCACTATTATGGCAGTTCCACGATTATTCAGGATAAATCGCAACTATTATTTAGAAACAAACCATTCGTAGAGAATTGAGAGATTCGCTCATCTGGCGAAGACCTTACAGAAGACAACAGTAAAATAACACTATGTTTTTTGTGGTATATTGTGTTTCTGTTGGTGTGTAAGGGTAAGCCCTACCTAGTAGAGCCCTAGCTACTAGGTAGGGCTAGGTAGGGTAGAGATACGTCCGATTGTTAAAATAAGGTCGGATGAATCAGCACGACCGTATTTCAAAGAACTCGGAATTTTAACTCTTCCGTCGATAGTAATCTTTATTTGTGGACAAATTTACAATCGTACAGTAAAAACAGTGACAAGCATTCACACTATACTCGAGGTGCGAATAAGCTGACCAGAGAGCAGAGAAGTTTGGTGAAATCGAGCAGGCTCACTCATGTCATGGGTTCGAGGGTATATAACTTATTACCAAAGCTGGTTACTGACGCCAAGTCGCTTAATTTTAAACTTAAATTAAAATTGTGGCTCATTGACAGAACTTTTTATAGTGTCGATGAGTTTTTAAATGATAGATCCTTGAATTAATGGAACTGATTAATATTTAACTGATGAATGATTACTTGGTACTTTATGTATTTCTGTTCTGAAATTTACTATTGACGTGTAATTTATTACGAAATAAATGATTATGCTTAGGTCAGGGTAGGCATCGGAGCGAGTGAAAATTTTGGTATCGTAAGCGTCTACAGGCTATGCTGGCCCTTTACTATCAGGCGGACTTATTTGACACCATTTTGTCATAAAAGAGCAGAGCGTTTACTGAGAAAATTGTATACACGGTATTAACGCGAATAATGCATATAGAAAGTGTTGTACCAACAACCATCATTCCATGTAATAAATATGCGAGCTTCATCGGCAGTGACAGACAGCTAAGTCATTTCTTTTCATAATTTCAACTTCAGAGTTATTTATTTGAACTCCTTCAACCGATGGCAACCGTCGCATTTTTTTAAGAAAAAAGGCTTTTAAGAAATGAACAGACGGACAGACAACTAAATGATTCTTTGAAGATTCCACTTTTTTCTTTTGAGGTACATACGATACTCAAAAGTATTACTGGCGAATGAAACTAGAAAATATACACATGAAAAGTATGTTTACATTTAAAACTACCTGTTTCACCATAAATGACAGTGTTGTAGTAAACGAAACATTTAATCATAAATTTTTAAACGATAAACAACATGATCTTATCGGCGTACATGCGAGATGGCGTGTGCAGGTTCTATATATCAAAGTGTGGCTAGTTTGGTAAGTACGGACTTGAAAAATTATGACACGAAACAAAAGTAAATAATAGCTACAATTGAAAGTGCAGTTTTCCCGTACAATTAAATGATGTTTTGTACAGATAAAGAACAAAATAAAATAAATAAATATTTCCGACACTCACACCAATTAGCCTAGCCCCAAAGTAAGCACTATAAGGCTTGTGTTATGGGATGCTAGGGTAACGGATAGAATACATATATTGTACATATATAAGTATATTTATATAAATACATATTAAACATCCATGACTGGAGTACAAATGCTCGTATTCATCACACAAACATCTGCCCCCACCGGGATTCGAACACGGGACCTCTCGAGTCGGCGACAGCTATGAAACCCGGCGTACAAACCACTCGGCCACGGACGTCGTCATAAATGCCTAATTTCGCCATAATTTGTTACAAGGTTTTTTTTTCTATTGCATAATGGTACGATTAAAGTTGGTCGCTAGCCCGAATACGAGTGCCAATGGAATTCAGGTAAACGACTATGTGTAAATGAGCGGAGTCGAGTACGCCCGTATTCGGTTAGATTTTCTTTTGTTTAACCGACACAGTCTTCCAGCCCGTATTAAAGTATAAATATTCCTTCGGGATGCCCGAATTTAAGTAATGTCTTTTATTATTTTCACCCGAATACGGACTAAAGACCAAATGCAAATGCGGCATAAGTAAGAAAGACGTTAGGGATAGTGGATTTACTAATATTTTTAACTCATTCATTTCATTTTCATTATTTTTTTTTACATTCACACCAATTAGCCTAGCCCCAAAGTAAGCACTGTAAGACTTGTGTTATGGGATGCTAGGGTAACGGATAGAATACATATACTGTACATATATAAGTATATTTATATAGAAATACATATTAAACATCCATGACTGGAGTACAACATGCTCGTATTCATCACACAAACATCTGCCCCCACCGGGATTCGAACCCGGGACCTCTCGAGTCGGCGACACCATGAAACCCGGTACAGACCACTCGGCCATGGAGGTCGTCAAAACTGTATATTAAAACTAATTATTTTTTTAGCTGTGGAGAAAAACTGGCCAAAGAACTTCACAGTGTTAAATAATTTTGTAATAATATTAACAAAAAAAAAATTAATCAACGTATACATTATTTATTTATATTCTTACGGTGTCGATACAAATTCATTTCATCTTCATCATAATTATAGAAAAAGCCTGCCAGAAAGTTTGGAACAGATTAAACCCAAGCATTTTTGTCTAAAATATAATCAGACACTTTATAATAGACTTTATTAATAAGAACTCTTTTTATAGTAGTTTTAAATATATTGACGCTTAATTTTTGGATTGGATTGCTAGGGAGTTCATTGTAGAAGCGTACACAAACACCTTTAAATTATTTATTGATTTTGTGGGGCCTTGTAATTGGCACAGCTAATTTATTTTTATTTCTAGTATTAAGCAAGTGTTAGTAGCTTATCACTATTTAGAGAAAATAATGTAATATTTTTTCGAACATACACTTAATTTTCATAAATGTACTGAGAAGCAACAGTCATTATATCGATTTCTTTAAATTTTTCTATTAAAACGAACGAACGAACGAACAGCCCGCTTTTGCAGCACAAAAATAGTTTGAATGTCAGCAGCATTTCCCCACAGCAAAATACCGTACGACATCACACTATAAAAATAACTAAAATACACTAAGGCTGCAGAGCTCAGTCTCTTCGACAATTTCTCAATATGTGGGCTAAACTGAAGCTTAACATTAATATAATAAAATATATGAAGCTCATTTAAAATGATCTCCATTGACCTTAATCAATCCTTTAAACGTTGAGGCCTGTTATCAATAGAAACACGCACTCTTTCAACGGGAAAATTCTTCACTGCCAATCTTATGGGTTGTTTTTTGCACTTCAAATTATCATGTATTGTCATGGCGTTTAGATCATGTAATAACCTAAAATAATTAAGCAGGAAGTCAGTATAGCATTATATATATTTTTTAATATAATATGCGAAATTCATAAAAAAAACTTAAAAAATTAGAAAAAAACCGGCCAATAAACTGAAATGTGAAAAATAATAATGGTTCCATGCTTACATACATACTTAGTGAATGGGAACTCGGATCTATCAGACATGCATGGCACCGACTCCAAATATTAATTTAACGAAAGGTAAGAAAAGTTTATTATATTTTTATTTTCAGTTTATTCGGCGATTTTTTATTTGTTAGAAATAGTTTTTTATTTTATTTATTTTGTGTGGTATAATTGTTGCTATAATTGTTATAATATATAACTCAGCATCAAAAACTGTGGGTGAACAATCAACTCTATTTTCTCACCCTTAGGGTAGGATGTTTGTTTCCAAATTTGTCTGAGACCAACTTCGAGGTGCACAATTATCCAATAATCAGCAAGAATTATCAAAATCGAACTACTCTATAAAAAAAACCGTGGTCATACATTACAATCAGTCAGTGAACGATCAATCACCCCCTGTTTTTCTACCGATAGAGTTGGATTTTTTTGCCAAATTTTTGTGAGATCAACTTCGGAGTATACTTTTAATACAAAAAGAATTTTCAAAATCGAAGTATTCTGTAAAAGTTATGCGTGTTTATACATAAAAAACGAGTGTTATAACCACACGACTGAGGTGAAACTTCTTTAGGTCCATCTGTATGTATATATATATATATATATATAAGTGTGTACAATATATACATTTATGTATATATGCATATTTCATTTACTAACATTAAGAGAAAGAGAGAAAGAAAATGTGCGCACGCACTGCTTTCTCTTGCTTATATACCCCATTCAACACCCGTTCGCCTCGCCTGATCACACTTTTCGTAACGTGAGCGTGCGTTAAAAGTTTCACCTCAAAAATATACGCATCGACTTGAGACTCGACCTCCGCTATTTTTCGTCGGTTGAAAAGCATTTTTGAGGCACATTTGATTATTACGCAATATACGCAAAATATGTCACTCTCCTTTACTATTTGTATCAGATTCTGTTACACGTGTTCATTTTACACTTCACATAACTCGAAGTTCATGTCAGATATAATAATTAATAAACTTACGTAATTATTTGTCGCAGATCCCGTAACTTATCCACCACAGTTCTCGTTTGATTAAAATGTTAACATTATGCAAAGATACTTACAAATAAACATGAAACTGTCATTTCAAGCAGAATCACACTAATGTTAGAAAGGCGAAAGTTTATGAGTGTGTATGTTTGTTACTTCTTCACATTTATGTGATTAAAAAAAAGGTGTGGAGTTCGCTTACACCCTGGATTAACATATAGGCTACGTTTTACTTTGGGAAAATATACCCAATAAACCGTGGGGTATCAATTACGCAAAAATGGTTTGACATATGAAATTTGGTACACAAATAGTTTATGATCTGGAATAAGACGTGGGACTATATATCCCGGAAGTATGTCAGGTTCTTGAGTAATTCTAGAAAAGCTAAATTTAACGCGGACGAAGACGCGTGTGGCTGCTAGTTGTAATATAAGTGTAATTGTAGTACGAGTTTATCTGTTGCGGCTTTATATCCTTTGCAGCTTAGTTTGGGACTGAGGATAGTAACACGTTTGGGTAATCCAGTGTTTATTCATCATCTTAGTCTAGAACCTAAAAGTAACCGTGCTAGCTATACAGTTGTTATTTTCACAAATTATACTTTCTGTTTTAGTTGCCGCTATAAAAACAAATAATTTAAACCCAATAAAATAAATACTTATGTGGGGCTCTCATACAACAAACGTGATTATTTTGCCGTTTTTCCCCGATATTAATAGCAGCAACTTTTCAAATTCTTAGAGTTTTTAGTTGTATTTACTTTGGAAATAAATAATTGAAATAAATATTTAAGTCGTTTTTTCTCGATATTATAATATAGCGTCTAATATTGTACAGATAATAACGACGACCTTCGTGGCCAAGTGGTTTGTTGTTGCCGGGTTTCAAGGTGTCGCCTATTCGAGAGTTTCAGTCCCGGTGGGGGCAGATGTTTGTGTGATGAATACGAACATTTGTACTCCAGTCATGGATGTTTAATATGTATTTCTATAAAAAATATACTTATGTATCTATGGTATATGTGTTCTATCCGTTACCCTAGTATAGCATAACACAAGCCTTATACTTTGGATCTTGGCTAATTAGTGTGAGTGACGATTATTTATAATATTGTATAGATAATGGTACGGAAGCTTTCGTGTGTAAGTCAGAATCGCACTTAGTCGGTTTTTAGATAATCTTTTAATAATCAAATTGTTTGTCTTTGTGATTAATTTCTAAGCTACGCTGTCATACACAGATACACATGCAATAATATAATACACTTCTTTTACGTCAAGGGTTAAAATTATAATACGAGAATATAATGTAGTATTAAGGAAAACCTCTAATAAAATAATTGATAATGCAATCGAAACAACTTGAATATAAAATTCCTTATTCTAAACTTGGCCTCAGGAAATACTGACTTAAATGTTCGACTGTCACAGTCTTATTTATTTTCTATCAATGTCATATTTTGTATGGAAACTTGAACAGCAGCGCCACAACGGTCGTGACGAGAAATAAAAATCAGTACACATTTGATGTATAAAATAGATCAAATTAAAGAGAGATACACAGGCACAATGAACCTAAAACTAAAAACCTTAAATAATATAATAACTAAAATATATTGTTAAAAGAAGTCCCTTTAGGCAAGATTCCGAAGATATTGGCAGCGGTCCCCCTTTGAATACCTAAACTAATTCTCTGTCCGAGGTAGCTGCCAGCTCTTCAGTCTCCAGTGATGTCGACTTACCTTTTTGATATTTCCTTAAAAAACCTTATAGCGCTAGTACCCCACGGACCAAGGGTCTCGACACCGAATGGGACAAAATCATATTCGGAGCCCAGACCTTTGTATTTGCATGCTTTTGCTTCTTCAGCCGCTTCAGACTTATTGTAGAAACTTGAACATTCAACATCAACTCAGTGTTTATTGTTCTTGAAATAATTTGTTTGTTTTCTCGCAAATTAGAGAAAAGCAAGTGACGGCCTTGTTCAGTTTAAACGTTTTAAAATTAATTGACAAGTACTCAGCTTCGCCTCGTCACTTCAATATTACTAGGCCTACATTCATTCCTTTATTTCAATCCTCGACAGTAATATACACAGTTTGTCAGCTTTGCTAACAATCGTTTTTTATAATTTACTAGCTGACCCAGCGAACTTCGTACCGCTATAAAAATAGGGGCAGGTGGTAGAAGAGATTTAGGGTTGTATGTATTTTTAATATCACATTATAAAAAAATAAATATTGTCCAAAAAAAATTTTAGGGTGTGTTTCAGTCAAAGTCAAAATAATGTCAAATGTCACTAGTTTTTTTTTCTTCTTTCTTTCTTTTTTTTTTTTTTAATTATCCCTATTATGAGATGACAAAGGGATCTAGCCCATACAGCCACGTGTTCATTTTTCTATCTTCTTATTATTATTTTTTTTATTATTTTTTTTTCTTATATGGCTTTATATCTAAATTCTAAACTGAGACTTTTATCGGGTGACATATATGTGTACCTTTTTGTTGTTAGTTTTTCTTGTATAGTGTAATGTGTATTTGTATTTTAATTATGTAACAACTAGCGGATGAACAGAATGTAGCTTATACCCTAGTGGGTATAAACTAGTGTTTATCTTAATATATTTATTACGATACTTATATTACTTACTATTATTATTATTTTTTTACTATTATTTTTGTAGTCGTTTATTTAATATTGGCTATTTATTATTATTGTTATATTTATTTATTATTATTATTTTATACTTCTTCATTATATTATATATATATTGTCAATAAACAATGATTAGCGATATGGATGCTTTAAATGATAGTTCTGATAGCTTTGTATCTTTAAGTAGTGACAGTTTCTGTAGTATCCCAACACTCGGCGAAACTCTAGACGCAAACTTCTCGGATGTTCCTAAAAACTTCAATGTAGTACATATAAACGCCCAAAGCATTCCGGCTCATTTCACCGACCTGCTAGCAAACTTTGACTGTAAGAATATCCATGCTATCCTAATTTCCGAATCCTGGCTCAAGCCATCCTTGCCTTCCACTTCCTATTCTCTTCCAGGTTTCCAACTAATCAGAAACGATCGCTCTGCTGGTGCTGGTGGGGGTGTGGCAATTTACCTTCGAAACCAGATCCCTTTTAAAATAGTCAGTATATCGTCGCAACCACCACCGTCGAACGCTGGTGAACATCTGTTTCTGGAAATCGATTTACACCACTCTAAAACACTCCTAGGTGTTTATTATTCACCATCTAGTCGTATCGACTACTTTCCATCTTTAGAATCGATCCTTGAAAGCCTAACTCCTTCTTGCAGTCACACAATCATCATGGGTGATTTTAACACCTGCCTCCTTAAAAATGACTCTCGATCCTCTTCTCTCCTTTCTGTCATGAATTCTACAAACCTATTCCTACCTTCACTCAATGCCACGCACCATTTCCCAAACTGTTCCCCTTCCCTCCTTGATCTCATATTTGTCTCTTCTTTGGACCTTATCGCCAGACATGGTCAATGCCCTGCCGATGGCTTCTCCTATCATGATGCCATATTCCTGTCTTTTAAAATCCGCCCACCCAAGGAAAAGCCCAAAATCATCCAGCAGCGTAACTTTGGTGGTATGAATGTTGAAAGGCTTCGTAGTGACGCTTGTAACATTGACTGGGCTCCGCTGTTAGCCACCGAATCGATTGACGAAAAGCTTGACATTTTCATGATTGAAATCATAAAGTTATATGATATACATGCTCCAATCCGTTCTGTTAAATTGAAGCATCTTCCATCGCCTTGGCTAACCGATGAAATTAAAAATCTTATAGGCCAGAAAGACCTTGCGAAGTCAAAATACAAGCGTCGATCCACCATTTTGAACAGGGAGAGATACGTCACGATCCGGAATCACTGCAACAAGGTGTGTAGAAATGCTCAACGCCACTATGTTCACAATTCTGTAGAAAACGGGGACCCATCAAGGGTATGGAAGTTTCTTAGGTCCATGGGTATTGGTAAGTCACGCCAATCTCCTACTTCTACTAATTTAGACATTAACGCTTTAAATGCACACTTCTCATCTTCGTCCAATTTTGATCAGACAATTAAAGCTACTACGCTCAACTATTTAAATTCTCTTCCTACACCCAACCGTTCACCCTTTATCATTGATCGATTTACCGATTGTGATGTTAAGAAGAGTATATTGTCAATTACATCTAATGCTGTAGGGTGCGATGCTATAAGTCGAAAAATGGTTATTCCAGTCCTTGATGAAATTCTTCCCATTATCTCCCACCTCCTAAACTGTTCAGTCTCAGATAGTATTTTTCCTAAGGCATGGAAAGACGCTCATATAATTCCCATACCAAAAAAGCCGAATCCTACCTCCTTTTCCGAATACCGACCCATATCCATATTGCCGTTTTTTTCCAAAGTCCTTGAGCGCCTTGTCCACAATAAATTAAGTTCCTTCCTTTGCAAAAATCATCTCCTAAATCCTCTTCAATCCGGTTTCCGCCCTGGTCATAGCACGACTACCGCACTCATCAAAATCACTGACGACGTGAGACTAGGCATGGATAGCGGAAAGCTGACTGTGCTAGCCTTGCTCGACTTTAGCAACGCTTTTAATACTGTTGACTTTGATGTATTGCTCGCTATTTTAAAATCTCTTAACATATCTCCAACGGTGATTGATTTGTTTCATAGTTACCTGTATGGGCGCCGCCAGCGGATTTGCATTGAAGATTCTGTTTCCTCTTGGTGCAGAACAGCTGCTGGTGTTCCACAGGGTGGCGTCTTATCTCCTTTACTTTTCACTTTGTTTATAAATTCTATTTCTAATATTCTAACTTCATCCTACCACCTTTTTGCAGATGACTTACAAATTTATTGCCAGGCTCCATTAAACGAGTTGTCTGAGGCAGTGAATATCATTAATTTGGATCTCTCACATATTTGTGAATGGAGTAAGATGTTCGGCCTAAAACTAAATCCATCTAAAACTCAAGTTATTGTTATTGGCAGCCCTAAAATGATTTCAAGAATTGACTGGTCTCGATTACCAAAAATAAACTTTGATGGCGTCAATGTCACTATTAGCAAGTGTGTTAAGGATCTAGGCTTACATATTGATAGTACTTTATGTTGGGGTCCACAGCTTCAAGAGGTTAGCCGTAGGTTGTTTGCATCTGCAGGATCACTTAGACGTCTTCGTAATTTTCTTCCGACTGCCACCAAAATTGCGCTTGCTGAATCCCTTCTTCTCCCTATTTTAGACTATGCTGATGTCTGCTACCTCGATGTCAATGAAGACCAACTAAATAAGCTTGAGCGGCTTCAAAACTTCTGTATAAGGTTTATATTTGGTCTTCGCAAATATGACCATGTATCTGATTTTCGCACTAAGCTCAAGTGGTTACCTATTCGCCTTCGCCGGAATGCACATATTGTCTCCCTCCTATATAATATTCTCTCTAATCCCAATACCCTGTCCTATCTCAAACAACGTTTTACATTCCTTCAGGACGCTCATTCACGAGATTTGCGATCATCTAGTAATTTGAGGTTGGAGACTCCAATGCATTATACAAAATTCTATAACAAGTCGTTTACAGTGCATGCTGTTAGTTTGTGGAATGCATTGCCGGTCGAGATAAGACGTGCTAAATCTCTGAACATTTTCAAGTGTCTAGTAAAAGGTCACTATCTGTCACTGTCTGTTGTAGAATAGATTCTTCTGTTATTATTAATTTGCTATTGTTTACCATTCATGTTTTCCAAATTGTATTTATAACATTGCGTATGTAGTATGTGTACTATTGTTTATGTAGTATATGTATGTAAATTGTATGTAGGTTTATATATTATGTTATATGTGTGTATGTTTATTCTGTGTTTGTTGTATATATGTATCTCATGTTGTGCCAACTTCCCTCTAAGTTACTAGTTCCATGCTGATTCTGTCCATCCTAAGGTTGCCTGGAAGAGATCGCACACAGCGATAAGGCCGCCCATTGTACCAATTTTAGTATATTTTTGTTTATGTGATTTTATTGTTTGTTGGTGTACAATAAAGTATAAATAAATAAATAAATAAACGTAGTGTTCTATCAATTTCCTGGGATAACATACCTCCTAACCCATAATTATGAGAACACTGCGTTACAATACCCAATAGTTTGAATTTTGGCGCGAAGGCGCATTGTAAGGTTTCAGAACACTACGTTACAGGTGGACAGCCATTATCACTTAAGGATATGAAAAATATATAGTAGCCGATTCTCAGACCCACGGAATATGCTTATAAAATTTCATAAAAATCGGTCAGGCCGTTTCGAAAGAGTATGGTAACTAACATTGTGACACGAGAATTTTATTCATAAGATATACACCCATACTTTACAAGCTCCGTAAAAGATTCTGAAACAGTTCACATATTGCAACATTAAAACATTCACACTTATCCACATTGAATGTATCCTGAGAACCATAACATCGTCCAAACGGATAATATGTTGTATTAAGACTTGTTTACTCCAAATACAAGCAAAACACATTAAATCTTTTTTCATCCCACCACCTCGGAAAGTGTAATTTTGCGCTTCGAAATCTGGCTGGAAAATTCTATTTTATTCGCTTGAGCGGCAAAGTAGATTTGAATTTAGAACATCACATATAATGAGTACTCAATATAATTGTAAATTCAAAACGTCATTAAACCTATTTAATGTAACCTCTATGGTGCCAAATTTATGATTAGAACTTTTTAAATTGTGAAAAAATTTAAATTTGGAACCTTCTTGGTTTCTTTGTTTTATTTGCGTGCTTCGCGCCATTCTAGTTTTTCACGTTTTATTGCTTAATATAATTAACATAACCTAAAAACTGTACAAAAAAATCAACTAAAATGAGTGACATTAGCGACGATGAAGATTATCTAACGCCAACTGAGTTAACTGAAACAGTTAATAATGCGCAAATGAGCCTTCTCCCTCAGCAATCACGAGAGAAGTATTTGAAACAGTACGATATATTTAACATGTGGCGACTAGCTAAAGGAGCAAAAACTTTCTCCGAAAACGTTTTGCTGGCATATTTTATAGAATTATCTGAGACCAAGAAAGCAAGCACGCTATGGAGTACGTATTCAATGCTAAAATTAACAATTAAGATGAAGAAAGACGTTCATATCGACACCTATCATAAATTAGTGGCATTTTTAAAAAGAGCCTCATCTGGTTATAAACCAAAAAAATCGAAGGTTTTCACAGCATCTGAAATTGCAAAGTTTATTAATGAAGCACCTGATTCCGTATATTTAGCGGCAAAAGTAAGTCAATACGTGTAATTTTTTGTTGTTGATAAAATTGTACATAGTACTTACAATATTTTTAATTTGATTAATTTATTTACGATTATAAATACTTCTTTTGTTACAGGTTGTTCTTATTATTGGTATAACCGGAGCATGTCGAACAAATGAACTTACACTACTTAATGTCAATAACGTATCAAAATATTCTCATAATTCTGATGAATTGCTATTAATTAATGTACTAAATACCAAGACAAAAAAAGACCGCAACTTCGTTATTCACAAGGAATATGTAAACATTGTTCAGAAATATCAAGCTTTACGTCCTTCTAACACCCCAATTGAACGATTTTTTCTACAATATCGCAACGGAAAGTGTATCCGACAACCTATGGGTCAGAATAAAATTGGCAGTATTCCACGAGAAATAGCAACTTTTCTCGGACTTTTAGAACCCCCGTTATACACCGGTCACTGTTTTAGAAGAACCTCAGCCACACTTTTGGCCGAATCAGGGGCTGATCTTCTATGGCTTAAGCGCCATGGAGGCTGGAAGTCTAATTCGGTTGTAGAGGGATACATAGAGGATTCAATCCAAAGTAAATCAAAAATTTGTAATAGTATCGTGGAGGCCATAACGCTGAAAGAACCTCTGTCAGATTCTTGGTCTCGCCCTTCTACATCTAAAATGAGCCCCCATAAGATTGGAAACAATAGCCCTCTCTCGCCAACATTTACGCCAATAGAATCCAATGAATCGGCACAACTATTTAAAATTACTGATACGAGTAGTTTACCACAAAACAGCGCACAATTCACAAACACCAACATAACATTACCTAACAAAAATATTAAGCTTAACATAAGTAACTGTAGCAACGTTACATTTAATATTTCTTAATTATTTTCTACTTCTTATTATTTTCTTCAATTTATAGATTATCTTAATGTGTTTTAATTGAAATAAAAATATTTTGTCATTATAAATTGTTTTCTTTTTCATTTTGTCATTTCCTCGCTGAGGTGGGATGAAAAGTTACGTATTGCACTCGAGTGGAAAGATTTTTCACCTTGTGCTCGTTTGTTTCCCTCGCTGACGCTCAGGATTCTAATTTAGAATCACTCGCTGCGCTCGTGATTCAACTTTAGAATCCTTCGCTTGCTCGGTCATCCAAATCGAGCACGCGGTTAAAAAGGAACTTTCCGCTCTTGTATAATAAATAACTATTGAACTTGCATAATGCGAAAAATGAGGTATTAAAACCTACATACATAAATATGTTTCATTACTTACCTATTTACAAGCTATGAAATGCCGCTGCAATTCTTAATCGTACGGTGACATCTATTCTACAATTATGTACCTACCTAACCATAACTTAAACTTTAATGTTACCTCCAAACGCTTTTTGTTTGTTACAAACGCCAAACACACCAAACAAAGTGCCAAACGCCAATCATAATCTCTTGTCCGTGTTCTCCGTTCAACGGACAATCTCCTTCTGCATACTCCCGTCCATTCTTCTGGCTTCGTCTCCTGCTCTTTCACTGTCACAGCTGTACGACTCTGGAATGACTTGCCCCCCAATATACGTAAAGCTCCTAACAAACTTGCATTTAGGGGATTGGTTCGTGAGCACTATCTCAATAGCATTAAACAGCGTTCTCATATTTGACTGACATAATCGTGTACTTATGCATGTATTGTATATATGTATGTGTGTGTATGTATATGTATTTATATATATGTATATAATATGTATGTATATATGTGTGTATAATATGTATGTATTCTGTTAAGAGTGTCTATATTATAGTTTATCTTAAATTTGTCTTTATTGTGCCCTCGTCATATTAGTTTTTTTCTCACGCTCTTACTGGTCGACTGGTAGAGAATGCTTTATGGCATTATGTCCGCCATTTGTTCGACATTTGTTCATGGTTAAAAGTTCGGTTACGAAAATTCTGATTACTTGTTTAATACACGTACAGACTTTATCAACACAAACATCCGCTTCTTTTTGAAGAATTGTGTAATAAAGTAGAACACATATTATTCATTTCCTGAAAAAGATTGAATCGTTTTATCCGTACAATGATGAGTCTGATTTTCCGGTGCGTTACTCGTTCAAGTAGGAATCTTAAAAAAAACGCTGCTGTAAATCTCTGTATTGGATGTGAATGATGATGACATGAGGATCTCGATGGCGCGGGTGGGTAGCGCGTTCGGCTGCGATCTTTGAAGGTTAGCAACTTTCGCAGTGGTGTCGCACGTTTTTGGATGGGTGACCAAAGATTCTATTCTATCTCAAGTTCCTCCGTGCTTCGGAAAGCACCTTAAGCCGTTGATCCCGGCTGATCTGCAGTCGTTAGCAGTTAGTTAGGCCCGCGTGGTGGGTCATGGCTAGTGTTGCCAGGTGTCCCGATTTGCGCGGGACGTCCTCATTTTCAGGGGTCTGGGGGCGCGTCCCGATTTGTACCAGATTGGGAGCTAAGTGTCCCGATTAATGAAAAAAATAAATTTAGGTAATTAACATAATACTATACTTGCACTATAAGTTTAAAACGCAATAAATAAAATCCAGACTTAAAACCCCTTGTGTTTTTTGTTTACTGTCTCGATCTGCAACCCTAAATCCCGATTTTTTGACCTCGTGTACCGATTTAAAACAAATCGAACCTGGCAACACTAATCATGGCCCAATCTCCCTATTCCATCCATAGGGAAGGCCTGTGCTCCAGCAGTGGGCACATTACTAGGCTGATGATGATGATAACATTTCCGTTACTTTATTATAGTTATTTATTGATTTAAATCTACGAACTATTTATTATATTCCTATGCCTATCCCTTCATCTGTGTCTATAGTCAGCCATCTCATTTCTCTGTGCAACTTGTCAAGTGCTTCCTTGTTTTCTAATTTCATCTGTCGCAGTAATTTTTCTGTTATCTGGAATTGAAAACTTTTTGTTTAATAAAATTGGAAATCATCTTACTAATATTATAAAGGTGAAAGTATTGTATGTTTGTTACTCGGTCACGGAAAACCAGCTGAGTGGATTTGGATGAAACTTAGTACACAAATAGTTTGTTGTGGATTGCGACATACGTTTTTATCCCGAAAAATAATTAGATTCTTGAGGCATTTCGAAAAAACTAAAGTTCGGGTGGCCGCTAATCATTCATAAAGTAAATTTATTATGTAAATTTTGAGTGGAGTAAGTGTTAATGATTTTTTACAACCAACACTGACGAGGTAAAAGATCGTTTACAATAGTAATAATCACAGAACACAGAAAGAGGTTAGTAGGGCCTTGTGGGCAGGGCAAGCGCGCCACAGTTATGTGTGAGCAAATGCTCATAACTTGACTAAAACTTGGTTCTGATTGCGTCGCTGTTCTCGGATGTGAGCGCTTATTGGTTCGATTGTTTGATGTCGCGTCGTTTGGTTGGCTATCTAAATATATAAAACTCAAAGGTGACTGACTGACATAGTGATCTATCAACGTACAGCCCAAACCACTGGACGGGCTGAAATTTGGCATGCAGGTAGATACTATGACGTAGGCATCCGCTAAGAAAGGATTTTGATCAATTCTACCCCCAAGGGGATAAAATACCGAAGCGAAGCGAGGGCGGGCCCCTAGTTATCTATAAGATGGAAATGTAGTAAGGTCGAACAAACTCTTCTAACCTCTATCTGTGTTCTATGGTTATAATACAACCGAAGTATAGCATTGAACACAAAACTTAATGAGCATGAAATTCATTTAAGTATAAGTAGCCTCGATAATATTTATTTCTATTATTTGACCTCATATCTCCGGTCTTCTCTGATATCTCTAGTTTTCCTATATCTCAATGAATGTTCAATAGAATTGCCCAATCTTCTATGGTTTCTGTTCAATGGTATAGTATCCCTTTTCCTTAAATTTCCTATTATAAAATTAGTATCTTCTTCTGTGGCTATACATAAAATACACAAAGAATTTATGAAAAAAATAATAAAAAACATTTTAGTTTTCACTTCAACATTGAAATCGATTTTGTTAGAACTATATCAACACAAAAGATTTTCTTGTTCTATTTTTAAATTTATTGTTATTGGTTTTAGTTATACAGGCACTTCTTTTTTTTATAGTGTCTGTACACTAAATACAGGTAGTGCAATCTACAAAAGATGCGTCCCACCAATTTTTTATTGAAGAATAATTAGTGATAAAAAGATAATTATCATAGATAATTCGTGTTTACCGATAACACTTAAATATTGTCGGAAGCTGGCACACATTTACTATAAACGATTAGGAGGAATAGCGGAGCGCGTCTTCGTGGATTTCAATATCTGTAATATACTCGTCAAAAATACAACATGTTGTATGCTTTCAAACTTTTAAACGATTTTTTCTATTTTATAGATTTTTCCCACAAAAATGTTTGAGTTAGTACCATATCGAATTCCAGAAACCAGCGGAAGTATTTGCATCTAGTGAAAAACTTATTCAATAGCGTCACACAAAACGATCGACGAACGACGTATCGAAATAGAACTCTGGAAATGCAAATGAAAATGAAATTTCACGTTTGACGCTCGCATGCTTTATCTGACACCCTGTATATGAAGCGGGCGTAAAATTTTATGGCTCATTTTTGATATCGGCTACGACGCGCACCGAAACTATTTATAGAAGACAAATGAAATAACAAAGTCAGATGTTGTTCAATGAGAGCAATTCTTGGGTTTCCTTCAAGTTTATTATTGTGGACAGATGAATGAGGACCTCCATGGGGCGGGTGTACGTCAGGTTTCAAGACGTCGCCAACTCAGAGGTCTAGGGTTCAAATTCCAACGGAACAAATGTTTGTATAATGTACGCGAGCATTTGTTTGTACCTTAGTCAGTAGTGTTTATATGTATTTCTAGATAAATATACTTATTTATGTTATCAGTATAATGTATTCTATCCG
The DNA here is from genome assembly GCA_902850365.2 of Chilo suppressalis. Taxonomy (NCBI): domain Eukaryota; kingdom Metazoa; phylum Arthropoda; class Insecta; order Lepidoptera; family Crambidae; genus Chilo; species Chilo suppressalis. The sequence continues at coordinate 24,978,446 of OU963898.1, forward strand.
TTACCCTAGTATTCCATAACGCAAACCTTACAATGCTTACTTTGGGGCTACTCTAATTGGTGTGAGTGTAAGAAATATTAGGTCCTTACATTTGAAATTGGCGTTTTGTACGGGAGGAATATAAAGTATTTTTTTTTTGTAAAATATATATTCAATTAATCTAAGTATGCACCATTGTTATCTATGTACTTCTGTAGTTCATTGATTTCTTTACAAAAAAAAACTATGGGGGCGAGAATCAATAAACTCTTTGAAGGTTTGGACTGCCGCATCGGAGTTGAATTTTTTACCTTGTAGAAAGTTGTCCAAATTCCGGAAAAAATGGTAATCTATTGGAGCAAGATCCGGGGAGGACGGTGGATGTCGCAGCCATTCCAATTGTAGCTCATCTAACTTAGTGGTTGTTTGTTGTGCAGTGTGTGGTCTTGCGTTGCCGTTACGCAGCAGTGGCCTAGAGCGATTGACCAATCTCGGTTGTTTAGCAGCTAGTTCTTCCTTCATAATTTGCAGTTGCTGACAATAGATATCTGCCGTAATCATTCGCCAGATTTTAGACAGCTATAGTGAACGACACCGGCGCTGGTCCACCAAACATGCACAAGTAACTTTTTCTGAGTCAATTTTCGTTTAGGGTAGTATTTGGCTTGGTCTCCAGGGTTCAACCATTGCGACGAGCGCTTTTGATTATCGTACAGTATCCACTTTTCATCACAAGTAATGATTCGATTTAAAATCTCTTCATTATTATATCGGTTGAGCAAAGTAACACAGTCGCAGTCGACGCGTGTTTGCAAGTTCGATTCACTCAATTCATGAGGTACCCATCGTTCAAGTTTTATTACTTTCCCGATTTGCTTCAAATGGTTTAATACAGTTTTGTTACTTACCCTGAAGGCTGCAGCTATCTCTGAAGTGCTTCGTGATGGATTCGCTTCCACAATAGCCAACTTTGGACACCGGCCGTCCAGGTGGTTGGTTCTGAAGGTCGAAATTTCGAAACGAAAACGTTGAAACCAAAAACGTACCGTGCTTTCTTTTGCGACCCAGCGCCGTACACATCATAAGTCCTTTGAGCTGTTTCTGCAGTACTGGTGCCACGGTAGAACTCGTACTGGTAAATATACCGATATTTCATGTTTTCCACTTAGCTGTAATAAGCGACGCCAATGAAAAAAATAATGAGGAAAAAAGCAAATTAGTGACTGTTTTAGAAACTGAAATGTACCAGCTAAATGAAATTATAAATTTAAATTGGAATTCTTAACCAGAGAGGAGATATTTCAGATCAAAGTGGTCAGTACGACAAACCACTAATTTTATATGTAAGAACCTAATATTTATTAGATGAATACCTGCTTAGATAAAATCATAAGTTACTATAGATCGTATGGGACCTCAGAGAATAATAAAAACTTGACCAGTCGTTGAGTGTACCCGAGTAAATATTGAAAACGCAACGAATCTATCTATATGTTAATAGTATCGTATCGCATCAGAAGCATGCTGCTATACAGTTTGTTTTTTTTAAAACATTCTTTTGTAGATTGCTTTTGTCTTGCAACCCTAACCGCCTTTTCCATCAAAAGAGTCTTAAAGAAATCCTAGGAAATTGTTTTCGTGCTATCTCGTCGGCGACTCGGATCTCAACTTACTAACTGCAATGCAATACTTTTTACACATTTTATTTAAGGATTAATGTATTTTATGAGGAGATCGAAGGCGCAAGTGGTCGTTCATTGGATGGGTGACCAATAATTTGTTCTGCTCCTCCGTGCTGCGGAAGGCAAGTTAAGCTGTAGGTCCTGGCTGAATTTGCGGTCGTTAGCACCTACCAATGTACACTGGGCACGCGTGGTGGGTCCAATCTCCCTATTCCATCCACAGGGAAGGCGTGTGCCCCAGCAGTGGGGACATTAATAGGCTGGTGATGATGATAAGGTTTTTTTACTTGAAATGTTATCTCAGACTGGTACATGTAGAAACTTCGAACACGTACTATACAAAAGCTTTGTTAGTTCAACTAGTAACAATTTCCAAAACTTAACAACTAAGTTTCTAACTTACACCCAAACCGGTGTTTGTTTAGTTAAACTTAACCACAGTGACCCAAAGTAGGTACTAATGTACATTAATACATCACTAAACGTCGACATTGTTATTATTGGTAATTACTAGGCTTTTATGGAAATCTTGTTAGACAGTTTTGTTCTGTTGGAACTAGTGCGATTGCTTTATTTTGTGTTGGTTCCGCACTTTTATGGTTTACCATATACTAGTGGCCCGCTCTCGCTTCGCTTCGGTGTAGAGCTGTAGTGTAGACTATAGTTTTTGTTCTCAGGCTTGTATTATACACAATGACATTCTTCTAATACCTAATTATAATAGGCACGACCTTACATTAAAAACCTCTAAAATTATCAGTGTTTCTCTACTATATTATGCATGTATATCTTTATATATATAATTCTTCTGTGAGTGTGTATGTCACTGAACTTCTCTTAAACGACTGGACCGATTTAGATGAAATTTTTTGTGTGTGTTCAAGAGGATCTGAGAATGGTTTAGATTCACAAAGACGTGTAGACAGGACAACGTCTGTCGGGTCCGCTAGTTATACATATAAATCTTGCTCTCGAATCACTCTATCTATTAAAACCGCATCAAAATCCGTTGCGTAGTTTTAATGATCTAAGCATACATAGGGACATAGGGACAGAGAGCGGGAAGCGACTTTGCTTTATACTATGTAGTGATAATATCATCATCATTTCAAAATCACCCAATCTCCAAGCTGTAGGCAGGCAGTAGTCCGACCGCCGGCGAGGAAGCAACTATTGCCTATTTTCGCGCTCAAGAAACGTACAACAGATATAAAAAAAAAAACAATTGTACGCACGGACCACACATCTGAAAGTGAAACTTCTTTTAGTAAATAACCTAACATTAGGAGGTGCATAAGGCAAAGGGGAATGGAGCAGCGCACGCATCACTCACTCGCGCGTGCCGCTCGTAGCGTTTCAGCGTTCACCGCCTTAGCCTCCAACTTTCATGCTCGTCGGGAAGAGCTGCGCACGCATCCCACACACATATGTATAAGACATCCATATAAGATGCGATAAACGGAAAGGCGAGATGCGAATTTATATATATATACGAGAATATCACATTTTCGTTTCATCTTTTCCATAGGATGTTTCCATTAACACCCCGTCCGAAAAGAAGTGTAACTTCAATTACGTGTAAACTAAGTATTAGTTGATCGCTGAGTCGCTGACTGTGCAAACTACCGGCAAGAACTCTCTTCACTAAATAATACTCACTCAACGATCTTTTACTCAGGATTGTTTGTCACTCGAGCCAGCGATAAAACTATCGGGACTACACACTCGCTTCCCACCACTCGCTAAGACGGCGGTGAGACAAGTGCCTTAAACAGTTTTTAAGTAATTCGATATCTTTCGCCACATTTCTCTTATTTCCTTACAAACTAAATTTACAGGTGATTTTTTACTACCTACTATTTAAAAAAAATGTACGTATTTTTAGCAGTTAAATGCTTAAAAAAAAATCCTAACTGTACGTATTTTTGTTTTTTTTATTCATAATTAACCATTCAGTTTACGTTTTTACAATCATAATAATGATGAAATTTGTTCGCGTCGCTAATATGTTTGTCTATGCCAAATTATTGCTTTCTGATAATAAGTATGTGGCAGTATAGCTGCTGTACCCGTTATCTTCGCAAGTGGACTCCAATGTAACTTAAATCAGGTAGGGTGGAGTAATTTGTCGGACCTTTTTATAAAAAAAAACTATCTGAGTAAAGCTCACAGCATCACAGCTTGAAGCTCAAAGCGTGGCGGTAGTGGATGTAGGTGGAAGCCGCGTTGTCAACCAGCCGGCATCGGGTGGGCCACGGTAGAATGCCTCGTTGTCAACCAGTGAACGTCAGGTGGTCGACGTCTACTGCGACGGTGTAAATGCGCCTGTCGCCTGTAGTTGACACCACGTTCTCAGTGAAAATTAATTAGTGTGCTAGAGATAGTCACTGGCACACGTGTGATTTACCAATTTTTAATTTTACAAACGTGAAGTGAAATGAAATGTCATTTATTCAGTCTAGGCTGTTACAAGCACTTGTGAAGGTCAAGAAGCTACGCCATTGGTTCGCAAAACTACGGCGGGAGACCTTGTACTGAGAAGAACCGGCAAGAAACTCAGCAAGGGCTGTTTTTTTCTCCCTGTATTGTTATATACAGTGTCGTCAAGTTGAAAAATTACTTTAGAAATACGTCTGAAGTCACTTTCCATTACCTCATTTAGAATATAAATATACAGTTACAATTAATTTTATAGTTAACATTATATTTAGTATATAGGAAGCGGCATTAGATAGGTACAATATAACTGTTATGAAAAATGACTAATACCCATTTAATATCAAATTATAAGAAACACTATGTCCATGCATTACGATCATTTAGATAATCATCAACTTTATAATAGCCCTTATTCATAAGAGTATTTTTGATCTGAGATTTAAATTTAGTCTGTGGAAGCTCGATCAGATCTAGGGGAACTTTATTAAACAATGCAATACTACAACCCAGAAATGAACCTCTTGATTTTTGGAGTCTGAAACATGGAACGGCAAGCTTGTTCTTAAATCTAGTGTTAAAGTTATGGGTTTGACTTTTTTTTGCAAATTTTTTTCTTACATATATTAAATTTAAAGAAAATATAACTAGAAAAAAAAATCCACGCGGACCAGGCAGCAGACGGGACTCGAACCCGCACCCTTCGCAATCCGGGCGGATGCACTGACCAATTATGCTACCGCGGCCCTCACGGACCGCGTCGAAATTCTTCTAGCCATTCTTAAGCTGCAAGGCAGCGCCATCTCTTCGCATTATTAAACATCAAGCAGTTACATGCTTTAAAAATAATAAAAATTTATAAATATATTAAATTTTCATAAATGTATTGCGACGCCAGTGTTAAAATATTAATTTCTTTAAGTGGCTTTGATAGCTGTCGCGCTTGATGAAGAAGAAAATGAAATGTGTTGTCAATTCGCTGGAAGCGCGCGGTCCACTCAGGAGTATGCGTTTACAACCAGCGACCCGCGTACGTCCAGCGTGCGAGCAGCGAGTGGTCACTGAGTTGTCCACTCGCCGCCTGAGCAGAGACAGTTTGCGAGCGAGGTGATCAGGTGACGGTACGGAGTCGATGTAGTGAACGAATACCCATAGTAATCCATACAAAGAATATCAACCGCACTAGTCAAGATGGTGCTGTTCGGATGCCTGGTGGGATCTACTGAACTCTGACTTTTAAGCTGCGAACGGACGGCCTGGCATAGCGAAACTAAAAGAGATAGTTGCCTGTTGACGTTGTGGCCTCCGAAACCCTAAAAATGCTGAAACTTATTATTTATAAACGGTTTTATTTTGTTTCAAGGGAACCCTAATCATTAACACGTAAATAAATAAGCAAACAACTACCATTAATATACAAATAGGCACTAATCAATGAATCAAACATGTTAGAATAGACGCTGTCCTGTGTTGGCAATCGGAAATAGAAAATGGGACAGAAACTAATCAAAAGGCAGTTTTTACTATGCTTGCCGGCGAAAAGTGAGTACGCATTAGAAAGAAACCCTATTTTAAACTATAAATATGCAACAATCTGAGAATTTTCCAAACTATGGGCTGCTTCTATCACACCTGTGTGACGAAGCTTTGGTACCTACTAAAATGCGTTAAAATAAGCGTTCGAAATTGAAATTAGTTCCGTAGTAAGTAAACTCCTTTAGCTGCTCAAACAAATTTATCGTCTCCCACAACCACAACCTCTTTTATGCATGTCAAAATCGCCAGTCAAGCTGTAGCAAGATAGCGTCTATAGACACCCCACGACAACGGCTAACTAGAGCCGAGGTCCGAGTCTCAGAGATGCCGTATAGTTGAGCCGACCCCCTCAGGTTCGAGTGGGCTAGAGGCTCTAGACGGAGAGGAGACTCCCCGTGGGGAGGTGCCATCCGCCTGGAATACCTCTAGAGGCACTCGCCAATTCTCGGCTTGAGGTGCCCTTAGGATCCCGCCGTCCCCAAGTGACGCTGTAAAGGTCACCTGTGACCAAACAGTATACACAATCAAAAAAAAGTCTATAGACATGCAGCCCGTTATATCATTATGACAGAACTAATTCTTTCAAACGCTTACTTTAGCGCATTTACTATTAAAGCCAAATCTTCTTCGCACAAGTATGGGAGAAGTATTAAAGCACCAGCACCAGTGGGAATTATGTTGTTGATGATCAATTCAAGAGAATCGATTTAATACAGTGTAGCTACACCCCTTTCTTTAACTGTATTGCTTCATAGTAGCAGGTTGATGGTCCAGTAGCTAACGCGTTAGGTATGTGGTATAATAATATCCCCTTGTATGCCGCAATTTTGTTTTTAATATAATAATGATTTTATAAACACCGCCAGCCTATTAATGTCCATTTTCACTTTCTATGGAATAGGCCATGGACCATGACAACTGTAGATGCAGCTGGGATCAACGGCTTAACGTATCTTCCGAAGCACAGAGGAGCAGCTCGGGATTTTGATCACCTATCTGATAACCAGTCACTGCGAAAGTTGCTTAACTTAATACTAATCAATTGCATCATCCAGCTTCTCTTATTTTAAGTTGAACAATTATTTAAATAAATTTAATTAATAAACTATAGTTGTAGTGGGATTCAACAACTGGCCAAAGAAACTGGACACACGTGTATCCAGTTGGCGAAACTCAAAACTAGAATAATTTATTATTTCGTCATCCGGACACCCCAAGATTTTTACGCGTGTCCTCATAGTTAAACTAAATTAAATCAGTTTAACGTACATTCATTCATCCTTGTTGTACTATTCGCAAGTGAAATTCTTTTCTCGCGCGCTCTCGACTTGCTTAAAATATTTTCTTCTAAATAATATTTCTTACGTTCGTGGCTAGATTAATACACAGTTTGAGCTCAAGCATAATTTAAATTTGCTTGAACTTATTCGCAGTCAAAATTTTAGAAGTTATTATTTTGTTTGTGTCAGATTGACATAAGTTTTACCCTGAGGCTTATCTATCAGGGACATGAAGTACTGGACCGTGGGAAAAGATTATGGCCGATTTGCATATTGAAATTTTTACCTATTGGTACTCGCACACATTTCAACCAGAGATAAATACAACGACAACCCTATGATAGTAGCATTTGTTAGATTATAAACTACTTTATTTAATTCATTTTTAATTTATGTGTTTATTTATTTGACCTTAGCTACCGTGAACTACCACTACTTCAAAAGTTTGGTTCCTCAGTTATTCTCAAAAAGCTCTCCAAATTTTTATTTACGAGTATAAACCTCACTGAAACGATGTAAATGACACTAGAGCCATTTTGGAAAAAGTAATTGACAATGTTAAGAGAGGTAGGGCATAGCGGATTTCCCGCTCAAATTGGAGCACCCGTCTATGGAAGTAACCTCAACCTTAGAGAAGATCATTGTGTCGGTGAGTTAGGTTCCAGGTATCCATGGGGCATTTGGTCAGGGTACGCAACGGTGCAACTGATATTTTTGGTATCGCAAGTGGCTATGCGGTTGTTATCCCCTGTTTTAACATAAAAAAAAACAGTGAGATGTTATCAACACTAAAATAGTTTAGTGTCGAGAACGTCCCAACATGCATACTACGTATCTTTTAATAATTTGTCACTTTGATTTATTTAGGTATCAATCTTAATGTCACTCTAAAATGAAAATGAATTTATTCATATTTACTCTTCAACACAACAACAAACTAAATCATTAAATATCAGTCATCTAGCCGCTTTAACATCATGAATAAGTTTCGTATTATTTTACAATTTCCATCTCAAACTGTAATATGAAATGAATTCGAGGAAATCGTGATATCGAATAACGGATAAACGGACGGATAAACAACAGATTAATCAAACCGACTCAATGGTATCGTTTTCAGATTTCTAAAGTTAAATTTTGAGTTTGGTCGTTAATTTCAGAGAATAAGGTGCATGTCTTGAGAACGGAGCCGGTTCGCAGGATCTCCACGTTTCAACAATCATTGCGAGTAACCTTGGTTATTGGGCAACTGTTCTCATTGATACCCGTATCTGGAGTGTTCAGCGATAGTGCAGCTGATGTGAGGTCTGTCATAATCTTAGGAGCCACTGGCATCAAAATTCTAAATTCAAATTAAGGCTTAACACTGTTTAATGATCAAATATAAATCAAATGATCGTTGTCAATTGTTGAAAGTCAAATAGGTAGTCCCTCGCAGGGTGCGAAGCACTATAACTATTTGACTTTCAACATTAAATGACTTTATACATTATTTTTGACTTTATACATTATATCTGTCTCCTTTTGGATCTAGGGTAAATACTCACCTGAGTATTGGGCTATGATCCACGGATCTGCGTGCTTGTTTGCTTATCGGTCACCTAAGATATATCGTGATAAAGATATATCTTAGGTTTAATGAATTTAGGACAATGAATTTGTCTGTTACCAGGTTCACTTGCAAATCCTGGAGATGTGTTTACGCCCTGCTATCGATAAGTGGGCAGATATTTATGGTGATGTTATGTGTGGTCCAAATCTTCAGATCAGTTTCTACTCTAAATGGAACCAGTGAGTATTATTTGTGTCTACAATTTTGAAATGTACTTAATACATGTATTAAAATAATATTAAAAAGCCGTGCAAAACTTTTGCGGTTTTTTGTATCAGTTCATACCAGAATGGCAGCAGCCAGCAGCAACGTGGCGGGCACACTTACTCACTGAAAGCGAAACTTTATCTACATACTCAGGAGATCAGCATCGCCTAAAAAGCTCTAAGAAGGCGCACGTAATCGCGGAAAATTTTCAAGCGAAGCTGGAATTTTATGTGTGAGAATGAAGTCCAAATTGGGTTGTAAGTCTTAAGGGTCTAAGTGTCAATTTAACGCATTTGGACCCATTTTGATATTATTTATGGCATGGCACTTAGAACATTTAGACTTACAATCATTCAATTATTTCATATCACTTTCAGTGACAAACAGCTCGCCGCGTCACTGCCGGCCGTTGCATTTCCGGTGTCAATTGGCTCTTATGATATGGAACCCAAAAGGACTTAGGTATTTCACCAGGCCTATGAAGAGAGAATTCATAAATCCTGTACATTGCTCATCATCATCATCTCAGCCGTATGACGCCTACTGCCGAGTATGGGCTTCGCCCAAGGATCTCCACATCGATCGGTCCTATGCCACGCGCATCCATCGGCTTCCCGTGATGTTCACCAGATCGTCGGTCCACCTGGTGAGGGGCCTCCAACCGCCCCAACGGCCATCGGTTTCCCCACTATGTGCCCTGCCCATTGCCACTTCAGCTTAGCAATCCTTTGAGCGATGTCGGTTATTTTAGTTCTGCGGATTTCCTCATTTCTGATTCTCTCACTCAGAGAAATACTAAGCATCGCTCTCTCCATTGCTCGCTGTGCGTCCTTAAACTTTCTTATAAGACTCATAATAAGCGACCACGTTTTCTTTCGTAAGTCATCACTGGCAACACATGTGTGTTGCCAGACCTATGTAGGTCAAAGACTTTTGTATTGAGACATTGATGTAATTTGGACGCAAAGATTTTACGTAACTTCCCGATCGCTGCCCATCCGAGCTGAATACGACGAGAAACCTATGACTCAAAGTTGAACATATCAAATTGGATTGGCTGTCCCAGGTTAACGTAATGGTCGACAATGTCGAGTGCAGTATTCCCAATTTCAACTGAAGTGGGAACAACATGGACATTCGACATAAATTTCGTTTTATCCATGTTCATATTCAGACCCACTCTTTGAAAAACATAATTACTACATCATCGGTAAAGCGAAGTTGTGTTAGTTACTCACCATTAATGTTGCTGCCACGTCACGAATAAGGGCTATTATAAAGTTGAAGATTATCAAAATGATCGTAATGCATGGACATAGTATTTCTTGTAATTTGTTATTTGATGGTTATTAGTAATTTTTTATATCAGTAATATAGTACCTATCTAATGCCGATTTCTATTTACTAAATATAATGGTAACTATAAAATTTATTGAACTATATATCTTTATTCTAAATGATGTAATGCAATGTGACTTCAGACGTATCTCTGAAGTTATTTCTCAACTTGACGACTCTGAGAAGAACCTTCAAGTAACTCAGCAAGGGCTGTATTTTCACCCTGTATTGTTATATATACAGAGAGAAAAAAACAACCCTTGCTGAGTTACTTGCTGGTTCTTCTCAGTTCAAGGTCTCCCGCCTTAGTTATGCGAACCGATGGCGTAGCTTCTTGACCTACACAAGTGCTTGTAAGTCTAGGCTAGACTAAATAAATGACTTTTCATTTTCATTTCATTTTACGTCCTTTACAATCCAGAAACTTGAAAATATCCTCCAACGCAGCAGAAAACAGTTTCGGAGATATAACATCTCCCTGTTTCACGCCTCATTGCAGTAAGATCGGATTAGATTAGATCAAAATAACCTGTGCTTTATAATTAAAAAAAAAAACCTTGCTCTTGTTTCAGGTCCATTGATATTCACAATTGCCACTTGCATTACGATGGTGATGTTTCTTCAAGTGGCCAGGTCTTGGCCAAGACTGGTGCAGCACATAGCAGCCACCGAAGAATTGGAACCAAGCTTTAATAGACTTCTGATTAATAAGTGCAATATCACGTGTATTGTCGTGCTTGTATTGGCTTTTTGTAAGTAAAAGAATCCTGCTATTTATAGGCCTTTGCCTATGAAATTGCTGTTCTTCCATACTGGCTTTTTCAAGTCCATTTTTTCTTGTTTCACTGAGAATTCTAAGTTCAAATTATTTTTCTATTTAATACGTAGAATTCTGTTTTGAAAATTAGTCATTTGTTCAATGGATAGCGTTCTATTTTCAGCGAATTTGCACGTTTTTCATCATCATGGATACGTTAAAAATTCTAGTGATTATGAAGAATAGTACCGTAGTGGCAGCAAAGCAGCAGATGCGGCACGCAACATCAAAGACGTATACGGAGCGAACACTACTAACGCTCGCACCACCCGTTATTGGTATATTCGCTTCCGTTCTGTAAATTTCGGTCTAAGAAATGAACTCGAAAACTTTAGTCAACAATGACGAATTAAGGGCGATTGTGGAAGCTGGTGATTCTCAATCTACAGCTGAATTAGCAGAAGCATTTGATGTTAGCACCAAAACAATATTGGTCGATTTGCAACATATTGGCAAGGTTTTACCTTGCCAATCACAATCACAAAGCTTGACAAATGGGCGCGAACTACGCGTCAAGTCGAGCCTTGCACTGCTCAATAGGTACACAAACGAAGGCATGTTGAATCGCATTGTTACTTGCGACGAAAAATGGATTCTGTTTAACAATCGGAAGTTGATTAGGTCCTGGTTGAGCTCCTAAACAATGCTCCTAGGGTAGGTCCGTCATACACCGTACTCACTAGTCCTTGCAACTACAGACTTCTACTCTTTACCTACTACCAGAATTTGCATAACTTCTTAGCAGGGAATAAATTTAATAACCGAGAGGCAGTTCAAAATGCCTTTGCAGAATATGTTGCCTCTCGTCCAGCAGACTTTTTCAATAAAGTGCGTCAATAAGGTACTACTACGTTGGCAAAAATGCATTGATTTCATGGATACTTTAATTAATAAAAATAAAAAATAAAATGGGAAAAAGGGCGTTAACTTATTTCATGAAAATCGGCAATTTCATAGATAAAGACCTAATTATAAACTAACTGACCTAGCGAAGTTCGTGCTGCGAGCCTATGGACGACTCGATTTTTAAACGTTCATCATCATCATCATCAGCCTGTTAATGTCCCCACTGCTGGGGCACAGGCTTCCCTATGGATGGAATAGGGAGATTGGGCCATGACCCACCACGCGGGCCCAGTGCGGGTTGGTGCTAACGACTACAGATGCAGCCGGGAACAACGGCTTAACGTGCCTTCCGAAGCACGGAGGAGCTCGAGATAGTAAATTTTCGGTCACCTATCCAATGACCGACCACTGCGAAAGTTGCTTAAATTCAACGATCGCTGCGGAACGCGCTAACCACTTGCGATATCGAGCTCCTCAACTTTAAACGTTCGATGGCGCATTTTTATCCTACAAAGCAGTTTGTATTTAAACGCGCTTTAAGGTATAAATAAACTTATTTGTCGTGTTATGATCTGACGCAAACGGTTTCATACATTTAGTACGGTTAGAACTATACACAAAAACGTTTAATTCTCAGTGCTCAAGAAGTTTGCCGGGGTTTAAATCTGTGTTTTTATTTTTTCAGTGGAACTCATACTGTCTATGCTGTCTGCATTTGCGGGTGCCATGGTTTGTCAGACCGACAAAGCCTTGTATGAAGGCTTTGTTACACATTTCTTCCCGTGGGTCTTTAATGAGCTACCGTATTCAGTTTACCTGGGCGTTATGACTCAGGTAATTTTAAGATTTTATATTTGAACTTCAAAAGAGCCGAAATTTTACTGGTTGAAATTCGTCTTTTTATCTTAGACATCTTAATTTAGTAAATTGATGTTACTTTGGCTTATAAATGGTAATAATAAAACACTTTTTAAAGAAATATCAAAACCGACTTTAATATAACAAAACGACTAAAAATAACAAATAATGCATATTCTTTATTTACGAGTATGTCTACATTCAAAATTAAAGTAACATTTGGAGTCGGTGCCACGCTAACCCAATTAGTAAATGGCAACTCAGATATTCTATCACTATGCAAGGCACAAGCTCCAAATATTAATTTGCCTTTAAATGTATATATGTGTATAAGTTAATAATATTCATTATTTCTTACTTTTAGTAGTTTTGTTTTTATGGAGTGTCACCGTCCACTCCATAAAGTTGTAAGTAGTTAGTCCATAGTTTATAAAATACTATTCATATATATATCTATATATATAAAAATGAAACCCGTTTTCCGTTGTCACGACATAACATGAAAACGGCTTGACCGATTTGGCTGATTTTTTTTGTAGTTTTCTAATACTCTGTACAAGGTTCTTACGGAAAAAAATATAAAGAAAATCTCTCAGAAAGATTGAAAAATATAACGTAACGAATGTCAACGTCATTGAATTTAAAACAAAAAATCTGTGGTAATCTGTGACTCCACATCGATAACCGCGCTGACAAATGTCAACGTCATTCAATTTAAAACAAAAAAATCTGTGGTAATCTGTGACAGGAACAAACACTTATTAGCAAACAAAAAACTTCTTAGTCTTTAAAACAAAACGAACTTTATCAAAAACTTAATAAAATAATTGTAAGCGCGGTTATGGACTAGCTGACCCGGCGAACTTCGTACCGTATAGTTTATCAAAAAGCATTAGAATAGAGAGAAGCAGTGAAGGGTATAGAGACTATTAGTTGCTTTCTAGAGCGCGCGTGGTGTTGAGCTCAGTGTTTACTTCAAAATGCAAAGTTGTTCAATAGCTATTTGTAAAAATATGAGTGAAATTGAACCCTATGGAATAAACACTATTATGAAAATATATATGTTGTTTTTTATTTAATAAAAATTAGTAAAGTCCTCAGGTATGGCGAGACCAGGGAAATAAGGATTCATTTTTATATGGAGGATATTATAGATTCCAGTTCAAATTGAATAGGTACTCATAAATAAGATAGGTCAGCTATACAAAATAAAGTAGTGCATCAAAGCTACGCTAAGGCGGTACGAAGTTCGCCGGGTCAGCTAGTATATATATATATATATATATATATATATATATATATATATATGCATATGCATAGGCATATGGTAAGCAATAGTATGGTTAAAGCTGGAGAATGCAAACACAAATAACGCCTATTCACTCTTGCCTTGATGGTATGGTTATTATATATAGCGAATCATGAGGTGCGTAGTGGAGATATGTCAACCATAATACGAATCATTAGCCACAGGCTAACATAAGTAACTGCTCTCAAATTTTATATTAGTCATAAAGTTCTTTTAGCTAAATCTTTCGTACAATTCTTCTATCCAAAATTCATTTTGTATAATAAAATTATCGTAAAACGCATGTTAAATGTTTATTGAAACAATTTTATTTATTAATAAGTCAAAAGCTATATTATACCATTTTGGTTAGCAAAATGATAATAATATTAGCTTTCCAATTAGAGCATATACCAATGTTCTACTCTAAGGCTTCCATATTTCTTATAAAATTTAATTTTAAGCATAATCTCACACTGGCCCCATAACCAAATTATGATAAAAAGAGGTAACATACGAAAGTTTCTCTTCACGTGCATAACATAGCTAAAAAAAGACATTAGAGTATAACGTGAAGGTTTTTGTATTAATTGTAATAATAGTGATAACAGAGCGCTGCTCCATTTGTTTGAGCGAATGTAAAGAATGACAGAGAACAGGCACTTAGATGATGATAGATGCCACGTACGTAGGTTGTAGTGAAATATTCACTTATTTAGATGTTAAGTGTGAATATAGGCAGTAAGTATGAATTTGTTTTATAGGTATATGCAAAGGTTCAAAATAAGGGATTAAAATTATTTTTAATTTTGGAATTAGGACAATGTACAAGTTTGTTTTTTTTTTCAGTTCCTACACTTCCAGTCGACACTCATTGGCAATTTCTCGGATTTGTTCGTGATGTGCATGAGTTATTACCTCACTGCACGTCTCGAGCATATAAATGCCAAGCTGTTGGCAGCCCAGGGGAAGGTATGCGCCCATTTTCATTCCTACAGTGAATCTGTGAGCTCTTTTTTAAAATAAAACATTTCTTTTAAAACAGAGCTTTTAAAAGCATTGTAAGATTTTACTCCACTTAATGTTTAGCACTAAAATCGTAAAAATTAATGCAACAGATCAACTACCTACCTACATGTCTTTCTCACATTGGAGGATATAAGATGTTTCTTGACGCTTCTTTTAAAATACCCATATCGCGCGTTTTAAGGACTTCGAGTAAGTTTGGTCCGATACTATAATATGTATATTTACCTATTTTCACACCGAATCCCGTGTGGGGAAGGAAGAGAGGATAGAGTGTTTTTGCGACTGTAATGGTAGAGGAAAACCAGACCAGGTGGGAGAATTGAACCGTCTTTCACTATTTTCTTCGTCGAACCAGTACCCCTAGCACGAACCATTATCGATATCGAATAGTTTGAAAACCGAAATGTCAATGTCAAATTTGTATGGAAACTTGAACAGCAGCGGGACAAAGTATGAAACGAGAACTAAAAATCAGTACAGATTTGACAATGATATTTCGGACTCGCAAACGTTACGAATTCGATTTTGGTTCGTGCTAAGGGTACAGCTTTCAAAATTAAATTTAAATTTAGCGCTAACAAACGTCAATTTGTTCATTGGTCACATGCTTGACTCATATCTCAAAAAAACAGGCTTGCATGTGGCCAATGAACGATTTGACGCTTTGTTTGCGCTAATTTTGTATACAATTATTGTGAAAAATTATTTAAGAGCGGGCGTAGCGGATCCCACGTCACGGGCGACAGGCATGCCTCGAGGGCGACGGGGGCTGGGGCGAGCGTCCTCGTAGCTAGCTCGGCGTATTTATTTCATAGAACCGTTTCATGCGGCGCAGATGGCGTAGCCATGGTAATATTATCTATACAGTATTGTGGCTCGGCCCTGTCCTTGAAATAACTGCCTACGGCCGAACGGGGCGTATACACGCGGTAGGGCTGCCCGCCTACAGTATTTTAATTTCATTTAGTACCTACCTAGTAAATCTTACTAGGTAGGTACTGTAGGGAACGTTTCATGCAAACTAATTATTGTCATTGAAACACTTTTATTTTCAGGAAATTACATATTATTATCAACAAACAAAATACTGTTTTTTAAACTCCGCACAAATTTCCCTATTTTATAATTTTCCATCTATCAATTCCTGACAACAATCCGTCCCTTTTCCAAATTACCGAAACGATCGATCACTACAATACCTACCATTTATTACTCTCGTAAATTATTTCATAATGATATTTCATCTAATTCAATAATGTATGTAGTTAAGTTAAGTAAGTAGATAGCCAAGTCTAGGAAACTACCTACCTATTATGTAGTTTTGTTTTTAACGCGAGCGTAGGTAGATTACTCGTTTGTCTCTTTTTTCACCCTATCCACTTATTTATATATTATTCCAGATATTTTGCCCGATGGAAAAATCGAAATACCTAAATATTAAAAACAAATTACGTACTAGTAGATAGGTATATAAAAAAAATTCTATAGTCTTACCTTTCCAATATTTCAGGTAATCTAAAATATGATATCTCTGGGTGCGTTATTGAAGAGTTCAAGCAACCAAAAACAGCATAATATTGTCTATTGTTCTTTGCCATATAAAATTATGTAAGTACATATCTACTTAATTCAGTCAAGTATTTACAATACAAATCGCACGTTTAAGCACGGCTAACTGCTTAAAAAACAATTCACACCGTTCGGTCGTCGCTGCGGTGCATTCGCGACTGGGTGCCCATCGAGAGTCGCACGAACTCGAGTGGCGTAGGTACGACTCGCTTTCCGACCGTTTGTATGAAGATAGTATACTGTAAAGATAATATTACCGTGGCGTAGCCCGCTTCGCATGCGACGCGTATCTCCGCGACGGACGCCCCGTCCGTGCCCTGCTTAACGGTGCGCATGCTCTAAGTCTCCCAGCTGGATAAGTCTCCCAGTTTTGCTGTACATGTAATATTTTACAGTATCTGCCTGAAATATTTTGGAGGACGATCCGCCAAGACTACTGTCGCATCACACAGCTGGTGCGAAGAGTCGACGAGGTGATCAGCGGCATCGTATTAATTTCATTCGCAAGCAATCTGTTCTTCATCTGTCTTCAACTCTACAACACGTTAGAGTAAGTAATGTAACTTACTCTAAAAATAAAAAAAAAGAGAAATAACTTTTGCGAATATTTTTACATCTCGTTGTGCCGCTGCGCCGTTCAAATTTCCATACAAAAAACTTTGATCTTTGACGAGTATCAAGATCGAATTCTATTATTCGAATTCAATATTCGTTCATACTAAGGGTACTGAACCATGCCTCGTGCCATTCAGTACTGTCGACTTAATCGACTTCACTGATGAAGAAACTATAAAATAGGTTAAGTTTCACGGATTCTGATGAAAGCTGGAGGATACCTCCTAAAGTATTCTAATACGAGCGAACTCCAACAATTCCCACCATGACTATCCCCGACTTAATTTTTGACAAAAAATATAAATTTGAACCGAATAATCGTCGTCGTCACGATAGAACGTTAGGAACACTACTTAAATTCTTCCGTGCCTCCTTTCAACAGTTACTTGAATTAATTAGATACGCTTGTTGTTTTGTTTGCAGGAACGGTATTAAAGGAACGGGGGAGTGTAGCGGGCGATTCAGCAAGTACGTTTTATCTCATAGTATATACCTACATATTTGTTTTTTATTAAATATTTTTTGTGATTTATATTGCATGAGCAATATTAAGTATTTTCGCAGCGGTTTGTTTTAAATGTATTATTTAGAGCTCCTCCAAGTTTCGGCAAGTTTATTCCCAAGGAATGGGGAAATCATAAGCCGATGATAAAGGGATTTTAAAGATAGAAATATAAGTTCATTTACAATAAAAGTAGACAATAAGTTCATTTACAATCAAAAATTCCACGTGGACCAGGCAGCAAACGGTACTCGAACCCCTTGGTTTGCATGGAAGTTTTTCTAGCTAAATTTTCTTTATACGTCCCTGCATTGTTAATTTACACATTTTGATTAATTATATATTATTTTAGGCATTGATCTGTTAGATTTACATATATAAAGAAATACCAGGAAACTTCACTCAGCATAAGTGTCTAATCTTGAAAATAATATTGAAATCAGTCTCCCTATCTCATTGTCTGTTTTATTATATAGAACATGTTAAGGAAGGATATACCTACTGCTACTATTAGGTTTTAGGTTTAGGCAATCAGACAAGGATCAAGCCCTTTATTTACTGATTGTGATGTACATACACGAAAGCTTTTTATTTCTATAGCTCCTCACTCCTGGGCGGATCCGAAGCGGCGGTATACTTCTTGTTCTCACTGGTGTACCTCATCGCTCGCTCCGTGGCGGTGTCCATGATTGCGTCGCAGATCAACATAGCATCGTTGGTGCCAGCGCGCGTGCTGTACGCTGTGCCTTCACCTGTCTACTGCGTGGAGGTTCGTGATTGTATCGGAATTTATATAAGGGTGGTTCCAAAACGACGGTATACTTCTTGTTCTCACTGGTGTACCTTATCGCTCGCTCCGTGGCGGTGTCCATGATTGCGTCGCAGATCAACATAGCTTCGTTGGTGCCAGCGCGCGAACTGTACGCTGTGCCTTCACCGGTCTACTGCGTGGAGATTCGTGATTGTATCGGAATTTATATAAGGGTGGTTCCAAAGCGACGGTATACTTCTTGTTCTCATTGGTGTACCTCATCGCTCGCTCCGTGGCGGTGTCTATGATTGCGTCGCAGATCAACATAGCTTCGTTGGTGCCAGCGCGCGTGCTGTACGCTATGCCTTCACCGGTCTACGGCGTGGAGGTTCGTGATTTTACCAGACTTTATATAAGGGTGGTTCCGAAGCGACGGTATACTTCTTGTTCTCACTGGTGTACCTCATCGCTCGCTCCGTGGCGGTGTCCATGATTGCGTCGCAGATTAACATAGCTTCGTTGGTGCCAGCACGCGTACAGTACGCTGTGCCTTCACCGGTCTACTGCGTTGAGGTTCGTACCTAATCGGGTTAAGGACTTTATAAAAGGGCGGGTCCAAAGTGGCTTTATACTTATTGTTTTCACTTGTGTACCTGATCGCTCGCTCCGTGACGGTATTGTACCGTACACTGTACGTTCACCGGTCTACTGTGTGGAGTTTTGTGATCGATAACGCAGTTGGATAGCGCATTCGGCCTGCGATTGGGTGGGTGACCAAAAACTTTTTATCTCAAGCTCTTCAGTGCTACGGAAGGCACATTCAGCCGTTGGTCTCAGCAGCACCTGCTGTCATTGGCACCCACCCATTTTGCCCATGTGGTAGCTCACGACCCAATCTTCCTATTCCATCCATGGAGAAGACCTGTGCCCCAGCAGTGGGGACATTAATAGGTTCATTATTAAGCATGCTGCTAGATTTATAAATTTAAAGAAGATTTATAAATAGAGTATACTAGGGCAGCTAGTATAAACTGCGGCGTCCCACAAGGGAGTGTGCTGGGACCAACACTTTTTCTAGTTTATATTAATGACCTTTGCAACATGACAATCCCACATACAATGATCTTCTTCTACGCAGATGACACCGCCATTGTTTTTACTGGAAAGTCGTGGAGTTTCGAAAAGAATAAAGCCGAATAAGGACTAGCCAAAATTGCTGGGAGCCTAAATACCAACCTACTTACGCTTAGCTTTTATATTGAAATTCCTATTTACTTGTGTTAGGTAGCTTTACATTCAATATACTGTTATAAAGAAACACAAGTCTATAGAATACTAACCCGATAACGTAGTAAGTAGGAGAGATTATAAAATAGCACCTCTACATATGTTCCGTCTCGATTTGCGCAATATCAGTTTTCGTATCTGTTCTCTTTGATTTATAATAAAATAAACAAATGCTTAAAAATATATTGAATGACATCAAAATAAATCAAAAAAGTACTGACAGAATGGTTGAAGTGTCTGGAATATAATCAAGCTGAGAATGTTTTAAAATCATGTCTTTGCTAAAATTATGCGTTAATTTAAGTTACATATACACACACACACACGCACGCACACATATACATATAACATTTACACACAAACACATACACGGGCACACACCCAGGCACACACATACAATACTTACACACACACACACACATAGACCGATTTTTATATCTTATAATTATTTTTGATAGAATGTAATACAAACGCTTTATTAGTTATAGGAAAGGTACCATGTTATAAATAGAAAAATCTCTTTAGATATGTGCCTTTTACATAAAGTAATTTTCGTCTTTATCGCCTACTATCACTTTACAGGCAACAAAAAGTAACTCCTTTTGCAGGGACCGAATGACTGGCACGTCACCCAGATGTCGTTGGTATTAATATGTGGCCATATTGCGATGTCACAATGATGAGCATACTTTTAAACCAAAGACGTTTTAGCGAGATTCCTCGTCCATGATTGAACCACAGAGATAAAAAGTCTCGATGACATAAGACTCAGGCCTGTGCTCAGGCGCAGCGCACATAGGGAGAAATGCGGCGAAGACACTAATGAGATAACAATTTGAGTGAAACCCTAATTTCTATATCATAAGAACGTAACTTTCATAATATCATGGCAAACGTGAAACAATACACAAGTGGCGCACAGCGCTGCAAAGCGGCCAGTCCATGGTTATAGTCGCCGCGCCTCTCCCGGTGTACTCTGCGCCAAATATACCAGGAGCAATATCTTTTCTGCCCACCACACTATCCAAAACAAAGTACTAGAATTAATTCAACTTATTTAATACTCAAGATGTTTAAAAAATAACGTTAAAATTCAGCATAAGCTCAATTTCACCAACTGATTGAACCTTAAATTACATATAGACAACAAATTGAAAAAAGTCACATGTTAACTTAATAATTTTGTTTTATCTTAGTCGCTTTATTAAAAAATACAGACTGTACAGAGATGAAAATATGGGAGATTTATTCAATCATTCTTAAGACAGGTGCAGAGGCTTTTGGACCAAGTTCACGGGGATACGGTCGCTTTGACTGGCTTACAATTCTTCAGTATCACCAGGACTTTGCTTTTGACGGTAAATTCTTATTTTCCTTTTCTTTCAATATGTTAGCGTAATTAGTTATTACTTATGAAGCTTATTTATGGAATAGGTTCATTCGAAATATGACGCGAAGTCAAAATAGATACCTTTTAGGTTCCTACGGAACTAATTGCTCCTTAGGAACCTTAATCACCGACAGAAACACAACAACATCAAAAGGCAGTAATCATAATCAACAAATTGAATGAATTTATAAAATACTTTGGTGGGTAAGATTACACCTTACAATAATAATTAAAAGTTTATCACTTAAATAATTAAAAAATATTACCAACCGCGAGTCTGGCCTCGTTTTATTAGATAGGTCGCTGTTCTGTAGAATCATTTTTTTGTATGTATTCGTTACCAATTACAAAGTAGAATATGAATCGGCATTTTACAGTATATTATGGGACATCAATACCAAAGTTTTACATTTTTAACTTGTCTCTATTTGGAGACAATGACAACTTTGAAGGCACCCATTTCTTTGTTATTGAAAAAAAAAGTATTTATATCCTACCAAGTCAGTGATAGGTCACATGCTTAGGTAAAAAAGATGAAGTCGTCTCCTTTTCATGAAAAATAAAATATGAAAAATAATTAAATCGAACTTTCAACTAAATATTCGGCTGTGGGCAATCATTGTACACAAAATACCACAATTTCATTTGTTTAACTTAATCCGTTTACTATCTACAGATCCGTGACATACGGATAGACAAACAAACTGAAAAACGACAGAGTAACAGAAATAGGGTAATATTTTACTTATAAAAATTACATTGCTTAACAGTCTCAACAATACTCACAAATATTCCAATACATATTTCTTCAGTATAGTAGAGTAGATCGATGGCGCAGGTGGTTAGTGCGTTCGGCTGCGATCGTTGAAGTTAAGCAACTTTCGCAGTGGTCGGTTATTGGATGGGTGACCAAAAATTTACTATCTCGAGTTCCTCCATGCTTCGGAAGGCACGTTAATTAATGGTCCCGGCTGCGTCTGTAGTCGTTAAGACCCACCATTCCGCAGTGGGCCTGCGTTGTGGGTCATGGCCAAATCTCCCTATTCCATCCTTAGGGAAGGCCTGTGCCCCAGCAGTGGGGACATTAATAGGCTGATGATGATGATATTTTTTTCAGATTGCAGGCACGATCGTGACTTACGAGTTAGTAATGTTTCAATTCACTACGCCGTCGTTTCTTGCCGCCACCATTTCACCAACAATCACGACATCTGCGGTAATCGCTGTCGCTTGATTTTCAACTCATAATAAAATTAAATGAAACCGAATTGGTACTTATTCTTTAACTTCCTTTTTTCCTTCATTTCGGACGCCGTAACTCATGTAAACTAACTTGTTTATGTCACATAGATACGACGTGACAAAATTAAATATACTTACAGATACATACTACGGGTTATGACGAACTTAAATTGGAATTCAATGAGTCGGTTTATACTTTCGGGTAAAACTATACTTTCTAGGTCTAGTAGTTGGCACTTATTTTTTTTTGTTGAATTTAACGAAGTAATATTGGCGCTTCGCCGGCCGCTGCCGAGCCACTAGCCTAATCAATCTTAGTATGGAGTCTTCTTATTCTCTCTATCTTAGTATAGAAAACACAGATTAAAAAAATATTGACTGAAATCATGAGGTCAAAAAGTACAGTACTTTCGTGTAAAATAGGGCAGCATTTACTGTATTGTGGTACAGAGAGGTCTGTTTTAAAATTTGGTTGGATGTTTAAAAGTAAGCTTCCAATTTCGAAATACCGACGCTTGCCTCAGTCATAGGTGACATTATTATATTTCATTGGCGCAGCGCACACCGGGAGGGGCGCGGCGAATATATTGAGAAGTTAAGTTATAATTACTATATCATAAGTTTAAAAACTTAATGGTAAACATAAGACAATACAGAGTTGCGAAGCGGCTACGAGAGCCGGTGCGCAATGACTCTCCGCTCCGTGGCTTTAGGTCACAACCGGTCTCTCCCGGAGTGCGCTGCGACTTTGTCGTTGTAGTTTTTAAAGTTTTCACAAATGAAGTTCTTTTTAGTTCCGTACCTCAAAAGAAAATAACTAAACCCTTAAAGGATCACTCTCTGTCCGTCTGTGTCTTGCTGTCAAGACACTTTAACTAGGGAACGTTTGGAACTATCGAGCAGTAATTTAAATCATATACTCGTTTACTTCTACGCTCCCCTGAAGTTGTGTAAAAATCAAATTTCTTAATTAACATAAAGGTTACCCCTGAAGCGGTTAAAAACATAAAAAAAAATACGGTCGTTTATGTCCGTGCTCGAGTCCGACTCACACTTGTTCCGATCTCTTAATAGTCACATCACAAATAATTTAGTCTGATTGGGAATAAATGGGCATGTACGAAAATGAGCGGTGTACCCTCCCTTTCTTAATTGGAAACAGTATACTAGGGTCTGCAGTTTAACTCATTCACTATAATACATAATGTAAATAAATATGTATTAGATGTATTCGGATTGTACTTTGGACAAGCAATCTAGGACAAGCAAAGACAGATACATGTTTTATGTTTTCCTGCTATAGAAGACATTTAAAATTATATTTATTGTATAATATTACAACGAAAATATTCTAAGATAACAATCTAATTACATATTTAACCTATATATATATATATATATATATAGGTTAAATATGTAATTAGATTGTATATATATATATATATATATATATATATATGTACTAGAACAATAAAACTAAAAACCTTAAAAAATCAAATTAATAACTAAAATATATTATTAAAAGTAGTCCCTTTAGACAAGGATCCGAAGATACTGGCAGCGTTACCCCTTTGAATGGCTAGACTAATTATTTGTCCGAGGTAGCTGCCAGCTCTTCTGTCTCCTGTGATGTCGACTAACCTTTTTGCTATTTCCTTAAATAGCCTTAAAGCGCTGGGACCCCACAGACTAAGGGTCTTGACACCGAACGGGACAAAATCATATTCGGAGCCTAGACCCCTGTATTTGCTTGCTTTTGCTTTTTCAGCCGCTTCACAAGCCGCATCAGCTCTGTTGTTGATTCCATGTAGATGGGAACCTCCACGACTATTCTTATACGTTCCTGCTATCACGACTGGGGATCATAATCATAATCATTTATTCAGTTCAGGCTGTTACAAGTACTCATGAATGTCTAGAAACTACGCCATCGGTTCGTAAATCTACGCCGGGAGACCTTGTACTAAGAAAAATCGGCAAGAAACTCAGCAATGGCTGTTTTTTTTCTCCCTGTTTTATTATTTACAGAGTCGTCAAGTTGAAAAATGACTTCAGCGATGATTCATGAAGTTCATTAAATAATGATTAAATACACATTAATTGTTTACCTTAATTTGTTTAATTTCACCTCTGGAGTTCACCGTCACTTAATATGAGGTGGAGTGATTTGTCGGACCTATCTAAAAAAACTTGTACAAATACAAATACTGTTATAATTTTTATTATTTTTAAAGCATGTAACTGCTTGATGTTTAAATCTAAAGAAAATATAACTAGAAAAAATTCCACGCGGACCAGGCAGCAGACGGGACTCGAACCCGCACCCTTCGCAATCCGGGCGAATGCACTGACCAATTATGCTACCGCGGCCCTCACGGACCGCGTCGAAATTCTTTCTAGCTATTCTTAAGCTGCAAGGCAGCGCCATCTCTTCGCATTATAGGTAAACCCACAATGTCAAATGAATACTTTTACAAGTATTAAACATTTGAAAGAAGAAATAGCAATTATAGTTATAATTTTTATTATTTTTAAAGCATGTAACTGCTTGATGTTTAAATCTAAAGAAAATAATAAAAATTATAACTATAATTGCTATTTCTTCTTTCAAATGTTTAAAATACTTGTAAAAGTATTCATTTGACATTGTGGGTTTACCTATAATGCGAAGAGATGGCGCTGCCTTGCAGCTTAAGAATAGCTAGAAAGAATTTCGACACGGTCCGTGAGGGCCGCGGTAGCATAATTGGTCAGTGCATTCGCCCGGATTGCGAAGGGTGCGGGTTCGAGTCCCGTCTGCTGCCTGGTCCGCGTGGAATTTTTTCTAGTTATATTTTCTTTAGATTTAAACATCAAGCAGTTACATGCTTTAAAAATAATAAAAATTATAACTATAATTGCTATTTCTTCTTTCAAATGTTTAATACTTGTAAAAGTATTCATTTGACATTGTGGGTTTACCTATAATGCGAAGAGATGGCGCTGCCTTGCAGCTTAAGAATAGCTAGAAAGAATTTCGACGCGGTCCGTGAGGGCCGCGGTAGCATAATTGGTCAGTGCATTCGCCCGGATTGCGAAGGGTGCGGGTTCGAGTCCCGTCTGCTGCCTGGTCCGCGTGGAATTTTTTCTAGTTATATTTTCTTTAGATTTAAACATCAAGCAGTTACATGCTTTAAAAATAATAAAAATTATAACTATAATTGCTATTTCTTCTTTCAAATGTTTAATACTTGTAAAAGTATTCATTTGACATTGTGGGTTTACCTATAATGCGAAGAGATGGCGCTGCCTTGCAGCTTAAGAATAGCTAGAAAGAATTTCGACGCGGTCCGTGAGGGCCGCGGTAGCATAATTGGTCAGTGCATTCGCCCGGATTGCGAAGGGTGCGGGTTCGAGTCCCGTCTGCTGCCTGGTCCGCGTGGAATTTTTTCTAGTTATATTTTCTTTAGATTTAAACATCAAGCAGTTACATGCTTTAAAAATAATAAAAATTATAACTATAATTGCTATTTCTTCTTTCAAATGTTTAATACTTGTAAAAGTATTCATTTGACATTGTGGGTTTACCTATAATGCGAAGAGATGGCGCTGCCTTGCAGCTTAAGAATAGCTAGAAAGAATTTCGACACGGTCCGTGAGGGCCGCGGTAGCATAATTGGTCAGTGCATTCGCCCGGATTGCGAAGGGTGCGGGTTCGAGTCCCGTCTGCTGCCTGGTCCGCGTGGAATTTTTTCTACAAATACTGTTATTTATATTAAGTGTAACTAGGCATTAACATCTTCAATATCAAGGAAGTTTGGGCAGACTCATCTCCACTTCACCCGTTCACGAGCATGTCTGGGTCACAAACCACCAGCTCGAATCGAATCGATCGAATCTGGACTTTAACTATTATTGCGGTATTAGCAATGGCATGTGTAATAACCAAATATTTCAATCTTTGGTAATAATATCCAAACATTAAGGTCCACTTCCAGCAAATTTGCTAAATCTCAATTTAACTAGAAGAAGATTCAGTCCATACAGCGATGTCAAATTGACATTAACGTTTTGCCATTTTTCTATGGAATAAAGATAGTGTTAGTTGAATCGAGATTAAGCTAATTTTCTGTAAGCAGGTCTAAGGAACAAATCCTAACATGGAACTTTTCAAAATAACGTAGAATATAAATACGACAAGTAACACTTACCAAGTATTTTAATAACAGGACTATGTTTTAATCGACATTATTGTAGAATCCATAAACTTATTTTTTTGGCACCTATTTAAAGCCTACTAAAACAAAAGTGAACCAAATCAAAATGACAAAAGTGCTCAATCGGAAATATCATTAAGGAAACTCCCTCTTTCGTCTTCTTTAATTAAATCCAACAGTATTTTACATTGAGTGAGTGCACAGACATTAAGCGAATGTTCAGCAATGAGCATTTTCATCTCGGCTAACGTGGCATCGTATTGGATTACCCAGAGGATTAATCTGAAGTGATAATTCAAAAAAGAAAATCTCAGCCAGAATGTAATCAGAGACTGTGCACTTAGCCCCACTGCAAAGAAGTAGGATCGCACAATTGGTTCAATTAACGCTCAAATGCAATCATCGCCTCTGTGGATCTTTAAAGAGACAGTGTTAAGGAAGATGCAAAAAACGTGAATCGAATCCAATTCTGGTTTCATTGATGACATACATTGGCACTGGTATTCACAGGTACTTGAAATACATTTCGAAATAACCTAATTCGTCGTCGTTTTTTTCACATTTAAATTTGTTTTCCTTTTAGTTTTTTTACCATAATTAATCTAATATATAAAATTATCGTGTCACGGTGTACGTGATTGAACTACTCCGAAACGGCTCGACCAATTTCCGTGAAATTTTATATGCGTATTCAGTAGGTCTGAGAATCGGACAACATTTATTTCTAACCCCCCTAAATGTTAAGGGTGGTCCACCCTTAAACATTGTTTTTGGACATTGTTTTTTTTATGATACATCACACAAAAATACAAACAACCCTAAATTTTCACCCTTCTAACAACAACCCCTATTTTTTATGCCGGTACGAAGTTTGCTGGGACAGCTACTAGTTATAGACTAAGAACAAGTGGATGCCCGCGATTTTGTCTGCGTGGAAATATTGGTTTCTAATACAAATTTTGAATCCCCGTTTTATCCATTTAGGGGGTGAGTTTCGGAAAATCGTTTCTTAGCGTATGCCTACATCATAATATTTATAATTATGCGTGCCAAATTTCAGTGCGTTCCTTTCAGTGGTTTGAGCTGTGCGTTGATAGATCAATCAGTTAGTAAAGGTTGCCTTTTAAATTAATCATATTTCTGAGCTACTATCTATACCAAGTCAAAAGTCAAAAGTAAGATAAATTGCATTTTAGCTGCTTGACTTTACACATAAAGCATTTTTACCCGGAAATTGCTTTCTGGAAGGATTCCAGTCCAACCTATAGGTATTTGAGAAGAGTTGTTTTTTTACAACAAAATTTCAGTGATACCTATAGATATTAAGCTACAGATATAATTGCTAAATTTTGATTTAGAATAATTATGTGCTTAATTTATACTATTATATAGTGAGAGAAAAGGATACACTGACAGACTGACTGTCGGACTGACTTATCAACGCACAGCCGAAACGGCTGGACCTAGAATGATGAAATGAAGTAGGTTCCTATTATAGCCTAGACAAGTGTGAAATTTGCAAAAAACATTTCATCCCTTGAACCTATTAGTAGGTGATTAATGGGCATTTTAAAACACATTTTACTCCAAGATTTAACGATCGTTCGATGCAGTCGCGGTGTGATGAAAATGACCCTTTTAGTCCAGGCTCTCACGTTCGTTCGATCCTGTCGCGGTGTTTTGAAAAGCCTAAGAACTAATTTTGAGGGATTTCGCAATTTGGGGACTGGTGCAAAAGTTAAGTGACTTACCAATATAATTAAGCTGCTCACTGCACTTCACTGAAACCTAGGGATGTACGATACGAGTAAATACAAGTAACTACTCGATACTATTCTTTCGATTTTCTAGGCTATTTGCTTGTATCAGTGATTTGACTAATGACACCTACACCTATATAATAACATAGCAACGCTATGAAAAGTATCGTTTCAGGCTGATTGCCCATTTCCAGATATTCCCGTAACCCTCTGTTATATATCGTTTTCATCTTGGTAACATCCAGTGCATAAAATCAAAGCAGACATATAAAACTGAACCTTAACTCCATTACGAAGTGTGACATTACAGGCAAACGGCGAAACCTCTTTAACATTTAAAACAGTTCTTAAAAAATACGGCTGGCAGCCTGTCTGGGGTTCCTGGATCTGACGTTATTTATTACCTGGACTGTAACTTGCCGATTAATGAATTAGTAGGATAAGACTATTTTCTTAATATTATAATGTTAATGGCGTCGTACGGCTGATATGATGATGATGATGATGATGATAATGTTGAAGTTATCTAATACATATCTTATATGTTGGTACTCCTCTCTCTCTATCTCTTTTATGCATGATATGGCTATACCATCAATAAACTGGACACAAGCTTTTCCGAGGCGAGGCGAATACGTTTCAATTCCGATTAGTGTGCGTTGCACTAGGGAATTTCATTCAAAGAATAGCGAACAGATCGCTCTCAATCGAGCAGACATGCTACGGCCTTAAAATGGATTATACAAGTATATAAACGGGTTGTTTCCGTAATTTTCTAGGTATTTCTCATTACTGTTAAATGTAAAATTGAAGTAAGATTTAAAATATTTCTTTATTGTACGGACCCCTAAACATTAATAGTGAAAATATTTCACTATGTAAGCATGAGATTAAGCTGCTGGTATATTCTACGCTTTTCTACTCTTACGCTTATATTGAAGATATCACAATAGCATGGTATTTATTTCATGTAAGTACCTATATTCAAGCACATACAGAAAAATGCTACAGGGGTTGTGCACACCGGGTGAGGCGCGGCGAAGATACTGAGAAATTAACAATTAAATTATAAACTTAACATTTCATGGCAAACATTTAACAATACACAAGCGAAGCACAGCGCTTGGCAACGGCTACAAGAGCCGGCGGCGCGCGCCTCTCCCAGTGTACGCTGCAGCTAATCGACCGCACAATATGTTACCATAAAAGCAAAACAAATGCAAACTATTATTCAAGAAAAACATTATGGAATCAAATTAAAAACTGTCGTATTGAAAGCGCAATAGATTCGCACGAGTACGTATGAAATGTAAAATGTTGCTCAAGTTATTACTTAAGCAAAAGCGGCTCATTTTGATTTGGGACTCGTATTGTAATTTCATATTGAAAATTTTCGTGAAAACATAAGTTACACTATTTTATTTAGAACCGGCACTCTGCGGTTTAATTTAAATGGTAGCAACTTTGGCCGTAAAAGATTTTAATAGCTGGGAAACTTGCGAGGGATACCTCATATGAAGATGAGAGTGATTCATCCCCAAATTTATAAATACTTTAATTTGAGTGGAAAACCCGCTATGTAAAGTATAGCGGGTACCTGTTACTGCTACCGGACATAGTACGTGTTTTTAAAGTGTGTTCAAATAGTTATTTATGATACACACTTCCGGAAAGTAGTATTAAGAATAAGTACGATACTCGCGTTTTCAGTGATACGCATTAGTAATAATCTTTTACGCTCACGTGTCATACAACATTTTTCCATGTATTTTGCAAGAAAATTAAAAAAAAAACCATTTATTTAAATTCATATTAAACTCATATTTGTCACAGTTATTTACTGTGTACCTTTCGTGTAATTTAAAAATGCAAGTATATTTTACTCCGAAACAAGGGAATGGAACCATGGAGGTAAATTACCAAAGGTCTTATTTAAATTTCGAACGGAACTGCAGAATGAAAACTGTTTATTGAAAAAAAAAACATATGAACACAATACTGCCGGCGGCGCGGCGTTAAGGTATATCGCAGGGCTTAAAATTTTTAAAAATTCTTTTTCGCACACGTTCAGAAAAGAGTCACTTTCCGCTTAATGTGTAAACATATAAAAGAACACTTTCCAAATAAAAGTGCATTGAAAATTTATATTGATTCATAATATTTTACGAGCTAAAGCGCGCTTAAATAAAGGTTTTCGTACCTTCTTTATTCCGATGTTTCGACCAGGTTACACCGGTCCTGGTTACTGGGTGACTAGGGGATCGTGCCACTAGTGGGTCGCCCCGTGACCACGACCGATGTAACCTGGTCGAAACGTCGGAATAAAGAAAGATTATTCTAACATTTGTTTTTTATCATCATCATTTATTCAATGAAAGCCATTAACGAGGAAAACATGCCAAATTTTAAAGTATTTGGAGACTAAAGCGCAGTACTCATTAGCGAGCTGTAACTGTACCATGCGTGATACAGTACGAGGTTCTTGTGTGTACGCTTCTAGCTCAGTTGAAAACGTCGGCTCGCTGCAAACTGCACGCGTACCGCTCGCAGCAGGTAAGCGAACCACGTACACACTATGCTTTTTGGTTACATTGCATTAAGGTTACAGCTCGCTAATGATCACACGGCTTTACTCAATGGTATGTGCCATGGCCATATTAACTTTCATAAATGAAAAATATTACTTTAAAAGGTTTATTAAATTTACCCTTTACGGCGTCTACAAATGCAATATTCGCCCGCATAATTTCTTTCATAACAATGTTTGCCGAAAGACGGAAGGATATCCGATTCAGTATCAGATCATTTGAATTATTCTCTAATTGAATAAAAACAAGTCGACCAGAAGGAAATTTCGCACCGCCAAGAGAAAAGGAAGAAAGTTTTTATTTGTCCAAAGATTTTCGCTTCTCGTGAAACTTTGTTAAGATTATGGCAGCCTAGTTAGATTGTAAATTGGCGTTGTGACGTCAAATTAATTCCTATTACGCTCTAAACCTGGGAAAGGGTTGGCTGAAGTTTTCTCGTAATTCATTTATTCGATGAAAACCTTTAACGCTGTTGCATTTTAATTGAAAGCATTATTAACATAAAACAATTACCCCCATAATAACATATTTTATATTTAATAGCTTGAACTATATTCTGTTCGTGGAAACAAGTTAGTGGAGCGCATACTTTATCACATATTCACGTACAAAAGTCAAGGATGCAAACATTGACGCAAATCACAAAAAGAAGGCTGTCATTGGCGACGACGGAGTAACGACGACAATACAATACGGCCAATGACAGAAAAGCTTAGCTTCCTTTGGTACGGTACAAGCTATAGAGCAACACGCCCGACGCGGGGCCGCGTTGGTGGCCGATTTTTATCGGATAGGTACCTCTAAGTTGGTCCTAGATAAATTTGTAAACAAAAATCTTACCCTTAGAGTGGGGAAATAGGGGTGATTACCTTCTCAGATATTTTGATGCCGAGTTGTATATTTAACAATTAAAGCCACAGATAATAATAAATAAAAACTGTTCAGCAAAAACGTTAAATCGCCACATATACTGAAAAGCAGAAAGTATCTTATATAGTAATCTTTAGTCAAATTAATATTTGGAATCGGTGCCATGCCAACCCAAGTAGTAAATGGGAACACAGATCTATCAGACATGCATGGTACTGTAACGTCCTTGACGTTGCAGCCTCCTTGTTTAGGTAAACTCTTTGCTTTTGCAATGCCTACGGTTGGCAGTTATATTAAAAAAATGGTTGCCTGTAAAGTCGGTTTTACGGGCGAAGATTTTACGTGACAACGTCTTTTTCTCGGTAGAATATTTATTGATATGAATATAATTAAATTGCACAATAGGAACAAGGAATTGAATGAAAATAAGAATTGCACAAATTTTAACTATAGAAATATATTTTGTTTACTAAAACATTGTACATGTAAACTTAAACTTAACACGAGAGACTCATCGTAACGTTACCGAGCGTTACACTTTTTCATAAGTGACTCCCAGCCGCAACCTAATTTAAGACGTTGTCACGTCAAAAGTTAATGTCATGATTTTAAGATTTGAAATAAGGAATCGTCTGTCTTTTGATAGAAGGTTCCATTGAATTAGATCTTCAGGCACCAAGAAATCCTCTCGTATTTAGATTAAATATTTTATATTAGCCTGAATGATAATACAAAATAAATAACTTATCTCTACCAGTATCTTTTAATTAATATCTACGTCCCCAGGTTCTATCCCTTCTGGGTAGAACTCTATATGGTGGAAGCGCCGGGTAGATTCTAGTACCGCGACTGAAGTATATTTTTAAATCAAGAAAGAAATAGTTTTAAAAAGATGGAGACCAGGACTACATTCGACGGAAAAGGTGATGTAACCGATTTCTTTCGTCAATTTAATATCATCGCCGCCATCAATAATTTCAACGATGATACAAAAAGAGTTGTGTTGTCGGCATATTTAAGTGGACCTGCATTGTTATTTTATAAAAATATTAATGAGTCTTGTGAGAATTTTCAGATTCTAGAAAAGAAAATTTGTGAGGAATTTCCATCATCGATAAATGCGTTGGAAAAAAATTTCTCACAAAGACAAGGCTTGTCAGAAGAGCCATTGCACTATTTTTATGTATTGGATGAGCTGGCCACAAAAGCGGGAGCTGTCATCGATGACAAATGCTTCATTAGACAGTTCTTGAAAAATGCGAATTTAAATACAAAAAATCTTTTCGCATTTCAATTATATAATAATAGAGTGCATTTAAAGGAAGTTTTGCGACAAGCGCAGGACATTTTTGAGGACGAAAACGTCGAAATTAGTTGGAATCTGCCAATCCAACCATCGTTTGCTCACTTCGAGGCGACGAAAATTTCGCATATAATAAGGCATGAAGAAGAACCGGAGAAGGAAATCAACGTTATTTCCTCCCAAAGTGTCCCTTCTCATCCCATTGTCCCTCCCGAACATATGATTCCCCGCACTTTTTGTTCCAGTAACTTGAACAAAAAGAAGAAAAAACCAAAGAAGAATCAAAAGATTTTTTTTTACGAAGAAAATTTAATGACGATGGCTGATGAAGAAGTTCACCTGTCACAGTCGTCAGAAAACAGCAATCAGCATACAAGTGAGTCCAAACCATTAATTAATATAACGTGTCGTGATAAGAAGTTAGTAGGGCTCATTGATAGTGGTGCTGTAGTGTCTGTGGTGTCAAAAGACACAGTAAATCGAATTCATCAACAAATTGATGAAAGCGATATGAAGTTGAAAGCTGTCGATGGTAAAGAATTGTTAGTTATAGGGAAAGTCAACCTAAAATTATTGATAGACAATGCGTTATTTATTCACGATTTTCTTGTGGTAGAGAATATTAGGCATAACCTCATCTTAGGACAGGATTTCTTACTTCGAAATAATGCGATAGTAGACTTTTATAATGAACAATTAATAATCAAACATATTAAGTGCAAGTTTAAAAGACAATATATACAAATGAATAATGAAAGGAATAGTGATAATTCGGTGTATGATGAAAATTTATATTATGCCGAATAGGTTGATAGTACGATAATAATAATGTGTTACTAATGAGATTTTATTTCAGTTTATTGTTTATATGAATGTTTTAAAGCAATGGTGGTATGTAAATAAGGTTCAATACAATAGTCATTTTAGAATTTTATTTCAAAAGCATATTAAATATAACTTTGTCATTTTATTAGAAATTTTTTTCAATACACATATTATAAGGAACATATTATAGGTAGTCTCATTAAAGTATTTTCATTTCTTTTAATTGTTAGCTTTAGTGTAATTTGTTGAGTAGGTGGATTATTGATATCGTAATAACCATAAGAATGATAGGTAACAGGTTCGATTCTCTGTTCAACTTGGAATTATTCAATTGACTTTGAATATGATCATTGATAGGATTAATTCAGCATTAGGATAGAATATATATAGTTAATAATGTATAATAGGATAATATAGGTCCATAAAGAAAATTCCCTTATTATAAAAAAGGAAACGGGTTCGATTCCCTGTAAGGTTAAAAAATAAATAAATGAATAATAATGTTAAATTTTGAAAATTTATCCAACTATGAAAAGATGGTATAAAGACTTATCATAAACTTAATGTTTTCATGAATATTAACTTACCCGACTGAAGAAAAATGGTGTAAAGAATTTTACTAATATTTTCTTGATTGTTTTATGTACTACCACATGATGCGGACTTCCCGAGAGAGAGCAGGCTGGCGCTCATGCAGACGTCAGCGATACTGACGATGATCCACCCTGAAGATGATGGAGACACCCTCTACGAATTCGCGTCGTTTTCGTTTCAATTTGGTCGCGTCGCGTTCGTCAAAATCGTCACTTGTAGTAGTTTGACTTGGGGGTAGGGAACCCTTAGTATTCCATGGGAATTGGGTTTAATCTTGTTTGATGCTAGATGTCCTTACCCAAAATTTCTATTACGTTTGCGCATCATGGGTGTCTAATAAAGTACAAGACAATAAAGTGGTGGACCACGTCTGTATCTTTATTAAAGATGTACGAAAGTAAACATTAATTATAAATTCTTTTAGGTTTTGCTCAAATCCAGTTAATGTTTACGAATCTAAGGAAATAGTTTGAATTTCGTTTCGTACATCTACTTAGTATGGGAAGTAATGAAGTTTCAAAATATAAATTTTCTTGATATTTAATGGTTTAATAAATGGGATAGGGTAAAGTTTTGCTGATAGATGGGATAAAAAAAAATTGCTTGGGTAATTTAAGTTATAGCTAGGGTTAGCTTTGTTTTTTTGTTTTTGCCGACTGATGTCGATGTAAAGTAAAGTAAAGTTAAGGTTAGGAGGGAGATGTACGAGGGATTTTGTTAAGGTTTTGCTCCCGTAAAGTCTTTGCAATAAAACTTTGCAAATAGTTAGGGTTCTTTTCCCGTAAAGTTTTTTTTTGCAAGTTTTGCAAACTTATTGTGAGGGCTAGTCTGTAGTAAAGGCCACCTCCCAGTTGTATTTATGTCCTTAAGCAGGTAGGGATTTTAGATAGGACCGTCGAACCCTCTCGATGTAGTAGGTAGGAAAAAAAAATTTGGTTCGGTCATCTGGTATGACAAAACAATTTTTTTTTTTTTAGAGGTGCCGGAGGGATGTAACGTCCTTGACGTTGCAGCCTCCTTGTTTAGGTAAACTCTTTGCTTTTGCAATGCCTACGGTTGGCAGTTATATTAAAAAGTTAATGTCATGATTTTAAGATTTGAAATAAGGAATCGTCTGTCTTTTGATAGAAGGTTCCATTGAATTAGATCTTCAGGCACCAAGAAATCCTCTCGTATTTAGATTAAATATTTTATATTAGCCTGAATGATAATACAAAATAAATAACTTATCTCTACCAGTATCTTTTAATTAATATCTACGTCCC
Organism: Chilo suppressalis; assembly: GCA_902850365.2. Taxonomy (NCBI): domain Eukaryota; kingdom Metazoa; phylum Arthropoda; class Insecta; order Lepidoptera; family Crambidae; genus Chilo; species Chilo suppressalis. The sequence goes on from OU963898.1 coordinate 25,014,111, forward strand.
CAGGTTCTATCCCTTCTGGGTAGAACTCTATAGTACCGACTCCAAATATTAATATGACTAAAGATAAAAAAGGTTTATTATTTTCTGCTTTTCAGTTTATCCGGCGGTTTATAAAGCTTTTTTAAAGAGAGTATATAATCAAAGTTTAGATTATAATAACATCTGTCGCTTAGAAACGGAACTACATTATCCTAAACTTTAACTGTAGGTTGATTGATGAAATTGACCGTTAGGGCGGCTGTTAACGACCGGTTTTCTACCGGGTCTAGGCACAGTTTCTACCCGGGCCGGTGCCGGCTGAGGTTATTCATGAGCACTGTTTGTACGTTTGTACTGACCCCAAGTACCGGTGTCTTTAACAAACCTCTGTAGTATCCTATACTTAAGTAATGACCGGACGTAGGCACAGTTTAAAACTGTGCCCTAAACCCGGGTAGAAATCGACTCGTTAACTAGCGCTCTTAGTCGCAAAGTTAGTTTGTCCGATCATATTTTTTCTTTCTTTTCCATTTAAAAATTGATGGACACTAATAAAAATAAATAAAAGAATCAGTTGTAACCGACCTTGTTATTCAAGTTCGTTGAATATAATAGCTGCGTCAGTGCTGAGTAGGGTGGTAATAAGCCTTTTTAATTTGACTTGAAGGCAAAGATAACTCCGTTAATAGTAAGGCCGGGTACACGTTGGTGAGCTGTGGATCAGATAAGATGAACAGATAAGAAAGGTAGGGACGATATAGGAATATATCAAAGCGTCTTTCTCAAGATGGACGAATATGTGACGTTAAAAAATAAATGTTAAATTATATATCTTTAGAACACAGAGGTAAGGTACAGGTTGGTGAGCTGTGATGAAACAGATAAGATAGATGGATAAGAGAGGTAGGTACAATAGAAGAACATATTAAATCATCTTCCTAAGATGGAGGAATATGTGACGTTAAAAAAATAAATGTTAAAGTTATCTTTAGAACACAAAGGTAGTCCTTTTAAATGTTTACGAGCAACTTGAAAAGATTTCCATAGTTTTGTGCTTCCAAGTAGCCAGATCTTCGTGGGGTAGGTGAAATGGGTTTCTTTTGTGAATGCATGTTTAGCTGTCGCATCAGCTATATTTACAGCCGGGTTCCACTCAAGCCACCAATACATGTTGACCGAGCTTAAGTCAACCTTAGCGCAGGGAAAATGATACAAGGCAACTGATACCGTCTAGTTGGGCAAGCTTCAAGAAGACCAATGCAAGTGGCTAATAAAGACGAGCTTCGTAGAGCTGCCAATACGTTCCATTGGCTTAAGCACGTCTAAGAATACCCCGACGACGAAATCAACCGTGGCAATGCGCCTCCGACTCCTCCTACACAGGCCAAAATCATCAACACTACACAGCTAGCAAACTTGCACACTAGCTTAGCATTAGACAGACACCGCACCCGTAGGATAAGAGTGCGAAAACCCGATCTACACACGACACGCTATACTAGGTACAGATACGTCCTTGGGCGTTTTTCCCCGCCCCCACGACAATGGCTAACTAGAGCCGAGGTCCGAGTCTCAGAGACGCTCTTTAGTTGAGCCGACCCCCTCATGTTCGAGTGGTCTAGAGGCTCCAGACGGAGAGGAGACTCCCCCCGTGAGAGATGCCATCCTCCAAGAATACCTCTGCACGTACGTACACGCACACGCCGATTCTTGGCTTGAGGTCCCCTTAGGATCTCGCCGTCCCTAAACCCGGTGACACTGTAAAGGTCATCTGCGGCCATTGGTGCGCTATCAGTTATTAAGGACGACGTAAGACAAATGTTGACGAGCGACAACAAGTGCCGATAAGCGACGCTAAATGAAGTCTATACACGTTGGCGCTTCCCTTTACTCGGAAAATTAAGCAAGCAACACCGAGCGATGACAAGGCAAGATAATTAAACATGCTGTATTTACGTTGGTATTGGCCTTCGCTTGGCCAACATTGTATAGGCGGCTTTCGACTTAATAACATTCAAGTGATTGTCGCAATAGTACACTTACATTCGGCTGTATACAACATTAGTAGGTACTTTACTGGCCTTTTTGTGTGGTGGGTTTTTAATGGTAGAAAATATTTTTTTCTGTTTCAGTGACTAGTTTACCTGTACCACTAATGAATCACCTAGGCACAAACATCGTAGCATTGCCCGCTAGTACTGCTCTTCACTCATATAATATAATCAAATCAAACTTACCACTATTTTTTTTGTTTGGTGGGTTTTTCATAATATATATTTTTTTCTGTTTCGGTGACTAGTTTATCTGTACCACAAACGAATCACCGAGGCACAAACCCCATAGCATTGCCCACTAGTACTGCTCTACACTCATATATAATCAAATCAAACTTACCACTGTTTCTTTTGTTTGGTGGGTTTTTAATAAAAGAATATATATTTTCTGTTTCGGTGACTAGTTTTGCTGTACCAAAAACAAATCATCGAGGCACAAACACCATAGCATTGCCCGCTGGTACTGTTCTTCACTCATATATAATCAAATCAAACTTACCACTGTTTTCCTGATAGCTGCTCTACGTGTAGTTTATAAACATGCTAATGTGTACCCGGATTTAGCGAAACCCTTTTTCACAGAAGAGCTAATAATCATTTATTTTTTTGTATAAAATACCCGGGTGAGTAAGTACTTTTACAAAACTTGATTATTTAGCCGACTTTTATAATTGTGAGATTTGATATTAGGATCCATAGCAATGTTTGAAAATATAATACCTAGGAGTTTTATTCTCTATTGTTTTACAAAGAAAGATTAGCTGGCGAGTGGTAGCGGGCATTTGGTTCAATTAAAAAACTATAAATAAACTTGCTAATAAACACAAACTTGTTTTTAGTTATAACTTGTAAAATATAAATTTAAAGCTGCAACATTTTGTAACGTAAATAATGTAAAAGGAGTGCAAAGACGATAGTAATTATTATTTAAAGAAATTAATAAAAATAAAAGTTATATTTTAATGCAGGAACTAATACTTGGTTTCTAGCGATAATAATGGGTCAACTCAAACATCCCTGATGCCAGGAGAATTCCTCATTTTCTCAATAGAACACCCCCGAGTGAGTAATGGACTTACGCGAGCTGAGCTTATTTTGCAGGTAACACAGTCACGGTATGTGGGTAAAATAAATTACGGCGTGGCTTCCACAATTTGGCGGCAAATTCCTATGATCTTATTTAAAAAATTAAGAACTTGAAAGGAACGCTTATATTTAATTTATAGCATAAATGCATTTAAAGAAAATATAACTAGAAAAAAATCCACGCGGACCAGGCAGCAAACGGGACTCGAACCCGCACCCTTCGCAACCCGGGCGAATGCAGTGACCAATTATGCTACCACGGCCCTCACGGACCGCGGCGAAATTCTTCTAGCCATTCTTAAGCTGCAATTCAGCGCCATCTCTTCGCATTATAGGTAATCCACAATGTCAAATGAATACTTTTACAATTATTAAACATTTGAAAGAAGAAATAGCAATTTTAGTTTTAATTAGATCTAAACATCAATAATCTTTAGATTTAAACATCAAGCAGTTACATGCTTTAAAATAATAAAAATTATAACTACAGATGCATTTACTTAAGTAGGTAACACATTTTGTTACCTAGTTGAAACAACAGATAAAAGCTTAATCACGTATACAAGAGTAGTGGTTTAAAAAAAATAAACGGATTTATATCATAATATTTCATCAGAGATGGCACTGCCTTGCAACCTAAGAAATACCAGAAGGAATTCGACACGGCCATTAGGGCCGCGTTAGCATAACGATCAGTGCATCCGCCCGGATAGCGAAGGATTCGGGTTCGAGTCCCGTCTGCTGTCTGGTGTACGTGAAAGTTTTACTTGTAAAATTTTCTTTAAGATTTCTTGCATTAATAATAATGAAAGAAAAGTCAGCATATGTAACTTTAAACGTAGATTTCAAATATATCAACAATTCAACGTCATATGACTTCTGTTTTTTTTCCACTAGTGGTGCTTATGATAACAATTTTAATATGTATAACTACTGCCCTTGCTTCGCTTCGGTGTACAGCTGTAGTGTAAAAAATAGTTTTTCTTCTCAGGCTTCTATTTACGCAATGACATTGTTCATATAATTATAAACCTTCCTTGAAAATTTATTTAACTGATAATGAAAATCTTGTTGTGTAGCTTAGGACCCGTTGTACAGAATGTATTATTGCTCTGATATTAATAAAGTTTGTCTCCCTTACCATTGGTCTTTACCCTTGTTATTAAACGTATCTAGTGACGCAGTGGTTTGTACACATCCATCACTTTTATCAATCATAATTATTGTGCTCATTATAGCATTTGAAAGGTATAAAACTTGGGAACGGTCTAATCCAAAAAGTCAATTCAAAAATTTTATTCAAGACGACCGACGAATTTATTATTATCATTTTGTAGGACCAGGAGAAAAACTGGTGGAAATATTCCATTTGTGAGTTCCCGTTGCGTGCGCTGCGCGTAAACGATTTTTCTTACATAAAAATCATATATGACGGAATTGTTCCCGTTTAAAAGTTCTACAAAAAAGTCCGCGACAGCATATGCCCATCTTTATCGTAACGCAGGTGAAACCGCAACCTCTAGTTGTAACATAAGTGAAAAAGTAAGATATATGGCATCGTGGACTTTTTTTTTGTAGATATTGATGTCCTCTATAAAACTTTAGTTCACCACTTTGCAGTATTGTCAATGACTTCCGCAGCATTCGCGATATAACGTATGTTTTTTGATATTTTTACACACATTGGGTTACCTTATAGAAATTTTCATACGGAACCCTAACTTTTTTCAAATCACTCTATAGCCACTCTATATATTCATAAGGGATAATGTAGGATAATAAATGTAAAAGATTTTTTGAAATCGGTCCAGTAGTTTCGGAGGCTATTAAATACAAACAAACAATTAAATATTTGCTCTTTATAATACAGTATAGACTAACTAGTATAGTAGACTTCAGGAGCTCGATGACGCAGGTGGCTAGCGCGTTCGGCTGCGATCGTTGAAGTTAAGCAAGTTTCGCAACGGTCAGTCATTGGATGGGTGACCAAAAATCTTCTATCTCGAGTTCCTCCGTGCTTCGGAAGGCACGTTAAGCCGTTGGTCCCGGCTGCATCTGCAGTCGTTAGCACCCACCAATCTGCACTGGGCCAATCTCCCTATTCCATCCATAGGGAAGGCCTGTGCCTCAGAAGTGGGGACATTAATAGGCTGATGATGATGATGATAGACTAGCGACCGCCTGCGACTTCGTCCGCGTCAACTTAGGTTTTTAGGTATCCCACAGGACTGGAATAAAAAGTATCCTGTAGCTCAATACAGGTTATAAACTATATTATTATGCGTACCAAATTCCATCCAAATCCATTCAGTACTTTGAGTGATTGAGTAATAAACATATAACCTTTCAAATTTATAATATTATTATGACATTGGTAGCATATCAATAAAAGATCCGGTTTCGCTAAATATAAGCCGTATTACAATATGAGATTAGAATGCAGAACGTAGACATTGTGATGTTAAATGTATAAAATTTTATAGAACGAAGAACCAAACGCTTTTAGTATATTTTAATAATAATTTATTATGAAAGAAACATTAAAATAATATTTTAAATTTATTTACTTAATAAATTGCAGCATAACCAGTTCGTATGTGACGATTGTTCCCAACAGCTGAAACAAAATTAAATATTTCTTTACAAATAGCCCAATGTATTCCTAGGAGGTCAACATGAATAAGGTTAACAAAATTATTTTGTACTAGCAGCCCGTGAACCCTCCAGTAGCTCATATTCAAAAGACTGATGATTTGGACCCAACCAAAAGTCATGGCCGTTTGTTGAAATTTTGTTTTTGCTGCCCTAGACGTTCCGCCCTACATAGATGGCTCAGGTATAGTTATTCTGCCGCGCTCGAGTAAATCCAAAAATCCCCGCTTGAGCTCCCCTACTATACGTAAGCAGCCACCATAGCCTTTAGACGCTTGCTATACCAAAAATATCTGTCACACCATTGCCTACCTTGACCCAATCCCCTACCCCCGTGAAGTCTGGAACCTTGCTCATCGACAAAAACATAATACCACCAAAAGGTATTATTATTTTACTGTGATTTGTTTACCTAAATTTACCTCTCTTTTTAATATATCCATATGACATATAAATGTGTCTAATTTTACACGGCATATACGGCTATAGGCTGATACTTACAGTCAGAATCATCGTTTTGGTCACGTAGAAGAAATCCAAACCACTCAAAGCCACTTTAATGTTGTTAATTTGGCCAATAAACCTTTCCACCTGAAACAGGAACTTTCTGGGATTCAGTTTATTCGACTGAAAATGGTTTATTTGCAGTCTAATTTCCTTTTAGAAGTGAACCGCGTGCAACAAATTTTATTAATATAAAGCGAACATCGGTACGAAAAGGATTTATTATTTTTGGCTACCTATCTAGTACTTTATCACGCAGCAGAAACTTATACGCGAGATTAAAAGAAAAACGTAATAAAATATGATTACAGTATGTTTTAGTAGAGGCCACCATAATACAAAGTAATAGTTATTTATGATATAAGTGCGGTAAGTTGGTTATTACAAACGAGTAGACGAATGTAATCCTGAGACGAAATCGAGGGCGTACCCTAGTCACAAGTTTGTAAACACCAATCCGCACGAATGTCATACAATGTTTTTCAACACGTTTGCGAGAAAACAGTATCTTTACCTAATTTAAGTAAAGAAGCAAACTTTTTCTACTAAGAAAATTGCATTTTCAAATGGCGTCACGTGTGGTTGATGAAAATTAGAACTGCATCATTTATCTCTTTTTCTTCCTTGTATTAAAGTGAGATAAAGGTAACCATCAAAAGTGCTCAGAAAGGAGTCTCATCCGAATTTAAAAAAAAATATGAAAAGGATACGCACGGCGCCATCTATGGGTGCGTGTGGTAAAATGTTTTCCTGCACGATCCGTTGTAAGGCTTGTAATTTTGGACTTTCGCACTATATATACAACCTCCGTAAATGCATTTTTTGAGCAAAATTGTGTTGCAAAGTTTAATTTACGGAATAAACCTTTTATATCAGGCTTTTGCACTTGATGCCTAATCAATACTATTAATATAATTATTATAAAGCTGAAGAGTTTGTTTGTTTGGTTGAACACGCTAATCACAGGAACTACTTGTTCGATTTGAAAAAAATATTTTGAGTTAGATACTGCATTTATCGAGACAGAATGTAGGCTATATAACATCAAGCTACCAGTATGAGCGGAGCATTGATGAAAAATGCTGCAAAAATGGGGAAAAAATATTCCATTTGTAAGCTTCGGTTGCGTGCGCCACGTAAACAGTTAAAGTTACACAAAAATCATATATGACGGAATTGTTCCCCTTTAGAAGTTCTATAAAAAAGTCCGCGGCGGTATATGTCCATATTTTAAGTTTGACTTACTTTTAACTTTTTCCTCATTAATCACATTCATCGACTGACACGAAGTTCGTCGGGTCAGCTAGTATAACATAATAATGAAAGAATAATAGCAGTTTATTTCTCAAATTGTGATTAATTCACCCGCGGTATCAATCACATAACTTACTTTGTGCACCTGCTTGATTTTCGTGATGTTTTGCATTCTTATGTCTATTTGTCTCATTTTTATTCCTTCTTCGATCTCTTTTATTTGACACTAGGGAAAGGGATTTTCTAAGTACACATATTGACACTCGTGTTACCTTTGTCAAAATATAGACAGTAGCCTCAGCTCACGCCATCTTCGAAATAATCACCTAAATTACCTAAGAACGCGCCTAGAAAATCGTGCCTAAAAATTCAATAGTCGGTACACGTTAAAAGTTACTCACCTCGATATTGAACCTGGAATTGGGTATACGGTACAACAGAATCAAGGGTACAGTGGACGCCGAGTGCACCCTGGCGGCCAGCAGTAGAACTAGCATCGTACGAACCACCAGAAACGCGAACGAGTAAGTATAGTAGATTGTGTGCTCAATGCCGTGGACAATACTGAAAATATATTAAAGAAAACAACAAAAAAACAATACAGCAAGAGTTATGAAAGTGAAACTTTTTACATTTTAAATTGTTATAAAAAATCAGACCTTATCAACAAGCATCGGTGGTTCAGTGTTAGAAAACTCTCCTCCTAAGTGAGCGTTCCGGGTTCGAATCCCAGCCGAGGAATAACTTTTTGTTTATCTTCCTCTTTTTATAAGCCAAAAAAAAGTTGAGGCAATGTATGATGTAATGATGTATGAAAACCCTGTAAAAGTGTCATTTGCAACGTGTTTTCTTTATTATAACAAAGCAAGGTTTGCTGCAAGGTTATGTAAAGTTATTGGTACTTTACTTATACCAGTTAAAGCACACTAATTTTTGTTTGTGCATTCAAACCTCATTCCTAAAGGAGAATGACAGATTTTCACAGAAAGTTAGGCCATGAAGTTTATACCAAACAAAAGGAAAATAGCTTATATTAAGTAGGGAAAATTTCGTCACATTATGCTATAGAAGTTAAGAAAAATCGTATCATAAAGTAGTAAATTGGGATTATAATAATTAACCACAATATTTGTTGTATTATTAATAGCTGTCATAAAATGGTACATTTTTTCCATACGTAAAGACAAAGGGAACAAAAAGCGTATACAGCCTAACTGTTCAAACTGTTCAAATGTTCACATCACTGATTACGTTATACTAGTCAAGTTGACACCATCGACGAAGCATTTAGGCGTAGCTTACCCTGACTCTATCCTCGAACCCCTCGAGCTCTTGAAATCTTATTCTATAGTAAATATTATAAATAATAGATTATTTTATAATCCACTCAGACGGGATTCGAACCGTATCTTCCGCTATCCGGGTTACCTACAATGCGAATAGATTGACTTAGACCGCCTACGTTGCGGTCCAAGAGATACTAAAGGAGGTTCTACACGACCATTAAGGTAACGGTAGCATAACCGGTTAGTCCACAAGGGTATCTTATCCCGTCTGGAACCTGAATCGAGAATATTTTTTAATAGTTAAGCAATTTAACTGCAGAATGATTTTTTTAATCTTAAGTAAATTTTACTATATATAATCCACTCAGTCGGGATTCGAACCCGCATCTCCCGCTATTCGGGTTACCTACAATGCGAATAGATTGACTTAAGTCCTCTACGCACTATCCATCTTGCTGGATCCAGCATGTGGGACAGCGCTATACACGTAAAAGAGATGGAGATACAGGTTCCCTTTTACGCGTATAGCGCTGTCCCGCATGCTGGATCCAGCAAGATGGATAGTGCGTAGAGGACTTTAGACCACCTGCGTTGCGGTCCAAGAGATACTTAAGGAGGTTCTACATGACCATTAATTATCACTAGCATAATTGGTTAGTCCACCCGGATATCTTATCCCGTCTGGAACCTGAATGGAGAAGATTTTTTAATAGTAAAATTTTCTTTAGGTATATTCGTAATAAACAGTTTTCCTTTACCTACAGTCTTCTGTAAGGTAACAGGCTCTCAAAATCAAGCTGAAAATATGCGAATTGGTACCTCTGTTAGCAGTTAAAACTGTAATCAAAATTAATATGGTCACTTACTTGGAGCCTTGGTTTTTGATTAAACATGATACAAAATGGCCGGTGTTGTTTTTACTGAAAAGCAAAGCAGGTTCTCAAAAAAAAGTTCACTATGTAATTAATAATAAATAAACTGGCAGGGGTAACTTGTTTCTGCCAAATAAATTTTGGACAATCTTTCCGAATATTCTGTTTCCGAGTCGTCAAAAATTCAAATCGTAAAAAGTAGTTCAGCGTGTTTTAAATCTTTTGCTCTAAAAACCATTTTTGTACTGTAACATGTCCATAGCGAATTTATGGCACTGTCTCAATGGATGGGTATCATAAAAATATTTTTATAGAGTTTCAAGGAAGTTTTGAAATAAGAAAGAATTAAAATGTTTGATAGATTTCTGGAATAATTACTTGAATTAAAAGAACTACCAAAATGTTACTATTCTTAATTCCTCCCTCTTTCAGGCTGCCTCTTCAGCCGTTAGCACCCACCAAATCTCTCTAGTCCAAGTGGTGTTTATAACCCCATTAGTTTAGTAGTAGGGAAGCGCTAGAGAGATTTTTAAATGTTACTCGAGCGCGGCAGAATACCATAGGGGAGGCAACCTTACACCCTATGAAGAACTCCCACCAAATATGAGCCCTTTATAATAATATGAGGTAGAACGTCCAGGGCTGTAAAAAAAAACAACGAACTGACCGACTTTTGGTCGCGTCCAAATCGTAAGTCTTTTGAAAAGGAGCTACGGAGGGTTCTCTTAACATCACATCCCAACACCCATTAGCGTCTGATGCGCTTTAATTATTTTTTTCCTATTCAATACAGATTAATATTTTCTCCGTCATTAGAAACGTTACGTGAACCCACTACTATTAGCTTCTATTCAAAAGACTGACGATTTGGACGCGGCCAAAAGTCATGGCCCTATATAAAAGTCTAAGGTATAGTGGGAGTAATTCACAGGGTGCAAGCTTTCCCCTCTTATATTAGGTATTCTGCCGTACTCGAGTAAATCTCAAAATTCCTTAGGGCTGGAAACATTTGGGGTACTATAATGGAATTCTTTGCCCCAGCAGTGGCAGCATCAGTGTGCTGATATACAATTGAAGAAATAATTGCCACTTTACCTCATGCTGAAATATAGCTGCGTACAAATCCAATATAGGTTACTTCCAAAACAATTGAGTATGTAGATACCAATAGTTTCATTGATCAACTTTACAAGCCTTATTAAGAGCATATGTTGTACACGAAATTCATCGCAGTTAAATAGCTCCTGAAATTGTGAATTTTTATTAAAAATACAGGTACAGTCATTATTCTGTTAGAAAGCAACGAGAAAATTTAAGAAAAAATACAACTTTTAATATATTATTGAAGTGATTATTGTAATTAAACAAAATCTATCTGTACAAAATTACGTACGTAGTACAACAAATTCCAAAAAACAAAATACAAATTTTTGGAAAATTAATACATAAAACATTATTGTAAAAATGTACAGAAAAATCACTATCCACGTGTAGAAAATATCTTCTACGCGGCACGTGTAGAATCATTCATTCATTCGTGTAGAATCAAACAATCATTAACTTCCACGAAAAGCTGATAATTAAATGAACAAACATTTATTCGAATTTGATGAAAGTTAAGCTAAAATCAGCATTTAACCTATAAACGTATTCTTAATTCGAATGAACTCAATTTAAATTAGGATCTGAGGCCCACCAGGAGCAAATTAATCTCGATTCAACTAAAACTAGCTATAGAAAAATGTAAAAACATCAATGTCAATTTGGCATTATTGTATGGGATTTCTTTTTCCTTGTCGCTAACTTCATTTCTGAAGGTCGTGTCTAACTTGGTATGTTGACCACCCGACGCACTAATGCTTCTCCACATATTCCTGTCCTCGGCAGTCTTTATAGCCTTTATTATTGATAAGCCAGTGAGCGACTTTAGGAGACACTCTCGCTCCGACCGCGGACCGTGCGCCACGTCGCACCGCCGCCTCCCTGCTCCGTGCGCCCCGCCGCACAGCTGCCTGCTTCGAGTCGACTCGACGCGCCTGCGCTCATTCGTGAGACCCAAGATTGGACCAGTGGATACCTAGCGGTGTTAACGAAACTGGTCGGCGTAGCCCCGGTACGTCTCGAGCTCTCCTGAGCTCGGAAACCGGAAGACCCGATCCCATTTGCACTTGGGCCTTCCCAAGGGTGACGGTTGTTCCCATATTCACTAGGAATATCGGAACACATCTCTTTCAGCCTCAACCGACCCCCTGCCGCGGGCAGGGGAGTCCACCGCTGTCGTATAGGGTGTTAGGACCTGCGGCTTCACGCCACAGTCAGGGCACTCACATACACACATCACATACACACCAACTCGACACACTACACTAAACTTAACATGGACATCACACAACAAGTACTGTCCCTCTTCTCCGCCCTCGGCCTCACCCTGGATGAGGCCGCCATCAGGGAGCTCGTCGCGAGAGCGCGCCCCATGCGCGACTCGCCCGCCAGCCCCTCCCCCGAGCCCCCCCGCCCCGACACCCCCTGCCTCCCCGGGCCCTCGAGCGCGGGCAAGCGCCCCGCCTCGAGCCCGGTCTCGACCTGCGACTCCGACTCGACCATTGTGTCGGCGTCAGACGACTCTGTGTTCACCACTGTGGTGAGCAAGAAGAAGCGGCGCTCCAAGCGCCGCGCAGACACCGCGTCTCCAACGGCGCCTTCTCTCTCTGTCCCTCTCAGCCCTCTCACCCCTCTCGCGGTCGCCCAACCGACCACACAAACCCACACAACATCACACAACACTACAAAACCACACAATAGGTGCACCGCCGCACCTATCAAGGCAAAGCCGCCGCCGCCCGTCTTCCTGCGCGATAAGGCGCAATGGGCAAAGGTCGCGGACCTTTGCAAAGCTCAGAACATAAATTACACACAGGCGTCGAACACTGGTCACGCCATTAAAATCACCACACCCACAATCGACACATTTAGGAGCCTCACAAGGCTACTAACCACTCACACAATCCCTTACCACACATACGCCCTCCCCGAGGAGCGCAAAGTCCGCGCGGTACTCAGAGGAGTCCCCTTCGAGCTCTCCAACGAGCTCATTCTAAACGACCTAACCGATCAAGGCTTCCCAGCCGAGGCAGTGCACAAGTTGCACAGCCGGACTGGGAAGCAATACCCGTTGGCTCTTGTCATTTTGACCTCGGTCCCGGCAGCTAGGGACATTTTCAAAGGTCCCATTACAGTCTGTGGCCTCGACAATATCAAAGTCGAGGCCCCACACCGGCGAGGCACCCCTGGGCAATGCCACAGGTGCCAATTATATGGCCACGCAGCAGCCAACTGCTCGGCGGCCCCGAGGTGCGTCAAGTGCCTCGTACCCCACCTCACCAAGGAGTGCACCCGCACTCGTGACGCACCCGGGGCACCCGCATGCGTGCTCTGTGGCCAAGAAGGCCACCCGGCCAATTACAGGGGTTGCCCGCGGGCCCCACGCCCCAGGCCCAACACTCACACTCACACACACACAAAGCCAACCACGGCGACAAAAATACACCCACCACCACCTAATAACACCACCACAAACTTCCCGGGGCTACCCAAGGCGGCCGCCCCTCGCAGCCCGGCGCCCCCGACAGCCTGGGGACCAGCCAGGGCCCGCCCAAAACCACACCCACCACAACACACCACACCAACAACACAAGCTAAGCCAGCCCAAGACGTCTCTCTGGCCGAGGACATGGCGCTTATTCGCTCCTCGCTCAAGAGGGTGAATATCGCCGAGATCCACACTCTCGCCGCGAAGCTCCGGCTAGCAAAGACACCCCTTGAAAAGGCTATAGCTATAGCCGAACACCCCGAACTCGTTGCCGCGTTCGATTAATTTTTCAATCATTACAACACTGGAAAATAACCAGACTCCGAACACAAACAAAAACACTATACACAAAACACGCGGTGATAACTCAAACAAACACCACTGTTGTTTAAATTATGACCGCGCAAAACACTAACATTACAATCACTCAACAAAACCCCGGGCGTACCAAGCCGAAAGGCGCTTCGCTTGTGTCATTTAATACGCGCAGCTTAAAGTCCAACCTTAACGAAATTAAATTATTTTTGCAAGATAGGGAACCCGACTTTCTGCTCCTTCAGGAGACTTGGCTCAAACCAACTCAAATGAAGGGGCTGTCGATCCCTAAGTATAAATTAATCCGGAACGACGGTGCCAACGCGCGCGGCGGCACCGCAATTTACTATAGACGCAATTTACACTGCACACCTATACCCACTCCCGCGCTCACAAACATGGAAGCCACCATCTGTAGGCTGGCGATGACAGGACACCAGTCCTTAATCATCGCCTCAGTCTACATTAGATCAGGTACACACCCTCACCGCGCAGACTTCGAAACACTCACTTCATTAGGTACATCAGTCATAATGTTCGGTGACTTTAACTCCAAACACACCGACTGGACATGCGAGACCACCACCACCTCTGGCCGCAGATTACTACACATCACCGAGGAGCTTGGCTATGATGTCATATGTCCCTACGCGCCCACCCACTACCCAGACAATGTACAAAACCGACCCGACGTCCTGGACTTCGCGATCCTTAAAAACGTGTCGCTTCGCCTCAGCTCGATCGAAACGCTCGACGACCTGGGGTCAGATCACAGACCGGTGTCTCTAGTTCTAGGTCCCCAAGACCCACTAGACGCCCCCGCGCCCCCTAAGAGGCTATTCACCAACTGGGACGGATACCGCTCCGCTCTCGAGACCGCTTTAGACTCCCCCGAGTCCCCGTTCCCTAACTCACCGGACAGTCTCGACAGCACCGACAAGATTGACGAAACTATAGAGTCTTTAACTTTACTGGTGACCGAGAAGGCGAAGGAGAACTCGCGGGAGGTTGAGCTGCCAAAGCCCAAGCTCCCGCTGGCCATCCGGAACCTAATCCAAGCCAAAAACGCCGCTCTCCGGAGAGCCAAATTATACCCCACCCCCGAGTATAGGGCTACAGCTAATCGCCTTCAGCGACAAGTTAGGTCCCAATTAGCCGCTCTGAGACACTCCCGTTGGGAGGAACTCATGGCGGACATTACCCCATCCCATCTTGCGTACTATAGAATCGCGAAAGCGCTCCGTAGCGACGTCACCACTCACACCCCCCCGCTCACTCGCCCCGACGGCACCGTCGCCTTCGAAGACGACGAAAAATCTGAGTGTTTTGCAGACAGCATAGCGGCGCAATGCACGCCTAGTACGCAGGAAACTAACCCGCAACATATTCGCGGAGTGGAGGAGGAGGTCCGCCGGCGGGCCGCCCTTCCACTCATTGACAACCCCCTAGACCCCGTCACGACAGACGAACTCAGACAGACCATTAGAAACTTTAAGCAACGCAAGGCCCCGGGCGCCGACGGCATCTCTAACAAGGCGCTCAAGCATTTTCCCATCCAAATGCTAACCTTGCTTGCAATTCTCTTTAACGCATGTTTTGATCTGTGCTACTTCCCAGCCGCCTGGAAAGAAGCAATAGTGATAGGCATCCCCAAACCCGGAAAACCCGCGCACCTCCCCAGTAGCCATCGCCCTATTAGCCTCCTCAAGGCAATGGCGAAACTTTTCGAAAAACCATACTGACCAGACTAAGAGAGCACCTCCTATCACCATCCGATCCTATTATCATTGACCACCAATTCGGCTTCAGAGCCAAACACTCCTGCCCCCAACAGATCCATCGCATAGTGGAGCACGCCCTAAGCGGCTTCCAACTTAATAAATATAAAACTATTGCAGTCCTCTTCGACGTCGCCAAAGCCTTCGACAAGGTTTGGCACGACGGATTAATCTTTAAATTATATCAATTAGAGTTACCTGACCGCCTAGTTAGGTTAGTAGCCTCTTTTCTATCAAACCGCACCTTCCGCTATAGATACGAAGGTTCACTATCAACACCCCGCCCACTACGAGCCGGTGTACCGCAGGGGTCCGCTCTCTCCCCCCTGCTATACACAGCGTACACCAATGACATCCCTCAGACCAAGGGTGTCGAGCTCGCTCTCTTCGCGGACGACACGGCCCTCTACTCTAGGGGAGCCAGTACCAATCAAATCATAGCCAAGCTCCAACCGGCAATCACAACACTTGGGAATTGGTTCCGCGATTGGAGAATCGACGTAAATCCGGACAAAAGTTCGGCCATTTGCTTCGATCCCAAGCGCCGCACCAAAACCATACAACACGGTGCGCGGTCTCTGCGAATGCAAGGCATAGCAATACCGTGGCACCGCACAGTCAAATACCTAGGGATCACACTAGACAAAAAACTCACCTTCCGTGCACACATCACACGCGTAGTCGCGAACGCGCGCTTTTATATGAGCCGCCTCCACCCGATGCTCGGTAAATACAGCAAAATGTCACTTCGTAACAAGCGAACGCTTTACAAAGTTTGCATACGCCCGGTCCTCACTTACGCGTCACCAGTGTTCGCACACGCGGACGAAGCGATTTTGAACAAACTTCAAGTGCTTCAAAATCGCTTCTGCCGCATAGCCACAGGGGCCCCGTGGTACGTCCGCAACGCGGACCTCCACAGGGACCTACAACTCGACACAATTCAAACACACCTCACAGAGTGCTCGGAACGGTTCTTCAAAGCTGCAGAAGAGCACTCTAACACACTCATTAGATCGGCGTCGGGATACGCTCCACACACTCCATCTCGATTCAGGCCCCGCAGGCCCAAACACGCACTCACAGCCACACACAATAAACTCACGCGCGATCTCGCGGCCCTCTTGGCCGCTGAGGATCCAACACCCGCGGTGAGTCCCCCCCGCCCCCCCGACACAGAGAGGTTCGATTCCTCTCAGTCCCCTCCCGTTTCAAGTGCACATCTGAGTGCACTTGTCCTCTAAGCGCATTTTGCGTTATTTTAAACTATGCACTAGTTTAAACTAACGCAGCGCCGCATCATCCCCCTCTCGGGGGGTGATCGCTTCAGATGAAGCTTGTAAGGCCCTTCTGGCCATAAGCATGAATAAAGGGTGTTTTTTAGTCAGTAGGAGTCTGACATAACCTTACAGCCGGCTGTAGGGTATCCATGAGGATTTCTCACCCTCTCCCCCGCCTGGGAGGAAACAAAAAAAAAAAAAAAGAGCGACTTTACTAGGTCTGACCAGCGGGTAGGAAAACGACCGCGTGATCTTCTTCTGTCGACCTGGCCAAGTACCATCAGCTTTTCTAGGCTATCTGGGTTTCTGCGAGCGATGTGTCTGAAATATTTGAGTATGGGCTGGTAACAGATAGTGTGACAACTTTGTGATGATGCCGAGTTCCTCAAGTATGGACACGTTGGTCCGGCTTGCAGTCCATGGAATTCTTAACATCCGCCTCCAACACCACATGTCAAAAGATTCGATCCTTGCTCTTTTGCTCTGTCTTATAGTGCATGATTCAGCGCCACAATAAAAATCGAGAAGACCAACGTGCGCTCCAGCCACCCTTTGGTTTTGCGGGATATGTTGCGATCTTTCCATATTCTAGTGAGTTAAGTCATCACTGCTTTGGACATTTAGATTCTTCTATATATCTATGGCTCGCTACCACCCACGTTGCTTTGAAGAGAGCCAAGGTGTACAAAATGGTCAACAAATCTCGGAGTTTATTGGAGCAAATTAGTGTACCAGGTCTGTCTACCAAGAACACCTTGGTCTTCACCTTATTTATGGTGAGGCCAACTAATTCACTCTCTCTGTCCACTCTAGAAATGAGTTCGGCTATATATGAATCCTTCTCTCAATGGTGTACGTGTACACTAACAGCCAGTGTTCCTCAGGGCGGTGTACAATCTCCTTTTCTTTTTGCTATTTTCATCAATTCCTCTACTCTTAAGTTGACTTCTACCTGTCATCGGTATGCAGACGATCTCCAGATTTATACACAGGCTCGATTAGAAAATTTTAACAGTGCCATTAATAATCTAAATACAGCCGTAGCATTTATAACAGAATGGAGAAACTCATTTGAACTAAAAATTAATCCAACAAAAGGCTACCATTAACAGTACACTATTTACTTCATATAACGGATTGACTATAAGAAAAACAATTGAAATAAGGCAAAGTCATTAAAATACGGGTGGTAAATACACTACCTAAATGACAGTAACATTCAATAAATAGGTAGATACTAGTTTTTAGCAGTATTTTGTGAAAAAAAAATGTTTTTTTGGTTCAAATACTTCATAATTAAGGGTTACATTGATTATACTTACATGTTGTGCAGCTTCTTTCATTAGCTTATTGTGCAATTTAAAATGTTCAGTGACGTAAATGCTGATAACCATTATTAGTAAGTCACTGTAGCTCCAAATGAAAGTAGATTGAATATTGAACACCTACAAAAGTAAGAAACAAATTAACTTATCATACTACCTGAGTAAGTAATGCCGCCTAGTTTCATCCATAGTTAAATTTGACTAATTTGACTATAATTAAAATACAAGAGAAAAAATAAACTTAAGTCAACATTTGACATATTTACTATGTATTTGATGTGACGTTAACCATTGTTCAATTTTACCATCGATGACACAACGCGGCCTAAGTAATGCATAGTATCGACCTGCATAGTCGAGTCAGTTTTATCACACAAACATCAGTTTTATGGTGTTTTTCATAGGTTCATGATCAAATCGATATCGTGTTATCTCTTATATTTGATTCAATTATTTATTATACCTACATATAATTTTATAAAGATAAATTGAAGTTCCGCAAAAATCATAGGGATTTTGCTTGGCAACTTTCGCAATGGCCGGTAATTAGATGGGTGACCAAAAACTTATGATGTCGATCTTCTCCGCGCTTTGAAGGGCACGTTGGTTTCAGCTGCATCTGCCGTCGTTAACATACACAGATCCTCACTGGTCGAGCGTGGTGAGTCATGTGCCATTTTATCTATGTCATCCATAGGGAAGGATTGTGCCCCAGTAGGGGAGACATGAATAGGTTGATGATGACGATGATGATAAAATAGACAGGCATTACAGTGCACACTGACTTACCTCAATTAAAATCCCCTTCCATAAACTATACCTAGTGTACGTAAAAATCCATGGTTTATCGTAACGAAAAAATGTCTCCGCAATATTTTTTGAGTCGCAAGCTGTGGCTACTGTTACTCCATACAGAATTGAAAGCAAATGTTCCACTGAAAGATTTTTAAAAAAAAGTAGAGAAACGCTATGTATACTACCACTACTATACAAAACAATATAAATATATATTGAATATTTATTTTATTTTTGTAAGTATATACGAGTATATAGTAGTAGGTAATGTGTGTATATATGTATAAATATATTTTTTGTCGTCTATGTGTTTGTAAATATGTATGTTTGAATGTACATGAATTAGCTATCATAGTAGTATTTGTATGGTTTTGATATTTTTTTTCTCTTATTTACTTAGCCGTCGTATTTTTTTCTCCGCTTAGCCCGATGGTTGACTGGAAAGGTATGCCTTATGGCATTAAGTCCGCCATTTGTTAAATGACAATGAATTATAAATAAATAAATACCTATAAAAGCTTTTGTTGACAAGCGTTCAATCTAGCTTACGTTCCAGGGTAATGAGTAAGATATTGTATCGAGTTATAAATGATCCTCAAATATTATTGTATTTTGTGTACTAATAACTACTAGTAAATAGCAATATTTTCTTAGTTCTTATTTGTGCTGCAATTTCCTGCTATGAATTAAAGCACTCCGGTCTCTTAGCTACTTACATAAGGCTGTCAAACCAGTGTGAAGATGTTGTAATATTAGCAGTATGATAAAAAAAAACATAAAAAAAACTCACTTGTGGAACATTCTGGTGTAACTAGGAGTCAGAAGAGAAATCGAATACCGTTTTAGTGAAATGTTGATACCGGATTCCTGAATATTTTTATTTAATGAATAACTTTAATCCGCATTATAACGGAGTGATTACTTGCTCAGTGATCCTCATCAGAAAATCAAACTAGCACAATTGTTGTAGAACTAATCGAAAATAATGAGGTTTTTGGAGTTTACACCTTAAGAATCGATTTGCATATATAAGGGGCCCGATATGAGAAAAATGTGAGGAGTAAAATCTATCGATGAATGACATTACTGACCTCGTTACGTTTTTGTGCGCAACCTCATCTGCGCACCTTTCACTTTTAGCCATGGCAACGGATAAAAAACATTAAGTTGTCACAAATGTCAATAAAATAAATAAACTAAAAAGAGCAAAATTAATGAAAACAAATAAATAACAGAATATAGAGAAATGCCGGTAAGTGTCGGTTTTCAGTACAGATGGAATTATAATACATATTTACAAAATGATGACTAGTGTGTGATATTTTTGAAATTGTGTGTTTCCAGAAATACATAATAAAATATATGATGAATATCGCTAATGTTAGATGATAAAATGTGTGACATGGAACCTATGATAGTCGAAACCATGGGACGATTCCTGAGGTATCTCTTCTTGTAACCGAATTCTTCGAACTTGATTTTGTTTTGTGTCTGTTCAAAGACAATCGTTTTTAGAGTGTAAACTCCAGTCGTGCGTCGGAGCTGACACACACAATTTTTATTCACACTTAACTTTATTACTTGTTCTTATATTAATATTGGTCTTTTAATAAAAAGAATTATACTGTAGCTTGGATTAAAAATGTGACCTTAGAAAAATAGTGTAAAGCGCAGCGCACACCTGAAGAAGCACGGCGGAGATACGGAGAAGTTAACAATTTAGGTAAAACCTTCTTATATCATAAGTGTTTAAATTTTAATGTCATACATGGAATAATTCACAAGCGCTGCGAAGCGGCCACGAGAACTTGCGAGCGTTTTTTTTTGTGTGTGTCTCAAAGTCGCCGCGCACCGCTCCGTGGCTTTTAATATCTTCGCCGCGTCTCTGAGGATGTGCGCTGCTCCCAATACTTACCCAGAGCAGCAAAAAGTATTGACGACATAGTAATATTGCAGAGCTTAATGACATGATTCGACAACGGTGGAAGTTTCTGCTCAATGGATTCCACCTTCGCTACCAAACGTGGCCATCGTTGGCAGACAGTGGCTAATATGAAGAGCGATACTGACCCTGACGTGTAAAATAAGAAGTTTGCTGAAAACAATCGTAAAGATAAATTATTTAACTACCTATAGTTTTCGAATTACATGAGACTAAACACTGCGAACTTTGAGTTACCCGAGAACAACTGAGAAGCCTTAAAAATAGTGAGACAGTTATAAACAGTTAACTTACTACAGCCCCATACAAAAATATTGATTTATATCGTTCATTTACATTTGTAAATAACATACCTGATTTGAATTTATTATCCGTTTAAAGTACTTTGATCCTAAAAGTAGATTTATTGAAATCAATTTATGACAATTAAAATGCTAAGATCTCATATTTCAAAAAAATAATAAAGGAAAAAAGTACGCTAAAATAACTTTAATCGTTGTCTGAATTAGCTGATAAAGTTTTCCAGGTAAGTCAAAATTCACGGTGTACACGCTAGATCACTGAGCGATCGAATTAACCAAGACCGCACTGATAAGAGTCACACTGAAAGCGACACGTGCCAAGGTTGGTGACTCGCTTAATTTCTTGTCTTTATGTAATAGAACCTTTCTGTCGTATATTTATGAAATAAAAGTAGATGATGCAACAATAATTTAAATAATACATTATTAATTGAAATCTTAAAATGATTGGACTTAAACGATATATAAAACAAATTACTGTTGGTCTTTGAATATTATATTTAGCAGTATATAAAAATAAAGAAAAACATAGAGAGATACTTTTATTCAAAAGTAAGTGAACATTAGTACCTACAAATAAATATTATTATTATAATAATAAGTATTTATTTGCTCCAAAAACCACATATACAAATACAGAAAACTTAAAATCTGACATACTAACTTTTTTGGGTACGAAAGGGAATGTGACTCAGCCTTAGACCGCCGTATTACCGGAAGTCGCTGATATTCTGCCACAACCTAATTTAACTAATACATGCTCCATTTTGTGATACCAACAAGTAAAACTTATCGTCTGCAACAGCTATTTAGTCTAACGTACTTACTCATATTTGTTAGTGAAATTTGGTTTTCAAGGACCCAATAGAAACTCATGATGAACATAAGTATTTGACCAACGCTGCTGACGAAGTATAATATTGTGTAGAATGATAAAAACTGAAACCTGACAAAGAAAGATTATTGAAGTTTAAGCTTTAAAATAATTATTCCTTTTTTAGTCTCCAATGATTTTGTAAACAGACTTGAAATGCCAATTTGACAATTCTTTAATACCTAAATTCTTCCAATTCATTACTCACCTCAATTCGTAACTACGTGTATTCATCAAACCCGTTAAAGGTACAACTCCCATCATACGTCCACAGAATAACGTTAGGCGTAATGCTGAATGTAGACCGTTGAGCTCCGTTTTAGTCAACTGGAGTTTGTTTTCTAAATTAATTAAGCTTTTACGTCGCAAATGGAACATTCCCAGGATTAGAGTTTTCATTGTAAAATCATAGATTTGATATTTTCGGAGTATCTATTCAGTACTTAATTATTCTCCACTTAAAAAAATCGGTTTTGACGAATCCTACAAAAATGGAATGCTGGTGAAAGTATTTTAGCAGTAAAGATTTGACAAGAGGTATTTGAGACTTTATCCTACTAATATTGTAAATGTGAAAAAATGATTTTTTGTGTTCGTATGTTTGATAATCAAATTCTTTGCAGTTACTTGTACGCCATTCTTCACATACTTAAAAAGATTTCTTTTAACTATTAAAACGTATTACTAGCATTCTCGTATTAGTAGCATCTGATTGATTACCTTAAAACTTTTAAAGGCATAGATACTCCAAACATGCAACAACTCAATTTAATCTAGCTACACAATCATTTTTTCTACTTAAGAGAATAACATTGTAAATGTATTTTATCTGCATGAGATAAAGATAACCTAAACCCGTTGACAGTATATTAAAATCTTACAAAAAACCAAAGCTTGAAATAGACTTGAAATAGAACTGTACTCTCCAGTCACCACTGTCCACTGAACATTTGAAAATATTATTTTGGGCTATCCTAGTGAATATCTATCGACTAGATGTTATTAAAACGACCACTGTCAACACCTCAAACATAACAAAAACACGGGTCGACTGCAACTTTGCGGTAACAACACTCTACACCTGTTGTTGGTTTAAGCTGTGTTTGTAGTATCAGTAAACAAGAACGAATATCCTTCGTTAGACGTTTGGAACTGTGAAAATATTTGTCTTATGGATGTGAAACATTATAGGGTTTGTATCCTTTAACGACACTCGAGTATGTCTTATTAGCAACCTTTATAACGGTTGCAATTAAAATACTGATCGGGAAGAGAAAAACATGGAACACCATTTAAGATGTATAAGACGATTTGGGAAATGGGTTTTATTAATGTTAATGACATAGAGGTATCCGATTTCAGTCTGTGAATGGGGAGATTTGATGAGCAAAGGTGTGCGCTCCGTTTGTAAATAAAAGCTATTCTGCAGCATATAAGATTCGCAGAACACGTTTACAAGTGGCCAATTTTTTATTAGTGTTAATAATTAAGTATTCAATTTAATATAAACTTCAAAATCCGTGTAACAAATATTTGATTCATTGTATGGGAATGACAAAAATAGGCCAAACTTATTAGAAAACGAAATACGTAATCAGGTAAAAATACACAAAAAAAGTTAAATCATAAATAGGCTGACTCAGAAGATTTTCGGTCCTATTCCATGTTAATACTGGACGAGGTAAATCCAATTCATTTTAAAAGAGATAGGGTTCAGTAGATTCAAAATAATACTAGATACCTTTTGATGCTGAACAAAGTGCAGGGTCAGGGCCAGCATGATGATAATGTTCAATTTCCTAATGGTATCAGAATTAATTTATGTCTCCCATTTATAAAAAAAGCTTTTAATTTTTATACCTGGTGATAATTACTTACAATATAATAAGATTTATTTTTATTGTAAGTCTTATAAGTCTTTCCTTCATCTTGATAATGAGCTGTATTATACCATAAGCGTTATAGGTATAGCGTAGCAGGACGATTATTTTTATTTTCAAATGGACAGTTAACAACTAGTGCCGTCCATTATTTTCTTTTACTTACTTTATGATATTTTTCATATCAACCTTTTCTTATGTGGCTCATGTTCATTTATTGATGTGCGTGTGTGCTCCAAAGCGAAAATGCCTTTTTAAAAATTGCTCCGTAAGAGGCTTCCAAATAATTTATTTCGTTCGAGCCTGGAATTTTAAATCACAACCGACTTATCTCATGGATTCAGTCGGCACTTAATAACGTACTTTACAAGACTCTTTGCGGGTTCACCGAATCATTCTTGAGGAGGAATGGAATCCTACCTTTTTTATAATGTTCACTCAGCCAGTTTCGTTTGCGACAGTATAATATTTAATTTATAACGAAAGTTATATCATCATTTGTTTCTTAAT
The DNA here is from genome assembly GCA_902850365.2 of Chilo suppressalis. Taxonomy (NCBI): domain Eukaryota; kingdom Metazoa; phylum Arthropoda; class Insecta; order Lepidoptera; family Crambidae; genus Chilo; species Chilo suppressalis. The sequence continues at coordinate 25,038,388 of OU963898.1, forward strand.
TTAAAAAGAATTCTACTAACCTAAGCTTTACTACCAAGTTTTGTACAGTTCAACGGCATCAATTGAAATCTCATGGTCTTCCTGTATTTTTTTGCAAAGAACAGGATGCGGGCTTCGCCGGGAGCACAACATCCCTTTAATTATAGTCCACGGGGCTTTGTTTCTACGATCTTGACGGAAACTCTTTTCGTGACAAACCTCTTTGTTTGAATGTTCGTTTTTTTTTTTAAATGGTCGCTTGGATACCTTAGAAGCGGGAAGTAAATCTTGACCTGTACCTACCCTGCAGATTTCGTAATGAACAATGTCGTAAACTATTTACATAATTATTATTTATCAACATCGATCTCAATCCATCCTGGCAATATAATTATGTCATTTTGTAAGAACATAAAGTTTGTTTTCTTTACACACACCAATTAGCCTAGCTCCAAAGTAAGCACTATAAGGCTTGTGTTATGGGATACTAGGGTAATGGATAGAATACATGTAGTGTACATATATAAGTATATTTATTTAGAAATACATATTAAACATCCATGACTGGAGTACAAATGCACGTATTCATCACACAAACATCTGCCCCCACCGGGATTCAAACACGGGACCTTTCGAGTCGACACCATGAAACCCGGCGTACAAACCGACTCGGCCACGGAGGTCGTCAGTTCAGGGTGTTCGAAATAATTAATCAGCGTAAGTTAAATTTATTATCATCATAATGTTTATTTGTACTCATTTCTATTCATATATATTCACCGTAATCTCCTAGGAAAACTTTGGACGCCTGTATAATAATGAAACTCCAGAAATCCTGATATCCAATTTCATTGTGACAGATTGATCGATAGTAACATTCACAAGTTTGCCAAAGCAGTTTTGTAATGCGAAACCTATTGTCAGAAATTTTGTGTTTCGATTAAATTTTATGTTTAAATACGTCAATCTCAGGAATGCTGTGATTTTGTTCAGAGGTAGGTAAGTAATTACTCCATAGGTTAAAGAGACAAACACAATATTTTATGAGTTACGATACCGCGTCTAAAGGATTGAAAACATGCTGCTTACATATAGCTACCCATCAACCAATCCGTAAAGGATCTACAACTTCTTTTTATTTATTTGTATCCATATGAGAGACATGTACTTGTTTAGCAATGGAGAAATTAATAGGGTGCTAGGATAACGGAGATTTTGTAATAAGTCTTTTTGTTTAATACCTTATTGTTCCTATTCAAATTTAGGTTGGTAGGTCCTTAATGATTTCTGTATGTAGGTACAATATCACACCCACCTGTTCGTTGAAAGAAACAATACTAAAATGAGTCCTAGTTCTAAGTCAGACAATTCCAGAGTGACAGTTGCGTGTTTATTAATTTACAATATTTACAAAGGAAGTTCAGCTGAGTATAACTGTATTTGGAATAACCATTGCGTGGCAACTATATACTCGTTCGTTATCTTACTTTGTCGAAGTCTGTGATAATGATTTCCATTCCGTAGGTATCAAATAATATCCAAAACTTAGAAATTGGTAAAAAGAAATATTTTATTTCTCTTTAGCTTTTTATCGGCTCTTAAAATCTTACTATATATACCTTAGTATTGTGATGAATGTTCCACACATTAGTTTCTTTAATTTTTTGTCACAAAATTAAGCCATAAAGAATAAATCCGTAAAAAACGGAATAAAACGTGAATTTTATGGCAGTCGTAAAAAAATCTTTTTATTAAGAATGACATGTTTCGAGGAGATAAAAGATTATAGGTTCATAGTATAAGTAATGATAATATTGTTGTGACCTTCTGATACCTAATGATTGCCTAATGAACACTTTACTTGTTCCCTAAGAAATTTTTAGCACCTCAAAAAGTATTTCTGAATACAAATGTCATTAAAATAAAATAAATTATCAACTGCGATATTTTCTGAAGTAATACAATACAAGTGCCATCTATGTTCGGAGGGCAGCATCAAAGTAGAGAACTCTGCTTGCGTAACGTAGTGTCTTGTCATTCGGTTAAAATGGTATTCTAGTAGATTGTAATAGAACATTGATTACGTAGATGGCAGTAAATATGATTTCTTTTCTGGCGAGATAATGATTCTTTGGAAGCTAAAATTGTTCCTTATAAATAACAGTAATATAAATTTCACCCAAGTCTACCATGAATGCCCACTTTTCTTAAAATCTTACGCTTTAGCTACTGGCCCAATTGCAGCAAATTTGCTAAACCTCGATTCAACTAAAACCAGATCTATCCCATAGAGAAAAAAGTGTCTTAACGTCAATGTCAATTTGACATCTTTTTATGGTAGGTATATCTAGTTTTTGTTAAATGGAGATATAACAAAATTGTTGCAAGTGGACCCATGGTTCATTGAATGCTCAATTTTACCTACTAGAGGTGCCCTGAGATTTTGCCAACATTATTTTGTGGAAAAAGGTTTCAGTGGGTCATCCTTATAAAATAGACATATGCTGTTGCGGACTTTTTTATGGAACTTTTAAAGGGACACAATTCCGTGAAATATAATTTATATGTAACTTTTACCGTTTAAGCAGTGCACGCAACGGAAGCTCACAAATGGAATATTTTTACCGTTTTTGCAATATTTTTCATTGGTACTCTGCTCCTTTAGTCGTTGTCTTAGCGTTATGATATATGGCCTTCCTCGATATGCATATATCGAGGGGTGCATACCCCTTCGGCCGTTAAGAAAACCGGAATTTGGAAACCAGTTTCCTAAAAGTATTTTTTTATCCTTATACGTAACTGGTTTAATACAAATACTGTTCATATTATTTCAGCCACCTAAGAAACTAATAACCGGATTACGAATTGCGTATTATCTTTAATTAGGTAATTCTTTTTGTAAAACCGTAGTTATCAAAAACCTAAAGAATTTTTGAATCGGATCAGTAGTTATTGAGGTTAGCGTGTTGAATTAAACAAACAAACTTTTAATATTAGTACAGATATTAACCACTATTACTTATTTTTAATTCAGAAATATTCTTCATAATAGTACTTTACACATAATAGTACACAGTAGTAGTAGTTTAGTAGTTAATAATAGCAGATACTGAAGGTAGTGTTTAAATATATTTGGTGAAAAAAAACTCGATTAAAATAAAATAAGCTGATCATGTTATTTTATTTTATCAGCAGAAAATACATCCAACAAGAATTCCTTGTATTGTTCTTCATTCACCGAGTACACCAGTCTTGCTGTACTTTTGTTTTTTTCGACAAAATCGTTTCTTACGATACCTCGCATAGTATCTGAAATAAAACATTATAAATTAATTTCTGAAAAGTATCATCCACAATATAGTTTATCATAAATTTTGAATCTTTTTCTCTATTATTACAAAAGCTGGCGTCTTGTTTCGTATAGTGATGAGGATGTTACCGTGTTTGATGACCTCCGTGGCCGAGTGGTTTATACGCCGGGTTTCATGGTGACGCCGACTCGAGAGGTCCCGGGCTCGAATACCAGTTGGGGCAGATGTGTGTGATGAATACGAGCATTTGTACTGCAGTCATGGATGTTTAATATGTATTTCTATATAAATATACTTATATATGTACAATATATGTATTCTATCCGTTACCTTGATACATATCCCATAACACAAGCCTTACTTACTTTGGGCTAGGCTAGTTGGTGTGAGTGGCATGAAGTTTATGGCGTGAATCAATCGAACGTGCATTTAAATTGATTCATAGATTACGAATGACGACACACACGATTTCACGGATGAGAAGATTTAGGGTGTATTCCGAATCAAACACCAGTACGCTGGCCAGTGGTAATGACGTCATGATTTCGACGCCATATTGACAACACTACTACTACACCAGTGCAATAAGGCGTCGAAATCATGACGTCATTACCGCTGGCCAGCGTACTGGTTTATATTTCGGAATACACAATACACCCTTAGAGTAATAACTAAAGACAAATTTAACTATGGTGGCATGGCAATGGCAAAGGCCAGGGTAAAGCTTTATGATCTATATACATTCACGACAAACTAAAAACAAAGATTTTACAGTTTTACATATGAAGAGTGTTGCCGAGGCATTTCTTATTTGGTTTTGAACTATTTGTGTTTTTTATAAAAGCATCGGAGGCATTGTTTTATCTTTATAACACAGAATATACGCAATATTGTTATACTGAGTGCACATACTGCGTGTTTGAATGTCCAATTGTGACTAAAGCGAATTGGGGTCATGCACTACAATTTAAGCGGATAACTTTTGAGTCGTGATTGCCGTATCTTCCCTTTTTGTTTTAATCTAAGGTCTTAGCCTACAGAAACTTACCGCACAAACCGACGTCTTGTTTCGTATATTTGTACTCGGTCACCAGGTCTGGCCTGACCACTACAGCGATGGCGGCCGGGTCCAGAGCCTGCCAACGGTCGCTCTGCTCGACGGCCAGCCGTTCGAACTTGTTCTGAGCCCTCACTATATCTGAGTCAATAGCACCGAAAACTTGTTCTCTCCATTCCTAAAGATCGTAATAAAAAAAACACAAGCTTTAGTTTTTATATATTTTCCAATAATGTTTTTTATGTAAAGAGGATTGCGGACGGCCTACTTTGCCTATCACAGCGTGGAGCGCTGGGGGTATTTTAACATTATCATCATGTCAGCTGTACGACGCCCACTGCTGAGCGTAGGCCTCTCCCAAGGATCTCAACATCGATCGGTCCTGCACCACTCTCATCCATCGGCTTCCCGCGAACTTCACAAGATCGTTGGTATATTTTCCTTTTTTTTTTTAATTTTTCCTTTAATTTTTTTTTCCACACATGTATCCTATTATGACGCAATGTCGACTCCCTTCCGTTGTTGAAATCTGAGTTACATTCCTGTATAGATGTATCTGAGGCCATTTTGGCGAGTCTTAAAATATTTCTCTCTGATAATACAAAAGCTAACGTCTTGGTTCGTATAATTGTGCTAGGAATGGCTAGAGTAAAGCATTATGATCTACTTATCTTAATATATATAAATCTCGTGTCACAATGTTTGTCCTCAATGGACTCCTAAACCACTTAACCGATTATAATAAAATTCGCACACCATGTGCAGTTCGATCGAACTTGAGAGATAGGATAGTTTAAATCTCAAATTATAGTCGCAATTTTAATTTATTGCAAATTATTACTTTTGGGCGGTACGAAGTTCGCCGAGTCAGCTAGTATATATATATATCTGGGGGTATGTACTTACGTCTTAACAGACAGACGGTCAAGAAAATGGTCTTAAAAGTTCCGTTTCCTTTGATGGAAACCTCAAAATACACAATACACTACAACAATAATTATCGAACAGTTAAAAGCTAATGATCGAACTTCAAAAAATCTCTTTTTCATTCCCAACAAAACATAGTATCATTATTATCATCCAGATAAAGATCTTCACGCTAATTAATCTTGAAGCAATTAAATATACTATCAGGGGCGTATTAACTTAGCCAATGGGAAGTGCAAACTTATATCTTAACAGCAAATAATGCATACTCACTCTTGATATATTCAAATGCTCCATGACTTGTGAGAAAGGAAAGAACGTCACTTTTTCCACATTTGCGTTCTGCACAACAACATGGTAAGCTTCCACGTCCATGTATAAATTGAATTCCACGTCTTTGTTACTTTCATCTAAAAAGTAATTAATAATTGTTCTATGAAGGTAATTAAGATATCAACTCGTTTCTGTTTATTATTGTAATGGAATCCTGCAATATATAATTACATACAGCATAATTTACATAAAGCAGAATTTATTATTCATTATCAGGGCCGGATTTTGAGGCGTGGAGAGTCTGGGGCAACGAAGGAGTGAAGGCCGCTAAACCTGGGCCGGGTCACTTACAATTTTGGTGACCCGTACTAAATTGTGTTATTTATCTCTGTTTGGGGATCCTAGCCAGCCCTGCCTTAAATTCGGTCATGTTTATAATTATTGTGATTCATTATTAAGATTAATATAATGGAGATAAAGAAAAAAATATAATTACTGAAATATTTTCCATTCACAAATGCATTTTAAATCATATTTAAAAAAAAACTTGAATAGTCAATTACTGAATTATTCAAGATAATTCGAGCTGGCTTCCACTCAGGATTAATATATGTAGCTCTGTACTGGTGATAGAATTTGGTTCAATTGTTCCAGATACTACTTCTTACAAACAACTACGTATTCCGAAGTAATATTGAAATTCGAGAATATCTTTAAAATTTAAAATCAGAAAGTATTACCCAATAACTATCATTCAATACACCAATATTAACTCCCTGACTACCAAAACCTGAAAGGTTACAGATCAAATCCGTAGTGGAGTTGTATAAAAATAATTTGATTATTTCAAGCACAATTTTTTTCTTACTAATAGTACTTTAACAATTATTCGTATTCTGAATTTAGTAATAATTTTGATTATATTTAATTAGTTACCGTTAATATGACCAGCTGCTACATATAGATGGTCCAGTCGATTCAAGAAGTCCGGATCCATTTTGATTGCTAATGCTACGTTTGTCAATGATCCTAATGTGATAACTGTCAATTCATCTGAAATATAAATCGCAGATTTTGTTTGTTACAAAAAGTAACCAATAGCATAATATCCATAATATTGTGTAAATAAATTAAGAGGCAATGATTTGTTAATTGCTCTGTGCACAACAGTCAACAGTAAAGTTAAGAAAAAGTTTCGTCATCAAGCTAATTTCAAATGCAAGTATAGTGGCCTTTTGAAAACCTAAAGTATTTTGGTGCATTCTTGCCATTCGCTTCTTTGCCACCCTTTAAACATAAAAAGATCTAGTATTAAATAATATAGTGCGTACACGTGCATGCTTAAAAAAATCTCAAATATTTTTAATTTCGAGGATTTTTACAGTTGCTTGTACATATTATTGTCAGATAGAAAAAATATTGATCGTAGGAAATCACTTCAATTAATTTTATCAATAAAAGAAGGGGACCTGACAGGACATAGAGCTTGTTGTTCCGAAGTTAATTTTTTGAAAAAGGTAATGTATATTTGTGTATGGGCCAAATTAATTAACGGAAATGAAGCTGTGAGAACTCTCTAGTAACTTCGTATTAAGAATATAATGTTGGTACAGCGAATTTGGTAAAACTAGCGAAGGAAAATATCAGTAGATACCTTTATATGTCTTTGACAATTCTATAAGGGCTTGTACTGCGTTTGTGGGTTTGGCTGGAACTAAATCTGTATAAACATCGCCTGTGTCACCCAGGCCATCTTGACCAAAGTACGTTCCGCCATCTGGAGTATGGACTAGAGACGACTTTGATCCTCTATATATTGGTATCTGGAAGAAGAAAAATTTTCAGATTGTACACTTTTTCTTTGTTAAGTTTATTAGTGAAATGCCCCTTTTTGTGATCTTGGGAAATTAATTATATTTTTATCGCAGTTAAATTAGTGTCTTGGTATATTGAAAGTATAGTAGCAGCAAGAAACAAAATTTTCATTTTGATACCTCTGATAATATTAGAATGGGATAATACCATCCATACCTTTCATATAGTAAATATCACAAAAACAATTTACATGGGATAAATTATAATGATATAACTACTTACATCCTGTCTGTTTGCCACTTTTAATATCCTCTGATTATTGACGTATACATTATCCTCGCATGTGTTGCCATTTACTGTAGTTAGGCCGATTAGTTGTGGTCTGAGAAATTACAAGTGAAATTATTAAATCAATTATTCCAAAAAAAACCTCATCAATCCATTCTTATATACTTGCTCCAATAATACATTATTGAAAAAACTCTAAGAGCAATTTTAAAGTAAAGAGCAGATGTTAATCTGAAATAGAGAAAATTACCCGTCAAAATGTTTTTCGTTCAGGACAGCCAGAAATATGGCCATCGCATCATCGCCCCCAGCATCGTTGTCTATCACAAGCTTTGGCCTCTTGGTAGCTGGTCTAAAATAAAATTTATTAACTTAAACTTATATTTTTTAAGCATGTAACTGCTTGAAGTTTAAATCTAAAGAAAATATAACTAAAAAAAAATCCACGCGGACCAGGCAGCAGACGGGACTCGAACCCGCACCCTTCACTATCCGGGCGAATGCGCTGACCAATTATGCTTATTTATTTATTTTTGAGAAACCAACAGCGATACAAATAGATATTACATAATTGAACTTAGTAATAAGAATTCCCAATAACAGGTTTCTACGAATTAAATTAGGTACAAAAACTGTCGTTGTGCAGGCTAAACTAAGGTTACAATTAGGTATGCATTTAATAATGCCAGGTCGCGTGAGAACGTTGCAAGGCGGCTATTAGTGTCGATACTTTAATTTAGAAATTATATTGGTTTTGACAGCGCTTCTAGTATTTGAGAAAATGTCCATACCACTAAAAAGTATGTTATATAAGACAGGTAACCGAGTCAGAATTGCATTTGCTCCATACAAAGTAACAAGTGGTGGAGTAGCGAATAACGGGGTGATTCTAGTACGACGCTTTGGGGTACAGAATTTAATGTTAGCTAAAAGTTCAGGGGTATCAATATTGCTTCTTACGATATCAAACAGAGAGATCATATCCGATAGTATCCTACGCTCTTCAAGAGTTAATAGTCCATTTTTATGGCAATTATCGACATAATCGGATGAGCGACAAGTTCCCATGTAATTGAGGTATCTCATAAAACGGCGCTACGGCGGCCCTGATGGCTGCGTCAAAATTGGCCCTGCCTTGCAGTTTAAAAATACAATGCGGCCATCAGGGCCGCGGTATCATAATTGGTCAGTACATTCGCCCGGATAGCGAAGGGTCCCGTCGAGTCCCGTCTGCTGCCTGGTCCGCGTATAATTATTTTTAGTTATATTTTCTTTAAACTTAAACTTATTACAATTCACCAATAAATTTCTCATTTGCCCTAATACTACTTGCCATTTGCCTTTCGTTACGGACAAAACTCATTCAGGTAGACCGAATTATTAACAGACAGGCTTAACCTCTACAGTCCTGAGATGTTTTTTCCAAGACATAAAAAATAACCATATAAATTGGGCCTGTATGCAGTTCTGAGGATGACAAAAATATGGAAAAAATGGCATCCTTTTGGTTTTTCTTTATTTACTATCGCGTACATCAGTTAGTATTTTATATTTTATGAAATATGATCTATAGCTTGCCATTGAATTTATATAATAGGCCATGATTCTTATACATTTTTTAAAGTGTAAGTAATTTAGAATTATCCGATCTAATTCCTCATATAGGTATACTATATCGCAACCATGATTGTGCGTATGCGAGATAAGCTATTCTGGCAGTATTTGTACCAGTAACTTTATAACTCATTTAGTGTGCAGATGAACCTAGATAGTTTATTCGATATATATTTAATATGGCTTTTACAGTAAATTTTGCAGTTTATATTTACTCCTAATAATTTAAAATTGTTTACATGCTCTAGTTTCTTACCTTACATCGTGAATTTTATTATAAGAGGCTTATTTTGATATGATTGAAATAAAAAAAAAAAAGTTTTTTTAGATTAAGATTAAATCTTATTTAAGGTTAAGGTTTTTCCAAATATTAACGACATATCAACAGCAAACAATATACTGTATTCATCAAAAATGCTAGGTAAGTCGTTGATATACAAAATAAATAGCAAACATCCAATTACGCTACCCTGTGGTACAGACTTCGTCACGGCTGTTTCGTCAAATCCATTTTTTTTTATTTGGTTGCTGTTATAATATTTGTGCTGAACTTCAACACATTGTACCCGGTTCTTAAAGTATAAGACAAGCCAGTCATGTGCTACGCCCCTTACTCCAAAATCATTTAACTCTTTTAATAACATTTTTGACAAAACCCCGTCATATGCTTTTCTTAAATCTAATAGCAACCTCACAGCGCATTGTTTATTATTAATAACTAGTGGCCCGCCCTCGCTTTGCTTCGGTGTAGAGCTATAGTTTTTGTTCAAAGGCTAAAATACACAATGACTTTCTACATCCATTATAAACCTTCCATTCCAAGTAAAATATTCGTTGCGTAGTTTAGGAACCGTTGTACCGAATGCAACATTGCTCTGCTGTTCCGATTTGCTTTTGAAAATGTTGGCAGAAAAGCTATGGGTCGCTAGTTTTGATTTTCCGATACTTTCTAATGTAGTATCAGATGAATTGTGAATTGGTTTGATAATAGAAATTTATAATTTATCCGGTACCTTAGTCAAAGATAAGATAAGATAATCATTTATTGTCCAGAACTGTGTAAAATGGTTCTTAAAATTTGGTAGTGCTTACAGTTTTCCCATTTCGGGCGTACAATTACATTAAAATAATACTTAGTAATTAAATGTCAGCTACATAAAATTATAATAAATTTACTCTCTAAACTATATTCATACAATCATAAATTACATTTCATATCAAGTCATCAAACCAGTTAAGTTAAAATTATACATAGAATTGCAATTTTATTGTCAATGATCATTAAAATATTCTTCCAAACTATAAAAACATTTCGATAATAACCAGTACCTAAGCTGTATCTTGAATGGTTTACTTTTAAGGGCTGGTTGATTAAAAATGTAAAATTGACAACCTATTTTTTTCCAATACAAAGGCTAATTACAATAGCCGATACCTAATTTTGTGTAATTATCATAAAATAAGATTGTATAATTAGGGTTGAAAAAAGAATATTTGAGATTAGCTAACGACCTGATATTTTTCACTACACTGATCGCTTGTCTGCTACGTCAATTGACTGGTAAACTTTTTAATATAGTTCACTCTAATAAAGTACGCGGAGGAAAATGCGTATTTGACAGACCTAGCCTGTAGAAATTTTTTGATGCCTATGTAGTCGCTCGAAGACGTGCGGTCTCTAGAGGTTAATGCGAAATGTAGATGCAGTCAGAAACTACGCTTTGAAGTATCGTTTAAAGCTTGAAGAAGCTCGATATAGTAAAATTGTTGATCACCCTTTCGGTAATCAGCAAAAAGTAACTTAACTTTGAAGTTTGCAAACCGAGCCCGATCATTACACCACTGAGGCTTCTGTGAAAAAAGGATAAATCAGGAAAATTACCATCATTCAAACATATATTTTTTATTTAGACCTTAATGCCGATCCATTTTATTTAATCTATGTTTTTGAAGTAGAGTTTCTGAACTCCTGAAATTCATGATTATAATTACATAAATTAATATCTTATTGAAAATCACTAAAGACGATATCTCTGATAAAATCAAGATAAGATTTTTCGTAAGTTTTAAGATACTCAATTGTTCTTTACCTTCAATTATTTATCGCAAAGATAAATAATATAAGATTTTTTTGTTTGAAATCATATTGACTCTTTTGGAGAATATTATTAATAATAACTCAAGATGAATAGAAACGAAACAGAACTAATATTTATCTAAATACTCTAAACCTTAATATCATGCTGAGTCTATTTTTCTTAATATATGCATCAATACTCAAATATGTATTTCTAGACAGAACCTTTTTTTTCCTAATTCTCACTTCTTTGACGGGAACACTGGTTCCCACTCGTCGGGTGACGGTCCAAAATTTTATCGGATTTTCCAGTGGCAGAGAATTTTTATATCATTTCTCGTCGGCTCCGACACAACATCGGCTTTCAACAAGAGTGAATATCTGCATATCAAATGCTCTGACACTGGAACATCCGATTTGACCCGTCACCCTTTAGAGGTCTAAGCCGGCACCCGACAAGTGGGAGTAAGCTCTTAGTTCCCTTATTTCATTGAATTTTTACGCCATGATCATAATAATTCTTATTCTCCCTAATTTTATATCAATATTTTCATTGGAGAGAAAATTATTATCGTAATAACGTATAATTAATTTAATTATTATTCTCAGATGATTTAAATGTTACTTTGACTCAAAAATTACGAGGTCAGGCATCTCTTATCTATTTGACAAGTCCGTCCGTCCGTCTGTCTGTGGTGCTGTTTCAGCGGCCAAACCGTAAGAGTTAGATAAAGAGAATATTTAAGTTATAAGTTAAGAATAGTCTGATAAGACTACAAACCGGATTTGAGTAACGTAGCACTACCGGTTTTCGAGAAATCACGAATTTCAAACGAAACCACACAAAATCTCCGAAGTTCTCAATTAATTAAATACATTTTTTTAAATCAGGTTTTGGTGAACATTTGGTTCACTGGTTTGCTAGTAATTATAAATTTTGGTTGGCCGTATAGATTAAGAGTGAGAAAAATCATTTTAGGAATGTTTGTTAGTGTTCGAACGGTCAACTTCTTCGCGACATTGTTACTATCTTCTGTAACAATATTTCCAAAATAGCGAAATGGATAGACGTAGAATACTGAATAATTCACTTAGTTTTAGCATTTTACAAGTAAGATATAAAGTCAAGATGAATATTATAAGTTAAATCACTTACATTTTGATATCAGCTAAGGAAAAACAAACACAGAAAAACAAAATATATCTTCTAAGCATAACGTAAGCTCACTCGACGATGCGTGGTGATAAAATAGCAAACCACCATATTAGCTCAACCAGGTTCATGATGATTTGGTCAGAAATAGATAATACTTATCGCAAATGCCGAGCCAACACTAAAAATACCGAATGTCGAATTCATTACATGAAATCAGATGAAACAATCAGTAAACATACAAAAACCTCAACTAGCAGGGAATCAAGAGTTAGAATTGAAGATTATGTTTGGTAACTTGAGTAAATTTATGTATACTTTTATTCATAAGATTTTAATAATACGATAAGAGAGAGAGAATATTATAGTAAATAATGATAATAATAACAAATTTCGCTTGAGCCTCTCATAACTTAACTAATATACTATAAATAGACATAGCTAATTACCAATTCATTAGCAGCAATTTTCTGTTCGATAATTTGGAAAGTAATTCGCAAACTAGGTGCCGGAAACAGACAAATTTCAACCATCCTAGTAGATTTAGTGATATTTAGATACATCACTGAAAATAAAGCAAATCATACAAATAATATGTGAATGAATGAACAGTAATGAATACTCACATTTCAGAAGGCATATCTTTTGAGGAACGCGAAATAAACTTTGTAAACAAAGAATTTAACCTTATTATTTTCCTTATTACCATTAAATAAAGCAATTTCCCGTCAAAACGTTTATTAACACATCTCTATACATAAAACGACGAATACAGTAGGCTTAATATATTTAGATTTATAATTTAAACTTATTCCTTATTGAACAAAGAGATACTATCGGTCTCAAAATAATGCAATACAGTGATACTAAACAACTGTGACACACATGTTTCGTTACATTACTTTGGGGAGCGACTCGATAGACTGTTGTAGTGTAGTATTGTCGTCTTTATCTAAAACATAATGCATGTGAAAGAGATAGTCGAAAGCGAACATAATACAGATCCACTGTGGATTCTATATAGCTCAGCGTAAGGTCGATTTTAAATGATAATATCACTTATCGCATTATGAATGGGAAGGGTTTGATGCATTTACGCACGATTCTAAATGACTCAATCCATTGGTATCCTTGTCGGGATTTTGATCACAGCAAGAAGAGATTTTTCTTCACATTCTCTAGCTAGTGAATATACCTTTTTTATTATTTATTTATTTACTCTTATTGTCATTTTACAACAAATGGCGGACTTAATGCCACATGGCAATTTCTACCAGTCAACCATCGGGCTAAGCAGAGACATTATGCGGTAAAGAAAAAGCAAAAGGTGAAAAAAAATTGATAAAACTACATGATATTAATATAATAATTATAATACATAACATCTATAAATATACCTAATTAACTATACATATATACATACATATTTATATTTACGATAAATACTTTTTTTGTGTTTGGGAAATACCTTACGCATCCTTCAACCACTGGGGGAGCGAGAAGAAGGTATGTGGGACTCCTCCCTATCCCCTTGAGCCAGCCCTGGAGCTCGCTGAAATGAACAGGACCCCCCTACCTACGCCCTGAACAGGGCCACTAAAAACCAGACAATACTCCTGCACCGTCACCCGACACGCACCATGAGGACCGCGGTCCTCCCAGTGCGTGCCGAGATGGGCGGGTGTGGTCGCGGCACCTGTCTCCGAATGGCCGCGCACCCGCCAGGTAGCTAGTCAATATACCTGCATAAACTGAAAGGATGACCATTGCCGAGTGTGATAAAAAATATGAGTGTTTAAATACTTAATTTAATGAACAGTTTCATACAAGGCTTTATCTACAACCATGATATGAATCCTCTATGAAAGATTTTGAAACCATAGGGCCTTCTAAGAACTTAAAATTATTAAAAGTTTCGGGGCTGTGTTAATGAATCCCGCGTGAATGAGTGTTTTATGAAATTTATAATACGACGCATTGAGCAGTGAAAATTGTGGCTATGTGATGAGTTAGCTTTGATCACGCGTACCAAATAAACGGGCTAGACAGTAGATAATATTACCGTGGTAAAATGTTTCTAGGCCGAGACAGTAACGAGAGACTAGAGCACTGCCTCGATCGTTTGCTCGGTACGTGTGATCAAGGTATGAGTATTATTATGAAATCATAACACCCGTTTGGATGATATAATGGTTTGTTTTTTAATTATGATATTGGATGTTTTAAAAAATGTTGGTATTATGCTGACTGTTTCAGAATCTTTAATAGAGTTATATTTCTTTTTTATTATTTTAAAGCATGTAACTGCTTGATGTTTCAATCTAAAGCAAAATATAACTAGAAAAACTATAATTGCTACTTCTTTTTTCAAATGTTTAATACTTGTAAAAGTATTCATTTGACATTGTGGGTTACCTATAATGCGAAGAGATGGCGCTGCCTTGCAGCTTAAGAATACCTAGAAGAATTTCGACGCGGTCTGTGAGGGCCGAGGTAGCATAATTGGTCAGTGCATTCGCCCGGATTGCGAAGGGTGCGGGTTCGAGTACCGTCTGCTGCCTGGTCCGCGTGGAATTTTTTCTAGTTATATTTTCTTTATCTTTAATAGAGGTTTTAAAACATGGGTGTGAATAATAATAGTTTATATCCTTATTAATAGTTTATAATACCACTGCGTTAATCGATTTTATTGGAGTAATCAGGTTTTGCAAGTTTCAATATATTTTGCGATTCTGCTTCAATGTATGTAAAATGTATAAATGATATACCTACGTGTAATTTCGTTTATGTAATAAAACAATCTAGAAAATATATGTGACATTTTATTATTAATTTATTTATTCGGTACGGCTGAAGAGGTCTAGTAAGAATTTTTTATAATCTTCCTCGTGAAATGAATAGATAACTCTAACATTAGCTTCTTCCTTTTCCACAAATTTATTAGTGTTTATGCCTTTATATTCACCTGAAATCAAGAATAAACAAGTAATTATATACAGTGATGATAAATCAACTCAATCTATAATTAACCTATAATCACCCATCATCGTTTGATAGATTCCAACAAGTAAACTATCTTTATTTGGATTTTTCATATAAATTTCGAATATAAAGAAAAAGAAACATGCAAAATCGTATAACCTTTAAGAAAGCATTGTTACTAACAATATTATCTAAAGGGGAATAGAGATGGCGTAATTTCATGCAACTTGTATTAAAAATGTAGATCTAATCATTTTACACTAACCACAAAGTATGATATCATTTTGCGAGTACTTATACTCTTTAACTAATTCTGGTTTAATAGCTGCTGATACTGCTGCTGGGTCCAAAGCCGTCCATTGACCACCAGGTCTTCCAAGAGAAATCTTCTCATATTTGTTTTGTTCCCTTACGATTTCGTTATCGATTCGACCTAGGACATCATTTCTCCAACTCTAAAAAATTATAAAAGGTTTTCGTGAACTATATGAAAAATCTTTGTTTATGCTTGAAGAGTTCCGCTTCTGTCACCATTTATGTAGGTACTCACGTACTTTACCCAAATAGTCCCAAAACTAAACACTCTTGTGCTATACGTCTCTGGCCGATAATAAACAAAAAAAGGCCAGGCCATAATAAGTTCTCCTTACCTTACTGATATTTAAGTAAATCTTTGTTTGCGAAAACGGAACGACTGTAATTTTATCAGGTCTAGCATTTTGGGCCATTATGTGGTAAGCTTCAGGGTCCATTTTGGCATTGAATTCGGGCAAAGATTCTTGATCGCCTGTATAAACAATTAGTGTTTCAGTAATAAGTTAAACGAAACATTGAATATAATGCATATGTGCATGAAAACATAAGGAATAAATAATAACATTGATTAATATTTTAACATAATTAAATCGACAAATCCACTGTTACTTTTGTTTTACAAACTTACTGTAAATATGTCCAGCAGCAACATACAAATGAGCCAGTCTACTTATAAAAGCAGGATCTAGTTTCATAGCCAAGGCAACGTTTGTTAGGGTTCCAACTGTTACAATAACCAGCTCACCTAAAAAGTTAAATTTTTGTTTTATTTTCATAATTATTTAAAATAAGGATTTCAAATACAATAGGGGTGATGACGGGGTACAGTAAGCGAAATTCTATTAAGTCCGTCAGTTAGATGATCTAAAAATAATGGACACGTATTTTTTCTTTGGGCAATCAACCAAAAAATGACAAAGTTATAGCGCGTCAAAGTTTGGGAGCTCGTGACGTCACATCTGAGTGAATTTTCACTTGACGTCACGCGACTTTTCAAATCAATATATCTCTGCAATGTTTATATTATGTGAAAAAAGAAAAAATACGTGTCCAATACTTTTTGATAATCTACCTGATAAACGAAGAAAAAAAAATAGTCATCATCCCTATTGTGAAATATTCATACACTAGTGGCCCGCCCTCGCTTCGCTTCAGTGTAGAGCTGTAGTGTAGATTATAGTTTTTGTTCTCAGGCTTGTATTATACACAATAAATTTCTTTATATAATTATAAACATACCATGAAAATGTATTTAACTGACAGTGAAAATTTGGTTGCGTAGTTAAGGGCCCGTTGTACCGAATGCACATTTTTTTTGGTTGAACGCACAAATCTCAGGAACTAATGGTCTTATTGCGAAATATTTTTATTGCTCCCACAGTAATACATAGTTCAATACATAGTACAATGCGATATGACAGCGTGAAGAGCAAATGGATGTGGCTCAGCATAAACTGCTTCGTTACAGAATGTCTCGGGCATTAGGGATAGTTTGTTATAAATTCTTGAGGCAGTTCTTAATTTCGTTTTAAGATATTATATAAATTATCATAATCATAATGAAAACGTCACCGAAAACATTATTGTGGCCTGGCCTCTTTATCTGTCTATATTTCATCTTAGAACTGAAACTTTAGTTTTTGAGAATCCCACTGGAATCTTAACTTTTTTGCGGGATAAAAAGTTCTATGTCTCAATCCAGGTCATCAGCGTACCAAATTTTATCGAAATTCGTTCAGTAGTTTTTGCATGAAACAGTAACGAACTTACAAACACAATTTTGCAAACTTTGACATTTATTATAATATATTTATATATATTAGAAAAAAACACTTTCTGTCTTACCTTCGTGTATTTTCGACAATTCGATAAGACGTAAAACTGCATTTTGTTCCTCAGCTGGAGTTAATTCTGGAATAGTTTCACCGGTATCCCCTAAACCATCCATACCGTAATAGAAATTAGCTACGTCAGTATTCACTATGGAAGATTTACAACCTCTGTATATAGGCACCTGAAAAGGTAATTTCATAATTTGTTTCTTTACAGTTACTACAATGCAAGTAGTTATATATATTTTTTTAAAGTATTGAACTATTAGACGTTTATATCTAATTGAAATTGTACAAAAAAAATCCAAACGGAGCAGGCAGAAGACGGGATTCGAACCCAGGCACTCTACTATCCGGGTGGATGCACTGACCATTATGCTACCGCGATCCTAATTATCCTTGTTGAATTGTAGTTAAGGAAGAACATCAGGTCAGGTCAGTAAATTAATTATGTGATTTGAGCCAAATTCTATGCAAATTTTTAGTGCAACCTTGATTAAAACTGGCTTAAACAGGTTCAAAATGCGTCTTTTTATTACAATTCAGTTTCTGTTATAAATTATTGAGACAGTTTTTAATTTCGTTTTAAGAATTATGTTCTTTTAAGCATTTAATTGCTTAATTAAATTAGATGCTGATTAACTAGATGTTTAAATGTAAAGAAAAGTTTCATCATCATTATCATCAGCCTGTTGATATCCCCACTGCTGGGGCACAGGCCTTCCCTATGGATTGACCAGGCAGCAAATGGGACTCGAATTCGCACCCTTCGCCATCCGGGCGAATGCACTGACCATTATGCTACCGCGGCCCTTCGTTTTAAGAAATTAAATAAACCATAAATAATTATACTGAATTTTGAATATAATTAACAATAAGACGGATTTTGAACCCGTTTAAGCTTGTTTTCTTTTGAAACGACTGGTGTGCGTGAAAAGAAACAAATATGAGATAACCTTGAGTGTTATATGAATTAATAGCGTGTTACTATCTAAATTATTTTTTTTAAATGCTACACTCAGTTCATATTTAATTGAAATTACTAAAATGCACGCATGTTTTAGTAAAATAAGTAGCTACTTACTCACATTTTGTCTGTTAGCAACTTTTAAAATTCTTTGGTTATTTCTGCATACATTATGTTCTAATGTATTTCCGTTACCAGTAGTAAGCGCTACCAATTGCGGACTGAAATCATTACAAGTAATTTAAAGTTTCATATTTTGTACTAGACTATGTTGTATGATGATTTAAAAGACGTTTTATTTTTCACTTGAAATTTTCCAGTTAATGTTTTGCATAACAAAAGGAATTGAAATTATATCAAAAACATTTGAAAATCTAACAGCGAAAGTTTAAAGTATGGGTATAAGAAAACAGGATTTTAGAAGATTATAATAAAAAAGGAAGGAATAAAAAAAAATTACATTGCTACTAATGCGATTATCTTGTATTTTCAAGACCAAAAGAAAGTGCTATGAAATATTTGGGTTGTTTAAGTGTCATGTTCATGGTGGTATGATGCAGTGATGATAAGTATAGTTACCCGTCATAGTATTTTTCATATAAAAGAGCTACGAATATAGCCATAGCGTCATCTCCACCGGCATCGTTGTCTATGACTAATTTTAATTTTCCATCTTTTGTCCTGAAATTGTAATAAATACGAATAATGCATATTTTACTATGTGCGCTTATAAAAGTGCGCGCGTGTTATAAATCTTTTATTTGATAGCTGTTGAATTATGTAAGTGACCACAAATTATTCTCTATCCTAAAGTCAATTAAGTTCACAATTTTTTAACATCGTCTGACACATTAAAGCCAATAAACTGCGATGCAGTTATTAAAATCAACATGAATAATTTATTCAATATGGTTGAAAATGTTTATCGATTATATGTGTTTTTTTTTTATTAGATTAATTTAACGGTTGATAAATATATTCAATAACACTATTTGGGTCTAATGGAGCTTACCTTTCTGTAGCTAAGCACACACGACTTAGAATTCCAATAATAAGTAGAATTAAATTAAATTTACAGTTCATTGTAGGTTAGGTTGATAGCACGCTCGAATCTTGGGTCGAGATGTTATACTGGCCGAGACCAGTAACAAACTGATATATTATCTTGTTTATTTCTGTTCCAGATCAAGAACGAATAACTGATTAAATATCCTTAGTACCAACAACTATGCCAGCATAAAATAAAATTCCATATACAAACTTTTATCCCTTATATTACACGGACATGCAAATTTTATTTCCGCACCAAAAATTATATCTTTTTTTCCATAGTTTCCTATTATTCAAGTAGATAGCCAAATTCTACAAAATATGTAGGTACTTATTTGAGTTTTGTACCTGCAATGATATCTTAAAGTATTCTTTATTCTATTTTTCGTGTTTTTTAAATATTCCGATTGCAGGTTTTATTATTAATTAAATGTTAAAAAGATAATGCTTCTAGTATGCCTGCGCAACACAATACCTATATTTTGTATTTTTTTATACTTCTTTTTTATTCAAATCAAATATTAAGTATTGACGCTTCATGTTATGGCTCATTAAAACAATAAAGGCTTATCTCATAAGTATCGTATTTGGATCTAAAGACATTTTACTAGAAAAAATCCAAAAGGTCTAAGCAGTAGATTATTTGTAGTAAACATTTCTTAAGATTTAAACATCTAGCAGTTAAATGCATAAAAAAATAAAAATATAATGTTTTATCATATTTTTCATGAAAATTTTACCAACGCAAGGAATAAGTAAAATAAATAATTTAATATCAATAAATATAATAGGAGGTTTAATTTTTATTGTATTCAGGAATTTCTGCTGAAAATGTCTCATATAAAAAATTCTTATATTTATTTTCTGAGGTAGCGTAGACAAGATTCACGTTAGGTTGGTCGCTTGTAAAATTGTTTGTATTATATCCTCTTTTATCACCTGCAATAAAAACAAAAACATTACTTACCAAGTTCTTAATGATGTTTCTTAGGGCAAGTAAACATTGAAAAGGTTTTAATAGTTAAATAATAACATAGAGAAGAAGAATTTGTATACAAATTACGTGTGTGTTGTATATAAGTAGGAATATGGGTGTGGAACTGTGGAATAAGAATCCTCCTACATATCACCTTAAACCATTTATTTACTTGTCATTTTTAAATGATTTTCCAATATTTTTAGTAAACACCTATAAAAAGATTATGAGCAATGCTGTTTAAATAATAATATCTACTCTAACATCCTATAACACATGCCTTACGTGTGCTTACTTCGGGGCTAGGCTTATTGGCACACTCACAGTGTGGGAAATATTTATGTTTATACTGAAATTTCATATACCTACTTTTTGACCGATACGACCCAAAGTAAAAGGTAATCTTGTATGCAACCGTATTAGGTTTAAGTTTTTTTCACTCGTTAAGATTCTTTTATGATCATTAGCATTCTCAAATACAGCATACAGGCGAATTCGAGGGCAAAATTTGGTTTGCGTCATTATATCATAAGAAAATTTGAAACCTATCGTCCGTAACAATTACGTGTGTAGTACCTTCAATAATCCCCACGACTACTTCATTCTTTGTTTTATTTCTTTCTCAGTTCAGTGTCAAATAATTTTTGGTGATCACAAAAGTGGTAAGGATGTTTCCTTTAACGTACAGCATTTTGATGGTTCATCTTTAAATTATTACCTATGTTCCAATATTTTTGCTGCCAACGCTTAAACTTACCCCATAAGGTAATGTTGTTTTTTGAAAGCTTGTAGCTTTCTACTATGCCATTGTTCAGTGCCACTGACATTACGGCAGGATCTAAATAGTGCCATCTAGGATTTTTCGGTAGCGCTACTTGGTCAAACATGTTTTGAGCTCGCATGATATCAGTGTTGATTTTGCCAAGCACATTCTGGCGCCAGTCCTAGAAAAATATATCTTATACATATTTATTTAATGAAAAAGGTGGAATGAAAATGGAAACCTTATATTTAATACAACAATGCATATAGAAGATACTTATTATTTCCTGGTTTAAGACAGTGGTTTTATAAATCGGAAACAATGATCATCACACTATCATAGAAAATAGTTAAAGAACTGCTGAACTTATCAGCATATAGCGTGATATAAGGAAATAACCCTGTGCAGATTACTTTTTACTGTCTGCAAAAAAGCAGGCACCTGTTCATATTTGGATAGCAGCAGGCCTGTATTGACATTATTTTATTAACTAGCTGACCCAGCGAACTTCGTATCGCCATAAAAATATGGGTCGTGGAAGGGTGAAAATTTAGGGTTGTGTATATTTTTGTATGATGTATCATAAAAAATAAAAAGACCTACTGAATATGCATTTAAAATTTCACGAAAATCCGTCAAGCCCTTTCGGACTAGTTCAATTACGCACACCGCGACACGAGAATTTTATATATTCGATAAGATAATCTAAATGACTCACTGTAGTGATATTCATCGAATCTTTAATCCGGGAGAAGGGCAAAACAGTAACTTTGTCTGGATGTGCACTTTGCATCAAAATATAGTAAGCCTCGACGTCGAGCAAAGCGTTGAATTCTGGTTTTGGAAAGCCAGCGTCTGAAAATAAGTTTACAGAAAACCATATTGTTATGATTGGCATTAAGCTAATTGTTTTAGAATCTTTGAAAAAGGATTTAAATCGTGAGTGTGGATAAAGAGCATGTACATTAATGATGTTGTTGTAGTACTAGCATTTTATATCATCTTTCTGCGGTCTTGGTCATTTTATCACTTATTCATTATTATGATGGGCCATAATTTCTGAGAAATCATAATTTTGCTAATATTTTTATTTCTTAGTTTTCTTAATATTATTTTAAATATTTTTTATCGGCGAGAATCGCTTTCTGTTATAGTCATAGATTTCTGCGAATTATGGTACAAGGAAAAGAACTTTTAAATAAGAAAAACTTCTAAAAAAGCAACAGGAAAAGAATGGTTATTGTTTCATACCATTAATGGTTCCAGCACCAACATATATATGTTTGAGTCTATTTATGAAGTCAGGATCAATTTTGAGTGCTAATGCTATATTTGTGAGTGGTGCTATAGTCACAACTATGAGTTCACCTGTAAAAAACAGACAAATGACATTTAACATCGTAAATATAATACTACAAGCCGACAGAATGTTATTATTCATAATTTATTTATTTATACTTTATTGCCACAATTACAAAATGGACAAAAGGCACACTTAACGCTAAAGGCATTCTCTGCCAGTCAACCTTCAGGAGTACAGAAAGACACGAATGCGGCTTTAGTTAAAAAGTAATTAACTAATATAAACATACCATAATAGAAAGTAATGATACTGGGTATGTATTTCTATATAAATTTACTTATGTATGTATAAGTATTTGTATTCTAACGTTACCCTAGTATCCCATAACACAATTACAGGGCTTACTTTGGGGCTAGGCTAATTAGTTTGGGTTTTGGAAATATTTATTTATTATATATTTCCGTCTCCCTAATTAAGAATAACTTAAATTAGACCTATAAGTACTTGCTTACCTTCGTATTTCTTTGAAAGTTCAATCAAAATAAATACTGCATGTGAAGGTTCTGCCCTTATTGCTTGATACTTCACGTTCTTATTATCTCCCAGACCATCAGTGCCAAAGAAGTTATCTTCTGGATAGTCTTTGATGATGGCACTCTCGCTTCCTCTATGAATGGGTATCTGGAAATTTTTCTTACATTTCTACTTTTCATGTTTAAGGTGCAAGTAATAAAATTTATGCGTTTTTGGGAAGTCGCGTATGTTAGAACATTCCCTTTTCCACCTCTAGAAACTGTCAGATTTCAAAGAGTATATAAATGAAAAAAATCTGCGAAATATTTTCATGGTAAGTCTGACAATGTTTTAATTTTTATCGCTTATTTATGAGCCAAACTTTTTTGTTGGGTTATATTTGATCTGATGGCGTACTTAAGTGAATGGAGTGGCACTAACAACTAACGAGAAATATTCGTATCATGTCAAATTTTCTATGAGAAAAGGTAGTTAATGGTAGGTCTTACGTCCTGTAGTGGCACTGCATATTTTCCAAAGAAACTTCGACGTTAGCGAAACGAAAATGGATCTGTTAAATTTCGTACTTGAGGTACTATACGAATCAATACTTACATCTCTCCTCTTAGCTGTATCTAATATTCTTTGAGTATTTATAAAGCACTGCGACTCGTTTACATTACCATGAGTTGTTGTTATGGCTACCAGCTCAGGGCTGCAAAAGTATTTCATCACCGTACAGAATTAATAAAGCCAATATATAATATTTTATATACAATATTTCTACGATGAGATTGATGAAGCACGGAGTTAGCGCATTCAGCTGCGATCTTTGAAGCTAAGCAACTTTCGCAATGGTCGGTCATAGATTGGGGGACCAAAAATTTACTGTCTTGAGCTCCTCCGTGCTTCGGAAGGCACGTTAAGCCTTTGCTACCGGTTGCGTCTACAGTCCTTAGCACCCAACAATTCGCACTGGGCCCGCGTGGTGGGTCATGGCCCAATCTCCCTATTCCATCCATAGAAAAGGCCTGTGCCCCAGCAGTGGGGACATTTAAAGGCTGATGATGATACAATCTTTCGTTAGTGAGATAATTGTGCCGATAAAATTATAAGAATATATACACTAAATATTATCATTATTAATAAGATAATTTTACCAGTTCGCTCATATTTTGCGATGCTTCCATTGAAACCCTAATTCCAGTCAAATTCTGATGGTTTTTTCTTCTTATAATTTTCACAATAGCATTAATTATACATGATTATTTTACTTCTATGATAGGTGAGAGTTAATTTGAATTTGAAAAATATAGATTATAATTTTTATTATAATTTAATTACAATCAGTATTCGATTTTCTACACTTACCCGTTGAAATACTCTTCCCGTAATAATGCAATAAAAATGGCCATCGCATCGTCAGCACCCCCATCTTGATCTATCACAAGTTTTGGTCTATGTGAAGTTATATAGCTGAAATGAAAAACGATCTTCATAGTAATTTATATTATTAAAAGGATTGTTACCACCTACCTTGTTTTAGTGAGTTTCCGATAATTGTTTTCCAGAGTTACTCCTTGATCATGGCGCTTATCGAATACTCGTTAAAAACAAGGTACATGCTAACAATCCCGTAAATAACATAAATTACTATAATGTCAGTGGCCATGAAAGTTTAAAATAGAAATATCTTTAGAAAAAGTTAACAGGCAATTATATTTAAATACCATTATACACTTTTTTACAAAAGTGTGCGTACTTCTAAAGAAACATGCGTTAATAACCAGAAAAGAAACATATTAATCATCAATCAATCAATATATCTATACTAGATATGTTTTTGGATTTTTGACAGTTTTGCGTTTTGAATTAGTTTTTTTGCTTTCTATATGTTTTTAAAGACTACAAATTTATTTCACAAAGGTTGTCCCTGAAGGTCGAATTTATCTTCTGATTCAATTTACCTTTCAATCTTCCTCATAGTGTAAACTGCATTGTTACTGTGTTCAAGGAAAACCACCTTTTTAACAATGAAATTAAGTACTGCACTTACAATCGACTAATTATTGGAAGGTGATTTATAATGTTTGTTAAAAAGTGACATCTTTATAGTGTATCTAACCTTTGTATAACCACGATAAGTTAAAAGTATTCCTGGATACCCGCTTATTTGTGTGTCAGTTAATAACCTTATTTTTCATTTATTTCGGGTATTCTCACAATGGGCTTACAGACAAACGCTCCATTTCTTTTTGCCTAAATTAATATTACTTTATGATAAGCTTGATTGATTATGGTGTCAAGACAGAAAAAAATGAATGTTCATAAAAAATCTAGCACTAGATTTAACACTAGGTAGACCAAAAAGCGTTGAAATATCCCATTTCATATAGACATAGGACGATAAGAATAACTTCATTGAACATTTCAAAAATTCCATATACACTCATTGTATGTCTATTACATGGCCGGATGGAGCAGCGACTTGGAATAATTAGGTACTAAGTACCTACTAAAATAGGTTAGGTTGCCTTGAAGTTAATAATTTCCAATTTCAGAGGTGAATACGCGATTTTTTTCTATTGTGTATTACTTCAGTTCTAATAATTAAAAATAACTGTAAAACCGAGTACTATTAAAAAATACATTACTAAAAATTTACCTAAATGAAAAACCTAGATATGTGAAAAAAACATTTTCGTCATGGTGAGTTTTTGAATTCCACAACTTTCACAAAACATTGACGTTGTCAATACTATAGGTTGTGTACTTTTAATTTTATTTAAAAAAAAGTTATGGTCATCCTATTATAAAAGGATTAAAGGTCTTTGTTCTATATCTCTCACTCATCCCATTTCATCGATAAAAGTACTGTCTTAGTTATATGGTATGACCGTGGATACGTGACTCTGAAACTCTTTTATTTATTTTTTAAAAATTGATTTAATTTTTTAATACTCCCTTCAGTTTACGAGACAATAAAATTTATTATACATCGATATCTAAAATAAAAAAAAATCTTCATCGCACTGTTGCAATCATTAAAAATTATAATTACGCTATACTTACTTAATTGGGGAATTTCGTAATGAGACACTGACATCACTTTGAAAATGTCAAGATGGAGTCGTAATTTTTTTGAAGTAATATGATGATGATAGTGAATAATGAGTTACTTAGCGACGATAAGTAAATATTTTATAGATGAAAATGAGTAAAAATGTATGAGAGATATATTACATAAATACAAAAAAGGAAGCGCCGTGAAGCGGCGAGTATATTGAGCTAACGAGAAAGTGCCGTAAACATTGAATTTGGAAAAGTTAAGAGCTAAAACAAGTTTTATAATACAAAACTTGAAACTAAGTTATATCTAAGATCTATATTAAAAATCGCAACAGCAAACAGACACACCACAGCCGTTTGTAAAACGCGGAATCATACAAATTGCCTGCGACATATACCACTCGGCCACGCCACGGAGATCGAGAAGGTAATAATTTCTTTACCTAAAACTTTCTCAGGATTGTTCCATTTTTTGTATCAAAACTGTTAATTCTTTTAAAATAAAGTTTAAATAATATTTATTTTATTATTTTTGTACGTGGCAATCAAATAGAGCTCCAGAAAATAAAACATATTTTTATCTTTATTTGGTTATTTAATTATTGCTATAAATCCCAAAAGACAAATCACAATCCAGTCCCTGAGGCCGCGCGTAGATGGTTAAATATCAAAAATGTGTGGTTGATGGTTAAGTGTTTAAAAGTTTGTCAATGTTGTTACATTTGTTTATTTAAAATATTATTATCATCATCATCTTCGTATTGTTCTCACTTTTAGGTCACAGACCTTCCCTATGGATGGAACAGGGAGAATGTGCTATGACCTATCACGCAATCTCAGTGTGGATTGGTGGGTGCTAACGGCTGTATATGCAGCCCAGGGCCGTAGTTAAAGTTGTATTTAAGATAGTACAGTATGTAACTATAGTCATGAACCATAGAAATAAGAAAGTTGAAATTTCTTTTTGAGTGTGTATTTCTGTTGCCACTATAACGGTCATTAAAATATAATAAAGTTACAAATTTAATATTTAAGCAGTAATATTGTTGATGACTTTTTAATTGCTCGACCATGACAGTCAGTGTGATTCAAATGTTTCAATGACACGAAACCTTATGCGTGCGATTTGCACTTAAAAGGTTTGAGAGAACGGTTTTCCACAAATAAAAATTAACGCAATTTTTTTAATACACGTAAAATCCAAAAACATGAAAAGGAAGCGTCGTCTAAAAGTATATAAAATTAAGTCAAAAATTTATTACTTTTTAATTGATATTATTGTGTTAATAAAGAAACAAATATTAGGAAACAGACTTACCATTGTATTGTTAAAATTAAATTGACGAAAACTGTGAAATAAATTAAATCCGCAAACATTTTGCACAACTTGTGTGACAAGTTTCTCTATTCTCGCGCAATGCAATGGATATGTTCTCAGTTACAACTTGTTTAAATATCTCAAATATGATTATGATTAGGTAAAGTTTTCCTGTGTTAAAAACTGGTCTCGTT
This sequence comes from Chilo suppressalis, assembly GCA_902850365.2. Lineage (NCBI taxonomy): Eukaryota > Metazoa > Arthropoda > Insecta > Lepidoptera > Crambidae > Chilo > Chilo suppressalis. The sequence goes on from OU963898.1 coordinate 25,066,164, forward strand.
AAATGCGCGCGCACCGTACAAAAGCGGCAAAATACTGCTTAAAGAGCCATTATTTAAACAAGTGACTTCCAAAGAAACAAGAAATTAAATTAATAGCAGCCTGCTGATTGATGACGTACTTACTGGCTAATCGATCACAGAAGCTAAGCAACTTCTTAATAGGCCGGGCATCGAATGGGCTAAATAACTTTTTTCCAAGGGCAAGTTATCTTACAAATCTGTACTGAGCCCTCGCAGAAGGCTACTATAACAACTGAATTTATGAATTTATTGGTCTTATCAAAAATACGAACGAAATGTTTATTAAATTTTCTTTTAATTTTATCAATTCTCCACAAACGGGGAATTCGAGGACTTTTCCATACAACGTGAGTGTTGCCAGTTGTTGAAAGCTTGGTTGGTAGTTTATAATCAAAAATAATATGCGGTAGGTTTGAAAATAAACATAAAACTTAATAGGTATAAACTCATAAGCAAGGTGTTGATGAAGCATTAATCTTTAATCTTTAACGGATACTTTCTTAATAAATTTGAATTGTGTACTCGTAAAAAACACGTTTTTACGTGTTTGTTTTTCAAGGTTTTCTTTTCAAGATAGAAAAAAATCTTGCATCTCTACATGTGATATGACTGGTGGCTAATGCAATGTAATCAAATTACAAAAATAGAACTTGTCGTAATTCAAGCATATCTATATCCGTGTATTATATTTCATTTGAACTTGTCCATCTTAACTCAGTTATCTCATTTAACAATGTAAAAAAACATCCTCTGTAATGTATTGAAGTAACAATTGTTACTGTTGATTCAACTGTGTACACAGCGCTGACAATCTCTTATTTCTAGTCTGATCATCGTCTCCGTCGAGTTTGTTATAAAATAAAGACTGTTTGGTGATCATGCTACAGACGAAGGTTACGCCTAATATACTTCCCAAACTATGTCTATAGTTTTGTAAGTATAAAGGCGCTATTTTTTCTTTTGAGCACTATTTAACACTAATTGTAAAAACAAGAACACACATCACCTTACTCGGTAGGGATGTTCGCCGTGTCTAAAAGCTGAATCTAAGGGACTACATTGAAACCGTAATCGAAACACCTTCATGAAAACTCGGAGACCTAGATGCGGAATTTTTACACCTAATCTACTGTAGTTACTAGACGCAAGTGCGGTCCTGTGAGGTCTATACAGGGCGATGTTGCCAGGGCTCCCGATTTAAATAAAGGAGATCTCCTGATTTTTTTACAATACGATTTTCTTTTTTGAATTGCGTTGAATTGCATTTTCTGCTATTTATAATGTAGGTAGCCTTAATTATTATAAAATAAATGTCTATAAAATAAAATTACGATCAAATAACGATGAATCATTATAATATATAAATCTTGTATTATTAAGTAAGTAGGTGCTAGTTAGTAAATACTTTGTAATTATAATGTCAGTTTTTGGAAACACGGAAAAGTCAAAGAAATGTTCCTGAACAAAAACTAAATTTCATGATTTTCATTTCATTTAAAAGCTATGTTATCCCTCCGTGTGATAATGTTGTGAGACGAGCTGTATAATATAGGATATAGCAATTGCTCGCACCTTTGGAATGGCTCCGCCAAAACCTTACTCAGTTCTTTAGGTGTGTTAAAGCGGCAGTGACCCGCATCATTGGCGATGAGGAGGTGACGGAACACCTCGAGCTCCTTCAATAATACCGTGATGTGACGTCACTAAGCGCGTTCTATCGTCTTTACCACGGCGAGTGTTTTGAGGAGTTTATCTCCCTTATCCCACCTTCGCCTTTTCAGCACCACAGGTACTGGTCTACGTTACCACCGGCTTACTGTGACAATAATTCCAAAAATTTCTTTCAACACGAACAAAGAAATGTAATAACTCACTTCTTTGTTGTACTATTTCGCAATTGAAATTCTTTGCCCGCGCACGTTATTCCTGCTTGCTACAATGAGGAGTACTTTAAAAGCTAGAAGAAGCAGTTCTGTAGACCGGCAAGGTGAGGTAGGTTAGTGTGGCAGTTCATAACTGCTGCACCAGCTATCTTCAGGTCTGGTCTTACCACCACTCAACATCAGGTGGAAATTATTGGTAGAATCATTTGCCTACCTAGCTTTAAAAAAATACTGTAGTCTATTTACATTGGCGTGAGATAAAATGTAAACAAACCATAAAAAGGAATTTTTTTAAGGTCACGTTTGAGAAAAGTAAAGATTAAATACTATTTACATAGGAAATGCAGGGAAACATTAAGTTAATTATTAAAGTTAAATATTAAGCTGGTACATACATATGAATGAGAAAATTAAATATTTCGCACATATTTAACGTACACATCATAAATTCGTATATTTTTATTTTGCTGATAAAAGTATTTTAACAACTTAAATTGACATGGAAAAAGACCTAAAACACAATCATTCCCAAACTTAAGACGTATTATAAAACGACAAAATTTAATAGTAGACATGATGTTAGTATTTTATGTTGAAGTATTGTGTTTTGTCATCGGTTGATTTACGTTAGCCATCTTTACTCTCCCGATCAACCTGATGACGCGAGCGTACATATTCTATCATATTTGTTAAATTCTTGTTATTTCTTTGTTTTATTTGTTGAGTTTGTTGTTATTTTTTTCTGTTAAGTTTAAAGTTGTTAATAAATTATAAGTAACATAAATTATACGTATTAATTGACTAGTAGGTACTTTCTGACATTTTAAAAGTTTTAGAACCTCCGATTCTTTGTTTACATTTTGTCTCACGCCAAAGTGAATGACTATAACTGCGTTAATTGTCATAACTGCTGCATCAGCTATCTTCACTGCTAGACTTTACCACCACTTAACATCAGGTGGGAATTATTGTTAAATCATTTGCCTACCTAGCTATTAAAAAAAATAACAACGGGGTTAATTGGGACTGCTAAAGATGTATTTGACTTTATTAGTTTAAGTGCATACCTAAATTAGAAGTCGATATTGATCATGTTGATCATCAAAAACTAAAAGTGACTCAGTAATCATTTTAAATGTATGTTTCTACTTACCTACCTTAAAAAATCCGCTAGCAAATATATCAACAGAAGAAACACAACAAACACTGAAAGTGCAGATAGGATTACATTAAAGCAGATTCTTTGCTTCTTCATTTTGCACGATGATTTATCACTAAACCACTATTTGCCAACACTGATAAGAAAAGCCTACATTTAGGTTTCCCGGCATGGACAGGTGATTTTAATAGTTAAAAAATATAAATATTACTTCGCTATCTAAGTACTCTCGCAACGCAATTAATATGTCTTATTGTCTGATCATCTATCTACACTGGGCACATACTAGTTTGATGATCATAAAGATATGAGGAATTGTTGATAAAGTAAAATACCCGATTTAGACAACTGATTTTAATAAGTAAGATAATCAAGAAAATCTCAATAGGATGGTATATGCATGTAATTCAAATAAGGCCCATTATTTTCTTAACAAAGGATTTTCTTTATAACCATACCCTAAACATCCAAATTCCACACATTTAGACATAAGAGGGGAGGCGGGCAATGTTTTTTTCCATACAAACGTTCTCACCTGATTCCTCCTTGATTTTTATCACTAAGGAATTGATTTTCATACAACATAAAATACAATTTTACTCATGTCTTTTCTTTTATCGATAAATTGAGTTTTAAATTATCTAGAAACACTTGAAAAAGCCCAAAAATAAACGAATTTTTATCACCACTGAAGCCGTCTATTGTGGAGATTTAATAAGCATTTACTATAAAATGCATAGCATAGAGACATAGTATAACTACTAATTATTCTTTGTGTAACATTTCTGTCACATATATCTAATTTGCGATGAAGGAATCGTCGAGAGCCAAACCTCGAATTTCGCAATCTTATACGCAATTTTCAGCGTTAACCACTGTTGTCCTTATCGCACTGTTTTTGCCAATACGTGACAGCAATAGATTTTTAAAATACATAGGTATATCTCAAATGTTTCTCAGCTCGCGTCCGCTCCACTTAACAGTGGAATATCCGAACAAATACACTTCCGGACACATCTATCGGCCCACTTAGTGTTTCAAGTTTCAACGGTCTGTAGCAAAAATACGATTAAGTTAAGTTGAGCAATAATAATACATTATATGTATTTTTAAAAACACACAAATAAGATGGTTGATAAATCAGCTTAATCGTCAAAACTTTTTGCTCAAAGTAACATTACTTTTGGCTAGGGATCGTCAAAACCTTATAGGCCAAAACTTAAAATGCTAGGTGGGCCTATAGTTATATCCGGGAGTATATTTGATCTGAGTGTGGAACAAAGAAACGCACATACAAACTTTTACACGCGTCATGACTTCTGAAAACATTACACTCTTTTTTGGCAGTCGTGTAAAAATCACAATGAGCGGCGTTACGCTGGTGGATGTGATGACGTCATGACAATCCATTTTTACAGACGTACTTGTGGTTACAAACCTTATGCTCCTACCCATCTGCAGTTAAAGTATTGCATTTCTTTCATCTGGATAACAACATAAAAGTTTTAAACCTTCATGGTCACTCATAGGCCAGTCATTAAAGACATCGTACACTTTCGACCTCGATCGATTTCTTAGGTCTTAGGAATAATGTAAATACTAATTTGCAGCTTCGAAAGACCTGTGCTACCTGCGTGGCGCCCCAAAAACCTCGAAATTTTCAATCTTTTCTTAGCTTCTCGGTTATAACTTTTTAAAGGCGCATCCTATCCTTAAATTCACTTTAAGTAACAATCTATAACATTTTAGTTATAAGCGGGACTGCAATTATTCCGTGATTAGTCTTGATTTAAACCTATAGCTATCTTTGCCTTATTTTTAACAATTAAAAAGTGACAGCTTCACATTTTAATCTGGTTTAACTTAGTCAAGGTATTTCAATAAGGCGAAAACAGTCTTATTACAAAATAACTTCAAAAATCAGACACTGTTTTAAATCTTGTTTAGGATTTTTTTAATGACATATTTTCTTAAACTCGTTATGAAAGCAGAAAGTCCAACTTTTTCGTGGTAGTACGTTTTTTTTTAAAGTAATCTTTTGTTTTTACTTCGACGCAGAGTTTACGCGCTACTGTCCACGTTCAAGTACTGTGCATGGTTGTATCGTGTTACTAGATCGAAGAGACATGAAAATATGCTTTATAAAAATTATAATATTAAACTGGTTACAGGAAAAAAATAATACATTATTATCCTTTAAATGTAAAAAAGCGCCATCTACTTTGTTTGGGTGAAATTTAAATGCACTCAACAACTTTACCGTCTGGGCCGAGCACTTTCAATAGTTAGTTCTAAAGCATTCGGCTAGATGTCGTTCAATCAAGTTGTAAAAATTAAACAATTTTCAGTGTGTGGTAATTCCAAGTTAAAGTCGATCGACATCCTTTTTAGGCAAAGCTAAATTGATACAGCAACGTATTACTTGATTTACCAACTATTGATCGTCAAATTTACATTCAACGAGGAGTCAGGAATGGGGTCACGGTCAGTAATTCATGCAAATTCTTTTGCTTACTTCGATACGCGAAGTCTTCACCATTTCCACTCACTTTGATCATTCTAGATATCTTGGACTCGACAAAAGCCTTTGCTTTTTAAGGTTTTTTTTTTATACGTGGGTAACACTGAAAATGTTTAGAACTGGCCAGTTAGAAAAATTGATTACGAAAACTTTTTTTGAATTTCAATTTTTTAAACTCTTTGGTAACCTAATGAAGTATATAGCATTCATTTGTCTCTGTGAATCTAAAACTCTTGTTAGGTACACGTGAAAATGAACCTAAGGCGAGAAAATTTTCGGTCAATGATTTATTATGACTTTCGTTGTGGGCTTACTCAACAACAAAGCTATGATAGGCTGCGATTAGCATTTTTTAATGAAGCCCCATCTCGTGCCACTATTTACAGTTGGTTTAACGAGTTTAAGCGTGGACATAGCAATTTCAATGATGATCCGCATGAGGGACGTCCTTTAACAGCGACTACTGAAGATAACATCAGTGCTGTGCGACGCATGATAGAGGAAGATAAGAGAGTGACCTATCAGCAGATACGGGCAAACCTAGGCATTGGTATGAGTCAAGTTCAAAAAATATTACACGAACATTTAGGCATCAGGAAGTTTTGTACCAGATGGATTCGCCATACTTTAACCGACGACCAGAAACACCTTCGCATGGACTGGTGTCGTCAAATGTTAGATAAGTTCAACGGCGGTGACTCAAATGCTGTATTTGGCATCGTCACAGGTGATGAAAGCTGGATATATTGCTACGAACCCGAAACTAAAAGACAATCAGCTGTTTCGTTTCGAGGATCGGCCAACTAAGGTAAAGAAAGAAAGAAGTCAAGGAAAAAAGATGATTGACTCATTCTTTGGTCGGGAAGGTCATTTCGCGACAGTTGTGCTAGAAGATGGAAGGAGAGTTATTGCAGGAAAAAATTCGACAGCAGCGCCCTCGAAGCAGGATCGTCCTTCACCACGACAATGCTTCAGCGCACTCCGCAAAGCGGACTGTTGAAGTGTCGAGATAATGTCCTGCAGCGACTTTCATTTATTCCCAAGAACTAAAGATAAAATTCGAGGTATTCGCTTAACGAGCCCTGGCCCTTACTGAGGAGCTCGATGGCGCCAGTGGTTAGCGTGTTCGGCTGCGGTCGTTAAAGTTGAACAACTTTCGCAGTGGTCGGTCAGTGGATGGGTGACCAAAAAATTTACTATCTCGAGCTCCTCCGTGCTTCGGAAGGCACGCTAAGCCGTTGGTCCCGGCTGCATCTACAGTCGTTAGCACCCACCAACCCGCACTGGGCCCGCGTGGTGGGTCACGGCCCAATCTCCCTAATCCATCCATAGGGACGGCCTGTGCCTCAGCAGTGGGGACATTAATAGGCTTATGATGATGATGATGAGCCCTGAAGATGCGGTGAAAGCGTACGAAAATGCCATAGAAGAGACCCCTAAGGAAGAATGGGCCCACTGCTTTTCTCAGGGATTTCATCGAATGCGACGATGTGTAGAGAGGAACGGATATTACTTCGAAAAACCATAAATGTATTGGCAACTTTCTACATTAAGCCGTTTTTTTCATTTTCTAAACATTTTTAGTGTTACCTAGGTAAGCTAGATCAGCAATGTGTGAATTATAAAAGTTAATAGAATTGTGTTTTCTTAAACTTAGTTTTGTTTCCTATGTCGAATTGGAATTTTTTAAATCTATGAGCTAGCTATGGGTATCTTTCTTAGTAGCTAACCAAAAGACGTTATCATGCCTGCCAGACATAGTTTTTAGGGTTCCGTAGTCCTGACAAGGAACCCTTATAGTTTCGTCATGTCGGCCTGTCTGTCCGGTCCCGGTTTTGCTTGGAGACTAAGCACTAGAGAGCTGTAATTTTGTGGAGATATGTACTCGTATATCAGTTATGCCGACAAAATGGTAGCATAAAATTAAAAATATCTTTTTTTTTGGGGTACCTCCTGCATGTAACCTGGAGATGATTTAATTTTTTTAGTCTACCTCATCGTGTCGGGTATCGTTGAATAGGTCCTTTAAAATGATTTAGGGGTTCCTAAAACTATTTTTCGATTTAGGGATCCGTTTGCAAAATGTTGAATTTTAAAGTGCGAATTTTTGTTCGAGTAGTGCGTCCCCACCTGTCTAGAAGCTAAACTATTGACTTGAAAATAACAATGCTTTTCATGAACTTTTAAGGAAAATTAAAACGGTTAATATAGATTTGTTAGTTTAAGAGATATAGTCGTTCAAATAAAAAATCCTTAGAAGAAAATATTAATAGTGACAGACGAAGTAATTGCTTATAATCACTTTTTCCAAAATATGTGGTGATGACGAGCAACTACGGAATCCTACACTGCGCGTAGCACGATACGCACTTGGTTATTGATTAAAAAACACATTAGAAAAATAATAAATTAAATATAAATAACATAATTAAATACATTAACATCAAACTATTGATGTCCTCTCTTATGGACACTCATATGGCACAGGTCTTACTTATGAATGGAATATCAAGATTGGGCTGCGTATGACTCACCACGCAGACCCAGCCCATTTGTGGGTGCTTACGACTGCATATGCAGTCGGGACCAACGGTTTAGCGTGCCTTTCCAATTCACGTAGGCAACCGAGATTATAAATTCTGGTAACCCATCCGATGATTGGCCCTTGCGCAAGTTACTTAACTTCCACGATCGCTTACTCGACTGTCATGTTCAGAGTTCATGCATAAATTACCAACGTTTAAAAATGAAACGAGATAATACTTGAATAAACTTTATTAGAAAAAACTATATTTTTCTCATTTTGACTTCATCGGTCCTTTTCATCCGTGAATGGTTCATAGTCATCCTATTTCAAAAGAAAATTAAAAAAAAACAAATAAGTATTAGGTATATTGAAATTTACTTTACATTTCATCGTATATTTTCATAATTCATTTGCTGACAACTAGTATTTTGCTTAATTTGGCAATTACATTCCTGCATAGGTATTCTGTAAGATGCAATCTCACTTACGATATAATTTATTCGGACTTCTGGTAAATATCTAATATTGGCTGCTTCTACGAAGTAAGCGACATTTTACCGTGTAATGGCGTCTAACTCATGTCTAAAATGGCAGCTATCGAAATCGGAAGTGAAATTTTATGTTACAGAACCGCCCTACAGAGCTTCTGCTTATTTGCATCACTATCACTCACTGATGACATTTGACATTTAAACATTATTAAAAAAACATAAATAGACTGGGCGTTAAGGACGGTGAAGACCGAATTCCACCAATGGATTTCAGTTAAATTATGGTCAAAAATTTATAAGTGGATCTTGCCGGAAAAATTTAAGTAATATAATTATCTTTATTTTATTTACTTATTTATTTTATGGGATGATATTTATTTTTTAAAAATCACTCGCATTTTTTATATGTATTTTACATCATCATGAGCCTATAAATGTCCCCATTGATGGGGTACAGGCCTTCTCTAAGGATGGAATAGGGAGATTGGGCCACGCGGGCCCAGTGCGGCTTGGCGGGTGCTAGCAACTACAGATGCAGCCAAGACCAACGGCTTAACGTGCCTTCCGAAGCACGGAGGAACTCGAGATAGAAGATTTTTGGTCACCCGTCCAACGATCGGTGCCGAACGCACTTAGGTTCGAGTATTTTTCATATTTTCCATTATTTTGCATTTTGTTTGGCGTTCGGGCGTCATTAGGCGCTGGCTGAAAATCAGCGCTGCTGTGTATTGCGAAAGTACTACCAAAGTAGCATAGCTGAGACAGCGACCTGTTGGCCCTGCATAGCAACACCTTAAATTAGTTTTCTTGTTTTTATTTATTTCTTTCTTTGTTGTTATGATTTTCTCTTCTGCTTTGTTTTCAATGTATGCTGTGTAACTAGGGTTGCCAGATGGTATCCAAAAGGAGGACATGTCCTCCTTTTTCACATTTTGTCCTCCCGTCCTCCTTTACCTACCGTATGTCCTCCTTTTGCTCTATAGTCGTTAGTTCGTGCTGAAAATGCCGTGCGCCATGCATGCATCGCCAGAGGTCAGACGAGCGTCCGTACCGGCTGGTGGTGTGGCGACGTATGAATGAGTGTCTGTCACCCCCCGCTCCGGGTCTTCGGATGTGTCGAGCATGCGCGCGCTACATTCGCGCCGGATGTGCCTACGCAGTACGCGCTCGCTCAACTCGTTACTCGACTCGGGACTCTGGTGACGAACGGGCAGGCTCTTGAGTCTCGAGTCTCGACACGCGCAGACACGCTTTTTTATTATTGAATTGGTTGGTTTTCGTGCACGCTCATTGCGAATTCGTGTGATTTACAGATTTACTATATAAATATAGTTGACGCTTCTTGCGCTCATTAATTTACTAGTCATGAGTAAGCGGAAATGTAAGTTTACGGAAGTATTAAGAGCCAAATATCCATGTTTTACCAAGGGACGAGATGATTTTGACGCCAAATGTTCCATTTGCGACTGCCATGTGGATGTAAGCAACAAAGGCACTATTGCTTTAGAACGGCACGTAACGACAGAAAAGCATAAAAAGATGATACGAGCAGCAAGTTCGTCTTCCAAGGTCACTAACTATTTTCAATCTCCTTATTCAATGACTCACCGAAATATTCATGCTGCAGAAGGAGTACTAGCCTTCCACACGGTAAAACATCATCAGTCATACAATTCTATGACATGTACAGCGAGCTTAACGAGAAAAATGTTTACTGATTCTGAAACGGCAAAAAATCTTAAATGCGGAAAAACTAAGACGGAAGCTATAATAAATCAAGTTGTTGCTCCACATGCCATTACGACTATAATTGAAACTTTGAAGAACATTTCGTGCCTTTCCGTCGCCACAGACGCCAGCAACCATGGTGCAGAGAAACTATTTCCTATAATGATTCAATATTTTAACTGGACTGGAAATGGAATCGAAACAAAACTTCTTGATTTGCAAAGTTTACCAAATGAAACTTCGCTCTCGATTGCACATCTTGTATACGAAACGCTTAATACGCATCAATTGACCCCAAAGTGTGTGGCATTTATTGGCGATAATGCAAATGTGAATTTTGGAGGTATCAACCGAAATCCAGGTCAAAACGTTTTTACGCGCCTTAAAGAAAGTTTGAAGAAAGAAAACCTCATAGGAATTGGCTGCCCAGCACATATTATGCATAACAGTCTTCGCCACGGTGTCGATTTGATGAAACTGGATGTTGAGTCTATAATATTGAAAATATTTAATTATTTTTCTGTGTACACGGTGAGAACAGAAGCACTAAAAGAGTTTTGCGATTACGTCGAACTCAATTACCAGCCTTTGCTAAGACACAGCAAAACAAGGTGGCTTAGCTTGTTTCCGTGCATAGAAAGAATTCTGAAGCTCTATCCAGCATTAAAAGAATATTTCTTAAGCCAAAGAATATCACCATACATAATAAAGACATTTTTCGAAAGCTCAACTTCAGAAGCATATTTATGGTTCACGCATTCTCTGATGTCTATTTACCAAGCAAATTTGGCGAAAGTCGAAGAAGAACATAATTCCCTTCTCGAAATTTCAAAGATACTTCAATCCGTACTGCGCATGCTTCAAAATCGAAGAAACGACAAGTTTTTGCCACTACGGGTAAGGCAGCTACTTCGTGACAACTGTGGTGAAAATGAAGAGGCCGAGTCCATTTCCAACGAATTTTTCAGTGTTTACGAGGCTTGCGAAAATTATTTAAAGGAGTGGATAAAACCCTTTGACGATTTCAAATGTTTTGAGTGGATGACGGTGCTGAAAGAGAACGAAAACCTAAAGTATGAGGCTTTAGTTCCATGCATTGAGTTTTTGAGCATCAGAGGTGTTGAAATTGACGATGCTAAATTACATGATCAATTCTGTAGTTTCATTTCATTTCTGAAATCGAAATCAGACGGTGATTCTGCTGATAAATATTATGATTTGAAGCTATACGAGCAATGGACAATGTACTTCAAAAGTGCTAAAAACATTGAATATTTCTCAGAACTGCTTAAAATCTGCGAGTTCTATTTTTCAATAAGCGCACATAACGCGAACGTAGAAAGAGTTTTCTCACTGATCAATACTCAGTGGACTAAAGAGAGAAACAGATTGAGCGTGGAGTCAGTTAAAGCTTTAATTTTAACTCAATATAACTTTAAAAATATGTCGTGTGAAGATTTTTATAATTATTTGTTAAAAAACCAAGAACTCCTTACAAAAATTGGCAGCTCGGCGAAATATGACGATTAAAATAAAGTGAATTATATAAAAAATTTGTTTTGTTATGAATGTCCTCCTTTTTTAGAGAAAATCCTCCTTTTTAGGCCCGTCAGTCCTCCTTTATCAAATTGTCATCTGGCAACCCTATGTGTAACCAATAAATATTTTTCTTTCTCTCGTTAAAATTTTCGGTCCATTTTTTCCCATCTCTACTCTTATTTGTAAAGGGAAATGTATTGAGTACATAATATTAAATCATTTTAATGATTACTTCAGTTATAATTTATAGTTTTTTTAATGGTAAAAGTGAGGATGGAATCTTGAATAAAAAGAAAACGAATCATATATTATCAAATATATAAAATTCTCGTGTCACGGTGTGCGTAATTGAACTACTCCGAAACGGCTCGACCGATTTTCGTGAAATTTTATATGCATATTCAGTAGGTCTGAGAATCGGACAACATCTATTTCTCATCCCCCTACATTTTAAGGATGTTCCACTCTTAAATTTTTTTGGACAATTTTTTTTATGATACATCATACAAAAATACATATAATCCTACATTTTCACCCTTCTACTATTTTTTATGGCGGTACGAAGTTCGCTGGGACAGCTTGTTCATTTATAAAAATCAAACGGAAATATACGTTTAGGGGGCAAACAATTAAGTACTCATTTTTATTTAGACATTTTAGCACTAATGCTGCAAAATATGCTCTAGTAAAAGAAGACTGCGAGATGTGTATATTTGTGGTGGATTCGACGATCTAGCTAAATGTTTCAAGATGCAATGATATGTATTTTGTGAGATATTGGAATTACTATCAAGCCCCTAGAAGCTGATAGAGTCTGTGCGGAAAGAGAATGGGCGCGGCGAAAAACGCAATTAACATTAAGATTTTTATTTGGCAATCAAACCCAGCAATCTGTAAAACGTCAAAATTTTGTATTGATACGGATTTGTTTGTTGTTGTGATTTCTTGCGGTTGTTTGTATTTAATCATGTCTAAAAGGGGTAAAACCTTACAAATACGGTAAAAAAGCACTACAGCGCCCTCCAATCTAAATCCCATTCTCTTTCCGCACAGACTCTATAAGAATGTTTTGGCTCAAATCCCACCTAGTAAGGATTCAATCTGTTCATATTATTATGATCAGCGCAGATACAGATGTATAATTGTAGTAGTATTATGAAGTGTCTTGGGCAAATGGTTCGATGGTTCTCATACAAAGAAATATTTTGTAGGATGCCATTTCGCTGCTTTATCCCTGGGTGAAAGCATATGCGATATTTTGCCAGCATTACATGGCCTTGGCAACCTTGACCTACAGAAAACCATTTGACTGTATTTCTGTTTAATTTCGCTGTTACCAACCTATATATATATATATTTACATTTTTTATAATTTATTTAATATTACATTTTCGTTTTCGTTATCATTCAATAATCCATCCTCACTTTTACCATAAGAAAAAAATCGGTTGTCTGTAAAGTCGGTTTACTGACGATAGTTGAACGTGACAACGTTTTTTACAATGTACATAGTTTTTACAAGTATGAATGTGCTTTGAGCAATTGTTTTCCAACTTTCATTAACAACTTTTAAACATGTGTGATATCATTACCTTTATCGCCGCAATTATCGTTGCTATAAACAATTGACACCACATTCACTAATCACCGCACTTCATACTTGACGAAAACATGACAATGTATTATTGTATAGCATCGCTCACTCAAGTAGGAGAGAGACACATGTACAACGCTGCCGAATGCGGAGGCCGATTTTGCCTCTTTGTCGCTCGTTGCGTGCTCTCGCTTTCCCTGAAAGTCTTAAATGGAACGCCTCAGAGCGAGGTAACGCTGCTTGAGTCATGTTTTTTTCGGGCGTGCAGCCGGCTCCATCGAATTATAAGACGTTGTCACGTCAAAACTATAAATTATAACTTGAATAATCAGTAACTTTCATAATCAGTAATTTTCATATTATGTGAAGTAAATGAGTGATTTAATAATTATGTACTATGTACATTCCCTTTACATATAAGAGTAGAGGGGATAAAAAAAATTTGACCAAAAAATTGACCGGCAATATTCACATTATTAATCATTGAACGTATTTTAACTCAAATTCTTTGGTGGAATTCGGTCGTCACATTTTATCTACTATATAAAAATAAGTCGGGTTTTCCTTCCTGACGCTATAACTCCAGAACGCACGAACCGATTTCCACGGTTTTGCTTTCGTTGGAAAGGTCTCGGGCTTCGTGAGGTTTATAGCAAAGAAAGTTCAGGAAAAAATAAAAAAAAAACTTCTTTTAATCACCAAACGAAATGTTACATAAAACGAAGCCATCTGGTGGCGAAACGGAGTTCGCCGGGTTTGCTAGTATACTCTAGATACTACTTCCAGCGCATGCACTAAAATATGTTATTTGTGATTTGATGATAAAAAACTATTCAAATTTAAAGCTAAATCTAAAATATTAATATTCTATATTAGCACAAGACTTTTCCAAGCCACTTATAATATCACATGAACTACTTATAATTAAAAAAAAAACGATTGTCTACTATGCGAGCAATCAAACATTAAAGGTATTCTAGACGGATGTAATCCAACGTTCCAACCAAGGTGACCTTGGTGGGAAGTTGGTTTCCATCCGCGTTATGATTTTCGGCTACACGGATGTAATCCACGCGCCAACACGCAGTCGCAGGCCGTCTTCTGGCGTGAAAACACGTATGCACTTATATCATGCGCGGACTGTATGAGTAACCGTGTTGTAGAAATGGCTCCAAAGTCTAAATTTCAAAAAGTGGGCATTGCCTTAGGAGATTTTTGTGCAATAGACGACGAAAAACAACACAAAAAGAGAAAGTGGATGAAGCGTTGGTTAAAAGAGCGAATGATTCTCAGCCATTCAAACTTATGTCCAACTCCCTATACTTTTCGAGTAATATCTCCCACGCATTTTTTTTGACGAGCATCTTTATATGATTCCGACGTAATGTCCCATAAGCATGGGAGATCTCTATAGAGATCAATTAGTTCGCAAGTAATATAGCATTCGCGACTCTGGTCTTCGGACGACATTTTTACATGCGTACGTGCGCACCCGCTGACTGCCACAGCGCAACTGTCTTTGGTTGGATGTAATTCGACGGCAAAAAAGTTATAATCCACGCGCTCCAACCGCGGATGTAATCCACGCGCTTCAACCGCGGATGTAATCACGCGCCTGTAATCCAAGGACGCTGAAAGTCAAGTCAAAATTTGGATTACATCCTTCGTCTAGATGGATGGCAACGGGCAAGGTCACCTTGGTTGGTACGCTGGATTACATCCGTCTGGCATAAGTCTAATACGTCAATGATTATGCCCTATTAAGTATAAATCAATTAATTAAAAGGTGGGCGGGTCTATAACTCTGTATTACCAAAATCTAATATCGTATCCCTTGGATGCTATTAAAAGTTATGTTTATTTTATGTACGGAGATCAAAGAACATTTATTAGTCCCTTACTTGCCTTGCTCCAGGGTTCGCAAACAACATAGTTTCAACTTCGATACTGTGTATGATGAAATTTATTAATTTAATTTTCGACTTCTAATTAAAACATTTGTCAGTAGCTTGGTATCGAAATAGTTATGGCAAGACTTGTGGTAGGACCACAAGTTTATTAAGTCATTTTCTTAAATGATATGACTGTGATAATGTGGTAATAGACCCTATAGTTGTCATTTACTTTGTTTATAATATATGTTATTGAAAGAATGTTAGTAGGTATGTTATGGAAAGAAGACACCTTACAGCCACTTCTATGGTGTGAAATAGATATATCTTCATTTTAGGATTATTTTGTATGAGAAACCTTGACCAGTAAAACTCTATACGTAAAATATCGATCAAGTTAAACCTACCTGATGGAAAAACCACCAATTTCTTATGTCATCATCAAGGTGTTTTAACTGCTTGAATTTTGCTGGTAGGAGGTCCTCGTGGTTAAGTGCATCAGGGCTAATCTTTACGTGATTGAATGCATTCTGAAATCAATAAGCATCACAATTCACCAATCCATTATCTTATGGAATGATTGACGTTTATGATTTAGTTAGTTATACCATGTTTTGTTTTGCATTATAATTTTTCACCCAAGTTATTGATGAATAACAAAATTACCCTATTAAAAGTTACCTTACCAAAGGTTTTTCTACGCTATATCGAACGCCAATTGATCGACGACAATTAACCGAAATCTCGATATATCGATTTGCCATTTGATCGAATGATAAATAATCGATAGATCAATATCAATACAAAATAGAAAGTTATGGGCAGTGGTAGTCTGCATTGCTATGAACATGAACAAGATGCAATGACATTTATAGATGTTCGCCTTTACGTATTGCGGTTCGCGGCTTATTATTCTAAAATGCAATCTGTAGAACTCTGAAGACATTTAATATCATGGAATTTGGCCATTAATCATGTGGAATCTGACATAAGGGTAGCAGTTGCTACTTCTAAAGTAACGGCCAGGTTGCAAGAAAAAATTTGTAGATATATTAAGACTTTGGATTAAGATGTTTCAGGGGCAGAATGACTTTATTATCTAAAAATTTCCGCCAGACAGTCAGTTATTATTCTTATTTTTTTATTTTTTCCACAGAGAGAAACACTTAATTACTATTTTCTGCCAAACTGCAATGCAGTTTGTCGGCAGCAGTTCCCGTGACACATGTATTTATCGTTTTCCCTATAATTGTTTGTCTTATCTATTAGTACTACACGTAATAAATACCCAAACCTCACATTTTTCCGATATAAAAGTATTCTTTTTGTCTCAATCCAGTTGATAAACTTTTGCATGCTAAATATAATAAAATTCCATTCAGCAGCTTTTGCGCGATTGAGTAACAAATAATGTAATATATAAATTAAATATTAATAAGATAGTTGGATTTGACATACATTAATAAGCTCGGCATGGACATAGTGATAGGTAATGTTTATTGCTTAAGACTATTCCTAGAGGTCACATCTTTAGTAACATCTTCCGGGAATTCATTAATTAAGGTGGGCACCATTCACCGTCTTTCACGTTTTCCATAATAACTGGGATCCTTTAAAAGAGGCGTGAAGAAGCAACATGCAGGCCGGCAGGGTGAGGATGGCTGGTGTGGCAGGTAGAACTGCTGTATCAGCTATCTTCGCGTCTGGACTTCACCTTCACTTAACATCAGGTGGGGTGGAGTAATTTGTCGGACCTATCTATAAAAAAAAAAAAAAAAAAAATATTTATTTTGGGTATTAACAGCTGTTTATTTTTCTTTGCTAAGAGAGTTGGAATTCCAAGATCCATTACCATTGAAATAAGGGCTTGCATCTAATCAAGTTTGTAGCGCCATGTAATGAATTTACAGATGGCAGCAAAATATGAGAGTGAAATTGTCAGATTGCCTTTAAATGAATTTAAAACCAAATTGTACAAATGGTTAGTCACAAAATGCTATTATGCTTTTTCGGACTAATAAACAAATTTTAATAATTTGCCTAGATATTGTATAGAATACATGAATTACTTAAATTAAAAAGAAAATGATGTCTTCTTTCAGTAAAATATCCTAATTTCAATATTTAATATACTTTCCTACACACGAAGTGTGACAAACCTGTGAGACGCCCTGTATAAATTTGGTCTACAGTCTACACCTTACAACAAAGAAAAACATAAACTAGCTCCCGATAGGCCGCTGAGGGGACGCTTAAATGGGTTCAATGGTTGATGAGTGTTGGGCCGCAAAAAGCAAAGGTTACAGAAATATTATAAATAAAGATCAATCTCTAAATGGAGATACCACGGTTCATACGCATACTGTACTAATTAAAAGGCAAGATGCACCGAATCTTCACTCGTGTGTTCCGCTCTTTGGCACCAAATTCTTAGGGGAGCATATTCAGTGCCTTCGCGCCGAAATTTAAACTTGTAAGTTGTCAGAACCCTACGTTACAAAGGCTTAGTATGGGGCTAGGCTAACAGTGGTGTGAGTATTAGAATTAATATTTTAAAATTAAAATTTTATAGTGAAACTTTTATTACATCGCCGCCACATTTTTTTTTTTTTACCTTTAGCAAGTCGTATTTCATCTTCGATTTTATTAAAAAAAACAGCAACACCACAATCAGCAAGCATCCATCGCTGAGTTGTGGAAGAAAGCACGCCTGCTACGCGGGCGGCCTGGATTCGAATCCCAGCCGAGGAAGGACTGTTTTTATTAACGATGTTAAAATTTCACTGCATCATGGTTTCATATAACCACACATTATTTTTGCATATTATTATACCTATTTAACCTATTTAAAATATCTTCTATTAACGGGAAATTTCACCACATTAAACGGAACAAATCCCAAGTTTTATTTTCGGAGTCCCTTTTTATATAATTTACCTTTGTTTGCCATAACATTGTAGTCTTATCAGGTTTTTCCATATTTTCTTCAGAATTTTTAGGATGCTTTTCATTTGGCCGTCTCTTTTCAGCGCTGTTTTTATAATTGTTATCTGAAAAATAGCCCTCTTCTCCATCACTATTGTTTATTTCAGGTAATGTCCTTAGAATTGGTTTCTTATTTTCCTATGGAAATGAATAAAATAAGTTCCTTTTATTATATTTATATTTTAAGCGTTAACTGCTAAATTAATATTAACTAAGGCAAAGTTTACTGAAGTAAATTCCACGCGGTCCAGGCGTTTCGTCCGGATAGCGGGAGATGTAGGTTCGAAAGCTGTCTGATGTCTGGACAGCGTGGATTTCTCCCTAGTAAAATTATCTCTAGATTTATATGTTCGCTTTTGATGGCCCATTTGTAGATTTAGCCCATACAAAGATGTCAATTTGACATTGAAGTTTTGACATTTTACTAATGGTAAAACCACTCGCGAAGTTAGCTGCAGTTATGCGAATACGACAGTGTAGAGAGGCACTTCTTTCTGATCGCTTCGTGCAACTTCGGCTCGTCTCGGACGACTTCCTATAATTGTCGGTTTTTGCGACCGAGGCAAAGGACTCGAAGTGTCCCGAAGTTCTATTACGAAGTGACGTACACCTTACTTCAGTACGCGGCATCACATGATATTGTACTGAGTGTACAGTGCAACGAAATCGGAAGTAATTTGAAGAATTATAGTAATTTATGTTATTTACGGGATTGTGACCATGTACCTTGTTTTTAGCGAGTTTCTGCAGGTACAGGTTACAATCCCGTTAATAGCATAAATTCCGTGAAAGTTTATAAAAATATATAGATTTAAGGAGATATTAATAAGCCTTTTATATTTCCTATTACTTTTTCCAAGTTATAATAAATTATAAATAAATAGTTATTAAAGCTTATATTCAGTTTCATGTTTGCTCTCTTTATAAAATAACAAAATACACCATAATTTTGTTCTGAACTGTGGTGTTTCAATTAAGATTTCAAAAAGTATGTAATTGGTAGATCGCACAGGGTTTCAACAGTAAACAGATTTTGGATCTAATCAAGTCGGCTACCCCTGCTTAAAGCCGGGTACTGATTAGCGAGCTGTAACCGTACCATGCGTGATACAGTACGAGGTTCTAGTGTGTACGCTTGTACCTCAGTTGTAAATGTCGGCTCGCTGCAAACTGCACGCGTACCGCTCGCAGCAGGTTAGCGAACCACGCCTGCGAGAGCCGCAAGTCTGTCCTGGGGGGGATAGGCTCGCATTGCACAAGCTCTCTGGATGCTGATGCCCCTGATGCTCCGGGACATCTTCATCGGGGTGAGTCCGTCCGCGGCCAAACACCTGGCGGGTACGCGGCCACTTGGTGACGGGTTCCACGACCACACCCGCCCTCTCGGCACGCACTAGGGGGACCGCGGTCCTCATAGTGCGTGTCGGGTGACGGTGCAGGAATATTGTCTGGTTTTTAGTGGCCCTGTTCAGGGCGTAGGTAGGGCCCTGTTCACATCAGCGAGCTCCAGGGCTGGCTGAAGAGGACAGGGAGGAGTCCCACATACCTGCTTCTCGCTCCCCCAGTGGTTAAAGGGTGCATAAGGCATTTTCCAGACACAAAAAAAAAGGTTAGCGAACCACGTACACACTAAGCCTTTTGGTTACAGTGCATGCAACGGTTACGATTACAGCTCGCTAATGAGTACCCGGATACGGAGAAACCTATTTAGTAATACCGTATATGATTACGAACCATATGACAGTAATTTGGACTGGACATAAGTCATATATGATTCATTGAACTGAATCAACTTCCTTGCAACTATAATGATGGAAATGATTCTGAATATCGGGTTTTTTCATTTAATTCCGAAGCATAAATTAAAGAATTAAGTACGCTTTTGCATAGCTTAAATAGCAAAAATAATAAATAATATTGTTAACAGTAATTAGGTAGCTCAGTATGGTACTTAACATAGACTCAATGTCTAAAAAATGCGTTTTGTAAGTCTGGTGAAATTTTAACATAATAAACAAAATTACCTTACCTTATATTTACGTGTATTCGATTTGGCTAGCTGCTCCATCCTGAAACGTTATATTGTCTAAACTATTATTCTAAAGATTTACCTATTTTAAAAATAAATTGAAGTCATTAATATACCTAATGACAATAAAGCTATATTAGTCTGTGTGCACGAACATCAAAGTGGTACTTTTAGAAAGCTGTGCTTAAACAAACTCTTTATAAGTATAATATTTGAAGTCTGGGTTCCTTAAACCTTTGGATCGAAGCAATGTTGTAATTTATTATTGGTGTTGATAACATGACTTTCGTTTTAGAATGTGGATGCTGTTGGTCGCAAATGGCCTTTACAGCGTTACCGGGTTTGGGGACGGCTAGATCCTAAGGGGACCTCAAGCCGAGAATGTATTATCACATTTTCAGTTAGTAGAAGTAACCTACGTGCAGTAGTATTATCTTCTATCTTAATAAAATATTTATATAGTTTTGAAGATCCTATTGCGTATATTTAATATTATATCTTTGTAATCAAAAAAATCAAGGATTTGTATGTTTGTAACAAATAACCTCACAAAATACTAGAGAAATTTCAAAAAATCTTTTACCATTAGAATATCCCTGCATAGGTATCACAGGATATATTTTATCGCATTCAAATTAAATCCCTTGTATAATGCCGGGGTGGATTGCTAATAATATTCACAGATTAAACTACCTAAAATAACAGTTTTGAAAAATTACATGTTTAGATAGCTCGGCTTCTGAATTATCTTCTTCCGCTTCTTTTTGTTATTGTCAGTTGATTTCAGTGATTTATATAACTGCATAATTTTGTGTTTTGTGCTGTGTTCTTTATCCTGGAATGAAATATTAATTGAATTCACCATAATCAACAGTTTTTTACATTGAAATAACATAGGAAGTAGTTGAATTAGTTCAATAGGTAACTTACTAGATCCAAAACCGCCGACGTCACAACGAACCTAAATTTTGTATTAACATTAATAAATGTTTCAACGTTTAGACCTACTTGCATCAACATATCATTGCGTCAATTACATAAAGTGAGAAAGAGGTAGAAATAGAATGAGGCTTAAGCATGATGAGCTTTTAAATTATATTTAATAAGTTTGGTGTAAGTGGGCCTCAAAATATTTTTTTTAAATGATAAAATTTATAAACTTACTCAGGTTTTTTAGAATTTGAATAGACAGGTACAACCTGGAAGCAATCACAGAATAGCTTTAATAGAAGCAGTTGTAATTACGTCAAAAATACTTTTATTTCAATTATTATTACTAAGCACTAGACACATTCAACATTTTACGGCTGTACACACAGACGTCAATTGAAAATAGTGCTTCATCAGGTCACGTGATACTTTTACACAGTGTTTTATAGAACCAAAAATATTTACACCTTAAGGTTTTTGCATAAATCAATTATTTAAACCCTAATAAAGGCAAGAGTTTAATTCCCAGATCACTATTTTAAGTAAAAAAAAAGATATGAAGTAGCAAAGTTTTTGAAATTTGCGCATGAAAAAATTAACAATTTAATTTCCTCAAAAGACGGTTCCATATTTGTCCATGAGATATTTGCCAATTGCTAAGGAATTATTGATGGCATAATTTTGTAATTTTATTTTATTTATAAGTGTCCTAGTTTCCAAGAAATATAGTTTTTTTAAATTTCGATTTTTAATTTTTTTCTCCAAAAATCGGCAAAAGTGGAACCTGGATTTAGTACAGAAAGGTTCTATAAGTCAAGTTCTATCACCCATAAAAAAATCAAGTTTCACTTTTGCGGTTTAAAGAAGTTATGACAGAATTTAGATAAAGGTCAACTTTCATGATCTAGGGTTGTCACAAAGGTCAACTATGAGTTAAATGAAAATGATTTTTTTTTGTTATTAATACCGTCAATCAATTGAATAAATTATATTATATTATAATTGAATAAGTGTTGTACTTATAGACGAATACAATATACTTACATAAACTACCTACCTAATGTAGATGTGATAATGTAGGAATACTTTATGTTTTAATTTTGACGACCACATTTTAATTTTGCCTTACACGCTAAATGGCAACGAAAAAATAAACTATGTTGTTTGAAAAAAAAATAACACACATCCTATACTATAAACGAGCAATTATTGTATGTACCTTTATAAATATATTGGTATGTAATTGGTTTCTCGGAAACGGATCTAACGATTGTGATGAAATTTTGGATTTAGAAATTCATTCACATTTAAAATCAATCTAGGATAGTGTCATCACCTGCCGGCACCTTCTTTATGCAACACCTCTACTTTAACTTTTATGCAAATAAATCATCTTCGTTTAATAATTCTAGGTTGCTTTCATTTGCGACGTTCGAAAAATCTTCATCTTCAGCATCTTCCTCTGCTTCGAATAACGGCAATCGATCTGTATCAATTGGTTGTAAGAGCTCGCAAACAGCTGAAGGCAAGGGAAATCCCTTAGAATATTTTCGACGTTGGCTGATATTTGCCATAGAAATAAACGGGTCTGATGTTTCTAGGGCACGGTGAAAGAGGTCCGTCATTGTGGTTCTCCTGTTCATTTTTCGGCAATGATGCTCTCTGTCTGAACGCTAGAATTTATTTCGGGACTCAGCTGCTTGTTCAGATAGCATACCGATGGGCAGTGCACTGGACGCAATAATTTCTTCACCGTGCATGAGGATTTTATGAACTGTTACTGTCATCGGGTGCCAACTATAAAAACGGACATATTTTTCAACTCTAGATCATGAAAGTTGACCTTTATCTAAATTCTGTCATAACTTCTTAAAACCGCAAAAGTGAAACTTGATTTTTTTATGGGTGATAGAACTTGGCTTATAGAACCTTTCTGTACTAAATCCAGGTTCCACTTTTGCCGATTTTTGGAGCAAAAAATTAAAAATCGAAATTTAAAAAAACTATATTTCTTGGAAACTAGGACACTTATAAATAAAATAAAATTACAAAATTATGCCATCAATAATTCCTTAGCAATTGGCAAATATCTCATGGACAGATATGGAACCGTCTTTTGAGGAAATTAAATTGTTAATTTTTTCATGCACAAATTTCAAAACCTTTGCTACTTCATATCTTTTTTTTTTACTTAAAATAGTGATCTGGGAAACCTTAAGGTGTAAATATTTTTGGTTCTATAAAACACTCGGTGTCAACCCTAGCATAAAAATTTAAAAATTAATATCTTCTAAACGCCGCAAAAGTGACACGTGGCTTATTTATGTATGATAGACCACATCTGTAGGTTTATGTCTATCTAAGTTCTAGGTTCCACTTTTTCGTTTTTAGGGAGAAAAAACAATAAATACGAAATACAAAAAAAAAATGCTGCTCCCAAACCAATGAATTTTTTTAAGCTAAAGAAACGCGTTTATACGCCTCTGATTATGCCCGATTGACACATATTTATTAAAAAAATATATTGGTAATATTCACTTTATAAAAAAATATTCTAGATTTCATAGGTCAAAGATCACGTTAAGTTCATGATTTTTTTTCTCAAAAAGTATTTGAGTTAGACTTCTGTAAATTGAACTCATGCCTTTTTTAGGGTATAAATAATCTATTTATGTAAGAACCTGAACATGTAAATTTTTTTGGTTCCATAAAACACTGTGCTTTAGCCTTCCCGTCATAGGTGCGATAATATCGGTCGAAAATATTGCGATATTTCTTCATAGGTACTTGTATTGCGTCGTTATTATCGCAGCAGTGTGTAACTTCGTAGCCATTCTACTACATATTGCAGTAAATACAGATATCGCAATAACACATCTAATATTATTAAGCGAAAATATGCGCCTATGGGAGGTAAGCTTTGTCTTATCTTTATCGCAAAAAATTAAATAGACATCTCTGATAGCCTTTAAGTGTAACTTACAACAGAGTTAGAAGATCAGATGGTGCAATGGCAGGGATAATTTCTCTTGCTTTAGAAGTCCATGGCTCGAATCCCGATGGGGGAGTTTGTTGATAGACACTAACTAATATTGTTTCTCAGTCATGTTTTACTTTACGTATTAACTTATCTCTGTATTTTATCTTCTATTTAGTATCCATTGTAGAAAATCTGCTTAGTTTTAGACTTTGGCTAAACTCCTTATCAGAATCTGGATTCATAAAATGAATTCATATTTTTAATTCAGAGTGCATGAAACTGTATATTATTTAACTACTATTCACATAAATTCTGATTATGTCAAATTATGAATGTGTCTAATTGATCCAACATTACCCTTAGCACGACCCAATATTGAATTCTAATAGTTGAATTCGATCTCCATACGAGTCAAAAGTCAAGAACTTTTGTATGGAACATTTTGAATTCGTGTTAAGTCCGTTGTGGCGCTGTTCAAATTTCCGTACAAAATATTTGACATTCGATGCATATCGAGATCGAATTTAACTATTCGAATTCGATATTGGTTTGTACTAAGGGTACTGATCAAACCATATATTAAACGGAATTTATAACACTTATGTGAATCAAAGCACCGGAATTCAGATCATGAATTTATATATTATGGATTCAGATTTGGATTCAGACTGTGTAAGACCAGCCGAATGGATTCTGGAATTTATTACATGTTTTAAGGTTCCCAAGTTCCAATACGCAGAGAGTATTAGATTTTTTTATTTGCTACTAGAGATACATTTTGATACCTACCATTAGGTAGTCTGAGAGCGCTCTACGGAATCCTGAATATAACACTCTCTTTTGTCTCCCATCATATCTGCGAATAAACACGGATATTATTATCATTTATTTTTTAATAAAAGGAAAAGAGTTCCAATTTGAAATGATAAATGAATCGCTTAGATTTAGTAGAACTAGAAAAGTAACGTTCACTTTACTGAAGAACACAGTAAAATAACAATTGCTTTTGGTGGTGTTGAGTTTCTGTCGGTGAATCGGTTGCAGACCTCCATTGGGTACGGGAATGGGATAGCGAAGGGAAAGGCGCTAGTGATAGCGTATCGCAAGCTTATAGCAATAGTCTATGGTGGCCGCTGAAAATCAGGCGGGCTTTTGGGGAGATTGCGAGTAGTTAAAAAGCCTTTTAATTTCCACTTATATTTCATTATTAAATTCAGTGACCAATATTTACCAAGTCCGAGCAAAAAGAGGAAGTAGACATTTTTTTATACAAAATAGATTTAGGCAAACACTTATGGATTAACAGCCTTGCTTAGAAACCTACTGGCCAAATAAGACCATATTAAGCATGTTTGCCACCCTTTCAACATTAAAACTGCCAATATAATACAATAGGGCTTAGGGCGCTCGTTAATAATACGGTTTTTTATTCGGGTAGGTGCCGGCTAACCTTGTTCACGAGCACGGTTTGCACCGACTTCAAACCGTCGCTACCGCCATTGTCGTTAAAAATATCCATAGTGTTCTATTTCTAACTGACGACCAGACATAGAAACGGTATAAAATCGTGCCTAGAGCCGGCGGTAAAACGCTTCGTTAACAACCGTCCTAAAGAATAACAATAGCAGTAGTATAACCATACTCCACCTGATTCCTATATTTTCGTAATTGCCGTACACTCCGGCGCCGTCATTTAAGTGTTTGTGAGGGAACTTTATGGAAGACTTTAACATTCCAAGCGCTGGTCTGAGCAAGGTGTGCCCAGGGAGGATGGACTCCGCTTCTGGCAGGTGGCTGGCTAAAGATGGCGCGCCCAGTATAGCATTGTATTCCATCGACCTTCTCTGTAAATAGTGTATGTGTTTTGCCCAAATATTGTATAGCTTAGCTAAAGGCAAGAGAAGCTCGATTGCACAAGTGGTTAGTATTACCGATTTTATGGATACAAAGATAAGAGCTTTGAACTTACAGATGGAAGCACCTTAGAAGTCGAAACGCGGCCGAGGTTCTCTCGTCTGGTGCTCTGTTAATAAGAAAATAAAAACTTGTTTAATAAATAGAAATATTATGAAATATGCAACAATCTCAAGTAATTTGAAAAAATTAAATTCTACGTTTTGTGTATCGATTCCATTCAAAACCATATTGTGAACCTCTATTTTTCTATGTTCTTTTTCTATTATTTTCTCACATTGGTTATGGACATAATATTTTTATTTGCCAAAATTAAAAATAATCATTCTTCTTTAGTATTATCATATAATGTAACTTACAAATAAATATGTATTATCAGCAATACCGTTAGCCGGCAGAATTTCACTTGAATTATGTCACCGTTTTAATGCTGCGTTTCCACCTAATGCTCAGAACAGTTCTAATATTTTGTTCACTCGGTAAAGGGAATGCTTATAACAATGCTGCGTTGTTTCCATTGATTGTTGAGCAAGAGAGCTTTTGTTGCCTGAAAACAGTCACACATCGTTGTCATCATTTACCAAATTTGCAAATTTTTGCTCGTTCAGAACTCATCTCAATCCGAGAGAGGACTGCAGACCACAACCGCTGGCGACACTGTGGCTAGTGGAGCCGGTAGCCCTTTTTTTGTGACGCAGGCAAAACCTCTACTAACAGACGACGGCGCTTCTAAGAGGAACACCTGGCTCTCGCAAGCTTTACGAGCCCCCGCAGTAGCTCGCCACTGAGGACCCCGTAACTCTTACGGGCACTTCATGGCATAATATCCGCTAAAAAGCTCTGCCAATACCCTCTAAACTGCTAAGTGCGAAACCGCGAAATCCCCGTTTAGGGATTCTGCCGCGTCTCTACACCCAACAGCTTCCCGGCCTAGCTGGGCCTCCCGGGATATTGCGGGGACCCCGCAGACTTGCGCAGGATTGCTCACGCGTGGGGGCTGAGTACGCGGTCTAGTGCCTACCGTACCGCTCCCGTCTGCTGCAGAGGGCTACTTGGGCATGCCCGTGTAGTTCCCTCCACCGCCCCGGAGCCGATAGCCCTGCAGTCGTGGATGGTTTTCCAAACACAGCAAAAGAACGAACGTGACTGCACAATGCATAAAACCAAATTATTGCGGTAATTTGGATTCGTTGTGTCGTAAAGGACTGCATGGCCAGCAACAAAGCTATATAAATTGACTTTGTCATCTTCCGAAAACGTCGACATTTCCATTTCGTACGTGTGAACTCTCTGCGGTTCGCGACACCACTACAGGTAGCGCGCTGCAGGTAACGCGGCGCGGCTATAGTTCGGAATCAATTTCATAGGAATTCATAGAAACAAGTGGTATCACTTGCAGTACAGTTTGCGGTCTCGAATTTGCTTCTTAACTGGAAACGCATCATTAAACAATTCACATATTTTTTTAATCCAAAAGGTCTTAACAGAGGGTTATCTCTGGCGTTTCTTTTTTAACTCATATTTTGTACCCAGAGCTCTCGATTTTATGAACACAATACACATATTTTTTTTTATTCAAATTCAATTCGAATGAAACATATGCTATGCTCTCTTCTTAACATTGAAAAAAAATACCACAAATCTGAACCATATTTTTGAAAATATGAATAAATAATGACATACGATGTTTAAAAAGAAACCTATTTCTAAATTTACTTTTAATTAACAAACAAAGAACCGCTTATAAACATGCTAATCTAAACATGGAAACCCCAAAGGACGAGACTTTCAAGGCTTCGCATTAAAACCTTGACGTAAATCACAATCATATTTTTCTTTGTGCTCCAATTATTCCTCTAACAACTTCAAATCACACTCGTGTGAAATATACACAGAAATGGTCCTATTCAAATATTTACACTTCTAAAAGAGATATAATATTTATATTACGTGTTTTGGTATCGCTGAACGTATTACTTTGACTTAAAAGTGAGAGCTTACTGAAATTTTAACGTTTTACTAACTATATTATTAAAATTTAGGTTTGTTACAAATAAATCTGTAACACTTTTGGCATACAGTAAAATCATATCTGAAATTAAAGCATCTACATTTAGTTACTAGCAGGTGTGAAAAACTTTGTAACAAAAAAATTAAAACGCCCATAAACTTAAAAGCAAATAATAATACAGCTTTTTTATTTAATTTTAATAACCTAGTTCTTAAACTTACATCAGGATATCTAAGTAATTTTGAGTTGACGCCAAAAACATAATGAAAAAAGATCACTTTTCATTGAATTAAAAAAAACATACAATTAAAATTAACAATGCAACATCAAATCTCTAGAGATTAAGATTTTAATTGCTAGCAATAAATATCAACATTCCAAAAAAGGCGCCGATTCCAAATTACTTTACGTTCAGAACTTATTGTTATTAAAGTTAAATAAAAAAGGTTTATCATTGTTTTGCTTTTAATATTTTTCGGCATTATTTTTTATTTTTATGCATTTATTTATATATTCTGTATACACAAAAAATAATATAGCAGCAACTTAATTAAAGATAACATGTACAAGGGTACAACTTATTTCAATCTGAAATTTCTTACAGTATCCCCGTAGTAGGAAAGGCAATAGGTAAAGGTAGTCAGCGTGTACACCTTAATATAAATACATGTTAATACCAATAAATATGAGGTTTACAAATACATATAGGTTTATATATACAAGTGCTTAAATAATGAATAAATACATATACATACGAATATAAAATTGATGCCAATAGATAAATAAATACATATAATATGGACGACGAGAAGAGAAACAATGGGAAGATCAAGGACAAAATTAAGGACAAGAAGATAAAAAGTGTTCTTTCAGATGTTTTTTGAACACTGAGACGGAACTAGAGTCTCTAATTTCTGCTGGCAGCAAATTCCACAGACGGACAGCATGTACTGAGAAGGAATAGGATGCGAAACTAGTGTTATGGGTGGGGGGACATTTTAGAAGGGATTTGAGGTGGGATCTGCAAGGATCTGTTGAAGGGTGAATGAAGGAAAACCGTTCACGGAGGTAGGGTGGATACTGTGGATTATAGAGGATATTGAAAAGGAGATAAAGAATTCTAACATTCCTGCGCAGACGAATGGGAAGCCACTTGAGTTCCTTACGAAAACTAGAAACATGGTCATATTTGCGTAGACCAAAGATGAAGCGGATAGTGAGGTTCTGCAGGCGCTCAAGTTTTTTCAGTAAGGTCTCTGTGCCATCTATGAAGCAAGCATCGGCATAATCGAGAAGCGGTAAAATGAGTGACTGAGCGAGTGAAATTTTGGAATACAATGGCAAAAAATATTGAAGACATTTACGGGAATGGATCGTGTAGTAAATTTTCTGGCTAACGTTAGCGACATGGGCCGTCCAGGACAGATTTTTATTTTAAAATTTATAGTGGTTATATTTTTATATAAAACACAACTAAGCATTATTGTGTGCGAGTGAACAATCACCCTCATTTACGCCTATTTTTTATATTTATTATTTTCTTTTCTTCTCAACTTTAAAGTTAGCGTTCAATCAAATAGAAAGATGATTTGAATAGATTAATTACCCGTACGTACTTACTATTATGTGATCCAGCTGTTTTTGGATGCTGATGCCACGGGCGTTTGTAACCTAAAAAAATATATAACTTTAAATTTTTATGTGCGTGTATGTGTGTTTAGGTGTGAGTGCGAATTTAAAAGAAAAGGGTATGAATCACTGAAGTGGAACCAGCTTAAAAGTGTAGTCTAGATACTAAAATATGCAAGTACTGCAGTAGAATAGCCCCGCTAGCTAAAATATATTAATATAATTATTATGTAATGAAAGGGAACTTCATGAATAAATTCTGAAGTCATTTTTCAATTTGACGACTCTGTAAATAATAAAACAGGGAGAAAAAAACAGCCCTTCCTGAGTTTCTTGCCGGTTCTTCTCATTACAAGGTCTCCCGCCGTAGATTTACGAACCGATGGCGTAGCTTCTAGATATTCATGAGTGCTTGTAACAGCCTAAACTGAATAAATGATTTTGATTATGATTATACTTCGAGACACTTAGTGTTATAAGTTTCAACGGTCTGTAGCAAAAATATATCCATAGCATAAGAATGCGAAGACCCGATCTACACTCGATACGCTATACCAGGTACGGGTATGTACCTGGGCGTTTTTCCCCGCCCCTCACGACAACGGCTAACTAGAGCCGAGCTTCGAGTCTCAGAGACCCCTAGTTGAGTCGACCCCCTCAGGTTCGAGTGGTCTAGAGGCTCCAGACGGACGCTCCGGACGGTTAGGATCTCGCCGTCTCCAAACCCGGTGACGCTGTAAAGGTCATCTGCGACCAATAGCATACACACTCAAAAAAAAGCAAAAATATAGGTTGCTATAATAAGATAATTTTTAAAGCACACGAAAAAGATGGTTACAATATTAAATCAGCTCCAAAACAAATGTAACATTTATTTTTAGCTAGGGATCGTCACATTTTTAGCTTGGTCGATAAATATATACGGTATTTATTTCTTCCTAGTAAGGAAGTATAAAATACTATACACCTCAGTAAAACATAGAAGTAATTAACAGTTGATATTTTTTTCACGTTACACCCGGCATGTGAATGTCACACACATCACATCATCAGCCTATTAATGTCGCCACTGCTGGGGAACAGGCCTTCCTTATGGATGAAATAGGGAGATTGGGCCATAACCCACCACGTAGACCCAGTGCGGATTGATAGGTGCTTACGACTGCAGATGCAGCCGGGACCAACGGCTAAACTGTCTTCTGAGGCACGACGTTAAATTTTTGGTCACCCCTCCAATGACCGACCATTGCGAAAGTTGCTTAACTTCAACGATCGCAGCCGATCGCGCTAAGCACTTGCGCCATCGAGCTCCTCACACGTGAAAGTAATACTTATAAAATAATAAAAACAACAAAAAATATCAATATTCTACACTCCACTACGTGCCTAAGTTGAATGGAATCCAGAAATAGGTACAAACATACCTATATTTTATCACCTATCAATCCCTACTATCACCCACCAATTCCTTATTATTACCCACCAATCCCTTTATCTCCCTCGAATCTATTTTCCTCTACAATCTCCCTTGTTTACCCTTGAAACCCCTTTCGCCTTTGAATCTCTTTTCACCATCGAATCCCCGTTTTCGTCGGGTAGGGTAGCGTCTATCTGGCTTGCTAATAATACAACAATGGAGATAGAAAAACAACAGAAATTTACTGCTTGAAATAACAGTACATATTAAAAACACAAAAAAAAACATTACTTCTTTGGCGTTCCACTTGAACTTCGATCGGCATAAACACCCTTCTTGTTCACCAAATATGTGGATATAACTACCTATTTCTAAACGGGCAGGTATGGGGGCAAATGGATCTTATCATCGAATTCCATAAAATACGAGCGTCGTAGCCGACACGCATGTGTCGTAAAAAAGTAGTACTGCGTTGGAAACAAGATTTATAAACTGTATTAAAATAATTCGATATTTCATTCGGTATTGTAGAAGTAACATTAGATACAACCATAGCTAAGTCATAGGATGTACTATTGTAATGCTTCATGATGAAAAGGTTTACCCGCCTTTTAGAGATCATAGTTAAGACGAAAAACTGCTGAGGGAATTTCATTCCAGATCTTGCTGGTACGCAAGAAAAAGATGTGTGACGCGTGTGAGTGACGCCGCACACAGGCCACACGCCATAGCCACAAACGCCGCCACGAGAAGCTAGAAGCGGCTGCTAAAGTGGCTGAAGCGCGCGACAGCGGCCGACTAAGGTAAGGGAGAGAGGGGAGGGGAATCGGGCGAGTGACGTGTGGCGGCGTTTTGTATCGGCGCATTAAGTGGCCGGTGCGGGCCACAAGAAGCGAGCAACGACGATTTGTAGCGTGTGGCGGGTACCGGCGCACCGTGTGTGGCGAGTCCATATAAAATGTATGAAAACTCAAGAAATATGCCGGTGACGGCGTTTTGTAGTTGTGGTCGGTGGCCCGTGTGCGGCGACAGTAACGCATGGTGCTAGAACGCCAAACTTCCAGATAGTGAGGTTGAAACTTCTCTCTGCAGCGTGTGATCGAAATAATTTTATAGAAATAAAAACAAGTACAATATTGCCTTGTTATTACGTGGTTTCGAAGATTAATAGTTGGATTAATAGTTACCATTGTGCTCAAAAATAGTCGTAAGACATTTCTTACGCAGATACGTTTGGTAATGATAAAATAATTAAAGATAATGCTGTTACTACTTTAGAAATTTTTAAAAGAAAAGTCAATGGAAGAGCAATCCATGAATTCGAATTTGAAAGAATAATTCTTAGATCTCGTGCTCTACATGACTTGAAAGGGCATCGAAAATGATTAACAGATTATAAAAAAAAATAGAAATCATAAAATTTTAATTAAAACTCGCGGCTTAGCACCTCTACAGCCTCAACCGTCACCAATATCGAAAAAAAATTCAATACCGAGGTGTTTTTTTTCATATTTTTGAAATTCGACTCCGTTCAATACAAAAAACTTTTTGACTTTTACAAAACAATTTTTACGTCTTCTTAAAGCCGTTCAAATTCCGACTTTTGAGCCCTCATACTTCCTTGTAGTCCTAAACCTCGGGGTATTACGGGTGAGTCGCACTTTCAGCGAAAAAGGGGGCCTACTGGAGCGAACGAAAAAACATTTACAATGTTCAAACTAAATTCTGAACTTTATGCAAAACTTAAGATCAAAAAGTTACTGGTGTCGTTAGCATTTCGCATCCAACATGTGACATACGAAAACGAATAGGTACTATTTACTTACGCAAATAAAAACCATGTACAAAATAACTTTATCCATACTGAGTTCTATCCATTACCGACCACTACTTAAAATGAAAACCCTGATAACAAGTTAGTCAAAACAATCAATCAGAATATGCAATCAAACATTTCATTTCATACGGTTGTATTCTACTTTATCTTAACAATGCAAAATGCAATGAAAACAAGTAGGTGGTAGAAATTCATGTAGTTAAAACGTTTGTTAGTATATTCTCAAAGTTTCAGGGATAGGTATCGTCATGCGAATAGAACTTAAACTCAAACTCATTTATTCAGTCTAGGCTATTACAAGCTCTTGTGAAAGTCAAACGCTACGCCATCGGTTCGTAAATTTATGGCGGGAGACCGTGTACTGAGAAGAGCCGGCAAGAAACTCAGCAAGGGCTATTTTTTCTCCCTGTTTTGTTTCATACAGTGTCGTCAATTGAAAGATGACATCAAAAATTGAAAACAAGTGTTGATGTCAACTTCCATCACATTAATATTATTAATTAACAGAAGTTAACACTTAGGGACCCGCGCTTCAAATTGCTACACAAACACTCGCTACCGGGTCCTGCGGACCCAGACAATATTATGTGTTTATTCGAAAACTTCTCAATGAAAATGGTTGGTGTTTTTAAATATCGTTAATAATGTTCAAAAAATAAACAAATATTTAATAAAATACGAATATTTATTGTTTTACTTAATCAAATGTCAGTACAAAAATATACCGAATCTTGGCATAGTTTTACGATTAAACTTAAACATAAAGCTGTAAAATCTGTAACGATATATTTTTAACAAAATCTTTTTTACTTTAATATACTACTATTATTTATCTACTAAAACTAAATATAATTAAGAGATCAATCATCATAGGAACAAGCAAAATCAACTAATTTTAGATTATTATTTTTAGTCTATAATCACTTTCCATCATAGTTCTACATTTTTCTTTATAAAACTAAGCTATAACAATTTGCACAAATTTGTTTCATATGTTCTCCACAAACTGGTGTTACTCCACATTTTACGCAAAAAACCTTGGTTTGCCTGTCTTTCTTCCAGTTACAGAGACCGCAACGTACTTTTCGTCCACTCGCTGGTAAGGGTGCGTTGGATGTTGCAGTTAGTTCTACTTACGGTAATATGTTTCGGATACGGGTTTTGATATGCTGTGGAATATTAGTGATAGAAATTCTTACACGTAGATGAGGTTCAATCAAAGTAATAGTCAACATTTTGATAAAATCTCTTCGTGTGAGGTCATAAGAAGGTACTGTGGCCTTTTGAATAATGTAAGCGTTTAGACCACTAATATTCAAAAACCCAAAAAATATACAAAGAGGCCATCTTTGAGTTCGTCTTGACACTGAATATGTGCCAATCATCTGATCAACTACATCGACTCCGCATTTGAAGGCGTTGTAATCAGTTATTATTTCAGGTTTCTTTTTTTCTCCAGTTTTGTCATCATGATGCATAGTGGATGCTAAGAGAACTATTTTGCTATGTTTGGGTACGTAAGATATTAGTGTGGCATCATTTTGAAATCCAAAGTAGGAACGAAAAATAGTAAACAAACATAAATAACAAGATGAAAAAAAACACTAACGTATTTAGTCGCTACCGGGTCCAACGGACCCATATACACCTTTCACGTCCATAGCACTCACACGCAGCGCGCTAACTGACAGCTAAAAAGGCGATCTATCGCCTCATACTATTGTCGAAAGGTACTAAGAGCGGCAACATCGCAAACTTCGTAATTTTTAAGTAATTCAACAAAATACAAGGCACTGGGTCCACTGGACCCATTAGCGAGTCCTTAAGTGTTAAGTATAGCTAGGTACTATTTTTAAATTAAGAAGTGGCGATTAAACAATTTTCAACCAAATTAGTTAAAGAAATTATTACAAAAAAATGTTTAAATGTAAAGTAAAGATTTTTGTCGTTTATGCGATTTTAAATTATGAAGCTAATAATACAACCAATACCCATTATAATTTTGCATATATTCCTTGTCATAACATTAACAATATTTTATGAGTTCCTCCGGATAAATTAATATAAATATACATGTATATCAGAATAAAATATTAAAGAAAAGGAAAGGAAAAAAAAATACCATAAAGTTAATAGTGACATAGAGAGGGCAATCATTCACTGCTACATTTTATACGTAAATATTTTATACGAAATAAACTTACACCTGTAAAATTATTCCTCTTAAAATTATCGTTGATTATGAGAAAATTCCGTCGTAGACTCTAACAAAATACTTTGTATCAGTGCAGTAGTTCGATGTCGTAGTGCTAACATTATCAATGCATGGGTTTGTTAAAAAAAGAGTTTGTGTAAAACATTTTACAGGATTTGCAACGCGCGTATGCGACTCCCTTAAGTGTCGCCGCACACGTGCCACACGCCACAGCCACAAACGCCGCCACGAGAAGCTAGAAGCGGCTACTAAAGTGGCTAAAGCGCGCGACAGCGGCCGATGCGGGCCACAAGAAGCGAGCAACGAAGATTTGTAGCGTGTGACGGCCACCGGCGTACCGTGTGTGGCAAGTCCATATAAAATGTATGAAAACTACAAGAACTATGCCGGTGGCGGCGTTTTGTAGTTGTGGTCGGTGGCCCGTGTGCGGCAACACTAAGCCACTCGCAGGCGTCTATTTATACTTTCTGTATAAGTACATATATAAGTATATTATATATACAGTACTAGCAAACCAGGCGAACTCCGTTTCGCCATCAGATTGCTTCGTTTTATATAACATTTCGTTTGGTGATTAAAAGAAGAATTTTTTTTTTGAAAATTTTCCTGAATGTTCTTTGCTATAAACCTCACGGAGCCCGAGACCTTTCCAACGAATGCAAAACCGTGGAAATCGGTTTGTGCGTTCTGGAGTTATAGCGTCAGGAAGGAAAACCCGACTTATTTTTATATAGTAGACTAGCAAACCCGGCGAACTCCGTTTCGCCACCAGATGGCTTCTTTCTATGTAACATTTCGTTTGGTGATTAAAAGAAGTTTTTTTTTTTATAATTTTTCCTAAATTTTCTTTGCTATAAACCCCACGGAGTCCGAGACCTTTCCAACGAATGCAAAACCGTGGAAATCGGTTCGTGCGTTCTGGAGTTATAGCGTCAGGAAGGAAAACCCGACTTATTTTTATATAGTAGATATAAGCAGTAGTGTACATATATAAGTATATTTATATAGAAATACATAATAAACATCCATGACTGGAGTACAAATGCTCGTATTCATCACACTAACATCTGCCCCCACCGGGATTCGAACGAGTCGGCGACACCATGAAACACGGCGTATAAACCACTCGACCACGGAGGTCGTCACTCCATTGGGCATGATGATAGTTTAACATGAGGCGGACCCTGTGCTCATTACCCTTTCGAATAATATGAATACTATTTTCATAAAAACAAAAGCACTGAAAAGTAAGAAATAATACAAATACTTTACTTATATCAAAGGTTTAAACTAACATTATTGATGTCGGTGCTACGCCAACTCAAGCAGTGAACGGTAACTGAGATCTATCAACATGCGTGGCAACACCGACTCCAAATGTTAACTTTACTTTTAATGTACTTAAGTTAAAAGTAGACAATTGTCGTATTTCTTACATATTAAGTAGTGGTGATGTTTTCATAAAGTCGGCTTTTATTATTGTTAAAAAAAAGTTTTTATTTTCCACTTTTAAAAAACCAGCCCGAGTAACATCAACTAAATAAGTACTTGGTTCCAGGCCTGCATTGTCTCTTTCATATCTCAACATATATATTTTAATATATTTAGTACTGTTTGTAATTGAGGAGTTCCAGTGTTTTTTCCAAATACTCATCAGATCTTCACCAAATTAGTATGGGACCATTTCGCAAAAAAACTGATTCAAATAAAAAAATAATTATCAAAATTGGTCGACGCATCTCGGTGGAATGCTCGCAACACAAAAAATTAAAACCTGACGAATTGAGAAACTCATCCTTTTGAAGTCGGTTAAAAATTAAGTTTTGTTAATTTTATAGACCTAGCTAGGTTGGTACCTACTCAAAGTTATCCAATCCCGAACCTGAACCGGTGCTACAAAATCCATATTGATAAATATCGCTAATTTGCCCCGTAATGTGTAATTTGTGTTTTAATCAACTTCGTAAGTACCGATTACCTATACTATCAAGTGTTATAAATTACTTACATCCTTCCGTTGGAGCAAGCATTATATCGGTCTTATAATGAGAGCAATGATGTCCAAAGCGATAATAAGAAGTTATGGTCGTGGGACTGCAATGATTTCTGCGTTTGGATGATAACCGAATGAAATGACGTAGTTTCAGCAAAATTTAGAGGTTCTTTGTGCTACAATCCTGCTATACTACCTGCTAAGGGTTGATGACTTACTTTTTTCTTCATGTAAGAGGTAAAATATCAAAAAGTATTACACACGTATTGAAAACATTACACAGATAATATTGATTTGAAATGTCGCATGACGTCACGTCTAGGTACAGTTTTCACTTAGACGTCGAGACGTCACGAACCATCCAACCAATTCGCAAACTTTGACGTGTTATCTTTGTAATTTTTTGGACAAAAGTTATATTATGATATATGTTACTGACGGACTTAATCAATTTCCATTTACTGTACCCCGTCATCATCCCTATCGGAAAAAGCTTTAGACTACCACCATAGAGACTCTCAAAAAAAACTATTATAAATCAGAAT
The DNA here is from genome assembly GCA_902850365.2 of Chilo suppressalis. Lineage (NCBI taxonomy): Eukaryota > Metazoa > Arthropoda > Insecta > Lepidoptera > Crambidae > Chilo > Chilo suppressalis. The sequence goes on from OU963898.1 coordinate 25,104,004, forward strand.
TTCAAGTTGCGCTGTATCTGACATATCTTTGATACTAACCTAACTTACCTGTGTCGAAGTTTTCACACCAAAATGGAATATTTTATCGGGGCAGGGCGAGAGACAACCTGACCTCTGCACTCGCGGTAGATGCAAATGGTCGCTCTCGAATATTTCCAACAGATAGGAAATAGGGTTCCCGAAATAGGCGAGAGTGTCTGCTCCGACATTTTGTTGCTTTCGAAATGTTATTCTTATTTATTGCTTAAATCTTATAATCTGTGCTGCTATTTCGCAAAAATAATTTATGATTGTTGTTGATCTTATAATGAAAATTCAAGCCTGTTTAGTGGCAGATGATCAATGTACATCAGCGTTAGATTAATCTATGTAACATGTTACCTATGCATGCTCTACGTATAGAGTTTTGCAGGTAATATAGTTAGGAATAATTTTGTAAGTAGGTATCCCTAAAACCAAGTTATAAAACCAAATAACTCACATACAGGTATTTTTTCTATTACTATCCTGTGAAAAATAGTTATGACTGATGCAATACTAGATTAATATTTGAAATAAAATTACTGTTCAAATTCATCAAGTTTTATTTCGGGTGATTACTTTGTTGCAGTAATGCGATGAGAATAGACGGAGTAATGGCTTAAAACGAACGAAATAATTTTATAACAAAGTCCTTTCGTGGAATTAGGTAGGTACTTTGGCCGGACGCAAAAGTTTGGAGATTGGTTTTCGAAAGCCAAAACATTGAGAGGAGTATTTGATTTTATTCGGTTTCACATCCACAGGCTATCTCAACGGTTTGTAGTCGTCCTGAAAAATAACAATGATTAAAATTTATTATTGACAGGACTGCTTTTGCAGTTGGTATTTAACTATTTACCAACCTAACAACCGAGTAATGAGGCCTAGATCAGACTGAGTTTTGTTATGAAACCAAAAGCTAGGTTTGCAGGTATAGGTTAATTTAATATGTTAGTAATGCGGAGCTGGCGAACAAAATGTTTTAATTACATTAAATTTAATTTTACAGGGGCTGTATAAAACTGAATGCCATACCTACAGTGAGCTTTTGGCGTCGTTTTTAATTTATAAATTTAGTTATTTTAATACTGTTTTAGGCGGTTTTTATTGAAAATTATTTGAGTTTCAAATTCAACGGGCCCGAAACCACTGGACTGTAAAAAAATGTAGTTGACCAGATGCGTAATTATACCGTTTTCTTCACCAGCTCCTCAGTTTAAAATTAATATTATAACATTAAACATATATGAAGCTCATTCAAAATGATCTCCATTGGCTTTAACACAGTTCTTAATTGAAACACGCACTCTCTTCATGGGAAAATTCTTCACTGTCAATCTTATGGATTGTTTAAGGGACTCCAAATTATCATGACGTTTAAAATGCCATTCTCTCTAACAAAACTCGAAGTCTATTTATCAGTATTCAGCATAACTCTACTTCTTACCTGCACTTTTCTTTTCAACAATAGTGCTGAATTGGATATTAAAATCTAGCTTTTATAGTAATTCTACTACCTGATTGAAGTACCACCATTTTCTGCCGAAGAACAGATCTCCCCCACTTGGACCTAGTTTGTTAAGGTTCGGCGCAAATGGATTTATATTCATGTGATCACCGTCCATCTGAAATTAAAGAGGAAAACGTCTTGTCAATCCACCATTTTAGGGTTCCGTAGTCCTGTCAACAAAGCCTTACAGTTTCGTCATGTCCGTGTGTCCGTCCCCGGTTTTGTTTGGAGACTATTAGCACTAGAGAGATGTAATTTTGTGGAGATATGGATATCGGTCATGAGGAGCTCGATGGCGCAAGAGGTTAGCGCGTTCGGCTGCGATCGTTGAAGTTAAGCAACTTTCGCAGTGGTCGGTCAATGGATGGGTGACCAAAAATTTACTATCTCGAGCTCCTCCGTGCTTTGGAAAGCACGTTAAGCCGTTGGTCCTGGCTGCATCTGCAGTCGTTAACACCCACCAATCCGCACTGGGCCCGCGTGGTGGGTCATGGCCCAATCTCCCTATTCCATTCATAGGGAAGGCACGTGCCCCAGTAGTGGGGACATTAATAGGCTGATGATGATGATGATGATGGATATCGATCACGCCGACCAAATGGTAGTTTTTTTTTAATGTAGCTCCCTTACATGTAACGGTATATTTTTAATCATCTATCCCATCGTGTAGGATATCGTGAAATAGGTCCTTTAAAATCACTTAGGGGTTCCTAAGACAATTTTTCGATTTAGGAAAATCTTTGTTTCAACATCACCAATTTACAAATCAACATCACCCTGACTCCCGATATAAGTAAAACTTGTATGTCAGAATCCAGTACCTTCCTAAGACGACGATACTTATTTGGTACCGTTTGTTGAATTTAGACAAATTAAAGACTAGAAATAATAAAAAAAAATCCTCTTAAAATCACATTAACTACATAAATAGCAACGAACGTATCCTGTACATGTGTGTGTATGTGTATGTATGTGTGATAATAATAATAATAATAATAAATATTTCCAACACCAATTAGCCTAGACCCAAAGTAAGCACTGTAAGGCTTGTGTTGTAGAATACTAGGATAACGGATAGAATACATATACTGTACATATAGAAGTATATTTATATAGAAATACATATTAAACATCCATGACTGGAGTACAAATGCTCGTGTTCATCACACAAACATCTGCCCCCACCGGGATTCGAACCCGGGACCTCTCGAGTCGGCGACACCATGAAACCTGGCGTACAAACCACTCGGCCACGGAGATGTGGATGTGTATGTGTGTGTGTGTGTGTGTGTATGAGTGTGTGTTTGTGTGTATATGTAGTCATGTACTTTCAATCATCTAACGCATAGGATAAACACCGTTACTACGTTTTTAGCTCTAGTAGACTCAAATAACTTACAAAGTGGTTCCACATCCAGTTCTGCTTATACTTCTCCCTGTACAGCGTATACGGGTTGCCAGGGTTCTTCTCATAATCGGAACTCTCTGAAGTGTCACTACTCGAATCGCTGGAGCTTGACGAACTGTTGCTGCTGTACAGCATATATCTGTCGCGGTATTTTATTCTCTTTTTCTTGCTTTGATATCTCTGAGAACGTCTGCTTTGCCACATCTAAGAATTACAATAAAAAAAGGAAATGTGTCACATTTTTTTTTAATATTTCATCTGTATTTTTCTTATCATACATTCAGGAACTGAGGACAAAACATCCATACAACATTCCATAACATTCATAGAATATTGACGACGTATGAAAAACATGCTTAACATATATTTTATATAAAATTCTGATTATTTGTTACTGGACTATTTCAATCCTAGAGTTTGGCAGTCTGCTGCTTACTTATTCAGATATTTTGTAAAAGCTTACTTGAGTGAATAGTTAATTTAAATTTATTCAAGATTATTCGTTGAACACCGCCTGGTGCTTTGTTGTTAGAACGTATGCTAAGTCTTCTGAATGAATTAATAAATTTATAATTCTTCGAAGAATGGTTGAGGGAAGATGTTATTTTTTTTTATAAAATCAAGGTTACTGTTTTATGATAAAAGTAAAAGCACGGTAATATTATCTATACAGTATTGTGACTCCGCCCTGTCCTTGAAAATAAATGCCTACACCGAACGCTGCGTTGGCACGCGGTAGGGCCGCCAGCCCCAGTACGAGTATTTTATGTAGTTTTGTTTTTAACGCGAGTGTAGGTAGATTACTCGTTTGTCTCTTTTTTCATCCTAACCACTTATTTATATATTATTCCAGATATTTACACGATGGAAAAACCGAAATACCTAAATATTAGAAACAAATAACGTACTAGTAGATAGGTATATAAAAAATATTCTATAAAGGTAAGACACCTTTCCAATATTTCAGGTAATTTAAAAAATGATATCTCTGGGTGTGTTATTGAAGAGTTCAAGCAACCAAAAACAGCAATTGTGCTGTTGTACGATATTGATCGTCGTTTGTTCTTTTCCATACTAAATTATGTAGGTATCTACTTAATTAAATCAAATATTTACAATACAAAACGCATGTTTAAGCACGGCTAACTGCATAAAAAACAATTCAGACCGTTCGGTCGTCGTTGCGGCGCGGCGGCGCATTCGCGACTGGGTGCACGCCGAGCGCACATCGAACTCGAGTGGCGTAGGTATGACTCGCTTTCCGACCGTTTGTATGAAGATAGAATACTGTATGATATTATTACCGTGGTAGAAGCTTTTGTTAATTGTCATCACACATTTTCTTCTAGATATATACCGTGAATTTTGAGCAACCTGAGAAACTTAAAAATCGTGTTAATTAAAATAGTTCGAACAGTTATAACAATACCCCTAACCAATATCGAATTCGAATAGTTTGCGAGGCGAAATGTCATTGTTAAATTATGTATGGAAACTTGAACACCAGCGCCATATTGGACGTAACGAGAACTAAAAATCAGTACACATTTGACAATGACATTTCGTACTTGCAAACTATTCGAATTCGATATTGGTTCGTGCTAAGGGTACAGTAAACGAATTACACCGCCTTGGATACGGTGATGGTCCCTTTTCGAGTTGATATGACTGCTACTATGCGGTGCGACACAATGTCACATCAGCTAATGCTGAGACAGAGTCCTGGTAAGCCCTGTGTTTGTTTGAATTTGTATCTGTAAATGTGTTATATCTGTAATATGAGGGTTAATTAAATCTATTCTATTCTATTCTACTATCGTAATGGAAGGCTGGCCTGCTATAAATCAAACCAGCTAATTAATTAAAGTTCGCATCCTATTTTAAAAACTGTTTTTCTTTGAATGATTTTACTAAGAATCCTTCTAAGCCTACAGGTTCCTTTCGAGTGATTTTCCATTCAAAAAAGTCTGACAAACGAAACCTCTTCTTCTGATGAGGTGCTGGAACAAAATATTGTATAATTTAACAGCTTATTATATGAACTTTTTATACCATCATCAAAATAAAATTTTATTTTAACACAGTATTTTTGAGTACGTACTCCGTTGAAAGCTCTCGAGCGTCGTTTTCATTGCTCTGTAAATAAAATAAATTTTTACATTTTTTTAAATGAGTTTATTTAAGATTAAAGCTTAATTGTACTTAACACATCACTGCATCTTTGTCAATTGTTCAAAGTCAAATTGAGATAGAATGAGCCTCAAACATGATTGATTAAATTTTAAAGGAGACAAGGAGACGGTTCAAAGTTTATGTAGAACGTCTCCCGCGGACTCGAAATTTTATATGCATATTCAGTAGGTCTGAGAATCGGACAACATCTATTTTTCATCCCCCTAAAGGTTAAGGGTTAACCACCTTTAATTTTTTTTTTACAATATTTTTTGTTTTTTTTTTGATACATCATACAAAAATAGATACAACCCTAAATTTTCTCCCTTCTACCACCAACCCCTATTTTTTTAAGGTGGTAAGAAAGTTCGCTGGGATAGCTAGTTATAATATAAAATTAATACCTGCAAGGGCTGATTTTGGAACTTATTTGCCTTGAAATACCTATACTTTATCTCTTATACTCTTTTTGTGGTAGAATACTCATAAAGTCATACAATAAATATGAAAGAAGTGGACTTTTGAAACAATTAATAATACAAATAAATTCTGATTACCGACTCGTCGTCGAAAGTACGTTCAACTGGTCTCAAATTCCTGAAAGAACACATTGTAAGTATATACTCTTGAGGCTAAGACCGTTCTACAAAGAGCTTGACTTAGTGTCCCCAGCTTAGTCTAAATACAGATGGTTCATTGTTTAGATGATTGCGCGATCATCTAAGCGTCTTATGTAATGGAAAAACTATACACGCGATAGATAGAATGTACGCGCTTCGTCGACCGACCATCTGAGCTTAGCCTTTATTAGAGGCAATCTAGCAAGTATGCAAAACATCTAACTTTACTACGTACCTAAATCAAATAATGCGATAGTGATATTGCAATATCTCCATTTGCTAAGCAAAGTTTTTTTTTCTATACATCGTTCATGTTAGCCGATCATTAAAGGCTGGCGTATACTACAGTCACCACGGGCCACAGAGCACCGCATTGCAAAATTGCGCCAAAGCAAAAAAAAATAAAAAATGCACCGCTTTTTTTTTTTTTTTTGAGTGTGTATGTTGTTGGTCGCAGATGACCTTTACAGCGTCATCGGGTTTGGGGACGGCGAGATCCTGATTGGACCTCAAGTCGAGAATAAGCGAGTCCCTCTAGAGGTATTCCAGGCGGATGGCATCTCCCTACGGGGGGAGTCTCCTCTCCGTCTGGAGCCTCTAGACCACTCGAACCTGAGGGGGTCGGCTCAACTAGTCGGCGTCTCTGAGACTCGAACCTCGGCTCCAGTTAGCCGTTGCCGTGGGGGGGCGGGGAAAAACGCTCAGGTACGTACTTGTACATGGTATAGCGTGTTGTGTATAGACTGGGTCTTCGCACTCTTATCCTACGGGTACGGTGTCTGCCTAATGCTAAGCTAGTGTGCAAATATGTTAGCTGTGTAGTGTTGGTGTGTGTGGCCTGTGTGGGAGGAGTCGGAGGCGCGTTGGCGCGGGTGATTTTGTCGCCATAATTCAAACAGTCAGCCGTTGGCAGTCCAAAGCGATGGATGGTCCTGACACACAATAATACAGAGGCCGAAGCACGAACTACTTTATTAACTTAACAGCTCCATAATCGTATGGCATCGTCAAAGTTTCAATGAAAACTAGGCAGCACCCCTACCGGACGTGAGAACAAAGTGGTGCCTTCCATACAAAATTTGACGATTACGATACTTTACGGAGCTGTCAAAAACTCGTGCTTGGCCCTCAGTGGGTGCTCGAAACTTTGTCTGCGTGGAAATATTGGTTTCCCATACAAACTTTGAAGCCCCGTTTCACCCTTTTAGAGGGTGAGTTTTCGTAAATCCTTTCTTAGAGCACTCCTACATCATACTAACAATATCCGTGCCAAATTTCAGCGTAATCCGATTAGTGATTTGAGGTGTGAGTGATAGGTCAGTTAGTCTGAAACGGTTGTCTTTTTTTTACAGAGATGTACTTAGAGACGTCGAATTAATCGTAATTTAAGAAAATAACATTAAGTTATATACATATTTTGGACGTCCCTTCTCTGTTCTGCCCGCACTGCAAAACATTACAAAATGGCTAAGAAAATATAGACATTACTAGATGGCGCTGTATGCAACTGCATCGCGCTATGGTTTACTTTTCATGGACGTTTATGTTATACTTTTTTTAAAGCGCCATCTAGTTAACACGTTTTTAACTAACAAAGGACAATGGGCAAAATTGCATGGACACTGCACCCACGTCCGCCACGGCTTAAACTACATTTGTTTGAAAGGTATCATAGTCATGATCATTTGTGCCAAAGCGCATCAAATTCCATCCCGGGAGTCTTTAGTTATTTTAAGTTAAATAGGTACAATTCCATAGGTAAAAGTAACTATAACGAACATAATATTTAAAGATATAAGGACGAGTATATAGAACGGATATATTAATTGACGACCACGGAGGTCGTCAATTAATATATCCGAGTCGAGTGGTTTGTACGCCGGGTTTCATGGTGTCGCTGGCTCGAGAGGTCCCGGGTTCGAATCCTGGTGGGGGCAGATGTTTGTGTGCTGAGTACGAGCATAATTGATCCATAGATTTTTTATTAGCTCGTACGATTATAATGACGTACGCGATGATAATCGTGTTCCTATTTCTAAAGCGTGTTAGTAAAATATCAATGAAATAACAGGGAGCGCACAAAATGTAAGACATAGGACTGCATACGAGTAGACTAGTTGCAACGGCAACTGCAATATCACATCCTTCAACCCCCATACCCTGTTAGACGTTTTGAGGAGTCTCAGTTAGTGCAAGCAGCAAGCAAGCAGGATAGTCGCTAGGCTTTGTTGTTTAGTATTTTGTATCTGGTTGTACAGTAAGATATGATTCACTCACTTATTATTGCTAATATTATAAAACGAAAGTACTATTGATATTGAATGAATTTTTTTAGCTATTTAAATATCATCATCATCAGCCTATTAATGTCCCCACTGCTGGGGCACAGGCCTTCCCTATGGATGAAATAGGGAGATTGGGCCATGACCCACCACGCGGGCCCAGTGCGGATTGGCGGGTGCTAACGACTGCAGATGCAGCCGGGACCTTAACGTGCCTTCCGAAGCACGGAGGAACTCGAGATAGATGTTTTTGGTCACCCATCCAATGACCGACCACTGAGGAAGTTGCTTAACTTCAACGATCGCAACCGAACGCGCTAACCACCTGCGCCATCGAGCTTCTCTATAAGGAGCTATTTAAATATGCCCGTGTGTAACCGGTCCCCATGACTTACACACAAAAGTCGTCTATAAGGACTATGTGCGGAAACCTTAACCCCTAATATAGAACATACCCAGGTGTATATCTTTTGACCCCCAGGTTATTTTTTTTTGGTGCCATAATAAAAAAGGCTAGTTTTTCATAGATCTATCGATTCATACTAATTACATTGTTGGCGGAGCTGGGTGCGTTTTGCCCATTGTCCTTTATTTATTAAAATACAGACGTCCACGGCGTATGTCTGTGATAAAACACAGTCTACTGTTTTAATTAAATTAATGTACTTATTCACTTACGCTTGTTTGTCCAAATTGTGCGCTTCTATGAATATCTACAAATCAAAATAGAATTTGGTAAGTGTGGTAATGTTAGATTTATGTGAAATAAAATGTACTGAACTTTTTGTTGTAAAAGTTATGTACCTACATACATAGGTAGATACATACCTATATATGTAGATTACGAAAGATTATATATGACGATAACGCAGACTCATGATATACCGAGTAACTGCGGGTTACTTTGACCTAAAATGTGCACTTTTTTTTCAAATAAAATTGTAGCTTCTCTTTGTGATGAATATGTCACGTTTATATCTTTCCATTTTGAACTTTAAAGTATAAGTTACAAAATTATCATACGAAAATAGGAAAAAATAATATTTAAGGGTTAATATATATTTTTTTTAATTTTTGACCAAAGTTGGCCTTAAAGAGGGTTACTTTAGCTCGTTGAGTTTTCTCTGTGAAAAAAACTCATTTTAAGCCATGTTGGGGTTAAGTAACCCTTATAACAGATCACCATTAGCACAGTGAATACACAAATGGATGTTTTTGCCCAAAAATAATTAAGTTAAATAAAAAATATAACTTTAAATTTAGAAAAAAGAGTAAACTTACCGAAAACCACAGTTTTGAGAAAGTTTGCGCATGAACTTGCGAACTATTTCAGTTACAAAAATCCCGCGTTACAATGACAACTTGATACAGGAACGATGTCGGTAAAACAACACCACACTACGTGCCTATATGGCTATCTGTGATTTTCAACTGGAACTATTACGGTCACCCAAGAGATACTGATGTGGCGGCAAGTTCAATATTTTTTCTGATTTGGGACAAAGTTACCCGCCCGAGCTAAAGTAACCCTCACTTACGGTACTCAACATAATGGATGGAAATAAAAATTGTATTTTGAAATTGCAATTTTTAACTCCATCAACATTATGTTGAGTTACAAAAAGTAAGAGTTAAAATAAAAATTGTAAAATTATATTGTATTTATTAATAATTCCATTAAACAGTTTAACTGTTTAAGTTTTCTTATAAAATATTACTTAAGTAGGTAAATTTATTATCATTTATTTTCTTCGTAAAATAATCTTACCACGTCAGTGTCGCTGAAATAAAAAATAAATAAGACATACACTGACATTTCACTTTACAATACATACATACGTCGAAAATAATCAATCAATTAAATAATCACATAATGATCTGCATTACATCCTTGCAGCAAGGCAAAAGCCTAAATTTTCAAAAATATTTTTAGTCAGGTAACGCTGTGAACGGAGAAGCCCAGAATCGGTTAAAGCGGGTGCGGACCGGACTGCTGGTCGGAGGCGGGGTGGTTTGACGTATTCCACGCTTGCGTTAGTGCACGTCAAAGTATACCCGCAACGACTAGCGGCCCTCGGGCTACTCGCCGCTTGTCGACTGCACCACGCAATTACCTGCGTCGCGAGGGTTTGTTAACAGCAAATCAATACTCAATGTTTTATTGCTTTCCATAAGTTATACAAGATGTTACAAAATAATATGCACAATCATGGACCCTGTCGGGCACAGCAATCAATTAATTACAGAGGGAGAGTGACACCTTTGATTACATAAAAACGCTAATAAGTACCATAGCTGACTATTACAATTTAGAATTTATATAATATCTATCTATCAACGTGGACTTGGTCATTATCGTGGATGTAATGCATTTTTTCTCCCCGTCATCGAAAAAAATAGTGTAGGCAACGGTGCGACTGATATTCTTGATATCCGCTTACCACAAAAAGGGACATACGCTTCTTTGCGGCCCTTTCAACATACAAAAGAATTGAGCATTTGTTTAATACCCTACCTTGGATCGTCCTTGCTCTCAATTATGTTTCTCACTGCTTGAAGTATTGTCGATTGCTATAAACCAAAAAGAGAATTTCAATAGTAAACTGAGATCCTTTGTGTTCGCAAGACAAATATATTTTTTATCTTGATTCATTCCTAACTAATGGCAGTTAAATTCTTAATAACGTAGTTACATAAACTAAAACATTTTTTGAATTTTGAGATCTGCTTGGATTTGATTGGGGTTGTTGCAACGCAATAAGAGGTAATTTAGTTATATTTTTATTTTTTTAAGAATTTAACTGCTAGATGTTTAAATGTAAAGAAAATTACTACAAAAATTCCACGTGGACCAGGCAGCAGGCGGGACTTGAACCCGCACCCTTAGCTATCCGGGTGAATTAACTATCCATTATGCTACCGCAGCCCTGATGGCAGTGTCGAATTTTCTCTAGCATTTCTTAGGCTGTAAGGCAGTGCCATCTCTTCGCATTGTAGGTAACCCACACTGTCAAATGAATACCTTTACAAGTATGAAACATTTGAAAGAAGAAATAGTACTTATACGTAGTTATATTTTTAGTTTTTAAGCATTTAACTGCTAGATGTTTAAATCTAAAGAAAATTTTACTAGATAAATTTCGGGTTCGAGTCCCGTCTGCTGCCAAGTCCGCGTGGAATTTGGCGCTGCTGTTCAAGTTTTCATACAAAATTTTGGGTACTCGTAAACTATTAGAATTCGATATTGGTTCATGCTAAGGGTACAGTACCCTTAGCACGAACCATTATCGAGTACCCTTGGCACGAACCAATATCGAATTCGAATAGTTTGCGAGTACAAAATGTCATTGTCGTATGGAAACTTGAACGACAACGCCAAAACGGACGTAACGAGAACTAAAAATCAGTATCTAAATATCAGTAAAAGGTATACACTTCATATCGATTGACCGGTGCAAGAGTATTATCTGATTTTGGACGCGATAGGGCTTTGCTCGCTAATTTCAGCGAGCCTTTGGGCTGCGTAAAATAGGCACAGAGGAGTCTTCAGATAAGTTCTTTGTCGCACTATCCGTAAATGGAATGCTTTGCCAGCTTACGTGTTCGCTTCCTCATATAAGCCGGGATCCTTAGAGTGAAGTGAGGATGGCTGGTGTGGCAGGTAGAACTGCTGTACCAGCTATCTTCGCGTCTGGACTCCACCGCAGCTGATAGCATCAACTGCTGTCATCTGTCGGACTTATTTCCTGTTCGCGCTATTCCCATATCCAGCCATATTCATATCAGGTATACAGCGGTAGGTGGTTCAGAGAGGTGTAACTTCTTTTCCTGATATAAAAAGTAGGTATATACTTACAACTATGTTGTTTGATCTCCTGAAGCCCGTGTACATAACACGATAAGGAGTTTTACCATACCTGAAAAAGTAGAAGTATGTAATTTTGTTTATGATTAAATAGTAGATACATTGAAATAACAAAAAAAAAACTTAAATACTACTTAACGTATGAAATTTTCAATCCAAATTACCTTAACCTACTTAAATAATAAATATAGTCTTAAGAACCCCTTAATAATTATAAGGGACCTATTAAAAGATACCCGACACGATGGGGTAAACGATGAAAAAATAAACTCACCTCCAGGTTACATGTAAGGAGCTACCCTAAAAAAATATTAAAAAAAAAAATATTCTACCATTTTGTCGGCGTGATTGATATACATATCTCCACAAAACTACAGCTCTCTAGTGCTTGCAGTATCGAAGCAAAACCGGGGACGGACAGACAGACGGACATGACGAAACTATAAGAGATCCTTGTCAGGACTACAAAACTCTAACAAAAACCGATTTAGGAAAAAACTTTCTTTACTCTGTATTTGAGGTACGTAATTAAACAAAAAAATAATATTGTTAACCAATATAATTACATACGTTATGCCCAAATTATCCAAGTTTCCGTAAACAGCCATCTTCACGTCCTTTTGCGGATATTTGACTGCTGATTTCAACATTTTCAGAGATGGTCTGATGAGGGTGTGTCCTGGTAGGATAGGCTCAGCTGCCGGCAAGTCTTCGGGGTGTGCAGGTGCTCCAATAACATTGCGATGACCAGCATATCTCCGCTGAAAATTTTGGTAGCTTCTTACTTAAGTGACATCATCATCAGCGTATTAATGTAACCCGTTGCTGGGGTATCATCATAATCAGCCTATTAATGTCCCCACTGATGGGGCACAGGTCTTCACTATGGATAGAACAGGGAGATCGGAGCATGACCAACCACACGGGCCCAGTGTGGATTGGCGGGTGCTAACGATTGCAGATGCAGCCGGGACCAACGGCTTAACGTTCCTTCCGAAGCACGGAGGAACTCGAGAGATTTTTGGTCACCCATCCAATGACCGACCACTGCGAAAGTTGCTTAACTTAAATAATCAATAATCAAAATCATTTATTCAGTTTAGGCTGTTACAAGCACATATGAATGTCTAGAAGCTAACTGAGAAGAACCGGCAAGAAACTCAGCAAGGGCTGTTTTTTTTTCCTCCCGGTTTTATCATTTACAGAGTCGTCAAGTTGCAAAATGACTACAGAGATGATTCATGAAGTCACCCTTCATTACATAATGTGAAATTATACATTAATTGTACACCTGCATTTTGATTGCTGTGTCACACAGTATAAATACAAACAGAGTTATTTATAATAGATGTAATTAAACATTTACATCTTAAATATCAAAGTAGTTAGGGCAGACTCATCTCCGCTGGCAGCACCCGTTCACGAGCATGACGCATGAACCAGCCATCGCTTCGCTCAACCATATTTTAGGGAACGTAACGACCCGCCTCACACGACACCACCGAAGAGACTTTTAAGAGAGCATGACTACCCATAACCACCTATATCAACCACAACATATTTACTTAAACTTAAAGTCATTTATCTGTAGGACACTGCAAACAATTACAAAGCAAAAACAATGGAGAAATCATGACCACGCCGTTTTGTCATTCAAATCTTCTTAAATAGTCTGATATTCTTCCTTACGTAATCAGCTTTAAATACAGCTTTTCAATAGAAGTATCATCAACACATGATTCATAATATATATCATATAGAAATACCCGTTGGAATGGTTGGAACAGTTCAAACCCAAGCATTTTTGTCTGTAATATAATCAGACACTTTATAATAAGCATTCTTAATAAGAGTTTTTTTAATAGTCGATTTAAATTTAGTCAAGCTCAACTCTTGAATATTGCTTGGGACCTTATTGTAAAAGAGAACACAGAGGCCTCTAAACGAATTATTAATTTTGTGGAGCCTAGTAGCAGGTAAAGTTAACTTATTTTTACTTCTAGTATTAAGTGTATGTATTTCACTATTTTTAGTAAATAAACTAATATTTTTTTTGACATATACTAAGTTTTCATATATGTATTGTGATGCAACCGTCATTATGCCTATTTCTTTAAACTTATTTCTTAAAGAGTCCTTAACTTTAAGATTATAAATTGATCGAATAGCCCGCTTCTGCAACACAAATATTGTTTGAATGTCGGCGGCATTTCCCCACAGTAAAATACCGTAAGACATTACACTATGAAAATAACTAAAATAGACTAATCTGGCAGTTTCTATATCCGTTAACTGACGTATTTTCATTACAGCATATGCTGCAGAGCTAAGTCTCTTCGACAATTTATCAATATGTGGGCCCTATTGCAACTTTGAATCTAGTGTGATTCCTAAGAACACTGTGGTATCTACAAGGCTCACATTTCGATCCTTTATATTTACATTCGTTTTTACCTGTTTAACATTAGGTAAAACAAATTTCAAATACTTAGTTTTCCCTTCATTTAGCAGTAAATTATTAACGTTAAACCAGTGAAGAAATAGACTTGTTCACGTCGTCAATTTGCGACTGCCTACGTTTAAATTTAAACAAAAGTGAAGTGTCATCCGCAAACAATACTATTTCATGGTTATCCTTTACAAAATAAGGCAAATCATTGATATAAATTAAAAATAAGAAAGGACCAAGGATTGAGCACTGCGGAACTCCCATCTTAACCGACGAACCAGGAGATTTTTCTCCATTGATGTCAACCCTCTGAACCCTATCACTCAAATATGATACAATAAGATCCAGAGTGGTATCTCTAAATCCATAGTGTAGTAGTAGTAATCCATACTGTAGTTTCCTGATCAATGTTTCATGAAAAACGCAATCGAATGCCTTTGATAAGTCGCAAAACACACCAAGTGCATCATGCGAGTTCTCCCAGGCATCAAAAATTTGCTGTACAAGCTCAACAACGGCATCGGTTGTTGAGCGACCCCTTGTGAAACCAAATTGTTTACTATGCAGAAAGTTATTACTATAAAAATATGATTGCATTTGATCTAGCATAATCTTTTCAAAAATCTTACTAAAGGTGGGTAGCACGGATATGGGTCTAAAATTTGTGGGGTCAGATGTGCTACCCGATTTATGAAATGGAGTTATTTTACTATGTTTCATTAGATCAGGAAAAACACCACAGTCAACACATTGATTAAAAATGCTAGCCAGAATAGGAGCTATTGTCTCAATTACTGATCTAGAAACATCCATGGAGTTACCCCACAGATCCGCGGTTTTCTTTTTATTCAATTGGTTAATAGTCCAGTCAACAAGTTCAAAAACGTGAAAAATAGAGATAAAGCTCCTAAAAATATGAGCAATAGCTCATTGGATTCGTAACGACCTCTAGAAAAATGAGTTTTGAGGATTTTACTGCACGTAAAAAATTGCAATTGTTATTAACAAAATAAGATGAAAAAAAAGAGGTATTTACGTTTTTGTTAATAACTCATAAACTATTAATATTTACGATATTTGGAAAAAAGGTCCTTAAAGAGAAGGAAATTTACGAAATAAAAGTCCCAGCTCCCGGAACTCTACCTCTATTATTTATAATTTTAATTTAACGCTGAAAATAGGGCTCCGCGCAGCCATTACGGCATGGGCGCACTGCCGTTAAAGACAGTTTCTTACATAAAATTATTTTTTTATAGTAACAAATATGAATTTAAAAATTTAAATAAATTATGGTGTCATCCAGATACTTGAAAGAATATATTCCCCTTGGAAATATTTTTTTAAATTAATTTTTCAAAAAGTTATGCAATTGTTAATAAACGAATTTTTTTCCTATCTCCGTTTTCATAAATGACGACATAAAAATTTAAATAATAAACCTATAAATTTTTGGCTCTGTGGAGCTCTTCTTATATATATACTTAACAAGATCCCGCGATAAAAGTTTATTAAAGTTAATTATTTTGTTTATAACAATTTTTTAAAGTTAACAAAAAATGAAAAGTCTAAGAAATGTTATTAAAAAAATTTTTTTAAACAAATGTTATATTATTGCTGCTTTCTTATCCAACAATGGCATTAGGTAACATCGGAAAAAAAATTTTTACATCATTTGTTAAGAAATTGTTTATAAACAAATAGACAAGTTTAATATTTAAAGAAATTGTTTTTTTACCATTATGTTGTCTTGGCAAAATAAGGATTTTTAAAAAAAAAAATTTTCTTAAATAATTTTTTTTATTGTTTATAATCGTTTTTTTTATATTTCGATTGTTTAAATAATTAGTTAAGGAATGATTTTCTCTTTAAAAATCATAATTGGCATTTCTTCATAGGTAAATAGAAAAAAAAAATTTTTTTTATCAATAATTTCATTGTTTGTTAATTTAACAATTTGTTATAAACAAATTCTAACTACCGTTATATTTTTTTTCTAGAGCTAAAAAAAATAGCAAAAACAGCCATATATATCAAAATACTAAAAAAAAAATTTTTCTATTTTTTATAACGCTTTTAAATATTACACGATACCAAAGTTGCACCGGACACTTGATTTGTCAAGTAAAAAATTAATATAACTTATAAACTATTCGAGATACGATAATGGACATTCAGGTCGTTTTCATAAAGCATTAATTAATCTTCAAAATAAGCTAAAAACCAAGTTTGTAACTATTGTTTATCAGCTAATACATGCATTTGTTTATAAAAATTTGAGATTTCTTTAACTTTTTCGTATCTCTTATGACTTACAACTTAATAAATAATTAAAATACAGCTATAAACCTTAAAACAATTTTGTTTAGCGATACATTATCTCCCAAATTATCAATTAATCGTACCTCCATCTCTAATTGTTTAAACAATATACGTGACTTAATTAATATTTATTTAACTCGTGTTCAATTTAACATCGAGGTAATAATTTGGGAGATAATGTATCGCTAAACAAAATTGTTTTAAGGTTTATAGCTGTATTTTAATTATTTATTAAGTTGTAAGTCATAAGAGATACGAAAAAGTTAAAGAATTCTCAAAATGTTATAAACAAATGCATGTATTAGCTGATAAACAATAGTTACAAACTTGGTTTTTAGCTTATTTTGAAGATTAATTAATGCTTTATAAAAACGACCTGAATGTCCATTGTCGTATCTCGAATAGTTTATAAGTTATATTATTTTTTTACTTGACAAATCAAGTGTCCGGTGCAACTTTGGTATCGTGTAATGTAATATTTAAAAGCGTTATAAAAAATAGAAAATTTTTTTTTTAGCATTTTGATATATATGGCTGTTTTTGCTATTTTTTTTAGCTCTAGAAAAAAAATATAACGGTAGTTAGAATTTGTTTATAACAAATTGTTAAATTAACAAACAATGAAATTATTGATAAAAAAAATTTTTTTTTCTATTTACCTATGAAGAAATGCCAATTATGATTTTTAAAGAGAAAATCATTCCTTAACTAATTATTTAAACAATCGAAATATAAAAAAAACGATTATAAACAATAAAAAAAATTATTTAAGAAAAATTTTTTTTTTTAAAAATCCTTATTTTGCCAAGACAACATAATGGTAAAAAAACAATTTCTTTAAATATTAAACTTGTCTATTTGTTTATAAACAATTTCTTAACAAATGATGTAAAAATTTTTTTTCCGATGTTACCTAATGCCATTGTTGGATAAGAAAGCAGCAATAATATAACATTTGTTTAAAAAAATTTTTTTAATAACATTTCTTAGACTTTTCATTTTTTGTTAACTTTAAAAAATTGTTATAAACAAAATAATTAACTTTAATAAACTTTTATCGCGGGATCTTGTTAAGTATATATATAAGAAGAGCTCCACAGAGCCAAAAATTTATAGGTTTATTATTTAAATTTTTATGTCGTCATTTATGAAAACGGAGATAGGAAAAAAATTCGTTAATTAACAATTGCATAACTTTTTGAAAAATTAATTTAAAAAAAATTTTCCAAGGGGAATATATTCTTTCAAGTATCTGGATGACACCATAATTTATTTAAATTTTTAAATTCATATTTGTTACTATAAAAAAATAATTTTATGTAAGAAACTGTCTTTAACGGCAGTGCGCCCATGCCGTAATGGCTGCGCGGAGCCCTATTTTCAGCGTTAAATTAAAATTATAAATAATAGAGGTAGAGTTCCGGGAGCTGGGACTTTTATTTCGTAAATTTCCTCCTCTTTAAGGACCTTTTTTCCAAATATCGTAAATATTAATAGTTTATGAATTATTAACAAAAACGTAAATACCTCTTTTTTTTCATCTTATTTTGTTAATAACAATTGCAATTTTTTACGTGCAGTAAAATCCTCAAAACTCATTTTTCTAGAGGTCGTTACGAATCCAATGAGCTATTGCTCATATTTTTAGGAGCTTTATCTCTATTTTTCACGTTTTTGAACTTGTTGACTGGACTATAAAATATTTGATTATGTCTTTAGAGTTAACATATTTAAATTTAAATTGACTAGTACCTTGTTTTATATTTTCTTTTAATATTGATTCAGCAGCAATGAGGGAGGAATTCAAGGATTTTGTAGTTGAAACTGGAATATCAGTGAAAAATTTCTCAAATGCTGTAGCAACTTCAGTATCTGATGTAACATTTCTATTTTCAATGTTTAAATTAAAGCTGGTATTTCGAGATTTAGATTTTCCAGTTACATTGTTTATAATGTTCCATGTCATTTTAATTTTGTCATTACTATTCTTAATCTTACAACTTAAATAATTTGATTTATTATACAACTCATTTGGACTGTCTTTATACTTTAAATAACTCAACTTCCTATCTATTTGAATTTTAAAACGCTGTATACGATTAACTGATTTTGGCACAATAGTGATACATTTCTTGGTTACATTTTTATTTGGATGTGGAAAAGTAATCAACTGACCACAATGATCACTATCTAGTTGATTAACGATTCTTTTTTTATGTGGTATTATATCCGTATAAATATTGTCAATACAAGTGGCCGAAGTGGCCGTTATTCTAGTAGGCTCCATGAACAAGTTTTCCAGATTATATGATTGAAATAGATTTCTTAATTTAATACTCAAACTAGAGGTTTCTAATAGATTAATATTAAAGTCACCACAAACAATTAATTGTTTACTAGTGATGACAATTTTTTTTAAATTTTCATCCATAATTTCTTCAAAACAATCATACAATGCTGCAGGAGGTTTGTATACACTCAGTACAATAAGCCGGTCCAGTTCCACACAGGCAATTTCTATTGTTCGCTCAACCGAGAGGCTCACAATATCTTTACGTTCCTTAAATTTAAGTGTATTATTTAATAAAATTAAAGAGCCACCGCGAATTTATTTTCTCGACTGAGCGAACTACCAACCTGATGATTATTAAAATTAAACATGAATAGGCTAGTTGACTCATGTCGAATTGTATTAAATAAATGTTTATTTCTTAAAGTATTTTGTCTAAGGAACCTAAATATATCGATTTCACTTCATAAAAGCAGAAGATTGCTGTAGAAATTTAATTTAAAAAAACAATTTTTAGTCTATACTTTTTAAACACTAAAAACGCTGTTCGCCACATCCGCCATGATTGTGACGTCTGTTTTAGTAAACAACTAAATGTCATTCATACATAACTTTAAAACTTGTATTATTAAAACTGATAATAAATGAAGAGACTTAAAATATTTTTCAATGAGTATTTACATCAAAGTGATCTTCGCAAAAATAAATTTTACTGTGAGTCGTTAAAGTTGCAGGATCCCTTTTAGCAAGTTCTAACCAGATATTGCGTAAGTTAATTTCTTTCGGCACTTTAATCCACAACTTTCCTGGGGTCTTCAAAGATGTGTTTTTACATTCTCGTACAATACAATAATATTAATTACTATATTTTTCGTGGTATCTATTAGAAATCATGTTTTCTTTTTATTATAAACTCAGATGGGTTATTTTCTACGTGCTTACGAGTTTTTGTTTACTACTGTCAACGTCATAGCATAGATAATCTATTGACTATAATGGCCGGCAGCGTTTTTGTATGTCCATGAAAAGTCTATTTTAAAATTAAAGATTTGTAGCTTTCTAGGTCTCAAAAAAATACAATACATTTTTTTGGGTCTAATAGAACATTTATTAACCATTTAAAACCTTTTTCCAAAAAGGGTCAACTAGCCTATTGATGACTTTTAAGCCAATGTTCTGTGATACAAAATATATCTATATTGTTACAATTCATAAATAATTCAATTTCTAGGTCCTTGCCCATCATTCCTTGAATATTTATATGCATCAGGTTGATAAAGTTTACATTGATTTTTAAGTTTTTGGATGGATTTATTTTGGTTAAATTAATATTTTTATATAAGTTATAACAATTATTATTTATTAATATGCAAGAGGAATTGTCTTTTGTCTCATTATTTAATTTAAACAATAATTATTATTTACTAATTTGTCAGTAGGAGAGCTACTGACTGTCAAGTTAATAATAGAACATTGCTCAATAAAAGCAATTTGTTTAGCCAAGTTTTTGGCTGTTATATAAAAATAATATGATAGCGACTTAGCTATCTGTCTTTTACAATAATTAGAAAGATAATATTTATCTTTGGTCAAATATAAATTCCTAACATAATTGTTAGTGTCAATAACATGAAATTTTTCACTTTTACACATTGTGAATAAAAGCATATTTAATTTATATCTTAATAAATTTTCCTCCTTTGGCAGGCTCCTACAATAGGGCAATGTAAACAATATAATTTTTTCAACATTTAAAGAACTCAATTCATTCACATATTGGATCAATGATTTTTTGTTCACATTGCCTCTATTTCCCACAAAAAATAACAGAGTAGCGCATTTATTGTAATTTTGTTTGGTTGCCTTTCCTAAAATATCCCCATATGAAACATTAGGCATACAGTGATTGATAACTGAACGTCCCATTTTAGACAAAAGAGGGCCCATGCCCTTGCCAATTTCATCACTAAATAATATGATGTTTTTATAATTATTATCTAAAACTAAGTCTGAGTGAATTGTTTTCACTGCGGTCAAACATTTATTTGATGGCTGCTGTGGGGAATTAACAATAAAAAAAACGATCGCAGCCCAATGCTTTAACCATTTGTGCTATCGAGCTCCTGCTGGGATATTTGCCATCCTTATGGACTCAATTAGATTATGTACATTAAGGAAAAGTATTTAAGATTATAAGATTTTCTCATTAATAAAGTTTATTTGGAGAAGTAGGTAAGAAACTAATATTATACAAATACCTACATTAGATATAAATAAATTATTAACTAACATTGCGTTTGACAAACACACTTATTCAGACTTTAACACCTTATTAATAAACAAGGAATAAACAGACTAGTTATGCCGTGTTTTGTTCATGACACTCAAAAGTTTTATTTTATTTTTGATACAGATAGATCCAACAAATGAATCCACCCCACCTGATGTTAAGGGAAGGTGAAGTCCAGAAAGGAAGATAGCTGATACAACAGTTCTACCTGCCACACCAGCCATCCTCACCCTGCCGGCCTGCATGTTGCTTCTTCACGCCTCTTTTAAAGGATCCCAGGTTGTAAGAGGGAGGGAATACGTGAAATTTCATGTCAATCAATGAACAGAGACAAAACATGGAGTAACTAATCCAAGCTTATTCTCCGTTTATTAATAAGGGGTAAAAGTATGTTATTAAGTACTCTTCGAAACCGACCGAAAAATCTCAATAACGTTCAAATTTAAAAAGATCTAATTTCGTTCAATAGACAACCACTAAGATATTTTTAAAAGTGAACCCTACGTTACTAACTTAGCCTTTCTCAATCAAAACCTAATTATAGGTTAATAATAAGCTCGCTACTGGAAACTATTTTGATACATCCATTTGAAATAACAAACTTAGATTAAAACAAATCTAAGGTAACAAAGGTTAAACACGTGTAAAGGGAATTTTTGAACTTAGTCCGAAGGTGTCAGTTGACAGGAGTAAGTGCCTACTTAGAAGGCGTAGTTAATGAAACAAAGGAGACCTTTCCACTCACTCTTCAAGCTTAGTTCATCAGATACGATTCAATGGGAATTCGAAAGAAGTAATAGGTATACCTAATCTTTTTTCAGATAACGATTGAAGACAGGTGTGAAAAGATCAACGGAATCAGAATTCTATACGAGTATTCAGTACTACTGCACAAAGATTTTAAATTTATTGGAACATGGAACCCTGAAAGATTTTAATATGCTGCGATTCCGCCATAATATACTACAGTTAGATCCCAAGACCGCTAGACCTTATTGATTTTGTTAAGGACAAAATATGGACAATTAGTAGTATAGCAGTAGGGTGTACACGAAAGTGGCATTTTAAATAAGTTTAATAATAAAATTTACCTAGCAGCTTACAAAATATAATAATAGCCCCCTAAATATCATAGATAGACATCATTACCCCTAGCACGAAGCAATATCGAATTCGTAACGTTTGCGAGTCCGAAATGTCATTGTCAAATGTGTACTGATTTTTAGTTCTCGTTACGTACTTTGTGCCGCTGCTGTTCAAGTTTCCATATAAAATTTGACATTGACATTTCGGTTTGCAAACTATTCGAATTCGATAATGGTTCGTGCTAGGGGTACTTTACCCTTAGCACGAACTAATATCGAATTCATAACGTTTGCGAGTCCGAAATGTCATTGTCAAATGTGTACTGATTTTTAATTCTCGTTGCGTCCGTTGTGGCGCTGCTGCTCAAGTTTGCTTACAGAATTTGACAGTGTCATTTCGAACTCGCAAACTATTTGAATTCAAAAATGGTTCATGCTAAGGTTACTGTACCCTTAGCATACCCTCAGACAGCAAGTAAGTTTGTATTTTGCTTTAGACATTTAAAGTGTCTGGCAATAAAAACTGCGGACAGAATGTGTCTGGCAGTAATAATTTAATTTTTTTACAATATTCTCTACGTAGGAATAAGTCCTCAAACTGTAAGTAAAGTGATTAAATTTTTTACGTGTCTGTGCCACCTGATACCTGAAAATGGCTTACAGCACAGGTTAGCAAGTATGTATACGTTATTTGTACACACTAATACTACTCAATTAACTACATTTTTTCCATGAGAAAGTAAGTTAAGTCTGACGGTCTCTTAATCTTATACTATACGCTTCCTTACCCATTAATAAATACTTTTTAGAAGTTCACGTAAGTTCTATAGAAAAAAAAACTATTTAGCAAATATTTACACATATATTAATATGCACGTGACATTAACTATAGTAACATTCAACTATGTTTCAAACAGCGTGGCCTAAGTAAGATATGAATAGGGATGAAACGATACCATCTAGGTATCGATACTTTTACTCGATATTGTATCGGTCATAAAGTACCGATGCCTACTCGGTATCGAATGAAAAGAATCGATTCTTACTTGTATCGATAAATTTTGACGAACGATATTATAATTACAAATTCAGTCACAGTTTTAATTTAACTAAAACAAAATAACGGCTCACTCCACGCGATGAACGAATGATAGACTGAATAAATTGGAATAAACATAAATCATACACAAGGCTGCCAACTGAGCAGTAAAAAAGATGCTTTCGCGAAACAAAAATTGCAACCAGGCACTTTACCAGAGTAAATCTCTAATGAGTTTTTAATCTGCCAATGAGTTTTTTTGATACATCTCAGTGAGTGACCGACCGAGTATCGATACAAGCACTTACTTCACGATATTACTTGATACTTAGTTCTAAAGTATCGATGCCATAAGTACTTGGTATCGTAAGAAAAGTATCGAGTAGTTACTTGTATTTACTGGTATCTTTTCATCCCTAGATATGAAATAATAATAAAAACAAACAACATAGAATTTTTTATTTTTCTTTTTTAAGCATTTAACTGCTAGGTGTTTAAATCTAACTAAATTGGCTATTTCATCTTTCAAATGTTTAATACTTGTAAAAGCTATTCATTTCACATTGTGGGTTACCTACAATGCGAAGAGATGGCGCTGGCTTACAGTCCAAGTCTAAAGAAAATTCACACGGCCATAAAGGCCGCGGTAGCATAACGGTCAGTGCATTCGCCCGATTCGCCCGGATAGCGGGTTCGAGTCCCGTCTGCTGCCGGGTCCGCGTGGATTTTTTTCTAGTAAAATTTTCTGTTTTTATTGTTTATTCATATCATGAACCACAAACAAGTTTACAATGTTGCTTAAAGTTAAAAAATATCTATTTTACAATGTTATTGCTTATCGTAAACTCAATGGTGATGGTTACATTTTAAATATAAAATTTTACACGTACAAAACTCAACTAACTCGGAAAAAATAAAAAAACTTAGGTAAATTGCCAAAATATATCCAATATAATAAATTGTTTAAACAAAGATTAAGATTTGCTTTATGTATGCTGTGTGTAAGTTCGTACTCATACCCATAGTATGAGCGTATGTGTAAATGGTAGTATTTTTAGTGCTTGTGTGTGTTCATGATAGAAGGTAAATATTCAAATAAATATACAATGTCTAAAATACTGTTATTACAGGGCAGATGGCTATCGGTTTCTTTTTTAAATATTTTGTTGTTCTTTAGATTTAAACAAATGACTGCCAAGAAGTAAATATGAAAGTTTGTATGTTTGTTACTCCAAAACAAAAGGAAATCTACCCGAATACGGGCGTAGTCGACTCCGTTCATTTACACTTAGTCGTTTACCCGAATTCCATTGGCACTCGTATTCGGGCTAACGACCAAGTGCTATTGCGCCATAATATTCAAAAGCTGAATAAGTTGTAAAAGTACTGATAATAATTGGACTTTTATTAAAATGCTTATCGATAAATTTTCCTATGAAATTTCATCAACAAATTAAGTCCATTTAACTTCAGCAAATTGCCCGAATAATACCAATTTACAAGCCAATTATGCATGAGCTACATCTCTGATAAGTAATTGGGAGGACACCTGATAGGCGCATCATTAATGTTTGATTAAATTTTGGGGATTAAGCTGTAAATCATAACAGCGGGTGTTGATCGCTGTGCCATTATTGAAATGCTGATACACTTTCGGTAATACATTGCACGCAGTGTTTGTTTACCTTCGGCAAATATTATACGATAAATGACGTGATCTAAATAGTACATAGTACAGTATCAAAACTTTTCAACTAATAACGTGTGTGTTTCCTCTTCCTTCGGTCGAAGTGATTCGCTTTGTCACATATGCCATATATATAGTCAATTCAATTCAATTCAGAAATCATTTATTCAGTTTAAGCTTTTACAAGCACATGTGAAAGTCAAATACTACGCCTTCGGTTCGCAAACTACGGCGGGAGACCTTGTACTGAGAAGAACCGGCAAGTCAATATAATTCCATCGCATGTTTCACGAACATGTTAAAATAATTATATTGTTCTTTTGAGGCATTTAACTGCTAGATTTTTAAATTTCAAGAAAGCTATAATTGCTATTTCTTATTTCAAATGTTTAATACTTGTAAAGGCATTTGACATTCTGGGTTACCTACAATGTGAAGAGGTTGTGATGCCTTGCAGCCTAAGAAATGCTTGAGAAAATTCCACACAGACAATTAGGGCTGCGGTAGAATAATGGTCAGTGCATCCGCCCGGATAGCGGAGGGTGCGGCTTCGAGTCCCGTTTGCTGCCTGGTCCGCGTGTAATTTTTCCTAGTAAAATTTTCGCTAGATGTTAAAATAAATTCATCCATGCTACAAAGCTTCCTTATGAAAGTTAACAACGGTACCTAAGAGAGTATTATTGACAATCAGAATGGACACTGAACATATAATTACTATTATCATACATATACATAGTTTAGATCAAGATTAATCACCGATCCTCAGAAACAGGGACGAATATAGTAATCAAAGAAAAGATAGAAGAAAGTGTTTTTGTGGATTGTCAATCTATACTTCTATACGTTCTAATGTTATAATGTTAAAGAGTTTGCTTTGTGGTCTTCACGCACTAACCTCAGATACTTAATGGTCCTTTTTTGAAATGACCTTTTTGTGTTGGAAAATGCATGTATCAAAGAAGGCTGGCTACCACGCTAATATTATAAAGGCGAAAGTTTGTGAATGTGTATGTTTGTTACTTCTTCAAGTCTAAACGGTACTAAAAGTTGGTATGGTATTAGCTGACACCCTGGATTAACACATAGGCTAAGTTTTACTGCGGGAAAATATCACTAATAAAGCGCGGGTAACATCGCAGGGCACAGCTAGTATAACATAATGCTATGATTATTAGGAGCTGAGCACGAATGAAAAATGTTTCAAACACGGGGAAAGAATGTTCCATTTATGAGCTTCCGTTGTGTACGCTGTGTAAACGCTAAAAGTAATACACAAATCATGAATGACCAACAATATTAAATACCCTAGATACACCAACACGAACAAAATCGTGCCCGAGACCTGTCCAAAAGGTACATTAGACGATCCACGGCACTCCGTAAGATGATCGGTTAGTCAAACACAATATAAGGCATTATTCAAACATTGAAAGTCACCTTTAATGCATACTGTATAAGGTCTTAATTAAAACACATGCCTCAAAGAGTTATGACAGTTCGTAATGCAAGCTCGTAAAATTTTACGATTTATTGCTATATGCGGAAGAATATAGACCCTATTATTTTGGCTCTACGCGCAATTCTGAATGCGCTGTTAGCAATGTAACAGGTACGGACCGCGAGGAAAAGAGACGGCTATATAACCAACCATGCATTTGAATATCACATATATTTTCTATTAGATCAGTAGTTAGTATAAGAACAAAATTTGCTTCGAATGTGTCAAATTAACAAACATTGATTAAATACCTTTCGAAAAAATTACAATTTACATAATATAAGTATTTTTTTCGCATTTTTTCACGGAGCTCAGTGGCAAGTTCACTTTTTAACGGTCCGCGCGTGACTGTGAACCAAAAAGTGCTTGAGTGGAGTTCAAGAACTTTTTTTTTTTTTTTTTATAGTTAAGTCCGACAAATGACTCCACCCCACCTGATGTTAAGTGAAGGTGAAGTCCAGACGCGAAGATAGCTGATACAGTAGTTCTACCTGCCACACCAGCCATCCTCACCCTGCCGGCCTGCATGTTGCTTCTTCACGCCTCTTTTAAAGGATCCCAGGTTGTAAGAGGGAGGGAACACGTGAGCGGGCAGAGCATTCCATTTACGGATAGTACGACAAAGAAATGAGTCACCAAATTTCTTTGTACGCGTTGGAATTGTGGCCACAGTAAGACGGTGACAACGTAGGCCAGCGCGCGTGGTCCTCTGAAGGAAAGGGGAAGGTGGGATAAGAGAGAATAACTCCTCAGAACACTCGCCGTGGTACAAACGATAGAACGCGCTTAGTGACGCCACGTCACGGCGTAATTGAAGAGGCTCAAGGTGTTTAGTCACCTCCTCATCGCCTATGATGCGGATCGCGCGCCGCTGTAACCTATCCAAAGCATCGAGCAAGTACTTGGCGGAGCCATCCCAGAGGTGCGAGCAATATTCCACGCAGGACCGCACTTGCGTTTTGTACAACAAGCACAGTTGATCGGTCGTGAAAAACCGCCGCACCTTGTTCAGGACTCCGAGTTTGCGTGAAGCTGTTTTGATCACGGTTTCGATGTAGTCCTTTGGATTCAGGTCTGAGCGAACTTCCATACCGAGCATGGAAATGTTGCTCTGCAGCGGTAGTGTTGTGCCCTGAAGAGATGGAAGGGGAAGGAATGGCGATGTTTTTGCCGTGAAAGCGCAAGCCTGAGTTTTCTTGGCATTGAACCCAACCAAGTTCCTGGTACCCCATTCGGAAATGTGGTCCAAAGCCTGATTGAGTTCAATGACAAGATTTTCCCGTTTCTCCCTGGTTACTGCCTGCCCAGCCGCTGCTTGTCCGAGATACCCCGCATGCACTGTACTATCGTCTGCATAGCAATGAATATTCCCAAGAGGAATCAAGTCATTGATATGCAGCAGAAAGAGAGTGGGGGGTAGGACGGAGCCCTGGGGAACGCCGGCATTCACTGACATGAACCGCGAACTGCTACCATCCGTAAGGACACGAATTCTACGCTCATGCAGGAAGTCAGCTACCCAAGAACAGAACTGGGCTGGCAGACCGTATGCCGGAAGCTTGGAGAGAAGGCTTTTGTGCCAGACCCTGTCGAACGCCTTGGCAATGTCAAGGCTGATAGCCAACGACTCGCCACGCTTGTCGATAGCCTCACCCCAGATATGAGTTAAGTACGCTAGAAGATCACCCGTAGATCGTTTCGGTCTAAATCCATATTGACGATCATTAATCAGGGAGTGATCCTCTAGGTAGCGGGTCAGATGGTTATTAAGGACCTTTTCTAGAACTTTACATAAAACTGAGGTGACTGCTATTGGCCGACAGTTTGCCGGGTCTGAGCGATCCCCTTTTTTGGGCACCGGTTGCACGTTAGCATCTCTCCAAGTCTCCGGCACACGCCCCAAAGAATACGAGCATTGGTACAAGCGCGTGAGCACGGGAGACAACTCCGCTGCACATTTTTTAAGTACTACTGCTGGGATGCCATCAGGTCCACTAGCTTTCCGGACGTCGAGTGATTGCAATTCGGCACGAACCTCACGCTGCCTGATTTTAATATCAGGCATCGTTGTGCCACAGTGAGGTTATGATGGTGGCAGTGCATTGCAATCATCGATTCGGGAGTTAGCCGCAAAGAGTTTTGCCAGTAAATCGGCTTTCTCCTGCGGCTTATGAGCTAGTGTTCCGTCTGGGCGTCTCAGAGGCAGCGAGGGCTGGCAGAAGTTTTTTTGCACGGCCTTGGCCAAACGCCAGTAGCTACGGGAGCCCGCAGGATGCGTTATAAGTTCCTGGCCAACACGTGCAACACGCTGGGCATCCGCTCTGATGTAAGCCTTTTTACAGGCCTTGGAAGCAGAATTGTAGGCTGCTTTGAGTGAATCGACCCCGGGATCCTTGAGAGCGCGGCCTCTGATCCAAGCACGATATGCCGCTTGCTTACGCGAAGCAGCTTCAGCACAGTCGTGATTGAACCAGAGGTTACGTGTGCCCTTACTGATGAGATCAGAATGAGGAATATAGTATTCCACACCCATTATGATCTCCTCAGTAATAGCAACGGCACTGCCCGATAGGTCCCTGTCACTGAAGCAGCGCTGCTTCCAAGGGACGGACGCAAAGTAATCACGCATACCGTCCCAATCTGCCGACCCATAATGCCAGATACGGCGCTTGACCACTGCTGGACGCGGAGGCTTGGCCTGTGGTGCTTTGGCAGATATCAGGCAGTGGTCGGACGAGCCCAGGGGGGCTCTTACCACAACCTGATAGCCCTGTGGATGGGTCGTGAGCAGAAGGTCCAGTAAAGAAGGCGCTTGACTTGGAATATCTGGGATCCTGGTGGGCTGATCAACCAGTTGCTTCAAGTCATGCGTGAGAGCGAATGCGTGAGCAGAGATCCCTGCATGGTCAGTTTTGGAAGAACTTAACCACAGATTGTGGTGAGCATTAAAGTCCCCCAAAAACATCAATTCTGCATTGGGAAATCGCTCCTGCGCGTCATCTGCTGCCCGACTAAGGTGTTCAAAAAGTCGAGTTGTCTCAACATCGCCGGTGTGGGATCTGTAGAGGCACACGTAGACTCTGGCCCGGGGGCCAGAGTCGACGTGTACCCCCAGCATGGAGAAGGAGGGATCTTCCAAGCAGCGGAGACGGCGACAACAAACATCCGCCCGAACATACAGGCATACACCGGCTTTCGCTTTGAGGACTCTTCAAGCACGTAGCCGGGATAATTAAGGTAGCCTGTGTCAGCAGGCGGAAGTATTTGTGTCTCCGTCAGGAACAACAATGCTGGCCGTGCTGTCTCGAGATGGTGGTGGACAGCGTTGAGGTTAGAGTGGAGTCCGCGTATGTTGCAGAACTCGACCTCAAACAGATTCTTCTTGATTGGGACACATTTTGAGCGCACGTGTTGTATCTAGGGTATTTAATATCGTTGTGAATGACGGAAAGTTCTATAAAAAAGTCTGCAATAACATATCTTACTTTTGAAGGTGACTCATTATATAACCATTTTCTCAAATTAATGTAAGTGAAACCGCGGGACAGCTCTAGTACCAAAATAAAATGCTGTGATCTATCCTCGTAGAACCAGATTACGATATCCATCCATCGTACAATATTCGCTCGAATGCTTGACGCATCGATTTCCAGTTGCGTAAATCCACTTTACCTCGGGCAGTTTTTAATTGGTATTGAAAATCTTGCAGTTTTCCCGGTTGATTAATAATAATGAACATTTATTTCGGATAAGGATACATCCATGTTATGGTTAGTTATATGATTACTTATTATCTAGTGTTATCGAAATTTAATTACTTACATACTAAACTTGTGCCCGTTATACACTTTTGGATACAATAAGCTATTATAGGGAAATCATATCGACCCCCTATAACTTGCAGAATGGAGTTTGTCTCACTTCTCACACACAATTAAATTCGAATAGATTTTTAGTGTTACGCGGATACATTGTATGGTACAGTATTGAAGTAGACCAATGCCAGTGGCCAACATAGAAGGGTTTTGTGGAGTGATGCCCATACTTCGGTGTTGAGTTATGTGAGACAAATGTTGGCGACAGACAACAAGTGCCGACCAAATGAGGTCTATACACGTTGACGCTGCCCTTTACTCGGCAAATTAGGCAAGGGACACCGAGCGATGACAAGGCTAGACAAATATACTGTCTACACGTTAGTGTAATGCCCTTCGCTTGGTCAACATGTATGTATAGACAACTTAACATGCACCCAGGAATAGTAAAATGTGGGTGATGCCCACGCTTAATTCTAGTCAAATTCACTACTGTAACATTAATACAAAGAAAAACTAGAAAAAAATCCACGCGCACCAGGTAGCAGACGGTACTCGAACCCGTTTCTAGTAAAATTTTCTTTAGATTAAAACATCTTAAAAAATAAAAATATTACTATAATTAATAGGAATGGTTTTCTTTTTACCTGCAAATATATAAGTACTTAATATTAATAATATCCGAAGCTCTTTCTTACTTACCTTTAATAACTTAATTATTCTATTTATAAGTTGGTTATTTCTATGGGCTTCGAGTGAAACTATAACCTGAAACAAAAATGTTTTCTTTTTAACCTAAGACGCAGCAAAATATCCGCACCTGATGTTAAGTTTAAGTGGAGTCCAGTCGCGAAGTTAGCTAACGAGGCCGAAAAGTGCACTGTACTTTAAGCACGAACTTTGACAGATCTGTACCCTTAGCACGAACCAATATCGAATTGTTTGCAAGTCCGAAATGTGTAAGTGTAATAAATCATTGTAACTGTATAAACCTAATATGTGGCTACTTAACTACTAATTTTAATGAATCATTGTAACTGTATAAATCTAATATTTTACTATCATCCACTAATAGGACTGTTACAACTTCTTAAAGAAGAATTCTCCAATACTTCTGTTAAAAAATCCATAATTCACGATAAAGGTACCCGGGTGGTCACTCGCGGCTTGCTAGCCACGACAATGGCACTCAACATCTACGGCAGACGCACTGTACATTACTTGTTACCTTGTTTCATAAACAAAATTGATCCAGAATTTAGAGATTCGCTTAATAAAAACAATATAAAATGTAAACTTAAAATGTTGTTTTTAAATAATATTTTATGTGACAATGATGAATTGTGATGTGCGGCGAACTGTGATGCATCATTCAAACTTTAATGGTTTTTCGATGTGTTCTTAATGTAAAAATACATTGATTATGTATTTTTAGCACAAAAAAAAATTAAACTTTTTTTCTTTTTAGCATCTATCCTTCACTATCCAATAAGTCCCAACGATGCTCGAGTGAATCCCTATTTAGCATCGTGGGCTCCCTTACTATATAATTTTTAATTCAATAAACACACACCACAACCATAAAATTAATTTTCACTGTGGTCTTCTGTAAAAGGAGGTTCGTAATTTATGCAAAAATATATAAATGTCTTACAAAGATAAAAACTCACCAAAACAAAAAACATATAAAGTAAATACCACTTCATTTTGTATTTCGTAGATAATTTATAGCTAAAAGAAAGGAAAGATTATGCAATTTAATAACATGACGAGATCAGAGAGAAAAAACTTACAAAGAGTGGATTTCGTTATTTTCAATTATCAAAGAAGTCGGACCGTGAAATAGGATGTATGATAAAATAATAGAACTTTATTAATGAATTGTATTGGTTGGTAGTCGATCTGACGCGTACTCTATATGACTCCGGTTCAGTTTGGGCTACGAAGGTAGCAGAGGCCGAAGTACGAGTTTTTGACAGATCCGTAACGTTTCGCATCGTCAAAATTTTAATAGATTCCTAAGCCCAAAATTGTACAAGGAGGTAAATAGAAAACTTGGCATTTACAGGCTTTCATCGAGAGAATGGGAAACTTTGTTTGACAATTGGCTTTATACTCTTACTTATGAGCAAATAGAAGACTTCTTGAGTAGATAACAGTAGATTACTTCAGGGTTTCTCCATATAGCTGCAAACTAATACTCACCCGACATACATATACACACTCATACATACACACACATCCATGCACGCACGCACACATCATACACATAAAATTCTTGCATTCAAATGATTAATTAATTTAATAGTTAAATAAAACACATTTAAACGGATAAGATGGACTTATTTTATTTGTTTATTGACGTTTCGCAGCCTTTTCAGGTCAGTAAACCTAATGTTGTCTCTGTCTTTGTTTTAGCAAGGAAAAGTGACAGCATCAGTTTTAGTCTAGGTTTAACTTTAGTCTATTTTTTGTAATAAGGAGAAGTAAGTTGTAGCTAAACTAAAACTGGGAATAAATAATTTGAACGACCCGACCCTTAAAAATATTACTTAGTGTGTAATTTCGTAAACTTAACGACCATTATGGCTTCACCCTTACGCTGGGTATCCGCTTGAATCTAAATATACCTCCCATAAGAAATACAAAAAAAATCTCAATAACTTTGAACTTTTTTCACTTCAAGGTTCTATTTTAATAAACTAAAACGCCAATGATCAACCGCTTTAAAGCCACTCGTGGCACTTGTGCAGACGACCCGAACGCGCGCTATCTACATCGGCGAGGATGATTCGATGTCCACTCGACAACGAAACAATTGAAGGCCGATCCAGAGAGCCCTCCAATCTAGCCCTTTTGCAGACAGAACTAACGTCATAGCACATATATCAACTCGGGCAGGCAAGTCGAACCGTCAAACAGACGTCCACCTAATGTAAACATGTAGGTAACGTAAGCGGATAAGCAGAACCAGCACGTTCAGATCGGCTACGGATAGGTGCTGGTTGATGGCACAAGTTCAAACAGTCATAGCGAAAGTACGAAGTGATTCGTGAACGAAGAAACGTTAGTTAGGCCAAAGAGAGACTTAAACAAAGCTACGGAGAGACTTAAGCTAGGCTACGGATAGACTTAAGCTAGGCTACGGATAGAATTAAGCTAGGATACGGAGAGACTTAAACTGGGCTACGGAGAGACGTAAGCTAGGCTACGGAGAGACGTAAGCTAGGTTACGGAGAGATGTAAGCTAGGCTTCGTAGAAACGTAAGCTAGGCTACGGAGAGACGTATGCTAGAATACGGAGAGCTGACCAAACACTTTCTTAAGCTTATCCCGAGGCGAGGCGATTCCAATTTGTGTGCGTTCCAGTTAGGAGTTTGATACAAAGTATACTGAATGAATACTCGAATTGATACGGTGACGATCCGTTTCCGAGTTGATATGTCTACTACGGCCATTATACCTTTATTTTACCTACTATTATATATACATGTCATATTAGAAAACCTCGATACCGCAAGTGGTTAGCGCGTACTCACTGCGATCGTGGAAGTTTCGCGTTGGACCTGCGTGGTGAGTTCTGGGACATTCTCCCTGTACCATAAAAACTATGGGAAAAAACAAACAATTCGCAACACCGTGATGGCGTGATCGACACCGACGACACCTCTGTATATTAAGGATATTCATTTAAATTATGCCCAATGTCATTAGTAGTGACTTTTTGAAGTTATACTTCTTTAGGCGCGTTATGAAAAAATGATGAGAGTGAAATTTTAAGATGCGTGCGCATCAATGTAACACAAAATTTTAAAATAATGAAGTTGGTCGCTTTAGCGACCAACTTCATGCGTTACTTTTGTGTTTACCGCACATTAAGAAAATCTACCAATAAAATAGAAATAGAATCTCTATTTAGTGGGTGCTAACGACTGCATTGTGAAGGCCTATCAAAAGTATTTATTAATCTGGAACAACGGAACCAAAGCGCGATTCAGGAGACTACAGCGCCATCTCTTGACCATTGGTGTAGTAGAACCAAAAACCACATCTTTATTTTTTGTAATAAAGTAACAAAAAGTATTTATTAATCTGGAACAACGGAACCAAAGCGCGATTCAGGAGACTACAGCGCCATCTCTTGACCATTGGTGTAGTAGAACCAAAAACCACATCTTTATTTTTTGTAATAAAGTAACAGTTATAGGTATTCATATTTATAATATTTATCCACATGTTTCTAGTTTGTATATTCGGAATACGCGTTTGAGTTTCATACAAGTGCAAATCACATAAGTTCTAATAAATTATATTCAGTAGCGATTTTAATTGAATATTTTGATTATTTATTTATTTTTTAAAATTAAAACTGAACTTTATTGACTTCGTCCTTTTCCAGACTTTTTATTAATTTATTGTAATTAATTATTTGCATGCAATTAAAAACTAATTTTAAACGATGCCAAAGAAGGATAACTTCTCACGCGCCTACATAAGTACACGCACCCATTTTTTTTATAGCCAGGTAGGCAAATGACTCTACCACACCTGAAGTTAAGTGGTGATAAAGTCCAAACGCGAAGATAGCTGGTACAGCAGTTATACTTGGTTTAACTAATTTACTTTTATTTTAAGTGAAAATTTCGTTGGGCAGTTTGGCATTTTTTGAGATGCGGTGTTTTATTTATCTTAGTTTAGCTTTTTATGAGATTCGAGTTATCACTTCTGTTGGAAATTCCGAAGTGCTACAGGAATTTTTGAAGTGAAAACTTCTTTAGCGGCGTTGTACATTTTTTTTGTATGGGTAAAAAATGATAAACTCACGTCAGGACACGTGGACACGTGACTTAATCGAAAATTCGTAAGACGAAAACAATAAAATTGGAACGGTTTTTTACTTTTAATATATTGGACAAACCATAGTAATATTTTATTTTATCGTATTATAATAATAAGTCTCTATCTAGACTTCCAGGTGACAGCTTTATTGCGAAGAAAATGCACTTTTTTAACGATAGATGTCGCTAGGTGCGCTTAAATGTGATGATCTTGTATATCAAAAATGCACAACGTTGGTATTCAAAGTTTTCACTTCTGCCGGTACTCCCGGAGTGCAACCCGTCGTTTTTTTTATACACAAACCACTGGCAGTACGGCAATGTATTCGTATCTCACTGTCAGCAATCTTAGTTTCTAATGCATACTAATGTCATAGGTACCAGCGAATCACCATCGCCAGAGTAAAAAAAAAACATATTTTCGAAAAACAAAACGAGGATACATAGGAAAAAGAAAAGTAGCACACTCCCGAGCGATTCTTACTCTATATCTGGTGATGTGGAGCGCGCCTTGAACGTCGGCGTTATCATGACGGTTTCTACAAATCACAATCACAACTATCAACATTGATCAGGATAGATAACATTACTTAATAACTAGGAATACTCCCTATCCGTTATTATATTAAATTTGATTGTTAATATTCGCAAAAAAGTGTACATTTACTAATAAAAACACTCTTTTATGAATAATAGTACTAACATTAATATCCCATAATAATATTCAGGTGCGTTACATTAAAATGTCAATCATTTTAACAGTATCTACCGCACCCACATAGGTAAAATATTTTTGTTAATTCAAACGTCACTTTGTAAATCAGCTTAGAACTAATGGTTTCAGTATGATATTTAAATTGATTCCATCACTTATTTTGTGATATAAACTACTTCGATTTAATTTAATTGACATCTTGAGAGCATAGTAATCTGTTTATATGTAAAGTTGTTAGTAGCAGCAGCTTTTATAACTATAATATAATTTTATAATAACATCATGTCATCTTTCAAAAAAAATACTGGATCTACCCTTAGCACGAACCAATATTGAAATCGTATCGTTTGCGAGTCCGAAATGTCATTGTCAAATGTGTACTGAGTTTTAGTTCTCGTTACGTACTTTGTGCCGCTGCTGTACAAGTTTTCATACAAAATTTGACATTGACATTTCAGTTTGCAAACTATTCGAATTCGATAATGGTTCGTGCTAAGGGTACAGATGTGGACGGGTGAGTAGAATAGTTCGGTATTACTCGGCAGCCCTTGGTAGCACTCGATGCAGAGAGCTGTGTATCCGGTCGGTAAAGAGATCTGTACCAACGAACCAATATACGTCGTTTACGATTTAAGACGTATTAAAAAAAAACGTCTTACTAGATCTCGTTCAAACCAATTTTCTGTGGAAGCTTGCATGGTAATGTATTTTTTTTTAGTTTTATCATTCTCTTATTTTAGAAGTTACATATTTTAAAATGGGGGGGGGGGGGGGGGAACATACACATTTTACCACTTTGGAAGTGTCTCTTGAGTAAACTATTCAGCTTAGAAAAAAATATATTAGAATCTTCAATATCAGTTTTGAAGACCTATCCATAGATACACACACGTACGGGTATGATGAAAAAATTTTTTTGAGTTTCAGTTCTAAGTATGGGGAACCTCCAAAATTTATTGATTTTTTTTCCATTTTTGTGTGAAAATCTTAATGCGGTTCACAGAATACATCTTCTTACCAAGTTTCAACAGTATAGTTCCTATAGTTTCGGAAAAAAGTGTATGTGACATACGGACGGACATGACTAATCTATAAGGCTTCCGTTTTTTGACATTTGGCTACGGAACCCTAAAAAGTTTTTGAAGTTATACTTCTTTAGGCGCGTTATGAAAAAATGATGAGAGTGAAATTTTAAGATGCGCGCGCATCACTGTAACACAAAATTTTAACAGCATGAAGTTGGTCGCTTTAGCGACCAACTTCATGCGTTACTTTTGTGTTTACCGCACATTAAGAAAATCTACCAACAAAATAGAAATAGAATCTCTATTTAGTGGGTGCTAACGACTGCATTGTGAAGGCCTATCAAAAGTATTTATTAATCTGGAACAACGGAACCAAAGCGCGATTCAGGAGACTACAGCGCCATCTCTTGACCATTGGTGTAGTAGAACCAAAAACCACATTTTTATTTTTTGTAATAAAGTAACAGTTATAGGTATTCATATTTATAATATCAAAAGTATTTATTAATCTGGAACAACGGAACCAAAGCGCGATTCAGGAGACTACAGCGCCATCTCTTGACCATTGGTGTAGTAGAACCAAAAACCACATCTTTATTTTTTGTAATAAAGTAACAGTTATAGGTATTCATATTTATAATATTTATCCACATGTTTCTAGTTTGTATATTCGGAATACGTGTTTGAGTTTCATACAAGTGCAAATCACATATGTTCTAATAAATTATATTCAGTAGCGATTTTAATTGAATATTTTGATTATTTATTTATTTTTTCAAATTAAAACTGAACTTTATTGACTGTGTCCTTTTCCAGACTTTTTATTAATTTATTGTAATTAATTATTTGCATGCAATTAAAAACTAATTTTAAACGATGCCAAAGAAGGATAACTTCTCACGCGCCTACATAAGTACACGCACCCATTTTTTTTAATATTTTGTAAAATATGACTTCCTCGAGTTCTCATCATCACTAATCGAGATAAACTTTAAACAAATCATTATATTTTCAAAGTTATCTCGACTAATGATGAGAATACAGTAATCTAAAAATTAACTTTACTTTCGAAGTTTTCTGGCCGAGATGGAGCTCGAATAATAATGTCTATTTGGAGATTTATTCAATTAAAACTTGAATTGGTTCCTAGAAACGAAAACGAAACCAGCCCACACCGACTCAGTGGGAAAGGCGCCTAACACTGGTCCGAAAGTGAATGCCACAGACAGACACACGGACACGTCAAACTTACAGCAGCCCGTTATTTGCATCGGGGCTTCAAATACCATTATTCGCTTACATCTTGGTCACATATGCTCCCCCGTCTTCTTAAAGAAAATTAGGGTTAGGGACCATTCGTTATGCGAATGTGGACTTGACGAAGGAAACGTCTATCACATATTTTTCAATTGCCTAAAAAATACCATCTCTCTTTATGATATACTGCCTAAAAATATCGCCCGCCCTGTGATAGTAAACCACTTACTAACCATGGTAGACTTTCCCTTCATCCAAGTCCTTGCCAAGTATATTCACACCAATAAAATTAAATTGTAACTTTTAAACTCCCATTTATTATTACTAATGCTTTTATTGGTAACTGTAGTGTTTGTCATTGTGTCATCTATAACCTTTTTATTTAACCCTTTTAGGTCACTCAACCGGCCAATAGTGGAAAATGCGTAAAACTGCAAAAAAAACTGATCATCTGTAGTACTGAACCCTGACATTGGCTGAATTGTCTAAGAAGACAACAGCCAGCATTTACAAAAATTGAATAGAATAGAATAGGTAGTCAGTTACAATACTTAATTTTGTCATCATAATTATGAGAGATCATTACCTATTACCTAAATAATACAGAATAGATCATAGTTACGATTAATGTGTTTATACAATGAAAATCATTAATATTTTTATGCCAAATTTTATTTCTATAAAAAATGGAAAAAAATTACATCATACGATCTTCACAATGTCTTGTTTCGTAGCGAATATCACAATAGAAAAATGCTCTCTCTCATTTACAAGAAAAGTTACATACAAAATTAAGAAATTCAGTGGGCAAAAAATATGTCGACCAAAAGGTCGAATAATTAAATTTGCCCAGCAAAAGCTTATTTACTTATTAGCTATTATCTTTGATACGACTATTAAAAATTAGCCTTTCTAATACAATTACTAGGCTAATCGGAATACACGCTTAAGTTGTAATGGATGTGGAATCATTCAAAATCATGAATTGTGGCTTATTTCAAAAACATATATATGCAGCCGATGTATTCATAGGATCACGATACATACTTGTCTCAATTTCTTAATATTGAATTCAAAATTACAGTCCTCATTTAATCAATACAAATTGCAATTTCACTCATAACACAAATTATTGTAGTGAAAAACCCTTTCACTCCTCATCTTAGAATATAGACAGTTATTCTTGCATTCATACTCTTATAATCCTTAATTAATATCCACTTATTGTGTAGCACCTCCAATAAATTATCGTGCAAAATAATAAATTATTAAGTTGATTTATTACTAGCCTCACAACAATAAATAATATATAATAAATTAAAAAACTTAAAAAGCAAATTCAAACAATGGTAAAGTAAAAAAACAAATAAACTAAGTACATTTTGTTTTCAAAGATAAAAAACTTAAAACACAAAAGTAAATGTAAAGCAAATATTTGGAATGTAAATGTCTTTGGCGAAGTACCTTAATTAATAGGCGGGCGAACTTTGGTAGAGAAACTACCAATCATATTGCCTGGAGGATAATAGTTTGCTACTACGTAAACTTGACCGTCTTTCGACTTAGCTATACCAACACCGACCTCCTTTGTATCTTCCCAAATCACTTGAGTAAAATGACCTGTGCCAAGACTAGTAGGCTCCCTTCCGAATTTGTGATCTTTAATTTCTGAATACCATTTGTCTACGGGCTCCTTACCAGACACTGTGAAATTGGGATCCGATGACCAGGCGAAGAATATGTTCTCGCCATATTCATTCTGGTCTCTGTGCTCCATACTGCCTTTCTTTGCTAACGTTTTAGCCCACTCTTCTGCATATTTATTTAGTTTTTTATTAAGTTCCAGTGGCGGTACACCGTGTTTCTCTCTATAATAGTTGTGTGCTTTAAGACATTCGTCCTCGAATTTATCACCAGAAATAGACGTCGATTTCAATTTGTTGACCAAATCTGAAGCGAAATCACCTATGTTTTTACTACTTCTTTGGTTTGGAGAAATTGGCTCTATGTTATTGTTCGTTTCAACCTTAGAGCTGTTATTTCTGAACTGCATCGCTCCAGGAGGCAGCACATTTGCGCAAAACTGTCCGCTATAATTACCAGGAGCAGAGTAATTGGCGACGACATAAAGTTTGCCGGATTTGCTTTTAGCACTACCCACTCCAAGCTCTTTGGTACCCTTCCAAACAATTTGGGTGAAGTGACCGCAGGTCAGTACCTCCGGTTCTCGACCGAAGGAGAACTCGTTGATTTCGCTATACCATTTGTCCACGCAGTCACGTGCTTTTATTTTTGTATTTGGATCCGGTGACCATCCACAGTATATGCTTTCTCCATACTGCTTGTTTAGACTGTATGACATAGCATCCTTCTTTGCCAATTCTTCGGCCCATTTTTGACTGATTTTGCAAATGTCTTTGCTTAATATTAAAGGTGGTACGCCATGTTCCCGTCTGTATTCGTTGTGAACTTCTAACGCCTCGTTTTCGAAGTCGCTGGATTTCGAGCTAAATAGCTTGCTCTGAAAATGGATAAAAGGAGATTTTTTAATACCTGGGAGTATTTTCATTTTTCAAATAAAGATCACGTTAGCCTAATTTAATATTAACAACATGAATCCTGAATTTAAAACTGGAACACTCCTCTTTTAATTTAATCATAGTCTAGTATTAGTATATTTTTTTATTAAGGATTTTATAAAAAATATATTTCAAAATTTTACTCGGCCCTGCTTTTACTTTCAGATTATATTCTAGTATTTTTTTCTATAGTCTAGTATTAATCACATCATCATAATAATATAATCATTTTTTTTAATGATACATTTATCTTTTGTGTACCCTTAAAAAATAACTATATAACAACATTAAATGATTTTAGTGTGCTGTTCCTATGGTTAATCAGATGGGTGCCTAAACCGTATCGTGTACCAAATTTAGTAATTATCAATTTGTGTCCAATTGCATCTAAAATAAACCAAAAAGGCTTTAATTTGTTTATTATTATTCAAAGCGCTGCTTGCATGTGGTTACGAATGACCGTACCGTAATTGGATGAATCACTAAGTCCCCTTTCACACCTTCCGGTCGAAATAGCCGGGTTACGAGCGATTCCCTCCGTTTTCATTTCCCTCCGAATCTAATCATGAATATATACACAGCGGCGAGTTCTTGATGTTGGGATAAAAAATTACCTATGAAACAATCATAGATTGTCATGGGTAACATACAATAAATTTTAATTATGAGCGTAGGTACATTACATTATAATAGTTATCGGACACACATAACCATAACACGACAAAACGACGTTCGTTTGTTAGGTTTAATTTCCGGAAATCATATTAACACGATTGATAACGACTCTGTAGCACAAATAAATCATGGGTTTTTTGGTTTAACTCTGTTTACAATACAAAATATTAAGGCACGTTTAACCAAAAAATAAAATAAAATTATAAAAAAGGGTTTTTCGTTCCGGAATTTGTTGAAAAGATGTCCTGACACTCAAGGCCATGCCATGCGATATGTTTGTTATTTATTAGCTTTAAACAGAGATAACTCAAAAATTATAAATTGGTCAAAATGTAAACTGAACTTGTAATACTCAAACTAAATACCTAACATAAAATGTTCATAAATAGTAAGTATCTTCGACGTGGAGACAATAAAGCGATCGTTGTATAATAACGTACAATAATTTTATGCATTCAGGTTTGTTTTGTTAATGTACTTAGCTCCGGGAACAAGGCTTACCGCAAGTGTACTTCGCGTGCCAAAAACATGCCAAAAGGGAGATCAAACGTCTTCCTTTTCCGCTATTTTATTTCTTTTTGTTCTCGATACGGATGCTAATCACATTTTTTCAAGTCTCTTATTGTGCCATAATAAGCTTTAGAAATGTCATAACTGAAACAGGTTGCTGATGCCTTTCTACCACTTAATTTGCCATCAAAATATAACACGCGTGCTTTTCATACAATTTGACTCGCATACATCGTTTACTTAAATCTAGGCCTGTGCCTGTTGTACCGACTGTTCGACCGCGAGAGAGCGGCTGGCACGCCATGTTTATAAACACCCTAAACCCTAATTTCCCCTACGCCACACAATTATGTTCGTACACATGCATTATTGGGGTTAACATACTACTGGAGCGAGGAGTGTTGTTGCGCAAGTGCTTATCCGGTGTAAACATTTTTTTTAACCAACAAACAGCCGACGTGCTGTGCTCGTTCATACAAATATAACGCTCTGATTCTCACATATTTTTGCATTGTTTTTTTACGACTCCTGTTCCGGTTTTAAAGTCCGATTACTACGGTTGACTCATGCCACATTCACGGTCATTCAGATATAATTTAACGGTTAGTAAATATTTATATAACTGTTCTTTGCTTTAGATTGTGGGCTAGAGGTTAGCTAGGCATTAGGATCGTTGTAAATTTCCGTGTTGGTGAAAGATAAGGCCCTATTTATGATAATTTAGCTGTACTCTATTGGATTAACTACATGGGTATATTGTACCTAAGTTTTGTGTTGAAAATATTTTTGCACGTAATAAGTTTCCCTTTTTTTGTAATATAGAAATGAACTTTGCTTTTTATCATTTAAAGGTATCAATCAAAACTTCAATTTATTTACATTAAAATTTTCATTTTATTTATTAAACGTGAGTCAGTCACATTGAAGTGGTTTTAATAAAAGTAAATTAAATCATAATAACAGTTTATTTTAGGAAATCAATGACGAATTATATGATAAGTTTAATGTAGGTATGTAAGTCCTTTGCTGATATATCTCATGTACTTTATGACTACATTATTTAGATATTCCAGCGATGTAATTTTTATGAATTGATAGCAAACACGGAACCTAATATTTTAATTTCAAAGACAATTTAGATATATTGGCGCTTAATCGTAAATCGATCGTAGATACGACAAATATAGCAACTAATATGTACTAATGATCAAAACGGGATTTAGGAAAGAACTCGTTCTAAAGGAAGGTAATTAATGGGAGGAAAGATAAAACAATACAAGGGAGGTAGTCCAAAACGGATTTTCCGCTACAATGTGTTGTTAATCCAGACAGTAATGAAGTCATTATTTTAAATGCCGATACAAATCCGCTAATACGTTTTTGCCGGATAAACTAATAAAAAAATAGCTATACATATTTCTTTTTAATTATTAGTTTGTTTCATTATTCAACTGCTTTTTTTTAAATAGTAAAATCCAAAAAAACAGAACACCTGTCTTCAAAATAGTTTAAATAAAAACTGAAAAGTGAAAAAGCAAGTCCGGAATACTAGAATTCTCTTAAGTAAGGAAAAAAGCTATTTTAACAGTCAGGACCTATAATTGGGGAAATTTTATCAATTCTACAATATCTAATGGAACTCAATTGATAAAATAGCTTCGTTTCTTAGGTAACAGAATTCTGGACTACAGAGGTCCAAGCACGAATTTTGACAGCTTCGTAATCGTGTTGCATCGTCAAAGTTTCAATGAAAACTAAGTAGCGCCCCTATCGGACGTAAGAACAAACTAGCTTTGTCCATACAAAATTTGATGATACGATTACGGAGCTGTAAAAATTCGAGCTTGGGCCACTGGGCTAGTTTTATTAATTTCAGTTTTTATTTAAACTTAGTTCTAAGTACGCGGGTTTGTATTGAAGTGAAACTTAAGCTGGCGAATGCGTTACGCATTACGAAAAGAAAGAACAGACGAGGCGAACTAAAGTTGAGTTGGTGATATAAGCAAGAGAAACTGTTTTCTCTGTGCGTGCGCACATTTTCTTTTTCTCTTTCTCTTATAGCTAGTAAATGAAATATGTATATGTACATACAGTATATATTGCACACACACACACACACACACACATATATACATATATATATATATATACATGCAGATGGAGCTAAAGAAGTTTCACTTCAGTCCTGTGGTCATAAGCACACCCGTTCTTTGTTTTTTTTTTAACAATTATATCGTATGCATTTTCTTCAATTCTTTAAGACATTTCATTAGCCAATTTGATTTTTTTGATGTTATAGTTAAAGAAGT
The DNA here is from genome assembly GCA_902850365.2 of Chilo suppressalis. NCBI lineage: Eukaryota > Metazoa > Arthropoda > Insecta > Lepidoptera > Crambidae > Chilo > Chilo suppressalis. Next base: position 25,148,262 of record OU963898.1, read on the forward strand.
GCCATTCACGCAACCACGACGAATCAAATGACGACTCGCATGTTAAAATCCGAGAAGCAGTACCCTTGGCACGCACCAATATCTAATTCGAATAGTTTGCAAACCGAAATGTCAATGTCTAATTTTTTATGAAAACTTGTACGGCAGCGGCACAAAGTACGTAACGAGAACTAAAACTCAGTACACATTTGACAATGACATTTCGGAGTCTTCGAATTCGATATTGACTCTTGCTAAGAGTACTGTACCCCTAGCACGAACCAATATCGAATTCGTATCGTTTGTGAGTCCGAAACGTCATTGTCAAATGTGTACTGATTTTTAGTTCCTGTTACGTTGTTTGTGATGCTACTGTTCAAGTTTTCATACAAAATTCGACAATGACATTTCAGACTCGCAAACTATTCGAATTTGAAATCGTGCTAGGGTACAGTCAGGGTATAGGTACAGTTCAGGCTTTAGGTCGTGCTCAAGGACAAGGAATCTCGCTTCATGAAATGGACGTACAATATATCCATACGCTCGAAAAACATTACCATCCGCAGTCGGGTAAAAAGGGAATAGCTATCTAAATCGGTTAATCACTATTGATAAGAATATTTTAAACAAATAAGTATTCTGTTATTCACTACTTCATGGAAATACGTAGTAAAGTTAGTAAAATTTATGTTATTTTTATAACGCATGACGTTCAGAATAGATTCCGCAGAATTCGGATTAGTATAATCTAGGAATTTGCTAAGGTTATATAATAGCTAATCGCTGTCTACTATCATGAATGATATATAGATAATATTCTTTTCATGGTAAAATGAAAAACATATTTTCGTTTTTGGTTGGATAATATCGTGTGATAGTTATAGGAGTTGGTTTCCGTTTTCCGTTTTGAATCGTCGCAATTAAAAAAAAACAAATACTTATGTCTTTTAAGATATATATAAACTTATTAAAGGTAATTAAGCTTGGTTAAAAAGTCTGTATTTTGGTGACTTTTTGTAAGCTCACTTTCGTTTTGAAAGTCTTTGACAATGTTTTATCTTTTCACAGAAATCTTTGTTTGCAATAGTAACCTAAATAAATATTAAAATTAAGCATAAATAACAGAAAATAATAATATTAAAAAAATCAAGTTAGATGCATAAAAAGCAAAGCAAATCTTAATGAAAGACTATTTTTTTGTGATAATCTCAAAGGAGTTCGATGGCGCGGGTGGTAAGCGCGTTCGGCTGCGATCTTTGAAGTTAATCAACTTTCGCAGTGGTCGAACATTGGATGGGTGACCAAAAATCTTCTATCTCGAGTTCCTCCTTGCTTCGGAAGGCATGTTAAGCTGTTGGTCTCGGCTGCATCTGCAGTCGTTACCACCGGCCAATCCGCACTGGGCCCACGTGGTGGGTCGTGGGCCAATCTCCCTATTCCATCCATAGGGAAGGTATGTGCCCCAGCAGTGGGGCAATAATAGGCTAATGATGGTGATGATGAAAGACTAAAAACACCGGCCTAGTGCGAGTCGGCCCCACGCACAAAGGGTTCCGCACCGTTATCTATACAACATTAGACACTATAGATAATATCGAGTAAATAACAGCAAAAACACGTTTGTTAGTTGGGACCCCCCTAACATATTTATTTGAAGAAAATATAACTAGCAAAAATTCCACGCGGACCAGGCAGCAGACGGGACTCGAACCCGCACCCTTCGCAATCCGGGCGAATGCACTGACCAATTATGCTACCGCGGCCCTCACGGACCGCGTCGAAATTCTTCTAGCCATTCTTAAGCTGCAAGGCAGCGCCATCTCTTCGCATTATAGGTAACCCACAATGTCAAATGAATACTTTTACAAGTATTAAACATTTGAAAGAAGAAATAGCAATTATAGTTATAATTTTTATTATTTTTAAAGCATGTAACTGCTTGATGTTTAAATCTAAAGAAAATATTATTATTATATTGGTCAGTGCATTCGACCGGATTGCGAAGGGTGCGGGTTCGAGTCCCGTCTGCTGCCTGGTCCGCGTGGATTTTTTTCTAGTTATATTTTCTTTAGATTTAAACATCAAGCAGTTACATGCTTTAAAAATAATAAAAATTATATTTATTTGATTTTGTTTATTTATTTTCTGTGTCATTATCAACTAAACATTCTGTGAATATTTCAAGGGTCTACCTGTCGCCAATATTATTAATATTGAGTTTATTTATTATTGTTTTTTACTTTGTTTTTAGTGTTTGTTGTTATAGCGGCAACAGTAATATCATCTGTGAAAAAATAATTTGTCTAGGTATCCCAGTTCATGAGATACACCCTGGTGCAGACAGACAGACAAACGGGCAGTGGAGTCTTAGTGCACCCGACTGTATCTATAAAAAATCGGCCAAGTGCGTGTCGGACTCGCGCACCGAGGGTTCCGTACAAACTCAATTTAATACCTCTAAGCGATCATGAGAAAACGGTCTTGACAGACGGAAAGACAGACGGACAGCAAAGTGATTTAATAAGGGTTCCGTTTTTTCCTTTTGAGGTACGGAACCCAAAAAAAAAGAAACTTGATGGCGCACGCAGTAGTTGCCGCGTTCGGAGTTAAGCAACTGTTGCAATAAACAAATAAAATAAATAATTTTTTCCAACACTCACACCAATTAGCCTGGCCCCAAAGTAAGCACTGTAAGGGTTGTGTTATGGGATGCTAGGGTAACGGATAGAATACATATAGAAGTATATTTTTTTAATACATATTAAACATTCATGACTGGAGTACAAATGCTCGTGTTCATCACACAAACATCTGCCCCCACCGGGATTCGAACCTGGGACCCCTCGAGTCGGCGATACCATGAAACCAGGCGTACAAACCACTCGGCCACGGAGGTAGTTTAATAGACACGTTAAGCAATTTTTAGTCCCGGCTGAAAATCCATATAGAACCTGCGTGACGAATCATGGCCGTTTCTCCCAATTCTAGTCATAGGGAAGGCCTGTGCCCTAGCGGTAGGAGCATTTATTTGCATGTATAAATACAGAAATATATATCTATTATTTATTTATTTATATCTGTACTATACTTATATTGTAAAGGTCAAGAGTTTGTATGATTGCTCTTTTGTTTAAATGCGCGAATCTCAGGAACTACTGGTCCGATTTGAATAACCATTTTAGTCTACGGAAAAGTTGAAAAAAAAATGTGTAATATATAGTTGATTTTAAGAAAATTGTACGGTCCGGTTACGATGGGGCTGGTTAAGACAATTTGGTCCAAAAGTTCCTTAAAACAATCAATTAAAAATAGCAAATTTGAATCTGCGTTTCTATATAATACTAACTGACCTAGCGAACTTCGTACCGCCATAAAAAAATTGGGGTTGGTGGTAGAAGGACGAAAATTTTGGGTTATATTTATTTTTGTATGATGTATCATAAAAAAATTAATAAAATATTTTTTATCAAAAATTGAAAAAAAAAAAATTTGGGGGTGGATTACCCTTAACATTTAGGGGGATGAAAAATAGATGTTGTCTGATTCTCAGACCTACTGAATATGCATATAAAATTTCACGAAAATCGGTCGAGCCGTTTCGGAGGAGTTTAACCACAAACACCGCGACACGAGAATTTTATATATTAGATATAAGTGAATATGAAACAATCCCAATTTACTGACTTAAGATTTACCATTTTAAAAGTAACAGCTTGAAATTGTTAAAAAGTGAACAAGTCATACAATTATCAATTAATATATTAATAGAATTTCTAATCAATAAGCTGTGACTTGAATTATTTAATAAAATAAAAACAGAAATACATTTACTGTTTTGGAAGTCCTTTATCACTACGGATATTATAAAAACAAATTTTTTATAACCATTTGAAGATATAGATTGTTACGAATGCACTGTTTATGATCAAAACGAAATAGACAATTTTATTAAAAATTTACATACACACAGACCAAGAAAATAATACAATATTTACCATTTCAATTCCCTTTCTTTTCAACTAAATTACAAAAAGAACTACACGTCCCTTCACAATTGTGTCACTCGCGATCCTGGCAATTGCGAATGATTATCCTTGCGCTGTATGAATGCTATAAACCATTTAGTTCGTTATCACGACATAGCTCCGTCCTTATCATCTGTTTGGTGTCGAAAGAGAGCACAATGATTTGAGTGAAATTAGGTGAAGTTAGCGCTGATCGAGAGCCGCGACGGATTAGTGATAAGGGAAACATATCGATACAGTGCGATAACTGGCAAATGTTACGTACGATTTACGCAGTCAAAGTTATATCTACTAGCATAATCTGCCATTGATTATGAAGGTACATACTTCAATTAGGCATCGAAAACTTGATGGATGGTCTTCTTTATGGGTTGCAAGAGATGATTAATACTCACTGTACGGGTAGTATACTAGCTTTTATCCGCGGCTTTGCTCGCGTTAGATTTAATTTTGAGTAAATGAATTAACCCCTGGATTTTAGTTCTATCAATAAACTGAACCCCTATTTCACTCCTTCAGAGGGTAAGTTTTCAATTTTTTCTTAGCGCATGCCTACATCATTGTATGTATGCCAAATTTCAGCGCAATCCGTTCAGTGGTTTGAGCTGTGCGTTGATTGAACAGTCAGTCATGGCTCAATAACATTTGGTCGTTAGCCCGTAATCGGGTGCACGAAAGACATTACTCGAATTCGAGCACCCGAAGCAATATTTACACTGAAATACGGGCTGGACGACGGTGTCGGATAACCCAAACGAAAATTACCCGAATAAGGCCGGGACTCCACCAAAGCGGAGACGAGACGAGCGGAGGGGAGATATTTTTTAAACAACCAATAGAAGAATCTCCGCTCAGCTTCAGTGGAGATCTCTGTGCGGAGATGTGAGCTGTGCACGGACGACGCGCAGTGGAGACGAGAGATGTGAGCGGCGTGCAGTGAGCGGTGACACCCTCCCCCTTCTTTTCTACCTTATGTATCAGAATGCGTACTGAGCACTCAACGCCTCCCACCCGAGCTGAAAAACTTTTCTTCTCGCATAGCACACAGCACACCGCACACATCTCCGCTTTGGTGGAGTCCCCCGAGCTGGAACACATCTCTTCGCGCACAGCACACCGCACACATCTCTGCTTTGGTGGAGTCCCGGCCTAAGGGCGTACACGCTTTCATCCGTACACGACTCCGTTCATTTACAATTAGTCGTTTACCCGAATTCCATTGGCACTCGTATTCAAGCTAACGACTAGCTAGCGTAATCGAATTGAAGATCAAATCAGTAACCGTTGCTCTTTTTAAATTACAAAGACTAGCTAACCCAACGCACTTCGTACCATCATGAAAATAGGAGTTGGTGGTAGAATGGTGAAATTTTTACAGTATTTTCATAGTTATAAATATTTTTAACACTAAATCATCTTCATCATCATTCATCACTAATTCATCACTTCTATATTTTATTTTAGTATATATGTTTATTTGTTTATATATATAGATATATATGTAGGTTTTATTTATGTAAGTATTGTATTTTGTTATTTATATTCAGGAGGCACACACTGACGACACTTTTTTTATGCTCTTTCCTTTAGCGGGCCTGCTGGAAGAAATTTCAATATGAAATAAGCAGTGCCCTTGTACAAATTTCTTGTTCCTGTTCTTATCTGTTTTATTGTGTGTGTACTAAATTATTAAATAAATAAATAAATCATTAAAATCTTAAATTGTTGTCCAAAAATTTTGGAAGGTCATCCTTATTACCCTTTTTTAATAATGAAGTGAAGCCGTTTCCGAAAAGTGCGAATACACATACTGTGACACTATATTTTGAAGTTGAAGACCACAGTATTAACACTACCTTATGGTGTTGTTGTGTTTCTGATGGTTATAAGGTTCCTGGGCTCCACATTTTTGGTATCGCAAGCATTTATAGGCTATGGTCGCCGGGGCCTCTCACTGACAGGCATGTTTAAGTTTGTTTACCACCCTTCCAACATAAAAAAAAATATTTGCTAACAATCTTCTGGGATTTCCTTTTTTTGTTCAATTAATAATTAAAAACCAAATTATTGATGTTGTTTATAGTCAATCAGAAATCAATTAGAACACATAAATTTAAATATATATTTGCCCTCATTTGGAATGTTTGTATTTAGTTATCTTTAACATTAATTATCCGTATTCAATATCCTATTAAATTTCAATTAATTTATTCCTCCATTATTAGTCAGATAGCTGGACTGATTCCATTATAACTTTCTAAACCTTCCATTAAATCAAATAATACTATACCCCGTTCTCCCGAAATAATGAAAAAGAGAGGATGCTGTCAAAGGAGACTGGGAAACAGTAGTTTAAGAACCAATATTGAAACCGTAGTGGTATTTATGGAGGGGAGCGCCTCAACCACACTTATATAACAAACTAAAACTAATATAAGGGGGCAACAAACCGCGTAAACTGGAGGTTTTTTAGAAATTCCACAGGAAAATAAATCCGGTATAAAAAGTATTCTATATTTATTTTTACTATTTCAAGCATTTAACTGCTATGTTTAAATCCAAAGAAAATTTTACTAGAATAAATTTCACGCTGACAAGGCCATTCCTGTAGGCTGTATTTTTTTTTGTAAAATATCCTATATTAACTATATGCTAAAGGGGATAAAACCTAATTGGCCTATCGAGCCGCGGCCTTTTTTTTAGAATCGCGCCGCGCTTTGTATATTGCATATCGACACCCTCAAGTTTAGAAAAACTAAAAATGGCAAACTTTATAATTTATTTTAATAAGTATCCGTGCTAAGTTTCAAGTCTAACCATTTAAGGAATAAGATATCTTATACAAATTTTCATCCCCCATTTTAATGAATAAATTTTAGTTGGCACCTTATGATACTACCTGTTGTAATAATAGATTTCTTTTCAAATGATATGTTCAAAGTCTTTCCATTTACCTGTTTCTATATATTACTATCGGTAATTAGGTTATCATTATGATTTTCATAAAAATAAACAGATATTATATGGGATGGGAGTATAAACTATCTTTACATAATTTCAGAAATAATCTTTTTATAAATATAATACAAATACTAGTGATAAGTATTATTAAATAAGTATTAACTAAGGTACCTAGTTCTATTCTAATGTTGAAGAGAAGAGAAAAATAATAGTGAAGGATATTCTTTTGGACATGCTGGGGCCGATTTCGTCGATGTCCTCAATAATGTGTAATGTTCACTTGCTTTTATTTAAATTTCATAAACAATTGTTTATCCTTGTCCAATAACTGAAATCCGAAAGCGATATAATTGACCGAAGTCCATTGTTTATATTGTTCCAGATTAGGTCGTTAAGACACGAATTCCCTTTATCAGAATTTCCGGGTTGGCCACAGATTTACGTACTTAGCTCTTTGCTTTTAATTTTAAGACAAAAACCGTAATGACCTTTTACTAAATATAAGGTATTTATTTCATTTGTAGTTACTTGCATCCGAACATAAAAATTTAATATAATAGTCGTAGGATTTAAAAAATCTTTTACACTCCCTTTCATTGTCCTAATGCTGGGGCTCAGGCCTCTTCTACAGATTTAGCAGAGAAGTAGGTCACGACCTACCACGCGAGCCCAGTGTTGTTAGGTGGGTAACACACACATGCACTTTTATGGGTATTAAATTTTCGGTCACCCATCTTATATTCAGTTACTGTAACAGATGCTTAACCTCCACAATCGAAGATCAAACACACTGACCACTGCACCAGCAATCATCTCATCGTACACTCACACATTTTTAAATGAAAAATATGTTTTATTTATTTTAAACTCACTCTCAATATGTACGGCATTTCGGAAGCCGATGATGTTACAAAAGTTATTAGAGCGCATACACAATGATATAATGACTGCAATGCACGTGTTAACACATATACACGAAGTTGCAAACTGAACCAGATACTTTCCAACTATTTGGTAAATACGACAGGAAATCCGTCAAATACACAGGTACTAAGGTATTCGCCAAACAAAGAATCCGCAAAAACAATGAGCGAAAAAAATATGACAGTCATGAAATTTGATAGTGCACGTAATTTGGAACCGTTATCGATGCTCGAATAAGAAATTTTATATGTTTAACCACAAAGACTATTATTGATTGCCTTCTTTTAAAGTATAAGTGCTTGTTGTACCAATTTTTTATATGAACGTAAAGGTGAGAGTTATCTTTTGTTGCGGTAAGTTAATTTTACGGAGAGAGTCATTGTTGCGCTTGTATAAGCAAATTTCGTCGGTCTTGGGATGGGTGACTGGTTTTATACAATTGCAGAAATTTCCTTGTGGACCAATCATCATTATCACCATCAGCCGATGGACGTCCACTGCTGGACATAGGCCTCCTCAGGGGATTTCAATACGCAACGATCCTACGTTTTCCGCATCCAGTGGACCAATACGTCCTCTTTATTCTTTTTTGAATATCCCACAGGAACAGCATTTCCTTCGGGCATAGAAAGTTGTGCATATCCAAATCCAGGTGAATATAAGGTTCGCGACTTCGTTCGGGCTAACTTTAGTGTTTTTAAGAATCCCACAGGAACCTTGCATTTTCTCGTGATAAAAAATATCCTATGTCTCAATCCAGTTCATAAAGTATATGCTCACCAAATTCCATCCGTTCAGTGGTATTTGCGTTAAAGCATAACAAACAAAAAAACTCATTTTCGTATTTATAATATTAGTTAGGATTATATTTTTACATTTAGGCATTTAAATGATACATATAACAATCTATAAAACTTTACTTTATTGGTTAAATATAATGTTTGTGCCCGTGGTCTGTAAATATATATATAAATACTTACGAACTGTTTGAAATAGAATGATTTCAAATTAATTTAATTAAAATAATCAACAATTAATTTGTTTTAATCAATACTTTGAAAATAGCTATGGGGAAAAAGTTAATAATTAAGCTTTTATCAGAATTTCAGTTTATCACTCACAGGAAAAAGCCACTTTTTCCTTTAATTTCTACATACCTATGTACCATAATTATGATATGTCTACTGTATATTTATAATATATTATTTATAATGTAATTTTAATTATGAGTCATTATAATAATTTATTGTTTAAATGTATCATGATCACCGACATAAATTACTTTATAAGAAATTAAATTTCAATCATTCGGATTCAAAATTAATATTCAATTACGTATACCGATCAGAAATGAAAATCTATTTTATGTTTAAATTTTTACCCCGCCCGTCTTCCAAATTATAGTAGGACCCGCCCGATTTCGTTGAATCGGATATTTTTACTTATTACTTCCATTTTTGTTTATGAAGTCGGTTTTTTGTATTTTTGTTAAAAAATATTTTTTTATTTTATCATATAACTAAATAAAAGAGAAGGTGCTGTCAGTGTATTTATTAAGGAAAAATACATGATAAATACCACATTAATTTTACATCTACCAATAATAAAATGAAAATCCACAAACTTTTTATAAAAACTTATTATTAGCTCAACTTGTTTTTCATCTGTATTAGAATTTTTTTTAGATTATGATTTTTTTTTTTTTTAAGCATTTAACTGCTAGATGTTTAAATCTAAAGAAAAGTTTACTAGAAAAAATCCACGCGGACCAGGCAGCGGACGGGACTCGAGCCCGCATCCTTCGCTATCCGGGCGAATGCACTGACCATTATGCTACCACGGCCTTATTAGCCGCGTCTTGTGGGTTACCTACAATGCGAAGAGATGGCGCTGCCTTGCAGCTTAAGGCTAGGAAAATTTCGACGCGGCTAATAAGGCCGTGGTAGCATAATGGTCAGTGCATTCGCCCGGATAGCGAAGGATGCGGGTTCGAGTCCCGTCCGCTGCCTGGTCCGCGTGGATTTTTTTCTAGTAAACTTTTCTTTAGAATTTTTTTAGAGATTAAATCTAAAGAAAAATTCACTAGAAAAATTCCACGCGGTCCATGCAGCAGACGGGACTCGAACCCTTTTTATCTTTCCTACTAAAATTTTCTTTAGACTAGACTTTAGACTGTTAATTGCTTAAAGATATAATGAATAAATTTATTAGATATTTTTTGTATCTGGATTATGCTAGGAATTTGAATTTCGAACGCGATCATGGCGTAGTGGTTTAGCGCTTTCGGTATGCAATCATGAAATCTGCAATGCTAGTGACATAAAAAGAGTGCTCCACGAAAGGCAACGGCATTGCCTTTCATGGAAGACTCTTTTTAAACCTCTCTTGAAGTGGACCATGTCATAATACTGAAGGAATACCGTGGAGGGCTCATTCCATAATTTTATTATCCGTGGAACAAAAGATCTCTGGAGACAAACAGTCGTGGAATTCAGTGTTTCCAGGTTGACCAGCTACAAAACCAGCGGCTTAGGATCATCGACAATCCGATTAGCATGTCTTTGTTTGTCTTTTGACGACCTCCGTGGCTGAGTGGTTTTTTACGCCGGGTTTCAAGGTGTTGCCTACTCGAGAGGTCCCGGGTTAGGGCAATGTTCGTGTGATGAATACGAGGAATGATACTCCAGTCATGGATGTTTAATATGTATTTCTATATAAATATACTTTTATATATATATCAGTATATACAGGCAAGTGTCCAGGGCCCCGCGATCGATGGGGGCCCCCTTCAGATCAAATACAAAGTCCCTAGTTCCTGTTAAATCAGCAAACGGGGGTCATAGGGACCCCATTATCCTAATATGCCAAGGGCCTCCAATAGGTCAAAGATGGCACTGAGTATATATATGTAATCTATCTGTTACCCTAGTATTCCATAACACAAGCCTACAGTGCTTACTTTGGGGCTAGGCTAATTGGTGTGAATGTTGAAAATATTTATTACTTGTATAAAATCTAGGGCAGTGGTTCTCAAACTTTTTAAATGACGGAACCCTTTTGGGAAGCAAAATACTTGATGGAACCCTACAATAAAACAATTATTTTTATAAGTGTATTCTATATTAATCAGCATAATAAAAGTACAATGTATCCGTTACTAATTATTATTTACTTCACCACTTGGTAAGGACAATAATAGAAAACATTAAAAAAGAAAAAATCTAACTAGTGGGAGGTATGAAACTGTTTTTTATTTTTCATCAATTGCTTGATATCAGGTTTGATGGAAGAAAGTTGGAGTCTCATATCAGCTTCGGCGTCCAGTCTATTGCGATATTTTGTTTTCGTGGCTGCGTAGGTAGAGAATCCTGTTTCGCACAAATATGTAGTTGGGAACGGGAGAAGAATATCCAGAGCCATTTGGCCAAGCATTGCATATTCATCTTGGATTCTGCACCAAAAATCATTAAGAGGCGTCGTTTTGAACAATGACTCCATACTTGTGTCTGATGACATTTCTAAAAGAGATTCATATATCTCATTTGACATGTTTTCAGGCTTTTCCAAGTTGGGTAAAAAAGGATTATGAATCCAGGAGTTCACTTTAATTTTTGTATTGTGTTCTTCGGGAAAATACTTTTCAAAAGATGCGCGCATCGAACTGAGATATTGGACCAATTCTTCAAACACATTATCTTCAAACATTTCTGAGTCGTTTTCGCTAACAAACTCAGTGAGTAACGTAAAACTTTCTATTTCTTTCTTACCAATGCAAATGATCCAAAAATCTAATTTTCTTTTAAAAGTAGTTATTTTATTATAGGCCTGAAACACTGTTGTCTGTTTACCTTGCAATGATAAATTTAATTCGTTAAGTTTTTGAAAGATATCCGCCATAAAAGACAATCGGAACAACCAAGTTTTATCATACAAACGGTCCTTCAAATTAAAAGAAGTATCTGCTGAAAGAAACATTTGTAACTCGGCTCTAAGTTCAAATAGCCTTGTTAAAGTTTTTCCCCGAGACAGCCATCGCACTTCTGTATGGAGCAGCAGTGTTTTATGTTTGCTGCCATAATCTTCACACAATAATGAGAACAATCGGGATTGTAGTGGTCGTGATTTGATAAAATTAATTATTTTTACCGCTTCATCCATAACTAATTTTAGATTAGACGGCATTTGCTTCATCGCAAGTGCTTGTCTATGCAGAATACAATGACTGGAACTACAATTAGGCGCTTTATTTTTCATTCGTGACACTGCTCCTGCTGTTTTACCTGTCATCGCCTTGGCCCCATCTGTACAAATGTCAATGCAATTGTTCCAACTGAGATTATGTTCTTCAAAAAATATATTTATTTTATTAAAAATTTCTTCCCCGGTAGTGTTTGTAAGCAGCGATGAACACATAAGCATGTCTTCTTCAAAAGAACTTTTATATGGATATCTCACAATAACCAGCAGGATAGCCAAACCAGCGACATCAGTCGACTCGTCCATTTGCAAAGCGAATCGTGTATTTTGTAGACGTGTAACTAGTTCTTGTTTGACGTAGCTTGCCAGATCATGGATTCGTCGTGAAACAGTATCGTTTGATAGCGGAACAGTAGAAAGATGCTTTGCAGATTTTTCATCAAGCATACATTTTGTTATGTCTAATACACATGGTTTTATTAATTTCTCAGCGATAGTGTGCGCTTCACCTGCTTGTGCAATGCGATAGCTAACTAAGTATGATGCCTCCGTGGCCTTTTCGTTGGTAGTTTGTGTTACATGCATCATATTTTTTTGACTTTCTAATAACTGATCTTTTTTGCGAACAAAAAATTCTTTATTCTTGTCTTTAGTCTCGGGGTGTACGGTTTCTAAATGTCGACGCAATTTGGCAGGTGCCATGGAACTATTAGGAAGCAGTTTACTACAGAGCATGCAGAGAGGTGAGCCGTTGGAATCAACAAATCCGAAACTGATATAAGATTCATCATACTTCCTTTTTTTCGTCTTTGAAACCGTCGAGCTTGACGTCGTGGCACTCGTGGCATCATCTTCTGGATCGGTGATTGCTAAATTCTCCGCGCGCATTGCTTTTGAACATTCAGCGTCATTAGAAGATGTTGTTGGAACACGTTTAACACCTTTAAGCCAACGTTCCATTCTTCTTTATTTATAATGTTACAAGTCAGGATAGTGGGGTTTAAATAATGCACAATCGTTACTGCGTATAAGAGACTAAATTTAGAGCCTACAGGGAAGAAATGTATAAAACTGAGACAACAGAATACAGCAGGCAGTAAAACAATGAACACCAGTTTCTCGCTAGCGAGCTTGTAAGTAGGTAGTAACTTATCGCTCCGAACGCTAATCATCAACTGACGACGCCAACGCGCGATCGCCGCTTTTATACTTAGTCCTAGACTCGATCTCAAATATTCTCGAAAATACTCGAGTCGGCACCTTTGATAAACAAAAAGCAAAAATAAAAACAGAAATTTAAAAATAGCGTTGTAAACAATATCGACTTTATCCTTTGAAGTTAGAGACGAAAGTCGCTAGTTGACAACTATAGCGTCTAATTCAGAGGCGGCTTTTATCAAAGAGACTGAGCGCTTACAAGTATACTACCCGCTCGTTTTAAGTTTGCCGCTGGCGATAGGTATGAGTGTATGACGTTCGAAATTTTTTATTTAATTGTAACAATAAAAATTGTGTACGTTAGATATTTGGGTAAAACTATGACACATTATAAGTTTTGTTGTCACGTGGGGGAGGGTACGCGCATTCCACAGACCGGCAAACTTAGAGCGAACGCGTTGTACAAGTATAAAATTGTTGAGACCAAACTTATGAGATATTGTACCAGCTAATGTAACACAAGCTTATACAAATACAAATAAATAAATAAATAACATTCATAGCGTTTTGTCTCCGCGCGGCCGCGGAGTCCGCACAGCCGCGGAGCGACCAGAGAGAGGTGTTTTGATTTTTTTATTTCTAAATTCTTGCGGAACCCCGACAGAGGTATCACGGAACCCTAGGGTTCCGCGGAACACACTTAGAGTATAGCTGATCTAGGGGATCGAACTGGTTTTTGGGAGGAATAGCGGTACTCCAAAGTTAAGAACCTTTGGCCGGTCGTAGGATGGACGATTTTTTTTCTCAATCATGGTTGCAAAATTGACCATTATCGAGATAAATCGATATTTTTTACAGACCAAATACATGCGAACAGCGGCCGAAAAAAGTTGAATGGAAATGTATATTTTCTGTGGTTTAGAAGCCAAATAAATGGTGAACTCATATCTGACATGTTATTAAAAAACTTTTATAACAATAATAAAAACCGACTTTAGAAAAACAATACCACTATAAATTAAGTTTTTTTTTTAACTTAAGTCAAATTAATATTTGGAATCGGTGCCATTCATGTCTTTTATATCTGAGTTTCCATTTATTGCTTGGATTGCCATGGCATCGATACCAAATGTTAATTTGACTTAAGATATTAGTTAAGAATATGAACATGTTATTTTTTTAGTTCGTTGTGGTTTTGTTTTTATGAGGTCGGTATTTTTTCAACTAATAGTCTGATTAATTGTTTTTCCATTCAATGATTCATCCCTGTTTCTTTATGTTCTAGTCTTATTTTCGAAGTGAAACTTCTTTACTCACGCCTGACTTTGGGAGTTAGCTGGAGAACACATTTCGAAAAGTGTGATCGGGCGAGGTGAACGGGAATTGAGTCGGGGATATAAGCAAGAGCAAGCAGTGCGCGCGCACATTTTCTTTCTCTCTTTCTCTTATAGTTGGTAAATGAAATATGTATGTGTACATACATGTATATATTGTACACACGTATATACAGAATCGAATTCGAATAGTTGATTTCGATCTCGATACACGTCAAATGTGAAGAAGTTTTGTATGGAAATTTGAACAACGTCACAACGGACGGACAAATAGATTTGATGCGTACCGAGATCGATTTCAACTAAGTATTCGAATTCGATATTGGTTCTTGGGTGCTGTATATTTTTTCATTAATATAACACGAAAATTTACCGAAATTGTTTGTAGTTCAGTGCTGTACTGTTGCAGCGCCAGTACAATCACGAAGTTTAGTGAACATATTCAGTTGTTATCATAGGATTAAAAGTATGATAACAACACACATATAAATAATATAGATCGCAGAATATATCACTCCAATGGTGTAAATATATACTAAAAGTAATAACGTTGACAAGTGGTTAGCGAATTATCAACAATTATTTTTAATTACTTAACAATAAGTAGTTTTAACTTTTAATACGGTATTACCACGGTTTTACCTTCTACCAGAAGTAAGCAGATTGTAAGATATATACACATGCATTATTCTTTCTTTGAGATCCAATTAAGGTCTTTAAGTCAAAATCGGAAAACAAACATTTCGCCACGACGATCATCATGATCATGTCCCTACATCTGGAGAACTGGCCTTCACTATTGTTAGAAAAGGAAGATTTGGCTGTGACCGGTGGGTCACGCGGGCTCTGTGCGTATTGAGAGGTGCTAACGACTGCAGATGCAGCTGAGTTCAACGGCTTTACGCGCCTTCCGAAGCACGAAGGAGCTCGAGATGATAAGATATTAGTCAACCATCCAATGACCGACCATTGCGAAAGTTGCAGTCGCAGGCTGAACGCGCTAACCACCTTCTTAATCGAGCTTGACACAACAATAGTAAAAACAATATTGTTTATTGTTATACACCATACGAGACACAAGTAAATTAAAAACATGATAGACAGAACGTACACAATATAGGCAGCCATATCGATAGTGACGAAGCACTATTTAATACCGACATGACTTTACTCAGATTGTGTTATATAGTATATCCAAACGATATTTTAATCTATCTTCACCAAAACACTGTGAAGTCAAAGCCGCAAATTAAACCATTCTCAAAATAACTAGGCCGTCAATTATCTTTATAGTCCATTTATGTAGGTACTTCACCACCACAAATAGACTTATAAAATATGTCAATCGTTCATTTGACGTCTTCAAACATTTATAGCGGACGACATTAATTAACTAGTTCACAAGGAAACGTTTTGTAATGCGTAGATTGAACCAGGACTGGAATACAGGGCAGTTTACATTGTTTCAAGGATTTTGGAGTCTGCACTAGTAGGTACATCTAGAGTAGCAAGGTATTCAAATTAACATAACTACACTTGTTAAATAAGGCTATACCTACTCTGTTCAACATCCTCTGAGGTAAACAATAAATCATTTTTTTATCGAGAGTAAAAACGGCTAGTATGACCAGAACGATTTCAAAATTTCACATTTCAACTTAAATTCTTTGCTCAATCACTACTCTTCAATTAAGTAGTATTATCATGCGTTCAAACAGTTTTAGGTCTTTTGAAAGTAACATTTTTAAATTATGATTCGCATTGAATTTTATATGTTTTTAATACAAACAAACTTCGATGTCTTCTAAAATCATTTTATGGTTTGGTTAGTCTTTTGTCTTAGCGGAAGCTGAATAGAGCAAAGTAGCTTTTCCATCAAAACAATGTCCTAATTCACTTACCCAAAGACTGGAATAATTCAAATCAGCTATTACTTACGATTAAGTGGCATCCAGGTATAACGCATGGAAGCTTCATAATGTTCTTCACTAAAATCACCACGAATACACTTGTTTTATCGAGGCCGAAATCCCTGGAACATGGCAGCGTTGATTAAAAAATACGTCTATGTCTCTGCAATCTTA
Source organism: Chilo suppressalis (assembly GCA_902850365.2). Taxonomy (NCBI): domain Eukaryota; kingdom Metazoa; phylum Arthropoda; class Insecta; order Lepidoptera; family Crambidae; genus Chilo; species Chilo suppressalis. Next base: position 25,164,924 of record OU963898.1, read on the forward strand.
GGGCGACGATACTGACGTAGATTGTTATCGCAGATAAAAAAGTAAAACTCGGGACAAGAGTCATGAGATAAAAGCGATTTCGGATGATTATATTTTTGAAGTGAAACTTCTTTTCGGAGGTATAAATGGAAAAATTCTATGGAAAAGATGAAACGGAAATGTGTCACGAGCGTCACACGACTATATAATATACTAGAGGTCGCCCGCGACTTCGTCTGCGTTAACTTAGTTTCTTTGTAAATCCCTCTGGAACCTAACACTTTTTCGGGATAAGAGTAGCCTATGTGTTAATCTAGGGTGTCAGCTAACTCCATACCAAATTTTATTAAAATCGCTCCAGCCGTTTAGACGTGAAGAAGTAACAAACATACACACTCACATACTCACAAACTTTCACCTTTATAATATTAGTGTGATATACATACACATTTATTAACTGCCTTATGTTGATGAATAAGACATAGGCACAGAATATATACACTACGCGAAAAGAAGCGACACTTAAGCATGTGTGCTCGTAAAATCGCCCGCGGCTATGTGTGAGTGTCTGGAGGTGCGCGGGGGCGTTGCGCGGCGCGCGGGACGTGGAGAGGGCAGTCGCCGACTGCCTCGACCGAAGGCATGGCAGTAGCGAAATAGTAAAATAATAGCGTTGCACTGCATTGCACGCACAGACTGACTACGCTACGCAATCTTATTATTATTTAAATAATAATAAGAATTATAAAACGAATCGAAAAAGGAGAAAATATATAAAAGTTAGCAATTTGTTATAGTACCTACATTAAAAGATTAAAAATTGATTATAAAATCAAACCTATCCTTCATTATTTACCCCAGTATCCTTGAATCAGTTTACATTTAATAACTTACTATGCATAAATATTCATTGGCACAAGTCTAAATTCCAAGTTCAACCCCTACCGCATACACGCTCTTGCTCAAGGTCACTGACGCTGGAACTCTCACGTACAGAGTGTCACCGCTGTGACATAGGGGAATAGAGCAGCGCACGCATCACTCATATATATACATAGTCGTGTGACACTCGTGACGCATTACTGTTTCATCTTTTCTATAGGATGTTCCATTTATCCGAAAAGAAGTTTCATATAAAAAAAAAACATATGAAATCGCGGCGTGGCCACGCAGTTTTTTTTAAAAGGCGACTTGTCGCCTGTTGGGCGACAGCAGCGCACGATGGGCCTTGCGCGTTCTATTAGGACACCCCTGTTCAATAATCGTACGATTATTTTCATCACACGACAAGATCGAATCGTGTCATGTCAGGATGACGCCTAAGAGGAAACAATAAAGAAGTCCTCAGCAAGATTCGGATCTTTGGCGCAGAAAGTAGGATCGCTTCCGTCGCACCAGCCAGTCTTCAATAATAATAACAAGAATGTAAGTAAACAATCCAACCGCGCTTATTGGTGAATAAAACGCTATACCTTGTGACTTAGAACATACTGTTTGTCACAAGAAACCAAATGTTAACAATGTTTGCATACCACGGGAGCAAAAAGATAAAGCAAGAGTTTGTAAATTTGTGGTACATTCTTTCGTATATTGCTTGCTATATCTTCATTATGAACTCGCGTTAACTGATGAGATGCTATATTGCCGTCTGGGAAATGAATAGTTATTTTTTTTAAGTATCAGACATTGGTACGAAAAAATGAACAGTAACAATTTACATTTTCTAAAGTCTATGCATCTATGCATGGTACCAAGCTGCGTTCTTTATTTATAACCTAATCAAACTGTCTCTAAAATAAATATCATTTTATCTAAATCAGTTCAGTATATTAAGCGTAATACGCACCCAAAAATATTATCTTTTACATTTATAATTTACCTACTTTAATAGATTTTTTTATGAGAACAGCAAAATAGATACTTCTACTAATTTCAGTGCTATTGTAATATGTAAAAAAAGAAATACAATCTCTATTAGCGTAATCGTCGTCATCATCATCACCAGTCTATTGATGTTCCCACTGCTGGGGATGGAGTAGGGAGACTGGGCCAAGACCCATCACACGGGTTCCGTACGGTATGGTGGATGCTAACTGCTGCAGATGCGACCGGAACCAACGGTTTAACGTGCCTTCCGAAGCACGGAGGAGGCTCGATGTACAAAATTTTTGGTCACCCATCCAATGACCGACCATTGCGAAAGTTGCTTAACTTCCATGATCACAGGCCAAACGCGCTAACCACTTGTGCCATCGAGATCCTCATATTATTAATTATAATCATAATCAAAATCATTTATTCAGTTTAGGCTGTTATGAATGTCTAGAAGATACGCCATCGCCATCGGTACGTAAATCTACGGCGAGACCTTGTACTGAGAAGAACCGGCAAGAAGCTCAGGAAGGGCTGTTTTTTTCTCCCTGTTTTATTATTTAGTGAGTCGTCATGTTGAAAAATGATGAAAAAGCGTTTATTGATATAGATAATATACAATAGAGGTTTGTATATTTTATTTCCTACACTCATTCATATTGTGTTTCTAAACAGAAGCGCTAGAGGAAATCGAAACAAAACCGAATCAGGTCACACATCCATCGTTCCATGAGATGAGATGATGAGATTTACTCGCTTTGAAATCTTGATAAAACAAAGCAATATTGTTCTTACTGCGATTGTGTCCTTTATATTTTGCTCAGTGTCTGAACATCCGTCTTACGTGTGTTTATTTAATTTCTTTTGAAACAATTACTTCGAGTTGTGTGCTATGTGTTGTGATAAAATTAAGCTATGTGAAATTAACAATACGTATGTAAGTATAGAAATAAATATAGCTAAGTTTAAAAACGCATTAGATAAAATATCTTGCAGGGAGACAATTAAATATAAGTTAGCAGGGACCAAGCATTTATCAGTTGTTTTAACTGTTTTCCTGACGAGACTATTTAAAAAAAATAGACTACATTTTTCTCGCGGCTTCGCTCACGTTAGATTTAATTTAAACTAAATGAATGGATGTCAGACTCAGTAAATTAAAAAAAAACGCAAAACTTATAATAATAATAACCATTTATTTCAAGCATAGTACCCATATTACATACAAATAGAAAAAAAAAATATAATCGAATTAAATAATAATAATAATAAAAAATATAAATTTCAAATAGTACATAGTCATCATCAACAGCCTATAAATAAATACAATTCATTTAAATTACATTATAAACCAATTATCAATCAAATCAAATAAAATATAGCAGGCAGGGATGATATAGACAAATTAGTTAAAGATTTAACTTTAAAGCTAAAGGTTTTAGCCCTATAGGGTGTGAGTTTTGGAAAATCTTTTCTTAGCTCACACCTTCATGATAATATCTATATGTGTGCCATACTTCATTGCAATCACATCCATGTTTCGAGCTGTACGTTGATAGATCAGCTAGTTACGGTTGCCTTTATTTATACAGAAAATATGCGCTGTTGAAGACACGACATCTACCTCGAATAGAAAATGTGAGAGATAACAGAAAAGTGAGAACACTTCTTGCACTGGCATTAAACAGGTAAGAAGATGTAAGTAGCTATATAGTAAGGAGCTTGAAGGCCTATTCGGTAAACGATAGTGTGGGCCACCCCCTCAGGTTCACCCCATTTGCGAAAAAATTAACACAATAATAATATGAGATAAGCATTTATTAAAAATAATGACACTTAAAAGTAAAAGTTAACATTCGAAACATTGGTCCAATTAAATACGGCCTCGTCGGTTTTCGTAATTTTATTTAAGAATCATAACTGCACAATAAACGCGTATTCCTTTTTCCAAAAGATGTATAATGCTTTATAATCAAACTCAATGGTGTAAACACAGATGTAGTTCAGTATAAATTTCGGTAAGTATTCCAAATTTAAATCACAATCTCTCCCTAGAGGATGAACGAAATTCAGTACAAATTTTCTTTCCCTGTTTTTAACAGATTAAAAATGACTATTGTTATGTTCGCTTTTTGTGTCATAGAATGTCACTTTTTTGAGCAAGTGGTACGAAAATACATTTTTTTCCTAAAAGCCTATATTTTTTTTATTATAATGCAAGGTCAAATATTTGATTTATCACTTTCTTATATAAAGGCACGATATTGTAGGCACTGTGCCACGTAAAATCTAATAATGTAATCGAAACAAACAAAGCATTGATAATATCAAGACCCGTAAAAAATTAAGCATAAGTAAAAAGCGATGGTATAATAACGTTACATTTTATTTCCATAATTTATTCAAAAACTAAGTAAAGAAAGAAAGTAAACACCTGCCCGTAAAGTTAATTGATTTTAAAGTTCTGAGCACGTTTCGCGAGCTAGCTACACAATGCAATAATATTTTACTGCACATTAGAATGCTTAATAGAGATATGGCACGCAAATTCACGAAGCGAGCCCCATAAGTTTTTCGGAAATGAATCACGCAATATAAACGAGTAATTATTATAAAAAAAACAACACTGTTTTTAGGTTTGATATTATAGTTAAAATGAATGTGTTGTGTTTTCCCCAAATGCATTGTCTTTTTTAGGGTTCTGCACCCAAAGGGTAAAACGGGACCTAATACTAAGGCTGTCATCAGTCTGTATCTCATGAACCGTGATAGCTAGGCAGAACCCTACGACAACGGTTAACTAGAGCCGAGGTCCGAGTCTCAGGGACGCCCTCTAGTTGAGCCGACCCCCTCAGGTTCGAGTGGTCTAGAGGCTCCAGATGGAGAGACTCCCCGCGTGGGGAGATGCCATCCGTCTGGAATACCTCTAGAGGCACTCGCCAATTCTCAGCTTGAGGTCCCCTAAAGATCTCGCTGTCCCCAAACCCGGTGACGCTGTAAAGGTCATCTGCGACCAACAGCAAACACACACAAAAAAAATAGCTAGGCAGTTGAAATTTTCACAGATGATGTAGGTATTTATGTTGCCACTATAACAAAATCAAAATAAAATAAGTATTTGAGGTGGGGCTTCAAAGCAACAAACGTGATTTTTTGTCGGTTTTTGCTCTATATAAATAAATAAATAATGGTTGCGTGAGCTGGTGAACATTCAGAATAAGAACAGCACTTACTTCGTGGAATGGATTCCGCATAATGTGAAGATTGCGGTTTGTGACATTGCACCACGAGAGCTGAAGATGGCATCGACATTCATTGGTAACACGACAGCGATCCAGAGCTCGATGGCACAAGTGATTAGCGCGTTCGGCTGCAATCGTTGAAGTTAAGCAACTTTCGCAGTGGTCGATCATTGGATGGGTGACCAAAAATTTACTATCTCGAGCTCCTCCGTGCTTCGGAAGGCACGTTAAGCCGTTGGTCCCGGCTGTATCTGCAGTCGTTAGCACCCACCAATCCGCACTGGGCCCGCGTGGTGGGTTATGGCCCAATCTCCCTATTCCATCCATAGGGAAGGCCTGTGCCCCAGCAGTGGGGACATTAATAGGCTGATGATGATGATGATGATGATGATAATGATGATGATGATGATGATGATAAATAAATTAAATACATATTTAAGGGGAGATCCCATACAACAAATGTGATTATTTGCCGTTTTTTGGTCGATATTAGTGTCTAATGATGTATAGATAATGCCCTACAAGGCTCCCAGTACCATATGCGGGACAACCATCAATATGGTTCCTACACCTATCAAAATACTAGCAGCTACATCTCTTGCGATATTGATAAATCTGTCAGGTATATCGCAAGTGTGTAATACAAACTGTTACGTATAGATGTCAGTACTGTTCTAGTTATTCTGAACTTAGTGAGAAATTTGAATGTAAGTGCAACATTTGTCGTTTGTTTGGATAAATTATTTTAAAATAAATAGTTACTGAATAGTTGTGACTTCGAAACAAATATTGTGTGTTGTAATAAGTGTATGGTTTGCAAAGGTAAGTTATTTTTTTCTATTATTACAGTTAACAAATTAGCAAATTGTATGTTTATCTATGTTCCACATATGGCACATTGAGCTTTAGCGCTCGTTTTTAATAATACGTACTTACGATACCTTTTCTTATGAATATCTTTGATTTTATACAGATCATGTCGCGAAGAGGATTACGTGATGAAGATATTGAAGACTGCTCAAATATTCCTTCTGGTAGTGAGGATAAAGAAGACTTTTCTGACGCTGATAGTGATGAAGAGATTCAGTTTATCCAAAACTTTTTATCTGAATCACTTAGGGACATGGAATCTTCATTATTGCCGCCAAGGCGTCAGTGTTCGTCTCCTGTCAACGATGATATTCATGCTATGGATACCGAAAATCGTCAACCAGAAATGTCAGACCCTCAGCATAGTACTTCAGGTATAACTTCAGGATCAACTGCAGGTACCGTTACACAATCACGGGCACCGAGACGATCATCATCTCAGAACAGTAAAGACTTGGCTAATAGAACCAGAGCTCCTGGCTCCGTATCTGTCACCAAAAGGAGAAGGAAGATTCAAATATCGTAGTGCGTTTAGCTAGGTGCATTCCTAAGAATCAAAATTACAGATTATTCTTTGATAATTATTACACATCTCCAGAACTGATTGCTTATTTGGCCAAAGAAGGAATTCAATCACTGGGAACTGTCAATAAAGGTCGTCTAGGAAATGATCTCAAAATACCTACCCTAAAGGATCTAAAAAAAGACAAGGTTCAGAGAGGTTATTCAGAAGAATGGGTGACAAATTATGACAAACACAGAAATCGTCACCGTTTTGTGGTACGATAACAAACCAGTAGTTTTATCATCGTCTTTTGTGGGCCAAGAGCCAATACAAACAGTAAAAAGATACTGCAAGAAACAGAAAAAGTATATTGAAATAAATTGTCCCCAAATTATCAAAACATACAACCAGCATATGGGCGGTGTGGACCTCCTAGATTCGTTCCTAGGGAAATATAAAATAAAAATTAGGACAATAAAATGGGACTTGATCAATAGCTGGTTACTCTACAAAAGAGTTGGGGAGCAGACCCATACGCCAACCTCCCTAAAACAGAAAGATTTCAAATTTGAAGTAGGGAAAAGTTTATGCATGTGTGGGCGATCCATGAACAAAAAGAAAGGTAGAGCATCCTCTTTGTCTGATGAAATTGAAAATAAAAGAAAAAAGCCTAATACAGCGATCTTACCTCCTCGTGATGTGAGACGCGACGGGTTTGAGCATTTTCCTATTTGGGGTGAAAAAAGACAACGATGCAAATATCCTGGTTGCAAGGGATAAACCTTCATATCTTGTGAAAAATGTCGAGTAAAACTTTGCCTAAATAAAGAGAACAATTGTTTCAGAAATTTTCATCAATAGGTATTTTTTAACTATTTATAATCAGTTATTTCATTTTGTGGTTTATTTTATTTTTTAGATTCAAAAAAAGAAACTGTTTCTGAAATAATTCAAATGTTCTAGTTCATAACTAAAAAGTATAGTAAAGGCTCAGTGTACCATATATGGAACTGAAATAAAAAAATGATTTTCCAGTAAAATAAGCAATTTTTTTTTTTTTATTATTTTTCCGTAACTACTAGCCACTAATGACATCATATATATTTTTGTCACCCATTTAAAAAAAATTGAGCCTTCTAGGGTTAAGAACCCTTCGTGCGCGAGTCTGATTTACACTTTTTGAAATAGTACAATCTCACAGGACATAAAATGTATAAAGAATGACAGTGACAATGCACACAGCAGGCGGCATTATTACTAAATTTTAATGTTGTCCAGGCATTCAATGATTTTAAAATAAATAAATATGAGAACCCTGGCTTTACACGCAATAAATATATGATATGTATTATGAATCATGTATAAATAATTCGACAATAATTTCTATATGATATACATGTATTATGATTCATGTGTTGACGTACTTCTATTGAATTTAAAAGCTGTATTTAAAGTTAATTACTTAAGGAAGAATATCAGACTATTTAAGAACATAATTTTGAATGATTAAACGGCATGGTCATGATTTCTCCATTGTTTTTGCTTTGTAATTGTTTGCAGTTAGGGTTACTTTTTAAATTTTTGAAAAGTCCTGACATTAAGCTGGATATTTCAATAAAAGTCCGGATATTTTAGTCACAAAATGCAAATCACCCACTTAGTTACAGTGATATTAAACGCGTGGTAGCAGACGCTCGCATCAGTCTCGTTGTTGATTTTAAAAGATGATTTATATTTTGTTTTAAATGAATAAGAACTTATAGAAATTATTATACTGATTTGATATAACTTAATAAGTAGTTTTACTCATACTTCATGTATTTAAAAAACAACGGACAAATTAACAGGCAAAGTTCCGGACATGTCCGGACAAATACGGACGGATGGCAACCCGATTTTCAGTGTCCTACAGATAAATAACTTTAATTTTAAGTCAATATGTTGTGGTTAATATAGGTGGTTAAGGGTAGTCATGCTCTCTTAAAAGTCTCTTCGGTGGTGTTGTGTGAGGCGGGTCGTTACTTTCCCTAAAATATGGCTGGTTCATGCGTCATGCTCGTGAACGGGTGCTGCCAGTGGAGATGAGTCTGCTCTAACTACTTTGATATTTAAGATTTAAATGTCTAGTTACACGGAATAACAGTATTTGTATTTTTACTGTATGACACAGCAAACAAAATGCAGTTGAATAATTAATATATAATTTCACATTATGTAATGAAAGGTGACTTCATGAATCATCTCTGAAATCATTTTTCAACTTGACGACTCTGTAAATAATAAAACAGGGAGAAAAAAACAGCCCTTGCTGAGTTTCTTGCCGGTTCTTCTCAGTACAAGGCCTCCCGCCGTAGATTTACGTTCCGATGACGATGGCGTAGCTTCTAGACGTTCATAAGTGCTTGTAACAGCCTGAACTGAATAAATGGTTTTGATTATGATTATGATTATAATTAATAATATGAGGAGCTCGATCGCACAAGTGGTTATTGGATGGGTGACAAAAAGTTTACTATTTCGAGTTCCTCCGTGCTTCGGAAGGCACGTTAAGCCATTGGTCCCGGCTGCATCTGCTGTCGTTTGCACCCACCAATCCGCACTTGGCCCGCGTTGTGGTTTATTGCCCAATCTCCCTATTCCATCCATAGGGAAGGCCTGTGCCCCAGCAGTGGGGACATTATTAGACTGATGATGATGATACGCATTGTAATTAAGTTCATTAGTAACAAAATATAAACCTTCCCTCTTTATGATTTTAATTAAATACCAATGTTTAATTATTGTGGTGAATTCTGCTGCCATTGAAGATAAACCCGGACTCTTCCGCTTGATAATAATGATTGTTTTCGTTGCAATTTGTATAGGAATATTCATATGTATTTTTTTTATCCTACTCGTATTTTAAGTGCTCGCATGTATATATCAAGACTTGTCAATATGGCAATGACGCTGAGTTATGGTAATGATTTTAGTATAATCCCCAGTGGTAACTTCAAATTAAGAAAGGTAACGCTCAGCAGATTTCCCGTTGAAATTAGAACATCTGCCAAGCTATATCACAGAAACTATTAAGTCCACGGAGAAATTCTTGTCTCATATTGTAGAAAATTTTGTCTACTTTTGACATTGTGGGTTACCTACAATGCGAAGAGATGGTGCTGCCTTGCAGCTTAAGGCTAGGAAAATTTCGACGCGGTAATCAGGACCATGGTAGCATAATTGGTCAGTATATTCGCCCGGATTGCGAAGGGTTCGAGTCCCGTCCGCTGCTTGGGCTGCGTGGATTTTTTTTCTAGTAAAACTTTTCTTTAGATTTAAACATCTAGCAGTTAAATGCTCAAAAAAAGACAAATTTATTCTACTTAAAAACGTTTTAAAAAGGTACTATCGATAACAAGTCTTTTAGGGTTTATTCGATAAAATCTGAAAAAGAATGCCAAAATTGTTGTTGATTTTTCGATTTTTGACAGAGTTACGTTCTGCACTCGAGCCAACATCATAATCAAGTCTGCATAAAATCAGAACTTGCGGATTTGACGCACCCTCTGAAGTATGTATTACTTTTATTGGACTAGTAGTGGTATTGTGTTTAAACATGGTTTAAACTGAATACTCTCAGAGAGAAATGTTTGCTGGGTTCCAAGAGGGCATTTCCTAACTAAGGTCAGAGTATCTAAGCAATATGGTACTGATAGTGGTTGTATTTCTGTGGGTTGATTTATACAGATTACGGTTGGACGACAAATTTATTTTTACATAAACCTTGTTATCACAGAAAAACAATTGTCAGAACAAATTTTCGAGTCTCTTTCAATATGCTGTCTACTTGATTAAGCTTTTATAAAAAAATACTTCAACATATTTATTGTAAAGGACAATCACAACTCGATATATTTATTACATGAAAATTTGTTTGAAATTTTGTGGGCTAATTACGATCATCCACTAAGTAACATTGAATCTATCTGAATATAGGTTTATTAAGATAACTTCGATGTTACAAAGTGGATGCTGCTCAAGGAAAATCAATTAAACATTAACATAAAATTACATGTCTCGCCACACATAAATATAATTAGGTATTTAAACATACATACATATAAATAAAAATATATTTATATGATTATATAAATATCACGTTAATAATGTATTAAATATAACATAAGGAAAAAATAAATTGCAGTTGACTCTTTAAAAACCCTGCCCCTAAATTAGGGACATGAAATGAAATAAAATGTCATTTATTCAGTCTAGACTGTTACAAGCACTTGTAAAGGTCAAGAAGCTACGCCATTGGATCGCAAAACTACGGCGGGAGACCTTGTACTGAGAAGAACCGGCAAGAAACTCAGCAAGGGTGGTTTTTTTTTCTCCCTGTATTGTTATATACAGAGTCGTCAAGTTGAAAAATTACTTCAGAGATACGTCTCAAGCCATAACATCATTTAGAATATAAATATATAGTTACAATTAATTTTATAGTTAACATTATATTTAGTATAAAGGAAGCGGCATTAGATAGGTACAATATTACTGTTATAAAAATGACTAATACCCATCAAATAACAAATTGTAAGAAACATTATGTCCATGCATTACGATCATTTAGATAATCATCAACTTTATAATAGCCCTTATTCATAAGAGTATTTTTGATCTGAGATTTAAAGGACAATGCTAAAATTGGCCTAAGAACCAACACCAATTTGGCGTTTATGATAATTCTTAGTATATTTTTTGCGATAATTATCAGTATTTAGATTGTGACGGACACTTCCAGTTAAGTAAGCTAAATTAAAAAGTTGAAAAATAATCTGAGACAATAAATACCATTCTATGTGTATAATCTATGGCAGCGCTGCAAACAAAATACTCTTTCTTCGTAATGCCGGCACTTGACTTGGCTATTCGTATTTGCTATTTTAAAACATGACATCAAAGTAGTAGTAGTCAAGTGAAGGGCCGGCATAAAAATCGTTACTCTGTGGTTGTGGTGCATGCAGTTTGCATTTGTAGTAATCTGTGGCATTCCTGCATTCCAAAGAGTAGTATAATATACCGGAAAGTGCATTCTCGTTTCGGATTACCTGTTGTGTGTTTATTTGCGATTGTTTTTCCTTTAATTTAACTATTTCGGCTATCTAATATGCCATCGATGTTACCAAAGAGCAGAGCCCTTATTACCAAGTGCTAGTGAACCTGTGCCATAACATCCTGAGAGGATCATACTGCCAAATTATTCAAGAACACCTGATACACATTCACGCTGCATACACAATAAACATGTTATATACAAATAAATACAATAAACAATATGATACAATTATGTGAAAAATAGTCAATAAATAAGATGCAAACTACAGTTTTTATTTATTCATGATTCCTACCTAACCAAGTTTTTCCTAATAGTTATTCTTTAAAATCGTACCGAATAAAATGAATTAGTTGTAATATTAATTCACTTCATACTGAGTTCATTCTAAATTCATGGGTTGAACTATGTTTCATTGAATATTAAACATAACCTCAAAAAAAAATAGTTTTCCTAATTATTTAAGTTCTCAGAAGTGTCCGTCAATAATCTTTGTTTTTACAGTCATTTACTTACGATTTTGAACCTAGAAAATAATATTTCATGATTGTTGGTTCTTAGGCTAACTATGTATGGACGCTGAACAATGTCCTTTAGTCAGTGGAAGCTCAATCAGATCTAGGGGAACTTTATTAAACAATGCAATATTACAACCCAGAAATGAACCTCTTGATTTTTGGAGTCTGAAACATGGAACGGCAAGCTTGTTCTTAAATCTCGTGTTAAAGTTATGGGTTTGACTTTTTTTTGCAAAGGCATTATAGTTTTTTCTTACGTATATTAAATTTTCATAAATGTATTGCGACGCCAGTGTTAAAATATAATTTCTTTAAAATTTTCTCTAAGGGATTCTCTTGCCTTTAAATTGTATATGGCGCGAACAGCTCTCTTTTGCAGTATGAAAATACTTTCGATATTAGCGGCTGAGCCCCACAACAAAAGGCCATATGACATTACACTATGAAAGTAACCAAAGTAAACTAATCTTGCCGTTTCCACATCAGTTAAGAGTCTTAGACAAAGAGACTCCTGTGCTAACCTGGATTCATACCTACAACAATGCTAAATGCGGTTGATTAACTACATCTCTAATTAAATTTATACCAACAAAGTCGCTTAATATTAGCAAGAAAAAAGTTTTTAGATGCAATAAACAAATCAATATATATAAAAAAAATGAAAATGTGTGAGAGTCTGGTGAATACAGCCTTTTGTCTATGATTAGTATGGCGATGTGGAACATGTAATAACCGGGTGTGTTACTCAAAAAATACATTAACGGAGGTTGTATAGATTGTTCGAAAGTTCAAGATTACGGGCCACACAACGGAGCGTGTGGTAAAACGTTTTACCACACGCTCCCATACATGACGCCGTACGTATACATAAGTTTTTTTAAAAGTTTCCGTCGAACCTTATTGGACACTCTCTTAATCTATATCTTTGTTTCACTTTAATACTAAAAAGATGTAGTTCTAATTTCTACCACGCGCACGGGGCGCCATTTAGAAATGCGCGTCATTTTCTTATTAGAAAAAAGTTTGCTTCATTACTTAAATTAGGTATAGGTTGCAAGAAAACAGTAGGTCTTGCAAATGTGTTGAAAAACGTTGTGTGACATGTTGCCCGCGACTTCGTCTCACGCTTACATTCGTGTACTCTTTGTAATAACCAAATTACCGCACTAATATCATAAATAACTATTACGGTCCTAAAAAATCAAAAAGTGAAAAAAGCGTATGTTTAAAAATACAGACAGAACGGATGAGTGAAGACTGGCGAATTAATTTTTTACAGCGTACAAAGTACTTGAAAACGTCGGGGGGCTATCTAGGCACAATTTTCGCAGACTATCCAGGGAGAACTGATGAAGTTCTAAATAATGCAGATATTGATGAATGTTAAAGATGCAAACGACCTAAGCAAATGTTGATCAATAAACTTGTCCCTGCCTAAACCTTTAGGGAACAAACGTGACCTTTTTATATGTAAATGATGAAGTTTATTCAAGAAAAGGCTAAAAGCGAAAAAATATTTGCTTACTTAAATGGGTTCCCTCTATCTTGCAGAATGTTGTTGCTCCGAAATGCGTTGGGCAAAACACACTAGACATAATCTTCTTTAAAGAAATATTTTTAAGGCATATTTTTTAAATATGATTATTGTTTGGTCTAATTTTTATATGTCCGAATGCACAATGCTTTTTTTAAACGGTAGAATGTTATTGGTCTTAATTACCTTTGGCAAAACTTTATTTTGCATAATTTTGCTAAGCAAATTGATTTATGACAGATTCGGTGTTTTTGGTCAGTAAGTAAGGTTAGGTTAGTGTTTTTACCTAAATTTAGTGCGAGCCGAGTGAGCGAAGCATGCGTGCCGGCAGCGAGCAGCCAGTAAAGCGCCAGCTACCTAATAAATAAAATAAATACCAAAGATGATCCTGACTATGAAATTTCGGGTAGTTCTGCTCTTTACTTATTGTGGATATTAAAATGCCTGAAAATGATTCCCGCTTACAAAATTATGAGTTTTGAATGTCTGATAAATGACTAAATGCCAAATGATGTTCTGCGAAAAGAAGTTGAAGGCCTGATACGCATAATAATATTATGACATTTAAAATTCTGCGATAAAAGGTTGACCCCACTTAAAATGGTAGGTTACGCGTTAAAAAATGCACGTACACACGCACGTATTTCTCAAAAGTTCTAAATATAGAAAATAATTCATACGAATTCTAAGAATTCACTTTTGTCTACTTTAAAGCGACTGGCGCTTGATATTGATTCAGAGAAAAGGTTAAAGCTAGAAATTAAAAAGCTTTTCTAAAACATCAGAGGTCCGCAAGGACTGCGAAATGACTGTCTTAATATATTTATCTTAATATATATAAATCTCGTGTCACAATGTTTGTCCTCAATGGACTCCTAAATCACTGAACCGATTATAATAAAATTCGCACACCATGTGCAGTTCGATCCAACTTGAGAGATAGGATAGTTTAAATCTCAAATTATAGTCGCAATTTTAATTTATTGCAAATTATTACTTTTGGGCGGTACGAAGTTCGCCGAGTCAGCTAGTGTTATAATAAATATTACAAACACACAATTTGAAACTAAAACTCTTTGAGAGTAGAACTGAAAAAAAATGACTTTCGTGCAATAGGCGTCTACTGGCATATTGATACCAGCTTGATCAGGATTAAATATTTGGGTTCGTATCACAAATATAGATGTCCCCACCGGAATCCAAACCCAGAGTCTTCGGAGCATGAGGCAGGATCACTATCTCTGCAACAACTTGTTGTAAACAATTTAACGATAATAGCTACTTTAATCTGAAAATTTCGATTGAAACTGTTAACTACTGAATTGTTTATGATACCTGCATACTGTTTTAACATTTTCTATGTATTTTTTTAAAGTAATTGTACGCGATGTAAGTTGGCGCGGTGACCAAGGACTTCGAAAATAATAACGCAGTAGATACTGTGCGAAGAGCTTTCGGGATGCGGCATGCGTGCGTGTGCTTGCGTCGGCTATGGCTTAGCAACTGACTTAGTAAATTATGCAACCGTTTATTCGATCAACAAAATCAAAGGCAGGTGAAGGCGCATTCACACACATACTCGTACCCTACGGCATATTTATTAAACTATAAAACGCAACATATAATTAATACAATTAACAAATATCGAAATGGACGAAATGTATGATTGAAAATAAAATGACAAATTTAGAATTCTTATAAATATTACATACTTATTTTAGGGATTTATATAAATGTACGCGTCGCGTCGTCTACAGTAATATTTTCACAGCGAATGCCTTCTATTTAAAAAAGTAAGGTCTGTCTCGTTATGTGGTCTCAATCTCACGAGACAAGACTGAGTATCCCGAGCATCCATTTATCATGGAGGCACTCGTTCGCTGGTGGCTCACATGTACAACATGTAAGCCCCCTGACAGGCAATAAAAGAAGGAAAAGATTCAGATTAACGTCCAGAATTGTGTAGTCTGCTCGGTACGAAACAAATGGAATTATCCCTTAAGCTCTGTTTTGATATCTGATTCGAATGTACGTACACCGATTTCCCTCGTATTCTTTGCTATATGGATTATTTATACAAACAATGGCATATCGATATGAATAAAATGGGATTGACTGGAGCTTTTAAAAAAACTATTGGAAATTATAATGAGTTTTTTAACCGACTCCAAAAAGGGGGAGGTTCTGAATTCGTCGGTATACATATTTTTTATTGGTGTTTGCGCGTATCTCCGAAATGAATGGACTCATCAATCGTGGATAAATCAGTTTTTAGCGAGATTGTACCAAATTGATTTGATGATGATCTGATGAGTGCTTTTAGTGTCGCCGCACAAGGGCCACACGCTACGAGAAGCTAGAAGCGGCTACTAAAGTGGCTAAAGCGGCCGACTACGGTAAGTGAGAGAGGGGTGGGGAATCGCGCGAGTGACGTGTGGCGGCGTTTTGATCGGGCGCATTAAGTGACCGGTGCGGGCCACAAGAAGCGAGCAACGACGGTTTGAAGCGTGAGGCGGCCACCGGCGTACCGTGTGTGGCGAGTCCATTTAAAATGTATGAAAACTACAAGAAATATGCCGGTGGCGGCGTTTTGTGGTTGTGGTCGGTGGCCCGTGTGTGGTGACACTTAGAAACAATCAATAAAACTTACAAACAGTACCTTCTCAATTAGTGTTTGGTTATTTTAAGAGATAATGCAGGTCAGGTAACCTACACTTAGTAAGTTGATGTTACTCAGGCTTATGAAAGTGGAAAAGAAAACCTTTTTAAACAATAATAAAAACAGGCTTTGTAGAAACAAAACCATCAAAAAGTAAGAAATAATATAATTTATTACTTATATCAAAATAAATTTAAAGTTAAATTAACATTTGGAGTCGGTATCACCGCTTACCGTTTGAGTTGGCATGGCACCAACGCTAAATATTAATTTTACTTTAAATGTTTAGTATTAGTTTAGTTTAGATATAAGTAAAGAGTTGTATTATTTCTAACTTTATAGTGGTATTTTTTCTATTAAGTTGATTTTTATTATTGTTCAAAAAGTTCATATCATAATAATCTTTTACTTACTAGCTCAAACCTTTCCTATTCAACAACTTGCTGTAACATCAATATATCTTATAATGTCCCCAGTGCAATGTGCATTGTTTTCTCCAACTATAAAAGTAATAAATCTAAAAATAAAAGCAGGTGATGCAGCGTTTATTTATCGCTCAATTCCGCCGAAGCGGATATTTCCCCGTCTAAGGCCAGCCTTAGACGAAACGAGACGTAATTACAGCTGGACGTACGACCAGCCGAATCATGGACGCATTTTCTTACGAAAATGTACTTTTCAACACATTTGTTCGAAAAATGCATTTACGGAGGTTGTATACATTGTTCGAAAGTTCACAATTACGGCCCGTATAACGAAGCGTGCGGTAAAACATTTTACCGCACAATCCCATACATGGCGCCGTGTGTACCCTTTCCGGTTGGGGGATCAGTGGGGGCGAAGGGTCAGGGGGTCAGGGGTAGTTAGCGGGGTTCAGAGGGTGAGGGGGGCAGAGGCTAGGGGGGTCGGTGCAGTAGGGGGGGGGGGTAGTCGGCGGGGCAGGTTGACCTCACCTCGCACACACCGCGGAACGTTGAAGTACCTCGTGACAACGTGACATGACGTCACACTTTTTCGTGCGTGCAGCCAATGTTCATCGATTTATGAATTGCGACCGTTAATGTGCGTTGAATGTGTGACCGGCTTAATTCTGCCGTGGCGTGACAAATGACATGCCGTGGATGGTAGTAGCTTCAGTGCGCGATTGAACAAATTTGATGGCAGTACTTTGAAAGAATTGCCGCATTCCGGGGCGCTGCTAACTGAATGGGGAACGAAGACGGCCTTTGTTGTATACGTTCTTACTACTATTTCTGGTAATGGAGACTGGTTTTATGTTTATTTTTATTTCGCACTTCGCGTGATGGAAATGGTTGCTTGTACGTACGAGATGAAATATAATCTCGGCGCAAGAATTTCTAGTGAAAATGAACGTTTGCCTAGCAATTTATGGAAGAACGTTCATTGAAATACTATAAATCCACGTATACTGTTGTTCAGGCCAGAGTAGCCCAGACACATTTACTGCGATTCACAGATACAGATACAATGTCGCTACCAACAATGGGCCAGTTTGTACCAAGCAACAAAATTCACTTAAACTATAAACGTTAAGGACTTACCGGTGCTGTCTGCAGCTTCGACTTGATCTTCTCCTGGGGGCTTGTTAAAACCTCCCTGGGGTGACTGACCTGGAGGCCATTTGCCTAACCAAAATGCTCTGGAAAACGCTAACGCTTTAGATTACATTTTGTAATTTCTGACTGCCAAAGGTTTTCAAATACCTCACGCTCATTTTTTCTTTAATATTGTTATTAACATTGCAAAAGAAAAAAAAGAGCGCGCGGCATTTGAAAACCTCAGACGATTACAAATAACAAAATGAAATCGTAAGCGTCAGCGTTTTCCAAACCATTTTGCTTGCTGCTTGCTTTGTTGCTTGACGGGCGTTCGTGAATAGGAATTTGGGAGACACGAACCAAACCGAAGCACCTATCGATGACGCGATCTTGTCCACCAGCTCACAATACCCGATCCTTATTGTACCACTCTTAACTAACCACTATACTTTCCAAACACAAAACAATCACATTGGAGAAGCACCAATTATTTAAGAAATAACACAGGCGGAGCCGATGTAGATCGGTCATGGTCTCCCGCCTTTTAATTACTAAGGTAGAATTACAAAGACAAAACCTCGACTTGATTATTTTTAGCACAAAAAAGCCCCTCTGAAAATATAAACCTATAAGCAAAACCGCACACTGTCTTTACATAAAATTTTTGATCATCTCATCTGAAAAATAAAAGTAGTTTTAACGGGTTAATACGCGAACTTTATTTATTCATTGACGTTTCGCAGCCTTTTCAGGTCTGCATCGTCAGAATAATCATTATTTTTTATTACCTGAAAAGGCTGCGAATAATAAATAAAGTTCGTGCATCAACCCGTTAAAATTAGTTTTATTTAATGAGTGATGTGCGTGAAAACCTAAGAAACAAATATCTCATCTGAAACTTGATAGTTCAAGGGACATTCATACGGCTACGTTCAAAACCTAGTGATTAACTGTTCTACTTTAGCTGTAACTACTAAATAAATAATGAAATCTAGATAATTGAACATGTACACGTTTTTAGTTTGGGATCCACCTGGCTTAATATCGGACAGCAATATGGACAAAACAAAATGTTACTAGACAAAATTTCACGCGGACCAGGCAGCAGAGGGGACGCAAACCCGCACCCTTCGGTATCCGGGCAGATGTGCTGATCATTATGCTACCGGGGCCCTAACGAACCAATATCGAATTCGTAACGTTTGCGACCATTATATTGTATCATTTGACGTTTTAATAGTCGTGTGACGTCACATACAAGCCGTAGAACGCCATATTGTACAATGTACAGAGAAACGTTTTCGTGGCAACTTGAAAATGGAGTTTTTGATTTGGTTATTTTTACTGAAGAACACAACAGAATGAAGAATATCCTCTTTTTACGGATTCCATAAACATTAGTCAATAACGTGAGATCGTTTTCTAAAACTCATCAAATACCCTATTGCAAATCCAACGTTCAAACCACATTTCAATGAAACGGAGTAATAGAAAATACATGAGTAATAGTTGATTGAATTTATATGATTACTAGAGCTCGATGGCGCAAGTGGTTAGCGCGTTCGGCTGCGATCGTTGAAGTTAAGCAACTTTCGTAGTGTTCGGTCATTGGATGACTAACTCAAGCTCCCCCTGTTTTGGAAGGCACGTTAAGCTGTTGGTCGCCACTGCTTCTGCAGTTGTTAGCACCCACCAATCCGTACTGGACCCGCGTGGTGGTCATTTTTTTTTTATAGCGAGGTAGGCAAATGACTGCCCCACCTGATGTTAAGTGGTGATAAAGTCCAAACGCGAAGATAGCTGGTACAGCAGTTATAACTAATACACCAACCATCCTCACCTTGCCGGCCTGCAAAAATGCTTCTTCACGCCTCTCTTAAAGGACCCCAGATTACAGGAAGGAAAGGAAGGAACACGTGCGCAGGTAAAGAATTCCACTTACGAATAGTACGACAAAGAAATGATTCATGGCCCAATCTCCCTATTCCATCTATAGGGAAGGCCTATGTCCTAGCAGTGGGGACATTAATAGGCTGATGATAATATGATTACTCGATCTGAAAACGCATAATTTAGAAATAGTCTCTCTTATTTATCAAAGGTTGCTGATTACAAAGCGCACATTGGGGATTGAGTTGCCTTCGTCCGTGGGAGTCTACCCTTACTCCGTTTCCCCACACGTGATCCCTGGGTGGTGCAAACCACGCAACAACATACTGTTGGTAGGCTTAAGCCGGGGCTAGTGACCACCCACTGTGACTGAGTCGTGCCGCAAAGCGGCCCAGCCGCGTTCCGGCGCGTAGTCCAGTGACACCGTTTGGGAGGATGGGTCGAGATAATTGCTTTTTGTTCGTGACAATGACCGGTTTCTAGAGACATCGATGCAGAGACACCTCGTATCTAGTCCCGGAGTCTAGCGGGATCCGAGGCACGGTGCACCGCTGGCCGACCGCAGGTAGCAGGGGACCCGACTAGTGAGCCAGCCCCTCACGAAAGGCTGTCCCGCCAACTAGCGAAAAATCCCGGGGATGCGCCATCGTGCCGGTTGGCGACCGGATGAAAGGGCCCGATGGACATCCCTGGGGGGGCTCGGGCGTCCCCGCAGCCTCCGGACTAGCTCCCTTCGGTGCCTGTATTCTGTATGTCTTTAGGGTTAGCTACGCAAAAGTTTCATCTCACTGCCATCTACCACCGAATTTCGCTCTTCGCTAATATGATATGTCGCATAATAAGAAAAAAAGGGTTAAACAGCGGTTGCACGCCCTTTCACTTAAAGTGCACCTCTCAAACATCCGAGGCTTGCACTCCAATCTTGACGCGGTCCATCATCACCTCGAGACCGAAAGACCCGCTCTTATGGTGCTGACGGAGACGCAGATCAAATGTCCATCTGACACAGCGTATTTGCTGTACCCGGGTTACAGCCTTGAGCATAACTTTAAGGCTCGGGCTGGGGTGTGCTTGTACGTCCGTGACGACATTTGCTGTCAGCGCCTCCGTAACCTTGAGGACCGCAGATTTTCTGTGCTTTGGGCGCTGGTGGACACAGGCATTGAGAAAATTCTCTATGGCTGTGTCTACCGTTCGCACAGCGGTGATCAGGAGGCAACTAGGCTCACAGAATACCTCAGTGAGGCGGCTGATTCGGCTCAACAGAAGTACCCATCGGCCCAATTAGTGCTCTTGGGGGACTTTAACGGACACCATCAGGAGTGGCTGTTCCCATACCGAGACACCAACCACGCTGGTAGAGACGCGTAAGCTCGCTTTGGCGTTAAATCTCACTCAGCTGGTTCAAGGCGCTACTCGGGTACCTGACGCTGAGTCGCACACACCTTACTGCTTAGACCTTCTGCTGACAACTGATCCAGACCGGTACTCAGTGACGATATCGTCACCGCTTGGTAAATCCGACCATTGTCTGGTGAAATCTGTATCCGTCTATTCCCCATCTGACCCAAGCCCTAGAGGTAGTCGTCGGATGTGGCGATACAAGTCAGCAGATTGGGATGGGATGCGGTCATTCTTTGCATCCTATCCTTGGCAGCCAGTCTGTTTTTCTTCTGGCGACCCTTCGACTTGCGCACATGCTGTGACAGATGTGCTGCGTCTGGGTATGGAGTACTTTATTCCATACTCCGATGTATCTCTATTCGGCAAAGCTCGCCCCTGGTTTGGACCTCAATGTGCTCGCGCTGAAATGCTGAAGCATGAGGCATACCTAGCCTGGGCTGATGCTCGACAATGCAAAGCTAGGGATACAAGCCAGTAGAAGAAAGCATTTAACAAGGCTGCCAAGTCATGCAAGAAGGCTCTACAGCGGGCTCGCTTCGATCACATAAGCCGTGTAGGGCACAAGCTCGCTTCGTATCCCGCGGGAAGTAAAGCGTTCTGGTCCCTGGCAAAGTCGATCGAAGGGAACTTTTGTCGCCCCTCACTGCCTCCACTGCTGAAGCCTGACGGATCGCTAGCCCATACCGCTGACGAGAAAGCGAATTTATTTGCTTCTCTTTTCGCGGAGTATTCGCGCCTCGATGCTGGTAGCGCGTCGCCTCTTTCACCTCCTCGCTGTTTGACTCAAATGTCAGAGTTCAAAATTCGCCAATCTGAGGTACGAAAAACGCTGCGCAATCTGGACGTGCATAAGGCTAGTGGTCCTGATGGTATTCCAGCCATTGTCCTGAGGTCTTGTGCGCCTGAGTTGACTCCTGTCTTGACGCGCCTCTTTCAGCTCTCCCTTGCAACTGGTAAAGTGCCGAGTTCTTGGAAGCTTGCTAACGTACAGCCTGTACCCAAGAAGGGTAGTCGTGCTGACCCTGCTAACTACCGGCCTATTTCAATTACGTCCATACTCTTACAGAGTATGGAACGTATTTTGAACCACAGGCTCCTGGCGTACCTAGAATCTAACGACCTCCTAAACGACCGACAATATGGCTTTCGCCGGAATCGGTCCACGGGTGACCTTCTAGCGTGCGCCACGCACATATGGAGTGAAGCCATCGAGAAGTACGGGGAAGCTCTAGCAGTTTCTCTCGATATTTCCAAAGCCTTCGACAGGGTCTGGCACGACGGTCTTATTAGCAAGTTATCCTCATACGGCCTGCCTACTGGGCTTTGTGCATGGATTTCAGACTTTCTGAGGGATAGGTCTATTCGAGTTGTAGTGGATGGTTGCTCCTCGGATCTTTGGGCTATCAATGCCGGTGTCCCCCAGGGGTCGGTACTCTCTGCAACGCTGTTTCTGCTGCACATTAACGATCTGCTAAGACCCGGTATCTTTGCGCGCGCGAGCCAGTGCGACAGAAATCCAGTCCCATAGGGAGGCCATGGTCGAGCGCTTGAACCTTTCTCTTTTGGCGGTCTCCGATTGGGGCGATGCCAATTTAGTTGAATTCAATGCTGCGAAAACCCAGGCGTGTCTTTTCACCCCAAAAAAGAGGCCATTTGATCTGGCCCCTACTTTCCGGGATGTAACCGTACCGATCAGCGACCATCTCGAGCTACTCGGTATTACATTGTCACCAACCCTCAACTTTGGCTCATACATTGAGTCCAAGGCCCAATTAGCAGCCAAGAAGTTGGGTATCCTCTCGAAGGTGCGACGATACTTCAAGCCGGAACAGTTGCTTACATTATATCAAGCACAAGTTCGGTCGTGCATGGAGTATTGTTCGCACCTCTGGGATGGATCGGCTAAGTACCAACTTGAGGCGTTGGAGGCAATTGAGAAACGAGCGATAAAGCTCATTGGAAATGATGCGCTTTGCCGGGCAAAGTTGCCAGCCTTTCGGTGTTCTATCGGTTGCATTTCGGTGAGTGCGCAGAGGAATTACATGAGCTAATTCCTCCCGCCCCTTTCTACTACCGGACGAGCAGGGAAACGGCAAGGCGACATCGATTCACGGTGGCAGTTCCAAAGACTCGCACTAAGCGATTCGCGTCTAGCTTCATCGTGCGGACTGCCAAACTGTGGAATTCCTTGCCTGAGCCCTTGTTCCCCGAGCACTACAATCTAGCGGTCTTCAAAGCAAGAGTGAACCGGTTTTTATTAGGTAAGCGCGCTCCATCGTAGACCATAATATTGCTTTCCATCAGGCGAATTATGGTCAAGCGCTTACCTATTACCGAATAAAAAAAAAAAAACATTTTTTTAATTTGGGTTGGTTGCAATATGGCTTTTTCTTCAATTCCTCCATATAAACTGTCAGCTCATCAAATACTCCTTTTAAATTCCTCCTTAAAAATATTCAAATAATCATTTACTCTTTTTAACCGACTTCCAAACAGAGGATGTTCTTAAATTGTCATTATATATATTTTTTATTGTTCCTATCTCCGAGGTTTGTTGGCTGATTTTGATAATTTTTTTTTTCTTTGGAAGAATTTGTTAGCAAGATGGTCCCATATTAAATTGATGAAGATCAGCTGATAAACACTTTTGGAGATAAACAACGGAACTCCTCAAATACGAACAGTTTACATGTCATATTTGGTTATTTTACGAAGCATGTAAAAGTGATCGTAGGTCAGACATCTTTATAGTAAGTCTCCAATAAGTAAGTTGAAGTTGCTCTGGCTTGCAAAAAGAGAAAAAAAAATTGTTTGGAAAAAATATATAAACCGACTTCCTTAAAACAAAACCACTAAAAAGTATGAAATAATGCATATGCATATCATTAAAAGTCAAATAAACATTTGGAGTTGGTGCCATACCAACCCAAGTAGAAGTAGTAATTCAGATCTAGATCTTCAGATAGGCACCGACTCCAAATGATAATTTAACTTTAAATGTAGATATAACTAAAGGATATGCATGATTTCCTACTATTTAGTGGTTTTGTTTTAAGGAAATTGGATTTATATTAAAAAAAAAGGTCATAAGTTTTCTCTTTAATGGATCTTTTTATTTCGTCTGGTATATTCCTCTTACTCACCATCCTGAAGTATTCAAAATTACTGCCCTGGTAACATTCGTTTTGCTACTTCCCACAATCGGCATACTGTGGGAAGGAGCAAAACGAATGTAACATATAACAATATATTCCATACCAAAAACAGTTCAAGTTATAAAATGATAAAGCACCTCCCGCATGTGTAAGCTTAATTTATATCGTGCGATCCAAATATTAATTCCGTACGACACAAAAACTCCGTTAGGTCGTAATCCATTTCGTACGCATTCTCTTTGAAACGGCATCTATATTTATGATTCGAGTCAGCTTAAATGTATTCACGAACTGAGTCTACATATTTTATGGCATTTGGAAGGTTGGGAGGATACGGAATCGATTCGTACACCATTATCTCTGCTTTTCATCCACGAACATGGCTGGGCCACGAAATAAGTTTTGTTGGTCATATAGGCTGTTTCGATTCTGGTAAGAAATTTATAAAGTTTTTTATTCTAATTCTAGTATGATCAAAGTTTAAATTTATTTTGCTTTTGACGTGACAACGTCTTAAATTAGGTTGCGGCTGGGAGTCACTTATGAAAAAGTGTAACGCTCGGTAACGTTACGATGAGTTTAAGTTTACATGTACAATGTTTTAGTAAACAAAATATATTTCTATAGTTAAAATTTGTGCAATTCTTATTTTCATTCAATTCCTTGTTCCTATTGTGCAATTTAATTATATTCATATCAATAAATATTCTACCGAGAAAAAGACGTTGTCACGTAAAATCTTCGCCCGTAAAACCGACTTTACAGGCAACCATTTTTTTCGACATCACCATTAAATGGAGGAACAGTTTTATTTAAATACGTTAACTAAAATCACCAATATTATGTTTATATCTTAGTTGAATTGAATTGCTAGTATCCCCAACATGGAAAAGGAGGGATCTTCCAGGCAACGAAGTAGGCAATAGCAAACATCGGCTGAACATACAGGCATACACCGGCTTTAGCTTTGAAGGCCTCTTCAAGCACGAAGTCGGGATTATTAAGGAAGCCTGTGGCAGCGGGCACAATTATTTGTGTCTCCGTCAGAAACAACGAAACCGGTCGTGCTGTCTCAAGATAGTGGTGGACAGCGTTGAGGTCAGAGTGGAGACCGCATGTATTGCAGAACTCGACCTCAAAGAGCGTGGAAGGCATGGGGGTGTGCACCGCTGTACGTCCAACCTTTGTATGAGGACCTGGCATATAAGGGAAGTTTGTTTCCCCGAATGGCTGTCTGAAAAGAAGATGCGCCGTCAGCGCTGGACAGAAGGGCCCCCGCATCCCCCATGGAGTGTCCGCCTGACTGGAGAAGAACAATCGGTACCGATAGACAAATTTTAAAATTCCTCAATAAAATGAGGTTGCTAACTTCCACTCTTTTAGTGGTCATACCGTCGCTCAGCCTTCGATAGACCAAAATTTTATGTCCATTACCAGTTATGATCCAATGGAATGAGTATGCTATTGGCGAATACGAAGTGGTTTATAAATTGGAAAATTATGGATTTGCGCAAAAATATATTAAAACACGGATTGTAGGTGATTGTTGAATGTTATTGAAGTGTGTGTAACTCTTTGTGTTATTTATTAATATGAAGCGGTAACCGCTGTTTCATGTGGATTAATGATTGTTTAGATTAGAAGCAAAATGCATTTAATCAAGGTAATACATTAGTGGCGATGGACGGTTTGGTTTGTGTGTGATTGCATCTGTAATATTTTAATCTATAAGTACTAATGTTTCGAATGTAAATTGTAGCTCTGTCTGTATATCCGTTTACGTTTTAACCACCAAGCAGATATAGATAATGTTGCATAGAGAAAAAATAAACAAAGGTAATATGTTTTCTTAAACTTTCATGCACTATTTTCTTTTTCATGCGAAACGCAGAATATTATCGAAGTCAAGAAGTCATGAAGATAGATGATGCAGCAGAAAGTGTGATCCTTCCTCCAGCCAACTCCTCCTTGCCGGCCTGAACCCAATTCCCTACCCACCCGAAGAAGCACAACACTAGCAAGAGGTAGTTTAATTTTACAGTGGTCTTCGGCAAGGAGAAGGTTGCTTCCCCAGACGGGCGCTCCAATTCAAGCGGGAATTCCGCTGTGCTTACCTCTCTCAAATGCTGCCTTATAACCTTGGAAATAATAACCTACTAGAAAAAATCTATAGGACCGCTAAGGTCTCCAATAGCGTAATAGTCCATGCACCTGGACAGTGAAGTAAGTTTGTTTGGTATCAGTACCCCTAGCACGAACCAATATCGAATTCGAGTCGTTTGCGAGTCCGAAATGTCATTGTGCCGCTGCTGTTCAAGTTTCCATACAAAATTTGACATTGACATTTCGGTTTGCAAACTATTCGAATTCGATAATGGTTCATGCTAGGGGTACAGCAGGATGAACAGAGTCGAATTGTTTCTAGTAAATATTTTATTAACACATAAAAGTGTATCCGTCAAATATTAAATTATAATTGATGATTAAAGGAACTTACTTTAAGTGAAGTTCTATCAAAATTATACGAAGGCTTCGTCTGAAGAGATTAGGATTCTTGTAGTAGCACGTACAGTGTGGCCATCCATGCACTATAGTTGAGAAAATACATAAAAAAAAAGTTTTTTCCTATTTTTATTTCTCATGTGGCAACACTAGTCGTCGCCATATTTCATTTAGTTCAGAGATTTTTCGCCATTTACCTAATCATGTGTATATGTTTTTTTTTTTTTTTTTTTTTTTTACAAATTCTTATTTGGGGTTTTGGGAGGGAGGGAGCTAATCTCTTCAGACGAAGCCTTCGTATAATTTTGATAGAACTTCACTTAAGGTAAGTTCGTTTAATCATAAATTATACTTTGCTTCGTCTTCGAGATTAGGATACTTGTAGATCTTGAGAGTAGTAGAATTTGTAAAAAGAAAATAAAGTTATTATTATAGTTTTTTAAAATAATTTATTTTTGGTCATTTATAAATCACATAAAATCACATTAATACTTGTAAGTATTAAAACAATATCTTTTATTCTAAAATTATTTCTTAATTTAATAGGCAGGCATGGCTTACAATTATTGATTAAGCACAGCCATTGCGAAATCGTTACAATTATCTGTAATCAACTGTTCATAAAATCACATTAATACTTGTAAGTATTAAAACAATATCTATTATTCTAAAATTATTTCTTAATTAAATAGGCAGGCATGACTTACAATTATTGATTAAGCACAGCCATTGCGAAATCGTTACAATTATCTGTAATCAACTGTTCATAAAATCACATTAATACTTGTTAGTATTAAAACAATATCTTTTATTCTAAAATTCTTTCTTAATTGAATAGGCAGGCATGACTTACAATTATTGATTAAGCACAGCCATTGCGAAATCGTTACAATTATCTGTAATCAACTGTTCATAAAATCACATTAATACTTGTAAGTATTAAAACAATATTTTTTATTCTAAAATTCTTTCTTAATTAAATAGGCAGGCATGACTTACAATTATTGATTAAGCACAGCCATTGCGAAATCGTTACAATTATCTATAATCAACTGTTTTTGATAAAAACGAGCAAATGTGCTAGATGAATCTGACCAACATGCAGTCCTTCGTATAAGGTCAAGGTTAATTCCCTGTCTATATGCGGAAGAGGTTGAAGCATGTCTAGTGGAATGGGCAGAAAATATGTCAGTGTCTATGCCACTTTTAAAAAGAACCTCTTTGATCCATCTACTGATGGATTGAGAACAAATTGGTTTGTATGGACTTTTAAAACTAATGAAAAGCTGATCACTACTTCTTAGACTATTAGTCTTATTTATATAAACTGATAATGCGTCTGCTGGGCATATATGTGGCTTTTCTGTGAAAAAAGGGAGCTCCAAACAAGGTTGAAGTGATCCAACTCGTGAAGTTTTTATTAGATCAGGTACTTTTATAACTATTTTATCATTGTTATTGATAATTATATTAGATACTTTAATTTTACTCAAAGTTTGCACTCTGTGTGCAGTAACGAGAGCCAAAAGTGTCACTACTTTCTTAGTTAAATCTTCTAAATTAATTTGATCGTTTGGATACCAGCTGATCTGACGCGGCGTAAGGATCGAAATTATGTTTTTTACAATAAACAAACCATTTCTTAAAAGCCACACCATATTGCTTCATTGAGTTATTTGATATTGACGCATCCATAATAGCTAATGCACTTGGTGGGACACCCCTTCGTGAGAGCGCCGTGCGGATAGGCTACCAGCGTAACTTTGTGTTCCAGGTATCTGTTGGGAACAGATGTCAAAACATTTGTATTGGTTCCAAGGATAATCATATCGCGACATAGCATTTGAAATATAGGGAACCACGGTTGAGTGGGCCAGAGGGGGACAACTACCAAGCCTTCTGCTTTGTCTGTGATAATTTTTCGAACAACCTTCAAAATTACTGACACTGGTGGAAATGCGTAAAAATTAAGATTGTGCCAATTTAAGGTAAATGAATTTACTGCAATGAAATCAGGATCTCTGTGCCAAGATACATATGCTTCACATTTTTTATTCAGTCTGGTTGCAAATAAATCTATATGCGGTATTCCGAAATGTTTAATAATCTTATTGAAGGCTTCATTAGATAGTTCCCACTCAATATCAGGATGTGAGCGTCGCGATTCTGCATCTGCCACTCCATTGTCTTGTGAGCTGATATAAGACGCATAAATAAATATATTTCTTTTCTCACACCATTTCCATAAAGTTTTAGTTACAGCAGTGAGATGTGGAAATCGCACGCCTCCCATCTTATTAATATAAGAAATTGCGGTAGTATTATCAACCCGGAGAAGTATCTGACAATCACTTAAATGAGAGGCAAAAACTTTCAGGCCAAAATAGGCTGCTAATATTTCTAAGTAATTGATATGCATAAGTTTTTCACTATTGCTCCACTTTCCATTAGCCTTTTTCTTACCACATGCCGCGCCCCACCCTGTTTTGCTGGCATCAGAAAAATTCCAAACTGTAATAATCTGCCCTAATTGGATTTGTAGAAATATCGATACGAGACAACCACCAGTCAAAGTCCTCTGACAATGTTTCTGGAATTGTCATAAAGTTATCATAATTTCCAGTTTTCTCTAAGGCCAGGTATTTACATTGTTCAATATTTTTGGTATATAACCAACCATATTGAATAGCGGGGCAGGATGAGGTAAGAAGACCTGCTAGTCGAGCGAACTGTCGAATTGAACAATGCTTGAATTTTTTAAATTTAAGTATTTCTTGTTTCATTAGAATTCTTTTTTCATCTGTAAGAGCAATATGATAACTCTTTGTATCAATTATTAAACCTAAATATTTGCATATAGTGCTAGGTGTCAAATTACTTTTTTCATAGTTAATAATGAAACCTAGAGATTCTAAAATAATTAATGTTTGGGATACATTTTGTTTACATTTATAGAGTGAATTGTCATTATAAATTTATTTAATGATTTTTGGTTTAATATTAAACGTTTTTTGCCATTTGGTTTTGGCACTAAGAAAATGTCTGAAATGTATTGCGTCTCACAAGGAGTACATTCTGATATTGCACCTGATACTAGTAACTCATTAATAATAGTTTGAAATTCATTTATTTCTTTTATAGAATATTGTTTATGAGGGACTGCAAACGTTTGTTTAGGCGATGAATGAAAAGGTATTTCATAACCGTCCTTAATCCATGACAGAATAAATCTATCATTTGTTAAAATGCACCATCTGTCATAAAATAATGCTAGTCTACCCCAGCTGGATGACGTACCTCGCCTAGCGGCGTGTCTGCGTGCGCCCGCGCGAGCGCGGAGGCGGTATTGGCGGCAGCGGCGGCAACGGCGGCAACTGTGGCGCTTGGTAAGGTCGCGCAGCTGGCGGTGGCGGTGGCGGGGGCGGCGGTAGGAAGGGTGCTTGATATTTGCGAGGCTGTTGCGGTGGATAATATGGTCTTCTCCCCGCTCCTATTTGTCTCACTGGTAGGAGAGGGGGTCTCGAGTATAAAGATCTATGTTGATTAGATCTATGTTGCGACGAAGCTATTGTCTTGGATTGAGACATATTTTTCAATTCAGCCCCTGACTTACAGATTGCCTTTGCTGTTTTCAGGGTCTCGGACAAATTTTCTCCAAATAAATAGCTGTCTATCTCAGTAGCATACAATTGGTCTTTTACATCTTTTTTTAGCATAGAAGTAACAAAACTCCTTCGGGACATTGATTCAATGTATTGGGATTCGCATAGTCTTCCCGCATCTAGTAACAACTTAATAACCTCAGTATCTTTATTGTGGTTCGCAAATATTTTTGTAAGAGCATGACCAATACAGCTTATGACAATTGTTTGCTGATTTTGCTTATTTTGAATGACCCTGTCTTTTTTTACTAAAGCTTCAGATAAAGCAGCCCTTATTTCAGAGTTCAATTGGGGGGAACCAATCTTTAAACAATTTTCCGGTAAAAAATTCCTTTTCTTTTTTTCTTTTTTTTTTAAATTTCTTTATTTTTTCTTTTTAGGAGGTCTTTTTTAAGATCTCGTTGTAAGCCTGTGGTGGCTATGTGTTCCCACCGAATTGCTAATTCATTTTGAATTGGCGAGCTGTACTTTCTATTTTTTGAGGGCTTGTCACCCAGTAACTCAAGAATGTTTTCATCCAAGGCAACCTCATTATGTTCTAGTTCCAAAGAGGTTGATGGTACTTGCAAAATTATTGGGTCATTATTTTGTTCTTCAACCTCGTGCAAAAAGGAATCTTGTAAGTCTCTTGGGGCGGGGGTGACATGCTTATATTTATTATATCTTCATTGAGTTCCTCTACACATATTCCTTGTTGGTTGTCTAAAAGTGAAATAATATTAAGGTTATTTTATTTAAAGTACAATACGAGTAGGTATGAAAAATTTCGTTTCGAAAATTTGTTGTGAAGGTGCCATCCTTACTAGATGAACTCAACACTTTCTTTTTCTTGGTTATTAAATTGAAAGGCGATAGTCTCTTGAACTATCCTCAATGATAAATATCGTGAAGGCTCCACTCTCTAATGAAGTGGGCTCAACACATTTGACCCAAAATAAATTTTAATTTCAGCAATTTTTAATGTAAGTAACCGTGAAGGCGACACTCTCTATTGAAGTGTGCTCAACACAGGTATCATTGAACTATTATTACTGGAGTACACATACAGCTGAAAATAATTATAAGACTGCAACTTTTATTTATTTTTAAACATGATCTTTGTAAAATTAAACCTTACATACCTTCTTGTAGTGACCGAGTTTGAGGGTGCATGTGGTGAACACGACACTTCTTTACGAGAACGTTTCTTTATTTTATTTTCTAATTTTCTTATTTTCTTAAGAATGTAGTCATCACTCTCTTTATTTTTCCGCTTAGGCATCTCTGTTTGATTTTATTATTTGGTATTGAGAATTTGATTGAGATGAATGGCCGAGCACTAAAACGCGAATGAAATATGGCGACGACTAGTGTTGCCACATGAGAAATAAAAATAGGAAATAACTTTTTTTATGTATTTTCTCAACTATAGATGGGGTATAGTTTCTCAAATCAGGATGGCCACACTGTACGTGCTACTACAAGTATCCTAATCTCGAAGACGAAGCAAAGTATAATTCAATAAAATAATCTTTGTTTCATTTATTCCTCTCAATAGTTTTATAATAGTAAAATAATGGTCACTGCTGTAGACTGAATAGTGAAGCACAGTAATTTGATTCCAGCCGAATACTTAGGTCCATTTGATTTTTCTCAGGTAGTCAATTATATAAGATATAAAAAATTAAGCGGTTAAATGCTTCAACCAAAATTTAATTTAGTGTATTTGACGTTAAAGGGTAACAGATGGACGAAGTTATTTTCGCTGATATTAGTATAACTCTTATAAAAATAATATAAAAGTTCGTTGGACTGAAATGAATCACAGTATTATCCTCATTTTCTATGAATAGGTAAGTAATTTTAAATAATTTCGTTCCCCTTTGTTCTGCCCACAAAATTCAAATACCAAACCACCCACACCAGACACAAAAGATCGTTTAAACCAACCGAACAATCCACTCAAAATTTGAGTCTATAATAATATCCTCCAAATTATGAAAATCCTCTTTGGTGGGTGGATAGCATAATTGTTTATTGAAAAGGAGAATGGAATTTGAGGGTAAAACATTGAAAATTGTTACCTGTTTATATTAGCTTCAGTAATGGTGAATTTGGGGAATGGAGCAGCGCACACATCACTCATATAATTATACTAGCTGACCCAGCGAACTTCGTACTGCCATAAAATTAGAGGTTGGCGGTAGAAGGTTGAAAATTTAGGTTTTTATGTAATAATGAGTGATGTGCGTGAAAACCTAAGAAACAAATATGTTTTCATCCCACCACCTCGGAAAGTGTAATTTTGCGCTTCGAAATCTGGCTGGAAAATTCTATTTTATTCGCTTGAGCGGCAAAGTAGATTTGAATTTAGAACATCACATATAATGAGTACTCAATATAATTGTAAATTCAAAACGTCATTAAACCTATTTAATGTAACCTCTATGGTGCCAAATTTATGATTAGAACTTTTTAAATTGTGAAAAAATTTAAATTTGGAACCTTCTTGGTTTCTTTGTTTTATTTGCGTGCTTCGCGCCATTCTAGTTTTTCACGTTTTATTGCTTAAATATTTTGTCATTATAAATTGTTTTCTTTTTCATTTTGTCATTTCCTCGCTGAGGTGGGATGAAAAGTTACGTATTGCACTCGAGTGGAAAGATTTTTCACCTTGTGCTCGTTTGTTTCCCTCGCTGACGCTCAGGATTCTAATTTAGAATCACTCGCTGCGCTCGTGATTCAACTTTAGAATCCTTCGCTTGCTCGGTCATCCAAATCGAGCACGCGGTTAAAAAGGAACTTTCCACTCTTGTATAATAAATAACTATTTTTATGTATTTTTTTAATGCCACAATACAAAAATAAAGAAAAACAATTTGGTCCAAAAAATAACAATAAAATGTCAGGGGTGGGCAACTTAGGAGTATGAAAAATAGATAGTAGCCGATTCTCAGACCTACTAAATATGCCTATAAAATTTCATAAAAATCGATGACGCCGTTTCGGAGGAGTATGGCTACTAACATTGTGACACGAGAATTTAATATATAAGATGTATATAAATATGTCACGTATGACGCTCGTGACGCTTATAGTATTTCAGCCTTCGCCGAGTTACCCTCCAACGCATCACGCACACACACACACACACACACACACATATATATATATATATATATATATAGTCGTGTGACGCTCTTCATTTATCTCCGTTTCATCTTTTCCATTTACACGCCGTTCGAAAAGAAGTTTAACTGCTGCCTACAGTATTTAAATTTCATCTACATAATTGAATTTTTTTCTAGTTTTGTGATTGTAAATATTTTATTTCATATGTAAAAAAAAAATGTTGTGAATGAATTAGGAAGTGTTACATAAAATAAAAAAAATGTGGATTTGAGACAGTAAAATATTTACACCTCGACTGAGACGTACGAAAAGCTTTATTATTAAATTTAATAGTATAATCAATAAGCTTAAAAAGCAATTCACACCGTTCGGTCGTCGCTGCGGTGCATTCGCGACTGGATACCAACCGGGTGCCGCGCGAACTCGAGTGGCGTTGGTATGACACGCTTTCCGACCGTTTGTATGAAGATAGAAACTGTGTATATAATATGTATTACCGTGGTTTAGGGCCATGAGGACGTATGAGAGCTCAAAAGACGCGGAGTTTCAAGGGCTTTAAGAAGATGTAATAATTATTTTGGAAAAGTTCTTTTTTTTTTGAATAATCTATAATAGGTAGATTCATTTTCAATGCCTTTTCAAGTCATGTAGAGCACGAGATCTGTGATTATTTTAGCAGTAGAACAACAGTGAACCTGTTACACGGATCCTCAACTACGCAACAAAATTATCAACATCATCAACATCAATTATATAATTTTTCACGGATGTTTAATATAATGTGTGCAATACAAACTTGAGGACCATAACCGTAGCCTA
Source organism: Chilo suppressalis (assembly GCA_902850365.2). Lineage (NCBI taxonomy): Eukaryota > Metazoa > Arthropoda > Insecta > Lepidoptera > Crambidae > Chilo > Chilo suppressalis. The sequence continues at coordinate 25,199,297 of OU963898.1, forward strand.
TAGCGAAGCGAGGGTAGGTAAAGCCACTGGTTAACATAAAGAAAAAATAGTCTTCATAATGTACAATTTTCTATCAACATTATTCTGAAATTTATCTCCATATAAAATAAATTAGTAGTTACAAAACGCACCGATTAGCCATGCCCCAAAGAAAACACTGTCTGGTTTGTGTTATGGGATACTAGGCGGATAAAGAGGTAGAGGTCATCTTATTATATGGCAAAGACGTGGGATGCCCTATCTAATATATAAAATTCTCGTGTCGCGGTGTTTGTGGTTAAACTCCTCTGAAACGGCTTTCCCGATTCTCATGAAATTTTGTGTGCATATTGGGTAGGTCTGAGAATCGGACAACATCTATTTTTCATCCCCCTAAATGTTAAGGGTACTCCACACCTAATTTTTTTTTTACAATTTTAGATAATTTTTCTTTTATTTTTTTATGATACATCATACAAAAATACATACATCCCTAAATTTTCACTCTTCTACCACCAACCCCTATTTTTTTATGGCGGTACGAAGTTCGCTGCGTCAGCTAGTAAGTATATAATATTTTACTCTTAGTTGCTTTTCCATTGAGGCGAAGATTTCGAGCTATACCCAGAAGACATGAGTTCATATAAAATACTAGCGGACCCGACTGATGTTGCCTGATAAAAAACCGGACAAGTGTGCGTCAGACCCGCAAATTAGATTTTGGGCGATTGCTCAGTGTCTAAAATGCTAGGCTCTCTTAATATAAAATGAGGAGCTGATGAATAAAACGGTATAATTAAGCATCTGGCCAAAATACAATTTTTTACAGTCCTCACAGAACCTCTGGTTTTAGGCCCGCTGAATTTAAATCTCCATTAATTTTCAGTCAAAGCCACCTAAAACAGTGTTAAAATTTCATCCAAAGTTCATGGTTTCGAACATAGCGGTGTAATCACAATAATGTTTCAACAGTTCCCTTAGTGCGAGTTTGAGCTCACGAAAACTATCATAGTTTTCGTAATTGTAAATTATGTTATGTCTATTTTGGTGAAAAGTTACCAATATACTTAAAATTTAAGAAGACGCAAATGCTTTAATGATAGTATTTAAACACTGTTTATTTGTATTGAAACGAAAACTATAAAATCAGTACCCTTAGTACGAGAGCGAGCTGACGAAAACTATCATAGCTTTTGCAATTGTAAAACTCATTTGCATTGGATAAGCGAACACGTTTTCGATCAAAACCGAATAATTTTCAAACAAATTTGCAAGATGTCAATCAAAATGGATTAAGTGACAAACTTTGTTTTTGTTTTTTTATCAATAACTGTAGTTTTTGTCTTTTTATGTAGAAAATATTCTGTGTGATATGAAATGAAAAGTAAGCTGAAGATACAGAAAGTTAAGAGCCGTATATAAGACGTATTGTTGCAAAACTATTTCGGAGCCAACTGGGAACAGTATGAAGAACTAAGTTTTTAAAGATAAAATCAGGAAGATGAACACGATAGCGGCGACTCATAACTGGACCCCGCAGTTACGCCTGGAGGGTGAGGGGTACATCGGGAAGTTGGTTTAACTGGTAGTTACGGGAGCTGGTCAGCTGGCTAGCCGCTCGGACTGCGGTCCGTGAGACTAGTCAGGTGACGCTGTGAACGGAGAAGCCCAGGATCGGCTAAAGCGGATGCGGACCGGGCTGCCAGTTGGAGTCGGGGTGGTTTGACGTATGTCACGCTTGCGTGAGTGCACGTTAAAGTATACACGCACCGACTAGCGGCCCTCGGGCTGCTCGCCGCTTGCCGAATGCACCACGCTTACCTGCGTCCCGAGGGTTTGTTAACAGCAGACCAACGTGGCATTGGTCATTGTCGTGGATATCATACATTTTTTCTTTCCGTCATCGAAAAAAAAAAAGGATGATGAACACGACGAAAATTGCGATTGTGATGAAATAGAAATTGAGCTCCGCATTTAATGAAAAAGAAACTATGTAAAGCACCCAAGTTTTTTTTTTTAAAGACTTTCAGATGATAAAGAATAGGTAATAGAAAGAAAAACAAAAAAAACTGTCTTGTTTAAATTGACCTCAAAATTAAATCTAAATCTCAAAAAACTTATTGCTAACAGACAAAAGGGCTTAATTACATCCTCATGGCAATCAAAACGTAATAATTACAACCGATTGGAAACAAAACACCGTCATTGCATTTTTCAAATTTAAATATTATCTACCGTTGTATTAGACATAGCAATCTGTATTTGACATATATGAAATCAAGTCTTACACTTCATATGGATAAATAAAATACCACGCCAAAAGCTCTACCACTGTAACTATGTCATTCAGTTTTTTACTACTCCTGTAAAATATAATTAGAATGAATGAAGGAATAATCACTTTTTTGTACACCATGAAATTTCAAATTACAGTTAATTAAAACTATTACGTAATAGTACAAACGGCGGCCTTATCGCTAAGAAGCAATTTCTTCCAGGCAACCGTATGTTCACTGGACTGTAACATAGAGAGTGGAAAGTAAATGGTGTCATTTAAAGTGAAACTACCATTAATAATAGGTACTTATAAATAATTATGTACAACAAAAAAATAAAATAAAATACAAATACATAAACATAATATATCTACACATATATATAAACACACTAACACTTTAATCATACTTACTTTGGATGATGTGACGACTTGCTAAAGTGTCAAGTAATGTTCGTTTAACTTTTTTTTAAAACAGGCTAATGTTTTAGCACCTCTTATTGTTTCTGGCAAGACATTCCATAAACGAGCAGCCTGAACTACAAATGACTTGTCCATAAATTTTGTGGAGTGCATTTGAATCTTAAGTGTTAAATTTGATGTAATTTATACAGTTTGTTGAAGCTCCTGCAGGAACTTTATAGCAATCTCCTGGCTCCCAAATCTATTGCATCATCGATTCATGTTTGGCTTACGTTTTACTTATAATTTTATTGATAAAGATAATCTTCTGATCGAAAAGAACAGTCGTAACTGTCGTGTCAGTAACTGCTATTGTCAAAATTTACTAATTATACGATGATTACAAGTTACAATACAGGAAGAGTAAACATTTGGATTATCTACAAAGGAGTTTCATTTTACGTTTAAATTAACAACCGTTTTGTTTGCCAGCTCCTCAATGATACCATTATATGACCGTCTTGTAGGTATGTATTATTCATTCATGAACTGTTGCATTCAGCTATAGATGCACTTGAATTGATTAATGTTAATATCAGGTATAGACGCCGTTTTCGTAATAGATAGATAGATAAATCATTTATTTCTATTAGTACAGCACATAAATTCAAGTAAACAAATAGAGGAATTGAGAGTCTGAGCAGGAGAAAATCAGAAAAGGGCAAAAACTTAATGATACCCTTGCCTGAGAGCAAAGCACTGGTTTTCAGTTCTGCCAAGAAAGCGCGTAACGTGAAACGACACTGACGTGGTTAATTCAAATAGATGATTAACTTGTTATTGTTAATATAACTATACTTGTTATTATTATGACTTCACCAAAAATTTTTTTTTAAATTGACCTAACAAATCACAAAAAACTTATTGCTAACAGTCAAAATGGGCTTAATTGCATCCTCGTGGCAATCAAAACGTAATAATTACAACCGGTTGAAAACAGAACAGCGTCATTGCATCTTCCGTTGTATTAGACATAGCAATCTCTAATTTAACATATGTCAAATCAAGTCTCAAACTTCATATGGATAAATAAAATACCATGCCAAAAGTTCACTGTAAGTATGTCATTCAGTTTTTTACTACTTCTTTAAAATTTAATTTGATGTAATTTATACCGTTTGTTGAAGCTCCTGCAGGAACTTGATAGCAATCTCCTGGCTCCCAAATCTATTGCAGCATCGATTCATGTTTTGTTTACGTTTTACTTATAATTTTATTGATAAAGATAATCTTGTGATCGAAAAGAACAGTCGTAACTGTCGTGTCAGTAACTGCTATTGTCAAAATTTACTAATTATACGATGATTACAAGTTACAATACAGGAAGAGTAAACATTTGGATTATCTACAAAGGAGTTTCATTTTACGTTTAAATTAACAACCGATTTGTTTACCAGCTCCTCAATGATACCATTATATGACCGTCTTGTAGGTATGTATTATTCATTCATGAACTGTTGCATTCAGCTATAGATGCACTTGAATTGATTAATGTTAATATCAGGTATAGACGCCGTTTTCGTAATATATAGATAGATATATCATTTATTTCTATTAGTACAGCACATAAATTCAAGTAAACAAATAGAGGAATTGAGAGTCTGAGCAGAAGAAAATCAGAAAAGGGCAAAAACTTAGCGATACCCTTGCCTGAGAGCAAAGCACTGGTTTTCAGTTCTGCCAAGAAAGAGCGTAACGTGAAACGACACTGACGTGGTTAATTCAAATAGATGATTAACTTGTTATTGTTAATATAACTATACTTGTTATTATTATGACTTCACCAAAAATGGTTCATTATTACTGTTATTATTACTTTTATAGTATTTAGATTAATATAGAATTAAAGTTTACCCATCAGCAACTTAGACAAAAATTGTGACACGCCTATTAGAAAGCGGCAGAAACCGCTACCATACGACCACATGTGGTTATTCCTAACCTTTTTATTCCCAGTAATATTAATTTTAAATGTTTGGCGAGATATGATTCTCCTTAGTGGAGGTGGAGTGCTGGACACCTGGTCGCCTGATAGCGGAAACTACCATTAAACGCCTGCGTTTAATACTTTCTTAATTCAAGTATAATATAATAATAATATAGTGATGAGAATGTGTCAGACATATAATGAATATGCTCGTGGCAATATGGGCTTGGGCATATTTAATAAAAGGTTTTCACAGTACAAACGGGTCGTGTCCAATATTATAAAAGCCAAATGGTCCTCATCTAGTAATTAAAACCTACATTAATAAGTAATAATTTTATTATTTATACGAAGATAATACATTAAAATAACACAAACTTAAAAGCTATATAGCTTAACCTACTTACCTATATAAATAAATAATTAAGAAACTGTGAAGTTAAGGCGTTGTCTTCAAGTTACTTATGTGCTGTTCGGTAATTTATTCATATTGTGTATACATTCAAAGGATAACTGTCGAGATTACATTAACTACAATTTTATGTCAAACATTCACTGGCCTGCAAAACTAAGTATCACACTTTAAAAATTGCAGTAATTGTTGAAGTACCCAAAATATAGTTTCGAAAAAAAAACTGGAAAATACTTATGAATAGTTTACTATAGATTCAAAGAAATCTGATAAAATTTGCTATAACATGTTTTTTTTTTCTTTTAAATTATTAATTTCTATAGTTAACAAAATACATTTAAAAAATATGTTACTTAGTTTTGCAGACCAGTATATATTGATTGTATTCTGTGAGTCTAACTAAAATAAATAAATAAATGTAAAGAACATTTTGAATTTTGATTCGAATTTCATTCGAAATAGAGAAAGAAGTTTGTTTTTTCACAGTTTCAAGGGACTGTAGACCTGAGTATATTGTTTAAATTTTAACTCGATACCTTCACGCCTTTCCGAGATAAAGGGTCTTGACGGCTGCATAAATGGCCATATCTTTTTTTTACGTTGACTTAGAAGTTTGATGTTTTCACAGCTTCAAGAGACCGTACCTGAGCATAGAAGGCAAAGCAAACTAGGCCTCATCATCCGCATCGATCTCCATCAGGCGAGATTGTGGTCAAACCCATTGCATAAAAAAATATGTCTTAAATTTCAAGTGTTTCGAGATAAAGGGTCTTGACAGATAGACGGACAACAAAGTAATCCTATAAGATAAGGGTTCCGTTTTTTTCCTTTAGAGATACATTTTTAGGGTAAGAGATATATCTCGACCACAACTACACCTTTTGAACATTTGTGAATCTAAATATGTAAACCAAAAACATCCAGAGACCCACTACAATTGAAACATAAAATTTCATATAATCTGTAATAGATTTTCGTAAAGACTAGACTACATTTAGCCATAACGTGGACTTCAGTAAAATATATTATATTCACCTCTTAAAAACATTTTATAAAAGCTGAGTGTTTCATTATACTGTAAAATTACTCAAATATGTCTTCACGACATATAAACAACAAAATGCAGTTTCAAATAAAATCAGTTCGTAGGTACCATGTAGTGGTTCTCCCAAGCGCCCACAATCATACGTTTCCCCGGAGTACCCATCGATTAGTCTGTGCTTTCAATTGGTTTAGATCACAGACATAAATCAAATAGATATGTAACGCAAGTATATGTACTTCGAGTGCCAAAAGCAAGACTAAAGGTCATTCATCACCATCCTTCTAAATGGTTGCATCTAATTTATTTCTGCACGTCATCGTTCTTATAACCGTACATCAATTGTAATGCTTAAAAATATCTATGTCATATTGAGCTGTAAAAACGATATGACTGTGTAGGAAGGCCAAAGGGGAAGATCTTCCTTCGAGCTAGGTGATGGTATATATGGCCGCGGCCCGACTGATTATTTTTGAGTGTGTATGCTGTTGGTCACAGATAGGGTTACCATCCGTCCGGATGTGTCCGGACTTTGCCCGGCTTTTTAAATTTTTAGGATATTTTTAAGTAGATGGAATATGAGTACAACTACTTATTAAGTTATATCAAATGATTCAAATAATCTTTATTAAGTTCTCATTAATTTAAAACAAAATATAAATCATCTTTAAAAATCAACAACGAACATCTGCCACCACGTCTATAATATCACTGTAACTATGTGGGTGATGTTTGCATTTTGTGACTAAAATGTCCGGCTTTTATCGAAACGTCCGGCTCTTTGTCAGGACCTTTCAAATTTTTAAATAGTAACCCTAGTCACAGATGACCTTTACAGCGTCACCGGATTTAGAGACGGCGAGATCCTAAGGGGACCTCAAGCCGAGAATTGGCGAATGCCTCTAGAGGTATTACAGGTGGATGGCATCTTCCCACGGGGGGACTCTCCTCTCAGTCTGGAGTCTCTTGACCATTCGAACCTGAGAGGGTGGCCCCACTGATGTTAGTCGGGCATTGTATATATTAAGTGTTTGCCTCCAAATTTCCCTAGCGCGATGTAGGCTTCCATACGTTGTAAGCGCAACGCCGCCGGTAGCACCATCTCTTGAGAAGGCAAGTGACTATTTCCTCCATGTTGATTATATGTGGGGCATGTAGATGTCGCCGCCACAACTGAAATAGGTCACCAGGATCCATGCTTTTCCCCCACTTATTTGTTCTCGTGTGTACTCAAAATCTGATACACCGGGTTTTCTATACAATTAGAAGTATATGCGGCGTCTGCTTCAATTTAGGTCTGTGGTTTATATCCAATTCGATTTATCTTCGGCAACAAAGCAAATATTATTGCACTCATGGATGAAAGAAAAATATCTTATTCGGTCTATAGAATGCTGTAAGCACATTATAAGAGAATTCTTTCGGGTGTGAGCACCAATGGAATATTTGGATTGAAGTATAGCATATAATTAAGTTAGTGATTTCTCTAAAGAATTCTTCAAATGAAAAGTATTTTTTTCTATTTTAGAAATACTGCCGTTTTTGTTTAATAATGACAACATTGTTAATTTATAAGTTACTAGCGGCCGCCCGCGATTTCGTATGCGTGGAGTTAGAAATAAAGGTTCACTGTTCGTTCCCCGTAGGTGATAGCGTGATAATATTCGTGCCAAATTTGAAGTAAATCCATGCAGTACTTTTTGAGTTTATCCCGGACATACATACAGACAAACAGACACAAAAGCTAAAAACTATATTTTTGGTTTCGGTATCGATTATAGTTAACATACCCCAAGTATTCTTTAAAAAAAATATTCAATGTAAAGTTTTGACTTTCCTACCATTTTGTTATATGTAAATATTTTTTTATTATGGATAATTATAATAAATAAGATACTCTGCACCTAAAAGTAAAATCCCGTGTCGTCGATTTTACTCCTGCTAAGCCACGCATCGAATTTTCACTTAGTTACAACTTGATTAATTTACGTACAAGTTACTATTATTACAAAATAATTATAATTCTTATTGCGTTTTGTTCGAAAAACCATTGAATTTTATATTTATCTAAATTTCAGCACTCATTCTGTAGTGTCTATTAATCAATTCCATCGATCGAAGTATAAACTGAAAAAAAAAATGGAAATTCTTTCTTTTATAGTTATATTTTTTTTAAGCATGTAACTGCTTGATACTTAAATCTACAGAACTAGAAAAAATATCCACGCGGACCAGGCAGCAGACGGGACTCGAACCCGTACCCTTCGCAAGCCAGGCGAATGCACTGACCAATTATGCCACCGCGGCCCTGATGGCCGCGTCGAAATTCCTCTAGCCATTCTTAAGCTGAAGGGCAGCGCCATCTCTTATTTAGTTTTAAATATAAAGCAGTTACAAGCTTAAAAATAAAAAAAGAATCGTATGTATAAAATTCTCGTGTCCCAATGTTAGTTACCATACTCCTCCGAAACAGCTTGACCGATTTTAATGAAACTTTATATGCATATTCAGTAGGTCTGAGAATCGGCTACTATCTATTTCTCATACCCCTGAGTGATAAGGGTTGTCCACACCTAAAATTTTTTTAGATTTAGGTTTATTCTTTTATTTTTTTATAAAGAAAATATAGGCTGTGGTGGCCGCTTACCATCAGGCGGACCATACGCTTGTTTGCCACTATTTAACATAAAAGAAGAAACGCACAATGTCAAATGAATACTTTTACAAGTATTAAACATTTGAAAGAAGAAATAGAATTTTATAGTCATACTGGCTGACCCAGCGAACTTCGTATCGCCATAAAAATATGGGTGGTAGAAGGGTGAAAATTTAGAACTATATGTATTTTTAATGCCTTTTTAATTTATGCATTACGCCTGATGGTAAGCGGCCACCACAGCCTATATTTTCTTTTACCACGAGTACGAATACCACTAGTTGTTGTACAAAAAATATCACTCGCACCGTTGCCTACCCTGACATAATCCCCTACCCCGTAGAGCCCTAATAATTTTTACAGATGATGGCGCCTTTAAGAGGCACTCCGCCGAACCGACCTCACACCTGCCTCCCACAAGTCTTACGGGCCCCCCAGTGGCTGACCACCAAGGACCCCGCAACTCTTACGGGCGCTTTACGGCATAATATCCACTAAAAAAGTCCTGCGAATATCTTCAACACTGCTTGATGCGGAGCCGCGGGATCCCCTTGGGGGCCGTCCATAAATTATGTCATCGAGTTTTTCAGATTTTAGATCAATCATCATATCGTCATTTCTTAATGACTATAAATAAATAAATAAGAATGACGTCAATTTCGAAACACCCCCCCCCCCCCCTATTTATCATTTACCGTCATCCGCAGACCAGGGGGGGGGGGGCTAATTTAGAATGACGTAATATATGGACGGCCCCTTGATGGGGGATTTCTCCGCATCCCCGCACCCAGCAGCTTCCCGGCCTAGCCGGGGCTCCACGGCAGGGGTCTCCCGAGGTTACCCCTTGGAGTCCTGGAACCTTACTCACCGACAGAAACACAACACCACTAAAAGGTAGTGTTTATTTTACTGTTGTCTTCTGTAAGTTGGAGGTTACTTCCCCAGACGGGCGCTCCAATTCAAGCAGAAAATCCGCTATGCCCTACTTCTCTTGACTTTAAGATCTACTGTCATTTTCTTCTCTTTTATTGCTGGATCGAAACTTTACAGTGGACCACTTATAGAAATGTATGCAAATCGAGGCCAACATTTTTTTTACTGGAAGACAAAATGAAAAATACTTTGTATAACACGTATACTTTGTAAACGGAATAAATGAACATTCTCCACAAACTTAACTATTCTGAGGGGTTCATATTGGCTTTCTTTATACGTACATTTGTGTAGGTCAAGGCTCACTTTATAAGTAGACAGTGCCAGTATCCTGAAAGTTGACTTTCGATATCGTGATAATCATCTATCTCCATATCTCCATCTTACTCTAACTCACATAGCTTTAAATTCTGAAGAGCGGGACAGGTTACGTCAAAGTTTCAGATACATCGATTTATCGATTTTGATAGTAAAGCCCCTGATTCTAATAATAGAAGTGTTACCTGAAGGTAGAAGGAGAGCCTGAACAGGTAACCACTGCGTTGTTACTGACTAATGAGTTAAGGTGTTGCCATACAGGAAGCTACGCAGAAGATAAGATGTAAAAGTTAGACTGATCCCCAATTGTTACATTAAATTTGCTTTTCTCAAACATGCTTAGAAATTTGAGCGTTATTTTGTCACGATCCCCAATTGTTACATTGAATTTGCTTTAAATCTAAAGAAAATATAACTAGAAAAAATCCACGCGGCCCAGGCAGCAGACGGGACTCGAACCCGCACCCTTCGCTATGCGAGCGAATGCACTGACCAATTATGCTACTGCGGCACTGATGGCCGCGTCGAAATTCCTCTAACCATTCTTAAGCTGCAAGACAGCGCTCTCTCGCTAATCTCTTCGCATTGTAGGTAACCCACAATTTCAAATGAATACTTTTACAAGTATTAAACATTTGAAAGAAGAAATAGCAATTATAGTTATAATTTTTATTTTTAAGCATGTAACTGCGTGATGTTTAAATATACAGAAAATACTACTAGAAAAATATCCACATTCAAGCTTAAAAAATAAAAATTATAACTATAATTGCTATTTCTTTGTCTGTGAAACGCTAATAGGTTTCTTGCTCTCATTCTTCTTATTTCAAATAGCTTTTTAAAAAGTCAATTTTAATTATTTCTTTGGTTTATCGCTTCGCTTCTGTTTCTTATGTTATAATTCCAGTGCCTTAGACACTACCAATAAATTTTACAATAGATTCGTACACGCACAGCTGTACGTAACGACTGTCTAAATATTTATGCCTAGTTTGGTCGTGGTTTGGCTTTTCAATTTCAATAAGAGGTTCATGAAAATACTAAATAAAATCGCCTTTCTCATTCTGTTGTAAGGTTCCGAATTCATGGGTATTCGATTTGAAACAATAAAGTCTACCTTATTTTTAATGAAGGACTTTATTGTGCAGTAAAATCCACTAAAGATTGTCATCATGTTCATGACGCCGAAGGCTAGGCTGCACTAAAAGTGCTTTTTGAAAACCGCGTCTAATTTCCTTCTGTATTTTTTATGCCGCAGGGAAAATGCGTGAGGCATTCCAAAAACGGCGAGGTCATGCTGGACTTTTACTCTGTGGATTTATACTATGGCATTGCATTAGATGAGTCTTCACGGCCTACCCACTAAAAACCTAACATTGTTTCATCGGTTGGGAGTGAAAGAAAGAAAGAAAAACTACAATCCAATGGATTTTTTTAAAATCATTAATAAAAAAGATCTCGGCTGGGAATCGAACCTTGACCGCCCGAGTAGCAGGCGAGCTTCCTACCACTGAACCACCGATGGTTGTTGATAAGGCCTGTTTTCTTTTCAATAATAATTAAAAATGTAATAAAACATGCTAAAAATTAACGAGAAAAAAAATGCGGCTATCTAATAAAAGTTTTACCTTAAAAGAATAAAAATAAAATATTTATTTATTGACAACACATAATACAATTAAACTAACTACAATAAAAACAGTAACTTACATTAAACCCTCTCGGGTTAGGAGCCTGCCTCCAAATAGGTGGAGCAGTGAAATATGCGAGAAGTTGTCAATCATCAATCAATCATTTTTAAAAGAAAGCAACCACTTATTGACGACTTGAACAATGCCATCTCTAAAGTAGTCCACTGGTTTAAAGGCAATAATTTACTTCTTATTGCAGGTAAAACTAAATGGTTAAAAAGGTTATTACCCAATGTAAAGCAGACACAAACCAGTGTAACAATCTATATATAGGTACCTATATAAAACTCAAAGGTGACTGACTGACATAGAGATCTATCAACGCACAGCCCAAACCACTGGACGGATAGGGCTGAAATCCGGCATGCAGGTAGATGTTATGACGTAGGCATCCGCTAAGAAAGGATTTTCGTCAATTCTACCCCGAAGCGAAGCGAGGGCGGGCCACTAGTCAAAGATAATAATAAAATGGGTTTAAACTGTTCCAAACGTTCGGGTAGGTTCCAAATGAAGATGAAATGATTTTGTATTGATACCGTAACAATATATTTTTTTGTAAATATTGTTACATTATTATTTAATGGACCTTGTGGACACTACAGTATTCTTAAGCATTATACTACATTCGAAGCTTCAGTGGGGCCCACATATTGAGAAATAGTCGAAGAGACTGAGCTCTACAGCCTACGCAGTAATGAAGATACGGCATTAACTGACGTAGATACTGCTCGATTAGTTTATTTTAGTTATTTTCATAGTGTGATGTCGTACGGTATTTTGCTGTGGGGAAATGTTGCCGACATTTAAACTATTTGTGTGCTGCAGAAACGGGCAGTTCGATCAATTTACAATCTTAAGACTAGAGACTCTTTAAGAGAAAAATTTAAAAAAATCGATATAATGACTGTTGCTTCTCAGTACATTTATGAAAATTTAATGAATGTTAAAAAAAATATTACATTATTTCCTCTTAATAGTGATAAGCACTCGCTTAATACTAGAAATAAAAATAAATTAGCTGTACCAATTACAAGGCTCCACAAAATCAATAATTCATTTAAAAGTCTCTGTGTACGCTTCTACAATAAAGTCCCTAGCAATATCCAAAAATTAAGCAATCTAGTCTTATTAATAATTAAGTTCTTATACGTGGAAACGCTGCGTGGATACGCTTGCTCCGTGCCATACAGGTAGTACCTCCTTAGCTGCAGGCGCGGCGGCGGCCTCTGCCGAGTGCTCCAAGCGGCACAAATATTCAGCTCTCATTGAGAACTACATATTTGTGCCGTTTGGGGTCCAAGCGCCCATTCCCTTTTTAAGGAATTGTCAAAGAGGCTTACCGAAGTGAGTGGTGATCAAAAGGCTGGTAGCTATCTTGGTCAACGGATCAGCCTTGCCATCCAACGCGGCAATGCTGCCGGCCTATTGGGCACTTTTTTGTAAATATGTTACATAATTATTTAACGCTGTAAAGTTCTTTTCGCCAGTTTTTCTCCACAGCTAAAAAATGTGGTAGAGAAAAAATATGGATTGCAATTTGAATAAAGACATTTTGACTTTTGATCACTACTGCAGCACTGTACAACAGCTTCTTAACATCAGATTTTGATACGTTTTTCACTACAGAGAGGGGTAGGGCCTAGCGGATTTTCCATTCGAATTGGTCCCTTCCGTATCGATTTCTTTGGTTCCATTCATATCGCACCCGTTTGGGAAAGAAAGCTCCATCTTACAGAACATTACAGTAAAATAACAATACGTTTCAATATCTCACACGATGGGGTAGATGATGAAATAAAATCATCCCCAGGTAGGTTGGTTGTTATGGGAGCTACCCTAAAAAATATGTTTCAAAATTTCATTCTATCCTTGTGTCGGGTAATTGATATACATATCTTCACAAAATTACAGCTCTCTAGTGCTAATAGTTTCTTAGTAAAACCGGGGACGGACATGACGAAACTAGATGGATTCCTTGTCTTGTCAGGACTACGGAACCCAAAAAATGATGTAAAATCCATTAAATTATTTCTAATTTCGTAAGTTCAAATAATGAAATATACGAATATATACAATTTCACTAACTTAACTTATCACACCAAAAGCCTACGAAAACAAAAACGAAATTACATCATATCACAGTAACAAAAAACGAGCGAGTGCTTGACGGTGGAGAGTTCGAGACCCAATTTAGTGGGTTCTAGAATTCAATTTACATTGCCAATTGTACAATAAGTCAAGCCTCAGGGAATATCTTCGCTTTATCCAGAACTCGCGTGGCATTTATCATCTAATTTGATTTCCCTGCGTGGTACAATAAATGTTAAAACGTATGTGAATCTTCATGATAAATCCTCTTATTTCTAAATGTTTGCTTCGAATTTTCGGTAGGTATACATTTCGTATTATCTTTAATAAGGTTTTCTAGCGATGCGGAACTCGGAACAGTTTTGTTCTCATATAACATTACATGTCGGGTGTATTAAACACGTGTTTGATTGTCTATGATCTGAGGTACATAAAATTTTATTATGTTTAACTTTTAGATGAGTCTTTCCTCTCCATCTATTGAACGAAAGTATTATCCTTCAGAGCGAGATTGTATTATAACTTTTTCTTGATTCATCAGGAATAATGGAGTAAAGTAAATTAGCCATTTATATATTATATAATTACCTTGCTGGCCTGTATATTGTTTCTTCACGCCTTGTTTACAAGATCTCGGGTTGTAGGAGAGAGGGAACACGTGAGCGGACTGCGTGGCCGCTTGTCGTTAGCTTCATCGCAGTTGTGAGTCATGTAGGTTACCTTAGAAGGTCACCCGTCGATAGTTTTGGTCTAAACCCATAATGACGATTATTAATCAGAGAGTGATCCTGTAGGTTTTAGGACTTTACACAAGACCGCGCTAAGTCTTAGAAAAGGTCCTTAACAATTATGTGACCCACATTCATACATTATAATTTTTCATAACATAATAGAAGTCATCTTCCACTAAGGAACCAAAGTTTTTTGCTTAATTAATCTCTATCCGCGCAAGCCCGATTTGAATCGACAAAAAACATTTTCGAACGCCAATAAATATTTGATATTAAAATTTCGTTAATATCCAGCGAGCCGGAACAAATACTCCACCGAAATAGATATAGCAAAGCCGTTTGTTTACGCAAATCATCGTGAACAGCGGCGCGCGTAAAAAACTCTGTCAGGCTTCAAGTTACTATTACATGAGTAAAGAAGGCGCAGAGGCAAAGGTTCAAAGAGCACTGGCGGCCTGTCGTCGCCAACAGGAACGTTTCTATGAATACTGGCTAGTTTACACAGTGCGATCTATGTATGAGTCAGCTTGCCGAGTAACGGCACTGCAGTAACTCGCACTGTTTGGACTTTGGACGTAATTTACGAGTTATGGTCGTAGCAGACATAACAACTCGGAAAGAGATCTTCACCGTATCAACTCGAGCCGTTCAGTATTATTTTTAATAAAACTCCCTTCTACAGTGCACACTATTCGGAATCGTAACGTAATCACCTCGCCTCAGACGAGCTCGTGTCCCAAGAAGAGGCGATTATAATACGATTGCGATGTGCGATTTGATGATGCGAATAAATCGAATGAGCCTTTAAAATTTATTCATAGACTATGACGACATAATATGTGATTTGACGAATGAGTAAACCTTTCGGTTTAGTGCTGTCACCTGACGCCCGACAGAAAACTCTCATTTCCTTTTATTTGAATTCAAATATACCCGTTTTCTATTGAAAAAATCAACATGTGTCATGCCGAGCTACTGGCGTACGTGTAGACAAGCCGAGTGGCTGTCTACTGGTTAGGCAGCAGGTCACACTGTGTAAACGAGTCACACGACAGCAGCCAGTGCTCATACGCGCAATGAAATAAATAAACATTTGATCCTGTGCCTTCTTTTATCGTGTATCTACTTTGCCAAGGAGATAGCTATCAATCATTCTGTCGGGAGGCCACTGGATACCAGTTTATAGGTCGATCGAGGAGCCAATGTAAATTTACATAGAACTTAACGAATGAATTACTCTAATATGTGTACAATCTCGTTCCGTTACAAGCTTTAATTTTGTTCTCCATTATCCTACTTCTTTAATCGATTATCATAATTAGGTATAAGGTCTTTATAGTAAATTATCAGTCACGTGTTGGTCTAACCCTAACTTAATTCCCTAACCCGTGTCTAGTCTTGGAAACTTAATAAACCATAGCATAACACCGCTAAAAGTTTATATTATTTAACTGTTGTCTTCGGAATGGTGGCCTTTACTTCCCCTGATTAGTTAAGGTTGTATTTACTTTTATATGTTTAGACGTTCAGAAAAGCTTTTAACAGCTTAGTATGTAGATCTCTGGAATCCATATAATTTAACAGCAGCAGTACTTCCCTACGTGTGGTAACTTTTTCCAATTCTAACAGAAAAGCTGCTATGCCCTAGCTTATATATGGCGTAGTAACTGCACTTGTAATTTATAGGATATTATGTGTCGCCGCACACGGGCCACACGCCACAGCAACAAACGCCGCCACGAGAAGCTTGAAGCGGCTACTAAAGTGGCTGAAGCGCGCGACAGCGGCCGCGCGCGAGTGACGTGTGGCGGCGTTTTGTATCGGCGGCATTAAGTAGCCGGTGCGGGCCACAAGAAGCGAGCAACGACGATTTGTAGCGTCTGGCGGCCACCGGCGTACCGTGTGTGACGAGTCCATATAAAATGTATGAAAACTACAAGAAATATGCCGGTGGCGGCGTTTTGTGGTTGTGGTCGGTGGCCCGTGTGCGGCGAAACTAAGAGACGTAGACGTAATTGGAGGGCCCGTCTAGAGAACGAACCTCGACCTTATAGAAGACCACAGCCAACTAGCACTATCTTTTGGCGGTGTTGTGTTTCTGTCGGTGAATAAAGTTCCAGTGTTCCACGGGGTAGAAGATTAGATTGGGCGGAGTAGGCACAATGCGAGTGATATTTTTTGCATCACAAGCGTCTATAGGCTATGGTGGCCGCTTACCTTCAGGCGGAACATATGTTTGTTTGCCACCAATAGAAACTTTAAGTATATAAAAAGTGCTGCCAACTACTTGGTAAGAGCTCTTTTACAAAATTGCGCCGCTGCCGTACTGATCGGCGTGTAGGTAGAAGTGCACTAGTATATATTGCATTTTACGGGTGCTGTTTCGAGTCTTATAAAATAATTATTAATGATTTTTTTATAGAAATATATATATATATATTTCAATAGTTCAATGATGGTAGATTAGTTTTATGAAAGTTTTTGATAGTAATTCCATATAATTCAATATCAAAATACGAGGTAAACATGCTTTATTTTTTGGGAAAACTCACGAAAGTTAGATGTTTTTTTTTATAATTAATGAGATGGAAAATCAAAATTATAATACATTATGTTGCAACAAAAATATATTTCTGATGTCATAGTAGTTAATTTGATCTAGTTTATTGAACACCATTTAGAGATTGAGGCGTTTCAATTTGTGCATATTATCGTTTTTTCCGTAAACTAGCTGCAGTAGAACGATCAGTACAAAAAAAGGAAAACAGTATTCGCAAATATTGTACATTCACTTACAATAGGAAGAATAAATCTACTGTTTACTTTTATTGGAAATAGTCAAAATCTTTTCAAAGCGGGTAAACGAGGCGCTCAAAAATTACGATCTGTTGCAAATAATGTGAAAGGTCTTTTAAGAATAAACCATAATTCGTATCAAATTAAGACGAGCTATTAATATAGTACTACTTACTTTCTTAATATTTTCCTTCTACATACCTTGTAGAAGGAAAATATTATGCCAAAGAATTCATTTTCAATTACCAAAGTCCTCATTTCAAAACGTAAAATTAAAATGACATAATAAACTTTATAGACGGCAGGTCCTTAACTTCGCGTCTGGATTCTTATATCCAATTCAATTTTAACATCTAAGTAATTCAGAAAGCGCCTAGTACGGTATTAATTGAACAAATTTAATTTAAGCCTATAAATAATTTAGTCAAAGTGTTCTGGCCAAACTTAAAGTCTGCAAGTTCAAGTTAAGTGTTCGCAAACGAATTAACGGATTCTTTCCACAATGGTTGGTTCTTAGTAGCTCTGTCTTTTTAAGTTGTATTTCTGAATCAATGGCCTCAAGTAAAGCTGTATTTCTATTTAAAGCCTTTTTACTTGCCGAAGTTTCTAAGCTCCCGTTAAAGTTTCCAAGTAAGAAACTGTGAAGTCTTTTTGTATCCATAAGTAGTTTTTTTGGGAGTCATTAATTATTTTGCAATTGAAAAGTATGTGTGATGATTTTTCATTATGTTTAATAGGTTGAAGAAAATTGTGAAAGTAATAGTATAATAATAATCATCATCATCATCAGCCTATTAATGTCTCCACTGCTGGGGCACAGGCCTTCCCTATGGATGGAATAGGGAGTTTGGGCCAGACCCACCACGCGGGCCCAGTGCGGCTTGGTGGGCGCTAACGACTGCAGATGCAGCCGGGAACAATGGCTTAATGTGCCTTCCGAAGCACGGAGGAACTCGAGATAGAAGATTTTTGGTCACCCATCCAATGACCGACCATTGCGAAAGTTGCTTAACTTCAATGATCGCTGCCGAGCACGCTTGCTACCTGCGCCATCGAGCTCATCGAGTATGATAATATGGTATATGAAATTATGAATGTTTTGTTGTACAGTGAATTTAGAAGAATTAACCTTAAAATATGCTAGCTAAAATAGACAATTCCGCGAAATTTGCCTTCAATAAAATAAAACGTGTAATATACCTAGAACGAATTATATGAGTACTTTAATCCACTTTTATACATATAGTTTTTACACTTAGGCGTGCTTTATAAAAAAAAAACTTCAAACCACATGAACACTAGTTTATAGAATGAACAATAGTAATATGTAGTGATATTATCTTGATTCGTGTGCGTGCTATGAACTAGGCGTTTTGGTATTATTTTGTTCCAAATAAATTGCTTAGATGATTATGGCAACTGGCATCATCATCATCATCAGTCTCTTAATGTCCCTACTGCTGGGACACCTGCCCTGGGGACCCTATTTCATAATAGGGAGTTTGGGCCATGACCCAACTCGAGCCCAGTGCGGATTTGTGGGTGCTAACGACTAAAGTTGCAGCAGGGACCAACGGCTCAACGTCCCTTCAAAGCACGGAGGAACTCGAGATAGAAGATTTTTAGTCACCCATCCAGTGACCGACCATTGCTGATTGAAACTTGCTTAACTTCAATAATTGCAGTCGAACGCGCTAGCCACCTGCGCCATCGGGCTCCTCGGTAACTTTTGTTTTTTTTTATAGATAGGTCCGACAAATGACTCCAACCCACCTGATGTCAAGTGAATGTGAAGTCCAGACGCGAGGATAGCTGATACAGCAGTTCTACCTGCCACACCAGCCATCCTCACCCTGCTTCTTCACGCCTCTTTTAAAGGATCCCAGGTTGTAAGAGGGAGGGAACACGTGAGCGGGCAGAGCATTCCATTTACGGATAGTGCGACAAAGAAATGAGTCACCAAATTTCTTTGTACGCGTTGGAATTGTGGCCACAGTAAGACGGTGACAACGTAGGCCAGCGCGCGTGGTCCTCTGAAGGAAAGGAGAAGGTGGGATAAGAGAGAATAACTCCTCAGAACACTCGCCGTGGTACAGACGATAACTCCTCCTTCTCGACTAACTGGCATAGTTCTCTTCAAACGACATCTCAAATGAGAGTTCGACGAAAGGCAGCGGCGTGGCTGTGTCACTGGCATTGCTGAAGTTTATTTGTGCGACGGTGACACTTTAAAATCAATCAAAAAGATTACAATGGCTTGTGATTTTAATTTCAAAAAGTTTGAATGACATTCTATAATAAACTACACGATCTCAAACCAAAGTGACGTTCCTTCTATATAACGAATATTTGCACCCACCACAATGAAGACATCGACAGATTGATGTAATAGTTAACATTGCGAAACCCTAGAACCACAGAGAAACCTTTTCACCCAACACCGAGGCTGCGGAAACCGACGGCGATTCATGCCCCTGCATAGCGGAACACAATACAGGTCGTTAGAAAGCTGTAATGGTGGGGAATTACCTGCACAGTGATTTATAACGGGTTGCTTTGTGGCCCGCACAATATGACCGCTGACCCCGATAGATAGTTAATCTTTCCCCTTAAACTTCCAATGTGGATGCGCACGGAAGCCCCCCCCCCCCCCCTCCTCACTCTTTGATTTGTTTCGTGACACTTGTCGGATCCGTTTGTTAGCTGTTCAATTTCTATGACTTGTTAATAGAAATTGAACAGCCGTTCCGATTCATAAGGCAACATCTATTACTGATAATTGAAGTTCTTTTTTTTACATTTACGAAACGCGATTGAACACGACATAATTTTTAATTTTTATGTTTGAAGCAGTATATTTTTAAAATAACTGTGGTTTTAGTAACGAGATTTTTTTGCAAGTGTATACATATTATTGTACCTTAGTGATATGTAAGACATGATAAGACCTAAATGTAAAAATTGCATGTCCCATAGAGGAAGCGTACTCGTAAATCCATTTTATTAAGGTATACATCTTAATAAAAATGGATTTACCTACTCTTATTTCTCGGCATCAGTATGACGATGAACGACGTACACTCAAAATGCAATTCAAAAGAAAAACGTGACATTATCAATAGTTTGGTCCTCCGAGCCGGATATGATTCGGCGTTAACCACCAGCGCGTACCACTAAACCAGCTTATTGTCTACCTTTAATTTCCTGCTCGAATCAAAGTTTCACCTCCCCGAACGACTCGGGCTGAACAGCCATGGACTAACCGCCTTTTGTAGCGGCATAGCCAGCTAATCTCTTTGTTTCGTTCGCTTTTGTTCGATATCAGACACAAAGGAAACACTAAACACACGAGTGCCCGTGAAAACGGTCGTTTTACATTCCACTTTGATAATTGTTTGTTAATGTGTTGATAGTGGAGCTCGATGGCGCAGTTGGTTAGCGCGGTCGGCTGCGATCGTTGAAGTTAAACAACTTTCGCAGTGGTCGATCATTGGATGGGTGATCAAAAATCTTCTATCTCGAGTTCCTCCGTGCTTCGGAAGGCACGTTAAGCTGTTGGTCCCAGCTGCATCTACAGTCGTTAGCACTCGCCAATCCGCACTGGGCCCGCGTGGTGGGTCATGGCCCAATCTCCTTATTGCATCCATAGGGAAGGCCTGTGCCCCAGCAGTGGGGACATTAATAGGCTGATGATATGTTGATAGACTGGTTTATGTTCATTTTTCAAATATACATTTGCATGTATAATTGAGCTTAAATTAGGTTCACTGTGTTATATTACAAATTATTCTGAAAAAATAACACCCTTTTTAGTTGCAAAAAACGGTATAAGGTTTATTTAAAGAGCTTCCTATTTCAAAAAGAATATCTCATTTAGCAAGCGAAAAATAAATCTCAACAAAATCCGGATTCGTTTTTCTAAATACACAAATTTATTTAAGAAACTTGTGGAATTTCACAATCTAATACCGTTAGACGCGAACCTTGAAGAAGGCTCGATAGGCTTTTTCACGCCTTCCGTTGAAGTGAAAATTCAATACAAACTGCGATAGCTTGATAACTTTTCGCAATTGTATTAACACAGCAATTAAACTTTTCGATCGCTTGTTTAATCTTTGAGAGTTTTGGAATACTTCCACGTAATTAGCAAAACGCTACCGCTGGCCTAAAACCTCAACCCCATTTCGGAAATGAAATTGATGTAAACATAAAGATTGTTCAATTTCGTTTCAGATTTTAAATATATAACTGCGAGGCCTTAAAGCCCTCAGAGAGTTATGAAACATGCTGATTATCTCTGTTGAATGTGTTGGCCATTTCCGAAATTGGGTAGTTAAAAGTGTTATCAGATTATTAAACAAAAAACTTGAAATAGCTGAAACTAGCATAATAAAAAGTATATACAGGAATATATTAAAATTGGCATTTCATCTTTTTCAATGTTTTTACTTAATACATTGGTCCACAATTCGTTTGAAAATATTACCAATATGCAATCTAACTTTACCAGAGTTGTCAGCGTGAGTTAGTGACGATGAAGAGCCTTTCATTTTTTGCCTTATTAAAACCAATAATGACAATATAAATAAATAAATAAATATTTCCAACAGTCATAGTCTAGCCCCAAAGTAAGTACTGTAAGGCTTGTGTTATGGGATGCTAGGGTAACGGATAGAATACATATACTGTACATATATAAGTATATTTATATAGAAATAAATATTAAAACATCCATGACTGGAGTACAAATGCTCGTATTCCTCACACAAACATCTGCCCCCACCGGGATTCGAACCCGGGGACCTCTCGAGTCGGCGACACCATGAAACCCGGCGTACAAACTACTCGGCCACGGAGGTCGTCAAATATGTTCTGTAATTTGCTATAAAAATATCGACATATGCATAAAATAAAGTAGGTAACATATGAAAATGTTATCAAATTACTTTTATCATACTTTTAGGCGAAATGGACGCATAATGGTAAAAACATTTATTCTAAAACTTATATAACTTCGAAGATAGCAATTGACAGACAGACAGACATGACGAATCTATAAGGGTTCCGTTTTTTGCCATTTGGCTACGGAACCCTAAAAACACCGCGAGACTTCATTCAACAATGTAAATTCTAAAAATAGCTTTCTGTTACGCCCTGATAATTCCCAGTAGCATATTCGAAAGTGAAAAGCTCTGGGATAAAATTTCAATCTCGTGCCCACATAAAAATTCTAACGTTCATACGTTGTTCAATATGTAAGTACCTACATACCATGTAGGTATTGACATTCCCTCTACCGCTTTCAGACGAAATTAACAAATAAACAAAATGAAAAAAATACAGCCGGATTCAATGAATCCGCTCCAAATATCACTCGCGTTATTTGACAATGTTCGTGTGTTTAATGAAAATTGAATTATGGCTTGTGATCGTTATTTTTTTAAGCCATTTCGAATAAACAGTGCCTTCACAAAAGGTTTCGCCTCGCCCTGTTCGAATCATATTATCTGTAATGTATATGTCACAACGATGTACGAAAAATAAGAATGATGAACACGTAAGGATAAATGACTCTTGACATAGAAAATCAATGAATTGATCAAAATATATTTTAATTGTAATGGTGCTGTACTACTGCATTACGTTATATATATTTTCAAGCTATAAGTAGGTAAAATTTTACCGTAGAAGAGACCTACAACAAACAAAATGATAAGGTGTACGCACGCAGTAGTGAAGAAGCAAGCAACCGTATTCCGCGTGTCCAACGAGTTCATTTTCCATCCTCGCTCATGGTATGGTTGAGAGTTTCTTATTCGGACTTTCCATTATGATACTTAACAGAGGTACATTTTTGTGAGAAAGGTGTAAAAACAATGCAGTTGTGTATCAAAATACAGTCCAGACGAACCTTGTCATTATCTAGTGTTATAATATTTAACTATTTGGTAATGCCAAAGATAGTATCATTTGTAAATCTACATTAGTTTCTCGAATTTTCGATCCTGTCACATCATTCATACATTCAATCGATCCTTCGCCTTCGAACGCTGTACCTAACTACATAAACGAACTTTTGTGCCGAAAAGCACATAGGAAAAATGCAAGCGTTTATTGTTTGTGCGACCGTCATCTTGATGGTAACTGATATCACCAGACAGGGACTGCTGCAGGCTGCAGCAGACGCTGGGCGCATCCAATCATTGCAACCGTCGCGGCCCAACCCTCAAGTAAGTTGCCACCGTTTATCATCAATCTATCCTAGAATCCGCCATTCGCCTTTTTATATTTCCAACTAGCACCTTACAGTCCATCTTCAGGATTTCGATCCCACCAGGTGTAGTTTACCCCGCCTCACCACTATTGTTGGCACTTGCTTATTGACACGGTTTCCGCAATTCTATGCACCTTTGAAGAACTGCAGCGGCGTAATATTTTCTTTAATTTTTTTAATAAAATGACACTTCTTCTTCTCTTACTACGGTCAAATAAACTTCTCTTTTTTTTTGTTTCTTAGGTTTTCACGCACATCACTCATTAAATAAAACTAGTTTTTACGGGTTAATGCACGAAACTTTATTGTGCCGTTCATGCGCTTTTTGATACGGCTGTGCCACGCCTCGACAGAGTTGTTCGTTTTATGTTTATCATTGGAATAACTTATATCCGTATAAAATGATTTTGACCTTAACAAAATAATGTTCAAAATTTTGGATTTTTGTACTTCTTTCAGAATTAGAATTCATAAATCTTTTGGCAAATTAGAAGTTAAACGATCAAATTTTCGAGACCTGTACATACTGAAGAACGGTCTTTATACATCTGGACATAATGACTTCTTGGACATTCCTGACATGTGTATATTGACTACCAGTCTTTATAACATCCGGACATTATGTCACCTTGGACATTCTGACCCTTGGCTCAACATATCCCAGAGGGAATATTAGTTAAATTATTTGCAAAATCATCCACTTAGGGATTGAATAAGTGTATGCCTATTTAAAAATTATAAGGTTCCTTTCTATCTGGTAAAATCTTTTTGCTCCGAAATTCAGTATTTGGCAATGTTGTAAAAAAGACTCGTCGACTTTTTGCGGAATTACATAGAAAATATACATTTTTTATAATTTTTTTCTCCCTTCCATGAACTCATATTAGGGTTTAAACAACCTTTTATTTAATTTACGCAAAATTCGCCCGCGAAATTATTAATAAGTGTCGCCGCACACGGGCCACCGACCACAACCACAAAACGCCGTCACCGGCATATTTCTTGTAGTTTTGATACATTTTATATGGACTGGCCACACACGGTACGCCGGTGGCCGCCACACTCTACAAATCGTCGTTGCTCGCTTCTTGTGGCCCGCACCGGCCACTTAATGCGCCGATACAAAACGCCGCCACACGTCACTCGCGCGATTCCCCACCCTTAACTTAGTCGGCCGCTGTCGCGCGCTTCAGCCACTTTAGTAGCCGCTTCTAGCTTCTCGTGGCGGCGTTTGTGGCTGTGGCGTGTGGCCCATGTGCGGCGACACTTAGGGTTGAAAACGAAAAAAGATTCACTAATGATACAAGACACAAAATTAAGTCACTCGGATGTAAAACATCGTTGTAGGCTTTAGAGGTTAAGAAACGTCTTCTTATTTATAAGATAATTGAAACTTCCAATGTAACTTTAGTGGGCAAACAACGGCTGTGTTTGCATAACAAGGACCCATTAACCCAATTAAGAGGTTCACCGCTAGACCTGTACATATTAGTACTCATATAAATTAATTCATGGGTACGTTAACCATAAAAGCTTTGCCGTTCAAACCTGTATAGAGAAAAAAATCTAAGTTTGTACAGATTAAATTTACTAATTTTATTTATATTAATTTAGGTTATCTATTATACGTTTAGGTCGTAAGGTTACATTTTCAAGAACTAGCTGTAAACAACTTTTATAACGTACGTGTGTGTAGTATTGATTAATGTATTTCTAATTCATCATTAATATTTTAAAAAATAAAATAGTATTTGTGTTCTCTACTTGTTCTCCATATGCTTAAATCTCAAACTTCCCCTTTAATATAGCGATGATTGTAATTTTAACATTTAATTAATACTAAATTTGCGATTATTGTAATTTTAACATTTAATTAATACTAAATATATAAAAAATATTTTTTTTAGTATTTCTTGATTTGATTAAGAATATAACCGACGAAATGTTAGTTCGGCTCGCATACTACCACTATCTACCACCAGTTCCGTAATATCACTCAAGTTTATTTTAAGACTACACCAAAAGCTAAATCGTGGGAAAAAATGTATCTCTATTTCCGTAACAAATATCTGCATCTACATTATATAGTTCGTGAAATCCATAACCCAGTGACCCGGTCCTCGAGTTCGGACCATTACATATCTATAGTGGGTCGATTTGACTCCAATAATCTCCCATTATTTGCTTGACCTGACACGAAAGACCCCCTCAATCGGCAAGATTGCCACTGATTATGGGCTGATTGCGGATTTGAAACCACATTTATTACCACTTCACCTGTACGCCTGAAGATTTACGACCCAAGAATCGCTTTTGTAGTATGTGGGCCACTCGAAAGTTAAATTGCTTTTAATATTGCAGTTGATGCCGAAATAGCTTTTTATTTATCAATGCTTTTTCGTAATTTACTTATTATATTCTGCTTGTGCACTTCTTTCGGTATTTTAATATATGTGTGTAATTGTGTGTTGGATTATAAACACTGTACGTGAGTAAATCTGGACAATTGTTATTGTGAAATTTCACACCACCGTTTCTCATATGTATGTATTAACATCAACATCTGCACACCATATTTACTTAGGTCCACGTGCGGCAATTTCGATAAATTTCAATTTAACTAAAACTAGATTTCGCCCACACAATAATGTCAAATTCACATTGACGTTTTGTCATTTTTCTATAGGTTCAATTTAGTATTAGTTGAATCGAGTTCAGGGTAATTGTTGCTGTAAGTGGACCTAAATATAATAAAGCTGAAAAGTTTACTTGATTGTTGTTTTTACCGCCTAAAAAAATAGGTGGAACTAACTAAATGAATCAAACCACTGCTGTAATCTGGGGTGTCTAACAACTGCGGGGTGGATAGCAATATTTTAGAAATAAATACAGACCTAAATGTGACAGCGAGCGGAACTCGGTATTGTCGTCTCCAGTGGGCAGGGCAACTCCCTTTGCAGTGTGAGAGAGAGAGAGAGAGCGTCTATTGCTTGGTGGGGTAGAATCATCGCCGGAAGAAGCGCTAGCAGCGTTTGAGAAGGCCGTGGAAGAGGTGTCTGCGGAGGACTGGAAAAAATGTTTTTAAAATTGGTTTAGGCGCTTGAAACTTTGTATAGAGGCTGGTGGAGAGTTCTTTGAAAATATTTAATAAAAATATTTTTTTCATACAACTTGGTCTTTTAGTTTCTTAAAACTTTCTGAGTATCCCACGTATTTTGACCAAGGTGTAGATAAAGGTGCATGAGATTTCATAACTTTTTGACAGTGCGAGTCATATGGTCTTGTCTTAGCAACATTTTACATGAAAAATGATTTTGGTGGGACTGAGTTTTGTGTATCGAGATTCGAATTCAAATACCGAAACCCAGGATACTGAATAAAAAAACAAACATTTTGGCGCGAAAAAGTTTCAACTGGCGCATTGCGCTCGAGGAATATTTACGAGTTTGGAACTTTTTGCGATGCCACCGTTACAGTGGCGAACATTTATTAGTTTTTCGAGTGCTCCGTAAGGGGTAGTTATATTTTTCTGCACCATTTAGCTTGGCTATCGGCTGAAATGTCAACTGGATATAAAATACTTTTTGCCAGGTATTTTGCGCAACGATGGGCGGATAACTCTTCCGTTAAGTTTTCTATCGTCGTTAAGCTCAAATTAACTAATTTCTCGTGTCCAAATCTCCATACACCAAAATTACAAAGTTTTGATCTAAATGAAATTACATTACTAATTTTTTTTTATTAACTAACTGTTAGCAAAAAATATTATCGAATCCTGTCTGGACCGAACTGAATTTTTTGTAGTAAAATTTTTGCTGGTAATTATGCCGACGGTATAACACACTACGAAAGCACGTGTGCTGAAATCATATTTTACTAATATAATAAAGCAATTGCCCGTCCTCGCTTCGCTTCGGTGTCGACAATACCTTTTTTATATTGTTTTAAACGTCCATGGTCACTTACACTATAGTTATTTATTTTATTTACGGGATTGTTACCATATACTTTGTTTTTGGCGAGTTTCCAATATTTCGGTATTGTTGCAAGCATCATGATAACGGATTAACAGTTACTCAGTGGTCATGGCGCTTGCAACAGTGCCGAAATATCGGAAATTCGCTAAAAACGATGTACATAGTAACATTCCCGTACAAAACATAAATAACTATACTAGCTTTTGATCTCAGACTTGTATTATACATTAAATGAAACAAGTTTCAACGGTATATATGCACTGATTTATGTATTTATATTGACGTTTCGCAACCTTTTAAGGATGCGTCGTCGAAAATCGTTCGAAAAGGATGCGATACGTCAATAAATCAGAGCATCTATAACATTGAAACTTGTTTTATTTAACTAGCAAACCAGTGAACCAAATGTTCACCTAAACCTGATTTAAAAAAAATTGTATTTAATTAATTGAGAACTTCGAAGATTTTGTGTGGTTTCGTTTGAAATTCGTGATTTCTCGAAAACTGGAAGTGCTACGTTACTCAAATCCGGTTTGTAGTCTTATCAGACTATTCTTAACTTATAACTTAAATATTCTCTTTATCTATCTCCTACGGTTTGGCCGCTGAAACAGCACCACAGACAGACAACATCAGGTGGGGTAGAGTCATTTGCTTACTGGCGAGGTAAAAAATAAATAAAAAAGAAACGCTTGCTGTCTGACTGTAAGTTTAAACTTATATTAAAGCATAATACACAGGAATGCGCTAATTTGGAAGCAGCGACAGATTTAACTCACTGACTAACTATTCATGAAATCTCAGAAGCTATAAAGTTTTCCAACTTGAAATGTGGTGCGCTTAGTTTAGAAGGAATTTCCCGAATCTTGAACACAGTACCAAAATGAGATTCCAAAATCGAAGAGAACATTCTCTTAGTAGCGCTGCGCTAATTTTAAAGTTGTTCAAGTTTGTTTCCTAATTCCTACTCTCACTAGTATTATAAATGTGAGAGTTTGTATGTTTTTACTTAATAAAAGGAGCTCGATGGCACTAGTGGTTAGCGCGTTCGGCTGCGATCGATGAAGCTAAGCAACTTTCGCAGTGGTCGGTCATTGGATGGGTGACCAAAAATGTACTATCTGGAACTCCTGCGAGCTTCAGAAGGCACGTTAAGCCGTTGGTCCCAGCTGCATCTGCAGTCGTAGGCACGTAGTTATTCGCACTGGGCCCGTGTGGTGGGTCATGGAACAATCTACCCATTCCATCTACAAGGAAGGCCTGTGCCCCAGCAGTGGGGACATTAATAGGCTGGTGATGATGATGACTTGATGACGCAAGAAATCGAACAAAGAAGGGATCAGTTGGATTTTTTTTTATCTCTTGTTACAATGCAAACTAAAAGTCCCACGTTGGGTGCCTCAACAGCCCATAACACCACTCTGTCCTACTTAAAGGTATACAGTTTGTGATGCTAAGTCTGCTATTCCTCGTCTATCCCGAATACTGAATGAATATTGCAACTTTGTCGACTTTTTTTTATGTTATAGGGGGCATCCGAGCAGATGGCTCACCTGATGGTAAGTGATCACCGTCGCCCATGGACACTTGCAACACCAGGAGTATCACAAATGCGATGCCGGCCTTTAAGGAAGGAGTACGCTCTTTTTTTGAAAGTTTTTTGGTCGTATTGGTCCGGAAACACTGCTGGCGATATATTCAACAGTTTTGTCGTACGTGGTAAAAAATTTTGACAAAAACGCACGGATGTGGATAGCCACGCATCAAGATGATGGGGATGAAATTTTTGTCGCGATGTACGATGGCGAAATGCAGCAGCTGGAATTAATCCGAACAATTCCTCAGAACACTCTTTCACGATTACAATTATAAAATACGTAGATTTCTGTATAATATATTGATATGTAAAGAGTAATTGCGTTCATATAAATTGTCATCTATTTAATTTAAATTATAGAAAACAAATATTTAAATTGGTTTGTATAGCGAACAAGAATGAGGTGTCTAATTGTAAGTGCTTTATGTTGTTACTTTAAGTAGATACTCTTATTTTATAACCAATGTTTTGGATCACAAGCTGTAAGTTGAACACGGTAAATAAAAATACTGATTGAATTTGGATGAAATTTTGTACGTATGTAGTTATGACCTGTATTAAGATATAAGATACGAGTTTAATCGCGAAATCTATAATTTCCTAAGAGATTAATTAAAAAAATAAAGTCGACGCGGACGAAATCACGGGCGACTAGTAGTTCAATACTGAAAAAAAGTGCCCAATAACTGGTCTGGGGTTCAATTGCCTAACGTGATTGCTATGGCTATCGCTATCGCTTCCGTTTTAACTTGTTATTTCTGACCCCCGGAGGTTTTCAAATACCTAATGATCCTCTTCTTTAATACTGTTATTACCAATGAAAAAGAAAAAAAAAAACAAGCGCGAGGCATTTGAAAACCTTCAGCGGTCAGAAATAAAATGAAAAATCAGAAGCGACAGCGATAGCCATAGCAATCTCGTCGTTAGGTTAGCCTTTGGCCCTTTGGTCGTGCGAAGCGAGAACAAATACAATAATGGCTTTAGTTATGCAATCACACATGCGAAGTATCGTATACAAGGATAAATATTTTAAATAATTGTTGATAGGTTTATAAAAATGACATAATAAAATCATCGATTAAACATTTTTAACATCGCAGTTACGGTTACGTTTTATTAAGTAATAGATTACCTTCGCACCCTTTGAGTGCTTAAAACGCAAAAACCAAAGACAAAACAAAGATTCGTATTAAAAAAAAAAAAGAATAGACGCAGACATATTTCGTGAGCGACACTCCATCATGTTGAAATAACGCGGCGATGTATCATCATAAGGGGCTTGGAACAACATAAATCCATTCATTCAACATGTGCAATTTGCTCTGTTCTCTGGAAGCTAGTCTCTGAGTTATGCGGGAGTCGTGATGATATATGGTACGTCACGCCACGGAATCGGTGAGGCGGCTACTGCAGAGGCCGTGATTCCTAATAATAATGTATTTTCTCTCGCACAAGACTTTTTTGTGCGTATTAGGAGTAACTTGTCGGTAAAATTCACACTAATATTATAAAGGCGAAAGTTTTTGAGTGTATTTGGTGTACTTCTTCACGTCTAAATGGAGGAAATGATTTAAATAAAATTTGGTATGAAGTTAGCTCACACCCTGGATTAATACATAGGCTACGTTTTACTGCGGAAAAATATCCCTAATAAACTGCGGGGCACTTATACGTTACTAAGTAATGCCTTGTAAGTAAGTAGTAAGTGTAGTGTAGTGTGTAGTGTAGTAATAGTAAGTAATAAGCCCTTGCTGAGTTTCTTGCCGGTTCTTCTCGGTACAAGGTCTCCCGCCGTAGATTTACGAACCGATGGCGTAGCGTTTGACTTTCACAAGAGCTTGTAACAAACAGCCTAGATTGAATAAATGAGTTTGAGTTTGAATAAATTTCACTTATACGTAAACTTTTATTGATAACTAGCTGACCCAGCGTACTTCGCACTGCTTACAATAATTTGATTTATATGGACAAATGGAATTGTATTTTTACTATTTTCCTCGCAATTATTGGATTTTTTATCACCTTTTAAACCTTTTCTAGACCTCCACGAACATTTTAAGACCAACATAAAATAAAACCGTTCAGCCGTTCTCGAGTTTTAGCAAGACTAACGAACAGCAATTGATTTTTATATATATAGCTTAATAAGCTGACTTTAAAAACCCTAATAGTGTAAGTAGAGGAAAGACTTTTTTCCGCTTAGAACAAGTCTCTGAATCGTGAAGAAAATGTCCGCTTTCGTGAACTCAACGCATATGACGTGCGAAAATTTATGCCCTGAAAATTTAGAAATCGCATGCTATGAAAGTAAATATTCTCAGATTTTGTTATGCTACGAGTATAATTAACATGAAGTTTAAGAAAAAGAGAAGATGTCTTAAAAGGGAATAATGGATCCGTGTTTTTAATATCGGATTAAGCGGGCAACGCGGACTATAAAGTCTTGTTACATAAATTCTATATTTTTTTGGGACTCTCACGTACTTTTTTTCTGTTTAGTCTCTCAGTGTCCTCGGTTGTTCGGAGGACTTTTTGTACGCGGGATTCTTAATCCGTCCTGTGCGTTAGTCGATGCATTTGTAAGCCATCTACTTTGGCGGACAAAATAAGTCTGCGGACATTGGTCCGTCGTATGAACAGGCAATAAAAATAAGTGGTTTCACTATAACCTCCGGTTCGTCGGTTGAAAACAGAGTATGTAAATTCGTAGGTGGTCGTAGCACGTCTACGGCGGTTATGCTACGAGTATTAAGCGCGTAGCATTCATGAATATTCCTAGCTAATAACTTGTTCAGCATAATTTAACGTTTACGTGTTATGAATAGTATTTACTATTCATCCAATTGTTTATGCGATAGTTACACAGAAATTGCCATACAAAGAAAATGCACTTAAGAGCAATAGTTAGCAATGTTTTTTTATTTACTCAAAGATATTATTTATTAATTATTTTTTAAAGTAAAAATTATTAATATGGATATTAGCAATTGGAATATAAAAAAAGTTTCAATATAACGGTCTCTTAAACAAATTTAAATGCTAATAAACTCATTTCAGATTGTCTTACAAAACGTTCTTAAACTTATAATTTTACATAATACATTTATATTGCTTGTGTAAATGAGCTCGAGAAAATATTTTTTGGTCACCGATACGCACTAACCACTCGTGCCAATGAGCCAATCAATCAATCAATCCTCAATTTATTTCAATATAGGGGGTTTCCACCAAATATACCAAGATACCAAAGCACAGACCGAGATTGAAGTAGACGCAGCATGTATTTCAAATTGTATGGAAACCAAGCGTGGCACATTTTGAGAACACACGAGAACTAATAATTGGTGAAAAAGCATGGTACTCATGGTACGATGTCGGATTATCGATTTTTTCGGATTACTGACTACTGTCTAGGACCACTCTCTATCGTCTCAGTGAAGTGGCGCACGCTAAGGTGCGTCGATCCTGAGACGCCCCCATATGGGCGTAGGAGGGTACCGGGGGGTTTTAGTGGAGTAGGATCAGTGTGGCCTTCCGCACTGGTCCTGCTTGAGTAGGGTCGGCACTGTTTCCCGTGCCGGCGAGTCCTACACACGCCGTGCGCCTAGTCAGCGTCACGGTATGGTGCGTAACTGAATTTCCCCTCGTCACAAAAAAAAAAAAAAAAAGGACCACTCTATAGTCCGGAATTTTTGGTATAAGATTACCTTGCAATCCGACAAATTATAAATCTAAAAATCTATTTCAATTGATTATATGTGCAAATCAACAGTGATAAGCGTGTCGGAGTACAGGGGGCGCCGGATTAGACGGGGTCCGGATTACCGCGGCTCTACTGTATATAGTTTTTACAGCTCAATATGGCATCACAACACTAGCCTATCAATAAACCACTGCACAGGCAGACCCATCTTTCCCAGTGGGCACTTTGGGCAAGTGCCCAGGGCCCCGCGATCGATAGGGCCCCCCCTCAGATCAAATACAAAGTCCCTAGTTCCTGTTAACTCACCAAAGGGAAGACATAGGGGCCCCATTATCCTAATATGCCCAGGGCCTCCAATAGGTCAAAGACAGCACTGGGCACAGGCCTTCCCTATGGATTGAATAGGGAGATTGGGCCATGACCCACCGAGCTGGACTGGTGTGGATTGATGCGTGCTAAAGACTGCATATGCAGCTGAAACCAACGGCTTAACGTGCCCTCCGAAGCACGGTGGAGCTCGAGATAGTAAATATTTGTTCACCCATCCAATGAGTGACCTCTGTTGCTTAACTACTTGCACCACCGAGCTTCTCAAGAGATAATATGACATAGTTAGACATACTTTATACATTATGATTGACGTCCGGTATCGAGGATGGTAGATATGAGAAACTTGATGTACCGGACGACGCAGCGTGGGGCGGCCCCCAACAAGGTGGACTGACGACATCGTCAAATGTGCTGGGAGCCGCTGGATGCGGATAGCGCAGGACCGCGCATTGTGGCGTTCTACGGGGGAGGCCTATGTCCAGCAGTGGACGGAGAAAGGCTGATGGATGGATGGAGGAGCTCGATGGCGCAAGTGGTTAGCGCGTTCGGATGCGATCGTCGAAGTTAAGCAACTTTCGCAGTGGTCGGTCTTTGGTTGGGTGACCAAAAATTTACTATCTCGAACTCCTCCGTGCTTCGGAAGGCACGTTAAGCCGTTGGTCCCGGCTGCATCTGCAGTCGTTAGCACTCACCAATCCGCACTGGGTTCGCGTGGTAGGTCATGGCCCAATCTCCCTGTTCCATCTGTAGGGAAGGCCTGTGCCCCGGCAGTGGGGACATTAATTGGCTGATGATGATGATGATGATCGAGAATGGTTTCGCGAAGATTAAATTAGCGGTAAAGGAATAGATCTTCCTTTTGACACGCGAAGTACATACGCTTGCCTTATATATTTCGATCTATATCTGTGTAGCGGAGTCTAGGTCCAATTCAATGAGTTCACACTAACCGCCTACCTAGGCTCTTGAGACATCTAACTGTATCGATTCCGTATCACAGAATGCACTTGGTAACAATTTGCGAACCAACGTATTGGGAACATAGTACAGGAAATACCGTCTAAGTGCGATCTGACACGCAAAGGCTTTCGTAATATGTTTAATATTTGAAAATGAGTGTTATATATGAAGGTGTAGAATTCTATAATGAATTACCGGATAACATCAAAGAATGTAAAAACTTGTATACATTTAAAACAAAACTTAGGCATGCCATTAACAGTAACGAATAAAAAAAATCATTTTTTATTAATATATTAAGAAAGAAGCATAATCAGATTTTTTTAAATACTAATAGTAATCCTAACATTTTATAATCAAAATCACAATAATAAAATAGAAAAAAAACGATTTAATAAAAAAACAATAAAAGTGTTTATTGTCCTCGTGTTAATCGACTCCATATTAATCTATGGGCTCTCTTGGATTGTTTTTTTTTCTTTCTACCCACGGACGCACTAAAATATTCGGTCATTGAACAGAGTGATATGATTAGTAAATTGATAAATCATCTAATAAATAAATAAAAATTTCCAACACACACCAATTAGCCTAGCCCCAAAGGCACTATAAAGCTTGCGTTATGGGATATCAGGATAACGGACAGAATACATATACTGTACATATATAAGTATATTTATATGGAAATACATATTAAACATCCATGACTGGAGTACAAATGTACCTATTCATCACACAAACATCAGCCCCCACCGGGATTTGAACCCGGGACCTCTCGAGTCGGCGACACCATGAAACCCGGCGTACAAACTACTCGGCCACGGAGGTCGTCAATAGTGTGCGATTTGTGAATTTCAAAGAAGTTTAATAAGTGCATGTGCAATTAGAGTTTTAAAATTGCAATTATGGAGTTACCTACACATGTAAAATGTGTTTAGTTCGTGTTTGTGTCGCGCTACTCATAAGTAAGTATTCTCATTGTAAATAAACTTTATGTTTTTATGAGAATAAAATTATTTAAACCTAAACCTAAAATACACCTCTTGTTAACGTTGAGCAATCAAGGTTGAAATATTTTTGGAACCAAGCACATTTTAGACTTTATAGTAGATGGGGGCTAGGGGAAAATAATCAATCATATTGATAGACTTTAATATTGATCGTGGGTGCATGCAACTGTTTGTTCAGTCTGTCGTGTGAGTAGCACATATAATAGCGACCTTGTTGATAATCTACAGTGCATAATGTATTAACAACTGTATGTGGTGAGTTCCTATAATAGATATGACGACCAATGCCGCAATTACATTTGGTCGCTATCCCGTGTCCGAGTGCACGAAACACATTACTCGAATTTGGGCACCCGAACAATATTCACACTGGAATACGGACTGAAAGACGGTGTCGGGTAAACAAAAGGAAATCTACCAGAATACGGGCGTACTCGACTGTGTTAGTTTACACTTAGTCGTTTACTCCAATTCCATTGGCACTCGTATTCAGGCTAACGACAGGCTCAGGTTCGAGTGGTCTAGAGGCTTTAGATGGAGAGGAGACTCCCCCCGTGGGGAGATGCCATCCGCCTGGCATACCTCTAGAGGCACTAGCTAATTCTCGGCTTAAGGTTTCCTTGGGATCTCGCCGTCCCCAAACTCGGTGACGCTATAAAGGTCATCTGCGACCAACAGCATACACACTCAAAAAAGCAGTATCATCTCTTCTTCTCGACATTGTAGGTAAACTACAATGTCAAATGAAATATCTTTACAAATATATATCTACCTACTTAGATTGAAACAAAAAGGGAAGATACGGCACTCGCGGCTCAAAAGTGATCCGCTTCAATTGTGGTGCATGACCATAATTCGCTTTAGTCACAATTGGACATTCAAACACGCTGCATATGCGCACAATATAACAATATTGCGTATATTCTGTGTTATGAAGATAAAACAGTGCCTTCGATGCTTTTATAAAGAACACAAATAGTTCAAAGTCAAATAACAAATGCCTCGGCAACACTTTTCATTCGTGAAACTGTAAAAACATTTTTTCTCAAAAATCACGGTTTTTTGTCGTGAATGTTATTTACGCAATCGCCATTTTTTTATCAGGAAAGGAGAGCAATACGCTGCTTTGAAGCGTATAGTTCTGTCTCGCTCGCTCGATTGAATGTTTATAAATACAGACGTGTGCGTGTTGAGAGTTGCTTATGTAATTGAGTCGGATCATATTTTATTTGATGCTCGTATGAGCGACCCGTATCCTACCCTTTTCGTTTTAATCTATGTCTACCTACCTACACTTATAATTTGTTTACTTTTCTTGTTTACATAGGTAGGGATTGGTAACTCTCGTGAGAAATAATTAGTAGGTCACGTGAATCTGTGTATGACTTTATTAACGTATAGAATAACACACGAGCTCTGCTTTTAATAAACAAGTAATATAAGAATGTTCCAAACACATATTCCTTTGAGTACATTTTAAGTTAACAAGCTCCCATACGATAGCACGAAACTTGACTCGCACTTGACCGTTTTTATAAATATCCTTACAAAAACGTCTCCACCCCATATGATGCTGATCCTTATAATAACATACAAGGTCACGAAAAATCAATCCACTAGTTTACTAAAAGATAGCTTGTCCAATTACTTGTAAACCTTAATTCTGTGTATGACTCTGTTAACGTATGGAAAACACACGAGCTTTGCTTAAAATAATGTTCCAAATACCTATTTCTTTGGGTACTTTTGAAGTGAAACTTCTTTACGCACGCTTGACTTGGAGGGTAAGCTGGTAAATGCGTTACGAAAAGTGTGTTCGGGCGAGGCGGACGGGAGTTGAGTGGGGGATATATGCAAAAGAAAGCAGTGCGTGCGCACATTTTCTTTCTCTCTTTCTCTTATAGGTAGTAAATGAAATATCTATATGTACATACAAGTATATATTGTACACATATATATATATACAGATGGAGCTAAAGAAGATTCACTTCAGTTGTGTGGTCATAAGCATACTCGTTTTTTAATGTTAAAAGGATTGTAAACAAGCGTATATCCCGCCCGATGGTAAGCGGCCTTATCATTGAGGAGCTCGATGGCGCAGGTGGTTAGCGCGTTCGGCTGCAATCGTTGAAGTTAAGCAACTTTCGTAGTGGTCGGTCATTGGATGGGTGACCAAAAATCTTCTATCTCGAGTTCCTCCGTGCTTTGTTATTCTTCATTCTTCTTCTTCTACTGCCTTTCCAAACAGCGAAGGTTGGCAGTCAGCTTAGCATACGTCTCCTTATCCTTAGCGAGATGGAATAATTCAGTGGCACTTGGCGCGTTCCATCCATAGGGAAGGCCTATGCCCCAGCAGTGGAGACATTAATAGGCTGATGCTGGTAAGCGACCACCATAGACTCTTGCATCACTCGCACAGTTGCCTACCCCTACCGCGTGGAGCCCTGGACCTCACCGATATAAACACAACACCTTTCTGCAGGCCGGCAAGGTGAGTATGGTTGGTTTAGAATTTTATAACTGCTGTACCAGCTACCTTCGCGTTTGGACTTATCACCACTTTACATCAGGTGGGGTAGAGTCAACGCGTAAGAATACCTACATGGGGATCCCGCGGCTTCGCAATAACTAGCTTGGAGGGTATTCGCAGGGTTTTTTAGTGGATAGTACGCCGTTAAGCGTGCTCGTAAATGGCGCGGGTTACTTTGGCGGTTAGCCCCATCGTGCCGGTGACGTTTGCGGGTACAGGGTGTGAGGTCCGTGTGATGGCAGCCCCCTCCTATAGTTCTGTCCTACGAGAGGGAGCGTCGGGAGGACCTGCGATGAGCACGCCCAGGCAATCCCCCACAGTGGACGGGGAGCGGTGTGGTGGGCACTACTAACTCCCAGCGCGGGCCCACCCGCGCACGTCTGCGAGGTCCTCGCGGGATACCCCGGGAGACCCCTGCCGTGGAGCCCCGCCTAGTCCGGGAGGCTGCTAGGGAAACGCTGAAGAATCCCTAAACGTGGATCCCGTGGCTTCGCACTAAGCAGCTTAGAGGGTATTCGCAGGATTTTTGTTTGGCGGATATTATGCCGTAAAGCACCCGTAAATTTACGGGGTCCTCAGTGGGTAGTCACTGCGGGGGCCCGTAAAGCTTGCGGAAGCCAGGTGTAAGGTCCGTTCGGCGGTGTGCCTCTTAAAGGCGCCGTCGTCTATAAACAGAGGTTTTGCCTGCGTTACAAAAAGAAGAAAAGGTGGGGTAGAGTCATTTGCTTACCAGGCTATATTTAAAAAAAAAATTAGTTACTTTAATGTACGGTAAGGTAAGGTGGAGGCTTCCCTAGGTAGGCGCTCCAATTCGAGCGGCAAATCTGCTATGCCTACCTCTCTTGGTAGGGGTGTTTCTACTAAATTGTTATGATTAAATCGTGTCCTTAGTGCGTTTAATCTGACCTCGATTAGTTAGGACAGCCACTATCCCTTTTAGATATCCGTACCCGAAGAGATAATGGATTATAACATAACCTCCTCCTCTATACTACTAAACAAAGCGGCAACCTCATGTTATTTCCTAACCTCATGATTGTTCTGAACACAAAATATCGAATCAGGATTCGGTCATGTATGTCGCCTTGGGCAGGCGCGGTTCGAAGGGGGGGGGGGTCACAGGGGACATGACCCCCCCCCCCCAAAATCTAAGGTCAAATTGAAAAATCTCAAAAAATTGCCAAATAATAAAAGGAAATTTCTGGTTATCCCCTAACAGCGATAAATTTATAGTTTGCTGACATTTAGTGGTATTTTTTGAACTACGTAACTACGATGGCCAAAATAACT
This sequence comes from Chilo suppressalis, assembly GCA_902850365.2. NCBI lineage: Eukaryota > Metazoa > Arthropoda > Insecta > Lepidoptera > Crambidae > Chilo > Chilo suppressalis. The sequence goes on from OU963898.1 coordinate 25,238,278, forward strand.
TGGAAATGACATCTAGTACTACTATGTATTATATCATCGAAGTTTGTAATGATGATTTATATCCAAATATAAAGACATTTCTCAAAATCTGGTAACTCTTCCCATAAGTTGTACCTATTTTTTATTAGTGTAGTGAGTGACCCCCTCCAAAATTTCACGCTGCGACCGCGCCTGGCCTTGGACAATTGCTTTCATTTACATATTCATCCCTTCCGAGTTCTTTATTTTTCTTTCAGTCTCAATCCAGTATAGACATTGTAATTACCTATAACAACGTGACGTCTCAATGTCGTCATTTGCGTTGTAACTGTTTAATCGACCGTGACGCATGTAGACCCAATGTCATTCCGATACTCAATAATGCTATTCTGATTAATAAGCAAAGGAATTGTTAAATTTTATATTATACTTTTTCAGGGGTCTGTATTCGATTTGTATCAATGGGTGACGAAGGAACGTAATATTCTATTATAAGCCTCCTCTAACCGCCTGTTAATCTTTTTGCCTTCCGTCTAGCTGTATCCTATGAATCTATAGATAAAGACAATAGTTTTTCCATCACAAAATATGGATTTAAATGTTAAAATTATGTATAATATATAAGAGATAGGGAGGGGCAAGAAATCAAATTTTGAAGAGATTTTGCTTACCAAGGTGGTAAGCAAAATCAGTGTATTTCAAATATTATCACAACAGTTTTCCACTCAATTAGAGCAACCTTACGGGGAAGTAACGTTATTGGAAACTGCATTGATATAAAACTAGCTTTTGGAATAAAATTATTCAACATTTAAACATTGTGCTGGTTTTTATAAGTGTAGGAAAGCCAACTTGACTTAAATGTTGGCCACCGAATTTCATTTGCGCGATGTAGGCTTCCATTCCATTTGAGTGCAGCGCCGTTAGCGCAATCTCTTGAAGAGGCGAGTGATTAAATCCTCTTTGTTGGTTATATATGTAGCATGTAGAAGTCGCCGCCACATAAGCATGCTTATCGTTAACACTTTAAAAAACATTTTATTAAAAAAGGTAACTCGCAAGTGATACTATGGTATTCATAGTATATGTTTGATTCCAGCCTCTAGAGCCTGCGCTGCGTTAAACGGAAGCATAATGCGGACGCCAACTCCACGTGCGGTTTCATGTTATTTCATAGAGCGCTGCGTGAGGCGGGTCTCCCGGTGCATACGGCGGAAGCAATGGAGCCTGCCCAGCGGGCAACGGGGCATGTTCGATTAGCTGTCTTGATATATTGTATTATTGACTGTTCACATGCGTGATCGATGTTGTACTGGCAGAGCTGCGAGAGGCGGGATCCCGTCGCGATTCCCGTGATGGAGCGCGCAGAGAGTCTCTGCGATGGACGTCAGCTCCGTGCCCCCACTTTACACAGAGCAGGTTCTTATAGCAAGAAATTTTAGGGCAGTTTTCCGCCGGGTCGAGGCACGGTTTCTACCCGAGCCGGTGCTAGCTAAGCTTGTTCCGGTATCGTTAACAAACGTCCACGTATACCTAACTGACTACCGACGAAGATACGGTTTAAAACCGTGCCTAAACCTTATTGAGTAGAAATTGTCTCGGTAACAAGCACCCTTACAATACCGTATAACTTGACTCGCACTTGGCCGTTTTTATAAATATGCTAACAAAAATGTCTCCACCCTACATGACGTTGATCCTTATATTAACATACAAGGTCATGAAAAAATCAAACCACTAGTTTAATAAAAAAAAATAGCTTTTCATGTACTTGTAAACCTTAATGCGATGTTTTCGTCAAAGCTGAGTTTCATCCTGACATGCATTTATTTCAGAGACAAATATTTGATCGAGATACTTAATGATCTTTATCACATTTATGTCTTGTTTACGTTTATTAAATAATCTGCTTAGTTTTGTAGTACAGAAATATTTTCTTTCTATACAATACTGAATAAATAATGTAGCTCTTAATAAACGCAGAATGATAAGATGAAAACGGAAAAAACATTGCGTTATTCTTCTTTTTTTAATATGAGTCTCAGATTATGGAAGCTGTACGGATGCATAGTATTTATATATAAGAGCTTTGTAATTTTACTTGTCTTAAAGATACAAAACTATTTTAAACTGTCAAGTTTGTCACAAAATCACAAAAATGTTACGACTCACAATAACAGTCATTATCTCTCAGTTAAAGTACAAACTAAACACTCCTCGTTAAAAGAGTAAGAACAGAAACAGATCTCTTTTCAGGTTAAGCTTCTCGTGGTTTCTGTATAGCCGAACAAACAGCCTGCTGAAAGCTTTTCCACGCTGTGAATACAGCCTTAGATAACACAACAGGTGCGGGCCTGAACACCATTCGGCGGCAATCGCCGTGGCTGCCGCACGTACCCACCGACGTATTCCGAAAATCGAACGCCAAAACTTTTTCTCATACTAAAACTCCTTCGAAGGTAACGGGCTAGCGAGCGCGATCAGTGCTTTTTTTTTTAAATAAAACGACGCTGTGTCTGTGGTCTATTAGCTTTTCAGCCAGTGATAAATCGAGTCAGAATTTATTGCGATACAGCTGAACTGAATCGGAGCGTGCTTTTGTGAATTAATCTTAATTGAAATTGGACAGATTAAAGAAGGTATGATTGCTTTTGTCGTAGCTGTAGTTAGTAGTGAGAATTTTTAAATTTTAGGTGTATCAATAAGCTCTGTCATTGAACGAGTCCTTTACATAAATAATTCATTAACGGTTATAGTTGCAGGCAATGAAAATTATGCATGCAGCTCTATAAAAGGGTGATTTATCGATTAAAAATTACTTTTTCGATAAAAAATATTGTCTAAAAATTCGTCTTTACGATTTCTTACTAACTTTATTATTATAACTCCAAAGTGAATCTGTTTGTCTGTCACCAGGCAGTATCTCATGAACCGTGATAGCTAGAGAAGTAAAATTTTCACAGATGATTGAACAAAAAATACTAAAAACAGAAATCCTATTCAACAACGTGATTTTTTTGCCGTTCTTTGCTTGATAATATTAACGGCGACGTTTGAAATCTTCCACAATAATCATTGAGTTGTATATTGAATTAAAAAAATATATTAATTAAATACAATTTGTATTTAAGGGAACCCCAATAAAACAGAAGTGTTATGTTTTTATTTATTTTTTTAAAACAGAAGTGATTTAGTATCTAAAATAAATAATTTGATTTTTAAATAGATGATTTCAAAAATAGATATTCTCTTTGGGGTGGCGGCAATGTAGTGATATTTTATTAATTTTAAAAATCAAAACTCCTTGAATCCTAGTGAGTTTGTAGTACACAAGGGTTGCGAATGTGTTTTGTAGTTAGGGACAAAAATAGCCCAAAAATTACCTTTTCCACTAAATAATTGAAGTGGATATTCCTGATTCTAATCTCGAACTTCGGTAAGTAATCCCAGTGGAACCTTTCAACGGAGCAATATGTATCCTACGAGTTAATCCGGTACTATCTACTCCCCTTTTATAATATATTTACTCAAACAGGCGATTGAGTTACAAACTACCTAGGTAGTAAATATTCATACACACGCCTTTATATTAAGTAACAAAATTTTTGATAATTGATTTTTTTATTGTGTGTACTTATGTTTGACTGGGAAATGGTGGGAGAACAAATTGTTGGATTCAAACTAATTGTTAAGATTTTTAATTCCAACTGACATGAAAATAAAAATTACTCTCTCCAGGATTTTAACGGGATTTTTTTTCTGTTGATGTACATCTAGCAGTACTTATAACATAAACATAAATATCTAGAAATTACTTGATAAAAATAAGTTTGTTAAAACAACATTAAAAGAGTTGAGAAATCATGTACGCTTTGTTCGAGTTTTCATCGATGCTATTTAGCTCATATGAATGTATATTTCGGAACGTAACTACAGATTAATCTATACGCCTTTCCGGTAACATGTGTAATTACCACAACATTGTTACAATAATCTTTAACCATTTCGGTATTTTCACAGACATAGCACTCTATCGAAATATATCGATCAGACTGTAATAAATTATAATACATTTATAAAGCTGGTTTAAATATAATAAAAAGTGTTCTCTCGGAGTGTTTATTTCATAAGACAACTTTACCAGATCAATTCGACGCCGTCCAGTAGGTCTATTCGCTTACTGCTTTTGACAGATGGAAATGACAATCACCGAGCTATTTAGTGGTCCACTACTGTTTTATTATAAAAAAAAACCTTTAGTTGTAACCTGAAATTAAAAAAAAAAGTAGTTTTAACGGGTTGCACGAACTTTATTTATTTATTGACGTTTCGCAGACTTTTCAGATCTGCAACGTCCGAATAATGATTTTTTATTTACTTTGTCGAGCTACCTTCGAAAGACTGTTATTGAGCGTTCGGATTTTTCATTGGAAGATTTTTAAAACTTTATTGTCTTTATATGAATTTATTAGTTAATTTAGTTAATAAAGTACTTTATTTAAAATTATTTTTTGTAATTTTGAGTTTATTTATTTGACCCTAACTACCGTCAACTACCACCGGTTCCAAATTGGAAGACCTTTCTGAGAAGAACCGGCGAAACATACTCAGAGAGGCTTTCTATCTCCTTCTAATGTTAAATCATGCAAACAAAAAGAACTAATAGTAGGTATCTATTGGTCTTGCTGCGTGTGCTTCGAACCGATCTAAAAATAATTTAATATTGATTGATTTTTAATGTTTGCGAGTTGGGTTCACTAAATTGGCACAATGAACATTGCATCACACGTAACGTATTATTTCACATACGCGTGAAATAATACTTACAATTTATTAATATACTTAATAACTTAGTACCTATGTGGAAAAGTTTTCAGGGCAATGTATAGGTATATTTTTCGTTATCAATTTCACTTATAGAATCATCTATCATAAGAATAAAGCATTAGTACATTAAAAGCTTTTTATTTATATTAATTTGTTTTTTAGCTGTCACGTATTTTTAATATACCTACCAAATTCATTTATCAGCAATCATTTTCTGAATGAAAATACTTCGCCAATGCGTAATGAGAATTTTGATACTATGTCATTCATTTTTAATTTATGCCCTTTTGGCACATAAAAAACAAGAAATAACCAAAGAAATGTTTGAGAAATAAATTTTCACTTTTTCAATATCATTTACGATTCTATAAAGGTAGAAACGTTTGAAAATCGAATGCGGCAGTTAAACATTAATTCTATTTTCAAATCAATCATCTTTTATTCATATTATTTTTCGAACATTTGATGAATGAAGTAACATTAATGAAAAAATTGCCCGGAGAATTTGTGATCGATATTCAAACAGGGCTTATAAGAATAATGGCGGGGCAATTAAACGTAGCTATTTCCTGCTAATGTTAAAGCTATTAAATTAAGCTATAATGAGTTTTATTTAACTGGGTTTTCTTTTCGCAAAGTAAGAAGAGGCTTCATTTCAAATTATATTTGGTCATGTAGGTTCATGTATGATTCATGTACTTATTCAAACTATGGCATGAAAAAATTGTACAAAGTTTTCGTTAAATCTTTGGTCAAATAGGAAATTTCAATAATGATATCAGTGAATGCACCGGCCCGCCCTTATTTTATTAGGCCCGAGAAGTCCAATTCGGGAAAAAAACTTAAGTTTGCGGTTTTCAAAAGACGAGGGTACTCCAATAATTCCTTAACAAAAAAAAAACCCTCTGTGAAGATTATTCACGTAAAAGACCTCGTTAAGTCTGCGTTAATACCGAGCTTTTGATTAATTAATTCTGCTACAAGAATATTAAAAGTGTTTTACCGAAACTTTCTAAATTATTTTGTTTTGAGCTTCTCTCTTTAACAAGTATGCTGATTACTTAGAATTTTGTGTAATTATTTAATTATCAACAGCTTTTCGTAAATAGGAGTTAGTTAAGTTATTCTTCAAGTTAGAATAACACAAGTGGTAAAATAAGTTACTTATTGTGTAACTAACACCAGTGTTTTATCGTGACAATAAGTAAAACTGAACCGAGTTGCTTACGGCTATTATGAGAGTAAAAGAGTTATAATTATATTGGGTATTAATAATTACATAATAGAAGTATACTCGTATGTGACGGTTCGGTTAGCTATACCTAGTCAGGTCATAAGTCACATGTTTAATATAATTGAAACAAGTTTATTCATTATGTAACCATATATATACCAAAATGAATTTAACAAAACATAGATTATTATGACAATAAAGTTTATTCAAAATGACCTCCGTGATTTTGAATACAGGCCTTCAATCTGCGCGGCCAGCAGTCAATCGCAGCACGAACGAGGTCCATGTCTTAAGTGACTCCAAATTGGGATGAGGATTTGAGCACGCCTTTTCCTCCAAGTGTTGCCATATTTTGTAATCTAACGGACTCAAATCTGGACTGGAGGAGGGCCAGTCTTCGTGCCGGATGAAGTTGATTTCACGCGCCGCCAGCCAGTCTTGTGTGCTCTTCGCTCTATGAGCTGGCGCCGAATCTTGTTGGAATACCCAGTGCCTGTTATTGAACATGATATGAGAAACAGGTTCCACAAGGTTCGTCAGGACTGTATTTTGATACACAACTGCATTCGTTTTTACACCTTTCTCACAAAAATGTACCTCTGTTAAGTATCATAATGGAAAGTCCGAATAAGAAACTCCCAACCATACCATGAGCGAGGATAGAAAATGAACTCGTTGGACACGCGGAATACGGTTCCTCGCTTCTTCACTACTGTGTGCGTACACCTTATCATTTTGTTTGTTGTAGCTCTCTTCTACGGTAAAATTTTTTTCATCCGAAAAATGAATTCCCCGATATTTTTTTTCCCGCGTACCGCTTGAACAAAGCGCAGCATAAGAGAAAGTCTCAGGTCCATTAGACGAGCATTCAAAGGATGTCCTGTTTATCTTCGATATGCCCGAAGCCCTAAGTCTTCATTTAACACCCTTTTCACCGTGGTTCTGCTTAACCCCATCTGAAAGGCCAACAGTTTCTGCTTACGTTTGCGATTTCTTCGAATTCGCGCCTTCACAGCTTTTATCACTGCTTAACAGACCGAGGGCGACCACTTCTTGACCTGTCATCTATACTAGAGTCTTCATTGTATCGTTTGATGGTACGATAAACGAATCTTTTGGTTATATTCAAAATTTTCAGTATGTCAAAAATTTGAATAGGCGCGTTACCGCAACGATGCAACGCAATAACTGCAACACAGTCTCCTTAAGCGTCCACTCCATATTTAAAAATGAGTAAAATTCTAAAAAGAATACATTTTTATTTTCATGAACAATTCGAAATTCGAATTCAATAAACTTTTTTGTGGCCAGCATTCTAAAAGAAAAGTTTTTACTGTGTGACAATATTATGACCTGACTGTGTATAAATAAGGTAGGTATCATCACCATCAGCCTATGAATGCCCCCACTCTTAGAGCACAGGCCTCTTTTATGGACGGAATAGGCAAAATGTGAATGACCCCACCACGCGAGATCAATATGGATTGTTAGGTGTTACCAAACACAAATGCAGCTGAAACTTACGGATTATAGTCATAGCAGACATATCAACTCTGTGGGCTAGCTTACGTCTCTCCGTAGCCTAACTTACGTCTCTTTATAGCCACGTGACGTCTCTCCCTAGTCTAGCTTACGTCTCTCCATAGCCAGCTGACGTCTCTCCGTAGTCTAGCTTACGTCTCTCCATAGCCAGCTGAGGTCTCTCCGTAGTCTAGCTGACGTCTCTCCGTAGTCTATCTGACGTCTCTCCGTAGCCTGGCTTTCGTCTCTCCATAGCCAGCTGACGTCTCTCCGTAGTCTAGCTTACGTCTCTCCGTAGTCTAGCTTACGTCTCTCCATAGCCTAGCTTACGTCTCTCCATAGCTAGCTGACGTTTCTCCATAGTCTAGCTTACGTCTCTCCGTAGCCTCGCTTACGTCTCTCTATAGGCAGCTGACGTCTCTCCGTAGTCTAGCTTACGTCTCTGCGTTACCCGTAAGCCTATCTTTTGTCTACCCGTACCCAAACCTTTGGGGAAAGGGCTCTCCTATAGACGGAATAAACAAAACGTGCATGACCCCACCACATGGGATCAATATGGATTAGTAGGTGTTGACAAACCCAAATGTATTTAATGTTAATATAACTTACGGCTTATTACCGTAACAGACATATCAACTCTGTAGGCTAGCTTACGCCTCTTCGTTCACGCTCCTCCCGCGGCATGCGTTGCCGAACGTGCTTGCCATACAGAATGTTAGCGCTTTTTCTTGTGCCGCTTAGCCAGCAACCAGGGGTTGGCAAGCCGTAGCTAATCCGAACGCACCGGAACTGCTTATTCGCTTACGTTACATGCTTACGTTAGGTGAATGACTATTTGACAGCAGTCCAAAAGGCGAGTCGATGTCGATTCCTTTTTCGAGTAGCTTTGTGTGCTATGACTCTTTACCTATCTTCCGAACACGAAGGAACTGGTAAGCCAACTTGAAAAAGACTTTTGCGAAAAAAATTCAGCTTTCGTCATCGCTGACCGATCGCGCTGGCGACTGTACCATCAAAGTCGTTAGTTGAGGTTAAGTCATCAAAAGTTTCTGGGTACGGATTCAAAACCATTGTGATATCTCCGTTGCTTTAAATTTAAATTAACTCAATACACCAAGTATTATTACTTATGGCACTGAGACTCTATTCCTTCTTTAAAAAAGGTCTTTTTCACCAGACTATAATGTCGCCATGCCCTATGGATGGAATAAGAAGATAGGGGCATGGCCCAAGTGCGGGTTGGTGGGTGCTAATGACTACAGAAGCGGCTGGGATCAACAGCTTAAAGTACTTTCCGGAGCACGTAGGAGCTCGAGATAATTAGTTTTGGCCACCCATCCAATGATAGACCATTGCGAAAGTTGCTTAACTTCTACGATCGCAGGCCGAACGCGCTAACCACTTGCGCCATCAAGCTCCACAACTCGGAATATATCCATTGCTATTTAAATTAACTCATGAAATTAGTAATTATGGCATTTGAATTCTTAGTCTTCGTTACCAAAGATCTTTTTCACTTGCAAAAAATAGTACCCTGTAATTTCTCCGGGATTAATGATACCCCTAAAAGTAGGTGTTTCAATCAATGCTTATTCAGTACTGAAATTAATTGACGATTCAGCTTTAAAAAAAGAGAATGTTCATTGCAAGCGCGAGTGGCAGTCGATCGGAAATGAAGCTAATCACATTCACCACAGAGTCGAATTTCGCTGTGAAAAACTGTGAAGTGTTTCCTTTTCATTATGACAGTTGATCAGAAGTTTTGCGTACTCCCCATTCTGTTAATGACGCTTTTAATTACAGCTTTTTCTTTAAATAAATTATGTGACAATTAATATCCGATTACTTTCTTGGAAATATTTTTAACGTGAAAGTTTTATTACATTGTTGCATTGCATTATAATTGTTATTATAAAATTCAGACCTTACCAACAATTAATAACTCAGTATAGAAAGCTCGTTTGCTACGTGGGTAAGGGTAAGAGTTCGATTCTTGAACTTTTTCTTATCAATGTTTTTAAAAATTATAAAATTACACATTTTTTTTATTCTTCAAGTCCTTCGTGCTTTGGAAAGCACGTTAAGCCGTTGGTTCCGGCTGCATCTGCAGTCGTTAGCACGCGCCAATCCGCACTAGGCCCGCGTGGTGGGTCATGGCCCAATCTCTCTGTTCCATCCCTAGGGAATGACTTTGCCCCTGCAGTGGGAACATTAATAGGCTGATGATAATGATTCCCAGTAATAACATAAATTTCTATAGACGGCTACGAAGAAATGAAATAACGCATCCGTTATTAGCGGCTCAGTCGTTAACACACCAGCGCCAATCCGTACTGGGTCCGCGTGGCGGGTCATGGTCGAATCTCCCTATTCCATCTATAGAGAAGACATGTGCAATAGTGGGGAATAGACTAAGTACTGATAATGAATCTGTACACGTGTACAGGCCTATTACGTAATAGGACTCGACCTGCGCTTAACACTAAGTGCATAAAATAATAAGTATAAATACATTTGTTTCATAGGTTTTAACGCATACCAACCATTAAATAAAACAAAGCTTCAACGGTTTAAATGATTTAATTTATTTGTTGTTGTTAGTTGATTTTCCTAAGAGATAAACTTTTTAATGTAGTATAAATTGCCATGTTTGTGTACGATAGCACAATAAATAAATATTGTATTCTACAACATACAAGAGTACTTATATACTTAGTACGTAGTACTTTTATATTGATAATTAAAGCAATTTGAGCAAAATTATTCCCTAACCATTCCAAAATATCAAAAATGCACAACGTTAATATTCAAGTTTTTTTAATAAGTGTCAAGTTTAGGCGATAATACAAAATGAAGAAATTATCTTTAAAAATAATCTACAGAACGAAACCTAAATTATCAATTTAGGTAAGAACCGAATATTTTTTTCATCATAATAAAAAATTCAACAGATATTTTTTAAATTGAATAGGTACTCTGAAATTCTGAGTTTTGGAAAACATTGTCCTTATATATTAGTTTGTAGATTATGCATGTGTACATGTAAGGGTAAGATATATACAAATTGCTATTATATTTGGTTAGGAGTATAACATTCATGTTAACTTTTCAAACTCAATATGACAATTATATCCTCACGATTATTATTCATTACAGGTGCTGTGTGGTTCGACCCGCATAAATTTGATGAAAAAGGTTAAAGTAGGTCACCCTTAAAAGATAGACATATGTTGTCGCAGATTTCTTATAGAACTTTTATAGGGAAAAAATTCTGTCAACCATGAGTTATGTGTAACTTTTACTGTTTGCGCAGCGCACACAATGGAAGCTTTTAAAATGGAATATGGTTTTCCGTTTTTGCAACATTTTTTATTGGTTCTCCGCTCTTACTAGTCGTAGTGTTATGAATAAATATTTCGAACACTCACACCAATTAGCCTAGCCCCAAAGTAAGCACTGTAAGGCTTGTGTTATGGGATAAATACATATATAGTACATATATAAGTATATTTATACAGAAATACATATTGAACATCCAGGACTGGAGTACAAATGCTCGTATTCATCACACAAACATCTGTCCCCACCGGGATTCGAACCCGGGACCTCTCGAGTAGGCGACACCATGAAACCCGGCGTACAAACCACTCGGCCACGGAGGTCGTCAATGTTGTTATGTTATAATATAGCCTATCGTTTCTAGATACGAGTAAATGCACTACACAAAAATATACTTTTTTAACTCGGACTAGTAGTTTCTGAGAGAAGCGTGTTCAACGGAAGAAACTCTTCGGGTTTATATTATAACCATCTTATTAATACACTAATAAGAATAAGCTTGCATTAGTTACTCTATGTTATGTCTCTGTTCATAAATGACAGATGGCATAAAGAAAAAATATTAATTTGTTTCTTAAAAACAGTGATTTTCACACACTTAATACAAGAAACAAAAATAAACTAACTTTACCTGCTACTAGGCTTCACAAAATCAATAATTCATTTCAAAGATCTTTGTGTTCGCTTATACAATAAAGTCCCAACCAATATTCAAGAGTTAACCATAAATAAATTCAAAGATAGTATAAAAAAGCACTTATTAAAAAAGCTTATTGCAAAGTGTCTGTTTATATTACAGACAAAAATGCTTGGGTTTGAACTGTTCCAATCATTCCAACAGGTTTTCTACATTAAATAAATCATGATTGTATTGACGTTGTAACAACTTAATGATTTGTAAATGTTGTTACATTATACTTTTAATGTTGTGGAGATTTATTCGCTCGTTTTTCTCCGCAGCTAAAAATATGACCAATAACGAGTGGTAGGGAAAAAAAAGTGTTTGGACGATTCAAAAGTGTTGTACTATACATCCAATTTGAATAAAGATATATTGATTTCTGATTGGAGTGATATGAAAAAAACACGGCGTAACTAGTCTAAGCTTATTCCTCGTTTGTTAATATGGAAGTCAAAGTATATATTCAGTATTAATTTTGATTGTAAAAAAACGAATTTAAAACATTTTTCTCGTAATGTTCTGAATTCGATTTTGGAAATATCGTCATAAAGTCTAAGATAAAGGCCCCCACATAGATGCGTTATTATATGTCGATATTGGTACCGGTTCTGGCTTGATTCCCTAAAATTAAAACTAAATTTAACATCAGTCTCTCCTTTTCATTCTGTATAGAGAATGACAAGATGCTCTGTTGTCAAATTTAAGTTTAAGCTTTTGAGAATCATGCCAGAATCGACATCACTATCAGATATATAGCTTTATTGCGACATCTGTTTTTAGTACATTATATATTAGGACGGCTACGACTTTACACACTGTTGCGATAATAATGAAGCAATAGAAGTATGACGAAACATCGCAATAACGCAACCTATATCTGTTTATAGTACATTTTGAAATAGGACGGCTCCGAAATATTGTTTTAAACAATATATTTGCTATGGTCACTAATACTACAGTAATTTGTGTTTTTAACGGAGTTGTGCATGGCGCTTGCAACAGTGCTGAAATATCGGGGACTAGTAAAACGCAATTCCATGGTAGCAATCTCGTTAATGAGAGCATGATAGCGCGGTGGTCAGCGCGTTCTTCTATCTCCCAATCTCCCTATTCATCCATAGGGAAGGCCTATGCCCCAGCAGTGGCGCGATTAATGGGCTATTGATGATAAATCCCGTTGATAACATAAATTACTATAGTAACGGCTACGAAGTTATACACACGAATTGCGATAATAACGACGCAATAGAAGTATGACGAAATAACGCATCCATTATTAGCGGCTTCTATAGTTGGGAAGCTTGAAAGCCAGTGGGTTCCACGTTTTCTTTCTGCTCCGTTGCAGCGTAGAGCCTAATACAATTATATTTTATCACAACAATAGCGGTACAATTCATTCTTCGGTCAACAAAAGAACCGATTTCTCAGTGGGAACTTAATCTGAAATTTCCGCATGGAACGGTTTATTGAATTTTTCCCCATTTTTTTTGATTCACTGCCCTTGCTAATTGATGATTGAGAGTGAGCTCTGAAACGCAGCGGCGCGCCGGTCGTCGCTGTAAACTAAATAAATTTATGCTGCGATAGGTAATAGAGTTAACTGCGACTCTACAATGTCTAATGAAATTTTACGTGGGCTATATCTAATATATAAAATTCTCGTGTCACAATGTTAGTTACAATACTCCTCCGAAACGGCTGGACCGATTTTTAAGTTTTTTTTAAGCATATTCAGTGGTTCTGGGAATCGGCTACTATCTATTTTTTATACCTTTAAATGATAATGGTTGTCCACCTGTAATGTAGTGTTTTGATACAATGCGCCTTCGCGCCCAGATACAAATTATTGGGTATTGTAAAGTACTGTTCTCATATAGGTTCGGAGGAATGTTATCCCAGGAAATTGATAGAACACAACGTTACACACCCCTAACAGTTTATTTTTGGGAAATTTATATTTTTTTATAATGTGGCATTTACACTACATTTTTTTTCAAGCAAACTTCAAATCATAAGGTATAATTAAAAGACTGTAAAAAATAATGTATTATTATCTACACTTAAAAAATATGTAGATGGTCTAGTTAGTTCGCTAATGTTGGTAAATACTGAATTTGTAAAACAAATCACATTAAAATACAGTATCATATTACCACATTTACGTTTTTCTTGTAGGTAATTTAATTATTTTAACATTTAAAATTGTGCTGAATAATTTATTAATAACCACAAAGTATTGACACAATTTTTTTTAACATCCTCCCTTTTCAGGGAAGGCAAAGGGAACAATGCCCATACAGCCTCGTCTTAAGTTTTATCTTTTTTCTTTTACATTAGAATGTCGGTGTGAGTCAGCTTTTTCGATAAGCTTCTGTGCGGTAGTCACCGAATAAGTTCTCACTTTGACTTGACCGGCATAGCGTATATTTTAAAGATTCCACTAATTCTTCAGTTGCGTGGACGGTTGTAACACAAAATCACACCAATTTTATTTCACAATATCCGCTATGAACGAATTTAAGAATAATTAAATAAGACGCCAACCGCACTCGATGAAATTGCACCAAAGACTGCAAAATTGTTCTTTCTTTTACGAGATTTCTGCTGAACTAACAATAAAATTACTCTTGAGAGAATTGAATTCTAATTAAATTAAAACCATAAACAAATATTTCATAACTTGTGTTGGCCAAGAAGGTCGACTATGCAGGATATAAGTAAAGAGAACAGTTGTGGCTATGCCAAACTGTTAGGTACAGTTTTTTTATTTATTATTTATTTATCGGCAATGGATACTTTGTCCTTATGCCTCTGGTAAAGCTGTATGACCCCTTGGTTACCTTTGTAAAATACACAAAGGCGTGAAAATTACTACATTCCATTTTCAAAAAAGTATTAGTCAAAATATCAACCAGCAATAAACTGTTTATTCAAATCTCTGATTCGCAGCGGAACGTTGACGTACCACCACTTTTTATAACTCCTGCTTGTGCCGTAAGCAAACTAAAAAGTTCCCTTTATTATGCCTTGTCACGCCATTTCGCCAGTTATTTATTTCGCGATGTGATCGTCAGACGGCGCGCGACGGAGCGGAGTGGAAAAGATAAAATTCAAGGATTAAGTTTTAGTCCAGATTAAACGAGGTGTTTAAAAGATATCACGGGTGATTGTGTGAAAAGGGTTTTATCAATATAAAATTGCATTCACAAAAGCACATATTGTATCTAGAATAGAATACAAAAGAATATATTTTTTAACCCTCATAACACATTTACAGATACAAATTTAAAAAAAAACAGGGCTAACCAGGACACTGCCTCAGCATTAGCTGATGCGACATTGTGTCACACCAGCGCTGTTATGTGACAGTGACACAAAAAAAAAGGTATGTACAAATTTTAAAAGCAGGAGACGTCCATGGTAAATAGAATGAGACTGGGCCATACGTCTGTGCCTTCCCATTTTGCCAAACTCAATATATTAAACTAGCAAACCAGTGAACCAAATGTTCACCAAATCCTGATTTCCCGAAAACCGGAAGTGCTACGTTACTCAAATCCGGTTTGTAGTCTTATCAGACTATTCTAACTTATAACTTAAATATTCTCTTTATCTATCTCTTACGGTTTGGCCGCTGAAACAGCACCACAGACAGACGGACGGACTTGTCTAATAGATAAGAGATGATCCTAGGTGTGACTGCGGGTTCCATGAGCTTACTTACTTTTTAAAGACCTATCATTCCTTCATATACCATTCCCGACAAATATTGCAAAACTTCTACATACTAATGATCTATCTGTTTATAAATGTATATTATCTTTCCTTTTGCTCAATAACTTAAAATTTTAAATGTAAATATATTAAATTACTTTTGTCCCACACGGTTTCCTTAAAATTAACCGGGTTTGCACTAAAAAAACAAAAAAAGGAAAAGAAGAACAGCGCAATAGCAAGAAAAGCAATGCAAAATAAAGCGAAGCAATTCGTTTCATTTCAGCCTGAAAATACATTTCAATTCAAAATATACATGACTGATAACGTAACCGCCACCCAAACATAGCAGTTACTAATAATAGCAACAAGCATGAGTACTGTTCTTCAGAAAACGGGACTTAACAGTGTCAAAAAGTATAAACGTCGCCGCACACGGGCCACACGCCACAGCCACAAACGCCGCCACGAGAAGCTAGAAGCGGCTACTAAAGTGGCTGAAGCGCGGGACAGCGGCCGACTAAGGCAAGGGAAAGAGGGGTGGGGAATCGCGCGTGTGGCGGCGTTTTGTATCTGCGCATTAAGTGGCCGGTGCGGGCCACAAGAAGCGTGCAACGACGATTTGTAGCGTGTGGCGGCCACCGGCGTACTGTGTGTGGCGAGTCCTTATAAAATATATGAAAACTACAAGAAATGGCGCCGGTGGCGGCGTTTTGTGGTTGTGGTCGGTGGCCCGTGTGCCGCGAAACTAAGGCCAAATCATGCTACGGACAACGGACAATTGGCATCAATGCTGTGACGCAGCTCCTCTCCGTTTTTATTCAGTAAAAGAAACCAAGGTAGCTATTATTTACAAAGTTATGCTATAATTGATTGTTCCTTTGCTCCTTGTTTTCTAAAAGTGTTAATATGTTTTAAATCGCGCACTGGAGGGAGGAGACGTTCCAATACTGTGAAGTTGCAAACATAAAAGATCTTATTCATGCATTTGGTTTTGATCATTCCATTTTAAGTATGTTTGAATTTATCAGAACAAGAATCAGATATGAATGTGGAGGGACATGAAAACAAAATCGTCCACAAGCATTCTGTGCCCGCTGTATAAGTTTTGAAGTCTTAGACATTAAACAGAGGCCATAAACAGTATCACAATAATTGAGCCTAGATAAAACCAATGTGTCACATAACCTGACTCTAAGCTATTAGCACATGTAAGGCCTAATCTTATATAATAGGGGTTAGTGGTAGAAGGGTGAAAATTTAGGGTTGTATGTATTTTTGTGTGATGTATCATAAAAAAAACAAAAAAATGTCTAAACAAAGCGACGGGTTGCACTTTAGGAGCGCCGGCAGAAGTGAAAACTTGAATGTTAACGTTGTGCATTTTTGATATTTTGGAACGGTCAGGGAATAATTTTGCACGAATTGCTTTAATTATCAGTATAAAAGTACTATCATGAATGTGGTAGAATACAATATTTATTTATTGCGCTATCGTATACAAACATGATAATTTATATTATATTAAAAAGTTTATCTCTCAGAAAAATCAATCACATTTAAGCGCACCGAGCGACGTCTATAGTAAAAAAAATGCAGTTTCTTCGCATTAAAGCTGCCACCTCGACGTCCTAGATAGAGACTTATTATTATAATACGATAAAATAAAATATTACTATGTTTCGTCCAACATATTGAAAGTCAACAACCTTTCCAATTTTATTGTTTTCGTCTTACGAATTTTCGATTAGGTCACGTGTCCTGGACGCGATCAGGCCACGTGTCCTGACGCGAGTTTAACATTTATTACCCAAACAAAAATAAGTGTACAACGCCGAAAAAGAAGTTTTCGCTTCAAAAAAAAAGTATTATTGGGTGGACCACCCTTAACATTTAGGGGGATGAAAAATAGATATTTTCCGATTCTCAGACCTACTGAATATGCGTATAAAAGACAAAAATCTGTCGAGCCGTTTCGGAGTAGTTCAATAACGCACACATTCATTTCAGTCTATAGAAACAAGAACTTACACACTTTGCTACATGGCTCTCAAAATTCGGTGGCAATCGAGAGTGAGTCCCAAACTTTTGGCCCCATGAATCTGTTGTATAGGTTCTCCATTTAGTGTATTTAGGTATATATTTATATATAAAAGATTTTGTAGAGAAATAACACGATTTATTGTGTGAAAAGAGATACCAAAGTTACCATATTAATTGGATCATCATTATTATCGTATAAGATGCTCCACTTTAAGGACTAAGACGCTTTCCTCGATGCAGGCGCGTTTCGTTTTTGTACCGATTCTGTAGTGATTTTTACGGAGAATCAATTTTTGATCGGTTCCGTTTCGGTGCGATTTTAGTTCGTTTTGTTTGCTAAGGTTTTGATATGCGCGAGTGACGGGACGGGCGAGTCGAATGCTTCAGTAGCACTTGTTAGCACTTGGTACAGAGAGCTATGTATCCGCTCGGTAAAGAATCTGTACTGGAACGACTCGGTGAGGAAACTCTCATTTAATTACATGCACTAGGTAAAGAGTCTATACAGATGCAGAACAGAAACGAAAACGAAGCAAGCCCGCACCGACCCGGTGAGAAAAGTACCGTAGCGCGGACACCATAACCTTAGAGGTTATGTATGGGATATCACATAGGCGATATACTATACTCCTCAGATTACAGAACAAAAGGCAGATGGTGAGCACGGGACACGCAATGCATGGCACTATAGCAAATACGTAGTCAAAAAAGACTATGAATTCGCGTCAGTACACCACAACGCATCGTGTTGTGGACACGTCCTGTGAATATTAAGTTTTTATCAAAACTGTGCCGCCTTGTTACATCATAAAAACTGTTCACAAAGACAACAAAAGCATTTACTTTTGACTTCGTTTTTGCTTTGGTGGCACGTATTGCGTGTACCGTGCGCTCCATCTACCTTTTTTCTGTAATCTGAGCCATAGTTATTCATATTGGTTACATGTTTGGAAGAACTTTATCTTATAGTTAGCCGCCGCCGTTCGTCCGACTCACAGCAACAGTATGTCATAAATTTTAATTGGTTCGAATTTCCTAAAATGTATCGCAATTATAACCAAAAAGAGTGATTTCCTGTACCTAAAGACAATCGCCATAGCTCATTCTATATAATGATAATACAGATTTTTAATAGTCCAACTTTTCAGCGGTTTTATTTAGCTTGCACCGTTTATTTCAACATTTATTCGCACTTGATCATAGCAGATCAATATTATGTGACATGTTTATCAGTGTCACCGTAATTCTACTATTATGTCGATACACGATTCCTTCATTGGGAACATTAAAAATTCACAACCAACAAAGACAAATATACAATACGTCAAGTCGAACCAATGGAAAGCTATTACCAAGGTCAACAGGCCAACGTTATGAAAGAGACCAAAAACGAATCAATCATCGACTTCTCAATGACAACATTACTGACGTAATTTAATATACGTCATACTACTTATTAAACTGTACTGTTTCAAAATCATTTTACATTCAATACGTTTTTAAGTACCTACCCACGCTTTTACGCCCTTAAAACCCTCTAATTCAATATCTATTTTGAGTTGAACATGATTGAAATAAACTTTGTCAATGAAATGTCTTAAATATTTTATTGCATCAGCCAGCGTCGTATTGTGCCTATAATATAAAGAGATTTTTGGGATTTACTCCAATGGGGCAGAATAACATAAACGGGGCAACCTTGCACCTTGTGAAAAACGTCTTGGGTAGCAAATAAAAATATTTCAACGATCGGCCATGACTTTTATTCCTGTCCAAATCGTCGCCGGTCAGTTAGTCTTTTGAACAGGAGCTACTGGCGGTTCATGCAAAGTTTCTGATGAGGTAAAAATACTAATCTGCCGGTTTGCGTGGTGTGTAGTTGCCCGTAGTAGCATAGGCAGGTAATAAAGAGGCGTGAAGAAGCAACATGCAGGCCGGCAGGGCCAGGGTGAGGATGGCTGGTGTGGCAGTGTAATGTTTGTTTTTGAGCAGGGCGTGACACTGACATTCATATTACTCATATCACTGACACACGTAGGACAGCTGTTTTGTCTATGATAGCGAACCGGTTATGTCAACATTGAAGGAATACTTGCTTTTTAGATTCGACTAAAAAAACGACTTAAACTTATGAAAAAAAAAGACAAAACAGTGGGTCTAAGTTGTTGTGTGTTGATGAGTGGATTGAATTTACCAATTGTTAAATTTTGAATTTTTTTTTCCATATCGATTTGAGTCCTCAATCAGGCACTTTTCCAAGGTAATATAAAAAAAAACTGCATTTTATTAGAAATTAAATTTCCTCATTGATTTAGGTAGGTATTTTATGTTCCTCCGCTTAGGGAGAGCATAGTTATATGTTTTTGGGTTGATACATCTCGTTTTCGAGGCAGCGGCTGTCTGTTTGACTGTGGCCTTTGCCTTCAGTTGGAGAGAGAAAAATCATAGACACAGATTCGGTAGTTGATGTATCTTTCTCTATGCTCAGTTTTCGAAACAAAATTTACTTGATTTTTCACGGTTTTGTTTTCTGCCCAAAGTATATCGAAAAAGGGACGATCTAGCAACGTTAATTGGTTGATTAGATCCGAAAAGTTTATATCCTAGTGGATATTGGCAGACATAGTGCGAGAACGCTAACCGAACTGTGAATTAATGAGAATACATCCCGAAAGGTAAAATTGTCTTAACTTTCCTCTCTACTTATTAAAGACCAATAGAAAGGTTATTTTTCATAGCAAGTTACGGCTATGAAAAATAGCCTTTCTGTTGGTCTTCCGTAAGGTATGTAGATATATCGTATCAGGTAAAACTGATGTATCAGCTATCTTCGCGTCCGGACTTCACCTTCACTGAAGATGTTCAGGTGGGGTGGAGTCATTTGTCGGACCTATCTATAATAATAATAATATACTGGGCGTACTTGTACTTTTAGAAGTCACCAAGGAAACACTTTGCAAACATTTTGTATCATTATGGTGAGTACATTTTCAATTATAAATAAATAAAAAAATATTTCCAACACTCACACCCTAGTCCAAAAGTAAGAACTGTAAGGCTTGTGTTATGGGATACTAGGGTAACGGATAGAATACATATACAGTACATATATAAGTATATTTATATAGAAATAAATATTAAACATCCATGACTGGAGTACAAATGCTCGTATTCATCACACAAACGTCTGCCTCCACCGGGATTCGAACCCGGGACCTCTCGAGTCGGCGACACCATGAATGCATACAAACCATCGGCCATGGTGGTTGTCTAAATGTCCCCTAAATAGTCTAAAATTATATAGGTAATATAATGATATATATTATAATATTATGTTCTAGCGGATACCCGGCGTGTGCTTTTAGGCTAAATAAAGAAAATATATTCGCAATACATTTTTTTTATTGCTAAGTACGCCAACCTTATGTGTGCTTGAAATTTTTCAATCAAATTAACCTCGACCTACCCACCTTCATACTGAACATACAAACATTAAGATTACAGCACATTAGACAAACCCGACCTCCCATGAGCTCTGCCTTAACTTGTGTGGTTGATATTCTTTGTATGGATTTCTATTGAAATACGCTCACTATTAACTCCGTAGCGTCACCTGATCGTGTCGCTAGCAAGTTGTGGACAACCTGACCACCCGTTGCTCGCATACTTGCCGTGTGCTGGCCTCTGGTTGTAAACGTGCTGCACCCGAGTGGAGCGAGCGCTAACGCATTTTCATTTTCATATTCTCTAAGCGCGACAGCTATTAGAGCCAATTCACTCTGAAATTAAACGTTGATATAACAAAAGTGTAAAGTTAGTGACGGTTTCTAACACACTACTTAATTTTCGCTGACAACGCGGAGTCCACTACTTGGCGGCGCGGCGGCGTTCACTCGTCGATCACCTGACGTTTACTGGTTGACGACGAGATGTCCGCTCGTGGCCCAACCGACGTATGCTGGTTGACAATGCGGCGTCCGCCTGAGTTTGCTCATCAACCACGAGTGGATTTCGCGCGACGAAGCGATGTCGGATGACTCTAATGAGCTGTGGCCTTTATGACCCGCCAGTAAGCGGTCACCCAGCCTACATAAATTAAATACCCTTTTCCCTAACCGGTGGAGGCGTAAAACAAAACCACATCTCTACCACAACGTAGAATTGTTTGTCTCAGCGAAGTCTTCTGTGAGGCGGAGATTGCTTCCCCCTAAGGGCGCTCCAATTCATGCGGAATATTCGCTTTATGTCCTATCTTTGCTGTTTGATTTGCCGAATGTAATCGACAGTTCCAACTTACCCTAATCAAATTAATTAATCGAAAACAATATATAGCTTTCTAGCTGTCAGAACATACACCGGTGGGTGTTGACTTTCACGTATAATTTTGTCAATCGTTTAATCCGAATTTCCTAGGAATCCACTTTGCGTATGATGTTCAATTTACATACACTGGTGTTGAGTTCATTTCAAACAATTTAATTATACAATGGTGTCGATTGTGGTATTATTCTTCTTTGCTTTCTGTGAAGAGATGCTGTTGTCAGAATTCAGAAAATTATGCCACCAGTGTGTGCCCAAGCGACACATGTGTCCGTATTGGTTATTGCACGAAAGCCCAGTCTCCTTCACATGTCAATTATATTAAATGTGATCTCATTCAAGGTAAAGTTATATCACGTATCAACTTATCTTTGCATCGCAGTTTTTGATGATCAGCACATACCGCCGAGAGTTATGAGATAACAGGTTCGTAAAGCCGCGTTGCGAGATGTTTACAAAATTTATAACTTCACTGAATAGATACTTACCCAAGTAATAAATAACCCAATGCAATTGATTTATTAATTAAAAAAAAAAAAAAAAAACTTCCAATCCATAACTAGTGTGCCAAACTGTCTTCGCTTTTATTATTATCACCTGATTTACAATTCCCTGCACAAACAAAGATACCTATCTTACACCAAACACAATCGAAATAGTATTTTACCGTAAAAGAACACGTGAACGCTCCATATATCATAAAAACGCACGCAACCCTCACTAAACGTCTCTCAATTGTATGTCATCACACTAATATTATACAGGCGAAAGTTTGTGAGTGTGTGAGTGTGTATGTTTGTTACTTTTTCACGTCTAAACGGCTGGAGTGATTTTAATAAAATTTGGTATGGACTTAGCTGACACCCTGAATTATCACATAGGCTACGTTTTACTGCGGGCAAATATCCCTAATAAACCGCGGGTACCACCGCGGGGCACAGCTAGTAAACTATATTACGTTTATGATTTGAGTAAGTTTCAGGCGTGATGACAAGCAGACAGTGTTGCCAGGACCCGATAAGCAAAAGTAACACGTGTCTGTATACAAAGTTGAGTAAAAAGTATCGCCATAACGAAATTATTTTTATATTTTCTTTCAATTAAAGTGACGCTTTGAGTAGGGTAACGCGAAGGTCCACAGAGCCAAATGTAACGCAAAAATGATAACGTTCTGGCAATGCTGCAATCTGAGGAAATTATATTACATGATACAAATCACACTTGGAACCGTTTGTGGAGTGTGCCCTCAGGGCTTTTGCTTGCGAGCAATTTTTTATCAAAATGCGCGGGCTGTGATTCCGTGTCTATAAATACTACCGTGCAACTGCAGCTATGGAAAATCTATATATATAAAACTCAAAGGTGACTGACTGACATAGTGATCTATCAACGCACAGCCCAAACCACTGGACGGATCGAGCTGAAATTTGGCATGCAGGTAGATATTATGACGTAGGCATCCGCTAAGAAAGGTCTTTGATCAATTCTACCCCTAAGGGGATAAAATAGGGAATGACAGTTTGTATGAAACTTTGTCAATTTTAAACCGATCAGGCTGAGACTTTGCATGCAGGTTTAACAAGAAATAGATGAATGTCATTGTGTATAATACAAGCCTGAGAACAAAAACTCTGCCCTAACTTCCTTAATATTGAAGTTAATGTTTAGTCACACTGAATATAAATAACACTATTTGTATTTATACTGTATGACACAGCAATCAAAATGCAGGTAAACAATTAATGTATATTTAATAATTTTGTAATGAAAAGTGACTTCATGAATCACCTCTGAAGTCATTTTTCAATTTGAAGACTCTGTAAATAATAAAACAGGGAGAAAAAAACAGCCCTTGCTGAGTTTCTTGCCGGTTCTTCTCAGTACAAGGTCTCCCGCCGTAGATTTACGAACCGATGGCGTAGCTTCTAGACATTCATATGTGCTTGTAACAGCCTAAACTGAATAAATGATTATGATTATGATTATGTAGTCTACACTTCAGCGAACCGAAGCGAAGCGAGGGCGGGCCGCTAGTGTGAGATATAATTGAGCATAGGTGAAAGCACTCTCAGGCTGGACTATAATTTTGTAAAAGCTAGACGTTTCTTCCTTTCCCACCGCACCTTTAAGTTGGCCGTAATATCATTCAATCCTTGAGAACATTTTAAATAAAACTAGTTTTTACGGGTTAATGCACGAAATTTTATTTATTTATTGACGTTTCGTAGCCTTTACAGGCTACGTCGGTCGTCAGAATTAAACTTTTATTTAATTTGTCGAGCTACCTTCGAAAGAATTTTATTGACTAAATGACTTTTATTGATGAAATAACCGAACGCTCAATAAAAGTCTTTCGAAAGTAGCTCGACAAATTAAAAAAAAGTTTAATTCTGACGACGTAGCCTGTAAAGGCTACGAAACGTCAATAAATAAATAAAGTTTCGTGCATTAACCCGTAAAAACTAGTTTTATTTAATGAGTGATGTGCGTGAAAACCTAAGAAACAAATAACATTTTAAATTTCATTTCACCAAATTAGTAGGAACTAATACTTCCTATATGCATATTTGAAAACTTGTATGATTGTCCCTATATTTGATTGTTTGTAACACCATCACGCAAAAAAACTGAACGGTTAAGTTGATATTTGGCATTAATACATTTTATCACCGGAATTAAGGCTCTTTTTGTCTTATAAAAGTGTCTAGGTCTAGAAGTTAGTAGTTATCTCAAAGAACTATCACTATAATGTGAACGAAGTCGCGGGTGCAAGCTAGCCTATCCATATTATATTATTGTACAAAAATTTCAAAATCTAAAAATCAAAAATAATATCCGGGTTCATACGAAATCGGGCGGCTCCTAATATAATCAGGCCCTGCCAGAATAACAGCTCTGGTGCAACACAATGTCGCATCAGCTAATGCTAAGGTAGGGTCCTGGTTAGCCCTGAGATTTTTGAATTTGTATCTGTAAATGTGTAAATGAGGGTTAATAAAACATATTCTTGTATTATTACCCTTACCTAAAATATTTTTACCTTATTGTTGGTATTATTGATAACATTGCAAAATCTTGCTGATTCTAACTTTTCCATGAAACAGTGTCCATGGGCAATTTCCATACGCTAAAAGCAAATTCATCTATTGAATTATTAAATATTCATTTTGAATAGCAGAGCTGGAAAAGCGAGCTTCTAAAATTTCGTTTCATATTCAATCAAAACGATTGTAATACAAGTGACACTCCACATTTATAATGGTAATGGATTTTAGGTCTAAAGGGTACACAGCCACCAGTGGTAAAAAATGAATTCCGAACCGTTCCATCAAATGTTAGACAAAAGAGTATTCATCCGATTCTCTCATTTCACGACTACGTACCTACATTTGCGAAATCGGAAACAGCATTTAATACTTGTTTTGAATATGTATAAATAACTGAGGAATATGGTTTCATCTAACTGGCAGAATTTTGTAGCTCCATATTAAATTTCCTTAAACATAACACACTTGACATAATCTTCTTTAAACGAATATTTGTAAGGCATCTTTTTTAGGGCTCCGTCGTCCTGACAAGGTACCCTTATAGTTTAGTCATGTTGGTCTGTCTCTTTGTCTGTTCGTCCGAGGTTATGCTTGGAGACTGTTGGCACTAGAAAACTGTAATTTTGAGGAGGTATACAGGATGGTCCAACTAGTGAAGTCAACAATTTTTTAGGTAGTTTTGCAATCTTTTTTTGTGACATAATTGTCTTGAATGTTGTTTTAATAAAAAAATAACTCTGCTTCCTGCAATTACTTAAAGTTACTCAAAAAAGGCTTGAAAGTTGGAACTTTAGTTTTTAGTAGGATTTACTCAAACATTCAACTTCAATTTAGAAGTACAAAAAGGAGTTTCCATAGGTTCTCGCTAAAATTAAAAACTGCGCATGCTTCTAAACATACAAAAAATCATAAAAAAAATGTACTTAATCAGCCTATTTTTGTTGTAATTGGCTTTTGAAGGCGGATAGGCTTAAAATCATTGAAACTTGATTAAAGCATTAAAAAATATTTGATCTATTTTTTATCATTTTTATGGTAAATTTAACTTAAAATGGTAATTTCAAATTTAATTTAATTGAAATTCCTGTAAAATAACTTTAGCATGTGTAATTTTACAATAATTTCGGTTTCACCACTAAGATTTAAAATGCGGAAAATGCACGTAAAAAAAATGTTGACGTCTCTAGTTAGACCAGCCTGTATATATCAATTACGACAGTGGTAGATTTATTTTATGGTAGCTCCCTACATAAAAAGGGGTGACTTTGTTTTTCACCGTCTAGCCCATCGTGTGAAATATCGCTGAATGGGTCTTTTAAAATAACTTAGGGGTTCTTAAGACTATTTTGTGATTAAGGAATCCGGTTGCGAAAGTTTAAACTTTAAAGCGCCAATTTTTGTTCGAGAACGGCGTCTTCCAGCCTCTAAAAGCTAAATTTTTATCTTAAAAAATCTAAAAACATTCATGACAAAGTGTTTTTTATGAACTTTTAAGGAAAATAAGACGTTCAACTTATGTATTAGAAAATATCTTACCTAATAAAAATTCCTTAGAAGAAAATATTTAAAATGAGTACGATGAAGCAATTTCTTGTTTATAACACGTAAAACCTTACATTGAAAAACAAAATAATGAAAACTGTTTAAAATATCACAATGAAATTTCAACGGAAGCCTACGGCGTTACACACTAGCGGCGTTGTACACTTTTTTTGTAAAGGGTAAAAAATGTTAAACTCGCGTCAGGACACGTGACCTGATCGAAAATTTGTAAGACGGATGGAGAGTAGACAGCCGGCGCGGCGTAGGAGAGAATATATCCCCCTGTCTTTCTACGGCGCGGCGAAAATGTATGCCTGCGCTTGCTGTTTCATTTAGGCGGCGCAGGGCGCTTGCGCGATCGTTCGTGTGTGTTTATGTTACAGCATGCCACTCACATTCTTGATGGTGACAGCTGATGGCTCGACCGTCTGTGTAGTGGTCACACTACTGTGTATTCGTAAAATTCTTGTATAAAAAGTGTTTCTGATAATTAAAGCAATTCGTGCAAAATTATTCCCTAACCATTCCAAAATATCAAAAATGCACAACGTTAATATTAAAGTTTTTACTTCTGCCGTCACTTTTTAGTCATAGTAGGTACTTGCGGTTTCTCACGTCCGTAATCAGAAAACAAAATTGGTAAAACTAAAGTAAAGATCTACTATTAAACTGAATGAATTACATACAGTTTTAAATTTCCTTGCCTGTTCGGCCGCTGCGTGTTCGAAATATCCCGCATGCACTGTACTATCGTCTACATAGCAATGAATATTCCCAAGAAGAATTAAATCACTGATATGCAGCAGGATAAGTGTGGGGGATAGGGCGGAGCCCTGAGGCATACCGGCATTCATTAACACGATTTGCGAACTACATCCGTCGATAAGAGACACACAGAACTGAGTAGGCAGACCGTACGCAGGAAGTTTGGAGAGAAGCCTTTTGTGCCACACCCTATCAAAAGCCTTGGCGATGTCAAGGCTGATAGCCAAAGATTTTCGCAACACTTGTCTATGCCTCAACCGAGATGTCTGTTACGTACGCTAGAAGGTCGCCAGTCGACCAATTCGGCCTAAATTCATATTGACGATTGTGGATCAGAGAATGGACTTCTAGGTAGCAGATCAAATGGTTATTATGGACCCATTCTAAGACTTTGCACAGTACTAAGGTGACAGCTTCGGCCGATAAAAGTAAATAACTTGTAAGTAAATAACATGGTATTTTAAATTCATTGCATGCAATGTTTATTATGAATATAGTTGAATTTAACCTATGCAAACATAAGTTATTACTTACAAAGTAAACCTTAAATAATTCAACCATTTATGTATGAATGAGGTTGGGAATATGGAATGAGACGAAAATTCCTCCGGGATCATATTACGTACATAGCTTCGCGCCGAATATCCCTTGCGGGGCTGGCAGAGCAGCGAAGATGCGAATACAGATATTAATATACATAAATATAAACATATAGCACCTACACTCAAAGCCCGACTCAACGTCACTCATCTATATTACCATTGATTTACCATTGGCTGTCTGTGTCTGTTAGTTACGTATTCTGAATATATGATATAGACACAAGAGAAATATGTCACTTCACATGTCTGTTTATTCGTATTTGCCATAACTAAATTCTAGTACTTCACATAGATGTGTCTATTGGTATATGCAATTAACTATTTTTTACTACTTTACCTGTATCATGGTCTATCTATAGGAAATAAAAAGGAGAATCTGCTGTCAAATTTGGTTACGAGGTTATGACAAATTTTAATAGAAATAGACTTTTGAATTTTCAGCATTACAGGTTATTAATCCATAGTTTTAGCGTTTGACGTTCATTAAAGCTTGTTTCAGGCTAGACTGACTTAATGACTTTGAAACCAGACTGCTAAATTTGATCGAAATCAGTTAAATCGTTTTTGCATAATTAGGTGACGAACGTCCAAATAATGTTAACAACTAAATATCAAATTTAAGTAGTACGGCAAAGATTGTGATAATAAAGAAAGGAATTATTCCTACAATGTATAGTGTACTTCTTCCTATAAACAAGGCAGCATTTTCCTTGTTTCTCGAAATGAATTCTCTCTCGAAGATTTATTGACCGACACTCAACCGAAAGGGTTCGTGTTCTTCATCACGCGACAATTCGATACAAAGTTCCGGTTACGAACACACTTAAGTGAGATATTTCCCCCTATTTGTTATTCTCACAAAGGGCCCCATAGATCAAGTTAGGGAACCGATAGTTATGGCCTCTCTGTCCTTGGCTTCGGTTTATGGCAACCCACATCAATTGTGAACGGCACGAGACAACAGTGTACGACAATAAACGCCCAGACGCGAAAACGGATTAATTCTAGGCTATGAAGATTTTACTGTTAACCTATGGAAACATCATGTACTCATGTCGTATCATGTCACCTTTATTTAAATGTAAAAAGCATTTTTTTGTCCTGATAATATTGAAATTTGCATAAATGGTTTTTAACTTTTTACACATTTAAACGAAAGTTAACCTCGAGGTGATGAAACCATTTTATTGCGGTACCGTACATAATTTATTTGTATTGACAATAACTAGATTATCATTGCTTTTGTTATTTTAAAGCGTTTAATTAATTTAATACAATTAAATTTAATATATAAGATTCTATTATTTTTCAATTTTAAGGATATTTTTTTAAGTAATTAATTTATAATAAATAATAGATAATAACCCTCTAAAGTTGCTGTGCCCTTGCAGGGCGTCACATAGTTACTGTATTTGTTATGTACCACCTTATTTTTGTGAATGTAATACGCAATGAATGAATAAACAAATAAATAAATGAGATCATTTAAAAAAAACATTTCAGAGAGAGATCTATCTCTCTCTTTCGAGAGAGAAACATTTTAGTTATAATTTTTATTATTTTAAAGCATGTAACTGCTTGATGTTTAAATCTAAAGAAAATATAACTAGAAAAAATTCCACGCGAACCAGGCAGCAGACGGGACTCGAACCCGCACCCTTCGCAATCCGGGCGAATGCACTGACCAATTATGCTACCGCGGCCCTCACGGACCGCGTCGAAATTCTTCTAGCCATTCTTAAGCTGCAAGGCAGCGTCATCTCTTCGCATTATAGGTCCACAATGTCAAATGAATACTTTTACAAGTATTAAACATTTGAATAAAAGAAGAAATAGCAATTATAGTTATAATTTTTATTATTTTAAAGCATGCAACTGCTTGATGTTTAAATCTAAAGAAAATATAACTAGAAAAAACTCCACGCGGACCAGGCAGCAGACGGGACTCGAACCCGCACCATCCACCAGCGCCATCTCTTCGCTTAAGAATGACTAGAAGAATTTCGACGCGGTCCGTGAGAGCCGCGGTAGCATAATTGGTCAGTGCATTCGCCCGGATTGCGAAGGGTGCTGGTTCGAGTCCCGTCTGCTGCCTGGTCCGTGTTAAATTTTTCTAGTTATATTTTCTTTAGAAACATTTAATTTAATTTTTATTATAGAAGGAGTCAACATTCATATCATGTTATGATGCGTTTATTTACCTAAAAAGAATATTATATCCCAAATATTAATTTCTTTGAATTGTTTAATCTGTAAGACTTCAGAGAATTCCCAAACAAACGTTTTAAAGACCGAGTTACGTCAAAGCTTGATTCATCGACATGAAATATTGGAAGTTTTTAAAGCACCAAATGAAAGATATTTCATTATTAAATGTTTTCGGCGGAAAAGCTCGCCGACACAAATGTAAGCCTTTGCCGTAAGTACCAAAATGAAAACAGGTATTAATTTTGCCAAAATCGTTTCTATTGACAGATAAATGTAACAAAACGTTTGTTCACAAGATTCTTGCTGTTTTAATTGAGTTCGATAATATTTTTAATTAATTCCCTGTATTTGTTTAAGACCTGTATAAATTCAAAACAATCAGAAATTTCAATCGTACAGATTTTGATGTAGGTACGATTTTAAATGTTGATAGATGAGCGATGCTTCGATGGATATTTATGATATAAAATAATTTAGTCTCTGCGTATCGTAATGGACAGCGAAATTGGTTTTTATTCACTGAGTGTTTTCTATTTTTGTCAACATTTCATTACATTGACATAAATGTAGTACAAAAATGGATTTTGGATTTTTACAAAGCCATACATGTTTGTGAACATATTACTAAAATCAAATTACATTTAATAATAATCACTCAAGACTTAGACAATAAAGTTTGATTTCCATTGAACTACGAACATATTTTTTATTAAAGAATTTGCAACCCTCATTGGGTTGCAAATTTAATGCAAATCAAACTTTATTGTTGCAACCGTTGAAGATCTGAAATGTCAAATTTAATAGTAAATCAATTAGGCCCACTTGTAGGACTTTCGCTAAATCTCAATTTAACTAAAACTAGAATCATCCATACAATGATGTCAAGTTGACATTGATATTACATCTACTTTTAGTTAAACCGAGATTCAGCAAATTTACTGCAAGTGGCCCTTAGACATGAATGCATTAAAATAATGTTCAGTTTTTCGTTTAAGCATTTATCATAATTTATTAATAGAGTAGTCTACTATAATGCAAATATTTCTTAAAATAATTATATTATTATGTGTCTCAAATTTTACCGGGTCACGCTTATAAATAAGCTGTACTCTAATAACATGTGTGTCTTCATATAATTCAACAAAATAATGTTTTTCACTCACCAACAAGGCTGAATGGTACAATGCCCTTGGTTTCATAAAGCATATCGGTAACTTCAGTCCAAATCAAGTTATACTGTTTGCAGATTTTACCGGAAAAACATGAAAAAAGTCTTGAGTGACGAAAATAATCAATTAATGAATTTTATTAAAGAGCTTTCCGGTTTTCCGGCTTCGTGAAAGTTTCAATGTTAACTGTGGCATCAAAAAGTTTCGAGTACGTACAGCTACCAAGTTAAGACAGAAATCAAACAATCAGAATTTAAATAAAACTAGTTTTTACGGGTTAATGCACGAAACTTTATTTATTTATTGACGTTTCGCAGCCTTTTCAGGTCTGCATTCTGAAACGATGCGTTTCGTGCATTAACCCGTAAAAACTAGTTTTATTTAATGAGTGATGTGCGTGAAAACCTAAGAAACAAATCAGAATTTAATTTAAAAGAGCCGACATTAAATATTTTTCTATAATTGATTAAATGCTAAGACTTTTAAAGATTTCATGATAAGGGGAGTCGGTAGTCATTTGGGACCGGGACCGCTGCTCCTGATGGGGACATGGAATTAATAAATTATTTTGAGGCGGCATTCGGGACCCAAGCTAGTGGTCCCGAATGACACCTATGTTTAATGATTATTTTGAGTGGTAAGTTGGGACCAAAAATAAAAAAAGAAGTGTTTGATTAAAAAGTACAGTTAACGACAAAAGCTCGTTAATATATTAGTATTCGGGGTGATGACAAATATAAATCAAACATCATGATAATCAATCCAGCTACTCTAGAGTAATAAATGTATAACGAACCGAACTAAGTTCTTTATTTAAATAAACTTATTCAAAGTAGGTAGTTTAATTTAAAACAAACAAAAAATAACATGGTGTTTATGTTATCGGTAGGAAATGCTCACACTAAAATGTTGTGCACATGCTATCTCTCTTACGCATCCCTATTGTTTTTATTTAAAAGTATATTGAAATAAATAATTGTATTAAATTGTGAAACTGTAAAAACGAGAACCATACCTTTTTATATAAAGTAGCTTAGCTTTTTATGTAAAAAACTTTAAACAAAAAAGGGCCCAGTTACTATTTAGCAAATCAATCCAGATTGGTTAGGTGATGATTATGACATCTCATCAATGTTATCAATGTTATGGCGATGGTAATGTCAAGTGGGTCAAACTATGAATACATACTCAAAAGGACTAATAAAAATGGATCAAATTTATGGAGGTGCCGAAAGAAGGTTTTCTGCAATGCTACAATTAAAATAATGCATGGAACAATTGTTAATTCAACCAATCACTGTCACCCTCCAAGAAATACATCAGAGCAGATATTGTGTGTGCTTTTACCTGATAAAACCCGTAAAACATACGCCATTCTTTTTTCTTTAATAAGAAGTCGTATACCTCAGTGGAACCCTTTAAAACTAAGCATGGATTTTGAAGTGCCTGCCATATTGGCAATCCGGAGCATTTTCCATTTTACTAGATGTTTATGGAGAAAAGCAAAACAGTTGGGCAAAATACACGTAAAGTTATGTTCAGTACTGTTCACCTCCCGTTACATTTGTTCACTGAAGAGTGGTTTTACAAAATGGAAGAATGTCCGAAGGGCAAAGGCAACTTTTGATGATTATTTTGTCAGCATCTGGTTAGAAAATGACATTTATTTTCCAATATGGTGCACCTATAATGAAGACCATAATACAAACAATATAGTAGTATGGCACAACCACGTAAAAAGATATATGAAATCAAAACCTAATAAAGTTAAATTTTTGGAGGGCATTAGGAAGGACAGTAGCTTTTACTGCAATAAACTCAAAAAGACGAATAATATTTCCAGAAGATCTGCAGAGAGTGTAGCAACCAAAGAAAAGATCAACCTGACATTGCAGGAATTAATAAATGGCCAAGTAACTGTCGGTCATTGTATAGAGAAGTTAAGATTTTAAATACAGTAAGTAATGTCCATCAATTCCTCATGAAACTGATACGGATTATTACTTATTACTAGCAACAATATTTACAAAAAAAATGGTATCAATATAAATGTTATATTTTTTTAAATTATATAATGATTCTGAATACTTTAACAAAATAGTTAAAGGGGGGTTGAATATTATGTTGATTATTATTTTAGTTGTTTTTTATGTGAAATAAAAGATTTAATAATATTAAAAAACCGGTTGTGATATTGATTTAAAAAATACCATCGAGTAACACTGATGTTTTAATTGAAAAGTTTGTAAGTAATTTTTATTTGTAACTAAAACGTAATAGGGTGACATTGTTTTAATTTGTTGGAATGAGAGCTACTATTTTGTTATTTAAATGTTGTTAATCTTCATGTAAAATGTATAAGTACAATTTTTTGTTAGCATATGATTTTGAATACAATCATGTAGATTTAGGAGAAATAAACACAAATATTTAGCTAGTTAGGTTTACTTTCAATTAAAGGCTGTGATTTTTTCAAATAAAAGAAATATTTTATATTATAAGAGCCGTTTTTTATTTGACTGTACTTCCTCGTCATAAAAAAATAAGATAGGAACTTAGATCATATTTATGGTCCCAACTTACCACTCAAAATAATCATTAAACATAGGTGTCATTCGGGACCACTAGCTTCGGTCCCGAATGCCGCCTCAAAATAATTTATTAATTCCATGTCCCCGTCAGGACCAGTGGTCCCGGTCCCAAATGACTACCGACTCAAGGGTGCTGCTTGAATTTAATTTAAGTTCACTTGACTGCCGTCCAATTAATAAAAGGCTTAATTTTGTTGCTAAGAAGTTTTTAATGTCACCTTTGATGAGACACCCCAGATCAACAACCATTTTTGATACACTGTCGAAATTCTAAATTCTAGGTGGTAATAATTTAGCCACCTAATCTATTGATTTACTTATAATAGGTTTATATTCTATTTATAAAAGGTAATGCTGAACAAACTAACTGACTGACTTTAAATACAACCCACTTCATCACTTAAACCGAATATATAAATTTTCAATATTCATCTAAAACTAAGTTTGATTGCTACAAATTAATATTGTTATCTAATAGTTAAAAACGGAGTTAAATATTGCTACTGAACAAAACTCAAACCTCAAACTCATTTATTCAGTCTAAGCTGTTACAAGCTCTTGTGAAAGTCAAACGCTACGTCATCAGTTCGTAAATCTACAGCGGGAGACCTTGTACTGAGAAGAACCGGCAAGAAACTCAGCAAGGGCTATTTTTTCTCCATGTTTTGTTTCATCACATTAATATTATTAATTATTAAAAGTTAAGTATAGCTAGGTACTGTTTTTAAATTAAGAAGTGGCGATTAAACAATTTTCAACCAAATTAGCAAAGTAAAACAACTTTGTCTATTATATTAAGCTAAGGTGCCTTATCATTCATGAAATCTTTAACAGTATAGTAACCTTTTTTAAGGAGACACTTTAAACTTATGAAAAGGATAATCAATTATTTCTTTTGGTATTTTATTATAGTAACACTAGCTGACCCAGCGAACTTCGTACCGCCCTAAAAAAATAGGCTTTGTCCAGCGGACAAAATTGTGAATCTAAACCATTCTCAGATCCCCTTGAACACACACAAAAAATTTCATCAAAATCGGTCCAGTCGTTTAAGAGAAGTTCAGTGACATACACACTCACAGAAGAATTATATATATAAAAATATACCTTGACCCACAAATGAACCACGAACCTTACGCTAATTAATCAAAATTGATTTTATTAACCTACTTTCTCGTGGCAATTGAGTCTTTTCGGCGATTATTGAGACTTACTAATAATCCAGCGAAGTACTACCTGATAATCCCAACAACTAAGTTGACGCCTTTCCCCTTTCAATCTTTTTCGCTCTCATGCTTCTCACGAAAAATATCTACTGCATGAAAAAACATACTTTTGTTTTGTCTTCATGACCAATTATGACAACCAGGAAAGCGGCCGAATAATTACTCAAGTTGAAAAAACGCTGAGGCTCCTTCAAAGTCTGATTTGGTATGTTAGTCAGTCTACCCTAAAATCTGGTCAGGGGAGTAAATCTTTATTGCTTGCTCTCGCCTGTCGACTAGCTTTGCGAGCAGACATGTACAACCTGTGCGTAGATAATTTGCTTAATTTAAAAATTCGCCATTGACTAGACACCGAAATTTTCAATTCCCGCTTCCTCATGAGGTGTTTTAATTACTATGCTCCTCCTCTTGGGCGTGTCTCGAGAGACTGAGACGGTCATAAAATAATAATTAGATGTCTTGTGTCTGTGAGCTGTGCTGCGGAATCTTAGCCGTTCGACCAACTTTCTGTGAACTACTAGTGCGAAACTTGCGATAACGATATGTAGCTACTACTGCTATGCTAGCTTTGGCCGCTGTGTCCCTAGCGTGCAGTTACGACGGTCCATTCTACTACTGGGGCTTAATTCATAGATAACACTTCATAGCATGAGAAAGTGTTACGAATGTGAAATTTAACGTTTCAAAAATCTACTGTAAATCCGTTTCCAGTTTTTTTTTTTATTTTGTGCACATTTATTATTATTTAATGAGAGATATTATTATGATGGAGTCACATTAATGAGACCAAACTTTATTATTTAATAAATAATTCGAAGATAACACTAAGAGTAAGCGAAAAAACCAAATACAAAAAACTCAGAGATAGAAAAGAAATTTATCATCACAGCCTATTAATAACCCCACTGCTAAAACACAGGCCTTCCATAAATAAGAATAGGAAGAAAAAACCTAAGAGTTTAATAAAATAGTCTCACTCTAGAAATACCTTGCCATTCGACTGATTTCCTTTCTTACTCCTACTCTGTGCATTCTGTTCGCTTGTGGAATTCATTACCGGAATCCATACGAAGGGCTCGCACTCTGGACTCGTTCCGTGAGCAAGTTAAGCGTCATTTCCTATCTTTACTTTGAAAATACCTCTTTCCTTTATTTATTTGTTTATTTTTTATTTTTTTCATATAAATATGCATCTATATTATTATTACCGTTTTTATTTTATTTTATAATATTGCTCTTACACCCTTCCCCTTTTTTTTTGTTCTTTATACTTATTTAATTTTCCGTCATGGGTTGCCTGGAAGAGATTGCTATTAAGCAATAAGGCCGCCCATTGTGTAATGTCTCTCTGTCAGTGTAATCTTACTGTTATGTCCATTGTGGTGTTATACAATAAAGAATATTATTATTATTATTAAATAGGACAAGCCAAAACCGTCTTCTAGATTTTATTTCCGTGGAAAAAGCGGTATCTACAGAGCCATATCCAAAAGCTTGAATAAATAATAAATGGCATGGAGCTTTGCTCGCGGTCCAGATTTGTTTCTCAGTAATTATAAAACTAGTTAGGTTTATGCTTTGGTTTCGTTTCAAGCATTTTTCGTTCTGGACAGCACGCAAAATCTTTAAAATAAGGGGTTGGTTAGGCAAAGTAAAAATAAATTTTGAGTAAACTAGGTAAACAAAAATTACTCCATAATTTGTCACTAAATAAACTTGTACATATATTAAGTATAAGTAAGAAAAAAAACCGGCTCTTGCAAAACCAATAGGAATTACAATTATTATAAATATATATATAAAGCTAATTTATAATATAATACATCTTTGACGACTAAAGATTAAATTAATTATTAAAATCCTTTGCGTATATCTTGACGACAAACAAGGTTTAAAATTAATAAATAGTTTTATTTTATTTAGGTACTGTTGTAAGCAGCGTTTATTTATGTTGACAATACCCTTCACTTCATGGAACCTTAATAATAAAAATGTCAAGGCTTCTCTTTATCAATTCTTATCTATTGTTAATAGGCACGTAGTTTAGCCCATAATAAGCCCGCCACGTCCTATATTCTTTTTAAAAATTCGAGGAGCTCGATGGTGCTCGTGGTTAGCGCGTTCGTCTGCGATCTTTGAAGTTACGCAACCTTCGCAGTGGTCGATCATTGGATGAGTGACCAAAAAATTACTGTCTCAAGCTCCTCCATGCTTAGAAGGGCACGTTAAACCGTTGGTCCCGGCTGTATCTGCAGTCGTTAGCACCCACCCATCTGCACTGACCCGCGTAGTAGGTCATGGCCCAATCTCTCTATATTATCCAAAGGGAAGGCCTTTACTTCAGCGGTGGGGACATTGATAGGCTGATGATGATGATGACATATTATTAGTACCTCCTTGGTATCTTCGAAGTTTTGTTTGCATATTATTATCCATACATTGAGTGATGATGATGATGATGATATCCTAGATTCGACACAATATTCGGGCACACTTGTATAAAAGTACTTTCAAATCTATTTTAAAGCTAATGATGTTTAAGGCCGTATTTGACAAAAATGAAATCTACCCATGCATAGAATAAAGTTACATGAAAATGTTATCAAATTGCTTTTATTGTACTTTTAGGCGAAACGGACGCATATGTTTTACTGGTAAAAACATTTATCCTAAAACTTATACAACTTTGAAGATAGCAATTGAATAAAGTTACATGTGATTTTTGTTTCCGATGAATATAGAGTCAAAAGGACAAGTACCTTTTGGATAGGCAAGAACGCAACCTTAAATTTTGTTATAAACTGAGACTTTTAACTAAATGTTTGATTCTATTTTCCTTCTTTGCTCGATTTTGCCAAATCTTCGCCATATTATCATAATGTGACGCGACAGAACATATTTATTACGTGAAACAAAGTTATATCTACACATAATACTGACACGTTTCCCAAGCATAAGGTCTGATATGCATATATAAATAAAGATGTCCGTAGTAAATTGTCACTTAATCAGATAAGATACTCTTAAATAACAGAATATGAGCCGTAAATGTATTTTTTTTTTAACAATTCATGTGTCATAATTTTCTTCTTAATGCTTTATATGTTTGGTAAAAACAAAATGCTAGAAAAATACCAATACAAGTTACAGCATATTTTACATCTTACAAACTTAAAATCGCTCTACTGTAAAGTTGGGATTATGCAGAAGTAGCTTTATCCTATGGATAGGTCGAAATTATGATGTAAACAACTTATCTTTTATTTTGATCTAAAAATAGTCTTGAACTTATCTTGAATACACTTTACCTAATTCGTTTTTGGATCACTTGATATGATGCAACCTTCAAAACTTCAAAGTAGAATATTTATAAATCCACTCTGAAATAAATCAACTCGCTGTAATCTTACAAATAAATCCACTCGCTATAATCAAAAATAGACAAATTAAATCAAGAATCTAATCTTCATATTTTTATAAGTACCTAATTTATTGATAGACGCAAAAAAGTAGGTCTACAAAAATATGTGAGGGAGTTCGCCATTTTGCTTTCATCCAAATCGATTTCGCCGTTTAGCGAGAGTTTCAATACCTACCAACAAAAACACAAATTTTCCATTAAAAAATTGTAGAAAGTAGAAGAGATTAATCATATAAGGTTACGCTCAAAATGTAACAGTTACTCGTAAGAAAAATCTTCATTTACGTCTGGTGGTAATTTCCTCTAGGCATCGATTAAGGGAGGGCGTCTAGTGGCGCATCCATTATGAATAATAAGGCATCCTTTCGCCCTTTTAGCATTACTTCATTATGATAACAATGGAGTCGCAAAATTGGTTTATAAGATTTGTCATTTTTTTTGCTTATACAAACGATATAGAACGAAGAAATGCCCTATCATAAGTCTTTACTTCTCCGTATCAGACCGCGCAAGATAAATTTTTAATTCGTCATTCCAAGTCAGTTTATTGTTGATATTAATTTTTTTATTCACCCGAGAATTGGCAATAACTCATTTTTACTGATTATTTTTAACTTAAAAGGGTGGCAAACAATCGTATAACGCCTGATGGCAAGCCGCCACAACTTGCGAACGTGTTTGCGATACCAAAAAAAATCGCTCACACGGTTGCCTACCCTGACCCAATCCCCTTCTCCGTGGAGCCCTGAAGCCTTACTTACCAATAGAAACACAACATCACTAAAATACAGTGACATTTTACTGAGCTCTTCTGTCAAGTGAAGGTTTCTTTTCTAGACGGCCGCTCCAATTATTTATTTCTCTCTCAAATCCTGTATTTACAAAGTCATCATTTATATTAACAAGCTCTTTACTCAAATCATGAGACAGATACCTGTTCTCACATCCCGCCAGACATTATTCCATAGCCATCTGCTCCGTTAGCCGATAAAGACTCACGCCTAGTAGCTTCCTGTTTCTGTGCTAACAGACCCATATCCGCCGGTGACAAATTGAATCTACCGTCATGCGGCTTTATGGGTTGTGGTACTACATAAAGTGTGCGAAGTATCTTTCAGATTGTCACATGCAGACGCATTTTATCCCTCAGTCTTTCAGAGATGTTATTATTATTATTAAACGAATCATATAACACTGAAACTAGAGTGATTAAACTGATTTTGCGAGTAATGAAATTATGGTTACTTAATGTTTGCATGGCGTGGTAACAAAGTAGTTGAATGACGCGTTACTGCCCTCCCTGTCGGGGGGATTTTATTTAAAACTTTAATTTTAACGTAATGGGAATGCTGTTTATATTAGTGTTATGCAAATAAGCGAGATGTCTTTAAACCTTTAACTAATTGCTTAAAATTAAATTTTATCTAGGGGCCGTTCAAGTATTACGTAAGCAGATTTATTACAATTATGAACCCCCTCCTCTCCCTTGTCAGCAAAAGTAAGCAAAGCTCATACCTTCCTCCCTTGCTTATGTAAATTATGGGTTCATGAGCAGCACTACTTAAATAGGCTAATATTCATTTAAACAAACTCTATTGACACAGTATTCAACAAAGAGTAAGGTATAATATTACAATCTTATTAAGTAAGTACTGTTACGAACAAAACAAAGTTCTTTCGAATTTTTGGTATATATATTAATTCCAATTAATAGTCTTCAGTCCATGACACCCGAATCCATGATGCTGACGTCATCACTATCTCGACCCCCCCCCCCCACTCCTATAGTGCTTACGTAATACTTGAACGGTCCCCTATTTGTAATATTATAATAATACAGCTAACATTATAAAAGGTCAGTCAATAGAAGATTGGAGTCATTTAAATCTAATTAAATCGTTTGTATAATTATTGTTATTTAGTCTGTTTATCCGTTTCAATTTTGTCATTGGCCTTTTCCTCG
The DNA here is from genome assembly GCA_902850365.2 of Chilo suppressalis. Taxonomy (NCBI): domain Eukaryota; kingdom Metazoa; phylum Arthropoda; class Insecta; order Lepidoptera; family Crambidae; genus Chilo; species Chilo suppressalis. The sequence continues at coordinate 25,278,471 of OU963898.1, forward strand.
AGCAATTCTCGTCGAGATTTCATTAGTTACGGTAGTCGTTTGCTCTGTCCCATAAACTTAATTAAGAGGGTTTAGGTATCAATTTTATATTTTTCTTCTATTTGATGTCCCTTTCCTGGTCTTAATTTTCTTGTTATCGCAGTTCCATGTATGTTTTTTATAATTCCATTCTTAGTTGTTAACACATTAATATCATTTATCTACTCGTTGTAATTGGAAAGACATTTATTCAGTGAATAGTAATATTATCAGCCCGTGAGCTAGTTTCCTCACATTTCAAGTAGGAACCTACCCACTATTAAAAGGTTTTGCTTTTCGAGTTTCAATATATATCGTTTGTTCTAACTCTCAGTATCGCTCAAAGGAAACTAAAGTAATTTTCCCAAAAAAAAAGTTTTGCAATTGATTTCACTGAAGAAAAAATGAGGTAATTCTTTATAATGGAAGGATACGTTTATGAAGACTACTATCATGATCTCAACTCTGATAAGGATCAAAATAACTCGCCCGGAATACGTTACAGTAAAAATAATAAAAAATCCAACTAAGAGGTATACGAGAGAGTTATTATACTGTTTTCCGGGCAAAAAGGGGGCAAATTTTTTGAAAGAACTTTATTAGGACCCTTTGTATGTCAGCAGCCGATGTCGGCAGTGATAAATGATCTTTGGGTCGGATCCGGGAGTGAGTAGAATGGGCGCAAGCGTTACATTGCAGTGTAGCCTCCAAGCTTATTTTCGAAGGCTCTGTAGGAATGAGGTAACGTAAAACGATTTCGGCGCAGTCACGTTCCCATTCCGGATATTAGAACGAGCCATCCTGTTTGTTAAGCCTTCCAGCTTAAATCTCGGAGAGCGAGGGAATCCGCTGGTGAAAGGTTAATATTTTTCTGATTCAATTTTAGTGCGTGCTCCAAATTTTCCCGTGCGATAACTTTGAACGACTGTTAGTATCACGCATTAGTATTCACCACCAATTTCCTTTTAAAGCTAATTGCGAAATTATATTTTTTTCTGATGAGTGTGTATTTTGTTGTGTTAATTTCACGCTCAAAAACCGCAATCACCGTATATTACAGAATTATCACTGGTACCTGTTACAGGATGAAAATTATATGTATTTTTCCCAAGGACATCTAACGAAACGTTTCGAAGCTATAGATAAATTGTTTAACTGAGTCCTCGGCTGCGAGGTACAGGGTGTGGGGGACGAGAATGGGGATTTAGGTGCGGGCAGCAGGCACATTTTATCATTACATATCGCATTATAATCATTCTATTCTTCATCATCGCATATATTGTCCCTACTCTTTTCAGTACTGTTCAATCCAAAAGCTGCTGTCTATCTCAAAGAACGTTTTCAGTTTCTTTCTTCTTCTCATAATCTTCCGCTTCGTTCATCTGACAATCTCCTGATTTTCACTCCTCCTAACTTTCCGAAAGCGTATAGCCACTACTTTACTATATGTGCCATCCAACTATGGAATTCTCTGCCGGAAAAGATTAGGCGTTCCCAAATTCCTGTTTCAAATCCCTAGTTAAGGAGAACTTCTTGTCAGATGTCAGACGAGTCTTTAAAATATTGCTACGTTAGTAATACTGGCTGTTGCATTATATTGTGAAATGCGTGAATGTTTGTGTATCCCTATATGTTTAGTCTGCGTTTATTTTAATTTGTTTTTAAGTAACTATTTACGAAACTATTATTCCGTATTCCGCACAACCTATTATTATTATCGACCTTTAAATTTTTTTCCAGCACATTGGGTTTTCTGGAAGAAATCGCTGATTAGCGATAAGACCGCCTTTATTTTGCATTTTATTCATGTTCTTTATGTTACTGTTGTGCAATAAATTGTTATTATCTTATCTTATTCTTTACAAAATTACAAGTGCCCTTCGCCCGCACTTCTCACGGTCCTTGTTTTCGTCCTCCCCCACACCCTGTTCCCTGCAGGCGAGGACTCAGTTAAGCAGTCTACCTATAGTAGGACCCATATCGCAAAGCACTCTGCGTCGTAATCAAATATTTCATTCCATACGCGTCATGGTATTTTTTCATTGCCACATTACGTTGAGGTCGAATAGCATGTCAGCCACTACATAAATTACGCAAGCACAAAAAAAGCATCTTTCTGTGATTGCTACGACGCGTCATGAACATTTTCGTTAGAGCCATAACACGAATTTCGCCGTATGACCATGAGTGAGCTATTTTTTTCAACATTTTCGGCCTTTGACCGAACATTAACATAACATAGAATCTCTGGTCTCCTATCTGGCTGCACTATATAACTTTTAGTTCTATCTTTTGAGTTTGTATGAAATCAACGAAATAATATTCATTAAATTTTCCCTACAACTTCACGTTCCAATTCTCAATTTTACCTCAATAATGTAGGTAAGTCCAGAGCTTAATTTTACTGTCTACCAAATACCATTACAATCAGTTAATCCGTTCCGGCATGATTAATCTTTTGTTCGCATAATAGCAGGTTCTCGAAAAGGCAAGATTCCGCGATACCTATTGTTATGAAGGCCAAGGTTAGATATTACTAAGGTGACACTGGCAAAATTGGTAAAAAAAAATGCCTTTAATTTCACTTTATTGGATTAAAAAGTTTTATTGACCATCATCATCAAATTTTGTTGTTTCTCTGTTATGATAAAGATAAGTATAGACAAATTTAAACATTATAATGCTGTTTAATTTTCAAAGCTTTAATTATATTCGCATAAACATTGAGGGTTCGATGTAACGGTAGCAATCTGCTACAAGGAGCTAGGTTTTAATCCTTCAATCATTCCCAAGTCACGGCTGTTACCTTTACCTTTCGTAGAAGTTCTACTTAGTTCGGTACACAAGCATTTGTATAAACTGTCCAGAATTTATTATTCGTATTCATATTCCTTTCCGGTCAAAGAAAAACATCTTGCATCCGTGACTTTTTGTAATTATATTGCTTTTTATTTAGCGAACTCAATTCTAATTTCATTGACCTGCCAGCAAAAAGTTAGCTTCCTTTTACAGGTAAACAGTATCATAGTGAATTATACTTTATTGGTATTATGTTAGTGAAAGTGAATAAAGTTTCAGAGCTCCACCGGGTAGGAGATAGGATCAAGGTAGGTAACGTACAAGTAATACTCTGTTATGGTAAGCATCTATAGGCTAAGTTGGCCACTCACCATTATAACATTTGCTCGTATGGCCAAAGAGCTTCCACTGACGAAATTTAAATCTCAGATCAAGAATACTCTTATGTATAAGGGCTATTATAAAGTTGATGATTATGTAAATGATCGTAATGCATGGACATAATGTTTCTTGTAATTTATTAATTTATGGGTAGTAGTCATTTTATCATCTCTGAAGTAATTTTTCAATTTGACGACTCCATAAATAATAAAACAGGGAGAAAAAAACAGCCCTTGTTGAGTTTCTTGCCGGTTCTTCTCATCTCCCGCCGTAGATTTACGAACCGATGGCGTAGCTTCTAGACATTCATGAGTGCTTGTAACAGCCTAAACTGAATAAATGATTTTGATTATGATTATCATAACAGTAATATGGTACCTATCTAATGCCACTTCCTTTATACTAAACATTAAGTTAACTAGAAAATTTATTGTAACTACATATATATTCTAAACGATGTAGTGGAAGGTGACTTCAAAAGTATCTCTGAAGTCATTTTTCAACTTGACGACTCTGTATATAACAAAACAGCGAGAAAAAAACAGCCCTTGCTGAGTTTCATGCCGGTTCTTCTTAGTACAAGGTCTCCCGCCGTAGTTTTGCGAACCGATTGTGTAGCTTCTTAACATTCACAAGTGCTTGTAACAGCCTAGACTGAATAAAAGATTTTTGATTTTGATTTTTGATAAAGGAGCAAATGATAAAATAGTAAGCAGTCTTTTTACATTAAAAAGAATATTAACCAAAATGTGACGAATTAACTTTGTAGTGAATATACATTCGCCATACAACATACAACCCAATAAAATGACGATATTCTACTGAATAAAGAAATTAACTTCAGCCATGGTAAGTTTCACAGTGACCTGAGCCTGATCGTCATTTGTCAACATCCCTGTAAGCTTTGGCAAGGCACAGCGGCCTTGTTAGCTGACGATTTGTCTCTGTCAGTTGCCAACATATCGATAGTTGGACTATTTACCAAATCAATAGTTCAGAAATATTAATAATGAAATCATAACAAGCCCAATTTATAGGTAATACATTGCATCAATTGATGGATGGCTATCGATAGATTTGATACAATAATCAAGGGTTTTACTATTTATAAGCTCGCAAATAGATGTATCTAATATTGTTATTATTCAGTTTGCTATTTCATTTACCCTTGAGAGATAATATTTCTCAAAGTTTGAAGGTCATTTTGTATAATCATAATAAACAAACTGGAGAGATAACTAATGTGGGCTGTGAGTAGTCCAGAATTATATTCTTCGCAAGTTAAACATGGTATCTTTTAATTAACCAGTAGTAGTATCTCAAGAGATTTCTATAAAGCAATATAAGATATTATAATCAATATTTAACCATAACAACGGCAATAATTTTCCTTGTTTGCATTTCATCGTTCATAAAATTTTCCATGGGAAAGTCATATAGGGACAAATGCTCTCGAGCCAACATTACCTGAAACATATAATTGGATCTTATTAAAGAGACTTTACTTGGAAATTTTATAAAAAATGCACAGAAAAACACCCGACTGGATCGTGTTTTATCCTTATAACGGGGCTGTCATTCTTTTTATATTTCCTGTTTGCTTCCTGTCGAAATTCATTACTACAATAGGAAGTGCCCTATTGAATATCAAGAGTCATTCACGAGTGTCAAAATATTTGTCAAATATCTTTATTTTCTTCTTTTCCGTGTTAATATTTAAAGTAAGAAACACGAGCCCCACAAGCGGGAATTGAAAGTTGAATTCGTAATAGAACTTATTTATACTAATATTACAAAGAGGAAAAGTTTGTATGTAAGTATGTTTGTAACGAATTATCTCAAAAATTACTGAACCGATTTTAAAATTCTTTCACCATTTGAATGCTACATTATCACTGATTATAGACTACTAGCAAACCAGTGAACCAAATGTTCACCAAAACCTGATTTCTCGAAAACCGGAAGTGCTACGTTACTCAAATCCGGTTTGTAGTCTTATCAGAGTATTCTTAACTTATAACTTAAATATTCTCTTTATCTATCTCTTACGGTTTGGCCGCTGAAACAGCACCACAGACAGACGGACTTGTCTAATAGACTTGTCGAATATCCACACAAAGTCATTTTACTAAATTGGCCTTCTGATATGGACCGCTAGTAATTAAGGTAATTTTTTTTTCTCAGACCTTCATCTGAAGATCTTTTCTGATAATAATTGATTATTTTAAAGTATCATGGGTATTTTTATTTAAGCACTAGCAGCGACTTTTTCTTAGTTAGCTACCTAGCTAGCTGCCTAACTTTGGTCTTTTTAACAGGAATAAAAAGTATCCAAGTCTCAATCCAGGTCATAAACTATATGTGTACCAAATTTCATTCAAATCTGTTAAATATTTTTTGCGTGCTTGAGTTACAAATATATAATCCCAAAAATATACAAACTTCCACATTTATAACATTACTATGAATTTAAAAAAAAAACTAGAAAATTTTATTTTATTTCGATATAAAAGTCCTCACTTTTTAATTTACTTACTGTGCTTCGCTGGTTCAACTTAATTTTAAAAGAATATTGTCGATTCTGATACGATTCTCTAAATCTAAACTTAAATTTGGCAACAGTGTATCCTTGTCATTCTCTATACAGAATGAAAAAGAGAGACTGATGTTAAATTAAGTTTTAAGTTAAGAGAATCATGCCAGAATCGACACCGATAACCTACTAGAGAACGTTTCCATTATTTGACGACCTCCGTGGCCGAGTGGTTTATACGCCGGGTTTCATGGTGTCGCCGACTCGAGAGGTCCCGGGTTCGAATCCCGGTGGGGGCAGATGTTTGTGTGATGAATACGAGCATTTGTACTTCAGTCATGGATGTTTCATATGTATTTCTGTATAAATATACTTATATATGTACAGTATATGTATTCTATCCGTTACCCTAGTATCCCATAACATAAGCCTACAGTGCTTACTTTGGGGCTAGGCTAATTGGTGTGCGTTTGAAATAGGTATTTATTTATTTATACGTGATTAATGCGTAACTTTAACCGTTTACGTAGTGCATGCAACAGAAGCTCTCAAACGTTAGGTAAATTTTTCCCCAATTTTGCAACATTTTTCAAGATTTGATGATCTATTTCTTGTTGATGGTAGATTGATATTCTGCCGTCCTCAAACTTAAGTGCGGCTAAGTGTAAGTGACATGTCGTCGATTTTTCAGTCTTAAATTGAATCTTATACAATTTTAATTTCTCTAACGATCTGTCTTTAACAAGAATTCGTATATTTTAAAGTTGAAGTTTAAAAAGCTGTCATGTGATGAATGGTTCCAAAACAGCAATAATTTAAAGTTTACGCGCCGTTTTTTGGCCATATCTCAAAAGTTGTTTTTTTTATTTAGCCGCGTTTTAACGAGAAATGGATTATACAACACGAAAAAATTTGTCTCAATTACTTTCGGTGATTGCCGTATTCAACCAAATAAACAGCCAACTCCTCAGCTTTAATAATTTTAGTATCGTTTACCTTGAGACTGACTGAAACCCCAACTAATTACTTTGCTATAGTGAAAGTAGCAAAACCCAATTACCAGATTTCTTTATAATAATATACGGCAATTAGAATCATCAAAAGAGTTATTATGTGTTCCTCTATAGTAAGTAAAGTGATCAATGAATACCTAGAAATGTTCACATTACAGTTACGTCGTTTCCAACAAATGCTTCAAAGCCAATCCTTGTTAAACGCGGGCTATTAGGGTTCCATAGGCCTGACAAGGAACCCTTATAGTTTCGTCATGTCCGTCTGTCCGTCCCCGGTTTTGCATGGAGACTATTAGCACTAGAGAGCTGTAATTTTGAAGAGATATAGTATCATCGTAATATCGATATGTTTGTATATCAATCACGTCGACAAAATGATACTCCGAACTTGGTCCCATAAAAATTTGGAAAAGTAAACTTTTTTATGTAAAGTGGGGGTGAATTTTTTCTCATCATCTACCCCATTGTGTGGGATATCGTTGAATACGTTCCGTTTGCGAAATATTGAACTTTAAAGTGCTAATTTTTGTTAGAGTAGCCGCCCCTCCCCCTCTAAAAGCTAAACTATTGGCTTGAAAAAAAAATCGGCGGTTATAATTCGTAAGTATTTAAAACAAAACGATTTTGAGTTTGAGACGCGGTTAGACTTTGGTTTAGGTATTTTAGTTGAGATACATAGATTGATATTAAAAAAAAGGAATCCTGCTCAAATATATTGTGGTTACTCCAGGCAGCTACGAAACCCTACACCCTACACTTAGCCGGTTTTTTAACATTAAATTTGAGTTGCAAAATATTTTTATCAGGCGTGAACTGTGTAAAATACGACTGGAAGTAGATGTTCCAAAAGAAAAATCTTAATTTTTTTTGTTTTCTAATTCACATTCAGTCAGTCAGCAACTTTAAAGGAATGTATTTTAGAACTTCATGTCATGGTAAGATCCTTCCCATTTGAAGGCACCTCTCTATTGAAATTTGTGTCAAGGCTCTGGACGTCATGTCGTTTCAGAAGCTTACGATAACTGGGATTGACTAGTCTTTGACGGTGGGCACTCCTATGTCTTCATAAATTTTGGCATTTATAAAGAATCAAGCCGCATTGGCTATGTTGCAACCGTATTATAGTATACAACTGTAATAAGCTCGCACCTCTGGAATGGCTTCGCCAAGTAAGTGCTCGATGCACGAAAGTTACAGCGACGCGCGATCCGCATCATACGCGATGAAGAGGTGTCTAACACCTCAAGCCTCTTCAATTACGCCGTGGCGTGGCGTCACTAAGCGCGTTCTATCGTCTGTACCACGGTGAGTGTTCTAAGGAGTTATTCTCCCTTATTCCACCTTCCCCTATCCTTCAACGCTCACGTGTTCCCCCCTTCTTACAACCTGGGATCCTTCAAAAGAGGCGTGAAGATGCAACATGGAGACCGGTAAGGTGAGGATGGCTGGAGCAGGTAGAACTGCTGTACGAGCTATCTTCACGTCTGGACTTCACCGTCACTTAACATCAGGAGGGGTGGAGTCATTTGTAGGACGTATCTATATAAAACAAAAAAAACTTAGTTTTAGGCTAAGAGAATCATACCAGAATCAGGACAAGTAGCTATTTATTATTACCTTTAAAAAATTAAATCGATAGTAAACACCACAGACCTAGATTAAAGTTGACCCCGCATGTACTTCAAATTGTATGAAACAGCGTGTGACATTTTGAGTACTCACGAGAATACATAAGTGGTGTAAAAGAATATGTATCCCGGTTACCTATTTCTTCTATATCGTTTTCACAGCTTAATAAGACACTGTTACATATTTTTTAAACATTACGAATGCCGTACGGTATCGAAAATGATGACGCGAAGAAATAAATTAGTAATCGAAGTATGACCATTGGTCTCCCTTTCGGCACGCAAATTACATACTCCTTTGTTACCTATTTCGTTCTATGTTGGTAATGACAATGTTAACAGACATATTCTTTATCTTTCATACATAATAGAACATGAAAATATGCAAAGCTGTGGGACAAAGAAGGTCAATTGCAAACCAGAGTAATATCTTCAGAGGCCACAGCGCACAAATTGCCATACCGTTCGTTCGTGTGTAGAGTGCTCCTAACAACAGTAATTATAGACCGAGTATGCATCAAATGACGAGAGCGTTTCCAAAGGACCGTATTATTTACCTGCGGTACCGCCGTTTTAAATGTTAATGGATTGCTTTAAAGTTCGTTTGTTTTTTTGTTTAGGTCAGCATTAAATTTATAGATATTAACGGGATTGTTACCATGTATCTTGTTTTTTATGAGTCTCCGATATTTCGACACTGTTGCAAGCGCCATGATCACGGAGTAACTCACTCCGTTATCATGGTATGGTATGGTATGGATACATGGAAACAATCCTGTTAATATATATAATATCAGTGGCCATGAAAGTTTAAAACAATATATCATAAAAATTATTTTAATTGACGACATTGTTTTCCGTGGCATACTCTTTCCTTCTATATTTTCTTCTTATTAGATACTAGCTGTGCCCCGCGGTGTTACCCGCGGTTTATTAGGGAAAATCAATTCATCGACTTTCCCATATGAATCAGATATTTCCCCACAATAAAATGTAACCTATGTGTTAATACAGGGCGTCAGCTAACTCCATACCAAATTTTATTAAAATCGCTCAAGCCATTTAGACGTGAAGAAGTAACAAACATACACACTCACAAACATTCGCCTTTATAATATTAGTGTGATTAGTGTGATGAGAGAATAGGATTCGCTATATTGTCATATTAATTTAATATGTGTTCTTTATGTTATGTTCAGATGACTGATGATCAGGAAGCATTATACAGTCAATTTGTATCCTGACCCACCAAGCTTATTTTCTTATAACCATAAACCATAATAAGGTAGCCTTTCTCTTAAATGTACGTTTCCCTGGAAACAACATGATTGTTCAGAACAATCATGAATGACGGGACAGATTTTGCCACCTCCTTTTTTAGGGTTCCGTCTTGTCAGGACGACAAGGAACCCTTATAGTTTCGTCGTGTCCGTCTGTCCGTCCCCAGTTTTGCTTGGAGACTATAAGCACTAGAGAGCGGCAATTTTGTGGATATATGCATATCGATCACTTCGACAAAATGATAGAAAATCTTATGAAATATTTTTTTTTTTGGGTAGCGCCCCTATTTGTGACCTGGCGATGATTTTATTTTTCATTATCTATTCTATCGTGTGGGACATCGTTCAAAAGGTAATTTAAAATGACGTAGGGGTTCCTAAGACTATTTTTCGATTTAGCCCCCCCCCCCCCCCTAAAACCTAAACTGTTGGCTTGAAAGACCTGGAAATTTTCACGATAAAACTGCTTTTCATGAATTTTTAAGAAAAACTATAACGGTTGAGATGGATTCGTTAGTTTAAGAGTAATAGTCGTTTAACTTTAGTCGTTAAAATTTCTTACCTACTGAAAATTCCTTAGAAGAAAAACTTAATAGTGACATAGATGAAGTTATTGTAGCGTAAAACCTTGCATTGCAACAAAAAAAAAACATTAAAACCACAGTAAAATATCATTAGTTGCACAACGCTACTGTGGTATGTTGGGTGATAGCGGCAGGTTATAATAAATACAAAGACGTAGATAGGTTGGTGTCCATTTATTGAAGAAGGCTTAATGGTACAAAACATACTTATTTATAATATTAGTGCACTACGTAGTTACACACACACACACTTATAAAATATAACACACAATATTATTACAAAACATCAGCATTTTACGTGGCCTACTTTCGTGTCATTCAATGTTGCGTTGTATTATTAATACATATTTATTAAATTATTTTCATACTATCACACTACCGCGAGTACCAACGGCAACGGCTTCTGAGACGCGCTAACGTTATGTATTTATATATAAAAAATGCTATCGTTTCAGATGAAGCTTTTAAGGCCCTTCTGGCCATGAGCATGAACTACGGGTGTGTTTTAGTCAGTAAGAGTCTAACATAACATTGCAGCCGGCTGTAGGGTATCCATGAGGATTTCACACCAGCTCCCCCGCCTGGGAGGAAACAAAAAAAATCGGTGGTACCATTCTTATTTATTTCTTTATCGAATTGATTTTGAATTTGAGACACAGTTTGACATTCATTTAGGTATTTCAGTTGAGATACATATACTACAGATTGATATTAATTGGTTTTAAAGAAAATATAACTAGAAAAAATTCCACGCGGACCAGGCAGCAGACGCGACTTGAACCCGCACCCTTCGCTATCCGGGCGAATGCACTGACCAATTATGCTACCGCGGCCCCGACGGCCGCGTCGAAATTCTTCTAGCCATTCTTAAGCTGCAAGGCAGATCCATCTCTTTGCATTGTAGGCGACCTACAATTATTAATTGGTTTTTATAATTTCCTATATAGAAAATAAAGACTCCTGCTCAATATGTTGTGGTAACCACAGACCACTACGGAACCCTACAATGCGCGTGACACTACACGCCTTGGCCTTTTTTATATATAGATTGGATGTCAGATTCAGTCCCTTAGCAGCCTCTCTGTGTCATAGTGTTAACGTTATGCAATACTAGTGGCCCGCCCTCGCTTCGCTTCGGTGTAGAGCTGTAGTTTAAACTATAATTTTTGTTCTCAGGCTTGTGCTATAAAGAATGACTTTATTTATATAATTACACGTGTTATTGTGAGTCAACCATAAAAGATAGACATATGCTGTTGCGGGATATTTTTTAGACAATTTTATGTAGAATATTTCCGTCATACATAATTTCTATGTAACTTTAACCATTAAGGCTGTACCCGCGACGGAAGCTTAAAAAATGGAGTAACTTCTCCCGTTTTCCCAACATTTCCCTTCACTACTCTGCTGCTATTGATTGTAGCGTGATGAAAAGTATACTATAACCTGCCCAGGAGTATGAAGAACAATTGTACCAAGTTTCGTTAAAATCCGTTGAATAGTTTTTGTTTCTATAAGGAACATACAGACAGACAGACAGCATCAGTATCGATCACTAATCACCCCCTGATAGTTATTTTAAAAATATATTTCATGTACAGAATTGACATCTCTACAGATTTATTATAAGAATAGATTTGGAGTTTTGCCCAATCAAAGTCCAATAATTACACTATGAATTATTGCATTAAAAACAGAGGTTAACTTTCAAAAATATTTCATCCTTAACAATACAATTTTCTTGTTATTAAAAGGCCCCAAGTGAAATTACGCATTTATTCTGAAGAAGAAAACTTGTCTGTTTTGACATTTTTCAGCGAATTATCGAGCACGTGGATCGGAAATATTTTTTTATTCGATAGAAGGTACAATAAAGAATTAAGCCCTAATAAAATTGCTAATTTCCAAGCAAATAAAGATCATTACTTATTGCTTATACAAAAGCCTTCACTTACAACAGGACACCTTTCAGAAACTGGAAGTTAAAGTAGCTCTTTAAAATTAAAATTTCATTAATTAGGAAGATGTTGCCGCTAAATTCAGTTGTCAAAATGTTGAGAAACTTTTGTAACGCCTTTGTAAGTACCAGTAAACAATTTATAATTATGAAGAGTGAATTTGATAGAAGTTTTAATTACATTAACAGTTTATGTTTATATCGGCAGGAAAGGGAAGGTGAGAACCTCGTTAATAAATATCATTAGTGGTGACATATGAATGTATCTGGGTAGAATAATAATTGCTTCTCTTTGCAAAGATTTATGTAAATGTTTTATAGTTTTATTCAATACTGGCTGTGCACCGCGGTGTTACCCGCGGTTTATTAGGGATATTTTCCCACGGTAAAACATAGCCTATGTGTTAATCCAGGGTGTCAGCTAACTCCATACCAAATTTTATTAAAACCACTCCAGCCGTTTAGACGTGAAAAAGTAACAAACATACACACTTATCCCAAACTTTCGTCTTTATAATATTAGTGTGATTACTATTCCAAAGTATTGGGATACAAAATATTTTTTTTTAATTTACTGAGATTTTTGTGACTGCATCCTAAGGTGACATATACTCGTATGTGGTACCACAGAATACAGAAAGAGGTTAGAAGGGCTCTGAGAGCGGGACAGGCGCACCGCAGTTATGTGTGAGCAAATGCTCATAACTTGACCAAAACTTGGTTCTGGTTGCGTCGTTGCTCTCGGGTGTGAGCGCTGATTGGTTCGATTGTTCGATATCGCGTCGTTTGATTGGTTATTATCTATTAGGTGGAATTGCAGTGGGACCGCGCCAGCGACATCGGTTCCCCTACAAACTGTCTATGAGCACCCTTCTCACCTCTTTCTGTGTTCTGTGTGTGGTACCATCCAAAAGCTTCATCATCATCATCAGCCTATTAATGTCCCCACTGCTGGGGCACAGGCCTTCCCTATGGATGGAATAGGGAGATTGGGCCATGACCTACCACGCGGGCCCATTGCGGATTGGCGGGTGCTAACGACTGCAGCCGGGACCAAAAGCTTAATGTGCCTTCCGAAGCACGGAGGAACGCGAGATAGAAGATTTTGGGTCACCCATCCAATGAACGACCACTGCGAAAGTTGCTTAACTTCAACGATCGCAGTCGCACTATTTGCACTCCTCTCCATCTGGAAAATGACAAATATACTTTTAATATTTTGATCGCTGCCATAGATATGAGTTACTATTTACTGCTTGGGTTGGCATGGCAACGACACCAATAATTATTGGTGTCGATAATTATAATTATCGTTGGCATATTGACATTAAATGTACTTTAGACATAATTAAAGAATATGTATTATTATCTAAAAAAAATATTACTACAAAAAAATCCACGCGGACCAGGCAGCAGACGGGACTCGAAACCTCGAAGTTCGCTATCCGGGCGAATGTACGAATTTTTTCTAGCAATATTTTCTTAAGATTTAAAAATTTCAGATACGAGCAGTTACATGCTTAAAAAACTAAAATTATAATAATGTATTATTTCTTACTTTTAAGCGGTTTTCTTATATAGGTACTGATACATATATAAGTATAATCATCTAGAAATAATTATAAACATGCATGACATAGGTATAAAATGTTCGTATTCATTATACATACTAACATTTGCTTCATCGGGTTTCAAACCCAGGACCGTGAATTGGCGACACCTTGAAACCCGGCGAACATACCACTCGGCAACGGAGGTCGTCAATAGGCATATTATGATGACGATTTTATTTAAAAAACCGTTTATAAACGGTTGTAAATTGTTTTGTTTATTGACTTGAAGCTACGCCGAAATAAATATAAGATACCTACAATATGTTTTAAAGCGTCTAATTAAAAATAGCTAAAAGCAAACACTCAGACTACTTAGGTAACCATCAAGGTCTTTAACAAAACAAAACTTAATATTCCAAAGGAGTAAGTTCCCCTGCGACATCAAATATTAACAAAGTTAAATTAACTCACCAGTGAGGTCATAGCGAAGACCATTTACCCAGGACAATGACTAATTTGCAACAAGAAACTATAACACTTATCCTAATCTTCAACCCAAAGCGACAGAAATTAGCAAAAGAAACGATGTAATCCATTCGTTGGGATCTTATTAAACGCGCCCTTACTACCAAAGTTAGGGTGCTGACACATTGAAGATATTAATGTGTGTGTTTTCAGAAATAATGCAATCGACAAACAAAAAAAAATACTAGATAACAATCCTCGCGGTCCAAGCAACAGACGGGACTCGAAACCGCACCCTCTGCTGTCCGGGTGGATGCATTAACCAAATATGCTAATGCGGCCTTAATGGCCATGTAGAATTTTCACTCGCATTTCTTGCCTGCATGGTAAAGAGGGTGCGAGTACAAGTCCCGTCTGCTGCCTGGACCACGTGGAATTAATAAAAAAAAATCTTTATATAAAACTAGTTTTTTACGGGTTATGCACGAAACTTTATTTATTTATTGACGTTTCGTAGCCCCCTGTGTGAACATGCATTAGCGGGACCAAACCATTACATTAGATTTGATAAACCACAGATCCCTTGCAACTGAGCAACGATTCATTCCTAGAATGATACGCGAGGCTATTGAGATTAAAAAATATCCAAATTTCAATAGGGAAGATGGTTGGTATATACCACCAGCTTGGGAACCCATTATACAGGAGATAAAATCCCAACCCCGAGCACACACTGCAAGACCAACAGATACTATTAGTAGTTTTTGTTTGCATAATTTAACATATGAAGGAGATAGAAAGCCTCTCTTGAGTTTGTTTCGCCGGTTCTTCTCAGAAAGGTCTCCCAATTTTGGAACCGGTGGTAGTTTACGGTAGTTAGGGTCAACTAAATAAACTCAAAATTACAAAAAAGAATTTTAAATAAAATACTTTATTAACTAAATTAAGTAATAAATTCATACATAGACAATAAAACTTTAAAAATCGAACAATGAAATAACCGAACGCTCGATAAAAGTCTTTCGAAGGTAGCTCGACAAAATTAAATAGAAATTTGATTCCGACGACGTAGCCTGTAAAGGCTACGAAACGTCAATAAATAAATAAAGTTTCGTGCATTAACCCGTAAAAAACTAGTTTTATTTAATGAGTGATGTGCGTGAAAACCGAAGAAACAAATAAAAATCTTTATATTTATAAATCTAGCAAAAAGAAAAATAAATCACTAAACACTTACCTGTTGAATGATATTGTGGATATGGTTATGTAGTCCGACTGACAATAGATTGGTTTCTGTATCCTTAGCACGAACCAATATCGAATTCGAATAATTGAATTCGATGTCGATAAGCGTCAAATATCAAAAAGTTAGGTATGCAAGATTTATTGTTACGTCAGTTGTAGCACTCAGTACCCTTAGCACGAACCAATATCGAATTCGAATAGTTTGGGAGTCCGAAATGTCATTGTCAGATGTGTACTGAATTTTTACGTAACGAGAAGTTACGTACTTTGTGGCGCTGCTGTTCAAGTTTCCATACAAAATTTGACAATGATATTTCGGACTCGCATACTATTCGAATTCGATAATGGTTAGGTACTGTTCACGTGCTAGGGGTACTGGTCAAATTTTCATACAAAACTTCTTGACATTAGACGCGTATCGAGATCCAATTCTACTATTCCAATTTGATATTGGTTCGCGCTAACGGCACTGGATAATATTGTGAATACCTGTAGTCCCTCTGACAATAGATTGATTCCTGTAGTAAATCACCTCGGACTCGGATAATATTGTATGTTAAATCGACTTAATACAAAAAATGACGTTATTCCTCAGTTTAGGTTATATTTATTAAATTTAAAAATAAATTTAAAACGGTATAGTATCCTTAATACTCCTTCCTCATACAAACTTTGAAATCCTGTTTTACATCTTAAGATGATGAGTTGTGGAAAATCCTTTCGTAAGCCATGATGACACAGGGCGAGCTTACAAGCTACAAGCCAGCAAGTTCGCTAGCAGCTTGTAAACTCGCCCCGTGTCATCGGCTTTTTTACTATCTGCTACTCGATGATACGGGGTGATTTTACAAGCTACTAGGGAACTCGCTGGCTTGTAGCTTGTAAACTGGCCCCGTGTCATCGAGACTTTAGCGCACGCTTTCATCATAACAGCCCCCCTAGCATAGGCACCACAATTAACATTATATCAGGTTATGATCGCGTCTTACTATCAAACTCCATAGTAATTTGACAATAGGGTATTTGACTTTATTAAAAATAAAGTGGCAATTGCTGGTATCAGTATTTAGAATGAATAATGGCAGGGGTTCTTACTATTTTTACAGAAAAAATATCATAATTTTACTAAAACCCAAAAAAGGTAATGGTTTTCTTATCTTTTGTCACGTGACCGAAAAAACCTGGGATTGGCGGAGCCTAAAATGACGTCATACGCTAGTAAACATCCGGTTAAAGTGACATTACATTTTTTTTATTCTTTAGCTGTTTCCGGTTAACACAGTACATTACAATGTCGTTTGACGTTTAAATGGCTGTTGTGTGACGTTACAGACTAGTGAGACGCCATATTGTCCAGAGAAACGTTTTCGCGGCAACTTGAAATGGAGTTTCTAATTTAGTTTTTTTTACTGAAATACACAACATAATGATGAATATCCACTTTTATGGACTTCATAAACATTAGTAAATAACGTGAGAGCCTTTTCTAAAACTCAATTAGGAAATACCCTATTTAGCGTGATAAAAACGCGTTATATATCATATCGTAGTGCTCATACTAGGGGGGCGCTTTATTTATTATGTGTGCCAAATTTCAGCGCAGCTGTAGTTTGAGCTGTGTATTGTTAGATCAGTGAGTCAGTAACGGTTGCCTTTTATAAAGATACTAATAATAAGGAGAGACAACAACTGTCAAACTGTCTGAGTTTGAAGAATCTTAACATAATCAAGTCGATTATCTTATTAACATTGATCCCTTGTAGAGTGAGCCCTTTAGAATAACGTTGTAGGTAAGTCTTTGGCATGATTTTGCATTCTGTTATAAATATTTAAGCTCATAAGTTTTATGAATATTTTCTAATTTTAATATATATCTATAATATTCTTTAATATACTTAGCTATTTTCTTTCCATTATCCTTAATTTTAAACCGACATGAAAAAGGAGGAGTCTCATTTCAACTGTATTTTTGAAGTGAAACTTCTTTACGTACGCCTGACTTGGGGGGGTAAGCTGGCGAATGCGTTACGCGTTACAAAAAGTGTGTTCGGGCGAGATGAACGGGAGTTGAGTGGGGGATATAAGCAAGAGAAAGCAGTGCGCGCGCACATTTTCTTTCTCTCTTTCTCTTATAGCTAGTAAATGAAATATGTATATACATATGTACATACATGTATATATTGTACACACATATGTATATATATAAATACAGATGGAGCAAAAAAGTTTCATTTCAGTCGTGTGGTCATAAGCATACTCGTTTTTTTTTTGTTTGTTTGTTACGCGATTTTCTTACAACATTACAAGCCAAGCCAATGATAAATAACTAACAAACACAGCCTTGTGATGCTGCCTCAATCTCATAGTAGGCAATGAAAACAAGATCGCCAAGATCTACCAACGCCGGATTCTGACCCGGGTAATGTTCTCACCTGAATTCGTAAAGGTCTACTTTATGACGGCACATTAAGGCAGATTTACTTTTATGGTCCGCGCCATGTGCTGGGGTTATTGTTATCGACTCAGTAGTTACGTTTTCGTTGGGAGTGCCATTAATAAGTTATTGGTATCATAATGACTGTTATTATGGAAGATTAAACTATCCGCTCGAGTCGATGCGTGTACAACACTAAAGTCCACCTTACAGAAAACAACAGTAACTTAATAATATTCAAAGCAGATAGTGAAACAAGGGGCACGAGTAACATAAGAAATATCTCTGTCCTTTTCTCATTTCGCTATGGTCTGTCATAACGGTTTTTACGGTTCCGTAGTCTAGACAAGGAAACCCTTATATTTTCGTAATGTCCGTCTGTCCTAGTGACACTAGAAAGCTGTTATTTTGTGGAGATATGAATATTGATCACGCCAACAAAATGGTAGAATAAAATTTTGATAAATATTTTTTTAGCGTAGCTCCCCTACATGTAACCCGAGGATGTTTTTTTTTCACCATCTACCCATCGTGTGGGATATCGTTGAATACGTCCCTTAAAATTACTTAGGGGTTTTACGAGTAAAACTATTTTTCGATTTAGGGATACGTTTGCGAAATATTGAACTTGAAAGTGCAAATTTTTGTTTGCGTAGCCCCCCCTCCCCCCTCCCTCTAAAAGCTATACTATTGGCTTGATAAACATGGAAAAAATCGTGATATATATATTTCATGACCTTTTAAGGAAAACTATAACGGTTAAGATAGATTTGTTAGTTTAACAGTAATAGTCGTCCAACTTTGGTTAAAGAAAATTTAGTATTAAAATTTGGTTTTTCTAATTTCCGATATAGAAAATAAAGACTCCTGCTCAAATAAATTGTGGTAACTACAGGCAACTACGGAACTCTACACTTCGCGTGGTACGACACGCACTTGGCCGGTTTTTTATTAGTTTCATACGCCGCTATTTTAGGCAGCTGTTTTAGCAATTTATATTAGTTACATATGCCGTCAAATGACCGGGTATAATATAAAAACTCTGCCTTTTGGTGGTGGTATGTTCCGGTTGGTGAGTAAACTCCACGAGCGACTACAGAAAGTGAGAAGCTGGAGCGACACATTCCATGCATTAGCGATTTCAGGACTACACTGTATAAAGTTGAGTGACATAATTTATGGCTATAAAACAGAAGATTTGTTGCGTTCAGTACCCTAAGCACAAACCGTTATCATTTTGGAATAGTTGAATTCTACGCAACAAAAATGGGCTAAACTGTACTTCCAGGGCCCAAGTGATGATACTTCATACTAGGTTAGGCACAGAATATATACACTACGCGAAAAGAAGCGACACTTAAGCATGTGTGCTCGTAAAATCGCCCGCGGCTATGTGTGGGTGTCTGGAGGTGTGCGGGGGCGTTGCGCGGCGCGCGGGGCGTGGAGAGGGCAGTCGCCGACTGCCTCGACCGAAGGGATGGCAGTAGCGAAATAGTAAAATAATAGCGTTGCACTGCATTGCACGCACAGACTGACTACGCTACGCAATCTTATTATTATTTAGATAATAATAAGAATTATAAAACGAATCGAAAAAGGAGAAAATATATAAAAGTTAGCAATTTGTTATAGTACCTACATTAAAAGATTAAAAATTGATTATAAAATCAAACCTATCCTTCATTATTTACCCCAGTATCCTTGAATCAGTTTACATTTAATAACTTACTATGCATAAATATTCATTGGCACAAGTCTAAATTCCAAGTTCAACCCTAGCGCATACACGCTCCTGCTCAAGGTCACTGACGCTGGAACTCTCACGTACACAGAGTGTCACCGCTGTGGGTTAGGTTAGGTTAGTGTTGTTGCCATAACGCGCGAGCCGAGCGAGCGAAGCGAGCATGCCGCGGTAGCGGCAGGCAAAGCGCTAGAAGTTTTTTCTTCACGTCAATAAATAAATAAAGTTTTATTAATTAATCCGTAAAAACTAGTTTTATTTAATGAGTGATGTGCGTGAAAACCTAAGAAACAAATAAGTTTTTTCTTTTTAAAAGAGACCTTATCTAGAAAAAATGATCGAGTATCACCTCTTGGACCCTGGAAGTACAGTTTTACCCAAAAATCTCAAGAAGTTTGTGCTACTGAATTTTGTATTCTCGCTACGTCAGTTGTAGCGCTGTTCAAGTTTTTAAACAAAGTTTCCTCATGAAGATCCGCACTTGTAAACGTAACAAATTCGATATTGGTTTTTGCTAAAGTTTATTAAATCGTAAGATCAATTATTTAATTTTTATACAAACTTATTGATAACCTGCGTAGTTACCTTCTTATACATACACAATAAGGACACATTTCAACATTCAATAGTAGCGGTGGACAAGACTAGACTTAACAATTTCCTCTAGCGAATACTTATAAATCAATAACTCTCATAAAGTTCAACCATTATTATCAGACGTTTATTAGTAATAGAATATTGCATCGTGGCAGCGTCTTCCATCATAATAGGGTAGACGAGCGACAATGGCAATTACGATCCTTTCTCGACGCAGCCTCCGCTCTTGGCCGAGACAATTACAGGAATTCTTTTACTCTATTAGCGGCTTTGTACTGTTGGACGACCGTACAAAGCTTGTCCTCTCAATTTGCTCCTTTTATAACAGCCGATTACTCAACCCCCATTCTCATTAAGTTTGATAAGTTAAATCACGTTTTATTATGCGTGCCCTTCCACGAATGTTCATAACGTATATTAAAACAGAGATTGACATTGCGTAACCGTAGGTAGGCACGATTATAATAAATGCCAACAAAGCTTTCAACTAGGAACAAATCATGATCATCAGCCTATTAATTTCCCCACTGCTGGGGCACATGCCTTCCTTATGGGTGGAATAGGGAAATTGGGCCATGACCCACCACGCGGGCTCAGTGCGGATTTCTAGGTGCTAACGACTGCAGATACAGCCGGGCTCAACGTGCCTTCCGTAGCACGGAGAAGCTTGAGATAGTAAAGTTTTGTTCACCCATCCAATGACCGACCACTGCAAAAGTTGCTTAACTTCAACGATC